>CM040121.1:152823261-162823261 GCA_022559845.1 Amorphophallus konjac
TTACCTCGATACAGCTCATATGATGTTTTCTTCAACAATGATCTTACCATGGCACGGTTGATTATGTAGCAAGCAGTGTTCACTGCTTCAGCCCAGAAGTACCTCGGTAAATTGTTCTCATTCAGCATGGTTCTGGCCATTTCAATCAATGTCCTATTCTTCCTTTCAACAACTCTATTCTGTTCAGGGGTTCTTGGTGCGGAGAAGTCGTGCATATAACCTTGAGTCCTGTAAAAATTGCTGAACTCATGATTATCAAATTCCTTACCATGATCGCTCCGCACGGTCTTGATGCAGCACCCCTTTTCATTCTGAACTTACCTGCAAAATCCTTCAAATTCCATTAGGGCATCACTTTTATGAGAAAGGAAATATACCCAACAGAATCTTGAGAAATCATCCACAATTACAAAACCATAGAGTTTACCACCCAAGCTGTGTTCTGCTTGGTCCAAAAAGATCAATGTGGATTAATTCAAGGGGCCTCGATGTGGTTACATCATTCTTACACTTGAATGATGTTCTTGTTTGCTTACCCCTGCTGCACGCCCCACAAACTCCTTCATCAATGACCTTCAACTTAGGCAAACCAACCACCAAATCATTTCTAGACAATTTTAGTAAAACATTAAAACTGGCATGCCCAAGACGGCGATGCCAAAGCCAAACATCATCATTGTTCCTTGCAACCAAGCACAAATTATCATGAGAGGCATCATCCAAATCTATCATATATACATTATTATGCCTGAAACCTATGAACTTTATTTCATGAGTGTTTCTATTTACAACGATGCAGTGGGTAGAATCAAAAATCATGTTGCATCCCTTATCACACAATTGACTTATGCTTAAGAGATTGTGATGCAACCCTTCCGCAAACAAAATATTTTCAATAGTTTGAGTTTGATTCTTACCTATCTTACCTTCTCCGATAATTTTTCCTTTGTCTTTTCCACCGAATGCTACTGTCCCACCATCCTTTTCATGCAGGTCTGCGAACATATCCTTATTTCCCGTCATGTACCGAGAGCATCCGCTGTCCAAGTACCATTTATTCCTTTGAGCTCTCAAGCAGACCTGCAAACACAATCAAAGTACTTATGCAGATTTTGGTACCCAAGTAAGCTTGGGTCCACGATGGTTAGTGACATGAGATAGGTATGTTCTATTTCTCATTCCAGCAAAATTTTCATCATCAAATTTTAGAATTCTGCAATCATACATGTCATGGCCCAACCTTCCACAATAAAAACATGTAATGGCTCTTTCTCTGTTTCTCCTCCTACCCACATTCAAGGATGAATTATGCACATGTGTTTTAGACAAGGAGGGAGACAGACTTCTGGGGGCCCAATGAGTTGTGTGTGTTTTTGATTGTGATGTTTTTCCCTTTCCAAGGATAGCAATAGCATCCTTTAACTCATTGATTTCATGCTTTAATGAATGAATCTTGTTTTCAGCCATTTCTTTGGCTTGAATGCATGCACTTCTTTCCAACTGTTCTTGTTCTAAATCTCTTTTTAAGTCTTCATGCATTTTAGTAAAAGTGGCTTGGTCCTCACGCATGCATGAACTCTCATCTTCAAATAACTCAATCTTAGACACAAGAATTTCATTTCCATGTTTCAACTTTTCAGTTTCAGATTTTAGAACATGGCAATTTTCACAAGACTTTGCAGCATGCACAAAATGGTCAATTTTCTTTTTCAGATTTCTATTTTCAGATTTGAATTTTTTGCACTTTTCATACAAAGATTCATAAGTAATCTGCCATTGTTCACAAGTAAGAGTTTCGGTTTCAGAATCTACCTCATTGGCGTCGTCTTCATTTGCCATGAAGCACAAATTCTGAACTAACTCATCCAGTTCATCTTCATTCTCGGACTCTTCCTCATCTTCATCACTCCATGTGGCCACCATGGCCTTTGGCTTAGTGAACTTTCCTTTCTTGAACTTCTTCATCAGATCGGGGCACTCACCCCGCATATGACCGGGTTTCTTGCATTCGTAGCAAATGACTTCTTCTTTCTTACTACTCTCACCTATGTTAGGACCTTGCTTTCTTAGTCCTTTTCTGAATTGACCACCGAACTTCCTTGTTCTTTTGACAAATCTTCTTGCTCTTCTGGTAATCATGGCAACCAGCTCCTCATCCTTGGTGTTGCCCGTGGAATCATCGTCACTACCCTCTGAATCTTGTAGATTCACCTTCAGGGCCAATGGTGCGATTACCTTCTTCTTCTTGTGATCTTCCTCGCTCCTTTTGATGTTGATCTCGTATGTCATCAAGGAGCCTATCAACTCGTCCAGAGTTAAAGTGCTAAGATCCTTTGAATCCTCTATTATAGTGGCCTTTGTATGCCACTGTGGTGATAGGGATCTTAGTACTTTTCTGACGAGTTCCTTGTTGGAATACTCTTTACCAAGACCCTTTAGTCCATTCGTGATTTCTGTCAATCTTGCAAACATATCAGAAATGGACTCCTCTGATTTCATCATGAACAATTCATAATCCCGGACTAACAGATTCGCCTTGGTTTCCTTTACTTCCGATGTTCCTTCATAGATCAACCGCAGCTTGTTCCACATCTCCTGCGCAGAGGAACACATAGAAATTCGTGAGTATTCGTTAGGATGAATGGTACACTGAATTATATTTATAGCTTTAAAATTTACAGAACCGTTCTTTATCTCCTGTTCTTCCCACTCATCCTCATTATCAGGTAGAACATATGGACCTTTACTAATGACACGCCACACATCATAATCCTGAGCTCGTAGGAAAATGTACATCATGTTTTTCCAATATGGGTAGTTAGATCCATCAAAGAATGGGGGTCTTTGAATCGAATGCCCTTCGGGCATCATCCCCTTGTTTGCCATCTAGTGGGATCTAGCTCTTCGACCGTGTGGTCAAGTTAAACAGAGACCAAAGCTCTGATACCAATTGTTGAGTCCCGAATGGTGGTAATCAAGAGGGGAGGGGTGAAATGATTGACCAAATAAAATTTCTTTCCGAATGAAAAGCTTGTTTAATAGACACACAAGCACTCAGCCTCACTCGAACAGGATCACACTCGTGAATGCACGTGGATGAAGGTAGATGATTGATGATGGAAATGGTGAACACTCAGCTCAACGTGAAGCCCACTCGTAGAAATATACGAAGAATCAAACCACAAATGAAGCACGAAGTTTTTAGGTTTCGGGTACACAACTGTGTCCCCTACGTCCACCCCTCACACGTGAGGATTAATGCTCCACTATGAAGTGAGCCACACACATGCTGTGTAGAACGGCAATCACACACACGGTAGCCGATCTGGCCACCACACACACACACACGCTCGTGTTTCCGATCACGAGCAACACACAAGAATCCGGTTTAAGTGTTACAACAGATATAAAAATTCAATCACCAAGGATTTGAGAATTAAGAATGAAGAAGATTCTGCCGTGTTTAGAGCTCCCCCTTTCACTTCTTCGAATGTAGTTGAACACCTCTGTAGGATGAAGATCGTTCTTGAAGGAAGATCGATGAACGATCCTTGCACAAATGAAGTAGTAGCTTGATATCCCACGCAGCTTCTAGTAGGGGATCGATTGGAGACTTGAATCCACCTTCTTCCCTTCACATTCACGCTCAGAACAAGGTGGAAGAAGAGCTGGAGCTGCTGCTTGCGACCCTGCACTCACAAGGGTTAGAACAAAACAATATTTCAGATGTAACTTGATTTTCTTGGTTTACAACTCCAATAAGATGTATATAAGTGTTTAGGACGGTCAAGGACAGCCTAGGGACCAGATCCACAATTTCTGGAGTGATTTAGGGAAGTTGGACTCGACTGGATGGACTTTCGGTGCGTTGGCACGAAAGTCATTTTTCACGGCCCCGCCCCAAAACTGAAAGGCTCGACCCTTGGGGTTGACCCTCGTGACCCCCCGTGCGGGTTTAAAAAAATGACTCACAAGGGTCGACCCTCGCGACTAGGGTTGTAGAACCCGTGCGAGTTGAAGAAATTACTACCCAGGGGTCGACCCTTGTCCTTGAACTTCCAAAATGCAAGTTAAAAACAAGCTAAGTCCAAGGAGCACATGTGGGAGGTTGAAATTGGTTTCTCTCCATCAAGATACTTGATTCTAAGGCATGAATTGAGCAAAGTCCAACTCAAATAAATTTAGATCAAGGTCTAGCTTATTTACCCTTTGAAATCAAAACATGAATGTTAACTTTTATAATCAAATGATCAAGGGCTTATAAGTTAGGATTGATCTCACCAATCGTCCTCGAAATTCTCAAACACTGAGCCACATTCCTTGTCTTGTAAAAACACATAAGCTCAGTTAGATATAGTCTTTCAACTTGAATCCAAAACTCTTACCTGGTGAAGTTGTTCTTGAGCCTTCAGAATACTGTGACTTCATGAAATATGTTGAGCACATCCAAGACTTTTTATGCTAGAATAGTTCAAAGATAATTTATGCACATATAGTGTTTGGTCATCATAAAAAACTATCATATTTAAATCTTCACACATGGAGGGGGTTCAACAGTAGGTATGACATACCACTTACCTACAGCATTGTCGGTAGATAGTTCAATATGGCTATCTATTCTTACGATGCTACCGAACCGTAGATATGGCATACCAATTACCTACGACATTATTAGTAGGTAGTTCAATATGGCTATCTATTCCTACGGTGCTACCGAACCGTAGGTATAACATACCAATTACCTACGACATTATCAGTAGGTAGTTCTATATGGCTATCTATTCCTACGGTGCTACCGAACCGTAGGTAGTGTATGACATATTCCTACGACAGTGACAGTAGGTAACAAAATATCCTAAAAAACCGTAGGTATAGGCCCATAAATACTAACGACTTATAAAAGCGTAGGAAACGGTCGTAGGTAAAAACCAATTTTCCCGCAGTCTCTCTCTCTCTCTCTATTATCTTGCTTTGTTCCTTTCATCGTGGCATGCTAGACTAGCTTTATTTCATTTTCTTACATTCAATCACAACACACACATGCACACGTAATTTTTGCCCACACAGTGGTTAAAAATCCACCCCCATGGTAAACCACTCTCTTTTTGCATGTTTCATCACATGAGGGATAAAGACTTCGCTCTTTTTATAGTCTAATGGGTTTTCTCTTTATTTAATCACTTTGGCAGGATCGGGCAGAAAAGAAGATGTAAGGCTCTTACCATTTGGCCAGCTGAAGAGCGAAGAAGAAGAGAATCTCTGTCTCCCGCACACAAAGCTTGAATGCGATCTCTATAGAGACTACGTCCTGAACGCGACACTTCTAGAGACTGCATTTTCCGTCAGAGATTTTCTGACTGATTTTTCATCTGGTCCGAGGTCTTTAATCCAAATTTTATCTTGTTATTTTACGCAATTAACCTCAGTGGCAGTTACTTTTCTGTTCCTTTCTATTTTCATAGTGCTCATCCCGATAGTTATACCTTTTGACGTTCACGGTGGGATCTCTAGTATCCATCACATCATTTTCTGCCTTCCTGCTTTTCCTCTCTGTGTTGTGTGTCTTTAGGTTTCATTTTCCATGCTTTTTCGTTTAGTTTCGTTACTGTTTTAACTCCTTGGTTGAACACGGCTGGAGGGGGGACCGTGTTTAAGTCACAGTTGTACAATACACCGCGTTCAGGTGAGTTTAATTGTTTTGTTAGTTTTCCAATATCTAGTTCTTTTTCAGGCTTTGCACGTTAATTCATCCATGTTTAAGCCTGTTACATGTATTTTGATTTCTTCTAGCTAGAGGTGCCATGTTTTCATTGCATTGATTTTTGCTTACACAAGTTGTGTTCTTCTTATTGTCTTATAGACAGTACGAACGCGGCCACCATGCCACCTGCGTTCTTAATGCGGTTGTCTTGGGTGACACGTTCACTTCCTGACTGACTCTAGGCTAAATTTGCATGTACTCTGGTGCACATAGGATCATGGATATCTCTCATCATTAGCTATCTATATCCCTCTCGGTTGCGTATGTATTCCTCGTGACCTACAAACGACTCATTCGAGGATCTCCGTAAGTCTCTGCTGGCAGTGGATTCCTACACGGTAGCCAAGCTGGTTGTACCTGACATCCTATAGTTAGGTCATGAATGCGTAAACTTTGTGTGTATCCTTAGTCCATCCGGAGTTTTGAGCCTAATCCCCTAGGAGTCTTACTGCCCGAAGGAGCTTTGCTTAAATAACAATCCACTAAAAGGTCAACTAAAACTCTTAAAAGACACCTCATCATTGTAACTTGTTTGATTTGGGTGAGACTCTCCCTTCTTGTACCCGTTCCTGTTTGTTGTACATTGATTTGGATGAACCCACTGCTTAATCCTGGACCTTACCGTCGCCGCCTGGTTGACATATTGTTATATCTTACAATTAGTAGACCTGAATTGGCATACACAATAAATCTCTTGAGCCAATACATCTCAAAGCCTACTGACGGCCACTGGCAAGTGGCGCTAACAAGGTACGTTGCCTTTGCTTGGCACAAATCCAGTCTCCTCCTGACGAACAAAAAAAACAACACCACACCGTCTCAAGATCATCTGGTGAATCAGAATGCAAGGCCATGGCTGCTGCGGCTCGTGCAGCTGATCAAGGGCTACAGTACTCTCTCCTTCGTGATCTTCATGTATATGACAGGGATCGACGGTGACCCGATACACACCGAATCATTCCCAGCATTAATTGTTCTCCCATTCACGTACGTTCCCTTTCGTGCTCCGCTTCACCGTCAACTTAGTGGAAATTGCAAAATTTGTCACGTAACAAACTCATGCATAGCTGCCGCATGATGAGTTTTAAAAATACTCCAGCACGATTCTTCAAATTTTTGATTTGTGTTAGCTATCACTCATTTTGATTTGTGTTAGCTATCTCATCCTTCGCACAATCTGAAGGTTTAGCTAATTCATCTCCCTTAACTATCCATACCATTTGTGTGACAGCTTTGCGTTGTGATCAATCTGAAGGTCCTACACAGTAGCTGCACATCCCATGCATGTTCTTTTAAGTTCTTATGGCATTTTGTCTTCCAGACGAGGATCTTGTGTTGCCCATCAATTTGGATATTTATAGAAGAGTAACATACTTACTTTTCTAGCCAGTGCTTAATTTCCCTGCTTAGAAGTTTGTACATTTGGCCTGCATCAAGATGAAGGTTACGTATACCCATCTGTATGGAAGAAGATTACTGATGCGCATATAACCTGCATGATCAGCATCATCCCTACTCCCATCCTGTGGAATTTGAGCTTTTTATTTTTTTTTTCTACCCCTGCCCCTTCGGAGGAGTGATCAGAACGGAGTGAAAATCACAAAGGGAAGGCCACACACGTGTAGCTTCAACTGTCTTCTCGTTTGTGCAGTTTTAATGTTCACCACACGTATTTGAGTTATGACTTTTCCTAGCTTTTCCGTCTTTTTTTACCTTGATTTTTTCTTGTCGGTGAAAGAGAGGATTCAAACTATTTCCATTAGTCGCGTTGTGATTATGATACTTTTTATTGGAAAAGGAATGTAGAACGGGGGATACCTATTTCCCTCAAGGTCGCCTCGTTGTGAAGCTTTAATTAATACTGAATTTATCGAGCGGCTATTATATATATTAGTGTTTGGAATCCTTATGTCACGACCGCTTCCAATGCTACCGTTAGACTTACTTCTGTGAGGTACAAATCTTCTTGAGTAATTAATTAGTTTCAATGTTTTTAGTGATAACGATTCGATGATTTGCTAGATCTTTAATGTGTAATATGAAAATATTTCCTGCCCCGCATGCATGCACACGAGAAAAATGTTTCCCGCAGGTTGGCTGATGTTTTTGCCTCGAAGATTAAGGATGTGTTCGGTAAGATGAGTTAGAACTGAAGAATTTTGACGTGATAATTGTGAAAATACGTGGATCTCGTTTAATCATTGAGAATTCACTTATTTTTTAAAAATATAATTAAAAATAAATTTTGGGCGGAGAGAGAAAAGGTGTAATTTTGTGTCTATCTAACTCTAAAATACAATGAGGAGATTTTGAGCATTAAATTTTGAAACACTACATTAAATATACTTGTCTCTCCTATATATGTTTCGCTTTAAACCCTCCAATGATTGGAATCTATTTGAAAAAGTGACATTAAATACAGCCTAAGACTATGTTTGGTAAGGATTATGGCAGGGGTTCCAATTATGTTGGAATCCCTGACATGACACAATCACTACCAAATAAATCACCTATATCTCGGTATACGTGAAAAGTTGATTTTGATGAGGAGGAGAGATATAGACTAAGGCTGCATTTGGTAAGTCACTTGACTTGGGCTTTTGAGCAAAAAGCTCTGACGGTTTTTAATTTTTACCGAACGGGCAAGAATTGTCTCGATTTTTTAGTTAGCTTAAAATCCTGAGGAAAGAGAATACAGACAGAAAGGGGCCTCCGATTATGAATATGTGAGAAGCTGGTATCGAGAAGATTTAAAGGATTGTAAATGATTACAAATCTTCGCTGGGTAAGAGAAGTGTACGGTGAGCAGATTTTTTTCGGAATGTAAAGTAAAGCCTCTTCTTAAACGGAGCTTAAAAGGTGGAGGAAGTGAAAAATCTACAAAATCTTATTTTCGTGAGCTTTTCAACTATGACAATAGATTCCAATACCGTAGAGGCTTTATCACGCTCTATTAAGGGCCACTTGAGACCGGATAAGCTTGGCTTCCCATCCATTAGAGTGTAGATGTATGTTTTTCATTTATTATGTTTTTTTTTATTTTGGGTCCGTTGTTGCAACGACCGGGTCTACTTATTCTTATGTAATTTTGGCTTCCCAGGACATGGATGTATTTGTTACTTTTATCTTAATAACATTGGCTATATGTTTAACTTGGTGGAGTGGATCCACTCCTCTTCTTTGAAGTAGGTGCGCATTCTACCGTAGTTTGCATTTGGCTATTTGATTTTAAAAAAATGAATTCCAATAATTAGAATGGAGGGAAAATTTTCATAAGAGGGTGAATGGACAATGACATCTATGGAATTTGAAATTTACATACAAAAAAATAGGGACTTTTTTGACAACTCCATATAAAATTCATTCACACTTGGATGTATTCTCAAATGAGATTATTGAATCTTCATTTTCTAATAAAAAATTCACATCTTTTTGAATAATGTGTAAAATTAGAATTCTCTATAATCCAGTCAACACACGATCACTACCAAACTTAGCCTTTTAGGCTACGTTTGGTTAGGCTTTGGCCACTTTGGACTTTCTAAAAATCCTCACACCGTATATATTTTGAAATAAAATTTAAAATTACGATTTGAATCAGTTTAGCACCAATTTGACATTGGGAGCGGGGGAGTTTAAAAGAAATGACTTATTATCTTTTTACCCTTCATTTCATTTGATTATAAACATTCACCTACTCAAAGTTATTTTCCACTTTAAAATTTTAATAAGTATTAATGATACTTTTTATCAATTTTTTTATTATTTTGATGATTCATTTATTTTATAGAATCTTTTAAAATAATAAAAAATAAAAATAAATGAGTTCAAAGTGAATAGTGATGGGATATGTGAAATTTTATGATTAGTTTGGTCTATTAATTAGACTCAATGAATTATTAGAAATTCAAACAAGAGCTTTAATGAATTGTATTTAAACTTATTTTTATGTTAATTATTATAATTATAATTATAAATTTTAATAAAAATATAAAAATATACTTTAATATATATATATATATATATATATATCTTCTTATCTCTTTATCATATTTGAAAGGATTTTTTGCAAATAAACTATTGTTGAAGGTAAAATTGCAGATATATCACTCTTCAAAATGTATTAACATACATATCCCCACTATCTTGAAAAACTTGTAGATATGCCATTGATGTAACCTCCCGTTACCATCTATCAACTTAACCATAGTAAAATCTAACCTGATGCGAGAAAAGATGAAAATATCCATGGTTATCTCTTTTAGTGTCACGTCCCGAATTGATAGCAGCGGAAGACATGTTCGTAACGTGACAGCGAAATAGTCATGTCAATCAGAGTAGCAAAAATCAACACGACAACACCATTGACACAAGGATGCCATAACTTAACAAAAATATAATTTTATTGATATCAAGAATTTTAATTACAAATTTGGCTCGACTTACAATAATGGACTCAATAAAAGAAAACAAAGGAAAAGAAGGGAAAGAACACAACTCACGACACTAACTAAACTTAAGAAAATAAGGAAAAGACGACTCAGGTCTCTAAGTTCCAGGTTCACTCGATCACTCTGACCCATTCCCAATTACACGTACTCCAGCTATCGCATTACCTGAAAAATGTTAAAGAAGGGAGTGAGCAAGAAGCTCAGTAA
The DNA here is from genome assembly GCA_022559845.1 of Amorphophallus konjac. Lineage (NCBI taxonomy): Eukaryota > Viridiplantae > Streptophyta > Magnoliopsida > Alismatales > Araceae > Amorphophallus > Amorphophallus konjac. Next base: position 152,833,681 of record CM040121.1, read on the forward strand.
GATTTACATCTCTATCGCCAGGCAGAGTTTAAGTAATTAACAATTTAACAGTGTGGAACGAACTATATGCATGAACGATATAAAGCAAGTAAAACCGAGGGACGATAACATATAGATTCATAAATAGCAGGAATAATTGGAAGGGATCATGTATATAAATTCAATCAAGGTATAACGAACTAGATCAAGTGAAATTGTAACTAGTCACTCATAAGTGAATGTCAATTAGCAAGTTGGTCATTTGACGAGTCAAGTCAAGTCAAGCAAATACTTCACGCATTCAAACATGTATCTCAAAGTTTTACGAGAATGTGGAATGTCGTAGACTCACACGCTAGCAAATACTTCGGGGCAATATCTCCCCATGTCATTAACACTCCCATGGACACTAGAACTTTTCGGGCGCTCTCCCCAGGACCAGATTGCGACCGGACCCTTATGGTGCGTTGACATTGAGGGTTGGATCAAAGATCTCACGAAATCTAGACATCCACAATATTTAATGGCCAAGAGTTCCAAGGGTTCATAACATGTAACCAAGGTAATATAAGCAGGAAGTAAGGATTCTCGAAAGAATTCCAACAAACAACTTAATAATCGACGAGAAATAAGTCATTTAGGAAAAGTGACTTTAAGGAAGGATGAGAATGATAACTAAGATCATTAAAGTAGACCCAATAGAGGTCCATATCTCAAGGAAGGTTTAGTCAAAAAGGGCTAAGGTAATCTAAACATGCAAGAAAATCACGGAATTCGCATTTCGGGTGACTGGGTGAGGTGGAGGTCTTGGCTGGACAGCTACCATAGGTGGCGGTCCTTCCATAGCCGCTATCATAAATTAGCGGTCTATCCTAGACCGCCATTGTAACGCTCCCACATTTTTCAGATATTTTTTGGATCATGATCCGTGGGTTTCGGATCGCTTTTGTGGGTTCCGGATTGAGTTTTACGGTTCACGTGTGTTTTTATCTATCGAACCTTCGGAATCTCATGTAGGGCGAACCGTTGCCTTCTCCGACTCCGGGACGTTACCACAGCGTTATGTATTTTCCGAGGATCGTGGGGAGTATTTTTTCCTATTTTTGGTATTTTCTGAAAATTCTGAATTTTCTATATAATAAAACCCCTTTTTCCCTCTCTCTTCCTCACTCTCATTCTCTCCCTCTCCCCTCTCACGTTCTCTCTTTCTCCCCTCTCTTCTCCGGCGGCCGACGGAGTGAGGCGAGGGCAAGGCAGAGGTGATGCGGGCGAGGAGCGGCCAAGCATGGGCGAGGATCGAGGGGCGGTGGCTCGCGGTGGAGCTTGTGGCGAGTTCGTGAACCGGCTGAGCTTTAATGACGTTTTCTTGGTGGATCAGCGTCCTCGGTGGGCGGAATCTTCGGTGGAGGTAGGGAGACGGATCCTTAACCCCTGTACTTTATTTCCCATGAGTTTGGTAGCCCGAGGCGAGCTGAGAGGGTTTATTTCTCCGTCGAGGTGAAAATGCATGATTTTGGGGTATGAGCCGGGTTTTATGTTTTGATCGTATTTTTGGGGTTTAAATGGGTCCTCTCAGTGCTAGAGAGGTTGGGGACTAGTTTCCCCTTGTTTTCCCCTTCACATGGGTGTGAACGGGACGTGGAATGGGGTTTTCTACAGTGTTCACCGTTTTTACGCTCGGGACGACCTAGCGGTCCTTCCCAGAGACCGCCAGGTGACCTGGCAGCCATATGGAGACCGCCAGGGTTCCCCTTATGTCGGTTCGAGCCTTGCGGTCATGCGATAAACCGCCACCGAGCTTAGCGGTCTCAAGGAGACCGCCAACCAATCCTTAGCGGTCAGGGCATGACCGTTTTTATGCTTCTTGGTCGATCGGGCAGGTAGGGTAGCGGCCTTGCGAATGACTGCCACTCGACGGTGGCGATCAGGCCAAGGACCGCCACCTTTCCTGGCGGTCATTACGGTCCGAGCGTTATCGGGGTTTTACGGTCCTGGCTGGGCTGCTAGGTAAGGTTTTGCGGTCCATCATGGACCGCCAGTCAGTCTTGCGGTCTGAGAGATGACCGCCTAGGTCCTAAGTGTCTCTGGGGCGTAGCGGTCCTGGCTGGACCGCTAGGCCGGGTTTGGCGGTCCTGAGGTAGACCGCTTGCTTGGGGTGACGGTCAGGGTGATGACTGCCGCCTGGGTTCCATGGTTTTTATGATTTGGTTCGCATTGTGTTGGCTTCCAGTCGACCCGGTTGTGACCCAGTGGTCAACCTTTGGCCTCGTGGATGTCTCGGACACCCCGTAGGTTCCGTGTCCATGTTTTTGTGGTGTCTGGAGATACCAAGTTACCTCGATTAGCATGTCCATGGGTTTGGAGGGTCTGGGTGACCCCGTGTGTTCCGGGCTTTCGTGTTCTCGCTAGAACGAGTCGCCGTGTATCAGCATATGTGTGGCGGGTTATTCCTGCACGTCATTGGCTTCCCGGTAAGTGGTTTCCGAGTGGGCCAAGTGTATGGCCGTGAACTGTGAGTCCAGTCACCCAGCCTGGGGCTGGAGGTTTCTCACTTTTCCCTTGGATAGGGGATCGACTCGGCGGCTTGTGAGCTACCTTGGGAATTATGCTACCGTGGTTTCAGACATAGGGATTAGGCTAGATTAACGGTGCTCTGCCGTCTTGTATGACGGTCTTGACCCGAGTCGTGTGACTCAAGGACCATTGGGTTTGTTAGGTCTGGTGGACCATTAAGAGTCTGGTGGCCTCGAGCCACCTATTATTCCGCGTTACTCGCGATGGGTGCGTGCGTGACTTTCCATGTGTTGTAATCCTGTGATTAGGATGATGTCAAATGTAACACCCCGAATTTTTTAGATATTTATCGGATCAGGATCAGTTAGCTTCGGATAGCTTTCGTAGGTCCCGGAGTGTGTTTTATGCTTTACGCGTGTTTTTCCCTGATGTGCCTTCGGAACACTGTGTAGGGTGAACCATGGTGTTCTCCGACCCCGGGACGTGACCAGCGCGTTGTGCTCTTCCCGAGGATTGCAGAGGTAATTTTTCATAATTTTCTGAATTTCTAAAATTTTTGGGGTTTTTCTATAAATAACCCTCTCACCCTCTCTGTCTCCCCATTCTCTCTTTCTCGCTCTCTCTCGTCTCTTTCTCTTCCCCTCTCCTCCGGGCGGCTGACGGAGGCGATGGCGGGCGAGGTGGCGATGACGTGGGGGCGAGGAGTGCAAGGACAGGTCGAGGATCGAGGCGTGTGGCACGGTGAGGCCGGTTCGCGAGCGTGGGGCACCGACGGGGTTTTGTGGGTATTTTCGCGTGGATCGGCGTCCACGGCGCGCTGAATCTTCGGTGGAGGTAGGGAGATGGACCCTCAGCTCGTGTACTTCATTTTCCGTGAGTTTTGTAGGCCGTGGTGAGCCGAGTGGGTTTACTTGGGCGTTTTGGGAAAAATTCATGTTTTTGGGGTGTGAGCCCGATCTAGAGTTTTGATCACATTTTTGGGACTTAAATGGGTCCTCTCGGTGCTAGAGAGGTTGGGGACTAGTTTCCCCTTATTTCCCCCTTCACATGGGTGTGAATGGGGCGTGGAATGGGGTTTCCCGCCATTTTCGCCGGTTTCGGGCTCGGGACGACCTAGCGGTCGTTCCAGCGCTAGGGTGCTAAGCGGTCGTTCCAGCGCTAGGGTACCCCTTATGTCGGTTCGAGCCTTGTGGTCGCACGATGGACCGCCAGGTGCCTTAGCGGTCTGGTGGAGACCGCTAGGATCTATTTTGTGATTAGGGCATGATCGTTTGTTAGTGTTTTGGGTCAGTCGAGGTCGGTGGGGTAGCGGTCTCACGACTGACCGCTAGGCTATGCCAAGCGGTCAGGGGGACGACCGCCACCCTTCCTGGCGGTCCTGTGGTGACCGCTTGGGGTTTTAGTGTTTTGGGTTCCTTGCGGTCTCGCTATCGACCGCCAGGTCAGCCCTTGCGGTCCTGGTGAAGACCGCTAAGTTCCCTGACGGTCCAGAGAGGACCGCTAGGAGATCCTTTGTGTTCACAGTGTCCATTTTATGTTGTGTTGGTCTCCGGTCGACCCGGTTGTGACCTAGTGGTCGACCTTAGGCCTCGTGAATGTCCCGGACACCGTGGGACCTGTGTTCGTGCTTTTGGGGGTGTCCAGAGGTACCGTGTTATCTCGATTAGCGTGCGTTATCTCGATTAGCGTGCCCGTGGGTTGGGGGGTTCGGGTGACCCCATGTGTTCCGGGCCTTCGTGTTCTCATTAGATCGAGTCACCGTGTATTGGTATGAGTGCGGTGGGGTCTTCCCACACGTCATGGGTTTCTGCGGAAGGTGGTTTCTACGTGGGCCAAGTGTATGGCCTTGGACTGTGAGTCCAGTTAACCAGCCTCGGATAGGGGATTAACTTGACGGCTTGTGAGCTGCCTCGGTATTCATGCCACCGTGATTTCAGACCTAGGGATTAGGCTAGATTAACGGTGTTGTGCCGTTGTATACGACGGTCTTGACCCCGAGTCTTGTTACTCAAAGACTGTTGGATTTAGTAGGTCTAGTGGGCTGTCTAGAGTCTGGTGGCGTCGTGCCACCTGTTACTCCGTGTTACTCGCGATGGGTGCGTGAGTGGCTTTCCGTGTTCACGTTTAGTGACCTCCCACTGGTAGTAGCCTTCTTACGGCACGCGTGTGCTGACCCACCCGGGAGTGGTGGAGCGGCTTACCCGAGAGAGACGATTTCTAGGCTGGTTACCGTAGGGCCCTGCGGACGTATAAAATTGTACGTCCATATGTCCCGCCAAGCTCCCGCATTAATGTCAAAGTCGAAGAGAGAAGACCCGGGGAGATTGGCCATCCAGGGCTCCGGGAGAATACTACCATCCAGCAAATCCTCACATTTGCACGGGCACATTAAATGACAAAGAAAACACATGATACCATCCTGAATTTATACACCACTATGGGCCCACCCTCAGGTCCCTAACGGTAAAGAATGTCCCAAAGAAGTATGCGGTCATGAGTCACTGAAGAAGGGGTCTACGCCTTTAAAGGCACACCCTTTGTGCCTTTGCCAACGGCACACATAGTGTGCCCCATCTAATGGCACAACACCCTGGCACCCCTTCCAACGGCACGCTCCAAACAGCCACCCAGCGGCACATTCCTCAGGTGCCTTCAACGGCACACTCCTTAGGTGCCTTCAACGGCACACCCCCAGAGTGCCCCCAACGGCACACCCTCAAACGGCCCTGCAACGGCACAATTTTTTGTGCCTCCAGCGGCACACTAATCAGGTGCCCCAGCGGCACACTTCAGGTGCCCCAGCGGCACACCCGTCAAGAGCCTTCCAACGGCACGATATTTGTTGCCCTCCAACGTCACGCTTTACAGCCCCCAGCGGCACACTTCAAACGGGCCCTCCAGCGGCACACCCAAACAAGCCTTTCAACGGCACAACCGTTGCATCCCTCAGCGACACACTCTGCCAAATAACTCCCCCGGTGCAGCGTTGAGCCAGCTCACCCCGGCACAGCGTTAAAACCTTCGGAACGGCACAGGCCGGCAGAAAAACACAACGGTTATTAGGGAAGCCCATTGGCGCGCAGCCCAGGCACCTCAACGCCAGCTAACCCCCTGCCTAGGTGTCGTCTTCTGGTTCGGCCATGGTGACTTCGACTTGACAAAGATGGGACTCGGGTCAACCTCGGATGGCAGTGCCATCATGAGATCCCCCCGTCAACGGCACACATATAAAAGCCCCCACGAAGAGAAGAGAAGAGAGACTGCATGCGAAGAGGAGAGCCCACGATGGGAGCAACAGAGAAGAAAGAAGAGAAGAAGAACGTAGAGGGAGAGAGGGAGAGAATGTGCTGTGTGTAGTGGAGGGGGGAGGATTGCAGCCAAGGGGATGATCACCCTTCCTCGTTCCAACTTCCTCCCCAACTGTTGTCTTTCCTTTTTTTCTTTTTTTATTATTGTCCCTTCCCCCATCCCTTTGGTTTTGGGTGCTTTGTATCTTGTTTGGCCTTGCGGCCATGAGCTTCACTATTGAGCTCCTTCATGAATGAAATATCCATTTGTTTTTTTCCCTATGGTTGCTCTTGCTGTTGCTTTCCTTTCATCTTCATCGTTGTTTTGTGGTCTACGTCACCTTTCAACCTTCTAACTCCGTGTTTTACTTGCCCTCCCATGGCGCTGGCCGGTTCGGCCCAACGTGCAGTGTTCTTGGTTTGTCAGTACAAGGCTGGCTCCCCTCCTTTTCGATGGCCCTTCATAGCATAAGCGTTACCCCACTTTCTTCATCTATGGGTTTGTTAGCACCCACTACCCCTACCCAGCAGCTGTGATTCATCCACTGGCCAGGAGGTTCCTCAGCCTTTCCTCCGAAGTCCACAGTATGCACACACCCACTCAGGTCTCTCAGCCATCACCCTCAGTCTACCTAGGGCGGCACACCTCCTTTTACTTGCCCACCGGCACACCCTTGAACCGGCACACCCTTGAACCGCCTGCTCAGCAGTACACCATTGCCATCTTCTGCCCGGCACACCCTTGGCCGCGCTCCAACGGCACACTCTCCCCATTTGCCTACTCAGCGGTACACTGCCTAGCTGCCTAACTCGGTACACTCATGGCCTGCCTTCAGCGGTACACCCCTGGCCTGCCAGCCCGGCACACTCTAGCCATTGCTTCTCCGGTGCACCTGTGACTTGTGTCAGCCTAAGTGGTGTCCCATTCGGTGTTTTCTCCGAGTTTTTCGAAGTTTTCTCAAAGGTGGTTGCCTAGGCACACACCTCAAATTGTTGGTTCATGCCACTCCTTGTGGGCATGTCCCTTGTTATCCCCTTCCATCTCGGGTCAAGGGGAGATGCTGCCGAATTTTTTCCAGAAATAACAATATGTTAAAGGACAAAAGGAAGCAACAAAGAAATAAAATGAGTAACAATAAAACATTCTAACTAGGACAGGGGAACCATGCAAGATTCAGAGAACTGGACTATTGAACATGGCTTGGGGCTCAATTACCTGACAGAGAATTGGAAGCTTGCTATTTGGAACCCTTTACATGTGCTCCTCAAGCCAGAAGCCTCCCTTTGGACCTCACGCCATTCATGTGGATTTTGCCCCAATGGCATTACCCCTAACTTCCTTTGGCCAGCCTTGAGCGGCACACTCCTATTGGCTCTAGCCCGGCACACTTTTTAGCCTACATAGCCCGGCACACTCGTGCCCTCTGTCCCTCCAATGCCTTGCCCGGTACACTCCCTCAGCGGCACACTATTCCTCCCTTCCGCTCTCCGGCACAGCCTTGGCCCATGCCTACCCAGTGCACTCCCAATTAAGCCTTCCTCGGCACACTTCAACATCATTGATGTATACTCTAATCTTGTACCAGGCTTGCTCAGACCCTCAGCCTAGCCTGCATTGACCTTACCCCTTCAACCCCTCACCAACACACTCCCATCCTTTCCCAGTGGTACGCTCCTAGCTCTCCCCCCTGGCCGGTACACCCTTCTGTTATGTCTCTGGCGGTACACCCATTAACGCCTCTGCCCGGCACACTCCTCAACCCTCCAGCGGTACACCCCAACTCACCCCTTCCAACGGTGCACTCCTCAACCCCCCCAGCGGTACACCCTATGTAACGACCCGAGAATCCTATTACCGGGAGAGACCCGATAACCCGAGACTCGAACCGCCGCCCACGAGTCGGGAGGGCTCGAAAGGGCTAAAAGGAGTGTGGAGGCACAAAAAATAGGAAATAAAGCAGGACAACAAATAACAGAAATAAATAAACAACTACAGCTACAACAGAGTCCAGTCCAACAGAAAGTATAGTCTAAAGCAGTAAAAACGTACCACATGCCAAGTGAACACTCGGCCCGGCGAGCTGGCAACTGAGAACCTCCGAACAGCACCCTCGAACCTCGAGAAAGAACCGCCACACCTGAGAAGCAGGGAATGAGTCTCTAAAATAGAGACTCATCAGGGATCCCATGGAACCCCCCCCCAAGAACCAACGGCGACACAGAAAGCTGTAACTACGGGAGCAACAGTAACAGCAGGAACAGTAAACCCGGTGGCCGGTCGAAACACGTCTCGCAGTCGAGGCTACCGAACCACACTAGTACCACCTACCGAAGTAAAAACCCATGGCAATCGCACCGCAGAGGCCTGTCTCCCAGGACACGGCCAACCTGGACACGCTGTCCAAGGTGCAACCCCGACCACCTGGTCACGGGTACCGCACAGCAGGACGCAATCTCAGTAAAGCTACTAACACTAGTCTCACGGCACGAAAATCGACACACGTGCCACCGCGAGACCACCAAAACTCAACGGTCAACACGACTAAACCCGAAGGTCAAAGTCATAGAGACTGACAGTCTGTCACTCCCGACTCGACAGGAGTACCTCCCACTAGAAGCACAATCGGTAGCGTCCCCTGACGTCTTACACCGCACCGCAGGTGAACTGCCTGACGTGGTAACTCCTATCAAAGGCACGAACACCGCACAAGTAACCACAAACGAGTGACTAGTGGGGTCACGCCCGTCGACGTGGGTCCAACCGCCCCCAACCACGTGTGCACACACAGCGTCCCTGGCCTGGCCTCTAACTGGTTTTCCCCTAAGTCAGACTCTGGCTGCTAGACGCGGGGCCCGACGGTAACCAGTCTAAAAACCGTCTCTAAGGGTAGCCTCTCCACCACTCCCTGGTGGGACCACACACGTGTAAGCAGGCTATGACTAGTGGAGGGTCACTACGGAGTAGAGTCTCAAGTCAACGAAAAATAACGTCCGAACCCGACGACGTACGGGGACCATCCCACGTACCAGCACTGTCGCACGGTGACCACAGTCGGAGAAGAAACGGGACCCACAGTCCACGGGCCGCACGCTCGACCACGCAGAAACGCAGAAACACGGTTCCCAAGGTAGCTCACAGGCTGCCAAACCAAATCCCACTCTCAGGGAAAGGCGGGAACCCTCCAACCCCAGGCTGGTAACTGGACTCTTAGTCCAAGGCCACACACATGGCCCACTCGGAAACCTCTTCCCGGAAAAACTCATGGCATGCGGGGAACCCTCGCCGCACTCACACCGACGTACGCTAACACAAGTCGAGAACACGGCAACCCGGGACCACACCGTACCGTGACGCCTGGCCCCGACGAAGTGCACAGCATCCGTCAGGCCACGGGTCGGCATGTGGATCGAGACTTACACACCCGGGACTCGAACCGGTCAAAACGGAAACACCGGCTAGACCAGCCCCTTGGGGGGTCCACTCTGGGCCGCTCAGGGACGTACGGCTAGGAAGGGGCCGCACCAGGGGATATACGGCCAACAGCAGGCCGTTCTTCTCCTGGCTCAAACGAGAGAGAAGCGGCTGGTCTCCAGCCGCACCAAGGTCGAACGGCTGACCCTCAGCCGCAACTGGGGGATGAACGGTCCAACGCGGTCGTTCGTCCTCCAAACGGGGAACACATGTGCGGCTAGCCCCTAGCCGCACTGGGGAACGGGCGGCTAGGACCTCACCGCGCAAGGCTTGGGCAGTCAACCTCTGGCCGCACAACAGCCCACGGCACCAGGGGATGTACGGCCAGCTCCTAGCCGTACAAAAGGGTTATGCGGCCAGACCCTGGCCGCACAGCCCAGCAACAGTCAAAATCGGAGGGAAAAGACGGCTCAACCCTGGCCGCACCTGGGTTATGCGGTCGCATGATAGACTGCATAACCCTCACTACGTGCCAAGCCGAACGCTACGCGCCGAGCAGATGAACGGTTAAGACGGGGCCGCCCATGGGGATGGATGGGCCCTGGTTCGATTGCCCAACCATCACGGCGAGCAAACCATGGGGTTGGCCTAACGGTGGCCTGCCCACGCCCCATTCGTGTCGAAACGAAGGGGAAACGACGGTAAACCCCCTACCAATCATCAAGACTCCGACCATGGTCAAAATGACACATGAATCGCAAGAAACAGACGATTCTACCACGGTCGCCCAAAAAGGGTGTCACGACTTCCCAGAGCCCTATCGGCCAAACGGGACCACCAATCGAGACGAGATCGGTGACTATGGAACGCCCTCATCACAGGGAGTCTATTGACAGTAACCGATCCGAAAATCGTCGCCGTTTCCGGACGAACCCTACGAACTCCACAAAAACACGATTTCGCTAAACGTGCCCAAACGCCCTTGTTTCCACGCCGAATGACGTGCAATGGGAGGGAAAACGAGCCCGACGCAGTGGTGTTCAGTCACCCTACCTCCGCCGAAGAAACCGCACGCCAAAGCGACTAATCCACGCCGTAAACCGCCGGGAACACGATCGCCACCGTCTCGGAATCCATCGAGGGATCGCACCCGCCTCCGCCTCGATCCTTGCCCATCCTCGCCCGCATCCTCACCCGCGCCACCTCCGCCTCACCCCCGCCTCGCTCCGTCGGCCGCCGGAGAAGAGAGGGGAGAAAGAGAGCGTGAGAGAAGAGAGAGAGGGAGAGAGTGAGAAATGAGAGGGGAGAGAGAAAGGGTTAATATATATAGAAAAACCCCAAAATTGTAGAAATTTAGAAAATTATGAAAAATTACCTCCGCGATCCTCGGAAGGAACACAACGCAGTGGTACTGTTCTGGAGTCGAAGAACGTCATGGTTCGCCCTGCACAGAGTTCCGAAGGTATATCAGAGAAAAACACGTGTAAAGCACAAAATACACTCCGAGACCCACTAAAAGATCTGAAAAAAACCCGGGGCATTACACCCTAGCTCACCTCTCCTTTCCAGTGGTATACTCCTCAACCCCCTGGCCGGCACACTCTCCTCTGCTTCCAGCGGTACACCTCTAAATCATCCTCCAGCGGTACACTCCCCACTTAACCCAACTCCAACACACTATATCTAAAAGCCAGACCAGAGAAAAGGGAATATAGTAATAAAAAGGGATTTGCATAATGACAATGATAAAAGGGAGGGGTTCTAATCAAAAGAATAAACAAAAGAAATAATGGCAAAAGGGGAATAGTAATAATAATAAAAATTTTATAATGATGAATAGGAGAAGAGGTCATGGTCTACAAGTGATAAGAGACAGCCAACAAAGAAAGGGTAATGTCAGTGAATGAATGATAATAATAAGCATTAACAATCATCACGAACAAAACGACACGGCCTTTGTCTTTCTCTCTCTTGGATTCCGGACCCAGGAATATTAATGACGCCTTCATAGGCCGAGCTTCACCCTCGGAGTTACCCCTCCCGTCATGGTTGTCATCCGACCTCGTTCCGGGCGAATATCTCATCGAAGCCTCCTTTTCCATTGGGATCCGACCCCGCTTTTGTATTAAAATTGCCATCTCCTGGCAGACATTAGTACGAATTCATCCCCGTTACCGTCTTGTTTTCTGTATGGACGTTTGTCCAAACATGGAATGGTCCACCAGTGACCGACATAATCTGAGCATTTATACCCCCGACACGGGCTTTCAGTATAGCATGACCCCCCTTTTCTCTTCCTGCATTAATTAGTAATTCATTCGGTCGTGGAGCCCTTATTTCCGACAATTAATCAAGGGTATTCCCCTCTTGAGGGGATGTAAATGACGATGGGACCTTTACGGCACGACGGGTCTCAGTCCCGACCCGAACCACACAATCGCCTGACTGAGTCAGATTGAGCGCACCAAGGGCTTCTATGAGGCCCGAATAAATCGTCACTTTGTTACTGGCACGCCCACGCACTTAATAAATCAATAAACAAATAAAACAACGATTTAATAAATAAGAGCATCCATAGGCCCCTCACCATTGCAGCCAGAGTCTGGCTGGGGGGGAAACCAGCTAGAGGACCGACCTAGAGCGGATGGTCTGTGTGTGCACACTTAGTTGGGGGTTGTTAGACCCACGCTGACGAGCGTGACCCCGGCTAGTCCTTGTTCGTGGTACTGGTTACTGTGTGTCTCTGTCTCCGCTAGGGCGTCGCAGTGAGACACTTGAGGCGCGGACTAAGTCGTCAGTGGACGCATCCGGCTTTACTTCTGGTGGACAGTACTCCCGTCACGTGACGTGAGTTTCTCGTGAGTCGAGTTCCACTTCACGTCTGCGAGACGTGATTTTGCGTAGAATTTCGGGTGCTTTCCAGATGTCGAGGTCTAGGGGTTCCGGTGAGCGTCACCGAGGGCTTTCCCCTAGACATCGTTGAGTTCCCAACAACGTGGTTGTCTTCCCCCGTAGCGTGGCTAGGGTGGTCCGTAGTCTGGTGGTCCCCCGACCGTAAGATCGGGGCGTATTTTCTGGTACAGTAGGATTAGCTGTAGAGCCGAGATTTTACCGGCCACCGTGTTTACTGTTCCTATTATTACTGTTGTTACTGCTGTTGCTACTTTCCGTTACCACCGTTGTTCTCAGTTGGGGTTCTGCGGGATCCCTATTGAGCCAGTGATAGGAGGCTCACCCCTACTTTTCAGGTACATCGATTCTTCCTCGTGGTTCGAGGGTGCTATGCCGAGGTTCTTAGTCGCCAGCTCGCCGGGTGGCGTGTTCACTTGGCATTGGGTATGTTCTTCTGCCTTAGAGTGTACTTTCTGTTGGACTGGACTCTACTATTGTACTTGTTGTTTAATTCTGTTAATTGTTGAATTGTCCTGCTTTATTTCCTATTTCTTTGTACCTCCACACTCCTTTTTAGCCCTTCCGAGCCTCGGCTCGTGGGTGGCGGGCCAGGATTCGAATGGTATCAGGTTCCTTTCTCGGTATCTGGATCTTGGGTCACTACAGCAAACACTATGACTCATGTGCATGATGTCATATGTGTTTGTGTTGCTTTGATGCTGTAGTTGATGAGAAGTGTATGGATGTTGCTTTGATTCTATAGTTGATGAGAAGTATATGGATGTCTTCCTTGTTGATCATAAGTCAGTGCATACAGCAAAGTCGATGCATGTGAAGTCATCAGAGTCATGCATATAAAGTCAATGCACTGTTACACATGCTCAAGGTCGATGCATATGTTCATCTTAGCATTAAGGTCGATGCACATGCCTATCGCTGCATCCTAAGTCTATGCACATGCACAAATCTTTTGATCATGAAGGTATGTGCACATTTAAACATCCTGGTCATTTAATCAAACAGGCATGCATATTCATTTTACCAAACATGCAAACATTTTTCACAGGTTGATAGTCTAAGCACATGCATTCATGTCAAAGCATATGGATTATGTAGGTCAGACCATATTCATACAAGTCTGAGCACATGCACGCACAAGGTCTAAGCACATATGCGTTCAAGTCTGTGCATATTCATGTCTTATGCATATAGGTCGGTGCACATTAATGCTTTATTCATATGCAAGTCAGTGCATGTTTATAGTGTTGCATATGAAGGTCAGTGCATGTTTATAATGTTGCATATGCAGGTTAGTGCATATTCATAATGTTGCACACAAAGGTCTGTGCACATTTGTATTATAGCACAGAGTAAGGTCGGTGCACCTTTTGCTAGCACAAAGCAAAGTCTGTGCACATTTGCATGAAGGTTGGTGCACATCTGCCTTGGTCAGTTAAAAGGTCGGTGCACATCTGCCCTGTGCATATAGAAGGTCGGCGCAGATTTGCCTTGTGCATATAAAAGGTCAGTGCACATCTGCCTTAGTCAGTTATAAGGTCGATGCACATATTGCATCTTGCACTACAAGGTCTGTGCATGTTTTGCATATAGCACAACAAGGTCTGTGCATGTTTGCAGATAACACTATCAAGTATGTGCATATGTGCTAGCTTACACTATTAGGTAAGAGCACATGTACTAGCGTGCATAATAAGGTCTAAGCATATGTGGTAGTGTGCAATATATGGTCTAAGCATCTTCACTATAGTCAGTGCACATGAAGGCTTCAGGTCAGAGCACATGTTTCATACAGGTCTAAGCATATGCACCCAGATCTGTGCACATTTTGTTACTATCTATGATAAGGTCTGTGCACATTCACATTCTAGTCTAGAAGGTCTGTGCATATGAAGAAATCATGCATTAAAGGTCGACGCTAGTTGGCTAGCAACTGCTGTTAGGTCGATGTATATTCTTATGTCTGCATAATAGGTCGATGCACGTTTTGTAGCAATGTCTACAAGGTCAATGCACTTTTCTCTTTATGCCTTGTAAGGTCTGTGCACATGTTCAAGTATGTGCACATATTGGTCTGTGCATGTCCAAGATCTGTGCATATGATAAAACAAGGTCGATGCACATATAGAATCTCGTCATTAAGTCTGTGCATCAAAGTCCATGCTCTAAGGCATTTGAATATACATTCATATCATTGGTCTGAGCATATGAATGCTCTGATTATTGCCTATGTATGCACTCTAATGAATAAGGTGTTTGACTAAATGTCTGTCTTCTGATTGGCAGGATTAAGGCAAACATCATGTCTCTGAGAGTAGCAGATATTCAAGTGGAGCACGTGATCCAAGATTCCAATTATTGAAGCACGTGATCCAAGGCATCCAGCTCTTCAAGAATAAACAACCACCTCATCTTCAAGACTCTGCCACGTGGACAACGCACCTTCATCACCTGACACGTGGACTTCCAGTAGAGCATTTCTTTTCGAATCTCCTTGGGTGGGAACATATTTCCCACGCGCCAAACTCTCTGAGCCTATAAATAGAAGCCTCTCCTGCGATCAAATCGAAGCACAGAGAGGAGAGAAGAGAAGCAGATAGATCAGAAGAAAAGAGAGTAAGCTCGAGAGAAGAATCTAGAGAGCAGTAGAGAAGAATAGAGAGCTCGAGATATTGAGAAAGAGATCAGAGAGAGAGTCATAAAGCAATGACGAAAAAGAGTGAAGATCTGAGAGTTAGAAAACAGAGTATCAGAATTTTAGAGGGAATCTGAGAGAAAAGAGAGTGTGAGTAGAGAAAAAGAAAGAGAGTGAGAAAGTGAGAATAGAGAGAGAGATTGTGCTCGAAGATCTGCATTCTTATCAGTTCTTCGATCAGATCCAGAACTGATTTTGCTCCTGCGTGAGATATACAGTGAAGAGAAAGTGTGAAGATCTGAGAGCTAGAAAACAAAGTATCGAAATTTTAGAGGGAATCAGAGAGAAAAGAGAGTGTGGGCAAAGAAAAAGAAAGAGAGTGAGCAAGTGAGAATAGAGAGAGAGATTGTGCTCGAAGATCTGCATTCTTATCAGTTCTTGGATCAGATCCAGAACTGATTTTGCTCCTGCGTGAGATATATTTTTTAGATTTCATTTCTAGCTTTCTGGTGCTATGATTCATGTTTTATTTTTCTATTTTCTGGTTTTATCAAGCTGTGTGTCAGCATTTGCCGCGGATCGGTTCCTCTGGACAGCAAGCTATGATGCTCAGCTGTAAGCAAGCTGTGATGCTTAGCGGTTCAAGCTATTAGGCAGCAGGAAGCCTCACTCTGGTTTGAGTGGGGGATGGACGTAGGTCTGCAGGTAGCAGACTGAACCATCGAGGACTCCTTGTCTTCGTGGTTTGATTGCAATTCTGACTCACGGTAGATTTATGCTTAGGTGCGGTTCTATTGCATAGATTTAGCCTAAGCACTTCATAATTCACAGTGTGTCTAATTTGATTCTGTCTAACTACTGCTGAGTGTTCTAGCTAATTTACTGAGTGTGCTACCCAAGTATTCTAGTGAGAATCACATTAGAACATCTGGACAAGTGTTCGAGTGTGGGTCTTAATAGAATATCAGTTTAACTGAGCCTGTTTGATTTCAATTCCACAAGATTTTCTAGTTATAGTTTTTAAATTGGGCAAAATTTTTGAAGGGGATTCATTCACCCCCCCCTTTGAATCTCGGTTTACACCACTACATCGTCCCAACAATTGGTATCAGAGCGGGTCTCTGACTTTCCAGATCCAACGATCTGCAGAGGATCCTCCTGGTTTTAGGTGCTTCCTTGATTGTGTTGAGTTTATTGTTTGAACTGTGTTTGAATTTTTTCCATGGCCTATCCTTCCATTTTTGATGGTTCGAATTTTAGTACTTGGCTAGGAGGCCTATGCGTTTATGTGAACTCCATTGATTCTAACGTATGAAGTCTCCTATCAAAAGGCCCACATAAACTGCATCATGACCAGACCGAGTGGTCTAATGAGGACAGACTGAAGGATAGTGAAAACACTATGGTTCTCAATATTTTGAAAGATGCAGTTAACACTGATGTATTTCCTTTCGTTTTCAGATGCACTTCTGGAAAGGAAATTCTGGATAAATTGATTGCTGTTCATGGAGAACAAGAAGAGAAATGTCTGATGGTCAACCAGAGTGATCACTGCAATGAGACAGCGTCTCAGGTAAGCTCCGGATCTGAAGATATTTCATTTGATGAATTAGTAAGCATGTATGAAGAACTATCTGAAAGACATAAGAAACTGAAATCTGAAAATAAAAAATTGAAAAAGAAAAATGATCATAATAGTTTAAATGCTTCCTGTGAAAATTGTTTGAAAATAAAACAATCGTATGATGTTTGTCAGTCTGATGTTCATAAGAGTAAGGAACAAATTTCTTCGTTGAAAAGTGAAACAGATAAATTTTCCGAACTAGAAGACAAGCTGAAGTCCTTAAGTGATGATCATGTGTTAATCAATGAATTAGTTCAGAATGAAGAATTAATAAAAGAAAATGAAGAACTGAAGCAGTTGAACACCACTATATCTGAAAGGCTTTTGACCTTGAAAAAGGGGAAGTGCTCATCTGATGAGACTGAGAGAGTGAGTGCATTGATGCAGAAAATTGACAGCTATAAAACCATCAATGCTATATTGAATGATAAAGTAACAAATTTAGAATTGCTTATCTGCTCTCTCGAAACTGAAGTTCAAGAATTGAATACATCATTGTCTGAAATTGCTAAGAACAAAGAAAAGCTGAAAGAAGCCTCTAGAGATGAAGCTTCTAAAATTGATAAAGGCTACATGATGTCCCCATCAATAACCAGAGGGGAGGAGAGAGGATAGGGGAGCACCCTTCAAGCTTGCTTGCAATTTCTTGTTCAAATGATCATTAATTACATAAAAGGTGAAAATACAAGCTTATATATGAAACTAAAAAAGACCAATAATAACCTTGGTCGATGGACACATGGGGGAATAATGGGAATAAAGAAATCTCACAAAGGAACAATGGAGAGGGTGGCCCTTGAAGAAGTCAAAATGTCTGTCCCTTTTCAGATATGCGTAGCAGAAGCTTAGTTCTTCCACCTTTCGACCCCCTTCTTGATTTTTGTTTGAATCCCCAAATTTATTGGAGGTTCTGTCCACCATCTCTATGTTCCATAAATTTTCTTAGAATTTCTGAATCCCTCTACATATTTTTTAAAATTCGGTATTTCTCCCAAAATCTGTTCAGTCCCTACTGTCCATATCCGACCCCCAGTCAGTGTATAGTCTCCAAAAAATTGAAATCTCCACAAAACCATTCATAAAAAATACTCCCGTCTTTATTGCTCATTTCTCCACAACTTTCATGAAGTGGTCAATCTCTAGATCTGTCGTTTGATCAACGGTCAACTTGTGTGATCAGGAAAACTCAAATCTGTCCTGAGTTTTCTGATCTTGTGAGCCAGCAACTTGTAAAATCAACTAAAGCCAGATCCGGGAATTTTAATTTTATCTCTCTGGATTTAGATCGAAGTACTTCGAAAGAGCTTTCCAACGGTACCTCTTGTACGTCGATCCGACATCGGGAGTGATCGCAGCAACAAATCTCGTCGGGTCACGCACTGTAAAACAGCAACCCAGGTCCGTGGACAGCAACTCCGACGGGTGAAGATCGGAGCCGCCCGGCCTCCGACCGGCGAACCAGCACACCGACGTCCCAGGGAGCACCCCTCCAGGTGTCCCCACCACAGTGGTGTCACCCCGGTCCCACACGGCCTCACTGACCAGCACGTGGGTCCCACGGTCGCGAGTACGTGTGCCGCCGAAGCTACACAAGAAGCTGCCCGTCAACCCGAACCCGTTACTCCCGGGCCCCATTGTGTCACCCTTTACCTCCCTGCGTGGAGTGGGCATTCATATTCATTGCTATAAATTAATTACTTGTTGTTCCGGGAGTATCGATTCGGCCGGGGTCGTCTTCCCCACGCCGAGAGCGTGGATGTATCGTGTTCGCTCCCTTGACTCGGCATTTTTCTTTATTCGTATATGCTTTATATGCCGCTGCTAGAGAGCATGCTAGGATCGTAGCCCGCTTTACTTGTTATATCACCGCTGCTGTGAGAGAGAGCGTGACTGTCCCGTGACCCGATCCGGGCACAAGAGAGAGCAGACCACCCTAGCTCACTGCCGGTTTCTCAACCGTGCACATCCGACACTTCCCTCGCTAAGGGACGATCGCGAGTTTGCATAGAGTCCAAGAATCGCATATCCATTTGGAGTCGAGTCGCGTGTCCGTCCCGCATCACTACAATTCTCAAATTAAGCAGGCTATAAGGAACAAACTGTACACAACCTTCGTGCGTAGCTCAAATATAGGTAGCACTTCTGTATCCTCCTCAAAACAGTCTGCTAATCAGAAAATTCAAAAATAAAATAAAAATGTGAAAAAGAAAACATTGAAAAAGAAAAGAAACAACATTCATGCTGCAAAATCTAAGGCCAAAAAATTCCCTGATTTTCCTAGGAAGAATATTGCTTATTTTTAGTGTGGGAAAATTGGCCATATGATGAATGATTGTCCGATAATGAAGAAAGATGATTTGAATGGTGGTAGAATTCATGCTAGGAATTCTCATGCTAAGAAACCTTCTTCTATTCAAAAGAAAAGAATTCACTATTTTTACTATCATAAGATAGGTCATCTAATGCATAATTATAAATTAATGGAACAAGATGATCTCAATGCGAGTGCAATGCATGATAATAAATTCCATGTTAAGAATCATGCATTTCAGAATAAGAAAATTCACTATTTTCATTATGGTAATATTGGTCACACTGCTGCTCAATGTTGGCATGTTAAGGAAGGAAAATTCCATTCTAAATTTGTTAACATCCTTGCCAAGAAAAAGGCTTTTGATAGAAGTAATTTTGGTTCTAGAGGCAAGCACATTATGTGCTTCGAATGTGGAAAGAATAGCCATACAGTCAAAGACTGTTGGCATGCTCAGAGAAAGGAAGTTAATTCTAAACCTGTTAATTTTCCTTAAAATCAAAGTGTGTTTGGTAGGAACAAATTTGTCTTTAAAGGAAAATTCATTACATGCTTTGAGTGTGAAAAGCCAGGGCACAAAGCTGCTGATTGCTGGCTGACTGGTAATAAAAGACAAAATATTCATGTAAACAACAGAAAATGTCATGCACATGCACATAGATTTCATGCTCATGCTAATGTGCACAATAAGAACAAAAAGTGTGTTGTTTCATGTCGTTACTGTGGACAATATGGGCATTCTATGAATAATTGTTCTGTTATGAAATCTGATGATCTTCTATCTCAGAAAATGTGGAGATCACCATACAAAGATGTCGTTGATGTCTTAGGACTCAAGAACTCTTGGGTACCTAAATCTGTAAAATAAAGAACTATTTTGTAGGAATGCCTTGGGACTAAAGAATAAAAGGGGTCAATAAGCCAAGGCACCTGGATATGGTAAAACCTATCTCTGCACATCACAGGTTTGTTCATTTGAATTCTTCAGAAATTTTTTTATACCTGCATATCATGCTAAATTTGATTAGTTAAAACTTTCATGCATACATATTCTTATTTGCTTTGACATTTGCATTGCTCTACTTGAGTTTCTTCATTCATATATTGAGTTGTTTGTGCACATATTTAATGAATACATGTTGAATTCATTTCTCATCTACATGCATATATGTTTTGACATTTAATTATTTCTCAACTGGTTGCATGTTGAGAGGGAGATGAAATAAATTTAAATGCATGGAATTTCATGTCTGCATACATTTTCACATATGCATATCCAATTGAATTGTCTTGCATATTCTGAAACTGTTATGTATATTCATGCATAACTTCATGCTATATTAAATGGTTTAGCACTAAAGGGCAGATTAAGTTTGTCTGGAAGTTCTAACCATATGTGAGGTGATTTTTAGACCAAAGTTCTCCACCTAGTACCATGGGTCAAATGTGCACATAGAGCAGTCTAAGACATAATTCATTGAACTCCCTTGCATAATGTTTCTTGCATATGTTGCACTTAGAATTTAGTCACATAGTGCATAAATTCAGGGGGAGTCTGTCAAGATAATTTTTGTGATTCATGCATACTTGGTCAGATTAATCCTCTGCATGGTTTTCATGTCATATATAACGGCTCAATGCATTCTGTGAAAAAGAGTCAATGCATATGCATACATGTGTCAATTGCATATCATTCATAAAGAAAATTTCAAAAAGATTGATTCACTGCATATAGACAGGGGGAGCATAAAACAAGTTTTGAACTGCATGGCGATTCAACTGTTCTATCACTGTCTCTTCAATGATTTAGCCATATCCTTGTTTATCCTGTTATCTTTGCTCTTTCAGTAACGTCTCTCCAATAATTGGTATCAATTGGACTCACTTGTCTTCATATGTTCTAAAATCATTTGAACTCATATTTTTTTCTTATCTAGAATTATTGCTTGTTGCTTTTGCTGAGGGAGAGCTTCTCTTGAAATAATTATGTGCTATCTTGTAACAATTAAATAGTATATAAAAAGGCTTAGCTAGGAAGATAGGTCTGACCTATCTGGAAGGTTAACCCTTGCGTGAGTAGATCCTTGGATCCAACCTCCGCCAAGTACTGTTCTTAGTTGTGATTCTGCTAACCAGCTCACCTTCCAATTCACATTTTTATTGAAATCTGTGACTAACATTTTTGTCACTTCTGTATTCAGCTGGTCTATCTGAATTTCTTTGAGCTAATCTTTCCCATCATTCTAGAATCTACTGCGTTGCATTTGCTGAGGTGGAGCTGATTGTCAGAAATTCTGTTTTGAAGTGTTACTTGACTTGATTGTCATTCCTTGAAAATCCTTCTGGCTGATGTAATTCTTCTATGATTAATCTTTGTTATCAGATCTTCTGAAAACCTCTCACAATTTGCATACTTCTTGATGATCTTAAATATGAATCATTGACTGTTGCTGGAATATTTCTGTTAGAAATTCATGAAGATTTTAATGGGCATATCTTGATCATAAATCCGAAAATATTTTAACTAGGAATCTTCCATTATATGGAACTATGAATGTCTGAAATACTCAGCTGGTTTAAGTCTTATGTATTTATTGAGTTTTGATTTGAACATCTTGAAAATATCTGAATCAAATCTTTTAATAAACTTTAACCAGGTAGTTCATGTTATATCATGTAAGATCTTCTGGCATCCAAAAATTCTGAGATCATGGCTAACTCTAGTAGAGATATATATAGTAAGTATTGTCTTTAAACATCTAAAAATCTGAAAATGTCTAAAAGGTAAAAGTTGGTCAGAGCAATGACTGTGGTTACTGAGAAACCATGTCCAAAGGACTATGTCATGATGTACCATAGTTAACTCTACTGGAAAATTATTGTAATATCTATAGAATTAAGGCAGAGCAATGGCTAAGTTGCACCGAGAAACTGGGTCCTTCATCAAAGAAATGGAGTAAACATGTGTCATGAAGTGCTCTAGTTATCTCTGTTCAGTGTGAAGCATGACAGTTAGTCATACTAAGTGCTTAGGGATATTGGCGTCTAAACAACGTGTATCCTCTAGTTATAAGGTGTGCACTAAAACTCGATTGCTCTTGAAAAATGTGACCAACAATTGATATGAAAAAAAATTCTGCTATAAAAAATAACTGTTTCAGAAAAATTTCAGAAATAATAGACAAAATCAGATGCATTTATGTTTGTTTAACCTCAATACTACTGTTTGTAACTCCTAGAGAGGTCATTGAAATTGATTGATTAAGATGAAGGGAGGTTTAAACTAGATGTTAATATGGAGGCTTGGTTCACTTTTATTAAAAAGATTGATTCTCAGATATGAGTACAGAATTTATGAACAAACCTTGAATACATCATATTTAAGCCAGGCTGTTCAATAAAGATTATGTCATAACCTTTAATAGTGAAAGAATCTGAAACATCTTTAACTTTGGATTTATGACTTTGATAACTCATTGAAAATCTTCTCTAAAATTTTGGAAGCTCAGTGGGACTTCTTATGTTCTTGTTCTGATTCTGTTGCATATCATATTTTCAAATTGCTCTTGTGCTCAGTCTTCAACCTATTTGTACATTCAACTCCACATCTGATATCATTTCATATGACCAATCACTATGTGCACTCCATCTGCTCTCCTGTGTTTTTGCTGAACTCAAGTATATTTACTTCTGTATGCCTGATGGTTTGATTTCATCAGCATCTTTTTGAGATTCAATTTATGTTGTTGTTTCCATTCCTTTATTGTCAAAGGGGGAGCATTTGTCTACTTTATGAAATTCTCCATTCCTACCCTTGTATTTTCACTAATCTTCATTTGTCACAAGGAGTAGGGTTGCATTTAAAAAGGGGAAAATGTAACATGACATCACTGCATTAATCAAATTATTGATTTCTTTTTGATGACGTCAAAGGGGGAGAATAATTTGATATGAGTCTGCATTTTGTTTGTGTGTGACTCATAGTGTTACCATCATCAAAAAGGGGGATATTGTTGTAATCCTGTGATTTTGATGATGTCAAACACTATGACTCATGAGCATGATGTCATATGTATTTGTGTTGCTTTGATGCTGTGGTTGATGAGAAGTGTATGGATGTTGCTTTGATGTTGTAGTTGATGAGAAGTGTATGGATGTCTTCCTTGTTGATCATAAGTCAGTGCATACAGCAAAGTCGATGCATGTGAAGTCATCAGAGTCATGCATATAAAGTCAATGCAGTGTTACACATGCTCAAGGTCGATGCATATGTTCATCTCAGCATTAAGGTCGATGCACATGCCTATCGCTACATCCTAAGTCTATGAACATGCACAAATCTTTTGATCATGAAGGTCTATGCACATTTAAACATCCTGGTCATTTAATCAAACATGCATGCATATTCATTTTACCAAACATGCAAACATTTTTCACAGGTTGATAGTCTAAGCACATGCATTCATGTCAAAGCATATGGATTATGCAGCTCAGACCATATTCATACAACTCTGAGCACATGCACGCACAAGGTCTAAGCACATATGCGTTCAAGTCTGTGCATATTCATGTCTTATGCATATAGGTCGGTGCACATTAATGCTTTATTCATATGCAAGTCAGTGCATGTTTATAGTGTTGCATATGAAGGTCAGTGCATGTTTATAATGTTGCACATGCAGGTTAGTGCATATTCATAATGTTGCACACAAAGGTCTATGCACATTTGTATTATAGCACAGAGTAAGGTCGGTGCACCTTTTGCTAGCACAAAGCAAAGTCTGTGCACATTTGCATGAAGGTTGGTGCACATCTGCCTTGGTCAGTTAAAAGGTCGATGCACATCTGCCCTGTGCATATAGAAGGTCGGCGCAGATTTGCCTTGTGCATATAAAAGGTCAGTGCACATCTGCCTTAGTCAGTTATAAGGTCGATGCACATATTGCATCTTGCATTACAAGGTTTGTGCATGTTTTGAATATAGCACAACAAGGTCAGTGCATGTTTGCAGATAACACTATAAAGTCTGTGCATATGTGCTAGCTTACACTATTAGGTATGAGCACATGTACTAACGTGCATAATAAGGTCTAAGCATATGTGGTAGTGTGCAATATATGGTCTAAGCATCTTCACTATAGTCAGCGCACATGAAGGCTTCAGGTCAGAGCACATGTTTCATACAGGTCTAAGCATATGCACCCAGGTCTGTGCACATTTTGTTACTATCTATGATAAGGTCTGTGCACATTCACATTCTAGTCTAGAAGGTCTGTGCATATGAAGAAATCCTGCATTAAAGGTCGATGCTAGTTGGCTAGCAACTGCTGTTAGGTCGATGCACATTCTTCTGTCTGCATAATAGGTCGATGCACGTTTTGTAGCAATGTCTACAAGGTTGATGCACTTTTCTCTTTATGCCTTGTAAGGTCTGTGCACATGTTCAAGTATGTGCACATATTGGTCTGTGCATGTCCAGGATCTGTGCATATGATAAAACAAGGTCGATGCACATATAGAACCTCGTCATTAAGTCTGTGCATCAAAGTCCATGCTCTAAGGCATTTGAATATACATTCATATCATTAGTCTGAGCATATGAATTCTCTGATTATTGCCTATGTATGCACTCTAATGAATAAGGTGTTTGACTAAATGTCTGTCTTCTGATTGGTAGGATTAAGGCAAACACTATGTCTCTGAGAGCAACAGATATTCAAGTGGAGCACGTGATCTAAGATTCCAATTATTGAAGCACGTGATCCAAGGCGTCCAGCTCTTCAAGAACAAACAACCACCTCATCTTCAACATTCTACCACGTGGACAATGCACCTTCATCACTTGAGACGTGGACTTCCAGCGGAGCATTTCTTTTCGAATCTCCTTGGGCGGGAACATGTTTCCCATGCGCCAAACTCTCTGAGCCTATAAATAGAAGCCTCTCCTGCGATCAAATCGAAGCACAAAGAGGAGAGAAGAGAAGCATATAGATCAGAAGAAAAGAGAGTGAGCTTGAGAGAAGAATCCAGAGAGCAGCAGAGAAGAATAGAGAGCTCAAGATATTGAGAAAGAGATCAGAGAGAGAGTCATAAAGCAGTGAAGAAAAAGAGTGAAGATCTGAGAGTTAGAAAACAGAGTATCAAAATTTTAGAGGGAATCTGAGAGAAAAGAGAGTGTGAGCATAGAAAAAGAAAGAGAGTGAGCAAGTGAGAATAGAGAGAGATTGTGCTCGAAGATCTGCATTCTTATCAGTTCTTGGATCAGATCCAGAACTGATTTTGCTCCTGCGTGAGATATATTTTTAGTTTTCATTTCCAGCTTTCTGGTGCTGTGATTCATCTTTTGTTTTTCTATTTTCTGATTTTATCAAGTTGTGTGTCAACGTTTGTAGAGATCGGTTTCTTTAGACAACAAGCTGTGATGCTGAGCTATAAGCAAGCTGTGATGCTCAACGGTTGAAGCTGTTGGGTAGCGGGAAGCCTCACTCTGGTTTGAGTGGGGGATGGACGTAGGTCTGCAGGTAGCAGACTGAACCATCTAAAACTCCTTGTCTTCGTGGTTTGATTGCAATTCTGACTCACGGTAGATGTATGCTTAGGTGCAGTTCTATTGCATAGATTTAGCCTAAGCACTTCGTAATTCATAGTGTGTCTAATTTGATTCTGTCTAACTACTGCTGAGTGTTCTAGCTAATTTGCTGAGTGTGCTACCCAAGTATTCTAGTGAGAATCACATTAAAACATCTGGACAAGTGTTCGAGTGTGGGTCTCAATAGAATATCAGTTTAACTGAGCCTATATGATTTCAATTCCACAAGATTTTCAAGTTATAGTTTTTAAATTGGGAAACTTTTTTGAAGGGGATTCATTCACCCCCCCTCTGAATCTCAGTTTGCACCACTATAGCGTCCCAACACCGTGTTCACGTTTGGTGACCTCCCACTGGTCGTAGCCTTCTTACAGCACGCGTTGATGTGTACCTTGCATAATGTTTATATTTTTGATGATAACTAAACTTTGTCTTTGATGATAACTAAACTTTGTGTATGCTTGCATATGCTTTTGATGATTGTGTGCACTAATGATGGCACTCATGATATTTGCTATGCTTGCATGTGTTTCATATGGGCAACTGTGCTATTGATGTTCAAATATGGTCGAGACTGCAAATGGTTTAAATGTTGTATATACATGCTGCATGGATAGATTGTAAAGTGTTTGCAATCTAGCTCATGTCTTGATTGAACATTGAGAAGAATGATCAAATTGTTAATGTGACTTACATGCATTTTCATCATGCATTTTGAGACATGTTGTTTGATTGCATGACTATTTGGAGTTGGTTTTTGGTTGAAGAAAACTTGGGTTGTCAAGAGGCTTCAAAGCCTTTTATGATTGAATAAGTCTTTGTGCAACTCATGATGTATTGACTTGACTATTTTGAAGTGTAGGATCAAATCTCATGGCGGTCGCTTGGAAGGTAAAACAAACGTGTAGACAAGCACCTTGCTTTATACAATCTGAAATAGGTGGTATATGTCATGTCTAATCTATCAAGAACCATTGGTAAGATTTTTACTTTGTCATAACATCGATCTCACCATGTGCACTTCACGTAGCCTTCCTTAATATAGTTCATTCATGGCTTTTGAGGCTCACAATGTCCTTAAGAATTTCACATAAAGTTTGGCAGAGATCATTCATTGTGTACAACCTCATAGTCATTAGCTCTTGTTGTTTGGGTGTAAGACTTGTGTTTTCAAGGGCTACAATGCATATCATTCATATTAATCTTGGTGGCATGTGTGTGTGATGCTTGAGTCTCATGGTTTGCTCTGAGTGGAAGATTTGATGGATGCTGTGTGTTCACAAATGAAAGCCTCTTTTGAGTTCATTTCATTATGAGCATAACTTCATTTGATGTTTTGTCATGGTCATGATGTGCTTAAAACATTCACATTAATCTTGGTGAAATTGATTTCTTGATGCCCATCTAATGTGTGAAATGGCTTCATCTTTGGTCAATAGATTGAAGGATGCTAAAAAGGTTCTCATACTTATCTTCACTCGTTCATAATGTTTTGTATGAAGTCATGCATTTATCATTTAGATTATTGAGCTATAGTTCTAATCATTTTTCTCATGGTTTTGCAGGTTAAGATCTTCACTATAAACCCTCCAAGATTAGAGGGGATTGATCACTCTGACTAGCTTGGGCAACTGAGGATCGACCGGACTGAACTTTGCACATTGTGGAATGACTGGGGAGTTCGGTCGACCGAACTTCCCAGGGTTGACTGGGTCAGCTCTGTAAAACTTAGGTCGACTGCCCCCAATCTTAGGTCGACCGTTCGCGGCGAAAACCCAAAAATGTGGATCCGAAAACTATCTAAACCCAATCCATTTGTGCTCTACTTTTACCCACTTGCCCCTAGGGTTATGATATACATGTTTAGGCATGTTTCACATAGTTTTGGCAAGGGTTAAATGGTCTTTTCATACATTTTGTGTGGGTTTATATATGAGCTACGAATTTGGGGAGAACTAACCCTAAGAAGCTAATCTTTCTATCTTGCAGGAGAAGAAGGCCAAGGAGCAGAAGAGAAGAACGTGGGAGAAGGTTTTGTAAGGTTTTCATCTGCATCCAGGCATCTCCAGGGTTCGTGGAAGAAGAAGAAAAGGAGCGGATCGACGAGAGGAACAAGAGGACGCAAGAATAGTCATCATCTGAATCCGAGAATCAAGCATCAACATCCATAGGCTTGGGAAATCGAAGGGGGAACAACTTCTACATCTTATTCCTATCTATTTGTGATGTTTCTCATAGGTTTTTTTAGATCTGAGCATATCTTGAGTATTTGTGTTTATTTCCTCAACTCATAGAGATATTCGTGTGTGTGTGACCGTCTGCGTACGATCGTGTGCATTCAGTGCTGCGGTTGTTGCAGCGTACGTGTGTGTATGTTGCTGGATTCACGATCCAGCGCATCTGTGTGTGTCGTTGTGCTGCATTTGTTGCAGCGAGTCTGTGTGTGTTGTGATCCGGTGTCAGATCGTGTTGGATACTTCGTCTCCATGTGTGTGTGTGTGTTGGAGCGTTGCTCCATATTGGGGATTTATCCCCGTGTGTGTTGGAGCCTTGCTCCGTGTTTGGGGAGTCTTCCTCGTGCTGGTTTATCCAGCGAGTGAATCCTTACTGGTTTGGTAAGGGGTGGACTTAGGGAGCCTGTCGTGGTCCCGAACCACCTTAAAAATCCCCGTGTCCAGTGGTTTGCTTTGTGATATGTATGTTTGTGGGATTGTAATGTTAACATTGTTTATCTTGATCGTGTGTCAATGGCGAGATTGAGAGAACTTGTTTATCCTTGCTTACTTTATTTCTATCAATCTTGTTAAACTTGGTAATTCCGCTGCATAAGTTTTAATTTGCCATATCGCGTGGGGACAATTCAACCCCCCCTTCTTTTCCGCTCGCCTACCCAGGGACCAACAATTGGTATCAGAGCCAAGGCTCTGTTTTCATAGATCTAACGATCTAGAGCAAGATCCAGATCATGGCTACCAAAGTTTTCACTATGGATTCTCCACCTGTGTTTGATGGTTCTAACTTCGATTTGTGGTTAGGAAGAATGTGCAGTCTTGTCAACTCATATGACCCTAAGCTATGGAAGCTTATCTCACATGGTCCTTATGAGTTGCCTGAAGATGAATAAGTCTGGACTGCAAATTATGATACTAAACATGATCAAAACCACTTAGTTCTAAGTTTGCTTATTGCCATAGTTGATGTTAATAGTTTTCCCTTTACGTCTGGCTGCAGCTCCGCAAAGGACATACTAGATGGCTTGGTTGGTTTGCATGAGAAGAATGGGGACAAATGTCTTATGGCAGGTATGAGTAATCACGACAGTGATCAATAGAATGGATCACCCTTGGAGGTAAATTCAGATTCTGAAAATATATCTCTTGATGAGCTAGTGGATGCATACAGTGAACTTGCAAGTAAATATAAGAGGCTAAAATCTGAGAATAAAAAGTTAAAAAAGAAGGTTGAACAAAACAACTATGATTCCTCCTGTAAAAAATGCTCACATTTAGAGGAATTGATTGAGGCTCATGTGTTTGATATTGAATTTCATAAAGATCAAATTTGTTCCTTAAGAAATGAAAATAATGAGATGAAAGCAAAAGTAAATTCAATGGCCAATGATCAAATCTGGATAAATGAACTCATTCATGATGAAAAGCTTGCAAAAGAAAATGAGAAACTGAAGGAATTGAACACGTCCATTTCTAAAAGACTGTTGGTTCTAGAAAAAGAAAAATATGTGGTTGTAAGTAAATGTGAAAATGTGGATGAATTGAAGCAAGAAGTAGAATGCCTTAAGACTTCCAATGCAGTGTTGAATGCCAGCCTTTCTACTTGTGAAGAAGAACTTGCCAATACTGAATTGCATATCATATCTTTAGAAAGTGAAATCCATGACTTGCATAATTCATTGTCTAGATTCGTGGATGGTCAAAATAATCTGGATAAACTTTTGGGCATGAAAGTCAATTCTCAAAGGGAAGGGCTTGGCTATAATCCTGTAAAGAAGAAGCCTTTTGCAAATAAGTTAACTACTTCTTTTGTTCATAGCTCAAATATAGCCAGTACCTCTACTTCACCCCCAAAGCAGTCTTCTGTCCAAGTGATTCAAAAAGAAAATAAAAATCAGAAAATCAATTTACATCAAAAATTCAAAATGCTGCTAGCAACACTATGCATGTTAAACATACTTTTGCCACACACACACATCCACCTAGAAAGAAAATCTCATATTTTTATTGTGGAAGACATGGACATGCCATGCATGATTGCTTTACAATGAAGAATGATGATTTAGAAGCATGCAGGAAAAGAATGAACAATGAAAAAGGCAAGGGTAGGTCGATGCATCCCAAGGCTAAACAACTCTACAAACCTATGGTGTCAACACATCCTGTGTTCTGGACCCATTATCCTCAGCCAAAACCAAGGGAAGGTCGACCTAGGATCTCTAATGTGTTTAACACACCTTTTGCCAATTGGAAACAATATTGGAACAAAAAGTCACATGCTTCAAAAAATTCTCACTCTTTTAAGTATTCAAAGTCATGCTGTAATTATTGTGGTAAATCTGCACACATGATGCATGATTATTTTTTGATGAAAAATGATGATTTGAATGTTGTCAAAAATTGGAAACCACGTGCCAATGTTGCTGCTAACCCACAAGGATCCAAAAGGATTTGGGTACCTAAGAATGCCAAATGAGAAATTTGTTTTGCAGGTGTGCCTTGGAAATATGAAGCATGAAACATGTTTTCAGTCAAGAAGGTAAGGCATACGAGCCAAGTGGCATAAGTCAGGTTAAAAGAAAAATCAAAAATGAAATCTGAATAGTCAGGTGATATCCCTATCACTTCTCTAGAAAAGGTGCTATGTCTTGACTTGCTTTGTGTTGAATCTTATGTGATAATGCAAATGTTGTATATGCATTCCACTCATAGCTGTTTGCATACCTTGAGTATATCACATGTCATATAGTATCTTGTTGAAGGGGAGCTTGTTGAATGAGAACTTTATTGCAGGGTTATCTTGAGGTCAAGTGGAAGGCTTGAAAGATGATGTATGCTCAAGGCACAGGTATTGAAAATAAATTTCTGAGTTCTTTTTGAAAAACTCAAATTTGTTTTAACCGAAACTCCATTAATAAAAATTTCATTAAAAAACTATTTTTGTTATTAGAATGCATTGCATCTTTCATGAATCACTAGTGCATGATTACATTTCATGAAACTGAATATTTATCTATCCGATCATCATTGCATGACTTCATGGTATATTAAATGGTGACCTGAGGAAGGGCGGGTCATTCCTGATAGAAATCTATCACCATGCGTGAGAATGTGTCTCCGCCTGGTATCATGAGTCACTTGTTCATATAAGTCATATGATGCATGTTTTTCTGTTAAAACATCATTTGTGTAATTCATGCACATTGTGAGGGGGAGCTATGCAATTCTTTGAATAGGCCAGCATAAACTCTCATGCACTGTCTTTCACAAATTTGGAAAAACTTGCTTCTCATATTAGAATGCATATCCATTCTCATGCATATACATTGTTGATGAAACTTGATATTTGCATGTGTGAGACTGTGGAATGCACCTCTCAAAGGTGCTACTGAACCCCAGGGATCCAAGAAAGCTCGGGTACCAAAATTTATAAAATGAGAACTTTGATTACAGGAGTGACTTGAGGGCAATGATGAAATTGAGAAAAATAAGGGATTCTCAAGGCAAAGGTAAGAAAACAAAAATCTAAAATACTGACCTTCATGAAGTTAGTGATTTTGGTGCTTGAAGGCATATGTTACCGCCGGCTGAGCTAGGGTAATTCAACCTTTTGCTATGGAAATGAAATTTCATGCATTAGCTTATGGCACTGGATGGTATTATTTCATGACAGGTATTGCTTCTGAAAAACTTGATCTCTTGTTCCTCTGCTTTGTTGTGCCAAAAATGTCCAAATGGTTATTTGAACAATACTTGATTGAAACTGCATGTGTGATATCACATTCGAGCTTAACTGCATTTTCGGTATATCAAATCGTGTTAATGAAAGAGTGGATCACGTCCACTTGGAAGCTTTCACCATGTGTGAGTCGGGTCTTCGGACCTCAAACTCCGCCTTGTACCAGAACTTGGAGAAATCAAATGGCTAACTTGTGATTGGATTGGTTTTCTTCTGAAGAGTCATTGAAAAATCTGTTTGGCTTGTGGATGATTTTCTGAACTTCTGAAATGCTATTGAAAATCTATTTTTGAAAAGTTTTTGAAAATAAAATAGGTTGCATTACTCATTTCTGATCTTTTCTGCACCTTTGTTCATAAAGGCCATGTGATGAAAAATACTTGTTGTTCATCTTTCAAAACTGAATGCCCTCTTGTGGAATCTGATAAATGTTCTAAAAATCTAGTCTTCCCATCTTACTTTTGCATCTTGCATTTCATTCTCATATAGTTATAGGTTGCATACATTAGAATTTAATGCATTATGTGCATTTAGATCATCAAAATGAAAAATTGAAAACTTGTAATTTGCATCCATGTTACGTCTTGCACTTTGCATTACATTTAGGACATTCAAATAAAAATCTGAAATGTTGCATTCATAATTCATTCTGCATTTTACATTGCACATTGCATATCTTCCAAATTGTGTGCTTGCATGTTATATATGTTATTCAGCCCCATCCTTGGAATTTCTAAGACCTCATAATTCTAGCTAAATAATGTTACTTTTGAGTCATCACTGGAGTGTTTCTTGTCAATACACTCAGGGGGAGTAAAGATTTGATAAGTGCATCTATTTCGGGGGAGCTGTACTGTTGTGTGTTCATGAAATTTTTGATATACATGATGAATCAAATTTACACACTTCATGCACAAGATGTGAAAATGAGTGTTAAAAATAAGGATATAGGAATTTCTTTTCAACACTCTAGACATATTGAACTTGCTGCATGAATATTAAAGAGACAGTTGAGGAAAAAGCTGCCTACCTATTTCTTCAAAAAAAAATCTAAAATGAAGGCAGAGCAATGTTTAGTCTCACTGAGTAAATTGGGCACATGTCACCTGAGACGTGATATGGTTCATTTCATAAAAGTGTTATACTATAGTATCTTTGCTCAAAATGAAGTGAAATGGTCAAATATTCTGAGTAACCGAGGAGTCAGGCATGAGCTCCATGTGTCTACTCGCGTAAAAAGGAATATTTGAACTTGATCACTCTTGCAAAATTCTGATTGTCATTGTGAAAAAATTTTGAATTAAAAAATTCTAAAAAATTCTTTCTGGTAGAGTGTAGCCTCCAAATACGCTGTTCTCATAAATTAAAGTACAATCTATAAAATCTCTCTTAGTGTTGATCAGAAAATCTGAATATCCATATTGTAATAGTCTATTTTCATGTTATTCACTTACACACATGGAAATTTGATTTAGTATGTATTCAAAAAATTGATTAACTGCTTTGACTATTGCATAACTCTTCTGTGTGATTGCACAATCTCCTAGGTGTTATACTTGAATATTCTGGATGTATTGACTCACCTGCACTTTTCGTACACCTATTCCATCTCTTTAAATAAAGAGGGAGAGCTGTGTTGCATGTATATATACGTATCTATTTGGTTGCATTGCATGCTTTTATGTGTCCTCTTTTGTTAGCATCCAACTTTATGCATTTTAATAGAAAACTAAAAATTTGAAAATTTGAAAATAAAAAAAAAATCACTTGGTGTGTCATCGCTTGCATGCATTTATGAGCTTTTATGCATTTCAACAGAAAAATCTGAAAATCTGAAAATCAAAGAAAAATCATGCCTTTGCCTTGCCATTGCATATTGTGAAAATATGAAATGGGCTTTAGGCTTTCAGAGGTATTATCTTGATGTGTTTACTTAGTCTGCAAGTCTTAAGTCTACACACCTATCATCTCCATCACCAACAATTGGAATCACAAGAATCGACACATTTTGATCATCTTATCTTTGCTTTGCTATTGCCTCATTTGAACGTTTGAAGTGAGCTCTTGTTGATTCATGAATCTGCTTTGCTGAAATTTAAACTTCCTTGCCTTCCTCCCACTTTTTGATTATGTTAAAGGGGGAGAAGAATGTGAAAGTCTATGATCTGTCTAAGTCAGTCACAAAGTTTGTCATCATCAAAAAGGGGGAGATTAATGTGCGTCTTGCATAATGTTTATGTTTTTGATGATAACTAAACTTTATCTTTATGATAACTAAACTTTGTGTATGCTTGCATATGCTTTTGATGATTGTGTGCACTCATGATATCACTCATGATATTTGCTATGCTTGCATGTGTTTCATATGGGCAACTGTGCTATTGATGTTCAAATATGGTCGAGACTGTAAATGGTTTAAATGTTGAATATACATGCTGCATGGATAGATTGTAAAGTGCTTGCAATCTAGCTCATGTCTTGATTGAACCTTGATAAGAATGATCAAATTGTTAATGTGATTTACATGCATTTCTATCATGCATTTTGAGACATGTTGTTTGATTGCATGACTATTTGGAGTTGGTTTTTGGTTGAATAAAACTTGGGTTGTCAAGAGGCTTCAAAGTATTTTATGATTGAACAAGTCTTTGTGCAAATCATGATGTATTGACTTGACTATTTTGAATTGTAGGATCAAATCTCATGATGGTCGCTTGGAAGGTAAAACAAACGTGTGGACAAGCACCTTGCATTCTACAATCTGAAATAGGTGATATATGTCATGTCTAATCTGTCAAGAACCATTGGTAAGATTTTTACTTTGTCATAACATCAATCTCACCATATGCACTTCACGTAGCCTTCCTTAATATAGTTCATTCATGGCTTTTGAGGCTCACAATGTCCTTAAGAATTTCACATAAAGTTTGGCAGAGATCATTCATTGTGTACAACCTCATAGTCATTAGCTCTTGTTGTTTGGGTGTAAGACTTGTGATTTCAAGGGCTACAATGCATATCATTCATATTAATCTTGGTGGCATGTGTGTGTGATGCTTGAGTCTCATGGTTTGTTGTGAGTGGAAGATTTGATGGATGCTGGATTTTCACAACTGAAAGTCTCTTTTGAGTTCATTTCATTATGAGCATAACTTCATTTGATGTTTTGTCATGGTCATGATGTGCTTAAAACATTCACATTAATCTTGGTGAAATTGGTTTCTTGATGCCCATCCAATGTGTGAAATGGGTTTTGGTCAATAGATTGAGGGATGCTAAAAGGGTTCTCATACTTATCTTCACTCGTTCATAATGTTTTGTATGAAGTTCATGCATTTATCATTTGGATTATTGAGCTATAGTTTTAATCATTTTTCTCATGGTTTTGCAGGTTAAGATCTCCAGTATAAAGCCTCCAAGATCAGAGGGGATTGATCACTCTGACTAGCTTGGGAAACTGAGGATCGACCGGACTGAACTTTGCACATTTTGGAATGACTGCAGAGTTCGATCGACCGAACTGGGGTGTTCGGTCGACCGAACTTCTCAGGGCTGACTGGGTCAGCTCTATAAAACTTAGGTCGACCGCCCCCAATCTTAGGTCGACTGTTCACGGTGAAAACCTAAAAACGTGGATCCAAAAACCATCTAAACCCAATCCATTTGTGCTCTACTTTTACCCACTTGCCCCTAGGGTTATGATATACATGTTTAGGCATGTTTCACATAGTTTTGGCAAGGGTTAAATGATCTTTTCATACATTTTGTGTGGGTTTATATATGAGCTACGAATTTGGGGAGAACTAACCCTAAGAAGCTAATCTTTCTATCTTGTAGGAGAAGAAGGCCAAGGAGCAGAAGAGAAGAATGTGGGAGAAGGTTTTGTAAGATTTTCATCTGCATCTAGGCATCTCCGGGGTTCGTGGAAGAAGAAGAAAAGGAGTGGATCGACGAGAGGAACAAGAGGACGTAAGAATCGTCATCATATGAATCCGAGAATCAAGCATCAACATCCATAGGCTTGGGAAATCGAAGGGGGAACAACTTCTACATCTTATTCCTATCTATTTGTGATGTTTCTCATGGGTTTTATTTAGATCTGAGCATATCTTGAGTATTTGTGTTTATTTCCTCATCTCATAGAGATATTCGTGTGTGTGTGACCGTCTGCGTACGGTCGTGTGCTTTCGGTGCTACGGTTGTTGCAACGTGCGTGTGTGTATGTTGCTGGATTCACGATCCAACGCGTCTGTGTGTGTCGTTGTGCTGCGTTTGTTGCAGCGAGTCTGTGTGTGTTGTGATCCGGTGTCGGATCATGTTGGAGACTCCGTCTCCGTGTGTGTATGTGTGTGTTAGAGCGTTGCTCCGTATTGGGGATTTATCCCCGTATGTGTTGGAGTCATGTGACACGACCCCTTGGACCTAGATTCACAAGCAATCGAACCGAACGGAAGATTCACTCAAGCGGGTTCACCCGCGTCGCGCACACCCGGGTCCGTAGGTGGACCGGTGATGATGGTGAGGGTCCGAGGTTGGACCTTGGGGTTCCAGGGGTATGGCTCGCTCGGGGAGGACCCCGATGGGCAAGGGATGCCCAATTCACGGGTGGCTGGCACGCCGAGGGCGTGGGATGTAGGATAGCTCTCGCAACTCGCCTGCGGTGGCACTTAATTAGTTGGATTGGATCGAGCACTCTCTTACCGCCGACGGCACTAAGATGCGATACTAAGCAAGCAAATTTAATTCCAGCAGAGAGGGGTGTTCATTTGCTCACCTGATCGGCGTGAAAACGTCAATGCCGACCGGAGACGAGGCAAGCGGGGAAGCGTGGGTAGAACCCGCACGCTGTGCCGGTGTAGCTCGAACCTGAAATTTTAGAATGATACACCACTACGCCTCTCGCAGGAGGTGGATCTTGGGGTGGGGGTTAATTTTATATTACAAGCAAACACTACCTCCATGCAGGGATGGGCTGTAAGCCGGCCAGGCGGGGATGGAGAATTAAGCAAAAGCCGAAACACAATACGTTGCCGGTCCTGTCCACTTCTGGAAGTGCCTGATAGGGAGTCGATGACGGCATCGCCACGGACTCCACCGAGCTCTGCTGATGATGAAACCGGTGCCAAAACTTCTTGGGTTGGCTCTGGAGGATGCCCAAATTATCAAAGAATTTTCAGACGTCGACGATGGCCGAGGCAGGGTCGGGACCAAGACTGATCCGCTCTGGTTCTGACTGTTCCTGGAGCGCTGCTGCTGGAAGATAGGGGCGCCACGAGCACTTTCGAGGTCCGATTAAGGCGGGACCAGAACCGTTGCGATCGTGGGCGAGCCTTCTTCCAGCCGAGACCAACGGTGTCATCGGAAGAGGTCGGAGAAGACCACGAGGTCCAAAATAGTAAGAGGGGGTCGGATCAGATCCAGATGAAGCTAACCTGTGTACCCCGGAGAGAAAATTTGGAACTCTGGGCTCTGGGGTCCAAAAAATGCCCTGCTTCTTGGAGATGACAGAGGGCTTGGAGGAGAAAGCTTCTGCCAAATGCCATCCCAAGAAACTCAGAGCTCTGTTCGTGGGAGCCTCTGAAAGTTGCTGCTGGTTGTCTGCCTGGGAGGAAATGCACAGTCTAACGAGGATGACTCCTCCGAGCAGCTCTGAAGTCGAACGACGGCGAGACCACCTCGCCTACGAAGTAGCCTCGACAAGCTTTACAGCAGTATAGGATACACCTTCAGATGATCCATGGTGAAGACGTGGCCGCTTCTGCAACTGGGTGCTCCTCTATTGCCTGCGAACTTGGAACTGCAGGTTGAAGATGATAGGTGTGGTGGTGGGGATGGGCGACCAAATGGCAGTGGGGATGGGGACTGGAGCTTGTGGGATGTTGCTGGAGGAGTCTAGGGGTGATGGAGGTGGCTGGAATGTGAAGGGGGGCAGAGCTAGGGCTTGGGGGCCAAGTGGAAGGGGTGTTGGGGCAGGGAGGGTGTGGTCTGTGCAAGGAGGTAGAGGAGTGGTGGATAGGTCGATCAAAGGAGGAGGGGGAAGTGGGGTGCACGACCAGGGGAGGTGAGGGGTCAGTGGAGGGCGACCAAGGGGGCTGGGGGGAGAGGGGGAATGGAGGGAAATTCAATTTTGGGCTTGGGAATGGTGGAAGGGGGCTTGGGGAAGTGAAGGGTTGTGTTGGGAGAAGGAAGGGGTGTCTAGGGGGTAGAATTCTTCCTTGGGGAAGGAGGGGAATTAAATGGGTGATTTGGGGAAGGGGGTTTTAATGAAGAGTGAATGGGGAGGAGAGAGAAGAAATTTTAAATTTGGAGGTGGGGGAGAGAGAGAGAGAGAGGGGCGACCCCCTTAGAGAGAGAGAGATATGAGAGAGAGAGATATCAAGAGAGGGAGGGGAGATAAAATTCCAAGGGAATTTCAAATTTCATTGATCATCAAAGGTTATAAATAAGAGAGGGGAGGGGGGATATTTATAGGCACAAGACTTTTCACATGACCATACTAACCCTGGGCAATTGACACAATGACCAGACAGACCAGGTAGGGGCGCCTGATAAGTGTCCATTTTTGATGGTAATTCATCACATATTCACCGTTTTATGTGCATATAATTAGATAATTATGCATGTCCCATCGTTAATCTCAACTTTACATGTAAATTAGGTATTTCATATAAATTG
The DNA here is from genome assembly GCA_022559845.1 of Amorphophallus konjac. Taxonomy (NCBI): domain Eukaryota; kingdom Viridiplantae; phylum Streptophyta; class Magnoliopsida; order Alismatales; family Araceae; genus Amorphophallus; species Amorphophallus konjac. The sequence continues at coordinate 152,871,587 of CM040121.1, forward strand.
ATTAATTTGGTGATATTATTTAATGAATTAAAGTTGAGGGCCATGAGCATTAATTCTCCATTGCATAATTAATCATGAGCATTTAAGATTTATGTGCACATTATGATAATTTTTATAGACTAAATTACAATTATGTGTGTGCAGGACACTGAAGGTAATTGTAAGAGAAGCTGGGGGCAAAATTATCATCACCACTTTGACCAAGTCAAACAAAAAAAAGACACATATTTTGGATGGAGTGAAAAGATAACTCAAAATATTTTGGTTGGAGAGAAAAGAAAATTTGAAGTTTGAAATAGAGGAGAAGAAGCACACATCTTGGTTAGAGGGAAAATTGAATTCAAAGTTTGAAATAAAGGAGAGGAATGATGAGTCTTGGGAAGGGGGTTGTCCAAAGCCCAAGGAGGGTGTACTCACCTCCTTTCCTATTTCCCATGGATCACATTCTACCTAAATCCCAGCCATCCATCTCCTTTTGATACAATCTCCACCCTCCATCTATCCAACTTTCCTATAAATAGCCCATGACAAGGAGGAGAAGGGGAGTTCTTCCTTTGGTATTTTTCTCTCTCTCTCACATCTTCTTAGGTCACCGATTTCTCTCACGTAAGTTCATTTTCTCTCTTTCGTTCTTCATGAACGTTCTTTATTTTTAAGTCCTCTACAACTTCTTCTTCTGTCTCATCTTCTAGTTCCTTCTGATTTTCAAGCTATTTTATATTTTTCACTGTGCTATCCTATTCATTTGTGAACCAGTGTTTCTCTCTGTTCTTCCCCTTGTTTCTCACCCTTCTAGTCATTTTATCATCTTATTTTCTTCATAAAAGTTCTTTGTTTTATAACTATCTTCAACTTCTTCTTCTAAACCATCTTCTAATTCTATATCATTTTTAAGTTATAACCTCTTTTTCAAGGTGCTGTCCTATATTTGTACTGTTCATCCGAGACACTACACTCTGTTCTTCCTCCATTTTGAAGCTCTTCCACTCTTCTTTTCTCTATGAGTCTTTCACCAACGTTCTTCCTATTTTATAGATCTAGATTTTCTTCTTCTATCACTTCCTCTAATTCTTCTCCATTTACTAGTTATATTTATTTTCCCACTCTTTTACTCTCTCATCTTCTTTCTTCTTCATCTCTACACAAACCCTTCCACATTCCTCTCTATATTTCTCTCCAAAGTTTGTCCTCCATAACTCTCATTTCATGGCGGAGTGCACATCAAGACGGGTGACGTTCCAAGGCTCGTGACGTGGACGACGATGGCTTCTTCATCCACCTCTTTCCACGGTGATCTCTTTCAAGACAGAGTGATCCTATCCAAGGCTCGGCGAGGAGGAGACGACGACGTCATCACCATTGCTACTACCATCTTCACATCTCAGACTCCTCTTTTTGTTATTGCTTTAGTTTCATTTTACTTTATTGTAATCTCGTCACATCTTTATTGTAAGCTTGTCTTGCACTTCATGTACTCTTTCTTTTAAGTTAATAAAAGAAGTTGTTCTTTTGATCTAGTTTTTGATCTTCTACCCTCTCTACCTCCTTCTATCTCTTCTTTTCACTTCATGCAATTATTTTCTATAACATAGATGCATAGTCATAGGTGTTTTTAATTAAGTGTTTGGTTTGTGTTGTGTAGTGGACAGCGGATCTAGAGGGGAGGGGTGAATAGATCAGCCCCACTTTTCGCAATGTGGCCCTCTATATTGCTAGTTAAAATGAATTGCAGCGGAATAGAAACTAGCTTCCAAGTGCGTTATGATTTGCTTAGCAAGATAAGCAAGATATATAACAATTCGATCCTAAGCATGCACCTAGAACGAATCAATCACACAAGCAAACCACACTAGACAGGATTTTAAGGTGGTTCGGACTGAATCCTCAGCCCTACGTCCACCCCTCACCAAAACCCGGTGAGGCTTCACTTGTGCAGCGCACAGAACCGCAAATCGGAAACCACCGATTACCTTCCTACTCACCACCTGGTAGGGATGTCAACCGCAAATTGGAACAACCTCCAATTGCCTTCCTACTAACCACCGGTAGGGATGAATCACACTTTTAATGTTTAAACAATAATGAAAATGAAACAAATGTGAAGGAACTAAAACAAGAGATTGAGTTGTGAGTGAAAATGAATTGGCCCTTGTATGAAATATTGATCAGCAACAAGGCTCCTCTTGGCTTCAACTCAATCTTCTTGATTCACCCTTGATTGGATGAATGTTCTTCACGGAGTACTGTTCATGTGAACAGTACCTCTTCCTTCAATTCTTCTCTCTTGATCTTCTCTTTGAACTTTTTTGAATGAATGAAGGAGATGATGAAGCTACCTTGAATCTTGATTGCTTCTTTAGCTTCTAGGAGTTTGAATGCTTGAAATATCACCTTGAATGAGGTGGAAAGAACTTGAATGGATGAAGATGATTTCCTTTGAAGAACTTGAATCAAACCAGCTTCCTTGGATCACTTTGATAGCCTTGCTTTGATGTAATCTTCCTTGAGGTTTGCTGGCTTTGATTTGAGCTTGATTCCCCTTTGATTGGATGAAGAACACCTTCACGAACTACTGTTCACGTGAACAGTAGCTCGTCTCTAAGCTCTCTTGTAACCTCCCTTGCAGCCACCCTAGATCTCACAAGAAGCCCCTTGAAGCATTAGGGTTTCTAACCCTCTTACAAGAGTTTTATAGACCTTGAATGGTCTATGGACACCCCCTAGACCAGATCCACAATTTGTGGGGGATTAGGTGTCTTTAGGATTAAACAAATCAATGTTGAATGGCCCTTTTTGAAGTTGGAAACAAAGTCAACAATTGATGGCTCGGGGCTGGCGGTCGACCGGAATTCATGGGCCGGTCGACCGGAACCTGCTGCAGCCAGAACTTTTCAGCTCTGGCAAAACCAGTTGACCGGACGCCTGGGGGCGGTCGATCGAAACCTATAACAACATCATCATTTCGGTTCTGGGAAAACCGGTTGACCAGCCAAGGTGTATAGGTCGACCGAAATCTGTAAACGTTGACATTATGAGCCTCTCGCAAATCAGGTCGACCGGCCAAAGCGTGTAGGTCGACCGGAAAGACCTGTACCTACAAAATTGAACTGTTAGCCCAAGGAAACATGTCCATAGGTCAAGATATTCATGTTCTCATCAATTTCATGTATTTTGGGATTGAAATCAATTTAGATTATGCTATAAGCATTTCTAAATTTTGTTCCGGGGGCTCCGCCCCCGGAAACCCCCGCAAGGGGCGCTGCCCCCTTGACCCCCCGCGACCTGACCGCGCAGGTCGATCCGCGTGCGAGGGCGCAACATTGAGCTTTCACGTTCGCCATTTCCACTTGATTCCTTGTCCATTCATTGGCGCACCTGTCATGAACAAAAACATCACATATGTCAATCACATGAAAGTGAAAAACATCAATGACTAATAGTGTTTAGCCATTATCAAAACCAAGAATACCACAGAACTCATATGACCATAGAATGATGTCGAATGACCCAAGTGACCATATGAACTCAAATGACCATAGGGGCACAACAGTTTGTTCATCATTTCACTATTTTCTTTAAGCAAAGAAAAATCACAAGTGTTTTCCAAAGGACTCCAAGGTTGTTAACTCTAAAAATCTCTTCTTCCCTGTGGATTCGACCCTTCTCGCCACCATATTACGTATCTCTTTCATCTAGTGCGAGTTGGAATTTTTAAGATTGTTAGCGCGCGTGTAGTAACGACATATATTTCCGCGTCATCAATTTTTGGCGCCGTTGTCGGGGATGAATGCTGATTTTTGATTTAAGAACTTTCTTTTCCTTATGTTTATAGTGTACTAATAAAGCTTTCTTTTTTTTTGCAGAAAAAAAATCAAAAAAATAGAGGTAAGTTTACCTTTCTTTCTTTCATCTTTTGATTTTGTCATTCATTTCAAAAAAAAAAAAGAACGAGAGATTACGCTTCAAGTAAGTATCCTAACTCCTCTCATTTTGTGTTATTTCCCTAATGTTCTTGCATATTATGGTTAGATAGGTTCACTAAATAAAAACAAACTCTTCACTCGAACCCAATAAAAATTCTCATTCCAAGAATAGAAATCACACTTTCATGTTCTAAGTCATGCATCATTTAGGATAGAATTTTTTTCCCTTGTTGTTTAACTTTGGTCATTGCATTTTGGAGATTGCGAGGGACAAGGTGAGTTCTTTTCTAATCTTTTTCTTAATCACATGCTAATGCATACTTGCATAGAACCCCTTGTTTGAACTTGGTTTGTTGTATATCATTCTAAAATATTCTAAGGGCAACACCCATAAGCAAGATAAGGTGATGATTTTATCACCCTTCCTTAGCCCACAAATCATAATTTCCTTCATCTTTGCATCACCTAGACTCTAAATAAAATTCAATAGACGTTGGCCCTAGGTTCACACTGTGGTTCTTGTGTTATTTGGGCTTACCCTCTTGTGAAAACCGGTGCCTAAGGTAAGACGGTCGGACGGCAAACGTCTTAAGCAGGCTAGCGGTTTGTAATTAGGTCCCTACGAAAGTAGGGAGAGCCTCCCACTACCCCACCCCTTACCTGGCCAGTAGAAATATTGAAGGTGAACTCAAGTTGCACTTTAACCATTTTGTGAAACCCAATTTGTAGGTCTAAGTCACATATAGGTCATTAGGTAATAGAAAAAATAGAAAAAATAAAAATAAAAATAGAAAAAATGACAATATGTGACTTAGATAAAAGAAAGAAAAAATAAAAAAAATGACCATATTGTTTGTGTTTACATAACAAAATAGAAAAAATAAAAATAAAAACAAAAACAAAAAAAATTCCTCTTCTTCTCTCTCTTCGTCCTAGTTTGTGTCAAAACCAAAAAAAGAAAATAAAAATCATCATTAAAAAAATCTCACTCATCTCTCTCTCTGTCCTAGTTTATGCAAGGAAGAAGATCACAACATCCAAACCTACTAGGACCCATTCAGGAAATAGAGAGAGTCTTGTATCCAAGAGACGATTTCCAAGAAGATCTGATGGCCGAAGATTTTATGACCGAAAATCAAGGACCTCACCACCAAAATCTCATGACCGAAAATCCCAATCCTCCAAAGTAAATGAAGGATTATTTCATTCCCAACCAATAACAACCTCCATCTTGCATTTACATTCCTTTAAATCAAGCCATCCATTATGAGATCAAGTCAAGCACAATTCAAATGCTCCCCTCATTTTATGGAAATACCAATGAGGACCCCTACAAGCACATTGATGAATTTTTAGAAATTTGTTCCACGGTAAAAATCTAAAATTTCTCAGATGATGCTATTAGATTGGCCCTCTTTCCATTCTCTCTTAAGGATAAGGCTAAATATTGGTTAGGCACTATAGGGAAGCCAATGAGAACTTGGGCCGTGATGCAACAAGAATTTTTGAAGAAGTTCTACCCTATAGGCCGCACCAATACCATGAGAAGGGCAATCATGGGTTTTACCCAAACTCCAGGGGAACAAATGCATGAGTCATGGGAAAGACTCAAGGAATTGCTTAGGAAGTGTCATCACCATGGGTTGTCCAAATGGCAAATAGTCCAAGCTTTTTATGAGGGTCTATCCGATCAATTTAGACAAATGATATATGCATCATGTGGAGGGACATTCATGAGCAAAAGTGAGGATGAGGCATATGATTTGTTCGAAATGCTTAGTGAGAATTCTATCAATCATGCTTCTTTATCATCCTATGAGAGATCCATTGGGCCCTCCAAGCGAGCCGGATTATATGGGGTCAAGGCCCGGGGTGATTTTGAACCAAGATTGGACATAAGTCTCATCACTCAAAAGTTGGATAAAGTAGAGAGTCTGACTCAAAAGTTAGACCAACTCTTGACTTTGAAAGACCCTTCTTGCCAACCATCATCCCATTCCTACTCGGGTCAATCTGTCACTCCACATGAGGCATGCACTCTATGTGCAAGCCCATCCCATCACATCACGGAGTGTCCAACTGCGGCTCAATTACCCCCTGCCATCCAGGAGTAAGTCTTTGCAGCCCAAGGATTCTCTAAGCCCAATAATGACCCATTTTCAAACACATACAATCCAGGCTGGAGGAATCACCCGAACTTTTCTTGAAAATCCCAACAAGCTCCACCTCAAGCAACCAACCCATCTATTCATCAAGCCCAAAAGTAACCCATGCGAAGTCAATTTCAAATCCAACCCAACACCTTCAATCCATTTGGTAGAGGTCCACAAGCTCAATTCCTTCCTATGGGCTATTCACATTTTCAATCTAATCAAGGCCAACCCACTTACCAACCTCCGCCTCAATCCAACTTTAAAGATAAATTCAATCAACTCCAACAAATCATCTTGAATCAATAACAATCCATTTCCAAGTTGAAAAGTCAAATATGATAATTGGCGGAAGCTACAATGAGAAGAGAAGTGGGTCAACTTCCAAGTCAACCTGTGGCCAACCCAAGAAACCAACCCCCAGGTTTTCCTCCACAACCAGGCCTCCTACCTCAACCCATCCCACAAGCCCAACCTAAAGGCCCACAATTTGAAAATGTCAAGGCTATTTTAGCTTTGAGGAGTGGGAAGGTGTTAGATGACCCATACAAGGATGGAAAGGAGTTGCAAGATTCCATAGAAAAGAATCAAGATAATGAGGATGCAAGCAAGGAGGATTGCACTCAAGATAAGTTGGGGGGAGATCCTAAAGGGAAAGGAAAGGCCCACGAAGATCCAAATTTCTATCAACCTAAGGTCCCCTTTCCTAATGCCCTAGAACCCAAGCCCACTAAGACTAGGTTGGCCCAAAATGAGGAATTCATGGAGTTCTTTTCACAAGTTCACATCAATATTCCACTCCTAGATGCCATAAAACATGTTCCGACCTACGTCAAATTCCTCAAAGAGCTTTGCACTCCAAGAAGAGGGCCCAAGTCGACCCCTAAGAAAATTTGACTCTCCGAGGATGTTAGTGCGGTCTTGATGAACAATCTCCCTAGAAAGTTGAAGGATCCCGGTGCTCCCCTCATCTCATGTGATATAGGTGGTGTAACCTTTGACCGTGCCCTCCTCGACTTAGGAGCTAGTGTCAACCTTTTACCCACATCTGTTTATGAGCAATTTGATATAGGGGAACTCAAGCCAACCCCCATCATTCTCCAACTGGTCATCGCTCAGTCAAGACCCCTCGAGGTTTGATAGAGGATGTGATTGTGAAAGTCCATGATTGCTACTTCCCCGTTGATTTCCTCATTCTTGACATGGCCTTCTCCTCGGAGCTAAGTCACACCCCAATCATCCTAGGCCGCCCATTCCTTACTACTGCGAAAGCCAACATCAATTGTGCTACGGGGACAATGGACATCTCATTCGGAGGTCAAAAAGTTTCTCTCAATGTGTTCAAAGCCTCCCAATATTTGGACCTAGATGAAGAATGCCACTTCATAGACATCTACGATGAACTTATTGAGAATGATCTGGGCATGGGTCAAATAAGGGAGGTCAATGCTCTTCAAGATTCCCCTCATCATAGTAGCATTTGGCATAAGGTTGAACCACTTCCAGCTTTGCAAGATGAACCATCCCTTCCATCACTTGAAAGCCCTCCTAAACTTGAGCTTAAGCCCCTTCCGGACTCCTTTAAATATGCATTCCTAGGCCCTGATCAAACACTCCATGTTATCTTAGCTTCCAATCTTACCCCTACCCAAGAAACACTTCTCCTAGAAGTCCTTAGGACTCACAAGGGTGCCATAGGTTGGACAGTGGCCGATCTTAAGGGGATAAGTCCATCTATTTGCATGCATCACATTTACATAGAGGACAACGTCAAACCTAGTCGGGAAATGCAAAGGAGGTTGAACCCGAACATGAAGGAGGTGGTGAAGAAGGAGGTTGTCAAATGGCTCGATGCGGAAATTATTTATCCTATATCGGATAGCCAATAGGTGAGTCCCACTCAAGTGGTTCCTAAGAAATCGGGACTCACCGTGGCCCAAAATGAACAAGGAGAAGATGTGCCCACTAGGCCCATCACGGGATGGAGAGTGTGGATCGATTATAGGAAACTCAATGCCATGACCAAAAAGGACCATTTTCCACTCCCCTTTATTGACCAAATTCAAGAGAAATTGGCGGGCCAAAGATATTTTTGTTTCCTAGATGGATATTCTGGGTACAATCAAGTGGCCATTTATCCGGAAGACCAAGAGAAGACCACATTCACTTGCCCATATGGAACATTTGCATTTCAAAGAATGTCATTCGGTCTTTGCAACGCACCGGCCACTTTTCAAATGTGCATGATGGCCATTTTCTCTGATATGGTAGGAGAATTCTTGGAGATCTTTATGGATGATTTTTCTGTGTTTGGGGAGTCATTTGAAAACTGCTTGGAAAATTTGAAGAAAGTGCTTGCGAGATGTATTGAAACAAACCTTGTTCTTAGTTAGGAAAAGAGTCACTTCATGGTTCAAGAGGGCATAGTTTTGGGCCATATTGTGTCCGAACGGGATATAGAGGTGGATAAAGCCAAGATCGACCTTATTTCTAATCTCCCTCCTTCGACCTCTGTGCGCAAATTCGTTCATTCCTCGGCCATGCCGGTTTTTACCGCCGATTCATAAGTAACTTTTCTAAGATTGCCCGCTCGTTAACTCTTCTCTTGGCCAAAGACACTCCATTCCATTTAGATGCTGCCTGCCTTGAGGCTTTCAAAACCCTTAAAGAGGCTTTGACCAAGGCACCCATTCTCCAATCTCCTAATTGGTCTTTGTCTTTTGAAATCATGTGTGATGCCTCCGACTATGCTATCGGGACAGTTCTAGGCCAAAGAATTGACAAGTGTTCGGTGGTGATATATTATGCGAGTCGCACCCTCGCCGATGCTCAGCTTAACTACACCACCATGAAAAAGGAGCTGTTAGCTGTTGTCTTTGCCCTTGAAAATTTTTGATCATATCTCTTAGGGGCAAAAGTCATTGTGTACTCTGATCACTCAGCTCTCAAATATTTATTCTCTAAGAAGGATGCCAAACCTAGACTCATTAGATGGATCCTCCTACTCCAAGAATTTGATCTTGAGATCCGAGACAAAAAAGGTTCTGAGAATAAAGTTACCGATCATCTTTCTCGGATTCTTACAACTGATAATACTCCTTTGCAAGATTCATTTCCAGATGAACACCTCTTGTCCATCACCCATAGTCAACTCCCATGGTTCGCAGACATTATCAACTACGTACTTAGCTGTGGGACAAATTCCTAATGGGTGGTCTCAACATGAAAATGAACATTTCTTTGCCAAAATCAAACACTATTTCTGGGAAGATCCTGAATTGTTCCACGTAGGTCCAGATCAAATAATTAGGAGGTGTGTCCCTGAGGAAGAGCAACAAAGCGTCCTAAATTTTTGTCACATTCTAGCTTGTGGGGGACACTTCGCGGGAAAGAAAACAGCCGCCTAAGTGTTGCAAAGTGGATTCTTCTGGCCCACTCTCTTCAAAGACGCCTATGAATTTAGCAAGACTTGTCTTAGGTGTCAAGCCATTGGAAACATGAGCAAACGCGATATGATGCCACTCAACCCCATTCTAGTGGTCGAAATCTTTGATGTTTGGGGAATTGATTTTATGGGGCCCTTTCCGCCATCATTCGGATATGAGTACATTCTTGTGGCAGTCGACTATGTGTCTAAATGGATTGAAGCTATTGCCACCCGGACTAATGATCACAAAGTTGTCATGAAGTTTGTTCGAAAGAATATATTTTCAAGGTTCGGGTGTCCGAGGGTGATCATTAGTGATGGAGGTTCTCATTTCACTAATGCCCAATTTCGAGCTCTTCTTGGGAAATATGTAGTCACTCATAAGATTGCCACCCCCTATCACCCCCAAACAAGTGGCCAAGTAGAGACATCTAATAGGGAGATCAAAAATATCATGCAGAAATCTATTAGGCCCGATAGGAAGGATTGGTCCGAAAGATTGGATGACGCTCTTTGGGCCTATCGGACAGCATACAAAACCCCCATTGGAATGTCTCCATATAGGTTAATATTTGGAAGAGCTTGTCACTTACCCGTTGAGCTTGAGCATAGGGCCTATTGGGCTATTAAGCAGTTCAATTTTGACTTGGCCCAAGCCGGATCTCATAGGGCCCTACAACTAAATGAGTTGGAGGAGTTGAGGAATGAAGCCTATGAAAATGCCAAGATTTACAAAGCCAAGACCAAAGCTTTCCATGATAAACACATTGTGAGAAAATCATTTCAACCTGATCAAAAAGTTTGGCTCTTTAATTCAAAGTTACGCTTATTCCCTGGAAAATTAAAGTCTAGATGGGATGGACCATTTGTTGTGCTCAAAGCCTTTGATCATGGTACTGTTAAAATTCTAGATCCTAAAAATGGTCAGCATCTCAAACTCTACTTGGAGCACACACAACTTCCATCAAAGGAATCAATCCCACTGAGTGACCCATGATAAATACAAGAATGTTGTCTGGCTGAAGATGTTAAACTTAGCGCTTGTTGGGAGACAACCCAACTATTTCTCTTCAAAAATCTAGTGAGTCAACTGCCTGCCAAAATAGCCACGTCTGCGCACCCCCAGGTTGTACCTTTCCTTCCCAAACATTCATGTATGCAGTGTCCTGTTCATATATTCTACATGCCATTGAGGACAATGTCATTCAAGTTGGGGGGGGGGAGAGAAAAATTTTCATGATGCATATAATACAACCTGATAGGAGTTCCGTCTTGCATGTCATCGTTGCATGAAAGAAGAAAAATGTAAATCCCATTTTGAGTTTCATGATTCATGCTTAAATTAAAAGTAATTCTGGAATAGAAAAGACTAGGGAAAAGGATGATGGGAAATTTAGTCAATCTATCCATGGAAAATTGATATAAGAATCCCTTTAAAGTTCATGTACACTTTGAAAAAAAAGAAGAAAGAAATTCATGTTGCACACTAATGAAACAAGCAAGATAAGCCCTCTACTATTTTTGGTATGTTGTCTGATATTCTGTACTTCTTAAGAAAAGAGATCTTTTACAAAGCTTTCTGCCAAATTATCTATCAAATAAGCGTAATGGTACAAAAAAGAGAGAAAAAAAACAAAAAAACACACTATGAAAAATGTCCCTAGTCTTAGTAACCGGGCCTACTTCACCTAAGACGTGTTGAGGTTCGCGTAAAATAGAAAAGGGAACCTTGATCTGTGAAATCGGGCTTGCTTCTCCTAAGGCAAGAGTCGAGGTTCGCGTTGAGCAGTGAAGGGTAGTGCAACATCATGTGTGGTATAAAAGATCCCAAAGGGACAAAGTAATAAGGCAAACAAAAAGCTAATATACTTAATGCTCTGATCTAGAGGTGTAGGGTTGAAAGGCATTTGCTTGAAATAGCGAATGAGGGATGCAATTGTCTAAGCTGTGGATTTGGCAGTTACATATGCACAAGTGTTATTGAGCTTTGATTTGAATTCTTGATCATGTAGTTCCTACGTAAGGCTAGTGTGTATTAATGATTCTAGATTCTTAATCTTTGGTTGATTCTATGAAGGGAGAGCTGGATATGAGAGTATGAATTTTATAAATTCTTATTAGTCATAAATTTTAGGGTTTTTTGCATATTAGTCCCTACAAATATGACGAATTGCTTTTTAGTCCCTACAATCTCTCTATTATTTAAAAAGTCCTTAAAATCATGTAACTCTTACAGAAAGGCCAGTGTAGTTCATCGACGTTAAAACAATTGGATATTCGATGGAATATTCCATCCTTCCGTTAAAAAAAGTTAAAAATCCTAAACTACCCTTACTCATGACCCTTTCCCAGTGAAACCCTTCACCCCCGCAGACGCCCCACCGCCGTTGCAAGCTGCGGACTACCCCCACCGGCCGCCGCAGACGCCCCACCGCAAGGCCCCAGCCGCAGAAGCCCCACCGGTCGACGCTGACGGCCTACGGACGGCCCACCGACCACCGCCGACCCTTGCCATCACGCCCAACACGACAAATCGACCCTTGTTATTCTCCCCATGTCTGAAATGGTATGCTATTTTGATGGCTAGATTATTCTCCACATCTATGTTTACAGTGATAATAACTTGTTCGTGTCGTATGCAGTCATCAAATGTTAGTGGAATGCAGTTGTCTCAAGGAGCTGTCGTCTCATCTCGTGTGCCGCCGATGGAATGCAACTGTAGAAGGGGTAATTGTCGGGTTTACGTCTCAAATCGTGAGAGGTCGAAAGACAAGCGTTTCTATTGTTGTCCGTATGCAAATACTGACGGGGATTGCGGTTTCTTTGAGTGGGTTGATGATACTACCTATAATGTTGTGGATGTCAAATATCAACTGAAGGTGATGGAAGAATGCATGACAAAGAAATTAGAAAGGATAGAGTTGCAATTGAAAAACTTAAAATTACTGATGTATTTTGTCATATTTGTACTATTTGTCATTTGCCTATTCAAGTGAACGTGTTTAAGAGAGACGTATGCAATGTAAGTCCTATATTGGACATGTAATCATCTTTACTAGAATGTAATGCCACTTATTATCGTTAGTCTTATATGCCCCATGTGTATGCTTCACCAGCTCATTTCCAGACCAAATGCCTGCCAGTGCATGCTTCACCTGCTCATGCCAATGTTTCACAGACATGTGTGAAGAGTGAGGTGTCATCATCATCAGCATCTCTGGCCATCATCATCCAAAATGAAATAAAGGCTTGTGGGAATGAACATCGTCATTAAAAGATGTTCAAAGTGACTGTGGTGGTTGGATGCAGACAGATATACGTTCTGTTAACTTGCAGCCCATGATCCAGACAGAAGAGGGTGGAGAGGTGTCGACACCCCCTAATGGAGAGGTCGACCTTTTATGCTCTTAATAATCAAGACATATAGTCAAAATGGTGTATTCATTAAAAACCCATTCCATTCATTCTCAATAGGTGATTCCAGACATGGACAAAACAAGGCAATTCATGCATTGACAAAGAGGCATCTCGTTCAATCACAAAGGATTGTTACAATAAGTGCAAAAACAGAAACGACATGATTCAAAAAGATTCTTAATGCATGATATGCATGTAGAACTATGTATGTCTCTCCCTTTGTCATCAAGCAAAAGGGTACCATTCACGAACGCGGAGCAGGAGGCGGTGCTGACCTAGATCCTGAACCGGATCCTCTTGATTTATTCAAAGGGATTGCTGTTGGAACATCTCGAATAAGCTTTGATACCTTAACCCCCAGTGAGGCAAATTTGCTATTCATGAGTTGGTTTGTCTGCTTGACAGATGTTTGAACATGTGCAATCTGTGTATTTATGTCCGTAGCCCAGTGCTGCATAGTGTTCAATAAATGATCGAAGTGAGCTGTGACTGTAGAGGGAATATCAGAGCTGGAGCCGGCTGGATGCTGGGACCTAAGCTGCGAGGAGATGTGAACTACTGCATCCTGGAACTGTGAATGTTGAACAGAAAGCTCTTGAATTTGTTGTTGAAGTTCAGTGTTTTTCATCTGAGTGTCTGCACGGAATTCCTTAAGTTCATTCATAATAGGAAGCAGCTGTGCACTGACATATACTAGTTGGGTATGAATAAGCTCTTGATTGGAGTTCATCTTAAAAATTTCACTTTTCATGACAGTAAATTGCTCCTGCATATATTTCATCATATGGGAATGAAGAGAATGATTGGAGCTTGTACCGGCTTGATCTGGTGCAGATGTTTGTGTATGGAACTCTGGAGGTGCATCTGACTCTCTGAACATCTGAGGAGGTGAAGAGGGTGGAGAAGTTCCAAAAGTAACTATAGCTCCAATGTGTGTGTCTGGAGTAGCCTGAGGTTCGGTTGAGGGAACTGTTGGACCTTGTAATGTCTCATAGCCTGGAAGATCTCTTACTATCCTGTTTCCTTTCTTCTTGTAATGCATAAACGTGCCAATGAATTTCTAACAGTAGACATTGGTCCTTGGAATTATCTGAACAGGTTCATCTTCCAATGGAATTCCAACCTTGATGAACACAGCAGTCAAGGCACCAGCATAGGGTAGAGTTCTCTTTTTCGCAAAGCATCCAGACATCACATGCATAACTATTTTGGGGAGGCATACTTTCACATGTTTTAACATACAATAAAGTAAAAACCGTTGAGTCTCAGTAAGTCTGCTTCTCCCTTCACCTTGTGGTGTGATGATCGTAGTGAGCATGTGATGTAGTAGGCGTTGCAAAGGAGGGAACTGATTGGTGTTTATGGATGTTATATGAATGTCAGACTTGATAGGTTTCCCAGCTATAGTAGTGTATACTTCTTCCAAATCATAGGGGAATTCTTGTTCTGTCAATCCTTGTTTAGGAATGTGCCATGCCTTGTAAAATAAACGGGGTTGCACATGAATGGTCACACCCTGAACCACAGTCCACACTTGACCATCTTTTTCAGTCCATGCATTTTGATACCATTCCCGGACTAGTTTAGGATAGTACACTGTATGTGTACTCATAAACTCAACCCAGCCTTGAAATTCAAATATAGGTAACAGTTCAGGAAAATCATGTAGCATATCTTGGTCAGAAAAATCTATATACCGAGGAAATAGTATCCGTGAGGGATCGGAATCAGATTGGTCCTCGACCTCCTTGCCTTTCTCTTTGGTGGACAACATTTTCTTTGTAGCTGCTTGTTCCTTTTCTCTGGAAGATTTACGGACTGCTGGTTTGCTCCTTGTAACAGGCTGTTCCTGCGCTGTAGAGGTCTTGCGGGCAGCTGACCTTTTCTTCCGAGGAGGGGCATCCGGCTGTGGCGAGGGTGCACGGACGGAAGCAGAGTCTTGTGGTCCTCCCTGTGCAGCCGGCCAGTCATGGAGCCACTTCGTCCGTGGTTCCTTTGTTATAGAATCTGGACCTACGGCTTGTTTTCCTCCGGCGGCGGCTGTTTCTTTCTTCCCTCTGGTGACCGGTGGTGCCATTTGCAGAAATAGGGCACAAGGGGATGGAAGGGAAGAAGGGCGTGGCGAGAGGAAGAGGTGCACTCACGATATGTTGGCGGCCGTCGACCTCTCGAAGGGAGCCTCCACCGGTTGGAGTGATGTTGGCGGCCATAAGATGTGAGAATGAGAAGGTGAACCGGGGGAGGGGGTGACCTATTATTTGGGTGAGAGTGAATGGGTGAGAGTGGATGAGAGTTTATACCATCCTGGTCAACCGTGGTCAAATGACCTAAAATTTCGTGGACTTAAAGTGTCGACCTCTTGAAGTGTCGACCTCTCTTCCTTGAAGTGTCGACCTCTTGACATGTAACAGAAGCTTTGTTACATTGGCTAGCTGCACAAACACTAAGTCTACACATTGTTGCATGCACGCACACACAAGTCTGTACATCGTTATGCATGCACACTGACTCTAAGTCTATACACAAAAGTCTATACATTTCTTGCTGAACTGAGCAAGTCTATACATCGGTGAAGTGTGTACATCGGTCAAGTCTGTACATCGGACCAAGTCTGTACATCGGTCAAGTCTGTACATCAGACCAAGTCTATACATCGGTGAAGTCTGTGCTTCATAACGCCAAGTCTATACATTGGCAAAGTCTATACATTGCAAAGTCTGTACATAGGCTATACATTGCAAAGTCTATACATCGGACCAAATCATTGCAAAGTCTATACATTGCTGTCGCATTGCAAAGTCTATACATTGCAAAGTCTACACACTGCATTAGACACTATAAAGTCTGTACAAGGTTTCTACCTTAAGCCGAACTGTGTACATAGGAAGTGTCGACCTCTCTTGCTAGGAGGTCGACCTCCTGACATGTAACAGAAGCTTTGCATCACTGCACTATTAACAATTGATGGCTTCTTATATGAGGATACTAAAAAGCAAGACTTTTCATCACTGCACTATTAACAATTGATGGCTTCTTGAAGTGTCGACCTCTCTTGCTTGAAGTGTCGACCTCTTCACATGTAACACAAAGATGCAGGGCATCTTCATTGAAAATGCATTATTTGCATCATTCCAAAAGTCTATACATTTCTTGCTGAACTGAGCAAAGTCTATACATTGCAAAGTCTGTACATAGGAAGTGTCGACCTCTCTTGCTTGAAGTGTCGACCTCTTCACATGTAACACAAAGATGCAGGGCATCTTCATTGAAAATGCATTATTTTCATCATTCCAAAAGTCTATACATTTCTTGCTGAACCGAGCAAAGTCTATACATTGCAAAGTCTGTACATAGGAAGTGTCGACCTCTCTGTCGACCTCTCTTGCTTGAAGTGTCGACCTCTTCACATGTAACACAAAGATGCAGGGCATCTTCATTGAAAATGTATTATTTTCATCATTCCAAAAGTCTATACATTTCTTGCTGAACTGAGCAAAGTCTATACATTGCAAAGTCTATACATAGGAAGTGTCGACCTCTCTGTCGACCTCTCTTGCTTGAAGTGTTGACCTCTTCACATGTAACACAAAGATGCAGGGCATCTTCATTGAAAATGCATTATTTTCATCATTCCAAAAGTCTATACATTTCTTGCTGAACTGAGCAAAGTCTATACATTGCAAAGTCTGTACATAGGAAGTGTCGACCTCTCTTGCTTGAAGTGTCGACCTCTCATGGAGGGTTTGGATTTTGGCATGACACCAGCTGCTGTCAATAGCATTATTTACAGATCACATAATTATTTCTTGGCTAATTCTCATTAGGACTTTTTGCATATACCATCAGCACCTGCACCAGTTAGTTACCCTTTCAACCATTGTATCATTCATATCAAATCATCACAACCCATGTATCATTCATTTCAAACCAACACAAACCATCTATCATTCAAACCTGGTTTAAGTCCAGCACAAAACTACAAATATCATTCATATCACCAACAAATAAACAGATACTTGTATCAGTTACATCAAAACTTCACAATCCATAAGAGTTTACATTGAGGACAACAACACATAAAACGGATATGAAATATTATTCTTCAATATCATTCTTCACATCCGGTCGGCAACAACATTCTTCACATCAGCCAATGTCCTGTAGGTGTGACAAAGAGAGGGTGTTAACTATTAGAAATAACATAATCTTTACCTACAAGTTAAAAAGTATATTTTAAACTCACAATTTGGCAGGAGTTGTTGGAAGTTGAACATGGAGGAATGCTGATCAAAGTTAATGGATGCTTGACTGTCCATATTTATCACCGTGTACACACGAATGTCTCCTCCACTAGTGCTGCTGGAGCCCGGTGCCTCCACCGAAATTGTGCGACCTACATGAGTTATACTTGTATTAATATCAGTCTAATTCTTATTTCAATTTAGAAATTTAACATGTGTGCTAACTTACCTCTCCCCCGACTGCTTCCTTCAGTGCTGCCCCTGCTGGTACCTCTCCTAGCCCTCCCGTGGGTCTGACTTGGACCAACCGAAGTTGCAACTTGTGGCCCTTCACCACCATCACTAGTTTGAGCCTAAGTAGCCCTACCACTTACGAACCTGGGTGGTCTTCTTGGGCCTTGCCTACAACATAACTTTCAATATTATGCACAAAGCAAATCAAATAGATAAAATACAAATCATAATTATAATACAAACTTACTTCCGTGCCACAGTTGTGGAACCTACGCCAATGTCTGTAACTGCAGATTCTGGTCCTGGGAGGGGTTCTTTGCAAGTATTTTTATGGTGGCCCCATTGTCCACATCTCTTGCATTTATGGGATCTCCTAAGTGCCTTTTGATTTTCATCAGCATCTCTAATCCTCTTCTTCCGAGGGTGACCTCGGGGTCTTTGGCAGCGAGGAGGAAGCACCTCAACAGATTCTACAGTCTGCTACATGCTCTTACCTGGCAATGGTTGTATTGACTTTGCATATGTGGCTTTATATGTCTCAATTGAATAACATCTATCAACAAAATTATTAATTTGGAGGCCCCTACGTGCATCAACAGTAGCAGCAACATGTTGGCAAGGCAGCCCACTGACTTGCCATTGACGACAAGAACAATACATCTCGTCCAATTTAACAACACACCTCTCATACGGACCTTCCACCTCAGCCATAAAATCAGTGGAATATCTGACTGCATATTTTCCCAACTTCCTAACAATTGCATTTAAATAGGCAACAGTCCGTGGCACAAACTTTTATTTGATCCTACGTGCATGTCTCCTCCTGTGATCCATTTTCACCATAATTTTCTGCCTAATTCCATCTAACATGTCTACAAGTGGTAGGCCTCTCGTATCACCAACAAATGAATTGAATGACTCTGCTACGTTGTTAGTGATGTAGTTTAGCTTACCCTTGTCATTAAAATGACATCTTGACCAGGCACAACGTAAACTTTCTAAATAGGAAGCAGCCTGTGGATCTAGTTTCTTCATATCAAATATAGCTGCTTTATATTCTTGAACAGTGTAAGATTTTGATGCTGCCCATGCAGCATTCTTGAAACCTGGGCCCATCCATTTCTTCTTAAAATTCTTGTAAAGGTGCCGCATACAAAACCTACAAGCAATTCGAAATTACAATCTCATCATTAATATAAAACCTATAGTCAATGTCATTAAAATACATAGTCACTCAATTCATACATTATGGAAAATAAAACTAGCAGTAGATCAAACATTATAAAAGGAGAAACTTAATTACCTATGCTCGGCACTTGGAAAGATATCTGGGACAGCTACCTCAATGCCCTTTTCCATATCAGAAATGAATGTAATCCCTGTCGGATTTCCAATAGCGTCTTTCAACTTGTGCAAAAACCATGTCCACGAGTCTATACTCTCCCCCTCAACAACACCATAGGCAACTGGTAACAAACCATGATTCCCATCAAGAGCAACTGCAGCCACCAAGATCCCAGTGTAATACCCTTTCAAGTGGCATTCATCTATGCCCAGCACTGGACGGCAGCCATCTTTGAAACCATTAATACATGCCCCTAAGGCAATGAACACCCTCTGGAAACAACCATCCAATCCAATCTTGTACTGTACAACTGAAGAAGGGTCGCTCTGCTTTAATTCATTCAGTAGCTGTGGCAAATGCTTGTACGTTTCCTCAACCTTCCCAAACACCTTCTCCTTCGCCGACTCTCGTGCACGCCAAATGCGGTGATAAGGGATTGAAATATTGTAAGCCTTCAATAAATCAGCTTGCAACTTTTTTGGAGGTATGTCAGGATTCTCCTTCACTGCTTCCAATACCCTGGCTGAAATCTAAGATTTGGATGCCATCCTGCTATCACACCTAGATGTGGCTGAACATGTGTGCTTTTCCTGCATTGTTTTGACTGCAAAAGTAACTCCATCTTGCAGCCTTGAGGCATGCACTCTCCATTTGTAATTAACATTTGCACATACAACAGTAATTCTCATGCTGTCATTTTTCACTTGCTTGAACTCAAATTGATTTTTAATAGCATGCTGACGTAGAGCAATCCTGTACTCCTGACTATTTGCAAATAGAGAACCAACTGATATATCTGGGGTCTCTTCATCAGCCTCCAACAAATCTCCATCATCATCTGAAACTCCTCCATCAATATCAGATTCATCTGAGGGACATGGCCTTGAATGATAGATGTCCTCAGTGT
The DNA here is from genome assembly GCA_022559845.1 of Amorphophallus konjac. Lineage (NCBI taxonomy): Eukaryota > Viridiplantae > Streptophyta > Magnoliopsida > Alismatales > Araceae > Amorphophallus > Amorphophallus konjac. The sequence continues at coordinate 152,891,231 of CM040121.1, forward strand.
GTACCTCATCAGAATCAGCCACACTCTCGTCAGATTCGCTGTACTCATCTTCATATGTAACATATTCTGAGTCACTGTGCTCAGCTTCAGAACATATCCTCTTCTTTAAAATATGATAATCCTCATCAACTACAGGGGCAGGGGCAGGGGCAGGGACATCATGAATAACCTCGTCACGATGAACAACTGCAGCATCATGAACAAACTCAGGATGTTGACCAACCTCAACATCATCATTCATCTCATCAATGTCAACAAATGTCTGGGAATGGGCCTGAGTAGACTGGCTGGCCATACCTTTCTGTGGAATATTGGTTGGCTGTAAGTCTAATGGCCGACTGTCCAATGTGCTAACATATATGGTCATCTTCCCTACGGGCAAATGGGCTTTCATCACCTCATATAATTGAGCATCTGAAACAATTTCCTCATACTGAACATGTCTGCTATTAGGTAATTCATAATAAAATTCTAAACAATGTGTACTTGCCCACTTAGATAGATGTTCCATATCCTCAATTAATATGCATCTACTGTAGTAATCAGGATATGCCACGACTGTCTTGCTCTGACCTAGTGCATATGCCCTCCTCCCAGACTGAAGAGTTTTCCAATAACCACCAAACTTATATGTCAACTTTAATGATGGCTCTCGTTCCCCCATTTTCACAATCTAACAATCTGAAGATAGAAATAAACTCTCTAGAACAGTTATCCACATTACAAAATCAGCACGCATACCCAATAATCTGAGTACAATAATAACATTCTTAACTAATATGAATTGAGTGACTGAAAAATATTAAAGCAAAGATTTTTGACAGAACCATAAAGAAACTGCACCCGTGAATTCAGACATGTACAATTAATAACAAAACTTTTTAGAGCATTAAATAATCTAACAACATTATAGCAAAAAATGACATAACAACAATCTTATCCCTAAACCATATAGAAAGAAAAAAAAAATGATGTCCTTAATATTTCGACTCTGTAAATATATAAAATGCATGAGTAAACATTTATATTTGCAGATCATACTGAGTGTGAGGTGGCAGGAGCGCCTGACGCGTACCGGAGTGGAGACGGAGGTGTGTGGCCCAGACCTGGACGTGGGGTGGTGACTCCAGTGATGCGGCGTCTGAACGATGGCGGTCGTACGTTTGCGGCGGCAGATGGGGTGCCGTGAAGCGCCGCGGTTGTTACGTGTAGGTTTGGGCAATGGTGATGGTGCCTAATCGACCCTGGCGGTGGCCGGCGATCGTTGCTGTCACGACGACCAAAGAGTGAAATCGACGGCAATGGCGACTGTGTACGGGGGTAAGGGAAAGAGGAGGGTGGCGATTGTGTACGGGGGGAACCCTAAACAGGAGGGTGGCGCGGCAGAAGGGTTACTACGGCCATGAACCTCGATTAATCGAGGGTGGGTTGGTCTTTTCACCAACTACGGTCAAGTTAACTCACCTTGCGTTTAATATCGTCGACAGTAAAAAATGATAGGGACTTTTTAGTTTAACGGTAAGATTTCCAAGGACTTTTTAAACAATAGAGAGATTGTAGGGACTAAAAAGCAATTCGTCATATTTGTAGGGACTAATATGCAAAAAATACTAAATTTTAATTTATTTACATTGCTAAAGGACTAGTGATGAGTAAGTTGGGGGGTGTGATAAGTGTCCATTTTTGATAGTAATTCATCACATATACACCGTTTTATGTGCATATAATTAGATAATTATGCATGTCCCATCGTTAATCTCAACTTTACATGTAAATAGGGTATTTCACGTAAATTGATTAATTTGGTGATATTATTTAATGAATTAAAGTTGAGGGCCATGAGCATTAATTCTCCATTACATAATTAATCATGAGCATTTAAGATTTATGTGCACATTATGATAATTTTTATGGACTAAATTACAATTATGTGTGTGCAGGACACTGAAGGTAATTGTAAGAGAAGCTGGGGGCAAAATTGTCATCACCACTTTGACCAAGTCAAACAAAAAAAGACATATTTTGGTTGGAGTGAAAAGATAACTCAAAATATTTTGGTTGGAGGGAAAAGAAAATTCGAAGTTTGAAATAGATGAGAAGAAGCACACATCTTGGTTGGAGGGAAAATTGAATTCAAAGTTTGAAATAAAGGAGAGGAATGATGAGTCGTGGGAAGGGAGTTGTCCAAAGCCCAAGGAGGGTGTACTCACCTCCTTTCCTCTTCCCCATGCATCATATTCTACTTAAATCCCAGCCATCCATCTTCTTTTGATACAATCTCCACCCTCCATCTATCCAACTTTCCCTATAAATAGCCCATGACAAGGAGGAGAAGGGGAGTTCTTCCTTTGGTATTTTTCTCTCTCTCTCTCACATCTTCTTAGGTCGCCAATTTATCTCATGTAAGTTCATTTTCTCCTCTTTCATTCTTCATGAAAGTTCTTTATTTTTAAGTCCTCTACAACTTCTTCTTCTGTCTCATCTTCCAGTTCCTTCTGGTATTCAAGCTAGTTTGTATTTTTTACTGTGCTATCCTTTTCATCTGCGAACCAGTGTTTCTCTCTGTTCTTCCCCTTGTTTCTCACCCTTATAGTCATTTTCTCCTCTTATTTTCTTCATAAAAGTTCTTTTTTTTAAAACTATCTTCAACTTCTTCTTCTAAACCATCTTCTAATTCTATATCATTTTTATGTTACAACCTCTTTTTCAAGGTGCTGTCCTGTATTTGTACTGTTCATCCGAGACACTACACTCTGTTCTTCCTCCGTTTTGAAGCTCTTCCACTCTTTTTTTATCTCTGAGTTCTTCACCAAAGTTCTTCCTCTTTTATATATCTAGATTTTATTCTTCTATAACTTCCTCTAATTCTTCTCAGTTTACTAGTTATATTTTTTTTCCCACTCTTTTACTCTCTCATCTTCTTTCTTCTTCATCTCTACACAAACCCTTCCACATTCCTCTCGATATTTCTCTCCAAAGTTTATCCTCCATAACTCTCCTTTCATGGCGGCATGCACATCAAGATGGGCGATGTTCCAACGCTCGTGACGTGGACGACGATGGCTTCTTCATCCACCTCTTTCCACGGCGATCTCTTTCAAGGCGGAGCAATCCTATCCAAGGCTCGGCGAGGAGGAGACGACATCGTCATCACCATTGCTACTACCATCTTCACACCTCAGGCTCCTCTTTTTGTTATTATTTTAGTTTCATTTTACTTCATTGTAATCTCGTCACATCTTTATTGTAAGCTTGTCTTGCACTTCATGTACTCATTCTTTTAAGTTAATAAAAGAAGTTGTTCTTTTGATCTAGTTTTTGATCTTCTACCCTCTCTACCTCCTTCTATCTCTTCTTTTCACTTCATGCAATTATTTTCTATAACATAGGTGCATAGTCATAGGTGTTTTTAATTAAGTGTTTGGTTTGTTCATCATTTCACTATTTTCTTTAAGCAAAAAAAAATCACAAGTGTTTTCCAAAGGACTCCAAGGTTGTTAACTCTAAAAATCTCTTCTTCCCTATGGATTCGACCCTTCTCGCCACCATATTACGTCTCTCTTTCATCTAGTGCGAGTTGAAATTTTAAGATTGTTAGCGCGCGTGTAGTAACGACATATATTTCCGCGTTATCAGTTGCCTCTGGGCCTAGCCCATTGAATTGAGCCCAATAGCCAACCTAATCAACCATATGATAGAGAACTTAGGTAAATAACTCACTAACCTAGGCACCGGACTCAAATAAAGGGAAAATTACACAATTATGACTCTAAGAAAATATGAAAATTACATGAACTTAAGAACACAATGGCGCATGCCGACGATCTGTCAGAGGTTCGAAAAAATGTGGAGGGGTAAGTGATGCCCCAATCATACCCCCAGGGTGGGGAAAATTCGACCCCGTCGAGTATGGGTCCACCGGGGAGGTGGTGCACCAAGGCAGCTCCGGGCGAACCACGATCTCCTGACTCGACCCGTGTCCATGGCCGGGGGATGGCGCTTCAGCTTCTCAAAGTGGCACGGACACCCTCATGCTGGCGATGATACCTTGCTTGCCTAGTATTACCTCCATGTGCACACGTCAGGTTCTCAGGCTGATTTGTGGTGGCTCTCCGGGGTGTCTCTCTCAAAGAAAAGTATAGGCTCAAGGCACTCACTAGGATCCACCGTGGTGCCCATATAGGGTGCCGGATCTGCCACGTGAGAAATGGGGTGAATCCCAAAACCCATTAGTAAGTCCAACCTGTAATCCGGGTTGCCAAAGCCACTCGGAACTTGGCAAGGTCCATGTCCTCGTGCCCTCAAATTGGAGGTGACCCTAGGGTAGAGCCACTCCAAAGTCATCATCACTAGGTTGCCTACTTAGAAATCCAAGTGGCGCTCATGAGCTTTTGCCCGCTCTTCATGAACCTTACCACTCGTTGCTCGATGCTTGCTTGATTACTCGTGCCGTGCAGTATGATGCGGTGTGGGGGTGAAATGTATGGTATGCAAGGGTGGACTAGGACAACCATATGTAGACCAATCATGCTTTGATGCCAAGAAGACTTTGATGGAATTGGAAGGACCGGGGCATCCGTAGGTGAGTCTAGTGTGCATGGACGTGGCAAATGACGGGGGTCCCGGACATCCATGAATGCCCCTAACATGCATATGACCAATGATGAATGTGGGAGGACCTTTACACCCGAATATGGACCACTCATGCTTCCTACTTGACATGTGGGTGATATGAATGAATGGACCCAACATACTAATCATACCAAGTGGTGTGGTACGCCTAGGCACATACATTCCTATCCCAGAGATGACTTCCATATGCGTGGGTGTGGAGTGTCCCTTGAACTTCTACTCGTATGGATCAAAGGGATCTAAGAAGGGGGACATCATGGAGTGGGGCAATTCGTCAACCCCTAGGTGTATGTTGCCTAAGGTCAAGGCTCCCATGGTGTAACCCGGTTCTAGGAAGGGAGGGGTTTGGCCCAACATGGTGGGTGGGGGGAGGGTAAGGTGGGTGGTGAGTAAGGTGGGTGGGTCACATGGGGAACTAGACGCCCATAGGAAGGGATCAAAGGGGTCGTGGAAAGGTCTTCCTAGAGGAAGGCACTCTATGTCTTCAAGGTTCCCAAACGGTGAGTCATCCTCCTCCAAGGTAATTGGGCCAAGGTCTCTAGTGGGTTGGCCAATCAAAGCAATTGGAACCTCAATGGGTGGAGAGTGGACCAAGATGGGTTTCTCATCCTTGGGGAGAAAGAGGAGGATTTCACTCGTATAATGACCGCTAGTGTAGATGGAGGTGATAGGGCCGGTGGTGAGATAAGCTAAGAAGATGGTGCTAGACTCCGATGGTCCTATGGCTAGCATATCGGTCAGGTGGACTTGCCATTGTAAGCAGTCCACTAGGTCCCCTAAGTCTTCCACAAAGTAGTAGGTTTGAAGTGTGACATGAGAAGACCGGGTGGGCACAATTTGGGCTTGATATCCCAAGGGTGAGAGGTAGGATGGTGAGCTTGGAATGGTGGGGCCTCGCTTGAGCCATTGGAGTATGGACTCATTCATTGTGAGGGTGTGCGGCTCATGAGGACCCGGACTAGGAGAGGTGGGTGGAAGTGGGGGGTCTAGGATTTTCTCTATGGTGGGAGGTGGATCTGAATTGGCATTCATGTCCACTTGGGTGTGTGTGTGGGACACAACTTCCAAGGGTAATGGGGTAGGAAGGTCTATGGTGGGTGGGGTGGTAATGGTCGGTGCATGGTACTCCCGGGGTCGTAAACAAGGATGAACTTGGGTTGGGCTTGGTAGGGGAAGTTCTTGGGTTGGAGTTGGGGTTGGGGGTGGAAGATGGGTTGGTTGAGGAGGTTTGGATTACGGTGCGTAGATATTTCTAAGATTGGCCCTCATTTCGACTCAAGATTCGATGGGGGCTTCCCCTTTGACTTCTCTCAAACCTACTATGTGCTGCCATTCGTTCCTAGCTTGGCGCCAGAGCAAACTCTTGGCATAGTTGACTTGCATAGGCCCTGAAAGGGTGAACCTCCCAAAGTGTCGATCTATGGACTTCTCCCATTCTAGATATATACTAGGGCAGGATCCGTCAAACACAAAGGCCTCTAATGGGTCTAAGAGTGACGAGTATGCCAAGTATGAGGTAGCCATGAGGAGGTGGTGATGCACGAGTGAATAATGCAATGGCCCTAGGACTATACTTAGTAGAGACAAGTCTGAAACTTACTCTGATACCAATTTGATGTGACACGACCCTTTGGACCTAGATTCACAAGCAATCGAACCGAACGACGGATTCACTCAACAGGGTTCACCCGCGTCGCGCACACCCGTGTCCATAGGTGGACTGACGATGATGGTGAGGGTCCGAGGTTGGACCTTGGGGTTCTAGGGGTATGGCTAGCTCGGGGAGGACCCCAATGGGCCAGGGATGCCCAATTCATGGGCGGCCGGCACGGCAAGGGCGTGAGATGTAGGATAGCTCTCGTAACTCGCCTGCGGTGGCACTTAATTAGTTGGAAATTGGATCGGGCACTCTCTTACCGCCGACGGCACTAAGATGCAAGACTAAGTAAGTAAATTTAATTCCAGCAGAGAGGGGTGTTCAGTTGCTCACCTGATCGGCGTGAAAACGTCGATCCCGACCGGAGACGTGGCGAGTGGGGAAGCGTGGGTGGAACCCGCACGCTGCGCAGGTGTAGCTCGAACCTGAAATTTCAGAATGATACACAACTATGCCTCTCGCAGGAAGGGGATCTCGGCGTGGGGGTTAATTTCAGATTTCAAGCAAACACTAGCTCCGCGCAGGGAGGGGCTGTAAGCCGGCCAGGCGGGGATGCAGAATTAAGCAAAAGCTGAAATGCAGAATGTTGCCGGTCCTATCCAATTCTGGAACAGCCTGATAGGGAGTCGATGACGGCGCCACCATGACTCCATTGAGCTCTCCTGATGATGAAACCTATGCCAAAACTTTCTGGGTTGGCCCAGGAGGATGCCCAAATTATCGAAGAATTTTCTGACGTCGACGATGGCCGGGGCAGGGTCGGGACCAGGACTGATCCGCTCTGGTTCTGACTGTTCCTGGAGCGCTGTTGCTAGAAGACGGGGGCGCCACGAGCACTTTCGAGGTCTGATTAAAGCGGGACCAGAACTGTTGCGATCGCGGGCGAGCCTTCTTCGAGCCAAGACCAATGGCGTCGTCGGAGGAGGTTAGAGAAGACCACGAGGTCTAGAACAGTAAGAGGGGGTCGGATCAGATCCAAATGAAGCTGACCTGGCACCCCGGGGAGAAAATCTGGAACTCTGGGCTCTGGGGTCCAAAAAATGTCCTGCTTCTTGGAGATGACAGAGGGCTTGGAGGAGAAAACTTCAGCCAAACGCCACCCCAAGAAACTCAGAGCTCTGGTCGTGGGAGCCTCTGAAAGTCACTGCTGGTTGTCTGCCTGGGCGAAAATGCGTAGTCTGACAAGGATGACTCCTCCGAGCAGCTCCGAAGTCGAACGACGGCAAGACCACCTCGCCTACAAAGCAGCCTCGACAAGCTTTCCAGCAGTATAGGATACACCATCAGATGATCCGTGGCGAAGACGTGGCCGCTTCTGCAACTGAGTACTCCTCTGCTGCCTGCGTACTGGGAACTGCAGGTTGAAGATGATAGGTGTGGTGGTGGGGATGGGCGACCAAATGGCAGTGGGAATGGGGGCTGGAGCTTGTGGGATGTTGCTGGAGGAGTCTAGGGGTGATGGAGGTGGCTGGAATGTGAAGGGGGGCGGAGCTAGGGCTTGGGGGCTAAGTGGAAGGGGTGTTGGGGCAGGGAGGGTGTGGTCTGTGCAAGGAGGTGGAGGAGTGGTGGATAGGTCGATCAAAGGAGGAGGGGGGAGTGGGGTGTGCAACCAGGGAATGTGAGGGGTCAGTGGAGGGCGACCAAGGGGGCTGGGGGGGGAGAGGGAATGAAGGGAAATTCAATTTTGGGCTTGGGAATGGTGGAAGGGGGCTTGGGGAAGTGAAGGGTTGTGTTGGGAGAAGGAAGGGGTGTCTAGGGGGGTGGAATTCTACCTTGGGGAAGGAGGGGAATTAAATGGGTGATTTGGGGAAGGGGGTTTTAATGAAGAGTGAATGGGGAGGAGAGAGAAGAAATTTTGAATTTGGGGGTGGGGGAAGAGAGAGAGAGAGGGGCGACCTCCTTAGAGAGAGAGAGATATGAGAGAGAGAGATATATATCAAGAGAGGGAGGGGAGATAAAATTACAAGGGAATTTCAAATTTTATTGATCATCAAAGGTTCCAAATGAGAGAGGGGAGGGGGGGTATTTATAGGCATATGACTTTTCACATGACCATACTAACCCTGGACAATTGACACAATGACCAGACAGACCAGGGAGGGGCGCCCTTGGGCCTAGCCCATTGAATTGGGCCCAATAGCCAACCTAATCAACCATATGATAGAGAACTTAGGTAAATGACTCACTAACCTAGGTACCAGACTCAAATAAAGGGAAAATTACACAATTATGACTCAAAGAAAATATGAAAATTACGTGGATTGACTCAAAAAAGTGTGAAGAATACAATGGCGCATGCCGACGATCTATCAGAGGTTCAAAAAAATGTGGAGGGGTAAGTGATGCCCCCACCATGGCACCTTGCTCCGTGTTTGCGGAGTCTTCCCCGTGTTGGTTAATCTAGCGAGTGAATCCTTACTGGTTTGGTAAGGGGTGGACGTAGGGAGCCCATCGTGGTCTCGAACCACCTTAAAAATCTTCGTGTCTAGTGGTTTGCTTTGTGATATGTATGTTTATGAGATTGTAATGTTAACGTTGTTTATCTTGATCGTGTGTGAACGGCGAGATTGAGAGAACTTGTTTATCCTTGCTTACTTTATTTCTATCAATCTTGTTAAACTTGGTAATTTCGCTGCATAAGTTTTAATTTGCCATATCGCGTGGGAACAATTCAACCCCCCCTTCTTGTCCGCTCACCTACCCAGGGACCAACACGCGTGTGCTGACCCACCCGGGAGTGGTGGAGCGGCTTACCCGAGAGATACGATTTTTAGGTTGGTTGCCATAGGGCCCCTTCACGCAGCCTGAATTCGGGCTTTGGGGAAGAACCAACTAGAGGATCTGACCTAGGGCGCATGGTCTATGTGTGCACACTTGGTTGGGGGCATCGGACCCGTGCTGACAAGTGCGACCCCAGCTACTCCTTGTTCGTGGTACTGGTTGTGTGTCTCAGTCTCCACCTGGGGCATCGTAGGGAGACACTGGGGTGAGGTGTAAGTCGTCAGTGGATGCATCAGGCCTTGCTTCTAGTGGGTTGTGCTCCCGTCACGTAACGTGAGTTTCTAGTGACTATTGTTCCCGTTTCACGTCTGCGAGACGTGCAAAAGCTGAAGAGAATTAATACACAAGGGTCCTCTTAGACTACTGATGCTTTAGGTCACCTGACGAGCGTGTCAGGGACTCCACCTCAGGATGGTCGGAACAAATCCACAACAAACCGACAGTGTCATTCGGTTTGCCCAAAGAATCGGTATCGATTCAGTCATGCCGATCAAACTCCGTCTGTCATCCGATCCGGGCGAGAATGTACCTGGTGGTTCACCACCCGACAAGAAACCTTCTTGAGGTGAAGAAATGTCCCCGACTTCTCAGAACAAGGTGTCGATGGCCGCGTCAGCCGGAAACCCAAATGTCTGAACTAAAGGCACGAACAACATCAGAATTAGCCGTCTAGTGGCCTAAAGATCCTCCTGATACTTCTCGTGTCTATCCCACCGGGACACGATGAGATGAAAGTTCAAGTTGACTCTCGGAGTTAGTCCTAGTTTCACGAGCCAAAGCCCGTCCCGAACAAGCACAACAAGGGGAACAACCCGGCACGCCCCAAATTTGGTGCGCTCCAATGCCCCTAATCTAGCGCGCATAAAGCAACCCTCACTAAACCGGCTCGCCCACCTGCGCGCCGGGTGAGGCCACGCCGGTTAAGGCTATAAGAAGGGGGCTTTCGAACAAACGAAAAAAAGAAAAGAAAAGGGAGAGTGCAAAGGTCGAAGTGAGAAAAAGAGAGAAGGGGAATCAGAGAGGGGAAGCTTGGAAAATAAGAAAAAGTTGCGAGAGGCTTCCTTGGGCAGTCGTCCACCATTCGCCAACAGAGAGGAAAGGCTCGGAGCTAGGGAAGAGAAGACTATTTTTGATACTCTATTTTTGTTGTAAAGAGCAGAGGTGGGTGTGCGGGATATCGCCTTCATTCTTTATCTAGCCCTCCCTTTGTCAATATCTCCTCTGTGGTTTTAATGAAATGTGCGATGATATGAGCCCGCATTCCCCTTCATTTCCTTTTTAGTTTAGCCTTCGGCTCTTTTTCTTTGCATCATCTGATCCAAAGATGTAATGGAACGGTCTCGTACGGCAATGCTAGGCCGAATGCAATATATATTCCTTTTCTTCGAACATTCCTTAAACTATGTCTGAATCCCTCCTCTTGTTCTGCTGCATTTACTTCCGTATCGTTTATTAACATCTGGTTTCTTCGGTCGATGCCGAGCATGCCCTGGGATAAGCAAGGGCTACATTAACGTTATCCCCCTCCCAGGGCTCTCTTTCGGTGTGGTAGCTATGTTAAATGCACCATATGCTCATCGTTGGTCTCACCGCCGGAGACATACATATATGTGTATCTCCATTTTCCCCCAGGGGTTGGCTTCCATATTACCTCTCTGTTCACAGTCATGAACTGGAGAGAATAGGGTCACCCCTATAATCTGGGTGCGAGGCCCTTGGGTATGGCCATTTTTTCATATGTCACCCGCCAGTCGCTCGAGCGTTTGTTTCTTACAATCTCCGTGGTTCCCTGGCTCATGGCTGACTCCCAAATGCTAACTAATTAGCTTTCTTCCATGTCTAGCGTACCGCCAGTAGTGTAGTGGATGAATAATATATTACTGTGATTTCTTTGCCTCGAGTAGGATGGGGGGAAGGTCTACCCAATGTGGCCTATTCCCTATCTCCATTTCATGGGTAAAAATTAAAGGTTTAATGCGAATACCATGTTCCGTCTCGACCGTTAGGACTCACTGACTGGGGAGGGGGAACACCCCCATCGAACGTTCACGTCGCTTTCCTTCTGAATCACCACAAGGCTATAGGATCCCGTCCACCTATGGCGCGGAGTCCTATAAGCCACATGAGGTGAATAAGAATGGGTCTTTCGACCCAACATTAAATCCACATTCCTCTGGGAGTGGTGGTGGCTGTGGGTAAGGGACCTCTTGTAGGCTAGTCCTCGAGGTTTCCCCCCATTCTGGCCGTCCCTTTTAGACAATGTCTTTGGCCCATGGAGTATTGGCACCCCTCGTAGGCTAGCCCTCTACGTTTCCATCCATTTGGGTCCACCGGTCACCGTTTTGCTTCCCAGCTTTAAGGAGCGTACCCCAGTTTCTGTGGGAACTCCTCCACTTTCCCCCCGCAACCCTGTGGGTATGGGGAGGTACTGCCAAATTTTTGACTGAATACTTAGTTTGAATCATGATTGAGCCTAAGTTCTGGGGACTGTAAGCTTGTTGCGGACTGTGCTTGAGTAGGAACCTCGCACAAGTCTTGGTTTGCTGTGTCTGCAAGACAATCAAATCTAAATTTACTCAATGAATAAACCCTTAATCAACGTTAAAAGACTGAGCAAAATCACGGTGCAATCCAACCATTCAGAAAAAAAATCAAATTCTACCCCCTAACCGGCGCGGTCCTAATCCGGCGTCACCCCCCCTGCGTCGCTCTCATCTCACACTCATAAATCATTCTAAACCTATGGGCTCTAATCCGGCGCGCCCCTTCCGCGCCGTTTTAAAACCCAACATGCATAGACCTTAAGCCCAAACTTGCACATACCTCGCCCAACATGCATCGACCTTAGCCCCCAACATGCATCGACCCTAAGCCCAAGCCTGCACAGACCTCATCAAGCTACATCGACCTTAGTCCCCAAGCTACGTCAACCTTAAATCCAATCTGGATCGACCTCATTCTTCCAAAGTCTACCTCATTCATGTCCAAGGTCTACCTCATTCGTGTCCATGGTCTACCTTGATTGAGCTCAGGTCGACCTCAGTTCTACCCCACATCAACCTCTGGCCTTTGTCAAAATCCTGATAAGACCTTCTAATGAATGATTAATGAGCTCAACCTCAATAAATCATGAATCCAAAAGAAATAAATAATAATAATAAAAAATAAATTAGCTGAGCTTGCTTTCTATTTGAACGTGCAATTATGTTTGAACACACTTATCTTTACTGCCTTGCTTACTTGTTTCGCATGCATGTTTGCCGAATATTTGTCATCATCTCGGGCCTCGATATATCAAATGGTGATCTGCCGAAGGTTTTCAGACCTATGTTCTCCGCCATGTACCGAGGGCTCTGGGTAGTGAATGAATTTGAAATGCGTGCTCGAGCTTATATTTTGTTCCCGCATTATGAATTATCACTCTCGCTGGTTCATTTATGCATGCACATTTATATAGCCTCAGTGGCCCATTATCTTGGCAATTAATCAAGGGTTTTCCTCTTCTTGTAAGATGTAATTAATGCCATAACCTTTATAGTATGATGGACTGCCCATCCCGACACGAACTTCTCATTCGTCTGACTAAGTCAGATCGAGAGCATAATAAATTTATCACTTATGTGACTGGCACGCCTACGCAATAAATTAATAAATTAATAAATTAATAAATAAAAAAATAAAATAAAATATGTTCCACAAGCTAGCACGTCCGGTGGGACTCAATCTCCCTTCATCTCTTTGCCAAGATAAGTGTGCCCTAGGGGCCCTCCCAAGGAGCGTTGATTGTTTGTTTGTTTCTGTGATTTCAGGAGACAACGATGGTTGCTGGAATCACTACTCTTACTTTTGGCCCCGCGATCATGGCCAACCATGCTGCTAGTGGGTACCTGGCGGTATCGACCATTTTCGGCACCTTTCCACCAGTGGTCGGCTTCCCCAACTTCTTAGGGGTAACCTTCACTGATGTGTTGAATGTCGAAGCCCCGGAGGTGGCCGGGGAAGACTCAGTAAGAAGCCTCGGGTTGCCAATACCAGAACCTGCAGAGGCCTACCAACAGGCTGGATTCAGCTAGCAAGCTACATGGTGCACCATGTAGCCCGTGGGGCTCGTCCCACTCACTACAACAAACTCGGGGATTGCCGCCAGAAGAACTCCCGAAGGAGGGCTACTGCTCCCATCACCGGACGGCTGTCAGTGTCTGGAAAATCTGTTCTGATCGGTGGTGCCCGCATTTTCCTGGATGGACGCGACGCCCAAGCAATCCCAGATCGGGTGGTCCCTGCCATACCGACACGTAACTCTTTCCAGGCCCTGTCGGGGAGAAGGGCCGAGAAAGAAGAAACCGGTCGTCACGGCCGAAGAGAACTGGCCCCAAGGCCGAAAGTGTTCAAGCATGTGTGGGTTCCCAAGAAGATCCAACATGTCCGCCAAGAGGCACCTGTTCGCCGCTGCTCCGAGCTTGCTAAGACGGAGAAGAGGAATGAGAGGGGCTTGGCCCCAGGAAGAGAAGAGACGATTGTGGATCCTCTACGCCACGCTAGTTTCAGGGCATGCGCCCAACAAGTCAATATCCCCACAGTGGGAAGAAGATTTGAGCAACCCGTCGGAAGAGCCCGGCTAGCCTTCGTCCCTCTAGTGAGAGGTCGACAGCTATCCCCAGTCTTACATCAGGGACGGGGGCAAGAAGAGAAGCTATTTCAGGGGTCTAGGCAACCCCTCACTGGGCCAACAGTGACTGCTTCAAGCAGCCGCGGTCGAAGAAGAGGACTGCTCACCAACGATAGCCGAAGAAGAAGAAGACAGAAGAATGACGTCATCGGTTGACGACAATGGATATGAAGACAGCCCAGATTGCAAGGCCGATGAAGCCTCTCCCCAACAAAATGAGAGAAGAAGAATTTCCATATTTGAGAGACTAACCTTCCCGGGTTATACAAAAAGGAGGGTCTATAAACAAAGAAGAAAAATGCGAGTCTTCGCTTGCAATATGACTTGGATAACCGACATATATAGGGGTCTGCCTGAGGAGCCCCAAGAATTGGCCCGATTAGCCGAGAGGCCAGGATCGAACACCAGGAGAACTGAAGCCGCAAATAAAATACTAAAGGCGGCAAAAGGGAAGCAAATGCTATCTGAAGAAATCACTACCCTCACTGTAAATGTAGTGACGGCTGAAAAGGAGGAGGTTTTGATAGATACCTCGCCTAAAGGTGCCTCAGGGGAAGCGGTGGAAGCCACCCCCAGCACAGCAGCTATGGACCCATCAGTGTTGATGCTGTTACAACAATACTGGCATGAGATAGAACTTTTGAAGAAACAGGTGCATGAAAAAGCGGAGCAGACTTCGGCTTCAAAACAGCCCGAGATGTAGAGTGAATCATCGCAAGGAGTTGCAACCCGTGCGACTTTCCTGCACTATCTACTCTACCCCAGCCGGTAGAGCACAGCCAAACAGCCACCCAGTAGCACCCACTTCAGCCACTGATGCCGCCAATACTGCCACAAGTGCACCAGCCACCTCCATTGGTGCGTCCTCCGCTGCAGGTGACCACCCTGGTCACCCCATACTTGCAGCCGGAGCATTTCTACCCAGAACCAGTCGATTCGACCGCCGTGAACAAGCTGATGGTGGAAAGGATGATTGAGCTGAAGCTTGCTGAACGAAATGAAGGACAAGTTCAACGGGAAGGGATCCCCGAAGGAACACGTCACATATTATATGACCGTTATGGGCGACCTAGCCGCAGACGAGTCGTATCTACTGAAATTTTTCGGGTCCTCATTGACGGGGCTCGCATTTGAATGGTATTCTATCCTTCCAGCCGGGTCGATCAACGACTGGCCGGACATGCAAAAGAAGTTCAGAGAAAGGTTTCACATCATCGAGAGGGAGTTCACGGTGGCTGAACTCTACTCAACTTGGCAAAGGGCAGATGAAACAACCCTTGAATACATCAAGAGGTGAAGGAACCTCGGGATGAGGTGCATGCGACCCCCGCATCAGGAGGACGCTGTACAAATCTGCAAACAGAACCTCAGGCGGGAGGTACTAGAAAAGATGATTGGCATGGAAATCTGGTCGTTTGACCGCTTGAACAATGTAGTGGCCGAAGTGGAGGCTTTCCTGGCAAGGCCTACCCCTACGTCAACCGCTGCCACCGTGCAGAAGGCAAAGGCAGTAGAGCGGCGCCTGGCGCCTAAAGAATAAAACGCTCTTGATATCAAGGCATTTGAACAGCAGAGAGACAAAGGCAAGAAGGCAGCTGAGCCTCAACCTGACAAAGCAGAAGAGAAGAAGGAAGGTCCTTCACTCAGGGATAAAATGAAAAAGGCCTATTCTTTTCCAAAGGAGAAGACCAAAGTTCTCTTCGACTGGGTTACCCAGTACAACAAGATCACCCTGCCTGAGCCCAGAAGGCCTGAGGACCTGAAAAAAAGAGACAGTCTAAAATTTTGCCCTTACCATCAGATACTGGGGCACCCAATTGAAGATTGTTATATATTCAAGGATGTCATTGAAGGCATGATAAGAAAAGAAGAAACAGAACTGGGGGAGTACAAAGTTGACCCTACGCAACCCCATGAAGCACCTCTGAGAAGGGCTGCAGCCAACATGGTTTCTCTATACCAAGTACTGCCTGAAGAGGTTGCGGAAGCCAGCACTCAGCATACTTATGAGGCCTGTTTCCTAACACCAATGAAAGAACAACAGGGATGGCAGCAGGTCCCTACAAAGACCAAGAGGGGGGCTGTACCTCACCCAAAGGCGGGGGCACATGTCCGTGGCATCACACCACGACCCGCCCTTCCGGCGTTAGCATTGATCTGGACCAACCTGCCTACAGTAATCAGGATATACAGCCACAACCGGAGGAGACAGACTCCACTATCGGTGGTTGGAGAAATTAGTCCCGAGGTCCGGCGACTTCAGAACTATATAAAGGGGCTAGATGAGTATGAGCAGCTTGAACTGGAACCCCTGCTGATAATAGACCATGTCCCATGGCAAGAATTGGAACGGCTCTCGCTGGAACAAAAGGGGGAAGCTAACGAATCAACAGAAAAAGATGACAGTCTATTCTGGGGGCAGGCGCCAGCCCGATGTAGACATGCCAAAATTGACATTACTACGAGCATATCTCTTATTACTTGTGATACCCCAATTTGATCTTCAAATCGATCTTATTTGAGTGATTTTTCTCACTTTTCTTGGATTTTTGATTTTTCCCATTTCCCCCTATTTTCTAGATTTTTTTTTGGATTTTTCTAGATTTTCTAGGCATTTTTCTCCTTTTTTTGAATTTTTCAGCAAATAGCGGTTACTATACATGATGCCATTTCTTTTTGAATTTTAAAAAAAAGGGGAAAATGAAATGGTGGCTAGTGGAGTTGACGTTAATTCTTGAGTTTTATTATTTTTTTATTTTTTTTATTCATTCAGTGCGATCGTTCTGAGCCAGTTTGAGTGGGTTTCTTGGGTCAAAAAATGTGAAAAAATATATTTTGAGTCAGCTCAATCAGACGCCCGTACATAAAAAATATAAAAATAAAATAAAATAGAAAAAGAATTAGCACCCGTAGGGGCAGACACCAATTCTTTTTCATTTTTGTTTGATTTTTGTTTCTGTCTGAGCCCGTTGTCACTCATTCTTGGGTTTTTCGAGTCCGGTTAAAATGAGTATTTTTTATAATTAACGTCCACAAAGCCAGACGCACATTCTTTATTGATTTTTTTGGAAATAATGGGCTTGTCTTATTTTGTTTTGCTAATAACGTCCACTGTAGTTGACGTTTATTTTATAAACGTCCACTACATTTGATGTCATTTTTTTGAGAGGTTTTCTTTCCTATTCTTTTATTGCTAAAATTGCGGCTGTTGTACATGACGTTTATTTTATAAACGTCAGTACCACTTGACGCCATTTTCCTGACATTTTCAAACTCGCTGGCAGTTCTCTCCTTCCTCATTTTACGGTCTGCTTCAACTGGGCAAGTCCTCCGGAAGATTCTTTCCCAACTTTATCCCTTTCCATGGATGGTTATCTCCTTACCTTGGATTAAACCCACTAGAATTACTCTATAAATATCCCTGTGGTTATTTCTATGAGAAGAGGCCGAACTTCATCTTGATAACAGGGGGAGGTGCTGCCGGTTTCTCTGCTGAAGGAGGAAGCCTTCCCTGCATTCAGTTCTTCATCCTTTCGAGAGCTTCCTCCCGATCACGTATCCGCGGCCTCCACAGGAAAACATCAGGCTCTTCCTTTCTTCTCTGATTTCTCTTTGCTGCACATAGTTCACGGGTACATGCATGCATTACTTTCTTCTTTTATTTCCCATCTCACCCACGGTGAGCATCCCACAGTGCAACAACTTGCACACACACACTCTTGATTTCATTATTCATCATCCTGTCATCCCACCTTTTGCATAAGGGGTTTAAAGGGCCAATACCCAATAAGGTGTGCCATTCTCCATATTCTT
Organism: Amorphophallus konjac; assembly: GCA_022559845.1. Lineage (NCBI taxonomy): Eukaryota > Viridiplantae > Streptophyta > Magnoliopsida > Alismatales > Araceae > Amorphophallus > Amorphophallus konjac. The sequence goes on from CM040121.1 coordinate 152,908,783, forward strand.
CACGTTGCATATTATGTTTGAGATTTTGGTACTACACTTAGTTTCTAATTCTATATTTTTGTTGGTGTTTGTCTTTATTTGCAAGGGTAATAAAGAAGACCCTCTCCTTCGGCCGGCCGACAGGAAGAGGAGGAAGGCACTCACATCTCCCCCGCACTTCAGGTATTCCGTGATCCCTCCTTATTCATTGTTTATATCATTTGAGGCTCCGCGAGTCCTCTGGCAATCACCCTCCATGTTGGCATCCACGCATGCTCCCACTTCTCCATTTTCCCATTCTTAGTATATGCTTTTCTTTATTTCTTTTAGTGGATTTTAAATAGATCTATAAATTGGCGATCACGGTGGGACTTCCTACTATTTTTCTTGGTTACCCTTTCCTTTGGCACCCGCGTGTGCCTCTCCTATTTGCACCCACGGTGCATCTCCTCAAATGCTCCTTGTAGCTCTTTTCTATTTTATTTTTCCCAAGTGATAGTTGATTTATAGATTTTTTTAGAAATTCCACTTCTTTTATCTTCTTTTAAAAAATAAAAATAAAAAAAATCAGCGTCCATTACAGTGGGCGCTCATTTAAATAGCGCCTAGGTTGGCAGACGCCCATTTATGCATTGGTTGCATTTGCTGCCACTCTCTGTCATACGCCCATTTGCATTCCCTATGCATAGCATATTCATGTTCTCTATGCATTTATTGGGTATCATGGTCATATTATGTTGATTTGATGAGGTTTCATAGAATTGTTGCAAACCCCATTCTGTCATTCATTTTTTACCATTATTGTGTGCAACCGCATTTACTTTGTGCGTGTGTCATCATCCTTGTTTAACCTGTGCATCCATTCTGTCACCTTCTTGCATTTACATCAGGTTTATTCTGTTCATCTCATTCTCGGTCATTTACACCTTTTGCATTAGCATCATATTAGCATCATTCTTTATCCTAAACAGAACATTCATTCTGTCACCTTTTTGCATTAACATTCATCATCTCTTGTTGCATTGCCACTTTTCCTGTCACCCCTGTCACATGTCCATTCATCTGTTGCACATAGCTCATTGATGCACTTCCTGTTATAGTGATTGCATGTCTAATATTTTCCTGTGATCCCCGTTATCATTTGCATATCCATTTGTTGTTGCATTCAGTTTGCATATCCTATTGTATTTATTGCATTTGCATTCCCCATTACATTTCACTTGCATATCATAGTCTGCCACTGCTACTTGCCATTGTTTTGTGCTGTCACCCACCACTGTTGTACGTAGATATTGCACATCACTGTTCATACCCTTAGCATTTGTTTTTTGTTTTGTGTGTTCTCTTTCTATATTCTTTTACATTGGCATTTTGCGTTGGCATCCAGGTTTGGGAGACCTCCTCTCCCTACACCTTCTAGGAGCCTTACCCCTCTCTTAGTTAAGGAAGGACCCTCCATTGAGCACTCCGTCTTATTGGACCGGAAATTCCTAAACCAAGGCCTCCGTAAGCCCCCGCACCCGTGGATTCCCTCACGGATGCCGGGCAGGCTGTACCCTTGAAGTCCCCGGGTTTAGTTGGCCCAGTTCATGGTGAGAGTCAACCTAATTGGCATTGAAGCAAAATCTTATTGGAACTAGGTTCATTACCTTGAGTGGATCATATCAACTTTGATAAAAATTCATTAAATTCACCAAGGTTCAACAAAGAAAGTCAAGTGTAAACATCTCACTTGGTTGATATCCTGGCAAATTGTTTTGATTGAATATTATTGATTTGCATGATGTTTTGCTTTGATAATCAAACCAACATGCTAAATCTTAATTATAATCATGAGGATGCACAACCCAGCACATCCTACACTCCTCAATTCCAACATGTTCATCATGATTTTCACCACAATTCTTTTAAGGGGCCACATCTTCATTCCTATGGTCTTGCCCGACCCATGGGCAATGTCCAATCTCATGGTCCCTCGTCTCAGTTGGGAGCCACAATTCCCACGGGACCATCTCCTCCCGATGACGAGAAGGTCTCCCAGATCTTGCATGCTATAGATCATCTCACCCCTCAACAAATTCAGGCCCTTAATTAAGTCTCTGGTTGAGGGTGCATCTCTTTCTACTCTGTTCGGGTGGCCCATCACCCGTCTCCCTCTCCTGTTCATATTCCCATTCGGGTGGCCCATCACCCGCCTCCCTCTCATGATCATACTCCTATCCGGGTGGTCCATCACCCGTCACCTCCTCTTCCGATTCATCCTCCTCGGGTGGCTCATCACACGCCTCCTTCTATTCATCCTCCTTCACAGCCCCAAGGCCCATTTATTCCTTGCAACCTCGCCTGACCGGGTCCTCCTTTGGGTCAACCCATTAACCCCCCTCCACGGTCATCTTATGCGGACCCTCTTTTAAGGCATTGCCAACCCTCCATTGCTCAAGTCACACCCCTCCATCAAACTCTTCTTGATAAAGTCACTTCATTGGAGGAACAACTTAACAGGGTTACGAGTCTACGGCCCGCTCTTCCTTATCCTTCTCCAATCAATCCCCTTCACGCTATCTTGAACGACATTACGAAGATGGAGAAAGATTGGAAGGATAGGAGAGACGACTATGACATCGGCAGTTCAGGCAAGCAAGAGCCGGCAAATTTCAACATTCAAGTGGACGCCGTACGCCCTCCACTCATTCACCCTGTTCACTCATATGGCCCTCCGCCTCCACATACGCAATACCATTATATTCCACCACCCACTAATACGTCTTCACCATGGCGTCCACTTGAGCCTAATAATGAAGAACTGACAACTGATGAATTCAAGACGGCACGTGATAATGAAGTTACGAAGGCACCCCTTCCGAGTTTTCTTCGTTTTCCTCTCCCTCCACTACCACTAGATAAACCTCCTGCTCGGGACGATGCCACCGTCCCCAATCCAACCCCTATTCTTGAGACTTACTGGTGTTACGACGATGGGTCGATAATCCAATCACCCGCACCGACACATCACGAGTCTTCTCCTACCCCTAACACTTTTCACCCCATCCGACATTTCCTTTGCACTAAACCACCTCCTGTTACATCTCCCATTATACCACTAGCCTCCACAGCACCGGCCTCCGCTGAACCTTCCACTAAACCTCCACCCATTATACCACTAGCCTTCACAGCACTGGCCTCCGCCGAACCTTCCACTAAACCTCCACCCATTATACCATTAGCCTCCACAACACCGGCCTCCGCTGAGTCTACCACTAAACCTCCTCCAATCAATCTCCCATTGCCGTCACCTCGGCCCTCCATTATCCCTTTAACCCCAAAACCCACTTTGCCTATTCCTCCATCTATCCCTTCACCCAAACCCGTGACAGATCCCGAGCAGGATCCACTCTTTTTTGCACTCGAGCCAACCCCGACTGCTTCCGAGCAAAAGGAAAAGCTCGACGTGTTTGAACCTCTGTTTCCACTCACCCTTTCTCCGACACCTTCCATTACACCACCACCCATGGAGCCTTCCACCCACGCCTCACCTCCCTTTACCACTCAGAATGGGTGTATTTCTTCAAACACATGTGCCGATGATGATCGAGAGTCGGGCAAGAAGGGATTGGCCTCAACTATGCCAATCCAGATGCAAGGCTTTGTTTGTCGGATGCCAATCCGTGTTCTTGTGCCGAGCAGGGTTGAAGAGGCCAAGTCCCCGCCATTGCTCACCGGAAGAGAAAGGCAAGCTTTGATGCCGTATAAGTCTATGCCCAAGGGCCGGGCAGGGCACCTTTTGTTCCAACCCTCCAATGCCAAATCCATTCTTATGTACAAGGGGCGAATGCCCGTGTTGTTCAACACTTTTCATACGCCACAATCCCTGGGTGAGACGATGCTCCCCATTCCAACTTTCCAACTCCCTCACATTATTGCTCTTCGTTCTCCAAGGGAGTTGACATTTTTTGTTCAAGCTTCATCATGGGCTTTGATTTTATCCATCGGGCCAATTCGTTGTATACTTTCACTGCTATGGAGGGGTGGACATTCTTCTGCTAAGGGGCCTTCCACTATCCTATCCACCTTCTATTCAACTCCACCCATATTCTCGTCTATCACCGATTCTTCGTGGGCCACTCTAGGGGCAAGGAGGAGGATCTCATCCTCTCGCCCTTCATGTTCTTTGCATCTCATGTATTCCATACATCCATCGCATCAGTTGCATTGCATTCGCATGCATTTGCACTTCTTCTTTCTTGGGTTTCCGGAGCCGTATCTCCCCTGCCCTCCGAAACCTCCGGATCTTCCACCTTCGTCATCTCTTTCGCCTCTATCTTCGGGATCTCTGGTCCCCTTACACTCTCCAGGCATTGCGCCCCCTCCGATCTTCTCTCAGGGCATCGAGCCCCTTTCCATCTATTGCATCCGGACTCCCCGGATTTCTCTCCTGTTCTCCTGGGGCATCACGCCCCATGGTATCTCATTCCCCCGAAACCTCCGGACCTCCCTCTTTTGGCATCGCGCCCCTCTACACCCTCACGCCTGGGTCCTTCGGGCTTCTCACTGATTTTCCTTGGGCATCGCGTCCCTTCTCTTTCTATTCCTCCGGACCCTCCGGACCCTTCTTCCTCTTCTAATCCACTCCCCCCGGGGCATCGCGTCCCTCTAGATTTTTCTTCTCTACTTCTCCCAAAGCATCGCACCCCCTTTCCTGCTATTCCCCTAGAACCTCTAGATGTTCTATCCCCTCTCTCAGGGCATAGCGCCCCTTTCCGTCTTCTTCCTCTGGAACCTCTGGATCTTCATTCTAGGGCATCGCGCCTCTCCACACCTCTACTTCCGGATCCTCCAGAATTTTCTCTCCTCCCAGGACATCGCGCCCTTTCATACCTTCCTCCTCCGAACCTTTGGACTTCTTCTTAGGGCATAATGTCCCTTCTGATTCTATCCCACCAAAACCTCCAGATCTTTTCTCTTTCTTCGATTCCTCCTCCTGCTTCTCCAGGGCATCGCATCCTTCATTCACTTCTTCATTTTCCATCATCTTTTTCCATATCTCTTCCCAGGGCATCGCGTGTAACGACCCGAGAATCCGATTACCGGGAAGGCCCGATAACCCGAGACTCGCACCGCCACCCACGAGCCCGAAGACTCGGAAGGGTTAAAAGGATGGTGTGGAAACTACACAAGTATCACAAATAATTGCAGAAATTAAACAGTTATAATATTAAGCAGGAAATAAATTAACATTTTACATGGTCCACAATAGAAAATAACGACAATGACAATAGTCCACGACTAGTACAGTGACAAGGAAGGAAAGTACAGCTACACAGGGCATACCTCGGCTCTGACCCCTGGCACTACCTCTGGGCACCCGCACCACGCTGCTCCCTAGACGCGCTCCCCTGGGGCGGCGCCACACCTGAAACACGGTGAAAACACGCATGGAATGAGTCTCGGAACAAGACTCAGTAGGGATCACTCGAACCCTACCTCGTAAAATGAGAAACCACTACACTAGGGGTAGGAGAGTACCTCGGAAGGGAAAGCCCTGTACTCTACAAGACAAGACCCTACGACACGCAAACCGACACACGTGCCACGGAAAGAAGACCAAAGCTCAAAGGTCGAACCGACAAAACCCGAAGGTCAGAAACACTTGACTGATAGTCTGTCACTCCGTACTCGACAGGAGTACCACCCACTAGAAGCACAGCCGGTAGCGTCCCCTTACGTCTTACACCGCACCGCAGGTGAACCGCCTGACGTGGTAGGTCCTACCCGAGGCGCAGACACCGTACAAGTAACCACGAACAAGTGACTAGCTGGGGTCACGCCCGTCGACGTGCGTCCACTGTCCCCAACCACGTGTGCACACACAGACCACGCGTCCTAGGTCTGGCCCTCTGACTGGTTTTCCCCTGGCACTGGACTCTGATTTGACGAGGGGCCCGACGGTAACCAGTCTAAAACCGTCCTCAGGGTAAGCCCGTACACCACTCCCTGGTGCGATCAGCACACGCGTACTGATAGGCTACGACTAGTGGAGGGTCACAAAGGAGTAGACTCTCGAGTCAACGGAAAACAACTTCGCAACTGCAGGTACGAGGAACGCTCCTTGTACCAACACCGACGCACGGTGACACAAGCCGGAGCCACCACCTCCCGGGACCCCACGGCACCCCCACTTGTAGCCCCCACATGATGCCCCGCATCAGTCTGACTACGGGTCAGCACAGGGATCGAGACTAGCTCGTCCGGGACTCAGGCTGGCAAGGAAAAGGAGTCGCGGTCACCGGAGGACCGCCTCCAGTGGTCGCGGTCGATCCAGGACCGCTACCACCTAGTCGCGGTCCTCCAGGAACCGCGACCATCCTGGTGTGCGAAAAGTGAACGCGGTCGCCTGATGACCGTTTTCACCTGGTAGCGGTCTCCAGGAGACCGCGACCAGACTCCAACGGTCAAAAAACCGTGTCGAAGACCGTGCCGGACCCCATGCTGAAAGCGCTCTCCCCCTGACCGCCACCAGCAGTCGCGGTCAGTCGCACGACCGCGACCGCCTGCCGACAGAATGAGTCCCAACGGTCAAAAACCCTGGTGAACGCGGTCCCCACCCGACCGCTACCAATGAAGGCGATTACTGGTAGACCACTACCATCTCGGAAAACCGAGAACGGCGGGAAACGGCCAAAAACACCATCCACGCCCCCATACCTCCACCGGAGAGGGGGAAATCAAAGGGGAAGACCCCCGGGGACCCCTAGCATGATTCTAGGCCATCAAAACATGAATTCATGCATCAAATCCGTAGATCGGGCGGCTCTCCCCAAATCATGGAAAAACCCCAAGCATGCTCAAACAAGCCCCTCTCGGCCTCCCCTCGGCCTATAAATCACGGAAAAGATCGGCAAGAGGCTAAGGAACGTCACCCTACCTCAATGGAGCGAATGCTCCGCCGAATCACCCACGAATCGTGAAGAACGCTTGAAGCTTCACGAACTCCCCACGCTTCCCACGCTTGCCGCACGCCCACGAGCTCGCCTCGCCGCCACCCACGCGTCTGCGCCGTCGCCCTGCCGCCGTCAACAGCCGGGGAGGGACTCACCGCGTCCGAATAGGAGAGAGAGGGAGAGAGGAGGGCGGCCACGGTTGGGGAAGGAAGGAGGAAGAAGAAGAAGAAAGAGAAAGGAGAAAAGAAAAAAGAAAAGAAATGGGATTATATAGGAAAATCTGATTTTTCAGAAAAATACCAAAAATTAGAAAAATACATTTCCGGAATTCTCGAAACGCACCGGTCGCAACGGTACCACTCGTGCCTGGGGGAAACGCCCGGTTCGCCCGCAGCGAGCTTCCGAAGAAAAAGTCGAAACACACACCGGGAATCGAAAAACACGTGCGGAAAAGTCGCGGAACGCCTCCGGGCCTCCGAAACAACTCCGGATCGCGCCGATCCGAACACGAAAGATGTCCGAAACGAAATTTCGGACACAACGGAGCCAGACGCTCCGAAAACCAGATCCAGGACCCACGAAGAAGGATCCGAAAGGTCCGGGATATTACAGCCCTCCCCCCTTAAGGAATTTCGTCCTCGAAATTGAGAACAACCCAAGGGGAAAGAAGAGGAAGACTCACTCAAACAGGTACGGGAACTGCTGACGCATCTCGTCCTCACGTTCCCGCGAAGCCTCACCACCAGAGTGTCGTTGCCACACGACCTTTACCAAGGGAATAACCTTGTTCCGCAGGCGCTGCTCTCACCTATCCTCTACGCGGATCGGAAACTCTGGGAGAGAAAGATCTGGAGTCACCTCAGGCCAAACGGAAAACTCGAGCACATGAGAGTCATCGGGTATATACTTCCGCAACATCGAGACGTGGAACACGTCATGCACCGACGCCAACTCAGGAGGTAACTGCAACCGGTACGCAACCTCACCGATGCGCTCCACAATCGCGAAAGGACCAATATAGCGAGGACTCACCTTCCCACGCCGTCCAAAACGCATCACCTCCTTCATCGGAGAAACTTTCAAGAACACATGATAGCCCACGGCGAACTCGAGGGGCTGCCTCCTACGGTCAGCATAGCTCTTCTGCCGACTCTGGGCCGCCAACATGTTCTGACGAATCAGGTGCACAACATCCACACATTGCTGCACCAATTTCGGTCCCTTCAAAACACGCTCACCCACCTCAAACCAATCAAGTGGAGTCCGACAAGGACGCCCATACAATACCTCATAAGGAGCCATGCCAATGCTCGAATGATAGCTGTTGTTATAGGCAAACTCCACCAACGGTAGGTGATGAATCCAACTCCCCTGCCACTCCAGGCAGCAGGATCTCAGCATGTCCTCCAAAGTCTGAATGGTCCTCTCAGACTGACCATCTGACTGTGGATGATACACCGAGCTAAATGCCAAATCTGTGCCAAGAGCTCGCTGGAAACTCCTCCAGAATCCAGAAGTGAAGCGCGGATCCCGATCCGACACGATCGAAATGGGAACCCCATGCAACGGAACGATCCGCTCCACATACAAACGAGCCAACTTAGACACGCTCCAGCTGACCTTGACCGGTAACAACCGCGTCACCTTCGTCAGCCGATCCACCAGCAACCAAATACTGTCCTGCCCACTCGGGGTCCTCGGCAACCCCACCACGAAATCTGTGGTCACATGGTCCCACTTCCAAGCAGGAACATCTAAGGGCTGGAGAGTACCTCCTGGTCACTGATGCTCCGCCTTCACCTGCTGCCAGATCAGGCACCTGGCCACAAACTTTGCGACATCTCTCTTCATGCCAGGCCACCAGAACTGCCTCCGCAAGTTCCGATACATCTTCGTCGCACCCGGGTGTACGGTGTACCTGCTCCCATGAGCCTCGCACAACACCGCACGACGAATCTGCTCCTCGACTGGGACGTACAGCCTGTCACGAAACCTCGCAGCACCGTCCTCGCCAAGTTCCACGTCAGCCATAGCCAGAATCCGGGGCAACTCAGGGTCCGCATGCTGAGCCTCTGTCACCTGACGACGGATAGCAGGAGTGACAGTCAGACTCGCAAGCACTGCCAACCCTGGCTCCTGGGGAATCTTGAGCCTGAAAGATACTTCGGGTACTTGTTCCCAGAGCCTCCACTTCCTCAACATCAAGGTACTGACCGCAACCTTCCGACTCAAGGCATCGGCGACGACATTCATCCTGCCCGGCTGATAAAACAGGGTGAAGTCATAATCCTTCATGAACTCCATCCAACGCCTTTGTCTGAGGTTCAGATCTCTCTGCGAGAACACATACCTCAAACTCTGATGGTCAGTAAACACCTCGAACTTCTCGCCGTACAGATAATGCCTCCAAATCTTCAGCGCGAAGATCACCGCCGCCAACTCAAGGTCATGGGTAGGGTAGTTCTCCTCATGGGGCTTTAGCTGCCGAGATGCATAAGCCACCACTCTACCATGCTGCATCAGAACAACACCCAATCCGACGCCGGAAGCATCTGTACACACCACAAAACCTCCCGATCCAGAAGGCAAGACCAACACCGGAGCCGAGGTGAGTAATCTCTTCAGTTCCCTGAAGCTCTGCTCACACTCCTCGGACCAAACGAAAGGCACATCCTTCCGCGTGAGCCTAGTCATCGGGGTCGCAATGCGAGAAAAATCCTGGATAAACCGGCGATAATAACCCGCAAGCCCCAAGAAACTCCGGATCTCCGTCACCGACCTCGGCCTCGGCCACTGCATCACGGCCTCGACCTTGGCGGGGTCCACGGAAATGCCATCACCAGAAATCACGTGCCCTAGAAAGTGCACCTTGCTGAGCCAAAACTCGCACTTGCTGAGCTTCGCATACAACTGGTGGTCTCGCAACGTCTGCAGCACCACACCCAAATGGTATGCATGCTCCTCAGCAGACTGCGAATAAACAAGGATGTCGTCCACAAAGATGACCACGAACTGGTCCAAATACGGATGAAACACCCTCTGCATCAAGTCCATGAAGGCTGCAGGGGCATTGGTGAGCCCAAACGGCATCACCAGAAACTCATAATGCCCGTACCTCGTACTGAACGCAGTCTTCTCCACATCGGACTCACGAATTCTCAGCTGATAGTAACCGGACCGCAAATCAATCCGCGAGAACACTCGCGCAGACTGAAGTTGGTCGAACAAATCATCAATCCGCGGCAACGGATACTTGTTCTTAATGGTCACTTCATTCAGCTGCCGATAGTCAATGCACAACCGCAGACTACCGTCCTTCTTCTTCACAAACAACACAGGCGCACCCCAAGGGGAAAAACTAGGACGAATATACCTCTTGGCCAACAGTTCCTGCAACTGCGCCCTCAACTCCCTCAACTCAGCGGGGGCCATACGGTAGGGAGCCTTCGCCAAAGGTCCCGTACCAGGCACAACCTCGATCATGAAATTGATCTCCCGCTGGGGAGGTAATCCAGGTAACTCCTCGAGAAAAACGTCGGGAAACTCGCACACCACCGCAATGTCCTCGACATCCGGCTCCATCCGGTCAGACACAACCACTGACGCGAGAAAACCATGACAACCAGAATCAAGCAACCGACGGGCTCGAATAGCAGAGATAATGAATCGAGAAGAGGCGGAACGGATACCTTAGAAATAGAAGGTCCTCTTGCTCGGATGCTGGAAGTAGACCCTCTTCATTCCACAATCCACCACTGCTCCATGGGTCTCGAGCCAATCCATGCCTAGAATCACATCATAATCCCGAAGCTGCAATGCATACAACCTGCCTAGCATACTCCGCCCATCGATCCAAACTGGAACCTGATCGAAGCAATACAGAGTGATCATAAAGTCACCCGAAGGCAACTCTACTGCCAAATCACAGGACAACTGGGTCACCGGCTCCTCGACGCTCGACGCGAAATCCTCCGAAATAAACGAATGAGACGCGCCAGAATCAAATAAAACCCGAGCCGCACAACCCAAAATCTGAACGGTACCTTCCACGAGCTGCGACGCCATTGCCTCTGCCCTGGTCATGTGCGTGATCTGGCCCCGAGCCCTCTGCCTGCCTCCCACACTAGCTGACCTGGGTAGCGGCGGATACTATCCCTGCTGCTGCTGCTGCTCCCTCTGCTGCTGGGGAACCTGCTGCTGCTGAGGAAACTGCTGCTGCGGCGGTCTCTGAGGACAGTCACGCGCCATATGCCCTGCCTGGTCACACCGAAAAAAGACGATCGGCGCCGTGCACTGCCTGCCTGGGTGGGTCCCACCACACCGTGGACAAGGTCCTCGCGATCCACCCCCTGATCCCTGACGCTGCAAAGGAATCGGCTGCTGTACACTGCCCGATGAAGCCTGCCCCTGATCCTTGGACTTCTTCTTTCAGAATTTCTTCGAGAAGAACTTCCTGACCTTCGTATCGAAGGACGCAGATCCTGTCGCCGAAGCTGCAGATGCCGGTACTCCTGAACCACCCGACGCATGCTGGAAGAAACCCTGCTGCTGGGTAGCCGACTGCTGGCTGCGACCTGACAAGGACTGCCCCTGGCTGATCGGTCCTCGAGTCCTCTGCATATCCATCTCCAAAGAAATCGCAACACGAGACGCTGTCTCTAGATCAGTGGCCCCGTTCGCGATCAAATGGTGCCTCAGCTCCAGCCTCAAGCCCTGCACAAACTGCGCGGTCCTCACCCTCTCATGCTCCATGATGTGAGGTGCGTACCGACCCAGCTCGACAAATCGGGCCCTGTACTGCAACACGGACATGTCACCCTGCACCAGCTCCAGAAACTCCCGCATCCGCTGCGTAGCAACAATATCTGGACAGTATGTACGCTCGAAAGCACTGACAAAGTCGTCCCACTCGATCTGCTCAAGTGGACAAAGCTGAAAGGACGTCTTCCACTCGGAAGACCACCACCTCCGAGCCGTACCCTGCAACTGGTTGTAGGCCAGCACCACTCTGTCCTCGACAGCACTCTTCACAGAACTGAACACCCGCTCCATCTCATCGAGCCAATCACGAGCCGCATCAGGGTCTGCCTGGCCGCTAAAGTAAGGTGGATGGAACTGCATGAAGTCCTTCACTGCTCGGCCTGGCCCACCCCTAGCTGACGAGCCCTCACCAGCCTCCCCGCCGAACTGCTGAGACATAAGCTGGTACATGCCACGGAAGAAATCCTCGGCCCCCGGAACCCTCGCAGCATCCGCGGCCTCGGTAGCCCCCTGTGGCGCTCTACTATGCTCCTCCTGGTCCCTCTGGACCCCCTGCTGGATCTCCTGACCTCCAGCCGACTGCCCCTGCTGAGAGCGAGAGCTCCTCCTCGGCGCCATACTCGCTCCTGAAGCAAAAGACAGAAAACACGAAAACGGCAAGGTCAAGAAAAACACACGATGCCCAATGCCAGCGTCACCCGTACATCATTGCTGTGGACTAGTGGACCACTACAATTACCTATGGTTCTCATGTAATTCCACAACCGCGCTCTGATACCAGCTGTAACGACCGGAGAATCCAATTACCGGGAAGGCCCGATAACCCGAGACTCGCACCGCCACCCACGAGCCCGAAGACTCGGAAGGGTTAAAAGGATGGTGTGGAAACTACACAAGTATCACAAATAATTGCAGAAATTAAACAGTTATAATATTAAGCAGGAAATAAATTAACATTTTACATGGTCCACAATAGAAAATAACGACAATGACAATAGTCCACGACTAGTACAGTGACAAGGAAGGAAAGTACAGCTACACGGGGCATACCCCGGCTCTGACCCCTGGCACTACCTCTGGGCACCCGCACCACGCTGCTCCCTAGACGCGCTCCCCTGGGGCGGCGCCACACCTGAAACACGGTGAAAACACACAGGGAATGAGTCTCGAAACAAGACTCAGTAGGGATCACTCGAACCCTACCTCGTAAAACTAGAAATCACTACACTAGCGGTAGGAGAGTACCTCGGAAGGGAAAGCCCTGTACTCTACAAGATAAGACCCTACGGCACGCAAACCGACACACGTGCCACGGAGAGAAGACCAAAGCTCAAAGGTTGAACCGACAAAATGCGAAGGTCAGAAACACTTGACTGATAGTCTGTCACTCCGTACTCGACATGAGTACCACCCACTAGAAGCACAGCCGGTAGCGTCCCCTGACGTCTTACACCGCACCGCAGGTGAACCGCCTGACGTGGTAGGTCCTACTCGAGGCGCAGACACCGTACAAGTAACCACGAACAAGTGACTAGCTGGGGTCACGCCCGTCGACGTGCGTCCACTGTCCCCAACCACGTGTGCACACACAGACCACGCGTCCTAGGTCTGGCCCTCTGACTGGTTTTCCTCTGGCACTGGACTCTGATTTGACGAGGGGCCCGACGGTAACCAGTCTAAAACCGTCCTCAGGGTAAGCCCGTACACCACTCCCTGGTGCGATCAGCACACGCGTACTGATAGGCTACGACTAGTGGAGGGTCACAAAGGAGTAGACTCTCGAGTCAACGGAAAACAACTTCGCAACCGCAGGTACGAGGAACGCTCCTTGTACCAACACCGACGCACGGTGACATAAGCCGGAGCCACCACCTCCCGGGACCCCACGGCACCCCCACTTGTAGCCCCCACATGATGCCCCGCATCAGTCAGACTACGGGTCAGCACAGGGATCGAGACTAGCTCTTCCGGGACTCAGGCTGGCAAGGAAAAGGAGTCGCGGTCACCGGAGGACCGCCTCCAGTGGTCGCGGTCGACCCAGGACCGCTACCACCTAGTCGCGGTCCTCCAAGAACCGCGACCATCCTGGTGCGCGAAAAGTGAACGCGGTCGCCTGATGACCATTTTCACCTGGTAGCGGTCTCCAGGAGACCGCGACCAGACTCCAACGGTCAAAAAATCGTGTCGAAGACCGTGCCGGACCCCATGCTGAAAGCGGTCGCCCCCTGACCGCCACCAGTAGTCACGGTCAGTCGCACGACCGCGACCGCCTACCGACAGAACGAGTCCCAGCAGTCAAAAACCCTGGTGAACGCGGTCCCCACCCGACCGCTACCAATGAAGGCGGTTACTGGTAGACCGCTACCATCTCGAAAAACTGAGAACGGCGGGAAACGGCCAAAAACACCATCCACGCCCCCATACCTCCACCGGAGAGGGGAAAATCAAAGGGGAAGACCCCCGGGGACCCCTAGCATGATTCTAGGCCATCAAAACGCGAATTCATGCATCAAATCCATAGATCGGGCGGCTCTCCCCAAATCATGGAAAAACCCCAAGCATGCTCAAACAAGCCCCTCTCGGCCTCCCCTCGGCCTATAAATCACGGAAAAGATCGGCAAGAGGCTAAGGAACGTCACCCTATCTCAATGGAGCGAATGCTCCGCCGAATCACTCACGAATCGCGAAGAACGCTTGAAGCTTCACGAACTCCCCACGCTTCCCACGCTTGCCGCACGCCCACGAGCTCGCCTCGCCGCCACCCACGCGTCCGCGCCGTCGCCCTGCCGCCGTCAACAGCCGGGGAGGGGCTCACCGCGTCCGAATGGGAGAGAGAGGGAGAGAGGAGGGCGGCCACGGTTGGGGAAGGAAGGAGGAAGAAGAAGAAGAAAGAGAAAGGAGAAAAGAAAAAAGAAAAGAAATGGGATTATATAGGAAAATCGATTTTTCAGAAAAATACCAAAAATTAGAAAAATACATTTCTGGAATCCTCGGAACGCACCGGTCGCAACGGTACCACTCGTGCCTGGGGGAACCGCCCGGTTCGCCCGCAGCGAGCTTCGAAGAAAAAGCCGAAACACACACCGGGAATCGGAAAATACGCGCGGAAAAGCCGCGGAACGCCTCCGGGCCTCCGAAACAACTCCGGATCGTGCCGATCCGAACACGAAAGATGTCCGAAATGAAATTTCAGACACAACGAAGCCGGACGCTCTGAAAACCAGATCCGGGACTCACGAAGAAGGATCCGAAAGGTCTGAGATATTACATCGCGTCCCTCGATATTTTCTCCCTCCGGGGCCTCTGGATTCTTCTTCCCACCATGATTCTCCTCCCTTGCCGCTGGACCCTCCGGATCTGCCACTTTCCATCTACCAATTCCTCCTTTTAATTCCCTCTGATCCCGGGTCTGACCCGACTTCTTCCACATCCACTGCTTTGGACATCTGCCCTTTCTCCCACTGCTTCCGAGGCTTTAGTACTCACCCCTCCTTCTAATTCTCTAGTTCTTCTGTAGATCGTTCCTTGTGATCAGGGTCTCTACGCCTTAGTGATGGAGTTCTAGCCCTCGCCTCTCTTCCTTTCTTCCCTATTCGTTTGAGTCTGGTTTTGGTACCACTCCTTCTTGTTAAGCCACTTCAAACCTTGGCTTCCAGTCCTTTTATCTGCCACTTGAGGATAAATCCCATGATGATCAAAGATTGCCTCCGACAGTTGCTGTTCCATAAGGTTGCAAGGTAACTTTTTTGCGTAAGATTTGCATTCCTGATTTCATCGTTCTTCACACGTTTTTTTCAAAACAAAGTGCTTCTTAACTTGATCAAGAGTGGTTGTCTTAGGCCTTTATCTTAGGTCTTTATCTTTATTGAAATTCATCTTCAAAAAAAATAAAAAATAAAAAAATCAGAAAGAGTCTTTAAGCTTACTATGCAGCACTTGGGCTATGAAAACCCCATGCTGGGAGTTCGGCGTTCCTCCCGCTTGTTAAAGGCAACCCTTAGCTGGGCACTCCACACACTTCACGGCATTCTCATCCAGCTTCCTTTGGTAAAACACCGTTGCTGCTTTAGACATGCCATGAGTATACCTGAAAGTCTTTTCTCTTCTCTGCTCGGCCAAGTGTAGGGGCAAGGGGTTGACGGATGAGATAACCGACCTAGGTACTCCCCAATACGGGAGGAGTCTCAAATAGGGGCAGTCTTGACCCGAAATCAAGGTGAGCTTTTCATGATAAATCTAGCTTACAAGGGCTATTATCAAAATCAAAATTTATTAAATGTAAAATCTGTGAATAAAGGCATGTCAAGAGAGGTAAAGTCCCCACACGGAAAACCCTGATCGTATGCATGTCAAGAGTCTAAAAAAATCAAAGGCACAAAGTCCCGGCGCAATAGACCACATCTTTGAGGGATAGTACCTTGAAAGGAATTCAAGTCCCGATTCCTCCCATCCTGTATAAGGCTTATCTTCACTATGTCTTCTCTTCTCCCTCCAAGGCTGAATGTTTTTCAGGTATGGCCTTTGTAGGGGCACCGTTAACCATGGGCAGTCGGCTATAGGGTACCCCCCTTCAATTGTACGCTCGGCTTTGGATAGTTCTTAGTGAAAGCGTAAGGAACAAGAATCCCTAGCCAGTGGTTTAAACATCCCTTGGATGCTGCAACTAGCAATGTCTAAACCAAAATAAAAAAAAAGAAGTTGAATATTTTCCAAAATCTAAAAACAAAAAAGTTAAATATTTCTCAAAATTAAAAAAAATCGAATATCTTCCAAAATCTAAAAAAATAAATATTTTCCCAAAAATAATTTTTTTAAATATTTTCTTGAAATTAAAAAAATCAAATATTCTCCAAAATTCCATAAAAATTTGAATATCTTTTCAAAATACATAAAAATTTGTATATTCAAAAATCTAAAAAATACATTGTATTTTTTTATGGTGTTATTTTGCAGGGACACTCTTTGCAAGGACCTAAGAGCACGAGATGAGTCCTCTTCACTCATTGCTATCAATCTTTTGATTCTTCCCGGTATTCTCATGATATGCCACCCTGGGTACTTCGATTATCATCTCTCTCTATCATTCTGATTATTCACGCCAATCTCCTGCCACTCACGTCATCATTCTGATTATTGACGCCAATCTTCTGATTATCTCTACCACTCTGCGCGTCACTCTAATCAATCAAGAGCCAGCTTCTCTGACCATTCTGAATGTTATCCTGATCTTTCATGCATAAATCTTCTGATTTGCCAAGATTGTCATCCTCATTGCAATAATGAAAAAAAAATGTTTGGAATGCTCTCCTGCTTCACAGCTTTTTTCACGATGCTTTCCATGATATTTTTTTCAATGCTATGCAGTGTTGTTTGATGCTTTCATGTCATATTATGATTATCATCATCATTGCTTATCTTTTATGATATCTTGGCTAATGAACTTTTGAGCGCAGGAAAGAAGCTCTTGGTCCCACCGTCCGGGCGACATCATCCAAGCCCCACGGTGTTTACATTTTCCCAGCTCCCTCATGCTCATCGCTATCACCATCTCCCTGTTTGCATTTTACTATATGTTATCTACGCTATTAGATTATATCAAGGACCTTGTGGCTTCGGTAAATCTGGAATTTGAGTTCCCCTTCATCAAAAATAATCATGATTACAGAAGAGTATTAGTCACACGGATATACCGTTGAGCCGTCTAAGACTGGGGATGATGGTTCCTTTTTGTGAATTGGTGCACGGATAAACGGGCTTCGGCTTAGTATCAGCTCGTAAAATTAATTTCTTGACCTAGTCTGAGCAGTTTAATAATATTATCCTTGATTATCTTTTATTTTAATTTATTTTAATTTTTCCTTTAAACCCAGCATGCATTCATGTAGGACTTTGAAACAACATTGAAAAATCATTCTGATGAGCTGATTTGAGAGTCAAAATGATCTTAATGTTCAAGATGTGAGATATTCATTACCGAATTGAATCCTCAGTTCGTCATGTCCCCGATTTTGGGCTATTTTCTCGAAAACTCTTTGTTTGGATTTCTATCCTCTTATTTTCACTCTCTTTTTCCTTAGATCTGCCTTGACTGCAGCACGTCCAGATTGGTTGGTAACTGCTCTCCAATGACGAAACCTATGGGTTTGTGACCCGGGGTATTTCCACCACGCTGGAAGTTGATATCCTTTGTGTCCGCGTGCACATTCACTCCCTCCTTTATCCAAACATTGCTATTTTCGTTAAACTTCCCGAGATTGCTTCATCTCGAGCTTTGGATTCAATCCTCATCAGATGATGTTGATCGCGTGTCTCATCACACCTTGGCATCTACTTTTCAGTTCGCTCTGCTCCCTTGCAAAGTAGACGCCAAGGCGGGGCAGTTGTAGACACGCCAAAATTGACATTGCTGCGAGCATATCTCTTATTGCTTGTGATACCCCAATTTGATCTTCAAATCGACATTGTTTGAGTGATTGTTCCCACTTTTTTGAATTTTTGATTTTTTTCCCATTTCCCCCTATTTTTCTAGATTTTTTGAGATTTTTCTAGATTTTCTGGGTATTTTTCTCTTTTTTTTGATTTTTTCAAGAAATAGCGACTACTATACATGACGCCATTTCTTTTTGAATTTTTAAAAAAGAGAAAAATGAAATGGTGGCTAGTGAAGTTGACGCTAATTCTTGAGTTTTATTATTATTTTATTTTTTTTATTCATTCTGTGCGATCGTTCTGAGCCATTTTGAGTGAGTTTCTTGGGTCAAAAAAATGTGAAAAAATATATTTTGAGTCAGCTCAATCAGACGCCCGTACATAAAAAATATAAAAAATAAAATAAAATAGAAAAAGAATTAGCGCTCGTAGGGGCAGACACCAATTCTTTTTCATTTTTGTTTGATTTTTGTTTGTGTGTCTAAGCCCGTTGTCACTCATTCTTGGGTTTTCCGAGTCCAGTTAAAATGAGTATTTTTTATAATTAACGTCCACAAAGCCAGACGCGCATTCTTTATTGATTTTTTTGGAAATAATGGGCTTGCCTTATTTTGTTTTGCTAATACCTTCCACTGTAGTTGACGTTTATTTTATAAACGTCCACTACATTTGACGTCATTTTTTTGAGAGATTTTCTTTCCTATTCTTTTATTGCTAAATATGTAGCTGTTGTACAGGACGTTTATTTATAAACATCAGTACCACTTGACGCCATTTTCCTGACATTTTCAAACTCGCTGGTAGTTCTCTCCTTCCTCGTTTTACGGTCTGCTTCAACTGGGCAAGTCCTCCGGAAGATTCTTTCCCAACTTTATCCCTTTCCATGGATGGTTATCTCCTTACCTTGGATTAAACCCACTAGAATTACTCTATAAATATCCCTACGGTTATTTCTGTGAGAAGAGGCCGAACTTCATCTTGATAACAGGGGGAGGTGCTGCCGGTTTCTCTGCTGAAGGAGGAAGCCTTCCTTGCATTTAGTTCTTCATCCTTTCGAGAGCTTCCTCCAGATCACGTATCCGCAGCCTCCACAGGAAAACCTCAGGCTCTTCCTTCTCTGATTTCTCTTTGCTGCACATAGTTCACGGGTACATGCATGCATTACTTTCTTCTTTTATTTCCCATCTCACCCACGATGAGCATCCCACAGTGCAACCACTTGCACACACACACTCTTGATTTCATTATTCATCATCCTGTCATCCCACCTTTTGCATAAGGGGTTTAAAGGGCCAATACCCAATAAGGTGTGCCATTCTCCATATTCTTCACGTTGCATATTATATTTGGGATTTTGGTACTACACTTGGTTTCTAATTCCATATTTTTGTTGGTGTTTGTCTTTATTTGCAAGGGTAATAAAGAAGACCCTCTCCTTCGGCCGGCCGACAAGAAGAGGAGGAAGGCACTCACATCTCCCCCGCACTTCAGGTATTCCGCGATCCCTCCTTTTTCATTTTTTATATCATTTGAGGCTCTGTGAGTCCTCTGGCGATCACCCTCCACGTTGGCATCCACGCATGCTCCCACTTCTCCCTTTTCCCCTTCTTAGCATATGCTTTTCTTTATTTTTTTAGTGGATTTTAAATAGATCTGCACCAGAGACAAGAAAAAATAAAAGAAGAAAAGAAACGCCCGCAATGCCAAGAAAGAGACAGTGCTCTTCTGCAACCCCTTGTCGGCCCTCTTCAATCCGCCCAGTGAGGAGGATGAAGAAGAAATATGCTTTACACCCGCAGCCGGGGCAAGCCAGGTCGAAGTCGTGACCGCTACCCATGCAACCCGATCAGGCCGAAAATGGGGGCGCCAGCCGCCCGCTAACCATAACATTATTTTCAGGGGAGAGCAACCCTACAAAATGCCTCCTTCGGAGGTTAAGGGAGTCCAAATCCCTCCTCCAACGGGGCTATACAGTCAAAGTGGGGGCAGCACTGGTGTCCCCTCCTTCCTCGAATTTCTGAAGATGTCTAAGGGCAAGCAGCCGTGCCAAGAGGCCAGCCCCGCGACCGGGGGCACTTTCCCGCAACTTCAGGAACTCTCTGGTACTCCAGATGAAGATAGGACCGGCCCGGCTGTGGGCGACGGGGAACAACAAGAGGATGAAACCAAGCAGAAAGGTGCAGACTCGAAACCCGATGAAGCAGGTCCATCGGGGGCTGCGGTATAAGGCTCTTGCAAACCAAGATGGGCGGAAGAAATGAAGCTATCCAATGTCCGAGCAGGAAGTCGGGTAGTGAAATTGTTAAAAAAGCTCCCGGAAAGATTCACTAAGTGGGAGATCCTCTCCCTGAGTGAAGAGACCTAGCAAGCGATTATTACCGCCTTGCAAACACCAGCTCAGTACGAGGCTTGTCTGGCTGAAACACTACCGGAGGCCAATGTCACCTTCACTCAGGAAGACATGTTACTCCCTACTATTAGCCACAACAGACCACTGTACATGAAGGGGCAGTTGAATGGTCGGGAGCTGAACATAATTCTGGTAGACCCCGGAGCAGCCGTCAACATTCTTCCATACAGAATTTACCAAAGGTACTACTTTAATGTTCACCTTGATAAAGTCGGAGATATGCGTATATCCGGCTTCAACCAAAAGTGTGAGGTCCCACTTGTAGTGGCGGAGTTCACCCTCACTATGGCAAATTTCACTACGAGTGTTCGATTCCATGTCATCAACTCCAACACAACATACAAAGCACTGCTGGGCCGCCCCTGGCTGCATGAAAATATGGTGGTACCCTCCACAGTACATCAGTGTATCAAATACAACCAAGAGGGGAAGGAGGAAAAGACATTTGCCAACCTCCATCCATTCGAAATATTTGAATGTCATCTGCTCGACGCTCTTTTATATGCGGAGCAGTCACAGAAGACCCATGAAGCCAAGACTCTTGTAATGGCACCAAAAGGCACCTCCGGCGATGACTGGTTCCCACCACCACCGCCAGGATACGTGAGCCCCTGGGCAGTGTCACACATTGCTATCACAGGAGACGTAAGCAGTGCTGTGCCTCCCGCCACCTACCCTAAAGCTAATGAAGCTGAGGTTGATCAGCATCATGACCACATTGAGATCCCGGGAGGTCTTACTCGACCAATACTCGGCCTCGATCATATTACTGTCGAGCCATTCAAAACATGGGAGGTGGTGTAGTCTGAGGGTCCCAGCAGCCTGTTCTACACAGCTGAAGAACACCCCGCACATGAAGACATCGACTATCATCTCCCTCAAGATATAGAGAATCCGTTAGTCCCTATTCAAGGGCTAACATTCACAACGGATCGAGTGGCTAAGATGTTTCGGAAGTAGCACGTTCCCTCTGGCCAGCCTCGTAAAGAGAAAGAAGCATTCAAAAGGCTTTGGCATCCTACCAGCCTAGACAAAGAATTAAGGTGTGTCTCCCAGCACCCCGGATTGGGCTTCACCCTTGAAGAAGATTATTACAGTGGGCGCTATGAGGTGGATACCATTTCCACCTTCTTCCCAACAAAAGATAGTCCACCGTGGGCAACTTATGATGAATACCCAATGGAGACTGAACATTATGGGTCAGCTCAATTGAGAGACCCAGAATCAGAAGCCATTGCTCCTTGCGGGTGCTGGGAGCAGGCTTATCCTGAAGAAACGGCCTTTCAAGCCAGATTTGATACGGCCAGCAGTAGCGAAGCCGAAGACACTGAAGAAATATGACTCTCCTTCTCCTGCAACCCTTCTTTAGCAACAACATTAGCACCCCTTGGGCCAATTGAGGAAGTGGTTGTTGATATCGATTGGGAAATACCCGCCGAAAGAGAACAAGCCACCTCTGCTGAGGTTGCGGCAATTCGAAGCAACATGAGGTCGGGATCATCTGTACCCATTGCAAGGCCGGAATACCATCCCTTCGAGCCAAGAATGAAAAGATGTCAGGCTCTCCAGACAGCTAACTCATCAGCTAAAGCTGGAACTGCAAAAAGCCCACTAATAGAGCAATTCACACAGCCATCACCGGTTGAACTAGAAGCTCCCAACAAGGTCCGGGGGCAACATAATGAAGAGGTTGAAGTTTTTTAACTTGAGGATGATGTTCCGGACTTCATCGACCTCCAGTCGGCTCCCCTGGAAATAGAAGACGGAGGCCAAGGCACGGTCGACGAGCTAATAGAAGTCAATTTGGGAAGTGAAGATGACCACATGCCAACTTTCCTCAGTGCTCAGCTATCTTCTGAAGAGCAGAAGCTGTACGTCCAGTTGCTGCAAGAATATCGGGATTACTTCGCCTGGAGTTACAAAGAAATGCCAGGACTTAGCCGCACAGTTTCACAACATGAGCTGGCCATGAATCCCAAAGCAGAACCAGTAAAGCAGTCGCCACGGCGCATGAGACCCGAGCTCATCACTCAAATATGCAATGAAGTAGACAAGCTCATTGATGTGGGTTTTGTCGAAGAGAATCAATACACCACGTGGCTGGCCAATATTGTGCCCGTGAAAAAGAAGAATGGGCAGATCCGGATATGTGTAGACTTTCGAGATCTGAATAAGGTATGTCATAAAGATGACTTTCCGGTGCCAAAAATGGAAGTCATGCTTGATGCTACAACCAGTCACGAGGCCCTGTCATTCATGGACGGGTCTTCTAGCTATAATCAAATATGGATCGCGGAGCATGACCGGGTCCACACCACCTTCCGAACCCCCAAAGGCATTTACCAATACAAAAGAATGTCGTTCGGTCTGAAGAACGCTGGTGCAACTTACCAGCGAGTAATGACCAGATATTTGATGAGCTGCTCTATCACAAGGTCAAGTGCTACATAGATGATCTGGTGGTGAAGACCAGAAGAAAAGAAGACCATCTGCAAGACCTTCGAGTCATATTTCAGAGGCTCAGGCAGTATGAATTAAAGATGAACCCCATGAAATGCACCTTCGGAGTATCGAGTGGCAAGTTCTTGGGCTTCATTGTCAGATACCGGGGAATCGAAATAGACCGTACAAAGATCAAAGCAATATAGGGATTACCTCCACCAAGGAACCTCTCCGAGCTGAGATCTCTACAAGGTCGTCTGGCTTATATTCGACAATTCAAATCCAATTAGTCAGGGCGATGTCACCCCTTTCATAAGTTGATGATGAAGGATGTTCCCTTTTATTGGGATGAAGAATGCCAAATAGCTTTTGACAAGCTGAAAGATCATCTGAAAACCCCTCCAGTGCTTGGTCCACCGGTGAAAGGACGGCCACCGATTTTGTATATGGCAGCCACACACTACTCTCTGGGGGCAATGCTGGCCCAGAATAATGAAGAAGGAAAAGAACAAGCCCTCGACTATCTCAGTCGAAGACTGGTTAGAACTGAAGAAAAATATACTTTCATTGAGAAGGTCTGCTTGGCGCTAGTCTTCGCACACAAGAAACTCCGGCACTATATGCTGTCGCATGAGATAAGGCTGATATCCAAGGCGGATCCGTTGAAGTATATCCTATCGCAACCGCCGCTCAAAGGCCGCTTAGGCAAATGGGCGGTAATTCTCATGGAGTTTGACATCTCCTATGTACCGTAGTAAGCTGTTAAAGGCCAAGCCATCGCAGATTTCTTTACTGTGCACCCAACACTTGAAGACTGTCCACTGGAGATAGAACTCCCTGAAGATGAGACCATGGAGGTAGACCAAGTGCAACATACTCTATGGTAGTTATATTTTCATGGTGCATCCAGAATTGATACTTCGGCAACTGAATCAGTTTAAGTCAGAGCCGGCGTAGGCATAGTCATGAAGTCTCCTGAGGGGGAGGTCATATATACCTCCTACTCAATAAACAAGCCCTGCACAAATAACGAAGCAGAGTACGAGGCCTTGGTTATGGGGTTGAAAATTGCTCTATCTATGGGGATTCGAATGCTTGAGGCGTTCGGGGATTCCATGCTAGTTGTAAAACAAGTGGGAGGGGAGTTCGATGTGCGGAAGCAGGAACTTCTCCCTTACCACCAACTGGCACTGGGCCTGATGGCAAAATTCTACTTCATTAAAGTGGAGCATATCAGTCGAGGACAGAATGCTCAAGCAGATGCCCTGGCAAAGCTGGCTAGTTCCCTATCGGTTCCGTCGGACACAAGCATGAATATAAACGTCATCAACAGACGTCAGGTCCCCAGCATGACAGAGGTCCTGCCTAATGAAGAGGAAAATGAAGTGGCGACTGTGGAAGAAATTCAATGTCCCGATTGGCGAGAACACCTTGTACGCTGGTTCCAGCACCAGTAGCTCCCGAAAGAGAAAGAACATAGAATGAAATTGCTCAGAATCAATGACTCTTACGAGTTAAGGAATGGAACTCTGTTCCGAATAATGGCAGATGCCCAAAAGAAAATTCGACTCCGTTGTCTGTCCATAGAAGAAGCATGGCGGGTGATGAGAGAAGTTCATGTCGGGTTAGCCGGGGCTCACCAGGCTGGTCTGAAAATGAAGATCAAAATAAAGAAGTTGGGCTACTATTGGCCCACTATGTTTGACGATTGCTGCAAGTTTGCTAAGTCATGTCAAAAATGCCAGGAGCGCGCCACCGTGCCCAGGAGGCCGCCAGTGCCATTACACCCCACTATCCCGAGTTGGCCGTTTGGCCAATGGGGCACGGATGTGGTGGGACCCTTACCAGCATCTTCATCGGGGAGTAAATATATTCTAGCAGCCACAGACTACTTCTCTAGATGGGCGGAGGCAGTGGCACTAAGAGAAGTGACAGGGGAGCTGGTCGCTAGGTTCTTCCATCAGAATATA
The DNA here is from genome assembly GCA_022559845.1 of Amorphophallus konjac. Classification (NCBI taxonomy): domain Eukaryota; kingdom Viridiplantae; phylum Streptophyta; class Magnoliopsida; order Alismatales; family Araceae; genus Amorphophallus; species Amorphophallus konjac. Next base: position 152,933,712 of record CM040121.1, read on the forward strand.
ATATTCCGGTTCGGGGTCCCCAATCGAATTATTTCTGACAACGGCAGCCATTTCAGGAACCAGAAGGTGTACTGGTTAGCCGACAAGTACAAAATTGATCGGAGGACATCATCCCCTTACAATCCGCAGGCCAATGGACTGGCAGAGGCGTTCAATAAGACTCTCTGCACCCTGTTAGCCAAGACCATCAGCTCTAACAAGAGAGACTGGGAAGAAAAGATGTACGAAGCACTATGGGCTTATCGTACGGTCTACAAAACTCCAATCGGCTGTTCGCCCTTCTCCCTGGTTTTAGGATCAGAGGTGGTGGTGCCAATAGAGCTGGAAGTGTCGTCACTGAGAGTCGCTATAGAACACGGCTTGACGAATGATGAACAGACAAATATAGAAAGAAGACTAGAAGAGCTCGCTGAGCTCGAAGGAAGGCATCTTCGGGCGCAACAAAACATCCAATTATACCAAGCTCGCATGACCCGTGCTTTCGACAGGTTGGTCAAAGGGTGATAATTTAAGAAAGGTGACCTAGTGATGGTCAAAAGAAGAGAAGTGATGGCCTCCAACCCCAAGGGGAAGTTGGTTGAAAACTGGGTTGGACCGTTTGTCATCCGCCGAGTCTATGAAGGAGGTGCCTACGTTCTCATAGACCACAAAGGAGTAGTTCAGTTCTCCCCTCTTAACGGGAAAAATTTGAAGCTGTATCATTTAGCCCTGCCAGCGTTCGAAGAATGTCCAAAATCTACCTTGGTTTAGTGGCACTCTGCCCTGGCCGAGCTCGCCAAAACACTCACTCAGCTCATACTGATTCCGAGGCCGTTGGACCACAATTACAGAAGCCCCCATAGTGCGCACTAATCCCAGGGCCCCTTGAAGACCCCATTTAGTCCCACTGGTCTACCATGACACACGTCATCACCATGTTGGACCTTACGTCAGCATCGGCGCATAAACCATTTCCTTTGCGCTCGCGTTATCCCCACGCCTGCGAATACACAGTTTCGGCGAAAGGCTTTATGCCCTGGCCGACATCCACACATGATCACCATGTTGGACCTTACGTCCGCATCGATGCATAAACCATTCCCTTTGTGCTGGCGTTATCCCCATGCCTGCGAATACACAGTTTTGACGCAAGGCTTTATACCCTAGCCGATATCCACACGTCATCACCATGTTGGACCTTACGTCCGCATCGGTGCATAAATCATTTCCTTTACGCTGGCGTTATCCCCACGCCTGCGAATACATAGTGTCAGCGCAAGGCTTTATGCCCTGGCCGACATCCACACATCATCACCAAGTTGGACCTTACATCCGCATCAGTGCATAAACCATTTCCTTTGCGCTGGCGTTGTCCCCACGCCTACGGATACACGGTTTCGATGCAAGGCTTTATGCCCTAGCCAATATTTACGCATCCCCACCATGTAGGGCCTTACGTCCGCATCGGCGCATAAACTCCTTTCCTTGCGTTGGCATTGTCTCCTTGCCAACGAATAAACCCTCTTCCGGAATAAGGCTTCGTGCCCTATCCGACAACTATATGTTGTTACTATACAAAAGAACCAAACAATCAAGGTCGAGCCCCATCCGCCGGCCTGATATTTCCATTAAAAAAAGAAAAAAAGAAAAAATGGGGCTTAAAATAGAGGTGCCCCGCCAGTCTTGTTCGGACATTCTAGATAGGGGCAAAAATTGGCTATAACCCGGCTGTGACGAAAACCCGAAAGGGTGCCGCAGGCAAAATTGAGTACACCGCCACGTGAGAACCCGAGAGGGCGCGTGGGCAAAAGCAAGAGGGGGCTGGCCCCGGTGAAAACCCGAAAGGGCACTAGGGTCAGTAATGTGGTAACCAAAAGTTCCGCTTCGCCTTCATCCCTATGAAACGCTGGATAGGATGTTCATCGTAAGTCCCACTAGTGATCTACTTCTCTCAAGGTCGTTAACCCGGACCTTTCGTCCTCATTAATAACCAATCCTATCTTTTGCTTCGGCATTTACCCAATGCCGATGAACAAACCAACGCTAATTCTTGTCATCATCGGCAAGATCAGTCAATGAACCATTAACCCGGACCTTTCATCCTCATTAATGACCAAACCTATCTTTTGCTTCCGCATTTACCCAATGCCAATGAACAAACCAACACTGATTCTTGTCATCATCGGTAAGATCAATCAATGAACCATTAACCCAGACCTTACGTCCTTGTTAATGACTAAACCTATCTTTTGCTTTGGCATTTACCCAATACCGATGAACAAACAAACACTGATTCTTGTCATCATCGGCAAGATCAGTTAATGAATCATTAACCCGGACCTTTCATCCTCGATCATGACTGAACCTATCTTTTGCTTCGACATTTACCCAATGCCGATGAACAAACCAATGCTGATTCTTGTCACCATCGAAAGATCAGTCAATGAATAATTAACCCGGAACTTTCGTCATCGTTAATGACTAAACATATCTTTTGCTTCGGCATTGACCCAATGCAGATGAACAAACTAACGCTGATTCTTGTCATCATCGACAAGGTCAGTCAATGAACCATTAACCTAGACCTTTCGTCCTCGTTGATGATCGAACCTATCTTTTGCTTCGGCATTTACCCAATGTCGATGAACAAACTAACGCTGATTCTTGTCATCATCGACAAGATCAGTCAATGAACCATTAACCTAGACCTTTCGTCCTCGTTGATGATCGAACCTATCTTTTGCTTCGGCATTTACCCAATGTCGATGAACAAACCAATGCTGATTCTTGTCATCATCGACAGGATCAGTCAATGAACCATTAACCCGGACCTTTCATCCTCGTTGATGACTGAACCTATCTTTTGCTTCGACATTTACCCAATGCCGATGAACAAACCAATGCTGATTCTTGTCATCATCGGCAGGATCAGGCGATGAACCATTAACCCGGACCATTCATCCTCGTTGATGACTGAACCTATCTTTTGCTTTAGCATTTACCTAATACCGATGAACAAACCAATGCTGATTCTTGTCACCATCGGCAAGATCAGTGAATGAACTATTAACCCGACCTTTCATCCTCGTTAATGATTAAATCTATTTTTTGCTTCGGCATTTACCCAATGCAGATCAACAAACCAACGCTGATTCTTGTCATCATCGGCAAGAGCAGTCAATGAACCATTAACCCAGACATTTCATCCTCGTTAATGACTAAACCTATCTTTTGCTTCGGCATTTACCCAATGCTGATGAACAAACCAACGCTGATTCTTGTCATCATCGGCAAGATCAGTCAATGAACCATTAACCCGGACCTTTCGTCCTCGTTGATGACTGAACCTATCTTTTCCTTCGGCATTTACCCAATGCCGATGAACAAACCAATGCTGATTCTTGTCACCATCGATAAGATCAGATAATGAACCATTAACCCGAACCTTTCGTCCTAGTTAATGACTGAACCTATCTTTTGCTTCGGCATTTACGGAATGCCAATGAACAAACCAATATTAATTCTTGTCACCATCGACAAGATCAGTCAATGAACTACTAAACTGGACCTTTCATCCTTGTTATTGACTAAACCGATCTATTGATTCGGCATTTACCCAATGCCAATGAACAAACCAACGCTGATTCTTGTCATCATCGACAAGATCAGTCAATGAACCATTAACCTGTACCTTTCGTCCTTGTTGATGACTGAACCTATCTTTTACTTCGACATTTACCCAATGCCGATGAACAAACCAATGCTGATTCCTGTCATCATCAGCAGGATCAGTCAATGAACCATGAACTCAGACCTTTCATCCTCGTTGATGACTGAACCTATCTTTTGCTTCGACATTTACCCAATGCCGATGAATAAACCAACGTTGATTCTTGTCATCATCGGCAATATCAGTCAATGAATCCTTAACCCGGACCTTTCATCCTCGTTGATGACTGAACCAATCTTTTGCTTCGATATTTACCTAATGCCGATGAACAGATTCTTGTCATCATCGGCAAGATTAGTCAATGAACCATTAACCCGGACCTTTCGTCTTCGTTGATGACTGAACCTATCTTTTACTTCGGCATTTACCTAATGCCGATGAACAAACCAATGCTGATTCGTGTCACCATCGGCAAGATCAGTCAATGAACCATTAACCTGGATCTTTCATCTTCGTTAATGACTAAACCTATATTTTGCTTTGCCATTTACCCAATGCCGATGAACAAACCAATGCTGATTCTTATCATCATCGGCAGAATCAGTCAATGAACCATTAACCCAGACCTTTTGTCCTCGTTGATAACCAAACCTATCTTTTGCTTTGGCATTTACCCAATGCCGATGAATAAACCAACGCCGATTCTTGTCATCATCGGCTAGATCAGTCGATGAACCATTAACCCAGACCTTTCGTCTTCGTTAATGACTGAACCTATCTTTTGCTTCGGCATTTACCCAATGCCGATGAACAAACCAATGCTGATTCTTGTCATCATTGGCATGATCAGTCAATGAACTATTAACCCGGACCTTTCATCCTCGTTGATGATAGAACCTACCTTTTGCTTCGGCCTTTACCCAATGCCGATGAACAAACCAACGTTGATTCTTGTCATCATCGGTAAGATCGATCAATGAACCATTAACCTAGACCTTTCATCCTTGTTGATGACTAAACCTATCTTTTACTTAGACATTTACCCAATGTCGATGAACAAACCAATGCTGATTCTTGTCACCATCGGCAAGATCAGATAATGAACCATTAGCCCGGACCTTTCGTCCTCGTTAATGACTGAACCTATCTTTTGCTTCGGCATTTACCGAATGCCGATGAACAAACGAATGCTAATTCTTGTCACCATCGGCAAGATCAGTCAATGAACCACTAACCCGGACCTTTCATCCTTATTAATGACTAAACTGATCTTTTGCTTCGGCACTTACCCAATGCCAATGAACAAACCAATGCGGATTCTTGTCATCATCGGCAAGATCAGTCAATGAACCATTAACTCGGACCTTTCGTCCTTCTTGATGACTGAACCCATCTTTTGCTTTGGCATTTACCCAATGCCGATGAACAAACCAATGCTGATTCTTGTCACCATCAGCAAGATCAAATAATGAACCATTAACCCAGACCTTTCGTCCTCGTTAATGACTGAACCTATCTTTTACTTCGGCATTTACCAAATGCCGATGAACAAACTAATGCTAATTCTTGTCACCATCGACAAGATCAGTCAATGAACCACTAAATCGGACATTTCATCCTTGTTAATGACTAAATCGATCTTTTGCTTTGGCATTTACCCAATGCCAATGCTGATTTTTGTCATCATCGGCAAGATCAGTCAATGAACCATTAACCCGGACCTTTTGTCCTTGTTGATGACTGAACCTATCTTTTGCTTCGGCATTTACCCAATGCCGATGAACAAACCAATGCTGATTCTGGTCATCATCAGCAGGATCAGTCAATGAACCATTAACTCAGACCTTTCATCCTCGTTGATGACTGAACCTATCTTTTGCTTCGGCATTTACCCAATGTCGATGAACAAACCAACATTGATTCTTGTCATCATCAGCAAGATCAGTCAATGACACCATTAACTCGGACCTTTCATCCTCGTTGATGACTGAACCTATCTTTTGCTTCGGCATTTACCCAATGCCGATGAATAGATTCTTGTCATCATCGACAAGATCAATCAATGATCCATTAACCCGGACCTTTCATCCTCGTTGATGACTGAACCTATCTTTTGCTTCGACATTTACCTAATGTCAATGAACAAACTAATGCTGATTCTTGTCACCATCGGCAAGATCAGTCAATGAGCCAATAACATGGATCTTTCATCTTCGTTAATGTCTAAACCTATCTTTTGCTTTAGCATTTACCCAATGCTGATGAACAAACCAATGCTAATTCTTATCAACATCGGCAGGATCAGTCAATGAACCATTAACTCGGACCTTTCGTCCTTGTTGATAACCAAACCTATCTTTTGCTTCGGCATTTACCCAATGCCGACGAACAAACCAACGCTGATTCTTGTCATCATCGGCAAGATCAGTCGATCAACCATTAACCCAGACCTTTCATCTTCGTTAATGACTGAACCTATCTTTTGCTTCAGCATTTACCCAATGTTGATTCTTGTCATCATCGGCAGGATCAGTCAATGAACTATTAATCCAGACCTTTCATCCTCGTTGATGATAGTCAATGAACTACAAGAAAAAGTGCGATTACAGATGAAAATTTGTGACGGACATTTGTGACGGGAATTTCCGTCTGAAATTTGTGACGGATTAATTTCCGTCTGAAATACTATCTGAAATATGCAATTACACAAGGAACTTCAGACGGTACTACACACAGAAAATATTCCGTGTGAAATTTCACACGGAATTTGTGACAGATTATTAAATTGTTCAAAATTTGTGACCAAGAATATGTGACGGCCGATACCATCTGAAATCCATTATAAAGGTGTTTTGTGACGGATTTTCAGACAGATTTCAGACGGATATGGCCGTCTGAAATCCAGCTTTTTCTGGTAGTCCTACCTTTTGCTTTTGCCTTTACCCAATGCCGATGAACAAACCAACGTTGATTCTTGTCATCATCGGCAAGATCGGTCAATGAACCATTAACCTGGACCTTTCATCCTCGTTGATGACTGAACCTATCTTTTGCTTCGACATTTATCTAATGCCGATGAACAAACCAAAGATGATTCTTATCATCATCGACAGGATCAGTCAATGAACCATTAACCCGGACCATTCATCCTCGTTGATGACTGAACCTATCTTTTGCTTCGGCATTTACCCAATGCTGATGAACAAACCAATGCTGATTCTTGTCACCATTGGCAAGATCAGCCAATGAACCATTAACCCGGACCTTTCATCCTCGTTAATGACTAAATCTATCTTTTGCTTCGGCATTTACCCAATGCAGATGAACAAACCAACGCTGATTCTTGTCACCATCGGCAAGATCAGTCAATGAAGCATTAACCCAGACCTTTCGTCCTCGTTAATGACTAAACCTCTCTTTTGCTTCGGCATTTACCCAATGCTAATGAACAAACCAATGTTGATTCTTGTCATCATCGGCAAGATCAGTCAATGATTCATTAACCCAGACCTTTCGTCCTCGTCGATGACAGAACCTATCTTTTACTTCGGTATTTACCTAATGTCGATGAACAAACCAATGCTGATTCTTGTCACCATCGGCAAGATCAGTCAATGAACCATTAACCCAGACCTTTTGTCCTCGTTAATGACTGAAACTATCTTTTGCTTCGGCATTTACCCAATGTCGATGGACAAACCAATGCTGATTCTTGTCACCATCGGCAAGATCAATCAATGAACTATTAACCCGGACCTTTCATCCTCGTTAATGACTAAACCTATCTTTTGCTTCGGAATTTACCCAATGCTGATGAACAAACCAACGCAGATTCTTGTCATCATTGGCAAGATCAGTAAATAAACCATTAACCCGGACCTTTCGCCCTCGTTGATGACTGAACCTATCTTTTACTTCGGCATTTACCCAATGCCGATGAACAAACCAATGTTGATTCTTGTCATCATCGGAAGGATCAGTCAATGAACCATTAACCCGGACCTTTCATCCTCGTCGATGAGCTTTTGCTTCGGCATTTACCCAATGTCGATGAACAAACCAACAATGATTCTTGTCATCATCGACAAGATCAGTCAATGAACCATTAACCCAGACCTTTCATCCTCGTTGATGACTGAACATATCTTTTGCTTCGGCATTTACCCAATGCCGATGAACAAACCAACGTTGATTCTTGTCATCATCGGCAAGATCAGTCAATGAACCATTAACCCGGACCTTTCGTCCTCGTTAATGACTAAACCTATCTTTTGCTTTGGCATTTACCAAATGCCTATGAACAAACCAATGTTGATTCTTGTCACCATCGGCAAGATCAATCAATGAACTATTAACCCAGACCTTTCGTTCTCGTTAATGACTAAACCTATCCTTTGCTTCGGCATTTACCCAATGCCGATGAATAAACCAATGCTGATTTTTGTCATCATCGGCAGGATCAATCAATGAACCATTAACCCCGACCTTTCATCCTCGTTAATAACTAAACCTATGTTTTACTTCGGCATTTACCCAATGTCGATGAGCAAACCAATGCTAATTCTTGTCATCATCTACAGGTTCAGTCAGTGAACCATTAACCCAGACCTTTCGTCCTCGTTGATGACTGAACCTATCTTTTGCTTCGGCATTTACCCAATGCCGATGAACAAACCAATATTGATTCTTGTCATCATCGGCAAGATCAGTCAATGAACCATTAGCCCGGACCTTTCGTCCTCGTTGATGACTGAACCTATCTTTTGCTTCGACATTTACCCAATGCCGATGAACAAACCAATGCTGATTCTTGTCATCATCGGCAGGATCAGGCGATGAACCATTAACCCGGACCATTCGTCCTTGTTGATGACTGAACCTATCTTTTGCTTCAGCATTTACCCAATACCGATGAACAAACCAATGCTGATTCTTGTCACCATCGGCAAGATCAGTGAATGAACTATTAACCCGGACCTTTCATCCTCGTTAATGATTAAATCTATTTTTTGCTTCGGCATTTACCCAATGCAGATCAACAAACCAACGCTGATTCTTGTCATCATCGGCAAGAGCAGTCAATGAACAATTAACCCGGACATTTCATCCTCGTTAATGACTAAACCTATCTTTTGCTTCGGCATTTACCCAATGCTGATGAACAAACCAACGCTGATTCTTGTCATCATCGGCAAAATCAGTCAATGAACCATTAACCCGGACCTTTCGTCCTCGTTGATGACTGAACCTATCTTTTGCTTCGGCATTTACCCAATGCCGATGAACAAACCAATGCTGATTCTTGTCACCATCGGCAAGATCAGTCAATGAACCATTAACCCAGACATTTCATCCTCGTTAATGAGTGAACCTATCTTTTGCTTCGACATTTACACAATGCCGATGAACAAACCAATGCTGATTCTTGTCACCATCAGCAAGATCAGTCAATGAACTACTAACCCGGACCTTTCATCCTTGTTAATGACTAAACCGATCTATTGCTTCGGCATTTACCCAATACCAATGAACAAACCAACGCTGATTCTTGTCATCATCGGCAAGATCAGTCAATGAACCATTAACCCGTACCTTTCGTCCTTGTTGATGACTGAACCTATCTTTTGCTTCGGCATTTACCCAATGCCGATGAACAAACCAATGCTGATTCTTGTCATCATCAGCAGGATCATTCAATGAACCATTAAGTCAGACCTTTCATCCTCGTTGATGACTGAACCTATCTTTTGCTTCGGCATTTACCCAATGCCGATGAACAAACCAACATTGATTCTTGTCATCATCGGCAAGATCATTCAATGAACCATTAACCCGGACATTTCATTCTCGTTAATGACTAAACCTATCTTTTACTTCGAAATTTACCCAATGCCGATGAACAAACCAATGCTGATTCTTGTCACCATCGGCAAGATCAGCCAATGAATCATTAACCCGGACCTTTCGTCCTCGTTAATGACTAAACCTATCTTTTGCTTCGGCATTTTCCCATTGCCGATGATCAAACCAATGTTGATTCTTGACATCATCGGCATGATCAATCAATGAACCATTAACCCGGACCTTTCGTCCTCGTTAATAAGTAAACCTATCTTCTGCTTCAGCATTTACCCAATGTCGATGAACAAACCAATGCTGATTCTTGTCATCATTGGCAGGGTCAGTCAGTGAACCGTTAACCTGGACCTTTAGTCCTCATTAATGACTAAACCCATCTTTGCTTCGGCATTTGCCCAACGCCAATGAACGAACCTCCGTACACCTAAGCGTCAGTTCTGTGAATCAACTTGTTGCCAAAAGCCTTGACCAGGGCAGGCGATTATGTTTCAAAAAAAATGAATGATGAAATGTGGCTTAAAATAGAGATGCCTCACCAGACTTATCTAGATATTCTGGACAGGGGCAAAAATGTCTATCACCCGGCTGTGGTGAAAACCCAAAAGGGCGCTGCAGGCAAAATTGGGTATCCCGCCACGTGAAAACCCGAGAGGGTGCGTGGGCAAAAGTTAGAGGGGGCTGGCTGTAAGATCCGGTAGTTAATGATTCTTAGCGGATCCTTATCGATATTGTAGTGTAAAAGAATCATGAATTTAGGCTATTTTATTGGGCTTAATGGACCTAGTTTAATGGGCTTAATCAAATTGTATAAGCATTTAGAAATCAAATAATGCACACATGCAATATCACTTAATTTAAAGCCTTTTTGTAATTTAAGGTTTTTTCACAAAAAATAATATAATAAATGTTTTTTTTGAGAACCCACGGTTCTCTCTCTCCCCTCACCCTCTCTTTCTCTCCCGCGTGCGACCCCCCTCTCTCCTCTTGCTCCTCGGTGGGTTGATAACCCCGGGGTGCTGCAGGGTGTGCAGGTGGTGCCGTCGGCGAGCTTGAGGTGTGAGGATTGCGGTGGCGTCATCTTGGTGGCGAGCCGTGAAGCGTGGAGGAGAGAAACCACGTGGAAGGCGCGACGTTCTTCGTGTGGAACGGCGTTCTCGGCTTGAAACATGTACGGGGATGGCTTCCTTGCTTCGTTAGGGTTGTTTTCCCACCCCCTGGCGTGTGAATGGCCAAGTGTATAGCATGAACATCATCATTGTGTCTTCGGAGCACGAACTTCATTATTTATGTTTTCAATCCACCATGGCCATTGTATTTATGTTTTCGGGGCATATAATTGTTGTAGGATGGATGTGGGTTGGTGTAAGGCAGGTTTAACCATGTTTTCCCGTCGATTTGAATCGATTGGGAGGGGTTCCGAACGGAATTGCCGCGGTTTCGATGCTCTAGACGACTAGCGGTCGCTCCAGAGACCGCTATTAACACGGTATGAGGCGGCGGACGTTAGCGGTCGCCCCCTGACCATTTACCACCATTAGCGGTCTTCAGACCGACCGTTTTATGTCAGTAGCGGCCCAGCAAATGATCGCTAAGACACTTTGACCAAGTAAGGCAGTGGATGCCTGGCGGTCTTTGACCCGACCATTTTTGGTCCTTTCGCGGTCAATCGTATGACCGCTTACGATTGGGTTTTCTTTCGTTTAAAATATATGAAACGTCTGTGCCCTGGCGGTCATAAGGACGAACGCTTAGGACGGGGTGGCGGTCAATCATATGACCATTTACCAATGCCTCGCGGTCCTTCATTCGATCGCTAATGCCTGCAGCATATGAATTTTACACTGTTCATTTAATTATGCATTCGGTATTGCAAATTCACCATATTTAATTCTTCTTATAAACTGTGGCATGTTTTTAGATCCCAATAGAATTATTTTCTCTTTCCTTGTAATGGAACCACTAGTCGTAGCCCGACGACCTCGAGTGTCGGCCCACCTGGGAGAGGTGGCGGGGTAGTCCCGGTTTACAGTTTTTAAGCTAGTTCCTGTGGGCCCCCTTGCTTGGCAGTAGCGTCCTACTGGGGGGAAAAACTAGCTAGAGGTCTGGCTCAAGACATTGAGCCTGTGTGTGCACACGTGGTCAGGGGCTTGGACTGACACTGACGAGTGTGACCCTGACTAGTACTTGTCCTTGGTTACTGTTACGTGTCTTGCTTGCCACGATCCAGGCTTGTGTAGATACTTGAGACACAGTATAAGTCGTCAGTGGATGCATCTGGTCTTCTTTCTGGTGGTCCTTTCTCTCTCCTATCACTTGGAATGGTTGAATTATTATGCTATTGGTAGATTTCGAATCTCGAGTTTAATTATTCATGTGAATATTTAATGGCATTTTAGTTAGCTATTTTTAATTCATTCATATACTTGTGCCGCTTTATTTCTTGTCGTTTCTTTATGCCAATGCATGATTAATTACTATTATATGTTTAGCTGTGAGGTAGGGATCCACGTGAACCCTACTGAGTCTTTGTTGTGAGACTCACCCTTCCTTTTCAGGTGAGCCGGAGCAACAGTCCGCAGGTTTCTCTCGCGCTTTCGGCGAGAAGTCTTAGACGCCAGCTGTGGTCGGTCCTTTTGTCTGTCTTTTGATTTCTTTTGGTCGGGGTATGCCCCGTGTAGTTGTTTATTTTGACTCTTGTACAGTGTCGGACTTGTGATGTATGGATTTGGGCTAATATGTATAATTATACCACTTTGTTATTTTAAATTACTTTCGCTTATGCTTAAAATTGCCATTTTTATAACTGCGCGTGTAATTCCATTTTATTATGCACCTCCTCAACCAATCCTCCCAACCCTTTCGGCGTCTTATCAGCCTCTTGGGTGGCGTCTCCGAGTTCTTGGTATCGATTTACCGGTATCTAGATCTCCGAGTCATTACAGTTGGCTTCGGAGAAAACCTAAAAGGGCGCTTAAGTCAGTAATGAGTTCAAAAAAAATAAAAAAATAAAAAAATGTTGTTGCTACCTAATTTACCACTTTTGTCCCACAGGGATCCCTGTGCATGACAAACATGCCACGTCCCACCAGCATAAGCCTTACCCCTATGCTTTGACAAACCCCTTTGCTTCGACATTTAACCCATGCCGATGAATAAACCTACCTTCGATTCTCGTCACCCTCAGCGAAGTCGATGAACAAGCCGTCGACCCAGACCTTTCGTTCACGTCGATCAATAAACCCATTTGTTTCGGCATTTAACCCATGCCGATGAATAAACCTACCTTCGATTCTCATCACCATCGACGAAGTTGATGAACAAACCGTCGACCCGACCTTTCGTCCATGTCGATCAACAAACCTCCTTTGCTTCGGCATTCAACCTACCGTCAGATTTTCGTCTTCATTGGCAAAATCAACAACAAACCATCGACTCGGACCCTTCGCCCTTGTCGAGCAATAAACTCACCCCTTGTCTTTGGCACTTAAGCCCGGCAACAAGTGTGTCATTTGGAAACCTCGTCACCATCGGCGAGATTTGTGAACAAACTATTGGCTTCACCCTCTGGCCCTATCGCCTCCAACTCTCACCCATGTTAACCCAAATTGGGCCTCGGGAGAAGTTGCACCGTGGTGGAGCGAACCCCTCATACCTTCCCTGAAGGCGTGAGCGCTCTCCTGCTCTAGCAAGCTAATATACCCCATGCCAAATAAATTGGTGACACACCTGTGTAAAAAAAAAGGGATAAAAAGAAAGGAAGGAAAGTTGTAGCTCAACAGCGAATATGCAAAGCAGGTGATAAAGAAATTTCATTTTGCGTAAAAAGAAGAGTACACAGTACTCGGGGCATCCCCCAACATACATTCAAAAAAAAAAAAGAAGAAGAACAAAAGAACTACTGCAACGAGCGACGAAAAATGTCATCTAATTCTAAAATTCCTAGGGAAGGATGACGGCTTAGTTCCTGTAGATGGGATTCTTCAGCCCGCAGCCGCATCAATTTCTCCTCAAGCGACGCGGCTTGCCCTTCTGCCAGTTCCGCCTCTTCTATATTCTGGACCTGTAGCTGCTCAGTCGACTCTAGCTCTGCTTCGACCCGAGTGAGTTTGGCATGCAGTTTAGCTATCCGGACCTTCAAAGAAGTGTGGTGTTGAGTGGAATCATCGGCCGCGTCCCGCATCTGTTGGGCAATTCTCCTCAAAGACTGAACGGCATCCTGACACTCTGCCCGTTCGAATTTTAGGGCCGCTAGCTAATCCGCTAGACCATGGTCGATGAGCTCTCTTCTATTTACATACTTCAGAAGAAGAACTACTCGCTGCGTCCAGTCCTCCATGGGGCATCCAAAAGCTAATAGCGAGCGCGAGAGGTATTCCACCAGGTCTCTCAGCTGCGCATAAGACAAATCCTGGCAGGTCGTCACGGTCTGCCTCAATGTCTCCAGATCTTGCCATACTAGGTTGCTTGGTGATTGCAGACCAAGTGATGGCGTGTCAGGGAGGTAAAACTCTACACGGCTTTCGACCGTGGCCTAGATATCATCGGTCGGCTCTGAGGACGATGATGGTATGTCCTGTATGGCACTTGCACCATGACCGGCCCCAGTGATTAATGCAACGGAGGGACTGTCAATAACGACAATTTCTCCCCCAACCTTTGGCAAGGGCACTGCATCTTGAGTCTCGATAGCAGGAAGGGGCTGGTCACCATCTTTGGCTTGTCCGGCTTCCACCAATGCTGATTCAATGGCAAGCGCCAAAATTATGGAGGCACCAGCAGTTTCTTCCACAATCTCTCATGCCTTTATTGCAGGGGTGTCTTCAAGCAATTCCCCGCCAATGGGAAGTTGCTGCTTCTCCAAAGTCACGGCATGCTGATCAGATCTGGCAATTACGCCAGGCACTTGTAGGCCCGCTGTCATAATATAATCCTTTGGATACCGCAAGCGATGGGCCTCATGATAGGCAGGAATACTGGCAAATCTACACCAAGGGGTGGAAGGGATACCTTCACGGTCATGGCAGGCGAGGTCACGTCGGCCAGAATAGCAGGAACCTTCAAAAGAAGTAAGCATAACATAGTTCAGAGGTTTGATGTAATGACCAATGAGAAGAAGCAAGGAAGTTAAGGGAGTCCTCTTACCTCATCCTGCACTAAACTCAATTCTCCAGTAGCAGAGACCATCGTCTCCGTCATCCCTGCCCCCTCTCCTACGGAAGGGCCAGGTGGACCGAAACTACTCCACGTCAGCTGTGGAGGACTGAAGGCTGTGAAATCACTTTCATAAGCAGAGGATGCCCCGACATCTTCGATCTCTATCCCCACCATTGGAAACTCCCCGTCACTGGAGTCGCCACCATAATCCACCTGCTATGATGAAGATGAGCTTTGAAGTAGCCCAAGGTCTTTCCCTTTAAGAGCGGGCGGCCCCTCACCCTGATGGCCTACTGAAGGAGCGTCTTGCTCAATAGAATCCTACTCGACCAGCTCTGTAGCGGGAATGGTAGGCAAGGGAACTTCAGGAGTAAGCTGACTTCCTGGAATTATCTCTTGCTTATCATAAACTCCCTCCGTCGACTCCATGACATGAGAAGAAGGTGATCAGATCTCGATTGAAGCAGAAACAAGAAGCACTCATGTGAGCCCAGAGTGTGATAAATCATGGGAGTCCTTAGAGGACAGACCGTAAATTACCTTCTATCTCATAGCTGGGCGCAGGAGAGGGCATGTCTTCTTCGAGAGGAGCTGCTTGCGCTCAGTCTCCTCTCTCTCCAACTCTCGCAGGGGAGGCAGCCACTTGCACAACCATTGCAGACGAAGTAGCTGCACTTACAAAATAAGAATTAGCCTATGCTACCAAAATAGATGCCGGGTCCAGAATGAAAGATATACCCCGAGTTACGCGTGCCGACGGACGAGAAGCCACGAATTCTTCAAACGAGACTACGGCTAGAAGAACAACTGCTGGTTCCGGGTCTACGTGCTTCTGTTGGCGGGCCAGCTTCGCTCGAGACACCGCCTCCCTTACCTGAGACCTCGTTCGCTTGCGCGAATCACCGGGGGGAAAAGGTGTTGTGGTCGGAGCCGCCTCTGGGGTTTCAAAATATTTTGGCTTTGAGCCTTTATGATTAGCTCCCTAAAGTGTCTGGTCTCCTCCGAAGTGAGCCGAACTACACATATACAAGGGTGAGAAATAATGGCATTCATTACAGCAAGAAGGGAACCAGAAGCTGAAAGCAAAGAATGAAAGATACCCGCCGACCCCGTGTATAGAGGGGAGAGAGGCCAGTAAAACAACGAAGGCTCTTTGTTCCTTGAAGCAGCCTCACGAACCAGCCAACAAACGTCTCCTATCACCTCGCACTGCTCTACCAGCGACGCCAACTCCAAATGGCCGCAAGAAGATAGATGATAATACAAGCCGAGGTGGTCCAGCCCCCATCCATCGGCATATTTGAAAGAAAGGAGAAGAGGTTGGCCCAATAGGGCTTCACTAGGGCCACCCACTGAATGCCCATGCGAGCGCAACAATGCAAATAGCCAAGGGGTACTGCTATAAAGTATCGGCCGTCGGTCCTCCCTTCTAATGAAGGTCCTGTAAGGATATAGCCGATTACTCTCAGGACGCTAAGAAGCTGTTGAAGGTAGAGGCTCCTCCACAGGTAGGGGGATTTGTTGGAAAATTAGTCGTTCACTGCTCACGTGGCATAAGCCTTGAAGTGTCTTCAAAAGGCCATCCTTGTTGATCTCCGGCAATTTCGGCTCAATCTTAGATGAGCGCTACTTGGCAGCCTTACGTGCCTCCAGATAAGCCGCCACGGGGGTATTTGTATGGAACTTCAATTTCTTCAGATAGGCCGGGTCAGTATCCAGGGCCGGCACTGGCTGAGAGTCCAGGAATCGACATTCAACAATGGCGCAACATTCCCTCCTCGAGCTCCTATAAAAGCCCGTACACGCATTCCACCATTTGATGTATTCTAAAGTCACAAGGGAAAAGCGTGCAGGGGCCGGAACTCTGAATGAAACCGCCTCTTGGCGATGAAAATAGTCCCACCATATGCGAGCCTCGTCATTTGATACTTGGCCAGCCCGAGCCCTATTCGGCAGCACAAACTGAGTCGAGGAGGCAGGAATGTGCTGGTCATAGCCAAAATTTCGACTGAATCGGAACGGATAGTAAGGTTCCAGCAATAAAATACCGCTTTTACGGAAAACCAGGACACTCGGCCTTATGGATAGTGCCCAATGAATTAGCTCCGCCTCTAGAATTGGCCTTGTACACTTGGCGTGTCACGCCCCGAGTCTTTATTACATCGGAAGACTAGCTCGAGGAACGTGAACAGCTGGCATGGTAAGCCTCTTGCAAGCAAGAACGATCAGAGCGCAGACAATCACACACATAAATGTAATTGCACAATATTTACTCAAGCTTCAACTTTCATTTCATTATCAATCAAATATTCAAATATAATAACTAATTCAACTTTCTTCATCATACTAGACTCAAGAAATAAGAAAATTACATAGACTCAATCTAAACAATGTAGCCTTCTTAAGTCTTCACTCATTCTTCATTCACTCTCAGATCCGCTACTTGAATATTCCGAATCCGAACCCGACTCACTTCCATCTCCTGAAAAGATTAGAAATAGGTAACGAGTACACTTGCCCAGTAGATATCTTCGCATCAACATGAAGGCACTATTAAAGTAATTAACATTTTAGCTCTAGAGGATAAGGTAAAATCATGCGAAATGTGATAAATCAAGCGAATAACCAAAGTAACAAAGATGATCATTTAAGATAGAATAAGAGCAAGTATGAACTAGCAAGAATGTAATAAGAATGTAGCATGGCCTTTCATGAACAAGAATGTAACGAGAATGTACTAGCAATACCACGTAGTCATCATCCAAACATCTTTTGCTTATGAGCAAGTATTTGGTGAATTTCTGTGGAATATCATGTAACAAGCAAGAAAGTCATGTACATGTATCGTGAATTTTCACTTCACGAGCCGTGGATATTTCACTTATTTATAGAGAAAGTACTCCCAACGCAATGCGGCGCCAGTAGCATCATACCCCATGGTTTACAGTATGTTTCTGACAATCAGCCGGTGGGACTAGCATAGAGCCCTTGAACACAATTAGTGCTCGATCGCATCTTCAAGTATAAATCAAGCTATTTCCACGTTTCAATAAAATATGGCCAAGAATGTAACAAGTTCAATAAGTTCACAATAATCAACAAATGAACGCTTCAACTTAGGACATGAGAGATCAAGAACGATTTAAGACAATGTCATGCTTATGGAAATAATTTGGCAGCATAACGGTACATTTATTATCATTCATAATTTAAGTTAAGTATCTTAGACAATATGATAAATCCTAGACCATTAATAATCCATCTAGGAACTTTAGAATATCAACCCTTTGGTCAAATCTCGGGTTAAAGAATTTAGAACTGTGACGGTCTAATACTGGGCCATTACATGAACTTAATGGTCGAGAACTAGACCGTTAGAACAGGCTGAATCCAAAAACAAAGAAATTGGACTTAGGACAATGTAACGGTCGTACACCGGTCCGTTAGGTAAGCCTGACGGGCTAGTGCAGGTCCGTTACATTAACAAGACTTAGAACTTTGATTTGTGCTTTTCTAGACAACTGGCTTTAATGGTACAACCAACTCGGCGTCCTAGTGGGAATCTCTGGCTCGCAGAGAATTACAGAGGCCTTGAAACAAGATTTCCTAATCCATTGGAAGGAATATCCAATAGAGAGATCCTCATGTTCAAGAATATGTTCCTATAGTGCAAGAGTGTGAACTAATGGACATATACCGGGATATATGCCATGTACTTAAATAAAATGACTCTATAGATAAGAGAGAATGTGTAAAAGTATAAAATCATGATAAAACTCATCAATATCTTTTCTAAATCAAGATTTTAATATAAAACTATAGTGCTATGGCATGAAATTAACATATGCTTGAAAATAACTCTAAAGTATGCAAACTTCTAACATGAATCAATATTGGAACTTAAAACCATGAAAAACAAGTTAAGATCTATTTAACTAGGCATACATATATATTAATTGGACCGATCTTGATTCTGTCTTAAGTTGACAGAATGCAGTGTTGTGTGACGGACTAGTCTGGGCACATCATAGGAAGGTAACGGTCTAGATTAGGTCCGTCAGGTTTCACAGAATCCTTCAGTCATTCACAGAGGGTGTGACGGTCAATGTAGGTCCGTTACACGTCCCTGGCGGTCTTACGATAGACCGTTAGGTCCTCTACTGATAGAAAATAAAAACTATAGACATCTATGATTAGTTCATTACATGCTATCTACTCTAATCATGTCTAAACGAGAAAAAGGCTATCTAGATGGATAGGTAGTAATGAAATAACAAGAGATAGCTTTTTTATCTTCAATTAGGGTTGAAGGCATGCATGAATGTATAGACTAATGAAATTCATGAAGTATAATGCATGAAATCTAAATAAACTAGAGGGCTTTTATTCCTAACAATGTGTTTTTGCCGTTCATGAGATAACCTACCTCTTAACTAGGCTTTAAACTTTTAATTTGAGTCTTCAAGGGTCACCCTAGTTCTTCTCTTCCTGTGATTTTTCAGCAACTTCACGTTGCCCTAACTCTCCAACCTCTTGACCTAAAGATGTGAAATTTGAAGGGTAAGAAGATGAAACTAAGAGGAACAAAAAGTTCTAAAGAACCCTTCCCTAATTACCTTGTTTGGGTGTCCTAATTCCTTGATCTTCAGTGGTCCTTTGCTCTGAATCCTGGGCTGCTAAGACAGAATCAGTGACTTTAGAAGCATTTATCTCCTTGGTTACTTGATCCCCTAACATGAAATTTTGAGGGTAGTTAGTCTAAAGTATTAGGAACGAAATACTCTAAAGAACTTACCTGAGATTCTATCTCCTTACCTTGATTCTTCACGAGCCAAAAGTAAGGGTTGCTCAGTTCAGAACTGGGTTCTATTTATAGAGTTTTGGCTAGGGTTCAAGGATTTGAACGATTTTAGAGTCCTTAATTGGCAAAAACCTAATCTCTAAGAGTCCTTAGCAATGTTATAAGTTCTCCCAAGTTGGTCTCTAGTCAAGAGAATCCCAAAGTTCTAATCTTTTTGCAACTTCTTCTTCTCACGGAATCCGCTGAGTGTAACGGACCAGGATTGGTGCGTTACGTGACTGTAGCGGTCGCCCGATAGACCGTTACATCAACTAGGCGTGGACATTCATCTTAATTCAAACTCTTTGGTTAATTATCCACTAAATTATCCCCTTTTAAGTGTATTTATCCCTATATTTCGTGGATAACTTAAATAACCTTCTAGAATATGGGCCAAACTTATTGGGCTTGGTCCTTAAACCTATTGGGCTATAACTACTAAAGCTAGGTTAATTATTTAGCCTAGTTGGGCCTTATAATCCCAATATCTATTTACTAAGCTTTATAAATGCCTAATTCAATCTAGAAATTATTTATATAAATTTGGGTCACTACACCCTCCCCCACTTAGAAGAATTTGGTCCCCAAATTCAATACATGGATTTATGGAGAGTGTACTTACAATCGAATAATTCTGGGAATCTTCTACGTATAGATTCTTTCGTCTCCCATGTCGCTTCGTGTGGCCATTGCTTCGTCCATTGGACTTGGACCATAGGAAAAGTTTTATTCCTTAGTTGACCCACTTCTCGTTCCAGAATCCTGACCGGTTTCTGCTCGTATGTCAGGTCCTTTTGGATCTCCAGATTATCATAAGTAATGACATGATGAGGATCATACACATGTTTCTTCAAAATAGAGACATGAAATACGTCATGAACTCCTGCTAATTGTGGAGGTAAAGCCAATCTATAAGCCACTTTACCGACCCTTTCTAGAATTTCAAATGGGCCAATGAATCTTGGAGTTAGCTTGCCTTTGCTGCCAAATCTTTGAATACCACGACCCGGAGAAATCTTCAGATATACATGATCTCCTACCTGAAATTCTAGGTCGCGCCTTCGATTATCTGCAGAAGACTTTTGCCTATCTTGTGCCATTTGTAATCTTTTCTGAATGAGCTTGATTTTCTCTAAGAATCCCTGATAAGGTCGGGGCCTAGAAATTGCCTTTCCCCTATTTCATTCCAACATATTGGTGATCTACAGCTTTTCCCATATAAAGCTTCAAAGGGTGCCATCTGTATGATGGCCTGATAACTGTTGTTATATGCAAATTCTACCAGAGGCAAGTGATCATGCCAACTTCCTCCAAAATCAATAGCACAAGCCCTGAGCATATCTTCTACCACCTGATTTCTTCTTTCAGTCTGACCATCAGTTTGTGGATGAAACGCTGTGCTAAAATTCAATCTAGTCCCTAGTGAATGTTGTAGGCCCTTCCAGAACTGTGATGTGAATCGAGAGTCTCTATCAGATATAATAGTGACAGGAACACCATGTAATTTGACAATTTCTTTTATGTATAATGCTGCTAAAATATCCACTGACCATCGATTTTTGATTGATATGAAGTGTGCAGACTTAGTCAATCGATCTATGATTACCCATATACCATCGTGTCCTATACTCTCCCATTTCCATTCGGGAATATCCAAGGGGTGTAACTTACCTGCGGGTCCAAAATGTTCTACCTTTACTTGTTGACAAGTGAGACAGTGGGACACGAAATCAGCTATTTCCCTCTTCATATTGGGCCACAAGAAATTTCTTTTGAGATCTTGATACATTTTTGTACCACCTGGATGAATGGTGTACTTGGACTTATGTGCTTCTTCTAGGATCAGTTTCTTCGTATCTCATGATCTAGTACACACACTCGGCCCTTAAATAGCAATCTTCCGTCATTAGAAATAGAGAAATCCGACCTCTATTCTATGTTGGCTTTAGTTTCTAGTAACACGGGATCATCATTTTGTAGCTTGACCAGATCTTCTATCAATGTAGGTTGAGCTTGGATATTAGCCATGAAACAATCCTCTTCTTTTATGTCAATATCTAAGTTCATCTGAGCAAATTGAGGAATAAGATTAGTCATACTAATCATAAGACTTGATAGCATACCCATTGGTTTTCTGCTGAGTGCATCTGCTACCGCATTAGTCTTGCCAGGATGATATTGAATAGCAAAATCAAAGTCTTTGAGATATTCTAACCATCTCCTCTGCCTCATATTAAGCTCCTTTTGAGAGAATAAGTATTTCAAGCTTTTGTGGTCCGAGTAGACCGTGAATTTCTCTCCATAGAGATAATGACGCCAAATTTTTAAGGCGTAAATAACAGCTGCCAATTCCAAATCATGCACGGGATAGTTTTCCTCGTGACGTTTCAATTGTCTTGAGGAATAGCAGATTACTTTTCCATTTTACATGAGGACGCACCCTAAGCCAATGCTAGATGCATCCGTATATACTTCAAATCCACCACCTTCCACCGGTAGTGCTAAAATAGGAGCTGTAGTAAGGTGATTCTTAAGAATTTGAAAACTCTTTGCACATTCCTCTGACCAGACAAAAAGATTTTCTTTTCTTGTGAGTCTAGTTAAAGGAACTGTAATTTTTGAGAAGTCCTTAATGAACCTCCTATAATAACTAGCTAGACCCAGAAAACTCCGAACTTCTGATACAATCGTTGGCCGGCTCTAATTTCTGACAGCTTCTACTTTAGATTGATCCACAACGATACCTTCTTTTGAAATAATGTGGCCTAAAAATGAAACTTCTTTGAGCCAGAACTCACACTTGTTAAGCTTGGCATAAAGTTGATGTTCTCTAAGTGTTTGCAAAGCTATTCTCAGATGTTCTTCATGTTCCTCTTTTGTCTTGGAATATATCAGGATGTCATCAATGAAGATGACAATGAACTGGTCCAGACATGGCTGGAAAATACTGTTCATAAGCTGCATAAATGATGATGGGGCATTCGTTAACCCGAACGGCATTACCACGAATTCATAGTGGCCATAACGACTTTGAAAAGTCGATTTATAAATGTCTTCTTCTTTAATTCTAAGCTGATGATAACCTGATCTGAGGTCTATCTTGAAGAAGTATTCTGCTCCCGAAAGCTGATCGAAGAGCTCATCAATACGTGACAACGAATACTTATTTTTGATTGTAAGTTGATTCAGTCGCCGGTAGTCTATGCATAACCTAAGAGAGCCATCCTTCTTCTTGACAAAAAGAACCAGCACATCCCAGGGGGATGTGCTAGGTCTAATGAAACCCTTGTCTAGTAGTTCCTGTAACTGCCTTTTTAGTTCCTTAAGTTCCTTGGGGGACATCCTGTAAGGGGCTATAGAAACAGGTGCTGCTCCTGGAATGAGTTCAATAGTGAAGTTTACGTCCCTCTCAGGTGGTAAACTGGGTAATTCGGATGGGAATACATCTGGGAACTCATTTACAATAGGAATGTTTGCTAGGATGATTTCCTTGGATTCGGTAACAATGACAGAAGCAAGAAAAGCTTCACACCCTCACGAGATAAGTTTGCAAGCATGAAGAGAGGATATGATAGTGGGATGTTTCCTATACTTGATGCCAAGGAAGAAAAATCTGAGAATACCAGGTTTTAGGAAGGATATAATCCTATTTCGGCAATTAATATCAACATCATGATCCATAAGCCAATCTACCCCTAAAATGGCATCGTACCCATTCATGTCAAGGCATACTAGGTTTGCGGGGAGCTTGTGGTCTTCTACTATTACTTCACTATCAGGATAATATTTGGTAAGTTTTGTTCCAGAACCTAAGGGTCTGGTTATAGCAAGATTTGAAGGTAAAGGAATTGATGCGATTGGTAATGTTTTGGCAAACGTAGTGGAGACAAAAGAATGAGAGGCACCAGTGTCAAATAGCACAAATGCAAGATGAGAACAAATTTGAATAGTACCTTCCATAAGCCCACCATCCCTGGGCGCTTCTTCTTCTTCTAGAACAGCATTGAGGCGAGCCTACCTCCTACGTCCACCGTCGGACGATTGATCTTTCATAAGGGGGCAATCCGACATATGGTGCTCCCTGATCCCACAGCGTAGACAAGCACCAAGGCGCTTCTAACATTCTTCAGTCGAATGTCTGAACTTCTCACAAAATGTGCAAGCCGTGGCGACTTGCTCCTTCTCCTCCTTGACTCTCTTATTTTTCTGGGAACTTCGACCATTCCTGCTCCTGGATATTTTCTTACTATCACGGCTTTTGTAGGGTTCCGTAATACTGAATTTTTCTTTCTTATAATGCCGATCAGATCGTCGGCTAGACTCTTCTCCTT
Organism: Amorphophallus konjac; assembly: GCA_022559845.1. Taxonomy (NCBI): domain Eukaryota; kingdom Viridiplantae; phylum Streptophyta; class Magnoliopsida; order Alismatales; family Araceae; genus Amorphophallus; species Amorphophallus konjac. The sequence continues at coordinate 152,957,545 of CM040121.1, forward strand.
TTCCTTTCAATTTCTCGACCTTTTCTAAGGTCCTTTCACATAAATATGCCCGCTGGACCATCTCCGCATAGGTACGGATGTTTTGGGTCCCGAGCTGCTGAATGAAACCGGGTCGTAACCCGTCCATAAATCGATTTGCCTTTAATAAATCGGTACTGATTAAATGTGGTGCATAGGGTGCTAGCATGGAGAATTGAAGTTCATATTCCACGACTGTCATCATTCCCTGACGAAGAGAGGCGAACTCCATAGCCTTCCTTTCTTTGACATGCTCAGAAAAGTACTTGGCACGGAACAAAGTGAGAAAACCGTCCCATGTATGAGGTGCATCGGCCGGAGGTGCCGGAACCGACTTCCACCATGTACGGGCATCCTTGTTGAGTTAGAAAGTTGCAAGACGCACCTTCTCTTGAACGGTGCATTGGATGACGTCAAATATACGGTTCATCTCGTCAATCCAGTTCTCTGCTTCATCCGGATTAGAAGAACCATAGAAACGCGGAGGGTTTAAACTCCAGAAATTGTGATGTAAGTCGCCAGCCCTTGCCCCTGCGCCTGCTTGGGCCATGGTTTACAATGCCTGAGTAAGGCCGACAACTGTTTGTTGCATGCCATTCCAATCTACGCGATGAGCCATTTGTAAAATAAGGTACCTGAGAGAAATATAACAACTTGTTATTTCTCATGGAATTGGAAGAAAATTAATCTTAAAGCTAATTAACTATCTTATCCCGGGCTCTACCCAATTCTCACATGGGTATGGAAATTTCTTCCTTAGTTCATAGGTAGGGGTCCTTAAACCTTGGACTTATCCCATGACATGATTCTTCTCCCTAAGTCTTGAGACTTAGGCTCTGATACCAACTTAACTGTCACGCCCCGAGCCTTTATTACAGCGGAAGACTAGCTCGAGGAACGTGAACAGCCGGCATGGTAAGCCTCTTGCAAGCAAGAACGATCAGAGCGCAGACAATCACACACATAAATGCAATTGCACAATATTTACTCAAGCTTCAACTTTCATTTCATTATCAATCAAATATTAAAATACAATCACTAATTCAACTTTCTTCATCATACTAGACACAAGAAATAAGAAAATTACATAGACTCAATCTAAACAATGTAGACTTTCTAAGTCTTCACTCATTCTTCATTCACTCTCAGATCCGTTACTTGAATATTCCGAATCCGAACCCGACTCACTTCCATCTCCTGAAAAGATTGGAAATAGGTAATGAGCACACTTGCCCAGTAGGTATCTTCGCATCAACATGAAGGCATTATTAAAGTAATTAACATTTTAGCTCTAGAGGATAAGGTAAAATCATGCGAAATACGATAAATCAAGCGAATAACCAAAGTAACAAAGATGATCATTTAAGATAGAATGAGAGCAAGTATGAACTAGCAAGAATGTAGCAGGGCCTTTCATGAACAAGAATGTAATGAGAATGTACTAGCAATACCACGTAGTCATCATCCAAACATCTTTTACTTATGAGCAAGTATATGGTGAATTTCTGTGGAATATCATGTAACAAGCAAGAAAGTCATGTACGTGTATCGTGGATTTTCACTTCACGAGCTGTGGATATTTCACTTATTTATAGAGAAAGTACTCCCAGCGCAATGTGACGCCAGTAGCATCATACCCCATGGTTTACAGTATGTTTTCGATAATCAACCGAGGGGACTAGCATAGAGCCCTTGAACACAATCAGTGCTCGATCGCATCTTCAAATATAAATCAAGCTATTTTCACATTTCAATAAAATATGGCCAAGAATGTAACAAGTTCAATAAGTTCACAATAATCAACAAATGAACGCTTCAACTTAGGACATGAGAGATCAAGAATGATTTAAGACGATGTCATGCTTATGGAAATAATTTGGCAGCATAACGGTACATTTATTATCATTCATAATTAAAGTTAAGTATCTTAGACAATATGACAAATCCTAGACCATCAATAATCCATCTAGGAACTTTAGAATATCAACCCTTTGGTCAAATCTCGGGTTAAAGAATTTAGAACTATGACGGTCTAATACTGGGCCGTTACATGAACTTAACGGTCGAGAACTGGACCGTTAGAACAGGCTGAATCCAGAAACAAAGAAATTGGACTTAGTACAATGTGACGGTCGTACACCGGTCCGTTAGGTAAGCCTGACGGGCTAGTGCACGTCCGTTACATTAACAAGACTTAGAACTTCGATTTGTGCTTTTCTAGACAAATGGGCTTTAATGGTACAACCAATTCGGCATCCTAGTGGGAATCCGAGGCTCGCAGAGAATTACAGAGGCCTTGAAACAAGATTTCCTAATCCATTGGAAGGAATATCCAATAGAGAGATCCTCATGTTCAAGAATATGTTCTTATAGTGCAAGAGTGTGAACTAATGGACATATACCGGGGTATATGCCATGTACTTAAAGAAAATGACTCTATAGATAAGAGAGAATGTGTAACGGTATAAAATCATGATAAAACTCATCAATATCTTTTCTAAATCAAGGTTTTAATACAAAACTATAGTGCTTTGGCATGAAATTAACATATGCTTGAAAATAACTCTAAAGTATGCAAATTTCTAACATGAATCAATATTGGAACTTAAAACCATGAAAAATAGGTTAAGATCTATTTAACTAGGCATACATATATATTAATTGGACCGATCTTGATTCTGTCTTAAGTTGACAGAACGTAGTGTTGTGTGACGGACTAGTCTGGGCACGTCACAAGAAGGTAACGGTCTAGATTAGGTCCATCAGGTTTCACAGAATCCTTCAGTCGTTCACAGAGGGTGTGACGGTCAATGTAGGTCTGTTACACGTCCCTGGCGGTCTTACGATAGACCGTTAGGTCCTCAGCTGACAAAAAATAGAAACTATAGAAATCTATGAATAATTCATTACATGCTAACTACTCTAATCATGTCTAAACGAGAAAAATGCTATCTAGATGCATCGGTAGTAATGAAATAACAAGAGATAATTTTTTTATCTTCAATTAGGGTTGAAGGCATGCATGAATGTATAGACTGATGAAATTCATGAAGTATAATGCATGAAATCCAAATAAACTAGAGGGATTTTATCCCTAACAATGTGTTTTTGCCGTTCATGAGATAACCTACCTCTTAACTGGGCTTTAAACTTCTAATTTGAGTCTTCAAGGGTCGCCCTAGTTCTTCTCTTCCTGTGATTTTTCAGCAACTTCACGTTGCCCTAACTCTCCAACCTCTTGACCTAAAGATGTGAAATTTGAAGGGTAAGAAGATGAAACTAAGAGGAACAAAAAGTTCTAAAGAACCCTTCCCTAATTACCTTGTTTGGGCGTCCTAATTCCTTGATCTTCAATGGTCCTTTGCTCTGAATCCTGGGCTGCTAAGACAGAATCATCGACTTTAGAAGCCTTTATCTCCTTGGTTACTTGATCCCCTAACATGAAATTTTGAGGGTAGTTAGTCTAAAGTATTAGGAACGAAATACTCTAAAGAACTTACCTGAGATTCTATCTCCTTACCTTGATTCTTCACGAGTCAAAGGTAAGGGTTACTCAGTTCAGAACTGAGTTCTATTTATAGAGTTTTGGCTAGGGTTCAAGGATTTGAACGATTTTAGAGTCCTTAATTGGCAAAAACCTAATCTCTAAGAGTCCTTAGCAATGTTATAAGTTCTCCCAAGTTGGTCTCTAACCAAGAGAATCCCAAAGTTCCAATCTTTTTGCAACTTCTTCTTCTCACGGAATCCGCTGAGTGTAACGGACCAGGATTGGTACGTTACGTGACTGTAGCGGTCGCCCGATAGACCGTTACATCAACTAGGCGTGGACATTCATCTTAATTCAAACTCTTTGGTTAATTATCCACTAAATTATCCCTTTTTAAGTGTATTTATCCCTATAATTCATGGATAACTTAAATAACCTTCTAGAATATAGGCCAAACTTATTGGGCTTGGTCCTTAAACCTATTGGGCTATGACTACTAAAGCTAGGTTAATTATTTAGCCTAGTTGGGCCTTATAATACCAATATCTATTTACTAAGCTTTATAAATGCCTAATTCAATCTAGAAATTATTTATATAAATTTGGGTCACTACATGACGTCAGAAAGGGGGTGAACATACTTCTCTGTCTCATGGAGACTGCACTCCCGCATCTTGTTCACTAATGTGATTGAATGGGCAGCCAAGCTCCAGAAATGCAGAACCCCGGGCGAGTCCATTGGAACCTTTGTCAGTTTGCCTCGAATAGCAAAAAGCTGGTCCACTGTTCAAGTCGGCTCAACACTGGTAAACTCTATCATCCTGGGAACTAGCTGTGCCGACTGGAGTGATCGAGGAGCAGCTTCCGGGAATAACGTACAAAGCCAGGCATTGAAAAAGTGAAACAGACCGACCCTCCGCAGATTCCTCAGAAGATGAGATCGATGCAAGTCCCCCAGCATTTTATATACTAAACACAGTTCCACCGGGCACAATGAGAGCTTCATGCCTCATGCCATCAGGCAGGCAGGGTAAATGGCCTCAGCCCGGATCACACTCTCGTCTCCCTGTGGAAGAGTGAAGGAGCAAATCCAATATGTCAAGTAGGCAGCACAATGAGTGACTGCGTCAATACCGGCTGGGTTGGGCCCTCCTTGTTGTCCTCCTTTCAATGTGGATGGGAAAGTGGCTTGTCGCCGAACCCTCTTCTTTTGCTGGACAGGAGCCGACACTATCGAGGGGATGTCTTTGTATTTCTGATCCCCTCTGAAGAAATACTGGAGCCAGGTGCCCATCCTCACGTGCCTCTTCTCTCCAGGCTTGCGTGCTTCCCTAGTATCACACAAGGAATGGCAGAGAGTACGATATGCTTTCATAAGATAGCGGTAAGCGAAACTAGTCAAGTATCGCCCTTCACCGTCTGTCTGATCTTTCAACCAGTTCAGCCAACAAACTTCTTCATACGGCTCACCGTCGATCGGGAGGCCGCTTAACTGAGAGAGACTCCAAAGGTCCAGCGATGTCTCTCCTTCTGAAGTATAGAAGGTGTTGTACTCTGGACATAACACCTCAATCATACCGCAACACAGACCCTTGGAGATGGGGTAGCGGTACCTCGATGCATAGACACTGTGGTATACGCCTGCCTTGATCAAAATAGGAGCATAGTGTTGTAGAACATAATCTGTAAATTCCACTACTCCTGGCCCGAAGGCATGGGCATCAGTAGCCTTCAAGTCAGCAAACCAGCCTACCGAGATCTGGTGCTTGAAGCGCACCGCTAAACAATCCAGTAGGAAGGGCTCCTCTCTGTACCCCCATTTTAGCGGGATCAAGAGTAGACCGAAAGATGGCTTTTCCCTGTCAACACGGCCTGCAGTCTCATTCCATCTGGCTGGGATGAATTCAAGGGCTCTGGTCAACAGCCCATCCTGAGGAGTCAGCTCTTGGAGGCCAAGCACAACATTCCACTTCCTGGGCTCGCCTGGCAAATACATGGGTCTTCCCCGCACAACGAAGTCTGTTAGACTATCCCGCTCGACAAGTAGCACCACCTCGGCCTTCTGAGTGAGGAATAGGTCCCACTTCCCCTGAAGGTTGAATCACCTCATAAAAGACATCAGATGCTTGTCCTTGTGGTGATCCACCCTGTGGCCGTCCCGGCGGTCGTACTTGAAAGAATCACTCCCGATAATCAACAAACGATCAGTGTCTACTGTGTCGATCTTTGAATCAGAAGACTCTGCAACTATGGTCAGCTTACCATGGCCTCTGTCTAGAGAATCAACATACATGTTAACAAATAAAAAAAAAATAAACGAAGTCAGAAAGGTGTTTTTGGAGACAAATGTTTTTCTAACAAAATTCCGGTAGAGTCTCCCCAGCCCGGGAGCTTGCCAGAAGGAAGCGGGAACACGTCCACTAAGGAACGGTCCCTAAAATAGGCCATGGGTGTCACACCGGGGCCGAATAGGACACCCAGGGTTGTAGCTCTGAGGACAAGCCTACAAGGAGCCTCCCGGGGCCTGGAAAGAGGGGTTTGAATCCCCTGAATTTGAAAGAATGAAGCTCTCCCTCACCAACTCTCACCGCCACCGCCGTCGCGAGAGAAGGCTCACCGCCGTGGGAAGAGAGAAGAAAGAGAGAGAAAGCTCAGGTTGCGAATGAGGAGAATGAAAATAAAGAGAAGAAAGAAAGGATATATATAGGGGGCTTCGATGGCCTAATACGGCATGCTGAAAGGGTGCACCATTTTAACCCATTGCTGCCCAAATTCAAAAATGAAAAGGCGCATCATTTTAGGCATGCCGTGCCATTTTAACGACCGGAGCCATGGCCACGCCGTTTTAAGGCTGCTATAGGGTCGTGCCACTCCAACGGCATCTCAACCGCACCAAGCAAATACTCTGTACTAATCAGACAAGGAATATGTTCAGTCTGGGTACATCCGCTGATCCCGCGTCGCTCGTGCCTCACTTGCGACACCCGCGGCTGGGGGGCATTTGTTGGCACCCGAAATATGATTGATGGCAACCACGCCTGAATGACGAAAGAACACGGCTAGCCGAAGTGCAAAAGCTGAAGAGAATTAATACACAAGGGTCCTCTCAGACTGCTGAAGCTTTAGGTCACCTGATGAGAGCATCAGGGACTCCACCTCAGGATGGTCGAAACAAATCCACAACAAATCAGCAGTGCCGTTTGGCCTGCCCAATGAACCGGTATCGACTTAGTCGTGCCGAACAAACTCCGTCTGTCGTCCGATCTGGGCGAGAATGTACCTGGTGGTTCACCACCCGACAAGAAACCTTCTTGAGGTGAAGAAATGTCCCCGACTTCTCAGAACAAGGTGCCGATGGCCACGTCAGCCAGAAACCCGAATGTCTGAACTAAAGGCACGAACAACATCAAAATTGGCCGTCTAGTGGCTTGAAGATCCTCCCGATACTTCTCATGTCGATCCCATCGGGACACGATGAGATGAAAGTTTAAGTTGACTCTCGGAGTCAGTCCTAGTTTCACGAGCCAAAGCCCGGCCCGAACAAGCACAACAAGGGGAACAACCCGGCACGGCCCTAAACCGGTGCGCCCCTAATCCGGCGTGCTCCAATGCCCCTAATCCGGCGCGCATAAACCAACCCTCACTAAACCGGCGCACCCACCTGCGCGCTGGGTGAGGCTACGCCGGTTAAGGCTATAAGAAGGGGGCTTTCGAACAGACGAAAAAGAAAAGAAAAGGGAGAGTGCAAAGGTCGAAGTGAGAAAATGAGAGAAGGGGAATCAGAGAGGGGAAGCTTGGAAAAGAAGAAAAAGTTGAGAGAGGCTTTCTTGGGCAGTCGTCCACCATTCGCCAACAGAGAGGAAAGGCTCGGAGCGAGGGAAGAGAGGAAGATTTTCGATACTCTATTTTTGTTGTAAAGAGCGGAGGTGGGTGTGTGGATATCGCCTTCATTCGTCATCTAGCCCTCCCTTTGTCAATATCTCCTCTGTGGCTTGTAATGAAACGGGCGATGATATGAGCCTGCATTCCCCTTCATTTCCTTTTTAGTTTAGCCTTTGGCTATTTTTCTTTTCATCTTCTGATGCAAAGATGTAATGGAACGGTCTCGTTCGGCAACGCCAGGCCGAATGCAATATATATTTCTTTTCTTTGATCATTCCTTAAGCTGTGTCTGAATCCCTCCTCTTGTTCTGTTGCATTTACTTCTGTATTGTTTATTAACATATGATTTCTTCGGTCAATGCCGAGCATGCCCTGGGATAACCAAGGGCTACATTAACATTATCCCCTTCCCCGGGGCTCTCTTTCGGTGTGGTAGCTATGTTAAATGCACCATATGCTCGTTGTTCGTCTCACCGCCAGAGACATACATATATGTGCATCTCCGCTTTCCCCCTGGGGTTGGCTTCCCTATTACCTCTCCATTCACAGTCATGAACTGGAGAGAATAGGGTCACCCCTATAATCTGGGTGCGACGCCCCTGGGTATGGCCATTTTTCCATATGTCACCCGCCAATCGCTCAAGCGTTTGTTTCTTACATTCTCCGTGGTTCCCTGTGTAATATCATGGACCCTTCGGATCCCTCTTTTCGGGTCTCGGATCTGTTTTCTTGGAGAGTCCGACTCCGTTGTGTCTGAAATTATGTTTCAGACATCTTTCATGTTCGGATCCGTGCCATTCGGATCAATTTCGGAGGCCCGGAGCGTGTTCTGTGGCTTTTTTTGCATGTTTTCCGATTCTGCGTGTGTGTTTCGGCAAGACCTACGGAACCCCGTAGCGGGTGAACTGGGCCATTCACCTAGGCACGGGTGGTACCGTTACGATCGGTGCGTTCCGAGGATCACAGAAATGTAATTTTTAATTTTTCGATATTTTCTAGAATTTCCAGATTTTCTATAAATCCCCAACCCTTTTCTTTTTCTTTTTCCCCTTTCTCTTTCTTCTTCCTCTTCCTTTCTTCCCGTTGGAGAACCGGCGCCCCCTCTCCTTCTCTCTCCTCTTCTGGCGATGACGCGGCGTGCCCCTCCGGCTCTAGACGGTGGTGGGCGACGGTGTGGCGGCGACGGCGGCGAGGTGATCACGGTGGCGTGCGGGGCTCGTGGGAGCTCGAGGAAGAACGAACGGTTTTTGAAGAACGACGATGATCTAGGCATTTTTGGGCTTCTTGGAGGTAGGGTGACAGATCCCTACTTCTTCCCTTGCGTCCCCCGTGATTTCTAGGTCGAGGGGAGCCGAGAGAGCTGTGATTTCATGCCGGGATGGGAAAACTCCATGTTTAAGGGGTGAGCTTGATTTCACCAATTTATTGCGTTTCTAGCTAGATTTTTGGGGTTTCTAGCATGCTGGGAGTTAAGGGAATGATTTCCCTTTTGTTTTTCCTTGACCAGGGGGTGAATGGGCGTGGTTTTTGGTTTTCCCGTGCGTATTCCACGAACCGGGCTCTGCCCGTTGTCGCGCTACTGTCCAGGGGCACGATCTTGAGATCGCGCTACCCAATGTCACCACGTTCATCGAGGAAGATGAACAGGGGTGGGTCGGCCTGTTGGCAGGGAACGCGCCTGCCCGACCTGGCGCGACTTCGGAACGCGCTAGGTTCCCCCAGCGCGTTCTTGGTCTATCGCGTTAGGGCTTCATAGCGCGTTAATGATTAATGTGCTATGGACCCTGAGCGCGTTCTTGCTTGATCGCGCTAGGCAAGGTGAGCGCGTTCACGAACGCGCTCCTGGCCTATGGCGCGTTAAGGCCCCTTACAGATTCAAGGGTTTTTCGCACGTGAAAGTCTCCAGGATGGATCGACACCCGTGTTCTGTTATATCGAAGTTACGCTTTACCGATTCGAGTCCCGGGTTAGTGGATCTTGATCCGCGTGCTGACCCGTGGTCTGACTGATGCTGAGCATCATGTGGGGGCCACACATGGGGGTGCCGTGGGATCCTGGGAGTTGGTGTTCTCTGCTCGTGTCATCGTGAGATGGTGTTGGTATGAGGAGCGGCCCTTGTACTTTGTCCGGTTTAGACGTCATTTTCTGTTGACTAGAGAGTTTACTCCTTCAGTGACCCTCCACTAGTCGTAACATTCCGACACGCGAGTGGTCCCACCAGGGAGTGGTGGCGAGGCTACCCCGAGAGATGGTTTTTAGACTGGTTTCTGTTGGGCCCCACGTCTTGCAGCCAGAGTCCGGCTGAGGGGAAAATCAGTTAGAGGGCCAGACCAGGGACGCGCGGTCTGTGTGTGCACACGTGGTTGGGGGCGGTTGGACCCGCGCTGACGAGCGCGACCCCAGCTAGTCACTTGTTATGTGGTTACTTGTACGGTGTCCCCGTTCCACCAGGGGGCGAGGGGGACACCCGAGGCGCGATTTAAGTCGTCAGTGGATGCATTCGGCCTTGCTTCTAGTGGGTTGGTACTCCTGTCTTTGTCTGGTTGTGACTCTTAGATTTTCTTTAGCTTTTGACAAGTTATCTCGATTTTCATGCCGTGTGTTCGGTACTAGCCATCGTAGTAGCTTGCAGTTACTTTCCACGCAATTTCTCGGTTTGCGAGGTGGGGACCGGATGATCCCTACTGAGCCTTGTGTTTTGAGGTTCATTTGCTACGTGTTTTCACCGTGTTTCAGGTGAGGCGAGGCTTCTGGGGAGCGCTTCAGAGGCTTCACGTGGTTCAGGTGCCCAGGGTTAGTTGCCAGTTGCCAGTTCTGGGGTATGCCCCGCGTAGTTATACTTTTCTCTTTGGATTGTACTAGTTGTGGACTATTATCTTTTTAGACTGCTGTTATTTTGTGGACCATGTAATTTAATTAATTTCATTTACTACTTCCTGCTTAATTCATTTAATCTGCGTAGCTCTGTAATTATTTTAGATTCTTCTGTATCTCCACACCATCCTTTCAACCCTTCCGAGTCTTTGGGCTCATGGGTGGCGGTTCAAGATTCGGGTTATCAGACCTTCCCGGTGTTCGGATCTCAGGTCGTTACAGCTGGTATTAGAGCACGGTTGTGGATATATATATAAGAATCATAAATAGTTGTAGTGGTCCACTAGTCCACAATGGTGATGTACAGTCAGCACTGGCTTAGGGCATCATGTGTTTTATTGATTCCGTTGTTTTCCGTGTCTTATGTCTGTTTGCAGTAGGCGAGTATGGCTTCGAGGTGGAGGAATCACACTCAACAGGGACAATCGACAGGAGAGCAGGAGGAGCAGAGTAGAGTGCCACCGGACACCAACCAGGCAGGGGATGCAGCGAGAGTTCCGAGGGCCGAGGATTTTTTTTGGAGTATGTTTCAGGCCATGGCTCAGCAGTTTGGCGGTGATGCTGGTGAGGGTTCGTCGGCTCGGGGTGGACCCAGTCATGCTGTGAGGGACTTCTTTCAGTTTCACCCACCCTATTATGAGGGCCAGCCAGATCCCGATGTGGCTAGGCGGTGGCTTGATGAGATGGAGAGAGTGTTCAGTTCCATGCGTTGTGCTGTGGAGGACATGGTGATGTTGGCTTGTAACCAGTTGCAGGGTACATCTCGAGATTGGTGGTCTTCAGAGTGGAAGACGTCCTTTCGGTCTCGTCCCCTTCAGGAGATCGTGTGGAAGGACTTCGTTACGGTCTTCGAGCGTACTTTCTTCCCATCCTATGTTGGTATGCAGAAGATGTGTCAGTTTTTGGAGCTGGTTCAGGGAGACATGTCGGTGTTGCAGTACAGGGCTCGTTTATGGAGCTAGGCCATTATGCTCCCCATATCATGGAGCATGAGGGAGTGAAGACCGAGCAGTTCGTGCAGGGTTTGAGGCAGGAGCTGAGGCACCTCTTGATGGAGAACGCTGCTACTGATTTGTAGACAGCGTCTCGTGTGGCGGCATCTTTGGAGCTGTATATGTAGAAGGTCCGAGGATCGGGAGGCCAGGGGCAGTCCCAGTCAGGCCGTAGTCAGCACACGGCTACCCAGCAGCAGAGTACTTTCCAGCATACTGTGTGTAGTTCGGGAGCGTCGACACCTAGAACATCAGCAATAAGATCTACGTCTTTTGGCTCCAAGTTCAAGAAGTTTATGAAGAAGGGCTTTGGTAAGAAGTGTAAGGATCAGAGGCAGGCGTCATCGGGTAGTGTACAGCAGCCGATTCCTTTTCAGCATCAGAAATCAATGGGTGGATCACGGGGAGCATGTCCCCGGTGTGGCGAGTCGCATCCAGGCAGGCAGTGCACGGCGTCGGTGATTTGGTTCAGGTGTGACCAGCCAGGGCATATGGCGCATGATTATCCTCAGACGTCGCAGCAGCAGCAACAGTTTCCTCTGCAACATCAGTACCCTCAGCAGTAGAGGCAGCAGCAGGGGCAATATCCGCTGCTACCCAGGTCAGCGAGTGTGGGAGGCAAGCAGAGATCCCAAGGCTAGATTACACACATGACCAGGGCAGAGGCAGTGGCGTCACAGCTCATGGAAGGTACCGTTCAGATTTTGGGTTGTGCGGCTCACGTTTTGTTTGATTCTGGCGCATTTCATTCGTTTATTTCGGAGGATTTCGCGATGAGTATTGAGGAGCCGATGACTCAGTTGTCCTGTGATTTGGCAGTGGAGTTGCCTTCTAGTGATTTTATGATCACTCCATATTGTTTTGATGAGGTTCCTGTGTGGGTTGAAGGGCGGAGTTTGTCGGCCAGGCTTTATGCGTTGCCACTTCAGGACTTTGATGTGATTTTGGACATGGATTGGCTCGAGGCACATCATGCGTTAGTGGATTGTTGCTCGAAGAGGGTTTATTTTTGACGGCTTCGTGGACCCACCTACTATTTCCAAGGTATTAGGTCTTCCTCTTCCGGCTTTCTTATTTCGGCTATTAGGGCTTGTCGTTTGCTTGATGCGGGTTGTCGGGGTTTTCTCGCTTCTGTGGTCATGGTGGACCAGTCGGAGCCGGATGTGGAGAACATTCCGGTGGTGTGCGAGTTTCCCGATGTTTTTCTCGAGGACCTACCTGGATTGCCTCCCCAGCGGGAGATTGACTTTGTGATCGAGATTGTGCCTAGTACGGGACCTTTGTCGAAGGTTCCTTACCATATGGCTCCCACTGAGTTGAGAGAGTTGAGGGCGCAGTTGCAGGAGTTGCTGGCCAAGGGGTATATTCGTCCTAGATTTTCCCCTTGGGGTGCGCCAGTGTTGTTCGTGAAGAAGAAGGATGGTAGTCTGAGGTTGTGCATTGAATACCAGTAGCTGAATGAGGTGACCATTAAGAACAAGTATCCGTTGCCGCGGATTGATGACTTGTTCGACCAGCTTCAGTCTGCTCGAGTGTTCTCGCCGATTGATTTATGGTCCGATTATTATCAGTTGCGGATTCGAGAGTCTGACGTGGAGAAGACTGCGTTTAGCTCGAGATACGGGCATTATGAGTTTCTGGTGATGCCGTTTGGGCTCACCAATGCCCCCGCAGCGTTTATGGATTTGATACAGAGAGTGTTCAGTCCCTACTTGGACCAGTTCGTGGTCGTGTTTGTGGACGACATCCTTGTGTATTCGCGGTCTGCAGATGAGCATGCGTATCATTTGAGGGTTGTGTTGCAAACTTTGCGAGATCACCAGTTATATGCTAAGCTCAGCAAGTGTGAATTTTGGCTTCACGAGATGCACTTTTTGGGGCACGTGATTTCTGGTGATGGTATTTCCGTGGATCCAGCCAAGGTTGAGACAGTGATGCAGTGGCCGAGGCCAAGGTCCGTGACGAAGATTCAGAGTTTCTTGGGGCTGGAAGACTATTACAGGAGATTCATTCAAGATTTTTCTCGTGTTGCAGCCCCGATGACCAGGCTTACGTGGAAGGATGTGCCGTTCGTCTGGACTGGTGAGTGCGAGCAGAGCTTTATGGAGCTTAGAAGGTTGCTCACCTTGGCACCAGTGTTGGTGTTACCTTCTGGATCGGGAGGTTTTGTGGTGTGTACGGATGCTTCCGGGGTTGGGTTGGGTGCTGTGCTGATGCAGCACGGTAGAGTGGTGGCTTATGCATCTCGGCAGCTAAAGTCCCATGAGGAGAACTATCCTACCCATGATCTTGAGTTAGTGGCTGTGATCTTTGCGTTGAAGATCTAGAGGCATTATCTGTACGGTGAGAAGTTCGAGGTGTTCACAAACCATCAGAGTTTGAGGTATGTGTTCACCCAGAAGGACCTTAATCTCAGGCAGAGGCGATGGATGGAGTATATGAAGAATTATGACTTCACCCTATCTTATCAGTCGGGTAGGATGAACGTCGTTGCCGATGCCTTGAGTAGGAAGGTCGTTGTCAGCACCATGATGATGAAGAAGTGGAGGCTCTGGGAACAGGCGCCGGCCGTGACATTTAGGCTTAAGGTTCCCCAGGAGCCGGGGTCAGTTGTTCTTGTGAGCTTGACTGTCATGCCTGCGATTCGTCGCCAGGTGACAGATGCTCAGCGTGCAGACCCTGAGTTACCCCGGATTTTAGCTTTGGCTGATGTGGACTACGGTGAGGACGGAGCTGTGAGATTCCGTGGTAGGCTGTACGTCCCAACCGAGGAGCAGGTGAGACGTGCGATGTTACGGGAGGCTCATGGGAGTCGGTACACTGTGCACCCGGGCGCGACGAAGATGTATCGGAACTTGAAGAGGCAGTTCTGGTGGCCAGGCATGAAGAGAGATATTACGAGTATGTGGCCCGATGCCTGACCTGTCAACAGGTGAAGGCGGAGCATCAGCGACTAGGAGGTACTCTTCAACCCTTGGAGGTTCCCACGTGGAAATGGGACCACGTGACCACGGATTTTGTGGTGGGTTTGCCGAGGGCTCCGAGTGGGCAGGATAGCATTTGGTTATTGGTGGATAGGCTGACGAAAGTGGCTCGGTTGTTATCGATTAAGGTCAGCTGGAGTGTGTCTAAGTTGGCTCGTCTATATGTGGAGCGGATCGTTCCTTTGCATGGAATTCCCATTTCCATTGTGTTCGATCGAGATCCACGTTTCACTTCTGAATTTTGGAGGAGTTTCCAACGAGCTCTTGGCACGGAGTTGGCGTTTAGCTCAGCGTATCATCCTCAGTCAGATGGTCAGTCGGAGAGGACCATTCAGATGTTGGAGGATATGTTGAGATCATGTTGCCTAGAATGACAAGGGAGTTGGATTCACCATCTACCATTGGTGGAGTTTGCCTACAACAATGGCTATCATTCGAGCATTGGGATGGCTCCTTATGAGGTGTTGTACGGGCGTCCTTGTCAGACTCCACTCGATTGGTCTGAGGTTGGTGAGGGTGTTGTAACAGGACTGGAGCTGGTGCAGCAGTGCATTGATGTGGTGCATCTGGTCCATCAGAACATGTTGGCGGCGCAGAGTAGGCAGAAGAGTTATGCCAATCGGAGAAGGCAGCCACTCTGGTTTACGGTCGGTGACCGTGTATTTTTGAGGGTCTCTCCCATGAAGGGAGTGATGAGACTTGGACAGCGTGGGAAGTTGAGTCCCCACTATGTTGGTCCTTTCCTCATCGTGGAGCGCATTGGCGAGGTTGCTTATCGGTTGCAGCTACCTCCTGAGTTTGCAGCGGTGCATGACGTGTTCCATGTCTCGATGTTGAGGAAGTATATGCCGGATGTTTCTCATGTGTTGGAGGATTCGGTTTGGCCCGAGGTGACTCCCGATCTATCTCTACCGGAGTTCCCTATCCGTATTGAGGATCAGCTAGAGCAACACCTACGGAACAAGATTATTCCTCTGGTTAAGGTGGTGTGGCAGTGGCACTCTAGTGGTGAGGCTTCTTGGGAGCGTGAGGATGAGATGCGTCAGCAGTTACCTTACCTGTTCGAGTGAGTTCCCTTTTCTTTTCTTCCCTTGTGCTTTATTTTAAATTTCGAGGATGAAATTTGTTTAGGGGGGAGGGCTGTAATATCCCGGACCCTTCGGATCCCTCTTTTCGGGTCCCAGATCTATTTTCTCAGAGAGTTCAACTTCTTTGTGTCTGAAATTATGTTTCGGACATCTTTCGTGTTCGGATCCGTGCGATTCGGATCAGTTTCGGAGGCCCGGAGCGTGTTCCGTGGCTTTTTCCGCGTGTTTTCTGATTCTCGCGTGTGTGTTTTAGCAAGACCTACGGGACCCCGTAGCGGGTGAACCAGGCCGTTCACCTAGGCACGGGTGGTACCGTTGCGATTGGTGCATTCCGAGGATCGCAGAAATATAATTTTTATTTTTTTGATATTTTTTGAAATTTCTAGATTTTTTATAAATTCCCAACCCTTTTCTTTTTCTTTTTCCCCTTTCTCTTTCTTCTTCCTCTTCCTTTCTTCTCGTTGGAGAACCGGTGCCCCCTCTCCTTCTCTCTCCTCTTCTGGCGACGTCACGGCGTGCCCCTCCGGCTGTAGACGGTGGTGGGCGACGGCGACGGCGAGGTGATCACGGCGGCATGCGGGGCTCGTGGGAGCTCGAGGAAGAACAAACGATTTTTGAAGAACGACGGCGATCTAGGCATTTTTGGGCTTCTTGGAGGTAGGGTGATGGATCCCTACTTCTTCCATTGCGTCCCCCGTGATTTCTAGGCCGAGGAGAGCTGAGAGGGGTGTGATTTCATGCCGGGATGGGAAAACTCCATGTTTAAGGGGTGATCCAGATTTCACCGATTTATTGCGTTTCTAGCTAGATAAATGGGTTTCTAGCATGCTGGGAGTTAAGGGAATGATTTCCCTTTTGTTTTCCCTTCACCAGGGGGTGAATGGGCGTGGTTTTTGGTTTTCCCGTGCGTATTCCGTGAACCGGGCTCTGCCCATTGTCGCGCTATTGTCCAGGGGCGCGATCTTGAGATCGCGCTACCCAATCTCACCATGTTCATCGAGGAAGATGAACAGGGGTGGGTCGGCCTGTCGGTAGGGAACGCGCCTGCCCGACCAGGAGTTACTTCGGAACGCGCTAGGTTCCCCCAGCACGTTCTTGGTCTATCACGCTAGGGCTTCATAGCGCGTTAATGATTAACGCGCTATGGACCCCGAGCGTGTTCTTGCTTGATCGCGCTAGGCAAGGCGAGCGCGTTCACGAATGCGCTCTTGGCCTATGGCGCGTTAAGGCCCCTTGCAGATTCGAGGGTTTTTCGCACGTGAAAGCCTCCAGGATGGATCGACGCCCGTGTTCTGTTATATCAGAGTTACGCTTTGCCGATTCGAGTCCCGGGTTAGTGGATCTTGATCCGCGTGCTGACCCGTGGTCTGACTGATGCTGAGCATCATGTGGGGGCCACACGTGGGGGTGCCGTGGGATCTTGGGAGTTGGTGTTCTCTGCTCGTGTCACCATTAGATGGTGTTGGTATGAGGAGCGGCCCTTGTACTTTGTCCGGTTTAGACGTCATTTTTCGTTGACTAGAGAGTTTACTCCTTCAGTGACCCTCCACTAGTCGTAACATTCCGACACGCGAGTGATCCCACCAGGGAGTTGTGGCGAGGCTACCCCGAGAGATGATTTTTAGACTGGTTTCCGTTGGGCCCCACGTCTTACAGCCAGAGTCTGACTGAGGGGAAAACTAGTCAGAGGGCCAGACCAGGGACGCACGGTCTATGTGTGCACACGTGGTTGGGGGCGGTTGGACCCGCGCTGACGAGTGCGACCCCAGCTAGTCACTTGTTCTATGGTTACTTGTACGGTGTGCCCGTTCCACCAGGGGTCAAGGGGGAGACCCGAGGCACGATTTAAGTCGTCAGTGGACGCATTCGGCCTTGCTTCTAGTGGATTGGTACTCCTGTCTTTGTCTGGTTGTGACTCTTGGGTTTTCTTTAGCTTTTGACAAGTTATCTTGCTTTTCATGTCATGTGTTCGGTACTAGCCATCGTCGTAGCTTGTAGTTACTTTCCACGCAGTTTCTCAGTTTGCGAGGTGAGGACAGGATGATCCCTACTGAGCCTTGTGTTTTGAGGCTCATTCCCTGCGTGTTTTCACCGTGTTTTCGGTGAGGCGAGGCTTCCGGGGACCGCTTCCGATGCTCCACGTGGCTCAGGTGCCCAGGCTTAGTTGCCAGTTGCCAGTTCCGGGGTATGTCCTGCGTAGTTGTACTTTTCTCTTTGGACTGTACTAGTTGTGGACTACTATCTTTTTAGACTGCTGTTATTTTGTGGACCATGTAATTTAATTAATGTTATTTATTGCTTCTTGCTTAATTCATTTAATCTGCGTAGCTCTATAATTATTTTAGAGTCTTGTGTATCTCCACACCATCCTTTCAACCTTTCCGAGTCTTCGGGCTCGTGGGTGGTAGTTCGAGATTCGGGTTATCGGACCTTCCCGGTGTTCGGATCTCGGGTCGTTACACACTGGCTCGTGGCTGACTCCCAAATGCTAACTGATTCGCTTTCTTCCATGTCTAGCCTACCGCCAGTAGTGTAGTGGACGAATAATATATTACTGTGATTTTTTTGCCCCGAGTAGGATGGGGGGAAGGTCTACCCAATGTGGCCTGTTCCCTATCTCAATTTCATGGCTAAAAATTAAAGGTTTAATACCAATACCGTGTTCCGTCTCGACCGTTAGGACTCACTGACCGGGGAGGGGGAATGCCCGCATCGAACGTTCACGTTGCTTTCCTTCTGAATCACCACCAGGCTATAGGATCCCGTCCACCTATGGCGCGGAGTCCTATAAGCCACCTGAGGTGAATAAGAATGGGTCTTTCGACCCAACATTAAATCTACATTCCTCTGGGAGTGGTGGTGGCTGTGGGTAAGGGACCTCTTGTAGGCTAGTCCTCGAGGTTTCCCCCCATTCTGGCCGTCCCTTTTGGACAATGTCCTTGGCCCATGGAGTATTGGCACCCCTCGTAGGCTAACCCTCGAGGTTTCCATCCGTTTGGGTCCGTCGGTCACCGTTTTGCTTCCCGACTTTAAAGAGCGTACCCCAGTTTCTGTGGGAATGCCTGCACTTTCCCCCCGCAACCCTCTTGGTATGGGGAGGTGCTGCCAAATTTTTGACTGAATACTTAGTCTGAATCATGATGGAGCCTCAGTTCTGGGGACTGTAAGCTTGTTGTGGACTGTGCTTGAGTAGGAACCTCGCACAAGTCTTGGTTTGCTGTGTCTGTAGGACAATCAAATCTAAATTTACTCAATGAATAAACCCTTAATCAATGTCAAAAGACTGACCAAAATCACGGTGCAATCCAACCATTCAGAAAGAAAAAAAATCAAATTCTACCCCCAAATCAGCGCGGTCCTAATCCGGCGAGCCTTGATCCGGCTCCGCCCCCCTCCCCCCGCGCCGCTTTCATCTCACACTCATAAATCATTCTAAACCTATGGGCTCTAATCTGGCGCGCCCCTTCCGCACCGTTTAACCTTCCACAATGCCCCGCGCCATTTTAAAACCCAACATGCATAGACCTTAAGCCCAAACTTGCATAGACCTTGCCCAACATGCATCGACCTTAGCCCCCAACATGCATCGACCCTAAGCCCAAACCTGCACAGACCTCATCAAGCTGCGTCGACCTTAGTCCCCAAGCTGCGTCGACCTTAGTTCCCAACCCGCGTCGACCTTAAATCCAATATGCATCGACCTCATTCTTTCAAAGTCTACCTCATTCGTGTCCAAGGTCTACCTTGATTGAGCTCAGGCCGACCTCAGTTCTACCCCACGTTAACCTCTGGCCTTTGTCAAAAGCCTGATAAGACCTTCTAATGAATTATTAATGAGCTCAACCTCAATAAATCATGAATCCAAAAGAAATAAATAATAATAATAATAAATCAATTAGCTGAGCTTGCTTTTTATTTGAATGTGCAATTATGTTTGAACACACTTATCTTTGCTGCCTTGCTTGCTAGTTTCGCATGCATGTTTGCCGAATATTTGTCATCATCCTGGGCCTTGGTATATCAAATGGTGATCTGTCGAAGGTCTTCGGACCTACGTTCTCCGCCATGTATCGAGGGATCCGGGTAGTTAATGAATTTGAAATGCGTGCTCGAGCTTATATTTTATTCCCGCATTATGAATTATCACTCTCGCTAGTTCATTTATGCCTGCACGTTTATATAGCCTCAGTGGCCCATTATCTTGAAAATTAATCAAGGGTTTTCCTCTTCTTGGAGGATGTAATTAACGTCATAACCTTTATGGTATGACGGACTATCGGTCCCGACACGAACTTCACATTCGTCTGACTAAGTCAGATCGAGCGTATAATAAATTTGTCACTTATGTGACTGGCACGCCTACGCAATAAATCAATCAATAAATAAAAAGTAAAATAAAATGTGTTCCACAGCGAGACGTGGTTTTATGTGCAATTTTCAGGTGTGTTCCCGAGGTAGAGGTTTAGGGTTCCGGTGAGCGTCACCGAGGGCTTTCCTAGGCAGTGTCCAGTTCACGACAGTGGTGTCGTGATGAGTTTTCCTGGCAGTGTAGGTAGAGGTTTTTCATGTAAGTCTGATAGTCCCCCGACTGTGAGATCGGGACGTGTTTTTCGGTACAGTAGGAATAGCTATAGAGTCGAGGTTTGACCGGCCACCGCGTTTGCTGTTCCTGCTGTTGTTGCTACTTTCCGCTACCGCCGTTATTTACAGTTGCGGTTCCACGGGATCCCTACTGAGCCAGTGATAGGAGGCTCACCCCTATTTTTCAAGTGTGGTGGTTCTTCCTTGAGGTTCGATGGTGCCGTGCAGAAGTTCTTAGTTGCTAGCTCGTCGGGATGAGTGTTCACTCGGTGTTGGGTATGCTTCTCTGCCTTTGACTGTACTTTGGTTGGACTGGACTCTCTGTAGTTGTTTATTTAGTACTGTTAATTGTCCTATTTTATTTCCTATTTTTTTGTACCTCCACACTCCTTTTAGCCCTTCCGAGCCCTCCGGCTCGTGGGCGGCTGGCCAAGATTCGAATGGTATCGGGTTCTTCCCGGTATCCGGATCTTGGGTCGTTATAGCCATCAACCTGGCCATGACAACAGGACGACATCAACTCACTTGGCCAGTGCGTCGACCCACAACATGCCAAAAATTGGGCTGGGTCAACTCATGCTGCATGGAGTCGACTCATAGCATGGGAAACAAGAAAGCGGTCTATCGGTCGACCGCTACCTGATGGTAGCGGTCCTGAGAAGACCGCAATCGGGAAATCTAGCAGAATTTCAGCAGATCTTGGTAAGCACTTCGTTTCGCCTTTCATGAATTCCAGGGGTACAGGAGTTGGTGGTACAACTTGCTCGGCATCCTAGTGGGAATCCCAGGCTCGCGGAGACTTACGGAGGTCTTGAAACACGAATACCTAGTCCGGCGGAAGGAATATCCGATGGAGAGGCATTCGATGTCCAAGAAATTTAAGGTTTAAAATGTGTGGAAAACGAGTGTAAGCGGTAAGTCAAAACCACCGGAGTGGCATGACCCTTAAACAATCTTATGAAGCTAGCAAGTAATAATCAATAAGGATGAAGCAATGAACAATAAGGTTCAAGTTACTAACAGAATTGATTCATTATTTTAGCAAGTTATTCTACTCTCGTAGACATGTAATAACATGAGGATGATTTGGTTTAGATCATTGATTTCATAAACCCTAGTTAGCAGTGCGTCCTGTCAGGATATTACCCTAAGAGCATGTCTCAAAACAGTGAATAACATTACACAAAATGTGAAAAATAAATCGTGTTTATGCCACGAACAGAGTCAGAAATGATCAGGAATAAGGCCGCTATCCCAAGAAAATGGTCACATGGAGACCGCTATATCGTTGCCAGGAGGCGGCCTATCGCAAGACCGCAATCTCAGATAGCGGTCACTGATACGGCCGCAATATGAGACCGAGCCTGCTTCCGACGAACCTTTACACGCCTCGACTAAAATAGCAATTGTGATCATTATAGTAAATAGAATTTGGGAAAAATACTATCATTGAAAAGGGCTCTCGAAGATGAACAAGAGGTCATGCTTTAATTAAGGTTTGTCTTAACATAAACCTACATTAAATGGAGTTCAAGTGAAGATAGCTTCCTCAACACAACTTTGATTAAAACCATAAATTCGATCAGTATAGTGAACAAAATTTGGGCAATTTAGTATCAATAGAAAGAGAACACAAGGACGAACAAACTAGTATGCTTTAATTAAAATTTGACCTGAGAGAAACCTACCTTAGATGGGTTGAAAGGAAGACGACGTCGCAGGAACCCTAACACAAAACCCACGCTTTCCTCGCCGTCCCACGCTCTCGATCGCGCACACTGGCGGCTACTACGGCCAAAATGGGGTTCTTGGGAATGTTAGGCATCGGTTTATAGATATGGGGTCGAAGGAAGAGCCGTGTGTGGGCTTGAGGATCGACAGGAAGAGTCCTCCGCGTGATATTCGCGGTTGACGAATTCAACGAGTTTATCTCAAAAAAATCCGACTGCTAGGGTTAGGGTTTACGTGAGGAATTAGAGGGGAAGTGGGCTTCTAGCATGGGCCTACGATTTGGGACAGGATTGAGCCCATTTGAGCTCGATTTGAGTTCGAATTTGATCGATTAAGCTCGTTCTACCAAAAATTCCAAGTTTAGCCTAAAAACCCTTAATTCGGGCTTGATTAAATTTTCTTTTGGGGTCTGCCTAGTTAACAATTTTGTTAAGCTTTCCGTCCTCTATAAGAATATATATTTTTTATATTTTTATAAATTGGTCAAAATTTATCCTAAGGGTGAAATTCAATTAATCTAATTTATTATGCTAAATTCGGATCGCCATGAAAAAAATGATTGTACCTCAAAATATTAAATGGTCAGTGTAGCAAAATAATTATTCCTTATTATTTATATAGTCTGGCCACTTTTAAAATAATTAATTATTATAGTGTCATTTAACTAAAGAAGATCGTTGAAGTCATTAGATGATAAGTTAATTAAAAATATAATTATTTTAACATTTTCAATAGGGCACACCACGATCGATTCCATATATTTCCTCTCCCTCATTTTCATTTCGGAATATATATATATATATATTTAAAATTTTGAATTTTTACTTTTATTAATTGACTAGGGTGTTACATTTAGGGTCTGAGTTATTTACAAAAAAGATCCTAAATAGAATTAGAAAGTAAAAATAACACATCTAATCAGAGTATAAAACTAAATAATGATAGTTTAGGGTTAAAATACTTGAAGGGTCATCTTCTTCCGACCTCTCCTCGATGGGTTTCCAAACCTTAAAACAATGGTGGCGGTGACGTAAAAGGGGGCGGCGAGCTCGTGGTGCGTCACCTGCTTGCAACTTCCCCGCACCCCCCCCCCCCAAGTCGGTCTACTACCACCCCCACCCCCACCCCTCCCGGTCACCTCTCTCTCTCCGACGACTAGCTTGGGAGGAAGATGAGGTCACTACAAGCGCTATTGTGGAGCTCTGCCCCGTCGCTGCCACTGTCCCTCTGCCCCGTTCCCCCTCCTACAACTGCAAGCTTGCGACCCCCAACCCCCTGCACCCCTTAGCCCCCTCCTGCGGCCTCCCCCTGCTGCCCCTTTCCCCCTTCCACCTCTCGCCTTAGAGAGAGAATGTGGAGAGTAGAGAGAGTAGAACAAAGTAGAGAGAGATAGAAAGCGCAGAGGCTAGAGAGAGAAGGAGCGAGCAGAGAGGGATGGCGACACTTCATAAGTTCAAGCTGCTGGCGATGTAGTGCGTGATGACCGCGAGCAGCCCGTTGAGGAGCCATCTCCCTGAAACGGCCTCCAAGAGCCCCTCTTTCCACCTACGCCGCCGGAAGACCACCCTCTGCCAGCTCCTTAGCTGCTCATCGTCATCCTCATCCTCCTCCACCTGGAAGTTCCTCTGATGGGGTGAGCCCTCCGATTATGACTAGGCGGCATCAGATTGGGCCCATCGGAAGGGGCTGCTCAGCCACACCTCCCTCAAGGACCTCTTCATCTCCTCCTCCTCCCCCTCGCTACCAGATCTTGCTGATTCGGTGTGCTGCGGCGACGATGGAGAGGTCAAGGGGAGCAAAGGCAGCGGGGGCGATGAGGCAGAGTGCGAGGACTAGTCCCCGTCGGCATTTGACAGTGGAAGTGATGAGGACATCACTCGCGATTCCCTATGGCTTGGCACTTCCCTCCCACCCGGGAGCAGCTAGGAGGCCGTCTCTGTTCTAGAGTGGATCTCAGAATCTTTTCCTAGGTCACTATGTGATTTTCCCCTTTCATTACCATGTACTTTTGTCTTTTATTTGAGTCTTGTACCTAGGTTTTTAATTAATTGTCCTTAGTTGAGTCATATGAGTCTTTGTGCTTGTTAATAGGCCTTTACCACTGGGCTAGGCCCATGGGCGCACCCCCCCTTCCCCTTGGCTTTTGTGTTAGTATGTGAAGTGTTGAGGACCTATTTGTAAAAGGGATTTCCCTATAAATAGGGCCCCAACCCCTCCCCTTATGGTTAATGAAAAATTATTGAAAGTTTGCATCCACTTGAGTCTATCTCTCTCTCTCACTCTAATTCTCTCTCTCTCCCTCTCCAAGGGGCGAACCCCCTCTCTCCCCTCTCTCTCTCTCTCTCTCTCTCTCTCTAGTTCGAATCCCATCTCTCTCCTTACCCTTGCCACCTCATTTGCCACCTCAGCAAGCCTCTTCACCTCCCAAGACCCCCCATTACTTCACCATTAACAATCCCTCCTCCCCAAGCACCCTTTCACCTTCCCAAGGCAGCCCTCCCCCTTCCCTAAGCAACCTTCCACCTCCCAAGGACTCTTTCCCCTCCCCAAGAAGCCCCTTCACCTCCCTAGGTCGACCACCCCACTTCCCCCTTCCTCCCAAATTCGTCCACCATCCATCCACCCCCATCCATTGCTTAGGCCGCACCCTCCACCCACACACACACCCTTGCTGCATCCACCTTCTTCACCCCCCCCCCTGCAGATTTCGACCACTCCTCCCCTCCTCATCCCTCTACACACCACACAAGAGCCCCACCACTCCCCTTGGCCGCACCTCACCCACTTTCAATCACCCAAGAAGTCTTCTTCCCCGTCCTCCTAGTTTCAGCTTCGTGTGCAGGCCGACTTGCAGATCAACCTCCAGTTGCAGCGACGACCACAGCTCCATCCTGGTGCTGCTGAGGGCGTATCCTACATCCCTGGAAAGAGCTCCAAGTCAGCTTCGAAGGCGAGGTGGTTTCACCTCGTTCTGAGATCGGAGCTGCTGGCTAGGGCGATTCTCCCACAGTCGCGCAGGGAGGACTCCATCCCACACCAGAACCGACAAGAACAGGGTGCCACGATCAACCAAGGCTGAACCAGGCTCGGGTTTCTTCATCAAAGTTCTGCTCCTCTCCGTCCCCTTTCAGGATCAGGAAGCGGTTCGCCATTTGGACTCCGTGGGACAGAGTTACGGATTTTCTCCCTCACACTGTCCAGGTCAGTTTTCTCTGGCTGCATCGACCAGAGTTCACTCTTCCCAGGACCCACGTCACCACCGAACTGGGATCGTCGCCCCACCACTTCCTGCTGTTAGCTACTTCAACCACGAAGACAACGCCGCTGGTTTGGTGCCATTCGGAGTTCGGGAGAGCTCACCACAGTGTCTGCAACCTACTGCTACAGAACAGGTCCGGCCAGAGACCACAATTGCTGCCTCGGTCCAGTCACAGGTGTCGCCAGTCTCCGACTCCAGAGGCCGTCAAAAAATTCAGACATCACCAGCATCAAGTCAGGGAACTCCAGGAGGTGGAATCGTCGTAATCGGAGTCCGGGCTAGCTCGGGACGGCGGCAACAGCGGCTTCCCTTCCAGAAGTCCAACCGGCTGCATCAACTTCCTTAGTTCTCTTCTACCCGCTTTGGCCCATCCTCCCCTCCCCGCTTGGCTGGCTGAAAGCCCCACCCTGTGAGGTGGTAGTGTTTGGAATGTAAAATCATTAACCCCCACCCCGAGAACCCCCCTCCTGCGTGAGGTGTAGTTGTGTAATCAAATTCTCGCAGGTGAAGCCTCACCGACGCAGTGTGCGGGGAACACACTTCCCCGCTCGCCCTCGTCTTCGAGCGAAGTCGGCTTCCTCAAGCCGGCTAGGTGAGCCTCTAAAACCTTGCTCCGTCATTTCTGTTCATTTCATATCCGTATCATTAGTCCGCTGGTCGGTGAGGAAGAGAGCTCGATCCCGGATCCACCTTTGCCGTGTGGTCACCGTGGCTAGTGAGTGAGTGTCCTAGTGCTCCAAGGCACCCCGGCCGCCCGTGATTGTGGGCCTTCAACCTTTGGGAGGGACAACTTAGCAAGTGCTGGTCCTCTAACCGGCTAGGGGCTAGACCCACTATTCTACTCGGCATCACCGAGTCACCTAGGGAATCGGGTGCGCGCGGTGTTCGGCGTTTTATGCTTGATCTCTTATTTGTGTGTTCTTGCGAATTTAGTCCAAGGGTCTCATTTCATCTTACTGCATTTAGTGTCACATCAATTGGTATCAGAGCAAGTTTTAGACTTGTCTCTACAAGCCTAGGTCCAAGGGCCATTGCATCCCGCCTTGTCTTAATTTTGCATGTCCACCCGTAGAGGTACCATATACCGGGCTGATCCTTCTAATTCCAACCCACCCATGGATCCCAATCTCCAAGGCAACCAAAATGACCCTAGAGGAACTCCCCAAAATCCTATGGAACGGATAGAGGCTGCCATTCTAGCCCTCACGGAGCAAATGAATGGGGTAGTCACTCGATTGGATAGGATTGAGGAAGCTAGGACCCCCCCTAGAAACATTCCCCATAGGGCCCCACCACCCCGGGTTGAGCATGAAAGGGAGGACCTTGAGAATGACTACTACCCCGAGAATGAGAGGCCCCGTCCACATAGAGCTTTGGAGAGGCGACTAAGGGATGACCCGGATGATTACCTACTTAGGATGATCAAAGTGGATGCCCCTAATTTTGATGGGTCACATAACCCACATGTGTACCTAGAATGGGAGAGTGCTATGGATCAATACTTCGAGTGGTACCACATGACCGAGGAAAGAAAGGTTAGGCTAGCCAAAATGCACCTTACTAAATTGGCCAAGACCTATTGGATGAGTGTTGAAACTAGGAAGAGAATTAGGAGGGAGGAACCCATTCAAACATGGGAGGACATGAAAGCCCAATTAAGGTTCAAATACCTTCCCCACTCCTACACCCAAACACTCTTAGATGAATGGCAATGCCTCACCCAAGAAGGAAAGTCCGTGGTAGAGTATATAGAATTGTTTGACTCCTATCTTCTTAAATGTGGAGTACATGAGGAGTTAGCCGTCACCCTATCACGATTTAGAAATGGCCTCCATCCAAACATAAAAAGGGAGTTAATTATGAGGGATGTGGATTCCCTTGAAATGGCTTACCAAATAGCTCGGGATACGGAGAGGTTCTTTAGGAATTCAAGGTTCACACCTTCCCGTCCGTTTGAGCCTAGGAACACGGGTCCACGACCCAATCTTCCACCATTGTTGAAGACTCCTACTCCTAGTGGGAATACCCCCACCCGGACCAACCCACAACCAACCAACCCTCCCCCTACTAAAACCACTCCACCCAATCCCTATCCCCGAAGAGAGGAAATCTCCAAAGGGAAGGCCCCAGAGAATAGTTCGATTAAGTGTTTTCGGTGTCATGGTTATGGCCATATAGCCACCCAATGCCCCTCCAAGGGGATGTCCAATCTTGTCATGGAGAGCATACCCACTACCTCCCAAGAATCTCATGAGAATGTGGAGGAGTACGAGGCTGCCATAGGGTGGGAAGATGAGTACGAGGAACAATTCATTGAAGAGGGTGTAGAAGATGACCACCAAACAGCCCACCTTGGGGTAATAAGATGCACTCTTACCCAACCCCAAGAGGAGGATTGGCGTAGGACCTCCATCTTCCATACTTTCATAAAAATTGGGAATCATGTTAGGAAGATCATCTTAGACAATGGGAGTTGTGTAAATGCCGTGTCCCCGGACACCGTCAAACTCCTTGGGCTTACCCCAACACCCCACCCCAAACCCTACCGTGTGTCATGGATCAACAACCACTCCCTCCCCGTCAGCACATGTTGTCTTATTCCCATCACCTTCTCATCCTACCAAGGGTAAATTTGGTGTGATATCATACCTATGGCCGTAGGAAGCATCCTACTTGGGAGACCTTGGATATACGATGTAGATGCTACTATCTATGGGAAGACGAACACATGCACCTTTGTGCACGAGGGGAAGGTCATCCGCCTCAACCCATCCCCACCCCGAAAGGAACCACCCACTAAGGGGATTCCTCCCATGCCCTCACCAAGCTCCAAGGGCCCGCCTACACCCACACAATCAACCTCCCAAAACTCCATCCCCGAAGTTCCCACCGGGCCGATCAAAGGCCTCCACCTCATCACTAGAAAGGAGTTAGAAGAGGAAGTTGCCCAAGGAACCCCCGTGTGCGCTGTTGTCCTTTGTTTAGGAGAGTCAACACCATCCAACCCCCATCCCGTGGAAGTATACCCACTCCTTGAAGAGTTCAAGGATGTGTTTCCCGATGAACTACCGGACCAACTACCTCCCATGAGGGATGTTCAGCATGCCATAGATTTTGTCCCGGGAGCCTCCCTTCCAAATCTACCACACTATCGCCTCAACCCCACCGAACATGCTGAGTTAAGGAGGCAAGTAGAAGAGCTTGTTAGAAAAGGCTTTCTCAGGCTTAGCAAAAGCCCCTGCGCCGTCCCCGCTCTTCTCACACCAAAGAAAGATGGGACATGGCGAATGTGTGTCGATAGTAGGGCCATCAACAAGATCACCGTCAAATATAGGTTCCCTATACCTAGACTTGACGATATGCTTGACATGCTTGCGGGAGTCACCATTTTTTCCAAGATAGATCTCAAAAGTGGCTACCACCAAGTGAGGATAAGGCCCGGGGATGAATGGAAAACAGCCTTTAAGACCAAAGATGGACTCTATGAATGGCTGGTGATGCCTTTTGGGCTTTCCAATGCCCCAAGCACATTTATGCGCCTCATGACCGAGGCCCTCAGGCCCTACATTGGGGTTTTCCTTGTAGTCTATTTCGATGACATCCTCATCTACAGTCAGTCCAAGGAAGCCCACCTCAACCACGTCAGGCAGGTCTGCACCACCCTTAGGAAGGAAAGCCTCTTTGCCAATCTAGGAAAATGTCATTTCATGACAGATTCCATTACCTTCCTTGGGTATGTTGTCTCCACCAAAGGTGTATCTATGGACCCCGAAAAAGTCCAAGCCATCATTGACTGGCCGGAGCCCCGCACTCTCCATGAAGTCCGAAGCTTCCATGGCTTAGCCACTTTCTACCGAAGGTTCATCCGTGGGTTTAGCACCATCACAGCCCCAATCACAGATTGCCTCAAAAAGGGAACCTTTGTATGGACTAAATCAGCTACTAAGGCCTTCCAGGAACTCAAGAATAGGATGACCCAAGCCCCGGTTTTATGCCTCCCGGACTTCTCCAAAGTCTTTGAAGTAACTTGTGATGCTTCTGGGGTAGGAATTGGTGGGATCCTCAGCCAAGAGGGACATCCCGTGGCTTACTTTAGCGAGAAGTTGTGTGATGCCAGGCTCAAATATACAACCTATGACAAAGAATTCTATGCGGTGGTGCAATCCCTCCGCCATTGGAGGCACTACCTCCTACCCAAAGAATTTGTCATATTCTCCGATCATGAGGCTCTAAAATACCTCAACTCGCAACAGAAATTGAATGCTCGGCATGCTAGATGGGTCGAGTACATCCAGGCCTACACATTTGTGATCAAACATAAGGCCGGGAGTGAGAATCGCGCTGCGGATGCTCTTAGCAGGAGGGTCTCCCTATTAGCCACCGTCCGGGTAGAAGTCATAGGCTTCGACCGAATGAGGGAAGAATACCCGACTTGTCCCGAATTTGGGCCCATCCACACCCACCTGACCACCCACTCCTCCCAAGAACACCATGGCTTTATTTTAGAGGATGGGTTCCTCTTCAAAGGGCATCGGCTTTGCATCCCTAGGACTTCGCTAAGGGATTTATTGGTTTGGGAGTTACATGCTGGGGGCTTAGCTGGACATTTTGGGGTACACAAAACTATTGGCCTGGTTGAGGGGCAGTTCTATTGGCCCAGCCTCAAGAGGGATGTGGCCAAAATTGTGGGGCAATGCCGCACATGTGCGACTGCCAAGCAAGTCAAACAAAACACTGGCCTATACACCCCTCTACCCGTTCCCGATCGGCCATGGTAGGACCTAAGTATTGACTTCGTGTTAGGGCTACCCCGAACCCGGAGAAAGCATGACTCCATCTTTGTGGTCGTGGATAGATTCTCAAAAATGGCCCATTTCATCCCCTGTTCAAAGACCTCTGATGCTTCCCACGTGGCCCGTCTATTCTTTGATGAGGTGGTTCGTCTCCATGGCCTACCCAAGACCATCATCTCTGACAGGGACGTCAAATTCACTAGTTATTTCTGGAAAACCCTTTGGCACCTAATGGGGACCTTACTTAAATTTTCCACAGCCTATCACCCCCAAACTGATGGCCAAACGGAGGTCGTCAATCGGAGTCTGGGGAATCTTCTTCGATGTCTTGTTGAGGACCGTCCTGGAAATTGGGATCTCATTCTGCCCCAAGCCGAGTTTGCATATAATAATTCCACCAGTAGGTCCATAGGCATGAGTCCCTTTGAAGCTGTGCATGGTTACAAGCCTAGGAAGCCTACTGATCTCATTCCCCTACCCCCTCATGCTAGGGTGTCTATCACTGCTGAGTCATTTGCCCAACACCTTAGAGAGTTGCATGAGGAAATTCGCAAGAACATCAACAAGAGTAATGAGATCTACAAAAGATCAGCTGATTCCCACCGTCGCCACCAGGAATTCCAGATAGGTGATTTTGTGATGGTGAGAACGGAGAGGTTGTTCCCTGGGAATGCCTCAAAGTTGAGACCACGTGGGGCTGGCCCCTTCCAGGTGCTGAGACGACTTGGCACCAATGCTTATGTATTGGACCTTCCCGAAAAATATGGAGTAAGCCCCACATTCAATGTGGCGGACCTGGTGCCCTACAGGGGCCCCGCGGTGACACCTAGTGAGGATATCCAGCCAGACCCATCCTTTGAGAGTAACCCCACACCACAGAGAGAACCACCCGACTTGAGGAACCAGCGTGATAAAGTGGAGCGGATATTAGATGAACAGATCACCAACACAAGGAGCAAGGCTTATGAGCGCTATCTAGTCCGGTGGAAGGGACGACCACCCTCGGACGATGCCTGGGTGAGCAGGGAAGATCTCCAGCAGCTAGATCCTGATCTGTTGGAGCGGTACCACAGCAGGGAGAGCCTCTACTCGACAGAGTCGAGCTTTTCCCAGCCCGGGGGAATTGATGAGGACATCACTCGCGATTCCCTATGGCTTGGCACTTCCCTCCCACCCGGGAGCAGCTAGGAGGCCGTCTCTGTTCTAGAGTGGATCTCAGAATCTTTTCCTAGGTCACTATGTGATTTTCCCCTTTCATTACCATGTACTTTTGTCTTTTATTTGAGTCTTGTACCTAGATTTTTAATTAATTGTCCTTAGTTGAGTCATATGAGTCTTTGTGCTTGTTAATAGGCCTTTACCACTGGGCTAGGCCCATGGGCGCACCCCCCCTTCCCCTTGGCTTTTGTGTTAGTATGTGAAGTGTTGAGGACCTATTTGTAAAAGGGATTTCCCTATAAATAGGGCCCCAACCCCTCCCCTTATGGTTAATGAAAAATTATTGAAAGTTTGCATCCACTTGAGTCTATCTCTCTCTCTCACTCTAATTCTCTCTCTCTCCCTCTCCAAGGGGCGAACCCCCTCTCTCCCCTCTCTCTCTCTCTCTCTCTCTCTCTCTCTCTAGTTCGAATCCCATCTCTCTCCTTACCCTTGCCACCTCATTTGCCACCTCAGCAAGCCTCTTCACCTCCCAAGACCCCCCATTACTTCACCATTAACAATCCCTCCTCCCCAAGCACCCTTTCACCTTCCCAAGGCAGCCCTCCCCCTTCCCTAAGCAACCTTCCACCTCCCAAGGACTCTTTCCCCTCCCCAAGAAGCCCCTTCACCTCCCTAGGTCGACCACCCCACTTCCCCCTTCCTCCCAAATTCGTCCACCATCCATCCACCCCCATCCATTGCTTAGGCCGCACCCTCCACCCACACACACACCCTTGCTGCATCCACCTTCTTCACCCCCCCCCTGCACATTTCGACCACTCCTCCCCTCCTCATCCCTCTACACACCACACAAGAGCCCCACCACTCCCCTTGGCCGCACCTCACCCACTTTCAATCACCCAAGAAGTCTTCTTCCCCGTCCTCCTAGTTTCAGCTTCGTGTGCAGGCCGACTTGCAGATCAACCTCCAGTTGCAGCGACGACCACAGCTCCATCCTGGTGCTGCTGAGGGCGTATCCTACATCCCTGGAAAGAGCTCCAAGTCAGCTTCGAAGGCGAGGTGGTTTCACCTCGTTCTGAGATCGGAGCTGCTGGCTAGGGCGATTCTCCCACAGTCGCGCAGGGAGGACTCCATCCCACACCAGAACCGACAAGAACAGGGTGCCACGATCAACCAAGGCTGAACCAGGCTCGGGTTTCTTCATCAAAGTTCTGCTCCTCTCCGTCCCCTTTCAGGATCAGGAAGCGGTTCGCCATTTGGACTCCGTGGGACAGAGTTACGGATTTTCTCCCTCACACTGTCCAGGTCAGTTTTCTCTGGCTGCATCGACCAGAGTTCACTCTTCCCAGGACCCACGTCACCACCGAACTGGGATCGTCGCCCCACCACTTCCTGCTGTTAGCTACTTCAACCACGAAGACAACGCCGCTGGTTTGGTGCCATTCGGAGTTCGGGAGAGCTCACCACAGTGTCTGCAACCTACTGCTACAGAACAGGTCCGGCCAGAGACCACAATTGCTGCCTCGGTCCAGTCACAGGTGTCGCCAGTCTCCGACTCCAGAGGCCGTCAAAAAATTCAGACATCACCAGCATCAAGTCAGGGAACTCCAGGAGGTGGAATCGTCGTAATCGGAGTCCGGGCTAGCTCGGGACGGCGGCAACAGCGGCTTCCCTTCCAGAAGTCCAACCGGCTGCATCAACTTCCTTAGTTCTCTTCTACCCGCTTTGGCCCATCCTCCCCTCCCCGCTTGGCTGGCTGAAAGCCCCACCCTGTGAGGTGGTAGTGTTTGGAATGTAAAATCATTAACCCCCACCCCGAGAACCCCCCTCCTGCGTGAGGTGTAGTTGTGTAATCAAATTCTCGCAGGTGAAGCCTCACCGACGCAGTGTGCGGGGAACACACTTCCCCGCTCGCCCTCGTCTTCGAGCGAAGTCGGCTTCCTCAAGCCGGCTAGGTGAGCCTCTAAAACCTTGCTCCGTCATTTCTGTTCATTTCATATCCGTATCATTAGTCCGCTGGTCGGTGAGGAAGAGAGCTCGATCCCGGATCCACCTTTGCCGTGTGGTCACCGTGGCTAGTGAGTGAGTGTCCTAGTGCTCCAAGGCACCCCGGCCGCCCGTGATTGTGGGCCTTCAACCTTTGGGAGGGACAACTTAGCAAGTGCTGGTCCTCTAACCGGCTAGGGGCTAGACCCACTATTCTACTCGGCATCACCGAGTCACCTAGGGAATCGGGTGCGCGCGGTGTTCGGCGTTTTATGCTTGATCTCTTATTTGTGTGTTCTTGCGAATTTAGTCCAAGGGTCTCATTTCATCTTACTGCATTTAGTGTCACATCAGGAAGGCCAGTCAGGAGGTGGTTTGGTAATTTTGGTCATTTCACCGCCATTTGGTCATATTCTCTCTCTCTCTCTCTCTCATTTAGCTCATTTGACTACTATTTAATAATAATAATACAATCTTTGAGGAATATCCGATGTCCTATCAATGGTAGTTAACTCCAGTTGCATATTTGAAAGTTTTTCAAGATAGTGGGAATAGATACGATAATACATTTTTAAGAGTGATATATCTGCAACATGTAACAATGGCTTATTTGTAAAAATCCTTATTTGAAATCTTCAAATTTGCCTTCTCATATTTGTCGCCCCGTATAGTTATTCTGAGAAAAAAGGGGTAATTTATGCCCCGCACTGTCATATTTGAAATCTCGAAATTCACCTTCTCATGTTTGTGGCTCGATGTAGTTAATTTGGGGATAAAAGGGTAATTTATACCTCAAAATCTGTACCACTAGACCAGAAGCTCGTTCTGGGCTAAATGAAACATTTGGTTCATCTTGGGATTGTGTAGGGGATTCCAATGATCGGAATACCCACAAGGTGCATTGCCAAACATAACCCTAATCTTATTACTGTGGTGTTGAGTGGAGAGGGATCTACTATTATAAGTACATTATTTTATTTTATTTTCCCATATAGGAGTATTGGATTTAGACTCTTTTACGTGGATATCACAAACACAGGATGTGGCACACATCGTAATCATGGGCTCTGATGCCATATTAGAGTTTGTTGAATTAGGTCATCTAACTCAAAAGTATAAGGTGTTGAGTGGAGAGGGCTCTAATATCATAACGGGGTGTTTGGGAGCATTTTTTTAAAAAAGCTCTTTCTACCCCGAAAAGTATGTTATGTCAAATTTTAACTTATTTTTTGAAATTGGCAGAAATAAATAACTATCTGTTTGACAAAAATATCATAATTTTTAAATTTTGTGTGGAGCTGTTTAGTAGAACAACTTGGAAGTCTGAACACTCTAGAAGCTGATGGCCCTAGCATCCCGCCGATGATGCTCCCGAGCGGGTACTAGCTCTCAGAGTCGAACCAGTTCCAGAAATCGTAAAAGCCATGGCGGGTGAGGAAGAGGGTCGTGCAGTAGTTAAAAGTTGGGATCGAACTCATGGATCATGGACTTGTAGCGGACGACGCTGAAGAGGTGGACATCGAAGGCGAGGAGGTAGACGCGGCACAGGACGGAGACCCAGATCAAGAGCTCTTGTTGCTTAGTCTTGAGTTTGATGGATCTAAGGGAGAAGGGGAGACTTCTGGCGGAGGAGGTGGCGGCCACTACCGGCCTAGCTCTGTCCTCGAATTTGATCCCATGGCAGCAGTGAAGGCCCCCTGGCTTTGCTCGCTTCTACTGGGAGAGCGATGGCGGAGGAGATCACAGGGTGGTCTCCATGCCGGAGGTGGGGGAAAGACATGGATGGCCAGGAAGGGCCTGGCGGTGGTCACAGTGTAGGGAGAAGAAGAGAGGTTGGGGTGGGGTCGCATGGAAGAAAGAAGAAGAAGAAGAGGGATAGGAGGAGAGGAGGAACACGAGGGAGACGGGGAGAGGAAAGGGGGTTTCCGCCTAGTTCAGGGAGTTTCTCTAAAAAAAATTGCTCGGAAGTTATTTTTATTTTGAAAAAAGTTAAAGAAGGGACTAACTACTCCTTAAAAATTAGGAAATGTGTTACCAAACACCTATAAGACTCTTACATCTCTTTATTTTTTATTTTAAGTGAGAAATCACTAAAAAAAATACATCCAAACACCCTAAAAGTACACTATATTTTATTTTGTTTTCCTAGTTGGGACTTGGGACTATCCTAATATGTGAAACGAATGGAAGAAGAAGAAGAAGAATCAATCGCCGTTGATTTATAATTTGGACCGTCTATTTTGTCAATCAAGTTATTCTTATTTAGGGCGTACGTAATTTAAATATACCTTAAAATACTATAAAATATCACAAAGTACATTTCTTAATAGAGTTTCACAT
Organism: Amorphophallus konjac; assembly: GCA_022559845.1. Classification (NCBI taxonomy): domain Eukaryota; kingdom Viridiplantae; phylum Streptophyta; class Magnoliopsida; order Alismatales; family Araceae; genus Amorphophallus; species Amorphophallus konjac. The sequence continues at coordinate 152,992,720 of CM040121.1, forward strand.
TATACTCGTTATACATCAAGTCAAATGGCTTGAAGTGTTATCTGAAACATCATGTGTTCGAATCGTGCACACGTATGTGTGAGACGTCAATCACTCACCTTGATCATGAACTTTCTCTAGTACTGTAACCATATTTCGATCTTCTCTTGGTCTGGAGAGCGCCTGTAGCTCGTTTTTTTTTCTACAGCAGTACGTATACTTGGATCGGTCATGCAGGATTCTTTTTCCGTGTGGCCAATTAGGAGAGTTTGAATCATAAGAACATGGGGGGGGGGGAGCCGAGCCCTCCTGCAATCCACGAATTCAATCTGAAAAGCACAACCTTTCCCCTGCCATATATATGTGTATATATATGACGTAATAATAATTAATAACCATGTTTGCTCGCAATTAATGGCGCGCAAGGTTGTTCTGGATTCTGCATTGATTCAAGAGCAGATAAATCTCAAAGCCATTTTGATTTTGATGTCCATCCCCACCAATTCCCTTTTTACTCGAACTGACTGAAGCATGATGCACCACCACACACTAAGATAAGACGGCTCATTTGAATGTTCGCGTGTGGGCGGAGGAAACATGATGTAGCCATCCATCTACGATTATGATAACTGTGTACAGCAAACACTGTCATGCATGTGATGTTCTTTAAGCCAATTAACGCGTGCGCACGAACCCACCAGTACCGGCGGCAGGCAGATGAATACATAAATCAGCTGGCGAGTATAATGGAGGGGTCGCAGCAGCACTCGTCGATCAGGCAGCAGCAGCACAGAGCGGCAAGGCTGTTGTTCACGTTGGTGCATATGTGTGTTAATTCATTCATTCATAATGATATATATATATATATATATATATATATATATATATAGAGAGAGAGAGAGAGAGAGAGAGAGAGAGAGAGAGAGTGTTGGTAATTACCAGCCTTCCAAGAAGCCGGATGACCGAGGGGGCGGTGGAGCTGCGTACTGGGGCGGAGCCATCACGGGGGGCCCTTGGTAGTAGCCTGTCTGGTAGTACCCTGTCCTCATGAATTGAACGCCAAACAGCAACACACCCTGTTAGTTTAATTTGCTTAATCCAGCGCCTCTCTTCTTTTCTTATTATCAGTACGTGTGGTGTGGCACCCGACGGAAGGGGATGTGTACATATATATATACATATATATACACAGGGGAAGTGGTGAAGGTATGAACTATCTGAAATCAGATGAGGAGTAGGAGGAGGAAGAAGAAGAAACGGAGAAACGAGAACAGAAGAACCGCCAGCTCGCCCGGGGGGCGGGGGTGGTCGTGGGGAACAACCCAAGGGATAAAAGCAGAAAAGATTGACGACCCCTTTAATACGATCACCCATTCCTGCGGACAGATTTTGCGCATTTTTGGTCCCATTGTTTATAATTATAACGTTCCTGAGGAAAGGGTCGTTCATTTTATAATAGATGTTTGAGAAAAGCCCATCATCAAGGAAAACAAACGAATTGAACCCCCCCCTCCCCCCCGGACGTACCCAGCAGCAGCGGAAGGGGACCCAGAAAGCGTTCCCCTTTAAATTTTATTTCCCCCCCCCCCCCGTCATGGACACAGACAGACACAGAGATGTGTGAATTATTGATCGATCATGAGGAGGGACGAAGGGTACGTGGATACGTGCGTAGTAGTACCTTGAGCGGGGTAAGGATAGTTGTAGCCTTGGCCATGGTAGTGTGCGTGCTTGGGATCCATCCTGCCACAGGCGGAGGGAATTAAGCTGCTGGAGGTGGATGGTCGGGACGACCTCGATCCGCTGGTTCTGAGTGTGGTAGGCGCGCCGCACCAATTTCTTATCAGCTCACGAGGAGATCGATGGAAGAGGAGATCAACGTGGTCGGGATCGAGGAGAGGACCGGCGGTTTTGTGGAGAAGGCTAGCTGCAACGAATTATGTTTACAGACAGCAACAACGATGGGTAGGGTAGGCCCTCGAATGGGGAGGCAGAGAAGAGAGTTTAAGACACGCAGGACGCGGGGGGGTTGCACGGAACGCGCACAGTTTTTAATTGAAGGCAAGGGAACGAGCTAGCTAGCTGGGAGGGAGCTGGCGGGCGCGGGATCGAGATTTTGGCGCGCGCACACACATATATAGCAAACACATTACCGGATATACGTTGGCCCCGGTGGTGTAAATTGTATAGAAGAAAGACGGTGGAACGTTAACCCGGTTGCTGCTCGTTGCTGTCCCCGCGTGTGGGTGTGAATGGGCCGGGGGGCCTTAGGGGGGTCGGTGTCTCTCCTTTTTGGCCCCGCGTCAAAGAGGACAACAAGATGGATTCGATATGTGGAAGCGAGTGGGGAATCGCTTCGAGGACAAGGAATCCGCTTTTCTTATGTGGTTACTATTAATAACCAAGATCGCGCGATTCCATGCACCCCTCAATCCCTGCCCCCTTTATTCCCCTCGTATATTTTTTTTTTTTGCTTTTTCTTTACCTTTTCCGGCACCCCCGACCCCGATCCCTCCCCAGTTTACTGCTACTTGAGCCACATGGTTGGGAATCATCCCACCACCGCCAACGACCGCCACCATGCACATCGTTTAATGCCCTTCTCACGTTTGTTACGTGATTCTTCTTTTCCTTCTCGTTGAAGTTGCATGAGAACATAAAGTAATATAAAACTATTTTTATTTTTAATCTCAGTAGATGACAAGGGTAGAGGGTGCCCTGCCTAATTTTGAAGTGCTATATTTGGCCCAACGCCCCGCCATCTCCTGCGTGTACGGCCCGGACGGTAGATCGTCTGTGACACCATGTAAGCGTTGCCATTGCCTTCTTCGACGCACCATTAAACACACGCCTGATATGCTCTAGATTTTTTTAAATATCATAAGAATATGTCTTGATCACTTAGGCCCGTTTATTTGGAGGATAGGGTAAGGAGAATAACTTAATCAAGGGTTGAGTATTCTAAAAATAGATCATTTTATTTTGATCGAGAAATAAGATAATCTGGAATATCCTTGAGAATTGTGAAAAAATTTAACATATCCTTGTTTTATCTTTTTGTTGGTAAGAGCTTATCCCACGGAATACCTTATATGAACAATCAAAGGGAATAGGCTAACTTTTACCGGCTTATCCCGGCTTATCCCCCCAAGCAAAGAGGCCATTATTGTATTTGAAGAGGCGTGATCTCGCGTTGGTCCTGAGTTGGGGGGATGATCACCGAATAGTGAACTGCAAGGAAGAGAAACGGATCAGGGGGCCCAGGGATGGTTCCCTGGGATAAACCCTCCGATGCCTAAGTCAGTAGAGCAATTCTAACAACCCGAGAATCCGATTACCAGGAAGGCCCGATAACCCGAGACTCGCACTGCCACCCACGAGCCCGAAGACTCGGAAGGGTTAGAAGGATGGTGTGGGAACTACACAAGTATCACAAGTAATTGCAGAAATTAAACAGTTATAGTATTAAGCAAGAAATAAATTAGCATTTTACATTATACATGGTCCACAAGATAATAATAAAATAACAACAGTAGTCCATAACTAGTATAGAGACAAGAAAAAAAAGTACAGCTACACGAGGCATCCCCCGGCTCTGACCTCTGGCACTACCTCTGGGCACCCGCACCACGCTGCGCCCCAGACGCGCTCCCCTGGGGCGGTGCCTCACCTGAAACACGGTGAAAACACGCAGTGAATGAGTCTCGGAACAAGACTCAGTAGGGATCACTCGAACCCTACCTCGTAAAACGGGAAACCACTACGCTAGCGGTAGGAGAGTACCTCGGAAAGGAAAGCCATGTACTCTACCAAACAAAGGTCCTACGGCACGTAAACCGGCACACGTGCCACGGTGAGACAACCGAAACTCAACGGTCGACCCGGCAAACCCGAAGGCCAAACACACGAGCTAACAGTCTGACACTCCGTACTCGACAGGAGTACCTCCCACTAGAAGCACAGCCGGTAGCGTCCCCTGACGACTTACACCGCACCGCAGGTGAACTGCCTGACGTGGTAGCGCCTACCCAAGGCACGAACACCGCACAAGTAACCACAAACAAGTGACTAGCTGGGGTCACGCCCGTCGACGTGGGTCCAACCGCCCCCAACCACGTGTGCACACACAAACCATACGTCCTAGGTCTGGTCCTCTGACCGGTTTTCCCCCGTAGCCGGACTCTGGCTAACGACGAGGGGCCCGACGGAAACCAGTCTAAAACCGTCCTTAGGGTAGCCTCTCCACCACTCCTTGGTGGGACCACACGCGTGTAAGTAGGCTACGACTAGTGGAGGGTCCCTGAAGGAGTAGACTCTCAAGTCAGGGAAAACGACACCCGCATCCGACGACGCACGGGGACCACCCCACGCACCGGTCCCGTCGCACGGTGACCACAGTCGGACCAAAAACGGGATTGCAACTCTCTCGGGGTAACCAGGCGCCTGACAGTCCACCCCTGGACCGTCATAGAGCTGTAACGGTCTAGGCGAGACCGTCACACACACCTGGCGGCCCAACGCAGGCCGTCACACGCCTGAGAAACGCAGGGCGTAACGTGCCTAGCCCAGCGCGTTACGCAAACGTAACGCGCCTGCCATAGCGCGTTACGCGCCCCTCACACCTGGGGTGACTCAGGAAGTAACGCGCCTGCCCTGGCGGGTTACGCGAATGTAACGCGCTTGCCCTGGCGCGTTACACGCGCAGACCCCCTAACGGACAAAAGCAACGGTCACAAGCCAACGGTCGGAACGCCCCTGACGGCCCAGCCCAGGCGCGTCACTTACAAGTGGCAGTTTATCGTGGGACCGTCACAGTCCCATACCCCCGAAGGCTAACAAAGGGCAGGTGACGGCCTCCCCCAGACGCGTCACATCGTGTAACGGTCCCTGGAAGGACCGTCACACGCACCCGACAGCGAAAACGGCGGGAAAGCCCAAAAACTTCAACCACGCCCCCATGTCTCCACCGGAGAGGGGGAAATCAAAGGGGAAGTGATACGGGACGGACACGGGGACCGACTCTACGTGGTATGGACGTCGGACTCTAGATGCGGACACGACCAGCAACACATGATAGGAGAGACACTAAGCCCGACACGGAGAGCTTCTATGGGCTATACGTCGCTAACAGAAACGCAAGCTCACTCGTCGTCTCAAGCGAGGGAAACGCGCATCGTGCGCGGTTGAAGAACCGGCAGAGTTCACGGGTAGTCGACTCACTTCCGGACTCGGATCGAGTCACGGGACGGGTCACTCTCACACTCACAGCGGTGACATGGACACACGGGCTAGTACCTATCGCTCTCGGCAGTGGAAAAAGACCATATACTAGCTAAGCAAATGAACGCCAAGAGGTTCGGACCATTACCTCCACGCACCCGGCGTGGCGAAGACAACCCCGGCCGAATCACGGACTCCCGGTTAACAATTATTACAGCAATACACTAAGTCGACCCACTCCACGCAGGGAGGTAAAAGGTCACATGTGGGGTCCGGGAATCACGCAACTCGGGTTGATGGGCAACATCTTGATGTCGCCCGGCGGTGCCGAACTCCGCGTTTTCGTGCTTTCCGAACGGCGGCTTCTACGGGCCCGTGGGGCCCACGGACGGCGCTATCCTCCGGATCTGCGGGGGTGAGACCCACTGTGATGGGGACCCCTGGTGGCGCGCCTCCACGGACGGCGGTCGGCCGGGAACACCGATCGGGGGTCGATCGGCCCCGATTCCCAATTCTTGAACTAACTTCCCACGGATTTTGATTGCTGTTTTTCGGCGTGCGCTCCGACGAAAACGACCGCTGCGATCAATCCCGATGTCGGATCGGGACGCATGAGCTATCGTTGGAAAGCTCTTTTCAAATGCTCCAATCTAGGCCCAGAGAGATCTGCTGGATCTGGTCGGATCAGAACTTTATTGAATTGACAAATCCCTGTTGTACAGTAACCGAAACCTCAGATCTACAGGTGAGTTGTCTGAAAAATGCCTTTGACCGCGAGGAAGATGGCTGATTCAGCTCCTGAGCTCTTCATCAAACTTGTGGGATTTTGAACAAGGAGAACGGGGATATTTTTTTGTGGACTGATTAGAGGTGGCTGTGATTTTTTATGATTTTTTTACTGGAGGGTGGTCGGATCTGGGAACAGGTGGACATCACTATAGCTATCTCTGAGATCGATTTTTGAAAAATATGGGATGGCCTCACAAAAATTCAAGAAAATTTGGGGACTGTGGGGTTGACGGACAGAACTCCCACTAAAATGGGGAGATCTAACAAAAATCGGAAAGGGGTCTGAACATTTGAAACACAGGGCGGGTGAAAATTGAAATAGCAAGCAGACAAATCTGGAAATTAAGGTTGGACGAAAATGAAAAAATATCAAATGGAAGATTCATGACCAACCAATTTTTGTGGATCGTGAGGAACACCTCTGGAACATTTCCTCAAAATCCCAGCTCAAAAACACGACAGGGTAGAGAGCAAGAATTCGGAGAAGACACCTCTATCCTGGATGGACAGAACATCGGCAGTGATGGTGGAGGCGCGATGGCGACACGTGGCGGCGGCGGCGGCGACCGGAACTGATAGGGGTGGAGTCACACCACCAGAATACAGCCTTCCCAGCTACAAGGAGGAGAGAGGGGGGGCCTAGGTCTTGCTCAAGGGGATTTTCTTCCAATTCAAATGCATTTATTCTCCTAAATGAGAAAATACAAGGTACTTATAGGTTACATATCAATTCCAATAGCCACCCTTGGATCTAGGGATGGGGGAATGGATGGCCTAGATTGAATGGGACACACACACAAAACTTAAATAAAATATAAGGGGGGGGGCAGCCTATTGACCAAGGGGGGACATGGTAGAATGGTAGGTAGCCTACCTTGGACTTTGAAGTCCAATTGTCTACCCATGTGGCATTTACCATTCAACCTTCTAGATGTCTCCATTTGAAATGTTGACTGACCCCACATGGGGCCCTAGGCGGAGGTGGATCAATGGGAAGAGGTCTGGGGGGTCCGTGGGGCCCGGGGGTCCCATTTTACAAATAAACCCCTCTTACAATCAAAATTACAAACCGAATAAAATGAAACACACACACATTACACACAAATAACGTCTAAACAAATATGATAAATGTCGAGACTTAGGGGGGAGTCTCCAAGCTGTCTCCGAGCCAGATGGACGCTGAAGTGGCTCGAGTGGTGCTCCGCGTGCGGTATCGGTGGCTCGCCGACTGCTCAGGTGTCCGCACCAATTCTCCCCGGGTGGGAGAAACTCGACCCTATCGAGTAAGGGTCTGCATCGCTCCGGTATCGCTCCAGAAGGTCCAGATCAATCCGCTGTAACTCGCCATGCGTGATCCATGTGTCCTCGGTAGCGGGCCGTCCTCTCCATCGCACTTGGTAGCGCGGGTAGGATCCACTCCTGGTAATTGTCACCTACTCATCCAGTATATGATATATATGCTCACGCTGCCGTGACAAAGGGGCTGGAGGTGGACACTCAGGTGTGGGATCACTCTCAAGGGGAGGAGATGACTTGAAAGGCTCACTAGGGATCACCGCTAGGTCCCTATATGCAACTAGATCCGAAACATTAAAAGTAGAGCTTATACCGTATTCCTCGGGCAGGTCCACAGCATACGCATTGGATCCAACGCGTTTCAACACTCTAAATGGACCGGCTCCGCGAGCTTGCAACTTCTTAACGGTTCCTGAGGGAAACTGTTCAGGTCTTACCCTTATCATGACATATTTGCCCTCTTGGAACTCTCGGTGGTGTCGGTTGGGCACCGGCTAACTCCTTGTACCGTGCATTGCTGGCCTTACTGTGACGACGGACGTCGTCTGCAAACTCCTAACATGCCTAACAAAAAGAAAAACACACAGATGCACACACAACCCTACACAAACCTAATGTTAGTCAAACCCAATCATATGCAAGGTGGTCCAGGACATCCGAATGTGTGCCATGCATGCATTTGACATAACCGGAGGTTAATGTCATGGTGGACTCCTAGACATCCTACGATGCACCAATCATGGACGTTGGGTTTGGATGTGGGAAATCCGGGAGGCTTGGGTGGTTGAGGTGGGCCGGGGGAACCAAAGTCTTCATTACCCCCAAATGACGGTTCGGACCTATTGCCATGTGAAGGTTGCCGGGCCCGAGTAGGAGGGGTGTGATAGTGGACTTCCTTAAAGAGGGGGAATGGAGGTTGTGGGCCAAAGGGCCCATGAAGAAAGGGATCGAAGGGATCAAAAAATGTGTGACCCCTCGATATGGATTCCCTCATCTCAAGATCCCATGTGTGGAAGTCTAGAAGGTGTTGTTGATCTCCTTCATCCTTGAAGGGAGATGAGACGGTGGGGGTATGATGGTGGACTCTCTCAAAAAGGTGGAGTAAATATGGTGGGTCATGGGGTCCACAAGAGAATGGGTCGAATGGATCAAAGAAGGTATGACCCCTCGGACTAGGCTTCTACAAATCGCTGTCCCACGTACATTTGGAAATCTTGGAGGTGTAAATGATCACCTTCATTCATTGTGAGAAGTGGGACGACAGTCATAGGTAGAAAGTAAGATTCCTCCCTTGGGCAAAAGGAAATGAAGTTGGACTCGGCCGGCATAGGGAGGAGTAGAAGAACCTCCGTGGTAACATGACCCACTGTGTACACGGAGGTGATGGACCCTAAAGCGGGATGAGTGAAACTACGACCTGTGGGTCGGTCGAAGCCTGGAGCCAACAAGTGCATAAATGTCCACTGCCGGTCTAACCCTTTAAGAAGGTCATCCAATGTATCCACATAGTGACTAGACCTGAAAGTGGTGTGAAATGAATTGATTGGCACCAGAGGTAGGATAGGGTCCATAGATGGGAAGGGAAGTGGGACCAAGCCCTTCTTGAGCCAGCTAAGAAGCGGCTCGGCTATGACAAGCATACCCGTTAGAAACACGGGTGGCTCGGGCTGAGGTGGCTTAGAATAAAGATCGGGGAGTGGGGCTTCTCCAACCCTTTTGTCCCTTATGGCTAGAGATGTCCGAGTGGGACATTGTCCGGCGTAGTGGCCGAACCCCTGGCAGCGATAACACTGCTGTCGTGACTCACTACGCTCCTTGATAAGTGGGTCCCTACCCTTATCCTCCTGACGGACAGGGGGTGTAGGCAATGGGGCTCTCGTGGGTGGGAGAAGAGGATCCATTATGATGGGGAGAGAGCTTGGGGACTCCGTTGAAGGGGCCGGGTTAAGACTACCGGCGATGACCTCCTTAGGCTCGGGTAGGAGTACATCACTAGGAGTACGTGTCCTATCCACCCCATCCAACCGGTCCAAAATCATTTGCATAAGTTCGGCAACGGAGTGGGTTGGAATAGGGGTATCATGGTGGACTCGCCCGTAGTCAACCGTCCTAGGATTGGGTCTTGGCTCATCTTCGTGTGGGACTCTTTACCTCCGACTAGAACCCACTTGGTTGGAAGTGATTGGGTGGGGCCGGTTGGAGGTAACCGGTTGGGGCACGTAGACCTTCCTAAGCTCTCTCTTCATGTCCCACCATGACTCGATGGGCCATTGCCCCCTAACCTCTCTCATTCTTTCGATGTAATCTCACTTTTTGGCAGCCTCATGAAGAAGTCGCTCTTTGGCGAAAGAGAATTGCATTGCCTCGGACATAGTATAACAATCAAAGTAGGTGTCCATGGTGGCCTCCCACTTGAGGTAGATGCCCGGGTCATTGGAGCCAAAAAAATATGAGGCTTCAGGCCTACAGGAGAGGATGGTTGCCAAGCCCATGGGTGGGCCAACGGCCATATTGCCCGGGTGATTGGGAATCCATGGGAAATTGGGGGGAACTACATGTTGGACATGCCGACACTTGGACAAGACCGACTGACTCTTATTGGACTACACACGAACTAGGAGACACAAACTGATGCAAACACCGACTAATGCACCTAGACCTAAACCAATATCCGGTACGTGGCGGAGTTAATCGATCCAAAGATCACTCCCGCAAGCGTGCGACCTCCCGATAGGCGTAGCCTAACGTTCGGACAACACCTTTTAAGATACCGAATTATCGGGATGAAATGTAATTTTAAAACACCTTTTTTTTTATTTTGAAAGTAATGATGGTCCTAGACTCGACTTAGACCATGATGCATGCAAGACTTATGCAAGACTACCCTAGACTCAACTGGCTCTGATACCAAACTGATGCGGGACGGACATGGGGACCGACTCTACGTGGTATGGATCTCGGACTCTAGATGCGGACACGACCAGCAACACATGATAGGAGAGACACTAAGCCCGACACGGAGAGCTCCTATGGGCTATACGTCGCTAACAGAAACGCAAGCTCACTCGTCGTCCCAAGCGAGGGAAACGCGGATCGTGCGCGGTTGAAGAACCGACAGAGTTCACGGGTAGTCGACTCACTTCCGGACTCGGATCGAGTCACGGGACGGGTCACTCTCACACTCACAGCGGTGACATGGACACACGGGCTAGTACCTATCGCTCTCGGCAGTGGCAAAAGACCATATACTAGCTAAGCAAATGAACGCCAAGAGGTTCAGACCATTACCTCCACGCACCCGGCGTGGCAAAGACAACCCCGGCCGAATCACGGACTCCCGGTTAACAATTATTACAGCAATACACTAAGTCGACCCACTCCACGCAGGGAGGTAAAAGGTCACATGTGGGGTCCGGGAATCACGCAACTCGGGTTGACGGGCAGCATCTTGATGTCGCCCGGCGGTGCCGAACTCCGCGTTTTCGTGCTTTCCGAACGGTGGCTTCTACGGGCCCGTGGGGCCCACGGACGGCGCTGTCCTCCGGATCTGCGGGGGTGGGACCCACTGTGATGGGGACCCCTGGTGGCGCGCCTCCACGGACGGCGGTCGGCCGGGAACACCGATCGGGGGTCGATCGGCCCCGATTCCCAATTCTTGAACTAACTTCCCACGGATTTTGATTGCTGTTTTCTGGCGCGCACTCCGACGAAAACGACCGCTGCGATCAATCCCGACGTCGGATCGGGACGCATGAGCTATCGTTGGAAAGCTCTCTTCAAATGCTACAATCTAGACCCAGAGAAATCTGCTGGATCTGGTTGGATCAGAACTTTATTGAATTGATAAGTCCCTATTGTACAGTAACCGAAACCTCAGATCTACAAGTGAGTTGTCTGAAGAATGCCTTTGACCGCAAGGAAGATGGCTGATTCAGCTCCTGAGCTCTTCATCAAACATGTGGGATTTTGAACAAGGAGAACGGAGATATTTTTTTGTGGACTGATTAGAGGTGGCTGTGATTTTTTATGATTTGTTTACTAGAGGGTGGTCGGATCTGGGAACAGGTGGACAGCACTGTAGCTATCTCTGAGATCGATTTTTGAAAAATATGGGATGGCCTCACAAAAATTCAAGAAAATTTGGGGACGGTGGGGTTGATGGATAAAACTCCCACTAAAATGGGGAGCTCTAACACAAATCGGAAAGGGGTCTGAACATTTGAAACACAGGGCGGGTGGAAATTGAAACAGCAAGCAGATAGATCTGGAAATTAAGGTTTGACGAAAATGAAAAAAATGTCAAATGGAAGATTCATGACCAACCAATTTTTGTGGATCGTGAGGAACACCTCTGGAACATCCCCTCAAAATCCCAGCTCAAAAACACGACAGGGTGGAGAGAAAGAATTCAGAGAAGACACCTCTGTCCTGGATGGACAGAAGACTGGCGGTGATGGTGGAGGCGCGATGGCGGCACGTGGCGGCGGCGGCGGCGATCGGAACTGATAGGGGTGGAGTCACACCACCAGAATACAGCCTTCCCAGCTGCAAGGAGGAGAGAGGGGCGGCCTAGGCCTTGCTCAAGGGGATTTTCTTCCAATTCAAATGCATTTATTCTCCTAAATGAGAAAATACAAGGTACTTATAGGTTACATATCAAATCCAATAGCCACCCTTGGATCTAGGGATGGGGGAATGGATGGCCTAGATTGAATGGGACACACACACAAAAATTAAATAAAATATAAGGGGGGGGGCAGCCTATTGACCAAGGGGGGACATGGTAGAATGGTAGGTAGCCTACCTTGGACTTTGAAGTCCAATTATCTACCCATTTGGCATTTACCATTCAACCTTCTAGATGTCTCCATTTGAAATGTTGACTGACCCCACATGGGGTCCTAGGCTGAGGTGGATCAATGGGAAGAGATCTGGGGGGCCTGTGGGGCCCGGGGGTCCCATTTTACAAATAAACCCCTCTTACAATCAAAATTACAAACCGAATAAAATGAAACACACACACATTACACACAAATAACGTCTAAACAAATATGATAAATGTCGAGACTCAGGGGGGAGTCTCCAGGCTGTCTCCGAGCTAGATGGACGCTGAAGTGGCTCGAGTGGTGCTCCGCGTGCGGTACCGGTGGCACGCCGACTGCTCAGGTGTCCGCACCAGGAAGACCCCTGGGGACCCCTAGCATGAATCTAGGCCACCAAAACGTGAGATCATGGATCAAATCCATAGATCGGGCGAGCTCTCCCCAAATCATGGAAAACCTCAAACCCGCTCAATCAAGCCCCTCTCGGCCTCCCCACGGCCTATAAACCACAGAAAAGAACGACAAGGAGCTAGGGAACGTCACCCTACCTCAATGGAGCGAATGCTCCGCCGGATCGTTACCGAGATCGCCAAGAACGCTTTGAAAACCCTCGGCCCTTTACGATTCCCCACAAGCTTTACGCCGCCACGATCACCTCGCCGTCGCCCACGTCGTCACGCCGTCGCCCCGTGCCGTCTGCAGCCGGAAGGGGACGTCGCCACGGCCGAACGAGAGAGAGAGAGGGAGGGGCGGTGGTCACGGTGGGGAGAAGAGAAGGAAGAAGAAGAAGAAGAAGAAGAGGGTGGGGAAGAGAGAGAAATAGGGGGGGGGGTATTTATAGAAAATCTGAAAAATCCAGAAAATACCAAAAATCAGATAATTACGTTTCCGGAATCCTCGGAACACACCGATCGCAACGGTACCACTAGTGCCCAGGTGAACGACCCGGTTCACCCGCAGCGAGGTTCCGAAGGAATTGCCGAAAAACACACCGGAAATCGAAAAACACGCGTGGAAAAGTCACGGAACGCTTCCGGGCCTCCGAAACAACTCCGGATCGCGCCGATCCGAACACGAAAGATGTCCGAAACGAAATTTCGGACACAACGGAGCCGGACACTCCGAGAAACCAGAGCCGGGACCCACGAAGAGGGATCCAAAAGGTCCGGGATATTACAGCCCTCCCCCTTGAAGGAATTTCATCCTCAAAATTATGAACAACCCAAGGGGAAAGAAGAGGAAGACTCACTCAAACAGGTACGGGAACTGCTGACGCATCTCGTACTCATGCTCCCAAGAAGCTTCCCCACCAGAGTGCCGCTGCCACACCACCTTGACCAAGGGGATGACCTTGTTCCGCAGGCGCTGCTCTTGCCTATCCTCCATGCGGATCGAAAACTCTGGGAGAGAAAGATCTGGAGTCACCTCGGGCCAAACAGAAAACTCAAGCACATGAGAGTCATCGGGTACATACTTCCGTAACATCGAGACGTGGAACACGTCATGCACCGACGCCAACTCAGGGGGTAACTGCAACCGATAAGCGACCTCACCGATGCGTTCCACAATCACAAAAGGACCAATATAGCGAGGACTCAGCTTCCCACGCCGTCCAAAACGCATCACCCCCTTCATCGGAGAAACTCTCAAGAACACATGATCGCCCACGGCGAACTCGAGAGGCTGCCTCCTACGGTCATCATAGCTCTTCTGCCGACTCTGGGCCGCCAACATGTTCTGACGAACTACGTGCACAACGTCCACTCATTGCTGCACCAACTCTGGTCCCGTCAAAACCCGCTCACCAACTTCAAACCAATCGAGTGGAGTCAGGCAAGGACGCCCATACAAAGCCTCATAAGGAGCCATGCCGATGCTCGAATGATAGCTGTTGTTAAAGGCAAACTCCACCAACGGCAGGTGGTGAATCCAACTCCCCTGCCACTCCAGGCAGCAGGATCTCAGCATGTCCTCCAACGTCTGGATGGTCCTCTCTGACTGACCATCAGACTGAAGATGATACGCCGAGCTAAAAGCTAACTCCGTGCCAAGCGCTCGCTGGAAACTCCTCCAGAATCCAGAAGTGAAGCGCGGATCCTGATCTGACACGATCGAAACGGGAACCCCATGCAACGGAACGATCCGTTCCACATACAGACGAGCCAACTTGGACACACTCCAGCTGACTTTGACCGGTAACAACCGCGTCACCTTCGTCAGCCAATCCACCTGCAACCAAATACTGTCCTGCCCACTCGGGGTCCTCGGCAATCCCACCAAAAAATCCGTGGTCACGTGGTCCCACTTCCACGCAGGAACATCCAAGGGCTAGAGAGTACCTCCTGGTCGCTGATGCTCCGCCTTCACCTGCTGCCAGGTCAGGCACCTGGCCACAAACTCGGCAACGTCTCTCTTCATGCCAGGCCACCAGAACTGCCTCCGCAAGTTCCGATACATCTTTGTCACACCCAAGTGTAATGAGCCTCGCGCAACACCGCATGACAAACCTGCTCCTCCGCTGGGACGTACAGCCTGCCACGAAGCCTCGCAGCACCGTCCTCGCCGAGCTCCACATCGGCCATCGCCAGAATCTGGGGCAACCTGGGGTCTGCATGCTGAGCCTCTGTCACCTGACGACGGATAGCAGGAGTGACAGTCAGACTTGCAAGCACTGCTAATCCAGGCTCTGGGGGAATCTTGAGCCTGAAGGAAACTTTGGACACTTGTTCCCAGAGCCTCCACTTCCTCAACATCAAGGCACTGACCGCGACCTTCCGACTTAAGGCATCGGTGACGACATTCATCGTGCCCGGCTGATAAGACAGGGTGAAGTCATAATCCTTCTTGAATTCCATCCAACACCTTTGCCTGAGGTTCAGGTCCCTCTGCGAGAACACATACCTCAAACTCTGATGGTCAGTGAACACCTTGAACTTCTCACCATACAGATAATGCCTCCATATCTTCAGCGCGAAGATCACCGCCGCCAACTCAAGGTCATGGGTAGGGTAGTTCTCCTCATGGGGCTTTAGCTGCCGAGATGCATAAGCCACCACTCTACAATGCTGCATCAATACAACACCCAATCTGACCCCGGAAGCATCGGTACACACCACAAAACCTCCCGATCCAAAAGGCAAAACCAATACCGGAGCTGAAGTGAGCAATCTCTTCAGCTCCCTGAAGCTCTGCTCACACTCCTCAGACCAGACGAAAGGCACATCCTTCTGCGTGAGTCTAGTCATCGGGGTCACAATGCCAGAAAAATCCTGGATAAACCGGTGATAATAGCCCACAAGCCCCAAGAAACTCCGGATCTCCATCACCGGCCTCGGCCTCGGTCACTGCATTACTGCCTCAACCTTGGCGGGGTCCACGGAAATACCATCACCAGAAATCACGTGCCCCAGAAAGTGCACCTCGCAGAGCCAGAACTCGCACTTGCTGAGCTTCGCATACAACTGGTGATCTCGCAATGTCTGCAGTACTACACCTAAATGGTACGCGTGTTCCTCGGCAGACCGCGAATAAACAAGGATGTTATCCACGAATATGACCACAAACTGGTCCGAATACGGACGAAACACCCTCTGCATCAAGTCCATGAAGGCTGCAGGGGCATTGATGAGCCCGAACGGCATCACCAGAAACTCATAATGCCAGTACCTCGTACTGAATGCAGTCTTCTCCACGTCAGACTCGCGAATCCTCAGCTGATAGTAACCGGACCGCAAATCAATCCGCGAGAACACTCACGCAGACTGAAGCTGGTCGAACAAATCATCAATCCGTGACAATGGATACTTGTTCTTAATGGTCACTTCATTTAGCTGCCGATAGTCAATGCATAGCCGCAGACTACCGTCCTTCTTCTTCACAAACAACACGGGCACACCCCAAGGGGAAAAGCTAGGACGAACATACCCCTTGGCCAACAGCTCCTACAACTGCGCCCTCAACTCCCTCAACTCAGCGGGGGCCATACGGTAGGGAACCTTCGCCAAAGGTCCCGTACCAGGCACGACCTTGATCACAAAATCAATCTCCCGCTGGGGAGGTAACCCAGGCAATTCCTTGGGAAAAACGTCGGGAAACTCGCACACCACCAGAATGTCCTCGACACTCGGCTCCATCCGTTCGGTCACAACCACGGACGCGAGAAAACCCTGACAACCAGAATCAAGCAACCGACGGGCTCGAATCGCAGAGATGAGGAATCGAGAAGAGGTGGAATAGATACCTTAGAAATAGAAGGTCCGCTTGCTCGGATGCTGGAAGTAGACCCTCTTCATTCCACAATCCACCACCGCTCCATGAGTCTCGAGCCAATCCATGTCTAGAATCACGTCGTAATCCCGAAGCTGCAACGCATACAACCTGCCTGGCATACTCCGCCCATCGATCCAAACTGGAACCTGATCGAAGCAATACGGAGTGATCATAAAATCACCTGAAGGCAACTCCACTGCCAAGTCACAGGACAACTGGGTCACCGGCTCCTCAATACTCAGCGTGAAATCCTCCGAAATAAACGAATGAGACGCACCAGAATCAAACAAAACCCGAGCCGCACAACCTAAAATCTGAACGGTACCTTCCACGAGCTGTGACGCCACTGTCTCTGCCCTGGTCAGGTGCCTGATCTGGCCCTGAGCTCTCTGCCTGCCTCCCACACTAGCTGACCTGGGTAGCGGCGGATACTATCCCTGCTGCTGCTGCTGCTGCCTCTACTGCTGGGGAACCTGCTACTGCTACGGCTGCCTCTGAGGACAGTCACGCGCCATATGCCCTTGCTGGTCACACCGAAAATAGATGATTGGCGCCGTGCACTGCCTGCCTGGGTGAAACCCACTACACCGTGGACACGGTACTCGCGATCCACCCACTGATCCCTGACGTTGTAAAGGAATCGGCTGCTGTACACTGCCCGATGAAGCTTGCCCCTGATCCTTGGACTTCTTCTTCCGAAAACTCTTCCTGAAGAACTTCTTGACCTTCGAGCCAAAAGACGCAGATCCTGTTACCGACGCTGCCGAAGCCGGCACTCCCGAACCACCCGACGCATGCTGGAAGGAACCCTGCTGCTGGGTAGCCGACTGCTGGGTGCGACCTGACAAAGATTGCCCCTGGCTGATCGGTCCTCGGGTCCTCTGCATATCCATCTCCAAGGAAGCCGCAACACGAGACACCGTCTCTAGATCAGTGGCCCCGTTCGTGATCAGATGGTGCCTCATCTCCTGCCTCAAGCCCTGGATGAACTGCGCGGTCTTCACCCTCTCATGCTCCATGATGTGAGGTGCATACCGACCCAGCTCGACAAACCGGCCCCTGTACTGCAACACGGACATGTCACCCTGCACCAGCTCCAGAAACTCACGCATCCGCTGCGTAGCAACGTAGTCTGGACAGTACGTACGCTCGAAAGCACTGACGAAGTCAGCCCACTCGACCTACTCAAGTGGACGAAGCTGAAAAGACGTCTTCCACTCGGAAGACCACCACTTCCGAGCCGTACCCTGCAACTGGTTGTAAGCCAACACTACTCTGTCCTCGGCAGCACTCTTCGTAAAACTGAACACCCGCTCCATCTCGTCAAGCCAATCACGAGCCGCATCAGGGTCTGGCTGGATGCTGAAGTAAGGTGGATGGAACTGCAAGAAGTCCCTCACTGCTCGGCCTGGCCCACCCCTAGCTGACGAGCCCTCAGCAGCCTCTCCGCCGAACTGTTGAGACATAAGCTGGTACATGCCACGAAAGAAATCCTCGGCCCCCGAAAGCCTCGTAGTATCCACTGCCTCGGTGGCCCCTGGTGGCACTCTGCTCTGCTCCTCCTGGTCCCTCTGGACCCCCTGCTGGATCTCCTGACCTCCAACTGACTGCCCCTGCTGAGAGCGAGTCGCCCGCCTCGGCGCCATACTCGCACCTGAAGCAAAAGATAGAAAACACGAGAATGACAAGGTCAAGAAAATGCGCGATGCCCAATGCCAGTGTCAACTGTACATCATCACTGTGGACTAGTGGACCACTACAATTGCCTATGATTCTCGCATAATTCCACAACTGTGCTCTGATACCAGCTGTAACGACCCGAGAATCTGATTACCGGGAAGGCCCGATAACCCAAGACTCGCACCGCCACCCACGAGCCCGAAGACTCGGAAGGGTTAGAAGGATGGTGTGGGAACTACACAAGTATCACAAGTAATTGTAGAAATTAAACAGTTATAGTATTAAGCAGGAAATAAATTAGCATTTTACATTATACATAGTCCATAAGATAACAATAAAATAACAATAGTAGTCCATAACTAGTACAGAGACAAGAAAAGAAAGTACAGCTACACGGGGCATCCCCCGGCTTTGACCTCTGGCACTAGCTCTAGGCACCCGCACCACGCTGCGCCCAGACGCGCTCCCCTGGGGCGGCGCCTCACCTGAAACACGGTGAAAACACGCAGGGAATGAGTCTCGGAACAAGACTCAGTAGGGATCACTCGAACCGTACCTCATAAAACGGGAAACCACTATGCTAGCGGTAGGAGAGTACCTCGGAAAGGAAAGCCCTGTACTCTGCCAAACAAAGGTCCTACGGCACGCAAACCGGCACACGTGCCACGGTGAGACAACCGAAACTGAACGGTCGACCCGACAAACCCGAAGGCCAAACACACGAGCTGACAGTCTGACACTCCGTACTCGACAGGAGTACCTCCCACTAGAATCACAGCCGGTAGCGTCCCCT
This sequence comes from Amorphophallus konjac, assembly GCA_022559845.1. NCBI lineage: Eukaryota > Viridiplantae > Streptophyta > Magnoliopsida > Alismatales > Araceae > Amorphophallus > Amorphophallus konjac. The sequence goes on from CM040121.1 coordinate 153,011,569, forward strand.
GACGACTTACACCGCACCGCAGGTGAACTACCTGACGTGGTAGCGCCTACCCAAGGCACGAACACCAAACAAGTAACCACAAACAAGTGACTAGCTGGGGTCACGCCCGTCGACGTGGGTCCAACCGCCCCCAACCATGTGTGCACACACAGACCATGCGTCCTAGGTCTGGTCCTCTGACCAGTTTTCCCCTGTAGCCGGACTCTGGCGAATGACGAGAGGCCCGACGAAAACCAATCTAAAACCGTCCTTAGGGTAGCCTCTCCACCACTCTCTGGTGGGACCACACGCGTGTAAGTAGGCTACGACTAGTGGAGGGTCACTGAAGGAGTAGACTCTCAAGTCAAGGAAAATGACGTCCGCATCCGACGACGCACGGGGACCACCCCACGCACCGGCCCCGTCGCACGGTGACCACAGTCGGACCAAAAACAGGGTTGCAACCCTCTCGGGGCAACCAGGCGCCTGACGGTCCACCCCTGGACCGTCACAGAGCTGTAATGGTCTAGGCGAGACCGTCACACACACCTGGCGGCCCAACGCAGGCCGTCACACGCCTGAGGAACGCAGGGCATAACGCGCCTGGCCCAGCGCGTTACGCAAACGTAACGCGCCTGCCATAGCGCATTACGCGCCCCTCACACCTGGGGTGACTCAGGAACTAACGCGCCTGCCCTGGCGCATTAAGCGAATGTAACGCGTCTGCCCTGGCGCGTTACATGCGCAGACCCCCCAACGGACAAAAGCAACGGTCACAAGCCAACGGTCGGAACACCCCTGACGGCCCAGCCCAGGCGCGTCACTTACAAGTGGTGGTCTATCATGGGACCGTCACAGTCCCTGACCCCCGAAGGCTAACAAAGGGCAGGTGCCGGCCTCCCCCAGGCGCGTCACATCGTGTAACGGTCCCTGGAAGGACCGTCACACGCACCCGACGGCGAAAACGGCGGGAAAGCCCAAAAACATCAACCACGCCCCCATGCCTCCACCAGAGAGGGGGAAATCAAAGGAGAAGACCCCTGGGGACCCCTAGCATGATTCTAGGCCACCAAAACGCGAGATCATGCATCAAATCCATAGATCGGGCGAGCTCTCCCCAAATCATGGAAAACCCCAAACCCGCTCAATCAAGCCCCTCTCGGCCTCCCCACGGCCTATAAACCACGGAAAAGAACGGCAAGGAGCTACGTCACCCTACCTCAATGGAGCGAATGCTCCGCCGGATCGTTACCGAGATCGTCAAGAACGCTTTGAAAACCCTCGTCCCTTCACGGTTCCCCACAAGCTTTACGCCGCCACGATCACCTCGCCGTCGCCCACGTCGTCACGCTGTCGCCCCGTGCCGTCTGCAGCCGGAAGGGGACGTCGGCGCGGCCGAACGAGAGAGAGAGAGGGAGGGGCGGTGGTCACGGTGGGGAGAAGAGAAGGAAGAAGAAGAAGAAGAGGGCGGGGAAGAGAGAGAAATAGGGGGAGTATTTATAGAAAATCCAAAAAATCCAAAAAATACCGAAAATCAGAAAATTACATTTTCGAAATCCTCGGAACGCACCAATCGCAACGGTACCACTCCTGCTCAAGTGAATGACCCGGTTCACCCGCAGTGAGGTTCCGAAGGAATTGCCGAAACACACACCGAAAATCAGAAAACACGCGTGGAAAAGCCGCGGAACGCTTCCGGGCCTCCGAAACAACTCCGGATCGCGCCGATCCGAAGACGAAAGATGTCCGAAATGAAATTTCAGACACAACGGAGCTGGACACTCTGAGAAACCAGATCCGGGACCCACGAAGAGGGATTCGAAAGGTCCGGGATATTACAGCAATGGTGGAAGCTATGAAGGGAGGAGGAAAAGAGAGGCACGAGATCCCTCTACACCAAGGTGGTGAAGTGGTTCTTGATAAGTGCTATATTTTACATCATAATTTACATCACATCCATCATCTTTAAGCATTATTTGAGTATATTTGTACAACATGAGCATTAATTACATTCTCACACATTATTTGAGTCTTCATGCATTTTATCATCTTTTTGAGCTTAAAAGACCATGTGAGAAATATTTAAATATTTGCACAATTATTTTGGAATTAAATAGATTGGTATTTTAATTTTCAGAAAAAAGCGACCTAGATTTAGGCGCTATTTAAATAACGACAGATGCAAGAGCACGTCTTCAGAAAGAAGCGACGGCTCCAAGGGCGTCAATTCAGTTGATAAAAGAAAGTGGAAAAAGAAAAAAAAGAGAGAAAAGAATTAGCGCTCGAGAGGAGGTCGCTAATCATGGAAAGGATGCCCAAAGTGAAGGTCGTCAATTCCTATTTTACGAAAAATGTGGAAATAGCAAATGAGGAATTAAGGAAACTGACGCCCCAGATGCAGTCGCTACTTCAAGAAAGGACGCCCTAGATTAAGGCGTCATTTAAAGAAAAGACGCCCCAATATAAGTCGCTATTCAAAGTTCAACCAGAAAAGGCAACTGCAGTTTCCCGATCGAAGTCTCCTTCCAATTTTCAAGCTTATCCAAGCCATATTCAAGGAAAGGAGGAATCCAAGGATGGAAAGAAGTCTAATGGATCAAGTTGCATTGCTAAAAACCTGGATTTGAGTGGATTTGGGAAGCCCACGATCGTGAGAGACCAAAAACCCTATAAAAGGATGCCATGGTCGCAGGGTTACGAGGGGGGACAGTTTGGAGATCTGCCTTAGGGTTTAATTTCGAAGCCTTTCTTTTCATCTTTTGCAGTTAAATTCTTCATCAAAGTTCTTCGTTTTTAAGTCTTCTACAAATTCTTCTTCTTCCTCTTCTCCTAATTCTTTCTCGTGTTTATGCTATAATTAGTTTTTCAAAGCTCTATCTACGGTTTTTACTGTTCACTCGATTTTCATACTTTCTGTTCTTCATCATTTTTCTCCCTTTTCTGATCCTCATCTCTTTCTGCTGTCTTCACAAAAGTTGTGCGTTTTTGAAATTTCTTCAACTTCTTCTTCTACCTCATCTTCCAATTCCTCACCGTTTTAAAGATATAGTCAATTTTCTAAAGTTCAGATTTTTAGAGTTCTGCACTGTTCATCCGCGACCACCTCCTGTTCATCCTCAGTTTTCTCCATCTTCCTCTTTTTTTTAAACTCTGAAGTCTTCATCAATCGACTTCATCTTCCCAATCTCTACAACTTTCATGTTTTCCACTTTTCCTAATTCCTTCTGATTTTAAAGTTATTCTTCCTCCAAATCACTCTCTGTTTTTAATCTAGTTTTTCACTGTTTCTTCTCAAAACACAGCAACACACACACACCCTTTTGCATTGTTTTCAAATTTTCTCCATCTATTTCTTTCTTCTTTTTATTTTCCTCTCATATCCCAAGGCGGATCTTCATCTATTAGTCTTCTCACGGCGTCGGCATCCAAGGCGAGGCAATCTTCATCCAAGGCTTGGCAAGGAGGCGGCGTTATTCTTCATGCATTGGCTATATTTTCTTATCTTTTCTTTTTGATGTTCCCATGTTGTAATTCTTATTTTTCTAGTGTGACTTTCCACTATCATCTTAATGAAATTCATCATTTGTGAAATTGTGTTTTTCTCTCTATCTCCTCTAATTTCTCTTCTTAAACCCTCTCATGTTCTTTAAATAGTTTTTATGCAATTTATCTTTCCTTAGATTAATCTCACTCAAAATTCGATTTTCAAAGCATAAGGTGTTTTTCCAACTTGATAAAATAAGGATTTTTCCTCCTCGTGGGATCGACTCCGCTTACCACTATATAATTTGATTTTCCAATCTTTTAAAGTGAGTGAGTGTGAACATTTTGAAATTGTGGCACGGCTTTCTTAATGACACTAATCGGTGCGCATCAATTTTTGGCGCCGTTGCCGGGGAGGAAATTAATTTTTATGTTGGGAAATTCCTTGTGTTTGATTTGTATATAGTTTTACTTATTTTTCTATTATATTTTGTAGGAAAAATCAAAAACCAAAAATCAGAAAATCAGAAAATCCAAAGAAATTCGGACCTGAAATTCCAAGAAATAAAATCTGTCACAGGAAGCGTCGCTAAATCCCAGATCTGTCACAGAAAGCAGAAATTCAGAAAAATCTGAGAAAATCAAGCGTCGCTGAAAGGTCAGAAACGTAGGTAAAGCTCATGTTTTGCTAATTTCTGAAAATTTTTGAAAAAATCAGAAAAATTTTAAAAAATTTTAAAAAAGTTAAAAATCCAGAAAACATAAAAAAATATGCTTTTAGATTTTATTTTGCAGTAGTTTTACATATTGTGTGGTAGTTTTAGTTTATAGACTATTTCATTCATATCTCTATTTGAAAATTGAAAAAAAAAATCTAAAAAAATTCTATAAAAATAAAATAAAAATTAGAAAACATAAACAAAAAAAATTCATCATGCTAGCATATCTCCATCTTAGTTGCATTACTTCATGTATTTGTGCATTTAGTTGCTCTTTTTGTTTTCCATTCTTTATTCACAACATCTTTTGAAAAAAAAATTCTCTTCTCATCTATTTCCCCTCCTTATGGGCATTATGATCTTTACACCCCTCTTGGATTGGAAGGACACTCCATTGAGCATTCCGTCTCTTTGGAGTTGAAATTCCATTTCTAAGACCTCCATAAGTCCCCGTATCCGTGGATTCCCTCACGGACGCCGGACAGGTTGTACCACGAAGCACCTTAGAGTTAGAGTGCCCTTAGAAGGTTTTCCAAAAAAAAAAAAAAACCATCATTCTTGCATTCATATATTTAATCCTTGCATTTGCATAACCCATTCAATAGGAATTCTTTGCATTTTGAAGAAGAAAAAAATCATCATTACCTTTTGGGCCCTTTACATTGCATGCAAGGTAGGAGATCCCTCTACCCTCATTTGATAGGACCCATTAGTGAAGTTGAAAGGTTAGTGCATTCTAAGTCCCAACCCCAACCTAACCTCCTGGAGAATCAAAATCAAAACCAACAAATTCCTAAGCAAATGAAGGACTACTTCATTCCTAATCAATATCAACTATCCTTCTATATTCAAGCACCTCAGAACCAGGCGGTTCATTATGAAATTAAATCCAGCACCATTCAGATGTTGTCATCCTTCTATGGCAATACTAATGAAGATCCATATAAACATCTCGATGAGTTTCTCCAGATATGTTCAACTGTCAAAATTTAAAACTTCTCAGATGATGCCCTTAAGCTTACTCTCTTCCCATTCTCCCTTAAGGACAAAGCTAAATATTAGTTAGGAGCCTTGGGTAGAACAATTGACACATGGGGAGAGATGCAAAAAGAGTTCTTGAAGAAATTCTACCCCATTGGTAGGACTAATACCATGAGAAGGGCCATCATTGGATTTACACAAAATTCTGGGGAGCAAATTCATGAGGCTTGGGACAGGTTGAAAGATCTATTGAGAAAATGTCCCCATCATGGCCTATCTAGATGGCAAATTGTGCAAGCCTTTTATGAGGGATTAACAGAAAACTATAGACAAATGGTAGATGCCTCATGTGGGGGTGCTTTCATGAGTAAAAGTGAGGATGAAGCTTATGATTTATTTGAGATGTTAAGTGAAAATTCTATTAGTCATGCTTCACTTTCCTCTATGAAAGGATGATTGGACCTGCTAAGAAGGGTGGGCTATATGAAGTCAAAAGTCAAGGAGAGGTGGAGAATATGATGGATATTAATGCACTCACTCAAAAGTTGAATAAAGTGGACTTGTTGGCACAAAGGATGGAGAAGGTAGATTTGGTAGCACAAAAACTTGATCAATTATTATCCATGAATAAACAAGAACCTTCTTTTCCTTTTATCCAACAAAATCAATATTTCTCAGATTCCAACCTTCAAGAACTTTGTGCTCTATGTTCTAGCCCAAATCATGCTGTCATTGATTGCCCCACGGCAGCCCAACTTCCCCCATTTATCCAAGAACAAGTCTTTGCTGCTCAGGGTGTCTCTAAGCCCGCCTATGATCCATATTCTAATACCTATAACCCGGGCTGGAGAAATCATCCAAATTTTTCTTGGAAATCACAACAAGGGCCATCTACTCAAGTCAATCCCTCAATTCCAAAATAATCTTTTCAAGTTTCAAACCAGTCTCACCAACATCTTCAAAATCCTTTTCAACATAATCAACAACAACAACCTCCATTTCAGCAATCATCGTTCCATCATGCTCAGGCCCCATATCAACAAGCTTCATCATTCCAGGGACAATATAATCAATTTCCATCACATCGTTATCAACCCCAAGCTCCATTTCAAGCTCCTTATCAACCGCCTCCTCAACCCCCTCAGCCTCATTTTGAGGATAAATTTGACCAACTTCAACAACTTATTCTCTCTCAACAACAATCAATTGCTAAGTTAGAAGGTCAAATAGGTCAGTTGGCGGCTAGTAATATGAAGAGAGATGTTGGGCAGCTACCTAGTCAACCCATAGCTAATCCCCGCAATCAACAACCTCCGGGTTTTCAGCAAAGAGCTCATATTCTTCCCCCTCCAAATCAGCCCAATCAACCTCAGCCACCCCCTCCTATCGTTCCTCAATTCGAGAATGCGAAAGCTATCTCTACCCTTAGGAGTGGGAAAGTTCTTAATGATCCATATCAGGCTAAGGATGTAGGTAGTAGTTCGGGCCAAGATGCCCGAGAGGAAAGTGATAATGAGGAAGAAGAGCCGATAATTATTCAAGAGAAAAAGAAGCTGGATGGGGGAGAGATGATAATGGACAAAGGAAAGGTCAAGGTTGATGAAGGTTTGCAAGGATATGTTCCTAAGATCCCTTTTCCGGATGCATTAAAGCCAAAAGCTCAAAAGAAGCCGGTCCAACAAGAAGAGATGTTGGAATTGTTTAAACGAGTCAATATTAATATTCCACTCTTGGATGCTATTAAACATGTACCGGCATATGCCAAAATTTTAAAAGAGCTTTGTACACCAAGAAGGGAGCCGAAGGCGGCAACACAGAAGATCTGTCTATCTGAAGATGTTAGTGCTGTTTTAATGAATTCTTTACCAAAGAAGTTGAAGGACCCTGGTGCTCCATTAATTTCATGTGACATAGGTGGGGTGACATTTGATAAAGCTTTGCTAGATCTTGGAGCTAGTGTTAATTTGTTACCCATCTATATTTATGAGCAATTTGATTTAGGGGAATTAAAGCCCACTTCTATTATCCTTCAACTAGCGGATCGGTCTGTTAAAACACCAAAGGGTTTGTTGGAGGATGTGATAGTGAAAATTCATGAATGCTATTTCCCAGTGGACTTTTTAATCTTGGATATGGCCTCATCCCAAGAGTTAAAACATACACCAATCATTTTGGGACGCCCGTTTTTGGCTACGGCGAAGGCCAATATTAATTGTGCCACAGGGATGATGGATATTACCTTTGGAGGAGAGAAGGTCTCACTGAATGTTTTTAAAGCTTCACAATACCCGGATCATGAGAGAGAATGTAATGTCATTGATATTTTTGATGAAATAATTGAAGAAAATGCGGATATGAATGAGGATGTGATTGAAGAAGGTAGTTTGCTTCAAGATTCACCTCTTTCTTATGCACCCTATTCTAGAGTTGAACCACTCCCTCCACTTCAAGCTGAACCTATTCTTCCATCTCTAGATCAGCCGCCCATTTTGAAACTTAAGCCTCTACCGGATTCATTGAAATATGCTTATCTAGGCCCAGATCATACCTTGCCTATTATCATTGCTTCTAATCTTACCTCTACTCAGGAATCTAAACTCTTAGAAGTTCTTAAGGAGCATAGGGGGGCGATAGGATGGTCTGTGGCAGATTTGAAGGGTATAAGTCCAGATGTATGCATGCATTATATTTATTTGGAGGACAATGCCAAGCCGAGTAGAGAGATGCAACGTCGGCTGAATCCAAATATGAAAGAGGTGGTGAAGAAGGAAGTTGTTAAGTGGTTAGATGCTGGGATAATTTATCCTATTTCTGATAGCAAATGGGTTAGCCCGACACAAGTGGTTCCTAAGAAGTCGGGGCTGACAGTGGTTACAAATGAAAAAGGAGAAGAGGTGCCCATACGATTACAGACGGGATGGAGGGTTTGTATTGATTACAGGAAATTAAATTCAGTAACAAAGAAAGATCATTTTCCACTCCCGTTTGTTGATCAAATTCTGGAAAGGCTGGCTAGACAACAATATTTTTGTTTCTTGGATGGTTATTCCGGATATAATCAAGTTGATATCTATCCGGAGGATCAAGAAAAACCACTTTTACGTGCCCATATGGCACGTTTGCTTTTAGGAGGATGCCTTTCGGGCTTTGCAATGCTCCCGCCACTTTTCAAAGATGTATGATGTCGATATTTTCTGACATGGTGGGGGAGACTTTGGAAGTTTTCATGGATGATTTTTCGGTGTTTGGCGATTCTTTTGAGGGGTGCTTAGAAAATTTGACTCAGGTTTTGAAGAGGTGCATTGATGCTAATCTTGTGCTGAGTTGGGAGAAGAGCCACTTTATGGTGAGAGAAGGCATAGTTTTAGGCCATGTGATTTCGGAAAGGGGAATAGAGGTCGATAAAGCCAAAGTAGACTTGATTTCCAATCTTCCTCCCCCTATATCTGTCAAGCAAATCAGATCCTTTCTTGGCCATGCTGGATTTTATAGAAGATTTATTCAGAACTTCTCCACCATTGCTCGTCCCCTCACACAGTTGCTTGCTAAAGATACTCCATTCCATTTCGATGATTCTTGTCTCAAGGCCTTTAATTCTTTGAAAGCGGCCCTTACTCAAGCTATGATTCTTCAATCTCCAGATTGGTCGCTTCCTTTCGAGATTATGTGTGATGCCTCGGACTATGCTGTTGGAGCTGTCCTAGGACAAAGGGTAGATAAGAAGCCCGTGGTAATATATTATGCAAGTCGCACCCTTGCTGATGCTCAGATGAATTACACCACCACGGAGAAGGAGCTTCTAGCTGTTGTGTTTGCCCTAGAAAAATTTCGATCATATCTTTTAGGGGCTAAGGTTATTGTTTACTCCGATCATTCTGCCTTAAAATACTTATTTTCCAAGAAGGATGCTAAGCCCCGTCTCATTAGATGGATTCTATTATTACAAGAGTTTGATTTAGAAATTAGAGACAAGAAGGGGTTAGCCAATGTAGTTGCTGATCATTTATCCAGGATAGTGATCCCTGAAAGTACTCCAATGTCCGATTCTTTTCCCGATGAACATATTCTTTCCCTCTCTCATTCTTCAACTCCTTGGTATGCTAACATTGTTAACTACCTGGCGGTAGGTCAGATCCCGGGAGGGTGGACTAAGCAGGAGAAGAATCATTTCTTTTCTAAAGTAAAACACTATTGCTGGGAGGACCCTGAGCTGTTTCATATGGGTCCCGATCAGATCATTAGAAGATGTGTCCCTGAGGTAGAACAACAACCAGTATTGAATTTTTGTCATAATTTAGCTTGTGGGGGACACTTCTCTGGAAAGAAGACAACGGCAAAAAAGCTACAAAGTGGATTTTATTGGCCCACGTTATTTAAGGATGCTTATTAATTTTCTAAATCATGTTTGAGATGCCAAGCTGTGGGCAATAATTCGAAGAGAGATATGATGCCGCTAAATCCCATTCTGGTGGTTGAAATTTTTGATGTTTGGGGAATAGATTTCATGGGACCGTTTCCATCTTCATTTGGTAATGAATATATCTTGGTGGCGGTCGATTATGTTTCCAAATGGATTGAAGCCATTGCTACTAGGACAAATGACCATAAGGTAGTTATGAAATTTGTAAAGAAGAATATCTTTTCTAGGTTTGGTTGTCCTAGAGCTCTGATTAGTGATGGGGGTTCTCATTTCACTCATTTTCAATTTTGAGCTTTACTTCGTAAGTATGGTATCACTCACAAGTTTGCTACCCCCTATCATCCCCAAACTAGTGGCCAGGTTGAAGTGTCAAACCGGGAGATTAAAAATATTCTGCATAAAACTGTTAGGCCGGATAGAAAAGACTGGTCTAAAAGACTAGATGATGCATTATGGGCCTATAGGACTGCTTTCAAAACTCCCATTGGTATGTCACCATATCGCTTGATCTTTGGTAAAGCCTGCCATTTGCCCGTAGAATTGGAACATAGAGCTTATTGGGCTATTAAGCAAGTTAATTTTGATCTTAATCAAGATGGTGCCCAAAGAGCTCTACAAATTAATGAACTGGAGGAATTAAGGAACGAAGCCTATGAAAATGCAAAGATTTATAAAGCTAAAACCAAATCATTTCATGATAAACACATTCACAGAAAGAGTTTTCAAGAAAATCAAAAGGTTTGGCTATTTAATGCAAGGCTGCGTTTGTTCCCCGGTAAGCTAAAGTCCAGATGGGATGGACCGTTCATTATTGTTAAAATTTTTGACCATGGTGCTGTTAAGATTTTGGATCCTAAAAATGGTCACATTTTCACTGTCAACGGTCAACGATTAAAACCTTACGTGGAAAGTGAGCAGCTGTTAAAAGAATCAATTGCTTTAAGTGATCCGGAGTAAGATTTTTCATGCGTCTGGCTGAAGACGGAAAACTTAGCGCTTTTGGGAGGCAACCCAAGATTTTTGTTATTTGATGGTTTTGTTTCAGTGTGTTTTAGTTATTAGATTCAAGCCAAGGAGAGGAAGTTGTCGCCAAAGGAGATTCTGTCCCGCACACCAGGTTGTCTCTTTCCTGCTCAGCAAACTTTATTATTACATTGTTCTTTCATTCCAACTTTCCATGTCATTGAGGACAATGTCATTTAAGTTGGGTGGGGAGAGAAAATTTTCATTGCATATAATACAATTTGGTAGGGTTTTTACATGAAATTATTGCAATTTGCATGAAAATGAAAAAGATTAAATTCCCGACTGAGTTTTATTATTTCATGCTTGAATTGAAAGTAATTCTGGATTAGAAAAGGCTAGGGAGAAGGTTGAAAGAAAATTAAGTTCGATCTAGCCATGGAAAACTGATATAAGAATCTCTTTAAAGTTCATGCGCACTATTAGAAAAAATATTCACTATGCACTCTGATGAAGTAAAATAAGATAAGCCCTCTGTTATTTTGGGAACTGTATCTGATACTCTGCATTTCTTGAGAATGAGATCTATTTCAAGAAAAAGCTTTCTGCCATGTTCTATAGAAAAAAAAAAGAGAAGAAGAAAATGCAAAGGCATATTTTTGAAGAAGAAAGAAATGATGAAATAGAAAGATCACGCCATGAAAAATGCCCCTGATCTAAGTAACCGGGCCTGCTTCACCAAAGACGTGTTGAGGTTCGCGTAAAAAGGTGAAGGGTAGTGCAGCATTATGGTTGTGCAAATGAGAAAAAAAGTTCCAAAGGAACAAAAGAAAAAGGCAGACAAAAGTTAGTATGCTTAAATGCTCTGATCTGAGAGGTGTAGGGTTGAAAGGTACTGACTAGGAATAATAAATGGGGGATGCAATTGTCTTAACTGCAGATTTAGAATTACACATGCACAAGTGCTATTGAACTTTGATTTGTATTCTTAGGTCATGTGCTTTAATTTCCAATCTAAGGCTAATATGAGCATTAATGATTCTGGATTCCTAATCTTTGGTTGATTCTATGAAGGGAGAGCTGGATATAAGAGTATGATCTTTATGAATTCTTGTTGGTCCTTAAGATTGATTTAATTACATTGCTAAGGGTCTAGCAATGAGTAAATTGGGGGGGTGTGATAAGTGCTATATTTTACATCATAATTTACCTCACATCCATCATCTTTGAGCATTATTTGAGTATATTTGTACAACATGAGCATTAATTACATTCTCACACATTATTTGAGTCTTCATGCATTTTATCATCTTTTTGAGCTTAAAAGATAATGTGAGAAATATTTAAATATTTGCACAATTATTTTGGAATTAAATAGATTGGTATTTTAATTTTCAGGAAAAAGCGACCTAGATCAAGGCGCTATTTAAATAACGACAGATGCAAGAGCGCGTCTTCAGAAAGAAGCGACAGCTCCAAGGGCGTCAATTCAATTGATAAAAGAAAGTGGAAAAAGAAAAAAAAGAGAGAAAAGAATTAGCGCCCGAGAGGAGGTCGCTAATCATGGAAAGGATGCCCAAAGTGAAGGTCGTCAATTCCTATTTTACGAAAAATGTGGAAATAGCAAATGAGGAATTAAGGAAACTGACGCCCGAGATGCAGTCGCTACTTCAAGAAAGGACGCCCTAGATTAAGGCGTCATTTAAAGAAAAGACGCCCCAATATAAGTCGCTATTCAAAGTTCAACCAGAAAAGGCAACTGCAGTTTTCCGATCGAAGTCTCCTTCCAATTTTCAAGCTTATCCAAGCCATATTCAAGGAAAGGAGGACTCCAAGGATGGAAAGAAGTCTAATGGATCAAGTTGTATTGCTAAAAACCTGGATTTGAGTGGATTTGGGAAGTCCACGATCGTGAGAGACCAAAAATCCTATAAAAGGATGCCATGGTCGCAGGGTTACGAGGGGGACAGTTTGGAGATCTGCCTTAGGGTTTAATTTCGAAGCCTTTCTTTTCAACTTTTGTAGTTAAGTTCTTCATCAAAGTTCTTTGTTTTTAAGTCTTCTACAAATTCTTCTTCTTCCTCTTCTCCTAATTATTTCTCGTTTTTATGCTATAATTAGTTTTTCAAAGCTCTATCTACGGTTTTTACTGTTCACCCGATTTTAATACTTTCTGTTCTTCATCGTTTTTCTCCCTTTTCTGATTCTCATCTCTTTCTGCTGTCTTCACAAAAGTTGTGCGTTTTTGAAAGTTCTTCAACTTCTTCTTCTATCTCATCTTCCAATTCCTCACCGTTTTAAAGCTATAGTCAATTTTCTAAAGTTCAGATTTTTAGAGTTCTGCACTGTTCATCCGCGACCACCTCCTGTTCATCCTCAGTTTTCTCCATCTTCCTCTTTTTTTTAAACTCTGAAGTCTTCATCAATCTTCTTCATCTTCGCAATCTCTACAACTTTCATGTTTTTCACTTTTCCTAATTCCTTCTGATTTTAAAGTTATTCTTCCTCCAAATCACTCTCTGTTTTCAATCTAGTTTTTCACTGTTTCTTCTCAAAACACACCAACACACACACACACACCCTTTTGCATTGTTTTCAAATTTTCTCCATCTATTTCTTTCTTCCTTTATTTTGCTCTCATATCCCAAGGCGGATCTTCATCTATTAGTCTTCTCACGGCGTCGGCATCCAAGGCGAGGCGATCTTCATCCAAGGCTTGGCAAGGAGGCGGCGTTATTCTTCATGCATTGGCTATATTTTCTTATCTTTTCTTTTTTGATGTTCCCATGTTGTAATTCTTATTTTTCTAGTGTGACTTTCCACTATCATCTTAATGAAATTTATCATTTATGAAATTGTGTTTTTCTCTCTATCTCCTCTAATTTCTCTTCTTAAACCCTCTCATGTTCTTTAAATAGTTTTTATGCAATTTGTCTTTCCTTAGATTAATCTCACTCAAAATTCGATTTTCAAAGCATAAGGTGTTTTTCCAACTTGATAAAATAAGGATTTTTCCTCCTCGTGGGATCGACTCCGCTTACCACTATATAATTTGATTTTCCAATCTTTTAAAGTGAGTGAGTGTGAACATTTTGAAATTGTGGCACGACTTTCTTAACGACACTAGTCGGTGCGCATCAATTTTTGGCGCCGTTGCCGAGGAGGAAATTAGTTTTTATGTTGGGAAATTCCTTGTGTTTGATTTGTATATAGTTTTACTTATTTTTCTATTTTATTTTGCAAGAAAAATAAAAAAAAATCAGAAAATCAGAAAATCCAAAGAAATTCGGACCTGAAATTCCAAAAAATAAAATCTGTCACAGGAAGCGTCGCTAAATCCCAGATCTGTCACAGAAAGCAGAAATTCAGAAAAATCTGAGAAAATCAAGCGTCGCTGAAAGGTCAGAAACGTAGGTAAAGCTCATGTTTTGCTAATTTCTGAAAAATTCCGAAAAAATCGGAAAAATTTTAAAAAATTTCAAAAAAGTCAAAAATCCAGAAAACACAAAAAAACATGCTTTTAGATTTTATTTTGCAGTAGTTTTACATATTGTGTGGTATTTTTAGTTTATAGACTATTTCATTCATATCTCTATTTGAAAATTGAAAAAAAAATCTAAAAAAATTCTCTAAAAAAAAATAAAAATCAGAAAACATAAACAAAAAAATTCATCATGCTAGCATATCTCCATCTTAGTTGCATTACTTTCATGCATTTGTGCATTTAGTTGCTCTTTTTGTTTTCCATTCTTTATTCACAACATCTTTTGAAAAAAAAATTCTCTTCTCATCTATTTCCCCTCCTTAAGGGCATTAGGATCTTTACACCCCTCTTAGATTGGAAGGACACTCCATTGAGCATTCCGTCTCTTTGGACTTGAAATTCCATTTCTAAGATCTCCATAAGTCCCCGTACCCGTGGATTCCCTCACGGACGCAGGGCAGGTTGTACCACGAAGCACCTTGGAGTTAGAGTGCCCTTAGAAGGTTTTCCAAAAAAAAAAAATCATCATTCTTGCATTCATATAGTTAATCCTTGCATTTGCATAACCCATTCAATAGGAATTCTTTACATTTTGAAGAAGAAAAAAATCATCATTACCTTTTGGGCCCTTTGTATTGCATGCAAGGTAGGAGATCCCTCCACCCTCATTTGATAGGACCCATTAGTGAAGTTGAAAGGTTAGTGCATTCTAAGTCCCAACCCCAACTTAACCTCATGGAGAATCAAAATCAAAACCAACAAATTCCTAAGCAAATGAAGGACTACTTCATTCTTAATCAATATCAACCGTCCTTCTATATTCAAGCACCTCAGAACCAGGCGGTTCATTATGAAATTAAATCCAGCACCATTCAAATGTTGCCATCCTTCTATGACAATACTAATGAAGATCCATATAAACATCTCGATGAGTTTCTCCAGATATGTTCAACTGTCAAAATTCTAAACTTCTCAGATGATGCCCTTAAGCTTACTCTCTTCCCATTCTCCCTTAAGGACAAAGCTAAATATTGGTTGGGAGCTTTGGGTAGAATAATTGACACATGAGGAGAGATGCAAAAGGAGTTCTTGAAGAAATTCTACCCCATTGGTAGGACTAATACCATGAGAAGGGCCATCACTGGATTTACACAAAATTCTGGGGAGCAAATTCATGAGGCTTGGGATAGGTTGAAAGATTTATTAAAAAAATGTCCCCATCATGGCCTATCTAGATGGCAAATCGTTCAAGCCTTTTATGAGGGATTAACAGAAAACTATAGACAAATGGTAGATGCCTCATGTGGGGGTGCTTTCATGAGTAAAAGTGAGGATGAAGCTTATGATTTATTTGAGATGTTAAGTGAAAATTCTATTAGTCATGCTTCACTTTCCTCCTATGAAAGGATGATTGGACCTGCTAAGAAGGGTGGGCTATATGAAGTCAAAAGTCAAGGAGAGGTGGAGAATATGATGGATATTAATGCACTTACTCAAAAGTTGAATAAAGTGGACTTGTTGGCGCAAAGGATGGAGAAGGTAGATTTGGTAGCATAAAAACTTGATCAATTATTATCCATGAATAAACAAGAACCTTCTTTTCCTTTTATCCAACAAAATCAATATTTCTCAGATTCCAACCTTCAAGAACTTTGTGCTCTATGTTCTAGCCCAAATCATGCTGTCATTGATTGCCCCACGGCAGCCTAACTTCTCCCATTTATCCAAGAACAAGTCTTTGCTGCTCAGGGTGTCTCTAAGCCCGCCTATGATCCATATTCTAATACCTATAACCCGGGCTGGAGAAATAATCCAAATTTTTCTTGGAAATCACAACAAGGGCCATCTACTCAAGTCAATCCCTCAATTCCAAAACAATATTTTCAAGTTTCGAACCAGTCTCACCAACATCTTCAAAATCCTTTTCAACATAATCAACAACAACAACCTCCATTTCAGCAATCATCGTTCCATCATGCTCAGGCCCCATATCAACAAGCTTCATCATTCCAGGGCCAATATAATCAATTTCCATCACATCGTTATCAACCCCAAGCTCCATTTCAAGCTCCTTATCAACCGCCTCCTCAACCCCCTCAGCCTCATTTTGAGGATAAATTTGACAAACTTCAACAACTTATTCTCTCTCAACAACAATCAATTGCTAAGTTAGAAGGTCAAATAGGTCAGTTGGCGGCTAGTAATATGAGGAGAGATGTTGGGCAGCTACCTAGTCAACCCATAGCTAATCCCCGCAATCAACAACCTCCGGGTTTTCAGCAAAGAGCTCCTATTCTTCCCCCTCCAAATCAGCCCAATCAACCTCAGCCACCCCCTCCTATCGTTCCTCAATTCGAGAATGCCAAAGCTATCTCTACCCTTAGGAGCGGGAAAGTTCTTAATGATCCATATCAGGCTAAGGATGTAGGTAGTAGTTTGGGCCAAGATGCCCGAGAGGAAAGTGATAATGAGGAAGAAGAGCCGATAATTATTCAAGAGAAAAAGAAGCCGGATGGGGGAGAGAAGATAATGGACAAAGAAAAGGTCAAGGTTGGTGAAGGTTTGCAAGGATATGTTCCTAAGATCCCTTTTCCGGATGCATTAAAGCCAAAAGCTCAAAAGAAGCCGGTCCAACAAGAAGAGATGTTGGAATTGTTTAAACAAGTCAATATTAATATTCCACTCTTGGATGCTATTAAACATGTACCGGCATATGCCAAAATTTTAAAAGAGCTTTGTACACCAAGAAGGGAGCCGAAGGCGGCAACACAGAAGATCTATCTATCTGAAGATGTTAGTGCTGTTTTAATGAATTCTTTACCAAAGAAGTTGAAGGACCCTGGTGCTCCATTAGTTTCATGTGACAGAGGTCGGGTGGCATTTGATAAAGCTTTGCTAGATCTTGGAGCTAGTGTTAATTTGTTACCCACCTGTATTTATGAGCAATTTGATTTAGGGGAATTAAAGCCCACTTCTATTATCCTTCAACTAGCGGATCGGTCTGTTAAAACACCAAAGGGTTTGTTGGAGGATGTGATAGTGAAAATTCATGAATGCTATTTCCCAGTGGACTTTTTAATCTTGGATATGGCCTCATCCCAAGAGTTAAAACATACACCAATCATTTTGGGACGCCCGTTTTTGGCTACGGCGAAGGCCAATATTAATTGTGCCACAGGGATGATGGATATTACCTTTGGAGGAGAGAAGGTCTCACTGAATGTTTTTAAAGCTTCACAATACCCGGATCATGAGGGAGAATGTAATGTCATTGATATTTTTGATGAAATAATTGAAGAAAATGTGGATATGAATGAGGATGTGATTGAAGAAGGTAGTTTGCTTCAAGATTCACCTCTTTCTTATGCACCCTATTCTAGAGTTGAACCACTCCCTCCACTTCAAGTTGAACCTATTCTTCCATCTCTTGATCAGCCGCCCATTTTGGAACTTAAGCCTCTACCGGATTCATTGAAATATGCTTATCTAGGCCCAGATCATACCTTGCCTATTATCATTGCTTCTAATCTTACCTCTGCTCAGGAATCTAAACTCTTAGAAGTTCTTAAGGAGCATAGGGGGGCGATAGGATGGTCTGTGGCAGATTTGAAGGTTATAAGTCCAGATGTATGCATGCATTATATTTATTTGGAGGACAATGCCAAGCCGAGTAGAGAGATGCAACGTCGGCTGAATCCAAATATGAAAGAGGTGGTGAAGAAGGAAGTTGTTAAGTGTTTAGATGCTGGGATAGTTTATCCTATTTCTGATAGCAAATGGGTTAGCCTGACACAAGTGGTTCCTAAGAAGTCGGGGCTGACAGTGGTTACAAATGAAAAAGGAGAAGAGGTGCCCATGCGATTACAGATGGGATGGAGGGTTTGTATTGATTACAGGAAATTAAATTCAGTAACAAAGAAAGATCATTTTCCACTCCCGTTTGTTGATCAAATTCTGGAAAGGCTGGCTGGACAACAATTTTTTTTTTTCTTGGATGGTTACTCCGGATATAATCAAGTTGATATCTATCCGGAGGATCAAGAAAAAACCACTTTTACGTGCCCATATGGCACGTTTGCTTTTAGGAGGATGCCTTTCGGGCTTTGCAATGCTCTCGCCACTTTTCAAAGATGTATGATGTCGATATTTTCTGACATGGTGGGGGAGACTTTGGAAGTTTTCATGGATGATTTTTCGGTGTTTGGCGATTCTTTTGAGGGGTGATTAGAAAATTTGACTCAGGTTTTGAAGAGGTGCATTGATGCTAATCTTGTGCTGAGTTGGGAGAAGAGCCACTTTATGGTGAGGGAAGGCATAGTTTTAGGCCATGTGATTTCGGAAAGGGGAATAGAGGTCGATAGAGCCAAAGTAGACTTGATTTCCAATCTTCCTCCCCCTATATCTGTCAAGCAAATCAGATCCTTTCTTGGCCATGCTGGATTTTATAGAAGATTTATTCAGAACTTCTCCACCATTACTCGTCCCCTCACACAGTTGCTTGCTAAAGATACTCCATTCCATTTCGATGATTCTTGTCTCAAGGCCTTTAATTCTTTGAAAGCGGCCCTTACTCAAGCTCCGATTCTTCAATCTCCAGATTGGTCGCTTCTTTTCGAGATTATGTGTGATGCCTCGGACTATGCTATTGGAGCTGTTCTAGGACAAAGGGTAGATAAGAAGCCCGTGGTAATATATTATGCATGTCGCACCCTTGCTGATGCTAAGATGAATTACACCACCACAGAGAAGGAGCTTCTAGCTGTTGTGTTTGCCCTAGAAAAATTTCGATCATATCTTTTAGGGGCTAAGGTTATTGTTTACTCCGATCATTCTGCCTTAAAATACTTATTTTCCAAGAAGGATGCTAAGCCCCGTGTCATTAGATGGATTCTATTATTACAAGAGTTTGATTTAGAAATTAGAGACAAGAAGGGGTTAGCCAATGTAGTTGCTGATCATTTATCCAGAATAGTGATCCCTGAAAGTACTCCAATGTCCGATTCTTTTCCCGATGAACAGATTCTTTCCCTCTCTCATTCTTCAACTCCTTGGTATGCTAACATTGTTAACTACCTGGCGATAGGTCAGATCCCGGGAGGGTGGACTAAGCAGGAGAAGGATCATTTCTTTTCTAAAGTAAAACACTATTGCTGGGAGGACCCTGAGCTGTTTCATATGGGTCCCGATTAGATCATTAGAAGATGTGTCCCTGAGGTAGAACAATAATCATTATTGAATTTTTGTCATAATTTAGCTTGTGGGGTCCACTTTTTCCTAATTCCTTCTGATTTTAAAGTTATTCTTCCTCCAAATCACTCTCTGTTTTCAATCTAGTTTTTCACTATTTCTTCTCAAAACACACCAACACACACACACCCTTTTGCATTGTTTTCAAATTTTCTCCATCTATTTCTTTCTTCCTTTATTTTCCTCTCATATCCCAAGGCGGATCTTCATCTATTAGTCTTCTCACGGCGTCGGCATCCAAGGCGAGGCGATCTTCATCCAAGGCTTGGCAAGGAGGCGGCGTTATTCTTCATGCATTGGCTATATTTTCTTATCTTTTCTTTTTTGATGTTCCCATGTTGTAATTCTTATTTTTCTAGTGTGACTTTCCACTATCATCTTAATGAAATTCATCATTTGTGAAATTATGTTTTTCTCTCTATCTCCTCTAATTTCTCTTCTTAAACCCTCTTATGTTCTTTAAATAGTTTTCATGCAATTTATCTTTCCTTAGATTAATCTCACTCAAAATTCGATTTTCAAAGCATAAGGTGTTTTTCCAACTTGATAAAATAAGGATTTTTCCTCCTCGTGGGATCGACTCCGCTTACCACTATATAATTTGATTTTCCAATCTTTTAAAGTGAGTGAGTATGAACATTTTGAAATTGTGGCACGGCTTTCTTAACGACACTAGTCGGTGCGCACCAGTTCCTACTCAGGGAATCTTAGGCGTGTGTTGGCCTTACCTCTCGTTGGAGGGAGTTCCAGGTTTAAATAGTGCGCCGGCCTCATGAGTCCCGTAAGCTGAGGAGTTTCAAGCGGGAGTCACGTCCTCAACGTGGGCTCTTTACATCCTCATCGTGGGATCTTTATAGTCTTGAGGGGTTATGGGTCCTTTATCTTCATAAACTCCTGCTCATAAAGGGCTCTCAACGGCAGTGTGGATAAGCAAATCGTTGGTCATCCCAAGCGTGAAGAGTGTCAACCCTATCCGGGCGATAGGCATAGCTCGGATGAGGATCGGTCGGAGGGGGCACTGAGTGCTAGCCTTTATCCCGGCGAGAGGATAGATCTGGTGTGGGTCTTCCTCCGTCCTGACCGACGCTCGGGCCTTTCGAGCCTAAGGGCCACCGAGGAAGGTTTTGATCCCGAGTGATCTTATTGGGCTTTTTAGTCTAAGTGGGCCCTGCGGGGCTGTCACTTAGATAAGCTGGGCCTCGTTTGGTCCTGGTGGACCTAGTTCGGTTGCTCTTAGATGGGCTACAGAAATCCCCCTCTCCACTTGTCCCCCTCCTACTCCCGAGCTTTGGTAAGCTCGGAAGAGTAGCTGTTTAGGGTTTTTGGACCAGCGTGGCTCAGGTGGGTGGAGATCTGGCGGTGTTAAGGAGCCATGTGTCGTGGTCACCTGGGCCCGTAATAATGATGATCCTGACGAATTTGAACTGAAGGGGCCCCCTTTTCTCGGAGGTCAGAACGACGTACCGCCTTCCGCATGGGAATATAAGCGTTGTGCACTTATCATCGCTCCAGACTCCCTTCATTTTTAGGGTTTGGCTTTCCTTCGCGCTTACTTTTGGGGCTCTTTGATGCATCGTGAGGACACGACGAAAGAGAAGAGGCTTGCAGCGGCATTCGTGGAGTTGGCGGAGATAGCTGCAGAGGCAGTCCGACAGCTTCCCCTTCCTCCAGAGTCTTCGGGGTCCCGGGAGCGTCTTTCTTCAAGTTCCTCTCTGGATTCCATGGCGGATCAGCGTCCGGATGTTGAAGAGTGGGAGGGCGAGCCTGTGGCGAGGGCGATGGCTCCGAACTGCAGTGAGCTGGGGGAGGCGGAGGTGAAAAGGCTGGAGCACCAGTTTCATCTGTCCCATAAGTTTTTCTTCACCGCGGCTGCCCCGCACGAGATGAGCCTGGACTCTCGTACGGGCCACATCTGCACCTTTCTTCTGTCGTGGAAGGGGGGGTTCCGCCTTCCCTTCGAGCCCTTTGTTCTTAAGCTTCTTAATTTCTTTCAGTTGGCGCCCGTATAGTTGGTAGCCAACTCTTATCTTCTTCTTTTTACCTTTCGCATCCTCTGCCGTCAATACGGAGTTCCTCCCTCCTTGGACCTCTTTCATTATTTTTTTGAGTTGAAGGCGCATCCCTCGGCCGGGAAGGGCTTCTATTTCATCCAGGCGAGGCGGAATAGGAGCTGTGTCTCTTTGGCCGTGAAGGATTCTTCACACAAGGGGTGGAAAACTCTGTTCTTCTGGGTGGGGATTTTCTCGGTGGAGGAGACTTTGAGGTGTCCCGTAATCCCCAATTTTCATCCAAACATTCCTCCGAGGCAGGATGAATTTTCTCTGGACGTGGAGGAGTACGCGATCATTTTACTGAAGCGTCGTCAGTCCACGGAGGAGCTGGTTACTCCAGAGAACATCGAGCGATGTCTTCTTGCGCGACTGTAGCCGACAAGTTCGGTCGCCACGAATCAGTTTCTTCTTTGGATGTTGAGACCATTTCCTTTTCCTGATCGTATCTTTCTTCTGTGCAGACACCAGGCGGCCGACTTTGGAGGAGGCCACAGAGGTGATCGATCTCGGCGATGACTCGGCTGCCGATGAGTCGGCTGCTCCCACGGGTCGCTCCCGAGCCCGAGATAGGGGCAAGGGAATGGCCCGAGAGGGGTCTTCCAGATCACGGGGGTCCAAGCGTAAGGACCCCGTGGAGGGCATGATCTAGGACGCCGTGAAGGCCAGGAAATGGGCCAAGAAGGCTGGGGCCGCCGCCGCAGTCGAGGGCGACCTTGCCGCTGCTCACCCCTCCGCCGAGCATGATGGGGCCGACCCTACTGGGCGAGCTCTCCCACCCGCCGAGTAAGGGGGGGCCGAGGCGGTTGGGGCTGCTCCTGCGGTCGGTGATGATGCTGGCTCGACTCCCCCCTCGGCCGGAGTCGAGGGGGCCGAGGTTGCTTCTGCGATTGGCAGTGGTGCCGGCCCGGCTCTCCCCTCGGCAGGAGTCGAGGAGGCCGTGGATGAGGTAGGTGACGCTGGGACCACGGTTGAGAGTGGGGCGTTGATTGAGGCGGGCGACGCTCCAGGTGGCGATGCAGGTGCCGAACCGGTCCAGGCTGGGGGGTCACAAGAAAAGGTGACGTAGCCCCCACCGATCGAGGCACGAGGGTTGAACGAAACCGCGGCTCGATCTGGGCCATCTGGCGGGACGCCAGCCGAAGAGGGGGTCTCTATTCCGGCGGCCTTGGAGAGGCTCAGCATCCAGGGCCCTCTGTATCAGGTATGTCACGGTATAGTTGTAAAGGTGAAGGGGGGAGACAGGCAGCACTCCCCATCCGTGGCCCTCGAGACGGTTATGGAGGGCGGTTTGGTCCTGGCCCAGATGGGGGCCACTCTAGCAGAAGCTTATGCCCGGTCGGAGTCAGAGCGGGCGAACCTGGCCTGGACCCTTGGTGGGTCTGACAGGAAGATGGCTCGGCTCGCAAAGGAGCTTAATGGGCTTCGGCGGGAGCTTTCCTCAGTTAGGGAGCTGATGCGGGCGAGCCAGGTGGAGGCCCGGGCGGAGGAAGCCGAGCGCCTTCTTCCTTCCAAAGAGTTGGCAGATTGGCGGGGAGGGGGCCTTCATTTGTATTCCCTCTTCCCCTTCCTCCATCTCTGTCAACTTGGAAGGTAGTCTACTCCTTCCTAATCCCTCTGTCACCTTTGTTCCGAGCTACCCGAGCCAACGGGGTCGACTACCCTTTATCCGAGCCAGTTTCTGCACAAGGCAGAGTCAGTGGCTGGACGCAGGAAGGTTAATCGAGTCAGCCAAGCGATGGGCTCATACGGTGGTGCCAGATAGATTTTTTACTTTTTTGACATGTATTTTCTTGGCTTCGGCCTTTTTGATGTACAAGCTAGTTGTTTGAATAAAGGAAAGGAAGTTTTGTTTTATTTCATGTCACCTACACAATGTTCAGTATTCAGAAGTAGAACTTGCGTAGTATAGTTGCGTTCCAGGTCCGAGGGATGGGTTCTCCTTTCATCGTAGATAGCCGGTATGCTCCTTTCTCAAGCGTCTCGACTACTCGGTAGGGGCCTTCCCAATTAGGGGATAGCTTGCCCGCCGCCTCAAGTGGTTGAGAGGCTTCGGCTTTTCTGAGGATGAAATCTCCCGGTTGAAAGTGTCTATCTTAGACTTTGGCGTTGTAATATCAAGTGAGGCGGCGTTGATATTCCGTTGCTCGGATGTCGGAAATCTCTCGGAGTTCATCCGCTAGGTCGAGGTTTTCGAGCAATTTCTGGTCGTTTGCCTCGTGCGAGAAACAGATGACTCGGAGGGAGGGATTGGCAATCTCCAATGGGATAACGGCCTTGGCGTCGTACACCAACATAAAGGGACTTTCACCCGTTGCCGTTCTGGGAGTCATTATGTGTGACCAAAGTACGTTCGGCAATTCCTCAAGCCAGCTGCCCTTGGCTTTGCCGAGTCTGGTCTTGATGTCTTTTAAGATAGTCTTATTGGCATTTTCGACCAGCCCGTTAGCCTGAGGGTGGGCGATCGAGGTGAAGTGATTACGAATGTTTAGGTCGGCGCATCTGTCTCGGAAATAATGAGAATCAAATTACCGGCCATTATCGCTCACTATCACCCGGGGGATGCCGTAGCGACAGATGATCGACTTTCAGACGAAACTCCAGACGACTATCTCGGTGATTCTTGCTGTGGCTTCGGCCTCGATCCATTTGGTGAAGTAGTTGATGGCGACGATGATGAACTTCTTCTGGGCTTGAGCCCTAGGGAACGGCCCGAGGATGTTGATTCCCCAGTGAGCGAAAGGATATGGCTCGGCTAGGGTAACGAGCTCCGTTGCCGGCTGATGGACCAAGTGGTCAAATCACTGGCATCAGTCGCAATGCTGTACGTAGGTCGAGCAGTCGCGCTGTAGAGTGGGCTACCAATAACCCTGCCGTAGCAAGATCCTGGCGAGTGACCTTCCTCCCAAATGCACTCCGCACAGGCCTTCGTGGAATTCTTGAATCGCTCGGTTGGCTTCATCAGTACTGAGGCACTTCAGGAGAACACCGGAGAAGGATCTTCAGTAGAGAGTGTCATCCAGAACGACGAATCGCCGAGCCTGGTACTTCAATCTTCGGGCTTCCCGGGGGTCGGGAGGCTCTTGAGAGTCTTGGAGCCACAACAGGTAGGGGGTGCGCCAGTCACTTGGGGAGGCCAGGTCAATGGTCAGGAGCTCCGAATCGATGCTCGGTCGCTCTAGCTCTTCGAGAAGGACCGATCGAGTACCCTGGGGGTCAAGAGAGGAGGCCAGCTAAGAGAGGGCATCCGCTCGGGTGTTTTCTTCTCGAACTATTCGGACTACCTCAAAATTCTCGAACTATTGTGCCACGGCTCTGACCAGCTGGAGGTATTTGACCATAGGTGCTTCTCGAGCTTCGTAATCACCGTTGACATGGCTAGCAACTAGTTGGGGGTCAGTGTGAATTCTGACCCGCTCAGCCCCCAGCCGCCGGGCCATGTGGGCTCCCGAGATAAGGGCTTCGTACTCGGAGGCGTTGTTGGACGCCTGGAAGTTAAAATTTAAGGCATACTGCAGCTCTTCTCCTTCGGGGGACTTCAGAAGGATTCCAGTGCCGCTTCCGGCCGAGTTGGAGGATCCGTCGATGAACAGTTCCCTGGTTGGCCCGGGCGCGGACGGAGATTTTTCTTCGGTCGGGATAGTGCTCTCGGTGATGAAGTCAGTGAGCGCCTGTCCTTTGATAGCCGAGCGAGGCCGGTATGATATATCATAGGCCCCGAGCATGATGGCCCACTTGACGAGACGTCCCGAGGCTTCAGGGTGAGCGAGGATCCTCTTC
Source organism: Amorphophallus konjac (assembly GCA_022559845.1). Taxonomy (NCBI): domain Eukaryota; kingdom Viridiplantae; phylum Streptophyta; class Magnoliopsida; order Alismatales; family Araceae; genus Amorphophallus; species Amorphophallus konjac. The sequence continues at coordinate 153,036,673 of CM040121.1, forward strand.
AAAGGTTCGCCGGTCAGCACGGTGATGGAGTGCTCTTGGAAATAGGGTCGGAGGCACTTGGCCGAGGTAACCAACGCTAGCATGAGTTTCTCGATTATGGGATACCTTCTTTCAGCCTCGTTAAACACCTTGCTGGTGTAGTAGGCCGGTCTCTCGACTCCCGAGTCATTTCTGACTAGGACCGAGCTAACTGTAGACGGAGTTACTGAGAGATAGAGATACAAAGCTTCACCTGGGACAAGCTTGGAAAGCACCGGGGGCGAAGCTAGGAACTCCTTAAGCTCGATGCACGCCCTTTGGCATTCCTCATCCCATACGAACGTAGCAGATGCCATTTTGGCCCCCCCCAACAGCTTGAAGAAGGGTAGGCATCGTTCGACCGCATGGGACAGGAATCTGCTGAGCGCGGTAATGCGCCCAGTAAGGCGTTGAAAGTCTTTGATGCAGGTGGGTGGGCGCATGTCCAGGATGGCCTGGACCTTGTCGGGGTTGGCATCGATCCCACGCTGGGTGACTAAGAAACCCAGGAATTTCTCAGATCTTACTCTGAAGGCGCACTTGGTGGGATTGAGCTTCATATCATACCTCAGGAGGGTGTTGAAGGTCTCAGCTAGGTCGACGAAGTGGTCCTCGGCCTTGGGGGTCTTGATGAGCATGTCGTCAATATAGGCCTCGACGTTCCGGTCGAGCTGTCCTTCGAACATATGATTGACCAGCCTCTGGTATGTGGCTCCAGCGTTCTTCAACCCGAAAGGCATCCGGGTGTAGCAGTATACGCCGAAGTCGGTGATGAAGGCGGTCTTCTCGATGTCTTCGGGATCCATTCTGATCTGGTGGTAACCTGAATAGGCCTCCAGGAAACTTGTAATACCCCGATTATTTATTAAGTTTTATTGAGCTTTTATTAATTAAAAATTGAATTAAAATGAATTAATGTTTGAATTTCGAAATATTAATATTTAATTCATTAGAAAATAGAACCTATAAATTCGACTACCTTAGAAAAATCTGTAAAAATAGTAATTGGGTAAAAGATCATTTTTATAGCAATTTTGTCTTCTGGACTTGACCCAAATTAATTACGTAACCTTGTCTAATTAGAGGTTTAATCCCGCATTTGACTTTTACCTAACCTTTACCTAATCGTAACTTAAAACGTGAAATTCGACCTTATTACTCAACCAAATGATCTGAAATCAAGGACAAATGGAAGCCCACGAGGTAAGGAACATTTACCCTCAATCAATTTGAGATAAACCTAGCCCTAAAACGTGCTGCCGACATAGCTTTGGTCGAGTCAAGGATTCCGGCGCCGTTTCTAACACGTAACTTGCAGCGCCAAATACTCCCAACTCCGAAGGCTCCAGAAGCTCCATGACCTATAGAAATGTAGCTCTTCGACTCTAGTTTCATTTGGTAGCTGGGTCAGCCGACGAGGAGTCCAGATCTGGGAGTATTCGTCGTTTTGGTGGATGGTGTTGGTAATTCGTCGTTCTTCATCTCTAGCCCTTTAATCCGTCGATAAAGGTAGGTACCCTTAACCAAATGAGACTTTTAAATATAGTATCTTGATCAGCTCGACGAGATCTATCCAATGGGACTGAAAGTCCCAAATTTCATTAGGTATCCGTGGAGATATCAAGCTTTTTGTGAGCTGCTGTCAAGCTTGTTCTTCATTCTAGGGTTTCGAATTCTTTCTCCGATTTGAGGTAGGATCTGACAACCAAACTCTAATTAACTTACATGATGTAATCAACATGTTGTTAGCTTTCTTTTGACACCACAATCCCCAAATTCCGTTGTGTATGTTGGGAGAATTTTTAGATTTAGTGGAAGAATGTCAAGAATTAGGTCTTCTTGTGTTCTTCATAGAATAGGTTGTGATTCTTGTGAATTCTGATGAAATTCGTGTTTTCAAATTGTAGTTTTATGACCCTAATATGTCTAGTAAGATTCCTATAGCATGGGGTTTTGTTTCCAACTCAATTGGACCACAATTGGGTGAGTTTTTGTGCTTTCTGAAAGTTACTGCCGTTGCTGTTCTTGCAGGGGTCGACCCCTGGGGTCGACCCATTTTCTGGGCAACCTTGCAGGCCCGAGGGTCGACCCTAGGGGTCGACCCATCCAGTCCCTGCAAGGGGGTCGACCCCAGGGGTCGACCCATGCGCTGGAGTATAGGGGTCGACCCATCCTGCAGAAATGGTGGGGGTCGACCCCAGGGGTCGACCCATTCAGCTGCCAGACCCCATTTTTACAGGGGTCGACCCCAGGGGTCGACCCATAGACCAGAAAACCAGTTTTGTCATTTTTTTGACCCGAGGATCGATCCGGATCATTAGGGGATCGACCTAATCAACTTAGACCAATTGAAAACTATATTTTTGAAGAACCAGTGACCTATTCTGGAAACCTTATGATTTCAATTTACATTGGTTCCTACTTGCAAACATAGTGTAAAAACATGCCGTTTACCATCTTCATTTTGACTCATACATTGGTTAAATAGAAACCCACATAATCAGTGGTTAATGGTGTAACTAAATCTCTGTAATACATGCTATTTCATTCCTGTGAGCTTGTTCTTTAATCATCTTGAATCTTCTTTTGGCTTAATGATTAATGCAAATGATAATGGATAATCTTTGACATATTAACTTGGTAATTATGATTAATATGTTGATTAGCTTGTTGGATAGCTGCTGTACTACAGTAGCGCAACATGATTAACTCTTATTGTGACTTGGTTTTCAATCTTCTGGATGATTGTGCTTACCTTGAAATTCTGAAATGAATCTCCTTCCTACTTGAAATTGTTATTGCTACATAGTTCAAACCTTGGAATTCTGGCCATAAATTGTGGAAGTCTAGATTCGTGGGATCTTTGATCCAAAGAAATCAATGCCTGGCAAACAATTAAGGGCTTGGTCTAGTCCTGGGAGGAGCGCCCGAACACTACGTGTACCCCCAGGGAGGTGATTGACTAGGTGTGATATTTGGCACCAGTACTATGACATGAGTTAAATCTAGGACTGGCCACTACTCTCTACTACTCTCCACTACTCTCTACTACTTTTCACTTTCCACTCTTCACTGTTCTATACCCTACTTGTTGATACTTACTTACTGTTACTTGGACGTGGAAATGAAACTACATACGTGCTTGACATGACTTGAATTATCTCGATACGGCCAACTCTTTATCGTTATCTCCTGTAGTAAATTCTTATCTTTGTTATTCCTCTTAAGTATTACCATCCTGTTCCTTTGTATTTCTTGACCTTGCAAGATCTTTAAATTTTGTTTCATTATATCATCATTATTCTTTTATTGCATTATCCTTTGTAGCATGATATTTTAAAAATGTAATTAAACTGCTAATCACTTATACCTATCTGTTATTTCCTACTGAGCGTCAGCTCATAGTTGTTGTTTCCCCCCTTTCCAGGCTTTTCAGGTGACGGACTTACCGATGGGGAAGGGTAGGAGTGATGTTTTGAGTGTAGCAGTTAGTTGTGTTTAGAGTGTGTTGTGCTTCAGCTATGTTATTGTGGTTTAGAGTTTGTTATCCCAGTTGTATTGAGTTGATTTTGAGGATTGTTGTACCAGTTATGTTTTGTTTAATGGTCAATAAGTTATTTCCATTTCTTAGCACTTGTATATGTTTAGTTTAGTTTTCTCTCTTGCCAGCTTGTTCCTGACTGTACGTCCCGATATTTCACGTCGGGGCGTGACAGTTTAGTTGGTATCAGAGCCCTAGGTTTCATATTCCTAGGTTCCCTAAGTTTAGGTTTTCTTGCATTGCATCCCAATAATCGGTATATCAAAAGGTGTTGTCCGAACGTTAGGCTACGCCTATCGGGAAGGTCGCATACTTGCGCGAGTGGTCTTCGGACCGATTAGCTCCGCCAGGTATCGAGTTTTGGTCGTGTTTAGGTGCATTGGATCTCTAACCTTGTTAAAGTCTAGAACCTGACCTGGTGAGATTGGGTAGAAACTTGGGTTAAGTTCGTTCCTTAATCGTGTTATTATCTATTTTATTGGACCTAAGTAATCTATTTCTCATGTAGATGGCAGCCGATCGTGCTGAATGGAGGAACCTGCAGCGCACGGTTCAAGGCCTGACTCAGGCGTTACATCAGGTAGCTCAAGCTGGAGCAGCGGGTCATGGCACCGGTGACTTATACCGGAACTTTCGAGGAATGAACCCGCCAAGATTTGCTGGTTCGACTAACCCCGACGAGGCCGAGCATTGGCTCAACGAAATGGGGAGAATTTTTGAAGACATACAATGCACCGACCAAGTGTGTGTCCTTCTTTCTATCTTCCAATTGGAGCGGGACGCGCGTACTTGGTGGGATTCCGTCAAGGCAACTCTAGGCGATCAACAAGTTACATGGGGAGAGTTCGAGGAATTCTTCAACGACAAATATTTTTCCGATCGTGTACAAGAGAAGAAGGCGGCGGAGTTCGCGGCTCTAAAGCAGCGAAGCTTATCGGTGGCCGAATATGAAGCACAGTTCTCTCGGCTTTCGCGCTATGCTACTCACCTTATCTCCACAGAAAAGATGAAAGCTAAGCGATTTCTCAATGGGTTGAAGCTTCACTACATCAATCAACTGGCGCCGATGGAGATCTCTACTTATTCTGAGATGGTGAGAAAGGCACAAGTTCTAGAAGATACCTTAGAAATGACGGAGAGGATCCGTGGGCAAGGCATGAAGAAGGAACAACCAACTCCTAGACCCGGATTTGGCACTAGCAAAAAGAGGCCCATGAGTGGGTCTAGTTTGTGGATCGGATCGGGAACGTGGAAAGGCAAGATGCCAAGAAATGAAGAGAAGAAACCTGGCCCTATTGTTCCATTCAAGGGCAAGTGCAAGTATTGTGATCGTCCAGGTCACAAGATGGAGGAATGCTGGCGCAAGCTAGGTGCGTGTTTACGATGTAGGAGTAGGGAACACCGTATCCCTGACTATCCTCTTCTATCGGAACAAGCTACACCGGCAAAACCTCAAGTTATCAAGAAGCCGCAAGGAAGGCTCCAAGCTTTACATGCGGATGAAACTGGGATTTCTGATGATGGCGGACTCGTCGAAGGTACCCTTACTATAATCGACAAGCCCGCATTTGTTCTCTTTGATACTGGTGCAACGCATTCTTTTATTTCTCAGAAATTTGCGAAGTCGTTATCTGTCGAACCTATTATGATGAATTCTCCATTGGTTATATCAACTCCTATTGGTTCTGGAGCGGCTATTCAATATTACTATCCTTCTAGTAAGGTTATTATTGATGAACGGAACTTTCCTGCCGACTTAGTTTGCATGGATATGAAGGATTATGATGTAATCCTTGGAGCAGATTGGTTGGCCAAGTATGAGGCCAGTGTTCACTGCAGTTCTAGCTCAGTGACTTTTACTGGACATTCTGGTTTATCTTTTACGGGGATCAAGCACCATAACCCCGTATCGCTCATCTCTTCTCTTCGAGCCGACAAGCTGATGAGGCGAGGTTGCGAGGGTTTTCTAGCCTTTGTCCATGCTACACCGGAACAACGAGTTGAGATAAAGGACACTCCTATTGTCCGAGAATTCTCCGAAGTCTTTCCGGAGGAACTACCAGGACTTTCGCCTGAGCGGGAAGTTATCTTCTCCATTGATATTGTTCCTGGCGCGTCTCCTATTTCTAGAGCTCCTTACCGTATGTCCCCTGCGGAGCTAAGGGAATGAAAGCAACAGCTGATGGAATTGCTTGAGAAGGGCTTTATTCGTCCGAGTACTTCACCTTGGGGAGCTCCTGTATTATTCGTCAGGAAAAAGGATGGTTCGATGAGATTATGCATCAATTATCGGCAACTGAACCAGCTAACTATCAAGAATAAATACCCATTGCCGAGGATCGACGAATTATTCAACCAGATAGCGGGAGCACATTATTTCTCTAAGATCGATCTTCGATCTGGATATCATCAGCTGAGGATTAAGAAAGATGATATTTATAAAACGGCTTTCCGCAGCAGGTATGGTCATTTTGAGTTTGTCGTTATGCCTTTTGGTCTAACGAATGCACCAGCAGCTTTCATGCAGTTAATGAATAATGCATTCCGGCCTTATCTTGATCAATGGGTCGTGGTATTCATTGACGACATACTAATTTATTCCAAAACTGAAGAAGAGCATGCCGAACATTTGAGGATGGCATTGCAGATATTGAAAGATCATCAACTATATGCCAAATTCAGTAAATGTGATTTCTGGCTGCAAGAAGTGTCCTTCTTAGGACATATCATCACCAAAGAAGGTATTTCAGTTGATCCTTCGAAAGTGGAGGCAGTAAGGAACTGGGATCAGCCTACTACAGTGACCGAAGTGAGAAGCTTCCTAGGCTTGGCAGGCTATTATCGGAGATTTATTCAAGACTTCTCCAAGATTGCGGTACCTCTCACTCGATTGACCCGCAAAGACAACAAGTTTGAATGGTCCGAGGAATGTCAGCAGAGCTTTCAAACATTGAAGGATTGCCTCACTACTGCACCCGTATTGGCTTTACCTTTTGGCGACGGTGGTTTCGTGGTCTATACCGATGCTTCTGGTATTGGCTTAGGCTGTGTACTCATGCAGCATGGTAAGGTGATTGCCTATTCTTCTAGGCAGCTGAGGAAGCATGAACAGAATTACCCCGTTCATGACTTGGAACTTGCAGCAGTTGTATTCGCCTTAAAAATTTGGAGGCATTACTTGTATGGAGAAACATTCACAGTATTTTCAGATCATAAGAGTTTGAAGTATTTATTTTCTCAGAAAGAACTTAACATGAGGCAGAGAAGATGGTTGGAGTACTTGAAGGACTTCGACTTCTCGATTGAATATCATCCCGGTAAAGGCAATGTGGTGGCAGATGCATTAAGCCGGAAGCCTGTGGCTAAATTATCAAGTCTCATGTTACAAGAGTGGAGGCTATTGGAACAGTTAGCTAGTCTGGATCTAAATTTTGATAATGATCGGGTTATAATTGCACAGATTTGACTTAAGCCCGAATTATTGATGGAGATTAAAACCTTGCAAGATAATGATCCCGGGCTGGTTGAGATCAAGGGAAGTTTGAGCAGCAGACCCGACTTCATGGTGGCTGACGATGGAAGATTGTTATTCCAGGGTAGAACTTGTGTACCTGATGAAGCTGAGTTAAAGAACAAGATTCTAGAGGAAGCACATAGATCCAAATACACTATTCATCCTGGAGGCACGAAAATGTTCAAGGATTTGAAAAGGTCCTTTTGGTGGCCGAATATGAAAAGGGAAATTGCAGATTTTGTGAGTAGATGTCTGGTTTGTCAACAAGTTATGGCTGAACATTTCAGACTGGCAGGAAAGTTGAAACCACTCGACATACCCCAATGGAAGTGGGAAAGCATTGGCATGGATTTCATTATGGGTCTACCTAAGACTCGTGGTGGATTTGATGCGATATGGGTGATCGTCGATCGCTTGACAAAATCGGCTCATTTCTTACCCATTAAGTCCAAGTGGACAGTTGATGTATTGGCTGCTTTATATTTGAAGGAAGTGGTAAGGCTCCATGGTATACCAGTCAGCATTGTGTCTGATAGAGACCTGAGATTTACTTCACATTTCTGGAAGGGACTGCAAGAGTCTCTTGGTACTCGTCTGAACTTCAGTACTGCTTTTCATCCACAGACAGATGGACAGACTGAAAGAACCAACCAGATAGTGGAAGATATGCTGCGAGCTTGCATGATTGATTTCGGAGGTAGTTGGAGTAATCACTTGGCATTGATTGAATTCGCCTACAACACAGTTACCAATCCAGCATACAAATGGCTCCATTTGAAGCTTTGTATGGAAGAAGCTGTCGTTCCCCGTTGTGTTGGGATGAGGTGGGCGAGAAGCAATGGCTTGGACCGGATCTTATTTCGGAGTCGTCACAGAATATCCATATCATCCTAGACCGGTTACAAGTGGCACAATCAAGACAGAAAAGCTATGCTGACAACCGGAGAAGGGCATTAGAGTTCCAAGTGGGTGAGCATGTATTTCTGAAGGTCTCTCCTACGAGAGGGATTCGTAGATTCGACATTCGCGGCAAGCTAAGCCCGCGGTATATCGGTCCGTTCGAGATTCTGGATAGAGTGGGCGAGGTGGCTTATCGATTGGCGTTACCGCCTCAGTTGTCTGGCATGCACAACGTCTTCCATATTTCTATGTTGCGGAAGTATGTGTACGACCCCACTCATGTTATTCATCATGTGGATTTCTAGCTGAAGGAGGATCTGACCTACGAGGAAAGACCGATAAAGATTCTGGACAAGAAGCAACAGCAACTCCGGAATCGCTCTATATCGATGGTCAAGATTCAGTGGAGTCGGCGTGGGACCGAAGAGGCTACTTGGGAATCGGAAGATACTATGCGGAAGCGGTATCCCGACCTATTCTAGGTGATCTATCTTTTCCCTACTTTCTGTATATAGCGCAGTGAATTTGAAGGACCAAATTCTTTAAGTAGGGGAGGGTGTAATACCTCGATTATTTATTAAGTTTTATTGAGCTTTTATTAATTAAAAATTGAATTAATGTTTGAATTTTGAAATATTAATATTTAATTCATTAGAAAATAGAACCTATAAATTCGACTACCTTAGAAAAATCTGTAAAAATAGTAATTGGGTAAAAGATCATTTTTATAGCAATTTTGTCTTCTGGACTTGACCCAAATTAATTACGTAACCTTGTCTAATTAGAGGTTTAATCCCGCATTTGACTTTTACCTAACCTTTACCTAATCGTAACTTAAAACGTGAAATTCGACCTTATTACTCAGCCAAATGATCTGAAATCAAGGATAAATGGAAGCCCACGAGGTAAGGAACATTTACCCTCAATCAATTTGAGGTAAACCTAGCCCTAAAACGTGCTGCCGACATAGCTTTGGTCGAGTCATGGATTCCGGCGCCGTTTCTAACACGTAACTTGCAGCGCCAAATACTCCCAACTCCGAAGGCTCCAGAAGCTCCATGACCTATAGAAATGTAGCTCTTCGACTCTAGTTTCATTTGGTAGCTGGGTCAGCCGACGAGGAGTCCAGATCTGGGAGTATTCGTCGTTTTGGTGGAGGGTGTTGGTAATTCGTCGTTCTTCATCTCTAGCCCTTTAATCCGTCGATAAAGGTAGGTACCCTTAACCAAATGAGACTTTTAAATATAGTATCTTGATCAGCTCGACGAGATCTATCCAATGGGACTGAAAGTCCCAAATTTCATTATGTATCCGTGGAGATATCAAGCTTTTTGTGAGCTGCTGTCAAGCTTGTTCTTCATTCTAGGGTTTCGAATTCTTTCTCCGATTTGAGGTAGGATCTGACAACCAAACTCTAATTAACTTACATGATGTAATCAACATGTTGTTAGCTTTCTTTTGACACCACAATCCCCAAATTCCGTTGTGTATGTTGGGAGAATTTTTAGATTTAGTGGAAGAATGTCAAGAATTAGGTCTTCTTGTGTTCTTCATAGAATAGGTTGTGATTCTTGTGAATTCTGATGAAATTCGTGTTTTCAAATTGTAGTTTTATGACCCTAATATGTCTAGTAAGATTCCTATAGCATGGGGTTTTGTTTCCAACTCAATTGGACCACAATTGGGTGAGCTTTTGTGCTTTCTGAAAGTTACTGCCGTTGCTGTTCTTGCAGGGGTCGACCCCTGGGGTCGACCCATTTTCTGGGCAACCTTGCAGGCCCGAGGGTCGACCCTAGGGGTCGACCCATCCAGTCCCTGCAAGGGGGTCGACCCCAGGGGTCGACCCATGCGCTGGAGTATAGGGGTCGACCCCAGGGGTCGACCCATCCTGCAGAAATGGTGGGGGTCGACCCCAGGGGTCGACCCATTCAGCTGCCAGACCCCATTTTTACAGGGGTCGACCCATACACCAGAAAACCAATTTTGTCATTTTTTTGACCCGAGGATCGATCCGGATCATTAGGGGATCGACCTAATCAACTTAGACCAATTGAAAACTATATTTTTGAAGAACCAGTGACCTATTCTGGAAACCTTATGATTTCAATTTACATTGGTTCCTACTTGCAAACATAGTGTAAAAACATGCCGTTTACCATCTTCATTTCGACTCATACATTGGTTAAATAGAAACCCACATAATTAGTGGTTAATAGTGTAACTAAATCTCTGTAATACATGCTATTTCATTCCTGTGAGCTTGTTCTTTAATCATCTTGAATCTTCTTTTGGCTTAATGATTAATGCAAATGATAATGGATAATCTTTGACATATTAACTTGGTAATTATGATTAATATGTTGATTAGCTTGTTGGATAGCTGCTGTACTACAGTAGCGCAGCATGATTAACTCTTATTGTGACTTGGTTTTCAATCTTTCGGATGATTGTGCTTACCTTGAAATTCTGAAATGAATCTCCTTCCTACTTGAAATTGTTATTGCTACATAGTTCAAACCTTGGAATTCTGGCCATAAATTGTGAAAGTCTAGATTCGTGGGATCTTTGATCCAAAGAAATCAATGCCTGGCAAACAATTAAGGGCTTGGTCTAGTCCTGGGAGGAGCGCCCGAACACTACGTGTACCCCCGGGGAGGTGATTGACTAGGTGTGGTATTTGGCACCAGTACTATGACATGAGTTAAATCTAGGACTGGCCACTACTCTCTACTACTCTCCACTACTCTCTACTACTTTTCACTTTCCACTCTTCACTGTTCTATACCCTACTTGTTGATACTTACTTGCTGTTACTTGGACGTGGAAATGAAACTACATACGTGCTTGACATGACTTGAATTATCTCGATACGGCCAACTCTTTATCGTTATCTCCTGTAGTAAATTCTTGTCTTTGTTATTCCTCTTAAGTATTACCATCCTGTTCCTTTGTATTTCTTGACCTTGCAAGATCTTTAAATTTTGTTTCATTATATCATTATTATTCTTTTATTGCATTATCCTTTGTAGCATGATATTTTAAAAATGTAATTAAACTGCTAATCACTTATACCTATCTATTATTTCCTACTGAGCGTCAGCTCATAGTTGTTGTTTCCCCCCCTTTCCAGGCTTTTCAGGTGACGCGCTTACCGATGGAGAAGGGCAGGAGTGATATTTTGAGTGTAGCAGTTAGTTGTGTTTAGAGTGTGTTGTGCTTCAGCTATGTTATTGTGGTTTAGAGTTTGTTATCCCAGTTGTATTGAGTTGATTTTGAGGATTGTTGTACCAGTTATGTTTTGTTTAATGGTCAATAAGTTATTTCCATTTCTTAGCACTTGTATATGTTTAGTTTAGTTTTCTCTCTTGCCAGCTTGTTCCTGACTGTACGTCCCGATATTCCGCGTCGGGGCGTGACAAAACTGAGTATATCATTGCCCGAGGTTGAATCAACCAGTTGGTCGATGCTTGGTAATGGATAGTAGTCCTTTGGTTTAGCCTTGTTCAAGTCGGTGAAGTCCACGGACATTCGCCACTTTCCCGAAGCTTTTGTCACTAGGACGACGTTAGCCAGCCATGTCGGGTACAGGACCGGTCTAAAAAGGCCAGTCTTTTACCCCTTGGTGACTTGCTCCTTGATGATCGCCGGCTTCTCTGGCACGTGCTTCCTTCTGCGTTGTTGTACGTGCTTTACGGTCAAGTCGAGGTTGAGCTTATGCATCACCGTCTCCTCCGGTATTTCGGGGAGTTGATCATCAGACCATGCAAAGATTCCGGTGTACACAGAAGGAAACTCTTTGTATTACTGTTGAACCTCAGACGGTAGGTCGGCTCCAATCTTTACTCCTAGGGTCGGGTCATCGTTTAGGAAAATTGTTAGCAACTCGCCTCCAGGCTCGGAGGTTGCGGGTTTTTCCTCGACTTCCCAGGGACCCTTATTCTTCCCGTCCGGCCTTGTGGCTTCAACCGAGATATTATAGCACCTTCTGGCCTTCGCCTCGTTACCTCGGACTTCTCCCATCCCATTTTTGGTGGGGAACTTCATCTTTTGGTGATAGGTAGAGGGCACCTCTTTCGTTCGGCTAAGGATTCCTCGGCCTAAGATTGCATTGTATGCTATCATAGCCTTGATCACTATGAAGTCCACCATGACCGTAACGATTTTGGGTGGGGTGCCGAGAGTAACCGGCAGGCTTAGGGCTCCCTCGGGATAAGTGGCCTGGCCATTGAACCCGCAAAGGGGGGTTCGGATCGGGCGGAGTTTAGACGGATTCTCCCCCATGTTAAGGAAACATTCGTAAGATAATACATCAGGGGAACTTCCATTGTCGACTAGAATACTGTCTACGTTACAATGGTTTGTTGTGGCCGAGATGACTAGGGCGTCGTCATGCGGGGTGGTCAGCCCTTCCAGGTCTTGGTCGGAGAAGACTATGACATGGGGCTCACTTGGCGGGGCCTTGGGAGGCTCGATGGCTCGGCTCGCCCGCTCAGCATGACGCTTCCTTTCTCGGCTTCTGTCCCCTCCTGATGCAGCTCCTCCGGTGATGATGTTGATGTGGACCCCGCGAGGGGAGTTGTCGATTTCCTCTGGGGCACATCGATCTTCCTCACGCCCGGCCACTAACCGCTCGATCTCATCCTGGAGCTGGTGGCATTCGCCGGTGTGATGCCCGTGGTCGCTGTGGAATAGGCAATGCTTGCTGCGATTGCGGTTTTTCGAACTCATTGGCTCAGGTTGGCGGAGAAGGCCCGAGCCTTTGATGTCTTCATATATCTCGTACACCGGAGCGGTTAAGGGAGTGTACCGCTCGTACTTCCGGGACGGTTCCTTGTGTTCCCCGTATCAGTTCTGCCTTTTTACTAGACCCGAGCTTGGCACGGGTGCCCACTTCTTGTCCCCCTCCCCACCCGAGCCGGTTGCGCCTCGGCATGCGCTGAGTACTTCTTCGCACTCGGCGTGGCACAAAGCCAGAGTCACTAGCTTGGCAAGGGTCGAGAGAGGGTGGAGGACAAGTTTGCGGCGGAGGTTCTCGTCCCGGGTGCCCCCGATCAGCGCGGTTATGGCTGAGGCTACATCTAGGTGGGGGATTCTCAGGGCTTCCGACTTGAATCGGTTGATGTAAGCCAGGAGTTTCTCTCCTTGCACCTGTTTGAGAGCCAATAGCCCCGCTACCGACCTTGGGGGGCCGCTACCGGCGAAACTCTCCTTAAATACTCACCCGAATTGCTTGAAATCCCGGATGGATCCGGGGGCGAGGGCCCGGAACCATGCTTGGGCACCTTGGACCAAAGTGGTCACAAAGGCTCGGCACTTGATGGCGTCGGACGCTCCGTGAAGGGTCATCAGCTGTCGAAGTGGTCGGTCGGGTCGCCTTGGCCATCGTAGGACTTGAAGGTTGGAATGGAGGTTCTGGGAGATACCCATACCTTCAAGATGTAATCGGAGAACGTGGATTTCTCCTCGTCCTCCGCCAGAGAGACATTTTGCAAGGCGCGTAGGGCGTGCTCCTGTTCTACGAAACGCCTCTCGAATTCTCGAAGTCGGAGGGATAACTCTGGCTGTCGCCACGTTGTGGGGCTGGGGGGACTTCCTGTTCGCTCCCCGGGGGCTTCGGTCTCTGGGTTTGGACGACGTGCCCCAGGTTTTCTCATTTTCAGCATGGAGGAGGCCTCTTGCTCTGGGGGAGGGGCTTGTGAAGGTCCTCCTGACCTGTTACGGATAATCTGCCGGCCTCGGAGGGTGAAGCAGCCTCCGGTAGTGTGCTGGGACGCGTTCTCGCGGGGAGGGCTCTCCGAAGGGGCGCGTGACCTTCCTTCCCTAGGGGCCTGGGTCCTCATGAGTTCCACGAGGATGTCCAGTTTCGCGTTGAGGGCTTGGAAAGCGTCAGCGCCCCCGTGGAGTGGTAGCCCTACCGCCGCGGGAGGAGGCGGTGGCCCGTCGAATGGGGTGTTGGCGTTGGAGGGAGGGTTTTGTGAGGCCTGAGAGGGGCCTTCTCCCGCCGCCACCATGGCCATTCCCCCATCGCCGGGGGACCTCCTCCCTGAACTTCTTCGCACCATACTGGCTCTTTGATCGTTTCCCACAGACGGCGCCAGATGAAGAGGCGTGATCTCGCGCTGGTCCTGAGCTGGGGGGATGATCACCGAATAGTGAATTGCAAGGAAGGGAAACGGATCAGGGGGCCCAGGGATGGTTCCCTGGGGTAAACCCTCCGATGCCTAAGTCAATAGAGCAATGGTGGAAGCTATGAAGGGAGGAGAAAAAGAGAGGCGCGGATCCCTCTACACCAAGGTGGTGAAGTGGTTCCTGCTCAGGGAATCTTAGGCGTGTCTTGGCCTTACCTCTCACTGGAGGGAGTTCCAGGTTTAAATAGTGCGTCGGCCTCATGAGTCCCGTAAGCTGAGGAGTTTCAGGCGGGAGTTACGTCCTCAACGTGGGCTCTTTACATCCTCATCGTGAGATCTTTATAGCCTTGAGGGGTTATGGGTCCCTTATCTTCATAAACTCCTGCTCATAAAGGGCTCTCAACGGCAGTGTGGATAAGCAGATCGTCGGTCATCCTAAGCGTGAAGAGTGCCAACCCTATCCGGGCGATAGGCATAGCTCGGATGAGGATCGGTCGGAGGGGGCGCTGAGCGCTAGCCTTTATCTCGACGAGAGGATAGATCGGGCGTGGGTCTTCCTCCGTCCTGACCGACGCTCGGGCCTTCCGAGCCTAAGGGCCGCCGAGGAAGGGTTTGATCCCGAGTGATCTTATTGGGCTTTTTAGTCTAAGTGGGCCCTGCGGGGCTGTCACTTAGATGAGCTGGGCCACGTTTGGTCCTGGTGGACCTAGTTCGGCTGCTCTTAGATGGGCTACAGAAATCCCCCTCTCCAGTATTAAATTTTCCTAATTTTTCTTTTCATTATTTAGAATGTAACATTCACACCCCTAAATGGTCTCATGTAATAAAGTACTAATTTCTTACCCTTGTATAGTTCACAGGGTGTCTTATGAAACATAGGTCTTATCATTGCCCTATTTATAATATGATACGTAGTTTAATTACTTCAGTGCAAAAATATCTAGGTGGATTATTTCACACAATATTGTCTGAACTATGCCTATTCAGGTTCTATGTTTTCTTTTGACAACTCAATTTTATAGTTGATTTCTTGGGGTCGAGAGTAAACCCATGTTCATTGCAAAATGAATCAAATTTTATGTTCTCAAATTCTTTACCGTAATCACTCCTAATTGAAGTGATTAGATAGTGTCACGTCCCGATTGCGGAATATCGGAACGCGACAGTTGTATCAAGCAATCAGAGCAAGTACTATAAGACATCAACATTCTACGAGAGAGACAACTCCAAATATGTCAAAATGGACAAAGTCAAGATTTTATTATAGACTCTAAAAATATTGAGTTTATTAGAATTGCCCTCTCAATGACTCAACTTCTAACTCTAAAGAAATAAGAAAATTATATAGACTCTCTCATTCTACTAAATAGAAAAATTTCTAAGGATGTCGGTGCACTCGGACACTCTTGGCTCTCTCCATCTGAGTGGATTTTAACTTCAAAATTACCTGAAAAATATCAAATTAACACTGAGTGAGAGAAAGCCCAGTAGGAGTTATATCTCCTGACCAGGCAAATATAAGTGATTAACATCTTGACAATAACGTAGATACTAAAAGATAAAACAACGTGAATACATAAAATAAGTTCACATGATATACAAATGCAATAAGATTACACTATCAGAAATATTTGCCCACTCCACGCAGGGAGGTATAGGGCTACAAATGCCAATGTTGGGGTTGCTGGAACCCAGGTTGACGGGCTACACTCGCAGGAGGCGAGGAACGCGTGCCGGAGCCGCTCGGGTACGCCGACGGAAAGTCGACCCTGTTCTGCCCGCGCTGGTCACCCTGCGCAGCGAGCTTGCGGAGGTTGGTACGACTAGATCCGATGCCCGATCGGAGCGCCGTTTGTTGGAGAATGTCGGCGACTAGATGTAGTTTCTTCACTCCGAAGGGTACGATCAGATGCTTTTAGATCTGGGTGCAGCGATGAAACTTCTCTGGTTCTGGTTTTGTGCTCACAGAACTGTACAGTGACACAGTAAAAATATGAAATAATGGTTGCCGATGTCGGATCAGGGCATTCTTTATGGGAGAACGTCGGCGACGCCCTGAGGAAGAAATACTCTGAAGACCTCTCACACGGATCTTGGCCGGATGAAGATGGGGCAGGCTCTGAAAGTCGACTCAGATCTCAGCCGGACATGCTCAGACGTGCCTGCGTGATCCCACGAGATCTGTTGGCACGATCAGCACCGGTCACAGATCGAGGCGAAACCAGCGGCAACGCGAAGAGGACTTGAAACACTACGATTTCTATTTAGAAAAAAACTGCATATGGCGTCAGGGATGGACTCCAAGAATTAATACACAGACATCTTCAGATCTGGACTGCACTCTGGGACAGATCTGTGCGCCGCCACGAGGAAAATCGCCACCAGAGCTCCCGAACTCGGATCGTCACGAAACCAGTGCTGAATCCTTGCTAACTCGTAGTAGTATCAGGGATAAATCAGGTGGAACCAGAAGATAAAAGGAAGAGGAGGTAGAGGGTCGAGTCTTACGACCTGAATGCTGTCCAGTCACAGGACAGGGTTGGGAGTCACACCCAAAGAAGGAGAAGTGAATCACTCACTTAAGGCAATTTCTCACAAAATATTTTCATCAATCCTTAAACACACATTGTACAAGCCTTTAAATAGGCAATGGAGGGGAGGGGGCTGTGTGGGATACACAATGAGAGACGGGGAAGGGTGCCATTACAATGTGATAGTGAAAGGGGGGGGGCAAGGGGCAATGGTGGCTCACCTAACTTTGAATTTTCTTGTAAAATGTTAGGTGGCAGCCATTGGAAAATTGACCAGCAGCCTTCTAATACTCCCATGTGGTAAATGGAGAGAAGAAAGAATAAAATTAAGAATTTTCTAGCCTAATAAGCCAAGGAAGGGGGCGCCCCCTTCAATGGGCCTTGAATGGGCCACTTTGGCTCATGGCCAGCCCATTCTCCTCCTCTTGCTTAAGGCCCCTTCCAACCTTGTAAACCCATGAGTGAAGCCCATGCTTGTATAAGGCCTCTCCCATTTAGAGAGCCCATATAGAAAGGGAGCTCAATTGGGCCTTGCTAGGCTAATGGGTGCTTCATATTGGTCCAAGGCCTTTCCTTTCCTAAGGAAAGCCTAAGGGCCTTTAACCACTTGGCCTTTTAAGGGTCTAGCAACCAGCCCAATATGAAAACCCATGTATAATCTTCAATACAAGCCCAAATTTAATGCTAAAAGTGTCCAAATTGAAGCCAAATGATCCCCAACTCGATGGGAAGCCGATGTAGTCCACTTGGCCCTCCGCGTATGGCACCGTCGGTTCGCCGACGTGTCACGTGATCGCCCTGGTGTCTGCACCAGGGGATTTTTTGAAAAATTCCATGTTTTAGGGCTCGTGAGTCGATCCACCGATCCATCGCGTTTTTGACCAATCCGAGACCGTAGATGCATGCTAGGGCTATTTGGGAGCTTCCCCTTTGTTTTCCCCCTCTCCCGTGGAGGTATGGGGGCGTGGGACGATTTTTGGGTCGTTTCCCACCGTCCCGTTCTCAGGACGGTGTGACAGTCCTTCCAATGACCGTCACAGGCTGTGACGCCCCAGGGTGCGTGCGTTGCATGCCGTGACGCCTCAAGAGGGGTGCGTCACAGAGGTTTGTGGTGTCGGCAGGGCGTCGGTCGCTCTGGCGGTCTTACGATAAACCTCCAGAGAGTGTGACGCGCCTGGGTTCGACCGTTACATCCGTTATCGTGGTTGTGACCGATCGGGGTCACGAGACTCTGACGCACCAGGGGTGGACCGTCAGAGCTCTATGACGCCCTTACTTGGGTGCGTCAGAGTTGACGTATCCCTTCTTCTAACGTGCCTAGGTAGGTCTGTTAGGGGTTGTGATGCCCCGAGGGGTGTGCGTCACAACCTGTTTTGGTCTGTCTTCTAACGCACCAGGCTTGGTCGGTTAGAGGCTGTGACGCCCCAGGGTGGGTGCGCCACAGCCAGTGTTGCCCGTTTCATGTAACGCTCCTGTGTTGGATCGTTACAGTGCTGTGGCGGCCTAGCTTTGGACCGTTACAGCTGTGACGGCCCAAAGACGGACCGCAAAGCACTATGTTGTGCCGAAGTGGTTCTTCGTGCTTTCCGCGATCGTTTCGCGTTGTGTAGGTCCTTGGTCGACCCGGTTGGGACCCAGTGGTCGACCTGCAGTCTTGTGAATGTCCCAGACACCTCGAGGGTTTTGTGTCCATCATTTGAAGGTGTCGGGAGGACCTTGCTACCTCATTTAACGTGCCCATGGGTTTGAGAGTCCGGGTGACTCCTCGTGTTTCTGGTTTTTGTGTTACGCTTGACTGAGTCACCGTGTATCGGTGCGAGTGCGGCGAGGGTTCCCCGCACGCTGTGAGTTTCTCCAGAAAAAAGTTTCCGAGTGGGCCATGAGTAAGGTCTTGGATTGCGAGTCCAGTTGCCCAGCCTGGGGCTGGAGGGTTCACGCTTTTCCCTGAGAGTGGGATTCGTATTGGCTGCCTGTGAGCTACCTTGGGAATCATGCTTTTGTATTTCTGCGTGGCCGGGTGCGTGGCCCGTGGACTGTGAGTCCCGTTTCTTCTCCGACCGTGGTCACCGTGCGACGGTGCTGGTACATGGGACGGTCCCCGTTCTTCGTCAGATTCGGACGTTGTTTTCCGTTGACTTGAGAGTCTACTCCTTCAGTGACCCTCCACTAGTCATAGCCTGCTTCCGCGTTTAGCGGTCCCACAAGGGAGTGGTGGAGAGGCTGCCCTGAGGATGGTTTTAGACTAGTTTCCGTCGGGCTCCGCGTCTACCAGCCAGAGTCCGGCTGAGGTGACAATCGGTTAGAGGGCCAGACTAGGGATGCATGGTCTGTGTGTGCACACGTGGTTGGGGGCGGTTGGACCCACGCTGACGGGCGTGACCCCAGCTAGTCACTTGTTTTGTGGTTACTTGTACGGTGTCACAGTACCCGCTGGGCCGGAGGGAGACACCTGAGGCGTGGACTAAGACGTCAGTGGATGCATCCGATCTTGCTTCTAGTGGGAGGTACTCCTGTCGAGTCGGGAGTGACAGACCGTCAGTCTCTGTGACTTCGACCTTCAGGTTTTGGTCGTGTTGACCGTTGAGTCTAGGTTGTTTCGCCGTGACACGTGTGTCATTTTTCGTGCCATGAGACTGGTGCTAGTTGCTTTACTGAGGTTGCGTCTTGTTGGTGCAGTGTCCACGACCGCGTGGTTGGGGTTGCACCTTGGATAGCGTGTCCAGGTTGACCGTGTCCTGGGAGACAGGCCTCTACGGCGTGGTTGCCGTGAGTTTTTACTTCGGTAAGTGGTACTAGTGTGGTTCGGTAGCCCCCGACCTTGAGATCGGGGTGTGTTTTCTGGTACAGTAGGAGTAGCTGTAGTGCCACGTTTTGACCGGCCACCGATTCGTTGTTCCTGCTATCGTTGTAGCTTTCCTTTCCACTACTGCCGTTATTTCCGGTTAGGGTTCCGCGGGATCCTTGCTGAGTCTCTGTTTTGGAGACTCATCCCTACTTTTCAGGTGTGGCAGTTCTTCCTCGAGGTTCGAGGGTGCTGTTCGGAGGTTCTCAGTTGCCAGCTTGCCGGGCCGAGCGTTCACTCGGCATGTGGTACGCTTTACTGCTTTAGACAGTACTGTTGGCCCAGAGAGATGGCAGACAAGAAGGGGGGTTGAATTTTCCCCTTGCCGAGATGGCGGAATTCAAAAACTAACTTAACAGATGTAGAATTAACAACATTGATTAACAAAAACTACAAGTGAGATTAAGAGGTTCTCTCAAACTTCCCGATCTCACACGGATAGTTAATGCAACTAATAATGGAGATTACGCTCAACACGGATAACGGAGGTAGCAGTGTGTGACAGTGTAGTGAGTTAAAAACCTATATAATGTACCTGCGAAGGGAGATAGAAGAAATGACAATCACACAGGTAATCACACAATACACAGATATTTTAAGGTGGTTCGGGACCACGACGGGCTCACGTCCACCCCTCACCCAACCGGGTGAGGCTTCACTACACGCTACTTTCGTAGCAACACGGGGACGAACCCCAACCACACACACACTACTTCCGCAGTAATACACACGCGAGGCCTTGCCTCAACGCGCTGCCACTGCAGCACACACACACACAATGTCGGGGAACATGCCCAGGACACTAAACCCCACGGAGTCGCAGCTCCGTCTTCACACACACATACCCGGGGAAACTTACCCCGATCTAGAACCACACACTCGGAGGCACAGCTCCGCCCACACACAATAGTATATCAAGTTTGATTAGAAGAAAAGATATACAATAAACGCGCACAACAATATGTAGATGAAGATTAAACTATGAAGCACTCATAGAGTTAAACATGGAAGGATGTAGAAATATCTCCTTGATTCTCCAATAGTCGTAAGAAGATCTTTCTTGAAGCCTAGGTTGGAGAAAGTTTTTATCCGCAACTGGTTGGAGCAATCTCTCGACCACTTTGAAGATCCAAGTTTGTTCGTTCAAGTTCCAACTCCAATCGAGCCTGCACACATCAAGAAAAGATGAGTCATTATGCTCCAAGAGTATATCTTGATTAAAAGGGACATGACAACAACTGACAACAAAATCATATATATATATATATATATATATATATATATATATATATATATATATATGTATCCCCCTTTAATGTCCCACAACTCCTTTTCGTTCTTCTTCTTCACTATAAGAACAGATAGAACAATAAGCCCAAATGTTAAACTGGTCTTTAAACAAGAGTATAGAGATGAATGATTTAGATATCCCCTAAATCGTTACACAACCCAGAAATGGAGTAGAAAAATGCTTTAGAGCGATAAGATCATAAGAGAAAAAATCAGCCCCCTTGTAGAGATGCGCTCAACCAAGCAACGATGGAGAGAAAAGTGGTGGCTCCCTTCCCCAATCGAGCTTGGAGTCCTGAGACGAGTTCCTTGGCGGCGTGGATCACCTTCTCTAGCAGAGCAGCACCTTCTCCTCCTCGTTCTTCTTCACCTGCAGCAGATAGAGAAATATTATCTCAAGGGGTTATTCATCCGATGGAAATTCGTAGCTGCTATATACCAATGAAAAAACTACAAGAAAGGACCATAAAACCCATGCTTAAGCCCTCTCAAAACCACATCCAACCAAGGGTAGAAACCCTAGGGGTAATGGGGTAAAAGGGCAAGCTAATCGGACCTTTAAACCCATGGTTCAAAACCAAATCCGGAAACCCGATCCGGACGTAGCAGACAAAGTGTCGACCTCTAGGGTCGACACTCGTCTCAACGAGTTCTGCCAGAACATATATAAAAACAAAATCGAGATACGAGTGTCGACCTATGGGGTCGACACTTTTCACCAAGAGTTCTGGCCTGTGAAGAGACATAACATTCATGGTGAAAAGTGTCGACTCTTGAGGTCGACACTTTTTCATGAACATTCTGTTTTCATAGAAATGAGCAAACTTACCTGAAAGTGTCGACCTACGAAGTCGACACTTTTTCCCGTGAGTTATGCCTTTAGCAAAACAACAGAACCCTGGTGAAAGTGTCGACTCCATGAGTCGACACTTTCTGCCAGCGTCCTTTCTTTCAACGTAAGGCAGAGGCTCCATTAATAAGTGTCATCCCCTTAGGTCGACACTTTTCCTGACAGTAGAAATACATCAATAACACCAATAGAAAGCTCCACAATTCAAATACATATATCAAGGTTGATCAAGGGAGTTCATAAAACTCAGATTAACTTGGCAAATCATGATTTCTACCCAGAACATACCATTCACACTTAGATCCAAATAATCATGTATTCATACCTTGACCTTGAGAGTTTGAATGAAGAACTTCACAAATAACCTGCATTTAATGTGAACAAATCACTTAAGTCAGTCTATCAAAATTAAGCCACTGAACTTTCATATAAAACCTGTTGAACTATAACCTTGTGTGAGGATGGGTTTTCATATGGCCAACCATGAAACCGCGGGCTTTTATTTCAGTTAAGGTTGAGGCATGTCAAGCCCAACTTAAACACAACCACACACAAACTCCATCTATGTATGAAGCCATACATCAATTTCATAGCAAGCTGCACTCATACCACAAATTGCAAACGAATGATCATGGCCATAACTGAAACAACGATAGCACTTACCAAATGATCAAATGAGT
This sequence comes from Amorphophallus konjac, assembly GCA_022559845.1. Lineage (NCBI taxonomy): Eukaryota > Viridiplantae > Streptophyta > Magnoliopsida > Alismatales > Araceae > Amorphophallus > Amorphophallus konjac. Next base: position 153,058,967 of record CM040121.1, read on the forward strand.
CTTCCAAGGCATGGGAAAGCCATTTTCAATTAACACAAGGATCACAGTTGCAATTCAAGGAAAATTCAACTTGCACAGTCTAATGCAAGCTAACACAACAAAACTAAAGCTTTCATATCAACTTTCCACATGATCAAACAGGCATGAGAGACACTTGTAAAACCATATTTAAGGTTATCAAAACTGTCAAATTCAAGGACATGAAATTCAGTCCGAAACTTCCACGTTCAGTCCAAGAATTTAGGTTCAGTTTATTGACAGCTATTCATATCGTCAATCATGCTTGTCAGCACATGGGGAGGGGGATTGCTGTAGCCCATCTAAAGAGTAGCCAAACTAGGCCCTTCAGGACCAAATGAGGCCCATCTCATCCAAGTGACAGCCCCGTAGGGCCCACTTTGACTAAAAAGTTCAATAAGATCACTCGGGATCATAACCTTCCTCGGTGGTCCTTAGGCTCGGAAGGCCCGAGCGTCGGTCAGGTCAGAGGAAGACCCACGCCCGACCTATCCCCTCACCGGGATAAAGACAGGCGTACAACGACCGCTCCAACCTATCTTCATCCGAGCTATGCCTATCACCCGGACAGGGTTGGCACCTTTCATGCTCGGGTCGACCGACGAATGCTTATTCATGCTGCCGTTTGAGAACCCTTTATGAGCAGGAGTTTATGAGGATAAGGGACCCATGATCCCTCAAGGCTATAAAGATCCCACGATGAGGATGTAAAGAGCCCACGTTGAGGATGTAGCCCCCGCCTCAAACCCCTCAGCTTAAGGGACTCATGAGGCCAGTGCACTTTTCAAACCTGGGACTCCCTCCAATGAAAGGTAAGGGCAATACACGCCTAAACTCCCTAAGCAAAAACCACTTCACCACCTTGGTGTAGGGGGATCTCGTGCACCTCTTTCTTCCTCCCTCCATATCTTCCACCATTGCTCTACTGACTTAAGCATCGGAGGGTTTTCCCCAGGGAACCATCCCTGGGCCCCCTGATCCGTTTCCCTTTCTTTACAGTTCACTATTCGGTGATCATCCTCCCAACTCAGGAATCGCGCGAGATCACGACTCTTCATCTGCCGTCGTCTGTGGGAAACAACCAAAGCGCCAGTATGGTGCGAAGGAGTTCAGGGAGGAGGTCCGCCGGCGACAGGGGAAAGGCCATGGTGGCGGTGGGAGAAGGCCCCTCTCAAGCCTCATAAAATCCCCCCTCCAATGCCAGCGCCCCCGCCGACGGACCACCCCCTCCCCCCATGGCAGTGGGGCTACCACTTAACGGCGGCGCTGATGCTTTCCAGGCCCTCAACGCGAAACTGGATGTCCTCGTGGAACTCATGAGGACTCAGGCGGCGAGGGATGGAAGGTCACGCACCCCTCCAGAGAGCCCCCCCCCCCCCCCCCCCGCGAGAACGTGTCCCAACACACCGCCGGAGGCCGCTTCACCCTCCGAGGCTAGTAGATCATCCGTAACAGGTCAGGAGGACCTTCACAAGCCCCTCCTGCAGAGCAAGAGGCCTCCTCCACTCCGAAAAGGGTAACCCCGGGGCACGCCGTCAGAACCCAGAGAACGAATTCCCTAGGGAACGCGAAGATAGCACCCCCAGTCCCACGACACAGTGGTAGCCGGAGCTATCCCTCCGACTGTGAGAATCCGAGAGGCGCTTCGCAGAACAGGAGCGTGCCCTACATGCCCAGCAGAAAGTCTCCTCCGTGGAGGACGAGGAGAAATCCCCATTCTCCGACTATATCTTGAAGGCAGAGGTATCTCCCAGAACCTCCATTTCGACCTTCAAGCTTTATGACGGCCAGGGCGACCCGGCCGATCACTTCGACTGCTTCGACGCTCTGATGACCCTTCATGGAGCATCTGACACCATCAAATGCCGAGCCTTCGTGACCACCCTGGTCCAAGGCACCCAAGCCTGGTTCTGGGCCCTCGCCCCCAGATCCATCTGGGACTTCAAGTAATTCAGGCAAATATTCAAAGAGAGTTTCGCCGACAGCGGTCCCCCAAGGTCGGTAGCGGGGCTTTTAGCCCTCAAACAGGCGCAAGGGGAGAAACTTCAGGCTTACATCACCCGATTCAAATTGGAAGCCCTGAGGATCCCCCACCTGGATGTCGCCTCGGCTATAACCGCGCTGATCGGGGGCACCCGCGATGAGAACCTCCACCGCGAACTTGTACTCCACCCTCCCTCGACCCTTGCTGCGCTAGTGACTCTGGCTTTGCGCCACGCCGAGTGTGAAGAAGTGCTCAGCGCGTGCCGAGACGCAACCGGCTCGGGTCGGGAGGGGGAAATGAAGCGGGCACCCGAGCCAAACTCGGGTTCAGGGAAACGGCGGAACCAAGATGGGGAACGCAAGGAAGCGTCACGGAAGTACGAGCGGTACACTCCCTTAACCACTCCGGTTTACGAGATATATAAGGACATCAAAGGCTCGGGCCTCCTCCGCCAACCCTAGCCAATGAGGTCGAAGAACCGCAGTCGCAGCAAGCATTGCCTGTTCCATGGCGACCACGGGCATCACACCGGTGACTGCCATCAGATCCAGGACGAGATCAAGTGCCTCATCCGTGAGGGACACCTCTCCCGGTTCATGGCCGAGCACAAGGAAGACCGAGGATCCCCAGAGGAAATCGACAACGCCCCTTGCGGGGTCCATATCAACGTCATCGCTGGAGGAGCTGCATTAGGAGGAGACAGTGGCTGAGGAAGGAAGTGTCATGCTGAGCGGGCGAGCCGAGCCATCGAGCCTCCCAAGGCCCCGCCAAGTGAGCCCCAAGTCATAGTCTTCTCTGACCAAGACCAGGAAGGGCTGACCACCCCGCATGACGACGCCCTAGTCATATCGGCCACAATAAACCATTGTAACGTAGACAGGATTCTAGTTGACAATGGAAGTGCCCCCGATGTATTATCCTATGAATGTTTCCTTAAGATGGGGGAGGATTCGTCGAAACTCCGCCCGATCTGAACCCCCCTGTGTGGGTTCAATGGCCAGGCCACTTATCCCGAGGGAGCCCTAAGCCTGCCGGTTACTCTTGGCATCCCACCCAAGACCGTTACGGTTATGGCGGACTTCATAGTGATCAAGGGTATGATAGCATACAATGCAATCTTTGGCCGAGGAATCCTCAGCCGAACGAAAGCAGTGCCTTCTACCTATCACCAAAAGATGAAGTTCCCCACCAAAAATGGGTTGGGAGAAGTCCGAGGCAACCAGGCCACGGCCAGAAGGTGCTACAATATCTCGGTTGAAGCCACAAGGCCGGACAGGAAGAACAAGGGCCCCCGGGAAGTCGAGGAAAAATCCACAACCGCCGAGCCTGGAGGCGAATTGCTAGCGGTTTTCCTAAACGACGACCCGACCCTGGGAGTAAGGATTGGAGCCGACCTAACATCTGAAGTCCAACAGCAATACAAAGAGTTTCTTTCTGCGTATATCCGAGTCTTTGCATGGTCTGATGATCAACTCCCCGGGATACCGGGAGAGACAGTAATGCATAAACTCAACCTCGACTCGACCATGAAGCCCGTACAACAACGCAGAAGGAAGCACGTGCCGGAGAAGCAGGCGATCATCAAGGAGTAAATCACCAAGGGGAAAAAGACTGATCTTTTTAGATCGGTCCTGTACCCGACGTGGCTGGCTAACGTCGTTCTGGTGCCAAAAGCTTCGAGAAAGTGGCGAATGTGCGTGGACTTCACCAAGGCCACACCAAAGGACTGCTATCCATTGTTGAGCATCGACCAACTGGTTGATTCAACCTCGGGCAACGACATACTCAGTTTCCTTTTCTCTCTTATTCAAACAATTTGCTTGTACATCAGAATGGCCGAAGCCAATACAATACATGTCAAAAAAGCAAAAATCCATCTGGCACCGCCATACGAGCCCATCGCTCGACTGACTCGGTTAAGTTTCTTGCATCCAGTCACTGACTCTGTCTCGTGCAGAAACTGGCTCGGATAAAGGGTAGTTGACCCCGTTGGCTCAGGTAACTCGGAACAGAGGTGACAGAAGGATTAGGAAGGAGAGAGGAAAGATTGTCAGAGAAAACCCTAAGCGATGGAGAAGGAGAGACGCCCTTCAGACCTTTTATAGGTGAATGGAGGTTACTTGCCTTAAATGATTCTCCCCTCGAAAACACGCTAAAGGGACTTCTCCCTATGAACGATCACCTCAGACTCCTTGGTTCCCTCCCAGCGGGACACACGGAGCGGCCAAGTAGTTAAAGCATGAGAAAATGGAAAGACACCATGTTAGACGCTCGCCCAACCATCGTGCGAGATCCACGCAGAAAGTATCGACACTTTCCAACTACTACAGATACGCTAAACAAACTACGGCAATGGCGGTACAAAAAGTTAAGTCTTCATCATAACGCTACTGCCTTACGTTTTCCTTTTACACAACAGAGAAAGTTTTTTCTTCAAAAAGAAAAAGACATACTAGAAGAGGAAGCAAAGCAGATACATTAGGCCTCTGGCCCACCCTGAAGCTCGGAAGTGGAAGGCTCAGGCGGTCTACCCCTGGCACCCTCGGCCACGGCCGACCCTGGCACTGACCCCACCGGTGTGGGAACTGTCACGGTTGCATGCCCTCCCAAGACATCTGGAGCTGGCGACCCCTCAGGCAAAGAGCCCTCTAGATCCTCTTCCTCCGACGCCGAAGTAGAGGAGCTAGAGGATGACAGATCCGAGTCATAGCGTTGTCCAGACGGGAATTCAATTATCCTGGATGCCTGCTCCTCGGCATAGGATATGGCCTGGTCGTAACCCTGCTTGAACCCCTTGCGGATGCCTCGGCGAAGTGCCAACTCGTAGTAGGGGATGGCAACCTTCTTAAGGTCGGCCCGGTAGGCATCTGAGCATTTGTATTGCTCGAGCGCCTCCGCCCCGGCCAATCCCACCCTACCAGCGAGCTCGGCCTTCTCTCGCTCTGCCTCAGATAACTTCCGCTTGGCCTCAACCATTCGCTCCTCGGCCTCCACCGCCTGCTTCTCCGCCTCGGCTCGATCGGCCTCATCCTCCCTCCGAAGGCGCTCAGCTTCCTCCGCCCGGTCCACTAGCTCAGAGCGCTAGGCCTCCCACCGGCCATCCAGCTCAACACGAACAAGGCGCTCCTCTTCAAGAAGCCTATTCTTCCTCTCGAGCGAGTCGCGGGCCTTAGCTAGCTGTTCGGTTAGCGCCCGGGCCTCCGCCTGGCTCGACCGCACCAGCTCCCCTACTGAGGAGAGCTCCCGTCGAAGCCCATCACGCTCCTCGGCAAGCCGAGCCAGCTTCCTATACGACCCACCAAGGGTCCAAGCCAGGGTCGCCCGCTCCGACTCCAACCGAGCATACGCTTCATCCAGAGTAGCCCCCATCTTAGCCAGGACCAGGCCGCCCTCCATAACCCCCGCGAGGGCCACGGATGGGGAGTACTGCCTACCTCCCCCCCTCACCTTCGCGGCTATACCACGGCATACCTGGTACAGAGGGCCCGGGATACCAAGCCTCTCCAAGGCTGCCGGAATGGAGAACCCCCCATAGGCCGATGTCCCACCGAGTGGCCCGGACCGAGCCGCGGCCTCGGTCACCTCTCGTGCCTCAGTCGGATTTTCTTGCGACCCTCTAACCTGGACCGGCTCGGCACCTGCATTGCCACCTAAAGCGTCAATCTCGACTGCGGCCCCAGCATCCCCCACCTTGTCTACAGCCCTCTCGGCTCCGGCCGAGGGGAGAGCCGGGCCTGCGCCGCTGCCAATCACGGAAGCAGCCTCGGCCTCCTCGACTCCGGCCGAGGGGGGAGCCGAACCAGCATCTTCACCAACCGCAAGAGCCGCTCCAGTCTCCTCGGCCCTCTCTTGCTTGGCAGATGGGAGAGCCGGCCTAACAAGGTCGGCCCTGTCTCGCTCAGAAGGGAGGAGAGCCGCCGAGCTAGATCCACCCTCGGCAATGAAGACGGGTCCGCTTTCTTGGCCCGCTTCTTGGCCTTTACGGCATCCCGTATCCTACCCTCCACGGGATCCTTGCGCTTGGCCCCCAGCGACCTGGAAGCCCCCTCTTGGGCCGCCCTCTTGCCCTTACCCCGGGCTCGGGTGTGCTCCTTGTGAGATCGCGGCTCGTCGGTGGTCGAGTCATTGCCGAGATCGACCACCTCTGCGGCCCCCTCCAAAGCCAACCGTCTGGTGTCTGCACAGAAGGAAGACATAGTCAGAGAAAGGAAAATGGACTCAACATTCGAAGAAGAGTCTAGTTTGTGGCACCTGAGCCCGACGGATGTAGCTGCGAAAGAAGACACCGCTCGACGTTCTCTGGAGTAACCAGCTCTTCTGTGGACTGGCAGTGCTTCAGCAAGATAGTCACATATTCCTCCACATGTGGTGGGAACTCGTCCTTCCTGGGAGGAATATTCGGGTGGAAATTGGGGATAACAAGGCACCTCCAGGTCTCCTCCACCGAGCAGATCCCCACCCAGAAGAACTGAGTTTTCCACCCCTTCTGCGAAGAATCCTTCACAGCCAAGGAGATACAGCTCCTATTCCGCCTCGCCTGGATGAAATAGAAACCCTTCCCAGCCGAAGGATGCGCCTTCAACTCAAAAAAATAGTAAAAGAGGTCCAAGGAAGGAGGAACTCCACATTGGCGGCAGAGAATGCGGAAGGCGGAAAGAAGAAGATAAGAATTGGCTACCAACTGAATGGGCACCAACCGGAACAAATCGAGAAGCTGAAGAATGAAAGGTTCGAAGGGAAGGTGGAACCCACCCTTCCACGACAGAAGGAAGGTACAGATATGGCGTGTACGAGATTCCAAGCTCGTCTCGTGCGGAGCAGCCGCGGCAAAGCAAAACTTGTGGGGCAAGCAATACTGGTGCTCCAGCCTTCTCACATCTGCCTTCCCCAGTTCACTATAGTTTGGAACCGCCGCCTTCACCACAGGCTCATCCTCCCACTCCTCAGCATCCGAGCACTGGTCCGCCATGGAATCCGGAGGAGAGTTTGAGGAAAGACGATCTTGGGACCCCGAAGATTCCGGAGGAAGAGGAAGCCACCGGACTGCCTCTGCGGTTATCTCCGCCAACTCTGCGAATGCCGCTGCAAGCCTCTGCTCTTCCGTCATGTCCTCGCGACGCATCAAAGAGCTCAAAGCAAAGGCGAGCCAAACCCTAAAGACGGAGGGAGTCTGGAATGACAACAAGCGCCCAACTCCTTTATCCCCACGCGGGAGGCGACGTGCCGTTCCGACCTCCGAGAAAAAAGGGGGCCCCTTCATTTCAAATCCATCAGGATTATCATTATTACGGGCCCAGGTGACCATGACATGTGGCGTCTTAACACCGTCAGATTTCCACCCACCCAAGCCACGCTGGTCCAAAACCCTAACGGCTACTCTTCCGAGCCTACCAAGGCTCGGGAGTAGGAGGGGGACAAGTGGATAGGGGGATTTCTGTAGTCCATCTAAAGAGCAGCCAAACTAGACCCTTCAGAACCAAACAAGGCCCAGCTCATCCAAGTGATAGCCCCACAGGGCCCACTTAGACTAAAAAGCCTAATAAGATCACTCGGGATCACAACCTTCCTCGGCGGTCCTTAGGCTCGGAAGGCCCGAAGGGTCGGTCAGGTCAGAGGAAGACCCACGCCCGATCTATCCCCTCGCCGGGATAAAGACAGGTGCACAACGACCGCTCTGACCTATCTTCATCCGAGCTATGCCTATCACCCGGACAGGGTTGGCACCTTTCATGCTCGGGTCGACCGACGAATGCTTATTCATGCTGCCGTTTGAGAAACCTTTATGAGCAGGAGTTTATGAGGATAAGAGACCCATGATCCCTCAAGACTATAAAGATCCCATGATGAGGACGTAAAGAGCCCACGTTGAGGACGTAACCCCCGCCTGAAACCCCTCAGCTTACGGGACTCATGAGGCCAGTGCACTATTTAAACCTGGGACTCCCTCCAATGAAAGGTAAGGGCAATACATGGCTAAACTCCCTGAGCAGGAACCACTTCACCACCTTGGTGTAGGGGGATCTCATGCACCTATTTCTTCCTCCCTCCATATCTTCCACCATTGCTCTACTGACTCAAGCATCAGAGGGTTTTCCCCAGGGAACCATCCCTGGGCCCCCTGATCTTTTTCCCTTTCTTTACAGTACACTATTCGGTGATCATCCTCCCAGCTCAGGAACCGCACGAGATCACGCCTCTTCAGCACATATTTATCAAAATATGATTCAACCAAGCTGCACACAGAATTCCATCTCAGATCAAAACAATCAAGTTCTGTCTTATTAAGTCAAGCACAATCAAAACCAATTTGAACTTAACTTATCCACACCCAGTATGAGTAGACACAAGTTCATATGATATTACGAGAACTAAAAGATTGCCTTAGCAGTCTAATGTACAGCAGTTCAATCCAATCAAATGAACTAGTCAACAGAATAGCATACAAGAGGACATATCAGTGCATGTGAGATATAGAAGGTGTCGACACTCAGCAACCCAGTGTCGGCACTTTGTTAAAGCAGTGAACCTGGCCATCCAAATGCAAGTATATACATGGAGAACTGTTAAGGCCAGTCAACCTAAGAGCATCCTAACCTGTAAAGCAGAATATCAACATGTGAGCTCGTTTATCATGAAAATGCCATTAAGCATAAAACATATAATATATTGGAATCTTCAAAACCATTATCAAAGACAACGAGGGGGCGTACAGAACCCAACAATCTCCCCCTTTTTGATGATGACAATATATTGTGACTATTCAAATTCAAATATCTCTCCCCCTTTGGCATTATCAAAAAAATGGGGGTCAAGAGGCAACAGTGAAGATTCCAAACATGAATGAGACATGCGCACACGAACCCAGCAATTAACCTCCCATGATGGGAAGGTGTATAAACTAAGTAGCAAGCAACAGTTTGGAATTTGATGTACAATTAGCAGATGTGTGAGGTAAGTGCAAATGCTCAATTATTGTAATTTTTGGTATTTGTATAACTAAATATGCACAAGTAGTATAAGGAAACTATATGCAAAATCTGAAAACTAAGTATGCACAAAGTGCATAGTGCTCAAGAGCACGTTATTCTCCCCAATTGTCAAGAACAAAAACCAACTGACAATGGGTTATTTAACCTGTTATATACAAGTATAGCCTATAGATGCAGATTATGGACTTAAGTATGATATGATCAAACTGATTGAGCAGTCAGGCACTCAAGCATGCATAAATAAATATAGACTCATGCAAGTCCCTTCGGGACGGGTGTAAGGATAATGCAATCGATTGTAGAACATGATGTGCATGTACAATACTAAGAAGGTCATGCTTACATAAATAAAGTATTACATTAACCATGAAAGATGACTGATTCATAAAGGACATTCAAACAATCAAACCCAAGGTGCATATGTGAAGATTGAGCAATGAAGTTCAAATCAATATGGTAAATCAGATTTTCTAAAGAACACTAAAAAGAACTTCTCATCCATACAATTTCATGCACAATGCTCGAATATTGGTAGCTATGTATGACCCCAATTTTTAATTACTAAAAATGGTGTGACTAACCTTTTGACACGAGTCATGCCCTTTGTTTCAAGGGTAATTCCCGGTTACTCAGTTTCATCACTTTTTATGATGTGGATGAGACACTTTTTGACGCGAGTTGTACCCTTTGTCTCAGGGGCACTTTTCGACTATTCGGTGGAAAATCACACTTATTTTGATATGGATTAGTTTCTCCTTTCGACGCGAGTTTCCTCCTTTATTTCAGCGGAGATTCCCAGCTACTCGGATCCACGTTCCACTTATACGACTTTTTGGAGGGGTAAACAGCCATTACCTCACAAGATATGTGATTTTCATGTATAGAATCAACAGTCCTCAAAAGTGTAGAGTAGAAAATAGTAATCATTATTAGATTGAATCATTATCTCAAAAAGGTACATTTTGTGTGGGTGGTTGTATTGAATGTAAAAGATGAATTAGTCTCAACACAGTAATGTCTCCCCCTAAATGTATGTACAGTTATAAAAAATCTCCCCCTTAATATATGCCATGTAACAAACATGTCTAAATCAATGCAATTTCATTTAGCAAGGAATGAGTCGATCGTAGAAGGAGTCAAAAAGCGGTTGTATATTATATACATTCAAACAAGCACTGAACTGAAATTTTCAAGCAAGTTGATTACCGGTACGTGGCGGAGAACGTAGGTCCGAAGACCACCATCACGCGTGAAGAAAGTTTCCAGTTGGACATAATCCAACCTTCCACAATCATCATTTGATATATCGGATAATCATGGCATTCAAGCACAGAAGTATACAATGATATGCAAGTGTATGCATATAACTTAAAAATATGATTGAAAAATTATTCATATTCACAAGTATGCAAATGTGTGTATGATATGTGCGAATTGTGTCATGCAACTAAGTGTGTTATTATTTACAAAAAGTAAGAAAGAGTACGAAAGACTCTATACACAGTGAAAAGCGTTTAAGATCATATTTATTCACAAGATGTAAAGAGTGAAGAGTGTTCAACTCCTCTAAACATGAAGCTCACAAGATCTCATGATTTCAGAATTTACCTTAATCAATAAAGCAAGAATGCAACAATTTGAATTCAATCATTTTCCATCAAGGCTCAAATTTTACCTTCCCAGATTTTTCAAAAAGAACCTTACCAAAGTAAGTTCTCAAAATCAAATCATTTTCTTTCTGACTACCAAAGTTAACAAAAGATAGTGTAAAATTCAAATGAAACTAAGATTTGACTTTATTTACAATCATGCAAACTAACAAGCATGGACAGTCAATTTGATAGAAGATTTGCAATTAGAAGCTCTATGTTTTTCTCAGAATTCAACCTCTCACCTGAGTTGAATAATCCAAAAGTAAAGAGTATACCAAAATCTTTACCAGATCAACTCATCTTTTCTTTTGCCTTGAAGGACTTTCATTTATCAACAAATTCTTCCTCCTCAAGACACCCCTACAAAACAGATTTCTCATTTTGGAGATTTGGGTACCCAAGCCATCTTGGGTCCCGAGGGGTTAGTTTTAGCATGAACAAAAGTTTTCTTTTCATTTTTCCGCTCATACCATTCATCATAGACCCTCATCATGGTACAATGATCCATTGAATGTCCATTCAGGCCACAATAATAACAGTGAGAGGATTTTCTTCTCATGGACCATTTTTCATCATCTTTCATTAAAGAACAATTATTCATCTTATGTCCAAGGCCACCACAGTAATGACAAGAGATGTTTTTCTTGAAAGACCACTCATCATCATTTCTCTTCATGAAATAATTTTCAAAGACATGACCATGTATTCCACAATAATAACAATGAGCATTGAAGTTTTTCTTCATAGGTTTTTCATGGTGTTTAAAATCGTCAACAAATTTCATTATCGACTTCAATGCCTCATTATCATCGAATTTCATCAACGAACAATCATACATGTCATGACCAAAATTTCCACAGTAATAACATGAAATATTTCTTCTTTTTCTTGATGCATGATTATGTTTGACAACGGGGGGTTTTGCATGCACACAAGATTGATCATTAACATTTTTATGTTTCTAATTTCCTTCATCACACAAACACAGAGATTCATTCAAGATTTTGATTTCATTTTGCAAAGACACAATATGCATTTCAAGATCATCAATCTCTTTTTCACAAGAAGTGACTTTTTCATTCAACAAAAGATTTACACTTTTGTGACTTTCAATCTCTTGTTCAAGGATATGCAGTTTGTCACAGTCAATATCAATCACACAATTTCCTTTTTCAAATTTTTCAAGACTTTTCAATTTACTTTCAAGCGATAAAATTTGAATCAACAAAGCACTATTTTCATTTTGGAGTTTTTCAAATGAACTTTTGTTCATGAAACTGTGTTTAGTTTCTTTCATTTGAAAACTCTCATTTTCACCAACCATTCTACTCATTGTTTCATTGTTTTCAAATTTGTCATTCAAATTTCTGAAGCTTTCTATTTCCTTCCTAAGTTCCTCCAGTTTATTTGTCTTCTCAACATTCAGAGTTACTTTCCCTTTTTCCAAAAGAAGGACCTTTTCAAGCAGAGAGGTGTTCAATATTTTCAGCTTCTCATTATCTCTCTCAATGTGTTGAAATTCTGAACTTTTATCCAATAAGGATTTGTTTTCAGATCTAAGATTTTCAATCATTTCTTTGAGCTCTTCTTCAACAAGCATGTGAGATTCAACAAGTTTTTCAAGCTCAATACATTTCCCACATGAAGAGTTGTCATGTTTCTTTTTCAACCTTTTGTTTTCAGATTTTAATGCCTTATATCTATCAAACAGTTCATCATAGGCATTTAACAATTCATCATAGTTCAACTCATCATCATCTTCAGAATCAGAGTTAGAATTTACCTTTGAGCTTCCGTTGCTTTGCCTATCACTGTTGCTTGCTGCGAGGCACTCATTGTTTTGACTTTCTTCTTGGGCTTCCTTTAGCCCATCCCAAATTTCTTTGACAGATCTGCAATTAGAAATAAATGAAAATTTCTCAATGCAAACAACAGCTTTAAGAACATTCAAAACATAGACATTATCAGAATTCATTCTTTTATGCTCATCGGTCCATTTTAGCTCATTCTTGGGCAAGACATGTGGACCATGAGTGATCAATCTCATGAGCTTTGGATCAAAGCCAGTAATCCAAACACACAATTTTTCTAGCCATGAAGCATAATCAAAACCATCAAAGACAAGAATAGAGTTCACACTAGCCATCATAAAAATGCTCTTTACTCTACGACCACAAGGTCGAATAAAAAATCAGAGACGAGGCCCTGATAAAAATTGTTGGCCCAGAGAGATGGTGGACAAGAAGGGGGGTTGAATTATCCCCTTGCCGAGATGGCGGAATTCAAAAAACTAACTTAACAGATGTAGAATTAACAACGTTGATTAACAAAAACTACAAGTGAGATTAAGAGGTTCTCTCAAACTTCCAGATCTCACACGGATAGTTAATGCAACTAATAATGGAGATTACGCTCAACACGGATAACAGAGGTAGCAGTGTGTGACAGTGTAGTAATTTAAAAACCTATATAATGTACCTACGAAGGGAGATAGAAGAAATGACAATCACACAGGCAATCACACAATGCACAGGGATTTTAAGGTGGTTCGGGACCACGATGGGCTCCCTACGTCCACCCCTCACCCAACCGGGTGAGGCTTCACTACACGCTACTTTTGTAGCAACACGGGGATGAACCCCGACCACACACACACTGCTTCCACAGCAATACACACACGATACCTTACCTCAACACGCTGCCACTGCAGCACACACACACACAACGTCGGGGAACATGCCCCGGACACTAAACCCCACGGAGTCGTAGCTCCGTCTTCACACACACATACTCGGGGAAACTTACCCCGATCTAGAACCACACACTCGGAGGCACAGCTCCACCCACACACAATAGTATATCAAGTTTGATTAGAAGAAAAGATATACAATAAACGCGCACAACAGTATGTAGATGAAGATTAAACTATGAAGCACTCATAGAGTTAAACATGGAAGGATGTAGAAATATCTCCTTGATTCTCCAATAGTCGTAAGAAGATCTTTCTTGAAGCCTAGGTTGGAGAAAGTTTTTATCCGTAGCTGGTTGGAGCAATCTTTCGACCTCCTTGAAGATCCAAGTTTGTTCGTTCAAGTTCCAGCTCCAATCGAGCCTACACACATCAAGAAAAGATGAGTCATTATGCTCCGAGAGTATATCTTGATTAAAAGGGACATGACAACAACTGAAAACAAAATCATATATATATATGTATCCCCCTTTAATGTCCCACAACTCCTTTTCATTCTTCTTCTTCACTACAAGAACAGATAGAACAATAAGCCCAAACGTTAAACTGATCTTTAAACAAGAGTATAGAGATGAATGATTTTGATATCCCCTAAATCGTTACACAATCCAGAAATGGAGTAGAAAAATGCTTTAGAGCGATACGATCATAAGAGAAGAAATCAGCCCCCTTGTAGAGATGCGCCCAACCAAGCAACGATGTAGAGAAAAGCGGTGGCTCCCTTCCGGCATCGAGCTTGGAGTCCTGAGACGCGTTCCTTGGCGGCGTGGATCACCTTCTCCAGCAGAGCAGCACCTTCTCCTCCTCGTTCTTCTTCACCTGCAGTAGATAGATAAATATTAGCTCAAGGGGTTATTCATCCGATGGAAATTCGCGGCTGCTATATACCCATGAGAAAACTACAAGAAAGGACCATAAAACCCATGCTTAAGCCCTCTCAAAACCACACCCAACCAAGGGTAGAAACCCTAGGGGTAATGGGGTAAAAGGGCAAGCCAATCGGACCTTTAAACCCATGGTTCGAAACCAAATCTGGAAACCCGATCCGGACGTAGCAGACAAAGTGTCGACCTCTAGGGTCGACACTCGTCTCAACGAGTTCTGCCAGAACATATATAAAAATAAAACCGAGATACGAGTGTCGACCTATGGGGTCGACACTTTTCACCAAGAGTTCTAGCCTGTGAAGAGACATAACATTCGTGGTGAAAAGTGTTGACTCTTGAGGTCGACACTTTTTCACGAACATTCTATTTTCACAGAAATGAGCAAATTTACCTGAAAGTGTCGACCTACGAAGTTGACACTTTTTCCCTTGAGTTCTGCCTTTAGCAAAACAATAGAACCCTGGTGAAAGTGTCGACTCCATGAGTCGACACTTTCAGCCAGCGTCCTTTCTTTCAACGCAAGGCAGAGGCTCCGTTAATAAGTGTCGACCCCTTAGGTCGACACTTTTCCTGACAGCAGAAATACATCAATAACACCAATAGAAAGCTCCACAATTCAAATACATATATCAAGGTTGATCAAGGGAGTTCATAAAACTCAGATTAACTTGGCAAATCATGATTTCTACCCAGAACATACCATTCACACTTAGATCCAAATAATCATGTATTCATACCTTGGCCTTGAGAGTTTGAATGAAGAACTTCACAAATAACCTGCATTTAATGTGAACAAATCACTTAAGTCAGTCTATCAAAA
Source organism: Amorphophallus konjac (assembly GCA_022559845.1). NCBI lineage: Eukaryota > Viridiplantae > Streptophyta > Magnoliopsida > Alismatales > Araceae > Amorphophallus > Amorphophallus konjac. The sequence continues at coordinate 153,074,066 of CM040121.1, forward strand.
TCAAGCCACTAAACTTCCATATAAAACCTGTTGAACTATAGCCATGTGTGAGGATGGGTTTTCATATGGCCAACCATGAAACCGCGGGCTTTTATTTCAGTTAAGGTTGAGACATGTCAAGCCCAACTTAAAAACAACCACACACAAACTCCATCTAGGTATGAAGCCATACATCAATTTTATAGCAAGCTGCACTCATACCACAAACTACAAACAAATGATCATAGCCATAATTGAAACAATGATAGCACTTACCAAATGATCAAATGAGTCTTCCAAGGCATGGGAAAGCCATTTTCAATTAACACAAGGATCACAATTGCAATCCAAGGAAAACTGAACTTGCACAGTCTAATGCAAGCTAACACAATAAAACTAAAGCTTTCATATCAACTTTCCACATGATCAAATAGGCATGAGGGACACTTGTAAAACCATATTTAAGGTTATCAAAACTGTCAAATTCAAGGACATGAAATTCAGTCCAAAACTTCCACGTTTAGTCCAAGAATTTAGGTTTAGTTTATTGACAGCTATTCATATCGTCAATCATGCTTGTCAGCACATATTTATCAAAATATGATTCAACCAAGCTGCACACAGAATTCCATCTCAGATCAAAACAATCAAGTTCTGTTCTATTAAGTCAAGCACAATCAAAACCAATTTGAACTTAACTTATCCACACCCAGTATGAGTAGACACAAGTTTATATGATATTACGAGAACAAAAAGATTGCCTTAGCAGTCCAATGTACAGCAGTTCAATCCAATCAAATGAACTAGTCAACAGAATAGCATACAAGAGTACATATCAGTGCATGTGAGATATAGAAGGTGTCGACACTCAGCAACCCAGTGTCGGCACTTTGTTAAAGCAGTGAACCTGGCCATCCAAATGCAAGTATATACATGGAGAACTGTTAAGGCCAGTCAACCCAAGAGCATCCTAACCTGTAAAGCAGAATATCAACATGTGAGCTCGTTTATCATGAAAATGCCATTAAGCATAAAACACACAATATATTGGAATCATCAAAACCATTGTCAAAGATAACGAGGGGGTGCACAGAACCCAACATGTACTTTCTGTTGGACTGGACTCTGTTATAGTTGTAGTTGTTTATTTATTTTTATTACTTGTTGAATTATCCTACTTTATTTCCTATTTCTTTATGCCTCCACACTCCTTTTAGCCCTTCTGATCCCTCCCGGCTCGTGGGCGGCGGGTCAGGATTCGAATGGTATCGAGCCTTCCCGGTATCCGGATCTTGGGTCGTTACAACATTATTGGCCTACTTTATTGATATTTCTCGTGGAAGTAGCTTGATTTATAACTTGAAGATGCGGTTCGGGCACTTAATGTGTCCAAGGGCTCGACACTAGCCCCCTCGGTTGATTGTCGGAAACATGCTATAAACCATGGGGTATGATGAACACTAGCGTCGCATTACGCTGGGAGTATTTTTTTTATAGATGAGTGAAAACCACGAGGCTCTACATGAAATATACATTATTGATTACATGACTTTCTAGTGCATAACCTTTATAATTATGAATAGTACATTCTCGATACATGCTAGTACATTTTTGTTACATGAAAGGCCACTGTACATTCTGGAATGGATGTCCTCTCAATCTCTATATAAAATCTCATATCTTCATGGTCATGTCTTGTTACGCATGCATTTATTCTTCTTTTGTAGAGCTAAAATACTAATTACTTAAACATTGCCTTCATGTTGATAATAAGACACCTACTGGGCAAGTGTGCTCATTCCCTACTTTTCCAATCTTTTTCGGAAACTCTAGTGGGGATTCGGATTACTCAAGTGAAGAGTCCGAGAGTGATAAAAGATCGAGAGAAGACCTAGTATAGTTATGAGTCAAGTCGAGTCTATGTACTTTTCCCTTTATTTGAGTCTAGTGAAATGAGTCAATTATCATTGTACTTGAATATTATTCAATAAAGTGAAGTTTCGAGTGTATTATCTAGTACATTCCCTTTTATGTGTGAATGTGTTAGCGCTCTGATTTTATTACTCGCTTGTGACGTACTAGCCGGCTGCTCACGTTCCCGATTATCTTCCGCTGTGCTTATATCTCGGGGCGTTGTTGAGTTATGGTTTTGATGATTGTTGTGATTGTTAAGTTATGGTTTTGATGATATCTAAACTTAATGTGTGATTAAGCGATGATAACTAAACTTGTGGTTGATTGCTCATGCTATTGTTATCTATGTATGGTTGAGATGACAAATGACAACGGTTACATGGTCTTGATCCTTGGATTGCATATGTTAGTTTTATAAGAGGCAAGAGGTTTCATAATCTCTTTAATGTGAACAAGCATGGCATTAAACTTAACTATCTTGCTTGCAGGATCAACCTTATAATCCCATGGCAGTCGCCTGGTAAACCAAACATGTGGACAAGTACCTTGCTTTTCTACAATTCAAAACAGGTGGTATAAGTCATGTATTATCAAGAACCATTGGTAAGGCTCTTACCCTGTTATACACTCCTTGTTATTGAGTGTTCCATGAGGTTTATGATTGAGTTTTATCTCTTGATTCTTAGCCAAGAACTTGATCCTTGCCTCAGAACATGTGTGTTTCAAAGTGTTCATATGCAACTAGTTCATGAGGTTTCAAGCCCTTGTAAAACTCACCATCGTGCGCCCTCACATGCGGATCGGTCAGGTCGCGGGGGTCAAGGGGGCAGCGCCCCTTACGGGTTTCTGGGGGTGGATCCCCCGGAACAAAATTTTGATTATAGGGAAGAGTGAGCATTGAACTTGTTTAAGACAATCTCATGTAATGACAAGTGCTCATTTGCTTTGAACTTTCCAAATGCATAAGCTAAGTTAAACCAAACTCAAAATGCATGAAATTGATATGGACATGAAGCTCTTGACCTATAGATGTGTTTCCTTAGGCTAACACTTCATTTTTGCAGGTCTAGGTCTTTCCGGTCGACCAACAGACCATGGCTGGTCGACCAGAATTAACAGAACCGAAAAGATGAAATTTTTGCAGGTTTCGGTCGACCGCCACTATAGGGCCGGTCAACCAGTTTTACCAGAGCCAAAAATAGGTTCGACTGTAAAATTCCGGTTGACCGACCCAATGCTTCCGGTCGACAGCCAGTCCCGAGGCCCCCTTTTGTTGACTTTTATTTCAAGCTCGAGGAGAGGTCTTTCTTCCCATTTCTTTAATCCCAATGACCCCAATTACACCATGATTTGTGGATCTGATCTGGGGCTTGTCTATGGACCATTCAAGGGCTATAAAATATATCATTTGGAGTCATAAACCCTAAGGATCCAAGAGGGCTTCAAGTGAGATCAAGAGGAGGCTATCCAAGTGAAGAAGAAGAAGGGTACTGTAGCCGTGAACATTACTCCGTGCAGCAAGTGTTCTTCATCCATTCTCAACCCATTGAAGGCATATCTGAAGCCAACCTCCTCCAAGAAAGAAGAGAAGCCAAGCAAGTGAGAAAGAAGAGAAGCCAAGCAAGCAAGAAAAGAGAAAAGCCAAGCAAGCACGGATTGAAGCTCCGATCAAGTGAAGATACATTCAAGATCCGCAACATGCATTCAAGGGGAACCCAAAACAGGAGTTTTCTAAACTAAGCCTCATCATCTTTATGTTTTGGGTGTTGTATTTGTGTTCATCATAAACAGCAAGCTCTTGTGTGTGTGAGGATCGTTGTTGGATCCGTGGTCGTGTGTGTGTGTGTGTGTGTGTGTCGTATTTGATTCGTGTGTATGCGTGGATCTTCCTAGATCTGCGTTTGTGTGTGTGTGGATCTTTTAGATCCGTTCTGTCTCGTGTGTGTGGATTGCTGCACTTGTAGCAGTGGGTGTTTGTATTGGTGATCCGCTTGTTGGATCGTGTTGGAGACCTCGTCTCCGTGTGTGTGTATGTATTGGGGCACGTCCCCGTGTGTGTGTGTGCAGGCGTCATCTTGCGTGTATGGTTGGAGCGTCATCTCCGTTTGTGGATTTATCCCTGAGTGAAGCCTCACCGGGTTTGGTGATGGGTGGACGTAGGATTGCCGTCGTTGCATCCGAACCACCTTAAAAACCGCTGTGCATTGTGTTTTGAATTGTGTGGTTTGGTCCATTTCCTCTACCCCCATTCTACATGAGTGATTAGTGTAAATCGGTTGTTCCGAATTTATCTACATATATCTTTCTTAATTCATATCTTCATCAATTAAGTTTGATAAATCCAATTTGTGATCAAATAGTTTTGAATCTCTTAACTAGCATTCTATCACATATTTTAAAAAGGCCAAAAGTTTTTGTAAAATTTGTAAACACCCAATTCACCCCCCTCTTGGGTGTCATTGATCGCGGGATTTCAGGCGTGACAGTTAAAGTGGTATTAAAGTCGGCATAGGTCTAAGGACATGCATATTCCTAGGAAAAATGTCATGTCATAGGCTAAGTGCAAGGAATTAAGGACCCGCACCTATGAATTAAGGAAAGAAATTCGCAACCCATGTGAGAATTGGGTAGAGACCGGGATGAGATAGTAAATTAGAAATTATCTCGAGGTTAATTTCTATCAATTCCATAGGAATTAATTACTTGTTTATGTCTACAGGCACTTCCCTCTTGCAATGGCCGCTGAACGTGCCGCAAACCATGCTAATTGGGAAGCAATGCAACAAACAGTTGCGGGTCTTACCAAGGCACTACAGACTGTGGCCCAAGCTGGCGCACGGGCCGACGCGGGTAATCTGCACGGGAACTTTCGGAGCATGAACCCTCCAAGATTCTCGGGATCCTCCAACCTCGACGAGGTGGAGAACTGGATCAACGAGATGAACCGTATATTCGATGTCATGCAATGCACCGATCAAGAAAAGGTCCATCTCGCCACCTTCCAGTTGAACAAGGATGCGCGTACATGGTGAAAAGCTATTCCGGCACCGCCTCTAAATGCACCACATACTTGGGAGTGATTTCTCGCACTCTTCCGAGCAAAGTATTTCTCCGAGCATGTTAAGGAGAGAAAGGCTGCGGAATTCGTAGCGCTCCGCCAAGACATGATGTCCGTGGCGGAATATGAACTTCAATTCTCTCGTCTAGCTCCTTATGCCCCACATCTGGTAGGCACGGATCTTCTAAAGGTGAATCATTTTATGGAAGATTTAAGGCTTGGCTTCATTCAACAACTCGAACCCCAGAATATCCGCACTTATACGGAGATGGTCCAACGTGCTCATTTATGTGGAAGGACCTTGGAAAAGATCGAAAGGTACAAAGGTAAGAGCAAGGAGTCTAGCCGCAAGTTCGAGAAGCAAGGACGAAAAGAAGAAAAGTTCAGCATCACTTACAACTCCCAGGATCACAAGAAGAGGTCCCGCAATGGGAACAGAAGGAATAATCCCAAGAATAAGAAGGTAAAGAAGGAGGAAACGCAAGTCGCAACGGCTTGCTTATTCTGTGAAAAATTTGGCCACTCGATGGAGGAATGTTGGAAGCGCCTTGGCACTTGTTTGCATTGTGGAAGTCGGGAGCATCGTATGCCCAACTGCCCTCTTATGAAGGAACAACCCTCTAACGGTGGACGCAAGCGGCAAGCGCATCTTAATGTGGTCCTAGACGATGATGAAGCACCCAAGGATGATGGGCTGATGCAAGGCTACGATGCCATTCTAGGAGTAGACTGGCTTGTTGGCCATGACGCCTATATAAATTATCGCAATAGAATAATTTCTTTTTTAAAACTAGGTCTCCCGCGATTCTCTTTCCTTGGCATTAAGTATAGGAAGCTCCCTACCATTATTACTTCTCTTCACGCTTGCAAACTAATTTCATAAAGATGTGAAGCTTTCCTTGCTTCCGTGATGGTCACCGAGTCCAAGGAAATTCACATCGAAGAAATCTCTATTGTCAAAGAATTCCCCGATGTCTTTCCATCGGACTTACCTGGTTTACCGCCCGAAAGGGAAGTAAACTTCTCCATTGAACTCATTCCAGGAGCAGCACCTGTCTCCATAGCTCTCTACAGGATGTCCCCCATCGAACTTAAGGAACTGAAGAGGCAACTTCAAGAGTGACTAGATAAAGGCTTCATTCGACCCAGCACATCCCCTTGGGGTGCGCCGGTTCTATTCGCCAAGAAGAAAGATGGATCTGTCAGGCTATATATCGACTACCGGTGATTTAATCAACTTACCATCAAGCACAAATATCCGTTGTCACGTATCGATGAACTATTTGATCAAATTTCTGGGGCACAATATTTTTCCAAGATCGACCTTAGGTTAGGTTACCATCAGCTAAGGATCAAAGATGAAGACATGTACAAGTCTACTTTCCGAAGCAGATATGGGCATTATAAGTTTGTGGTAATGCCGTTCGGGTTAACCAACGCCCCTGCAGCATTTATGCAACTCATGAACAATGTTTTCAGGCCGTATCTCGACCGATTTGTGGTTGTATTTATTGATGATATTCTCATCTATTTCAAAAAAAAGGAAGAACATGAAAAACATTTAAAAATATCTTTGCAAACTCTAAGAGAGCATCAACTCTACACAAAGCTCAGCAAGTGCGAGTTCTGGCTAAAGGAGGTATCTTTTCTTGGCCATATTATCGCAAAGGAAGGTATCAATATTGATCTTTCAAAGGTAGAAGCTGTCAAGAATTGGAGCCGACCAACGATAGTAACCGAAGTTAGAAGCTTTATCGGTTTGGCTAGTTACTATCGACGGTTCATTAAGGATTTCTCCCAAATCGTCGTTCCTTTAACTAGGCTCACAAGAAAGGAAAATCCTTTCATATGGTCAAAAGACTACGAGGATAGTTTCTTAACTCTTAAAGAACATATCACCACTACTCCTATGTTGGCGCTACCTGTTGAAGGTGGTGGATTTGAAGTCTACATGGATGCATCTGACAGTGGCCTCGGGTGTGTCCTTATGCAACATGGCAAGGTGATTTGTTATGCTTCGAGGCAATTGAAGCGCCATGAAGAAAACTACCCTGTCCACGATCTAGAACTAGCTACTGTTATTTTCGCCTTAAAGATCTGGCGACACTACCTTTATGGGGAGAAGTTCACAATATTTTCAGACCACAAAAGTCTGAAATATCTTTTCACCTAGAAGGAACTAAACATGAGACAAAGAAGATGGCAGGAATACCTTAAGGACTTCGATTTCTCTATTCAGTACCATTCAGGCAAAGCAAATGCCGTAGCTGATGTGTTAGGTCCCAAGCAGTGCAATGGGATCTAGAAGGGGGGGTTGAATAGATCCTCTCACGAACTATGGCCTATTTAAAACTTGACTGCCAAAAGCATAAACCACTCCTATAAAGATAATAAAACACTTAGACACAAAACACAGCGGATTTAGACGGAGTGGCTTAAGTGAAGACAGTAAAGCAGGTCCAAGGACTGCACATGTAGAAGCTTAAGCCCAACGGAACACACCTAGGTAGACAGCTAAGATCAACACTACACAGCAGCGAGGTTGATGCTGCTTCAACGTGGTTAAAGGGTAAGAGTAATATATTGCACTGGACAGCAGGGATCTCAACACATATCAACTAAGTGTGATAACTAGCTGTATGTGTGAACTTTAAAGATCAGCCAAAATCTCATGAATTGAGATTGGCTGCTCGTTGAACCTCGTGTGTATGTGTGTGAGCAATATGATGATGTATGCTATAGAAAGCAATTAGGATTCCATTGATATAGCAAACACACACACACACCTATGAATGGGGGTAGAAGATACGGAGCAAACCCACAAGGTGATCAACCCACAACACAATGATTTTAAGGTGGTTCGGTTGTAAACCCACAACCTACATCCACCCCTTACCAAACCCGGTGAGGCTTTCCTGCTGACTCACAACTTGATAGGGGACATGCCCCAAAATCACAGAACGGAAAACCCTCTGTCTTTCTTCCTACACACAAAACCGGTAGGGGCGGTTCTCCACAGATCGGAGCAAACCTCCGTCTGTCTTCCTACACACAAGCAGTAGGGATGGAACAAAGTATGAGGTTGAAATGAGTGGAACGAAAAACACAAGCGGAAGACACAGCAAGTGCAGTGGGTGAAACACAAGAACAAGAAGAAAATCGCCAGCTGGAGCTTTAGATGATGATTTGCCAGCTGGGGACTGCAGCTACATATTCTGGATCTGAAGATCTGATTCTTCAAGCTCAGGAAGACTGCAGGGGTGTTCTCTTCTCTCTCAAGGCTGCTCTCTCTTCTTCTTCTATCACAGCACTGAACTGAGAATCAGTGCTGGGCTGCACTCTCACACCTTTCAAGGATGTTCTTTGCAGATGCTCTAGGGCGTGGCACTCTCTGGGTAGCAGCGGCTTCCTCTCTTGAGGAAGCTTGATATTTAGAGCCGAGCCACAAGGAAATGTGGTAAAAAACTTTCCCTCCAATTTTTTTCTCCAAAAGCTTTTCTAGTCTTTGAGGAAGATACTCTATAGAATTTGGCTTGAGCTGGCATTGCTTCTTGTCCGAGGATAGGACGGTGGCAGACTGATGGTAGATCATAAGATCTTCACATTAAATGCCCTTTAGACATGTGGTCCTTTCATTGGCTGAAATTTACATTCTATCTTGCTGAGGACTGCTAGGACCGGAGTCACATGGGGTGACAGTAAAGAGGTGGCAGACTGTGTTGACTTTTCCCAGTGGCAAACTGTGATAACTTTTCCCAGTGGCAGACTGTGAGGTGTCCTTTCTCCAGCTGGATTTCTCACAAAAGTAGCTCCAAGAAAGTGACATTTTGATAGGGATAAAAAGTCAAACCTGGGTACCCCATCCAGACCTCGAAATCTGTGAGATTAGACATTTGCGGTACCAATTTTATTTCTCTGGATCTTCCATTGACTTGATAGACAACTAGCTTCAAAGCTTATGGAAGAACAGAGATGTCGACGTCTAGTGAAGGAAGTGTCGACACTTCTAGGTAAAGCAACCAATATAACGCTCTCTTGAATGCCATAGTGTCGACCTCTTGTGAAAGACGTGTCGAAACTCCTTAGTCTTTACCTTCTGGGATCATCAAGGTGTCGACCTGTTGAGAAGGAGGTGTCGACACTTCTTATGAAGCCTTCTTGTATGACTATCTCTGGAAGCCCAAAGTGTAGACCTGTGATAACTGAGGTGTCAACACTTCTTTAAGGATCCGGTCTTCAATGCTTTCTTGAAGGGCCAATGTGTCGGCATGCTGGAGCAAGGTGTCGACACTCTATAAGTGAAGTGTCGACACTTCTTTGCAGATGTGCATCGACCTTCTTGCGAATATGCTCAAACCTTTTGAGGTTGGAAGCAGACATAGCACAGACTTTGATTTCATTTGTGCTCAGACCTTATCTTGCCAGAAGGTAAACCTGCACAGACCTTCTAGTGTTGAAGGAGAACACGCACCGACCTTAAAGCATTGAAACCAAACGTGCACCGACCTTCAGCAACGTGCACAGACCTTGTTTTTAAATGTGCACTGACTTTGACTGATGTGCACTGACCTTGGTTGTGCTAGCCAGAAGTTTGCATCGACCATGGTCTGTGCTAGTCTTGGATGTGCACCGACCTTTGACTGATGTGCCCGACCTTGGTTGCGCTAGCCAGAAGTTTACATCGACCATGCTCTGTGCTAGTCTTGGATGTGCACCGACCTTTGCTACATTGAGAAGCAAACAAGCGCCGACCTTACTGATGACCAAGTGATGATCATGCACAGACTTTACTACGTTGACCTATGTTGACCATTTGTGTGCTTCGACCTTGACAACAATGTAGCATCGACTTTCCTTTGCTGGGGAATGGCTGTGGTGTCGACACTTCTGTAGCAGATGTCGACAATTCTCTTGTAACACCTTCTTTCTTCAGCATGTGCACCAACTTCAGCAACTGCACTGAATTGACTGCATGGACTTCTGTGAAACCTGTTGCCTTGAATTTTGTGTTGCCAATGCCTTGATTTCTTACACTTATCAGTGATGGCACAAAGATGTATCTTCTTGCTTATGTTGTCATGACCTGAAATGTATGAATATGTGTTTATCAAATGCAGGTCAGACTTATCAATGAGTCATAGTCAGACATCATCAAAATAATAGAATTAAGCATGTTACACACATGCCCAACATTCTCCAACATTCTCCCCTTTTTGATGATGGCAACTATGAGTCATTATTTGTCAAAGTGCAAGGAAATATAAGCATGAATTGAAGCACAATGACATTCGCTCCCCATATAAGACTCTCCCCTTTATGCATACCCTAGTTAATGACACATATAATTCTCTCCCCCTTTGACATCATCAAAATATCACAATAGAGAGAATATATGGCACGGTTAGGAAGGTAAGGAGTAAAGTAGGAGATTATTAGCATATGATGTACAGAGTGAAAGTGAGTATATACCTGTTGGTAGCAAGGAAACGTATAGCAACCTGAGATACCTCGTCAGTGTACAAAAATTGACGTGGAAATACATGCCAATGGTTGTACACTGAAGGCATAGCATGATGCCACTTGTTGGGTCCCTTGTGAATGCAAGTAACACAAGTACTATGCAGAGAGGAGACCGTGCAGACAAGGAGATGATACCACTTGTTAGGGAGTGATGCTGAGTGTTTAGAGAGCAAGTGATACCAATTGTTAATGATCATTACAATGTAAATTGTCAGGTGTTTTGACATTGTAGAGACATATTTACACAATTAGACATCATATGCCATGAAGGCACAACACAACAACATATAGTGAATCGTGAGAGGCAGACATGTTGATGGGAATCAACACCGGGTACTAACATTTTTATTTTGCATTTGTATCTTTTTATTTGTATTTATACCCTTGGCTAATTAGGTTTGTAATTGTAAGGCATTATAAGCCAAAGGGTTAGTCTTTAAAGTCATTGGATTTCTATGTAAATTGTCAGTGGATCCAATAGGGTCCCCCACCCTCTTTTTCATTGGTCCACCTAGGTCCTAGGGCCCATGTGGGGCTAGTTCAAAGTCTAAGATTGGACTTGGACCAAGGGGAGACAAGGTGGAAGAAAATTCAAACTTGGACCAAACAAAGTCCAAGATGCTTCCCCCTTATAATATAGTTTATTCCATGTTGTATTTTTATTTAATTTGGCCATTTGACCACATGGGGGAAGAAAATGCTATCCCTAGTTTATCCCTCCCCTCTCTCCCATGAAATTCTCAGCCCCCCCACCCCTTGCCATTCTCTATATAAGCCTATGTATAGTGTCATTAGAGATTTTAATGAAGAATTAAGTATTTTTGCCAAGAGCAAGCCCAAGGGCACCCCTTTCTCTCTCCCACCCCCTTGCAGATGGAGTTCTGCCAATTTATTGAAGTGTGAAGCCTCCTCCCCTCCCCCTCTCTGAGTGTGAAGCTCAGCATCGTCGTCGTCGCCGCCATCGAGCCGCCGTCGCACCGCCACTGCCGCCGCGTCAGAATTCTGTCCACATCAGGACAGAAGGTTGAAGCCTGATTTTTATCTCCACATCAGGAGATCTGATCGAGCTACAACTTTGAGTGTTTGTTCTTATTGTTATCCCCAGTCTCCATTTTCAATTTTGTGCCAAACAGAGATCATTTGCTATTTTTCCCGTAATTTTAGTTCCACCCTTGACAGTCTGCCAGTTTACAGATCTGCAGGATAGGAGTATGTTCTTCTATTTTTCCCGCCCCCTTATATATCTTCATAAATCCCCAAAAAAATCATACGTGTTCCTCACTTACGCCCCTTCCACCCATAATTTTTCTGGAGTCTAGATCTATTGTTTTCCTATCGGTCAAAATTCGTCTTCAGGCAGTTATTGTTCTTCCCTGTGTGTCTGTAATTCCAAGCCAGAAAGAAACTACAACCCACAGTCGTTTTCATTTTCAATCCATTCACTTGATGGATCTAAGAAAATTATATGTTCTAGCCCTATGAGTCCTCTATCCATCGGTTCCAATTTTACGTCGATCCGACATCGGATCTGGCCGCAGAAATTCTTTTTGTGGAGGCGCGCAGTTCAGATCCGTGGACATGCCAGTAACTCAGTCCACTGGTAAATCCCAGTAAAATACGCCAGGATACCTTCGGCGACCGCCGCTCCCGGAGACCGCTCGGCAACCCATCAGCAATGTCCCAGCAAGCCGCCGCAGCAAGGAGACACCTGGGTACCGCCATCCTAGCAGTCGGCCCCACCTGCTGTCCGCGGGCCCCGCAGAATCGAGCCGGACCAGCAGTCCGTCTCTGGCCCGGGAGCATTCGAGATCGCAGCCCGTCAACCCGAGTTTGCTACTCCCGGGTCCCACATTGTAGCCGTTTACCTCCCTGCATGGAGTGAGCGATAAATTCATTTTTGTAATTATTGTTAGTATTTGTACACCGGGAGTACGAGTTTTGGCCGGGATCGTCTTCCCCACGCCCGGAGCGTGGAGGTACACTCGCCACCCTCCTACTTTGGCATTTTGCTCAATTCGTATATTTTTGAATGCCGTTGCTAGAGTGATAGGATTACTAGCTCAATATTTATTTTTATCACCACTGCAAGAGTGAGTGAGTGAACCCGTCTCGTGACTCAATCCGAGTACACGCGAAAAAGTCGATACCCGAGGCTCATTGCCTGTTTCTCAACCGCGCACGATCCCGCATTTCCCTCGCTTAGGGACGTCCGCGAGCTCGAGTCCCAGGTTCGCTGTCCGTCCTGCATCAAATTGGTATCAGAGCAAGCCCAAGGGCACTTGAGAAACCACAAGCAACCATATGCAATGCCCCTCCTCTGCTCCTTTGCCTTCACTACACCAGCTACTTCTAACCCCACATATTGTCATCCACTCCTTCCTCCATTCTTCTCCCTGCTACCCCACGGTAACCACAAACCCCATTTCTTCCATTTCCTTTCTTGTATTATCCTCCGTGCTGCCCTGCTCAACTTTCTCCAGCCCCCTCTGCGTTCCTGCACCCTTCACCATAATCACCAGCCCCCCACTAGAACTTTGGGGTTTCCTTTCCCCCCTAGCACTGTACGCTCTCCCTCTCCCTCGTGTCTTCTTTGGCAAAGGAAGCAGCAGGAGAGCAGCAGCCGGTCCCCGCCCTCCACCCGTGTTGCCATCGCCGCCCGCCACCAGCGCTGCTGCGTCGTGTCCCTCGCGGTGACCCCGCCACCGCTCCGCCAACAGCCGCTATGAGCCCCACACCCGCCGCCGTCGTCGCGGGCTCCCCTGCCGGCCACCGTCCCGAGCACGCCTGACCGGCCCTCCTCCTAGCAGGCCAAGCATGGCGTGCCGCCGGTCAGACCTCCTCCACTCCCCCTCTCGTCACATGCCCCATGACGAGAATGGCTCGTACTCTCAGATCCGACGTCGGATCGAATCACAAAGGATACTGTTGGAAAGAGGACTTAAAATCCTACGACATACAAGAATTATAGCTTCGTCCAACGGTTGGAATGAAAATGGGAGCGACTGATAATTGACTGAGCACACTATCCCGAAGTACAGAACAGGCTGGACAGAACTTGAACTCCCTAATCAAGGGCTTTGACTGAGGATCAAATGAACAAATTAGGACCTGAGATTTTGATGGTGGGTAGAGGGGAGGGTTACAGTGACGCACATAGTATTTTTGTAAATTTTGGACAACATTTGAGGGGGTGGAAAAATATGCTACTAAGATCTATCTCGTAGATCTGCACACAGGTAGACTTTGGGGGAAGAAGAACAGGTGGCTGGGAAAGGTCCTAAGCGAGCTCTGATTGACCTCAAAATTAAACTAGAAATGGCCCATGATGGAGGGAACCTACCCTCAAAGTTTCGTAACGATCCAACGGTCGGATCTCCCGTACCAGACCTTTCATCGAGCTGCTGTCCTGCAACTCCGAGTTTGGGGTAGCAGGATGATGATCGGCTTGTGGTGGCTCAACGACGGCACGAACGGCGACGGCGGCGGCGGTGAACGTTCACAGATGATAGAGGAAGAAGGGAAGAAGAAGAGATTTGAGGGAGATAGAAGATTAGAACTCAAATCTGAAGAGAATTGGAGGTGGGAGAGGGAAGAACACCAAGAACACAGGGAGAGAGAGGGGGTGCGCACCAAGAACGAGGCTTGCTGTCGGATCGCTCGCGTCAATCAGAAGTCGGGGATGATCGCAGCAGCCGTTCTTGCCAGGTCATGCACTGTAGGAACATAAGAAACAACTCGTGGACAGTAAGCGACAATCACCCCCGGGCCGGCCGCCTCGCCTTCCACATGGTGAACCAGCTCGTCGCCTTCCCAAGGAACATCCCTCCAGGAGCCACCGTCGTAGTAGTACCATCCTCGGCCCATTCGGCCCACCAGCCAGGACGTGGACCCCACGGTTGCAGCCTTCACGAAAAGATTTCTTGCGGCCAGATCCAGTGTCGGATCGACGCAAACTTGGTACCGATGGATAGAGGACTCAGAGGGATACAAGATATAATTTAAGATCTCCTGATGAGAAGGCTCGTGGACAGCAAGGTCCGTGAAGAATTTTGTATCCGATAGTAAGTTTACGTCGACACCAAGCAATTTAATTCCCAAGAAATTGCCCGACTCCATTCCGGTGATCGCCTCTCCCGGGGATCGACCTGGGACACTCCAGAGACGCCCCGCCAGTCGCTGTAGCCAGGAGCCGCCCCGGATGCCGCCGTACCAACAGCAGGTCCCACGTGCTATCCTGCGGGCCCGAGTGAGCAGTGCTGAACCCGCCGACCGCGTCCGCCCTAGCGCCACCGACTGCTGCCCGTCAACCCGAGATTGGTGCTCCCGGACCCCACGTGTCGCCTGTTACCTCCCTGCGTGACCCACGGCCCAAATCACTCTCCTCTCCTTTGAGAGTGACCCCACCCCGAAGTGTCCACCTCTAGCCTCAATCCCACAGCAGCGTGAGCATATCGAATATATACGGGGTGAGCATGTGTCGATTACTTGGAGTGGAGCGTACTCCGCGCTTCCAGGTTCGGTGACGGATCCGCAGGAGCCACACGAGCAGCTGCACCCTTACTCGACGGGGTCGAGTTCTTCCCACCCGGAGAGAATTGATGGGAATCAACACCGGGCACTAACATTTTATTTTATATTCATGTCCTTTTTATTTACATTTATACCCTTATGTAATTGGGTACGCAATTGTATGGCAAGTATAAGCCAAAATGTGAGTCTTTAGGTTTTAGTGGGTTTATTTGTAAAAGTCCAGTAGGTCCAGCAGGGGCCCCCACCTTCTTCCCCATTGGCCCACCTAAGTCCTAGGGCCCATGTGGGCCTAGTCAAATGTCCAAGGTGGGCTTCTAGAAAGCTTGACCATTCAAGGGGACAAAGGGAGGAAAAAGTCCATATTCTCTCCCCTTAAGTCAAGGGGGCGCCCCCCTTAGGAAATGATTTTTATTTTGTTTATTTTTTGGTCTTTAAACACATGGGAGAATAAATGTTGCTCTCCCCCATTTGCCCCTCCCCTAACCTAGATCTAGGGATAGTTTAGGTCATTTTGTATTTCATATATATACCATGTATTTCTCATTTACAAGGATTTAATGAGAAGAAAAGAATGGAAATTGTCCAAGCCTAAGGGCGCCCCTCCTCTCTCCCCTCTCTTGCAGCATGGATTTGCTGTGTTTCTAGGGTGGACTCCCTACAATACTTGGTAGATTCCAAGTGATCTCTCCTCCCCGGAGTGCGAAGCTCCGCCGCCGCCGCCATCGAGCCGCCACCGCACCGCCACCGCCACTTCGTCGGAAGTTTTGTCCACTCTGGACAGAAGCCTAGTTCGTGATTTGTAGTTCCCAATTAGGAGCTCAGATTGTGATGAAATTTTCAGGGAGAGTTCCCAAGGTCCACCCCACGTCCCAAAAAAATTGTTAGATTTTCCCCACTTCGTTTTCCTATTTTCCCATTTAGCTTCCCACAGCCCTCAAGAACTGCTCCTGTGCAGATCTATGTTATAGCATCCCTATTCTTCCTTTGTTCGACCCCCTTCCCCATTTCAGAATGAGCTGAAAATTGAACTGGGACTTTTGCGCACGAAAACCCACCTCCATAAATTTTTCCACGAATTTAGAAGTTATTTTCCCCCTCTAAAAAATTAAAACTCAGGCCAAAATCTATTCTGTCCTGTGCAGTCTAGATCCGACCCTTGTCCAGTCAAAAATCCATTTCCCCTGTCAAACCACCTTTAGAAAATCCACAAAAAATATTGACATTTTCCTTACTTTCCCCTCTATCTCCCATAAAAATCCCAACTTCTAGATCTGACGTTTTCTCTCTGGTCAAACCTCATTCTTAGGCAGATCCAAATCTATCCTGCCAGATCTAGTTCTGTGAACCAGCAGATTGTAAATTCGACCAAGACCATTACAGAGCTAGACAAAATTACTTCTCTGGCTCGGGGTCGTAGCGCTCTGAAAGAGCTTTCCAACGGCGCTAGTCTCACGTCAATCAGAGGTCGAGGCTGATCGTAGCAGCGGTTCTCACGGGGTTGCGCGCTGTAGGAACAAAAGAAATAGCTCATGGACATCAAGCAACAATCACCCCGGGCCGGCCGCCTCACCTTCCACAAGGTGAACCAGCACGTCGCCTTCCCAGGGAACGTCCCTCCAGGAGCCACCGTCACAGCAGTACCATTCTCGGCCAAGACGTGGACCCCACGGTTGCAGGCACGCGCTACCACCGGAGCTGTCCAAGTTGCTACCCGTCAACCCAAGATCGGTCCTCCCGGGCCCCTTTTGTAGCCATTTACCTCCCTACGTGGAGTGGGCAATAAATTCATTTCTATAATTATTGTAATATTTTTAACGAGAGTTACCGTACTTGGTCGGGGTCATCTTCCCCACGCCCGAAGGGTGGAGGTACACTCGCCACCCTCCTCGTAGGCATTTGCTTTACTCATATACATTTTTATATGCCACTGCTAGAGTGATAGGATTATTAGGTCGATACTTATTTTATCACCGCTGTGAGAGTGAGAGAACGAGACCATCCCATGACTCGATCCGAGCACGGAAGAGCCGAGCACCCTTGACTAATTGTCGGTTCCTCAACCGCACAGATCCACATGTTTCCCTCGCTGAGGGATGAGTTACGAGCTAGAGTCCCAGGTCGCGTGTCCGTCTCGCATCAAATTGGTATCAGAGCCAGGTTTGCCAAGAGCAAGCCTAAGGGCACCCCTTTCTCTCTCCCACCCCCCTTGCAGATGGAGTTATACGGATTTCTTGAGGTGTGAAGCCTCCTCCCCTCCGCCTCTCTGAGTGAGAAGCTCAGCCCCGCCGCCGCCGCCGTCGTACCACCACCGCCACCGCGTCGAAGTTCTGTCTACATCAGGATAGAGGGTTGAAGCCCAAATTTTATCTCCACATCGGGAGATCTGATCGAGCTGCAATTTTGAGTGTTTGTTCTTATTGTTATCCCCATCCTCCATTTTAAATTTCGTGTCAATCAGAGGTCATTTGTTATTTTTCTCCGATTTTTAGTTCCACCTTTGATAGTCTGCCAGTTTGCAGATCTGTAGGATAGGAGTCTGTTCTTCTATTTTTCCCGGCCCCTTATACATCTTCTAAAATCCCCAAAAAATTCCTACGTGATCCTTACATACCCCCCCTTCCACCATAATTTTTTTGGAGTCTAGATATATTATTTTCTCGTCGGTCAAAATTCATTTTCAGGGAAAACTCAGTCTGTCCTGTGTGTATGTCAGTCCGAGCCAACAGAAACCTTTGAGAGATAGTGGTTTTCATTTTCAATACATTCACTTGATGGATCTGAAAAATTTATATGTTGTATACCTCTGAGTTCTCTATCCATCGGTACTAAGTTTGCGTCGATCCGACACCGAATCTGGCCGCAGAAATTCTTCTCGTGGAGGCGCGCAGTTCAGATCCGAGGATAGGCCAACAACTTAGTCCGGAAATTAATTCCTCAGAAAATATGTCGGCGCACTCTCGACCGCCACCGCTCCCGGAGATCACTCGGCCACCCATCAGCAGCGTCCCAGCAAGTCGCCGCAGCAAGGAGTAAACTGGAAGCCGCCATCCCAGTTGCTAAGTTCCCTTGCTGTACCGAGTTGGAACAGTACCGAGTCGGAACCGAGTTGGACCTGCAGCCCGTCTCCGGCCCAAATCGCTGCCCATCAACCCGAGTCGCTACTCCCGGGTCCCACATTGTAACCCTTTACCTCCCTGCATAGTGTGGGCCTTAAAACTATTTCTGTAATTATTGTTAACCTGCTGGTTCACAGAACCGGATCTGGTAGGATAGATTTGGATCTGCCTGAGAATGGGGTTTGACCGGAGGGAAAATGTCGGATCTAGAAGTTGGGATTTTTATGGGAGATACAAGGGAAAGGAAGGAAGACGCCAATATTTTTTGTGGATTTTCTAAAGGTGGTTTGACGGGGGAAATGGATTTTTGACTGGACAGGGGTCGGATCTGGACTGCACAGGACATAACAGATTTTGGCATGAGTTTTAATTATTGTTTGCCTCATCCAGCCTTAGGGTCCATTACCTCTGTGTGCACCGTGGGTCATGTCACCACGGAGGTTCTCTTATTCCTCCCCATGCCGGCCGAGCCGTATTTCATTCCACTTATCCCGAGGGAGGAGCCATATCTATTATATGAGACCACCGTCCCATCTACCCCAGTGCATGAAGGTGACCACCTACACCTTCAAGAATTCCAAACGTGGGACCGTGACCTATGGGAGCCCATTTCGAGGGGTCATACTTTCTTTGATCCCTTCGACCCATTCCCTAGTGAACCCCTTGACCTACCACATTTACTCCACTTTTTCAAGGGAGTCCCCTACCACACCCCTTCCCCACGGGCTAGTCCACCTACACTCAGCCAGGGGACCGTTCCACGGTCATGATATAGGGGTGACGAAGAAGGTAACTTTGGCTCTCTTAGCCCTCCTCAGTCTCCCAAACCCAACAGGCAGCCGCATGCTAGGGACAGATTAGGATGTCTAGGAGTCCCCCATTCCGTCAACCATCAATTGCATCTAGTGTATGCATGGCACACATTCGGATGTTTTGGTCCACCATTGCATGTGTATGGGTTGGACTAATAGTAGGTTTGTTTAGGGTCATGTGTGAGTCCGTGTTTTTCTTTATTGTCGAGTGCATAGCGAGTCTGCATGCATCGAGTCGAGTCGGTCTTTTGTACGCTCGCGTTGTCAGTCCCTTTTGAGTGCGAGGCAAGTCGGATCTTATGCATACGTTGTAGACTTGCCAGAATTTGGGATCGGCTCTACCTCAGCATATCGGATCTAGTCACAAAAAGGGACCCAGCGGTGATTCCTAGTGAGTCATTGAGCCGTCTCCTTCCTTTGAGAGTGACCCCACCCCGGAGTGTCCACCACTAGCCTCATTCCCATAGCAGCGTGCGCATATCAAATATATACGGGATGAGCAGGTGATGATTACTTGGAGTGGAGCATACTCCGCGATTCCAAGTTCGGTGACGGATCCGCAGGAGCCACACGAGCAGTCGCACTCCTTACTCGACGGGGTCGAGTTCTTACCACCTGGGGAGAATTGATGGGAATCAACACCGGGCACTAACATTTTTATTTTACATTTGTGTCATTTTGTTTATATTTATACCCTTGGCTAATTGGGTTTGCAATTGTAAGGCATTATAAGCCAAAGGGTTAGTCTTTAAAGTCAATGGGTTTCTATTTAAATTCCCAGTGGGTCAAGGAGGGTCCCCCACCCTCTTTCCCATTGGTCCACCTAGGTCCTAGGGCCCATGTGGGGCTGGTTCAAAGTCCAAGATTGGACTTGGATCAAGGGGGGACAAGGTGGAAGAAAATTCAAACTTGGACCAAGCAAAGTCCAAGATGCTTCCCCTTTATAATATAGTTTATTTCATGTTGTATTTTTATTTAATTTGATCATTTGACCACATGGGGGAAGAAAATGCTATCCCTAGTTTACCCCTCCCCACGAAATTCCCAGCCCCCCACCCCTTGCCATTCTCTATATAAGCCTATATATAGTGTCATTAGAGATTTTAATGAAGAATTAAGTATTTTTGCCAAGAGCAAGTCCAAGGGCACCACTTTCTCTCTCCCACCCCCCTTGCAGATGGAGTTCTGTGAATTTCTTGAGATGTGAAGTCTCCTCCCCTCCCCCTCTCTTAGTGTGAAGCTCAGCACCGCCGCCGCCATCGAGCCGCCGTCGCACCGCCGCCGCCGTCGCCATCGAGCCGCCGTCGGAATTCTGTCCACATCAGGACAGAAGGTTGAAGCCTGATTTTTATCTCTACATCAGGAGATCTGATCGAGCTGTAATTTTGAGTGTTTGTTATTCTTGTTATCCCCAGTCTCCATTTTACATTTTGTGCAAATCAGAGGTCATTTGCTATTTTTTCTGTAATTTTAATTCCACCCCCGACAGTCTGCCAGTTTGCAGATCTGTAGGATAAGAGTCTGTTATTCTATTTTTTCTGCCCCCTTATACATCTTCATAAATCTTCAAACAAATCATACGTGTTCCTCACTTATGCCCCTTCCACCTATAATTTTTCTGGAGTCTAGATCCATTGTTTTCTTGTCGTTCAAAATTCATTTCTGGTAGTTATTGTTCTTCCCTGTGTGTCTGTAATTCTAAGTCAGAAAGAAACTACAACCCACAGTCGTTTTCATTTTCAATCCATTCACTTGATGGATCTGAGAAAGTTATATGTTGTAGCCCTCTGCGTCCTCTATCAATCGGTACCAATTTTGCATCGATCTAACATCGGATCTGGTCGTAGAAATTCTTTTTGTAGAGGCGCACAGTTCAGATCCGTGGACAGGCCTACAACTCAGTCGACGGGTAAATCCTGGTAAAATACACCGAGATACCTTCGGCGACCGCCGCTCCCGGAGACCGCTCGGTAACCCATCAGCAACGTCCCAGCAAGCAGCCGCAGCAAGGAGACGCCCGGGTACCGCCGTCCCAGTAGCCGGCCCCACCTTCTGTCCGCAGGGCCCGCAGAACCGAGCCGGACCAGCAGCCCGTCTCTGGCCCGGGAGCATTCCAGATCGTAGCCCGTCGACCCGAGGTCGCTACTCCCGGGTCCCACATTGTAGCCCTTTACCTCCCTGCGTGGAGTGAGCGATAAATTCATTTTTGTAATTATTGTTAGTATTTGTACACCGGGAGTACGAGTTTTGGCCGGGATCGTCTTCCCCACGCCCGGAGCGTGGAGGTACACTCGCCACCCTCCTACTTTGGCATTTTGCTCAATTCGTATATTTTTGAATGCCGTTGCTAGAGTGATAGGATTACTAGCTCAATATTTATTTTTATCACCACTGCAAGAGTGAGTGAGTGAACTCGTCTCGTGACTCAATCCGAGTACACGCGAAAAAGTCGATACCCGAGGCTCATTGTCTGTTTCTCAACCGCGCACGATCCCGCATTTCCCTCGCTTAGGGACGTCCGCGAGCTCGAGTCCCAGGTTCGCTCTCCGTCCCGCATCACATGTGCATGACATTTAACCATGGCAATCATGATGCAGTATGAGAGAGATGTAGCAGCCATAAACCAAATTTGTTTTTCAAGTTTTTAATGGTTTTCTGGTTTTTAGATTTTTAGGGATTTCAAATTCTTTATGCAATGCATGGAGATCAGAAATGCAGGCAGCCCAAGGGGACATCAATGAATTCATATACTACTTGTTAAGAATGAAGATGCATTCATGGCAGCCTGAATGAGTTATATAGATGTCCAGATAGGGCAGAAGTCATTGGAGCATGAAGCGACATGTGGCCAGTTTGCCTTAATCGCAGATATCAGGACAGCTAGACCAAATTCTGGATCCAAGGGGTCGACACTAAGGGTCGACACTTTGAGATTTTTGAGGCAGAGAATCCAAGAACTGATAAGATAAGGGTTCCTCATTCTAAAGCGAAGTTCATGAATACAGAGTTATAGATTTTTCAGAATTTCCAGTGGTGGAGCTTTAGTAAAGCAACCCTTACGGTAAGATTTGTTTAACATTGATGAATTCTAATCTTCTCAATAAAATCGCTTGAAAACATCTGCATTCAGTATTAATAGAAATGAACCAGAAATGCATACTGAAACGAGGTTAACCTCCTCTTACCTTACTCATTCAATTCCATTAGCTCCTTGAGAGGTACTATGAAAAGTATTGAGATTAAAGAAACATGAAGACTAAATGGAATTTTAGAGCTTCAAAAGATATGCTTTTAACTTTTTCTATCACACTCATAATTTTCATTGAGCACGAAAGGAGTTTTACGAGCATTTAAGTCCAGTCATGTCTTGTATCTTGAGGATACACGTTGGTTAGATGCCAGTATCCCTAGGTACTTGGTGTGACTAACGGTCATGCCACAATTAAAATAGAGATAGCTTTGTTACCTCATGACATATCGAACCTCATATTGTTGATGAGGGGACATATTTCTCAGCAACTTTGTCATTGCTCTGCCTTGATTTTTTTTTTACATTACTACAGAGATAACAATGGCACTTCATGACATATCTTACCTCACTTTTTTTTATGAGGAGACATATTTCTCAGTGAACCAGTGTCATTGCTCTGACACAGTTAGCTCTTATAAATTCCAGCAAGTCAGATTGTTTAAGTGCAATACTTAGCTTAAGTTTCTCAAACAAGAAAGCCTTTGTACTAAAGATAAACTTTCAGATATAAGAAGGCATATCATGTCAAAATATGGAAAATTGGTTTAAACCTATTAAGACCGAGTGCAACTATTTTTAGGGCAATTGGACGTTAAAGTACAAGAAATCATTAATTTTAAATCAATAGTTTTCATATTCAGGACAATCATAAAGCTCTATAAAGGAAGATTCTTCTAGAAGATTTACTCTGATAAATGAATTCAACAATCAGACCGAAGATTCTCCAAGAAGTTCAAGGCATTCAAGGAATTCTGGAAACATTTAACTAATGATTCAAGAAGTGGCGGATTCCAGATAATCCAAAGCAATCTGACCCTAGATGGAATTTAGTGTAACATCATTATGAAGCATGGTCTGATTTCAGCAGAGGGGATAAATGATTACACAGTGAGACGGAATAAAGAACACTCCCCCTGAGGACATGCAGTAAGCTCTGGTTGAAATAAGTGAAATAGGACCAGTAACCTCAAAAGAGTGTCGACACTTGTACTTCATGGTGTCGACACACTGAGCTCAGACAGAGAGTAGTTTTCAAATAGAATGAGCTGAGAGTTTGACCTGAGTAGGTCTAAGGTCTGCCTGATCAACAAGGATCTTTAAGCTAGACAAGCTCCCCCTAAGAAGGTGCCGACTGTACACAGGTCAACAAGAATGAATGCATGAACGTAGACTGAATTTTTGATGTTGACTCCCCCTTAAACATGTGCTTGGGTTGACAATGGAGTATGCAACCAATGACTTAAGTGAACACAAGATGCATTAAAAATGATACCACTTAATATGCAATCTTTAGGTCTCTTTTAACATGGTGTGCATTGGTGTGTATGAGACCACAATATGATACAATCATGGATTATTTGCTATGCATTCTGTACTAAGAGGCAAGTTGCATTTTATCATGTGCAGATGAATACATGCCACTTACTCCCTCTTTTTGATGATTTCAATATGGTATGCAATCAATTCTGAAATCAGCATATGCATGATAATAAATGCACATGGGTAAACTATGAAATGCAAGAACTCCCCTTGACTTTGTGCATTGAATGTCTGAATTCTGAGTGTAGCACATGCAATGGAATCAATGTAAGGAATTTGATGGATTATTCACATGAGCGTCTAGACTGTTCTCATGATGGGTCGACCCTTGGTACCTGGCGGAGAACTGAAGTCTTAAGACAACCTCACGCATGATGTGAGTTTCCAGACAGAAGAGATCTGTCCTTCTCCCAGCTTACCATTTTATATACCAAGAGGTCATGCAGAGTTGGGTCCCTTGATCATGAAATGCATGATAGTGCATGAAATTTCAAGATGATGCTTAAAGACCACAACACATACAGATTCATCCATATGCAATGCATTTCTACCCTTAGGTGCAAACACTTAAACTCTCCCTCTATTTAATGCTCATGGAAGTTAAGATAGACACTCAACATGTTATTTGTCCATGAGAGTGATGAATTGAGATATATGCAGCCATGGAAGACATCATCAAAAATAATGATCCACAATGCTAAGCAAGAAGTTCACGTGGCTGTTAAAAGATAGCATGAATCAAACAACAATTCATCATCATAGCAATTCCATCAGCATGACTGATTTTTCATGGATTATGCAGCTAAATTACTTGATCTCTGGTTCATGGCGGAGGTTTGGATCTGAGATCCTGCTCACGCATAGTGAGAGTTCTGAGCAAGCTTAACTTGCCTTTCTACTCTGCACCATTTAATATACCAAGGATCAAAACATGCTGTAAGCAAGTAATCTAGTATAGTTGATCATCTCACACCATGGGGGAAACTTTAGCAGTTCAAGGAGATCAATTCAGTTTTCAGCACTTATTGACAGCAAGACAGACATATGATGCAGAAACTAAAATGCAAGCCTATCATGCAAGATTTTAAAAAAATATTTACATACCTGTGCCTTGAGCTTTTATTTACTTGAGCATCCAATGTTCAACTCCAAGGCACCCTACACCCAAAATTCTCATTTGAAATTTTTGGTACCCAAGCTTGCTTGGGTCCTGGTTGGTTAGCAGTAATTGTCGTAAATGACTTTATTTTCTTTGCTTCTTTCTGGTCACCCACTCTCGTCCAAGGACTGTGATTATATGTATGTTCATATTCAACACAGTAGAAGCAACGCACAAGGAATTTACCATTCTTTCTTTGTACAGGTGCATTGAATCTTGGTGGGTGAGCATGGATACCACTGTGTTGATCATGAGGGTGAGTCTTACCTTTCAGATGCCAACAGTCTTTGACTGTGTGGCCAATCCTTTCACAGTGGAAGCAGCAAGGAGGATGGTTTCTTCTATCTGCTGACTATTCAGCCTTGGAGAGTGTCGACCTGTTCAGATGAGTGTGTCGACACGGAGGGTCATAACTGGGCTTTTGAGCATGAGTGTGCAGAAGATGCTTCCTCCCAGTGTTGACCTGTCCCTTGCCATTGTTTTCAGGAACAAATCTTCTATTTTTGCCTGCTCTTAGTTCATCATTACTTAAGGTGAGGTAATCATGCACAGTGTGACCAAGCATACCACAATAGAAACAATAACCATTCATTTTATGAGTAGCATGGTACTTGGCATGAGATTTCCTAGCATGCATTTCCACATTAGCAAGATCATATTTCCATTTATGCCAGGAAACATTCTTTTTCAGATTGCCATTTTCATTTTGGTTTTTCTTTTGAGCAGCATGCGGTTTTGGATGACCATAAGAAGTGCTGGCTTCAAGTGAGCGAGTGACAAACGAGGTATACACCTTGCTTTCAAGGGACTTTTTGTTCACAGGTTTGTGCCCGGCATGAACGGAGGCGGCGGCGGTGGTGGCTGGAAATCACATCCAGCAGAGGTGATAGAACTCCCAGAATTCTATCTAAATTATCTTTGCCTTGATCAGACTTTGACAGAGAGTTCTTTAAGTCTTTATTTTCACTCTCCAATGAGGAGACATGTAGTTCAGACTCACCAAGGTCCTCTTCGTACTCAGCCAATTGCTCATTGAGCATGGCATTCACCCCCTTGTAATTTTCAATTTCCAATTGAAGTTCATTCAATTTCTCAGGGCTATCATTAACAATGCCCTTGTCTTTTTCACAGATTGACAGTCTTTCAAGCAATTCAATGTTTTCATTTTTTAGATTTTCATTCTTATTCTTAAGATTTTGATTTACTTCAGTGAGAGCTTTGTTTTCAGTCAAGCTTTGATCATTTGATGTAGATTTAGACTTATCTTTAGGCCTTCTGATTATTTCTTCTAATCTATTGATCTCAGCTTGAAGGACTCTATTTTCATCTTTTAGGCAAGCAATGATTTCTTTATGTACATCCATATCAACCATAATAGTATCATTGAGCTCTTCAAAAGCTGAACAATTTTTACAGAAGGAACTCTCACCTTGATTGTTTTTCTTCAAATCCTTTTTCAGTTTTCTATTTTCTGATTTTAGCTTTTTGAAGTGCTTGGTTAAATCATCATAGGCATCTATAAGTTCTTCAAAAGTAAAGTCCTCAGATTCAGAGCTTACTTGAGTTGAGGACGAATTGCTTGACTGTTCTGGTTGGTCAGCCATGAGGCATATGTCCCTTTGTTCTCCTTTTTCATGGCTGTTCACCAATCTGTTCAAGATTTGTTTGGCTGTGTTGCAAGTGGACACAAGATGAGTAACCTGAAATCAATTGCTGCTTTTATCAAGTTAAATGCAGCAAGGTTATCAATATGTTTCATCTCTTGTTAAGCAGACCATTCATCTGGGTTTGATGGCAGCTCATGAGGACCAATGTATATGAGGTTCCACAATTGTGGAACTACGGATTTGAAATAGATGAACATTCTCCCTAGTCATATTGAAAAATCTGAACCATCATAAATAGGCGGAGAAGCCATCGAAGCATGTGTAGCAAATGAAGCCATTTTCTCAAAATGCACTGGGATCTTTCCCTGCAGATCGTAGGATCTGGGAATAGCAGAGCTTGGCTCTGATACCACTTGTTAGGTCCTGAGAGGTGCAATGGGATCTAGAAGGGGGGGTTGAATAGATCCTCTCACGAACTATTGCCTATTTAAAACTTGACTGCCAAAAGCATCAACCACTCCTATAAAGACAATGAAACACTTAGACACAAAACACAGCGGATTTAGATGGAGTGGCTTAAGTGAAGATAGCAAAGCAGGTCCAAGGACTGCACATGTAGAAGCTTAGGCCCAACGGAGCACACCTAGGTAGACAGCTAAGATCAACACTGCACAGCAGTGAGGTTGATGCTGTTTCAACGTGGTTAAAGGGTAAGAGTAATATATTGCACTGGACAACAGGGATCTCAACACATATCAACTAAGTGTGATAACTAGCTGTATGTGTGAACTTTAGAGATCAACCAGAATGTCATGAATTGAGATTGGCTGCTCGTTGAACCTCGTGTGTATGTGTGTGAGCAATATGACGATGTGTGCTATAGAAAGTAATTAGGATTCCATTGATACAGCAAACACACACACACCTGTGAATGGGGGTAGAAGATACGGAGCAAACCCACAAGGTGATCAACCCACAACACAAGGATTTTAAGGTGGTTCGGTTGTAAACCCACAACCTACATCCACCCCTCACCAAGCCCGGTGAGGCTTTCCTGCTGACTCACAGCTTGACAAGGGACACACCCCAAAACCACAGAACGAAAAATCCTCTGTCTGTCTTCCTACACACAGAACCGGTAGGGACGGTTCTCCACAGATTGGAGCAAACCTCCGTCTGTCTTCCTACACACAAGCAGTAGGGATGGAACAAAGTATGAGGTTGAAATGAGTGGAACGAAAAACACAAGCGGAAGACACTGCAAGTGCAGTGGGTGAAACACAAGAACAAGAGGAAAAATGATAGCTGGAGCTTTAGATGATGATTTTCCAGCTGGGGACTGCAGCTACATATTTCGGATCTGAAGATCTGATTCTTCAAGCTCATGAAGACTGTAGGGGTGTTCTCTTCTCTCTCAAGACTGCTCTCTCTTCTTCTTCTATCACAGCACTAAACTGAGAATCAGTGCTGGGCTGCTCTCTCACGCCTTTCAAGGATGTTCTTTGCAAATGCTCTAGGGCGTGGCACTCTCTGGGCAGCAGCGGCTTCCTCTCTTGAGGAAGCTTGATATTTATAGCCGAGCCACAAGGAAATACGGAAAAAAACTTTCCCTCCAAATTTTCCCTCCAAAAGCTTTTCTAGTCTTTGAGGAAGATACTCTGCAGGATTTGGCTTGAGTTGGCATTGCTTCTTGTCCGAGGATAGGATGGTGGCAGACTGATGGTAGATCATAAGATCTTCACATTAAATGCCCTTTAGACATGTGGTCCTTTCATTGGCTGAAATTTACATTCTGTCTTGCTGAGGACTACTAGGACCGGAGTCACATGGGGTGACAGTAAAGAGGTGGCAGACTGTGTTGACTTTTCCCAGTGGCAAACTGTGATAACTTTTCCCAGTGGCAAACTGTGAGGTGTTCTTTCTCCAGCTGGATTTCTCACAAAAGTAGCTCCAAGAAAGTGACATGTTGATAGAGACAAAAAGTCAAACTTGGGTACCCCATACAGACCTCGAAATCCATGAGATTAGACATTTGCGGTACCTATTTTCTTTCTCTGGATCTTCCATTGACTTGATAGACAACTAACTTGAAAGCTTATGGAAGAACAGAGGTGTCGACCTCCTGTGAAGGAAGTGTCGACACTTCTAGGTAAAGCAACCAATATAACGCTCTCTTGAATGCCATAGTGTCGACCTCTTGTGAAGCACGTGTCGAAACTCCTTAGTCTTTATCTTCTGGGATCATCAAGGTGTCGACCTGTTGAGAAGGAGGTGTCGACACTTCTTATGAAGTCTTCTTGTATGACTATCTCTGGAAGCCCAAAGTGTAGACCAGCGATAACTGAGGTGTCAACACTTCTTTAAGGATCCGGTCTTCAATGCTTTCTTGAAGGGCCAATGTGTCGGCATGCTGGAGCAAGGTGTCGACACTCTATAAGTGAAGTGTCGACACTTCTTTGCAGATGTGCATCGACCTTCTTGCGAATATGCTCAGACCTTTTAAGGTTGGAAGCAGACATAGCACAGACTTTGATTTCATATGTGCTCAGACCTTATCTTGCTAGAAGGTAAACCTGCACAGACCTTCTATTGTTGAAGGAGAACACGCACCGACCTTAAAGCATTGAAACCAAACATGCACCGACCTTCAGCAACGTGCACAGACCTTGTTTTCAAATGTGCACCGACTTTGACTGATGTGCACCGACCTTGGTTGTGCTAGCCAGAAGTTTGCATCGACCATGGTTTGTGCTAGTCTTTGATGTGCACCGACCTTTGACTGATGTGCACCGACCTTGGTTGCGCTAGCCAGAAGTTTGCATCGACCATGGTCTGTGCTAGTCTTGGATGTGCACCAACCTTTGCTGCATTGAGAAGCAAACAAGCACCGACCTTACTGATGACCAAGTCATGAACATGCACAGACTTTACTGCATTGACTTGCGTTGACCATTTGTGTGCTTCGACCTTGACAGTAATGTAGCGTCGACCTTCCTTTGCTGGGGAATGGCTGTGGTGTTGACACTTCTGTAGCAGATGTCGACAATTCTCTTGTAGCACCTTCTTTCTTCAGCATGTGCACCAACTTCAGCAACTGCACTGACCTGACTGCGTGGCCTTCTGTGAAACCTGTTGTCTTGAATTCTGTGTTGCCAATGCCTTGATTTCTTACACTTATCAGTGATGGCACAAAGATGTATCTTCTTGCTTATGTTGTCATGACCTGAAATGTATGAATATGTGTTTATCAAATGCAGGTCAAACTTATCAATGAGTCATAGCCAGACATCATCAAAACAATAGAATTAAACATGTTACACACATGCCCAACATTCTCCCTACACGATGCTCTTAGCAGAAGACCAACGGCAACTCTAGCAAGCCTCCGGAAAAGTATGACTTGTCTTATCGAGGATTTTACTCATTTGAATCTAGATGTGGGTGCAGAAGAAGAAATGGGTATTATTGCCAATATCCGGTCGCAACCTACATTGATTGAAGATCTAGTCAAATTACAAGAAAATGACCCCACACTAATGGAAATCAAGGCTAATATTGCTCAAAGACCGGAGTTCTCTATCTTAGACGATGGAAGGTTATTATTCAAAGACCAAATCTGTGTGTCAGATCATGCCGACACTAAGAAGTTGATCATGGAGGAAGCTCATAAGATAAAATACACTATTCACCCTGGCGCTACCAAAATGTACCAAGACCTTGAAAGGAATTTTTGGTGGCCCAACATGAAAAGGGAGATGGCGGACTTTGTATCTTGCTGCCTTACTTGTCAGTTAAAGCAGAACATCAAAAGCCCGCTGGTAAACTACATCCCTGGGATATTCCCGAATGGAAGTGGGAAAGCGTAGGGATGGATTTCATTATTGGTCTACCGAAGACAAAAGGTGGACATGATTGTATATGGGTGATCATAGACCGATTGACTAAATCTGCACACTGTCTACCTATTAAAGGTCGATGGTCTGTGGATATCCTGGCAGCCTTATAGATGAAGGAGACTGTCAAACTACACGGTGTCCCGGTTACCATTATTTCAGATCGAGACCCTTGATTCACATCTCAATTCTGGAAGGGTGTAAGACCCCAATTTTCTGTATAGAATATTAAATTTCGTAAATAGTAAATTTTGAATAGTGATGTGGTAAATAGTAAATAGTGAAATTTTTGACTATCATATAGAAATTCTGAAAAATGGTAGTTAAATAGTAAACACGATGATAAACACTTTGGTCTTCTGTGCCTGACCCTAATAAAATCATTTACATGGCTTAATCGGTGATTTAAGCCTGACTTAAAAACGCGGAAAACATTATTCATAGTAAAATACGACTACCTTAGAAAAATCTATAAAAATCACAATTGATAGAGCATATTTTTATTAACAACTTTGTCTTCTTGAGTATAATCGGTAAAATATCAGAAACTCTATCTATCGACTAAATCGTTAGAATTCGTTAGAATTTGATTAACTATTATTTTAATCCTAAGATTGGATCAGTTAGAAATTAACCTTGTGATAAAAATCCACAAAAATAATAAATGGATTCCTCATAAGTTGTATAACAATTTTGTCTTCTGGGTCAAACTCATTAAAAATCATTTAGTGAGGTTAATTAGTGGTTTTAGTTAGAAATACTTAATCACATGATTAAGGAGGATTAGCCAAATCCTTACCCAAATAAACACGTGGAAACGTGTTTCAGTCGGCAGCCCGCGTCGTCAACGCCGGCCATCCCCTTTGCGGCGCCGTGTCCGACTAACCCTTGGCGCGGGAGAGTCTTCTACGAGTATGCAACCCTATAAATAAGGAGGCTTAGCCTCTTCCCTTCTCTGCTAAAGCCCTGTTAAGCTCTGTTGCTGCAAGGGATCGCAGGAAGATACTATTCATCTTCTTCTTCCTCCGTATTCTTCTTTGTCCTTCAATTAAGGTAGGTAACCAAGGCCCAAATGATTAAAGTAAAAATATGGATTGTTAGTAATCATGTTAGCTTTCATTTAGTAGCAAAATCATGATTTATCATTACAGTTATGATTTAATTTAGATTTTATCACCATCGTTATCATGCTTAAACTTATCACCATCGTTATCATGCTTAAACTCAGTTTTAAGAGTTCCTGGTTTGATCGGACTTCTGTTCGTTTTAACGGTTAGTACCTATTTTTTTTTTACTCTTTTGACACCCCAGTTGTATAACAGCCCAAATTAAACCGCTGTATATATGTCAAACGGCCTAATTAGAACCGCTGTATGTCCAGTAGGTTTAGCGGCCCATTTAAGACCGTTAAAATGTCCAGAGATCAAAATACTCAGTGTTAATCAGGGTAAACAACGTTAATCAACAAGATTATCAACTCATATAACAACAGAATAAATAGATGAGTAAATGATAAAAATTTACTTTCTGTTGCAATATTTACTTTTTTTGGAAAATTCTGGTTAAAATTACTAAAACATGGTTAAAGTGAAATTATTCACTTGTAAAATTCTTGGTAAATTGGTTAATCATGTTAAAATTTACCTTGGGTAAATTCTGTAAATTTTACTGTAGAACAGAAATTTAAATGGCAGACTTATGGCAAGTCTTGGCCAGTTAGACCGGACACTCCATCCGGTAAATTACCCTATTTTTACCGTGTGACATTTTTACCGTGGTAAATCCCGAGTTGGCAACAGGATTACATGATTACTGGTTTTACTTGAGTATATTAAATGGCCCGATACACATCGTTTTAATTTGATTAATTGACCGATTACCCTTGGTTAAATCTTCGGTCATATTCGAGCCCGGAATCGACCATTGGGCAGTAACCATATTGGTTTACTTGTCATTGGCGACCCGGAAGCCATTTGGCATATTTTACTTCTCTTCTAGTCGTACTGACTACGACCGGAAATTGTTACCGTTATACTTAATACGGATTCTCTAGAACCGTATATCTTGAATACGGCCTCGTACGGTCCGTATAATCGTTCTTCGGAACTTACTTCCCTTCTCTCGAACGGATTACTGTCAACCGTTCTTTCTTGACTCCGTAACTCGTTACTCGTGTGAGTACGGCCCGGTATTTGCCGTACGACGACCCTCAGTTTTGGGTTTTATCGTGATTATATTCTCGAATCCGAGGACAAGTGTGGTCCTCTAATCTGAGCATTGACAGAAATTCATCTGATTAAATTGGCCATAATTTGATTATGTCTAGACGGTGGATCGTTGATCCAATAAAATCAATGCTAACGCACCATAAGGGCCCGGTCTGGTCCTGGGGAGAGCGCCCGAAAGTTAGTGAGCCCATGGGATGTTAATGACAGGGTGTGGCATTGCACCCGAGTGCAGGAATATATAGTGTACGTCTATGACAAACTCTCGTTACTTGATCGTGTGATCGTGCTGGAATACGTATTTATACTACTTGGCCGAATTTACTATTGTTACTTGTTATCTCTTGTTCATTACTTGTGGTAAATTCATGTACAAAGTTATTCCTTGACCTTGCAAGATATCTCTCTACATTGTTATTATCTTTCTTTATCGTATCGTTATCTCTTGTCATTAGTTTTTACTGCATTTCATATAAACTGTAATAAATTGATAATCACTTATATTTGACATGGTTATCTACTGAGCGCGTTAGCTCATACCCTACTTGTTTCCCCCCTTTTTCCAGGTAATGATCTTACTATCGGGGATGGACTGGAGTGACACCGAGTGATAGTTAGTAAATTGAGTCAGTTGAGTTTAAAGAATTGTACTAGTTTCAGTCATACTATTTGGCTATAGTTGTTCTACTTCAGTTGTAACTTTTATTATTATCAATAAAAGGAAGTTTGGTTATTTGGTTAATTGTCTCTTTCAACTCTGGTGTAAATGGTTTGGAAATAATACCATTTCTTTCTAGCTCGCGTGCCCCTAACTGTACGTCCCGAGATTCCGCATCGGGGCGTGACAGTTTAGTTTGGTATCAGAGCTTAGGTCAATTTGTCCTAGGTATTTTACTTTAAGGTTATAGGTTATTGGTTATAGGTTTAAGTTTAAGAACCTGACCTGGTGAGATTGGGTAGAAATTGGGTTAAGTCTTTAGCCGTAAATCATACTCTTCTTTTATAAGAAGTTCTTCTCTCATAAATAAATTCTTCTTCTCTCATAAATAATCTCTTGACTATTTTAAATAAAGGTACTAGAAATGGCAGCTGACCGCGCTGAGATGAGGAACCTCCAGCGTACGGTCCAAGGCCTGACACAGGCGTTGCAGCAAGTGGCTCAAGCTGGAGCCGCAGCACATCATGGCACTGGTGACTTGTACCGGAACTTTCAAGGAATGAACCCGCCTAGATTTGCTGGTTCTACAGACCCGGATGAGGCCGAGCATTGGCTCGATGATATGAGGAGAATATTTGAGGTTATGCAATGCACTGACCAAGAGCGTGTCCTTCTATCTACGTTCCAACTGGAGCGAGATGCACGTACTTGGTAGGGAGTCCGTCAAAGCAACTCTCGGTGATCACCAAGTATCGTGGGAAGAATTTGAGGAGTATTTCAATGGGAAGTATTTCTCTGACTGTGTCCAAGAAAAGAAGGCAGCGGATTTCGCAGCTTTGAAGCAGTGAGGTTCGTCAGTGGTAGAGTATGAGGCACAGTTCGCCCGACTTTCTCGCTATGCAATGCATCTTATTTCTACTGAGAAGATGAAGGCGAGACGATTTCTCAACGGGTTGAAGCTCCATTATATTAATCAACTGGCACCGTTGGAAATTTCTACCTATCCTGAGATGGTGAGAAAGGCACAAGTATTGGAGGATACTCTTGAGATGACGGAGCGTATTCGTGGTCAAGGTAACAAGCAAGAACAGCCAAAGCCATTCAAGAATGCCAAAACCGGATTTGGCACTAGCACTAGCAAGAAGAGACCTTTTATTGGTTCTGGAACTGGTTCTAGCTCTGGTTCTGGTTCGTGGAAAGGCAAGATGCCGAGACAAGAAGACAAGAAACCTGACACTATGGTACCATTCAAGGGCATCTGCAAGTTTTGTGATCGTCCTGGCCATAAGATGGAGGAATGTTGGCGCAAGATAGGCGCATGTTTGCGTTGTGGGAGCAAGGAGCACCGTATCCTTGATTGCCCCTTATTGGCAGAGAAAGCTACCCCGGCAAAACCTTTGGCTTTCAAGAAGCCGCAAGGAAAGCTCCAGGCTCTTCATGTTAATAAAGCGGAAACCGCCGATAACGGTGGGCTCGTCGAAGGTACTCTCATTATACTCGACAAGTCAGCTTTTGTTCTATTTGACACTGGTGCAACACATTCTTTTATTTCTCGGTGATTCGCTAAGTCTTTAGCTGTGGAACCTGTTTTGATGAGTTCTCCATTAGAAATATCAACCCCTATTGGTTCTAGATCAGCTATTCAGCATTTTTATCCTTCTAGCAAGGTTATGGTGAATGATCAGAATTTTCCGGCTGATTTAGTTTGCATGGACATGAAAGATTACGATGTAATCCTCGGAGCTGATTGGTTGGCTCGATATGAGGCCAATGTTCATTGCAGTTCTTGTTCCGTGTCTTTTTCTAGACACCCCGGATTATCCTTCAAGGGAGTTAAACACCCTAGCTCTATCTCTCTTATCTCGACGCTTCGAGCTGATAAGCTATTGAGACGTGGATGCGGAGCTTTTCTGGCTTTCGTTTATGCGTCCCCGGAGCAACAGATCGAGATTAAGGACATTTCTGTTGTCCGAGATTTCCCTGATGTTTTTCCAGAGGAGTTACCAGGAATTCCGCCTGAGCGGGAAGTCACATTCTCTATTGATCTTATTCCTGGATCATCTCCTGTTTCTAAGGCTCCTTATCGTATGTCTCCTGTGGAATTGCGGGAATTGAAGCATCAATTGTTGGAATTACTCGAGAAGGGTTTTATTCGCCCGAGTGTTTCCCCTTGGGGAGCCCCTGTGTTGTTTGTTCGGAAGAAGGATGGTTCGATGAAACTGTGCATCGATTATCGGCAACTCAATCAGTTGACAGTCAAGAACAAGTATCCATTACCGAGGATTGATGAGTTATTTGACCAGATAGCGGGAGCTCAGTATTTTTCTAAGATCGATCTTCGATCTGGATATCATCAGTTGCGGATTAAGGATGAAGATATTTATAAATCTGCTTTCCGCAGCCGGTATGGTCATTTTGAGTTTGTCGTTATGCCTTTTGGTTTGACAAATGCACCGGCAGCCTTTATGCAGTTAATGAACAGTGTGTTCCGACCCTATCTTGATCGGTGGGTCGTGGTATTCATAGACGATATCTTGATATATTCCAAGAGTGAAGAAGAGCATGCCAAGCATCTGAGGATGGCTTTGCAATTGCTGAGAGATCATCAGCTTTATGCCAAATTGAGCAAGTGCGACTTTTGGCTGAAAGAGGTGTCCTTTCTAGGGCATATTATTTCCAAGAATGGAATTTATGTTGATCCATCGAAGGTGGAAGCAGAAAAGAATTGGGAACAACCTACCTGTGTGACTGAAGTAAGGAGTTTTCTAGGCCTAGCTGGCTATTATAGAAGGTTTATTCAGGATTTCTCGAAGATTGCGGTACCTCTTACGAAATTAACCCGCAAAGAGATCAAGTTCGAGTGGTCAATTGAATGCCAATGGAGTTTCCAGACTCTAAAGGATTGTTTGACTACTGCACCTGTTTTGACCTTACCTTCTGGTGAGGGTGGTTTCGTGGTATACACGGATGCATCAGGTATTGGCTTAGGCTGTGTACTTATGCAGCACGGCAAAGCGATTGCCTATTCTTCTAGGCAGTTAAGAAAGCATGAAGTTAATTATCCAGTTCATGATTTGGAGTTAGCAGCAGTGATATTTGCATTAAAGATTTGGAGACACTACCTATATGGTGAGACATTCACGGTATTCTCAGATCACAGAAGTTTGAAATATTTGTTCTCTCAGAAGGACTTGAACATGAGGCAGAGAAGATGGTTGGAGTATATAAAGGACTTCGATTTCTCTATTGAGTATCACCCTGGCAAAGGCAATGTAGTGGCCGATGCTTTAAGTCGGAAGACTGCAGTTAAGTTATCCAGTCTTATGTTACAAGAGTGGAAACTACTAGAACAATTGGCTAGTTTGGATCTCAATGTAGATAATGATCGGGTTTTAATTTCCCAGATTCAACTCAAGCCCGAACTATTAATGGAAATCAAATTATTACAAGATAATGATCCCGAGCTAGTAGAGATTAAAGGGAGCTTGAATAGCAGACCTGATTTCTCGGTAGCTGATGATGGAAGGCTATTATTTCAAGGTAGAACTTGTGTACCGGATGAGGCAAAGATAAAGAATCGGATTCTCGAGGAAGCTCATAGATCCCGATATACTATCCATCCGGGAGGCACTAAGATGTTCAAAGATTTGAAAAGATCTTTTTGGTGGCCGAACATGAAGAGGGAAGTTGCTGATTTCGTGAGTAGATGCCTAGTGTGTCAACAAGTGAAGGCCGAGCATTTCAGATCGGCAGGAAAATTAAAGCCACTCGATATACCCCAATGGAAGTGGGAGAGTATTGGCATGGATTTCATTATGGGTCTTCCTAAGACTCGAGGTGGTTATGATGCAATATGGGTAATTGTGGATCGAGTAACTAAGTCGGCACATTTCTTACCTATTAAGTCCAAGTGGACAGTTGATGTTCTAGCAGCTTTATATTTGAAGGAAGTGGTTAGACTTCATGGTATTCCAGTGAATATTATATCTGACAGAGACCCGAGATTTACATCACATTTCTGGAAGGGATTACAAGAATCTCTCGGTACGCGTCTGAATTTCAGCGTTTCATCCGCAGACAGACGGACAGACTGAAAGGACTAATCAGATAGTAGAAGATATGTTGAGAGCTTGTATGATCGACTTCGGCGGAAGTTGGAGTGATCATTTGGCATTAATAGAATTCGCCTACAACAATAGTTACCAATCCAGCATACAGATGGCACCTTTCGAGGCTTTGTATGAAAGAAGCTGTCGTTCTCCATTATGTTGGGATGAGGTAGGTGAAAGGCAATGGCTTGGACCGGATCTTATCTTGGAGTCATCACAGAATATTTGTATTATCCGAGACCAGTTACTAGTGGCTCAATCGAGGCAGAAGAGTTATGCCGACAATAGAAGACGAGATTTGGAATTTCAAATTGGCGAGCATGTGTTCTTAAAAGTCTCTCCTTCGAGAGGAATTCGCCGATTCGGTATTCATGGCAAGCTAAGCCCGAGGTATATTGGTCCATTTGAAATCCTTGATAGAGTGGGTGAAGTTGCTTATAGACTGGCTTTACCGCCGCAGTTGTCTGGCGTACATAACGTATTCCATATTTCTATGTTGCGGAAATATGTGTACGACCCCACTCACATCTTTCAGCATGTGGATTTTGAGTTAAAGAAGGATCTGACTTATGAAGAAAGACCAGTGAAGATTCTGGATCAGAAGGAACAACAACTTCGGAATCGTTCCATACCGATGGTCAAGATTCAGTGGAGTCGGCGTGGAACCGAGGAAGCCACCTGGGAATCCGAGGACGCTATGCGGAAGCGGTATTCCGATTTGTTCTAAGGTGAGCTATTTATTCCCTTACTGTTTTTGGTTCAGTGAATTTGGAGGACCAAATTCTTTAAGTGGGGGAGGGTGTAAGACCCCAATTTTCTGTATAGAATATTAAATTTCGTAAATAGTAAATTTTGAATAGTGATGTGGTAAATAGTAAATAGTGAAATTTTTGACTATCATATAGAAATTCTGAAAAATGGTAGTTAAATAGTAAACACGATGATAAACACTTTGGTCTTCTGTGCCTGACCCTAATAAAATCATTTACATGGCTTAATCGGTGATTTAAGCCTGACTTACAAACGCGGAAAATACTATTCATAGTAAAATACGACTACCTTAGAAAAATCTATAAAAATCACAATTGATA
This sequence comes from Amorphophallus konjac, assembly GCA_022559845.1. Taxonomy (NCBI): domain Eukaryota; kingdom Viridiplantae; phylum Streptophyta; class Magnoliopsida; order Alismatales; family Araceae; genus Amorphophallus; species Amorphophallus konjac. The sequence goes on from CM040121.1 coordinate 153,112,307, forward strand.
GAGCATGTTTTTATTAACAACTTTGTCTTCTTGAGTATAATCGGTAAATATCAGAAACTCTATCTATCGACTAAATCGTTAGAATTCGTTAGAATTTGATTAACTATTATTTTAATCCTAAGATTGGATCAGTTAGAAATTAACCTTGTGATAAAAATCCACAAAAATAATAAATGGATTCCTCATAAGTTGTATAACAATTTTGTCTTCTGGGTCAAACTCATTAAAAATCATTTAGTGAGGTTAATTAGTGGTTTTAGTTAGAAATACTTAATCACGTGATTAAGGAGGATTAGCCAAATCCTTACCCAAATAAACACGTGGAAACGTGTTTCAGTCGGCAGCCCGCGTCGTCAACGCCGGCCATCCCCTTTGCGGCGCCGTGTCCGACTAACCCTTGGCGCGGGAGAGTCTTCTACGAGTATGCAACCCTATAAATAAGGAGGCTTAGCCTCTTCCCTTCTCTGCTAAAGCCCTGTTAAGCTCTGTTGCTGCAAGGGATCGCAGGAAGATACTATTCATCTTCTTCTTCCTCCGTATTCTTCTTTGTCCTTCAATTAAGGTAGGTAACCAAGGCCCAAATGATTAAAGTAAAAATATGGATTGTTAGTAATCATGTTAGCTTTCATTTAGTAGCAAAATCATGATTTATCATTACAGTTATGATTTAATTTAGATTTTATCACCATCGTTATCATGCTTAAACTTATCACCATCGTTATCATGCTTAAACTCAGTTTTAAGAGTTCCTGGTTTGATCGGACTTCTGTTCGTTTTAACGGTTAGTACCTGTTTTTTTTTTACTCTTTTGACACCCCAGTTGTATAACAGCCCAAATTAAACCGCTGTATATATGTCAAACGGCCTAATTAGAACCGCTGTATGTCCAGTAGGTTTAGCGGCCCATTTAAGACCGTTAAAATGTCCAGAGATCAAAATACTCAGTGTTAATCAGGGTAAACAACGTTAATCAACAAGATTATCAACTCATATAACAACAGAATAAATAGATGAGTAAATGATAAAAATTTACTTTCTGTTGCAATATTTACTTTTTTTGGAAAATTCTGGTTAAAATTACTAAAACATGGTTAAAGTGAAATTATTCACTTGTAAAATTCTTGGTAAATTGGTTAATCATGTTAAAATTTACCTTGGGTAAATTCTGTAAATTTTACTGTAGAACAGAAATTTAAATGGCAGACTTATGGCAAGTCTTGGCCAGTTAGACCGGACACTCCATCCGGTAAATTACCCTATTTTTACCGTGTGACATTTTTACCGTGGTAAATCCCGAGTTGGCAACATGATTACATGATTACTGGTTTTACTTGAGTATATTAAATGGCCCGATACACATCGTTTTAATTTGATTAATTGACCGATTACCCTTGGTTAAATCTTCGGTCATATTCGAGCCCGGAATCGACCATTGGGCAGTAACCATATTGGTTTACTTGTCATTGGCGACCCGGAAGCCATTTGGCATATTTTACTTCTCTTCTAGTCGTACTGACTACGACCGGAAATTGTTACCGTTATACTTAATACGGATTCTCTAGAACCGTATATCTTGAATACGGCCTCGTACGGTCCGTATAATCGTTCTTCGGAACTTACTTCCCTTCTCTCGAACGGATTACTGTCAACCGTTCTTTCTTGACTCCGTAACTCGTTACTCGTGTGAGTACGGCCCGGTATTTGCCGTACGACGACCCTCAGTTTTGGGTTTTATTGTGATTATATTCTCGAATCCGAGGACAAGTGTGGTCCTCTAATCTGAGCATTGACAGAAATTCATCTGATTAAATTGGCCATAATTTGATTATGTCTAGACGGTGGATCGTTGATCCAATAAAATCAATGCTAATGCACCATAAGGGCCCAGTCTGGTCCTGGGGAGAGCGCCTGAAAGTTAGTGAGCCCATGGGATATTAATGACAGGGTATGGCATTGCACCCGAGTGCAGGAATATACAGTGTACGTCTATGACAAATTCTCGTTACTTGATCGTGTGATCGTGCTGGAATACGTATTTATACTACTTGGCCGAATTTACTATTGTTACTTGTTATCTCTTGTTCATTACTTGTGGTAAATTCGTGTACAAAGTTATTCCTTGACCTTGCAAGATATCTCTCTACATTGTTATTGTCTTTCTTTATCGTATCGTTATCTCTTGTCATTAGTTTTTACTGCATTTCATATAAACTGTAATAAATTGATAATCACTTATATTTGACATGGTTATCTACTGAGCGCGTTAGCTCATACCCTACTTGTTTCCCCCCTTTTTCCAGGTAATGATCTTACTATCGGGGATGGACTGGAGTGACACCGAGTGATAGTTAGTAAATTGAGTCAGTTGAGTTTAAAGAATTGTACTAGTTTCAGTCATACTATTTGGCTATAGTTGTTCTACTTCAGTTGTAACTTTTATTATTATCAATAAAAGGAAGTTTGGTTATTTGGTTAATTGTCTCTTTCAACTCTGGTGTAAATGGTTTGAAAATAATACCATTTCTTTCTAGCTCGCATGCCCCTAACTGTACGTCCCGAGATTCCGCATCGGGGCGTGATAGATCGGAGTTGTTCGGCCACCGATCGGTGTTCCCGGCCGACCACCTTCCGCGAGGTATTGTCCGCTTTAGCCTACCGGCCTCACGGTTTTATCCTTTTTTAACAGTGATCGGCTCCAGAATGAGGGACTTCCCGGGCAGGTCACCCATCCCAGTACTACTCCCCATTAAGCATGCTTAACTTCGGAGTTCTTTCCAAGAACTGAGCCGATACTCGAAAAGGCGCCTCGATGATATAGAGTACAACTTTTAACTTCGGAGTTCTTTCCAAGAACTGAGCCGATACTCGAAAAGGCGCCTCGATGATATAGAGTACAACTTTGCTATATTTGAGGGTGTTACAATCTACCCCTCTTATATAGGCGACGTCCTCGTCGCTAGGCACATATAGCACGCAATCAAGCCCCCAGGCAGGTAGGACTCTAGAGGTGGCCCCTACAGGCTCAAGAGGTGGCTCCCACTATGTAGCACTTTGCTCCATTACGGACTCAAGAGGTGGCTCCCATAGCGTAGCACTTTGCCCTGCATGGCACTTAGTTCCCACACTTCCGGCTGGGGTATAGCTTTGATACCATTCTCTCACGCCCCGTACTCTATATCGTCGAGGTATTGTCCGCTTTGGCCTACCGGCCTCACGGTTTTATCCCTTTTTAACAGTGATCGGCTCCAGAATGAGGGACTTCCCGGGCAGGTCACCCATCCCAGTACTACTCCCCATTAAGCACGCTTAACTTCGGAGTTCTTTCCAAGAACTGAGCCGATACTCGAAAAGGCGCCTCGATGATATAGAGTACAACTTTACTATATTTGAGGGTGTTACAAAGGGTCTATGACATTCATTGGGGACCCCACTTAATTTTAGCACTACATTGCACCCACAAACAGACGGTCAAACTGAAAGAATAAATCAGGTAGTAGAAGATATGCTCAGGGCATGTGTTATCGATTTCGGTGGGAGTTGGCACAATCATGTACCTCTAGTAGAATTTGCCTACAATAATAGCTACCAAGCTAGCATTCAAATGGCGCCATTCGAGGCACTATATGGAAGAATCTGCCACTCACCAATATGCTAGAATGAAGTTGGAGAAAGGCAACTTCTAGGCCTAGAAATCATTCGAGATACTACTGAAAAGATAAAGCTCATTCGAGAAAGACTCCATATGGCTCAAGGTAGACAAAAGTCTTATGTAGATAATCGAAGGCGTGACCTGGAATTCCAAGTAGGAGATTATGTGTTTCTCAAGGTTTCTCCGGGTTGAGGTATTCGAAGGTTTGGCATCAAAGGCAAGCTCACTCCGAGATTCATTGGCCCCTTTAAAATTCTTAAAAGGGTTGGCAAAGTTGCATATCGGATTGCCTTGCCTCCTCAACTAGCTTGAGCCCATGATATATTTCATGTCTCAATGCTCAAAAGGTACTGTAGACACATCGTTCTTGACATTACCATGAGTAAATCTCATATTACACTATGATACCCCAAGGCGGCCTTCACATTTTTAATTACTCTGGTGATTTCCTATTTTTATGAATTGTTTTATATTTTTCTAAATTTTTTCTGTGAAAAATCTTTGAGGTGTCCAGGAGCCTGGATAACTTCATCAGTAAAATAAATAAATAAAATAATAATAATAATGAAGGCATCCAGGTCCCTGGACGCCTCCATCATGAAAAAAATAAATAATAAAAAAAATAATAAAAAAAATAATAATTGTGAAGGCGTCCAAGGACCTGGACGCCTCAGTATTGAGGCGTCCAGGGGCCTGGACTCCTCCACACTCAGCATCCGGATAACCCCGGCATGCCGGTCGAGTTGACGCTTCAGAAAAATCCAAAACATTGAAGCGTCCAGGTGTCTGGACGTGTTCAATTTCTGACATCCGGACAAGCCGAACCGCCGCTCGATTTGACACTTTGGAAAAATCCAAAACATTGAGGCGTCCAGGTGCCTGGACGCCTTCAACTTCCGACATCCGGACAAGCCGAACCGCCGCTCGATTTGACGTTGCGGAAAAATCCAAGAATATAAGGACGTCTTGCCAGCTAGACGCGCCCACTCGTGAGTCACGGGTATCCACCGAAACCACGCGCTTTGCCCACTGTCTGCGGCCTTCGGCGGAGTTCCGGTGGGCGGACATGGAGGCGTCCAATCTCCTGGACGCCTTCATAAAAATATTAAAAATAAAAAAATAAAAAATGTTTTATTTATTGTTAGAGGCGTCCAGGGTCCTGGACGCCCCCATCTTGAGGCGTCATGTCCCCTGGACGCCTCAATTCACCTACCCTCTATAAATAGAGGACCCCCTCCCTCGAAGGGAAGGGGCTTCAGATCCGACAGAGGAAGGAGAGACTATGTCGGATCCCATTTCTAACCCGTGGGTCTTTTGTAGGAGGAGGTTCTGCCGGCTTCTCGGGTGCCCGCGCTCGCGAGAGGAAGGCTAGCTCCATCCGTTCTGCTTCCACGTCGTCCCTACGCTGCCGAAGCTCCGCCGGATCCCGCCATCGGCACATTCAATAAGCCAATTCTCTCCCTTTTCTCCGTAGTTCTTTTGCATTCATCATCTCGCATCCTCCGCCTCCCTTCATAAGGGAGTCTTCTTTTATACGGGTCTGCATAATTCCATTCATCATAGCATTATCCTCCTACTCGTGTCCGAGAGGGGTTTAAAAATAACACCAACCAGGTGTGTGTCTTGTCATAATTTTATTATTCTTCATTAAGTGACTAATACTACATTGCCATCTTTTCTGATCCACTTATTTTGTGTTTGTTTTTCTTTTGCAAGGGTAACCAAGGAAAGCCCTCTCCATCGGCCGGACGAAGGGAGAGGAAGAAGTAACCCTCCATCTCCCGCTTTTGAGGTAGGCGCGATCACTTTCTTTATTTTGGGGTCTCCGGCCCCTGACGATCACATCATATTCTCGAGGCTGCGGAGAGTCATTTCTCACAATGGCCGTTTAAATTTCTGTCACTTATATTCTGCATTGTTCTTATATCTATTTCTTATATCTGTTATATTCTCGAGGCCGCGGCGAGTCATTTCTCGCAATGGCCATTTAAATTTCTGTCTCTTATATTCTGTTCCTTATATCTGTTATATTCTCGAGGCCGCGGTTAGTCATTTCCTGCAATGGCCGTTTGAATTTCTGTCATTGATATTCTGTGTTGTGGTTATACCTGCTCATATTCTCGAAGCCGCGGTGAGTCACTTCCTGCAATGGTCGTTTAAATTCATGTTGCTTGTATTCTGTACTCTTCTCATATCTGCTCATTTTCTCAAGGCCACGGCGAGTCATTTCCCGCAATGGCCGTTTAAATCACTGTCATTTAAATTCTGCATTTTTCCCATCCCCCGAGGTCGCGGAGAGTCATTTCCCGCTATGACTGTTTAATCCCCATATCTTATTATATTGCATCTGTCCCGCACGACCCGTCGGAGCAATCTCCCATGGTGGCCTCTCTTCTCTTCTCGCTTCTTTCTGTGCTGCAGCAAAACGAGCCCCTCGCGTGCTCCGATTCGCCTTCCACGGTAAATTAATTCCGCGTGACGTCGCTCACAGATTGGCGATCACGGTGGGACGTCTTCTTGCTTTCTTTTAAGTTACCCTTGCAGTTTCTTGTGATTTGCTATCTCTTGCGTGTTGTTATATCCTGGTTGTTATTGTTCTGTTGTGCTCCATATATCTGTCAGCATTTCATTGCATACATCCATCCTCCTTTTTTACTTTTTTTTTTAATTTTTTTTAAGGATCACCCTCTCTCGGTGAAGGAAGGACTCTCCGTTCAGGAATTCCTCTCGACGGACTAGAATCTCCTCCACTGGGACCTCCGTAAGTCCCCGACAGCGAAGGATTTCCTCCTCGTTCACTAGGCTGGTTGTACCATTGAAGTTTCCCGGAGTTAGTCAACCCATTCGTGGTGAGACGAGAGACCCTAGTTGACACGGCGGTAAAACAAAAAACTAACTAGGGTCTCTATTTTTTGTGAACTTCAGATCTGGTTAAAAACACAAAAAAATTATCAAAATCAAAATAAAAAAAAGGGCGTAAAGGCATTCACTTGTTTGATAATCTTTGCTATCTGTGTGTTGGTGTATGTTTTTACGTTCCGGAAAAACTCTGAGCATGGCTCACGAGTCCTTTGAAGAGAACCACCCCGGTCGTGGTCAGTCAGTCGAGCCGCGAGTCCATGCTATGGACTCGAGCCCTTCTTATGAGTCCTCACGTGAGGTGCAGGTTACCGCAGGGGACACATCCCCACCATAGGACATCTCCTCTTTGCTAGGTGTCCTCGCCAACACGGAGCTTACCTCTGAGCAGCTCCGAGCCTTCCAGGCCATTCTGAAAGGGAAATATGTTTCTCCCGCCCCCCAAGAATCAACTCCAACCATCGCACCCCTCCAAGAGTCGGTGCAGGCCATCCCATCTCCTTCACTGGCACAAGCCATCCAGTCTCCCTCGCTTCAAGGGCAGGCGAGCCAACAACCACCCTCGTTCCAATTCCCTTTACAATCTTAAACCACTGCTATTCCCCACATACCGCTCCAGCCAGGGCCAACTGCCGATGGTCCGGTAGCTCCCTCTCATTCGGGGTTTCCTCCTCAAGTCTCCAGGAGACATTTTCCTCCCCAGTGGCAGGTGCCACCTTCACCTCCCGAGGATCTTGCCCAATCGCTCCTCAACAGGTTCAATAGAATGGACGAACAGTTTCAGAATTTGAAGAAAATGGTGGACATGAAATCCACCCCGGAGGTTGCTTTGCCAATCCTTCCGATGATCCATCGTTCTCCCTCTGAAATGCCCATGTACCGTAGGTACAATGGCACTGGCAACCCCTTTATTCACCTCAAGGACTTCATGTATGAATCCTCCTATTGGCAAAATGACCAGAGATCCCTTGCATACCTCTTTCAGAGATCATTGGATGGTACTACGCTAGAGTGGTTCTATTCTTTGGAGCCTAGCGAGGTCGAGAACTTTGATACGGTGCAAAGAAGATTCTTGCAAAAGTATCAAGATAGGGTCGGTCCCTCTCTTTCCATTACCGACCTAGTGGCCGAGAAAATGAAGCCCGATGAAGATTTTGTCCACTATGCCGACAGATGGAGGTCCCTGGCAGAAAGAATAAGAGATACCCTCTCAGAGCCTGAACAAGTAAAAATGATTGTGTCCAATGCAACCCCACAGTTCAGGCACGTCCTGGCCATGAACAAGCTTACCACAATGGAGGAACTCTATGAAAGGGCCCGGTATGTCCAGACCCAGTTAAAAGACTCCCCCATTATGCACATGTTTGAGCCACCGAAGCCCAAGGTGATCAGAAAGACAGGCACTGGTGTCCCAAGTGGAGTGACAGAAGGGGTGGTGACAAATGAGCAGGTGAGTGCAGTCAACAACGCCAACTATGCACTCAACCCAAGACCCCCAGAAATGCCCCGACTTCCCCTCCAACAAGGTCCTTTCCCCTCTCATCCTCCACCCCAAAATAATCCACCCCAGAACAATATGCCTCAACTACTTCAACCCCAGCAACAACAACCGCCACTCCAATACCACCAAGTTCCACCCCCAGGGAATTATGGCCTCCCACAGCAGCAAAGGAGGCCGATTGGTCCCAAGAGAGCCTATTACCCACCATTGCCAGAAACTTTGGCAGATATTTTCAGCTCCCTCATGGCCTCAAACACACTCATCCTACCCAGGGAAAGGCTCGCGTGGCCCCCGAATGTTGATACCTCCAGATACTGCGTCTATCACAGGCAGCCAGGACACACAATAGACAACTGCTTTCAGTTTAAAGATTACATCCACGATACAAATGATGAAGATGAAATTGACTGGGATGAAATGAGGCGATACATCGCCACTCTCAAAGCCAGGAGACCTCCTCCTAGGCCACAGTTCCAGCAACTATAACAGTAGCCACAACAACAACCACAACAACAACAACAGCCTCAGCAGGCACAACAACAATAGCCCAACATGGGCATAATCCAGAATCCATTACCGGAGCACCAACAGCCCAATCACCAGGTCAACCCCATCTCCTCCTTCCTGGAAGTCGGGAGAGAGCAGGTGTGGCACCCAGAAAGTACCTCTATTCTTGCTACCGCTAACCCTACCGTCATGCACCCCCCTCGCCTTGCCCGGGTAGCACCTCTCTCTCATCAACCCGCATTATAACCTATAGTACCGCCTTCGCCATTCCCACTACCATCACGTCCTCTCATTCGCACCCCCCCCATTAACCAACCAATGACCTATCAGCCAACATCCTCCACTATGCCCTCACACCCTCTCATCTTCTCTCACTCCTCCACTTTGCCATCCACCTCTACTGCATCTACACCTATGCCTTCCAAGGCACTCATTATCCGTCGTTCGTATGAGGCCCCGCCTGTCTCCACAATACCCCCACCAATGCCTTCAAAACCACTCATAACCCATCATCCACCTCAAAACCATTACCCACCTCAAGCCTTATCCATGTCCACTTTGCCTCCACCTCCACCTTCCGAACCCCTTATCCTTCATAGCCCGTATGATATCTCCTCTACCTCCACCATGCCTCCATCGAACAAACCCCTCATCAGAATTCCTGCTCCCATTACTACTTCAGCTTCATCAACCATCCCTCTACCACTCCCCCTCAAACCTTTGCTCAAACCCACACCTAGTCCCGTCGAGGTGCAAAAACCACAGGCAATGGTGCTTCGGAGTGGAAGGATTTTCCATAGGATTTTTCCTCAGAATAGTCAGGACCCCGAGCAGTCTCAGCAAGAAAAGGACGGAGAGTAGCTAGAAAAGTCCGTCCCTGGAACACATTATGATTTGTTAAAACACCTGGATAAGACGTCCGCTCGGATCTCCATCCTCGAGTTGCTTCAAAGGTCCACGTCCCATCAGGCGGCCTTAATGGAATATCTTCAAAAGGTCATGGTGAATGAAGACCTCCCTGTAGAGAAGATTTCAGCCGTCCTGACACCAACAGACACACAATCGGCCATCATGTTCCACAACTACGAGCTCGCCCCCAAGGAAGCTCGAAAGTATGCATTGTGTGTTTCGATAAAAATTAATGGGGTATCCATAAACCCGTGCCTTGTAGACACGGGTGCGTCCATAAATGTGATCTCCATGAGCACCCTTCAGTTGTGTGGGGTCGACGAGAAACAGATAAGACCTTCCTCGATCACAGTCACAGCTTATGACAATAGCAAAAGGCCGCCACAAGAGATGATTATCTTGAGGGTAGAGCTAGGCCCTGTGTCAGTCTCCACGGAATTCCATGTCCTCGACATCGACCCCACATTCAAGGCCATACTGGGTCGCCCCTACATTGAAGCCATGGATGTTCTGCCTTCCACCAACCATCAGTGCTTGAAGTTTCCTTACAATGGGAGAATTATTAAAGTGGTCAGTACACCTGTCCTTTACACGGTGGATGCTATCAACACCTCTCTGCCCTCTGTCTGGCCGTCTCATCGGCCCATATTGTCGCTGCTGGATGTGTGTGATTCATCTCACATTCTGCTAGCACCAAAGAAGCCGATCAAGGCAACAACGCCACATCTCCCTTTTCATTCCAAAGGTTGGGAGATTATGAAGAATATCGGCTATCAACATGGCAAAGGTCTAGGTGCGCAACTACAAGGTAGGCTGAAACCACCAAAGGAGATCAGGCCGAACCGCAGGTTTGGCCTAGGCCTCAAGGGACAACTCAAGACGGATTGGAAGCCCCTCACGTGGACCCTATCAAACCACTTCAACAAAGGGCCCGTTATTCAAATGGGGGATTACCCGCAAGAAGCACATGGGGGATCACATGCTGTATATTTGGCTGAAAAATATCCGAGGGTCACCAAAAGAGGAAAGATCAAAGATCCAGAATACGAATGGGACAAGTGGTTTGATATACGGGATATTTCCGTTGCACTGGAAAGGATGTTCTCGCCTCCACAGCTTGAAGGACCGCCATTGATCTCCGAAATGCCAGAGAATGTCACTACTATTGCCAAGGTTCCAAACTATCCTCGTCCTCGCCAGAAGGACTCTATCACCGGCGGATCTTCATCTGTCATCAACATTGCCATCGACGGCTCATTAGCCGTCGTCTTCTCCATTCACTCACCTCGGCCTTCGCTGATGTCTTCCTCCTGGGCTAGACGGTTGTCTGACGATCTTCCCAGGTCCCCTTCACTACTTACATACCTACGCGGGTTTCTCAACCCGCGCCAGGTTTTCAATCATGATCTGCTCTACGGGCCTCCCAATCCTTTAGCCATAACAACTTTTCTCTCTCCTCCGATTTCTTTTCATTGTTTTGTCATCAAAAATGAAAACGAAAAAAAAATGTCAATTTTCAAACTCCTCAACAACACATCATTGTTGAGGAAACCTCCTACATCTCCCACGAGTGCGTCCTGCCCTGCGGGCCACTCATCCAAGGTCCTATGAGCGACCTTTTCTACCCCTCCTCTGAGGGGTCCTTCCCTGTACATTCTTCGGTATCTTCTTTAGCTTCTTCATCGTCCGTAGGACAACCTAGTTAACCTAGGAATAATGAGTCAAGGGTAGTATCCACAAAGAAATCCAAGGGTAAGCAGATCCCTCATCGATTCCTTCTAGATTTAGCCATCAGGTGTCAGGCCCTTCTTGCCATCCCCCAGTTGCTAGAAAATCCCATCCAACTACCAGAGATAGAATGTGTGGGCAATTGTGTGATTGATGAATGATATGGGGTTTATGAAATCACCGATGAAGAATACCCTATTGAAGAAGGGGATGAAGAATATGAGCATGCGGCTGGTGCATATGCTAGTGGAATAAGGAGATTCGACGAGCCGTCAGCCGCCGTAGAAGAGTCTACCAAAGAAGTCAACTTGGGAACTAAGGAAGACCCTAGGATCATCCTCATAAGTGATAATCTACCACCCTCTAAAGAAGAGGCATTGGTCGAAGTTCTTAAAGAGTATAAGGACACGTTTGCATGGAGCTACGAGGATATGCCGGGTCTAAATTCCACCTTGGTTGAACATCGCTTAACTCTAAAACTAGGGTCCGTCTCGGTAAAATAAAGGTTAAGACGTTTCCACCCCCATATGGCTTTAAAAATGAAAGAAGAAGTCGACAAGCTCCACAAAGCCAGGTCCATTAGAGTCGTCCTTTATCCTCAGTGGGTGGCGAATATTGTCCCGGTCATGAAGAAGGATGGAAAAGTCAGGATTTGCATCGACTTCAGGGACCTTAACTGCGCCTGTCCAAAGGATGATTTTCCATTGCCTCACATTGATGTGTTAATCGATAACACAGCAAGTTATGAGACCCTCTCATTCATGGATGGATTTTTGAGATATAATCAAATTCGTTTGGCAGAAGAGGATCAGGAGAAGACGTCATTCACTACACCATGGGGAATATATTGTTACATGGTCATGCCGTTTGGGTTAAAGAATGCTGGAGCTACTTACCAAAGAGCTATGATGGTCATATTTCATGACATGATGCATATATATCTGGAGGTGTATGTGGATGATTTATTGGTGAAATCAAGAACCAGGGTGGAACATCCGAAAGTTTTAGCTAAGGTGTTGCAAAGATCAAGGGAGTTTCAATTGAAAATGAACCCGAAGAAGTGGGTGTTTGGTGTATCATCGGGTAAATTATTGGGTTTCATTGTGAGTAAAAGGGATATCGAGATAGATCCCAACAAAGCTAAGGCCATCAGGGACATGCCCCTCCCAAAAATTTGAGGGAAGTTCGAGGTTTAATTGGGTGGTTGCAATTCATTCGTCGGTTTGTGTCTCAGCACTCACAAAGGTGTAGACCTTTCTACGAGTTGACCAAGCCAGGAGTAGAATTCCATTGAGATTCTAAATGTAAAAAAGCTTTTGAAGGGTTAAAGGAATACCTGGCTAGTCCACTTGTTCTCATTCCACCCAAACCAGAAAAACCTCTGATCCTTTACATCTCAGTCTTGGATGACTCCGTGGGAGCCGTCCTCGCACAAGCCGATGAAGAAGGCAAGGAACGGGCAACCTAATACCTGTCCAAACTCCTCAACCCCTATGAGCAGAAGTACACCGCCATGGAGAAGACCTGTGCTGCCCTCGTTTGGATAGTACAGAAATTAAAGCATCACTTCCTAGCTCATAAAGTCCATTTGATTGCTCGCATGAACCCTATCAAGTTCTTTCTGGAGAAATCCATCCTTACTGATAGGCTAGCATGCTGGCAGAGTTTCCTATCTCAATTCGACATCACCTACATCCAGCAAAAGGCTATGCTATAGCCGAGCATCTCGCTCATCATCCTCTCCCCAAGTTCGACCCTGTCCAATCAGAGTTTCCAGATGAGGAACTAATGTCCGTCACACAATTTGATGAGCCAATGTGGACGTTATATTTTGATCGAGCTCTAAATTCCCAAGGGAAGGGTATTGGCATTATCCTTCTAACGCCCGTAGGCGTTACCATCCCAGAGGCATTTCACCTCGTATTTCCAGTCACCAACAACATTGCTGAGTATGAGGCTTTTCTAGCTGGTCTAGAACTGGCCCATTCCTTCTATATCACCGAATTACGAGTCGTTGGTGATAGTCAACTTATTCTCCGCTAGGTGCTTACCAAGTATCGCACCCTTGATCCTAAACTCAAGCCTTATCAGGAGTTGATCTCCGCGTATGCCAAATTGTTCACCAAACTGATCTTTGTCCATGCCCTCGCGAACAGAATATTCTGGCCGATGCCCTCGCCTCCTTGGCCTCATCTTTCAGATTCCCTCTAGGTGTATGGTTTGAATCCATCACCCTCTACAAGCGTCTTGTCCCTGCCGTTCAAGACCCGTACCTCCTAAGAATCAAAGAAAGAGTCTTACGGAAGGTCCAGGAGGGAGAAATTCTCGAGAAAATGGAGATCATGTTGGCAGAAGTCGAAGAAGAAATAGCTGATGAGGAGAAACCATGGTTCTATGAAATTGTCAAATACTGTAAAGATTAGTCTTATTCTGAAGGAGCCACCACAGCAGATAAGAAAGCCATAAGAAGGGTGGCCCAGAAATACACCTTGGTTGGAGGTCTACTGTACAGGAGAAGCCTTACGGGTGTTCTATTAAGATGTCTTGATGATGATGAGGTCTGGAAATGTGTGGAGGAAGCACACTCAGGTGTATGCGGTGGCCATGTAAATAGCCAAATGCTCGCTAAGAAGATCGTTCGGTAAGGCTTTTACTGGCCCACTATGGAAGATGATTGTGTTGTTTATGTCCGTAGGTGTGTCAAGTGCCAGCTTCACTCCGACAAGATTCATTCACCATCTTCCTCACTTCATCCAGTATGCTCCCCATGGCCTTTCTCCATGTGGGCATTCGACATCATTGGTCCCCTAGGTGATCCTAACTCCCTCACCAAGCAGAAATCTTTCATCCTCACTGTAACAGAGTACTTCACCAAATGGGCCGAAGAGCTTACGCAGAAATCAAGGCGTCAACAGTCTGCAAGTTCATCATGAAGAACATCCTCACCTGGTTTGGCATCCCAAGCACAATCATCACCGACAATGGGTCACAGTTCACTTCTCATGATCTTCAAGACCTCTGCAAAAGGTACGCAATCGCATTGCATCATTCATCACCTTATTACCCACAAGGTAATGGCCAAGCAGAGGCCACCAACAAAATATTGATCAAAATCATAAAGAAAACCTACGAGTCTAATAAGTTTTCAGACTGGCTAGAAAAGCTTATCGAAGCTCTATGGGCCTATCGCACTTCAATCCGTACCCCCACCGGGCAGACTCCGTTTGCCCTTACTTATGGGATGAAAGTGGTAGTCCCATACGAGACTCTGATCCCTTCTCTCAGGGTACAATTGGATGAGGAATTTTCCCTCGATGAACGTCGTAATTCACTCCTTGCCCAATTGGAGCTCTTAGACGAGAAGCGGCTGGCCGCTGCCGAGCATGCACGTGTTTATCAAAATAGACTCGCTCGCTTTTACCAAAAGAAGGCCATTGAGAGAAAATTCAAAATCAGTGAGATGGTTGTCAAAAGAATTTTTGTCAAACCCGGAGGGCCACGTTCTAAGCTCCAACCCAATTGGGAAGGACTGTTTGTGATTCAAGCCGTGTACCCCGGCAACGCCTACAAGCTAGTCAATGCCGAAGGGACCGAGTTATCCCACCCTTGGAACGGGCTTTATCTTAAGAAATACTACCCTTAGATAGCCGTAACAACTGGCATGGTACGATCACCAGCGAGCTGGAATTCACTCTTCGATCTTTTTAGTCTAACTCAGGGTTAACCCCCGCTCACTCCCGTACCCCGCTTTTGGGATCGAATGGAAAGGAACCCGAGGGGAGCCTCGAAAAAAAAGAGAAAATAGAAAAAAGAATTGATGCCTGGTGTCTATCATGCGGTCAAGTCTTTGCATCTATCCTTCATATTAAGATAGGACCCATTGAGGTCGGTAGGTCTCGGGTCTTGGTCTGCCAGAACTGTGGAGACTCATGTCCGGTTGTGTCGGATTATGCCCATTAAAAGAAGGCAATGCACACACGCAGTCATTTTAGCTAGAAAATTGGTAGTTTTGCTCATCATGGGGCTGTGCTCGAAGGTCTTCAAGAAAGTCGTAATCTTTGTTCTCTCCTTTCTCGACCCAATGAGACAGCCGACGCCCTTAAAACGCTGAGCATAAGGGAACCGAAATGTAATACCCAGAAGGCGAGAGTAGGATTCATCTCCTCGAACCCGAGTCAGAGCACGAGAAGAGGACAGTGTCCCCGCAGGCATACAAAAGGAGTTCCCACATATCAAATTCTCATACCTCCCTCAAAAAAGAGGGGGGGGGGAAGAGAAAAATCAAAGTCAAAAGCCTAGTCATGACCGTGCCTGATTTCGACAAACAAAACCCCCCAAACAAAGAAAATTCTACAAAGGGGCAACGTAAGTCTGTTCGAGGATTGGTCCGAAGTTGCTCAAAAGGGAAAGGTCGAGTAGGTCCCGGTTAGCTCATCGGGTTAACGGTTTTGCTGGTCCTCTCGGAAGGTTTACCCCACCTTACTCTTCTTTCTCCCCTCAAAGATGAAAGCTCAATGGAATGCCCGAGAGGCGCGCCCCACTAAGGCAAACGACCCCGTTTTTCGCAAAACACACATTTTTGTCTACTTCGAAGAGCAAAAGCCGTCACTACGAAGGAGTCTTGATGTTTCTGGCCGGTCAAGACCTCTATCTACCACTTTGATGGCTTTTTACTTCAACCTCGGGCTTAGGTCAATGCAAGCGCGTCACCAATAGGTGCGACGGCGTCTGATTCCGGGTCAGCGTCGCGCGGTTGACCGTTAGGGTTCCAAGGTGTTCCATCTTATACCATCTAGAGTTGTGAGGAAATAGACCCGGGTCAGGCAAATCCTTTACCCTGAACACTCTTTCGGTGTCTCCTTGTGGTCGGAAGCAACTGGGAGCCTAAGCATGGCATGACGATTTTGTCATCAGGTTAAGTCTTAACCGGTAAGACTATCACTTGAGGGGTCTAGGGGCCCAAATCAACGTGGATGTGCACGCAGGATACCCGGGAGGTTAGTGAGAAAACCTATCTTCATATAAGTCAGGTGCCATAAGGATGGTTGCCAGGCATTAGTTACAAAAATGTACAAAAAAAATGGTAATAATTGTGATTAAGAGGCCCCCCCGGAAGATGCCGTCAGGTGAATCCCCGAGTGAGAATTCTTTGGAGCATGTTAACCCCGCATTACGCTGCTTAAGAATGATTCAAACACCCTTGGTCCAAGAACCATGGCAGTTGTAATAACAAGTGTCTTCCAAAAAAAATTCAAAAAAAATTTAAAAAAAATTTTCAATTTTTTTTTCAAAAATTCAAAAAAAAGGCATAAACAAACAACACAAAAAAATGCATCCGTGTGATCTCATTTGTATGCTACATTTTTACGTTATGTTCCCATTTGTGTACCCGTATGTTGTATTTATCATCTTTGCTCTTGCCTTAATTAATAAAGGCTTGGCCCCTTGACTCATTATCAAGGCTAGTCTCAAAACAATCTCCCACTCTTGAGCAAGGGGCCAAGTCAGAACGAAAAAATTGACTTGTTTCATTGAGCAATGTGTACAGGATTAGAAAGCAGGAATGAAGGCAGAAGACATGAAACTGAACATTCCTTCTTTTATTTCCTTCTAGAAATTGTACATTAAGTTATGTCCTCTCTCTCAGTGCTACCCCTTTCCCCACTCTCCAGGCGAAGAACCCTGGAAGGTGTTGCTAAACCATGCGAGGCGGTGCCTCTGCCGCTCTGTACCCCTCTTCCCGTCTCTGCTCCCCGTCGATCGACAGGGGCAACAAAGAAGTTACTAACACGAAAGTCACGCTCTCGTGCTCTACGGTAGCACTCTTCACCATCTCTCAGCCATTGTTCAGCAAGACCGAGGCTGGTCCGGAGTTCAAACAGCTGGGCCTCCATGGCCCTACGCTCCTCCCTCTCAACCAATCTGTTGGCTCTCCATCTTTTGCTGTCTCTTTCCCTTTCCGCGCGTTCTCTCTCTCGGTCCTCCCTCTCCAGCTGAAGGGTGATCCTCAGCTCCATGGCGTCCCGAGAAGAGCCATCGTCTGGACGATGCCGTAACTCTTCCTCCAGTTCCGCTATTCTGGCTTACCCCTGTGCAGTGCGGGCAAGTGCATCTTGCACCTCTTTCGTCTTTCATAACCATCATCTCAGGTAGATGGAGGCACGAATAAGTGAAATTCAATGGTGAGACTCTCACCTCTGTGGAAAGCATTCCTTCTACCTCCGCGGCTCGCTGCGTAGTATGAGCAAGCTGCTCATGAAGCAAATCAAGTTCGGAAGTGGGGATCCACAAACTGGGAGAGACACCATCCGCCCCCATTGCTGAGGAAGCCGCATCAAGCTGGGCGCACTGCAACACACATAAGGTGACACCGAGAACCTAACGCTAGGAATCTTGGTCTATGATCATGTGTATGTAGGCTTACTGAAGAACTCAAGGCGGCGTGAGTATCATGTAACTGCCGTTCCATGCCTATCAGGCAAGCTTGCAGGTTTGCTATCATAGTGTCGTGAACATCCTATCGCTAGGACATAGGTTAACAAAAAAAACATAAAATAAAAAAAACATAAAAAAATGTTGTTCACCTCTACGGTCCCTTCAGGATGGAGTCGCTCTGCATACATTGCCTTATAGAGGCACAGATAATCCTCGCTATCTTGAGCATGTGACTCCACGGGAGCACCACCCCATCACCAGTCCTCGTATTGCTTAGGGAACCGCACTCTCCAATCAACGGAGGTCGCCGGCCCACGCGTCTTCCTCCCGACACGTGGTGTGGTAGTCATGTCCACCCATTCTTGGGCAAGCCCTAGAGTCCTCTGTGAGCGACGTCACGCGGTTCGGGGAGCGAAGAAGACGCGGAGCGCGGGGGCTCCTCTTGTTTGCTGCAACACAGAAATAAGAGAAAAGAGAAGGGGCCACCACGGGAAATTGCTCCGGCGGGGCGAGCGGGACAAATGTAATATAGCAAGATATGGGGGTTAAACGGCCATAGCGGGAAGTGACTCGCCGCGGCCTCGGGGGGACGGGAATGGTGCAGAAATCAAATAGCAAGAATTGAAACGGCCATTGGGGAAGTGACTCGCCGCGGCCTCGGGAATATGAGCAGATAAGAATATAACAGAATATAAGGAGAATATAAAGAACGGGAATTTAAACGGCCAT
The DNA here is from genome assembly GCA_022559845.1 of Amorphophallus konjac. Taxonomy (NCBI): domain Eukaryota; kingdom Viridiplantae; phylum Streptophyta; class Magnoliopsida; order Alismatales; family Araceae; genus Amorphophallus; species Amorphophallus konjac. The sequence goes on from CM040121.1 coordinate 153,130,624, forward strand.
TGGGGAAGTGACTCGCCGCGGCCTCGAGAATATGAATAGATAAGAATATAACAAAATATAAAGAGAATATAAGAACGGAAATTTAAACGACCATTGGGGAAGTGACTCACCGTGGCCTCGAGAATATGAGCAGATAAGAATATAACAGAATATAAAGAGAATATAAGAACGGGAATTTAAACGGCCATTGGGGAAGTGACTCGCCGCGGCCTCGATAATATGAGCAGATAGGAATATAACAGAATATAAAGAGAATATAAGAATGGTAATTTAAACGGCCATTGGGGAAGTGACTCGCCGCGGCCTTGAGAACATGATGTGATCGCCAGGGGCCAAAAGACCCCAAAATAAAGAAAGTGATCGCGCCTACCTCAAGAGCGAGAGATGGCGGGTTGCTTCTTCCTCCCCCTTCGGCCGGCCGACGGAGAGGGCTTTCCTTGGGTACCCTTGCAAAACAACGACAAACAAGTAACGAGTGGATTAGAAAGATGAAGGTGTAGTATTCAAATCCTTGCGATAAAAATAACGAAATGATGGCAAGACACACACCTGGTTGGTGTTATCTTTTAAACCCCTCTCGGACACGAGTAAGAGAAAAATACTTATGATGAATGGCGATTATGCCGACGTAGGAATAGAAAAAAGACTCCCTTATAAGGGGGATGGAGGATGCGATATGATGAATGCAAAAGAACTACGAAGAAAAGGAAAGGATTGGCTTATTGGATGTGCCGATGGTGAAATCCGGCGGAGCTCCGGTAGCGTAGGGATGATGTGGAAGTACGGTGGACGAGGACAGCCTTCCTCCTGTGAGCGCGGGCACCCGAGAAGCTGGCAGAACCTCCACCTACAAAAGACCCCACGGGTTAGAAATGACTCCGGTAGTCTCTGGGCTCCGGCAGCCTATCGGATCTCTTAGAAGCTCCTCCAGAACTGAGGGGGTGGGCCTCTATTTATAGGGCTCCGGAGGGTGGAGGCATCCAGGACCCTGGACACCTCCATCAGGGCCGAAGTAATATTTTAATCTATTTTTATTCATTTTTTTCGAATATTTTCGTGGAGGTGTCCAGGGTCCCGGACGCCTCAATAAGGTCCACCGAACTCCACCGAAAGCCGCACGCGGTTTGGCACAATGCGTGGTTTTGTGAGCGGCGCCTCGTGATTCAGAAATGGGCGTGTCCAGTTGTCTGGACGCTTTCACAATTTACTTTTTTCACACACGACAAACTGTCGGACGGTGGACGGGGCCCGGTGGGCAAGGTGATGGAGGCGTCCAGGGTCCTGGACGCCTCCAAAAAATATATATATATTTTTTATTTTTGTTTTATTTTTATGCCAAAGTTGGCATTTTTATATTTTTTATATTTGTTTTCATGGAGGCGTCCAGGGGCCTGGACGCCTCCATTAATATATCATTTTTTATGTATTTTTGGTGTTAAGAAATAAATTAAAGTAATGGAGGCGTCCAGGAGACTGGACGCCTCCATTAAGACCCCCCCCCCCCCCCCGGGTCCGCTGAAAAAGCGTCGGCAGCACCCCGACAGGCACCCTTCCTGGTTTCGGAACCTTCCGGTGCGTCCGATTGGTGGTGATGCCGTCCGAATGCCGCAACGAGATGATTTCCGGATGCCGAAAAGCCGAAAGAAGACTCAAGAATCGGAAACACTCGAGCGATTCAAAGCGCGAAAGTCAATGCGGGGCGTCGTATAGTGATATGAGATTGTTCAGGAGACGTCAAGAATGGCGTGTCTACAGCTGCCCCGCCTTGGTGTTTGCTTTGCAAGGGAGTGACACGTAATGGAATGGTATCGAAGTGGAGTGAAATGGAGTGGGAATGGACTGATAAGTTGATGCCAAGGTGTGATGAGACGCGCTCTTGATGTTACTGTTTGGAATCTTTCCTGTAGTTTCGATGAGGCAACCTTGAAGAAGGTCTTTCAAATTTTGACGATTGCTTGGACAGGGTTAAAATAAGGGAGGGCGAGATGTGCACTCAGGCACGAAAATAAAGGAGACCAACTTCTCGGTGTGGAAGTACCTGGGTCATAAACCTGCAGGTTTCACCTTTGGGGAGCTGTTACCAGCCAATGTGGAAGTGCTGCGGCCAAGGTGGGTCAAACAAAGTAAAGAAATATCTGAGGGTCTGTCCAAACAAGGGTCTCCTTTGGAAGAGCAGCGTAGGGCCGCTTCAAGGAAACTCAGTATTTCATTCGGAATGGAATATCTCATATTTGTAAGAATTGGAGCACAACGGCTTTCACAATAGAATCACTCGAATGATCTTCCGCAATAAATTCAAAGTCCTATATGAATGCATGCTGGGTTTAAAGAAAAATTTAAAACAAACTAAAATAAAAACTAGCCAAGGATAATATTGTCAACTCGTTAAGAATGGGTCAGGATATCGATCCGGTGAGCTGATACTTGGTTGGGGCCCGTTTATCCGCGCACCAACTCACTGAATGTCGTCCCCATGCTACCACAAGTTAACGGCCTATCTGTACAACCCAAATTCTTCCGGGATCATCACTGTTTTTGTTGAAGGGGAACTCAAATCCCAGATTCGTTCGGGCCGCAAGGTCCTTGACATGTTCTAGTAGCGTAGGTATCATATACTATGATGCATGACATGGTGGGACCAACCATCAAAAGGTGGGACAGGAGATAGGACAAAGACGTCCGTTAGTAAAACCTGCACAGACCAGCATAGGTTAGTAACATCAGAAAGTAGCAGATTTATAACAGAATCACACCACAGTACAAGGGGGTCTAGATAAAACTCTGACGACTGACCACTATAGCGCCTCTCCTTTCCTACACTTCTTCTCTTGCACCAAGTTGTTTCGAGGCATGCCTTACGAGACTTTTGCCCTGGACAGAAGGGAACTACTTTGCACGGACGGATTCTGTTGCTTTCTTTTGGGTGCATCCAGGCGCGAGGACGCGTCTTAACCCTCGAATTCAAATTTAAAGCGCCGGGCGACCTTTCTTCTTCCGTGCCTTACCCGCAAACGAGCCCGCCTTCTGCCGAAACTCGCTCGCCCGTCTTCGTCTTCTTCCCCTCGATCGATGGAGTTCGGTGGGCTGGACCATGGTGAAGGTGGAGAGGGACGAGGGACTCCTCGCCCGAGGAGGGACACGCAAGAGCACGGAACGGCGTCCATGGAGGAGGAAGGGCCGCATCGGGCCCCCGAGGGACCCGAGGGGCCTGATGGTGCGGAAGGAGGTGAACACGGTCTGGTAGGTCCTCGGATCTTCTCCTTTGATCCATTTTGAGTTTTGAAGCGAGCCGTGCGAGGGGGGAAAGGGTTCGGCGAGTGTTGCACTCAAATGATGGACGCGTCCTAGACAGGGGACGCGTTCTTTGTTATGATGCGAGGCCCTTCTTTCTTGGTGCAGGACATGGCGAGGACCCTGGGCCTGGCCGATGAGTGGGCGAGTGCAGACGAGCCGAGCTGCGTCAGGAAGGAGAGTCGCGGCAAGGCGAAGCTTGAAGACTGGCGCATACGTCTCCCTGGACAGCAAGGGAGCGTACTGGTGCAGGATAGTGCCGACTTCCTGCGGCAGCAGAGAGAGAGTTATGCGGGGCTTCCCCAAGCCGGGGATACGCGCGACGTCAACGGCTTGCGTGCCCAATTAGCCGAGGTCAGGTGGCAGCTGGCCGCCACTCAACATGAACTGTCGCTCCTGGTAAGCTAAGTGCTGTATTTTCTATTTTTAAATGTGAGCTTAGCTGACGGCTGTTGTTTGTTCGTTCCAGCGTGCCCAGCAGACAGCGATGGTAGGAGTGGCTGGCGGAGCATCTTCTAGTTCTTCGGCCCCTTTTCTCGAGATTGCCTCCCTCCGGGAGCAACTTGCTGGTACGGTGGCTCGGGCTGCTCGGGCGGAAGAGGAGCGTGATGCCTGGGTGGCGACTGTAGCAGAGCTGCGACATCACGGTGAGGAGAGACATTCTCCAGTCATCCTGGAGTTAAGGGTTCTTCTACAGATGATGAGGAGAGAGGCGGAGAGAGAGAAAGCTGAGAGAAGGTCCGAGCGACAGCGAGATCAGGCCGAGAGGAAGGCTTTGGAGGCCCAAGTGAGGGAGCTCCAGCTAGGCCTTCAGGTCGTGGTGCAGAGGCTAGGAGCGATGGAGACGCGCTACGAGAGAGCGCGAGAGTTTGGGGAGCGACTGTGCCAGTCTAGTCGCTTTGCCGCTAGTGGCTTCTTCGCCACGCCAGGGGAGGAGCAGCGAGTCATTGCTGTGGAGCCGGCGCCACGAGGTGAGGCGGGTGCTACTGCACGGGGATCCAGGAGGCTTCTGAGGGACCTTCACCTCAGGGGAGAGGAGAGGGATGCCTAGAGGGACGAGCATGAAGATAATGGCAAGAGTTGGCGAGTTAGTGGACCCGCCTCCTCTCTATGATTGTGATGTTTATGACAGCTTATGTAGAATTATGAATGGAGTGATTTGATTTTCTGCTGCTTGTTTGTTCTCTTGTGCGTTCCTTCTTCCCTACACTTCTTCTCCTTTACACTATTCCCATGTGATGGGTCTGCCGAGACTCCACCCCAAGCGGAGAATCGCGTCTTGTTGTGACCATTTTCCACGGGAATCTTTCGTCGAAGTCAATAATGATGGCCCTAGTTCCTTCTCCCGGATGTTGTGTCAAGTTTTACGGACGTCCTCCAAAACATGATAGGGTATCCCTAGACAACATAGGGGGCTAGTCGTCATATTCTTTGTCCAATCAATCACCCTGTGCGAGCGGTGAAGTGACACACGGGACCGCATGGTAGGTACCTCATCGCGAGGGCTATCATTAAAGGTGATGGAGGCAATCTTGGCCTGCACTCCTTCCATTTCTATAAATTCTTGTCCCTTTTATCCTCCCAGGTATATCGAGAGCTAACTCGAGGAGCACAAGTTCTCACGGGAGAGGAGGAGTTCAAAATCCCGAGAGTTGGATGGAGGGCGAATCTTCCCACTCCTTGAAGAGAAGCAGGTCTAGTGGTAGTAGTTCCAGGAGACTTTCGGACCTCGAAGGGCACTTCAGCGAAAGGGACCAATCACAACTCGTAAGCCAAGTTTTCCTGCCCTTTTTTCTATTCTTTTTTCTTCCTTCCTTTCTGACCAAACCTCCTCTCCATTCCCTGCATGCGTAGAGTGTGATGAAATCACAGATCTCATGGGAGTTGGTAGTGGCAGCATACCGAGGTCTCCCAGATTTTCAGAAGGCGAGGCTAGACGTGATGGGATTTGGCACCTTTCTTCGGATCGAGCCGCTCGAGCTCGACCTGGTTCTGATCCAAGCTTTGTGTGAGAGATGGGACCCAGTGAGTCGGGCATTCCTGATGCCCTGGGGGCACATGGTGCCCAGCTTGGAGGATGTGGTCCGGATCACAAGCCTGAAGGTGGAGGGCGAGGCAGTGACCGGGGTCACTTATGCGGATTACCGCGAAGGTGCTCGGAAGCTACTAGGTTTGGACCTAGATGGTCGGAAAAACAGGTCGGTAGCTAGGGCGTCCCTCATGGATGCATTAGGGCTCACCGACACTCGTCAGCGGGATGATAAATCCTCAGAAGAGTTCATGGAAAGGATGGAAATAGGATGCCGTGCTGTGTACTGCACAGATTTCGGCAACTGGGAAAGATGCAACATAGATTTGAGGAGATTTCTCCTCTTCCTTTTAGGGATATTGGTATTGAGCTCGAAAGGGGACGGTATCCAATGTCGCTTCCTGGAGCTGCTATCAGACCTTGAAAGAGTAGGATGCTATGTCTGGGGAGCTGCCATGCTGGCACACTTATTTGCAGGCCTGTTCCAAGAAGTGGATCGTGAGATGGCTATGAGTGGTTTTACACCATTCATCCAGGTATTTTTGGTTTTGCTTGTTTTGTATATATATATATTTTTTATTCTGATATTCTATTATCTTCTCCGTTTATTAATAAGAGAATGAGAGTGGGAAGAGAGATGAGAGAGAAATTAGAGAGAGAAAGTAGAGAGAGAAAATAGAGAGAGAAAGTAAAAAGAGAGTAGAGAAAGAAGGTAGAAGAGAGATTTAAAGAGAGAAAGTAGAGAGAAAGTAGAGAGAGAAAGTAGAGAGAGAAAATAGAGATAGAAAGTAGAGAAAGAAAGTAGAAGAGAGATTTAAAGAGAGAAAGTAGAGAGAGAAAGTAAAGAGAGAGTAGAGAGAAAGTAGAAGAGAGATTTAAAGAAAGAAAATAGAGAGAAAATAGAGAGAGAAAATAAAAAACGTGTAGAGAGAGAAAGTAGAGAGAGATTAGAGAGAGTAGAGAGAGTAGAAAAGAGAAAATAAAAATAGAGAGAGAGAGAGAGAGAGAGAGAGAGAGAGAGAGAGAGAGAGAGAGAGAGAGAGAGAGGGAGAGAGAGAGGGAGGGGAGTGAGAAGAATTGAGAGGGAGGGGGTGTATTTATAGGGAGGAACAAGGGGGGGAGGTGGTAAAAAGGGGGTGGTATAGGGGGAGAGGGAAGTGGGGGAGGTGGGATTGAGGGAGGGGAGCCACGTGGGGGTGGGGGGGAAGGTTCTTTGAGAATGTTTTTGTTTTATTATATTTTTTTTAAAAAAAATCTTTATATAAAAACTCCTAAAGCTCACTCTATCTTATTTTTGATCTATCAAACGTCAAAATTTAAAAATATAATCAACATGAAACTTGTAGATCTTTCAGTTCTCTTTCCAACGAGTCTAATATTGACATATTCTGACATTCCTATGAGGAGTTACGTATTAATAAAAGAAGATGTCTATTTAATTTACATACTAACATCCGTTAAACCAGTATTTTCTATACAGTTCAAGGCATTGGGGTTTGATTTAGAGAATATGGAATCTGTATTGGTTCCAGAAGTAAAGTGCTTAGTTATTTTTAGGTTTCGAACGGATTCAGATGTTACAAATCTCTCCGCCTTAAATAAATTCCATCCTCGAAATTTAAAGATTTACTCAATACGTACCGAATAGATGTGGATATCTCTTCCGCATTTCATCTTCCATCTCCCAAGTAGCTTCTTCTGCTGAGACTCTTTTCCACAATACATTCACCAGTGGAATTATCTTCGTTCTCAACACTTGTTCTTTTCGATCGAGAATGCGAACTGGCTTCTCCTCATATGTAAGATCCCGCTGAATTTTCAACTGTTCATGATCTATAACGTGTGATGAGTCTGGCATGTATTTTCTTAACATGGACACATTGAATACATCATGAACTCCTCACAATGATGGTGGTAAAGCCAGTTGATATGCCACCTCACCAATCCTTCTTAAGATTTCAAATGGTCCAATGTACCTTGGACTGAGCTTGCCTTTCTTTCCAAATCTCATTACTCCTCTAGTAGGAGAAACTTTTAGAAATACGTGATCCCCGATAGAAAATTGTAGATCTCTCCTTCTATGATCAACATAACTTTTCTGCCTACTCTGAGTTGTAACTAATCTCTTTCTAATCAAATCAACCATTTCTATACAATCTTGTACAATCTATGGCCCAATCAACCTCCGCTCACCAACCTCATCCCAACAAACAGGTGATCTACACGGTCTACCATATAATGCTTCATATGGTGCCATTCCTATGCTTGCATGAGGCTGTTGTTATATGCAAACTCAATCAAAGGCAAATGTTCATCCCAACTGCCTTTCCAGTCTAAACTGCATGCCCTCAACATATCTTCTAATGTTTGAATGGTTCTCTCCGATTGTCCATCTGTTTGAGGGTGAAAAGCTGAGCTAAATTTTAATTGTGTACCCAATATTGTCTGTAAACTCCTCCAAAATTTTACTGTAAACCTTGCATCCCTATCTGAAATAATAGACACAGGCACACCATGAAGTCTCACAATTTCTCTGATATACAAATGGGCTAAATCCTCTAACGATTGTGTTTTTGTGATTGCCAGAAAATGGGCTGACTTAGTAAGTATGTCAATAATTACCCAAATAGAATCATGTTTTCTCCTGGTCACTGGTAATCCCATCACAAAATCCATAGTGATATGCTCCCATTTCCACTATGGAATTTCCATCAACTGTAATGGTCCTGCTGGTCTTTGATGCTCTGTTTTTACTTGTTGACAAGTAAGACATTTGCTGACAAAGTCTGTTATATCTTTCTTCATGCCAATCTACCAGAACCGTCTTTTCATATTTTTACACATTTTTGTACTGCCTGGGTGAATAGAATATAGTGATTTATGTGCCTCAGTTAATAGGTCTTTCTTTATTTATTCATTCCGAGGTACACATAATCTTCCCTGAAATCTGATTGCCCCGTCTGCACTTTGAGTAAATCTCGGTGTGCCAATCAATTTTTGTAACTGCTGATCATTCAGTTGTGCTTGCACAATTCGCTCAACCATTGCAGATTGAATAGTTAGTTGGGCCAGAAATAAGTTTCTCCGTTTGCATATCGGAGAATACTCTACTACATCAGATGTCATTCTCCAAGTTTGGCGCAACTGGATTGCCATTAGCCTCTTCCTGCTGAGTGCATCTGCTACCACATTTACTTTTCCTGGGTGGTAATTCAAGGTGAAATCATAATCCTTCAAAAATTCAATCCACCGTCTTTGCCTTAAATTTAATTCTTTCTGAGAGAAAATGTATTTTAAACTCTGATGGTCTGTAAACACTTCAAATTGCTCACCATACAAATAATGTCGTCAAATTTTTAGGGCATGTACCACCGCTGCCAACTCCAAATCATGTGTTGGATAATTCATCTCATGGGTCTTTAATTGTCTAGATACATAAGCTACTACTTTGCCATTCTGCATGAGGATACATCCTAGTCCTTTTCTAGAGGCATCTGTATATATCACAAATCCTCCTGACCCACAAGGTAAAGTAAGTATTGGGGCTGTAGTTAACCTTGTTATTAATTCTTGAAAACTCATTTCACATTTATTTGACCATTCAAAAGGAACGCCTTTCCTAGTCAATTTGGTCATAGGAGCTGCAATAGAAGAAAAACCTTCAATAAACCTGAGATAGTAACCCGCAAGACCCAAAAAGCTCCTAATCTCACTGACATTCTTCGGCCTTTTCCAATACAAAACTACCTCAACCTTAGTTGGATCAATAGACACTCCATCACCAGAAATGATATACCCTAAGAATTGGACCTTATCCAACCAGAATTCACATTTACTAAATTTTGCATATAGTTGATGACTTCTTAAGGTTTCCAACACAATCCTCAAATGTTCTTAATGAGTTTCAACAGTGGGAGAATAGATCAACACATCATCAATAAACACCACTACAAATGTATCCAGATATGGTTGAAAAACTATGTTCATCAAATCCATAAATGTTGCTGGTGCATTAGTTAACCCAAATGGCATAACCAAAAATTCATAATGCCCATATCGTGTTCTGAAAGCAGTTTTTGAGATATCTTCTTCCCTTATCCTTAATTGGTGGTATCCAGATCTGAGATCAATCTTTGAAAATACTGTGACAGCTCGTAGCTGGTCAAATAAATCATTAATTCTTGGCAAAGGGTACTTATTCTTAATGGTCACTTGATTCAACTTCCTATAGTCAATGCATAGTCTAAGAGACTCATCTTTCTTCTTAACAAATAGAACAGGTGCACCCCAAGGGGATACACTAGGTCGAATAAACCCCTTATCTAGCAGTTCTTGTAATTGTTTCTTCAATTCTGCCAATTCGGCTGGTGCCATTCTGTAGGGAGGGATGGAAATGGGTAAAGTACCCTGTGAGAGTTTAATAGTGAACTCCACCTCTCGGTGTGGTTGTAAACTCGGAAGTTCATCGGGGAATACATCTGGAAATTCTCTGACAACATCAATATCTGAGGGGGTTTTCTTATTTTCATTAGAAGGAATAACTATTACACTAGCCAAATAACATTGACATCCACTTCTAAGTAATTTCAAAGCTTTAAGTGTTGAAACAAGTGTTTTACTAGAACGGTGCCTTGGACATTGATAGTGAAATGTCTGCTCTCCAGATTTTTGAAAAATTACTTTCTTTCCATGACAATCTAGAAGGGTAAAATTTGTATCTAACCAATCCATTCCCAAGATGACATCAAAATCAGTCATTTCCAGCAGATACACATATGCTTGCATAATCCTCCCCTAAATCACCACATCAATGCTAGGAATAACAGAAGTCGTTCTAGCTATCTCCCCAGTTGTTGTGTTAATGGACATCTCATCAGTGTTCACAATTTGTTTATCTTTCAATAATTCAACAAATCTCAGAGAAATAAAAGAATGTGTAACACCCGGATCAAATAAAACTTTTGCATGCATATCATCAATAAGAAGAATACCTTCAGCTACTGCATTGGCATCTGTCTTCCCTTGTTAGTGCATATACTCTGGCTTGAACTCTCCGCTGCTGTTATGGTTGCTGATCTTGTCTTGGCCTTTTGGGACAATCCCTTATCATATGCCCTATCTGACCACATGAAAAATATTTACCTGTAGCCCGCCAACATTCATTACCTCTATGCTGCATCCCGCACTGTTGACAAGCTGGCATATTATCTCTCTTAACTGGTTGAACTCTCTCTGGAAAAGTCATCTTCGGCTTCTTATCTTTCCTCACAATTGAACCAAGATTACCCCTTTTTACATTATCCCTTTGTCTTTCTACTAAGAATTCCTCATATTCAGTTTCTGCAATAAAAGCAGTCCTCAAAGCTGCTGCCATAGTCTAAGGTTCAAGGATTGCAACCCTACTTCTAATGTTACTTCTCAAACCTCTAACAAATTTCTTCACCCTTCTAAGATCATCTGAACAAATATGATGGGCATACTTTTCTAATTCAGTAAATTTTGCTTCATAGTCGGCAACTGACATACCCCATTGAGTCAGATTTAAAAATTCAACTTCTTTCTTGTCCTTCACATGCTGAGGGAGAAATTTTACATGAAAGACATCAAGAAATTCATTCCAGCCAATCTCAATATATCTATCTCTAAAAGTGGTTCTAAGTGCAGACCTCCACCACTCGTCCGCACGGTCCTTCAACATAAATGTAGCTAATATCACCTTATCCTGCTCTGCACATCTAATGGCCGTAAAAATCTTCTCAATTTCTCTCACCCAATTTTCCACAATCTCCGGGTGACTCTCCCCCTTAAAATAAGGAGGACTCATATGTCTGAATTTCTCCATCATGGTAGCGCCTGCTGCCCTATTCGGTTGTTCTTGCACACGGGTTTGTAAATGTGCTTGCATCATTGCCTGAGTTTAGGCCTGTAACTGCATAGTCTGCACTAACCCTTGAAAAGCTTGTGTGAACCCTCCTAAATCTGGCACACCCTGAATAGGTAACGCACCTTACCCACCGGGAGCAAGCTCCCCATGAATTGTTTCCACGACAACCCCCTGTGATGTTCCATTCCATTTGAGGGCGCAGACTCCTCGGGAGAAGTATTAACCTCAACCCTATCACTCTCTGCCATCTCCTGCGAGGGAGAACTAATCTGAATTAATATGATTCTAGGTTTGACATCAAATTCTAAAATAAATTCCTATGATCTTGTGGTATGGTATATAAATTCAGATGGCTGCAAAGAATTTCAAGCCTCACAACTTTGCTCTGATACCACTCTCTATGGTGCCCCCTTCCCGCGATCCCGTATCGTGTCCGGGGACGTCACAACAGATGTACGGAAGTGTTGTGGGCCGAATATTTGTAAGGCGCTAAAGACCAAACCATCACATATTCCAAAAGAAACATAACCATACCATTTCTATAAGATAAATACTCATAATTTACATCGTATACAGAGTACTACATATCTTTACTCAAAAGTCATATTTACATTCATTATTCAAAAGGAAACTAAATCTATTTATTCTACGTAGCGGAATCCAAATTAAACCCGGGATCAACTTCCGACCTACTGTCCGAAGGAGTCAAGACGCACACTAGTCAATTTCCTGAAATGGTTAGGCAACAGAAATGAGTACAAAGACTCAGTAGGCATTAAAACCAATCACATGCTTATCATATACTAAACTGTGCAAATCTATGATATAAAGCTAATCACAATTTCATTGGATTGTACATATACTATGAATGCGAATGAAATATAATAGAGTAAAATAATTTTCATATTTATAAGCGAATGCGTATAACAAATCTTATCTGACTTACATATAAATGGCATAATACATATCTTAGCTAAATCAGAGCTTATACAGATGAACTTATTTTCTGATCATATCAAAGTCATATATCAAATCTGAGCTTCATATTATTTGGCAGCATATATTGGACAGGCATCCCGTCACTAAAAGTAGTAGCAAACACATACCTAGGCATCTATACGTCGACATAAAGATAAATAGTCTAAACGCTGGAGCCTGTCGGCCTTGATCAACCACGCAGGATCGGGAGTTAATACTCCACCATTCCCCAGATAATTTTTTTATTCTGGGTTCCGGATTTTTTAAAAGTCTGTTTGTCCTCGAAAATGGGCCTAATCCCGTAGCGGAAGCTAACTACGGTTTGTCGCCCCACACCTCCTTAAAGTGACATAGTCCATATGCTTAATCAAATTTTTTATTCTTATTATAATACTTACATAGTCGTCTCGATACTTAAAACTTGCCATTGAACTTTACAAAATAACTGGATCGTATTTTAATATCAGGAATTAGATTTTAATCATAGGGTAGTGAGTCAAATTCATTAATTAAATAAATTACTATTATATAACATTCGAAGAGATTAGAGTAGAGAGAGAGTAGAAAGAGAAAGTAGAGGGAGAAAGTAGAAAGAGATTAGAGAGAAAAAATATTTTTACAGAATGGTAACTAAATAAATAACTGATTCTAAACATAGATCATTGGTCTAAATAAATCAATGACTTAAATCACATTTCAAACAAAATCAAATCAAAGAAATGTAAATAAAAAATAACATGCACTCGGTTTATCATACCTACCTTTAGAATGGACTTTCGAATTGACTTTAGTATCTCACCCGAGCTCCCGTAAAAGTCCTTGCGTAGGAAAAGATAATTTTTCAATCCCAAATGTGTAAAGAAGGGTGAAATTATCCAAAATAGCTTCAAATCCTCCGTCCAAATTTTTATCAAATATTTATATTATTCTGATGTTCTATTATCTTCTCCGTTTATTAATAAGAGAATGAGAGTGGGAAGAGAGATGAGAGAGAAACTAGAGATAGAAAGTAGAGAGAGGAAATAGAGAGAGAGGAAATAGAGAGAGAAAGTAAAGAGAGAGTAGAGAAAGAAGGTAGAAGAGAGATTTAAAGAGAGAAAGTAGAGAGAAAATAGAGAGAGAAACTAGAGAGAGAAAATAGAGAGAGAAAGTAGAGAGAGAAAATAGAGAGAGAAAGTAAAGAGAGAGTAGAGAAAGAAAGTAGAAGAGAGATTTAAAGAGAGAAAATAGAGAGAAAGTAGAGAGAGAAAGTAGAGAGAGAAAATAAAAAAAAGAGTAGAGAGAGAAAGTAGAGAGAGATTAGAGAGAGTAGAGAGAGAGAGTAGAAAAGAGAAAATAAAAATAGAAAGAGAGAGAGAGAGAGAGAGGAGGGGAGTGAGAAGAATTGAGAGGGAGGGGGTGTATTTATAGGGAGGAAAAGGGGGGGGAGGTGGTAAAGGGGGCAGGTGGTAAAAAGGGGGTGGTATAGGGGGGAGAGGGAAGTGGGGGAGGTGGAAGTGGGGGAGGTGGGATTGAGGGAGGGGAGCCACGTGGGGGTGGGGGGAAGGTTCTTTGGGAATTTTTTTTATTTTATTATATTTTTTAAAAAAATCTTTATATAAAAACTCCTAAAGCTCACTCTATCTTATTTTTGATCTATCAAACCTTAAAATTTGAAAATATGTTCAACATGAAACTTGTAGATCTTTTAGTTCTCTTTCCAACGAGTCTAATATTGACATATTCTGACATTCCTATGAGGAGTTACGTATTAATAAAAGAAGATGTCTATTTAATTTACATACTAACATCCGTTAAACCCGTATTTTCTATACAGTTCAAGACATTGGGGTTTGATTTAGAGAATCTGGAATCTGTATTGGTTCCAGAAGTAAAGTGCTTAATTATTTTTAGGTTTCGAACGGATTTGGATGTTACAATTGAGGTACCCGACGACCGGTACGAAACTCTAAACTTAAACTTCTTCTATTCCAATATGCAAAAGTTTTATATGCATTGACCCATGCTCTCTAAATGCAGCTAGACCCTGAGGGGAGGATAGCCGAGCTCGAAGGGCTACTAGTACTCCATGCTACCATCCAGCAGCGGGACGAGTACCGGACCGCCCTGGAGCTCCTGGTAAGATTCCCAAAACCTGAGACTTAAATGATTTATGCTTATGATGCAAATGATGCAAACGCGACTGACTAACTATGATTCATAAATGCAGCGGGCTGAAGGAACCTAAAGAGCAGGACCTGATGCCCCATCGTCGTCGTCGCAGCCTGCCGGGGACAGAGCTGAGCGGGACGCTGAGTTTGCTCGAGCGGTTGCTCGGGCCGAGGAGGCGGAGGCCTCCCTCGCAGAGCGGGTAAGATGCTAAAAAAAAGCTTTGACTTAAATGCTTATGCTTATGCAAAATTAAATGCTTATTTGGCTAGTCATGATAAAATGCAAACCACATGCGAGAGAGCTAGCCCAGCGATGGCCGAGGCGGAGCGTGCTTGGACGGCGGTAGAGAGGAACCGGGCTGAGACTGAGCGGGCTCGAGCAGAGATAGAACTGCTGCGGGCGGAGGTGGCCCGATTGAGAGGAGAGTTTGAGCGGACGGTCATGCAGACGGCGGACCTAGAGAGATACCGGTCCGAGGCACGAGTAACGCGGCTCCAGGCACATGATATGAAGGTCGAGGTACGAACCCTAGAGAGGACTATACGGATGATGGGCCGAGGGCCAGAGCGGAGCGCCTCTCAAAGTGGAGCACCGAGGAGCGCTGCCCGTACCGGATCAGCAGCTGACTTCCTCGTCAGTTCCTCCGGCCAGCGGAGGAATGAGAGGGCAGAGAGGGGACAGCAGGAGGAGAGTGCCTCCATAGCGCCACCAGCGAGGAGACCCGAGGGTGGAGATGATGACGGCAGCCCGGCGGACAGGCCGGCCGAATGAGCTTGCCTTTATCTTCTTTTATTACACGTGTACATGACTTATATGAAAAAAAAGAAGTGAGAATGAATGGAATGGAATGAAGAGTTCTTTTTATGTTTTTGTGTTGTTTTTTTATTATTTGAATGAATGCATGTGTGAATGGAATGCAGATGAATGGAATGCAAGTGAATGAAATGGATTGTATGAATGAAAGTGTGGATAGATGGAATGAATTGCGTGTGCGATGGGAAAAAGTGTGAATGGCATAAATGGGATGACTGAAATTATGTAAATGGAATGGATATGTGTAAATGAAGGACCGGATAGTGGGTAAAGATCGGCAGGTCAAACCACAGGCAGGAAGGAACAGCACAAATCCAACAGCAAATAATGTGACGGTCTAGGAAAGACGCGTCAGAATGCCGTAACGCACCAACGGAAGTCCATTAGAGATGACAGGCCAAACTGCAAACTGATGTGCAGGAAATGTGACGGTTCATAGATGGAGCGTTAGAAGGATGTAACGGTCAAATGATAGACCGTTAAAGATGGCAGAACAATACTATATTGAAGTAGGTTGCAGAAAATGTGATGGTCCAGGCAGCATGCGTCACAACCTGTGACGGTCTACTGTTAGACCGTTAGGCTTGACAGAACGAGGTTGGGCCAAAAGAAACCCACAGGAAATGTGACGGCCCAGAATTGGAGCGTCAGAGCCAAGTGACGGCCTTACGATAGACCGCGAGAGAATGAGGTGTACTCCGAGACGGATTATGCCGTGAGAGGCCAAACCCGAAGGTTAACCATCTAAACCCCCACTAGAACTCTCCCAGACTTGAGATAAGGTCTTCTAACCCAAATCTTATCATCCTAGAGCCAAAAGCAAGCCTTTAAAACCTGAGAACTCAGCCAAAAATCGTAGCTTTGCTGAATTTTCTGCTACAAGGGCTGAAGAACCTCTCCTAAGGGCAGAAACACCATGAAAAGAAGCTTGGAAGTGGCGGCCATGGAGGAGAAGGTCTACACCGGACCTAAAGCTGCCAGAAAAGAACATGGGGAGTTGCAAAGGCTGACATCGATCCCCAAACATCTGAGCTCAAGCGCTCAAAGGGTGGTGAGTTCTATTGATATAAAGTTAATAACTTCTGCACTTCATACCTCCTATGATCTCTTCTTCTTCCTCCTTCTCTTCCTTTCTAGCCTCTTCCTGGTCCAAGATGCTACTCCAACTTGAAGTGGGTGGCTCCCATGATCAAAGTACTCCCTTTAGAAGTCTTAGCAATCCTTAGGGCATGACACCTCCAACCTCTATTGGTCTTAGCCAAAAACTTTCAGAAATTATCTTTGGATTGGCCAAGCATTTCAACCCTCATAGAATTGTGGCATCCTCAAACACATACTTTCATCTTCCATTCCTTTGAAGCTACAGTCCTATTAGAGGAGGTAGAAACCTACCTAACCCTTCCTAAGACTAAGGCGGGGGATGACGATCTAGTTTGCCATACGGTGGAACCTATTGACCCGTCCTTGATCTTGAGCGATTTCATTCACAATCCAAAGGACGTGAGGACCATGATCAGCCCACACCACATTCATTTGATACCTATGGCTCAGTGGATAGTCTCTCATTGCAAAAACAAGTGGGAGAGATACGTAGCAATAGCCAAGGCGGTGTCGGTTTACTTATGCGGACTCTTCCTTTTCACCACTACCGACCACCTCTTAGATACCCAAAATCTTAGCATTATTGGCGGTTTGTGGCGGAGAATGTCCATCTCTCAAGAATCCTCTCATATCTCTACGAAGGACTAAGCTCCGCTTGCTTAGGATGACCTTTATTCGGTTCCATGATACTCCTCTAGTGATGGATGGGCGTGAGAATAAAATTCCAACCCAAGGAAGATATAACTTCTGCTAGCCGGATCTTCGAGAGCCACCCTTTGTACTTCATTGGAGGCGCGTTTGGATTTCCTTTGCAGGTAGAGTGCCGGACGGCGGACAAGAAAACATGGGATGAATGGCGCCTCTTCCTCAACACTTTGCCATTAGAGAAGTTCACCATGCGCCCAAAAGTCCTTCGGAACACTTTGCTTAGAATACCGCGGCGTCAAGGCCTTGACCTCCAGCTAGTGGGGAATACTACCATGGCAATCTACAACCCGCACATGTGTCATCTTCAGATCGGACTACCTCGAATTGAAGTTCCTGCACTATCACACTACCCTCCCCTTCTACCTAGGAAGATGGGGACCGAGGAGGATGAAAGAGTAGTTCGGAACGCGCTGACCATGTGGGAGATCAGCAAAGTACGTCCGTGGCAGGAAGGAGTGGAAGAAAACAACGAAACACGCCGTGGCTACGTGAAAGAATTAAGGAAGATCCGCCCTATTGCGGATAGGAAATTGAATGTAGCTTGATTTTCTTGTTCATGAATGATGTAATTGAGGTTTTATCAAATTTATGTTTCATTAAGTCCAATTGAATGTGATGGGAATGCCTTGATCGCGTGAGCATGAGTTCTTGATTCTTGACTTGACTAGAATGATCTGAAAACATAGCCTCTAGAGAGTGTAACGGTCTTGCATTGGGCCGTTAGAAGGACGTGACGGCCTTACGACAGGCCGTCAGAGAGTATGAACTGAGAGTTTGTTCTCTGGAGAGTGTAACGGTCTAACGACAGACCGTTAGAATTATGTGACGGTCTAAGTTCAGACCGTTAGAGAAAGGCTGCTGAGAGAATGAAGGCCAACGCTATGAAGAATGTGACGGTCAATGTGTGAGCCGTTACACGACTGTGGCGGTCTGATGCTGGCGCGTTACAGACCTGAACCTGCGAACTTGTGAATTTTCCATCTTGGGCTTGAACCTGCGCCCTGCACACACTTAGACAAGAAACAAGTCAAATCTGTTCTTAGACTCAACCCCTTGCCTTAAAGCAAGTTATAGAACGACCATTTCTTGATATTTGGTCAAGGGGTGGAGCCTTTTTAAATAGGCGGAAGACATAATAGGAATGATGCGATGCATGCAATGCATATGATGGAATTTTTGGGGGTTTTGGAAAATATCTGAATTTTTGTGAGATTTTGGAAATATCTGACTCTTTTGGGTTTTGAAATATATGATTTTTTTTGGATTTTGAAATATATGACTTTTTTTTATTTGAAATATATGATTTTTTTAGATTTTGGAAATATATGATTTTTTTTGGATTTTGGAAATATATGACTTTTTTAGATTTTAGAAATATATGAGTTTTTGGATTTTGGAAATCAGTGCCTCCCCTAGCAACGTGCGCCCTCCTTATTACATCGAGAGTTCCCGAGGTTGGCGTGCAACAAGGTGACAACCCCTGGCCAAGGCCCAACTTGCATGATGGTGTCTCTACCAGGGCCATACCCAGGGTACTAGTCTTAGTCCTAAAAAGGGAAATAGAACATGGGGGTAAGCTTAGGCCAGATATAGAAGTTTTTAAGACTTGAGTTCCTTTCCATACAACCCATTAGAGATTTGGTCTGTTGTGCCGGGACTCTGTGTCCGTCATCGAACCTTGGTCCATTCTTAGGCATGCATACGACCGGGCTCATGACGTCCCGCGGGGAAACTGTACTGCCACTCTTGCCATGCCTAGTTATATTTCTCTTGCCTTTCTGGATTTTTGGAATATTGGTAGGTAGACTTTTGAGATAATGATTGCACCTTTGCTTTCTTCTTTTTCTTTTCTTTATTTTGTGGCGTCAGGTCATAACGGACTGCCCCTATTTGAGACCTCCTCTCGTTAGGGTGCCTGGATTAGTCGTCGCCTCCTTATTCACCTCTTGCCCCTGGATTCAGCCGAAGAAAGAAACGAACAGGGACTTTGACTTTCCGCCAAAGCATGGCCAAGGAGAAATGGTGTCTACAAAGCGGGAAGCCTGACCAAGGATGTCGTGTAGTGTGTGATTGTCGTATTCGGGATCTCTTTCATAGTGAAAGAGGAAGAGCACCTCGTTGCCGAGGTGGCACGGGTTAGACTCTAAGGAAAGAAACGCTTAAGATACAACCCATTCCAAGCGTGAGAGCGCTCCTCACCTTCGGCGTTCACTAAATGATAAGCATTCCCTAGATAAGCCTCTTTTATAACGAACGACCCTTCCCAGTTAGGTCGCAATTTAAACCTAGGACCTGCAGACCGAATGAATTTACGTTTCAAAATCATATTCCCTTTTTGAAATTTACGTTCAATCACCTTCTTTTGAAAATAACGTGAAACTCTCTTTTGGTAAACGGATACATGATCGGCTGCGTTCATCCTCTTCTCATCTAAGAGTTCCAACTGAACAAGCAACGCCTCTCGACGTTCATCGAGATTAAGTTCCTTATCGAGCTGCACTCTAAGGGAAGGGATCAAGATTTCATATGGGAGCACCACCTCCATCCCGTAGGTGAGAGCATAGGGAGTTTGCACCGTAGGAGTACGGACGGAGGTGCGGTAAGCCCACAGAGCTTCCACTAATCTTTCTGGCCAATCAGAAAACTTATGAGATTCTCATGTTTTCTTTATGATTTTGAGAAGGGTCTTATTAGTGGCTTCGGCTTGACCGTTGTCTTGTGGGTAATATGGAGAAGAATGATGTAATGCAATATTAAACTTCTTACATAGGTCATTGAGCTCTTGAGAGACGAACTGGGGTCCGTTGTCGGTGACGATGTTGCTTGGCACTCCGAACCGCGAGATGATATTCTTCATGATGAAGCGGCACACCGTTGAAGCTTTAATCTCTACGTACGCCTCTGCCTCAGCCCACTTGGTGAAGTACTCAGTGGCGGTAAGGACAAAGGATTTCTGTTTGATCTGAGAGTTGGGATCACCGAGCGGGCCGACAATGTCGAAAGCCCATATAGAGAACGGCCAAAGAGCAGAAAGAGGATGTAAGGATGAAGCTGGAGCGTGAATTTTATCGGTGTGGAGTTGGCATTTAAGACACCTACGGACGTAGAGGGATCAATCTTCTCCAGAGTGGGCCAATAGTAGCCCTACCTAAGGATCTTCTTCGCTAGAGCCTGGCCATTGACATGACCTCCACACTTACTAGAATGGGCTGCTTCAGCCACCTTCCAAGCCTCATTATCATCTAAACATCTCATGAGCATCCCATTAGTAGCGCGCCTGTATAGTTCTCCTGCGACAATAGTATACCTCGAGGCGGCTCTCCTTATTGACTTGCGCTGCTCGGCATTTGCCCCTTCTGGGAACGATCCGCCTTTGCAAAACAGCTCAATCTCATGATACCAGGGTAATTCTTCTTCCTCCAGGATCTCTTCTAGTTCCATCAAAGATACTTCCTTGAGGTCTTCCTTCTCAGCCCTCGCCTCTACAGTTTTCCGAAGGTTGATGTACCAAGGATCCTGAAGAGAGGGTGAGTCCAATCTCTGAACGACGATAGTCTCAGTATTCCGACTGAGAGGGAAAGATAGAGAGGAAGCGAGCGAAGCTAAGGCATCAGCTAGAATGTTCTGAGACCTAGGAGTATGAATGTAGATCAGCTTACGGAATTGCCTAGCAAGGAGTGTGACCAAATATTGATATGGCCTAAGCTTGAGGTCACGAGTGCGGTAAGTGGACAGAACTTGCCGCAGGACGAGCTGAGAGTCTCCTATGATATTCAAGTAACGCGCGCCTAGAAGATAAGCGTGCTTCAATCCGGCTAGGAGAGCTTCATACTCGGCGATGTTGTTGGTAGCAGGAAATCGAAGTTGATAAGCAAAGGAAATTGTCACTCCCTCTGGAGTGAGCAGAACAGCGCCGATCCCTCGGCCTTGAGAATTGAGCGCACCATAGAAGTACAAAGACCAAAAGGGATGATGAGAGATAGCAGAGAGATGCTCATCAGGGAAATCGTCCTGAATAGAGTCAATGTGAGGAATGGGGAGATGGGCAAGATGCTCCGCGATGGCGTACCCTTTGACTACCTTTTGAACGACAAATGTGATATCGAACTGGGAGAGGAAGCTCTGCCAGCGAGCTAACCTACTAGAAAGGATAGGCTTTTCTAAAAGATAGCGAATCAGGTCCATTCTAGAGATCAACCTAACTGGGTGGGCAAGGAAATAGTGTTTAAGCTTCTGAGCTACCCACACTAAGGCGGCACAAGTCGTTTCCATAGCGGTGTATTCGGCCTCAGCTGGGTTAAACAACCGAGAGAGGTAATAAGCAGCCCGCTCTTTTCCTTCATCATCTACTTGCGCTAAGACTGCCCCTAGGGAGTCCTCAATGACCGAGATGTATAGGATTAGGGGTTTCCCAGGGATAGAAGGTTGCAAAACTGGGGGATTGGACAAATATTCCTTTAAGTCCTCATAAGCCTTCTGACAATCTTGATTCCATTCAAATTTGACCCCCGCCTTAAGCAATTCATAAAACGGGCGGCACCTTTGAGAATGTTGGGATATGAATCTTCTGATGAATTATAGTCGACCAATCAGTCCCCGAAGTTCCGTAATGTTCTTCGGTGGAGGCATGTCCATGACGGCCTGTGCTTTGTTAGGATCAATCTGGATCTCCCGTTTGCTCACTATAAAACCTAGCAGCTTCTCTGAGGAGACTCTGAAAACACACTTCTTCGGATTCATCTTCAGCTTGTACTCCTTAGCTCTTTGCAGCACCTTAGCCAGGATAGAGGGGTGTTCTTCTTTGGTTCTTGATTTCACCAAGATGTCATCCACGTAGGCTTCCATGTAGATGTGCATCATATCGTGGAAAATGGCCATCATTGCCCTCTGATAGGTGGCACCTACGTTCTTCAGACCGAACGGCATGACCACATAGCAGTACATGCCCCAGGGCGTGGTGAAGGAAGTTTTCTCTTAATCTTCAGGAGCGAGACGGATCTGATTATAGCCTGAGTAACCGTCCATGAATGATAAAGTTTCGTACCCGGCGGTGTTATCTACCAGCACATCTATGTGAGGCAGTGGGAAATCATCTTTGGGACATGCTTTGTTCATATCCCTGAAATCGATGCAAATACGCACCTTTCCATCCTTCTTGATAACAGGGACTATGTTTGCCACCCACTGGAAATATAGGACAACTCTAATGAACTTGGCCTTATATAACTTGTCGACCTCTTCCTTAATCCTCAAGGCCATGTGGGGGTGAAATCTTCTCGACTGTTATTTTACGGGTGTTGCCCCTGGTTTAAGCACGAGTCGGTGTTCCACTAAAGAGGGGTCAAGACCCGGCATGTCCTCATAAGACCAGGCAAATGAATCGCTATACTCCCTCAAAACCTTAATCAAATCTTCTTCTACTTGTGGAGGGAGATCAGCGGCAATAATGATGGGCCTAGGGTATTCTTCAGTTCCCAAATTTATTTCCTTCGTAGGTTCATCCACTGCCGACGATGGCTCGTCGAATTTCTTTAATCCTCGTGCATACAGATCGGCAGTGTCATCTACGTTGCTGTCCTCATCATCAATCGGGTCCTTTTCATCCAGGACTTCATAGATACCGAGTCCGTCATCGCTCCACACCCCCTCTATTTCCTCTTCATCTTCAATCATGATTGTTGTAGCGATAAATTCTGGACACTTCAAAAGAGCATGACATCGCTGAGCTAGATCCTGCAAGAACCTATCAGGGATGGATTGACGCGCGAGCAAGCGCGACTCAGATTTGGAAGGATTGGATGACCTAGAACAGGACCCTACTTCTCTAGTTCTAACTGACTCTGCTTCCCTAGACTCGACGGACCCTACGCCTAACCTGGGAGAAAGAAAATCTAGTGGAAAAGAAGGAGCAGGGGACTCGTGCCCCTGGGAGGAGGATGGAGACAAGGTAGCATAATCTTCCACCGAAATCTCCGTTTCAAATTTGACATTTTTTTTTGGAGAACAGTGGAGACCACACAGTAGGATGGAGGAGGCGGGAGTTGCATGGGGAACAACTCGGGGAAGATGCAATCGAAGAATGGATCGAAGGATCGAAACCACATCTCGTGGAGTGGAGTGGTGGAGGAAGGAGGAGTGAATAGAGTTGACAGATCAATGGGTGGGCAGCGCCCACATGCACATGGGACAAACAAGATTTCAGGTGGCCCCTCCGTAAAGTATGGATCGACCATCATAGGGGGAGAACGGGGAATGGGTTCCAATAGTTGAAAGAGAGATGTGAGACGGGGGGGAGACCAAGAAATGATAGCGGGTGAGCTCCCCTTTTCTTGCAGATAATCAGCTGGTTTCTTTGGCCTCCACTGGATGAGCCGGGTTTCTCGATTCTTCCTCTGACCATGGCCATCTAGTTCGCTGAACATCCTAGCAAATGACGGGTTGAAATCTGTCATATCATCAATAGGCCCTTTTGGTAGGAGAGGTGGCCCGGCGATGGTGCAAGCTGCATCCTTTTCTGGCTGTGCTGGCTGTAAATTTAGGGTACCTGGCTGAAGAGGACCTTTGACAAAGTGTTGACGATAGTCCCAGGTAAGTGGCCCTGAGTCGCCCAAAATTGATAACGCAGACTCTCGGTAACTGAGACCCCGCCAGCTCATCTTTCTTCCTTTGGGCACTGGCTTAGTACGCCCCTGTAATTGTGCACCGAGGCCTCTCCCCGGTTGGTAACCCAGCTTTAATATGATGTCCTAACCCTTAGAATCTCGTATCTGGGGTTTCACATTGACATCGACGGGGGTAGAGATGGGCTTGCGAGGTGTATATGCCCAAGGGAAATCTAGATCCAGCACAGAAATGATGGGCCGACTGCTGGGCCACAATGTGGGAAAGATCTTCTCTGAAATGGCTTTCACAGACTGGATCGTGGATAAGCTCTTGACCTTGACCACCCTCCCTTGAAAAGGGAACTTAATACATTGATGCGCGGTGGACGGTACGGCACTGAGAGTGTCAATCCACGAACGACCCAAGATAGCCTTGAACATAGGGTCAATGTCTAGCACATAGAATTCCACGGACATAGTAAGAGGCCCAAGCTCGGCTTGAATGGTGATCACCCCGTGACATGCTCTTCTTGAATTGTCATATGCAGCTATAGTCGTGGGGGTCGGGCGTAGAAGTTCTTCTGATATATTACAAGCCCTGAGAGTGCTGAGTGGACATACATTGATAGATGCCCCTGTATCAACTAGTGCCGCCTCAATACTGACTTTATTCAGAATAATAGTGATGCGAAGCGGCATTTGCCGAGCTTATGGTGGTGCTAGCTCGGTTTCAGAGAAGGTAATAGCTGGCCCCTTAGAGATTGTTGCCAGCGCAGTAGGTAAGTTGTCAACTGCCATATCTTCACTAACCATCACCTTCTGAAGAAAATCTCTTAGAGCATCTTGGTGAAGGGTAGATCTCTCAATAAGCTCCAGCACAGATATCTTGGCGGGCACCCTATCCAAATGATGTAGCAAATCATATTGGGTACCCGGCAGTGGCTCCGCTTCTTCCTGTTCGGCAGTCGGTTAGGAAGACTGGGGATTGGAGGTGGAAGGATAGTTACGATGGAACAAACGCCCGCTCCGAAGGGCGAAGTTATAGGCTGCCGCAGCCTCAGATGGGCTCAAGATAAGTGACTTAGTAGGCCTGGTAGTGTGGATGAGTGGAGCGGAAGGGGGTGTGGTGGAAAGGATGATAGGTGAGGGGTTGGTTTCAGCGGAGGTAATGAGCGGCGGTGGAAGGACAATGGGCGAGGGATTAGTGGTAGGCGGGGGAGAGATGATGGGTGCGGATATAGGTGGAGGAAAAACTAGCGGAGGGTTAGATGGAGGTGTAGCGATAGTGGGTATGAAGGTAAGCGGAGGGGTAGTGACGGCAGCAGGGGTGAGTAATGGCATGTTTATGGGGGTGAATGGGAGAACAAGTGGAGAAGGGGTTTGGTGCGTAGGTATGAGGATGGAGGGAGCGGGGGGATTGCGGTAGTTGTGGTGAAGGGCCATAACCTGTGGCGGGGAGCCATCGTCGTCAAAGGACCACCCGGCGTTAGGAGTCGGGGGTTGGATAATGTTAACCTGAGCCGGTACCGGTGGTTGAGGCTGCGGAGCGGGAGGATGGTTTGACATAGGGTTCTGGTGGATCCCCAAATCCTGAGCCGACTGCTGTTGCTGCTGTGGTGGCGGTTGCTGTGGCTGCGGTGCTTGATGCTGCTGCACTTGCTGCCTTGGCGGCTGCCTTCTCTTCTCCTTGATTTCAACAATGGTGATGCGGGACGAGACCACGGAAATGACAAGCTCGTGACTGCCCCTTAACGAGGGAAGCGTCGGACGTGCGCGGTTGAGAAACCGACAGTGAGCTAGGGTGATCGTCTCTCTCGTGTGCCCGGATCGGGTCACGGGACGGTCTCGCACTCTCTCGCAGCAGCGGTAATGAATAGATAAAGCGAGCTAGATATCCCTACACATGCTCTCTAGCAGCGGCATAAACAAGCATATATGAAATTAAGCAAAATGCCAAGTGAGGAGCGAGGACGATACCTCCACGCGCTCGGCGTGGGGACGACGGACCCGGCCGAAACTCGTACTCCCGGGATAAATATTACACAATGATGACAGCAATGAAATATCGCCCACTCCACGTAGGGAGGTAAAGGTCTACACAACTGGGCCCGGGAGGACCGAATTCAGGTTGACGGGCGACTTCTCGCGTTGATTCGGCAACACCCGAACACGTGACGATGGGGCCCACGTGCTGTCCGGAGGGGCCGTGCGGGACCCGGTGGCACCGCTGTAGTGGGGACACTTAGGGAAGCGTTCCCCAGGCTGGCGGCACGCTGGTTCGCCGGCCGGAGGCCGGGCGGCTCCGATCGGCACTGGTCGAAATAATCGGCCACGGATCTGCCGGTTCTATTTTTCGGCGCGCGCTCCGGCGAGAACGGACGCTGCGATCAGCCCCGACGTCGAAATGCGACGAAACTGGCGCCGTTGGAAAGATGCTTCGAAGGGCTTCAACCCAAGGTGATTACAGAAAAATAATCAAGCATGTACTTCTGATTGGCGAATTTTGAAGGTTGCTGTTGTACAGTGTCTGAACTCTCAGACTAGCAGGGAACTTTCCTGTGGATTGCCTTTGACCGCGAGGTAGACGTCCGAATCTGGGGTTGTGTTCTTCAGAAAAGTTGTGGGAAATCAAGCTACAAAATTAAGACTATTTTTGGATATGGATTTGTGGAAGGCTACGAATGTCTATGATTTTGGCACTAGCAGTGGGTCGGATCTGGAATCTGGCTGCCAACACTGTAGCTGAGGAAGAACATGAATTTCTAAAAATAGATAGAAGGCTGATAAAAAATTAAGAAAATTTATGGATGTAAGGGGTGATGGACAGAACTCCCAGTAAAATTGAGAGGATTTGGACAAATTAAAAAGATGGCCGGAGGTGGGAAACACAGGGCTGCTGTCACTATAGACAGAGACAAACAGAACTAGGAATGAAAGATGCACGAAAATGGGAAAATACTAAACGATGGAGATTGGGCGTGAAAATTTAGGTGGAGCTTGGGATACAAGGGAAGAACACACCATAAAAATTGCAGACCACGAAGAGGCCGTGGATGATAGCAGGAATTTCGGGAAGAGACCTCTGTCCAGCAGGACAGAACACCGAGAACGGTTTCGCGGCGGCTCGAAGGCGGCACGAACGGCGGCGGCGGCGGCACAGATGATCACCGGAAATAGAGGGGAGGGGATAGAAGATAGAAATCACTCTAGAACTGGAGGTTGGAGGAGAGAAACCAGAGGGAGAGAGGGGGGGCTCAAGAACACTCTTGATTTTCCAATAATTTTCTCTTCATTAATGCTAACAAATGGAAAATACAACCCTTTTATATGCCATGTGTCAAATCTAATCTACACCATTAGATCTAGGGGTGGGGAATGGAGGGCCTAGATTGGATGTGAATAACACACAAAAAATAATAAAATATTAAGGGGAGAGGGGCGCCCCCTTGGCCATGGTTAATGGGGTTGAATGGGTAGGTGAGGTAGGTAACCCACCTTGGACTAATTAAGCCACTTGTCTCCCATGTGGTCAAATGGTATTCAACCCTTCTAGATGGCCACCTAGGATGGTTGACCAGCCTCACATGGATGACATGGACCAATGGGAAAGGGCTGGGGGCCCCCTTGCTGGTCCTACTGACAAATTACATAGAAACCCACACAATCTGTGGGAATGACGCATTGGCTTACAAAGCCGTACAATTGCGCACATACTTTCCCAAGGATATAAACACAAACTAAAAGGACATAAATGTAAAAGAAAATCGGTGTCGATTCCCATCAACTCTCCCCGGGTGGGAGGAACTCGACCCCGTCGAGTAGGGGTATGGATGCTCGAGTACTCCGGCGGATCTGTCACCGTGCCAAGTAACGTGGGTACGCTCCACTCCGAGTGATCGTCACCTGCTCATTCCATATATACTCGATATGCGCGGACTGCTATGGGCCGAAGGTGGACACTCCGGGTGGGGCACTCTCAAAAGGGAAGGAAGCAGCTTGAAGACTCACTAGGAATCACCGCTGAGTCCCTGTAGGTGACTGATCCGGGTATAGATGTAGAACCGATCCCATACTCATCTAGTGAGTCGACTCGCTTCACACTCATAAGGGACTGACATCGACGAGCTTGCACAAGACACATGCAGACAAACAAATGACACACAAGCCATGCAAACAAACCACAAAAAACAAACCACACAAGAAAAAAAAACACACGGACTCATCTATGACCCTAGACACACCTAATGTTAGTCCGACCCGTACATGGGTGACGGCGGACCAGGACACCCGAATATGTGCCATGCATGCATGTTATGCAACTGGGAATGGATGGCATGGGGAACACCTATACATCGGGTGTGGTTATGCGTGGATGGTCTTTTGTGTGTGGGTGACTCGGGTGGTTTAGAAGGGCCGGGTGTAGGTGGGTCGGGATTGGTGGATGTAGATGGACCATCCCGAGGGGAAGGGGCATAAAAGTGGGCTTCCTTGAAGAAGGGGAGTACGGGTGGTAACTCGGGAAGCCTAATAGTGAAGGGGTCAAAAGGGTCAAAGAAGGTATGATCCCTTGTGGTGGGTTCCCACAAGTCACGGTCCCACGTGTAGAAGGTTTGAAGATGTGGGTAGTCACCTTCTTGAATTGTAACGGGTGGGACGGGGATCGTAGGCAAGAAGTATGATTCCTCCCTCGGACAAAAGGGTATGAATTCGGGCTCGTCCGGTAAGGGGAGGAGTAAGAGGACCTCCATGGTGACACAACCCACGGTGCACTTGGAGGTAATGGACCCGAAGGCCGGATGGGTGAAGCTAAGACTAGCGGATTGGTCAAAGCCTCGCGCCAAAAGATGCGTCAACTCCCATTGTGAATCCAATCCCATGACAAGATCGTCCAATGTGTCAACATGGTGACTAGATTGAAAGGTGGTATGGAATGAGTTGACTGGCACTAAAGGTAAGGTGGGGTCCATGGACGGGAAGGGATGTGGGACCAAGCCATCCTTGAGCCAACTAAGACGTGGCTCGGCTATGTAAAGTGTTCCCGTAAGAAACACGGGTGGCTCGGGCTTTGGTAGCTCCAAAGAAGAAGGTTCCAAATAGAGCTCGGAAGGAGCGGGTGGTGATGGAGCACCTACGAGAGGTGAAGAAGCACTTATCCTTTCCAACAAATCCGAAATCATTTTCTTGCATTCCTCAAAGGAGCGGGTTGGAGTAGGGACCTTGGGGTGGACTCGCTCCTCGTCCCTCGACCTAGGTGTGGTCCTAGGCTCGGCTATAAGCGGGGCTTCCACTCGGTTGGAGGTACTTGAGTGGGTTGGGATGGGGGTGCCAAGGGGAGGTTGGTTGGAGGTGCTTGGGCGGGCCACTAGATTGGGGTCGCTTTGTTGGGCTTGGACGGCGGTGAAGGGGTGGGATTGGGTAGCGGTGTGGCCCACTTGGTTGTGGGTGAGTTGGTGGGGTGGGTGAGTGGTATGACCTCCATGGTTGGAGGTAGGTGGGCGGGGCAAGTAGGCCCTCCTAAGCGCTCTCCTCATTTCCCACCATGACTCGATGGGCCTTAGATTCCTATCCTCCCTCCAGTATTTGATGTTCCTCCAAGTTGCGGCGGCTTCACCAAAAAGTCACCTTTTGGCAACATCGACTTGCATGGGCCCGTACATAATGTACACCTCGAAGTAATCGTCCATAATGGCTTCCCATTCTAGGTAGACACTCGGGTCATCGGACCCGTAGAAGTCCCGAGTTTCGGGCCTCGTGGGGTGGTTCGGGTGGTCCTTCCATTTGAGATAGTATCGCCACCATCCGGGAGTTTGGGAATCCATGGGTGATTGGGGACTAGTGGGTGGGCATGCCGACACTAGTAGATAGACCAACTAGACAATGGACTACAACCCTAGACATGACGACCAAGACTCGGTACGTGGCGGAGATAACCGATCCGAAGACCACTCGCGCAAGTGTGCGGCCTTCCCGATAGGCGTAGCCTAACGTTCAGGCAACACCTTTTGATATACCGGGTTATTGGGATGCGATGCAAAAGACACTTTATTTTTGTTTTAAAACAATGATGACCCGAAACACGACTTAGACGTAAATGACTAATGAATGACACTTTTTTTTGACACCCTAGACTCAAACTCGCTCTGATACCAAATTGATGCGGGACGAGACCACGGACACGACAAGCTCGTGACTGTCCCTTAACGAGGGAAGTGTCGGACGTGCGCGGTTGAGAAACTGGCAGTGAGCTAGGGTGATCGGCTCTCTCGTGTGCCCGGATCGGGTCACGGGACGGTCTCGCACTATCTCGCAGCAGCGGTAATGAATAGATAAAGCGAGCTAGATATCCCTACACATGCTCTATAGCAGCGGCATAAACAAGCATATATGAAATTAAGCAAAATGCCAAGTGAGGAGCGAGGACGATACCTCCACGCGCTCGGCGTGGGGACGACGGACCCGGCCGAAACTCGTACTCCCGGGATAAATATTACACAATGATGATAGCAATGAAATATCGCACACTCCACGTAGGGAGGTAAAGGGCTACACAACTGGGCCCGGGAGGATCGAATTCGGGTTGACGGGCGGCTTCTCGCGTTGATTCGGCAACACCCGAACACGTGACGGTGGGGCCCACGTGCTGTCCGGAGGGGCCGTGTGGGACCCGGTGGCACCGCTGTAGTGGGGACACTTAGGGAAGCGTTCCCCGGGCTGGCGGCATGCTGGTTCGCCGGTCGGAGGCCAGGCGACTCCGATCGGCACCGGTCGGAATAACCGGCCACGGACATGCCGGTTCTGTTTTCCGACGCGCGCTCCGGCGAGAACGGACGCTGCGATCAGCCCTGATGTCAAAATGCGACGAAACTGGCACCGTTGGAAAGATGCTTCGAAGGGCTTCAACCCAAGGTGATTACAAAAAAATAATCAAGCCTGTACTTCTAATTGGCGAATTTTGAAGGTTGCTGT
The DNA here is from genome assembly GCA_022559845.1 of Amorphophallus konjac. Lineage (NCBI taxonomy): Eukaryota > Viridiplantae > Streptophyta > Magnoliopsida > Alismatales > Araceae > Amorphophallus > Amorphophallus konjac. Next base: position 153,161,147 of record CM040121.1, read on the forward strand.
TGTACAGTGTCTGAACTCTTAGACTAGCAGGGAACTTTCTTGTGGATTGCCGTTGACCGCGAGGTAGACGTCCGAATCTGGGGTTGTGTTCTTCAGAAAAATTGTGGGAAATCAAGCTACGAAACCAGGAATATTTTTGGATCTGGATTTGTGGAAGGTTACGAATTTCTATGATTTTGGTACTAGCAGTGGGTCGGATCTGGAATTTGGCTGACAACACTGTAGCTGAGGAAGAACATGAATTTCTAAAAATAGATAGAAGGCTGATAAAAAATTAAGAAAATTTGTGGATGTAGGGGTGATGGACAGAACTCCCAGTAAAATTGAGAGGATTTGGACAAATTAAAAAGATGGCCGGAGGTGGGAAACACAGGGCTACTGTCACTGTAGACAGAGACAAACAGAACTAGGAATGAAAGATGCACGAAAATGGGAAAATACTAAACGATGGAATTTGGGCGTGAAAATTTAGGTGGCGCTTGGGATACAAGGGAAGAACACACCATAAAAATTGCAGACCACGAAGAGGCCATGGCTGATAGCAGGAATTTCGGGAAGAGACCTCTGTCCAGCAGGATAGAACACCGAGAACGGTTTCGCGGCGGCTCGAAGGCGGCACGAACGGCGGCGGCGGCGGCACAGATGATCACCGGAAATAGAGGGGAGGGGATAGAAGATAGAAATCACTCTAGAACTGGAGGTTGGAGGAGAGAAACCAGAGGGAGAGAGGGGGGGCTCAAGAACACTCTTGATTTTCTAACAATTTTCTCTTCATTAATGCTAACAAATGGTAAATACAACCCTTTTATATGCCATGTGTCAAATCTAATCTACACCATTAGATCTAGGGGTGGGGAATGAAGAGCCTAGATTGGATGTGAATAACACACAAAAAATAATAAAATATTAAGGGGAGAGGGGCGCCCCCTTGACCATGGTTAATGGGGTTGAATGGGTAGGTGAGGTAGGTAACCCACCTTGGACTAATTAAGCCACTTGTCTCCCATGTGGTCAAATGGCATTCAACCCTTCTAGATGGCCACCTAGGATGGTTGACCAGCCCCACATGGATGACATGGACCAATGGGAAAGGGCTGGGGACCCCCTTGCTGGTCCTACTGACAAATTACATAGAAACCCACACAATCCGTGGGAATGACGCATTGGCTTACAAAGCCGTACAACTGCGTACATACTTTCCCAAGGATATAAACATAAACTAAAAGGACATAAATGTAAAAGAAAAAGTACATGCTCGGCGTCGATTCTCATCAAATGGCCCTGTGCATCTCGGCCCAATCAATCCTCTGTCCTTCATGAAGGTCATACACTAGGTCCCTGAACTGAAAACATCCTTCAATGGTGTGGCCCGGCTGCCTGTGGAACATACAGTACTTTGTCTGGTCAACGGCCGGGTTCCAGTTGGGCCGTTCCGGAGGAAGTTGTGTAGCATTAACTGACATGAGAGCTAAGAAGATATCCGTGAGGGTTTCTGGCAAGGGTGGGTATTGTGCCCTTTTAGGAGCCGGACGCTTGTTGTTGTTGTTGTAGCCGTTGGGTGGAGGGACATTGTGATATTGCTGGGGTTGTGGTGATTACTGTGGTGCGGCGAAGGTATTTTGTGGAGTGGTGAAGGCAGGCGGAGGGTTTTGTGGAGTGACTTGGAAGTTTTGGGGAGCGGGGTTCTGTGGAGTGCGGGGGTTTTGGGGGAAGCGGAAGGGTGCGGCTTGGAAAGGGAAAGTAACAGCTTGAACTTGCTCGTTCGTTTGGATCCCCTCGGTAACAGGCCCTTGAGGTTTCTTATGATACTTGGGCTTTTGGTTTTCAAAGAGCGAGTGTATGGGGGAATCTTTGAACTGAGTCTGAATAAAGCGTGCTCGGCTATACAGTTGATGCATGTTGGCTATATCATTCGTAGCTAGAATGTTGCGGAAGGTCGGAGTGGCATTAGAAATAAGCAGCTTGACCTTCTCTTCCTCCGGAATGTGGCCGGGCACTCTGGTGGCAGAGAATAGAACCATTCCAGTGCGACACCATCTAGTGATCGGCGGAACAGATATGCCATGAGACGATCATCATATTGAAACTGCGCCAACTCGTATAAGAAGTCCCTCACATGAATAAAGGGATTGTTGTTCCCATCATACTTTCTATAGTTGGAGAGCTCGGACTGTGGAGGGAATCGGATGTTCTGGAAGCTCGGGACTGCAACGTCTGCCAAGGTTTGAGGGCCAACCCGCTTCTAAAGGAAGTCAAGTTGCTGCTGCATGGTGGCCCATTTATCAAGCAACTCCTACTCTCAGGAGGGAGCAGGGACAGTGAAAGATGAGTTTTGAGGAACGGAAGGGTAAGCAGATGGAGGAGGCGGCACATAGGAGGGATACTGGATAGAAGGATGACCCATATTGGTAGGAACCTGGGCTGCCCCATGCTGATGGCACATGAAACCATTCGGGCTAACTAGAATCTATGGCATAGCTGGGCCTGAGACATGATGATCCAACGGGAAAGAAGGAGGAACCATGGTGTTACCTTTATCAAAAGCTTGCTGGGCCGAACCCGAAGACTGGCCCATCTCAGGATTGGAGAACCTGAGGGTCCTAGGTTGGACCGGAGTGAGATCAATGGGCTGGACAGTGGGCCCATCGGCTCTATGCTGAGCAACGGAAGGATTGGATTGGCCTTGCATAATTGGGGAAGGCGGGGAGTTGGACCCCTGTATAGCCTGATAGACCGCCTGAAGCTGGGCCGGGTCTAATTGAGCCATCATCTGAAGGACAGAATTGGCGGAAGGAAGAGGAGGATTTTGAGTGGATGGAGCACTCTGCATAGGGATGGAAGATGAGGGAGGAATGGGCGCCTCCCTGGGCTGGAACGAGACAACCCTAGAGGGATCCTCTAGAAGCCCTTGAGGGAGAGACTCCTCTTGGGACCGAGGAAGATCAAAGAAAGTCATAGTAGATTCGAAGAGTGGGTTGAAATAGGATGAGGAGAGGGACTCGCCCCCGGGTGATGACGCTTCTAACGGATGGAGGTGACTCCACATGCAACGAACAACCTTGACAAGATGCAAACAACACACAACAATCACACAATAAGTGACCAAACTAAGATGACTTTCAAAGATGTGATAAAAGAATGAAAACACTCAAAGGCAACCAAGTTGTTTTAAGATGATGGAACAAGATTTTATGATTTTCTCCTTTGGAACTTTAGTGAATTGATTAAAATGTGCTCTCAACAATGGGTTCCTAATAGGAGAGGGGTATAAGGCTTGGTTTGACTCTAAATGTTCACTCCTTCGGTTATGCACTCCCAGACACGGGGTGGGAAGGGTACAACTAGCCCGGCGTCCGTGTGGGAATCCACGGCTCGCGGGGACTTATGGAGGTCCCTGGTGTGATTTCCTAGTTGGCCCCAAGAAATATGGAGATGAGAGGTCCGCACACCAAGGTAGGAAAATGCAATCTAATGTATGGAAATATGCATGAACCTATGTGCACCGGGGTGCATGCAAATTCTAACCTAGAATCTAACAAACAATTATGCACACAATGATATGAGTATGTAAACCAACCAGGGAGGAGACCAGATAACACCTAAGTACAAAGATCACAGCAAAAACTGTGGAAATAAAATGCACCTCGGGATGCGTACCTGTCTGGAGTGTAACGGTCTATAACCCCGACGTCAGAGAAAGGTGATGGTCGAAGACCAGACCGTCAGAAGTAGTGTAACGCGGGAACGCAGGACCATCAGAGGAGCCAGAGGACCAGAAACAACATGAAATAAAAGGGAAATTCAGGGAAAACTAAACAAGGGAATGATGGCAAGTTTAAACAGAGATCAAAACACGATTGGCACAAGTTGTCCCACCGTGATCGCCAAAAAATTGTTGGTTTCAATGTGTCCCTTCTTTTGCAAGATGGGCTTATGATGCCGACGAAATAGAAATATGAGCCAAGTGATAAAGTCAATCAACCTATGAACATGCGAACCATGAACCTAGGCAACAAGCATAAGCTCTAGCATGGGCATGCTATCTCAATCATCAAAACTAAGCTAAACAAATAAAGAAAAACACACGCCGGGGCGTGGAATAAAGAATAAAGAAAAACACACCGTAGAGGTGGAGCAAGCGAGAGTAAATAAGAGATATGAGAGAGGAAGCTAATGCCCAATACCAAGAAAGAACGTGATCGCCACCAAGGTAAACACAAGCCAAAGACTTGAGAAATACCTTGGAATAGGGGGATGATGCACCCGCCCACGGGAGAGAGGAACCAATAGGAAACTGCAGCTCTGTTGAATATGACGGTCCAATGCCCACGGTCACAGCGAGTGTGACGGTCGCCTGATAAATTGCTAGAGGAACCTGACGTGTCTGATGAAGACCGTCAGAGTGTCTGCAGAACAAGCTTGTGAATCCTTCAAACTCCAAACTTTCTAGCCAGCTAGAAAGCTTGGGCCTCGTCTAATGATCCCTGTAAACCTGCCAAAGAACGTAGAACACAAGAAACAACCCCAAATTAGCCTTTCAATCAAGCGTAGTATCAATAACCCAATGAACTCAATAGCATGCAAAAGGAAAGGGGAATACCGGGAGTTGGTTTTTTTTTAACCCCTCTGGGCATTTTAAAAGATAGGATGGATGTTTAAATGAATGAAACAAGTGGAAGAACGTGGGAGAAGGAGTGGGACAATGCTATGATTGCTTGGAAAGGGGAAAACACTAAGAATAATGATGTGACTGCACTAAACCCTTGAAAACCGATACTCCCTGGACTTTGGAAGTAGATGAACGTGGGAAGTAGCTCTCCTTGGTTGGTTCTAGCTCCAGGATGTGGCAGCACTTCGACGCAAACTCCAGATTCCTCTTCTTCAGGCCATGAAGTCAAGGGTTCTATTTATAGACCCTCAAACTCTCCGGTCGAGCATAGGATAATCTAGCCAAAAGGGAGGATGATTCTTAGCAAACTCTTGAAGATAACACTCCCAAGAGTCCATAGAAATAAACAGAAGATTCTGAGGATTAGATTTGGAAGAGAAATCACAAGATCAAACTCTCAATTCGACCACGGAGTAGCAGAAGAAGAGCAGACCTGTCAGGACTCTCTGTTTGATGTAACGGCTGCACGACAGACCGCCACAGGAAGGTAACGCTCCCAGAGAAGACCGTCACACAACCTTATCCTTTAAGAAGATAAGATCAACGGGGGACGTTAAAAAGTGTTGGACTCTAGAAGAATGTAACGGTCGAGGGAAGATGCGTCAGAGGAATATAACGGTTGCACGATAGACCGTCAAAGTAAACGGATAGCCAAAATATAAGCATTGGAAGGAGGCCTTGAGTCTAAGGACTCTGCAAGATGTAACTGCCAAGGACTGATGCGTCAGAGGGTTGTAACGCGCCTGGTATAGACCGTTAGAGACAATAAGGAACAAAATGAAATAAAAGCTTGCTAAGCTTCGTCCAATGCAAGGAATCAAGGAACCAGACCCAACCAAGGAATTAAGACCCATGAAATCAACTTCAAACTGATCAAGAAGGCTCAACAATAGGGAATAACTCGGAGCATCATATAGAATGAATAAGGAGATGACCCAACTTATCGGTCATAAAACAGGTGTCAACAACTAGGCCTCAATGGGGTAAGGAATTGAACTTGGCTTTATTGTGCTTTCCACAAGGGTCGGGTCATTAACTCATTGCTATGTAGTAATGGTGGTAAGATCTAACCGAGAGTATCATTTGTTGTGCTTTCCACAAGGGGACGACTTCTCGGGGGCCGAAAATCGGATATTGCATTGGATGCAAGTGCTTGTTGACTACCCTTGAGATGGCATATGACTTGTTGTACTTTCCACAAGGTCATACCTCAGTCTCGTTGAGATTTTGACCCACTAGGATGATCCCGTTGATCTCCTGTTCTATATACTGAGGGTTATATAGTTCGATCGAAAAATAGTGGGACTGACTAAGATAGAAAATCACATCTAAGTTAGAATTTGAACATATGCTCGGTTATCTTTTATTTCTTATCCAAATTACGATGTCGTCGTCCAACCCCCTCCGTGGCATCTTGGATGCCAATAGGCTGACCGGATCAAACTTCTCAGATTGGATGCGTAATTTATGCATAGTCCTTACCGCCGAAAAAATAGCCTATGTGTTGGACACAGTTCATTCTGAGCCAGATGTCAATGCCGATGAGGGCGAACAAATGACTTATGCCAAATGGTCAGAAGATTCTTCCCTTACCCAATACTATATGCTGGCCTCTATGGCTCCTGAGCTACAGAGGTAATTTGAAAAGATTGATTGTACAACCATACTTCTTAACCTACGCCAACTCTTCGGGGAGCAGGGTAGGATTGAGAGGTATGATATCTTCAAGAAGCTTTTCAGGACCCGGATGTCAGAGGGTGCTTCAGTAAAGACTCATGTACTGAAAATGATAGAGTGGATTGAAAGACTCAATGCAAATGAGATTCAAGTTGGATCTTGAACTGTGCATTGATCTTATTCTCCAGTCATTGTCTGACTCCTTTTCTCCTTTCATGATAAACTTCAACATGAATAGATATGAAGTAACTCTCCCTGAGCTGCTCAACATGTTAAAAAGTGCAGAAGGGACTATGCAGAAAGATAAATCATCTTCTGTAATGGTTGTTGACCGGGCCAACAAGAAAAGGAAGGCCGCCCATACATCCACCAAAGGGAAGGGAAAGAAGAAGGCCAAGGGTAAGGAAGTCGCCAAAGGTGACAAAGGAAAGGGCAAGAAGAATGAAAAAGAGGACAAGTATTTTCGATACGGACAAACTGGGCATTGGAAAAAGAATTGTAAGGTAATTTTGAATGAAGGTATTTTTGTCATAGACCTTAATTTGTCATATATGAAATCCACATCATAGGTATTGGATACTAGATGTGCATCTCATATCTGCAACTCTTTACAAGTGCTGGCAAATAGAGGGCGGCTAGGCAAAAGGAAATTGAGCTGAGGATGGGCAATAGAGCTTTAGTTGCTGCCAAAGCTGTCGGGACTACACGTCTCAGTTTACCTTCAGGAGTCATTCTGGAGTTGAATGACTGTTATTATGTTCCTAATATCATTAAGAACATTATTTCAATTTCTAGTTTGTATAACGTTGGATATGCATTGACTTTTAATAGCACTAGGTGCTCTATAATGAATAATGGTTTGGTGATAGCTGATGGTTCATTAGTAAATGGTCTTTATGTATTAGATACATGCTCTAATGTTATGCAAGTTTCCAATGCCAATGAAGTGAATCCTGCATACCTCTGACATTGCAGGCTTGGTCATGTAGGTGAAAAGAGAGTCTCTCACCTACACTCAAATGGGTATTTGAACTCATTCGAATACAAGCCATTTGATACATGTGAGTCTTGTCTCATGGGGAAAATGACCAAGGCTCCCTTTAGTGAACATGGTGAGAGGGCTGCTGACCTTCTCGAGCTCATACACTCTGATGTGTGTGGACCCATGTCCATAGAAGCAAAAGGGGGTCACCTCTATTTCTTCTCTTTTATTGATGACTTCTCGAGATATAGCTATGTGTATTTAATGAGGCATAAATCGCAAGCCTTTGAGAAGTTTAAGGAATACAAGAATGAAGTAGAGAAACAGACTGGCAAGAGTATTAAGACTCTTCGATCAGATCGAGAAGGAGAATACCTTAGCCATGAATTCACGTCTTATCTTAAGGATAATGGAATTATTTCTCAGTAGACTCAATTGTATACACCACAGCACAATAGTGTATCCGAGAGGAGAAACATGACCTTGTTAGACATGGTCCGATCCATGATATCCATGTCAGGACTACCCTTGTCTCTCTAGGGCTATGCCTTAGAGACTGCAGCCTATTTACTGAATATGATCTCAAGTAAATCTGTTCCTTCTATAGCATATGAGAAATGGAAGGGCAGGAAACCAAATTTTAATCACATTAAAATTTGGGGGTGTCCTTCCCATGTGAAGAGGAACGATTATGATAAGTTTGAGTCTAGAATCGATAAGTGTAGGTTTGGGGGATATTCAAAGGAGACCTTTGGATATTATTTCTATCACCCCTTTGAGCAAAGGGTCTTAGTGGCTAAGAGAGCTATATTTCTAGAAAGAGAATATCTACTCCAGAAAAATAGTGGGAGCTAGATAGAATTGGACGAGGTCCAAGAACCACAACCTGGAGACACTATCTCATAAGATGAGACTGAATCGTTTAATCCTACTTAGGATGAAACACAGACACTATAGAGATCTGGTAGACTACCAAGAGAACCTGAGAGATATGTTGGACATGTCTCAGAGAGGTCCTCTAAGGTATGTATCAATGAGGATGAAGATCTTCAATCCTACCAAGAGGCGATCCGTAGTGCAGACTCCGAGAAATGGCAAGAGGCAATGGATTAAGAGATCCAGTCCATGTACACCAACAAAGTTTGGAACTTGGTTGATATACCCGAAGGGAAAGTCCCTATCGACTGCAAGTGAATATTCAAAAGGAAGATCGGTGCAGATGGATACATTGACACGTACAAAGTCAGATTAGTGGCGAAGGGGTATCGTCAAAGATAAGACATTGACTATGACGAGACATTTTTACCAGTGACTATGGTTAAGTCAATTAGAATCCTCCTTGCCATTGCTGCATACCTTGATTATGAGATTTGACAAATGAATGTGAAGACATCTTTTCTTAATGAAAATCTGTCAAAAGAGGTATACATAGTATAACATGAAGGATTCACCTCCAAGCTTCATCCTAATAAGGTATGTAAACTTCATATGTCCATTTATAGATTGAAGCAAGCATCTCGGAGCTGGAACTTGAGATTTGATGAGGTTGTCAAATCTTTCAACTTCATTCGGAATGAAGATAAACCCTATGTTTACAAGAAGGTCAGTGGGAGCTCTGTGACCTTTATGGTCCTTTATGTTGATGACATCTTACTCATTGGGAATGACGTAGAGATGTTGACATCAACTAAGTCTTGGTTGTCCAAGACCTTCTCCATTAAGGATTTTGGAGAAACATCCTATGTACTGGGCATAAGGATCTACCGAGCTAGATCTAATAGGATGCTAAGATTATCCCAATTCATGTACATAGACACTATCCTCAAAAGGTTTAGGATGTAAAATTCCAAGAGAGGTCTTATTCCCATGAGACACGGAATTTGCCTATCTAAGGGGATGAGCCCTAAGACATCTGAGAAGATGGCACACGTGAATAAGGTACCCTATGCTTCAGCCATAGGGTCAATCATGTATGCAATGCTATGTACACAGCCTGATGTTGCCAATGCTTTGAGCATTGTCAGTAGATATCAGACAAATCCAGGCGAGGAGCACTGGAAGGCAGTAAAGAGCATCCTTAAGTACTTGCAAATGACTAAGGATCTTTTTCTGCTTTATGGAAGAGAGGACCTACAACTTAGATCTTACACAGACTCTAGTTTCCAGTCAGATCCAGATGACTGCAAGTCCATGTCTGGATTTGTATTCATGTTGAATGGAGGGGCAGTCAGTTGGAGAAGCTCCAAGCAAGATACGACTACAGACTCGACGATGGAGGCAGAATACATTGCTGCAGCTGAAGCTGCTAAGGAAGCCGACTGGATGAACAAATTCATCTTGGAACTCGGCGTAGCTCCCCAGATATCAATTACCATCCCATTATTTTGTGATAATAATGGGGCCATCGCCTAGGCGAAGGAACTGAGGTCTCACCAAAGGTCGAAGCACATTCTGAGGCGCTTCCACCTTATTCGGGAGATTGTTGATCGTGAAGATGTGGCGATAAAGCGTGTACCGTCAGAAGATAATATAGCAGATCCACTGACTAAGCCTTTGACACAGATTGTGTTTGAGCGCCATCTGGATAAGATGGGCCTCAAAGTTGTGGGCAATTGGCTATAGTCCAAATGGGAGATTGTTAGTATTGGGTGTGCTACAGGCCAATTTCGGGTCGGGTAGGCTCGATAGTTGTACAATCTTGTTCATCATTAATAAAGTGGTATTTGAGCGTAAATTTGTAATTGTATATTACTCGACGATGTCCCTATGATATGTGATTGTAAAGTCAATTCAAGATGGGATCTCGATTATGAGACTGACTTTACATGGACACATACCTTAAAACTGTTCCTGGTTAGAGGGTAATCACTCGGGGATTTTGATTACCTATTAAACCAGTACACATGATGTATGGGTGAAGAGTCTCATGGTCACTGGTGCGGGGCACCACTACATATGTGTAGGTGTACGTTCTAGGAGGATGTACACTGGACTGATCCGCTATTGGATCTTCAGATGGTTGAATATACCTAATGTCAATTGAAGATCCAATTGTCTCAGTAGCATCGTTGGTCCTTTGACCTGAGACATTGATCAGATCTTACACGAGGAATGGAATGGTTTGATACTTGGCTAAGTGACTTTAACCATAACTCATGAATTGTCAAGTCATTAACCATTTCAGGATACGTGTGAAGATCATCAATGGTCAAGAGGGGATCGCTCACTATCGAGTATATATCAGACAGTTAATGGGTCATGACACAGACGCTCCACTACTTCCCTGGTCAGGGTCGTGTGAGTTCATTTAGAACAGACATCACATATTTTAAAGAGGTCATGGTCGAATAGCACGATCATGGGGGTTTGACGGTTACCATACCCTCTATCAAACCAGACTCATAGAAAGAGCGAGGGATTATAGCGATGCGGTAACTGTAGACTTACAGGTACCAGACAGGGTGGTTTGAACCCGGCGTCCTCTGGGATCACACTAATTTACTTGACCCAACGTGATCAAAGGTTCAGAGTAAATTAAACTATCATTCGGCTCTAATAGAAGCGAATAATAAGTTTACTTTAATTCTAATTGAGAATTAGAAGTTAATGGACCTTAAACTAGAGTGACTATGGGCCTAGAGGATCACACATAATAGGTTCTCAGGTGACAGGGTATTATTGTACATATGTATATGTTAAAAGCCTTAAATTATTTTGAGAAAATAATGATGAGAAAGGCTTCATATATGCATATACAATAATGCATGGACATATACACAATAGATGAGGTTACGGGTTCTTTCAGAAAGTGCCCAACCCTTATATAAAGGTGTGTTACGTAAGTTTTCTCTTCTTTAGCCAGGCACTCTCAAGGGAGAAACCCCCCCCCCTTTCTTCTCTCCTCTCCTCCCCTCCCTCTTGCTCTCTCTCTCCCTAGTTGATCTCTCTGGAGAGGGGTTAAAGGAGGGAAACAAGAGCGGTTCGGAGGATCCGCGGTCCGTGTGCGAGAGATACCGTCACTGCACGAGAATCTGTGTGGATCAACTTTAGAGGCCATACACCTGTGCGACTCTGCATTCGAGAAAATCGGCATCGGGCAGTGCGGACAGTGTCGTTCCGCGCTAGGTAATGATCTACAACCCGTTGTTAGGGTTGGATGAATTTTGTTGCATCGATTAGAGCAAAGATCTTGGATTCCAAAACAGCATGGGTTTGTGATCTAAATTTTATTATCCGTTGCGTTGCCCGAACCAGGCTGTTCGAATCCTTACACCACGTGGCTCCCACAGAGCCCCTCATACACTTCCTGTATCGCCTGCTTGGCTTCCGTGGGGAACAATCACTTCAATAGTGGGGCCGAGAGTGAGCGTCTGAACATTCGGCCATCAACGATCACGAAATGCGCCACGCGTGCCCGTGTGCGATGGCCTCAGCCCGGTCATTGGGGAGTTGCTGCCATAGGAGGAAATCCAAGATCGGATCCATCCATGGCGGCTCATAGTCGATGGCGTTCACCTGGGGGGCCAGCTCCTCGATGCTTGGTGCTATCGAGATAGCTCTTGAGTTGGAGGCAGTTGTCGATGACGCCAGGCGAGATAAAGCGTCTTCTCGGACGTTCTCCTCATTGGAATATGCACCATCTCGAAGCGAGAGAACCCCAGGGTGTCTGCCTTGGCCTTTTCGAGGTACTTGATCATCGCTGACTCTCGGGCTTCGAACTCTCCTCTGACCTGGTTAGCGACGAGCATGGAGTCGATGTAGGCTCGCAAGTTGGTCGCTCCGAGGTACTTTGCCATCCGTAAGCCTGAGAGTAGCGCTTCGTACTCGGCCAAATTATTAGTGGTCGGGAAGTTGAAGCGGATGGCATATTGCAGTTCTATTCCCTCCGGTGATAGTAGGACGAGTCCTGCTCCGCTGCCAATAGTGCAGGATGAACTGTCAACGTAGAGTTCCAATATGGGCCCCGAGGATTGCTCTGGAGACTCCTCCTCGGGTAATGTGCACTTGGAAATGAAGTCGGCGAGAGCTTGGGCTTTACTTATGGTCCTAGGGCCGAATTTAATATCGAACTCGTCTAGCTCGATGGCCCACTTGATGAGTCTCTCCGAGGCGTCTGGGTTTTGGAGAATTTGGCGCAAGGGTTGGTCGGTGAGAACGGCGATTGGGTGTGCAAGGAAGTATGGTCGCAGCTTGCGTGCGGCCATGACCAGGGCTAGGGCGAACTTCTCAGTCCATGAATAGCTAAACTCTGGTCCTTGTAGTGCTCAACTTACATAGTAGACCGGCTTCATTACCTTGTCCTCTTCTTGCGTGAGCACAGTGCTCAGGGTGCTCGGGATTACTGATAGGTATAGGAGCAATTGTTCTCCTTTTTGGGGTTTGGAGAGCACAGGGGGAGACGTCAGGTACTGTTTGAGCTCCTCGAAAGCTTGCTCGCACTCTTGATCCCATTCGATTTGCCCTTTCTTCTCTGGCGCTTTGTTTGCTTGCTTGATGAGTCAGAAGAAAGGTAGGCATCTTTCCGCCGCGCGAGATAGGAATCGGGTCAAGTCAGCGATGCGGCCAGTAAGACACTGCACGTCCCTTACCTGCGCCGGTCTTTTCATCTCCAGCATCGCTCAGATTTGGTCGGGATTTTCCTCGATCCCCCTGTGAGTGACGAGGAACCTGAGGAACTTTCCCGACTTGACATCGAACACGCATTTGTTCGAGTTGAGCTTCATGTTGTACCTCTGAAGTGTAGCGAATGTCTCCGCTAGGTCTCTGAGGTGTTCGGTCGCTTTGAGGCTTTTGACGAGCATGTCATCTATGTACACTTCCATATTGCGACCGATCTGTGCGTCGAACATATGATTGACCAAACGTTGGCATGTGGCCCCCGCATTTTTCAGCCCGAAGGGCATTCGGGTGTAGCAATACAGCCCATGGTCGGTAACAAAGGCTGTCTTATCTTGGTCGGGCCCGTGCACGATGATCTGGTGGTACCTGGAATAGGCATCCAGAAAACTCAACATTTCGTGCCCGGCCGTAGCGTCGACTAGCTGGTCGATTCGTGACATGGGGAAGCTATCTTTGGGCATAGCCTTGTTGAGATCAGTGTAATCCACACACATTCGTCATTTCTCGTTGCTTTTGGGAACCAGGACCACATTAGCCACCCAGTCAGGGTACTGGGTAGGTCGTAACAGTCCTGAGCGCAACTTCTCGCTTACTTGATCCCTTATGATTGCTTGTTGCTCAGGATTACAGTGCCTCCTGCGTTGCTGTACCGAGTGACAGCTTGGGTCCAGCTTCATCCAGTGAGTTATGACTTCCCGCGGAATTTCGGGGACTTCGTCCTCGGACCAGGCGAATACGTCTTGGTTAGCTACGAGAAAACTTGTGTACGCCTCCTTCTCTTGCTCGGACAGTGTGGCCCCGATTCGAAGCGTTCTGCTTAGGTCCTCTCCCACCTGGATGAGGTATAGATCCTCAGCTGGGGTATTTGTGCTCGGACCCGGGTCTTCCAACCTCATCTTCTTCTCGGGCGGGGCCTCCTCTGCTTGTCTATCGCGTGTGGAGATCAAGTAACACCTCCTTGACTCCCTTTGGTCTCCTCGAACTTCTCCCACCCCTCGAGGAGTGGGGAACTTTAGATTTTGGCGATAGGATGAGGGGACGCCCCGTAGGGTGCTGAGAATATGTCGTCCTATGATGACCTTGTACCCAGTCATTCCGCATACTACGGTGAAGTCAGCTAGGAATGTCACATCTCTTGGTGTGGTCTCGAACGTGATTGGCAACGAAATACGTCCTTACGGGAGGACGGTTGTGCCAGAAAAGCCATACAAAGATATATGTAGTGGCATTATCCATGACAAATCCACACTCATAAGTACTAGACAATCGTAAGAAATCACGTCGGGGCCGCTTCCATTATCCACGAGAATCCGTTGTATGGTACATTGGTTGGTCGCTGAGACCACCAGGGCATTGGAGTGAAGAGTGGTTACACCTTCTAGGTCTTCGTCTGAGAAGACGATTGGATCTTTGAGGTGCTCCCAGGCGGCAGTCTCCCGGTGGCTACTGTCGCCCTGCTCCACGGCATTGATGGCTCATGCGTACCACCGGCGTCTTCTGGAGCTGTCCCTGCCCGAAGCCGGCCCTCTAGAGATCATAATGATCTCCTTCCCGTTGGGTCAGTTGTCGATGGGTTGTGGGGTCCGCTCGCATTGTCGCTTTTCGGCGGCCTTGGAGACGAACTTATCGAGGAGTCCTCGTCGAATGAGGTCCTCGATGGCATCCTTAAGTTGGATGCAGTCGGCTGTGTCGTGCCCGTGGTCGTGGTGGAAGCGGCAGCATCTCCTTTTGCTTCTGGTCCTCGGGTCGGACTTCATCTTAGGCGACCACTGGAGGAAGGGTTCCGTACAGATCTCTTTGAGGATCTAGTCGGGCGAGGCCGTCAAGGGCGTGCAGTGCCGGTATTGGCCCCTCTCCTTGGTCTCCGAGCGGTTGCGACGTTCCCAGTCTCGTCGCTCCCGCTTGTTCCGCCCCTCCCGAGGAGAGTCGGTAGACCTCTTCCGGTCAGGCTGGCCTACTCCGGCCGCACGTCCGAGGGCCGCAGTGTTCTCTTCACACCTGGCGCTCTTCTGTGCCAAGGCGAAGAGGTCCATCAGGGTCGTTGGGGATTCAACTCCGAGCGACTGACGGAGGATAGAGTCCCAAGTTCCCTGTGTTGAGTTATGGTTTTGATGATAACTAAACTTAATGTGTGATTAAGTGATGATAACTAAACTTGTGGTTGATTGCTCATGCACTTGTTATCTATGTATGTTTGAGATGGGAAATGGCAACGGTTACATGGCCTTGATGCTTGGTTTGCATATGTTGGTATTACAAGAGGCAAGAGGTTTCATAACCTCTTCAATGTGAACGAGCATGGTATTAACCCTGACTATCTTACTTGCAGGATCAAACTCATGGTAGTCGCCTGGTAAACCGTACGTATGGATAAGTATCTTACTTTTCTACAGGTCAACACAGGTGGTATATGTCATTTATTGTCAAGAAGCATTGGTAAGATTCTTACCTTGTCATAGTCATCAATCTCACCATGGGTATTCTATATACCTCTCATTTCTAAACTTCATTCATGATATTTGAGGTTCACAATGATAACTTGGATTGATAACTTACAAGCTCACTCTTCAAATGCATTAGTTTCTCATTCCAATCATGATAACATGCTCAAATGGTCTTGATGTTTCTAATGCATAAACCAAGTGAAATCGAACCCCCAAATGTATGAAATAAACATCTACTTAAAGTCATTGTTATTTGGATGTATTTCATTTGGGCTAACACTTCAACTTTACAAGACTAGGTCATTCCGGTCAACCAGAATCGCCAAACGTGAAAAGTCTCATACTGCAGAACTGGCGGTCGACCGCCCCAGGTTGACCTAAAATTCCAGGGATCAAATTTCTACAGGTTTCTCAGTAGCGGTCGACCGCCAGCTTCCACAGGTCGACCGCCAGCCCCGAGCCAACATATGTTGACTTTCTTTTCTACTTCGAGAAGAGCCATTCTCCATGGATTTCTTTAATCCTAAAGTCACCCAATCACCCACAAAATGTGGATCTGGTCTGGGGAGTTTCTATAGACCATTCAAATGCTATAAAACACATACAAGAGGGTTAGAAGCCCAAATGCTTCAAGGGGATCAAGAGAGATCAAGGGAGGCTAGAAGAGGAGATTCACGGGTACTGTAGTACATCCGTGAACAGTGTTTCAAGCGGAAGTTCTTCATCCTTCCTCAACACATTGAAGGTAAATCTGAAGCCAATATACCCCCATTCAAGTGAAGAAGCAAGCAACCAACAAAGAGAGATCAAGAGGGAGGCTATCAAGGCAAGAAGAAGGCTGCAGGAACTCTTGCAAACATACTCCATTTAGTAAGTTCTTCATCCATCTCCAAGGTGTTTCAAGCCAAAGCTGAAGCTAGTAACCTCCAAGGAAGTAAAGAAGCAAGCAAGCAAGGATTCAAAGGAAGATTGCCCAAGGGGGAAAGAAGAAGAAGCAAGCAAGCACCGATTCGAGAAAAGGCTGCTAAAAGGTGAAAGAATATTGTTTCTCAAGATCCATATGAAGTCTTTCAAGCTCTGCTCAAGTGAAGATTGAAGCCACGTTCAAAGATCAGCAGCATATGTTCAAAGGGAAGCCAAATCAAGAGTTTTCTAAACTGTGCCTCATTGCCTTTGTGTTTTGTGTGTTATATTTGTGTTCCTCATAAACTGCGAACTTGTGTGTGTGTGGATCGTTGTTAGATCCGTGTTTGTGTGTGGTTGTCGTGGTGTTCCATTCGTGTGTGCGTAGGTCCTCCTAGATCTACGTGTGTGTGTGGATCTATTTAGATCCGATCTTTTTAGTGTGTGGAGTGCTGCATCTGTCGCAGTGTGTGTGTGTATTGTTGATCCGCTTGTTCGATCGTGTTGGAGACCTCATCTCCGTGTGTGTGTGTGTTGGGGTGCGTCCCTGTGTGTGTGTGGGCAGGCGTTGTCCTGCGTGTGTGGTTGGAGCGTCGTCTCCGTTTGGGGATTTATCCCTGAGTGAAGCCTCACCGGGTTTGGTGAGGGGTGGACGTAGGACTGCCGTCGTTGCATCTGAACCACCTTAAAAACTGCTGTGCAGTGTGGTTTGTATTGTGTGGTTTGGTTTGAGCATTTATGTGGCTTAATTATTATAACCTTTATATGATCGTGTGGGAACGGAGAGATTGAGAGAATCTGCTTCCTTGCTTAGTTAATTCTCTCAATCTTGTTTAAAGGTGTTAATTCCACTACGTAGCATTTGTCTTGCCGACTAATGTAAGGGGTGGTGTACGTTGTATTTGAATGTGTAGTTGAACCGTTTTCAACCTCCTGGTTAGAGTGTTTATCACATATTTCAAAAGGTCAAAAGTTTCTTTAAAATTTATAAACACCCAATTCACCCCCCTCTTAGGTGTTATTGATCGCGGGACTTCAATTGGTATCAGAGCCAAGGCTCAAATTTTTATGATCTAACGATCTAGAGTGATCCAGATCAATGACTACCATTATGTACACTTTGAATTCTACACCGGTGTTTGATGGTTACAATTTTGATTTGTAGTTAGGAAGGATGTGCAGTCTAGTCAACTCATATGATCCTAAGCTATGGAAGCTTATCTCACATGATCCTTATGAGTTGCCTAAAGACAAATCTCTCTGGACCGTAGATTCCAAGCTTAAACATGATCAAAATTATTTGGTTCTAAAATTGCTTTTTGCTGCAGTTGATTCTAATCATTTCCCTTTTATCTCCCATTGCAGATCCGCGAAGGATATCTTGGTTGGCTTAACCAAAGTCCAGGAAGAGCATGAAGACCAATGTCTTGTGGCAGACACGAGTGATCAAGGGAGTGATCAGCAAGTTGAATTTAGCTCAAAGGTAAATTCTGATGAAGATGAATTTAGCTATGAGGAGTTATTGATTGCATATGATGAGCTTGCTGATAAATATGAGAGGGTTAAGTCTGAAAATAAAAAATTGAAAAAGAATGTTGGACAAAATAAATGTGATTCTCCATGTAAAGAATGCTCACACTTGAAGGAATTCATTGATGGTCATGTGTTCGACATTGAAATTCACAAAGATCAAATTTCTTCTTTGAGAAATGAAAACAAAGAGCTGAGAGAGAGAGTAAGTCTTATGAACAATGGTCAAAATGAGTTTGCTCATGATAAAAATCTTGAAATGGAAAATGAGAAACTGAAGGAATTGAATAGAACCATTTCTGAAAGATTGCTTGCTTTTGAAAATGGAAAATTTGTGAATATTGATGAATCTGAAAAAGTGCATGCTTTGTTGCAAGAAATTGAAAGTCATAAAACTATCAATGCTACTTTACATGAACAAGTCAACTCCTATGAAAATAAGATGGTTTCCTATGAATTGCACATTGCATCTCTTCAATCTGAAATTCTTGACTTGAATGCTTCATTGTCTAGATTTGTGAATGGTCAAGAAAATTTGGACAAATTATTAGGGTGGAAAGTGAATTTTCAAAGGGAATGGTTGGGTTTTAATCCTGTGAACAAAAAGAAGTTTAAAAATAAAGTTTATACATCTTTTGTGCACAGTGCAAACATAGTCAGTACATCAAATGGGTCCCCAAATTAATCTTCTTCACAGACAATAAAAAGATCAAATGAAAATCTGAAAAAGAAAAATCATGTTGCACACACACATACATCCACAAAGAAAATTAATTTACATCAAAAATCTAAAAATGCTACTAGCACCTCCATGCATGTTGAACATACCTCTTCCACACACACACAACCAATTACAAAGAAACTCATATGTTTTTATTGTGAAAAACATGGACATACTATGCATAATTATTTAATTATGAAGAATGATAATTTGAGAGCATGTAGAAATCAAGCTGTTTTAAAAAATGCAAAGAAAGTCTTCACCACAAAAGCTTCCATGCATTGTAATCATTGTGGTAAATGGGGTCATACAACTTCACATTGCTGGTTATTGTTGAAGAAAAAGAACTCCCACTCAACACATCATGCTCACACACATAAATCAGTAGAACCAATGAGAAGAAAGAATATGATGCCACGTGACTTCTACCATCACTTTGGCAAATCTGAGAATATTAAGCATGATTGTTGTCTAAAGAAAAATTATGATTTGAATGTTGTCAAAAATTAGAAATCACATGCCTATGTTGTTGCTAACCCACAAGGACCCAAAAAGATTTAGGTACCTAAGAATATCAAATGAGAAATCTATTTTGTAGGTGTGCCTTGGAAATATGAAGCATGAAACATGTTTTCATTCAAGAAGGTAAGGCACACGGGTCAAGTGGCTTAAGCAAGGTTAAAAGAAAAATAAAAATGAATCTGAGCATTCAGGTGATATCTCTCCTACTCTCTCCATTGATTGTGTAAGGTTTTGATTCATTATGAGTCAAATAGTCATGTAGTCTTGCATATGTCCGTACATGTATTCCATTCATGGTTGTTTGCATATTTGTGCATATATCACTTGTCATATAGCATCTTGTTATAGGATTCTTCAGATCTTGATTTCATTACATATATTGAGTTTGCATACACTTTCATACTCTGTCATGCATAAATTGAACATTGTGTATTCATGCCATAATGCATTGCAATTCTCTGATCTTCGTCATCCATGACTACATAGTATATCAAATAGTGACATGTGGAAGGGCAGGTTTCGCCTGTCTGAAAGCTATCACTACGCGTGAGGTGATCTTTGGATCTAAGTTCTCCGCCCGGTATTATGAGTCAATTAGTTACAGGCTGCACATGGCATTAGGATGTTAATGAACATCTTGAATTCATGCACACACTAAGGGGGAGCAACCACATTCGTCATATGAACTTAATGTTTAGGTTCACACATGGGTCATACATTGCATCTAGAGTTGTCTAGGGGATGTTGGTTGTTAAAATAATTTATCATACCATTGTCAATAAATTTGAATCGAAATTGACAACTCAAGTCCTCTTGTCCTTGGATGCAGGTTATACTCCCAAATCCAAATGATGATGGGCTAGTCATGACCAAGCTTGAGTAAATGAAAGGAATACCTTGCAAGGATGAAAATGATGAGAACCCTCTCAAGTTGCTACAAGAAGATGAGATACTTTATGTAGAACAACCTCCATGATCGACTCAAATATAAGGTAGTGAAAGTCCTTATACGTGCTAAAGTAAGTACCCAAGGCACGGTATGAAAAGCCCGCATCTTTTGATTGAGAACAGTTCAATAGGGAAGGTTGATCAAACACCTCTCACAAGATAAATCAGGTAAAAGACATTTTAGTGGTACAAGCATACGTGGATGATATCATTTCTGAGCAACTAATAATGCCTTTTGTGAACATTTTGCAGGGATTGTGCAAGGAGATTTTAAAATACACTCAATGAGTAAATTGAATTTTATTCTTCTTTTAGATTGCAGGTGGAAGACTTGGAAGAAAATAGATTCTCAAGGTAAAGGTAAGAAAGCAAAAGATAAAATATCAATCTACGTGAGGTTGATGATTTTAGTGATTGAATGCTTCCAATCTTGTCTCCTGAACTAAGGTAATTCAACCTTGTCAATTCATGCAATGGCCGTCTTTGTCACTTGGTGACACTCTCAAGTGACAGGTATTGATTCTAAAAATTTGAATTGTCATTTACTAGCATATTGTGATGAATGTGCCTAATTGACTGAATCAAATTGAAAATCCTGAAAGATGTGTATGAAGTGGTTGCATAATATATATTCTCAATTTGAATTGCATGATCACACTTGAATTGAATTACATATCTGGTATATCAAATTGCGTCTGTGGAAGAGTGGATTATATCCACTTAGAAGCATTCCCTATGTGTTGAGTTGGGTCTTCGGACTAAAATCTCCGCCTTGTACCAGATCCTGAAAATTATGATTGGTGGAGTTATGAATGAATCCTTCAGCTGAGTTCTTTAAATTGAAAATATGTTTCTGATCAAATGATTCAAACATTTAGCTTCTGGATGATTTCTAATTTCAAAACTTGTGAAATACTCTTGAATATCTGATTTTGAACAATTCTGAAAATTGGGTTGCATTGTTTAATTTTGATCATTTATGCACCCTTATTCATAAAGGCCATGTCATGAAAAATATTGTTGACACATTAATATAATGTGAATGCTCCAATGTGAAATTTACCTCATGGTTTGAAGATCAAGCCCTCCTATACTACATTCGCATCTTGCATCACATGCTCATCTAGGCAAAGGTTGCATGCATTAGAATGGATTCATGCATTAGCTGAAGTTAGTTCATTCATTTGGTATCAGAAGTTTTGCACCACATTGCATTCTGTCTTGACATGGTACATTTCATTACTATATGATCAAGTTGCATTGCATCAGTACTCATGCATTAGCTGCATTCACTTCATTCAATTGATATCCATTTGTTTGGCATCAGTTACACATTTGTATTGCATGTTGCATACATTCCCTCTATGTGCTTGCTTGATATTATATGCCATTCATCCCATCCCTTGGCATTTCTATGGCCTTATATCTTCTTGATAAATAATACTACATTTGAGTCATTATTGGAGTGTTTCATGTTGTACACTCTGGGAGAGTTTATATTTCATAAGTGTATCTATTTAGGGGGAGTTGCACTGTTATGTATTCATGATATTTTCGGTAGACATGCTGAATCAAATTCGCACACTTCATGCACAAAATATGAAAATGAGTGTTAAAGATAAAGATATATGAATTTCTTTTCAACACTCTTGAGATGTTAAACTTGTTGCATGTATGTTTAAGAGACAGTTGAGGAAAAAGCTGCCTACCTATCTTTTTTTGAAAAATCTCGAATGAAAATGAAAGGCAGAGCAATGCTAAGTCTCACTATGTAAACTGGGCACATGTCACCTGAGACATGATGTGGTTCATATCTGAAAAGTGTTGACCAGTATCTCTGTTCAAAATGAGGTGAAATGGTTCAATATTCTGAGTAATCGGGGATTCTGACATGAGCTCCATGCGTCTACTCACGTAAAAAAGAATTATTTGAACCTGATCACTCTTGAAAAATTCTAACTAACTTATGATTTTGGTTGAGTTGAAAAATGTTGGTGAAAACTCATTGCGGTAGAGCGTAGCCTCCAATACGCTGTTCTCAAAATTGAAGTGCAGTCTGTAAAATGTCTCATTGTGTTAATCTGAAAATCTGAATATCCATATTGCAACTATCATTTTTCATGTTACTCACTTACACATCCAGAAATTTGATTCATTATGTATTCAGAAAATTGATTGACTGCTTTAGCAATTGCATGAATCTCCTATATGATTGTACAATCTCCCATGTGCTACACATGTGCATTCTAGTTAGCATGACTCTCTTACATCTTTCTTATACCAATTCCCTTCTTATATATGTACGGGGGAGATTGCATATATGTTTATATGTAACTATTTGGTTGCATTGTGTGCACTTCATGAGTCATCATCAGCATATACATAGTTTCATGCATTTCAAACTAAAATACAAAATCAGAAAGTTTGAAAGTCAAAGAAAATCCTTTTCATATGCCCTCCTGCTCTTGCATGTTGAGAAAATATGACATGGGATCTAGATTTTGCATGATATCCTGCTGAACATTTCATCGTGTGAACATCTTTCTCCATTGGTTCATATCCAACCTACCAATCACCACATTCAATTGGTATCAATACATGTTTGACTATATTTACTTTGGATGGTATCATATTGATTTGTAAGAATAATCACCAATTGGTTTCCTCTAATTAGAATCATATTCATTTGTTCGTCCATGATTTGCCCTTGCTTCTTCTGATTTGATAAGATGGGCTATTGCGGTTTCAAAGGGAGATAAGCTTATTCTTCCTCACTTGGCTTCTTCCAACGTTGTTGATATTATTAATCATGTCACAAGGGGAGAAAGATTTACATTATCCTGCCTTTTGATTATGTCAAAGGGGGAGAATAATTGATGATTGTGTGTGACAGGGGGAGACGAATATATGTGCCATTCTGTTGTATCCACTATGTTGTATCATCATTAATAAGTAGTCATTAAGTTTGTCATCATCAAAAAAGGGGAGATTGTTGAGTTATGATTTTGATGATAACTAAACTTAATGTGTGATTAAGTGAAACTTGTGGATGATTGCTCATGCTCTTGTTATCTATGTATGCTTGAGATGGAAAATAGCAACGGTTACATGGCCTTGATGTTTGGTTTGCATATGTTAGTTTTATAAGAGGCAAGAAGTTTCATAACCTCTTCAATGTGAATGAGCATGGTATTAACCCTGACTATCTTGCTTGCAGGATCAAACTCATGGCAGTCACCTAGTAAACCGTACGTATGGATAAGTACCTTACTTTTCTATAGGTCAACACAGGTGGTATATGTCATTTATTGTCAAGAACTATTGGTAAGATTCTTACCTTGTCATAGTCATCAATCTCACCATGGGTATCCTATATACCTCTCATTTCTAAACTTCATGCATGATATTTGAGGTTCACAATGATAACTTGGATTGATAACTTACAAGCTCACTCTTCAAATGTATTAGTTTCTCATTCCAATCATGATAACATGCTCAAATGGTCTTGATATTTCTAATGCATAAACCAAGTGAAATCTAACTCCCAAATGTATGAAATAAACATCTACTTAAAGTTATTGTTATTTGGATGTATTTCATTTGGGCTAACACTTCAACTTTACAGGATTAGGTCATTCCGGTCAACCAGAATCGCCAAACGTGAAAAGTCTCATACTGCAGAACTGGCGATCGACTGCCCCAGGTCGACCGACAGCAGCGGTCGACTGCCCCAGGTCGACCTAAAATTCTAGGGATCATATTTCTACAGGTTTCTCAGTAGCGATCGACCGCCAGCTTCCACAGGTCGACCGCCAGCCCCGAGCTAACATATGTTGACTTTATTTTCCACTTCGAGAAGAGCCATTCTCCATGGATTTCTTTAATCCCAAAGTCACCCAATCACCCACAAAATGTGGATCTGGTCTGGGGGGTTTCTATAGACCATTCAAATGCTATAAAACACATACAAGAGGGTTAGAAACCCTAATGCTTCAAGGGGATCAAGAG
Organism: Amorphophallus konjac; assembly: GCA_022559845.1. Lineage (NCBI taxonomy): Eukaryota > Viridiplantae > Streptophyta > Magnoliopsida > Alismatales > Araceae > Amorphophallus > Amorphophallus konjac. The sequence goes on from CM040121.1 coordinate 153,185,170, forward strand.
AGATCAAGGGAGGCTAGAAGAGGAGATTCACGGGTACTGTAGCACCTCCGTGAACAGTGCTTCGAGCTGAAGTTCTTCATCCTTCCTCAACACATTGAAGGTAAATCTGAAGCCAATATACCCCCATTCAAGTGAAGAAGCAAGCAACCAACAAAGAGAGATCAAGAGGGAGGCTATCAAGGCAAGAAGAAGGTTGCGGGAACTCTTGCAAACATACTCCATTTAGTAAGTTCTTCATCCATCTCCAAGGTGTTTCAAGCCAAAGCTGAAGCTAGCAACCTCCAAGGAAGTGAAGAAGCAAGCAAGCAAGGATTCAAAGGAAGATTGCCCAAGGGGGAAAGAAGAAGAAGCAAGTAAGCACCGATTCGAGAAAAGGCTGCTAAAAGGTGAAAGAATATTGTTTCTCAAGATCCATATGAAGTCTTTCAAGCTCTGCTCAAGTGAAGATTGAAGTCACGTTCAAAGATCAGCAGCATATGTTCAAAGGGAAGCCAAATCAGGAGTTTTCTAAACTGTGCCTCATTGCCTTTGTGTTTTGTGTGTTATATTTGTGTTCCTCATAATCTGTGAACTTGTGTGTGTGTGGATCGTTGTTAGATCCGTGTTTGTGTGTGGTTGTCGTGGTGTTCCATTCGTGTGTGCGTAGGTCCTCCTAGATCTACGTGTGTGTGTGTGTGGATCTATTTAGATCCGGTCTTTTTAGTGTGTGGAGTGCTGCATCTGTCGCAGCGTGTGTATGTATTGTTGATCCGCTTGTTGGATCGTGTTGGAGACCTCGTCTCCGTGTGTGTATGTGTGTGTTGGAGTGCATCCCCGTGTGTGTGTGGGCAGTCGTCGTCCTGCATGTGTGGTTGGAGCGTCGTCTCCGTTTGGGGATTTATCCTAGAGTGAAGCCTCACTAGGTTTGGTGAGGGGTGGACGTAGGACTGCCGTCGTTGCATCCGAACCACCTTAAAAACCGTTGTGCAGTGTGGTTTGTATTGTGTGGTTTGGTTTGAGCATTTGTGTGGCTTGATTATTATAACCTTTATATGATCGTGTGGGAACGGAGAGATTGAGAGAATCTACTTCCTTGCTTAGTTAATTCTCTCAATCTTGTTTAAAGGTGTTAATTCCACTACGTAGCATTTGTCTTGCCGACTAATGTAAGGGGTGGTGTACGTTGTATTTGAATGTGTAGTTGAACCGTTTTCAACCTCCTGGTTAGAGTGTTTATCACATATTTCAAAAGGCCAAAAGTTTCTTTAAAATTTATAAACACCCAATTCACCCCCCTCTTAGGTGTTATTGATCGCGGGACTTCAATTGGTATCAGAGCCAAGGCTCAAATTTTTATAGATCTAACGATCTAGAGTGATCCAGATCAATGACTACCATTATGTACACTTTGAATTCTCCACCGGTGTTTGATGGTTGCAATTTTGATTTGTAGTTAGGAAGGATGTGCAGTCTAGTCAACTCATATGATCCTAAGCTATGGAAGCTTATCTCACATGATCCTTATGAGTTGCCTAAAGATAAATCTGTCTGGACCGCAGATTCCAAGCTTAAACATGATCAAAATTATTTGGTTCTAAAATTACTTTTTGCTGCAGTTGATTCTAATCATTTCCCTTTTGTCTCCCATTGCAGATCCGCGAAGGATATCTTGGTTGGCTTAACCAAAGTCCGGGAAGAGCATGAAGACCAATGTCTTGTGGCAGGCACGAGTATCAAGGGAGTGATCAGCAAGTTGAATTTAGCTCAAAGGTAAATTCTGATGAAGATGAATTTAGCTATGAGGAGTTATTGATTGCATATGATGAGCTTGCTGATAAATATGAGAGGGTTAAGTCTGAAAATAAAAAATTGAAAAAGAATGTTGGACAAAATAAATGTGATTCTCCATGTAAAGAATGCTCACACTTGAAGGAATTGATTGATGGTCATGTGTTCGACATTGAAATTCACAAAGATCAAATTTCTTCTTTGAGAAATGAAAATAAAGAGCTGAGAGAGAGAGAGAGTAAGTCTTATGAACAATGGTCAAAATGAGTTTGCTCATGATAAAAATCTTGAAATGGAAAATGAGAAACTGAAGGAATTGAATAGAACCATTTCTAAAGATTACTTATTTTTGAAAAAGAAAAATTTGTGAATATTGATGAATCTGAAAAAGTGCATACTTTGTTGCAAGAAATTGAAAGTCATAAAATCATCAATGCTACTTTACATGAACAGGTCAACTCCTATGAAAATAAGATGGTTTCCTATGAATTGCACATTGTATCTCTTCAATCTGAAATTCTTGACTTGAATGCTTCATTGCCTAGATTTGTGAATGGTCAAGAAAATTTGGACAAATTATTGGGGGCGAAAGTAAATTTTCAAAGGCAAGGGTTGGGTTTTAATCCTGTGAACAAAAAGAAGTTTGAAAATAAAGTTTATACATCTTTTGTGCACAGTTCAAACATAGTCAGTACATCAAATGGGTCCCCAAATCAATCTTCTTCACAGACAATAAAAAGATCAAATGAAAATCTGAAAAAAAAAATCATGTTGCACACACACATGCATCCACAAAGAAAATCAATTTGCATCAAAAATCTAAAAATGCTGCTAGCACCTCCATGCATGTTGAACATACCTCTTCCACACACACACAACCAATTAGAAAGAAACTCATATGTTTTTATTGTGAAAAATATGGACATGCTATGCATAATTATTTAATTATGAAGAATGATAATTTGAGAGCATGTAGAAACCAAGCTGTTTTAAAAAATGCAAAGAAAGTCTTCACCACAAAATCTTTCATGCATTGTAATCATTGTGGTAAATGGGGTCATACAACTTCACATTGCTGGTTATTGTTGAAGAGAAAGAACTCCCATAAATCAGTAGAACCAATGAGAAGAAAGAATATGATGCCACGTGACTTCTACCATCACTTTGGCAAATATGGGAATATTAAGCATGATTATTTTCTAAAGAAAAATGATGATTTGAATGTCGTCAAAAATTGAAAACCACATGCCTATGTTGCTGCTAACCCACAAGGACCCAAAAGGATTTGGGTTCCTAAGAATAACAAATGAGAAATCTATTTTGTAGGTGTGCCTTGGAAATATGAAGCATGAAACATGTTTTTATTCAAGAAGGTAAGACACACAGGTCAAGTGGCTTAAGCAAGGTTAAAAGAAAAATAAAAATGAATCTGAGCATTCAAGTGATATCTCTCCTACTCTCTCCAGTGATTGTGTAAGGTTTTGATTCATTGTGAGTCATATAGTCATGTAGTCTTGCATATGTCCGTACATGCATTCCATTCATGGTTGTTTGCATATTTGTGTATATATCACTTGTCATATAGCATCTTGTTGTAGGATTCTTCAGATCTTAATTTCACTACATATATTGAGTTTGCATACACTTTCATACTCTGTCATGCATAAATTGAACATTGTGTATTCATGCCATAATACATTGCAATCCCCTTGCCTTCGTCATCCATGACTACATAGTATATCAAATAGTGACATGTGAAAGGGCATGTTTCGCCTGTCTGAAAGTTATCACTACGCGTGAGGTGATCTTCGGATCTAAGTTCTCCGCCCGATACTATGAGTCAATTAGTTACAAGCTGCACATGGCATTAGGATGTTAATGAACATCTTACATTCATGCACACATTATGGGGGAGCAACCACATTCGTCGTATGAACTTAATGTTTAGGTTCACATATGAGTCATACATTGCATCTAGAGCTGTCTAGGGGATGTTGGTTGTTAAAATAATTTATCATACCAATGTCAATAAATTTGAATCGAAATTGACAACTCAAGTCCTCTTGTCCTTGGATGCAGATTATACTCCCAAATCAAATGATGATGGGTTAGTCATAGCCAAGCTTGAGTAAATGAAAGGAATACCTTGCAAGGATAAAAATGATGAGAACCCTCTCAAGTTGCTACAAGAAGATGGGATACTTTATGTAGAACAACCTTCAGGATCGACTCAAATATAAGGTAGTGAAAGTTCTTGTACGTGTTAAAGCAAGTACCCAAGACACGGTATAAAAAGCCCGCATCTTTTGATTGAGAACAATTCAATAGGTAAGGTTGATCAAACACCTCTCACAAGGTAAATCAGGTAAAAGATATTTTAGTGGTTCAAGCATACGTGGATGATATCATTTCTGAGCAACTAATAATGCCTTTTGTGAATATTTTGCAGGGATTGTGCAAGAAGATTTTAAAATACACTCAATGAGTAAATTGAATTTTATTTCTCTTTTGGATTGCAGGTGGAAGGATTGGAAGAAAATGATTCTCAAGGCAAAGGTAAGAAAGCAAAAGCTGAAATATCAATCTTCGTGAGGTTGGTGATTTTAGTGATTGAAGGCTTCCAATCTTGTCTCCTGAACTAAGGTGCTTCAACCTTGTTAATTCATGCAATGGCCGTCTTTGTCACTTGGTGACACTCTCAAGTGATAGGTATTGATTCTAAAAACTTGAATTGTCATTTACTAGCATGTTGTGATGAATGTGCCTAATTGACTGAATCAAATTAAAATCTTGAAAGATGTGTATGAAGTGGTTGCATAATGTATATTCTCAATTTGAATTGCATGATCACACTTGAATTGAATTACATATCTGATATATCAAATGGCATCTGTGGAAGAGTGGATTATATCCACTTAGAAGCATTCCCTATGCGTTGAGTTGGGTCTTCGGACTAACATCTCCGCCTTGTACCAGATCCTGAAAATTGTGATTGGTGGAATTATGAATGAATCCTTCAGCTGAGTTCTTTAAATTGAAAATATGTTTCTGATCAAATGATTCAAACATTTAGCTTTTGGATGATTTCTAATTTCAAACTTGTGAAATGCTCTTGAATATCTGATTTTGAACAATTCTGAAAATTGGGTTGCATTACTTAATTTTGATCATTTATGTACCCTTATTCATAAAGGCCATGTCATGAAAAATGTTGTTAACACATTAATATAATGTGAATGCTCCAATGTGGAATTTACCTCATGGTTTGAAGATCACGCCCTCCTATACTACATTTGCATCTTGCATCACATGCTCATCTAGGCATAGGTTGCACGCATTAGAATGAATTCATGCATTAGCTGAAATTAGTTCATTCATTTGGTATCATAAGTTTTGCACCACATTGCATTCTGTCTTGGCATGGTACATTTCATTACTATATGATCAAGTTGCATTGCATCAGTACTCATGCATTATATGCATTCACTTCATTCAATTGGTATCCATTTGTTTGGCATCAGTTGCACATTTGCATTGCATGTTGCATACATTCCCTCTATGTGCTTGCTTGATATTATATGCTATTCACCCCATCCCTTGGTATTTCTATGGCATTATATCTTCTTGATAAATAATACTGCGTTTGAGTCATTATTGGAGTGTTTCATGTTGTACACTCTGGGAGAGTTTATATTTCATAAGTGCATCTTTTTAGGGGAAGTCGTACTGTTATGTATTCATGATATTTTCGGTATACATGCTGAATCAAATTTGCACACTTCATGCACAAAATATGAAAATGAGTGTTAAAGATAAAGATATATGAATTTCTTTTCAACACTCTCGGGATGTTAAACTTGTTGCATGTATGTTTAAGAGACAGTTGAAGAAAAAGTTATCTACCTATCATTTTTTTGAAAAATCTCGAATGAAAATGAAAGGCAGAGCAATGCTAAGTCTCACTAAGTAAACTGGGCACATGTCACCTGAGACGTGATGTGGTTCATATCTGAAAAATGTTGACTACTATCTCTGTTCAAAATGAGGTGAAATGGTTCAATATTCTGAGTAACCGGGGATTCTGGCATGAGCTCCATGCGTCTACGCGCGTAAAAAAGAATTATTTGAACCTGATCACTCTTCAAAAATTCTGACTATCATGTGATTTTGGTTGAGTTGAAAAATATTGGTGAAAACTCATTGCGGTAGAGTGTAGCCTCCAATACGCTGTTCTCAAAATTGAAGTGCAGTCTGTAAAATGTCTCCTTGTGTTAATCTGAAAATCTGAATATTCATATTGCAACTATCATTTTTCATGTTACTCACTTACACATCCAAAAATTTGATTCATTATGTATTCAGAAAATTGATTGACTGCTTTAGCAATTACATGAATCTCCTATATGATTGTACAATCTCCATGTGCTACACATGTGCATTCTAGTTAGCATGACTATCTTACATCTTTCTTATACCCATTCCCTTCTTATATATGTACGGGGGAGATTGCATGTATGTTTATATGTAACTATTTGGTTGCATTGTGTGCACTTCATGAGTCATCATCAGCATATACATAGTTTCATGCATTTCAAACCAAAATACAAAAATCAGAAACTTTGAAAATCAAAGAAAATCCTTTTCATATGGCCTCCTACTCTTGCATGTTGAGAAAATCTGACATGGGATCTAGATTTTGCATGATATCCTGCTAAATATCTCATCTTGTGAACATCTTTCTCCATTGGTTCATATCCAACCTACCAATCACCACCTTCAATTGGTATCAATACATACTTGACTATATTTGCTTTGGATGATATCATATTGATTTGTGAAAATAATCACCAATTGGTTTCCTCTGATTGGAATCATATTCATTTGTTCGTCCATGATTTGCCCTTGCTTCTTCTGATTTGATAAGATGGCCTATTGCGGTTTCAAAGGGAGATAAGCTTGTTCTTCCTCGCTTGGCTTCTTCTAACGTTGTTGATATTATTAATCATGTTACAAGGGAAGAAAGATTTACATTATCCTGCCTTTTGATTATGTCAAAGGGGGAGAATAATTGATGATTATGTGTGACAGGGGGAGACGAATATATGTGCCATTCTGTTGTATCCACTCTGTTGTATCATCATTAATAAGTAGTCATTAAGTTTATCATCATCATTAAGTTTGCCATCATCAATAAGTTTGACATCATCAAAAAAGGGGAGATTATTGAGTTATGATTTTGATGATAACTAAACTTAATGTGTGATTAAGTGATGATAACTAAACTTGTGGTTGATTGCTCATGCTCTTGTTATCTATGTATGTTTGAGATGGGAAATGGCAACTGTTACATGGCCTTGATGTTTGGTTTGCATATGTTGGTTTTACAAGAGGCAAGAGGTTTCATAACCTCTTTAATGTGAACGAGCATGGTATTAACCCTGACTATCTTGCTTGCAGGATCAAACTCATGGCAGTCACCTAGTAAACCGTACGTATGGATAAGTACCTTACTTTTCTACAGGTCAACACATGTGGTATATGTCATTTATTATCAAGAACCATTGGTAAGATTCTTACCTTGTCATAGTCATCAATCTCACCATGGGTATTCTATATACCTCTCATTTCTAAACTTCATTCATGATATTTGAGGTTCACAATAATAACTTGGATTGATAACTTACAAGCTCACTCTTCAAGTGCATTAGTTTCTCATTCCAATCATGATAACATGCTCAAATGGTCTTGATGTTTCTAATGCATAAACCAAGTGAAATCTAACCTCCAAATGTATGAAATAAATATCTACTTAAAGTCATTATTATTTGGATGTATTTCATTTGGGCTAACACTTCAACTTTACAGGACTAAGTCATTCCGGTCAACCAGAATCGCCAAACGCGAAAAGTCTCATACTGCAGAACTAGCAGTCGACCGCCCCAGGTCGACCGACAGCAGCGGTCGACCGCCCCAGGTCGACCTAAAATTCCAAGGATCAAATTTCTACAGGTTTCTCAGTAGCGGTCGACCGCCAGCTTCCACAGGTCGACCGCCAGCCCCGAGCCAACATATGTTGACTTTATTTTCCACTTCGAGAAGAGCCATTCTCCATGGATTTCTTTAATCCTAAAGTCACCCAGTCACCCAATCACCCACAAAATGTGGATATGGTCTGGGGGGTTTCTATAGACCATTCAAATGTTATAAAACACATACAAGAGGGTTAGAAATCCTAATACTTCAAGGGGATCAAGAGAGATCAAGGGAGACTAGAAGAAGATATTCATGGGTACTGTAGCACCTCCGTGAACAGTGCTTGAAGCTGAAGTTCTTCATCCTTCCTCAACACATTGAAGGTAAATCTGGAGCCAATATACCCCCATTCAAGTGAAGAAGCAAGCAACCAACAAAGAGAGATCAAGAGGGAGGCTATCAAGGCAAGAAGAAGGATGCGGGAACTCTTGCAAACATACTCCATTTAGTAAGTTCTTCATCCATCTCCAAGGTGTTTCAAGCCAAAGCTGAAGCTAGCAACCTCCAAGGAAGTGAAGAAGCAAGCAAGCAAGGATTCAAAGGAAGATTACCCAAGGGGGAAAGAAGAAGAAGCAAGTAAACACCGATTCGAGAAAAGGCTGCTGAAAGGTGAAAGCATATTATTTCTCAAGATCCATATGAAGTCTTTCAAGCTCTGCTCAAGTGAAGATTGAAGCCACGTTCAAAGATCAGCAGCATATGTTCAAAGGGAAGCCAAATCAGGAGTTTTCTAAACTGTGCCTCATTGCCTTTGTGTTTTGTGTGTTATATTTGTGTTCCTCATAAACTGTGAACTTGTGTGTGTGTGGATCGTTGTTAGATCCGTGTTTGTGTGTGGTTGTCATGGTGTTCCATTCGTGTGTGCGTAAATCCTCCTAGATCTACGTGTGTGTGTGTGTGTGTGTGGATCTATTTAGATCGGTCTTTTTAGTGTGTGGAGTGTTGCATCTGTCGCAGCGTGTGTGTGTATTGTTGATCCGCTGGTTGGATCGTGTTGGAGACCTCGTCTCCGTGTGTGTGTGTGTGTGTGTGTTGGGGTGCGTCCCCGTGTGTGTGTGGGCAGGCGTCGTCCTGCGTGTGTGGTTGGAGCGTCGTCTCCGTTTGGAGATTTATCCCCGAGTGAAGTCTCACCGGGTTTGGTGAGAGGTGGACGTCGGACTGCCGTCGTTGCATCCGAACCACCTTAAAAACCGCTGTGCAGTGTGGTTTGTATTGTGTGGTTTGGTTTGAGCATTTGTGTGGCTTGATTATTATAACCTTTATATGATCGTGTGGGAATGGAGAGATTGAGAGAATCTGCTTCCTTGCTTAGTTAATTCTCAGACTCTTGTTTAAAGGTGTTAATTCCACTACGTAGCATTTATCTTGCCGACTAATGTAAGGGGTGGTGTACGTTGTATTTGAATGTGTAGTTGAACCATTTTCAACCTTCTTGATTAGAGTGTTTATCACATATTTCAAAAAGTCAAAAGTTTCTTTAAAATTTATAAACACCCAATTCACCCCCCTCTTAGGTGTCACTGATCGCGGGACTTCACCCTGCGTTAGAGCGGTCGTCGTAATGTTGACGTCAAGGCGAGGAATGCGGAGCACCTCTGCTCAGAAGCGGGACACATAGTCCCAGAGGGGCTCCTCCCGACCCTGCCTGATAGCGAGCAGGCTCACCGCAGACTTGGCTTCCTTCTGGCAACCGATAAAGTTTTCTTTAAACAACTTCTTCAGCTGTTGGAAGGAGGTGATGGTCCCAGCTGGTAGGGACACGAACCAGGTTCGGGCGTTCTCCCAGAGGGTAGTGACAAAGGCCAAGCCCTTTACAGTGTCTGAGGCCCGGTGAAACACCAAGTTGGACTCGAAGCTGTGCATGTGGTCGGCCGGGTCGGTGGTGTCGTCATAGGGGGTGAAAGACGGCAGTTGGAAGTTCGGTGGGATGGCGGCCTCCATGATCTCCTTAGAGAAGGGGGCATGAAAGTCCGTGTCATCGTCGATAAGGCCACGGGTCTTGGCGACGAGCAGGACGTCGTCCAAGTACCGGACCTTGCCCTTGATCTCTTCATAACGACGCTGTCGCTAGGCCATTTCCAGATTGGAATGGAGCGGACTACGTACCCTTGGTATGGGAGAGCTACGCGGGCGTCGGACATGTGCGGTAGAGGCATGGGAAGCCTCCCGCACTCAGCAGGAGTCGGCTACCATTGGAGCCCCCCCGTTCTGGGGTTGCTCTATTGGGGGGCGCTCTTGCCCCGTTGGCCTGTTGAGGAGGCCCTGGCAAAGGTCCGTCAAGACCTGAACCTGATGTCGCATCTCGGCGAGTTCGTCGGAGGCAACTTCCCGACACGGTCGGGTGGAAGATGATGCTTCTTGTGATCCCCGGCGGGAACTAGGGCCCTAGTGGGACCCTCGGTCGCGATTGCTGGCGTTGCAGTAGCTCCCATGGGATGCCATGACTTTTTGATCGACTTCCCACAGATGGCGCCAAAAAGTGTAGAGGCGGAAAAAAGATTCTTAGTCCTCGTACCACACTTTTAAGATTTGTTTGTTGGGGAAGGATCATCCGGTCACTCGTGGAAGCCTGCAAATACCAGAGAAACAGCGTCAGAAGGAGCCCTAGGCGTTACCTCAGGAGACAACCCTCCGATGCTTAAGTCAGAGCCTTGGGGGAGGAAGATTAAGGAGAAGCAGAGGAGAGCGAGAGAGACGAGAGGCGATTGAGCAAGCCTGGAGAGGTGGTCGATCTTCCATGAGAGTGCTCGCCGTATCCAGTGAATGCTCGGAGAGTGCTCGCTGGGCGGTAAGGGTGCTCGGAAGATGACCAGAGCTCTGCTTCGTGGAGTCTAATCTCAAAACTTCGCAGTCGAAGTCTCTCTTGTCGTGTCTGTAGATTAGTATTCTCGTGTGTCTGTGTGTGTCCCTTGCTCACGAACGAAGGTCCATTTATAGGGGTTGTCCTGACGGTGAGGGCCTATCCCTTAGTAGAGAAGGGCACAAGTAGTGAGGTAACGCCTCTCCGTGATAGTGGGGAGTTTCTCGTTGAAGATTCGTTCCTCCGGAGTCGGGCGGTTCTGAGGCGAGTCTTACGACGCCTGTAAGACATGCTCACCTTTAGTGGAGTTGAGATCGACGTCATAAGAGGTAACGGTCGGTCGCCGGAGAGTCGTCTGGCGTCCCTTGCGCCTGGGCTGATGCCCTTTGTGACTTGACGAATCCGAGGACTGTTCACCCTGAGTCGTCCGTTGTGGGCCGTGGTCGTCTGGGGCCCGTCATGCACATTGTAGATCTCTGGCCGAAGCGGGCCTGATATAATAGACCTTACATGGACCATGCCGATTTTACCCTCCTCATAAAGTATACGCAATTTCCTACTCCTACCATGTACACAAATTCACATTACAGATTTGATTGTTCTACAGCCGTAGGAGAAAAAAGGCTTAATTTATCTTTGATCGATTGGTTTTATGATGCCTCGGTTAAGAATGGTGCAGGGAGATATGGGGCCGCTTCCGAGCTGCCCCTGCCTACAAGGGGAAGCCAGACGTCCACACGATCGAGGTTGATGAGTAGATATGAAGACATACCCGCATGGTGGTTCTACTCGTTGCTGCTGCATGGTAACCTTTGCAGTGACTCTCATCCTCTGTACTACTTTGAAAGACCAGGTGCAACTGCAGTGGTGGGGTCTCATCTTCCGCCTGCGACATGGCCTTCGTATTCACGCTCCCCATCTCCATTATCACAGCCACTACGAATCAGGTATAGACCAAATTATTAAGTACTTGTACCATTAATTTGATCCGGAGTCGAGTTCGGTTCTGCCGAATGATGTCCAGTTGCAAGAATAGTTTTCCTCTCCCGTCGCCTGATAATGTGTGCATGTCTCTGCTACTGTTGCGACGACGTACCATTGCTAGACTCAGGGACCGAACATTATCACCGAGTAAGTGATGGGCATCATCCTTCCGGGGAGGAGGCCCGTTGCTAGCGTCTGCTTCAAGGTGTACGGCTACATGTGTACAGGCCATCTCCTTCCTCGCCGATTTCAAGCTAGGCCAGTACATGAAGATCCCCCCCCAAGTCCATGTTCTTGGTCAAGGTACTACCATATACAACTGTTCCCTTCCATCATTACACTTCTTCTAGTTGTCTCCCCATCCAACTTGTATACACAGGAATACACTAGTTGTTTCACCATAAAATATTAGAAAATTTTGTGTTTATTTTAATTTATAATATTTGTATTATTAGTTAGATGGTAAAATAGTATAATAAAGGAGATCAGTGATAGAAGATATATTTCTAATACAAATTTATGACAATGATATCTTTGTAATTATATTTCTTACAAATTTACCCAATTAATGCTGGAAAAGTACACAAAACCTGAGACACTGATGTGAATACATGTATAAATCTAAATTTTGGGCACACACTGACGGCCGATGTTTATTTATTCATTTATTTATTTTTGTTTTTTCTTTCACAGCTATCCCATCGATCTCTTCAGTGCCATTGTGCCAATATTGGAATTAGAGGTGGAAGGGTGGCGGGAGCTGCAGGCCATGCCGAAGATGGGATCATTGCGAAAGGTTTTATTAATGTAATGTAACTTGTTAAGGTTGGTTACGACGGCTCCTGTTCTTGAAAATTCAAAAATAGCATCCGACTAAACGTCGCCATTACCTCCTATACACTTGTTACGTCAGTCAGTTTAAACAGAGAACGCAGTGGTGCTCTGGAAAATATTGTCTATTCCCGCTAGTTGTACAGTAAGTTATGTACGACACAGTTGTGTAACATTTACAAATCTAATAAAGTAAATATATGAACTGCCCAACTCCAGATATGCAATGAGTGGCAACATGAAATTTTCTTTTACATCGAATGGTCCTCCGTAGAGAGAGATTCACTTCAAATTCAAACAGCTCCGTTAAATGCAAGAAAGTTGTGAAAATAAATACCCCTCAAGAATGGTCGCAAGCTGCTCCTATGCCCATTAAAGGTGGTGCTCTCATGTAAACTGTAGAATGGACTAAGAGGGCATGGGATAACAATCTACTGCCATTACTCTTTTCAGTGTAGGAAAAATATGCTTCACAAACTGAACATCAAAGAGGGGGGGGTAAGGTTGTTCACATTACCTGTACAAGTTCATGAAGAATTAGCAAGGGTCCAATGATTGTACTCATCCATCCTTATTATGAAAGAGCTGGAGCAAGATCTGCCGCCCCCGCCATATGCCTTCATGTTGGCAGATGAAGAGAAATCCATGCTTCAGAATTGCATACCATTGGAACTATACTGTGCAACAAATACATCTCAAGTCTGTGAAAAAGAAAAATTTATACCTTGGCAACCTCAGATGTGTCAGTGACATTGTCCGTGGCCCTCAAGCACATTTTTAGATTGCCACGTTGCATGAATACTACAGCGCCTATGGGCCTAGAGTCACAGAATTCACTTCATCATGGGAAAGGAAGAATGCTGGGGAAAAGATTCCACATTTAAGCTTATTAGTAGTTTAGACATGAAAGCTAGCTCATCATAACTGGCCGTCTAGCATTGATCTATCACAGAATACATCCTAGATCAAATGTATGTACTAAGGCTTATGTGCGTGAAATATGCATATCATAGTGGTTCATCAGTTAGACTGAACTGCCACTGGCCGACACCTATGAATTTTTCTGTCCGTATGATCCGAGAGACAGTTTTTGGAACAGATACCGCATGAGGTTATTTATGTGAATTAGGTAAAAGAAGCTTGAAGGTCGGCTCTTTCCATCAAAGGAAGACCGTACATTTTGAGACAACGTAACCGGAATGTATATAAATCAATCATAGACTCATAATAAAAGCATACCTCAATCCAGCTGCAGCACTCCTTTTACTAAGTTCATCACCAATTTCATGACTCAAATGAACATGCCCATCAGCTCTTATACACTGGACAATGGAAAAATAGCACCTTCATCAAGATTTTGTAATGTCACATGTTAAGCATCTTCCCATAAACTATCGTATAAGCATAGTTGTAAAGGTGACAAGACGACCCAAGGTGTTGATGGGGAGCCTAAGTAGGCAATAAGGTGTCCGCCTAGGCGACACCTTGGTACCTCTTTAAAACCGCAAAAATGTATATTCTCAATATATAAATTAAGAATAAAATACACAAAAATTACAGATTTGAATCTTACAAATTGAAAACTAATGAATTAAATATATAAATGGCCAAAACTCAACATAAAATCAATTTGCAGTGAGATAATAAACTTGAATATATAAGGAAACGAAATCAATAATGACAAGGAAAGCCCAAACTTGAATATATAAGGAAAAAAATCAATAATGACAAACAAAGCCATTAACAAATAATAAAAGGCAATGAACAATTTACTACCCAAGAACAAATTGAAAAGAAACAATAAGTAATGTATTTAATACTATGCGGGCACCTTGCTCGCCTTTCTAGGGCACAAAAAGGCAGCCTCTTAAAGGCACCTGGTTGCCTCGGCGACCATCCTAACAACCATGTGCATAAGTGTGCCCAAGTGGGTGTAATGGCACACATTAAATATCTACTTAGATAGATTTGTTCATAAGCTTTGATAAAACTGACTAACCCCAGAAGTTGAAAGGTATATCTTCATTGTTGCTAACAATTTCATGAAAACAGAAATGGAGAACAATATATAATCATTGATAAAATTTGGTACAGAAGAAAAAGGCTGAAATATGTGTAAGTTGGTACAGCAACTAATTGGCTATGCTTGTATCCTAAAGTTCTAGGACAACGTGAAAATTACATCTTCTTGTCATCTGGATTTCAACCTCGTCTAAGTTCTAACACGTCATTGCAGATGATTATATCATGTTAAATATAAGTTCACACGATGTAAAGAAGATCTAGTCTTACCAAGCATTCCCCATATATAGAAGCCTCGTCCTAGTCGAATCTTGAACTCTGTTCCCAAAAGTTTCTTTGCAGCATCTTGCCTGGAAGAGATATATGAATTCCCCTTTGAGATTAAGTCATTAGGATCAATCTCCAGCAACTGTTCAGGGAGTGCAATTTTAACAAGTCAAAAAGATTGATACACAACAAATTTTCTTTACAAAAAGGAAACAGTATCTTGGAAGCCATCTGGAGAAATGTAATTTAAAAGTCAGCAGGACAACAAACCTGCTCAAAGACATATGGGTTTGTAACACAATTCAGCATAATATGTTTTTCTCTAAGCCCAATGTTGAATGCCTTGGTGTCTAGCAGGTTCCATTGCCGAAGATCTGCATCTTCAATGTACTTGAGGATGTTCTCAATACAGTGCTTATCTTTGTTATTCAGTAGGCTTAGATGTTCCTCCTATCCATAATCAAAGAAATTGACTGCTTAAGTGTCCTTTGGAATGTTACAAGCAATCTTACAGTCAATGGTACAAGCAATCTTACAAACTTCACGCCCCTGCAATCGATGATGCTTCCTACGTAAATATCAAAGACAGGATAGCAAGGAAGATCCTACAGGAAGATATCCTTGAGAAGAGGGAAATCATGTTGGCAGAGACCGAAGAAGAACTGGCTGATGAAGAGAAACCATGGTTCTATGAAATCGTCAAATACTACCAAGATCAGTCTTATCCTGAAGGGGCCACCACAGAGGACAAGAAAGCCATAAGAAGGGTGGCTCAGAAATACACATTGATTGGAGGTCTACTCTATAGGAGGAGCCTTACTGGTATTCTGTTAAGATGTCTTGGTGACGATGAGGTTTGGAAATGTGTAGAGGAGACGCACTCGGGTGTGTACGGTGGCCACGTGAATAGTCAGATGCTCGCCAGGAAGATCATTCGCCAAGGCTTTTATTGGCCCACTATGGAAGAAGATTGTGGTGTCTATGTCCGTAGTTGTGTCAAGTGTCAACTTCACGCCGATAAAATCCATTCACCATCTTCCTCACTTCATCCAATATCCTCCCCGTGGCCTTTCTCCATGTGGGCATTCGACATCATTGGTCCCCTAGGTGATCCCAATTCCCTCACCAAGAAGAAATCTTTCATCCTTACTGCGACGGAATACTTCACCAAATGGGCCGAAGCCGAAGCTTACGTGGAAATCAAGGCGTCAACAGTCTGCAAGTTCATCATGAAGAACATCCTCACTAGATTCGGCGTCCCAAGCACAATCGTCACCGATAATGGGCCACAGTTCATTTCTCAGGACCTATACGACCTCTGCAAAAGGTACGCAATTGCATTGCATCATTCATCGCCTTATTACCCACAAGGTAACGGCCAAGCGGAGGCCACCAATAAAATATTGCTCAAAATCATCAAAAAAACCTGCGAGTCTAGTAAGTTTTCAGACTGGCAAGAAAAACTTATCGAAGCCCTATGGGCCTATCGCACTTCGATCCGTACCCCCACTGGGCAGACTCCATTTGCCCTTACTTATGGTATGGAAGCGGTAGTCCCATATGAGACTCTGATCCCTTCTCTCAGGGTACAATTGGATGAGGAATTTCCCCTCGACGATCGTCGTAATTCACTCCTCGCCCAGTTGGAACTCTTGGATGAGAAGCGGCTGGCCGCTGCCGAACACGCGCGTGTGTATCAAAATAGACTCGCTCGCTTTTACCAAAAGAAAGTCATTGAGAGAAAATTCAAAGTTGGTGAGATGATCGTAAAAAGAATTTTTGTCAAACCTGGAGGTCCGCGTTCTAAGCTCCAACCCAATTGGGAAGGACCATTTGTAATTTAAGCCGTGTTCCCTGGCAACGCCTACAAGCTAGTCAACGTCGAAGGGACCGAGTTATCCCACCCTTGGAATGGCCTTTATCTTAAGAAATACTACCCTTAGCACAAAACAAAAAAAAATGATGAAAAGATAGAAAACATCAAAAATAAAGAAATATTGAAAACCACTAAAAATATGGAAAATTCAAAATGCCAATGCCTGGTGGTCACCATGTAGTCAAGTCACTGCATCTAACCTTCATGTTAGGATAGGGCCCATTAAGGCTTGGTAGGCACCGGGTCTTGGTTTGTCAGAACCGTGGAGATCCCTGTCTGGCCACGTCGGCCTATGCTCGCTCGAAGGAAGCTAACATGTGCTCACTTATGTATTTTATTCAAAAAAGCCGGTAGCATCACCTACGGTGGGGCCCCACCCAGAAGATCTCCGGAAGCTGTAATCTTTATTATTTTCTCTTCGACCAAATGAGACAGTCGGCGCCCTTAAAACGCTGAGCATGAGAAACCGAAACTCAAACCCCAAGGGCAAGAGTAGGATCCATTTCCTCGAGCATCGATCAGAGCACGAGAAGAGGGCAGTGTCCCCGCAGGCATACGAAAGGGAGCCCACAAACATCAAACGACTATATCTCCCTCACTAAAAGAAATACAAAATCAAAATCAAGAGAAAAGTCTGGTCGTGACCGTGCCTGTTACGATAAACGGAACCCCTCAAAGCAAAAGTCTGAATCCACAAAAGGGGCCGTGGCATGTAAATGCTCAAGATTTGGTCCGAAGTTATCCGAAAGGAAAGAGTTAATGTGCCCTTATTCGCTCGCCCGGTTAACGGCTTTGCCAGTCCTCTCAGGAGGTTTATCCCCTACACTCTTCCTTCTCCCTCTAAAGATGAAGGTTCGATGGAGTTTCTGAAGGGTGAAAACTGCCCAGGGTCTGCGACCTTATTTTAATATACACATTTGGTTGCCTACTTTGAAAAGCAAAAGCTATCGCTGCGAAGGAGTCTCCGTGTTTCTGGCTAGTCAAGACCCCTGTTTACCACCTTGATGTCTTCTTATTTAACCTCGGGCTTAGGCCAATGCAAGTGCGTCACCTATGGGTGCGACGGCGTCTGATTCCGGGTCAGCGTCGCACGGTTGGTCGTTAGGGTTCCAGGGTGTTCCATCATATACCATCTAGAGTTGTGAGGAAACAGACTCGGGTCGGGTAAATCATTTACCTCAAACATCTTTTGGGTGAATCCCTGTGGTCGGAAGCGACTGGGAGCCTAAGCATGGTATGACGGTATTGTCATCAGGGTAAGTCTTAGCCGGCGGGATCATCATTCGAGGGGTCTAGAGACCCAAATCAACCTAGATGTGCACTTAGGATACCTGGGAGGTTACTAAGAAACCCCTGTTCTCACGTAGGTTAGGTGCCATTTGGGTGCTTGCCAGGCGTTAGCAACAAAAAATTGAAATGATAAAAATAACTAAAAAGGGAAAAAGAGAAAATGTACATATTTGCAAATAAAAAAAAATCTTTTTTATGATAAAACAAAAAAATGCCAAATATAAAAAGAAAAATAAATCAATTCTGCATGATTGCATTTGTATGCAGCATTTCACTTTAATATCGTTTGCATTCGCATACTTGTCTGTTGCATCCATCATCACCACATCTTTCCCTTGCCTTCGTTAATAAAGGCTTGGCCCCTTGACCAGTTATCAAGGACAGTCACAGTGACCATTTGCTTATTGAGCAAGGGGCCAAGTCAGAACAGAAATTCTGATTTGTTTGTTTCAGTGATGTGTGTAGGGATTCAGGCAACAGAGGCAAAGGTGAAAACCAAACAAACTGAACCTTGTATTTTATTCCAAAATCTAAAAAAATTACATCAAGTTCCGCCCTCTCTCTCTGCATTACTCGTCCCACTACTCTCCGGGCAAAATGCTCTCAAAGGTGCTACCCAACTACGAAAAGCGGTACTCCTACCGCACTGTTTTTTTGATGATTTTGAGTAATATTTTATTGGTGGCCTCCGCTTGGCCGTTACCTTGTGGGTAATAAGGCGATGAATGATGCAATGTAATTGCGTACCTTTTGAAGATGTCGTATAGGTCCTGAGAAATGAACTATGGCCCATTGTCGGTGACGATTGTGCTTGGGACGCCGCTAATCTATGAGCGACGTCACGCGGTTCGGGGAGCAAAGAAGATGCGGAGCGCGCGGGCTCCTCTTGTTTGCTGCAACACAGAAATAAAAGAAAAGAGAAGGGGCCACCATGGGATATTGATCCGGCGGGGTGAGCGGGACAAATGTAATATAGCAAGATATGGGGGTTAAACGGCCATAGCGGGAAGTGACTCGCCGCGGCCTCGGGGGGACGGGAATGGTGTAGAAATCAAATAGCAAGAATTGAAATGGCCATTGGGGAAGTGACTCGCCGCGGCCTCGAGAATATGAGCAGATAAGAATATAACAGAATATAAGGAGAATATAAAGAACGGGAATTTAAACGGCCATTGGGGAAGTGACTCGCCGCGGCCTCGAGAATATGAATAGATAAGAATATAATAAAATATAAAGAGAATATAAGAACGGGAATTTAAACGGCTATTGGGGAAGTGACTCGCCGCGGCCTCGAGAATATGAGCAGATAAGAATATAACAGAATATAAAGAGAATATAAGAACGGGAATTTAAACGGCCATTAGGGAAGTGACTCGCCACGGCCTCGAGAATATGAGCAGATAGGAATATAACAGAATATAAAGAGAATATAAAAACGAGAATTTAAACGGCCATTAGGGAAGTGACTCGCCGCGGCCTTGAGAACATGATGTGATCGCCAGGGGCCAAAAGACCCCAAAATAAAGAAAGTGATCGCGCCTACCTCAAGAGCGGGAGATGGCGGGTTGCTTCTTCCTCCCCCTTCGGCCGGCCGACGGAGAGGGCTTTCCTTGGGTACCCTTGCAAAACAACGACAAACAAGTAATGAGTGGATTAGAAAGATGAAGGTGTAGTATTCAAATCCTTGCGATAAAAATAACGAAATGATGGCAAGACACACACCTGGTTGGTGTTGTCTTTTAAACCCCTCTCGGACACGAGTAGGAGGAAAATACTTATGATGAATGGCGATTATGTCGACGTAGGAATAGAAAAAAGACTCCCTTATAAGGGGGATGGAGGATGCGATATGATGAATGCAAAAGAACTACGAAGAAAAGGAAAGGATTGGCTAATTGGATGTGCCGATGGTGAAATCCGACGGAGCTCCGGTAGCGTAGGGACGACGTGGAAGTACGGTGGATGAGGACAGCCTTCCTCCTGCGAGCGCGGGCACCCGAGAAGCCGACAGAACCTCCACCTACAAAAGACCCCATGGGTTAGAAATGACTCCGGTAGCCTCTGGGCTTCGGCAGCCTATCGGATCTCTTAGAAGCTCCTCCAGAACTGAGGGGGTGGGCCTCTATTTATAGGGCTCCGGAGGGTGGAGGCGTCCAGGACCCTGGATACCTCCATCAGGGCTGAAGTAATATTTTATTCTATTTTTATTCATTTTTTTTGAATATTTTCATGGAGGCGTCCAGGGTCCCGGACGCCTCAATAAGGTCCACCGAACTCCACCGAAAGCCGCACGCGGTTTGACACAACGCGTGATTTTGTGAGCGGCGCCTCGTGATTCAGAAATGGGCGCGTCCAGTTGTCTGGACGCTTCCACAATTTGCTTTTTTCACACACGACAAACCGTCGGACGGTGGACGGGGCCCGGTGGGCAAGGTGATGGAGGCGTCCAGGGTCCTGGACGCCTCCAAAAATATATATATATTTTTTTTTATTTTTGTTTCATTTTTATGCCAAAGTTGGCATTTTTATATTTTTTATATTTGTTTTCATGGAGTCGTCTAGGGGCCTGGACGCCTCCATTAATATATCATTTTTTTATGTATTTTTGGTGTTAAGAAATAAATTAAAGTAATGGAGGCGTCCAGGAGACTGGACGCCTCCATTAAGACCCCCCCGGGTCCGCTGAAAAGGCGTCGGCAGCACCCCGACAGGCACCCTTCCTGGTTTCGGAACCTTCCGGTGCGTCCGATTGGTGGTGATGCCGTCCGAATGCCGCAACGAGATGATTTCCGGATGCCGAAAAGGTGGAAGAAGACTCAAGAATAGGAAACACTCGATCGATTCAAAGTGCGAAAGTCAATGCGGGGCGTCGTGTAGTGATATGAGATTGTTCAGGAGACGTCAGGAATGGCGTGTCTACATCCTCATGGCCAATCGTAGCCGAAGTGGCTCGATTTCGTTCAAACAGTGCATCCAGAGGTCACGTCCGAACCGGGCACGGCTCATTATGACCCAGGGCTGATCGGCGTCGGTCATGCCCGCATAAGGCCTCCAGATCACCTAAGTCAGGCAAATCTTTCTATTTACGAGAAGGACAAAACGGCACAAAATAAAATGGATGGCGATTGATAACCACCATTGCTGCAGGGAACTCTTGCAACTCACGTCTCATCACCATCAGCTGGTAGGACATAGGGGCTGGGTTCATGATGGGCTGCCACCGCCTCGCCAACGGCACCGCCATTGGACGCCAACGATGGGCCTTTCCCATTGGAAGGTAATAATAACTCCACAACTGCCTTGTCATGTGTTATGAACATAATCAAAAAAAAGAGATACAGTTGAAGCTAGGAAAGAAGCCGGGTACCTGGATGAACGGCGTGAAACCACTCACTGTTATCTCTCGATCTGCTCTTTCAGACAGACCCGTAAATAGATGCGCCAGCATGGCTGCCCCCCAGCCGTATCGTCCCACTTTCTCAGGGTCTACCAGGAATTCTAAGAAGCGGCAATGAATGCTGTCTCCTTTCGAGCCCAACAACAATTTCCCCAATAGGAAGAAGAGGAATCTCCTCAAATCCATGTTGGCCCTCTCCCAATTGCTCGCATCTATGCAGTAGATGGCGCGACATCCTCTTTCAGTCCTCTCCATGAACTCTTCCGAGGACTCGTCGTCACGAGGACGAACATCAGTAAGCCCCAGTGTCTCCATGATAGGCATCTTGGCTATGGACATGTTCTTGCGATCATCTAGGTCCACCCCTAGTAACCTCTGGGCAGCCTCTCTGTAGTCGGAGTACGTGATACCGGTCAGTGCCTCGCCACCACTTTCAGGCCTGTAATTTGGACCACAGCTTCCAAGCTGGGCACCATGTGCCCCCAAGGCATCAAGAAGGCACGGCTCATTGGATCCCACCTTTCACGCAATGCTTGGACGAGAGAGAGGTCGAGCCTGATTGGCTCGATCCGAAGAAAGACTCCAAGCCCCATCACGTCTAGCCTGGCCTTCTGAAAATTCGGGAGACCCCGGTATGCGGTCACCACCAACTCCCATGGAATATGTGATTTCATCACACCCTGCGCATATACAAGGAGGAGTTTTTCCAGAAGAGAAAAGGAAGAAGAAAGACTGGAAGAAGAGACGAGCAAGCTCAGCTTACAAGTTGCGATTGGGTCCTTTCATTCAGCTGCCCTTCAAGCTCCGAGAGTCTTCGAGAGCTGCTACCACTGGACCTGCTTCTCTTCGAAGAGTGGGAAGATTCACTCTCCATTTGAACCTTAGAACCCTTAGTTCTTCCGTTTCTGTGGAAACTTGTTGGCTACCGGTGCCCCTGGGGAGATGAACAAGGACGGTATTTATAGAAATGGGAGAAGGGCGAGTCAAGACTGCCTACATCACTATTAACGATAACCCTCGTGATAAGGCACCTCCCTTGCGGTCCTACATGTGTCACTTCACCGCTCGCAGGGTAATTGATTGATGGTGCGATATGATGACTCACTCCCTACGCAGTCTAGGGATGCCCTGTCATGCTGTAGAGGTCATCCGGAAGATTGGAACGTCGTAAAGGAGAAGAGGCTAGAGCCGTCATTACTGACTTCGGCGGCAGATTTCTATGTGAAAGACAATCGGAGCGAGATATGAGTCACCATTTTCGGACGGGGTCTCGACAAGCACATCACATGGGAACAGTGAAGAAGCGTAAGCAAGAAGGAACGCACAAGAGGACAAACAAGCAGTAAGAAATCAAATCACTCCATTCATAAGTCTACATAAACTGTCATAAATATCACAATCATGGAATAGAGGCGTATGCTAGCTCGTCAACTCTCGCCATTACACTCACGCTCATCCCTCTAGGCGTCCCTCTGCTCCCCCCTAAGGTGAGGGTCTCTCCAAGGCCTTCTGGAGCCCCGTGCAGCAGCACTCGCCTCGCCTCGTGGCGCCTACTCAGTAGCGGCGACCCACTAATGCTCCCCTGGCGTCGCAAAGAAGCCACCCATATGGAGCTGGCTAGACTAGCGGAGTCGCGCCCCGAATTCTCGTGCCCTCTCATAATTTGCCTCCATGTTCTCTAGCCTCTATGCCATAGCTCGAAGGCCTAGCTGGAGCTCCCTCACCTGTACCTTCATTGCTCTTCTCTCCTCCCTCTCCTTCTCCCTCTCTAGTCTTTCTCTTTCCGCCTCTCTCTTGGCCACCTGGAGGAACACCCTCAACTCTAGGATGTCCGGATGTGGCCTCTCCTCACTGTGACGCCGCAGCTCCGCTACAATCGCTACCCAGGCATCACGCTCCTCTTCAGCCCGGGCCGAGCGGGCCACCGCACCGGCAAGTTACTCTCGGAGGGAGGCAATCTCAAGAAAAGGGGCCGAGGAGCTGGAAGATGCGCCGCCAGCCATTCCTGCCATCGCTGCCTGCTGGGCACGCTGGAACAAACAAACAACGGCCATCGGCTAAGCTCCAAATTTAAAACAAAAAAAATTAAATAATAAAAAATGCAACACTTCACTTACCAGGATCGCCAGTTCCAGTTGAGTGACGGTCAGCTGCCGCCTAGCCTCTGCTAGTTGGGCACGCAAGCCGTTGATGTCGCATGCATCCCCGGATTGGAGAGGTCCCACATGACTCTCCCGCCGCTGCCGTAGGAAGTCGGCACTGTCCTGCACCAGAATGCTCCCTTGCTGTCCAGGGAGACGTATGCGCCAGTCCTCGAGCTTCGCCTTGCCGCGACTCTCCTTCCTGACACGGCTTGGCTCATCAGCGCTCGCCCATTCATCTGCCAAGCCTGGGGTCCTTCCCATGCCCTACATCAAGAAAGGAGGGTCTTACGTCAAACAACGAGAACGCGTCTCCTGTCAAGGACGCGTCCATCATTTGAGTATAACACTCGCCGAAACCTCACCCGCTCACATGGCTCGCTCCAAACTCAAAACGAATCAACGAGGAGGAGATCGGAGGACCTACCAGGCTGTGTTCACCTCCCTCCATGCCATCGGGCCCCTCGGGTCCCTCAAGTGCCCGAAGGGGCCCTTCCTCCTCCATGGACGCCTCTCCGTGCTCTTGCACGTCCCTCCTCGGGCAAGGAGTTCCTCGCCCCTCTCTCCCTTCGCCATGATTTGGCCCACCAAACTCCATCGATCGAGAGTGGAAGAAGACGAGGATAGGCGAGCGCGGGCTCGTTTGCGGGCAAGGCACGGAAGAAGAAGGGCCGCCTGGCGCTTTAAATTTGAATTCGAAAGATTAGAATGCGTCTTCGCGCCTAGACATCCCAAAAACAAAAACAAAAATAAAACTAAAACACAGAAAACACAGAAAAAACACAAAAACAAAAAAACAACAAAAAAACAACAAAAAGGAGAAATAAAACCTTTGCGCACAACCCCACATTTTATTTCATTCAAAACAGAGTGGGCTACATCAGGGGTTTAGATGCTTCGGGCCTTAAATTCCCCAGTTCGGTTACATAAGCTCTCCACAGTTCATGCTCTTCCTCCACATGTACTAACGCCTTTCCCGAAGTGCTTATCTTCCATGATGATTTGATAATCTTCACTTCCTTGGCATCCGCTTCCGTACCCGACTCTCTCTTCGTCAGAGGAGCAATATCAGATAACGGTGGGAACAAGTGGCGGGAAAGGCCGATTTGGATGCAACACCGATGCGCATTGTACAAAGCAAACTCAGTCGCGCCGATCAGTTGGAGTTCAGCTTCGGGGGAAGACCTTGTGAGGTGTTCGCGCGAAAGTAGGCATGCCGGTGCACAAGTGAAGAAGCTTTGCCTCATGGTCTTGAAGTGGGACCGCCAGCCTTCACGCTTCATCAGCCACGGGATGCGATTCATTACATTACCACCAAAGCCTAACACGTCGGCTATGTGGTAGAGGGGACTTTGTTGGAAGATCTTCGAGGCAGTTAGCATCCCCTCGCGGTGATCAAATTTGAAATGCAAATCGATCCAGCAATTTAGGAGAAGTGCACAACCGAAGGGAGGCTTACCCATGCTGGAAGTAGTAAGACCACTGTAAAGGTAGGCAAGGACGACGGGTCCCACCCTTCTGCCGTTCCAAATCCCGCAAATCACACTCAGCTGGTCTTCCTCCACTATGTTGTCAGTGTAAGGGAATAAGAGAGCTCCCGTCAAATAGATTGTGAATCCCCTCATGATTTCCTCCAAGCGGTCATAGTCTGGCGATCCTCTCAGGGCGTCCATGACCCATTCTGCGAGTTTTTGCAGATCGATCCCCTTCTGAGTACGGACGTTTCTAATGGCACCAGGCGGCATGAAGCTTCCAAGGACCTCCTCGGAAGTCACCCTCAGCATTCACGTAATCTTTGTCCTGCCATCACTTTTGAACCTTTTTAACCCGAGTAGGAGTTCTACCTCCTCGAGAAGGATGGTCGCCTTGAAAGAAGGGAAGATGAAGGTGTGAGTTTGAGGATGCCAGATCTCAACCAGCGCTCCCATAGCCGCCCAGTCCATACGAATCTTCTCGTAATGTTTGGCGTGAACTAGGAGCCCCTGAAGGTGCCACCTCGTGATTATGGCCCTCATGTCGATGGAGATGTTGGAAGTTAGCTTCGAAAGCCACGGCAGTTTGGAGAACTTCCTCGGGCCTGGGAAGAGTGGACACGACTGGAAAGAAGAAGAAGAACAAAGGAGGAAAGAGGTGAAGGAAAGATCATACGGGAAATTTGAAATGAGTCAACTCACCATATGCGACCGGATCAGCCCACTCAGATGACCCTCAACGTCGGAGAGTCGCCTAAAGTCGCTGCTAGGCCTGCTCCTCTTCACAGGGCGGGAAGACTCTCCTTCCATCCTGGAAATCCCTAGATTCTCCTCTCCTCCTCCTCTTGAGCTTTCAAAGCTCTCCTTGGTGCATTTGGCTGAACTAGCCTAAGGGGGGTACTTATAGGAAGGGAAGGGGGTAAAGGCCAAGAGACGTCACATCAATGTCGGGTCGTCGCCGTTGACTTCAGCAAAAAGTATTTTGTCTTGATCTCCCTTGTACTGTGGTGCAATTCTACTGCTTTTAATCATGTTGATCAGTGCAGGTTTCACTAATGGACGCCACCGTCCCATCGTGTGCCACCATTCGGTAGCTAGTCCCACCATGTCATGCATTGTATTATATAATATTTACGCTACTAGAACATGTCAAGGACCTTGCGACCTGAATGACTCTAGAATTTGAGTTCCCCTTCAACAAAATTAGTGATGATTTTAGAGGAATTTAAGTTGTGCGGATAGGCCGTTAAGTTGTGAAAGCGAGGGGACGATGGTTCCACTCGGTGAGTTGGTGCGTGGATAAACGGGCCCCAGCTCAGTATCAGCTCACCGGATCGGTATCCTGACCCATTCTTAACAACTTGACAATATTATCCTTGGATAATTTCAATTTTAGTTTGTTTTAAGTTTTCTTTTAAACCTAGCATGCATTCATGTAGGACTTTGATTCCATTGCTGAAAATCATTCAAAGTAATTCGATTGCAAAGGCCGTTGTGCTTAAATTCTTATAATATGAGATATTCCATTCCGAATGAAGTACTGAGTTTCTTGGAGACAGCCCCGCGCTGTTCTTCCAAAAGAGACCAATGTTTGGATTGATCCTCAAATATTCCTTTACTTTTACTCTATTTAACCCACCTTGGCCGCAGCACTTCCACATTGGCTGGTAACCGCTCCCCAAGGTAAAACCTGCAGGTTTACGACCCAGGTACTTCCACACAGAGAAGTTGGTCCCTTTTTCTACTCATGCATGAGCACACATTTTCCCCTTCCTTGTTTGATTTCCGTCCAAGCAATTGTTGAATTTGGAAGACCTTCTTCAAGGTCGTCTCATTGAAAACTCTGAAAACATTCCAAAACCATAATGTTGAAAGCGTGTCTCATCACACCTTGGCATCTACTTTTTAGTCCATTCTCACTCCATTCCACTTCACTTCAATGCCATTCCACTACGTGTCACTCCCTTGCAAAGCAGACGCCAAGGCGGGGCAACTGTAGACACGCCGTTCTTGATATTACCATGAGTAAATTTCATATTACACTATGATACCCCAAGATGGCCTTCACATTTTTAATTACTCTGGTGATTTCCTATTTTATGAATTATTTTACATTTTTTTGAATTTTTTCCGTGGAAAATCTTTGAGGTGTCCAGGAGCCTGGACGCCTTCATAAGTAAAAAAAAAATAATTATGAAGGCGTCCAGGGCCCTAGACGGCTCCATCATGAAAAAAATGAAAAATAAAAAAAATAATTGTGAAGACGACCAAGGACCTGGACGCCTCAGTATTGAGGCGTCAAGGGGCCTGGACGCCTCCACACTCAGCATCCGGACAACCCCTGTTGTGTCCCTGTGGTTTTGATGATTGGCTTTGATGTGAGTTAATCTTTTGATGATTGGTTTTGATGTGAGTTAATCACTATGAGTCATCTTGCTGTGTGAGTCATCATGCTGTTATTCAGTCATTTTCTGATCATAATGCAGTCTCTCATATGTTCAGTTAATTTGCTGTTCAGTCAGTTCATCAGATCATGAAGCATTGCATTATATGTTCAGTCATGTTATCTGCTGCATAAATCTTTCACATGCATTATTTGTTCAAGTGTAAACTCTGTCAGCATTGTCAGGACTGAAGTGGGTCGACCCCCCTTCTTAGATGGGTCGACCCCCTAGACTATTAATGTCTGTACACTGCCAGCACACACGTTCAAAATCTCTACATGTGAAGTCTACACATCGACTGTTCATGCAAATTCTAGACATTTGATCAAATTTGTACACTGGTCTTGGCATATGCATTCATAAAGTGTATACACTCTTCGGTTGACTTCAACTGAAGTCTGTACATCGGCATGCATTACATCAAGTGTGTACATTGCATAGCATGTTACGTCTAAGTCTATACATCACTGTTCATGCATTCACTGTCAAGTCTACACATTGTTGGGTCTTCATGCATTAACTCCAAGTCTGTACATCGCTCAAAGATTTCCAAGTCTGTACAGCCAATGCACTCAATTGAAGTATATACATTGGTCTTCATATTCGAAGTCCATACATCGATCTTCATATTCGAAGTCCACACATCGGTCTTCATATTCGAAGTCTGTACATTGGTCTTCATATTGGAAGTCTATACATTGGTCTTTATATTCGAAGTCCATACATCGGTCTTCATATTCGAAGTCTGTACATTAGTCTTCATATTGGAAGTCTATACATTGGTCTACACCTGAAGTTTGTACAGCCATTCTCTTATCAAAGTCCATACATCCTTCTGTTGGAATTCCAAGTCCATACATCGGACTGTTTGAGCAAAGTCTGTACAGCGTGTCACTCACGTTGGAAGTCTATACATTGGGGGTCTTTTACCTACGTTGCTCGAAACAAAGTCTATACATTGGACTGTGCCAAAGTCTATACACTGGCAGCACTGTGCAAGTCTATACATTGGCGTTGGTCATCCAAGTCTGTACATCGCTTGGCGCTCACCAAGTCTGTACATCCTCCGCCAAGCTTTCCAAGTCTGTACAGCGAAAGTCTGCACATCCTGTTTAGCTGAAGTTTGTACAGCCATCCGTCTACCCTACCGTCTCAGTTAAGCCTTGAAGTCCGTACATCCACCGTCTCTTTCAACGTCTCACATTCGTCAAGTCTATTCAATTGTCTTCATGGCATTGCAAGTCTGTACAGCCTTGGCATGTGCTTCGCAAAGTCTATACATTGCGTTGGTGGCAAGTCTATACATTGGGCTGTAGCTTGCTTGAAGTGAAGTCTACACATTGATTCACTGTTCAGGACTCTCACTCAAAGTCTGCATAGCATGCTTCGTTGTTCAAGCTTTCAAAACTCTATACATCGCTCTTGAGCTAATGTCTATACAGCCGTTTCTTTGGCAAGTCTGCACATCGTGAAGTCTACACACGCGATTGCCTTACTTTGCTTCAAGTCTGTACAGTCTCTCCCTCAGCAAGTCTATACACTAGGGTCGTCAGCTGAAGCTACAGCATGTCTGTACATTGGGTTCTCATGCATGTTAATAGCAAGTCTAGACATTGTCTGTCATGCACGCAGTCAAGTGTATACACTCTACACACTTGGTTAACTGATGCTTTAAGTCCATACACCCATTCCCTTGGTATGTTAATGCATTTAACTGAAAGTCCATACACTGAGCTCGCATGAAGAACTTCAACTCTATACACTCTCCCAGTGTACACACTTACTCACTTACTGATTCTAAGTATATACATTGTGTTGCATTGCTTGAATTTCCTCAAGGCTATACACTGAGCTCGCATGAAGACTCAAAGTCTATACACTCACTCAGTATTCACACTTGCTCATTTGTTGCTTATAAAGTCTATACATTGCATTTTTCAGTATGAGTTATCAAGTCTATACACTCGATTCCTTCATGCATTTCACAGAAGTCTAAACACTCCCTCCTGTTATGATAATGCATTCTTCAGCAAGTATATACACTGAGGTCGCATAAAGTCTTACAAGTCTATACACTCTCTCAGTGTACACACTTATTCATTGCTGCTTCTGAAGTATATACACTCGTGTTAAAAGCCTGAACTAACTAAGTAGATACATTCCTTTTATCTTTGTCTGCAGGTGATTTAGGCTAATGAAGGGCACGTGATCCGAGGGCTGACAGGAAGCTGACACGTGGCCAAATATCTTGGGCGGGAAATGTGGAATACACGCGCCCAGTGCTGCTCCTGCTCGAGCAGCTATATAAGAAAGACTCCGTTGTCTGAAGGAGGCTGATTGAAGTAGAAAAGAGAAAAAGAGAAGCAGAGAGCAGAAGAAGAAGAAATAGAAGAAGAGTGAGCCAAAAGATGAGAACAGAAGAGGGCTGATCGAGACTGAGAGTGAAGAAGAAGAGAGGCAGAGAAGTAGAAGAAAGAGAGCCACGATCAAAAGAGCAGAAGAAGAAGAGAAAAGAAGAGATGGGGAGAGCCTGCGAAAGAGAATAAGATAGAGAGTGAGAGCAGCAGAAGAAAAAGAGAAAGAGAGAGCTCGTGAAGAAGAGCAAAGAGAAGCTCCGTTATTTTCACTGGACCTTGGATCAAATCCAATCCAGTTGCTCCTGCGAGAGCTACAGTTTATATTTCATTTTCCAGCTTTCTGGTTGCTGAAGTTATTTTCATTTTGTGTTTCTTATTTTTCTTTTGTTTTTCTGATTACCTTTGTTCTTCCGATCCTCTAGACTGAGGTCGGGTTCCTCCTGTTGGTTCAGAAGAAGGGAGATCTGATCTCCGGGTTGCAAGTGACAGGTTGTCACTTGTGGGTTCCCTCTGGTTAGAGGAAGGGAGGCTCGTCCTCCGGTTCTGGGCTTGTGGGTTGCAAGTCCAGGGGTCCCTCCTGGTCTGGAGGAAGAGAGGTCTTCGACCTCTAGTTTCCAAGTGGCTGGGAGTCACTTGGGGTGTCCCTCCGGTTGGGAGGAAGAGGGGAGGCTGTTCCCCTGGTCAAGCTGTGTGGCAGCAAGTGTTCATAGACTGAGTCTGCTTGTTTCTAGCACTGGCTAGTGAAGTCTCACTCCGGTTGGGAGTGAGGGGTGGATGTAGGTCTGGAGGACCGAATCACCTAAAAAATCTACTGTGCAGTGGTTTGTTTTGTGCGTTTGCTCCTTGCCTCCTACCTCCCATTCACAGGTTATGCATGCATGGTTAGTTGTGTTATCTTGGATTGTTTGTATTGTTCCTATTTGCAGTAACCTTAAGCATTATATTTTGCTAGGTGTGTTTGGGTTGCATAGTTCTGTCTGCATTTCTGGTTTGATCAGGTGGCTGCATTGTTGCAGTCCAACTGTTTGATCATGTGTTATCTTATCATCTCATCTTGCAGAGCTCTTTAGTTTTTATTCCGCATATATGAGCTTTAGAGTTTTAATTTGGGCATTATTTCTAAAGGGGATGCATTCACCCCCCTCTGTATCTGGACTTAGCACCCTAACAATTGGTATCAGAGCGGTGTCTGCTTAGAAGGTCCAGCGACCTGCAGATCCGATCTTGCAGTCTTAGGTGCTAATTTGCTTTTGGTGCATCAATATTCCTGTTGCTTTATATCTGATCTGTTTTCATGGGTGAACCACCAGTTTTCAACGGTTCCAATTTTAGTATATGGTCTGCTAGTCTGAAAAACTATGCTAAATCTGTTAATCCAGACCTGTGGAAAGTGATTTCACACAGTCCTCATGAACTACCAAAGAAAAAGTCCAAATGGACTGACAGTCACAAATTAATGCATGAAGAGAATCAGATAGCTATAAATCTAATGAAGGCAGCTACTGATAGAGCTTTTCATTCATGTTTCTTTGATTGCAGTTTTGCTAAAGATATTCTGGACATGCTGAAGCGAACTCAGATAAGAAATGAGGACAGCTGCATGAGACAGCAGTCAAGATGAAGATGATGATGAGGTAAATCCCTTTGAAAACTATACTTTAGATGATTGGGAAAATGCATATTATGAGCTACTTGAATCTCATGAACTGTTAAGAAAATAATATAAAAAATTGAAGAAGGGTACTGGGTCAGTTAGTTCAAGTTCTCCATGTAGAAATTGTGTTGAATTGAAAAATGTTCATGATGCCTGTATGTCTGATTTTCAAATGTTGAAGAAACAAATTTCATTATTGAAAACTGAGAATCAAGATCATATAAATGTGATATCTGAACTCAAAGAAAAATTCAAGTCAGATAATGATAATCAGACTCTTGTTAACTATCATGACCAGTATAAAAAATTGCTGAAAAACTTTGAAAGTGTGAACTCAGATTTAAACAAGCTAAAATCTGAAAATGATTCTCTGAGAAAATCTGTTAATGAAAATGATGAAAAATTTGAGAAACTTGAGCAGGAGAAGAACTTGTTTGCTGAAAAATTCAATGCCATAAAATCTGTAAATATAGAATTACAGAAAGATCTGGAGAAACAGCAAAAAGAATTAAAGGAATTTGAGGCTGAAAGAAAACTTGGAGTTAACTCAGATGATCAGACTCTAATAAATGAGTCAATTCAGAATGACAAGCTTAAGGAAGAAAATGAGAAGTTAAAAATGCTGAACTCCACTATCTCTGAGAGACTTCTAGCCTTAGAAAGAGGAAAAACTGTTTGCATTGAAGATTCTGATAAACTGAGCAATCTGGAAAATGAAATTGAGAAATATAAAACTGCTAACAAAGTTTTGAATGAAGCTATGAATTGCAGTGAGCAAGAGATTGCCAGTTATAAGTTACACATTTCCTCACTAGAAAATGAAATTCAAGATCTGAAAACATCTCTGTCAAAGTTTGTGAGTGGACAAGAGAATCTGGACATGTTATTAGGAGTTAAGGTCAATACTCAAAAGGAAGGGTTAGGCTACAACAATGTCAATAAAAAGGTTATCAAAAACAAGCTAATGACATCTTTTATCAAAGCATCAGATGTGGCCACCACCTCAGAAAATAAACAACCAAATGTTCAGAAGAATCAGAAACAAACTGAAAAAATGGAAAAGGTCAGTCATGTGAAGAAAGGAGTGAATCACATTGAAAAAATGCATGCTGTACATCACTCGAACTTTCCTGCCACCAAGAAAAAGACTGATTTTAAATATGTTGAGAAAGTTCAATCTGTGCTTGACATGAATACACATACACATGCACATAAAAATAAGAATTCATGTCATTACTGTGGTAGGGTTGGCCACATTATGGAAAATTGCTTCATTCTGAAACAAGACAACAAAAAGCATGCTAGGAAACATGTCTCTGCTCAGAACAAAAAGAAAACTGAATGCTATCACTGTGGCAAATTGGGCCACAGGGCCATTGAATGCTGGCATGCTCAGGTTAGACAATTCAATTCTAAAACTGTTAAACTCCCTGTAAATGAAAATGCTTTTGGAAGAAATATTTTCAGAGGCAAGCATAATGAGTGCTTCAAATGTGGGAAGTATGACCACACAGTCAAGGACTGTTGGCACATTCAGAAGAATTCTTTTAACCCCCATGTTATCAAATTCTCTGCCAGAAAATCTGTGAGCTTTTCATGCTATAACTGTGGGAAGCCAGGCCATAGAGCTGCTGAATGTTGGCTGGCCGGTTTTAGTAAACAGAATTTTAATTCTGTCAACAACAAAAAGTTTCATGCATATACACATGGATTTCATGCTAACAAGAATGTGCATAGATCAAATCTGAAATCTAATGCATCTTACTATCATTATAGTAAACAGAACTCTCTCTCTGCCAATAAACTTCATGACAACAGTAATGTGCATAAGAAGAATTTGAAATCTGCTAATTCATGCCATTATTGTGGATAAATTGGTCATTCAATGAATAATTCCTACTTGATGAAATCTGATGACCAAGCAGCTAGAAAATTATTTAGAAAACCTGCTACGAATGTCATTGTCAATTCAGGACCCAAGACCTCTTGGGTACCTGTTTGTGCAAAATAACTTTGCTTTGCAGGTGTGCCTTGGAATGGAATAAAAAGGGGTATTAATCCAAGGCACTCAAGAATGAAAACCCCTTCTGAACTTTTCAGGTAAATTCTCTGCATTTCCTGTTTTGAAACTCATTGCATATCTGGTTTGATGTGTTCTTGCATATCTGTCATCTTTTGAACACTATGAGCATTCGTGTCTCTTAATGCTCATATGAATTGGCTGTTTAGATATTGAAATGAGAATAAACTTGCAATTTCTGAAAATCTGAACTGCATATGTATGTTGTTTGAAATCTAACTATTGCATTCTGAAAAATCTGATAAGCTAAAATTTGATCCATGCATGCTGCCCATGTTGAATTATCATGATTGACCTCAATGGTATATCAAATGGTAAGCTACCAAAAGGCAGGGAAATCTGTCTGGAGGTTCTTACTATGTGAGAGGTGATCTTTTAGACCAAGTACTCCGCCTAGTACCATGGGTCACTTTGCTGGATAGGACAGTCTGAATGTGCACAAGTCACAATATCATTTGGAATCATATGTTCAGTTTTCAGTGCAAACATTGCATGTTTTTAGGGGGAGTAAATGGCATATCTTTGCATAGCATTCAATGTTGAGTCTTTGCATGTTTTTGCATACATATGGTTAATTGCATTGCATTTCCATAATTTGAAAAATGCCAAAAAATTTGTTTGAATGCATATTGTCAGGGGGAGTCAATGCATTGCATATAGGTTGTTAAATGCATACATTTGTCAAAATTCATTGCATATCCTTTCTTATTCATTTGGTTGACAAACCTCGATCATACTCTAAAAAATAATCACTGTGCTTCAAAATCTCTCTTATCAATAGGTATCATTTGGCTTCAGAATTCCATCAGTCTTTCATGAAGATTTCAATGGGACTATCTCGATCATAAATCTGAAAACACTTGAACTAGGAATCTTCTATTATAT
This sequence comes from Amorphophallus konjac, assembly GCA_022559845.1. Classification (NCBI taxonomy): domain Eukaryota; kingdom Viridiplantae; phylum Streptophyta; class Magnoliopsida; order Alismatales; family Araceae; genus Amorphophallus; species Amorphophallus konjac. The sequence goes on from CM040121.1 coordinate 153,219,470, forward strand.
ATTTTTATGAATGTCTGAAATAACTCATGTGGTTTAAGTTTAATGTTCATGGAGTTTGACTTTAAAATCTCTTAAAAATATCTGAAGCATGTTTAATAAACCTTAACCATCTATTTCATGCTGTGTCTTGTAAAATCTTCTGAAATCTGCATTATTGAATTCATGGCTTTAATTGGTTAAGTACATGAAATTATTATTGACTTGAAGCAAATGAATTTGTCTGAAATGTCTAAAGGGTAAAGAGTTGTCAGAGCAATGACTTTGGTCACTGAGAAACCATGTCCAAAGGACTATGTCATGAGGTGCCTTAGTTAACTCTGCATAAAATTCATTGAAAATCAGGCAGAGCAATGGCATGCACACTGAGAAATACAACTCACTCATCAAGAAATGATTTGTAGTGTGTCATGATGTGTAAATGCTATCTCTGTTCATATATAGCATGACAGTTAGTCACACTAAGTGCTTAGGGATATTGGCCTCTGATCAAGGTATATCCTCTAGTTACAAGGTGTGCACTGAACTAGAGTGCTCGTAAAATTTGTAGCATGAAAAATTGTTGAACACATCTCAATATCTGAATATTGATGCTAAAATCAAATTACTACAACCCTAGACAAAATCATATGACTTCATAATTGCTTGATCTCAATACTAGTGCATGTAATTCTGAAAGAAGTCAATAGATTTGATTGTGTAAGAGAAAGAGAGATTAATCAAGATAAATATGAGGGCTTGGTTCATTTTTATTAAACCATAGTTTTAGATATCAATACAGAATTTTATTGATAAACTATGCATACATTATGTTTAAACCATGCTGCACAATAAAGTTCATTCATAAGCCCTTATGATGGAAGACTTTGAAAACTTATGTTTTAGATTTATAAGATTGATATCTCTCTGAAAATTTGACTGAATTTCTTGTGATTGGAGCTTCTTTAAAAATCTGCTACTTGAAACTCTTCTGCTCAATGTCATTGATTCATTGACCTGAACTTCTCCTTGTTATCCATCTCATAAGATTCCACTTATTGAGGGGGAGCTTCCATGTCATATGCATCATGCTGCCTAGAAACTCTTAAAGGGGGAGAATTGTGTTCTTGCATTCATATTTTTAGGGGGAGCTCTTGCATTTTGGTATCTCCTTCTGCATCTGCATTCATATTGATTATATCAAAGGGGGAGATTTTTGCCAAAGGGGGAGAATTTTATTCCATCATTGCATGCTGGTTTACTTTAACTTCTCAAACTATTTTCTTTTTGATGAAGTCAAAGGGGGAGAATAGTTTGTGTCATCAGAATTACTCACAGTGTAGTGTTGCCATCATCAAAAAGGGGGAGATTGTTGTGTCCCTGTAGTTTTGATGATTGGCTTTGATGTGAGTTAATCTTTTGATGATTGGTTTTGATGTGAGTTAATCACTATGAGTCATCTTGCTGCGTGAGTCATCATGCTGTTATTCAATCATTTTCTGATCATAATGCAGTCTCTCATATGTTCAGTTAATTTGCTGTTCAGTCAGTTCATCAGATCATGAAGCATTGCATTATATGTTCAGTCATGTTATCTGCTGCATAAATCTTTCACATGCATTATTTGTTCAAGTGTAAACTCTGTCAGCATTGTCAGGACTGAAGTGGGTCGACCCCCCTTCTTAGATGGGTCGACCCCCCTAGACTATCAATGTCTGTACACTGCCAGCACACACGTTCAAAATCTCTACATGTGAAGTCTACACGTCGTCTGTTCATGCAAATTCTAGACATTTGATCAAGTTTGTACACTGGTCTTGGCATATGCATTCATAAAGTATATACACTCTTCGGTTGACTTCAACTGAAGTCTGTACATCGGCATGCATTACATCAAGTGTGTACATTGCATAGCATGTTGCGTCTAAGTCTATACATCACTGTTCATGCATTCACTATCAAGTCTACACATTGCTGGGTCTTCATGCATTAACTCCAAGTCTGTACATCGCTCAAAGATTTCCAAGTCTGTACAGCCAATGCACTCAATTGAAGTCTATACATTGGTCTTCATATTCGAAGTCCATACATCAGTCTTCATATTCGAAGTCCACACATCGGTCTTCATATTCGAAGTCTGTACATTGGCCTTCATATTGGAAGTCTATACATTGGTCTTCATATTCGAAGTCCATACATCGGTCTTCATATTCGAAGTCCATACATCGGTCTTCATATTCGAAGTCTGTACATTGGTCTTCATACTGGAAGTCTATACATTGGTCTACACCTGAAGTCTGTACATCCATTCTCTTATCAAAGTCCATACATCCTTCTGTTGGAATTCCAAGTCCATACATCGGACTGTTTGAGCAAAGTCTGTACAGTGTGTCACTCACGTTGGAAGTCTATACATTGGGGGTCTTTTACCTACGTTGCTCGAAAAAAGTCTATACATTGGACTGTGCCAAAGTATATACACTGGCAGCACTGTGCAAGTCTATACATTGGCGTTGGTCATCCAAGTCTGTACATCGCTTGGCGCTCACCAAGTCTGTACATCCTCCGCCAAGCTTTCCAAGTATGTACAGCCAAAGTCTGCACATCCTGTTTAGCTGAAGTCTGTACAGCCATCCGTCTCCCCTACCGTCTCAGTTAAGCCTTGAAGTCCGTACATCCACTGTCTCTTTCAACGTCTCACATTCGTCAAGTCTATTCAATTGTCTTCATGGCATTGCAAGTCTGTACAGCCTTGGCATGTGCTTCGCAAAGTCTATACATTGCGTTGGTGGCAAGTCTATACATTGGGCTGTAGCTTGCTTGAAGTGAAGTCTACACATTGATTCACTGTTCAGGACTCTCACTCAAAGTCTGTACAGCATGCTTCGTTGTTCAAGCTTTCAAAACTCTATACATCGCTCTTGAGCTAAAGTCTGTACATCCGTTTCTTTGGCAAGTCTGCACATCGTGAAGTCTACACACTCGATTGCCTTGCTTTGCTTCAAGTCTGTACAGTCTCTCCCTCAGCAAGTCTATACACTGGGGTCGTCAGCTGAAGCTACAGCATGTCTGTACATTGGGTTCTCATGCATGTTAATAGCAAGTCTAGACATTGTCTGTCATGCACGCAGTCAAGTGTATGCACTCTACACACTTGGTTAACTGATGCTTTTAAGTCCATACACTCATTCCCTTGGTATGTTAATGCATTTAACTGAAAGTCCATACACTGAGCTCGCATGAAGAACTTCAACTCTATACACTCTCCCAGTGTACACACTTACTCACTTACTGATTCTAAGTATATACATTGTGTTGCATTGCTTGAATTTCCTCAAGTCTATACACTGAGCTCGCATGAAGACTCAAAGTCTATACACTCACTCAGTGTTCACACTTGCTCATTTGCTGCTTATAAAGTCTATACATTGCATTTTTCAGTATGAGTTATCAAGTCTATACACTCGATTCCTTCATGCATTTCACAGAAGTCTAAACACTCCCTCCTGTTATGATAATGCATTCTTCAGAAAGTATATACACTGAGGTCGCATAAAGTCTTACAAGTCTATACACTCTCTCAGTGTACACACTTATTCATTGCTGCTTCTGAAGTATATACACTCGTGTTAAAAGCCTGAACTAACTAAGTAGATACATTCCTTTTGTCTTTGTCTGCAGGTGATTTAGGCTAATGAAGGGCACGTGATCCGAGGGCTGACAGGAAGCTGACACGTGGCCAAATATCTTGGGCGAGAAATGTGGAACACACGTGCCCAGTGCTGCTCCTGCTCGAGCTGCTATATAAGAAAGACTCCATTGTCTGAAGGAGGCTGATTGAAGTAGAAAAGAGAAAAAGAGAAGCAGAAGAAGAAGAAATAGAAGAAGAGTGAGCCGAAAGATGAGAACAGAAGAGGGCTGATCGAGACTGAGAGTGAAGAAGAAGAGAGGCAGAGAAGTAGAAGAAAGAGAGCCACGATCAAAAGAGCAGAAGAAGAAGAGAAAAGAAGAGATGGGGAGAGCCTGCGAAAGAGAAGAAGATAGAGAGTGAGAGCAGCATAAGAAAAGGAGAAAGAGAGAGCTCGTGAAGAAGAGCAGAGAGAAGCTTCGTTATTTACACTGGACCTTGGATCAAATCCAATCCAGTTGCTCCTACGAGAGCTGCAGTTTATATTTCATTTTCCAGCTTTCTGGTTGCTGAAGTTATTTTCATTTTGTGTTTCTTATTTTTCTTTTGTTTTTCTGATTACCTTTGTTCTTCCGATCCTCTGGACTGAGGTCGGGTTCCTCCTGTTGGTTCAGGAGAAGGGAGATCTGATCTCCGGGTTGCAAGTGACAGGTTGTCACTTGTGGGTTCCCTCTGGTTAGAGGAAGGGAGGCTCGTCCTCCAGTTCTGGGCTTGTGGGTTGCAAGTCCAGGGGTCCCTCCTGGTCTGGAGGAAGAGAGGTCTTCGACCTCTGGTTTCCAAGTGGCTGGGAGTCACTTGGGGTGTCCCTCCGGTTGGGAGGAAGAGGGGAGGCTGTTCCCCTGGTCAAGCTGTGTGGTAGCAAGTGTTCGCAGACTGAGTCTGCTTGTTTCTAGCGTTGGCTAGTGAAGCCTCACTCCGGTTGGGAGTGAGGGGTGGATGTAGGTCTGGAGGACCGAATCACCTAAAAAATCTACTGTGCAGTGGTTTGTTTTGTGTGTTTGCTCCTTGCCTCCTACCTCCCATTCACAGGTTATGCATGCATGGTTAGTTGTGTTATCTTGGATTGTTTGTATTGTTCCTATTTGCAGTAACCTTGAGCATTATATTTTGCTAGGTGTGTTTGGGTTGCATAGTTCTGTCTGCATTTCTGGTTTGATCAGGTGGCTGCATTGTTGCAGTCCAACTATTTGATCATGTGTTATATTATCATCTCATCTTGCAGAGCTCATTAGTTTTTATTCCGCATATCTTAGCTTTAGAGTTTTAATTTGGGCATTATTTCTGAAGGGGATACATTAACCCCCCCTCTGTATCCGGACTTAGCACCCTAACAACCCCGGCACGCCGGTCGAGTTGACGCTTCAGAAAAATCCAAAACATTGAAGCGTCCAGGTGTCTGGACGCGTTCAATTTCTGACATCCGGACAAGCCTGAACCGCCGCTCGATTTGACACTTCGAAAAAATCAAAAACATTGAGACGTCCAGGTGCCTAGACGCCTTCAACTTCCGACATCCAGACAAGGCGAACCGCCGCTCGATTTGACGTTGCGGAAAAATCCAAGAATATAAGGACGTCTTGCCAGCTAGACGCGCCCACTCATGAGTCACGGGTATCCACCGAAACCACGCGCTTTGCCTACTGTCTGCGACCTTCGGCGGAGTTCCGGTGGGCGGACATGGAGGCATCCAATCTTCTGGACGCCTTCATAAAAATATTAAAAATAAAAAAATAAAAAATGTTTTATTTATTGTTGGAGGCGTCCAGCGTCCTGGACACCCCCATCTTGAGGCGTCCAGTGCCCTAGACGCCTCAATTCACCTGCCTCTATAAATAGAGGACCCCCTCCCTCGAAGGGAAGGGGCTTCAGATCCGACAGAGGAAGGAGAGACTCTGTCGGATCTCATTTCTAACCCGTGGGTCTTTTGTAGGAGGAGGTTCTGTCGGCTTCTCGGGTGCCCGCGCTCGTGAGAGGAAGGCTAGCTCCATTCCTTCTGCTTCCACGTCGTCCCCACGCTGCCGAAGCTCCGTCGGATCCCGCCATCGACACATTCAATAAGCCAATTCTCTCCCTTTTCTCCATAGTTCTTTTGCATTCATCATCTCGCATCCTCCGCCTCCCTTCATAAGGGAGTCTTCTTTTATACAGGTCTGCATAATTCCATTCATCATAGCATTTTCCTCCTACTCGTGTCCGAGAGGGGTTTAAAAACAACACCAACCAGGTGTGTATCTTGCCACGATTTCATTATTCTTCATTAAGGGACTAATACTACACTGCCATCTTTTCTGATCCACTTGTTTTGTGTTTATTTTTCTTTTGCAAGGGTAACCAAGGAAAGCCCTCTCCATTGGCCGGCCGAAGGGAGAGGAAGAAGCAACCCGTCATCTCCCGCTTTTGAGGTAGGCGCGATCACTTTCTTTGTTTTGGGGTCTCCGGCCCTGGCGATCACATCATATTCTCGAGGCCGCGGAGTGTCATTTCCCGCAATGGCCATTTAAATTTCTGTCACTTATATTCTGCATTGTTCTTATATCTGTTTCTTGTATCTGTTATATTCTCGAGGCCGCGGCGAGTCATTTCCCACAATAGCCGTTTAAATTTCTGTCTCTTATATTCTATTCCTTATATCTGTTATATTCTCGAGGCCGCGGTGAGTCATTTCCTACAATGGCCGTTTGAATTTCTGTCATTGATATTCTGTGCTGTGGTTATACCTACTCATATTCTCGAAGCCGCGGCGAGTCACTTCCCGCAATGGCCGTTTAAATTCCTGTTGCTTGTATTCTGTACTCTTCTCATATCTGCTCATATTCTCGAGGCCGCGGTGAGTCATTTCCCGCAATGGCTGTTTAAATCACTGTCGTTTAAATTCTGCACTTTTCCCATCTCCCGAGGTCGCGGAGAGTCATTTCCCGCTATGGCCGTTTAATCTCCATATCTTATTATATTACATCTATCCCGCACGCCCCACCGGAGCAATCTCCCATGGTGGCCTCTCTTCTCTTCTCTCTTCTTTCTGTGCTGCAGCAAAATGAGCCCCTCGCGCGCTCCGCTTCGCCTTCCACGGCAAATTAATTCCACATGACGTCGCTCACAGATACGTCCCTGATCCATTCCATGTTATAAGCTATGACAACTTGGAGGTTCAAAAGGATTTGACGTACGAACAAAAGTCAATCAAAATAACTAAGCAAGAAGTATGTCAACTTAGGAATAAAACTATTCCTATTGTCAAAGTCCAATGAAACAAATCTTGGCCACACGAAGGGACATGGGAAACGGAAGAGGCAATGTGCAAACGATTCCCGGAACTATTCAATTGTAAGTACACTCTCCTTATCAATCACACGTATTGAATTTGGAGACCAAATTCTTTTAAGTGGGGGCGGGTGTCATGCCCGAGAATTTTCTAGGAATTTTTTATGACAAAATCTAGTTACTAAGTAATTAAAAAGGTAATGGGCTATTAAGAAGGAATTAGGGATTTATTTAAATCTATTTAAAGGCCCTATATTCATCAAAGGGTTAAGCCCAACTCAAATAGACCCAAAAACCCAATTCCAAGACATTTAGACCCAAGCCCTATAAATAGACCCTAACTTCGACCCATGTGAACCATAATGTTGGCTCACGTAATTCGAAGGTAAGGAGGCTCTATCTCAGGTTACACCTTTTAAGGGTTTTGTTCCTCTTGCTATGGTCTAACTTTCCTCAAACTTTTGTGCTTGGAGGTCGAGTCTTTGAGGAGATAGAAGCCCCCAAAGTTGCTGTTTCCATGTAAACCATGCAGGAACCAGTGTATCGGTCCAGTGAAGAACAGGAGAGTAGAAGCCCTAAACAAGGTTAGTTTACATTGTGGCTTTAGAACTTTTTGCTCCCCTTTCTATCTTCTACATACCCTCCAATTTTCACGATTTTAGGTCAAGTGGTTGAGGAGAACGAGAGACAGGAAGTTGCTGGTTTAGCACAGGACGTGCAGGAACTAGGGTCTACTTCCAGTCAGAAATTTGAAGTCTTGGGATTGAATCAAAGGTAGGTTATCTCATGAAAAGGCTAAATCAACATGTTAGAAATAAAAGCCCTCTGGTTTCATTCCATTTCATGCTTTCTACTGGTAGTATTTCATGTTCTATCATGACTGCGCATCTAGGTTAAGTTGCATACTTATCCTTTCACCTTAAGAGGAAAGTTATAACCTTGGCTTAAATTATGCATCCCCATGCATCTCCATATTTTAATATGGTTGTATCAGGTCTTACTTGCTTATTGGCACATTTTTCTATACATCTAGTTGCCTTGGATTAGACCTATTCGTTGGTTTTCACTCTGTCTGTTACAGGTAGTAAATGGTCTCCCTAAGACCGCCATAGTCATTTAGCGGCCATACGATAGACCGCTAAACACCTATATGCGGTCCTCACCTGACCGCTAGACTCTATCTATTCTCTGCAACCTGTTAACTCCGAACAGATTGTAGATTGACCCTATTAAATGTACGTTAAGCCTAGATAATTAGGCCTTATTCCTGGTTGTAACTATACATTTATGAACTTGGTTATATTGTGTACTAAACATGTTAGGTTTCATGTCCCTCATGTTTTAAATACCTATTTTAAACTTATGCTATTTTATGCCAAAACCCTTATAGTTTGTATTAAAGTTAATTCCATATGCTTCATGGACTTGTTTTAGTTTTGATTTGATCGTTGTTTTTACCATGATCTTTTCTCATCTATAGTCTTTTCTTTAAGTACAAGGTGCGTACCCCGGTGCGTGGCCATTAGATACACTTTTGCACTTATAAGCACACCTCTTGCACTTATGATCCTCTCTGTTGGATATTCCTTCCACCGAACTAGGTGATCTTGTTTCAAGGCTTCTGTAAGTCAACGCGAGCCTGCGATTCCCACTAGGACGCCGAGCTGATTGTACACTCAAAACCCACCAATTGTCTAGAGAGCACTTTATCGATGTTTCATGTGTTCTGTTCACTAGCGGCCCAATGGAGACCGCGAGAGTCTAGTAGCGGCCATTCCCTTGACCGCCAAATTACGCCTAGCGGCTCTACCATGACCGCATGGTTCTAGTTCATTTATTGCATCAACTCTATCAAAAATGGTCCTGTACTGACCGCTAATTCCAGCTTGCGGCCAGGCTAATGACCGCCAAACCAAGAAACAGCCCAAACTAGACCATTTTTATCTCTGTGGTGCTTAACCTGACGTTTTGACCCAAGGGTTGAATTTTCTATGTTCCTAGATGGTCTATTGATTATCTAGAGCCTAACACCTTACTCAATAAGTTACTAACGAATTATGGAAACTATAGAATATACAGTTATGCTGCCGAATTTCCTCTGTGGCATATTGTTCATTTAAATCATTCTTGAACTCTCATATTCTTAATGGAAGCATTCTTACCTTGATATTTTTATCATAAAAACTATCATTTGAACTTGTACATTATTGGCCTACTTTATTGATATTTCTCGTGGAAGTAGCTTGATTTATAACTTGAAGATGCGGTTCGGACACTGATTATGTGCAAGGGCTCGACACTAGCCCTCTTGGCTAATTGCCGGAAACATGATATAAACCATGGGGTATGATGAACACTGGCGTCACATTACGCTGGGAGTACTTTTTTTATAGACGAGTGAAAATCACAAGGCTCTACATGAAATATACATTCTTGATTACATGACTTTCTAGTGCATAACCTTTATGGTTATGAATAGTACATTCTCGATACATGCTAGTACATTCTTGTTACATGAAAGGCCACTGTACATTCTGGAATGGATATCCTCTCAATCTCTATATAAAATCTCATATATTCATGGTCATGTCTTGTTACTTGCGTTGTTACTTTGGTTTTATTCGCATGCATTTATTCTTCATTTCTAGAGCTAAGATGCTAATTACTTAAACATTACCTTCATGTTGATACTAAGACACCTACTAGGTAAGTGTGCTCATTCCCTACCTTTTCAATCTTTTCAGGAAACTCTAGCGGGGATTCGGATTACTCAAGTGAAGAGTTCGAGAGTGATTAATGATCGAGAGAAGACCTAGTAGAGTTATGAGTCAAGTTGAGTCTATGTACTTTTCCCTTTATTTGAGTCTAGTGAAATGAGTCAATTATCATTGTACTTGAAAATTATTCAATAAAGTGAAGTTTCGAGTGTATTATCTTGTGCATTCCCTTTTATGTGTGAATGTGCTAGCGCTCTGATTTTATTACTCGCTTGTGGCGTACTAGCCGGCTGCTCACGTTCCCGATTATCTTCCGCTGTACTTATATCTCGGGGCGTGACAGTTAAAGTGGTATCAAAGTTGGCATAGGTCAAAGGACATACTTATTCCTAAGAAAAATGTCATGTCATAGGCTAAGTCCAAGAAATTAAGGACCCGTACCTATGAATTAAGGAAAGAAATTCCCAACCCATGTGAGAATTGGGTGGAGACAGGGATGAGATAGTTAATTAGAAATTATCTCGAGGTTAATTTCTATCAATTCCACAAGAATTAATTACTTGTTTATGTCTACAGGCACTTCCCTCTTGTAATAGCCGCTGAACGTGCCGCAAACCGTGCTAATTGGGAAGCAATGCAACAAACAGTTGCGGGTCTTACCCAGGCACTATAGATTGTGGCCTAAGCTGGCGCACGGGCCGGCGCGGGTAATCTGCACGAGAACTTTCGGAGCATGAACCCTCCAAGATTCTCGGGATCCTCCAACCCCGACGAGGTGGAGAACTGGATCGACGAGATGAACCATATATTCGATGTCATGTAATGCACCGATCAAGAAAAGGTCTGTCTCGCCACCTTCCAGTTGAACAAGGATGCGCGTACCTGGTGGAAAGCTATTCCGGCACCACCTCCAAACGCACCACATACTTGGGAGGGATTTCTCGCACTCTTCCTAGCAAAGTATTTCTCTGAACATGTTAAGGAGAGAAAGACTACAGAATTCGCCGCGCTCCGCCAAGGCATGATGTCCATGGCGGAAATGAACTTCAATTCTCTCGTCTAGCTCCTTATGCCCCACATTTGGTGGGCACGGATCTTCTAAAGGCGAATCATTTTATAGACAGTTTAAGGCCTAACTTCATTCAACAACTCGGACCCCAGAATATCCGCACTTATACGGAGATGGTCCAACGAGCTCATTTATGTGGAAGGACCCTGGGAAAGGTCGAAAGGTACAAAGGCAAGAGCGAGGAGTCTAGCCGCAAGTTCAAGAAGTGAGGATGAAAAGAAGAAAAGTACAACATCACTTACAACTCCCGGGATAACAAGAAGAGGTCCTGCAATGGGAGGGGAAGGAATAATCACAAGAATAAGAAGGTAAAGAAGGAGGAAACGCAAGTCGCAACGGCTTGCTTATTCTGTGAAAAAATCGGCCACTCGATGGAGGAATGTTGGAAGCGCCTTGGCGCTTGTTTGCGTTGTGGAAGTCGGGAGCATCGTATGCCTGACTGCCCTCTTATGAAGGAACAACCCTCTAACGGTGGACGCAAGCGGCAAGAATGACTTAATGCGGTTCTAGACAATGATGAAGCGTCCAAGGATGATGTGCTGACAGAAGGCTATGATGCCATTCTAGGAGTAGACTGGCTTGTTGACCATGACTCCTATATAAATTGTCGCAATAGGATAATTTCTTTTCAAAAACCAGGTCTCCCGCGATTCTCTTTCCTTGGCATTAAGTATATGAAGCTCCCTACCATTATTACTTCTCTTCACTCTTCCAAACTAATTTCGCAAGGATGTGAAGCTTTCCTTACTTCCGTGATGGTCACCGAGTCCAAGGAAATTCACATAGAAGAAATCTCTATTGTCAAAGAATTCTCCAATGTCTTTCCATCGGACTTCCCTGGTTTACCGCTCGAAAGGGAAGTAAACTTCTCCATTGAACTCATTCCAAGAGCAACACCTGTCTCCATAGCTCCCTACATGATGTCCCCCACAGAACTTAAGGAACTGAAGAGGCAACTTCAGGAGGTACTAGATAAGGGCTTCATTCGACCCAGCACATCCCTTTTCCACATAAAAAAAGAGAGAGAATAGAGAGAGGGAGAAACAAAAAGAAAAGAGAGAGATCTCACAACTGCATAAAGGGTGAATCCTCCACATACCCAACCCTTAGCTAGAGGTTTACAGTCGCCGTCATCACTCCCTGAGAGACCCGGAGAAGTAGAGCTCCTGTTGTTCCCAAATCAACTCTGTAGGTGAGTTTTCACCAAATATGCCCCATTCAGGCCCCAACTTCCCTTTCCCCCCTTCTGTTTTCCTTTATCTGCAATAGTTTGTAACTTCTCTATTGAAGTTCTACTATCGTGTATTGTTCTCCCAAGAATTTGAAGAATGAATGGAAGCTATTTGGCTCATTGATTGCCCTATTCGCATCTCTCTTTCTCCTTCTCCAATTTCACGGCAACCAGAGTATCATCTGAATTGAGCAAAGTGTCCTACGGGGCTACCTGCGACTTTCATCAATTGTGTTTTTTTCTCTTCTCAATGATATCCCTGTAATTTACACCCTATTGGCCACCACGGGCTCATCAGTACCCAGATGTGGCTCCTGAGCGTCCCTAGGATGGGGCATATAGGCAAGTTGTTGATTTTGTTCCCTTCTTCTATGCATACCTTTGTACCGGTGGCGTCAGTCTTGTCCGAGTTTCTGCGTCGTAGTTCTGAATTCGTCAGGTTTCAATATCCTTAGATGGAGACCAGGGGCTTGCGAATCATCAGCATGGTCTTTGACCCCCCTGGATGAATGAGGAATATCTCTGTATTCTTTTCTTTTCATCCGAAACAGAGCTATGCCTTAGCCGCTATCTCACCGGGTTCCTCTTAGCTCATGCATTAGATCCTTTCTGAATCTTAATAGGGTTCTCCTGGCCCCCTATGGCAAGCTAATCCACCCATGCTCACGCCCTGCACTGATTCTTGGCATCCCCTAGCTCTTGTTAGATCTTAAACCTTCATCCGGCGGGGTAACCCCATTTTCACCCTAATCCGACGCGTGTTTCACTTTTGCCGTTGGATCACCCATTTCTCATCTTTTGCCACCAGATCATCCTGGCCGCCAGACCACTTCTTTATGAAGCCGCCAGTCCACTCCCCATTGGCCTGACCGCCAGATAGCCTCACTTCCCTCTTTTGGTTGCCGGTTCAACCACCCCAACGCGCCAGATCACTTCCCTCCTCCCAAGGCCGCCAGATCGCCTCTTCTAGTGCGCCAGACCAACACTCCCCACTCCTAGCCACCAGATCAGCCAACCCCATGTGCGTGGCCGCTAGATAGCCCAACTCTTCCCACTTCTGGCCACCAGATTAGCCTAACTCCCCTCACTTTACCGCCAAATCACTTAATCTGCTAGCCGCCAGATCATAATTTTCCCTCATCTTGCCGCCAGATCATATCAAACTCTCCTCATTTTGCTGCCAGATCATCATCCGATTTCCAATGTACATTTCGGGGTAGCCCCAATGCTGACAGGGGTTTGCTGAAATCTCATAGTATGACCCTTGGTCAACGGTAGGGGTACAAATAGATATATTATGGCTTTCCGATCACACCCTGAGTGAATAATAAATCGCCTTATTGGCAAACAATGCTCTGACATATGTAGATCCACTGGCCTATGGTTACATGGGTGCTCCCCTGAGCCTTATATGTATGTCGTGGCACCGAAACGGGTCAATACTAATTGGCGGGATATGACCAATGACCCTTGGGTGACTTGAGATTCACAGAGGGCGAGCCCTCAAAGATCCACCACTCACTATAGGGTCCCAGGCTGTCATTCTGGCATGCCTGTCCTTTGGAGTCCGTCTCAGCTTGCTGTGGACGGGCCTCCTCTACATCTCCCCCAACATGTTTCGGGGTAGGGGGAGATGTTGTCAAAATTCTCTTGGAAATCCGTGATTTAATTCCACATCATGTTTCCTCGGCTTTCCGCTCAGTTTTCAGCCCTTATGGTGGTAACGGCCTCACGGCTACCCATGCCGAGTTATGAGAGTAGAGTACCCAACAAGGGGAATAAATCAATAATAAGTGCCACCTCCCAGCATACATTGTTCCGGCAATATACAAGTCTGCCCGAACACAGTCATGCTAGGTCCACCTCGTGGACCCATATGTGTGCATCGTAATACTAAATGTGATCTCATAATAAAAGGCAGCCATCGATCGATGGCCCTACAAGTGATCACGACTACCTGGAGGGATAGCACTCGGGTTCTCCACCCATCATAGGGTACGGGATTGCCATTTGGCATAACCATCGTTCAGGAGATCGTCTCGACATTTCATGGATGAATCTTCTATACCCTCCCCGATGTTCCTCGGGATAGGGGAGGTGCTGCCGAAATCTTCCCTGAATATGTCAAATAAATATATAAGTGAACGGTTAAATAAAGTGATGATAATATGTTTTCAATCAACCCGCATTAAGTCGAAACTGACTTCTACCCGTGATTCTACTAATCTTAACTTCTGGGCATGATTCCAAATAGAGAAATAAACTCCTATATGCCCATTTGCTTGTATTCAACCGTAAAGATGCACGTGTATGAATGCTTGCATTTCCCGATTCTCTTGTATATAAAATGGTGATTAGCGGAAGGTCAGATTAAGTCTAGCTAGAAGCTATCACTAAGCGTGAGGTGATTTTCAAATCTAAGTTCTCTGCCTCGTACGAAGAACTGGCTAAATAGAATAAATATCACTGTATTCCATGCTTGCATGAACAATTGAACCTTGTTTCTACTTTATAAAACGAGTATGTTTTCCATGTATTCCTTCAGCCCCGGGGGCTCTTCTATCTTGGCGATTAATCAAGGGTTGTCCTTCTTTTGGAAGGGCGTAATTAACGCCATAGCATTTATGGTATGGCCGACTTAGGGTCCCGACACGAATACCACATTTGTTCGATACGTCAGACGGAGCGCACAATAAATCTGTCACAAGTGTGACTGGCACGCCTCGCATCAATAAACCCAAATGATAAAATAAATAAATGAAATGAAATAAAATCCTTTCCCACAGTTTGGCATGCCCGGTGGGACCCAGTCTCCCTTCATCTCTTTGCCAAGGTAGAAGGCCCTGGGGCCTTCCCCAAGAATATTGATTGTTTGCTCATTATATTTTGTAGGAAATACAATGGCAAGCGGACTAGCAGGACTTACCTTTGGCCCACAAGTGGTCGCTGCTCATGCGGAGCACGGGTATGTGGCGGTACCCACTATGTTTGGGACTCTGCCACCAGTGGTGGGGTTCCCCAATTTCCTAGTCATTGCCTTCGTCGGCCTACTCCAGGTCAAGAAGGAGGAAGCTGACAAGACTATCACGGCCGAGGCCGTGACTCTTCCAAGGGTGAGTCTTCCCCGGAGGGCTACTCCGCATCACTGCATGGTCACATGCTTCGTCCACCATGTGGACTACTTAGCTGTCCCCACCAGCGACAAGGCATCCGGGGGGAAGAAGAGAAAGAATCAAAAGAGAAGAAGAAGTGCTGCTACTCCCTGGGGTCGGCTCTCAGCCTCTGAGAAATCTGTTATTATCGACGGCGTTCGGGTGTACCTGAACGGTCGCGATGCTGAAGTCCTACTGGATCGCATCATCCTGGCAGTTCCCACATGCAATGCTTTCCAAGCACTAGCAAGTCGGAAGACAAATTTGGACAAAGATAGCCGGGGGAAGCTGGCCCCCAAGCTACCAAAATTCAAACAAGTCTGGGTCCCCAAAAAGATCTAGGGTCCGGCTCCAACATCGCAGAATGCAAACCTGACTGCTAAAGACCCCAGGAGAGGGGGAAAAAGAGCTACACTGGAAGAAGAAGAAGAGGTCGTGCCAGTGGCCCCCCTACCTACTTGCAGGGCTTGCGTCGGGCAGGCTGATGTCTTCCGATGTTCGGGACGATCGAACGAGGCTACCAGGTTGTCACGGCTCTCCTACGTGCCGTCAACTCAAGACCAACTGTTGCCCTCTGCCCTCTCTCTAGGGCACAGCCAAGAAGAAATGACCAAAGTAGTCAGGGACTACTTCCACGCCTTGGGGAGTTCCTCCCTAAGTCAGGAATGATAGCTCCGCGCCAGCGGCACCAAAGAAAAAAAGAAAAAGGAAAAGAAAGAAGAAGGATGGTGTCATTCATGGACGTCAATAGATATAAAGATGGCTTGGAAGCTGAAAACTTCGGAGTCCCCCTGCAACAGGAAGAAAAGAAAAGAATATCAGTATTTGAAAGGCTGACGTTCCCCGGTCAAACCAAAAGGGGAGTCTGGAGGTAAAGAAAAAGAATGCAAGTCTTTACCTGCAACATGGCACGGGTCACCAACAAATGTGGGATCC
Organism: Amorphophallus konjac; assembly: GCA_022559845.1. NCBI lineage: Eukaryota > Viridiplantae > Streptophyta > Magnoliopsida > Alismatales > Araceae > Amorphophallus > Amorphophallus konjac. The sequence continues at coordinate 153,235,500 of CM040121.1, forward strand.
CACCCGAAGAGCTAGAAGAATTGGCCAAGCTAGCCGAAAGGCCTGGGCCAGTAACAAGAAGAAGCAAAGCTGTAGAAAAAATGTTCAAAGCAACAAAAGAAAAGTAAGTGATCACCACTCCAACTGACCACGTGGCGGCTTCTGATGAAGAAGAGGTTCCTCTGCCAGCGTCGTCAGAAGGTGTCTTGGGCGAAGTGTTGGAGAGCACCCCCGCTGCGGTAGTACTAGACCCGGCTGTCCTATTCATACTATAGAGATATCAATAGGAGATTGAATCCCTGAAAAGGTAGTTGAATGAAAAAATCGAAGAAGCTTCTGTTCCCCTGTAGCAGGATATGCATGCTGAATCATCCCTAGGAGCTCCTGGCCCAGCCGAGGCTGCACTTGACGTGACGGCAACGTGGAAGAAATCGTCGGCACTCCAAAAAGTTGAACAGGATGGGATAACTACTGCCTCGCGTAGCTCGGTCTCACACCGGACAGTCTTTCACCGGGCAATCTCTCTATTCTCACAAGGGAGATGGAGGGAAGGGAAGTAAGAAGGGGGAAAACATATACGTAGGTTTCAATCTTTTGATTCTTTCTATGCATATGAAAAGCTACACACTAGCCTCCTTTATATAAGGATGGCCACATTACACTTGGACAATCATACCCCTAGACATTTCAACTAAGGACACCCATATCCTATGACTATTTGGCCTAATAAAACAAAAGACAACAACCAACCTTTGACTAATGACCACAATAAAATAAAAATACTTTAAATAGTGGTTAATAATACAGTACCATCATAATACAAATAAAATACACACAATTCAAAATACATATTCAGAAATACGTACTCAGGAAGCCGAGTCTCCGTGCCACAAGCTCGGTGGTGTCGGGATGGTGCGGCGTCGACTCCAAGTAGTGGGTCCAGTCTCCCCACCAACCCTCCCGGGACGGCTGGAACTTGACTCCGTTGAGTAAGGTGGGACACTACTCTAGTAGTGCTCCAGCAGGTCTGGATCGAGACGCTGGAGATCTTCCCGCCTGATCCATGAATCATCAGAAGGTGGACAGTCCCGCCAGCGGACAAGGTAGCGCTAGTAAACCCTACTCCGTGTAGCTGTCACCTGCTCATCCAGTATCCTCTCAATTTGTTCGCGCAATGCTCTCAAGGCTGTTGGACACATAGGGGTGGGCTCACTCTCAATGGGAGGAGAAGGCTCGAAAGGGTCACTAGGAATCGATGTAGGTTCCCTATAGGCCACTAGATCGGCCACATTAAAGGTAGAGATAATTCCATACTCGGGAGGTAAGTCCACAATATATACATTGGAGCCAATCTTCCGTAGTATTTGGAAGGGACCATCACTACGGGCTTGTAACTTTTTAACAGCTCCTGAGGAGAGTCGTTCGAGTCGAACCCGTGCAATAACTAAGTCACCTTTTTGAAATTCATGGTGACGCCTATGCAAATCAGCCAATCATTTGTAAGTCTCATTACTGAGGCCTATTTGCTTGCTAACTGACTTGTACAAACTCTTGACATGCTATGCAAATTCCTCGGCTGACTTGGAAGTCCTGGACTCGAAGGGAAGGGGAATGAGATCCACTAGTTTCCTAGGTTTGTATCCATGCACGACCTCAAATGGACTCATACCTGTGGACCTGTTGACAGAGCTATTATATGCGAACTCGACTTTGGGCAAGAGAAGATCCCAATTGTCAGAATGTTCCCCACAAGACACCTCAAAAGATTCCCTAAACTCCTATTGACGACCTATGTTTGCCTATCGGTTTGTGGGTGATAGGCATTGGAGAATTTAAGCTTAGTGCCAACGAGGTGCCAAAGTGTCTTCCAAAAATAACTAGTGAACCGGACATCTCGGTCAGACACTATGGTTTAAGGGAGACCATGCAGACGCACGACTTCATCAAAGAAAAGGTGGGCTACTCTAGATACATTGGATGTTTTGGAACACACAATGAAATGGGTCATCTTAGAGAACCGATCAACTACAACAAAGATGGAGTCATGTTTGTGAGTAGTGCGAGTTAAACCAAGGATGAAATCCATGCTCACATCAACCCACGGTCTATTAGGAATGGGGAGAGAAGTGTAGAGACCAGTGTTTTGTTTGACCTGTTTGGCCATTGTGCATGTGCGACACTGGGCTACAATTTTGGCCACATCTTTCTTCAGGATAGGCCAATAAAAATGCTCCTCCATAGAATGGATGGTCTTGTTTCGTCCAAAACCACTAGCAAGACCTCCAGCATGCATTTCCCATATCAGAAAGTCCCGTACAGAAGTCTTCAAGACACAGAGTTACTATCCTCGAAAGAGAAAACCATCTTGGAGTAGATAGTCAGCAAAGGCGGTCGAGGATCCATCGGACAAGGCAGAGTAGGCAAGGCCAAAATCTGGACACCCTCCATAGAGTTCCTTCATGCAGTCAAATTCGGTGACCTCTACCCGAACAGTGGAAAGAAGGGAGACCCTTCGACTCTAGACGTCGGCCACCTTATTCTCACTTCCAGCCTTACGTTTTAGGACAAAGGTGAAGGACTGGAGGTATTCTACCAATCGACCATGCCTAGGGTTTAAGCCCTTCTGAGAGCTAAGGAATTTCAAGGCCTCGTGGTCTGAGTATAAGACAAACTCTTGAGGTAAGAGATAATGTCTCCAGTGTTTGAGAGCTTGGACCATGACATAAAACTCATTATCGTAGGTGGAGTAACGAAGCTTTGCGTCAGAAAGCTTCTCACTGAAATAAGCCATAGGGTTACTTTCCTAGCTAAGCACTCATCCTATACCTACGCCAGATGCATCACACGATATCTTAAAGACTTTGGAAAAGTTTGGCAGGCGGAGGACGGGGGCTTTGGTCATGAGCTCCTTTATGACAAGAAAAGCCTGGGAGGCGGCTCTAGTCCACCCAAAATTTTCCTTACAGATGCAATCCGTAATGGGTGCCATAATGATGCTAAAACCCTTAATGAAGTGTCTATAGAAGGTGGCTAGCCCATGGAAACTGTGAACGTCATGGACATTCTGGGGCTCTGGCCAGTCAACTAAGGCTTGGACCTTGGATTGGTCCATAAACACTCCTTGACTAGAAACTATAAATCCGAGGAAAGTGACCCGGTCTGTCATGAATTCACATTTATTGAGGTTGGCATACAGGGTTTCTCCCCTCAAAGTCTCGTAGACTTCCCTCAAATGCTGGACGTGGTCCTGAGGGTTGTGGCTATAGATCAAAATGTCCTCAAAGTAGATGATAACAAACCGACCAATGAGAGGGCGGAGTACTTCCATCATAAGCCTTATGAAAGTGTTGGGCGCATTGGGTAGCCCAAATGGCTTGACAAGCCACTCATACAGACCTTCTTTTATTTTGAAGGCTGTCTTCCATTCATCCCCTGGTCAGATTCTGACCTGGTGGTAGCCACTTTTCAAGTCAATCTTGAAAAAGATGGTGGCTCCACTCATCATGTCAAGCATGTCATCAGGACGGGGAATTGGAAACCTATACTTGACTGTGATTTTGTTGATGGTACGGCTGTCAACACACATTCGCCAAGTGCCATCTTTTTTTGGTGTGAGCAAGGCAAGAATAGCACAAGGACTCTTGCTCACCCTGATGAAACCCTTTTGAATGAGGTCCTCAATAATTCTTTGGAGCTCAGCATGCTCCTTGGGGTTCAGTCGGTAATGGAGAAGGTTGGGTAGGGTGTACCCGGGAACAAGGTCAATGGCGTGTTGTACATCACGCGTAGGAGGGAGTCTAGAGGGCAAGTCCTTAAGGAAAATGTCTTGGAAGTCCTACAGGATTGCCTGGACTTCAGGTGGGACTTGTTGGACTTTTGTAACCTCCCTAGTGTTTTGATGATGAGCATCACTATGTTAAATATTATTATTTTTAATCAGATATCATGAGTAATGTTATGCATTCGAACTTTCCATGATTAACAAGAAAAACTGCTATGAGATAATACCCTGCATGTCCGTACTGTTCCTTTCATACTTCGTGTTGGTTGTGTTCACTTCACTTCGTGTTGTCTTTTTCAACATCGTGTTGTTCCAACAATGTTTGTTGGTTGTCTTCGTGTCGTGTTTTGTTCCAGCGCGTGCTGAACACTGCAGCACCTCGTGCTGCTTTCTGTGCCACTTCGTGTCGTTCCATCTGTGTCACCCCTTTATCTTCGAGTCTCTTGTTCTGGCCTAGTCTATACAGCCTCATCTTTACCTTCGTTTCAAGCCAAAGTCTACACATTGGCTTAGCGTCATGCATCAGTCTTCAAAGTCCATACAATGCACTGTAGCATGTTCGAAGCTAAGTCCATACTCGTTTAAGCTTCCAAGTCTGTACATTGGCCTTCAAGCTTTCCAAGTCTATTCATTGGCAGCTGAACTTTGAAGTCTATACATTGGTCTTCACTTCAAGTATGTACAGCCATTGTCTTGCCAAAGTATATACGTTGTGAACCCTCAAGTCTGTACAGACTTTGCCTTGTCCAAGTCTATACATCCTCCAGTTCTTTGGCAAGTCTATACCTTGGTTTCAGTCCATGTTGTTTTCGTGTGTATTCAAGTCTTTTTAGTAAAGTGTCGTTTCACCTCGTGCCGTTCTCTTTGTTGTTTGTTATGTCGTGTTGTTTTTGTATTTATGTCTTCATGTTGCTTTTGTATTCGTGTCTTCGTGTTATTCTTGTGTTTATGTCCTCGTGTTGTTTCTTTCTATCTTCGTCCAGGTTCCCTCTGATCGCGTGTTTGTCTACCTTTTCACTCCGTGAGACTTCCTTCTCACCTCGTGCTGTTCTCTTCTGACTTCGTGTCGTTTTCTTTGTAGTGTTAGCTTTATTATTGTATATCTCGTGTTGTTCTCTCTCTACCTCGTGTCGTTCTCTTTGGTAGTGTTTGTTTTGTCACCCTTGGACTTCGTGTCGTTCTCTTGGTAGTGTTTGTTTTGTCACCACTATATCTCGTGTCATTCTCGCTTTATTTCGTACTGTAGTAATCTTGTTTATCTCGTGTCGCTTCTCAGTACAGTGCATCTCGTACCACTATCACATACCTCATGCAGTTTTAGTTCTTGTGGCCCTCAGTGTTAATAGTTTTTATCTCCTTGCAGGTCCGAGGAAGAACATTCACCAGTGACTGGGCTGCACGTGATCCAATGCTAAAGGAACCAATGCTATAAAGGCACGTGGCAAGAAGGTTCTGGATGAAGTGTGGGAGGCACACGCATTCTGCACCTGATCCACCTGCTGCTGCTGCTATATATTCAAGCCCTCGTCCACAGATGAAGGTTGATCGAAAGGAAAAAGCAAAAAAAAAGGAGAAGTGCAGAGAGTTCGATCCAGAAGAAAAGAAAGAGAAGAAGAGCAGAAGGAAAAGAAGAGAAAGAGAGAGTTAGAGAGCTCGTGAGGGTTAAGAGAAAAAGAAAGTGAGAGAGAAGAGAAGAGGAAGAAAAGCTTACCTGAAGATATGTCTACTGGACCGTGGATCAGATCCAGGCCAGTCAGCTCCGTTGAGAGCCACATTGTGCATTTCATTTTTCAGCGTTCTGTTTGCTGAAGTTATTTTCATTTCGTGTTTCTATTTTTCCCCTTCTTATTTTGTTATCCTTGTTCTTCCGATTCTCAGTAGTGAGGTCGGGTTCCTCCTGTGGATCAGGAGAAGGGAGATCTGATCTCTGGTTGCAAGTAGCTGGGAGCTACTTGTGGGTTCCCTCTGGTCAGAGGAAGGGAGACTTGTCTCCGGTTCTGGGCTTGCGGGTTGCAAGTCCAGGCGTCCCTCCGGTTGGGAGGAAGAGGGGAGGCTGTTCCCCTGGTCAAGCTGTGTGGCAGCAACTGTTTACAGACTGAGTCTGCTTGTCTAGCATTGGCTAGTGAAGCCTCACTCCGGTTGGGAGTGAGGGGTGGATGTAGGTCTGGAGGACCGAACCACCTAAAAAGTCTATTGAGCAATGGTTTGCTTTGTGTGCTTGCTTCCGCTAGATGCTTGGATAGGCGCGCTCTATGTGTTTGCTCATAAGTTTAATTGAATTCGTTTCATTCTGTGATTGCGTCTAGCATCTGAGTTTTTAATTGGCCATTATTCATAGAAGGATACATTCACCCCCCTCTGTATCCAGGCCTAGCACCCTAACACTTGGTATCAGAGTGGGTATTTCCCAATATGTGGTCCAACGGCCAGGGAAACGGATCCGCTGGTCCTCGCAGCTACATTGCTGAAGGGCAGTCAATCACCCGTCCCCCTTTCTTCGATGGTAATAACTATTTTTTCTGGAAGAATAGGATGGAAGTCTTTATCAGGGCCCAAAGCCACAAGCTCTGGAGAGTAATTACAGATGGTCCGTACCAACTTCCACCGAATGAAGACATATGGACAGAGGAACGGGTAAAACTCTCCGCACTGAATTGGACGGCTCTTAGCATCATACAGTGCGCTGTCCACCCGGAAGAGTACTTGAGGATTTCAGCGTGCAAGACTGCAAAGAAAATGTGGGATGAATTGCAGTTAATTTATGAGGGCACATCTCAAGTGAAAGCTACCAAGATCAATATGCTCACAACTCAGTATGAGTTGTTTAAGATGAAGCCAGAGGAGTCGATCACAGAAATGTATGCTAGATTGTCTGTGATCATCAATAGTCTGAGAGGATTTGGAAAAGAGATTCTGCAAGAAGACATTGTCAGGAAGATCCTTAGGTCCCTAACTCCCATCTGGGATACTAAGGTGACCGTCATAGAGGAATCAAGAGATTTATCCACCATGTCAGTAACCCAGCTGATTGGGTCTCTCATGACCCACGAAATGAACTTCAGACAAGGGAATGATGGACATGACAGAAAGGGAAAGAATGTTGCTCTGAAGGTCTCACGACATACTAAGAAGAGCAGCAGTAGCAGCAACAGTGGTGGTAGCAGCGAAGACTCTGACGGATTCTCAGACCTGGACAAGAGCGAGCAGGCCATGCTCACCAGGCAATTCAAAAAGTTCCTGAGGACTAAAGGGAAATTCTACAGGAGAAAGAGATTCAATGCTGCAAGGAAGACTCCTGAACGAGAACTTGAGAAGAACCGGTTTGTTAAGAAGGTTACATGCTACCATTGTCAGAAACCTGGTCACATGAAAAGTGAATGTCCAGAGCTGCAAGCTAAGGCTCCCGGATACCAGAAGAAGATGGTGCACAAGAAGAAGAAAGTCATGCTATGCACATGGAGTGACGAAGAGGAGGATCCAGAAGCCACCTCGTCCAGTGAAGATGAAGAGAAGACTTGCCTCATGGCCAACCATGAGGAAGAGGTAACGAACTTATTTGAGAATTTTACTTTGGATGATTGGGAGGACGCTTATGGCGACCTGTTAGCTAAATATAATTTTCTAACCAAGGAGCACAGAATGCTTAAACGAAAGTTTCACTCTGTTTTTGAGGAACACTCTATTGCTGTTACGGATAACATGAAAACCAAGGAGATGGCCATGGAGCTAGATCAGGCTAGAAGTGAGATCGAGAAGTTTAGAATGGAAAGAGAGGAAAATCTAGCTAGGATGAATGAGCTGAAGAGTAAAATTGAAGAGAGTAAAAAGGAGTTTAGACTGATTGCAGAAAAATATGAGGTGGTTAGAAAAGTTAATCAGGAACTCCTGAACCAATGTAATGAACTTCAGAAGGAGATTGAGGACAAAGGAAAAATACTAGAAAAATTTATAGAGGGGAGAAACAATCTGGATGTCCTTCTGGGGTCGAGGGTAAACTTCAACAGGGAGGGATTATGATATAATCCCACAAGTAAAAAACCCTTTGAATTCAAAACTATCACGTTCTGCCCCGCCAAGGGCAAAGAAACACTGGAAACCCCATCCAGTTCCAAATCTGTCTCTACATTGAAGGTTTCGACCAGCAAATCTATTCAATCCACTGGTCAGCAGACTAAGTCAGGAAATCCTGAGGCTAGAACTGTTCCTGTGCAACAGGTGTGGAACAAGGGTTTTCACACGACCATTCCAATTGATGTCACTAGAAAGGTGAACAGTTTCGCTAAGAAAATTCAGCATGATAGTTATCAAGGAAAGCATGCGAACATGCATCACCTTCAGCACAATTTTCATTTGAATAAAAATGGCTACATGAATTATGCTCAGCACACACGTGTTTCCTCTAAGAGGCCAAACAATAATTTCTCTGCTCGGAAACAGCATAATTTTAATAGGAATAGGCTCATTCAACACCCACTGAGAAATGCCAAGAAGGAAGAATCAATCTACATGAAATCTCTGAAAAGAACAGTAAAACAAATGTGGGTTCCTAAGTGTGATTTGGATAAATTGAAAACTATCTTTGGACCCAATTTGAATTGGGTCCCACATTACTTTGTCTGAACTTTCGCAGGTTGGCCTGGCAGCCGAGCATAACAAGTGGTATCTTGACAGCGGCTGTAGCAGGCACATGACAGGAGACCGGTCCAAATTTAGCAAACTGAAAATGAAGTTTGGGGGCCTGGTCAAATTCGGTGGAAATAACAGAGGAAGAATAATTAGAATTGGTACAGTTGGTAAGTCCTCTACTAACTCCATTGAAGATATGTATCTTGTAGAAGGACTTCAGCACAACTTGATAAGTATAAGTCAACTCTGCGACAAAGGACACAAGGTACTTTTTGACCACAATTCCTGTACTATTTTTGAGCTGAATTCTGATAACGTCATGTTCAAAGGTCATAGAGTAAACAATGTATACATCGTAGACCTGGATGATAATCCTGAAACTCACTTGTGTATGTCTGCTAATTCTGAACAGGTTGCGTTTGACTGGCATAGGCGTCTAGGCCATGCTAGTTTGTCTACAATGAATAAATTGTCTAAGCATAACCTAGTTAGAGGTTTGCCCCGAATAAGATTTTAGTTAGGGTCCAAGCTATGTGATGCTTGTGCACTAGGTAAACAGACTCGTGCGGTTTTTAAGTTGAGAACTGAGAGTCTTTCATCTAAACCGCTGCAGCACTTACACATGGATCTCTTTGGTCCTACTCGCATACAAAGTTTGTCAGGTAAGAGATATGGATTAGTCATAGTGGATGACTACACTAGATTTTCTTGGTTGTTTTGTTTAGCAAATAAAAATGATGCTTTTGTTCACTTTGAAGAACTTTTCAATAAAATCAAACTGCAAGGTGAATATAATATCATTACTATTCAGTCTGACCACGGAGGAGAGTTTGAGAACTCTTCATTTTCTGAATTTTGCTCAAAAGAGGGAGTGACTCACAGATTCTCTTCTCCCAGGACACCGGAGCAGAACGGAATTGTTGAGAGAAGAAACAGGTCAATAATTGAAATGGCCAGGACTATGCTGATTGAGAGTGGACTTCCAAGGAGATTTTGGGCTGAAGCTGCGAATACTGCATGCTACATTCTAAACCGAGCCTTGGTAAGACCTACTCATAGGAAAACTCCGTATGAACTTCTCAAGGGTAAGCAGCCAAACATTTCTTACTTTAAAGTTTTTGGCTCCATATGTTTTATCCACAATAATGGTAAGAATGGGTTGGACAAATTTGAAGCTAGGAGCTCTCCTGGAATTTTTCTCGGATATTCAGAAACTTCAAGGGCTTACAGAGTTTTCAATAAAGCTGACCAAACTGTTGAAGAAACACCGCATGTAGTGTTTGATGAAAATGATTTCTCTAACAAAGTGATGGATGATGACAGGGAGCCATCTAATGAGGGAGATTTCTTGGAGAGAATTGAAGAAGAAGAAATGCAGCCAGCTGCTCAACCAGAAAACTCACAGCAAGAAGGAGCAGCTGAGGTAGGTGAACCCTCAGGTGAGATAATATTTCACAAAGACCACCCTAGTGAAAATGTCATAGGAAATTTGCATGATCCTCCTAGGACTAGGTCTCATTTTAGAATTATCCAAGAACAGGACTTAGCTGCATTGGTATCTCAGGTGGAACCCAAATCTATGGAAGAAGCCTTAAAACATGATTCTTGGGTATCCGCCATGTGTGGGGAATTAAATCAATTTGAGAAAAATATTGTATGGGAACTAGTTCCCAGACCTGATAACACTCATGTCATTGGCACTAAATGGATTTTCAAGAATAAAGTTGATGAGAATGGAGCTATCTCTAGAAACAAAGCAAGAATTGTAGCTCAAGGCTACAGTCAGGAATTTGGTGTGGATTTTGATGAATCCTATGCCCCAGTAGCTAGGATGGAAGCTATACAAATTCTGCTTGCATTTGCATGCTCTAGGAACATTCGGCTGCAGCAGATGGATGTCAAAAGCGCATTCTTAAATGGGGTATTGAAGGAAGAGGTATATGTTAAACAACCTCCATGTTTTAATTTCTCTGTTCAGCCTAACATGGTTTTTAGGTTGAATAAAGCCCTCTATGGATTGAAGCCGGCTCCCCGAGCCTGGTATGAGAGACTTTCTGAATTCCTCTTGAGCAAGGGCTACACTCGAGGTAAGGTTGACCAAACCCTCTTCACCAAAAATCTCGGAAAGGATTTAATAGTGGTCCAGGTATATGTTGATGATATCATCTTCGGATCTAACAATTCAACATTGTGTAAAGAATTTTCTGAATCTATGTCTCATGAATTTGAAATGAGTTTAGTTGGTGAACTAAAGTATTTTCTTGGGCTGCAGGTCAAATAGATGGAGGATGGTTGTTTCATAAATCAAACCAAGTATACTCTGGAGATGCTGAAAAGGTTTGGAATGACCAACCTCAAGACTATCTCAACACCCATGGGCACCAACTCCTCACTGGATTCAGACGAAAAAGGTAAAGAAGTGGATGCTAAATTATATAGAGGTATGATCGGTTCACTCCTCTACTTAACAGCATCCAGGCCTGACATTCAATTTAGTGTAGGGATGTGTGCCAGATACCAGTCTAGGCCTACTGAATTGCATTTGGAAGCTGTAAAAAGAATCTTTAGATACTTATCTGCTACCCATGATCTAGGTCTTTGGTATCCTGCATCATGTAGTTTAGATCTCATTGCATATACAGATGCAGATTATGCAGGATGTAAATTGGACAGGAAAAGTACTAGTGGTCACTGCGAATTTTTAGGAGGGTGCCTAGTCTCTTGGGGATCCAAGAAGCAACACTTTGTGGCTCTTTCTACTGCTGAAGCTGAGTATGTGGCAGCAGGGAGCTGTGGCACACAGGTTATATGGATAAAACACCAGCTTCTGGATTACTCAGTTGAGCTAGGTTGCACTTCCATCTTTTGTGACAATACTAGTGCAATAAACATTGCAAAGAATCATGTACTTCATTCTCGAACTAAACACATCGAAATCAGGCATCATTTTAGTCGTGATGAAGTAGCTAGGAAGACCTTTGAATTGATCCATGTTGGCACTAACTCACAAATTGCAGATATTTTCACTAAGCCACTGGATACTGAAAAATTTAGCACATTGCGCAGAGAATTAGGTATTTACAGAATTTCATGATTGAATAATTGATCTCTAAATAATCTGTCATGTGCTCTTATGTTTATCTTTTCTCATTATCTGTTGCTGAAAATAACCTCATTATGGGTGTTTGCTGATTCACTCGTACTGATTGATACCACTTTGTTTTCTTTGAGGTGTTTTGAGGTTTGTCTTGGTCAAGTCTGAGTTGGAGTCAAGGTCTCAGGGGGAGCTAGATTAATAATTGGTGTCATGCTCTTTTGGCCAAATCTGAACATACTTTGAACGGATTTTTGCTGACCTTATAAGAGAATCAGTTTGAGTAGGTGGATAAAAGAAATTTTTGAATGTTTTATCCGTTAAGACTGTTCATCTAATTTCTTGTTGGAATTTTGGCTGTTAGTCCCACTGAGATCAAAATCTGAATTCAAGACTATCTTCCTACACTGTAACTGACTTCTGATCTAGCCAGTACAGCATACCTACTTAGTCTAAGTTGAGTCCGAAATGAGGTATATAGTGCTTTTGTCTGAAAAACTTTGGAACTGGTGTATTATTCTCAAATTGAATCAAGACTAAGTTACAAGGCTTAAAGTGCAGTTTAATGAAAAATTCATGAAAGAAGTTTTACAAATCTTGTTATCTGTTCATTGAGAAACTGGGACTTTCATCAATGAAGTGAAAGAATTCCATGTCATGAGATGGCAGTAAATCAGGCTTAATTAGCTGTCTTGATCATACAGAGCTATGGTATATATCTGGTTAGTAACTGGGATGTCTGGCCTCTGGTAAAGGTGTCACCTTAATGTCAACACCAGTTAGAATACTATCTCTGTCCTCTTGTCAGAAGGGGTAATGTGGTCTTGCCACCAAGTAATTGGGGATTCCTGCCTTTAAACAAGGTGTCTCCCTAATGTCAAAGGTGTACTTGATAGATTTACCTTTGATCTTGACCATCTTTGAAATATTTTCTCCCTCTTGGTATCAAGATCCTGCTCACTTAGCATTTCGGTCTTGGTTTGTTTGTTCTCAATACCACATGTCTTTGTTTTCCTGACTTCCTTGCTTTATACACTCTGAGTAAAGACTTACTCTGACCATACTGGTATCTTGTACCTTACTTGCTTAGAATCTGGTTCTGTGTATGGAGCAAATCTTCATTCACCATTTTGCACGCAGTCTGACTAACTGATCCTCAAAATCCTCACATGAAATTAATGGCTTTCTTAATTGCTTAAACATCTCAATAACTCTCCTTTATCAGCCATACTCTCTATTATTTTCTCTCCAATGTCAGCAATTTTCTTTTCGTGATATCTTCAGACCTGCCCCTAGTTTTTGATGATGTCAAAGGGGGAGAGTGTCTTGCTTGTGCTTTTGTGCTTTGCTGAGGGGGAGCGAAAGATAAGTGCCCTGAGTTATCTAGTCAGAGGAAAGTGGATGTTGTGTTCAGGGGGAGCTCTTGGGAGTCGTCAGAGGAGGCGAGTGTGTTGTGTGACTGCATTGCTTATTTTCACAGCTTATCTTCATGCACTTCATCTCTGTTATTTAATATAGTGTTGCCATCATCAAAAAGGGGGAGATTGTTGGACTTTTGTGACCTCCCTAGTGTTTTGATGATGAGCATCACTATGTTAAATATTGTTATTTTTAATCAGATATCATGAGTAATGTTATGCATTCGAACTTTCCATGATTAACAAGAAAAACTGCTATGAGATAATACCCTGCATGTCCGTAATGTTCCTTTCATACTTCGTGTTGGTTGTGTTCACTTCACTTCGTGTTGTCTTTTTCAACATCGTGTTGTTCCAACAATGTTTGTTGGTTGTCTTCGTGTCGTGTTTTGTTCCAGCGCGTGCTGAACACTGCAGCACCTCGTGCTGCTTTCTGTGCCACTTCGTGTCGTTCCATCTGTGTCACCCCTTTATCTTCGAGTCTCTTGTTCTGGCCTAGTCTATATAGCCTCATCTTTACCTTCGTTTCAAGCCAAAGTCTACACATTGGCTTAACGTCATGCATCAGTCTTCAAAGTCCATACAATGCACTGTAGCATGTTCAAAGCTAAGTCCATACTTGTTTAAGCTTCCAAGTCTGTACATTGGCCTTCAAGCTTTCCAAGTCTATTCATTGGCAGCTGAACTTTGAAGTCTATACATTGGTCTTCACTTCAAGTATGTACAGCCATTGTCTTGCCAAAGTATATACGTTGTGAACCCTCAAGTCTGTACAGACTTTGCCTTGTCCAAGTCTATACATCCTCCAGTTCTTTGGCAAGTCTATACCTTGGTTTCAGTCCAAGTTGTTTTCGTGTGTATTCAAGTCTTTTTAGTAAAGTGTCATTTCACCTCGTGCTGTTCTCTTTGCTGTTTGTTATGTCGTGTTATTTTTGTATTTATGTCTTCGTGTTGCTTTTGTATTCGTGTCTTCGTGTTATTCTTGTGTTTATGTCCTCGTGTTGTTTCTTTCTATCTTCGTCCAGGTTCCCTCTGATCGCGTGTTTGTCTACCTTTTCACTCCGTGAGACTTCCTTCTCACCTCGTGCTGTTCTCTTCTGACTTCGTGTCGTTTTCTTTGTAGTGTTAGCTTTATTATTGTATATCTCATGTTGTTCTCTCTCTACCTCATGTCGTTCTCTTTGTAGTATCTGTTTTGTCACCCTTGGACTTCGTGTCATTCTCTTGGTAGTGTTTGTTTTGTCACCACTGTATCTCGTGTCATTCTCGCTTTATTTCGTACTGTAGTAATCTTGTTTATCTCGTGTCGCTTCTCAGTACAGTGCATCTCGTACCACTATCACATACCTCATGCAGTTTTAGTTCTTGTAGCCCTCAGTGTTAATGGTTTTTATCTCCTTGTAGGTCCGAGGAAGAACATTCACCAGTGACTGGGCTGCACGTGATCCAATGCTAAAGGAACCAATGCTATAAAGGCACGTGGCAAGAAGGTTCTGGATGAAGTGTGGGAGGCACACGCATTCTGCACCTGATCCACCTACTGCTGCTGCTATATATTCAAGCCCTCGTCCACAGATGAAGGTTGATCGAAAGGAAAAAGCAAAAAAAAAGGAGAAGTGCAGAGAGTTCGATCCAGAAGAAAAGAAAGAGAAGAAGAGCAGAAGGAAAAGAAGAGAAAGAGAGAGTTAGAGAGCTCGTGAGGGTTAAGAGAAAAAGAAAGTGAGAGAGAAGAGAAGAGGAAGAAAAGCTTACCTGAAGATCTGTCTACTGGACCGTGGATCAGATCCAGGCCAGTCAGCTCCATTGAGAGCCACATTGTGCATTTCGTTTTTCAGCGTTCTGTTTGCTGAAGTTATTTTCATTTCGTGTTTCTATTTTTCCCCTTCTTATTTTGTTATCCTTGTTCTTCCGATTCTCAGTAGTGAGGTCGGGTTCCTCCTGTGGATCAGGAGAAGGGAGATCTGATCTCCGGTTGCAAGTAGCTGGGAGCTACTTGTGGGTTCCCTCTGGTCAGAGGAAGGGAGACTTGTCTCCGGTTCTGGGCTTGCGGGTTGCAAGTCCAGGGGTCCCTCCGGTTGGGAGGAAGAGGGGAGGCTGTTCCCCTGGTCAAGCTGTGTGGCAGCAACTGTTTACAGACTGAGTCTGCTTGTCTAGCATTGGCTAGTGAAGCCTCACTCCGGTTGGGAGTGAGGGGTGGATGTAGGTCTGGAGGACCGAACCACCTAAAAAGTCTATTGAGCAATGGTTTGCTTTGTGTGCTTGCTTCCGCTAGATGCTTGGATAGGCGCGCTCTATGTGTTTGCTCATAAGTTTAATTGAATTCGTTTCATTCTGTGATTGCGTCTAGCATCTGAGTTTTTAATTGGCCATTATTCATAGAAGGATACATTCACCCCCCTCTGTATCCGGGCCTAGCACCCTAACAGGACTGAGACTTGGGACTCCTCGGATGTGATGGTGACGACAACAGCCCAAACAGGGGCACCCTCAGCAACCTCTCTATTTAGCTCACGAACATTTATGAAGTTAAGGCGCCTAACCGGGTCATGACCAACCTTAGGGAGCTTAGGGACAGGTGTGATAGGTATAGGATAAGAGGGAATGAGAGGTTTCCCTTCATTGGGAGTTCGGGGACTCTCCTCGATCTTGGGGGTTCCAATGGAGGTGGAGGTGGAGCTCTTTCCCTGGGGTCACCTTTGGGGGTGCCGGGTACAATTGAATCTTCTTCCCGTTGTGGGAGAAGGAACACTGATTGGATCGACCAAATGTTGTGAGGTCTACATCATAGATCCATGGTCGTCCTAAGATGATGCCCCCAACCTTCATAGGCACTACATCGCATAAAATCTGTCCTTGGTAGGATTGGAACTGAATGGGAATGACATATGTAGTGGTGACTGGGATAGAAGTGTCATCAACCCAAGTCACGTTGTATGGCTTAGGATGAGGGTGCGTAGGTAGACCTAGATGGGAGATAAAGTCTGAAGAGACTGCATTGACACAGCTCCCGTTGTCAAAGATCATCTTACAAGGTTGAGATTTCACCATGATGTAGGTTTGGAAGATGGAGGTTCAACGCCAGTCGTCCTCCTGGGGGTGTGTCAAGATGCAACGCACTACACCCAATCTTCCTTGGCTAGAACTCTCGATAATGTCTCCAACCTGCATGTACTCGACATGCATGCCATCAAATCATACATCCATTTTCTCAAACTAGGCGATGAGATCAGGATCAGTGATATATCTCTCAATGTCTTCTCCTTCCTGTGGAAGCTCCACAGGCTGGGGGTCAGCGATGACCAAGGCTCGGGTGGGGCAATTGGTGGCAACATGTCCTAGGTTATGGCACCTAAAGCAGCGAATCCTCGAGACATGGACTGGTTGGGAAGTGCTAGGGATAGCTCCGTTTCCCTTGTCATCCCTCCTATCAGTTGGCAGAGTGTACTCCAGCCTGGGCACAGCAGCAGGTGCAGGTAAGGGGTTCCTTATGAAAGAAACAGTATGGACAACGGTCCGAAGTGGGGTAGCAGTAGGGACATAGGAAGTGGAGGGGCCAGGCCTCTCATGATAGCGGATCATGGGGTTTCGAGGTTCAGGTTGGCGGTAGGTGGGAACCCGAAGTGGGACCACCTTTTGAAACCGCTCAACATCTCGAGGAACCTGGTAGACATGCTCGAGGGTGTTAACCTCTCGTAAGAATAGTTCCCGCTGAATGCTCTCGTGTAGGCCAGCCCTAAACCGTGAGAGGGTGACAGAGGCATCCTCCACGACATGACTCCGAAGGAAGAATTCATCGAACTTGGCGATGTTATCATCAACTGACTTTCCATCTTGGGTGAGTTTCTGCCATTGGTCTAAAAGACGCTGATGGTAGGAGGGTGGCAAATACTTCTCCCTAAGCTTGTCCTTCATTTCCTCTCACGTGTTGATGCGCTGCTCCCGTCTCCTTGCTAGGATATTCTCTACATTGCACCAGTAGGTCTTGGCTTGACCTAGGAGCTTCATCTCAACAAATCTCACCCTGGTAGCAGGGGTCATGCGGTGATGCCAATCCAAGTATTGGTCCATCCCGGTCTCCCAATCAAGATATGTGGCGGGATTTAGGGACCCATCAAAACTAGGAGCGTCGATCTTGATGTTCCAGAGGATGATCTCCTCATCATTGTGGTCTCTCCCCAGAGGCACATGATCACCTTGCTCTCTACCTCGAGGAGCCTGATTTTGGCGGGCTTGGTCTCTCTCTTCTCTAGGGTTGGCTACGAGATCTCCATGACCATTCAACCTTCCTTCCTCTCTCTTCACATGATCCTCTAAGGCTCGGATCCTCTCACCAACCTCCGCTCGTAATTGGCCCATAAATTCTTCAATTTGGGCCGTAAGATGTTGTTCGAGCTAGGCTAACATGGCGTTCACGCCCTCCTGATTAATGGGTGATTGTAAAGTTAAACTGCGCTCTAGACGACCCGATGAATTCCTAGACCAACGTGGCATGCAAGAGCTCGGACCTAAATGATGCAATCCTGCGACCAAAAATTAGCAAGGTGTAGACCCAATTTGTTGGCTAATGTGCAAATGGTCAATTCCTTTTGCGAAGGGACCTATCAGAGAGAGTTTCTTGCCTGTAGGCGAAGTAGTTGTGGAACTACCTCCTGACAATTATGGTGCCCTAATGTGACAGTTATAGGGCTTAAGAATGGGATCATACAAGCTCTCTCTCTCCGTCCACAGCGATGTACTCAATAGACAAGCTGCATGGATAGGGCTCTCTCTCACTTCGTCGCGCGGCAACTGATAAGGATACTAAATGAGCAAGTTTATGGGAGCGCGCACCTAACTAGACTGAAAAGTCTAGGTCTGAGCGGAGACGAAGGTGAGTGGGGACATGCATGTCCGCACGGCGTCGATGAAACTTAACGGTTACAAAGAAATCACTCCACGCAGGGAGGGTGCAATTATTACAAAACCGCTTAATAAAAAATTCCCCACGCAGGGGAATAAATTATTTCAGACTTTCTCCGCGCAGGGAGACTCACGGTCACTCACACTCCGTAAATCACAGACTACTTGCCGATGACCAGGCGACACTGGCGCTTGTCGAGCCGCCGTAGTGGACTCGGGTGCCACAATGAACAATTCAATCAAATGATATATATATAGATATATAGATGTATATATATTATATTATATATATATATATAATATTTATTTCTAAACACTTCAACAATCTTTTTCAAACTCTCCCCGGTCTTCCTGCCTATTCTCTACCAACCACTCCGGTTGTCATGGCACACTTTAGTTGACTTCTCCAGACAGGCGAATGGGAGGGGTCTTTGCTGTCGATGGTGAGCTCACGTGCATAGGAACATAGAGACAGTGGTGGCGCTGGGTCACATGCGGAGGGTGCTCTCGTGCAGCGGGATGGAGAGGAAGAGGGATGGGGTGCTGCGGTCGACCACGGGAGCAAAAGAAGGTGGTGGTTAAGCAGGGGTCAGCTAGACGTCGGATGGGAGAGAGCGGTGAGCTTCGGGCGACGGGTGGCTTCGGCCACAGGCGGCTTCAATGCATGAGCGCGTTCAACGCACTAAGGCGAGGTGGGCAGAGCCAAGGTAGGCCAGCGAACGGGTGAAGGCGATGAGGTGCGGGCAGGGCGCTCTCAGGTGGTGCGGGCGCGAGCGGAGGCGGCCACGTGGCGACAGGCGCACGCGGCGTGGGCGGCGGCCGGCGCAGGCCGTGTGGGCGGTGGGCGCGGGCGGCAGCGCCACTCGGGCGAAGGCGGGAAGCGCCGGGCGCGATGGTCTACGGCGGTTGGCGATGGCCGTTGTGGCCAAAAAAAATTTTAAACTTAGGCACGGGCGATGATGCCCCTTCGCGAACGCGCCTTTTTTTTTCTTTCTCTCTCTCTCTTTCTCAGCCGAGAGAGATAACTTCTGCTATTTTTTTTCACTTATGGCAACCGAAAGAAAGGAGGGTCAGGATTTTTTTTCACTTTTCTTTTCTCTTCATTGTCTCCCCTTCTCTTTCACTCTTTTTTTTTCTCTTACGTACCGATGCCGATCACATTGTGGAGGGGAACAACGCGGACGCCGGGGTTGATGGAGATTGCGTTGTTGGGCTCTGATACCAAATTTGATGCGGCGGCGACGTGGAAGAGATCGACGGTACTCCGAAAACTCGTACGGGATGGGATAACTATTGCCTCGCGCAGCTCGGTCTCACACCGGACGGTCTCTCACCGGGCAATCTCTCTATTCTCACAAGGGAGATGGAGGGAAGGGAAGTAAGAAGGGGGCAAACACATACGTGGGTTTCAATCTTTTGATTCTTTCTATGCATATGAAAAGCTACACACTAGCCTCCTTTATAAGGATGGCCACATTACACTTGGACAATCATACCCCTAGACATTTCAACTAAGGACACCCATATCCTATGACAATTTGGCCTAATAAAACAAAAGACAACAACCAACCTTTGACTAATGACCACAATAAAATAAAAATACTTTGACTAGTGGTTAATAATATAATACCACCATAATACAAATAATATACACACAATCCAAAATACATACTCAGGAATACGTACTCAGGACGTCGAGTCTCCGAGCCATGAGCTCGGAGGTGTCGGGGTGGTGCGGCGTCGGCTCCGAGTAGTGGGTCCGGTGGGTCCAGTGTCCCCACCAGCACCCCGAGCTACCTCTCAACCAACAGGCCACGGCAAGACCTCTTTCCAACCGCACTTCCTGCAGCCGCCACTGGCTCACCCGGAACTTCCACAAACACAGCAATTATCACCAATGACACCGCCGACACTTCATGCCGCGGGTCTAACCACTCCAGTCATGCTGCAGCCTGCACATTTCCATCCAAGACCTATGGACCCGACCATAGTGAATAAACAAATGGTGGAACTAATGATTGAAATGAAGTTGGCCGAAAGGGTTGACGGTGATCTCGACACTTTTGATGTGTACAAAGTGCCATATCCACCGCAATACGTTGCAAAGAGGCTTCCGCCTGGTATCAATAAACCACCCAAGTTTGAAAAGTTCAATAGGCAGGGCTATCCCAAGGAGCATATTGCGTACTATATGACAATTATGGGCGATCTGGCAGCAAATAAAGCCTACCTGCTAAAATTCTTTGGGTCCTCGCTGACAGGCCTAGCTTTCGAATGGTATTCAAACCTACCGGCCGGCTCTATTAGTGGCTGGGCAGCTATGTAACGAAAGTTTCGGGAACGGTTTCATGTTGTCGAAAGGGATGTCACTGTGGCTGAGCTATACGCCTCCAGGCAGAGAAATGATGAGATAGCCCTGAAGTACATCAAAAGATGGTGGAATCTCAGCATGAGATGCTGGCGGCCGCCACATCAAGAAGATGCAGTGTAAATCTGCAAACAAAATCGGAGGCAGGAGATCCTTGGAAAGATGATCGGGATTGAAATCAGGTCTTTCGATCGGCTAAATAATGTGGTTGCGGAGATTGAAGCTTTCATCTCCAGCTCCCCTTCTGCTCCTGCCGCTGCAAGCCAAAAAGCTCGACCTATTGACAAGTGGCCAACGCCCAAGGAAGTCCACATAATTGAGTTCAAGGCATTTGACTAAGAAAAAGAAAAGGATAAAGGGGTTGCCAGCCCTCTTCCTACTAAGCCAGCTGAGCAACAAGAAGGCCCTTCCTTGCGGACCAAAATGAAAAGGCTTTACTCTTTCCCCAAGGACATGACTAGGGTCCTCTTCGAATGGGCTATCAAATACAACAAGGTCACCTTGCCGGAACCAAAGAGACTGGAGGATGCCAGAAAGAAAGATAATCCTCGCTTCTGCCCATATCACTAGATGTTTGGGCACCCTATTGAAGATTGCTACGTCTTCAAAGATGCTATTGAAAAGCTAATCAAGAAAGGGGAGCTACAAATGGGCGACTACAAGGTTGATCCTCCACGCCCTCATGAATTGCCAGCTATGGAAAGAGCAGTCAATATGGTATCCTTATACCAGCAATTTCCCTAAGAGGTAGCTGAAGCTCATATAGAGCTCCCCCATGAATATGCCCCATGGGAGCACTTCGGACCCTTGGAAGCTGAAAAGAAATTAGAAGTGCTGAGTGCACCAGACAACCCGTTTCCGGGGTAGATGTCGGCCGCAGAAGGGAAAGAAAATAAAAAACCAAAGGTCAAGAGGGGGAACATCGCCCTCTCCTGCAATACACTATCAGCCTCGCCCAGTGCAAGTCAAGCTGCTGAAGAAGAAGATGAAGAGATATGCTTTGCGCTGATGAGGGTAGGTCAAGCTGAAGTGTCTACCTCTCGCCATAAGTCCCAGGAAAAGTAGGGGCACCCTCCACCGCCTGCTGAAGAAGTGCACTATCAAACTCCTCCTCCACGTGAGGGCTTGGGGGCAAGAGCATCAATCTATGAGAGGCTGAATGCGTCCCGCACTAATAATAGGACGCCGCTGGACTCATCTAAAATTAACACAGGAAACAGCACTCCCGGCTCCTACCAAGCTAACCATGCTCCGATGATAGAGCTGTATCAGAAAATACAAGAAGTTGAAGTGCTAAGAAGAAAATTAAGTAGAATGGGTTTATACCTAGCTATACCTGGGCAGGCGGGACCCTCATCCGAGGCCCTACGAGGTGGCGCTAACCATTTGGAGCCTCACTGCAGCCGGCTATCCACCAAATAACACATGACTGTGAAGGGAACACCCTCCCTCGACAGCTACATCAAGCGGCTTCCGCGTACCCTTCAGCTTTCTAGGCACGTCAGGGGGTAACTTCTATCCCTCGGGCAGTGCCGCTAATAAACCTTGAAGTCCCCTGATCAATGACACCCAAGAGGGGGGGTGAATTGGGTGATTCAAAATTTTAAGAAACTTTGACCCGATTTAAAACAGATGTGATAAAATAGCAATTAGAAATTCAGATCTGTTAAATCTCATATTAGATCTATCAAGATCAGTCACTCACAATAACTGATTTTGCTAAATCTGAAAGATACAAAATGTAGAAGACAATATATATGTACAGCCACACAGAATGGAGGTAGAAGAAATGAACCAAACCACACAGCTCAAACCACAAGGCACAAAGATTTTTAAGGTGGTTCGGATGCAACGACGGCAACCTACGTCCACCCCTCACCAAAACCCGGTGAGACTTCACTGTTGGAAAACCAGCACGGGGATAAATCCCCAACACTGAGACAAGCTCCAAACACACACACAGGGTGACGCCTACACACACACACGAGTAGTAACTCTCAGACACACACACACATGGAGACAGAGTCTCTAACACGATTCGATGACCGGATCAACAACACATACACACACTGCAACAAACGCAGCACTCTACACACACGAAAAATCGGTTCGGATAGATCCACACAAACACATAGATTTGAGGTGATCCATGCTCACACACGGGTCTGAACAAAACCACACATAGACACACGGATTTGAATAGATCCACGCACACACGAATGTTTACATATTACAAGGAACACAAACTTGAAGCTCAAAACACTTTAGAAGATGAAACACAAAAGAAAGACTTCTGATTTAGGCCCCCCCTAAGTATATAATGTAGATCTTGAAAGAAGCGTGAATCTCCACTTGATTTCCACTTGATTTGCCTCAGCTTGATCTTGAAAAGGCTTGATCTTGGATGAAGAATTTGTGGATGAATCACTGTTCACAGAGTTCTTGCAGAGCTTTCTTTCTCCCTTGATAGCCTTCCCTTTTTCTCCTTTAATCATTAGGGTTCCTTGGCCTAAAGAGATGTTTTTATAACACTTAGTTTGGTCAAGGGACAGGCCAAAACACATATCCACAAATTTAGGCATGTCTGGTGGCTTTGGAACCCAAAAGTCCTAAAGAAATGCTTTGAACACATTGGAGAAACAAAGTCAACAAAAGGAGCTTTGAAGGGTTCGGTCGGTCGACTGAACTCTGTAACACCTGAAACTTTTGAATGCTGGAGAATTTGGTCAACCGATCCTGGGCCGTCGGTCGATCGAACTCTGTAAGTTTACAGAGTTCTGAGTGCTGGAAACTTTGGTCGATCGAACCAACAAAGTTGGTCGACCGAAACTAGTAAGACCTGCAAAAACAACGCTGTTAGCCCATAAATCATATCCACATATCCATAGACAAAAGACTTTGTGTCCACATTTTGTTCCATTCATTTTGAGTTTATTTGACTGATTCTGGGCGTTGTTGAAGCAAGATAAGTTTGAGCATTAGCTTTTAATGAAAATGGCTTTGTCGGCCTACTTGTGCTCGCACTCTTGCACTTACGAACGGTACCAAAACTATTTGCCATTCCAGGGTTTTGTTATCATCAAAATTACTGGCGCAACTCAACAATCTCCCCCTTTTTAATGATGACAAAACGTTTAGAACATTACATGCATTGGCGTACCGTTAAACAAATTTGGAACTTGAAATCAACGCATTACAAACTTGAAAGTTCCCATATGGTTATAGTATCCGCACGGCAAATTAAATCCAATCAGAAGCCTGTATTCAAGCAAACACCAAACCATTCATTCCTTTGTATTTGCTAGCTCTGAATGAGGAAGTGAAATGGAAATCAATAGCCATGACATAACCAAGTGCTTCATTTCATTCATTAAGATTTTCATTACATAGTACATGAACTCTTAACAGATGATCAAATGACATTGACTCCTTGACACATTGATGCAATGCAAACGGCTCAACTAATGCAAATGACATTCACAAACGCAGACATGCATACAAGCATGGGACACGCATGCATAAGATATAAATATAAACCTAGACTAGATACATCTCCCCCTTTGGCATGATCAAAAGAGGGGAGGGGATACAATAAAAAGTAGACCAGGGTGAAACTGAAGACCGTTGAGGCAACAACTAAGGAGGAGGAGTAGAGTCCTCTGGAGCTACATCATGCGGGACGGACACGCGACCTGGGACTCGAGCTCGCGAGTGTCCCTAGCGAGGGAAGACGCGGGACCGTGCGCGGTTGAGAAATCGGCAGTGAGTCTCAGGTATCGGCCTTTCCGCGTTAACTCGGATCGAGTCACGGGACGGGTTACACTCACTCTCTCGCAGCGGTGATAAATATTTGAGCGGGCTAATTTCCTATCACATGCAGCGGCATTCAAAAATATACGACATAAGCAAAGTACCTACGAAGAGGGTGGTGGGTGTACCTCCACGCTTTGGGCGTGGGGAAGACGTTCCCGGCCAGTTACGGTAACTCCCGGTAACAACGGTAAAAGGTTAATTACAACGGTGAATTTTATTGCCCACTCCACGCAGGGAGGTAAAGGGATACAAGTGGGGCCCGGAAGGACCAACCCTGGGTTGACGGGTAGCAATCTGGAGGCGCGTACCGCACGAACTCGGCCTACTGGTCCGACTCGGCACTATTCCAACTTGGTGCTGCGCCAACTCGGTTGCTGACTCACTGGACAACAAGCAACGGTTTCCAAAGGAACGTCACCTTCCTGAGATCTTCTGGAGGCGCCGCTTGCCTGGGACGATGGCAGGACGTCTCTGAACGACTCCCTGAAGTGGCGGCTCCTGAAGTTGAATTTTGATATTTATTTCTGAATATCTTCTGGACTGCAATTTCAGACCTCCACAGAGAACATATCTGCAGGCCTTGGCGATAAGAATTAAATCTCTCAGATCCGGAGGCCGATCGAGGCGTGGCTGGTACCGTTAGAAAGGGGACTTCCAGATCTATAACATAATATTTGTACAGCTCCATCCAGTGGACGGATTGAAAATGAAAACGACTGTATGACTGTTTCTTTTTCAAACTCGGACTGACAGACACACAGGGTAGCAAGAGATCTGCCTGAGACTGACCTTTGACTGAAGGATAAATGATTTTTTCAGACTCAACGAAAATTATTGTGGAAGGGGGTATACGTGAGGAACACTTGGGAATTTTTGTGGATTTTCTGAAATTTGATAGGGGGGTGGGAAAAATACAACAAACAGACTCTATCCCGTGGATCTGTAGACTGGCAGATTGACAGGGGCGATATAAAAATTGCAAGAAAAATACCATAAGAGATCAGAATGGGGCAAAAGATATATTGATGGAAAGCTAACAGAC
This sequence comes from Amorphophallus konjac, assembly GCA_022559845.1. NCBI lineage: Eukaryota > Viridiplantae > Streptophyta > Magnoliopsida > Alismatales > Araceae > Amorphophallus > Amorphophallus konjac. The sequence continues at coordinate 153,260,520 of CM040121.1, forward strand.
AAGGGAACAAGCTCTCAAAACCGCAGCTTGATTAGACAATAAGAGGAAAAGATAGACCCACGGAGGTGAGGTTCTATCCTGATAGAGATAGAACTCCGACGTTGGTGGCGGCGGCGTGACGGCGGTGCGACGGCGGCGGCGGTAGAAATGGAACTCAGATGGGATAAGGAGAATGGGCTTCACACCCTAGAGGGTTGGAGGAGGAAGAAGAACCAGGGAGAGAGGAGAGAGGGGCTCACCCTTCCTTGGAGGCAAATGCCAATTTTCACTTCATTAATTCTAACAAAATATGGAATTACAAGTATTTATAATAAATGTAAAAAGACACTTAATACCCTCAGATCTAGGGTTAGGGAGGGCAAACTAGGAAGGTCAAAACTAATTAACCCATGTGGTTTGGAACCACATTAAACAAAAATAAAAGAGGGTTAGTGGAGGGGGGTGCCCCCTTGACCAAGGGGTTCCAAATTGGACTTTTTATCCACCTTGTCTCCCATGCGTCCAATTGACCTTCTAGATGCCACCTAGGCTTTTGACCAGCCCCACATGGATGAGATTGACCAATGGGGAAGGAGTGAGGGTCTCTTTGCTAGATCTACTGACAATTTGCACAAAAACCCAAAGAATCCAAGGGAATGACAAAGTGGCTTATAAAGCCTTACAATTGCGCATATACTTTCCCAAGAATACAAAAGTAAACTAAAAGGACACAAATGTAAAAATAATAATGTCAATGCTCGGCGTTGATTCCCATTAACTCTCCCTTGGTAGGAAGAACTCGACCCCGTCGAGTAAGGGGTGTGGCTGCTCGAGTAGCTCCAGCGGATCTGTCATCGTACCATGAAGCGCGGAGTACGCTCCACTCCAAGTAATCGACACCTGCTCATCCCGTATAGATTCGATATGCACACGCTGCCGTGGGAATGAGGCTAGAGGTGGACACTCTGGGGTGGGGTCACTCTCAAATGAAGGGAGGCGGCTTGAAGACTCACTAGGAATCACCGTTAAGTCCCTTATGTGACTAGATCCGATATGTAGCGTAGAACCTATCCCAAAGTCCGACAAGTCTCGAACTCGAAAGGGACTAACAACGCGAGCGTACAAAAGACCGACTCGACTCGATGTATGCACAGACACACAAGACCCTAGACACACCTAATGTTAGTCCCACCTACACATAGGCGATGGTGGACCAGGACACCCGAATATGTGCCATGCATACACTAGATGTACTCGATGGTTAACGGAATGGAGGACTCCTAGACACCCTAAGATGTACCACTCATGCATTGGCGACCTATGGCATTTGGGTGGGGAAGGGCTAGGAGATTCAAAACTACCCTCGTCATTACCCCTAGACGTAGGTTCGGCTTGCCAACTAGACCGAGGGGTAGGGGCGAAATAGTGAACTCCTTGGAAGAAGTGGAGTGAATATGATGGCTCAGGAGGTTCACTAGTGAAGGGGTCAAAAGGGTCAAAGTAGGTATGACCCCATGAAGTGGGTTCCCCCATGACTCGGTCCCAATTTAAGAATTCATAATCACTGTCATATATTGTGGTCGGTGGGACGACGGTCATGTCTAGAAAATAGGATTCCTCCCTTGGGTAAAAGGGAATGAAGTCAGACTCGGCCGACATCGGGAGGAATAGAAGAATCTCCGTGGTGACACAACCCACGGTGCACACGGAGGTAATGGACCATATGGCTGGATGGGTAAAGCTACGACTATTGAGATGGTCGAAGCCTCGGGCCAATAAGTGCGTCAACTTCCATTGCCAACCTAAACCAAGAATAAGGTCACCCAATGTATCAACATGGTGACTAGACCGGAATGTCGTGTGGTAGGAGTTGACGGACACTAGAGGTAAGGTGGGGTCCATAGATGGGTAAGGAGGTGGGACCAAGCCATCCTTGAGCCAACTAAGATGCGGCTCGACTACGTATAGCGTACCCGTTAGAAACACGGGTGGCTCGGGCTGAGGTGGCTCCAAATAAGATGGTTCCGAATAAAGTTCGGAAGTAGAAAGTGGCAATGGAGCACTCACGGGTGGTGAAGGAGCATGTGTCATTTCTATCCTTTCCAACCAATCCGAAAGCATTTTCTTGATTTCATCTAAGGTGCGGGTTGGAGTAGGGGCCTCGGGGTGGACTCGCTCCTCATCTCTCGGCCCGGATGCGGACCTAGACTCGACTATAAGTGGGGCTTCCACTTGGTTGGAGGCAATTGGGTGGGATTGGACGGAGGTGCCAAGGGGTGGTTGGGTGCAGGCGATAGGGAGGGTCACTTGATTGGGGTTGCTTTGGTGGGGTTGGCTAGTGGTATGACCCCCGTGGTTGGAGGTAGGTGGGCAGGGAAGGTAGACCCTCCTAAGCGCTCTCTTCATATCCCACCATGACTCGATGGGCCTTAACCTCCTATCATTTCGAAAGTATTTAATGTCCCTCTATGTTTCGACGGCTTCATAAAAAAATCACCTTTTGGAAAAGTCAACTTGCGCGGGATCGGACATAAGGTAACACTCAAAGTAGTCATTCATAATGGCTTCCCACTCTAGGTAGTCACTCGGATTATCAGAGCCGTAGAAGTCCCGGGCTACGGGCCTTTTGGGGTGGTCCGGGTGATCCTTCCATTTTAGATAGTATCGCCACCATGCAGAAGATGCGGCCCCTTGGTCATCTTGGGACACGGGGACACTAGTGGATGGACATGCCGACACTTGGACAAGACACTAGACCGACTATGCAAGGTTGGAATGCATGCACATTAAGGACCCTAGACTTAAACCAAGACTCGGTACATGGCGGAGTTAATCGATCCCAAGATCACTCGTGCAAGTGTGCGGCCTTCCCGATAGGCGTAGCCTAACGTTCGGACAACACCTTTTTATATACCGAACAATGGTATGCGGATGGAACCTTAGATCGACTTAGACGATGACTAGACGTAAATGACACTTCTTTTTTTTGGAGTTTTACAAATGACTACCCTTGACTCAACTGGCGCTCTGATACCAAATTGATGCGGGACGGACACGCGGCCTGGGACTCTAGCTCGCGGGTGTCCCTAGCGAGGGAAGACGTGGGACTGTGCGCGGTTGAGAAATCGGCAGTGAGTCTCGGGTATCGGCCTTTCCGCGTTAACTCGGATAGAGTCACGGGACGGGTTACACTCAGTCTCTTGCAGCGGTGATAAATATTTGAGCGGGCTCATTTCCTATCACATGCAGCGGCATTCAAAAATATACGACATAAGCAAAGTGCCTACGAGGAGGGTGGCGGGTGTACCTCCACGCTCCGGGCGTGGGGAAGACATTCCTGTCCAGTTACAGTAACTCCCGGTAATAACGGTAAAAGGTTAATTACAACGGTGAATTTTATTGCCCACTCCACGCAGGGAGGTAAAGGACTACAAGTGGGGCCCGGGAGGACCGACCCTGGGTTGACGGGCAGCAATCTGGAGACGCGTACGGCACAAACTCGGCCTGCTGGTCCGACTACGCCAACTCGGTTGCAGACTCACTGGATAGCAAGCAACGGTTTCCTAAGGAACGTCACCTTCCTGAGATCTTCTGGAGGCGGCGCTTGGCTGGGACGATGGCAGGACGTCCCTGAACGACTCCCTGAAGTGGCAGCTCCTGAAGTTGAATTTTGATATTTATTTCTGAATATCTTCTAGACTGTAATTTTGGACCTGCACAGAGAACAGATCTGCAGGCCTCGGCGACAAGAATTAAATCTCTCAGATCCGGAGTCCTATCGAGGCGTGGCTGGTACCGTTGGAAAGGGGACTTCCAGATCTACAACATAATATTTGTATAGCTCCATCCAGTGGACGGATTAAAAATGAAAATGACTGTATGACTGTTTCTTTTTCTGACTCGGACTGACAGACACACAGGGTAGCAAGGGATCTGCCTGAGACTGACCTTTGACTGAGGGATAAATGATTTTTTCAGACTCAACAAAACTTATGGTGGAAGGGGGTATACGTGAGGAACATCTGGGAATTTTTGTGGATTTTTTGAAATTTGATAGGGGGGTGGGAAAAATACAACAAACAGACTCTGTCCCGTGGATCTGTAGACTGGCAGATTGATAGGGGCGATATAAAAATTGCAAGAAAAATACCAAAAGAGATCATAATGGGGCAAAAGATATATTGATAGAAAGCTAACAGACAAGGGAACAAGCTCTCAAAACCGCAGCTTGATCAGACAACAAGAGGAAAAGATAGACCCACAGAGGTGAGGTTCTATCCTGATAGAGATAGAACTCCGACGTTGGTGGCGGCGGCGCGACGGCGGCAGAAATGGAACTCATAGGGGCTAAGGAGAATGGGCTTCACACCCTAGAGGGTTGGAGGAGGAAGAAGAACCAGGGAGAGAGGAGAGAGGGGCTCACCCTTCCTTGGAGGCAAATGCCAATTTTCACTTCATTAATTCTAACAAAATGTGGAATTACAAGTATTTATAATAAATGTAAAAGACTCTTAATACCCTCAGATCTAGGGTTAGGGAGGGCAAACTAGGAAGGTCAAAACTAATTAACCCATGTGGTTTGGAACCACATTAAACAAAAATAAAAGAGGGTTAGTGGAGGGGGGCGCCCCCTTGACCAAGGGCTTCCAAATTGGACTTTTTGTCCACCTTGTCTCCTATGTGTCCAATTGACCTTCTAGATGCCACCTAGGCTTTAGACCTGCCCCACATGGATGAGGTGGACCAATGGGGAAAGAGTGAGGGTCCCTTTGCTGGACCTACTGACAAATTGCACAAAAACCCAAATAATCCAAGGGAATGACAAAGTGGCTTATAAAGCCTTACAATTGCGCATATACTTTCCCAAGGATATAAAAGCAAACTAAAAGGACAAAAATGTAAAAATAAAAATGTCAATGCTCGGCGTCGATTCCCATCACTACATCATCATGAGAAGGTGGATGATAGCCAATACGGTATCGGATATCATCTAGAGTTTGATCTTGATACTGAAGGCGGTACTGAAGATTGGCAAGGGTGTTGTCACGAGCCTCGTAATGGCGCTGCATGTCAAGAAGAGTGCGGTTCATGATGTGAAAGGCCTGGCGGGAGTCTTCATGGCTGGCGGTGAGGGTGGTCATGTGAGTGGACAAGGTGGTCATTTGAATGAACAAGGTATCCAAAACTGTGGAGAAGGAATCAATCCGGTCAGACATAGAGTCAAGCACATCGCCCATGGTGTCAATGTTACTCCCAAAGTGAGAGAGTTGCTCCCCAAAAGTGTCCACGCGAGTGTCTAGTCCAGAAAGACACCTAGCAAAAGTCTCAGTATCTACCCAAGAAGGCTGCCCAACTCCCTGAGTAGAGGACTCCCCGTGAAAGAACTGAGGTGGAGGAGGCATTTCCAGATCTGCGTGTGGAGGAGAAGGTGGAGAATGCTATTCCTCCGCTTGAACTAGAGGTGGGGCTTCCCCTTGACCCTGTTGCTGCTGTGGCTCTTCATTCTCTTCCTCACTTTCAGATTTGTCTCCATAGACCGGCACATTTCTGCGTAACTCACCATCTGGACCCTAATAGTAGCCAAAATCTGTGAAGATCGTGTGTTTATTATAGATATCATCCTATCTCACTAAAATAAACATCTCATCAGCCAGACTAATCCCAACATAAATGAATATGCTAGTCAATTGTGATGCATATGGCAATGATCTCCTCATTTGGGTACGTTATGGCCCAATCAAGTCTGACATAAGTCGGCCCATATTGACAAACATCCCATTCATAGCATAGTAAAACAAGAACTTGTGTACTTCGGTCACTTCATTGCGGCTTCCACCCTTGGGATAGATGAGGGTGGTAAACATATGATGCAAGATTCGCTGCAATGGAGGAAAGTAGTTGGCATTTAACGTGATCAAGTTGCTGACACCAAGCACATACTCACAGCCGGTGATGGCGAGAAAGGTGTCCTCAACAACACCATGACCATAGAGCATATCTGCACCCCTAGCTGAAACTCCTAGAGCTCTTTCAAATAAGGCCAGAGTAACTGTAATCTCAATGCCTTTAACTACTGTAAATAGACGTTCATTCCTCTCGATCAGATTTCCATAAAATTATTGGACAAGGCTGGGGTAGTAACAGGGATACCGTGTGACAAAATCAACCCAACTATCTTGTATTTCAAAGACTGCACATAAATCTGGAAGAATTTCATTCACCTCATTGAAATCAACTAGAGGGGGGTCGATGATTGGCCGTGGGGGCAACCGTGGTGCACGTGGAGGTGCAGGAGCCCGCTGAGGTGGAGGAGCCGGGGCCTCACCTCTCTAGGCACTGGATTCCCCTTGGGTAGAATGCCAAGAGCTTCTTCTAGGCCCCATCCTAGACTTAAAAATCGCTGTGGAAACCCTTGAAAATGACTGATCTCTTCCCTTGGGAGGAGGATGGACCGGAAGACACACCAAAGGCTTGAAAAGAACTTCTCCACAATCTGGAACCTAGAGAATGGCTTCAAGGTCGCACAAGCCGCTGCAGAGGTTTCATCCCGAAACGGTGATGAACATGCCGGATCTTGTGCGGGTGGAAGAAAGAGGAGGTTTTTGGGCTTGAGAAGTGGAGTTTTGGTGTTCTAGGGTTAGGGAAGAAGGTTGGAGAGTGAATGGGGTGCATTGGAATGAAGAGATGGGGTGAGAAAACCCCTTACAAAAGGGTTCAGACGCGGGTTCAGATGCGGGTTCGGCCGGTCTGGTTTACCGGATTCGGTCGACCGAACTCGGGGCGTCGATCGACCGAAATGGTCGGCCTAGCCCTAATTTTGATCATTTTGTTGGGTATAACTCCTTCAATGCTTTCTTTTTTTTATAACTCCTTCAACTTTTTTTTATATCTCCTTCAACCTTCCTTTTGTTTGTTGTTTGAACCTTCACCTTGGTGTAGATGAGAGGGACTGACTTAAAGTAAGAGGTGATGGGGCATTGAGAAAATCCTCTAACTCTTCGCCTCAGAAAATGCCTCAGATCCCGAGGTCACTGGGTCCACATTTATTTAGCAAGAAATATTTGATCTTAGAAGTTTCTCAAGGAGGGGGTATATAAATATACATAAATATAGTCAAGCACACAAGGTGATATCATACACGACTAAAACAAAATCACACAGGATATGCATGTTTTTCACACAATCTACCCTTCATGCCTCTGACTTTTATACATATGCAACACTCAACCTAGTGCAGACCTAAGTATGTATGCTCTCACCCTTGCACATGCCGAGTTCTCTTCTTATTTTGCTGAATTGTTCCTGGTTTAGAGGTTTTGTGAAGATATCAGTTAACTGATTGTGTGTGTTAATGAATTCCAATTCAAAGACCCCTTTTCCTACATGATCTCTCAGAAAATGATGCCGAATGTCAATGTGCTTTGTTCTAGAATGTTTTACAGGGTTTTTTGACAAGTTAATTGCACTGGTATTGTCACATAAAATTGGAACACATTTCATTTCAACATTCAAATCAAGCAATTGATTTTTGATCCAAAGTACTTGGGCTCTATAACTTCCGGCAGCTACATATTCAGCATCGACCGTTGAGAGAGCTACTGAATGTTATTTCTTGGAGGCCCACGAAACTAGGCACCCACCAAGAAATTGACAATACCCACTAGTACTTTTGAATCCAGCATAATCTGCATCAGTGTATGCAATCAAATCAAATGATCTACCGATGGGAAACCACAAGCCAAAGTCTAATGTGCCAATTAAATATCAAAAAATATGTTTAATAGCCAACAAATGAGATTCTTTAGGACATGATTGAAAATGAGCACATAGACATACGCCGTACTGGATGTCAGGATGGCATGCTGTTAAGTACAGTAGTGATTCTGATCATACCTCAAAATAGTGTAGGATCTACTGTTTTTCCTTTTTCATCTTTATCTAACTTTGTGGTTGTGACCATCGGAGTTGACATAGGTTTTACTTCTGCCATCCCGTAATTCTTTAACAGTTCCAAGGTGTACTTGACTTGATTTATGAAAATGCGTTCAGACGTTTGCTTTACCTGTAACCCAAGGAAAAATGTAAGTTCACCCATGAGACTCATTTCAAATTTGCCCTGCATTATCTGTGCAAACTCATCACATAAGGCATTATTAGTAGCTCCAAAGATTATATCATCAACATATACCTTAACTACTAATATGTCTCTACCTGATTTTCTCGTGAAGAGTGTTTGGCCATCCTTACCTCTTTTGAACCCATTTTCAGTTAGGAAAGAAGTGAGCCTTTCATATCATGTCCTTAGTGTTTGTTTTAATCCGTACAAGGCCTTCTGCGACTTGTGCACATGTTGTGGATGTTTTGGGTCTTCGAAACCTGGAGGTTGTTCTACAAAAACATCCTCTTTGATATACCCATTAAGAAAAGTAGATTTAACATCCATTTGAAATAATCTGAAGTTAAGAGAGCAAGCATAGGACAGGAGAGTCCGGACTGTTTCTAATCTAGCAACCGATACAGGGGACTCATCAAAATCACAACCCATCTCCTGGTAGCAATTCAGGGAATTCTCATCATCTTCATCCTCGCAAGATATTCCTTAAGTTGATTCAAACTTGGCCATAGCTGGCCCAACATTACTTTGATTTTTGGGAGTGTAAACTGCATCCAAGATTGAAAGGATTTGATTTGTTAGTGATAATTCAGATTGATCTAATCTTGATGTAATAATAAATGCACATAGATTTTTTCCCAAGAAATAAGTCGAGGCCTCAAATTCACATGACTGAGTGACACCTCCCCCTTAATGTGTGCAAGAGTCTGACATATTCATTGAAATTTTAGTTCCATATGGAGTCTATGAATGATTGACTCATGGTACCTGGCGGAGAACTTAGATCTGAAGATCACCTCACGCGTAGTGATAGTTTCCAGATAAGCTTAACCAGTCCTTCCACATGTCACCATTTGATATACCAGGTAGTCATTGATGTGATGAAGGCAGGAGGATTGTAATGCATGATGACATGAATTCATTCTAGATTGAAAACAAATTCTTTCACTTTTGTGCATGACAATATATGAAAACATATGCACACATCTCAATGTATGCTGTGAAATTTTAATTTGAAAATTTTCTAGCTCCCCTTCAACAAGATGCTATAGGACAAGTGATATACACAGAGATATGCAAACAACTATAGATGGAATGCATGTACAAACATATGCATTATCACATAAGATTCAACACAAAGCAAATCAAGACATAGCACCTTTTCTAGAGAAGTGAGAGGGATATCACCTGAGTGTTCAGATTTCAGTTTTTGATTTTTCTTTTAACCTGACTTATGTCGCTTGGCCCGTGTGTCTTACCTTCTTGACTGAAAAATATATTTGACGCTTCATAGACCCAAGGCACACCTGAAAAATAAATTTCTCATTTTACATTCCTAGGTACCCAAGCCATCTTGGGTTCTTGTGGGTTAGCACTCTTGGCACGTAGCTTCCACTTTTTGACAATATTCAAATCATCATTTTTCATCAAAAAGTAATCATTCATCTTGTGACCTACTTTCCCATAGTAGTCACAATTCACATATGACCTGACAAACTTTTTATTCAGGTTATCAGCATGCTTCCATGTAGATGGAGAAAATTTGTCTTTGTCAGCATGAAAATTTATTTTCTTCTTCACTAGTCAGCAGTGTGAAATTGTATGACCTCTTTTACCACAATGATTGTAATGCATGGAAGGCTTTGTGGTAAATGACTGCTTTGCATTTTTAAAACCATATATGTTCCTGCATGCTTTCAAATCATCATTTTTCACGATAAAACAATCATGCATCACATGTCCATATTTTCCACAGTAAAAGCATGAGATTTTCTTCCTGGGTGCATGTGTGTGTAGCAGGAGTATGATTAACATGCTTAGTGGTGCTAATAGTATTTTTGGCTTTTTGTTGCAGATTGGTTTTCTGAATTTTATTTTATTTTTGAATCTTTTGGACAGAAGACTGCTTTGAGGTACTGGCTATATTTGAACTTTGAACAAAGGAAGTATATACCTTATTCGTAAAGGACTTCTTCTTTACAGTCTTATAGCCAAGCCCTTCCCTTTGAAAATTAACTTTCAGCCCAAAAATTTATCCAGATTATCTTTTCCATCCACGAATTTGGAAAGTGAATTATTTAAGTCCTGGATTTTACTCTCTAAAGATGTGATTTGTAATTCAGCACCAGCAAGTTCTTCTTCACAAGAAGCAAGGCTGAGATTCAACACAGCATTGGTATTCTTGAGGCTATCAACTTCCTGTTTTAATCTATCCACATCTTCAGAATCACTTACAGCCACAAATTTTTCTTTTTCTAAAGTCAACAATCTTTCCGATATGGCTGTGTTTAGTTCCTTCAGGTTCTCATTTTCTTTCATAAGCTGCTCATCACGAATGAGTTCATTTATCAAGGTTTAATCATTGGCCATTGAGTTTACTTTTTCTTTCAGCTCTTTATTTTTATTTCTTAAGGAGCAAATATGATCTTTATGAAATTCAATGTCAAACACATGAGCCCCAATCAAGTCCTCTAAATGTGAACATTTTTTACATGAGGAATCACAATTGTTTTGTTCAACCTTATTTTTCAATTTTTTATTCTCAGATTTTAGCTTTTTATATTTACTTGCAAGCTCATTGTATGCATCAAATAGCTCATCAAGAGATATATTTTCAGAATCTGATTTTACCTCCGAGGGTGATCCATTCTGCTGATCACTGTTGTGATCACTCATACTTGCCATAAGACATTTGTCCTCAGTCTCTTCATGGAAGTCGGCTAAGCCATCCAGTATGTCCTTTGCGGAGATGCAGCTGGAGACAAAAGGAAAACTATTAGCATTAACTGTGGCAATGAGCAAACTTAGAACCAAGCAATTTTGATCATGTTTGAACTCATAATCTGCAGTCCAGACTGATTCGTCTTCAGGCAACTCATAAGGACCATGAGAAATAAGCGTCCATAGCTTAGGGTCGTATGAGTTGACTAGGCTGCACATTCTTCCTAACCACAAATCGAAGTTAGAACCATCAAATACAGGTTGAGAATTCATGGTGAACATGGTGGTAGCCATTGATCTGGATCTTTCTCTAGATCGTTAGATCTATGAAAAGTAGAGCCTTAGCTCTGATACCAATTGAAGTCCCGCGATCAATGACATCCAAGAGGGGGGGTGAATTGGGTGATTCAAAATTTTAGGAAACTTTGCCCGATTTAAAACAGATGTGATAAAATAGCAATTAGAAATTCAGATCTGTTAAATCTCATATTAGATCTATCAAGATTAGTCACTCATAATAATCGATTTTACTAAATCTGAAAGAGACAACATGGAGGAGATAATATATGCGTACAGTCACACATAATGGACGTAGAAGAAATGGGCCAAACCATACAGCTCAAACCACAAGGCACAAGGATTTTTAAGGTGATTCGGATGCAACGAAGGCAACCTACGTCCACCCCTCACCAAAACCCGGTGAGGCTTCACTGCTGAAAAATCAGCATGGGGATAAATTTCCAACATGGAGACAAGCTCCAAACACACACCCAGGGTGACACCTGCACACACACACACACACACACACACACATACACACACACACACACACACACACACACACACACACACACACACACACACACACACACACACACACACACACACACACACACACACACACACACACACACACACACACACACACACACACACACGGAGACAGAGTCTCCAACACGATCCGATGACCGGATCAACAACACATACACAAAGTGCAACAAGCACAGCACTCTACACACACGAAAAATCGGATAAGATAGATCCACACACACGTTAATTTGAGGTGATCCATGCTCAGACACGGATCTGAACAAAACCACACACAGACACACAGATCTGAATAGATCCACGCACACACGAATGTTTACAGATTACAAGGAACACAGACTTGAAGCTCAAAACACTTTAGAAGATGAAACACAAAAGAAAGACTTCTGATTTAGGCTCCCCCTAAGTATATAATGCAGATCTTGAATGAAGCTTGAATCTCCACTTGATTTCCACTTGATTTATCTCAGCTTGATCTTGAAAAAGCTTGATCTTGGATGAAGAATTGGTGGACGAATCACTATTCACGGAGTTCTTGCAGAGCTTTCTTTCTCCCTTGATAGCCTTCACTTTTTCTCATTGAATCATTAGGGTTCCTTGGCCCAAAGAGATGTTTTTATAACACTTTGTTTAGTCAAGAGACAGGCCAAAACACAGATCCACGAATTTAGGCATGTCTGGTGGCTTTGGAACCCAAAAGTCCTAAAGAAAGGCTTTGAACACGTTGAAGAAACAAAGTCAACAAAAGGGGCTTCGAAGGGTTCGGTCGGTCGACCGACTCTATAACACCTAAAACTTTTCAACACTAGAGAATTCGATCGACCGATCCTGGGCCGTCGGTCAACCGAACTCTGTAAGTTTACAGAGTTCTGAGTGCTGGAAACTTTGGTCGACCAAAACCAATAAGACCTGCAACAACAACACTATTAGCCCATAAATCATATCCACATATCCATATACAAGAGACTTTGTGTCCACATTTTGTTCCATTCATTTTGAGTTTATTTGACCGATTCTAGGCATTGTTGAAGCAAGATATGTAATATCCTGGATTCTTCGGATCGTTATCAGAGAGCTTTCAGAGCGCTTTCGTGGGTCCTGACACGTGTTTTATGATCCATTCGGATTTTTCCATTGTATAACTTGTGGAACCCTGTGGAGAGTGAACCGTTGAGTTTTGCGACTTCAGGACGCTACAGGTGCGTTGTGCTGGTTCTGAGTATCACGAAGAGTATTTTTCTATATTTTTGTGAATTTACAAAATTTCGTGCAGAAATCAGATTTTAGGAAAATTGCTAATTTTCCTATTTTTCTTTTCTTCTTAACCCTTTCTCTCTCCTCTCTCCTCCCTCACGTTTCTCTCATTTCTCTCCGTCCGTTCTCTCTCCTCTTTTCTCCTCTCCCCCGAGCGCGCGACCGGCGTGGAGCTGGGTGAGGTGGTGACGGCGTGGAGCTGACCTAAGGCGTGATGGCACGAGTATCGGAGCGTGACGTTGGTGCAATCCCGTTTGTGGATTCAAAGCCGACGTAGGTTGTTCGTGTGATGGTTTTTCATGTGGTGTGGCCGTCTCGATGCGTGAGATCTTCGGTGGAGGTAGGGGGATTGATACCCTTCTCTTTTCCTGCATCCTCTCGTGATTTGGAGCCGAATGGTGTGAGTTTGAGCGGGTTTTGCCTTGTTTGGGCGAAATGCATGTTCGGGGGGTGTAAGCCATGTTCACCGTTCCAGGTGATGGTTTGTTGTTTAAATGGATTCATTTGAACCCCTGGCATGTTGAGAATCATTTTCGCCAGTTTCACTATGTTTGGTTGAGAATCGAGGCCGGTATGAGCCCGGCTGTCTATGTGAGTCATTTTGGGTCGATTCATGAGAATCGCCCGTTTCTTGCTATTTTGTGCATGGTTTCATCCTTTCCGGGTCCTGGAAGGTGGATATCAACGTTAAGGTTATTTTCTCGTCGTTTAGACGCGATTGGGGCGTGGAAAGATCAGGATTTGGGTAGTCCTACGGTTTTCCCGTCGGAACGGTTTGGCGGCCTTACCAGTGACCGTTATTTGTATTTGGCATCCCAGTGGAGTCCGCTAGGCAGTGTTCCATTGTCGACTTGGTTTAGCGGTTTCACGACTGACTGCAACCCTGGTTTAGCGGCCCGTGGGCGACCGCTATTTGATGTTTTGAATTGGTCAATGGTTTTAAGTCGGTTCGGGCTAGCAGTCTAGCTCCGACCGCTAGGTGGCTTTGGCGGCCATGGGGTGACCGCCATTCCTGAGAAACGGTCCTAGGGAGACTGTTAATTGGTTTTTATTGTTTAAGTCTGTAGTGCCCCAGAATTTATTTGATAATTTTCTGGCATTATTAGCAATTAATGGACTAATTTGGAGTTATTAATCAATATAATGCCAAATGGTGTTAATCAATTAACCCAACTCACTTAATTAAAGTCTAAAGGGTTTTAAGATCAGGCCCATTTAGTTTGGCCCATATTCTAGAAGGTTATTAAGCTTATCCTCAGAATTATAAGGATAAATACCACTTAATACAGATAATTAGGCGGATAATGAATAGAAGAGTTTGATCAATTTAGAATTCTATCCACGTTGACTGTAACGGTCCATCGGACGATCGTCACAGCCATGTAACGCATATGTCGGCGACCGTCACACTCTATGAACCCCAAAACACTGAAGAGTTTAATTTCCTTTGAACTCTGGGAACGAGTAATGTAACGGTCTATCGCGAGACCGTCACATGCCTCTAACGCACTGGCCGTCGACCGTTACATCCTGTTAGTTCCGTAAAAGAAAGAACAAGTACAAAGATTAAAACTTTGGAGTCTTATCCACTAAGGATCGACTTGGGAAGAGTTATAATAATACTGAGGACTCTTAGAGATTAGATTATGACCCAACAAGGACTCTAGAATCGATCTAATCCTCAAACCCTAGCCCAAACTCTATAAATAGGGCATAGTTCTGAACTGTGCGACCCTTACTTTTTGGACGTAAAGAATCAAGGTAAGGAGTCATTATCTCAGGTAAGCTCTTTAGAAGTATTTGTTTACAATACTTTAGACTAACTCCCCTCCAAATTTAACATCTTTAGGTCAAGAGGTCGTGGAGTTAGAGCCCAAGGAAGTTGCTGAAAAAGTCACAGAAGAAGGAAATCTAGGGCAGGATTCTCAATCCAAATCAGAAGCAACAGCCTAAGTTAAGAAGTAGGTTATCTCATGAACGGTAAAAACAACCTGATAGGACTAAAAGCCCTCTGGTTCAAGTGATTTCCATGCATTATAGATCGTTGATTTCATGATTTTACTACTTCTATGCATTACATGCATCCCTTAACCTTAATTGGACATGCCGAAGATGTATCTTGTCTAATTCATTAATACCTAAGCATGTAGTTGGCCTACACTATGTTATCATGTCTAGGGATTCATGGTATTTTAATTATGGATATGATATGAATCGATCTCTTTATGTTTTATCTAGTTTTCTGTCAGCAGATACTGTAACGCATCAGCGTAGGACTGTCACACTCATATAACGGCCCTACGACAGACCGTCACACACCCTGCTGTTTTGGATTTTCACTGTTGTTCCTAACGCACTGGGACAGACGCGTTACGTTCATGTAACGGCTGGATTCCTGACCGTCACGTTCACTGTGACGCCCCACCTCCAGACCGTCAGAGTCTATGTTCTGCCAACCCTAAGATAGAATATAACTTGCCAATATTATTTATTGTTAAGCCTAGTTACTTAAGTTTTAACATGATCATGTGATTTTAAGGTTATTTGATTATTCATATTAGTTATTGCCTATTTTGGTATCTCACTTTTACTTGAGTTATGATAATTTCATGAAGCCAAATTATATAATTTTGCATTATAAAGCATGACTTTTTAACGTTGTATTGACAGAGTTTTTCATCATGATTTCACATTGATTATACATATCTCTCTCTGTCAATAGAATTATTTCTATAATGGCACATATTCCGGTATGTTGCCATTAGTTCACACTTTGCACTTTAGGAACACCATCTTGGACATGAGGATCTCTCTATTGGATATTCCTTCCAATGGACTAGGAAATCATTGTTTCAAGGCCTCCGTAATTCTCCGCGAGCCTGGGATTCCCACTAGGACGCCGAGTTGGTTGTACCATCAAAGCCCAAAAACTAGAATACACTATCGTTGTTTTCTGGATCTTGTAATGTAACGGCCTTGCACTGGACCGTCAGGCTCACGTAACGGCCCAATGCCCAACCGTCACATTTCACTGAGTCTAAACTAGTATGCTGGACTCTGGTCACTGTAACAGCTCATTATGGACGCGTTACATAGAGTAACGGCCCAGTAAATGACCGTTACATAGATTGTATATGTTAACCCAAGGTTTGACCAAGGGTTGATATTTCAATGATTCTAGACAAACCTTGATGATCTAGAACTTATCATATTGCTTAATAGACTTAATGTAATGGATGAAAGTTAAGAAAATATACCGTTATGCTGCCGATTTATTCTATATGCATAACATAGTTTAAATGGCATTCTTGATCTCATATATTCAAATTAAAGCATTCATTCATTGATTATTGTTACCATGGAATTATTGAACTTATTACATTCTTGGCCATACTTTACTGTTACATATGTGGAAGTAGCTTAATTTATAACTGAAGATGCGATCGAGCACTGATTGTGTTCAAGGGCTCCATGCTAGTCCCCTCGGCTGATTACCGGAAACATACTATTTTATAAACCATGGGGTATGATGCTACTGGCGTCGCATTGCGCTGGGAGTACTATTTCTATAAATAAGTGAAGATCCACGGCACAACATGACTTTCTTGCTTGATATTCCACAGGAATTCACGAACTATGTACTCAAAAGAGACTAGTGTGATGAATATGTGACTTGCTAGTACAATCTCGTTACATTCTTGTTCATGGAAGGCCAATATCATGTTCTTGTTATATTCTTGCTAGTTCATTCTTGGTCATTCTATTTTACATGATTATCTTGTTACTTTGGTTTAAACGCGTGATCGATTCGCATTCGCATGATTTTACCTTATTCTTTAGAGCTAAATTGTTAATTACTTTAATAGTGCCTTCATGTTGATGCGAAGATACCTACTGGGCAAGTGTGCTCATTACCTATTTCCAATGTTTTTCAGGAGATGGAAATAGTTCGAATTCGGATTCGGGTGATTCAAGTAGCGGGTCCGAGAGCGATTGAATGTTGTTATTTCAAGAGTGAAGATATAGGAAGTTTATAATGTCTAGATTGAGTCAATGTAATTTTCCTATTTCTTGAGTCTAGTAGAATGAAAATCAAATTAGTGATTGTATCTTTGAATATTAAGCATTATGATATGAAGTTGAAGTTGATTAAATACTGTGCAATTGCATTTACTTGTGTGATTGTCTCGCGCTCTGATTGATTCTTGCTTGCAAGAGGTTTACCATGCCGGCTGTTCGCGCTCCCCGAGCGAGTCTTCCGCTGTAATAAAGGCTCGGGGCGTGACAGTTAAGTTGGTATCAGAGCCTAAGTCTCAGGACTTAAGGAAAAGAATCATGTCATAAGATAAGTCCAAGGTTTAAGGACCCATACCTATGAACTAAGGAAGAAATTCCACACCCATGTGAGGATTGGGTAGAACCCGGGATAAGATAACTAATTAGCTTTAAGAATTATTATGTTCATTCCAATTTCATGAGAAATAACAAGTTGTTATTTTCTCTTAGGTACCCTATATTTCGAATGGCTCATCGTGTAGATTGGGATGGTATGCAACAAACAATTGCCGACCTTACCCAGGCATTACAGACTATAGCACAAGGTGGTGCAGGGGCAAGGGCTGGTGACCTTCATCATAATTTCCGGAGTCTAAATCCTCCGTGTTTCTATGGATCTTCCAATCCAGATGAAGCAGAAAATTGGATCGATGAGATGAATCGTATATTTGATGTCATACAATGCACTGATCAAGAGAAAGTCCATTTAGCAACGTTCCAATTAAATAAGGATGCCCGTACTTGGTGAAAATCAATCCCGGCACCTCCGGCCGATGCGCCACATACATGGAATGCTTTTCTCACTTTATTTCGTGCCAAGTATTTCTCCGAACATGTGAAGGAAAGGAAGGCTATGGAGTTTGCCTCCCTTCGTCAAGGGATGATGTCAGTAGCAGAGTACGAGTTGCAGTTTTTAAGACTAGCACCATATGCACTACACCTTTAGGATCTGGAACTAAGCTTACCAAGTATTATCCCGATTGTGAGGTGGTAGTAGAAGGACACAATCTCCCCACAAACTTAGTATGCCTCGATATGAAAGGTTATGATGCCATTTTTGGGGTAGATTGGCTTGTAGACCATGATGCTTACATCAACTGCCGAAATAGAATTATATCTTTCCGAAAGCCCGGTCTTCCAAGATTTTCTTTTCTTGGTATCAAATACAAGAAGCATCCTACCATTATATCTTCTCTTCACGCCTACAAACTTATCTCGAAATGATGTGAAGTTTTTCTTGCTTCAGTCATTGTCACCGAATCTAAGGAAATTATCCTAGCAAACATTCCTATTGCAAATGAATTACCTGACGTGTTCCCATCCGAACTACATAGTTTACCGCCCGAGAGGGAAGTAAACTTTACCAATTAACTCATTCCAGGTGCAGCACCTGTTTCTATAGCCCCTTACAGGATGTCCCCCACAGAACTTAAGGAACTAAAGAAGCAATTACAGGAACTTCTAGACAAGGGTTTCATTAGACTTAGCACATCCCCTTGGGGTGTGCCTGTTCTATTTGTCAAGAAGAAGGATGGTTCTCTCAGGTTATGCATCGATTACCGACGATTGAATCAGCTTACAATCAAAAATAAATATCCATTGTCGCGTATTGATGAGCTCTTCGATCAGCTTTTGGGAGCAGAATATTTTTCTAAGATTGACCTCAAATCTGGTTATCATCAACTTAAAATTAAAGAAGAGGATATTTATAAATCGGCTTTTCGAAGTCGTTATGGCCATTATGAATTTGTGGTAATGCCGTTTGGGTTAACTAATGCCCCAATAGCATTCATGCAACTTATGAACATTGTCTTCCAGCCATATTTAGACCAATTCATCGTCGTCTTCATCGATGATATCCTTATATACTCCAAGACAAAAGAAGAACATGATGAACATCTAAGGATAGCTTTGCAAACACTTAGAGAACACAAGCTATATGCCAAACTCAATAAGTATGAATTCTGGCTCAAGGAAGTCTCATTCCTAGGCCACATTATTTCAAAAGAAGGTATTGCTGTGGATCCTTCTAAGGTAGAAGCTGTCAGAGATTGGAGTCGGCCAACGACTATATCTGAAGTAAGAAGCTTTTTGGGTCTAGCTGGTTATTATAGGAGATTCATAAAGGACTTCTCAAAGATCGCGGTTCCTTTAACTAGACTTACTAGAAAAGAAAATCCTTTTATCTGGTCGAATGACTGTGAAAAGAGTTTTCAAAGTCTTAACAATCATCTTACAACAGCCCCTATTTTATCACTACCAATGGAGGGTGGTGGATTTGAAGTATATACGGATGCATCGGGGATTGGCTTAGGATGCGTCCTTATGCAGAATGTAAAAGTGATTTGCTATTCTACAAGACAATTGAAGCATCACGAAGAAAATTATCATTTACATGATTTAGAATTGGCAGCAGTGATCTTCGCCTTGAAAATTTGGCGTCATTATCTTTATGGAGAAAAGTTCACGATCTACTCAGACCACAAGAGCTTGAAATATCTATTTTCTCAAGAGGAGCTCAATATGAGGCAAAGGAGGTGGTTAGAACATCTCAAGGACTTTGACTTTGCTATTCAATATCATCCTGGCAAGGCTAATGCTGTAGCGGATGCACTCAGCAGAAAACCAATGGGTATGTTATCAAGTCTCATGATTAGTGTAACTAACCTTATTCCTCAGTTTACCCAGTTGAATTTAGATGTTGACATTAAGGAAGAAGATTGCTTTATAGCTAATATCCGAGCTCAACCTACATTAATAGAGGATTTGGCCAAGTTACAAGAGGATGACCCAATTTTACTAGAAATGAAGGCCAATATTGAACAAAGACCGGATTTTACTATTTTCGAAGATGGAAGATTGCTATTCAAGGGACGAATGTGTATACCGGATCATGAAGATACAAAGAAATTAATCTTAGAAGAAGCACATAAATCAAAGTACACCATTCATCTAGGAGGTACGAAGATGTATCAGGATCTCAAAAGAAACTTTTGGTGGCCCAATATGAAGAGGGAAGTAGCTGATTTTGTGTCTCGCTGTCTCACTTGCCAACAAGTTAAAGCGAAACATTTCAGACCTGCAGGAAAATTACAGCCCTTAAGTATTCCAGAATGGAAATGGGAGAGCATAGGAATGGATTTCATTATGGGATTACCTAAGACAAGAGGTGGACATGATGGAATATGGGTATTCATAGACCGATTGACTAAATCTGCACATTTCATACCAATAAAAAGTCGATGGTTGTGGACGCGAGATTTTTCTACTCTTTTTAAATTTTGTTTTTATTTATTTATTAATTTAATTTGGTTTATTAGGCGTGCCAGTCACATGTGTGACGATTTCATTGTGCGCTCGACTTGACTTGATCAGTCGATTGTGAAGTCTGAGTCGGGACCAAAAGTCCGCCATACCATAAAGGCTATGGCGTTAATTACGCCCTTCCTAAGAAGGACAACCCTTGATTAAACGCCAAAATAGGAGGCCTCAGAAGGTAGTCAAAATATTAATGTGCGAAATAAAGGCTTCATGCTTAAGGAAGAGGACGAATGGAGGGCGGATTTATTTAGTTCAACGGACTAAATCGGGCGGCACAACCTTTAACTTTGAGCCATACTGGGTAAGGATAGAAGACCATCCACGCAGTGGCGGGACGGAATTCGGCTAATCATTAGGGTATTCCCTTTTGACACTTCCACTCGACCGGATGCTCCAAATAGGTTCGTTTCCCCCGAAGATGGAGCCGGATGGGAAGTGTATCGGAGACACCCCCTTGACTCATCGGGGTTGATGACATTGGACTAGATTTCGGCAGCACCTCCCCTCAACTTGGAACATGCCCAAGGGGAAATTGGTGATCATCCACGGAGTGCCGGGATGAAAACCGAAAGAGAAAGGCACTGGGCCCTCGCACGATGTGATGTTGGGGATGGTTCCTCGTTTATTTATTCCATGTGGTGTACCCTGTGACCTGCAGATATCCCTCGAATTAGTGTGGCAGGGTGCTCAAGTATTGGGCAGAGGAGGAGAGGCTCTCGGCATGGCCGTAACGAGCATAAGCAGGCTTCCCGGCGCGGGGGAATGGGTTCTCGGCATGAGGTTCCCGGCATGGTTTTAAAGAAGGAGGAGGGCGCTCTCGGCGTGAGGTTCCCGGCGCGGGGGAATGGGCTCTCGGCATGAGGCTCTCGGCATGGTTTTAAAGAAGGAGGAGGGCGCTCTCGGCGTGAGGTTCCCGGCGCGGGCCGCGCCGGGAGCTGTTCATAGCCCCGGAAAGTTTTGTAGAGGTTTGTGGGGTTCTACGGTGCTCTATTTTGGGGATTTTTCCTAGGATTCAGGTAACGGCTAGGGGGTTTTAGGATGCAAATGAGGAGGGGGCCGAGGGCTCTACCAAGTCACCAGATTGACATCAAGGAGTCACATGAATAGAACGGATTCGAGGGATTGAAGTCACCAGGCGTTCGAACCCTCTGGAACAGACTTTATGCCATTCATATCGCCGACCATCCATGAGATCAAGAGATGACTGTCTCTGATCCCTGTAATGGCCCCAACGGCTTAGGAAACTCGAGAGGACTATGGACTTCGCAACGTTTAAACCATCGATGTCGTCGAGGGAGAGAGAGGGACAAAGCCCAGAGATCCACGGTAAGGATCGGAGTTCTGTTACCTCCTTTCCATCTGAAACAATCGTGCATATAGGCACAAGAAATCACTGGAATTCTAAGCATCCGAGCAATTAATGCATGCGGGGGATAACATACATTCCGAGAGAGAGAGCACAGGGAGAAGAGGGCCAACCAAAACCATTTCATCGGAACAACCATGGAGTTGCATTTCACTGTTTCATCGTTTACATCATTCATAGAACAAAGGGGACGGAGGGAAGAAAAATAGACTAATACTCTATCTCCTCGACAACAGGGAGATCCCTTCACATCGAAAGCGGAAAAAGGAATCGAAGCTTATACATCAAAAGAAAGGGAAGCAGGAAGGGACGACGGCAATAAAGGGAAGGGGAGGGCGGAGCATTGACTCCTCTCCCTCCCCTAGCACCCCACCTTCTCCTTCTTTCCGACCTCGCAGCAGCTCTTCTTCTCTTCTCTCTTTTATCTGGCTATCTAGAGATGCCTCTCTTCGCTCTTTTTTTTCTTCTCCCTTGCTTTCTTTTCTTCTTGCCCTCTCTGTCTCTGTATGTCCTCCTCTCCTCTTCTTTTTCGAGATGAACACAGGGGGGGGATTTTATAGGCACAGCAGCCCCCCTCTCGGCATGACCCTTCCCGGCGCGCCGAAGACGACTTCTCGGCGCGCCCTTGTCAACCGGGGAGGCTTCACGGTGCCCCTATGGGCTTTGGACCTTGTGAGGATTTCCCGGTTCCACCTTAGTGAGCCCATTTGGGCTTTAATATCTTGAACTCCCTCGTTATCAAGTATGAACTATCAAAGACATATAACCTGCCTTTTCATTTGTAAGTCCTTCGAGCCTGTCAGAACAGGTGAAGGTTGATTAGTGAGTTGACATAGTCTTATCAGAATATTTCTGGATATTTTCATCAGCCAGTAGACCGCAGTTCTTCATCAGTATTGTTATCTGAGCGACGACAATACCGCAGTTCTTCATCAGTACTGTTATCTGAGCGACGACAATACCGGACATCAGCTTGACCGGGAAGGGCTTCAGCCGGGTGGCAACTTTAGTGACGACTATTCTTTAATTCTGGCTTTGCAGGAATCTATGAGAGCTGCATGTATGGTTCAATCTTCTCTTTGGTCTCATCTTTATTCTCAGTTATATTTCAGGTGTCAACAAATGCCCCCCACTTGCAGGTGGCGGGAGTGCAGGATAAGTGACACGGTGCCTATAGGTGTGTATATCATTCAGCATCTAAACCCATTTATCAGCTTGGCATTGCTAGTCATCTTTCATTTTGCAGCTTGGAAGCATCATTACTTTGGCATTTCTTTTGATTTCTCTCAATTTCTTTGCCTTGAATGCCCTTGGCGCGAGCTTCTCGGCGCACGGCCTTTAGGCGCAGCCTTCTCGGCGCGTTGGCTCTCGGCGCATTGGTTCTCGGCAGGGCTTCTCGGCGCGCCCGGTCACAGGGGTTCTCAGCCCGCCTTTTGGCATATGGGGGGCTCTCGGCCTGCCCCTTTTTTTGGCGGGCTTTTTGAATTGGGGGGGGGGGGGGGTTCTCGGCGCGCTAAAGGCCGCGCCGAGAACCTCTCTTCTGCTTCCACTATTTGAGGCGCCGGGAGGTTTTTTCTTTTCATTTTCATCCGAGCTTCCTCTCTCTTCATCTTCTTCTCTTCGGCGCGAGCTTCTCCCCCTCTCGGCCGTCCCATTTTCCTTCCCAGCGTATATTTCACTCGGTAGGGCACTGTTTTGGGATTAAATCCCTTTTGTTCCCGGGATCCCTCTTGGTGGGTGACTCCCTATCTTCTTTGGGCAGACCCTGAATAAGGGGAGATGCTGCCGGAATTTTCACATGGCTTCACACTATAATCTTTATAAGACTGTTTCTTATTTTAGGACTTTCATTCACATCTTTTCTCTGACTGCAGACATTGCAATGGCTTCCAGCTCTACTGCTACATCTTCTGGAGCTGTTGGGGTGAGCTCGTCAGCGCAGCCAGATATATCACGGGCTGTAGTAAATTGGCTGAACGTGCATAGCCTGGACTTCGGGTATGACAAAGTTGCTGTCGTTGACGAATCGTATGATTCTGAGACGGATACAGTATCAACATCGAGGGTATATTCCACTGCGATGGAGACATGCTTCAGACGGGGCAACGACTATCGGCCGGATCTTCCGAAGGACCGCCACTTAATGCCGTTCATCCGAACTTTCACAGTGGGTGGCATGCGAGACTATCGGATAGCCCGTGCTGTCGAAGCTGCCATCCTTGCCGAACGAGATAGTCTGAAGGAGTCGGTGTACCGCCACAAGGCCATCTATCTTCCTGAGGAGAAGCGTGACCGGGACGCAGTCCTCGGTATATCAGAGCTGGAGCCGGAGAAGAAAATGCTGACCCGGGCCCCAGAATTTACAACTGCCGGTGGGATAATGCTAGTGGCCGAGTTCATAGGGAGAAGCATGGCTATGGTCTGTTCCTGGCATCGATAAAATGGGGGTACCGTGAAGAGCCCTTTGTGTTGAATTGTTCGGCCGTCCAGTTCAAGTATCATCTGGCTGCCGGTTGGTTTGGAGATACCAAGATCACTGACGCCCACCTGTTCCGGGTGGGAGCGGTGGAGTTCACCGAGTTTGTTTTAAAGGAATACGCCCCTCTGCTGATCAGAGCCGGGGCATATCACAGTGTCTTTGCTTCTAGATTCTGCTATCCCATATCCCGAGGGTTATGCTGTGGAATGTTCGAAGTATTCTGCCCTTTGTTCAACATATTTTATACAGCAGAGGGCGAAACATCTCTCAACCTCTGGAGTTTGTCACAGCTTTCTGGTCTGCCTATTGATGGCGAGCCATATGAAGAGGTATGCTTGGCAGATTCTGAGAAGGATAGCTCAGATGGCGAAGGCAAGTATTCACTTGGCTATTCCTATCGGTATTTAATGAAGGCTTATCGCTCCATCTGTCTGGCGTATAGTAGAGGATCCTCCAAGGGTTACCATCCTCGAGAGAAAGGCAACAAGCTGCGGGTCCGGATAGGGCAGTGGATTCAGTATTTCTTTGACGGTCCCTTAAAATATGCAGACTTCCCTTCCATGGGTCTGACTGCCAGCAAGCAGATAAGGGCTCCTCACTATAAGTCAGCGTTGCCATCTTCATTGCGCCGTGTAGGCAATGGTGGTCCAAATCCAGCAGGGGTGGACCCTATCACACATTGCGCAGCTTACTTCACATTCTGGCTGTTCACTTTCGCTCTCCCTCAAGGGGACGAGACAATCATTCGGCCCGAAGCCATATACCCGGCATGCCAGATGGCCTGGGGAATGAGGCTGTCACTTTGCCCAGTGGCCTTGTGTTTAATCTACAAATCTTTGGGGGATTTGTACAAGCATCGGACTCCCCATTCTTTGAGGACCGTGGGCCCTTTTCATTTCTTCAATGCCTGGGTCTGCAGTCTATTTCCTGAATTGGCTCCTAGAACTCTGCAGGCAGATACAGTGTTACCCAGAATGATTGAATTTGCCAGTGCCGAACCTGGCTCTTTCTCTGATCAGTTGTTCAAAATAAGGGGCCGACTGATAAGGCTACCAGTGGATGCCCCTGGCAGCATTCATTTCTGGAGCTTGGCAGCATGTTCAGCTCCTTTGGTTCATTCTCAAAGAGAGTGTAAGATGGAAGAGGTAGAGACCTATGTTCACCCCGTTTCAGGGGCTAATGCTGTTAGGTCTATTCTGGAGCCGGAGCTAGTTAGATGGGCCATGGCCATTTGACCCAGTGTTTTAGTCTTCAGGAAGGGTGGTCTGCTTCTTCTGGAACCATATTATCCATTCCGCTTCGGGCGGAACTTTGGCTATGACCAGCATATCCCTACATCAGTTGCCCAGTTTTCCCTGGATAGCCGGGCCAAGCACGGATCCGCCATTGTCGGTGATGGCCGGTTGTGGTGGGATTTCTATCATCGCCATGATGGCGCCGTTTTCAAAGTTCCCACTGTTTCCAACCGTGTCCCCCGCGTCACATCAGAGTATATCAAATGGTGGAACATTCGGACCAGCTTTTACAGGGATGGCAGGGGTGCATTCTGGGACGTGGTCGAGCGTTCTTTCCTGAAACAACAGCCCGGGCCGGTATTTGACATCCCCGAGGCCCACCTAAAAAGGATTTATTCACAACATCCGAGGGAGGCCGAGAACTATCTGGCTCAGCGTCGGGTTCTGAAAGAAGGAGGCTCCGAGCCGCCCGCTCCTGTCTTTGCTGCCATTAACGAAGATACTTTTATGAAGAACTTGAAACATCTGTGTCATGTAGGAGGCGCTCGTCTGGAGGTGCAACAGTACCCTTTCCCTGTTGAAGAGCCGCTCTTGACGGTCGTCCCCTGGAAGGGTCCGACGGATAGATTTCATCCCTACAGGACATTTGTGCGCAGGGAAGATAGGACTCAGACGTACTACAAGCACACGTCTTGGCTGTTTGTTCTGCTGAATGTACATGGGTTATCTGCAGAGAGTCCGATAGCCGGCATATTGAATAAGTCATTGTTTATTTCTTTTCATTATGTCGACGGCTGGGGCATGGATCACCTCGACTTATTTCGATGTCTTGATTTTCATGGTCATAGCGATCTGGCATCTTTAGTGGAGAAGTGCCAGACATTTGGTGATGTCTGTTGGCTTGTCAAGGAGGCTGCTTTCCGCTCCAAGGAGGTAGCTTATCTGTACTGGCCGCTTTCTATCTTTTATGATGGCCCAGCAGGTATGGTCTTTCCTTTCTGACTGTAGTGCTTTCTGTTTGTTATTCAAACTCTGCATCTACTGGTCTCATTGCTTCTTTGACGTCTTCAACAGATAGGCCAGATATAAAGCGGCAGGGGCTTTACAGAAAAATCATTGCGCAAGCTGAGAAGCCTGCATATTTCGAAGTCCCTGCAGCAGCACCGACGACCACTCCCCTGCCTCCGGGCAAGAAGAGAAAGATTTCTGCAGTGAAGACTGCAGTTGGGAAGGCCAGGAAGGCTAAGAAGGCCCATGCTCAGCAGTCGGCTTCAGCATTGACGGACCCTGGGACCCCTCTTCCTGATATCCCCTCCTTTGATGAGTTTGAATCTCAAAGGGAGGGTGCCCAGACGTCAGTCAAGGGTAACATCAACAGCCTGCAGTTATATCTTTCATCGTCTTTTGCTGAATTTTATAGAAATCTTCGAATCTGACTCCCCCCTTTTTGCACAGCCCAAGAGCCAGTTGTGACACCTTCCGTGGTGGAGACCAGATTGCCTTCCCCCACGCCGGCTAGTGAGGCGGAGGGTAAGTGTGCTTTTTCATCTTCTTTTGCACATTTCGATTATCTATTTATTGTCTCTCTCACGAACCTTTCCCTACAGTGACGGCCGGTGAGGGGGCTGCAGTTACGGGAGCAGCTGGCGATATAATTCAGCCACAGGAGGGCCATAAGACCCAGACGAAACGGGGCCTTGTCCCTGTGAGGTGCATAGTTACCCGGTCTTCATCTAGGCAACCGTTAGGGACGCAAGTCTCGCCCGTGGATAGCGTAGAAATCTTTTCTAGCAGCTCCGCGACCGCTTCCGAGGCAGAGGGAGAAGGAGCAGATTTCAGCGAGAGCGAGACAGAGGGTATCTCCCAATCAGAGGCCCCACTTGTATGTACTGCCATTGTCCCACTGTTCACCCCCTCCAAACTGCTGGTGCCATCTTCTGAGGAGGAACTACCGGAAGAATTTGCTGGCCTGGACACCGAGGCAGATATAACTCCTCCCTTTGCTACTTCAGCAGTGGAGCTTTCCTCTTCCTTGAACTCCTTTGAGAATATCGACATCACATTAGAAGTGGGTCTCTCTCCTTTTCCTCATTATTGTTGTTATTATTTTTTTTATCTGCTGCTTGATGTTGCATTGCTCTATTCACAGGAATCCCCTGTTGCTAGCCCGGTAGCGACTACAGCCTTTGAAGCCATTCTATCTGACACCTTGGCTATTGTTCCTGCTTCGTCAGCCACTTGTGCAGGCGTTTCTGAGATAATTCGCCCTGTGCCGGTAAGGGTACAATCTTCTACAGACTTAGCATTGCTGGACTTGAGGGCCTCGAGGGAGAGTTCGGCCCTCATCCGGGTCTTGGATTTTAGAGCTGAGACGGACCCAGCTAGGGGTTCTGCCTTTATACCGGCCGCAGTGATGACCATTGCGCTAGAGTCAGCAATTCCCATAACAGTAATTAGGGAAACTGAACTTTTGCCTCTACAGTCCGTAGCCCCTGCCGCCTTGACATTGAAGGAACTGGCCGCTGAAGCGGGGATGGAAGAAGGGGAGGTAGCTGCCACAGAGACCGGAGTATTGTCCATAACTGACCCAGAATCGATCTCCTTGCTCTCGGAATCTGAGGAGGAGGTGCTCCGAGAAGAGGATGCTGAAGATGCGGGTATCACATTGGGGACCCAGGAAGCAGCCGCTCCAGCACTTATTAAAGTTGCCCCTACGAGCATTCAAATAGCAACTCCCGAGGAGATGGAGGCGAAAGGCCTCTTGGTTTCATCAGGGGTTGCAGACAGAGCTCAGTTGGCACCTTCCGCAGACCTCCCGTCTTCCTCTTCCCAGTCTGATGTTACACCATGGGCGGACATAGACAGTGAGGTGACTTTCGAAGTAGCTCCAGTTCCTTCTCTTGGCTTTGCTTCATCTGAGAGTTTTGTCTGGCAAAATCTTGACATGCTGCGCCAGCTGGTGGAGTCCCAGCCTGGACTGACTTATCTGCGGCTGAAGGAGATAGCCGAGCGTTTCACCACCGGTCTACAGGCGATAGGCTGTCCCATGGAAATATGGGCCCAGCGAGTTCTATTGTTGTTAAAGTTTGTACATCGCCGGGACTTCTTGGCACATATTATGTCTGACAGACTGGCAGCTTTGAAGTTGCAAAGGAAGGAGTGCAAATCTGAGCTGGAGAAGGTGGGCTCTGTTCTCCAGGAGCGCCAATGTCAACTGCAGTCTCTGGCGCAGCGGGAGCAGTTCGTGCGCAGCCGGATAACCATCCTGGAGGCTGAATTGTTTGACCTCCGAGCTGAACTGCCGCAGATAACAACTTCTCGGCCGCAGCTTGCGGAGGAAGTAGCCCTGTTGGAGGGGCAGGTGGCGTCCTTTCAGGATGAGTCTGCTCGGTTGCAGGAGGAGGAGGCTCGACTTCATGAGCTAGGGCCTGCCCCGCATGTAGGGCTTCTGGCCTTCAAGGACATATTCCGGCGCCCGTGAATATATGTTTCCCCCTTTTTGTAATACAATTCCCCCTCAGGGGCCCTTCTTGTATTCCCCTTTTTTATTCAATGAAAAGGAATCTTTACAGCAGTCTCATATGTGGTTCGTCCTTTACTTATCGCACCATCAATATTTCACGGTGATTTGGCAACGGTTTCAGCGGTCCCTATGCTAACAGCCCGTACCTAGCAGGAGAGCGTCCACCCTTTCAGAGAAAGGATGGGGAACTCGCTCCACCACGCGACGGTATCCGGAGGGTGCCTAAACCCAATCCTGGGGGTAGCTGAATAAAAGAGGTTTAGAACATCGTCTGGAACAAACGGATGGTTCATCTCGGACAGGTTTCAAAGCTGGTCGGGGCAATGTATCAAACGACCAGTGACGGATTTTATCATCGATATTGGGTTTATATCGACGCAAAGAAGTTTTTATAGGTTTCATCAGAACAGACATAAGGTCTAGACTGGGTAGACTTGATCACAGGTGGGACGTGAAAAGGGTATGTGGTTTTCATCAGGATAGACGTAAAATCTGAACTGGACAAGTTTTCATCATTGATCGGGCAATGTACCGATCGACCAATGGTTGGCTTCATCATCGATATGGGGTTTATATCGATGCAAAGGGATTTCATAAGTTTCATCAGGATAGACGTAAGGTCTAAACTGGGTAGGTTTTCATCATTGATCGGGCAAGGTGCCGGTCGATCAATAGCTGGTTTCATCATCGATATTGGGTTTATATCGATGCAAAGGAATTTCATAAGTTTCATCAGGACAGACGTAAGGTCTAAACTGGATAGGGTTTCATCATTGATCGGGCAAGGTGCCGGTCGACCAATAGCTGGTTTCATCATCGATATTGGGTTTATATCGATGCAGAGGGATCTCATAAGTTTCATCAGGATAGACGTGAGGTCTATTCCAGCAGGTTTTATTGCGGGTGGGACTTTGCCAAGAAATACGTAGGTTTCATCAGGATAGGCGTAGGGTCTATCCTGGTAGGGTTTCATCGTTGACCGGGCAAGGAGCCGATCGATCAAGGGAAGGTTCAGGAGTTTGATCAGGACAGACGTAAGGTCTGAACTAGCCAGGCTTTATCAGAATGGTGACGGGTTTTATTGTCGGTGGGACATGTGAAAGAGGGTATGTAGATTTCATCAGGGTAGACGTAAGATCTATCCCGGAAAAGCTTTATCATCGGTGGGGCGTAGAGCCAGATGACCGACGGAAGGCTTCATCAGTGAAGGGGAGGTGAAGGTAACGTGCCGGTTGGCATGGAACTTCTGAATTACCACATTACTGACCCAAGTGCCCTTTTGGGTTTTCACCAGAGCCAGCCCCCTCTTGCTTTTGCCCACGCGTCCTTTCGAATTTTCACGTGGCGGGGTACCCAATTTTGCCTGCAGTGCCCTTTCGGATTTTCACCACAGCTGGGTTTTAGCCATTTTTGCCCTTGTCCAGAATGCTTGAACAAGTCTGGCGGGGTATCTCTATTTTTAACCCCATTTCTATATATGTACTTTTTGTCGTTTTCTTTCTCTTTTCTTTTTCATTGTCTTTTCTGGGACCAGAACTTTCATCCTATGGACCATGGCACCATATGCTTATTGTGGACACACGATCATTGATGTGGGTGTCAACACTAATGCAAAGGGAAGTAGGGTTTCATGATCTATCCAGACGAAAGGTCCGAATTGATTTAGAGGATATGGATAGCAGCTCGGGCACGAGGCCATTTGCTGAAAATATGAGTTTCATCGTTAATGTGGGGTTTAACATTAACGTAAAGGAATAGAGTTTCATGATCTATCCAGACGGAGGGTCTGAATTGATTCAAAGAGCAGTGTTGTGCGGTGTCAGAGCGGACGGAAGGCCCACCCTGGATGGATTTTAGCGTCGATCAGGCAGCGTGCCAATCGATCGATAGCAGGTTTCATCATTGGTATTGGCTCATACCAATGCAAGGATTTCATATGCTTAATCAGGATAGACGTAGGGTCTAAACTGGATAGCTTTCATCATAGATCGGGCAGTGTGCCAATCGATCAATGGCGGGTTTCATCATCGGTATTGGACTTATACCAATGCAAGGAGTTCATGGATTTCATCAGGGTAGACGGAAGGTCTAAACTGGATGGGTTTCATCATAGATCGGGCAGTGTGCCAATCGATCAACAGCAGGTTTCATCGCGGTGAGACGTAGAATAGGTTTCATCGGGATAGACGTAAGGTCTAAACCGGACAGGTTTCATCGTGGTGGGTCTTAGACAGAAACAAGTGGAAGTGTTTTATCAGAACAGACGGAAGGTCTATCCCGAGGTGGGCTTATTATCGAGGGAAATTTTTCTTGAGCAATGCATGAAGGCTTCAACATAATAGACGTAAGGTCTATTCCGGATGGGTTTAATCGTTGATCGGGCGAGGTGCCGGTCGATCGACGAGGAGTTTTATGGTGGGAGGTGAGGCTTTCTTTGGAATCACCACATTACCGACCCAAGCGCCCTTTCGGGTTTTCGCCGGAGCCAGCCCCCTCTTACTTTTGCCCACGCGCCCTTTCGGGTTTTCACGTGGCGGGGTACCCGATTTTGCCTGCAGTGCCCTTTCGGGTTTTCACCACAGCTGGGTTTTGGGCCATTTTTGCACTTGTCCCTAATATAGGAGCAAGTCTGGCGGGGTATCTCTATTTTTAACCCCATTTTTTTTTTTACTTTCTTTTTGTTCTTTCTTCTTCATTCCTCTTTTTTTTTAGAGGGTGACAGGTCGGAATGCCACCAGCTCAAGATGAGGGTAGCTTGGTTAGGGCGGAGTGCCACTAGACCAAGAAAGGGTGTAGTTTGGTTAGGGCGGAGTGCCGCTAGACCGAGAAAGGGTGTAGCTTGGCTAGGGCGGAGTACCACTAGACCAAGGAAAGGGCAGCTCGGTTAGGGCGGAGTGCCACTGGACGGAGGAAAGGATAGCTTGGCTAGGGCGGAGTGCCGCTAGACCAAGAAAGGGTAGCTTGGTTAGGGCGGAGTGCCGCTAGACCAAGAAAAGGGTAGCTCGGTTAGGGCGGAGTGCCGCTAGACCAAGGAAGGGTGTAGCTTGGCTAGGGCGGAGTACCACTAGACCAAGGAAAGGGCAGCTCGGTTAGGGCGGAGTGCCACTGGACCGAAGAAAGGGTAGATTGGCTAGGGCGGAGTGCCGCTAGACCAAGAAAGGGTGTAGCTTGGCTAGGGCGGAGTGCCGCTAGACCAAGAAATGGGTGCAGCTTGGCTAGGGCGGAGTACCGCTAGACCAAGGAAAGGGGTAGCTCGGCTAGGGCGGAGTGCCGCTAGACCAAGGAAGGGTAGCTTGACTAGGGCGGAGTGCCGCTAGACCAAGAAAAGGGGTAGCTCGGTTAGGGCGGAGTGCCACTGGACCAAGGAATGGGTGTAGCTTGGCTAGGGCGGAGTGACGCTAGACCAAGAAAGGGTGTAGCTTGGTTAGGGCGGAGTGCCGCTGGACCAAGGAAAGGGTAGCTTGGCTAGGGCGGAGTGCCGCTAGACCAAGAAAGGGTGTAGCTTGGCTAGGGTGGAGTGCCGCTAGACCAAGAAAAGGGTGTAGCCTGGCTAGGGCGGAGTACCACTAGACCAAGGAAAGGGTAGCTCGGCTAGGGCGGAGTGCCGCTAGACCGGGAAAAGGGTAGCTCGGTTAGGGCGGAGTGCCGCTAGACTGAGGGAAGGGTAGCTCGGCTAGGGCGGAGTGCCGCTAGACCGGGAAAAGGGTAGCTCGGTTAGGGCGGAGTGCCGCTAGACCGAGGGAAGGGAAGCTCGGCTAGGGCGGAGTGCCGCTAGACCGGGAAAAGGGTAGCTCGGTTAGGGCGGAGTGCCGCTAGACCGGGAAAAGGGTAGCTCGGTTAGGGCGGAGTACCGCTAGACCGAGAAAGGGTAGCTCGGCTAGTGCGAAGTGCCGCTAGACCGGGAAAAGGGTAGATTTTGCCCGATTACTCGGGGAATGTTGGTTGTGATGTATGATACAGCCTCAGATGTCTTCCGTTGAGTGGCGAGAATTGGATTTCCCCTCGATGGTTAACAACCACGTAGGCCCCTCCTTCGTAGACCCTCTGTATCATATAAGGACCTTCCCAGTTAGCATTCAACTTTCCTTTTGGGTTGGACGCCATGACTTCTTTTTTCTTCACCATGACGAGGTCACCTTTCTTGAATTCTCGTCCTCTTACAAGTTTGTTGAATGCAGTGGCCATGCGGGCCTGATACATTTGGATACTCTTCTGGGCTCGGAGGCGCTTCCCTTCCAACTCAGCCAGTTCTTCTAGTCTTCTTTCTGCATTGGTCTGTTCGCCACGGGCCAGGCCATATTGGACTGCCACTCTGAGTGACGGGACTTCCAGCTCTAGCAGAACCACTGCCTCTGAGCCGTATACCAGCGAGTATGGTGAGCACCCTGTAGGTGTCTTGAAGATAGTGCGGTACACAGAGCTTCATACATTTTCTCTTCCCAGTCCTTCTTATTAGAACTGACGACCTTGGCCAGCAAGGTGCAGAGAGTCTTGTTAAAAGCTTCTGCCAATCCGTTTGCCTGTGGATTGTAAGGAGTGGAAGTCCTCCATTCGATCTTATATTTCTCAGCAAGCCGATAGACCTTCTGATTTCTGAAATGACTTCCATTGTCGGATATTATCCGGCGGGGGATCCCGAACCGGAAGATAATGTTCTATTTGATGAATCTGGCGACCAATTCACCAGTCACTTCTCTTAATGCTATAGCCTCCGCCCATCGGGAGAAGTAATCTGTTATGGCCAGTATGTACTTATGTCCGGCCGAAGAAGTCGGCAGTGGCCCGACTACATCAGTTCCCCATTGTGCAAATGGCCAGCTGGGAACTGTAGGGTGCAGAGTTGTAGGAGACCTTCTAGGCACAGTAGCATGCTCCTGGCATTTCTGGCATGATTTTGCAAATTTACAGTAGTCTTCAAACATGGTGGGCCAATAGTAGCCCAGCTTCTTGATTTCTATCTTCATCTTGGGAACAGCCTGGTGGGCACCTGCTGTGCCAGCATGTGTTTCTTTCATCGCTTGCCAGGCTTCCTCAGTGGACAGACAGCGGAGTAGAATCTTCTTGCGTGCATCTGCCATTATTCGGAACAAAATTCCATTCCTGAGTTCATAAGAGTCTTTGATTCTTAGGAGTTTCATCTTTTCTTCTCTTATCTGCAGCAGTTGTTAGTGTAGAAACGACTGCAGCAGGTGCTGTCTCCAATCAGACGCTTGTTCTGTGCTGATGGTGGCAACTTCGTCTTCTTCGGGGCACCCCTCTAGCATACTGGGGACTTGCCGCCGGTTCATAATGACAATGTTCAGTGTCTTCTTTGGTGGGACTGCTAGTGAGCTGGCCAGCTTCGCCAGTGCATCAGCCTGGGCATTGTGTCCACGGCCCACATGCTTGAGCTCAACATGGTAGAATTTCGCCATGAGGCGCACAGCTTTTTGGTGGTAGGGACTTAGTTCTGGCTTCCGCACTTCGAACTCCCCTTGGATCTATTTTATTATCAACATCGAATCCCCGAATACTTGAAGCATTTGGATACCCATGTTGAGGCTTATATATAGCCCGATTATCAGAGCTTCATACTCGGCCTCATTATTGGTGCAGGGCTTGTTTATAGAACAGGAAGTATGCACGACCTCCCCCTCTGGTGATTTCAGCACAATACCGGCTCCAGCCCGCATTCTGGTCTTTCCATCGGAGTCTATCTCTGCTCTAGATGCTCCATCAAAGAATAGTTGCCACATAACTGGCTGGGCCTGGCAGGCCTCGAGTGTCTCATCATCGGGTAACTCAGTCCCTAGCATATCATTTTCCGGCACAGGATGCTCTGCGAAGAAATCAGCCACGGCCTGTCCTTTTATCGCCCGCTGGGGTGTATAGGTAATATCGAATTCCATCAGGATCACTACCCATTTGCCCAATCGGCCCTTCAGTACTGGCTGAGTCAATATGTATTTGAGCGGATCTGCTGCAGATATCAATCTGACTTCATGTGACAACATATAGTGTCGGAGCTTCTTGACAGTAAAGACCAGTGCCAAGCAGGCCTTTTCTATGTAGCTGTAGCTTTCTTCAGTTCTAATTAGCCTCCTACTCAGATAGTATAAGGCTTGTTCTTTGCCTTCTTCATTTATCTGTGCCAGCATTGCCCCCAGGGAACAGTATGTGGCTACGATATATAGTATCAAGGGCCTGCCCTTAATTGGTGCCCCCAGCACCGGAGGGGTCTTGAGATATTCTTTCAGCTTATCAAAGGCTTCCTGACATCCATCGTCCCAAAGGAATGGTACATCCTTCATCATGAGCTTGTGAAAGGGGTGGCATCTTCCCGACAGATTTGATATAAATCGTCGGATATAGGCCAGACGCCCTTGCAGAGATCTCAGCTCGGACATATTCCTTGGTGGAGGGAGCTCCTGGATAGCCTTAATCTTGGATGGGTCGATTTCAATGCCCCTATGATGGACAATAAACCCGAGGAATTTTCCACTGGACACGTCGAAGGCGCATTTCATGGGATTCATCTTGAGTTCATATTTGCGCAGCCTCTGGAATACTACCCTCAGGTCTTGCAAATGGTCTTCTCTTCTTTTAGTTTTTACTACCAAATCATCGATGTAGCACTCTACTTTCTTGAAGAGCAAATCATCAAAGATCTTGGTCATAGCTCTTTGGTAGGTAGCGCCGGCATTCTTGAGGCCAAACGGCATCCTTTTGTAGTGGAATATCCCCTTCGGGGTACGGAATGCAGTGTGCACTCTGTCTTCCTCAGCAATCCATATTTGGTTGTATCCGGATGACCCATCCATAAATGATAGAGCCTCATGACCAGTAGTCGCATCGATCATCACTTCAGTGATTGGCACTGGGAAGTCATCTTTCGGGCAAGCTTTATTAAGGTCCCAGAAATCAACACATATTCTGATCTGCCCATTCTTCTTCTTCACGGGCACTATATTGGCTAGCCATGTAGTATATTGGTTCTCTTCAACAAAG
This sequence comes from Amorphophallus konjac, assembly GCA_022559845.1. Taxonomy (NCBI): domain Eukaryota; kingdom Viridiplantae; phylum Streptophyta; class Magnoliopsida; order Alismatales; family Araceae; genus Amorphophallus; species Amorphophallus konjac. The sequence continues at coordinate 153,296,382 of CM040121.1, forward strand.
CCCACATCGATTAGCTTGTCAACCTCTTTGTTAATCTGATTTATTAATTCAGGGCGCATTCTCCTGGAAGGCTGCTTCACAGGGCTAGCCTTTGGGTTTATTGCTAATCGATGCTGTGCCACATCAGAACTCAGTCCCGGCATTTCATCATATGTCCATGCAAAGCAGTCTCGGAATTCTTTCAAGAACTGTACATACTGTTCCCTGGCAGCTGGCTCCAGCAGTGCGCTGAGGAATGTCGGCCTTGGCTCATCTGCGGTCCCCAGATTTATTTCCACAAGCTCATCGACGGTGGCCTGACCTCCATCTTCGACCTCGGGCGGGACTTCTTGCAAGTCAATGAAGCCTCCCGGGATATAATCTTCTTCAGTTTCATGATTTTCCGTTTCATCATACTGGCCGTCAGCGGGTGCTGGCTCATCATATACGACCAATATTGTTGGATTCTGTTCAGTCTGCCCCGAGGACGTGACTGGCTCAGCAAGAAACTCAAAAATGGAGTCTTCCGCCCTTAGAAGCTCTTCTGATGCAGACGCCCTTGAGAGATCATCATTCTGTAGAGCCCGGACTTCTTCCAGAATGCACTCAAACTACAGGCACTCCCTCAGCTCTTTGGCTATTTGGTCTTCATCCGGGGTTCCAGTATCAAACTTTGCTTCAGCATGGAACAGATCCTCTTTGCAAGGTAGGTCTTCCCAGCACCAATCTTTCTTTGCTTCATCAGACGTCCCCGTCTCCGGCTGACTATTTGGGGCTTCATTGTTCTTTATGGATTGATAGATGATTTCTTCATCTTCCGAGGGGTACTTGTCATATCCCACCTTGGAAGGGTCTTCATGCTGGTAGGAGACAGAGATGACGTCCACTTCAGCTTCATAGTATTCTTGAAGGGTATAACCCAATCCCGGGTGCTGAGTGATCTTCCTCAGTTCTTTGTCATCCCGGGGCGGATCCCATAGCTCCTAGAACGCCTTCTTTTGGGCAACAGGTTGTAGTGATGGCATCTGCATTTTAGAGAACATCTGTAAAACCCGCTGGGTAGTATAGTCCAAGCCTGTAATCAGCACCATCAGGTTTACAGCCTCTTCAGGGACCATGCAGTCTTGATCATCTTCCTCGACTGACTCCCCGGTGTAGAATATGGTAGGAGGCTCGCAGAAGCGAGGGATTTCCATAGTCTTCAGTGGTAGCACCGTCTGGTACTCTAGGCTGGCAATGGGCTTGACTAAACCCTGTGGAACCTCCACTTGTGTGTACTTTTCTTTCATTTCTTCATCGGTATCATCCGGGTGAATGCTAGGAGGGGTGATCCGAGTAAAGTCACCAACATAAGAGATGTGAGATACCTCATGCTTTTTAATATAGCCCTTTGGGGGCGGTGGAGACCAGTTTCTTGCCTTCGTCACCGGCTTTTTCTGACTGACCACAGCCTCTTTCTCTTCACACTTTTGCAACACCTCGGTGTAGTAGGATGCATCGAGCATATGGCACTCGAATACTTCGAAGGGATGCAGATCCGCAAACACCCTTTCTTCTTTTCCTTTGTGGCAGTATTTAATGCATTGATGTAACGTGGACGGCACTATCTGATATTCATGCAGCCACGGTCTCCCCAGCAGGGCCTTATATGTGGTGTTGGAGTCGATTACATAGAATCGTACCACGGTAGTGAGATCCCCCAATGTGAGGTTAAAATCAGCCATCCCAAGGGACGTCTCACATTTCTGGTTGAATCCCGCAATTTTCATGTCTCTGACCTTGGTAAGCTGAAGATCAAAGTAATATTTTTGGTAGATGCGGTATGGGAGAATGTTCACGGCAGCCCCGGGATCTATCAGTATCCTGTTCAGTAGCTGACAATTCAGGGAGCCCCTCATATATAGCGGTCTGTTATGGCAGGAATTCGGAATCAGCATGTCATCCTATGTGAATGTAACTGACGGCCCAGAATTCACTTCTGTCAAGAGTGCTTCATATTGTGCCGGCGACTGCAAGGCATCAACAATTGCTTAGCGAGCCTCTTCACTCAGAGAGAGAATCTCCCAGATGGAGAATCTGGTAGGGAGCTTCTTTAGCATTTTCATGATCCGGCTGCCCACCCTGACATTAGACAGTCTCATTTCTTCCGCCCATCGGGGTTTTGGAGGTTCATGTAGTGCCCTTGGCCTCTGCTGACCAGTGTTGGCTTCAACCTCTGGACTGACTTCTTGGGGGGCTTCTTCTATAGCAACGGCCCCTGGTGCCGTCAGAGGGTTATCCCCTTCTTTCTCATTCTGCTTGTAGGCTACAGACGCCGATTGCTGAGGTCTCTTGCCTTTATCTGGCCCAGCCTATATCGACTGCCCATTTTCTAGACTAGACAGAAATTCCAGAAATGTTGGAGTTTGACCTCCTTTCTTCTTTTCTTGGTACAAGCCGGCAGGGGGAGGAACCTGGACACCTTGTACCTCCGGTTCGGGAATCTGGTAGGGCTGTTCCCCTCTGAACATAATGTTATGATTAGCTGGTGGTGGGCGCCCCCACCTTCTTCCAGAGCGTGTTGTATGTGCTGAGGTTGAGGCCTCAGCATGGTTGGCTTCTAGTAGCATTTGATGTTTCATCCTCATCACCCTCCCCGGGCGAGGTAAAGAGTGCCGACAGGGTGTTACATTGTACTGTCACGACCCTCTTTCCCTTCTTGGACTTGAGCCGTCTCTTCTTTTTCTGGGAATTTGGCTTTATTGGCCCCTGCCCCCAGAAGGGTTCAGTCTCAGCTTTTTATTGTTCTGCCTCTGACTGCTCTTTAATTTTCAATTCTTCGAGCTGTTCCCAGAGTATACAATCTTTCACCAGCAGGTGCCCGGGCTTTTTCTGCTCATATTCATCGAGCCCATTAATATACTGCTGTAAACGCCTGGCTGCAGGACTTACTTCCTTATGTGCAGGTAGGGGGACTTGTCTTCTCCGGTTATGAGTGGGGATCCGGATGACTGGCCCCGTCTCAGCTGTGCGCCATACTGGCTTTACTGGAGGCAGTTCAGGTCTTGGTGTGACACCGCGGATAACTGCTCCATTGGTATTGGCTGCGAGAGTCTTCTTTCTGTTCTTTATGGGTTTCATCTGCCATCCTTCCTGATCCTTCAGTGGGGTGAGGAAGCAAGCTTCATAAGTATGCCTAGTACATTCTTCAATGGCCTCCTTAGGTAGCTGCTGGTAGATTGAAATCATATTGGCGGCCATTTTTAATGCCGGAGGCTCATGTGGACGAGGTGGCTCTACCTGGTAATCTCCCAGCTGTAGCTCGCCCTTTTTGACCATGCCTTCCATAATATCTTTGAAGACGTAGCAATCTTCAATCGTGTGCCCCAACGCACGGTGATATGGACAGACCAATGGATCACCTTTCTTTGCCGCGTCCTCGGGTCTCTTTGGCTCAGGCAATGTTACCTTGTTGAACTTGTATGCCCAGTTGAATAGTGTGGCTGTCTTATCTTTCGGGAAAGAGTACGGCTTTCTCATTTTGTTTCTCAGAGAGACTTTATCTTTTCTTTCTACTGTGTCTGCTGGCGGGGGAGCTTCATCTGCCCCCTTCTTCCCTTTTTGTTGCTCGAAGGTTCTGAAATCGACGGTGTTAGCCTCAGAGTGCGATGGTCGTCGATCATTAGATTTCCCTTTCGGCACAGTTGGAGCATTGGCCGTCGGACGCTTAGACAGGAACGTCTCGACCTCCGCCACTATATTGTTCAGCCGGTCAAATGTTCTGACATCTGCACCAATCATCTTTTCCAGTACCTCTCTCCTGAGGCTCTGCTTACATATTTGCACTGCATCTTCTTGATGAGGAGGTCTTCTGCATCTCATAGCTAAGTTCCTCCACCTTTTGATGTAGTCCAGTGCTGTTTCATCTTGCTTTTGCCTGGTTGCATATAGTTCTGCTATTGTAATTTCTCTTTCCGTGACGTGAAATCTGTTGCGGAACTTTCTTTGCATATCAGGCCAATCGGTCACCGACCCAGCCGGCAGGCTTGAATACCATTCAAAGGCTATCCCGGTGAGGGATGAGCCGAAGAACTTAAGCAGATAAGCTTCATCAGCTGCCAAGTCACCCATGATTATGGTGTAGTAAGCTATGTGCTCCCTGGGAGAGCCCTGGCCATTAAATTTTTTAAACTTCGGCGGCTTACTGACGCCTGGAGATAGTCTCTTAGCAGCATACTGGGGAGGATATGGTACCTTGTACACATCGTAGGTACTAGCATCATCACCAGTCTTTTCAGAAAGATTCATCTCCACAATCTTTTCAATCATCAGCTTCTGGGCTATGGCTGGATCTATGTTTTCCGGGAAGAAGTGAGCTTGTTGCTGACTGTAAGGAGTTGTCATCACAGTTGGGCGCAAGGTAGGCGCGGCAGGCTGCGTCTGAGATACAGAGGGCTGAGCTACCGTCTGCTGCAGAATGGGTTGGCTCGGTGCTTTGCCCTTATCAGCCGGGAGAGGATTAGCTGGAATAGCCATTTCTGTTGAGCTGGCAGTCTGCCTCACAGGCTCGGCTTGCTTGGAGACTGGTGTAACTTCATGCCTCTCATTTAGCTGTCTTATGAGAGCATTGATCTCTTGTTGATATCTTCTAAACATCATCTGGATCATGGGATCCAGGGTTGACGGGATCTGTAGATCTTCTGAAGTCCCTTCAGCATCATCAACGAAGGGATTGTCTTCCTCTTCCACTGTCACCACATTAACTGTCATAGTGGTGATCTTGCAGGCTTCATCATTAGTCTTCATCTTATCTTTGGCCGCCTGACTTCTCCTTGTGACGGGACTTGGTCTGGTTGCCAGTCTGAGCAGTTCATCTGGCTGTGTCGGTAACATATCCTGCCCTTTGACAAGCCCGGCCATATTACAGGCAAAGATCTGCATCCTTTCCCTCTGCCTGTGGATTTTCCTTCTCACCTGATCGGGGTATTTGAGCCGGTCAAAGACTGATATTCTTTCTCTAGCTTCTTCCCTATGCAGGTCTTCTTTCCCATACCCAGCTCTGTGGCCTTCTTCATAATCATTGGAATCAGAGGAGGAGACTCCGAGCATCACTTCTTGAAGGGTTTCTTCTTCTTCTTCATCTATGGTGCCCAAGGCACGGGATAATCTTTGCCGCCCGAGGGCAGAGTTCCCAAGGTAGTGAAAGTAGTCTTGAGCCACTTGTTTCATCTCCTCTTGATTGTGCCTTCGTGGCTCTGGTTGGAGCATCAATCTTTCCCGGCTCTTCTGCTGATAAGCCAGTCTCTCCACCTGAGCAGTCAAGTGCTCGGCTCTGCAGTATTTGAATATATCGGCCTGTCTGGCACAGGCTCTTGGTCTTCTTAGAGTGGCAGCAGCGACTGGTTCGCTTATTCTCATTTCCTCTTCCTCCCTGAACCTTCTACTCCCATGTTGGCAGCAGTTGGCAGCATAATGCTTTCATTCCCATCTTTTGCCCCCAGCCCTGGGGTGGGTGACCGTGAGGTCTTCCTTCTGCTGATATCTTCTGCCCCTCATCCTGGGGCGAATAGTAGTCAGATTTCTTCCCTGTTCTCTTCCTCATCTCTCCTACCCTGAGCCCTAGGGTGAACAGCAACAGCATTTCTTATGTCTTTTCCTTCTTCTCTTCTGCTTCCTGCCCTGAAGCGGGCAACAGTGGTATCAACAATGTTTTCTTCCTCTCGAGCTGGGACCCAGCTCTGGATTTTCTTCGGCTGCCAGATCTGCGTGAACTTGGGCGGCTTCGGTGCCAGTGGCTTTCTATCCTCCTCTTTCATGTCGACCCTCCTGGCGGCTAGTACCCGGAACCTGTTGGTAGTAGGCACCATCGGGACGATCGTGTCTGGCTTGACCGCCCTTGGGCGACCACTGAGGTTTACCCGGACATCTCCAATCAGCATTCTCTTTCCTGAGTTGGATATCCGACGACCCGCAGCAGTGGGTCGGGCTCTCCTGTCGGATCTCCTCCTTCTTCCAGCAGCAGAGGATGTGCCCCTTTTCGCCTCGTGATGGACGAAGCAGGCCACGACCCCAGGAGTATCTCGCATCGCCTGGCTCATTTTGGGGCTGGTAGCTTGCGGCAATATCTCGACAACAGTCTTTTGCTCCTGGTTGTCAATCTCGAGCAAGTCAGTGAAGATGAGGCCCAGGCAGTTGGGCATCCCGACAGCAGGCGGCATCGATCCGAACGAAAGAGGTACCGCCAGGTAGCCTTCTCGAACATGCACATCGACCGCTTGTTGATCAAAGCATACAGACATGATTCCAGCCGTCATCGTAGATTCCTGAAAATAGAGAAAGCACGGAATCAGAAATTTGAGGGGGGGCCCACTGGGCCTCCTATTTTGGCGTAGAGATGAAGGGAGACTAGGTCCCACCGGGCGTGCCAGACTTGTGGACGCGGGATTTTTTTGCTCTTTTTCAATTTTATTTTTATTTATTTATTAATTTGATTTGGTTTATTAGGCGTGCCAGTCACATGTGTGACGATTTCATTGTACGCTCGACTTGACTTGATCAGTCGATTGTGAAGTCCGAGTCGGGACCAAAAGTCCGCCATACCATAAAGGTTATGACGTTAATTACGCCCTTCCTAAGAAGGACAACCCTTGATTAAATGCCAAAATAGGAGGCCTCAAAAGGCAGTCAAAATATTAATGTGCGAAATAAAGGCTTCATGCTTAAGGAAGAGGACGAATGGAGGGCGGATTTATTTAGTTCAACGGACTAAATCGGGCGGCACAACCTTTAACTTTGAGCCATACCGGGTAAGGATAGAAGACCATCCACGCAGTGGCAGGACGGAATTCGGCTAATCATTAGGGTATTCCCTTTTGACACTTCCACTCGGCCGGATGCTCCAAATAGGTTCGTTTCCCCCGAAGATGGAGCCGGATGGGAAGTGTATCGGAGACACCCCCTTGACTCATCGGGGTTGATGACATTGGACTAGATTTCGGCAGCACCTCCCCTCAACTTGGAACATGCCCAAGGGGAAATAGGTGATCATCCACGGAGTGCCGGGATGAAAATCGAAAGAGAAAGGCACTGGGCCCTGGCACGATGTGATGTTGGGGATGGTTCCCCATTCCATGTGGTGTACCCTGTGACCTGCAGATATCCCTCGAATTAGTGTGGCAGGGTGCTCAAGGATTGGGCAGAGGAGGAGAGGCTCTCGGCATGACTGTAACGAGCATAAGTAGGCTTCCCGGCGCGGGGGAATGGGTTCTCGGCATGAGGTTCCCGGCATGGTTTTAAAGAAGGAGGAGGGCGCTCTCGGCGTGAGGTTCCCAGCGCGGGGGAATGGGCTCTCGGCATGAGGCTCTCGGCATGGTTTTAAAGAAGGAGGAGGGCGCTCTCGGCGTGAGGTTCCCAGTGCGGGCCACGCCGGGAGCTGTTCATAGCACCGGAAAGTTTTGTAGAGGTTTGTGGGGTTCTACGGTGCTCTGTTTTGGGGATTTTTCCTAGGATTCAGGTAACGGCTAGGGGGTTTTAGGATGCAAACGAGGAGGGGGCCGAGGGCTCTACCAAGTCACCAGATTGACATCAAGGAGTCACATGAATAGAAGGGATTCGAGGGATTAAAGTCACCAGGCGTTCGAACCCTCTGGAACAGGCTTTATGTGATGTGACATGACCTCGGACCTAATGCAAGCAAGCACAATCGCATTCAAAACGGGCCAAATTGGGCCACCGCTCTATCGTCACTCACCCAAGCCCGGGGTGACTTGGCAATGCCAAGGTGAGGTTGAGGGGTTGGGCCCTTGCTGGTAGAGGGCCAGCAAGGCCAAGATGTGATTCCCAATGGATTTGGAAGCCCAATTCAACGGGGCCGACGAAGTGCCGAAGGCACCGGTTGCACTCTTCCCACGGTGATCACTCAAGGCAATGGGGCTTGAGGATCGGGCTCTCACTCGCATAACCAGCGGAATTAGAACTAATATTGAAAGACAAGCACTAAGTGGAGTGAAGGTTTGAGCACTTACTCGACCGGTTTGAAGAAACCGGTCCCGGTCGGAGACGAGGGCGAGCGGGGAGGCGAGTGGATCCCCACACGCCGCGGCGGTGTCGCTTGACCTGCCCAAACAAATTACACCACTACACCTCTCGCAGGAGGGGGAACTTGGGGTGGGGGTTAATGATATTACATTAATACTACCTCCACGCAGGGAGGGGCCTTCAGCCGGCCAAGCGGGGTGGGGAAACCAAAGCAAAGAACGAGGAACAAGGGTGGACGCCGAATCTGCCTGCTGTCTGTGAACCAGGATAGAGGGTCGGTGTTGCTGATATAGATCTTGCTCAAGAATTTCTCTGATGGCGAGACTGGTGGCGAAATCTTTGTTACAGGAAGGGGAATGCCTCAGAATTTTTTTAAATTCTTCTGGAGTCGCTGCAGGTCGGGGAAGGAGCTTGAACAGGGCCTCTGTTTCTCGGACTAGCAGGGGCAGGTCACCAATAGTAGGATGCAGAGGCTGTCCAGGCCGCTCCCGGACTCCAAATTTGATGCTGTCAGCGCCGTTAGAACCGTGGGTGAGTCCTCTTTGCAGCAAAAGAAACGGGGATGCCATAAGAGAACGGAGACGATCTGTGGAGCCAGAAGAGTGAGGAGGTGTCGATGCAGACTGGGGAAGGCAGAGCAGCGCGACCGTGGAAGAAAATTGGTAACTTCTGTTCCCGGATACTGAATGGGCTTCCGCTTCTTGATTCTGAAAGTAGACAGGCCGATGAAGAACTTTTAAGAAGAACTTGAGGACTGATTCCTTCAAGGTTCATCGTGGCAGAGCTTCTAATCTGGCTCAGGTCCTCAGCCGAGGCAGAACCGCGCAGCTGTGGGAGAATGGACCTCCTGGACGACTCGGAGATTAGAAGAAGACGAAACCACTTCAGTTGCGAAGGAGACTGGCAGACGCTTCCGACGAAGGCTCTTGGGTCTTCAAAATCGTCCGGAGGAGGTTCTGATGGCCGCTGCAAGTTACTGGTCTGCTGTAGATCTTCAGTTGAGAGCTGTAGGTTGATGATGATGGGGGGGAATGGGGTATATGGGAGGGGAAATGGGGGTAGATGAGTGTGGGGAAAGCCCGGGCTGTGAGGGGGTCTAGGAGGGAGTGTTCTAAGGTGGGGGAAGGGAAGAATGGGGTCTGGAAGGGGGTCTAACAGGTGGTGGGAGGAGGAGCTACGAATTTGGGAAGGTGGGTGAGAGGAGAAAGTGAGGGGGGGGCACAAGTGAGTGGAGGGAAGGGTGGATTTCAAATTTGAAATGGCCTTGGAAGTTGTGGGGTTGTGTGGGGATGGGGTTGATTATGTTGGAATGGGGAAAGTGGTGTTGGAATGTGGAAGATGGTGTTGGAATGGTGAGGGATCTTCTTGGGACTAGGGGGGTGGAGTAATGGAGGCCATGGGGAAGTGGAGGGCTTTAATGATGGTAGGTGGGGGTTGAGGTGGTTGGGAAGGGAGGAGAGAGAAGAAAATTCGAAATTGGGTGTTGAGGAGAGAAAAGGTGGAGTAAAAAAAGAGGGATTAAGAGAGGGAAGGGTGGGGAATCTCTCCCCTAGGGTTTCTCACCCAAAGAATGTTGGAATCACTCCACTAAACTAAGCTTTGGACTCTCAAGTGGCATTTTTTTCATTGATTGATTCATTACCTCCAAATGAAGGAAATGGGGCCCTATATATAGGAAACCCACATTTTACAATAAGACCCTTACAAAAGACTCATTGACAAATAACCGAAGGGGTAGGGGAGCTCATTGGGCCAAGCCCGAAGAAATGGGCCCAATTAGCACATTACACATTCTAATGACACTCAAACATAGGAAAATAAATGCAAGACCTAGGGACATGACTCAAATAAAATGTAAATTACATCAAATGACTCAAGTAAAATTACATAGGACTCAAAATTAAATGACTAAACCATGCCGGATGCAACCGGGGCGAGGAGACGAGCTATGAATGTGGGCATGGAAGGTGATGTCCACATCATACTCCCGGGGTGCGGAGAACTCGACTCCGTCGAGTAAGTATCCTTCCCTCCTTGGAAGGTGTAGAAGTGGTACTGCCTTCAAGTCTTCCGAACGAGACCGATCCATCCACCTGCCGAGATAGCGCTCATATACCTTGCTCCGAGTGGTACTGACTTGTTCATCCAATATTTGTTCAATTTGTTCACGCTGGACTCTCTTGGCTGGTGGTTTATCATCATGGGTGGGTGCTCTCTCAAGGGAAGAAGTAGGCTCAATCTCCTCACTAGGTACCACCGTGGGTCCCTTATATGGCACTAGGTCGGCAACAATGAATGTGGGACTTATTCCATACTCCTCAGGGAGATCTAACTCGTAGGCAATTGCACCTATGCGCCTCAAGACCTGGAAGGGACCAGCCCCACGTAGCCTCAGTTTAGAGTTGGCTCCCGGGGAGAGCCTCTCCATCCTTACCATCACAAAGTCACCCACTTGGAATTCTTGGTGACGCCGATGAGAGTCGGCCAGCCTTTTATAAGCCTCATTCTTTTTGCTGATGTGCTTGCAAAGGTTTTCATGCAATTTTGTGAATGCTATCCTTTTAGTGGTTAGGGGTGGACCTGGACAACCATAGATGGACCTATCATGCCATGATGTCATATGGACCATGATGAACCTTGGTGGGCCGGTGCAACCATATGTGGACTTATCGTGCAATGTTGTCATGTAGACTTTGGTGGGTCTAGGTGGGCCGGGGCACCCGTAGGTGGCCCTATCATGCAAATTAGTGATAAATATTGGGGGACCCGGACATCCGTAGATGCCTTTGACATGCTTAAGACCCATGATGAATGAAGGTGGACCATGACATCTGAATATGGACCACTCATACTTTCTACTTGACATGTGGGTGATATGAATGAATGGACCCAACATAGTGTTCATGCCAAGGGGTATGGTAAGCCTAGACACATGCATGCTTTTCCCAAAGGTGACTTCCATGTGTATAGGTGTGAGACAACCTTTGAACTCCCATTGGAAAGGATCGAATGGATCTAAGAAGGTGGTCATCATGGGGTGGGGTACAACCTTATTATCTAGGGATATGTGGCTCAAGGTCATGGCTCCCAAGGTGTAACCCGAGTCTAGGAAGGGGTGTGTTTGATCCATCACGGTGGGTTGGAGTAGGGGAAGGTGGGTGGTTGATAAGGTGGTTGGGCCACATGGGTATCCGTACTCCCATTGGAATGGGTCAAAGGGATCATGGTAAGGGCTTCCTAGAGAGAGGAACTCTATGTCCCCAAGGTCCTTACAAGGTGGTGAGTCATCCTCCTCCCAAGTAGTTGGTCCAAGGTCTCTAGTGGGTTGACCGTTCAAGGTACTTGGGATCTCAAGGGGTGGGGAGTAGACCGGGATGGGTTCTTCCTCCAAGGGGAGAAATAGGAGGATCTCACTAGTACAATGCTCACTTGTGCAAAGGAAGGTGATGGAACCGATGGATGGGTGGACAAAGTTGACGGTGCTAGGCTCCAATGGTCCCATAGCTAGTAGGCCGGTTAAGTGGGCTTGCCAATGTAGGCATTCCACAAGGTCTCCCAAGTCTTCCACAGAGTAGAAGTTTTGATAAGTGACATGGGGAGGTCGGGTGGGAACAATTTGGGATTTATATCCCAATGGTGGTGAGCTAGGGAGGGTGGGACATTGCTTGAGCCATTGGAGTATGGACTCATCTATGGTGAGAGTGCCATGTGTGACGGTGCATGGCCTTTGAGGATCCAGACCATGAGGGGTGGGGGAAGATTGAGGCTCTTCTTCTTTATTGGTGGGAGCTTGGGCTTCCTCTATGGTGATAGGAGGGTCCATATGGCATAAATCTTCCTAAGTTCATTTCTCATCTCAACCCAAGAGTCGATTGGCTCTTGCCTTCCAACTTCCCTTAAGCCTACAATGTTTTGCCATTCATTCCTAGCTTGACGCCATAGCAAACTTTTGGCATAGTTGACTTGCATAGACCCTGACAGGGTGAACCTCCCAAAGGGGTGATCTATGGAGCTTTCCCATTCCAGATATAAACTAGGGTGGGATCCATCAAACACAAAGGCATCTATTGGGTCCAAGCGAGACGAGTAGGCTAAGTAGGAAGTGGCCATGATGATCGAGTGATAAATGCAATGGCCCTAGGACAAGACTTAGTAGAGACAAGTCTAGAACTTGGCTCTAATACCAATTGATGTGACACGACCTCGGACCTAATGCAAGCAAGCACAATCGCATTCAAAACGGGCCAAATTGGGCCACTGCTCTATAGTCACTCACCCAAGCCCGGGGTGACTTGGCAATGCCAAGGTGAGGTTGAGGGGTTGGGCCCTTGCTGGTAGAGGGCCAGCAAGGCCAAGATGTGATTCCCAATAGATTTGGAAGCCCAATTCAACGGGGCCGACGAAGTGCCGAAGGCACCGGTTGCACTCTTCCCACGGTGATCACTCAAGGCAATGGGGCTTGAGGATCGGGCTCTCACTCGCATAACCAGTAAAATTAGAACTAATATTGAAAGACAAGCACTAAGTGGAGTGAAGGTTTGAGCACTTACTCGACCGGTTTGAAGAAATCGGTCCCGGTCGGAGACGAGGGCGAGCGGGGAGGCGAGTGGATCCCCACACGCCGCGGCGGTGTCGCTTGACCTGCCCAAACAAATTACACCACTACACCTCTCGCAGGAGGGGGAACTTGGGGTGGGGGTTAATGATATTACATCAATACTACCTCCACGCAGGGAGGGGCCTTCAGCCAGCCAAGCGGGGTGGGGAAACCAAAGCAAAGAACGAGGAACAAGGGTGGACGCCGAATCTGCCTGCTGTCTGCGAACCAGGACAGAGGGTCGGTGTTGCTGTTGTAGATCTTGCTCAGGAATTTCTCTGATGGCAAGACTGATGGCGAAATCTTCGTAACAGGAAGGGGAATGTCTCAGATTTTTTTTAAATTCTTATGCAGTCGCTGCAGGTTGGGGAAGGAGCTTGCACAGGGCCTCTGTTTCTCGGACTAGCAGAGGCAAGTCACCAACAGTATAATACAGAGGCTGTCCTGGCCGATCCCGAACTCTAAATTTGATGCCGTCAGCGCCGTTAGAACCGTGGGTGAGTCCTCTTTGCAACAAAAGAAACGGGAATGCCAGAAGAGAACGGAGATGATCTGTGAAGCTAGAAGAGTGAGGAGGTGTCGATGCAGACTGGGGAAGGCAGAGCCGCGCGACCGTGGAAGAAAATTGGTAACTTCTGTTCCCGGATGCTGAATGGGCTTCCGCTTCTTGATTCTGAAAGTAGACAGGCCGATGAAGAACTTTTAAGAAGAACTTGAGGACTGATTCCTTAGGGGTACGTTGTGGCAGAGCTTCTAATCTGGCTCAGGTCCTCAGCCGAGGCAGAACCACGCAGCTGTGGGAGAATGGACCTCCTGGACGACTCGGAGATCGGAAGAAGACGAAACCACTTCAGTTGCGAAGGCGACTGGCAGACGCTTCCGAAGGTGGCTCTTGGGTCTTCAAACGCGTCCGGAGAAGGTCGTGGTGGCCTCTGCAATTTGCTGGTCTGCTGTAGATCTTCAGTTGAGAGCTGTAGGTTGATGATGATGGGGGGGAATGGGGTATATGGGAGGGGAAATGGGGGTGGATGAGTGTGGGGAAAGCCCGGGCTGTGAGGGGGTCTAGGAGGGGGTGTTCTAAGGTGGGGGAAGGGAAGAATGGGGTCTGGAAGGGGGTCTAACAGGTGGTGGGAGGAGGAGCTACGAATTTGGGAAGGTGGGTGAGAGGAGAAAGTGAGGGGGGGACACAAGTGAGTGGAGGGAAGGGTGGATTTCAAATTTGAAATGGCCTTGGAAGTTGTGGGGTTGTGGGGGAAGGGGTTGATTGTGTTGGAATGGGGAAAGTGGTGTTGGAATGTGGAAGATGGTGTTGGAATGGTGAGGGATCTTCTTGGGACTAGGGGGTGGAGTAATGGAGGCCATAGGGAAGTGGAGGGCTTTAATGATGGTAGGTGGGGGTTGAGGTGGTTGGGAAGGGAGGAGAGAGAAGAAAATTCGAAATTGGGTGTTGAGGAGAGAGAAAGTGGAGTAAAAAAAGAGGGATTAAGAGAGGGAAGGTTGGGGAATCTCTCCCCTAGGGTTTCTCACCCAAAGAATGTTGGAATCACTCCACTAAACTAAGCTTTGGACTCTCAAGTGACATTTTTTTCATTGATTGATTCATTACCTCCAAATGAAGGAAATGGGGCCCTATATATAGGAAACCCACATTTTACAATAAGACCCTGACAAAAGACTCATTGACAAATAACCAAAGGGGTAGGGGAGCTCATTGGGCCAAGCCCGAAGAAATGGGCCCAATTAGCACATTACACATTCTAATGACACTTAAATATAGGAAAATAAATGCAAGACCTAGGGACATAGCTCAAATAAAATGTAAATTACATCAAATGACTCAAGTAAAATTACATAGGACTCAAAATTAAATGACTAAACCATGCCGGATGCAACCGGGGCGAGGAGACGAGCTATGAATGTGGGCATGGAAGGTGATGTCCACATCATACTCCCGGGGTGCGGAGAACTCGACTCCGTCGAGTAAGTATCCTTCCCTCCTTGGAAGGTGTAGAAATGGTACTGCCTTCAAGTCTTCCGATTGAGACCGATCCATCCACCTGCCGAGATAGCGCTCATATACCTTGCTCCGAGTGGTAGTGACTTGTTCATCCAATATTTGTTCAATTTGTTCACGCTGGACTCTCTTGGCTGGTGGTTTATCATCATGGGTGGGTGCTCTCTCAAGGGAAGAAGTAGGCTCAATCTCCTCACTAGGTACCACCGTGGGTCCCTTATATGGCACTAGGTCGGCAACAATGAATGTGGGACTTATTCCATACTCCTCAGGGAGATCTAACTCGTAGGCAATTGCACCTATGCGCCTCAAGACCTGGAAGGGACCAGCCCCACGTGGCCTCAGTTTAGAGTTGGCTCTCGGGGAGAGCCTCTCCATCCTTACCATCACAAAGTCACCCACTTGGAATTCTTGGTGACGCCGATGAGAGTCGGCCAGCCTTTTATAAGCCTCATTCTTTTTGCTGATGTGCTTGCAAAGGTTTTCATGCAATTTTGTGAATGCTATCCTTTTAGTGGTTAGGGGTGGACCTGGACAACCATAGATGGACCTATCATGCCATGATGTCATATGGACCATGATGAACCTTGGTGGGCCGGTGCAACCATATGTGGACTTATCGTGCAATGTTGTCATGTAGACTTTGGTGGGCCTAGGTGGGCCGGGGCACCCGTAGGTGGCCCTATCATGCAAATTAGTGATAAATATTGGGGGACCCGGACATCCGTAGATGCCTTTGACATGCTTAAGACCCATGATGAATGAAGGTGGACCATGACATCTGAATATGGACCACTCATACTTTCTACTTGACATGTGGGTGATATGAATGAATGGACCTAACATAGTGTTCATGCCAAGGGGTATGGTAAGCCTAGACACATGCATGCTTTTCCCAAAGGTGACTTCCATGTGTATAGGTGTGAGACAACCTTTGAACTCCCATTGGAAAGGATCGAATGGATCTAAGAAGGTGGTCATCATGGGGTGGGGTACAACCTTATTATCTAGGGATATGTGGCTCAAGGTCATGGCTCCCAAGGTGTAACCCGAGTCTAGGAAGGGGTGGGTTTGATCCATCACGGTGGGTTGGAGTAGGGGAAGGTGGGTGGTTGATAAGGTGGTTGGGCCACATGGGTATCCGTACTCCCATTGGAATGGGTCAAAGGGATCATGGTAAGGGCTTCCTAGAGAGAGGAACTCTATGTCCCCAAGGTCCTTACAAGGTGGTGAGTCATCCTCCTCCCAAGTAGTTGGTCCAAGGTCTCTAGTGGGTTGACCGTTCAAGGTACTTGGGATCTCAAGGGGTGGGGAGTAGACCGGGATGGGTTCTTCCTCCAAGGGGAGAAATAGGAGGATCTCACTAGTACAATGCCCACTTGTGCAAAGGGAGGTGATGGAACCGATGGATGGGTGGACAAAGTTGACGGTGCTAGGCTCCAATGGTCCCATAGCTAGTAGGCCGGTTAAGTGGGCTTGCCAATGTAGGCATTCCACAAGGTCTCCCAAGTCTTCCACAGAGTAGAAGTTTTGATAAGTGACATGGGGAGGTCGGGTGGGAACAATTTGGGATTTATATCCCAATGGTGGTGAGCTAGGGAGGGTGGGACATTGCTTGAGCCATTGGAATATGGACTCATCTATGGTGAGGGTGCCGTGTGTGACGGTGCATGGCCTTTGAGGATCCAGACCATGAGGGGTGGGGGAAGATTGAGGCTCTTCTTCTTTATTGGTGGGAGCTTGGGCTTCCTCTATGGTGATAGGAGGGTCCATATGGCATAAATCTTCCTAAGTTCATTTCTCATCTCAACCCAAGAGTCGATTGGCTCTTGCCTTCCAACTTCCCTTAAGCCTACAATGTTTTGCCATTCATTCCTAGCTTGACGCCATAGCAAACTTTTGGCATAGTTGACTTGCATAGACCCTGACAGGGTGAACCTCCCAAAGTGGTGATCTATGGAGCTTTCCCATTCCAGATATAAACTAGGGTGGGATCCATCAAACACAAAGGCATCTATTGGGTCCAAGCGAGACGAGTAGGCTAAGTAGGAAGTGGCCATGATGATCGAGTGATAAATGCAATGGTCCTAGGACAAGACTTAGTAGAGACAAGTCTAGAACTTGGCTCTAATACCAATTGATGTGACACGACCTCGGACCTAATGCAAGCAAGCACAATCGCATTCAAAACGGGCCAAATTGGGCCACCGCTCTATCGTCACTCACCCAAGCCCGGGGTGACTTGGCAATGCCAAGGTGAGGTTGAGGGGTTGGGCCCTTGCTGGTAGAGGGCCATCAAGGCCAAGATGTGATTCCCAATGGATTTGGAAGCCCAATTCAACGGGGCCGACGAAGTGCCGAAGGCACCGGTTGCACTCTTCCCACGGTGATCACTCAAGGCAATGGGGCTTGAGGATCGGGCTCTCACTCGCATAACCAGTGGAATTAGAACTAATATTGAAAGATAAGCACTAAGTGGAGTGAAGGTTTGAGCACTTACTCGACCGGTTTGAAGAAACCGGTCCCGATCGGAGACGAGGGCGAGCGGGGAGGCGAGTGGATCCCCACACGCCGCGGCGGTGTCGCTTGACCTGCCCAAACAAATTACACCACTACACCTCTCGCAGGAGGGGGAACTTGGGGTGGGGGTTAATGATATTACATCAATACTACCTCCACGCTGGGAGGGGCCTTCAGCCGGCCAAGCGGGGTGGGGAAACCAAAGCAAAGAACGAGGAACAAGGGTGGACGCCGAATCTGCCTGCTATCTGCGAACCAGCATAGAGGGTCGGTGTTTCTGTTGTAGATCTTGCTCAGGAATTTCTCTGATGGCGAGACTAGTGGCAAAATCTTCGTAACAGGAAGGGGAATGTCTCAGAATTTTTTTAAATTCTTCTGGAGTTGCTGCAGGTCGGGGAAGGAGCTTGAACAGGGCCTCTGTTTCTCGGACTAGCAGAGGCAAGTCACCAACAGTATAATACAGAGGCTGTCCTGGCCGATCCCGAACTCTAAATTTGATGCCGTCAGCGCCGTTAGAACCGTGGGTGAGTCCTCTTTGCAACAAAAGAAACGGGAATGCCAGAAGAGAACGGAGATGATCTGTGAA
The DNA here is from genome assembly GCA_022559845.1 of Amorphophallus konjac. NCBI lineage: Eukaryota > Viridiplantae > Streptophyta > Magnoliopsida > Alismatales > Araceae > Amorphophallus > Amorphophallus konjac. The sequence goes on from CM040121.1 coordinate 153,314,094, forward strand.
GCTAGAAGAGTGAGGAGGTGTCGATGCAGACTGGGGAAGGCAGAGCCGCGCGACCGTGGAAGAAAATTGGTAACTTCTGTTCCCGGATGCTGAATGGGCTTCCGCTTCTTGATTCTGAAAGTAGATAGGCCGATGAAGAACTTTTAAGAAGAACTTGAGGACTGATTCCTTAGGGGTACGTTGTGGCAGAGCTTCTAATCTGGCTCAGGTCCTCAGCCGAGGCAGAACCACGCAGCTGTGGGAGAATGGACCTCCTGGACGACTCGGAGATCGGAAGAAGACGAAACCACTTCAGTTGCGAAGGCGACTGGCAGACGCTTCCGAAGGTGGCTCTTGGGTCTTCAAACTCGTCCGGAGAAGGTCGTGGTGGCCTCTGCAATTTGCTGGTCTGCTGTAGATCTTCAGTTGAGAGCTGTAGGTTGATGATGATGGGGGGAATGGGGTATATGGGAGGGGAAATGGGGGTGGATGAGTGTGGGGAAAGCCCGGGCTGTGAGGGGGTCTAGGAGGGGGTGTTCTAAGGTGGGGGAAGGGAAGAATGGGGTCTGGAAGGGGGTCTAACAGGTGGTGGGAGGAGGAGCTACGAATTTGGGAAGGTGGGTGAGAGGAGAAAGTGAGGGGGGGACACAAGTGAGTGGAGGGAAGGGTGGATTTCAAATTTGAAATGGCCTTGGAAGTTGTGGGGTTGTGGGGGAAGGGGTTGATTGTGTTGGAATGGGGAAAGTGGTGTTGGAATGTGGAAGATGGTGTTGGAATGGTGAGGGATCTTCTTGGGACTAGGGGGGTGGAGTAATGGAGGCCATAGGGAAGTGGAGGGCTTTAATGATGGTAGGTGGGGGTTGAGGTGGTTGGGAAGGGAGGAGAGAGAAGAAAATTCGAAATTGGGTGTTGAGGAGAGAGAAAGTGGAGTAAAAAAAGAGGGATTAAGAGAGGGAAGGTTGGGGAATCTCTCCCCTAGGGTTTCTCACCCAAAGAATGTGGAATCACTCCACTAAACTAAGCTTTGGACTCTCAAGTGACATTTTTTTCATTGATTGATTCATTACCTCCAAATGAAGGAAATGGGGCCCTATATATAGGAAACTCATATTTTACAATAAGACCCTGACAAAAGACTCATTGACAAATAACCGAAGGGGTAGGGGAGCTCATTGGGCCAAGCCCGAAGAAATGGGCCCAATTAGCACATTACACATTCTAATGACACTCAAACATAAGAAAATAAATGCAAGACCTAGGGCATGACTCAAATAAAATGCAAATTACATCAAATGACTCAAGTAAAATTACATAGGACTCAAAATTAAATGACTAAACCATGCCGGATGCAACCGGGGCGAGGAGACGAGCTATGAATGTGGGCATGGAAGGTGATGTCCACATCATTATGCCATTCATATCGCCGACCATCCAGGAGATCAAGAGATGACTGTCTCTGATCCCTGTAATGGCCCCAACGGCTTAGGAAACTCGAGAGGACTATGGACTTCGCAACGTTTAAACCATCGACGTCGTCGAGGGAGAGAGAGGGACAAAGCCCAGAGATCCACGGTAAGGATCGGGGCTCTGTTACCTCCTTTCCATCTGAAACAATCGTGCATATAGGCACAAGAAATCATTGGAATTCTAAACATCCGAGCAATTAATGCATGCGGGGGATAACATACATTCCGAGAGAGAGAGCACAGGGAGAAGAGGGCCAACCAAAACCATTTCATCGGAACAACCATGGAGTTGCATTTCACTGTTTCATCATTTACATCATTCATAGAACAAAGGGGACGGAGGGAAGAAAAATAGACTAATACTCTATCTCCTCGACAACAGGGAGATCCCTTCACTTCGAAAGCGGAAAAAGGAATCGAAGCTTATACATCAAAAGAAAGGGAAGCATGAAGGGACGACGGCAATAGAGGGAAGGGGAGGGCGGAGCATTGACTCCTCTCCCTCCCCTAGCACCCCACCTTCTCCTTCTTTCCGACCTCGCAGCAGCTCTTCTTCTCTTCTCTCTTTTATCTGGCTATCTGGAGATGCCTCTCTTCGCTCTTTTTTTTCTTCTCCCTTGCTTTCTTTTCTTCTTGCCCTCTCTGTCTCTGTATGTCCTCCTCTCCTCTTCTTCTTCGAGATGAACACAAGGGGGGGATTTTATAGGCACAGCTGCCCCCCTCTCGGCATGACCCTTCCCGGCGCGCCGAAGATGACTTCCCGGCGCGCCCTTGTCAACCATGGAGGCTTCACGGCGCCCCTATGGGCTTTGGACCTTGTGAGGATTTCCCGGTTCCACCTTAGTGAGCCCATTTGGGCTTTAATATCTTGAACTCCCTCGTTATCAAGTATGGACTATCAAAGACATATAACCTGCCTTTTCATTTGTAAGTCCTTCGAGCCTGTCAGAATAGGTGAAGGTTGATTAGTGAGTTGACATAGTCTTATCAGAATATTTCTGGATATTTTCATCAGCCAGTAGACCGCAGTTCTTCATCAGTACTGTTATCTGAGCGACGATAATACCACAGTTCTTCATCAGTACTGTTATCTGAGTGATGACAATACCGGATATCAGCTTGACCGGGAAGGGCTTCAGCCAGGTGGCAACTTTAGTGACGACTATTCTGTAATTCTGGCTTTGCAGGAATCTCTGAGAGCTGCATGTATGGTTCAATCTTCTCTTTGGTCTCATCTTTATTCTCAGTTATATTTCAGGTGTCAACAATGGTCTGTGGATATCTTGGCAGCATTATACATCAAAGAAATTGTAGGCTACATGGTGTCCCTGTCTCTATTGTATCAGATAGAGATCCTCGATTTACATCACAGTTCAGGAAGGGCCTACAACATTCACTGGGGACTAGATTAAATTTTAGCACAGCATTTCATCCACAAACGGATGGTCAGACGGAAAGAACGAATCAGGTAGTAGAAGACATGCTCAGGGCTTGTGTCATTGATTTTGGAGGAAGTTGGCATGATCGCTTGCCTCTAGTAGAATTTACATATAATAACAGCTATCAAGCAAGCATACAAATGACACCTTTTGAAGCTCTATATTGGAAAACTTGTCGATCACCAATATGTTGGAATGAAATAGAGGAAAGGTAATTTCTAGGCCCCGATCTTATCAGAGATTCTACAGAGAAAATAAAACTCATTCAAGAAAGGATGAAAATGGCACAAGATAGGCAAAAGTCTTATGCTGACAATCGAAGGCGTGACTTGGAGTTTCAAGTAGGAGAACATGTATATCTGAAGGTTTCTCCAGGTCGTGGTATTTGAAGATTTGGCATTAAAGGAAAGCTAACTCCTAGATTTATTGGCCCATTTGAAATTCTTGAAAGGGTCGGTGAAGTGGCTTATAGATTGGCTTTACCTCCACAATTAGTAGGAGTACATGACGTATTTCACGTCTCCATGCTAAACAAGTATGTATATGATCCTGACCATATTATCACTTATGACAACCAGGAGATTCAGAAGGACTTAACATATGAGCAAACGCCAATAAAGATTCTGGATCGAGAAGTGCGTCAATTAAGGAATAAAGTTATTCCTATGGTCAAGATCCAATAGAAGAAAACATGGCCATATGAAGCAACATGGGAAACCGAAGCAGCTATGCGAAAAAGATTCCCAGAATTATTCAACTGTAAGTACCCTCTCCACAACCCATGTATTGAATTTGGGGACTAAATTCTTTTAAGTGGGGGAGGGTGTAGTGCCCCAGAATTTATTTGATAATTTTCTGGCATTATTATCAATTAATGGACTAATTTGGAGTTATTAATCAATATAAGGCCAAATGGTGTTAATCAATTAACCCAACTCACTTAATTAAAGTCTAAAGGGTTTTAAGATCAGGCCCATTTAGTTTGGCCCATATTCTAGAATGTTATTAAGCTTATCCTCAAAATTATAAGGATAAATACCACTTAATACAGAAAATTAGGCAGATAATGAATAGAAGAGTTTGATCAATTTAGAATTCTATCCACGTTGATTGTAACGGTCCATCGGACGACCGTCACAGCCATGTAACGCATATGTCGGCGACCGTCACACTCTATGAACCCCAAAACATTGAAGAGTTTGATTTCCTTTGAACTTGGGAACGAGTAATGTAACGGTCTATCGCGAGACCGTCACATGCCTCTAACGCACTGGCCGTCGACCGTTACATCATGTTAGTTCCGTAAAAGAAAGAACAAGTACAAAGATTAAAACTTTGGACTCTTATCCACTAAGGATCGACTTGGGAAGAGTTATAATAATACTGAGGACTCTTAGAGATTAGATTATGACCCAACAAGGACTCTAGAATCGATCTAATCCTCAAACCCTAGCCCAAACTCTATAAATAGGGTATAGTTCTGAACTGTGCGACCCTTACTTTTTGGACGTAAAGAATCAAGGTAAGGAGTCATTATCTCAGGTAAGCTCTTTAGAAGTATTTGTTTACAATACTTTAGACTAACTCCCCTCCAAATTTAACATCTTTAGGTCAAGAGGTCGTGGAGTTAGAGCCCAAGGAAGTTGTTGAAAAAGTCACAGAAGAAGGAAATCTAGGGCAGGATTCTCAATCCAAATCAGAAGCAACAACCTAAGTTAAGAGGTAGGTTATCTCATGAACGGCAAAAACAACCTGATAGGACTAAAAGCCCTCTGGTTCAAGTGATTTCCATGCATTATAGATCATTGATTTCATGATTTTACTACTTATATGCATTACATGCATCCCTTAGCCTTAATTGGACATGCCAAAGATGTATCTTGTCTAATTCATTAATACCTAAGCATGTAGTTGGCCTACACTACGTTATCATGTCTAGGGATTCATGGTATTTTAAATATGGACATGATATGAATCAATCTCTTTATGTTTTATCTAGTTTTCTGTCAGCAGATACTGTAACGCATTAGCGTAGGACCGTCGCACTCATATAACGGCCCTATGACAGACCGTCACACACCCTACTGTTTTGGATTTTCACTGTTGTCTCTAACGCACTGGGACAGACGCGTTACGTTCATGTAACAGCTGGATTCCTGACCGTCACGTTCACTGTGATGCCCCACCTCCAGACCGTCAGAGTCTGTGTTCTGCCAACCCTAAGACAGAATATAACTTGCCAATATTATTTATTGTTAAGCCTAGTTACTTAAGTTTTAACCTGATCATGTGATTGTAAGGTTATTTGATTATTCATATTAGTTATTGCCTATTTTGGTATCTCACTTTTACTTGAGTTATGATACTTTCATGAAGCCAAATTATATAATTTTGTATTATAAAGCATGACTTTTTAATGTTGTATTGACAGAGTTTTTCATCATGATTTCACACTGATTATACATATCTCTCTCTGTCAATAGAATTATTTCTATAATGGCACATATTCCGGTATGTTGCCATTAGTTCACACTTTACACTTTAGGAATACCATCTTGGACATGAGGACCTCTCTATTGGATATTGCTTCCAATGGACTAGGAAATCATTATTTCAAGGCCTCCGTAATTCTCCGCGAGCCTGGGATTCCCACTAGGATGCCGAGTTGGTTGTACCATCAAAGCTCAATAACTAGAATACACTATCGTTGTTTTCTGGATCTTGTAATGTAACGGCCTTGCACTGGACCGTCAGGCTCACGTAACGGCCCAATGCCCGACCGTCACATTTCACTGAGTCTAAACTAGTATGCTGGACTCTAGTCACTGTAACGGCCCATTATGGACGCGTTACATAGTGTAACGGCCCAGTAAACGACCGTTACATAGATTGTATATGTTATCCCAAGGTTTGACCAAGGGTTGATATTTCAATGATTCTAGACAAACCTTGATGATCTAGAACTTATCATATTACTTAATAGACTTAATGTAATGGATGAAAGTTAAGAAAATATACCGTTATGCTGCCGATTTATTCTATAAGCATAACATAGTTTAAATGTCATTCTTGATCTCATATATTCAAATTAAAGCATTCATTCATTGATTATTGTTACCATGGAATTATTGAACTTATTACATTCTTGGCCATACTTTACTATTACATGCGTGGAAGTAGCTTAATTTATAACTAAAGATGCGATCAAGCACTGATTGTGTTCAAGGGCTCCATGCTAGTCCCCTCGGCTGATTGCCGGAAACATACTATTTTATAAACCATGGCGTATGATGCTACTGGCGTCGCATTGCGCTGGGAGTACTATTTCTATAAATAAATGAAGATCCACGGCACAACATGACTTTCTTGCTTGATATTCCACAGGAATTCACGAACTATGTACTCAAAAGAGACTAGTGTGATGAATATGTGACTTGCTAGTACAATCTCGTTACATTCTTGTTCATGGAAGGCCAATATCATATTCTTGTTATATTCTTGCTAGTTCATTCTTGATCATTCTATCTTACATGATTATCTTGTTACTTTGGTTTAAACGCGTGATCGATTCGCATTCGCATGATTTTCCCTTATTCTTTAGAGCTAAATTATTAATTACTTTAATAGTGCCTTCATGCTGATGCGAAGATACCTACTGGGCAAGTGTGCTAATTACCTATTTCTAATGTTTTTCAAGAGATGGAAATAGTTCGAATTCGGATTCGGGTGATTCAAGTAGCGGGTCCGAGAGCGATTGAATGTTGTTATTACAAGAGTGAAGACATAGGAAGTTTATAATGTCTAGATTGAGTCAATGTAATTTTCCTATTTCTTGAGTCCACTAGGTCCAGCCTTACAGCCCTGAAGAGACCACCTTATGCTAGTATCAGCCTCAGGCAGACCACAAGACTGCCTGTTGCTCTGTGCTGATGGTAGCGGCCCTTTGGATGACCGCCATTCTGGTTTATCGGCAAGGGGAGAGACTGCCACCTGCCCAGAGTGCTGTTTCGGTGTCGGTTTAGTTTCTGGTTAATGTGGCTTTGACCCCTTGGTTAGCCCATTATTCCGTGGATGTCTTGGACGTCCTATGAGGGCTGTGGCCATGTTATATGGTGTTCGGGAGTGCCATTATATCGGGCGGTGTTTTTGTATTATTTCAAGGGTCATTATGGTTTCTGGTCAACCCGGTTGTGACCCAGTGGTTGACACGTGACCTCGTCAATGTCTCGTCTATTCTATGAGGATCGAGACATGGTTTTGGATGCTTGGAAGTATCGTCTTATCTCAATTTGCGTGCCATGTGATTTGAGGGCTTCGATAATCCCTCATGTTCCGTGTTTCATGTTATACAGAAATGTGAGTCCGTTGTGTGACTCGGAGGCCGAGGACTCACTATTATCATTATTGCTATTATGGATCCGACTATTCTGTGCCGTCTTCCATAATGTGTTTCTCGTGATTTTGGCTTAGGGACTAGGCTGATTAACAACGTGTTGCTGTGATGTGCGATGATCTTGACCCGAGTCTTGTGGCTCAAGGATCGTTGTCAGCAGGTCTAGTTGACTGTCCTGATCCTGGTAACAGTTGTATACTGCATTGTGCTCTATAGTACGTGCGACAGGCGTGTGTCTACCCTGTCTGTACTTCGGTGTTCACTATTTTGCATCTCTGTGTCTAGTGAGCCTCCGCTAGTCGTAGCCTGACGACACTTTCTTGTGTGTTGGCCCACCTGGGAGTGGTGGCGGGGTGAGTTCCCGGTTGACACGGTTTGTAGGCTAGTTACCGTGGGCTCCCTTGCTTTGCAATAGCGTCCTACTGGGGGGGGAACTAGCTAGAGGGCTGGCTCAAGACATTGAGCTTGTGTGTGCACACGTGGTCAGGGGCGTTTGGACGAGCGCCGACGGGTGTAACCATGACTAGTCACTCGTTACTGTTGTTCCTTGCACTTGGTTCCTGTTGAGTGTCTCAGTTACCGCTGTTCTAGGCATGTGGGAGATACTTGTGGTGCAGTGTAAGACGTTAGTGGACGTATCTGGCTGTTCATCTAGTGAGGAGGTGCTTCTGTCACTTGGTGCATGACTTATGTTTTCGTGACTTGCCGGGTAGCCTGCATTTGGCTTTTCCCGAGGTCAGTGTAGCGTACATGACGGTGATATCGTGTATGTCTTGTGCCTTTGACCGTGTAGGTCTTTTGTAGGGCCTTCGTCTGTTTCTGTAGGCCTTCACTGATTTGACAATGGATCGGTAACGCCCGACTTTGTGAGATCGGGGTTTACCTTTCTGTTGTTGTCTGGAGTAGTTTAGAGGGCCGAGGTTCCTTCGGCTGCCGTGTTTCCATCGTACGGCTGTTTTCCTCTTTATTGTTGTTCCTGCTCCTGCTTTGTTACTGCTTTGCTATAGTAGTTAGCACTGTTGTTACTACATTGTTTTGTGATAGGGTTCTGCGAGATCCCTACTAAGCCAGCGATAGGAGGCTCACCCCTGACTTCTCAGGTGTAGTTGTTCTTCATCGTGCTTTGGAGGTGCAGTGCGTGGTTCTTAGTTGCCAACGTTGCCAGTGTCGAGCTGCCCCCAACTTGAGAGTATGTTCTCTTTCCTGTTGCACCGTACTTTGGTTGAACTAGACTCTGTTAGTTTAATTGTTATAGAAAATATAATTTTATTTCTACTACTTTAGCAATCCTGATCATTGAAATTTAATTGCTTACTGCTTTATCTGGAAGTTCAATGTACTCTCACATACCTTTCTATCCCTTCGGAGCTTTTCCGCTCCTGGGAGGCCTCGCAGGTTCCAAGTGGTATCGGGTTTACCCGGTATCCGGAGTCTGGGTCGTCACAAGATAAGTTTATGCATTAGCTTTCAATGAAAATGGCTTTGTCGGTCTACTTATGCTCGCACTCTTGCACTTACGAACGGTACCAAAACTATTTGCCATTCCGGCGTTTTATTATCATCAAAATTACTGGCGCAATTCAACAAACCCGCTTCTACAGCCAGCCGGCTCGCACTCAAGTTTGACGACTCCAGCAATAATGAACAAGCTAGGGGTGGAACAAGCAACTAAAATAAAGCCCGCTAAGGGAGAGATCACCGAGGTAGAATTATATATGATGAAACAAAAAGATGATGAGTCCGCGTCGGACTACATTCAACACTGGAAAAATCTCAGTGCAAGATGCAAACATCCACCGAGCCACAAGGGTGTTGTCCAGATATGCAAGAGAAATCTGAAGAAAGAAATCTTGCTGAGGGTAATTGGCATCGAAGTCAAGTCCTTCGATCAATTAAATGATATTGTAATTGACAGTGAAGACTTTCTGGCAAAGTACTGCCCGACTGTTGCTACCACAATTCAGAAGAATAGGCCAGCTGAAGAGTAGCCAGCGCAAGAAGAAATAAACATTGCTGATTTTCAAGCCTTCGAGCGGCGACTGAAGAAATCAAAAGAGGCGGCTGGCCCTTCTTCTACCAAGCCCACTGAGCAAAAATCCTTACTAAGGGGAAGAATGAAAAAATCATACTCCTTTCCAAAGGACATAAGACGTAAATTTTATTCTAGTGGGCCTGTAAATATAACAAGGTCGTCCTCCTAGAGCTCAAAAGACCAAATGACATCAAAAGAAAAGATGATCTTTGATTCTGTCCCGATCATCAAAAGAGGGGACATCTCATCGAGGACTGCTATGTATTTAAAAACATCATGGAGGACCTGATTCAAAATGGTGAGTTGCAGATAGGTGAATATAGGGTGGACCCACCTCGCCCTCACCCAATGCCTGTCTTTAAGGCAACGGCCAACATGGCCTCGCTATATTACCCGGAATAGCACATCCTCTGAAGTACATTTTGAGCTCCTTCAATTGTGGCAAGAAGCCGAACAAAATAATTCAAGATGCTAAACAAAATGCAAATGGTGCTCCGTTCCGAGGGCAAATGCTCAAGACAATAAAAGAAATAAGCCCAAAGATAAAAGGAAAAGATACTTCTCTACTGCTCAATACATTGTCAGCTTCACTTTAGCCAATCAATTCAAGAATGGAGTTTACCAATGTTGGGGCTGACCGCAAAATGATGAAGATATAGAGGAGAATCTATGACAAGTGTTCTCTTTGAATTAAAAGACCCAGTGCAATGAAACCGCTGTTCAGCATGCTCCAGCATATGAGGAAGAATGTTCGACTCTCTCTAAAGGAGGGACGTGCTCTTGCCCTCTACAAGCCCCTCATATGAGGGGCTAGTTCACCCGAGAGACACTCAGTAGCATACTCCTTTCTCGGGGTCAATAGAAAAGCTATGTACGCCTGACAAGAGGTGGGAATGAAAAAAATTCAGCTGTAATCAAACTCTGAAGTGCCTCTGAGCACAGCATGATTCTATTCCTCGCTTGAGGGCCACCAAAAGAAAAGAAGGAAGAAACCAAAAAAAATGCTACCGTTGTCCTCGCCCAAGGATCTAGAAATAAAGAAAAGAAGATGGTGGAGTCCAGTGACCGGATCTCCTTGCTACTGTCTATCTACATGACTTTTCGCAAAGAAAGCAAGCTGTCTAATGCAAGGAGGTACTCCAAGAAGCTCTTCTCTAGTTATCCATCCCAGCCCGGGGGCAAAAAAAAAAGAAAAGAAGAAGAAGAAGGAAAAGAATGAAATCTCCAGCTATCCACCCCCGCTTGGGGGCAAAAGAAATGATGAAAATAATGATGATGAAATTATCCGGGCGCGTCAAAGTCCCGCCAGGAGCTGGACAACCCGCTGCGAATGCTGAACTGTTGAATTGCTGAAGATTTCAAGCTCCTCACTCAGAAGACCCATCTACTGCATCTTATTCATTAGAAGAGTGAGATTTCTCACTCTCTGGGAAGCTACTCCAGATGGTTTGATACCCGGAGCTGGGCATCCTGCATGAAAATAATACTATGAAACGGGTGTAATCCTTACAACCTTTTCTACAAATGAAGTCCCTACAAGCAGTGCACGGTGCACAACTGGGGGAGCATAGAACTACCGACACCGTCTCCGGAGCTGAAATGACCCCGCAATCACAACTACTGATACAAGCAAACCAAGGAACCAGCACAGAGCGCAGGTCCTTTGAGCCTATCCTCTCAAAACCTACAACATTCCAGGATACCCCCGTAGAAGACAATGACATAGAGGGTAGCTGATGATTCTGTGCCCGTCTACTACTATTTGTCCCCCGGGCGATGCTAACTCAAAAGCGGTTGCGTAGCAAACCTCCCGCTATCAAAGGATCCATGCTGGACAAGCTTAAATCACTCAAGCCGACGCACTGGCTGAGTTGCAAAGCTTGTATCAACAGTCCCACCGCCACAATAGCAAAGCAGTCGAGTTCATTAATAGTCCTGCCAGACAAAATAGCTCGCACTATGGGCTAGTTTGTCCCAGGAGGTATTGCACAAAAAAAAGAGAAAAAGAGAAAAAGGAAAAAAAAGGAAAAAAAGAGAAAAAAATGAATGATGATGCATGATCAACAAAAAGAAGAAACACCTTTGGCGGGTACCAACTCTTGGTCCCACTATACGTCTATACTACCTTGGCCTAGACCTTTCGTCTTCGCCAAGTTCGTTGACTTCGACATTCCATCAAGTCAACATCTACATCGATACTCCCTTGGCCTAGACCTCTCGTCTTCGCCAAGTTGGTCGACTTCGGCATTATGTCGAGTCAACTTGTACCCCTATATTGCCTTGGCCTAGACCTCCTATCTTCGCCAAGTTCGTTGGCTTCGATACTCCATCGAGTCAACATATACACCTACATTGCCTTGGCCTAGACCTCCTGTCTTCGCCGAGTTCGTTGGCTTTGACATTCCGTCAAACCAACATCTATATCCACATTGTCTGGCCTAGACCTCCTGTCTTCCCCAAGTTTGTTGACCTTAACATTCCATCAAGTCAACATCTACTTCTATACTACCTTGGCCTAGACCTCTCATCTTCGCCAAGTTCGTGGACTTCGACGTTCCATCGAGTCAACATCTATATCTACACTCCTTTGGTCTAGACCTCTTGTCTTTACCAAGTTCGTTGAGTTCAACATTTCGTTGAGTCAACATCTATATCTACACTCCTTTGTCTGAGACCTCTCGTATCGCCCGAGTTCGTTGACTTCGACGCTCCATTGAGTCGACATATACTGCCCTAGTTTAGACCTCACGTCTTCGCCAAGATTGGTTGACTTCGACATGTTGTCGAGTCAACAGCTAATTGAGAATCTCTCTACCCTTCACCCAGACCCTCCGTCTGGACAAGGTTGGTTAACCTTGACACCCCGTCGGGTCGACATCTCTATTCTGCCCTGGTCTAGACCTCACATCTCTTCTAGGTTGGTTGACCTCGATGTACCATTAGGTCAACACCCATATCTTCATATTCTACCCTTGTTTCAGACCTTCCATCTGAGCAAGGCTAGTTGACTTTGACATTCCGTCGAGTCAACATCTATATTCCATTCTGCCCTGGTCTAGACCCCATGTCTCTGCCAGGTTGGTTGACCTTGATGTACCATCAGGTCAACACCAATATCTTCATATTCTACCCTTGTTTCGGACCTTCCGTCTGAGCAAGGCTGGTTGACTTTGACATTCTGTCGAGTCAACATCTATATTCCATTCTACCTTGGTCTAGATCCCATGTCTCTGCCAGGTTGGTTGACCTCGATGTACCATCGGGTCGACATCTATATTACATATTCTGCCCTCATCCTGGACCTACCGTCTGAGCAAGGTTTGTTGACTCTAACATCTCGTCGAGTCGATGTCTACATTCGGCCCTTGGCCTATACCTCACGTCTTTGACAAGTAGGTTGACCTCGACATTCTTGTTGATTTATTTGCTTCCTTCTTTTTGTGGGTTTGTGATGTATGATAAAGATGATAAGCAAAAATCAATGATCTCAATCAACCCAAGGACATGTGAACCATGAACCTAGGCAATCCAAACAAGCTCTAGCATGGGCAATGCTATCTCAAACAAACTAAGCTAAAGAAATAAAGAAAAACACACGCCGAAGCGTGGAGCAAGTAAATAAAACACACCGCGTGGGTGGAACAAGCAAAGGAAATAAGAGATATGAGAGAGAAATCAATGCCCAATACTAAGGAAAGAACGTGATCGCCACCAAAGTAAACACAAGTCAAAGACTTGAAAATACCTTGGAAATAGGTGGATGAAGCACCCGCCCACGGGAGAGAAAAACCAGTGAAATCTGTAGATCAGCCTTGAATGTAATGGTCCAGACCCTGTGCGTCACAGGAGTGTGACGGTCGCACGATGAACCGTTATATGAACCTGACGCGTCTCCTCAAGAGCGTCAGAGAACCTGCAGAAATTGCTTGTGAAGTCTTTGAACTCCAAATCTTCCAGCCGGCCAGAAGACTTGGGCCTCGTTTGATGAACCTGTAAACCTGCCAATGAACGTGAAACACAAGAAAATAAACCCAGATCAGCCCTTTAAACAAGCGTAGTATCAATTCTTAAGGAAATTAAGATCATTCAAAAGGAAAGGGAAGTACCGGGAAAGTTTTGATTTTTTAAACCCTCTGGGTGTTTTAAAAGATGGGAGATGTTGAGATGACGAAAAAACAGATGCAGAATGTGGAATAAGGAAGAGGGACGATGCTTTGAGGAAAAGGAAGAAGAACACAAGTGTGACAATGATGAACTTTGAAACTCAATAGAACGAATACTCCCTTCACCGTAAAGTAGATGGACGTGAGGAACAATTCTCCTTGGTTGGATGTGGCTCCAGAATGCGACAGCACTTCGACGTAAACTCCAGATCTTCCTCCCTCGGGCCATGAAGTTAAGGGTGCTATTTATAAGCCCTCAAACTCTCTGGTCGAACAGAGGATAATCCAGCAAAAAAAGGATAACTCTTAGAAAATCCTTGAAGATAATATCACCAAGAGTCCATAGAAACAAACAGAAGGTTCTGAGGATCAGATTTGGAAGAGAAATCACCAATTCAAACTCTTATCTCGACCACGGAGTAGCAGAGAAAACGCCTGAACTACCAGGACTCTCTGTTGGATGTAACGGCTACACGACAGACCGCCACAGGTAAATAACGTGTTAGGGGGATACCGTCACATTAAACCTTATCTCAAAAGAGATAAGATCAACGGAAGCAAATCAAAACAATAGGACTCTTGAATGAAAGTAATGGCCATGGGTGGACGCGTTATAGAAAAGTAACGGTTGCACGACAGACCGTTAGACTTAATGGATAGGCCAAAGGATAAGGATTAAAACAAACCCTTAAGTCGTAGGACTCTTCAAGATGTAACGGTCCAGGGACAATACGTTAGATGAACATAACGCCCCAGGTGCAGACCGTTAGAAACAAATGAGGATCCAAATGATAAGATCTTGCTAAGTTTCGTCAAACAAGAAATCGCGGAACCATACTCAACCAAGGAGAAGACCCATGAAATAAACTTCAAACTGATGAAGGAGACTCAATGAAGGAATGAATAACTTGGAGCATCACATAGAGTGAACAAGGAGATGACCCGACATATCGGTCATAAAACGGGTGTCAACAGATGCCCCTCCTTAACGTCCTCTTTGCAGGGAAGCGAGCGGAGGTGAAATGAAAGTGAAATGGAACATGGAGATGAAGCGGAAATGAAGCGGAGTGGACCAAAAAGCGGGCGTTAAGGTAAACAACACCCATTCTTTACCACCAAGCGATAGGAATTTTCTGGGAAACTTCGAACTGATCACAAGGAAATAGCTAACCAAAGGATGCAAGTCTGGAGAAACTAACAACTAAGGAAAGGAAACACGGCTAGCCGCCGGAGGCAACGGAAAGGAAAGAGAACTGACTAAACTCCAGACAGGAATCTTCAGCCAACCAGATCAAGTGACAGATTGAAGAAAACCTTCGAATTCAGAGTGGAATGTCTCTCCTTATTTGAGATCAAGAACACAGTTATTCACCATCATTGAGACACCTTGAACAGATGAAGATCATGAATGCTTAAATATGCGTATGATGCATGCTGGGCTAAATGAAAAGAAATCATTAAAACAAAGGCAAAGAAAGAATAAAATAACAAGATACTTGAGAATAGTATTGCTAGACCGGAGAAATCAGGGTCAGGACACTATCTGCAACCACGGCGTGTAAGACAGAATCATCGTCCCCAAATTTTTCCAACCTAATGGCCTATCCAACGATTAAACATGTGAACTTAGATCATCATCATTTTTGTTTAAGGGGAACATCAGATCCCAGAACACATGAATGACCAACCGGTTCTCAAGATAATATATCATAGATAACATATAGTAATGCATTAAAAGGATAAGGAATCGATATACAATACCTGACTTACCTTTCTAACGAATGTCAAAGCATGATGCTGTTCATAACTTCATTCATGAGTAAAGAGGTTAGCCAATAATAATATGAGCATGAAACAAGACATAACCATTCATACGCGTGAGAAGCATCAATAATGTGCACCATGGCAGAAAATGTGATCATTCAAGCATTAAATAGACCAATTTATTCATCAAGAAACTTGCAAGCTGTAACGGTCTGTGGAGAGGGCGTTACATAAAGTAACGGACCAGGGAAGGGCCGTTAGAGACTGGGTAGTTCACATTCTTCAATAAAATAGTTCAAATCCATGTAACGGTCTTATGAGTACGTGTCAGATATTGTAACGGTCGAACGACAGACCGTCACATTTCCTGAGCGTTCAAAAAAAAAACAGACCGAACGGTCACGATCGTCATTCATTCATTCATTCATTCAACACTCAAACGCCAAAAACCCCAAAACCTCAACCGAGAGCAACGACCGGCGACCTCCGTCATCCACCCAAGATGGCCGGCGACGAGGGTTCCCAGCCACTGAAGAAGAGGGAGAGAGGGACGAAGAAGAAGGCGATTCGTCGCCTCCACCGTCGGATTGAGCGAGAAGTCATCCCGCCGCCTGTAGAGGAAGAAACGACGACGAGGGAGCCAAGAGAGGAGGAAGAGGCTCCAACGGCCGAAGAAGATCAAGGGGACGTTGCCCTGAATGAGGGAGAACCCAAGGAACAAGAGAAGAAGCGGAAGAGAGGGCAAGACCGAGATTTAGGCCGCCCACCCTAATTTTCAAATTTTTAATTTTTATGGGTTTTTATGTTGATGCATGTATGAGTGGGGGGTAGAAAATGGGTCTATGAACCCATTAGGATTCATTGTAGGCCTTTTGGCCAAAGTGGGAAAGCCACGGAATGCAAGGGAAAAACGCCCTCTAGCAGAGAATGTGACAGTCCTTCTAGGGACCGTCACAAGCCTAACGCGCCACCCTTGGTGCGTTAGAGACAAGTAATGCCCCACCCTAGGGCCGTTACAACCACCAGAGACCCAGAACTATTTTTAGGTTTTCAATTATTCAACTTTTTGTTTTGTTTTTCATTTTAAATGCTTATGCAATGATTTTATGATGCAATTGACTAACTTATGCTCTAAATGCATGTAGGGAAAGAGACGGACGAGGATCTCTTGGCTCCAGATCCGGGCGGTGTACCAGGCACTGCCCGATTACCAGAAAGAGAGGTTAGCCGGCATGGGGTTCGTCGAGGTGCTGAGCATCGAGGTGATCCGGATGGATACGCCACTGCTATACGCTTTGCATGAGAGATGGGATCCAGTCAGCAGGGCATTCAGCTTCCCGTGGGGTCACATGATCCCGACGTTGGAAGACATGGCGTGGATTTCCGGACTGCGGGTGCACGGAGCCGCAGTGACCGGATGGACTTACCGAGACTACCGAGAGATGGCCCAGGAGCTGCTGGGGCTAGACTTGATCAGACCGGGGCAGACGTCATCCCAGCTCTCGAGATCAGTACTGCAGGAGAGCCTAGGACTGAGAGGAGCAGCCATAGCTGTGGGCGAGTTACCAGAGGAGCATCTGGGCAGAGTGATTGACCAGGTGCGACCACGAGTGGCAGCAGAGGCAGGACCAGAGGGAGACTGCGTCCTAAGATGGTTTCTCATGCTACTGTTCGGGAAGCTCCTATTCGCAACTCGGGTAGATGTCATCAGCTGCAGGCTGCTGTCGATGATCAGAGATTTAGGCAGAGTTGGGAAGTACGCCTGGGGAGCGGCAGTACTAGCCTTCTTGTTCGAGTCCCTCTGCACGACGGACCGACAAACGATGCTGGGCGGCTTCTTGCCTTTTCTACAGGTAAATGCAATTTAAATGCTTTTTTATGATTATGATTATGCTGTGATTATGCAATTGACTGACATTAGACTTATAAATGTAGATCTGGAGCTATATGTACCTCCCGGGCATCGGGAGAGGCACGCTACTCCACACCGGCCGCATCCCAATCGCGAGGTGATGGGTGGTCGCGAGGGACCCGGGGTCGATCATCAGATTAACCCGGGCGATCCAGGATGACTTGGATTCCTTCCCGCATTCGGCGATAAGCCCGAACTCAAACATGCTTTCTAAATGCTTCAAATGCTTATAAATGATGATTTGATGAATGGACTAATATGCTTTCAGGTGAGATGGACCCCGTACAGAGGTTAGAGTTACGAGGGTCAGCCATGGGTGGAGGCAGCCCTTTCGTACCGGGGACGAGACATATGGTTGCACTGCATCCATATCATCGAGCCACTCCACTATCGACTGATCCTGAGGACTCGGGGACTACACCAGCCTGAGGTGACCTTTCCCTGTCGCAGTGATGAGCGCCCGGGCAAGTCAGCGAAAGGAATTAGCGGCAACATAGATTGGTGCGCCCGGAAGGTGAAGTTCGTCCACGATTGGAACCGGAGGGGCAGAGCAGTGAAAGAGCGGGATGAAATCGATGAGGCATATTTGAAAGCCTTCGCTCGACTGTACGGGGACCAGGTGTACCGAGGTACCCGACAACCGGTATGCAATTTCTAAACTCTAAACTCTGAATGCTCTTATATGAAAATTTTATTCTATATGCACTGACTCATATGCTTTCTAAATGCAGCTAGACCCCGAGGGAAGGATAGCCGAGCTCGAGGGGCTTCTTCATGCCACCATCCAGCAGCGGGACGAGTATCGGGCCGCCCTGGAGCTCCTGGTAAGACTCTATAACCTTGGACCTAGATGATTATGTTTATGATGCTTATGCAAATGCGATTGACTGACCAATGATTTCTAAATGCATCGGGCTGAGGGAGCCCAAAGAGTGGGACCGGATGCCCCATCATCGTCCTCACAGCCTGCCGGGGATAGAGCTGAGCGGGATGCCGAGTTTGCTCGAGCGGTTGCCCAGGCCGAGGAGGCGGAGGCCACCCTCGCGGAGCGGGTAAGATACTAAGTGCTAGACTCCCATGCTTATGTTTGTGCAAATTAATATGTGACTAACTATATGAAATGCAAACTACATGAGAGAGAGCTAGCCACATCAACGGCCGAGGTGAAACTGGCTCGGACGGAGGTCCTCCGAGCAGAGGTGGCCCGATTAAGAGGAGAGCTTACGCGGACGGCAATGCAGACAGCAGACTTCAAGAGATACCGGTCTGAGGCATGAGCTGCGCGACTCGAGGCCCACGACATGAAGGTCGAGGTTCGGACCTTGGAGAGGACCATACAAATGATGGGCCGAGGACCGGAGCGGAGCGTCTCTCAGAGCGGAGCGCCGAGGAGTGCTGCTCGTGCCGAATCAGTGGCAGACTACCTTGTTAGCTCCTCTGGTCAACGGAGGAATGAGAGGGCGGAGAGGGGCCAGCAGGAGGAGAGTGCCTCCATAGCACCACCGGCGAGGAAGCCGGAGGGTGGAGATGATGATGGCAGCCCGACGGATAAGCCGGCCGAGTGATGCATTTTTTTGGTTTTCTTATTTACTTGTACATAACTTATATGGAAATGAAATGAAAATGCAAATCTTTTTTGTGTTTTGTTGTGACTTTTATGTGAATGAATGGATGTGTATGCAAACAGGTGATCATGTGAAAATGAATGGGAATGAATGCAAGAAAATGCAGGAAATGCCTGTGGATGTGTGAAAGAATTGTGTGGAATTGCGTCGATGAAATGTGATATGCGCGATGGACAGGGTGAACGGAAGTTTGTAAGACCTCCAGGTCTAAAACAGAGGCAGGAAGGAATAGTTCAATCACAGCAGCAGACAATGTAACGGTCTAGATCCAAACCGTCAGGATCAAGTAACGCATCAGATGGAGGCCGTCAGAGAGGACAGAGCCCAATTTTGCAGAACTGAGCAGCAGGAAAAGTAACGGTCCATATCTGGGGCGTCATATATAAGTAACGGCCAAATGCTAGACCGTTAAAGATGGCAGAGCAATATTGGACTATGAAAGCACTGACCATACTTATGAGTGTACAGACCTTGCCTAAAGTGATGTATAGACTTCGAGTGCAGACGTCCAGATGATGTATAGATTTCGTTTTAGCAAAGAATGCTCAAACTTTAAGAATGTATGGACTTGGATCAAGAATGTACAGACTTGAAGCGGTATGGATGTATAGACTTGGGATGAAGAATGCACAGACTTGAAGAATGTATGGACTTGAGGCTGTGGAATGTACAGACTTGAGCGACGTGTGGACTTGAGCTGTGGAATGTACAGACTTGAGCGACGTATGGACTTGTACAATGTATGGACTTTAACAAGATGTTTAGACTTCAACATGCTGTACAGACGTCAAAATGATGTATAGACTTCAACATGCTGTATAGACTTCAATAATGATGTGTAGACTTCAACATAATGTGTAGACTTCAACATGAAGAATGAATGTGCAGACTTCAAAATGATGTGCAGGCTTCAAAATGATGTTCAGACTTCAAAATGTTGTGTAGACTTCAACAGAATGTGTAGGAAATGTGACGGTTCAAGCGCAGTGCGTCGGAGATAGATAACGGTCAGCAAGACCGTTGAGAATGATTGACCAAGAAGCAGAGAATGTAACGGCTCAGAGAGAATGCGTCATAAGAATATAATGGTCTGATGCTAGACCGTTAAGCTTGACAGAACAAGGTTGGACCAAATTAAACCCACAGGAAATGTGACGACCCAGAGCTGGCGCGTCAGAGGAAAGTGACGGTCCGACGATAGACCGTTAGAGCATGAATTGTACTCCAAGACGGATTGAGCCATGAGAGTCAAAATCTGAGATAAGAAGCCTTCAATCCGTTCTAGACTTCTCCCAAACTTAAGATAACGCCTTCCAATCCGAATCTTATCACTTTAAAGCCAAAAGCAAGCCTTTAAAAATTGGAAACTTAGCCAAAATCGTATCTTTGCTGAATTCTCTGCTAGAAGGCTGAAAAATCCATCCTAAGGGCAGGAAACATGATGAAGAGAAGCTTCGAGGTGATGTCTATGGAAGAGAAAGTCTACACCGGACCCAAAGTTGAAAAAAAGGAGTATGGAGAGCTGCAAAGGCTGACCTCAATTCCCAAGCATCTAAGCTCCAATGCTCAAAGAGTGGTAAGCTTCCATGACCTTACCAAGTTCAGAAATTCCCTGCACTTCATCTCTTTCTCGTGATCTCCTTCTTTTCTTCTTCTCTTCAAGCCTCTTCCTGGTCCAAGATGCTATTCTAATCTGAAGTGGGTAGCTCCCATGGTAAAGGCACTCCCTTTAGAGGTTACATCAATTCTTAAAGCATGGCACCTTCAACCTCTCTTGATTTTAGGCAAGAATTTCCAGAAATTGGCATTAGATTGGCCTAGTATTTCAGCCCTCATAGAATTATGGCATCTACAAACACATACCTTCACCTTCCCTTCCTTCGAAGCAACAGTCCTATTAGAGGAGGTAGAAACCTACCTAGCCCCTCCTAAGACTAAGGTGGGGGATGAAGACCTAGTTTGCTACACAGTTGAGCCTATCGACCCGTCCTTGATCTTGAGTGATTTCATCCATAATCCAAAGGACGTGAGGACCATGATCAGCCCACACCATATTCATTTGATACCCCTGGCACAATGGATAGTGTCTCATTGTAAAAATAAGTGGGAGAGACATGAAGCAATGGCCAAGGCGGTGGTGGTTTGCTTATGTGGAGTCTTTCTTTTCACTACTACTGACCACCTCTTAGATACCCAAAATATCAGTATTATTAGTGGGTTGTGGCGGGGAATGTCCACCTCTCAAACGATCCTCTCATATCACTATGAAGGACTAAGCTCGGCTTGCCTAGGAGGACCTTTGTTTGGCTCCATGATACTCCTTGAGTGTTGGATGGGAGTGAGAATCAAATTCCAACCAAAGGAGGATATTGCTTCTGCTAGCCGTATCTTTGGGAGCCACCCTCTCTTCTTCATTGGAGGGGCATCTGGATTCTCTCCACAGGTTGAATGCAAGACGGCGGACAAGAAAACATGGGATGAATGGCGCCTCTTCTTCAATACTTTACCAATGGAGAAATTCATCATGCGACCAAGAATCCTTCGGAGCACTCTTCTTAGAATACCGCGGCGTCAAGGCCTGGACCTCCAGCTAGTGGGAAATACTACGATGGCAATCTACAACCCGCACCGGTGCCATCTTCAGATCGGACTACCTCGGATTGAAGCTCCTGCACTATCACACTACCCTCCCCTTCTACCTAGGAAGATGGGGATCGAGGAAGATGAAAGAGTAGTCCGGAACGCGCTGACCATGTGGGAGATCAGCAAGGTGCGTCCGTGGCAAGAGGTAGTGGAAGAGAACGACGAAGCTCACCGTGGCTACCTCAAAGAGTTGAGGAAGATCTGCCCTCTTTCGGATAAGAAATTGAATGTAGCTTGATTTTGCTTTTCATGAAAGATGTATATGACAATCAGAGTTGGAATCTTATTAATCTTTTGTTTCATTAAGTTCATATGGGATTTGCCTTAATTGAATGGTCATGAGTTGTGGCTTGACTTGGCTTAGAACGGCCTGGAGAATATAGCCCTTGGAGATTGTAATAGATCTGCGCAGGGCCATTAGAAGGATATAACGGGTAGGAGATAGGTCGTCGGGGTGAAAGACCTGAGGGTTTGGGTTCCTGGAGGAAGTAACGGTCCAACGATAGACCGTTAGGAAGAATAGCGGTCTCACCACAGGCCGTTAGAGGGAGAGCTGTTGAGAGAATCAAAGCGAAGGTCTGAAGATATGTAACGGTCTAGCATGGACCGTTAGATGAGTTTGACGGCCTGTACCTGGCGCGTCACAGTCTTGAACCTACATAGTTGTGAGATTTAAGCTTTGGCCTTGATCCTGCATTCTGCACATACTTAAACATGGAACAAGTTAGATCTGTTTTTAGACTCAACCCCTTACCTTGAAGCAAGTTAGATAACGACCGTTTCTTGATATTTGGTCAAGGGGTGGAGCCTTATTAAATAGGTGGGAAACAAAAATAGAAATAATGTGATGCATGCGATGCATATGATGGCATTTTTGGATTTTGGAAAATATATTTGATTTTTTGTGAGATTTTAGAAAATAGTTGATGTTTTTGGGTTTTGAAATATGTGATTTTTTTTGTTTGATTTTGGACTTTTAATGTTTTTTGGTGCTTTAAATATGTGTTGTTTTTGGATTTTGAAATATATGATGTTTTTGGATTTTGAAATATATGTTGTTTTTGGATTTTGAAAATATATGTTGTTTTTGGATTTTGAAAATATATTATTTTTGGATTTTGAAAATATGTTATTTTTGGATTTTGAAATATATGTTTTTTTTGGATTTTGAAATATATGTTATTTTTGGATTTTGAAATATATGTTGTTTTTGGATTTTGAAATATATGTTGTTTTTGGATTTTTTTTGAAAAGCAGTGCTTTCCCCTAGCAACGTGAGCCCTCCATATCGTGTTGAGAGTCCCGAGGTTGGCGTGCAATGAGGTGACAAACCCTGGCCAAGGCCCAGATTTTCATGACGGTGTTTCTACCAGGGCCATACCCGGGGTACTAGTTTCAATCCTGAAAAGGATACTAGAATGCGGGGGGTAAGCTTAGGCCAGATCTAGAAGCTCTTAGGACTTGGGTTCCTCTCCAGACAACCCATTAAAAATTTGGTCTGTTGCGCCGGAGCTTTGTGTCCGTCATCGAACCTTAGTCCACTCTAGGCATGCGTGCGATCGGGCTCATTCGTCCCGCGGGGAACTGTGCTGCCACTCTTGTCATGCCTAGCTTTCTTTTCTTGCCTTTTGGAGCTTTTGAATCATATTCAATAGACCTTTGAGATGATGCTTTTGATTTTGTCCTTTGCTTTCTTTTTTCCTTGTTTCTTTGCTTGTGGCATCAGAAAATAACGGACTGTCCCTATTTGAGACCTCCTCTCGTTAAGGTGCCTGGGTTGGTCATCGCCTCCTTATTCACCTCTTGCCCCTGGATTCAACCGAAGGAAGAAACTGACAGGGACTTCGACCTTCCCCTAAAGCATGGCCAAGGAGAAATAGTGTCTTTTAAGCGGAAAACCTGACCAGGGACGTCGTGTAGTGTGTGATTGCCGTACTCGGGACTCTTTATCGTAAAAGGGAGGAACATCTTGCTGCCGGGGCGGCACTGATTTAGACTCTAAGGAAAGAAACGTTTAAGATACAACCCATTCCAAGCGTGAGAAAGCTCTTCACCTTCTGCGTTTACTAAGCGATAAGCATTCCCTGGATAAGCCTCTTTTACAATAAACGGCCCTTCCTAGTTAGGTTGTAATTTAGACCTAGGACCTGCAGACCGAATGAATCTGTGTTTCAAAACCATATCACCTTTTTGAAATTTCCGTTCGATTACCTTCTTTTGAAAATAACGCGAAACTCTCTTTTGATAAACGGATATGTGATCGGCCGCGTTCATCCTCTTCTCATCTAAGAGTTCCAACTGGACGAGCAACGCTTCTCGACGTTCATCGAGATTAAGTTCCTTATCGAGTTGCACTCTAAGGGAAGGGATCAAGATCTCATATGGGAGCACCGCCTCCATCCTGTAGGTAAGAGTATAGGGAGTTTGTCCCGTGGGAGTACGTACGGAGGTGCGGTAAGCCCACAGAGCTTCTACTAATCTTTCTGGCCAGTCGAAAAACTTATGAGATTCGCATGTTTTCTTGATGATTTTAAGAAGGGTTTTATTAGTGGCCTCTGCTTGACCGTTGCCTTGAGGATAGTATGGAGATGAATGATGCAATGCAATATTGAGCTTCTTACATAGGTCCTTGAGATCTTGAGAGACGAACTGGGGTCCGTTGTCGGTGATGATGCTGCTTGGCACTCCGAACCGCAAAATGATATTCTTCATGATGAAGCAGCACACCGTTGAAGCTTTGATATCTGCGTACGCCTCCACTTCGGCCCATTTGGTGAAGTATTCAATGGCGGTAAGGATAAAGGATTTCTGCTTGATCTGAGAATTAGGATCACCGAGCGGGCCGACAACGTCGAAAGCCCACATAGAGAATGGCCAAGGAGCGGAAAGAGGATGGAGAGATGAATCTGGAGCATGAATTTTGTCAGCGTGGAGTTGGCATTTAAGACACCTCCGGACATAGAGGGAGCAATCTTCCTCTAGAGTGGGCCAATAGTAGCCCTACCTAAGGATTTTCTTCGCTAGAGCCTGGCCATTAACATGACCTCCACACTCACTAGAATGGGCTGCTTCAGCCACCTTCCAAGCTTCATTATCATCCAAGCATCTCATGAGCATTCCATTAGTAGCGCACCTGTATAGTTCTCCTGCAACAATGGTGTACCTTGAGGCGGCTCTTCTTATTGACTTACGATGCTCGACGTTTGCCCCTTCTGCGAATGATCCTTCTTTGTAAAACAACTCAATTTCATGATACCAGGGCAATTCTTCTTCTTCTAGGATTTCTTCTAGCTCCATCAGAGATACTTCCTTGAGATCTTCCTTCTCAGCCCTCACCTCTACAGCTTTCCTAAGGTTGATGAACCAAGGATCCTGACGAGAGGGTGCGTCCAATCTCTGAACGACGATAGTCTCAGTGCCCCGACTGAGAGGGAAAGATAGAGAGGAAGCGAGTGATGCTAAGGCATCGGCTAGAATGTTCTGAGAACGGGGAGTATGGATATAGATCAGCTTACGGAATTGCCTCGCTAGGAGCGTGACCAGATCTTGATACGGCTTGAGTTTGGGGTCACGAGTGTGGTAAGTGGACAGAACTTGCCACAGGACGAGTTGAGAGTCTCCTATGATATTCAAATAGCGCGCACCTAAGAGATAGGCATGCTTCAATCCAGCCAGGAGAGCTTCATACTCAGTGATGTTGTTGGTAGCAGGAAATCGAAGTTGATAAGCAAAGGGAATAGTCACTCCCTCTGGAGTGAGTAGAACAGCGCCGATCCCTCGGCCTTGAGAATTGAGTGCACCATCGAAGTGCAGAGACCAAAAGGGATGATGAGAGATAGTAGAGAGATGCTCATCAGGGAAGTCGTCCTGAATAGAGTCAGTGTGAGGAATGGGAAGATGGGCAAGATGCTCAGCGATGGCGTACCCTTTGACCGCCTTCTGAACGACAAATGTAATATCGAATTGGGAGAGGAAGCTCTGCCAGCGAGCTAACCTACTAGAAAGGACAGGCTTTTCTAAGAGATAGCGGATCGGGTCCATTCTAGAGATCAACCTAACTGGGTGGGCAAGGAAGTAATGTTTAAACTTCTGAGCTACCCACACTAAGGCGGCACAAGTCTTCTCCATAGCGGTGTATCTGGACTCAGCTGGGTTAAACAACCGAGATAGGTAATAAGCGGCCCGCTCTTTCCCTTCATCGTCTACTTGTGCTACGACCGCCCCTAGGGAGTCTTCAATAACCGAGATGTATAGGATCAGGGGTTTCCCAGGGACAGGAGGTTGCAAAATCGGGGGATTGGATAGATATTCCTTTAAGTCCTCATAGGCCTTCTGACAGTCTTGATTCCATTCAAACTTGACCCCCGCCTTAAGCAATTCATAAAACTGACGGCACCTTTGAGAATGTTGGGATATGAATCTTCTAATGAATTGTAATCGGCTGATCAATCCTCGAAGTTCCGTAATGTTCTTCGGCAGAGGCATGTCCATGACGGCCTGTGCTTTGTTAGGATCAATCTGGATCCCCCGTTTGCTCACTATGAAACCTAACAGCTTCCCTGAGGAGACTCCGAATACACATTTCTTCGGATTCATCTTAAGCTTGTACACCCTGGCTCTTTGCAGCACCTTATCCAGAATAGAGGGGTGTTCTTCTTTAGTCCTTGACTTCACCAGAATGTCATCCACGTAGGCTTCCATATAGATATGCATCATGTTGTGAAAGATGGCCATCATCACCCTTTGATAGGTGGCACCTGCGTTCTTCAGACTGAACGGCATAACCACATAACAGTACGTGCCCCAGGGCGTGGTAAAGGAAGTTTTCTCTTGATCTTCCGGAGCGAGACGGATTTGATTGTATCCTGAGTAACCGTCCATAAATGACAACGATTCGTACCCAGCGGTGCTATCGACCAGGACGTCTATATGAGGTAGTGGGAAATCGTCTGATCTGAGGCAGTGGGAAATCGTCTATCGACCAGGACGTCTATATGAGGCAGTGGGACATGCTTTATTGAGATCCCTGAAATCGATGCAGATACGCACATTTCCATCTTTCTTGATAACAGGGACTATGTTTGCCACCCACTGAGGATATAGAACAACTCTAATGAACCTGGCCTTGTATAATTTGTCGACCTCTTCCTTAATCCTCAAGGCCATGTGGGGGTGAAATCTTCTCTACCGTTCTTTCACAGGTGTTGCCCCTAGTTTAAGCACAAGTCAATGTTCCACAAAAGAGGGGTCAAGACCTGGCATGTCCTCATAAGACCAGGCGAAAGAATCGCTATACTCCCTCAGAACCTTAATTAAATCTTCTTCTACCTGTCGAGGGAGATTAGCGGCAATAATGATCGACCTTGGGTCTTCTTCAGTTCCCAAATTAATTTCCTTCGTAGGTTCATCCACTGCCGACGATGGCTCGTCGAATTTCTTAAGTCCTTGTGCATACAAATCAGCAGTGTCATCTACGTCGCTGTCCTCATTAATCGGATCCTTTCCATCCAAGATTTCATAGACACCGAGTCCGTCATCGCTCCACACCCCTTCTATTTCCTCTTCATCTTCAATCACAATTGCCGTAGCAACAAATTCTGGACATTTCAAAAGAGCATGACAACGCTGAGCTAGATCTCGCAAGAACCTATCAGGGACGGATTTGGGAGGACGCGCAAGTGAGCGCGGCTCAGAGGAGGAAGGGTTGGATGACCTAGAACAAGACCCTACTTCTCTAGACCTACCTGACTCTACTTCCCTAGACTCGATAGACCCTAATCCTAACCTAGGAGAAAGAAGACCTAGTGGAAGGGAAGGAGCAGGGGACTCGTGCCCCTGGGAGGAGGATGGAGACAGGGTAGCGTAATCTTCCACTGAAATCTCCATCTCAAATTTGACGTTTTTTTTGGAGATTAGTGGAGACTACAAAACAAGATGGAGGAGGCGGGAGCTGCATGGGGAATAGCTCGGGGAAGATGTAATCGAAGAAAGGATCAGAAGATGAGAACCACATCTCGTGGAGTTGGGCGTTGGGGGGAGGAGGAGTGAATAGAGTGGATAGATCAATGGGCGGGCAATGCCCGCAAGCACAGGGAACAAACAGTATTTCAGGTGGATCAATAAAGGATGGATTTATCATGATAGGAGGAAGACGGGGTAAGAACTCCCATTGTTGGAGGAGTGATTGAAAGCGAGAGGGAGACCAAGAAAAGACAATCGGCGAGCTCCCCTTTTCCCATGGATCATCAACTGGCCGCTTCTTCGGCCCCCACTGAACAAGCCGAACCTCTTGCTGTCTCTGGTAGTCTTCTTCATGAACTAGCCCCTGAAGGGCTTGGCCGTAATCAAGCATATCATCATCTAGCCCTCTTGGCAACGGGGGCGGACTGGCAATCGGACAGACTGTATCTTCCCTTGGCGGAGCTGGCTGTGGAGTTAAGGTGCCGGGCTGGAGAGGCCCTCTAACGAAGTGTTGACGGTAGTCCCAGGTGAGTGGCCCGGAATCACCCATCATAGATAATGCGGTCTCCCGGTACCCGAGACCTCTCCTGCTCATTTTCTTGCCTGTGGGGATGGGCTTGGTTCTTCCCTGCAATTGAGCACCGAGGCCTCTCCCTGGTTGGTAGCCTAGCTTCAGTATAATGTCCCAGCCCTTGGAATCTCGGATCTGGGGCTTCACCTTGATGTCAACTGCTGCAGTGACGGGCTCGCGAGATGCATAAGCCCAAGGAAAGTCGAGATCTAGCACTGACATAACGGGCCGACTGCTTGGCCATAATGTGGGAAGAACCTCTTCTGAAATAGCCTTCACTGATTGGACCATGGATAAGCTTTTAACTTTGACGACCCTCCCTTGGAAAGGGAATTTAATGCATTGATGTGCAGTGGAGGGTACGGCGCTGAGGGTATCGATCCACGGACGACCCAAGATAGCCTTGAACATAGGGTCAATGTCCAACACATAGAATTCCACGGGCATAGTAAGGGGCCCAAGCTCAGCTTGAATGGTGACAATCCCGTGACATGCCCGTCGAGAGTTGTCATAAGCAGCTATAGTAGTGGGAGTTGGGCGTAGAAGTTCTTCTAACAGATTACAAGCCCTTAGAGTGCTGAGCAGGCATACATTGATAGATGCCCCTGTGTCAACCAATGCTGCATCAATGCTGACTTTGTTTAGAATGATAGTAATGCACAGCGGCATTTGCCGAGCTTCTGGTGGTGCTAGCTCGGTTTCAGAGAAAGTAATGGCTGGCCCCTTGGAGATTGTTGCCAGTGCGGTAGGTAAGTTATCAACTGCCATGTCTTCACTAACCATCACCTTTTGAAGAAAGTCTCTTAATGCATCTTGGTGAAGGGTAGATCTCTTAATCGGTTCCAGCACAGATATCTTGGCGGGCACCCTATCCAAATGATGTAACAGATCATATTGGGTCCCGGGTAGTGGCTCAGCCTCTTCTCGCTCGGCAGTCGGTTGGGAAGACTGGGGATTGGAAGTGGAAGGATAGTTTCGGTGGAACATGCGCCCGCTCCGTAGGGCGAAATTATAAGCTGCCGCGGCCTCAGATGGGCTCAGGATAAATGATTTAGTAGGCCCAGTGGGGTGGATGAGCGGTGCAGAAGAGGGTGTGGTGGAAAGGATGATAGGTGAGGGGTTAGTGGCGGTGGGTGCGAGCGGAAGTGGGGATATGAAAGTGGGCAGAGGCGTGATGAGTGGAGGGTTAGATGGAGGTATGGCGATAGTGGGTGTAAGTGCGAGCGGGAAGGGGGTAATGGTAGCGGATGTAAGCAATGGTGAGTGCGACGGAGGCGCGGGTGATGGTGCGTGTGATGAGATAGGGGTGAAAGGAAGGACGAGTGGAGGAGGGGTTTGGTGTGTAGGTATAAGGATAGGGGAAGCGGGAGGATTATGGTAGTTGTGGTGAAGGGCCATGACCTGCGGCGTGGAGTTATCATCGTCGAAGGACCACTCGGGGCTAGGAGCCGGGGGTTGGATGACATTGAGCTGAGCTGGCGCCGGCGGCGGAGGCTGCGGAGCAGGAGGATGGTTTGGCATTGGGTTTTGATGAATCCCCAGGTCTTGCATCAGCTGCTGTTGCTGTTGCGGCTGCTGCTGTGGCTGCGGTACCTGTTGCTGCTGTACTTGCTGCCTTGGCGGCTACCTTCTCTTCTCTTTGATTTCTGTGATGGCCCTGTGCATTTCAGTCCAATCTATCCTCTATCCTTCATGAAGATCATATACTAGGTCCCAGAATTGAAAACACCCTTCAATGGTATGTCCCGGTTGCCTGTGGAACATACAATACTTCGTCTGATCAATGGCCGGATTCCAGTTGGGCAGTTCCGGAGGGAGCTATATGGCATTCACCGACATGAGGGCTGAGAAGATGTCTGTGAGTGTTTCTGGCAAGGGAGGGTACTGAGCTCTTTTAGGAGCCGGGCGCTTGTTGTTAGGGTTGATGTATTCGTTGGGTGGAGGAACGTTGTGGTATTGTGGAGGTGGTGGTGGTTGCTGTGGTGCGGCGAAGGTATTTTGTGGAATGGCGAAGGTGGGCGGAGGGTTTTGCGAAGTGGCCTGGTAGTTTTGGGGAACGGGATTCTGTGGAGTGCGGGGATTCTGAGGGAAGCGGAAAGGTGCGGCTTGGAACGGAAAGGCAACGGCTTGAACTTGCTCGTTTGTTTGGACCCCCTCGGTGACCGGCCCTTGAGGTTTCTTGTGATACTTGGGCTTTTGGTTTTCAAATAGCGGGTGAATGGGGGAGTCCTTGAACTGAGTCTGAATGAAGCGCGCTCGGCTGTAGAGTTGGTGCATGTTGGCTATGTCATTCATGGCCAGAATGTTTCGGAAGGTCGGAGTAGCATTGGAAATAAGTAACTTGACCTTCTCTTCCTCCGGGATATAGCCGGGCACTCTAGTGACCATTTGCCTCCATCTATATGCATAAGTAGAAAACTCCTCATCTGGTTTCATCTTTTCGGCCACCAAATCTATAAATGAGTACTCCGGGCCGACCCTGTCTTGAAACCGCTGGATAAACTTATCTTTCACTACCTTGAAGCTTTCGGCGTCTTCCAATGGCAGAGAGTAGAATCATTCCAACGCAACGTCGTCCAATGATCGGCGGAATAAGTACGCCATGAGGCGATCATCATATTGGAATTGGGCCGATTCATACAAGAAATCCCTCACGTGAATAAAGGGATTGCCGTTCCCATCGTACTTTCTATAATTGGGGAGCTCGAACTGCGGAGGGAACCGGATGTTCTGAAAGCTAGGAACCGGAACATCTGCCAAGGACTGTAGGCCAACTCGCTTCTGGAGAAAATCGAGTTGCTGTTGCATGGTGGCCCATTTATCAAGTAATTCCTACTCTCTGGATGGAGCAGGGGTAGCGAAAGGTGATGGTTGAAGTTGAGGAGCAGAAGGTTGGATTGTAGCAGGAGGTGGGAGCCCATAAGAAGGAGCAGAAGGATAAACGGCCAAGGCAGGGGGCCCATAAGAAGGATATTGGGCCGGAGATTGACCTAGATTGGAGTGGGCTTGGACAACCCTTGGCTGAGGGCGCAAGAAATCTGAAGGGCCCATAAGGACTTGTGGAACCATAGGGCTGGACATATGATGATCCAATTGAATGAAAGAAGGGACGGCAGACTTCCCTTTGTCAAAAGATTGCTGGGCCGAAGTAGAAGATTGGCCCGTCTCCATGCCAGTAAAGGTGATGGTCCGGGGTTGGACCGGAGTAAGATCGATCGGAGTGGGCTGGATGGAAGGATTAGGTTGACCCTGCATAATCGTGGGAGGGGAGATATTGGATCCTTGCATGGCCTGATAGATAGCTTGGAGTTGGGCCGGATCCAATTAGGCCATCATTTGGAGAATGGAGCCCGCCGAAGGCGAAGAGAAAGAAGGGGTGGCTTGACCACCCTCCATGGAGGTGGAGGACGGAAGAGGGGCTGTCCCCTCTCCAAAAGAGAACGAAGTAACCCTAGCAGGGTTTTCAAGAAGTCCTTGAGGAAGGGAATCCTCTTGGGAACGGGGAGGATTGAAAGAAGCCATGGTGGATTCGAAAAGCGGATTTGAGTAGACCATGGAGAAGGAATTGACCCTAGGAGGTGCTTCCAACTGACGAAAATAACTCCACATGCAACGAACAACCTTGACAAGATGCAAACAACACAACGCAAACAGTGAGCAACCAAACTTAGATGATTTCTAACAAAGATGTAAGTGACAAGATGAAGACACTCAAAGTCAACCAAGTTGTTTAAGATGATGTGACAAGATTCTTATGATTTCTCCTTTGGAACTTTAGTGGATTGATTGATGTGAGCTCTCAACAATAGGTTCCTGATAGGAGAGGGTGTAAAGCTTGATTTGACTCTAAGTGTGATCACTCCTTCACTTATGCAACCCTAGACACGGGGTGGGAAAGGTACAACCGGCCCGGCGTCCGTGTGGGAATCCACGGCTCGCGGGGACTTATGGAGGTCCCTGGTGTGATTTCCTAGTCAGCCCCAAGGAATATGGAGACGAGAGGTCCGCACACCAAGGTAGGAAAATGCAATCTAATGTATGATAATATGCATGAACCTATGTGTTGTGCCCCTGTGGTTATTTGAGTTTTCATATGGTCACTTGGGTCATTCGACACCATTCTATGGTCATATGTGTTCTGTGATATTCTTGGTTTTGATAATGGCTAAACACTATTCGTCATTGTTGTTTTTCACTCTTATATGATTGACATATGTTCTGTTGTGTTTATGACAGATATGCACATGAAAGCTCAATGTTGCGCCCTCGCACGCGGATCGACCTGCGCGGTCAGGTCGCGAGGATCGACTTGCCCGGTCAGGTCGCGGGGGTCAAGGGGGCAGCGCCCCTTGCGGGGGTTTTCGGGGGCGGAGCCCCCGGAACAAAAATTTGCTTGAAGACTCAGTAATAAAACTTCAAGAGAATCAAGGTCGATGCCACAGACATGAACGGGCGGCTAACGGACTCAAGCGATGGATCTGGTGCGGCCAACGGACCAACCCGGGGTGACCCGGGCTCTGCCCAGCTGGCGGTCGACCGCCAGCACAGGGGCGGTCGACCGCCCCAGCCAGGGATCCCCCGGCTACAGGTCTGCCTACTGCCGGTCGACCGCCAGCCAGTGGCGGTCGACCGGAATTCCCAGGGGCCATTCGTATACAGCCTTTTACAGTGGCGGTCGACCGCCAGGAGCTGCCGATCGACCGCCAGCCCCAAGCCTTCATTTTTGACTTTGCTTCCAACTTCAAAAAGGGCCATTCAACATGGATTTCTTTAATCCAAATGTCACCTAATCACCCACAAATTGTGGATCTGGTCTGAGGCTTGTCTATAGACCATTCAAGGTCTATAAAACCAACACATGAGGGGATGAAAACCCCAATGCTAAAAGGCTTCAAGAGGGTTACAAGGGAGGCTGCTAGAGTGTGTTCAAGGGAGAGGAATTCGGAGCACTGTAGCAGTGAACAGTACTCCGTGAAGAAGGTCTTCATCCTCAAGTGTTCAAGCTATTCAAGTGGAGATCAAGATCAAGGCCAAGAGAAGAGAAAGCTGCATCCTTCATCCTCTTCATCATCTCAAGGGGATCCATTGAAGCTCACTATCAAGGGAAATCATCTACATCCATTCAAGCTCTTTCAAGCTCATCCAAGGTGATATTTCAAGCATTCAAACTCCTAGAAGCTAAAGAAGCAATCAAGATTCAAGGCAGCTTCATCATCTCCTTCATTCATTCAAAGAAATTCAAAGAGAAGATCAAGAGAGAAGAATTGAAGGAAGAGGTACTGTTCACGTGAACAGTACTCCGTGAAGAACATTCATCCAATCAAGGGTGAATCAAGAAGATTGAGTTGAAGCCAAGAGGAGCCTTGTTGCTGATCAACATTCCATACAAGGGCTAATTCATTTTCACTCATAACTCAATCTCTTGTTTTAGTTCCTTCACATTTGTTTCACTTTCAATATTGTTAAACTTTGAAGTTGTGATTCGTCCCTACCGTTGGTTAGTAGGAAGGCAATCGGAGGTGTTTCCGATCTGCGATGTTGACGTCCCTACCATTGCTTAGTAGGAAGGCAATCAGTGGTTTCCGATTTGCGGGTTGGTGCGCTCCACAAGTGAAGCCTCACCGGGTTTTGGTGAGGGGTGGACGTAGGGCTGAGGATTCAGTCCGAACCACCTTAAAAATCCTGTCTAGTGTGGTTTGCTTGTGTGATTGATTCATTCTAGATGCATGCTTAGGATCGAATTATTATATATTTTGCTTATCTTGCTAAGTGAATCACATCATTCTTGGAAGCTAGTTTATATTCCGCTGCAATTCATTTTAACTAGCTATTTAGAGGGCCGCATTGCGAGAAGTGGGGCTGATCTATTCACCCCTCCCCTCTAGATCCGCTGTCCACTACACAACACTAT
This sequence comes from Amorphophallus konjac, assembly GCA_022559845.1. NCBI lineage: Eukaryota > Viridiplantae > Streptophyta > Magnoliopsida > Alismatales > Araceae > Amorphophallus > Amorphophallus konjac. The sequence continues at coordinate 153,347,953 of CM040121.1, forward strand.
GTGCACCGGAGTGCATGCAAATTCTAACCTAGAATCTAGCAAGCAATTATGCACACAATAATGTAGATATGTAATCCAACCAAGGAGGAAGTCAGATAGCACCCAAGCAAAAATATCACAGCAGAAACTGCGGAAAGAAAATACACCTCGGGATGCGTACCTATCTGGAGTATATAACGGTCTATGAGACCCGCGTCAGAAGTATGTAACAGTTGAATGCCCGACCGCCAGAAGCAATATAACGCAGGGAGCCAGGACCGTCAGATGAGCCAGAGAACCAAAAATAGCAGGAAAATAGAAGGGAAATCTGGGGAAAACCAAACAAGGAGATGATGGCAGGTTTAACAGAGATCAACAAGCACGATTGGCACAAGTTGTCCCACCGTGATCGCCAAAAAATTATCTGTTGATTTATTTGCTTCCTTCTTTTTGTGGGTTTGTGATGTATGATAAAGATGATAAGCAAAAATCAATGATCTCAATCAACCCAAGGACATGTGAACCATGAACCTAGGCAATCCAAACAAGCTCTAGCATGGGCAATGCTATCTCAAACAAACTAAGCTAAAGAAATAAAGAAAAACACACGCTGGAGCGTGGAGCAAGTAAATAAAACACACCGCGTGGGTGGAACAAGCAAAGGAAATAAGAGATATGAGAGAGAAATCAATGCCCAATACTAAGGAAAGAACGTGATCGCCACCAAAGTAAACACAAGTCAAAGACTTGAAAATACCTTGGAAATAGGTGGATGAAGCACCCGCCCACGGGAGAGAAAAACCAGTGAAATCTGTAGATCAGCCTTGAATGTAATGGTCCAGACCCTGTGCATCACAGGAGTGTGATGGTCGCACGATGAACCGTGATATGAACCTGACGCGTCTCCTCAAGACCGTCAGAGAACCTGCAGAAATAGCTTGTGAACTCTTTGAACTCCAAATCTTCCAGCCGGCCAGAAGACTTGGGCCTCGTTTGATGAACCTGTAAACCTGCCAATAAACGTGAAACACAAGAAAACAAACCCAGATCAGCCCTTTAAACAAGCGTAGTATCAATTCTTAAGGAAATTAAGATCATTCAAAAGGAAAGGGAAGTACCGGGAAAGTTTTGGTTTTTTAACCCCTCTGGGCGTTTTAAAAGATGGGGAGATGTTTAGATGACGAAAAAAACAAATGCAGAACGTGGAACAAGGAAGAGGGACGATGCTTTGCGGAAAAGGAAGAAGAACACAAGTGTGACAATGATGCACTTTGAAACTTAATAGAACGAATACTCCCTTCACCATGAAGCAGATGGACGTGAGGAACAATTCTCCTTGGTTGGATGTGGCTCCAGAATGCGGCAGCACTTCGACGTAAACTCCAGATCTTCCTCCCTTGGGCCATGAAGTTAAGGGTGCTATTTATAGGCCCTCAAACTGTCCGGTCGAACAGAGGATAATCCAGCAAAAAAAGGATAACTCTTAGAAAATCCTTGAAGATAATATCACCAAGAGTCCATAGAAACAAACAGAAGGTTCTGAGGATCAGATTTGGAAGAGAAATCACCAATTCAAACTCTTATCTCAACCACGGAGTAGCAGAGAAAAGGCCTGAACTACCAGGACTCTCTGTTGGATGTAACGGCTGCACGACAGACCGCCACAGGTAAATAACACGTTAGGGGGATACCGTCACATTAAACCTTATCTCAAAAGAGATAAGATCAACGGAAGCAAATCAAAACAATAGGACTCTTGAATGAAAGTAACGGCCATGGGTGGACGCATTATAGAAAAGTAACGGTTGCACGACAGACCGTTAGACTTAATGAATAGGGCAAAGGATAAGGATTAAAACAAAGCCTTAAGTCGTAGGACTCTTCAAGATATAACGGTCCAGGGACAATGCGTTAGATGAACATAACGCCCCAGGTGCAGACCGTTAGAAACAAATGAGGATCCAAATGATAAGATCTTGCTAAGTTTCATCAAATAAGAAATTGCGGAACCATACTCAACCAAGGAGAAGACCCATGAAATAAACTTCAAACTGATGAAGGAGACTCAATGAAGGAATGAATAACTTGGAGCATCACATAGAGTGAACAAGGAGATGACCCGACTTATCGGTCATAAAACGGGTGTCAACAATTCTGTCGAGTCAAACGGCTATATTCTACCCTGACCTAGATCTTCCATCTGAAGTCAGGTTGGTTGACTTCGACATTCTGTCGAGGCAACATCTATCCCATGCTGCTTCTGAGCTCGACATCCTATCGAGATCTGCTATCCCTTCTTCCAGCCTTGACGTCCAGTCAAAGCCAGCCATCCCTGTTTTCAAGCTCGACACCCTATCATATATTTTAGCTATTTTAACCTCGGCTAAAGCCCACTACCACATATCCCAGCCATCTTGTCTTCAGCCTAGCCATTCTGGCCGAACCCTGCTATCGCATATCTCAGTTATTTTATCCATTGTCTTAGCCATTCCGGCCAAAGCCCGCTGCCATATATATATTTTAATTATCCTATCTTTCGGGTTAGCCATCCCAGCTAAAGCCTGCTACCATATCTTTTAGCTAGTCTATTTTCTGGCTTAGCCTTCTCGGCTAAAGCGCTACCATATATTTTTCAACCATCCTATCGTTCGGCTTAGTCATCCCGGCTAAATCCCACTACCATATGTTTCCACTATTCTATTTTCTGGCTTAGCCATCTCCGTTGAAGTCCGCTACCATATCTTTTAAATATTCTATCCTTCAGCTCAGCCATCCTGGCTGAAGCCTGCTACCATATCTGTCAGCTATTTCACCTTTCAGCTTAGCCATTTCGGCCAAAGCCACTATCATAATTTCCTCTGTCTCATCTGTCGGCTTAGCCATTTCGGCCAAAGCCGCTATCATAATTCCCTCTGCCTCATATGTCGGCTTAGCCATTTCGGCCAAAGTCGCTATCATAATTTCCTCTTTCTCATATTTCGTCTTAGCAAAGCCCGTTACTCTATCCTTCAGCTATGCCATTTCGGTCAAAGTTTGCTATCATGACCAATCCATCTGTCCCACTATGACAACCAATGTAGCTCACTGGCTTAGACATTTCGGCTCACAGCCCGCTTTCCTGATGTCCGCTCGGAAGCCCACTTCCCCTTGATTTTGACTTACGAGCTCTCTCTTCTTGATTTCGGCTCACAGCCTGCCTTCCCAGATGTCAGCTCAGAAGTCCGCTCCCCTTGATTTCGGCATACAAGCCCACTTTCCTTGATTTCGGCTTGGCAAAGTCCGCTACCGCACATGGCTACTATCCTATCTTCCAGCTTAGCCATTTCGGCCAAAGCCCGCTATCATAATTTCTCAGCTATTCTATCTTTCGGCTCAACCATTCCGGCCAAATCCCGCTACAATATACTTCGGCTATCTCATCTTTCGACTTGGTCATGCCGGCCAAAGCCTGCTACCTTATATCTCAGCTATCTTATCTTTCGGCTTAGCCATTTCGGCCCAAGCCCCCTGTCACGCCCCGAACAAGGCGGAAATATCGGGACGTACAGTCAGAGGCAAGCAGGAAAGAGAGAGAACTAATCTAAATACACAAGTGCTATGGAAAGGAAATACTAAATGATCATTAAACAACCAAACTGATACAATAATCTCAAATGCAACTTAATACAACTTGGAATAACAACCACTAAGACTCAACAACAACTGAAACTAAATGATCTCCAAACACAACAAACAATAAGTACACCGCTAACACACTAGAACTGATACACTCAAGACATCACTCCTGCCCTTCCCCGTCGGTAAGCGCGTCACCTGAGAAGCCTGGAAAGGGGGAAACAACGGGGTGTGAGCTAACGCTCAGTAGGAAATAACAGACATGTATAAGTGATTAACAGTTTAATTACATTTTCAAAATATCATGCTACAAACGATAATGCAATAAACAACGGTAATAACAAGATCTTGCAAGGTCAAGAAATACAATTGATAATGATTATCAAGGATAACAGATACAAGAATTTACTACAGGAGATATAACAATGAGATATGAGTAAGGAATTGGCCAACAAGCAAGTATTTTAAACATCTAACCAAGTATGATCAAGTAACAAGTAACAAGTACAAGATATTTTTGTCGTAGACGCCAACACTCAGGCAAGTACTTCGGTGCAATGCCCCACCTTGTCATTAACATCCCATGGGCTCACTAACTTTCGGGCGCTCTCCCCAGGACCAGACCGGGCCCTTATGATGCGATGGCATTGATTTACTGGGCCCAACGTCCCATCCGTCCAGACATTCAATCAATTTTAATGGCCAATTAATCAGAGGAATTTCTGCCATAAGTTCAGATTTAAAGGACTAACCTTGTCCTTGGATTCAAGAGTACAAAACACGGTCAAACTCATCTCCAAGAGATGTGCGGTCGTAACAGAACCGCTTGAAGGATATCTACGGTTCATACAGGACCGTACATACAAGAACTGGGCTGAAACTCAACCCGTGAGGGCAAGAAACGAACGGCTGACAGCAGGCCGCCCTAAGGTAAGAACAGTGCAATATAGGCCGCTCATGTCCAGAAGACATTAAGGCCCAAGAACGAAATATACGGTCCATACTGGGCCGTATAAAGATATGCGGTCACGATCGGCCCGCCTAAGAGGTTATGCGGTCACATGATAACCGCGCATGCCTCTATTTGATCCAAGACTTAAACCAGCGGTTTAAGCTCACAAAACAGGGTATGCTGGTGTTAACCAGGTTCTAATCATGATTATAATGATGTTCCAAGATGACGGTAAGACCGCCGGATAGAGTTTCCGGGGGTAAAACCGAGACTAGTACGCTAATCGGCCAATCGGCTTCGCATAAAGTGGGAAAGTTAAACATGCTGTTCTACTGTAGTACAGCAGCTAAACAGCAAGTTAACAGTCATATTAATCCTAATGCCAAGCTAATTTAGCAGGGATTAGGTTATATATTAATCCAAGATGCCAAGAAAATAATTTAAGATGATAACGAGTTCGCGTAAGTCGCGTAGGCACGAATGACAAGCAATAATCAGAAATTTAGTTGCATATTTAAACAGTTATTAAATGGGTTTCTATTTCACTAATTACCCTTAATGACATGCAAATGAATGCATTAGAACATAAATTAAGTCACTCTCTGTGGGGATAAACGGTTCTATATGGACCGTACAACTTACTGGGCATTCCGGGGCCGAACAGGGGTCACTCTGTGACACAGGGAGATGGACGGTTCCTCAGGGGCCGTCCATGGGTTTCTAATTATAAATTGTCATTTGAAACTAAAATGGATGCATCATAATAATTACTAAGTCAATTACTGGGTAGATAAACGGTTCTCGGTGAACCGCACAACTATCAGGCTTAACGGGGGCTAAACGGGGGCTGAACGGGGTTCAAACTGGCCTCAGGGAGTTGGGCGGCTCTCCCTGGGCCGCCCAAGTAGTTGGGCGGCTCTATCTGGGCCGCCCAAGGGGTTGGGCGGTCCTGGCAGGGCCGCCCATCCCTGGGTTGTGCGGCCAGTAAAGGGCCGTATAAGTATATGTGGTCCATTCTGGACCTTATATCCAGATATGTGGTTCCTTAGGAACCGTTCAACCTGGGATGAGTGGTTCTTGAAAAACCGTTTATATAAGGGCATGCTAGGGTCAAAATTGGTCAAAAGGTGGGCTGGAGTTGGACGGTCTATCGTAAGACCGCCCATCTCTGGGTCTACGCCGGTCATCCCTGCCGCGTCCGGTGAACACCGGGAGCTAGGGTTTGGATAGGGTTACACTAAAATGATCATAACTAATGCAATTGGACTCCAAATAAGGGGATTTTGGTATCAATGGAAAGCTAATACAAAACTCTACCTATCTGCAAGGTCAATTTCATGATCAATTACTGGAATCGAGATCTATTAAGGTAGGAACACAAGAAACCCTAATTCTGACATGCTGTGACTAAAACGTTAAATTCTCTCTACATACAGAATGAAATTTGGGGATTCTTGGCTCAAATGAAAGCTACTTCGATGGTGAATCCAACCATATAAGATATGGTTCATGAGGATTAAGATTAATACTTCGAAAGCATAAATCAATTCGGATGAACACATCAAGAACACATCAAACTAGGTCTAAAACATGCTGTTACTATAACTAGAAATTCTCTACACATGCTTCATTAAACATAGGGCTTTCTACGTTAAATGAAAGCTAAGATCATGCTTATCATATCATATAAGTTAATTTAAGTTTAGTCTGTTACACCTACCTGAATCGAAGATTGAAAACGGGGCTAGAAATGAAGAACGAACTAGAATACCCTTCAGAAAAGCCTCGACTGCTCTCTACACACCTGATAAAAATTGGGGCTTTCAGTCCCAATGGATAGATCTCGTCGAGAGGATCAATTTCCTATACTCATGATCAAGTTTTGGTTGAGAATGCCTACCTTAATTGAAGAAACAAGGGAGGAAGATGGAAGTCGACGGCCTGCCAACACACCTACAAAGATCGCCGGAATTCTCCCCAGATCTGGATCCTCTGCCGACACCACAGCAACCAAAAGAAAGAGGACTCGTAGAGCTTTCTATGTATAGCTCATAGGCCTTCTGGAGAGTTCTGTGCTGGGAGTATTCGGCCGTGGAAGAGACGTGTTAGAAACGGCACCGTGATTGTTGACTTGAGCAAACGCGGCCGAGAGCGCCGCCTAGGGTTAGGTTTTCGCTAAATTTATTGGGGGCTTTTGATCCTTAGATCCTCACCGTTCATTTGGCTCTGGTTTGAGCTCATTTGGTCGAGAATTGAGCCTTAATTTCGTGTTTTAATCCAAGGTTAGGTTTGGGTCAAAAAGTGTGCAATTAAGGGCTTAATCTCTAAATAGATCCCACCACGGATTTATAATGACCCAAAGCCAGAAGATAAAATTGCAATCTACATCGACCTTAACCTGTTTACTATTTTTCTGAATTTTTATAGAGTGGTCGAAATTATCATTATTCTATTTCTAAGGAATTAAATATTAATAAATCCGAATTTCAATTATTAAATCCATAAAAATGCAAATTCTTAATTAACAAGAGCTAAATAAATATATTAAATCTAATAAAATAATTCGGGGTCTTACACCCTCCCCTACTTAAAGGAATTTGGTCCTCCAAATTCACTGCACTAACACTGCGAGTAGGGATAGAGATCGCTCACCTAGAATAAGTCGGGATACCGCTTCCGCATAGTCTCTTCAGACTCCCACGTAGCTTCTTCGGTCCCACGCCGACTCCACTGAATCTTGACCATCGGTATTGAACGATTCCGGAGTTGCTGTTGCTTCCGGTCCAGAACCTTTATCGGTCTTTCCTCGTAGGTCAGATCCTCCTTCAGCTCGAAATCCACATGATGTATAACATGAGTGGGGTCGTACACATACTTCCGTAACATAGAAATATGGAAGACGTTGTGCACGCCAGACAATTGAGGCGGTAAGGCCAGCCTGTATGCCACCTCTCCCACTCTATCTAGAATCTCGAACGGACCAATGTATCTCGGACTCAGCTTGCCATGAATGCCAAATCTTCGGATCCCTCTCGTCGGAGAGACCTTTAAGAATACATGCTCGCCAACCTGAAATTCCAATGCTCTCCTCCTGTTGTCGGCATAGCTCTTCTGTCTTGATTGAGCCACTTGTAACCGGTCCCGGATAATGCGGATGTTCTGTGAAGATTCTGAGACAAGATCCGGTCCAAGCCACTGTTTCTCACCTACCTCGTCCCAACACAACGGGGAACGACAACTTCTGCCATACAAGGCTTCAAATGGAGCCATCTGGATACTAGACTGATAGCTGTTATTGTAGGCGAATTCAATTAGTGCCAAATGCTCATTCCAAGTACCACCAAAGTCAATCATACATGCCCGCAGCATATCTTCCACTATCTGATTGGTTCTCTCCGTCTGCCCATCTGTCTGCGGATGGAATGCCGTGCTGAAATTCAGACGAGTACCCAAAGACTCTTGTAGTCCCTTCCAGAAATGAGAAGTGAATCTAGGGTCTCGATCAGATACTATATTCACTGGAATACCATGCAACCTCACCACTTCCTTCAAATACAAAGCTGCTAGAACATCAACTGTCCATTTAGATTTAATGGACAAGAAATGGGCTGACTTTGTCAGTCGGTCAACAATCACCCAAATTGCATCAAATCCACCACGAGTTCTAGGCATACCCATGATGAAATCCATGCCAATACTCTCCCACTTCCATTGGGGTATGTCGAGTGGTTTCAATTTCCCTGCTGGTCTGAAGTGCTCAGCTTTAACTTGTTGGCAAACTAAGCATTTACTTACGAAGTCAGCGATTTCCCTCTTCATATTCATCCACCAAAAGGATCGCTTCAAATCTCTGTACATCTTAGTGCCTCCGGGATGAATGGTGTATCTGGATCTATGAGCTTCCTCAAGAATCTTGTTCTTTACTGTAGCTTCATCAGGTACACAAGTTCTGCCTTTAAATAATAATCTACCATCATCAGCCAACCCGAAATCAGGTCTGCTGCTCAAGCTTCCCTTGATCTGTACCAGCTCGGGATCATTATCTTGCAAGGACTTGATCTTCATCAATAATTCAGGTTTAAGTTGAATCTGAGCAATCAAAACCCGATCATTGTCAATATTAAGATCCAGACTAGATAACTGTTCCAGTAACTTCCATTCTTGCAACATGAGACTTGACAATCTAGCTACTGGCCTCCGGCTTAATGCGTCTGCCACAACATTGCCTTTGCCAGGATGATACTCAATAGAAAAGTCGAAGTCCTTCAAATACTCCAACCATCTGCGCTGCCGCATATTGAGTTCCTTCTGAGAGAACAAATACTTCAAACTCTTATGGTCTGAAAATACCGTAAAAGATTCTCCATACAGGTAGTGCCTCCATATCTTCAAAGCAAAGACGACTGCTGCAAGTTCCAAATCATGAACAGGATAATTCTCCTCGTGCTTCTTCAACTGCCTAGAAGAGTAGGCAATCACCTTCCCATGCTGCATGAGTACACAGCCTAAGCCAATTCCTGAAGCATCAGTATAAACGACAAATCCTCCTTCACCAGAAGGTAAAGCCAATATAGGTGCAGTAGTCAAACAATCCTTTAGAGTCTGAAAGCTTCGCTGGCAATCGTCTGACCAATCAAACTTGTTCTCCTTGCGGGTTAACCTTGTCATAGGTACCGCAATCTTAGAGAAATCCTGGATAAACCTTCGATAATAACCTGCCAGGCCAAGAAAACTTCTAACTTCCGTCACACTGGTAGGCTGCTCCCAATTCTTCACTGCCTCAACCTTCGAAGGATCCACAGAAATACCTTCATTGGTGATAATATGTCCGAGAAAGGACACTTCTTGCAACCAGAATTCACACTTACTAAACTTGGCATAAAGTTGATGATCTCTCAATAACTGCAATGCCATCATCAGATGTTCAGCATGCTCCACTTCACTCTTGGAATAGATCAAGATGTCATCAATAAATACCACAACCCATTGATCAAGGTAGGGCCGAAATACATTGTTCATCAACTGCATGAAAGCTGCCGGAGCATTCGTTAGACCAAAAGGCATAACGACAAATTCAAAATGACCATACCTGCTGCGAAAAGCTGATTTATGGATATCCTCCTCCTTAATCCGCAACTGGTGATATCCAGATCGAAGATCGATCTTAGAGAAATATTGAGCTCCCGCTATCTGGTCAAACAACTCATCAATCCTCGGCAGTGGATATTTGTTCTTGACAGTCAACTGGTTTAACTGCCGATAATCGATGCATAATCTCATCGAGCCATCTTTCTTCCGAACAAACAATACAGGGGCTCCCCACGGAGCCGTACTAGGACGAATAAAGCCCTTCTCGAGTAACTCCATCAACTGTTGCTTCAACTCTCTCAGTTCCGCAGGAGACATACGGTAAGGAGCCTTGGAAATAGGAGATGTGCCCGGAAAGAGGTCAATAGAGAAGATAACTTCCCGCTCAGGAGGAAGTCCTGGTAATTCCTCTGGAAAGACATCAGAAAAATCTCGGACAATAGGAATGTCCTTGATCTCAATCTGCTGCTCAGGGGTTGCACAGATAAAGGCTAGAAAAGCCTCACATCCTCGCCTCACCAGCTTATCAGCTCGAAGAGCCGAAATAAGCGGTACGGAGTTATGGTGCTTAACTCCCACAAAAGAAAGTCCAGGGTGTCTAGTAAAAGACACAGAGCTAGAACTACAATGAACGTCAACCTCATGTCGAGCCAACCAATCTGCTCCTAGGATTACATCATAATCCTTCATATCCATGCAAATTAAATCAGCTGGAAAGTTCTGCTCACCAATCAAAACCTTACTAGAAGGATAGAAATGTTGGATTGCTGTTCTAGTGCCAATAGGGGTTGAAATCACTAACGGAGTATCCATCATAACCGGTTCCATAGATAATGACTTAGCAAAACTCTGAGAAATAAAGGAATGTGTTGCACCAGTATCAAAAAGAACAAATGCTGGCTTGTCGAGTATAATAAGAGTACCTTCGACGAGTCCACCATCTTCGGCTGTTTCCGCTTCTTCTGCATACAAAGCTTGGAGCTTCCCTTGCGGTTTCTTGAAGACTTGCGGTTTTGCCGGTGTTGTTTGCTCCGCTATCAAAGGACAGTTGGGGATACGGTGCTCTTTGCTTCCACATCGCAAACAGGCGCCCAGCTTGCGCCAGCATTCCTCCACCTTGTGACCTGGACGATCACAATACTTGCATATGCCCTTAAACGGAACCATAGGGCCAGGCTTCTTATCTTCATACTTCGGCATCTTGCCTTTCCATGATCCGGACCCGCTCCACGAACTAGGTCCACTAACATGCCTCTTCTTAATATACCCGGGTTTGATAATCCGGGAACCCGTAGGTTGCTCCTTCTTCGCACCGCTTCCACGGATTCTCTCCGTCATTTCGAGGGTATCTTCCAAAACTTGAGCCTTTCTCACCATCTCGGAATAAGTGGAAATCTCCATTGGTGCCAGTTGGTTGATATAATGCAGCTTCAGTCCGTTGAGAAAACGCTTCGCCTTCATTTTCTCGGTGGAAATAAGGTGTATAGCATATCGAGAAAGCCGTGCAAATTGAGCCTCATACTCCGCCACGGACAAACCTCGTTGCTTCAAAGCCGCGAACTCTGCCGCTTTCTTCTCTTGCACTCGGTCAGAAAAATACTTGCCGTTGAAAAATTCCTCGAACTCCTCCCACGTAACCTGATGATCACCGAGAGTCGCCTTGATAGAATCCCACCAAGTACGTGCATCACGCTCCAATTGAAATGTCGAGAGAAGGACACGCTCCTGGTTGGTGCATTGCATAACTTCAAATATTCTCGCCATCTCATCTAGCCAGTGCTCGGCTTGGTCGGGGTCGGTCGAACCCGCGAATCTAGGCGGATTCATTCCGCGGAAGTTCCGGTATAGATCACCGGTGCCATGTGGTGCCGCTCCTGCCTGAGCCACTTGCTGAAGGGCCTGGGTAAGGCCTTGAACCGTGCGCTGCAGGTTCCTCCATTCGGCGCGATCAGCTGCCATCTACACGAGAAATAGATTACTTAGGTTTAATCAAGATGGATAATTACACGATTAAGAAACGAACTTAACCCAAGTTTCTACCCATTCTCACCAGGTCAGGTCCTAGACTTTAACAAGATTAGGGGTCTAATGCACCTAGACACAACCAAAACTCGGTACCTGGCGGAGATAACCGATCCGAAGACCACTCGCGCAAGTATGCGACCTTCCGATAGGCGTAGCCTAACGTTCGGACAACATCTTTTGATATACCGGGTTATTGGGATGCCATGCAAGAACTTAGAAAATCTAGAACTTAAGAACTTAAGAAAACCTAGGAATGTGAAACCTAGGCTCTGATACCAACTTAACTGTCACGCCCCGAACAAGGCGGAAATATCGGGACGTACAGTCAGAGGCAAGCAGGAAAGAGAGAGAACTAATCTAAATACACAAGTGCTATGGAAAGGAAATACTAAATGATCATTAAACAACCAAACTGATACAATAATCTCAAATGCAACTTAATACAACTTGGAATAACAACCACTAAGACTCAACAACAACTGAAACTAAATGATCTCCAAACACAACAAACAATAAGTACACCGCTAACACACTAGAACTGATACACTCAAGACATCACTCCTGCCCTTCCCCGTCGGTAAGCGCGTCACCTGAGAAGCCTGGAAAGGGGGAAACAACGGGGTGTGAGCTAACGCTCAGTAGGAAATAACAGACATGTATAAGTGATTAACAGTTTAATTACATTTTCAAAATATCATGCTACAAACGATAATGCAATAAACAACGGTAATAACAAGATCTTGCAAGGTCAAGAAATACAATTGATAATGATTATCAAGGATAACAGATACAAGAATTTACTACAGGAGATATAACAATGAGATATGAGTAAGGAATTGGCCAACAAGCAAGTATTTTAAACATCTAACCAAGTATGATCAAGTAACAAGTAACAAGTACAAGATATTTTTGTCGTAGACGCCAACACTCAGGCAAGTACTTCGGTGCAATGCCCCACCTTGTCATTAACATCCCATGGGCTCACTAACTTTCGGGCGCTCTCCCCAGGACCAGACCGGGCCCTTATGATGCGATGGCATTGATTTACTGGGCCCAACGTCCCATCCGTCCAGACATTCAATCAATTTTAATGGCCAATTAATCAGAGGAATTTCTGCCATAAGTTCAGATTTAAAGGACTAACCTTGTCCTTGGATTCAAGAGTACAAAACACGGTCAAACTCATCTCCAAGAGATGTGCGGTCGTAACAGAACCGCTTGAAGGATATCTACGGTTCATACAGGACCGTACATACAAGAACTGGGCTGAAACTCAACCCGTGAGGGCAAGAAACGAACGGCTGACAGCAGGCCGCCCTAAGGTAAGAACAGTGCAATATAGGCCGCTCATGTCCAGAAGACATTAAGGCCCAAGAACGAAATATACGGTCCATACTGGGCCGTATAAAGATATGCGGTCACGATCGGCCCGCCTAAGAGGTTATGCGGTCACATGATAACCGCGCATGCCTCTATTTGATCCAAGACTTAAACCAGCGGTTTAAGCTCACAAAACAGGGTATGCTGGTGTTAACCAGGTTCTAATCATGATTATAATGATGTTCCAAGATGACGGTAAGACCGCCGGATAGAGTTTCCGGGGGTAAAACCGAGACTAGTACGCTAATCGGCCAATCGGCTTCGCATAAAGTGGGAAAGTTAAACATGCTGTTCTACTGTAGTACAGCAGCTAAACAGTAAGTTAACAGTCATATTAATCCTAATGCCAAGCTAATTTAGCAGGGATTAGGTTATATATTAATCCAAGATGCCAAGAAAATAATTTAAGATGATAACGAGTTCGCGTAAGTCGCGTAGGCACGAATGACAAGCAATAATCAGAAATTTAGTTGCATATTTAAACAGTTATTAAATGGGTTTCTATTTCACTAATTACCCTTAATGACATGCAAATGAATGCATTAGAACATAAATTAAGTCACTCTCTGTGGGGATAAACGGTTCTATATGGACCGTACAACTTACTGGGCATTCCGGGGCCGAACAGGGGTCACTCTGTGACACAGGGAGATGGACGGTTCCTCAGGGGCCGTCCATGGGTTTCTAATTATAAATTGTCATTTGAAACTAAAATGGATGCATCATAATAATTACTAAGTCAATTACTGGGTAGATAAACGGTTCTCGGTGAACCGCACAACTATCAGGCTTAACGGGGGCTAAACGGGGGCTGAACGGGGTTCAAACTGGCCTCAGGGAGTTGGGCGGCTCTCCCTGGGCCGCCCAAGTAGTTGGGCGGCTCTATCTGGGCCGCCCAAGGGGTTGGGCGGTCCTGGCAGGGCCGCCCATCCCTGGGTTGTGCGGCCAGTAAAGGGCCGTATAAGTATATGTGGTCCATTCTGGACCTTATATCCAGATATGTGGTTCCTTAGGAACCGTTCAACCTGGGATGAGTGGTTCTTGAAAAACCGTTTATATAAGGGCATGCTAGGGTCAAAATTGGTCAAAAGGTGGGCTGGAGTTGGACGGTCTATCGTAAGACCGCCCATCTCTGGGTCTACGCCGGTCATCCCTGCCGCGTCCGGTGAACACCGGGAGCTAGGGTTTGGATAGGGTTACACTAAAATGATCATAACTAATGCAATTGGACTCCAAATAAGGGGATTTTGGTATCAATGGAAAGCTAATACAAAACTCTACCTATCTGCAAGGTCAATTTCATGATCAATTACTGGAATCGAGATCTATTAAGGTAGGAACACAAGAAACCCTAATTCTGACATGCTGTGACTAAAACGTTAAATTCTCTCTACATACAGAATGAAATTTGGGGATTCTTGGCTCAAATGAAAGCTACTTCGATGGTGAATCCAACCATATAAGATATGGTTCATGAGGATTAAGATTAATACTTCGAAAGCATAAATCAATTCGGATGAACACATCAAGAACACATCAAACTAGGTCTAAAACATGCTGTTACTATAACTAGAAATTCTCTACACATGCTTCATTAAACATAGGGCTTTCTACGTTAAATGAAAGCTAAGATCATGCTTATCATATCATATAAGTTAATTTAAGTTTAGTCTGTTACACCTACCTGAATCGAAGATTGAAAACGGGGCTAGAAATGAAGAACGAACTAGAATACCCTTCAGAAAAGCCTCGACTGCTCTCTACACACCTGATAAAAATTGGGGCTTTCAGTCCCAATGGATAGATCTCGTCGAGAGGATCAATTTCCTATACTCATGATCAAGTTTTGGTTGAGAATGCCTACCTTAATTGAAGAAACAAGGGAGGAAGATGGAAGTCGACGGCCTGCCAACACACCTACAAAGATCGCCGGAATTCTCCCCAGATCTGGATCCTCTGCCGACACCACAGCAACCAAAAGAAAGAGGACTCGTAGAGCTTTCTATGTATAGCTCATAGGCCTTCTGGAGAGTTCTGTGCTGGGAGTATTCGGCCGTGGAAGAGACGTGTTAGAAACGGCACCGTGATTGTTGACTTGAGCAAACGCGGCCGAGAGCGCCGCCTAGGGTTAGGTTTTCGCTAAATTTATTGGGGGCTTTTGATCCTTAGATCCTCACCGTTCATTTGGCTCTGGTTTGAGCTCATTTGGTCGAGAATTGAGCCTTAATTTCGTGTTTTAATCCAAGGTTAGGTTTGGGTCAAAAAGTGTGCAATTAAGGGCTTAATCTCTAAATAGATCCCACCACGGATTTATAATGACCCAAAGCCAGAAGATAAAATTGCAATCTACATCGACCTTAACCTGTTTACTATTTTTCTGAATTTTTATAGAGTGGTCGAAATTATCATTATTCTATTTCTAAGGAATTAAATATTAATAAATCCGAATTTCAATTATTAAATCCATAAAAATGCAAATTCTTAATTAACAAGAGCTAAATAAATATATTAAATCTAATAAAATAATTCGGGGTCTTACACCCCCTTTGACAATTCTTCAACTATTCTATCTCTCGGCTTAGCCATTTCAGCTAAAGCCCGTTATCATGACGTTCAGCTACATCATTTTTTGGCTTAGCCACTTCGGCCAAAGCTCGCTATCACATATTTTAGTTATCCTACTGTTGACACCCGTTTTCAGCCTGCAAGTCGAGTTATTTCCCTTATTCGCCTTTGTGATGCTCCGAATTATCCATTGTTTTGGAGTCTTCTTTGACTGTATTTCGAGCCTATTTCTTGACCATTTTTTGAACCCATTGAGCTTTGGAAGCTATTATCTTCAATTCCCCCACTTTCGTGTTGCTTTTGAGCTGTTCGGAGCATCGAACGGCCGTCCGGGCAAACACTATACGGTTCTATGAAGGCGGTCTCCTTGGAGACTGCCCTCTCAAGTGAACCATAACTTTTTTTATTTTTATTTTATTTTTATCCATCATGGTAGTGGTCTCCTAGGAGACCGCTTTCATGAGAAGGTGATCTCCTAGGTGACCGCATTCTGCCTGGAATTTTTAAATTTTTATTTTTATTTTATTTATATTTAAATGCCAAGTGACGGTCTTCTTGGGACTACCACCTTCAGGTACCGGTCTCCTGAAGACCGTCTTCTCAATTTCTTCTCCAGAAGCTTCTCGAACCCGTCGGCTCCACCGTTTGAACTTCTTTTCTAAACCCATCAAATGGCGGTCCCCCCATGACCGTTTTCTTCAAGTTACGGTCGTGCGATAGGCCGTCTCCTCAATGCAGAATCCTGATCATCCCGAGCTCCGATTTCTTTGCCCGAGGACTCTTCGGAGTCCTTGTTTGCATAATTTTCGAGGAGGATAGGCTCCCAGCTCTATTCTAATCATTCCAGGACTCTTATCCTCACCATTATCTCGAGATTTTATCACATATATCCCCGAATTTGGGTGTTTATCTCATATTCTAACCCTAAGGTTTCCTAAGGTCTATAAATAGCACCAAGTTCGGAGTGCGCGAAAGGGGGCTCTTCTTCAGTTCGGGGCGAAGCCATGCTGCGACACTGACTCATTTCTTTGACCCCAACCTACTGAGGGGAGTATTAACTTCAAATTCCATCGCTCAGGGCTTGTTTTCTTCATTCCTATCTCTTGTTCTCTGCTTCTACTTTCTCAATTTCATCATAATCTGCACTTTTCTGCACATGCATGCACAATTTGCACTTTTGCATCACCGTTTTCCGCAGTTATACTACGTGTTATTTCAATTTCTTTGCTCATACATCATCACAACACACACACCTATTATTGTGTCCTATTTACAGGGGTTAAAAACCCTCCCCCGGTGCATTCACCCTCAATTTCTCACAGTATTTTATGCATCTGGGATAGATACTTCACTTACATCTTCTAATGGGTTTTTATCCTTGTTTTTGTCTTTGATTCATAGGAGAAGCAAGTACAACGTGAGGCCCTCTTCTTCTAACCGGCTGGAAGGTGAGGAGGTTAGATTCCACATCGTTTCCCGCACCCTTCTTCCACGGGTGATCATGCTTTAGCGGTCCCTCTTTGGGCCGTGTCTTCATCTTTTTCTAAGGTACATGGCGCCGTTGCATCCTCTTCTCACACCCTTTGCCGTTGTCAATCCTTGGTAGCGATCACAGGACATTTTTTCTATCTATTCATCGCCCCTTTCCCTTTGTTCATGTTCATGCTTTTATGCACATTATTTTCTAGTTTGGGGCGGGTAGATTAAACATCTACAACCTTTGTTTTTTTGGCGATCAAGGTGGGATGCCTAGTGCCCATCATGTTATTCGTGCTCTCCTGCAAGTTTGGTGTGTATATGTTCATGTTTAGATAGCATCGTCTCCTTTTTTCCATAGTTCTGTCAAGTTTTCAGGTTCTAGGATCAGAAAATGGTCTCTATGAGACCACTACCAGAAGGCGGTCTTCCAGGAGACCACTACTTTGAAGAAACGGTCTCCAGGAGACCTTCTATTTCTGGCAGGCCCAGGGGCAGGCTCTCAGACGTGTCTTTCTTTGACGATTTAATTCACCTCCCTGGGTCTGATCTCTCTATTTATGGTCCCATATTGTTGTCCTTTATATTATCTAGATTTTCATATATATATATTGTATTCATTGGGTCATGTTGGCATAATTTAATCTTATCTTGATTTTCAAGTTTTCTGCAAGAAATCTACAGGCGGACCAGGGACAGACTCTCAGGTACATTCTTGGTTGATAATTTAATTTGCTTCCTGGGGTCTGATTGTGCATTTTTTACTCCTATCTTACTCTCCTTTTGTCACGTCCCGATGCAAAAAATCGAGGCGCGATGAGTCGAAACACTCAAGTCGATCAGAGCATGAATAAAAGGGTCCAAACCACAAGGAAAGATAAGAAGAAAAGATACTTTTATTTCATTGAAATAAAGTTTCACAACATTATTAAGTCTTAAGAGGCGGGATACAACTTCCAAAAAATAAAAACATAATTCTAGCAGGAGCAACCTCTCATAAACCTAAGTAACGAAGGTAAACTTGATCCCTCGTTCACTCTAGCCCATTCCCATGTGTTTGGGGTTCATCATCGGAATTACCTGCAATGTTAATCGAAAAACGTAGGGTAAGCGAAACGCTCAGTAGGAATTTATATCTCTATACCAGGCAACTTAAAGTAATTAACATTTTGGATAGTTATCGTGCTATGCCGAGAAACATAAATAAAACATGGAATATGAATAGGAAATAGAGTAAAGAAATGCTAGTAATTGGAATGACAAGTAGACAAGATATCAAGAAATGAAGTTCAAGTAGAGATCATGTAAAAAGTAATATCATGGAATTTGGCCATTTCATACAAGTATGTACAAGACAAGTAATTCAAGTAATGCAAGTAATTCAAGCAATATAAGCAAGTAATTCATGAATTGTGGAATGTTGTAAATGAATCTAGGAAGTCAAGCACTTCGGTGTAATGCCACACCCAGTCAATCAACTCCCATGGGCACTAGTACTTTTGGGCGCCCCCCTCAGGACCAGACTGGGCCCCATTAATGCCAGACATTGGGATTATGGATCATAGATCCCAAGTATATTTAGACATCCACGTAATATTTATGGCCAATAAATTTTAAGGTAAAGCTCTTGGAATAAGGTACAAGATTATCATTCAAGGGTCAAGTGGTTGTAAAAGAAATCCCAGAAGGATTTAAGGAATAATGTTTAATGACATTAAGTCGATAAGGAATTGAATTTGTCGGACACGGCACAATTAGCCATTGTGGAAAACCTCGTAAAATGGGTTTAAATCGAGTTTTTAACAGTCAGGTGTTTTAGGTAGAACCTGAGGAATTACGGCCAGGTAAGAGGTGAGACAGTGGGAGGCTCCCCTCGTATACATGAGATCCTAATTAATAAACCACTTGTCCATTTAAAGTGTTTGCCAGTTGTTGGCACTCAAAATATGATTAACGGCGATCAAGCCTCAAAGATGAATGACACGGCCCACTGAAGCACGGAAGCCGATGGATATCAGCATATTGAAGCCCTCTCAAGCCGCCAGAGCCTCATGTCACCTTGTATGAACACTGGGGATTTCACCTCAGGAGAATCGAGATGAATTCACAACCAACCGGCTGTGCGACGAAGCCTGCCCAATGAACCGGCATCAACTTCGTCATGCCGCATACACTACACCCGTTGTCCGACCAAGGACAACGGTCTACCCAGTGGCCCGCCACCTTATGAAAGACTCTCCTGAGATGAAAAGAATGCGCTTAGCCCTTCAAAATGGAGGACCGAGGGCTCTGTCGGTAGAAGATCCCGATTACCCGGCACGGGTACGGCTTCTCACCAAGTTGGGTCCGTTAGTGGCCGAATGATCGTCCAACAAGGGTGGAACTATCTCGGGTGTCATTCCACCCTTCGAGAAGTTTTTCACACAAGTCAGGCCAAGCTAGCAGCACAAATCATAGTGCCGAAGGCCGTGTCAACGGAAAACCTACGTGTTCAAGACAAAGATACGTGAAGTGCCAAGGAAGGCTGTACGTCGTCCCAAGAGCATCCGTCAAAGCTTCCCATCAAGGTTTTGTAGGACTGTGACGAGACGAAGGGTCACGGTGACTCCCGGAACCATCCCCGAGACCCACCGTTTGACCCACGCCAAGCAAATGAAGTTAATACAGCGCGCTCGATCACCGGCGCCCCCTTATCCGGCGCCCTCCCATTCCAGCATGCGAAAGGTCATGAAGGGCCCCTTATCCGGCACGCCATTCTTCACGCTGCATTACACTTTGAATATTTTCCTATATATATTGCTACTTGGTTCGACCGAGAAAGGAGGAGGCGAATCGAATTAAGAGAGAGACCACTGGCGATTGCTCGAGGGAAAGAGAGAGCTTGAGAACCAATCAGAGCCAAGGGGAGAGAGGGTTTCTTTCTTGGGAAGAAGGGTTTCCTCCGGAGAGATTCATCGCCGCTGTCGTCCTCTTCTCTTCTGCTGAGTACCTCAGAGCCGGGGAAGGAGATACGATACCCTATTTTCTAGGAGGAGATTTAGGTGGGTTTCATACTTTCCATCCGAGGTCTTCCTTCGACTTTTTCCTTCTATTGTAATGTAAGGGGAAGGGTCGCTTGGGCAAAGGGGCAAAGATATGAGCCTACCTTTCCCCCCCTTCTCACCATCTTTTTATTTATGTTTTCTTCTACAAATCTCTCTCCAACTATCGAATGGTCCGTGCGACAACGCCGGCACCAGAGTTTTGTAATACGTGTACTGGCTTCCCGTTCATGGGATGAATGATATCAAGACACTCTTTAACCGATGGAATGCATGATGTTGTGTACCCCTCTCACTTTCCTCTCAGTCCGCATGATCAATCATAGCTCCATGTGACTGTTGGTTGAGTCCGGGTTCTCTGATGTTGGATACGCCCTGGGACTCTATGGGCTATATAAATGTCTCCCCCTCCCCGGGGCCTCCGTTCCAGCATGCCGATTATGTTTTGCATCATCTGTTCTGTGGGTGCGCGACTAGAGGCATACTTGTGTATGCACCTCTGGCCGTCCCAATTAGAGGTTGACTCTTCAGCGACTCCCGGCAATATCCCCTACCCCTTTCTCTGCATAGCAAGTATATGACTCCGTGAATGTTAATCTAATCTCGTGAGCATTAATATCCTAACTCTTTGAATGGAAATCCGTCAATACCAAATATCTCCTTTCCTCTTGTTTGTGGTTTGCAGTCACTGAACTATCCTAATTCCGTTGGCTTTGTCCCAGTAATCCGGGGAGGGGGACATTCCCCAGTGTTTCATAGAACTGTCAATTGGCCAAAGTGGCTCCATCTGTGAATGATGGATGTTCTCTACGGGCCATAGGGCGAATATCAATAGGGGCTTCAGCCCAACAATTCAAATCCACAGCCCTTCGGGACCCTGTGGTGACTAAGGGATGCGTGCCCCTCGTAGGCTAGTCCTCGGGGCTTCTCTCCCTAACACTCTCGACCATTCTCGTCACCCTGGAGGCGTACATCATGGTCTAGTCATTTATTTTGAGTCCTATGTATGTTTCTTTATTTTATTTGAGTCATATCATTGTAATTTCCCTTTTATTTGAGTCATGTCCCTAGGTCTTGTGCTTATTTCCCTAGGTTTGAGTGTCATTAGGTTTATTAGTTAGCTATTGGGCCCAATTCATTGGGCTTGGCCCATGGGCGCCCCTATCTTGTTGGTTATTAGTCAATGTGTCAAAAGTCAGGGTCTTATTGTAAATTGTGGGATCCCTATAAATAGGGCCCCACTCTCTCCATTTTGAGGTAATGAATCAATGAATGAAAAACTTGCCATTTTGAGAGTTCAAACTTCTTATCTAGTGGAGTGATTCCATTATTTGGGTGAAAGACCCAAGGGGAGAGATTCCCCACCCATCCCTCTCTTAATCTCTCTCTTTCACTCCCATTTCTCTCTCCCCCACACCCAATTTCGAAAATTTTCACTCTCCTCCCTTCCCAACCACCGCTCTCCCACCTACCCCCATTAAAGGCCACTCCCCTTCCCCACACATCCCATTACTCCACCCCCTAGTCCCAAGAGAGCTTCCACCAATCCTAGCTCCACCTCCCAACCCCCAACTACTCCACCCACTTCCCCAAGCACCCTTCCCACTACCCCAAGCACCCCTTCCCTTCCCCAACACAACCCCTCCCATCCCCAAGACCACCATTGAATACCCTCCATTAAGGAAAATTCAAACTCACCTTCCCTCCACCCACTTGTGCCCCCCTCACCTTCCCCTCTCCCTCCAAACCCAAATTCGCAGCTCCTCTCTCACCCATAGCAAACACCCCCTTCCAGCCCCCATTCCCACACCTTGAAACCCCCCCTCCAAGACCCCCTCACAGCTGGGGGTTGCCCCTACACACAACCACCTCATTTCCCCTCCCATCTACCCCATTCCCCATTACCTATCTCCACCCTCTCAAGTTCTGGTTGCAGGCAGTAGATTGGCCGCAGGTTGCAGAGGCCACCCCATCGTCCCCTGAGAGCTTCAGGTGGAATACCATATACCGACGGAAGCGTCTGCTTATCTTCTTCGCAACGGTGGTGGTCCCGTCCCATTCCGAGTTCGAGATCGACCAGGAGAGCTATTCTCCCACAACTGCGCAGACCCCCCCTGGCAGGAGACCAGAGCCGGATTGGAAGCTCGACTGCGACAATCGTGTTGGGAATCGGATCGAGAGTTCTTATTCAAACATCTTCTACTACGAGTCTTCTAACATCTCCAAGAAGCAGAGCCCCATTTGGCGACAGGACCTGAAAGTTATCAATTTTCTCCCTCGGGTGCTCGGTTCTGCTTCCACTTAGTCTGCACCGACCCCTCCTCAGTGTTTAGAGCCTACCGGTCGACCCCGACATCAGCTGGCATCTCCGTTGGTCTTTCATCGAAGAGGACTCATCAACGGTTCCAACGACTCTAGCGGCACCTGATTCTGAGCTCGGGAGCGACCGTGGCAACCTCTGCTTCCTGCAGTTGGGAACCTGAAGCTGTCAGATCCGAGGGTCTGCCACCCTGTTCAAGCCCCTACCCCGACCAACAGCGGTGCCCGAAGAAATTTTAAAAATTCAAGCATCATCCAGATCCAGCTACGAAGAATCTCCAAGTGGTTTTGTCTGCAAAAAAATTCGGGACTGACCACAGCATCCAAATACCTAACGGTCCGTCCCAAGACACAGTCAGCGGGCAGATTCGGCATCGACTTCCCTCTCTTCACTTCTAGCTCGAATTCCCCTCCCCGCTTGGCCGGCTGAAGGCCCCTCCCTGCGTGGAGGTCGTATTGAGTGTATTCATTGGCTTTCCTTAGCCGAGATCCCCCCCCCCTTGCATGGGGGTAGTTCATGTATTATTTACACTCACAGGTTTGAAGCTTCATCGACGCGGCGTGCGGGTGCTTCCCCTCGCCTCCCCGCTCGCCCTCGTCTCCGACCGGAGTCAGTTTCTTCAAACCGGCTAGGTGAGAACTCGTCCCTTGCTCTCAATTATTCTTGTTCATTTAATATTCTCCAATTGCGCCATCGGTAAGGAAGAGAGCGCCCGATCTTAAGGCTCCACCGCACTTGTGCGACCCCCGTGGGTGTGAGTGAGTGATCCTCGTCCCTCGGCCAAGGCTAACACATTGAGTTGAATATACGCAATTCAAGGGGAGGTTTGACTTAGACTTTGCTGGCCCTCTACCAGCAAGGGGCTTGTCCCATTTCCTCGACTCGGCATTCCCGAGTTACCCCCGGGTTAAGTGTGTGTGCCATACGAAGGTCCGCTTGCGTAGGCTTCATAGCCTTGTGGTTGTGCTTGTTAAATTAGGTCCGAGGTTGTGTCACATCAAGTGGTATCAGAGCAAGTTTTAGACTTGTCTCTACTAAGTCTAGTCTTTGGGCACATTTGCATTCATCAACATGGCTACCTCTCTTTGGTCACATTCATCCCACTCGACCCCCCACAAGGGACCGATCAACCCTCCATTTGACATAATCTCTTTTGAGGATCTCCTCTTCGATGGATCATGCTATAGTGCCTACCTAAAGTGGGAGGTCACCATGGAAAAACACTTTGAGAGAACTATGGTTTATGGACCCGCAAGAGTCCGCGTTGCCATGGGGTAATTTCAGGGTCAAGCCAAGGAAAAATGGAGGAACATAGTGGGCTTAAGGGACGTTAGGAAACAAAAACCCATTTCCTCATGGGATGATATGAAGAAAGAACTTAGAAAAATTTACATCCCTAAATATCCCCACCCCTTCTACTCAAACACCCCTAGCCCGAGGTGCACTACCACTCCTCCATCCCCACCCGACCAACTTGATACCACCTTTAGGCCTCCTCCCCCATCACTCCCAACAAATCACTTCTCAACCATCATAACTACACTTCGCGACCAAGTCCTCTCCCTTAAGGCCCAAATAAATCAAGCATCCACCTCTCCACCAAATCCCCTAAGGGTCCCCACACTCCAACCAAAAACCCCTTCCGCAAACCTCACTATCCAAACTCAATTGGCCCCCACTTCCCCCCCTCCACAACCGGTCGATCCCAAGGGGAAGAGACCCCTAACCGACCCAGTTTCCTCAATAAGGACCACCATTCAAACCCAAGTGGACCCCGTGTCCATCCCTCCACCTACAACCCACAATCCCTCACCAAACCCATACCCCACATCTCCCCTTGGTCCCCACCACTACCCCTCCATCGTCCCCTAAAAAGGGTACACCACCCAAAACCCATCAACCCAAATCTTGTCACTCAACCCACCTTCCACTTCCAACCCCAATCTTACCCCAACCTAGGCCTCCACTACTTCCACTCCCAAACCCCACTATACTAATCCCAATCCAAGTTTCCCTTTACCCTCCACCCCGGGAGCACCACACACCAACCCTCATCACCCCAAAAGACCCCCTCACCTCCTTGGTAGAAGAACTCATACCCGATCCAATAGTTGTGAGCACTCCAAACACCTTGGAGGAAACCCAAGTCCAAGTTGAAGAAGAAACCTCACACGATGGTCTTTACCTTACACCACCCTCTCTAGTTGGGGCGGAGCTCATCTTAGGAGAACCCATTGTTAGTTGGTTAAAGGAGAGCCCAATTAGAGAGATCTTGGCCCATGTTTTCCCTCCCATAGAACAAGACCTTCCCATAGTGCCCTTCTTCTCCTATCACACCACAATCCAAGCATCCTATCAAGTGGAGACCTTAGAGGACCTTCTTAAGGGCATAGCATGGCAATTAGAGATGACTAGCATGTTGACCCCTATGGTCGAACAACCTAGGAGCCTTAGCCTCCTACACCTATGCATAGGGTCTATCACCTCGGTTTGCTCCATTGGTTGCTACACTAGCGACCTCCTTCTATTCCTCCCTACACCAGATGAGCCCAACCTTCTCCTCGATTTAGAGCTTCTTATCTCGGGTAGAAAGCCAAGCCCTCCACTCATGGCCGACCCACTTGCCAAGAACATTGGCCCAACTATCATGGAGATGGATGACTTAGCACCTTTTGAGGATCTTGAGGACATGGAGTTCCTCCCCCTAGGTAACCCATTTTATGATCCATATGATCCATTCCAATGGGAGTCAAGAGACTCGTGTGACCCAAATATTTTATCCACCACCCACCTTTCCCTACACCAACTCACCATGTTTGACCCAATTCACTCCATCTTAGACCCGGGTTACACCTTGGGAGCCATGACCTTGGGCCACATATCCCTAGGTAATGAGGTTGTGCTCCACCCCATAATGACCACCTTCGTAGATCCATTCGACCCTTTCCAATGGGAGTTCAAAGGTTGTCTCACACCTATACACATGGAAGTCACCCATAGGAAAAACATGCATGTGTCTAGGCTTACCACACCACTTGACATGAACACTATGTTGGGCCCATTCATTCATATCACCCACATGTCAAGTAGAAAGCATGAGTGGTCCGTATTCGGATGTATTGGTCCACCCTCATTCATCATGGGTCTTAAGCATGTCAAAAGCATCTATGGATGTCCGGGTCCCCTGACATTCATCACCACTTTGCATGATAGGTTCACATATGGTTGCCCCGGCCCACCTAAGCCCACCAAAGTCTACATGACAACATTGCATGATAAGTCCACATATGGTTGCCCCGGCCCACCAAGGTTCATCAAGGTCCATATGGCATCATGTCATGATAGGTCCATCTATGGTTGTCCAGGTCCACCCATAACCACTAAAAGGACAGCATTCACAAAATTGCATGATAACCTTGCAAGCGCATCAACAAGAGTCATGAAATCTACAAAAGGCCGACCGACTCAATGGCGTCAACAAGAAATCCAAATGGGTGATTCTGGGATGGTGAGGAATGAGAGGCTCTCACATAGAGACAACTCAAGATTGAGGTTTTGAGGGATCAGCCCCTTCCAGGTTTTGAGGTGCATTAGCCCCACTACTAAGTTAGGCCTCCTCAAGGGATACGGAGTTAACTTCAGTTTCAATGTGAAAAGCCTTGTGCCACACAAGGGACCCACGGTGGCACCAAGTGAGAATTTCAAGCCCCCTTCCTCCCTTGAGAGAGCACCCACCCCTCCCCATGTGAGCACCATCAGCCCAGAGAGCCCGACGTAAGCAACTTGAGAGAATATTAGATGAACAGGTAATCATCACTCGGAGCAAGGTGAACGGGCTCTACCTCGCTAGGTGGAAGAATCGGCTTCTTTCGGAAGACATGTGAGCGGTACCACCTCTTACTCGATGGAGTCGAGTTCTCCGCACCGCAGGAATATGATGGGGTCATCACCATCCGTCCTGACACTCTCGACCATTCTTGTCACCCCGGAGGCGTACATCATGGTCTAGTCATTTATTTTGAGTCCTATGTATGTTTCTTTATTTTATTTGAGTCATATCATTATAATTTCCCTTTTATTTGAGTCATGTCCCTAGGTCTTGTGCTTATTTCCCTAGGTTTGAGTGTCATTAAGTTTATTAGTTAGCTATTGGGCTCAATTCATTGGGCTTGGCCCATGGGCGCCCCTATCTTGTTGGTTATTAGTCAATGTGTCAAAAGTCAGGGTCTTATTGTAAATTGTGGCATCCCTATAAATAGGACCCCACTCTCTCCATTTTGAGGTAATGAATCAATGAATGAAAAACTTGCCATTTTGAGAGTTCAAACTTCTTATCTAGTGGAGAGATTCTATTATTTGGGTGAGAGACCCTAGGAGAGAGATTCCCCACCCATCCCTCTCTTAATCTCTCTCTTTCACTCCCCTTTCTCTTTCCTCCACGCCCAATTTTGAAAATTTTCTCTCTCCTCCCTTCCCAACCACCACTCTCCCACCTACCACCATTAAAGGCCACTCCCCTTCCCAACACATCCCATTACTCCACCCCCTAGTCCCAAGAGAGCTTCCACCAATCCTAGCTCCACCTCCCAACCCCCAACTACCCCACCCACTTCCCCAAGCACCCTTCCCACTACCCCAAGCACCCCTTCCCTTCCCCAACACAACCCCTCCCATCTCCAAGACCACCATTGAATACCCTCCATTAAGAAAAATTCAAACTCACCTTCCCTCCACCCACTTGTGCCCCCCTCACCTTCCCCTCTCCCTCCAAGCCCAAATTCGCAGCTCCTCTCTCACCCCTAGCAAACACCCCCTTCCTGCCCCCATTCTCCCCTTCCCACACCTTGAAACCCCCCCTCCTAGACCCCCTCACAGATGGGGGTTGCCCTTACACACAACCACCTCATTTCCCCTCCCATCTACCCCATTCCCCATTACCTATCTCCACCCTCTCAAGTTCTGGTTGCAGGCAGCAGATTGGCCGTAGGTTACAGAGGCTACCCCATCGACCCCTAGGAGCTTCAGGTGGCATACCATATACCAACGGAAGCGTCTGCCTATCTTCTTCGCAACGGTGGTGGTCCCGTCCCATTCCGAGTTTGAGATCGACCAGGAGAGCCATTCTTTCACAACTACGTAGATCCCCCCAGGCAGGAGACCAGAGACGGATTGGAAGCTCAACTGCGATGATCGTGTTGGGAATCGGATCAAGAGTTCTTCTTCAAACATCTTCTACTATGAGTCTTCTAACATCTCCAAGAAGCAGATCCCCATTTGGTGATGGGACCTGAAAGTTATCAATTTTCTCCCTCGGGTGCTCAGTTCTGCTTCCACTTAGTCTGCACCGACCCTTCCTTAGTGTTCAGAGCCTACCGGTCGACCCCGACATCATCTGGAATCCCCGTCAGTCTTTCTTCGAAGAGGACTCATCAACGGTTCCAACGACTCTGGCGGCACCTGATTCTGAGCTCGGGAACCAACGTGGAAACCTCTGCTTCCTGCTGTTGGGAACCTGAAGCTGTCAGATCCGGGGGTCTGCCACCCTGTTCAAGCCCCTACCCCGACCAACAGCGGTGCCTGAAGAAATTTTAAAAATTCAAGCATCATCCAGATCCAGCTACGAAGAATCTTCAAGTGGTTTCGTCTGCAACAAAATTCGGGGCTGACCATAGCGCCCAAATAACTGACGGTCTGTCCTGAGACACAGTCAGCGGGCAGATTCGGCTTCGACTTCCCTCTCTTCACTTCTAGCTCGAATTCCCCTCCCCGCTTGGCCGGCTGAAGGCCCCTCCCTGCGTGGAGGTCGTATTGAGTGTATTCATTGGCTTCCCTTCCCCGAGATCCCCCCCTTGCATGGGGGTAGTTCATGTATTATTTACACTCACATGTTTGAAGCTTCATCGACGCGGCGTGCGGGTGCTTCCCATCGCCTCCACGCTCGCCCCCGTCTCCGACCGAAGTCGGTTTCTTCAAACCGGATAGGTTAGAACTCGCCCCTTGCTCTCAATTATTCTTGTTCATTTAATATTCTCCAATTGCGTCGTCGATAAGGAAGAGAGCGCCCGATCTTAAGGCTCCACCGCACTTGTGCGACCCCTGTGGGTGTGAGTGATCCGTGTCCCTCGGCCAAGGCTAACACATTGAGTTGAATATCCGCACCTCAAGGGGAGGTTTGACTTAGACTTTGCTGGCCCTCTACCAGCAAGGAGCTTGTCCCATTTCCTCGACTCGGCATCCCTGAGTTACCCCCGGGTTAAGTGTGTGCGCCATACGAAGGTCCGCTTGCGTAGGCTTCATAGCCTTGTGGTTGTGCTTGTTAAATTAGGTCCGTGGTTGTGTCACATCATGCCGATTATATTTTGCATCATCTATTCTGTGGGTGTGCGACTAGAGGCATACTTGTGTATGCACCTCTGGCCGTCCCAATTAGAGGTTGACTCTTCAGCGACTCCCGGCAATATCCCCTGACCCTTTCTCTGCATAGCAAGTATATGACTCCGTGAATGTTAATCTAATCTCGTGAGCATTAATATCCTAACTCTGTGAATGGCAATCTGTCAATACCAAATATCTCCTTTCCTCTTGTTTGTGGTTTGTAGTCACTGAACTATCCTAATTCCGTTGGCTTTGTCCCAGTAATCCGGGGAGGGGGGCATTCCCCACTGTTTCATAGAACCGTTAATTGGCCAAAGTGGCTCCATCTGTGAATGATGGATGTTCCCAACGGGCCATAGGGCGAATATCAATAGGGGCTTCATCCCAACAATTCAAATCCACCGCCCTTCGGGACCCTGTGGTGACTAAGGGATGCGTGCCCCTCGTAGGCTAGTCCTCGGGACTTCTCTCCCTAACAATCGTCCCTCTTTCTCGGACACAGTGCAGACTATAGGTCGCTCACCCCTCGTAGGCTAGCCCTCGGGGTTGCTGCTTCCTTCATTAGCTGCCTTATCCGCCTGTTTCAACCCACGGAGCCATGGTACCCCTTGTAGGCTAGTCCTCGAGGTTTCCTATCCGATTGGGATTTGCTGGCCGCCGTCGTGCTGTCCGGCTAGTTAGGGGCTTACTCCACACGTGAGTATGACCCCGTTTCTCCCCTGCAATCCTTCAAGGACGGGGGAGATGCTGCCCAATTTTTGACAGGACTTCTTAATTAATAAGATTACCTCCAGTGAATTGGCTTCAATAAAAGACATGTTCATAAGTAATAAACTCTAGTGCTCGAGTATGAACCTCACACTAGCTCATAACTTTTCTCCTGGAGAGCCCTAGACTCTAATTAAATAGGCAATCAACCCAATTAACCTCAAAACCCTCAACAACAACTTAATAAACTAAAATAGTTTCAAAATTCTTCAAAAATTAACCAAAACGACGCGGTCCAAATCCAGCGCGTACCCCCCCCCCCCCCCGCGTCGGATTAACATTACACTCATCTTTTTGATTTCAATTGGCTCGTTCCTGGCGCGCCCTAAACCGGCGCACCCCAAGGTCACCGCGTCGGTTTAATGTTTGTCATGGTCGCGCCAGATTAAGGCTCTTTTACCTACGTCTGGCCGCGCCGGGGAAAACTATCCTTACGCATGGTTGCGCTGATTTGGAATTATTGCATTGTTTTAATCACTCACTCACCTTCGGAGCGATCTTCGCCTCCCACTATCGAGATTAATAAACCCCAATCAGTAATAAACTAAATAAGAAAAGGGTTGTTCAAGTCCGAACCATCTTATTACCATACTTGTACTGTTATATCTGTTAGCATCATGCTTTCGTTGTCATGCTTATGTTACGATTTTCGCCTCCTTTGGCGGAGATTAATAAATGTGATTGATCATCATTTATCTTCATAACTCTACTGCCATGCTTGTCATAATCATGAGCATCATGCATGCATTCTTGCATAGACCCTTGGGTATATCAAATGGCACTGACGGAAGTCTGGATTACCCTCGACCGGAAGTCTTTGCTATGCGCGATGGGGGTCTTCGGACCTACGTCCTCCGCCACGTACCAAGGGTTTCCAATGTAATGAACCATGCCTCTCTTGCATGATAGATAAAAGCATCTCATGTGACCTCGTCACATTCATACTCGTGCATCTTGTTTCGGCCTCGAACGGCCCGCTATCTCGGCAACTAATCAAAGGTTTTCTCCCTTATGGGGGATGTAATTAACGTCATAGCCTTTATGGTATGGCGGACTGTTGGTCCCGACCCGAATCTCACTCTCGCCCCACAAGGATCAGAACGAGTGCACAATAAACTTGTCACTCACGTGATTGGCACGCCTGCGCGATCAACTAACCAGTCAGTTATTTATTAATTAACTGGTTGATTGATTTACATAATAAAATACCCCCGGTAAAAATAATAATAATAATAATAATAATAATAATAATCGAACAAGTCTGGCACGCCCGGTGGGACCAGTGTCACCTTTCATCTCTTTGCCTAGATATGCGAGCCCCACGGCCCTCCCAAAGACTGCTGATCGTTTATTTGTCTTATATGGTAGGCATACAATGACATCATCAGGACTTGTTGCTGTTACCTTCGGCCCCGCGATCATCACCGACCACACTGGACACGGGTACCTGGTTGTGCCCACTGTCTTAGGGTCATTCCCTGCTGCCGTAGGCTTCCCCAACTTTTTGGGGTTGGCCTTTGTTGACTTACTTCAAGTGGAGACCTCGGAGCCTGCCCAGGAGACTATGAAGAAGGTCAAGGCCTTGAAGGCTCGATGCTCTGCGGGCTCTATCAAGAGTCCGGTTCCGGTCGCCAGCTGCCTGGTGCACCATATTACCCATGGGGCCCGCCCCATTCCTGCCAAGAATGCCAGAGGACGCCAGCGTAGAAGCTTCTGACGGAATACTGCTCCTGTCACCGGATGTCTCTCTATATCCAGTAAATCTATGCTAATTGGTGGAGTTCGTGTCTTCCTAGATGGACGCGACGCTCAGGTGGTCCCGGATCGGGTCATCCCTACCATACCGGTTTGCAACTCCTATCAGGCCCTCTCTGGAAGGAGAGCTGAGAAAGAAGAAGCCGGCCACCATGTCCGTGAGAACCTGGCCCCTAGGCCGAAGAAATTCAAGCAGGTTTGGGTCCCTAAAAAGACCCAGCGCGCCTACCAAGTAACACCAACCTGTCATCGCCCTGCATGTGACGGAATGAAAAAGGAAAAGGGCCCGGCCCCAAGGAATGAAGAGACGGTTGTGGACTTTCCATGTCGTGAAGGCTTCAGGGCCTACGCCCGGCAAGCCGGCATCCCTACAGTGGGAAGAATATTCCAGCAACTTGCCGGACGAGCCCGGCTTGCTTATATCCCTCTCGTGGGAGGTCGACAACTATCCCCAGTCCTACATCAGGGACTAGGGCAAGAAGAAATGATTAGCATGGTCAGGAATTACTTCAGGGGTCTAGGCAACCCCTCGTTGGGCCAACAACGGCTACTACAAGCAGCCGTGGCTGAATAAGACTACTGCCCACCAACGGCAGTTGAAGAAGAAGAAGAAAGAGGAATGACATCGTCAGTCGACGACAATGGTTACGAAGATGGCTTCGATGCTAAAGACGATGAGACCGCCCCTCGGCGGGAAGAAGGAAAGAGAATCTCTGTATTTGAGAGACTAACCTTCCCGGAGCATGCAAAGAGGAAGGTTCATAGACAAAGAAGAAGAATGCAGATCTTCACCTATAACATGCCTAGCATATCTAGCCAATATGGAAGGCTTCCAGAAGATCCTCGCGAGCTGGCTCGATTGGCCGATAGGCCAGGGCCGAACACTCGAAGGGTAGAAGCTGTAAGAGAACTGTTGGCAGCAACTATAGGGGACCAAACCCTAGCCCACATCCAACAATGTGATGGATCTACTGTCCTGACCGCCAATGTGGTGACAGCAGAAGAAGAAGAAGATGTCCTGCTCGACATCCTGCCTGAGGGTGCATCCGGGGAGACAACGGAAGCTATTCCCAGTACTACAGCTATGGATCCTGTAGTACTAATGACACTACAAAGGTACCGCCAGGAGATAGAACTGCTGAAGAAGCAACTGATGGAGAAGACAGAGCAGTCTTCAGCCTCCAAGCAACCTGAGATGCATGGTGAATCGTCATGGGGAGAGGTCAATCGGAGTGACCCCTCACCACATTATGTCGTACCCTAGCCGGCAGAACCAAGCCTGTCAACGACTCAATAACACCCACCACAGCCGCTGATGTCGCCAGTGCTACCATAGGTGCACCAGAAGCCTCCATTGATGCGTCCTCCACCGCAGGCGACCACCCTAGTCACCCCCTACCTACAGCCGGCACACTTCTACCCAGAACCGGTTGATCCAACCGTCATGAGCAAAATGATGGTGGAAAGAATGATCCAGCTGAAGCTCGCTGAAAGAACTGAAGGCTACTACGTTGCATTTGATGCATATAGGGTTCCATACCCGCCACACCATGTTGCTAAGCGGCTCCCTCCTGGGATTAGCAAGCCGCCAAACTTCAACAAGTTCAACAGGAAGGGATCCCCGAAAGAACATGTCACCTACTACATGACCGTCATGGGTGATCTGGCCACCGACGAGTCATACTTGTTGAAATTTTTCGGGTCCTCACTGACAGGGCTTGCTTTTGAATGGTACTCCAACCTCCCAGTCGGGTCGATCAACGACTGGTCGGACATGTAGAGGAAGTTCAGAGAAAGATTCCATATTACAGAGAGGGAGGTCACAGTGGCCGAACTCTACTCAACAAGACAGAGGGCGGATGAAACAGCCCTTGATCATATCAAGAGGTGGAGGAACCTCGGAATGAGATGCAAGCGGCCCCCGCATTAGAAGGACGATGTACAAATATGCAAACAGAACCTCAGAAGAGAGATCCTGGAAAAGATGATAGGAATGGAGATCCGGTCGTTTGAACGATTGAACAACATTGTGGCCGAGGTCGAGGCTTTCTTATCCAGACCTGCCCCTGCATCAACCGCTACTGCTACACAAAAAGGCAAGGTAGTAGAACGGCGCCAGGCGCCTAAAGAATCAAATGCTCTTGACATTAAAGCATTTGAACAACAGAAGGACAAAGGCAAGAAGGTGGATGCCCCACAGCCTGCCAAAGCCGGAGATGGCGAAGAAGGTCCCTCACTACGGGATAAAATGAAGAAAGCCTATTCTTTTCCAAAGGATATGACCAAAATTCTGTTCGATTGGGTAACCCAATATGATAAGGTCACCCTTCCTGAGCCAAAGAGGCCAGAGGACCTGAAGAGAAAAGACAGTCCAAGGTTCTGCCCCTATCACTAGATGCTGGGGCACCCAATTGAAGACTACTATGTCTTCAAAGATATTATTGAAGGCATGGTAAAGAAAGATGAAATTGACCTGGGAGAGTACAGGGTTGACCCTCCACAACCTCATGAGTCTCCTCTGAGGAGGGCCGCAGCCAATATGATCTCTGTGTACCAGGCACTGCCTGAGGAGATCTCTGAAGCCAGCACTCGGCGCACTTATGAACTCTGTTTCCTGGCGCCCATAGAAGAACAACAGGGATGGTTGCAAGTCCCTGCAAAGATATAGAAAAATATGGCACCTCGCCCAACAATGGGGGCACAAATTCGTGGCATCACACCACGACCTACCCCTCTGGTGGCAGCACCTGTGTGGACCAATCCACATGCAGTCATCAGGATACTTACACACAATCGGAGAAGACAGACTCCCTTGCCGACGGTCAAAGAGATTAGTCCAGAGGCCCGACGGCTATAGGAATACATAAATGGGCTAGATGAATATGTACAACCTGAATTAGAACCCTTGCTGGTGCGGGATCATGTCCTATGGCAAGAACTGGAGCAGCTGTCACTCAAGCAGGAGCAGCAGACTGACACAGCATCCGACAAGGATAGCAGCCTGTTCTGGGGGCAGGCGCCAGCTGAAGAAAAGAAGAAAAAGAAACAAAAGAAGAAAAGAAGGACTGCCATGGTCAACAAAAAGCAGATTGTGTCCTGCAATACTCTCTCGGCTCTCTTCAACTTGCCTGGTGAAGAGGATGAGGAAGAAATATGCTTTGCACCCGCCGCAGGGAAGCAGCCTCTGCAGCACATGCAACCCGGTCAGGCTGGAAATGGGGGCGCCAGCCTCCCGCTAACCATAATATCATATTCAGGGGAGAGCAACCCTAAAATATACCTCCCCCGGAGGTCAAAGGGGTCCTGATCCCTCCTCCGTTAGGCCTTTATAACCAGAATGGGGGCAGTACTACTACCCCTTCTTTCTTGGAATTTCTGAAGATGTCCAAGGGAAAGCAGCCATGTCAGGATGCCGATCTTACAATCGGGGATACCTACCCACAGCCCTAGCAATCTTCTGAAGCTCCGGATGCAGATAAAGCTTGTCCGGCGTTAGCCGATGAAGGGCAATGAGAATATGGCACCAAGCAAAAGGATGCAGAACCAGAGCCCAATGAGGCGGGATCATCAGGGACCGCAGTCCAAGACTCCTCCAAGCCTAGATGGGCCGATGAAATGAAGCTGTCCAATGTCCGAGCAGGAAGCCGTGTAGTTAAATTGCTAGAAAAGCTCCCGGCAAGATTCACTATTTGGGAAATCCTCTCTCTTAGTGAAGAGACCCGATAGATGATTATCACTACTCTGCAGATGCCTACTCAATATGAAACCTGCTTGGCTGAAGCACTGCCAGAGGCCAGCATGACCTTCACTCAGGAAGACATGTTGCTCCCTACTATCAGCCACAATAGGCCGCTCTATATGACGGGGCACCTAAATGGACAGGAGCTGAATAGGATCTTGGTTGACCCAGGCGCATCTGTCAACATTCTGCCATACAGAATATACCAGAGGCACCACTTTAATGTACGCCTCGATAAAGCCAGAGAGATGCATATCGTCGGCTTCAACCAAAAGTGTGAAGTATCACAGGGAGTAGCAGAATTTACACTCACCTGGCAGACTTTACCACAAAGGTGATGTTTCGTGTCATCGACTCCCGCACCTCATACAAGGCATTCCTTGGTTGCCCTTGGCTGCATGAAAACAAGGTGGTGCCATCCACGCTCCACCAGTGCATCAAATACAGCCTCAAAGGGAAGGAGGAGAGGATATTTGCTGATCTCCACCCATTCGAAGTGTCTGAGTGTCGCCTGGCAGATGCTCATCTATATGCAGAACGGTCCCAAGGGACCCCTGAAGCCAAGCCCCCTGCGGGGGCACCCAAAGGCACGTCCGGCGATAAATGGTTCCCACCACCGCCGCGCGGATATGTCAAGCACAAGGCGGTCTCTTATATTATCGTCACTGGAGATGTGGGCAGGCTAGCACCTCCCGCTATATACCCCGAAGCCAATGAAGCCAAGGTCGATCAGCAGCACGACCATATAAGGGTCCCGCAAGGCCTTACCAAGCCAATTCCTGGCCTCGATAATGTACCTGTCGAGCCTTTCAAAGCTTGGTAGGTGACGCAGATAGATGGCCCCAGCAGCTTGTTCTATACTGCTGAGGAGCACCCTACCCGGGAAGACACTGATTGTCGTCTGCCCGAAGGCATAGAGAATCCGCCAGCTCCCGTTCAGGGTCTGGCATTCCCGACAAGTCAGATGGCCAGGATGTTCCTGAAATAGCACATCCCCTCCAACCAGTCGCGCAAAGACAAAGAAGCATTCCAGAAGATGTGGTATCCCGCAAGTCTGGACAAAGAAATGAGACGTGTTTCTCAGCATCCAGGGTTGGGCTTCACCCTTGAAGAATATTATTACAGTGGGTGGTATGACGTGGATACCGTCTCCACTTTCTATTCCTTCAAGAATAACCCGCTGGGGGCAACTTTTGATGAATACCCAGCAGAAGTTGAACATGCTGAACCGGCTCGATCAAGAGACTCGGAAATAGAGACCATGGCTCCTTGCCGATGCTGGGAGCAAGTCTATCCTGAAGAGGCAGCCCTTCAAGCCAGATTTGACATGGCCAGCAGTAGTGAAGCTGAAGATGTTGAAGAAATAGAGACATCTCCCTCTGGCGGGTCTCTGCTAATGATGATTCCAACACCTCTCGTGCCGATCAGAGAGACTTCTGTCGAAGACGAGCAAGATATGCATGTTGTTGAAAAGAAAAGTGCCACCCCTACTGAGGACACGGCGACCCAAAAGGGGGATGAAGCTATTAATTCACCCCTCGAAGCTGCAACGGCAATGGATTCATTGATGAAACAGTTCACACAGCCGCTTCTTGCCGAGGTGGAGATCCTTACTGAAGTTCAAATAGAACCAAATGAAGAGATCGAAGTCCTTGACCTTGAGATGATATTCCAGACTTCATCAACCTTCAGCCGGCACCCCCGAAAATAGAAGATGGAGGCCAAGCCACGGTCGATGAGCTGATAGAAATCAACCTGGGAGATGAGGACGACCATAGGCCGACCTTCCTCAATGCCCAGTTATCTGCTAAAGAATAGAAGCTGTACATCCAGCTACTGCAATAATATCGGGATTGCTTTGCCTGGACCTACAAGGAAATGCCAGGGCTGAGCCCTGCAGTCTCACAACATGAGCTAGCAATCAGCCCCGAAGCCGAACCGGTGAAGCAATCGCCGCGGCGCATGAGGCCAGAGCTCATTACTCAAATATGCAAAGAGGGGGAAAAGCTCATTGATGTGGGTTTCGTCGAAGAAAATCAATATACCACGTGGCTGGCCAATCTTGTGCCCGTGAAGAAGAAGAATGGGTAGATCCGGATATGTGTTGACTTTTGAGATCTAAATAAAGCCTGCCCCAAGGATGACTTTTCAGTGCCAATAACAGAGGTCATGATAGATGCAAAAACCGGTCATGAGGCCCTATCATTCATGGATGGGTCGTCCGGCTATAACCAAATATGGATCACGGAACATGACCGGATCCACACTACCTTCCGAACTCCCAAGGGCATTTACCACTACAAGAGGATGTCGTTCGGGTTAAAGAATGCTGGCGCAACTTATCAGCGGGCGATGGCTAGAATATTTGATGAGCTGCTCTACCATAAGGTTGAGTGCTACATAGATGACCTAGTAGTCAAAACCAAGAAGAAAGAAGACCATCTGTAGGACCTTCGAGTAGTCTTTCAGAGGCTAAGGCAGTATGAATTTAAAATGAACCCTATGAAGTGTGTGTTCGGAGTATCGAGCGGGAGGTTCTTGGGCTTCATTGTCAAATACCAGGGAATTGAAATAGACCCCGCAAAAATCAAAGCAATTCAGGAGTTACCTTCACCAAGGAACCTCTCCGAGCTGAGATCTCTTCAAGGCCGCCCGGCTTACATCCGATGGTTCATATCCAATTTGTCGGGGTGATGCCAGCCCTTTCATAAGCTGATGATGAAAGATGTTCCCTTTTACTGGGACGAAGATTGCCAGACAGCCTTCGACAAGCTCAAAGACTATCTGAAGACTCCTCCAGTGCTGGGCGCACCGGTGAAAGGACGGCGGCTAGTTTTATACATCGCAGCCACATATAACTCCCTAGGGGCAATGCTAGCCCAGAAAAATGAAGAAGGGAAAGAACAAGCCCTCTACTACCTCAGTTGAAGATTAGTTAGAACTGAGGAGAAATACATCCAAATTGAGAAGATCTACTTGGCACTAGTCTTCGCCGTCAAGAAACTCCGACACTACATGCTGTCACATGAGATTAAGCTGATCTCCAAGGTGGATCTGCTAAAATATATCATGTCCCAACCGGCACTCAAAGGTTGTTTGGGCAAATGGGCGGTGATCCTTATGGAGTTTGATATCTCCTACATACCACAAAAGGCCGTCAAGGGCCAATCTATCGCAGACTTCTTTGCTGAGCATCCAGTACCTGAAGACTGCCCGCTGGAACCGGAGCTTCCTGAGGATGAAACCCTAGAGGTCAGCCAGGTGCAGCCCTCTCTATGGTAGGTGTATTTTGACGGCGCTTCTAGAATTGACACCTCAGCTATTGGGTCAGCCAAAGTCAGAGCGGGGGCAGGCATAGTCCTGAAGTCTCCCGAAGGAGAAGTCATATATACAACTTGCTCAATAAACAAGCCATGCACAAATAATGAAGCAGAATATGAAGCCCTCATAATCAGGTTGCAGATTGCTTTATCAA
Organism: Amorphophallus konjac; assembly: GCA_022559845.1. Taxonomy (NCBI): domain Eukaryota; kingdom Viridiplantae; phylum Streptophyta; class Magnoliopsida; order Alismatales; family Araceae; genus Amorphophallus; species Amorphophallus konjac. Next base: position 153,386,506 of record CM040121.1, read on the forward strand.
TGGAAATCCAAATGTTGGAAGCATTCGGAGATTCCATGCTAGTCATAAAACATCTGGAAGGAGAGTTCGATGTGCGGAAGCAAGAACTCCTCCCTTACTATCAACTGACCCTCCGATTGATGGAGAGATTCTACTTCGTCAAAATCAGGCATATCAACTGAGGACAAAATGCTCAGGTGGATGCCCTCACCAAGCTGGCTAGCTCTTTGGCAATCCCACCAGACACAAGCCTGAATATAGCCGTAATCAACCGTCGATAGGTCCCCAGCGTGACGGAGGTTCTATCTGATGAACAAGAAAATGAAGCGCGGCTGTAGAAGAAGTTCAGCAGCCCGATTGGCGGGAGCACCTTCAGCGTTGGTTCCAGCACCAACAGCTCCTGAAAGAAAAAGAACAAAGAATGAAGCTCCTAAGGATCAAAGACTCTTACGAGATGAGAAGCGGAACCTTGTTCCGAATAATGGCCGATGCCAGAAGGAAAGTTATGCTCCGTTGCTTATCTTCGGTAGAAGCTGGGCATGTAATGCAAGAAGTCCATGCCGGGTCAGCTGGAGAACACCAGACCGGGCCAAAGATGAAAATTGAAATAAAGAAATTGGGCTATTATTGGCCCTCCATGTTTAATGATTGCTGCAAGTTTGCTAAAGCTTGCCAAAAATGTCAAGAGCACGCCAACGTGTCTAGGAGATCGCCGGTGCCGCTACACCCCACCCTACCAAGTTGGCCGTTCGCCCAATGGGGCACGGATGTGGTAGGGCCGCTGCTAGCATCCTTGTCAGGGTGCAAATATATCTTAACAGCCACATATTACTTCTCCAGATGGGCGGAAGCAGTTGCACTAAGAGATGTAACGGGAGAATCAGTCGCAAGATTCTTCCGACAGAGTATAATATTCCGGTTCGGGGTTCCCAGCCGAATTATCTCTTATAATGGCAGCCATTTCAAAAACCAGAAGGTTTATCGGTTGGCTGATAAATATAAGATTGACTGGAGGACTTCGTCCCCCTACAACCCTCAAGTCAATGGACTCGCAGAAGCCTTCAATAAAATATTATGCACACTGCTAGCAAAGACCGTCAAGTATAATAAAAAGGACTGGGAAGAAATGATGTACGAAGTGCTCTAGGCCTATCGTACGGTTTATAAAACCCCAACCGGCTATTCGCCATTCTCCCTCGTATACTGGTCAGAGGCTATGGTGCCGATTGAATTGGAGGTCCCCTCGCTGCGAGTTGCCATCCAGCATGGTTTGGTTAGCGGCAAACAGACCAATATAGAAAGAAGACTGGAAGAGCTTGCCGAGCTCGCAGGAAAGCGTCTCCGTGCGCAACAAAATATTCAACTCTACCAAGCTCGCATGGCCCGTGCTTTCGATAAGCTGGTCAAAGGTCGAGAATTCAAGAAGGGTGACCTAGTAATGGTCAAAAGAAGAGAAGTGATGGCCTCCAATCCCAAAGGGAAATTGGTTGAAAATTGGGTTGGACCATACGTCATCCGCCGAGTATATGAAGGGGGTGCGTAGGTCCTTGTAGATCACAAAGGAGTCATCCAGTTCTCTCCCCTTAATGGAAAACACTTGAAGCTGTATCACGCAGCTCAACCGGCATTCTTAGAATGACCCAGACCTACCTTAGTCTAGCGGCACTCTGCCCTAGCTAAGTTCTACCCACCATAGTCTAGTGGCATTCCTCCCTGGCCGAGCTCTACCTACTTTGGTCTAGTGGCATCCCACCCTGGCCGAGTTCCACCTACCTTAGTCTAGTGGCACTCCGCCCTAGCTAAGTCCTACCTACCTTAGTCTAGTGGCACTCTGCCCTAGCTAAGCTCTTCCTACCTTGGTCTAGTGGCATTTCGTCCTGACTAAGTTTTACCCACCTTGGTCTAGTGGCATTCCGCCCCGGCCGAGCTCTTCCTACCTTAGTTTAGTGGCATCCCACCCTGGCTGAGTTCCACCTACCTTAGTCTAGTGGCACTCCGCCCTAGCTAAGTCCTACCTACCTTAATCTAGTGGCACTCTGTCCTAGCTAAGCTCTTCCTACCTTGGTCTTGTGGCATTCCATCCTGGCCGAGCTCAACCCACCTTGGTCTAGTAGCATTCCGCCCTGGCCGAGCTCTTCCTACCTGGGTCTAGTGGCCTCCTACCCAGGCCGAGTTCTACCTGCCTTAGTCTAGTGGCACTCCGCCCTAGCTAAGTTCTACCTACCTTAGTTTAGTGGCACTCTGCCCTAGCTAAGTTCTACCTACCTTGGTCTAGTGGCATTCCACCCCGGCCGAGTTCCACCTTCCTTAGTCTAGTGGCACTCTGCCCTAGCTAAGTTCTACCTACCTTAGTCTAGTGGCACTCTGCCCTAGCTAAGTTCTACCTACCTCGGCCTAGTGGCATCTCGCCTTGGCCGAGTTCCACCTACCTTAGTCTAGTGGCACTCCGCCCTAGCTAATTCCTACCTGCCTTAGTCTAGTGGCACTCTATCCTAGCTAAGCTCTTCCTACCTTGGTCTAGTGGCATTCCTTCCTTGTCGAGCTCTGCCCACCTTGGTCTAGTGGCACTCCACCCTGGCTGAGCTCCCAAAAGATATATATATATATATATAAACAATAGCATACAATACAACATTACCATTACGGACCTTACGCCCGAATCGGCACAAAATCTATCCTTTACGTTAGCATTTCCTTCTTGCAAACGAATAAACCCCTTTTTCGACGCAAGACTTCGTGTCCTAGCTGACTCTTCTACAATATTACCAGTATGGACCTTATGCCCAAATCAGCATAAAATCTATCCTTTGCATTAGCATTTCCTTCTTGCTAACGAATAAACCCCTTTTTCGGCGCAAGACTTCGTGTCCTAGCCGACTCTTCTACAATATCGCCATTATGGGTCTTACGCCCAAATCGGCACAAAATCTATCCTTTGGGTTAGCATTTCTTTCTTGCTGATGAATAAACCCCTTTTTGGCGCAAGACTTCATGTCATAGCCGGCCTTACGCCCAAATCGACACAAAATCTATCTTTTGCGTTAGCATTTCCTTCTTGCTAATGAATAAACCCTTTCTCGGCGCAGACCTCGTGTCCTAGTCGATCGTCACTCAACATCACCATTACGGACCTTACGTCCGAATTGGCTAAAGCTCCTCCTTTGCGCTGGCATCGTTCCTCTGCCAACGAATAAACCGCCTCTACTAGCATGAGACCCTGCGCCTCAGTCGGTAGCTATCTGACGTCACCAAGGGGTCAAATATCACATGTTGACCTCTCAACATCCTCTTGTTATGTAAAAAAAAAGAGAAAGAAAAATGGGGCTTAAAATAGAGGTGCCCCGCCGGCCTTGTTCCAACATTTGGACAAGGGCAAGAATGGCTATAACCCGGCTGTGGCGAAAACCTGAAAGGGCGCCGCAGGCAAAATCGGGTATCCCGCCACGTGAAAACCCGAAAGGGTGCGTAGGCAAAAACAAGAGGGGGCTGGCTTCGGCGAAAACTCGAAAGGGTGCTTAAGTCTGTAATGTGGTAATTTAAAGTTCCTCTTCACCCCCATCCCAATGAAACTCTGGAAAGGGTGATCACCCCAGACCCTACCGGAGATCTTTTCCTCAATATCCTTTCGACCCTCGCCATCATCGGTAAGACCGGTCGACCTTTTCCCTTAACCTGGATCTTTCATCCTCGTTAACAAATAAACCTATCTCTTGCTTCGACATTTAGCCAATGTCGACGAATAAACCTGTGACTAACTCTTGTCATCACTGACAGGATCAGTCGACCTTTTTCCCTTAACTTGGACCTTACGCCCTCGTTAATAAACCTATCCTTTGCTATAGCGTTCGTCCAATGCCAATGGACGAGGCACTCTCGGCCCTTGCCATCATCAGCAAGACTGGTCGGTATTCCCTTAACTTGGACCTTCTGTCCTTGTTAATGAATCTATTCTTGCTTCGACATTTAACCAGTGTCGATGAACAAACCTGTGCTGGACCCTCGCCATCATCGGCAAGGCTAGTCGACGTCTAGTTAGCTCGGACTTCCTCATCTGTTGCTAACAAACGAGCACACATTCATCCCGGATTCATTCCGTGAATCAAATAAGAAGATTGAGTCAAAAAAAAAGAGAGAAGAAAAAAAAGAGAAAAGAAAAATGAAGCTTAAAATAGAGGGGCCTCGCCGAACTTGTTCCTACATCAGGACAATGGCAAAAATGGCTATAACCCGGCTGTGGCAAAAACCCGAAAGGGCACCGCAAGTAAAATCGGGAACCCGGCCATGTGAAAACCCGAAAGCGCGCGTGGGAAAAAGCAAGAGGGGGCTGGCTTCGGTGAAAACCCGAAAGGATGCTTAAGTCAGTAAACTGACGTTTTAAAGTTCTCAACCTCCTTCTGACCCTTGTCACCATCGGCAAGATCGGTCAATCTCCTTCTGACCCTTGTCACCATCGGCAAGATCGATCGACCTACTTCTGACCCTTGTCACCATCGACAAGATCGGTCAACATCCTTGTGACCCTTGTCACTATCGGCAAAATCGATCAACCTCCTTGCAACCCTTGTCACCATCGGCAAGATCGGTCAACCTACATCTAACCCTTGTCACCATCGGCAAGATCGGTCAACCTCCTAGCGACCCTTGTCACCATCAGTAAGATCGGTCGACCTACTTCTGACCCTTGTCACCATCTGCAAGATCGGTCAACATCCTTGTGACCCTTGTCACAATCGACAAGATTGGTCAACCTCCTTTCGACCCTTGTCTCCATCAGCAATATCGGTCAACCTACTTCTGACCCTTATCACCATCGGCAAGATCGATCAACATCCTACTTGCGACCCTTGTCACCATCGGCAAGATCGGTCGACCTACTTCTGACCCTTGTAATCATCGGCAAGATCGGTCAACATCCTACTTCTGACCCTTGTCACCATCGGCAAGATCAATCAACCTCTTGGCGACCCTTGTCACCATCGGTAAGATCGGTCAACCTACTTCTGACCCTTGTCACCATCGACAAGATCGGTCAACATCCTTGTGACCCTTGTCACTATTGGCAAGATCGGTCAACCTCCTTGCGACCCTTATCACCATCGGCAAGATCGGTCAACCTACTTCTGACCCTTGTCACCATCGGCAAGATCGGTCAACATCCTACTTCTGACCCTTGTCACCATCGGCAAGATCGGTCAACCTCCTGGTGACCCTTGTCACCATTGACAAGATCGGTCAACCTCCTTGCGTCCCTAGTCACCATCGGCAAGATCAGCCGACCTACTTTTGACCCTTGCCATCATCGGCAGGACCGGTCGACATCCCCTTAACCAGGACCTTTCATCCTCATCAACCAATAAGCCGCCTTTGCTTCGACATGTAACCCATGCCAATGAATAAACCCTACCCTCAGCTTCCATCACCAACGATGAGTCTGGCTGATAAGCCTTCTGACCGTATTCCCCGGTCGTAGGAGGCCTCTATACCCTTGTCCTTTGGACTTTCGGCCTACATTAGCCATAGTTTGGTCCCGAGGATAGTTACGACGCGGTGGAGCGAACACCTCACCCCTTTGCTGAAGGCGTGAGCGCTCTCCTGCCCTAGTAACTTGCATACTCGGACTAAGCTAATGGGCGAATAAAAAGAGTATGAAGTAAAAAGAGGATGAAGTCATGATTTCACGGCAAATAAAGATGTTTCATTCCTATGAAGTAGCAAGATACATGTTACTCGGGGCATACCACGGGGTACATAAAGCCCACCAAAACAAAAAGGCAAACGGAAGAAACTATTGCAATGGGCGTCGGAAGATGTCATCCAGCTCCAAAATACCCAAGGAAGGGTGGCAGGTCAGCTCTTGCAGTCGAGACTCGGAGGCCTCCAGCTGGGATAGTTTCTCTTCAAGAGAAGCGGCTTGCCCTTCGGCCATTTCCGCTTCCTCTATACTCTGAACTTCCAGACGCTTGGTCTCCTAAAGCTCAGCTTTGGCCCTGGAGAGTTCGGCGTGTAGTTCTACTATCCGAGTTGTGAGGAAGGTTCAGCGCTGTGAAGAGGTACTGGCTGCATCTCTCATCTGCCCTGCAGTCCCTCTTAAGGAGGCAAGAGCAGTTCGGCATTCAGCCCACTCCAATGTTATGGCTGTCAGCTGATCAGTTACCTCCCGCCCAGAAATTCCCGTCTATTCACGTACTTCAACAGCAGTACTACCCGTGGCGTCCAGTCGTCAATGGGGTAGCCGAAAGCTAGCAGTGAGCGGGACAGGTGCTCCACTAAGCCCCTCATCTGTACATAAGTCAAATCTCGGCTGGCCGCTATAGTCTGCTGAAGGGTCCCCAAGAATTGCCACACTAGGTCGCTGGATGATTGAAGAGCGAGTGGTGACGTCTCGGAAAGCTCGAAGTCTACTCTGCTATCCACGGTGGCCCAGATATCGTCACTCGTCTCAGAAGATGATGACGGCATGATCTGCAAGGCACTTGCACTGGAACCAACTCCAGTAGCTGATGCAACGGACAGAGTCTCGATGACAGCAATCTCCCTGCCAGCCTCTTGAGGTGGAGCTGCAATGGGAACATCGATAGCCGAGGATACCTGCTCCTCACCCCCAGCCTGGCTGACCTCCATATGGCCAGTTTCAGTAATAAGAGCCAAGACCCCGGAAGCCTCGACTTCTTCTTCAACAATTTCTCCCGCTTCTATCTCGGGAGGGCCACCTTTCTCTAGGGCCAACTGTCGTTCGGCTTCAGGTGGCTGGGGTTCCACGACTGTTGCCGATTTTTCAGTCCCCGTAATTACCCCAGATTCTTCTGGACCCGCTGCTGCCACATAGTCTTTGGGGTATCGCAGAGCGATAGGCCGCAAGACTGGCGGGAAGGTTGGGTGACCCGCACCTAATGCCAGGAGAGGTATCTGCACCGTAATGGTTGGCAGTACCACCTCAGTCTGCACCAGAAATATATGCATCAAGCAGCCGATATGAAAAGAAGGGAAGAGTAGTAAAGTGCAAATGGTAGGATATTTCTCACCTCAGCTGGCACTAAGCTCAAACCTCCAAGGGCGGCCTCTGTGGCTCCAGCCCCTTCACTTACGAGTGATCCCAATGGCCCAGGGCCACTCCATGCCAGCCGGGGTGGGCTGAACATTGTATAATCACTTTCATAAGCCGAAGACGCCCCGGCATCCTCGGTCTCCGTATCAACCAGCGGGAACTCCTAGTCACTGGAGCTGCCACCATAATCGACTTGCTCGAAAGATGAAGAGTCCTCTGCCCGTTCCAGATGCTCCACCATCGGAGCGGATGTCTTGCTAATAGGGACATCACCCTCACCAATGGCTTTCTCAATCGGCTCTACACTGGGAGCGTCAATTGAATGGATCTCGGGGGCAGGCTCGCCTTCTGAAACGACTTGCTCCCCAGCAACAGCAGCTTCCTCCACGGCCCCGGCTTTAGGAAGTAATGTCAGTTGTATTTCAACTGAAATTTGAAGTAAGGAGCAATCAAGCCAACTGAAGACATGACGGCTCGCGGAGTACCCATGAACAAATTGCAAATTACCTTCCATTTCCTGCCTGGGCGTCGAGGAAGGTAGATCTCTCTCCACAGGAGCTACGGGGACTTCCCCTGCCCCTTCTCCAGTCACGGCACCTGCTGTTGCCTCTAGTCCAACGACCGCAGCAACTGTGCCGGCAACTGCAAAGAAGGATTAGCCAAGGCAGCTAGAATGAGCAAATAAACTATAGAAGAATGAAGAGATTACCTTCAGCTTCAGGCCCTTGTGCGCGAGAAGCCTCAAACTCTTCAAAAGATACAACCTGAGGAAGGATGATTGTTGGTTCCTTTTTTGCAGCCTTCCTCCTGCATGCCCGTGTCACTCCGGCCACCGCCGCTTTGGCCTTGCCAACAGCCTCCCTTAACTGGGATCTGGTTCACTTTCGCGAGTCACCAGGAGGCAATGGTGTCGTGGTCGGGGCCGACTCGGGAGTCTCAAAATATGTCGGCTTCTGAGCTTTTATTATTAGCTCCCTAAAGTGCCGGGTCTCCTCCAAAGTGAGTCGGACTGCATACGCACGAAGGTGAGAATGACACATGCTGCAACGAAGAAAGGAAGCTGGCCAAAGGGCCGGAATAAAGAAATAGAACATACCTGCTGGCCCCGTGTAGAAAGGGAAAAGAGGCCAATAAAATAGCGATGGCACTTTGTCTCTCGAAGCTGCCTCGCGAATAAGCCAACACAAGTCTCCTATCTTTTTACTCTGCTCGGCCAGCAATGCCAAGTCTGTATGGCCGCGAGAAGACATGTGATAATACAAGCTCAGATGGTCCAGCCCCCATCCGTCAGCATACTTGAACGAGACATGAAGGGGCCGGTCTAGAATAGCTTCGCTTGGGCCACCCACTGAGAGCCCATGGGAACGAAGAAGTGTAAACAGGCAAGGGGTGTTATCATACAAGGCATCCTGCCTATCTTCCCTACGGATGAAAGTTTGATAAGGATGCAATCTATCAACCTCGGGATGCCAGTCGGCTACGACCGAGATAGGCTCCTCCACCGGCAGAGGGAGTTGCTGAAGAACCACCCGTTCGCTGCTTACCCGGCATAATCCCCGAAGCATCTTCACGTAGTCATCCCTGCCGATTGCAGGCAGCTTCAGATCGAATTTGGACGAACGACTCTTCGCAGCCTTCCGGGCTTCCAGATAAGCCCTCACCTCTGCGTTGGTCCAAGACTTCAGCTTCTTCAAGTAAGAAGGTTCGATGTCAAGGGTTGGCTCCGGCTGGGAGTCCAAACATCTGTGCTCCGCAACGGCCCAACATTCTCGACAGGAGCTCCTGTAAAATCCCGTCCGCGCATTCCACCACTTGATATATTCAGGAGTGACGAGAGGGAAACGAGCAGGGGTTGGCACCCTGAATGAAACATCCTCTTGGCGGTGGAAGTAGTCCCACCATATTCGGGCATCGTTGTTGGATACTTGCCCAGCTCTGTGCCTGTTTGGCAATGCAAATTGCGAAGAAGAAAAAGGAATGTGCTGATCGTAGCCAAAATTCTGGCTGAAGCAGAACGGAAAATATGGCTCCAGCCACAGAATGCCACTCTTCCGAAATACAAGGATGCTCGGTCTAATATCCAGTGCCCAGTCAACCAATTCCTGCCCCAGAATGGGCCTTGTGCGTTTGGCCCCAGAAATCGGATGGATATATTCTTTTGTCTCAAAAAGCTTGCACTGCCTTGTCCTGTTCACCAACGGGCTTGAATGAGCAGCCAGGCTCCAGAAGTGAAGAACCCTGGGCGAATCCGTGGGAACCCGGGCCAGCTTGCCCCGAATGGCGAAGAGCTATTTCGCTACCGACGCCGGTTCGGCACTCGTGAACTCTATCATCCGCAGAATAAGATGAGCTGACTGTAACGCCCGAGGAGCAGCCTCTGGGAACAGGGTGCAGACCCAAGCATTGAAGAAATGTAACGGACCAACCATCCACAAAATCCTGGGGAGATGCATCTTGTGCAGATCTCCCAGCATCTTAAAGATGAGGCAGAGAGCCACTGGGCAAAGGGACAGCTTCGTGCCCCAAGCCATCAGACAGGCGGGGTAGATGGCCTCCGCTCTGATCATGCTATCGTCGCCTTGCGAGAGAGCAAAAGAACAGATCCAATAGGTCAAATATGTAGCACAGTGAGTGACTGCATCAACACCGGTGGGGTTCGGGTCCTCCCTTTGCCCTCCCCTCGAAGATGATGATGCGGCGGCCTGTCGCCGGACCCTCTTCTTCCTCTTCGGAGCCATCAGCGCTACTGCGGGGAACTCCTCATACTTCTTCTTCCCGCCGAAGAAATGTTGAAGCCAAGTGCCCATCCGCACTCTCCACTTCTCGCCTGACTTTCAAGCCTCCCTCGTGTCGTATGACGAGCGGCAGAGTGTGCGATACGCCTTCATCATATAACGATAGGCGTAACCGGCCAAATACCGACTCTCACTGTTGGTCTGATCTTTCAGCCAATCGAGCCAGCAAACTTCCTCGTACTGCTCTCCGTCGATGGGTAAACCACTAAGCTGTGAGAGGCTCCATAGATCCAAAGAAGTTTCTCCTTCCGAAGTATAAAAAGTGTTGTACTCGGGGCAGAATAGTTTGATCATGGCACAGCATAGGCCTCGGGATATGGGATAGAGGTACCTTGAGGCGTACACGCTGTGATATATGCCAGCCCTGGTCAAGATGGGAGCGTAGTGCTGCAGCACATAGTCTATTAACTCCACCGCTCCAAGTCTGAATGTGTGGGCGTCGGTGGCCCTCAGCTCGGTAAACCACCCCACAGATATCTGATGCTTAAAGCGGACCGCCAGGTAGTCCAATAGAAAGGATTCCTCTCTATACCCCCATTTCAACGGGGCAAGAAACAAGCCAAAGATCGGCTTCTCCCGGTCTACACGGCCTGCCGAATCATTCCACCGAGCAGGCACGAATTCAGGGGCCCTAGTTAGCAGCCCATCTTCTGGAGCCAGATCTTGCAGTCCAAGCACAGCGCTCCATTTCCTAACTTCCCCGGGAAGATAAATAGGCCTTCCTCACACCACACAGTCTGTCAAACTGTCCCTCTCCACTAGCAAGGCTTGCTCGGCTTTGCGAACAAGGAACATATCTCACTTCCCCTGAAGATTGAAGCGCCTAAGGAAGGACATCAGATGTTTATCCTTGGGATGATCCCTCCTGACAGCGCCTTCCTGGTCATAATGAAAAGAGTCGCCCCCGAGGATGAGGAGACGGTTAGTGTCCACAGTGTCGGTCTCTGAATCTGAGGACTCTGCGACTACGGCAAACTGATCATGCCCCCGATCTAGGGAATGAACGTTCTCCCATGTCACCATAGCACGGGAGGTAGAAGAGGAAGAGCCAGATGCCATTTTAGCTGCAAAAGGCACATCAAAGAATAAGCAAGGTCAGAAAACAGTTGATCAAGACAAATTTCTGACAAAATTTTGGCAGAGTCTCCCCAACACGGGAGATTGCCAAAGAGAAGTGGGAACACGTCCACTAAGGGAACGGTCCCCAAAAGCAGCCATCGGCATTACACCGAGGCCAAACGGGACACCTGGGGGAATAGCTCCGAGGGAAAGCCCTACTAGAAGCCTCCCGGGGCCAAAACAATGGGTTTCAAAACCTGAATAAACAACACCCTCACTCACCCACTCGAAGGGGATGGCCGCGGTCGCTCCTAACTCACTCGGTGCCAAAGCTGAAGAGGGGAAGAGCAGGAAGAGAGAGGAAGCTATTGTGCGAATGAGGATAAATGAAGAAAAAAATCAAGAAGAAAAATATATATAGGGGAGGCCTCTCATTGGCTAATCTGGCGCGCTATTTAGCGCGCCGAATTAGCATCCTTCGAACAAAAGGCACGCCGGAATTTATCGCGCCGGATTAGCTTCTTCCAAGCACCAAAGGGCGCGCCGGATTAAGGCTCCAATGCCCAGGGGCGCGCCGGATTAATCCCCGCGCCATATTAACATTCAAACCGCGCCGGATTAGCATCCGCGCCGGATTAAGGGCCGTTCTGAGCTTTCGTCAATCGAAGAGGAGATCAATCCGGGCGAAGGTCATCCGTCGGTCTTGCAACACTCGTGCCTCGCTCGCAACACCCACGGCTGGGGGGCATTTGTTGGCACTCAAAATATGATTAACGACGATCAAGCCTCAAAGACGAATGACACGGCCCACTGAAGCACGGAAGCTGATGGATATCAACATATTGAAGCCCTCTCAAGCTGCCAGAGCCTCAGGTCACCTTGTATGAACACCGGGGACTTCACCTCAGGAGAATCGAGATGAATTCACAACCAACCGGCAGTGCAACCAAGCCTGCCCAATGAACCGGCATCGACTTCGTCATGCCGCATACACTACACCCATTGTCTGACCAAGAACAACAGTCTACCCTGTGGCCCGTCACCTTATGAATGACTTTCCTGAGATGAAAAGAATGCCCTTAGCTCTTCAGAATGGAGGACCGAGGGCTCTGTCGGTAGAAGATCACGATTACCCGGCACGGGTACGGCTTCTCACCAAGTTGGGCCCGTTAGTGGCCGAATGATCATCCAGCCAGGGCAGAACTATCCCGGGTGTCATTCCACCCTTTGAGAAGTTTTGAACACAATTCAGGCTGAGCTAGCAGCACGAATCATAGTGCCGAAGGCCGTGTCAGCGGAAAACCCGCGTGTTCAAGACAAAGATACGTGAAGTGCCGAGGAAGGCTGTACGTCATCCCGAGAGCTTCCGTCAAAGATTCCCGTGAAGGTTTTGTAGGACTGCGACGAGACGAAGGGTCACGGTGACTCCCGGAACCATCCCCGAGACCCACCGTTTGACCCACGCCAAGCAAATGAAGTTAATACGGTGCGCTCTATCACCAGCGCCCCCTTATCCGGCGCCCTCCCATTCCGACGCGTGAAAGGTCATGAGGCCCCTTATCCGGCGCGCCATTCTTCACGCCGGATTAAGCTTTGAATTTGTTCCTATATATATTGCTACTTGGTTCGACCGAGAAAGGAGGAGGTGAATCGAATTAAGAGAGAGACCACTGGCGATTGATCGAGGGAAAGAGAGAGCCCGAGAACCAATCAGAGCCAAGGGGAGAGAGGGTTTCTTTCTTGGGAAGAAGGGTTTCCTCCGGAGAGCTTCCTCGCCGCTGCCGTCCTCTTCTCTTCTGTCGAAGTGCCTCGGAGCCGGGGAAGGAGATACGATACCCTATTTTCTGGGAGGAGATTTAGGTGGGTTTCGTGCTTTCCATCCGAGGTCTTCCTTCATCTTTTTCCTTCCATTGTAATGTAAGGGGAAGGGTCGCTTGGGGAAAGGGGCGATGATATGAGCCTACCTTTCCCCCCCTTCTCACCATCTTTTTATTTATGTTTTCTTCTGTAAATCTCTCTCCAACTATCGAACAGTCCATGCGACAACGCCGGCACTGGAGTTTTGTAATACGTGTACTGGTTTCCCGTTCACAGGACGAATGATATCAAGACACTCCCTATCCGATTGAATGCATGATGTTGTGTACCCCTCTCACTTTCCTCTCAGTCCGCATGATCAATCGTAGCTCCGTGTGACTGTTGGTTGAGTCTGGGTTCTCCAATGTTGGATACGCCCTGGGACTCTATGGGCTATATAAATGTTTCCCCCTCCCCGAGGCCTCCGTGCCAGCATGCCGATTATGTTTTGCATCATCTGTTCTGTGGGTGCGCGACTAGAGGCATACTTGTGTATGCACCTCTGGCCGTCCCAATTACAGGTTGACTATTCAGCGACTCCCGGCAATATCCCCAACCCCTTCCTCTGCATAGCAAGTATATGACTCCGTGAATGTTAATCTAATCTCGTGAGCATTAATATCCTAACTCTGTGAATGGCAATATGTCAATACCGTATATCTCCTTTCCTCTCATTTGTGGTTTGCAGTCACTGAACTATCCTAATTCCGTTGGCTTTATCCCAGTAATCCGGGGAGGGGGACATTCCCCACTGTTTCATAGAACCGTCAATTGGCCAAAGTGGATCCATCTGTGAATGATGGATGTTCCCTACGGGTCATAGGGCGAATATCAACAGGGGCTTCAGCCCAACAATTCAAATCCACAGCCCTTCGGAACCCTGTGGTGACTAATTGATGTGTGGCCCTCGTAGGCTAGTCCTTGGGGCTTCTCTCCCTAACAGTCGTCCCTCTTTCTTGGACACAGTGCAGACTATAGGTCGCTCACCCCTCGTAGGCTAGCCCCCGAGGTTGCTGCTTCCTTCATTAGCTGCCTTATCCGCCTGTTTCAACCCACGGAGCCATGGTACCCCTTGTAGGCCAATCCTCGGAGTTTCCAATCCGATTGGGATTTGCTGGCCACCGTCGTGCTGTCCGGCTAGTTAGGGGCTTACTCCACACGTGAGTATGACCCCGTTTCTCCCCTGCAATCCTTCAAGGACGGGGGAGATGCTGCCCAATTTTCGGCAGGACTTCTTAATTAATAAGATTACCTCTAGTGAATTGGCTTCAATAAAACACATGTTCATAAGTAATAAACTCTAGTGATCGAGTATGAACCTCGCACTAGCTCATAACTTTGCTCCTAGAGAGCCCTGGACTCTAATTAAACAGGCAATCAACCCAATTAACCTCAAAACCCTCAACAACAACTTAATAAACCAAAATAGTTTTAAAATTCTTCAAAAATTAACCAAAATGGCGTGGTCCTAATCCGGCGCGCCCTAATATGGTGCGGTACCCCCCCTCCGCGTCGGATTAACATTAGACTCATAGCTTTTTGATTTCAATTGGCTCGTTCCCGGTGGGCCTTAAACCGGAGCGCCCCAAGGTCACCGCGCTGGTTTAATGTTTGTCATGGCCGCGTCGGATTAAGGCTCTTTTACCTACGTCTAGCCGCACCGGGGAAACCTATCCCTACGCGTGGTTGCGCCGATTTGGAATTATTGCATTGCTTTAATCACTCACTCACCTTCGGAGCGATCTTCGCCTCCCACCGTCGAGATTAATAAACCCCAATCAGTAATAAACTAAATAAGAAAAGGGTTGTTCAAGTCCGAACCATCTTATTACCATGCTTCTACTATTATATCTGTTAGCATCATGCTTTCGTTATCATGCTTATGTTACGATTTCCGCCTCCTTTGGTGAAGATTAATAAATGTGATTGATCATCATTTATCTTCATTACTCTACTGCCATGCTTGTCATAATCATGAGCATCATGCATGCATGCTTGCATAGACCCTCGGGTATATCAAATGGCACTGACGGAAGTCCGGGTTAGCCCGACCGAAAGTCTTTGCTATGTGCGATGGGGGTCTTCAGACCTACGTCCTCCGCAACGTACCAAGGGTCTCCAACGTAATGAACCATGCCTCTCTTGCATGATAGATAAAAGCATCTCATGTGACCTCGTCACATTCATACTCTTGCATCTTGTTTCGGCCTCGAACGGCCCGCTATCTCGGCAACTAATCAAAGATTTTCTCCCTTATGGGGGATGTAATTAACGTCATAGCCTTTATGGTATGGCGGACTGCTGGTCCCGACCCGAATCTCACTCTCGCCCCACAAGGATCCGAACGAGCACACAATAAACTTGTCACTCACGTGATAGGCACGCCTGCGCGATCAACTAACCAGTCAATTTTTTATTAATTAACTGGTTGTTTGATTGACATAATAAAATACCCCTGGTAAAAATAATAATAATAACAAATAATCGAACACTGGTGGACCTCTTTCCTTAGACACCGTTCTTCCTTGGAAATCTTGCTGATTCCACGACTTGTCGAAAATAAGGAAACAACTTTAGTGGAAATTCTATTTCATCATTCACAGTCGGAGCTTTACTAGACAACCGTGGAATTACGGCTAGGTAAGAGGTGCGACAGTGGGAGGCTCCCCTCGTATATACGAGGTCTAAATTAATAAACCATTTGTCCACTTAAAGCGTTTACCCGTGGACCTCTTTCCTTAGACACTGTCCTTCCGTGGAAATCTAGCGAGCTGCACGACTTGTCGAAATCATGGTAATACTTAAACTTGTTTATCGATTCAAGATTATGCAAGTAACCCATACGATTTTTAAAGATGATATCTACTCCATTCACAAGCTAGAAAGATAATAGAGTCATAGATGGCAAGGATTATTTGAAGGTAATAAGAACTAGGAAGGAAGCTTAAGATCATGGAATAGAATTCTTATCTTTCGTATCCTAATTTATTCATGTGTGGGTCTTACATGATATGCAACAAGATATGATTTATAATTTCAAATTTATAGATCTAGTATGCTGGATGATATATTGGTTTAGATATCTCCTGAAAACATCGAGAAACGACGTGCGGAGATTAGCGAAAATCCCTTTTTCGGTGTGTTTATGATACCTCTTCAATATATTAGCTATAACATACTTAATACTAAATACAAATTCGGGAAAATGATACCAATGGAAAGAGCACTTGAAAACACACAAGAGGACATGATTTATTGAAGATTTAGCCTGAGAGACACCTACCTTTAATCGAATTGAAGAGGAAGGCAAAACTGGATGAAATGTTCAAGAGCTCCTTTTCTACTCCAAATCACCTCCAATCCTTCCTTCAACGTAGCAAATGCCTCAAGGGTGATTAAAGGGTTTGAGATGGGCCTATTTATAAGAAAAGCTTGGCCAAAATAGTCAAGATTCCTCCCTCCCAAAATCAAACTTCTCCACTTTGAATGTAATGGTCAAAGAAGAAAATTTTAACTTCTCTTCTTAATCTAGCCTTAATTTGGTGTGAACACATGGGAAAAGTCTTAATTTGGTTTGGTGTAAAGACATGGGAAAAGCCTTAATCTTAATTTAGTGTGAACACATGGGAAAAGCCTTAATTTAGTGTGAACACATGGGAAAAGCCTTAATGTAGTGTGAACAAATGGGAAACGCCTTTGTGAACAGGTGGAAAAAATGACTAATCCATGGTGGGCTATGATATAGGGTTTAAATTTTATGACAATCTTCTAGAAATGAGATTAATTTAATCATAAAAGGGGGTATTAAACATGTGTTGCGAATTTTAATCCTATTTGACCCTTTTGAGCCCATTAGCTCATAATCCAGCTCATTATGAGTTATCCAATGGCCCAATGATCAATCATAATCCATTCTAAGGAATTTATTCGGGTCTCCTATACTTTTTCTAAAATGTAAAATATTTAATTTTAATTTTAATTTATTTCAAGAAAATTTAATCATCCAATTTATTTCGTATAGTAATAATGTAATTTTATTATTTCCTAATTATTATAATTATATAACTAAATTAAAATTTTTAATTTATCCATTTATTTTGTTGGGTTTCTACATCCTCCTCCACTTAAAAAAATTTGGTCCTCCTAATTCACATCATGTAATTGTAATTCAAATAGAGGGGTTAAAATTCTTACCTAAGATTAAATCTGGATACTTCTTTTTGATTGACTCCTCCAATTCCCAGGTCGCTTCCTCGAATCCACGCTTACTCCATTGGAGTTTTACCATTGGTATAGCCCTATTCCTTAGCTGGTGTAGCTTTCGATCTAATATCTTGATCGGTCTTTCTTCATATGCCAGATTCTTCTGTAGCTTTAAATCATCGAATTGAATCACATGCGAAGTATCATACACATATTTCCTCAGCATGGATACATGGAATACGTTATGGACACCAGCCAATTGAGGAGGCAAAGCTAACTTATACGCCACTTCGCCGATTCTCTCTAGAATCTCGAAAGGGCAAATAAATCTTGGACTCAGTTTTTCTTTGATATCGAACCTCTTGATTCCTCGTGTGGGTGAGATCTTCAAGAAGACATGCTCCCCCACTTGAAATTCGAGGTCTCTCCTTCGATGGTCGGCATAACTCTTTTGCCGTGATTGAGCAATTTTTAGCCTTTCTTGAATCAACTGGATTTTGTGAGTTGTATCTTGAACAATATCAGGACCAATTAATCCTTTATCTCTAACCTCGCTCCAGCATAGAGGTGATCTACAACTTCTGCCGTATAGTACTTCGAAAGGCATCATTTGTATACTTGACTGATAGCTATTGTTATATGCAAATTCAGTCAAGGGCAAGTGTTCATGCCAACTTTCGCCAAAATCTATCATACAAGTTCTCAACATGTCTTCGATAATTTGATTCGTTCTCTCAATTTATCCATCAGTCTGGGGGTGGAAAGCCATGCTAAAATTTAGTCTAGTACCCAAAGACGATTGTAAACCCTTCTAGAAATGAGAGGTGAATCTCGGATCTCTATCCGAAATAATAGAAGTTGGGAAACCATGCAGCCGCACAACCTCCTTAATGTATAATGCCGCTAGAACATCTACGGTCCATTTGTTCTTTATGGGTAAGAAGTGAGCGGACTTAGTTAGTCGGTCCATAATTACCCATATAGCATTCAATCCACTTCAGCTCTTCGGCAATCCAACTACGAAATCCATGCCAATACTATCCCATTTTCACTCCGGTATTTCGAGAGGTTTTAGCTTACCAGCCAGTTTAAGATGTTTGGCTTTGACTTGTTGGCAGACTGAACATCGACTCACGAACTCGGCTACCTCTCTTTTCATGTTAGGCCACCAAAAAGTTCTTTTAAGATCTTGGTACATTTTTGTGGCACCAGGATGTATAGTATACTTCGATCGATGTGCTTCTTCCAAGATTTTGTCCTTGATAGTAGAACAATCGGGCACATAGGTTCTTCCTTAGAACAGTAACCTTCCATCATCCGTCAAAAGAAAATCCGGTCGTTGATCTAATTTCTCATTAATTTCAATAATCAACGAATCATCATCTTGCAACTCTTTAATTTTCGAGAGTAACTTAGGTTGGAGTCAAATATTGGCAATGAAGACTCCGTCTTCCTTCTCCTCCATATTGAGGTCCAGGTTTGCCATTTGCTCCAATAAATGCCATTCTTTAATAATTAAGCTTGATAATAATGCCATCGGTTTCCGGCTAATAGCATCCGCTACGGCATTGTCTTTTCCTAGGTGTTATTGTATAGAGAAATCAAAATCTTTCAAATACTCCAGCCACCTTCTTTGTCTCAGATTGAGTTTTTTTTGAGAAAATAAGTACTTGAGACTCTTGTGGTTGGAATACACAATAAAGGCTTCGCCATAGAGATAATGTCGCCAGATCTTCAAAGCAAAGACCACAATCGCTAGCTCTAAGTCATGCACGGGATAATTTTCCTCATGCCTTTTCAACTACCTTGAGGAATAGGCGATCACCTTGCCATGTTGCATCAATACACAGCCTAAGCCAATTCTAGATGCATCAGCATAAACCTCGAATCCTCCTCCTTCAGTAGGCAATGTGAGTATAGGGACAGTAGTTAGGCAATCTTTCAAAGTCTGGAAGCTTTTCTCACATTCCTCGTACCATATATAAGGATTCCCCTTTCTTGCCAATCTTGTCAAAGATACAACAATCTTGGAGAAATCCTAAATAACTCTTCTATGATATCCAGCCAATCTCAAGAAGCTTCGAATTTCCGTCACACTAGTAGGTCTTTCCAAGTTTTTCACTGCCTTAACCTTTGAAGGATCGACCGCAATACCATCCCGGGATATTATGTGACCTAGAAAAGAAACTTCTTCTAGCCAGAAATCACACTTACTAAGCTTAGCGTAAAGTTTGTGATCTCTTAATAACTGTAGGGATTTCTTGAGATGTTCCTCATGCTCCATCTTAGACTTAGAGTAGATCAAAATTTCGTTAATGAAGACTACCACAAATTGATCAAGATATGGCCTGAATACACTGTTCATTAACTGCATAAATGTTGCAGGTGCATTGGGTAGGCCAAAAGGCATAACAGTGAACTCATAGTGTCCATCCTTATTGAAATTATGCCCATCTTTATTGAAGTTACGGCCATCAAAATTGGGTCTCTTCTTCCCAAAGGAGGGCTTAAAATTACCAGATCCAGTAACTTGCTCCTTCTTGGCATCTCTTTCTCGGATGCGATCAGACAACACTGTTGCATCTTCTAGGAGTTGGGCTCTTCTCACCGCATCAGTGTAAACTTGGATATCCATCGGGGTGAGTTGAGTAATGTACTGCGGCTTCAAACCATTTAAAAACCTTCTTGCCTTCATCTTTTCGGTACCCACAAGGTGTAGCGCGTAACGAGATAGTCTCATGAATTGGGCTTTATATTTCGCCACTGACAAACTTCTTTATTTCAAGGAAGCAAATTCAGCGGCCTTTCTTTCTTGCACCCGATCGGAGAAATATTTGTTGTTGAAGTGCTCCACGAACTCCTCCTACAACACATGATCGTGAAGTAGAGTTGCTTCGACCGACTCCCACCAAGCACGGGCATCCTTTTCTAGTTGAAAAGTGGCGAGTAGGACCTTTTACTCATCAACATATTGCATGAATCATAATATCCTCTCGATTTCCTTTACCCAATGTTCAGCCTCATCCGGGTCTGTGGACCCAGCAAACTTGGGAGAGTTCATACTCTTGAAATTCCTATGTAAATCTTCGGCTCCTCGGTTTGCTCCTCCCTGAGCAACCTGCAGTAGAGCTTGGGTTAAACCTTGCACTGTCCTTTGCATCTCGTGCCATTGAGCTCTCTCGACATCCATTGGTGAAAATTAAACATGCAAACGCAACTACAAAACTTAGGCATTTTTGTTTATTTCTTGATTAATCATTCTTTAAAGCTTAGCCCATGGCTCTACCCAATCTTACCGGGAAGGTTCAAGACACTATCTAATTTCTAGATCAACATCTAGAACCTATAGCAAGGGAACCTAAGGTTTATGAAACCTAGGCTCTGATACCACAAAGATTGTCACGTCCCGACGCGAAAAATTGAGACGCGACGAGTCCAAACACTCAAGTCGATCAGAGCATGAATAAAAGGGTCCATACCACAAGGAGAGATAAGAAGAAAAGATACTTTTATTTCATCGAAATAAAGTTCCACAACATTCTTAAGCCTTAAGAGGAAAGATACAACTTCCAAAAAAATAAAAACATAATTCTAGCAAGAGCAACCGCTCATAAACCTAGGTAACGAAGATAAACTTGATCCCTCGTTCACTCTAGCCCATTCCCATGTGTTTAGGGTTCATCATCGGAATTACCTGCAATGTTAACCGAAAAACGTAGGGTGAGCAAAACACTCAGTAGGAATTTATATCTTTATACCAGGCAACTTAAAGTAATTAAAATTTTGGATAGTTATTGTGCTATGCCGGGAAACGTAAATAAAACATGGAACATGAATAGGAAATAGAGTAAAGAAATGCTAGTAATTGGAATTACAAGTAGACAAGATATCAAGAAATGAAGTTCAAGTAGAGATCATGTAGAAAGTAATATCATGGAATTTGACCATTTCATACAAGTATGTACAAGTCAAGTAATTCAAGTAATACAAGTAATTCAAGCAATATAAGCAAGTATTTCATGAATTGTGGAATGACATAAATGAATCTAGCAAGTCAAGCACTTCGGTGCAATGCCACACCTAGTCAATCAACTCCCATGGGCACTAATACTTTCGAGTGCTCCCCCCAGGACCAGACCGGGGCCCATTAATGCCAGGCATTGGGATTATGGATCATAGATCCCAAGTATATTTAGACATCTACGTAATATTTATGGCCAATGAATTTCAAGGTAAAACTCTTGGAATAAGGTACAAGATTATCATTCAATGGTCAAGTGGTTGTAAAAGAAATCCCAGAAGGATTTAAAGCATAATGTTTAATGACATTAAGTCGATAAGGAATTGAATTTGTCGGACACGACACAATCAGCCTTTGCGAAAAACCTCGTAAAACGGGTTTAGATCGAGTTTTTCACAGTTGGGTGTTTTAGCTAGAACCCGAGGAATTATGGCCAGGTAAGAGGTGAGATAGTGGGAGGCTCCTCTCGAATACATGAGGTCCTAATTAATAAACCACTTGTCTACTTAAAGCATTTGTCCGTAGATCTCTTTCCTTAGGCACCGTTCTTCCTTGGAAATCTTGCTGATTCCACGACTTGTCAAAAATTAGGAAACAACTTTAGCAGAAATTCTATTCCATCCTTCGCAGTCGGAGCTTTACTAGACAACCGTGGAATTACGGCCAGGTAAGAGGTGGGACAGTGGGAGGCTCCCCTCGTATATACGAGATCCTAATTAAAAAACCACTTGTCCACTTAAAGCATTTGCCCGTGGACCTCTTTCCTTAGACATTGTCCTTCCGTGAAAATCTAGCGAGCTGCACGACTTGTTGAAATCATGGTAATACTTAAACTTGTATATTGATTCAAGATTATGCAAGTAACCCATGCGATTTTTAAAGATGATATCTACTCCATTCACAAGCTAGAAAGATAATACAGTCATAGATGACAAGGATAATTTAAAGGTAACAAGAACTAGGAAGGAAGCTTAAGCTCATGGTATAGAATTCTTATCTTCCGTATCCTAATTTATTCATGTGTGGGACTTACATGATATGTAACAAGATATGATTTAGAATTTGAAATTTACAGATCCAGTATGTTGGATGATATATTGGTTTAGATATCTCCTAAAAACATCGAGAAACGACGTGCGGAGATTAGCGAAAATCCCTTTTTCGGCGTGTTTATGATACCTCTTCAATATATTAGCCATAACATGCTTAATACTAAATAAAAATTCAGGAAAATTGTACCAATGGAAAGAGCACTTGAAAACACACAAGATGACATGATTTATTGAAGATTTAGCCTGAGAGATACCTACCTTTAATCAAATTGAAGAGGAAGGGAAAACTGGACAAAATGTTCAAGAGCTCCTTTTCTGCTCCAAATCACCTCCAATCCTTCCTTCAACGTAGCAAATGGGTGATTAAAAGGTTTGAGATGGGCCTATTTATAGAAAAAGTTTGGCCAAAATAGTCAAGATTCCTCCCTCCCAAAATCAAACTTCTCCATTTGAATGTAATGGTCAAAGAAGAAAATTCTAACTTCTCTTCTTAATCTAGCCTTAATTTGGTGTGAACACATGGGAAAAGTCTTAATTTGGTGTGAACATATGGGAAAAGCCTTAATTTGGTGTTACCACAAGGAAAAAGCCTTAATTTAATGTGAACACATGGAAAAAGCCTTAATTTGGTGTGAACACATGGGAAAAGTCTTAATTTGGTGTGAACACATGAGAAAAGCCTTAATCTTAATTTGGTGTGAACAATGGGAAAAATCTTAATTTAGTGTGAACACATGGGAAAAGCCTTAATTTGGTGTGAACACATGGGAACAGCCTTAATTTAGTGTGAACACATGGGAAAAATCTTAATTTAGTGTGAACACATGGGAAAAGTCTTAATTTGGTGTGAACATGTGGGAAAAATGACTAATCTATGGAGGGCTATGATATAGGGTTTAAATTTTGTGACAATCTTTTAGAAATGAGATTAATTTAATCATAAAAAGGGATATTAAACATGTGTTACGAATTTTAAGCCTATTTAACCCTTTTTAGCCCATAATCCAGCTCATTATGGGTTATCCAATGGCCCAATAATCAATCATAATCTATACTAAGGAATTTAATTGGGTCTCCTATACTTTTTCTGAAATGTAAAATATTTAATTTTAATTTTAATTTATTTCAAGAAAATGCAATCATCTAATTTATTTCGTATAGTAATAATGTAATTTCATTATTTCCTAATTATTATAATTATATAACTAAATTAAAAATTTTAATTTATCCATTTATTTTGTTGGGTTTCTACACCTTTATATTATCTTTATTTTCATATATCATTTGTATTTATTCTGTGGTGTTTTCATATTTTAATGTTGTCTTGATTTTTGAGTTTTATGTCAGAAATCTGCACGCAGACTCGCAGGTGCATTGCTCTTTGTTGATTTAATATACCTCCCAGGGTATGATTGTGCCATTTTCTGGTTCTATCTTGTTGTCCTTCATATTGTATTCAGTTCCATATATCATTTGCATCCATATTGTTGTGTTTGCATAATTTAATCTTGCCTTCATTTTTCAATTTTATGCTAGAATTCTGCATGCACTCCAGTGCACATAGGGCCATGCATTGCATATTATAGTTGCATTCCTACCTTGGTAAGTGACCCTCTTGCCTCCTTATTCCTTGGAGTCGACTAGGTGATCTTATCTGGGACCTCCGTAAGTCTCCGTGAGCCGTGGATTCCCACACGGACGCCGAGCCGGTTGTACCTTTCCACCCCTTAGGTTTGCATTTTACATACATGTGAGGGAGTTAACCTTAGTCAACCCAAAGTTTGGACCTTATTCCTATATGATTCCTATCTTGAGGGAATTATTCTCAATTCAAAATATTAAAAGGTCCACTAAAACTCCTAAAAAAATCTCGTATCATATTAACTTGTTTGGCTTGGGTGAAACCTCTCATATTTATATTGTTTGTGTCGTTTGGGCTTGTCCAAGCCCATTTGTGGTGTTTATCCTGCATTCCCACATTATCCATATAGTTTTGTGTTGATAGACCCATTTATTTGGGCCCTTCCATTGTCAGTTCCATTGTCCTAGGTTATTTTTGCGTTGGCTCTCGTGCATTAGTCTGTCTGTCTCGGAGTCTGGTAGCGGTCCTCCCAAGACTGCCTCTTTCTAATAGCGGTCTCCCTAGGACTGCCACTTGCCCTGTGGCACTCCCTTCTTCGGGTCTTTGCGCCCTTGCTTCCCTAGCTGTATTCCTTTGATATCCTTGTATTAAGTCTCTGTTTCTCTCATGGAGCGCCATTTTAATCCCATGTGCCCTTCTTCTTCCCAACTTTCTTCCTACTCCAGCGTGGAATCCTCTTCCCACGTCGGCCCATCTTCTCGTGGTCCCTCTGACCCTTCTAAAGAACAGAGCAATCTCATGGCCCACCTATCAGGCCTTGTTCGCCAAATGGACCCGGCCCAGGCCCAAAGACTCATTGCAAATCACCTTAATGAGCCGTCTTCCCTTAATGGGCCTTCAAATCACTTTAATGGGCCTTCTCCTTTTAATGGGCATCCCTCTTGTGCCCATGTCGTTGCTGGCCCAATGGGTCCTTATGTCCATGTCCCTTCCAGGCCCATGTACGCTTCCACTCCTGGAATGGGCTCATATTCTTCTCAGCCCGGATCCTCTTATCCGGCCCATTACCATGTTCTTGGCATGAATTCACAATCTCTTGCTCAATCTGGCCTATACTTCTGTCAATCTCTCCCTACCCAAGAGATGATTGCTCAAACCCAACGCCAGCTTGATGAGTTTCAACGTCGGATTGATCCCAAACCCTCCTTAAGTGTCCCCTTCACATTTCAAAATCTTTAGATCCCAAACCCTCCTTAAGTGTCCCCTTCACATTTCAAAATCTTTAGCTTCCACCTCCTTCACAAATTCCCGCATATCGCCGTTATGGTGGAACTGGTGACCCCTTTGTGCACTTGAAGGAGTTCGTTTATGAGTCGGCCATGTTTCGACATGACCAGCGCTTGATGGCCTATTTATTTAGTCTGTCTTTGGAAGGCCCGGCTTGGGATTGGTTCTTTTCCCTCCCACAAGAGCAGATTGAGAATTTCCAAGTTGTGCAAGAGAGATTTATTCAGCAGTATCAGGACCAAGTTAGGCCCAGGTTCTCAGTTGTGGATTTGGCCCACGAGAAGATGAAGCCCGACGAGGAGATCTCTACCTTTGCCGACCACCGACGTCGCCTTGCCGGGCAAGTCCCGGGGCATATTCCGGAGGAACAGCATATCAAGATGCTCCTTTCTAATGCAACGCCCGAGTATCGCTACATCTTGGCCCTGAATGAGATCATCTCCTGGCAACATTTATACAGCCGAGCCCGCTTCATGCGCCAACAACTCTACAATTCCCTTCACCCCGAGTCTCCTTCATCTTCTACGCCCACATACACCTCGTCGTCCACATATCCTTCGATGAGTCAGCCTTCCACCACCTACTCACCATCCACGAGTCAGCCTTTCGCCACATATTCTTCCACGAGTCGGCCATACGCCTCCACATATCCCTCTATGAGTCTGCCTTCCGCCATTTACAGTCAGCCATCCGCTTCCCCGTACCCCCATGTGTCTCCACCTGCGTCTCCACCTCCGGTCATGGGAACACCAAATCTCAAGCAAGTGGATGTCGTCCACTACATACCTCCCCATACCACTCCTCATGCGCCTTCGCCTAGTCCCTCCACCAGTCGCCACGCGCCCTTACCTACACAACCTCCGCTTCCATCTCAACAACCTTCCCCCCAACATCCCTCTTGCCCGAAGCAGGCTCATTACCCTTCGTTTCTAGTGTCTTTCACCAACATTTTTAGGGCTTTGATGGCCACTCACGCATTACCGCTCCCTTCGGTTGTGTCTTGCCGACCCGCGGTCGGGAATTTGCTTCAGTTCTGTGAATTTTCTCGCCATCAGGGGTATTTGGTTGAGGATTGCCCTGAATTCCAGAAGTATGTTTATGGCCTAGAAGATAAGAAAAGGAGTGATTGGCTGACTATTCGTAAGGTTGTTCTATATTTTCGCAGCCAGCAGCGGCAGCAGCAAGCACCGTCCAGGCAGCCGTCTCCGTCATCACAAGACCCGGGGCACCCCTGTGATTCTTTATCCAATGTTGCACCCGCTCCATCACCTTCATCTCCATGTCCATCTCCACCTACCTCATCACCTTCGCCATCTCCTACCCCATCTTCATAGCCTCCATCATCTCTACAAACCCAAGCCTCTGCTCTGGCTAGTGCCTCCCCTTCTTCTTCTACCATCACTTCTGCTCCCGACGCCGCCCGACACATCGTGTCAATACATCGACAGTGGGCGCCGCACCCCTCCTCTTCATCCTCTCCATCATTGACACCACCTCCACTACCCTAATTACTTGCATCACCATCTCCATCATCCTCATTACCTAACCCATCACCATCCCCTTCACCACCGCCTCTCCCAAAACCTCCTACCTCATCTTCTCCGTCCCCATCTCCCTCCTTGCCCGAGCCTGAGCAAGCTTCGCCTTCACCTTTGCCTTGACCTCCGCCTTTACCTACATCCCCTTTACCTCCACTTATGCCAGAACCTATCGTTGCCTCTACTCCTCCTCCACCACTTGAAAATGCCATATCTATTGAAGCCTCCACACCTTCCAAACCCACTACCTCCACCTCTCCATCCACTTCCACCCCTCGGAGCGGGTGTGCGCTACCGTTTGTGCCCCTCGGGTCTGGTCCTCGAGGAGATAATGAGCCAAGTCAGGACGATTCAGTGCCGGTTCTACATTTCAAAATTCAAGATTATATCTGCCACATGCCGGCCCGTGTCCTGGTTACTGGCTATTTTGGGGGTGATGTGCCTGTACTTTCGATGATGGTTGCTAAGAAGAGTTCTCTCGCATTAGTGCATGTTTCTTCTCAAGCGAGGCCGGTGGCAATCTCATTGCTCACCGGGAAGTATACCAGTGATGCTCTTATCAACTCTCGCTTCATTGCCATTCAGATGACTGGCCAAGAAGGGTTCTCCACCCGCATTATGCCCACTCATACGGCCACCAACAGTTTGATGCATTCTATGTTCAAGGGGCAATTGGTCGTATCTTCTGCATTTTCGAAGGACATTATGCACATTTTATGTTATGTCCCTCAGTTTATCAGCAAGCCGGCCACGTCAACACCGCGCATTACTCTCCCTCAATTTTATCTTGCCCTACTATCAAGGGAGTTATGCTTCAAGGTTGATTGCCGAGTGGAGTTGCCGAACCTCATGCTCCTTCTGCCAAAGGACAAGACTCCGTGGTTTTATGATGTTCACCCACCCAAGGGGTTGCCTGCTCAAGAATGTCCACATGTTATTAGCACCTGGTGTTTTGGGGCAACCGCCCCATTAAAGCTGCATATTCATAACTGGGCCAGGCCATCTGCCAGATGGGCCCGTTATTTGAGAAGATATTGTAGATTAAGAAACCCAAAGCACCGAGTCCGCACCAGGAGGGCCCATTTTAAAGATATTTCTGCTAAGAAGAGGCGGCAGCGCAAGTTCAGGGGCCGCCAGTTGTGCACTCAGGGGTCCACTTCTTCTTCCCCTCCTTTCCATTCATCCTTTCTTCTGCTCAGCTCCCACCCTTGGGTGGTGTACTTGCCCTCTTTTCATCCGATTTCCGGGCCCATGAACCCACATTCCTCTTCTTATCCGGATCCTCTAAATTTTCCTTATTTCTTCATTTTTAGGCCTCGGCCTATGCCCTCCTTTCATCCCAATTTCAGGACGTCTTCTGATTCTCCTCCAAAATTCTCGGATTTTATTTTTGATTCCTCTCTGACCCCGTCGGATGACCATTATTCTTCTTCTCTGACCCTGTCGGATGACCATCATGATCCCTCTCCGACCCTGTCGGATGATTACCATTCTCTTTCTCCGACCACGTCAGATGATCATTCTTTTGCACCTTTGCAGTAATCTCTTCATTGCTTTTCTATTCTTTCTTCCTCACACTTTCGGGGTCATCACCCTTTCTCATGCTATTTTTGAGGCTTTAGTCCACCTTGATCTCAGTTGATCTCTGTTCATTCTGTATCTGGTTCCTTGTTATCAGGGTCTCTATGCCTTAACGAGAGAGTTCTAGCCCTCGTCTCTTTTCCTTTTATCCTGCTTCGTCCAGTTTGGTGTCTGTCGCTCCTCCGTGTAGAGGAATCTTTAAGCCTTGTTATCCTTTCCCTTTTATCCTATCAAGCAAGAAATACAAAGCTCGCGCTACTAAAAGCCCGTTGATCAAGATCGCTTCAGGATGTTGTTTCCACGCCATGGATTGCAAGGTATCTTTATTTTGTGCAAGAATATGCTCGCATTTCCATTATCCTTATTTTTCTGCGCATTGTTATAATGGGTTCCTCAACACGCTTGAGTGGCGTTAGGAAATTTGGTTAGTTAAGTGTCAAATGAGTTCGCTTCTGCAGCATTCTCAGGCTGGTGATAGGTCCGCGCTTGGAGTCTAGTTCTTTCCCCAATCGTTGAGGGTGTCCTTCTGAGTATGGGTTTTTCACACACTACACGGCAAGCAATAGCCGATTCCTTTTAGGCAACACCGTTGTTGCTTCGGCCATCCCATGGGTATGCACAAAGGTCCTTTTCTATTCTCTACTCGGCCGAATGTAGGGGCAAGATATTGACGGATAAGATGCCCAACCTAGGCGCTCCCCAATACGAGAGAGGTCTCAAATAGGGGCAGTCTTGACCCTTAAGAATGAGCTTTCAAGAGAAATCTAGCTAGTAAGGGCTATAAATATATCAAAATCAAAATTCAATCAATGCAAAATTATGAATCAAAGGCATGGCAAGAGTGGCAATATAGTTCCCCACGGGACGTCATGAGCTCGGTCGTATGCGTGCCTAAATATGGGTCCAAAATCAAAGACACAAAGCTCCGACGCAACAGACTGTATCTTTGAAGGGTAATGCCCTGGAAGGAATTCGAATCCTGATATCTCCAATCCTGCATGAAGCTTATCTCCATTTTTATCCTATTTTCTCCCTCTTAGGCTGGGTTGTATCCCAGGTATGGCCTTAGTAGGGGCACTGTTCTTTAGAGGCTGCTGGTTGTGGCGCGTCACCCTCACATGCACGCTCTGCTCAAGGGAAGTCTTTAATGAGAAGGGGGAGGGACGATGATCCCTAGACAGTAATTTAAGCTCGTCTTTGGGTGCCGTAGATAGTTTTATTATCAAAATCCAAAAAAATCAAATATTATCAAAATCCAAAAAAAATCAAATACTGTCAAAATAAAAAAAATAGATATTGTCAAAATCTAAAAAAAATCAAATATTGTCAAAAATCCAAAAAATCAAATGCTTGTCGAAAAATCCAAAAGAAATCAAATATTATCAAAATTTAAAAAAAATCTAAAAATTGCCAAAAATCTAAAAATATGAGTCTTTTGTCCCTTTGTTCACATTTTTTTGTTGTTTCTACCCATTTGTTTTGGGAACAAATATAATTCGTTTGTTAAGTGTGCATATTGCAGGTGATCAAGTTTCCTTGCTCCTTATCATTTGCTTTGCCTCCTGTCCACATCCTTTGATCTCCTCTCCTTCTTCAATCTACTCCCTCGATCCTTCTGAAGCTTATGTCCTTCTCAGCTTTTGCCTACCTCGCTTCCTATCTTCATGAGAGGGCTTTGCCTCATGATTATGAACCTGGCGGTTCTGCTTCATTTTGATCGTGGGCTTTGGTTGAAGAGCGTACTTGTTATGTTGTTGTCCCACATGTTATCTTTTGTCCCTCCATGTCGTCCCACACGTGTCTCTTGTCCCGCCATGTGGTTATTATCTCCCCGTGTTGTCTTGTATTCCTCGTGGTTGTTAACCCACGTGCTTTTGTCCCGCCGTATTTGTTGCCCCGTGTATCTTTCATCCCTCGTGTCTTTTGTCCCCCGTGGTTGTCATCCCACGTGTGCTGTCCCACCATGTTCTTGTTCCACCATGTCCTTGTCCCACCGCGGGTGCTGTCCCACCGTGTGGTGTTGTCTTGTCCCACCGTATTTTTGTCCCATGCTTGTTGTTTGTTCTTGTGTTATTTCACCTATGTTGTTATGTCATGATATGCCTCGTTCATCCTTATTTTATTTTGTTATGTTCATCCTCATGCTTATTCATGCTTATTATTATTATGCTTGTCTTATATGAAAATCCCATAAAAATTTGAAATTAAAAAATCAAAAAAATACCGTTTCGCTTGGCAGGTAAGTCATGTATGGCTCTCTATCCCTGCTCATTGTTGTATTACTATATGGTATTCTACATTATTATAGCCTCTCAAGGACCGGCTGGTTCACCGTGTGTTCTAGGATCTGATGTTCCCCTTTAATAAAAATGATGATGATCTAGGAGCATTCGATTAATCGTTGGATAAGCCGTTAGTTTGAGTCGGGTGGGGGACGATAAACTCTGTCTCGCACGCCGTGGTTGCAAGAAGACTCTTCACCCCATCTTGGCTCGATCTAACAATAGTATCCTTGAGTACTTTCTATTTTATCTTTCTTTACATTCGTTTTGATGATTTCTTTATTTTAGCCCAACATGCATCATGTCATTTTGAGCACTCACATCTCATGATCTTTCAAGGTTTTCTCCCCAGTTATGGTTAATTGCACCTCAGTTCTCTCTTGGATAAGAGATTTTCATTCCACTCCGAATTTGAACATTTTCTCTGATTTGCCCGCTCGGTCGGGTTGGCCAGCGTGATTCTTGCCTGGATTTCTATCTCATTATTTCCCTTTTCCAGCTTTTCAACTGTGCTCTTTCCGATCCCCTCATTGTCCGTGGATTGTGTCCCCGATGAGGTTTGTCGTGTTTCCTTTTCCTCCATTTTTTAGTTAGTTTTCCAGACATGTCTCATCCGTGTCATCTATTCCTAGTGGTTAGTTCGACATTTTTGGGAGAATTCATGTCGCTTGTTGGTTGTGATGGGTGTCTTTTGTATTGATGCCCGCTTTTCAATTCTCTCCACTTCATCTCTGCTTCATCTCCATTTCTCATCGTTGTCGTTTTCGCTCCATCTTTTTTCCATTCCACCTCCGCGCCGTTTTTGGTCGTTCCTTTGCAAAGCGGACATCAAGGAGGGGCATATGTTGACACCCGTTTTCAGCCTGCAAGTCGAGTTATTTCTCTTATTCACCTTCGTGAAGCTCCGAATTATCCATTATTTTAGAGTCTTCTTTGACTACATTTTGATCCTATTTCTTGACCATTTTTCTAGTCCACTGAGCTTTGGAAGCTATTATCTTCAATTCCCCCACTTTCGGGTCGCTTTAGGGCCGTTCGGAGCATCGAACGGGCGTCCGGGAAAACACTGCGTAGTTCTATGAAGGCGGTCTCTTAGGAGACCACGTTCATGAGATCGTGGTCTCCTTGGAGACCGCCTTCTCAAGTGAATAGTAACTTTTTTATTTTTATTTTATTTTTATCCGTCATGTTAGCGGTCACCTAGGAGACCGCTTTCATGAGAAGGCGGTCTCCTAAGTGACCGCATTCTATCTGGTATTTTTAAATTTTTATTTTTATTTTATTTATATTTAAATGCCAAGTGACGGTCTTCTTGGGACTACCACCTTCAGGTAGAGGTCTCCTGAAGACCATCTTCTCAATTTCTTCTCCAGAAGCTTCCCAAACCCGTCGGCTCGACCATTTGAACTTCTTTCTTGATCCCATCAAGTGGCAGTCCCCCCATGACCGTTTTCTTCAAGTTGCAGTCGTGCGATAGGCCGTCTTCTCATTGCAGAATCCAGATCATCTCGAGCTCCGATTCTTCGCTCGAGTACTCTTCGGAGTCCTTGTTTGCACCATTTTCGAGGAGGATAGGCTCCTAGCTCGATTCTAATCATTCCAGGACTCTTATCCTCACTATTATCTCTAGGTTTTATCACATATATCCCCAAATTTGGGTGTTTATCTCGGATTCTAACCCTAGGGTTTCCTAAGGTCTATAAATAGCACCCTGTTCGCAGTGCGCGAAAGGGGGCTCTTCTTCGATTCGAGGCGTAGTCATGCTGTGATACCGACTCATCTCTTCGACCCCAACCTGCTGAGGGGAGTATTAACTTCAAATTCCATCGCTCAGCGCTCATTTTCTTCGTTCCTATCTCTTATTCTATGCTTCTACTTTCTAAATTTCATCACAATCTGCACTTTTCTGCACATGCATGCACGATTTGCACTTTTGCATCTCCGTTTTCCATAGTTATACTGCATGTTATTTCAATTTCTTTGCTCATACATCATCACAACACACACACCTATTGTTTTGTCCCATTTACAGGGGTTAAAAACCCTCTCTCGGTGCGTTCTCCCTCAATTTCTCACACTATTTTATGCATCCGAGATAGATAGTACACTTACATGTTCGAATGGGTTTTTATCCTTGTTTTTGTCTTTGATTCGAAGGAGAAGCAAGTACAACATGAGGCCCTCTTCTTCTAACCGGTTGGAAGGCGAGGAGGTCAGATTCCACATCGTTTCCCTCAGCCTTCCACGCGTTATCATGCTTTAGAGGTCCCTCTTTGGGCCGTGTCTTCATCCTTTTCCAAGGTACACGACGCCGTTGCATCCTCTTCTCACACCCTTTGGCATTGTCAATCCTTGGTGGAGATCACAATACGTTTGTTCTATCTATTAATCACCCCTTTCCCTTTGTTCATGTTCATGCTTTTATGCATATTATTTGCTAGTTTGGGGCGGGTAGATTAAACATCTACACCTACATCTCGGCTCAGCCTTTTCGGTTAAAGCTCGCTATCACATAATTTGGATAAACTACCTTCTAGCTCTTGTAGCCTGCTTTCCTGCAATATTGCGGCTTAGACCTTCGGTCAAGGCACGCTTCCCTCTTGCTTAGACACATCGTCGAAGCCTGCTTCCCTAGTATCTTTGGCTTAGACCTTCGGTCAAGGCCCGCTTCCCTCTGGCTTAGACATACCGTCGAGGCCTATTTCCTTGCTATCTCTAGGCTTTCACAGCCCACTTCCTTGCTATCGTTCGACTTTCATAGCCCACTTCCCTATTATCTGTCGGCTTTCACAGCCCGCTTTCCAACCACCTTCTGGCTCTTGTTGCATGCTATCCTGCTATCTCTTGGCTTTCACAGCCCGCTTCCTTGCTATCTTTTGGCTTTCATAGCCTGCTTCCCTGTTATCCGTCGGCTTTTGCAGCCCCCTTTCCTACCACCTTCTGGCTCTTGTAGTCTGCTATCTTGCTATCTTTCGGCTTTCATAGCCCGCTTCCCCGCTATCCGTCCGCTCTCGCGGCTCGCTTTCTTACTACCTTCTGGCTCTTGCAGCCTGCTTCCCCACTACCCTTCGGCTTAGACCTTCAGCCGAGGCCCGCTTCCCTCTGGCTTAGACATGCCGTCAAAGCCTGCTCCCTTACTACCTTTCGGCTTAGACATTCGGTCGAGGCCTGCTTCCCTCTGGCTTAGGCATGCCATCGAAGCCTACTTCTCTGCTATTCTCCGGCTCTTGCAGCCCATTTTTCTGCTATTTTCCAGTTTTCACAGCCCGCTTTCCTACTACCTTCCAACTTTCGTAGCCCACTTTCATACTACTCTCTGGCTTTCCCAGCCCACTCTCCAAAATTCAGCCCGCTACCCTTCTGTTTAGCAAAGCCCGCTTTCTTACTACTCTCCGGCTTTCACAGCTATTGACACCCGTTTTCAACCTGCAAGTTGAGTTCTTTCTCCTATTCTATCTTTGATGATGTCCCGAATTACCCGTTGTTTTGGAGCCTTCCTGGAGCGTATTTCGAGCCCATTTTTAATCATTTTCAAGCCCATTAACCCTTAGAGGTTCGGGGGACTATCCTTCCTTGATTGTCGCGTGACCGGATTGGGTTTTTTGTTGGCCCAGTCAGGTGGCGGTCTTGGGCTGACCTCCACCATCAGGTAGTGGTCATCTCAAGACTGCCTCTTGCCTTCTTGTCCTAGGTGTATCGACTCCGTGGCTCGTGCGTCAACTCCATTCTTTGAGCATTTAGGTGATGGTCCTCCCTTGACCGCATTCTTCAGGTGGCGGTCTCACGACTGACCGCATTTTGATTGTAGAATCCTGATCATCCCGGGCTCTGTTTTCTTCAACCCAGGACTCATTGGAGTCCTTGTTCGCATCGTTTGTGCCTTGGATAGCATGCCAGGTCGATTGATATCCCTTCTAGGAGTATTATCCCACTATTATCTCAAGATTTAATCCATCTAAATCCCTTATTTTGGGTAATTATCCTCAGATTCGACCTAGGGTTTTCCGGGTTCTATAAGTAGCTCCCTGCTGCATATGCGTAAGGGAGGGCGTTCTTTGGACTTGGGGCGAAGCCATGCCGCACCGTCGAGTCTCCTCTTCGACCCCAGGCCGTTCAGGGAAGTGTTAACTTCGTCCTCCTTCACTTAAGGGCTCTCTCTTCTCATCCCTTCTATTTCTCTACTCCGTCTTTCTGAGTTTTCACATAGTTTTTCTGCACATGCATGCACATTAGCATATTTGCATCTCCTTTTCACTATAGTTCTCTACGTTTTAAGTCCTCCTTTCCACTCTTTTCTCATCACAACACACACACCTATTATTTGTTCCTTTTTACAGGGGTTAAAAACTCTCCCCCGGTGCATTCTCCCTCAATTTTTCATGCTCATTTATACATACGGGATGGATGTTGCACTTCAAGGTCTAATTGGTTCTTTCTCTTTGTTTTGGCTTTGATTCGCAAGATTGTCAAGAGTTTATCGTGAGGCCCTCGCTCTCTGACCGGCTAGAAGGCGAGGAGGTGTAATCCACGTAAGTTCTCGCACCTTATATCAAGCGCGATCACATTGTGGCGGTCCTTCTTCGGCCGCATCTTTCTCTTCCTCTTTCCAAGGTACGCAACGCCATTACTCTCTTTTCTCGGTTCTTTTAGCATTGTTAGCCCCTGGTGGCGATCACAGTCCATCTATTTATCTTCATCGCCCCATCCCCTTTATATGTTATTCCATGCTTAAGCATATTGTTCTATAGTTCGGAGGTGGGATTTAATTATCAACAACTCTATTTTTTGGCAATCACGGTGGGACGCCTAGTGCCCATCACTTTATTCTTGCCTTCCTACAACTTCTGTGTATGTATGTCCATATTTAGATAGTGTTTCTTCATTTTTTTCTGCTATTCTCGGAGTTTTTTGATTCTGTGAGGAGGTAGCGGTCCCACAGAGACCGCCTCTTTGAAGTAGCGGCCCTCAGGGGACCGCCACCTGCAGACAGAGTTCTGCCTGTAGATAGCGGTCTCCACCTGACTGCCACCTTCAGGTAGCGGTCAACTGGAGACCGCTGTAGATATTTATTTCCTTACCGGCTTAAAAGTCCTTCCTATCCCTTCTACTAAATCAATGTGAGAAATAAATGAAAGGTAGAAGGGGACAGAAGTATGTGAACTTTTGTGATCGCCACCAACATGCCAAACGTGATGAACATGCCGTAACTTGGAAAAGAAAGGGAGACACTCGCCTTTAACCAGCACTGCAGGGATGCGCGGCCCGTGAAGAACCGCCTTAAGGACGCGTGGCTGTTGACACCTGAAATATAACCGAGAATAAAGATGAGACCGAAGAGAAGATTGAATCAGAAATGAAGATCCCAGAGATTCCTGTAAAGCCGGAACTATAGAACAGTCGTCACTAAAGCTACCACCCGGCTGAAGCCCTCCCCAGCCAAGCTGATGTCCGGTGTTGTCATCGCCTAGATGGCAGTACTGATGAAGAATTGCAGCCCATTGACTGATGAAAATCTCCAGAAATGTTCTGATAAAGACTACGTCAACTCACCAACTAATGGGCCTTCACTTGTTCTGACAGATTCGAAGGACTGACAAATGAAAAGGCACATTAGGCAGCTTTGACAGCTCAAGCCTACTGATGAGGAAGATTAAAACATTAAAAGTCCTAAATGGGCTCACTAGTGTGGCGTCGAGAGCTCCTCACCGAAGCCCAAAAAGCCCATGGAGGCGGCGTCGGGAAGCTAGACTCTTGGCGCCGGGAAGCCTCCGCAACCGACTGAGGGGCACCGGGAAGGTGTGAAAGGCGCGCCAGAGTCGATCATGCCGAGAAGGGGGGGGCACTGCGCTTATAAAACCCCCAGTTTCATCCAAGAAAAAAGAGGACAGATAGATAGACAATCATCAGAAAAAGAATAGCCACACTCGCCAAAAAGAGAGAAGAGAAGAGAAGCTGTTGCTAGGTCTGAAAGAAGGAGAAGGTGGGGTGCTCGGGGAGGGAGAGGAGTCAATGCTCCGCCCTCCCCCATCCTTTGTTTTTATCCTTT
This sequence comes from Amorphophallus konjac, assembly GCA_022559845.1. NCBI lineage: Eukaryota > Viridiplantae > Streptophyta > Magnoliopsida > Alismatales > Araceae > Amorphophallus > Amorphophallus konjac. Next base: position 153,422,833 of record CM040121.1, read on the forward strand.
TGCATTTTCATTTCTCCAATGTGCATCCTTTGTATTGCTTCTGTTTCTTTACTTCTTTTGAAGAATGCTATTGCCCCCCCCCTATTTCGTATGGATGGGCATAGTTAGACGATGTAATCGACAGTATATATATAGACAAGCAGGGTCTTCCCCTTGTTTTCGATACTGAATGCATCTAGTTGTTACTTTCTGAAACATATTTTCTCTTATGTATGTTCATCCGGAAGTGGGGGTCTGGCGTGAGCTTTGGCCATGATCCTCTGCTCCCTTTTTGCTTCTGCTCTGGGTGAGGGGCAGCAAGTTCCCCCCATTCTAACCTATGGATGTTTGGGGTCCATGGCTCCCGAGGAATCCCGGTGCGGTAGGTTTTAACGACCTCCCTCCCTTGATTGTTCCTTCGATGTCATTAAGGCCATCCTAGGAATCAGAGACAGTCATCTCTTGATTTTCCTGGGCGGCCGACAACAAATAAACATATACATCCGCAGGGTATTTGAGTGTGTTTTGGATGAACGATGGTCTCGATTCCTCTACAGACCTTGTCTCTGGATGATTCCCTAGTATCCCTCCAGTAAAATCTTTGGTCCAATTCACTCTTGCATCCCAATTCCTGTCTCGATCGCATAAATCTCCAGAATAGAGCTCCGTAAAACCCTGAAACCCTATACGTTATCGGCACTGAACCCTCCCGGCGCACCAAACAGTCCCCGGCGTGGCACTTCGCGCGCCGAGAGCTGGACGCGCCGATAACCCCATCCTTCCTTTCTAACCGGCAAGGAGCCTCCCTTCCGATGGCTTTCGCGCCGAGAACCCCCTATCAACACTCCATTTCATTTCTGATTACTCCATGTATCTGTCTGAGGGATATCCAGAGACCATCGTGTATACCCTGAAGAGATACAGCAACGGGGAAGGACCTCCCCTACATTACTCAGTCCAGATCCGGATTCCTCTGTAACCCTATAAACCCAAAGAGCTCTGCCACTGCATGTACTCTGATGGTTCCCAAGGGAATATCAACTGGTGCTATGAATGCAGACAGTGTTCTTGGGCCTAGAGCTCTCCTCTTTCGGCCTTCATCCCGGCATCCCGTGGATGATGGTCTATCTCTCCTTAGCATGCTCCAAGACAAGGGGATATGCTGCCGAAATTCACCCACATCACACCGAGTGACCATGATATTCTCTTCTAACCCCGCTGAACCTAAGGAGTTCTGCCACTGCATGTCCTCCGATGGTCCCTCAAAGGGGGATATTAGTAAAACATTGCATCGACATACGGTGTATCATGGTATGTCGGTCCCTCTCTGGATTCCGGGTCGAATATACCCGATCTTTCACGGATCCCGTCCTGCCGCTGCATGGACAGTTTCCTATTCCCATTTGGCATAGTCCAAGACAATGGGGATATGCTGCCGAATTTGCCCCGCACCTGACTCTTGCTTTATCCAGTCTATTTAATGTTCTGCGAATAAACTAGCACGGTCTTATTTGGACTTTTGCCGCTATCCTCCTCCTGTCTTTGGCCTTTAATCAAGGGTTGTCTTCCTTAGGGATGACGTAATTAACGTCATGGCCTTTATGGCATGGCGGACTTTTGGTCCCGACTCGGACTTCACAATCGACTGACCAAGTCAGATCGAGCGCACAATGAAATTGTCACTCCGGTGACTGGCACGCCTAATAAACCAACCAATAAACCAAATAAATAAATCAAAAAAAACAAGATCTTTAGAACAAATCCGTCCCCCACAAGCTGGCACGCCCGGTGGGACCAAGTCTCCCTTCATCTCTATGCCAAAGCAGGAGGCCCGACGGCCTCTCTCAAAATTCTAACTGTGTGTTAATCTTACTCGCAGGAACTACAAATGGAAACTGGATTGATTGCTGTTCACTTCGGCCAGCAGGTGGTCGATGGCCACATCCATGGAGGGTACCTGGCGGTACCGATGGAGTTCGGATCCATGCCTCCGGTAGTGGGTCTGCCCAACTGCTTGGGCCTAGTATTTGTCGACTTGCTACAGGTCGACAACAAAGCTGGCAGCGCCACCATGGTCGAGACCACGGTGGCATCAAAAGTTGAGGAGGAAAAGACGGCGGTTGCCCCTACTGTCCTTTCTTGCTTCGTCCATCACATGAGGACTGTTGTCTCCGCCACTGCTGGTAGGAGAAGAAGAAACAACCGGAGGAGAAAGGTTTGTTGGAACTGGGGGTCGCCTTTCGGCCTCGGGAAAGACAATGATGGTGGGGAGCATGAGAGTGAACCTCAATGGCCGCCCTATGGATGCACGACCTGACAAGGTCGTTCCATCAGTCCGTACCGACAACAGATTCCAAGTGTTGGCCACCAGGAGGGCCGACTGGGAGAACAAGGGCAAACAGCCGCTGGCACCTAGGCCGACCAAGTGCAAACAAGTTTGGAGGCCAAAGAAGATTCAGAGCTGGGCACCAGCTCAAGAAGAGGAAGTTGCTGTCGCCCGCCCCAGGGCTGGGCGCAGAAGATATGAAAGGGAACAAGAATATGTTGCTGCTATCCGCCCCAGGGCCGAGGGCAGGAGATGGGAGAAGAAAGAGAAAGATATTGCTGACACTCACCCCGAGAGGAGGGGTGAGGATTTTCAAAAGGAAGGTAAAAGAGAAATGGGGGAAGTTGCTCCCAATGTTGTTCCACAAAGACCCAGGGTCTGCGCCAGGCAGGCCGATGTGTTCAAATACCCCAAGTCAGAGTACTTGGCTACTCGAGTCTCGAGGCAGGTCTATCAGCCCAAGACTCAGGAGAGACTACTGCCCTGTCCGGAGCTACAAGGGCGTAGTCAAGAAGAGATGAACCGGGTGGTTCAAGATTACTTTCATTGCCTAGGGAACTCCTCCCTAGGGCAACGAAGATTATCTCGTGCCCTAGGCACCATGGGGGAAGAGGAAGAAGTCCCAGAAGGGGTGATGCTGGAGGTTTCATCCTCTGACTCCAATGACTATGAAGATGGCCGCAGGGCCAGATATGAGAAAGATATCTACCAGGAAGAGGGAAAAGAAAAGAGAATGTCTGTATTTGACCGTCTGACATATCCTAGATAGGTCAAGAGAAGAGTTCGCAGGCAGAGAGGGAAGATGCAGATTCTTGCTTGCAATATGGCCGGCGTCGCCGAAAGATATGGTATGTTACCAAATCAACCAGAAGAATTGATCAGCCTGGCCCACAGACCAGGTGCAGTCACAAGAAGAAGCAAAGCAGCAAAAGATAAGATAGTAGCTGCTAATCAAGACGACCTCTCGGCCGTCAATGAAGCCCGAAGAGTCACCATGATGACAGTAAATGTGGTGACCGCTGAAGAAGAAGACGATCCTCTCTCAGACCCCGCTGAAGAGACTTCGGGAGAAATGCAGATTCCAACAACCATGGATCCCATGATCCAGATGATGTTTAGAAAATATCAGCAAGAAATTGTCTCTCTCAGGAGACAATTGAATGAGAGGAATGAACGGACACCTGTCTCTAAGCAGGCCGAGCCAGCAGGGCAGACGTCCAGTTCAGCAGAGGCGGCCGTTCCAGCTGTTCCTCATCAGAATAATATGAGCAAGGCACCAGGTCAACCTCTCTTACAGCAGGCGGCAGCCCAACCCTCTACGTCTCAGACGCAGCCCGCCATGCCGGCACCTCAGCCAACCTTACATACAACGGTCATGACGACCCCTCTCAGTCATCAACAGGCACACTTCTTCCCGGAACCAGTGGATCCAGCTATGGTAAATAAACTGATGATAGAAAAAATGATCGAGATGAAGTTGGCTGAGAAAGTCGGGGACGACTCCGGTACTTATGATGTCTACAAGGTGCCGTACCCTGCACATTATGCTGCCAAGAGACTACCACCAGGCGTCAACAAGCCGCCTAAGTGTGAAAAGTTCAATGGCCAAGGCTCCCCCAGGGAGCATATAGCCTATTACACTACAATCATGGGCGACCTGGCGACCGATGAAGCATACTTGCTGAAATTCTTTGGCTCGTCCCTTACAGGTTTAGCCTTTGAATGGTACTCCAGCTTGCCAACTGGGTCGGTGGCTGACTGTAATACCCCGAATTATTATTTGAGCCCAATATAATTATTAAGCTTTTATTAATTGAGAATTGAATTTTTATTGAATTAATAATGGAATTTTGGATTATTAATATTTAATTCCTTAGAAATAGAATAAGTGAAAATCTGACTACCTTATAAAAATATATAAAAATGGTAAACGGGTTAAGGTTGATGTAGTTAGTAACTTTGTCTTCTGTAATTAAGTCATTTAAAATCCGTGGTTAGATCTATTTAGTGATTAAGACCAAAAGTGCACACTTTTTGACCCTTACCTAACCTTAGTTTAAAACGCAAAATTAAGGCTTAATACTTAACCAAATGAGCTCAAACCAGAGGCAAATGAATGGCCATGATCTGAGGATCAAAAGCCCTCTACCAATTTCTCGAAACCCTAACCCTAGAATGCGCAACCGACCGAGTTTGGTTGAGTCAACCTTTTCGGCACCGTTTCTAACACGTCACTTGCCCCGTCGAATTCTCTCAGCTCCGAACACTCCAGAAGATGTGTGAGCTATAGATAGAAAGCTCTTCGACCCTAGTTTCGTTTGGTAGCAGCTGTGTCCGCAGAGGAGTTAGATCTGGGGAGATATCCGGCGATTACTGAAGGTGTGTCGGCAGGCCGTCGTCTACCTTGTTCCTTTCTTGTTTCTTCGATTGAGGTAGGAATTCTCAACCAAAATTCGAACATGAATACATCATTTTATTCCTCTCGACGAGATCTATCCAGTGGGACTTAAAGCCCCAATTTTTATCAGGTGTCTAGAGAGCTATCGAGGTTTTTGTGAAGGGTTAGCAAGTTCGTTCTTCTTATCTAGCATCTTATTTCAACCTTCGATTGAGGTAGGTTTAATAGGCTAAACTCTAATTAACTTATATGATGTAATCAGCATCTTATTAGCTTTCTTTAGGTGTAGAAAGCCCTAAAATTCATGAAGCATGTTTAGAGAATTTCTGTTCGTAGTAATAGCATGTTTAGACCTAGTTTTGATATGTTCTTCCGTGTTGATTTCTGATTTCAAAGTATTAATCCTGATCCACATGAACCATATTGTATATGGTTGGATTCAGCATCGTAGTAGCTTTCTTTTGATATAAGAAGCCCCAAATTTCATTCTGTATGTTGAGAGAATTTTACGTTTTAGTCACATCATGTCAAAATTAGGGTTTCCCATGTTCTTACCTTAGTAAATCATGATTTCAGTAAGATAATTTGAAATTGGCCTTACTGTTAGATAGTATTCTCTGTTAGCTTTCCAACAGTACCAAAAGCCCCTTATTTGGAGTCCATTTCCATTAGTTATTAGTGTTTTAGTGCAACCCTATCAACTACCTTAGCTTCCCGGCGTTCATCGGACGCGGAAGGGATGACCGGAGACGACCAGAGATGGACGGTCACACGATAGACCACACAACTCAAGCCCAGACCTGACTCTGGCATAGACAGGAGTTCAACGGTTCCTAAATGACCACACAACTAGTTGGACGGTTCAAAACTGACCACATATCCACTCCCAGCAGGTTAAACGGTCCAAATAGGACCACACACGTTGAACGGCCCTGCAGGTGGCCGCACAAGTAGATGGGCGGCCCTGTCCTGGGCCGCACAACCCTGGGATGGGCGGCCCTACCCTAGACCGCCCATCACATGGGTGGCCATGTCCTAGACCGCCCAACTCCCAGTGCTCCATTTGAACCCCGTTTCAGCCCCTGTTAAGCCCGATAGATATACGGCCCTTTACCAACCGTTTATCTAGACAGAAAACCACTTAATACTAGTTCTAATGCATTCATCTTAGTGTTCTAAATGGTAATTAATAAAATAGAAACCCACTTGATAAACGATTAATTATGCAACTATATTTCTGTTAATTGCTTGTTATTCGTGCCTACGCGACTTACGCGATCTTGTTCGTTAGCTTATCATCTTGAATCATTCTTTTTGGCATCTTGACTTAATGTATAACCTAATTCTTGTTAATTTGACATGAAATTAGGATTAATATGGTCATTAGCTTACTGTTTAACTACTGTACTACAGTAGAACAGCGTGTTCAACTTCCCGACTTTTATCAAGTCGTTAGCCGATTAGCGTGCTAGTCTTGGTTTTACCCCCAGAAACTCTATCCGGCGGCTTTACCATCATCACGAGATTTCTTTATATCCCTGTTATGAACCTAATGAAATACCAAAAACATCATTTTATGTGTTCAAATCGCTGATTTGAGTCTTGGATCAAATTGGACGACGAGAGGCATGCGCGGCTAGTAGTTGACCGCATATCCTCTTTCGCGGCCCGATTATGACCGCATACCTTTATACGGCCCAGTATGGACCGTACATATTATTCATGGGTCTTAATGTCTTCTGGACATGAGCGGCCCATAATGCACCGTTCATACCCTAGAGCGGCCCACTGTCAGCCGTTCTTTCTTGACCTCGCGGGCTAAGTTTCAGTCCAGTTCTTGTATGCACGGCCCTGTATTAGCCGTATATAGCCCTTGAGCGGCCCTTTTATGACCGCACATCTCTTGGAGATAAGTTTCATCATGTTTATGTGTTCTTGAATCCAAGGACAAGGTTAGTCCTTTAAATCTTGAACTTATGGCAGTAATTCCTCTGATTAAATTGGCCATTAAAATTGACTGAATGTCTAGATGCGTGGGATCTTGGATGCAATAAATCGATGCCAACGCACCGTAGGGGCCCGGTCTGGTCCTGGGGAGAGCACCCGAAAAATTATTGAGCCCATGGGATGTTAACGACATGGTGAGGCATTGCACCGAATACTTGCTTGCTTGTTACGTCTATGACAAAAAAAATCTCTTGTTACTTGTTACTTGATCGTGATTGAATTGATGTTAATTACTGCTTGTTGGCCAATTCTTTATTACTATCTCCTGTTGTAAATTGTTGTACTTTTTATCTTGTTAATTTTTGGCATCTTATATTTCTTGACCTTGCAAGATCTTTTTATTACGTCGTTTCATTATATCGTTATCGTCATTTATCTCTTTTAATTGCATGGCATATCAAAATGTAATTAAATTGTTAATCATGTAAACTTGCCAGTTATTTCTTACTGAGCGTCAGCTCATAGTTGTTGTTGTTGTGCCCCTGTGGTTTTGATGATGGTTTTGATGATTGATTTTTGATGTGAGTTAATCACTGTGAGTCATCCTGCTGTGTGAGTCATCATGCTGTTATTCAGTTATTTTCTGATCATAGCTCAGTCTATCAAATGTTCAGTCATCTTGCTGCTCAGTTTAGTTTAACTTATTTGATGTTCAGTCATGTCAACTGATACATAAAGCATTCATTGCTACACACTGCTTAGTTAGTAAGTATATACGTTGCAGCGTCAACTCATTGGGATGCAGCATCAACTCAGCAAGTATGCACATCGCCTTCAGACTTTCAAGTCTATACACTCTATTCATTCATGTCTATATAGCCATTTCTTCATTCAAGTCCATACACTCCTCAGTTGGCTTCAATTGAAGTGTGTACATCATAGGCGTTCAAAGTGTGCACTTTGCCTAAGTCTGTACAGCCACTAGTCGCAACAAAGTCTGTACATCGCCTTCAAGGCATCAAGTCTATACAGTGGACTGTGCTTCAAGCATTGGCCAAGTCCGTACAGCCGTTCACTGTTGAAGTCCATACACTGGTCGGTGGAAAGTCTGTACACTGGCATCCGTCTTCAAAGTCTGTACAGCGTGAAGTCTACACATTGGCTTCGCTCCATCAAGTCTATACATTCGACTGCATCCACAAAGTCTGCACAGCATCTGCATTGTCTCGCTCACACTTGCCAAAGTCTGAACATCCATGGTGTCTTTCATCGTCTCACTTTGCGTCTCAGTCTGCAAAGTCTATACATTCGCTGCAGAGATCACTGTCAAGTCTATACATTGGCTAAGGGTCTTCAAGTCCATACACAGTCGTCTGATGCATATTGATTGAAGTCTGTACAACATGCCTTGTTGTTCACAACTTTCTTGTTTGTGACTTCCCTAGTGTTTTGATGATGAGCATCACTATGTTAAATATTGTCATTTTAATCAGATATCTTGCGTAATGTTATGCATTTGAAATTTCCATGATTAATAGGAAAACTACTATGAGGTAGTACCTTGTATGTTCGTACTGTTCCTTTCATACTTCGTGTTGTTTGTGTTCACTACACTTCGTGTTGTCCTTTTGTACGTCGTGTTGTTCCAACTATGTTCGTTGATTGTCTTCGTGTTGTTTACTGAAGCAGCTCAATTTGTTCTGATGAACTTCGAGTCATTTTCATGTGAACCTCGTGTCGTTTCCTCAGTATTTAGTTGCTCATCTCGAGTCATCCTTTTTATTTTTGCTCTTGTGTTTTCGTGTCATTTACTGTAGTTACTCGAGTCGTTTTCCTGCTTTCACTGTTTTATCATGTGTCGTTGTAACCGGTCCTGTCTTCTATCTTCGTGTTGTTTTTCCTAGACCCCGTGTCCTTTTGCTTTGTGACCACACTTCGTGTCGGTTTCTGTTTTCATCTTCGAGTTGTTTTTAGCCCGTCTTGTCCTCGTTTTCGAGTCGTTTTCCTGTGTCTTCGTGTTATCTTTTATGCTTGTATTTTCGTGTTATTTTTGTGTTTGAGTCTTCATGTTATTTCTGTGTTTGTGTCTTAGTGTTATTTTTATGACTTCGTGTTGCTTCTTTCTATCTTCGTCCAGGTTTCCTCTGATCGCGTGTTTTACTACCGTTCTACTCCGTGTTATTTCCTTTTCACCTCGTGCTGTTCTCATCTGACTTCGTGTCGTTCTCTTTGTAGTGTTAGCTTTGGTACTGTGGTACCTCGTGTCGTTCTCTCTTTATCTTGTGCTGTAGTCATCTTATGTACCTCGTGTCGTTCTCTCTTTATCTCGTGCTGTAGTCATCTTATGTACCTCGTGTCATTCTCAGTATAGTGCACCTTTTGTTGTTCCTACACACCTCGTGCAGCTTTAGCTTGAGTGTCAACCGACTTATTTCAGGTATATATATATATATATAGAACCCTGAGTATTAATGGTTTTAATCTCTTTGCAGGAGAAGAAGAAAAACAAAAAGAAGAAGGTGGTTCGAGGAAGAATATTCCCCAGTGACTGGGCGGCACGTGATCCGAGGCTGGAAGGGCAGACAGGATTGTGACACGTGTGCTGAAGCTGGCTGAGAGACTGACACGTGGCCAAAAGTTCTGGGCGGGAAATGTGGAAGCCACACGTGCCTAGTGCTGCCCTCCTGCTGGCTGCTGCTTATAAAAGGAAGCCTTCATCCAACAGATGAAGACCGATCGAAGAAGAAGCCTGGAGAGCAGAAAGCCCTTCGATCCAGAAAAAGAAAAGAGGAAGAAAAAGAGAAGAAGAAGAAATAGAAGAAGTGTGAGCCGAAGAAAATAGAGGAGCAGAGATCGAGAGAGTGAAAGAGCAGAAGAAGAAAAGAGCTGCAGTAGAAAGCAGAAGAAGAAGAGAAGAGAAGAGACAGAGAGAGCCTGCGAAAGAAGAAGAAAAGAAAGAGAAGAAGAGAAAGAGAGAGTTAGAGAGCTCGTGAGGGTAAAGAGAAAAAGAAAGTGAGAGAGAAGAGAAGAGGAAGAGAAGCTTACCTGAAGATCTGTCTACTGGACCGTGGATCAAATCCAGGCCAGTCAGCTCCATGCGAGCCACATCTGTGTTATCTTTCTTTACAGCTTTCTGATCGCTGTGTATTTTTCCTTTCTTTTTTTTTATTTTTCATTTGGTTAGCTTTATACTTCCGATCCTCTGGATTGAGGTCGGGTCCCTCCTGGTCTGGAGGAAGAGAGGTCTGCGACCTCTAGTTTGCAAGTGGCTGGAAGTCACTTGTGTGTTCTCTCCGGTTTGGAGGAAGGGAGATCTGATCTCCGATTCTGGGCTTGTGGTTTGCAAGTCCAGGTGTCCCTCCTGGTCTGGAGGAAGAGAGGTCTTCGACCTCTGGTTTGCTGGTGACTGGGAGTCACTGGTGTGTTCCCTCCGGTTTGGAGGAAGAGAGACTGTGCGTCTCTAGTTTCCAAGTGGCTGGGAGTCACTTGGGGTGTCCCTCTGGTTGAGAGGAAGAGGGGAGGTTGTTCCCCTGGTCAAGCTGTGTGGCAGCACCTGTTGCAGACTGAGTCTGCGGTTTCTAGCGTGAGCTAGTGGAAGCCACACTCGGGTTGAGTGTGGGGTGGATGTAGGTCTGCTGGACCAAACCACCTAAAAACCCCTTGTGCTCTGTGGTTTGACTTGTCTATTTGTGCTTCCACTAGGTGATTGCATAGGGGCGCTCCATGTGTTTGGCTTCTGGTTGAGCAGAAGATTTATTAGTTTTCAGATTGACTAAATCTGTCTTGTTAGCTCTCCAGTGATCTCACTGTGTGTTTGGTTAGTTCCACAACTGTCATTTAGCCTTCAAGTTTGTTTAGTTTGCGAACTAGCATTTTAGTGAGCGAAATTTTAACTGGGCGAAAGGTTTTTAAAAGTCATATTCATTCACCCCCCCCCCTCTGAATACTGCACCGAACCTAACAGTTGGTATCAGAGCCGGTGTCTGCATACAAGGTCCAGCGACCTGCAGATCTGATCTTGCAGTTTTCAGTGCTAATTTGTTTTTAGTGCATCAATATTCATGTTGCATTAACTGTAGTGTTTTCATGGCTCATCCTCCACTATTCAGTAGTTCAAATATTAAATTCTGGCTATCGTATGCACAAGCATGTTAACTCTATTAATCCACAATTGTGGAAGGTTATCTCTCACAGTCCACATGAACTTCCTAAGGATAAGTCCAAGTGGACTCATGTTCACAAGTTGAAAAATGATGATAATGTGAGAGCTCTTAACCTAATGAAGGCTGCAATTGATTCTGACGATTTTTCTTTTATCTCAGATTGTAGCACTGCAAAAGAAATTTTTGATAGAGTGACTGCAACACATGTGGAACAGGAAGAAGAATGTCTCATGGCAAGAAGGAGTGATCAATCAGATGAGTCCTCATCCCAGGTAATCTCTGAGACCGAGGATATTAGCCATGATGAGTTAGTTGCCATGTATGAGCATCTTCTAGATAAATATGAAAGAGTCAAATCAGAAAAGAGAAAATTAAGAAAAGAGAAAAATGTTGAAATCACAAGTCTAAAGGCTGAAAATGAAAATCTAAAATCTAAATTGAAGGAATTGATTGAAGAATTACATTCTGATGATAATGCACAGAAAAATTTAATCACTTCCTTGAAAGAAGAAAATGATTCTCTGCTGACTCAGAAGAATGAAATTGATAAATTAAAAGATAAGCTGATTGAAGAAAACATCCATCTGAAGGAACAAAATAAAAAGCTAATGGTCCTTAACACTGTTTTCTCTGAAAGATGGCTAACGGTAGAAAGAGAAAAATCAGCTTTGAAAGAAAAAGAAGTGAACATTGAATTGAAGTTAAATCAGGAGAATGAGATCCTGAAAAGTCTGAATGATGGGCTACAAAATCAGGTTATTTCGTGTGAAGACCACATTATGACCTTGCAAATTGAAATTGAAAATCTAAACAACTCTTTGTCAAAATTTGCCAAAGGTAAAGAAAAATGGAAGATTCTTTGAATGTGGAAGTCACCAAATTGAATGAAGAGAAAAGGTGCAATTCTCAAGTTAAGCAAGCTGTAAGCAACAAACTATACGCAACATTTGTGAGTAGCTCAAACTTAGCTAGTACTTCTACACCGTCTTCAAAACAGTCTGATGATCAGAAGATTCAAAAACAGAAGGAAAATGTGAAAATGAGAACACTGAAAAAGAATAGTAAATTTCATGCAAACAAGCCTAAGGCTAGAAAATTTCCAATTATTCACGGAAGGAATGTTGAATGCTTCTATTGTGGAAATTCTGGCCATGTACTTGATGATTGCCTTGTCATGAAGAATGATAATGATAGATTTCATGCTAGGACCTCTTATGCTAAAAAATCCTATTCAGCTCAAAACAGGTTATCCAAATGCTTTTACTGTCATGAAATGTGTCATCTCATGCATGAATGCAAGACAATGGAGTTAGATGACTTTGTTGCTACTACTGTACAAAAATATCATGCTAGAAATCATATTCCTAGGAGAAAGAATCTGAATTGCTTTTGTTGTGGGAAGCCAGGCCATAGAGCCGGAGATTGTTGGCATGTTCAGAATAACTCTGCTAAACTCCATGTTGCAAAATTCACATGCCATCATTGTGGGAAGCCAGGTCACAGGGCTGCAACCTGTTGGCTGGCAGGATATCAAAACCAAACTGGTTTTGACAAACAGAATTTTTATTCTGTTAACAAGAAATCTCATGCATATGCACATAGAATTCATGCCAATAAGAATGTGCATAAATCAGATCTGAAAACTGCTCCTAGAAATGTGCTGAGAAAACCTGCTAGGAGTAATACTGTCATGTCAGGACCCAAGACTTCTTGGGTACCTGTTTGTGTAAAATAACATTACTATGCAGGTGTGCCTTGGGACTGAAATAAAAAAAAGGGTAATAAACCAAGGCACTCAAGAATGAAAACCCCTTCCTGAATCTTTCAGGTAAATTTCTTGCACTTCCTATTTTTAGTTCTACTGCATGACATGTTAAATCTGTCTTTGCATAATCATTCTTCATCTGCATTGTCTGAATTGATGTCTCTGAACTCTCCTCATCTGAAGTGCATATATGTGATTTGCATATATAGTACATTGAAAAATCTGGACTGCATTTGAATGCTGTCTGAAATTTGATCCATGCATGCTGCCCATGCTAAAAAATCTGATAGGACAGTCTGATTGTGCACAAGTCACAATATCATTTGGTTTCATATGTTCAGTTTTCAGTACAAACATTGCATGTTTTCAGGGGGAGTTAATTGCATGTCTTTGCATAGCATTCAGTGTTGAGTCTTTGCATGCATGTAGTTAATTGCATTGCATCTCCTTAGATTAAAAATGCCAAAAAGATTGCCTAAATGCATGTTGTCAGGGGAAGTCAATGCATTGCATATAGGTTGTCAAGTGCATACATCTCTATGAGAATTCATTGCATATCCTTACTTATTGATTTTGTTGACAGACCTTGAACATATTTTTGAAAACATTGAGCTTCAAAATCTCTCCTATCAATTTGTATCATTTGGCTTCACATTTCTATCAATCTTTCATGAAGATTTCAATGGGCTATCTCGATCATAAATCTGAAAACTTTTGATCAAAAAATCTTCTATTATACGTTTTTATGAATATCTGAAACAACTCAGGTGGTTTAAGTTTAATGCATTCAATGAGTTTGGCTTTAAAAATCTCTTAAAAATATATGAAGCATGTTTAATAAACCTTAACCATCTGTTTCATGCAGTGTCTTGTAAAATCTTCTGAAATCTACACTATTGAATACATGACTTTATTTGGTTAAGTACATGAGATTAATATTGACTTGAAGCAAAGGAATTTGTCTGAATTGTCAAAAGGGTAATTGTTGTAAGAGCAATGACTTTGGTCACTGAGAAACCATGTCCAAAGGACTGTGTCATGAGGTATCTTAGTCAACTCTGCAGAATAAAATCTCATTGAAAATCAGGCAGAGCAATGGCATGCACACTAAGAAATACAATCCACTCATCAAGAAATGATTTGCAGTGTGTCATGATGTGTAAATGCTATCTCTGTTCATATAAAGCATGAAGGTTAGTCACACTAAGTGCTTAGGAATATTGGCCTCTGATCAAGGTATATCCTCTAGTTACAAGGTGTGCACTGAACTAGAGTGCTCGTAAAATTTGTAGCATGAAAAATTGTTGAACGATTTGAAATATCTGAATATTGATGCTAAAATCAAATTGCTACAACCCTAGACAAAATCATATGACTTCATAATTGCTTGATTTCAATACTGATGCATGTAATTCCGAAAGAAGTCAATAAATTTGATTGTGTAAGAGAAAGGGGGTTTTATCAAGATAAATATGAGAGCTTGGTTCATTTTTATTAAACCATGGTTTTAGATATCAATACAGAATTTTATTGATAAACTCTACATACATCATGTTTAAACTATGCTGTTCAATAAAGCTCATTCATAAGCCCTTATAATGGAAGACTTTGAAAAACTTATGTTTTGGATTTATGAGATTGATATCTCTCTGAAAATCTGACTGAATTTTCTGAGATTGGAGCTTCTTTTAAAAAAAAAATCTGCTAATTGAACCTCTTCTGCTCATTGACCCGAACTTCTCCTTGTTTGCCCCTATGGTCTCCTTCTCATTCATTTCATAAGGTTCCATTTATTGAGGGGGAGCCTCCTTGTCATATGCATCATGCTGCATAGAAGGGGGAAAATTGTGAGAAGTTGCATTCTGGTATCTGTTTATGTTGATTGTTTGCCAAAAGGGAAAATTTCATTCAATCTTTGCATGCAAGTTCCTTTTTGATCATCTCTAACTCATGCTTTTGCTGAAACTCTTAAAGGGGGAGAATCATGTTCTTGCAAGGGGGAGAAATTGACTGAATTTTTATACATGCTTTAATTTCTCAAACTATTTTCTTTTTGATGAAGTCAAAGGGGGAGAATATTTTGAGTCATCAGATGACTCACTGTGTAGTGTTGCCATCATCAAAAAGGGGGAGATTGTTGTGCCCCTGTGGTTTCGATGATGGTTTTGATGATTGGTTTTTGATGTGAGTTAATCACTGTGAGTCATCCTGCTGTGTGAGTCATCATGCTGTTATTCAGTTATTTTCTGATCATAGCTCAGTCTATCAAATGTTCAATCATCTTGCTGCTCAGTTTAGTTTAACATATTTGATGTTCAGTCATGTCAACTGATACATAAAGCATTCATTGCTACACTCTGCTTAGTTAGTAAGTATATACGTTGTAGCGTCAACTCATTGGGCTGCAGCGTCAACTCAGCAAGTATGAACATCGCCTTCAGACTTTCAAGTCTATACACTCTACTCATTCATGTCTATACAGCCATTTCTTCATTCAAGTCCATACACTCCTCAGTTGGCTTCAATTGAAGTGTGTACATCATAGGCGTTCAAAGTGTGCACTTTGCCTAAGTCTGTACAGCCACTAGTCACAACAAAGTCTGTACATCGCCTTCAAAGCATCAAGTCTATACAGTGGACTGTGCTTCAAGCATTGGCCAAGTCTGTACAGCCGTTCACTGTTGAAGTCCATACACTGGTCGGTGGAAAGTCTGTACACTGGCATCCGTCTTCAAAGTCTGTACAGCGTGAAGTCTACACATTGGCTTCGCTCCATCAAGTCTATACATTCGACTGCATCCACAAAGTCTGTACAGCATCTGCATTGTCTTGCTCACACTTGCCAAAGTCTGAACATCCATGGTGTCTTTCATCGTCTCACTTTACGTCTCAGTCTGCAAAGTCTATACATTCGCTGCAGAGATCACTGTCAAGTCTATACATTGGCTAAGGGTCTTCAAGTCCATACACAGTCGTCTGATGCATATTGATTGAAGTCTGTACAACATGCCTTGTTGTTCACAGCTTTCTTGTTTATGACTTCCCTAGTGTTTTGATGATGAGCATCACTATGTTAAATATTGTCATTTTAATCAGATATCTTGCGTAATGTTATGCATTTGAAATTTCCATGATTAACAGGAAAACTGCTATGAGGTAGTACCTTGTATGTCCGTACTGTTCCTTTCATACTTCGTGTTGTTTGTGTTCACTACACTTCGTGTTGTCCTTTTGTACGTCGTGTTGTTCCAACTACGTTTGTTGATTGTCTTCGTGCTGTTTACTGAAGCAGCTCGATTTGTTCTGATGAACTTCGAGTCATTTTCATGTGAACCTCGTGTCATTTCATCAGTATTTAGTTGCTCATCTCGAGTCATCCTTTTTATTTTTTCTCTTGTGTTTTCGTGTCATTTACTGTAGTTACTCGAGTCATTTTCCTGCTTTCACTGTTTTATCACGTGTCGTTGTAGCCGGTCCTGTCTTCTGTCTTCGTGTTGTTTTTCCTAGACCCCGTGTCCTTTTGCTTTGTGACCACATTTCGTGTCGGTTTCTGTTTTCATCTTCGAGTTGTTTTTAGCCCGTCTCGTCCTCGTTTTCGAGTCGTTTTCCTATGTCTTCGTGTTATCTTTTGTACTTGTGTTTTCGTGTTATTTTTGTGTTTGAGTCTTCATGTTATTTCTGTGTTTGTGTCTTAGTGTTATTTTTATGACTTCATGTTGCTTCTTTCTATCTTCGTCCAGATTTCCTCTGATCGCGTGTTTTACTACCGTTCTACTCCGTGTTATTTCCTTTTCACCTCGTGCTGTTCTCATCTGACTTCGTGTCGTTCTCTTTGTAGTGTTATCTTTGGTACTGTGGTACCTCGTGTCCGTGTCGTTCTCTCTTTATCTCGTGCTGTAGTCATCTTATGTACCTCGTGTCGTTCTCTCTTTATCTCGTGCTGTAGTCATCTTATGTACCTCGTGTCGTTCTCAGTATAGTGCACCTTTTGTTGTTCCTACACACCTCGTGCAGCTTTAGCTTGAGTGTCAACCGGCTTATTTCAGGTATATATATATATAGAGAACCCTGAGTATTAATGGTTTTAATCTCTTTGCAGGAGAAGAAGAAAAACAAAAAGAAGAAGGTGGTCCGAGGAAGAATATTCCCCAGTGACTGGGCGGCACATGATCCGAGGCTGGAAGGGCAGACAGGATTGTGACACGTGTGCTGAAGCTGGCTGAGAGACTGACACGTGACCAAAAGTTCTGGGCGGGAAATGTGGAAGCCACACGCGCCCAGTGCTGCCCTCCTGCTAGCTGCTGCTTATAAAAGGAAGCCTTCATCCAACAGATGAAGACCGATCGAAGAAGAAGCCTGGAGAGCAGAAAGCCCTTCGATCCAGAAAAAGAAAAGAGGAAGAAAAAGAGAAGAAGAAGAAATAGAAGAAGTGTGAGCCGAAGAAAATAGAGGAGCAGAGATCGAGAGAGTGAAAGAGCAGAAGAAGAAAAGAGTTGCAGTAGAAAGCAGAAGAAGAAGAGAAGAGAAGAGACAGAGAGAGCCTGTGAAAGAAGAAGAAAAGAAAGAGAAGAAGAGCAGAAGGAGAAGAAGAGAAAGGGAGAGTTAGAGAGCTCGTGAGGGTAAAGAGAAAAAGAAAGTGAGAGAGAAGAGAAGAGGAAGAGAAGCTTACCTGAAGATCTGTCTACTGGACCGTGGATCAAATCCAGGCCAGTCAGCTCCATGCGAGCCACATCTGTGTTATCTTTCTTTACAGCTTTCTGATCGCTGTGTATTTTTCCTTTCTTTTTTTTTTCTTTTTCATTTGGTTAGCTTTGTACTTCCGATCCTTTGGATTGAGGTCGGGTCCCTCCTGGTCTGGAGGAAGAGAGGTCTGCGACCTCTAGTTTGCAAGTGGCTGGAAGTCACTTGTGTGTTCCCTCCGGTTTGGAGGAAGGGAGATCTGATCTCCGGTTCTGGACTTGTGGGTTGCAAGTCCAGGTGTCCCTCCTGGTCTGGAGGAAGAGAGGTCTTCGACCTCTGGTTTGTTGGTGACTGGGAGTCACTGGTGTGTTCCCTCGATTTGAAGGAAGAGAGACTGTGCGTCTTTAGTTTCCAAGTTGCTGGGAGTCACTTGGGGTGTCCCTCCGGTTGGGAGGAAGAGGGGAGGTTGTTCCCCTGGTCAAGCTGTGTGGCAGCACCTGTTGCAGATTGAGTCTGCGGTTTCTATCGTGAGCTAGTGGAAGTCACACTCGGGTTGAGTGTGGGGTGGATGTAGGTCTGCTGGACCGAACCACCTAAAAACCCCTTGTGCTCTGTGGTTTGACTTGTCTATTTGTGCTTCCACTAGGTGATTGCATAGGGGCGCTCCATGTGTTTGGCTTCTGGTTGAGCAGAAGATTTATTAGTTTTCAGATTGACTAAATCTGTCTTGTTAGCTCTCCAGTGATCTCACTGTGTGTTTGGTTAGTTCCACAACTGCCATTTAGCCTTCAAGTTTGTTTAGTTTGTGAACTAGCATTTTAGTGAGCGAAATTTTAACTGGGCGAAAGGTTTTTAAAAGTCATATTCATTCACCCCCCTCTGAAAACTGCACCGAACCTAACAGTTGTTTCCCCCCTTTCCAGGCTATTCAGGTGACGAGCTTACCATCGGGGATGGGCAGGAGTGATGTCTTGAGTGCACCAGTTCTAGAGTGGTGTTGGCAGTGTTATCCTATTAGTTGTGCTTTAGAGAGTATTTAGCTTCAATTATGTTGTTAATGTTTAGTGTTTAATGTCTCAGTTGTATTAAGTTGGTTTGAGGATTATTGTATCAGTTGTGGTTTGTTTAATGATCAAAAGGTTATTTCCATTCATAGCACGTGTGTTATATTTAGATTAGCTCTCTCTCTCTCTCTCTCTCTCTCTCTCTCTCTCTCTCTCTCTCTCTCTCTCTCTCTCTCTCTCTCTCTCTCTCTCTCTCTCTCTCTCTCTCTCGCTCTCTCTCTCTCTCTCTCTCTCGCTCTCTCTCTCCTGCTAGCTAGTTTCTAACTGTACGTCCCGAGTTTCCGCATCGGGGCGTGACACTGACTGGCCCGATATGCAGCGAAAGTTCCGAGATAGATTTCATGTAACAGAAAGGAAAATCACAATAGCCGAACTGTATGCATCCAGGCAAAAACAGGATGAGACCGCCCTAGATTACATAAAAAGATGGAGGAATTTGGCCATGAGATGCAGGTGACCCCCCCATCAAGAAGATGCAGTACAAATATGCAAGCAAAATCTCAGAAGATAAGTGCTGGAAAAGATGATCGGGGCGGATGTCAGAACATTTGACCGGTTAAATAACATAGTTGCAGAAGTCGAGACGTTCCTATCCAAGCGTTCGGCCACTAATGCCCCTGCTATTCAAAAAGGGAAAGCCGTTGATCGACGGCCATCACATTCAGAAGCCAATGCTGTTGATTTCGGAGCCTTTGAACAACAGAAAGAGAAAGACAAGGCGACTGATGCTCCTTCACCGACAGACCCAGCAGAAATGAAAGAAAAGGTTTCCCTAAGAAACAAGATGAGAAAAGCATACTCCTTCCCCAAGGATAAGACAGGTGCACTATTTAGTTGGGCTTATAAGTTCAACAAAATAACGCTGCCCGAGCCAAAGAGACCCGCTGATGCAGCAAAGAAGGATGACCCGCTGTTCTGTCCCTATCACCGGGGACTGGGGCATACTATAGAAAACTACTATGTCTTCAAAGATGTTATGGAAAGCATGTTCAAGAGGGGTGAGCTACAATTAGGGGATTGCCAGGTGGACCCTCCACGCCCTCATGAGCCTCCAGCGCTGAGAATGGCTACAAACATGATCTCTCTATATCAGCAGTTACCCGAAGAGGCTGTTGAAGAATGCACTAAGCACACATACGAGACCTGCTTCCTTACCCCAATCAAGGTGCAGATAGGGTGGCAAACAGTGCCAGCTAAAACCAGGAAAAAGCCCTCAGCACGGACAGCACCAGGGGCCTCCACCCGGGGTGTTACTCCGAAGCAGACTTTGCCAGCAGTAGAGCAAGTATGGCTAACCGCGGAGTCACCGCCAGTTATCCGCATCCCTACTCACAACTGGAGAAAGCAACCTCCGCCACCTGCCCATGAGAAAATAAGCCCCGAGGTGAGGTGCCTACAGCTATATATTGATCAGCTGGATGAGTATGAACAGTTTGAGCCTAAGCCGATGCTAGTAAAGGACCATGTCCTCTGGGAGCAGCGAGAAGGGCTGACCGTCAAAGAAATAGTAGGAAAAGAACAATAGAAAGCTGAAGCCGAACTCTTCTGGGGGCACCAGCTAGCCAAGAAAAGATCCCAAAGAAAGAAGAAGTCAAAGAACAAGGAGAAGGTGACGACAGTGCACTGCAATACCCTCTCAGTGTTGTTCACTTTGCCTGGGGAAAAAGATGATGCAGAAGCGTCGGCCACGCCACTGGAAGCCAACCATGCTGAAGCGTCAACCTCAGCACATGCTACCCGTTCTGGGAGAAGATGGGGGCGTCCCCTGCCAGCCAATCACAATATTGTTTTCAGAGGAGAACAGCCTTATCAGTTACCAGAGCCAGAAGTGTGAGGTGTCCAGATTCCCCCTCCTGCTAGTTTATACCAAGAAGAGAAGAAAAGGGATGGGGCCCCGTCATTCCTTGAATTCCTATCCAGTTTGGAGGGCGAAAAGCCGATGCAAGCTGCACCAATCAGAAGTAACAAGCGCCAACAGCCAACGGCTCTGAAACCTAAGCAAGGTGAAGGAGAAGAAAAGGATCCCCCGACAGCACCAAGGGCCATCCTTTTAGAAGAAACCCCGCAAGAAACCAGCCAAGAAACCGAGGCAAGAAGTTGGCAGGTAATGCCACAGGCACCTCTTGAACCTCCAAAGCCCCGCTGGGCAGAGGAGACGCGGCTCTCCAATGTCCGAGTAGGCAGCCGAATTATGAAAATGCAGAAGAAGCTCCCCACCAGATTCTCTATATGGGAAATTCTCTCCTTGAGCAAGGATGCCCGCCAAGCAATTATTGACGCTTTACAGTCGCCAGCACAGTATGAAGCACTGCTAACAGAGGTAAACTCTGGGTCAGCGGTCACTTTCACTGAAGATGACATGTTGATTCCAAACCCCAGCCACAACAGGCCGCTGTACATGAGAGGACATCTCAACTGCCAGCCACTAAGCCGGATATTGATAAATCCAGGGGCTGCTGTAAACATTCTGCCATACCGCATCTATCAGAAATACTACTTTGATATGCACCTCACTAAGGTCAGGGACATGAAGATTGCTGGCTTTAATCAGAAGTGTGAGACACCTCTAGGGGTAGTAGATTTCAACCTCACATTGGGAGACCTCACTACTGTGGTGCGATTCTATGTAGTCGAGTCTAACACCACATATAAGGCCTTATTGGGGCGACCGTGGCTGCATGAATATCAAATAGTTCCGTCCACGCTGCATCAGTGCATTAAGTACTGCCATGATGGTAAAGAAGAAAGAGTGTTTGCATATCTACACCCCTTTGAAGTATTCGAGTGTCACATGCTCGACGCATCCTATTATACGGACATTCCACAAAAAGATAAGGGGAAAGAAACTGTGACTAGCCAGAAGAAATCGGCAGTAAATATAGAGGATTGGTCTCCGCCACCACCGCGGGGCTATATCAAAGAGCATGAGGTATCCCACATCTCTCATGTTGGGGATTTCGCACGGATTACACCTCCAAGCATTCATCCCGATGATACTGATGAAGAAATGAATGAAAAATATACACAAATCAAGGTGCCAGAAGGATTAGTCAAACCCGTCACCAGTTTGGAATGCCAAACGGTGCTGCCACTCAAGATTATGGAGGTCCCTTGCTTCTGCGAGCCTCCTATCATATTTTACACCGGGGAGCCTGTCGAGGAAGATGATCAGGACTGCATAATCCTGGAAGAATCCACAAGCTGAATGGTGCCAATTGCAGGCTTGGACTACACCACGCAACGGGTCTCGCAGATGTTCTCCAAACTGTAGATGCCTTCACTACAGCCCGTCGCCCAGAAGAAAGCATTCCAAGGACTTTGGGATCCGCCCCAGAACAACAAGGAATTGATGAAGATCACCCAGCACCCGGGATTGGGCTACACTCTACAAGAATACTATGAGGCCGAGGTGGATGTCATCTCCACCTTTTTCTCACATGAAGACCCTCCTGAGGTGGGCTATGATGATTATCCCTTAGAAGAAGAAGAGATTATATATCAGTCCATAATGAATGATGGGCCTTCTGATGGCCGGCCAGAAGCAGGAAAGTCTAATAAAGCAAATATGTGTCAGTGTTGGGAAGACATGTCTTGCAAAGAAGATATGTTCCAGGCCGAAGCAAAGTTTGACACAGGAGCCCCGGATGAAGATCAGATTTCTGATGATACAAGAGAATGCTTAGAGTTTGAACGTATTCTGAAAGAAGTTCGAGCTCTGCAAGATATAGATCCCCCAGAGGAATCCATGCCAGTGAAGCCTCCGGGAATGGAAGACATCTTCTTCAAATCGTACACGGAGCCGATCATATCCCAACAGCAAGCTGAACAAAGTCGAACAGTTTCGGTCCTGTATGATAAGCCGCCATCAGCCGGAGACCGGCATGAGGAGTTAGAGAACTCAGAGACTGAAGAAGACTATATCCCCGGAGGCTTCGTCGATCTGCAGGAGGCTCCGCCCGAAGTTGAAGATGGTGGCCAGGCCACTGTTTATGAGCTAATAGAAGTAAACTTGGGGATAGAAGAGGAACCAAGACCAACCTTTCTTAGCGCTCTGCTAGAACCAGAGGTCCGGGAACATTATATACAATTCCTGAGGGAGTTCAGAGACTGCTTCGCCTGGACATATGATGAAATGTCGGGATTAAATCCCGATGTGGCACAACACCTGCTGGCGGTTAATCCAGAAGCCAATCCCATAAAACAGCCACCCAGGAGGATGCGACCTGAGCTGATCAACCAAATCAACAAAGAGGTCGACAAGCTTATTGATGTTGGCTTCGTCGAAGAAAATCAGTACACCACATGGTTGGCTAATATAGTGCCCGTAAAGAAGAAAAATGGGCAGATCAGAATATGTGTTGACTTCCGAGACCTTAATAAGGCTTGCCCGAAGGATGATTTCCCAGTGCCAATTACTGAAGTAATGATTGATGCAACCACTAGTCATGAAGCCCTTTCATTTATGGATGGTTCATCCGGATATAACCAAATATGGATTGCTGAAAAAGATAGAATACACACTGCATTTCGCACTCCAAAAAGGATATTTCACTACAAAAGAATGCCGTTTGGCCTTAAGAATGCCGGCGCTACTTACCAAAGAGCCATGACAAAGATTTTCGATGACTTGCTCTTCAAGAAAGTGGAGTGCTATGTTGATGACCTGGTGGTGAAAACCAGAAAGAAAGAAGACCATCTGCAGGACCTGAGGGTAGTGTTTCAAAGGCTGCGAAAATACGAGCTGAAGATGAACCCTATGAAGTGCGCCTTTGGCGTGACCAGCGGAAAATTCCTTGGATTTATTGTCCGGCACAGGGGTATTGAGATTGATCCATCCAAGATCAAGGCTATTCAAGAGCTCCCTCCACCGAAGAATCTGTCTGAGCTAAGGTCTCTGCAGGGGCGTCTGGCCTACATCCGACGATTTATATCAAACTTGTCGGGTCGGTGCCACCCCTTTCACAAGCTCATGATGAAAGATGTGCCGTTCCTGTGGGACGGCGGATGCCAAGAGGCTTTTGAAAAGCTGAAGGAATACCTCAAGACCCCTCTAGTATTGGGGGCACCAGTCAAGGGTAGCCCTTTAATCCTCTATATAGCAGCCACGCATTGTTCGCTGGGGGCAATGTTAGCTCAAATAAATGAAGATGGAAAGGAGCAAGCCTTATATTACCTTAGCAGAAGGTTGATCAGGACTGAAGCAAGCTATACTTACATAGAGAAGACCTGCTTGGCACTGGTTTTCACTGTTAAGAAGCTCCGACACTATATGCTGTCACATGAGATTAGATTGATATCTGCAGCAGATCCGCTCAAATATATATTGACTCAGCCGGCACTCAAAGGTCGACTAGGCAAATGGGCTGTGATTCTGATGGAGTTCGAAATCACCTATATACCTCAGAGGGCTATAAAGGGCCATGCTGTGGCTGATTTCTTTGCAGAGCACCCTGTACCAGAAAGTGCTATGCTGGAGACTGAGCTCCCTGATGATGAAGTGATCGAAGCCTGTCAAACCCAGCCAATCATGTGGCAACTATACTTTGATGGGACATCAAGAACAGAAACTGATTCCAGTGGGAAAACAAGAATACGTGCAGGGGCCGGCATTGTGCTGAAATCTCCAGAAGGAGAAGTGTTGCACACCTCCTGTTCTATAAATAAGCCTTGCACCAACAATGAAGCTGAATATGAAGCTCTGATAATTGGTCTCCAGGTCGCCCTCAGTATGAGTATTCAGATGCTTCAGGTATTCGGTGACTCAATGTTAGTGTCACGCCCCGAGCGCGGAAGATACCCGGAGACGCGTAACGAGTTTATATCGATCATGTCAATCAGAGTATTAGTGTATTCGACACCAAATCAGAGATGCGTCAAAGTAAAGATAACCCAATCCATTTCTTTCTTTAATAAGAATATGTCTATTACCAACCCTTGCAAATACTAGACTCAATAAAAGAAAAGTACAACTCTGACTCAAGAAAAATATATAGAAAAATAGGACTGACTGACGCTTGAATAGCTCTAACTCTTTCACTCTTGACCTTCCCCTTCTGTTTGGGTCTCGTCATCGGACTTACCTGAAAAGTATGGAAACACTGAGTGAGCGAACGCTCAGTAGGAAATTATATCTCAAGAGCTAGCAAGGGGTTTAAGTAATTACATTTTTATGAATGCACTATAGCTATGCATGCTCGCATAACACGACAAGATAGAGAGTATATTGACAAGATAACAAGGTGAACTATTCTTGAACTTTCAAGAACTTTATATCAAATAAATGTCAAGATGTTTCAAGCAAGTATATTCATCACGTCATGTCGAGAATTTGGCTATCACGTTTCAAGCAAGCAAGTATATAAATTACCCTTTTTCAGGTCACGCAAGTCATGTCATGTCAAGTCAAGTATAAGATTTGTGGAATGTCCAATAAAGCTAGTCATGCACTTCGGTACAATGCCAATACCGTCATCATTACAACTCCCATGGGCACTAGTACTTTTGGGTGCTCCTCCCATGACCAGATCGGGCCCTATATGCGCAGGCATTGATCATGTATTTTGACATCCACTTTGTGTATAGCCAATATGGAGTTTCAAGGATAAAGAACTTGTATGAACTTAGAGGTAGATAGCATTTCAAGGATTTGAACATGACAATAATGACGATAATAACGGTGTAATCACGAGTATCGATAAAACTAGGTGGAATTGGTTCCCTAACTTGGGTACCATGACAAGTAAGTGCCCACAAGTAGATGGTCACTCTTTTAATATAGAATTGAGGTCCACAAGAACATCATAATAATATTTGATATAGAATTGGGGTCCACAAGAACATCACAATAATGGCATGCTTTCCCCGTTCATTAAGATAATTCTCATATCATACACATAGCATAACATGAGGGCCGGTATACCATGTTTCTATAGAGTGACATGGCAAAGATTGTGTAATGGGTTTTTATGGTACAACCAGCTCAGTCGGCCTTGAGGGAATCCAAGGCTACGAGGAGTCTTACGGAGGTCCCAATGACTAACTTGCTAGTCCAAAGGAACGGAATGTCCAATGGAGAGCTTGTATGTCACCGAGAGTTAGTGGGTAATGTGATAAATCATCATGAAACATGGGGCTATATTCACGGACTGGAATATAGTGCCGATATATATATATATAAATACATAAATATACATATGAAACCCTCGGTTAACAGTAACACTGTAAAATAGTATCACAGGAAAATAGCGACTTAAGCTAAGTCATTACTTATCAAATTAACGCCTTCTACAGGGGCGTTTATTTATGATTTAACGACTACAGTAGCAGGCGTCCATTAGATTTATAATATTTTGCAAAATTGCCAATTTCTGGAATTTTCATGAAAACGCGCCTCACAGAGGGGTGTTAATTTTAAAGTCACGCCCTGGTGCAGGGCGTCAGTTATATAAGAGACGACCTATCCCAGGTCGTTAATTCCTTAACATCCGAAATAGGATTCATGAACAGTATAAATTTCCAGATAATAAAATTTTCAGGAAGAGGATCACATGGTCAGGAAGAGAAAAATAGCAGGATTCAACAAGTATGATCATGCATTAGATTAGATACATGGTTTACTTGATATAGAATTTTAAACATGGGTAATTAATAAATTAAGTGAAGTTGACGACTTCTGGGCAGGGCGTAAAAACAAGAATTAGCGCCCTAGCCTGGGTCGCTTCCTTTAAAATTAGCGCCCTAAGGAGGGTCGCTACTTACACTATTTTCCATAAAACTACAAAAAACGCAGAGAATCTATATGCATGAATTGACAGATGACTTTATCATAATTACTATGTTGGTTTGGGCTACAATTCTTGAGAAAACCTACCTGATGATGTTCTGGGTGAAGACACGTGAAGAAAGTCGAAGAGAGAACGATACTCTGTTCTAGACAGAGTGTTCAGAAGTTGTGTAAACAGTAACTCTAACAGTACTGATAGTCAAGTAATAGCAGCCTCCCGATGGTTTCGTAGAAGATTTCTCCTAGACTCCGGTCGTACAGAAATTTACAGCTTCCCCCCCCCCCCTTCTGTAATCGGAAGAAGACGGGAGATGACGAAGAACCCACGTTCTTCAGCGAGACAGGGAAAGCTCCCTCACAGGCAACCTACAGAAAAAGAAGATGAAGAATGATTAATAATCTTCATATTCTCTGTCTGAAGGTAGAGGAAGAAGAACATTACATGTTCTTCACGCACGGCAGCAGAGCTTCCTTCAACCAAATAGCCTATTAGGGTTCGACAGGAAGGGTTATTTATAGGGTTTTTACGATCCTAATGGAGTTAGTATCGTATTGGAAGTAATATTTCCCTAATAGAGTTCTTACCCTAATCAATCTTCCACGTAGTTATCCAGAAACTTGCTCTGGATAGTCTCCTGGGTCGAACGAAACTCGAACAGAATTAACGCCTTGCCATAGGGCGTTAGTTTAAATTGACGCATTTGTTAAAGTCATTTCTTATGTAAAACGCGTCCATGTGGAGGGCGTCACGTTTACTTGCCCTTTTTTATTATTTTGGCCGTTTAAGAATTGACGACATCTGCTGTTGTCGTCCTTTCTGGAATTCGCGCCTTGTATAAGGGCGTTTCTTTTTGAAGTAGCGCCTTGAGTCAAGGCGTTATTTACATTTTGGTTTATTATTTACTTCTTTAGGCTCTTATCATTTATTCATTAAATATTTTAATCTTATTTTGATCAATTGGGGTTTTTATTTCCTTTTATTTTTACCAGGGTTGCTACACCCTCCCCCACTTAAAAGAATTTGGTCCCCAAATTCAATAGTACATATATATATGTGGAGAGTGTAGAGTATATACCTTTTTAGAATAAGTCCGGGAATCGTTTCCTCATAGACTCCTCGGTCTCCCATGTGGCTTCGTGTTCTGAACATTTACTCCATTGCACCTTAACCATGGGAATAATTTTGTTCCTTAATGTTCGTACCTCGCGATCGAGGATCTTCATGGGCTTTTGTTCATAAGTAAGGTCCTTTTGAATCACCAGGTCTCCATGATCAATGATATGTGACGGATCGTGCACATACTTCTTTAACATGGATATATGGAATACATTGTGAACATCAGACAATTGAGGAGGTAAAGCGACGCGGTAAGCAACTTCGCCAACTCTTTCTAGTATCTCAAAAGGTCCGATAAACCTTGGTGTAAGTTTGCCCTTAACACTAAATCTCCTTATTCCACGTCCAGGTGATATCTTGAGAAAGACGTGATCTCCGACTGGGAATTCGAGATCTCTTCTTCTTGTATCAGCATAAGCCTTTTGTCTAGACTGAGCTACTTGCAGTCTTTCTCTAATCAACTGTATCTTCTCGGTGGTATCCCTTACCATATCTGGACCTAATAGTTGTTTCTCTCCAACTTCGTCCCAGCATAAGGGTGATCGGCAACTCCTTCCGTATAAGGCTTCGAAAGGTGCCATTTGTATACTTGCCTGGTAGCTATTATTGTATGCAAATTCAACCAGAGGCAAGTGGTCATGCCAGCTTCCACCAAAATCAATGATGCAAGCCCTGAGCATATCTTCAACCACCTGATTAGTTCTCTCAGTCTGACCATCCGTTTAAGGATGAAAAGCTGTACTAAAGTTAATTCTCATCCCCAGTGAATGTTGTAAACCCTTCCAAAATTGAGAAGTAAATCGGGGGTCTCTGTCAGACACGATTGAGACAGGCACTCCATGTAACCTGACTATCTCTTTAAGGTATAATGCAGCAAGAACATCAACTGACCATCGACTCTTGATTGGCAAGAAGTGTGCTGATTTGGTCAATCGATCAATGATAACCCATATTCCATCATATCCTCCTTTTGATTTAGTTAGACCCACGATGAAATCCATACTAATATCCTCCCACTTCCATTTGGGAATATCCAGAGGATGTAGCTTTCCGGCAGGCTTCTGGTGTTCAGCCTTAACTTGTTGGCAGGTGAGACAGCGAGACACAAAGTCCGTGACTTCTCTCTTCATATTAGGCCACCAGAAGGTCCTTTTTAAATCTTGGTACATCTTAGTAGATCCTCGATGAATTGTGTACCTTGATCTGTGAGCTTCATCTAAGATCTTCTTCTTTAATTCTGGACAATCCGGTATACAAGTTCTATTTTGGAATAACAACCTTCCATCTGAAGCTAGTTGGAACACAGATTGTCCTTCTAGTTTGCCCTTGATTTCCACTAATACCGGGTCACTACCTTGAAGTCCTTGTATTTCGGATAGCAAGTCTGGCTGTATGCTCATATGGGATAAGGTGACACACCTACTGTCCTTGTCCATGCTTATAATAAGTCTAGTGAATTGTTCTAGCAACTTCCACTCATGAATCATACAATTGGCTAATAATGCTCTCGGCTTTCGACTAAGGGCATCACCTACAGGATTACCCTTTCCAGGATGATATTGTATAGTAAAGTCGAAGTCCTTAAGATATTCTAGCCAACGTCTTTGCCTCATATTCAATTCCTTCTGAGAGAAGAGATACTTAAGACTTTTATGGTCAGAGTATACAAGAAACTGCACTCCATACAGATAATGTCTTCATATCTTCAGTGCAAATACTACCGCAGCCAATTCTAAATCATGAACTGGGTAGTTCTCCTCGTGCTTCTTCAATTGGCAAGAAGAGTAGGCTATAACCTTCCCTTGTTGCATTAAAACACATCCGAGGCCAATGCCAGATGCATCGGTGTATACCTCGAACTTTTCTCCTTCAATTGGTAGAGCTAAGACTAGGGCAGTAGTTAAGTGATCCTTGAGAGCTTGGAAGCTTCGTTCACAATCCTCGCTCCATTCATAGCGTATCTCCTTGCGAGTTAGCCTAGTGAGTGGTACGGCTATCTTGGAGAAATCCTTGATGAATCGCCGATAGTAGCCCGCAAGACCCAAGAAACTACGGACCTCGCTAGCATTGGTCGATCTTTCCCAATTCCTTACAGCTTCAACCTTGGATGGATCTACGGATAAACCGTCTTTTGATATAACATGCCCCAAGAAAGCTACTTCTCCTAACCAAAATTCACATTTGCTGAGCTTTGCATATAGCTGATTCGTCCTCAATATCTATAATGCAATCCTTAAATGTTCCTCATGCTCTCCCTTGGTCTTGGAGTAAATCAATATATCATCAATGAAAACCACCACAAATTGATCTAGATAAGGTCTGAATATACTATTCATCAACTGCATAAAAGCAGCTGGGGCATTTGTTAGTCCAAAAGGCATAACAACAAACTCATAATGGCCATACCTGCTTCTGAATGCGGTCTTATGAATGTCATCATCCTTGATCCTTAGTTGGTGATAACCTGACCTGAGATCAATCTTTGAAAAATACTTGGATCCAGATATTTGATCAAATAATTCATCGATTCTCGGCAGTGGATACTTGTTCTTGATAGTGAGATGATTCAACTGTCGATAGTCGATGCATAACCTCATGGACCATCTTTCTTCTTTACAAATAGCACAGGTGCTCCCCACGGGGAAGTGCTTGGTCTAATAAATCCCTTCTTGAGAAGTTCCATCAATTGCTCTTTCAGCTCCTTGAGTTCGGCAGGGGACATCCTATATGGTGCCTTAGAAACTGGTCCAGCACCAGGGACCAAATCGATGGTGAAGGCCACTTCTCTTTGTGGGGGTAATCCAGGCAAGTCCTCCGGAAACACGTCCGGAAATTCTTGCACAACTGGGATGTCTTTTAGCTTAGTCTCCTTAGTCTCCTTAATGGTGACAAATGCAAGGAAAGATACACATCCTTTCCTTATTAGCTTGCTAGCTCGGAGAGCCGAAATAAGAGGTGACTTGCTCCGACTCTTAGGGCTAGAATAGACTAATTCTGGAAAGTCCTTGAAAGTAACTTTGCTGTTACGGCAATCCACAGTTGCCTGATACCTAGATAACAAATCTGCTCCCAATATGACATCATATTCCTTTAGGTCTAGACATATGAGGTTGATAGGAAGATTTCTTCCTTTTACTAAGACTTCACAGTTTTGATAATGGTGCGTAATATCGGTTTCGTTTCCGAGAGGAGTAGATAAAAATATTTTCATCCATTCCGATTCCATAGGCAGTGGGTCAGCAAACTTCTTGGAAATAAAAGAATGTGATGCACCCGTATCAAATAAGACATGTGCAGACTTGGAACAAACTTTCAGTGTACCTTCTACTAGTCCACCTTCGTCTTCTTCGGTCTCCTTAATTGCGTGGATACGAGCATTCTTTGTTACCGGGCGCTTTCCGTCACCGGCTTGATCGTTGAGTAGGGGACAGTCGGGAATCCAATGATCACGGCTCCCACAACGGAGACACGCTCCAAGTTTCCTCCAACATTCTTCGGCCTTGTGCCCGGCCTTATCACAGTGCTTACATACCACCTTAGCAGGTGTAGTGGTGATGGAGAAAGGTTTGGTCTTCTTGAACTTTTGCTCCTGGGAGGGAATGCCTCCATTACTTGGCCTCTTCTTGAAATTAGGTTTGAAGGTGCCGGAGCTAGTAACATTCTCCTTCTTGTCTTTCCCACGGATCCTATCAGACAGTTCCGTGGCATCTTCTAGTAATTGGGCTCGTCGAACCATCTCCGAATAGACTTGTATGTCCATCGGTGCCAGTTGTGTGATATATTGGGGCCTGAGCCCATTAAGGAATCTTCGAGCTTTCATCTTCTCAGTACTAACTAAGTGTTTAGCATACCGAGACAGCCTAGAGAACTGCGCTTCATATTCAGCCACCGACAAAGATCGTTGCTTAAGTGCGGCGAATTCAGCGGCTTTCTTCTCTTGAACTCGATCTGAGAAATATTTATTATTGAAATGTTCAACAAACTCCTCCCAAGTAACTTGTCCTTGATCTAATGTGGCTTCTACCGACTCCCACCAGCATCGGGTGTCTCTTTCTAATTGAAATGTGGCTAACAGGACCTTCTCTTGGTCCGAACATTGCATGACTCTAAAAACACGTTCCGTCTCTCGGATCCAGTGTTCGGCATCATCTGGATCAGTGGATCCCATGAACTTAGGAGGGTTCATGTTCTTGAAGCTTTGGTGGAGATTTCCTACTCCACGATGTGCACCTCCTTGTGCCACTTGTTGAAGTGCCTGGGTCATGCCTTGGAGAGTGCGTTGCATGTTGCGCCATTGAGCACGTTCGGCAGCCATTGTCCTACAATTTCGATAGCTATATTGGTATGTGATGGCGTTAAAAGGCTTTTAATTCTATGTTGACTTTAACCCTTGGTTCTACCCAATCTCACTGATTAGAGGTTCAGACTTATCCTTGGACATGGGTTTCCTAGGAATTGAATACCCTAGGCTCTGATACCACAAAAACTGTCACGCCCCGAGCGCGGAAGATACCCGGAGACGCGTGACGAGTTTATATCGATCATGTCAATCAGAGTATTAGTGTATTCGACACCAAATCAGAGATGCGCCAAAGTAAAGATAACCCAATCTATTTCTTTCTTTAATAAGAATATGTCTATTACCAACCCTTGTAAATACTAGACTCAATAAAAGAAAAGTACAACTCTGACTCAAGAAAAATATATAAAAAAATAGGACTGATTGACGCTTGAATAGCTCTAACTCTTTCACTCTTGACCTTCCCCTTCTGTTTGGGTCTCGTCATCGGACTTACCTGAAAAGTATGGAAACACTGAGTGAGCGAACGCTCAGTAGGAAATTATATCTCAAGAGCTAGCAAGGGGTTTAAGTAATTACATTTTTATGAATGCACTATAGCTATGCATGCTCGCATAACACGACAAGATAGAGAGTATATTGACAAGATAACAAGGTGAACTATTCTTGAACTTTCAAGAACTTTATATCAAATAAATGTCAAGATGTTTCAAGCAAGTATATTCATCACGTCATGTCGAGAATTTGGCTATCACGTTTCAAGCAAGCAAGTATATAAATTACTCTTTTTCGGGTCACGCAAGTCATGTCATGTCAAGTCAAGTACAAGATTTGTGGAATGTCCAATAAAGCTAGTCATGCACTTCGGTACAATGCCAATACCGTCATCATTACAACTCCCATGGGCACTAGTACTTTTGGGTGCTCCTCCTAGGACCAGATCGGGCCCTATATGCGCAAGCATTGATCATGTATTTTGACATCCACTTTGTGTATAGCCAATATGGAGTTTCAAGGATAAAGAACTTGTATGAACTTAGAGGTAGATAGCATTTCAAGGATTTGAACATGACAATAATGATGATAATAACGGTGTAATCACGAGTATCGATAAAACTAGGTGGAATTGGTTCCCTAACTTGGGTACCATGACAAGTAAGTGCCCACAAGTAGATGGTCACTCTTTTAATATAGAATTGAGGTCCACAAGAACATCATAATAATGTTTGATATAGAATTGGGGTCCACAAGAACATCACAATAATGGCATACTTTCCCCGTTCATTAAGATAATTCTCATATCATACACATAGCATAACATGAGGGCGTGTATACCATGTTTCTATAGAGTGACATGGCAAAGATTGTGTAATGGGTTTTTATGGTACAACCAGCTCAGTCGGCCTTCAGGGAATCCAAGGCTACGCGGAGTCTTACGGAGGTCCCAATGACTAACTTGCTAGTCCAAAGGAACGGAATGTCCAATGGAGAGCTTGTATGTCACCGAGAGTTAGTGGGTAATGCGATAAATCATCATGAAACATGGGGCTATATTCACGGACTGGAATATAGTGCCGATATATATATATATATATAAATACATAAATATACATATGAAACCCTCGGTTAACAGTAACAGTGTAAAATAGTATCACAGGAAAATAGCGACTTAAGCTAAGTCATTACTTATCAAATTAACGCCTTCTACAGGGGCGTTTATTTATGATTTAACGACTACAGTAGCAGGCGTCCATTAGATTTATAATATTTTGCAAAATTGCCAATTTCTGGAATTTTCATGAAAACGCGCCTCACAGAGGGGCGTTAATTTTAAAGTCACGCCCTGGTGCAGGGCATCAGTTATGTAAGAGACGACCTATCCCAAGTCATTAATTCCTTAACATCCGAAACAGGATTCATGAACAGTATAAATTTCCAGATAATAAAATTTTCAGGAAGAGGATCACATGGTCAGGAAGAGAAAAATAGCAGGATTCAACAAGTATGATCATGCATTAGATTAGATACATGGTTTACTTGATATAGAATTTTAAACATGGGTAATTAATAAATTAAGTGAAGTTGACGACTCCTGGGCAGGGCATCAAAACAAGAATTAGCGCCCTAGCCTGGGTCGCTTCCTTTAAAATTAGCGCCCTAAGGAGGGTCGCTACTTACACTATTTTCCATAAAACTACGAAAAATGTAGAGAATCTATATGCATGAATTGACAGATGACTTTATCATAATTACTATGTTGGTTTGGGCTACAATTCTTGAGAAAACCTACCTGATGATGTTCTGGGTGAAGACACGTGAAGAAAGTTGAAGAGAGAACGATACTCTATTCTAGACAGAGTGTTCAGAAGTTGTGTAAACAGCAACTCTAACAGTACTGATAGTCAAGTAATAGCAGCCTCCCGATGGTTTCGTAGAAGATTTCTCCTAGACTCCGATCGTAGAGAAATTTACAGCTTCCCCCCCTCTTTTGTAATCGGAAGAAGACGGGAGATGACGAAGAACCCACGTTCTTCAGCGAGACAGGGAAAGCTCCCTCACAGGCAACCTACAGAAAAAGAAGATGAAGAACGATTAATAATCTTCATATTCTCTGTCTGAAGGCAGAGGAAGAAGAACATTACCTGTTCTTCACGCACGGCAGCAGAGCTTCCTTCAACCAAATAGCCTATTAGGGTTCGACAGGAAGGGTTATTTATAGGGTTTTTACGATCCTAATGGAGTTAGTATCGTATTGGAAGTAATATTTCCCTAATAGAGTTCTTACCCTAATCAATCTTCCACGTAATTATCCAGAAACTTGCTCTGGATAGTCTCCTGGGTCGAACGAAACTCGAACGGAATTAACGCCTTGCCATAGGGCGTTAGTTTAAATTGACGCCTTTGTTAAAGTCATTTCTTATGTAAAATGCGTCCATGTGGAGGGCGTCACGTTTACTTGCCCTTTTTTATTATTTTGGCCGTTTAAGAATTGACGACATCTGCTGTTGTCGTCCTTTCTGGAATTCGCGCCTTGTATAAGGGCGTTTC
This sequence comes from Amorphophallus konjac, assembly GCA_022559845.1. Taxonomy (NCBI): domain Eukaryota; kingdom Viridiplantae; phylum Streptophyta; class Magnoliopsida; order Alismatales; family Araceae; genus Amorphophallus; species Amorphophallus konjac. The sequence goes on from CM040121.1 coordinate 153,457,403, forward strand.
TTTTTGAAGTAGCGCCTTGAGTCAAGGCGTTATTTACATTTTGGTTTATTATTTACTTCTTTAGGCTCTTATCATTTATTCATTAAATCTTTTAATCTTATTTTGATCAATTGGGGTTTTTATTTCCTTTTATTTTTACTAGGGTTGCTACAGTTAGTGATTAAACAAATACAGGGAGAATTCGAAGTGCGAAAGCCAGAATTGAACCCCTATTATCAAAAGGCTATACGCCTCATGGTGAATTTCTACCACATTGAGCTCAATCATGTGGGTCGGGGACATAATGCTCAAGCTGATGCACTGGCAAAGCTGGCCAGCTCACTATCAGTCCCGCCAGATGAGACGCTCAACATTATTGTCATGAACGGGCGGCAAGTCCCCAGCATGTTGGAAGCGTGTCCTGAAGAATATGAGATTGATGCCGTTGACAAAGTCCAGGCGTCTGATTGGAGACAGCACCTACTGCAGTAGTTCCTACACCAACAGCTGCCCAAGAACAAAGAAGAGAGAATGAAACTCCTAAGGATCAAAGATTCCTATGAATGCAGAAATGGAACTCTGTTCCGAATCATGGCGGACGCCCGCAAAAAGATTTTGCTTCGCTGCCTATCTACTGAAGAAGCTTGGCAAGCAATGAAAGAAATACATGCTGGGACAGCAGGGGCACACCAGGCTGAGCCTAAGATGAAGATTGAAATCAAGAAGCTGGGTTATTATTGGTCCACTATGTTTGAAGACTGTTGCCAGTTTGCAAAGTCATGCCAGAAATGCCAGGAGCATGCCACTGTACCCAGGAGGCCTCCTGTAGCTCTACACCCTACAATTCCTAGCTGGCCTTTTGCTCAGTGGGGAACTGATGTAGTCGGACCACTACCGACTTCTTCAGCATGGACACAGGTACATCCTGGCTATAACAGACTACTTCTCCAGGTGGGCGGAGGCAATAGCACTCAGAGAAGTGACTGGTGAGTTGGTTGCCAGATTCATCAAGCACAATATCATCTTCCGGTTCGGGGTCCCCAGCCGAATAATATCTGATAATGGAAGTCACTTCAAGAACCAGAAGATATATCGGCTTGCCGAGAAGTACAAAATTGAATGGAGAACCTCCACTCCTTACAATCCACAAGCAAATGGATTGGCCGAGGCCTTCAATAAGACACTATGCACCCTGCTAGCCAAGGTCGTCAGTTCTAACAAAAAGGATTGGGGCGAAAAGATGTATGAAGCACTATGGGCATATCACACTGTCTATAAAACCCCCACGGGTTGCTCACCCTATTCACTGGTGTACGGCTCCGAGGCAGTAGTCCTTATAGAGCTGGAGGTACCGTCACTCAGGATTGCAGTCCAGCATGCCTTAGTTCGTGACGAACAAACCAATGCTGAAAGGAGACTTGAAGAACTGGCTGAACTGGAGGGGAAGCATCTGCAAGCCCAGAAGAATATCCAGATGTACCAAGCCCGCATGGCAAATGCCTTCAATAAGCTCGTCAAGGGGCGGAAATTCAAGAAAGGAGACCTGGTCATGGTCAAGAAAAGGGAAGTCATGGCTTCCAATCCAAAAGGCAAACTTGCTGCTAACTGGCTGGGTCCATACGTAATCCAAAGGGTCTACGAGGGCGGAGCCTACATGGTTGTCAACCATCGAGGGGAAATTCAGTTCTCGCCACTCAATGGGAAGCATCTGAAACTCTATCATGCTGCACCACTGCCTGCTGGGGAAGTGGCGAATGAACAGATAAATCAAGACTGATGACAATCAGATGATGAAGCCCTATTCGAACCCTTCGTCCGGATTAGATAATAAAACCCTACTCTTCCTGGTGTTGATAAAAAAAATGGGACTAAAAATAGAGATGTCCCTCCAGACTAGTTCGGGCATTCTGAACAAGGGTAAAAAATGGCCAAAACCTAGCTAGGTGAAAACCCGAAAGGGCACTGTAGGCAAAATCGGGTACCCCGCCAGGTGAAAACCCGAAAGGGCGCGTGGACAAAAGCAAGAGGGGGCTGGCTTCGGCGAAAACCCGAAAGGGCGCTTAAGCCAGTAATGTGGCAATTTAAAGTTCCCTTTTTCACCCTTCCTAATAAAACTCCGAGAAGGACGATCATCATAAAGTCCCACCGGAAATCCTGTCCAGCAATCTTTCGGCCCTTGTCATCATTAACAAGATCGGTCGGCTTACTCCTTTAACTTGGACCCTTCGTCCCTGTTAAATTAATCTACCCCCCCGACAAACGGCTTTGTGCCTAAGCTGCTACCAGTCAGCATCAGTTCAAACCTTCCGTCTGGACTGCATGAAGAAATATCATCCTCATGTGCGTTGATGTCTACCCCACATCAACGATAGAACTTATGTACACATTTCCCAGTGAACGGCCCCATGCTTGAGCTGCTACACAGCAACGTCACTCAGACCCTTCGTCCGAGTAGATGATGAAACCACTCTCCTTTGCGTTGATGTCTATCCCGCACCAACGATGAGATCCACATTCCCGGCAAACAGCTTCATACCTAAGCCGCCATCCACCAACTTCAGTTCAGACCTTCCGTCTGAATTGCATGATGAAGCCCTACTCTCCTTTGCGTTGATGTTCACCCCACATCAATGAATGGCACTCCGCCTTGGCCGAGCTACTTATATCTTAGTCTAGAGGCATTCTGCCCTAACCAAGCTACCTCAAACTTGGTCTAGTGGCACTCCGCCCTGATCGAGCTACCCTTATCTTGGTCTAGTGGTACTCCACCCTGATCGAGCTACCCACACCTCAGTTTAGTGGCACTCTGCCCTGGCCGAGCTCGCATATAATAAATAACATCGCCAATGTGGGTCCTACGCCCGAATCGGCTCAAATCTATCCTTTACGCTAGCATTACCTTCTTGCTAACGACTAAGCCTTTTCTCGGCGCAAGGCCTTGTGCCCTAGTCGACTCTCTCAATATCCTCCTCTTATACGAGTTCAAAAAAGAAATGATAAAAAATAATAATAATAAAAATAAAATGATAAAAAATATATATATATAATGATAAGAAATGGGGCTTAAAATAGAGGTGCCCCGTCGGACTTGTCCAAAACATCTTGGACGAGTGCAAAAATGGCAAACAACCCAGCTGTGGCGAAAACCCGAAAGGGCGCTACGGGCAAAATTGTGTACCCCGCCACGTGAAAACCCGAAAGGGCGCGTGGGCAAAAGCAAGAGGGGGCTGGCTCCTGTGAAAACCCGAAAGGGCACTTGGGTCAGTAATGTGGTAACACAAAAAGTTCACTTCATGAATCTCCTTCGATAGCACATCCACTGCACGTCCCACCGATGATGAAACCCCGTTGGTCATGAGACATATCATCTCGATCGACGCTAAAGCCCATCCCAGAATAGACCTTCCGTCTGCTCTGATGAAATCCTTCCACTTTCTGTCTGATACCTACAACGATGAAAGCTATCCGGCTTAGACCTTACGTCTATCCCGATAAAACCTATGAAATCCTTGCATTGGTATGAACCCAATACCGATGATGAAACCTGCTATTGATCGATTGGCACACTGCCCGATCAACGATGAAACATAGCCGGCTTAGACCTTACGTCTATCCCGATAAAACCTATGAAATCCTTGCATTGGTATGAACCCAATACGGATGATGAAACCTGCTATTGATCGATTGGCACACTGCCCGATCAACGATGAAACCTAGCCGGCTTAGACCTTACGTCTATCTCGATGAAACCTATGAAATCCTTGCATTGGTATGAACCCAATACCGATGATGAAACCTGCTATTGATCGATTGGCACACTTCCCGATCAACGATGAAACCTATCCGGTTTAGACCTTACGTCTGTCCCGATGAAACCCATGGAATCCTTGCATTGGTATGAACCCAATACCGATGATGAAATCAGCTACTGGTGGAGCGGCACATTGCCTGATCGATGCTGAAACCCATCCACGGTAGACCTTCCGTTTGCTCTGATAAAAACACAACATATTTCCCCAAATCAATCTGGATCTTCCGTCTGGATAGATAATGAAATACTATTCCTTTGCGTTAATGTAAAACCCCACATTAACGATGAAATCTACATCCCCAGTGAACGGCTTCATGCCCAAGCTGCTACACACATTTCTTTAAGTCAATCCGGACATTCCGTCTGGATAGCTGATGAAATACTATTCCTTTGCGTTAATGTAAAACCCCACATTAACGATAAAACCTGCATCTCCAGCAAACGGCTTCGTGCTTAAGCTGCTACACACATCCTCGAGTCAATCTGGACCTTCCGTCTGGATAGATGATGAAATCCTATTCCTTTGCGTTAATGTTAATCTCCACATTAACGATTACAGTCATGCTCCCGGCGAATGGCTTTGCGCCTAAGCCACGAAACACACTCAAGTCGACCCAGGGCATCTGCCTGGGTGAACGATTGGTGCGGACACCCGAGCAGTTGAGCGGCGCGATACGCCGAGCCACCGATACCGCACACGGAGCACGACTCGAGCCACCTCAGCATCTATTTGACTCGGAGACAGCCTGGAGACGCCCCCCTGAGTCCCGGCATTTATCATATTTAGTTAGATTTTATGTGTGTGTAATTTGTGTTTATTTCATTGTATGCGGTTTGCTATTTTGATTGTCAGAGGGGCTTATGTGCAATTTGGACCCCGTGGGCCCCACGGGCCCCCCAGGCCCCATCCCATTGAGCCAACTCACCCATGGGCCCCATGTGGGGTCAGTCAACATGTCAAATGGAGGCTTCTAGATGGGTGGGCCAACTGGGGGACAAGGGGCTTGGAAAGTCCACATTTGGCCACCCACCCCCACCTACCAAGTCCACCTTCTACACCTAGTCCAAGGGCCGCCCCCCCTCCTTGTAGTTTTTTATTTATTTTTTGTGTGTGTGTCATACTCCATCCCAACCCTCCATTCCCATCCCCTAGATCCAATGGTTGTGGATGGATGTGAGATGTAACCTATTTAAGCTTGTATTTTCTATTTTGATGAATTAATGACATTTGATTCAAACTAATTCAAGAAGCAAGGGCTGGTGTGCCCCCCTCCTCTCTCCTCCCTCTCCCCCTTGAAGCTGTGAAGGCTTCCATTCTGAGGTGTGACGCCTCGTGTATCGGTTCCGACGATCACCGCCGCCGCCACGAGCCGCCACCGCACCGCCATCGCCATCAACGGAGTTCTGCCCGCGCAGTACCACAGAAGCTTCCACGAATTTCATGTCTCAGCCCCGAGCCCAGATAGATCTGGGGATTTTAGTGGGTGTTCCAGAGGTGTCAAGGACATCCCACAAATTTTGGTTTGCCATTCAGATCTCGTTTCAAATTTTTTGATTTTCGTCCACTCTTCCATTTCGGTTCTGCCAGAGTTCTTTCCAGATTCATCCCCGTCCTGTGTTTCATGCCTTAGATCCACTTTTTGATTTCTGCTAGTTCGCCCAATTTGACTGGGGGTTCCACCCATCAATCCCTTCATCCACAATTTTTCTCAATTTTTGATTCGCCCATCTCATATTTTCTAAAATTCGTTCTCAGACCCATCTATAGTTCTGTCCACCTGTTCCCAGATCCGACCACCAGTCACCCCGAAAATCATAACAAATCGCTTCCACCTCCAAATCAAATTTTAAACATAGTCCCAGTTCCGTGGTTTACTTCCCTACAACTCCTAAGAATAGCTCAAGAGCTGAATCGGAGGTTTACTAGGCTATCAATGGTGGTTCTCAGACAAGTACCCTGCAAATCTAAGATTTCGGTTACTGTATAACAGGGGCTTGTAAATTCAATAAAGTTCTGATCCGACTAGATCCAGCAGATCTCTCTGGGTCTAGATCGAAGCATTTGAAGAGAGCTTTCCAACGATAGCTCATGCGTCCCGATCTGATGTTGGGATTGCTCGCAGCGGCCATTTTCACCGGAGCGCGCGCCGGAAGACAGCAACCAAAATCCGTGGACAGCTAGTTCATCAATTGGGAATCGGGGCCGATCGACCCCCGATCGGTGTTCCCGGCCGACCGCCGTCCGTGGAGGCGCGCCACTAGGGGTCCCCATCACAGTGGGTCCCACCCCCGCAGATCCGGAGGACAGCGCCGTCTGTGGGCCCCGCGGGCCCGTAGAAGCCGCCGTTCGGAAAGCACGAAAACGAGGAGTTTGGCACCGCCGGGCGACATCAGGATGCTGCCTGTCAACCCGAGTTGCGTGATTCCCGGGCTCCACATGTGACCTTTTACCTCCCTACGTGGAGTGGGTCAAATCTTTGTATTGCTGTGATATTGTTTAACCGGGAGTCCGTGATTCGGCCGGGGTTATCTTCGCCACGCCGGGTGCGTGGAGGTAAAGGTCTTAACTCTTGGCGTTCATTTGCTTAGCTAGTATATGGTCTGTTGCCGCTGCCGAGAGCGTAGGTACTAGCCCGTGTGTCCATGTCACCGCTGTGAGAGTGAGTGTGACCCGTCCCGTGACTCGATCCGAGTCCGGAAGTTGAGTCGGACTACCCTTGACCTCCGCCGGTTCCTTAACCGCGCACGGTCCGCGCTTTCCCTCGCTTGGGACGACGAGGGAGCTTCCACTTCTGTTAGCGACGTTTTGCCACTAGGAGCTCGTAGTGTCGGGCTTAATGTCTCCCTAGTGTGAGCTGCTGGTCGCGTCTTCATCTAGAGTCCGAGGGTGGCACCTAATAGTGTCGTCTCCCGTGTCCGTCCCGCATCAGTTTGGTATCAGAGCGAGTCGAGTCTAGGGTAGTCGTTGCATGAGTCTTGCATAGTCTAAGGTTACCCCACACACACCTTCACTCGGTATATCAAAAGGTGTTGTCCGATCGTTAGGTTACGCCTATCGGGAAGACCGCACACTTGTGCGAGTGACCTTTGGGTCGATTATCTCTGCCGCATACCGAGTCTTGGTCGTGTCTAGGGTGTAGTCGAGTCTCATTCTTTTCAAGACAAAAAAAAGGTTTTTTAAATTGCCTTATTTTCAAAACAAAAAAAAGGGTGTGTTTTCAAATTACATTTAGGTCTAGGTGCATTAGTCGGTGTTTGCATTAGTTAGTGCATTCCAACCTTGCATAGCCGGTCTAGTGTAGTGTCCAAGTGTCGGCATGTCCAACATATAGTTCCCCCCCCCCCAATTTCCCATGGATTTCCAATCACCCGGGCAATATGACCGTTGGTCCACCCATGGGCTTGGCAACCACCCACTCCACTTCCGTAGGCCCGAAGCCTCGGATTTTTATGGCTCCAATGGCCCGGGCGACTACCCCAAGTGGGAGGCCGCCATGGACACATACTTTGATTGTTATACTATGTCCGGGGCAATGCAATTCTCTTTCTCCAAAGAGCGGCTTCTTCATGAGGCTGCCGAAAAGTGGGATTACATCGAAAGAATGAGAGAGGTTAGGGGGCAATGGCCCATCGAGTCATGGTGGGACATGAAGAGAGAGCTTAGGAAGGTCTACGTGCCCCAACCGGTCACCTCCAACCGGCCCCACCCAATCACTTCCAACCAAGTGGGTTCTAGTCGGAGGCAAAGAGTCCCACACGTAGATGAGCCAAGACCCAATCCTAGGACGGTTGACCACGGGCGAGTCCACCATGATATCCCTATTCCAACCCACTCCGTTGCCGAACTTATGCAAATGATTTTGGACCGGTTGGATGGGGTGGATAGGACACGTACTCCTAGTGATGTACTCCAACCCGAGCCTAAGGAGGTCATCGCCGATAGTCTTAACCCGGCCCCGTCAACGGAGTCCCCAAGCCCTCTCCCCATCATAGTGGATCCTCTTCTCCCACCCACGAGAGCCCCATTGCCTACACCCCCTATCCGTCAGGAGGATAAGGGTAGGGACCCACTTATCAGGGAGCGTAGTGGGTCAGACAGCAGTGTTATCGCTGCCAGGGGTTCGGCCACTACGTCGGACAATGTCCCACTCGGACATCTCTAGCCATAAGGGACAAAAGGGTTGGAGAAGCCCCACTCTCCGATCTTTATTCTAAGTCACCTCAGCCCGAGCCACCCGTGTTTCTAACGGGTATGCTTGTCATAGCCGAGCCGCTTCTTAGCTGGCTCAAGAAGGCTTGGTCCCACTTCCCTTCCCATCTATGGACCCTATCCTACCTCTGGTGCCAATCAATTCATTTCATACCACTTTCCGGTCTAGTCACTATGTGGATACATTGGATGACCTTCTTAAAGGGTTAGACCGGCAGTGGACATTTACGCACTTGTTGGCTCCAGGCTTCGACCGACCTACAGGTCGTAGTTTCACTCATCCCGCTTTAAGGTCCATCACCTCCGTGTACACCGTGGGTCATGTTACCACGGAGGTTCTTCTACTCCTCCCTATGCCGGCCGAGTCCGACTTCATTTCCTTTTACCCAAGGGAGGAATCTTACTTTCTGCCTATGACTATCATCCCACCTCTCACAATGAATGAAGGTGATCATTTACACCTCCAAGATTTCTAAATGTGGGACAGCGATTTGTGGAAGCCTAGTCCGAGGGGTCATACCTTCTTTGATCCCATCGACCCATTCTCTTGTGGACCCCGTGACCCACCATATTTACTCCACCTTTTTGAGAGAGTCCACCATCATACCCCCACCATCTCATCTCCCTTCAAGGATGAAGGAGATCAACAACACCTTATAGACTTCCACACATGGGATCTTGAGATGAGGGAATCCATATCGAGGGGTCACACATTCTTTGATCCCTTCAATCCCTTTCTTAGTGGTCCCCTTGGTCCACAATCTTCATTCCACTTCTTTAAAGGAGGTCACCATTATACCCCTCCCCCATGGACCGGGCCATCGGCACCCACCGAGTCCGTTCACGGGCGAGAGACACCCTACCCTCCAGTCCCACCCAAACCTCCCAAATCCAAAGGACCGTCTTATGATTGTACCGACCCTCGGTCACACCTAGGGTATGCATGGCACACATTCGGATGTCCTGGACCACCTTGCATATGATTGGTCGGACTAACTGTAGGGTTGTTTAGGGTTGTGTGTGCATCCGTGTGTTTTTATTTTGCTAAGCATTTTAGGAGTCCATAGTGAGTCTGCCGAGTCTAGTGCTAGGCATGTTAGGAGTCTGCATGAGTGAGGCCAGCAATGCACGTTACAAAGAGCTAGCCGATGCCCATCGACACCACCGAGAGTTCCAAGAGGGTGAATATGTCATGATCAGGGTAAGACCTGAACGGTTTCCCTCTGGAACCGTTAAGAAGTTGCAAGCTCGCGGAGTCGGTCCCTTTAGAGTGTTGAAACGCGTTGGATCCAATGCGTATGTTGTGGACCTACCCGAGGAATATGGTATAAGTTCTACCTTCAATGTATCGGATCTTGTTGCATATAGGGACCCAGCGGTGATCCCTAGTGAGCCTTTTGAGCCATCTCCTCCCCTTGAGAGTGATCCCACACCTGAGTGTCCACTTCCACCTCCAGCCCCTTTTTCACGGTAGCGTGAGCATATAGATCGTATACTGAACGAGCAAGTGACAGTTACCAGGAGTGGATCTTACCCGCGCTACCTAGTGCGATGGAGAGGACGGCCCGCTACTGAGGACACATGGATCACACATGGCGAGTTGCAGCTGATCGATCCGGACCTTTTGGAGCGATACAGGAGCGATGCAGACCCCTACTCGACAGGGTCGAGTTTCTCCCACCCGGGGAGAATTGGTGCGGACACCCGAGCAGTTGAGCGGCACGATACGCCGAGCCACCGGTACCGCACACGGAGCACGACTCGAGCCACCTCAGCATCTATTTGGCTCGGAGACAGCCTGGAGATGCCCCCCTGAGTCCCGGCATTTATCATATTTAGCTAGACTTTATGTGTGTGTAATTTGTGTTTATTTCATTGTATGCGGTTTGCTATTTTAATTGTCAGAGGGGCTTATGTGCAATTTGGACCCCGTGGGCCCCACGGGCCCCCCAGTCCCCATCCCATTAAGCCACCTCACCCATGGGCCCCATGTGGGGTCAGTCAACATGTCAAATGGAGGCTTCTAGATGGGTGGGCCAACTGGGGGACAAGGGGCTTGGAAAGTCCACATTTGGCCACCCACCCCCACCTACCAAGTCCACCTTCTACACCTAGTCCAAGGGCCACCCCCCCCTCCTTGTAGTTTTTTATTTATTTTTTGTGTGTGTGTCACACTCCATCCCAACCCTCCATTCCCATCCCTTAGATCCAATGGTTGTGGATGGATGTGAGATGTAACCTATTTAAGCTTGTATTTTCTATTTTCATGAATTAATGCCATTTGATTCAAACTAATGCAAGAAGCAAGGGCTGGTGCGCCCCCCTCCTCTCTCCTCCCTCTCCCCCTTGAAGATGTGAAGGCTTCCATTCTGAGGTGTGACGCCTCGTGTATCGGTTCCGACGATCGCCGCCGCCGCCACGAGCCGCCACCGCACCGCCATCGCCATCAACGGAGTTCTGCCCGCGCAGTACCACAGAAGTTTCCACGAATTTCATGTCTCAGCCCCGAGATCAGATAGATTTGGGGATTTTAGTGGGTGTTCCAGAGGTGTCAAGGACATCCCACAAATTTTGGTTTTCCATTCAGATCTCGTTTCATATTTTTTGATTTTCATCCACTCTTCCATTTCGGTTCTGCCAGAGTTCTGTCCAGATTCATCCCCACCCTGTGTTTCATGCCTTAGATCCACTTTTTGATTTCTGCTAGTTTGCCCAATTTTATTGGGGGTTCCACCCATCCACCCTTTCATCCACAATTTTTCTCAATTTTTGATTCGCCCATCTCTTATTTTCTAAAATTCGTTCTCAGACCCATCTATAGTTCTGTCCACCTGTTCCTAGATCCGACCACCAGTCACCCCAAAAATCATAACAAATTGCTTCCACCTCCAAATCAAAGTATAAAAATAGCCCCAGTTCCGTGGTTTACTTCCCTACAACTCCTAAGAAGAGCTCAAGAGCTGAATCGGAGGTTTACTAGGCTGTCAACGGTGGTTCTCAGACAAGTACCCTGCAAATCTGAGATTTCAGTTACTGTACAACAGGGGCTTGTAAATTCAATAAAGTTCTGATCCGACTAGATCCAGCAGATCTCTCTGCATCTAGATCGAAGCATTAGAAGAGAGCTTTCCAACGATAGCTCATGCGTCCCGATCCGACGTTGGGATTGCTCGCAGCGGCCGTTTTCGCCGGAGCGCGCGCCGGAAGACAGCAACCAAAATCCGTGGACAGCTAGTTCATCAATTGGGAATCGGGGCCGATCGACCCCCGATCGGTATTCCCGGCCGACCGCCGTCCGTGGAGGCGCGCCACCAGGGGTCCCCATCACAGTGGGTCCCACCCCCGCAGATCCGGAGGACAGCGCCGTCCGTGGGCCCCGCGGGCCCGTAGAAGCCGACATTCGGAAAGCACGAAAACGAGGAGTTCGGCACCGCCGGGCGACATCAGGATGCTGCCCGTCAACCCGAGTTGCGTGATTCCCGGGCTCCACATGTGACCTTTTACCTCCCTGCGTGGAGTGGGTCAAATCTTTGTATTGCTGTGATATTGTTTAACCGGGAGTCCGTGATTCGGCCGGGGTTGTCTTCGCCACGCCGGGTGCGTGGAGGTAAAGGTCTTAACTCTTGGCGTTCATTTGCTTAGCTAGTATATGGTCTGTTGCCGCTGCCGAGAGCGTAGGTACTAGCCCGTGTGTCCATGTCACAGCTGTAAGAGTGAGTGTGACCCGTCCCGTGACTCGATCCGAGTCTGGAAGTTGAGTCGGACTACCCTTGACCTCCGCCGATTCCTTAACCGCGCACGATCCGCGCTTTCCCTCGCTTGGGACGACGAGTGAGCTTCCACTTCTGTTAGCGACGTTTTGCCACTAGGAGCTCGTAGTGTCGGGCTTAATGTCTCCCTGGTGTGTGCTGCTGGTCGCGTCTTCATCTAGAGTCCGAGGGTGGCACCTAATAGTGTCGTCTCCCGTGTCCGTCCCGCATCAACGATGAAACCCCATACCCCTTGCGTTGATGTTGACACCCACATCAATGACGATGCATACACAACTGAGCATATGGGACGACAACCCGTAAGGTTGAAGTCCTAGTTCAAAGAAAAAAGAAGGAAAGAAATAAAAGGGAAAGAGACGAAATGGGGCTAAAAATAGAGATGCCCCGCCAGACTTGTTCGGGCATTCTGAACAAGGGCAAAAAGGGCCAAAACCCAGCTGTGGTGAAAACCCGAAAGGGCACTACAGGCAAAATCGGGTACCCCGCCACGTGAAAACCCGAAAGGGTGCGTGGGCAAAAGCAAGAGGGGGCTGGCCCCGGTGAAAACCCGAAAGGGCGCTTGGGTCAATAATGTGGTAATTTAAAAAAATTCCATGCCAATGACAAGCTACCTTCATCTCCCGCCATTCACAAGAAGCCTTCCATTTGTCGCTCAGCATTTTGTCCGGTTAGCGATAAAACCCTCACAGGACAGACCTTACGTCTGCCCTGATAAAGTCTTCAGGCCCCTTTCAAAGTCCCACCCACGATAAAACCCATCACCACTCTTATGAAACCAGCTAGTGATCGACCGGCACACTGTCCGATCAATGATGAAACCTATCCAGTTTAGACCTTACGTCTATTCTGATGAAACTTATGAAATTCCTTTGTATCGATATAAACCCAATATCGATGATAAAACCAGCTATTGATCGATCGGCACCTTGCCCGATCAATGATAAAACCCGATCCAGTTTGGACCTTACGTCTATTCTAATGAAACTTATAAAATTGCTTTGCATCGATATAAACCCAATATCGATGATGAAACCAGCTATTGATTGACCGGCACCTCGTCCGATCAATGTTGAAACCTGTCCAGGTCAGACCTTACGTCTTTCCTGATGAAAACCACATATGCTCTCACGTCCCACCTGCGATAAAGCTTACCCAGTCTAGACCTCACGTCTATTCTGATGAAACCTATACAACTTCGTTGCATCGATATAAATCCAATACCGATGATAAAATCAGCCACTGGTCGATCGACACATTGCCCCGATCAGTTTTGAAACCTACCCGGGATGGACCATACGCCCATTCCAGATGATATTCTAACCCTTTTTATTCACATTTCTGCAAATAATCTCCCTTGCGGCACATATGGCCGAAGAAGACATTTGCTGCTACCAACGGAGTTCGGTTTAAGCACCCTCCGGATACCGTCGCGCGGTGGAGCGAGTTCCCCATCCTTTCCCTGAAAGGGTGGACGCTCTCCTGCTAAGTACGGGTTATTCGCATGAGGATTGCTAAAACCGCTACCAAATCACCATGAAGCAATAATAGTACAGCAAGTAAAGAACAATTGTATATGGGACCGGCGTAAAGTTTCCTTTTCACTATATGAATGAGGAAAAGAGTACAAGAGAAGCCCCTATGGGGGAATTGTATTACAAAAAAGGGAGGGAAAGATGTTCACTGGCGTCGGAATATGTCTTCGAAGGCCAGAAGACCCACATACGGAGCAGTCCCCAATTCATGTAGACGAGCCTCCTCCTCCTGTAGTCGAGCGGACTCGTCCTGAAAAGATGCCACCTGCCCCTCCAACAGAGCTACTTCCCCCGCGAATTGCAGCCTAGAGGTTGTTATCGACGGCAGCTCAGCTCGAAGACTAGCCAGTTCAGCCTCTAGAATGCTCATCCGGTTGCGTATGAATTGCTCCCGTTGTGTCAGAGACTACAGCTGGCCTTGGCGCTCCTGAAGGATAGAGCTCATTTTCTCCAACTCAGATTTGCACTCTACCCTCTGCAACTTCAAAGCTGCCAGTCTGTCAGACATAATGTGTGCCAAGAAATCCCGACGGTGTACAAATTTTAACAACAACAGAACCCGTTGGGCCCATATTTCCAGGGGACAGCCCATCGCCTGCAGACCAGCGGTGAAACGCTCGGCTATCTCTTTCAACTGTAGATAAGTCAGTCCGGGATGGGAATCCACTAGCTGGCGCAGCATGTCCAGATTTTGCCAGACAAAGCTCTCGGATGAAGCGAAACCAGGGGAAGGAAATGGAGCTACTTAAAAGGTCACCTCACTATCAATGTCTGTCCATAATGTGACATCCGGATGGGAGGAAGAAGATGGGAGATCTGCTGAAGATGCCGACTGAACCTTCTCTGTGATCTCTTGCGGAGCTAAGGGGCCTTCTACCTCCATCTCCTCGAGGACTGCTGTTTGAATGCTCGGAGAGGAAGAGCTAATGAGTGCTGGAGCGGCTGCTTCGCGGGTCCCTGGTGCAGTGCCCGTGTCTTCAACATTCTCTTCTCGGGCCACCTCCTCCTCAAACCCTGAACCCATGGAGATTGATTCTGGGCCAGCTATGGACAATAGTTCCATCTCTGTATCCGTTGCCTCTCCTTCTTCCATCTCTTCTTCAACGGCTGTTCCTTTCAGCGTTGAGACCGCAGGGGCTACAGCCCGAAGAGGCCAGGGTTCAATCTCCATAATTGCTGTTATAGGAATTGCTGATTCGGGCGCAATGGTCATCACCGCGGCCGCTACAAAGGCGGAACCCCTAGCTGGGTCCGCTTCAGCTCTGAAATCCATGACCCTGATTAGAGTCGAACTATCCCCCGAGGTTCCCAAGTCCAGTAATGCCAGGTCTGTGGAGGACTGTATCCTCACTGGCACGGGGCAAATAATCTCAGAAATGCCTGCACATGTTGCTGATGAAACAGGGATGATGGCCAAGGCGTCAGACGGAGTGGCTTCAAAGGCTGCAGTCGTTACTGGGCTAGCAACAGTGGATTCCTATGAACAGATCAATACAACATGAAGCAGCAAATAAAAGGGAAACCAAGGAGGAGAAGGAAAAGATACTCACTCCTAATGTGATGCCGATATCCTCAAAGGAGTGCAGGGGAGAGGAAAGCTCCGCTGCTGAAGCAACAAAGAGAGGGGTTATATCTGCCTCGGTGTCCAGGCCGGCAAACTCTTCCTGTAGCTCCTCCTCAGAAGACAGCACCAACAGTTTGGAGGGGGTGAATAGCGGAACAATGTCAGTACATACAGATGGGGCCTCTGATTTGGAGATACCCTCCGCCTCGCTATCGCTAAAGCCCGCCTCTTCTTCCTCTGCATCAGAGGGAGTCGCGGAACTACTAGAAGATATTTCCATGCTGTCCACGGGCTGGGCAGTCATCTTTGAAGTATGCCGGGAGGTGGACCGGGTAACTATGCGCCTTGTGGTGACAATCTCCCGTTTTGTCTGCGCTTTGTTACCCTCCTGTGGCTGAAAAACATCTCCTCCCGCTGCTATGACTCCGGTCTCCTCTCCAGGTGTCACTGTAGCAAAAGGTCCATGAAATAAATGACAGAAAAATAGCTGAAATGCACAAGAAAAGATGAGAAAACACACTTACCCTCTACTTCGCTGGCCGGCGTAGGAGAAGGCAGTCTAGTGTCCGCGCCAGGGAGCGCCACAACTTGCTCTTGGGCTGTACAAAAAATAGTGGTCAGATATCCGGAGATCTCTTTCAGATTTTTTTTTTCCTCCAACTCAAGTCATCAAGTGGCAAAAGGGAGAGTGCACCCCCATACCAGAGGTAGGGAATGGTCCCACTCCACCTCAGCCGCTAGATGCTGATTTATTGATTTTGAAATGAAGTAACATACATGAGGGAGCAGTCACCCGGAAAGTCAAAAAAGTAAGACTATCCTATACAGTCAGTGGCAGCAGAGCATAAGGCCCGCCCACTCAAGTATCAGTATGAAAATTGTATCTCAGCAATATACAGTATGACCCATCAAGAACTAGCACGCCGAACACGAAGGTTTGGCATACCAAGAGCATCCGCCCTCACAAATTCTTTGGCTGCTGTTGGAAGCTCCCTCATGGAAAAAAATTCAGAGTTACTTCCCATATCCACAGCAATCTTGGCCAAGGAATCAGCCAGTTGGTTAGCCTCCCGAAAAATGTGAGTAATTGTATATGTATTAGAGTGGAATAAAACCTCCAAGGATTTCCACCACGGAAGGAGCTGCCATGGAGGAGAGCCAATGCCATTCAAGAGATTAACTAGCACCTTAGAATCTGTGTATATAATAGAAATAGGAATACTATGTAGCTTTGCCAATCGAAGACCATCAAGGAGGGCTCTCCCTTCTGCCACAATACTAGAACCAATCCCATAATAGTAAGAAAAACCCAGCAGGATGTTACCATGATAATCTCTGAAGCAGCCTCCTCCACCAGAAGCTCCTGGATTTCCTCTGCAGGACCCATCCACATTTAATGCAAATGCCACAGTCGGGGCCATCCATTTAACTGTTGTAATTTGGAGAACCTTGGTCTGAAAAGAGAACCCCCATTGCCTAAGTGTCTGTATAAATGGAGGTTGCATTCCATGAATAAAAGATGTTGATTGAAGGTATGACCAATCTCATCTTTGATCATTCTGCTCCATCGCAGGATATTAACCTGGCAGCCTTCCATTCTAGTTAAGCATCTCTGTTTCCATATTTCCCACACAATTGTCATAGACACCAGAAGATTCAAAAAACCTTGAGGGGTGGATCACTGAATCCTTTAAAATCAATAAAAGTCGTGTCCTAATGGAAGCAATCAACAAATGAGATTCTTCCAGAAGGGGACTAAATTTGTTCCATAAAAAGCTCGCAAGCTCACTATAGATGAATAGATGGTCCCAATCTTCAATATGATGAGAATTCAAACAGCAACTGCAACAAGACGCAAGTTGTATGCCCTTCTGCTGAATTCTACCATCCACAGGGACAGCATGGTTCAACATTTTCCAATAGAATAAAGCTGCTCTAGGAGGAAATTTAGAGTTCCATAGTTTAACCTTATAAAGGTCCGATTGCTGCTCCTTGAGGTATCTGTATGTAGATTTGAAATCAAAACTACCTGAATAAGAGAAGGACCATATGGGAATGTCATCCCCATCTTGAGTACCAAATTCCTGAATGTCAGTTTTCAGTTCACTATTTGTAATGTAGTTCCAAACAGGGTGGAGGTGATTGGCCAAAGCTTCCTGAACAGAGCAATTCACCTGACAATTCATATTATCGCTGAGAGAATCAGAAAGAGGCTTTCCTTTAAACCAATTATCCCTGAGGAAATTAGTGGACTTCCCATTGAAAACAATCATCTTCTTGCCAGCCATCAGGATGGACTTAGCTTTGTTGAAATCCCTGTATTTGATGCCAGCAGGAAATGGGACTTTGCATTCTGAAATATGCTGCTCCCTAATATACTTCTTTCTGATATAATTGGCCCATATAGAATTAACATGAAGAGCAGACCATAGCTGTTTGACAAAAGAACACATTTGTATGTCCCGAATATTCCGAACTCCGAGGCCCCCAATGGCTTGTGGACAGCAGATTTTATCCCATTTCACCCAATGTCTTCTGTGAATAGGATCTAATCCTTGCCAAAAGAAATTGGCGCAAATGCATCCAACTTGCTTACTGATACTGTATGGGATAGATGTGGAACTAACAGTATAAATTGGAATGGCAGAAAGTACAGATTTTATCAAAGAAAGTCTCCCTGCCTGTGATAAAAATTTGCTTTGCCATCCCATCAGTTTGGCATTAATTTTATCCAAAAGAAACTTGAAATGGGGAACTTTGCTTCTGCCTTTAAAAAGAGGAATGCCTAGATAGACCATACTATCAGATTTATGAAGAAATCCAGTAAGGTTGTGAATTCTCTCGATAGCCTGATGATGCATATGCTTGGAAGTACAAAAGGAGCTCTTGCTGGAATTTATTCTCTGCCCTGAACAATTCTCATACTTCTTGAGAAAATCAAGTAAAGTTTTGACTGAAGAGATGCCCCCATTCATAAAAATAATTGTATCATCCGCAAATAGGATATGAGAAACTGGAATGGTATTTCGGGAGGCATGGAAATATTGGCACTTGCCAGAGGAAAAAAGTTGAAGTAGTCCCCTACTCAAAACCTCCTCCGCAATAATAAAGAGTGCAGGAGCAAGGGGGTCACCTTGTCTCACCCCCCTAGTGGACTTGAAATACCCATGTAAGTGACCATTCAATGCTATAGAAAACCAACAATTCATCAAAAGTTGGGCAATGAGAGAATTAAATCTATGTGAGAAGCCAAATTTTTCCAACACTTGAAGAATGAAGTCCCATTCTATTCGATCATAAGCTTTAGCCATATCAAGCTTAACAAGAATGTTATGGCCCCTCACCGGTCTATCAAGTTCCATAAAAAGCTCCTTAGCCAGCAAAAAGTTTTCAGTAATACTTCTACCTTGAACGAAACCACTCTGATTTTCAGATATAATCACATATAAAATACTTCTCATCCGGTTGCTTATGACTTTGGAAACCACCTTGTATATAAAATTGCAGAGACTAATGGGCCTAAAGTCAGCGAAAGATGAGGGATTCTGCACTTTAGGAATCAAACAGAGGATGGAAGAAGTAACACCCTTGGGCAGGCCCCATCCCTGATAGAAACTTTGAACTGCAGCAACCACATCATTGCCCACAATATCCCAGCAAGAAGAAAAGAAGGATCCAGAAAACCCATCAGGTCCCGGAGAGCTACTGCTAGATGCTGAGAAGACAATGCTCTTGATCTCCTCATCTGAAGGGATGGAGCATAATATGTTATTCTGCTCTTCTGTTACCAATTTGGGAATACAGTCCAGAAGGTCCTCATTTCTATAATGTTCCTCCGAAGAGAAGAGAGACTTAAAATGATCCACAGCTCCATCCAATAAAATAGCCTGATCATCCACCCAAGCTCCATTGATCTGAAGTTTATGAATAA
Organism: Amorphophallus konjac; assembly: GCA_022559845.1. Lineage (NCBI taxonomy): Eukaryota > Viridiplantae > Streptophyta > Magnoliopsida > Alismatales > Araceae > Amorphophallus > Amorphophallus konjac. The sequence goes on from CM040121.1 coordinate 153,476,200, forward strand.
ATGCTTTTTGTCTTCTGACCTTTGTGTAATTATGAAAAAATCTAGTATTCCGGTCCCCATGTTGTAGCCATTGGATCCTGGATTTTTGGAACCAGAAAATTTCCTCTTTATGTAGAGCTTGTTTCAACTCAGCATTAGCTTTGGATAAATTCAACCTATTTTCAATAGAGGGATGATTGTCAAAGGCATCTTGGGATCTTAGTAACTGAGATTCAGCCATCTTAATAGCTAAATGGATATCACCAAAGACCTCCTTGTTCCATGTCTTCAAAGCCTTTTTAAGATTTATAAGCTTATTCTGTAGAGAATAGAAAGGGTGCTTCAAGGTCTCCAGTTGGCTCCATTTATCCTCAATAAATTTCCTGAAATCAGAGTGAGTTGTCCACATCTGTTAAAAAATAAATCTTCCTGGTATTTGCTTTCTGGGACACATATTAAGTAATAATGGGGCATGATCAGAGGGTCCCCTAGTCAGGTGCTGAACCAATAATTGATGATCAGAATTCATCCACTTAGAGTTGATAAACACTCTGTCAAGTCTAGCTCGAATATGAGAAGCTCCAGCCTGATTATTACCAAGTAAACGAGGAACTAGAGAAACCAGCATCGATTAGGCCAGTAGCAGCAACAAAGCTCTGAAAATCCAGCATAGATGATGCAGAAGCTAACAGACCACCCATTTTCCCATTAGGGGAGATAACACAATTGAAGTCCCCCCCAATTATCCAAGGAAAATTTTCGTTAGAATTGAAAGCCATCAGAGCATCAAACATCTCCCTGCGAGTAGTGGGGCAACAGGAAGCATAAACAACAGTAAAGAAAAAATTTATAGTATCATTCTCTTTAATAGCAACAGTAATGAACTGATTGTGCAATTCAATTATCTCCAGATTAATGTCGGCCTTAGAGAAAAGCCAAATATTGGAGGTGTCTCCATTATTGCCAATAACACTAGAAAGATTAATGCGATGGGCCACTTTCCAGGCACGACTAAAAGCAATATGAGGTTCAGATATAGCAACCATACCAAGGTTGTTAACCTTTACTAGATGAGCCAGACTGTTAACAGTCGCTTTATTTCCCATACCCCTAGCATTCCATATAAGCGTAGAATCAATCATTAGAATAATGAGAAGAATGAGCAGCTAGAACCTTGAATTTGGCCCTAGTAATGCGAGCATCATTAATTAATTCACCAGGAAAACCTGAAACATCAGGGAGAGCTCCATAATAAGATTTCTGAGCCACCATCGCCCTCAGATTCTCAGATTTGGCAAGACTAGCAACCGTTGAATTCCTGACCAAATCCAATTTTTCTGAATATGTATTAGAATCTTGAGGAGGATCACTAACTGAGCTTATTAGCTTGTCATTATCTAGCTTTGTCATTGAACTGTCGCTTTTATCCTGAACAGATGTTGAATTCTCTGTTAACTCATCTGACGGCATAACCGTCGGAATCTCTTCTTCCAACAAATTCTTGGCCAAATTAATCTCTTCCTGTATGGGATGTATATCACCCAGAGTATCCAGATCCTGCTCTACTTCTTCCAATTGCTCTTCCAGAATGACATTATGTCGAACAGCTGGTGGTGATGGGTGACGAGGCATGAAAATCTGTTTAGCATTTTTCAATTCTGAATTAATCCCCGGATGAGGACGGCTACGATTCATCTTCCTCTTGCATTCAGTACTCGAATGCCCCAATTTCTGACAGTATGAGCAAAGAGATGGAACCCGATTAAAATTAACAGATTGCCAATAACCATATCCATCCATATCAATCCATAATCGCTCCCTGTGCATAGCTAACAGATCCAATTCTATACAGACTAAAGCCTCAGATGTATCTGCCATCGTTAAAGATTTTTCATGAATGCGCAGCACAGAGCCAAAGTTCCCAGCGATGGAATGAAGACAGTCTTCATGATATAAATTCACCGGGAGGCCCGGAAAGCCAATCCAGACTGGAATTGTAGGTGGATCGATATCAAATTTAAAGTCGATAGTCCACCTGAAGAATCGAAACAAAAAACCTTTTATGTACAAGTTTTTTTGTATGAGTAATTTCATGAAATCCTTCTCACTATCAAATCTGAACAGGAGGTGTCTCGGGTTCAGCTTGCTGATAATAAAATCCGTCGAGAGCGCCATCCGTTGAGAGAGAAAGCTCTTAATCTCCGTAAAAGATGGCCTACCATATGAACACTTGGCCACAATAGCAAACTGAAGAGGCTTCATAGAAACTTGAATATCAGAGTTAGAGAAATATACAGCAGGTTCGCCCCGATCTGTGAATGCCGGTTCCTTAATCGGGATGGGAGGAAGAGCTTGATATACGTTGTTTAGGAGTACTTGCGCATATGACTGACGAACCTCGGTCGATGAAGAAGCCTGAGTTACCTGGTCAGCACTAGATTTCCCCGCCGGCAGCAGAGGACCCCCCGCCGTACCGGCCATAGCCGGCAGGGAGGGGGAAGGGACGAACACCAGGCGGGAAAGCGAATTCCCGGAGCTTCTCTCTCTAGAGTCTAGAGAGAGAAAACCACTTAGTTTTTAGTAGATATATCACTCAATCTCTTTCAGATTCAGCAAAGAAGAGAATGAAAGAAGTAGCTGCAAGCTAGTAATGTTACCCTCAGCGGATGCCTGGGCGGCCTCCCTCTCGGATGCAAATTCATCAAACGAAGGGATATCGGGGAGAGGGGTCCCGGTGTCCGTCGCTGTCAAGTCCGGTTGCTGGGCGTAAGCTGTCTTAGCCTTCTTGGCCTTTACGACTGCAACCTTAACCGCTGAAGTCTTTCTCTTTTTGCCCGGAGGCAAGGGAGTGGTAGTCGGCGCTGCTGCAGGGACTTCAAAATGAGCAGGCTTCTCAGCTTGTGCAATGATTTTTCTATGAAGTCCCTGTCGCTTTATATCTGGTCTGTCTGTTAAAGACAGAAGAAAAGCAGCGAAATCAGTGAATGCAAAGTTCAACACTGAGCGGAAGGCACTACAGTCATAAAAGAAAGATCATACCTGCTGGACCGTCATAAAAGACAGAAAGTGGCCGATACAGATAAGGTACCTCCTTGGAGCGAGAAGCAGCCTCCTTGACGAGCCAGCAGACATCACCAACTGTCTGGCACTTCTCCACTAAGGCGGCCAGGTCGCTATGACCGTGAAAGTCAAGACATCGGAATAAGTCGAGGTGGTCCATACCCCAGCCGTCAACATAATGAAAAGAAATGAACAATGGCTTATTCAAGATGCCGGCTATCGGACCCTCTGCAGATAACCCATGTACATTCAGCAGAATAAACAGCCAAGATGTGTGCTTGTAATACGTCTGAGTCCTATCTTCCCTACGCACAAACGTCCAGTAAGGATGAAATCTGTCCGTCGGACCCTTCCAAGGGGCTGTTGTCGGGAGCGGCTCTTCAACAGGGAATGGGTACTGTTGCGCCTCCAGACGAGCAGCCCCTACATGACACAGACGCTTCAAGTTTTTCATGAAGGTGTCTTCATTAATAGCAGCAAAGACAGGAGTGGGCAGCTCAGAGCCTTCTTCTTTCAAAGCCCGACGTTTGGCCAAATAGTTCTCTGCCTCCCGCGGGTGCTGTTAATAAATCCTTTTCAGATGGGCCTCTGGAATTTCAAACACGGGGCCGGGTTACTGTTTCAAGAAAGAACGCTCGGTCACGTCCCAGAATGCGCCCCTGCCATCCCTATAAAAACTGGTTCGGGTGTTCCACCATTTAATATATTCTGATGTGACCCGGGGAACACGGTTACAAATGGTCGGAATCCTGAAAATCGCGCCATCCTGGCGATGAAAGAAATCCCACCATAGCCGGCCATCACCAACAATTGTGGACCCATGCTTGGCCCGACTATCCAGAGGGAACTGAGCGACTGATGTGGGGATATGTTGGTCGTAACCGAAATTCCTCCCGAAGCGGAATGGGTAATATGGCTCCAAGAGAAGCAGACCACCCTTTATGAAGACCAAAACACTGGGCCGAATGGCCATGGCCCACCTAACCAGCTCCGGCTCCAGGATAGACCGAACAACATTAGCCCCTGAGACAGGATGAACATAAGTCTCTACCTCTTCCATCTTACATTCTCTTTGAGGGTGAACCAGAGGAGCTGAACCTGCTGCCAAGCTCCAGAAATGAATGCTGCCGGGGGCGTCTACTGGTACCCTTACCAGTCTGCCCCTTATTTTGAACAACTGATCAGAGAAAGGGCCAGGCTCGGCGCTGGCAAATTCAATCATCCTGAGTAATACTGTATCTGCCTGCAGAGTTCTAGGAGCCAGCTCGGGAAACAGACTGCACACCCAAGCATTAAAGAAATGAAACGGACCCACGGTCCTCAAAGAGCGGGGAGTCCGATGCTTATACAGGTCCCCTAGTGATTTGTAGATCAAGCACAAGGCCACCGGGCAGAGTGACAACCTCATCCCCCAGGCCATTTGACAAGCCGGATATATGGCTTCCGGTCGGATGATCGTCCCGTCCCCTTGAGGGAGAGCGAAGGTGCACAGCCAGAATGTGAAATAAGCCGCACAATGTGTGATAGGGTCCACCCCTGCCGGGTTCGGATAATCTTTGCCTATATGGCGTAATGAAGACGGCAGCGCTAACTTGTAACATGGAGTCCTTATCTGCTTACTGGTAGTCGGACCCACAGAAGGGAAGTCTGCATACTTTAAAGGACCGCCAAAGAAGAACTGGATCCACTGTCCTATCCGGACCCTTAGCTTGCTGCTTTTCTCTCGAGGTTGATAACCCTTGGAGGATCCTCTACTATGAGCCAAACAGATGGAGCGATAGGTTTTCATTAAGTATCGGTACGAGTAGCCAAGTGAGTACCTGCCTTCGCCATCAGAGCTGTCCTTTTCAGAATCTTCCAAATAGACCTCTTCATAAGGCTCGCCATCAATGGGCAGACCAGAAAGCTGTGATAAACTCCAGAGGTCGAGAGATGTTTCACCCTCTGCTGTATAAAATATGTTGAGCAAAGGGTAGAATACTTTGAACATTCCACAGCATAATCCGCGGGATATGGGATAGCGGAATCTAGAAGCAAAGACACTGTGGTATACCCCGGCTCTGATCAGCAGCGGGGCATATTCCTTCAAAATAAACTCAGTGAATTCCACTGCTCCAACTCGGAATAAGTGGGCGTCGATTATCTTGGCGTCTCCGAACCAACCAGCAGCTAGCTGATACTTGAACTGGACAGCCGGACAATTCAACACAAAAGGTTCTTCTCAGTACCCCCACTTTATCGGTGCCAGGAATAGACCGTAGCCGGATTTTTCCTTGTGAACTCGGCCACTAGCATTGTCCCACCGAGCGGGTGTAAATTCCGGGGCCCGAGTCAACATCTTTTTCTCCGGCTCCAGTTCTGATATACCGAGGATTGCGTCCCAGTCACGCTTCTCCCCGGGAAGATAAATATCCTTGCCACGATACACTGATCCCTTCAGGCTATCCCTCTCGGCAAGTATAGCAGCTTCGACTGCACGAGCTAGCCGATAGTCTCGCATTCCACCCACGGTGAAAGTCCGGATAAACGGCATCAGGTGTCTATCCTTCGGGAGATCTGGACGGTAACCACTGCCCCGTCTGAAGCATGTTTCCACGACAGTGGAGTAGACCCTGGACGTTGATACTATGTCAGTTTCAGAATCAGAGGATTCGTCAACGGCGACAACTTTGTTGTATCCGAAGTCCATGCTATGCACGTTCAGCCAGTTCACTGTAGCCCGTGATATATCTGGCTGGGCTGACGAACTTGTTCCAGCAGCTCCAGAAGACGCAGCAGCAGAACTGGAGGCCATTGCAGTGTCTGCAGTCAAATAAGAAATGTGAATTAAATCCTAAAATAAGAAACAGTATTATAAGGATTGTAATGTGAAGCTCTGTGAAAATTTCGGCAGTATCTCCCCTTATTCAGGGTCTGCCCAAAGAAGATAGGGAGTCACCCACCAAGAGAGAGTGATCCCGTAAGAAATAGGGATTTAATCCCTAAATAATATCCTACCCGGGCAACATCTAATGAGACGGGAAGGAAGCTGGATGGCTGAGGGGAAGAGCTCGCCGCCACCGCCGAGAGAGTGAAGAGAGAGAAGAGGGAGTGAAGAATGAAGAAGAACGAGGCTCTCGGCGCCTTAAATAGAGGCCCAAGAGGTGAGGCTCTCGGCGCGATGAAATGCGCACCGAGAACCCCCCTCCCTTCACAAGGGGCGCACCGAGAAGCCCAGCCAAGGCCCTCCCCTAGCACGCCAAAAATCCGCGCGCCGAAAACCAACGCGCCGAGAAACCGACGCGCCGAGAAGGCTGTGCCGAAAGGCCGTGCGCCGAGAAGCTCGCGCCAAGAGCGTTCAAGTCAAAGAAATTGAAAGAAATCCAAGGAAATGCCAAAGTAATGATGCTTCCAAGTTGAAGATGAATGATGACTAACAATGTCAAGCCGAGAAATGGGTTCAGATGCTGAATGATACATACACCTGCAGGCACCGTGTCATTTATTCTGCATTTCCGCTACCTGCAAGTGGGGGGCATTTGTTGACACCTGAAATATAACCGAGAATAAAGATGAGACCGAAGAGAAGATTGAATCAGAAATGAAGATCCCAGAGATTCCTGGAAAGCCGGAACTACAGAACAGTCATCACTAAAGCTACCACCCGGCTGAAGCCCTCCCCGGCCAAGCTGATGTCCGGTGTTGTCATCGCCCAGATGGAAGTACTGATGAAGAATTGCAGTCTATTGACTGATGAAAATCTCCAGAAATGTTCTGATAAAGACTATGTCAACTCACCAACTAATGGGCCTTCACCTGTTCTGACAGATTCGAAGGACTGACAAATGAAAAGGCAGATTAGGCAGCTTTGACAGCTCAAGCCTACTGATGAGGAAGATTAAAACATTAAAAGTCCTAAATGGGCTCACTAGTGTGGCGTCGAGAGCTCCTCACCGAAGCCCAAAAAGCCCATGGAGGCGGCATCGGGAAGCTAGACTCTTGGCGCCAGGAAGCCTCCCCAACCGACTGAGGCGCGCCCGGAAGGTGTGAAAGGCACACCGGGAAGGTGTGAAAGGCACGCCAGGGTCGATCATGCCGAGAAGGGGGGGGCACTGTGCTTATAAAACCCCCAGTTTCGTCCAAGAAAAAAGAGGACAGATAGATAGACAATCATCAGAAAAAGAATAGCCACACTCGCCAAAAAGAGAGAAGAGAAGAGAAGCTGTTGCGAGGTCTGAAAGAAGGATAAGGTGGGGTGCTCGGGGAGGGAGAGGAGTCAATGCTCCGCCCTCCCCCATCCTTTGTTTTTATCCTTTTGCATTTTCATTTCTCCAATGTGCATCCTTTGTATTGCTTCTGTTTCTTTACTTCTTTTGAAGAATGCTATTGCCCCCCCCCATTTCGTATGGATGGGCATAGTCAGACGATGTAATCGACAGTATATATATAGACGAGCAGGGTCTTCCCCTTGTTTTCAATACTGAATGCATCTAGTTGTTACTTTCTGAAACATATTTTCTCTTATGTATGTTCATCCGGAAGTGGGGGTCTGGCGTGAGCTTTGGCCATGATCCTCTGCTCCCTTTTTGCTTCTGCTCTGGGTGAGGGGCAGCAGGTTCCCCCCATTCTAACCTATGGATGTTTGGGGTCCATGGCTCCCGAGGAATCCCGGTGCGGTAGGTTTTAACGACCTTCATCCCTTGATTGTTCCCTCGATGTCATTAAGGCCGTCCCAGGAATCAGAGACAGTCATCTCTTGATTTTCCTGGGCGGCCGGCAACAAATAAACATATACATCTGCAGGGTATTTTGAGTGTGTTTTGGATGAACGATGGTCTCGATTCCTCTACAGACCTTGTCTCTGGATGATTCCCTAGTATCCCACCAGTAAAACCTTTGGTCCAATTCACTCTTGCATCCCAATTCATGTCTCGATCGCATAAATCTCCAGAACAGAGCTCCGTAAAACCCTGAAACCCTATATGTTATCGGCATTGAACCCTCCCGGCGCACCAAACAGTCCCCGGCGTGGCACTTCGCGCGCCGAGAGCTGGGCGCGCCGATAACCCCATCCTTCCTTTCTAACCGGCAAGGAGCCTCCCTTCCGATGGCTTCCGCGCCGAGAACCCCCGCACCGGGAACCTTCTTTCAGGCTATAACTATGCCGAGAAACTCCTACGCCGGGAACCCCTCCCTTCATGCTATAACTGTGCCGAGAACCCCCTATCAACACTCCATTTCATTTCTGATTACTCCATGTATCTGTCTGAGGGATATCCAGAGACCATCGTGTATACCCTGAAGAGATACAGCAACGGGGAAGGACCTCCCCTACATTACTCAGTCCAGATCCGGAATCCTCTGTAACCCTATAAACCCAAAGAGCTCTGCCACTGCATGTGCTCTGATGGTTCCCAAGGGAATATCAACTGGTGCTATGAATGTAGACAGTGTTCTCGGGCCTAGTGCTCTCCTCTTTCGGCCTTCATCCCGGCATCCCGTGGATGATGGTCTATCTCTCCTGGGCATGCTCCAAGACAAGGGGATATGCTGCCGAAATTCACCCACATCACACCGAGTGACCGTGATATTCTCTTCTAACCCCGCTGAACCTAAGGAGTTCTGCCACTGCATGTCCTCCGATGGTCCCTCGAAGAGGGATATTAGTAAAACATTGCATCGACATACGATGTATCATGGTATGTCGGTCCCTCTCCGGATTTCGGGTCGAATATACCCGATCTTTCATGGATCCCGTCCTGCCGCTGCATGGACAGTTTCCTATTCCCATTTGGCATAGTCCAAGACAATGGGGATATGCTGTCGGATTTGCCCCGCATCTGACTCTTGCTTTATCCAGTCTATTTAATGTCCTGCGAATAAACTAGCACGCTCTTATTTGGGCTTTTGCCGCTATCCTCCTCCTGTCTTTGGCGTTTAATCAAGGGTTGTCTTCCTTAGGGAGGATGTAATTAACGTCATGGCCTTTACGGCATGGCGGACTTTTGGTCCCGACTCGAACTTCACAATCGACTGACCAAGTCAGATCGAGCGCACAATGAAATTGTCACTCCGGTGACTGGCACGCCTAATAAACCAACCAATAAACCAAATAAATAAATCAAAAAAAAATAAGATCTTTAGAACAAATCCGTCCCCCACAGTGGCCGCTCGCTAGATCGCTCGTCAGTGCTGGGGTGGAACGCGGGATGAAGTGCGATGGAGGAAGAACGGTTTTGGACCGGCCGCGGGAAGAAAATGAACGGTGCAATATCAGCCGCACTTCCCTTAGGACGGACAGGATGGAACCGCCCAATGCCGCCACGTCTTAAGATGTGAAAGCTCAACCTCCACCCTTTCCGGTCGGCCAGAAAGGATGGGCCTCGTGCTAGTGCGTCGCTGACCTGCAAAGAAATGTAGAAAACACAAGAAAAAATCCAATATTAGAACTATGAAGTGTAGTAAATATAAGGAGGAAGAGAAATAAACATAAAGTAACTGGAGCAGGGGATACCTGGGAGTTTTTAAACCCCTAGGGGCGTCAAAACATAGGAGGGTGTGTGTGAATGATGGATGAGAGTGAGAAAATGGGGGAGAAATATAGGGAAAGTGATGCATGCGAATAAAGGAGGACGGTGGTACTTAATGAAATAATGACTCAAAATACGACTACTCCCTGAACCGGAGGCCTATGTGGACGTAGAAGGCCTCCCTCCCTGGTGGTAGGTCGCTCAAAGATTCAGCAGGGCTTCGCCGTCGACCAAAATCTCCCCTTTCAAAGGTAGCCTTTAGGGTCTATTTATAGAGCACCCAAATGCTAACCCCAAAATTAGGGTTTTAAGGCATTTTTAGGTCGAGATTATTAAATAAAAGATGAAGATAATTCAATTATCTTTCATCTGGAAGAAACGTCACTGAAAATGGTTAAGGATTCGCGGAGAAATCATCGGAGAAAGTTGGGAGAAAAGCCATGAATGGATAGAAGAAAGTCTTAACCCCTTCCTGGTTCGAGAGGATGAACGGTCTAATGATAGACCGCATAACTAGATGAGCGGTCCTTTCATATCTGCAACTGATTCCTCTCAACCCACAACAACATATGTAAAGATAAGATCAAAATTCACACAACCCAACACATTTTGGGATGTTTCACCCTTCCGATTTCGATAACGAGGGTGGTCGACCGTTGGCACCTTTGCAGAAATATGTGTCCCATCAATTGCACCTAATATATTCTAAACAGGAAACAAAATAATAAGCATTGATAATTAATGAACAATAACTAGGAATCAATGTGTAATGATTATAAATCACGCCACCTTGAAGAATGGATAGAATTTTGGATCATGCCTAATTTTTGGATGAACTAGCTCTTCACCTGTGGGTTTCTTAATGCAATCATGACGCATGGATAACACTGACATGAGTACATTGTTAAAATGTCGGTTTATGGTCTCGCCTGAATGTTGGAACAATTCCCTGAGTAACCTATTACCAAATCCATGTCCAACCTCGAGAAGGAAGATAGCTAATTGCTCAGTGACCGACATATTCTTGGTGTCTTTGACTACACCCTTTTCCATTAATGTATCCCTTAATCTTAAGAATAGAGAAGGATGCACTCGAAAGCTAGAGTAGGATCTGCCTACATGACCGGCCATTAACTGTTTAACCCAGCTATGTCCTCGACCAACATCTGTGTGCATTAACAGCCTAGAGATATAGGTATGAGCCGACAACATTTGAAGGACAACTACATGCTCAACTTCCTCTCAATACTCCTCCTCCTCTATCATAAACTTAATAAGGAGATCAAGTGATGAGCCAGCCTATGCAGTTGGAGAATCCATTGGTAATGCAAAAATTAGAAATCCTATATAAAAGAAAGAGCATGTATTAAAGTATGCATGAGTATATCATCGCATAATTCATGTAAATGAACCATAGCCAATCATATTCACATTCCATTAAATAAGAGCAAGAAATAGCAAATGTAGGACATTACAATTAAAGGTTAAAAAGGATACGAAGATTTATCAATAATAGTCTAGACGGCTTAATATCCATCCGACCTTTAACTCTTATAGGAGAGCCAAGAAGATGGAACAGTCCTTAACACACTTGATAAGCTCAATCGCTCTGAATATTCCTTGCTCAGGAAGTCCAGGTAGCTTCAAGAGCGCATCAATTGTCAGATCCATTGGTGGAGTAGCTTTCTTCTGTAATTCTAGCATCTCCCTTTGCAAGTTTAACCTTTCGTGACCTAAAATTATCAATTTGTCAATTGATTCTTCATTACCCACGGAAGCTCGCTTCCTCTTCCTATTCACATTACTAGATGAAGGAATGTTCCTAGATGATGGTGGCACATCTTGAGTTGCCTCAATATCCATGCCCATTTGTGATTCTTGATGATTATTTTCTGGTGTTTCCATGTCATTAAGGATACTATTTATTAAATTCAACACCTGATTCATCCTCCACATCCTGCTGCTTATCACCATTGTCGTCGTGCTGATCAAGATAATAGATACCTTCATGACATGCATCGTTATCCCCTCGAGCCATAGAACTAGAGCAAATGAATTCCATTTGATCAAAAACTAAGAACGGCTTTCCTTGGATTGCTATGTATTCTTTATTCATCTGAAATTAGGAGTCACATGTTACTCATGTAATAGAATGTGAATATTACAATTATGAAATGTGCAATAGGTACGTTACATACCGCTATGAGATCATCCCAGGTTTTCACAGTACCTGGGACTGGCATTTTTTTTCATGATCCCAACCTCATCCCGATCGATTCTTTAGAGTAACAATTAGATAGGGTCTTTTTCAAATTTTTAAATCGATTTTTCATATTTTCCAATGAATATCCTTACTTGGTCAACTCGTTGAATTTCTTTATCGTATTTATCCATGCATCTTTTGTGAAGTTTCCATTAGCAAAACTATCATTATTGCTCTTGTGCTCAGTGAGGAGTTCAAAAAGACACATATCTACTTCATTGCTCCAATTTGCCACCCTACTCTTTGGATCTTTGAATCCACTCATACTTATTTAGAACAACAACAAAAATCATTAGGAAATTACAAATGAGAGTAATCCATGCCCCCATAGATAATTGTGAATAAATTATCATGAACGCTAGTATATAAAAATCACCATTCACATGCAGTGATAATTTACTAATCAGAACAATTAAACATTCATATGGCGCACACAAATAAACAAACTAAAATAAATAAACTAACATCATTGTAAGATGTATAACGATCACCAGTTTAATTATATGCATGAATTGTACGTGATATATTTCTGTTGATTGAAGGCATAATTAACGACAGAGTGAGAGAGTTTATATCAACAATTTGCAGTTGAAACAATTAAACTAAACATTCATATGCCAGGTGTGTGTGTGTGTGTGTTCAGTGTGTGTGTTCAGGGGAGACAACCTTTGTGTGTGTGTGTGTGTGTGTGTGTGTGTGTGTGTGTGTGTGTGTGTGTGTGCGTGTGTGTTTAGGTGATATTTGTGCAGTGGAGACAGCTGAGTGTATGTGTCTGTGTTTAGGTGATAATTGTGTAGTGGAGATAGAAACTCACATAAATAAACACATTCAAATAATCATATGTATAATAAAATATGACGTATCATGGCCTAAACATTAGTTAGACATAAAGCATGTTATATATATAATAGACATAATATTGACTATAAAATATAGCAAATGCAACCAACACATATTACATAAAGCATGTTATCATAGGCATCTATCATAAAATACATAATATCAATCAGAAACATTTGGAGCTTACATCCAAAATCAGAGCATATATGAAGCCTACAAGTTACCTGAAGGGTAAGGAGCAATCCACATAGGAAAACTGGGAAGGAGCAGTTGACAACAAAGGGGAAGGAGCAGTCGATATTCTATGGCAAAATACAATAATCGCCACATTTGATAAAGATAATGAAAATAACATTAAAATAGGGCGTTCATCACTTGTAGTTAATCATAGGGTTTGAATTACCTAAAAGGAAAGGAGTAGCGTACAAGCCAATGGGGTAAGGAGCAGTCTACACAGCAAAATGAGAAGGAGCAGTCGATAGCCTATGGCATAATATAAACAATCGCCAAATTTCATAAGGTGATAAAAATTACAATCATAAAATGACATCACATGTAACTAAAAATAGGGTTGAAATGGGGCATAAAGAGCAAACCACACAGTAAAAGGGGAAGGCGCAAATGGGGAGGGAGCAGTTGAAACAGCGAAATGGGGAAGGAGTGGGCAAGGCCCTATGCATTGAAAACCAACCATCAAATAGTCGAAAATCAGAAATGTTCTTCAATTTTAATACACTTTCATCACCTGCAAATGAGAATAGGGGTTCACTTGCACATGAGAAGAAGATTGGGGTATGCAGATGAGGCAACTGCCGGACGAGCGGGGTTCGCTCGCAGATGAAAGACGAAAGAGTTTCTCTGTTCATGGAGAATGGAACAGGCTCGGTAGGGTTCCCTCGTGGGTAGAGAGAGCTGAGCAAGGGATGGTGGGACCATACACAGGTGGTGGGAGAGAGGGTGTTATCCTACTCACCGGCGCGCGTGGAAGATGCTCACCGGAGGAGAAGACGAAGATGCCAACCGGGCACTGTCATGAGAAGCGGCGTGATCAGCGAAGCGAGAAAAGGGGTTCCACGGATGGAGAAAACTCAAGATCGTCGGCTACAATAGGGCGACCCAGACGGAGAAGACAAAGAGCTCACCAGAGAAGAGCTCACCGGAGAAGAGCGACGATATTGCAGCCGACGGGATCGGCCACCAGAGAAGAGCTGCGGGGTCAGCCACTGGCACGAACTGTGGAGTCGGCCACCAGAGAAGACGAAGCTGTGGAGTCGGCCACCAGAGCTCACCGACACAAGCTGCAGGCCAGCGAGCGAGGGTTCCATCCACAGGAAAGGCAAAGGGCGAATGTGGGAAGGACGCGGGCGACAGATGGGGATGGAGAAGAGCTGCGGGGTCGGCCACCGGCACGAGCTGTGGAGTCGGCCACTGGAGAAGACAAAGCTTTGGAGTGGGCCACCGGAGCTCACCGGCACGAGCTGCGGGCCAGCGAGCGAGGGTTCTGTCCACAGGAATGGCGAAGGGCGAATGTGGGAAGGACACGGGCGGCAAATGGGGATGGAGAAGAATTACGGGGTCGGCCACCGGCACGAGCTGTGGAGTCGGTCACCGGAGAAGACGAAGCTGTGGAGTCGGCCACCAGAGCTCACCGGCACGAGCTGCGAGCCAGCGAGCGAGGGTTCCGTCCATAGGAAGGGCGAAGGGCGAATGTGGGAAGAACATGAGCGGCAGATGGGGATGGAGGTGGGGATAACGAATCCCAACTTTTCGTTGGGATGAGTTATCCCCGTGATAACCCCGATTTCGGGGTTATCCTTATTCTCGTTAATCCAGTTTATCCTCACCATTTTTTGTCATACCAAACGAAGATTATGGTTGAACAGGGGATAACCCAGGTATAACCCCGTACCAAACATGGCCTAGATATCTATTTATAGGGGTAAGAAACCCTAATTTGGCCTTGGTGGATGGATAATCACAAAAAAATGAGTCCTATAATGATAAATCCATCAAGAACTAGTTTAAAAAGGTTTCTAGGATGATTAGGAACCGATTTGGATCAAAAGAATCAACCCAAAACCTCGCAAACTTGGATTCTACGATGATCATGATTGGAGGAGACGGGTTCTAGATGGACTGCATGAATTTCTAAGGATGCGATCTATCGTATAATCACGTTTAGAATAGAACATGGTCACGCGATAGACCGTGTTCAAGAGAAGCGGCCAGAACGTGGAATTTGGCCTTCAAGGTAGTATTGGACTTGAGAATGGGCTTAATGGACTCAAAAATAAGCCAAAGGGCAACTCAAAAGTAATGACCGAATTGGGTATTGTTAACGTGAACAAGAGAAATAGCTCAACTTATGAGATGAAAACGAGTGTCTATAATCGACACTTAGAAAGAGATCGAAGAACAGTCTGAGTACGATGACTCAATAGGACTCTTAACACAAAGACAGCACAACACCTTGCCGACACCGTATATATATATATATATATATATATATCTTATGACATTAAACCAATGTGCATTTAAAACTAGCTTTTTCTTGCAGCAAACAAGTTGATAGGCAAATGAAACTTAGGTGAAACAATAATGAGGGCGTCCCATACCACCTTCTAAGGTTACTAAGGCCAAGAAAAGAAACTACAAGATTATGCATAACATCTAAGAATAACAACTTTGATGATGCATATACACATCGGTCACACTCCAACTCGCTACTTATCGATGTAATGTCACTCAACTGAGCATGGTTAGTTGAGAATCACAACTATATTAAGAAAGAGTTTGACTTGATGCACACCAGATATGCTGCACCCCTTGAACGTGCGGTATATTTAAATTTTTTTATTTTAAATTTTTTGAAGTGATTTCTAAGATATCTTTATTTGAGATGTAAGTCATGTCATTATTAGATTATCTGAAAAAATAAAATAAAATAAATTAATTTTAAAAGAATAAACCTGACATAATGTATTTGATTTGATTTTTAAAATTTTTTTAGATAATCTAATAATGACATGACTTACATCTCAAATAAAGATATCTTCAAAATCACTTCAAAAAATTTAAAATTAAAAAATTAAAAAACACAACACACCCTGAACCTGCAATGAGCATTACTCGTTAAGAACTGAAATCTGACCCACTGCACATTACATAGTCCTCGTTACGGATGTAACTACAGGGCTTTAGGACCACGTAAATCCTTCAATATCCATAAAAATACCACATTTATATGACAGTTGTTTACTCGTTGCTTACTAATTACTGGCCATTTTTTGGACAGTAGAAACTTGAATCAGAATAGTTGCCATCGAACCTTGGATCAGAAGCGTTCCTAAACCATCTGAAATATCTTTTTGCTTAAAGATGGCATGTTCGTTCCATACTAGATTCGTATGGTCTACCTTTGATTGTGCTCCTATGCCTAATTTCCTCGTACAAGCACCTTGAACTAAAGTTGATACATTCAGTTCCAATTTCTGCAAGGCATCTATTATCAGCAAGGCATCTATTATCAGCAAGGAGTTTTCGATTACTAATTGATGTCAATCTAAGGTAAGAAATGGCTCGATTCAATAGCAGCTCCTTCTGGTTCAATTGCGCAAAGAGCTCCTTCTAGCATGTACTTTTTTTCCCATTAAGCAACTCGTCTAAGAATGATCTCTTCACCATTTCCTCCAGTGCAGCCCAAGTCAGTTTACTTCTTGAACTTCGTTTAGTCAAACTATAGAATCCAATAATCTGAGGGGAGGCACTTCATTATTGGAAGAAAGACAACTGACCATCACCAAGAAACTTCCAACAAAACCTATCATGGTTGAGCTCAACAAAACTCTGGCTTCAACTTCAACATTGAGAAGTAGGTTCTCAACTGTTGTCACATTAAGATATGCACTAGAAAAGTCACAATTGGTTGAAACTTACTGTGTTTGGTTCCTGTTAGTGTAATCAGGAAGCTAACAACACAAGTGAAAGCCAGTATCATTGATCCATAAAGACCTCAGATGGTCATAATAGATTGCCCGAACGCAAAATTTCCCTTCATGGGAATATGGACCTACAGTTTCCCTATTCATAGACTCCCAGCTACCTTCTCATACAAGTCATGAGGCCAATTCCTCTGCATGTTGTTTGCTATGAAGTTTGTAACCTGCAAGAAATATTAAGTGTAAGCAAAGACGAAGAGGAAAGCAACGGAATAGACCATGGAGCAGAAATTTCACGTGATTTGTTGACAAAATCAAGTTACTTTTGAGGTAGACTCCATCAATACGAAGGAATTACATGAAATTTGTAAAAATCACTTTTCTTTACACACACAATCTTCTTATTAGTGGAGAGACAAATTGGGTGGAAGAGAATTCTGGTTGGAATCCATAATATAATAACAAGTCTACATGCCTCCTCGGAGAATAACGCGGCCGGATTTTCCACCGGACGACTTCGGCCCATGCTTTTTATTTAAAAAGATAGTTTTCTAACAGAACTTTGTAACGCATCTTTGTTCAAATATGGCCACTTTGACGCTAGAATAAGACGAGTGAGGATCGAGTTATTCGCGGATGAGTGAGTTATTCAAGTTTGGAGGTCATAATACACCACTTGAGGTCGAATAAGGTTAATACTCTTAACTCGATGTTAACTCATTCCACCTCTCTCATAAAAATATCTTACTCGTCTCCGAATAAGATATATAGGTACCAAACTAAAAATATGAAAAATTCATGAATAATTCATCTCGGATCCACTCGGGTTAACTTATCAAAACCTATTATCAAAGTAACCCTTAGTGAACAACCCTTTACATTTATTTTATTTTTAATTCGGCTTGATCAAACACCTCATAATATATATTAGTTCGATGGATTAAGTTTTAAGATCATCAAAATAAATATTAGGTCTCACTTTGATTGGCGATTAACTCTAGAGATTTTTACATGAAATTTATTATTAGAGATGAATTTATAAAAAAAATTATTCTTACGAATCTATTAGCAAACATATCACTGGATTAATTCAAAGAGCACGTAAATGTCATTTAAATATGATTTTTTACAAATTTTTAATAAAAAGAAGTGATATGTCAAAATAGATATGATATTTTTTACACAATTCGAAATTACACGACGGTAGGTCGATACGTCTGTTAATATATTTGTAAATATATATTTTTTTATAAATTGTTATTTAACAATCATTTTCATGCAAAAAAAACTCTAACTTTAACCCGAATTAAGTTAAGTGAGCTAAATTATCGCACCTTTATTCTTATTTATTCTGATTACACATCCAATTAACTTAACCCGCCCACGGAGGCGAGATAAATTAGGTCGAGTTAACTCACTTTTATTCTAATTATGTAAATTAGTCTCTGCCAAATTAAAATAATTTAACTTAAAGTCAAACAAAATTAACAGCAGAGGCAACACTGAAACAAAGAGAGGCTACGAGACAACAAAAAGAACGGACAAAACAGTTGTTTATACACAGGCGGCCCTGCCGGTGGGCAGTGGGGAGGAAGGGGGGCGGGGGAGCCGGTGAAAAGATATATTTTACTGCACGCACTCTCGACAACGTCACGTGATGAGATTAAATTGATGTACGGAAAATAATAATTAATCCATATGAATAATAAGATTCCATCGCCACGGCCGGCGAGCCAGACCAATAAGAACCGGCGGTCCCATCCACGTGTATAGGAAACATGTCTAGTATATCTAATAAATTGGACTGGCTATACATTTACCCCCACTAAATTTGATCAGGGGTTATCTCTCATTTATTTTAAAAATAGTTTTTAATTTATTATTCATTTAATAAATTGATAAATTAATCAAGTCAAATTAAAAAATTAATGCGGCATATTATTTCATCTCGACTCGAGAGTGGGACAAAGTTAACTTTTATTTATTTTAAAAATATAATTTATTATATATCAAAATAAATATGACTAAATTTTAAGACAAATTATTTTAAGAGATTTTAGCGTTCCCGCGAATACCAATAAGGACCGGGTCCAACCCGGGTCCACATCCGGCAGGTAATTCTCTCTATCTCGAGCGTATATATATATATATATATATATATATATATATAATATTTTGGATGGTATAGCAGGCGACACTGCTGGTGACGAGGTCGGGCGTCTTCTTGGGTGATATAGCAGGTGACACCGGCGAAGAAGAAGGAAGGGAAGGAAAGCTGATGAACCCATCATGTCTTTCTCGTCGGGATGGAGCTTGGAGGACGCGGCCAGATTAAGCCGTATTTCGCCGGAAAGAAGCGACATTTCGGCTGACAGGAGAGAGGCGCCGGTGCCGTCTGGCAATGTGGGAGGAGCAGCAGGCGAGTACTTGTCGGTGTCTGGCGAGGATGAGGGGGAGCATCATCCAGTTGTGGACGCTACCGTCATAGAAGTAGAAGGATTGGTGCGATCCATCGAGAGCAAGCTCCTGCATGCCAGGTATGACGATGAGCCCCGCCGGGGATACCCGCCCACCATCTACAGGGTCCGCCCCAGCGTGAGGGGAGAGGACCCCAGGGCCTACGACCCCCAGATCGTATCCCTGGGTCCCTTCCACCACGGCAAGGACGACGGCGGCCTGGAGGAGATGGAGAAGCTGAAGCGACGGTTCATGAGCGACCTGTGCGGGCGAAGCCCCGGCAACTCGGTGACCAAGTACGTGGACGCCGTCCGGGAGTGCGCCCCGCGCGCAAGGGCGCAGTACGTGGGAGCTGTCGACCTCCACCCCGACGCGTTCGTCGAGATGATGGTGTTCGACGGCTGCTTCGTGGTGGAGTGCCTTGTGAAGATGAGCCTGGGGAGTCTGCGGCGGGAGCTCATGTCCGCCAACTGCAACCGGACGCCCCTCAGGAACGACTGCCTGCTGATCGAGAACCAGATCCCGTTCTTTGTGCTGCAGGCCCTGCTCGACGCCTCCACCATCAATTGGCACGCCAGCGCCGGCCCGACAGAATTAGGGCGCCCCAGTAGCCCTCCGACGCTTATGGAGCTCGCCGCCAGCTTTCTCAGGATCAAGAACACGCCGGCGAGGCCGGCCTCCGACGTCCACCATCTTCTCCACCTCTTCCATCTGTCGCTCGAACCCAAGCCCACGCCTGAGCCACCGCTCGACAACAACGTCAAATCACGGCGCCGCCACCACCAGGTGGTCACTCGCGCACTCTCAAAGCTGATCAACTTGGCGGCTCCCATCTTCTATGGCGGCCTCTACTTGGTGCTGATGTGCCGGCTGCCCCGGCTCTCCCCGTCCAGCTCAACCGAGAGGCACAGGGTCCCCAGGATGATCCCCTGCGCCACGGAGCTCCGGGAAGCCGGCATCAGGATCAGGAAGAGGCAGATCGACGACGAAACCGAAGCCTCCTTCCTCGAGGTGTCCTTCCAGGACGGGACCCTAGAGATCCCTCTCCTCTCTGTGGACTGGTCCACCAACTCCAACTTCCGGAACCTCATGGCCTTCGAGCAGTGCTGTCCCAGTGCGGGGAGCTACGTCACCAGCTTCGTCATCCTTCTGGACAACCTCATCAACACCGCCGCCGACGTCGCGGTGCTCCGGGCCTGCGAGGTAATCGAGAGCAAACTGGGGAGCGACGAGGAGGTGGCCCAGATGTTCAACACCATCTGCAGGGGGTCGCACCTGGACTACGAGCATCACCACCTCGCCCCCGTGTTCAGAGATGTGAAGAGGTACTGTGAATCCTCCCGCCACAGGTGGAGGGCAAAACTGATGCACGACTACTTCGGCAGCCCCTGGTCGGTCATCTCCGTGGTCGTTGCCTCCGTCCTGCTACTCTTCACGGGGTTGCAGGCCATCTTCGCCGTGCTGTCCTACTTCAATCCTCCCCGGGCATAGCCAACGACGAAGACACCCACACCCAGCCGACTCGACAATTCAACCGAGTTCGAGTGACTTGACACAGTAAACAATTGGACTCGACCGCAAAATAATTTACATTATTTAATATTTTTAATATTTCATTGTCCTTTTGATGGGTTAAATTATCATTTAAGATAATTTATATTTTCAAGTTGCCATCCTTTTCTAATTATGAAGTTAAGTCGAGAACATAAGGTGGAAGATTTCTTATGTTTTCTAGGAAGAGGGAGATTTATTGTGTGTTTCCTAAAAATGGGAAGATTTCCTATATTTTGGAGATAGACTCCCCTCCCAAGGGAGTCTTCAGCCCTTAAATCTCCTTCCCCCACCATTTAAAAATGGATGGTATTCTATTTCGAGGAATAAAATGTTGAGTTGAAAATTTATGGTGTGAGGTGAGAAACCTTATGTACATTCTCCGAGAGGGAGATGGGGTGAGAGATCCCTGACATGAGAGGCCCCTCCTATATCCACCTAGCTCCATCTTTTCTCCACCAAGAAGTCTTCTTCCCTTTTGTAGGTACCGATTTGTGTACTATGAAAAGAGTGAAGAAAAGAAAGATCGTAATCGCCACCGAACATAATAGCATAAAAAATAACAATATGAAAATAGGTTAATTACCTCATAACAGAAGAAAACTAAGTAGAAGATTCTGACTATGATCGCAGTTGCTATGAGGGGCGTGTTCAAAATGCGGTTCCAGAGAGTGGCGGGTTCAAATTATGAGTGCGTGAGATAGAGTTTTTATTCTTCCTCGCTCCTTAGTCGGCCAAAGAGCAAGGACCTCATGTCCTGCTTGCTGTTTGATCTTGCAAAGATGATTAAACAAAGAAAAAACACATTAGACTATGGTCATATGAAGCACCTATCCCTCATGATATGAACATGCAAAAGGAGACTACTTTACTATGGGGTGGATTTTTAACCCCTATTTAAGTAAAAATATAGGTGTGTGTTGTGTGATTGATGAAATAAAAACAAAATAGAAGTATGCTAGCATGCTATGAAGAAGAGAATAATGCATGAACAAGAGACAGTAAGAGAGATAATAAAGGAAAGAAGAAAGAGGACACCCTAGACTACTCCTTGGTTGATGGCAGATGAAGTAGTTGATTCAATAGAGTAGCATATAATCTCGTCCAATCTTCTTTGTTGCATCCTGGTGAGGACACGCGCCGCAGCACTCGACGGAGCACCCGGAGCACACCTGCCTCGCTTTGGCTGGGCGACGATGGCATCGTTTAGAGCTCTTCATGTGAGAGGCCATGCTGGGCCTACCTTTCTTTTTAGTCCCTGCGTGGACAATTTATCTAGTTTACTACATGTTTCTAGACATTTGGGGTATTGGGCTATGACTCTTGTCTTAAATGGGTTAATGGGCCTAGTCTTGGAGAGAGGCCTTTTAGGGTTAGGGTTTGGGTGGAGGAGGGCGCAACCCTCCCCCCTTGGTGGCTGCGCCACCTTCCCCATGAGAGGGGGCCGCCCTTTCCATTTCCATTCCCCACCCCCTTGATTCACTCCTTGAATCAAGGGGCCCCCTTGATTCACTCCTTGAATCAAGGAGGGAGATGGGCGCACCTCCCCTTCCAAGGAGGGGTGCGCACCCCTCCATTCCCCCTCCCTCTATAAGAACCCATGTATTCTCTTTGGAAAAGGCTAATGAAATTTTGAATCTTGAGAGCCATTTATTGAGTGCCCATTGTGTGTAAGGGGCGACCCCTTGCTTCTTCTTCTTCTTGAGGGTGCGACTCCCTCTTCCCCATCTCCAGTCCTTGGGTGCGACGCCCAGGGGTAGGAGACCTCCTCCAAGGATCCCAACGCCAGCCCTCTTCTTCCAACATTCACGGCGACGAGTTCGGTGAAGCGACGGCGCACGCGGGATCTTCATCCTCTTCCCCGGGCGTCCCTGTGCTGACAGCAGATTTGGTGTCCAAAGAACGGTCTGGTGCGTCTACTTCCGGGCGGCATCTCTCTCTAAGGTCTTCACGACTTTTGTACCCCTTCCTGTCACCGTTCCAACCCCACCAGTTTCGTCTCAAAACGCCACTCACAGCGAAAGTTCCCTTCATACCTACTTTCGGTGCGCTGGCTGTCACCCTGACAGTCCCGCCTGAACCAGAGCCCTTTTGTCCGCCCATTTACGCCACCTTCCCGTTGTTTTCTGATCCCCTTCCCTTCTTAACATTTGTTCCCCTCCCAGTTACGAATCCAACCTAATTGGTCTCGCCTCAAAACTCCATCGGGGCTGAAAGTTGTCTTCAAGAACACTTTTAGTGCGCAATCCTGCGCTACAGTACCCGAGCGGGACTGCCAGCAACGGGCCTCCAAAGGAGGTACCCTCTCCCGTCCACGGATCGACCTGCAAATTGGTGGCTCGACTCCTCACATCCCACCACACCTCCAGTAAACATCTCGGGTCAGAACTCTTTCTGTAACCCTGCGCCCTTGTCGCCCCATCCAAGGTCACCGGTCTGACCACTCCGTAGGCAGACTGTTTCTCCCGGTTTACAGCGCTCTCTGCACCCAGATCTCCCACGGGACCCCTTCGGCCGCGGCTGTCCTTTGTTGACCGCCCCTGTCAGCCATCCACCAGAGAAGACGCCGCCCCAAACGCTGTCCGGACGTCCACGTACCAGCATCAGCTCCGCCGGCTGTCACTGCGACCAGTCAGCAGCCGTTCGCCGGGTCGACTTCCTTCGGCGCCGTAGCAGCAGCCCGTGGATTCCCCTTCCGGCTCGACATCCCTACAGCGTCTCGTGGTGACGTGGACCACCTCACCACCCACTACAGGGACGAGCGATCGTGCGAGGGTCGGCTTCCGGCGTCATTCTCATCACCGGCTGCTGCCCGTCAGCCCGTGCACCGGCCGCCCCATGGACTTTGTGATTGTAGCCTTTTACCTCCCTGCGAGGAGTGGGCCGTGTTTGTATTTGTATCCGTCTATCCACGTGTATCGGGGTGGTTGGTCTCGGCCGGGGTTCCTTCCCCACGCCTAGGCGTGGAGGTACGCATCTCGCTCTCATTCGTGGTTCTTGCTTATCACGTATACGGTTGATTGTGCCGCGCATGAGTGTAGGACCTAGCTAGTTTCTACTTATCATTGCTGGTTCGAGAGACGAGAGCGCCCATTCCCCTTGGCCCTAGTCGAGCACCGAGCTCGGACTAGATCCCGTGTCGTCCAGCGGCTTCTCGCCCGTTGTGACCTCGTCGCGCCTCCCTCCTTGGGCCGGCCGTGTTCGGAGTTCTGTTGAGAGACGCCTCCACCCGGAGGGAATTCACGTTAGTCGGTCACGCCGGCTTGCCTTGTCACGTGCGCGTGCTGGTCGCACTCTTTAGCGTCCTAGGTTAGCTAGCGAGTCAGTCGGTCCCGCATCAAATTTGGTATCAGAGCCTATTGTCCCGCATCAAATTTGGTATCAGAGCTTAGGGAACCAGTTTGTTCTAACAAATTGGGGTCTTAGGTCATTCGAGTCTTTAGGTTGTCTAGGGTGCAATTGAGGCCTTAGAGTTATCTAGGTTGCATTGAGTCTCTTCGTTCATCTAGGTAACCCACCATTGCATTGTCATGTTAGGTTTGTGTCTAGTTAGAGTTTTGTCCTTGTCTCGTTGAGTCTTGCATGTCCAGCTCCGCGCCAACCCCATGG
This sequence comes from Amorphophallus konjac, assembly GCA_022559845.1. NCBI lineage: Eukaryota > Viridiplantae > Streptophyta > Magnoliopsida > Alismatales > Araceae > Amorphophallus > Amorphophallus konjac. The sequence goes on from CM040121.1 coordinate 153,500,406, forward strand.
TGGTTCCTCGAGCCCACATGTCAGGTGAGTCATCCCTATTGGTCCGATTCGATGCTCTTATGGTACGACCTCTAAGTGTCGCCCCTACCACTCAGTCGTCGGGAGACCCGATCCCTATACCGATGACCGAGTCATTCCAGCGCCCTGTCATGTCCACTGCCATCCTACCTAATGGGATGCATACGGAGATCGATTTCATCAGTAGGGTGTCATCTAACTGTGTCTCACAAGACATTGTTGAGTCACTCTCTAAGACTGGGGAGATTGTTCTCCGTGATGGTTTAGCTTTTATCGAGTTTCAACGGTGGTTTGGCCCCGTTAAATATTTCGATGGCGCTTGGTGCAAGATCAGCACCCTTGCTGGTCCATGCATCATTTTAGGGCGAACTTGGTTGGAGGAAAGAAGTGCGACCATCGACCTGGATAGGAGGACCTGCACCCTACACCCATCTCACCTTCCCGGTGAGTTTGTCTTCCATGACGGCGTTACGCCGACCACCTCCATGTCATCACCTGGGTTTGTTCCAGTGAGTTACGAGGCTGAACAGGAGTTGATGGAGGAGTACCTAACTGAGGTTGAGGAGTTAGGGAGCGACCCCCCCCCACATCATAGAGGACTCAGTTTCCACTCCCGAGAGAGAGGCTTCACCCTTAGACCCTCATATAGAGACATTCTTACCTTCCGAGGGTGAACTGGTCATTGGAGAGTCTTTAGCTAGCTGGCTAAGGGAGGGTCCACTTCTAGATGTCTCCATTCCTTGCTATACACCCATGGGACCAGCCCTCCCAATAATACCCCTTAACTCCTTTCACACCACTTTTCGGTCCTTCTGCTTTCTTGAAAATGTGAAGGACTTCCTTAGGAGTTTAGATTATCAATGGGAGTTGACTTACATGTTGACCTTAGGGTCTGACCAACCCTATAGTCATAGCTTTACACTCCCTGCTTTGGGGTCTATTACCTCGGTCTACACCATAGGACATATCACATCCGAGGTCCTTTTATTATTTCCTATACCCGTGGAGGTTGATTTTGTCCCCGCTTATGGTTTCACGGTCCCGAGGGAGGAACCTTGCCTTCCTTGCCTTCCTCATGAGCCCCTTGCCCCATACATGAGAGTGCCTGAAGGTGATTATCTGCACCTGGGCGAATGTCGCACATGGGCAAGTATAGTGAAGGGACCTGTCGGGAGGGGTCATCATTTCTTTGACCCTTTCGATCCCCTCCCTAGTGAGCCTCTCGACCCATATTCTTTTTCCCACCTTGTCGAGGAGGTCCACTATCATACACCACCTAGGCCTTCTAGTCAACACCTCACCTTACCGGCATCCAGATGCCCGAGCTTAGGAGGCCAGGGACACATGTCTCTTCCCCATGTTTCTGCATGTCCACCATCATATAGGGGTTTGTCTCATATAGGGAATGTCATGAGTGAGTTTGGGCAATTTAGTCCCCATGAGTCTACCACATTCCGTAGGACACCCATGCATGATAGATACAACTTTGGTTGTCCTGGTCCTCCCCGTGTTGTCCAATCATGTAGGAGTCATAGGCATGCTAGGTCTGTGTTTGGATGTCCAGGACCACCACTGCATTCACATAGGTATGAGTCAACACAGCTAGTTCGGAGTCTACATCATCATCACCCCCTCGAGGCCAGCAACGCACGTTATAAGGAATTCGCTGACGCGCATCGACGCACCCGTGAGTTCCAAGTGGGAGAGTACGTCATGATCAGGGTTAGACCTGAACGGTTCCCTTCGGGGGCCGTGAAGAAACTCCAGGACCGCGGTGCAGGACCCTTCCGAGTTCTGAAGCGAGTAGGGTCGAATGCGTATGAGATTGAGCTGCCAGACGACTATGGGATCAGCTCGACGTTCAATGTCTCAGATCTGGTGGCATATCGGGATCCCGCGGTGATTCCCAGCGAGCTTTTTGGGCCTACCCCTCCTGTTGAGAGCATTTCACCTTCTGAGCGCCCACCTCCTCCAGCCCCTTTACAGACACGCGAGCATATAGATTGCATACTGGATGAGCAGGTGACCACGACCAGGAGCGGAGCCTACCAGCGCTTTCTAGTGCGTTGGAGAGGGCGCCCTGCGACAGACGACACCTGGATCACACGTGGAGAGCTGGAGCGGATCGACCCGGACCTGCTGGAGCGTTACTTGAGCGACCGTGACCCTTACTCGACGGGGTCGAGTTCTTCCCACCCGGGGAGAATTGGTGAGGACACGCGCCGCATCACTCGACGGAGCACACGGGGCATGCCGGCATCCCTTTGGCTCGGCGACCACTTGGCAGACTAGTAGAGCTATCTTTAGTTATTTTATGCTTTAGGCCATGTTGGGCCTTGGATTAGTCCCTGCGTGGACACTTTTATTAGTTGTGTGGACCTTTGTAGGCCATTTGGAGCAAATTAGGCTTTAGTTGGACCATTTTATGCTTATTAGATAGGAGATAGGGCTATTGGGCCATTTTTTTGGTTCAATCTCTGGCCCATATGGGCTGGCCACCCACTCCCTTGCTTAGCCCACCTAGGGTTAGGGTTTTGGGCGCCCCAACTCTTTTCCCTCCTCTTGGAAGGTGGCAGCCGCCCCTCTCCTAGATTATAGGAAGAGGGGTGCGGCCCTCCCCCCCCCTTGCCTTGTTGCGCCCCCCCTTTCCCCATGCCATGTGGCGCATCCCCCTCCCCTCCCTCTTGGCTAGGGTTTCAACCCTAGCACCTCCCCTCCCCATATATAAACCTTGTATTTTTTCCTTTGAAAGATAATGAAGAATTAATTTGTGAGAAACCTTGTGCGCAGCCACCACCAAGGAGAGGGCGACCTTCTCCATCCTTCCCCAAGGGGTGCGACGCCCCTCTCTTCCCCTATCCCCCATCTTCTTCTTCCTCCATCTCCAACTCCTGGGTGCGACTCCCTTGAGAAGGAGGTCCTGGTGAGGTGAGGATCGTGCTGTGAAGCGAGTCTCTTCATCCCATGTCGGAGAGAGATCCAAGCGGCGAGACGACGTCAAGCTCGGTGGCGTACAATCCAATCTCGGATGCACCTGCTCTGCCTGCAAGCTAGGGGTCCAAAGATCACGTCGGTACGAACCCTTTCTGTGGGCAAACCGTCTGGCTTTCTTCTAGACTTTTCTTCCCCTACAAGTCCCCCTTCCAACCCCACCGGCCTTGTCCCAAAACTCGAATCACAGAGGAAGTTGTCTTTGTAGACACTTTCGTCGCGCAGGCTGCTCCCTGGACAGACTCGCCTGTGATCAGAGTCGCCTTGGACACCCGTGTGCACCCCCGTTCCTTCTCCGATCGACCACAACCTCTTCACATAAGTTGTTCCCCTCCCTGTCCCCGAACCATTCGTGGTGGTTTCATCCCAAAACTCCATTGGGGCTGAAACTTCCCTTTGTGGCTACTTTCGGTCCTCCTCTGGGCGCTACAGTAACCCGGCGGGACAGATCTGCAGTACCCTCCAAAGGGACCACCACCTCCCCTTACTGGAATGGCCTGAAAATTGGAGGGCTATCTCCACACACACCACTCCATCTCCAGTGGCCGCCCCTGGTCAGAATTCCATCCGCACCCCTACGCCCTCATATCCCATCTCGGGTTCACAGACCTGACTGCCCTGAAGTGCAGGCTGCGACCCCCACTTTCCACCCCGCTCACGCCCAAATCCTCCAAGGCACCGCCCCCGCTACCTTGGTCATCTGTTAGCCCTACCTGTAAGCTACCCACCAGAGAAAACCCCATCCCTAAATCTGTCCGGAAGCCTGCGTACCGACTGTTCTCCTGGTCTCTACCGGTGTGGGCAGACAGGCAGTCCGACTGCACGCCAGGTGTTTGACGAATTGCCACGGTCACCATCGGCCTCGACTGCAGTTCTCCTTCCACGGGCGCCTGTGGGACATCCCCACCAGCGCCCTCGCTGAATTTCGCAGGTCCAGGACGTGATTAAGGGCGCTTACCGGAGTCGCCCCCGGGCTGTTTGGCGGGCTTGTGCAGGTTGGCCAGCAACCTGTCCCCTCCTTCCGAACGCACTCCAGAGGCTTCCCCGAGGATCGGTGACATCCTTCTTCTTCCCGGAGGAGCGACCCCACGACAGCAAGGTACCGGGGACTCCTGCCACCTCAGCCCCTCCAGAGGTGGACGTTCTTTCAGCAGTTCGCAGAGCTACCCGGGACCTCCTCGCGGCCCACCCCTTCACCGAGTGCTGCCCGTCAGCCCGTGCATCGGCAGCCCCGACTCCTCTGTTTGTAGCCTGTTACCTCCCTGCGAGGAGTGGGCATTTTGGGTCAATTGTGTATTATTACTTCTACGTGTATCGGGGTTGTTGGTCTCGGCCGGGGTTCCTTCCCCACGCCTAGGCGTGGAGGTACATGCGACGTTCCTTCCCTTGGCATTTGCTTTGCTAGTATGCTCTCGATTATGCAGCATGCGAGTGTAGGATCCTAGCTACATATTCAATTCACCGTGGGTTTTGCGAGTTGAGAGCACCATTCCGTGGCCCTAGTCGAGCACCGAGCTCGGACTAGACTCCCATAGTTGCGCGTCGGCTCCCTTTGCCGCTTTGATCCACTCGTTTCCCTCATAGGGACGGCCGTGGACTTGGGTTTCTTGTTGAGAGACGCCTCTCTTCGGAGGAATAGTACGGAGGTCGATCTCTCGGCTTGCCTTGTCACGTGTGAGTGCTGGCCGCACTTGGTCTTCATAGTAGGTCCAGTCCTTTTTAGTCCCGTTCCGCATCACATCCTCCTAAGCACTATACTCTAGAAGTCTATTTATAGGGGATAAGATATCTTAATTCGGACTTTGAGAATAATCTCAAGAAAGTGGAATCATAATGTGAGAAATCCATCCAAGATGAGTTGGGTCTAGAATGTTTAGGAACCTAGTTGGATTGAAACAATCACCCAAAACTTTCCAAATATGGATTCCATGGCATTCACAACCGGAAGAGACGGGTTCTAGAGGGACTACATGATCTTCTGAGAACACGGCCAGTCAGGCGATCACGACCTGAATAGAATAGAGTCACATGATATGCCGTGTTCTGGTTGACGTGACCAGAACGTGGGATTCGGCCTCCAAGGCTTAATGGGCTTGAAAGTGGGCAGAATGGGCTCAAAATAAGCCAAAGACACTCAAAGCAATGACCAATTTAGGGCATTACTAATATGAATAAGAGAAATGGCTCAACTTATGGGTAAAAAATTAAGGATGTCTACAGATGCCTCTGCTTAATATTCGCTTTGTAAGGGAACAGGCGGAGATGAAGAGACGGTGACATGAGATGGAAATAAAGTGGAGATGAAACGAACCAGACTAAAAAGTAAGTATCAAGGTGAAAAATACACCACCACCAAGCAATATGAATTATTCAGAAAACTCCGAACTAATCACAAGGATAAGCTAGTACAGATACAATCTGGAACAACAGAAAAGGAAAAAGATAAGATAGGATAAAAATGATCAACCTCTTACTCAGAGAGGTACCCTTATCTTGATTGGCTACATGTTTCACCCATTAGAGAATTTGTCGCTAGTCCGGCAAAACGATGTCGCCATCTTGTGATTCACAACTGCTATAGCACTTGGTCTTCCCTCTTCACAACCCCAAATCTGGTAAGGGAACCCCCCTTTTGCATGCATGTATTTCATAACTTCGAGCATTGACTACACTAAACAAAGGTTAATGGGTGCTTAGATTAGGACCGTCAAGTCATGGAGCTCTTCATCCTTGGCCGACTGAGAAAGGAGAAGTGAAGACCCTGCCATTTTTTGCTACTGTGAGGTAGCTACCTTCCACATAGTCCACAACACCTTGGGCGAAGGTAAGAGCTCTAGTGATCACTCCTTTGTGCTTGCATTTGCCATACATGCCCATCTTAGGGTCTCTCTTCCTTGAAATAGGTCGCTAGGGCCTCTATCACTCTACCCCGTGGTTTGACAACCCTAACCCTCGCGGGGCTAGGTCCCAAAGGACGTCTATAGATATTCTCCAAGCATATCGAGAAATCACTACAGGCAACAAAGAAAAATCTCAAACAAAACAATTTGTCGATGAATTCAAGCAAAAAAATAGAAAGCAAAGAAATCATCAAAATAAATACAAGCACGCCATCACATCAAAAAAACTCGAAGAAAAAAAATAAAAATTTTGAAGCACACAAATCGCCCACCCTCCCCTCCGGCTCAAACGGATATCCCGTGAGAGGCATTTGTTGAACCTGATTATTTTTTCGAATCAATCGGAGAAAATATAATTCAGATTAATCCCGTAATGGCCACAAAACAACATAAAGTTTGCATCGTCATGATACTGGGTCAAACACAAGTCTCAAGAAAAATATGTCGCGTATTCGGAACAACAACAAAAATATGCTCGTAACAAACGAATCTTGCAAGAAACAAATTCTTTGTAACTTATAAGGTGTACGAGACTGGTCGGGAAGAAATCTTAGAAGACCATAACCTCCTCTCCATGTGACAAGAGGTGCAAGAAGCGGACTACATCATGGCACAAAACAAGGAGAAGTTGTTTTCTCCTCTACACGTGGTCAAAAGACCTAAACCCCCCTCCCTCATCTAATACACTTGGATTGGATAGGTCCCCTCCGGGAGCTATCCGGTCTGGGTAGGTCCCGGAGGGCCTATCCAGACCGGAAATGTCATGGGGGACTTATCCGGTCTCGATGGGCCCTTTGAGGTTTATTCAGATTTCAGACCCAACCTCCATCCTTTGGGGACCTATCTGGTGCCGGTTGGCCTCCCAAGAGAACCAATCCGGTCCGAGTAGGTCCGAGGAGGGATAACCACCCCCAACCTCTATAAATAGGTCCAGTGGGCCTCATTACTTGACAGAGTTGGATTTCGAAGCCTTAGACTCTCGTGAAGATTTTGAGATTTCTCCCCTTGCGCATTTGTTTTAAGACCCGGAGTGAGGGTATGCTGCATATGTGCCTCCACTTAATAGTTAATCAAAAGTGTTTAGACTTTAAATCAACGTAGATAAACACGGACTGTGATCGGTAAAAAATTATCCAGCACCTGAACTTAAAATCCTCTCACAAAAAATTGCATAAAATTTATCTGTAATTATTCAATATATTTCTTGCTTATAATGTACATTATTATCATGCATATCCTGCATCTTCATTTGTTTCCTTTCCAGGAAGCTTTATACTTCAGTTCCTAATCTATCGGAATTCTAGAATTATATATATATATATATATATATATATATATATATCCTTCCTAGACTTCTTAACTGATGACGTTCATTCACTGTTATAAGAATGATCTTTGTCTCTCTGGCTTCCAAAGACGGTGGGTAAATAGAAGACAACGTTCACGGCAGGGTTTGATAACTCGATCCGGGTCAACTCGACCCGCATGACCCGGACCGACTCAGGCGCTGGGCGGGACGATCAGACGGTGAGTCACTACCGAGTCACTTTATATATTATATATATTATTTTAAATATAAAATTTTTAATAGGTAAGTTAGTTTGATTTCACTTGTTCAAGAGTGACTTGAGTTCAAATCATGTTGGTTACATGCATTTTTTGAGTTTGTTTTAATTTTTTAATCAAAAAAACTCTAATGTGAAGGCATTAACAAGACTCGAACCAGAAACCTATCGAAGAAGCACTCGCAAATAAATTAACCAACTACACTACGAATTTTATTCAATTATTTTATATATTATATTAATATATCTTATGAGATGGAGCGAGACGGTATTGTCCCGTCTCGTCTCGGCAGAAAATCAAGGCTATCGATCCGACAAACCCTTGTTGTCAGCACTGGAAGCATAAATTTACTTTACACACACAATTTATGAGATTTATATATATATATATATATATATATATTCTCATAAAATTTAATTTTATCAAATACACCTCTCATCTGAATCGAACAAATTATCATAAATATCTTTTATTTAGACAGAAATATTGTGGTTATACTATTTAATTTAATGTCATCAACGACAAGAGAATATTCCATAAAATGTGTTATTTACGATCGTTAGATTTAAGATATATTTGATAAAATTAAATTTTATAAATATATATATATATCTTACTCTTTAACTCACACTTAACTCAAGTTAAATACACTAGAGTTACGACGAAAATATAATCGTGATATTATTTAAATTTTAAAGATATTCATAATAATATGATCAGATGAAGAGTATATTTAATAAAATTAAATTTTATAAAAATATATTTTTTTTCATTTTTTTATATTCAGAGAAAGAGAAAATTCCCCCCTCCCTCCCCCATCCCATCGAGCGCAGATGCCCCGATGGCATTGATCGTTACGCGTGACAGCGTGGTAGAGAGACAAGTTGGGTAGAAGAGAATTCTTGTTGGACTGCATAATCTTATATTATATACTATAAATGAATTGAGCGGTTTTTTTCCGCCGGTTCAACTGTAAAGTTGAATTTTTAAGCCCGCTTCCGGTTCAAGTAATACCCACCTCTGTCAACCGGCTTCCCCCACCCGATTCCCCGAGGGCAACGGCGCTTACTATAGCTACTGCCACGGGGCCGCCGTGTACTCGCTGACATGTGGGCACATCGAGTGTCCCGAGTTCGACGTGGTGCCGGCTTCTTGCAGTGAGTTGCGGGAAATGAGAAATCCCCCCCCCCCCCCCCGTTAAAGTCAATTGTAAGGGGATGTGGAGGACTGGAATCTGTCGCCTGTGCTGTACGTTAGAGTGAAAAGAAAAATAACCGCATGGCTGTTTGTGCCGCCCCGTACGATGATAATCATAGGAATGACATACGTATGCCTCCAAAATAAGTTGTATTCTATTACATGTTTTTTTATATTTCTTCTATTATCAAGTTTCCCTCATAATAAAGAGCATTGTTTCGATCATCACTTTTCGCGATTCTATTATCATGAGAATGGGATGAATGTTTCTGTTGAAAATATTACGTACCGAGATATAATTGAAGACCATATATATATATATATATATATATATATAGAGAGAGAGAGAGAGAGAGAGAGATATGAGTCTCATGTAAAAAGAGTGTCCTTTAGGTCAGGTCTATTTCTCTCTCATCTTCGCCCTAGCCCATCGGTTCTGCTCCTCAATCTCTTATTCCACATCTTGATATATACAGCTTTACTAACACGTCCGTCCACCTTCCTCTCCAAGGTTTATCCACGAATATCCCTCTCCTGCCTTGTCGCAACACGAAACGCCTCTCTCTCCCTCCTCCTTTTCCGGCACCAACTCGGCAAACCTGCCAACGCATTATATATATTATACATGTATAGTTAGATCGATGTAGCTAGCAGGGGAACGCAGCAGTGAACAGAGAACTGCCATGCCACGCCCACGCGCGGCAGCCACCATGCAGTTGGAGATTGCCGCCGCCGCCATCGCCGTCACCACGGCCGGGGGTTACCCCATCAAGACGGTGGTGGTGCTCGTCCAGGAGAACCGCTCCTTCGACCACATGCTGGGGTGGATGAAGTCCCTCAACCCGGCCATCGACGGCGTCGACGGCACCGAGATCCAACCCCATCTCCGTCGCCGACCCCAACTCCCCCCGAGTCCCCTTCGGCGACCACTCCGAGTATTGTTTTTTTTTCCTACCTGTCTCTCTTCCTTTTGTTTATTACATATGCTGTATATATGGTCTGATATAATTAATACTGAAAGATTACACGATTCTAAATTCAATTTTTGACGTGGTCTGACATGCATTAAGATCCATTACTAAATTTGTATGAAAATCAATTATCAGTTTGGTCCCTGATCTAGAGTGTACGTTATAGGAACATTAGTTCATGGCTTATTAAGATGGAGGGGTTCTGATTCTAATTATCAATAGTTTCCCTCTAACCGTGGACGTGGCCTTTTTTTTTCTTTACACAAAGTCGAATCGAAACTAATAATCTATTTATTGTTGCATGAATCAAATATTATAACCAGGCTCAGTGCCTGGAAATGATTGTCGCTTCAAGTATTCTGGAATATAAATCAATCAAATATCGTTTTGCTCCTAAGGAATTTCCAAATAGCAAGTTACGCGATGCTTATGTATTGACTTAGTTAATTTGTAGGATCATCTCGTGCAAGGGATATATATTCCCCACATGATTATAATTCTCTTTTCTTATAAGACGAGATGAAAATCTGTGTAGTACTGTGATCACACTATTAAAGGGTACTAAAATCACAGTAGGTGATTGCCATAGTAATGTGAAGTTGTGAACATACCACATTAACAAACCAATTTTTGCTTTTCACTTGATATAAATATCCCGTGAAGATCGAGATTTCCTGTGTGGGTAATGATACAATTTCATATCACCTTGGTTTTCCATAGGAATTTAGACACTTAGATTTTCAGAGCGCTAGACAAGTGGCATTGTGGAATGAAAAGACTGGAGAGAGACCCCTTTGACATTTTTCTAGGTGTAACGGGAAGAGAACATGATGCTCTTGCTGACATTCGAATGGTGAATAATGATGTATAACACATGACTGGGATGATAATGTCTAGCATGATATGGGCAACTAGGAATTCTGACTATTAACAAGCAAAGAATAGGTCAATCGATCAACCGGTAAGATATGGGTTGTGATTCAAGTAGCTTTGACCGATGGTTCTCTAGGAGAAGATGACATATCCCTGTCCAAAGTTTAGCTCGTCCCCTTTTTTAGTACACTACTCAAAATGCCTAGAAAAATCTTTAAGGATTGTTCTTTAATTACATGAGCTTAAGATGCACAAAAAAATGTAACTTACTACCTATCCACTGGCCTCACAGGATTTTTGATAACACCCTACAGTTACCTTAGCTAGGAACATGGCAACACCCCAGAGAGACAAAAGAACTAGGCGGGTTAAAAGCTTTGCCGAAGACTTGACTCTCTAAATGCATATAGTCAATCCATATTGGCATAAATCCACGATAAGGCCTACGACAATAATGATGAATCAACCAACAAGAAACTTTATCCCCGTATGATTTGGTACGTGACATGATGAAAATATATCTATATATAGCATATACTATAAGAGAATTGTAAGTGTTTTTTTTTGAAACACTTTGTTTGTTAGTTCACTGGTTCATCATGTGATCTCATCACTTGCCATTCATAGGTAGCTCTAAATTATTAATTTGACCCAGTAAGTAAAATATAATGCATTAAGATAGAAGGACAAATGTTAATTGGATCAGACTAAATTTTGAGTACCTTATATATTCTTCTTGTACTTTATGGTGGCCAATAAGCTGTGATAGCAATTAGAATGTGGGCCTTGGGACTTAGCTCTGAAGCTTAAGTAACGATGAAAATGGATAAACAAACAATGAAATTCTAAAAACTTTTGAGAAAACAACAATGAAAACGTTTTTGACTTGAACATCTTTCCATGGGATCGTACATACCTTTGTATAAATGTTTAAGTAGGTGTGGAGACAAGTAAATATTATATACGAGATGTGATGATTCAATATTCATATGTAGTTCTAATTACACAGTTCTTTAAGTAACGATGAATCATGTTTTAATGTCTAAATCATTATTATTTAACATAAAAAGATTTTGAACATAAATCCATGCGCGTAGCATGTTCCTTTGACTAAAATAAACGTGTAATACATATATTTGTATATATGGCGTTGAATAAATACATGTTATTACCCATGTTGTCTTGATCATATACGAAGATTGATTTATTTGTATTTATATGTACATTTATACCATATTGCAATCATAATTTGAAAAAATTTCTCAAAGTAAATCCACGCGCGTAGCGCGTTCATTGGACTAGTATAATAACAAGTCTGGATGTCTCCTCGGAGAAGAACACGGCCGGCTTTTCCACCGGACGACTTCAGCCCCGTGCACTTTATTTAAAAAGATAGTTTTTTAACAGAACTTTGTAACACATTTTTTTTAGATAAATATAGTAGAAATAGCCCCGGCCCCCACTTATTGTAATAGATCAGACGTACACTCAATAGATATTATCGACCCTCCATATCTGTGTGTGTGTGGTGGGGGGGGGGAAGGAGTATATGTGCATCTTTGTTCAATTAAAAGGGTTACTTTGATGATAGAATAAGGTTAATTCGAATGAGTTATTCGCGGGTGAATGAGTTATTCAAATTTAGATGTCAGAATATAACATTTGAGATCGAATACGTTTAATACTCTTAACCCGATGTTAACTCATCTCATATCTCTCAAAGAAATACACTACTCGACTCTCCGAGTAAGATAAGTATCAAATTAAAAATATGAAAATTCAAGAATAACTCGTCTCGAGTTCACTCGGGTTAACTTATCCTAACATATTATCAAAATAACCGTCATTGAACAATCATGAACATTTATTTTATTTTACTTCGGCTTGGTCAAACACCTCATAATGTATATTATTTCAATGGATTAAGTTTTAAGATCGTCAAAATAAAGAATAGGTCTCACTTTGATCGGTTATTAACTTTAGAGATTTTTGCATGACAGTTATTATTGGAGGTGAATTTGTAAAAAAAATATTCTTACAAATCTATTAACAAATATATCACTGGATTAATTCAAAGAGTTCACGAATGTCATTTAAATATGATTTTTTTACAATTTTTTTGAGAAAAAGAAGCGATATGCCTATAAGTAGATATGATATTTTTTACACGATTCAGAATTACACAGTGATATATATGTTAATATATTTATAAAAATATTTTTATAGATTCTTATTTAACAATAATTTTCATAAAAAAAATTCTTAATTTTAACCCGAATTAAATTAAGTGAGCTAAATTATCTCACTTTTATTCTTATTTATTTTGGTTACGTATAGAATTAACTTAACCCACCCACGGAGGTGAGATAAATTAGCTAGAGTTAACACGAGTTAACTCACTTTTATTCTAATTATGTAAATTAGTCTCTGCCAGATTAAAATAATTTAACTTAGGGTTAAACAAAATTAAGTCAGAGATAACACTGAAACAAGGAGGGCCTGTGAGACAACAGAAAGGACCGACGAAACGCTGCCAGTGGGCAACGTGGAGGGAGGGGGGGGGGATCCGGTGAATAGAAATCGACAAAATCACGTGATGAGATTAAATTTATGTACGGAAATTAATAATTAAACCATGTGAATAATAAGATTCCATCACCATTCCCGAGGAGCCAGACCAATAAGAACCGGGCCCCATCCACGTGTACAGTAAACATTTCTAATATTTCTAACAAATTGGGCTGCCTAAACATTTACCCCCACTTTAATTTGGAGTTATCTCTCATTTATTTTAATAATAATTTTTTATTTATTTTTTAAATTTAATAAATTAAAAAATTAATCAAGTTAAATTAAAAAAATAATGTGACATATTATTTCATCTCGAGAGTGGGACAAAGTTAACTTTTATTTATTTTAAAAATATAATTTATTATTTCGTAAAATAAATATGAGTAAAATTTAAGATAAATTAATTTAAGAGAGATAACTTTCATTTTATCAATCTAAACTTATAAGTCACCAGATTGGCCATGGTTGAAGGAATATAGGTTATAGATTCTTTCTGTATATAATCTCCCAGAGAGATAAGAATTTTTTTAGATAATTTTTGAATATTTTAAAACTTTAGTCCGCCAAAGTCACCCTTCTTTGACCCAAATTATGTACCCAACGGCCAACACTACCCCCCGCCGCCCCCGGCCGCGTTCATACCAATAAGGACCGGGTCCAACCAGGGTCCACATCCGATAGGTAAAATACATATATATATATATATATATATATATATATATATATATATATATATATATATATATATATGGGATGTTCCCCTGGTGCCGGCACCCCCCCTCTCAGCGCCTCCCCCCCCCCATGCATTTATGAGGGGGGGCGATGAGAGGGGGGGTGGGCTTATATATATATACATATATATATATATATATATATATATTATTTTCGGGGAAGGTGCGTTTGTCACCCCCAGATGTGGTGACCAGGTCAGGCGTCTTCTTGGGTGATGTGGCAGGTGACACTGGCGAAGAAGAAGGAAGGGGAGGAAAGCTGATAAACCCATAATGTCTTTCTCGTCGACATGGAGCTCGGAAGACGCGCCCGGATTAATAACCCGTATTTCGCCGGGAAACAGCGACATTTCGGCTGACAGGAGAGAGGCCCCGGTGCCGTCCGGCAATGTGGGAGGGGCAGCAGGCGAGTACTCGTCGGTCTCTGGCGAGGATGAGGGGGAGCATCACCCAGTTGTGGGCGCTACAGTCATAGAAGTAGACGGATTGGTGCGATCCATCGAGAGCAAGCTCCTGCATGCCAGGTATGACGATGAGCCCCGCCGGGGACACCCGCCCACCATCTACAGGGTCCGCCCCAGCGTGAGGGGAGAGGACCCCAAGGCCTACGACCCCCAGATCGTATCCCTCGGTCCCTTCCACCACGGCAAGGACGACGGCGGTCTGGAGGAGGTGGAGAAGCTGAAGCGACGGTTTATGAGCGACCTATGCCGGCAAAGCCCCGGCAACTCGGCGATCAAGTACGTGGACGCCGTCCGGCAGTGCGCCCCGCGCGCAAGGGCGCAGTACGTAGGGGCTGTCGACCTCCACCCCAACGCGTTTGTCGAGATGATGGTGCTCGACGGCTGCTTCGTGGTGGAGTGCCTTGTGAAGATGAGCCTGGGGAGTCTGCGGCGGGAGCTCATGTCCGCCAACTGCAATCGGACGCCCCTCAAGAACGACTGCCTGTTGGTCGAGAACCAGATCCCGTTCTTTGTGCTGCAGGCCCTGTTCGACGCCTCCACCATCAATTGGCACGCAAGCGCCCCCACAGAATTAGGGCGCCCCAGTAGCCCTCCTACGCCTATGGAGCTCGCCGCCAGCTTTCTCAGGATCAAGAACACGTCGGCGAGGCCGGCCTCCGACGTCCACCATCTTCCCCACCTCTTCCATCTGTCGCTCGAGCCCAAGCCCACGCTTGAGCCACCGCTTGTTAGAATATTTGGACATAGTCCCCCTTGGGCAATAGTCCCGTATTGGTTAAATGAGTTGTTGTTCATGTGCTTATGACACTGAGCCTGTGTATCTCAACACCGCAGTTTTGTGGATTCAACATGATATCAGAATATGATCTTGGCCCAACTCCTCTTGTCACCTCCACCCGATTAATGTCCACGGCCTATCTTGGCCGTGAGGGGGAGTGTTAGAATATTTGGGTATAGTCCCCCTTGGGCAATAGTCTCGTATTGGTTAAATGAGTTGTGGTTCATGTGCTTATGACCCTGAGCCTGTGTATCTCAACACCGCGGTTTTGTGGATTCAACACCGCTCGAACAACAGCGTCAAATCACGGTGCCGCCACCACCAGGTGGTCACTCGCGCCCTCTCAAAGCTGATCAACTTGGCGGCTCCCATCTTCTATGGCGGCCTCTACTTGGTGCTGATGTGCCGGCTGCCCCGGCTCTCCCTGTCCAGCTCAACCGAGAGGCACAGGGTCCCCAGGATGATCCCCTGTGCCACGGAGCTCCGGGAAGCCGGCATCAGGATCAGGAAGAGGCAGATCGACGACAAAACCGAAGCCTCCTTCCTCGAGGTGTCCTTCCAGGATGGGACCCTCGAGATCCCTCTCCTCTCCGTGGACTGGTCCACCAACTCCAACTTCCGGAACCTCATGGCCTTCGAGCAGTGCTGTCCCAGTGCGGGGAGCTACGTCACCAGCTTCGTCATCCTTCTGGACAACCTCATCAACACCGTCGCCGACGTCGCGGTGCTCCGGGGCTGCGAGGTAATCGCTCGACAATAGCGTCAAATCACGGCGCCGCCACCACCATGTGGTCACTCGCACCCTCTCAAAGCTGATCAACTTGGCGGCTCCCATCTTCTATGGCGGCCTCTACTTGGTGCTGATGTGCCGGCTGCCCCAGCTCTCCCCGTCCAGCTCAACCGAGAGGCATAGGGTCCCCAGGATGATCCCCTGCGCCACGGAGCTCCGGGAAGCCAGCATCAGGATCAGGAAGAGGCAGATTGACGACGAAACCGAAGCCTCCTTCCTCGAGGTGTCTGTTGGCACTCAAAATATGATCCCTGGCGACCAAGCCGCAAAGACAAATGATACGGCCCACTGAAGCACAGAAGCCGATGAAAATCAACTTATCGAGGGTCCCTCGAGCTGACGAAGCCCCAAGCCACCTTGAAGGGAACACCGGGGACCTCACCTCAGGAGAGTCAAAGTCAACCCGCAACCAACCGGCAGTGCGATCAAGCCTGCCCAATGATCCGGCATCGACTCTGTCATGCCGCTACCCCACATCCGACGTCCGATCAAGGACGACGGTCTACCTTATGATTCTCCGAAAGAGGAAGAATGCCCTCGGCCATCCACAACAAGGGGCCGGAGGTTCTGTCAGCAAGAAGATCCCGATCACCCGACACGGGTTCGGCTTCTCGCCCTAGTGAGGCCATTAGCGGCCGATGGATCGCCGTTCAAGGCGGAATTACCCAGGATGCAATGCCATCCTGCAAGGAAGCTTCGGACACAGGTCCGTCTTGATGAGAGGCACCAATCACAGTGCCGAAAGTCGTACCGACGGGACACCCGTGTGTCCGGACCGGAAGCACATGAAGTTCTGATCAAGGCCGTTCGTCGCGTCAAGAGCTTCGTCAACACCCCGTCAAGGCTCCCCGAGAGCCAGTACGAGAGGAACAGTCAACTGGAGTCTCCGGAACCATCCCCGGACCCACCGGCCTGGCCGTGCCTGGCAAACAGGTTAAAACGGCGCCGCTTAAAACGGCGCCGTCAATCCGGCGCGCAAAAGCCAGAAGGGGCCTTTCCCCGGCGCCGTTAAAACGGCGCGCAAAAAGCCAAGGGGGCTGCTCCCCGGCGCCCTCAACCCGGCGCGCCTTTCTCCACCGCGCCGGATTAACCACATGCCATATATATGGCATGCCTGGAGGGGGATTATAGAGAAGAAGGGAGGCCAACAGAAAAAGCAGAGGGAAGAGAAAAAAAAGAGAGATCCGATCAAGAAGGGAAGCGGAATCAAAAAGGAAAAGAAAAGGGAATTAGAAAGAAAGGGGGGAGGTCCAGGAGTGTTGAGATCGGACGAGTTCTCTGCCTGAGTGCTCGGCGGCCCTCATCCCGCTCCACCGGAGTCTCCCGAAATCGAAGCAGAAGAGCGCCCGTTCTTGTTCATCGAGGTGGGTTTGTCCGTGTTTCATCCGGCGATTTCCTCTGCTCTGTTTTGAATCTCTTCCTCCCGATACAATGTAAGTGAGAAAGGGGGAGGGGCGATGATACGAGCCTTTCCTCCCCCTTCTCTCACCACTATCTATCCCCCTTTTCTCTTCGTTTGGAATGAGATTCCCCTCTTAATGCAATACGGCGACCGTGTGACAACGCCGGCGCCGAAATGAGAATCTGTGTATTTTTCTTTGTTCAGTCTTCGGAATGAATGGATATAGCAATGGGTCAAGTGGTTCAACGTTTATGTACCTACCTCTGTTGTTCTCTTTCTCCTTACTGCATTCTTATTTTCATGGCTGATGAAACGGCACCGTGCAACAGTACCGGTGCCGTGGAAGGCGAAGTCTATATACTTGCATGTCTCCCGTGATTCGTGCACAGGACGAAGGGACATGAGTATGCCCGGCATCACGATTTCACTCCCGTTCCGTCTTCCCGATGCTGCATGCCCTGCTACGGCAAGGGCTACATCGATTCCCCTCCCCGGGTGTCTTCTCGTCTGGTCGAATGCCAAGGATTTCTTTTCTTCGGGTGAGGTGAGTCAATACGTGGGTTCTCTCAACCTGTTTGGGCCATCCTCGTAATACCCTTTCTGCTCTCGACCATGAACAGAGGGAAACAAGGCTGTCCCCACACTCCCGTTGTTGTTTTCTGAACGGCCACCGATGAATATTTCCTTGATTTGTGAACGTTCGAATGCATTTACGTATGCGCATCTACAGGCTTAGTTTTGGCCTGCTGGTTATACGAATGTTCCCACCGCATCACTTCACTGTTTCATTAGTGCGAATCGGTAACCCGGGGAGGGGGGAACATTCCCTTGATTGCTTGTCATGACTGCTCGGTTCGAGGAATCCATTGGTCAATAATGGGTCTCCGAGGGCCAGTGAGCACACAGAAATTGGGGGTAACCCCAACACTACAAATCCACGGTCCTTTATGGGCTTTGTGGTGGCCGTGGGTCGTGTGCCCCTCGTAGGCTTGCCTCGGGGTTTTCCTCCCATCTCGGCCGTCCCGATTCGGGTGTTGTGGTGACTCGGGTCGCGTGCCCCTCGTAGGCTAGCCCTCGGGGTTTTCGCTCCCAGAAATGAGTCATCTCACTCACTCACTGTTACCCGCGGATTCGGTGCCCCTAGCAGGCTATGCCTCGGGGTTCTCCCTTTCCGTCCGGGTCTTCGCCGGCCGCCGTTGTGCCACCCGGCATTTAGGGGTTTGCTCCGCCACGTGAGCATCCTCCGCTTCTCCCCGACAAATCCTTTAGGATGGGGAGATGCTGCCGAAATTTCGGCTCAAACAAGTGTAAATTCGAAGCAATTGCTGCGCTCGAGTGTGAACCTCGCGTGAACCCGTGACTTGGCTTTGAACGGTTTGGGACCGATCCAATGAATAATCAATTCAATAAAGGCCTCAAAATCCCCAAAATAATCTAATAAATCCATAAATAAATCAACAGAACCTCGGTTTCCACGAAATCGGGCTAAAACGGCGCGATCACGCGTTAAAACGGCGCGGCCTAAAGCGGCGCGCCCTATCCGGCGCGCCCTCCCCGGCGCGCCCCTATCTTCCACCGCGCCGTTTTAACGGCTTTTCCCCCCTTTTACCTACGTTTGACCGCGCCGTTTTAACCCCTTTTACCTACGTTTCAGGGCGCCGTTTTAACCATTCCAACCCGTTTCTTCGCATGCACTGCACCGGTTTCGTTCCGAGTCGTGTCATCGCATAATTCTAATCCTTTTTCCCATTCATGGGATGATTCCTCATACTAATCATGGAATTTCATAAGCTCTTTGATTGAATAAATTGAATAAACTAGCTTTTCAAGCTTGAATTGATGCGTCTCGAATCTTTGGCATCATGATTTGGCCCAAGCATTCGTGTCTCATTAATGTATGCCCGAGTGGGTGCACCCTTGGTATATCAAATGACATTGTCAGAAGGCCGGGTTATGCCTGACCGGAAACCTTGTCACGCGTGAAGGCGGCTTTCGGGCCTAAGTACTCCGCCATGTACCAGGCCCCACCTCAATAAACCCTGCGTATTCGGTCATGACATCTTGCATGATTGTTCGCATGCTCTGTATCTTTTATTCCGGCTTCGACAGCCCGCTATCTCGGCAACTAATCAAAGGTGTTCCCTCCTCGTGGGGGATGTAATTAACGCCATAGCCTTTACGGTATGGCGGACTGCTGGTCCCGACCGAACCTCACTCTCGCCCGATAAGGGTCAGAATGAGCGCATCATAAATCGTCACTCATGTGACTGGCACGCCCGCGTCGTCAATCAGTCAGTTGATTACTAGTCAGTCAATTGATTGATCGACCCGCGAAATAAATGAATGAAAAATACCAACGAAAAGGAGCGAAGGAAGAGACGGTCGAAACAGTCTGGCACGCCCGGTGGGACCAGTGTCACCTTTCATCTCTTTGCCGAGATATTCGGGCTTCGAAGCCCTTTCAAAGACTACTGATTGTTTTCCTGTCTATCTTTTCAGTGCAAACAATGACGACTCATGGAATAGCTGGCGTCGACTTCGACCAATCGATAGTCGCCGGACACGCGCAAGGGTACCTGGCGGTGCCCATGGAATTTGGTAGCTTTCCTCCTGCTGTGGGCTTCCCCAACTTCTTGGGGTTGGCCTTTGTCGACATGCTGGAAGTCGAGGCAATGGAACCCGTCAAGGAACATGTGAAGGAAATGGAGCCTCTGAAGGCCCCCTGCCGCGGTGATTCGCTCAAGAACCCGGTTCCGGCCGCTAGCTGCCTGGTGCACCACCTTGTACGGGTGATGCATCCCACTGATATCAACAAGCCCCCTGGAGGACGTCAGCGTCGCCAGGCTCGCAAGAACCCTGCCGTGATCACCGGAACTGTCTCTCAGTCCGGAAAATCAATGCTGGTGGGAGGTATGCGTGTCTTCCTCAACGGGCGCACGGCACGGGTGACCCCAGATCGCGTCATCCCAAACGTCCCTGTCTACAACAACTATCAAGCTCTCGCTGGAAGGAGGGCAGAAAGAGAAGAAGCCGGCCACCATGGCCAAGAAAACCCGGCGCTCAGGCCGAGGAAATTCAAACAGGTGTGGGTTCCCAAGCGGACCCAACCTGCCTACCATCCAACGCCCACCCGCCATCGTCCTATGAACGACGAGGCGAGAGCGAGAAGAGAAAGGGGCTTGTCCCTGATGAATGAAGAAGAGGTGGTTGCGGATCCTCCGCGTCACAGAAGTTTCCGGGCTGTGGCCCGTCAAGCCAACGTCCCTGCCACGGGGCGAAGGTTCCAACAGCCAGCTGACAGAGCTCGACTGGCCTACATTCCTCCTGCTGGAGGTCGACCACTCTCCCCCATGCTACATCAAGAACGGGGTCAAGAAGAAATGGCCTGCCTGGTCAGAAGCTATTTCCGAGGATTGGGTAACACCTCACTCGGACAGCAGCGGCTGATGCAGACAGTCGCCACTGAAGAAAATTGCTGCCCATCAACGGTAGATGAAGAAGAAATAGAGGATATAATAAGGATGTCGTCGGTCGATGACAACGGACACAATGACGGCTCTGAGATCAAAGCCAATGAAGCCTTCCCCGAGCGGGAAGAAAGAAGAAGAATTTCTGTGTTCGAGAGGCTGACCTTCCCGCAACAAGCAAGGCGGAGGGTCCATCGACGAAGAAGGAGGATGCAGGTTTTCACTTGCAACATGGCTGGCGTGTCCAGCCGATATGGGAAGCTTCCTGAAAACTCTCAAGAACTGGCTCAGTTGGCCGTACGGCCGGGACCAGCTACCCGCAGGACAGAAGCAGCAAGAGGGCTTCTGACAGCGATGAAAGAGAAACAGCCCCAGTCATACCTCCACTGGGATGACAAAGCCCCCGTCTTGACCGCTAATGTGGTAACGACGGAAGAAGAAGACGACGTACTCCTCGATATCCTGCCCGAGGGTACGTCCGGGGAAACGACAGAAGGTGTCCCCACCACTATAGACCCATCAGTCTTGATGCTGCTGCAAAGATATCAACGGGAAATAGATTCCCTGAAGAAACAGCTGATGGAGAAAACTGAACACTCATCAGCCTCCAAACCACCCGAAGTCCAAGGTGAATCATCCCGGGGAGCGGCTCGTCGAGACGACCCTCCACCACTTTGCACACTACCCCAGCCGTCAGAGCCAACTGTGACGACAGCACAACAGCGGCCACCACAGCCTCAGTCGCTGCTGCCTCCGGTGCTTCCTCAGGTGCACCCAACACCCCCGCTGCTGCATCCTCCACAGGCGACCACCCTGGTCACCCCGTACCTGCAGCCAGCACACTTCTATCCGGAGCCAGTCGACCCCACGGTCGTGAGCCGGATGATGGTGGAGAGGATGATCGAGCTGAAGCTCGCAGAGAAGAGCGAAGGCGACTACGTCGCATTCGATGCCTACCGGGTGCCCTACCCGCAACACCATGCGGCTAAGCGACTTCCCCCGGGAGTCAACAAGCCGCCCAAATTTGACAAATTCAACGGGAAAGGTTCCCCAAAAGAACATATTGCATATTATATGACCGTTATGGGTGATCTGTCCACCGACGAGTCATATCTGCTGAAGTTCTTCGGGTCCTCGCTGACGGGGCTCGCATTTGAATGGTACTCCAGCCTCTCGGCCGGGTCAATCAATGACTGGTCAGATATGCAGAGGAAATTCAGGGAAAGATTCCATGTCACAGAGAGGGAGGTCACAGTGGCCGAACTCTATTCGACAAAACAAAGGGCAGATGAGACCGCCCTTGACTACATCAAGAGGTGGAGGAACCTCGGAATGAGATGTAAGCGGCCCCCGCATCAGGAGGACGCTGTGCAAATATGTAAGCAAAATCTCAGGAGGGAGGTCTTGGAAAAAATGATCGGGATGGAAATACGGTCGTTCGACCGGCTGAATAATGTGGTGGCCGAGGTAGAGGCTTTTCTAGCCAAGCCCGTCCCACCGTCAGCTACCAGCACAGCCCAGAAAGGCAAGGCGGCGGAACGGCGCCCCACACCTAAAGAAGCGAATGCGCTTGATATCAAGGCGTTCGAACAACAGAAGGAGAAAGGCAAGAAAGCGGCTCCCCCGCAACCTGCGAAAGCTCCAGATGACAAAGAAGGTCCTTCGTTGAGGGACAAAATGAAGAAGGCTTATTCCTTTCCTAAGGATAAGACCCGAATCCTATTTGACTGGGTAACAGAATACAGTATGGTCACTCTGCCTGAGCCAAGAAGACCAGAGGACCTCAAAAGAAGAGACAGTCCAAGATTCTGCCCCTATCACCAGATGCTGGGACATTCAATCGAAGACTGTTATGTTTTCAAAGACATCATTGAAGGGATGGTGAAGAAAAATGAGATAGAGCTGGGAGAGTACAAAGTAGACCCTCCTCAGCCACATGAAGCTCCTCCCCGAAGAGCAGCAGTCAACATGATCTCCCTCTACCAGGCGTTACCTGAGGAGATCTCTGAAGCAAGCACACGGAGCACCTACGAAATCCATTTCCTGGAGCCCGTGAAGGAACAGCAGGGGTGGCAGCAAGTCCCTGTGAAGCACAATAAGAAGAGGGCACCCTGCCCGAAAGAGGGGGCACTTATCCGTGGCGTCACGCCCCGGCCTGCTCCGCCAGTGATAGCGCCTACGTGGATTACTCCATCTGCAGCTATCAGAATACATGCACCCAACAGAAGGAGACAGACTCCCCTGCCAGTGGTCAAGGAAACCAACCCCGGGGTCCTTCGACTGCAACACCTGATTGAAGGGCTAGATGAATATGTACAGCCCGAATTGAAACCCCTGCTCGTACGGGACTACGTCCCATGGCAGGAGCTGGAGCAACTCTCACTCAAGCAGACGGAGGAAGCTGAAGTAGCACCCCCTGAAGCGAGCAGTCTATTCTGGGGGCAGGTGCCCACAGAAGCAAAAAGGAAAAAGAAGCAAAAGAAGAAGAAAAGAAAGGCCGCTGGCGCCAATAAAGCACGGGTTGTCTCCTGTAATACACTATCAGCCCTCTTCAACCTACCCGGGGAAGAGGAAGAAGAAGAAATATGCTTTACACCCCACACTGGGGAAAGCAAGGTCGAGGCCGCCACTGCTGCACATGCCACGCGGTCAGGCCGAAAATGGGGGCGCCAACCCCCACCAAACCACAATATTGTGTTCAGAGGGGAACAACCCTACAAGACACCTCCGCCGGAGGTCAAGGGAGTTCAAATCCCTCCTCCGTCAGGTCTATACAGCAAGACTGGGGGCAAGATAGTCCCTCCATTCCTTGAATTTATGAAGATGTCAAAGGGGAAACAGCCTTGTCAAGACGCCAACCCTACACCCGGGGTCAATCACCCTCGGCCAGTGCAATCTACGGAGGATACAAATGCAGATGGGGCTTGCCCTGCAGCAACCAATAAAGAAGACTCGACAGTCGGTGCCAGTCGAGAGGGTGCCGAGTCCGAGGAAGATGAAGCAGGTCCGTCTGGACCCACAAATCAAAACCTTCCTAAGCCCAGATGGGTTGAGGAGATGAAGCTCTCCAATGTCCGGGCTGGAAGCCGAATAATGAAGCTGCTCAAGAAGCTCCCTGCTCGTTTTACGATCTGGGAAATTCTCTCTTTGAGTGAAGAAACTCGACAGGCAATCATTACTGCTTTGCAGACGCCTGCCCAGTTTGAAACCTGCATAGCTGAGGCTATACCAGAAGCCAGTATGACCTTCTCTCCAGAAGACATGCTACTGCCTACGGCCAGTCACAACAGGCCGCTATATATGAAAGGGCACCTGAATGGAAGAGAACTGAACCGGATTCTGGTCGATCCTGGCGCAGCAGTCAACATCCTGCCATATAGAATATACGAGAGGTACCACTTCAATGTGCATCTCGAAAAGGCCGGGGATATGCGTATCGCGGGCTTCAACCAGAAATGTGAAGTATCTATGGGGGTGGCAGAATTCACACTGACTCTGGCAGATTTCACTACAACGGTGCAGTTTCACGTCATTGACTCTCGCACCTCCTACAAAGCACTGCTCGGCCGCCCATGGCTGCATGAAAACTTGGTGGTGCCCTCCACGCTCCACCAATGCATCAAATACAGCCTCCAGGGGAAGGAGGAAAGGATATTTGCTGACATCCACCCATTCGAGGTGTTTGAGTGTCACTTGGCGGACGCCAATCTGTATACGGGGTCTCCCCGGAAGACTTCTAAAACTGAAGCCCCCGTAGGGGCATCGAAGAATAGATCGGGTGACGGTTGGTATCCACCACCGCCGCGCGGATATGTCAAGCCGAAGGTGGTCTCCCACATCACGGCTTCTGGAAATGTCGGCAGGGTGACACCCCCAGCATTATACCCCAAAGCTAAGGAAGTGCATGTTGACCGACAACACGACCGCATCGGAGTCCCGGCCGGCCTCACCAAGCCTGTCTCCGGCCTCGATGGTCCCACCGTCGAACCTTTCAAAGCTTGGGAAGTGGCACAGGAAGATGGGCACAGCAGCTTATTCTATACAGCTGAGGAGCATCCTACTCAGGAAGACACGGATTGCAGCCTCCCTGAAGATCTAGCCAACCCACGGGTTCCTGTGCAGGGCCTGGCATTCACCACTGATCGGACGGCCAGGATGTTTCAAAAGCAACACATCCCTCCCGATCAGCCTCAAAAACGCAAGGAAGCTTTCCAGAAGATGTGGTATCCTGTAAATCTGGACAAAGAAATGAGACGTGTCTCTCAACACCCGGGTCTGGGTTTCACCCTGGAAGACTACTATTACAGTGGGCGGTACGAGGTGGACACCATCTCCACCTTCTATCCAACTGAAGACAGCCCTCTGGGGGCAACCTTTGATGAATATCCGGCGGAAGCCGAACATGCTGAATTAACCCTATCCGGGAATCAACAAATGGAGACCTTGATCTCATGCCGATGCTGGGAGCAGGTCCATCCTGAAGGAGCGGCCTTTCAGGCCGAATTTGATACGGCTAGCAGCAGCGAAGCCGAAGATGCTCAAGGAGCAGAAGTCTCTCCCTCCGCAGGGGTCATGCTAATGACGACTTCAACACCCTTTCTGACAGTCAACAGAGCCTCGGTTTACTCCAATCAAGGGGAGCCGGCTACCAGAAAAGAAAAAGCCACTTCTGTGGAAGACACAACTGTCCCAGAAGGCGAGACTCCCTCAACTCCTGCTACCAATCCAATAGGCTGTCCGAGTCCGGCGGCAAATAACTGCTGGCCTGTCATGGCTGCAACCTCACCTACAAGCACTGAAGCTGTCCTCTCGCCCTCGGGAGCTGCACCGGCAATGGATCTTCTAATAGAACAATCCGCCCAGCCGCTAGCACAAGAGATCAAGAGACCCCATGAAGCTCTGGCGGTGTCTGACGAGGAAGTCGAAGTACTCGACCCTCAAGATGGTATTCCAGACTTCGTCGACCTCCAGCCGGCACCTCCGGAAATAGAAGACGGAGGCCAAGCCACAGTCGATGAACTAATAGAAGTCAACCTGGGAAATGAGAAGGACCCTAGGCCTACCTTCCTCAGTGCCCAACTGTCCCCAGAAGAACGGGAGCTGTACATCCAGCTGCTGCTAGAATACCGGGATTGCTTCGCCTGGACTTATAAAGAGATGCCAGGTCTAAACCCTGCTGTCTCACAACATGAGCTAACAATCAGTCCCGAAGCCGAGCCGGTGAAACAACCACCGCGGCGTATGAGGCCAGAGCTCATCACCCGAATCTGTGCTGAAGTTGACAAGCTCATTGATGTGGGATTTGTTGAAGAAAATCAGTACACCACATGGCTGGCAAATATCGTCCCTGTGAAAAAGAAGAATGGACAGATCCGGATTTGTGTTGACTTCCGGGATCTAAATAAAGCTTGCCCTAAAGATGACTTCCCGGTGCCAATAACCGAGGTAATGATCGATGCTACAACCGGCCATGAAGCCCTGTCATTCATGGATGGGTCGTCCGGCTACAATCAGATTTGGATTGCGGAGCACGACCGGGTCCATACTGCTTTCCGAACTCCCAAAGGCATTTATCATTACAAGAGAATGCCATTTGGACTGAAGAATGCTGGCGCAACCTATCAGCGCGCAATGACTAAAATTTTTGATGAATTGCTCTACCACAAGGTCGAGTGCTACATAGATGACCTGGTGGTCAAAACCAGAAGAAAAGAAGATCACCTGCAAGACCTCCGGATTGTTTTTCAGAGGCTGAGGCAGCATGAGCTAAAAATGAATCCTATGAAATGTGCGTTCGGAGTGTCGAGCGGAAAATTCTTGGGCTTCATCGTCCGACATCGGGGAATCGAGATAGACCCCGCAAAGATCAAGGCGATTCAGGGGTTACCTCCACCAAGGAACATCTCCGAGCTGAGGTCACTACAAGGCCGCTTGGCTTATATCCGGCGGTTCATTTCCAATTTGTCAGGGCGATGCCAGCCTTTTCACAAGTTGATGATGAAAGATGTTCCCTTCTATTGGGATGAAGATTGCCAGACAGCCTTTGACAAACTAAAGGATTATCTGAAGACTCCTCCAGTATTAGGCGCACCGGTGAAAGGACGGCCGTTGATGCTGTATATAGCAGCTACACACAACTCTCTGGGGGCAATGCTAGCCCAGAATAATGAAGAAGGGAAAGAGCAAGCCCTCTATTACCTCAGTCGGAGACTGGTCAGAACTGAAGAAAAATACACTTATATTGAGAAGATTTGCTTGGCACTAGTCTTCGCAGTTAAGAAACTCCGACACTATATGTTGTCGCATGAAATCAGCTTGGTATCCAAGGAGGATCCCCTGAAATATATCATGTCCCAGCCAGCACTCAGAGGCCGTCTGGGCAAATGGGCGGTGATCCTTATGGAGTTTGATATCTCCTACGTCCCGCGCAAGGCCATTAAAGGTCAAGCTATCGCAGACTTCTTTGCTGCGCATCCGGTACCCGGAAACTGCCCGTGGGAACCAGAACTCCCCGAAGATGAAACTTTGGAAGCCGCTCAAGTACAGCCTTCCCCGTGGCAGCTATATTTTGATGGCGCTTCTAGAATTGACATCTCTGCCACTGGATCGGTCAGAGTCAGAGCAGGGGCAGGCATAGTCCTGAAATCCCCAGAAGGAGAAGTGGTGCATACATCCTGCTCCATAAATAAACCATGCACCAACAATGAAGCAGAATATGAAGCCCTGATAATCGGGTTACAAATTGCTCTGTCCATGGGAATTCAGATGCTGGAAGCATTTGGAGACTCCATGCTAGTTATAAAACAGCTGGAAGGAGAGTTTGAAGTGCGAAAACAAGAACTCATCCCCTATCACCAGTTGGCAACTTGCCTGATGTCAAGATTTTACTTCATCAGCATCAAGCACATCAAGCGAGGCCAAAATGCTCAGGCGGACGCCCTCGCTAAGCTGGCTAGTTCGTTGGCAGTCCCGCCAGACATAAGCCTGAATATAACAGTAATCAACCGCCGACAGGTCCCCAGTGTAACAGAGGATCTGACCGACGAACGGGAGATAGAAGTAGCAGTCGCTGAAAGGGTCCAGCAACCCGATTGGCGGGAACATCTTCTACGCTGGTTTCAACACCAGCAACTTCCAAAAGAAAAAGAACAGAGAATGAAGCTCCTAAGGATCAAGGATTCTTATGAGATGAGAAGCGGAACTTTGTTCCGGATTATGGCAGACGCCCGAAGGAAAATCCTACTCCGTTGCTTGTCGTCAGCAGAAGCGGAACAAGTAATGCAAGAAGTTCATGCAGGATCGGCTGGAGCACACCAGGCCGGTCCGAAAATGAAGATAGAAATAAAGAAATTGGGCTATTATTGGCCCACTATATTCAATGACTGCTGCAGGTTTGCCAAAGCCTGTCAGAAATGTCAAGAACATGCCAATGTGGCGAGGAGACCTCCAGTGCCACTGCATCCCACTCTACCAAGTTGGCCGTTTGCTCAGTGGGGCACGGACGTGGTGGGGCCACTACCAGCATCTTCATCAGGGTGCAAATACATCTTAGCAGCTACAGACTACTTTTCCAGATGGGCAGAGGCAGTAGCACTAAGAGATGTGACGGGAGAACTAGTTGCAAGGTTCTTCCGACAAAATGTAATATTCCGGTTCGGGATTCCCAGCCGAATCATCTCTGATAATGGCAGCCATTTCAGAAATCAGAAGATTTATCGGCTAGCCGATAAATACAAAATTGACTAGAGGACATCGTCCCCCTACAACCCTCAAGCCAATGGATTAGCATAAGCCTTTAACAAGACTTTATGCACGTTGCTGGCAAAGACTGTCAAGTCTAATAAGAAAGATTGAGAAGAAAGGATGTACGAGGCACTTTGGGCCTATCGTACCGTCTATAAAACCCCAACCGGCTGTTCACCTTTCTCCCTCGTCTATGGGTCGGAAGCTGTGGTGCCGATCGAACTTGAGGTGCCTTCATTGCGAGTTGCCATCCAGCACGGACTAGTCAGTGGTGAGCAAAACAATGCAGAAAGAAGACTGGAAGAGCTCGCTGAGCTCGAAGGAAAACGCCTCCTAGCGCAACAAAACATCCAACTCTATCAAGCTCGAATGGCCCGCGCTTTTGACAAGTTAGTCAAGGGTCGAGAGTTCAAGAAAGGAGACCTGGTAATGGTCAAAAGAAGAGAAGTAATGGCCTCTAACCCCAAAGGGAAGTTGGTCGAAAACTGGGTCGGACCGTATATCGTCCGCCGAGTATATGAAGGAGGAGCCTACGTCCTTGTAGACCACAAAGGAGTCATCCAGTTCTCTCCCCTCAATGGAAAACATATTAAGCTGTATCACGCAGCGCAACCAACCCTCCCCGAGTGATCGGACGGAGCTACCCTTTTCCTTGATTAGCGGCATTCCGCCCTAATCAAGCTACCTTTCCTTGGTTAATGGCATTCCGCCCTAATCAAGCTACCTTTCCTTGGTTAGCGGCATTCCGCCCTAATCAAATTACCCTTTATCTTGGTTAGTGGCACTCCGCCCTAATCAAGCTACCCTGTCTCGGTCAGTGGCATTCCGCCCTAATCGAGCTACCCTTTATCTTGGTTAGCGGCACTCCGCCCTAATCAAGCTACCTTATCTTGGTTAGCGGCATTCCGCCCTAATCGAGCTACACTTTTCCTTGGTTAGCGGCACTCCGCCCTAATCGAGCTACCTCATCTTGGTTAGTGGCATTCCGCCCTAACCGAGCTACCCTTTCCTTGATTAGCGGCATTCCGCCCTGATCAAGCTACCTTTCCTTGGTTAACGGCATTCCGCCTTAATCAAGCTACCTTTCCTCGGTTAGCGGCACTCCGCCCTAATCGAGCTACACTTTTCCTTGGTTAGTGGCACTCCGCCCTAATCGAGCTATCCTATCTTGGGTAGTGGCATTCCGCTCTAATCGAGCTACCTTTCTTTATCTTGGTTAGTGGCATTCCGCCCTAATCGAGCTACCCTTTATCTTGGTTAAGTGGCATTCCGCCCTAATCAAGCTATCCCTGCCCTTGGTCAGCGGCATTCCGTCCTGATCGAGCTACGTTTTCCTTGGTTAGCGACACTCCGTCCTGATCAAGCTATCCTTCTTTGGCTCTCATTCCGAATAAAAAAATAATAATAATAAAAATAAAATAAATAAATAAATAATAATAATAATAAAATAATAATAAATAAAATAAAAATGGGGTTAAAAAAAATAGAGATACCCCGCCAGACTTGCTCCTCTATCGGGACGAGTGCAAAAATGGCTATAACCCAGCTGTGGCGAAAACCCGAAAGGGCGTCGCAGGCAAAATCGGGTACCCCGTCACGTGAAAACCCGAAAGGGCGCGTGGGCAAAAGCAAGAGGGGGCTGGCTTCGGCGAAAACCCGAAAGGGCGCTTGAGTCAGTAAAGTGATAACTTCCAAATCCCTCTCCTATTCTCCACCTAACAAACTCCGAGAGGGACAATCATCAAAGTCTCGCCGGTAATCCGTGAACAAACCATTTTCGACCCTCGTCATCATCGGCGAGATCGGTCGATCTCTACCCTCAACTTGGACCCTACGTCCCTGTTGACAACCCCATCCTTGTTTTGGCAATATCTCATGTCGACGAACAAACCCGTGGTCGACCCTCGTCATCATCGGCGAGATCGGTCGATCTTCATCTTTGACTCGGATCTTACATCCTTGTTAACAAACCATATCCTTTGCTTCGACATCTAGCCAGTGTCGACGAAATGAACCAAAATCCGAGCCTTGTCATCATCAACAAGGCCGATCAGCACTCTCGCGGTCCAGCTCTTCTGCACCTCGAACTCAAAAAAAAAAATAAAAAAATAATAATAATAAATAAAAAAGGGGTTAAAAATAGAGATACCCCGCCAGACTTGCTCCTCTATCGGGACAAGTGCAAAAATGGCTATAACCCAGCTGGGGCGAAAACCCGAAAGGGCGTCGCAGGCAAAATCGGGTACCCCGCCGCGTGAAAACCTGAAAGGGCGCGCGGGCAAAAGCAAGAGGGGGCTGGCCTCGGTGAAAACCCGAAAGGGCGCTTAGGTCAGTAATGTGAATAAAAAAAATTGAATGATGAATAGTGATGAACCATCCGCCGTCCAAAAGGCCACTTTCAAGGTCGTGACGAGGATCTTCATCCGATATCCCACTTATACACGTCCAGTGTCTCTACCCTTTCGACCCTTGTCACCATCGGCAAGATCGGTCGCTACCTATAACGGTTTTTGTCATCATCGGCAAGACCGTCTACCTTTTCGACCCTTGTCACCATCGGCAAGATCGGTCGCTACCCTTCTGGTTTTTGTCATCATCGGCAAGACCATCTACCCTTTTCGACCCTTGTCATCATCGGCAAGATCGGTCGCTACCCTTCCGGTTTTTGTCATCATCGGCAAGACCGTCTACCTTTTCGACCCTTGTCACCATCGGCAAGATCGGTCGCTACCCTTCCGGTTTTTGTCATCATCGGCAAGACCGTCTACCTTTTCGACCCTTGTCACCATCGGCAAGATTGGTCGCTACCTATAACGGTTTTTGTCATCATCGGCAAGACCGTCTACCTTTTCGACCCTTGTCACCATCGGCAAGATCGGTCGCTACCCTTCTGGTTTTTGTCATCATCGGCAAGACCGTCTACCCTTTCGACCCTTGTCACCATCGGCAAGATCGGTCGCTACCCTTCCGGTTTTTGTCATCATCGGCAAGACCGTCTACCTTTTCGACCCTTGTCACCATCGGCAAGATCGGTCGCTACCTATAACAGTTTTTGTCATCATCGGCAAGACCGTCTACTTTTCGACCCTTGTCACCATCGGCAAGATCGGTCGCTACCTATAACGGTTTTTGTCATCATCGGCAAGACCGTCTACCCTTTTCGACCCTTGTCACCATCGGCAAGATCGGTCGCTACCCTTCCGGTTTTTGTCATCATCGGCAAGACCGTCTACCTTTTCGACCCTTGTCATCATCGGCAAGATCGGTCGCTACCTATAACGGTTTTTGTCATCATCGGCAAGACCGTCCACCTTTTCGACCCTTGTCATCATCGGCAAGATCGGTCGCTACCCTTCTGGTTTTTGTCATCATCGGCAAGACCATCTACCCTTTTCGACCCTTGCCACCATCGGCAAGATCGGTCGCTTTCCCCCCAAACCTGGCAAAGGCCCTGTCCCAGGAACGGCTACACCGCGGTGGAGCGAACACCTCATCCCTTCCCTGAAGGCGTGAGCGCTCTCCTGCATTATTGGCACTCGTTCCCGGGTTCAGGTGATTAGCCGAAAGAAAGAAAAGACGAAAAGAAGTCGTGGTCAAGACTACGAAAAGAAATGCTTCCATTTAATAAAAGTGGATAATACATTCTTTTGCCCAGGGCATCCCCCAGGGTACATAAACTCCAAAGACAAAAAAAAAAGGAACAGAGCTTCCAGAAGGAAAGGAAACAAAAAGCAAAGGGAAACCAAGACTACGGCAGAGGACGCCGGAAGATGTCCCCTAGTTCCAAAAGGCCCAGCGAGGGGTACTGGGTCAATTCCTCCAGACGAGTCTCGGTGGCTGTCAGCAGCAATAACCTCTCGTTGAGTGAAGCAAGTCGTCCTTCAGCCAGGTCGGCCTCCTCTGTCGTCTGGACTTTTAGGCGCTCGCCTTCCTGCAGCTCGGCCTCGGCCTTAGCTAGTTCCGCACGCAATTCATCTATCCGTGCCCTGAGGAGCAGCTGACGTTCCGAGATATTCTCAGCGGCATCCCTCAGCTGTCCCACCGTCACCTTCAGTGAACTGACGGCAGTGCGGCAATCTGCCCTCTCCAACTTCACAGCAGCGAGCTGATCGGAAACCTCCCGATTCAGGAAATCCCGCCTGTTGGCGTGCTTCAGCAACATCACAACCCGTGGGGTCCAATCATCCATGGGGCAACCAAATGCCAGTAGCGGCCGGGAGAGGTGGTCCACCAAGCTTCTCAGCTGCGCATAAGTCAAGTCTGGAGAAGCTGACATGGCCCGCTGGAGATTATCCAGAGATTGCCATACCATGTCTCCAGAAAATTGTAAGCCCAATGGCGAAGTCTCGGGGAGCCGAAAGTCTACCCTGCTGTCCACCTCAGCCCAGATGTCGTCGGCCACCCCGAGGGACGTCGACGGCATAGTCTGCACGGCACCCACTCCCGGTCCGACCACTGCAGCCATATCAACTGGAGGGATCTCCATAATAACAACTTCTTTGCCCGCCCTTTGGGGTGAATCTGCAATAGCCGTGTCGGCAACAGAAGGCACATGCTCCTCTTGAGTAGTTTCGCCAGCCGCCAAGGGAAAAGACCCCTCTATAATGGACAAGGCCTGAGTAACATCGGCCTCATCCGCAATAATTTCTCCGGCCTCTATGTCTGAAATACCACTAGGCAACGACAACGATTCTGCACCAGTTGCCAAGGCTTGAACCCCTGCAACCTCAGTCGGAGCGCTAACTTCGGCAGCCACGCCGGACTCCTCTGATACCGCTGCAGCAGCATAGGTCCGTGGAAGCCGCAGGGCAATGGGCCGCACAACAGGCTGGAACGCTGGCTGGCTCATATCCACGCCAGGAAGAGGCATACGGATCATTATAGCTGGCGGTACCACCTCAGCCTGCAGTACATGTACAAACATCAGCCAGCTGGCTTGGAAATGAAAAGAAACGTTGCAGGCGGGAATCAAAAGGTTTCCTACCTCGACCGGCACTATGTTCAGGCCTCCCAGAGTTGCCTCTGAAGATACTGGCCCTTCTCCTGCAATCGGGTATGGTAGCCCATGCTCGGCTACCAATAGCCTCGGAGGGCTAAATGTTGAAAAGTCGCTCTCGTAAGCTGAAGAAGCCCCGGCATCCTCAGCCTCGGTTTCCGCCATCGGGAACCCCTCATCATCGCCGGAGCCGCCGCCATAATCAACTTGTTCGGAGGAAGAGGAGTCTTCTGCTTGCTCTCGAACCTCTGATACCAGAGCGGGAACCAGGCTGCTAGGAGGATGCCCTCTAGCCTGAACCTCCTCAGGGGTCTCCGCCTCGGGGACATCCGTTGGCGGAGTATCTAAGGGTTGGTCCCTCGGAAGCCCTTGCTCGCCGACGACAATCCTTGCTGCGGCACCCACCTCGGGAAGTAGCGTGGGTCGAACATCGACTGAAGTCAAAAGATAGCAAACAGTCAGGCCTTGACTGAAAATAGAATATGCCAACAAGCCCTGCGGGCGAACTACAAATTACCTTCTACTTCTCGATGGGGCGTCGGCGAAGGCAAGTCGCGCTCAATAGGGAGCGAGGGGGCCTCTTCCCCTCTCTCCTCAGTAGCAGCTCCAGGTGCCGCCTCCAACCCGACAACGGCAGAGGTAGCACCAGCAGCTATTGAAAAGAAGAATGATCAGCCACATTGGTGAAAGTAAACAAACAAGCCAAGCAAGAATAAGAAATCACCTTCGCCCTCGGACCCTTGCGTCCGGGCGGCCTCAAATTCAGAGAAAGATGGAACCCGAGGAAGCGGAGTGGCGGACTCCTCCTCAGCAACCTTCCTCCGACGAGCTCTAGTAGCACGGGACTCTGCTCTCTTGGCCTTCTTGGCCCTACCAATAGCCTCCCTGACCTGGGATCTGGTTCGTTTTCGCGAGTCCCCAGGGGGTAATGGCGTTGTAGTCGGAGCTGGCTCCGGAATATTAAAATACGAAGGCTTCTGCGCCTTCGATATCAACTCCCTGCAATGCCGGGTCCCCTCCACTGAGAGACGAGCTGCAGAAAGCATATAAGTCAGAAGATGCACACTGACTGCAGAGAAAACAGCCCCATGGCTGAAGAAGAAAACAAATATTACCTGGCAGCCCCGTATATCGAGGACTAAGCGGCCAGTAAAGCAATACTGGCGCCTTGTCCCGGGAAGCCGCTTCATGGATCAGCCAGCACACGTCCCCAATTGTTTCACTCTTATCCGCTAGCTGAGCCAAGTCCTCATGGCCACAGGATGATAAGTGATGATATAGACTCAAGTAGTCGAACCCCCAGCCGTCGACATACTTGAAAGATATCAGTAACTGATGGCTCCAGATGGCTTCTAACGGACCAGAAACTGAAAGCCCATGAGAATGAAGCAGGGCGAATATCCAGGGGGTGTTGGCATACAAGTCAGCCCGCCTGTCTTCCCTCCTAATGAAGGTCCGATAAGGATGAAATCTGTCAATCTCCGGGCGCCAGCTCGCCACAGTAGGAAGAGGTTCTTCCACTGGAAGGGGAATTGTCTGAAGAGCAACCCGGTCACTGCTGACCCGACACAATCCCCAGAGGGTCTTCACATAGTCATCCTTCCGGATTTCAGGCATCTTCGGGTCAGACTTGGATGACTTGCCCTTCACAGCTTTCCTGGCCTCTATATATGCCGTCACCTCGGCATTGGACCAGGACTTCAGCTTCTTCAGATATGCGGGATCAATGTCCAGAATTGGCTCCCGCTGGGAATCTAGAAAGCGGCGTTCGGCAACGTGCCAGCAGTCTTTCCGGGAATTCCGATAAAAACCCGTTCGTGCATTCCACCACTTGATGAAGTCTGGAGTCACTCGGGGAAGACGAGCCGGGGTTGGCACCCGGAATGATACATCCTCCCGGCGATGAAAGTAATCCCACCATGTGCGGGCTTCCTCTGTAGTCGTCTGACCGGCCCGGTGCCTGTTTGGAAGATTGAACTGGGCCGCCGAAGAGGGAATTTGTTGGTCATACCCAAAATTCCGACTGAAGCGGAAAGGATAATACGGCTCCAGCCACAGCAAGCCGCTCTTTCTAAAAACAAGAACACTCGGGCGGATAGACAACGCCCAATCAACCAGTTCCGGTTCCAGGATGGGCCTTGTGCTCTTGCGCCCAGTCAACTCATGAATGAACTCCTCTGTCTCAAACAATCGGCACTGCCGCATCCTGTTTACCAGAGGACTAGAGCTGGCAGCCAAGCTCCAGAAATGAAGAACTCCCGGGGAATCTACTGGAACTGTAGTCAACTTCCCCCTGATGGCAAAAAGTTGATCCGCCAGTGAGGATGCTTCAGCACTGGCAAATTCAATCATCCGCGGCAGCGGGCGATCTGACTGCATTGACCGGGGAGCCGCTTCCGGGAATAGGGTACAGACCCAAGCATTAAAGAAGTGGAGGGGACCAACTATCCTCGAATTCCGGGGAATACGTGATTTGTGCAAATCCCCCAACATTTTGTATATGAGGCATAAAGCCACGGGGCACAGGGACAGCTTCGTCCCCCAAGCCATCAAACAGGCGGGGTAAATCGCCTCCGGCCTAATCACCGTCTCGTCCCCTTGGGGAAGGGCGAATGAACAAAGCCAATATGTTAAATACGCAGCACAATGCGTGACTGCGTCAACTCCTGTGGGGTTCGGGCCGGCCTGCCTCTCTCTCCCTGCGACAGCTGGATACGTTGCTTGGCGCCGGGCCCTCTTCTTCCGCGCCACTGCTGTCGGAACTACCGTGGGAAAGTCTTCATATTGCTGCTCCCCACCAAAGAAATACTGAAGCCACGTGCCCATCCGCACGCGTCTCTTCTCACCCGATTTTCGCGCCTCCCGCGAGTCCAGCGTCAGGCGCAGCAAGGTGCGGTACGCCTTCATCAGATAACGATAGGCGAAGCCCGTAAAATATCTACCTTCGCCGTTCGTCTGATCCTTTAGCCAGTCTGGGAAGCAAACTTCTTCATACGGCTCTCCGTCTATCGGTAGGCCGCTCAGCTGAGAGAGGCTCCATAAATCCAATGAAGTCTCACCTTCCGCTGTGTAGAAGGTGTTGTACTCTGGGCAGAAGACTTCGATCATCCCACAACATAGACCTCGGGAGATCGGATATCTATACCGCGAAGCATATATGCTTTCGTAGACCCCGGCATGTACCAGAATGGGAGCATACTGTCGCAGCACAAAATCTGTGAATTCAACTGCTCCTGGTCTGAACGCATGAGCATCAGTGGCTTTGAGCTCTCCAAACCACCCCACTGAAATCTGATGCTTGAATCGGACCGCCAAGCAGTCCAAAAGAAAAGGCTCGTCCCGGTATCCCCAATGCAGCAGGCCGAGGAATAAACCATATACAGGCTTCTCCCTGTCAACACGGCCAGCAGTTTCGTTCCAGCGAGCTGGTGTGTACTGTGGTGCTCTCGTCAGCATCCCGGCCTCCGGAGACAGTTCCTGCACCCCTAGCACCGCTCCCCACTTCCTGGGCTCACCCGGGATGTACATGGGCATACCGCAGATGACAGATTCGGCCAAGCTGTCTCGCTCCGCCAGCAGGGCCCCTTCAGCTCGGCGAACCAGGATGAAGTCACGCTTCCCACGAAGGTTGAAGCGCTCGAGAAAGGCCATCAGATGTTTATCTTTGGGATGATCCCGTCGGATGTCGTCCCTTCGATCATACTTAAACTGGTTGCCGTCTAGAATGAACAAGCGACTGGTGTCAACTGTGTCGGTCTCTGAGTCCGAAGATTCGGCCACTGCAGCTATATGTCTCAGCCCCCGCTCAAGGGAATGGACGTTCCCCCAGGTCACAGCAACCCGGGATGCGGAAGAAGAAGATCCAGATGCCATACTATCTACAAACCAACAAACAAAGGTCAGAAATCAGTTGATCAAAATGACATTTCTGACAAAATTTCGGCAGCACCTCCTCACTCCAGGGAGTGCCAAAGAAGAAACGGAAGCCGTCCACAGAGGGAGCAGCCCCTAAAAGCAGCCATAGGCATTAAGCCAAGGCCAAATGGGACACCCGAGGGATCTAGCTCCGAGGACAAGTCCTACAAAGAGCCTCCCGGGGCCCGAAGAATGGGTTCAAAACCCGAAGCAATAAACCACTCAACTCACCTACTCACAGGCGAAAATCGCCCGAGCTCCGAGCTCACTCGGCGCCGCGGGAGGGAGAGAATGGAAGAGAGAGAGAAAATTTCGTCAAATGAAGGACTGTGAAGAAAAAAGGAAGAAGAAATGGACTTCTAGGGGGGGGCTCCACGGTCGTTAAAACGGCGCGCCCCGGGGCGCGCCGTTTTAACTGTTTGGCGCGCCGTTTTAAGGAATTCTGGCGTGCCGTTTTAACCCTTTAAGGCCGCGCCGTTTTAATAAGCTCATTTGCGCGCCGTTTTAACGGCCGCGCCGTTTTAACGGCCGCGCCGTTTCAACACGGCCGAACAAGTTTCCCGCCTCGTCCGACTGGCATCCGGAGCCAGAATTGAGTGCCGTTCGAGCTCTCGTCATCACACGAAGCACATCCGTAGGCACTGCTGCACTCCTGCCTCGTTTGCACCACCCACGTCTGGGGGCATTTGTTGGCACTCAAAATATGATCCCTGGCGACCAAGCCGCAAAGACAAATGATACGGCCCACTGAAGCACAGAAGCCGATGAAAATCAACTTATCGAGGGTCCCTCGAGCTGACGAAGCCCCAAGCCACCTTGAAGGGAACACCGGGGACCTCACCTCAGGAGAGTCAAAGTCAACCCGCAACCAACCGGCAGTGCGATCAAGCCTGCCCAATGATCCGGCATCGACTCTGTCATGCCGCTACCCCACATCCGACGTCCGATCAAGGACGACGGTCTACCTTATGATTCTCCGAAAGAGGAAGAATGCCCTCGGCCATCCACAACAAGGGGCCGGAGGTTCTGTCAGCAAGAAGATCCCGATCACCCGACACGGGTTCGGCTTCTCGCCCTAGTGAGGCCATTAGCGGCCGATGGATCGCCGTTCAAGGCGAAATTACCCAGGATGCAATGCCATCCTGCAAGGAAGCTTCGGACACAGGTCCGTCTTGATGAGAGGCACCAATCAGAGTGCCGAAAGTCGTACCTACGGGACACCCGTGTGTTTGGACCGGAAGCACATGAAGTTCTGATCAAGGCCGTTCGTCGCGTCAAGAGCTTCGTCAACACCCCGTCAAGGCTCCCCGAGAGCCAGTACGAGAGGAACAGTCAACTGGAGTCTCCGGAACCATCCCCGGACCCACCGGCCTGGCCGTGCCTGGCAAACAGGTTAAAACGGCGCCGCTTAAAACGGCGCCGTCAATCCGGCGCGCAAAAGCCAGAAGGGGCCTTTCCCCGGCGCCGTTAAAACGGCGCGCAAAAAGCCAAGGGGGCTGCTCCCCGGCGCCCTCAACCCGGCGCGCCTTTCTCCACCGCGCCGGATTAACCACATGCCATATATATGGCATGCCTGGAGGGGGATTATAGAGGAAGAAGGGAGGCCAACAGAAAAAGCAGAGGGAAGAGAAAAAAAAGAGAGATCCGATCAAGAAGGGAAGCGGAATCAAAAAGGAAAAGAAAAGGGAATTAGAAAGAAAGGGGGGAGGTCCAGGAGTGTTGAGATCGCACGAGTTCTCTGCCTGAGTGCTCGGCGGCCCTCATCCCGCTCCACCGGAGTCTCCCGAAATCGAAGCAGAAGAGCGCCCGTTCTTGTTCATCGAGGTGGGTTTGTCCGTGTTTCATCCGGCGATTTCCTCTGCTCTGTTTTGAATCTCTTCCTCCCGATACAATGTAAGTGAGAAAGGGGGAGGGGCGATGATACGAGCCTTTCCTCCCCCTTCTCTCACCACTATCTATCCCCCTTTTCTCTTCGTTTGGAATGAGATTCCCCTCTTAATGCAATACGGCGACCGTGTGACAACGCCGGCGCCGAAATGAGAATCTGTGTATTTTTCTTTGTTCAGTCTTCGGAATGAATGGATATAGCAATGGGTCAAGTGGTTCAACGTTTATGTACCTACCTCTGTTGTTCTCTTTCTCCTTACTGCATTCTTATTTTCATGGCTGATGAAACGGCACCGTGC
Source organism: Amorphophallus konjac (assembly GCA_022559845.1). Classification (NCBI taxonomy): domain Eukaryota; kingdom Viridiplantae; phylum Streptophyta; class Magnoliopsida; order Alismatales; family Araceae; genus Amorphophallus; species Amorphophallus konjac. The sequence goes on from CM040121.1 coordinate 153,539,965, forward strand.
AACAGTACCGGTGCCGTGGAAGGCGAAGTCTATATACTTGCATGTCTCCCGTGATTCGTGCACAGGACGAAGGGACATGAGTATGCCCGGCATCACGATTTCACTCCCGTTCCGTCTTCCCGATGCTGCATGCCCTGCTACGGCAAGGGCTACATCGATTCCCCTCCCCGGGTGTCTTCTCGTCTGGTCGAATGCCAAGGATTTCTTTTCTTCGGGTGAGGTGAGTCAATACGTGGGTTCTCTCAACCTGTTTGGGCCATCCTCGTAATACCCTTTCTGCTCTCGACCATGAACAGAAGGAAACAAGGCTGTCCCCACACTCCCGTTGTTGTTTTCTGAACGGCCACCGATGAATATTTCCTTGATTTGTGAACGTTCGAATGCATTTACGTATGCGCATCTACAGGCTCAGTTTTGGCCTGCTGGTTATACGAATGTTCCCACCGCATCACTTCACTGTTTCATTAGTGCGAATCGGTAACCCGGGGAGGGGGGAACATTCCCTTGATTGCTTGTCATGACTGCTCGGTTCGAGGAATCCATTGGTCAATAATGGGTCTCCGAGGGCCAGTGAGCACACAGAAATTGGGGGTAACCCCAACACTACAAATCCACGGTCCTTTATGGGCTTTGTGGTGGCCGTGGGTCGTGTGCCCCTCGTAGGCTTGCCTCGGGGTTTTCCTCCCATCTCGGCCGTCCCGATTCGGGTGTTATGGTGACTCGGGTCGCGTGCCCCTCGTAGGCTAGCCCTCGGGGTTTTCGCTCCCAGAAATGAGTCATCTCACTCACTCACTGTTACCCGCGGATTCGGTGCCCCTAGCAGGCTATGCCTCGGGGTTCTCCCTTTCCGTCCGGGTCTTCGCCGGCCGCCGTTGTGCCACCCGGCATTTAGGGGTTTGCTCCGCCACGTGAGCATCCTCCGCTTCTCCCCGACAAATCCTTTAGGATGGGGAGATGCTGCCGAAATTTCGGCTCAAACAAGTGTAAATTCGAAGCAATTGCTGCGCTCGAGTGTGAACCTCGCGTGAACCCGTGACTTGGCTTTGAACGGTTTGGGACCGATCCAATGAATAATCAATTCAATAAAGGCCTCAAAATCCCCAAAATAATCTAATAAATCCATAAATAAATCAACAGAACCTCGGTTTCCACGAAATCGGGCTAAAACGGCGCGATCACGCGTTAAAACGGCGCGGCCTAAAGCGGCGCGCCCTATCCGGCGCGCCCTCCCCGGCGCGCCCCTATCTTCCACCGCGCCGTTTTAACGGCTTTTCCCCCCTTTTACCTACGTTTGACCGCGCCGTTTTAACCCCTTTTACCTACGTTTCAGGGCGCCGTTTTAACCATTCCAACCCGTTTCTTCGCATGCACTGCACCGGTTTCGTTCCGAGTCGTGTCATCGCATAATTCTAATCCTTTTTCCCATTCATGGGATGATTCCTCATACTAATCATGGAATTTCATAAGCTCTTTGATTGAATAAATTGAATAAACTAGCTTTTCAAGCTTGAATTGATGCGTCTCGAATCTTTGGCATCATGATTTGGCCCAAGCATTCGTGTCTCATTAATGTATGCCCGAGTGGGTGCACCCTTGGTATATCAAATGACATTGTCAGAAGGCCGGGTTATACCTGACCGGAAACCTTGTCACGCGTGAAGGCGGCTTTCGGGCCTAAGTACTCCGCCATGTACCAGGCCCCACCTCAATAAACCCTGCGTATTCGGTCATGACATCTTGCATGATTGTTCGCATGCTCTGTATCTTTTATTCCGGCTTCGACAGCCCGCTATCTCGGCAACTAATCAAAGGTGTTCCCTCCTCGTGGGGGATGTAATTAACGCCATAGCCTTTACGGTATGGCGGACTGCTGGTCCCGACCGAACCTCACTCTCGCCCGATAAGGGTCAGAATGAGCGCATCATAAATCGTCACTCATGTGACTGGCACGCCCGCGTCGTCAATCAGTCAGTTGATTACTAGTCAGTCAATTGATTGATCGACCCGCGAAATAAATGAATGAAAAATACCAACGAAAAGGAGCGAAGGAAGAGACGGTCGAAACAGTGTCCTTCCAGGACGGGACCCTCGAGATCCCTCTCCTCTCCGTGGACTGGTCCACTAACTCCAACTTCCGGAACCTCATGGCCTTCGAGCAGTGCTGTCCCAGTGCGGGGAGCTACGTCACCAGCTTCGTCATCCTTCTGGACAACCTCATCAACACCGTCGCCGACGTCGCGGTGCTCCGGGGCTGCAAGGTAATCGAGAGTAAACTGGGGAGCGACGAGGAGGTGGCCCAGATGTTCAACACCATCTGCAGGGGGTCGCACCAGGACTACGAGCATCACTACCTCGCCCCCGTGTTCATAGATGTGAAGAGGTATTGTGAATCCACCCGCCACAGGTGGAGGGCAAAACTGATGCACGACTACTTCGGCAGCCCCTGGGCAGTCATCTCTGTGGTCGTTGCCTCCATCCTGCTAGTCTTCACGGGGTTGCAGGCCATCTTCGCTGTGCTGTCCTACTTCAATCGGGCATAGCCAACGACGAAGACACCCACACCCAGCCGACCCGACAATTCAACCGAGTTCGAGTGAGTTGACACAGAAAAGAATTAGACTCGATCTGATCACAAAAAAATTATATTTTTTAATATTTTTAATTTTTCATTGTTCCTTTGAAATGTTAAATTATCATTTAAGATAATTTATATTTTCATGTTGCAATCTTTTTCTTATTAAGCTAAAAGTCAAGAGAATCTAAGGCTGATGATTTCTTATGTTTATTTAGGAAGATGGAGATTTCTTTTGTGTTTTCTAAAAATGTGAAGATTTCTTATATTTTTGAGATAGAGTACTCCCCTCCCAAGGGAGTCTTGGGCCCTTAAATCCCTTTCCCGGCCCCACCATTTAAAAATGGATGGTATTCTCTTACTTTGAGGAATAAAATGTTGAGTTGAAATTTTATAGTGCGAGGTGAGAAACCTTGTGTATTCTCCGATAGGAAGATGGGGTGAGAGATCCCCGACGTGAGAGGCCCTTCCTATACCCACTGAGCTCCATCTTTTCTCCTCCACGAAGCCTTCTTCCCTTCTGTAGGTACCGAATTGTGTACTATGAAAAGAGTTAAGAAAAGAAAGATCGTAATCGTCATCGAACATTATAGCATGAAAATAACAATATGAAAATAGGTTAATTACCTCAGAATCGAAGAAAACTAGGTAGAAGACTCTGACTATGATCGCGGTTGCTATGAGGGACGTGTTCAAAATGCGGTTCCCGAGAGTGGCACGTTCAAACTGTAAGTGCGAGAGATAGAGTTTCTATTCTTCCTCGCTCCTTAGTCGGCCAAAGAGCAAGGACCTCATGTCCTGCTTCATGTTTGATCTTGCAAAGATGATTAAACAAAGGGAAAAAACCTATTAGACTATGATCATATGAAGCACCTATCCCTCGTATGATATGAACATGCAAAAGGAGACTATTTTACGATGGGGTGGATTTTTAACCCATGTTTGAGTAAAAATATAGGAGTGTCTTGTGCGATTGATGCAATAAAAATAAAATAGAACTATGCTAGCATGCTATGACGAAGAGAATAATGCATGAACAAGAGAGAATAAGAGAGATAATAAAGGAAAGAAGAAAGAGGACACCCTAGACTACTCCTTAGTTGATGGCAGATGAAGTAGTTGATTCAACAGAGTAGCATAATCTCGTCCAATCTTCTTTGTTGCATCCTCCTAAGCTCTATACTCTAGAAGTCTATTTATAGGGGATAAGAAACCCTAATTCGGACATAGAGAATAATCTCAAGAAAGTGGAATCCTAATGTGATAAATCTATCCAAGATGAGTAGGGAAAGGTTTCTAGGATGTTTAGGAACCTAGTTGGATCGAAACAACCACCCAAAACTTTTCAAATATGGATTCAATGGTATTCACAGCCGAAGAGACGGGTTCTAGAGGGATTGCATGATCTTCTGAGTACACTGTCAGTCGGGCGATCGTGACCTGAACAGAACGTACGGGGTCACATGATAGGCCGCATTCTGGCTGACATGACCAGAACGTGGGATTTGGCCTTCCAAGGCTTAATGGGCTTGAAAGTGGGCATAATGGCTCAAATAAGCCAAAGACACTCAAAGTAATGACCAATTTAGGGCATTACTAATATGAATAAGAGAAATGGCATAATTTAAGGGTTAAAAAGGATGTCTACATATGCATCTCCTTAATATTCGCTTTGTAAGGGAACGGGCGGAGATGAAGTGTAACATGAGATGGAAATGAAGTGGTGATGGAGACATCAAAGCAAGGCCATTAACTTTTTTTGTTTGCATTTATATCCTTGAGTCAATTGGGTTTACAATTGTAAGGCGTTATAAGCCAATGTGTTAGTTCTTAGAAATTAGTGTGTTTCTATGCAAAAGGCCACGTAGGCTCGGCGGGACCCCCACCTTCTTTTCCATTGGGTCACCTAGGTTCTAGGGTCCATGTGGGGCTGGTCCAAGGTCCAAGGTGGACTTGACCATTCAAACTTAGAACATTCTTCCCCCTTTCCACCTTTTTGTGAATTTTGTATTTTCTTTGACCACATGGGAGAAGGAATTATCAAATTGGCATCGAGTCACATCCCGTCCCGCATCAAGTGGAGATGGAGCGAAGCGGACTAAAAAGAAGGTATCAAGGTGAAAAAGACACCTGTCATAACCACCGAGTAATAGGAATTATTCAGAAAACTCCGAACTAACCACAAGGACAAGCTAGTACAGATGACTACAGTCTAGAACAATAGAAAAGGAAAAAGATAAGATAAGATAAAAATGATCAACCACTTACTCAGAGAGAAACCCTTGCCTTGATTGACTACAGGTTTCACCCATTAGAGAATTTGTCGCTAGTCCGACAAAACTATGCCGCCATCTTGTGGTTCGCAGCTAATGAGCGGATCAAAAGGAAATGACTAATTGAACTAAACTAAATTGAATTGAAGTAGGAGAAAATTTGGCTCAAAATAAGTTAAAGACAGACTTCAAAGCAATGACCAATTTGGGACTTTACTAATAAGAATAAGAGAAATGGCTTAACTTATGGATTTCTTCTATAAAAAAGGAGGGAAGATGGACAGCCATAATACTTGGCCGTCCCACTTCCCAACCCCAAATCCGGTAAGGGAACCCCCCTTTTGCATGCATGTATTTCAAAACTTCAAGCATTTACTACACTAAACAAAGGTCAATGGGTGCTTAGATTAGGATCGCCAAGTCATGGAGCTCTTCATCCTTGGCCGGCTGAGAAAGGAGAAGTGAAGACCCCGCCATTTTTCGCTACTGCAAGATAGCTACCTTCCACGCAATCCACAGCACCTTGGGCGAAGGTAAGAGCCCTGACTGTAGACACGCCATTTTTGACGTTATTGTGAAAAAATTTCATATTATACCGTGATGCTCCAAAGCGGCTTACACTTTCCATTTATTTGAGTGATTTCCGTAATTTTGGGTTATAATAAAAGGAGAGAGAAATCAAAAAAACATACATATAAAAAAAATAAAAAGAGAAAAATAAATACAAGCCTAAAAAAATATGTTTACGTAAAAATAACATAATTATTACCTTTTAATCTGTTGTAAATATATATATATATATATATATATATCAGTAGTTACAAAACAAACAAAACAAATAAACTAAAATAATATATTTATTTTTTTATCTTATTCCTTTTTTTATTCCTATTCCTTTCCCTTCTTCTACGGTAACTCACTCTCCCCCACCCTCTCCGTCTCTTTCTTTCTCTCTGACTCCACTGCACACACTCCTCACCCTCACGGCACACACATGCACATCTCACTGAACACACCCTCACCCTCACGGCACACACACGACACACAACCCCACTCCTACTCTCTTTCTCTCCCATTCCCTTTCTCCCCCGGGAACCCATCGCACACACCCCGGACTCTCGATCCTACTCTCTACACCAACACCACCGCCAGCCACCATCCTCTCTCCCTCTCCCCTTCACTCTTCCCTGCCTTCCACGGTCGGCCAGCTACCTCCATTCTTCACCCTCTGTTTCCCTTCTCCCCCTCGTTCCCTCCCTGTCTCTCTCTCACTCTCTTTCTCTTTCTCTCCCCCTCCTCTTTCTCCCACTCCCTTCCTCTCTCTTTCCCCCTCCATCTCTCTCCCTCAGCCTCTTTCCCCCTCACTCCCTTCCCCTCTCTCCATTTCCTCTTGCTTCCTCAACCGCTCTCCCTCTCTATCTCGCGTGAAGAAATTTTCAAAAAAAAAAGTTTTTTTTTTCGATTCGCAGGGGGGGCCTCGTCGCCCGTGCCCCCCTTTGACCCACAAGGGCCGCAACGGCCCTCTGCACCGCCGCCCTCCGCCTCCGACGCCGCCCCCCGCCGACGCCATCCGCCCCCCCGCAGTCGCCGTCCGCCTCCGCCCTCCGCCTCCGACGCCGCCCCCCGCCATCGCCGTCCGCCCCCCGCCGTCGCCGTCCGCCTCCGCCCCCCGCCATCACCGTCCACCTCCCGCCATCGCCACTGCCGCCTCCGTCACCGCCTCTCGCCGTGACTCTCCCTCTCTCTCGTCTTCTCTCTCCCACCTCTCTCCCCCTACGTCTCACTCCTCTCTCTCTCTCTCTCTTTCTCTCTCTCTCTCTCTCTCTCTCTTCCCTCCCGCCGCGCTGATCTCTCTCTCCTCTCACTATTTCTCTCTCTCGCGTCCCCTCTCTCTCTCTCTCTCTCACGATCTCTCTCCACCCCTCTTTCTTTTATTTTTCTTTTTTTTACTTCTTCTCTCTCCTCCCCACTCTCTTCCTCTCTCTTCTCCCACCGTCTCCCCCTCTCGATCTCCCTCTCTCTCTCTCACTTTTCCCCCCTTTTTTTATCCCCTCCACCATCTTCTTTGTCTCTCTCCCTCTCTCCCTTTTTCCCCCTCTCACGGTTCCTCTCTCTCTCTCTCTCTGCTTCTCATTCTCCCCCTCCCAACGTCTCTCTCTCTCTCTCTCTCTCTCTCTCTCTCTCTCTCTCTCTCTCTCTCTCTCTCTCTCGATCTCCCTCTCTCTCACTTCCTATTTTTTTTATTTTTTTAATCTCCTCTTCCTTTCCCTCTCTCTTCCCTCTCTCGATCCCTCACTCATCCTTCTTTTTATTTTTTTTATTTCTCTCCCCTCTCTTCTACCCGATCTCTTCCTCTCTCCCTATTTTCTTCTTATTATTTTTTTCTCACTCTTTCTTTCTCCCTCTTCCTCCTCTCCATCTTTCTCTGCCTCCCATTCTCCAGTACTCTCCTCCTCTTTTGAAACTCACGCATACACACATTTTCTTTTCCCTTCTTTTATTCTCTTATGTAAATTAAAGTCCTCTATTTCATCTACTTACATATGTATGCATATCTTCCATACTCCATGCCCACACGTGGGGCTTTATATGTATATATATATATTTATTTATTTATTTTTAATAATTAAGCTTTTTATCCCTCCCTCTTTTTATTTTGATTATCTATTTTTTTAAGTCTTTCACCTCACCCCCCTTCTATTTTCACATGTGTCATCTCTTCTAAATGCCTCTCTAAAAAAAAGATTAAGAAATCTCTCTCTCTCTCTCACTATCTCCCTTTCTCCTTTGCAGGACGGCATTGATATCCGAAAGGCCCTACCGAGTTTCCAGACATCGGAGTATACGAGAACCTGTTATGTCTCAGCGCACGCTCGCGCCATCCTCACCTCGGAGAAGCTCGTCCAAAGCCGCCATCGTTCTTCCCCAATAAGTTTTTCGCCCCTTTGTATTCTTAATTAGTCACTGAATTACATCACACGAATCATTTAGCATCCATGCCATGCCTTTCTCCCTGAGAGGGCATAGTTTATGAGCGTCTTCGTGTCTGTGCATTCCATCATATCATTCCCCCATCCTTTAGTTCTCAAAGGGGTTTCAAAAACCACCAACAAGGTGCGTACTCGTATATGTTATTTTCAATATTGTTTTCTAAAGAATTGGTGCTATACCATCGTCGCCCTTATTTAGTAGTCGCTTCTCTTCGTTTGTTCTCTATGCAGGGTTAACAAGTCCGAAAGTCCGCTTCTTCAGTCGGTCGAAAGGGAACGAGGAGGAATTCACACGATCCCCAGTTGGGGAATAAAACGCGACCATCCCTCCTACTTTTGAGGTACCCGACCATCACCTTCACCATTCTATTCTAGTTCTCTACCTTGTTGTTATTTGTTGTTAAATCTCCATCTCCATCCTCCTTTACTTCTTGTTTAAAAATAAGTCTATTTCTCTCCCTTGTTATTATCATATATCATTAAATCTTCATCCCCGTTCTTTTCCGTTTTGTCTAAAATACGTCTCTCACTCTACCTATATTTTCTTGTGGTTTTTCTCTATATCATATTATCTTATTCTATCATCTATCTCTCGGTTTCTCTCTTACTTTCTCACATCTCTTAAAAATACATAAAAGCATAAAAAATAATAAAAGTAACAAAACCCAAAAAAAATATAATAACAAAAGATAAAACAAAATAAAAAGAATAATAAAATCAGGGTAACCAAAGAAGGCCCTCTTCGTCGGCCGGCCGACGGAAGAGGAAGAGAGGACTCGCACTGCTTCCGCTTCGGCGGTGAACGCGATCAGACATTTCCTGTGGGGTTCTCAGCCCCTGGCGATCACACTTCCCCTCCCCTCTTTTGTTATTAATTTTTTGTCCGAGCCCCGTCGACGGAACCAGTTCCTCGCGGTGGTCTCATCTAACTGGCGCGGTGGGCTATCTCCCGCGACCGCTTTATTTCAGTAATTTAATTTCCGCATTCTAACACCCTAACCGCTAATTGCTTAACTCTAACCCTCCCCTATCATCGCTTCAAAACCCCGTGAAGAGTGACATCTCGCGGTGGTTTATTTAATCCCCTTTTCATTTATTCTAACCCCGATCAAGGAATTCGTTCCTCGCGGTGGTTTAATTTTCTGCACTTTCATTCCAACCCCGATCAAGGAACTCGTTCCTCGCGGTGGTTTAATTTTCTGTATTCTTTTGTTCCGACCCCGATCAAGGAATCCGTTCCTCGCGGTGGTCTTATCTAAATGGTGCGGTGGGTCATCTCCCGCGACCATTTTCATTCCAGTAATTTAATTTCTGCACGCTAACCTCCTAACCCCTAACCATTTAATTTTAGCATCCCCCCATCATCGCTTTAAAATCCCGCAGAGAATAACACCTCGCGGCGGTTTATTTGATCCCTTTTTCTTTTCTCGTTATATACATATAGTTATTATAATAAAAACCCCGCGGAGGGTAATACCTCGCGGTGGTCTTTTGTATATAGTTATACTTATTATTTATATCGCTGCAAAAATCCCGCAAAGGCCAATGTCTTGTGGTGGTATGTATATATAATATTTATTGTTTATATTGCAGCAAAAATCCCGCAAAGGCCAATGTCTTGTGGTGGTATGTATATATAATATTTATTATTTATATTGCGGTAAAAACCCCACAAAGACCAATGTCCTGTGATGGTACGTCTTTGTTCGTATTGTCTTTATAATTATCCGGAGAACGATATACCATTGTAATTTATGAGTTTACGCGTCTCTCCATTTCAGTTACATAAATTCTCGGACTTCCTGGTATATGAAAAACTGCTCGTGGAACGGTAGGTCACGCTTACCGGGAAAAGGTCAGTTTGCACGAGAGGGACTTCGGACCCCTATCTCCGCCATGTACCGGAGTGTGTTCCGCATCCCTCTCTTCTTTTTCTCTCTCCTTGATTCGGTCTCGTTATCCCCATCTCCTAAGAAACCCGAGGGTGGATGACTCCCGCCGTCTACACTTTCTTGGCGATCACGGTGGGACCTCTTTTATTTTCTCTGGTTACCCAAATATTTTCGGCACCCACGTGTGCCCCTCCACTCGGCACCCACGTGTGCCCCTCCTGATTGTGCCCCCGTGCGCTACATTTGTGCTCCCAGTAGCACTCTTTCCATCGGCACCCACGTGTGCCCCTCCACTCGGCACCCACGTGTGCCCCTCCTGATTGCGCCCTCGTGTGCTACATTCGTGCTCCCAGTAGCACTCTTGGCATCGGCACCCACATGTGCCCCTCCACTCGGCACCCACGTGTGCCCCTCCTGATTGTGCCCGCGTGCGCTATATTCGTGTTCCCGCTATCACTCTTGGCATTCCAATTTCATCCCTCGTGCACTACGTGCATTACTCTAGAGTCCCCTTGAAGTTTGAAGAGATTCGTATCATTACAGAAAAGGAGTGTTGTAATGTTTATTTAATTTCTTTTGTTGTATATATTCGTTGTCTGTTTATATATTTCCTGTTAAATTCAGCACTGCATTGCATATCATCTCCCTTTTATTTTTATTTCTTTTGTTCCATTTTTTTAGGATCACCTTTTCCTGATGAAGGAAGGACTCTCCGTCGGGAATTCCTCTCGACGGACTAGGATCTCCTTCATCGGGACCTCCGTAAGTCCCCGACATCGAAGGATTCCCTCTTCGTTCACTGGGCTGGTTGTACCACTGAAGTTCCCTGGAGATAGTCAACCCATTCGTGGTGAGTCGAGTGTCCTTAGATCACACGGCGGAAATTAATATTGCAACTAAGGTCCCTCCTGTGGTGTGAACATTAGATTAGAAAAAAAGAGAAAAAAAGGGAGAAAACCAAAAGAAAATAAAAAAAAGGCGTTAAACATCAACAAAAAGGGGAAAACCAAAAGAAAACAAAAAAGGCGTTAAACATCAACTTGTTTGTTAATCTTTGCTAATGGTTTGAGTGTGTATGTTATTACATTCTGATTAGAAAGAAAAAGAAAAAAAGGGAAAAGAAAAAGAAAACACAAAAAAGGCGTTAAACATCAACTTGTTTGTTAATCTTTGTTATTGGTTTGAGTGTGTATGATATTCGTTCGGCAAAATCTCGCGTTCCGAAAAAGATCAAGAAATGTCCGGGAACGGTCAGAATCCGACCCCGAGTCACCAGGGGACACATGTCCCTGCTGAGGACGCAGGTTCCTCCCGTGAGCCCTCATATGAGGTGCGAACCACCGTCGGGGAAGCATCCCCGCCACAAGATATTTCCTCCTTGCTAGGTGTTCTCGCGAACACACAGTTCAATTCCGATCAGATCCGGGCCTTTCAGGCCGTCTTAAAAGGGAAATCTGTTGATTCTACTCCTCAAAATCCAACACCAGTTGCTCTCCCTACTCAAGAGCCTGCACAGGCAATCCCTTCCTCATTCCCTCTTGTGCAAACAAGTCTGCAACCTCCCTCTTTCCAATTACCTCCCCAGTCTCAAGTTCCACCAATTCCTCATACAACATTTTAGTCAGTTCCATTTACTGATATGCCACAACATCCGCAACCTCCCTCCTTCCAATTACCTCACCAATCTCAAGTTCCGCCAATCCTCATACGACATTTCAGTCAGTTCCATTTGCTGATATGCCACAACGTCCCTCTCATCTGGAATTCCCTTCTCAGGCTTCCGCAAGGTCTCAGTGGCCACCACAACCTGCTCCTTACAATGAGGTCACCCAATCTCTCCTTCATATGATGAACAAGATGGACGAACAATTTTGAGATTTCAAAAAGATCGTGGATGTCAAATCCGCTCCTGAGATCTCTTTACCAATCCTTCCTGTATTCCGTCTCCCTCCTTCTGAAATGCCGACGTACCGACGGTACACCGGCACAGGCAACCCCTTCATTCATCTAAAGGACTTCATGTATGAGTCCTCGTTTTGGCAGAACGATCAAAGATCCCTGGCGTATCTCTTCAGGAGATCATTGGATGGTCCCGCCTTAGAATGGTTCTATTCCCTAGAGCCGAGTGAGGCTGAGAACTTTGACGTGGTCCAGAGGAAATTCCTACAGAAATATCGGGATAGGGTCGGTCCCTCCTTCTCTATTACCGACCTAGTTGCTGAAAAAATGAAGCCGGATGAAGATTTCATCCAATTTGCCGATCGATGGAGATCCTTGGCAGAGAAAGTGAGAGACTTCATTTCAGAATCGGAGCAAGTAAAGATGGTCGTGTCTAATGCCACTCCACAATTTAGACACGTCCTGGCAATGAACAAGCTCACCACTATGGAGGAACTGTATGAGAGGGCTCGATATATCCAAACACAGCTGAAAGATTCTCCCCTCATGCATATGTTCGAGCCACCAAAGTCAAAGGTGTTTAGGAAGCCGGGCACGGGTGCCCAAGGTGGGGTAACAGAAGGGGTTGTAACAAATGAACAAGTGGGCGCGGTTGGCCATCCCAACCAGCAAGCTAACCCTAGGCCCCCACAAGCTCTACAATTCCCCTTTCATCAGGACCAACAAGGTCAGCAACCCTATCGTCCTCCCCCACAAAACAATCTCTTCCAGAACAATATGCCTCAACCGCTCCATCTCTAACAACAACCGCAGCGACCTCCTCAATATAATCAGGTTCCACCACCCGGGGATTATGGCCCCCAACAACAGAGGAGGCCGATAGGCCCAAGGAGGACTCACTACCCACCTTTGCCGGAGTCATTATCAGACATCTTTAATTCTCTCATGGCTGCTAATTTCCTCACCTTGCCTAAAGAAAAAGCCATATGGCCCCCGAACGTCGACACTTCCAAATATTGTGTCTTCCATAGACAGCCGGGTCATACAGTGGAAAACTGTTTCCATTTCAGAGATTATATCTATGATATGAACGATGAACATCAAATAGATTGGGATGAAATGAGGCGATGCGTCACCATGATGAAGGCCAGGAGACCTCCTCTTAGACAACAACAGCAGCAACAACAACAACAACAACAACAGCAGCAACAACAGCCTCAGCAGGCACCACAACAACAGCCAAATATGGGCATCCTCCAAAATCCGTTACCGGCGCACCAACAACCTAACCACCAAGTCAACCCCATCTCTTCCTTCCCGGAGGTTGGAAGAGGGCAAGATTGGCATACGGAAAGCGGCTCTGTCCTTGTCACCAATCATGTTCCTATCCAATCCCCACGCCTTATTCGTCCCGCACCTGTCTATCCTCCACCCGTAGCACAACCCGCAGTGATACCTTACTCATTTCACTGCCATCACGTCCTCTCCTCCACGTCTTTGCTGATGACCTCCCTTCGAGTCCCCAGCAAACACCCTCCACTTCCACCATAACATCGTTACCCTCAAAGCCTCTCATCATTTCTCACGTCTCCACTTCGTCATCCACCTTCATTCCGCTTCCACTAAACAAACCCCTCATTGTCCAACACCCTTCCGAGGTGCCCTCCACTTCCACCATAATATCGTTACCCTCAAAGCCTCTCATCATTTCTCACGCTTCCACTTCGTCATCCACCTTTGTTCCGCCTCCACTAAATAAACCTCTTATTGTCCAACACCCTTCCGAGGCACCATCTATCTCCACCACAACCCCTTTACCCTCGAAACCCCTCATTATTCATCACCCATCCGGGCCCCCATCGACCTCTACTATGCCTCCACCTTTTAAACCCCTTATCATTCATCGTCCATCTGAGACTTCATCCACTCCCACCATACCTCCACCTAACAAACCACTCATCAGAGCCCCTATACCTGTCATCGCCCCTGCTTCCTCAATTGTTCCTCCACCACTACCCCTCGAACCCCTACTAAACCCCATATCTAACCCCATAGAGTTGCCGCCAAAACCACAAGCCATGGTGCTCCGTAGTGGAAGGATGTTTCATCGGATTTTTCCCCAAAACAGTCAGGTTCCCGAGCAATCTCAGCCAGAGAAAGACACCGAAGAGCAGCCAGAGGAGTCTATCCCCGGGACACAATACGACCTGTTAAAACACTTGGATAAAACACCAGCTTGGATCTCCATTCTCGAGCTAATCAAGAGGTCGAAAACCCATTAGGACGCCTTGATGGAGTATCTTCAGAGGGTTATGGTAAATGAGGATCTCCCAGTGGAGAAGATCTCGTCAGTATTGACGCCAACTGATACACAACTGGCTATTATATTTCACCACCATGAGCTTGCCCCCAAGGAGGCTCGAAAATATGCTTTGTGTATTGCAGTAAAGATCAATGGGGTGTCTGTAGACCCGTGTTTGGTGGACACTGGTGCGTCTATAAATGTGATCTCTATGATCACCCTCCAATCATGTGGGGTTGACACGGAACAGATAAGGCCTTCATCAATCACGGTTACGGCCTATGACAATAGCAAAAAGCCACCAATGGGGATGGTCATCTTGAATGTAGAATTGGGCCCTGCATCAGTCTTTACGGAATTCCATATCCTTGATATGGATCCCACATTCAAGGCCATACTAGGCCGCCCTTACATTGAGGTTATGAATGCGGTGCCTTCCACCAATCATCAGTGCTTGAAGTTTCCATACAAGGCTTGGATTATCAAGGTAAATAGCATGCCCATCTTTTCTACAGTGGATGCTATTAATACCTCTTTGCCTTCTGTTTGGCCGACTCACCGGCCAATTCTTTCACTGCTAGATGTGTGTGACCCTCGCCGCGCCCCTTTACACAAAAGCCGTTTCAGCATCAAAGTCATGTCACCCTTCCCATTCTAAGGGATGGGAGATCATGAGAAACATTGGCTACCAACAGGGCAAAGGTTTGGGGGCACAATTACAAGGGAGACTGAGGCTGCCAAAGAAGAAAAGTTAACCCTTAGAGCCGGCCTAGGCTTTGAAGGGCCATTTGAATCATATGAGGGACCTCTTACATGGACCTTGTACTCTCATTTCAGAAAGGGCCCGGTTATACAGTTGGGGGATTACCCGCGAGAATCACATGGGAAATTGCAGATTGCCTATTTAGCTGAAAGCTGCTCGAGAACTACAAAGAAGGGGAAACACGATGACCCAGACTGTGAATGGAATAAGTGGTTCGATATACACAATATTTCCATGGCACTACAACAGATGTTCTCGCCTCCAGACTTAGAGGGGCGACTTTTGATCTCCGAGGTACCAAAAGATGTCGCTGACATTGCCGAAATTCCAAGTTTTCCTCGCCGAGAGGAAGTTGCCACTGACGGATCGCTTTCCGTCATTCTATCTGATCATTCTCCTCAGCCGTTGCTGCTGACTCTTTCTTGGACCCGACGTTTATCTGATGATATTCCCAGGTCCCCTTCTCTACTCACATTCTTGCGTGGATTTCTCAGCCCATGCCAAATTTTCAACCATGATTTGCTCAATGAGCCATGTAACCCCCTAGCTATAGTTTCCTCCTCCCATTCTCTAATTTCTTTCAATTGTTTTGTAATTGAAAATGAAAATGAAAAAAAAAAGTCGATTTTCAAACTCCTCAACAGTGCATCTCCTTTGAGGAGACCTCCTACATCTCTCACGAGTGTGCCCCGACTTACGGGCCACTCATTCAAGGTCCCTTGAGCGACCTTCTTTACCCCTCCGCTGAGGGGTCCTTTCCTGTACATTCTTCAACTTCTTCTTCGTCTGTAGAACAAGTCAGTCAGGTTAGGAATAGCGAGTCAAGGGTAGTACCTAGAAAAAAATCCAAGGGCAGGAAAATTCCTCGTCAATTCCTTCTAGATCTAGCCAATAGGTGTCAAGCCTTTCTAGCCATTCCTCAATTGCTAGAGAATCCCATCCAACTGTCGGAGTTAGAATGTGAGGAGGATTATACAATTGATGAGGGGTATGGAGTTTATGAGCTCACAGATGAAGAGTACCCTATTGAAGAAGGGGATGAAGAATATGAGGACGCGGCCGACGCATATGCTAGCGGAATGAGGAGGTTTGACGAACCATCAGCCGCTATAGAAGAACCCACCAAAGAAATCAACCTGGGGACCGAGGAAGACCCTAGGATCATCCTCATAAGTGATAATTTGCCGCCATCTGAAGAAGAAGAATTGATCGAGGTTCTCAAGGAGTATAGGGACACGTTCGCATGGAGCTATGAGGATATGCTGGGATTGGATTCCACCCTGGTCGAACATCGCCTAACGCTAAAGCCGGGATCCATCTCGGTAAAACAAAGGTTAAGACATTTCCACCCCCAAATGGCTTTAAAAATGAAGGAAGAGGTCGATAAGCTCCACAAAGCCAGGTTTATTAGAGTCGTCCTATATCCTCAATGGGTGACAAACATTGTCCCGGTCATGAAAAAGGATGGAAAGGTGAGAATCTGTATCGATTTTCGGGACCTTAACTGTGCGTGTCCAAAAGATGATTTCCCCTTGCCTCACATTGACGTGTTGGTTGATAATACAGCAGGCTATGAAACTCTCTCGTTTATGGATGGATTTTCGGGGTATAATCAGATCCGTTTGGCGGAAGAGGATCAGGAGAAAACATCATTCACCACACCTTGGGGAACTTACTGCTATTTGGTCATGCCGTTTGGTTTGAAGAATGCTGGAGCTACTTATCAAAGGGCTATGATGGCAATATTCCATGACATGATGCATGTATATTTAGAGGTGTATGTGGATGATTTACTGGTGAAATCCAGGACTAGGGTAGAACACCCAAGAGTTCTGGCTAAGGTGCTGCAAAGATCAAGGGTGCTGCAAAGATCTATTCCAAAAAGTGTGTATTTGGCGTCTCATCGGGCAAATTGCTTGGTTTCATTGTGAGTAAGAGGGGCATTGAAATAGATCCCAACAAAGCTAAAGCAATTAGGGATATGTCACCTCCGAAAAATCTGAGAGAAGTTCGAGGGTTAATCGGAAGGTTACAATTCATTCGTCGATTTATGTCCCAGCACTCGCAAAGGTGCAAGCCTTTCTATGAGTTGACTAAGTCAGGAGTAGAATTCAGTTGGAATTCTAAATGTCAAAAAGCTTTTGAAGTATTAAAAGAATATCTGGCCAATCCACCTGTTCTAATTTCGCCTACGCCAGGTAAACATTTAATCCTTTACATCTCGGTCCTAGACGACTCCGTGGGAGCTGTCCTAGCACAAGCCGATGAAGCGGGCAAAGAAAGGGCAACCTATTATTTGTCCAAACTCCTCAACCCTTGTGAGCAGAAGTACACGGCTATGGAGAAAACTTGTGCCGCCCTTGTCTGGGTGGTGCAGAAGTTGAAACACTACTTTCTAGCTCATGAAGTCCATCTGATTGCCCGAATGAACCCTATCAAATTCCTTCTGGAAAAATCTATCCTTACGGATATATTAGCACGATGGCAAAGCTTCCTTTCTCAGTTTGACATCGTCTATATCTAGCAAAAGGCGATTAAAGGGTATGCTATAGCTGAGCATCTCGCTCACCATCCTCTTCCCAAATTCGACCCTGTCCAATCAGAGTTCCCAGATGAGGAACTAATGTCCATCAATCAATCAGATGATTACATGTGGACATTACATTTTGATGGAGCTCTGAATTCCCAAGGGAAAGGAATCGGCATTGCCCTCCTGTCGCCTGAAGGCCTTACATTCCCACTGGCATATCAGCTCAAATTCCCCGTTACCAACAATATAGCTGAATATGAAGCTCTTCTAGCTGGCCTAGAACTCGCTCATTCCTTTCGTATCACCGAATTACGAGTCGTAGGTGATAGTCAACTCATTCTTCGCCAGGTGCTCACTAAATATCGCACTCGCGATCCCAAGCTCAAGCCATACCAAGAACTCACTACTGCCTTTGCCAAACTGTTCACCAAATTGATCTTTGTCCATATCCCTCGTCACCAGAATATTCTGGCCGATGCCCTCACCTCGTTGGCATCATCTTTAAGGTTCCCTCTAGGAAGATGGTTTGAGTCCATTCACATCTACAAGCGTCATGCCCCTGCAATCGATGATGCTTCCTACGTAAATATCAAGGACAGGATAGCAAGGAAGGCCCTACAGGAAGAAATCCTTGAGAAGAGGGAGATTATGTTGACAAAGTTAGAAGAAGAATTGGCTGATGAGGAGAAGCCATGGTTTTACGAAATTACCAAGTATTGCAAAGATCAGTCCTACCCTAAAGAAGCCACATCGGAAGATAGAAAAGCCATAAGAAGAGTGGCATAGAGATACGTGCTGGTCGGAGAAGTGCTATACAAGAGAAGTCTTACTGGTGTTCTTCTAAGATGTCTCAACGAAGAGGAGGTCTGGAAATGCGTCGAGGAAGCACACTCTGGTGTGTGCGGTGACCATGTGAATAGCCAAATGCTTGTCAAGAAAATCCTTCGGCAAGGCTTTTACTGGCCCACCATGGAAGAAGATTGTGTCGTCTATGTCCGCAGGTGTGTCAAGTGTCAACTTCACGCCGATAAAATTCATTCCCCATCTTCTTCACTTCATCTAGTATCCTCCCCATGGCCTTTCTCCATGTGGGCTTTTGATGTCATTGGTCCTCTCGGTAATCCTTACTCCCTCACTAAGCAAAAATCATTCATCCTTACTGCAACGGAGTACTTTACCAAACGGGCCGAAGCCGAAGCTTACGTGGAGGTTAAAGCATCAACAGTCTGCAAATTCATCATGAAGAACATCATCGCCAGGTTCGGCATTCCAAGCACGATCATCACCGACAATGGACCGCAATTCATTTCTCAGGACCTTCAGGACCTCTGCAAAAGGTATAAAATTGCATTGCATCATTCATCACCTTATTATCCACAAGGTAATGGCCAAGCAGAGGCCACTAACAAAACATTGATTAAAATCATAAAAAAGACATGTGAGTCTAACAAGTTCTCGGATTGGCCAGAAAAGCTGATTGAGGCTTTATGGGCCTATCGCACTTCAATCCGTACTCCCACTGGGCAAACTCCGTTCGCCCTTACTTATGGGATGGAGGTGTTAGTTCCGTATGAAATCTTGGTTCCTTCTCTCAGGGTACAGTTGGACAAGGAGCTTCCCCTCGACGAACGTCGTGATTCACTCCTTGCCCAATTGGAACTCTTAGATGAGAAACGGCTGGCCGCTGCCGAGCATGCACGTGTATATCAGAACAGACTCACACGTTTTTATCAAAAGAAGGTCATTGAAAGAAAATTTCAAGTCGGTGAAATGGTAGTGAAAAGAATGTTTGTAAAATCTGGTGGGCCTCGTTCTAAACTTCAACCCAATTGGGAAGGGCCATACGTAGTTCAGGCTGTACATCCTGGCAATACCTACAGGTTAGTAAATGCTGAGGGGATCGAGTTATCCCACCCTTAGAATGGGTTTTTTCTTAAGAAATACTACCCTTAGATAGGTGTACATAGTGTCAAAAAAATCATGAACAAAAAACAACAAAAAAAAATAGAAAACAATGAAAACAACAAAAATATGTATATATACAACAACAAAAGAAAAAAATAAAAAAGAAGAAAAGAAGAAAAAAAATAGAAAAGTCAAAATGCCAATGTTTGGAGATCACCATGTAGTTAAGTCATTGAACCTCCATTTTGGGATAGGGCCTATTAAGACTTGGTAGGTTCCGGGTCTTGGTTTGCCAGAACCGTGGAGATCCCTGTCCGGCTAGTTCGGCTTATGCCCCCCTCAAAAGAAGGCAACATGCATGTACACATGTGTTCTATAAAAGATCGGTAGCATCGCTCATGGTGAGGCCTCACCCAGAAGGTCTCCAGAAGGCTTAAATCTTTATTCTCTCTCTCTTCGACCGAATGAGACAGACGGCGCCCTTAAAATGCTGAGCATCGGAAACACGAACACAACCCCTAGGGTAAGAGTAGGGCACAATTCCTTGAGCATGGGTCAGAGCACGAGAAGAGGGCAGTGTCCCCGCAGGCATCCAAGAGGGATTCCATAATGTCAAAATATTATGTCCCTCGTAAAAATCTGCCAAGAAAAATCAGAAAAGAAGAACAAAATCAAAATCAAGTGAAAAGCCTGGTCGTAACGTGCCTGATCCCACAAATGAAACCCCTTTGACTGAAAGTCAAATTCTATACAAAAGGGGTCATGAGATGTAAATGCTCGAGATTTGGTCTGAAGTTGCCCAAAAGGGGAAGTTAAGTGCGCCCCTATTGGCTCGTCGGGTTAACGATTTTGCCGGTCCTCTCAGGAGGTTTGCCCCCAATATTCTTCCTTCTTCCCCTGAAGATGAAGGCTCAATGGAGTTCCCGAAGGGTGAAGCTTGCCAAAGCTTGTAACCTCATTTCTATACAAACATATGGTTGTCCATTTTTGAAAAGTAAAAGCTGTTGTCGTGAAGGAGTCTCCGTGTTTCTGGCCGGTTAAGACCCTTATCTACCATCTTGATGTCTTCTTAGCCTGACCTCGGGCTTAGACCAATGCAAGCGCGTCACCTACGGTGCGACGGCGTCTGATTCCGGGTCAGCGTCGCGCGGTTGGTCGTTTGGGTTCCAAGGTGTTCCATTACATATCATCTAGAGTTGTGAGGAAATAGACCCGGGTCGGGCAAATCATTTACCTTGAACACTTTTTGGGTGAATCCCTGTGGTCGGAAGCAACTGGGAGCCTAAGCATGGCATGACGGTATTGTCGTCAGGATAAGTCTTAGCCGGCGGGATTATCATTCGAGGAGTCTAGAGGCCCAAATCAACCTAGATGTGCCCTTAGGATGCCTGGGAGGTTAGTAAAAAACCCCTATTCTCATGCAAGTCAGATGTTATATCGAGTGGTCATCGTGCATTAGCAAAAATAAAAAAATGTAATAAACAAACCAAAAACAAACAAAAAATGACAAATCCAAAAAATCCAAAAAAAAGGCAAAAAAATGTATATGCACAAAAAAATGGAAATGTAAAAGACCAAAAAAAATAAACAAACAACAAAATACAAAAAAAATGAATACACCTACAAAAATAAAAATCACATCTTTGCATGATCGCATCTGTATGCACCATTCATTTTAAACTCTCGTTTGCATCCGTGTGCTTGTCTGTCGCATTCATCATCCTCTTTTATCATTGCCTTTGTTGATAAAGGATTGCCCCTTGACTCGTTATCAAGGACAGCTCAAATCATGTTTATTTATTGACCAAGGGGCAAGTCAGAGCAGAGATGCTAACTTGTTTGCTTAAGTGTATGAAGGGACTAGAGTGATCAAGAAAAGCAGAGAACCAAGCACAAACTAATTTATTCCACTCTCAACTAAAAACAAATAGAAGTCTACATTAGGATTCACCTTCTCTCTCCACATTACTTGTCCCGCCACCCTCCGGGCGAGACACTCTTGAGAGTGCTACCCAATCATGGAAAGCGGTCCTTCTACCACTTTGTGGGCCTCTTTCTATCTCTACTCCTCGGCGCCGATCTGCGGGGGTACCAAAGAAGCTGCTGACACGAAAGCCACGCTCTCGTGCTCTTCGGTAGCGTTCCTCACCGTCCTTTAGCCACTACTCGGCGAGGCCGAGACTGGTCTTCAATTCAAATAGTTGGGCCTCCAGGGCCCTCTTCTCCTCTTTCTCGGCCGACCTCTTGGCCTTCTCTCGTTCCTTGGCCTTTTCCCTCTCAGCACATTCTCTCGCTCTGTCTTCCCTCTCCAGCTGAAGGGTGATCCTCAGCTCTATAGCGTCCCTAGAAAAGTTGTCACCTGGACGACGCTGCAGTTCCTCTTCTAGCTCGGCTATTCTAGCTTCCTTCTGGGCGGCATGCGCTAGTGCCTCCTCCGTTTCTTTCTCCTGCCAAACGTTTCATCTCAGGCTTCTGGTAACGCTTGAACAAGGGATATTAAATGGTGAAGGTCTCACCTGTACAGAAAGCATCCCTTCTACTTCCGCAGCCCGCTGGGTGGCATGAGCAAGTTGCTCGTGGAGTAAATCTAACTCTGAAGTGGGAATCCATAGACTTGAAGAAACGCCGTCTGCCCCCATTGCCGATGAAACTACATCGAGTTGGGCACGCTGCGTACACATACGAGAGGTGATAGTTAAATGGTTAACACCATGAATTTCAAATCATGCCAGGAGTATGTATATACACACTTACTGATGAACCCAGAGCCGCTCGGGTGTCAGTTAACTCTCACTCTGTGTCCGCTAAACGAGCTTGTAAGTTCGTTATTATGGTGTCACGGGCATCCTACAGCCATGGCTCTTGAGTTCACAAATAAAAATAAAAAAATGGAAATTATAAAAGACAAAAAAATAGTGTTTTACTTTACCTCTATAAGCCCTCCAAGCTGGAGCCTCTCCGCATACATTGCCCTATAGAGCCGTAGGTAATCTTCACTGTCTTGCGCTTGCGATCCCACGAGTGTGCCACCCCGCTGCCAGACTTCGTACTGTTCGGGGAAGCGCACCCTCCAATCAACGCAGGTTGCCGGCCCGAGCATTTTTTTCCCGACACTGGGTGAGGAGGTTATATCCACCCATTCCTGGGCAAGCCCGAGAGTCCTCATGGCTAATCGTAGCCTTAGTGGCTCAATTTCATTCAAACAATGAAGCCAGAGGTCCCGTCCAAACCGGGCACGGCTTCCAATTACCCATGGCTGGTCGACATCGACCATATTCGAGTAAGGCCTCCAGTTCACCTATGTTGGGTTGTACATATCTTCTTAGTTACTCAAAAACACAAAAAAATGGTAAAAAATGAACAAAATAAAAAAATATATAGAAAATAGTATCCTACCATCGTTGCAGGGAATTCTTGTAGCTCCCGTCTCGATACCATCAGCTGGTAGGATAATGGTGATGTACTCATGATGGGTTGCCACCGCCTAACCAACGGGATCGTCACTGGCCGACAGTGTCGAGCTCTCCCCATTGGAATATAATAGTAGCTCCACAGCTACACCATCATGTGTCATTGGCATCAACAAATACAAGAAAAAAGCATAAAACGAAAACCATAAAAAAAATAATCTTTTACCTGGATGAAGGGCGTAAACCCATTTATTGTCACCTCTCGGCCTGTCCTTTGCGACAGACCTGTGAATAAATGTGCTAGTATGGCAGCCCCCCAGGCGCATTGTCCTACTCTCTCCAAGTCCACGAGCAGCTCCAGGAAGCGGCAGTGTATGTTGTCTCCCTTGGAGCCCAGTAGCAACCTACCCAGCAGAAAGAGGAGGAACCTCCTCAGGTCCATGTTGGACCTCTCCCAGTTGCTGGCATCCGCACAGTATACAGCACGGGCACCTCTTTCTGCCCTTTCCATGAATTCCTCCAGGGACTCGTCATCCCGTGGACGAATGTCAGTAAGCCCTAACACCTCCATGATCGATGTCTTGGCTACTGACCTGTTCTTCCGACCGTCGAGTTCCAGTCCTAACAGTTTCTGGGCACCTTCTCGGTAATCCGCGTAAGTGACGCCGGTCACCGCCTCTCCATCCACTTTGAGGCCCGTGATGCGGACCATATCTTCCAGACTGGGCACCATGTGCCCCCAAGGCATCAGGAATGCCCGACTCGCAGGATCCCATCTTTCATGCAGTGCTTGGATCAGGGCAAGGTCGAGCTTTATCGGCTCGATTCGGAGGAAGGCACCGAACCCCATCACGTCTAGCCTGGCCTTTTGAAAGTCCGAGAGACCTCGATACGCTGCCACTACCAGTTCCCACGAGATGTGCGAGCGCATCATGCTCTGCACATATACAAGAGGTGAAAAGGGGAGAATTGCTAAGCAAGAAAGGAGAAGAAAAAGGATGAAGGAAGGAAACCAAAGAAGCCCCTTACAAGCTGTGATCGGGTCCTCTCACTCAGTTGTCCTTCGACTTCTGAGAGTCTCCTGGAACTGCTACCTGATCTGCTCCTCTTCGAGGAACGGGAAGACTCACCTTCTACTCTGAAGCTGGATTCACCCTCCATCCTAAAAAAATGAGCAACACTCACAACCTCCCTTCCTTACAAATTTGCACTCCTCAAGTCTGCTCTCAAGACCTTGGTGCTTCCAGGTCGAGAGAAAAGGGGAGGTATTTATAGGATCAGAAAGAAGGTGATCTGGATCTATCACTATCACCCCTAGCAACAGCTCTTACGACAAGTCACCCTCTCTTTACTTTTACAGCCACTCTACCATGTGGAGTGATCGATTCGGAGGCGTGATTTGTTGACTTGTCCTCCTATTCGGTCCAAAGATTCTCTGTGTTCATTGTCCCGTTGTGACTACTGTTAACGCAACGAAAGAAAACGGGGGACATTTATGCGGAAAACTAGGACCAGGGGCCGACGCTATTGAAATCACTGATAGCTTCCATTGAAAGCCACGGCCGAGGTGCCCTCGGATGCCTCTTTGCCATGTCAGGTGAATGCTTCAGAGCCGTAATACGGCCTGAAGAATCCCCGTGTCCCTTGTGACAGGGGCCGACATTTTTGAAATTGGTGATAGCTTCCATTGCAAGCCGCGGCCGAGGTGCCCTCGGATGCCACTTTGCCATGTCAGGCGAATCCTTCAGAGCCATGACACGGTCTGAAGATTCCCCGTGTCCCTTGTCCTATTGCGACTACTTTCAGCACAAAGAAAGAAAATTAGGACATTCACGTGGGAATAGAGTACTAGAGGGCCGTCATTTTAAAGGCGGTGGCAGATTCTCTTTGAAAATCATGGCTATGGTGAGTCACCACTCCGTGTTTTAAGCAGAAATTTCATCGAACATGTCTCGTGGTAGAGGAGAGCTGTAGACCCGAAGAAACGCATCTAGGGCCAGCGAGCTGCCCTTAAACCAACCCATTCCACTCATACATCTATATAAGGGTTTGAGCCCGTCATGAGGAAAGAGTGGGTATGTAAGCCACTCGCTAACCCTCATCACCCTCCTGGTCACTTCTCTTCTCTCCAAAGGCAAGAAGACCCTCGGAGGCTTTCTATAGTTCCGTGATGCAGCAATCGCTTTGTCGTGCCACGAGTTCCCACCGGCTCTTCGGCGGTGCTCTTCATCATCCTCCTGCTTCTCTCGCGATCCCGATGGCCGCGAAGCTCTTGAAGTTGAGGCTGCTGGTTCAGCTGCCCTCTGTTCCGCCAAAGGAGACTGCACCAGCTCTAGGAGCTCCTCCACTGCGAGCTCCAATTCTGCCCTAATCTGCAACAACTCTGAGGGATTGACGCGTCCGTTCGTTGTTTCTCCTAAAGCTTCATCAGTTGGGCCTCCAGTGCCCTCCTCTTGTATCAATCTCAGTGTCGCTCTATCCCCCCACTCCTTCTCACTCTCTCCTCGTCGTCTGACGAAAACATCAACACCAGGACATCTCAGGGGAAGCCCTTTGCTGTAATCGCCCCGGTCCTTTGGCTTCTGTCCTATGACAGGTAGCCGTCCTCCAGCGTCTCACATTCTAAACCGCCTCTATGAAAAGAAAAAAGGGAAGGGGATTCAAGGAGCATGCAATGACATCAAGGCTTGGCATTTATTCTAAAACGAGATACATTACGGTTTGGGCACCTCAGGCCTCAGTTTCCCAAGCTCCATTACATAAGCCTTCCATAGCTCCCGATCCTCACTCACAGTCACCATCGCCTTCTGTGGAATACTGGCTTTCCATGATGCTTTGATCGCCTTTCTATCCTTGGCATCACCTTCCGTGTCTAACTCCCTTGCCTTAATCAAAGGTAGATTGGATGGTGTAGGAGAGAAGTGTCGCGGAAGGCCGATTTGTAGGCAACACCGGTGCGAGCTGTAAAGAACAAACTCAGTTGCACCAATAAGCTGGAGTTCCGCGTCAGGGGAGGATCTCGCAAGAAGCTCACGCCCAAGTAAACATGCTGGCGTGTGAGTAAACGCATCCCGCTCCAAATTGTTGAAGTAAGCACGCCAGTCTCCATGTGACTTCAGCCGAGGCATGCGATTGACCACGCTCCCGCCAAAACCCAACACATCAACCATGTGATAAAGGGGGCTCTGTTGGAAGATTCTGGAAGTAGTTTGTGCCTCCTTGCAGTGATCAAATTTGAAATGGAGATCGATCCAGCAATTGAGGAGAAACATGCACCCATAGGGGGGCTGACCTATGCTGGAAGCCGTAAGACCGCTGTAAAGGTAGGCGAGGATGGCCGGCCCCACTCTTTTGCCCTTCCAGAGTCCGCAGATCGCACCCAACTGATCCTCCTCCGGGATGTTATCGATGCTAGGAAAGAGGAGAGCTCCCGCCAAACAAATTACGAACCCTTTCATGAGTGCTGCTAAACGTTCATCGCTTGGCGATCTTTCCAAGGCGTTCATAGTCCAGTCTGCCAGCTTCTGTAGGTTGATTCCCCTCTGGGTATGAACGCCTTTCACAACTTCACAGGGCATGAAGCTTCCCAGAATATCCTCAGGGGATACTTTCTTCCCCATGCGTAAAATCTTTATTTTGCCATCATTCCTGGATCTCTTTAAGCCGAGCAGGAGTTCCGCCTCCTCCAAAAGGATCGTTGATTTAAAAGTCGGGAAGACGAAGATGTGAGTTTCAGGGTGCCAAACCTCTACCAGTGCACGCATGGTTGCCCAGTCCATGCAGATCTTGTTATAATATTTGGCGTGGATAACCAGGCCTTGAAGGTGCCACTTTGAAATGAAAACCCTCATACCGGTAGTAATGTTAGACGTGAGCTTCGACAGCCACGGCAGCCTGGAGAATTTTCTCGGGCCCGAAAAGAGAGGATACGGCTGGAAGAAAAGGAAAGAAAAGAATCAAGGGATAAGAAAGGACTCATGCAGGAAAAGTAGAGGAAAAGGGGTAGGCTTACCATCCGTGAGCGAATCCTTTCGCTCAGATGACCTTCAATGTCAGTCAATTTCTTGAATTCGCGAGTGAACCTCCCCCTTTTGATAAGGTGGGAAGGTTCACCCTCCACCTCCAAGGACTGGGACCTCTCTCTTCCCATCTCGAAAGAACAGAACATCCTTGAATGACATCTGGCTAAGACCTAGGGGGGGTACTTATAGGAGGGAAGGTGGTAAAACGGTAAAAGTAAAGCATGAATGATAAATTACCGTTATGGATTTTTACCGGAGGAATCTTGTTTGGTTCGCATTATGTCTTTGCTTGTTTCTGAGAATTACCTTGGTGTGTGGATTTCTTTGTGAAGTGCAATTACATTTCTTGTGCAATAATTGGTGCAGCCATCAATGCAATAATTGTGTGTTAATTGTTGAGTGCAGGTACCATTGAAAAAGAACAAAAAAAGGATATCATGTCCCACCCTTAAGTCACCCCGGTGACTGACCCCACTGCGTCTTACATCTTACTATATGATATCTACGCTACTAGAACATGTCAAGGACCTTGCGGTCCGAATGAATCCGAGACCTGAGTTCCCCTTCAACAAAAATAGTGATGATCTCGGAAGAGTTCGAATCGTACGGATAGGCCGTTGAGTTGTGATAGTATGGGGACGATGGCTCCGTTCGATGAGTCGATGCGCGGATAAACGGGCCCCGGCTCAGTGTCAGCTCACCGCATCGGTATCCTGACCCAGTCTCCACAACTTAACAATATTATCCTTGGTTATCTTATATTTTCTTTTGTTTTATATTTTTCTTTTAAGCCCAGCATGCATTCATGTAGGACTTTGAGCTCATTGTGAAAAATCACCCGCTTACTTTGATTGTGTGAGCCGCTATGCTTAGATGCTTAAATATGAAATATTCCATTCCGAGTCGAGTACTAAGTTTCCCCGATGTCCTCTTCGGAGGATTTTCTGGAAGAAATCATTGTTTGGATTTGTCTCCAATTCATCTTTTCAATTTCCCTTGGACCCACCTTGGCTGCAGCACTTTCACAATGGCTGGTAACCGCTTCCCAATGGTGAAACCTGCAGGTTTACGACCCAGGTACTTCCGCACCGTGAAGTTGGTCCTTTTAGTTTATTTGTGCCCCAGTGCACACAATGTCCTTCTTAGTTTGTTTACCATCCAAACAATCGTTGATTTCGGAGGACCCTCTTCAAGATTGCTTGGCTGAAACTCGGGAAAGATTCCCATCATGTGATGTTAGAAGCGTGTCTCATCACACCTTAGCATCGACTTTTCACTCCACTCCATTCCATTCCAATACACTTTGTTTCATTCCATTACATGTTTTTCCCCTACAAAGTGGATGCCAAGGTGGGGCAGCTGTAGACACGCCATTTTTGACGTTACTGTGAAAAAATTTCATATTATACCGTGATGCTCCAAAGCGGCTTACACTTTCCATTTATTTGAGTGATTTCCGTAATTTTGGGTTATAATAAAAGGAGAGAGAAATAAAAAAAAACATACATATAAAAAAATAAATAAAAAGAGAAAAATAAATACAAGCCTAAAAAAATATGTTTACGCAAAAATAACATAATTATTACCTTTTAATCTAGTAAAGGCAACCCGGGTGTTTCTGGCGGAGGAGGGTGCTTTAGAGATGGTCATGGAAATGTTTTGCTGGGATTCTCCTATTATTATGGCATTGGTTCTAGTATTGTGGCTGAAGGGAGAGCTCTTCTTGATGGACTTCGTTTGGCTAAGCTTTATGGTATTCCTATATCTATTATATATACAGATTCCAAGGTGCTGCATGATCTCTTGAAAGGCATTGGTTATCCTCCGTGGCATCTTCTTCCTTGGTGGAGCCTCTTGAAGGAATCTTTTCAGTCTAGTACATGCCCTTTACTTCATATTTTTCGAGAGGCTAATCAATTAGCGGACTCCTTGGCCAAGGTTGCAGTGGATATTGGTAGTAACTCTGAGTTTTTCTCTTTAAGGGAGCTCCCTGCAGCGGCCAAAAAGTTTGCCAGGATGGATGCTATTGGTATGCCAAATCTTCGTATTCTGTGAATTTATATCTTTTGTGGTTTAATGGAGTAGGAGTGGGACCCGTGCCGTCGTGGTGTTGATGTGGAATATCTTCGTGTTGTTGCGACTGTCTTCGTGCAGCTAGTCGCTTCTGTTGCTGCGGATCTTCGTGTTGCTGTGGAGTTACTTCGTGTTGTTGCGGACTATCTTCGAGTGGCTGCGGACTATGTTGTGGCGGCCTTTGTGCAGCGAGTTGCTCCGTGTTGCTGTGAATCTTCGTGTTGTGTTGCGGCTGTCTTCGTGCAGTATCTTACTTTGTGTAGTTATTACCTTCGTACAGTTGATTTCTTTGATTTTTTCTTGATGATATCAGGCTTCGGCTCTCATGTTTTGTAATCTCCTATCCTATATAAATAAAAGAAAGCATCTTGTGGGGGAGGTGGAGTGGGAACATTCCCTACCTTTGGTATGGGGGTGCACTCTCCCTTTTGCCACTTGATGACTTTGGTTTATGGAAAAAAAAATATATGTGTATATCAATAGTTACAAAACAAACAAAACAAATAAACTAAAATAATATATTTATTTTTTTATCTTATTCCTTTCTTTATTCCTATTCCTTTCCCTTCTTCTATGGTAACTCACTCTCCCCCACCCTCTCCGTCTCTTTCTTTCTCTCTGACTCCACTGCACACACTCCTCACCCTCACGGCACACACATGCACATCTCACTGAACACACCCTCACCCTCACGGCACACACACGACACACAACCCCACACCCACTCTCTTTCTCTCCCATTCCCTTTCTCCCCCGGGAACCCATCGCACACACCCCGGACTCTCGATCCTACTCTCTACACCAACACCACCGCCAGCCACCATCCTCTCTCCCTCTCCCTTTCACTCTTCCCTGCCTTCCACGGTCGGCTAGCTACCTCCACTCTTCACCCTCTGTTTCCCTTCTCCCTCTCATTCCCTCCCTGTCTCTCTCTCACTCTCTTTCTCTTTCTCTCCCCCTCCCCTTTCCCCCACTCCCTTCCTCTCTCTTTCCCCCTCCATCTCTCTCCCTCAGCCTCTTTCCCCCTCACTCCCTTCCCCTCTCTCCATTTCCTCTTGCTTCCTCAACCTCTCTCCCTCTCTATCTCGCGTGAAGAAATTTTCAAAAAAAAAAAAAAAATTTCGGTTCGCAGGGGGGCCTCGTCGCTTGTGCCCCCCCTTTGAACCACAAGGGCCGCAATGGCCCTCTGCACCACCGCCCTCCGCCTCTGACGCCGCCCCCCACCGACGCCATCCGCCCCCCGCCGTCGTCGTCCGCCTCCGCCCTCTGCCTCCGACGCCGCCCCCCGCCGACGCCATCCGCCCCCTGCCGTCGCCGTCCGCCTCCGCCCCCCGCCATCACCGTCCGCCTCCCGCCATCGCCGCTGCCGCCTCCGTCACCGCCTCTCGCCGTGACTCTCCCTCTCTCTCCCTCTCTCTCGTCTTCTCTCTCCCACCTCTCTCCCCCTGCGTCTCACTCCTCTCTCTCTCTTTCTCTCTCTCTCTCTTCCCTCCCGCCGATGTGATCTCTCTCTCCTCTCACTATTTCTCTCTCTCGCGTCTCTCTCTCTCTCTCTCTCACGATCTCTCTCCACCCCTCTTTCTTTTATTTTTCTTTTTTTAACTTCTTCTCTCTCCTCCCCACTCTCTTCCTCTCTCTTCTCCCACCGTCTCCCCCTCTCGATCTCCCTCTCTCTCTCTCAC
This sequence comes from Amorphophallus konjac, assembly GCA_022559845.1. Lineage (NCBI taxonomy): Eukaryota > Viridiplantae > Streptophyta > Magnoliopsida > Alismatales > Araceae > Amorphophallus > Amorphophallus konjac. Next base: position 153,570,278 of record CM040121.1, read on the forward strand.
TTTTTCCCCCTTTTTTTATCCCCTCCACCATCTTCTTTCTCTCTCTCCCTCTCTCCCTTTTTCCCCCTCTCACGGTTCCTCTCTCTCTCTCTGCTTCTCATTCTCCCCCTCCCACCGTCTCTCTCTCTCTCTCTCTCTCTCTCTCTCTCTCTCTCTCTCTCTCTCTCTCTCTCTCTCTCTCTCTCTCTCTCGATCTCCCTCTCTCTCACTTCCTATTTTTTTATTTTTTTAATCTCCTCTTCCTTTCCCTCTCTCTTCCCTCTCTCGATCCCTCACTCATCCTTCTTTTTATTTTTTTTATTTCTCTCCCCTCTCTTCTACCCGATCTCTTCCTCTCTCCCTATTTTCTTCTTATTATTTTTTTTCTCACTCTTTCTTTCTCCCTCTTCCTCCTCTCCATCTTTCTCTGCCTCCCATTCTCCAGTATTCTCCTCCTCTTTTGAAACTCACGCATACACACATTTTCTTTTCCCTTCTTTTATTCTCTTATGTAAATTAAAGTCCTCTATTTCATCTACTTACATATGTATGCATATCTTCCATACTCCATGCCCACACGTGGGGCTTTATATGTGTATATATACATATATTTTTATTTTTAATAATTAAGCTTTTTATCCCTCCCTCTTTTTATTTTGATTATCTATTTTTTTTAAGTCTTTCACCTCACCCCCCTTCTATTTTCACAAGTGTCATCTCTTCTAAATGCCTCTCTAAAAAAAAGATTAAGAAAAATCTCTCTCTCTCTCACTATCTCCCTTTCTCCTTTGCAGGACGGCATTGATATCCGAAAGGCCCTGCCGAGTTTCCAGACATCGGAGTATACGAGAACCTGTTATGTCTCAGCGCACGCTCGCGCCATCCTCACCTCGGAGAAGCTCGTCCAAAGCCGCCATCGTTCTTCCCCAATAAGTTTTTCGCCCCTTTGTATTCTTAATTAGTCACTGAATTACATCACACAAATCATTTAGCATCCATGCCATGCCTTTCTCCCTGAGAGGGCATAGTTTATGAGCGTCTTCGTGTCTGTGCATTCCATCATATCATTCCCCCATCCTTTAGTTCTCAAAGGGGTTTCAAAAACCACCAACAAGGTGCGTACTCGTATATGTTATTTTCAATATTATTTTCTAAAGAATTGGTGCTACACCATCGTCGCCCTTATTTAGTAGTCGTTTCTCTTCGTTTGTTCTCTGTGCAGGGCTAACCAGTCCGGAAGTCCGCTTCTTCAGTCGGCCGAAAGGAAACGAGGAGGAATTCACACGATCCCCAGTTGGGGAATAAAACGCGACCATCCCTCCTACTTTTGAGGTACCCGACCATCACCTTCACAATTCTATTCTAGTTCTCTACCTTGTTGTTGTTATTTGTTGTTAAATCTCCATCTCCATCCTCCTTTACTTTTTGTTTAAAAATAAGTCTATTTCTCTCCCTTGTTATTATCATATATCGTTAAATCTCCATCCCCATTCTTTTCCGTTTTGTCTAAAATACGTCTCTCACTCTACCTATATTTTTCTTGGTGGTTTTTCCTTATATCATATTATCTTATTCTATCATCTATCTCTCGGTTTCTTTCTTCATTTTCTCACATCTCTTTAAAAATACATAAAAGCATAAAAAATAATAAAAGTAACAAAACCCAAAAAAAATTATAATAACAAAAGATAAAACAAAATAAAAAGAATAATAAAATCAGGGTAACCAAAGAAGGCCCTCTTCGTCAGCCGGCCGACGGAAGAGGAAGAGAGGACCCGCACTGCTTCCGCTTCGGCGGTGAACGCGATCAGACATTTCCTGTGGGGTTCTCAGCCCCCTAACGATCATACTTCCCCTCCCCTCCTTTTGTTATTAATTTTTTGTCCAAGCCCCGTCGACGGAACCAGTTCCTCGCGGTGGTCTCATCTAACTGGTGCGGTGGGCTATCTCCCGCGACCGCTTTATTTCAGTAATTTAATTTCCGCATTCTAACACCCTAACCGCTAATTGCTTAACTCTAACCCTCCCCTATCATCGCTTCAAAACCCCGTGGAGAGTGACATCTCGCGGTGGTTTATTTAATCCCCTTTTCATTTATTCTAACCCCGATCAAGGAATTCGTTCCTCGCGGTGGTTTAATTTTCTGCACTTTCATTCCAACCCCGATCAAGGAACTCGTTCCTCGCGGTAGTTTAATTTTCTGTATTCTTTTTTTCCGACCCCAATCAAGGAACCCGTTCCTCGCGGTGGTCTGACCTAACTGGTGCGGTGGGTCATCTCCCGCGACCATTTTCATTCCAATAATTTAATTTCTGCACGCTAACTTCCTAACACCTAACCATTTAATTTTAGCATCCCCCCATCATCGCTTTAAAATCCCACGGAGAGTAACACCTCGCGGCGGTTTATTTGATCCCTTTTTCTTTTCTCGTTATATACATATAGTTATTATAATAAAAACCCCGCGGAGGGTAATACCTCGCGGTGGTCTTTTATATATAGTTATACTTATTATTTATATCACTGCAAAAACCCCGCAAAGGCCAATGTCTTGTGGTGGTATGTATATATAATATTTATTGTTTATATTGCGGTAAAAACCCCACAAAGACCAATGTCCTGTGGTGGTACGTCTTTGTTCGTATTGTCTTTATAATTGTCCGGAGAACGATATACCGTTGCAATTTATGAGTTTACGCGTCTCTCCATTTCAGTTACATAGATTCTCGGACTTCCCGGTATATGAAAAATTACTCGTGGAACGGTAGGTCACGCTTACTGGGAAAATGTCAGTTTGCGCGAGAGGGTCTTTGGACCCCTATCTCCGCCACGTACCGGAGTTTGTTCCGCATCCCTCTCTTCCTTTTCTCTCTCCTTGATTCGGTCTCGTTATCCCCATCTCCTAAGAAACCCGAGGGTGGATGACTCCCGCCGTCTACACCTCTCTGGCGATCACCCTTTCATCACCATTCCATTTTGTCTATTGTTTTTCTCCCGAGGGTGGACGACGACTCCCGCCGTCTACACTGGCGATCAGTCCTTTGTGCTTACATTTGCTATACATTCCCATCTTAGGGCCTCTCTTCCTTGAAAGAGATCACTAGGGACTCTATCACTCCACCCCGTGGTTGGACAACCCTAACCCTCGTGGGGCTGGGTCCCAAAGGGCAGTGGCGGAGCCAGGAGGGGGCAAGGGGGGGCAATTGCCCCCCCTTGACTTTGGGTAAAATTGTTGATTTGTTTCATTTTTCCCTCACCTTTGTTGGTTTTTTTGGGCCCATTATATGTCTATCTATGGTGGATATTTAGGTTTTACGATTAAGTTAAAATGTCTATTGATGGTGGATATTTATCACCCACATTTATTGGTTGGTTGTTTAATCGTAAATCGACGATGGAGATTTTCTTTTGTAAGATAGAAACTTAAAAGAGGTAAAAGAGGACAAAAGCAGTACAGTAGAATCGTAAAAGGGTATTACAACTGTCGGCTGAGAAACTTTGTATGTAGCTATGTAAGGTTGATTTTTGATGGTTAAGTAGAAATAAAAAAGGCTATCGGCCTGAGCACAGGGTTGATTTGAAGGCTTGTAGTACGTAGGTATCTCCGATCCGCACGTCCAGCCCCCCACACCCCACTCCACTTTGAGGAACTTCTCTATTAATACGATGAATTTTTTCCCTTGCTCAGTTCTCTTGTTATCTATTTGGTGACTTTTGTTGAATCGTAGGACTTTACCATGAGACTTTATTTGGGGAAGACATTTCATTCAATACTTTGATTTTATCTTTCTTTTTAATTTTTATTTCGTGTATTTTCAATCACTAGGATTTTGCATATCTCAGTAGCTTAACTTGGTTCTTCCTTTCAGTTATTCCTATTTGTGATTTATTATCTCGATTATATACAAAGCCAGCTCCCACTCGTTGGAAACATTGCACTTGATTTTGAAGGTGAATCAATTTTTGTGATGATCAATGGATGAATGATAATTTTGTGACATATATTGAGAAGGAGACATTCCACAGTATTGACAATGAAATAATAATATAACGCTTTCAGAATATGAAGAACTGTCGTGGATAACTCACTTGTAAAATATCTTCTACTTAAAAATAAATAAATTTTTTATTATATTAATTTTATTTTATCCCCCCTTTTAAATATTTTTAGCTCCGCCACTGCCAAAGGATGTATATAGCTATTCTCCAAGCATATCGAGAAATTACTAAAGGCAACAAAGAAAAATGTCAAACAAAAAATTTTGTTGATGAATTCAAGCAAAAAAAAAAGAAAGCAAAGAAATCATCAAAATAAATACAAGCACTCCATCACGTCAAAAAAACTTGAAGAAAAAAATAAAATTTTTGAAGTACACAGGTTGCCCACCCTCCCCTCTGGCTCAAACGGATATCCCATGGGAGGTATTTGTTGAACCCATTTATTTTCTCGAATCAATCGGAGAAAATATAATTCAGATTAATCCCGTAACGGCCACAAAATGACATAAAGTCTACGTCGTCATGATATTGGGTCAAACACAAGTCGCCAGAAAATTTCGTCAGGTATTCGGAACAAAAAAAAATTTCTCTTGTAACAAACGAATCTTCAAAGAAATAAATTCTTTGTAACTTATAAGGTGTATGAGACTGGTCGGGAAGAAATCCTAGAATACCATAACCTCCTCTTCACGTGACAAGCGGTGCAAGAAGCGGACTACGTCAAGGCACAAAACACAAGGAGAGAAGTTGTTTTCTCCTCTACACATGGCCAAAAGCACTAAAACCCATAGAAAATACCAAAAATGTGATTTTTATAGGGGGCAGACCCCCTTCCCTCATCTAATGCACTTGGATTGGATAGATCCCCTCCGGGAGCTATCCGGTCCGGGTAGATCCCCGGAGGGCCTATCCAGACCGAAAAGGTCGTGGGGGACCTATCCGGTCCCGGTGGGGCCTTTGAGATTTATTCAGACCCAACCTCCATCCTTTGAGGACCTATCTGTTGCCGGTTGGCTTCCCGAGGGAATCTATCCGGTCCGAGTAGGTCCGAGGAGGGATAACCGCCCCCAACATCTATAAATAGGTCTTGCGGGCCTCATTACTTGACTGAGGTTGATTTCGGAGGCTTAGACTCTCGTGAAGATTTGGAGATTTCTCCATTTGTGCATTTGTTTTAACACCCAGAGTGAGGGTATGTTGCATATATGCCTCCACTTAACAGTTAATCAAAAGTGTTTAGACTTTAAGTCGATGTAAATAAACACCGACTGCGATCGGTAGTAAATTATCCATCTCCTAAACTTAAAATCCTCTGACAAAAAAATGTATGAAATTTATCTATAATTATTTAATGTATTTCTTGCATATAATGTACATTATTATGCATATCCTACATCTTCATTTATTTCTTTATATCACCCCCCCCCCCTTCCCTTTTTTCCTTTACAGGAAGCTTTATCCTTCAGTTCCTATGATCTATCGGAATTCTAGATTTATATATATGTATCCTTCCTAAACTTCTTAACTGATGACGTTCATTCACTGTTCTAAGAACGATCTTTGTCTCTAGCTTCCTAAAACGATGGCTAAATAGAAGACAACATTGACAGTACTAGAAGTATACATTTACTTTACACACACAATTTTTTTTAGAATATTTACATATATATATATTCATAAATTTTGATTTTGTCAAATATACTCCTCATCTGAACATATTATCATGAATATCATTTATTTAGATAGAAATATTATGATTATACCCTTTAATTTATTACCGTCAACGAGAGAAGAATATTTCGTGAAATATGTGATCTACGTTCGTTAGATCTAAGATATATTTAACAAATGATTTTTACATGAATATATATATATATATATCTTACTCTTTAACTCACACTTAACTCGAGTTAAACATAGGGTTTGCCATCTCACGCCGGGTCGGCCCGACCCGCACGACCCGGCCCATCCCAGAAGTTGAGCGGGACGCCCGAGCCATGGGACGTGGCCGGGACGCAGTGGCCTGCACGGTCCCATGCGTCCCGCCACGTACCAGACCGGTCTGTCGATGGGATGGCCTGGTACGTGCGGGTAAGTCGGCTCATGCCGGTCCACCCATTTAACGGGCCGGTGGGGGTGTGTCTCCAGGGGCGGTGGGCAGCTGATTGCAGCGGTAGAGGGCGTCCAGGGGCGGTGGCGAGCGGCGGTGGACGGCGACGAGCAGCGGCGGCAGGGACCGGCCATCGGAGGTAAGCTTTGGTTTTTGAATTTTTTTTTTATATGGGGGAGGGTGGCCGGTGGGGGGGCGTGGGAGGGCGGTGGAGGGCGGAGGAGGTGGTCTGCGGCGGTGGGAGGCCGGACAGGAAAGGGAGGGAATAGGGAGGAGGGAGGTAGGGGTGGGATGGGTGGGAGGTTGGGGTGGGGGGGCGGTGGGCGTCGGTGGGGGACGGGCGCCGGCCAAACAAGGGGGTGGGGGTGGGGTATGGGGCTGGGGGTGGGGAATGTGGGGGTGGTGCAGGGGGGGCGGTGTGGGACGGTGGGCGCTGGGGGGAGCTGGGGGTGGGGCGGTGTGGGACGGTGGGCGCTGGGGGAGCTGGGGTGGGGCAGGGGGGAGATGGGTGCCGGTGGGGGACGGTGGGATGGGCCAGGGGGGTCAGCCGGTGGGGGACGGGTGGCACATGGGGGGGCGTGGGAGGGCGGCAGTCGGGGACAGGGCTGGGGGTGGGGGAGGTGTGGGTGGGGCTGTGGGGGACAGTGGGCGTCGGGGGTAGGTGGGGGTGGGGCAGGGGGGGAGCTGGGTGCTAGTGGCACCAGTGGTGGACGGTGGGGGTGGGGCAGGGGGGTCAGCCAGTGGGGGAGGTGGAGGTGGGGGGATTAAAAAAATTTAATTAAATTTTAGTTTTGTTAGTTGTAGAAATTTAAGAATAGATTTTGTTAGATTTTTAAAATTTATTTTTGTTGTATTATTTAATTCATTTAATTGAAGATGTTTTAAATTTAAATTTAGTGATAAATATTTAACAAATGATTTTAAATTTATAAATAAATTTATGGATTGTAAATTGTATTCGATGGTTCTATATAAAATTTTATTTGTACAAAAAATTATAGATTTGATTTAGATGTATTAAATAATACATTTAGTTTTATATGTTGTAGAATTAAACTTATTATTTTAATTAAAATTATATTTGTAACAAAAATTGTAGATTTAATTAAGATCTATTAAATAATGCATTTAGTTTTACATGTTGTAGAAATAAATTTATTATTTTCATTAAAATTATATTTGTAACAAAAATTATAAATTTAATTTAGATGTATTAAATAATACATTTATTTTTACATGTTGTAGAAATAACGATATTGTTTTCATTAAAATTGTATTTGTAACAAAAAATGTAGATTTAATTTAGATGTATTAAATTTAGAATTTAGTTTTACATGTCGTAGAAATAATGATATTGTTTTCATTAAATTATATTTGTAACAAAAATTGTACATTGAATTTAGAAGTATTACTTAAACTTTGTTAGTTGTAGATGTAGAACAATGAAATTTCATATTTTTAAAAAAAATCATACAAGATATATTTATAAATTATATTCGATAGCTGTACGTAAAATTTAATTTACTAAAAAATTAACGTATTTTTAATTTATATTAATTCATTAAAAAATTTAGTGATATTTATAATTTTTATTTCTTAAATTTATGAGATACAGTTAAGCACTCTATGGCTCCTAAGAAGGTATTGTGAATCCACCCGTCACAGGTGGAGGGCAAAACTGATGCACGACTACTTCGGCAGCCCCTGGGCGGTCATTTCCGTGGTCATTGCCTCCGTCTTGCTACTCTTCACAGGGTTGCAGGCCATCTTCGCCGTGATGTCCTACTTCAATCCTCCCTGGGCATAGTCAATGACGAAGACACCCACACCCAGCCGACTCAACAATTCAACCGAGTTCGAGTGAGTTGACACAGTAAAGAATTAGACTCGATCACAAAAAAATTATATCATTTTATATTTTTAATATTTCGCTGTTCTTTTGATAGGTTAAATTATCATTTAAGATAATTTATATTTTCAAGTTGTAATTTTTTTACGAAGCTAAGTCAAGAGAACCTAAGGTGGAAGATTTCTTATGTTTTCTAGGAAGAAAGAGATTTATTTTGTGTTTCCTAAAAATGAGAAGATTTCCTATATTTTCGAGATAGAGTACTCCCCTCCCAAGGGAGTCTTGAGCCCGTAAACCCCCTTCCCCCACCATTTAAAAATGGATGGTGTTCTCTTATTTTGAGGAATAAAACGCTGAGTTGAAAATTTATGGTGTGGGGTGAGAAATCTTGTCTATTCTCCGAGAGAGAGAGATAGGGTGAGAGATCCGTGACGTGAGAGGCCCATCCTATACCCATCGAGCGCCATCTTTTCTCCTCCAAGAAGCCATCTTCCCTTCTGTAGGCACCGAATTGTGCACTATGAAAAGAGTGAAGAAAAGAAAGATCATGATCGCCATCAAATATAATAGCATAAAAATAACAATATGAAAATAGGTTAATTATCTCATAACAGAAAAAATCTAGGTAGAAGACTGTTACTGTGATCTTGGTTGCTATGAGGGACGTGTTCAAAATGCAGTTCCTGAGAGTGGTGCGTTCAAATTGTGAGTGCGGGAGATAAGAGTTTTTGTTCTTCCTCGCTCCTTAGTCGGCCAAAGAGCAAGGACCTCATGTCATGCTTCCTGTTTGATCTTGCAAAGATGATTAACAAAGGAAAAAACCTATTAGACTATGGTCATATGAAGCACCTATCCTCATATGATATGAACATGCAAAAGGAGACTACTTTACTATGGGGTGGATTTTTAACCCTTATTTGGGTAAAAATATAGGTGTGCTGTGTGATTGATGTAATAAAAACAAAAGAGAACTATGATAGCATGCTATGATAAAGAGAATAATGCATGAACAAGAGAGAATAAGAGAGATAATAAAGGAAAGAAGAAAGAGGACGCCCTAGACTACTCCTTGGTTGATGGTAAATGAAGTAGTTGATTCAACAGAGTAGCATAATCTCATCCAATCTTCTCTGTTGCATCCTCCTACGCTCTATACTCTAAGTCTACTTACCTAATTCGGACTTAGAGGATAATCTCAAAAAAGTGGAGTCCTAATGTGATAAATCCATCCAAGATGAGTTGGAGAAGATTTCTAGAATGTTTAGGAACCTAGTTGGATTGAAACAACCACCTAAAACTTTCCAACTATGGATTCCATGGCATTCACAACCGGAAGAGACGGGTTCTGGAGAGACTACATGATTTTCTGAGAACACGATCAGTCGTGCGATCACGACCTGAACAGAACGGGGTCACCCGATAGGCCGCGTTCTGGTTGACGTGACCAGAACATGGGATTCGGCCTTCCAAGGCTTAATGGGGTTGAAAATGGGCATAATTGGCTCAAAATAAGCCAAAGACACTCAAAGCAACAACCAATTTAGGGCATTACTAATATGAATTAAGAGAAATGGCTCAATTTATGGGTTAAAGAGGATGTCTACAGATATCTCTCCTTGATATTCGGTTTGTAAGAGAACGGGCGGAGATGAAGTGAAGGTGACATTAGATGGAAATGAAGTGGAGATGAAGCAAAGTAGACTAAAAAGTAGGTATCAAGGTGAAAAAGACATCCGTCATGACCAACAAGTAATAGGAATTATTCAGAAAACTCAGAGCTAACCACAAGGACAAGCTAGTATGGATGACTGCAATATGGAACAATAGAAAAGGAAAAAGAAAATATAAGATAAAAATGATCAACCTCTTACTCAGAGAGGCACCCTAGCCTTGATTGGCTGTAGGTTTCACCCATTACAGAATTTGTCACTAGTCATGTAGAACTATGTCGCCATCTTGTGGTTCACAACTAATGAGCGGATCAAAAGGAAATGACTAATTGAACTAAACTAAATTGAATTGGAGGAGAAAATTGCAGACAAGAATCATAATGACAAACTGAATCAAGTAACTAGCTCAGAGATTACATACAAATTCGAAGTGGAATGAGTATCTCTTATTCAAGATTTTAAGTGCAACTAACCATTGTCAGAGAGCGACCTTTGATGAATTATGAGGCACGAAAGCTTAAAACTACATGATGCATGTTAGGCTAAAGCAAAATAAATCATAAAATTAATATGCAAAGAAAGAGAAACTAGAAAGTACTCAATTATAATATTTCTAGACCAAACAAACGAGAGTCAAAACTCTTCTCACAACCATGGCATGCAAGATAGAATCCATCTTCCCATAATTCATTCAACCTAACGGCCTATCTGATAATTAGCAGTGTGCACCTAGATCATCATCATTTCGATAAAGGGAAGCATCATATCCCAGAATACACGGAGAATCGACTGGTCCTAAAGATGATATAATAGAGTAAAAATTATATAGTAAAATGTAGAGGACAAGGGAAAGAGATACTTATTTGCTTACCTGTGAAGCACAAAACTTGCCATTTTTTTTGAATTTTTTTAGATTTCTTATTTTTTTAATCTTCTCAAGTAATATCAAGCAAATTTAAAACCTAAGACAATAAATAAACACAAACTTCAGTCAAAACGGATGATCGAGAGAAGCATAGAACTGCCGAGTTCATAAACATATAGAGACTCTTCTCATGGAGTCATGTGATAAGCAGAGAATGAACAGAGACTAAAGAGGATAGGTGGGAAAAGAAACTTCAGACTCGAGTGATGGTTGGGATTGAAGAAGTGAGATAGATCAGAAGGTGTGAGAAGAATATAGGCCAAGAGCAATCAGAGAATGATGAGAAATTGAGCGAGCAATGCTGAGAATCTATAATATCCTGCACACTTAACAAAGAAATTAGATACGTTCTTTGACTTAACTGGCCCCTTGCCACGATAATGTAGACTATGACTATCTTGATAGTACGGTCAAGGGACGTAAGTCTTATTAAATAAGCGAAAAATAAAAGAAATAACAAATGATAGAAATAAATGAGAAAGATTTTTCTTTTTTGAAGATTTTATGATTTATTAGATTTTTTATTTTTTGAAATTTTAGAAATTTAGAAATTTAGATTTTTTGATTTTTTAGGTTTTATGAAATTTCAAAAAAAATGTTTTTTTTAGACTGAAACTGGACTTTTCTTAATTGTAACACTAAAGCAAGTTCAAACCACTAGCTAGTGCTCCTTATTCCTTCCCCTTTCGCTAAAGATTAACTAGAGCATGGTGTTGATTAAGTGTGGTGCCCTATAACCAACTACTCCTAGTTACGATCCCCTTAGTAAACCCATACCCGGGAAGTGACCTAGTCTTAAAAGAAGAAGCATAAGAAAACTTGGGGAAAAGCCTAATATAGGTTTAGAGGTGTCGAGTTTCGACTTCATTCCAAAGTACAGCTTCTTAAAGAATCAATCTGCTCTGTCGGGACTTTTTTCTTTCTTTATTAGACATATTTTTATTTGGGACATGCATACGATCGGGCTCATATCGTTTCACGAGGAATTAACCTGTCACTCTTACTATGCCCTTCTTTTATTTTATTTTTCTCATTTTGCTTTTGATTTGCCTTTTTGACTAATTTTCCAATGTCTTTTTTAACTATCCCTATTTGAGACTTTATCTTGTCGGGGAATACTTAAATTGGTTGTCTTGTCGAGATCACCTCTGCCCCCGTACTTTGGCCGAATTGTCCTATCACGAACTCAACCTTCCCACGTCAAATTTGGTATCAGAGCTTGGGGAATCAAATTGTCCTATCAAATCGAGGTTCTGGGTAAAATTTCATCTACAATGAATTTTAGCTTTCAAGTATTCTTATATAATAACGAGGCGACAATCGTTATTCTTAATGAGCAGCAATCAAACAATTACGTCTCTCAAGCCATCATTGGGGCTCTCTCAAAAATGGGAGAAATTGTTATTTATGGCAATGAAGCATTTGTGGAGTTTCATTGAGCTACTAAACATCCCATCACAAAGAGAGCCATTAGCTACTTTCAGGGGCTGTGGACGCACTTTTCGATCGATTAGTTGTCGTTGTTCATTTATTGGTTTATTAAGTGTGTGGGCGTGCCAGTCACGAAGTGACAATTTATTCGGGCTCCGAAGAGCCCATGGTGCGCTCGATCGGACTCGGTCAGATGATTGTGTGGTTCGGGTCGAGACCAAAACCCACCGCGCCGTAAAGGTCATGACGTCATTTACATCCCCCATACGAGGGAACACCGTTAATTAATCGTCGAGAATCAGGGCCTCATGGCCAGAAAATTAATTGCATAGAAATTTATTAAGAAATGCTAAAGTCCTCGTATGAGGGCATAAAGAAAGCGTTCGAGATCATGTCGGTCATGTGCTGACCATTTAATATTGGGACGAATGTCCGGCTCGAGAAAAGCGCAATCGTCACGGGAAAATCGGAGCGTATGTATGCCAGGGTACGGTAAATTTATTGTTCGGAGGAACTGGAAACATTCGGTTAAATCCCGGTTAAAACGGTCAGAAACCAACAAGTTTGTCGGCTCGGTGCAAGGTCAAGCCGCGACCATACTGCGGTGGGCCCCCCGCGGTCGAAACAAGACTTGCGTGAGCGTCATTAATATTTCTGGTGCCAAGGGGCAACGGGGGAGTGTCCCGGGATCAGAGCCCAGAGCCAATATGTATTCATAGGGAGCGGACTGTAGGCCAAGGATATGGGTCAGCTAATGACCATAATCAGGACAGACCCGAGGTCTAAGCGTGGCCTATGAAGGCCTCATCGATATTCCCATGCGTAGGGTCTGGGGAGGACGAAGACAACCCCGTTCCATTCAGATTTTGTCGGTCATTCACAGACCTTTTCATGTTCGGACACATGTCTGTAATAGAAACGCAACGGAAACCGAGATGAACCTATTCGAATGTCTGCCGAATGTACGGCAATTTTAGTAGTGGCTCGGAAGGGATCCGGCCTAAGAAACGGGTATGGTTTAACCGGAATGTCATCCCAAGGCGAGGTCGGGTCATGGCCATTTCGGGATAACTCCCAAGACTCAGACCCGGCCTACGAGGGTGACATTATTGTTCCTTCAGAACCGGGCCATGGGGAGAGACGGGGCTGCACTGCGGATTATTACTATTTTTACCTGGGTTTCCAATTTTATATATATATATATATATATATATATATATATATATTGCTTATTTCTCTTTTATGTATTTGTTCTGAATGATTTTTTATTTTGTTTGTTATTATTATTATTATCACTATTATCTCACATTTTTTTGTTTATTTCTTATGTATATATTCAGATTTATTTATTTATCATAATTTTTATTAATTTATTATTATTATTATTGTCATTATCACTATATATTATATATGTATTTCTGGAGAGAGAGTGGGCCGCTGGAGGGCCAAAAAGGGGGGCTGAAGGGGCGTGCCGGCGAAAGGCAGGCTAAGCTAGGCGTGCCGGCGAAGGGCGGCTAAACTGGGCGTGCCGGCGAAGGGCGCGAGCGAGCGTGCCGGCGAAGAGCGCGAGCGGGCGTGCCGACGAAGGATCTGGCCCAGCGTACCGAGCAAGGTGCAGACAGGCATGCCGGCGAAGGGCCATGAAGGGTGTGCCGGCAAGGGGCCCTGAAGGGTGTGCCGGTGAAGGGCGCGGCTAGGTGTGCTGGGCAAGGGCTAAAAAGGGGTGTCGTTGAGCATGGAGAGAGCGTGTTGGCGAAGGGGCCAAGCAAGGATGGGCGCACCGGCCAAGAGTGGCTGGAGGGTGTACCGGCGAAGGGCATGGGAAGCGTGTCGGCGAAGGGCCAAGCAAGGCGTGTCGGGGAAGCTGGGCTGGGGGCGTGCCGGCTAGGGCTGTCAATGGGCCGGGCCCGGGCCGGGCTTAGGTCGGCCCGGCCCGGGCTCGACTTATCAAGAGTAAGGCCCAAGCCCGGCCCGGGCCCGACCTATATCGGGCCGGGTCGGGCCCGACATTATGTAAAAAATTCAAAGCACGACTAAGGCCCGGCCCGACTACTTAATTAAAATAATAAAAATAATAAAAATTAATAGATTTAATACTATAAAACTTATAATCTCACTAAATAAATTAAAATTTTGATATTAATTACATAATTTGTGTGAAAAGAGAATTTTAAAATTTCTAATTAAGTAAAATAACATAAGTTTGACTAAATAGTTTTTAAAATTTGAAGTGAGAATAAAAAAAGGGATCGGGCAGGGTCGGCCCGCGGGCCGAACTCAAAGCCCGAGCCCGGCCAGTGAGTCTATTCGGGCCGGGCTTTTAGGCCCGACTAAACACCCGCGGGCCAAAAAAGTCCTTGCGTCCAGGCCTGAAATCGGGCCAAGCCCGCGGGCCTGTCGGGCCGGCCAGGCCCATTGACAGCCCTAGTGCCGACGAAGAGCGGCTGCAGGGTATACCGACGAGGGGCATGGGAAGCGTGTCGACGAAGGGCCAAGCAAGTCATGCCGGTCTAGGAGCGTCCCGGGGAAGGCCAAAGCAAGCAGGCGTATCGGATGAGGGTGAGGACGGGGCCTACTCCTCTCCCACTCTTATATCTTTTCCTTTTCTTTTCTCCCTTGATTTTTTTTATTCGGTTTGCATGGGTTTGTTCTTTCTCTCTCTTGATTAACTTCCATTCTTTCTCCCGTGGTGGACGAATGTTCAAGTTGCTTAGTTGTCGTTCGATCCGGCTCTCTTTGTGTTGATTGTGGTTCCTTTGCCTTGGTTAAAGTGTTTTACCGTTGTTCTTTTCATTAGTTTGTTGCTTTCTTTTGTCTTTTTAATAGGTTATCGTTCCATTTGTCTGTTGCTTCCTTTTATCTTTTTAATATGTTATCGTTTCTAACAAAAAATTCGGTAGCACCTCCCCTTGACCTGAGCGTAATGGAGATACAGGGAACGCGTCCACGTGGAGTGGCAGACCCCGACAACTGGAGGTGGGCGCCCAAGAGCGGCAACACCTTTAAGAAAACTTCGAAAAAACTCGGAGGGAACGACGAGTGGAAGACTATTCTAGGACTGGCTAGGGGGTGCACCGGGCAAGAAGGAGGGACAGGTGTGCCGGGCAAGGACGGCACGCCGGCTGGGGGAGGCCAGAGTGTGCCGGTGAGGGGTTAGCCCTGGGTCGTACTGCCGAAGGCCTATAGGGGGTATACCGGGCAAAGGCCAAGGGGGACCGTGCCGGTGAGCGGGTGAGCCAAAGGCGTGCCACTGGAGGCACATGGAGGGTATGCCGAGCAAAGAACCAAAGGGCAGTGTGCCGGCCAAGGGGGGGGGGGCGTACCGGCCAAGAAGTTGTGCCGAGCTGGGGGCATGGGCTGTGCCGGGGAAGGCTCCCAGGGGCTGTGCCGGTGAACGGGGGCCAAGGTGTGCCGGGCAAGGAAGGCAAGGGTGTGCCGGGGAAGAGAGGGCTGAGGGTTAGCCAAATGGGTCGGGGCTGGAGAAGGGAGGAAGGTCAATGGTAATGTTGGTGGTTGGGGTTCGAAGAAGAAAAGGACCTCTCCCTTCAAGCAAAGGGGCGAGGGTGAAGGCTAGGGATCCCATGAAAGGGTCCATGAAAAGGGGGGAAGAAGGCCCACACTGGGGACCAAACCATCGGAAGGAAGAGGAGGAAGAGTTCAAACACACGCATCGGGCATGAATCAAACATGGTAGCAAGAAATTCAAAAAACGGGGAAAATTTCCATTCATGAAGAGAAAGGGCCGTAACCGGCCACGTATACATCAAAACACCGGGGTAGAAGATACAACAGTGGGGGAAAAAAAGAAGAAGAAAAAGAAAAGGCATGGAGAGGAGGAAATGGGGAGTTAAGGTCGAGCAGGGGCGACGGCTCCCTAGTCTTCCCCACTCCCCCTGCTACATCTCTCTTTCTCTCTTTCTCCCTTACTCTCTCTCACTCGTCGGTGGTCGCCGGAGGGCCTCCCTCTTCTTCTCTTCTTCTTCTTCTCTTTCTCTTCGCGCGGACGACGGTGGACGGAGCAGCAGGGGGGAGCCAGAGCCTCCCCTCCTCCTCTTCTCTTCTTCTCTTCTCTCTGTTCTCTCTGTTCTCTCTGTTGTGTGTCTCCTTTTCTGTCTCTGTGTTCCCGTCTGCACCGAAGAGGTCTTTATACCCCACACGGCGGGAACATCCGAAGGCGGGAAACGTCCAGCGAGCAGTAAATGGGAGTTGACCCCTTCCGTCCTTGGCTGCAGGAAGTAGCCTACGTGCCTTCGCGCCCGGCTGACACCTCAGCTCGTCCTTGCGCGACAAGAATCCGTAGGGGATGGGCGCTGGATTTGATTTGCCGGAGGTGTCGGCGAAGAAAACGCCCAGGCATTCCGTTGAAGGTCTAGAACAGCATGCCACTGGAAGACACAACAAGTGTGCCACTGGAGGAGCTGGGCGGCGTTGGGGGTGTGCCGCTGAACGGGCGGCAGGGTGTGCCGCTGAGGGGTAACAAGGGTGTGCCGCTGGAAGGCCAAAAGGGCGTGCCGCTGAAGGGGCACAGGGAGTGTGCCGCTGAAGGGCTGCCAAGGCGTGCTGCTGAGGGACTGCCAGGGCATGCCACTGAATGGGCTTGAGGCCGTACCGCTGAAGGCTTCAAGGTGTGCCGCTGAAGAGGCCTGAGAGCGTGCCGCTGAAGGCTTCAGGGCATGCCGCTGAAGGGGCATGAGGGCGTGCCGCTGAAGGCCTAAATGGGCAGTCCTGAGCCCGTTGAGAGCGAGAGTTGTGGCCCATTCGATTTTCTTCGAGGCCCACGGATTATAAGACTCTTGGTGGTTGATTCCTCTTCACTATCGTGACTCCAGAGACGGCTTCACGGCAATGTGTGTGTGTTCGGAGAGTCCAAATGGCCCCTCTTCTTCGCAGTTTCTTTATTTGGAGTCATTGTTGATGCTGGACTAGTTGGGACATATGGGCGTGCAATTTTGCACGTCCACAAATGCCCCCCACCCACGGGTAGCGTAGGCGAAGGATGAGTCAGGCGGTGCCCATGGGTGTACTGGTCTTTTTTTCTCTTCGTTGGTGCCGACGGGGTGTCGGGAGCTGACGTGGTATGCTTGTCCCTTTTTCTGTTCATTAGTGCCGACGGGGTGTCAGGAATCTGACGTGGTATGTTGGTCTCTTCTTCTCTTCATTAGTGCCGACAAGGTGTCGGGAGCTGCCATGGTTTGTTTGTCTCTTCTTCTCTTTATCAGTGTCGACAGGGTGTCGGGGGCTGACGTGATTTGTTTGTCTCTTCTTCTCTTTTTCAGTGCCAACATGGTGTCGGGAGCTGACGTGATTTGTTTGTCTCTTCTTCTCTTCATCAGTGCCGACGGGGTGTCGAGAGCTGACACGGTTTGTTTGTCTCTTCTTCTCTTCATCAGTGCCGACAGGGCGTCAGGAGCTGACACTGTTTGTTTGTCTCTTCTTCTCTTTATCAGTGCCGACAGGGCGTCGGGAGCTGACATGGTTTGTTTGTCTCTTCTTCTCTTTATCTGTGCCGACAGGGTGTCGGGAGCTGACATGGTTTATTTGTCTCTTCTTCTCTTCATCAGTGCCGACAGGGCGTCGGGAGCTAACACGGTTTGTTTGTCTCTTCTTCTCTTCATCAGTGCCGATAGGGCGTCAAGAGCTGACACGGTTTGTTTGTCTCTTCTTCTCTTTATCAGTGCCGACAGGGTGTCGGGAGCTGACATGGTTTGTTTGTCTCTTCTTCTCTTTGTCAGCGCCGACGGGGTGTCGGGAGCTGACGTGCTTTGTTTGTCTCTTCTTCTCTTTGTCAGTGCCGACGGGGTGTCGGGAGCTGACGTGCTTTGTTCGTCTCTTCTTCTCTGTTATTCTTCTTCCCTTCTCTCTCTTTTCTCCTTTTTTTTAACCACATTACTGGTGCAAGCGCCCTTTCGGGTTTTCACCGGCACTAACCCCCTCTTGCTTTTGCCCACGCACCCTCTCGGGTTTTCACGTGGAGGGGTACCTAATTTTGCCTATAGCGCCCTTTCGGGTTTTCACCACAGCTAGGTTATTGCCATTTTTGCCCTTGTCCCCGTGTAGGGGCAAGTCCGGCGGGGCACCTCTATTTTAAGCCCCTTTCTTCTTTTTTTTTTTTTGACAAGCGGATAATATGTAATTGTTGGCTAGGGCCCGAAGCCTTGCGCCGAAAGATAAGGTTCATTCGTTGGCAAGAAGATAATGCCAACGTAACGGGTTTTTTTTCTCTGTCGATTCGGACGTAAGGTCCGTAATGGCAATATTGTGTGAGAGCGGGTGGCTAAGGCACGAAGTCCTGCACCGGAAAGGGACTTATTCGTTGGCAAGGGACTAATGCCAGCGCAAGGATAGAGATTTTGCCGATTCGAGTGTAAGGCCCACAATGGCGATTTTGCATGAGAGAAGGTGGCTAGGGCACGAAGCCTTGTGCCGAAAGATAAGGTTCATTCGTTGGCAAGAAGATAATGCCAACGCAACGGATTTTTTTTTCTCTGCCGATTCGGACGTAAGGTCCGTAATAGCAATATTGTGTGAGAGCGGGTGGCTAAGGCACACAGCCCTGCATCGGAAAGGGACTTATTCGTTGGCAAGGGACTAATGCCAGCGCAAGGATAGAGATTTTGCCGATTCGGGCGTAAGGCCCACAATGGCGATTTTGCATGAGAGAAGGTGGCTAGGGCACGAAGCCTTGCGCCGAAAGATAAGGTTCATTCGTTGGCAAGAAGATAATGCCAACGCATTGGGGTTTTTTTTTTCTGCCGATTCGGACGTAAGGTCCGTAATGGCAATATTGTGTGAGAGCGGGTGGCTAGGGCACGAAACCTTGCGCCGGAAAAGGACTTATTTGTTGGCAAGGAACTAACGCCAACGCAGGGGTGGAGCCGTCTTTGCCCGTACAGATGCCCGTCGATACGTAGGGGCGTGCGGACGGGAGACATATGTATATACATATATATATTATTATTATTATCGTTTTCCCTTCTTTCTCTTTCTTTCTCTCTCTTTTTTCTTTTCCTCTTCTTCTCCCTTTTTTATTTTCTTCTCTCTCTTTTTTTCCTTTTTTTTTCTCTTTTTATCGAAATCCCCCCCTTCTCTTCCTTTTTTTTGTTTTCTTTTTTTTTATTCTCCTCCTCATTTACCGTCTTTCCTCTTTTTTATTTCCCCTTTTTTTCCTCTCTTTTTTGCTCGCCGTATAAAGGGGGGCGGGGGTGGCGTGCCGCTGAAGGGCTGGCAAGAGCGTGCCGTCGGGACACTTGAAGGGCGCGCTGGGAGAAAGCACAGGAGGGTGTGCCGAGTAAGGCACTCCGAAGGTGTGCCGCTGGGGGGCGCCTGGGAGCGTGCCGCTGAGGGGGCGTGAGGCTGTGTTGCTGAAAGGCGCCGGGAGTGTGCCATTGGAGTGGCAGAAGGACGTACCGCTGGAGGCTTCACAACGGGTGTGCCGCTGAGGGCACTTAGTAGTGTGCCGCTGGAGGGCTTGCAGGCTACTACGCCGTTGGAGCACTTCAAGAGCGTTTCCTTTTCTTCTTTTCTTCTTTTCACCTTCTCTTCTCTTTTCTCCTCTTCTATATTCCCCTGTACGTAAACATGGGGTGAGAATTTATTTAGTGTCCACAAATCAGGAAAGCGGGCTGCGAAAGCCAAAATTTGGGGAGCAGGCTGCCAGAGCCAAAATTGGGAAAGCGGGCCACGGGGGCCGAAGTATACTGAAAAGTGGGCTATGATAGCCGAAGGGAAGCAGGCTACGATATACGAAATTGGGAAGCAGGCCAAGAGGGCGAAAGGGAAGCAGGCTATGAAAGCCAAGGGGAAGCAGGCTGCAAGAGCCAAAGTTAGGAAGTGGGCCGTGAAGGCCGAATTGGGGAAGCAGGCTATAAAAGCCAAGGGTATTGGGAAGCGGGCTGCAAGAGCCGAAGTTATGGGAAGCGGGCCGTGCAGGCCGAATTCTTGGAAGCATGCTACGAGAGCCAGAATTGGGAAGTAGGCCATGAAGGCCAAAGATAAGCAGGCTGCAAGAGCCAACGTTGGGAAAGCGGGTCGTAAGAGCCGAAGGATATTGAAAAGTAGGCTAAAAAGCCAAGGGATATTGGGAGCAGGCTGACAAGCCGAGAGATGTTAGAAGTAGGCTATAAAGCCAAAAATATCAGAGAGCACGGTGGGACTGATGGATTAATCCTGATAGTGGGCCTTGGCCGGCATGGCTGAGCTGAAGGGCGTCGAGTAGCAGGATGTGAGAGCCAAAGAGAGGGGTCTCCTTTTTGTTCTCTGGTCGGGGGAAGGGTTCGAGCCAAAGCGAAAGGTTTATTCTTTTATTCTCTGGCCGGGGAAGGATCCGAATCAAAGTGGAAGGGTCTCTTTGTTAATTCTCTGGCCGGGAAAGGATCCGAGCCAAAGCGAAAGGTTTATCGTTTGGTTCTCTAGCCGGAAAGGATCCGAACCAGAGTGAGAGGTCTCTTGATTTCTATTGGGTGGCCAAAGGCCGAAGATGGAGTTGTTCGTTGGCTTGATCTGTCGACTCGAATGCCGATGATTGAGAAGCTGTTGGCTCAGAAGCCGGTGGATGAGATGCTTTCAACTGGGGGCCGATGATTGGATAGCTGTTGGCTCAGGGGTCGATGATTGAATATTTTGTCGGCTTAACGCCCCGTTGGCGGAAAGTTTTGTCGGATTGACGCCCCGTCGACGGAGGGTTTCGTCGGTTTAACGTCCCGTCGGCGGAAGGTTTAGTCGGTTTAACGCCCCATCGGCGGAAGGTTTAGTCGGTTTAACGCCCCGTCGGCGGAAGGCCTAGTCGGTTTAACGCCCCATCGGCGGAAGGTTTAGTCGGTTTAACACCCCGTCGGTGGAAGGACTAGTCAGTTTAACGCCCCGTCGATGGAAGGTTTAGTCGATTTAACGCCCCGTCGGTGGAAGGTTCAGTCGATTTAACGCCCCATCAGTGGAAGGCTAGTCGGTTTAACGCCTCGTCGGTAGAAGGCCTAGTCGGTTTAACGCCCCGTCGGCGGAAGGTTTTGTTGGTTTCTATTTGTTGGATGGCTGAAGGTCGGAGGTAAAAGTTTGCCATGTGACTCTTCTTTTCTTCTTCTTTGTGTGAAGAGGTAGGTGTAAAGACCATGTTTGCCTCATGACTCTTCTTTCTCTTCTTCTCTTCTTCTCTTGTGTGGAGAGGCGGGTGCAAAGACCGCGTCTGTCTCGTGACTCTTCTTTCTCTTCTTCTCTTCTTCTTTTGTGTGGAGAGGCGGGTGCAAAGACCATATGTGCCTTGTGATCCTCTTTCTTTTCTTCTCTTCTTCTTCTATGTGAGGGAGCAGGTTCGAAGACCACGTCTGCCTCACAATCCTCTTTCTTTTCTTCTCTTCTTCTTCTTTTCTTCTTTTTTTATTGTGGAGAGGCGGGTGCAAAGACCACGCCTACCCCATGGCTATTCTTTTTATTCTGCTCTTCCTTTCTCATTGATGCCCCTGGACTGGGGTGTTTTTCTCTTAACGTGCCCCCAGGTCGGGATGTAGCTTTTCTTCTGTGCCCCCAGGCAGGGTGTATTCTTTTTGCTTTGCGCCCCTAGGCCGGGGTGCACTCTTTACGGCTTCAATGCCCCCGGGCGGGGTGTATGTTTCTTCTTCAGATTCCCCTAAGCCGGGGTGTATTCCTGATGGCTTCTGTGCCCCCAGGTGGGGTGTATCTTCTGCTTATCATACCCCCATGCAGGGCAGATTTGCATGGGGTAGAGTCTTTGCCTCTTGCACCCCCACGGCGGGGTGGAGTCTTGGCTCCTTATGCCTCCGGATCGGGGTGTAGCTTACTTCAAGCGCCCCCCCACGAGGGGTGTGTTTCGCCTCTTGTGCATCCAAGGCAGGATGTGTCTTTTCTTCACGTGCCCTTAGATCAGGATATAACTCTGTTGCTTGTCGTGCCCCCCAGGTCGAGGTAGATTCTTCTGCTTCTTCCGCCCCAAAGTGGGGTATATTTTTCCTTCGTGTTCCCCTAAGCCGGGGTGCAACTTTTGCTCTATGTGCCCCCGGGTCGAGGTGGATTCTCTTCATGCGCCCCTGAGCTAGGGTGTATTCCTTATGGCTTCTGTGCACCCAGGCGGGGTATCTTCTTTAAGTGCCCCTAAGTCAGGATGTATCTTCATGTTTCTTATGCCCCGAGGCCGGGGTGTATTCTACTTCTTAGCTTCTGTGCCCCCAGATAGGGTATGTTCTTACAGCTTCAATGCCCCCTAGGCGGGGTGTGTTCCCCTTTTTTTTAAATGCCCCTAAAATGGGGTAGATTTTTTGAATACCCCTAAGTTGGGGTGAACTCTTCATGGCTTCCATGCCCCCGCGACGAAGTATGTTGCTTCTTCAAATGCCCCTTAGGCGGGGTGTACCTTTCTTCATATGCTCCCAGGTCGGGATGCACGTCTCTTTGTGTCTGTGCCCTCAGGCTGGGGTGCATTCTTCATGTTTCTTATACCCCCAGGCCCGAGGGATATTTCTCTTCATATGCCCCTAGGCCGGGGTGCCTCTTATGCTTCCTATGCCTCCAAAGGGGGGTATCTTTCTCTTCACATGCCCCCGGCACGGGGTGTATCTTTTACTTCTTATGCCCCTGAAGGGGGAAGGTAGCTTCTTCAAATGCTTCTAAGTCGGAGCGTATTCTTTATGGCTTCTATGCCCCCAGGCGGGGGTGAACTCTTCTTCTTCTGCCCAGACACACCGGGGGGATGTTTGCTCCTTGTGCTCCCAAGGTGGGGTGTATTGCTGCTTTTGATGCCCCCAAGGTGGGGCGTATTGCTGCTTCTGATGCCCCAGAGCGAGGTATCTTTCTATTTACATGCCCCTGGCACGGGGTGTATTCTGCTTCTAGTGCCCCCCAGAGTGGAGTGTATTGCCGCCCCCGAGGCGGGGTGTAGTTCTTGCTTTTTATGCACCTGAGACGGGGTGAATTCTTCTTCTTGGTTTACGTGCCCCCATATCGGGGTGTATTCATTTCTTCATACGCCCCCCCTAAGCCGGGGGATGTTGTTTGTTCTGCTTCAGATGTCCCCCCAGGGGGGGTGCATGTTGCTTCATGGACTCCGAGCTTGGGGTATACTCCTTCTTCAAATGCCCCTAAGTCGGGGTGGATTCTCTTTTCTTCTTATGCTCCCAAGGCGGGATATAGCTTCTTCAAATACCCCTAAGCCGGAGCGTATTCCTTATGGCTTCTATGCCCCCTGGCGGGGTATGTTTCTTCTTCAAATACCCCTAGGCCGTGGTGGACTTCTCTTCATATGCCCCTGAGTCGGGGCGTGTTCTTTATAGCTTCTAGGCCCTCGAGGCGAGGTATGCTTCTTCTTCAAATACCCCCAAGACGGGGGTGTGATTCTTGGCTTCATATGCCCCCAAGGTGGGATGTATTCTTCTGCTTCCTCTGCCCCAGAGTGGGGTATATTTCTCTTCGTATTCCCCTAAGCCAGGGTGTATTCTTTGGTTTCATACACCTTTATACAGGGTAGGGTCTTTGCTTCTTTGCACCCAAGGTGGGGTGTGTCCTCTGCTTCTTATGCCCCCAGACCGGGGTGGATTCTTCTTCTTCTTACACCCCGCCAGGGCGAGGTGCGTTTCTCTTCATATGCCCCCGGCGTGGGGTATATCTTTTGTTTCTTATGCTCCCGAGCCGGGGTATAGCTTCTTGACCTCATATGCTGCCGAGGCAAGGTGTATGTTGCTTCATATGCCCCCGGGGCGGGGATGCATTCTGCTTCTAATGCCCCCATGGCGGGGTATGTTCTTGGCTTCTTACGCCCCCAAGGTGGGGTGTGTTTTCTTCTTGTGCCCCCAGGGTGGGGTATATCTTTCGCTTTTTATGCCCCCTGAGGCGGGGTGAAGTCCTTCTTCAAATGCCCCTAAACTGGGGTATAGTTTTGCCTCATATGCCCCTAGAGCGGGGGTGAATTTCTTCCTTTGTGTGCCCCCAGGCGGGATGTGTTTTTGCCTCTTATGCCCCTGGGCCGGGGTAGGTTCTGCTTCTTCTGCCTCTTTCAGGGCAGGGCGTATTTCTCTTCATGTACCCCGAGGATGGGATGTCTGTCTTTTTGCTTCTGTGCCCCACAAGGTGGCGTGCATTCTTTATGACTTCTATACCCCCGGACGGGGTGTGTTTCTTCTTCAAATATCCCCAAGCCGGTGTATTCTTTTGCTCTTTATGCCCCCAGTTCGGGGTGAATTTTTCGTCGAATGCCCCTAAGCCGGGGTGGACTCTTTTCTTCTTATGCTCCCAAGATGGGATGTAGCTCTCTTCATATGCCCCTAAGCCGGAGCGTATTCTTTATGACTTCTATGCCCCCCGGGCGGGGTACGTTTCTTCATCAAATTCCCCTAAGTCGGGGTGTACTCTTCTCTTTCTCATGCTCCCAAGGCGGGATGTAACTTCTTTAAATGCCCCTAAGATGGGGCGTATTCTTCTCTTTCTCATGCTCCCGAGGCGGGATGTAACTTCTTCAAATGCCCCTAAGACGGGGCGTATTCTTCATGGCTTCTATGCCCCCTGGCGGGGTATGTTTCTTCTTCAAATACCCCTAGGCCGGGGTGTATCCTTTGTCTCACATGTCCCCCGCTTCGGGGTGCAGCTCTGTTTCTTCTTATGCCCCCAGGTCGGGGTAGATTCTTCTAACGTGCCCCCAGGGCGGGAGTGTATTTCTCTTCATGTGCCCCCATATCGGGGTATATTTCTTCTTCAAATACCCCCAAGCCGGGGTGCAGCTTTGTTGTCTGTTGTGCCCCTGAGTCGGGGTGGATTCTCTCCATGTGCCCCCGAGAGCGGGGTGTATATTTTTTTGCCTCTTATGCCCATATGGCGGGGTATATCTCTTCTTCTTAACCCCCATGGTGGGGTATGTGCATGCTCTCTTCGGGAGTGGTGGCCGTGCTTGGCCTCATTACTATAAAACGTTCCCCACAGCGGGCAACAATTCATCAAGCTACCATTGTGATTTGTTGGATCTTCTAACAGCCACTCGAGGGGCAGTCTTATGCCGGATAGGGGCAGTAGGAAGGTGGAACAGACTAGGGTGTTGCACCATAGAGTTGGATCCTCCTAGAGTCGGGCGGGATGCCAGGTTTCTCCTTGTTCTTTTGGTCAGCAGTGCTTGCCAACCAACTTTTCTTTTCGTCCTTTCTTTTCTTCTCTTTCTTTTGTGTAATAGACCAAGGTGGGTGTGCAGGAGAGTGCTCACCCCCTCAGGGAGGTGATGAGTGGTTCGCTCCACCGCATCACTCCCACAGTGGCAATCTTTGTTCAGCACGGGTCTCGACGGACGTGGCCGTACAACCCTCTCTCGCAGATTCTTTCTCTTCCCCTTTTTTATTTCTTTCTTCTTTCTTCTTATTTTTTTTCTCTTCTTTTCTTCTTTTTTTTATTGCGGAAAAGGGGGTCTGATTTCCCCTCCCTTCTTTTCTCTTTCTCTTCTCTCTCTCTTTTTTTTAAAACAGCCCCCATGATTCCTGGAAGTTGCATATGCTTCGGAGCAGCGTCCTCGAGGCCACAAAGGCAGTTGCACCTAGTCCGACTTTTCCCCCCATAGGGCTGGCAAAGACAGCACCTGCAATTCATCAAAGCAAGCAAACATCGTTTATTAGGAGGCCATGAGGCCCTGAATCCCGGCGCAGAGATGAAGGGTGATTTTCGTCCCACCGGGCGTGCCAAACTTGTGGACGCACTTTTCGATCGATTAGTTATCGTTGTTCATTTATTGGTTTATTAAGTGCGTGGGCGTGCCAGTCACGAAGTGACAATTTATTCGGGCTCCGAAGAGCCCATGGTGGGCTCGATCTGACTCGGTCAGACGATTGTGTGGTTCGGGTCGGGACCAAAACCCGCGGCGACGTAAAGGTCCCGACGTCATTTACATCCCCATACGAGGGAACACCCTTGATTAATCGCCGAGAATCAGGGCCTCATGGCCAGGAAATTAATTGCATAGAAATTTATTAAGAAATGATGAAGTCCTCGTATGAGGGCGTAAAGAAAGCGTTCGAGATCATGTCGGCCATGTGCTGACCATTTAATATTCGGATGAATGTCCGACTTGAGAAAAGCGCAATCGTCACGGGAAAACCGGAGCGTATGTATGCCGGGGTACAGCAAATTTATTGTTTGGAGGAACTGGAAAAATTCGGTTCAATCCCGGTTAAAACGGTTAGAAACCAACAAGTTTGTTGGCTCAGTGCAAGGTCAAGCCGCGACCATACTGTGGTGGACCCCCCGCGGTCGAAACAAGACTTGCGTGAGCGTCATTAATATTTCTGGTGCCAAGGGGCAACGGGGGAGTGTCCCGGGATTAGAGCCCAGAGCCAAAATGTATACAGAGGGAGCGGACTGTAGGCCGAGGATATGGGTCAGACAATGACCATAATTGGGACAGACCCGAGGTCTAAGCGTGGCCTATGAAGGCCTCATCGATATTCCCATGCGTAGGGTCCGGGGAGGACGAGGACCACCCCGTTCCATTCGGATTTTGTCGGTCATTCACAGACCTTTTCATGTTCGGACACATGTCCGTAATAGAAACGCAACGGAAACCGAGATGAACCCGTTCGAATGTCTGCCGAATGTACGGTAATTTTAGTAGTGGCTCGGAAGGGATCCGGCCTGAGAAACGGGTATGGTTTAACCGAAATGTCGGCCCAAGGCGAGGTCGGGTCATGGCCATTTCGGGATAACTCTCAAGACTCAGACCCGGCCTACGAGGGCGACATTATTGTTCCTTCAGAATCGGGCCACGGGGAGAGACGGGGCAGCACTGCGGATTATTACTATTTTTACTTGGGTTTCCAGTTATATATATATATTTATTGCTTATTTCCCTTTTATGTATTTGTTCTGAATGATTTTTTATTTTGTTTGTTATTATTATTATTATCACTATTATCTCACATTTTTTTGTTTATTTCTTATGTATGTATTCAGATTTATTTATTAATCATAATTTTTATTAATTTATTATTATTATTATTATCATTATCATTATATATTATATATGTATTTCTGGAGAGAGAGTGGGCCGCTGGAGGGCCAAAAAGGGGGGCTGAAGGGGCCTGCCGGTGAAAGGCAGGCTAAGCAGGGTGTGCCGGCGAAGGGCGGCTAAACTGGGAGTGTCGGCGAAGGGCGCGAGCGGGCGTGCCGGCGAACGGCGGCCAAGCTGGGCGTGCCGGCGAAGAGCGCAAACAGGCGTGCCGACGAAGGATCTGGCCGAGCGTACCGGGCAAGGTGCAGACGGGCATGCCGGTGAAGGGCCATGAAGGGTGTGCCGGCAAGGGGCCCTAAAGGGTGTGCCGGTGAAGGGCGCGGCTAGGTGTGCCTGGCAAGGGCTAAAAAGGGGTGCCGTTGAGCATGGAGAGAGCGTGCCGGCGAAGGGGCCAAGCAAGGATGGGCGCACCGGCCAAGAGTGGCTGGAGGGTGTACCGGTGAAGGGCATGGGAAGCATGTCGGCGAAGGGCCAAGCAAGGCGTGCCGGGGAAGCTGGGCTGGGGGCGTGCCGATGAAGAGCGGCTGCAGGGTATACCGACGAGGGGCATGGGAAGCGTGTCGGCGAAGGGCCAAGCAAGTCGTGCCGGTCTAGGAGCGTCCCGGGGAAGGCTAAAGCAAGCAGGCATATCGGATGAGGGTGAGGACGGGGCCTACTCCTCTCCCACTCTTATATCTTTTCCTTTTCTTTTCTCCCTTGATTTTTTTTATTCAGTTTGCATGGGTCTGTTCTTTCTCTCTCTTGATTAACTTCCATTCTTTCTCCCATGGTGGACGAATGTTCAAGTTACTTAGTTATCGTTCGATCCGGCTCTCTTTGTGTTGATTGCGGTTCCTTTGCCTTGGTTAAAGTGTTTTACCGTAGTTCTTTTCATTGGTTTGTTGCTTCCTTTTGTCTTTTTAATATGTTATCGTTCCATTTGTCTATTGCTTCCTTTTGTCTTTTTAATATGTTATCGTTTCTAACAAAAAATTCGGCAGCACCTCCCCTTGACCCGAGCGTAAGGGAGATACAGGGAACGCGCCCACGTGGAGTGGCGGAACCCGACAACTGGATGTGGGCGCCCGAGAGCTGCAACACCTTTAAGAAAACTTTGAAAAAACTCGGAGGGAACGACGAGTGAAAGACTATTCTAGGACTGGCTAAGGGGTGCATCGGGCAAGAAGGAAGGACAGGTGTGCCGGGCAAGGAAGGCACGAGAGGGCGTGCCGGGCTGGGGGAGGCCAGAGTGTGCCGGTGAGGGTTTGGCCCTTGGTCGTACCATCGAAGGCCTATAGGGGGTATACCGGGCAAAGGCCAAGGGGGACCGTGCCGGTGAGCGGGTGAGCCAAAGGCGTGCCGCTGGAGGCACATGGAGGGTATGTCGGGCAAAGGACCAAAGGGCAGTGTGCCGGCCAAGGGGGGGGCGTACCGACCAGGAAGCTGTGCCGGGCTGGGGGCATGGGCTGTGCCCGGGAAGGCTCTCAGGGGTTGTGCCGGCGAATGGGGGCCAAGGTGTGCCGGGCAAGGAATGCATGGGTGTGCCGGGTAGCGAAGCAAGGGTGTGCCGGGGAAGAGAGGGCTGAGGGTTTGCCAGATGGATCGGGGCTGGAGAAGGGAGGAAGGTCAATGGTAATGTTGGTGGTTGGGGTTCGAAGAAGAAAAGGACCTCTCCCTTCAGGCAAAGGGGCGAGGGTGAAGGCTAGGGATCCCACGAAAGGGTCCATGAAAAGGGGGGAAGAAGGCCCACACTGGGGACCAAACCATCGGAAGGAAGAGAAGGAAGAGTTTAAACACACGCATCGGGCATGAATCAAACATGGTAGCAAGAAATTCAAAAAAGGGGGAAAATTTCCATTCATGAAGAGAAAGGGCCGTAACCGGCCACGTATACGTCAAAACACCGGGGTAGAAGATACAACAGTGGGAGAAAAAAGAAGAAGAAGAAGAAAAGGCATGGAAAGGAGGAAATGGGGAGTTAAGGTCGAGCAGGGGCGACGGCTCCCTGGTCTTCCCCACTCCCCCTGCTACATCTCTCTTTCTCTCTTTCTCCCTTACTCTCTCCTACTCGTCGGTGGTCACCGGAGGGCCTCCCTCTTCTTCTCTTCTTCTTCTTCTCTTTCTCTTCGCACGGACGACGGTGGACGGAGCAGCAGGGGGGAGCCAGAGCCTTCCCTCCTCCTCTTCTCTTCTTCTCTTCTTCTTCTTCTCTCTGTTCTCTCTATTGTGTGTCTCCTTTTCTGTCTCTATCTTTCCGTCTGCACCGAAGAAGAGGGGTCTTTATACCCCTCACGGCGGGAACATCCGAAGGCGGGAAATGTCCAGCGAGCAGTAAATGGGAGTTGACCCCTCCCATCCTTGGCTGCAGGAAGTAGCCTACGTGCCTTCCCGTCTGGCTGACACCTCAGCTAGTCCATTGCGCGCCAAGAATCCGTAGGGGATGGGTGCTGGATTTGATTTACCGGAGGTGTCGGCGAAGAAAATGTCCAGGCGTGCCGTTGAAGGGCTAGAATAGCATGCCACTGGAAGACACAGCAAGCGTGCCGCTGGAGGAGCTGCCAGGCGTGCCGTTGAAGCGCCTCAAGCTTCAGAGCGTACCATGGGAGGCTGGCCTGAGCATGCCGCTGAAGGGGTTCGCATGCGTGCCGCTGAAGGGGCTGGATGGGTGTGCCGCTGAAGCGTGCTGGCTAGGTGTGCCGGCGAAGGGCAGCCTGGGTGTGCCGCTGGGCGGCATTGGGGGTGTGCCGCTGAACGGGCGGCAGGGTGTGCCGCTGAGGGGCAACAAGGGTGTGCCGCTGGAGGGCCTAAAGGGCGTGCCGCTAAAGGGACACAGGGAGTGTGCCACTGAAGGGCTGCAAAGGCGTGCCGCTGAGGGACTGCCAGGGCGTGCCGCTGAACGGGCTTGAGGCTGTACCGCTGAAGGCTTCAAGGCGTGCCGCTGAAGAGGCCTGAGAGCGTGCCACTGAAGGCTTCAGGGCGTGCCACTGAAGGGGCCTGAGGGCGTGCCGCTGAAGGCCTAAATGGGCAGTCCTGAGTCCGTTGCGAGCGTGAGTTGTGGCCCATTCGATTTTCTTTGAGGCCCACGGATTATAAGACTCTTGGTGGTTGATTCCTCTTCACTGTCGTGACTCTAGAGACGGCTTCACGGCAATGTGTGTGTGTTCGGAGAGTCCGGATGGCCCCTCTTCTTCGCAGTTTCTTTATTTGGAGTCGTTGTTGATGCTGGACTAGTTGGGACGTATGGGCGTGTAATTTTGCACGTCCACAGGGGCAAGATGCACAATCCAACCAAATGGGTCACACATTAGCTTAGGATCTGAGTGGATGATGGAATGTTAGGCAGTCATGACACCAAATGGAGAGAGTTGCACATACAACTTAAGCACCTTGGAAAGAAATTTCATTTTCCCAAACTACAAGAAGTATTCTATGAGGTCAACCCCGCATTAGCCGAACAATATGAAGAACAAATGCGAGAGTGGTCTATGTTGCATAATGCATGACATCATGATTTGTTTATTGTTTCTAGGTTGGATTCGATTGATGACACGGTGTTCAAAGATAATCCATTTATTGACCTGTTTGACGATGTGTTAACTCTAGAGCATACCGATGTTGGAAGACAGTCGAACATATGTGAGATCAGAGTCTATTTGTTAATTCCACACTGGATTTGATTGATGATACAATGTTCGCAAATGTTTCATTCATTGATCTTCCCAACAATGTGTGCTTTCTGAAGCCGTCTCGAGAAGATACGGTATGGCAAGACTTTTGCACGGTACACAAGAAGCAGCAACCATAGATTTGGTAGGTGATCATCCACCCTAATCTTTCAATCCATCCTCTCGTGCTTATCCTCATCGTGCTCCAACACTTCAAGATTTGAGGACAACTCTTTTCAAACCAGGGGGGATTTGATGAGGACACCGAGCCGACTCAACAATTCAACCGAGCTCAAGTGAGTTAGCACCGTCAGGAATTGGACTCGATTGTATAAGATCTACATTATTTAATGTTTCTAATATTTTATTGTTCTTTTGATATGTTAAATTATCATTAGGATAATTTATATTTTTCATGTTGTAATATTTTTTATGAAGCTAGGTCAAGAGAACTTAGGGTGTAGGATTTCTTACGTTTCTCAAGAAGATATGGATTTGTTTTGTGTTTCCTAAGAAGGGGAAGATTCTATTTCCTAGATGGACTCCCCGAGCCTTGAGCCCTTAAATCCCCACCCCCCACCCTTTGAATTGGCTAGTATTCACTTATTTTGAGGAATGAAATGTTGAGTTGAAAATTTCTGGTGTGAGGTGAGAAACCTTGCATATTCTCCGAGAGGGAGATGGGGTGAGTTGGCCCCTCCTATGCCCATCTAACTCCACCTTTTCTCCTCCGAGAAGCCTTCTTCCCTTCCACTTCCCCGCACTGAGCACCCGCTTTTATTTCAGGTGGACTTAGGCTTAACACTCCTATAGCATGCATGTGAGACACTATAGGGTGCCAAGTACAACTTACTCGACAACCGTGTAAGAACCCACAGATAGCGGAGACTTACAGAGGTCCCCAAGTAAGCACTCCTTGTTGGTAGTGAGAAATTCACAGCTGAGAGGAATACTTATCGGGGTAGAATATGGAACTAAAGAATGATGAGATGAATGACCCTATGTGCACTAAAGCGCATGCAATTTCTAACCTAAAACTAAAATCCAAGAGGAGAAAACAATGGCAAATAGTGGAATCTGAAACAATCTATAGTAAACAGACAAGATGCCACATGAATAATCACCCAAAATTTAGAGAAAAAAAAGAGAGAGAGAGAAAGCTCACGGATTGGTGACTTGCCTGAATGTATTGCACACAGAGACTGCTTTCAGTATGCGATGGTAGCCTAAATCGCGTTCAAGGAGGGATTGAAAGCAACAAGAAAACTAAATGGAAAACCACTGGAAACAAAACGTAAGGACACACAACACATAGAGGAAAAGCAAAAAGATAGAAAAAGACATGATGGGCACTACAAATCCCATCGCAATCGTCAAAAGGTGTAAACATCGGATGAGCACTTGTGAAAGGTAAAGGAAAAGGAACATGGCTGCCACCGAGGTTAATTGTGGGAAATAACAAAGTGAAACTAGGGCTAATTATCTCAGACCTGAAGAAAAACTAGCCAGAACCCTCTCTGATTAAGAACGCGGTATATGAGAATGACTCGTTTAGAGCGCTACTGGATCGTCAACTACACTCTTTCTACACGTGCGGGAGATTGAGATTATATTCTTCCTTGCTCTGTAGCTAGTCAAAGAGCAAGGGCCTCATGTCTTACTTCATGTATGTTCCTGCCAAAGTGATTAGACACAAAGAAAAACCTGATTAGACTATGTAAGTGAAGTATCTATCCCTCAATATGATGAAGCATGCAAAAGGAGGGTAGCTTACAATGGCGGTGGGTTTCTAACCCATGTGTGGGTAAAAAAAATAGGTGTGTGTGTGTGTGTGTGTGTGTGTGTGTGTGTGTGTGTGTGTGTGTGTGTGTGTGTGTGTGTGTGTGTGTGTGTGTGTGTGTGTGTGTGTGTGTGTGTGTGTGTGTGTGATGTTTGAATGAAGTAAACAAAAGAAAGCTAATCTAGCTTTCAATGATGAGAGAATAATGCAAGATGAGAGAATAATGGAAAAATAAGAAGAAGAAGACGCCCTAAGCTACTCCCTAGTTGATGGGAGATGAAGTAGAGGATTGGTAGAGCAGCATGACCTCGTTCTACCTTGATTTTGGCATCCTCCTCTTAGCCCTAGACCCTAGATATCTATTCATAGGGGTAAGAAACCCTAATTTGGCCTTGGTGGATAATCACAAAAAAAATGAGTCCTATAATGATAAATCCACCAAGAACTGGTTTAAAAAGGTTTCTAGGGTGATTAGGAACCGATTTGGACCAAAAGAATCAACCCAAAACCTCCCAAACTTAGATTCCATGATGATCATGGTTGGAGGAGACAGGTTCTAGATGGATTGCATGAATTTCTAAGGATGCGATCTATCATACAACCACGTTTAGAATATAATATGGTCACACGATAGACCGTGTTCAAGAGAAGCGGCCAGAACGTGGAATTTGGCCTTCAAGGCAATATTGGACTTGAGAATGGGCTTAATGGGCTCAAAAATAAGCCAAAGTGCAACTCAAAAGCAATGACCGAATTGGGCATCGTTAATGTGAATAAGAGAAATAGCTCAACTTATGGATGAAAATAAGTGTCTATAATCGGCACTTAGAAAGAGATCGAAGAACAGTCTGAGTACGATGACTCAATAGGACTCTTAACACAAAGACAGCACAACACCTTGCCGATACCGTATATATATATATATATATATATATCGTAGTCTTTATGACATTAAACCGATGTGCATTTAAAACTAGCTTTTTCTTGTTGTACAATGTACGAAAATGCAACAAACAAGCTAATAGACAAATGAAACTTAGGTGGAACAATAATGAGGGCATCCCATACCACCTTCCAAGGCTACTAAGGCCAAGAAAGGAAACTACAAGACTATGCATAACATCTAAGAATGACAACATTGATGATGCATATACACATCGGTCACACTCCAACATATAAAGAGTCTTCTCATGTTGAAAGACTATCACGTTGCAAGAAGAAAGCTCTTATACTTACATACCCTTACTCATATCAGCGCACACTATGCGAGTCCGAGCCGTGTACACTAATTGGTGGCCTTTACCTCATCCCGAACTTCGTTGGGGATTTTCTCAACCCACTATCCAGGCGTATACCATACTTCTGGGTAGGGGAAAAGCATTTTCTTGTCTTGCTGTCTCAAGGTCCCGAGTTTGTGTGGGTGATGTACTGTCCGTCCTACCCACTCAAGCATAATCCCAGAGTTTGAGACTCCAAGGAAAGCATATGGCCCAAGTTGTGTGTTCAAATTCATATTCAGAGTTTAACATGACATAGTAATGGACATCATGTCTAGATTGATTAAATATGATGAAATCAAAATTAAGTATATATATGAAGTAATCATCATGGCCTATATGCCTTATTCATTTGATTCACAATGTACATACATGCGTAACTTGCATTATTCATATACATGTGTAGCTTGCCTTAAACAAAAACCTCCGCAAAACATGTCTAGAAGGGGGGCTAAGGAGATTAGAGACATGGTCTTAAAATCATGGTTTCTACATCAGGTCATTTAATACCTTAGGAAGCATAGTAGATCTGTCAATGATAGGTCTAAAGATGGCATGCATGTCTTGGATTGGGAAATCCTACCTCCGGATGAAGGTTACTATCATCGGCCCTCAAACCACCACCTTCAAGCCTCCTAGATCTAGTCTTTCGAGTTCTACACCTTGAGATGAACAAGATAGAGCGTGAAAGAACACAAGATAGGTCTTAGATGGCTGTAGAATTTGCTGAAGACAAGGAGTTAGAAGATGATTTTGGCGTCTACAGGATACATACCAAGTGTAGAACAACTTTCCCTAAGATGTAAAATCTTTTGAAGCATTGTAAACGCTAGATTTAGAGCCAAAAATAATTTACGTGCACACATTCTTGAGAGGAAAAAAAAGAGATATATGGGAAAAGAAAGAGAAAGGGATATCAAAATAAGATCCTTACTCCAATGCTAATGCCATGATCTCCACGTGTCGGTACAAGCATGTCAACACCCCCATCTATCATACATCTCATCTACATGTCTACACCTTCCTCCACATGTCGTACATTTTTTCCACCTGTCATAACGTCTTCCCCTACCTTCCACCTATCATAACCCAACTAAACAGCCCCTGCAAAAACAAAAAAATGATATTTTTTTCTTAATTGTAACAATTCCCCCTGACAAATCTTAACTCACCGCACCGCCTAAATCTCCTTAAAATAAAGCATCATTTAATTTTCTCATCGTCTATATCCATCGTCTAACTTTTACATCGTCTAAGTCATCGCCTAACTTCTGTTTCATTTAATCGATTGCCTAATTTCTGCATCGTCTAATCCATTATCTATTTTACGCATCACCCATTTTTCATATCGTGAATCTTGCACCATCCAACTTCCACCGCCCATTGTCTATCTTTCTCTATCTAACTTTTGTTAGGGTGCTTGGCCCGGATACAGAGGGGGGGTGAATGAATCCTTCTACGAATAATGGCCAAATTTAAAAAACCGGATGCTAGATAAAGAAACAGAATAGAACCAATTCTATTCAACTCAAATACAATCACATTGAGCGCATCTATTCAAGCATCTAGCGGAAGCAAACCAGACAATCAAGCCACTGCTCAAAGATTTTTAGGTGGTTCGGTCCTTCAGACCTACATCCACCCCTCACTCCCAACCGGAGTGAGGCTTCACTAGTAAACGCTAGAACCAAGCAGACTCAGTCTGCAAACAGTTGCTGCCACACAGCTTGACCAGGGGAACAACCTCCCCTCTTCCTCCCAACCGGAGGGAAACCACAAGTAGCTCCCAGCTACTTGCAACTGGAGATCAGATCTCCCTTCCTCCAAACCGGAGGGAACCCGACCTCAGACCAGAGGATCGGAAAGCACAGCAAACCAGAAAACAAAGGAAAAATAATAAACAAAAATAACTTCAGCAAACAGAAGCTGAAACACGAAATGCACAATTTGGCTCCTAACAGAGCTGACTGGCCTGGATCTGATCCACGGTCCAGTGAAGACAGATCTTCAGGTAAGCTTCTTTCTTCTTCTCCACGAGCTCTCTCGCTCACTCTCTATCTCTCTTTTCTTTCTCTTAAACTCTCTTCCTCTTTCACACGAGCACTATCTCTCTCTTTCTCAATTTTTCTTCTTCTGCTGGATCGAGCTCTCTGTAACACTGCCTTTTCTTTCTTGGCTCTGATCACACTTCATCGGTGGGCGAAGGTTTCTATTTATAGCGGCAGCAGATGGATAGGGCACTAAACGCGTGTGCCTCCCACGCTCGATCCAGAACCTTCCTGCCACGTGCCCTTTTTGTATTTGTTCCTTCAGTCTCGGATCATGTGCACCCAGACACTGATGAATGTTCTTCCTCGGACCTGCAACGAGATAAGAACCATTAATATTGAGTGCCATAAGAACTAGAACTGCATGAGGTTAGTGGACACGATAAAAAGGTACACTAAACAGAGAACGACACGAGATACAGTGGTGACACAATGAACATTACTAAGAGAACGTTACGAGGTAGACAGAAAAACAACGCGAAGACACGAAGACAAGAACAGAAACCAACACTAAGTATGGTTTCAACACAAGAGAGACACGAGGACTAGGAAGAATAAAAACGACACGAAGACACAACAAGACAAATGACACGAAAGTGAAACAGGAAGCAACACGAAGTGCTGCGATGTCCTGTACGCATTAGAACAAACCCAACACGAAGAGACGAAAACAACACGAGGTGAAGACACAAGGAGACAATGACACGAGGTGTAGAAAACACGACACGAAGTTATGAGAGGAGAAGCGACACGGAGTGTGGTCAATGTGATAAAGACACGAAGTCTAAATAACGAAAGATCAACACGAAGACAGAATACAAAGAAACAACACGAAGACAGAACAGTGATTTGACACGAAGTCAGAATGACACGAAGTAAAACGACACGAAGTTGAGAACAGAAATCAGCACGAGGTGTGATTTCAACATAAGAGAGACACGGACTGATAACGACACGAAGTCGAAACAGTAATTGACACGGGGTAGCACGACACGAGGTAAAAACGACACGAAGATGAAATTGACACATACTGAAAACAACACGAAGTCGAAACAGTAATCGACACGGGTTGAAAACAACACGAAGTCGAAACAGTGATCGACACGGGTTGAAAATAACACGAAGTCGAAACAGTAACCGACACGAGTTGAAAAACAAGCAAGACACGAGGTCTACGTAAAGCAACAAAGAAGTGTGGTCAAAGCGAGAATGACACGAGGTCTAATGAGAAAGACCAACACGAAGACGGTGAAAACAGTACGAAGTAAAGATCAATGACACGACGTGTCACTGAATCAAAACACTACAGAGAAAAACGACACGCAATGTAGTGAAAACAACACAGACGCACGACCTGAAGGACAATAAACATAAACAACACGTGGTAAGAGAAGACGACACGGCGTGTTGGAAATACAAACAGTACTTAAACTAAAGCGACACGAAGATAAACAGTTCAACACGAGGTGTTATACACAAACATGACGAAGTGCCAATCAACACGAATACAGTCCCTAAAAAATACCTAAAGTGAAATGAAGGTTCATTCTTCAAAAGAAAATGTTCTTTGTTCACTTTCACAGAAAAATATTTTTGTTAATTTTTCACATAGACATATTTTTGAACACCACTAAGACTTATAGTGTTGTCATCATCAAAACATGTAAAGATTCAACAATACTCAACAATCTCCCCCTTTTTGATGGATGGCAACACTATGAGTCTTGAGTCTTTGTAGAGAAAGAGAAAGCACTAAATAGCCATTCTCAATGAAAAAACACACATTAAACATTCTTAAACATTCTCAACGAGCTAGCCTGATTTCTCCCCCTTTGACACCATCAAAAAGAATGAAACAAAAAGAATGAAACAAAAAGAATGCAAATGATATGAGTTTTAATTAATAAGTCCAAGAGTGTGAAAGAGAAAGCCTCAAAATGGGCAACAAGATACAGAGCATAGACTTTTCAAGAAAAATATCTGGCTTGTCTGCTAGAGGGGCCACGCGACCTGCCATGAGGTGGTCTCCCCCTTGGAGAAGCAGAAGAATGTTCTTGAGGTGGAGTTCTGTTGGAAGAAGCGTAACCAGGTGCTGAACCCAAGGTAGACTGAAATTCCTTTAGGTCATTTGACAGTTCAGCTAGCCAATATACCACAGAGCTTCTGACCTGTGCTACTTCAGAGATGATGTCTTCTTGGCGAACATTGACAGTTTCATATCTGTCAGTCAGAAGTGTCATTTCTGTTAAGAAGGCGGCCAATTTATCATAGACCTGTTGAATACCTGGACCTAGGACACTGGATGACTTCTTCAAAAGTTCTAAAGATGTTCTGATCTCATAGCAGTGATCTATAATGGTGGAAGACATTTTGAAGGAGGAGATTTGAACATCTTGCAAGTCACTCAGTGCTTTAGCTATCTTTGAACACACCTCATGCAACCCTTGCATCAGGGATCTGTTGGCATCATCTGAAGCCTTTTTGTTGAGAAGGAATCGTTTCCATTCAGTGAGGAGGGATATCTCGAGCTTCAGTAGCCTGGAATGTA
The DNA here is from genome assembly GCA_022559845.1 of Amorphophallus konjac. NCBI lineage: Eukaryota > Viridiplantae > Streptophyta > Magnoliopsida > Alismatales > Araceae > Amorphophallus > Amorphophallus konjac. Next base: position 153,608,518 of record CM040121.1, read on the forward strand.
CCTGATTTATGTTGAGGGTGACATATGTGAGTAGGTCATCTAATTTCTTATCTTGCTTGTGCATCTGCTGAGTCAGGTTTATGAGAAGCTCTTCAATGTTGGGCGCCCGAGCAGATTCAATGTTGAGCGCCTGTGCAGATAAGAGTCTAGGTGGACCTAGAGGTGTACCAAAAAATTCACTGCCAGGTGCAGTTCTCTCAGCTGCTTCCTCTTGTACTGGCATTTGACTGCTCTCAGCTGGGACCTGAACTTCATCTTCAGCTTGAGTTTCTTTCTGAGGGAATACATCTTCAGCTTCCTCTTCTTCACTTGAAGATTCTGTATCTAGTTCTATGACAGGAACCTTTTCTCTATCTTCCATGAGTTCCTGATCTGCAGGGCTCCCAACAAAGGCCTGCTCAAGACTTTCAGACACGACCAAGTTGGTAGCCTCTTCCAAGCTTCGCTCAACAGTTTCTCTTAAAATTTCATTAACAAAAATAGCAAGATCTTGATCAGTACTGTCTTGCTCTTTAACTGGCTGTTCTTCAGGCACTATTACCTCTTCAGATGTCTTCCCAAAAGAATCAAATAGCCCAGCAATAGTTGCATCTAGATCTGTCTGAATGCTTTCGTCAGACAATCTGATGTCCTCGGATGCAGCCTCAACTAGCCTCTGAAAGGAGAAGGATACTTCGGTGGGTGCAGCTGGCAAGGTGGACTCTGGTTGTTCAGCTGGTGTTTCCTAATGATCAATCTCAGAAACTAATTGCTCACCAGTTGGGGCTAAGACTTGAAATTCTTCCAAATGCTCCCCCTGAGTTTGTGATTCCCTGGCCTTTTGGACCTTAACTTGCCCCACCATAGAAGAGTCCTCTAAGCCCAAAAACACTGAAACAAAATTCATATTAAAAATGTTTCGGGCCTTAACTTCTGATGCGGCCTCTCCATCCAAGCAAATCTCAGAATGCTTGAAGATGTCTGTCATATGGGCGGCATAGGGAAGATGTCTCTTGGATCTAATGTGTAACGACCCGAGAATCCGATTACCGGGAAGGCCCGATAACCCGAGACTCGCACCGCCACCCACGAGCCCGAAGACTCGGAAGGGTTAAAAGGATGGTGTGGAAACTACACAAGCATCACGAATTATTGCAGAAATGAATTAACATTTTACATGGTCCACAATAAAATAACAACAACAGCAACAGTAGTCCACGACTAGTACAGTGACAAGAAAGAAAAGTACAGCTACACGGGGCATCCCCCGGCTCTGACCTCTGGCACTACCTCTGGGCACCCGCACCACGCTTCCGCTGCGCTCCCGACACGCTCCCCGAAGGTGGCGCCTCACCTGAAACACGGTGAAAACACGCAGGGAATGAGTCTCGGAACAAGACTCAGTAGGGATCACTCGAACCCTACCTCGAAAAACGAGAAACCACTACTCTAGCGGTAGAAAAGTACCTCGGAAAGGAGAGCCCTGTACTCTACAGAACTAGACCCTAACGGCACGCAAACCGACACACGTGCCACGGTACGAGAAGACCGAAACTCAACGGTCGAACCGTCAAAACCCGAAGGTCGGAAACACACGACTGACAGTCTGACACTCCGTACTCGACAGGAGTACCACCCACTAGAAGCACAGCCGGTAGCGTCCCCTGACGTCTTACACCGCACCGCAGGTGAACCGCCTGACATGGTAGGTCCTACCCGAGGCGCAAACACCGTACAAGTAACCACAACAAGTGACTAGCTGGGGTCACGCCCGTCGACGTGGGTCCAACCGCCCCCAACCACGTGTGCACACACAGACCGCGCGTCCCTGGTCTGGCCCTCTGACCGGTTTTCCCCTCAGCCGGACTCTGGCTGCAAGACGTGGGGCCCAACGGTAACCGGTCCACAAACCGTCTCTAAAGGTCAGCCCGTACACCACTCCCTGGTGCGACTAGCACACGCGTACTAGTAGGCTACGACTAGTGGAGGGTCACTGAAGGAGTAGACTCTCAAGTTACGGAAAACAACGCCCAAGCCCGACAACGTGTGGGAATCACCCCACGCACTAGTCCCGTCGCACGGAGACCACGGTCGGAGAAAAGCGAGGTTGCCACCCTCATGGGGCAACACAGGAAGTGGCGGTCCGACCCTGGACCGTCACAGCCAAATGGCGGTCCACTCTAGGGCCGTCACTTACAAATGGCGGTCTAAGGCAGACCGTCACACGGCCAGAGGGGTAGGGGAAGTGACGCGCCTGCTCCAGTGCGTCGCTTGAAGTAACGCGCCTGAGACAGGCCGTCACACGGCGCCCCACACCCTCCAAAACCACAGGGAAAGTAACGCGCTTACCCTGGCGCGTCGCTTGCAAGCAACGCGTCGGGCTCAGTGCGTTACTCGCATGTGACGCGCCTAGACCAGCGCGTCGCATGGCCCTCACGCTCGGGATGGAAAGGGAAGTGACGCGCCTGCCCCAGCGCGTCGCTTGTAAGTAACGCGCTGGGCCCAGTGCGTCGCTTGGCCCATCCACATGGGGGACAACAGGAAGTAACGCTCCTGCACCAGTGCGTTACACGCATGTAACGCGCCTATCTCGGTGCGTTACATGGCCTGACCCCCAACGGTCAAAAACCAACGGTCGAAACGCATGTGACGGCCCAGCCCAGGGGCGTCACTAGCAAACGGCGGCCAGTCGCAGGACCGTTACAGCCCTCGACCTCAAAGGCCAACACCCAGGGAAGTAACGCACCCCTCTAGGGGCGTTACAAGCATGTGACGGTCACTGGAGTGACCGTCGCTTGCCCCAGAGCACGCTACGGCGGGAAAACCCCAAAAACACCAACCACGCCCCCGTACCTCCACCGGAGAGGGGGAAAACAAGGGGGAAGACCCCTGGGGACCCCTAGCATGCATCTAAGCCACCAAAACATAGAATCATGGGCTAAAACCATAGATCGGGCGGCTCACCCCCAAAACATGGAAAAACCCAAAAATGCCCAAACATGCCTCTCTCGGCCTCCCCGCGGCCTACAAACCACGGAAAAGAACGGCCAAGAGCTAGGGAACGTCACCCTACCTCAATGGAGCGAATGCTCCGCCGGATCGTCCACGAATCGCGAAGAACGCTTGAAAACCCTCGTTCTTCCTTAAGCTTCCCACGCTCGCCGCACGCCCCCACGACCGCCTCGCCGCCGCCCACGTCACCGCGCCGTCGCCCCGCCGCCGTCTGCAGCCGGAGGGGAGCTCGCCGTGGCCAACCGGGAGGAAGAGAGGGAGAGGGAGGGAGACACGGTGGAGGAGGAAGGAGGAAGAAGAAGAGAGGAAGAAGAAGAAAGTGGGGAGAGAGAGAAAATAGGGGGGTTTTTATAGAAAACCCGGAAAATCCGTAAAATTCCAAAAATTAGGAAATCACACCCCCGCGATCCTCGGAACGCACCGATCGCAACGGTACCACTCGTGTCCGTGTGAACAGCCCGGTTCACCCGCAACGAGCGTCCGAAGAGAAAAGCCGAAACACACACCGGGAATCGGAAAACACACGCGGAAAAAGCCGCGGAACGCCTCCGGGCCTCCGAAACGACTCCGGATCGCGCCGATCCGAACACGAAAGATGTCCGAAACGAAATTTCGGACACAACGGAGCCGGACACTCCGAAAACTAGATCCGGGACCCATGAAGAAGGATCCGAAAGGTCCGGGATATTACATAATGCATCCCTTCATGACATTAAAAATGATCTCTGGCAGACATATCTTCACATTTTGGATCAGACAGAACAATAGAAATCTCTGTGTGTCTGTAATTCTTCCTCTAGCCCCAGTCTGTGGGGTGATAATGGAAGCAATGACGTTCTGAAGGAGCTTGTGAAGAGGAGGAAATGACGATGTCTGATAAGCTTTTAGCTTCAACTGCCCCTTATCATGAATGTTACTGGGTTTACCAGTAATGACAGAGAAAGCTTCATGGAGACTGTATCGAAAGCTTCCCTCTACCTCCCCTTTATCTGGAATACCGACAGCTTTGTGAAGGGAGTCACATGTAACAGTTATCTCGACCCCTTTAACAGATGATAACAAGGTAGACTTGTCTCGGCTCAAGGACAAGTTATTGTAAAATTCCATTACCGGCCTAGGGTAATAGACACGGTGATTTTCTAAGAAATTTCTCCACTCCTGAAACTCAAAGATTTTCAACAATTCTGGAAACTTCGAGACCAAGGTTTCATCTCCGAAATCTATTATTCTAGTAGGAATGATTTTCCCACTTTCTAAGAACACGGTAGACTGAGAAATCCTGGTACCTTGTTCTGAAGAGACTTCCGCAGCAGGTTCTGGCTCAAGACATCTCTGTTGCTTAGATGAAGGCTCTTCAACAATTTCTTTTCCCTTCCTCTTCCTTTCACCCGGAGCTGCTGACCTTTGCTGATCCATCTGCCGGAACTTCCAGATTATCAACTCTCTCTTGCAGGCTGCTATTGGAAGCGATGCTAGACTGAAGAGAGGAATAGACCTCTGTGGGGGAAAGAAGGTGAGCGGGAAGAGATGGAGATGGGTTTGAAGAAGACGCTCAAAGTGGAGCGGCACGAGGATGAATAGGAAGCGGCAAGGGGAAATAAGGGTTTGAGGTTGAAAGCGTGTGAAACAAGAAGGGTGTTGTCGAGTAGCTTTTTACTCTTATCACACTTTTTCTGTAAATACCCAAAATACCCTTAGTTCTGATGTAACGCAGCTACAGCATGTTAAAGTTAGCCCTTCAATATGTAGACGGGTTATATTCTTCCAAAAACCAAGGTCAGTTAACTCAAGATATTAAATCAGCATAATCACAAAATTAGCTGTTAAAGTTGCTTAAACTAGAGAGAGTCACGATTAAATTGCTCCTTATGTTTGTCAAGCAACGAAATAACACATCAAAGTCAAGCAGATTTCATTTCTTCATTTAATGGACGAGAAGGCATACAAGGTCAACCAATTTGTTGAACACAAGGTAGAATAGTCCCTTTTTACACAAGGAGACATGTTTATCAGACACCAGAAACCCTGGTTACTCAGGACGGACTACCTTTATGCCAATATTGTTTTTCCTTTGAGGACTTTCCCCCCCTTTTTTTATATTTTAACATTTCTATACAGAGATAGCTAGTTGTATCATGACAGAAACTCTGGACTTCTTTGATCAAGAGTGTCTATTTCTCCACAAAAGCCATTGCTCTGCCACAAAGAATGGCGTATTCCCTGAAGGCACTTCTCATGATTTTAGATAAAAAAAACAGAAATCTTACTTAACACAATTTTATCTCAGAGCTCTCTTTACATAAGTTTCAGTTAAGTCGAGATCCTCAATAAGTTTTTCTCATTTAACAGGAAGTTTTATAATATGTTGACCAACACTTGAGAAGATAACTTAGAAGGATCAAGGACCAAATATAACCCCCAAACATTGAAGTTCTTTATTAACAGGTGTAAATTGTTACACTAGATATTGGGTGGTTTAAGGTATACAGATCATATCTGATAAGAGCAAGAAGACTGAACCCACAATTTCTTCGAGAGAGAATCTGAACCAAGAGTGATAGGTGAGAGATAAGGAGGTGGCTGATCGAATAGAGAGATGAGATGAGATGAGCAGCACTCCTATCAGCAAGCCAACAAGTGAGAGATCACTCAAGACATTAGGCACTAAGGACATATCCAAATATAGTAATTTTTGAAGTAGTTCTGTCTCACATCCAGAGAAACTCTTGGGCAACAGACTGCAACCTCTTGAGATGACTGATCTTAAAACCACATTAACTGCATCGGCTGACAAAAATCTTCAGAAACCAAATAGCCTGACAAACTCCTCTTCAGCCCACTCAAGGACAACTCACACACGACTCTTGGAAGTGTTAATTATTTAATGAATGCAGTGTTTGCCACGAAAATTAAACAAGTGTTTATGAGTTATGCATAAATAGACTCCCCTGATCAGCAGAATGACTTATGGTACTAGGCGGAGCATTTGGTCTAAGAGACCACCTCACACATAGTAAGAACCTCCTGACAGATTTCCCTGTCTTTTGGTAGCTTACCATTTGATATACCAAAGAGGTCATGGATAACAGGGTAAACTCAACAGTCCTATAAGCAATTCAGATTTCCAAAGAATTATGCAACATACAGTTTTCAACCAGCATTCGGTTTCAGTTAAAAATTTCAAAAATTTCAGAGTGCATGTTTTAGAAAATAATGCAACTTGCAGATGATGAATGAATATGCAAGACCAGATTCAATATGCATGCACTAGATGAAACTAATAGCAAGATATGCAAGAATGCATCAAACCAGATATGCAATAAGTTTCAAAACGGGACATGTAGAGAGATTACCTGAAAATTGTGAGAATGGGGTTTTCATTCTTGAGTGCCTTGGATCATTTCCCCTTTTATTCCAGTCCCAAGGCACACCTGCAAAACAAAGTTTATTTTGCACAAACAGGTACCCAGGAGGTCTTGGGTCCTGTCATGACATTATCACTCCTAGCAGGTTTTCTTAGCACATTTTTAACTTGATAGCAAGGAGCAGTAGTTTTCAGATCTGGGTTATGCACATTATTATGAGCATGAATTGTATGTGCATTAGCATGAAAATTTCTGTTATTTGCATTACCAAACTATTTTTCATAATCAACACATTCAAAGTTTTTCTTTTTGAAAACCACTTTGTTCTTTCTAAGAGCATTTGTACTAGCAGGGAATCTATACTTTCCAGAACTGAAATTTTTCCTTTGAGCATGCCAACAATCAATGGCCCTGTGGCCATACTTTCCACATTCAAAGCATGAGATAGAATTTCTTTTAAAAGAACCTGACCAGCATTCAGAGACCTTGTGACCAATTTTGTTGCAATTAAAACATATAATGTGCTGGTTCTTGTTAAAGACATGCTGATTTGCAAAGTGTTTTGTATGATATGAGCATGATTTTTCCTTACTACTTGCAAACCAACAATGAGCAGTAGTGTGCCCTACTTTATCACAATTAGAACATGTGGCATTCCTTTTCTGACCAGACACAAATTTTCTAGCATACTTGTTGTCATCTTTTTCCATCACAAAACAGTTACTCATAAGATGTCCATACTTACCACAATAATGACATGAGCCACTTGATTTCTTTAAAACATGGCATTTATCTGATGAGTTCTTAGCATGCAGATTGTTCCTTTGAATTTTTGATGTTTTATGATTTTTATTTTATTTTTCTGTTTTCTTAGCCTTGTACTGAGGTGGAGATGAGATAGAAGGCTTTTCCTGTTCAGAGGATTTGACAAAGACAGTTTTCAGGTTGGCTCCATCAACCTTCCTCATGACTGGACTGTAACCCAGTCCTTCCTTGTTAAAATTAATCTTTGTTCCCAGTATTTTCTGAACAATGGGCTGTTTGTCTTTTGATGTAGTGGCTACATTTGAAGTATTTACAAAGGATGTCATTACTTTGTTCTGCAAGGCCTTCTTATTGAGATTATTGAAGCCCAACCCTTCCTTTTTGACATTGACTTTTACACCTAGCAGCTTGTCTAGATTTTTCTGCCCATCAACAAATTTAGACAAGGAAGCTTTCAAATCCTGAATTTCATTTTCAAGAGATGCAATGTGTATTTCATAACTAGTGATCTCTTGTTCACTACAATTGACAGCTTCATTCAAAACCTTGTTAGCTGTTTTGTATTCTTCAATTTCCTTTCTCAGCTCATCTACCTCTTCAGTCTCGTTTGTACAGATAGCTTTCCCTTTTTCCAAAGTGAGAAGTCTTTCAGACATGGCACTGTTTAACAGTTTTAATTTTTCAACTTCTTCTTTAAGCTTATCATTTTGAACTAGCTCATTTATTAGAAGCTGATCTTCTGAGTTAACCATGCTTTCTCTCCTAGCTTCAAACTCCCTCAATTCCTTTTGTTGTTTTTCAAAATCTTTCTGTAATTCTATGTTTACAGATTTTATGGCGTTAAATTTTTCGATCAGCAACTCATTCTCTCGTTTAAGTTTCTTTAGTTGTTCATCATTTTCTTTAGAGAGCTTTCTGAGGAAGTCATCTTCAGATTTTAAATTGTTCAGCTCAGAGTGAACACATTCAAGTTCCTTCTTCAGTTCTGCATTCTGGTTTTTATACATATGATTATCAGACAGACAAGCATCATGAGATTTCTTCGTACTTGAACAATTTTTACATGGAGAGCTAGAACTATCTACCCGAATACTCTTTTTCAACTTTTTATACTGTTTTCTTAACAGTTCATGAGATTCAAATAATTCAGCATATGCATTCTCCCAATCTTCTAGAGAGAAATTCTTGAAGATATTTACCTCATCATCATCATCTTCTTTAGTTTGATTGCTGCCTTGATCGCTGGCACTTTGATTTCTTCTGTTGGCCATCATGCATCTGTCCACATCTATCTCCTGAGTTCGCTTCAGTGCATCCAAAATATCTTTAGCAGAACTGGATTCAAAGAAACATGAATGAAAAGCTCTATCAGTAGCTGCCTTCATTAAATTTATTGCTATCTGATTTTCTTCATGCATGGATTTGTGACTGTCAGTCCATTTGGACTTTTTCCTAGGTAGTTCATGAGGACCATGTGAAATTACTTTCCACAGGTTTGGATTCACAGATTTAACATAATTCTTCAAAACAGCGAACCATACATCAAAATGCGTACCACTGAAGATCGGTGGATGGGCCATGAGAACACACAGATTAACGCACAAGAATATTGATGCACTAAAAGGAAATAAGCACCTAAGATTGCAAGATCGATCTGCAGGTCGCTGGACCTTGTAAGCAGACACCCGCTCTGATACCAACTGTTAGGGTGCTTGGTGTAGACACGCCATTCCTGACGTCTCCTGAGAAAATCTCATATTACTATACAACGCCCCGCGACGGCTTACGCATTTCGAATCACTTGAGTACTTCCTTTTCTTGAGTCTTCTTCCGCCCTTTTCGGCATCCGGAATCGTCTCATCACGGCATTCGGACGGCATCAACACCAGTCGAACGCATCAGGAGGTTCCGGAACCAAGAAGGATATCTGTCGGGCGCCCGCCGACGCCTGATCTAAGGACCCGGGTGGGTCTTAATGGGGGCGTCTAGGCCCCTGGACGCCCCCATTCTTTTCTTTTATTTTATTCTTTTCTCAGGGCCCAAAACCAAATAACAAATATAAAAATATATATATATTAATGGAGGCGTCCAGGCCCCTGGACGCCTCCATAAAAACAAAAAAAATATATATGTTTGTAAAATGCCAGTTGGCATAAAATAACAAAAAAAAATAAATAAAAATATATATTAATGGAGGCATCCAGGCCCCTGGACGCCTCCATAAAAACAAATAAAAAAATCAAAAATGCCAGCCCTATCATAAAAAGACAAACAAACAATAAAGTAATATATTTTTGGAGGCGTCCAGGCCCCTGGACGCCTCCATTAACTCCGTCACGGGCGCCGGCCACCGAACGACGGTTTGTCGTGTGTGAAAAAATCTAAAATATAGAGACGTCCAGTCAGCTGGACGCGCCCATTTCTGAATCACGAGGCGCCGCTCACAAAACCACGCGTTGTGCCGAACCGCGTGCGGCCGTCGTCGGTTTTCGGTGGACCTGTTTGAGGCGTCTGGGCCCCTGGACGCCTCCACAAAAGTATTCCAAAAATATATATAAAAATGGAATAAAATATTAATTCGGCCCTGATGGAGGTGTCCAGGGTCCTGGACGCCTCCACCCTCCGGAGCCCTATAAATAGAGGCCCACCCCCTCAGTTCTAAGGGAGCTTATAAGTGATCCGATAGGCTGCCGAAGCCCAGAGGCTACGGAGTCATTTTCTAACCCGTGGGTTCTTTTGTAGGTGGAGGTTCTGCCGGCTTCTCGGGTGTTCACGCTCGCGAGAGGAAGGCCGTCTTCATCCACCGCGCTTCCACGTCGTCCCCACGCTGCCGGAGCTCCGCCGGATTTCACCCTCGGCTCATCCAATAAGCCTTTTCTTCCCCTTTTTCTCCATAGTTCTTTACATTCATCATATTGCATCCTCTATCCCCCTTCACAAGGGCGCCTCTTCTCTTATACTTCTTGCATCCACCATCTCATTTTCCTCCTACTCGAGTCCGAGAGGGGTTTAAAAGATAACACCAACCAGGTGTGTGTCTTGCCATCATTTCGTTATTTTTATCGCAAGGATTTGAATACTACACCTCCATCTTTCTAATCCACTTGTCATTTATTTGTCGTTGTTTTGCAAGGGTACCCGAGGAAAGCCCTCTCCGTCGGCCGGCCGGAAGGAGAGGAAGAAGCAACCCGCCATTTCCCGCTCTTGAGGTAGGCGCGATCACTTTCTTATTTTGGGGTCTTTCGGCCCCTGGCGATCACATCTTTTCATCGAGGCCGCGGCGAGTCACTTCCCCAATGGCCGTTTAAATTTCTGTTCTCATATTCTCTTTATATCCTGTTATATTTTGCTCATATCATCGAGGTCGCGGCGAGTCACTTCCCCAATGGCCGTTTAAATTTCCGTTCTTATATTCTCTCTATATTCTGTTATATTCTGCCCATATCATCGAGGCCGAGGCGAGTCACTTCCCCAATGGCCGTTTAAGTTTCCGTTCTTATATTCTCTCTGTATTCTGTTATATTCTGCTCATATTCTCGAGGCCGCGGCGAGTCACTTCCCCAATGGCCGTTTAAATCTCTGTTCTTATATTCTCCTTTATATTCTGCTCGTATTCTCGAGGCCGCGGCGAGTCACTTCCCCAATGGCCGTTTCAATTCTTGTTATTTAATTTCTGCACCATTCCCGTCCCCCCGAGGTCGCGGCGAGTCACTTCCCGCTATGGCCGTTTGAACCCCATATCTTGCTATATTATACTTGTCCCGCTCGCCCCGCCGGAGCAATCTCCCGTGGTGGCCCCTTCTCTCTTCTCTATCATCTCTGTGTTGCAGCAAAGCAAACAAACAAAAAAGAAGGTGCCCGCGCGCTCTCCGCTTCCCCTTCCCCGCTCTTCCCCGAACCGCATGACGTCGCTCACAGATTGGCGATCACGGTGGGACTTCTACTGCTTCCTTTCGGCTACCCTTGCAAGTTCGGCACCACCCGTGCCTCTCCACCTTCGCGCCCGCGCGCGCCCCCATTGTGCTCACGGCAGTACTGTCAGTTCTGATTGGTTCTTTGTTTATTATATGTCTATTATTTCTGTTGTTTTCCCACTCCATATATCTGTCAGCATTCCATTGCATACATCCATTCCTCTTTTCTATCCTTTTTTCATTTTTTTGAGGATCACCCTTTCCCGGTGAAGGAAGGACTCTCCGTTTGGGAATTCCTCTCAACGGACTAGAATCTCCTACACTGGGACCTCCGTAAGTCCCCGACATCGAAGAATCTCCTCTTCGTTCACTGGGCTGGTTGTACCATTGAAGTTCCCCGGAGTTAGTCATTTCATTCGTGGTGAGACGAGAGACCCTAGCTGACACGGCGGTGAAACAAAAAACAAACTAGGGTCCCCATTTTGTGTGAACTTCGGATCTCGCTAAAAATACAAAAAAAATCATTAAAATCAAAACACAAAAAAGGGCGTAAAAGCATCCACTTGTTTGATAATCTCTGCTACCTACTTGCTAGTGTATGTTTTTGCGTTCTGGGAAAACTGTGAGCATGTCTCACGAGTCTTCTGAGGAGAACCACCCTAGTCGTGGTTTGACAGCCGACCCGCGAGTCTATGCTATGGACTCGGGTCCTTCTCATGACCCCTCGCATGAGGTGCATGTTATCGCCGGGGACACGTCCCCACCACAGGATATCACTTCCTTACTGGGCGTCCTCGCCAACACGAAGCTTACGTCTGAACAGCTCCGGGCCTTCCAGGCCATTCTAAAGGGGAAATCTGTTTCCCCCACGCCCCAGGAATCAACTCCGGCCATCGCACCTCTCCAAGAGTCCGTGCAGGCCATTCCATCTCCCTCATTGGCGCAAGCCATCCAGTCTCCCTCGCTTCAAGGTCAAGCGAGCCAACAACCACCCTCATTCCAGTTCCCGTCACAATCTCAAACTCCCGTTGTTCCCCGCACACCGCTTCAGCCAGGGCCAACTGTCGGTGGTCCGACAGCTCCCTCTCATTCTGGGTTCCCCCCTCAAGTCTCCGGGAGACAGTTTCTCCCCCAGTGGCAAGTGCCACCTTCACCTCCAGAGGAGCTCGCCCAATCGCTCCTCAATAGGTTCAATCGCATGGATGAGCAGTTTCAAAATCTGAGAAGAATGGTGGACGTGAAAGTCACCCCGGAGGTTACTTTGCCAATCCTTCCCGTCATTCATCTTCCCCCCTCCGAAATGCCCACGTACCGCAGGTATAATGGTACCGGCAACCCCTTCATTCACCTCAAGGACTTCATGTATGAGTCCTCCTACTGGCAAAACGATCAGAGGTCCCTAGCATACCTCTTTCGGAGATCATTGGATGGTCCCGCGCTTGAGTGGTTCTATTCTCTGGAGCCCCGCGAGGCCGAGAATTTTGAAATAGTGCAGAGAAGGTTCTTGCAGAAATATAGGGATAGGGTCGGTCCCTCACTCTCCATTACCGACCTAGTGGCCGAAAAGATGAAGCCCGACGAGGATTTTGTCCGCTATGCTGATAGATAGAGGTCTCTGGCGGAAAGAATAAGGGATACCCTCTCTGAGCCCGAACAAGTGAAGATGATTGTGTCTAATGCAACCCCACAGTTTAGACACGTCCTGGCCATGAATAAACTTACTACAATGGAGGAACTCTATGAAAGGGCCCGATACATCCAAACCCAGCTAAAAGACTCCCCCATCATGAACATGTTTGAGTCGCCGAAGCCCAAAGTGGTCAGAAAGACAGGCGCTGGTGTCCCGGGCGGAGCCACAGAAGGGATTGTGACAAATGAGCAAGTGTGTGCGGTCAACAATGACAATTACGCAGTCAACCCAAGGCCTCCACAAATGCCCCGACTTCCCCTTCAACCAGGTCCTTTTCCTCTTCGTCCTCCACCCCAAAATAATCCACCCCAGGATAATATGTCTCCATTACGTCAACCCCAGCAACAACAACCACAACCTCAGCAACAACAACCACCGCTTCAGTACAACCAAGTTCCACCCCCGGGGAACTATGGTCCCCAACAGCAACAAAGGAGGCCGCTCGGTCCCAAGAGAGCCTACTATCCACCATTGCCAGAAACCTTAGCAGACATTTTTAATACCCTCATGGCATCAAACCAACTCGCCCTACCCAGAGAAAGGCCCGCGTGGCCCCCCAATGTTGATACCTCCAAATACTGCGTCTACCACAGGCAGCCGGGACACACAGTAGATTACTGCTTCCATTTCAAAGATTACATCCACGATATGAATGACGAACATCAAATAGATTGGGATGAGATGAGACGATACATCGCGGCTCTCAAGGCTAGGAGACCTCCTCATAGGCCACAGCAGCAGTTACAACAGCAGCAGCAGCAGCAACCACAATAACAACAGCAGCCTCAGCAGGCCCCACAACAACAGCCCGACATGGGCATAATCCAGAATCCATTACCGGAGCACCAACAGCCCAATCATCAGGTTAACCCCATCTCCTCCTTCCCGGAAGTCGGGAGAGAGCAGGTGTGGCACCAGGAAAGTACCTCCATTATTTCTACCTCCAACCCTATCATCACGCAACACCCTTGCCTTGCCCGGGTAGCACCTCTCTCTCATCAACCCGCGTCAGTATCACCATCACCATTTCCACTACCATTACGCCCTCTCATCCGCACCCCGACCTCCTATCAACCGACACTCTCCACTACGCCTTCACACCCTCTCACCTTCTCTCACTCCCCCACTTTACCATCCACCTCTACCACATTTACCCCTACGCCTTCTAAACCCCTTATCATCCGTCAACCATACATAACCCCGTCTTTCTCCACCACATCACCACTAATGCCTTCAAAACCACTCATCACCCACCATCCACCTCAAAACCATTACCCGTTTCAAACCTTACCCACTCCTACTCCGTCTCCACCACCACCTTCCAGACCCCTTATCCTTCATAATCCGCGCGGTATCCCCTCTACCTCCACCATGCCGCCACCTAACAAACCCCTCATCAGAATCTCTGCTCCCGTCATCACCCCTGCTCCATCAACCATTCCTCCACTACTACCCCTCAAACCCCTGTTAAGACCCCCTGCTACCCCCACAGAGGTACAAAAGCCGCAGGCAATGGTGCTCCGGAGTGGAAGGATTTTCCACAGGGTTTTCCCCCACAACAGTCAGAATCTTGAGCAATCTCAGCCAGAGAAGGATGACGGAGAACAACCAGAGAGAGCTATCCCTGGAACACAGTATGATCTATTGAAACACTTGGACAAGACACCTGCCCGGATCTCCATCCTGGAGCTACTTCAAAGATCCACATCCCACCAGGCGGCCTTGATGGAGTATCTTCAAAGAGTCATGGTTAATGAAGACCTCCCCGTGGAGAAGATTTCGACAGTCCTGACCCCAACAGACACACAACCGGCCATCATGTTTCACAACTACGAGCTCGCTCCCAAGGAAGCTCGGAAATATGCATTGTGCATTTCAATAAAAATTAATGGGGTATCCATAAACCCGTGTCTTGTGGACACGGGTGCATCCATAAATGTGATCTCCATGAGCACTCTTCAGTTGTGTGGGGTCAACGAGGAACAAATAAGACCTTCCTCGATCACGGTCACGGCTTATGACAATAGCAAAAGGCCGCCGCAGGGGATGATTATTCTGAAGGCAGAACTAGGCCCCATGTCAATTCCCACGGAATTCCATGTCCTCGACATGGACCCCACATTCAAGGCTATACTGGGTCGCCCTTACATCGAAGCCATGGACGCTGTGCCTTCCACCAACCATCAGTGCATGAAGTTTCCTTACAATGGGAGAATTATTAAAGTGGTCAGTACACCTGTCCTTCACACAGTGGATGCTATCAACACCTCTCTACCCTCCGTTTGGCCATCTCATCGGCCCATATTATCACTGCTGGACGTACGTGATCCATCTCACATTCCACTAGCACCAAAGGAACCGGTCAGGGCAACCGCAACATCATGTCTCCCTTTTCACTCCAAAGGTTGGGAGATTATGAGGAACATCGGCTATCAACAAGGAAAGGGTCTGGGCGCACAGTCACAGGGTATGCTCAAACCGCCAAAGGAAATTAGGCCGAACCGCAGGTTTGGCCTGGGCTTCAAAGGACCGTTCAAGGCAGATTGGAAGCCCCTCACGTGGACTCTATCAAACCACTTCAACAGAGGGCCCGTTGTTCAGATAGGAGATCACCCACGAGAAGCACATGGGGGATCACATGCTGTATATTTGGCTGAAAAATATCCGAGGATCACCAAAAGAGGCAAGATCAAAGATCCGGAATGCGTGTGGGACAAATGGTTCGACATACGGGACATTTTCGTTGCACTGGAAAGGATGTTCTCGTCTCCGCAGCTTGAAGGACCACCATTGATCTCTGAAATACCAGAGAATATTACCACTCTTGCCAAGGTTCCAAACTATCCTCGTCCTCGCCAGAAGGACTCTGTCATCGACGGATCTTCATCCGTCCTCAACATTACCGTCGACGGCTCATTAGCCGCCATCTTCTCCATCCACTCGTCTCAGCCTTTGCTGATATCTTCTTCTTGGGCCAGACAACTGTCTGATGATCTTCCCAGGTCCCCTTCTTTGCTTACATACCTGCGCGGGCTTTTCAACCCGCGCCAGGTCTTCAACCATGATCTGCTCTATGAGCCTCACAATCCTCTAGCCATAACCCCTTTTTTCTCTCCTCCAATCTCTTTTCACTGCTTTGTCATTAAAAATGAAAACGAAAAAAAAACGTCAATTTTCAAACTCCCCAACAACACATCTTCGTTGAGGAAACCTCCTACATCTCCCACGGGTGCGTACCGCCTTGCGGACCACCCGTCCAAGGTCCGATGAGCGACCTTTTCTACCCCTCCTCTGAGGGGTCTTCTCCTGTACATTCTACACCATCCTCTTCGTCTTCCTCTTCTTCTGTAAATATTGTCAGTCAATCTAGGAATGATAGGCCAAGGGTAATACCTAGGAAGAAATCCAATGGTAGGCAGATCCCTCGTCGATTCCTTCTGGATTTGGCCGCCAGGTGTCAGGCCCTTCTTGCCGTCCCCCAGTTGTTAGAAAATCCCATCCAGCTACCCGAAATAGAATGCGAGGGCGACTGTGCATTTGATGAAGGGTATGGAGTCTACGAGATCACGGATGAAGAATGCCCCACTGAAGATGAGGGTGAAGAATATGAGGATGCGGCGGGCACATACGCTAGTGGAATGAGGAGATTCGACGAGCCGTCAACCGCCGTAGAAGAATCCACCAAAGAAGTCAACTTGGGAACTGAGAAAGACCCTAGGATCATCCTCATAAGTGACAACCTACCACCCTCGCAATAAGACACCGGCCAAGCGGCCCCATGTGTCGCTTCACCGCTCGTACAGGGTGATTGACTGGACGAAGAATAGGACGAATAGCCCCTATGTTGTCTAGGGATACCCTATCATGTTTTGGAGGACGCCCGCAAAATTTGGCACAACATCCGGGAAAAGGAACTAGGGCCGTCAGTATTGACTTCGACGGCAGATTCCCGTGAAAAATGGTCACAACAAGACGCGATTCTCCGCTTGGAGCGGAGTCTCGGCAGACCCATCACATGGGAACAGTGCAAAGGAGAAGAAGTGTAGGGAAGAAGGAATGCACAAGAGAACAAATAAACAGCAGAAAATCAAATCACTCCATTCATAATTCTACATAAGCTGCCATAAGCACTACAATCATAGAGAGGTGGCGGGTCCACTAGCCCGCCAATCCTCACCATCACTCATCTCTCCGGGCACTCTCCTCCTCTCCCCCGAGGTGAGGGTCCCTCAGAAGCCTCCGGGATCCCCGTGCAGTAGCACCTGCCTCGCCTCTGGGCGCCTGCTCTGCAGCAGTGACTCGCTGCTCCTCCCCTGGCGTGGCGAAGAAGCCACTGGCGGCAAAGCTACCGGACTGGCGGAGTCGCTCCCCGAACTCTCGCGCTCTCTCGTAGCGCGTCTCCATCCCTCCTAGCCTCTGCACGACGGCCTGAAGGCCCAGCTGGAGCTCCCTCACTTGGGCCTCCAAGGCCCTCCTCTCGGTCAGATCCCGCTGTCGCTCGGACCTTCTCTCGGCTTTCTCTCTCTCTGCCTCTCTCCTCATCATCTGCAGAAGAACCCTTAACTCCAGGATGTCTGGAGAAGGTCTCTCCTCACCACGATGCCGTAGCTCCGCTACAGTCGCCACCCAGGCGTCACGCTCCTCTTCCGCCCGGGTCGCGCGGGCCACCGCACCGGCAAGTTGCTCCCGGAGGGAGGCAATCTCGAGAAAAGGGGCCGAGGAGCTGGAAGATCCGCCAGCCACTCCCACCGTCGCTGTCTGCTGGGCACGCTGGAACAGAATAAACAACGGCCGTTAGTGAAACTCCAAAATCTGAAGTTAAAAGTGCGGCACGTAACTTACCAGGAGCGACAGCTCATGTTGAGCGACGGCCAGCTGCCGCCTAGTCTCTGACAGTTGGGCACGCGAGCCGCCGATGCCACGCGTGTCCCCAGCTCGGGGAAGCCCCGCGTAGCTCTCTCTCTGCCGCCGTAGGAAGTCGGCACTGTCCTGCACCAGTATACCCCCTTGCTGTCCAGGGAGACGTACGGGCCAGTCCTCGAGCCTCGCCTTGCCGCGACTCTCCCTCCTGACGCGGCTCGGCTCGTCCGCACTCGCCCACTCATCGGCCAGACCCAGGGTCCTTGCCATGTCCTGCACCAAGAAAAGGGGTCCCACATCAGTCAAAAGGAACGCGTCCCCTGTCTAGGACGCGTCCATCATTTGAGTGCAACACTCGCCGAACCCTTTCCTCCTCGCGCGGCTCGCTTCAAAACCCAAAATGAATTTAAAGAGGAAGAGATCGAAGCACCTACCGAACCGTGTTCACCTCCTCCCACGCCATCGGGCCCCTCGGGTCCCTCGGGGGCCCGAAGCGGCCCTTCCTCCTCCATGGACGCCGTTCCGTGCTCGGGTGCGTCCCTCCTTGGGCGAGGAGTTCCTCGTCCCTCTCCACCTTCACCATGGTCGGGCCCACCGAACTCCATCGATCAAAAGAGGAGGAAGACGAGAAAATGGGCAAGCGAGTTTCGGCAGGAGGCGGGCTCGTTTGCGGGTAAGGCACGGGAGAAGAAGGACCACCCGTCGCTTTAAATTTGAAATCAAGGATTAAGACGCGTCCTCGCGCCTGGACGCGCCCAAAAGGGGAAAAGGAAACAAAATCCCCCCGTGCAAAGCGTAGTTCCCCGCTGTTCAGGGCAAGGTCTCGCGAAGCATGCCTCAAAGGACAACTCAGTGCAAAGAAGAAAGTGTGGGAGAGAGAAAAGTACACACAACACAAAAAAGCCATTTCCATTTCATATAATAGCCGAAAGTACATCATACAGTGAGAAGGGTGACGTACAAGCAACTCTCTAACTCTCACCGTCACCCTCCTGGTCATCTCCTTCCTCCCTCCTCTGACGGGGATCCCTAGGGGGCCTCCGCGACCTCTGTGAACCCTGAGAAGCCGTGCTCGCCTCTCCAGGTGGCACCATGCCAGCCTCCAAGGTACGGCGACGCTGCTCGACCGAAGAAACTAGAAAGCTGCCCACAGAAAAGGAACCGGACTGACGAAGTCGCTCCCCGCGCTCCTTCGACCTCCGATACCGCTCCTCACTCTCCCGGAGTCTCCCCTCTGCCGTGCCAAGACTCAGCCGGAGCTCCGACACTTGGGCCACCAGAGCTCTCCTCTCGTCCCAATCCCGATATCGCTCTGCCATCCTGTACTCCCTTTCTTTCTCCATGGTCTCCCTATCCCTCTCCCTCTCTCTCTCTAGGGTCTCCCTATCCCACTCCCTCTCTCTCTCCATGGTCTCCCTATCCCTATCCCTCTCCTCTCTCTCTCTCACCGCCTCCCTCCTCGACAGCTCGAGGGCGATCCGCAGATCCAGCACGTCACGAGGGAGCTCCTCAGCCTCCCGTCGACGCTCCTCCTCTAGCTCCGCAATCCGGGCATCACGCTCTGCCACCCGGGCGTCACGCTCTGCCACCCAGGTATCACGCTCCTGCTCAGCACGGACAGCACGCGCCAGGGCCTCCTGAATCTCGGCCACCTGTCAAAGCACGCATGCACCGTAAGAGAACAGTGATAGAAGGAAAGCAGCTAGAAAAGGGTCGCGGCCAAGCAAACACTCACTCGAGCCTCGCGGTCACACTCGGCCTCCTCAGCCCGAGCCACCGCGTACGCCAGCTGCTCCTGGAGGGTAGAAACCTCAGGAGGAGGGTCCCGGGAACTGGAACCCGCTCCACCAGCCATCCCGGCTGCCGCTGTCTGGTGGGCCCGCTGAAACACGAAGCAGACGTCAATCAAAGGCTAAGCATCAAAAATCCAGGTCACAAAAAAAATGTATTGCATAAACTCACCAGGATCTCCAACTCCTGTCGGATGGCCACCAACTGTCGCCTGGCGTCCGCCAACTGGGCCCGCAGGTCGGCGATCATGGTATCACGAGCATCCTGCATTACACATAAGTTAGTGTCCCATGCATATACATATAGAAAGGTGGAGCAGTTTCATTTCACTTACCCCTGCCATACCACCCAAGGAGAGGCGGTCCCCGTACGTAGCTCGGTACCGTCTCATGTAGTCTGTGCTGTCCTGTACGTGGGACACCACTGGGACCCCGCCCTGCTGCCAGTCCTGGTACTGTGCTGGGAAGCGCGTACGCCAGTCCACGATCTTCACCTTCCCCTTGGTCTTCCGCCCAATGCGGGCCGGCGCATCTACGTCAACCCACTCCTGGGCCAGCCCCAACGTCCTCATGACCAGTCTAAGCCGCAGCGGCTCAATCTCGTTCAGGCAATGGACCCACACGTCCCGCCTGAAACGAGGAAGACCCGCTACAACCCAGGGCTGGCCAGCATCGCCCATGCCCAGGTAGGGCCTCCACACCACCTGCATACATTATGTTAGTTACCATTCAATCACATGCATAAACACAAAAAAAATCATACGCATCATACCATGGCCTCGGGATACTCGCTCAGCTCCCGACGAAGTGACGCCAGCTGGTAGCCGTGGGGTGCTGCAACCACGACCGGCCTCCACTGCCGCGCCAGAGGCACGGCCCTCATGTTCCCATGCCTAGCCCTCCCCATCGGGAAATAGTAATAGCTCCACACCTGCATCCATCATACATCATTAGTACAATAATTGCATATTTAACTGTAGGAATGCATAAATAAAATGTTTACCTGGAGAAAAGGTGCGAAGCCACTGACTGTCGTCTCCTTCTCCGAAGTCTGGGAGAGATCAGCAATCAAATGGGCAAGCAGAGCCGCCCCCCACGCGTAGTGCCCCACTCTGTCAAGATCCGCCAAGATCCCGAGGAAACGGCAGTGGATGCCATCCCCCTTCGTCCCCAGCAGAAGGCGGCCCAGGAAGAAGAAAAGAAACCTCCGAAGATCTAGGTCCACCAGCTCCCTCTCGCTCGGATCCTGGGTGAAAGCCGCACGAGCATCCCCCTCCAGTCGAGCCAAGAACTCTGCTCCAGTCTCGCTAACCCGCTGGCGCGGGTCGACGAATCCGAGCGCCTCCATGATCTCCACCCGGCCGACTACCCTGCTGTCTCTATCAATCACGCTCGTCTCTAACCACAGCAGGTCCAGGGCACTCTCTCGGTAGTCGGGGTAGGTGACCCCGCTCACCGCCTCTCCGTCCACCCGTAGCCCGGTGATCCGAGCCACGTCCTCCAGTGATGGCACCATGTGCCCCCAGGGCATCAGAAACGCTCGGCTCGGCGCATGCCACCGCTCCCTCAGTGCCTGGATAAGAGGAAGGTCGAGCCGGAAGGGCTCGATCCTAAGGAAAGCTCCAAAGCCCATGGCGTCCACACGCGCCCTCTGGAAATCCGGCAGCCCACGGTATGCTGCCACCACCATGGACCAGCTAATCCGGCCCTTCATCACGCCCTGCAAACCACAAAACCAACAAAGAACACATCAACATCATGAACAGTAATAAACAATAACACTGTATATATACTACTTATTCTTTTATTTTATTTTTACTTTTTTAAAAAAAATATTTTATATTTTCTTGTGCAGGCGTCCAGGCCCCTAGACGCCTCCTCTTCTTTTCCTTTATTTTGTTTTATTTTTAGAAAAAAGAAAAACAAAACCAAACCAAAAAATATATTAATTATAATGGAGGCGTCCTAGAGCCAGGACGCCTCCTTATTTTTATTATATTTCTATTACTTTTCATAAATAAATAAATAAATAAAAAGAAAAAGAAAATGTGGAGGCGTCCAGGCCCCTGGACGCCTCCTTCTCTCACTACCCGGCCTTCTCTCACAGCCTCTCGCACACCCGTTTTAGCCTATTGAACCACAGAGTGAGAATTCCGAAGTACTTACCGGGTCGTGATCATCCTCTCCCGCGTCACCAGCATCCGCAGCGGCCTCCGCGGCCAGGAGAGGCACCTCCATCTCCTCCCCCGCAGCAATCTCCTCTGCTGCGGCCTCCTCGGCATCATCCCTCAACCTCCTCGCACGACGAGCCAGTCGTTTCCGCTTCTCCGGACCCTGGCTCGATCCTCCTCGCTCCATTGGGACTAAGAATGGGTCGTTTGGAGTGGCTGGACGGTCAGAATGAACAGTATAAGTGAGTAGGGGGGAGCCCCCCCCTATATATAGAATTACCTTTTAGTGGGGCGTCCAGGCGCCTGGACGCCCCCACACTTTTTATTTTTTCAAAAATTCAAAAAAATAGGGGCGTCCATGCGCCTGGACGCCCCCAAAAATAAAATAAATAAAAAATAATAAAATCAAAATAGGGGCGTCCAGGACCCTGGACGCCCCAAAAAATAAATTGTCAAAAAAAATAATAAAATAATAAAAATAAAACTTAGGGGCGTCCAGGCCCCTGGACGCCCCCATAATAAAAAAATTTCAAAAAATATTTATATATAATAAAAGTAATAAAAGATAAGAATATGTATATAATCCAAACAAAATAAAAAAACACAAAGAAAAAGAAAAACCATAAAAAAAGATAATAATTAAGGGGACGGGGGTCCGAAACATCCAAATGCCAAATTTTATTCCATCAGAAAAGCAGAGTGAACTACATCAGGGGCTTAGGCGCTTTAGACCTTAACTTCCCCAGTTCGGTTACATAAGCCCTCCACGGCTCGCATTCCTCCACCACGTGCGCTAAGGCCTTTCCCGCAACACTTGTCTTCCAGGGAGCTTTAATGGCCTTCGCTTCCTTCGCGTCCGCTTCAGTGCCCAACTCCCTTTTCTTCAAAGGAACAATGCCAGTCGGTGGCGGGAACGAATGGCGTGGGATGCCAATCTGGAGGCAGCACCGATGCGCACTATAAAGGACGAACTCGGTCGCGCCGATCAGTTGAAGATCAACTTCGGGGGAAGACCTCATGAGGAGATCTAGCGAAAGCAAACATGCCGGTGCGCAAGTAAAGAAGCCTTGTGTCACGGTGCGGAAGTGAGACCGCCAGTCTTCACGTTTCTTCAGCCACGGAACGCGATTCACTACAGTACCACCGAAGCCTAACACGTCGGCTATGTGGTGAAGAGGGCTTTGTTGGAAGAGCTTCGAAGCGGTTGGCATTCCCTCGCGGTGGTCAAATTTGAAATGCAAATCCAGCCAGCAATTCAAGATAAGTGCACAACCAAATGGAGGCTTACCCATGCTCGAAGCAGTAAGACCCCTGTAAAGATAGGCAAGGACGGCGGGTCCCACCCTCTTTCCACGCCAGATCCCGCAGATAGCACTCAGCTGGTCTTCCTCCACTATGTTGTCGGTATAAGGGAACAAGAGAGCACCCGCCAGACAGATAGTGAACCCCTTCATGATTCCCTCCAAATAGTCATCGTCTGGTGACCCTCTCAGGGCGTCCATGACCCACTCCGCAAGCTTTTGGAGATCGATCCCCTTTTGAGTACGGACCTTTCTGGCTGCGTCGGGCGGCATGAAGCTTCCAAGGACGCTTTCAGAAGTCCCCCGTGTCAGCATCCGCATAGCCTTCACCTTCCCGTCACTCTTGAATTTCTTCAAACCAAGCAGAAGTTCCACCTCCTCGAGGAGGACGGTCACCTCGAAGGTCGGGAAAATAAAAGTGTGGGTCTGGGGATGCCAGATCTCCACTAGCGCGCCCATAGCCGCCCAGTCCATACGAATCTTCTCGTAATGTTTGGCGTGAATAAGGAGCCCCTGCAGATGCCACTTCTAAGAGTATGGCCCTCATGCCAATGGAGATATTGGAAGTCAGCCTTGAAAGCCATGGCAGCTTGGAAAACTTCCTCGGGCCTGGGAAGAGTGGATATGGCTGGAAGAAGAAAGGAAGATAGTAAGAAGAAAGTTCACATGGAGAATTTGAAATGAATCAGCTTACCATATGCGACATGATCGTCCCACTCAAATGACCCTCGAGGTCGGAGAGTCGTCTGATCTCGCTGCTAGGCCTGCTCCTCTTCATAACGCGGGAAGACTCTCCTTCCATCCTGAAAATCTCTAGATTCTCCTCTCCTTCCTCTCCTGAGCTTCCAAAACCCACCTTGGTGCATTTGAATGAACTAACCTAAAGGGAGTTCTTATAGGAAGGGAAGGGTGCTACAGGACAGAACATGTCACATCAGTGGTCATTGTCAAGATTTTGTCTGGATCTCCTTTGAACTGTGGTGCGATTCTGCTACTTTCTGATGTTGCTAACCTTTGCTGGCCTGTGCAGGTTTTACTAACGGACGTCTTTGTCCTATCTCCTGTCCCACCTTTCATTGGTTGGTCCCACCATGTCATGCATCATAGTATATGATACCTACGCTACTAGAACATGTCAAGGACCTTGCGGCCCGAACGAATCTGGGATTTGAGTTCCCCTTCAACAAAAACGGTGATGATCCCGGAAGAGTTTGGGTTGTACGGATAGGCCGTTAATTTGTGGTAGCATGGGGACGACGGTTCCATTCAGTGAGTTGGTGCGCGGATAAACGGGCCCCAGCCCAGTATCAGCTCACCGGGTCGGTATCCTGACCCGTTCTTCACAAGTTGACAATATTATCCTTGGCTATTTTCTATTTTAGTTTGTCTTAAATTTTTCTTTAAACCTAGCATGCATTCATATATGACTTTGATTTATTGCGGAAGATCATTCTAGTGATTCGATTGTGAAAGCCGTTGTGTTTCAATTCCCACAAATATGAGATATTCCACTCCGAATGAAATACCGAGTTTCCTTGAGACAGCCCCGACGCTGCTCTTCCAAAGGAGACCCTTGTTTGGACAGACCCTCAGATATTCCTTTACCTTTTTTGACCCACCTTGGCCGCAGCACTTCCACATTGGCTGGTAACCGCTCCCCAAAGGTGAAACCTCCGGTTTATGACCCAGGTACTTCCACACCGAGAAGTTGGTCTCCTTCTGTTTCGTGCCTGAGCGCACATCTCACCCTCCCTTATTTGATCTCCGTCCAAGCAATCGTCAATATTTGAAAGACCTTCTTCAAGGTCGCCTCATTGAAACTCCAGGAAAGATTCCAAACAGTAACGTCAAAAGCGTGTCTCATCACACCTTGGCATCAACTTATCAGTCCGCTCCCACTCCATTTCACTCCACTTCGATACCATTCCACTACGTATCGCTCCCTTGTAAAGCAGACGCCAAGGCGGGGCAGCTGTAGACACGCCATTCCTGACGTCTCCTGAGAAAATCTCATATTACTATACAACGCCCCGCGACGGCTTACGCATTTCGAATCACTTGAGTACTTCCTTTTCTTGAGTCTTCTTCCGCCCTTTTCGGCATCCGGAATCGTCTCATCACGGCATTCGGACGGCATCAACACCAGTCGAACGCATCAGGAGGTTCCGAAACCAAGAAGGATATATGCCGGGCGCCCGCCGACGCCTGATCTAAGGACCCGGGTGGGTCTTAATGGGGGCGTCCAGGCCCCTGGACGCCCCATTCTTTTCTTTTATTTTATTCTTTTCTCAGGGCCCAAAACCAAATAACAAATATAAAAATATATATATTTTAATGGAGGCGTCCAGGCCCCTGGACGCCTCCATAAAAATAAAAAATATATATATGTTTGTAAAATGCCAGTTGGCATAAAATAACAAAAAATAAATAAATAAAAATATATATTAATGGAGGCGTCCAGGCCCCTGGACGCCTCCATAAAAACAAATAAAAAAATCAAAAATGCCAGCCCTATCAAAAAAAGACAAACAAACAATAAAATAATATATTTTTGGAGGCGTCCAGGCCCCTGGACGCCTCCATTAACTCCGTCACGGGCGCCGGCCACCGAACGACGGTTTGTCGTGTGTGAAAAAATCTAAAATATAGAGACGTCCAGTCAGCTGGACGCACCCATTTCTGAATCACGAGGCGCCGCTCACAAAACCACGCGTTGTGCCGAACCGCGTGCGGCCGTCGTCGGTTTTCGGTGGACCTGTTTGAGGCGTCCGGGCCCCTGGACGCCTCCACAAAAGTATTCCAAAAAAATATATAAAAATGGAATAAAATATTAATTCGGCCTTGATGGAGGTGTCCAGGGTCCTGGACGCCTCCACCCTCCGGAGCCCTATAAATAGAGGCCCACCCCCTCAGTTCTAAGGGAGCTTATAAGTGATCCGATAGGCTGCCGAAGCCCAGAGGCTACGGAGTCATGTTCTAACCCGTGGGTTCTTTTGTAGGTGGAGGTTCTGCCGGCTTCTCGGGTGTTCACGCTCGCGAGAGGAAGGCCGTCTTCATCCACCGCGCTTCCACGTCGTCCCCACGCTGCCGGAGCTCCGCCGGATTTCACCCTCGGCTCATCTAATAAGCCTTTTCTTCCCCTTTTTCTCCATAGTTCTTTACATTCATCATATTGCATCCTCTATCCCCCTTCACAAGGGCGCCTCTTCTCTTATACTTCTTGCATCCACCATCTCATTTTCCTCCTACTCGAGTCCGAGAGGGGTTTAAAAGATAACACCAACCAGGTGTGTGTCTTGCCATCATTTCGTTATTTTTATCGCAAGGATTTGAATACTACACCTCCATCTTTCTAATCCACTTGTCATTTATTTGTCGTTATTTTGCAAGGGTACCCGAGGAAAGCCCTCTCCGTCGGCCGGCCGGAAGGAGAGGAAGAAGCAACCCGCCATTTCCCGCTCTTGAGGTAGGCGCGATCACTTTCTTATTTTGGGGTCTTTCGGCCCCTGGCGATCACATCTTTTCATCGAGGCCGCGGCGAGTCACTTCCCCAATGGCCGTTTAAATTTCTGTTCTCATATTCTCTTTATATCCTGTTATATTTTGCTCATATCATCGAGGCCGCGGCGAGTCACTTCCCCAATGGCCGTTTAAATTTCCGTTCTTATATTCTCTCTATATTCTGTTATATTCTGCCCATATCATCGAGGCCGAGGCGAGTCACTTCCCCAATGGCCGTTTAAGTTTCCGTTCTTATATTCTCTCTGTATTCTGTTATATTCTGCTCATATTCTCGAGGCCGCGGCGAGTCACTTCCCCAATGGCCGTTTAAATCTCTGTTCTTATATTCTCCTTTATATTCTGCTCGTATTCTCGAGGCCGCGATGAGTCACTTCCCCAATGGCCGTTTCAATTCTTGTTATTTAATTTCTGCACCATTCCCGTCCCCCCGAGGTCGCGGCGAGTCACTTCCCGCTATGGCCGTTTGAACCCCATATCTTGCTATATTATACTTGTCCCGCTCGCCCCGCCGGAGCAATCTCCCGTGGTGGCCCCTTCTCTCTTCTCTATCATCTCTGTGTTGCAGCAAAACAAGCAAACAAACAAAAAAAGAAGGAGCCCGCGCGCTCTCCGCTTCCTCTTCCCCGCTCTTCCCCGAACCGCGTGACGTCGCTCACACTTGGCCCGGTTACAGAGGGGGGGTGAATGAATCCTTCTACGAATAATGGCCAAATTTAAAAAACCGGATGCTAGATAAAGAAACAGAATAGAACCAATTCTATTCAACTCAAATACAATCACATTGAGCGCACCTATTCAAGCATCTAGCGGAAGCAAACCAGACAATCAAGCCACTGCTCAAAGATTTTTAGGTGGTTCGGTCCTTCAGACCTACATCCACCCCTCACTCCCAACCGGAGTGAGGCTTCACTAGCAAACGCTAGAACCAAGCAGACTCAGTCTGCAAATAGTTGCTGCCACACAGCTTGACCAGGGGAACAACCTCCCCTCTTCCTCCCAACCGGAGGGAAACCACAAGTAGCTCCCAGCTACTTGCAACTGGAGATCAGATCTCCCTTCCTCCAAACCGGAGGGAACCCGACCTCAGACCAGAGGATCGGAAAGCACAGCAAACCAGAAAACAAAGGAAAAACAATAAACGAAAATAACTTCAGCAAATAGAAGCTGAAACACGAAATGCACAATTTGGCTCCTAACAGAGCTGACTGGCCTGGATCTGATCCACGGTCCAGTGAAGACAGATCTTCAGGTAAGCTTCTTTCTTCTTCTCCACGAGCTCTCTCGCTCACTCTCTATCTCTCTTTTCTTTCTCTTAAACTCTCTTCCTCTTTCACACGAGCACTATCTCTCTCTTTCTCAATTTTTCTTCTTCTGCTGGATCGAGCTCTCTGTAACACTACCTTTTCTTTCTTGGCTCTGATCACACTTCATCGGTGGGCGAAGGTTTCTATTTATAGCGGCAGCAGATGGATAGGGCACTAAACGCGTGTGCCTCCCACGCTCGATCCAGAACCTTCCTGCCACGTGCCCTTTTTGTATTTGTTCCTTCAGTCTCGGATCATGTGCACCCAGACACTGATGAATGTTCTTCCTCGGACCTGCAACGAGATAAGAACCATTAATATTGAGTGCCATAAGAACTAGAACTGCATGAGGTTAGTGGACACGACAAAAAGGTACACTAAACAGAGAACGACACGAGATACAGTGGTGACACAATGAACATTACTAAGAGAACGTTACGAGGTAGACAGAAAAACAACGCGAAGACACGAAGACAAGAACAGAAACCAACACTAAGTATGGTTTCAACACAAGAGAGACACGAGGACTAGGAAGAATAAAAACGACACGAAGACACAACAAGACAAATGACACGAAAGTGAAACAGGAAGCAACACGAAGTGCTGCGATGTCCTGTACGCACTAGAACAAACCCGACACGAAGAGACGAAAACAACACGAGGTGAAGACACAAGGAGACAACGACACGAGGTGTAGAAAACACGACACGAAGTTATGAGAGGAGAAGCGACACGGAGTGTGGTCAATGTGATAAAGACACGAAGTCTAAATAACGAAAGATCAACACGAAGACAGAATACAAAGAAACAACACGAAGACAGAACAGTGATTTGACACGAAGTCAGAATGACACGAAGTAAAACGACACGAAGTTGAGAACAGAAATCAGCACGAGGTGTGATTTCAACATAAGAGAGACACGGACTGATAACGACACGAAGTCGAAACAGTAATTGACACGGGGTAGCACGACACGAGGTAAAAACGACACGAAGACGAAATTGACACATACTGAAAACAACACGAAGTCGAAACAGTAATCGACACGGGTTGAAAACAACACGAAGTCGAAACAGTGATCGACACGGGTTGAAAATAACACGAAGTCGAAACAGTAACCGACACGAGTTGAAAAACAAGCAAGACACGAGGTCTACGTAAAGCAACAAAGAAGTGTGGTCAAAGCGAGAACGACACGAGGTCTAATGAGAAAGACCAACACGAAGACGGTGAAAACAGTACGAAGTAAAGATCAATGACACGACGTGTCACTGAATCAAAACACTACAGAGAAAAACGACACGCAGTGTAGTGAAAACAACACAGACGCACGACCTGAAGGACAGTAAACATAAACAACACGTGGTAAGAGAAGACGATACGGCGTGTTGGAAATACAAACAGTACTTAAACTAAAGCGACACGAAGATAAACAGTTCAACACGAGGTGTTATACACAAACATGACGAAGTGCCAATCAACACGAATACAATCCCTGAAAAATACCTGAAGTGAAATGAAGGTTCATTCTTCAAAAGAAAATGTTCTTTGTTCACTTTCACAGAAAAATATTTTTGTTAATTTTTCACATAGACATATTTTTGAACACCACTAAGACTTATAGTGTTGTCATCATCAAAACATGTAAAGATTCAACAATACTCAACAACTTTTGTATCGCGTATCTTACATCGTCCAACTTTCATAGCCCATCATCTATTTTCCTCCGTATACTTTTCATCTTTGTCGTCTATCTTTCCTCGCTATTCCTTCTGACATCACCTAAAAGCTTAAACTAAGTGAACTGACCTGTTGAGCTTCCTTATGCATATACTCAATGTAGATTCGATTTAAAATCCACACTTAAAAATAAAAAAGCAATAGAGATATGATGAAAGCAATAAAAATAGCACGAGGTGCTAATGTGGAGTGTGTGTGATCGCCAGAGACACGAGGGTCTCAAAGAGGAGATTGATATGGGGAGATGATCGCAAAATACCTCTTGAAACGCGGTTGATTGTAGGTGCTTCCTTTCTCTTCAAATCGGCCGGCCGATGAAGAGAGTTCTTCACTTGGTTACCCTTGCAAAAAAGACACACAACAATAATAAAAGGAATTAGAAATAATGTGTGTGTAGCATCAATTCAATAAAAATATATGAGCATGAAAAAGATGAACAATACACACCTTAAGGGGATTGCCCTTAAACCCCTATGCAAAAGGGATGGGAGATGTATGATGAATGCATGAACAATGTGAATTAAAATTAAAGGGAAAGAGTGCATGAGATGCACTTATGGGAGAGCCTCAACGTGGTTGAGAATAATAAAAAAAAATTGAAGGGAGATGTGCATGCATGCATATGAAGAAAATAGAAACGAAGGGAATGAAAAATAAAAGAAAAGGAAGAAGGTGGCCTGTGCTTTGGCTTAAATGCTAAAGGGGGAGGAAGCTCTGCCGTAGGAAGAGAGCATGGGCTTCTCCTTCAGCCAGCAGCATGCAGCACCTGCAAGAAGAAAACACAGAAGAAGAAGGAGAAGAAGAACGCAGGGAGAGAGAGATGGGCGGCCGAAGAAGAGAAAAGATAAGGGGATCAACCCCTTATAGGATTGATCAAAGGATAAGCAAGGCAAGAGTCCCAACTGGGGAAAGATAAGAACGGGTAATGACCAAACAAAGTAGGACTCTTGGGGGAAAGGCTGCGCTCGTTCGGAACACGAAAGTGAAACACGACCTTGTTCAGGGCGTCAATTCAAGAATTGACGACCTTCAAGAGGGCGTCTTTTAAAAACACGCCTTAGATCAGGGCGTTAATTTAAAAATCAAATTTTAGAATTTATTTGAAAAATTGTGAAACACGTCTGATTTAAAGGCGTTAATTAAAAAACGCCTTAACAAAGGACGTTAATTCAAAATATTCAAAATAGGGCCATTTTTCAATTCTCAATATTATTTTCCCATTTTTTAGGTGAAGGTGCATCTCGTCTCACTGATTCCAACGATTATTTTTTGTGAATTTTTCTGACACCCGGAAGGCCACCAAATCACCTCTGGAAGAGAGTGGAAAATAATATTAAAAAATCAATTTGAAAAAGTGACGACCGTGAGTAAGGCGTGAATTCAATTTTTTTGATTTTTTATTCTTTTCACATTCAAAGTAACGCCCATGGTTAAGTCGTTATTTCCTAAAAAAATCTGAAAAATTCCCAGAAAAATCCAGAAAAATGGAAATTTGAAAGAATGGACGCCCTGCAGTATAGTCGTCAATTTTTTAAGAAACGTCCATGTATAAGTCGTTATTTAAAAGACGCCCCAGATCAAGTCGTTATTTCTAAAAAATAGAGAAAAAAAAGCCCAGAAAATCCAGAAAAATCCAAAAAAAATAGAAAAAAATAGGAAAAAATAGGAAAAGGGTGAAAAAAGGGAGAAATCTAAAAAAAGTGGGAAAAAACACTCAAATAGAACTAATTTGAGGGTCGAATTGGGACATTACAAGGCAATATGAGATGTACTCACAGTAACGTCAATTTTGGCGTGTCTACACTCAAGCTCTTATTATGAAATTTTAACATTATTTTAGGCTTCCTAAAATCAGGATGTTACACCCCGCAGTAGTGGTGGCTCACGGAGGTAGATCCCCAATCAGTAATGGCAACAATAGGGGGTCAACAACTAGCGACAACATCCCAGATCT
Source organism: Amorphophallus konjac (assembly GCA_022559845.1). Taxonomy (NCBI): domain Eukaryota; kingdom Viridiplantae; phylum Streptophyta; class Magnoliopsida; order Alismatales; family Araceae; genus Amorphophallus; species Amorphophallus konjac. The sequence continues at coordinate 153,639,886 of CM040121.1, forward strand.
AGAGGTGATGGAGGCAACAAGGCCCCCACAGCAACAGCAGTTGGCAACAAGGCTCCCACAACAGCAACACAGCCCTAGATCCAGTGGCGATGGAGGGAGCAAGTGTAACGGAACATCTGTGAGCTATGGACACAGGGAGGTTGTATCAATGATGAATCGGCCGTTGAAAGGGGGTCGAACTGGCAAACGGTGACTGTTATAAGCCGTTAGTTGTTTGTCTTTAGATGAGATTATTATATTAGTTGCATTTTTGTGTTCCTTTTAGTAATTTTGGTAGAGGGAAATGTATGGGATGAGGTGGCACAATCTCCACCTATAATATGTAACAAGAATCAGCTATGAGCATTATAAAAGGGGAAGGTCTGATCATAACAGAGATCATGACTCTTAAACCACTCTGCCGAGTTCTTCAGCCTGCTCTAGTTCTCTGTTCTTGTTCTGGTGTGTGCCTAGATATTCACTCCGTAGTAGTTCTTGTTCTATAATTAACTATCAACTTGGAGCCAGAGCCTGAACGTCAGAACCAGGAGGATCTGGAGGCTCTTCCTCTCATCTTCTAGAAGTGTCGTACTAAATTGGTGTTTGAGCCTCCTTCAGGTAGCTCCAATTCTTCTCTCCACATGGCTTCTAGTTCCAATGATGATGTTCTTTCGCTCCTTCAAGATATGTAATCCAAGATCAGTCTTATACACGATGAATTGGGTTCTATGAACCAACAAGTACATAATCTAGAGACTAAACCCTCTGATTCCTCTGGTTCGAGAGATATTACTCAGGATGTGACTAGTTCTTTTAGGCCAAAATACCATGAGTTTCCTAAATTTGACGGCCGATCAGATCCATGTGAATGGAAATTCAAAGCAGAACGATATTTCTTATATAATCAGGTTCTAGATTATCATAAAGTTTCTTTTGCATCATTTTATCTTGAAGGTGAAGCACTACAATGGTTTTGGCATTTCTCTCATACTAAGGATACAATTTCTTGGTCTGATTTTTTAACGGGGTTGGACTCAAGGTTTGGGGCTATTTCTGTGGTTGATTATCATGGACAATTAAGCAAACTCAAACAATTTGGTTATGTCTCTGAGTATCAACAACAATTTGAATTAATGAGTAATAAAGTTCAAGGTGTTTCGGAGGACCATCTACTTGGTATTGTTTTAAGTGGGTTAAAGGAAGAATTATCTTGCGAGGTTAGATCCTTTATGTCTAAATCTCTGTCACAAGCTATGCAACTGGCTCGGATTCAAGAACAAAAGCTTATGTCCAGACGCCGCACTGCTCCCCATTTCAATTTTACCAATTCTCAACCATCCAAATTCACTCAAGCTCCCACACAATTTGCACAGCCACAATATCTCAAACCCACCAACCCTCCTGTACGTAAGCTCACAACTCAGCAGTTGCAGGACAGAAGGGCCAAGGGCCTTTGCTATAACTGTGATGAGAAGTACATCCCTGGACACATCTGCCAAAATCGAAAGCTATTTCTATTACAGCTGATTCCAGAGGACAATGAGTATGAACAGTTAGATGTGGCAGAACCTGTGGAAAATCTGGAAATTCCACATGAGCTGGAACCATCCTTATCTTCTCATACAATTTCACAGATGCAGTCCCCTGGAACACTCAGACTGCAGGGAATTATTGGCAATTTTCCTGTTATAGTTCTGATTGATAATGGGAGCACTCATAATTTCTTGGATCCTAGAGTGGCACAAAAATTGGGATTATATGTCACAAATATCGCACCCCATCCAGTAAAAATTACTGCTGGATTGCAAATTGCTTCTCAGGGGTGCTGTCAGGGAGTCACCCTCAAATTACCAGGAATATCGTTTACAATAGATTTTTTGGTCCTACCCTTGGGAACAATTGATGTGGTCTTGGGGAACACTTGGCTGCAACTTTTAGGGGACATAACCTTGAATATTTCACAAATGGTCATGAAATTCACTGTCAAGGGACAAGACTTTGTTTTAAAGGGTTTACCCCCACAATCTCTTGATTTAGTATCAGCCAAACAATTCTGCTCAGATTTACCTAAAGCTCGGGCATTATATTCTCTGCACTTATATTCCATTGATGCTTCTACATCTTCAACTTCACCTTCCATCATTATGCAATCTTATCCAGTTGATTTAGCTACTATCTTACAAAAGTATGACGTAGTTTTCTCTGAACCACAATCATTGCCCCCAAGTAGGATTCATGACCATCGGATACCTTTGACAAATGAGTCTAAAACAATTGCATTGCCTTCTTATAGGCATTCACCTCTTCAAAAAGATATCCTTGAAAGAGAAATAGAAGCTCTTCTTTCAAAAACCCACATCCAATCCAGCAACAGTCCCTTCTCAGCTCCAGTTCTCTTAGTTCAGAAAAGAGATGGGAATTGGCGGATGTGTATAGACTACCGAGCCTTGAATCAGAACACAGTCAAAGAGAAGTTCCCTATTCCTCTTGTGGATGATTTGTTGGATGAATTATATGGGGCCAAATTATTTACAAAACTGGATTTGAGGTCTGGTTACCATCAAATATGCATGCACCCTGCAGACATCTCAAAGACTGCTTTTAGAACTCATGAAGGGCACTATGAATTTCTAGTGATGCCCTTCGGGCTTTCAAATGCACCCTCAACATTTCAAAACCTGATGAATGATATTTTCAGGGAGTATTTGAGAAAATTTGTCTTGGTATTTTTTGATGATATTTTAATATATAGTTCTTCTTGGGAGTTGCATTTACAACACCTTGGGCAGGTACTCAACACCTTACAACAAAACAACTTATATGTTAAGATTTCTAAGTGTGCATTTGGTGTGTGTCAAGTGGAATATTTGGGTCATATTATTTCAGACAAAGGGGTATATATGGAGACAAGCAAAATTGAGGCCATTTTATCATGGCCTACTCCTACATCTATCAGAGCTTTAAGGGGCTTCCTTGGTCTAACTGGTTATTACCGGAAATTTATAAAGAACTATGCACTCTTGGCTGCACCTCTTACTCAGCTATTGAAGAAGGATGGATTCTTATGGTCACCTATAGCTGACAAGGCTTTTCAATAGCTTAAGCACACCATGACTGAAGCTCCAATTTTGGCCTTGCCTGATTTTAATCAGACCTTTGTGGTAGAATGTGATGCATCCGGAACAGGCATGGGGGGAGTCTTAATGCAACAAGGTAGACCAATAGCATATATTAGCAAAGCCTTTTCTCTTGAATAGTTAGGCAAATCAGCCTATGAGAAAGAGATGGAGGCCATAATTTTTGCTGTACAGAAATGGCATCCATACTTGATGGGCAGACATTTTGTTATCAAGACTGACCATAAGAGTCTCAAATATTTGTTGAATCAACAGGTTCACACACCTGCACAGCAAAGGTGGTTGGTGAAATTATTAAGCTATGATTTTAGTCTTGAATATAAATCTAGTAGTCATAATAAGGCAGCTGATGTCTTATCTCAGATATCTGAAGATCAGATTGAATATACCTGTAATGCTATTTCAGTCATCATTCCTACTTGGTTTCAGGATCTGCAGGCCTCTTACAATACAGATGACACTTTTAAGAAACTGATAACTCAGTGGAATGCAGGAACCTTGAACCCTGATAAATATTCTGTGAAGGGAAGAATCTTATATTACAAGGGGTGGATATTTCTTTATAAGTCACACCACTTAATCCCTACCATCTTACAGGACCATCATTCCACCCCGGAAGGAGGCCACTCGGGATACCACAAAACCCTGCACAGGATAAGGACATTTTACTGGCCAACTATGCATCACTGATCAGTTAGACAATTTGTAAAAGAATGTGATATCTGTCAACAGAATAAGTATGTACATCAATATCCGTCTAGCTTGTTGCAACCCTTGCCAATTCCTGAGCATATCTGGACTCACATATATATGGATTTTATTGATGCACTACCACTTTCTCACAACAAATCTACAATTTTGGTGGTTATTGATAGATTATCAAAGTATGCTCACTTTATTGCTCTCAAACATCCCTACACAGCAGTCATTGTAGCACAAGAATTTGTACAGAATATTGTCAAACTGCATGGATTGCCACATACTATTATATCAGACAGGGGTGCTATTTTCACAAGCAAATTTTGGTCAGAGATATTCAGACTACAAGGGGGTTCAATTACGGATGAGCTCTGCTTACCATCCGCAAACTGATGGGCAAGCGGAATCTTTGAATAAATGTTTGGAAACATATTTGCGATGCTTCTGTTTTCAGCAACAGAACCAATGGCTACAATGGCTCCCATGGGCAGAGTATTGCTATAATACCTCTGTCCATTCATCCACTGGCAAAACTCCCTTCGAGGCAGTATATGGGACTCCTCCACCTGCATTGCTATCTTATGTTCCGGGTATTACTCAAGTGCAGGAGGTAGGTGACACATTGCTTAAGTGTGATAGCATATTAAAAGAGCTCAAAGCACATCTGATTAAAGCTCAACACAGAATAAAGTGCCTGGCCAACAGGAAAAGGACAGATAGAGAATATCTAGTAGGAGACTGGGTGTAGTTGAAATTGCAGCCTCATCGGCAGCAATCAGTAGTTACCAGAGATAATAATAAACTTAGTGCAAGGTACTATGGCCTGTACCAAATAGAGAAAAAAATTGGGACTGTTGCCTATAAATTATCATTGCCCACTAGTTCCAAGATACATCCAGCTTTTCACATCTCCCAGTTGAAACCAAAGCTCGGCAGCAGAGCAGCACAAACCTGACCATTACCAGACAACTTACCCTCAATACTTAAACAACTTGCACAGTTATTGGGTCGAAGGCTTGTCAAGAAGGGCAATGTTGCAGGGGTAGAACTTCTCATCCAGTGGCAAGGCCAATCATCGGCAGAAGCTACATGGGAGGACTATGACCAGTTCACATCTTCTTATCCCTTCTTTGACCTTGAGGACAAGGTCTCTTCGAACGGGGGGAGGAGTTGTAACGGAACATCTTTGAGCTATGGACACAGGGAGGTTGTATCAGTGATGAATCGGCCGTTGAAAGGGGGTCGAACCGGCGAACGGTGACTGTTATAAGTCGTTAGTTGTTTGTCTTTAGCAGAGATTGTTATATTAGTTGCATTTTTGTGTTCCTTTTAGTAATTTTGGTAGAGGGAAATGTATGGGATGAGGTGGCACAATCTCCACCTATAATATGTAACAAGAATCAGCTATGAGCATTATGAAAGGGGAAGGTCTGATCGTAACAGAGATCATGACTCTTAAACCACTCTGTCGAGTTCTTTAGCCTGCTCTAGTTCTCTGTTCTTGTTCTGGTGTGTGCCTAGCTATTCACTCCGCAGTAGTTCCTGTTCTACAATTTATCTATCAACCTGGAGCCAGAGCCTGAAGGTCAGAACCAGGAGGATCTGGAGGCTCTTGCTCTCATCTTCTAGAAGTGCCGTACTAGCAAGGCTCCCCACAGTGGCAGCAACGGCGGATGGAACTTGACTGCCGACGGACAACGCCAGACCAGCCCTTTCTCCCTTGTAGAAAGTGCTCAGAATTGACTGGCGCCAGGATGGGGCCATCCGAAATCGGATCCGAGATCAACCAGAAAATTGGAAGTGAAGTCAACCCGAAAATATGTGATTTTTGGTCAACAGCCTGAACAAGATCCGAAAATTGATTTCAAATTCGGGGTTGATCTCGGATCTGTGGATCCATTAACCCTAAGAAGAGCCCATCAACCCCTACTCTCAGACTCCCATTGTTGGGGCCAACAATAACAACTTTGATGATGCATATACACATCGGTCGCACTCCAACTCTCTTCCTATCGGTGTAATCTCACCCAATTGAGCATGGTTAGTTGAGAATCACAATTATATTAAGAAATAGTTTGGCTTGCTGCACACCTTGAATGTGCGGTATATTTAAATTTTTTATTTTTTTAAGAAAATGAAATTATTTTTAAGATATCTCAACTTTAGATACAAATCACATCATCATCTGATTATCTCAAAAAATTTAAGATAAAAGAAATCAATTTTTAAGAGAATGAACCCAACATTATGTATTTGATTTGATCTTTTTGATTTTTTTAGATAATCTAATAAAGACATGATTTACAGCTCAAATAAAGATATCTTAAAAATCACTTCAAAAAATTTTTAAATAAAAAAAATTAAAAACACAACATACCCTGAATGTGCAATGAGCATTACTCATTAAGAACTGAAATCTGACCCACTGCACATTACATACGGTCCGCGTCACGGATGTAACTACAGGGCTTTAGGACCACGTAAATCCTTCAATACCCATAAAAACACCACATTTATACGACAGTTGTGTGAGTAATGGCTCGCCCTTCCCATTACTTGCACCAAGAAAACCGCATGCATGCGGTTACGTGGGTGGCTGGGAATGGGTCTCCCTCCACACTCTATAGAAACTCTAACTCCCATGCGTTGGCAAGATTTGGAAACGCAAGAATTAAATGGCCATCCGTTTCTCCTGGGCTAATGCAGCAGGAACGCATAGCCTTTGTTCAACTATAAAAGGAGGACCTCTCCTCCATGTTTTGGTATCCCATGGTGAGAGCCCAAGTGACATCTTAGAGAAAGATCTAGCAGGTCTTGGGGGGTGTGAGTTTGAGAGAGTTTTGCAGTGAGGATTTATTCCTCCGGGTTGGTGTGAGGCTTTCTTTGTATATTTCTCCACATCTAGTGAAGTTTCGCTGTCGTCATCGCCCGTGGACGTAGGGGGGTAACCTCCGAACCACATAAATCTTTGTGTTCCTATCTTGTGTGATTGTTCCTTCATCTTCCTCCCTTCTTCTTGTTGTGCGGATCGAGATCTTGGGGCATCACTCTGTCCGTCCGAGTGGTCGTGTCATAACAAACTGGTATCAGAGCCCATTTAAGATTCGATCCGTGTTCCTTGTTGATGGCTACAAAGTCGACATCGGCAATGAAGTTCGACGTTGAAGTGTTCGATGGAAAGACGAAGGATTTCAACATCTGGCGACTGAAGATGCAGTCCTTGTTAGTACAACAGGGACTGAGCAAGGCGGTTAAAGGTAAGGAGGTCCTACCGGCCGAGTGGAAAGATGAAGAAAAAGAAGAATACATGGAGCGTGCTCTTGCAGCAATTCGTCTATGCTTGGCAGATGATGTGTTGAGAGAAGTTGCTGATGAAGACACCCCAGCAAAACTCTGGCTCAAGCTCGAGTCAAGGTACATGACGAAGTCTCTCACAAACCGCTTGTACTTGAAGCAACGGTTGTTTACCTTTCGCATGAAAGAAGGTATGCCCATTTCCGATCATCTGAACGAGTTTAATAAGATCGTTATAGATCTTAAAAATATTGGTGTTAAGGTAGATGATGAGGATCAAGCCCTCATACTCCTGTGCTCATTACCTCCTTCATATGAGCATTTTGTTGATACACTGTTATATGGGAGAGATGATATCTCTGTTGAAGATGTCAAGGCTTCCTTGAACTCTAAGGAGTTGAAACGGCGAGTTCTAGAAACTCATGGTGAAGATCGGGCAGATGGCCTGATGGTGAGAGGGAGAGCTGAGAAAAAGGAGTTTGGTAAAAAGGGCAAGGCTAGATCAAAATCCAAATCAGCAAAGAAGATCAAGTGTTATGAATGCAATCAAAGAGGGCACATCCGGAAAGATTGTCCAAGATTGAAAGGGAAAGGTAAGGTTCAGGAGGAGTCTTCTTCTGACACAGTAAATGTTGTTCAAGAGGAGACTGTAGAAGATGAGACTGTTTTGTCGGTCTCTACTAGCACTTCCGGGGATGACTGGATTCTTGATTCTGGTTGTACCCTCCACATGTGTCCTCACAGGGAATGGTTTTCTACTTACACAACAATAAGTAGTGGTACCGTAACCTTAGGGGATAATAGAACTCTTGCAGTTGCCGGGGTTGGTACGATTAGAATCAAGATGTTTGACAATGTCATCAGAACTCTAGAAGTGCGGCATATTCCAGAACTGAGGAAAAGTCTGATCTCCTTGAGTATTTTGGACGTTCATGGATATCGATTCTCGACAGAGAATGGAATCCTAAAAGTTTCTAGAGGTGCATTGGTTGTGATGAAAGGGAAGCTGATTAGTGGCCTTTATCATCTACAAGGCAACACTGTGATGGGCAGTGCCAATCTGGCACGAAGTTCAGATGATCCTACCCAAGTGTGGCACATGAGACTGGGCCACATGAGTGAAAGAGGCATAATGGAGTTGAGCAAACGAGGTTTGCTTGATGGTCAGAAGACTGAGAAACTGGATTTCTGTGAGCATTGCGTGTATGGCAAGCAGTGCAGGGTGAAATTCAGTACAGCAGTTCACAGGACTAAAGGCACTGTGGATTACATCCACTCTGACCTTTGGGGTCCTGCTCCGGTAGTCTCAAAGGGTGGTGCAAGTTATTTGCTGACCTTTATTGATGATTACTCAAGAAAGGTTTGGGTATATTTTCTAAAGAAGAAGAGTGAGGTGTTCGTCACTTTCAAGCAGTGGAAGGCGTTGATTGAGCGGCAGACTGGTAAGAAGATCAAGCGCTTCCGTACTGATAACGGTATGGAATTCTGCTCGAAAGAATTTGATGATTTCTGCAAGAACGAAGGTATCGTTCGACATCGCACTGTAGCAGGAACACCACAACAGAACGGTATTGCAGAACGGATGAACAGGACACTCTTAGAAAGAGCGAGAAGTATGTTGTCTCAGGCGGGTCTGTCAAAAGCATTTTGGGCAGAAGCTGTCAACACGACTTGTTATTTGGTGAATAGATCTCCATCCACAGCCATAGAGTTGAAAACTCCCGAGGAGGTATGGTCTGGATCTCCTTCTGATTATTCTCACCTCAGAATTTTCGGTTGTCTTGCCTATGCCCATGTCACAGGTGACAAATTGGAGCCAAGGGCAAAGAAGTGCATTTTCGTTGGATATGCACAGACACAGGGTGTGAAGGCGTATCGGTTGTGGTGTACCGATCCTCAGTCACCTAAGTTCATGATTAAGAGAGATGTGACCTTCGATGAGTCTGCGATGCTCCGGGCAGGAGAGAAATCAACAACAGAAAATGGAGATCAAGTTAATGGCAAGCGGGCAGAGCTAGAGGTGAAGCTCTCCACAGAAAGTGCAGTGCAAGAGGAGACAGTGCGAGTCCCAGATATGACAGTTGATGTGCCAGAGAGCAGTACAACACAACGGCAATCCCCACAAAGGCAGTACAATATCGCGACTGGCAGAGAGCGAAGGGTGATCAGACCACCCAGCAGGTATAGTCATGCTGACATGGTAGCTTTTGCTTTGTCTGTTGCAGATGATATTGAGGGGGGAGAACCATGTTCTTATAAAGAGGCAATTGCATCAGAAGAGTCCTCTAAATGGCAGTTGGCCATGCAAGAGGAGATTGAGTCTCTACAGAAGAACAACACATGGAAGCTGGTGAAAATACCACTAGGTCAGAAGGTTGTGGGATGCAAATGGGTCTTCAAGAAGAAAGAGGGAATCCCTGGTGTGGAGGATGCTAGATTCAAGGCACGATTGGTGGCGAAGGGTTTCACACAGCGAGAAGGTATTGACTTCAATGAGGTATTCTCTCCTGTCGTGAAATATACCTCTATTCGTGTGTTGCTTGCCATAGTTGCTTTGCTTGATTTAGAGCTAGAGCAACTGGATGTTAAGACAGCATTCTTACATGGCGAGCTAGAGGAGAAAATCTACATGCACCAGCCAGAGGGATTCAAGGTTTCTGGTAAGGAGGATCATGTGTGCCTGTTAAAGAAGTCTTTATATGGCTTAAAGCAATCACCTAGACAGTGGTACAAGAGGTTTGATACTTTTATGCTGAGTCATAATTACTCTAGAAGTGATTATGATAGTTGTGTGTATCATAAAAGGCTTCCCAATGGTTCGTTTATTTATTTGTTGTTGTATGTTGATGACATGTTGATAGCTGCCAAGAACATGTCAGAAATTAATCATTTAAAATCTCAGTTGAATGGTGAATTCGAGATGAAAGATCTTGGAGCAGCAAAGAAGATTTTGGGTATGGAAATTCACAGAGACCGTGGCACTGGAAGGTTGTACTTATCACAAAAAAAGTACGTGGAGAAGGTGTTGGAGCGGTTCGGCATGAAAGATTGCAAGGCTGTGAGCACTCCATTAGCAGCCCACTTCAGATTGTCTGCAGAAGATTCACCAAAGACAGAGAAGGAGCTGGAACTGATGTCTAAGGTTCCATATGCGAGTGCAGTTGGTAGCATTATGTATGCCATGGTATGTACTCGACCTGATATTTCTCATGCTGTTAGTGTGGTTAGCAGGTATATGGGAAATCCTGGGAAGGTCCACTGGGAGGCTGTGAAGTGGATTCTTCGTTACCTCAAAGGTGCTTCAGATGTGAGCCTAATATTTCAGAAAGGAATCAGTAATGACAGCCAGCTGGTCGGCTACGTCGATTCAGATTATGCTGGAGATCTGGATAAGAGGAGATCCCTGACAGGTTATGTCTTTACTTTCTCAGGCTGTGCTATTAGTTGGAAGGCTGTTTTGCAGTCTACCGTGGCTTTGTCTACGACAGAGGCAGAGTATATGGCAGCGGCAGAGGGAGTGAAAGAAGCCTTGTGGCTGAGAGGTTTGGTTGGCGATCTGGGTCAAGTGCAGGAGACAACTCTGGTGTACTGTGATAGTCAGAGTGCCATACATCTGACCAAAAATCAGATGTATCATGAGAGAACCAAACACATCGATGTCAGGTATCACTTTGTTCGTGATGTTGTGTTGCAGGGTACCGTAGCTGTTCAGAAGATTTCTACAGTGGAGAACCCTGCAGACATACTGACAAAGCCTATTCCTTCTGAGAAGTTCAGGCATTGCCTGGACTTGGTCGGCTTGCAGAGCACGTGAGGTGGCCCCGACGGGGGCATGGATGGTGATGGCGGTCGTGGCAGAGCTTGTCACTGGATGCGGCTTGTGAAGACGAGCCAAGAGGAGAATTTGTGAGTAATGGCTCGCCCTTCCCATTACTTGCACCAAGAAAACCGCATGCATGCGGTTACGTGGGTGGCTGGGAATGGGTCTCCCTCCACACTCTATAGAAACTCTAACTCCCATGCGTTGGCAAGATTTGGAAACGCAAGAATTAAATGGCCATCCATTTCTCCTGGGCTAATGCAGTAGGAACGCATAGCCTTTGTTCAACTATAAAAGGAGGACCTCTCCTCCATGTTTTGGTATCCCATGGTGAGAGCCCAAGTGACATCTTAGAGAAAGATCTAGCAGGTCTTGGGGGGTGTGAGTTTGAGAGAGTTTTGCAGTGAGGATTTATTCCTCCGGGTTGGTGTGAGGCTTTCTTTGTATATTTCTCCACATCTAGTGAAGTTTCGCTGTCGTCATCGCCCGTGGACGTAGGGGGGTAACCTCCGAACCACATAAATCTTTGTGTTCCTATCTTGTGTGATTGTTCCTTCATCTTCCTCCCTTCTTCTTGTTGTGCGGATCGAGATCTTGGGGCATCACTCTGTCCGTCCGAGTGGTCGTGTCATAACAAGTTGTTTACTCGTTGCTCACAAATTACTGGCCATTTTTTGGACAGTAGAAACTTGAATCAGAATAGTTGTCATCGAACCTTGGATCAGAAGGGTTCCTAAACCATCTGAAATATCTTTTTGCTTAAAGATGATATGTTCGTTCCATACTAGATTCGTATGGTCCACCTTTGATTATGCTCCTATGCCTAATTTCCTCGTACAAGCACCTTGAACTGAAGTTGATACATTCAGTTCCAACCTCTGCAAGACATCTATTATCAGTTCGGAGTTAAAGCATGTACTTTTTTTCCCATCAAGCAACTCGTCTAAGAATCCAATAATCTGAGGGGAGGCACTTCATTATTGGAAGAAAGACAACTGACCATCACCAAGAAACTTCCAACAAAACCTATGATGGTTGAGCTCAACAGAACTCTGGCTTCAACTTCAACATTGAGAAGTAGGTTCTCAAACTGTTCTGTCACATTAAGACATGCACTAGAGAAGTTACAATTGGTTGAAACTTACTGTGTTTGGCTCCTGTTAGTGCAATCAGGAAGCTAACAACACAAGTGAAAGCTAGTATCATTGATCCATAAAGACCTCAGATGGTCATAATAGATTGCCCGAACGCAAAATTACTCTTCATGGGAATATGCACCTATAGTTTCCCTATTTATAGACTCCCAGCTACCTTCTCATACAAGTCATGAGGCCAATTCCTCTGCATGTTGTTTGCTATGAAGTTTGTAACCTGCAAGAAATATTAAGTATAAGCAAAGACGAAGAGGAAAGCAACGGAATAGACCATGGAGCAGAAATTTCACGTGATTTGTTGACAAAATCAATTTACTTTTGAGGTAGACTCCATCCATATGAAGGAATTACATGAAATTTGTAATGGGATTAGACTATACAAAACACAGATACCAAGATAAACCTTTAATTTGGATCAGAAGGTGAAATTTCATTGTAGACGATGAAGTGCTAACTTATATATATTAGAAGATTACATACCTCTGAAGGAAATGCAACCTTTCTGTTTACTTCTAGGATCAAGAAATGAAGTAAAATACTCCAGTTTACTGAATGCACAGGGTGGTTGATGGACTCCCAAGAGGATTTCCATATGCAAAGAACACAAGTTAAATAAATCTAAAGATGAATTCCTTCATTCTTCCATTTAAAAATAGGTGTTCTTTGACAGAAACCTTAGAGAAGAAATAAAGACACAATTGCACGAAAAAAGCAACCAGTTCCACTGAACAATACTTGAACTCCACCTAGTGATCCGTCCCCATCCATTGTTACAGCTTCAGGTATCAAACACATCTTTCTGAAAATTTTGAACAGATAGCATTTACGCCACCAACGTCAACTCTTAGGAGATGGCAGGGAGCAGAATGCTCCTTTCTAGAAGACAGCAATTACTCAGAAGATTTTTTACATATAGATGTAATGTTGGAAGAGGACAATTGGATGTGCTCCATACCATTGAGGCTGGTGAGACCTTTCGAGTTACAGTTGAAAGGGGTGAAGAGCTCCAAAGAGGTGCCTTGTGACTGTGGGTCATATTACTAAAGATTCCAATTATGACCAGCAAAATCAGAGAACATGTTGATTGTAACTGTGGAAATATACTATTCAACCGCAAAGAACATGCTGACCATAAGTGAAATCAGAGAATCCAAGAGCAAACTATTCAATAGAGATGAACTGTTTAGGTCAGTGCAACCTGCTACATGTGAATCCATGGATTAAGAGTATGTAGTGAGGATCAGCCTCAGTGCATGCCACCATAGCTGACATCTCACTTGTTCAAAGAACAACTCTGACATCCATGATTCACCTAAGCTCAGGATAATTCTCAAGTGCAAAAATTGTCTAGGCCTTCAATTCCATGACCCTATGGACCAAGGAACTGCGAAGCCACAGTGCACAAAATGCCACAATTCCTGGATCATCTTCCTCATTTCAGATAAAACAAAATATCTACTAATATGGTACAGAGAAAAAGAATGCACTTTATATATTACTTTGTATATGCAAACTACTGCTAATATTAGCCTTCAATTTGGCAATTTTTTTACTCAATATAAATTCCTTTACGAGCATACCTTCGCCTTCAGAGCACGTAATGTTCCATCAGTGTCTCTAACATTCTCCAAACAATTAAGAACCACCTTTAGGAGATCCGGTACACATGCCTGGACATGGGGTGATAACTGTGGGAATACATCTATGGCAGAATCTGGTCTCCGTGGATCTAGTGGAAGAAATGACAATTTGGACACCTCTCTTAAAGCATCCAAAGACTCATTGGCTCTAGCTAATTTATGGACATACAAAATGGCCTCGAGCTGCCTTAACACTGTTTGCTGTTCAGAAATATGTTCCCTGTCTTGAAGGCTGCACATAAAAATTCCAGTAATCTAAAATATTAGAGAAAAAGATAACTGTTTCAAAAACTAAAGTCAATGGAACGGACAAATTATGAATTTATGATGGCATTTAAGCAGAGCCTGCCAGTCTAAGAAATTTCAACAAGGTATACATCCAAAGACATCAGGAAATTTTTCCTTTTGGAAGCTTCCATAGAATGTCAAACCAGAGAAGAAACTTTGTTTAAAGAAAATTCAATTGAATGGACACCTTCCCACAATCAGGAATTTTGTTTAGTGATAATGACATAAAATTCAAAATTTCCATTCCCACAGCAGTCTATCACTGCTTTATGAAAGAGGCCATTAAGAAAATCTGGGCATAGGATATGTTTTTCCTCTGCATAAAAATTAAAAATCAAATAGGCGAATTGATTCAGAAACATTGTGAGATACATCTTTTCCGAAAAAGATGAGACAAGCAGCCACATAAGAATGATGTTGAGAAGATCAAAAGAGAAATATTTCAAAACCATCCAATCCATATGCAACGAACTAAAGAAGCAGCCTTTCAGTAACCAGTCAAAGTATTGTTCCAATTAAAGCTAGTTCCAGCCTTCAGAAGTAATTCATTTCTTCACCATTGAAATCTGGTAATAGTCAGAGTGTGTCGTGCCACTAATGTCCCTTGCATGGTTTGCAAATTGGATGCCAAATTTTTCCCAACCATGGCTTCATCATTTTTTGTTTAGTGAAGCTAAATACGATCCATGTTCATGGTTGCACTCCATCTCTACCAAGTGAGCAAACTCCAACGTTCAGCTTGAATAAGTTGCCTGGGCGGCTACATGGATTGAGCCTGTGACACAATAGGTCAAGCTGAAATTTTTTTGACACATGCTCCAGTTGACAAAGCAAAATGTTCTCTCTCTGGTCTGCTAAGGAAAAAGGGAGAACAAAACAAGCACTTAGTACTGGTGATGCATAAAGCATTCCCTGGATCTTTGCTGTTGACTGTTTTGCAAGGCTCCCCCTAACCTTGTCAAATATCGAGATGATCTTCAGAACAACCCGGATACACTTAAACTGTCATCTTCACAGGATTATAAATAAATAAATACTAATGAGGGTAAATCCTTTTATGTCAGGGTAGGTGGGGCTAGAGTGTGCCACAGCAAAGAATGTCATATTGGAACCACGCATCTTTTCTGAAGTCCAAGAAAAAGAAATCACTATGATATCTCAGAGAGATCAGAAATGGCAGCCAATGATCATGATAATCTTATTATTTTTTCACAAAAACTTCAAATTTTATGCATTTACCTACTCTACATGTTTAATTAAACACAATAATAATATAATAATGTACACATACATTGAAAGTGAATAGTGTATATCTTATTGTCAACAAAACACATACATATAGAGGAGGGTTCCACTACGCTAAATCACTATGATATCTCAGAGAGATCAGGAATGGCAGCCAATGATCATGATAATCTTATATTTTTTTCACGAAAACTTGAAATTTTATGCATTTACCTACTCTACATGTTTAATTAAACACAATAATAATATAATAATGTACACATACATTGAAAGTGAATAATGTATATCTTATTGTCTACAAAATACATACATATAGAGGAGGGTTCCACTACCCTAAATCACTATGATATCTCAGAGAGATCAGGAATGGCAGCCAATGATCATGATAATCTTATTTTTTTCACAAAAGCTTCAAATTTTATGCATTTACCTACTGTTGGGTCACGGAATATAAGTTCCGCTTTTCTGAGAAAGGAAAAATGTTGCAAATGGGGGGGTGTATAAATAGCTTGTGCAAGGTTTATTCCGTGAGTGCGCATCGTACCAGAGGATTTAGATTCGAGTGCTGGATCTTTCCCCACTGACTGCAATCAATGTTGATTTATATCGGTCTAACGTCCGAACACCCTTATTTAATTGTCAAAGAAGTCTTAAGATCCCCTACATAGGTTCTGATGCTGAGGGCAAGGTCACTTGCACGGCTCACAATTACCTCTCATTCACCACCGATAGATAGATAGAACTAGGGCTTTATCAAAGGCCCCATTGAGTTTAGGCCAAAAACCCTATGATTTGGGAGCATGAATGCAATTCTGCAAAAGCCATAGGCGTTTTTGAAGTGTCGGGAGGTTTTCTGGACTCCAAAGGTATTTTGATAATTTGGGATTTCTAAGAGATATTTTGGTAATTTTACTAGGCTATGGGTATTTCTGGAATTTCCGGGTTGGAGAGAAAGTATGGAGCGATCTCCGACCTCCGAGGACACCGAGACAGTTTCCGACAAGTTTTGAAGGTTTCTAGGTCGGAGGGGTATTTTGGTAATTTTACTAGACCCCGAAAAGACCTGGGTTTGGGGGGACTCTTAGGTGCAAGATAGGGCTAAAGAGGTCTCTAAGCGAAATGAGCAACAATGGACTTCGTAGAAGATGTTCATGTGTTGATTCGCAAAGAGAGGGGCATGCACACATTTTTTCGAAAGTAGGGACTTATGTGCGATTCTCCTTTGACCAGCCCATAATGGAAGAACTGGGTACATTCCACGAATCGTACAAATACATGGATTGTCGGCGAATTATCGATTGTACAAGAAAAAGGGGTCTCCGCACTGACACGGGTTGTAGGGGCATAGCCCTAATTACATAAAGTTGCAGGATAGAACTGCAAACCACATGACTTGAATTTTCTTACAATCTTGGGAGGGGCATTTCTACAATTCCTTATTATTTGAAGGAATTACATGATTTGACCGTCCAGGATACATGAAAAATTACATACATAACCTCTAGGGGAATAAACGCAAGACCCAGGGGTATTTATAAAACATACCCTTAATGGGCCTTTTTACAAACAAACAAACAAACTTCGCCGAGTGTCCACGTCTGTCAGTCTGTATCTCTGTGTGTCCGTGTCTCCTTGGCCCAGAGGGCTATTTATAGAAGTAGGAGAACCCAGGTTGTTAAAAACATGGGGATTTGCCTCAATTTTGACGAAAAATGGATTTTAATCCCAATTTTGACAAAGTAGGGTAGCCACTCCTTTTGTTTCTTCTTTTCTTTTTTTTTTATGGGAACACAGACCCTAGGGGGTTATTTGACCCGTGGGCAAGACCTGGGGGGTCAAGTGACCCCACAGGGGCCACGTTGACCCCACTGGGGGCCCAACGGGGTCAAACGGCCCCGCCCAAGGTCGTTTGATCCCGTTGGGAGCCCAGTGGGGTCCCACGCCCCCCCGCGGGGTCGACTGGCCCCGTTGGGTTCTAGCGGGGTTGGCTTGACCCCCCATGGGGGTCGGTTGACCCCGCTGGGGCCCAGCGGGGTCATTTGACCCAAGGGGTGGCCTTTTGGCTCCTTTTTGAGACTTTTCTACACTTTTCTGTCGCCCCGGGTCGAGGAGAAGCCGCCGCTCTGGATTTATTGCTTCCCGAGGCCCGCTCTCTACCGCGTGGCAGCAACATGTTGGTGGAGAACCGTGCGGGAGCGAAGGATTGTTCGTTTGTTGTTTGTTCATGCACCGCTCGCCCGAGAGGAGTTTTTGCATTCGTCCGTGCCGTGTGATACAAAGTTATTCGGCCACTTTGACAGGTGTGCATGTACATTCTCCTCTTAATTTCTCTTGTTGCGACACCGCTTGCAATTATAAGGTCGGGCCAATAGACCCTTGTTGCACCCGTTATTTATCTCAATGAAAATTGGGATGTTACCATGTTACCCTCGCATTAGACGAGGTCAATATTCAGTGTATCGCCGCCTCGGGGGATATCCCCTCGCACGGGTTCAACATTGGTGTATCGCCACCCCGTGTAGTATTTCCATACTTAGGGCTTCATAGCCCACATATTGCTGCAATTATAGACTCTCGCAGCAAACGAGGCAGTCGAGAATCGGGGTAAAGCCACCACAATTGTCAGGATCGCGTGGTGCCAGAAAAATCCCTAAGGGATAAAGTCTCCCTCCCTTGAACGTGCAACTATAGGCATAGGAAGCTTCTACAAGAAGAAAAGAGATACAAAAAAGGGTCTACGCACCGCGAACGAAGCCTCGCACATGTGTATCACGTTGTCTGAGCAAGCACAGATCTCCCCTCACAACCTACGACGCGAAGGAGACGACAACAAACAAGGAAGAGCGCGTCTTCCTCTCCCCACGTGGCTGCTGTGCAAAAAACGAGCAAAAAGGGGGTCAAAGGGGGTGCTTTTATGGGAGATAGACCAGAAAAAGACCCATCCGGGGTCGGGGGGACCCGTACGGGGTGGCCCGGCCCCGGGCGGGTCAGCACGGAGGCGGGCAAGCCCGCCCGGGGTTGTTGAACATGTGTGCAACATGATTACTTTTATGGTTTTGATGATGTCTGCCTCTGTAGTCATTAATGAGCTATACATGCACTTGATAATGTTAATATTCATACATTTCAGGTCATTATACCTCCAGTGCAGACGATCAAGATCACGAGACATGGCTCAGCAAGTCTATACATCAGCAAGTCCATACACTCGGCTTCAGCAAGTCTATACATCCAACAAAGTCCATACACTCGGCTTCAGCAAGTCTATACATCCAACAAAGTCTGTACACTCAGATTCATCAAGTCTATACATCCAACAAAGTCTGTACACTCAGATTCATCAAGTCTACACATCCAACAAGGTCTGTACACTCGGATTCATCAAGTCTATACATCCAACAAAGTCTGTACACTCAGATTCATCAAGTCTATACATCCAACAAGGTCTGTACACTCGGATTCATCAAGTCTATACATCCAACAAAGTTTGTACACTCGGCTTCAGCAAGTCTATACATCCAATGTGATGCGGGATGGGACCACGGACACGACAAGCTCGCGATCGTCCCTTAACGAGGGAAGCGTCGGATGTGCGCGGTTGAGAAACCGGCAGTGAGCTAGGGTGGTCAGCTCTCTCTTTCGTGCCCGGATCGGGTCACGGGACGGTAACGCTCTCTCTCGCAGCAGCGGTGATATAAATAGAAAGCGAGCTAATTACCCTATCATGCTCTCTAGCAGCGGCATAAACAAGCATATATGAAATTAAGTAAAATGCCGAGTGTAGGGAGTGAGAACGATACCTCCACGCGCTCGGCGTGGGGAAGACGGACCCGGTCGAAACCCGTACTCCCGGAACAATAATACACAATATTACAGCAATACACGTCGCTGCCCACTCCACGCAGGGAGGTAAAGGGCTACACAATGGGGCCCGGGAGGACCGAATTCGGGTTGACGGGCAGCTTCTCGCGTTGATTCGGCAACACCCGAACACGTGACGGTGGAGCCCATGTGCTGTCCGGAAGGACCGTGTGGGACCCGGTGTCACCACTGTGGTGGGGACACTTGTGGAAGTGTTCCCTGGGCTGGCGGCACACTGGTTCGCCGGTCGGAGGCCAGGCGGCTCCGTTCGGCACCGGTCGGAATGACCGGCCACGGATCTGCCGGTTCTATTTTCCGGCGCGCGCTCCGGCAAGAACGAACACTGCGATCAGCCCCGACTTCGGAATGCGACGAAACTGGCGCCGTTGGAAAGCTGCTTCAAAGGGCTTCAACCCTATGTGATTACAGAAAAATAGTAAAGCCTGAACTTCCAATTGGCGAATTTTGAAGGTTGCTGTTGTACAGTGGCTTAACTCTCAAATCTTCAGGGCTGTCCTCTGAGAACTGTCATTGACCGCAGGGTATATGTCCGATTCAGCTCTTGAGGTCTTCATCAAAGGTGCAGGAAATTGAGCTAGGAAGACGTCAAAACTAGTTTGGATAAGTTTGGATGTGCCTACGAATTGATAGGATGTTTTCACTAACCGTGGGTCAGATCTGGAATCTGACTAAAAGCACTGTAGCTGAGATAGAACACGAATTTTTAAAAATGAATAGAAGGAAGATAAAAAATCAGGAAAAATGGTGGATGTAGGGGATGATGGAAAGAACCCCCAGTAAAATTTGCAGCCTCAAAAAAAATCAAAAAGAAGGTCGGAGATGGGAAACTCAGAGCTGCTGTCACTGTAGACAGAGACAGGACAGATCTGGGAGTGATTGAAGACCGAACTTGCAAAAATATCAAACGAAGGATTTTCGACCTGAATTTTTTTGTGGATGATGGGATGGAAGATGGGAACACACAATAAAAATTACAAATCACGAAGAGGCCGTGGCTGGTATCAGGAATTTCAGGAAGACACCTCTGTCCAGCAGGACAAAAAACCAAAGACGGATTCGCGGCGGCTCGAAGGCGGCACGAACGACGGCGGCGGCGGCACAGATGAAGATCAGAGGTTGAGAGGGGGAGATAGAATATTGATACACTCTAGAACTGGAGGTTTGAGGAGAGGAAACCAGGGGGAGAGGGCTGGGGCGCAAGAGCCTTCTTAGCATTCAACAAAATTTCTGATTTTTCACTAATTTTCACATGAAAATACATGGTTTTATATGCTTCCAACCAAATCTAACCTCCACCCTTAGATCTAGGGAGGTGAGATGGATGGCCTGGATTGCATGCCGCAAACATAAAAAAATAAATATAATATACAAGGGGGGGGGCCTATTGACCAAGAATGGCAAGGGGGGACAAGTTTGACATGGTAGGTAGCCTACCATGGAAATTCTTACCCCCTTGTCTACCCATGTGGCATATGACTAGTCCAACCTTCTAGATGTCCACCTAGGATAGTTGACCAGCCCCACAAGGTGACATGGACCAATGGGAGAGGGCTGAGGGCCCCCTTGATGGTCCTACTGACAAATTACATAGAAACCCACACAATTCATGGGAATGACTCATTGACTTATAAAGCCTTACATTTGCGTACATGCTTTCCCAAGGATATAAACACAAACTAAAAGGACATAAATGCAAAAGAAAAGTACATGCTCGGCGTTGATTCCCATCAACTCTCCCCGGGTGGGAGGAACTCGACCCCGTCGAGTAGGGGTAGGGATGCTCGAGTACTCCGGCGGATCCGTCACTTTGCCAAGTAACGCGGGTACGCTCCACTCCAAGTGATCGTCACCTGCTCATCCCATATATACTCGATATGCGCAAACTGCTATGGGCTAAAGGTGGACACTCCGGGTGGGGCACTCTCAAAAGGGAAGGAATAGCTCGAAGACTCACTAGGAATCACCGCTGAGTCCCTGTAGGTGACTAGATCCGGGTGTAGCTAAAGAACCGATCCGATACTCATCGAGCGAGTCCACTCGCCTCTTACTCATAAGAGAACGACAACGAGCTTGCACAAGACACATGCAGACTCTCAAACTACACACAAATCATGCAAACAAACCACACAAAGAAAAGCACATTGACTCAACTATGACCCTAGACTCACCTAATGTTAGTCCGACCCGTACATAGATGACGGCGGACCAGGACACCCGAACGTGTGCCATGCATGCATTTGACGTAACCGGAGGTTGACGTCATAGGGAACTCCTAGACACCCTACGATGCACCAATCATGGACATTGGGCTTGGATGTGGGAAGTTCGGGAGGTGCGGGTGGTTTGGATGGATTGGAAGAACCAAAGTTTTCACTACCCCCATATGAAGGTTCGGACCTATGGCTATGTGGAGTTTGCTTGGCCCGAGTGGAAAAGGTGGGAAAGTGAAGTCCGCGGAAGAGGTGGAGTGAGTATGAAAGCTCGGGAGGTTCACTAGTGAAGGGGTCAAAAGGGTCGAAGAAGGTATGACCCCATGAAGTGGATTCTCCCATGGCTCGGTCCCAATTTAAGAATTCATAATCACTGTCATACATTGTGAGCGGTGGGACGACAGACATGTGTAGAGAATAGGACTCCTCCCTTGGGCAAAAGGGAACGAAGTCAGACTCGGCCGGCATCGGGAGGAGTAGAAGAATCTCCGTGGTGACACACCCCACGGTGCACACGGAGGTAATGGACCCTAAGGCCGGATGGGTGAAGCTAAGACTAGCGAGTTGGTCAAAGCCTCGGGACAGTAGGTGCGTCAACTTCCATTGTGAATCTAATCCCATGACAAGATCATCCAACGTGTCAACATGGTGACTAGATCGAAATGTGGTATGGAAGGAATTCACCGGCACTAAAGGGAGGATGGGGTCCATAGGTGGGAAGGGAGGTGGGACCAAGCCATCCTTGAGCCAACTAAGAAGCGGCTCGGCTATGAAAAGCGTACTCGTTAGAAACACGGGTGGCTGGGGCTTGGGTGGCTCCAAATGAGAGGGTTCCGAATTAAGATCGGAAGGTGAGGGTGACAATGGAGCACTCTCGGGTGGTGAAGGAATTGGGTTAGGTAGTCCGATCGGCTCGGGACTCGGTTGGGAGGTAGATGTTTGCCAAAGGGTTCGACCTCTAGAGCGAGAAAAATGAGACTCAAAGGGCTCGACCTCTAGAGCGACCTTATAAGATTGCGCCAGCGAGAACGCGTTGCGGACAAGACATTCTAACTGGAAGTGAAAGCGCAAACCTCTCCGAAACTGAAATGCGGCCGTGTTGCTCTCCTCTCCCAAACCATGTTCCAACCAATACGTATGATATGCCCGGATGTACTCGGACACGGACCTATCGCCTTGGACGGGTCGACATGGGTTGGCCATAGTTGCCAAAATACGGGAATGGATCCCTAGGAATGGATATGCACGGCCATTTGGACATGACACTAGACCGACTATGCAAGGTTGGGATGCATGCACACTAAGGACCCTAGACGTAAACCAAGACTCGGTACGTGGCGGAGATAAGTGATCCGAAGATTACTCGCGCAAGTGTGCGGCCTTCCCGATAGGCGTAGCCTAACGTTCGGACAACACCTTTTGATATACCGAGTAAAGGGATGCAAATGCAACCTAGATCGACTTAGACAATGACTAAAGACTAGACGTAAATGACACACTTTCTTTTTTTTTTGACACCCTAGACTCAACTTGCTCTGATACCAAATTGATGCGGGATGGGACCACGGATACGACAAGCTCGCGATCGTCCCTTAACGAGGGAAGCGTCGGACGTGCGCGGTTGAGAAACCGGCAGTGAGCTAGGGTGGTCAGCTCTCTCTTTCGTGCCCGGATCGGGTCACGGGACGGTAACGCTCTCTCTCACAGCAGCGGTGATATAAATAGAAAGCGAGCTAATTACCCTATCATGCTATCTAGCAGCGGCATAAATAAGCATATATGAAATTAAGCAAAATGCCGAGTGTAGGGAGTGAAAACGATACCTCCACGCGCTCGGCGTGGGGAAGACGGACCCGGCCGAAACTCGTACTCCCGGAACAATAATACACAATATTACAGCAATACACGTCGCTGCCCACTCCACGCAGGGAGGTAAAGGGCTACACAATGGGGCCCGGGAGGACCGAATTCGGGTTGACGGGCGGCTTCTCGCGTTGATTCGGCAACACCCGAACACGTGACGGCGGGGCCCACGTGCTGTCCGGAAGGACCGTGCGGGACCCGATGTCACCACTGTGGTGGGGACACTTGTGGAAGTGTTTCCTGGGCTGGCGACACGCTGGTTCGTCGGCCGGAGGCCAGGCGGCTCCGTTCGGCACCGGTCGGAATGACCGGCCACGGATCTGCCGGTTCTATTTTTCGGCGCGCGCTCCGGCGAGAACGGACGCTGCGATCAGCCCCGACGTCGGAATGCGACGAAACTAGCGCCGTTGGAAAGCTGCTTCGAAGGGCTTCAACTCTCTGTGATTAAAGAAAAATAGCAAAGCCTGCACTTCCAATTGGTGAATTTTGAAGGTTACTATTGTACAGTGGCTTAACTCTCAAATCTTCAGGGCTGGCCTCTGAGAATTGTCGTTGACCACAGGGTAGCTGTCCAATTCAGCTCTTGAAGTCTTCATCAAAGGTGCAGGAAATTGAGTTAGGAAGACGGAAAAACTGGTTTGGATAAGTTTGGAGGTGGCTACAAATTGATAGGATTTTTTCACTAACAGTGGGTCGGATCTAGAATATGACTAAAAGCACTGTAGCTGAGATAGAACACGAATTTTTAAAAATGAATAGAAGGAAGATAAAAAATCCGAAAACATAGTGGATGTAGGTGATGATGGACAGAACTCCCAGTAAAATTGAGAGCCCCAAAAAAAATCAAAAAGAAGGACGGAGATAGGAAACTCAGAGCTGCTGTCACTATAGACAGAGACAGGACAGATCTGGGAGTGATTGAAGATCGAAATTGCAAAAATATCAAATGAAGGATTTTTGACCTGAATTGTTTTTTGGATGATGGGATGGAAGATGGGAACACACAATAAAAATTACAAACCACGAAGAGGTCGTGGCTAGTATCAGGAATTTCGGGAAGACACCTCTGTCTAGCAGGACAGAAAACCAAAGACGGATTCGCGGCGGCTCGAAGGCGGCACGAACGGCGGCGGTGGCGGCACAGATGAAGATCAGAGGTTGAGAGGGGGAGATAGAATATTGATACACTCTAGAACTGGAGGTTTGAGGAGAGGAAACCAGGGGGAGAGGGCTGGGGCGCAAGAGCCTTCTTGTCATTCAACAAAATTTCTGATTTTTCACTAATTTTCACATGAAAATACATGGTTTTATATGCTTCCAACCAAATCTAACCTCCACCCTTAGATCTAGGGAGGTGAGATGGATGGCCTGGATTGCATGTCACAAACACAAAAAAATAAATATAATATACAGGGGGGGCTATTGACCAAGAATGGCAAGGGGGGACAAGTTTGACATGGTAGGTAGCCTACCATGGAAATTCTTACCCCCTTGTCTACCCATGTGGCATATGACTAGTCCAACCTTCTAGATGTCCACCTAGGATAGTTGACCAGCCCCACAAGGTGACATGGACCAATGGGAGAGGGCTGAGGGCCCCCTTGATGGTCCTACTGACAAATTACATAGAAACCCACACAATCCATGGGAATGACTCATTGGCTTATAAAGCCTTACATTTACGTACATGCTTTCCCAAGGATATAAACACAAACTAAAAGGACATAAATGCAAAAGAAAAGTACATGCTCGGCGTTGATTCCCATCACAATGAAGTCTATACGTTGCTGCAGATGAAGTCTGTACGTTGGCTGCATGCACAACACAAAGTCTGTACGTTGCGGCAGATGAAGTCTATACGTTGCTGCAGATGAAGTCTGTATGTTGGCTGCATGCACAACACAAAGTCTGTACGTTGCGGTAGATGAAGTCTATACGTTGCGGCAGATGAAGTCTATACGTTGCTGCAGATGAAGTGTGTACTTTGGCTGCATGCACAACTCAAAGTCTGTACGTTGCACAATATAAAGTCTGTACGTTGGCTGCTAGCACAACTCCAAGTCTGTACATTGGTTGATGGTTGCAACACAAGTATATACATTGGCCGGATGCTTCACACGCAAAGTCTATACATTGCGTTTTGTTGTGTTCGTGCATCAAGTTACCAAGTTTGTACGCTCATGAAGTAAGGCTGTACAGGCTCATGCATGATCAAGGTATAAAGTCTATACAGAGTTCATACATGCACACAAAGTCTACACGTCCAAGCCTTGATGCAAAGTCTATACAACAACTACAAGCTTCATTCAAATAGCCAAGGTCACTGAACAAGATGAGAGTCCAAAGATAAAGATTCAGTTGGTACATTCTAGACCAACAGGGATGAAGTTACAGACATGAACGGGCTGCTAATGGACTCAAGCGACTGAGCTGGAGGGCTGACGAACTGACCCGGACTGAACTGGGGGGCTGCCCAGCTGGCGGTCGATCGCCAGCACAGGGCCAGTCGACCGCCCCAGCCAGCAGACTCCCGTCTGCAGTTCTGTCAGCTGCAGGTCGACCGCCAGCCAGTAGCGGTCGACCGAAAATCCCAGGGACCGCCCGTTTGTAGATTTCTTAGTAGAGGTCGACCGCCAGAAGCTGTAGGTCGACCGCCAGCCCCGAGCCATCAATTGTTGACTTTTGTTTCCACTTCGAAAATGGCCATTCAACATGGATTTGTTTAATCCAAAAGTCACCTAATCACCCATGATTTGTGGACTGGTCTGGAGCTTGTCTATAGACCATTCAAAGTCTATAAAACCAATACAAGAGGGTTAGAAACCCAAGTTGATGTAGTTGATGAAATGAATCAAAGAGAGCTCAAGGGAGGCCATTTCGAGGGTACTGTAGCACCTGCGTGAACAGTACTTCGGGCTGGAGTTCTTCATCCTTCCAAGGTGATTCAAGCTCAGATCTGAAGCCAAGCAACCTCCAAGCAAGCAAGAAGCATTCAAGGCTCTCAAAGGTGATCAAAGCTAAATCTATACACCTCTTCATCAACTCAAGGAGATTCAAGAAAAGATCAAGCTACATCCAATATTCTTCTTCAGCAACTCAAGGAGATTCAAAGGAAAGATCAAGCTACATCCTATATCTGCTCCATCAACTCAAAAGGATCAAAGGAAGATCAAATCCTCAACAGATTCAAGATCCAACAATCTCAGACAAAATCTAATTCATTCTAGCATATCTTCATATCTTGTTTGAGCATTTTCATCTTGTTTCTTTCTTCATTTCATTCAATCTATTGAAACTGAAGATCGTCCTTACCGGTGGTTAGTAGGAAGGCAATCGGGAGTTCTCCGATCTGCGGTGTAGCCGTCCCTGCCGGCTTTGTGTGTAGGAAGACAGAAAGAGGGTTTTCTCTGTTCTGTGGTTTGGGGCGTGTCCCCGGTCAAGCTGTGAGTCAACAAGGAAGCCTCACCGGGTTTTGGTGAGGGGTGGACGTAGGTTGCGGGGTTGCAACCGAACCACCTTAAAAATCCCTGTGTTGTGGGTTGTTCTTCGTGTGTGATTGCTCTATCTCTTCTACCCCCATTCATAGGTTTGTGTGCTTTCAAACTTGGTTATCTTATTTTATACACTCAAGCTCTCATAATTGCATCTTGGTTGATCACCACTGCATTCACACACATATGAACTTTGAGTGATCAATATAGCACACACACACCTACGGTTGTTGCAAGCTATTGCATGCTCTGTGCCACTCTACTTAATTCCGCTGTGCATTGTGTCTAAGTGATTCATTCACTTTATAGGAGTGGTTCATGCTTCCGATAGCTAAGAGTTTTAAATAGGCCAAAGCTTTTGATAGGATCTATTCAACCCCCCCTTCTAGATCCGTTTACACCTCGCGGGACCCAACAAGTGGTATCAGAGCGAGGCTCTGTCATTCCCAGATCCAACGATCTGCATGGAAAGATCCTGGTGTTTGTTATTAAGATGGATTCACATGCTACACTTGCTTCGATGGCTTCTCCACCCATTTATGATGGTTTAGATTTTTCTACATGGGTTGGAAGAATGTTCATCTATGTTAGCTCATAGATCCACAATTGTGGACTCTTATATACAATGGTCCTCATGAGCTGCCATCAAATTCAATTGATTAGTTAGCCGAACATGAGACCAAACACAATGATAATCATCTTGCATATAACTTAATTACAGCTGCAGTTGATCTAAGACTAACTCATCTTGTGTCCTCTTGCAGCACAGCCAAGCAAGTATTGGACAAGTTGGTGAAAATCCATGAAGGGAAAGAACAAGGGCAAGAATGCTTCATGGCCGACCATGCAGAACAGTCCAGCAATACATCCTCATCACAGGTAAACTCTGACTCTGAGGAATTCACTTTTGAAGAGTTTATGGAAGCCTATGATGAGTTGATCACACAATACAAAAAGGTAAAAACAGAAAATAAGAATTTGAAAAAGGATCTCAAGAAAATTAACAAAAATGAAAGCTCGATTTGTAAAAAGTGTTCTGTTTTTGAAGAGCTCAACAACACTCTCTCTTTTGATCTAGATACGCATAAACAAAGCATTGCATGTCTAAGGGATGAAAATGAAAATCTTCATGGTGAAATCACTAGGTTGGAAGAAATTGTAATAAAACTTCAAAACCAACCTAAGTCAATCGCTAATGATCTTGAATGGCAACAAAAATTGATTGACTCTCTGAAAGAAGAGAATAGAGAGTTGTTGGAAAAGAAAATTGAACATGAAAAGGTTGAAGAAGAAGTGCATGAAAAATTGATTACACATGAAAAAGGTAAATCTGTCATTGATGATTACTCTGAAACTTTGCATGCTCTCGAACAACAAAATCAAAATCTTAAAGCAGTAAACGCCATGCTCAATGGGCAATTGGCAGCATGCGAAGAGGGCCTTGTTGAATCTAAACAGCACATTTCCTCACTTGAAAATGAAATTCAAGGTTTGAATGATTTCTTGTCAATGTTTGCCCAAATCCAAGATTCTGGCTCACCGGAAGCCACCACTTCTTGTGGTCACAAAAAGGGCATACTGTTCGAAAGAAAAGCAAAATTCAGTATGCTCATCCAAACATGCACCATAACATGTCCAATGCTAAATACCATGCTTTCCACAAAACGAATGTCCATTGTTATTATTGTGGTAAACATGGTCACACTGTGCATGATTGTTTTATCTTGAGAAATGATGAGCTTAGAGCAGGACATCAAGTGAAAGAGTAAAGAAAGAAACAGGTCAACACTGGCAGTGGACCTACTCAGCAGATATCTGCATAGAATTGCACAGAATTACACAGGGAGTCAAAAGAGTCGACACTCCCATACAAGCAGGTCGACACTCTACATGGCTTTAAACAAAAAACTTCCTCCTTGCTGCTCTCATTGTGGTAAGTCTGGCCATACTGTCCAAGAGTGCTAGCACTTGAAGGGAAAGCATCACCTTCATGCCATAAAAGGTAAATCACATGCTCTTCCACAAAAACAAAATGCATATGCACACGCACATGAACATAAAAAGAATGCTCAATCTTTTGTGCGCTGTTTTTACTGTGAGAAAAATGGTCATGAAATGTATGATTGTCATACAATGAGAAAGGATGATCTAATTTTCCTAAAACAGATGAGCTACATTGGTGAATATGATAAAGCTGCTAACCTACAAGGACCCAAGTAATCTTGGGTACCTAAAAATTCCAAATGAGAATTTTAGGTGTAGGATGTCTTGGAGCTGAACAAAGGATCATAAGGTAAATAAAAGCTCAAGACACAGGTATGTACATAAACCTTTAAGTTTAGACATCTTGCATGTTTAGTCTTGACATGTAGATAGTGCATCATACGTCTGCCCAATGTCATTAGATTCTGCAAACTGAATTGCTCTTTAAAATGCAAAACCCCCAAGGTGTGAGATGAACTTTTGAGCTTGATAACTTGCTCACACCATGCTTGATTTCAGCTGTTTAATTCATGAAAAACTTGTTATGCTGATGAAGTTGATGTGATGATGAGTTGCTTAAGTCTTGCTATCAGCTACATAAAATGCTTGGACTTTGGTTTTGATGATGTATACCATGGCTGCATTCTCAACTCGTTATTCATGTTAGCATTGCTCAAAAGGCGGAGTCTAGTAATTGACATCATCATGTTGCATTCAGTTCAAAATCAATTGTGAATGATTTGTGTTTGCATCATCTTGTGATCTCATACTATTTTAATGCAAATCATGTTTAGGAAAACAAGAAAAAATGTTCGAACCTAAACATGCATCTAGAATGAGCAATCATCTTGCACAATCTTCATTGCTTTGAGCATTCACATAAGACTTAGGCTGCATAATTCATTACCAATCCATGCATACTAAAATTGAATTCATGTTCACGATACATTGCATGGTTTGTATAGCATCATTCTTGCATGGCCATGGTATATCAAATGTTGATGTATGGAAAGGCAGGTTATGCTTGCCTAGAAGCACTCAATATGCATGAGGTTTCACCTCCGCCACGTACCATGCGTCAATGTCGCATATAGGCCATATAGTAAGGGGGAGCTGTCTCTTTGCAGCATTCATGCATATGTTTCATCTTCATTCTGTTGACATCATGGCATAGAATGCATCTTCTCAGGGGGAGCTTGTTCATCATGAAAATCCAGTCAAAATTCTGCTGGTCGACCTCAGTCCTTTGACAGGTCGACCCCACATTTCTTTCTGTCTAAAAATTACTTTTATCTGAGCTCAGTGCATAACCTCAGGGGGAGTGTTCTTCATCTATTCTTGCCTACCAGTTATGCAACACTCTCTTCTTAAACCAAGCCACTGCATGATATTGCTTAATCCTTTTGTGGTTCAACTTGGATTCAAAGTGCCTTGAACTTCTTGGAGGATTCCCAATCTATTATTGAGGTTGTTTATCAGAGTAAATCTTCAAGAAGAATTTTCTCTTATAGAGTCTTGTGATTGCCTTGAACATGAATGATTTTGGTTTAACATTAATGATTTCTTGAGTCTTGAAGTTTGATGGTCTTGAACATGTTTGTGATCGGGTTTAATAGACTTAAACTAGTTTCTCGTGTTTTGACTTGTTATGCCATCTTGAATCTGAAAATTTTTTGAGTACAAAGGCATCCTTGATCGAGAAACTTCAGCTAAGTATTATTTTTAAACATTTGTTGAATCTGTTTATTTCAAAAAGTGGCTATACTTAAAGTAAGCTCAAGGTAGAGCAATGGCACTATTGCTGAGAAATATATCTCCTCATCAAAGAAAATGAGGTTCGATATGTCATGAGGTGACTATGCTATCTCTGTTCTAAGTGAAGCAAAATCGTGAGCTACACTGAGTAACTGGGGGTGCTTGCGTCTGGTAAACGTGCACACTCACGTCAAAAGGTGGTTGCTACACTTGACTGCTCGTAAAATGATAGCAATCATCTTTCAAATGATTTCAAAAGAAAAATCTGAATGTGTAGCTCTCATGAATCAAATCTAAGTCATCTAAGTGTTTAGCCTCAATACTTATTGTGGTCACTCTCAAGGGAACCAATGAAACTGAATGAGTAAGATAAGAGAAGGTTAATTTGGTTTTGACATGAATTTCTGGTTCACTACTATTAAACTTGCATGCAAATATTTTCATGTGATTCTACTGAGTAGGCCAAAACTCATTAGCATTAAACCAATCTGAATGTAAGAGCTGGTACATTTGGGTTCTATAACTGAAAATTCTGAAAAATCCATAACTCTGATTTATGAACTTGGTTTCAGATTAAAGAACCTCCATTCTCTCTTGAGAAGTCAGATCTTGATGCTCCTTGTTGTTTGCCTTCATCTGCCATATCTACATAAATCATTCAGGCTGCCCCGATTACATCACCATACTACACAAGTGGTATAATCCAACAAGTGGTATCATCTTGATGCACCTTTTAAGTCGTCTCCAAAATCATTGGTGTCCTCTGTCAAATGATATCACATTGCTTTCTCATTCATTGGCATTTGGCATAAGTCCTAGCATCATTGTCATCATGTTTTCATGCATTAGGGTGGCATGCATGTCTTGACTTCATACAATTGTAGCTTGCATCAAAATTTGATCATTTCCATGCATTGCATAAAAAATCCAAACAAAATCTGAATATTGGAAAACCACTAAAAATCTGCAAAATTTGAAATCAAAAATTTGATCTTTGGCTACTCTATCCATCTCCACTATTTGAGAAATTGAATAATGCTGCTGTGGCTCCACCTCTCATACTTACATTGTCTTTGCCAAGCCTCGAGTCCCTCGTTCTCTTTTCTGGATCTTTTGATGTTGTCAAAGGGGGAGAAGATTATGTGAGTCATTCATCAAAAAGGATGTGATAAGAACCATGTGCGTCATTGTCAAAAGGGGATATAGTAAGAACCATGTGAGTCATTGTCACAAGATGAATGTTATTGACTCATAGTTGTCATGTGAATTACTAAAGTCTATACAACAACTACAAGCTTCATTCAAATAGTCAAGGTCACTGAACAAGATGAGAGTCCAAAGACAAAGATTCAGTTGGTACATTCTAGACCAACAAGGATGAAGTCACAGACATGAACGGGCTGCTAATGGACTCAAGCGACTAAGCTGGAGGGCTGACGAACTGACCCGGACTGAACTGGGGGGCTGCCCAGCTGGCAGTCGACCGCCAACACAGGGGCGGTCGACCGCCCCAGCCAGTAGACTCCCGTCTGCAATTCTATCAGCTGCAGGTCGACCGCCAGCCAGTAGCGGTCGACCGAAACTCCCAGGGACCGCCCGTTTGGAGATTTCTCAGTAGAGGTCGACCGCCAGAAGCTGTAGGTCGACCGCCAGCCCCGAGCCATCAATTGTTGACTTTTGTTTCCACTTCGAAAAGGGCCATTCAACATGGATTTGTTTAATCCAAAAGTCACATAATCACCCATGATTTGTGGATCTGGTCTGGGACTTGTCTATAGACCATTCAAAGTCTATAAAACCAATACAAGAGGGTTAGAAACCCAAGTTGATGTAGTTGATGAAGTGAATCAAAGAGAGCTCAAGGGAGGCCATTTCGAGGGTACTGTAGCACCTGCGTGAACAGTACTTCGGGCTGGAGTTCTTCATCCTTCCAAGGTGATTCAAGCTCAGATCTGAAGCCAAGCAACCTCCAAGCAAGCAAGAAGCATTCAAGGCTCTCAAAGGTGATCAAAGCTACATCCATACACCTCTTCATCAACTCAAGGAGATTCAAGAAAAGATCAAGCTACATCCAATATTCTTCTTCATCAACTCAAGGAGATTCAAAGGAAAGATCAAGTTACATCCTATATTTGCTCCATCAACTCAAAAGGATCAAAGGAAGATCAAATCCTCAACAGATTCAAGATCCAACAATCTCAGACAAGATCTAATTCATTCTAGCATATCTTCATATCTTGTTTGAGCATTTTCATCTTGTTTCTTTCTTCATTTCATTCAATCTATTGAAACTGAAGATCGTCCCTACCGGTGGTTAGTAGGAAGGCAATCGGGAGTTCTCCGATCTGCGGTGTAGCCGTCCTTGCTGGCTTTGTGTGTAGGAAGATAGAAAGAGAGTTTTCTCTATTCTGTGGTTTGGGGCGTGTCCCCGGTCAAGCTATGAGTCAGCAAGGAAGCCTCACCGGGTTTTGGTGAGGGGTGGACGTAGGTTGCGGGGTTGCAACCGAACCACCTTAAAAATCCCTGTGTTGTGAGTTATTCTTCGTGTGTGATTGCTCTATCTCTTCTACCCCCATTCATAGGTTCGTGTGCTTTCAAACTTGGTTATCTTATTTTATACACTCAAGCTTTCATAATTGCATCTTAGTTGATCACCACTGCATTCACACACATATGAACTTTGAGTGATCAATATAGCACACACACACGTACGGTTGTTGCAAGCTATTGCATGCTCTGTGCCACTCTACTTAATTCCACTGTGCATTGTGTCTAAGTGATTCATTCACTTTATAGGAGTGATTCATGCTTCTGATAGCTAAGAGTTTTAAATAGGCCAAAGCTTTTGATATGATCTATTCAACCCTCCCCCCTTCTAGATCCGTTTACACCTCGCGGGACCCAACAGGGGTCGCGCGGACCCCGAGGGGACCTCCCCGGGGTCATTTGACCCTGGGAGGGCCCACCCGGGGTCAAACCACCCCGGGCAAGACCTGGAGTCCTCCCCGGGGTCATTCGACCCCGGGTGGGCCCGGGGTTATCCACCCCGGGCCGTCCTCCTCTCCCGTGAACGAAAACCAAAAAAAATGAAGAAAAGGAGGAAAATGACCTCCCCGGGGTCATTTTCACCCCGTTTAACCCGTACGGGTTCAAACACCCCCGGGTGGTCTCCAACTTCTATAAATAGACCCCCATGGGTCCATTTGGGGGACACAACCTACGGAGCATCTCCTACGTACATCATCAAGCACTTGGAGTTTTTGTTCGTTATTTTAACCCGTGAGGGGTAAGTCCCCGGGTCTTATGTATATGCCCCTAAGGGGTATTTTTACAATTATGCCCCTCAACGGGCCGTGTTTGTAAGTTTCTACGTCCCGGGGCGACTAAGTCATGTAGTTCCGTCCGTATAATGGGGAAATTGCAAAAACGTCCTCTCCGGGGCCCGAGAAACAAAAATGTCATATTATTTGCAGTTATACCCTACAACTTCTTATAATTGGGGCTACGCCCCTATCTCCCGCATTAGTGTGGATCTTTGTACACTCGACAACTCGCCGACAACTCTTGTACCCATTTGGGACATAAATATAATCCATGATTTCATACGTCTTCTTCATACATTGACCGGGGAAAATTATAAGAAAACCTCTGGCTTTCAAAAATTGCGTATATACTCCTCTTTGGACAAGATTGACACGTGTGAGCCTTCTATGAAGCCCTTGTCTCTTCTTCAGCCCAGGGATGTTGTCAGCCCATCCGACATTTGGGTTCCGTCTTAAACCTAAGTCTATGTAGGGTGTGGTAAAATTACCAAAATACACCCGTGACTTAGAAAAGGCCTAATAGCCCGCCGAAACCCTCCAGAAATGACCTTAGTGCCCTGAAAAGTCGGTAACCCTATTCTACTACCACTCTAACGCAGGAATTTCAGAAATACCCCTGGCCTGGGAAAATCATCAAAATACCCCAGGGTTGGTAAAATTACCAAAATATTCTCAGGGTCTAGAAAACTTCCCTCCACTTTGAAAATGTCTAAGGCTTTCGCACATTTGCATTCATACTCCTAAATCCTAGGGTTTTGCTTGAACTTATGAGGCCTTTGATGGAGCCCTAACCCTATCAACATGTTGGTGATAAATGAGTGGTCATTGAGAGCTACCCGAGTGAACCTGCCCTACGTATCTAAACCTATGGAGAGGACTTTGGGATTTCTTTGACAGTTAAATAAAGGTGTTCGGACGTTAGACCGATGTAAATCAACACTAACTGCAGTCAGTGGAGAGAGGTCCAGCACCCGAACCCAAATCGTCTGATATTATGCGCACCCACGGAATAAACCTCTATACATAGAGGAATGTCTCTTTTCAAAAAGAATATTAAATGTTTATTTTTCTACGAAAAATTCAGTGGTCCACAACCCTAAATCACGGAGGTACTCCACGGACCAACGATATCGGCGCTACGCCATATTTTTCGTCGGTTGCTATGAAATAAAATCCTCGAAATATTTCGAGAGAATTACGAGTGCAACACGTACTCTACATGTTTAATTTAACACAATAATATAATAATGTGCACATACATTGAAAGTGAACAATGTATATATTATTGTCTACAAAATACATACATATAGAGGAGGGTTCCACTACCACCGATGGCAAAATAAGAACGGTGCCATCTAATTCAAAACCACATGATTCGATCTTAAACTTTCAATTCACACCGTTAAATCTTCTCTACTATTAGTAAACTAATTGTGGATTAAAAATCATATAGTTCCGATATTTATTTTTCATTCATCATATGAACATAAAATGTGATGGGGACATCGACGCTTGGTCGCCTACATATTGTTGTTATTTATGTCCTTTAGTTTGTGTTTATATCCTTGGGAAAGTATGTACGCAATTGTAAGGCTTTATAAGCCATTGAGTCATTCCCTTGGAATGTGTGGGTTTTTGTGCAAATATGTCGTAGGTCCAGCTAGGGGGCCCTCAGCCCTTTCTCATTGGGCCACCTCATCCATGTGGGGCTGGTCAAATGCCATGGTGGCATCTAGAAGCCTTGACTAGTCATTTAAAACACATGTGAGACAAAGTTGGAAAAATGTCAAAGTTGGAGGCTTGGTCAAGGGGGCGCCCAACTCCACTAGCATATAGTTTATATATTAATTTTTGACCCCATTAGAAACTCCCTAATATGCCCTTCCAAACCCTAGATCTATGGGCATTTAGTGTCTTTTTCCATTTATTATATATATCATGTAATTTCCAATTGTTAGAATTAATGAAGAAGAAATTACATTGAGTGCCTTGAGCCTATGTGCGCACCCCCCCTCTCTCCTGGAGTTCTCCCCCTATCCTTATGCAATTCGAGAGTGATTCCCTCTTCTATCATCCCTCCTCCACCTCTGATCATCATCTGTGCCGCCGTCGCCGCCGTTCGTGCCGCCATCGCGCCGCCGCGAAGGTATCGTCGGAGTTCTGTCCATTCAGGACAGTAGCTTCTTCCACAAATTTCTGCTCCTCACTCTGAGATCTTCTTGAGCTGGGATTTTGAGGGTGTGTTCCAAAGGTTCCCACAACCCTCCATAAAAATTGGTTTGGCTTCTAGATTCCGTTTCATATTTTTCAATTTTCTTTCATCATCTCCATCCAATTCTGTCAGCTTTCTGTTCACTGTTATAGACAGCTGAAGAACACCTTCTTCGAACCCCTTTTTGATTTTCCCAGGCGTCTCTAATTTTATTGTAGATTCTAACCACATTCCCCTATCACCACGAATTGTTTTGATTTTTCTTCAGCCCTCCACATATTTTCTAAAATTCGCCCAAGTTCCAAAATCTGTTCTGTCTGCTTTAGTCCAGATCCGACCCTTTGCCAATATAAACTCTCTAGAAAATCCAAACTTCCATATTTTCGAGATCTAAAAATATCTCTGGTTTCCTATCTTGAATCTATACAACTTTGTTGAAGAACTTATCTTCCAATTCGGAGGTCTACCTACCGGTCAACGCCAACTCTCAGGAAACTCAGTTTCTGCCCAGTCAGATCTGAAACTGAGAATAGCAGCCTTCATAATTCGTCCATCAGAAACACATATCTGATGAATTTTTCTGAAGGCCACTAGGTTGAAGCACTTTGAAGCAGCTTTCCAACAGCGCTGGTTTCGTTGCATTCTGACATCGGTGCTGGTCGCAGCAAGCGATCTCGTCGGGTCGCGCGCCTGAAAATAGAACATGCAGGTCCGTGGCCGGTTATTCTGGCGGGTGACGATCGGAGCCGCCCGGCTTCCGACCAATGTTCCAGCGCACCGCCACCCTAGGGGAGCACTCCCCCAGGTGTCCCCACTATAGCGGTGCCGCCCGATCCCACACGGCCCCTCCGACCAGTACGTGGGCCCCACGGTCGCGAGCACGCGTGCAGCCGAATCAACACAAGAAGCTGCCCGTCAACCAAGAATCGGTCCTCCCGGGCCCACTTGTGTAGCCCTTTACCTCCCTACGTGGAGTGGGCAGAAATATTCACTTCTATAATTGTTATGTATTAACTGTCCGGGAGTACGAGTTCGGCCGGGTCCGTCTTCCCCACGCCGAGAGCGTGGAGGTATCGTGTTCGCTCCTACCCTTGGCATTTGCTTTATTCATATATATACTTGTTTATGCCGCTGCTAGATATCATGCTAGGATCGTAGCTCGCTATATATTATGATATCATCGCTGCTGCGAGAGAGAGCGTGACCGTCCCGTGACCCGATCCGGGCACAAGAGAGAGCCGACCACCCTAGCTCACTGCCGGTTTCTCAACCGCGCACGTCCGACGCTTCCCTCGCTAAGGGACAATCACGAGCTCGTCTAGAGTCCGAGGATCGCATATCCAATTGGTGTCGAGTCCGTGATCCGTCCCGCATCAAAATGAATGGCTTAAATAGTGATTTTTTTGTATCATTCAATGTAGAGTCTTTGATATCGGATTTGAATGTTTTTTTTGTGTAGATAAATTTACAATATTGGAGAAGATTTAACGGAAGTTTTTCTTTCTTTTATCACTCAGGAGCTGTGCGAGATGAAAATCTCGTGCACTGTTTTGAATGTATGGTTTTGAATTAGGTGGCGCTGTTCTTATTTTGCCACCAACATATATAGAGGAGCATTTCATTGCCATCAATGACAAAATAAGATCGGTGCCACCTACTTTAAAACTACGTGATTCCGCCTCCGATTTTTGATCTACGCTGTTAAATCTTCTCTACTATTAGTAACCTACTCATGGATTAAAAATTATATAGTTTCGACATTTATTTCTCATGCATAAGATGAGCATAAACCGAACGCCTTAGATACTGCAATTTATGGTATCACGTGGTAAGTTTTTGATATCGAATTCGAATGATTTTTTATCTGTAGTAAAGTTTATAATAGGGAAGAAGATTTCACAGCGTAGATTGAAAATATGAGATCGAATCATGCAATTTTAAAGTAGGCGGCACCATTCTTATTTTGCCACCAACGGCAATGGAACCATCCACGTATATACCTATAGCATATACTATGTAAGAGTGTTGGGGGTTTTTTCGTTGCCGATTCAGTTTTTATTTTTCCGGTTCACATTTTTGGCTCGATGGTTCAAGTATGCTCGGCCCAGTCTGCAGTTCGCCCAATTTCAACCCTAATTCACAGCTCCCGACTCTCCTCGCTCTCTTAAGCTCTCCCCCGCACGCAGCAGCTCCTTCCCCCTCTCTCGGCCGCTCACGCTCACACCCCCGCAGGCCGCAGCTCTCGCTCTTGGTTCTTCCTCTCTCACCAACTCTTACCCTGCAGGGGACAGAAGACCTGTATGGGATTCCTCGGGAGGCCATTGTGGGGCTTCCGAGTGTGCCGCCACGACGGATAAGAGTTCTCGCAACCACTCCCCTTTCCGTCTCCGACCAGGACACCAGTGCTACAACCCCATCAAAGCAAAAGACAGTAAGGAGAGACACGTTGTACCCTCTGGAACTTGTGGAAGAGTCCAAGAGTCCATGATATGCAAGAGCCAAACCCCGGGCGGCCCTGTCCTCTAGACTGCGAAGCCGGCCACCCTACCAAAATGCTTTGATGGTCTTCTCTCCTGTCCTGCATAGGCGCCATGAGGCCCAGCACCCTGCACCCCCCCCCCCCCAAACGGCCATATCCTACAATCCTTCTCACAAACACTCCCATTTCCGTCTCCAAACAAGATACCAATGATGCATCCTCTATCCTCCGAGATCGCCTACTCCTCTAGGAGTCCATGCTCCGAGTTTGTTTCTCCATGCCATGAATGAGTTCCAGTTTGCCTTCCCTTCCGCCTCCTCACTAGCTTGTTTTCGATTTATGCACAAGTTGCCAATGCTGTTCGCCCTAGGGTGTCCATTTGATGCCCTCCCCTACAAGCACACTCTCACAAGCTGGCTCAAGATCTCCCGACGAGACATGATTTTGCCTTCTTCCTCCGATCACAACCGTCTGCTTGTGTTTTGCTTCAGTTTTGTGTTGTTTTAGGGGGCCATGGTAGGTGGAGAACATCTACAAGTTTGCGAAGGGGCTGACACCGTCTCAGATTGGCATTATTCTCTATGATTCGCATGGTATCACACAGGTGAAGTGTGTCACCGGCAACAAGATCCTGAAGATCCTGAAGGCTCACGGTAGCTTTTAGTTCTCTTAGTTATTTTTTTTTGGCTTAATTTGCTTGTAGATTTTGTTCATTGACGAGCTCTACTGCTAAATTGGTCTTGCGGCGGAGATACTGGAGGATCTGTACCACCTGATCAAGAAGGCGCAGGCCACCAGGAAGAATCTGGAGAGGAACAGGAAGGACAAGGACTCCAAGTTCCGGCTCATCCTTGTGGAAAGCAGGATACACCGCCTGGCTCGCTACTACAAGAGGACCAAGAAGCTTCCCCCTGTCTGGAAATAGTAAGTGCTTTCACTTAATTTTCTTTGCATGATAATATCTAAGCAATCTTTTGTAATGTGTTTTTCAATTTACATTGTTGTTGGCTAGCTGATAATGTTAAATTGCAGTTAACTTGCCAGTAGCTAGGTTGATGCTGGTGATTTTTACCAGTTGGTATAGTTAGTTGCATATACAATAGATTGTGGTGGCCACTGTTTGCTGAGAAATTGGAGGGTATTTATCATGGTGGTGAAAACACAGGTCATTTATTTATGTAAAAGTTGGTGGTGGCCAAACTATTTACTGGGAAATTAGAGACCTTGGAGTAAGCCTAAGGCTTTGCTGAGAAAGAAGGGATGGATCTCATGCTTCTACAGCTGTCCCAATTTTCCAACCACACAGTTGAAGCATATGTTTTGTTATTGCTGCTACATACTATTAGAACTATATAAATTCAGGTCAGGCAATGTTCTCAACATTCCAACCTAGGATAAAAGACACTTATCCACAAAGGCTGTTCCAGCAAATGGGTTTGATCTATACCTGTTGTGGTGTTACATTGAAATGTAATTAATGTACGGAAGGTAATTAAGGTACAATTTGACATGAGTGAACCTTTCATGAAAACATTACTGAAATCCATCTTTTCGCTTGTTAGGCTTTACATTGACTGCTGAAATATAAAATGGACTTCACATGTCTCTGATAACTATTCTTACCGTTCAGAGTTTCATTTGTACTCAAATGTTCTTGACTATGGACCAACCATTTGCGTCCAAGCACCAAGCTTCTGGTTGGTTGTTATCAAGGCAGTTCTTTTGTGTCAACCTCTGGTGACAGCGGATAAAAGGCTTATTTATGAAGTCAATATGAGAAGAAATTGGTGCACTCATATCTTACTTTACTAGGGTATCTCTGTTTTAGGATGGGCATATTTGCCTGATTCTACCTGAGGGGATACTAAAATTCATTTTATCGTAGTGAACAAACATCATTCATATTGCCTTCTTAGTTGGCTCAGTGTAGCATAAAATTCTAGAATAACTGTTGTTTCTGCCTCACTGCATCAGATTTGATGAATTGATCTAGGGATGTAAGGCAGGGTTTCAGGCTGGATCAAATACAAC
This sequence comes from Amorphophallus konjac, assembly GCA_022559845.1. Classification (NCBI taxonomy): domain Eukaryota; kingdom Viridiplantae; phylum Streptophyta; class Magnoliopsida; order Alismatales; family Araceae; genus Amorphophallus; species Amorphophallus konjac. The sequence continues at coordinate 153,680,371 of CM040121.1, forward strand.
CCAAGTTTAACCCATCACCATCTGCTGCTAATGGGTTTCCTCAGAAGTCAACCCAGTCAAATTGGGCTGGATCAGGCTTGGACTGAGTTTACTCCAAGAATCACAAAATTGTTCTATGGCAGCTGGCAAAATTAATGGGTCTGCTGTTCTGAATTCGATGCGAATAAGTGGGGCTGAAAATGTATCAGAAACCCTTTTTTCTTGGTTTGGTTTAATATGCTGAAAACTATTGTTGATATTCATTGGCTGGTAGAGATTAAGTCAGCCCAAGGGGAGAATAAATTGTGCAACTGATTTGAACCCGATGTGGTCAAACTTGTTGGCTGGATTGGGTGGTTGGACTAAACTGAGACCAAATCAGCAGTGAAAGTTGGATTCACACTGGGAAATCCTTGTCAGCTGAGTTCAAACTGCAACCAAAACAGGAATCATGCTGGGATACCCTCACCAAATCCAATCTGTCTGGACTGGATTAGGTTGAGTTGAAGGCTGGGCTGGCCCAGTTTGAAGCCAAGTTGACCACTGAAAATCTTCAAATTTCTCAAGCATGGTCAAATTTCATAGCTTTTATGAATGCGACTAGGATTTGCCTTTGTTGGACAAAGTAGTATTCTCCCTTATGTCTAATTCAGCATATATTTCTTGCTCTCTCAACACTTTTAAGGCACTATTCCACAAAGTAGGTTCACAGATCGTTCACTTCCTGAATTGGCAGTCCCTCATCTTTATTGAGCAAGAAAAGATTTTCCTCTTAGTAGATCAGGGTCCATTTGCTAATGCCCAAGTATCAAGACACATAAAATATCCATTTTGTAGCTTAGCTCTTCTAAAGCATTTTATGGATTTTTGGTGCCTCATATATACTTCAACTCAGAATTGTCATTAAGTAGTCTAATTGAGGCTGCATTTTCCTCTCAGAGACAGAGGCTGAATAAGAATGTCATCAAATGACAGTATCTACCACTCATTTCATATTATCGCCTGAGACTGGGATAAGATAGTGTGAACATGAGACACTGTTTCTTCTTCCACAATTTGGTTTTAGAGAACTCTTGATTTTTAATTGCATGTCCAGGTGCCTTACTTTTATTACTAAATCTTTCTTCTTAAGGGAGCTTCTTGTCCATTACTTGTGCCTTTGATGTCATTACTTTAGATATCAAAAGGATACCCTGTAGAATGGAATACTGTTGTGCAGCCGATTGCCACCAAAACTCGGAAGACCGTCTGCATCATTCTTGCTCTACCAACTATCCATATACATGTTATTGTAACCAAGGTAGGCAGAATCGGATCGGTATCAGCCGTATCACCCGATCTGATATGATTTCAGGCGGTCCGATCTGATATGATTTCAGGTCGGGAATATCACCAATCATATGGCAGTTGTGTAGATAGAGAGACATTAATAGGTAACTAATGATTTTTTGGGAGTTATGACTGCATTCATACGATTGGGGCATGTGTAACTAACCTCGCTATCCTTAGAAGAAATTTGTTTCCTTCCCTTGCCATTTTATGGTTGTGGCATTACTATAGACCTTGATTTCCTGTAGATTTTTAATACTTAATAGGTTGTTCTTCATACTATTTGCATTACTTGAATTCAAGCAATTTTCAGCTTCTTAAGCCTGGGAAATACACATGACTGTTAAAGTCTCTGAATGGTCTTCTGATGCTGCTACCCCAGGTAAATTATAGTTTTCTTCCTCTTGTCTGAATTTTTGGTTCTCGTTTGTTTTATGACCACCCTCCACTCACTACAGACAAAAAGAGGGATACGAGCAGATGGGATATGTTCTTGAGATCTATTAAGGTCTTGGGAGTTTCATGACTGGGAAATGTGTTGCATCAGTCTGAATCTGTGGATCAATGTGTCTGCGTTTAACGTAATGCTTAAAAGATCTGTTCTTACAGGTGTCTAAACACCTTAGCAATTGCATGTTTATATCATATGTCGTCAGTTTTTTGGATCACTCTTCATATGCAAAGTTTGAACTATATTTATTTTTTCAGTGGCACAGTGACTATTTCTCTTAAAATGAAGAAGAGTGGTTGTGTTTGTTCTTTTATCTTGTATTATTTTCATCAATGGGATATGATTCCATAGTCTCTCCTTGTGTTCATGACTTCATGTATTTATGCAGTAAAATATTGGGTTTCAAAATGTTGAGGACTCAATTGAAAACAGTACCATCATACACCTTCAAGGATGAGCAGCAAAGTAAAACAGCATCAAGGTGTCCATGCTCGCAGGTTCTGCAAGCGCCCGAAATCTCCAGAAATTGGGAAACAGTAATCGGGCTTGATAGTCTTAATTTTGCATCAAGACTGCAACAATTTGAGCACATGCGGTAGCAGCATCGCTTACATGCCAGATTGCAGTTGCAGTCCCACAATGTAACTTCCTCCCCCTTATTGCAGGTCCAAGATGCAACATTTTTCTTGCAGTTATAGCGCCACTTATGTTTGTTTGGCATTGGTTTAGTTTATCAAATTGACTGCACCTCGTGCCGCATTCTAATTGCCTGGTTTTGGACGTTCAGGAGATGCAAAGATCAGAAGAATCTCGTTGACCTTTTCCTGGTCTAGACTTCGTTCACATCCCTTCTAGGTCATCATGGACAATCCCGAGACAGTTGCAACATTGATGGATATTTATGGGCTTTGCCAACAAGCCATGTGCTAGCTTCCATGGGCTCACGGGAAGTGATAAGGCAAATGCACAATTGTATATTTTCCATTAGTCGGTGTGTATTACAGCTGCTGTAGGGTTGAGCCTCTGTTGTTGAGGTCTTATTTTTTTTTTCTCCAATGGTGTCATGTTATGTGGTTTTGTATTTTTGTGAAGGTCATATGAGCGCAGAAGAGCAGATTAAAGGTGAGAGGAGTTTTTTGTACCGTTTGGTCGATTCAATTCAGCAGTTCCAATAAGACTGACAGAAATTTGAGACAACTATTTCTTCATCCGTATGTCATTGTTTCTTAATTTTGGATATCTTAGGCAGTAGTTGTCCTCTGTTAGGCTACATCTCCATAGCCAACACCACTATCATTGTTACCATTATGAAGTATCAATTCTTGCTTCCAATTATTGCTGAATTATCGTTACAATTATTCCTCGGAGGTTCTCCACGCAGCAACTGGTAAAACGTCTCTCTTTTTACACTCAATCCCAATGTTTTATGGGTGCACCCATTTGTGAATAATTGTAAAAATGGGAATTGGTAGGTCTAATTCCAAAATAGGTTATTGCTTGAGCTTATGCAATGGGGAAGCAGGACCCATTCCTTGCTGCTAATGGTTCGAAAGGTACTCCTTGAGTAATAATGAAATATTTTTTAAAATTTTAAATCTTTGTTATTTAATGTAATATTATAATTTGAAAAAAAAACTTTTCAAAGTAAACCATTGTTTTAAGACAAGGTTGACATCGCCTTTTCAATACTTGGGTGACTGCCCGAGAAGTTTTATATTTTGTTTTGGGTTTGGGGGTTCTTCTGATCATGGAATGGACTCTCTCTGAGGAGGTAAGAGTGCACATGTGGTCATAAAGGGGCCGTTCCTACCTGTCATTGGAAAATCGAATAAGGAAACAAGGTCAAATTATCCACTGAACCAATCGAAGAAATCACCGTTGGACTCTCATAGATGAACGGTTACTATACAACCGTTCAGCATAAGAGCGGCTAAATCATGACCGCACCAGCCCTGTCGGTGATAAATCACAAATAAGAAGATAAATAGGTAATTATCTGAACCGGCGTTAGGACGCTTGAGAGATAGACGGCTTCGTATATACCGCACAATGGCCTTATGCGACTAATCCTAGGCCGTATATATGCTTGTCGGTGATAATTCAGAAAATTAACTAAAACACCCATTAAATGTTTGGACGGCCCAGTATCAATTGTACAGGGGTTTGAACGGCTGGTGGTTGACCGTACATGTATATGGGCACTTGAAATTTATAGAAAAGTTCAATCAACCAAAATCAAGGCCCATTAAGCCCTGAATCAACTCGGACCTAGCTAGTGGGGGAGGCTGCTCATAAAATCGGCCCAAAACGTGCCAGCAAATAGCCCAACGAGTAACGACCAACTCGAGGCATCAATAAATGGGAGTAAGAGAAATGACTCAACTTATCGGTAAAAAACGGGTGTGAACAGATGCCCCTCCTTAACGTCTGCTTTGTAAGGGAACGAGCGGAGGTGAAGCGAAAGTGACATGGAGCATGGAGGTGAAGCGGAAACGAAGCGGAGTGGACTGAAAAGTGGGCGTTAAGGTAAAACGACACCCGTTTTCACCAACAAGCGATAAGAATCTTCCGGAAAACTCTGAACTATTGATGAGGAATAGCTAGACCAAAAGCGACACCAATCTGGAGGGACTAAACTAAAGAAAGAAAACACACGATCAACCTCATGGGGGACACAATCCCTCGGACCAATGAGGAGACCGGGATAAGTAAAAGTGAGGAAACAGACTAAAAAGGATCTCTTAATCAACCAAGCCAAGCGAATCAACCAGCGAAAATCTTCTAACTCAGAGTGGAATTGTTCCTCTTACTCAAGCACCGAATGCATAGCTATCCATCACTGGCGGGACATTAGCAGGCAAGCCATGGGTCATGAATGCTTAAAAGATGCGTATGATGCATGCTGGGCTAAAATAAAAGAAATCATCAAAGCAAATGCAAAGAAAGGTTAAAATATAAAATACTTGAGAATAATATTGCTAAGTTGGGTGAATCAGAGTCAAGACACTATCCGCAACCACAGCGTGCAGGATAGAACCATCCTCCCCAGACTTCCCCAACCTAACGGCCTATCTGGAAATTAAACATGTGGACCTGGATCATCATCGTTTTTGTTAAAGGGGAACATCAGATCCTGGAACACGCTAGTAACCAACCGGTTCTCGAGATAATATAATAATATAGATACCATATAGTAATGCAACAATGAGAAGGGATAGAGAGCCATACCTGACTTATATGTGCAGGTGAAACGACGCTTCTTTGGATTTTCATTTTCTGATTTTTATGGATTTTCATGTATAAGGCAAATATGATAAACAAGCAAGTATAAACATAGCGTAGATAACATAACGATTAACTGAACGACAATCAACATGACATAACATGACGATCAAATGAAATGGGAGACAATGCAACATAACATAACAAAGGCAAACGAGCACATATGCAATGGCATGAACAGACAATATGCATGCATGAACACGGTGAGACAAGACAACAACGCGGTGGGACAACACACGGTTGGGACAAGAACATGGGACATAAAGGGGTGACTAACAACATGTGCAAGACAGTCAACAACACTCGGTGAGGGACAAAATAACATGTGTGGGACAACACGGTGGGACATAAACACACGACAAGGACACGGCGGGACAAAAGACATAAACAAATACGCCCTTCAATCAAAACCCAAGATCAGAATGAAGCAGAACCGTTAGGTTCATAATCGTGAGACAAAGCCCTCTCATAAAGATATGATCATTGTAAACAAAAGCTGAGAAGGACATGAGCTTCAGAACAGATCGAGAGAGTGGATCGAAGAAGGAAAGAACAGATCAAAGATGTGGACAGGAGACAAAGCACAAAGATATAGCAAGGAATGTCTGAGTACTTGCAACCTGCATACTGAGCAAACAGATTACATATGTCCTTAAAATAAATGTAAATGCATGAAAAAGACACATTTTTTGAATTTTTTAATAATTTTTTTGAATTTTTTTAAATTTTCAATAGTATTTCATTTTTCTAGATTTTTTGAAGTATTTGATTTTTTAGGTTTTTCGAAATATTTGATTTTTTTGATATTTTGAAGTATTTATTTTTTTAGATTTTTGACAATATTTGATTTTTTTAGATTTTTTGAAGTATTTGATTTTTTTTAGACTTTTGGTAATATATGATTTTTTTTAGATTTTGACATAGCAATCCGCAGTACCTAAAGACGGGCTCAAACTACTGGCCAGGCATCATCGTTCCTACCCCTTTCATTAAAGGCTTCCCTTAAGCAGGGCGTGCATGTGAGGGTGGCTTACCACAACCAACCGCTTCTAAAGAACGGTGCCCCTATTAAGGCCATACCCGGGATACAACCCAGCCTAAGAGGGAGAAGCAGAAGAAAAATTAGAGACAAGCTTCGTGCAGGATGGGAGATATCAATGCTCGAATTCCTTCCAGGACACTACCGCTCAAAGAGATAGCCTGTTGCGCCGGGGCTTTGTGTCTTTGATTTTTAGACCCATATTTATCAGGCACGCATGCGACTGGGCTCATGACGTCCCGCGGGGAACTTTACTGTCACTCTTGCCATGCCTTTGGTTCATAATTTACATTGATTCATTTTCTCATTTTGGTAGCCCTTATTGGCCAGATATAACATGAAAGCTCACTTTTGAGGGTCAAGACTGCCCCTATTTGAGACCTCTCTCGTATTAGGGAGCGCCTAGGTTAGTCATCTTATCCATCAATCTCTTACCCCTGCACTTGGCCGAGCAGAGAAGAGAAAAGACATTGTGCATACCCAAAGTATGGCCAAAGCAACAACGGTGTGTCTCAGAGAGATCGACTATGGCTCGCCGTGTAGTGTGTGAAAAATCCATACTCAAAGGTCACCCTCAACAATCAGGGAAATAAACTAGACTCCTAACACGGAGTTATCACCAGCCTAAGGATGCTACATAAGCGAACTTATTTTTTTGTTTTGTTTTGTTTTGTTTTGGACTAAGCTAACTAAGCAAATTTCTAAAAGCCACTTAACCATGTTGAGGAATAGCATTATAAGCACGTGTAGGAATAAATAGAAATATTAGCAATGACATCATATTTCTTGCACAAAATAACGATACCTTACATATCCACAGTGTGGTAACAGCATCCTGACGCGATCTTGATCATCGAGCTTCGTACAGCACGAGCTTTGTATTCCTTGCTTGACAGGACGAAAGGGAGAGAATAGCAAGGCTTGAAAATTTCTCTACACGGAGGAGCGGCGGACACCAAACTAGACGAAATAAGGATAAAAAGGAAGAGGGACGAGGGCTAGAACTCCCTCGTTAAGGCACAAAGACCCTGATAACAAGGAACCAGATACAGAATAAGCAAAGATTAGCTGGGATCAAGGCGGACTAAAGCCTCGAAAATAGCATGAAAAAGGGTAATGACCCCGAAAGGGTGAGACAGAAAGAATCGACAAACCATAAGAAGACTGTGGCAAAGATAAGGGGGAAGAGGAGTGATCATCCGACGTGGTCAGAGAAAAGGAATTAGAATCACCCGACAGGGTCGGGGAAGGAGAATGAGAATCACCTGCCAACGACGAGGAAAGAAAATGATAGACACTCGATAGGGTTGGGGAAGAAGAATGATGGTCACCCGACAGGGTCGGGGAAAGAAAAGGGTAATCACTCGACATGGTCGGGGAAGGATCAGAAGTAGAGCCCGGGGATACCGGAAGAGAAGGATCAGAAGAAGTCCCGAAAGTGGGATGAAAGGATGACATAGGCCGAGGCCTAAAATCATGAGAGAACGGAGGATCCGGAGGCTCCGGATGAGTGGAAAATGAAGAATGGGGGTTTGCGGCTCCGAAAAGAGGAGAAAATTATGGAAACTGGATTAGAGGAAGGGAGGTACACCACCCAAGGGTGGGAGCTGAGCAGAAGAAAAGATGATTGAAAGTAAGAAGAATAGGAAGAAGTGGACCCCTGAGTGCACAATTGACGGCCCTTGAACTTGTGCCGCCGCCTCTTCTTGGTAGAAATCTCCTTGAAATGAATCCGTCTGACACGGACTCGGGCCTTCGGGCTTCTTAATATGTAATGTCTTCTTAAATAACGAGCCCATCTGGCAGATGACCTGGCCCGACTATGAACCTGCTGCTTTATCGAGGCGGTTGCCCCTAGACATGCGGTGCTAACCGTAGATTGACATTCTTGAATAAACAACTCCTCAACTGGACGAAGACCGAAAAAACATGGAGTTTTGTTGCTCGGCACTAATAGCTTGAGATTAGGCATCTCCACTCGATAATCAGGCATGAAGTATAACTCCCTTGCAAGAAGTGCAGGACGGAACTGAGGGAGGGTGATGCGCGGCGTTGATGTGACCGACTCACCAACAAACCGAGGGAGATGAGATAGAAAACGTAGAATGCCCCTGGCCAATCTAGAAGATACGGCCAATTGCCCCTTAAATGCTAAATTCATTAAACTTTTGGCGGCCGTGTGGGTTAGCACCATCTGGGTGGAGAACTCCTCTTGGCCAGTGAACTGAACAGCGATCGAGCGAGGAGAAACAACATCATCAACAGTGAATTTTTCAGCGAGCAAAGAGATTGCCACCGACCTCGCTCGAGAATAAACTGGCACTAGCACTGAGGAACTCTTCTTGGCAATCGTCGTGGGAAGCGCAGGCTGATCATCCCCAAAACAACTAGGGACCAGAACTCAGATTGACATGCGGCAAATGAAAACCTGAGGTTTGTAAGGCACAATCGACGCCTGGCTCGACTTTTCATCTCCCTGGGGACCAAACCCGAGGGGCACCAAAGGGAATGAACACCTGCTCCGTGGGGTGGAAATAGGTGGAGAAAGGGGTGAAGAAGGCTTGGCAGGTGTGGGCGAAGGTTTAGAAGGCGTAAGTAGGGGTAGAGTCAATGTGAGCGGTGTAGGGATAGCGGTGATGATGGGCTCTAGTGGAGGCAAAGACAGAGGTGGGGGTGTGGGAAGAGAGGAAGGCAAAGGTAGAGGCGTAGGTGTAGGGGTAGCTTGCGCAGGCTCGGACAATGACAGTAAAGGGAGCGGCATCGGTAGCGGGAATGGTTGTGAAGGCGACGAAAATGGGATCATCATGATAGGAGGTGATGATGGTGATGGTGATGACAATGGGGATAATGGAGATGGCGATAGGGGTGAGGGTGAAAGTGGTGGTGGAGTGGATGAAGTGGCAGGTGGCAACGCTCTTCGACGTATCGACACGATACGTCAAGCAGCCTTGGGAGCAAGAGTGGTGGTGGAAGTGGAGGGTGAAAGAGGGGTATTTGCCTGAGCAGAGGCTTGGATAGGTGAAGGAGATGGGACAGGAGAAGAGATAGACAACGGAGCGGGTGTTTCATCAACTGAAGAATCACAGGGGTGCCCCTGGTCTTGAAACGAAGACGGCTGCTTGGGCGGCGCTTGCTGCTGCTGCTGCTGCTATTTGCGAAGATCCAAAATAACATGATGTATGACAGTCCAATCAATCATCCTCTTGTCTTCCAAGCTGTAAACAAGTTCTAGGAACTCGGGGTAATCCTCAATCAAATGCCCCTGTTGATGATGAAACTCGCAGAACTGGAATAAATTTCTGACCGCGGGTTGACGAGGCATGACCAGAGGGAGTTGTAACGTGTGGGTGGCCATCAAAGTCCTGAAAACATATGTGAAAGATTCTGGCAACGAAAGGTGGAGAACCTGCTTTGGAGAAGGTGGATGACGAGGGGTATGAGAAGGCAGTGGGGATGGTAGTAGAGGTTGCGTAGGCAAGGGGAATTGCGTAGGTGAAGGCGGAGGGCTAGGATGATGTGGAGGTGTGGAGGGAGTGGGAATATAATGGACGGCATCCACCCGCTAGGGGTGTGACATTTCCTTGATCGGAAGTGGAGAGGTGTGGGGAAATAAAACAGCGGAGGGCTGACTTGTGAAGGAAGATGCAGTGGAGCGACATGGGGAGGTATATGGGTAAGTGGGAGCCGAAGGCCGACTCGTGGAGGGATATGTAGTGGAGTGCTGACTCGTGAGAGATGGCGGAGGGAAAGTGTATGTGGAAGGCGAAGGTGGAGGAGACTCGTGGTCAAGAGAAACTAGGAGTTGTTGGCTAATGAAGCGGGCTCGACTGTAGAGTTGTTGCCATGAGGTGATATCATTCAGGGCTAAGATGCATTTGAGCTCGAGTGTTGCATTAGAAATAACCATTTTAATCTGCTCGCCGTCCGGAATATGCCCCGGAACTTGCGCGGCTAGGCGACGCCAGCGGTCGGCAAACATGGAGAATTCCTCGTCGGGCTTCATCTTCTCTTGGGCCAAATCTACCATAGAGTACTTGGGCCCGACCTGGTCTCAAAATTGCTGAATAAATCTTGCTTGGACGGCTTGAAAATTCACCACTTCCTCTCGCGGCAATGAAAAGAACCAATCCCGAGCCGGTGTTGAGTACGGACTGAATAGATCTAGAGGGGGGGTGAATAGATCTTTCCCCCTTTTTTCGATCTAATATCTATTGACTAAATGAGTTGCAGGTGATTGACGAATTACAGACTAATGTTGATATCAATGAAGAAAACAAACACATAGAGAAGCACGCACACACATAAGCAAACCACAAGATAGGATTTTTAAGGTGGTTCAGTCTCTTCCCGAGACTTACATCCACCCCTTGCTTAACTCAAGCAAGGCTTCACTTATGAGAGCCTCTGATCTCAATCCAAAACACAAGACACCGCTGTCACACAGCTTGTTCCTGCTGACACACAGCTTGTACCAGCTGACACACAACTTGAATCCGCTGCCTCACAGCTTGACACTTGGTGTAAGGATGAATAGAAATGATGAGAAGGTGGGATGATGCAACAGGACTGAATATAGACTTTTGTAACAAAGTAAAGAATTCAGCCTGGGACTTAATCACATAAATAACAAGAGTAGACTCCCTGTAGAGCTTCCAATCGGATGCCTTCAGCTGCTTTGCTGCTGGAGGTCGCACAGCTTCAAGCCCAGTCTTCCTTCTGCAGCAATGAGAATGCCTTTAGTCTTCTGCAGATTTCTGGTTGATGGAGAGCCACTTCGTCCTGTGATGTAGGTGTGTTTCTTAGCTTCTGTTCTATGCTCTCTCTGTGTGCTTTTCTCCGCGATCAGTTGCCTTCTACTTTTTATGCAGATACTTTTTCAAGCCTGAAGCTCTTCCCGCTCAAATTCCAGATCGAGCGTCAATCTGCTAGAAAGCAGGGAGACGGTTAAATCCGATCACTACAATAAGTTTGACCGCTTCTAAGCAAGATTCTCTCCTTGATTCCCGTGCGGAATCTCATCATTTGAACTACCCAACAACCTGCAACAACAATCTGCAGGTTTTAAGGAACCAAAACAGAATTCGGTTAGAGTTCGGTTCTGGACGCTATAACACCCGTGGTCGACCATGACACTGTCCCTGGTCGACAACGAGCAGTGTCCTGATGGCGGTTTCATTCTGGCTGACACTCGCGTCCCCCGTGGTCGACCACAGCCTTGTCGCTGGTCGACAAGGGGCAAATTCCAGATGGCTGTCAGTTCTGTCTGATGCTCTGTCTGTTCTGTGGTCGACCAGAAGTGGGGCTTTGGTCGACAGCCAAGGCACATGCAGAAGACGGATGACTTGAAGTGTTTCTGGCTGGGTTCGTTGGGCGACCATAACCACTTCCCCTTCTTCTGATTTGTTGATTCCACTTGGATTTCAGTGGACCTGAAATTACTTAACTTATCAGAAGTAACTTGAACTATCAGATTTATATTGAGTTAATCAAAAACATTGTTTGTCATCATCAAATAGTCATGAGTCCATTACTTTGAAGGAACAATCAAACCACTTGTATTTGTTATGAAACAAGATAGAACTTGATTAATCAAACATATCCTATTGTCATCATCAAAACCAAGGGATGCACAACATTCTCCCCCTTTTTGATGATGACAACCATGAGTCATTGTGACAAACAATAGATTATAGAATTCATTTGATATTGCATTCAAGGCTATCATAGCACAGATTTCATTCAGACAATTCGTTTGATGTGCCTTTCAAAAACTATAGCACTAATTACATGAGTGACTCAAAAAGGATAAAGACACTAAGGACACGTAGACAAAGTAAACTTGACATCTAGACACACAACTAGACACACAATGACACATAAAGTCCTATCTCCCCCTTTGTCAACAGCAAAAAGAAGATCATTTAAACAATCCCTCTGAGGAGGATGAGGAAGTCTCTGGCTTCACGTTCTCTTCCATGCGATCCAGCTTGTCAACAATGTGGGCATAAGAGAGCCTGAGCTTCTGGATCTCGGAGATAGTAGCATTGTGATACTGTTCATTCTGCTTGGTTGTGAACTCTATGTGGTTTCCCATTTCTTCTGACACTTGACCTAAGGTGCCAACTAGTCTGTTGAACCGAGAACTAGCATGGTCAGTGTGTTCCTTTTGCTTGATGAACCTGGCCTCCATCTGTTGTTCCAGCCTTTGGACTTTCTGCTCCAGGCGCCCGGTGGCAGCATTCATATTCTCTTGAAAGGATTGGAATTGAGTGGTGAGAGAGGACAACTGAGATGCTATCTGGAGAAGCACTCCGTGAGACTCAGTGTTGGAGGTGAAGGATGGTGGTGGAGCAGAAGTAGATGGGGTGGAGGTAGGTGGAACTTGGGTAGGTGGAACAGAATGAGATGGAGCTTGGGTAGGTGGAACCATCACGATGCAGAAAACGAGCGGTCAGGATTTAATCAGCATAACTCAAATTTTTGGAAGATATTAAAGTGTACTCCCTTTCTTTAATAGAACACTTATGGAACCTTTCCACCCTTATGCAAAGACCACCTTGTGACCAAATAGAGTGGGTATTGTGGTTCAATGAATTTGAAAGTATTGCACCAATAAATTGACTCCCCATATCCAATTTCTTTCACATGGCTCCTTGAACTTATAATATATTTCAAGAGATAATTTGACTAACTATGCTAGCTGAACAGTGTTTTGTACTTATATTTGCATGCTATGCTTTAGGTCAACCATTTTCTCTGCCTTTGTGATAACTTTTTGAATCATTTGAGAGCTGTGGTCAGGTTTATCACATGCTTTTCTACACGAGGAGACACGCTTTTTACACGCCAGAAACCCCGGCTACTTAGCATGCCTAACCATTCCACTAATGACTGGGACACACCTTGTATCCGTGAGGATATACGTTTATCAGACGCCAATATCCCCAGTTACTCAGTATGCCCAATCAATATTTTTGAAAGCAGCAGAGTTAGATTGGATCTTCATGACACACTTGTCTCCCATCTATTGTTCAGCCAATTTTTTGCTTTGAGATGGAGAACAGTAGTTTCTCAGAACTCAATCCATTGCTCTACCAAGAAGGCAGAATTATGGCGTATTCCATGTTCATACATGTTATATTTGAGTTTATTTTTACTGTCCAACACAGACACAGGTAGAGAAATAGTCTCATTACTAAAAATCATAAGTCCTCAAAATCTTGTGACAGAGTCATAGTTATGGTTTGAATTTATTGCAGTAGTACAGTTCAAATTCTCATTACTACACTCAACCTCTACTCTTAATGATTACCTTGGTGATTTTATTGAAAGATATGGTTAGGTTTTGCAATGTTTTATCAAGGAATGAGTTTACACTTTTTCTCCCGCTCAATTTATGAGTCCTTGCTGAAGATAAAAAAAATGTTGGCCATGAAGAGATATAGAGACACAAGGGATGGGAAGTATGGATAAGGATGAATGAGTGAAGAATCTGAGCACAAAAGTTCACTTAGTTCAGAGGATTTCCTAGCAGAGCCAGCAGCCTTTTTAGATCCATTTTCCCTTGTTCAGATCCTCTGTCGACCATAGAGTTGCCTTTGGTCGACCTCTGTGCTGTCACAGAAGCTGCCTGATGAGTAGTCACCTGTGGTCTGCTTTCTGACAATTCTGTTGTCGACCATGGGACCGCCTGTGGTCGACAGCTGCGAAGTCACAGAACCAACTATTTCCTGTCCTGATGCCTTGGTCGACCAGCGCCTTGCCTGTGGTCGACCACAAGAGATAATCCGTAGTAGAACCAGGATTCTGCAGAACTTGCTGAAGTAGCAACCGACACTAGACCTCCAAACTCAAAACTTGACCAGTACTAGAGACCTAGTTGACATAACTTAGAACAGAAATGACAGAATCTATACAGTGAACACATGAATATGATTATTTCAAGAATTTTCAGGAGAAATTCTACAAATTCCTAACTCCCTTCTTAGAGTTGAAAATCTGTCATTGTTAAGGGGTTTTGTGAAAATGTCTGCCAGTTGTTTTTCAATTTCTACAAAATGAAGCATGAAATTTCCTTTGGAGACCTCATCTCTTATAAAGTGATGACGGATCTCAATGTGTTTTGTCCTAGAGTGTTGAATGGGGTTTTTAGACAAATTAATAGCACTAGTGTTGTCACAGAAAATAGGTGCACATCCAAGATCTACATTGTAGTCTTGGAGTTGATGTTTTATCCACATAACCTGTGTACCACAGCTCCCTACTGCGACATACTCAGCCTCAGCAGTGGATAGTGCCACAGAATGCTGCTTTTTAGAAGCCCATGATATTAAACATCCACCTAATATTTGACAATAACCACTAGTACTCTTCCTATCAATTTTGCAACCAGCATAATCAGCATCTGAATATGAAATCAAATCTACTTTGCAGTATGTAGGATACCATAAACCCAATTCTTGGGTGCCGGCAAGGTATCGAAGGATACGCTTGACAGCCCCTAAATGTGATTCTCTAGGGCTAGACTGATATCTAGCACACATGCATACACTAAACTGAATATCTGGCCTTGAAGCAGTTAAATATAGCAGGGACCCGATCATACCTCTGTATTTCTTGGCATCTACCATGTTACCTTTTACATCAGCTTCCAATGTTGCATTTGTACGCATGGGTGACTCGATTGGTTTGCAGCTTTCCATGCCAAACTTCTTCAACATCTCCTTTATGTACTTGGATTGATTTATGAAGTATCCTTCTCTACATTGTACAATCTGCAATCCAAGAAAAAATTGTAAATCACCCATTAAACTCATTTCAAACTCATTGGTCATTAAGTTTACAAATTCAGTACATAAAGAAGCTTCGGTAGACCCAAACACAATATCATTCACATAGATTTGTACAACTAGTATATGCTTACCTTGGGTCTTGGAAAACAATGTTTGATCAATTTTACCTCTTATGTATCCCTTCTTGGTGAGGAAGGAGCTCAACCTTTCATACCAGGCCCGAGGAGCCTGCTTTAATCCATACAAAGCTTTATGCAATTTGAAAACATGATTAGCAAGTTCATCATTTTCAAATCCAGGGGGTTGTTCCACATAGACTTCTTCTTTTATTATTCCATTTAGAAATGCACTTTTTACATCCATTTGTTGTAGTTTGATTCCATGAGATGCTGCAAAGGCTAACAATATCCTGATGGCTTCTAATCTAGCAACTGGAGCATATGATTCTTCAAAATCAACCCCAAATTCCTGGTTGTACCCTTTAGCCACCAGCCGAGCCTTGTTTCTCATTACAACCCCTTCTTCACTTAGCTTGTTTTTATAGACCCACTTGGTTCCAATAACGGGGTGAGATGAAGGTCTAGGGACAAGACTCCACACCTGATTTCTTTCAAATTGATTTAGTTCTTCATGCATAGCATTTATCCATGAGTCATCTTTTAATGCTTCCTCTACTGATTTGGGCTCTATTTGGGACACAAGTGCAAGCTGATCTAGTTCATTGATTTCTTTTAACTGAGATCTAGTCTTCCTAGGATCATGAATTCCACCAATGATGTTTTCTATGGGATGATCTCTAAGAAGTCTTAAGTTCTCAAGATTGTTACCTGAGATGCCTTCTCCTTCGGGTGGAGCATTAGTAATACCTTGATCTCTTTCCTGAGATTGTTCTTCTTCATTTGGTTCTTCGTTGTCTTCTAGAAATTCCCTATCTTCTTCTTCCTTGCTGACCTGCTCATTTTTGCCAAGATCATTAATTTCATCAAATGTAATATGAGGGGATTCTTCAACAATTTGATCTTTGGTGTTAAAAACTCTATAGGCTCTTGATCGGTCGGAATAGCCCAAGAATATTCCTGGATCACTCTTCGGTTCAAATTTGTCCAAGACCCTTTTATCATTGTTATGAATAAAGCATTTTGACCCGAAAATTCTAAAATGAGCTAGGGATGGTTTCTTACCTTTGAACATTTCATATGGTGTATTTTCACTAGCCGGTCTTACCATTGCTCGGTTTACAATGTAGCATGCTGTGTTGACTGCCTCTGCCCAAAATCTCCTTGGAAGTTTAGCTTCAACCAGCATGGTTCTAGCCATCTCGACAAGAGTGCGGTTCCTTCTCTCCACAACTCCATTTTGTTCTGGAGTCCTTGGTGAGGAAAATCTGTGGGTTATGCCCTTGTTTCTGCAGAATAAGTCAAAGTCAGAATTTTCAAACTCCCCCCCATGGTCAGATATGATTGTACACACTTTGGACTTGCCATCCTGCTTCATTCTTTTGTAGAATTCCTGAAACTCAGAAAAAGCATCACTTTTATGAGATAGAAATATTACCCATGTGAATCTAGAGAAATCATCAACTAGTACATAACCGTATCTCTTACCACTAAGACTAGCAGTTCTTGTTGGGCCAAAAAGGTCCATGTGCACAAGTTCTAGTGGTCTAGAAGATTGACTTTCAGTTCTACCTTTGAATGATTTTCTTGTTTGCTTACCTTGGGTACATGATTCACATACTTTGACATTTTGAGCAAACGAAATTTCAGGCATACAAAGAACCATTTTATTCTTCACAAGTTTATGCAACACCCTATAGCTAACATGCCCTAGCCTTCGGTGCCACAGCCAGGTCAGGTCCTCTTTCTTGGCGGTTAGGCACAGGTTGGAGTGGGCTGGATCATCCAAGTCTATTATGTAGACATTGTTTACTCTCTGGCCCATAAACTTGACTGTATCTGAATTTGGTTCAATAATCTTGCAGATCTTGGAGTCAAATATTACTTTATGGCCTTTGTCGCAAAGCTGACTGATGCTCAGCAAGTTATATTCCAGTCCATCTACCAGCAGTACATTTTCAATACTGTTTGAGGAGTTCTTACCTATTTTACCTGTCCCGATGATCTTACCTTTGTTATTTCCTCCAAAGGTCACATAACCTCCATCTTTTGAGCTTAGTTGGGAGAACTTGGTCTTGTCTCCCGTCATGTGTCTTGAGCAACCACTATCTAAGTACCACTTATTGTGCATGGCTGCCAGACATTCCTGCATCATGAATTACACAGAAATTTTTGGACCCCAATGGTACCCGGGTCCAAGATAACTTGTAAAATTGTGAAATTGCTGTAACAATCCTTTGGGAACCCAGATTTTGTTAGAGCAGTTTAATTTTTCGTCTCTGAACTTGTTCAGATTGGGTGGCTTTTGTTCTAATGTTTCTTTAATCTGATTCCACCTTTTTGATTTCCAATTTTCATTTTGTTTCACCTGAGAAAATCTGTGGTTTCTGTTTGCGTGTCTGGTCATGGTCGACATCTGGTGTGTCTGTGGTCGACCATTGCTTTTCCAGAAGCCAGCGCTTGTTCTGGCAGTTCCTCTGGTCGACATCTGGTATGTCTGTGGTCGACCACTGCTTCTCCAGACGCCAGCGCCTGTTCTGGCAGATCCTCTGGTCGACAGAGGAGGGGTCGGTTGTCGACCAGCCTGTCTCCAGACACCTTGTTTTCCAGATTTATGTCCTTTAACTTGATTTAGTACTTGGTTTGTTTGGTTATTTCTGTGAATTTGAGTTTCTTGTCTATTATTTTTAAGCTTATGTTGATTGACTGTTTTCTCTTTAATGTTTCTCTCTTCCTTGGTGACATTATTCCTTTTGGAGGAGCATTCAGCTACATCCTCTTGTTTGTCTTGATATAGATTGATTAGGGGCCCTTTTCCTTTTGAGTCAGCAATCCCAGTTACGGTTTTTATTTGGAATTCCTTTTTAGCCGTAGGATTGTATCCTAACCCTTCTTTTTGAAAGTTTACTTTTATTCCCAAGACAGCATTTAAGTTTTCTTGACCTTTAGTCATTTTTTCCAAGGTTTCCTGTTTGTTTTTCAGTTCACTCTGGATTCTTTCTATTTCTTCCAGAAGTTGACAGTTTTCCTCCTTGAGTGAGTTGTTTCTTTCTTGAGTTACCTTAGTTTGCTGTTCACTTTCTTGAGTCTTTAATTTTACCTCATCAATTGTGTTTTTCAGTGACTCATTTTCTTCTAACAGCCCTTTGACATTTTCTTCATCTGTCTCGTATTGTTTCAGCTTATTTTTCAAGGTGGTGATTTCTAATTCTAGTTCAGTTCTGTTGGCAAATGGGTTGCTGTCATTATTGACCTGATTAAGCTTTTTCTTCAAACTCTTATTTTCCTTTCTAATTCTTTCATATGCATCAAGTAAGTCTGAGTAGACTTCTTCCCAATCTGAGCTAGAAAAATCTTGAAACGGAGGGATTACCTCAAGATCATCTCTATCTCCTTTGGCCATCAAACAGATGTTTCCTTCTTCTTCCTCGGAAGTTGTTTCCTCCTTACTGCTTTCCTCCTCCTCGCTCCATGTGCTTATCATTGCTTTTCGTTGCTTGCCTTTCCACTTGAAGCTTGATTTCTTAGGAGTCTCTGGACATTCAGCCTTTATGTGTCCTAGTTTCATGCAGTTGTAGCAGACAAGTTTGTTAGATGAAGTTTTATTTTTATCAAACTTAAACTGAGATGACTTTCTTACCATGCCCTTAGGATTCCTGAATCCCTTACCTTCCTTCCGCAGAAACCTTTTGAATTTTCTTGTTAACATGGCTAGCTCACCAGTTTCCTCACCTGTGCTAGATGAGTTATCAGTGTCAGATAGTTCAGAGGTGCCTATTTTAGTTTTTAGGGCGAGCTGGTTCTTTTTCTTGCCCTCATCTTCTTTTCTTTTCAGATTGACCTCATAGGCCATTAGGGATCCCACTAGTTCATCCACAGTCATAGTGGTGAGGTTCTTTGAGTCCTCAATTACTGTGGCCTTGGTATGCCACATAGGAGTGAGGGATCTTAGGATCTTCCTCACTAATTTCTGTTCCTTGTAGGTTTTCCCTAGACTCTTTAAACTATTCGTTAATTGCACTAGTCTAGCATACATTTCAGAAATATTTTCGTCAGTTTTCATTCTAAACATTTCATATTCTGAAACTAGCATATTTGCTTTTGACTCCCTTACCTCTGAAGTACCTTCATAGATTACTACTAGTCGATCCCACATTTCCTTGGCCGTTGCACATTGTGAAACTCGTGAGAACTCCGTGGGGTGTAGTGCGCATTGCATTACGTTCATGGCTCCCCAGTTGATGGTTGATTTTCTGACCTGTTCTCTGGTCCAGGTATCCTCATCTTCGGGCAGCTCGTAGGGTCCTCGGCTTACTACTCTCCACATCTCATGATCTTGTGCTCTCAAGAACACCTGCATACGATTTTTCCAGTATGAGAAATCATTTCCATCGAAATATGGTGGTCTAGTTACAGAGTGTCCCTCAGCCATTAGACTTCTAGAGTTCAGTCCGGCAGGCCTCTCCTGGTTGTTAGACCACATTTTTGGAGAGTCTGGCTCTGATACCACGTGTTGAGTACGGACTGAATAGATCTAGAGGGGGGGGTGAATAGATCTTTCCCCCTTTTTTCGATCTAATATCTATTGACTAAATGAGTTGCAGGTGATTGACGAATTACAGACTAATGTTGATATCAATGAAGAAAACAAACACATAGAGAAGCACGCACACACATAAGCAAACCACAAGATAGGATTTTTAAGGTGGTTCAGTCTCTTCCCGAGACTTACATCCACCCCTTGCTTAACTCAAGCAAGGCTTCACTTATGAGAGCCTCTGATCTCAATCCAAAACACAAGACACCGCTGTCACACAGCTTGTTCCTGCTGACACACAGCTTGTACCAGCTGACACACAACTTGAATCCGCTGCCTCACAGCTTGACACTTGGTGTAAGGATGAATAGAAATGATGAGAAGGTGGGATGATGCAACAGGACTGAATATAGACTTTTGTAACAAAGTAAAGAATTCAGCCTGGGACTTAATCACATAAATAACAAGAGTAGACTCCCTGTAGAGCTTCCAATCGGATGCCTTCAGCTGCTTTGCTGCTGGAGGTCGCACAGCTTCAAGCCCAGTCTTCCTTCTGCAGCAATGAGAATGCCTTTAGTCTTCTGCAGATTTCTGGTTGATGGAGAGCCACTTCGTCCTGTGATGTAGGTGTGTTTCTTAGCTTCTGTTCTATGCTCTCTCTGTGTGCTTTTCTCCGCGATCAGTTGCCTTCTACTTTTTATGCAGATACTTTTTCAAGCCTGAAGCTCTTCCCGCTCAAATTCCAGATCGAGCGTCAATCTGCTAGAAAGCAGGGAGACGGTTAAATCCGATCACTACAATAAGTTTGACCGCTTCTAAGCAAGATTCTCTCCTTGATTCCCGTGCGGAATCTCATCATTTGAACTACCCAACAACCTGCAACAACAATCTGCAGGTTTTAAGGAACCAAAACAGAATTCGGTTAGAGTTCGGTTCTGGACGCTATAACACCCGTGGTCGACCATGACACTGTCCCTGGTCGACAACGAGCAGTGTCCTGATGGCGGTTTCATTCTGGCTGACACTCGCGTCCCCCGTGGTCGACCACAGCCTTGTCGCTGGTCGACAAGGGGCAAATTCCAGATGGCCGTCAGTTCTGTCTGATGCTCTGTCTGTTCTGTGGTCGACCAGAAGTGGGGCTTTGGTCGACAGCCAAGGCACATGCAGAAGACGGATGACTTGAAGTGTTTCTGGCTGGGTTCGTTGGTCGACCATAACCACTTCCCCTTCTTCTGATTTGTTGATTCCACTTGGATTTCAGTGGACCTGAAATTACTTAACTTATCAGAAGTAACTTGAACTATCAGATTTATATTGAGTTAATCAAAAACATTGTTTGTCATCATCAAATAGTCATGAGTGCATTACTTTGAAGGAACAATCAAACCACTTGTATTTGTTATGAAACAAGATAGAACTTGATTAATCAAACATATCCTATTGTCATCATCAAAACCAAGGGATGCACAACAGCCGGGCCTTCTAACGACAGACCAAACAGATAAGCCATTAAACATTGGTCATGTCGGAATTGGGCCGACTCATAAATGAACTCTTTCAAATGCACGTAGGGGTCACCGACTCCACCATAGCGACGATAAGCCGAAACTTGTGAACATGGTGGAAGTTGAAGACCTTGAAAGACAAACGGGGCATCCAAAGAAATTTGGGGATTAATTCATCGCTGTAATTCATCAAGCTGGCGTTGGGCTTGAGCGATCATCTCCTCGGTGGGAAGAGTCCGAGAAGAATGTGGGCCAGCCTGAGCAAGAGAGTGAAAGTTTAGACCAAGATGCTGATGGGCTGAATAAAGGGACCCAGCCTGAGAAAAAGGAAAGCCCATTCTGGGAGTAGAAGGATATATGGGCCTGGAAGGATCATGTATGTGGGGGTGAGAATTGATTGGGCCAGCAACAGCACGGGCGGGATAGGAAGGCCCGTTAAAGGGAGTAGGCACATTGAAAGAAGAAGGCCCGTGAAGAGAATAAGGCCCATTAGATGAATGAGGTGATGGGCCCGCGTGGGAAGAGGAATCTACGCGGGGGTAAGAGGGCAGGGAAGATGGGGAATACTGGACAGAAGAGAAGTGCTCCATGGGAGAAATGGAGACTTTATAAAGTGAATTTCAAAGAAATACGAGGATAGAAACGAACCTAGGACAAATGCAACTAAATGGAGGGACGGAAAGATGAACTAGTCTATGGGCCTAATTAACAAAATGATATGGAGTCAATACACAATGGAGGGAAGAGATGAGAGAAGAATCAACCAATTAAACACCCAGGTTATGAATGATGCACGAAAATTTTATAAGTTCCTCTTTAGGACCTTAGTGGGTTAATTGCTATATGAATTCACTCAACCACAAGGTACCAAACCAGGATAAGAATGGGAAACTGGGTGACTCTAAGGGACTCTCCCTCTTACAGATGCAAAACCCTAGACTGAGGGAAGGTATGGTACAACCTGCCCGACGTCCGTGTGGGAATCCACGGCTCACGGGGGCTTACGGAGGCCCTCGGTAAGGTCACCTAGTCGGCTCCAAGGAGTATGGAGACGAGAGGAAACCCCACCTCGGTGGAAATGCAACTAAATGAAGAGTATATATGCCCCTATGCGCACCGGAGTGCATGCAAAGTCTAGCCTAGATCTAGCAGACAATGATCAAGCAAGTATGAGAAAATGAAATAAACACAATTATGCAACAATATAATGACAGCAGGGGGAGATCAGAACAGCACCAAATATCACGAAAATAATATGGCATGGCAACCAAGATGAGGCTCGGGTGCACTGTAGCATGACAAGGATGGTCTCTGTGAGACCGCACATGGAGGTTGATGGTCCTGGGTGGACCGTTCACTGGCAGGGAGTGACGACAAATACTGACAGAAAAAATAGATTGGTGAAAGGCAAAATCGTCCTTGGATGGACGGTCTCACGACAGACCGTTCGGGCTCTGGAACGGGCTTGCAGCTGTTGATTTTATTTTGCCTGTCTATCTTTTCTTGGGGGTTTTGAATGATGAAACGACAAGCAAGTAATCAAAGATCCGCTCTTAACCTATGAACATGTGATCATGAACCTAGGCAATCAAAGCTAGCTCTAGCATGGGCATGTTATCTCACTCAAACTACGCTACAGGAAAGGGAAAACACACGCCGGGGCGTGGAGCAAGGAGTAAATAAAAACACACCACAAGGGGTGGAGCAAGCAAGAAAATAAAAGAGATGTGTGATGAACGAGAAAGCTAATGCCCAAGACTAAGGAAAGATGTGATCGCCACCAAAGTAAAAACAAGCAAAAGACATGTAAATACCTTGGAAATAGGTGGATGAAACACCCGCCCACGGGAGAGAAAATCGAAGAGAACATGCAGGTCAGCTAGAAATAACGGCCAGGACCCTGTGCGTTACTTGGAAAGTAACGGCCACCCGATAGACTGCCAGAAGAAGATGACGCGCCTGCACCAGACCGTCAGATCACCTGCAGTAGCAAAGTATAGATTCTTTTAACTCCAACTCTTCCAGCCGGCTAGAAGACTTGGGCCTCGTACTGGTGAACCTGTAAACCTGCCAAAGATGTAGAAGACAAGAACAAAGCAACCCAAATTAGCCCTTTCAATAATATAGCATCAATTCTCAAAAGAACTTAAAGACATCAAAAGGAAAGGGGATTACTGGGGAGTTTTTGGTTTGTTAACCCCTCTGGGCGTTTTAAAAGATTAGGAGGATGTTTGGATGCTTAGAGAACAGTGAGAAAACGTGGAGAAAGAGGAGGGACAATACTTTGATTGAGGAAAAACCAGGGAAGAACTTAAGCATGCAATGACGAACTTGAAAGACTAAAACCAAAGTACTCCCTTGATTATGAGATGGATGAACGTGGGAAGCAGTTCCTCTTGTATGAAGATGGCTCCTGAGTTCGGCAGCACTTCGTCGTGAATTTCAAAATCCTCCCCTTTTGGCCATGAAGTTAAGGGTTCTATTTATAGACCCTCAAACTCTCAGGTCGAGCAGAGGATAATTCAGCAAGATAAAGGGATAACTCCTGGCAAATCCTTGAAGATAATATTACCAAGAGTCCATAGAAATAAACAGAAGGTCCTGAGGATC
Source organism: Amorphophallus konjac (assembly GCA_022559845.1). Taxonomy (NCBI): domain Eukaryota; kingdom Viridiplantae; phylum Streptophyta; class Magnoliopsida; order Alismatales; family Araceae; genus Amorphophallus; species Amorphophallus konjac. The sequence continues at coordinate 153,704,011 of CM040121.1, forward strand.
AGATTTGAAAGAGATATCGTCAATCCAAACCCTTATCTCGGCCACGGAGTAGCAGAGAAAAGGCCTGAACTGGGAGGACTCTCTGAAGGAAGTAACGGCCACACGACAGACCGCCACTTGGAAATAACGCACCAAGGAACATCCGTCACTATCAACCTTATCCCTAAAAGATAAGATCAACGGGAAGAAGACCCAACAAGCTGGACTCTTCAAGGAAGCAACGGCCAAGGAATAGGGCGTCAGAATGAAACAACGGCTGCACGACAGACCGTTATTATCAACGTGTAAGCCAAAAGGATAAGCTTGAAGACGAGGCCTTAAGCCTTAAGACTCTTCAAATAGTAACGGTCCAGGACCCATCCGTCAGAATGAAACAACGCGCCTAGGACCGATCGTTATTATCAAAAATGGAGATCAAAAAGGAATAGAGGCATTGCTAAGATTCATCCAATGAAGTGCCACCAGGAGCCATATCTGATCACAAAGTTTAAGACTCAAGAAATAGTCTTCAACTAATCAAGAGACTCAATGAAGAATGAACAACTCAGAGCATCATATAGAATGAATAAGGAGATGACCCGACTTATTGGGTATAAAACGGGTGTCAACAGATGCCCCTCCTTAACGTCCTCTTTGCAGGGGAACGAGCGGAGGCGAAGCGAAAGCAAAATGGAACATGGAGATGAAGCGAAAATGAAGCGGAGTGGATCAAAAAGAGGGCGTTAAGGTAAACGACACCCGTTCTCATCCAACAAGCGATAAGAATTTTTTGGAAAGCTTCAAAACTGATCACAAGGAAATAGCCAACCAAAGGATGCAAGTCTGGAGGAGCTAATAACTAAGGAAAGGAAACACGGCTAGCCGCCGGAGGCAACGGAAAGGAAAAGAGTACTAAACTCCAGACAGGAATCTTCAGCCAACTAGATCAAGCGAGCAGATTGAAGGAAACCCTTCTAATTCAGAGTGGAATGATTCTCCTTATTCGAGATTAAGAACACAGCTATTCACCATCACTGAGATACCTTGAACAGATGAAGCTTCATAAATGCTCAAAGAATGCGCATGATGCATGCTGGGCTAAAGGAAAAGAAATCATCAAAACAAATGTAAAGAAAGATAAAATAGAAAAATACTTGAGAATAATATTGCTAGACCAGAGAATTTTAGGTCAGGACACCATCTGCAACCACGGCGTGCAAGATAGAACCATCGTCCCCAAATTTATTCCAATCTAACGGCCTATCCAACGATTAAACATGTGAACTTAGATCATCATCATTTTTGTTTAAGGGGAACATCAGATCCTGGAACACATGAATGACCAGCCGGTTCTCGAGATAATATCGTAGATAACATATAGTAATGCATTAAGGGATAAGGGACGAGATACAAATACCTGACCCACCTTCCGGACGGACGGTAAAGCATGATTTCGTTCACAAATTCCTTCATAAAAGATAGGTTAGCCAAAATAAATATGATCATGAATCAAAGCATAACCATTTGTACGTGCGAGAGGCATCAACAATGAACAACATGGAAGAAAATGGAACCATTTTGACATCCAATAGACCATTTAATTCATCAAGAAACTTGCAAGTTTTTAACGGTCTGAAGAAAAGGCGTTACATCAAGTAACGGACCATCCCTAGTCCGTCATAAACCAGGCGGTTCACATTCTTCAATAAAACAGTCTAATCATATGTAACGGTCGAAAACAGACGCGTCAGAAGGAGGTGACGATCGGTCGATAGACCGTCGCATTTCCTGAGCGTTCAAAAAATAACAACCGAACGGTCACGGCCTTCATTCAACACTCAACACCCAAAAACCCAACCGAGAGAAAACCACCGACGACCACCGCCCCACTACTACCATGGCCGGCGATGAGGCTCCCCAGCCACCACCACAGAGGAGGGAAAGAGGGAAACGGATGGCCATACGGCGGTTCCACCGCCGTCTCGAACGGGAGGTGATCCCACCGGTCACAGAAGAAGAACCGAGGAGAAGAGAGCCAAGAGAGGAAGATGAAGCTCCCACGGCCGTGGGGGACCAAGGGGAAGCCCTATTGGGTGCAGAGGAACCCAAAGAACCCGAGAAGAAGAGGAAAAGGGGCATGGACCGTGAGGTAGGTCCTTCCGCCCTAACTTCAAATTTTAATTTTTTTGTATTTTTATTATGAATGCATGTGGGAATGGGGGATAGAAAATGGGTCTACAAACCCATTAAGAATGATTGTAGGCCTTTTGGCCAAAGTGAGAAGCCACGGAAATGCAAAGGGAAAAACGCCCTCTAGCAGAGAATGTGACGGTCCTTCCAGTGACCGTCACAAGCCTAACGCGCCACCCTAGATGCGTTAGAGCCATGTGACGCCCCATCCCAGGGCCGTTACATGCACCAGAGGCTAGACCTATTTTTTAGGTTTTCAATTATTCAGTTTTTTGTTTTGTTTTCAATTTTAAAATGCTTATGCAATGTTTTATGATACAATTAACTAACTTATGATCTAAATAACATGCAGGGAAAACGAAGATCAAGGATCTCCTGGCTGCAGGTCCGGGCGGTGTACCAAGCACTGCCCGACTACCAGAGGGAGCGACTAGCCAGCATGGGATTCGCCGAGGTGCTCAGCATCGAGGTGATCCGGATGGACACACCCTTGCTGTACGCGCTGCACGAGAGATGGGACCCGATTAGCAGAGCTTTCATCTTCCCGTGGGGCCACATGATCCCCACGCTGGAAGACGTAGCGAGGATTACGGGATTGAGAGTCCACGGAGCCGCAGTGACCGGATGGACTTACGGCGATTACCGGGAGATGGCGCAGCAGCTGCTCAGGCTAGATTTGATCAGGCCGGGACAGTCTTCCTCCCAGCTCTCGAGATCAGTACTGCAGGAGAGCCTGGGACTGAGAGGAGCGGTGATTGCCGTAGGAGAGCTACCCGAGGAGCATCTGGGCAGAGTGATAGACCAGGTGCGCCCTCGCGTGGCGGCGGAGGCAGGACCTGAGGGAGACAGAGTGCTCAGACGCTTCCTGATGCTGCTATTCGGGAAGCTCCTCTTCGCGACTCGGGCAGACGTCATTAGCTGTAGATTGCTGTCAATGATAGAGAACTTGCACAGAGTTGGAAGATATGCTTGGGGAGCAGCAGTGCTCGCATTCCTGTTCGAGTCCCTGAGCACTACGGACCGGCAGACGATGCTGGGCGGCTTCTCGCCTTTCTTACAGGTAAATGCACTTTAAATGCTTTCTTTTATGCCAAAATGTTTATGATATGCCATGTGACTGACTTGATTTCTAAAAATGCAGATCTGGAGCTATATGTACCTCCCGGGCATCGGGAGAGGCGCGCTACTCCATCCCGACCGCATACCGATCGCGAGGCGTTGGTCGGTGGCGAGGGACACAGGGTCGATCATCAGACTGACCCGGACGATCCAGGATGACCTGGACTCCTTCCCACATACGTCGGTGAGTCCAGAACTCAAAATGATTTCTATATACTTCTATATGCTTCTAAATGCTTTTTAAATGCTAATGCTGATGAATGAACTAAATGCTCTCAGGTGAGATGGACCCCATACCGCGGCGAGGGTTACACGGGACAACCGTGGGTAGAGGCGGCCTTGTAGTACCGGGGACGAGACATCTGGATGCACTGCATCCACATCCTCGAGCCTCTGCACTACAGGCTGATCCTGCGGACCCGGGGACTACATCAGCCCGAGGTGACCTTTCCACGCCACAGCGATGACCACCCCGGCAAGTCAGCAAGGGGCATCAGTGGTAATGTGGATTGGTGTGCCCGGAAGGCGAAGTACGTCCATGACTGGAACAGGCGGGGCCGAGCGGAGAAGGAACGAGATGAGAGCGACGAGGCATATCTGAAGGCCTTTGCTCGACTCTACGGCGACCGGGTGTACCGAGGTACCCGACGACCGGTATGCAAATTCTAAACTCAAAAACTCTTTCTATATGCAAAAATGCCATGTGATAGATGTACTGACTCATGCTTTCTACATGCAGCTAGACCCTGAGGGACGGATAGCTGAGCTGGAGGGATTACTCCACTCCACCATCCAGCAGCGGGACGGGTACCGGACCGCTCTGGAGCTCCTGGTGAGACTTTAAAACCTAGAAAAATGTTTATGATTATGACAATTGATGTTTATGATGCATATGCTGATTAACCATGGTTCCTAACCCTGTCTTCTAAATGCAGCGGGCCGAGAGAGCCCAACGAGCCGGACCGGATGCCCCATCGTCTTCCTCACAGCCTGCGGGAGGCAGGGCTGAGCAGGAGGCTGATTTTGCTCGGGCGGTTGCCCGGGCCGAGGAGGCGGAGGCCACCCTCGCGGAGCGGGTAAGATGCTAAAAAATGCTCATGCTTATGATCTTGCCTAAAAAAAAATGCCTTATGATTAACTATATGAAATGCAATCTACAGGCGAGAGAGCTAGCAGCAGCAGTGGCCGAGGCCAGGCAGGCGAGGATAGAGGCAGAAAGAAGTCGGGCTGAGACTGATCGAGCCCGAGCAGAGATAGAGCTTGTACGGGCAGAGATGGCCCGGCTGAGAGCGGAGACTCCGCGACGCTTGGATGAGGCAGAGGGGGAGCGACTATGGACGGAGTTAGCTCAGGCTCAAGCTGAGGTGGAGAAGCTCCGAATCGAGACGGCGGACTTGGATCGCTACCGGACCGAGGCACGGGAGACGCGGCGTCAGATCTTCACGCTGAAGATCGAGCTGCGGACGCTGGAGCGGACGGTCCGGATGATGGGCCGGGGACCGGAGCGGAGTGCTTCCCAGAGTGGGGCACGGAGGAGTGCTGCCCCGAGCGGCTCGGTAGGGGATTTTCTTGTCAGCTCCTCCGGCCAAAGGAGGAATGAGAGGGCGGAGCGGGGACAGTAGGAGGAGAGTGCTTCGATAGCGCCGCCACCCGCGAGGAGACCCGAGGATGGAGAGGATGAGGGCGGTCCGGCGGATAAGCCGACCGAATGATGTATTTTTATGTTTTCTTATCACTTGTATGTAACTTTATGGAAAATGGAATGAGATCTTTTTTTGGGTTTTCTGTTTATTTAGTGAATGTGAATGAATGTGTGTTTGAGTGTGTAGGGACGGATGAAATGAATGAATGGATGGTTTTGGCAGGTGACTGTATGTTGGAAAATGCATGCGCGGATGAGGTGTGTATGAATGAATGGATGAGACATAGGCAGAAATGTGTGCATGAGTCATTTGCAGGAATGTATGTGTGTGAAAATGCAGAGAGAATGAGGTGTACAATGCGAGAGACCGCCAGGTCTAGGCAAGGGCAGAAGGAATAGCCTGAATTCAACTGCAGAGAAAGTAACGGTCTAGGATCAGACCGTCATAATCAAATAACGCACTAGTTGAAGGGCGTTATACACAACAGAGGCCAAATTTGTAATCTGAGCTGTAGGAAAAGGACGGTCCACCTCTGGTGCGTCAACGGAAAATAACGGCCTAAAGCTGGACCATTAATCGTGGCCGAACTATAGCTTGCAGGGCGACTACCAGAAAATGCGACGGCCTAACGTAGACGCGTCAGAATGAAACAGCGGCCAGAACCAGGACTGTCAGGTAGTGCTTAGCCCAGAGTAGAAAGAATTGAGTGGTTGAGAGTGTAACGGCTCAGGGTTTGCACGTTACAAGAAACGACGGTCAGCCCTTAGACCGTTAATCTTCACAGAACATGATCGGGGAAATTAAACCCACAGGAAAATGCGACGGCCTAAGGTTGGCGCGTCGAAGTGAAATAACAGCCGTACGATAGGCCGTTAGATCCTGGGTTGTATTCCGAGACGGATTGAGCCGTGAGAACTTAAACCCAAGGTTTAGCCATCTAATCCCTTACTAGAACTTATCTAGATTGAAGATAAAGCCTTCCAACTCAAGTCTTATCCTTTCAAAGCCAAGATTAAACCTTTAAAACTTGGATACTCAACCAAAATCGTATCTTTGCTGAAAACCTCTGCTTTAGGGTTGAAGAACCTCTCCTAAGGGCAGAAATCAAGATGAAGAGAAGCTTCGAGGTGATGACTATGGAGGAGAAGGTCTATACCGGACCTAAAGCTGCCAGAAAAGAACATGGAGAGCTCCAATGGTTGACATCAATTCCCAAGCACTTAAGCTCCAATGTTCAAAGGGTGGTAAGTCCCTCAACAACACATCCAAGTTCAGAAAATTCTGCACTTCAATCTATTTTATGACTTCTTCTTCTCCTTCTTTCTTCAAGCCTCTTCCTGGCCCAAGATGCTACTCTAATCTGAAGTGGGTGGCTCCCATGGTAAAGGTCCTCCCTATAGAAGTCACATCAATCCTTAAAGCATGGCACCTTCAACCACTCTTGGTTTTAGGCAAAAATTTCCAGAAATTATCCTTAGATTGGCCAAGTATTTCAGCACTTGTGGAGTTATGGCATCCACAAACTCATACCTTTATCTTCCCTTCCTTCGAAGCAACAATCTTATTAGAAGAGGTAGAGACCTACCTAGCCCTTCCTAAGACTAAGGCGGGGGATGAAGACCGGGTTTGCTATACAATAGAGCCTATTGACCCATCCTTGATCTTGAGTGATTTCATTCATAATCCAAAGGACGTGAGGACCATGATCAGCCCACACCACATTCACTTGATACCCTTGGCGCAATGGATAGTGTCTCATTGTAAAAACAAGTGGGAGAGACATGAGGCAATAGCCAAGACGGTGGCGGTTTGCTTGTGCGGAGTCTTCCTTTTTACCACGACTGACCACCTCTTAGACATCCGAAATCTTAGCATTATTAGCGGGCTGTGGCGGAGAATGTCCATCTCTCAAGCTGTCCTCTCATACCTCTATGAAGGACTTAGCTCGGCTTGCCTAGGAGGACTTTTGTTCGGCTCCATGATACTCCTTGAGTGCTGGATGGGAGTGAGAATCAAATTCCAACAAAAGGAAGACATAACTTCAGCTAGCCGAATCTTCGGGAGCCACCCTCTCTTCTTCATTGAAGGGGCATTTGGATACTCTTCTCAGGTTGAATGCAAGACGGCGGACAAGAAAACGCGGGATGAATGGCGCCTCTTCTTCAACACTCTGCCAATGGACAAGTTCATCATGCGGCCAAGAATCATTCGAAGCACTCTTCTAAAAATACCGCGGCGTCAAAGCTTGGACCTCCAGCTAGTGGGGAATACCATCATGGCGATCTACAACCCGCACCGGTGCCACCTTCAGATCGGTCTTCCAAGAACCGAAGCTCCTGCACTATCACATTACCCTCCCCTTCGACCTAGGAAGATGGGGACCGAGGAAGATGAAAGAGCAGTACGGACCGCGCTGACCATGTGGGAGATCAGCAAGGTGCGCCCGTGGCGAGAAGAAGTTGAAGAGGACGACGCAGCACGTCGTGATTACGTGAAAGAGTTGAGGAAAATCCACCCTCTCGCGGATAAGAAATTGAATGTGCCTTGATTTTATTTTGTTCATGAGAGAAGTTGTTTGTTATTAACAATCAAAGTTGGAATCTTTAATCTTGCTTGAATGAGATGATATTGCTTTAACTGAACGGATGTGAGTTTTGTGGTTTGAATGGCCAGAGTGATGTGAAGAGGTAGAGCCTCTGGAGGATGTAACGGATGGGCGGTGGGCCGCTGTAAAGAAACGACGGCCTGACGATGGGCCGTCAGAACGAAAGCATTATCAATCCTGCTCTCTGAAGAAAGTAACGGATGGGAGATGGGCCGTTATATATAAACGACGGTATAGGCCAGGCCGTCAGAGGGACGATGTTTGATGAAATAAAAGCCCCATGCCTGAAGGAAGTGACGGTCGAAGGGAGACCGTTATATTCATGTGGCGGTCTGGAATTGATGCGTTACTGCCTTTGACCTGTATTTTTGTGAATTATCACTTTGAACTTGTCCTGCTGCCTGTACACACTCAAACATGAAACAAGTTAGATCTGTTCTTAGACTCAACCCCTTGCCTTGAAGCAAGTTAGATAATGACCGTTTCTTGATATTTGGTCAAGGGGTGGAGCCTTATTAAATAGGCGGAAAGCATAATGAAAATGCAATGCATGCTATGCACATGATGGAGTTTTGGAAAACATCTAATTTTTTTTCGTGGGATTTTCGCAGATATTTGTTTTTTTTTGTGGATTTTGGAAATATTTGGTGTTTTTGGATTTTTAAAAATATTTGATGTTTTTGGATTTTGAACAATATTTGATGTTTTTGGATTTTGAAAATATTTGATGTTTTTGGATTTTAAAAATATTTGATGTTTTTGGATTTTGAAAACCAGTGCCTCCCTAGTGACACGACCTCTTCCTTGTTCAGAATCAGAAGTCCCGAGGTTGGTGCGTAATACGGGTGACAATCCCTGGCCAAGGCCCACTTCTCATGACGGTGTTTTTAACAAGGCCATACCCAAGGTACTAATCTTGGTCCTGAAAGAAAAAGGAACATGGGGGTAAGCTTAGGCCAGATATGGAAGTTTTTAGGACTTGATTTCTTCACCGTACAATCATGTTGGAGATTTGGTCTGTTGCGCCGGGGCTTTGTGTCCGTCATCGAACCTTCGTCCACTCTAGGCATGCATTCGACCGGGCTCATGACGTCCCGCGGGGAACTATGCTGCCACTCTTGTCATGCCTAGTTTTTCTATTTTTGCATTCCTGGAGTTTTGGAATAGTAGACTTTTGAGATGATGCTTTTGATTTTATTGTGAAAAAGATTACTCCTTTTTCTTTTCCTTTCGTTTCTTGTGGCGTCAGGTCATAACGGATTTGCCCCTATTTGAGACCTCCTCTCGTTAGGGTGTTTGGATTAGTTGTCGCCTCCTTATTTACTTCTTGCCCCTGGATTTAGCCGAAGAATGAAGCGGACAGGGACTTCGATTTTCCCTTAAAGCATGGCCGAGGAGAAACAGTGTCTTTTAGAATCGGAAAACTTGACCAGGGATGTCGTGTAGCGTGTGATTGCCTTACTCGGGACCCTTCTTAGTGAAACAGGAGGGAGCATCCTGCTGCCGGGGAAGCACATGGCTTAGGCTCTAAGGAAAGAAATGCTTAAGATACAACCCATTCCACGGGTGAGAGAGCTCCTCACCTTCCGCATTTATTAGACGATAAGCATTCCCTGGATAAGCTTCTTTTACGACAAACGGCCCTTCCCAATTAGGTTGTAATTTAGACCTTGGACCTGCAGACCGAATGAATTTACGTTTCAAAACCATATCACCTTTTTGAAATTTACGTTCGATTACCTTCTTTTGAAAATAACGTGAAACCCTCTTTTGATAAACGGATATGTGATCGGCCGCATTCATCCTCTTCTCATCTAAGAGTTCCAACTGAACCAGCAGCGCCTCTCAACGTTCATCGAGATTAAGTTCCTTATCAAGCTGCACTCTAAGTGAAGGGATCAAGATCTCATATGGGAGCACCGCCGCCATCCCGTAGGTAAGAGAATAGGGAGGTTGTCCCGTAGGGGTACGGACGGAGGTGCGGTAAGCCCACAGAGCTTCCACTAATCTTTCTGGCCAATCAGAAAACTTATGAGCTTCGCATGTTTTCTTGATGATTTTGAGAAGGGTTTTATTAGTGGCCTCGGCTTGACCGTTGCCTTGAGGATAATATGGAGATGAATGATGCAATGCAATATTGAACTTCTTACAGAGGTCCTTAAGCTCTTGAGAGACGAACTGGGATCCGTTGTCGGTGATGATGCTGCTTGGCACTCTGAACTGCGAGATAATATTCTTCATGATAAAGCGGCACACCGTTGTAGCTTTGATTTCTGCGTACGCCTCGGCTTCGGCCCATTTGGTGAAGTACTCAGTAGCGGTAAGGATAAAGGACTTCTGCTTGATCTGAGAATTAGGATCACCGAGCGGGCCGACAACGTCGAAAGCCCACATAGAGAATGGCCAAGGAGCAGTCATAGGATGGAGAGATGAAGCAGGAGAATGAATTTTATCAGCATGGAGTTGGCATTTAAGACACCTCCGGACATAGAGGGAGCAATCTTCCTCTAGAGTGGGCCAATAGTAGCCCTGCCTAAGGATCTTCTTTGCTAGAGCCTGGCCATTGACATGACCCCCACACTCACTAGAATGGGCTGCTTCAGCCACCTTCCAAGCTTCTACATCATCTAAGCATCTCATGAGCATTCCATTAGTAGCGCGCCTGTACAGTTCTCCTGCAATAATGGTGTACCTTACGACGGCTCTTTTAATTGACTTGCGTTGCTCAGCTTTTGCCCCTTCTGGGAACGGCCCCTCTTTACAAAACAACTCGATTTCATGATACCAAGGTAATTCCTCTTCGTCCAGAATCTCCTCTAGCTCTGCTAGTGAAACTTCCTTGAGATCTTCCTTCTCAGCCTTCGCCTCTACGGATTTCCTAAGGTTAAGGTACCATCCTGAAGAGAGGGTGTCTCCAATCTCTGGACGACGATAGTCTCAATATTCCGACTGAGAGGGAAGGATAGGGAGGAAGCAAGAGATGCCAGAGCATCTGCTAGAATGTTCTGAGAACGGGGAGTGTGAATATAGATCAGCTTACGGAATTGCCTAGCGAGAAGCGTGACCAAATCTTGATAAGGGTTGAGCTTGGGGTCACGAGTACGGTAAGTGGACAGAACTTGCCGTAGGACGAGCTGAGAGTCTCCTATGATGTTCAAATAACGCGCACCTAAGAGGTAGGCGTGCTTCAATCCGGCCAGGAGAGCCTCATACTCAGCGATGTTGTTGGTGGCAGGAAACCGAAGTTGATAAGCAAAGGGAATGGTTACCCCCTCTGGAGTAAGCAGAACAGCACCGATCCCTCGGCCTTGAGAGTTGAGCGCACCGTCGAAGTGCAGAGACCAGAAGGGGTGATGAGAGATAACAGAAAGATACTCATCAGGGAAATCATCCTGAATGGAATCGGTGTGAGGGATGGGGAGATGGGCGAGATGCTCAGCAGTGGCATATCCTTTGACTGCCTTCTGAACAACAAAGGTAATGTCGAACTGAGAGAGGAAGCTCTGCCAGCGAGCTAACCTACTAGAAAGGATGGGCTTTTCTAAGAGATAACGGATCGGGTCCATTCTAGAGATCAACCTAACTGGGTGGGCAAGGAAGTAGTGTTTCAGCTTCTGAGCTACCCACACTAAGGCGGCACAAGTCTTCTCCATAGCGGTGTACTTGGATTCAGCTGGATTAAACAACCGAGAAAGGTAGTATGCAGCCCGCTCTTTCCCTTCATCATCTACTTGTGCCAAAACCGCCCCTAGGGAGTCCTCAATAACCGAGATGTATAGGATTAGGGGTTTCCCAGGGACAGGAGGTTGCAGAATCGGGGGATTGGATAGATATTCCTTGAGGTCCTCATAGGCCTTCTGACAATCTTCATTCCATTCAAACTTGACCCCCGCCTTAAGCAATTCATAAAATGGACGGCACCTTTGAGAATGCTGGGATATGAATCTTCTGGTAAATTACAGTCTACCAATCAATCCTTGAAGTTCCGTAATGTTCTTTGGCGGAGGCATGTCCATGACGGCCTGTGCTTTATTAGGATCAATCTGGATCCCCCGTTTGCTTACTATGAACCCTAGCAGCTTCCCTGAGGAGACTCCGAATACGCACTTCTTCGGATTCATCTTGAGCTTGTACTCCCTGGCTCTCTGTAGCACCCTAGCCAGGATGGAGGGGTGTTCTTCCTTAGTTCTGGACTTCACCAGGATGTCATCCACGTAAGCTTCCATATAGATGTGCATCATATCGTGGAAGATGGCCATCATTGCCCTTTGATAGGTGGCACCTACGTTCTTTAGACCGAATGGCATAACCACGTAACAATACGTGCCCCAGGGCGTGGTGAAGGAAGTTTTCTCTTGATCTTCCGGAGCGAGACAGATCTGATTGTAGCCCGAGTATCCATCCATGAATGAGAGAGATTCATACCCGGCTGTATTATCCACTAGGACGTCTATATGGGGCAGCGGGAAATCATCTTTGGGACATGCTTTGTTAAGATCCCTGAAGTCAATGCATATGCGCACTTTTCCATCTTTCTTAAGAATAGGGACTATGTTTGCCACCCACTGAGGATATAAAACTACTCTGATGAATCTAGCTTTGTATAGTTTGTCGACCTCTTCTTTGATCCTCAAGGCCATGTGGGGGTGAAATCTTCTTGACCTTTGTTTCACAGGTGTTGCCCCTGGTTTAAGCACGAGTCGATGTTCCACTAAAGAGGGGTCAAGACCTGGCATGTGCTCGTAAGACCAGGCGAAGGAATCGCTATACTCCCTTAGAACCTTAATCAATTCCTCTTCTACTTGTGAAGGGAGATTAGCAGCAATCATGATGGGCCTTGGGTCTTCTTCGGTTCCTAGATTGATTTCCTTTGTAGGTTCGTCCACCGACGACAACGGCTCGTCGAATCTTTTCAATCCTTGTGCGTATAAGTCGGCGGTGTCATCTACATCGCTGTCCTCATCAATTGGATCCTTTTCATCCAAGATCTCGTAGACGCCTAATCCGTCATCGCTCCATACCCCTTCTATTTCCTCTTCATCTTCAATCACAATTGCCGTAGCAAAAAATTCCGGGCACTTCAAAAGAGCATGGCAACGCTGAGCTAAATCTTGCAAGAACCTATCAGGAACAGATCGGGATGGATGCGCAAGCGAGCGCGGCTTAGAAGAGGAAGGGTTGGACGACCTAGAACAAGACCCTACTTCTCTAGGCCTAACTGACTCTACTTCCCTAGACTCGACGGACCCTAATCCTAACCTAGGAGAGAGGAAGCCTAGTGGAAGGGAAGGAGCAGGGGACTCGTGCCCCTGGGAGGAGGATGGCGACAGGATAGCGTAATCTTCCACTGAAATCTCCGTTTCAAATTTGACGTTTTTTTTTTGGAGCTCAGCGGAGACTACACAGCAAGATGGAGGAGGTGGGAGCTGCATAGGGAACAGCTCGGGGAAAATGCAGTCGAAGAAAGGATCGGAAGAAGAGAACCACATCTCGTGGAGTTGGGCGTTGGGAGGAGGAGGAGTGAAGAGAGTGGATAGATCAATGGGTGGGCACCTCCCGCAAGCACAAGGAACAAATAGAATTTTTGGCGGATCAATAAAGGATGGATTTATTATGATAAGAGGAAGGCGGGGTATGAAGTCCCCTCGCTGGAAAATAGATTGGAGGCGTGAGGGAGACCACGAAAAGGCAATTGGAGAGCTCCCCTCCTTCTGTAAATCAACACTAGGCTGCTTCTTCGGCCTCCACTGCACAAGCCGAACCTCTTGCTCCTTCTGACATTCTTCCTCATGAAAGAGCCCCTGCAAGGCCTGACCATAGTCGAGCATATCATCATCTGACCCTCCCGGCAATGGGGGCGGGTTGGTAATTGGACAGACTGCATCTTTTTCTGGCTGGACCTATTTTGAAGCTAATGTGCCGGGCTGGATAGGCCCTCTGACAAAATGTTGATGATAATCCCAGGTGAGTGGCCCAGAATCACCCATTATTGATAATGCTGTCTCCTTGTAGCCGAGACCTCTCCTGCCCATTTTTCTTCCCTTGGGTATGGGCTTGGTCATTCCTTGTAATTGCACACCGAGGCCTCTCTCCGGTTGATAGCCCAGTTTCAGTATGATGTTCCAGCCCTTGGAATCTCGAATCTGCGGCTTCACTTTGATGTTGACTGGAGTAGCGGCGGGCTTAGGAGATGCATACGCCCAGGGGAAGTTCAAGTCCAGCACTAATATAACGGGCCGGCTGCTTGGCCAAAGTGTGGGAAGAACCTGCTCCGATATGGCCTTAACTGTCTGCACCGCGGACAAGCTTTTAACTTTGACGACCCTCCCTTAGAAGGGGAATTTGACGCACTGATGTGCGGTGGAAGGCACGGCACCGAGTGTGTCAATCCACGGATGACCCAGGATAGCCTTGAACATAGGGTCGATATCGAGCACATAGAATTCCACGGCCATTGTAAGGGGCCCGAGCTCTGCCTGAATGGTGATCACCCCGTGACACGCTGGCCTCGAGTTGTCATATGCTGCTATAGTGGTGGGGGTAGGCCGTAATAACTCTTCAGATATGTTGCATGCTCGGAGGGTGCTAAGTGGACAAACATTAATTGAAGCCCCTGTGTCAACCAGCGCCGCTTCAATGCTGACCTTGTTCAGAGTGATTGTAATGCAGAGCGGCATTTGCCGAGCTTCTGGAGGCGCTAGCTCAGTTTCTGAAAATGTAATTGCCAGCCCTTTGGAGATGGTTGCTAGTGCGGTCGGTAAGCTGTCGACTGCCATATCTTCACTGACCATTACTTTCTGTAAAAAGTCTCTTAGTGCATCCTGATGAAGGGTAGACCTTTTGATCAGCTCTAGCACAGATATTTTAGCGGGCACCCGGTCTAGATGATGTAACAAGTCATATTGAGTACCTGGCAGCGGTTCAGTTTCTTCTTGCTCGGCCGTTGGCTGGGAGGACTGGGGATTAGAAGTAGTGGGGTAATTCCGATGGAACATCTTCCCGCTCCTCAGAGCATAATTCGCTGCAGCATCTGACGATAGTATGATGGGCCCTGCGGGGTGGATGAATGGAACAGGTGGTGCGGGGGAGACGGTTTGGTGGAGCGTAAGGTTGGTGGTGGCAGTGGGTGATGAGTGGATGATGGGTGAAGGGTTGGTGGAAGGCAGGGTGGTGATGAGTGTTGACGCGGGTGGAGGGAAGGCTAGCGGAAGGGTAAGGATGGATGAGGGGTTGGATGGTGGTGTGATGACGGTGACGGGGTTAAGTGGTGGAGAGTATGATGGAACGGTGGGTGGTAAGGAATTTGCTGAAGCGGGTGTAATTGGGAGGATGAATGGAGGGGATGCTGGGTGTGCAGGAAGGACGAAGGAGGGAGTGAGAGGATTGCGGTGGTTATGGTGGAGGGCCGTGACTTGTGGTGCGGCACTGTCATCATCAAAAGACCACCCGGCATTGGGGGTCAGTGGTTGGACCACGTTTACTTGTGCTGGTACTGGCGGCTGCTGCTGAGGAGCGGGTGGGTGGTTTGGCATCGGATTCTGATGGATGCCCAGGTCCTGTACTTGCTGTGGTTGCTGTGGTTGCTGTTGCGGTGGCTGCTGCGGCTGCGGTGCCTGTTGCTGCTGCACTTGCGGCCTCGGCTGCTGCCCTCTTTTCTCCTTGATCTCAACAATGGCTAGATGCATTACGGCCCAATCTATCCTTTGCCCTTCATGGAGATCATACACCAGATCCCGAAACTGAAAACATCCTTCTATGGTATGGCCCGGCTGCCTATGGAACATACAATATTTAGTCTGATCAACGGTTGGATTCCAAGTAGGCCGTTCTGGAGGAAGTTGGATAGCATTCACTGACATGAGGGCGGAGAAGATATCTGTAAGTGTCTCTGGCAATGGAGGGTACTGGGCTCTCCTGGGAGCCGGGCGCTTGCTGTTGGGGTTGTTGTTATAGCCGTTAGGTGGAGGGACATTGTGGTATTGCGGGGGTGGTGGTTGTTGTGGATTGGTGAAGGCATTTTGTGGAGTGACAAAGGTAGGCGGAGGGTTTTGTGGGGTTGCCTGGAAGTTTTGTGGAGTGGGGTTTTGGGAATTGCGGGGGTTTTGGGGGAAGCGGAATGGTGCGGACTGGAATGAGAAGGCAACGGCTTGCACTTGTTCATTTGTCTGGACCCCCTCGGTAACTGGCCCTTGTGGCTTCTTGTGGTACTTGGGCTTTTGGTTTTCAAATAAAGAGTGGATGGGGGAATCCTTAAACTGGGTCTGGATGAAGCGCGCCCGGCTGTAGAGCTGATGCATGTTGGCTATGTCGTTCATTGCCAGGATGTTCCGGAAGGTTGGAGTAGCATTTGAAATCAACAGCTTGACCTTCTCTTCCTCCGGGATGTAGCCAGGCACTCTAGCGGCCATCTGTCTCCGCCTGTCTGCATAAGTGGCAAACTCCTGTCTGATTTCATCTTCTCGGCCACCAGATCTGTGAACGAGTATTCTGGGCCGACCCTGTCTTGGAACCGCTGGATAAACTTGTCCTTGACTACCTTGAAACTCTCAGCTTCTTCCAGTGGTAGGGAATAGAACCATTCCAGAGCAACACCATCTAAAGATCAGCGGAATAGATACGCCATGAGGCGAGATCATACTGGAATTGCGCCGATTCATATAGAAAATCCCTCAAATGAATAAAGGAAATGCTGTTCCCGTCGTACTTGCGGTAGTTGGGAAGCTCTGATTGAGGAGGGAATCGGATATTATGGAAACTTGGAACAGGGATATCGGCCAAAGATTGTGGGCCAACCCGCTTCTGGAGGAAATCGAGTTGCTGCTTCATGGCGGCCCACTTGTCGAGCAAGTCCTGCTCTCGGGAGGGAGCAGGGGTAGCGAAAGATGCTGATTGAATGTGAGGAGCAGATGGAACGGTGGTGGTAGAAGGTGGGTGCCCACAGGAAGGAGTAGAGGGATAAATAGTAGGGATGGGGGGCCCGTAAGAAGGATATTGGGCATAAGCTTGACCCGGATTAGGAAAAACTTGGGCCGCCCCTTGCTGAGAGCGTAAGAAGTCGGAAGGGCCCATGAGAACTTGCGGAGCTACCGGAGCAGATGTGTGATGATCCATTTGAACAAAAGAAGGGATGGGCGACTTTCCCTTATCGAAAGATTGTTGGGCTGAATTGGAAGACTGGCCCGTTTCCATGCCCGTGAAGGTGATGGTCCATGGTTGGACCGGAGTAAGGTCAATTGGAATGGGCTAAGTGGGGAGACCAACAGTGGAAGGATTGGATTGATTTTGGATGATGGTAGAAGGAGATGCGTTGGACCCTTGCATGGTCTGATAAAGAACTTGGAGTTGGGCCGGATCCAATTGGGCCATCATCTGAAGGACGGAGCCCACGGAAGGAGTGGAGAAAGAAGGGGTAGCTTGACCACCTTCCATAGAAGTGGGGGACGAAAGAGGGGTAGTCCCCTCCCCGGAGGAAAAGGTAACAACCCTAGGAGGGTTCTCAAGGAGCCCTTGAGGAAGGGAGTCCTCTTGGGAGCGGGGAGGATTAAAGGATGCCATGGTGGACTCGAAAAGAGGATTGGAATAGAATGTGAAGAAGGAATTGACTTGAGGAGATGATTCGGATGGACGAAAACAACTCCCCATGCAACGAACAACCTTGACAGAATGCAAGAACAACCAACACAAAAACACACAATAAGCAACCAAACTTAGGTGATTCTAACAAGGTGCTAGTGATAAAAGATGAAGACCCTCAAAGGCAACCAAGTTGTTTAAGATGATGCAACCCAATTCTTGTGATTCCTCCTTCGGAACTTTAGTGAATTGATTAATATGTGCTCTCAATAATAGGTTCCTAGCAGGAGATGGGTATGAGACTTGGTTTGACTCTAAGTATAATCACTCCTTCACTTATGCAACCCTAGACACGGGGTAGGAAAGGTACAACTGGCCCGGCGTCCGTGTGGGAATCCACGGCTCGCGGGGACTTATGGAGGTCCATGCTATGATTTCCTGGTCGGCTCCAAGGAATATGGAGACGAGAGGTCCTCACAACAAGGTAGGGAAATGCAATCTAAGATATGACAAGATGAATGACCCTATGTGCACCGGAGTGCATGCAAAGTCTAGCCTAAAATCTAGCAATCAATGATGCACACAATGATATGAATATATGAACAAAACAAGGAGGAAGTCCAGTACCACCCAAGCAATAAATCACAGCAGAAACTGCGGAACTAAATGCACCTCGGATGCGTACCTACCAGGAGTATGACGGCCGAAGATCCCTGCGTCAGAGTAAAATAACGGTCGAATACCAGACCGCCAGAAATGATATAACGCAGGGAGATGGGTCCATCAAATGAGCCAGAGCCAAAATCGGACAGAAATAATAGGAAAACCCGTGGAAGCTCACACAGCAGAACAAAAGTGGCTATCTAATGCCCCTGCATCAGAGAACTGTAACGCAGGGACACGGGGCCGTCGGAGCACCCAAAAAACCAGATTTAGCAAGAATAAGAGAGAAATTCAAGGGAAACCAAATAGGTAGATGATGGCAGGTTCAAACAGGAATCAAAAGCACGATTGGCACAAGTTGTCCCACCGTGATCGCCAAAAAATTATCTGTTGATTTTATTTTGCCTGTCTATCTTTTCTTTGGGGTTTTGAATGATGAAACGACAAGCAAGTAATCAAAGATCCGCTCTTAACCTATGAACATGTGATCATGAACCTAGGCAATCAAAGCTAGCTCTAGCATGGGCATGCTATCTCACTCAAACTACGCTAAAGGAAAGGGAAAACACACGCCGGGGCGTGGAGCAAGGAGTAAATAAAAACACACCACAAGGGGTGGAGCAAGCAAGAAAATAAAAGAGATGTGTGATGAATGAGAAAGCTAATGCCCAAGACTAAGGAAAGATGTGATCGCCACCAAAGTAAAAACAAGCAAAAGACCTGTAAATACCTTGGAAATAGGTGGATGAAACACCCGCCCACAGGAGAGAAAACCGAAGAGAACCTGCAGGTCAGCTAGAAATAACGGCCAGGACCCTGTGCGTTACTTGGAAAGTAACGGCCACCCGATAGACCGCCAGAAGAAGATGACGCGCCTGCACCAGACCGTCAGATCACCTGCAGTAGCAAAGTATAGATTCTTTTAACTCCAACTCTTTCAGCCGGCTAGAAGACTTGGGCCTCGTACTGGTGAACCTGTAAACCTGCCAAAGATGTAGAAGACAAGAACAAAGCAACCCAAATTAGCCCTTTCAATAATATAGCATCAATTCTCAAAAGAACTTAAAGACATCAAAAGGAAAGGGGATTACCGGGGAGTTTTTGGTTTGTTAACCCCTCTGGGCGTTTTAAAAGATTAGGAGATGTTTGGATGCTTATAGAACAGTGAGAAAACGTGGAGAAAGAGGAGGGACAATGCTTTGATTGAGGAAAAACCAGGGAAGAACTTAAGCATGCAATGACAAACTTGAAAGACTAAAACCAAAGTACTCCCTTGATTATGAGATGGATGAACGTGGGAAGCAGTTCCTCTTGGATGAAGATGGCTCCTGAGTTCGGCAGCACTTCATCGTGAATTTCAAAATCCTCCCCTTTTGGCCATGAAGTTAAGGGTTCTATTTATAGACCCTCAAACTCTCAGGTCGAGCAGAGGATAATTCAGCAAGATAAAGGGATAACTCCTGGCAAATCCTCGAAGATAATATCACCAAGAGTCCATAGAAACAAACAGAAGGTCCTGAGGATCAGATTTGAAAGAGATATCGTCAATCCAAACCCTTATCTCAGCCACGGAGTAGTAGAGAAAAGGCCTGAACTGTGAGGACTCTCTGAAGGAAGTAACGGCCACACGACAGACCGCCACTTGGAAATAACGCACCAAGGAACATCCGTCACTATCAACCTTATCCCTAAAAGATAAGATCAACGGGAAGAAGACCCAACAAGCTGGATTCTTCAAGGAAGCAACGGCCAAGGAATAGGGCGTCAGAATGAAACAACGGCTGCACGACAGACCGTTATTATCAACGTGTAAGCCAAAAGGATAAGCTTGAAGACGAGGCCTTAAGCCTTAAGACTCTTCAAAGAGTAACGGTCCAGGACCCATCCGTCAGAATGAAACAACGCGCCTAGGACCGACCGTTATTATCAAAAATGGAGATCAAAAAGGAATAGAGGCATTGCTAAGATTCATCCAATGAAGCGCCACCAGGAGCCATATCTGATCACGGAGTTTAAGACTCAAGAAATAGGCTTCAACTAATCAAGAGACTCAATGAAGAATGAACAACTCAGAGCATCATATAGAATGAATAAGGAGATGACCCGACTTATTGGGTATAAAACGGGTGTCAACAGCAGCAACCGCATAACGTCAATGAAAGCTAACAGTGTGAAGGTAGAGACACACCTGAGCCTGGAATTCGGGCGACCGGTGACAGATCGCCGGAATGATGTACGGGCAGTAGAAGACCGCTGGAGGAAGCAGGGTGGCAGAAGGAATGGCACTATCCGCAGGGAAGAGCGGTGAGTCTTCAGCTGTAGAATCCGTTGGATGGCTTTGGGAGAACCGCACAAGTTCCAGAGGATAGAAACGTGAACAACAAAGATTGACCTGAAACCACTCGAGAACGAGGACTAACAAAGCAAAGGAGAGGGTCAGCAAGCCACTAACACGATGGGCACTAGGTGTCCCACCGTGATCGCCAAAAAAATGGGGTTGTAGATCTTTATTTCCTTACCGGCTTAAAAGTCCTTCCTATCCCTTCTACTAAATCAATGTGAGAAATAAATGAAAGGTAGAAGGGGACAGAAGTATGTGAATCTGTGTGATCGCCACCAAGATGCCAAACGCGATGAACACGCCGTACCTTGGAAAAGAAAGGGAGACACTCGCCTTTAACCAGCACTGTAGGGATACGTGGCCCGTGAAGAACCGCCTTAAGGATGCGTGGCCGCTCGATAGACCGCTCGTCAGTGCTGGGGTGGAACGCGGGATGAAGTGCGATGGAGGAAGAATGGTTCAGGACCGGCCGCGGGAAGAAAACGAACGGTGCAATATCAGCCGCACTTCCCTTAGGACGGACAGGATGGAACCGCCCAATGCCGCCACGCCTTAAGGTGTGAAAGCTCAACCTCCACTCTTTCCGGCTGGCCAGAAAGGATGGGCCTCATGCTAGTGCGTCGCTGACCTGCAAAGAAATGTAGAAAACACAAGAAAAAACCCAATATTAGAACTATGAAGTGTAGTAAATATAAGGAGGAAGAGAAATAAACATAAAGTAACTGGAGCATGGGATACCTGGGACTTTTTAAACCCCTTGGGGCGTCAAAACATAGGAGGGTGTGTGTGAATGATGGATGAGAGTGAGAAAACGGGGGAGAAATATAGGGAAAGTGATGCATGCGAATAAAGGAGGACGGTGGTACTAAATGAAATAATGACTCAAAATACGACTACTCCCTGAACCGGAGGCCTATGTGGATGTAGAAGGCCTCCCTCCCTAGTGGTAGGTCACTCAAAGATTCGGCAGGGCTTCGCCGTCGACCAAAATCTCCCCTTTCAAAGGTAGCCTTTAGGGTCTATTTGTAGAGCACCCAAATGCTAACCCCGAAATTAGGGTTTTAAGGCATTTTTAGGACGAGATTATTAAATAAAAGATGAAGATAATTCAATTATCTTTCATCTGGAAGAAACGGCATTGAAAATGGTTAAGGATTCACGGAGAAATCATCAGAGAAAGTTGGGAGAAAAGCCATAAATGGATAGAAGAAAGTCTTAACCCCTTCCTGGTTCGAGAGGATGAACGGTCTAACGATAGACTGCACAACTAGATGAGCGGTCATATAGAGGCCATTCCTACCTGTCGGTGGAAAATCGAATAAGGAAATAAGGTCAAATTATCCACTGAACCAACCGAAGAAATCACCTTTGGACTCTCATAGATGAACGGTTACTATACAACCGTTCAGCATAAGAGCGGCTAAATCATGACCGCACCAGCCCTGTCGGTGATAAATCACAAATAAAAAGATAAATAGGTAATTATCTGAACCTGCGTTAGGACGCTTGAGAGATAGACGGCTTCGTATATACCGCACAATGGCCTTATGCGGCTAATCCTAGACCGTATATATGCTTGTCGGTGATAATTCAGAAAATTAACTAAAACACCCATTAAATGTTTGGACGGCCCAGTATCAACCGTACAGGGGTTTGAACGGCTGGTGGTTGACCGTACATGTATATGGGTGCTTGAAATTTATAGAAAAGCTCAATCAACCAAAATCAAGGCCCATTAAGCCCTGAATCAACTCAGACCTAGCCAGGGAGGGAGGCTGCTCATAAAATCGGCCCAAAACGTGCCAGTAAATAGCCCAACGAGTAACGACCAACTCGGAGCATCAATAAATGGGATTGAGAGAAATGACTCAACTTATCGGTAAAAAATGGGTGTCAACAACCGCCATCTCCCTCTGGTAGGCCCGGTGACAGGCCCTCAGGTGTGCTGTCCTTCGGTTTGTTTAGGTTTCTTTGTTGTTGCTGTTTGTGTTTTTTATAGTTTTTCATTGTTGGCTATTATATTATCGTGGTTTTCCCATATCATGTGCATTCATTTTATCATGTTTTCATAATTTTATCTTGTCATGATTTGCTAATTTTAGGTTAGATCTGCATGCACTCCGATGCGTACAGGATCATGCATTCCATATTGTAGTTGCATTCCTTCCTTGGTAAGTGACCCTCTCGGCTTCATATTCATCGGAGTCGACTAGGTGATCTTATCTGAGACCTCCGTATGCCTCCGCGAGCCGTGGATTCCCACATGGACACCGAGCCGGTTGTACCTTTCCACCCCTAGGATTTGCATACGTGCGAGGGAGATTAACCCTAGGTCAACCCAAAGTTTGGACCCTCTTCCCTTTAGGATACCTATCTCTTGAGGGAATTTGTGCTTAATTAATTCATTAAACGGTCCACTGAAACTCTTTAATAAATCAACGAGCATATCAACTTGTTAACCTTTGGTGAAACCCCCTTACACATTATTGTTGTGTGGTCATGTTTGTTCTGCATTCTTAGCATAATTTCCACATTTTGTGTGTTATTTTGTCATCATCCAGCTTACCCCATCCGTTTTCATATTCCTTCTATTGTATCACCCTCGTTGCATTGCATCCCGTTGTGTGTCTAGGTCTGTCTTGCAGGTCAGGTCTCAGGAGCCAGATAGTAGTCATCCTAGGACCGCCACCTGCTAATAGCGGTCATCAGAAGACTGCCTTCTTCCCAGAGGTCATGCCCTCTCCTCGTTCTACGTACCCTATTTGTTGGTTGTACTCCCAGTGATTTGCCTATATTAAGTCTCTATTTTCTCTCATGGAGCATCACTTTCATTCCATGTACCATTCTCCTTCCCAATCCTCCTACTCTCACGTGGAATCTTCTTCCCACGCGGGCTCTTCTTCTCGTGGTCCCTCTGACCCCTTCGAGGAACAAGCTTATGGCCCACATGTCATGCCTTGTTCGCCAAATGGATCCGGTCTAGGCCCAAAAATTGATTGCAAACCACCTTAATGGGCCTTCTCCGTCTTATGCTGCTATCCTAGTTGGTCCCTATGCTCATGTTCAATCTAGGTCCATATATCCTTCTACTCCCAGAATGGGCTCTTCTTCTTCTCAGCCTAGATCCCCTTATCTGGCCCGCATTCACAACCACTTGCCTAAGCTAGCCCGCATTATTCTTGATCTCTCCATACCCAGAAGATGATTGCTCAAACCCAACGGTAGCTTGATGAGTTGCAATGCCGAATTGATCCCAAACCATCCTTGAGTGTCCCGTATGCATTCCAAAATCTCCGACTTCCGCCACATTCACAAATCCCTACTTATCGCTGTTATGGTGGAACCGGCGACCCCTTTGTGCACTTGAAGGAGTTTGTTTATGAGTCGGCCCAGTTTTGACATGACCAACGCCAAATGGCCTACTTATTCGATCTGTTAGTAGAAGGCCCGGCTCGGGATTGGTTCTTCTCTTTGCCATAACATCATGTTATGAATTTCCAAGTTGTCCAAGAGAAATTTATTCAGCAGTATCAGGACCAAATTGGGCCTAGGTTTTCTCTCATGGATCTGGCCCATGAGAAGATGAAGCATGATGAGGAGTTATCCACCTTTGTCGATCGCTAGCGTCGCATCGCCGTGCAAGTCCCAGGGCATATTCCGGAGAAAGAACAAATCAAGATGCTCATTTCCAATGCAACGCCCGAGTATCGGTTTATCCTAGCCCTAAATGACATTACCTCCTGACAACAATTGTATAGCCGAGCCCGCTTCGTCCGCCAACAATTCCACAATTCCCTTGACTCCCAGTCTTCTCCACATTCCACATCCACATACACCTCTCCATCCACCTATACCCCTTATGCACCCTCCAAGAGTCAGCCTTCCACCACATATCCCTCTGCAAGTCAACTTTCTGCCACATATCCCTTCATGAGCTAGCCCTCCATGAGTCAACCTTCCACGAGTCAGCTTTCCACCTCCTCATATCCGCATTCGTCTCCACCCTCTATCAAGGGAACATCACACCCCGAGCAAGTGGATGCCGTCCACTACAAACCTACCCATCCCGCTCGTCCGCTAAGTCCCTCCGCTAGTCGCCACACACCATTGCCTACACAACCACCACTTCCCTCTCCACAACCTTCTCTATTGCCTTCCCACAATCCTCGGCATCCCTCTTGCCCGAAGCGGGCTCATTACTCTCCATTGCCTGAGTCTTTCTCAGATATCTTCAGGGCTTTGATGGCCACCCATGCGTTGCAACTTCCTCCGGTTGTGCCTTGCCGACCTGCGGTCAGAAATTTACTTCAGTTTTGTGAGTTTCATCATTAGCAGGGACACTTGGTCGAGGATTGCCCTGAATTTTGAGATTACGTCTACGACTTGGAAACCAAGAAGAGGGTCGATTGGACTGCTATTTGTAAGGTTATTATATATCTCCGCAACCAACAGCAGCAGCAAGCGCCGCCCAGGTAGCCATCTCCATTACAAGATCAGGGGCACCCCTATGATCCTCCATCTAGTGCTACACCAGCTCCATCGCTCGTTCCTTTATCTACCCCAACATCCTCTTCCTCACCTACTCCATCATCCACTCCCTTACCTAGTCCCTCACCTGTTCCATTGCCTGACTCATTACCATCTCCCCCACTTGCCCTATCATCTTCGCCATCTCCTACCCAATCATCTTTACTATCCCCTTCATCTCCATCATCTCCGCAAACCCAAGCCTCTGCTCAGGCTAGTGCTTCCTCCAATTCCTCTGCTCCCATTACCCCCACCGCTTCCACTCCCAATGCCGCTCGACGTGTCGTGTCGATACGTCGATGGTGGACACCACGGCCTTCCTCTTCACCCTCCTCTCTGTTGTCTCCATCTCCACTACCATCTCCATTACCCCCATTGTCATCCTCACCACCTAATCCATTGCCGACACTTTCGCCGCCTTCATCTAGCCCGTCTCCATCTCTGCCATCTTCACCACCTTCATCTCTGTCATCTTCATCTTCACCATCTCTACTTCCTTTGCCTTCTCCTCCATCTCCCTCTTCGCACTAGCATGAGCAAGCACCATCTGCACCTTTACCCTCGTCCACATCCGAACATTCCATTGTCTCTACCCCTTTGCCATCACACGACATCACCATCCCCGTTAAAGCCTCCACGCCTTCCGAACCTATTCCCACTACCTCCACTTCTCCATCTACTTCCACCCCACGGAGCGGGTGCGTGCTACCTTTGGTGCCCCTTGAGTCTGGTCCCCGAGGAGAAGATGAGCCAAGTCAGGATGATTCGATGACGGTTATACACTTCAAGATTCAGGATTTCATCTACCGCATGCCAGTCCGCGTCCTGGTCTCTGGCTATTTCGGGGATGATGAGCCTACTCTTCCAATGACGGTTGTCAAGAAGAGTTCCTCTACACTGGTGCCAGTCCTTCCAAAAGTGAGACTGGTGGTAATCTCATTGCTATCTGAAAAGGCTATCATTGATGCTCTTATTACTTCTCGCCATTGCTATTCAGATGACTGGTCAAAAGGGGTTCTCTACCCGTATTGTGCTAACCCACACAGCTGCCAAAAGATTGATGGATTTCATGCTCAAGGGGCAATTTGCCATGTTTTCAGCATTTTCCAAGGACATTATGTACTTTTTATGCAACCTCTCTCGGTTTGTGAGTAAGCCGGCCACGTCAATGCCGCGTATTGATTTCCCTCGATCCTGTCTTTCTCTATCAACGGAGCTATGCTTCATGCCTGACTATTGAGCGGAGTTGCCGAATCTCAAGGTTCTTGTCCCGAGTGACAAAACTCTATGGTTTCAGGATGCTCATCTGTTTAAGGAGTCATCTTCTCAAGAATGTCCAGATACTGTTAGCACTGGGTGTCTAGGGGCAACCGACCCAACAAGGTTGCATGTTCATGACTGGGCTAGGCTGTCTGCCAAGTGGGCCCGTAATCTAAGAAGATATTGCAAATTAAGAAGCCCGAAGGTCTGAGTCCATGCCATGTGGGTCCAGTTCAAGCAAGTTTCTGCCAAGAAAAGATAGCGGCGCAAGTTTAAGGGCCGCATGTTGTGCACTCAGGGGATCACTTCTCCTTCCTCTTCCTTTCATTCATCATTTCTTCTGCTCAGCTCTCACCATTGGGTGGTGTATCTTCCCTCTTCTAATCCTGTTTCTGTGATTTTCACCTCTCTTTCGGAGTCTATGTACCCCCATTCGTCTCCTTCTCATCCGAAGCCTCCAGATCTTCCTTCTTTCCGCAGTTCTAGGCCTCAGCCTAGGCCCTCCTTTCATCCCGATGTGGGGACACCTTCCAATCTTCCTTCTCTATTTCACTCGCATCATCCGGAGTCTGCAGATCTCCTCTATTATTTTCAATTTTCATTCGTTTCTTTTTCTCCAGAATTTTTGGGTTCTGCCAGTTCTTCTTCTCTGACCCTGTCGGATGATTATTCCTCTTCTTCCTTGTTTTCACAACAATCTCATCATTGTTTTTCTATTCTTTCTTTATCACCCTTTTGGGGTTCTTGCCCCTTTTCATGCTATTTTCGAGGCTTTAGTCCGCCTTGATCTCGGTTAATCTCTAGTTCTTCTGTATGATATTCTTTGTTATCAGGGTCTCTGCGCCCTAGCGAGGGAGTTCTATCCCTTACATCTCCTCCTTTTTATCCTTCTTCATCCAGTTTGGTGTCTGTCACTCTTTCGTGTTAAGAAATCTTGAAACCTTGTTATCCTTTCATCTTTATCCTATCAAGCAAGGAACACGAAGCTCTCGCTGATCAAGACCGCTTCAGGACACTGGTTTCCACGCCATGGATTGCAACGTACCTCTTTTATTTTATGCAAGAATATGCTATTTCTCCTATTACTTTTATTATTCCTACGCATGGTTACAATGTTGATTTCCTTAACACGTTTGAGTGGTTTAGGAGTCCTAGTTAGGTCAGGTTAATTCAGCTTGGTCGAAATCTAGTTCGCTTCTACAACATCTCAGGCTGGTGATAGCTCAGCGCTGGGAGTCTAGTTTCTTTCCCTGATTGTTAAGGATGTCCATTGGCATGGTTCTTTCACACATTGCATGACGAGCTGTAGCCGATCTCCTCTAAGGCACATCGTTGCTGCTTTGGCCATCCTTTGGATATGCACAAAGGTCTTTTTCTTTTCTCTGCTCGGTCGAGTGCAGGGGCATGAGATTGATGGATAAGATGACCAACCTAGGCGCTCTCTAATACGAGAGAGGTCTCAAATAGGGGCAGTCTTAATGACCCTCAAAATGAGCTTTCATGCAAAATCTAGCCAGTAAGGGCTATAAATATCAAAATCAATAGAAAATTAGTAGTGTAAAATTATGAAAATTAAGGCATGGCAAGAGTGGCAGTACAGTTCCCCGCCAGACGTCATGAGCCCGGTCGTATGCGTGCCTAGTTAATGGGTCCAACAAAAAAATCAAAGACAGAAAGCCCTGGCACAACGGA
Organism: Amorphophallus konjac; assembly: GCA_022559845.1. Taxonomy (NCBI): domain Eukaryota; kingdom Viridiplantae; phylum Streptophyta; class Magnoliopsida; order Alismatales; family Araceae; genus Amorphophallus; species Amorphophallus konjac. The sequence goes on from CM040121.1 coordinate 153,731,603, forward strand.
TTGTATCTTTGAAGGGTAGTGTCCTGGAAGGAATTCAAGTCCAGATATTTCCCATCCTGCATAAGGCTTTTCTCTAATTTTCTTCTGTTTCTCTCTCTTAGGCTGGGTTGTATCTCGAGTATGACCTTAGTAGGGGCACCATTCTTTAGAGGTGGTTAGTTATGGCGCACCACCCTCAAATGCACGCCCTGCATAGGGGAAGTCCTTAATAAGAGGGGGAGGGACGACGACCCCTAGTCAGTAGTTTAAGCCCGTCTGTGTATGCTGCAGGTAGCTTGGTCAAAAAAAAATTCACAAAAGAAAAATCAATCAAATATTTCAAAAAATTAGATATTTCAAAAATTCAAAAAATCAAATATTTCATAAAATTTAAAAAATCAAATATTTCAAAAATCCAAAAAAAAATTAAAAAATGTCAAAAATTCCAAAAAATATGTCTTTTGTTTTATTTTTTCGTTTTTTCTTATCTATTTTATCTTTAGGACAGATATAATGTGTTTGCTTAGTATACAGGTTGCAGGTATTCAAGCTTTCCTTACTTCATCTTTTACTCTATCTGCTTCTTATCCATATCTTTTTATTTATCTCTTCTTCAGTTCTTATCTCTTGATCTACTCTGAAGCTCATGTTCCTCTCAGTCTTTGGCTCACCTCGCTCGATCTTTCCATTATCTCGATGAAAGGGCATTGCCATATGATTGTGAGCCTGGCGGTTCCGCTTCATATGATCACAGGTTTTGGCCGAAGCATTTGTCAGTTCCTGTTCTCGTCTCCGCGGTCGTGTCCGTGTGTTTCTCGTCCAACAATGGTTGTGTTTACCGTCCCACCGTCTCCGCGGTGTTGTCCGTGTGTTTTTTGTCCCACCGAGTTTCTTGTCCCACCGCATCATGTTTGCTATCCCACCGCGTGTGCTGTCTCACCATGTTGTGTTTGCTGTCCCACCATGTGTTATAGTCCCACATTTGTTTGTTGTCTGTTTGAGTGTGGTGTTCTATCCATGTCGTGTTATGTCGTGACGTTATTAATCTTTGTGATGTTATGATTAGTTCACCTTTTCAATGTTTAGTTCATCTTCCTATTTGTTCCTTTTGTGATTGTCTTATGTTGAAAATCTCATAAAAATCTAAATATCAAAAAATCAAAAAATGGCGCTTCGCTTGGCAGGTAAGTCAGGTATGACTTTCTATCCCTTCTCTTTGTTACATTACTATATGGTATTATATGCTATTATATCATCTCAAGGACTGGCTAGTTCTCCGTGTGTTCTGGGATCTGATGTTCCCCTTTATAAAAAATGATGATGATCTAGGAGCATACAATTATTCGTTGGATAGGCCATTACGTTGAGTCGAGTGGGGGACGCTGGACTCTATCTCGCACGCCGTGGTTGTAAGAAGACTCTTGACCCTGTCTTGCTCGGTCTAGCAATATTATCCTTAAGTATTTTCTATTTTTATCCTTTCTTTACATTCATTTTGATGATTTCTTTATTTTAGCCCAACATGCATCATGTCATTTTTGAGCATTCACGCCTCGTAATTCTTTCAAGGTTTCTCCTCAGCAATGGCTTATTGCGCGTATTTCTCTTGGATAAGAGATTCTCATTCCACTCGGAATTTGAACGATTCCTCTTATCTATTCGCTTGGTTTGGTCGGCCAGCGTGACTCCTGTCTGGATTTTATCCCAGTTATTCCTTTCTTTTCAACTTTGCTCTTCCGATTCCATCATTGGCTTTGGATTGTGTCCCCTAATGAGGTCGGTCATGTTTTTCTTTCCTTAGTTAGTTAGTTCTCCAGACAGGTGTCATCTGTGTCAGCCGTTCCTTGTGATTAGTTCAACATTTTCGGGAGAATTCCTATCGCTTGTTGGTTGTGACGGGTGTCGTTTGCCTTGATGCCCACTTTTCAGTTCTCTCTGCTTCATCTCCATTGCTCGTTGCTTTCGTTTTTGCTCCATCTCCTTTCCATTTTACCTCCACGTCGCTTTCGCTCATTCTTTTACAAAGCGGACATCAAGGAGGGGCATCTGTTGACACCCATTTTCAGCCTGCAAGTTGAGTTCTTTCTCTTATTCTATCTTTGATGATGTCCTGAATTACCCATTATTTTGGAGCCTTCCTTGAGCGTATTTCGAGCCCATTTTAATCATTTTCAAGCCCATTAACCCTTAGAGGTTCGGGGGACTATCCTTCCTCGATTGCCACGCGAATGGACTGGGTTTTTTGCTGGCCCAGCCAAGTGGCGATCTTGGGCTGACCGCCACCATTTTTTTTAATAGAAAAACCTAACCTAGGGGTCAATGGGAGAGTGCACCCCTTACCAGAGGGTAGGAGAAAGCCACTCCACCATCAAGCCACTAGGAGGCAAATTATATTCCATTGATGAATAATAAAGAATTACATCAATCTGATACTAGGCAAGCCTAGTGAGTCCAGCCGAGCAGCACCTTTTATAATAGAAGGGAGCTCACTATAAGAATAAAAGGAATTACATTTAGTGGTGCAAGCTAATGAAGCAAGTAAATCTGCTACTGTATTGCCTTCTCTGAATATATGAGAAATAGAATCATGCTGAGATAAGAGGCTCCAGATATCCCTGACATAGCTGAGAATGGACCAGGGGCAATGAGTTTTCTTTTTGATAATCCGGACAAGGGTGAGGGAGTCACATTCAATTAGAGCTGGTTTGGAGTCCACAGTCTTCAAATATTTGATGCCATCAAGTAGTGCACGGGCTTCTGCTATTAAACTATTTGATTGTCCATAAAAGTGAGAGAAGGCAAGGAAGACCTTGCCTCAAGAATCCCTGATAATTCTGCCTCCTCCAGTATCTCTAGATAGCTTGCAAGCACCATCAGAATTTAATTTTAGAAAAGGCCAAGGAGGGCAAAGCCATCTCACAATCTTCAGCTGTTGTCTGCAAGGGGCTTGATATTTGATTCCTAATTGATCCAAAATTTTCCGGTTGGTGGACTTTGGTTCCTTAAGTGCAGCAGCCGAACAAGCCATCTTCACTTGGGAAATAATGTGATGAGTGATGTTGGATTTGGAGAAAGATTTATCATCATATTTGACAGTGTTTCTGGCCTTCCAAATTTCCCACATTCCAAATCCAATAGAGGCAAGAGAGAAAAGACCAAAAGCCGAACCTGGCTGAGACTGGCAGATGGAGTTCAGGATGAATTCCCTAGTAGTGCGGCCCTCAAAGTGTAAACCTGCAGCTGTTAGAGCAGTCCAAACAGACCTTGCAATTCCACTGTGCAGGAATAAGTGATTGGGGTCTTCCACCTGTGGCAGCCTGCATCATGAGCATTTAGAGCAAAGGACAACACCCACTCTTTGAATGTTATCATCAGTCGGTAAACAATTGTTCATAATCTTCCATAAATGGACTGAGATTTTAGTTGGAACCCAATTAGACCACATACGACTCCAAGGAATATCAGACTGAATATGACTGTTAGCCATAGACTTGCAGGTCGAGGCTACAGAACACAGTCCAGATGGAGAGAGACTCCAAACATCCAAATCCATTTCCTGATTCAAATTCACAGATCTGACAGCTTGCTGTATACTGTTGGGAATCAATGCATTCAGCAGGGCAGATTCTTCAGAGGAAGGGTTAAGAAGGACATCTCTTACTGATGCTTTGGGGTTAGGAATGAGAACATCAGGAACATAAGTATTTAGACATTGTTGGCCCAGCCAGTTATCATACCAAAAATTGGTATTTAAACCATTCCCAATAATAACCTTCTTAAGCTGAAGGATATAATCCTTGGCCTTCAACCAGCTTCTTCTAGCAAAGCCCTTCATGTTTCTAAAGTTAGCATCACGGATGTGGCATTGGTGCAGATACTTGGCTCTAAAATAATTAGCCCATAAAGAACTAGTGTGAATAGCATGCCACAGCATTTCCATGAGCCTAAGGGATATGATGCCAAGGCCACCCTTGGATAGAGGCCTACTTAATGCCTGCCAAGATTCCCAATGTCTCTTTTTGCCAAGAGGGGAAGACCCCCAAAAGAAACTAGCAAAAGTCTGCTCAATCGGATTGTGAATGCCACTATGCAATGGAGTTGAAGACAGTGAATAAATTGGCAAGGAAGAAAGTACATGCCTTATAAGAACCAATATGGCACCTTGAGACAATAAGTTAGCTTTCCACCCAGCAATCCTCTTTTGTATAGAGTTGATAACCCCTGCAAAATAAACTTTTTTTGTTCTACCAATCACCAAAGGTATACCAAGATATTTATGAGGAAAATATAGTCTGGAAAAACTGTTAACTAGGTGCGATTGATATACACTGATCCAGAGGGGGGTGAATGGATCTTTCAAAGAATTCTACCCAATTTAAAAATTGCATGAGATGATAACAACTAGATCAGTGGACAATTGATCAAACAAGATATGCAAACTCAATTAAACTCTACGATATAGATAATCAAATAAATCATGGTCCTAGCATGCATCTAGCGGAAGCAGGCAATCAAACAAACCACTGCACAATGATTTTAGGTGGTTCGGTCCAAAGACCTATGTCCACCCCTCACTCCCAACCGGAGTGAGGCTTCCACTAGTAACACTAGCACAGCAGACTCAGTCTGCAACAAATGCTGCCAAACAGCTTGACCAGGGGAACAACCTCCCCTCTTCCTCCCAACCGGAGGGACACCCCAAGTGACTCCCAGCCACTTGGAAACCAGAGACACACGGTCTCTCTTCCTTCAGACCCGGAGGGAACCCCTGGACTTGCTACCCACAAGCCCAGAACCGGAGGACCAAACCTCCCTTCCTCCAAACCGGAGGGGAACCTAGAGACCCAAGTCTCTCTTCCTCTGAACCCCAGAGGGAAACACAAGTGACATTAAGTCACCTGCAAACCAGAGGTCTCGGACCTCTCTTCCTCCCAACCGGAGGGACCCCTGGACTTGAAACCTACAAGTCCAGAACCGGAGGACAAGCCTCCCTTCCTCTAACCAGAGGGAACCCACAAGTAGCACCCAACTACTTGCAACCGGAGATAGCAATCTCCCTTCTCCTGAACCAACAGGAGAGACCCCGACCTCTCTACAGAGAATCGGAAATACAGCAGGTGAATAGTTCAAAAGAAAAATAAAACCCAACAACAGAAAGCTGAAAAGATAAAATCAAATGTGGCTCTCGCAGGAGCTGGCTGGCCTGGATTTGATCCACGGTCCAGCAGGAACTTCTTCTACTGCTTCTCTCTTTCTCCCAGCATGAACTCTCTTTTCTTCTTCTTCTTCTTTCTTACTTCTTCTTCTTCTCACTACTTCTGCCTTCTCCTTCTTCTCACTCTCTGTATCTCACTGTCTCTCTTTCTTTTTCTTCTTCTGCTCTCTCGATCTAGCTCTCAGCTTTCTCTATCTCTTATTTCTCTTTTGCACTTCTTCTCTTAGCTCTGGCTGCTTCTACTTCAGTCACTCTCTACCCTCATTCTTCTTCAGAGGAAGAAAACACATATATATATAGCAGCAGCAGATTAGGGCGGCGTGTGCTTTCCACGATTCCCGCCCAAATGCTTCAGTCCACGTGGAGGCTCCTCTGCATCTTGGATCACGTGCCAGATGCCAGCCTCGTATCACGTGCCCACTCTGTATAGGCTCCACGAACAGTATAATAGAGCAAACTGGTTTGGATTTGATCCTGAAACTAGAATCCTTCTTCTTCTTCTTTTTCTTCTTCTCCTGCAAAGAGATTAAAAACATTAATGCTCAGGGTTCTCTCTCTCTCTATATATATATACCTGAAATAAGTCGGTTGACACTCAAGCTAAAGCTGCACGAGGTGTGTAGGAACAACAAAAGGTGCACTATACTGAGAACGACACGAGGTACATAAAATGACTACAGCACGAGATAAAAAGAGAACGACACGAGGTAAAGAAGGAAATAACACGGAGTAAAACGGTAGAAAGACACACGATCAGAGGAACCTTGGACGAAGATAGAAAGAAGTAACACGAAGACACAAATACAACACTAAGACACAAACACAGAAATAACATGAAGACTCAAACACAGGATTAACACGAAGATATAAAAACAATACGAAGACACAAAAACAAAAGATAACACGAAGATACAGGAAAACGACTCGAACACGAGGATGACACGGGCTGAAAACAACTCGAAGACGAAAACAGAAACCGACATGAAGTGTAATCACAAAGCAAGAAAGACACGGGGTCTTGGAAGAAACAACACGAATACAGAAGACTCGAAGACATAGGGGTGACACAGATGGACCGACACGAGGTGGCACAGAAAGCAGCACAAGGTGCTGCAGTGTTCAGCACGCGATGGAACAAATAACGACACTAAGGCTCATAGTGTTGTCAACCTCAAAACATGTAAAGACTCAACAATTGAAAGTCTGAAGGTGATGTACAGACTTTATGAGAAGGCAACTGAACACTGTACACACTTCCAATGTACAGACTTTATATGAACAGACCAATGTGCATACTTCCCTTTGATGCATCTACAGTGCAATGTATTGGCTTGACAAACATTATGCAATGTATAGACTTTGATGAATGGCCCAATGTATGGACTTCGCGAACAAGATGCAATGTTGACCGATGTATACACTTGGCAAAGAGAGTGATGCATGAACTACCATGTACAGACTTTAAGACTTAATGAGCAACAAAAAGTAGACAAAGCAGCATGGCGTCAACCCAATCTCCAACTGCGTCAACGCACTCATTGCACAAAACCCATATTAGTGAAATACAGACATGCAGACATGCAGACATGGTGAGTGTATAATCTATGCCATGCTCACAGTTAAACTGTTTTGTGTACCAAGTTCTGAATGAAGTAAACACATATGACATGAGACGGACGCTGTACATACTTGATGCATGTGAACAGTGAGACGGATGTATAGACTTGATGAACTACAACATGAACATTATCAGCAGAGAAGCAATGCACAGAACAGAAATCAAGCACAAACCAATTTATCACAGCATGACTCAAGCATACGCATGCATTCTTCACAATTCAGAGATGGCACACTCATGCAATCTCCCACAGAATAGATCAGATATATTCAAGATAAAGTGGTGACTCAATTATGTTGCTATCATTAAAACACCACATCATCAACAAAGCACAAGGGGCACAACAATCTCCCCCCTTTTGATGATGGCAACATAATGAGTCACACTGACTCATCAACCTATTCTCCCCCTTTGACATAATCAAAAAGAAGGGAAATGGTTTGATAGTCAAATGTAGCACATAAATACAGCACACAAAGACAGCACATAAATGTAGAGAATGAGTCATGGTTCTTAAAAATGAAGATCTCCCTTATGACAATGAAACAGCTCTCCCGCTATCAACATGCATGATTGACTACTCTCCCCTTAGATGGAAATAAACCACAACTCCCCCTGAAGCACAGGAATGGACTCTGGTTATTCAATAAATCAATCTGAAATCAGCCATTACAAAGAATCTGAATTCTGGTGAAAATACCACAGAATCAGAACTTATTGCAGAACAAGATGGAAGATTCCAACAGTGTGGAGAGAAATGTATCTCAGGAATCAATCTGAAATCCACCACCATAAGGATTCTGAAGTTCAGAGGGCTGCAAGTGAACGAGGTAATAATGAGAGTGGCACCTCACATTTGTATGGTCAGAAAAATGCAGATGGAATCAGTCAACTGATAAGAGAGGAGTTCACTTTGTTGATCATGCATGAATCTGATCATGAGGGATTTGAATGCATACATCACTTCAATAAGTCTAAAAAGATGTAGACTCTTCTATCATAAGGAGTTATGAAGTGGCAACTTAACCAATCTGATTTAATTTTGATGTATACCAACTTTGCCAAATTAAACTCAATGCTCATATCTGAATCCAAGTTTTAATAAAAGTGAACCAAATAGTCAGAAAACACTCAAAAATAATCATCTTTTATCTTACACATATGATCTCAATTGCACCTTTGAAAAATACACAGGTTAGTACTGAAGTTAAACACTTTTTCAAGAACATGAGTTGACAGATTTTTTCAAGATAATTTTATTTGAAGCACATTATATTTTTCCTGAGCAATTTAAGTTGATCAACACATTTTTACATGAGGCACAACAAGTCTTAGTTGAAGTGACCCAGTTACTCAGTGTGATAACTGGCATTGCCTCTCACTTTGAGAGCAGAGTTAGCAATATGAGTGTCTTTTTACATGAGAAGACACCTTTATCAGAGGCCAGACTCCCCAGCTACTCAACACAAATAAGCTATTGCTCTGTCAGGTTTTGTTTCACTAAATTTTTTTTATCAGAGATAACTGTGGCACCTCATGACATGAGTTACTTTATTTCATTGATAAAGAACTCAGTTTCTCAGTGACCGAGTCATTGCTCTGAATTCATAATTTTTCATTTAGTCAACTTTTTCAAGTTAATGTTTAACCACAACACTCACTCTATGTATCTCTACCAAAGTAGCCTAGATTTCAAATTTTCAGATATCAGATGAGAGACTTTAAGGATTACATGACACAAGAGGTTAAAGTTTATTAAACCTTATCAACAGATATTTTCAATTCGTTTAATTATAAGGCAGAGAATACATTAATCTTATATCAGTCTGATTCAGTGATAATTCTTAAACCCATATGACAGGAGTTTCTACCAAAATCTCAGACTGAATTGCATGATATGCAGCTTAAGTTCCTCAGATCAGAACAATAAATTTTGCTGACCAACAACTCAATAATGCAGCCAAAATAGTCACACCAGCTAAGAGGTATATGAAGGAAGAGTACAAGCTGGTGGAAGGGTCAATCAGCAAGAGAGAATAAGGTTTAAAACCACTAGCAGAGTCAATCACTCAATACATGTTTAAAGTCATTTCAGTCAGACAAAATGAGACACTCCTTCTTCAACAGGTTGAGGATTAGCAGCCAAATTTTCAGATTCAAGAAGGTATGAACTCAAAATAGTCAATTGATGATTTGAAAGAGTGTAGAATGTGAATTTCAAATAGTGACAATAATATAATAATGCTCCCCCTTGTCTATATACAGTGACTCACATAAGACTCAACAAGCTCCCCCTGAATTGATGCAGTTTATGCAAGTTAGACAGAAGAGAATTACTATAAGCATGATTGTTCAATTCATATTTCAGAAAACTTCAGTTTAGCACCAACAGATCAACATGATATGCAATACACTGCTCTATATGACTTGACCCATGGTACTGAGCGGAGGACTTGGTCCAAGGACCACCTCACACATGGCAGTAGCATCCAGACATACTCCAACTGCCCTCCAGCATTGTTCCATTTCATATACTATGATGGTCATGCAAATGACATATGCAGTGCAAAGTAATCTCATTTATTTAGTGCAAACAACAGCATGAGAAGAACATCAAAAATCAACCAAGCAAAATAATAATTTCAGATAATGAAATTGAAACAGATTTCAGAACTGACCTGAATTGAGTCCTGGGGTTTTCTTTTTGAGTGCCTTGGTTAACCCCTTTTATTTCTCCCTCCAAGGCACACTTGCAAAGTATTTGATCATCTTGATCCTGCAGGGACCCAAGCAGCTTTGGGTCCTGCGTTAGCCCTGACAGGTTTTCTAAACATTTTCATAGCAACATTATCATCAAATTTCATCAGTGAACAGTCATCCATAGAATGTCCAAATTTTCCACAGTATCTACATGAAATGGCTGGTGTTTGATTCTTATGATGCATATTAACAGCAGGGTGATGTTTATAAACATGTTCATAAGATTTTCTGTTATATGCATGAGCAGTTTGATGCTTGTTCTTAACCATCCAACATTCGGCAGATTTATGACCTGGCTTCCCACAGTTATAGCATGAAATTTTCACAAAAGGTTTTGCAGGGAATTTGACAAAATGGGGTTTAACATAGTTCTTTTGAACATACCAACAGTCCTTGACTGTATGCCCTTTTTCCCACAGTGGGAGCAAGCAAAAGAATTTCTTCTATGAAAAATATTTTTACCCCAAGTAGATCTAAACCAGCACTCAGCAACCTTGTGCCCAGGCTTATTACAGTTGAAGCACACAATGTGCTGACTAGAATTGTGGTTAGATCCATATGGACCATGAACATGAATGGGGAACTTGGCATACTGTTTATTGTCTTTTTTCATGATAAAACATTCACTCATGAGATGACCATGCTTTCCACAATAATAACATGAGGCATCAGACTTCCTAGCAACATGGTTTCTATCAAAAGAGTTTCTAGAATGTAAAGTTCCACTAGCATGGTCATCCTTTAACATCAATCCACAATCCTCCATTATGTGACCTCCTTTCCCACAATAATAACATGAACCCTTTTTAATGTGAGTGTGTGAGAGATCATGTGAATTGTATGTAGCATTCTTTATAGTAACAGGAGTGTCTTTATCCTTCTTCTGTGAAGTTTCACCCTTTTTCAGTTTTTGATTTTGTTCCACAGTTTTGGGTTTCACAGTAGATTTTTGTGCAGTGAATTTGAAGACAGAAGGAGCAGAGGTTGTGTTCTGATTGGTGGCTTTGACAAAAATAGTAGATGTTTCATTGCTATTGATCCTTTTGTTTGTTGAACTGTAACCTAGCCCTTCTCTCTGAGAGTTATCAGTCTTTCCCAGAAGCTTATTCAGATTGTCCTTTCCCTTGACAAATTTTGATAGAGAATTTTTCAAATCTTTAATCTCAGAATTCAAATCAGCAATTTTAGCTTCATATTTGGACAAATCTGTTTCACAGGAAATGACTTGTTGATGCAAGGCTTCATTCAGACTCTTGAGTTTTTCAACTTCCTGTTTTAGTTTTGTTTCATTGTCAGCTTCAGATAGGGACTTATAAAGATCATCAACTTCTTGTTGAAGAGATGTGATAGTAAGCTCATATCCAGCTATTTTCCGTTCACTACAACTGACATTTCCATTTAACATTACGTTAATGGTTTTCAGACTCTCAATTTCTTGTTCAGCATTCATCAACCTATCAGAATTATCCTGTCACGCCCCGAGCGCGGAAGATACCCGGAGATGCGCGACGAGTTTATATCAATCATGTCAATCAGAGTGGTCGTGTATTCGACACAAAGACAGAGACGCGCAAAATAGCAAGATAACCCAATCCTTTATTTCATAATGGATAGACTATTACAAATCCAATACTATGTTTAATAAAAGAGGAAAAGAATACATAGTTGACTCAAGAAAACTATAGAGAAGACTAGACGACACTTGTAGAAGCTCTATCACTTTCACTCTTGACCATTCCCATCCGATTGACTTCCATCGTCGTCGGACTTACCTGAAAAGTACAAAGGGACAAACGGAATGAGCGAACGCTCAGTAGGAAATTATATCTCAAGTACTAGCAAGGGGTTTAAGTAATTACATCTTTCATGAATGCAATAAAGCTATGCATGCTTGCATAAAACGACAAGATAGAGAGAATGTAATATCAAGGAAATAAGATGGACTAATCAACAAGATAACAAGGGTATTCAAGATATTTAAGCAAGTATGTTTAACAAGTCATGTCAAGAACTTTGGCTATCATGTATCAAGCAAGTAAATTACCCTTTTTCGGGCCACGCATTTCATGTCAAGTCAAGTACGATTCAAGTACAAGATGTGTGTGGAATGTCCAATCAAGCAAGTCAAGTACTCGGTATAATGCCAGATACCTTATCATTTTAACTCCCATGGGCACAAGTACTTTCGGGTGCTCCTCCCAGGACCAGATCGGGCCCTATATGCGCAGGCATTTATCATGTATTTTTGACATCCACTCTTGTTTATATAGCCAATATAGAATTTCAATAATCAAGCTTGTAGACATGTATGACAACTTGGATAGAATAGAGTCTAAAATATGACAAAGGACATAGATTGACGGTAATAACGGTATAATCACGATATCGATAAAACTAGGTAGAATATGGTTCCCTTAACTTAGGTACCATGACAAATCAGTATGGACATTCTTTATATAGAATTGAGGTCCACATGAACAGTATATCAAAGTAAGATACCCTCATTCTTATCATAGAATTGAGGTTTACAAGAACGACATGATATCATCATCCCATTAAGAATTTTCTTATGATATACTCTTTGTATAAACATAAGGGCCGGTATACCATGTTTCTTTAGATTGACATGGCAAGGATCGTGTAGTGGGTTTTTAGGGTACAACCAGCTCAGTCGGCCTTGAGGGAATCCAAGGCTACGAGGAGTCTTACGGAGGTCTCTATGACTAACTCGCTAGTCCAAAGGAACGGAATGTCCAATGGAGAGTTTGTATGTCAATGAGAGTTGAGTGTGATCGATAAATCAACATGAAACGTGGGACTATACTCACGGAGTGGAGAATAGTGCCGATATATATATTATATAACATATGAAAGCATCGGTTAACAGAGATAGGGAAAAATCAGTTTTACAGTAAAATAACGACTTAGGTCAAGTCGTTTCTTAAGTAATTAACGCCTAACAGAAGGGCGTTTACATATTTTCCGTTTTGTAGAATTTTCAATAATTCAGTAATTTAACTAAAACGCGCCCTGGTCAGGGGCGTTTATTAAGAGTTGACGACTACAGTAGCAGGCGTCTCATTATTTACATATTTGACAGAATATAATTAATTTTCAGGATTTATCTAAAACACGCCTTTGTAAGGGGCGTTACTATTTAATTCTATTTATTTTGTAGAATATATATTCCAGGATTTTAACAGAGAAACGCCCTAGGAAGGGGCGTTAGCTTTCAGATTCACGCCCTGTTCTGGGGCGTTAACATATGAAAAACGACTTTGTCCAAGTCGTGAATTCAAGAAATTTACAATATTTCAGGAAATACAATTTCAAGAGACAGGAGGCATGGTTATGACAAGAAAATTAACAGGAATTTACAGGTAGAGTCATGCAAGATATTAGAATTGATATTTCATATTTATCGAATTTTAAACAGGATCAATTGCTAATTACATGCGGTTGTTCATGAAATTAACGCCTGTATAAAAGGCGTATAATTTGAATTAACGACCTGGTTAGGGTCGTATCTTTTAAAATAGCGCCCTTGACAGGGGTGTTTCTTTCAAAATATTCCAGCAACGTCCGAGAAACTAAAATAAAACTAATACATGATATGCATGATGCTTCTTGTATATATATATTTAGTTTGGGCTACAAGACTTGAGAAGATCCTACCTTGATGAAGATAATCTGATGAACGGTGAAGAATTTAGAAGAACAGAGTCTCCACAAAGTCTCCTGGCGATGGAACTTGCTAACAGCAGTATGCACAGAAGAGGATGTAAATGATCGTCGATGAAGAATCCACGTTCTTCAGTAGGTTAGGAGAATTTTCCTACAGAGAAAATTGAAGAAATTACTATTTCTTCATGAGTGTAATCGTAGGTATAGGAGAAGAGGAATAACCTTACCGGTCTTTAGTCTTGACAGGCAATTCCTATAAAACCAAAGAAGATGAAGAAACAGTCAGTGTTCTTCATATGAGCATATGCAGAGAAAGAATTTAAGGAATAACTGTTAGTTATTCACCTACCGCGACAGTGACGATCGACCAAATAGCTTTCTAGGGTTCGACTGTCAAGGGTATTTATAGGATTTTTGGGTGTCCTATTAGAGTTAGTGTTCTAGTGAGGGTAATATATCCCTAATAGAGTCCTTACCACTTTTTAACTCTTTCTAATACTTATCTATTACCCTGGATAAGTTCTGGGTTCGAACGGTTCACGAACTTAATTAACGCCTTGGGTCAGGGCGTCTATTCTTAAATTAACGACCTTGTTCAGGTCGTTTCTTAAGAAGCGTCTTGTATAAGGGCGTTCCTTATTTTTGAAACACGCCCAAGATATGGGCGTTTCTTTTACTTGCCTATTTGGTCGCGTGAGAGTTGACGACCGCAGGTGTGGGCGTCCTTTCTTTAGTCACGCCGTTTGTAGAGGCGTGTCTTTTTAAATTAACGCCTTACTCAGAGGCGTTATTTTTAATTTGTTTTATTTTTGTCTAACTAACCCTATTCTTATTATCCGTATTACTTCTGTAATATATATGTTTTTAATTTTATTTCAATATTCATTTATCAGGGTTGCTACACCCTCCCCCACTTAAAAAGAATTTGGTCCCCAAATTCAATATATATATAATTATACACGTGGAGAGTGTAGAACATATACCTCTGAGAATAACTCGGGAAATCGTTTCTTCATAGATTCCTCGGTCTCCCATGTCGCTTCGTGTTCAGGATTCTTATTCCATTGTACCTTGAGCATGGGAATAACCTTATTCCTTAGAGCTCGTATTTCTCGATCCAAGATCTTTATAGGCTTCTGTTCATAGGTGAGATCTTTCTGGATCACCAGATCTCCATGCTCGATAATATGCGATGGATCGTGCACATACTTCTTCAACATAGATATGTGAAATACATTATGCACCTCAGACAATTGAGGAGGTAATGCGATGCGATAAGCAACCTCGCCAACTCTTTCGAGTATCTCAAACGGTCCGATGAATCTTGGCGTAAGCTTGCCCTTAACACCAAATCTTCGTATGCCACGTCCAGGCGATATCTTGAGAAATACATGATCTCCGATTTGGAATTCAAGATCTCTCCTCCTTGTATCAGCATAAGCCTTTTGTCTTGTCTGAGCAACTTGCAATCTTTCTCTGATTACTTGTATCTTCTCAGTTGTATCCCTTACCATGTCTGGACCTAACAGTTATTTTTCTCCAACTTCGTTCCAGCATAAGGGTGATCGGCAACATAATTACCCTTTCCGGGATGGTATTGAATATTGAAGTCGAAGTCCTTGAGATATTCTAGCCAGCGTCTTTGTCTCATGTTTAGCTCCTTTTGTGAAAATAGATATTTGAGACTTTTGTGATCGGAGTATACAGTAAACTGCACTCCATATAAGTAGTGTCTCCATATCTTTAGGGCAAATACCACCGCGGCCAGTTCTAAGTCATGGACGGGGTAATTCTCCTCATGCTTCTTTAGTTGACGTGAATAGTATGCTACGACCTTTCCTTGTTGCATTAGGACACATCCAAGGCCAATGCCAGAAGCATCTGTGTAGACCTCGAATTTCTCTCCTTCTATTGGTAGAGCTAACACCGGAGCTGTAGTGAGATGATCCTTGAGAGTTTGGAAACTTCTTTCACATTCCTCACTCCATTCATATCGGATCTCCTTGCGAGTTAACCTTGTAAGGGGCACGGCGATCTTAGAGAAATCTTTGATGAATCGCCGATAATATCCTGCAAGACCTAAGAAACTTCTGATCTCGCTTGCATTAGTGGGTCTTTCCCAGTTTCTTACAGCTTCAACCTTTGACGGATCTACTGATAATCCATCTTTTGATATGACATGTCCGAGAAAAGCCACTTCTTCAAGCCAGAACTCGCATTTACTGAGTTTAGCACATAATTGATTTGTCCTCAAGACTTGCAATGCAATCCTCAAATGCTCTTCATGTTCTTCCTTAGTCTTAGAATATATCAATATATCATCAATGAAGACTACTATGAATTGATCCAAGTAAGGCCTGAATATGCTATTCATTAACTGCATAAAGGTAGCAGGGGCATTTGTTAGTCCAAAAGGCATAACAACAAATTTATAATGGCCATACCTACTTCTGAATGCGGTCTTGTGAATGTCATCATCCTTGATTCTTAATTGATGATATCCCGACCTGAGATCAATCTTGGAAAAGTATTTGGATCCTGAAATCTGATCAAATAATTCATCGATTCTCGGCAGTGGATACTTGTTCTTGATAGTAAGATGATTCAACTGTCGATAGTCGATACACAATCTCATGGATCCATCCTTCTTCTTTACAAATAAGACTGGTGCTCCCCACGGGGAAGTACTTGGTCTAATAAACCCTTTTCGGATTAGTTCCATCAACTGCTCCTTCAACTCCTTGAGTTCAGCAGGGAACATTCTATATGGTGCCTTTGAAACAGGACCAGCACCAGGGACTAAGTCAATGGTGAAGGCCACTTCTCTTTGAGGGGGTAATCCCGGCAAATCTTCCGGAAATACGTCTGGAAATTCTTGCACTACCTGAATGTCTTCTATCTTGGTTTCCTTAACTTCTTTAACAGTGACAAAAGCAAGGAAGGATACACATCCCTTCCTGACGAGCTTGCTTGCTCGAAGAGCCGAAATAAGAGGGGATTTGCTTCGACTCTTAGGACTAGTATAAGTCAGTTCTGGAAATTCTTTGAAAACAATCTTGCTATTACGGCAATCAACCGTTGCCTGGTACTTAGATAACCAATCTGCTCCTAGTATAACATCATATTCTTTTAGATCTAAGCAGATAAGATCAATAGGAAAATTCTTTCCTCGAACCAACACCTCACAGTTTTGGTAATGATGCGTGATATCCGTCTCGTTTCCGAGAGGAGTAGACAACACTATTTTCATCCATTCCGGTTCTAGAGGTAATGGGTCAGCAAACTTCTTAGAAACAATAGAATGCGATGCACCCGTATCAAATAAGACATGTGCATATTTGGAACAAATTTTTAATGTACCTTCCACTAATCCGCCTTCTTCTTCAGGTTCGGTCTCCTGTATTGCATGAAGACGAGCATTCTTTGTCACCGGGCGTTTACCATCGCCGGCTTGGTCGTTCATTAATGGACACTCGGGAATCCGATGCTCACGGCTTCCACAACGGAGACAAGCTCCTAATTTCCTCCAGCATTCTTCTGTCTTGTGACCAGCCTTGTCACAATGCTTGCATACTGTATTAGAAGGGGTAGTTGTGATAGAGAAAGGCTTGGTCTTTTTGAACTTATGGTCTTGAGAGGAAGAACCTCCATTATTGGGCCTCTTCTTGAAATTGGGTTTGAAAGAACCCGAACCCGTGACTTGTTCCTTCTTGTCTTTCCCTCGGATCCTATCAGATAGTTCCGTGGCATCTTCAAGTAGTTGAGCTCGGCGCACTATCTCAGAATAAACTTGGATGTCCATAGGCGCCAGTTGAGTAATATAGTGGGGTCTAAGCCCATTAAGAAATCTACGGGCTTTCATCTTCTCCGTGCTAATAAGATGCTTAGCATATCTAGACAACCTGGAGAACTGAGCTTCATAATCTACTAATGATAAGGATCTTTGCTTTAATGCAGCGAATTCGGCAGCCTTCTTTTCTTGGACTCGGTCCGAGAAATATTTAGCATTGAAGTATTCCACAAATTCTTCCCATGTTACTTGAGTCGGATCTATGGTTGCTTCAATAGACTCCCACCAGCATCTAGCATCTTTCTCTAATTGAAATGTAGCTAATAGAACTTTGTCCTGATCCGTGCATTGCATGACACGGAATATGCGTTCGGTTTCCCGAACCCAATGCTCGGCATCGTCCGGATCTGTCGATCCCATAAACTTCAGGGGATTCATGTTCTTAAAGGCTTTGTGTAAGCTTCCAGCTCGTGGAGTACCACCTTGTGCTACCTGTTGTAGCACTTGGGTCATCCCTTGGAGGGTACGCTGCATGGTGCGCCATTGAGCACGTTCGGCAGCCATTATCCTACAATTACAATAACGATATTAGTACGTGATCGTATTTAAAGACTCGTATACTATGTTAAATCTAACCCTTGGTTCTACCCAATCTCACTGGTTTAAAGGTTCAACTTATCCTTGGACTTGGGTTTTTCCTAGGAATTGAATACCTTAGGCTCTGATACCACAAAAACTGTCACGCCCCGAGCGCGGAAGATACCCGGAGATGCGTGACGAGTTTATATCAATCATGTCAATCAGAGTGGTCGTGTATTCGACACAAAGACAGAGACGCGCAAAATAGCAAGATAACCCAATCCTTTATTTCACAATGGATAGACTATTACAAATCCAATACTCTGTTTAATAAAAGAAGAAAAGAATACATAGTTGACTCAAGAAAACTATAGAGAAGACTAGACGACACTTGTAGAAGCTCTATCACTTTCACTCTTGACCATTCCCATCCGATTGACTTCCATCGTCGTCGGACTTACCTGAAAAGTACAAAGGGACAAACGGAATGAGCGAACGTTCAGTAGGAAATTATATCTCAAGTACTAGCAAGGGGTTTAAGTAATTACATCTTTCATGAATGCAATAAAGCTATGCATGCTTGCATAAAACGACAAGATAGAGAGAATGTAATATCAAGGAAATAAGATGGACTAATCAACAAGATAACAAGGGTATTCAAGATATTTAAGCAAGTATGTTTAACAAGTCATGTCAAGAACTTTGGCTATCATGTATCAAGCAAGTAAATTACCCTTTTTCGGGCCACGCATTTCATGTCAAGTCAAGTACGATTCAAGTAAAAGATGTGTGTGGAATGTCCAATCAAGCAAGTCAAGTACTCGGTATAATGCCAAATACCTTATCATTTTAACTCCCATGGGCACAAGTACTTTCGGGTGCTCCTCCCAGGACCAGATCGGGCCCTATATGCGCAGGCATTTATCATGTATTTTTGACATCCACTCTTGTTTATATAGCCAATATAGAATTTCAATAATCAAGCTTGTAGACATGTATGACAACTTGGATAGAATAGAGTCTAAAATATGACAAAGGACATAGATTGACGGTAATAACGGTATAATCACGATATCGATAAAACTAGATAGAATATGGTTCCCTTAACTTAGGTACCGTGACAAATCAGTATGGACATTCTTTATATAGAATTGAGGTCCACATGAACAGTATATCAAAGTAAGATACCCTCATTCTTATCATAGAATTGAGGTTTACAAGAACGACATGATATCATCATCCCATTAAGAATTTTCTTATGATATACTCTTTGTATAAACATAAGGGCCGGTATACTATGTTTCTTTAGATTGACATGGCAAGGATCGTGTAGTGGGTTTTTAGGGTACAACCAGCTCAGTCGGCCTTAAGGGAATCCAAGGCTACGAGGAGTCTTACGGAGGTCTCTATGACTAACTCGCTAGTCCAAAGGAACGGAATGTCCAATGAAGAGCTTGTATGTCAATGAGAGTTAAGTGTGATCGATAAATCAACATGAAACGTGGGACTATACTCACGGAGTGGAGAATAGTGCCGATATATATATTATATAACATATGAAAGCATCGGTTAACAGAGATAGGGAAAAATCAGTTTTACAGTAAAATAACGACTTAGGTCAAGTCGTTTCTTAAGTAATTAACGCCTAACAGAAGGGCGTTTACATATTTTCCGTTTTGCAGAATTTTCAATAATTCAGTAATTTAACTAAAACGCGCCCTGGTCAGGGGCGTTTATTAAGAGTTGACGACTACAGTAGCAGGCGTCTCATTATTTACATATTTGACAGAATATAATTAATTTTCAAGATTTATCTAAAACACGCCTTTGTAAGGGGCGTTACTATTTAATTCTATTTTTTTTGCAGAATATATATTCCAGGATTTTAACAGAGAAACGCCCTAGGAAGGGGCGTTAGCTTTCAGATTCACGCCCTGTTCTGGGGCGTTAACATATGAAAAACGACTTTGTCCAAGTCGTGAATTCAAGAAATTTATAATATTTCAGGAAATACAATTTCAAGAGACAGGAGGCATGGTTATGATAAGAAAATTAACAGGAATTTACAGGTAGAGTCATGCAAGATATTAGAATTGATATTTCATATTTATCGAATTTTAAACAGGATCAATTACTAATTACATGCGGTTGTTCATGAAATTAACGCCTGTATAAAAGGCGTATAATTTGAATTAACGACCTGGTTAGGGTCGTATCTTTTAAAATAGCGCCCTTGACAGGGGTGTTTCTTTCAAAATATTCCAGCAACGTCCGAGAAACTAAAATAAAACTAATACATGATATGCATGATGCTTCTTGTATATATATATTTAGTTTGGGCTACAAGACTTGAGAAGATCCTACCTTGATGAAGATAATCTGATGAACGTTGAAGAATTTAGAAGAACAGAGTCTCCACAAAGTCTCCTGGCGATGGAACTTGGTAACAGCAGTATGCACAGAAGAGGATGTAAATGATCGTCGATGAAGAATCCACGTTCTTCAGTAGGTTAGAAGAATTTTCCTACAGAGAAAATTGAAGAAATTACTATTTCTTCATGAGTGTAATCGTAGGTATAGGAGAAGAGGAATAACCTTACCGGTCTTTAGTCTTGACAGGCAATTCCTATAAAACCAAAGAAGATGAAGAAACAGTCAGTGTTCTTCATATGAGCATATGCAGAGAAAGAATTTAAGGAATAACTGTTAGTTATTCACCTACCGCGACAGGGACGATCGACCAAATAGCTTTCTAGGGTTCGACTGTCAAGGGTATTTATAGGATTTTTGGGTGTCCTATTAGAGTTAGTGTTCTAGTGAGGGTAATATATCCCTAATAGAGTCCTTACCACTTTTTAACTCTTTCTAATACTTATCTATTACCCTGGATAAGTTCTGGGTTCGAACGGTTCACGAACTTAATTAACGCCTTGGGTCAGGGCGTCTATTCTTAAATTAACGACCTTGTTCAGGTCGTTTCTTAAGAAGCGTCTTGTATAAGGGCGTTCCTTATTTTTGAAACACGCCCAAGATATGGGCGTTTCTTTTACTTGCCTATTTGGTCGCGTGAGAGTTGACGACCGCATGTGTGGGCGTCCTTTCTTTAGTCACGCCGTTTGTAGAGGCGTGTCTTTTTAAATTAACGCCTTACTCAGAGGCGTTATTTTTAATTTATTTTATTTTTGTCTAACTAACCCTATTCTTATTATCCGTATTACTTCTGTAATATATATGTTTTTAATTTTATTTCAATATTCATTTATCAGGGTTGCTACATATCCACACTCACACACTTGCCTTTTTCCATTGTCATTAGCCTATCTGTCAGCTGGGTGTTTAGATGTTTCAACTCATTGATTTCCTCTTCCAGTTTACTGTTCTGCTCTAGGAGATCAGCATCAAGCACCCATTCATCTGAGAGAGACTGACATTCATGAAACATTTCCTGTTGTTTTTCAGAATCTTCCTGTAATTCTATGTTTACAGATTTTATGGCATTATGCTTTTGAATCAGCAATTTGTTCTCCTGTCTAAGTTTCTCTGATTTTTCATCATTTTTATTGGAGAACTCTTTAAGAGAATCATTTTCAGATTTCAGCTTGTTTAGTTCAAACTTAACACATTCAATTTCTTTCAGCAAATCCTTGCTCTGAACAGAATCATGACTAGCTAGACTAAGCTTCTGTTCAAGTTCAGAGATTTCTTTCACATGATCTTAATTCTCAGTTTTCAATAAAGAATTTTGTTTCTTCAACATTTGAAGATCAGACATACAGACATCATGAATATTTTTCAATTCAACACAATTTCTAGAAGGAGAACTTGAACTATCTAAACCAGTACTCTTCTTCAATTTTTTATACTGTTTTCTTAACAGTTCATGAGATTCAAATAATTCAGCATATGCATTCTCCCAATCTTCTAGAGAAAAATTCTCGAAGAGATTTACCTCATCATCATCATCTTCAGTCTGACTACTGCCTTGATTGCTGCCAATTGGATTACTTTTGTTAGCCATCATGCAATTGTCCTCGTTTACCCTGTGAAATTGTTTCAGCCTATCCAGGATGTCCTTTGCTGAGCTGCAATTATGAAGACAAGACCATAAGGCTCTGTCAGTAGCTTCTTTCAACAGGTTAAAGGCTTTCTGATTTTCTCCATCCTTTGATCTGTGTCTGTCGGTCCATTTGGACACTTTCGTTGGTAAGGTGTGAGGACCTTGTGAAATTAATTTTCACAAATCAGGATTAGCAGAATTTACATAAGCATGTAAAGCAGTGTACCACTGACTAAAACTAGAATCACTAAAGACGGGTGGTAAAGCCTTTGAAAACCAAATAGCGAGTAAGTTCAAGGCAACAGGAATAATTATGCACTAAAAACAAATTAGCACCTAAGACAACAAGATCGAATCTGTAGGTCGCTGGACCTTGTATGCAGACACCACTCTGATACCAATTGTTAACAAGGTGTGATTGATATACACTGATCCAGAGGGGGGTGAATGGATCTTTCAAAGAATTCTACCCAATTTAAAAATCGCATGAGATGATAACAACTAGATCAGTGGACAATTGATCAAACAAGATATGCAAACTCAATTAAACTCTAAGGTATAGATAATCAAATAAATCATGGTCCTAGCATGCATCTAGCGGAAGCAGGCAATCAAACAAACCACTGCACAATGATTTTAGGTGGTTCGGTCCAAAGACCTACGTCCACCCCTCACTCCCAACCGGAGTGAGGCTTCCACTAGTAACACTAGCACAGCAGACTCAGTCTGCAACAAATGCTGCCAAACAGCTTGACCAGGGGAACAACCTCCCCTCTTCCTCCTAACCGGAGGGACACCCCAAGTGACTCCCAGCCACTTGGAAATCAGAGACACATGGTCTCTCTTCCTCCAGACCCGGAGGGAACCCCTGGACTTGCTACCCACAAGCCCAGAACCGGAGGACCAAACCTCCCTTCCTCCAAACCGGAGGGAAACCTAGAGACCCAAGTCTCTCTTCCTCTGAACCCCAGAGGGAAACACAAGTGACATTAAGTCACCTGCAAACCAGAGGTCTCGGACCTCTCTTCCTCCCAATCGGAGGGACCCCTGGACTTGAAACCTACAAGCCCAGAACCGGAGGACGAGCCTCCCTTCCTCTAACCAGAGGGAACCCACAAGTAGCACCCAGCTACTTGCAACCGGAGATAGCAATCTCCCTTCCTCTAACCAGAGGGAACCCACAAGTAGACCCCGACCTCTCTACAGAGAATCGAAAATACAGCAGGTGAATAGTTCAAAAGAAAAACAAAACCCAGCAACAGAAAGCTGAAAAGATAAAATCAAATGTGGCTCTCGCAGGAGTTGGCTGGCCTGGATTTGATCCACGGTCCAGCAGGAACTTCTTCTACTACTTCTCTCTTTCTCCCAGCACGAACTCTCTTTTCTTCTTCTTCTTCTTTCTTACTTCTCCTTCTTCTCACTACTTCTGCCTTCTCCTTCTTCTCACTCTCTGTATATCACTGTCTCTCTTTCTTTTTCTTCTTCTGCTCTCTCGATCTAGCTCTCAGCTTTCTCTATCTCTTCTTTCTCTTCTGCACTTCTTCTCTTAGCTCTGGTTGCTTCTACTTCAGTCACTCTCTACCCTCATTCTTCTTTAGAGGAAGAAAACACATATATATATAGCAGCAGCAGATTAGGGCGGCGTGTGCTTTCCACGATTCCCGCCCAAATGCTTCAGTCCACTTGGAGGCTCCTCTGCATCTCAGATCACCTGCCAGATGCTAGTCTCGTATCACGTGCCCACTCTGCATAGGCTCCACGAACAGTATAATAGAGCAAACTGGTTCGGATTTGATCCTGAAACCAGAATCCTTCTTCTTCTTCTTTTTCTTCTTCTCCTGCAAAGAGATTAAAAACATTAATGCTCAGGGTTCTCTCTCTATATATATATACCTGAAATAAGTCGGTTGAGACTCAAGCTAAAGCTGCACGAGGTGTGTAGGAACAACAAAAGGTGCACTATACTGAGAATGACACGAGGTACATAAAATGACTACAGCACGAGATAAAAAGAGAACGACACGAGGTAAAGAAGAAAATAACACGGAGTAAAACGGTAGAAAGACACACGATCAGAGGAACTTTGGACGAAGATAGAAAGAAGCAACACGAAGACACAAATACAACACTAAGACACAAACACAGAAATAACATGAAGACTCAAACACAAGATTAACACGAAGATATAAAAACAATACGAAGACACAAAAACAAAAGATAACACGAAGATACAGGAAAACGACTCGAACACGAGGACGACACGGGCTGAAAACAACTCGAAGACGAAAATAGAAACCGACACGAAGTGTAATCACAAAGTAAGAAAGACACGGGGTCTTGGAAGAAACAACACGAATACAGCAGACTCGAAGACATAGGGGTGACACAGATGGAGCGACACGAGGTGGCACAGAAAGCAGCACGAGGTGCTGCAGTGTTCAGCATGCGATGGAACAAGTAACGACACTAAGGCTCATAGTGTTGTCAACCTCAAAACATGTAAAGACTCAACAATTGAAAGTCTGAAGGTGATGTACAGACTTTATGAGAAGGCAACTGAACACTGTACACACTTCCAATGTACAGACTTTATATGAACAGACCAATGTGCATACTTCCCTTCGATGCATCTACAGTGCAATGTATTGGCTTGACAAACATTATGTAATGTATAGACTTTGATGAATGGCCCAATGTATGGACTTCGCGAACAAGATGCAATGCTGACCGATGTATACACTTGGCAAAGAGAGTGATGCATGAACTAC
This sequence comes from Amorphophallus konjac, assembly GCA_022559845.1. Classification (NCBI taxonomy): domain Eukaryota; kingdom Viridiplantae; phylum Streptophyta; class Magnoliopsida; order Alismatales; family Araceae; genus Amorphophallus; species Amorphophallus konjac. The sequence goes on from CM040121.1 coordinate 153,756,053, forward strand.
CCTGTACAGACTTTAAGACTTAATGAGCAACAAAAAGTAGACAAAGCAGCATGACGTCAACCCAATCTCCAACTGTGTCAACGCACTCATTGCACAGAACCCATATTAGTGAAATATAGACATGCAGACATGCAGACATGGTGAGTGTATAATCTATGCCATGCTCACAGTTAAACTGTTTTGTGTACCAAGTTCTGAATGAAGTAAACACATATGACATGAGACGGACGCTGTACATACTTGATGCATGTGAACAGTGAGACGGATGTATAGACTTGATGAACTACAACATGAACATTATCAGCAGAGAAGCAATGCACATAACAGAAATCAAGCACAAACCAATTTATCACAGCATGACTCAAGCATACGCATGCATTCTTCACAATTCAGACATGGCACACTCATGCAATCTCCTACAGAATAGATCAGACATATTCAAGACACAGTGGTGACTCAATTATGTTGCTATCATTAAAACACCACATCATCAACAAAGCACAAGGGGCACAACAAAAACCAGTGAGGTTTTGAATCTGCTGTGCAACAGAACGAGGCTTCTTTGGGTGGATTAAAAATCCACTCTTACTGACATTAATCAGTTGACCTGAAGCATGCTCATATGTGTGAAGAAGTTTAAGAAGATTTCTGATAGAGGCTGAGGTGGCTTTACTGAAAATCAGGGTATCATCTGCAAATAATAAGTGAGATATGTTTGGACATCTCTGAAAACCTGTGAACCATTCAACCCGGCCACTGCTGAAGGCTTCTCTAAGCGACCTGCTCAATGCTTCTTCAACAATAACAAATAAGGAAGGAGCTATCGGATCACCTTGACGGATACCTCTAGTGGATTTAAAGATACCAGCAGTGTCTCCGTTCAACATAATAGAAAACCAGCAATTGTTAATCAGCCTATCAATAAGATTAATGAAATTATTGCTGAAACCAAATCTGAGCATAACTGAGTATAGAAAGTCCCATTCTAATCTATCATAGGCTTTAGCCATATCAAGCTTAAGCATAACATTTGATCCTCTGGTTTTTCTACCCAATTCAAGAGAGAGCTCCTGAGCAAGAGCAATATTTTCAATAATCTGTCTCCCCTTTACAAAAGCAGACTGCTCAAGTGAAATGATCTTGGGAAGAATAGGAGCTCTTGCCTCTCAAGACTACCTCTTGCCTTCTTGTCCCAGGTGTGTCGACTCCATGGCTCATGCATCGACTCCATTCTTTGAGCCTTCAGGTGACGGTCCTCCCTTGACCGCATTCTTTAGGTTGCAGTCTCGCGACTGACCGCGTTTTGATTGTAGAATCCTGATCATCCCGGGCTCCATTTTATTCAGTCGAGGACTCTTTGGAGTCCTTGTTCGCAGCATTTGTGCCTTGGATAGCATGCCAGGTCGATTGATATCCCTTCTAGGGGTATTATCCCACTATTATCTCAAGATTTAATCCATCTAAATCCCCTATTTGGGGTAATTATTCTCAGATTCGACCTTGGGTTTTTTGGGTTCTATAAGTAGCTCCCTGCTGCATATGTGCAAGAGAGGACATTCTTCAGACTTGCGGCGAAGCTATGCCACACCGCCGAGTCTCCTTTTTGACCCCAGGCCATTCAGGGAAGTGTTAACTTCGTCCTCCTTCACTTAAGGGCTCTCTCTTCTCATCCCTTCTTCTATTTCTCTGCTCCGTCTTTTTGAGTTTTCACACAATTTTTCTGCACATGCATGCACATTAGCATATTTGCATCTCCTTTTCACTATAGTTCTCTGGGTTTTAAATCCTCCTTTCCACTCTTTTCTCATCACAACACACACACCTATTGTTTGCTCCTTTTTACAGGGGTTAAAAACCCTCCCCTGGTGCGTTCTCCCTCAGTTTTTCATGCTCATTTATACATACGGGATGGATGCTGCACTTCAGGGTCTAATGGGTTCTTTCTCTTTGTTTTGGCTTTGATTCGTAGGATTGGCAAGAGTTGAACGTGAGGCCCTTGCTCTTTGGCTGGCTGGAAGGCGAGGAGGTGTAATCCACGTAAGTTCCTGCACCTTATATCAAGCGCGATCATGTTGTGGCGGTCCTTCTTCGGCCGCATCTTTCTCTTCCTCTTTCCAAGGTACGCAACGCCATTACTATCTTTTCTCGATCCTTTTAGAGCTGTTTGCCCTTGGCGGCGATCACGGTCCATCTATTTATCTTCATTACCCCATCCCCTTTACATGTTATTCCATGCTTATGCCTATTGTTCTATTGTTCGTGGCAGGATTTAATTATCAACAACAGCCCGCTCTCCAATATTCAGCCCGCTACCCTTCTGTTTAGCGATGCCCACCTTCCTGCTTTCGGGTTAGACTTCCCCTTAAAACCCATTGTTTTACTTTCAGCTAAGACATCATGTCAAGGCCTGCTGTCTTACCTTTGACCTAGACTTACCGTCTAAACAAAATGACTCCCTTTTGGCCAACGCCAACCCCTTCATATCGTCAGGACTCACCATAATGCATAAAACCCTTCCCTTTTTGCTTCGGCATTGATTTCATACTCTCAAATAACCAGCTTGCAGGTTTTCGCATCAAGCATTTAAATAAATAAATAAACAATAGGAATGATGATATATGTATAAGATATATGTATATAATAATGATATATATATATATATATATATATATATATATATATATATATATATATATATATACCTTTGTTAAAAAAAACACCTATGCATGCTTTGTATTATGAATGCTTGCTTACCCTGCTTGCATGCTTGCCTACAATATAGTTTAATACACCTCCTTTGAATCATCTAGGACCGTGCTTCCTTGCTAAATAACGCTGCCCCGATTCTAGATATGTATGCGTCACGGCATACACTAAGGAATGAAAAACCAATTTGTAGTGAGTGCATGCGTCAAGGGGAAGAGTCATAGCTATATTGTTAGCGTAGCTCACGAAATACACCCAAGATAAAACTCCCACACTTCACACACAATACGTTCAACGATCTCCAACCATTGGGATACTGGAAATTCTTCCTAACACTTCATGGATGCACGAAGGGTGATCGTGAGGAAAAAGCTACCTGCCCCCTTCATCAAAAAAAAAATAGTGATGATAAGTGGAATGCGAATCTAGGAAGCCGGGAATCCCCACTGAAATAAATGAGGAAACTCGCGCATAATGGTGAAGCAGACTCCATAATAAAATCACAATAAGGGAATGCGGATCCAAGAAGTTGGGAATCCCCACTGAAACAAATGATGAAACTCGCACAAAATGGTGAAGTAAACTCTGTCATAAAATTATAATAAAGGATGAATCTTAGTAGCCGGTAATCTCCATTGAGACATATGAGGAAACTCACATCGAAAGGTGAAATCCAAAATTTAGAATAAACAAGGGGGCTGTGTGAAGCTACCGAAAGTTGAAAACCCTAAATGTATGTGTTGGCACTAGAGTAATCATCTAGTGTTACTTAGAACGTATGCATATCCCTATGTTTAGGGTTCACTGTTCACATACCTGTACTATCACACCATAAAAAAATAATCTTGGGTGTAGATTATGATTTATGCTATACACATATTCTATGTGGTGTTCCCTTTACAAATACACATCTCCCTTAGTTGTGCTTCGTGAGCGGCACTCTGTCCATGAATCATGGGCACTGTTCTTATCTTATCCTTGGTAAAGGGGAGCTCCCTATATGTCTATCTTTTGCTTGCCGTTGATGAATGCCTGCATGTTTGCATGGATGAAAATGAAGATTTAAAAGACACACATAACATTTTTAGATGGGCTGCACCCGCAGGCCTCGCTCACCCATCCCTCGTTCGCGACACCCGCGGGTGGGGGCCATTTGTTGACACACTAAAAATAACACTAAAATATTAATACACGTCCACTTCTCCGGCGCTAATTCATTTTGTTGTTTCTTATCTTTTAGGAATGGAGAGAAGAAAAGAAGAAAAAAGAAGAAAATAATGGCGGGAATAGAACAAAAGATGGGGTCGAAGAAAAAGAAGAAAAGAAAAGATGTTCGACTACAACGGATAGCTGCAAAAGCCAGAGTTGAACATTTAAAAGAATATTCAGAATCATCCCTGAAGAGGCAGTCGGAAGCCCCGGACAAAGGGACAAGCCAATTAATTGGCCAACTATTTTTAATGAGCAAGAGATCGGCACAAACATTTAAAGAATCCGAAGTGGGCTAAAGATACTAAAGTTTGGGCCAAAATAACCAAATGGGCCAAGAAAGTATATGAACTGGCGGCCAAGCCAATAAACCGGCGGCCAAATTGGGATCCGACGGCAAAAGGCACCAGCGCGCCGGATCACCCCCTCCACGCCTCTAGCAGCCGTATTAAGCCTCCCCGCGTCAGGCCGCCGTATCAGCCTCTCTCTCTATAAAAAGCAAGCCCGTTCGATCAACAAAGAACATAGAGAGATAAGTAGACATATACGGAGAGAATAGCAGAGCCAGCAACAAAAAAAAATAGAGAATAGAGAGAGGGGGAAACGAAAAGAAAAGAGAGAGATCTCACAGCTGCACAGAGGGTGTGTCCTTCACATACCCAGCCCTAAGCCAGAGGTTTACAGTTGCCGTCATCACTCCCTGAGAGACCCAGAGAAGTAGAGCTCCTGCTGTTCCCAAATCAACTATGTAGGTGAGTTTTCACCAAATATGCCCCATTCGGGCCACAACTTCCCTTTTCCCCCTTCTGTTTTCCTTTATTTGCAATAGTTTGTAACTTCTCTGTTGAAGTTCTATTGTCGTGTATTGTTCTCCCAAGAAATTGATGAATGAATGGAAGCTATTTGGCTCACTGATTGCCCTATTCGCATCTCTCTTTCTCCTTCTCCAATTTCACGACAACCAGAGTATCATCTGAATTGAGCAAAGTGTCCTACGGGGCTACATACGACTTTCATCAATTGTGTTTTTTTCTCGTCTCAATGATATCCCTATAATTTACACCCTACTGGCCGCCAAGGGCTCATCAGTACCCAGATGTTGCTCCTGAGAGTCCCTAGGAAGGGCCATATAGGCGAGTTATTGATTTTGTTCCCTTCTTCTACGCATACCTTTGTACTGGTGGCGTCAGTCTTGTCTGGGTTTCTGCACCATAGTTTTGAATTTGTCGGGTTTCAATATCCTCAGATGGAGACCAGGGGGTTGCGAATCATCAGCATGGTCTTTGACCCCCCTGGATGAATCAGGAATATCTCTATATTCTTTTCTTTTCATCCGAAACAGAGTTGTCCCTTAGCCTCCGTCTCACCGGGTTCCTCTTAGCTGAAGCATTAGATCCTTTTTGAATCTTAATAAGGTTCTCCTGGCCCCGTATGGCACGCTAATCCCCCCATGCTCACCCCCTGCACTGATTCTTGGCATCCCCTAGCTCCCATTAGCTCATAAACCTTCATCCGGCGGGGTTACCCCATTTTCACCCTGATCTGGCGCATGTTTCACTTTTGCCGCCGGATCACCCATTTCTCATCTTTTGCCGCCAGATCATCCTGGCCACCAGACCACTTCTTTGTACGCCAGTCCACTCCCCATTGGCCTAACCACCGGATAGCCTGACTTCCCTCTTCTGGCCGCTGGTTCAACTGCCCCAGCATGCCAGATCACTTCCCTACTCCCAAGGCCACCAGATTACCACTTCCTAGCGCGCCAGACCACTCACTCCCCACTCCTGGCCGCCAGATCAGCCAACCCCATGTGCCTGGCCGCCAGATAGCCCAACTCTTCCCACTTCCGGCCGCTAGATTAGCCCAACTCCCCTCACTTTGCCGCGAGTTCACTTAATCTGCTGGTCGCCGGATCATAATTTTCCCTCATCTTGCCGCCAGATCATATCAAACTATCCTCATTTTTCTGTCGGATCATCGTCCGATTTCCAATGTACATTTTGGGGTAGCCCCAATGCTGACTGGGGTTCGCTGAAATCTCCCAGGAAGACCTTGGTCAACAGTAAGGGTACAAATAGATATATTATGGCTTTCCGATCACACCTTGAGTGAATAATAAACCGCCTTATTGTCGAACAGTGCTCCGACATATGTAGATCCACTGGCCCATGGTTACACTGGCGCTTCCCTAAGCCTTATATATATGCCATGGCACCGAAACGGGTCAATACTAATTGGCGGGGTATGACCAATGACCCTTGGGTGACTTGAGATTCTTAGAGGGTGAGCCCTCGAAGATCCACCACTCACTATAGGGTCCCGGGCTGTCATTCTGGCATGCCCGTCTTTTGGAGTCCATCTCAGCTTGCAGTGGATGGGCCTCCTCTACATCTCCCCCAACATGTTCCGGGGCAGGGGGAGATGATGCCGAAATTCTCTTAGAAATCCGTGATTTAATTCCGCATCATGTTTCTTCGACTTTCCGCTCAGTTTTCAGCCCTTATGGTGGTAACGGCCTCACGGCTACCCATGCCGAGTTATGAGAGCAGAGTACCCAACAAGGGAAATAAATCAATAATAAGTTCCACCTCCCGGCATACATTGTTCCGATAATATACGAGTCCGCTTGAACGCGGTCATGCCAGGTCCACCTTGTGGACCCATATGCGTGCATCGTACACCGATCGATAGCCCTACGAGTGATCACGACTACTTGGAGAGCTAGCCCTCGGGTTCGCCACTCAGCATAGGGTACATGATTGCCGTTTGGCATAATCGTCGTTTGGGAGATCGTCTCGACATGTCATAGACGAATCTCCTATACCCTCCCCGATCTTCCTCGGGACAGGGGAGGTGCTGCCGAAATCTTCACTGAATATGTCAAAGAAAAATATAAGTGAACGGTTAAATAAAGTGATGATAATATGTTTTCAATCAACCCGCATTAAGTCGAAACTAACTTCTACCCATGATTCTACTAATCCCAACTTATGAGCATGATTCCAAATAGAGAAATAAACTTTTGTATGCCCATTTGCTTGTATTCAACTGTAAAGATGCACGTGTATGAATGCTTGCATTTTCTGATTCTCTGGTATATAAAATGGTGATTAGCGGAAGGTCAGATTAAGTCAAGCTAGAAGCTATCACTAAGCGTGAGGTGATTTTCAGATCTAAGTTCTCCACCTCGTATAAAGAACTGGCTAAATAGAATAAATATCACTGTATTGCGTGCTTGCATGCATAATTGAACCCTGTTTCTGCTTTATAAAATTAGTATGTTTTCCATGTATTCCTTCATCCCTGGGGGCTCTTCTATCTTAGTGATTAATCAAGGGTTGTCCTTCTTTCGGAAGGGCGTAATTAACGCCATAGCCTTTATGGTTTGGCGGACTTAGGGTCCCGACATGAATTCCACATTTGTCTGATACGTCAGACGGAGCGCACAATAAATCTGTCACAAGTGTGACTGGCACGCCTCGCATCAATAAACCCAAATGAGAAAATAAACAAATGAAATAAAATAAAATCCTTTCCCACAAACATCTATCTAAGAACATCATGTATCCATATTGCCAATCAAATCAAGTGAAACATTTAAAAGTAGAGGCTAATCATAAGGGGTAAAATCTCTAGCAATAGGAACATAGGAAAATTGGCAAGATTAAGATCTAAACCTTTTAAACATGAAAGGATCAATATAAGAGAAAATCAAGACATGATGCAGAGTTGAGGACATATACATAGAATCGATCATGTATAGAATATAGGAAGACTAATATTCAATTTTTAAGGAATTCAATATAATTTCAAGAGTTTATTACCTGTTCAAACTTATTTTAGGCGGTATGATTAAGGGCAAATCATGATTTTAAAATGAGGTTAAGAAATTGAAATACTACGTTAAAACCTGGACAAACAACATTATCCAGGTTAGATCACGGTTGTAGATGCCTAATTTCAGACATATCGCGGACTCTTGTCTAGCCATCATAGAAGTGATACACTTCCTCTTGGTTGATTGAGAGTGTGAAGTCTCATCCTTGTTTAGGTAGGCTTCACCCTGTCCCTTCGCCATTGATCCCCCCTGGAAGGCCAAGGTCTTGGCCGCCCATACCCCTGGGTGGCCAGACACCTGGCTGCCCAGCCCATTCCAGGGCGGCTAGAAGCCTGGCTGCCCACCATCCTAGGTGGCCACAAGGTTGGCCGCCCAGCTATTCCAAGAAGGCCAGCCTCTTGGCCGCCCTCACCCTCAAGAAGGCCATCATTTTGGCCGCCCAGCTCCTTTGGACGGTGTTGACACCTAAAATATACAAGAAGAAGCCAAGAGCAAACTCATGGCTCTGAAGACCAATCAAGGGTGCGGCTCCTGTGTCACCCTTGAAAGTTCTGAGAATCAGAATAGAAGAGATCCACTACCCTTAACACTCTGTCTGGCTAAAGCCATCTCTGGCCAGGCCACTGCCCAACACTGCTATCATTCAGATAGTCAGGCTGATAAAAAACTATAACAAAATCCAGGCAACCATCCGCCTGTTGAAAAGGATCTTCAGACAATTCTGATGCTCACAGAAAGGGATTCACATAGCCTCACACGCGGTCATGAATGCAAGGCGTTAAGCAAGCCTCAGGTAGAGCAAATATTCACTCCGATAAGCCCACCAGGCTGATGAAAGGAAGCACATTAGGTGGATCCTCACCTGGCGCCGAATGATGTTGAAATGGGCCAAGCCCAGTACGAAGTGAGATGCGCCGATGGGCTATATGCCAGGCCCGCCGAGATGCTTATGCTGGGCACGTCGGGGAGTTTGTACCGGAAGCTGAGGGCCATCCCTCTATAAAAGCTGTTGCCCTTCGAGATAGAAGAACAAGAGGAAGATAATAGAGAGAAGAGTATGAAAAATAGAAAGAGAAAAAAGAGAGCAGTGGCCACTGAAAGAAAAGGGGGCTCGAGAGCCCTCTAAAGAAGCTAAAGAGAGGAAAGAGTTGCAGAGGTTCGGAGGAAAGAAGTAACGTGGGATCGATTCCAGAGTGCCCTGAGGGGCTACATTTTCCCTTCCCCCTGTCTTTTATTTGAGTATGGTTTTCCTCTTTTGGGTCTGCTCTCGAGCATCCTTGTTCCAGCAGTGCCAATGTAACCCTGTTGTCAGGGACATAGTCTATGTGTAATTTCTTCAGTTTGATTCTCTGCTGAGCTAAATGTATGTATTCCATCTGGATGAAATGGTTAATAAAAGGGGGGGCTGAAGTTCGCCCTTCCTTCTCTTTCTTCCTCTACATCCGAGGTTCACCGTATTCGATAGCTACTGCAAACGAAGTAGATCCTGTCGTGTATCCATTTTTCAGATCCACATGAGTGTGTTTCTGCCATATTTCTTTCCCACCTCGCAACCACACCGAGTGCCTGAGACAGTTCATCTCATGGCTTCTCATTTGGTGAAATGACGAGGGATATTCTCGAATCGGAACCCATGAGGTTCCGCCTGCAATCCAGCTCCTAGTGAGTCCCCAAGAGGGAAAGCCATCTTCTCCTCAGATGACCCTTTCCAGAATCATCCCCAGTGCTCGCCCCAAACCCTGAATGAAACCCTTCTGAAATCCCACACAAAACTCCCCAGAACCTTGAGTAAAAGACCTCAAAGTCCTTGAATAAATCCCCTTTAAAACCCCCAAAAAACCCTTTAAAATCCTCAGCTCAAAAATCCCTTCGAACCTCACTGAAACCCTCACTTTCAGAAACCCTCCCAGCCTCCCGGCGCGGCCCTCCCTCAGCGCCAGTCCCACGCCGAGTGCCACCCGTGCCGGTTGGGTCTTTCCCATCGCGCCGAGGCCTGTTCTCCTTGTCGCGCCATGGCCTTTGTGTCCTTCGTGTAGAAGTCAGCCATGCCGATAGCTTCGTGCCGATACCCTCAACAGTTCTGAGCCATGTGATCCTTGGTCACAAGACCCTATCACTCAGAGGAGAAGCACTATCCTTCACTCATCCCTCACGGGAGCCAAATCAATGGGGATAACCCCCCTACATTCTGCCACCCCATCAAGTCATGGAGTTCTGCCACTGCATGTTCTCCATTGGCTATCTAGGGGACATCAATAAATCCCACAATAAGTGGATACTGTCTGATGGAATTGAGATCCTTTTGGATCCCGGGCTACGCCCATCTCTCCTTTGGCTTTTATCCCGGTATTTCGTGGATGGATGACCTATACTCCCCTTTTGGCATGATCCAAAAATGAGGGGAGATGCTATCAAAATTCATCCACGAAAATCCTTACTTTGTCGTATCGTGTGACGCTTTCACTAAAATGATGAATCTAACCCCGGCTGTGTGACAGGGATCTGAGCTAAACCATCTCATGATCCTTTGTCTACCATACGAGGGGAATATAACCATTATAGTCGCATGGTCTCCGTAGACGTTCCATGGATGAGTCTGACCTCGCCCTCTGCCCTACCCAAATACCACCATGGACAAACCCGTGATACCCCCACTGAACATAATAGACCCCCTCAATCTCATAAAGCCTTCAAAATACCTGCAAACTGAAGAAACACCTCTCATCGGTGCCACATAACCTCCCGACGCAGCCACCTCTCGGTGCCAGTTTCGCGCCGGGTAATGGGTGCGCCGAGAGACTGGTCACGCCGATCCCTTTGCATTCGCTCTCGCGCCGGTTTGTCTTCGCGCCGGGACCTCAGTCGCGCCGGTTCACCCTAATACTAGCCACCATTCAATATTTAACTTCTCAGCAACTTTACTGAGCCTAAAACCAGCCTAGACCCAATACCCTAACCTCCGTGGACCGTCATGCCAGTTCTCATCATATCATGGGGGGAAATCATGGTTCTTCTTCCATGTCTAGCGGAGCTAAATCAACGGGGTCTTACCCCCACATTACATTCCATTTGACTGCCAGGTTTTCTTCTAACCATGCTGACCCTTGGAGTTCTGCCACTGCATGTCCTCCAATGGTCTCTAAAGGGAACATCAACAAACACCATGGCAGTGGACATTGTCCCATCACACTCAGATCCTTCTCGATCTCGGGCCACGCCCATCTTCCCTTTGGCTTCCATCCCGGCATTTCGTGGATGGATGACCTATATTCCCCTTTTGGCATAGTCCAAAACAAGGGGATGTGCCGCCGGATTTATGCCATACATCATTATCATGTCTCGTGTTGCATGATTTTCTATGCATATTGCGCATCCTGTTGGCCAAGTTGGCGTCGCAGTCTTATCTTGTTTTGCCCTCGAGACATCCTTTCTAGGCAACTAATCAAGGGTGGTCCTCTTTCTGAGAGGACGTAATTAACGTCATAGCCTTTATGATATGACGGACTTCCGGGTCCCGACACGAATATCATATTCGACTGACCAAGTCAGATGGAGCGCACAATAAATTGTCACGCCTAATGAATAAACCAAATAAATCCATCGTCCACAAGTCTGGCACGCCCGGTGGGACCGTTGTCTCCCTTTATCTCTTTGCCAAGAGAGGATGCCTTCGGGGGCTTCCCCCAAGAATACTGACTGTTTGTTCATCTGTCTCACGTGAACAATTACGTCATTGGGATTCATAGGTCTTGACTTCGGCCCCGCGATCGTCGCTGGCCACGCAGAGCACGGGTACCTGGCGGTGCCCACAGTTTTTGGCTCCTTCCCACCAGCTGTAGGCTTCCCCAACTTCTTGGGGTTGGCCTTTGTTGATATGTTGCAGATAGAGTCCTCAAGGCCCACAGAGAAGAAGATTGCTGAGAAGGTCGAGGCCCCGGAGGCTCGACGCTGTACTGGTTCGCCTACGAATCCGATTCAAGTCGCCAACTACATGGTGCATCATATCGCTCCCGGGGCCCGCCCCGTTCCTGCCAAGAATTTTGGGAAGCGTCGACACTGGAACCCCTGAAGGAAGGCTGATGCTGCTGTGACCGGACATCTCTTTATGTCCGGCAAGTCTATGCCGGTCGGTGGTCTCCGCGTCTTCCTCGATGGACGCCCAGCTCGAGTGAGCCCGGATCGGGTGATCCCTGCCGTACCAGTCTACAACTTCTATCAGGCCCTTTCCAGTAAGCACCAAGATGGCAGAAAAGAATGAAAGGATATGCAGCTCTGCAGAAGGACATGCAAAACTTACTATAATCACGGCACCCATCTCTTCGAGTGCTTGTATAGAGGACTCTAACTCTGCAGATGAAGCAACAAAAGGAGGGGTTATCTCCACCTCCGTGTCTATCCCGGAAAATTCTTCCGACAATATTCTCTTAGATGATGTCACCGGCAACCTCGGGGGACTAAATATCAGAGGACCACTCAACGATATGAAAGGTGCCGCCGCCCCTTTGCTGGCTGCCGCAGGTGCTTGTTTGTCACCTTCTGAAGAAGCATAATCAACCTCTTCATCAGAAGGGGTGCCAGAACTGCTGGAGGAGATATCTATGCTAATCTCGGGCTGGTCCGCCACCTCTGTCGCCTTACGGGCTGCTGAGCGGGTGATTACACGCCGCGATGGGATGGCACCTTTCTTTAACGTAGTTTTGTGTCCTTCATGCTGTAAAGGAGCGTCCACGGCAAGCGTCTCAACCACTATGCTAACCACTTCTGCCACTACAACACAAAGATATACATAAGGCAGGGCGCGAAGATCGCTAAAGAAAGAAGAGTCAGAAGGATATCAGTCATTTGGCTCACCTTCGGCCTCACCGACAGGCGTGGGAGAAGGGAGTCTGACATCCTCCTCAATAGTGGGGAGACTCTCCCCTATGGTTTCAACTATCCCAGTTGCCCCTACCGTGGCCATGGCAGAAGATCCCATATCCTCCGTCTTCAAGGCAACCTCCTCAGCACTCGTAGTGGCGCCAGCTGCTCCTTGAGCTGGAATCCAACAAAGGAGGCGTCAAAAGAATGAAGGCACCATGAAAAAACATTCCTACAAACCACAAAGGAAAATAATGTCACCTTCAGCTGCTTGCTGAGTGGCCTCCTTCTGAGCGGCAAACTGTTCAAATGATGGCACTTTAGGCAAAGGAGCCCCAGGCGCATCGGTCGAAGACTGCTTCGAGGAAGTTTTTCGAGCTTTCTTCACTCGGTCTATTGCAACTTTCAGCATGGAGGCCGCTCTCTTTTTACCAGGTGGCAGCGGAGTAGTGGTCGTCACTGGTGCGGGAGCCTCAAAATATTCCAGCTTCTGGGCTTGGGAGATGATCTTCCTGTAAAGTCCCTGTTGCTTTATATCTGAGCGATCTGTCAAACGAGGCACATGCCGTTATGAAGGGAACTGAGCAACAAGCTACTCTACATGTCAACTGAAGAAGACTTACCTGCCGGGCCATTGTAGAAAGATGAGAGGGGCCAATACTGATAAGCCACCTCCTTGCTTCGGGATGCAGCCTCCCGCACGAGCCAGTAGATGTCACCAATCTTCTTACACTTCTCGGCTAATTCGGCCAAGTCCGCATGACCATGGGAAGCAATGCAATGATACAGACCAAGGTGGTCGAAACCCCTGCCATCGACATAATGAAAAGATACAAACAAAGATTTGTCCAGGACGCTTGCTACGGGACTGTCGAGGGTCAGCCCATGGACATTCATCAAGACAAATAGCCAAGACGTATGTTGATAATATGTCGGCGTTCTATCTTCTCTATTAACAAACGCCCGGTACGGGCAAAAGCTGTCAACCTCACACTTCCATGAAACTGCTTTGGAGAGCGGCTCCTCAATGGGAAATGGGTACTGCTGAAGCTCCAAGCGAGAATTACCAATCTGGCACAGATGTTTTAAATTCTGTGTGAAAGTATCTTCATCTATGTCAGTAAGCACAAGCACTGGCTGTTCAGTGGCTTCCTCTTTCACAGCTTTCTTGCGCGCTATATACACATCTATCTTCTTCGGATATTGGGAGAACAGCCTCTTCAAATGGGCCTCATCAATATCAAAAACCGACCCAGGCTGTTGGCTCAGAAAGGTGCGCTCGGCTACATCACAGCATGTCGTTCTGGCATTGCGGTAAAATCCGGTTCGAGCATTCCACCATTTCACATATTCTGGAGTGACCCAGGGTACGCGGTTCGGCACCGATATTCTGAAGACATGGGCATCCCGACGGTGGAAGTAATCCCACCAGGAGCGACCCTCGCTTGCAACAGCCGAGCTATGCTTCGACCTACTGTCCAAGGGAAACAGAGCAGCTGAAGGCGGGATGTGCTGATCATAGCCAAAATTTTGGCCAAATCTAAAAAGGTAATAGGGTTCTAGATGAACCACGCCCCCTTTTCTGAATACTAAGACACTAGGGTGAGTTGATAAAGCCTAGTCAATGAGCTCAGGCTCCAGGATTGGCCGGGTCACTATGTTGCCCGAAATGAAATGTGTGAAAGTCTCCATTGCCTCGAGCTTGCATTCACGCTGGCGATTCACCAAGGGGGCAGAATTTGCTGCTAAATTCTAAAAATGAATGGTCCCCGCTGAATCCATCGGGACCCTTGTCAGTCGGCCTCTGATAGAGAAAAGCTGCTGAGACACTGGACCGGGTTTAGCACTAGCAAATTCCAGCATCTTGGGGTACAATGTCATTGTCTACAAGGTCTTGGGAGCCAGCTCTGGAAACAAATTGCAGACCCAGGCATTGAAGAAATGAAACGACCCCACTGTTCTGAAAGAGCGGGGGATCCGATGCCTATGAATGTCTCTAAGAGATCTGTAGATCAGGCGGTGTGCTGCTGGACATAGAGCAAGCCGCATGCCCCAAGCCATCTGACAGGCCGGGTATATTGCCTCTGGCCTAATAACTGTCTCATCTCCCTGTGGGAGAGTGAAAGTGCACAACCAAAAGGTGAGATAAGGAGCACAATGAGTGAGGGGATCCACCCCAGTTGGATTCGGTCGTCCATGGTTGAGCCGCCGAAGTGAAGCAGACAGCTCTGACTTAAATCTGGGAGGCTTGCTGGGCTTACCCGCAACAGGATCCACATGAGGTGTCACGCCCCGAACCGATAGCAGCGGAACGTGTCGTTTGCTCGGAACGTGGCAGTTAAACAGTCGTGAATAATCAAGAGCAGTCGCATAAGACCAAATAATTTGGGGAAATAATAAAATTTTATTTCAAATATAAGTCTCTTACAATTTAAATTTCAAAACTCAACTACGTCACTACGAAAGAAAAAGAGATGACACACAATTAGACTTAGACAAGATAACTAAATAAGAGACATCATGCTAGACTCAAGACAGATAAAAGACTCGGGTTCACTAATTTCCAAAGCTCGCTTGCACACTTGTTCCTCCCATGTGAGTCTCGGTCTCGCTAGCCATCTGATTACCTGAAAAATGTTGGAATAAAACTGGGTGAGTGAACGCTCAATAGGAATTATATCTCAAGAACAAGCGATTGGTTTAAGTAATTACATTTTTGCATGCAAATGCAAGTAAGGCTATGCTTGTAGAAATAACCGAGCAAGTGAACAAAACTAGCAATAGATTAATCAACGGTATGCAAAACTTCCAAGCAAGTAAGAGATATTCATGAGAGAACTTATAGATTATTGGCTATTTCACGGAAGTACTTTACCCATTTTGGGCCACGCTAGTAAAGTCACGCAAGTCAAGTCACGCACGCAAGTCACGAGAGAAAGAGAGAGTGAGTGTGGAATGCCAAAGATCAAGAGAGACAAGTACTGCGGTGCAATGCCAGACACCGCGATCATTAAAACTCCCATGGGTACTAGTACTTTCGGGTGCTCCTCCCAAGACCAGATCGGGCCCTATATGAACAGCATTTAAAGATAGATCTAGACATCCACGATAGTTCATAGCCAATAAGGAGTTCCAAAGAACAAGCTTTAATAAAATGATAAGATAAGATTCTATGGAATTCAAGGGCAAGGCCCTTGAGTAAGGACATACTTGTGATAAAATCTATGTGAAAGCATAGAAACTATGACATGTCGAAAAAACTGGGTGGAATTGGCACCTAGATAGGTTGCCATGAATAACTTGAATAGATGACTAGCAAGATAGTCACCAGTTCAATGGACATGATGCAAGCTGAATAATTGGTACTTAGCAATAAGTTACCTAATTCAATGTATCACCTAGTGGAATGATCACTCATTCCACTGGCTAAGAGAATTTCTCTCATGGGCCAAGAATAGCACCATGAAAGGGTCGGGTTACCACGTTTCCAGAGTGACGTGGCACTAAAATGGGTACAAGGTGTTTAAGGTACAATCAGCTCAGTCGACCTTAAGGGAATCCAAGGCTACGAGGAGACTTACGGAGGTCCCAATGACTAACTTGCCAGTCCGAAGGAACTGAATGTCCAACGGAGGGCTCGTATGTCACTGAGAGTTGAGGTGTATACGTTTACCAATCATGAAACATGGACTTCATCTACGGACGTGAGATGAGAGTGCCAGAAGATCCGCGGTATGGGTCAAAATCAGAAGAAAACGGTGAGAACATGGATGCGTTAATTATAGAATTCATGTCCATCTAATTCTATAATTAACTATAATTAAATAAACTTATATTATTTGACGCCCGTGGGTGGCGTCATTTATTAATTAGTGTCCTCTTGGAGGGACGTTAATTTTATGATTTTTAACTTAATTTATTTAACAAGAATTCACATTTATATCTATTTAATTGAATAATTTTAAAAATATACATTCAAAGACATATTTATTTATATAAAATAATTAAAAAAATAGAATATATGATAATTAGGAGAAAAATTCAAGGATTCCAAATATATATTTTTTCATAATTTTATGTTGCATAGTTTAGTAGATATGGATTTTCCAAGATATAATTACAAGTTATATATATATATATATATATATATATATATATATATATATATATATATTAAATAATTCGACGCCTTTGCAGGATGGCGTCAAAAGAATATGACGACATCTAGACATCTAGCTTGTCGTCATTTCAATAAAGTGTCAATGTTCAACCCTCCGGTTCTCGACGTACACATGTCGGAATCACGAGTTCTATATATCGAAATGACGGGCTCGAAAAACTTTACCTAACTGGACGTTCAAAATAATTTTTCGTTGAGAGATGGAGGATCTTGAGATAGAGGGCACGAAAAATAGTGTAACCACTCTCACTACCTCGGTCACCTTCCCAATAACACACTCATAAAATTTCATAGCCAAAGGACGCTCCGGTGATTGGAAACAAGTCGTCAAAAGAAAAAAAATCTATAACTAACATGTTACAGTACCCTTTAGAATTCACTGAGTAATGTGATTATATATTTTAATTTATTTAAGCTTATAGTAAATATACCATATTGGGCATGGAAATTTAGGAATAATCATGAGGATTTTAGTCACGTATTTTTTTGTGATTTTATATATATGATTGCATGGATAAAAAATATTTAAACATGTTGTAATTATTTAATTAATTGAAATAAACATGCAAACCGTAGACTATAGAATGTAAACATGTAATGCAACTTAATTATTATTATCTTGGGCTTCAATTCTTGAGAAAACCTACCTGTTGCTTGACGGAGAACAACGGTTAGAAAATAATATACGAAGAACAGTCGCAGCAATAGCAGCTACACTGCACCCGTTCAGTAGCAGGAGGAAGTAAGAAAAGGAGGAGAAGAAGACGTCCACGTCCAATGCTGGAAGAAGAAAATGCCTTGCGGGAGTAAGAAGGATGAAGACTTCCACGGATCAGCATGATGTAGATGGAAGAAGAGGATCGTCCTTCTTCTTGTGCAGGCGGTTGGCAGGATGAAGGAGAGGAAGGAGATGCTCGTCCTTCTCGTCAACAGGAAGAAGATGGAAGAAGGGGACGAAGCCTTTCTTCACGTTCACAGCACGGAAACGAGAACGGCAGGAGGAAGAACGCAATTAGCAGCATGAGGACGTTTGGATCAATATTGTCGACAGGGAATTCGACGGAAGGGTGGGTATTTATTGGCGAAGAAGTCCTAATAGATTCTAGGAGTTCGATTGGAACTAAAACTTACTAGGTAGAATTGTTACTAAATTTAAAATATCCACATATTGATCCTTTCCCTAAACATACTTAGTCAGATAACATCCCTGTTCGAACCAAACACCGACTGTTCCTTTTGAAAATGACGCCTCAGGTTGGGGCGTTATTTCAATAAATGACGTTTGTATACACAATCGTCAAAATTAAATGACGACTTTCTCGAAGGCGTCATTCACCTTTCCCTATTTGTTAATTTAAGATGTTACAATCTTTCTGGATTTTTATCTTTTTTCTTGATGTGATCTAGATGGGAAATTTTTAGGGGTACGAGTTTTCCATTTTCTCTATTTTTCCATGTAATTAGTTTTCCAAAATTCTTTAATTGAAAAACTGACACTATTCATTTTTTTAGAATTAACGACTTTCATTAAGTCGTCTCTTACGTTCCCATTGGTATAGGCGTCATTTGATTTTGGCATTTTCACTTAACCTTCAAAAGATTAATATTATGTATATATCCCTATTATCTCTATAACTCTTTAGCTATATACTTTATTTGATTTTCACTAATTTGTAAATAACGACTTGTATTAAGTCACTTTTCACGTTGGATACGTCTGCACAAAGAGGCGTCAATTGAGTTTTGGCCATTTCTCAATCCCCTTGAAAGAACTGAAATTGTATATATATGCTCATTCTTTTATCTTTTACATATCTTTAATGTAATTAAATTTTATATATATATCCTTCTCCCTTTATAATGCAATAAATATGGAATATTAAATTTGCTAAATTAGTAATAAAATATAAAATGACTTTTTCTTCAAGATTTAATGATTCTTAATTCAATTAAAATTATGTTGTGCATTAAATGGCTACTTAAAAATAACATGTTATTATTAAATTTATTATAATGTAATGGTAGGGTCCATGAGTTCTTTTTGTGAGACTTTTTAGGATGTCAGGGGGTTGTGTACAGAGTTTGGCCTTGATTATTTACATAGTATTAAATTTATTTATATTGCATTATATATATATGCAAAGATATACGGATGAGTGGGTTGAGACTTAAGGGCCCTTACAATGTGTGTGGGTTTTTACTAACCCTCGTATACCTATTAATAATTTGTATGTATATAGGGATTTTATTCCTCATAATTTCTTTAACTTTTATTAGCCCTTGTCCTGGGTATCAGAGGCAGGTTCGATCCTAGATAAATTTTTACTTCCATTCCAAAAGGTAATATTAACTAATCTTTTATAAATTCTAGGAACCTTATTAACTATTTATAGAGATATGTAGATATCATCATGTATAGGTTATTTTTCTTTTCAAACCGTAAATATATTTATTCCTATTTCAAAATTACCGAGCGTTACATGAGGGAACTCATTGTACTTCAGAGGGCCGCCAAAGAAATACTGAATCCAGTGTCCTACTCGGACTCTCAACTTGCTACTCTTCTCCCGGGTCTGATACCCCTTTGATGATCCCCTGTTAAGTGCCAAGCAGAGGGAGCGGTATGCTTTCATCAAATACCGATATGAGAAGCCGAAGTAGTATTGACCCTCACCGTCTGTCTCGTCCTTGATGAAGTCATGAAGGCAGACCTCTTCGTAAGGCTCTCCATCAATCGGCAGACCCGATAGCTGTGACAGGCTCCAGGGGTCCAAAGAAGTTTCACCCTCTACTGTGTCGAAAGTATTAAACTGTAGGCAGAACACTTCGAACATGTCACAGCACAAGCCTTTTGAAATAGGGTACCTGAAACGGGATGCGTATACACTGTGATACACCCCGGCCCTGACCAGTAAAGGCGCATACTCCTTTAGAACATATTCTGTAAATTCTACCGCTCCCACGCTGAAAAGATGAGTGTCAGTCACTTTTGTGTCTGTGAACCATCCAGCAGCCAATTGGAACTTAAATTGAATAGCCAGGCAGTTCAGAACGAATGGCTCATCTCTATATCCCCACTTGATGGGCGCCAAGAATAAATCATAGCAGGGTTTCTCTCTGTTGACCCGACCTGCACCAGTGTTCCACCTGGCCGGTGAATTCTAGAGCCCGCGTCAGCATCTTCTGCTTCGCCTCCGGCTCAGTCACTCCTAAGACGACGTTCCACTTACGCCGCTCTCCCGAGAGATAGATGGTGTCTTTGTGATATACGGAGCCTTTCAAGCTGTCTCTATCCACCAACATGACCCGTTCTACCATCCGAGCCAGCATGATATCCCTCTTTCCCGATACATTGAAGGTGTAGATGAAGGGTGCGAGATGGTGATCCTTCGGAAAGTCCGGACGATAGTCGCCATCACGATTGAAGTCCAATCCATCCTTAGTTGTCAGGACGCGAGATGTAGACACTGTGTCCATTTCTAAGTCGGAAGATTCATCAACTATGGCGATCCGCCCAAGACCTCGGTCCAACTGTCCGATGTTCCTCCAAGTCACAATAGGGCTGAATACTCCGCCCTGGGAAGAAGCATAAACATCAATAGTTCCGGAAGCAGCACGGCTAGAAGTGGCGGCCATTTCAGCAACTGCAGACAAAAATCAAGGGAAAATAAAACAATATGAAGACAAAATGGAAAATAAAATTTCAAGAAAATTTTGATAGCACCTCCCCATGTCCGGGGTATGCCCAGAAGTCAAATAGGAGAACACCCACCAAGAGGGGGTGACTCCGTAATGAAGAAGGACGTAGTCCCGAAATGGGCAGGGAAAGGGCCCTTGCGCCAATCGCCGCCACGGTGGAAGCTGGAGGGTAAAAAGAGAGAGAGCTCAGTTGAAAATGAGCTCTCCTCCTCCCTCTCGGCGCTAAATAGGGTGAAAACCCTAAGGCACGCCGAGATAATCTCGCGCCGAAAGCTCAGCAAAGAAAAGGCGCGTTGGAAGCCCCTCTACGCCGAGGGCATTTCCACGCCAAGAGCAATAGATGGAAAAGGCACGTCGAGGCTCAGGCGTCGAGACCAAGTGTTGTGCCGATATGGAGCCCGTGCCGTTTGAGTATTGTGCTGAGATGACCGTGCCGAGATCGTCAACGGCGTCGGATTGCTCACTCTGGGAAGCTGCAATCAGAAGATTAAACCAAAAATGCTGGTGTCTGTCCGAGTATGCTTATAAAGTACTGGGGTTATACAAGCATAATGAAGACTCAGAGTCACAAGAATGACCAATGAATAGGAGCAAGCCTGAAGAAATCACAAAGTGCGGTGCAATGTACACCCGCATGTCCCGTGTCACTCATCCTTCGCTTACGCCACCTGCGGGTGGGGGGCATTTGTTGACACATAAAATATACAAGAAGAAGCCAAGAGCAAACTCAGGGCCATGAAGACCAATCAAGGGTGCGGCTCCTGTGTCACCCCTGGAAGTTCTGAGAATCAGAATAGAAGAGATCCACTACCCCTAACACTCTGTCCGGCTAAAGCCATCTCTGGCTAGGCCGCTGCCCAGCACTGCTATCATTCAGATAGTCAGGCTGATAAAAAACTATAACAAAATACATGCAACCATCTGCCTGCTGAAAAGGATCTTCAGACAATTCTGATGCTCACAGAAAGGGATTCACATAGCCTCACACGCGGTCATGAATGCAAGGCATTAAGCAAGCCTCGGGTAGAGCAAATATTCACTCCGATAAGCCCACCAGGCCGATGAAAGGAAGCCCATTAGGTGGATCCTCACCTGGTGCCGAATGATGTTGAACTGGGCCAAGCCCAGTACGAAGTGAGATGCGCCGATGGGCTGTATGCCAGGCGCGCCGAGATGCTTATGCTGGGCGCGCCGGGGAGTTCGTGCCGGAAGCTGAGGGCCATCCCTCTATAAAAGCTACTACCCTTCGAGACAGAAGAACAAGAGGAAGATAATAGAGAGAAGAGATAGAAAAATAGAAAGAGAAAAAAGAGAGCAGTAGCCACTGAAAGAAAAGGGAGCTCGAGAGCCCTCTAAAGAAGCTGAAGAGAGGAAAGAGTTGCAGAGTTTCGGAGGAAAGAAGTAAGGTGGGATCGATTCTAGAGTGCCATGAGGGGCTACATTTTCCCTTCCCCCTGTCTTTTATTTGAGTATGGTTTTCCTCTTTTGGGTCTGCTCTCGAGCATCCTTGCTCCAGCAGTGCCAATGTAACCATGTTGTCAGGGACATAGTCTGTGTGTAATTTCTTCAGTTTGATTCTCTGCTGAGCTAAATGTATGTATTCCATCTGGATGAAATGATTAATAAACGGGGGGGCTGAAGTTCGCCCTTTCCTTCTCTTTCTTCCTCTGCATCCGAGGTTCGCTGTATTCGATAACAACTACAAACGAAGTAGATCCTGTCGTGTATCCATTTTTCAGATCCACATGAGTGTGTTTCTGCTGTATTTCTTTCCCACCTCGCAACCACACCGAGAGCCTGAGATAGGTCATCTCATGGCTTCTCATTTGGTGAAATGACGAGGGATATTCTCGAATCGGAACCCATGAGGTTCTGCCTGCGATCCGGCTACTAGTGAGTCCCCAAGAGGGAAAGCCATCTTCTCCTCGGATGACCCTTTCCAGAATCATCCCCAGTGCTCACCCCAAACCCCGAATGAAACCCTTCTGAAATCCCACACAAAACTCCCCAGAACCTTGAGTAAAAGGCCTCAAAGTCCTTGAATAAATCCCCTTTAAAACCCCCCAAAAACACTCTAAAATCCTTAGCTCAAAAATCCCTTCGAACCTCACTGAAACCCTCACTTTCAGAAACCCTCCCAGCCTCCCGACGCGGCCCTCCCTCGGCGCCAGTCCCACGCCGAGTGCCACCTGCGCCGGTTGGGTCTTTCCCATCGTGCCGAGGCCTGTTCTCCTTGTCGCGCCGTGGCCTTTGTGTCCTTCATGTAGAAGTCAGCCATGCCGGTAGCTTCGTGCCGATTCCCTCAACAGTTCTGAGCCATGTGATCCTTGGTCACAAGACCCTATCACTCTGAGGAGAAGCACTATCCTTCACTCAGCCCTCACGGGAGCCAAATCAATGGGGATAACCCCCCTACATTCTGCCACCCCATCAAGTCATGGAGTTCTGCCACTGCATGTTCTCCATTGGCTATCTAGGGGACATCAATAAATCCCACAATAAGTGGATACTGTCCGATGGGATTGAGATCCTTTTGGATCCCGGGCTACGCCCATCTCTCCTTTGGCTTTCATCCCGGCATTTCGTGGATGGATGACCTATACTCCCCTTTTGGCATGATCCAAAAATGAGGGGAGATGTTGTCAAAATTCATCCACGATCCTTACTTTGTCGTATCGTGTGACGCTTTCACTGAAATGATGAATCTAACCTCGGCTGTGTGGCAGGGATCTGAGCTAAACCATCTCATGATACTTTGTCTACCATAGGTGGGGAATATAACCATTATAGTCGCATGGTCTCCGTAGACGTTCCATGGATGAGTCTGATCTCGCCCTCCGCCTTACCCAAATACCACCATGGACTAACCCGTGAAACCCCCACTGAACGTAATAGACCCCCTCAATCTCATAAAACCTTCAAAACACCTGCAAACTTAAGAAACACCTCTCATCGGCGCCACATAACCTCCCGGCGCAGCTCCCTCTCGACGCCAGTTTTGCGCCGGGTAATTGGTGCGCCGAGAGACTGGTCGCGCCGATTCCTTTGCATTCACTCTCGTGCCGGTTTGTCTTCGCGCCGGGACCTCAGTCGCGCCGGTTCACCCTAATACTAGCCACCATTCAATGTTTAACTTCTCAGCAACTTTACTGAGCCTAAAACCAGCCTAGACCCAGTACCCTAACCTCCGTGGACCGTCATGCCAGTTCTCATCATATCATGAGGGGAAATCATGGTTCGTCATCCATGTCTAGCGGAGCTAAATCAACGGGGTCTTACCCCCACATTACATGCCATTTGACTGCCAGGTTTTCTTCTAACCCTACTCACCCTTGGAGTTCTGCCACTGCATGTCCTCCAATGGTCTCTAAAGGGAACATCAACCAACACCATGGCAGTGGACATTGTCCCATCACACTCAGATCCTTCTGGATCTCGGGCCACACCCATCTTCCCTTTGGCTTCCATCCCGGCATTTCGTGGATGGATGACCTATATTCCCCTTTTGGCATAGTCCAAAACAAGGGGATGTGCCACCGGATTTATGCCATACATCATTATCATGTCTCACGTTGCATGATTTTCTATGCATATTGCGCATCCTATTGGCCAAGTTAGCATCGCAGTCTTATCTTGTTTTGCCCTCGAGGCATCCTTTCTTGGCAACTAATCAAGGGTGGTCCTCTTTTTGAGAGGACGTAATTAACGTCATAGCCTTTATGGTATGACGGACTTTCGGGTCCTGACACAAATATCATAATCGACTGACCAAGTCAAATCGAGCGCACAATAAATTGTCACGCCAGTGACTGGCACGCCTAATGAATAAACCAAATAAATCCATCGTCCACAGACGACCAGAACCTTGGCCACCTCCTGATAACTGCAGTCAGTCCCACGTTTTCGTCCACTCTGGGCACGTCCTCCGAAATTGCTCCCACTCCGGGAGGTTCGAGACCCACTTAGCCTCTCACACACTCTATTTTTGAATGATTTTGGAGGGAAATCCCCCACATACAAAACCCCATTCCGATTGATCTCACAGGGGGGTTGGACATTTTCTCACGGAGAGAGTTGGCCATTTTCCGGGGTGGTAGGAAGAGATCGTTATAGAGGTTCTAGCAGCCCAGAGAGCACCTTCCCTCATCCCCGTCGATCTATCTGAAGTTGAGGAGCTCCGATGGGAGAGAGCTTCACCCATGTTGAGGGCGGCCATCGACATGGCCGCCCACCACTCTTGAAGGCCACATAGTTGGCCGCCCTCTGTTGTTCAACGGGCAAACCCCGTCGTCTCTTCCATGTTCTCTATCTTGCTATGTTTTACTTCATTTTGCTGCATTGCATGCATAATAGACTTCCCTAAATCCTTGTTTAAAGAGGTTTTTCAACCCAAAACATAGGGAAGGCGGATGGTCGAAAGTCTCGGCCATCCCCCTTTCCGCCTCCCTTCCCAGTACGATCACCCCCAATTGCATGTTTCTTCCTTTGGTTTGAGCATATATTACACTATCACAGTCTAATGGGTTTGTTCTGTTTGTTTGCTGGTTAATTTTGCAGGAACTTCGTCATCGACTCGCAGAGCTCCTTGTTCTTGGCCGGCCGAGAGCGAGGACAGGAAGAACCCATATTCTCCCGTTCCTAAGGCATTCACGATCATTCTACCCCTGTGAGGTTCAGGTAAACACCTCTAGCAATCACACCATTTCTATCTTTCTAGCCTGTGCACTGTAGGTAGCAGCAGCACAAGTTCGGGAGGACACACGTGCACGCGCCGTACGCGGACGACACCTTCCGGCAGCTACAGTGGTCATCTCATATGCTACGTTCTGGGCAAGAACAAAAGATCGCGATCATCTCAGATGATGTGATCTGGGTGAGAAATAGATGGATGTTGTATATAGCAAGGTTGCGTTTAGAACGCGGTCTCTGCATCAGACGCGTTCTCAGTCCTAAAAGTAGAAACTCATAAACACCTCCAAAACTTTGGTATCTCACAAGTTTGAACACCAAATTGACAACGATTTTGAGATCTTTCAAAACAAAACATGTTTGAAATCAAAGCATGCTTCTAACTAAATAAATCCCAGAATTTAATTAAGTTTAGTTTGAGAGAAAACTTGCCTATTTGAAGATCAAAGGAAGAAGAAGAACAAACGACGAACTCAATGAACTCGCACGATTCTACCCATGAACGAGCCACGATCCACTCCCAGCATCCTTCCCACGAACGATTAGGGTTGGCTGGGAGGGGATTACGAGGTATTTATAAACCTAAACCTCTCTAGAGTCCTAATTGGACCTTCTTTTTTTAAGAGATAAACCTAACTTCGATTTTCATGAATTATTACCTAACTAGCCACCCCCGCCTCTCTCAAAACCCTAATTAGATGAGGGCTAACCTATTGGGGTCAGTTCTTACCATCTAGACCTATTTTGTTTTAGGATTTAGCCCATTAAAAATTTTAACATTAGCCTAAATTAATTTTAATTTTAGCTACTTTAAAAACTTATGTCAATTATTGCAAATATAAAATTTAGTCAACATTGAATTTTTTTGATGGCTCACAAAATGATATTTTAATTTACCCTTATATTATTCAATTGTAAAGAATTTTATTTATTATTTATTTTGACATCATTCATTATCATATTCAAATTTTTATTTTATCATTTTATTTTCTCATTAATATATATTTATTTTTATTAAATTTTCATCTGTTAATTTTGGTGGGCTGTTATATCGTTTCCCATTCAAAAGAATTTGGTCCTTCAAATTCACATGATATTCTTGTTAAAATAGAATAGGGATACTAAAGTATCCTTAAAATAACTCAGGATACTTCTCAATTTGCATCTTTTAACTCCCAAGTAGCTTCATCTAGATTTGAAATCTTTAATTACATATAGTAGGTGATACCTTCAAGGAAACATGATCTTCAATAAGAAATTCTAGATCTTTTTTTCCTACTTAATATAGTAAGTCCTAGATAAATCTTTTATAACCTCTTATAATATCTAGCCAATTCTAGAAATCTCCTAAAATCACATCACATCATTTCATGTCTAAGCATACTAGGTCACCAGATAAGCATCTAGTATTAAATAGATTTAGAGTTAAAGTGAGAGTACCATCCACTAATCTAAACTCCTACAAAACAACTTCAAAAGCTAATCATTTCATTCCTTCTAGAATTACATATATTTTAGCATTGAACCCAAGGCTCTACCCAATCTCACCAGTTAACTATAAGGTACTGACGTAGATTATAAATCCAAATAATCACAGTAACCTAAACCTATGGTCTAAAAACCTAGGGTCATAACCTGGCTTGGCTCTGATACTATAAAACTGTCACATCCTGATTGTGAAATATCAGAACACAATAGTTGTATCAATCAATCAGAGCAAGCACTATAAGATATCAACATTCCACAAAAAAGACAACTCCAAATATGTCAAAATGGACAAAGTCAAGATTTTATTATAAATAAATACTAAGTTTATTACAATTTACCTATCAATGACTCAAATTCCAACTCTAAGGAAATTGAAAAATTGCATAGACTCTCTCAGTCTATACTAGACTACTAAACACAAAAAGTTCTAAGGATGCCGGTGCACTTGATCACTCTTGGTCCTCCCTATCTGAGTGGATTTCAACTTCAGAATTACCTGAAAAATATCAAATTAACACTGGGTAAGCAAAAGCTCGGTTGGAATTATATCACTTGACTAGACAAATATAAGTGATTAACATCTTGACAATATAGCAGAGGTACTAAAAGATAAAATGGTGCAAATACATAAAACAAATCCATAGGACAATAATCAAAGATGATATGAGGGTCTAATAAGTAAGGATATAAAATTCAAGCTAATGAAATTTAGAAAATAAGATATAGATTCCTACCATAATAATTCAAGGAATAACCTAGAGTTCAATTTCAAGGGAATATAATTAGGATGTTATTGTACGCAACGATTTTTCCAGAATAATCCAGATTTAAAGGTGCGGGGCCGCTCCAGAACACCTTGTGAGTGCTATTTATTTAGCATCTTTGTAGCAGCTCGGACCTGACTCTGGACCCGAATCAACTTGCTGTGTCCTACGACAACTTCAACACAAAGCAGGGACCACCCCGACCACTCAGTATGTGGCATTGGCCCGCCAACACCTAGTTACCCTGGCCAACCCGGGGACTAGTAGCAACCCACCACGTCGTGCGACATTCAACAACGGCCGGGAACCACTCCCAAGATGCCTCTTCCTAGCAACCCAACATTAATGGACTCTGCCTCTCAGTTAAACTTGAGCTCTGGGGACCATTAGCCAGTCTATATGGCTCTGAAACAAGGGTGGGGAATTATCCCGAACACCTTAAAGGCACCTATTTTCTTGTCATTCTACACCAACCCGAGGCCAACCTTAGGCTCTAGATCACTTATCAAGTCATGCGGCGACTCTACAAAAGGCGCGGACCACCCCTGATCCCCTAACACATGGCGATGAGCCACCAACTTTATAGCCACAGTGCCAATGTGGGGCTTCGCAGCAACATGCCATATCGAACAACACGCTACACTAAGGCTGAATTTTATTCCCAAAACGCCTTCCCTCAGCGTCTGAGTGCTACCAGCCTCGACCACCATGCTACGTACAAGCTACAAGGTTTACTTGCCACTCTATTCAATGTCCCACTAAGGGTGGGGACCACCCCCAAACACTGGGTGGGTGCCACAGTCACAACCCCACTTTGGGTACCCCAGGTCAAAGCCCGTGCCCCGAGGAACATGGCCATGTCACATGGAGAAGATGAAAACTAGTCCCCAAGGTCACTCCCCACTATAATAGCTTGCCAGGAGGGGCGTGCCCACTCCAGACCCAACCCGGCACCCAGGGTGGGATCCCTAATGCCATTCCCACATGGTCCTAGACTTTGTCTCGTACACGGCACAGGAGTGAGCCAACTCACCAGCTCAAAGAGTGCATGAGATCCGTAGAAGCAACGCTCGAAAGTGGGAGCAAGCACCACCACGCAAAGGACAGTCCAGAATAACTTCGTTCAACGTGCCAACCACAAACCCAATATCCCCCACATGTCCAGTTCACACTCGATCAAAGTGAGGCACAAACAACCAAAATGGGGGAATTTATAGTTTTTCCCCTTTCTCTCTTGGGACTTCCAAGGTGGTTTGTGTAAACCCCCCTGAGGGAAGGTTTACATAGACCAGGATGCCCCCAGGTAGCTTGGTCCACATAAAGCCCCATTTTTCCTAAAAAAAAGGAAAAGAAAAGAAGACCTAAGCGGTCCGCGTAAACCCCCCGGGAAGGTTTACGTGGACCAGGCTACCTCCAGGCAACCTGGTCTGCATAAACCCCAAGGGGGGGGGTTATGCTGACTAGGCTGCCTCTAAGCAGCTTGCTCTGCTTAAACGCCTACCTAGAACAAAACAAAAAGAGGGATCTGCCTGTCCATCCTGGTCCAAGTAAACCCCACCTTTATGCGGACCAGCTTCTCCAGTTTTCCTCCTTCTCCAGCATTGTCTATAAAAGTCCCCTTAAGGAATGCCAAGGGATATACAGATACATACAGACACATAGGCAGCCATACAGTGGACACTTGGTCTCCAGTAGCAAGCTCAAGTTCATTGCAGTCGCGACAAAGGGTTGTTGGCTTGTTGTTTTGGGATAAACACATGCCAAGGGTGTGTCACATCAAAACCCCTCACATGGTGTCTAGCTGATTCACAAGTCCCTGATACATATAATATGCAATGGTAATGGTGAAGATGCCCTCATGTCGAGTCCACCTATAATTGACGCCCTAGGGCTGATACCTAACTACTCTCTTCGAGTCGATGACCGACTGTGCCACCCGCTGGATAGAGTTAGCCTGATGAACCCCTGAAAGCGACGTTCTAAAGAACTTGAACTTCCTAGGTGTTCCATGCTGACTCCCAGACGTGATGTAAGTCGACACTCGCCATATGAGCCTACGCTCGACTATTAACCCCAAGCCGCACCCGACCGCTCCCCCTAAGTTCGCAGCATCACCTCCGAAGAGCACACCTACATGACACATCCTGCACATGCAGGTGCATCGGACATCTTGACACCAGACCCCGAGTCGGTGCCTGACTGTTCTACCCGAGTGCGCCCGGTCGGCACCCCTGCTAGTCTGTGTTAGCAACCTTGTGTTCGAGCCAGCCCTCGATTGCTTTGCATCTCTTGTAATCCCATAAGGGACCCCTCTGTAAAATAGCAGAAACCCACTTTATCATGCAATGACCCAAGGACTGGCACCTATGATGGAATTGTCCCTTGGCTTGCACTTATTATATTTGGGCCTTTAGTGCCCCTCTGTAATTCCTTTTACGACACCATCTAATGAAGTATAATCGGAAACCTAGCTCCTTGGCTTTTCCTACTCACTCTCGGGCTTTTCCTTCCCACCAGCTCCTACCCTATCTAGTCATGGAGCCAATACCTCCCTGCTCCTTGTCGAACCAGTGTCAGGGGCTCATCCTTTTGGGCCAGTACTTGCTAGCTGCTTATTGAGCCAGTGTCAGGCGCTCATCCTTTTACGCTAATACCTGCCAGATCCTTGCCAAGCCGGTGTCCGCATCCCTCCTTCCGAGCTTATGCCTCGTCCAGCCAAACTCAGAGTCCATGTCTCCCCCAGTGCTCTAATATGAAATCAATCTCTCTACTCTCTATCTTCTGGGCTAACCAATTGCTTCAGGGCAGTGGTGCAAATTATGCCCTCTCGACATCGTGACTTTCAGGGTATCTAGTCTTCTTTCAGTAGTAGAAACAAAAGTGTTCGGATTCCGTCCAATGTAAAATAAACATCGATCGCTTGTGGTCGGTGGGGATGATGACCTACACCCAATCCCTTGCATCACCTGATACACCTTCACCTGTGGAACCCCTACTCAATCCACATGTCGCCCGTCATTCTGTGCCCAAGTGCCATGTCCTAAAGGCACATGCCTTGCTGAAATTTGGTTCCGTGGGTGATTGTCGAGTTTTCGACTAGCATGCCCGCACAACACCTAGCTATCCCTAAACCAGTAACTTCCTCATGTGTCACCGTCAGCCCGCCGGTCCATCCCACATGTATCATGTGTACTTAGAACGATCGCCCCTACACGTTCCATTTATGCAAATTTCTTTCATTTGTTTTACATTTCTCCCATGCGTGTGCCATTGTCTTGACAATCGTGTGAGTCAAAAACCCAACAAACAAAAAGAATTGGCACATCCTATGGGACGTATTCTACCTTTCTTCTTTCTGTTGAAGAGGAGCCAGTACCCACCTTGAAGCCATGATGCCCTTTCCTCTTTCTTGCATGAGAGGTAGGGGAGGGCACACCTTCCAGTTCACACTTTTGCCGTTTGAGCTACTAGCACGCGACCGGTCCGTGTTTTACAACTGCTCCAGTAGACCGATGACCGAAAGCCCCCGAAGCAATGGCGGCCGTCACCTATGGTCCCATCGTCATTGCCACTCACGCTAGGGTAGGATACTTGGCGATGCCGATCACGTTCGGCGACTCCACCCCAGTTGTTGGCTCGCCCTATTTCTTGGGCATAGTCGCTGTGACTGCCCCGCAGTCAACCCCAGCTCCTGCTCGTGCGACCAATCCATCATGGGCTGCTCCAGCATTAACGACCCTTACGGGCACTCGGCCCAGGGTCTCCATCGTTGCCGTCACCCGTAGGGTCCCACCCTTCGATACCCGGGCGAGTGTCAACCCTTAGGTCTACTGTCACGCCCCGAACAAGGCAGAATTATCAAGGTGTGAACAGTTATACGGGCAGGTCGATCAAGAGACTCAAATGATGAGTATGAACAACAAATGGATAAAATCACATCTTTATTTCATAATCTAATATTTCTAACAATTATCTTTCAAGGACTTACAATACTATTCAAACTCGATACATTCATTTATAAGTAGACAGACTGGGAAAAGAAACTTATTAAAAACTATCATCACTCTCATTACTCCAACCCATTCCCGTCATCTTCAGGATTTCTTGAAAATTAACAACAATACACAGGGTGAGATAGAAAGCTCAGTAGGACTTATATCTCTTTACCAAGTCACTTTGCATAATTAGCATTTTGGATCATCTATATGCTTTCGAATAAAACAAGTAATAAAATAAATGATAAATAGAGAACAAGATCAGGAAGTCAAGAATTTCAAGAATAGATATTGTCGAACTCAAGTGTAAGCATGAAGATCAATAATAAGTATAGAATTATAAATATGGCCATGTAACAAGGATATTAATCACTCCGGTCAAGCATGTCATGTATAAGAAATTAAGCATGTAACGAGTCAAACATGTAATAAGTGAATTATCTAGTTCAATCTTGCATGTCAGTTGGTGCAATGCCACACCTGATCATTCAACTCCCTCGGGCACAAGTACTTTCAGGCTTTACTCGCCTAGGACCAGATCAGGGCCCCCGTGTTTTTCAGCATTGAGTATCAGGTGGACCAAAGTCCCATATAATTTCTAGAACAATTCATTTATAGTTATGGCCAAATAGAGTTTCAAGAAAAGCTTAAGAAGCGTAGTATAGCGCATAACTAGTCATTTAGTTATGGAAGACTCAAGAGGTGGCCCCTACAGGCTTAAGAGGTGGCTCTCATTATGTAGCACTTTACGCCATTCAGGCCTCAAGAGGTGGCTCCTATAACGTAGCACTTTGTCCTGCATGGCACTTAGCTCCTACACTCCCAAATGGTAGTTTATGGCTAAAGTACAGATCTAGCAAAATTTTCATTTCCAAGGACATGTAGAATGAAGAATAAATGAAGTTTATATGAGAAGTTCAAGGATGATTTAAGGCATCATGTTTAACGATATTAAGACAATAAAGAGAATGAATTTTCGGTCAAGGTGCGATCAACTCTCGTGGAAAATCTTGTAAAATAAGTTTAGATCAGGTTTCTCTTAGTCGGGTAATTAGCAGAAAACCAAAGAAAACCTGCCCAGGTAAGAGGTGGGATAGTGGGAGGCTCCTCTCGTATTCACGAGGTCCTAATTAAGTAACCACTTATCCACTTAAAGCGTTTACCCGTGGACCTCTACCCTTAGACACCGATTTTTCTTGGTGAACTTGCTAGCTACACGATTTTTCGGAGACATGAAAACACGTAAAATCGAACGAAAATTATTCTTGTATATTGTAACATTTCCATTTGTGAAAGAATTTCAATGAAGGAAAAGACATTGAAAAAAGATATCAAGCTTCCAATTACATAATATGTTCATGTATGAAGAGAAGTTTGAAAGAAGATGTCAAGCTTTTAGATAGAGCTTAAATCAAATAGATAGGGTCAATCATGCATAGAAATTCTACGGAAATTAGAGCATAATTATTTGAACAATTAACAATAACTTTACGAGTTCATTCACCTAGTCATTTCTTTGTTAATAGTATTCTTAAGGCAATAACATGATTTTAAAATTCAAGATTTAAGTTTGAAATAACGCACATAAACGATGTAAATCGGGCATGGTTACCGTATTCAAATTATGGTCTATATGTGATCCATGTTATTGAAACACGTTATGATAATGAAAACTCCATAATTGAACTTTAAATCTTAAAATAAACTATAAATAAATGATTATGAAAAATTTACATAGAATCAAAATACTCATCTAAGAAACATATATGGAGACCTAATTAAGTTTTCGCCTGAGAGAAAACCTACCTCGTTGAAGATCAAAGAAGAAGAAATTTAAGAACGAAGAATGCTTTCGATCACTCCTCCAACTTCGAGCTTTCTCCCTCTCTCCAACTAGCAATTCCTCTCAAGAGATTTGTGCTTTGAGTAGGGAAGAGCCCAGCCCTATTTATAGGCCAAAATCTCCCACCTACTTTCCCTATTCCACCAACTTTGTTCCACTGTTACACCAACCTTGTTCCACTATTACACCAACTTTGTTCCACTATTACACCAACCTTGTTCCACTATGTGAATGACATAATTAATGACCTCATTTATTCAATGATGTAAGAATGACCTCATCCATTAGTTAGGATTTGATTAAAGCTACTAATTCTCTCTTAAATCAGATGCTATAGTACTGTTATAGTACCGACGTCTTCGCCTTCTCAGAACCGTGTCGTGAATCTCATCGTTCGTGTTAACAAGTGGAATAGTGCTTATGTTTATGTATTCTATGATGAAAAATATAATTTATTTTATTTTCATCTTTCATTATTTCTTTTTGCATATGAATGCATATAAAATTTTTTGAGTTGCTACATCTACACCCAGTCGACTCCCAGCATGGGCATCGCGCCTCGGGGCCTGGCCACTTCTCTAGTTATTTGCTCAGGTTTCCAGCCCCAGGCTCCAGCAAAGCTGACACCCAACATGGGCCTCCAACCTCAGGTTCAAGGCTACCCGATACCCAGCACGGGCTCACAGCCCCGGGTCCCAACAATGTCAATTCGCAACACGGGCCTTTCGCCTCGGGTTTCTGACACCCCAACATCCCGACAGGGCTCCTATCCCCAGGTTCCCGCAATGTCGATTCCCAATACAGGCCTCCAACCTAGGGTTTTTGGCACTCCAACACTCAAGATGGGCGCCCTGCCCAGGATCTCTGTAACATCGGCTCCTAACATGGGCACCACTCCCCAGTCGCCAACTCCAATATTATTTGCTAAGGGCATCACGCCTTAAGCAACAGTGGATCGGGTCTTATCGTTGTACCACCTTGGGGCCGAGTCTTCTTCGGCTCTGCAAAAGAAGTGTCGCAGTGGCCACAGAAGCTGGCAACCTACTACTGGAACCAACAACTCCAACAGGAACATTCTTATCGGTGATCTTAGTATTTGGCTCGATGGAGGCAAGTTGATTATCCCTCGGGACCAGCATCTGCTGATGGTCCCCACTTCTAACCGCTTTACTCTTCTATGGCACACATGAGAAGATAAGGAAGAACCAAAGGAAACTGGCACTCTGGTGGCACACCGGGGGCAATCTCGCCAATCTAAAGCCAAGGCTTCCAAGCCCAGTGAGGGAGCAACACTGAGGAAGATAGACAGCTTTGCCTCAGAAGAATCTGGGTCATCGCAGAAGAGTCCCAGGCGGTCAGGAGAGCATGTGCCAAGAAACCACTCCACGCGCTTGGGTGATACATCACTCGAAATCATGTCAAGCAGTCATCAGCCCATTCCGATGACATCCAACCAGCTAATGATTCATGCCCAGATAGGCAAAAGTGGAAAGGGGCCCGTACAAATCCCCGCCATCAAGCAGTTCCATGTTCCATTCGGATGGATAGCAGCCATATGATGGAGAACCCACAACAATGAATCTCGGTCTTTGACAGACTGGGGGTGCCTGTCCACTTAGGGAAACATCCCAAGAAGAAGCGGGCAGTGCGAATCGTCAACAACATGGTACAAGTGTTTGCCTGTTACCCCACTGGTCAATAACTAGATCGGTGATTTAAACCAGCCATTGGCACAGCTAAGAAGGTGACGGGATCAGCAAGCAGCTCCAGCAAAACTATCAAATTGATATTTATGTTTAGTTGTCTCATACTAATTGGGCCACATGTGTGTGCCTAATGGGTCATGTTTTATGTTTTATAGGAATTATGTCCACAACCATCATGTAAGAGTCCTTTTTTTATTTGTGTCTTTTAGTCTTCCCAAGAGAGTTATGATTAGTAGAGAATAGGTGTTAGGTGTTAGTTGAGGTTTTAATGAGTTGTCTTTTGGTCTTCTTTGTGGAGTTTATAAAAGGGTCATGTAACCTTTTTTAGAAAAATAAGTTATTAATCAAAATTTTTTGGAAAATATCCCATGTGAGGTCTGATGCCTTGTCTGTTATTCTCCGAGAAGGAGATGGGGTGAGAAGCCCCCAGGGTGAGAAGCTCCGCGGTTGCATTGTCTCCGTGAAGGAGACGGATGAGAAGTCCCAACCGACCCTTCTAATGTCCCTCCCCCTTACACGACCAAATTCTCCAACATTTCCCACCATCGCCACCCTCACGTCCGTTGTCGTCGATGCCTCCTGCAATTCTCTCCCTCTAACTTCTCTCTCTAAACCCATCCCCTTCTCTCCACCCCACCTTGCACATTTTACCCCTACCATCCTCCTCCCTTGCACAAAGCCTCCGTTCGCAGCAGGGCCACACGCCTACAGCACCTGAGTTCCATCCCATGCGCACCCATGTCTGTCCACTCCCTGCGTCACGCCCCCACTTCCAGTCGCTTCTGCGTAAACTCACGTCCTAACCCCTGTCCACAAAATAGGGCCACCGCAACCACTATTGATATGCCTCGGCCCCCCTCCATCACCTTTAGGGTCACACGCTTGCAATAGCCCCAATCCTAGCCTACGCCTATGGCAGCCACCCATGTCTGCCCACTCCCCATAGCACGCCGACCCCTCCCAGCCACTCCATCCTTGCCTTGCACAGCGGACGCTCACCCCGAATGTTAATAGGGCCTCCGGCCCCACGCTATACGCCACCCACCCCTCTCCCATGCACCCCCCCTCACCCTGCACCGCCCTGACCTGCCCACCTCCTCCTTCACTTCCCCTTCACCTGCAACTATCAAGAGTGCGCATGCAAGCAAGCTCGCTGCCGTCAGCGCTCGCTCTACTCGCGAACCCCTGCCGCTCTAAGCAGACAGTCGTCCACCACCTACTATGCTCCGAAACTGCCCAACATGGCATTCATCGCGCTCGCCACCCCCGTCATCTACTATTAGCCCTACCGTCACCCGCTCCAGCCATCAACCGCAGCAACGTTCCTAGCCCCTCCGAGCCGACCGATCATGGCCTCCCATCGCAGGCGGGCTGCCACCGCTGTCGCCATCCTCGGCCCCATCACCAGCCGTCGCTGCACTTCCCCACCGCGGAGCCCACTGCCGTTCTCTCTCTTCTCTCTCATTCTCTTTGCTCTCTCTCTCTATGGGATACTCTTCTATGATTAAAAAAAATAAGAAGAAATGCAGAGCACCTCCCTCGTGGTCTCTCTCTTTCCCACTCTACCATTCTCTCTCTCTCTCTCTCTCTCTCTCTCTCTCTCTCTCGTGAAGTTCTTTGAAGAAAAAAAATGGGGTGATGAATTTTTTTTTTTTTAAAAAAGAGAGAAGTTCAGGGTAGAAAATGAAATAGAAAAAAAAGGAAAAGAAGAAAAAAAAGAAAGTGACAAAAATGATGAAAAAATATCTCTAGAAAAAAGAAGAAGAAGGGAATCATAGACCTCGACTTTTGTTTTGCATCAGAAGGCCTCACCCACAGGCTCAAGCTTTGGCGCCAGTAGGCCACGTTGGCATTTCTGCTAGGCCGCAGGCACAAGAACACCCTGAGGAAGCACCCGCTGAGGACTGTGATGCCCCTGCAAACATTGACCCAGCCAACAATAATGGGCCAGAGGACAAGGTCCAAGACGTGACCTTCGAGTCCCTGATGAGGGAAAATCAACACTTGAACACCCTCCTACAAGACCTTCTTCAGGAATGGGACCTACATCCTCAACACCCTACCAGGCCCCTGGCCGACGCGCAGACACTACCACGCAGACACAATGGTGCCAACACTTCGGCGACAACCGCAAGAGCCCCGTCAGTAGTAGGGTTTGGCACACCGCTTGTAGAAGCCCATCCGCGAGCATCAAATACACCAGCTTCAAAAACATCTCATGGTACAAAGGCAAATGATTTAGGGGATTGTCAAGGTGAAATTCACCCAGTATGGGGAAGGGGTTGCCACTATAGACCTTTACAGTGTGCTATACCCACTACACCACCAGTTGAAGAAACTTCCCGCAGAGTACTCCAAAGACCCGAAGCTACATAAATTTGATGGGCATGGATCTCCCCACAAGCACTTGGCCTACTACATTATGACCATGGGTGAGCTGGCATTGGACAAGTCCTACCTCCTTCGTTACTTCGCCACCTCACTCACGGGGACCGCCTTCCAGTGGTATTCCTACCTGAAGCCCAACTCGATGATGGATTGGGCTGACCTCTATAAGAAGTTCCTAGACCGGTTCCATATGATTGAGCGCAAGATCTCTGGGCAGAGCCCAATTCCCTCCAACAAAAGAAGGTCGAGATCACCCTCGACTTCATTAAAAGATGTCGAGACCACAGTATGAGATGCATCAATCCTCTGGCTCAGGAAGATGATATCACTATATGCTGAAAAGGCTTGGTAGCTGAGATCAGCGAAAAGCTTCTCGGTACTAACATCAAAGGCTTTGATCAACTCAACTCGGCGGTCACTGACATAGAGATGTTCTTTGTCGATAACCCAGGTTACACCCTAGATAAGGGAAAACCAACACGGGAATGCCAAGCCAGCAAGGAGGTGAATACGGTCGAGTTCACCCCTACTGTCGAAGCTAGCAAGGACATAGGGTCAAGCGGTTTTGGCAAGAAATCAGAAAGCAAGCCATCTGCTTCTTCCTTCACCGAACGCATGAAGACGCCATTCTCCTTCAAGAGGGAGCATACAAAAAGGCTCTTCGACCTCTGTCTTACCCAGAAGATCATTGAGCTGTCGAAAGCTCGGAGACTAGCTGTTGCCCATAAATTAGGCGAACCCAATTACTACGTCTACCATCACATGTTGGGTCAACCGCTTAAAGATTGCTATGTCTTCAAGACCCAAGCGAAAAAGTTGATTCGAGATGGCCTCATCAAGATGAAGATTGGTCTTGTAGATCCTCTGCAGTTGCATGCCTGTACATGGTCAAACAAGACAGCCAACACAATCCAATCTTCATCTCTGTTAAAACCAATGAAGGGGAAAGGAGCTTGCCTTCGTCTCTGTTAAAACCAAGGGGCCACATCTCGAACCAAGCCAACAAGGCAAGGCTAGAATGGGAAACCCTGAAGGGAGTCATCAACATGGATCAAAACAAGGTGCATCGTCATCAAGCTCAAGGCCTGACGAGGCACCAGCACTGCCAGCCTCACTCTTGGTGTGCCAACATACCAGCAATTACCACCCGAGATTATCTAGCAAGCAATCAACGCTACCTTCCAAATGCCCATAGATACCCGTTCGGGGGTATCGTAGCTTTGGCTACATAGCCAACTATCCCTACTCCTCAAGAAGCGGCTATTGCCCGAAAATATGAGAGGAACAAAAGAAAGAACTTCAGAAGGAGACTGAAGAAACATGCTGAGTTGGTAGCCGCCTTGCAATCTCCTACCACGCTAACGCCCCTCCAATGGCTACAAAAGCTCATCGACGACATGGAGGAATATGTTCCCCCTCGTCCAACTAGAGCTATCCCGCTTCACAGCTATATTCCCTGGGATGAACTCGAACGGAGGGCACACCTCAAGGAATGGATCCGATAAATGATCCATAAAGCTTAAGACGGTGAAAGGTTGCCCATCCCTGGAGAATTATCCTTGTTCTATAAAGATGAGGAAATCACAATGGAACAACTACAGAAGCTATTCCAACATTACAGTTGCAACATGGTGGAAATCCCACCACTAGACAATATCAACGCCTCCCCAAGGGACAACCAGGTGGCTTCCCGAACCAAGCAAAAGATAGCCACTGCATCATATCTTCGGCCTCTTGCGGAAGGTGAAGGCCGTGGTAGAGGATGCGGTCGAGGACGTGGCCGTGAACATGGGATAACTCTTGAAGTACCCACTTGCAGACTTGACATCGAGCTAAATCGGGTCATCATTTTCTACGGGGAAGAACTCGACCCCATCCAAAAGATCGAGATCTGGAACAACCCCTGCTTATTAGACCCCTCCGAAGAGGAGGAAGCGTCTACCAATCTCCCAGCTCCAGTTCCAACTAGGGCCAAAAATCAAGTAGGTCCATCTAGCAACGATGCCCCAGCTCAATAGTCATCCACAGAGGAGCCACCTCTACATCCACTGTTCAAAGAATCCACAGGCGATCACTACAAATCTGTCCCCGCGGCAAAGGCAAGGTGGTGCAACTCCCCGACGGAGATGAATGCTACAATTCGCACAAGACGCTGCCCAATATACTACCCTCACTGGAGGAGGCCTAAGCTTTAACCGACCGGAAGATCCTCCACTACATGAAGTTGTTTCCCTCCAACATCACAATATACACACTGCAGAGCTGAAGGCAGCAACATACGAAGCCTTTCCAACCACTATCACATTCACGGAGAAGGATATGCTACTACACTCTCTATGCCACAACTGCCCTCTCTACATGTGAGGGAAGATCAATAGCCAAGAGACAAACAGGATCTTGGTAGACGCTGATGCTGCTATCAACATCATGCCATTGAAGACATTCAATGCCTTATACTTGACGCCTCACCTCCAGATGATGCGGGATGGACAACGAACCTGTGACTCAAGCTCGCGGACATCCCTAAGGGAGGGAAACGTGGGATCGTGTGCGGTTGAGAAACCGGCAATGAGTCGAGGGTAATGGCTTTTTCGCGTGTACTCGGAATGAGTCATGGGACGGGTCACACTCGCTCTCTCGCAGGGGTGATTAAATTGAATCGAGCTAGTAACCTATCACTCGTAGCGGCATATACAAACAAATACGAAATAAGCAAATACGATGGAGAGAGTGGCGAGTTTACCTCCACACTACCGAGCGTGGGGAAGATGATCCCGGCCAAGACAGTAACTCCCGGTACAAATAATTACAGAAATGAATTCTACTGTCCACTCCACGCAAAGAGGTAAAGGGCTACAATGTGGGACCCGGGAGGACCGATCTTGGGTTGACGGGTAGCGTGTTGGACAGCTCCGTCAGTGCCGTCCGGTGGCCGGATTGCTTGCTGTCCCGAGCTGGTTCTGTTGTTTCAGCACTGTGTGACTCGGCGAGAAAAATTTCTGCGATCAGCACGGACGTCGGATCGATGCGAGACCAGCGCCGTTGCGAATCTGACTCGAAGCACTTCAACCCTCTGGTGTTACAGGAATTTTGTTGGGGCCGTACTTTCCATGGTGGAATTTCGAACAGGAAGGGTTCCTATCTCAGATCTGGCCGGGCAGACTAAGATCTGCCTGAGAAAGCACATTGACCGTGACTCAAACTTTGGATCTGGGTGATGGGATTTTTATGGAAGTTAGAGGGGGAAGTAAGGAAGACGAGAATAATTTTTTTGTAATATTTGATGGGGGTTTGATATGGAAAATGAATTTTCTAACATAGATGGGTCGGATCTGGACTGCAGGGGGCAGCACAGATTTGAGAAAAGACAGTGTTTTTTTGGATGGGAAATAAAATTCCTAAAATCACAAAAACATTTATGGACGATGGTTTAGGTGGACAGAACTCCCAGTTAAAATTTTAGCTCATTCTGAAATGGGAAAGTGGGTGAAAAGGGCGAAGAGGTGGCTGGCTGGTTGGTGGATATGCACAGGAGGCAGATTACTAGGGGTGGGAAGAACAGATTGGGAAAAATGGTAAACGAGGGAGAAATAATCTGAATTTTTTTGTGGAGGCTGGGGTGGACGTGGGGAACTCACCCTCCAAATTTCAACATGATCTAAGCTCCTGATTGAGAGCTAAAAATTGCGCACTAGGCTTCTATCTTGATATGAACAGAACTCCGGCGGGTTGGCACTGGCGGCGCGACGGCGACTCGATGGCGGCGGCGGCGGAGCTTCACACTCTAGGGAGGAGAGATCACTTGGAATCCACCATGTTTTGTAGGGAATCCACCCTAGAAACACATCAAATCCATGCTGTAAGAGGAGAGGAGAGAGAGAGGGGTGCCCTTGGGCTTGCTCTTGGCAAAAATGCTTAATTCTTCATTAAAATTTCTAATGACACTATACGTAGGCTTATATAGAGAATGGCAAGGGGTGGGGGGCTGGGAATTTCATGGGAGAGAGGGGAGGGGTAAACTAGGGATAACATTTTCTTCCCCAATGTGGTCAAATGACCAAATTAAATAAAAATATAACATGGAATAAACTATATTATAAGGGGGAAGCACTTGGACTTTGCTTGGTCCAAGTTTAAATTTTCTTCCACCTTGTCCCCCCTTGGTCCAAGTCCAATCTTGGACTTTGAACCAGCCCCACATGGGCCCTAGAACCTAGGTGGACCAATGGAAAAGAGGTTGGGGGACCCTGCTGGACCCACTGGCAATTTACATAGAAACCCAAAGACTTTAAAGACTAACCTCTTGGCTTATAATGCCTTACAATTGCAAACCCAATTAGCCAAGGGTATAAATATAAACAAAAGGACACAAATATAAAATAAAAATGTTAGTGCCCGGTGTTGATTCCCATCAATTCTCCCTGGGTGGGAAGAACTCGACCCCGTCGAGTAAGGGGTGCGGCTGCTCGTGTGGCTCCTGCGGATCCGTCACCGAACCTGGAAGCACGGAGTACGCTCCACACCAAGTAATCGTCACCTGCTCATCCCGTATAGATTTGATATGCTCACGCTGTTGGGGAATGATGCTAGAGGTGGACACTCCGGGGTGGGGTCACTCTTAAAGAAAGGAGACGGCTCAATGACTCACTAGGAATCACCGCTGGGTCCCTTGATGTGACTAGATATGAGATATAGAATGGTAGATCCGATCCCAAATTTTGACAAGTCTACAACGTACGCATTGGATCCGACTTGCCTCGTACTCGAAAGGGACTGACAACGCGAGCGACAAAAGATCGACTCAACTCAATGTATGCATATGCACTTGATAGACAAACTGTACGAAATAGTGACTCACACACGACCCAAAACAAACCTACTGTTAGTCCGACCCATACACATGCAATGGTGGACCAGGACATCCGAATGTGTGCCATGCATACACTAGATGCAATCAATGGTTGACGGAATGGGGGACTCCTAGACATCCTAGTATGTCCCTAGCATGCGACTTCCCTTTGGGTTTGGGAGGGCTAGGAGTGCCGAATGCACCTTCTTTTTTACCCCTATATGATGACCGTAGAACGGTCCCCTGGCTTAGTGTAGGTGGACTAGCCCGTGGGGAAGGGGTGTGGTAGTGGACTTCCCTAACAAGGTGAAATGGATAAAGTGGGTCATAAGGCTCACTAGGGAAGGGGTCGAAGGGATCAAAGAAAGTGTGACCCCTCGA
The DNA here is from genome assembly GCA_022559845.1 of Amorphophallus konjac. Classification (NCBI taxonomy): domain Eukaryota; kingdom Viridiplantae; phylum Streptophyta; class Magnoliopsida; order Alismatales; family Araceae; genus Amorphophallus; species Amorphophallus konjac. The sequence goes on from CM040121.1 coordinate 153,798,645, forward strand.
ACTGGATTCCCACATGTCACACTCCCATGTCGGAAAGTCTTGAAGATGTAAATGTGCACCTTCATCTATTATTGTAAAAGGGATGGTGATCTCATAGGGAAAATATGGATCCTCCCTCGGGCAAAAGGGAAGGAAGTCGGGCTCGGCCGACGTGGGGAGGAATAAGAGGACCTCCGTGGTGACATGACCCACGGTGCACACGGAGGTAATTGACCCCCAAGCGGGATGGGTGAAGCTACGACATGTGGGTCGGTCGAAGCCTGGGGCCAATAAGTGCGTCAACTACAACTATCGGTCTAATCCCGTAAGAAGGTCATCCAATGTATCCACATTGTGACTAGATCGAAATGTGGTATGGAATGAGTTGACTGGCACTAAAGGTAGTATGGGGTCCATGGATGGATAGCATGATGCTCTATGGACGAAGCCTATCTTGAGCCAACTAAGTAGTGGCTCGGCGATGAAAAGTTTTCATGTTAGAAACACGTCTGGCTCCAAAGGCGGTAACTCCGAATGAGGTGGCTCCGGATGATGATCGGACGTGGGTGGCAACGGAGCTCTAGGGGAAGGGCTCCCCGGCTGGAGTGGGGAAGGCCGTGGGGTAGGCTGTCCGACTGATTCGGGACTCGGCTGAGAGGTAGATGCTCACCGAAGGGCGGCATCAAACCTTGCCTCGAAAGGCTCAACCTCTAGAGCGGCCAGATAAGACTGCACCAGAGTGAACGCGTCGCTGCAAAGACATTCAAACTCTAAGTGAAGCCGCAAACCTCTCCGGAACTTAAAGGCGATCGTGGTGCTCTCCTCTCCAACTCCATATTCCAACCGATACTTATCATACTCCCGAATGTACTCAAACACTGACTTGTTTCCTTGGACGGGTCTACTCGGGGTGCATGGGTTGGCCATAGTTGCACATAAGATGGGAATTGACTCCCCTAGGAGTGGACATGCATTGGAACACTTTTTTTTATTTTTTTATGCAAAATTTTTATGTAAGACTAATGTAAGCACCAAGACACGACTCTAAATGGTGAAAAGGGTAAAATGCGGACTCAACTAAAAGCCTAGACTCAACCCATATCTGGTACTTGGCGGAGTTTCGGGATCTGAAGATCCTCTCACGCGAGTGAATCACCTTCCCGATAGGCGTAACCTAACATTCGGGCAACATCATTTTATATACCGAATAAAGGAATGCAAATGAGACACTTAGACTTAGACGCTCTCTAGATGACTCTTTTTTTTTTGATTTTAAGCAAATACTACCCTAGACTCAACCTTCCGCTCTGATACCAATTTGATGCAGGACGGACAGCGAACCTGGGACTCTAGCTCGCGGACGTCCCTAAGCGAGGGAAACACGGGATCGTGCGCGGTTGAGAAACCGACAATGAGTCGAGGGTATCGACTTTTCCGTGTGTACTCGGATTGAGTCACGGGACGGGTCACGCTCGCTCTCTCGCAGTGGTGATTAAATTGAATCGAGCTAGTAACATATCACTCGCAGCGGCATATACAAATAAATACGAAATAAGAAAATGTGATGGAGAGAGTGGCGAGTTTACCTCCACGCTACCGGGTGTGGGGAAGACGATCCCGGCCAAGACAGTAACTCCCGGTACAAACACTTACAATAATTACAGAAATGAATTCTACTGCCCACTCCATGCAGGGAGGTAAAGGGCTACAATGTGGGACCCGGGAGGACCGATCTTGGGTTGACGGGCAGCGTGTTGGACAGCTCCATCGGTGCCGTCCGGTGGCCGGATTGCTTGCTGTCCCGAGCTGGTTCTGTTGTTTCAGCACTGCGCGACTCGGCAAGAAAAATTTCTACGATCAGCACGGACGTCAGATTGACGCGAGACCAGCGCCGTTGCAAATCTGACTCGAAGCACTTCAACCCTCTGGTGTTACAGGAATTTTGTTGGGGCCGTACTTTCCATGGTGGAATTTCGAACAGGAAGGGTTCCTGTCTCAGATCTGGCCGGGCAGACTGAGATCTGCCTGAGAAAGCGCGTTGACCGTGACTCAAACTTCGGATCTGGGTGATGGGATTTTTATGGAAGTTAGAGGGGGAAGTAAGGAAGACGAGGATAATTTTTTTGTAATATTTGGTGGAGGTTTGATATGGGAAATGGATTTTCTAACACAGATGGGTCGGATCTGGACTGTAGGGGGCACCACAGATTTGGGAAAAGATAGTGTTTTTTTTGGATGGGAAATAAAATTCCTAAAATCACAAAAACATTTATGGACGATGGTTTAGGTGGACAGAACTCCCAGTTAAAATTTCAGCTCATTCTGAAATGGGAAAGTTGGTGAAAAGGGCGAAGAGGTGGCTTGCTGGTTGGTGGATCTGCACAGGAGGCAGATTACTAGGGGTGGGAAGAACAGATTGGGAAAAATGGTAAACGAGGGGGAAATAACCTGAATTTTTTTGTGGAGGCTAAGGTGGACGTGGGGAACTCACCCTCCAAATTTCAACATGATCTAATCTTCTTATTGAGAGCTAAAAATCACGCACTAGGCTTCTATCCTGATATGGACAGAACTCCGGCGGGTTGGCGGTGGCTGCGCGACGTCGACTCGATGGCGGCGACGGCGGAGCTTCGCACTCTAGGGAGGAGAGATCACTTGGAATCCACCATGTTTTGTAGGGAATCCACCCTAGAAACACTGCAAATCCATGCTGCAAGAGGAGAGGAGAGAGAGAGGGGTGCCCTTGGGCTTGCTCTTGGCAAAAATGCTTAATTCTTCATTAAAATCTCTAATGACACTATACATAGGCTTATATAGAGAATGGCAAGGGGTGGGGGGGGCTGAGAATTTCATGGGAGAGAGGGGAAGGGTAAACTAGGGATAGCAGTTTCTTCCCCCATGTGGTCAAATGATCAAATTAAATAAAAATACAACATGGAATAAACTATATTATAAGGGGGAAGTATCTTGGACTTTGCTTGGTCCAAGTTTAAATTTTCTTCCACCTTGTCCCCCCTTGGTCCAAGTCCAATCTTGGACTTTGAACCAGCCCCACATGGGCCCTAGAACCTAGGTGGACCAATGGGAAAGACGGTGGGGGACCCTACTGGACCCACTGGCAATTTACATAGAAACCCAAATACTTTAAAGACTAACCTCTTGGCTTATAATGCCTTACTATTGCAAACCCAATTAGCCAAGGGTATAAATACAAACAAAAGGACACAAATGTAAAATAAAAATATTAGTGCCCGATGTTGATTCCCATCCCCAGAAGGTCCAAGTGGTCAAGATATCTGGCTTCAGCCAGAACACTGAGGATGTTCTCGGCCAAGTAGACGTGGATATTGTGCTAGATGATTTTGCCTCAAAGGTGACATTCTACATCATCAACGTCGATACGTCCTACAATGTGCTGCTAGGTCGACTTTCATTGCATGAGAATTGGATCATTCCGTCTACACTCTATTAGTGCATCAAATACACAAAAGATGGCAAACAACACGCGATCTTTGCCGACCAATCATCGTTCTACCCGATGGAGTGCAATCTGGCGGACACATCCCTATACTTCAGGGGTCCTAATCCTCATCCTCTACCCAAAGGCAAGAACTATGAATGGTTATCGGAGGAAGATGAAGATGGGATATTCTCCATTGACGAGGAAAAGACCAAGCTACATAGGCTATGCCTGGACACCAAGTCAACCACGGATAACCCCGAGAGGCGTAAAATCAACTTTGAGGCTAACATCATTAGCCAAGCCATCGACAAGAGCATATACCTACTACCGGGATGCATGCAACTCTCTTGTGTATCATAGGAGCACAAGGTTGAGCCACTTAAAGCGTTCGTCATCACCTACAAATGGCAACATAGGAATGAAAAGAAGACCAAGTGGGACAAGCCCATTGCCTTCTACAAAGGAGACCCAATCCCTCAAAGTCCCCCAGAGGATGACTTCGACTGGTCTACACCCGCCAACAATGCTCCTGAGGCTGTTCAAGAAATGGACGACATGCCTTATCACATCAAGGAGATGTGCAAGAAGTAGAAAATTCCTCAATGGCAAGACTGTACATGATGTGAGTACTTCCGCCAGCTGTGGTCTCCATCCTAGGTCCAAGGGCAGCCCCCTTTCTCTCATCAAGATACCAGAGGGCTCGACTACGACCAAGACCAAGACTTCCACATCTTCTGTTCAGTCAATGCCATATTTCTAGTACAACCAACCAATGGTCAGGTCGACGCAGATGCTAAGTTTGACAGTTCTAGGGAAGAGGGGGAAGAGATCCTAATCTTGCTCTGCCAAGTCTGGTAGCCCAGCTCAAGGGGCTAGAGAACATCAATCAGTCCTTGCCATAGAAGGGGTAGCCGAGGAAGCTCCCTCTGCCCTCAATCCTATTGAGGAGTCCAGTATCACAAATCTCCCAAGTAAGGAAGCGGCCTAGAACACCCATCAAGGAACTCCGTCAGTTTCAGTTGACGATGCCAGAAAAGCTCCATCGGATCCAGCCAATAGCTTCAAAAAGAGCTCACTCGCATTCAATAATGGTTCTGCAAAGGCCCCACTATCGTCAATTGATGACCCAGAGAGCTCTTGCCAACAACTGTTGGTGACATAGAACGAACATCACCAGAGCCCACCATTGGTGACCCTCAAGTCCCATCGGCATCAACCAATGACTTCAAAAATCAAGAAGTATATGAAGCCGACATCGATGACGAGAACTTCATAGACTTGCAACCTACTCCTCCCAAGTTGGAGGATGGCGGCCAAGCAACGGTCGACGAGCTAATTGAGATCAAACTAGGAAAAGTCGGGACACACCAGCTTGTGTTCATAAGTGCTCTCCTCAATGAACCAGAAAAGCAGGCCTACAAGCTACTGCTACTCCAAAATAAAGACTACTTTGCCTGGACCTACAAGGAGATGCCAGGGTTAGACCCCTCTATAGTGGAGCACGAGCTAGCCATCTCCCCCTCAGTAACTCCGGTCAAATAACCACAACGATGCATGCACCATGAACTAGAACTGTAAGTCGTGACCGAAATTATTAAGATGGTAGAAGTTGAGTTCATCGAGCCTTGCATCTACCCTATCTGGCTTGCAAACATTGTGCCAGTCAAGAAGAAAAATGGTCAAGTCCATATCTATGTCAACTTTTGAGACCTCAACAAGGCATGTCCCAAGGATGACTTCTTAGTGCCAATCACTAAAATGATGGTCGACATGACCACTGGACACGAAGCCTTATCTTTCATGGATAGGTCATCCGACTACAATCAGAATTGGATGTCCCTCAAAGACAAGAATTACACTACGTTTTGGTCTCCTAAGGGGATTTTCAACTACAAGCGAATGCCCTTCGGTTTGAAGAACACTGGTGCTGCCTACCAAAGGGCCATGACAAAGATGTTCGGTGAGATGCTGTACAACATCATAAAATTCTATGTTGACGACCTCGTTATTAAAACCAGAAGGCGGGAAAATCATCTGCACGACCTATGCCGAGTCTTCAACAAACTTTGGTAGTATGGGCTCAAGATGAATCCTATGAAATGCACCATTGGCATGTCCAGTAGCAAATTCCTTGGCTTTGTGGTCAGATACCAAAGAATCAAGATGGATCCAAATAAGATCAAGGTGATCCGAGAGCTTCCATCTCCTAGAAATCTCACTGATGTTAGGTCCTTGGCAAGGAAGACTGGCCTGCATTTAGAGGTTCATCTCCAACCTCTCCGGTTGATGCGCACCCTTCAGTAAGCTCATGAAGAAGGTCACCCCATTAATCTGGGACTAGGACTGTCAAGATGCTTTCGAGTAGATTAAGGAGTATCTCCTCTCTCCCCCAGTCCTGGGGGCACTTGTTAAAGACAAGCCGCTCATAATATACATCGCAGCCATGGACGCTTCCCTAGGAGCCTTGCTGGTACAAATTAACGAGGAAGGCAAAGAGTAGCCGCTCTACTACCTTAGCCGGAAGCTGATCAGTCCTGAGCACCGCTACTCTCCCACGGAGAAGGTTTGCTTAGTATTGACATTCGCTAGTAAGAAGCTACGTCACTACCAACTGTCAGATCAGGTAGAGCTCATATCCAAGCATGACCCACTCAAGTTTCTCCTCTAGTAGCCCGTTCTTTCATTTCGATTGGGAAAGCGAGCTCTCATATTGATGCAGTATAATATTACCTATATCCCTCAGAAAGCAATCACGGGACAGGGCATGGCTGAGTTCCTAGCAGCGCATCCAATGCCAAAGGACTCACCTCTCAACACAGAACTCCTTGACAAGGAATCCCTTGAACGCAACTGCAAGGCACAGGGGAGCACACTAAAGATGTCTTGTACTGCGCACCACAAGACGCTCTCACAGCCAACATACCTTGCTGAGAGTTGTACTTTGACGGCACCTCCCTGAGGGTTAGCCAAAGCAATCAAAGCCCAGTCATCATAGCGGGTGCCAGAATTGTCTTCTTGACACACCAGGGTGGAGTTTTATACAACTCATGTGCCCTCATAAAACCCCTGACCAATAATGAGGCTAAATATGAAGCTCTAATCATCGGACTTCAAATGACTCTCGACATGGGCATCAAATATCTCAAAGCTTATGGGGATTCGCAACGGTGGTCCAGCAAGTCCTCGGCATTTATGACATGCAGAAGTAGGAGTTGGTCCCATACCACACCACAATCACTAGACTCACCCAGAAGATCTACTTCTTCAAAATAGATCATGTCCTGAGAAGCGACAATGCTCAGGTGAATACTTTAGCAAAGTTGGCTTCGGCCATCAAACTTCCGCCTGTAGGCAAAGTTGACATCACCATCAAGCACAGGAGATTGATGTCAAGCACACTCGATGATGAGTCCAACCTCACCCATTACGAGGCCCACAACCTCAACCAGGACAACTCCCCAGAGGAAAAGGATTGGCCCGAGTCCATCATTAAAATCAAGCAAGGCTGACTCCCTCTTCAGGCTTATCCACGAAAAAGACAAGTCCATCCTCTTGAGATGCATCTTCCCAGCCGAAGCCTAGAGCATCATTCGTGAGGTCTACTCAGGACTATGCGGTGCCCACCAGATTAGAGACAAACAAAATGAAAAACAACATTAAACTCAAAGGGTTTTACTAGCTAACTATGTATGCGGACTGCAGCCAGTACACCAGTACGTGTCATCAATGCCAAGCCTTTGGCCCAGTGATGCGGGACGGGACGCGATTCGAGACAACAAGGAACTCTAGCTCGCGGACGTCCCTAAGCAAGGGAAACGCGTGGATCTGTGCGGTTGAGAAACTGGTAATGAGTCTCGGATATCGGCTTTTCCACATGCTCGGATCGAGTCACGGGATGGGTTCCACTCACTCACTCTCACAGCGGTGATAAAATATAACGAGCTACGTTCCTATCACTCATGCAGCGGCATAAAGAAACATATACGAGTAAAGCAAATGCCAAGTGGGCAGCGGACACGATACCTCCACGCTCCGGGCGTGGGAAGACGACTCCGGTCAAAACTCGTACTCCCGGTACACAGTAAATAAATAATTACAGCAGTGAATTTAATTACCCACTCCACGTAGAGAGGTAAAGGGATACAATGGGACTCGGGAGTAGCGAACTCGGGTTGATGGGCAGCAACCCGGAAGGGCTTTCGAGCCGGAGACGGGCTGCTGGTCCGACTCGGTTCCGACTCGGTACTGTTCCAACTCGGTTCAGCAAGGGAACTCAGCAACTGGGACGGTGGCTTCCGGTCGAATCCTTGGTGCGGCGATTGGCTGGGACACCGGTGGAAGACTCCTCTTCGATCTCTGAACTCGGCGGCGGCTGAATCTGAGCCGATGTATTTAAAAATTAATTCCCAGACTGCTTCTGCTGGCTTGACTCGGATTTGATCTGCGCGCCTTCACAAAAATAATTGTTGCGCCCAGATCCGGCGTCGGATCGAGGCGAAATTGACACCGTTGGAAACTAGACTCGAAGGGCTGCAACATATATTATTTTCAGATCCATCTAGTAGACGGATTGAAAATAAAAAACTCTGTGGGTTGTAGTTATTTCTGGCTCGAAATTACAGACTGGTAGGACAGAACATGATCTGTCTAAAAATGGATTTTGACCGACACAAAAATGATGGATCTAGACTCTGGGAAAATTATGGGTGGAAGAGGGGGATATGAGGAACACGTATGAATTTTTTGAGAATTTTTGTAGAAGGCTAAGGGTGAGGGAAAAATACAATAACACGACACTATCCCGCAGATCTGCTGATTGGCAGACTGTCAGGGGTGGAACTAAAATTATGGAAAAAATACCAAACGGTGGCGGATGGACACAAAATTTATATGGATGGAAAGCTAACACAAAGAGAAACAATCTCTCAAAATCTCAGCTCGATCAGAGCTGGGACCTGGGAGAACCTACCTTTTCTTTAGCTTGTTGTTCTGGATTTTATGGTTCAGGACAGCAGCTCGGAGATGTTGTTGTGGCGGCTTGACGGCGGCACGAACAGAGGCGGCGGTGGCGGTGGCTGGAATCGCATCCAGCGGAGGTGGTAGAGGTGGGAATCACTCCCAGAATATGGCTTCACACCATAGATTAGGGAAACCTTCACAGCTGCAAGGGGAGAGGGAGATAGGGGCACCCTTGGGCTTGCTCTTGGCAAAATACAATTTTCTTTCATTAATTCTCACAAAATAGAAAATACATGGATTATATAGAAATATACAAATGACCTAAACTACCCCTAGATCTAGGGTTAGGGAGGGATAAACAAGGTATGGGGTGGACCAATAGGAAAGAGGGTGGGGGACCCTGCTGGACCTATTGACATTTTACATAGAAGCCCAAGGGCCTTTTTGCAAAAAAACCCAAAGATTTCTAATGACTAACCCTTTGGCTTATGATGCTTTACAATTGCAAACCAATTAACCCAAGGATATAAATGCAAACAAAAGGATACAAATGTAAAAATAATATGTTAATGCCCGGTGTTGATTCCCATCAATTCTCCCCGAGTGGGAAGAACTCGACCCCGTCGAGTAAGGGGTGCGGTTGGTCGTGTGGCTCCGGCGGATCTGTCACCGACCAGGTAGCGCAGAGTACGCTCCACTCCAAGTAATCGTCACCTGCTCATCCCGTATGTATTCGATATGCACATGCTGCTCTAGAAATGAGGCTAGTGGTGGACACTCCGGGGTGGGGTCACTCTCAAAGGGAGGAGACGGCTCAATGACTCACTAGGAATCACCGCTGGGTCCCTTTATGCGACTAGATCTGAGACATAGAATGGCAGAGCCGATCCTAAATTCCAGCAAGTCTACAGCGTACGCAGTAGACCTGACTTGCCTCACACTCGAAAGGGACTGACATCGCGAGCTGACAATAGACCGACTATGCAACTCCTAATATGCTCGACACATGCGGACTCACTATGCACTCAACAATCTTGACAAACTGGACAAATAAAGAAAAACATGGACTCACACATGACCCAAATCAAACTTATTGTTAGACCGAGCCATACATATGCAATGGTGTACCAGGACATCTGAATGTGTGCCATGCATACACAAGACGCAACCAAATGTCGGTAGAATCATGGACTCCTAGATATCCCAAAGTGCACCACTCATGCACTGATGACCTTTTGGATTTGGGAGGTTTGGGTGGGCCAGGAGAGTTGAATGCACCTTCTTCCATACCGCAATGAACGGGCTCCTTGTGGAGTGTAGGCAGACTGGCCTGTGGGGTAGTGGTATGATAGTGAACTTCCCTGAAGAAGTGGCATAGATGTGGTGGGTCTAGGGGCTCACTAGGGAAGGGTTCGAAGGGATCAATGAAAGTATGACCCCTCGAATTGGGTTCCCACACGTTACGGTCCCATGTTTGGAATTGAAGGTGTAAATGGTCACCTTCATGCACGAGGGTATATGGGACGGTGGTCTCAAGTAGAAGGTATGGTTCCTCCCTTGGGAAAAAGGGAATGAAGTTTAGCTCGGCCGATATGGGGAGGAATAAGAGAATCTCTGTGGTGACACGACTCACGATGCACATAGAGGTAATGGACCTAAGGCGGGGTGGGTGAAGCTACGACTTGTGGGTTGGTCGAAGCCTTGGGCCAACATATACGTCAACTTTATTTGCGAGTCTAATCCCATAATCAGGTCATCCAATGTATCAACATGGTGACTAGATCGGAATGTGGTATGGAATGAGTTGACCGGCACTAATGGTAGTGTAGGGTCCATTGATGGATAGCAGGGCGATCTAGAGACCAAGCCTATCTTGAGCCAACTAAGTAGTGGCTCCGCGATGAATAGCTTTCCCGTTAGAAACACGGGTGGCTCCAAATGAGGTGGCTCCGAATAAAGATCAAAAGGTGAAGGTGATGGTAATGGAGCTCTTATGGGTGGGGAAGGAATGTCCACCTCGAGGGGAAGAGGTCCTTGGGGTGGCACCAGGTTAAGGCTACCGACTACGACCTCCGTATACTCGGGCTGGAGTCCATCAATCTGGGTACACATCCTATCCAACCGATCCAAAATGGTTTTGAAGAGTTTGGCAATGGTGGGGTTTGGAGTAGGGACCTCGTGATGGACTTGCCCATAATCAACCGGCCTAGTCTTGGGTCTAGACTCATCTACGTATGGGGCTCTTTGCCTCCGACTATGACCCACTTGGTTGGAGGTGATTGGGTGGGGTCGGTTGGAGGTGACTAGGCCAGGTAGGTAGACCCTTCTAAGCTTACCTTTCATCACATGCCAAGACTCTATAGGCCATTGCCTCCTAATTTCCCTCAAGTATTCTATGTCCCTCTATTTTTCGGTGGCTTCGTAAAAAAGTCACCTTGTGGCAAAGTCAACTTGCATGGCATCAGACATAATGTAACACTCAAAGTATTTGTCCATAACGACTTCCCACTCTAGGTAGTCGCTCGGGACTTTGGAGCCATAGAAGTCTGGGGCTTCGGCCCTATGGAGGTGGTGGGGTTGGGGTCCCCATCCTTGGGTGTGTCGCCACCATTCATATGATGTGGGCTTTTGGGGATCCATGGGACACGGGAGAGCTATAGGATGGCCATGCCGACACTTGGTGCAAGACAAACTGACTAGACACAACCCTAAAATGAAAATGCAAAGTTGGAATGTCGACTCGACTACGAACCTAGACTCAACCAGTATCCGGTATGTGGCGGAGGTATGATTCGAAGACCGAACTCACGCAAGTGTGCAACCTTCCCAATAGGCATAACCTATCGTTCTGGGAACACCTTTTGATATACCGGGTAGAGGAATACAATGTGACACCTTGGACCGACTAACCGACTACCCTAAACTCGACTTAGCTCTGATACCAATTTGATGCGGGACGGGACGCGACTGGAGACAATAAGGGACTCTAGCTCGCGGACGTTCCTAAGCGAGGGAAACGCGTGGATCTGCGTGGTTGAGAAACCAGCAATGAGTCTCGGGTATCGGCTTTTCCGCGTGCTCGGATCGAGTCACGGGATGGGTTCCACTCACTCACTCTCGCAGCGGTGATAAAATATAACTAGCTACGTTCCTATCACTCATGCAGCGGTATAAAGAAACATATACGAGTAAAGCAAATGCCAAGTGGGGAGCGGACACGATACCTCCACGCTCCGGGCGTGGGAAGACTGTTGAGTCCCACGGAGTGCAATTGGATCTAGAAGGGGGGTTGAATAGATCCTTTCGATAACGATGGCCTATTTAAATCTTGACCCCTAAATACATGAATCACTCCTATAAATCAATAAAACACTTATACACACGGCGCAGCGAAATAGATAGGAATGGAGCAAGTAATAATGTTAAAGCACGATGCTCAGTTCAAACAGGTCGACACTCTCAGCGGGCAGGTTGACACACCTTCTACGGATCCTGGGTATGTGAATCAGCACAGGTCGATACTCCCAGCGGGCAGGTCGACACACCTTCTATGAGCAACTAAGATCCAAATGAGATGTAATACAATGAACCACAGAGATCTTAAATCAGAGTAGCTGAGTGTAAGATGACTTGCTTAGTGTGTGAGAGCCGAGGTGATCACTAAGGTGCATGAGTGTCAAACGAGGTGAATTCCCTTGGCAAAACTTTCACCTTGATACATGTGTGCAATGGTGCAGCAGGCAACCCAAGGAGCTAATGCGTTTAGACACAGGAGAGAAAGCTGCTCACCCATCGTGATACCTTCCTCTGCTAGGGAGATGCTTCAAAGTGTCTGTAAGCAAGAGTGCTGCAGACACATGAGAAGATGCACGTTAACAACGCTAGCAGGAGGATCAAGATAAGACTATTGTGCAAGCAGAACGCTTGAGTGTGCAGAGAAAATAAATAGCGTAAGTAGCACACGAACCTGTGAAATGGGGATAGAAGTTATAGAACAAGCTCACAATGTATACAACCCACAACACAAGGATTTTAAGGTGGTTCGGTTGTTAGCCCACAACCTACATCCACCCCACACCAAACTCGGTGTGGCTTTCCGACTGACACACAGTTTGATCCGCTGAGCAGCACAACTTGCTTACACAGCTGAGCAACACAGCTTGCTAACACAGCTGAGCAACACAGCTTGCTTTCTGCTGACTAACAGCTTGAATCACCCAGAGGATCTTGTAGTGCCCCAAAATTTATATAAGTAATTCCTGGATTGTGGAATTTATTAGGAGTTATAAGGGATAAATAGATTACTAAAAGGATTGTTTAATTTAAAGGACATTATAAGGCCTAATTGTGTTAAATAATTAACCTAGCCTATTTAAATAAGATCCAAAAGGTTTAAGGACCAAGCCCATTAAGTTTGGCCCATATTCTAGAAGGTTATTTAGCCTATTTACGCATTTTAAGGATACAAACTAATTTTTATGGATAATAATATGGATAATTAACAAAAGAGTTTGATTTATGTTGAATTCTGTGCACGTTGGATGTAGCGGTCTATCGTGCGACCGCCACAGTCATGTAACGCACCAGTCTTGATGCGTTACACTCTGTCAGTTCCGTGAATGAAAAAATGAGTAAAAAGATTAGAACTTTGAGGTTTTATCTACAGGAGATCGACTTAGGAGAACTTATAACATTACTAAGGACTCTTAGGGATTAGGTTCTAGCAAATTAAGGAATCTAGAATCGATCTAATCTTCAAACCCTAGTCAAAACCCTATAAATAAGACCTAGTTCTGAACTGAGCGACCCTTACTTTTGGCTCATGAAGAATCAAGGAAAGGAGTCATAATTTCGGGTAAGTTCTCTAGAAAATTTTGTTTAGTATACTTTAGACTAATAGTTCTCCAAATTTCATGTTAGGAGATCAAGCAACCAAGGAGATTGAAGCTTCCAAAGTTGCTGGTTCGACCATAATTACCCAGGAAACTGAACGCAAGACCACTGAAGATCAAGAGATTAGGACATCTAAATGAGGTAATTAGAAGCTTAAAGCCTAGTTAAGAGGTAGGTTATCTCATGATTGGCAAAAACATCTTGTTAGGGATAAAAGCCCTCTGGTTTTGATTGATTTCATACATCATAGATCATGAATTTCATGTTTTAGTAGGTCATGCATACATGAATACCCTTAACCCTAACTAAGTTGAAAAGGAACTTTCTTGTCAAATTCACTGAAAGTCTATGCATACTAGTATCTTAGTCTTCATTCTATCATGTGGAAGTTTATATATGATTTCCAGACATGATGTAAGTTAAGACCTGAGATTTTTATATTTTTTCTGCCAGCAGACGATCTGACGCATCAAGGTAAGACCGTCACAATGATATAACGACCTTACGATAAGCCGTCACACCTTCTGTGGTGTTTGAAGTTCTCTGTTGTCTCTGACGCACCATAGATGGAGCGTTACATTACTGTAACGGCCTCACGATAAACCGTCACAGTCACTGTGACGCACCCATTCTAGACCGTCAGGGTAACTGTAGACAGAATGAGAAACTAGTTAATTTAACTTAAAAATAAGCCTAGTTATCTAAGTTTTGACCTGATTTCATGTCTTTAAGATTATTTACTGATTCTTGATAGAAATTTTATAATTTAGGTATCTTAAGTTATTTTAAGTTATGTTAGTTTCATGTGTCAAAATTCTATAGCTTTGTATCCTAAATCATGATTTCCAAAGATGTATTGATAGAGTTTTATCATGGTTTTACATCGTTACACATTCTTTCTCTATCTATAGAGTCATTTTCTTTAAGTACATGGCGTATATTCCGGTATGTTGTCCATTAGTTCACACTTTACACTATAGGAACATTATTCTTGGACATGAAGACCTCTCTATTGGATATTCCTTCCAATAGATAAGAAAATCTTGTTTCAAGGCCTCCGTAATTCTCTGCGAGCCTGGGATTCCAACTAGGACGCCGAGTTGGTTGTACCATTAAAGCCCATTTAGTAGATTACACTATCGATGTTTCTGATTCTGGCAATGTAACGGATCTATACTGGACCGTCAGGAGCATCTAACGGCCCAATATACGACCGTCATATTTCACTGAGTCTATTTTACTGTTTCTAGATTCAGACTAATATAACGGCCCAACACTGGAGCGTCACGTTTTGTAACGGCCCAGTACAAGACCGTCATAAAGCTTAAGTATGTTAACCCAAGGTTTGACCCAAGGGTTGATTTTTTCAAGGTTCTAGATGGCTTAATAATGGTCTAGGACTTATCATATTGATCAAGAAACTTAATATAATGAATGAAAGTTATGAAATGGATCGTTATGCTGCCGATTTATTTCCATAAGCATAACCTTGTTTAAGTCATTCTTGACTCTCGCATTCTTAAAATTGAAGCGTTCATTCATTGAATAGTGTTATCGTGAACTTATTACATTCTTGGTCATACTTTATTGTTACATGCGTGGAAATAGCTTGATTTATACTTGAAGATACGATCGAGCACTGATTGTGTTCAAGGGCTCTATGCTAGTCCCCTCGGCTGATTGTCAAAAATATACTATTATAAACCATGGGGTATGATGCTACTGGCGTCGCATTGCGCTGGGAGTACTTTCTCTATAAATAAGAGAAAATCCACGATACAACATGATTGATACTTGTACATGACTCTCTTGATATTCCACAGAAATTCACGAAGTACTTGCTCATAAGTAAAAGATACTGGAGTGATGATTATGTGCCCTGCTAGTACATTCTCGATACATTCTTGTTCATGAAAGGCCAATAACATGTTCTTATTGTTGAGTCTTGTTGAATCTTTACATGTTTTGATGATGACAACCCTATAAGTCTTAGTGGTCTTCAAAAATTATGTCTATGTGAAAATTTAACAAAAATATTTTTCTGTGAAAATGAACAAAGAACATGTTTGTTGAAGAATGAACCTTCATTTCACTTCAGGTATCTTTCAGGGACTGTATTCGTGTTGGTTGGCACCTCGTCTTGTTTTGTATATAACACCTCGTGTTGCTCTGCTTGTCTTAGTGTCGTTTAAGTTCTAGTACTGTTTGTATTTCCGACACGCCGTGTCGTCTTCTCTTATCACGTGTTGTTCATGTTTACTGTCCTTCAAGTCGTGCGTCCGTGTTGTTTCCACTACATTTTGTGTCATTTGATCTTTACTTCGTGTTGTTTTCATCGTCTTCGTATCATTCTCCGTGTAGTGTGTGGTTCTGTCAAAGTTCACTTCGTGACACTTACTGTTGTTCTTCGAGTCGTCTTTATCGTGGTCTCACTGTTTCGACTTCGTGTCGTTGTCAGTTCGTGTCTGTCTTATGTTGAAACCACACTTCGTGTTGGTTTCTATTTTGATGAACTTCGAGTCGTTTCCCAGTGAACCCCGTGTTGTTTTTAACTCCTGCGTCATCCTTGTCTTCACTCCGTGTCTATTTTCTGTTCTCATCATACTTAGTGTTGTTTTTCATTTCATGTCAACTTCACTTCGTGTCGTCTCACCTCGTGTCGTTTTTCCTCACTCTGGTCTCTCTGACTTCGTGTCATTTTCTTTGTTTTCACTTCGTGTCGTTTTACTTCTTGTCTTTTTCACTTCGTGTCAAATCACTGTTCTGTCTTCGTGTTGTTTACAACTCCGTGTCAATTCTTGTACTTCATCTTGGTGTTGTTTTTCAACCCGTGTCGATTACTGTTTCGACTTCGTGTTGTTTTCAACCCGTGTCGATTACCGTTTTGACTTCGTGTTGTTTTCAACTCGTGTCGGTTACTGTTTCGACTTCGTGTTGTTTTCAACCCGTGTCGATTACTGTTTTGACTTCGTGTTGTTTTCAACCCGTGTCGATTACTGTCTCGCCTTCGTGCTATCTTCACCTCGTGTCATTTATCTTGTTGCTTCTTCGTGTCGTTTTTTATTCTTCCCTGTCCTCGTGTCTTTCTTGTATTGAAACCATACTCAGTGTTGGTTTCTGTTCTTGTCTTCGTGTCTTCGCGTTGTTTTTCTGTCTACCTCGTAAAGGTCTCTTAGTAATGTTCATTGTGTCACCACTGTATCTCGTGTCGTTCTTTGTTTAGTACCTCTTGTCGTGTCCACTAACCTCATGTAGTTCTAGTTCTTATGGCACTCAATATTAATGGCTCTTATCTCGTTGCAGGTCCGAGGAAGAACATTCATCAGTGTCTGGGTGCACATGATCCGATACTGAAGGAACAAATACACCAAGGGCACGTGGCAGGAAGGTTCTGGATCGAGCGTGGGAGGCACACGCGTTTAGTGCCCTATCCATCTGCTGCTGCTATAAATAGAAACCTTCGCCCACCGATGAAGGGTGATCGGAGCTAAGAAAGAAAAGGCAGTGTTACAGAGAGCTCGATCCAGCAGAAGAAGAAAAAAGGAAAAGAGAGAGAGAGATAGTGATCGTGTGAAAGAGGAAGAGAGTTTAAGAGAAAGAAAGAGAGAGAGAGAGAGAGAGAATGAGAAGAGTTTGTGGAGAAGAAGAAAGAAGCTTACCTGAAGATCTGTCCTCACTGGACCTTGGATCAGATCCAGGCCAGTCAGCTCCAGTGGGAGCCAAATTGTGCATCTCGTGTTTCAGCTTTCTGTCTTGCTGAAGTCATTTTCGTTTATTATTTTTCCTTTGTTTTCTGGTTTGCTGTGCTTTTCGAACCTCTGGTCTGAGGTCGGGTTCCCTCCGGTTAGGAGGAAGGGAGATCTGATCTCCAGTTGCAAGTAGCTGGGAGCTACTTGTGGGTTCCCTCCGGTTTGGAGGAAGGGAGACTTGTCTCCAGTTCTGGGCTTGTGGATTCAAGTCCAGAGGTTCCCTCCAGTTTGGAGGAAGAGGGGAGGTTGTTCCCCTGGTCAAGCTGTGTGGCAGCAATTGTTTGCAGACTGAGTCTGCTTGGTTCTAGCGTGTGCTAGTGAAGCCTCACTCCGGTTGGGAGTGAGGGGTGGATGTAGGTCTGAAGGACCGAACCACCTAAAAATCTATTGAGCAGTGGCTTGATTGTCTGGTTTACTTCCGCTAGATGCTTGAATAGGTGCGCTCAATGTGATTGTATTTGAGTTGATCAGAATTGGTTCTATTCTGTTTCTTTATCTAGCATCCGGTTTTTAAATTTGGCCATTATTCGTAGAAGGATTCATTCACCCCCCCTCTGTATCCGGGCCAAGCACCCTAACAGTTGGTATCAGAGCGGGTGTCTGCTTACAAGGTCCAGCGACCTACAGATCGATCTTGCAATCTTAGGTGCTTATTTCCTTTTAGTGCATCAATATTCTTGTGCGTTAATCTGTGTGTTCTCATGGCTCATCCACCGATCTTCAGTGGTACGCATTTTGATGCATGGTTCGCT
This sequence comes from Amorphophallus konjac, assembly GCA_022559845.1. Classification (NCBI taxonomy): domain Eukaryota; kingdom Viridiplantae; phylum Streptophyta; class Magnoliopsida; order Alismatales; family Araceae; genus Amorphophallus; species Amorphophallus konjac. The sequence continues at coordinate 153,816,440 of CM040121.1, forward strand.
GTTTTGAAGAATTATGTTAAATCTGTGAATCCAGACCTGTGGAAAGTAATTTCACATGGTCCTCATGAACTACCTAGGAAAAAGTCCAAATGGACTGACAGTCACAAATCCATGCATGAAGAAAATCAGATAGCAATAAATTTAATGAAGGCAGCTACTGATAGAGCTTTTCATTCATGTTTCTTTGAATCCAGTTCTGCTAAAGATATTTTGGAAGCACTGAAGCGAACTCAGGAGATAGATGTGGACAGATGCATGATGGCCAACAGAAGAAATCAAAGTGCCAGCGATCAAGGCAGCAATCAAACTAAAGAAGATGATGATGATGAGGTAAATATCTTCGAGAATTTCTCTCTAGAAGATTGGGAGAATGCATATGCTGAACTATTTGAATCTCATGAACTGTTAAGAAAACAGTATAAAAAGTTGAAAAAGAGTATTCGGGTAGATAGTTCTAGCTCTCCATGTAAAAACTGTTCAAGTACGAAGAAATCTCATGATGCATGTCTGTCTGATAATCATATGTATAAAAACCAGAATGCAGAACTGAAGAAGGAACTTGAATGTGTTCACTCTGATCTGAATAATTTAAAATCTGAAGATGACTTCCTCAGAAAGCTCTCTAAAGAAAATGATGAACAACTAAAGAAACTTAAACGAGAGAATGAGTTGCTGATTGAAAAATTTAACGCCATAAAATCTGTAAACATAGAATTACAGAAAGATTTTGAAAAACAACAAAAGGAATTGAGGGAGTTTGAAGCTAGGAGAGAAAGCATGGTTAACTCAGAAGATCAGCTTCTAATAAATGAGCTAGTTCAAAATGATAAGCTTAAAGAAGAAGTTGAAAAATTAAAACTGTTAAACAGTGCCATGTCTGAAAGACTTCTCACATTAGAAAAAGGAAAAGCTATCTGTACAAACGAGACTGAAGAGGTAGATGAGCTAAGAAAGGAAATTGAAGAATACAAAACAGCTAACAAAGTTTTGAATGAAGCTGTCAATTATAGTGAACAAGAGATCACTAGTTATGAAATACACATTGCATCTCTTGAAAATGAAATTCAGGATTTGAAAGCCTCCTTGTCTAAATTTGTTGATGGGCAGAAAAACCTAGACAAGCTGTTAGGTGTAAAAGTCAATGTCAACAAGGAAGGACTGGGTTACAGTCCAGTCATGAGGAAGGTTGATGGAGCCAACCTGAAAACTGTCTTTGTCAAATTCTCTGAACAGGAAAAGCCTTCTATCTCATCTCCACCTCAGTACAAGGCTAAGAAAACAGAAAAACAAAATAAAAATCATAAAACATCAAAAATTCAAAGGAACAATCTGCATGCTGAGAACTCATCAGATAAATGCCATGTTTTAAAGAAATCAAGTGGCTCATGTCATTATTGTGGTAAGTATGGACATCTAATGAGTAACTGTTTTGTGATGGAAAAAGATGACAACAAGGATGCTAGAAAATCTGTGTCTGGTCAGAAAAGGAATGTCACATGTTCTAATTGTGATAAAGTAGGACACACTACTGCTCATTGTTGGTTTGCAAGTAGTAAGGAAAAATCATGCTCATATCATACAAAACACTTTGCAAATCAGCATGTCTTTAACAAGAACCAGCACATTATATGTTTTAATTGCAACAAAATTGGTCACAAGGTCTCTGAATGCTGGTCAGGTTCTTTTAAAAGAAATTCTATCTCATGCCTTGAATGTGGAAAGTATGGCCACAGGGCCATTGATTGTTGGCATGCTCAAAAGAAAAATTTCAGTTCTGGAAAGTATAGATTCCCTGCTAGTACAAATGCTCTTAGAAAGAACAAAGTAGTTTTCAAAAGGAAAAACTTTGAATGTGCTGATTATGGAAAACAGTTTGGTAATGTAAATAACAGAAATTTCCATGCTAATGCACATACAATTCATGCTCATAATAATGTGCATAACCCAGATCTGAAAACTACTGCTCCTTGCTATCAAGTTAAAAATGTGCTAAGAAAACCTGCTATGAGTGATAATGTCATGACAGGACCCAAGACTTCCTGGGTACCTGTTCGTGCAAAATAAACTTTGTTTTGCAGGTGTGCCTTGGGACTGGAATAAAAGGGGAAATGATCCAAGGCACTCAAGAATGAAAACCCCATTCTCACAATTTTCAGGTAATCTCTCTACATGTCCCATTTTGAAACTTACTGCATATCTGGTTTGATGCATTCTTGCATATCTTGCTATTAGTTTCATCTAGTGCATGCATATTGAATCTGGTCTTGCATATTCATTCATCATCTGCAAGTTGCATTATTTTCTAAAACATGCACTCTGAAATTTCTGAAATCTTTAACTAAAAGCGAATGCTGGTTGAAAACTGTATGTTGCATAATTCTTTGGAAATCTGAATTGCTTATAGGACTGTTGAGTTTACCCTGTTATCCATGACCTCTTTGGTATATCAAATGGTAAGCTACCAAAAGACAGGGAAATCTGTCAGGAGGTTCTTACTATGTGTGAGGTGGTCTCTTAGACCAAATGCTCCGCCTAGTACCATAAGTCATTCTGCTGATCAGGGGAGTCTGTTTATGCATAACTCATAAACACACTTGTTTAATTTTCGTGGCAAACACTGCATTCATTAAATAATTAACACTTCCAAGAGTCGTGTGTGAGTTGTCCTTGAGTGGGCTGAAGAGGAGCTTGTCAGGCTATTTGGTTTCTGAAGATTTTTGTCAGCCGATGCAGCTAATGTGGTTTTAAGATCAGTCATCTCAAGAGGTTGCAGTCTGTTGCCCAAGAGTTTCTCTGGATGTGAGACAGAACTACTTCAAAAATTCTACATTTGGATATGTCCTTAGTGCCTAATGTCTTGAGTGATCTCTCACTTGTTGGCTTGCTGATAGGAGTGCTGCTTATCTCATTTCATCTCTCTCTATTCAATCAGCCACCTCATTATCTCTCACCTCTCACTATTGGTTCAGATTCTCTCTCGAAGAAATTGTGGTTTCTGTCTTCTTGCTCTTATCAGATAAGATCTGTATACCTTAAACCACCCTATATCAAGTGTAACAATCTACACCCGTTAATAAAGAACTTCAATGTTTGGGGGTTATATTTGGTCCTTGATCCTTCTAAGTTATCTTCTCAAGTGTTGATCAACATATTATAAAACTTCCTGTTAAATGAGAAAAACTTATTGAGGATCTCGACTTAACTGAAACTTATGTGAAGAGAGCTCTGAGATAAAAAATTGTGTTAAGTAAGATATTTTTTTTTACTAAAATCATGAGAAGTGCTACCAGGGAATACTCCATTATTTGTGGCAGAGCAATGGCTTTTGTGGAGAAATAGACACTCTAGATCAATGAAGTCCAGAGTCTCTGTCATGATACAATTAGCTATCTCTGTGTAGAAATGTTAAAATAAAAAAAAAGGGGGGGAAAAATCCTCAAAAGAAAAAAAAATATCATTGGCATAAAGGTAGTTCGTCCTGAGTAACCAGGGTTTCTGGTGTCTGATAAACATATCTCCTTGTGTAAAAAAGGACTATACTACCTTGTGTTCAACAAATTGGTTGACCCTGTATGCCTTCTTGTCCATTTAATGAAGAAATGATTTCTGCTTGACATTGATGTGTTATTTCGTTGCTTGACAAACATAAGGTGCAATTTAATCGTGTCTCTCTCTAGGTTAAGCAACTTTAACGGCTAAATTTTGTAATTATGCTAATTTAATATCTTGAGTTAACTGACCTTGGTTTTTGGAAGAATATAACCCGTCCACATATTGAAGGGCTAACTTTAATATGGTGTAGCTGCGTTACATCAGAACGAAGGGTATTTTGGGTATTTACAGAAAAAGTGTGATAAGAGTAAAAAGCTACTCGACAACACCTTTTTTGTTTCTCACGCCTTCAACCTCAAACCCTTTATTTCCCCTTGCCGCTTCCTATTCATCCTCGTGCCGCTCCACCTTGAGCGTCTTCTTCAAACCTATCTCCATCTCTTCCCGCTCACCTTCTTCCATCCACAGAGGTCCATTCCTCTCTTCTGTCTAGCATCGCGTCCTATAGCAGCCTGCAAGAGAGAGTTGATACTCTGAAAGTTCCGGCAGATGGATCAGCAAAGGTCAGCAGCTCCGGGTGACAGGAAGAGGAAGGGAAAAGAAATTGTTGAAGAGCCCTCATCTAAGCAACAGAGATGTCTTGAGCCATAACCTGCTGCGGAAGTATCTTCCGAACAAGGTACCAGGATGTCTCAGTCTACCGTGTTCGTAGAAAGTGGGAAAATCATTCCTCCTAGATTAATAGATTTCGGAGATGAAACTTTGGTCTCGAAGTTCCCAGAACTGCTGAAAATCTTTGAATTTCAGGAGTGGAGAAATTTCCTAGAAAATCACCGTGTCTTTTACCCTAGGCCGGTAATGGAATTTTACAATAACTTGTCCTTGAGCCGAGACAAGTCTGCCTTAGTATCATCTGTTAAAGGAGTCGAGTTAACTGTTACATGTGAGTCCCTCCACAAAGCCCTTTGTGTTCCAGATAAAGGGGAGGTTGAGGGAAGCTTTCGATACAGTCTCCATGAAGCCTTCTCAGTCATTACTGGTAAACCCAGTAACATTCATGATAAGGGGCATTTGAAGCTAAAAGCTTATCAGACATCATCATTTCCTCCTCTTCACAAGCTCCTTCAGAATGTCATCGCGTCCATTATCACCCCACAGACTGGGGCTAGAGGAAGAATAACAGACACACAGAGATTTCTACTGTTTTGTCTGATTCAAAATGTAAAGATTTGTCTGCCAGAGATTATTTTTTCGATCATGAAGGGATGCATTGGATCCAAGAGACATCTTCCCTATGCCGCCCATCTGACTGAGATATTCAAGCACTCTGATATTTGCTTGGATGGAGAGGCCGCATCAGAAGTGAAGGCCAGAAACATTTTTAATATGAACTTTGTTTCAGTATTTTTGGGGTTAGAGGACTCCTCTATGGTGAGACAAGCTAAGGTCCAAAAGGCCAGGGAATCACAATCTCAGGGGGAGCATTTAGAAGAATTTCAAGTCTTAGCCCAAGCTGGTGAGCAATTGGTTTCTGAGATTGCTCAACAGGAAACACCAGCTGAACCACCAGTGTCTACCTTGCCAGCTGCACCCATCGAAGTACCCTTCTCATTTCAGAGGCTAGTTGAGGCTGCATCTGAGGACATCAGATTGTCTGACGAAAGCATTCAAACAGATCTAGATGCAACCATTGCTGGGCTATTTGATTCGTTTGGGAAGACATCTGAAGAGGCAATAGTGCCTGAAGAACAGCCAGCTAAAGAGCAAGACAGTACTGATCAAGATCTTGCTGTTTTTGTTAATGAAATTTTAAGAGCAACTGTTGAGCGAAGCTTGGAAGAGGCTACCAACTTGGTCGTATGTGAAAGTCTTGAGCAGGCCTTTGTTGGCAGCCCTGCAGATCAGGAACTCATGGAAGATAGAGAAAAGGTTCCTGTAATAGAACTAGATACAGAATCTTCAAGTGAAGAAGAGGAACCTGAAGATGTATTCCCTCAGAAAGAAACTCAAGCTGAAGATGAAGTTCAGGTCCCAGCTGAGAGCAGTCAAATGCCAGTACAAGAGGAAGCAGCTGAGAGAACTGCACCTGGCAGTGAATTTTTTGGTACACCTCCAGGTCCACCTAGACTCTTATCTGCAGAGGCACCCAACATTGAATCTACTCGGGCGCCCAACATTGAAGAGCTTCTCATAAACCTGACTCAGCAGATGCAAAAACAAGACAAGAAATTAGATGATCTGCTTACATTTGTCACTCTCAACATTAATCAGGTACATACCAGATTACTGAAGCTTGAGATATCTCTCCTCACTGAATGGAGACGATTCCTTCTAAACAAAAGGGCTTCAGATGATGCAATCAAATCCTTGATGGAAGGATTATAGGAGATTTGTTCAAAAATTGCAAAAGCTCTGAGAGAGTCACATGATGTTAATATTTCCTCCTTCAAAATGTCTTCTACCATAATAGATCATTGCTATGAGATCAGAACAGCTTTAGAATTGTTGAAGAAGTCTTCAAGTGCCCTAGGTCCAGGCATTCAACAAATCTATGATAAGTTGGTCGCCTTCATAACAGAAATGACAACTCTGACTGACAGATATGAAACTGTCAGTGTTCGCCAAGATGACATTATTTCTGAAGTGGCAAATGTCAGAAGCACTGTGGCGTATTGGCTTGCTGAGCTATCAAATGATTTAAAGGAATTTCAGTCTATCTTGGGTTCAACACCTGGTCACGCCTCTTCCAGCAGAACTCCACCTCAAGAACATTCTTCTGCTTCTCCAAGGGGGAGACCACCTCAAGGCAGGACGCGTGGCCCCTCTAGCAGACAAGCCAGATACTTTTTCTGAAAAGACTATGCTCTGTATTTTGTTGCCCTTTTGAGGCCTTCTTTCTCAGACTCTTGGACAAATTAACTTAACTCATATCATTTGCATTGTTGCATTCTTCTTGTTTTCATTTTTTTTGATGATGTCAAAGGGGGAGAAATCAGGAAAAATGTTTGTTAAAAATGTTTGTTATATTCATTTGCGAATGGCTATTTAGTGTTTTTCCTTCTCTGCAAAGACTCAAGACTCATAGTGTTGCCATCCATCAAAAAGGGGGAGATTGTTGAGTCTTGTTGAATCTTTACATGTTTTGATGATGACAACCCTATAAGTCTTAGTGGTCTTCAAAAATTATGTCTATGTGAAAATTTAACAAAAATATTTTTCTGTGAAAATGAACAAAGAACATGTTTGTTGAAGAATGAACCTTCATTTCACTTCAGGTATCTTTCAGGGACTGTATTCGTGTTGGTTGGCACCTCGTCTTGTTTTGTATATAACACCTCGTGTTGCTCTGCTTGTCTTAGTGTCGTTTTAGTTCTAGTACTGTTTGTATTTCCGACACGCCGTGTCGTCTTCTCTTATCACGTGTTGTTCATGTTTACTGTCCTTCAAGTCGTGCGTCCGTGTTGTTTCCACTACATTTTGTGTCATTTGATCTTTACTTCGTGTTGTTTTCATCGTCTTCGTATCATTCTCCGTGTAGTGTGTGGTTCTGTCAAAGTTCACTTCGTGACACTTACTGTTGTTCTTCGAGTCGTCTTTATCGTGGTCTCACTGTTTCGACTTCGTGTCGTTGTCAGTTCGTGTCTGTCTTATGTTGAAACCACACTTCGTGTTGGTTTCTGTTTTGATGAACTTCGAGTCGTTTCCCAGTGAACCCCGTGTTGTTTTTAACTCCTGCGTCATCCTTGTCTTCACTCCGTGTCTATTTTCTGTTCTCATCATACTTAGTGTTGTTTTTCATTTCATGTCAACTTCACTTCGTGTCGTCTCACCTCGTGTCATTTTTCCTCACTCTGGTCTCTCTGACTTCGTGTCATTTTCTTTGTTTTCACTTCGTGTCGTTTTACTTCTTGTCTTTTTCACTTCGTGTCAAATCACTGTTCTGTCTTCGTGTTGTTTACAACTCCGTGTCAATTCTTGTACTTCATCTTGGTGTTGTTTTTCAACCCGTGTCGATTACTGTTTCGACTTCGTGTTGTTTTCAACCCGTGTCGATTACCGTTTTGACTTCGTGTTGTTTTCAACTCGTGTCGGTTACTGTTTCGACTTCGTGTTGTTTTCAACCCGTGTCGATTACCGTTTTGACTTCGTGTTGTTTTCAACCCGTGTCGATTACTGTCTCGCCTTCGTGCTATCTTCACCTCGTGTCATTTATCTTGTTGCTTCTTCGTGTCATTTTTTATTCTTCCCTGTCCTCGTGTCTTTCTTGTATTGAAACCATACTCAGTGTTGGTTTCTGTTCTTGTCTTCGTGTCTTCGCGTTGTTTTTCTGTCTACCTCGTAAAGGTCTCTTAGTAATGTTCATTGTGTCACCACTGTATCTCGTGTCGTTCTCTGTTTAGTACCTCTTGTCGTGTCCACTAACCTCATGCAGTTCTAGTTCTTATGGCACTCAATATTAATGGCTCTTATCTCGTTGCAGGTCCGAGGAAGAACATTCATCAGTGTCTGGGTGCACATGATCCGATACTGAAGGAACAAATACACCAAGGGCACGTGGCAGGAAGGTTCTGGATCGAGCGTGGGAGGCACACGCGTTTAGTGCCCTATCCATCTGCTGCCGCTATAAATAGAAACCTTCGCCCACCGATGAAGGGTGATCGGAGCTAAGAAAGAAAAGGCAGTGTTACAGAGAGCTCGATCCAGCAGAAGAAGAAAAAAGGAAAAGAGAGAGAGAGAGATAGTGATCGTGTGAAAGAGGAAGAGAGTTTAAGAGAAAGAAAGAGAGAGAGAGAGAGAATGAGAAGAGTTTGTGGAGAAGAAGAAAGAAGCTTACCTGAAGATCTGTCCTCACTAGACCTTGGATCAGATCCAGGCCAGTCAGCTCCAGTGGGAGCCAAATTGTGCATCTCGTGTTTCAGCTTTCTGTCTTGCTGAAGTCATTTTCGTTTATTGTTTTTCCTTTGTTTTCTGGTTTGCTGTGCTTTTCGAACCTCTGGTCTGAGGTCGGGTTCCCTCCGGTTAGGAGGAAGGGAGATCTGATCTCCAGTTGCAAGTAGCTGGGAGCTACTTGTGGGTTCCCTCCGGTTTGGAGGAAGAGAGACTTGTCTCCAGTTCTGGGCTTGTGGATTCAAGTCCAGAGGTTCCCTCCAGTTTGGAGGAAGAGGGGAGGTTGTTCCCCTGGTCAAGCTGTGTGGCAACAATTGTTTGCAGACTGAGTCTGCTTGGTTCTAGCGTGTGCTAGTGAAGCCTCACTCCGGTTGGGAGTGAGGGGTGGATGTAGGTCTGAAGGACCGAACCACCTAAAAATCTATTGAGCAGTGGCTTGATTGTCTGGTTTACTTCCGCTAGATGCTTGAATAGGTGCGCTCAATGTGATTGTATTTGAGTTGAATAGAATTGGTTCTATTCTGTTTCTTTATCTAGCATCTGGTTTTTAAATTTGGCCATTATTCGTAGAAGGATTCATTCACCCCCCCTCTGTATCCGGGCCAAGCACCCTAACACTTATAACATTCTTGCTAGTTCATACTTGCTCTCATTGCATCTTAACGATCATCTTTGTTACTTTGGTTTAATCGCATGATTGATTGCATTCACATGATTTTACCTTATTTCTCTAGAGTAAAACTGTTAATTACTTTAATCATGTCTTCATGTTGATGCGAAGATACTTACTGGGCAAGTGTGCTCATTACCTATTACCATTCTTTTTTAGGAAATGAAAGTGATTCGAATTCGGATTCGGGTTATACAAGTAGCGGGTCCGAGAGTGAATAAAAGTCATATCAAGTTGAGAGTGAAGACGTAGGGAGTCTACATTGTTTAGATTGAGTCTATGTAATTTTCTTATTTATTGAGTCTGATAGATTGAAAGAAGTTGAAAGTTATTGTATTTGAATATTGATTATCAATGGAATAAGTTAGAGTTTTGATAAAAACATTGTGCAATTACATTTATGTGCGTGATTGTCTTGCGCTCTGATCATTCTTACTTGCAAGAGGCTTACCATGCCGGCTATTCACGTTTCTCGAGTGAGTCTTTCGCTGTCATAAAGGCTCGGGGCATGACAGATCTGATCCTCTCTTCCTCTAAAATCACAGAGGGAACCCGATCCCTAAACAGGGGATCAGAAAAGCTAGATGTATTGGTGATAGACGAACCGTAATATATAGAAGTTGAATACTGCAAGTGCAGTGGAGAAGGAATAGAGATTTTGTAGACACTAGCTAAGAGAATGGATCAAGACAACGAAGCTGGTGGGTGCAGCTACAAGATTGGATCCAAGGATCCGTTTCTTCAAACATCGGTAGACTGCAGGGTTTGTCTTCTCTCTCAAGGCTGCTCTCTCTTCTTCTTCTACTCTCACAGCACTGGACTATGTCAACCAAGTGCTGGGGCTGCTCTTACGCTTTCTTAGAAATGTTTTTGGTGGATGGTCCAGAGCGTGGCACTGTGTGGATGGCAGCAACAATAGCTTCTTTAGTTGAGGAAGTTTGGTATAAATAGGTAAAAACTAGTTGTAAAGCCAAGAAAAAATGGCGCCCAGAAGTCTCAGATGGACCATTGTATCGGCTATATTTTTCCCTCCATAATTTCCCTTGAAGCATGCGCCAAGGCGAAGTGAGAGCTTAGAGTCTTCCAGGCAAGTTCCATGTTCGACGGTGGCAGCACCTGGAAGAAGTGACTGAGTCTTCTCAATTGGATGCTTGGAGATCTTTTCATTAAATGCTCCTACAGGCATGCTTTCTTCCATTGGCTGTGCCCAGCTTTTAGTACAAGGAAGGTACGTTGGCAGACTATGGGAAGAAGCAGACCAGATCTCCCTTTAGATGGCATCAGATATTTACAATAACTCTCCCTCTGATAAGCAGTCTTCCCATCCTGCATAGGTGTACTCTTCTGCGTATAGTGGCTGGTTGGACAGCCCATTGATCGACAACGAGATAGTGGCAGACTGCGGAGTGTCCTATTCCCAGCAGTAGACAGTCTGGACAGGTAGATAGATAAGACTAACATCGCGACAGATTGAAGTGGCTCTTCCAGTTGGATTTCTGACAAAACCATCTCCAAAAGGTAGAGAATTGAGTGATATGATGGTAGAACAAGGGTTAGACCTTGGGACGTGGTCTAGACCCCCTAAATCCTTTCTTTTAAAGATTTGCGGTTCCTTTTTCTCTCTCTGGATGGCCCATTGATCTGACAGTTTATTGGCTTGAGGATTTCTATAAGAACAAGGGTGTGTCGACACTTTCCTAGCAGTGTGTCGAGACATCCCAGTGAAGGCCTTGAAGAATCGTTCTGGTTGAACGTGGATGTGTCGAGACTTCCCTGTCAGTGTGTCGAGGCATCCGTTTGAAAGCCTTGAAGATAGTTTCTGCCGATTTCAAACGCGTTCTGGTTGAACGTTGATGTGTCGACGTTTTACACTCAGTGTGTCGGGACATTTAGTGAGTGTCTTGAAGATCCATGGCTGATGCGTTGAGACAACACCAAAAGGTATCGGAGTATGTGAGCCATGAGCAGAGTTCTTGCATGAGGGTGTCGAGATAGAAGTGCCAAGTGCAGAGATTTTCACACGAGTGTGTTGACACTTTTCACTCAGTGTGTCGAGACATTAGTGAGTCCAGAGACTTGGACAGAACGACTTCGGCTTGATTTTTTCTAGATGTGTCGAGACATGGGTTAGATGTGTCGACACATGCACTATGTGCAGAGTTGTTTATCCGAAGGTGTCGAGATATTTTCTTTCTAATTCAGCCCTTGATTGGAGTATGCTCAGACCTTGAGCAACATGCACAGACTTTGTTTTGCCATAAGGTAAACATGCACAGGCCTGATATGTGTTGGCCAGGGGTTGCATGGACCTTGATCTTCTTATGTGCTCAGACCTTAGTTCATTGTAACAGAAACTTGCACCGACTTGATACTGATTAGCCTTGGATGTGCACCGATCTTCCTTTGCTGTATCGCAATAAAGACATGCACGGACCTTAGTCATTTTCCTTGACCTTCTTGCATCGACCTTGGTCCTTCTTTCTTGTGCAGCCTAATGCCTCAACTGTGTGACTTACTTGATTTCTTTCTATCTTTGTAGACACACTTTGTTGCCGGTGTGGGCTTGACCTGAAATGCATGAGTGTTTGTCGCTATCAAATGCAGGTCAAACTACATTAATGAATCATAGTTAGACATCATCGATACAAAAGAATATTATACATAAGCCCAACATACATAGTCAGCCATTATCAAAGCAATGGAGTTACACATGTTATACGCTTGTCCAACATTCTCCCCCTTTTTGATGATGGCAACTATGAGCTATGAGTCATTATGATGTCCAGCTTTGAGTCATTATGAGTATATTGAAAGTCAGAGATTAAAAGAATGTAATCGTGAATAAAAGCACAAAGACCTTTAATGATTATCTCTCCATACAATTTCCTCCCCACATAATCTTATGCAAGTATTCAAGACTATCTCCCCTATGCATTCCTTAGTTAATGACACATACAATTCTCTCCCCCTTTGACATCATCAAAATATCATATTAGAGAGAATATATGGCATAATTAGGAAGGTAGGAGTGAAAAAATTTGTAGCATATCAATTGTTGGAAATTATTAGCACATGATGTACAGTGTAAAAGAGATTAGATACCTGGAGGGAGCAACTTAAGGTGCAGCAACCTGAGATACCTGTCTGAAAGTGTATGAATCTCTCCTCCTTTCGTAGGTAAATTGTGGGCAGGTATGATCACAAGCAGTGCAGTCATTTTTCCAGAATTCTAGAAAATGATGTGAAAGTACAAGCCAATGGTTGTACACTTATTAAGGTTGACAAGATAACCATTGTGAACAACCAAACTTGGAAATGTAGTTTTAGGACAAACACCAAAGAGTGATATGGATTTATCAAACATGGCCAAATGTTAGAATCAATGGTATTGTCCGTTGGCTTGCCAAAGATAGTTGAAATTTGAAGGCATGGTTGCAGCAACATGATGCAATATAGCAGCCAAAGAGCACATTTTTGATTTCAGATTTTTCAAGATTTTTAGTGGTTTTCTATTTTTCAGACCTTTTGGGTTTTCTATGCAATGCTTGGGACTTTTTGGGTTTTCTATGCAAGATATGTGTGTACATAGTTGAAGAATGCAGTCCCCCCAATTGCATGAAAAACTAAAACTAGTTGAGTTGAAACCATAATGCCAATGATGCTAGGACTTATGGCAGATGCGCATGGATGATGATTCCAATTGTTATGTCCAATGGATGATTGCAAAGTTATACATATACAACAATGCTAGCGATGACTGAAGCAAATATGTTTCATGCAAGGTAAACACCAAGGAGCATCAAGATATGATATTTCAAGAAGGGATGGCATGCTCTGACATTAATTGATAGGAATGTACTGATTTCTAATGTTTAGAAGTCATCAAAGAGCATTGAAACCATTTGTCTAGAGAGGGCAAAGATCAGGGGATATAGAAAGACAACTTGTCTTTATAGAAGATGAAGGTTCTTTAACCTGTGACCAAGTTCATAAATCAGAGTTATGGAATTTTTAGAATTTTTAGTTATACCCGAATGAACTAGCCCATACACTTAGATTGGTTTAATGTTAATGAATTCTGGCCTACTCAATAGAATCACATGAAAACATTTGTATTCAAGTTTGATAGAGATGAACCAAAAATTCATATCGACGTCAGATTAACCTCCTCTTATCTTACTCATTCAATTCCATCGGCTCCTTTGAGAGAAACTCTTAAAAAGTATTAAAAGTAAACAAGCATGAGGACTAAATGGAATTTAAGAATTTCGATAGATGTGCATTTAGCTTTTGCAATCTCAACCATAATATTCATTGAGTACAGGAGAAGATTTTACGAGCAATTGAGTCTAGTGCATGCCTCATATCCGTAAGGACACACATTGTTTAGATGCAAGTATCCCTAGGTAATTGGTAAGACTGACTGTCATGCTTCAAATGAAATAGAGATAGCATTGTCATCTCATGACATATCATTCCACATATTCTTGATGAGGGGACATGTTTCTCAGTAACTAGCCATTGCTCTGCCTTAAGATATACCTTAGAACATAGCAGACTTAACAAGGGTACTTCATGACATGCCTCATCTCAATTCATTTATGAGGAGACATATTTCTCTGTGAGCCAATGTCATTGCTCTGACAATGTTTACCAATAGAGAACCCACAAAAACAGATTGTTTAAAAACTATACTTGGACAGAAGTTTCTCAATCATAATAGCCTTTGTACTTAAAATTAACTTTCAAATTTCAGAAGGCATAATTGGACCACAACATGAGAAGATGATTTAAGTCTATTAAGCCCGATCACAAACATTTTCAAGACAGTTAGACTTCAAGACACATGAAATCATTAATGTTAAACCAGATTCATTCATGTTCGAGGCAGTCACAAATCTCTATAAAAGAAGATTCATCTTAAAGATTTACTCTGATAAACAGCCTTGATAGCAGATAGAGAATCCTCCAAGAAGTTCAAGATAATTTGAATCCAAGTTGAACCACAACAGAGATAGGCATTATGATGCGGTGGATTGGTTCAAGAAGAGAGTGTAGCAAGAATTGAAAGTAGGAATTGGTGATGAACACTCCCCCTGAGGATGATGCACTGAGCTCAGACTGGAATGACAATGATATGTTCAACATATGCAAGGAAGTGTCGACACTTGCACAGTAATATGTCGACACTTGAGCTCAGACAGAATGTAGTTTTCAGCCAGGCTGAACTGAGGGTTCGACTTGTCAGGTTGTGAGGTTGACCTTTCTGACAGTAGGGTAAAGTTTTGACTGATTTTTCTTGAAGGACAATCTCCCCCTGAAAAAGGTGCAATCTATGCAAGGATGTCAACAATATGTAGAATGATGCATGCAGAATTTTGATGTTGACTCCCCCTGGTTCCATGCATGGGTTGCAATGTAATGTGCAGCATATGACTTGAATGAATACACAATGTAATAAAACTGCTACAAGATGATTATGCATTTGTGTGTTTCTCAAACATGATATGCAATGGAGTGTATGAAACTATAATATTATGCAATCATGGATTTTTTGAAATGCATTCTGAATAGACATGCAAGTTGGTAAACCATGAAATGCAAGAACTCCCCCTGACTATGTGCATTGAGTGTCTGAATTCTGAGTGTCTCACATGCAGTGGGATCAAAGTATGGAATTTGATGAGCTATTCATATAAATATCTAGATTGTTCTCATGATGGGTTGACCTTTGGTACCTAGCGGAGAACTGAAGTCTTAATACCACCTCACGCATGATGTGGGTTTCCAGACAGAAGTGATATGTCCTTCTTCCAGCTTACCATTTTATATACCAAGAGGTCATGAATTGTTGGGTCCCTTGATCATGAAATGCATGATGTGGCATGTTATTTCAAGTAGATGCTCATGGACTACAACACACCCAGATGCTATGCATTTCTTCCCTTAGGTGCAAACTCTTAAACTCCCCCTCTGTCCAGTGCTCATGGAAGTTAGGACAGACAATCAGCATCTTATATGTCCATAAGGATGATGAGATAAGGATGATGAGTTGGGATATGTGCAGCCATGCAAAACATCATCAAAACAATGATCATCAATGCTAAGGAAGAAGCTCACATGGTTGATAAATGGTAGACATGATTTAAACAGCAACTCAATTATCATAACAATCTCATCAACATGACAAATTTTTCATGAATTACGAAACTGAACCAATTGAACTTTGGTACAAGGCAGAGGTGTGGATCTGAGATCCTGCTCACGCATAGTGAGAGCTCCGGGCAAGCTTGACTTGTCTTTCTGCTCTAGACCATTTGAAATACCAAAGGTCATGCACGGTGCAGGCAATTAATCTAATATAGAAACTCATGTTACACCAAGAGGATAATTCAGCAGTTTAGGGAGATAGCTTCTTGCATGATTTATTGACACATAACGCCCCTAATATGCAGTGACTTACAATGCAAGCCTATCATGCAGCAATTAAACAAATGACATTATCTACATACATGTGCCTTGAGCTTTTATTTCCGTGAGCATCCTATGTTTAGCCCCAAGGCACCCTACACCTGAAATTCTTATTTGAAATTTTTTGGTACCCAAGCTTGCTTGGGTCCTTGTTGGTTAGCAGCAGTTCTAGTAATTGATCTTCTTTTCTTTGCTGCCTTCTGGTCACCCACTCTCGTCCAGGGATAATTAATGGATGTATGTCCATATTTACCACAATAGAAGCAACGCACAGGGTATTTATCATTTTTTGTGTGCACATGTGCATTGTTCCATTGCGTGTGAGCATATGTACTGTCATGTTGATTATGAGAGTAGCTCCTACCTCTCAGTCGCCAGCAGTCATGGACTGTGTGGCCAATCTTTCCACAGTGGTAGCAGCAAGGAGGGTGATTTCTGTTGAAAGCCACGGGGAGTGTCGACCTGTCCGAATGGAAGTGTCGACTCTTTTGATTCCCCATGCAGTTCTGTGCAGAGTTCTACTGCATAAGACCACTGCCAGGGTTGACCTGTCTTTTGCCCTTGATTTCAGCAGCAATTCTTGAATTCTTTCCTGCTCTTAGTTCATCATTATTCAAGGTGAGATAGTCATGTACAGTGTGACCAAGCATGCCACAATGAAAGCAATAAACATTCATTTTATGAGAGGCATGGTAGTCATCATGGCTTTTCCTGTTGTACATGTCAAGACTAGTAGACTTACGGATCTGTTGTTGCATGAGAGCCTTCCCTTTCTGTTTACCAATACGTTTTTGGTTTTTCTGATCAGCATGCAGTATTGGGAGGCGGTAAGAAGTGCTTGCTTCATTCTTGCCCTTGACAGAAGTGATGTAGGCCTTGCTTTCGAAGAATCGTTGGTTTTCAGGTTTGTAACCCAAATCTCCTTCATGATGACTTACTCTTGTTTCCAAGAGTCTGCTCATACTTTCTTTATCCTATATACACTTCGACAGAGAGTCATTTATATCTTTGATTTCATTCTCCAATGAGGAGATGTGCAGCTCGGTTTCAGCGAGGTCCTCCTCACATACAGCCAATTCCTCATTGAGCATGGCATTAACCCCCTTGTAATTTTCAATCTCCATTTGAAGTTCATTCAGTTTTTCAGAACTGTCATGGGCAATACCCTTGCCCTTCTCATAAATGGACAATTTTTCAAGCAACATGTTGTTTTATTCTTTTACCATGTTTATTTCTTCAATCAGTCTTGTATTAGGGATTTGCTTGTCCGTCATGGTTTGTTCATTAGAGATTGATTTAGGTTGGTTTTGAAGTTTTCTTATGATTTCTTCCAACCTAGTGATTTCAGCTTGAAGGATTCCATTTTCATCTGTTAGGCATGTAATGGTTTGCTTACTCACATCCAAGTCAGAGGCAAGAGTGTCGTTTAGCTCTTGAAAAGCTGAACAATTATTATAGAAAGGACTTTCATTCTGACGGATGGGTTGGATTTTAAGTTTTCGAACAGTCTCTTCCAACCTTATGATTTATTCTTGAAGGATTTTGATTTCATCGCTTAGACATACGATGGTTTGTTTGTTTAGATCCAAGTCAAAAGCAAGAGTATTGTTGAGCTCTTCAAGGTTGGAACAATTTTCACAAGCATGACTCTTACCTTGACTACTTTTCTTCAAATCCTTTTTCAATCTTTTGTTTTCAGATTTCATCTTTTTGTACTGCTCGATCAACTGATCATATGCACCCATAAGCTCTTCAAAAGTAAAGTCTTCAGAATCAGAGCTTACCTGAGATGAGGATGGATTGCTTGACTGCTCTGATTGGTCAGCCATTAGACATTGATGCTCTTGATCTTCTTTCTCATGGATGTTCATCAACACTTCCAGAACTTGCTTAGTTGTGCTGCTGCTAGACACAAGATCAAGTAATCTATCATCAACCGCAGCTTTGATTAAGTTAAGTGCAGTAAGGTTATTGTCATGTTTGGTCTTATGTTCAACTGACCATACATTTGAATCTGATGGCAGCTCATTTGGACCAATGTATATAAGGTTCCACAATTGTGGATCTGTGAATTTGACATAGACGTACATTTCTCTCAGCCATATCGAAAAATCTGAACCATCAAACATAGGCGGAGAAACCTTCGAAGCATCTTTAGCAGATGAAGCCATTTTCTCAAAATGCACTGGGATCTTTCCCTGTAGATCGTAGGATCTAGGAATAGCAGAGCTAGGCTCTGATACCAATTGTTGGGTCCCACGGAGTGCAATCGGATCTAGAAGGGGGGTTGAATAGATCCTATCGATAACGATGGCCTATTTAAATCTTGACCCTTAAATACATGAATCACTCCTATAAACCAATAAAACACTTAGACACACGGCGCAGCGGAATAGATAGGAATGGAGCAAGTAATAATGTTAAAGCACGATGCTTAGTTCAAACAGGTCGACACTCTCAGCGGGCAGGTTGACACACCTTCTACGGATCCTGGGTATATGAATCAACACAGGTCGATACTCCCAGTGGGCAGGTCGACACACCTTCTATGAGCAACTAAGATCCAAATGAGATGTAATACAATGAACCACAGAGATCTTAAATCAGAGTAGCTGAGTGTGAGATGACTTGCTTAGTGTGTGAGAGCTGAGGTGATCACTAAGGTGCATGAGTGTCAAACGAGGTGAATTCCCTTGGCAAAACTTTCACCTTGATACCTGTGTGTAATGGTGCAGCAGGCAACCCAAGGAGCTAATGCGTTTAAAGACACATGAGAGAAAGCTGCTCACCCATCGTGATACCTTCCTCTGCTAGGGAGATGCTTCAAAGTGTCTGTAAGTAAGAGTGCTGCAGACACCTGAGAAGATGCACGTTAGCAACGATAGCAGGAGGATCAAGATGAGACTGTTGTGCAAGTAGAACGCTGGAGTGTGCAGAGAAAATAAATAGCGTAAGTAGCACACGAACCTGTGAAATGGGGATAGAAGTTATAGAACAAGCTCACAATGTATACAACCCACAACACAAGGATTTTAAGGTGGTTCGGTTGTTAGTCCAAAACCTACATCCACCCCACACCAAACTCGGTGTGGCTTTCCGGCTGACACACAGCTTGATCCGCTGAGCAGCACAGCTTGCTTACACAGCTGAGCAACATAGCTTGCTAACACAGCTAAGCAGCACAACTTGCTTTCTGCTGACTAACATCTTGAATCACCCAGAGGATCTGATCCTCTCTTCCTCTGAAATCACAGAGGGAACCCGGTCCCTAAATAATAGGGAATCGGAAAAGCTAGATGTATTAGTGATAGACGAACCGTAATATATAGAAGTTGAATATTGCAAGTGCAGTGGAGAAGGAATAGAGATTTTGTAGACACCATCTAAGAGAATGGATCTAGACAACGAAGCTGGTGGGTGCAGCTACAAGATTGGATCCAAGGATCCTTTTCTTCAAACACTGGTAGACTGCAGGGTTTGTCTTCTCTCTCAAGGCTGCTCTCTGTTCTTCTACTACTCTCACAGCACTGGACTATGTCAACCAAGTGCTGGGGCTGCTCTCACGCTTTCTTAGAAAGATTTTTGGTGGATGGTCTAGAGCGTGGCACTGTGTGGACGGCAGCAGCAGCAGCAGCAGCTTCTTTAGTTGAGGAAGCTTGGTATAAATAGGTAAAAACTAGTTGTAAAGCCAGGAAAAAATGGCGCCCAGAAGTCTCAGATGGACCATTGTACCAGCTGTATTTTTCCCTCCATAATTTCTCTTGAAGCATGCGCTAGGGTGAAGTGAGAGCTTAGAGTCTTCCAGGCAAGTTCCATGTTCGACGGTGGCAGCACCTGGAAGAAGTGACTGAGTCTTCTCATTTGGATGCTTGGAGATCTTTTCATTAAATGCTCCTACCGACATGCTTTCTTCCATTGGCTGAGCCCAACTTTTAGTACAAGGAAGGTACGTTGGCAGACTGTGGGAAGAAGCAGACCATATCTCCCTTTAGAGGGCATCAGATATTTACAATAACTCTCCCTCTGATAAGCAGTCTTCCCATCCTGCACAGGTGTACTCTTCTGCGTATAGTGGCTGGTTGGACAGCCCATTGATCGACAGCGAGATAGTGGCAGACTGCGGAGTGTCCTATTCCCAGCAACAGATAGTCTGGACAGGCAGACAGAAAAGACTGACATCGCATCAGACTGAAGTGGCTCTTCCAGTTGGATTTCTAACAAAACCATATCCAAAAGGTAGAGAATTGTGTAATATGATGGTAGAGCAAGGGTCAGACCTTGGGACGTGGTCCAGACCCCAAAATCCTTTTTTTTGAAGATTTGTGGTTCCTTTTTCTCTCTCTGGATGGCCCACTGATCTGACAGTTTATTGGCTTAAGGATTTCTGGAAGAACAATGGTGTGTCGACACTTTCCTAGTAGTGTGTCGAGACATCCCATTGAAGGCCTTGAAGAATCGTTCTGGTTGAACATGGATGTGTCGAGACTTCCCTGTCAATGTGTCGAGGCATCCGTTTGAAAGCCTTGAAGATAGTTTCTGCTGATTTCAAACGCGTTCTGGTTGAATGTTGATGTGTCGACGCTTTACACTCAGTATGTAGGGATATTTAGTGAGTGTCTTGAATATCCATGGCTGATGCGTCGAGACAACACCAAAAGGTGTCAGAGTATGTGAGCCATGAGCAGAGTTCTTGCATGAGGGTGTCGAGACAGAAGTGCCAAGTGCAGAGATTTTCACACGAGTGTGTCGAGACATTAGTGAGTCCAGAGACTTAGACAGAACGGCTTCGGCTTGATTTCTTCTGGATGTGTCGTGACATGGGTTAGATGTGTCGACACATGCTCTATGTGTAGAGTTGTTTATCTGAAGGTGTCGAGATATTTTCTTTCTAATTCAGCCCTTGATTGGAGTATGCTCAGACCTTGAGCAACATGCACAGACTTTGTCTTGCCATAAGGTAAACATGCACAGGCCTGATATGTGTTGGCCAGGGGTTGCACGGACCTTGATCTTCTTATGTGCTCAGACCTTAGTTCATTGCAACAGAAACTTACACCGACCTGATACTGATTAGCCTTGGATGTGCACCGATCTTCCTTTGCTATATCGCAATAAAGACATGCACAGACCTTAGTCATTTTTCTTGGCCTTCTTGCATCGACCTTGGTCCTTCTTTCTTGTGCAGCCTAATGCCTCATCTGTGTGACTTACTTGATTTCTTTCTATCTTTGCAGACACACTTTGTTGCCGGTGTGGGCTTGACCTGAAATGCATGAGTGTTTGTCGCTATCAAATGCAGGTCAAACTACATTAATGAATCATAGTTAGACATCATCGAAACAAAAGAATATTATACATAAGCCCAACATATATAGTCAGCCATTATCAAAACAATGGAGTTACACATGTTATACGCTTGTCCAACAAAGATGACCATGGCCGAAACTCGTACTCCCGGTACACAGTAAATAAATAATTACAACAATGAATTTAATTACCCACTCCACGTAGAGAGGTAAAGGGCTACAATGG
Source organism: Amorphophallus konjac (assembly GCA_022559845.1). Classification (NCBI taxonomy): domain Eukaryota; kingdom Viridiplantae; phylum Streptophyta; class Magnoliopsida; order Alismatales; family Araceae; genus Amorphophallus; species Amorphophallus konjac. The sequence goes on from CM040121.1 coordinate 153,837,552, forward strand.
GACCCGGGAGTAGCGAACTCGGGTTGACGGGCAGCAAGCCGGAAGGGCTTTCGAGCCGGAGACGGGCTGTTGGTCCGACTCGGTACTGTTCTAACTCGGTTCAGCAAGGGAACTCAGCAACTGGGACGGCGGGTTCCGGTCGAATCCTTGGTGCGGTGACTGGTTGGGACGTCGGTGGAAGACTCCTCTTCGATCTCCGAACTCGGCGGCGGTCGAATCTGAGCCGGTATATTTTCTGAGGAATTAATTCCTGGACTGCTTCTGCTGGCTTGACTCAGATCTGATCTGCCCGCCTTCACAAAAATAATTGTTGCACCTAGATCCGGCGTCGGATTGAGGTGAAATTTGTACCCTTGGAAACTAGACTTGAAGGGCTACAAAACATAATATTTTCAGATCCATCCAGTTGATGGATTGGAAAATGAAAAACTATGTGGGTTGTAGTTATTTCTTGCTCGAAATTATAGACTGTCAGGACAGAATAGGACCTGCCTGAAAATGGATTTTTGACCGACATAAAAATGATAAATCTAGACTCTGGAAAAATTATGGGTGGAAGAGGGGGATGTGAGGAACACGTATGAATTTTTTGGAAATTTTTGGAGAAGGTTACGGGTGGGGGAAAAATACAACAACACGACCCTATCCCGCAGATCTGCTGATTGGCAGACTGTCAGGGGTGGAACTAAAATTACGAGAAAAATATCAAACGGTGGCGGATGGACACAAAATTTCTATGGATGGAAAGCTAACACAGAGAGGAACAATCTCTCAAAATCACAGCTCAATCAGAGCTGGGAGCTGGGGGAACCGACCTTTTCTTTAGCTTGCTATTTTGGATTTCGTGGTTCAGGATAGCAGCTCGGAGATGTTGTTGTGGCGGTTTGACCGCGGCACGAACGGAGGCGGCGGCGACGGCGGTGGCTAGAAGTCGCATCCAGCGGAGGTGGTAGAGGTGGGAATCACTCCTAGAATATGGCTTCACACCATAGATTAGGGCAACCTTTACAGCTGCAAGGGGAGAGGGAGATAGGGGTGCCCTTGGGCTTGCTCTTGGCAAAATGTAATTGTCTTTCATTAATTCTCACAAAATGAAAAATACATGGATTATATAGAAATGTATAAATGACCTAAACTACCCCTAGATATAGGGTTAGGGAGGGGTAAACAAGGTATGGGATAATTAATCTCCCATGTGGTTAAATGGCCAAAATTTAAAAAATTACAACATGAATAAACAAGTATTAAAGGGGGGGGCGCCCCCTTGACTAAGGGGGGGGGGAGCATCTTGGACTTGTCTTCTTGGTCCAAGTCCAACCTGGACTTTGAACCAGCCCCACATGGACCCTAGATCCTAGGTGGACCAATGGGAAAGAGGGTGGGGGACCTTGCTGGACCTACTGACATTTTACATAGAAACCCAAAGGCCTTTTTGCAAAGAAACCCAAAGATTTCTAATGACTAACCCTTTGGCTTATAATGCCTTACAATTACAAACCAATTAACCCAAGGATATAAATGCAAACAAAATGTTACAAATGCAAAAATAATATGTTAGTGCCCGATGTTGATTCCCATCACCCAGTGCCCAGAAAACCTCCAAACCCACTACACCCGACGGCCCCCACATGGCCATTCGTGGAATGGGGAATGGGCATCGTGGGACCCTTCCCACCATCCTCTAGAGGTCACAAGTACATCTTGTCTGCCACAAACTACTTTTCCCATTAGGCCGAAGCCGTCCCTTTATGGGAAGTTAATGGAGAAGTTGTGGCTTAGTTTGTCTGCCAAAAGATTATCTACCGATTCAGTAATCCCAGTTGCATTATGTCAGACAATAGTACACCGTTCAAGAACAAAGCTATATATTAACTAGCGGAAAAATTCCACATCGACTGGAGAACATCTTTAGTTTATAAACCTCAAGCCAATGGCCTGACCGAGGCATTCAACAAAACTCTCTACAAGCTCTTGGCCAAGATAATTGGCCACTGTAAGCGAGATTTGGCCGAGAAAGTGCTCGAGACACTATGGGCCTATAGAATGGTCTACAAAATCCCTACGGGCTAATCACCATTCTCTCTCATCTACAGGGCAGAAGCCATCATCCCTATTGAGATCTAGTTAGCGTGCTACTGCATAGCGGTCCACGTCGACCTGCTCGATCAAGAACATGACAAATATCAAAGAAGGCTGGAAGAACTTGCAAGTTTGGAAGACAAAAGGCTTGAGGCCTACAAGGACCTATAGGTGTACCAGGCCCACATGACTTGAACCTACGACAAGCTCATCAAATAACGAGCGTTCGAGAAAGGTGACATCGTCATGATCAAAGAAAAAGAGGTATGGCAAGATGTTCTATTGGTAAGATGTAGCCTAACTGGTGTGACCCTTACATCATTCATACCGCCTATGAAGGATGGGCCTACACGGTCTTCGATCATAGAGGCAACTGTCCATTCCCTTTGCTCAATGGCAAACACTTGATGTTGTACTATGTCCCATAGCACAAGTTTGTGCACAGACCATGCTAAGGCATCTCCTCTCAGCCAGATATAATCCAATAACTTCCCTACTTCTTCGGGAGAGACCAGTCAACTTTCTTACTCTTGTTACGGCCATACGCCCTCACGGCCAGCCACACCAGTCTCTCAACCAACATGCCTCCATGATTGGTCAACCTTGAATTTTTTTGGCCATACACCCTTGCAGTCGGTCTCCACCTGTCTTTGACCAAAACGTCATCACGATCAATCAACTTTCAAACTCTACCCTGGGTCATACACCCTTACAGTCGGCCCATGCCTACCCTTGACCAAAACACCACAAAAGATTGGTCAACATAGAGCCCCAACCATTGGATCATCAAGTCTGGTTCATTCAAGCTCCAGTCCAAGCCCCAGCTACAAACTATGCCAATCGGCTGATCTGAAGACCTACATCAATGCTTTAGATTGAATGGCGCTAGGCCAATTCATAGCAAGTAATCATAGCATCAAGACAACAAATCATTGGCGATGATCCCAAAGATGTCCATTGACAGGGACAAGCTATGGACACCCAATGCCAATCATTGAGCAGCCAAGAGGCTCCTAGGTAACACAAAAAAAAAATAAAAAATGGGGCTAAAAATAGAGATGTCCGTGTGGACTCAGTCATTCTCTTCGTAACGGGGCGACAGGGGGCAAAAAGGCCACCAACTCGGTTGAGGTGAAAACCCACGAGAGCACCTCAAGCAAAATTTGTTGGGTATAGTTTATTTTGATGATGTCAAACCAGCTTGGAGTCATGTTTAGTTGTAAGTCTGAAATCACATAAATGCAACTTGCATATTTTGTTCCTCATGTTTCCCACACTTCTTAATGATTTTCAGACTGTAATTGATTGACAAGTTAAGTTTCAGGATGTTCACATTTGACGGTCTTGATAGAAGAAGAAGTCTTAAGAAGAAGAGTCGAGCCTTGAGCCGACTCCAGCTTTCAAACGCCCTATCGCTCAAGAAGAAAAGCTATGAGGAGAGTCGACTCCAGAGGTCAACAGAGTCGACATAGAGTTACCCGCCAGCTGAAAAAATTACGGGTGACAAATAACTTCTGACGAGTGACAAATAGCTCCATACAGGTGACAAATGGACCGATAGAGGTGACAAATAGCTTGGACGAGAGAAGAAGGGCTGAGAAGGAAAAATGCTAGAAGAAGAGTCGACTCCAAAGAGAAGTAGAGTCGACTCCACGAGCTGTTTTACAAAGAAGAACAAAAGCAATGGAAAGAAGGTGACAAATGGTCACACAAGGGTGACAAATGGCTCGTAGGGGTGACAAATGAGTCACAACGATGAAAAATGGAAAACAGAGCTGAGAAGCTGAAAAAAGATGAAGAAGAGTCAACTCTGTTTGAAGATGGAGTCAACTCTAGTCAAAGTTGACTTAGTCAAAGTCAACACCAATCAGAGGTAACCCAGCCAAGTTCAAACTTCATGTGGACTCAAGTTAAGCTGCCTCAGTCAAAGTCAACATACTATAGTGATCTAGTCAAGTTGACCTCAGTCAACTTCGCTTCAAGCAGTTTAAAACCTTCAAGCTAACAGGAGTAACAAATAGCCAGCTAGTTGTGACAAATAGCGCTCTAAGGGTGACAAATGAATGGCTAGCGGTGACAAATAGATAAAGGCGACGGGTCAAGCAAAGGGAGAAAATAGTAAGGCGATGACTCTCAGCGATAAGGGTGACAAATAACTGATACTGCTAACAAATAGCCGATTAAAGGTGTAAAATGGGTTGCCAAGGGTGAAATATAGCTCTGCACGTGGAAAAGTCAAGGGAATCACGTGGGATCAATCCCCAATCATTTGCTCGGGATCCAAAATACCTTGCAGCACACTGATCGATGCTGAACACTCAAAATATCCTCTCTGTTACATTTGGATAAATGAAATGTGACCGGGAAAATAATCTGAGCTCGAAAATTTCAAAATTGTCGGTTCTATGAGAATCAGCGTTCCTCTTTCGAAACAAACATGTAGAATGCAGAAGAAAGAAGAATAGAAGGGAAAAGCTGCATCGTGAGAAGAAGAAGAAGGAGAGCCTGAAGCAAGAGCATCTGTGAGAACTGAGAGAGAAGCTACCCCTTCGAAGAGAAATTACAGAGAAAAAGAAAAAGAGAGAGAGAGAGAGAGAGAGAGAGAGAGAGAGAGAGAGAGAGAGAGAGAGAGAAGAGGAAGGTGGTTCAAGGTCCAGCTCGAGAGAAGAAGCGTTCAGAGAAAGCTCTTGAATCAAATTCAGAGCTACATTTGTTCTTCATTCGATTCTGAATTGTATTTTGAATTACTATCTTTTTTTCCTTTGGTTCTTCGATTCATTTCACACTGTATTTCTCTGTTGGTACATTGTAGTACTGTTCGGAGGTGTGATCAGTTTTAGCTGGTCACGTTCTAGTCTGTATACCAGGGTACGAGGGTGTTCCTCATGTGCTACCGTAGTGCAGTGGTTCTAATTCTACTGGGTGGAGTTAGGGGTGTGGTCAACAGGGCATTGAGCACGATTTTTCCTCTGGGTTGTCAGAGGAAGGGAGGAGGATGTTCCTCTAGTGGGAAGCTGTGTGATCCGCTCCTGTAGTGGATTCATCCGTGTTAGCCTTGTGCTAGTGAAGCCTCATCCTGATCAGGTGAGGGGTGGACGTAGATTGATGTAAGCAATCGAACCACCTAAAAAATCTCCGTGCAATGCGCTGAATTCTCATATTTTTTACCTCGTACTCGATCTGGGCTCGATATATCAAAAGGTGTTTTACCATGCGTGAGGAAGCCCAAGTCCTCTGCCTCGTACCAGTCCTAGATGTGTGTTTCGCTGAGAGTGCTCCTAAAGTGTTTGTGAGTGTGTTTGTTTGATAGCATGAACTAGGCTCATTATACATTCTTCTAGTTTGTCTTTATCGAAACCGAGCTTGGCGCGAGTTTCATTTAAGCTAGTAAGTTTTAAAGGGGCTGATCTATTCCCCCCCCTCTAGATCTGCATCGCCATTCTCATCAGTTGGTATCAGAGCTAGGCTTCCCACAATGTGGTCCAACGACCAAGGAAGATTAGAAAATGGGAATGGTCATAGTTTCATAGTTGAAGGTCACTATATTAATAGACCACCATTTTTTGACGGAGCTAACTATATCTATTGGAAAAATAGGATGGAGGTGTTCCTGGGAGCACAGAGCCATGAACTCTAGAGGGTAGTTAGCCAAGGTCCATTCCAACTCCGGGAAGATGAAAACGTATGGACTAGAGAACAAATTCTACTGTCAACTGTCAACTGGAGTGCGATGAACATGATGCAGTGTGCTATTCATCCAAACCAATATTCCAGAGTATCTGCATGTAAATCAGCTAAGCAAATGTGGGACAAGTTAGAATTGATATATGAGGGAACGTCCCAGGTAAGAGCCACTAAGGTAAATATTCTGGTCTCTGAATACGAAATGTTTAAGATGAAGCATGGTGAGACTATCAGTGATATGTTTTCTAGACTGTCAGAACTTACTAACAATCTTAAGGCATTAGGCAAGGATTATACTGACAGTGATATTGTTAGGAAAATACATAGGTCCCTTCCCCCAGTGTGGCACACTAAGGCCACTGTCATTGAAGATTCCAGGGATCTGTCGACCATGTCAGTGGATGATTTGATTAGCTCCCTGATGACATATGAAATCAACTTCAAATCAAATGTAGAGGAGCACAAGAGGAAGTCGATAGCTCTCAAGGGAAGTGAGAGCAATGAAGAAGGTAGTGAGTATTCTGAGAACCTCTCAGACTTAGATGATTACCAACAAGCTCTTCTGACCAGACATTTTCAAGAGCTCTTGAAATCCAGAGGTAAATTTTTCTGGAAAAAGAGGCCATAATAGAAAGATAAGACTTCGAATTTCAAGTCTGATAAGAATAGAAATTATGATAAGATCAATTGTTATCACTGTAAGAAAGTAGGTCACATAAAAGGAGAGTGTCCTGAATTGCTGAGGAAGAACCTCTAAGGCAAGAAGAAGAAGCCTCAAGCCATGCTGTGTACCTGGAGCGATAAGGAGGTAATCACTAAAGGGGAATCTTCTGAAGGAGAAGAAAAAGGACTGTGTCTTATGGCTCAAAGTGATGAGGAGGTAAGCAACTTCTTTGAAAATTTTTCCATTGATGATTGAGAAGATGCTTATGGTGAACTCCTTGAAAAGTTTAATTCTTTGAAAAAGGAACATAGGTGTGTAAAAAGGAAATTCAATGCTTCTATTGAAGATAAAGATAACATTCAAAAGGAAAAGGAAAAACTCAAAATAGAATTGGAAGAGCTAAGCTCACTTAAAGAAGAAAATGAAAGAATTCAAAAAGAATTTGATGAGTTTAGGATGAAGGTTCAGGAAACACAAAATGGGAACATATTAATTTCTGAGAAAAATGAAGCGATAAATGGTGTTAACTTTGAACTTCAGAAAATCTGTGAAAAACTCCAAAAAGACCTTAAAGACAAACATGCCACACTTGAGAAATTCGTTCAAAGGAAATCCAACCTAGACACCATGCTAGGGATGAAGATGAAATTCAATAAAGAAGGTCTTTTTGGAGCAGGCTTAAGGACATAATTCACAGTGCCGAAGGGGGCGTGCCAGTCGCATATGCGACAATGTGTTCAGGCTTCGAGACTGGAGTAGTCCGAAGCCTGTGGTGCTCTCCGTCTGACTAATTAGATGATTGTGAATATCGTGTCGGGATAGAAACTCGTCATGCCGTAAAGGTCACGACGTTAATTATATCTCCTCAGATAGGGGAAAACCCTTGGATGATTGCCAGGAAAAGGGGCCCTATGGCCTAGAATTAACATTAATAAAAATGAGATCGTGAAACTCGCGAACTGCGATACATGCCCCCAGACTGGGGTGTAAGTGTGAGAATCATGTTGGTCATTAATTGACCATTTTATGTTCGGACGGAAGTCCGTATTGATAGCGTGACGAAGATGGTGATAAACCCGTATGAATGTCCGCCGAGTGCACGGCAAGTTTAATAAGAATGCGGGATTAGATTCCAGCGGAAGCGGGTCAAGTTTGATGAGCTATTGGCCCGGGACATTACCGAGTCACAACCATATTAGGGTGATCCCCGAGGCCCGAACGCAACTTGCCGGAGCGTCATTGATATTCCCTTCATTCCGGGTCTAGGAGGGTGAGTGCCCCGGATCAATCGCCATTAATTAATTTTTTTGATGATGTTCTTATTCATTTTTTTTATCATGTTTTCATGGCACCACTTTCATCATTATATTTCATTCTTTTTTCATCTTTCCTTTTTTATTATTTTTTATCTCCCCTTATATATATATATATATTTTTTTTTTTTGGTTCATTGATTTCATCATTTTTGTTTCGGTTTTATTATGTTATTCCCCTTTTTTATTGTTTTGGCTTTCTTTAATGTTGTTTTGTTATTGTTTATCTATTTATTTATTTTATTGTATTGTCTTTTATTGTTTTGATTTTCACGATTTTCCTTGTGGGTGAACAAATACAGAGATGAAAATAAAAACAAAAGAGGTTTAAATGGGGAGAGCGAACAGTAAAATCCGTCGATTCACTGGTTTCGGCGTTTTGGCATTGGTTTCATGTTGGTTATATGGGTTTTACACGAGAGAGTGAGAGAACATTTATGTGTGTGTTAAATATGTGTTAACAAGTGTGTTGTTTTTTTTATATTGCAATAGGGGGAGATGGGGGGGGGAAAGTAGCGTCAATTCACATGTCTGGAACATATGTGTGTGTGCGTGTGTTTTGTGAGCGGGCATGTGCGTGAGTTGTTTTATTTTTTTTTGTTTTTATATCACAAAAGGGGAATGGGATGGATATGAAACGGCGCAAGGGGGGGAGGGATCCAGCGTGCTTTTGTGCGCCGGATCATCTCCCCTGACTTCGCCTTGGTTTTTTTTTATGTTTTTTTTCTATATGCGGAGTGGGTGGATCGTCACAGTGGAAAGGGAGGTGTTACGTGAGTGGATCAGCGCAGTGAAAAGGAGCTAGAGAGTGATGGTGGTGAACTGGCACGGGGGTGAATCGGCGCGAGAAGGCTCTCGCGTGTGCACCGATTCACCCCTACGTTGGTTTTTTTTTGTTTGAGAATGGGGTTCGATCGACCGAAACACCCAGTAGCAGAAGGGAGATGGGCCTGCATCGACGCATAGGTGTTTGGAAGGGGGAGGGTTGACCCTATGGGTCGACCCCATGATTTAGACAATTTTTTCTTTTTTCTTTTCTTTTTTTTTGTTTATTTGGCAGAATAGATTGCATGGGGTTTATTATGCAGAGTTTTTTTCTTTTAGTTCATGAGGGTTCAGCCATTTTTTTGTTTATGGAAGGGCCCTTTTTTCTTTATCCATTTCATTTTTGTTCTTGTTCTTATGGCTAGCATTGTTAAGACATGTGTTTTTTTTATCCGTGTTCCTAGCGCAATATCGACAATGTTAGGGTGCAAGGCCCAGATACAGAGGGGGGTGAATATATCCCTCTAAAAATTATGGCCTAAATTAAAAACTCTAAAGCTCGGATATGCGGAACAGGGACAATGAGCTTTCCGAGATAAGATAATAATCAACCAATTGATCAACCAGTTGGACTGCAACAATGCAGCCACCTGATCAAACTAGAAATGCAGACAGAACAGTGCAACCCAAACACACCTAGCAAAGTGCAATGCTCAAGGTAATGGCTGATAGGAACAATATAAACAATCCATGATAACACAGCTAACCAGCATGCATGACCTGTGAATGGGAGGTAGGAGGCAAGGAGCTAACGCACAAAATAAACCACTGCACAGTAGATTTTTAGGTGGTTCGGTCCAGCAGACCTACATCCACCCCACACTCAAACCGAGTGTGGCTTCCACTAGCTCACGCTAGAAACAGCAGACTCAGTCTGCAACAAATGCTGCCAAACAGCTTGACCAGGGGAACAGCCTCCCCTCTTCCTCCCAACCGGAGGGAACCACTAGTGACACCAGTCACTAGCAAACCAGAGACACACGGTCTCTCTTCCTCCAGACCTGGAGGGAACCCCTGGACTTGAATCCACAAGCCCAGAACCGGAGACAAGTCTCCCTTCCTCCAACTCGGAGGGAAACCTAGAGACCCAAGTCTCTCTTCCTCTGAACCCCAGAGGGAAGCACAACCGGAGATAAATCTCCCTTCCTCCAACCCGGAGGGAACCCACAAGCAGCCCACCTGCTGCTTGCAACCGGAGATCAGATCTCCCTTCTCCTGATCCACAGGAGGAACCCCGACCTCTCTACAGAGTATCGGAAACACAGCAAACCAGAAAACAAAGGAAAAACAATAAACGAAAATAACTTCAGCAAACAGAAAGCTGAAAAAATGAAATGCACAATGTGGCTCTCAACGGAGCTGACTGGCCTGGATTTGATCCACGGTCCAGTGAAGACAGATCTTCAAGCAACTTCTTCCTTCTTCTTCACGAGCTCTCTCGCTCACTCTCTATCTCTCTTTCTTTCTCTTATGCTCTCCTAATCTTTTTACTCTCTCAATCTCTGCTCCTCTATTCTCTTCGGCTCACACTTCTATCTCTCTCTTTCTCTTCTTCTCTTTTTCTCCTTTTTCTTTTTCTGGATCGAAAGGATTTCTGCTCTTCAGGCTTCTACTTGGATCGTGGCTCTCTGTATGGACTCTTCTTCTCGCCAACTCGATCGACCTTCATCTGTGGACGAAGGTTTCCTTATATAGCATCAGCAGCAGGTGGATAGGGCACAAGACGCGTGTGCCTCCCACGCTTGATCCAGAACTTTCTTGCCACGTGCCTTCATTGCATTTTGTTCCTCTTGTCTTGGATCACGTGCAGCCCAGGTGTGTGAAATGTTCTTCCTCGGACCTGTAATGAGATTAACACCATTAGTCAATCAGAGTTCGCTGCATGCTTATTTAAAACTAAGGCGCACGAGGTATGTAATGTCAACACAGGGTGACTACTTCACGAGGTTGGAAGTGAACGAACTGTGATACAATGAACAAGGCTAACACAACAAGGAAGATGACACGAGATGCAACTAGAGGACAGAGAGAAGCGACACAAGGTGGTGGCACAGAAAGCAACACGAAGTGCTGCAATGTTCTGCACGCAGTGAAACAAAAACGACACAGAGTGAAAAACGACACGAAGGCGTGAGAAGGAAAAAACGACACGAAGTGAAAAACGACATGAGGTGAAAACAACACGAAGACATGAAACAACACTTAAGACGAAGTTGACACGGAGTGAAAACGACATGGAGTACATAAAACCAACACGAAGACACATCAACACGAATACGTGGACAAACAGTGACCGACACGAAGTGTGGTTACTAAGTAGGAACGACTCGAGGTCTACAGGAAAACTACTCGAAGTTCATCAGAACTTTTAGAGCAGCTTCAGGAACACGACACGAAGACCTGAGAAGAAAAAACGACACGAAGAGCAACAGTAAATGACACGCGATGAAAACAACAATGACTGACAACGATACGAACTGAACAGAACTAGCATGTGTTGAAGACAAAACAAAGATAGAAACAGTCATTGACACGGAGTCAAAATGACACGGGGTTTACTGGGAAACGACTCGAAGTTCATCAGAACAAATCGAGCTGCTACAGTAAACAACACGAAGACAGAACAGTAATTGACACGTGGTGAAACGACACGGAGACAGATCAAAAACCATCACGAAGAATGGTCATAGAGTGAGAATGACACGAAGTGAGACGACACTTAATCCTTAGAGGACTTAAGGACACAAAAGAAAAACGACTCGAGGACAGGACTGCTCGAACTTACGAACGACTCGAGGAACTACAGTAAGTGATACGAGATATAGTGGAGACAAAACGGACACACGACATGAAGACAAGCAGTACAACACTGCGTGTTATACTCAAACAAGACGAAGTGCCAACCAACAGGAAGACAGTAACAGTATAGACACACAATGTACTACCTCTTAGCAGATTTCCTGGTAATAGACAAGATCAACACGAAGTGTTATAAACTTAAACGACACGAAGTCTTTTCGTGTTTGTGAGGAGAGACAACACGTAGAACAGATACACAATGTTCTATGAAGACACAATTGTGAAAACACCACGAGGTGGACAGACTGTGCACGGACATTGTTCAAAGCAAGAAATGCACGAACATTGTGGCAACCAAAAATGTGCACGGGGTTAAGTATGCACGAACGGAAGCACGCTTAACAAATCTTCTTACATTGTCCCATTCATGTCAATGCATAGACTGTAAATGTATATGAAAGCTTTATGTGGCAGATAACAGTCTTAAAGTTCAATTGCAATGACTCACAGTGACTCACATTAAACAGCAATCATCAAAACCAAATCAATGAATGCTTTATTGCATCAGTTTATCATGTAACATAGCTGATCATCATAGAATAACTCACATCAACAATCAATCAACAAAACCATCATCAAAACCACAGGGGCACAACAGGCAACACCTCCCCCGGACCCGGGATTTGTAGGGGTGTAAAGTAGAGACTCACCACGGAAGGATCCGAGACGGCCCTTATTATTCACTTCTCAAATAGGGTCCCCCAAGAGCCATACTACGAGGGAGCAAGCTTCTGGGGGCCAGAGTGATCACCCAAAGGAAACGGAGAGGAAGGGAAGCCCTTTGATGGATGGAGGATAGCTGCAAACTCTAACGGACTGCAGGGAGGGGGCGGAGCCCCCACAACCCATGGGTATGGGTGAGAGGGCAACCGTCATTGCCATGGAGGCATGCTATATATTAAAAGAATCAAGGTAAACCACCTCTACAGGACGAGGAGAAATGCCAGCGATGTGGGAAAAAGGGCAAGAAAGAGACCAGAATAGCTTAACGGAAACCAACTTTTATTCGTTGCAAAAGAAACAAAGTGTACATGAAGGGGGATACATCGTTGCAAAGGAGGAAAGAAAATAGAACAAAGGGAAAACCTTCAAGAGAATACAACAGTGGGGTGGGGATGGAGCATTGGTTCCTCCTCCCCCTATCCTCACCTTTCCTCTTTTCCCTCCCTCACTTTTCTTCGCTCTGCAGACACAGGTGCGTACTCTTCTCTCTTTTCTTCAGCCGGCCGCTCTTCTGGTCACCCACCTCCTCTCGCAGCCAACCCCGCTCGATGGAGCTTGCTGTTCTTTTTATAGGGAGCCCCATCTGTAGCAACCCTAGTAAATTAAAGGACTAGAAAGTCTAAATAAATTAAAACCATTAAATAATCAAGGCCCAGACCTTGTACACAACCCTCTTACGTTCTAAAAAGCCTCACAAGAGGAACTCATAGATCCTACCCTTGTGTTATAATGGATTAAGAATAGAATGGCATTTTTAATAGCCATTTAAAGTCATATTATAATTTTGTTTGAATTAATAATAAATAAACCTTAAATAAAATGTCAATTTATTAATAATTTATAAAATTTAATAGTTCATATTTGTTACAATATATTTTTATTTAAAGGAATAATTGTATATTGATAAGCTTTAATGCACTAGAGATAGTTAAAAGATAATAGAATAGGCATTTAATGCACATTGTAATTCTATTTTCAATAATCAATAAATCTTGAAAGAAACGTCAATTTATAGTAATTTAGAAAATGTAAGATTTCATATTCATTATATTATAATTTTATTAGAAGGAAGAAATATATATTAACAAGATTTAAATGTATTAAGGAAAATTAAAAGGTAATAGAATGGACATATAGATAATATTGGTCTTTTGAAGCTGCTCGGCAATGGAAAGAAAAGTGAATAGCGCCCAACGTATGGACACATTATTCACGAAAAAAGTCATTAACAGAGTCGCTATTTCTTTAGAAAGTGAATAGTACCACTTTTTAAATAAAAGGAATTTTATAAAATTAATTACATAAAAAAATAAATAAAAATGGAAAAATCATATTCCTAAAATTTCATAATTAGACCTCATCAAATAAAAAAGATAAAAATCTCCAAACATTTGCAAACATTTAAAAATTAAACGTGAAAGGGTTTAGTAGCGCCCGAATCAAGGGCGTGATTTCTTAAGAAACGTCTAAACGATGGGCGTGACTTAGTAAAAATGTGGCTTTAGCATGGACGCGACTTTCCTTAAAGTTAAATAAGGAAACTAACAGCCATATTTCGCTCGAACTGGGAAGTAATAGTATTTTCGAAAGGATTAAAATGAGGGAATTCAAATACTAGTAGGATTCTTACTAAGAATACTATTCCCAATCAAACTCTAACTCCTAGTGGATTTTCCATCACTATAAATACCCCCCCTTGATAACCCTCGGTTACTCTGCTACCTTAAACCCCCACGTTAGTGCTTCTTCCTCAGCAACCTTAGCTTCGTGCAAACCACAAATCGAAGCTGATGTTGGTCTCCTAAGATCAAGCTTGGCCATCCCTTCTTCCTCTTCCAAACTTCAACTAACGGGAGGAGAGAACAACGGATTGGCTACTGCTGCTATATTATTTCTAATTGCAGGCAAGAAAAAGCCTATGCAAGCTTCTTCTCCATCCTGTTAATTGTGCCAGAAGGAGCATTCTTACAAGAATTGCTGCTGCTACTACGTTTCTTATTAAGCTAAGGATCTCTTCTCCTGCTACAATCATCAAGGAGAATCTTCTAAGTCCGCTGCTTGCATACAAGGAAGGGCCTTGCAACTCTTTTGTTCCTATTGCTGCCATATCTCCAGAAATCTTATTCCATTCAGTTCTTCAATTCTTTCAATCAAACACCATCAACTCAAGGTATGTTTTCTCAAGTCTTAGCCCAATTGATAAATATATAAGTTCATGCATGCATTTAGACTCTTTTTACTATGTTTTTCCGTGATTTATAGCGTTCTATTTCATTTTCAAATTTTGAAATAGCGACCTAGGCTTGGGTGCTATTCTGAAGGCGCAACTGCATGGCAGTCGCCACTTTCATAAACTAAATAATTAAATCAGCATGGTTGAAATTTAATAACTTGACATGTGGACATCTACTTAACTTAGTACGTGCATGACTTGATTCCTCTTATTTTCCTCTACAAGACCATGTGACCTGTTCCATGCGAATTTCACCAGATTAAACAACACCAGCATAATGGGCGCTGTTTTAATATCGCGCCCATAAGTTGGGCGCTATCTATTGATAGGCGACTGGAATCAGGGTGCCAATCACCCTATACACAGACTTGAAACACGACTTGACCTAGGGCGCTATTTTTTAAACGTGGCTACGCCATGGGCACTATTTAATCCAGAACATAATGATGTATTGAAAGGCTATACAAATCCCAGGTTTTGTTTACATTAAAACTGGAAATGGAGTTTAAAGGACACGGCTGGGTCACAGGCGCGTTTCGTTAATATAGTGGCTGCACCCCAGTCGCTATTTAAGAAATAGCGACCAATACCTAGGTGCCATTTTCTGAGATATATGTTTCCGTTGATTTCATGTATACCCTAGCGATAGGTTACATATTAGGCACTATATTCCATACCGTGAGTATAGTCCCACGTTTCTCGGAGATTCATCGATTACCCTGTACTTTCTCGATGACATACGAGCCCTTCGTTGGACATTCTGTTCCTTCAAACCGGTGAGTTAGTCATAGAGACCTCCGTAAGTCTCCTCGATGCCTTGGATTCCCTCAAGACCGATTGAGCTGGTTGTACCATAAAAACCCATGACACTTTTTAAATGCCATGTCACTCTAAAGAAACATGGTATACCGGCTCTCATGATATACTGTCAGGATGTCATGAGAATATTCTTGAAATAATGGGATGGGCAATCCATACCATTTATATCCTTTAAGAATTGTGTGTCGTACTTGGGGACGCTAATTCTATCTACCTTATCATGTACAAGGACGAGCGGCCATTTCTATATGAGCGCTTATTCTTAATGACATGGCACCCATCAAGGGAGCCATCTCCACCTAGTTTTATCGCAATCGCGGGTATACTGTTATTATCGTCCTTACATATCCTGTTCGACCTTGAAATCCTACTCTCTATGGTCTACCTTAAAATTCCTACAAGCTTGAATCCTTTGGAATTCTATATTGGCTATAACTATAGTGGATGTCGAAATACATGATCAATGCCTGCGCATATAAGGGCCCGATCTAGTCCTGGGAGGAGCACCCGAAAGGACTAGTGTCCATGGGAGTTGTAATGATCACGGTGTGACATTGCACCGAAGTACTTGTCGTTCTCGATGACATTCCACAATCTCGTACTTGACTTGACTTGACATGACATGACTTGCGTGACTCGGAAAGGGTATTTATTATATACTTGCTTGAAGCATGATAGCCAATTCTCGACATGACATGATAAATATACTTGCTTGAATATCTTGATATAAGTTCTTGAAAGACATGCTAGTTCACTCAACTATCTTTTGATATGCACTCTCTATCTTGACATACACTCTTTATTGTCGTTTTATGCGAGCATGAATAGCTATATTACATTCATGTAACTTGTAATCTACTTAAACAAAGTTAGCACTTGAGATATAAATCCTACTGAGCGTTCACTCATCCAGTGTTTTTTCCTATTTTTCAGGTAAGTCCGATGACGAGACTCAATCAGATGGGGAAGGTTAAGAGTGAAGAGATTAGAGCTACTCCATCTATCCAAGCGTCTACTAGTCTTATCTTTCTATTTTCTTGAGTCACTCATTGCACTTTTTCTTTATTGAGTCTTAGCATTTCCATTACGTGAATTTGTAATAAAAGTACTCTAAGGTTGCAATTGAATTAAAGGATTTGGTTATATCTACTTTTACGCACTCTGTCTTTGTGTTGAATACACTAACGCTCTGATTGACATGATCGATATAAACTCGTCACGCACTCCGGGTTCCTTCCGCGCTCGGGGCGTGACAGTTTTTGTGGTATCAGAGCCTAGGATATTCAATTCCTAGAAAACACAAGTCCAAGGATAGGTTTAAACCTTTAACCGGTGAGATTGGGTAGAACCAAGGGTTGAGTTAACTTAGAGAAACTAAAACCTTTTAACATAATCACATATTAATATAGTTATTGTAATTGTAGGACCATGGCCACAGAACGTGCTCAGTGGCGCGACATGCAAAGGATCATCCAAGGTCTTACTCAAGCACTACAACATGTAGCACAATGAGGTGCACACCGTGGAGCGGGAAACCTCCACCAAAGTTTCAGAAATATGAACCCTCCTAAGTTCATGGGGTCTACCGATCCGGATGATGCCGAGCATTGGATGCGGGAAATCGAACGTATCTTTCGGGTTATGCAATGCACGGACAAAGAGAAGATCTTGTTAGCCACATTTCAAATCGAGAGAGACGCCCGATGCTGGTGGGAGTCGATAGAAGCCACTTTAGAACATGACCAAGTTACATGGGAGGAATTTGTTGAACATTTCAACAATAAATATTTCTCAGATCGAGTCCAAGAGAAAAAGGCCACCGAATTCGCCACACTCAAGCAACGATCATTATCAGTGGCCAAGTACGAGGCACAATTCTAAAGGTTATCCCGGTACGCTAAGCATTTAGTCAGTACCTAGAAAATGAAAGCTAGAAGGTTTGTAAATGGGCTCAGGCCCCACTTTATCACACAACTAGCCCTGATGGACGTACAAGTTTATTTAGAGATGGTACGACGGGCCCAGCTACTGGAGGATGCCACGGAACTATCTGATAGGATCCGTGGGAGAGACAAGAAGGAGCATGTCACTAGCTCCGACAATTTAAAACCCAACTTCAACAAGAAGAGGCCAAGTAATGGAGGAGAGTCTTCTCAGGAGAAGAAGGTCAAGAAGAATTACAAGCCATTCTTCATCACCACCATACCTTCCAAAGTGGTGTGTAAACATTATGATAAGGCCGGGCACAAGGCTGACGAATGTTGGAGGAAACTTGGAGCTTGTCTCCGTTGTGGGAGCCGTGATCATCGGATTCTCGACTGTCCTTTGCTCAATGAACAAGCCGGTGACGTGAAGCACCCGATGACTAAGAGTGCACGTCTCCAGGCTATTAAGGAGACAGAACAAGACGAAGGCAGACTGGTGGAAGGTACACTACAAGTTTGTTCCAAGTCTGCATATGTCTTATTTGATACTGGTGCATCGCATTTGTTTATTTCCAAGAAGTTTGCTGATCCATTACCTATAGAACCGGAATGGATAAAATTAGTTATTTCAACTCCTCTTGGAAACGAAGCCGATATTGTTCACAATTACCAAAACTGTGAAGTCTTGGTTAAAGGAAGAAATCTACCTATCGACCTCATATGTCTAGATATGAAGGACTATGATATCATATTAGGAGTCGATTGATTATCCAAATACCAGGCAACTGTTGATTGCCGTAACAGCAAAGTTACTTTCAAAGAATTTTCAGAACTGGTCTATACTAGCCCTAAGAGTCGGAGTAAGTCACCTCTTATATCGGCTCTCCGAGCTAGCAAGCTAATAAAGAAAGGATGTGTATCTTTCCTTGCTTTTGTCACCATTAGGGAGACTAAGGAGACTAAGCTAGAAGACATCCATGTTGTGTAAGAATTTCCGGACGTGTTTCCGGAAGATTTGCCTGGATTACCTCCACAAAGAGAAGTGGCCTTCACCATCGACTTGATCCCTGGTGCTGGTCCAGTTTCTAAGGCACCATATAGGATGTCCCCGGCTGAGTTCAAAGAACTAAAGGAACAATTGATGGAACTTCTAAAGAAGGGATTTATTAGACCAAGCACTTCCCCGTGGGGAGCACCTGTGCTGTTTGTAAAGAAGAAAGATGGATCCATGAGGTTATGCATCGACTATCGACAGTTGAATCATCTCACTATCAAGAACAAGTATTGTCACGCCCAGAGCGCGGAAGATACTCGGATGTGCGCGACGAGTTTATATCAATCATGTCAATCAGAGTAGTAGTGTATTCGACACCAAGACAGAGATGTGCAAAAGTAAAGATAACCCAATCCATTTATTTCTTCATAACATAGGTCTATTACAAACCCAATACTCTTATTCAAATAAGAAGGAAAAGTACATAGTTGACTCAAGAAAATAGGGAAAGGACTAGTTGACACAGGAGAATAAGCTCTATCTCTTTCACTCTTGACTTTCCCCGTCAGTTTGAATCTCATCGTCGGACTTACCTGAAAAGTAAGGACAACACGGAGTGAGCGAACGCTCAGTAGGAAATTATATCTCAGGAACTAGCAAGGGGTTTAAGTAATTACATCTTTCATGAATGCACTATAACTATGCATGCTCGCATAAAACGACAAGATAGAAAGAGAATATAACAATAAGGTAACAAGGAGAACTAGTCATGAACTTTCAAGAACTTATATCAAATGATATCAAGATAGTCAAGCAAGTACTTTATCATGTCAAGATAAAATTTGGCTATCACGTTCAAACACGCAAGTAATTACCCTTTTTCGGGCCACGCAAGTCATGTAATATCAAGTCAAGTATAAGATTTGTGGAATGTTCAATCAAGCTAATCATGCACTTCGGTATAGTGCCAATACCGTGATCAATCAACTCCCTCAGGCACAAGTACTTTCGGGTGCTCCTCCCAGGACCAGATCGGGCCCTATATGCGCAGGCATTAATCATGTTTTTAACATCCACTTTTGTGTATAGCCATCATGGAATTTCAATAAATAAGCTTATATCCATGTAAGACAAACTTTGATAGATTGGAGTTCAAAAATGTGACTTTTGACACCAATAGGCGATGATAACGGTACAATCACGAATTCGATAAAACTAGGTAGAATAGGTTCCCATAACTCGGGTACCATGACAAACAAGTATGACACTATAGAATTGAGGCCCATATGGATAGTACCTTAATGGCAAGACATCCTCATTCTTAATATAGAATTGAGGTCCACAAGAACATCAAGTTTACACATAGAAATTGGAGTTTACAAGAACTACATCAATGGCATGATAATTTCATTCCATTAAGAGAATTCTCATGATATACACTTAGCATATCATGAGGGCCGGTATACCATGTAACTATAGAGGGACATGGCAATAATTGTGTAATGGGTTTTTAGGGTACAACCAGCTCAATCGACCTTGAGGGAATCCAAGGCTACGAGGAGTCTTACGGAGGTCTCTATGACTAACTCGCTAGTCCAAAGGAACGGAATGTCCAATGAAGAGCTTGTATGTCAACGAGAATTGAATGTGTAATGCGATAAATCGTCGTAGAAAACGTGGGACTATACTCACGGAGTGGAGTAATAGTGCCTGATATATAGATATAGGCACACATATATGTATAGTGAAACCCTCGGATAACAGTAATCAGGAAAATCAGTAAGCAGAAAAATAGCGACTTTGGTAAAGTCATTTTTCATCAATTAACGCCTCAAGTAGGGGCGTTTCTATTAAATTTGATGACATATGCAGAGGTCGTCCTTTCCAATATTGCTATTTTACAGGATATTAATAATCTGTAATTTTATTAAAAACGCGCCCTGGGAAGGGGCGTTACTAGGAAAAAGGCGCCCTAGTCTGGGGCGTTAGTTAAGCAAGAGACGACCTGGTTAAGGTCGTGAATTCACAATTTTACAAATTTCAAGATAATGAATATTTCAGGAACATGGTATATAGTCAGGACCAGAAAAATATCAGGATCTCAATAAAATAGTCATGCATTTATTTAGAATCATGTTTGCATTGATAATTAATTTTTAAACATGCTATTTATTAATTAACAGGAATTAACGTCCGTGTGCAGGGCGTCGAATCTGGAATCGACGACCTGGGCATGGTCGTGGCTTTTAAATTAACGCCCTTGTTAGGGTCGTTTCTTTCAAAAACTCTGTAGAAAATAAACAGAACGCATGAAAACTATATGCATGTATGAACTGATGATGTTTTAATTATTAAGAGGCTATTTGGGCTACAATCCCTGAGAAAATCCTACCTCTATGAAGATTTTGAACGGATGCAGGTTCTGGGAAGAAAAGAACGATACTCTGTTTTATAAACAGAGTATTCTGAAGCTTTTGAATTCAATATCAGCAGCAAGGCAGAGGAGGCACGAACAGACACAGTCGTTTGTTGATGAAGAACCCACGTTCTTCAGTAGATTAAGAGCTCCTTGACCTGTAAGTGGAAGAAGATGAATAAGATTTATTCTTCATACTATCCTATCGGAAGAGAAGGAAAACCAAAGGAAGAACCCACCTGTTCTTCACGGACGGCAGTCAGATTCCCTATAAACAAAAGAGGATGAAGAATCAATTCATGTTCTTCACATAATAGTAAACAGAGAAAGAAATAAGGAAGAACTGTTAGTTCTTTACCTACCGTAGCAGAGACGATCGGCCAAATAGCTTTCTAGGGTTCGATCCATCAAGGTATTTATAGGATTTTGGAAATCCTAATAAGGTTAGTGTTCGATTGGAAGTAACACTTCTGTGATAGAGTCATTACTACATTCGAACTCTTTCCCATAGTTATCACTTACCCTGGATAAGTTCCTGGGTCGAACGGAAGACGAATTGAATTAACGACCTAGGTAAGGGCGTCGAATTTAAATTGACGCCTTGGCATGCGTCGTTTCTTGTTGAAACGCATCCAAGCAAAAAGGCGTTTCCCTTTTTATTGTATTTTTATTATTTTTATTTATTTTGGTCGTCTGAAATTTGACGCCGTGACACGTGGGCGTCACTTCTTAAAAACACGCCTTGTAGAAGGGCGCTTCTTTGTAAAATCGCGCCTTTTCCTGAGGCGTTATTTTTATTAGAGTTTAATTCTTTTCCATTTCAAATTTTATCTTTTGTTTACTTAGTCTTTTATTCTATTTTGATTTATTTTATTCTTTTAAATTTATTAGGGTTGCTACACCCTCCCCCACTTAAAAAGAATTTGGTCCCCAAATTCTATAGCATATATTTATATAGAGAGTGTAGAGTACATACCTTCTAGAATAACTCTGGAAATCGTTTCCTCATAGATTCCTCGGTCTCCCATGTAGCTTCATGTTCTGAATTCTTATTCCATTGTACTTTTAGCATGGGAATAACCTTATTCCTTAGGGTACGTACTTCTCGATCTAGTATTCTTATGGGCTTCTGCTCGTGTGTGAGATCTTTCTGGATTACTAGATTTCCATGCTCAATAATATGTGATGGATCATGCACATACTTCTTTAACATAGATATGTGGAACACAACATGTACTTCGGACAGTTGAGGTGGCAATGCGATGCGATAAGCAACCTCGCCAACTCTCTCTAGTATCTCGAAGGATCCGATGAATCTTGGTGTAAGCTTGCCTTTAACACCAAATCTCCGTATCCCACGTCCAGGTGATACCTTGAGAAATACATGATCTCCGATTTGGAATTCAAGATCTCTCCTTCTTGTGTCGACATAAGCCTTTTGCCTAGACTGAGCAGCTTGCAGTCTTTCTCTAATTAATTATATTTTCTCAGTAGTATCCCTTACCATGTCTGGACCTAACAGTTGTTTCTCTCGAACTTCGTTCCAGCATATGGGTGATCGGTAACTCCTTCCGTATAAGGCTTCGAAAGGTGCCATTTGTATACTTGCCTGGTAGCTGTTATTGTATGCAAATTCAACCAGAGGCAAGTGATCATGCCAGTTTCCACCAAAATCAATAATGCATGCTCTTAGCATATCTTCGACTACTTGATTAGTTCTCTCGGTCTGACCATCTGTTTGAGGATGAAAAGCTGTACTAAAGTAAGCCTTGTTCCCAACGAATGTTGTAGTCCCTTCCAAAAATAAGAAGTAAAACGGAGATCTCTGTCAGACACGATTGAAACAGGAATACCATGTAATCTGACTATTTCCTTGATGTATAGTGCAGCTAAGACATCAACTGACCATCGACTCTTGATTGGCAAGAAATGCGCTGATTTAGTCAATCGGTCAATGATAACCCATATTCCATCATGTCCTCTTTTTGATTTAGATAGACCCATGATGAAGTCCATACCAATAGCCTCCCACTTCTATTTAGGAATATCTAGAGGATGTAGTTTTCCAGCAGGCTTTTGGTGTTCCGCCTTGACTTGTTGGCATGTGAGACAACGTGATACATAGTCTGCTATTTCTCTTTTCATGTTGGGCCACCAAATTTTTTTTTTTTTACATCTTGGTACATTTTGGTAGATCCGGGATGAATCGCATATCGTGATCTGTGAGCTTCATCTAAGATCTTCTTCTTCAATTCTGGGCAGTCCGGTATACAAGTTCTGTTTCTGAATAACAACCTTCTATCAGAAGTTAATTGGAAATCCGATTGTCCTTCTAATCTGCCCTTGATCTCCACTAATGTTGGGTCATCATCCTGAAGCGCTTGTATTTCAGTTAATAGGTCTGACTGGATACTTATATGAGATAATATGACGCACCTAGGGTCCGTGTCCATACTTATATTGAGTTCAGAGAATTGCTCCAGCAACTTCCATTCTTGAATCATACAATTTGCTAACAGTACTCTCGGCTTTCGACTAAGGGCATCCGCTACATGATTACCCTTTCCGGGATGATATTGTATATTGAAGTCGAAGTCCTTGAGATATTCCAGCCATCGTCTTTGCCTCATATTTAACTCCTTCTGTGAGAAAAGATATTTGAGACTCTTGTGGTCGGAGTATACAGTAAACTGCACTCCATATAGATAATGTCTCCATATCTTCAGTGTAAATACTACCGCGGCCAATTCTAAGTCATGGACGTGGTAGTTCTCTTCATGCTTCTTCAATTGACGAGAAGAGTAAGCTATAACCTTTCCTTGTTGCATTAGAACACATCCGAGGCCAATGCCAGAAGCATCAGTGTATACCTCGAATTTCTCTCCTTCCACTGGTAAAGCTAAGACAGGAGCTGTAGTACGATGATCCTTGAGAGTTTGGAAGCTTCTTTCACATTCCTCACTCCATTCGTAACGGATCTCCTTGCGAGTTAACCTCGTAAGGGGCACGGCGATCTTAGAGAAATCTTTGATGAATCGTCTGTAATAGCCAGCAAGACCTAAGAAACTTCGGATTTCGCTAGCATTGGTCGGTCTTTCCCAATTTCTTACAGCTTCAACTTTTGATGGATCTACTGATAAGCCATCCTTTGATATAACATGTCCGAGAAAAGTTACTTCTTCAAGCCAGAATTCACACTTGCTGAGTTTTGCATATAATTGATTTGTCCTCAATATTTGTAATGCAATCCTTAAATGCTCCTCATGCTCTTCCTTGGTCTTAGAATAAATCAATATATCATCAATAAAGACCACCACACATTGATCCAAATAAGGCCTGAATATGCTATTCATTAACTGCATAAAGGCAGCAGGGGCATTTGTTAGTCCAAAAGGCATAACAACGAATTCATAATGGCCATACCTGCTTCTGAATGCGGTCTTATGAATGTCATCATCTTTGATCCTTAACTGATGATATCCCGACCTGAGATCAATCTTTGAGAAATACTTGGATCCAGATATTTGGTTAAATAATTCATCGATTCTCGGCAGTGGATACTTGTTCTTGATAGTGAGATGATTCAACTGTCGATAGTCGACGCATAGCCTCATGGATCCATCTTTCTTTCTTACAAACAGTACAGGTGCTCCCCACGGGGAAGTACTTGGTCTAATGAATCCTTTCTTAATGAGTTCCATCAATTGCTCCTTTAACTCCTTGAGTTCAGCAGGTGACATTCTATAAGGTGCCTTTGAAATTGGACCAGCACCAAGGACTAAGTCAATGGTGAAGGCCACTTCTCTTTGCGGGGGTAATCCCCGCAAATCTTCCGGAAACACGTCCAGAAATTCTTGCACTACTGGAATGTCTTCTAGCTTAGTTTCCTTAGCTTCTTTAACTGTGATAAATGCAAGGAAAGATACACATCCTTTTCTGATGAGCTTGCTAGCTCATAGAGTCGAAATAAAAGGGGATTTGCTTCGACTCTTAGGGCTAGTAAATATTAATTCTGGAAATTCCTTGAAAGTAACCTTGCTATTGCGGCAATCAACAGTTGCCTGATACTTGGTTAACCAATCTGCTCCTAGTACGACATCATACTCCTTCAGATCTAAACATATGAGATCAATAGGGAGATTTCTACCCTGAACCAATACTTCACAGTTTTGGTAATGATGTGTAATATCAGTCTCGTCACCCAGAGGAGTAGACAAAACTAACTTCATCCATTCCGGTTCTAGAGGTAATGGGTCAGCGAATTTCTTAGAAATAATAGAATGCGATGCACCAGTATCAATTAAGACATATGCATTCTTGGAACAAACTTTCAATGTACCTTCCACTAGTTCGCCTTCTTCTTCTTGCTCGGTCTCCTTGATTGCATGAAGACGAGCATTCTTTGTTACCGGGCGTTTCCCGTCACCGGCTTGATCGTTAAGTAATGGGCAATCGGGAATCCGATGCTCACGACTCCCACAACGGAGACATGCTCCTAGTTTCCTCCAGCATTCTTCTGCTCTATGGCCCGCCTTATCACAATGCTTGCACACTGTATTTGAAGGGGTAGTGGTGATAGAGAAGGGCTTGGTCTTCTTAAATTTTTGATCTTGTGAGGGCGTACCTCCATTGCTAGGCCTTTTCTTGAAGTTGGGTTTAAAGGAACCCGAACCTGTAACTTGTTCCTTCTTATCCTTACCACGAATTCTATCGGATAGCTCCGTGGCATCTTCTAATAACTGTGCGTGGCGCACAATCTCCGAGTAGACCTGAATGTCCATCGGTGCCAGTTGAGTGATGTATTGGGGTCTGAGCCCATTAAGAAACCTCCTAGCTTTCATTTTCTCGGTGCTAACTAGATGCTTAGCATACCGAGATAATCTAGAGAATTGGGCCTCATACTCGGCCACTGATAAAGATCGTTGCTTTAATGCAGCAAATTCTGCAGCTTTCTTCTCCTGGACTCGGTCCGAAAAATATTTAGCGTTGAAATGTTCAACGAATTCTTCCCAAGTAACTTGGTCTTGATTTATAGTAGCTTCTATTGATTCCCACCAGCATCTAGCATCCCTTTCTAACTGAAAGGTAGCTAACAAAATTTTATCCTGATCCGTGCATTGCATGACACGGAAGATACGTTCTGTCTCCCTGATCCAGTGTTCTGCGTCGTCCGGATCAGTAGAACCCATGAATTTGGGCGGGTTCATGTTCTTGAAAGTCTGATGGAGACTTCTTGCTCGTTGTCCACCTCCTTGTGCTACTTGTTGCAGCACCTGAGTCATGCCCTGAAGTGTACGCTGCATGTTGCGCCATTGGGCACGTTTGGCAGCCATTATCCTACAATTATAATAACTAGATTAATACGTGATTTGTATTTTAAAGACTAGCATTCTATGTTAACTTTTACCCTTGGTTCTACCCAATCTCACTGGTTAAAGGGTTAAAACCTATCCTTGGACTTGGGTTTTCCTAGGAATTGAATACCCTAGGCTCTGATACCACAAAAACTGTCACGCCCCGAGCGCGGAAGATACTCGGATGTGCGCGACGAGTTTATATCAATCATGTCAATCAGAGTAGTAGTGTATTCGACACCAAGACAGAGATGCGCAAAAGTAAAGATAACCCAATCCATTTATTTCTTCATAACATAGGTCTATTACAAACCCAATACTCTTATTCAAATAAGAAGGAAAAGTACATAGTTGACTCAAGAAAATAGGGAAAGGACTAGTTGACACTGGAGAATAAGCTCTATCTCTTTCACTCTTGACTTTCCCCGTCAGTTTGAATCTCATCGTCGGACTTACCTGAAAAGTAAGGACAACACGGAGTGAGCGAACGCTCAGTAGGAAATTATATCTCAGGAACTAGTAAGGGGTTTAAGTAATTACATCTTTCATGAATGCACTATAACTATGCATGCTCGCATAAAACGACAAGATAGAAAGAGAATATAACAATAAGGTAACAAGGAGAACTAGTCATGAACTTTCAAGAACTTATATCAAATGATATCAAGATAGTCAAGCAAGTACTTTATCATGTCAAGATGAAATTTGGCTATCACGTTCAAACACGCAAGTAATTACCCTTTTTCGGGCCACGCAAGTCATGTAATATCAAGTCAAGTATAAGATTTATGGAATGTTCAATCAAGCTAGTCATGCACTTCGGTATAATGCCAATACCGTGATCAATCAACTCCCTCGGGCACAAGTACTTTCGGGTGCTCCTCCCAGGACCAGATCGGGCCCTATATGCGCAGGCATTAATCATGTTTTTAACATCCACTTTTATGTATAGCCATCATGGAATTTCAATAAATAAGCTTATATCCATGTAAGACAAACTTTGATAGATTGGAGTTCAAAAATGTGACTTTTGACACCAATAGGCGAT
This sequence comes from Amorphophallus konjac, assembly GCA_022559845.1. NCBI lineage: Eukaryota > Viridiplantae > Streptophyta > Magnoliopsida > Alismatales > Araceae > Amorphophallus > Amorphophallus konjac. Next base: position 153,864,488 of record CM040121.1, read on the forward strand.
GATAACAGTACAATCACGAATTCGATAAAACTAGGTAGAATAGGTTCCCATAACTCGGGTACCATGACAAACAAGTATGACACTATAGAATTGAGGCCCATATGGATAGTACCTCAATGGCAAGACATCCTCATTCTTAATATAGAATTGAGGTCCACAAGAACATCAAGTTTACACATAGAAATTGGAGTTTACAAGAACTACATCAATGGCATGATAATTTCATTCCATTAAGAGAATTCTCATGATATACACTTAGCATATCATGAGGGCCGGTATACCATGTAACTATAGAGGGATATGGCAATAATTGAGTAATGGGTTTTTAGGGTACAACCAGCTCAATCGGCCTTGAGGGAATCCAAGGCTACGAGGAGTCTTACGGAGGTCTCTATGACTAACTCGCTAGTCCAAAGGAACGGAATGTCCAATGGAGAGCTTGTATGTCAACGAGAATTGAATGTGTAATGCGATAAATCGTCGTAGAAAACGTGGGACTATACTCACGGAGTGGAGTAATAGTGCCTAATATATAGATATAGGGACATATATATGTATAGTGAAACCCTCGGATAACAGTAATCAGGAAAATCAGTAAGCAGAAAAATAGCGACTTTGGTAAAGTCGTTTTTCATCAATTAACGCCTCAAGCAGGGGCGTTTCTGTTAAATTTGACGACATATGCAGAGGTCGTCCTTTCCAATATTGCTATTTTACAGGATATTAATAATCTGTAATTTTGTTAAAAACGCGCCCTGGGAAGGGGCGTTACTAGGAAAAAGGCGCCCTAGTCTGGGGCGTTAGTTAAGCAAGAGACGACCTGGTCAAGGTCGTGAATTCACAATTTTACAAATTTCAAGATAATGAATATTTCAGGAACATGGTATATAGTCAGGACCAGAAAAATATCAGGATCTCAATAAAATAGTCATGCATTTATTTATAATCATGTTTGCATTGATAATTAATTTTTAAACATGCTATTTATTAATTAACAGGAATTAACGTCTGTGTGCAGGGCGTCGAATCTGGAATCGACGACCTGGGCATGGTCGTGGCTTTTAAATTAACGCCCTTGTTAGGGTCGTTTCTTTCAAAAACTCTGTAGAAAATAAACAGAACGCATGAAAACTATATGCATGTATGAACTGATGATGTTTTAATTATTAAGAGGCTATTTGGGCTACAATCCCTGAGAAAGGCCTACCTCTATGAAGATTTTGAACGGATGCATGTTCTGGGAAGAAAAGAACGATACTCTGTTTTATAAACAGAGTATTCTGAAGCTTTTGAATTCAATATCAGCAGCAAGGCAGAGGAGGCACGAACAGACACAGTCGTTTGTTGATGAAGAACCCACGTTCTTCAGTAGATTAAGAGCTCCTCGACCTGTAAGTGGAAGAAGATGAATAAGATTTATTCTTCATACTATCCTATCGGAAGAGAAGGAAAACCAAAGGAAGAACCCACCTGTTCTTCACGGACGGCAGTCAGATTCCCTATAAACAAAAGAGGATGAAGAATCAATTCATGTTCTTCACATAATAGTAAATAGAGAAAGAAATAAGGAAGAACTGTTAGTTCTTTACCTACCGTAGCAGAGACGATCGACCAAATAGCTTTCTAGGGTTCGATCCATCAAGGTATTTATAGGATTTTGGAAATCCTAATAAGGTTAGTGTTCGATTGGAAGTAACACTTCCGTGATAGAGTCATTACTACATTCGAACTCTTTCCCATAGTTATCACTTACCCTGGATAAGTTCCTGGGTCGAACGGAAGACGAATTGAATTAACGACCTAGGTAAGGGCGTCGAATTTAAATTGACGCCTTGGCATGCGTCATTTCTTGTTGAAACGCGTCCAAGCAAAAGGGTGTTTCCCTTTTTATTGTATTTTTATTATTTTTATTTATTTTGGTCGTCTGAAATTTGACGCCGTGACACGTGGGCGTCACTTCTTAAAAACACGCCTTGTAGAAGGGCGCTTCTTTGTAAAATCGCGCCTTTTCCTGAGGCGTTATTTTTATTAGAGTTTAATTCTTTTCCATTTCGGATTTTATCTTTTGTTTACTTAGTCTTTTATTCTATTTTGATTTATTTTATTCTTTTAAATTTATTAGGGTTGCTACAAGTATCCACTACCGAGAATCGATGAATTATTTGATCAAATATATGGATCCAAATATTTCTCGAAGATTGATCTCAGGTCGGGATATCACCAACTAAGGATCAAAGATGAGGACATTCATAAGACCGCGTTCAGGAGCAGGTATGGGCACTATGAATTTGTTGTTATGCCTTTTGGACTAACGAATGCCCCTGCAGCCTTTATGCAGTTGATGAATAGTATATTCAGGCCTCATCTAGATCAGTTCGTGGTGGTTTTCATTGATGATATACTGATCTATTCAAAGACCAAGGAAGAGCATGAGGAGCATTTGAGGATTTCATTACAGATATTGAGGACGAATCAGCTATATGCAAAGCTCAGTAAATGTGAATTCTGGCTAGAAGAAGTATCTTTCTTGGGACATGTGATTTCAAAGGACGGTTTATCAGTAGATCCATCAAAGGTTGAAGCTGTAAGGAATTGGGAAAGACCGACCAATGCTAGCGAGATCCGTAGTTTCTTGGGTCTTGCGGGCTCTTATAGGCGATTCATCAAGGATTTATCCAAGATCGCTGTACCACTCACTAGGCTAACTCGCAAGGAGATCCGTTATGAATGGAGCGAGGAATGTGAAAGAAGCTTCCAAGCTCTCAAGGATCACCTACTTATAGCCTCGATCTTAGCCCTACCAGCTGAAGGAGAGAAATTCGAGGTATACACGGATGCGTCTGGCATTGGCCTCAGATGCATTTTGATGCAACAAGGAAGAGTTATAGCTTACTCTTCTCGCCAATTAAAGAAGCATGAAGAGAACTACCCAGTTCATGACTTGGAGTTGGCTGCGGTAGTGTTTGCACTAAAGATATAGAGACATTACCTATACGGAGTATGGTTCACTGTATACTCTGACCATAAGAGTCTCAAGTATCTCTTCTCCCAGAAAGAATTGAATATGAGACAAAGACGTTGGCTAGAATATCTCAAGGACTTCGACTTTACAATACAATATCATCCTAGAAAGGGTAATCTTGTAGCTGATGCCCTCAGTCGAAAGCCGAGAGCACTATTAGCCAATTGTATGGTTCAGGAGTGGAAACTACTTGAACAATTCACTAAGCTTAATATAAGCATGGACAAGGAGGACAAGTGTGTTACACTATCTCATATGATGGTACAGCCAGATCTACTTTCTGAAATACAAGAACTCCAAGATAATGACCCCGTATTAGTGGAAATCAAGGGAAAAATAGAAGGACAACCTGATTTCAAATTAACCTCAGATGGAAGGTTGTTGTTCAGAGATAGAACTTGCATCCCCGATTGTCCAGAGCTAACGAAGAGGATCTTAGATGAAGCACACAACTCAAGGTACACGATTCATCCAAGATCTACTAAAATGTACCAAGATTTGAAAAAGACCTTTTGGTGGCCCAATATGAAAAGAGAAGTAGCAGATTTCGTGTCTCGCTATCTCATATGCCAACAGGTCAAGGCAGAACACCAAAAGCCTGCCGGTAAACTACATCCTCTAGATATTCCTAAGTGGAAGTGGGAGGATATCGGTATAGACTTCATTATGGGTCTGTCTAAATCTAAAGGAGGATATGATGGAATATGGGTCATCATCGACCGTTTGACCAAGTCGGCACACTTCTTGCCAATCAAGAGCCGATGGTCAGTTGATGTCCTTGCTGCTCTGTACATAAAGGAAATAGTCAGACTACATGGAGTACTTGTCTCAATCGTGTCTGACCGAGACCCACGATTCACTTCACACTTTTGGAAGGGTCTACAACATTCGTTGAAGATGAGACTTAACTTTAGTACCGCTTTTCATCCTCAAACAGATGGTCAGACCGAAAGAACGAATCAGGTGGTAGAAGACATGCTCAGAGCTTGTATTATTGACTTCGGTGGAAGCTGGCATGACCACTTGCCTTTGGTCGAGTTTGCATACAACAATAGTTATCAGGCAAGCATTGAGATGGCACCTTTCGAAGCCTTGTATAGAAGGAGTTGCCAATCACCCTTATGCTGAGATGAAGTAGGCGAGAAACAACTATTAGGCCCAGACATGGTAAGGGATACCACCGAAAAGATTCAGCTCATTAGAGAAAGACTTCAAGTGGCTCAATCTAGACAGAAGGCTTATGCTAACATAAGAAGAAGAGATCTCGAATTCCAAGTCGAAGATCCTGTATTTCTCAAGATATCACTTGGACGTGGAATAAAGAGATTTTGTGTTAAGGGCAAGCTTACGTCAATGTTTATCGGACCTTTTGAGGTACTAGAAAGAGTCGGCGAGGTGGCTTACCGCGTCGCTCTACCTCCTCAATTGTCCGAAGTTCATAACGTGTTCCACATATCTATGTTGAAGAAGTATGTGCATGATCCCTCACATATCATCAACCATAGTGACTTGGTGATTCAAAGGGATCTCACATATGAACAAAGGCCCAAGAAGATCCTCGATCGCGAGGAACGTACACTAAGGAACAAAACTATTCCCATGGTAAAAGTGCAATGGAGTAAATGCTCAGAACACGAAGTCACATGGGAGACCGAGGAGTCTATGAGGAAGCGATTCTCAGACTTATTCTAAGTGGTATGTACTCTACACTCTCCACATTTATATGCGATTGAATTTGGGGACCAAATTCTTTTAAGTGGAGGAGGGTGTAGCAACCCTGGTAAATTAAAGGACTAGAAAATCCAAATAAATTAAAACCAGTAAATAATCAAGGCCCAGACCTTGTACACAACCCTCTTACGTCCTAAAAAGCCTCGCAAGAGGAACTCATAGATCCTACCCTTGTGTTATAATGGATTAAGAATAGAAGGGCATTTTTAATAGCCATTTAAAGTCATATTATAATTTTGTTTGAATTAATAATAAATAAACCTTAAAGAAAATGTCAATTTATTAATAATTTATAAATTGTAATATTTCATATTTGTTACAATATATTTTTATTTAAAGGAATAATTGTATATTGATAAGCTTTAATGCACTAGAGATAGTTAAAAGATAATAGAATAGGCATTTAATGCACATTGCAATTCTATTTTCAATAATCAATAAATCTTGAAAGAAACGTCAATTTATAGTAATTTAGAAAATGTAAGATTTCATATTCATTACATTATAATTTTATTAGAAGGAAGAAGTATATATTAATAAGATTTAAATATATTAAGGAAAATTAAAAGGTAATAGAATGGGCATATAGATAATATTGGTCTTTTGAAGCATGCACGGCAATGGAAAGAAAAGTAAATAGCGCCCAACGTATGGACACGTTATTCACATAAAAAGTCGTTAACAAAGTCGCTATTTCTTTAGAAAGTGAATAGTGTCACTTTTTAAATAAAAGGAATTTTATAAAAATAATTACACGAAAAAATAAAGAAAAATGGAAAATTCATACCCCTAAAATTTCATAACTAGATCTCATCTAATAAAAAAGATAAAAATCCCCAAACATTTGTAAACATTTAAAAATTTACGTGAAAGGGTTTAATAGCACCCGAATCAAGGGCATGTTTTCTTAAGAAATGTCTAAACGATGGGCGTGACTTAGTAACAACGTGGCTTTAGCAAGGACGTGACTTTCCTTAAAGTTAAATAAGGAAACTAACAGCCGTATTTCGCTCGAACTGGGAAGTAATAGTGTTTCTGAAAGGATTAAAATGGGGGAATTCAAATACTAGTAGGATTCTGACTAAGAATACTATTCCCAATCAAACTCTAACTCCCAGTGGGTTTCCCAACACTATAAATACCCCCCCTTGATGACCCTATGTTACTCTGCTGCCTTAAATCCCCACGTTAGTGCTTCTTCCTCAGCAACCTTAGCTTCGTGCAAACCACAAACCGAAGCTGCTGTTGTTCTCCTAAGATCAAGCTTGGCCATCCCTTCTTCCTCTTCCAAACTTCTGCTAACGGGAGGAGAGAACAACGGATTGACTACTGCTGCTATATTATTTCTAATTGCAGGCAAGAAAAAGCCTCTGCAAGCTTCTTCTCCATCCTGTTAATTGTGCCAGAAGGAGCATTCTTACAAGAATTACTGCTGCTGCTGCTACGTTTCTTATTAAGCTAAGGATCTCTTCTCCTGCTACAATCATCAAGGAGAATCTTCTAAGTCCGCTGCTTGCATACAAGGAAGGGCCTTGCAACTCTTTTGTTCCTGTTGTTGCCATATCTCTAGAAACCTTATTCCATTCAGTTCTTCAATTCTTTCAATCAAACACCATCAACTCAAGGTAGGTTTTCTCAAGTCGTAGCCCAATTGATAGATATATAAGTTCATGCATGCATTTAGACTCTTTTTACTATGTTTTACCGTGATTTATAGCGTTCTATTTTAGTTTCAAATTTTGAAATAGCGACCCAGGCTTGAGCGCTATTCTCAAGGCGCGACTGCATGGCAGCCGCCACTTTCATAAACTAAATAATTAAATCAGCATGGTTGAAATTTAATAACTTGACATGTGGACATCTACTTAACTTAGTACGTGCATGACTTGATTCCTCTTATTTTCCTCTACAAGACCATGTGACCTATTCCATGCAAATTTCGACAGATTAAACAACACCGGCATAATGGGCGCTGTTTTAATATCGCGCCTATAAGTTGGGCGCTATCTATTGACAAGCGACTGGAATCCGGGCGCCAATCACCCTATACACAGACTTGAAACACGACTTGACGTAGGGCGCTATTTTTTAAACGTGGCTGCGCCATGGGCCCTATTTAATCCAGAACATAATGATGTATTGAAAGGCTATACAAATCCCAGGTTTTGTCTACATTAAAATTGGAAATGGAATTTAAAGGACACGGCTGGGTCACAGGCGCGTTTCGTTAATATAGTGGCTGCACCCTAGTGGCTATTTAAGAAATAGCGACCAGTACCCAGGCGCCATTTTCTGAGATATATGTTTCCGTTGATTTCATGTATACCCTAGCGATGGGTTACATATTAGGCACTATATTCCATACCGTGAGTATAGTCCCGCATTTCTCGGAGATTCATCGATTACCCTGTACTTTCTCGATGACATACGATGTAACGACCCGAGAATCTGATTACCGGGAAGGCCCGATAACCCGAGACTCGTACCGCCACCCACGAGTCCGAAGACTCGGAAGGGTTAAAAGGATGGTGTGGAAACTACATAAGCATCACAGATAATTGCAGAAATTAAACAGTTATAATATTAAGCAGAAGATAAATTAACAATTTACATGGTCCACAATAAAGAACAATAATAACAGCAGTCCACGACTAGTACAGTGACAAGAAAGAAAAGTACAGCTACACGGGGCATCCCCCGGCTCTGACCTCTGGCACTACCTCTGGGCACCCGCACCACGCTGCGCTCCTGACGCGCTCCCCGAAGGTGGCGCCTCACCTGAAACACGGTGAAAACACGCAGGGAATGAGTCTCAGAACAAGACTCAGTAGGGATCACTCGAACCCTACCTCAAAAAACGAGAAACCACTACTCTAGCGGTAGGAAAGTACCTCGGAAAGGAAAGCCCTGTACTCTATAGAACTAGACCCTACGGCACGCAAACTGACACACGTGCCACGGCACGAGAAGACCGAAACTCAACGGTCGAACCGTCAAAACCCGAAGGTCGGAAACACACGACTGACAGTCTAACACTCCGTACTCGACAGGAGTACCACCCACTAGAAGCACAGCCGGTAGCGTCCCCTGACATCTTACACCGCACCGCAGGTGAACCGCCTGACGTGGTAGGTCCTACCCGAGGCGCAAACACCGTACAAGTAACCACAAACAAGTAACTAGCTGGGGTCACGCCCGTCGACGTGGGTCCAACCGCCCCCAACCACGTGTGCACACACAGACCACGCGTCCTAGGTCTGGTCCTCTGACCGGTTTTCCCCCGCAGCCGGACTCTGGCTACGACGAGGGGCCTATGGTAACCGGTCCACAAACCGTCTCGAAAGGTGGGTGCCCGTACACCACTCCCAGGTGAGACCAGCACCTCGTACTGGTGGGCTACGACTAGTGGAGGGTCACTGAAGGAGTAGACTCTCGAGTCAACGGAAAACAACGTCCGAAACCGACAACGTGTGGGAATCACCCCACGCACCAGCTCCGTCAAACGGGGCCACGGTCGGAGAAAAACGGACGCACCGCCCACGGCCAAACTCATGACCAAGGCAAACGGAACCTCCGGACACCAAAGACACGGTCACGGAACTCCACGGGGTGCCCGGGACGCACACACGGCCCAAGGGGAAACACCCAACAACGAACCAAATCGCGCTAGGGATACCTCGCGCGACAGGGCATGTCGCGCTAGGGTCCCCTAGCGCAACAAGGGTTGTCGCGCTATGGCCCCACAGCGCGACACGGACTATCGCGCTAGGGAACCCTAGCGCGACAAGGACCATCGCGCTAGGTCCTCCTAGCGCGACAATGATGATCGCGCTAGGACCCCATAGCGCGACACGAACCGCCAAACTGTTCATCTTCTCCGATGAACGCGCTCGGTCGGGGCAGCGCGACCTCCAAGAACGCGCTACTGGAGTATAGCGCGTTCTCAGTCCGCGGCCGAAAACGGTAAGAACGCCCAAAAATTCCAACCACGCCCCCATACCTCCATAGGAGAGGGGGAAAACAAAGGGAAAGACCCCTGGGGACCCCTAGCATGATTCTAGGCCCTCAAAACACGAATCCATGCATTGAATCCATAGATCGGGCGAGCTCTCCCCAAATCATGGAAAAACCCAAAAACGCTCAAATGATCCCCTCTCGGCCTCCCCGCGGCCTATAAATCACGGAAAAGAACGGCATGAGGCTAAGGAACGTCACCCTACCTCAATGGAGCGAATGCTCCGCCGGATCGATCACGAATCACGAAGAATGCTCGAAGCTTCACGAACTCCCCACGCTTCCCACGCTCGCCGCACGCCCACGAGATCGCCTCACCGTCGCCCACGCGTCCGCGCCGTCGCCCCGCCGCCGTCCGTAGCCGGAGAGGGGTTCGCCGCGTCCGAATGGGAGAGAGGGAGAGAGAGAAGGCTCACGGTCGCGAGAGAGAGGGAGAGGAAGAAGAAAGGGAAAAGGGAAAAAGAAAAGAAAAAGGATTAGGATTTATAGAAAATCCGAATTTTCGGAAAAATACCGAAAAATAGAAAAATACATTTCTGGAATCCTCGGAACGCACCGATCGTAACGGTACCACTCGTGCCTGGGGGAACTGTCTGGTTCGCCCGCAGCGAGCTTCCGAAGGAAAAGCCGAAACACACACCGGGAATCGGAAAACACACGCGGAAAAAGCCGCGGAACGCCTCCGGGCCTCCGAAACGACTCCGGATCGCGCCGATCCGAACACGAAAGATGTCCGAAACGAAATTTCGGACACAACGGAGCTGGACGCTCCGAAAACCAGATCCGGGACCCACGAAGAAGGATCCGAAAGGTCCGGGATATTACAGCCCTCCCCCCTTAAGGAATTTCGTCCTCGAAATTGAGAACAACCAAAGGGGAAAGAAGAGGAAGACTCACTCAAACAGATACGGGAACTGCTGACGCATCTCGTCCTCACGTTCCCACGAAGCCTCACCACCAGAGTGTCGTTGCCACACGACCTTTACCAAGGGAATGACCTTGTTCCGCAGGCACTGCTCTCGCCTATCCTCCACGCGGATCGGAAACTCTGGGAGAGAAAGATCTGGAGTCACCTCAGGCCAAACAGAAAACTCGAGCACATGAGAGTCATCGGGCATATACTTCCGCAACATCGAGACGTGGAACACGTCATGCACCGACGCCAACTCAGGAGGTAACTGCAACCGGTAAGCAACCTCACCGATGCGTTCCACAATCGCGAAAGGACCAATATAGCGGGGACTCAGCTTCCCACGCCGTCCAAAACGCATCACCCCCTTCATCGGAGAAACTCTCAAGAACACATGATCGCCCACGGCGAACTCGAGGGGCTGCCTCCTACGGTCAGCATAGCTCTTCTGCCGACTCTGGGCCGCCAACATGTTCTGACGAATCAGGTGCACAACCTCCACACATTGCTGCACCAATTCCGGTCCCGTCAAAACACGCTCACCCACCTCAAACCAATCAAGTGGAGTCCGACAAGGACGCCCATACAATGCCTCATAAGGAGCCATGCCGATGCTCGAATGATAGCTGTTGTTATAGGCAAACTCCACCAACGGTAGGTGATGAATCCAACTCCCCTGCCACTCCAGGCAGCAGGATCTCAGCATGTCCTCCAAAGTCTGAATGGTCCTCTCAGACTGACCATCTGACTGAGGATGATATGCCGAGCTAAATGCCAACTCCGTGCCAAGAGCTCGCTGGAAACTCCTCCAGAATCCAGAAGTGAAGCGCGGATCTCGATCCGACACGATCGAAATGGGAACCCCATGCAACGGCACGATCCGCTCCACATAAAGACGAGCCAACTTAGGCACGCTCCAGCTGACCTTGACCGGTAGCAACCGCGACACCTTCGTCAGCCGATCTACCAGCAACCAAATACTGTCCTGCCCACTCGGGGTCCTCGGCAACCCCACCACAAAATCTGTGGTCACATGGTCCCACTTCCAAGCAGGAACATCCAAGGGCTGGAGAGTACCTCCTGGTCGCTGATGCTCCGCCTTCACCTGCTGACAGATCAGGCACCTGGCCACAAATTCGGCAACATCTCTCTTCATGCCAGGCCACCAGAACTGCCTCCGCAAGTTCCGATACATCTTCGTCGCACCCGGGTGTACAGTGTACCTGCTCCCATGAGCCTCGCGTAACACCGCACGACGAACCTGCTCCTCCGCTGGGACGTACAACCTGCCACGAAACCTCGCAGCACCGTCCTCGCCGAGCTCCACGTCAGCCATAGCCAGAATCCGGGGCAACTCAGGGTCCGCATGTTGAGCCTCTGTCACCTGACGACGGATAGCAGGAGTGACAGTCAGACTCGCAAGCACTGCCAACCCTCGCTCCTGGGGAATCTTGAGCCTGAAGGATACTTCGGGCACCTGTTCCCAGAGCCTCCACTTCCTCAGCATCAAGGTACTGACCGCCACCTTCCGACTCAAGGCATCGGCGACGACATTCATCCTGCCCGGCTGATAAGATAGGGTGAAGTCATAGTCCTTCATGAACTCCATCCAACGCCTTTGTCTGAGGTTCAGATCTCTCTGCGAGAACACATACCTCAAACTCTGATGGTCAGTGAACACCTCGAACTTCTCACCGTACAGATAATGCCTCCAGATCTTCAGCGCGAAGATCACCACCGCCAACTCAAGATCATGGGTAGGGTAGTTCTCCTCATGGGGCTTTAGCTGCCGAGATGCATAAGCCACCACTCTACCATGCTGCATCAGAACAGCACCCAATCCAACGCCGGAAGCATCTGTACACACCACAAAACCTCCCGATCCAGAAGGCAAAACCAACACCGGAGCCGAGGTGAGCAACCTCTTCAGTTCACTGAAGCTCTGCTCACACTCCTCGGACCAAACGAAAGGCACGTCCTTCCGCGTGAGCCTAGTCATCGGGGTCGCAATGCGAGAAAAATCCTGGATAAATCGGCGATAATAACCCGCAAGCCCCAAGAAACTCCGGATCTCCGTCACCGACCTCGGCCTCGGCCACTGCATCACAGCCTCGACCTTGGCGGGATCCACGGAAATGCCATCACCAGAAATCACGTGCCCCAGAAAGTGCACCTCGCTGAGCCAAAACTCGCACTTGCTGAGCTTCGCATACAACTGGTGATCTCGCAACGTTTGCAGCACCACACCCAAATGGTACGCATGCTCCTCAGCAGACCGCGAATAAACAAGGATGTCATCCACGAAGATGACCACGAACTGGTCCAAATACGGATGAAACACCCTCTGCATCAAGTCCATGAAGGCTGCCGGGGCATTGGTGAGCCCAAACGGCATCACCAGAAACTCATAATGCCCGTACCTCGTACTGAATGCAGTCTTCTCCACATCGGACTCGCGAATTCTCAGCTGATAGTAACCGGACCGCAAATCAATCCGCGAGAACACCCGCGCAGACTGAAGCTGGTCGAACAAATCATCAATCCGCGGCAACGGATACTTGTTCTTAATGGTCACTTCATTCAGCTGCCGATAGTCAATGCATAGCCGCAGACTACCGTCCTTCTTCTTCACGAACAACACGGGCGCACCCCAAGGGGAAAAGCTCGGACGAATGTACCCCTTGGCCAACAGTTCCTGCAACTGCGCCCTCAACTCCCTCAACTCAGCGGGGGCCATACGGTAGGGAGCCTTCGCCAAAGGTCCCGTACCAGGTACAACCTCAATCACGAAATCGATCTCCCGCTGGGGAGGTAATCCAGGCAACTCCTCAGGAAAAACATCGGGAAACTCGCACACCACCGCAATGTCCTCGACATCCGGCTCCATCCGGTCAGACACAACCACAGACGCGAGAAAACCCTGACAACCTGAATCAAGCAATCGACGGGCTCGAATAGCAGAGATAAGGAATCGAGAAGAGGTGGAACGGATACCTTGGAAATAGAAGGTCCTCTTGTTCGGATGCTGGAAGTAGAACCTCTTCATCCCACAATCCACCACCGCTCCATGAGTCTCGAGCCAATCCATGCCTAGAATCACGTCGTAATCCCGAAGCTGCAACGCATACAACCTGCCTGGCATACTCCGCCCATCGATCCACACCGGAACCTGGTCGAAGCAATACGGAGTGACCATAAAATCACCCGAAGGCAACTCCACTGCCAAATCACAGGACAACTGGGTCACCGGCTCCTCGACGCTCGACGCGAAATCCTCCGAAATAAACGAATGAGACGCGCCAGAATCAAATAAAACCCGAGCCGCACAACCTAAAATCTGAACGGTACCTTCCACGAGCTGCGATGCCACTGCCTCTGCCCTAGTCATGTGCGTGATCTGGCCACGAGCCCTCTGCTTGCCTCCCACACTAGCTGACCTGGGTAGCGGCGGATACTGTCCCTGTTGCTGCTGCTGCTGCCTCTGCTGCTGGGGAACCTGCTGCTGCTGAGGAAACTGCTGCTGCGGCGGTCTCTGAGGACAGTCACGCGCCATGTGCCCTGGCTGGTCACACCGAAAACAGATGATCGACGCCGTGCACTGCCTGCCTGGGTGGGTCCCACCACACCGTGGACAAGGTCCTCGCGATCCACCCACTGATCCATGACGCTGAAAAGGAATCGGCTGCTGTACACTGCCCGATGAAGCTTGTCCCTGATCCTTGGGCTTCTTACGGAAACCCTTCTTCAAGAACTTCTTGACCTTCGAGCTAAAAGACGCAGATCCTGCCACTGACGCTGCCGGTGCCGGTACTCCTGAACCACCCGACGCATGCTGGAAGAAACCCTGCTGCTGGGTAGCCGACTGCTGGCTGCGACCTGACAAAGACTGCCCCTGGCTGATCGGTCCTCGAGTCCTCTGCATATCCATCTCCAAGGAAATCGTAACACGAGACGCTGTCTCTAGATCAGTGGCCCCATTCGCGATCAAATGGTGCCTCAGCTCCAACCTCAAGCCCTGCACAAACTGCGTCGTCCTCACCCGCTCATGCTCCATGATATGAGGTGCATACCGACCCAGCTCGACAAATCGGGCCCTGTACTGCAACACGGACATGTCACCCTGCACCAGCTCCAGAAACTCCCGCATCCGCTGCGTAGCAACGACGTCTGGACAGTACGTACGCTCGAAAGCACTGACAAAGTCATCCCACTCGACCTGCTCAAGTGGACGAAGCTGAAAGGACGTCTTCCACTCGGAAGACCACCACCTCCGAGCCGTACCCTGCAACTGGTTGTAGGCCAACACCACTCTGTCCTCGGCAGTACTCTTCGCAGAACTGAACACCCGCTCCATCTCATCAAGCAAATCACGAGCCGCATCAGGGTCTGCCTGGCCGCTAAAGTAAGGTGGATGGAACTGCATGAAGTCCCTCACCGCTCGGCCTGGCCCACCCCTGACTGACGAGCCCTCGGCAGCCTCTCCGCCAAACTGCTGAGACATGAGATGGTACATGCCACGAAAGAAATCCTCGGCCCCCGGAGCCCTCGCAGCATCCGCGGCCTCGGTAGCTCCCGGAACTCTGCTATGCTCCTCCTGGTCCCTCTGGACCCCCTGCTGGATCTCCTGACCTCCAGCCGACTGCCCCTGCTGAGAGCGAGAACTCCTCCTCGGCGCCATCCTCGCTCCTGAAGCACAAGACAGAAAACACGAAAACGGCAATGTCAGAATAAAACATGCGGTGCCCAATGCCAGCGTCACATGTACATCATCGTTGTGGACTAGTGGACCACTACAATTACCTATGATTCTCATGTAATTCCACAACCGCGCTCTGATACCAGCTGTAACGACCCGAGAATCCGATTACCGGGAAGGCCCGATAACCCGAGACTCGTACCGCCACCCACGAGTCCGAAGACTCGGAAGGGTTAAAAGGATGGTGTGGAAACTACATAAGCATCACAGATAATTGCAGAAATTAAACAGTTATAATATTAAGCAGGAGATAAATTAACAATTTACATGGTCCACAATAAAGAACAATAATAACAGCAGTCCACGACTAGTACAGTGACAAGAAAGAAAAGTACAGCTACACGGGGCATCCCCCGGCTCTGACCTCTGGCACTACCTCTGGGCACCCGCACCACGCTGCGCTCCTGACGCGCTCCCCGAAGGTGGCGCCTCACCTGAAACACGGTGAAAACACGCAGGGAATGAGTCTCAGAACAAGACTCAGTAGGGATCACTCGAACCCTACCTCGAAAAACGAGAAACCACTACTCTAGCGGTAGTAAAGTATCTCGGAAAGGAAAGCCCTGTACTCTATAGAACTAGACCCTACGGCACGCAAACCGACACACGTGCCACGGCACGAGAAGACTGAAACTCAACGGTCGAACCGTCAAAACCCGAAGGTCGGAAACACACGACTGACAGTCTAACACTCCGTACTCGACAGGAGTACCACCCACTAGAAGCACAGTCGGTAGCGTCCCCTGACGTCTTACACCGCACCGCAGGTGAACCGCCTGACGTGGTAGGTCCTACCCGAGGCGCAAACACCGTACAAGTAACCACAAACAAGTAACTAGCTGGGGTCACGCCCGTCGACGTGGGTCCAACCGCCCCCAACCACGTGTGCACACACAGACCACGCGTCCTAGGTCTGGTCCTCTGACCGGTTTTCCCCCGCAGCCGGACTCTGGCTACGACGAGGGGCCTACGGTAACCGGTCCACAAACCGTCTCGAAAGGTGGGTGCCCGTACACCACTCCCAGGTGAGACCAGCACCTCGTACTGGTGGGCTACGACTAGTGGAGGGTCACTGAAGGAGTAGACTCTCGAGTCAACGGAAAACAACGTCCGAAATCGACAACGTGTGGGAATCACCCCACGCACCAGCTCCGTCAAACGGGGCCACGGTCGGAGAAAAACGGACGCACCGCCCACGGCCAAACTCATGACCAAGGCAAACGGAACCTCCGGACACCAAAGACACGGTCACGGAACTCCACGGGGTGCCCGGGACGCACACACGGCCCAAGGGGAAACACCCAACAACGAACCAAATCGCGCTAGGGATACCTCGCGCGACAGGGCATGTCGCGCTAGGGTCCCCTAGCGCAACAAGGGTTGTCGCGCTATGGCCCCATAGCGCGAAACGGACTATCGCGCTAGGGAACCCTAGCGCGACAAGGACCATCGCGCTAGGTCCTCCTAGCGCGACAATGATGATCGCGCTAGGACCCCATAGCGCGACACGAACCGCCAAACTGTTCATCTTCTCCGATGAACGCGCTCGGTCGGGGCAGCGCGACCTCCAAGAACGCGCTACTGGAGTATAGCGCGTTCTCAGTCCGCGGCCGAAAACGGTAAGAACGCCCAAAAATTCCAACCACGCCCCCATACCTCCATAGGAGAGGGGGAAAACAAAGGGAAAGACCCCTGGGGACCCCTAGCATGATTCTAGGCCCTCAAAACACGAATCCATGCATTGAATCCATAGATCGGGCGAGCTCTCCCCAAATCATGGAAAAACCCAAAAACGCTCAAATGATCCCCTCTCGGCCTCCCCACGGCCTATAAATCACGGAAAAGAACGGCATGAGGCTAAGGAACGTCACCCTACCTCAATGGAGCGAATGCTCCGCCGGATCGATCACGAATCACGAAGAATGCTCGAAGCTTCACGAACTCCCCACGCTTCCCACGCTCGCCGCACGCCCACGAGATCGCCTCACCGTCGCCCACGCGTCCGCGCCGTCGCCCCGCCGCCGTCCGTAGCCGGAGAGGGGTTCGCCGCGTCCGAATGGGAGAGAGGGAGAGAGAGAAGGCTCACGGTCGCGAGAGAGAGGGAGAGGAAGAAGAAAGGGAAAAGGGAAAAAGAAAAGAAAAAGGATTAGGATTTATAGAAAATCCGAATTTTTGGAAAAATACCGAAAAATAGAAAAATACATTTCTGGAATCCTCGGAACGCACCGATCGTAACGGTACCACTCGTGCCTAGGGGAACTGCCTGGTTCGCCCGCAGCGAGCTTCCGAAGGAAAAGCCGAAACACACACCGGGAATCGGAAAACACACGCGGAAAAAGCCGCGGAACGCCTCCGGGCCTCCGAAACGACTCCGGATCGCGCCGATCCGAACACGAAAGATGTCCGAAACGAAATTTCGAACACAACGGAGCTGGACGCTCCGAAAACCAGATCCGGGACCCACGAAGAAGGATCCGAAAGGTCCGGGATATTACATACGAGCCCTTCGTTGGACATTCCGTTCCTTCGAACCGGTGAGTTAGTCATGGAGACCTCCGTAAGTCTCCTCGATGCCTTGGATTTCCTCAAGGCCTATTGAGCTGGTTGTACCATAAAAATCCATGACACTTTTTAAATGCCATGTCACTCTAAAGAAATATGGTATACCGGCCCTCTTGATATACTGTCAGGATGTCATGAGAATATTCCTGAAATAATGGGATGGGCAATCTAAACCATTTATATCCTTTAAGAATTGTGTTCCGTACTTGGGGACGCTAATTCTATCTACCTTATCATGTATAAGGACGAGTGAGCATTTCTATATGAGCGCTTATTCTTAATGACATGACACCCATCAAGGGAGCCATCTCCACCTAGTTTTATCGCAATCGCGGGTATACCGTTATTATCGTCCTTACATATCCTGTTCGACCTTGAAATCCTACTCTCTATGGTCTACCTTAAAGTTCCTACAAGCTTGAATCCTTTGGAATTCTATATTGGCTATAACTATAGTGGATGTCGAAATACATGATCAATGCCTGCGCATATAAGGGCCCGATCTGGTCCTGCGAGGAGCACCCGAAAGTACTAGTGCCCATGGGAGTTGTAATAATCACGGTGTGGCATTGCACCGAAGTACTTGTCGTTCTAGATGACATTCCACAATCTCGTACTTGACTCGACTTGACATGACATGACTTGCGTGACCCGGAAAGGGTATTTATTATATACTTGCTTGAAGCATGATAGCTAATTCTCGACATGACATGACAAATATACTTGCTTGAATATCTTGATATAAGTTCTTGAAAGACATGCTAGTTCACTCAACTATATTTTGATATGCACTCTCTATCTTGACATACACTCTTTATTGTCATTTTATGCGAGCATGAATAGCTATATTGCATTCATGTAACTTGTAATCTACTTAAAGCAAGCTAGCACTTGAGATATAAATTCTACTGAGCGTTCGCTCATCCAGTGTTTTTCCCTATTTTTCAGGTAAGTCCGATGACGAGACTCAATCGGATGGGGAAGGTCAAGAGTGAAGAGATTAGAGCTACTCCATCTATCCAAGCGTCTACTAGTCTTATCTTTCTATTTTCTTGAGTCACTCATTGTAGTTTTTCTTTATTGAGTCTTAGCATTTCCATTACGTGAATTTGTAATAAAAGTACTTTAAGGTTACAATTGAATTAAAGGATTTGGTTATATCTACTTTTGCACACTCTGTCTTTGTGTCGAATACACTAACGTTCTGATTGACATGATCGATATAAACTCGTCACGCACTCCGGGTTCCTTCCGCGCTCGGGGCGTGACACCATGGGAACCTTCGAAGCACGACCCTCTTTCTTCTCCTTCATCCCTTTTCTCCTACTGGAGGCCTGTGGACGTCGAAAAATGACGGCGTCGATCGTACGGCATGCACATCGTAACACTCGAGAGCAAGTCGGAGACGAAAAGGCCGAATAAACCTCATGCCTCGCCCGATCAGGACGAGAACTCGCTTGGTGGTCCGCTACCCGCTAAGGAAGCCCCCTAAGCAGAAGATACAGCTACAACGCTCCGACCGGCCATGCTGAGAGCTGAATCAGAGAAAAGTCGGGAACTCCAGCACAGTCTCGGCATGCACCGAAAGTCACGCAGAATCTGGGACCGAGTCCCAGAGGCTACAAACAGAATATTATGGAGGCCATACGTCGCAACCGGAACGTTCTGGGAATGCCGACATTCATATAAATGGCCGCGACTTTGAAAGGAATCCGTTTGGTGCTTAAAACGGCACGAAGTGGCCCTAAAACGGCGCCCCTTAAAACGGCCCGCCCCCCTGTTAAAACGGCCCGCCCCCTTCTTCCTTTGGCTACACGGCGTGCTCCCGTCGAAGGGGCCTCCCCTTTTGATGCTTAAAACGGCGCCACTTGCGTTGCATTAAAACGGCGTCCATATGGCTACTACGGCATGGCCATCTTGAAGGCCAGAAAGTTGAACCGGCGCGCCAATTGCACTTGGGGTAAAACCGGCGTGGGCACTTTCCACCGCGCCGTTTTAACCTCATTCTATCCCATCTCTGGTGCGATACTCTATTCGGCATAAATGCTACACGCAGGGGACATTCAATGCCCGACGTTCTGTCTCCGCCTCCGTTCGACAGCACAGGAGTGGCAGCGGCGAAGCAACCCCTGCGGACCTGCGACCATCTCATCCTCGGACGAACAGCAGCGTACGGCGCGAACCAACGTCGTCCAGCACACCATGTCAGCTCTGAGCTTCGTCGCGGACGAGGTGGAAGTGGCAGGAACCTCCCCAGGCTGGCCAATATATAAAATGGGGGCTACGTTGCAAGAAAAAGAGGGACCAATAGGAGGGAACAGAAGAAGAAGAGAGAAGAGGCGAGAGGGAAGGCTGCTGGTTCGGCTAAGGTTCCCAACGTCCGAAGAGAAGAGGAAGCTACATCCATCCCCATCTGCAAGGTGAAGAAGAAAAAAGAGAGAGGGTGAGAAAGAGAGAGGGGGAAGAGCTTGTGCTCTGTTCCTCCTTCTCCCCCACCAATGTATCTTCTTCCCCCACCTCAACACCTAGTTTTTTTTTATCTTCTCCGTTATATTCTTCCCTGTGCTTTGGGGGGGGGGGTAGATCTCGTCTTGTACCTCTCTTCCCTCCTTTCCTTCCCCTTGAGGATGAATAAAAGGGTGACTCTTGTGGGCATAAACGGCATTCTATTGCTCTCACCTCTTCCCCTTTTCTTCCGTTTTCTCCCTCCCAGTTTTCAACATCACCTGGGGTCCTCAGAAGCTTGCCCTTCTATGGCATGAACTCTGAGGGAACCTGTTTGAAGGGTGAACATTCATGGCCACCTATGGCCTACATCTGTCCCGTTCCACGAAATCCTCACCCGTGAGCTGTGGTCGTTCTTGTAGGCTGGCCCTCGAACGTTCCATACTCACATCTGGGTTCGGACCGCCGTGAGGCTACTCCGATTTTTGAGAGTCTACCCCGGAGTAATCCGATTGGTGGCTTTCCTTTATCTCTGGCAAGTCCCGGTCTAGGGGAGGTGCTGCCCGATTTTTGCCAAGGCTAAGAACGCCCAACAACTAGTGAACAAGTTGAACTGATGAAGAACGAAATGAGGCCTCTGTGAGCAACTGCTGGAGTAAAACACTTAGACGTTCATACTGTTTCATCATAATAAACGATTAAAATGGTTAAAGCTCTTAAAACCTCCTCATTACCAGCTTAATCTATCAACAGAACGAGCAAATCAAACCTTGAATCAATCTACGGGTGAAAGGAAAAGAAAATGCAGTAAACAGAGCTTCAAAACAACCCCCATATAGCTATCCCGGCGCGAGTTGAAACGGCGCGGCCATTGCCCCACCGCGCCGCTTCAACCCTCCTCACAAAACCCCCCCATCTCTTCTCTAAATGCTAAAACGGCGCGCCCTCTCCCTTGCCCTTCGTATCCGGCGCGCGCCCCTCCCACTCCTCCATACACCTAAAAACGGCGCGCTCCTCTACTCTCACCTCTCCTTGCAAATTGCTAATACGGCGTGGCTAAACCGCCCCCCCCCCCCCTTTTTAACATTCTAAACCGGCGCGCCCATCTTATTGCGACTTGCTAATACGGCGTGGCAAAAGAAAACTAAAAGAATGAAAAGAAGAAGGAAATCGATTAAAATTAAAGAACAACCGAGAGAATAAGGACTAAATCAGTAAACAAAATAGAAAGAATGGAATGGGAATAAACCACTTAAATCAATGATCGGAACGACGGCAATAGCATACCCCCCCATAATTAAATTTTGTTCCGGGGGCGTTGCCCCCGGAAACCCCCGCAAGGGGCGCTGCCCCCTTGACCCCCATGACCTGACCGGGCAGGTCGAACCCCGCGACCTGACCGCGCAGGTCGATCCACGTGTGAGGGCGCACGTTAGTGAGCTCGGGCTATGCACTTAATAATTCACTCCCTCGGACTGGGTGCAAAGAGAAAATCGGCGACGCCTTATGGTATCGGACGTGGTTTACGGAATTTCCGACATGGCCATAGTTCGAAATCATCTCCGGCCAACAGTCTATCAACTTGACCCGTTTCTACCGGGATCCAATCCCGTATTCTCATTAAACTTGCCTTGTTCGTGGCAGACATTCACGCGGTTTTGTCACCGTCTTTTATACTACAAGCACGGAGCTTCGTCCGAACATGAAGTGGCCCATGAGTGGCAGACATAGTCTGAACATTCACGTCCCAATACGGGTTTCTAGCATAGTTCATCTTTCACTATCCTCCTGCATGATTAGTATTCTCTTTAGGCCGTAGGGCCCTTATTCCCGGCAATCAATCAAGGGTGTTCCCCCGTATGGGGGATGTAAATAACGCCGTGACCTTTATGGCGCGGCGGGTTTCGGTCCCGATACGAACTACACAATTGTCTGATTAGTCAGATCGAGCGCATCATGGGCTTCCACGAAGCCCGAATAAATCGTCACTTTGTGACTGGCACGCCCTCGCACTAAATAAACGAATTAACCCCGACCAACAAACGAACAGATTTCCCCCTCGAATTTTAGTGCGTCCACAAGGCCATCCCGTGCCTAGGTAGGCGTGGTGCTGCCCTGGGATTGGTTGAGGACGGCAGGTGGCGACTCTGAGTATCTGTGCCGCTCGTAGCTTAGTGCCGCTCTTCGAAGCTTACCGTTTATGGGTTCGAAGCAACGAGGATGAGCCTTGTCACCGATCTGCTGGTGGAGCCATGGGTTTGCCCGCTGGGTGGCGAGGGGACTCATCCCCTTTAGGCAGAGGTCCCCTATTAACCAACGGGCCAACATTCGAGTGCTTGCCTTTTCTGCCTGTTGATCCGGTGCAGGAAAATAGAGCTCCGGAGCCATGACGAGACCCCTCCTCATGTCAGTTCAAGGAGGGGAAGGCAGTGTTGATTCACATGCCAGCGGGAGGGGTCGGCCGCGCCAATTCAAGGGGCTTGGCGGTCTTGCGCCGGTTCATTTGTACAGGAGAGAGGGCGGAGGCCATGCCATATCATGGGCTGCCCATGGGAGGGCGCCGATTCAGGCAGGCTTGGGAGGATAGCTGCGCCGTATCAAGCTTCATTTGAGCACCAATGCGCCAGTTCAAGAGGGCCCATGGGGTGCGCTGATTCACATGTAAGGAAGAGATCATGCGTCGGTTCACTATGGCTCAAAAAAGGGGTGGAGGCCTTGTGCCGTATCACTTAGCTTTGGTGGGCTTTTGTGTGTCGATTCAAGAGGCCTAGGGAGGGTGTGCCGCATCACTTGGGCTTGGAGGGGGTTGTGCCGTATCACTTGGCACATAATGGGTTTGCCTTTTGTGTCGTATCACTTGGCAAGGACTTGTGCCGTATCACTTGGCAAGGGGCTGTGTTTTGGTAAATTTTATATTCTTCTTTGCCTCATTGACTCCGAACTGGCTCAGACGAGTGCTTGATGTCAGGTACTGCCTTAGTTTCAATGATCCACTTCTGGAGTGTTTATTTCGAAGCTCCCGGGCATCGATTTGCAATTCCGAGTGGTTTCCGACACGTGCCGAACCCGTGCCAGATTACTCGGGCTTCATCCTGATTTGTCCTTCGGCACTGTGAATTGTGTCCTTATGTCTGCTCCATGTATGTGGAGAGCATCTTCATTGAGTGGGAAATCACTCAAAGTGTTTTCACCCTCATTGGGCAGCTCTTCGGCCTCCCACGGACCATTCTGGCATAATGTGTGTTAAACCCGCACCAGACTACTCCGGTTTCATCCTGATTCAGCCTTCGGCACTGTGAATTGTGCTATTAAGCCTACTCTATGCATGTGGAGAGCGTCTTCAACGAGTGGGCAATCACTCAAAGTGTGTTCGCCCTCATTGGGCAGCTCTTCAGCCTCTTGCGGACCTTTCCAGCATAATGTGTGCCCCGATTGGGTCACTCGGGTTTTATGTTGATATTACCTTCGACACCCTGTTTTGAGGGGCCAGGGATATTTCTTCATATTGGGAAGCATCCTTATCAGGTGGCGGACCGCCAGGTGTATTTTCAGCCTGATCGGATGAGATATAGGGTTTGTTAGGCTTGTCGAGACCCAGAGTTCTTGCTAGTGGATTTTTTGGGTGTCCACAAATGCCCCCCCACTTACAGGTGTCGCGAGCAAGGAGCGTGAGCGGGGCCTGCGAGTGTATCTTCTTGTCTAGCAAGCGGTCGACAACGGAGTATAACATCATCGGCTTCACATGAACGGCCTTGGCCGCGCACTATATCGATTGGTTCCGACAGAGAGCCAGACGCCAATCCAGATAACATCATCCGCATTGGGCCTATGCTAACGCAAGGAATTAGGTTCATCTGGCCTTAGACGTAGGTTCTAAGCCATTGGTCTACATCGATTGGCCTTGACTGAGTGCCATGTACTAATCATGATGATATCGTCGACATCAGGTATAGGTTATTGCAAGGACATCGGGTTCATCTGGCCTTAGACGGAACGTCTAAGCCATTAGGTCGTATTGAAGATCGTGGTGGGATGGACGGCTAGTGTTAGATTAAAGAGGGTTGTTTATTTATTGACTTAGACGGGAGGTCTAGGTCAAAGGTTTATTCGTCAATGCCGACAAGGTGTCGGAAGCTGACGCGGTCTATTCATCGACATTGGATTAGTGTTAAGGCAAGGGTTTTTTTATTCTCTAGCCGGACGAAAGGTCTGACTCAGAGTGAAGGGGGTCTTTTTGTTCATGGCTTCAGATGGAAGGTCCGGGCCACGGGTTTATTTGTCGGTGGGACAAAAGAGATTTTGATCTCCAGTGGGACTTGACGAGTCGACATCCCTCGGAGGCTTTGATAGTGAGTTTTTTTCCTCTCTTTTTTTCTTTCTTTTCTTTCTTTTCTTTTTTCTTCCTCTTTTTTTCTTTTTTTTGTTGGCTTGGTTACCAATGGTTGAATATTGAACATCTGTCGGCTTGATTGCCGACGGTTGAATATCTTGATCATCCTCGAACATCTGTTGGCACGGACGCCAATGGGTTGACATCTCCATCATCATTGACCATCATTGAACATCATCGAATCATCTTTGAACATCATCGAACACCATCGAACCATCGAACATCATCGAACATCGAACATCATCGCACATCTTCGAACATCATCGAATCAACTTCGGACATCATCGAATATCATCGACCATCTTCGAATATCTCAAAACATCATCGAATCATCTTCGAACATCATCGAACATCTTCGAACATCATCGAATATCATCGACCATCTTCGAACATCATCAAATCATCGAACATCTTCATCACTATCAGAGCATCTGTCGGCGCGGGCGCCAATGGTTTAACATCTTTAACATCTTCATCATCATCAAACATCTGTCGGCGCAGGCGCCAATGGTTTAACATCTTTAACATCATCAAACATCTGTCGGCGCAGGCGCCAATGGTTTAACATCTTCATCATCATCAGAACATCTGTCAGCGCAGGCGCCAAGGGTTTAACATCTTCATCTTCATCAAACATCTATCGGCGCGAGCGCCAATGGTTTAACTTCTTGAGTGTCACTGACCATCCTCGAACATCTGTCGTGCTGCGTGCCGATAGTTGACGATCTTTAACATCTTTTGAATCTCTTCGAACATCTGTCAGGTTGAGTGCCGATGGTTGATCACCTTTAACATCTTGGCATATCTTCCAACATCTTGGAATATTTGTCGGGCTGAATGCCGACGATTGGATATCTTGAATATCCTCAAATATTCTCGAACATCTGTCAGGCTGAACGTCGATGGTTGAACATTGTTAGCATCCTTGAATATTTTTAAACATCTGTCGAGTTGAACGCCGATGGTTGGACGTCTTTGCCATCCTCTAAACATCTGTGGACATCTGTCAGGTTGAACGCCGACGGTTGAATCATCTTGGATATTTTTGTATATTTTCGAACATCTGTCAGGCTGAACGCCGATGGTTGAATCATCTTGTATTTTTGGATATTTTTGAACATCTGTTGGGCTGAATGACGACGGTTGAATCATCTTTCACATCTTCAGATATCATCAGATATCTTGCACATCTCTAAATGTTGTTGGATATCCTGAACATTTTGGAATATCTTTGAATAGTTGTGAATGCTTGTCGGCTTGGATGCCGATAGTTGAATATTTGAATAGCTTGGTATATCTATCGGTCTGGCCACCGATGGTTGGACATCTTGAGTATCCTTGAACATCTTTAGACATCTGTCGGGTTGAACGTCGACGGTTTGAACATCTTTAACATCGTTTGAACATCTCCGAACACCCACCAGGCTGAACGCCAATGGTTGAGCCTTGTTTAACATCTGTGAATATTTTCAAACATCTGTCGGGCTGGATGCCGACGGTTGAACATCTTGAATATTTTTTGAATATTTGTCGGCTCGGATGTCGATGGTTGAATATTTGCGAGCATCTTTATATATCTATCGGCGTGGATGTCGGCGGTCCCATTATTTGGAACATTTCCGGATATCGACGAACATTTGTTGGCCCAGATGCCAATGGTTGAGCATCCTGCTTTGTATGTTGATCATCATTCTTCATTGATCCTCTATCATCAATCACTATGGCTTTGATCATCATCTTCACCACTCTGTCATCTTTCTCATCACTCTTCTGTTCATCATTTTTCTTTCTTCTCTTTTTTATTGTTATATGGGCCTTCATCATTTGGATAGCCCCTGTAATCGCCAGCCAATATGCAGTGCAGAAATCTACGATAGAACGGCCCTTGAGAGGCCTATATTATCATTTCGTTCATCACTATTACAAGTGATTGTCGCCCCTAAGAGGGGAACACATCTTGCAGCAACCGTACATAGGCTTCTTGACATTTCACACATCTGCCCTGGAACGGGGTACCATTTATATCTTGCAACACCCTTTCCGACTTTCTGCCATAGCACGAGGGGCTTAGAATGCCCTTTAGAGCATATTGTTCGTCAGCTGGTGTGGTGCGGCCGTATTAGCCGCCATCTTCAAGCCGGGCATCTTATGAGGGTGCAGTGAGTCCACCTTGTACTCGCCCATTTGCAGTTCACCTTTCTTGATTAGGCCTTCGATGACATCTTTAAATATGTAGGAATCTTCGATGGAATGCCCCACCATTTGATGATATAGGAAGAATCGGGGATCGTCCCTCCTTTTGACATCGCTCGGTCTTTTCGACTCTGGGAGCACAATCTTGCCACGTTCTTGGGCCCACTCGAAGAGGGTCCAAGTCTTATCTTTTGGGAAGGAATAGGGCTTCTTCATTTTATCCATTAGCGAAGGTGCTTGTTCAGCAGGCTTAGTGGGAGAGACCCCGGCTACCTCTTTCGTTTTCTTCTGTTGTAGCTCGAAAGCCTTAAAATCTGAGGGGCATATTTCCTTCTGTGCTCGATGCTTGACAGTTGGTTCATTCTTCCGACTAGGGGCAGAAGTAGCCGGGCAATACTTTTCCAAGAAGGCCTCAACATCAGCTGCCATATCATTTAGCTGTTCAAAGGTTTTGACTTCAATGCCCATTACCCTTTGTATGATTTCATCTTTCAGATTTCTTCCGCACCTTCGAACAGCGTCCTCGTAACTTGGAGGGAGCCTGCATCTTTCATGGGGATTTCCCCCTCTTCTTGTATAGTCCAAAGCGGACTCATCATCTCTTTGTCTAATTATTTGTAATTTGGCCTCGGTGGCTTCCCCCTCAACCAGTTTCATCTTAGCCGCTCGCTCGACCCTTGGCTTATTCATCACTGCCGGAGCTATCGAACTCGGGTGCTGGCCAGCTGATTGTAGAAGTGGGTTTATCCCCGACATAGTATGAGGTATCATGCTTGCCCCGTGATGCCCCAGGGAGGCTGAAGGATGTGTCAAAGGCATGTCTTGTAGCCGTTGAGAGGAGC
This sequence comes from Amorphophallus konjac, assembly GCA_022559845.1. NCBI lineage: Eukaryota > Viridiplantae > Streptophyta > Magnoliopsida > Alismatales > Araceae > Amorphophallus > Amorphophallus konjac. The sequence continues at coordinate 153,891,353 of CM040121.1, forward strand.
TGCCCCATGTATAATCATCTGCTAGCTGGGGCGTAGCTGGCGGCGGTGAGGTTCCGAGTTGCTCAGCACCACCCTGCAAAGTCTCAGATGAAGGCCCGTCTTGCCCGGGTATACCTAGGTATAAGCCCATCTTGCTTAATTTCTTCTTTATTTCTTCAGCTTCTTGTAGCCTTTGATATAGCTTTGCTACCATGGCAGGGTCAGGCTGGGAGGAGTCAGGAGGGCTACCCCCTTTCTCGATTTTAGGTGGATCCAAAGGCGTCTAATCATCATTGCCACGAACATCTTGACCCTCGGAGGTTGACATTTTGGCCCCCATACCCTCACATGGAGAAGGGGCATTATGACATGCCTCCTAATCGGACGATGGAAGGCATACTTCTTCATTTTCTTCTTCATCAGCTTGGCTTGAGCTGGGTGAGGTTGATAATGCATTGCAGGAGAGAACAATGCTCCTCCCTCTATTCTTTGAGGTCATCTTTTTCTTATCCTTTGCGGTCGGCGTACGCCCCCGCAATGGGTCATCTAGTGCACACAACACTTATGATTTTTTTTTTAGCTTCTTGTATCGGGCCCAGGGGTTCTAACTGTCTCCGTAGGATATATTCATTGGTGTTGGCTGTGGAAGCCTCAGACACCTCTTCAGGTAATAGGTGGTAAAAAGATACCATGTTGACTCCCCTCTTCAGATCGGGCAGCTCATGTGGACGTGGAGGATCCACTTTATGTTCATCTATCTGGAGCTCCCCTTTCTTGATCAGACTTTCAATAATATTTTTAAACACATAATAGTCTTCAATAGGGTGCCCAAGTGCCTGATGGTATGGGCAGAATCGGGGATCATCTTTTCTTCGGGCATCACCGAGTCTCTTAGGCTCTGGAAGAGTGATTTTGTTGTACTTAGTGGCCCATTCAAACAGGACCGTGGTCCTCTCTTTAGGGAAGGAGTAGGGCATGTTCATCCTAGCTCGTAAGGAGGGGCCATCCTACCACTCAGTAGGCTTGGCGGGAGGAGGGTGGGCGACCCCTTTATCTTTTTGCCGCTCGAACGCCTTGAAGTCGACTGTATTAACTTCCTTAGGCGCGGGTCACTTATCAACTACTTTCTGGCTCGAAGCAGTAGGGGCAGAGGAACCACTAGAGAGGAAGGCATCGATCTCCGCCACCACATTGTTTAATCGATCAAAATTAAGATCTTATTTCAATTCCAATCATCTTTACGAGGATCTCCTGCCTCAGGTTTTGTTTGCATATTTGCACTGCATCTTCTTGATGTGGCGGATGCCTTCATCACATGCTGAGGTTTCGCCATCTTTTAATATACTCCAAGGCTGTTTCATCATTCTTCTGCTTGGAGGCATACAGCTCAGCCACGGTGACCTCTCTTTCAACAACGTGGAATCGTTCTCGAAACTTCTATTGCATATCTGGCCAATCACAAATAGATCTGACCGGCAGATTTGAATACCATTCGAAGGTGAGGCCTGTGAGGGAGGCTCCGAAGAACTTTAGCAGGTAGGATTCTTCTGTGGCTTGGTAGCCCATCACGTTAAAATAATGTGCTATGTGCTCTTTAGGTGAGCCTTTCCCGTTGAATTTATCAAATTTTGGCAGCTTACTGACGCGAGCAGGTAGCTTTTTGGAAGCATGGTGAACCAGATACGACACCTTGTAAACATCAAATGCGGCATGATCATCGCTGCCTCTATTGGTCAGCTTCTCTTCGATCATCTATTCTATCATTAATTTGTTCACCATCGTCGGGTCAACAGGGCTTAGACATAGTTGAGCTTGTTGCATCTGCGGCATCATTGGTGACGTTGCTTGAGGTACATTTGTAGTCCCTTGATGCTGAGGAGTGGGCTGCAGTATCGGGGTCATGCCCCCAATGTAATTAGGTGCCAGTTGAGAGGCCACCATTGGAGGAGAAGCTTCGAATTCATCAGCACCTCGTTGCGAGGTTTCAGGGAGAGGTTCGGCCTGTTTCGAGGCTACAGGATGCGTGCTCAGCTCGCTGAGGTGCCTCCTCAACATCTCGACTTCTTATTAATATCTTTGTAGCATCATCATCATAGTAGCCGGATCAGGCATAGAAGAGCTGGAAGCATGACCCTGCCCCTCCGATAGAATATCTGAAGAGGGCGCTAGTCTCTCGCCGTCATCTTCGGTGGTGATCACATTTACAGTCATTGCGATCAGTTCCGCGCTAGTTTCTTCAGCGCGAGCTTGTGTTATCTTGGCTGCAGCTTCCATAGATGAATTTTTGTAGCGGCCGGTCACTCCAGCCATGTTATAGGTGAATATCTGGAGATGCTTGCTCTTCCGAATCATCATAGATATTAGGGACTGCAGCGTCCCGAGAGAGGTGTCTTGAAGGCCGCGGGAGTGTCCCCAGATGGCTTGAATAGTATCATTTCGCCCTTTGGCAGAGCGTATCACATATCGCGGCACTTTGGCTGGTGCCGGAGACTTGTAGGTGTAGCGGCCTTATAAGGTTACCCCACTGTGCTTCTCATCATGAGAGTAGATATTTGCCCATCGAACACAACCCGAGGGTTCTAGTTCAGGATGCGGCGGGACCGGCATCTCCGTCTTCTCTTCGTGTTCTTCTCTTCTTCTCATGGGTCTATCTATCATGGCAGACCTTAGTGTAGTTGAAATCGGGGCCCGTGCTTGCTTGGGCACCCATATCTGCTTGCATCTGGCTGGCTTTGGGGCCAACCCGCCCTTCATCTTGGACTCGGAGTGGTCCATCTTGAATTGGGCTGGCACTTGGAAGGCATTGCGCATCGGCACCATTGAAATCACCCTATTGGGTGTAATCCAGGCATGTTGGCCATTCAGAAACACTCGGACGCCTCCGATGAGCATGCACTTGCCTGAAGTGGATAGCCAGCTCCGCGGTGTGCCAGCATTCTTCTTGGCCACCCTCCTGGCAGCCGGGGAGCACCTCTTGCTACTTGAGACACGTTGGTCAGCTTGGTGGATGAAGTTACCCACCACTTGAGTCTTCTCAGATGCCGACGTTACAGTGGTGGCAGGCTTCATCCCCTGGACGTCCAGGAGTTCCACAAACGTGACCCCCAAGAAGTTGGGGAAGCCGACCACAGGCGGGAAACTATCAAACTGGATCGGCACCACCAAGTAGCCATGGGTGGCATGGCTAGCGACAACAAGGGGTCCGAACGACACAGCCATCGTAATTGTCGAAAAGCAATCTGTGAGATTAAATTACACAGTTAGAATTTTAAGAAGAGGCGATAGGGCCCCTAATCCTAGCAAGGAGATGATGGGAAGTTTGGTCCCACCGGGCGTGTCAGACTTGTGGACGCACTTTTGGAACACATCTATTTATTTTATTAGTCTGTTCATTTATTTATTCATTTATTCGATTTATTTTGTGCATGGCCGTGCCAGTCGCATATGCGACAATGTGTTCAGGCTTCGAGACTGGAGTGGTCCGAAGCCTGTGGTGCGCTCCGTCTGACTAATTAGATGATTGTGGATATCGTGTCGGGACAGAAACTCGCCATGCCGTAAAGGTCACTACGTTAATTACATCCCCTCGGAGAGGGGAAAACCCTTGGTTGATTGCCAGGAAAAGGAGCCATATATATGGCCTAGAATTAACATTAATAACAATGAGATCGTGAAACTCGTGAACTGCGACAGATGCCCCCAGACTGGGGTGTAAGTGTGAGAATCATGTTGGTCGTTTATCGACTATTTTATGTTCAGACGGAAGTCCGTATTGATAGCGTGACGAAGATGGTGATAAACCCGTATGAATGTCCACCAAGTGCACGACGAGTTTAATAAGAATGCGGGATTAGATTCCAGCGGAAGCGGGTCAAGTTTGATGAGCTATTGGCCCGAGATAATACCAAGTCACGACCATATTAGGGTGATCCCTGAGGTCCGAACGCGACTTGCCGGAGCGTCATTGATATTCCCTTCATTCCGGGTTTAGGAGGGTGAGAGCCGCGGATCAATCGCCATTAATTAATTTTTTTGATGGTGTTCTTATTCATTTTTTTTATCATGTTTTCATGGCACCACTTTCATCATTATATTTCCTTCTTTTTTTATCTTCCCTTTTTTATTATTTTTTATCTCCCCTTATATATATATATATGTATATATATTTTATTTTTTGGTTCATTGATTTCATCATTTTTGTATCAGTTTTATTATATTATTCACCCTTTTTATTGTTTTGGCTTTCTTTAAAGTTGTTTTGTTATTTTTTATCTATTTATTTATTTTATTATATTGTCTTTTATTTTTTGATTTTCACGATTTTCCTTGAGGGTGAACAAAATACAGAGATGAAAATAAAAACAAAAGAGGTTTAAATGGGGAGAGCGAACAGTAAAATCTGCCGATTCACTGGTTTCGGCGTTTTGGCATTGTTTTTGGGTTGGTTATATGGGTTTTACACGAGAGAGTGAGAGAACATTTATGTGTGTGTTAAATATGTGTTAACAAGTGTGTTGTTTTTTTTATATTGCAATAGGGGGAGATGGGGGGGGAAAGTAGCGTCAATTCACATGTCTGGAACATATGTGTGTGTGCGTGTGTTTTGTGAGCGGGCATGTGCGTGAGTTGTTTTATTTTTTTTTGTTTTTATATCACAAAAGGGGAATGGGATGGATATGAAACGGCGCAAGGGGGGGAGGGATCCAGCGTGCTTTTGTGCGCCGGATCATCTCCCCTGACTTCGCCTTGGTTTTTTTTTATGTTTTTTTTCTATATGCGGAGTGGGTGGATCGTCACAGTGGAAAGGGAGGTGTTACGTGAGTGGATCAGCGCAGTGAAAAGGAGCTAGAGAGTGACGGAGGTGAACCGGTGCGGGGGTGAATCGGCGCGAGAAGGCTCTCGCGTGTGCGCTAGTTCACCCCTGCGTTGTTTTTTTTTTTGTTTGAGAACGGGGTTCGGTCGATCGAACCGGTTTGGTGGGTCGACCGAAACATCCAGCAGCAGAAGGAAGATGGGCCTGCATCGACACGTGTGTTTGGAAGGGGGAGGGTTGACCCTATGGGTTGATCCCATGATTTAGACAGTTTTTTCTTTTTTCTTTTCTTTTTTTTGTTTATTTGGCAGAATAGATTGCAGGGGGTTTATTATGCAAAGTTTTTTCTCTTTTAGTTCATGTAGGTTTAGCCATTTTTTGTTTATGGAAGGGCCCTTTTTTCTTTATCCATTTCATTTTAGTTCTTGTTCTTATGGCTAGCGTTGTTAGGACATGTGTTTTTTTAGCCGTGTTCCTAGCGGAATTTCAGCAGCTCCACCCCGGACCCGAGGTTTGTGGGGGTGTAAAATAGAGAATCGCCCACGAAAGGATCCGAGGCGGCTTCGCAAATCATCGGGTAAGCTGAGGATAGCTACGTAAAAATCTGAGTTGGATGCGAAAACCCTGAGGACCAGCCTACGAGGGGCTCCGGCGACCCATGGGCGGTAATATCCGAGATTCTGGACGGGAGTTTTATCATATTGCCGGACCTTTGGCCCTTATTATTCACTTCTCAAATGGGGTCCCCGAAGAGCCATGCTACGAGGGAGCAAGCTTCTGGGGGCCCGAAGTGATCACCCAAAGGAAACGAAGAGGACGGGAAGCCCCTTGACGGATGGAGGACATCTGCGAACTCTAACGGACTGCAGGGAGGGGGACAGAGCCCCCACAACCCATGGGTATGGGTGAGAGGGCAACCGTCATTCCCATGGAGGCATGCTATATATTAAAAAAATCAAGGTAAAACACCTTTACATGGATGAGGAGAAACGCCAGCGTTGAGGGAAAAAGGGCAAGATGGAGACCACAACACCTTAACGGAAACCAACTTTTATTCATTGCAAAAGAAACAAAGTGTACATGAAGGGGGATACATCGTTGCAAAGGAAGAAAGAAAGCAGAACAAAGGGAAAACCTTCAAGAGAATACAACAGTCGGGGGGGGGGGGGGGGAGCATTTGCTCCTCCTCCCCCCTATCCTCACCTTTCCTCTTTTCCCTCCCTCACTTTTCTTCGCTCTGCAGACACAGGCGCATAACTCTTCTCTCTTTTCTTCAGCCGACCTCTCTTCTGGTCACCCACCTCCTCTCGCCGCCAACCCCGCTCGACGGAGCTTGCTGTTCTTTTTATGGGGAGCCCAATGCGAACCTTCGAAGCCTGCCCCTCCTTATTCTCCTTCATCCCTTTTCTCTTGCTGGAGCCCATCACGAGCCTATGCGCGTAGGGGAATAGAGGGTAGGCGTAGTGCTGCCCTAGGATTGGTTGAGGACGGCGGGTGGTGACGTTGAGTATTTGCGCCGCTCGTAGCTTAGTACCGCTCTTCGAAGCTTACCTTTAATGGCTTCGAAGCGACGGGGATGAGCCTTGTCGCCGATCTGCTGGTGGAGCCAGGGGTTTTCCCTCTGGGAGGTGAGGGGACTTATCCCCTTTAAGCAGAGATCCCCTATTAACCAACGGGCCGACATCCGACTGCTTGCCTTTTCTGCCTATTGATCCGGTGTGGGAAAACAGAGCTCCGGAGCCATGATGGGACCCCCCCTCGTGTCGGTTCAAGGAGGGGAAGACCGTGCCGATTCACATGCCAGCGGGAGGGGTCGGCCGCGCCGATTCAAGGGGCTTGGTGGTCTTGCGCCGGTTCATTTGTACAGGAGAGAGGGCGGAGGCCTCGCGTATCATGGGCTGCCATGGGAGGGCTCCGATTCAGGCATGCTTGGGAGGATAGCTGCCCTATATCAAGCTTCATCGGAGCATCAATGCACCGGTTCAAGAGGGCCCATGGGGGGCGCCGATTTACATGTAAGGAAGGGATCATGTGCCGGTTCACTTGGGCTCAAAAAAAGGGGTGGAGGCCTTGTGCCGTATCACTTGGCTTTGGTGGGCTTTTGTATGCCGATTCATGAGGCCAAGGAAGCGTGTGACGTATCACTTGGGCTTTGGGGTGGTTGTTCCGTATCACTTGGCACATGAGGGGTTTGCTTTTTGTGCCGTATCACTTGGCAAGGACTTGTGCCGTGTCACTTGGCAAGGGGCTGCATTTTGGTAAATTTTATATTCTTCTTTGCGTCATTGACTCCGAACTGTCTCAGGCGAGTTCCTGACGTCAGGTACTGCCTTAGTTTCAATGATCCACTTTTGGAGTGTTTATTTCGAAGCTCCCGGGCTTCGGTTTGTAATTTCGAGTGGTTTCCGACACGTGACGAACCAGTGCCAGATTACTCGGGTTTCATCCTGATTCGGCTTTTGACACTATGAATTATGTCCTTAATCCTGCTCCATGCATGTGGAGAGGATCTTCATCGATTAGGCAATCACTCAAAGTGTTTTCGCCCTAATTGGGCAGCTCTTCGGCCTCCCACAGACCTTTCTGGCATAATTTGTGCCGAACCCGCGCCAGATTATGCGGGTTTCATCCAGATTCGGCCTTCGGCACTGTGATTTGTGTCCTTAAGCCTACTCCATGCATGTGGAGAGCGTCTTCATCGAGTGGACAATCACTCAAAGTGTTTTCACTCTCATTGGGCAGCTCTTCGGCCTCTTGCGGACCTTTCCTGCATAATGTGTGCCCCGATCGGGTCACTCGGGTTTTATGCTGATATTGCCTTCGACACCCTGTTTTGTGGGGCCATGGATGTTTCTTCATATCGGGAAGCTTCCTTATCAGGTGGCGGATCGCCAGGTGTATTTTGATCTTGATCGGATGAGATATAGGGTTTGTTCGGCTTGATGCGACCCGGAGTTCTTGCTAGTGGATTTTTTGGGTGTCCATAGCCTCCCGAGGTGTTGGTGCAGAGTCGTGCCATGTTTTTGGTGGGTTGTTGGGCAGGAAGGAAAGCTGCATTGCAGAATTGATGGGTGTGAGCTTTTTCACCTGTACTTCTAGATTTAGTTGTTTCTTGTTGGGGTCTATATTACGTCGGATTGTCTGCCCCCCCTGTTTCTGCATTGGGTCGATGCAGAGTTGCGCAGCGGAAGCGTGTGGGCCCATAACCCACAGGCCCCAGGATCAGATTGGTGGCTTAAAGTAGTAATGTTTTACTGTTGATCTAGTCTTGGAGGTTCCTTGGTCAACTATACAGAGTTGCCTTGGGGTTGGAAGCATCGTTGGCCATGGGCATGGCCTTGATTGCCGTGGGATGGCGGCTGTGTTGTGCTGGGTGGCACTGGTAGAGTTGAGATTTGGGGCAGTGTGATGGTAAGAGTTGTCGGTTGTGAGTGATCGTGTGCTAGTATTTTTCACGAATTGTGTCGCGTGGCCCAGAGTGTAGATGATTTTGTGATTGGTGTCGAGGATAGGATGTGGCCATTCAGACTGATCGATTGAGGTGCAGGTGCACGTTGCCCAGAGTCAGGGTAATGATTTGACCGGCGTTGATCGGTGTGGAGGTCCTCGGAGTGGATTCGAAGGATGGAGCAGGTTGGTGTCAAGGGTTTGACCCTGCGGGGATGCCACGAGTAGTCAAGGGAGCTGATCGAGTTGCCTTAGCGCCCAGGTCACGTGTGGTCTATCACATTGGCAACCTTGCGGACATAGTGCTCGAGGCTAGATAAGTGAAGGATGGAGCGCTCGGCTTTTGTGAGACTCGAGAGAGTTTGGAGCTTGGTGGTTTTTGGAGTGCCGCTGACCGGATTGTGGTGTCAAGGTCAGAGGGTTCCCCTGGCTTAGGAGGAGCGGTGCAAGGGGATCTCGAGTGCGAAGCGAGCGGTTGGTTGACTTGAGCGGTGTTGGGTTCAGGTGGGCGCTGAGAGTTGGTTGCTGTCGGTTGGTAGTTCGTGGGAACCGCAGAATTGCCAAGTGTTGGTTGGATGGTTGTAAGGTGGTGCAGCAGTCTCCTCGGTGAAAAATTCCCCCAAAGTGTGTATGCGTGAAGGGAGCCCCACCTTTGGGAATGTGTTAGAGGTGGTGGGCCCAGGAATGGTATGTTTGAGGAGTTTGAGGTTTGCGCGGGTGACCTCGTTGTCCTTTCTCTTCTCAAGAACTTGGTGTTGGCCGGAGGGCCATGAAGGACCATGATGGTGTAGCGTGGTGCGTGGCCACTTTTCGGGTGAACTGGCTGGTGGCCCTGCTGGAGAGCAGGAGAGCAGTGGTCAAGGACTTCCGGTGGATGTGGAACTGGTGGCTAGTAGATGAGTTCTGTGGCCGATGAATTGCCTCGCGGATTGACCATTGTGTGGTCTGAGCTGTGCTCTGTGAAGTCTCTGTCGGTCGACTATTGTGAGTCTCGTGCATATGGGTGGTGACCGAAGAGACGTTGAGCTTAGGATTGGTGTTAACCAGCGATCCTTGAGGTGTGTTGGCCTTGACTGTGATGGATGCTAATGGTGTGAAGTAGGCGGAAGGGTCATGGTCAGCCGTGTTTGCAATATGAGTGTTGCCTAGCGTTGAGGCGTGATTGTGCTCCTTGGGAGGAGTACTCGGTGTTCAGCAGTTAAGGAAGCCGGTGTCCTGAGTGGACTGCTGGGTGTGGAGTTAACAGTTATGGAGGGAAGTCGGGTCTCGACTCGTGTGTTTCCTCCGCTCGTGGAGTGTGCCGAATATTTGTGGTGCCCTAGAGAGTTTCAGGAACCTGAGACAATGCCAGACTCGCCAATCTTCGTGGGTCCCGATCGATTAGAGGATTGGTGTGAATTGGCGGGGTAGAGTGAGAGTGCTCTACTGGTTGTGTTGGTTTGGCGGTGTTCCTCAGTGGTGGTTGCGTTATGGCCGCGCGGTCTTACCGTGGGGTGAGCCCTTCCCTGTGAGTCCTGTGCTTGTCCCAAATTTCGAGGATGAAATTTTTATAAGGGGGGAGGCCTATAACGCCCCGGATTTTTTGGATCCTTTTCCGCGGGTCGTGGATCGTGTCCAAGCAGGTTTTGAACTTTTATATTAAGTTTTTGGACCCCTTTTTCGATGTTTTCATGAGTTATTTCGGGTCCGTGCCGACGCGTGGAGCGGACTAGCTTTTTCCTGGATTTTTTTGGAGTTTGAATAGATTTTTCGGGCATTTTTGGGGTTTATGCGAATTTTATAAATAAAATAAAAAAATTTAAACCTTTTTTCTTACCCCCTCTCTCCCCCCTCTGATCCCTCATATCTCACCCCCTCTCTCTCGCGTCTCACTCTCCCTCTCCCTTCTTACTCCAGCGGTCGATGGAGGTGGCGAGGGGATGTGCAGCGGTGCGACGACGGCGGCGTGGGGCGAGGACGAACCCGAGGGGCGTGGCCGGCGGTGAGGTGGAGGTGTTCGCGGCTGTGGGAAGGCGACCACGTGTAGGAGTGGTGTTTTGGTGGGATTTTTCGATGGTAAAGCTTCTAAAAGGTAGGGGGACGGATCCCTAGCACCCTTGTGGGTTTTCCCTTGCGATTCTGTGTTCCGACGAGGCCGAGAGAGGGTGTTTTTCTTATTTCAAGAAAATGAGCATATTTGGGGCGAGCAGTAGTTTTCGTCCGATTTAGGCCCCGATTGTGGTTTGAATTTAGTTTTCCGGTGGTAGAAATGCCCGGGGATGCCTTCCCTTTGTTTTCTCATTCGCATCGAGGCGAATGGGGCATGGAATCGACCTCCGGGTGGAGCTCGGTCCATTTCTGAAAAATAGTAGGAGACGGCCACATAGGTGGCTGTCTATGCCCTGGTCTGGGCGGCCAAGACCCTGGCCACCCTCCCCATTAAGGGCTGGTAGGCGGCGAAAGAGGTGGCCGCCCAGGGCTCACGGGTGGCCCAGTGCTGGGCGGCCACTGGAGTGGCTGCCCAGGCCTCTGGGCGGCCAAGAGGTTGGCCGCCCAGCCCATCTGTTCTCCGGGGTGCTGTGCTCTGCATTTCGTTGCCCCGAGGTGTCCCTATGCGATACGGTTTCGCAGAAGAGGTGCCAGCGTGATTCTTCATGATTCAGGACTTCTGTGAATGTCCTTTATGGGCCATCCCTATGGGAATTGTGTCAGTGGGAAGTGTTCTTCCCCGTTAAGGTTGCCGCTCACCGATGTCCGTACCCACGTGAGTTAGTAGGCCGGCATCCGTTGGTTCTCGTTACCGGCCATTGGGAGTTTACCTGTACCGAGCTGTGCCGTCTTGTGGTTCCAGGTGTGCATGAGTTAGACATTCTTATGAGTAGTACTCCAATAGACTCAACTCACTGAGTGTCGTGCACGCACTAGCTAGGGCGAGAGCGATTGCTTACTGAGTGCCGACACATTCTGACCGCGTGGTCGAGTGCTGTACTCGATGTGACGGTTTTTAGACTGTTTACCGTAGGGCCCCTCGCCTTGGGAGCTTGAGTCTAGCTGAGGGAAAAATTAGTTAAAGGACCCGACCTTGAGGGCGTGGTCTGTGTGTGCACACTTGGTTGGGGGCAGTGGACCCACGCCGACGGGCGTGACCCCAACTAGTCCTTGTGTCATTGCGACTCCGCCTCACTCTCTGAGAGAGGCCATTAGGCGTGATCGTAGTTGGCGTGGTGTAAGCCGTCAGAGGACGCATCCAGCCGGTGCTAGTGGCGGAGTACTCTAGTCACCATGGGTTTAGTTCTCGACCATGATCCATGGTTCTCCGGGATAAGGGTAGTGCGTTCTGACCCAGTGACTTTAGCGTGTTTTCTCACCTCCGAGGCTGAGCTTTCCCGACAGCGTGGTCAGGGTTCTTATGGTAGCTATGATAGGATGTTTCGGCGGTGTGGTTTTCGTAGTGGCTCCCATCCGTGAGGACTTTCCATGTGTTAGAGGTTGCGTAGGATCTTTCGACAGTGCGACCGCGACCTTCCTTAGCTCGGTAGTTCTGACTCGGGATCGTGGTTCCCTCGTGAGGGTAGGAGTAGTGTAGAGACTTCGCGCTTTTGCTGTTTACTACTTTATTAGCCACCGCTGCTGTTGTTGCTTTACTGCTTTCCTTTACTATTGTTATTTCTGCTGCTGCCTTGTTTACCGCTTTTGTTGTTTTAATCGCTTCGCCACTACTGTTGTTCTTGTTGTTGTTGCTTTACTGCTTTCCTTTACTATGGTTATTTTTGCACCTGCCTTGTTTACCGTTTTCATTGTGGTAGGGATCCGCGGGACACCTACTGAGCCTATGAGATGAGGCTCACTCCCTGCTTTTTCTGGTGCAACATTTCTCCTCGAGGTGGTGCGTCTTAGTCGGAGGTCTTTTAGCAGCCATCTCGCCAGTGCCGGGGTATGTTCTGAGGTAGTGTACGTTTCTTTTCTTTTAGATTGTACTTGTGGACTAGACTCTGTAGTAATGTTTAACTATTATAAAATATTAATTTTATTTTTGTCAGTTAATTATTAAAATTTGTAGATTATTTCCTACTTTGTTTAGAATTTCAATGCATGACCACACCATCCTTTAACCCTTCCGAGCCCCTAGCTCGTGGGTGGCAGCGTAGGATCCAAGTGATATCAGGTTTGACCCGATATTCGGATCTTGGGTCATTACACTAGACCCCTACATCACCAAGGTTCATCATCCCAGAATCTCTAGTCATCAACCCTCAAGGCTAAGCCACTCAGATCCCAGTGAACATTATGGCAATACACCAGGAGATAGGTTAACACTTCATATTTCAAACAAATCATTGAGTGTTAAAACTGAAATCCCTATGATCACTTTATTGTATCAATTTTGATGATAACAAAAAGCTTGGGTAAATTTTGATAACAATACAAGGAAAAGAATGCCTAAAATTCTCTAAGTATAAGATAGTCGCAAGGCTATTCACATAGGCACAAAAATCCTAGATATTTCACTTAGGTGCTAAAAAAGAGCAACTATACTTTCACTTAGTCGAATGAATTCACTTAGGCACTCACATAGGCGCAGATAACATAGTTGAAATACTTAAAAGCTAAAGTGACTTAGTCGCTTGACAGAGCCGACTATCTCAACTCTTAAAAGATCGCCTATCTAAGATAGTCGCATTGAATATAACTAGTCATTAAAACTTTGATAACATAGGCGTAGTCTCATCACCTATCTCAACATCGACTATCTCATGAAACACTTCATATAGGCGCACTTCCAACGCCTATCATAAACATCGCCTATCTGCAAAAAGCATTCAACATAGGCGCATAGACAATCATCTATCTGAAAAAAAAGTCACTGGGATATCGACTATTTTAATGTTAAAAATACTTGAGTTAGAAGACTACCTATCTAAACATAGTTGAACTGTAGCAGTAGCTATCTCATCCTACCTTCGACTATCTTCATTTAACTTAAACTATCAGCTATCTCAAATCTTATCGCCTATGTTAACACAATATTTGTGATAGTTGACTATGTCAAAGTAACTTAGTCGATCATTCAAATTAAAATTTACTTCTAATTGACTATCACAAATGTTCTGACGACTATCTGATGTGACACAAACATCCGAGTCCAAAATTTTCTTTTTGTTTCATTTTGTTTCTCCTTTTTTTACCTTCTATTTCTTCTTCTCTCTCCTTTTTTTTGTCACCTTCTTTCTTTTTCTTTTTCTTCCCTGAACTCCTCTTTTCATTTTTTTTCAAAAGAAATCACCATGCCCTTTTATCTTTTTTTTAGAGCTTCACGAGAGAGGGCAAGAGAATGATGAGATCATGGCAAGCCATGCATCTCACGTGAGAACATGGCAACCATGCACCTCACTCTTTGCATTTGTTTTTTTTTCTTCTGTTTCCTTCTCTAAGAAACGTAACGAGAGAGAGAGAGAAATGTGAGAGAGAAAGAAGAGAAGATAGATAAGAAAGAATACTTGGGTGAGAGACATGAAGAGAGAGAATAGAGAGGATGAGAGGGACTCTCTTATTTATATATATATATAGATGATCATCTCGTAGAGAGAGAGGGAGGGAGGGAAAAGAGAGAGAGAGGGAGAGAGTGTGGGAGGTGGGGAATGACAGTTACGACGGGGAGGGGCACGGGAGTCGGGCGGGCAAACTGCAGCATCTGCCGGCATGCTTGGACAAGGCCGCCGACGTGTTCGGAGGGGGGGGGCACCGTGCTCGGGGGTCGCGGCATGCTCAGGTGAGGGCGAGCACCGTGCTCAGAGGGGACACTAAGCTTGGGCGCCAGTGCATGGTCGGATGCCGCGCCCGAACGCGGTGTGCATGGCCGACTGCCATGCTTGCCATGCTCGGATGCGGGGGTGCTCGCTAGGCTTGGAGGGGCCGTGCTTGGAACGGCAACCGGCAGAGGACCTCTTGGCGGTAACGGCGCTACAGGTGGTGACTGGAAGGGGCACCGTGGTGGCGTTGCCAGGGAAGGATGCTGCCGGCGTGGATTGGACATACAAGGTTCTCGGAGACGATAGCAGCATGCCATCCAACATGTTCGTAGGCCCAGGTGGTCCCGACGGTGGAGGGCCATGCCATCGGGTGGCGAAAGGAGCCGGCGCCGCTGTAGATAAAGGAGGGCGGCTGCTGCTACGACTGACGGAGCCAGCGAACTGACGAGGCAGGGCCGATGCCACGCTCCCGGGCGGGTCACCCTCCGACTGAAGCAATCATCCACAACTTGTTGGTCGTATTGGCGCATCGTCGAGGAGTTGGAGCGGCTGCCATCGCCCGTGGCATGTGGGAGTGCAAGTGCAGGTATGTGCGTTGATTGGGTAAGAGGGCTAGAGAGGGACCTGTGTGAGTGTAGGGAAGAGAGCAGGATGAGAGGGAGCTGCAAAAAGGGGGGGGTCCGGGGGTGTAGGAGAGGGAGAGAGAGAGCCGCATGGGGGAAAGGGAGAGTGAGCAGTCAGGGAGGGAGAGGCCGGCGCAGACAGTGTGTGCAGTGGGTATAGAGAAGAGAGTGAGAGTAGTGTAGCGCAGAGAGAGGGATGAGAGGGCAAGGGGGAGAGAAGAGGGGAAGCTAGAGGGGGAGGGTGAGAGATCCGGCGGTGCAGCTAGCGAAGAGGAAGGGATGAGAGGGCAAGGGGAAGAGAAGAGCTGCGAAGGGGGATTAGCAGGGAGGAGGTGAGGAGTGGGAACCGGTGAGAGGGAGGTGGAGGGGTCACTTGCACTGTGAGTGTGGCGGGAAGGGAGGCCCATGCGTGGGGTTGTGTGGGCGGAGGGCCGGGCTTGGATTGGAGCTACTGGGCGTTTGCAGGACGAGGGAAGGGAGAGAGATGAGTAGCGAGAAGATGGGGGGGTGGAGGCTAAGAGAACGAGAGGGAGAGGGACGTGTGTGTGTAGAGAGAGAGAGGGAGAACCGAGAGGTGAAGGCAGGGAGAGGCCACGGAGGGCATGTGCAGGTAGAGAGAGAGAGAGAGAATTAGAGCTAAAGAGAGAAAGAGAGGGATGAGAGGGAGTTAGAGGGGAAGGATGAGAGATCCTGAGAGATCTGGTGGTGCAGCGAAGAGGAAGGGAGAGAGTATGAGTATGGCCATGCGGAAGAAGTTAGAGGGTGAGGGGAGGGGAGAAGGGTGACTGCCATTGCAGGGAGAGAGGGGGTTGAGGGACGGAGGAAGGGGGTGGGGTAGCTTGGCCAAACCATGGATGAAAAGGAGAAGCAACGGGAGGGGGGGAGGAGGAAGGGAAGGCCGGCGGCCAGGGGGGTTACAGGGAGATTGAGAGGGAGAGGAGAAGGCAGATAGGGGGGAGAGGGAGAGGCAAGAGAGGGCTAGAGAGAGGCCGCCTGCGAAGTGGGAAGTTTGGTGGGAGAGAGAGGAGGTAACGTGGGAGAGAAAGGAGGGGAGAGAGATAGGGGTAGTGAGAGTGGGGTTTCCCCATCTTTCCAAAATTTTAACTTCATTTCATTGCTTAAAATAAAGGTTAAAGGACTCTTTTTATAGATTCCACAAGGAGATCAAAAGACAACTCATTAAAACTTCAACTAATACCTAGCACTCATTATACCTCTAATTGGAAGATTAAAAGACACTATTAAAAAAAGACTCTTTCATGGATATAGCTTAAATCCTATAAAAAGAAAACACACATATTAGGCCTATACATGTGGCCCAATTAATATAAATATTTATTCGATAATTTTGTTGAAGCCGCTTGCCGATCCCGTCAGGTTCAACCATGAATCTTGAATCTCGAACCGACGATCCCGTCAAACCCCTCTGCTTGGAGGAGGTTCGACCTCGAACCTTGTAGCTTAGGATCCCGGTCTGATGGAACAGTCCGATTCCCTAAGCTCTGATACCATTTGATGTGACACAAACATCCGAGTCCAAAATTTTCTTTTTGTTTCATTTTTTTCTCCATTTTTTTCATTCTCCTTTTTTTTACCTTCTATTTATTCTTCTCTCTCCTTTTTTTTTGTCACCTTCTTTCTTTTTCTTCCCTGAACTCCTCTTTTCATTTTTTTTTCAAAAGAAATCACCATGCCCTTTTATCTTTTTCTTTTAGAGCTTCACGAGAGAGGGCAAGAGAATGATGAGATCATGGCAAGCCATGCATCTCACGTGAGAACATGGCAACCATGCACCTCACTCTTTGCATTTGTTTTTTTTTCTTCTGTTTCCTTCTCTAAGAAACGTAACGAGAGAGAGAGAGAAATGTGAGAGAGAAAGAAGAGAAGATAGATAAGAAAGAATACTCGGGTGAGAGACATGAAGAGAGAGAATAGAGAGGATGAGAGGGACTCTCTTATTTATATATATATAGATGATCATCTCGTAGAGAGAGAGGGAGGGAGGGAAGAGAGAGAGAGGGAGAGAGTGTGGGAGGTGGGGAATGACAGTTACGACGGGGAGGGGCACGGGAGTCGGGCGGGCAAACTGCAGCATCTGTCGGCATGCTTGGACAAGGCCGCCGACGTGTTCGGAGGGGGGGGGGCACCGTGCTCGGGGGTCGCGGCGTGCTCAGGTGAGGGCGAGCACCGTGCTCAGAGGGGAAACTAAGCTTGGGCGCCAGTGCATGGTCGGATGCCGCGCCCGAACGCGGTGTGCATGGCCGACTGCCATGCTCGGATGCGGGGGTGCTCGCTAGGCTTGGAGGGGCCTTGCTTGGAACGGCAACTGGCAGAGGACCTCTTGGCGGTAACGGCGTTACAGGTGGTGACTGGAAGGGGCACCGTGGTGGCGTTGCCAGGGAAGGACGTTGCCGGCGTGGACCGGACATACAAGGTTCTCGGAGACGATAGCAGCATGCCATCCAACATGTTCGTAAGCCCAGGTGGTCCCAACGGTGGAGGGCCATGCCATCGGGTGGCGAAAGGAGCCGGCGCCGCTGTAGATAAAGGAGGGCGGCTGCTGCTACGACTGACGGAGCCAGCGAACTGACGAGGCAGGGTCGATGCCACGCTCCCGGGCGGGTCACCCTCCGACTGAAGCAATCATCCACAACTTGTTGGTCGTATTGGCGCATCGTCGAGGAGTTGGAGCGGCTGCCATCGCCCGTGGCATGTGGGAGTGCAAGTGCAGGTATGTGCGTTGATTGGGTAAGAGGGCTAGAGAGGGACCTGTGTGAGTGTAGGGAAGAGAGCAGGATGAGAGGGAGCTGCAAAAAGGGGGGGGGGGTCCGGGGGTGTAGGAGAGGGAGAGAGAGAGCCGCATGGGGGAAAGGGAGAGTGAGCAGTCAGGGAGGGAGAGGCCGGCGCGGACAGTGTGTGCAGTGGGTATAGAGAAGAGAGTGAGAGTAGTGTAGCGCAGAGAGAGGGATGAGAGGGCAAGGGGGAGAGAAGAGAGGAAGCTAGAGGGGGAGGGTGAGAGATCCGGCGGTGCAGCTAGCGAAGAGGAAGGGATGAGAGGGCAAGGGGAAGAGAAGAGCTGCGAAGGGGGATTAGCAGGGAGGAGGTGAGGAGTGGGAACTGGTGAGAGGGAGGTGGAGGGGTCACTTGCACTGTGAGTGTGGCTGGAAGGGAGGCCCATGCGTGGGGTTGTGTGGGCGGAGGGCCGGGCTTGGATTGGAGCTACTGGGCGTTTGCAGGACGAGGGAAGGGAGAGAGATGAGTAGCGAGAAGATGGGGGGGTGGAGGCTAAGAGAACGAGAGGGAGAGGGACGTGTGTGTGTAGAGAGAGAGAGGGAGAACCGAGAGGTGAAGGCAGGGAGAGGCCACAGAGGGCATGTGCAGGTAGAGAGAGAGAGAATTAGAGCTAAAGAGAGAAAGAGAGGGATGAGAGGGAGTTAGAGGGGAAGGATGAGAGATCCTGAGAGATCTGGTGTTGCAGCGAAGAGGAAGGGAGAGAGTATGAGTATGGCCATGCGGAAGAAGTTAGAGGGTGAGGGGAGGAGAGAAGGGTGACTGCCATTGCAGGGAGAGAGGGGGTTGAGGGACGGAGGAAGGGAGTGGGGTAGCTTGGCCAAACCATGGATGAAAAGGAGAAGCAACGGGAGGGGGGGAGGAGGAAGGGAAGGCCGGCGGCCAGGGGGGTTACAGAGAGATTGAGAGGGAGAGGAGAAGGCAGATAGGGGGGAGAGGGAGAGGCAAGAGAGGGCTAGAGAGAGGCCGCCTGCGAAGTGGGAAGTTTGGTGGGAGAGAGAGGAGGTAACGTGGGAGAGAAAGGAGGGGAGAGAGATAGGGGTAGTGAGAGTGGGGTTTCCCCATCTTTCCAAAATTTTAACTTCATTTCATTGCTTAAAATAAAGGTTACAGGACTCTTTTTATAGACTCCACAAGGAGATCAAAAGACAACTCATTAAAACTTCAACTAATACCTAACACTCATTATACCTCTAATTGGAAGATTAAAAGACACTATTAAAAAAAGACTCTTTCATGGATATAGCTTAAATCCTATAAAAAGAAAACACACATATTAGGCCTATACATGTGGCCCAATTAATATAAATATTTATTCGATAATTTTGTTGAAGCCGCTTGCCGATCCCGTCAGGTTCAACCATGAATCTTGAATCTCGAACCGACGATCCCGTCAAACCCCTCTGCTTGGAGGAGGTTCGACCTCGAACCTTGTAGCTCAGGATCCCGGTCTGATGGAACAGTCCGATTCCCTAAGCTCTGATACCATTTGATGTGACACAAACATCCGAGTCCAAAATTTTCTTTTTGTTTCATTTTTTTTCTCCTTTTTTTTCATTCTCCTTTTTTTACCTTCTATTTATTCTTCTCTCTCCTTTTTTTTGTCACCTTCTTTCTTTTTCTTTTTCTTCCCTGAACTCCTCTTTTCATTTTTTTTTCAAAAGAAATCACCATGCCCTTTTATCTTTTTTTTTAGAGCTTCACGAGAGAGGGCAAGAGAATGATGAGATCATGGCAAGCCATGCATCTCACGTGAGAACATGGCAACCATGCACCTCACTCTTTGCATTTGTTTTTTTTTCTTCTGTTTCCTTCTCTAAGAAACGTAACGAGAGAGAGAGAGAAATGTGAGAGAGAAAGAAGAGAAGATAGATAAGAAAGAATACTCGGGTGAGAGACATGAAGAGAGAGAATAGAGAGGATGAGAGGGACTCTCTTATTTATATATATATAGATGATCATCTCGTAGAGAGAGAGGGAGGGAGGGAAGAGAGAGAGAGGGAGAGAGTGTGGGAGGTGGGGAATGACAGTTACGACGGGGAGGGGCACGGGAGTCGGGCGGGCAAACTGCAGCATCTGCCGGCATGCTTGGACAAGGCCGCCGACGTGTTCGGAGGGGGGGGGGCACCGTGCTCGGGGGTCGCGGCGTGCTCAGGTGAGGGCGAGCACCGTGCTCAGAGGGGACACTAAGCTTGGGCGCCAGTGCATGGTCGGATGCCGTGCCCGAACGCGGTGTGCATGGCCGACTGCCATGCTTGCCATGCTCGGATGCGGGGGTGCTCGCTAGGCTTGGAGGGGCCGTGCTTGGAACGGCAACCGGCAGAGGACCTCTTGGCGGTAACGGTGCTACAGGTGGTGACTGGAAGGGGCACCGTGGTGGCGTTGCCAGGGAAGGACGCTGCCGGCGTGGACCGGACATACAAGGTTCTCGGAGACGATAGCAGCATGCCATCCAACATGTTCGTAGGCCCAGGTGGTCCCGACGGTGGAGGGCCATGCCATCGGGTGGCGAAAGGAGCCGGCGCCGCTGTAGATAAAGGAGGGCGGCTGCTGCTACGACTGACGGAGCCAGCGAACTGATGAGGCAGGGCCGATGCCACGCTCCCGGGCGGGTCACCCTCCGACTGAAGCAATCATCCACAACTTGTTGGTCGTATTGGCGCATCGTCGAGGAGTTGGAGCGGCTGCCATCGCCCGTGGCATGTGGGAGTGCAAGTGCAGGTATGTGCGTTGATTGGGTAAGAGGGCTAGAGAGGGACCTGTGTGAGTGTAGGGAAGAGAGCAGGATGAGAGGGAGCTGCAAAAAGGGGGGGTCCGGGGGTGTAGGAGAGGGAGAGAGAGAGCCGCATGGGGGAAAGGGAGAGTGAGCAGTCAGGGAGGGAGAGGCCGACGCGGACAGTGTGTGCAGTGGGTATAGAGAAGAGAGTGAGAGTAGTGTAGCGCAGAGAGAGGGACGAGAGGGCAAGGGGGAGAGAAGAGAGGAAGCTAGAGGGGGAGGGTGAGAGATCAGGCGGTGCAGCTAGCGAAGAGGAAGGGATGAGAGGGCAAGGGGAAGAGAAGAGCTGCGAAGGGGGATTAGCAGGGAGGAGGTGAGGAGTGGGAACCAGTGAGAGGGAGGTGGAGGGGTCACTTGCACTGTGAGTGTGGCGGGAAGGGAGGCCCATGCGTGGGGTTGTGTGGGCGGAGGGCCGGGCTTGGATTGGAGCTACTGGGCGTTTGCAGGACGAGGGAAGGGAGAGAGATGAGTAGCGAGAAGATGGGGGGTGGAGGCTAAGAGAACGAGAGGGAGAGGGACGTGTGTGTGTAGAGAGAGAGAGGGAGAACCGAGAGGTGAAGGCAGGGAGAGGCCACGGAGGGCATGTGCAGGTAGAGAGAGAGAGAGAATTAGAGCTAAAGAGAGAAAGAGAGGGATGAGAGGGAGTTAGAGGGGAAGGATGAGAGATCCTGAGAGATCTGGTGGTGCAGCGAAGAGGAAGGGAGAGAGTATGAGTATGGCCATGCGGAAGAAGTTAGAGGGTGAGGGGAGGGGAGAAGGGTGACTGCCATTGCAGGGAGAGAGGGGGTTGAGGGACGGAGGAAGGGGGTGGGGTAGCTTGGCCAAACCATGGATGAAAAGGAGAAGCAACGGGAGGGGGGGAGGAGGAAGGGAAGGCCGGCGGCCAGGGGGGTTACAGGGAGATTGAGAGGGAGAGGAGAAGGCAGATAGGGGGGAGAGGGAGAGGCAAGAGAGGGCTAGAGAGAGGCCGCCTGCGAAGTGGGAAGTTTGGTGGGAGAGAGAGGAGGTAACGTGGGAGAGAAAGGAGGGGAGAGAGATAGGGGTAGTGAGAGTGGGGTTTCCCCATCTTTCCAAAAATTTAACTTCATTTAATTGCTTAAAATAAAGGTTACAGGACTCTTTTTATAGACTCCACAAGGAGATCAAAAGACAACTCATTAAAACTTCAACTAATACCTAACACTCATTATACCTCTAATTGGAAGATTAAAAGACACTATTAAAAAAAGACTCTTTCATGGATATAGCTTAAATCCTATAAAAAGAAAACACACATATTAGGCCTATACATGTGGCCCAATTAACATAAATATTTATTCGATAATTTTATTGAAGCCGCTTGCCGATCCCGTCAGGTTCAACCATGAATCTTGAATCTCGAACCGACGATCCCGTCACTATCTCAAGAAAATTTAAATTTCAAATGCATTTAATGCAGTCGTGCAGACATTTATTGATACCCGTGCAGTATGAAAAAGAACAAGAAAGCTATGTTTCCTTTTACACGATATATACTTGTCTAAAGACCTAGAAAGGTTAATATTCTTAATCTATTTTTAGGAAGACAAAGACAAGAAAGACAAATGGCATGAACATGAGTACAGATATGGATCAAGATAAGTAAAAAGAAGGAATACTCTATGCAACACTTCCTGATGTTATAATTTCATGGAGTAAACAAATGCCTTCTACAAAGATGATAGCCATATGAAAAAATGGCATCCTAGGAAAGGACATGTGCTTTAAGGAAGATCTTCCTACTTCTTAAGAAAACTACAAAGTCAAAGGAGCCATCCGAGGAAGGATTTGGTTCTATCGTTTCACACAGACAAAGGACCACAGACATCAAAGATAGAGAAATCTTTCTCTGACAGACTACTACTCGCTCAAGACAGATCTGGATCTCTCTAACGTTTATAAGATTAAGTCTAAACGGATACTGAGCTGGGTTTAACGACTACAAAGATGAGCCTAAATGTTACCTTGTTGTATGTAACGGAACCTGCACTAGAGAGAGCTATAAAAAGTGATGTACAGAGAAGGAATAAAATATAGAGAATATACACGAGCTTAACCAAGTGAGAGACCCAACTTCTAGCACAAGTCTGCACTCCAAGTGTTGAGAGATCAAAGTCAAATATTTCTCAACAAATCTTCTGCTGCAAGCTCTAGTGAAGAAGAAGCGAATCACACCACATTCTCTATTGCAATCTTCTCTGCTTCTTCAGGAAAAGCCTTTCAAGCAACTTGTGGACGCAGTTTTTGATATATATATTTAAAATTATTATATCCTTATATCAGTTTATTAGTGCGTGGGCGTGCCAGTCACATAGTGACAATATGTTCAGGCTCCGAGACTAAAGTGGTCCGAAGTCTGTGGTGTGCGCCGTCTGACTAATCAGACAATGCAGGTATCGTGTCGGGACTAGAATCCGCTGGGCCATAAAGGCCACGACGTTAATTGCATCCCCTCAGAGAGGGGAAAGCCTTTGATTAATCGCCAGGAAAAGGGGCCCTATGGCCTGAAATCAACATTTAATAAAATAATTGAAGGATATCTTAAATTGCATAAGAACGCCCCACATTAGGGGGGGTAAAAAAGAAAGCATTTGAATCATGTTGGTCATATTGTGGACCTTTTTATATCTGGACCGAAGTTTGAGTTGAAATCACGACAAAGACGGAGATAAAGTCTGAGCAAATGTATGCTGAGGTACGACAAGTTTGATATAAGGGATTGAAAACATGGGGTCAGCTTATCAGGCTATCGGCCCAAGGCAAGGTCAAGCCGTGGCCATGATGGGGATGGTCCCCGAGGTCCAAGCAAGACTTGTCGGGGCATCATCGATATCTTCTTCACACTGGGTCTAGGGAGGTGAGAGCTCCCGGATCAAACGCCATTAATTTCTTTTTGAAGTTTGTTGTCCTTGGTCATTATTACCTTATTATCATTTTTTAGATTATTGTTTATTTATTATTTAATTTATTATTTTTATTTTATTATTGTTATTAGTGTCATATATATATATCGCGACCCACCGGACGGTCGGGCGCAGAGGGCCAACAAATTTCTAAGAAATATGTCGACCTGCTGTGCATGGTCAACGGATCTTGCCCCTCTCTTCATTTCATTTCATTTCATTTTTTGTTCAAATTATGGTTTCATCATAGCAGATCAAGGGTCATTAAACTCTCATCTTTTATTTCATGTTTCGCTTCATATTTTTGTTTTGGCTATTTCTTTCTTTCTTTTTTAATCTGTGGGCTAAACTCACATATTAGCCGGCATGCGCACAGCATAGGTTGGCTGAATTTGAGAAATTCAGTCGACCTACCTTGCATAGGTCGACTAAATTCTTAGAATTCGGTCGACTTGTGTTGGGCAAGTCTGTTGAATTTCAAAATTTCAGCAGACCTGTGCTTGGCACAGGTCAGCTAGCTCCTGAAGGCCCAGCTAGCATCTGAAGTCCTTCTTTTTGGTTTCTTTCTTGGCTTTACTTGTCTCGTTGATGAGTTTTATAGGGATTTATCTTTTTATTTTCGTTCATCTTCATTTCGTTAAAGTTCAACTGACCTGATCCTTTGGAGCAGTGCAGGGCTGATTCTGGCCTATGCTGTCGCGGGGGGGGGGGGGGGGCATCAAGAAAGGTTTATTGGCTATAGGGCTACAGCAAGCCAAGAGTGTGACGTAGCCCGTGGGGAGCGTCGACGCACCCTTGGCTGTCAATGGATGCTTGCTGCCTATTCATGCAAGGGCCACGTAATGGCATGCAGGAACATGACAAATGGACTCAAGCATGGGCTTTGTGAGTTTAAAGCACACAATATGTAGGGATTTCTATCTTTCTTATCTGCATCAGAGATGCATGCAAAAAGAAATTTGGCATGCAGGCGCACACGTGATGCGCGTGGTCTGTAGTGTCCCAAGATGAGGGCAAGTGATTTAATTCCCCAACCATAGGGCCACAAAGCACATGTGCTTCTAAACATCACTCGTGAAATGGTTTCTTCATCATTTTTTTTGGACTCACTGTGGATGTGAGCTCTATGGACTTTCCCATGCATGTGGCACCCCCTCAACCTATCCAGGTATATAAGATCTTTGAATTCACTGATGGACATGAGTTTCATAGGTTCATGCATGCGAATACATCTTCTGACCTTGTATATGCAAAAGGAACCCCCTGGGCTCTTACGTGCAAGTGCACACTTGAACTTAAGCATGTGGGATGAAGTTTCAAGATTTATGGATGTAGAATGGTATTTCTGGACTTATGCATGCATCCAGTGTACTGCCCACCACGGAGGGTAGAGGCAGGGGCTGAATGTGAAGAGGATATGGTTTTTTTTCATTTTGTTTTGCTATTTCCTTTTCTTTCTTTGTTTTTCCTTTTCCTTTTCTTTGATTTGTTTTCATCCTTTCTTTTTCCTCCTTTGTTGTTTTGTTTTTTTTTCTTTTCTTTTTTTAGCTCTACGGCCTGAACTACAGATCAGCTGACCTGCACGCAAGGCAGGACAGTTGAGTTTCCAGAAATCAGCTGACTTGCATTGTGTAGGTCAGCTGAATTTCTGGAACTCAGTTGACCTGTGCTAGGCACAAGTCAACTGAACCCTGAAGTTCAGCTGGCCACAAGTTGTTTTTTTGGTTTATTTCATCTTGTAAACCGCCTTCTCGCCATATGGGCAAAGCGTATATACATGTGTATGTGCATGTATGTATGAAAGGAGAAGAAGAAGCAAAGGGGGACCCTACTACTGTGGAATATCAGCAGACCCTGCAAGGGTAAGCATGAAAAAGTGGTGGAATGGCAGATGTGCCCATATTCACACAATTTAGTGAAAACCTGACTTGATTTGATGTGCATATGCAAAATTTGGTGTTTTTCAAGAAACCCCAATGGGTTTTCATGCAAATCTCCCATGTATGGGAGGTGTTCAATCAAATGCTTCAAGGGGCCTGAAAGGGACCATTGTGAGAAAATTATCATGCACATGCAATGCTTAAATCTTGTAATCATTAAAAAAAATGATTGTGCAAAACATGTCAGGCAGACGACATGATTGGTTTCTTTCTTCTTTTTTTTTGATCAAGGGCAAGCCTGCTGCGAAAGGTAGACATGCCTGCAGGGAGTCAATTCTCTCAACAGCAATGCTTCAAACACCGGTTTGAAAAGGATTCATGCATATGGATGCAATTTCCGTAAAGGCTTATGCAACTTCAATATGTGAAATTAAAGTGCGCAAAGAATCTCTTTTATACAGAAGATATCATGCACATGCAAATGCTTCATTCTTAGCTTTTCCTTATTTTTATCATATTCGTCTTACTTCTTTGCTTGGGTTTCATGGAAATTCAGTTTCAATTTCATTCATATTGTTTCATTCATTTTCTTTCTCTCCTCTTTGTTTATCTTGTTTTATCCTTACTTCCTTCTTGCACATGGGTAGGGCGAGCTTAGTGCACGTGCAGATGAATGCTTATGAGAAAAGGGGCAAGGGGATCACGACAGATCACTGGAGAGCCGGATTGGCCACCCTGGCCAAGGGTGCATCACAGTGCGTCGACCGCACTCTTCATGCCAACAAGCGTTGTACTGCGTTCTGTAAATAGGGTGTTCAGGCTAAACCAGTGCCTTGGGCATATGCAGAGGAGAGCATGTAACTCCAGGGAGTGGATGAATACTTTTTTAGGCTATTTGCACATGGCACACGAGAGTTCAATTGTGCTTTCATGAAGAGTGACCCCCAGTACACGGTGGAGTATTATACTCATGCATAGTGAAGGTTTCCATCCAAACATAATCCGGACTTCCACCGTTCACCATTTGATATACCAAATGGGTTATAGCATGCAAGGATTCAAGCATGGAGTGTGCATGAAACTCTATCTGAAATCATGGATCAATGTATGTATGAGGGTAATGCCATGCATGATTCGGAATGACGAGTGGAAGGGCAAGCATGCCCGGGTCCATGGAAATTTAGTGAACATATGCAATGTATGATCATTTTCATGAAAAATTCCATGAGGATTTTTATCATGCTTGTGAAGTCTTGACAGAAATTTCTTATGCAAAAGTTATCATGCATGTGCATATGCCTACTTCTTCTCTCTTTTTTTATCGGGGAGAATTGTCTTCAAAGGCAGTCAACCCCCTTGATCAAGGGGTCTGTTGTGCCCCGGGCGTGTTTTGACGAAGACATATCGTACCAGTTTGTTGATTTGCATTGAATACATGGTTGATGAATGTTGCTGAATGTGTCTCACTTTGATAGGTCTCATTGAATGGCATGTTGAGTGTTTGAATCAGGTTCAGATATTTCATGATTTAAGATGAATATCATTTGACTGAACTTGGGACTAATATTGTGTTGGTTGGTTTGAGAACAACCACTATGTGTGATGATTGAGCATGTCTTGTAATCCAAACTTGGAGTGACATAGTAACATCCTGAATCTATTGTGGACTTGGCACTAGGGTGCATTTGCTGCTATAAATGTCTTGCTAGTTGTTTGAACGGCTATGAACCTGGAATGTTAAATATTTCATATGCGTGCATATTGATGAAGTCAAAATTTTGAATTTCCAACTTATGCAGGTTCAAAGTTGATATTCATTTGACTGAATTCATGGTGAGCTTCCATTCTAGTATTAAACCCATGAATCCATGGTAAAACTCCCATGTAAATTTGTTTCATAATGTCCTTGAATGGGGTGGTTGCATATTTCATGTTTTTGGGCTTTTATTGACTGACTTAGGTTGTTTTCTTTTTCCCCATTGCAAGTGTTGACCCCTGGGGTCGACACCCAGCTGTCTGGGGAGTAATTTTTATGAGGACAGAACCTAGTGAAACTAGTGTCGACACCTGGTGTCGACACCATAACCCTGGAAGCTGTTGTTCTTCTCCGGACAGAACACCTGGTTCTAGGTGTCGACACCTACACCCTGGGTGTGAGTTTTTGTCAAGGGACAGAACACCTGAAAGTAGGTGTCGACACCAGGTGTCGACATCCATTTAGGTGCGTCCGGATCGTGGTTTGTGGATTGATTTCGAAATGCCCATTTCTAGATCTGATTGGCTTGCCCTTTTTACTCCATTACCCTTAGGGTTTCTCTAAGCATATGTATGGTGTTAAGAGAGGGTTTTGGCGAGGGCATCTTGGTCTTTCATGCATCATCCTTCAGCCCAAATATATTGCCACGATTTTCAGATCGGAACACATCTTTTGGGGGCTAACATGATCATTCTTCTTGCAGGAGAAGAAAAGGGCGAAGCACACCATCTGGAGGAGGAAGACGACGCTGCAGAAGCTCCATCCCACGACCCCAAGCTCAGATCCGGTGGTGGCCGTCGCTGCTCTCCATCGTCCTCAAGCTTGGGGGTTCATCTTTCAACAACCGGCTGTCTCTCCTCTCCGCGGTTTACCCATTCCAGTGCACCCTTCTTTTATCTCCGAGATTGGTTGAGGATTAAGGGGAAGATCTTTGTTAGACAGTGTTTTTCATTTCCTTTTGAGCATAGTTTATCATTCTTGGACTGAGCATTGTATTTCCTATCCTATTTTCTTCATAGACATTTTCGGAGCTTGTCTCCGTGTGTGTGGTTCCTCGCTGTCGTACGAGAACCCACGTGTGTTGGGCCGTCGAGCCCGTGTGTGTCGTTGCTTGCTGCCATCGTGCAGCGTTCGTAGTGGAATCCTCTTGAGTTGAGAGGGGTGGACATAGGACGGCACTTGGGTGCATCCGAACCACCTAAAAATTGCTGTGTCGTGGGTTTCAATTTGTGTGCTTGTTCTTCTTCTCTATCCGTTCATCTTATGAGTGTGATACGGTGAGCTGAGAGCTCAATTAATCTGTCCGTTTATTACGTTCTGTCCGAGTGATTCATCAAAAGCGCTGGAGAGTTGTGAGAGCTTGATTGATATTCATCATATCTAGATATTCTTGTTTAGCTATCTAGATATTTCTTGTCATTTCCATGGTTAAATATTAAGTTTGTTTAAAAAGATGGCGCAATCAATTCACCCCCCTCTCGATTACTTTCCTAACCGGGCCAACAATTGGTATCAGAGCCTCGGCTCTATTTTCTTCTAGAAACATCGCAGTTTAGAGTGATCTATTAGGATGGCTAACAAGGGGATGATGCCCGAAGGACATTGTATACATCGGCCTCCCTACTTTGATGGAAATGATTATAGCCATTGGAAAAATAGGATGATGGTTTTCCTCCGTGCCCAAAGCCATGAAATATGGACTGTGATTAAAAATGGTCCATACACTTTACCACTTGATGAGGAGCAGTGGAATGATGACAGTATCAAGAAGGCCACTGTGAATTTTAATGCATTAAATATTATTCAGTGTGCTATTCACCCGAATGAATATGCTCGTGTTTCTATGTGCAACAACGCGAAAGAAATGTGGGATAAGTTGAAGCTAATCTATGAAGGTACTACATAGGCCAAGGAGACGAAGGCAAACATGCTTATCTGGGATTACGAGCTATTCCACATGAAAGAGGAAGAGACCATCTCCGAGATGTTCGCACGTCTCATGGAGATCACTAATGGGTTGAAATCACTCGGAAGGGAATTAAAGGACACTGATTTGGTGAGGAAGGTGCTGAGGTCCTTATCACTAAGCTAGCACACCAAGGCAACGGTGATAGAGGACTCGAAGGATCTTTCTACCCTCACTGTGGATGCTCTCATAGGGTCTCTAATGGCCTATGAGATAAACATTAAGAGGATAGAAGAGGATACCAAGAAGAAGAAGTCAATAGCATTGAAGGCAAACCCCAAAACTATCTCGAGTCAGGAGGATTCAATGGACACAACAGATGATGAAGAAGTCGCCATGCTTACAAGGAAGGTCAGGCAATTTCTGCAGCAGAGAAGAAGATTTTCTGGAAAATTCACAAAGAGGAAGAAGCAATTCAGACAGAAAGGCTAGCCATCCAAGCCAAATGAAATCATGTGCTATGAATGTAAAAGGATGGGGCATATGAGAGGTCAATGTCCTGAATTGCAGAAAAAGGCTAGGAAAGATAAGAGCAAGAAGCCAAGGGCCATGAAGGCCACCTGGAGTGACGAGGATGAGGACGAGGATTAGCCAACGTCAGAAGAGGAAGAAGACATTGAAGAAATCATGAAGAATTTATGTCTCATGGCACAAAATGATCAAGAACAAGTAATCTCTGACTCCGAAGTTATAACGAATGATCAATGGGAGTTAGCTTCTGAGAATTTGTGTGAAAAATATAAAAAGATCAGAAATGAAAATAAAACCTTAAGAAAGAAAATCCATGAAATCATTCATTCACCTAATTCTTGTGAAAAATGTAGTATGTTTGAAATGCAGGTTCAAAACTTCAAAAATGCAAATGAAACTCTTGAATCAAAATTGCTTTTGTTTGAAAAATCTCATGTTTAGAAGTAGAAAAACAAAATGCAATCAAAATCAAAGATGAAATTCAAGAGAAAAATGAAATGTTGAAAAAGGAGCTAGGTGAGGTTAATGTGAAAATGAGTGAGATAGTGAGAAAGAGTGAATCTCTCATCACTGAACTGAATACATTGAAAACCGCTCATGAGAATCAGTTAAAGGAGAAAGAGGTTCATCTCAAGAAAGATTCAAGTCTCATGCATGGCAACAAACATGTTTTGAATTATAATGTCAGAAATTCACATGAAAATGGAGAGTGTTCACACACACACACACACTAAACCACAAATTGTTCATTCTCGATTTCCCTATACTTTTAGGAATGTAAATAACAGAAACAATTTTGGTAGGAAGAGACCCACTTATTTTTATTGTGGAAGAGTAGGTCATGATATGTATATATGATAGTTAATGAAGTATGATGATGACTTGTTTTTGAGGAAGTATTATCATGCTGAGATGGATGCTAACACCAAGGGACCCAAGCTTGCTTGGGTACCTAAATAAAAATGAGATTTGATGTTTTTTTTTGTAGGTCTGCATTAAAGCAATGGAAAATAAATGGTACCTGGACAGCGATGCTCCAGGCACATGACTGAGAATAAATAACTTTTTGCAGACCTAGCAGAGAAAGAAGGAGGAACGGTAATCTTTGGTGGATAGGATAAAGGTAAGATAATTGGCATTGGGAGAATTGGTAAGGATCTCAACCATTGCATTAAAGATGTCTTGCTTGTTAGAGGTCTAAATCATAATTTGCTCAGTATCAGTCAACTTTGTGACAATGGTTACAAGGTTATTTTTGAATCTTCTCACTGCACCATTGTTTATGCAAAGACTCATGAAATCAAATTCATAGGAGTGAGGAGTAACAACACTTATAATGTTGATTTTAATGAAATTGCTTCTGAAAACCTGTGTTTGGTTGCTAATAAGAATGATGATGTTTGGTTGTGGCATCGCCATCTTGGGCATGCCAGTTTCAATGTCATTAGGAAGTTGAATCGAAATGGTTTAGTTAGAGGTCTTCCTTGTTTGAATTTTGAAAGTTTAAAAATTTGTGAAGCATGTAATAAAGGAAAACAAACCACAGCCACATTCAAATGCAAAAATGTTGTTTCTACTGAAAAACCCCTTCAGTTATTACATTTGGACTTGTTTGGTCCCACCAGGACACGTAGTCTTGGAGGGAAACTTTATAGCTTTGTGATCGTCGATGATTTTTCAAGATATGCATGGGTTTTGTTTTTAGCTAACAAGAGTGATGCATGCAAAGAATTTATTGATTTCTATACAAAGGTTCAAAATGAAAAAGGATATTCAATTCAGAAAATCCAAAGTGACCACGGAAAGGATTTGAAAATCATGAATTTGATGAATTTTGCAGGAAGCAGGGGTACGAGCATCAATTTTCAGCACCTAGAACCCCGCAACAAAATGGAGTGGTCGAAAGGAAGAATAGGACGTTCGTGGAGATGGCATGTACAATGCTAGCAGAGAATGGTCTTCCACGGTATTTATGGGCAGAGGCAGTGAATACTGCTTGCTATGTCACCAATCGGACAATGGTAAGACATATCCTTAAGAAAACTCCTTACGAGCTGTACAAAGGTAAAAAACCCAACATATCTCATTTTAAAACATTTGGATCTATCTGTTATATTTTGAACAATGGTAAAGATAATTTGGAGAAATTTGATGCTAAGAGTGATAAAGGGATTTTCCTCGGGTACTCTTTGTCATCTAGAGCTTACTGTGTTTACAATTCTAGAACTCTTGTTGTCGAGGAGAGTCCACATGTAGTAGTTGATGAATTTACCTTGAGAAAGTCAAATGATGATGATCATTTTCTTGTTACAGGTGAGAGTGAAGGTGAGAAAGAAGAATCTAGCAAACAAGGTGAGGTAAGAGGTTCAAGAAAAGGAAGTGGAGAAAGAACAACTAGTGGAGCAAGTACATCCGACTTTACCATGCCAATAGACAACACTCAAAGACCATCCCTTGGAGAATGTGATTGGCAATGTGGATGAAGGAATCCGGACGCGGGCCTCAATCAGGGAAGTTGAAATTCATGATAATTTAGCTTTACTTTCCTCTACTGAGCCTAAGTCTTTAGATGATGCACTTAATGACAATTCTCGGGTTCTCGCCATGCAAGAAGAACTGCACCAATTCCAAAGGAATCGGGTGTGGTTCCTCGTGCCCCGGACTGATGATCATCCCATAATCGGAACTAAGTGGGTTTTCGAAACAAACTTAGTGAAGACGGGGTGGTTGTGAGAAATAAGGCTAGACTTGTAGCTAAGGGCTACACTCGAGAATTTGGCATTGATTTTGATGAATCTTTCGCTCCTGTGGCTAGATTGGAGGAAGTAAGAATACTTGTTGCTTATGCTTGTCATAGGAACATCAAGCTTTTGAAAATGGACGTGAAAAGTGCCTTTCTCAACGGCGTTATCAAGGAAGAAGTATATGTGGACCAACCGTCGAGATTCGAAGATGAAAAATTTCCAGACCACATCTACAAATTGGATAAGGTACTGTATGGGTTAAAACAAGCTCCCCGGGCATGGTATGATCGTTTAAGTTCATTTTTGATAGATAATGGCTTTAAACGAGGTAATATAGATCAAATGTTGTTTACTAAAAATGGTGATGAACATGCCTTGATTGTTCGAGTTTATCTAGATGACATAATGTTTGGAGCCTCTGATCTTAAAATGAATGATGAATTTGGCCAACTCATGTAGGGAGAGTTTGAGATGAGCTTGATGGGCGAGTTGAACTTCTTCCTGGGGCTTCAAATAAAGTAACTAGACGATGGCATCTTCATAAACCAGAAGAAGTACACTCATGAGATCGTGAAGAAATTTCAATTAGAGACTGCCAAACCGTTTTCTACACCAATGTCCACCTCACTGAAATTGGAAGAAGAGAAAGGTAACAAGGTTGATCAGAAACTTTTTAGGGGTATGATCGGTTCTATATTGTATCTTACTGCTAGTAGACCTGACATACATTTCAGTGTATGTCTCTGTGCAAGATATCAATCTTGTCCCAGGAAATCTCATTTGTCAGCCGTAAAAAGAATTTTCAGGTATTTGAATGGTTCTCTTGATCTTGGTTTGTGGTATCCTAAGAATAATTCTTTTGATTTACATGCTTACACTGATTCTGATTATGCTGGGTGTAAAATGGATCGTAAGAGCACAAGCGGTCAATGTCAGTTTCTAGGGGGCTCCATGGCTTCATGGTCTCAAAGAAATAACATTGCGTGGCTTTATCAACTGCTGAAGCCGAATATGTGGCTACAGGCAGTTGTGCGGCTCAAGTACTCTAGATCCAACATCAACTGTTAGATTTTGATTTTTGTTTGAAAAACACTCCCATCATGTGTGATAACACTTCTGCAATAAATCTGTCCAAAAATCTTGTCCAACACTCTCGCACAAAACACATTGAGGTTAGACATCACTTCATTAGAGATCATATAAATAAAGGTCATTTTGAGTTAATTTTTGTCGATACAAAACATCAACTTGCGGATATTTTTACAAAACTCTTGAATTCTGATCAGTTTTGCTTTCTTAGGAGAGAATTAGGAGTGTGCAGATTATATAGTTAAATCTTTCTAAATTACCTTGTATATACACACTTTCAAAATTTTCATAAAGGAATTGTGCATACTGCTTTACTTTTTGCACATAAGGAGATTTTCCATGGCGTTTACATTTCAATCTTTTCTTTTTGTGCATATCACTTTGAATAACAATTGATCTTTTCATCTCTTGCATCCGCATGTACATAAATGAATATTCTTCATACTTGTGTGTGTGAATGCCATGATTTCCGGTATATCAAATGTCGATTGTCGAAGGTTGGATTATGTCCAGCTGGAAGCTTTCCTCATGCGTGATGGTGGTCTTTGGACCAATGTACTCCGCCACGTACCGATAATCAACCTGCTTGAACATACTATCTCAATGAATGTTTGAATGTATATAAATATCACCCTTCTTCTTGATACCTCCTATGACCTTTACCCTTGCTAAATAAAAATGCTTCGATCAAGACATGCTTGATACATGGCTCATGTTAAGGGGGAGGTTCTTTTTATAACTGTGCATACACTTAGGGGGAGACATCACAATGATTAGACTAATTCAACTCTTACATTCTGTGCAATCTCTCACACTAATCGCACTTTTGAGATAAATGACTCTATCTAATAAGGATTTTACCTATTCCACTCAACACATTTGAGGGCTCTTAATCCCCTACATAGAAGTCACGTGTCTCGTGAGGAAAAAGCTGTCAGCCCCACCAAAAAAGAATAAGTGTGATCGGGCACCGAGTAGTCGGGAATCCTCCCTGAAATAAAGGAG
Organism: Amorphophallus konjac; assembly: GCA_022559845.1. NCBI lineage: Eukaryota > Viridiplantae > Streptophyta > Magnoliopsida > Alismatales > Araceae > Amorphophallus > Amorphophallus konjac. The sequence goes on from CM040121.1 coordinate 153,925,342, forward strand.
GAAACTCGCATAGAAAAGTATCACATCCACATCATAAAAAGTGACGAAACTGAGTAACTGAGAAATGCCCCTGAAACAAAGGGCATGACTCGCGTCAAAAAGTTAGTCATCTTGTTATAATAAAAAAAAGGGAAGAAAAATATTGGGGCTGTGCGAAGCTACCAAAAGTCGAGCACTGTGTATGAAAGTGTAGGGAGGAAAGGTTCGTACTTGTGTTCCTTAGAAAATATAAAAATCCATATTGTTTAGATTTCATTGCTCATCCTTCACATATATGCCTAAGGAGTGATTGTGTGAATGTACCTCTTGAATCAGTCATATTTTATGAGTAATGTAGTATCACTTTTTTTGTAAGCACTACCCTTTTAATATTGCTCATGCAACTCATGCTCTCGGTCGATAGCATTGTTCTTAACCTGTTCATATAGAACATGTTTGATTCTATACAATAGTATGAATGCATATGTACTTGATTTCTCATTCATTCTACTTCATATGCATTTCATCGAGTTAATTGTACATACGCAGTTTTAGGCTTTACTTCCAAATTTTTCCTAATCCCCTATTTGACTCTGACAAAAAGGGGGAGTAATAAAGTTTGCATGATGTTTTGAATGATGAATGGGTTGATGAAAGTTGAAAAATGCCTTGCTTTGATAAAGGGGGAGTTATATTTGTTCTGCTCAACTTTCTCAATCTATATTCTCTTGGTTGTTTCATTGGGTGATAGTTGTATTGGTTCTTTCATGCAAATTCATGTGGTTCTTCAAAGGGTTTTATCTTCGTCAAAAAGAGGCAGATTGTTGTGCCCCGGGCATGTTTTGACAAAGACATATCGTACCAGTTTGTTGATTTGCATTGAATACATGGTTGATGAATGTTGTTGAATGTGTCTCACTTTGATAGGTCTCATTGAATGGCATGTTGAGTGTTTGAATCAGGTTCAAATATTTCATTATTTAAGATGAATATCATTTGACTAAACTTGGGACTAATATTGTGTTGGTTGGTTTGAGAACAACCACTATGTGTGATGATTGAGCATGTCTTGTAATCCAAACTTGGAGTGGCATAGTAACATCCTGAATCTGTTGTGGACTTGGCACTAGGGTGCATTTGCTGCTATAAATGTCTTGCTGGTTGTTTAAATGGCTATGAAGCTGGAATGTTAAATATTTCATATGCGTGCATATTGATGAAGTCAAAAATTTGAATTTCCAGCTTATGCAGGTTCAAAGTTGATATTCATTTGACTGAATTCATGGTGAGCTTCCATTCTAGTATTCAACCCATGAATCCATGGTAAAACTCCCATGTAAAACTGTTTCATAATGTCCTTGAATGGGGTGGTTGCATATTTCATGTTTTTGGGATTTTATTGACTGACTTAGGTCGTTTTCATTTTCCCCACTACAAGTGTCGACCCCTGGGGTCGACACCCAGCTATCTGGGGAGTGATTTTTATGAGGACAGAACCCAGTGAAACTGGTGTCGACACCTGGTGTCGACACCATAACCTTGGAAGCTGTTGTTCTTCTCTGGACAGAACACCTGGTTCTAGGTGGCGACACCATGTGTCGACACCTACACCCTGGGTGTGAGTTTTTGTCAAGGGACAGAACACCTGAAAGTAGGTGTCGACACCAGGTGTCGACACCCATTCAGGCACGTCCGGATCGTGGTTTGTGGATTGATTTCAAAATGCCCATTTCTAGATCTGATTGGCTTGCCCTTTTTACTCCATTACCCTTAGGGTTTATCTAAGAATATGTATGGTGTTAAGAGAGGATTTTGGAGAGGGCATCTTGGTCTTTCATGCATCATCCTTCAGCCCAAATATATAGCCGCGATTTTCAGATCGGAACACATCTTTTGGGGACTAACATGATCATTCTTCTTGCAGGAGAAGAAAACGGCGAAGCACACCATCTAGAGGAGGAAGACGACGCTGTAGAAGTTCCATCCCACGACTCCAAGCTCAGATCTGGTGGTGGCCGTCGCTGCTCTCCATCATCTTCAAGCTTAGGGGTTCATCTTTCAACAACCGACTGTCTCTCCTCTCCGCGGTTTACCCATTCTAGTGCACCCTTCCTTTATCTCCGAGATTGGTTAAGGATTAAGGGGAAGATCTTTGTTAGACTATGTTTTTCATTTCCTTTTGAGCATAATTTATCATTCTTGGACTGAGCATTATATTTCCTATCCTATTTTCTTCATAGACATTTTCGGAGCTTGTCTCCGTGTGTGCGGTTCCTCGTCGTCGTATGAGAACCCACGTGTGTTGGGCCGTCGATGTTGTGCCCCTATGGTCACTTGAGTTCATATGGTCACTTGGGTCATTCGACATCATTCTATGGTCATATGAGTTCTAATGTATTCTTGGTTTTGATAATGGCTAAACACTATTAGTCATTGATGTTTTTCACCTTCATGTGATTGACATACGTGATGTTTTTGTTCATGACAGGTGCGCCAATGAATGGATAAGGAATCAAGTGGAAATGGTGAACGTGAACGCTGAATGTTGTGCCCTCGCACGCGGATCGACCTGCGCGGTCAAGGGGGCAGCGCCCCTTGCGGGGGTTTCCGGGGGCGGAGCCCCCGGAACAAAATTTAGAAATGCTCAAAGCATATTCTATGTTGATTTCAATCCCAAAATACATGAAATTGATGAGGACATGAATATCTTGACTTATGAACATGTTTCATTGGTCTAACACTTCATTTTTGCAGGTATAGGTGTTTCCGGTCGACCTACACACCTTGGCCGGTCGACCAGATTTGCCAGAGCCTAAGAATTCCACGTTTTACAGGTTTCGGTCGACCGCCCTTGCCTTTCCGATCGACCGGTTCTTCCAGAAACGAAACACTGCAGGAATTACAGATTTCGGTCGACCGCCTCTACTTTTCCGGTCGACCGATTTTCCCAGAACCGACAAGTTGGAGATTTTACAGATTCCGGTCGACCGCCCCATGAATTCCGGTCGACCGCCAGCCCCGAGCCATCAATTGTTGACTTTGTTTCCAACTTCGAAAAGGGCCATTCAACATTGATTTGTTTAATCCTAAAGACACCTAATCCCCCACAAATTGTGGATCTGGTCTAGGGGGTGTCCATAGACCATTCAAGGTCTATAAAACTCTTGTAAGAGGGTTAGAAACCCTAATGCTTCAAGGGGCTTCTTGTGAGATCTAGGGTGGCTGCAAGGGAGGTTGCAAGAGAGCTTGGAGACGAGCTACTGTTCACGTGAACAGTAGTTCGTGAAGGTGTTCTTCATCCAATCAAAGGGGAATCAAGCTCAAATCAAAGCCAGCAAACCTCAAGGAAGATTACATCAAAGCAAGGCTATCAAAGTGATCCAAGGAAGCTAGTTTGATTCAAGTTCTTCAAAGGAAATCATCTTCATCCATTCAAGTTCTTTCCACCTCATTCAAGGTGATATTTCAAGCATTCAAACTCCTAGAAGCTCAAGAAGCAATCAAGGTTCAAGGTAGCTTCATCATCTTCTTCATTCATTCAAAGAAATTCAAAGAGAAGATCAAGAGAGAAGAATTGAAGGAAGAGGTACTGTTCACGTGAACAGTACTCCGTGAAGAACATTCATCCAATCAAGGGTGAATCAAGAAGATTGAGTTGAAGCCAAGAGGAGCCTTGCTGCTGATCAACATTTCATACAAGGGCCAATTCATTCTCACTCATAACTCAATCTCTTGTCTTAGCTCATTCACATTTGTTTTATTTTCATTATTGTTTAAACATTGAAAGTGTGATTCATCCCTACCGGTGGTTAGTTGGAAGGTAATTGGAGGTTGTTCCAATTTGCGGTTGACATCCCTACCAGGTGGTGAGTAGGAAGGCAATCGGTGGTTTTCGATTTGCGGTTTGGTGCGCTGCACAAGTGAAGCCTCACCGGGTTTTGGTGAGGGGTGGACGTAGGGCTGAGGATTTAGTCCGAACCACCTTAAAATCCTGTCTAGTGTGGTTTGCTTGTGTGATTGATTCGTTCTAGGTGCAAGCTTAGGATCGAATTGTTATATATCTTGCTTATCTTGCTAAGCAAATCATAACGCACTTGGAAGCTAGTTTCTATTCCGCTGCAATTCATTTTAACTAGATATATAGAGGGCCACATTGCGAAAAGTGGGGCTGATCTATTCACCCCTCCCCTCTAGATCCGCTGTCCACTACACAACAGTCGAGCCCGTGTTTGTGGTTGCTTGCTGCCGTCGTGCAGTGTTCGTAGTGGAATCCTCTCAAGTTTAGAGGGGTGGATGTAGGATGGCACTTGGGTGCATCCGAACCACTTAAAAATTATTGTGTCGTGGGTTGCTATTTGTGTGCTTGTTGTTCTTCTCTATCCGTTCATCTTACGAGTGTGATACGATGAGTTGAGAGCTCAATTAATCTGTCTGTTCATTACGTTATATCCGAGTGATTCATCAAAAGCGCTGGAGAGTTGTGAGAGCTTGATTGATATTCATCATATCTAGATATTCTTGTTTAGCTATCTAGATATTTCTTGTCATCTCCATGGTTAAATATTAAGTTTGTTTAAAAAGAGGGCGCAATCAATTCACCCCCCCTCTCGATTGCTTTCCTAACCGGGCCAAGAGGGTCGACCCCTGTGCAGATTTATGCACAGGGATGGCCCTATACAGAACCACCACGAGAGGGGGTCGACCCTCATGGCAGCCAGCTCTGAAATCTGATTTTGTTTTTAGAAGAGCGTCAATTGCACATAAATCATATGCATGTCATATGCAAACACTCATGCAGAAATTTCTACTTTTAGTCTGAGAATCTATTTTCTTCTTATCCCTTTTTTGTGTATGTTCATCTTCATCTTTAGCAATTTTTTTTTAAATTAGGGTCATCATTGCATCTTGTCCCTTTTTTTGGTTTGGGGTTATCAGTTGCACCTCTTGCCGCATATCAGTTCTCAATGGTTCTTCGATTCAGTTCATTCACCGCCACTTCTCGTATCATTAATTCTGTTATTAGTTCAAGTTTTTCGGCGAAAATCCGGTAGCACCTCCGCTAGACCCGGAGCTTTGGGGGGGTTAATTAGGTACTCGTCCACGGAAGATCCGAGATGACCCCAAAAATAACAAGGATGTGCGCAAAAGCGGCAACATCCTATGACCTGAATTGGGAACAGAAACCGCGAGGACTAGCCTACGGGGGGTTCCAATGACCCGCGAGCTGCCATGACCTTGATTCTGAAACGTGGACTTAGATTTTTGCCCAACTATATGGCCATTAATATTCACCCCTTTAAGGGAGATCGCCCGGGGGCCATGCTATGAGGAAGCAAGCCTCCAGGGATCCGAGAGTGATCAGAAAACTCCAGAAAAGAAGCAAGGAGAGCTAAAGGAAATCGGGGAAGTGGCCCTTAGGAGCTTAGATGAGCATGGTTCTGGGTCATATCCATGAGAATGGATAAACTCAGAACCCCTCCCACAGGGCGCACTGTGCTTCTTCCCAGAAATCTGTAAAACCAAAACGTTGTAGGATGATTGTTCAAGGATTAAATACCATATTTCTCACCCCTTTGGCATCATGACTATGAACCAGTCAAATCCCAATGTGGGAAACTATGATCACCAGACATGAAGGAACTTAGAGAAAGCATCGCGAGTCACAGAGTAAGAAAGGGAGAGCAGCTATGATCACCAAAGACTGTGTATCATGAATATGCTAGCATAAAAATCTCCCAAAGGGAGTGTTTCTTTATTTCTTATCAAAAATATAATCGGGGTACATCAGAGGAACATAAGGAGAGAAAAAAGAAAAAAATACAAGGAAGGAGCAGGGGCCGGAGCTCCCTACTCCTATCCCTCACCTCTCTTCTCTCTCTCACTCTCTGTAGATCGCCAAGGTGGGTGTGTATCTTCAACCGGGGGGGGGATTCCACCAGCCGGAGGGGGATATCTTCAGCTATGAAAAAATTGACCAGCTGAAGGAGTTCTTCTGGTGTTCACATTCCCTTTTTATAGAGGCAGATGTGGGGATTTTTGAATTTCCCTGAGCTCCTTCGTCCGCGCTTCCATCCTTTTTTTATTTGCCATTCTTCTTTCTTCTTCACAAGAACATGGAAGGGCCTGTACGGTGACCTTACCCCATGCGGGCCGACTGTACGCCTACCCAGGTGCTGGCAGGCAGGGGCCTTGCCAAAGACTTGCTCCGCGCCACTACTTTGCTGGGAGGGCCATGCGAGCATTTAATGCTCATGAAAAGGAGGCCTACTAGGTAGCCTTTGAGAGCTGCCGGGGAAGGGTGCAAAGGCTCGCCATTTGCGTGAGCCTGGGCTGCGGGATGAGGCACAAAAACCCTGCCATCCATGCATATAGTAGTCCCGTGGGTCCTGTACAGCATCCCGCCGGTTATATCCACAATCGGGCTTGTCTGCCTCTTCTTTTTGTTCTCTCTTTTGCCCCTTCGTTTCTTGTGTTTCGTTTCCGGCCTTCTTGTGGCATTTCTTCATTCTTTTTTCTTTCTCCTTGCTGGCGTAGCTTGCTGCAAAGAGAAAAATAGATGAGGAAAATTTCAGCGTCAACAAATGCCCCCCACCCGTAGGTGGCGTAAATGAGGGACGAGAGAGCGGGGCTTGTGGGTGTAGCACGTTTGAGAGTTCTATCTATTTTTTTTTGTCTTCATTCATTATCGTGATTAGGCGAGAGGGCTTCGACTAAAATTGGGAGAGTAGGCTTTGCAAAGCTGAAGTTGAGAGAGTAGGCTGCGAGAGCCAAAATACAGTAGGAGTGTAGGCTTTGTAAAGCCGAAATTGAGAGAGCAGGCTGCGAGAGCCAAAATTGGGAGAGCAGGCCGCGAGCCAAAATTAGGAGAGCAGGCTACGAGAGCCGAAATCGGGAGAGCAGGCCGCGAGAGCCAAAATTGAGAGAGAGACGGCTGTGAGTGCCACAATCGAGAGAGCAGGCTGCGAGAGCCAAAATCGAGAGAGCTGGCTGCGAGAGCCACAATTGAGAGAGTAGGCTATGAGAGCCACAATTGAGAGTAGGCTGCAAGAGCCAATATTGGGAGAGCAGGCTTTGCATAGCCAAAATCGGGGGAGCAGGTCGCGAGAGCCAAAATTGGGAGAGTAGGTTTTGCAAAGCTGAAATCGGGAGAGCAGGCTGCGAGAGCCAAAAGATAATGGGAGAGCGGGCTACGGAAGCCGAAATCGGGAGAGCAAGCTTTGCAAAGTTTAAGTTGAGAGATCAGGCTGCGAGAGCCAAAATACAGTAGGAGAGCAGGCTTTGGAAAGCTGAAATTGAAAGAGTAGGTTTCGAGAGCCAAAATACAGTAGGAGAGCAGGCTTTGCAAAGCTGAAATTAAGAGAGCAGGTTGCGAGAGCCAAAAGATAACGAGAGAGTGGGCTGCGAAAGCCCAAATTGGGAGAGCAGGCTTTGCAAAGTTGAAATCGAGAGTGCAGGCTGTGAGAGCCAAAAGATAATGGGAGAGCGGGCTGCGGAAGCCGAAATTGAGAGAGCAGGCTGCGAGAGCCAAAATTGGGAGAGCAGGCTTTGCATAGCCAAAATTAAGGGAGCAGGCCGCGAGAGCCAAAATTGGGAGAGCGGGCTTTGCAAAGTCAAAATCAGGAGTGCAGGCTACGAGAGACAAAAGATAATGGGAGAGCGGGCTGCGGAAGCTAAAATTGGGAGAGCAGGCTTTGCAAAGCTGAAGTTGAGAGAGCAGGTTGCGAGAGCCAAAATATAGTAGGAGAGTAGGCTTTGTAAAACTAAAATTGAAAGAGCAGGCTGCGAGAGCCAAAAGATAATGGGAGAGTAGGCTGCGGAAATCAAAATTGACAGAGCAGGCTACGAGAGCCAATATACAGTAGGAGAGCAGGCTTTGCAAAGTCAAAATCAAGAGAGCAGGCTGCGAGAGCCAAATTGGGAGAGCGGGCTGCGGGAGCCGAAATTGGGAGACCAGGCCACGGGGGCCAAAATTAGGAGAGCAAGCTATGAGAGCCAAAATTAGGAGAGCTGGCCGCGAGAGCTAAAATTAGGAGAGCAAGCTGTGAGATCCGAAATCGGGAGAGTAGGCTGTGGGGGCCAAAATTGGGAGAGTGGGCTGCGGGAGCCGAAATTGGGAGAGCAGACTACGAGAGCCAAAATTTGGAGAGCAAGCTACGAGAGCCAAAATCGGGAGAGCATGTCATGGGAGCCAAAATTAGGAGAGCAGGCTGCGTGAGCCAAAATTAGTAAAGTAGGCTGCGAAGCCAAAATTAGGAGAGCAAGTTGCGGGAGCCGAAATTGGGAGGGTTTTCATTCATTCATTTTCTCTTGTTATTATCTTTTTATTCATGCATGCAGGCATCCATTGACAGCAAGCACACAAAAATAGATGTATAACATAGCTCCCCTTTATAGGATATAGGATAAGAACAACGCCCATGACTCACAGGTAGAGTGCGGCCCACTAAGCACAACTAAAGGAGATGTGCAGTCGTTAAGAGGACATCGCATAGCCTATGCGCATAGTTTAAATTACAATCTACACCCGAAGTAACTTCTCCATGGTGTGAAGGTGTAGGTACATGCGCAGTGAACCTTAAGCGTAGGGATATGCGGACGTTGTAAGTAACACTAAAGGATTACTTTGCCGCCTACATACACTTTTCAGGTTCTCAACTTTCGGTAGCTTCACACAACCCCCTTGTTTATTTTGAATTCTGGACTTCACCGTTCGACGTGAGTTTCCTCATGTCTCTCAATGGAGATTCCCGACTACTAGGATTCATCCTTATTGTAATTTTATTGTGAAATCTACTTCACCATTTCGCGAGAGTTTCCTCATTTGTTTCAGTGGGGATTCCTAGCTACTAAGATTCACATACCATCTATTCATCATTTCTTTTCTTTTTCTTTTATTTTTTTTAAAGGGGGCAGGTAGCTTTTTCCTCACGATTACCTTTCGTGTGAGTGTAGGGTTTTAGGCATCCATAGAGTGTGAGGAAGAACATCGGGTATCACTATGGTTAGAGATCATTGATCATATTATGTGCAAAGTTTGGGAGTTTTGTCTCGGGTGTATTTTGTGGGTCACGCTAGCAACACGGTTATGACTCTTCCCCTCGACGTATGCACTCACCAAAAATCAGCTTTTCCCCTTAGAATATGTCGCGGCGCATATACCTAGAATCGGGGCAGCATTATTTAGCAAGGAAGCATGGTCCTAGAAAATTCAATGAAGGTGTATTAAACATATTATAGACAAGCATGCAAGCCTAGCGAGCAAACATTAAAAATCAAGAGCACGCGTCTCCCGTTTTTTTTGCATATACATATATCGTTATCATATATGTATACTATATCTATATATTTTTTACGTGTATAAAATCAATGTCGAAGCAAGGGAGAAAGGGTTTTATTCGTTGAGGTGAACCCCGGTGGGGCCGAGAATAGGACAGCAGGCTTTGACGGAAAGTCTAAGCCGGGAGCAGGAGAGGAGGAAGTCCAAGCTGAAATTGGAAGAGGGGGCTTCGATCGAAGGTCTAAGCCAAAATCGGGAGAGCAGGCTTCGACCAAAGGTCTTACCGAAAATCAGGAGAACATGCTATATAAGCCAAAGGATAGCAAGAAAGCAGGCTGTGTAAGCCAAAGGATACTGGTAGAGCAGGCTGTGTAAGCCAAAGGATAGCAGGAGAGCAGGCTGTGTAAGCCAAAGGATAGCAGGAGAGTAGGCTATGTAAGCCAAAGGATAGCGATAGAGTACGCTGTGTAAGCCAAAGGATAGCAGGAGCGCAAGCTATGTAAGCCAAAGGATAGCAGGAGAGCATGCTATGTAAGCCAAAGGATGGCGTTGATAGGGTGCTAGGCCCAGATTCAGAGGGGGGGTGAATGAATCTCTCTTAAAACCTTTGCTCAATTGAAACTTAAATCAAACTGATATGCGGAATTAAAGCAAACAACTGTAGGGCTGAGAGCACACACTGAACTTCAAATTAGAGTAGATCTAATGTATACGATCTGTGCTCAAGTAATCCTATTCAAATGGGCTCTCTCTCTCGAGACCTGAATCAAATGCTCATTGTGCAAACCAGATACCCACTAGATAGGAAATATAGGTCGAACCTAAGCATACATCTAGAAGATCAGACAAGGCAATCAAACCATGATGGACAGAAGATTTTTAGGTGGTTTGGCCAGACCCATAGTCTGCCTACATCCACCCCTCACTCCAAACCAGAGTGAGGCTTCCCTTGCAATAGCAAGAACCGCAGACTCAGTCTGCAAACACACGCTGCCTAACAGCTTGGCAGACCGAGGGAGACAAATCCCTCAAACCAAGTTCTACAACCCACAGAAGCTTGGCACCTGGACTTGCTACCCACAAGACCAGAACCAGAGACAAAACTCCCTTCTCCAAATAGGAGGGGAACTGCTAGTGACACCCAGTCACTAGCAAACCAGAGATAAAAGATATTGGTATCACCTGCTATATTCATATTGGCTGAAGAAGTTCTGAGCAGGGGGCTCACCCACATTTTCTCCACTGGTTTATGTGAATATTATCATCTTCCTCGTGGATCTCCACAGCTGTCCCGCATTCTTTATGCAGATGATACCATCATTTTTGTGAATGGTGGTATCTCTTCCATCAAACAATTGATGTTGTTTTTGGGAAGATATGAATCATCTTCTGGACAAAGGATTAATGCACATAAAAGCTGCTTTGCAGTGGCTAAACGGATGCCAAATTCCTCTATTGATCGCATCAGACATTTAACTGGATATCAAAACAAGACTGGCAGCATAAGATATCTAGGTATACCTTTATTCAAAGGTAGAACCAAAATCCCCCATTTTAAATATCTTCTGGACAAAGTTAATGCCAAGCTAGCTGGCTGGCAAAGCAAGATCTTATCCCAGGCAGGAAGGGCAGTTTTGATTCGCTCTGTCTTAGCTTCACATTCATTATACACAGCAAGTGCTGCCTCTATTCCTCACACCATTCAAAAACAGATTGGGCATATTTGTGCCAATTTCTTTTGGCAGGGGATTGATAATGCACATAGAAAACATTGGATATCTTGGGACAAAATCTGCAGTCCTATATCTACAGGTGGTTTGGGCATCCGTAGTCTATCAGATTTACAAATCTGTTGCTATGTCAAAATGCTTTGGCTATCCATGCACAGTACTTCCCATTGGGCTGAATATGTCAGAAATAAATACTGCCATGGCCCACACATTTCAGTATGCAAAACTCCTTTTCCTGCTGGCATCAAATCTTGTGATTTTGAGAAAGCCAGAGCAATACTGCTGACTGGTTCTCGCAAGATAGTACAAGATGGCACGGGTATAGATTTCCTCAAAGATATCTGGTTCAAAGATAAAGCTTTGGCTGATCAAATCTTTCTCCAAAATAATATCTCAATTGAAGACTGCTCAGTTAATACTGCTTTGTCTAATCCCCAGCACCCAATCTGGGAAAAGGTGAGTGATCAGCAGCTGCGCACTGAGCTACAAAGCTTTACAATTCAATAGGGCAATGACATTCCAATATGGTCACTCACAAATTCTGGCAAATTCAGCATAAAATCCACCTACAGATACATGAAAGAACAGGTAACTGACTCAAGTATTTCTCCTCCCTTTAGCAAGTTATGGAATATCAAATTCCCTCCGAGGGCAGTCATATTCTGTTGGAAATTATTAAAACAAGCAGTCCCAGTGGACAGTAGGATTCAAAACATTGGGATTAATCTGGCTTCATGCTGCAACTGTTGTACCTTCCTTCATGAAATTTAAGACGAAGATCATCTCTTCATTAAAAGTGAGCTGGCTCAATTTCTATGGAACAGATTTTCCCTCTTACTTACAAACACCAGTTTGGAATCTGCAAATATACTTAGCCGATTGAGATCATCCACAATTGGGGCCAATATCAAAAGACCAAAAGGCTTTATTTCCATGCTAGTTACTCTTTTGATTACTTGGGAGATATGGAAAAACAGATGCAAGGCCACGTATGAAGGTCACAGAATCAACCTCTCAATGATTGTTAATAAGATATTAGAGGAGATTAGCCAAATTTTAAAGCATATCAAGTTTCAAGGAATCAGTTCTGATTATTGCAATGTCCTCCGGGGTTTTGGAATTGAAGTCTGCAACCATCATATTACTTTCTTTACTGTATGCTGGACAGCCCCTACTATTCATTACTCTCTCAATGTTGATGGAGCTAGTAAAGGAAATCCGGGACCATCCGGGGGAGGAGGATGTTTTCGAGACTCACATGGACATTTACTGCTGGGATTCTCATATTTTTATGGTAATGGCTCTAACATGGTGGCTGAAGGAAGAGCCTTACTAGATGGTCTTCGCCTAGCTCAATTACACTCAATCACTTTGTCGATTATATATACAGATTCAATGGTTTTGATGGAGCTACTAAGCAACAAAAGAGAACCACCATGGTCTCTCCTCCCTTGGTGGAAGCCACTTCAGCAACTTTTCTCATACTTCAACTGCCCCATTCTCCATGCATATAGAGAAACCAATCAGCTAGCTGATGCATTGGCTAACCATGCGGTTCTCATTGGACAGAACATGGAGTTCCTAGCATACAGTGAGCTGCCTTTACTAGCCAAAGGCTATGCTAAAGCCGACACCTGCGGTATACCAAACTTTCGTAGGAGACTTGTATAGGATTCTTTTTTTTCCTTTCACTCATTGTTTGACAGAGACAAAAGTCTCCTCCGATATTGTACTTACAATTTACACAGAAATAAAATTGCATCGAGTGGATCGATGGTGGAGTGAGAACATTCCCTTCCTCTGGAATGGGGGTGCACTCTCCCTTCATCCTACTTGATGTTTTTGCTTAACAAAAAAGAGATAAAAGAACAAACAAAAAACAAACAGGAGAAACAGAAATAAATGTAGCTCCGTAGGAGCACCATGACTCGGATCTGATCCAGAGGCCAATACAACTCAGATCTTCAGGGAAGACTCTCTCTTCTTCTCTCTATTCTCTATTCTACACTCTCTACCTCTTTCTTTCTTCTTCTTCAGTATTCTCTCTCGCTCTCCTGGCAACACCATTTTTTTCTTTGTTTCACGAACGACAACCTCCCTATTCTATTCTTTTCTCTTAGCTCATGATACTCTGCTTTTTCTCTTCAGATCACTCTTCAAATTCTCTGATATTCTTGCTCAACTCTCCTCTTCTCTTTTCTCTAAGACTCTCTTCTTCTGCTACTCTCACTTTCCGAAAACCATCTCAAAGCTCTCTCTTTATCTGCTTCAATCCTCTTTTCATGACCTCTCTTTTTCTTCTCTGTTCTTCGTATCTCCTTCAATCTCTTCAGAGAAAGGGTTTATATATGACTTCAGTCACGGACTCACGTGCTCACACATTGGGCGAGTAGAGGGGACACTCCCGCCCAACTGCTTCCAGAAGGCTCTCAGCCATGTGTCAGGATCTGGTCCTCATCTGTCCACGTGTCAGGATCACTGGCTCGCTCATTATCTTGGATCACGTGCCAACTTCCAGCATTCTAGGAACACGTGCCTTCTTAGTTCGATCTCACGAGATCACTTTATCCTGTCAGTTAAGAGAATATTTCATTAGACATCTTATATGGTATAGAACAATGTTTGCACTGACTTAATATGGTATATGCAAAGTGTGCACAGACTATGATGTACATATAGGAGAGTATGCACAGACTTATATATATACGCACGATGCAAATATTGCACTGACCTACTATAGTGTGTGCATCGACTATGAAGCGAGAATGAACAAGAGATGCACTGACCCTTACATACCTCGCTACAGTGAAGAGCACAGACTATCTATGCATGCTAACCAAACATTGCACCGAGTATATGAATAATGAATGCACGAACTGGGAAATGTGCACCGAGTGAAAAGCTTTAAACAAAATATGCACCGACACTAGGCCACATGTGAGGCGCACTGTAAGATGCTCCTCCTATATGCGTTAGAAAAAGATGAACCGAGGCAAACTTACACTGACCTCTATATGAGTAAGTGAAAGTATGCACCGAGTCAAAGTTTGCACGGACCTGAAACAGTGATTGCATAGACCCTTACAATGCACTGACCTTGCTACATGCATTGACCTACACAGAGTATGCACCGAGCTCCTATATGTTCACAGTCCTTCAGAAGCTCAAGCCAAAACTTGCACCAACAAAGTAAATGCATGGCATAGACGATGCACCGACTTCGAGAGGTGAGATGCAGAGGCACGATAAACATGCACCGAGTGCACATATGCACCGACCCTATATGCATGAAATGCAGCTTGCATCGACCTTAGTTAGCCAAGACTGGAACTAGTATCGACATTGAGCTAAAATAGAAATCTGATATATCTGTACTGACCTGGATGTGTATCAAATTGTATGTGCAATGACTTTACCTTTCAGAGGTTGACTCACATTAAACAAGTGATGTTGACTTGCTGTCTGTTGGTGTTGACCGTTGACTTGAACAAATACCACATGAACCTAAGACAGTGCGAGGCTTATCAGGCAAAACCTACAGTAGCTTTATTTAATCTAGTCTAAACATGATTCATAAGTTATCATTATCAAAACTAGATTTCCAACAATCTCCCCTTTTTGATGATGACAACATAATGAGTCATGTATGATAATTCACGCAATTAAACAAGCTAAATCAACACTAGCACTTCTGTACATAAGAGAAATTTCAGAGAATGTCTGATTAATTTTTCACGAAACAGACAAGGTATCCAAAGCAAATAAAAAATTGAAGGAAAAAAAAATTTAACCGCATAAAAGATCCGCAAAAATTCATCCATATAACCAATATCCATCCAAAACATATCTTCAAAAACTATCCAATATCCATCCATAGCATATCTTAAAACACGACATCTCTCTCCAGTATCCATCCAATATCCAATAACATATTAAAAACAAAATCCAATATCCATCCATAACGTATCTTTAAAAACATGACATCTCTCTCTCCCCCTTTGTCATTATCAAAAAGAAGTTAGTGTTCATGGGAGGATCTTGAGCCATTTCCATCCCTGGGAGGAGCAGAGCTAGAGCTGCCTCGTTGAAAATGAGCTCATTGATTTGAAGAAACTGGACCTGAAAATCTGTCAAGGACTGAATCTTGAAATGAATGTAGGGAGTTGGACAGCTCTTCAAAGCAGTAATGGACAGTGCTTCTAAAATTGGCCGTGAGAGAGGAAATATCTGCTTGCTCTTTCAAGACAGTTTCAAGTTTTGCAGCAATGATGGCAGCTTCAGACTGAGCTTTGTCCACTGCAGAACGGATCTCTCGTTGGCTAGTGAGGAGAGGGTGATCCAGAGTTCTCATCTTTGCAAGTTCAATATTGATATCATAGGTTTTGTCAAGAATAGTTGCAAGAGTTTTGAAAGAGGCGGTCTGAGTGCTTTGAATACTGCTCACCATCTCTGCTATTCTGTTAATCGGACCCATGAGATTTCTTAAGTACTCTTGCATTGCAGCATCTGTTCTCTGTTTGTCAGCCTGAAATTGTAGCCACTGCCTATCCACTTTGTTCTCTAGAAGATGAAGCCTTGTATTCAGTCTGAGTAAATGAAGATTTGTAACCAGTAGCTGGGAAGACATCATCTCATTCTGATTTTGAACTAGAGTTGTCAAGTTGGTTAGTAAATCATAAATATTCAGTTCATTGTTTGGTTCCTGTGAGCTGACAGAGGAATCACTTGAATCAGGATACTCAACATTATAAACCGGGTGATCTTGATCATCATTTGGTGCTCGAACTTCCTCAATATTTTGAATTTCTTCAATATGAAGTTCAGCTGACTCCTTTGACACTATAGAGCAACAAATATCAATCAATATCGAAAATCAGATTGTTGTATAACTTAGCAGTGATTTCAGGATAGTATCTCCAATACTTTCCCAAGAGTTTCATCGCAGAAATCCAAGAAAAAATCTACTAGTTCTGAATATTCAGTTTCCAGAGATGTAGCATCTTTATAAGAGGATTTGTTTAAGATACCTTTATTTCCAGAAGCTTCATGTGCTAATTCTTTTCCTTTTCTTTTCTTCCCTTCCGTGGCTCCCTCGCTTTGCTCAATCCTTATTTCCTCGTGTATGACAAGCTCATCAGCTTTCCTCTTTCCTTAGGCTTCTCCTGCACGCCCCTCCTCGGTGCTGCTCTCATATTGATCTTCTTCTTCTGTCATTCTGATATCTGGTGTTGGAGGCTGTTGCTCCTCAGACACCTCATCCTTCCCCTTGCTCTTTGTTGTCGGAGAAGACATCACAAGAGACGGCGATGGAGATGAGGACGTCCCCTTTCAGGAATGGTGAGTGTAGTTGTCAAAGCAGGTGAAGAGAATGTGAAGAGGTGAGTAGCAGAACGGCGGAAAGGAAGAGACTAGAGAGGCGCTTACGGCGAGAAGTCGTGAGTGCGGGAATGAATGACTGAGCTTGAATGAGGGAAACTTGAGCGACACTTTAGGGTTAAACAATATATAAAATATATTATCGCTTTTACCTGATGCACTTTTTGTACCCAAACTACCCCTCTCGTGTATAGGATATTTTATTTCTCCGCTTTTATGGTCTTCGGCGTATTAAACTTATATCTTATACATTTGTTCCTTAAGGATTTATCTTTTAACGCACAACCAATGGAGATAAACATTTTTAATCACAGTACAATGTCTAGTTAATATAATTCATCAAAATTATTCATTATTCATAGGATAAGCCCGGTTTCAAAAATATGTCTTATATTGCGTTTAAGTTCTTTTTCAGCTTCAGAAGATGAACCAGAGTAAACCATATCCACTCTTTCTATTCCTTTTCTTTTCTTTTCTAAAGGAGCATTCCGGTAGGACTGGCCTTTTTACACAAGGAGACATATTTATCAGACACCAGAATCCCTGGTTACTCAGCACAGTCTACCTTTATGCCATCTTTTATGAACAGAGATAGCTTATTTCTTCATGACATAATTTCTAGATTTCTTTGATCTAGATAACTAGTTTCTCAGAAATTTTGCCATTGCTCTGCCATTTCATTTATATTACTTAATGGCGTATTCCCTGGTCTACATTCATATCAGCTAGAAGACAAGATTTAAAAACACTCTATAAGACAGCCTCTTCTACCAAATTATCCCATTACACATGATTTTCAGATTGATGAATTTTATTTTAGTTGGACACTTCCAGTTATTAGAAATGTTTTCAGCTCCATTCAAAATACTTTCAAGAGTCCTCTTGAACAATTAACTATAAGATATAATCTTTATAGGCCGAAGATCACTCAATTGGAAAGATCAACATTTTTTTACACTACTAGAGGTGGTTTTGATAATAATAATGCACAATGGACAAAGATAATAGAGTTCCATATATTACTCCCCCTAAGTGTCAGCCCATTAAAAGGAATTTGGATGAGAAGAGATAGATCATAGGTTGACAATAATGATGGAAGATGAAGGAGTGAACTATCCAGCAACATTAGAGCAGGAGTCCAATTTGGTGTAGAGTTGCAGACAGCATTAGACCAAGGTATCCTCAGCCTTCTCTTGACCCAAAGACTTCTGAACATTTCTAGCAGAACCAACTTAACATCTCAGGCTAATCACTAATAGCTTTCAAATCCATGATGTGTACCAAGCACTCAATTACTTCGGCCCGCTCAGAACAGCTCAGCTCCCCCTCACTAAGTGCTAAGATCCTAATCAAGCAACGCCTTGTTTTTCTTACAGATATCCAGAGGCATATTCATGTTTTATTTATAGATGCATATGCAAACATTCAACTGACTCCTTTTAGATTTTCATGCCAGTGATCTGTGTAACGAACTAACATGCAGGGAGTGTGATAATTCATGTAGCTTTCCATAGTCATGTAAGAGGTTCAAAAACAGCTACAATCATTTACATGCATTCATCTAGATCATATAGATTTAGCACATAGTAATGGAATAGAGCTTGGAAGACTAACCTGAAAGGTGCAGACCTGGGGTTTTCTTCTTCAAATGCCTTGGTTCATTTACCCCTTTATTTTTGACCAAGACATACCTGCAACAATTTGATCATTTTATTCCAGCAGGAACCCAAGCAACCTTGGGTCCTGTATTAACCCTAACAGATGTTCTGAACAATTTTTTAGCTGCATTGTCATCAAGTTCCATCAAATAGCAATTAGCCATAGAATGTCTAAATTTTCCACAGTATCTACATGCACCAACAGAATTTTTAATATCATGATGCACATTAACAGGATCATGAACTCTATGTGCATTTGCATGGAAGTATCTATTTTTATCATGGAAGCTTTGTCTTGTATTCCTTGCCAACCAGCAATCAGCAATTTTGTAGCTTGGCTTTCCACACTCAAAGTAAGAGATAAATTTTCCTTTGAAAATAGATTTATTTCTACTGAAAGCATCTTTATTCATAGGGAATTTAACAAATTCAGAGTTAAATTTCCTTCCTTGAGCATCCCAACAGTGGGCTGCAATGTGGCCCATCTTGCCACAGTAAAAACATGAAATAGAATTTCTCCCAACAACTTTCAGCCAACATTCAATAGCCTTGTGACCAGATTTGCCACATTTAAAACATGTAATGTGCTGGTTTATTGAGACAAATTTATTCTTGTTAACAGCATGAAAGTTTGCATTAAATTTAGCATGATATGAATGTGAATTCTTCTTATCACTTGTAACCCAGCATTGTGCATTTGTGTGTCCTGATTTACCACAGTGAAATCATTCAATTTCCTTTTTCTGAAATGAAGAATTTTTATCATGAAATTTTCTAGCATGTATTATGCTAGGGCTCAGATCATCCTTTTCCATCAACCTACACTCATGCATCAGATGACCAAGTTTATGACAATAGTGGCATGACATTTTCTTCTTGTGTGCATGTGTGTGTGTGTTTAGGTTATGTGTCCCATGCACAGCATCAGCATGATTGTTTCTTTGCTTATTCTTCACATGAACATCATTTTTCACCTTTTCATTTTGTTTCTGAATGTCAGTTTGTTTCTGACTTTTCTGAACAATGGGCTGTTTATCTTTTGAGGTGTTGGCTACGTTTGATGCAGTGACAACTGATGTCATTAGCTTGTTATTAAGTGCTTTCTTATTAACATTATTGTATCCCAGCCCTTCCTTCCTGAAGTTAACCTTGACTCCTAGCAACTTATCAA
Source organism: Amorphophallus konjac (assembly GCA_022559845.1). Classification (NCBI taxonomy): domain Eukaryota; kingdom Viridiplantae; phylum Streptophyta; class Magnoliopsida; order Alismatales; family Araceae; genus Amorphophallus; species Amorphophallus konjac. Next base: position 153,944,533 of record CM040121.1, read on the forward strand.
GATTTTCTTGCCCACTAACAAATTTAGATAGAGAAGCTTTCAAATCCTGAATCTCAATTTTCAGTGATGCAATGTTTATTTCATAACTCGCAATCTCTTGTTCACTACAGTTAACAACTTCAGTCAATACTTTGTTAGCTGTTTTGTATTTTTCAATTTCTTGTTCAAGATTTTTCAGTTTTTCAAAATCTTCAATACAAACAGTTTTTCCTCTTTCTAATGCTAGAAGTCTTTTGTGAGCGACGTCACGCGGTTCGGGGAGTGAAGAAGACGCGGAGCTCGCGGGCTCCTCTTTTGTTTGCTGTAACACAGAAATAAGAGAAGAGAGAAGGGGCCACCACGGGAGATTGCTCCGGCGGGGCGAGCGGGACAAATGTAATATAGCAAGATATGGGGGTTAAACGGCCATAGCGGGAAGTGACTCGCCGCAACCTCGGGGGGACGGGAATGGTGCAAAAATTAAATAGCAAGAATTGAAACGGCCATTGGGGAAGTGACTCGCCGCGGCCTCGAGAATATGAGCAGATAAGAATATAGCAAAATATAAGGAGAATATAAAGAGCGGGAATTTAAACGGTCATTGGGGAAGTGACTCGCCGCGGCCTCGAGAATATGAATAGATAAGAATATAATAGAATATAAAGAGAATATAAGAGCGGGAATTTAAACGGCCATTGGGGAAGTGACTCGCCGCGGCCTCGAGAACATGAATAGATAAGGATATAACATATAAGAACGGGAATTTAAACGGCCATTAGGGAAGTGACTCGCCGCGGCCTCAAGAACAAGATGTGATCGCCAGGGGCCAAAAGACCCCAAAATAAAGAAAGTGATCGCGCCTACCTCAAGAGCGGGAGATGGCGGGTTGCTTCTTCCTCCCCCTTCGGCCGACCGACGGAGAGGGCTTTCCTTGGTTACCCTTGCAAAACAGTAGATAATAACGAACAGAATTAGAAAATGACAGTGTAGTAACAATTCCTTGCAATAAAAGTAACGAGATCGTGACCTGACACACACCTGGTTGGTGTGGTTTTAAACCCCTCTCGGACTCGAGTAGGAGGAAAATGCGATGATGAATGCAAGAAGTATGCAAGAGACGGTGCCCTTATGTAGGGAGATAGAGGATGCAGTATGATGAATGTAAAGAACTATGGAGAAAAAGGGGAAGAAAAGGCTTATTGGAGGAGCCGATGGTGAAATCCGGCGGAGCTCCGGCAGCGTGGGGACGACGTGGAAGCGCGGTGGATGAAGACGACCTTCCTCTCGCGAGCGTGGGCACCCGAGAAGCCAGCAGAACCTCCACCTACAAAAGACCCCACGGGTTAGAAATGACTCCGGTAGCCTCTGGGCTCTGGCAGCCTATCGGATCTCTTAGAAGCTCTTCCAGAACTGAGGGGGTGGGCCTCTATTTATAGGGCTCCGGAGGGTGGAGGCGTCCAGGACCCTGGACACCTCCATCAGGGCCGAAATAATATTTTATTCTATTTTTATTTATTTTTTCAGAATATTTTTGTGGAGGCGTCCAGGGCCCCGGACGCCTCCAACAGGTCCACCGAACCCCACCGACGGCCGCACGCGGTTTGACACAACGCGTGGTTTCGTGAGCGGCGCCTCGTGATTCAGACATGGGCGCGTCCAGCTGGCTGGACGTCTCCATAATTTAGATTTTTTACACACCAAACCGTCATTCGGTGGCCGGCGCCCGTGAAGGAGTTGATGGAGGCGTCCAGGGGCCTGGACGCCTCCAAGAAAATATTTTTTATTATTTTTGTTTTGTTTTTTATGCCAAGCTGGCATTTTATATTTAATATTTTTTGTTTTTATGGAGGCGTCCAGGGGCCTGGACGCCTCCATTAATATATTATTTTTTATTTGGTTTTGGGCTGTGGAAAATAAATTAAAAGAATGGGGGCGTCCAGGGGCCTGGATGCCCCCATAAAGACCCACCCGGGTCCTCAGTTCAGGCGTTGGCGGCCGCCCGGCAGACACCCTTCCTGGTTTCGGAACCTCTGATGCGCCCGACTGGTGTTGATGCCGTCCGAATGCCGTGACGAGACGATTCCGGATGCCGAAAAAGGTAGAAGAAGACCCAAGAAAAGGAAGCATTTAAGAGATTCGAAATGCGTAAGCCGTCGCGGGGCGTCGTATAGTAATATGAGACTTTCTCAGGAGACGTCAGGAATGGCGTGTCTACAGCTGTCCCGCCTTGGCGTCTGCTTTGCAAGGGAGTGACACGTAGTGGAATGGTATCGAAGTGGAGTGAAATGAAGTGAGAGCGGACTGATAAGTTGATGCCAAGGTGTGATGAGACACGCTTTTGACGTTACTGTCTGGAATTTTTCCTGGAGTTTCAATGAGGCAACCTTTGAAGAAGGTCTTTCAAATCTTGACGATTGCTTGGACGGAGATCGAATAAGGGAGGGTGAGATGTGCGCTCAGGCACGAAAAAGAGACCAACTTCTCGATGTGGAAGTACCTGGGTCATAAACCGGAGGTTTCACCTTTGGGGAGCGGTTACCAGCCAATGTGGAAGTGCTGCGGCCAAGGTGGGTCAAACAAGGTAAAAAGTAAAGGAATATCTGAGGGTCTGTCCAAACAAGGGTCTCCTTTGGAAGAGCAGCGTAAGGCCGTTTCAAGGAAATTCAGTATTTTATTCGGAGTGGAATATCCAATCTGGTTCTATTAGGCCTGTATTCCATCTTACTTTTGTTTATGCTAAATGCTCTATTCTGGAGAGGCAGGCATTGTGGAGGTCCCTACAAGCAGTGCACTCTCAAATTTCAGGGCCTTGGCTAGTTGCTGGAGATTTCAACTGCATTATGGCAGTGGGTGAAAAAATTGGTGGCAATCCACCTAATTTAACTGCAATTTCGGACTTTATTGAGTGTGCTTCAGATTGTGCTTTAGTTGATGCTGGTTTCATGGGATCTCAGTATACTTGGCATAACAACCAATCAGGTGGTCATGGTATTTGGGCTAGGCTGGACAGGGTACTTATAAATTCAGATTGGCAAAATCTATTCCCAATCTCTGTTGAGCATTTATCCAGGGAAGCTTCTGATCATGCACCCCTATTAGTGAGATTGTTACACCGGACTACTTTCAAGAGCCGTTTCTGTTTTCAACAAATGTGGACTTTGCATGACAAGTTTCTAATGGATGTTAATACTTGTTGGAATACCAGCCCTTTGGCTTCTTCACCTATATCCACTCTATACTTGAAGCTCAAATATTTGAGGAGTATGCTTCGCAATTGGAACAAGCAGACCTTTGGTCATGTCCATTTAAATCTGAAAATAGCAGAGGATACTGTTCTTAAAGCTGAACACACTTATGATCTTCATCCTTCCTTGGAAAATCTTAACAGCTTAGAAACAGCCAAATCCCTTCTATCTGAAAGAATTTTACAGGAGGAATACTTTTGGAGACAGAAGTCTGGGATTAGATGGTTAAAGGAGGGGGACAGAAACACTAAATTCTTCCATGCTTCGACTAAGGTCAAAAGAAACAAACAGTTTATCACACAGCTCAGAAATTCAGTTGGTTTGCTAACCTCAGATCATGAAGATATGAAGGACATTGTTGTTTCCCACTTTCACTCTGCTTTCTCTTCTCAGCAGCATCTTATAGAGGAATCCTCCTTAAGCTGTATTCCGAATTTGGTTACTCTGCATGATAACTTAATGCTATGTGCTGTCCCTTCTGAATTGGAAATAAAAGACATTGTCTTTGCATTATCTGCTGACAGTGCTCCAGGTCCGGATGGATTCACAGGTGCCTTCTTCCAAAAGGCATGGTCAATCATTTCTGATGTGGTTGTCAGTGCTATTCAAGAGTTTTTTACAAGCTCTCATCCTCTCCCAAGATTTGTGTCATCCACCTTAATTGCCCTTATTCCAAAAAAACCGAATGCAGTGGAGATTTCTGATTACAGGCCGATCAGTCTTTGCAATTTCTTTTATAAGATCATATCATCCATTATCAATAAACGGCTGGCTACAATTCTACCAAACATTATTTCGCAGGAATAATCTGCTTTTGTCAAAGGGAGGCATATAACAGAAAATATTGCTTTAGCACAAGAGCTGACTCATGAACTAGGCAGAAAAACCAGAGGGAAGAACATCATTTTAAAATTAGACATGGCTAAGGCCTATGATAGATTAGAATGGGATTTCTTGTTTGCTGTTCTGCAAAAATTTGGATTCAGTCTGACTTTCATTGAGCTGGTTGGAAAGCTGATCCAGAACTGTTGATTCTCAGTCTTATTGAATGGTGATATTGCTGGCTTCTTTAAATCTTCCAGGGGTGTTCGACAGGGTGATCCAATTGCCCCTTCCTTATTCATCATTGCTGAGGAAAGTCTGAGCAGATCTTTAAAAGAAGCTCAGTTAAATAGACTAATTGACAGTTTTCAAGGGCCTCGGAGGTGTCCCACTGTTTCTCATCTTTTATTTGCAGATGACACTTTGATATTTAGCAAGGCTAGTCTGGCCTCTATTAGGAATCTCCTGAAGCTGCTCAAAACCTATGAACAGGGGTCAGGACAGCTTATCAATATCAATAAGAGTGGCTTTCTTTTACACCCTAAGACAAATGAATCCATTGCTAATCGGATTTCCAGGCTTACTGGTTTCACCAGACACAATTTTCCGATTAAATATCTTGGCTTTCCTCTGGTTATAGGCCGAAGGAAAAAAGTCCACTTTGCAGGTGTTATTCACACCATTCAAAAAAGGATCTCTGGATGGAAATCCAGTCTTCTTTCACAAGGTGCTAAGCTGATTTTGATCAAGCATGTTCTCACCTCTATTCCTATTTATTCTTTATCCACGACACCCCTTCACTCTGGTACTCACCACCTGCTGGAGATTTCTTTTGCTAATTTTTTCTGGGGCTCTTCACCGAATGGGAACAAAAGACATTGGAGATCCTGGGATATCATCTGCAGACCTATCTCAAAGGGTGGACTGGGTATCATGTCTATTAGGCAAATGGACATTGCTCTCAGAGTTAAGATGTTATGGCAAGCTATGTATTCAACCTCCTTGTGGGCAACTTTCTTCAGAGCTAAGTATATTGGGCAGAGTCATTTGAGAGATGTGCATTTTAAGAACATGGCTGGTCATGCTAGAAGTAGCTGGATCAAGGCAAAACAGATTCTTCTGCAGTATCACAAGTTCATCATTGGAGATGGAAACCTCACCAATTTTTGGTTTGATAAATGGATTGGAATGCATTGTTTGTCTGATTTTGTTCCCCCCAACAGTATCCCAAATTCAAACATCACTGTAAAGGATTTCCTATTGCACTCCCCAAGTGAGGATACAGCCTTAATGGACAGTTTCATTCCTGCTCATCTCAAAACAGCCATTTTGCACACAACTCTCAATTCAGATTCTGATCTTCCTGTTTGGACCCTGTCATCCACAGGTCAATGCTCGGTGGCTTCCACTTACAAAGTTATTTCTGAAACTGCCCTCAATCAGCCATTCACTCAATGGTCAAAGCTTTGGTCTCCATGGTTGCCAACCAAAATCTCTGTTCATCTATGGAAGCTTCTTCACGATAGCCTCCCTGTAGACACAAATATTCAACGACTGGGTATTCAATTGTGTTCCATCTGCTCATGGTGTCAGACCCATCAGAGGGAAAGTCTGAATCATTTGTTCATACACAGTGAACTAGCCTCACACATATGGTCTTATTTCCAATCTGTGGGGCTACCTTTGGAAGGGAATTCTGTCGCATCCTTCATATCAAATGCTGCTCGACACATACGGCTGAACTCTGCTTTTGGCCTCCTAATTCTAGCAGTGATTGGCTTTGGCTGCTGGGATGTTTGGAGAGCTAGGAACTCTGTGAGATATGATGGCTGTGCATTGTCCAAAAGCCGGATCCTCCACCAAATCAAAGCCAAAGTTCTGCAAGCCTGCAAAAATGCTTCTTACAAAGAATATGATATTAGCAAAAGAAGGATTCTAGACTCTTTAGGGATTTCTGCCTCAACTTCAATTGGTGTTCAGCTGAAAATCATTAAATGGGTTTCCCCCCCTTGGCCATTCTTAAAATTAAACACTGATGGGGCTTGCAAATCCGATGGATATTCTAGAGGAGGTGGTGTCATCAGAGATCATTATGGAAATGTTCTCCTAGCATTCTCCCATTTCTATGGTCAGGCCAATAGCATTGTTGCAGAGGCTAGAGCTCTCATGGATGGAATACATTATTTGCATACAATCTTAGACCGTCCAGCCTATATTGAATGTGATTCACAGGTCCTAGTTCGGGTTGTTAACAAGGAGTATAATTGTCCATGGGCAATTCTGTCTTATGCAAGAGAGATCTAGAGGTCTATTACTCAGGTTGAAAAGATTGTCCATACTTACAGAGAAGGAAATAAAGTAGCGGATCATCTGGCCTCTTTAGCCTGCTCCTCCAAATGTAATTCCTTTTTCTCCTATAATGAGTTACCCTCTGTTATAAAGGGAGAGGCTCGAATGGATAAGCTGGGTATGCCCAGCATCCGTCTGATGTAATTTTCATTCATCATATTCAGTAATAAAATTCACCCCCTAGTGGCCGATGGTCCCCATCTGCTCCTAGGTAGGGCTTTTTGGAATGAAAAAAATATTTGTAAGAATTGAAGCACAGCGGCTTTCGCAATCGAATCACTTGAATGATCTTCCGCAATAAATCAAAGTCCTATATGAATGCATGCTGGGCTTAAAGAAAAATTCAAAACAAACTAAAATAGAAAATAGCCAAGGATAATATTGTCAACTTGTTAAGAACGGGTCAGGATACCGATCCGGTGAGCCGACACTGGGCTGGGGCCCGTTTATCCGCGCACCAACTCACTGAATGGAACCGTCATCCCTATGCTATCACAAGTTAACGGCCTATCCGTACAACCCAACTTCTTCCGGGATCATCACCGTTTTTGTTGAAGGGGAACTCAAATCCCAGATTCGTTCGGGTCGCAAGGTCCTTGACATGTTCTAGTAGCATAGGTATCATATACTACGATGCATGACATTGTGGGACCAACCATTGAAAGGTGGGACAGGAAATAGGACAAAGACGTCCGTTAGTAAAACTTGCAAGGCCAGCATGGATTAATAACATCAGAAAGTAACAGAATCGTAACAGAATCGCACCACAATGGAAAGGAGATCTAGCCAAAATCCTGACATTGATCGCTGATGTGACATGTTCCGTCCTGTAGCGCCCTACCCTTCCTATAAGAACTCCCCTTAGGCTAGTTCATTCAAAAGCATCAAGGTGGGTTTTGGAAGCTCAGGAGAGGAAAGAGAGGAGAATCTAGAGATTTCAGGATGGAAGGAGAGTCTTCCCGCGTTATGAAGAGGAGCATGCCTAGCAGCGAGATCAGACGACTCTCTGACCTCGAGGGTCATCTGAGTGGGACGATCATGTAGCATATGGTAAGCTGATTCTTTTCAAATTTCTCCACGTGAACCTTCTTCTTACTTCCTTCCTTTCTTCTTCTTTCTTTTCTCTTCCAGCCATATCCACTCTTCCCAGGCCCGAGGAAGTTTTCCAAACTGCCATGGCTTTCAAAGCTAACTTCCAACATCTCCATCGGCATGAGGGCCATACTCTTGAAGTGGTATCTGCAGGGGCTCCTTCTTCACGCCAAACACTACGAGAAGATTCGTATGGACTGGGCGGCTATGGGCACACTAGTGGAGATCTGGCATCCCCAGACCCACACTTTTATCTTCCCCACCTTCGAGGCGACCATCCTCCTCGAGGAGGTGGAACTTCTGCTCGGATTGAAGAAATTCAAGAGTGACGGGAAGGTGAAGGCTATGCGGATGCTGACACGAGGGACTTCCGAAAGCGTCCTTGGAAGCTTCATGCCGCCCGACGCAGCCCGAAAGGTTCGTACTCAAAAGGGAATTGATTTGTAAAAGCTCGCGGAATGGGTCATGGAGGCCCTGAGAGGGTTACCAGACGATGACTATTTGGAGGGAATCATGAAAGGGTTCACCATTTGTCTGGCGGGTGCTCTCTTGTTTCCTTATATCGACAACATGGTGGAGGAAGACCAACTGAGTGCTATCTGCGGGATCTGGCGTGGAAAGAGGGTGGGACCCGCGAGCCTGGGTAAGCCTCCTTTTGGTTGCGCACTTGTCCTGAATTGCTGGCTGGATTTGCATTTCAAGTTTGATCACCGTGAGGGAATGCCAACCGCTTCGAAGCTCTTCCAACAAAGCCCGCTTCATCACATAGCCGACGTGTTAGGCTTTGGTGGCACTGTAGCGAACCGTGTTCCGTGGCTGAAGAAACGTGAAGACTGGCGGTCCCACTTCCGCATCGTGACACAAAGCTTCTTCACTTGCGCACCGGCATGTTTGCTTTCGCTTGATCTCCTCATGAGGCCTTCTCCCGAAGTTGATCTTCAACTGATCGGCGCGACCGAGTTTGTCCTTTATAACGCGCATTGATGCTGCCTCCAGGTCGGCATTCCACGCCATTCGTTCCCACTATCGACTGGCATCGTTCCTTTGAAGAAGAGGGAGTTGGGCACTGAAGCGGACGCGAAGGAAGCGAAGGCCGTCAAAGCACCCTGGAAGACAAGTGTTGCGGGAAAGGCCTTAGCGCATGTGGGGGAAGAATGCGAGCTGTGGAGGGCTTATGTAACTGAACTGGGGAAGTTAAGGCCTAAGGCGCCTAAGCCCCTGATGTAGTTCATTCTACTTTTCTGATGGAATAAAATCTGGCATTTGGATGTTTTGGACCCTCGTCCCCTTAATTATTATTATCTTTTTTTTTGTGGTTTTTCTTATTCTTTGTGTTTTTTCTTTTGTTTGAATTATATTAATACTCTTATCTTCTTTTTTTATTATTATTATATATTTTTGAAATTTTTATTATGGGGGCGTCCAAGGGCCTGGACGCCCCTAATTTTTTTATTTTTTATTTTTTTAGTTTTTTTTGTTTTGGGGGTGTCCAGGCGCCTGGACGCCCCTAAGTTTTTGAATTTTGAAAAAAATAAAAAAAAAAGGTGGGGGCGTCCAGGCGCCTGGATGCCCCAAACAAGGTGGATTCTATATATATGGGGGGGCCTCCCCCCCTTTGCTCATTTACTGTTCATTCAAACGACCCAGTCAATCCAGACGACCCATTCTTAGTCCCAATGGAGCAAGGAGGCCCGAGCCAGGGTGGAGAGAAGCGCAAACGACGGGCTCGTCGTCCGAGGAGGCTGAGGGACGATGCCGAGGAGGCTGCTGCGGCAGAGGAGATTGCCGCGGAGGAGGCTCCTCCTTTGGCCGTGGAGGCTGCAGTGGATGCTGGCGACGCGGGAGAGGACGATCACGACCCGGTAAGCTCTTTGGAACTTCAATCTGTTGGTTTAATAGGCTGGATAGGCGGACGAGAGGCCATGCAGTGAGGACCGGTGAGTGAGGGATGGAGGCGTCCAGGGGCCTGGACGCCTCCACATTTTCTTTTTTCTTTTTATTTATTTATTCATTTACATAAAATAATAAAATTGGATTTAAAAATAAGGAGGCATCCAGGACGTAGGATGCCTCCATAATAATATATCTATATTTTTATTTATTTTTGATTTTGATTTTGGGTTTTTTTAAAAATAAAATGAAGAAAACAAAAAGGAGGCGTCCAAGGAGTTGGACGCCTCCAATAAAAACATAAATACCTTTTTTTTTAAAAAAAATAAAAATAAAATAACTAAGTCGCATATACAATGTTATTATTTATTACTATCCATGATGCTGATGTGTTCTTTTGTTGGTTTTATGGTGTGTAGGGCGTGATGAAGGGCCGGATCAGCTGGTCCCTAGTGGTGGCAGCATACCGTGGGCTGCCAGACTTTCAGAGGGCGCGTGTGGACGCCATGGGCTTTGGAGCTTTCCTTAGGATCGAGCCCTTTCGGCTCGACCTTCCTCTTATCCAGGCATTGAGGGAGCGGTGGCACGCGCCGAGTCGGGTATTTTTGATGCCCTGGGGGCACATGGTGCCGACACTAGAGGACGTAGCTCGGATCACCGGGCTACGAGTTGACGGAGAGGCAGTCAGCGGGGTCACCTACCCCGACTACCGAGAGAGTGCCCTGGACCTGCTGTGGTTAGAGACGAGCGTGACCGATAGAGACAGCAGGATAGTCGGCCGAGTGGAGATTATGGAGGCGCTCGGATTCGTCGACCCGCGTCAGCGGGTTAGCGAGACTGGAGCGGAGTTTCTGGCACGACTGGAGGGAGATGTCCGTGCAACTTTCACCCAGGACCCGACTGAGCGGGAGCTGGTGGATCTAGACCTCTGGAGGTTTCTTTTCTTCTTCCTGGGCCGCCTTATACTGGGGACGAAGGGTGACGGTATCCACTACCGCTTCCTCGGGATCCTGGCGGACCCAGACAGAGTGGGGCACTACGCGTGGGGAGCGGCTCTGCTTGCCCATTTGATTACTGATCTCTCCCAGACCTCAGAGAGGGAGACGACAGTCAGCGGCTTCGCACCTTTTCTCCAGGTACACAATTTATTTATGCATTTTATCGTAGTTAAATATGCAATCACTCGTGCTAATGATGTATGATGGATGTAGGTGTGGAGTTATTACTACTTCCCGATGGGGAGGGCCAGGCAGGGGAACAGGAGAGCCGTTCCTCTAGCGCGACAGTGGAGGCCGGTCGTGGTAGCGGCACCACACAGCTACCAGCTGGCGTCACTTCGTCGGGAGCTGAGCGAGTATCCTGAGGCCATGGTATGATGCGTATGATTTTTTTTGTGTTTTTATGCATGTGACTGAATGGTAACTAACATGATGTATGTATGGTGATGCAGGTGGTGTGGAGGCCCTACCTAGGCATGGGCGATGCTGGCCAGCCCTGGGTTGTAGCGGGTCTTCCTCGTTTCAGGCGGGACATGTGGGTCCATTGCCTGAACGAGATCGAGCCGTTGCGGCTCAGGCTAGTGATGAGGACGTTGGGACTAGCCCAGGAGTGGGTCGATGTAGACGAGCTGGTCCGCATCGGGCGGAAGACCAAGGGGAAGGCGAAGATCGTGGACTGGCGTAGGCGCTTCCTGGCACAGTACCAGGACTGGCAGCAGGGCGGGGTCCCAGTGGTGTCCCATGTACAGGACAGTACTGATTACCTGAGACGGTACCGGGCTACGTACGGGGACCGTCTCTTCCTTGGTGGTATGGCAGGGGTAAGTGAAACGAAAATGCTTCACACTTCTATATGTATATGCATGTGGCACTAACTTATGTGCAATGTAGGATGCTCGTGACAACATGATCGCCGACCTGCGGGCCCAGTTGGCGGACGCCAGGCGGCAGTTGGTGGCCATCCGACAGGAGTTGGAGATCCTGGTGAGTCTATGCAATGTATTTTTGTGACCTAGATTTCGATGCTTAGCCCCTGACTATCGTTTGCCCCGTGTTTCAGCGGGCCCACCAGGCAGCAGCAGCCGGGACGGCTGGTGGAGCGGGTTCCAGTTTGTGGGGCCCTCCTCCGGAGATTTCTGCGCTTCAGGAGCAGCTGGCCTACGCGGTGGCCCGGGCTGAGGAGGCCGAGCGTGACCGCGAGGCTCGAGTGAGTGCTTGCTTGGCCCTGACCTTCTTCTAGATGCTTTCCTTCCATCACTGCTCTCTCATGGTGCATGCGTGTTTGGACAGGTGGCCGAGATTCGGGAGGCCCTGGCCCCTACTGTTCGTGCTGAGCAGGAGCGCGACGCTCAGGTGGCGGAGCGTGACGCCCGGATTGTGGAGCTGGAGGAGGAGCGTCGACGGGAGGCTGAGGAGCTCCCTCGTGACGTGCTGGATTTGCGGATCGCCCTCGAACTATCGAGGAGGGAGGCGATGCGGGAGAGAGAGGAGAGGGAGAGAGAGGACAGGAGGGCGGAGCGACTGTGAGACTGGGATGAGAGGAAGGCTCTGGAGGCCCAGCTGCTGGAGCTCCGATTGAGTCTCGGCACGGCGGAGGGGAGGCTTCGGGAGAGCGAGGAGCAGTACCAGCGGGCGAAGGAACGCGGGGCGTGACTTCATCAGTCTGGTTCTTTTTCCATGGGCAGCTATCTGGTTTCTTTGGTCGAGGAGCGTCGTCGCGCCTTCGAGGCTGGAGTGCCACCGCAGGGCGAGGCGAGCACGGCTTCTCAGGGTTTGCAGAGGCCCCCTAGGGATCCCCAGCAGAGGAGGGAGGAGAGAGATGACCAGGAGGGTGGTAGCGAGAGTTAGAGAGTTACTTGTACACGTCACCCTTCTCACTGTATGATGTACTTTGACTATTATATGAAATGGATTTCGTGTGGCGTGCCCTTTTCTTTCTCGCACTTTCCTTTGCACCACGTTGTTTACGCTTCACGAGACTTTTACCCTGGACAGAAGGGAACTACTTTGCACGGGGGGATTATGTTCCTTTCTCCCTTTTTGGGCGCGTCCAAGCGCGAGGACGCGTCTTAATCCTTGAATTCAAATTTAAAGCGTCGGGTGGCCTTTCTTCTCCAGTGCTTTACCCGCAAATGAGCCCGCCTTCCGCCGAAACTCGCTTGCCCCCTTTTTCGTCTTCCTCCTCTTTTGATCGATGGAGTTCGGTGGGCCCAACCTTGGTGAAGGTGGAGAGGGACGAGGAACTCCTCGCCCGAGGAGGGACACGCAAGAACACAGAACGGCGTCCATGGAGGAGGAAGGGCCGCTTCGGGCCCCCGAGGGACCCGAGGGGCCCGATGTCGCGAAGGGAGGTGAACACGGTCTGGTAGGTCCTCCGATCTCTTCCTCTTTTGATCCATTTTGAATTTTGAAGCGAACTGCGCGAGGGGGGAAAGGGTTCGGCGAGTGTTGCACTCAAATGATGGATGCGTCCTAGACAGGGGACGCGTTCTTTGTTATGATGCGAGGCCCTTATTTCTTGGTGCAGGACATGGCGAGGACCCTGGGCCTGGCCGATGAGTGGGCGAGCGCAGACGAGCCGAGCCGCGTCAGGAAGGAGAGTCGCGGCAAGGCGAAGCTTGAAGACTGGCGCATACGTCTCCCTGGACAGCAAGGGAGCGTACTGGTGCAGGATAGTGCCGACTTCTTGCGGCGGCAGAGAGAGAGTTATGCGGGGCTTCCCCAAGCCGGGGATACGCGCGACGTCGATAGGTCGCGTGCCCAATTAGCCGAGGTCAGGCAGCAGCTGGCCGCCACTCAACAGGAACTGTCGCTCTTGGTAAGCTAAGTGCTGCATTTTCTATTTTTAAATGTGGAGCTTAGCTGACGACTGTTGTTTGTTCATTCCAGCGTGCCCAGCAGACAGCGATGGGGGGAGTGGCGGGCGGTGCATCTTCCAGTTCCTCGGCCCCTTTTCTTGAGATTGCCTCCCTCCGGGAGCAACTTACTGGTGCGGTAGCTCGGGCTGCCCGGGCGGAAGAGGAGCGTGATGCCTGGGTGGCCACTATAGCAGAGCTGCGACATCGCGGTGAGGAGAGACCTTCTCCAGACATCCTGGAGTTAAGGGTTCTTCTACAGATGATGAGGAGAGAGGCAGAGAGAGAGAAAGCCGAGAGAAGGTCCGAGCGATAGCGGGATCAGACCGAGAGGAGGGCCATGGAGGCCCAAGTGAGGGAGCTCCAGCTGGGCCTTCAGACCGTCGTGCAGAGGCTAGGAGGGATGGAGACGCGCTACGAGAGAGCGCGAGAGTTCGGGGAGCGACTGCGCCAGTCTGGTCGCTTTGCCGCTAGTGGCTTCTTTGCCACGTCAGGGGAGGAGCAGCGAGTCATTGCTATGGAGCCGGTGCCACGAGGCGAGGCGGGTCCTACTGCACGGGGATCCATGAGGCTTCTGAGGGACCCTCACCTCAGGGGAGAGGAGAGGGACGCCTAGAGGGACGAGCATGAAGATAATGGCAAGAGTTGGCGAGCTAGTGGACCCGCCTCCTCTCTATGATTGTAGTGTTTATGACAGCTTATGTAGAATTATGAATGGAGTGATTTGATTTTCTGCTGCTTGTTTGTTCTCTTGTGCGTTCCTTCTTCCCTACACTTCTTCTCCTCTGCACTGTTCCCATGTGATGGGTCTACCGAGACTCCACCCCAAGCAGAGAATCACGTCTTGTTGTGACCATTTTCCACGAGAATCTGCCGTCAAAGTCAATAATGACGGCCCTAGTCCCTTTTCCCGGATGTTGTGTCAAATTTTGTGGACGTCCTCCAAAACATGATAGGGTATCCCTAGACAACATAGGGGGCTAGTCGTCATATTCTTCGTGTAATCAAGCACCCTGTGCGAGCGGCGAAGTGACACACAGGACCGCATGGTAGGTGCCTCATTGCGAGGGCTATCATTAAAGGTGATGGAGGCAATCTTGGCCTATACTCCTTCTATTTCTATAAATTATTGTCCATTTTATCCTCCCAGGTACACCGAGAGCTAACTCGAGGAGCACAAGTTCTCACGGGAGAGGAGGAGTTCAAAATTCTGAGAGTTGGATGGAGGGCGAATCTTCCGACTCCTCGAAGAGAAGCAGGTCCAGTGGTAGTAGTTCCAGGAGGATTTCGGACCTCGAAGGGCACATCAGCGAAAGGGCCCAACCACAACTCGTAAGCTGAGCTTTCCTGCCCTTTTCTCATTTTTTCTTCCTTCCTCTTGACAACACCCTTCTCCATTTCTTATGCACGCACAGAGTGTGATGAAAACACACATTTCATGGGAGTTAGCAGTGGCCACATACAGGGGTCTCCCGGATTTTCAGAAGGCCAGGCTAGACGTGATGGGATTTGGCACCTTTCTTCGGATTGAGCCGCTCAAGCTCGACCTGGTCCTGATCCAGGCCTTGTGTGAGAGATGGGACCCAGTGAGTTGGGCATTCCTGATGCCCTAGGGGCACATGGTGCCCAGTTTGGAGGATGTGGTCTGGATCACAAGCCTAAAGGTGGAGGGCGAGGTAGTGACCGGGGTCACTTATGCGGATTACCGAGAGGGTGCTCGGAAGCTACTGGGTTTGGACCTAGATGGTCGAAAAAATAGGTCGGTAGCTAGGGCGTCCCTCATGGATGCATTAGGGCTCACCGACACTCGTCGGCGGGACGACGAATCCTCAGAAGAGTTCATGGAAAGGATGGAAATAGGATGCCGTGCCGTGTGCTGCACAGATTTCGGCAACTGGGAAAGATGCAACATAGATTTGAGAAGATTTCTCCTCTTCCTTTTGGGGAGATTGGTACTGAGCTCGAAAGGGGACGGTATCCAATGTCGCTTCCTAGAGCTGCTGTCAGACCTTGAAAGAGTAGGGTACTACGCCTGGGGAGCTGCCATGCTGGCGCACTTGTTTGCAGGCATGTTCCAAGAAGCGGATGGTGAGATGGCTGTGAGTGGTTTCACACCATTCATCCAGGTATTTTTGGTTTTGCTTGTTTTGTATTTTTTTTCTTATTTTTGTAAGGTACTGATGACCTGCGCCGAGTAGCTGTGGAGCTATTATTACCTCCCCATGGGGAGAGCTCGGCATTGGCGACCCGCGATGGTGCCGCTAGCCAGGCGGTGGGAACCCATCATGAGTGCGGCACCCCTAACCTACCAACTGATGGTGCTAAGGCGGGAGCTACAGGAGTTCCCTGCAGCGATGGTAAACTGGAGACCCTACTCAGACATGGTCGATGCCGACCAGCCGTGGGTTCTAGCAAGTCGTGCCCGGTTCAGACGGGAATTATGGATGCACTGCCTGAATGAAATCGAGCCGCTTTGGCTACGATTGGTTATGAGGACTTTAGGACTGGCTCAGGAGTGGGTGGCTA
Source organism: Amorphophallus konjac (assembly GCA_022559845.1). Taxonomy (NCBI): domain Eukaryota; kingdom Viridiplantae; phylum Streptophyta; class Magnoliopsida; order Alismatales; family Araceae; genus Amorphophallus; species Amorphophallus konjac. The sequence continues at coordinate 153,960,289 of CM040121.1, forward strand.
CGGCTGCACCACCTCGTGTTGGGAGAAAGACGCGAGGACCGGCAACCTGCATTGACTGGCGCGTGCGGTTCCCTGAACAGTATGAGGACTGGCAACGGGGTGGCACGATTGTAGAATCACATGAGCGGGATAGCGAGGACTACTTGCATCTATATAGAATAAAGTACGCAGAGCGGCTCCAACCCCGGGGACTTGTGGAGGTAGGTTTCCCCTTTTTCTCTTTTCTTCTTTCTCCCTTTTTTTTGGTTTTCTGGTGGAAATGCCGACTTGTATGGCTGCAGGATATCCGTGATACGATGATAGCGACTTTACGAACTCGCTTGGTAGAGATGGAGCAACGGTTGGGCGATGCCCGCGGAGCTACGAGCGCATTGGTAGGTGTACAGTGCATTCCTAATTAGAACCGTAGATTCCGGATGTTGGCTTGCTAATTCACGCGGTCGTAGCATGCCCAAATTGGCGCGGCTTCCCCAGCGATGGGAGTAGGTGGTGCCTCTTCCAGCTTGTGGATTCCCACCTCAGAACTTGACTTGCTTCATGAGCAACTTGCTCACGCCACGCAGCGTGCTGCGGAGGCAGAAGGGATGCTCTGTATACAGGTAAAAGTTTCAGTGTTGAGTTCTCTTTGTTTATGCCTTGCCGCGTATCTTGAGATGGTACATCTAGCAGGAAAAGGATACGGAAGAAGCGCTTGCCCAAGCTGCGCAGAAGGAGGCTAGGATAGCAGAACTAGAGAGGCAACTGTGGCGTCATTCTGATGACGACTCCTCTAGGGATGCCGTGGAACTGAGGATCACTCTCCAGTTGGAGAGGGAAGATCGCGAGAGAGAATGTGCAGAGAAAGAAAGAGACGCAGAGAGAGAAAGAGCCAACAGATTGACTGAAAGGGAGGAACGAAGGGCCATGGAGGCCCAACTATTCGAACTCCGAATCAGCCTTGGTCTTGCTGAACAGTGGCTGAGAGATGGTGAGGAGCGCTACCGAAGAGCACGAGAGCGTGGCTTTCATGTTGGTAGCTTCTCTACTGCTTCTGTGGATCAATGCCGAGGTGTGGGAATAGGATGGGGAGTACAGAGCGGTAGGAGTACCGCTTTTCGTAGTTGGGTAGTGCCTTTGAGAGCACTTTACCCGGAGAGTAGTGGGACGAGTAATGCAGAGAGAGAGGGCGGAACTTGATGTAATTTTTTTTTTATTTTTGGAATAAAATACAAGGTTCAGTTTGTTTGGTTTTCACCTTAGCTTCTGTTGCCTGAATCCCTGCACACATCACTGAAACAAACAAATCAGAATTTCTGTTCTGACTTGGCCCCTTGCTCAATAAGCAAATGGTCACTGTGACTGTTCTTGATAACTGGTCAAGGGGCCAAGCCTTTATTTAACGAAGGCAAGGGAAAGATGCGGTGATGATAAATGCGACAAGCAAGCACACGAATGCAAGCGGTATTAAAAGTGAGATGCTACACGCAAATGTAATCATGCACAATTGATTTTTTTCTTTTTTTATATTTGGCATTTTTTTTATCATAAAAAAGATTTTTTGTTTGCAAATATGTACATTTTCTCTTTTCCATTTTTTGTTATTTTTATCATTTCAATTTTTTTCTTGCTAACGCCTGTCAAGCACCCAAATGGCACCTAACCTACGTGAGATAGGGGTTTCTTACTAACCTCCCAGGTATCCTAAGTGCACATCTAGGTTGATTTGGGCCTCTAGACCCCTCGAATGATGATTCCGCCGGCTAAGACTTACCCTGATGATAATACCGTCATGCCATGCTTAGGCTCCCAGTCGCTTCCGACCACAGGGATTCACCCAAAAGATGTTTGAGGTAAATGATTTGCCCGACCCGGGTCTGTTTCCTCACAACTCTAGATGGTATATGATGGAACACCCTGGAACCCTAACGACCAACCGCGCGACGCTGACCCGGAATCAGACGCCGTCACACCCATAGGTGACGCGCTTGCATTGGCCTAAGCCCGAGGTTAAACAAGAAGACATCAAGGTGGTAAACAGGGGTCTTGACCAGCCAGAAACACGGAGACTCCTTCGCAGCGATAGCTTTTACTTTTCAAAGTAGGCAATCATATGTGTATATTACAATAAGGTCGCAGACCCTAGGCAGTTTTCACCCTTCAGAAACTCCATCGAACCTTCATCTTTAGAGGAAGAAGGAAGAGCGTGGGGGATAAACCTCCTGAGAGGATCGGCAAAACCGTTAACCCGGCGAACAAATAAGGGCCCATTAACTCTTTCCTTTCGGACAACTTCGGACCAAATCTCGAACATTTACATTCCACGGCCCCTTTTGTGGATTCAGACTTTTGCTTTGAGGGGTTCCGTTTATCGCAACAGGCATGGTCACGACCTGGCTTTTCTCTTGATTTTGATTTTGTATTTCTTTTTGTGAGGGAGATATAGTCGTTTGACGTTTGTGGGCTCCCTTTTCGTATGCCTGCGGGGACACTGCCCTCTTCTCGTGCTCTGATCGATGCTCGAGGAAATGGATCCTACTCTTGCCTTTGGGGTTTGAGTTTCGGTTTCTCATGCTCAGCGTTTGAAGGGCGCTGACTGTCTCATTTGGTCGAAGAGAAAAGAATAAATATTACAGCTTCCGGAGATCTTCTGGGTGGGGCCCCACCGTAGGTGATGCTACCGACATTTTTGAGTAAAATACATAAGTGAGCACATGTTAGCTTCCTTCGAGCGAGCATAGGCCGACGTGGCCGGACAGGGATCTCCACGGTTCTGGCAAACCAAGACCCGGTGCCTACCAAGCCTTAATGGGCCCTATCCTAACATGAAGGTTAGATGCAGGGACTTAACTACATGGTGACTGCCAGGCATCGGCATTTTGAATTTTCCATATTTTTAGTGGTTTTCGGTATTTCTTTGTTTGTGATGTTTTTTTTATCTTTTCATCATTTTGTTTGTTTGTTTTGTGCTAAGGGTAGTATTTCTTAAGATAAAGCCCATTCCAAGCGTGGGATAACTCGGTCCCTTCGGCGTTGACTAGCTTGTAGGAGTTGCCAGGGTACACGGCTTGAATTACAAATGGTCCTTCCCAATTGGGTTGGAGCTTAGAACGCGGACCTCCAGGTTTGACAAAAATTCTTTTTACGACCATCTCACCGACTTTGAATTTTCTCTCAACGACTTTCTTTTGGTAAAAGCGAGCGAGTCTATTTTGATACACACGCGCGTGTTCGGCAGCGGCCAGCCGCTTCTCATCCAAGAGTTCCAACTGGGCGAGGAGTGAATTACGACGATCGTCGAGGGGAAATTCCTCGTCCAATTGTACCCTAAGAGAAGGGATCAGAGTCTCGTACGGGACTACCGCTTCCATACCATAAGTAAGGGCAAATGGAGTCTGCCCGGTGGGGGTACGTATTGAAGTGCGATAGGCCCATAGGGCTTCGATAAGTTTTTCTGGCCAGTCTGAAAACTTACTAGACTCGCAGGTTTTTTTGATGATTTTAAGCAATGTTTTATTGGTGGCCTCCGCTTGGCCATTACCTTGTGGGTAATAAGGCGATGAATGATGCAATGCAATTGCGTCCCGTATGTCGAACCATTTGTTCCATTCGCATTCCGGATCTTTGATCTTGCCTCTTTTGGTGATCCTCGGACATTTTTCAGCCAAATATACAGCATGTGATCTCCCATATACTTCTCTTGGGTAATCTCCCATCTGAATAACGGGCCCTCTGTTGAAGTGGTTTGATAGAGTCCATGTGAGGGGCTTCCAATCCGCCTTGAACGGTCCTTTGAAGCCTAGGCCAAACCTGTGGTTCAGCCTAATTTCCTTTGGCGGTTTGAGCCTACCCTGTAACTGTGCGCCCAGACCTTTACCCTGTTGGTAGCCGATGTTCCTCATAATCTCCCACCCTTTGGAGTGAAAAGGGAGATATGATGTTGCGGTTGTCCTGACCGGCTCCTTTGGTGCTAGTGGAACGTGAGATGAATCACGTACGTCCAGTAGTGACAATATGGGCCGATGAGACGGCCAAACAGAGGGCAGAGAGGTGTTGATAGCATCCACTGTGTGAAGGATCGGTGTACTGACCACTTTAATAATCCTCCCATTGTAAGGAAACTTCAGGCACTGATGGTTGGTGGAAGGCACAGCGTCCATGGCTTCGATGTAAGAGCGACCCAGTATAGCCTTGAATGTGGGGTCCATGTCGAGGACATGGAATTCTGTGGGATATGACATGGGGCCTAGTTCTGCCTTTAGAATAATCATCCCCTGCGGCGGCCTTTTGCTATTGTCATAAGCCGTGACCGTGATCGAGGAAGGTCTTATTTGTTCCTCGTTGACCCCACACAACTGAAGGGTGTCCATGGAGATCACATTTATGGACGCACCCGTGTCCACAAGACACGGGTTTATGGATACCCCATTAATTTTTATTGAAATGCACAGTGCATATTTTCGAGCTTCCTTGGGACCGAGCTCGTAGTTGTGGAACATGATGGCCGGTTGTGTGTCCGTTAGGGTCAGGACGGTAGTGATCTTTTCTACAGGGAGGTCCTCATTCACCTTGACCCTTTGAAGGTACTCCATTAAGGTTGCCTGGTGGGATGTGGATCTTTGAAGTAGCTCCAGGATGGAGATCCGAGCAGGCGTCTTGTCCAAGTGTTTCAATAGATCATACTGTGTTCCAGGGATAGCTCTTTCCGGTTGTTCTCCATCATCCTTCTCTGGCTGAGATTGCTCAGGATTCTGACTGTTGTGGGGAAAAACCCTGTGGAAAATCCTTCCACTCCGGAGCACCATTGCATGCAGCTTTTGTATCTCTGTGGGGGTAGCAGTGGGTTTTAACAGGGATTTGAGGGGTAGTGGTGGAGGAATGGTTGATGAAGCAGGGGTGATGACGGGAGCAAGGATTCTGATGAGGGGTTTGTTAGGTGGAGGCATGGTGGAGGTAGAGGGGATATCGCGCGGATTATGAAGGATAAGGGGTCTGGAAGGTGGAGGTGGAGACGAAGTAGAAGTGGGTAGGGCTTGAAGCGGGCAATGATTTTGAGGTGGGTGATGGGTAATGAGTGGTTTTGAAGGCATTAGTGGTGATACGGTGGAGAAAGACGGGGTTATGTATGGTTGACGGATGATAAGGGGTTTAGAAGGCATAGGGGTAAATGTGGTAGAGGTGGATGGTAAAGTGGGGGAGTGGGAGAAGATGAGAGGGTGTGAAGGCATAGTGGAGAGTGTCGGTTGATAGGGGATCGGGGTACGGATGAGAGGGCGTAATGGTAGTGGAAATGGTGAAAGTGATACTGACGCGGGTTGATGAGAGAGAGGTGCTACCCGGGCAAGGTGAGGGGGTTGCATGGCGATAGGGTTGGAGGAAGAAAGAATAGAGGTACTTTCCGGGTGCCACACCTGCTCTCTCCCGACTTCCGGGAAGGAGGAGATGGGGTTAACCTGATGATTGGGCTATTGGTGCTCCGGTAATGGATTCTGGATTATGCCCATGTTGGGCTGTTGTTGTGGGGCCTGCTGAGACTGTTGTTGTTGTTGTGGTTGTTGCTGCTGCTGCTGTTGTAACTGCTGCTGTGGCCTATGAGGAGGTCTCCTAGCCTTAAGAGCGGCGACGTATCGTCTCATTTCATCCCAATCTATTTGATGTTCATCATTCATATCGTGGATGTAATCTTTGAAATGGAAGCAGTAATCTACTGTGTGTCCTGGCTGCCTGTGGTAGACGCAGTATTTGGAGGTATCAACATTTGGGGGCCACACGGGCCTTTCTCTGGGTAGGTCGAGTTGGTTTGATGCCATGAGGGCATTCAAAATGTCTGCTAAGGTTTCTGGCAATGGTGGATAGTAGGCTCTCTTGGGACCGACCGGCCTCCTTTGTTGATGTTGGGGACCATAGTTCCCCGGGGGTGGAACTTGGTTGTACTGAAGCGGTGGTTGTTGTTGCTGAGGTTGTGGTTGTTGTTGCTGGGGTTGACGTAATGGAGGCATATTATCCTGGGGTGGATTATTTTGGGGTGGAGGACGAAGAGGGAAAGGACCTGGTTGGAGGGGAAGTCGGGGCATTTGTGGAGGCCTTGGGTTGACTGCATAGTTGGCATTGTTGACCGCACCCACTTGCTCATTTGTCACGACCCCTTCTGTGGCTCCGCTCGGGACACCAGCGCCTATCTTTCTGACCACTTTGGGCTTCGGTGACTCAAACATGTTCATAATGGGGGAGTCTTTTAACTGGGTTTGGATGTACCGGGCCCTTTCATAGAGTTCCTCCATTGTAGTAAGTTTATTCATGGCCAGGACGTGTCTGAACTGTGGGGTTGCATTAGATACAATCATCTTCACTTGTTCGGGCTCGGAGAGGGTATCCCTTATTCTTTCCGCCAGAGACCTCCATCTATCAGCATAGCGGACAAAATCTTCATCGGGCTTCATCTTTTCGGCCACTAGGTCGGTAATGGAGAGTGAGGGACCGACCCTATCCCTATATTTTTGTAAGAACCTTCTCTGGACTATTTCAAAATTCTCGGCCACCCAGGGCTCCAAAGAATAGAACCACTCTAGCGCGGGACCATCCAATGATCTCCGAAAGAGGTATGCCAGGGACCTCTGATCGTTTTGCCAATAGGAGGATTCATACATGAAATCCTTGAGGTGAATGAAGGGGTTGCTGGTACCATTGTATCTGCGGTACGTGGGCATTTCGGAGGGAGGAAGATGAATGATGGGAAGGATTGGCAAAGCAACCTCCGGGGTGGCTTTCACGTCCACCATCCTTCTCAGATTTTGAAACTGCTCGTCCATGCGATTGAACCTATTGAGGAGCGATTGGGCGAGCTCCTCTGGAGGTGAAGGTGGCACCTGCCACTGGGGGAGAAACTGTCTCCCGGAGACTTGAGGGGGGAACCCAGAATGAGAGGGAGCTGTCGGACCGCCGACAGTTGGCCCTGGCTGAAGCGGTGTGTGGGGAACAACGGGAGTTTGAGATTATGACGGGAACTGGAATGAGGGTGGTTGTTGGCTCGCTTGTCCTTGAAGCGAGGGAGACTGGATGGCTTGTGCCAATGAAGGAGATGGAATGGCCTGTATGGACTCTTGGAGAGGTGCGATGGCCGGAGTTGATTCCTGGGGCGTGGGGGAAACAGATTTCCCCTTCAGAATGACCTGGAAGGCCCGGAGATGTTCAGAGGTAAGCTCCGTGTTGGCGAGGACGCCCAGTAAGGAAGAGATATCCTGTGGTGGGGATGTGTCCCCGGCAATAACCTGCACCTCATGCGAGGGCTCATGAGAGGGACCCGAGTCCATAGAATAGACTCGCGGGTCGGTTGACAAACCACGACTAGGGTGGTTCTCCTCAAAAGACTCGTGAGCCATGCTCACAGTTTTCCCAGAACGCAAAAATATACACTAGCAAGTAGGTAGCAGAGATTATCAAACAAGTGGATGCCTTTACGCCCTTTTTTTGTGTTTTGATTTTGATGATTTTTTTGTACTTTTAGCGAGATCCGAAGTTCACACAAAATAGGGACCCTAGTTTATTTTTGTTTTACCGCCGTGTCAGCTAGGGTCTCTCGTCTCACCACGAATGGAATGACTAACTCCGGGGAACTTCAATGGTACAACCAGCCCAGTGAACGAAGAGGAGGTTCTTCGATGTCGGGGACTTACGGAGGTCCCAGTGGAGGAGATTTTAGTCCGTTGAGAGGAATTCTCAAACGGAGAGTCCTTCCTTCACCGGGAAAGGGTGATCCTTAAAAAAATGAAAAAGGATATAAAAGAGGGATGGATGTATGCAATGGAATGCTGACAGAGATATAGAGTAAGAAAATAACAGAAATAACAAACATATAATAAACACCCAACCAATCACAACTGATAGTGCTACCGTGAGCACAACGAGGGCGCGCGAGGGTGCTAAGGTGGAGAGGCACGGACGGTGCCGAACTTGCAACGGTAGTCAAAAGGAAGCAGTAGAAGTCCCAACGTGATCGCCAATCTGTGAGCGACGTCACACGGTTCGGGGAGCGAAGAAGACGCGGAGCGCGCGGGCTCCTCTTTTGTTTGCTGCAACACAGAAATAAGAGAAAAGAGAAGGGGCCACCACGGGAGATTGCTCCGGCGGGGCGAGCGGGACAAATGTAATATAGCAAGATATGGGGGTTAAACGGCCATAGCGGGAAGTGACTCGCCGCGACCTCGGGGGGACGGGAATGGTGCAGCAATTAAATAGCAAGAATTGAAACAGCCATTAGGGAAGTGACTCGCTGCGGCCTCGAGAATATGAGCAGATAAGAATGTAACAAAATATAAGGAGAATATAAAGAGTGGGAATTTAAACGGCCATTGGGGAAGTGACTCGCCGCGGCCTCGAGAATATGAATAGATAAGAATATAACAGAATATAAAGAGAATATAAGAGCGGGAATTTAAACGGCCATTGGGGAAGTGACTCGCCGCGGCCTCGAGAACATGAATAGATAAGGATATAACATATAAGAACGGGAATTTAAACGGCCATTGGGGAAGTGACTCGCCGCGGCCTCGAGAACATGAATAGATAAGAATATAACATATAAGAACGGGAATTTAAACGGCCATTGGGGAAGTGACTCGCCGCGGCCTCGAGAACAAGATGTGATCGCCAGGGGCCAAAAGACCCCAAAATAAAGAAAGTGATCGCGCCTACCTCAAGAGCGGGAGATGGCGGGTTGCTTCTTCCTCCCCCTTCGGTCGACCGACGGAGAGGACTTTCCTTGGTTACCCTTGCAAAACAGTAGACAATAACGAACAGAATTAGAAAATGGCAGTGTAGTAACAATTCCTTGCAATAAAAGTAACGAGATCGTGACCTGACACACACCTGGTTGGTGTGGTTTTAAACCCCTCTCGGACTCGAGTAGGAGGAAAATGCGATGATGAATGCAAGAAGTATGCAAGAGATGGCGCCCTTACGTAGGGAGATAGAGGATGCAGTATGATGAATGTAAAGAACTATGGAGAAAAAGGGGAAGAAAAGGCTTATTGGAGGAGCCGATGGTGAAATCCGGCGGAGCTCCGGCAGCGTGGGGACGACGTGGAAGCGCGGTGGATGAAGACGACCTTCCTCTCGCGAGCGTGGGCACCCGAGAAGCCGGCAGAACCTCCACCTACAAAAGACCCCACGGGTTAGAAATGACTCTGGTAGCCTCTGGGCTCCGGCAGCCTATCGGATCTCTTAGAAGCTCTTCTAGAACTGAGGGGGTGGGCCTCTATTTATAGGGCTCCGGAGGGTGGAGGCGTCCAGGACCCTGGACACCTCCATCAGGGCCGAACTAATATTTTATTCTATTTTTATTTATTTTTTTGGAATATTTTTGTGGAGGCGTCCAGGGCCCCGGATGCCTCCAACAGGTCCACCGAACCCCACCGACGGCCGCACGCGGTTTGACACAACGCGTGGTTTCGTGAGCGGCGCCTCGTGATTCAGACATGAGCGCGTCCAGCTGGCTAGACGTCTCCATAATTTGGATTTTTTACACACGATAAACTGTCGTTCGGTGTCCGGCGCCCGTGAAGGAGTTGATGGAGGCGTCCAGGGGCCTGGATGCCTCCATTAATATATTATTTTTTATTTGGTTTTGGGCTGTGGAAAATAAATTAAAAGAATGGGGGCATCCACGGGCCTGGACGCCCCCATAAAGACCCACCCGGGTCCTCAGTTCAGGCGTTGGCGACCGCCCGGCAGACACCCTTCCTGGTTTCGGAACCTCTGATGCGTCCGACTGGTGTTGATGCCGTCCGAATGCCGTGACGAGACGATTCCGGATGCCGAAAAAGGCTGAAGAAGACCCAAGAAAAGGAAGCATTTAAGAGATTCGAAATGCGTAAGCCGTCGCGGGGCGTCGTATAGTAATATGAGACTTTCTCAGGAGACGTCAGGAATGGCGTGTCTACATCTTTCAGACATAGCAGAGTTCAGCTGTTTTAAATTTTCATTTTCCTTAACCAGAGCATCATTTTGAATTAATTCATCAAGAAGAATATGGTCATCATGTGATGCCTTTGGATTATCTGAAGTTTCAGATTCTCTTTACAGATTTCCAATGTCTTTCTGAAGCTCCATGTTCATAGACTTTTTATCTTATCATATTTTTCAGCTATTAGATTCTTCTCGACTTCAAGTTTTCTTAATTTTTCTTCATGTTTGGTAATCTCATTTGTAAGTTCTTGATTTTCACTTTTTAATAAACCAGTTTGGTTCTTAAGCTTTTGAATATTAGACAGGCATGCATCATGAAATTCTTTCAATTCTGGACATTTTTCACAAGAAGAGTTTGAGCTATTCACCCTAGTACCCTTTTTCAATTTTTTATATTATTTTCTCAATCTCTTATGTGACTCTAATAAATCACCGTATGCATTCTCCCAATCATCCAAAGAAAAATTCTCAAAGGGATTTACCTCCTCGTTATCATCATCTTCATTCCGATTGTTGCCTTGATCGCTGCCATTAGCCATCATGCAGCTCTCCTCCCTTCTTCTGTGTGCTAGCTTTAGCTTATCCATAATATCCTTAACGGACCTACAGTCATGAAGGCAAGAGTGTAATGCCTTGTCAGTAGCAGCTTTCATTAGATTCAAAACTCTCTGATTCTCTCCATGCCTTGATCTGTGACTGTCAGTCCATTTGGACTCTTTCTTTGGTAATATGTGAGGACCGTGTGAAATTAACTACCACAGATCAGGTTCAATCAGTTTCACATAGCTATGGAGACTGCTAACCCATGAATTAAAATCAGAGCCATTGAAGACTGGTGGATGACCCATGGAATAAATCGGCAAACAAATCAATGCACCAGAAGGTAAGTTCAGAAATGCACCAAAGAGGCTGCAGGATCTACTGCGGATCGTTGGATCTGATAAGACAGCAACCTGGCTCTGATACCAATTGATAGGGTGCTAGGCCCGGATTCAGAGGGGGGTGTGAATGAATCTCTCTTAAAACCTTTGCTCAATTGAAACTTAAATCAAACTGATATGCGGAATTAAAGCAAACAACTGTAGGGCTGACAGCACACACTGAACTTCAACTAGAGTAGATCTAATGTATACGATCGGTGCTCAAGTAATCCTATTCAAATGGGCACTCTCTCTAGAGACCTGAATCAAATGCTCAGTGTGCAAACCAGATACCCACTTGATAGGAAATATAGGTCGAACCTAAGCATACATCTAGCGGATCAGACAAGGCAATCAAACCACGATGGACAGAAGATTTTTAAGTGGTTCAGCCAGACCCACAGTCTACCTACATCCACCCCTCACTCCAAACCAGAGTGAGGCTTCCCTTGCAATAGTAAGAACCGCAGACTCAGTCTGCAAACAGACGCTGCCTAACAGCTTGGCAAACCGAGGGAGACAAATCCCTCAAACCAAGTTCTGCAACCCACAGAAGCTTGGCACCTGGACTTGCTACCCAGAAGACCAGAACCGGAGACGAAACTCCCTTCCTCCAAACAGGAGGGGAACCGCTAGTGACACCTAGTCACTAGCAAACCAAAGATAAAAGAATAAACGAAAAATAAACAAGAGAAACAGAAACAAATGTAGCTCCGTAGGAGCACCATGGCTCGGATCTGATCCCGAGGCCAATACAACTCAGATCTTCAGGGAAGACTCTCTCTTCTTCTCTCTATTCTCTCTTCTGCACTCTCTACCTCTTTCTTTCTTCGTCTTCAGTATTCTCTCTCGCTCTCCTGGCGACTCCCTTTTTTTTTCTTTGTTTCACGAACGACAGCCTCCATATTCTCTTCTTTTCTCTTGGCTCACGATACTCTGCTTTTTCTCTTCAGATCACTCTTCAAATTCTCTGATATTCTTGCTCAACTCTCCTCTTCTCTTTTCTCAAAGACTCTCTTCTTCTGCTGCTCTCACTCTCCGAAAACCTTCTCAAAGCTCTCTCTTTATCTGCTTCAATCCTCTTTTCATGACCTCTCTTTTTCTTCTATGTTCTTCGTATCTCCTTCAATCTCTTCAGAGAAAGGGTTTATTTATGACTTCAGTCTCGGACTCATGTGCTCACACATTGGGCGAGTAGAGGGGACACTCCCGCCCAACTACTTCTAGAAGGCTCTCAGCCATGTGTCAGGATCTGGTCCTCATCTATCCATGTGTCAGGATCACTGGCTCGCTCATTGTCTTGGATCACGTGCCAGCTTCTAGGATTCTAGGAACACGTGCCTTCTTAGTTCGATCTCACGAGATCACTTTATCCTGTCAGTTAAGAGAATATTTCATTAGACATCTTATATGGTATAGAACAATGTTTGCACTGACTTAATATGGTATATGCAAAGTGTGCACAGACTATGATGTACATATAGGAGAGTATGCACAGACTTATATATATACACACGATGCAAATATTGCACTGACCTACTATAGTGTGTGCATCCACTATGAAGTGAGAATGAACAAGAGATGCACTGACCCTTACATACCTCGCTACAGTGAAGAGCACAGACTATCTATGCATGCTAACCAAACATTGCACCGAGTATATGAATAGTGAATGCACGAACTGGGAAGTGTGCACCGAGTGCAAAGCTTTAAACAAAATATGCACCGACACTAGGCCACATGTGAGGCGCACTGTAAGACGCTCCTCCTATATGCGTTAGAAAAAGATGAACCGAGCCAAACTTACACCGACCTCTATATGAGTAAGTGAAAGTATGCCCCAAGTCAAAGTTTGCATTGACCTGAAACAGTGATTGCACAGACCCTTACAATGCACTGACCTTGCTACATGCATTGACCTACACAGAGTATGCACCGAGCTCCTATATGTTCACAGTCCTTCAGAAGCTCAAGCCAAAACATGCACCGACAAAGTAAATACATGTCATAGACGATGCACTGACTTCGAGAGGTGAGATGCAGAGGCACGATAAACATGCACCGAGTGCACATATGCACCGTCCCTATATGCATGAAATGCAGCTTGCATCGACCTTAGTCAGCCAAGATTGGAACTAGTATCAACATTGAGCTAAAATAGAAATCTGAGATATCTGTACTGACTTGGATGTGTATCAACTTGTATGTGCAATGACTTTACCTGTCAGAGGTTGACTCACATTAAACAAGTGATGTTGACTTGCTGTCTGTTGGTGTTGACCGTTGACTTGAACAAATACCACATGAACCTAAGACAGTGCGAGGCTTATCAGGTAAAACCTACAACAGCTTTATTTAATCCAGTCTAAACATGATTCATAAGTTATCATTATCAAAACCATATTTCCAACAGGCGGGAAAGCAGGCTATGTAAGATAAAATTTGGGGAACATGCTTCGACTGAAGGTGTAAGCCATTGAGTTGTATGGGTTATCGCGGTGGGACGGAAGGAATAGTCCTGATAGTGGGCTTTGGCCGAAATGGCTAAGCCGAAGGATGGGAAAGCTGAAATTATACGATAGCAGGCTTTGGCCGGGATGGCTAAGTCGAAGGGTAGGATATCTGCAATATATGAGAGCGGGCTTTGGCCGAGATGGCTAAGCCGAAAGACTGGGCTTCTGAAATGTACGAAAGCGGGCTTTGGTCGAAATGGCCAAGCCGAAGGGTAGGATATCTTGAATATATGAGACTGGGCTTTGGCCCAAATGGCTAGGCCGAAGGGTAGGATATCTTGAATATATGAAAGCGGGCTTTGGCCGAAATGGCTAAGCCGAAGGATGGGATAACTGGAATATGTGGAAGCAGGCTTCGGCCGAAATGGCTAAGCCAAAAGATGGGATATCTGAAATATATCAGAGCGGGCTTTGGCTGAAATGGCTAAGCTACAAGATGGGCTAGCTGGCCTCATGAGGTCTAAGCCAAAGGTAGCATGATCGGCTAGTGGGGCCTAAGGCCGACATCCACCGAAGGTAGCTTCTTCTTTCGTTGATCATCATTTTCATCACCATTTGGATTATCACTTCATTCAGTTTCAGTTTCATTTTCATTTCAGCATCATTCTTTTTATTCATGATCATTCATCATCATCACTATGATCATTTTTTTCCTTTTAATCAGGAGTGCTGCCATGATGCCCCTTTCCAGTCAGACTTAGAGCTTTTGTTCTTCGCCAAGTTCTTCCTCCGGCTTGCGGGGCTTCCTGGGGTAAATTAGTCCATAACACGGGCTGCTTGGTCCGGCAGGACTGTTGATGAAATCTTGATAGTTGGGCATGGGTGTCGGCCCGAGTACCTCAATCTGGACCGGCCTAGATCCTTTAACAGTAGAGAATCGCCTCATGACCAGCATAGCAGGTGAATCTGGCTCCCCGAAGTGAGGGTAATCTGTTTTAGCACCCGTGTAGGCTTTGCTGGCCAAGCACGAGAAGTGTGGAACTTCATCATTTGGAAAGCTCTGTGGGCAGAGAAGAATCCTTAAGCGGCAAATGTGCAGTAGAGAAATCTATAATCGACTGGCCTTGGGCGGTCCTATATCATCATTTTTATCATTGTATTGGATCAGCACTACCCCTTTCGATCTGGCATGAGGGGTTGTGGTGGGTGGGAGCACACCTTCTTGGTGGAGAGTCATGAGCGTCCTTCACCATGTGGCGGAGCGTGCAAAGCAGCAGTTGCGTCCCACTACATCTTTTCATCCGGAGAAATTATTGGTCATAGATTCCTCTCTATAGCTTCATCATTTAGTTGTCGCCCATGATATTGGCTGACTTCATTCGAATCGATCGGCTTGAGTGAAGCTGGTAGTATCTTTGCGAAGCAGAGCAGCGGCTCTTCTTTCTGTCTTCAGCTTTTTGTTTTCAACATTTGCCCCTAGAATAGAGCACCATATGCATCTTGTATTTCTTTTCTGGTTTCATGCCATGGCTTGACGGGCTTGGAATGCCCTTTAGAGCATGTATCGTTCTAGCTGGCACAACAAGGCCATGTTGGCCGCCGTCTTGAAGATGGGCTTTTGGTGAGGGCGAGGTGGGTCCACCCTCTATTCTCCGATTTGTAATTCGCCCTTCTGAATCAGACTTTTGATGATTTCTTTGAATACATAGCAACCCTCAATGGGATGCCCCCTCTATTGGTGATAAGGGCAGAATTGAGGGTCATCTTTCCATCTGACATCACTTGGCCTTTTGGGTTCTGTGAGGATGACCTTGCCGTATCTACGAGTCCACTCAAACAAAGTTTGAGTTTTGTCCTTCGGAAAGGAATATGGATTCTTCATTCTTCCACTTAGTGAGGACTTCCGCTCAGCGGGCTTGGTAGCGGAGGGGCCAGCCGCCTCTTTTGACTTCTTGATTCGCTACTCGAAAGCTTTAAAGTCAGCAGCATAGATTTCTTCTTGCACTGGCTGTTCGCTAGTTGGCTCATTTTTCTGAATTGGGGTAGCGGTAGCCGGGCAATGGTTTGCTAGGAGGGCTTCAACATCAGTTGCATGATTATTCAATTGATCGAAGGACTTGACTTCAACGCCAATCACCCTTAGTAGGGCGTCCATCTTCATATTGCGTTTGCATATTTGTATAGCATCCCTATGGCCGGGTGGATGTTTACACCTTGCACCGAGATTTCTCCATCATCGGATGTAGTCCAAAGCGGACTCATCATCCTTTTGCTTGATGATATATAATTCTGCCTCGGTAATTTCTTCCTCAACTGGCTTCATTTTAGTGGTTTGTTACATCTTTAGCTTGTTTATTACTGGTGGAGCTGTTGGACTCGGACACAAGCCGGCTAGTTGTAGGAGCGGGTTTATCGGTGGGATTACTTGAGGCGTCATAATTGACTCCTGGCATGCCCTGGAAGTTGAGGGATGCGTCGAGGGCGCGTGCTGTAGCTACTGAGGGAGGATGCCCCTTGCGTGGTCATGCATCATTCCGAGCATTGTCGGCGTCGGTGAGGCTTTGAGTGGCTCAGTACCGCCCTGCAAAGCCTCAGATGAGGGTTCTGCCCACCCAGGTGTAGCTAGGTGCAAACCCATACCCATTAATCTTCTTTTCAGCACTTCAATTTCTTGAAATTTTTGATATAGTTCTGTCAACAAGACAAGATCAGGCTGATAAGCGTCAAGAATGCTATTTCCCGTCTTGACTTCAGGTGGGACCAACGACATTTGATTATCATTGATAGATGCATTTAGTCCCTCAGTAGTTGAAATTCCTACCCCCATGCCCTAGGGTGGGGGAGGGGTATAGCAGCATGCCTCTTCATTAGGCGGTGAAAAGTGCCCTCGATTCTCCGGGGACCAATTAGCATGACGAGAAATAGCGGCTTCGGTTTGATCCGTGCTTGCCGGCGCGAGGCATATGTCTTCATATTTTTCTTCAACAGTATGAGCTTCGGACATCTCTTCGGGTGATTGCTAGTATATAGATATCATTTTGACAGCTCTCTTCAGATCAGGCAGTTCATGAGTGCGTGGAGGATCCACTTTGTGCTCGCCCATTTGTAATTCCCGCTTCCTGATCAGACTTTCAATAGCATCCTTTAAGACGTAGCAGTCTTCGATGGGGTGCCTGATCATTTGGTGATATGGGCAAAAGCGGGGATCATCTTTTCTTCTAGCGTTTTCCGGTATCCTCGGTTCCGGAAGAGTGATCTTGTTGTATTTACTGGCCCATTCGAACAGGACCCGAGTTCTATCCTTGGGGAAGGAATAAAGTTTTTTCATCTTGGCCCGCAGGGAGGGGCCTACTTGTTGTTCAGTAGGGTTAGCTAGAGGAGGGTTGGCAACCCCTTTATCTTTATCTTTCTACTGCTCGAACGTCTCGATGTCAATCATGTGAACTTCCTTGGACACTGGTCGCTTATCAACCGGTTTGGCTTTTTGGCTTGCAGCAGTAGGAGCAGAGGAGTAGCTGGAGAGGAAGGCCTTGATCTCTGCCACTACGTTATTTAGCCGGTCAAAAGACTTGATTTCAATCCCGATCATCTTCTCGAGGATTTCTCGCTTCAGGTTTTGCTTGCAGATCTAGATTGCATCTTCCTGATGTGGCAGGCGTCTGCACCTCATGCTGAGATTCTGCCATCTTTTGATGTATTCTAAAGCAGTTTCATCATTCTTCTACTTGGAAGCACTCCCGGAATTGCCGTTGCATGTCCGGTCAATCATTGATGGATCCAGCCGATAAATTTGAATACCATTCAAAAGCGAGTCATGTGAGGGAAGACCCAAAGAACTTGAGCAGGTAGGCCTCGTCGGTTGCCAGATCGCCCATCATGTAGATGTAATAGACTATATGCTCTTTGGGCTAGCCTTACCCATTGAATTTATCAAACTTCGGTGGTTTATTGATGCCCAGGGGCAACCTCTTGGCAACATAATGGACAGGGTAAGGTACCTTGTACATATCAAAAGCAGCATAATCATTATCGCCCCTATCGGCCAACTTCTTCTCGATCATTTATTCTATCATCAGTTTATTCATCATCACGGGGTCGACCGGACTTAGGCAGAGTTGAGGTTGCTACATCTGCGGCGTCGCCACCACTGCCGCTTGAGGTATGGTAGCAGGCCCTTGGGGCTGAGGAGCAGGTTGCAGGGTCATGCCCCCAATGTAATCGAATGCCAGCTGAGAGGCCATTATCTGAGGCGAGGCCTCCAATTCATCGGCACCTCGCTGCGAGGCTTCAGGAAGGACCTCGGTTTATTTTGAAGTTGAAGCGTGCATGCTCAGCTCACTGAGCTACCTCTTCAGCGTTTTGACTTCTTGCTGGTATTTTTGCAGCAACATCATCATTATACCTAGATCGGGCGTAGAAGAGCTGGGAGCCTGACCTCCCCCTTCCACCGGAGCATCCAAAGAAGGTGCGGGTCTCTCGCCATCATCTTCAGCAGTGATCACGTTCACAGCCATCGTGACTAGATCTGCATTTATTTGTTCAGCGCGGGCTTGTGCCGCCTCATCATAATCTGGGGGCGAAGCCCCACTATAGCCATTCACCCCAGGCATACTGCAAGTGAGTATCTGAAGCTGTCGACTTCTTTGGATGACTCTCTTGACCGGCTGACCACGTCATGTCCATCTATCGAGCACCAAGATTATCGGTGTACTATCTTCACATAGGGGTAGCTTGTAGTAGCCCGATCCTGCATACTTCATTTTCTCTGGGTTGGCTTGCTGCTCCCGGTCTTTATCCGTAGCATTTATAACTTCTAGGGGTTGCTACATCCCCAAGGAGGTATTTCTGAAGCTGTGGGAATGCCCCCGAACAGCCCAAATATTGTCATTTCGCCCGCCTGTGGGGCAGATTGTAATCAGTGGCACGGTGGCTCATGCCGAAGATTTGTAGGCGAGGTGGCTTTGTCTGGTCATCCCACCTTGCTTTTCATCATGTGAACAAATGTTAGCCCGGTGAATGAAGGGCCGGAGTGTTGGTTTCCAAGATGCCTGGGCCAGCACCTCGATCTTCTCTTCTGGTTTCTCTTCTCTTCTTGGAGCCAGGGCCCGTGCCTACTTGGGCACCCAAATCTGTTTAAATCTGATTGGCTTAAGGGCCAATCCTCCCTTTGAATCAGACTCGAAGCGGTCCCTTCTTCGTTGGGCCAGCGTCTAAAAGGAGTTACGCACCGGCACCGTTAAAATCACCCTGTCGGGTGTGATCTTGGCCTGTCGGCCATTCCGAAAGACTCAGACGCCTCCAACGAGTATGGACTTGCTCGAAGTAGAGAGCCGACTCTGCAGTGTCCCGGTGTTCTTCTTGGCTGCCCTCCTGGTAGCCGATGTTCACCTTTTCTTATTTGAGGCATGGTGTTGAGAGTGGTGGACGTAGTAGCCCACCGCTTCGATCTTCTTTGATATCGCCGTTACAGTGGTGACGGGCTTCGTCTCCTGGACATCCAGGAGGTCCACGAAGGCCACCCCTAAAAATTTGGGACAGCCGACCACGAGAGGAAAGTTGCCGAATTGGATCGGCATAGCAAGATAGCCATGTTCGGCATGGCTGGCGACCACGAGCGGTCCGAATGTGATGGCCATCATGATTGTTAGAATGCAACCTGCAATTTTAAATTGAAGGAGGTTAGAATTTTAGGAAGAGGCCATTGGGCCCCAAATACTGGTGAAAAAATGAAAGGAGGCTACGGGGCCACCGGGCATGCTAGACTTGTGGATGCACTTTTTAATATCTTTTTTTAATTATTATATCCTTATATCATTTTTCTTTTATATCAGTTTATTAGTACGTGGGCGTGTCAGTCACATAGTGACAATATGTTCAGGCTCCGAGATTGGAGCGATCCGAAGCCTGTGGTGCACACTGTCTGACTAATCAGACAATGTTGGTATCGTGTCGGGACTAAAACCCGCTGTGCCATAAAGGCCACGACGTTAATTACATCCCCTCGGAGAGGAAAAAACCTTTGATTAATCGCCAGAAAAAGGGGCCCTATGGCCTGAAATCAACATTTAATAAAATAAATGAAGGATATCTTAAATTGCATAAGAACGCCCCACATTAGGGGGGGTGAAAAAGAAAGCATTCGAATCATGCTGGTCATCTTGCTGACTTTTTTATATCCGGACTGAAGTCCGAGTTGAAATCACGACAAAGACAGAGATAAAGCCCGAGCAAATGTATGCTGAGGTACGGCAAGTTTGATATTAGGGATTGAAGACATGGGGTCAGCTTATCGGGCTATCGGCCCAAGGCATGGTCAAGCCGTGGCCATGATGGGGATGGTCCCCGAGATCCAAGCACGACTTGTCGGGGCATCATCGATATCTCCTTCACACCTAGTCTAGGGAGGTGAGAGCTCCCGGATCAAATGCCATTAATTTCTTTTTGAAGTTTGTTGTCCCTAGTCATTATTATCTTATTATCATTTTTTTAGATTATTGTTTATTTATTATTTATTATTATTTTATTATTGTTATTATATATATATATATATATATATATATATATATATATTCATCGCGACCCACCAGACAATTAGGCGTAGAGGTCCGACAAATTTCTAAGAAATCTGTCGACCTACTACACAGGGTCGACGGATCTTGCCCCTCTCTTCATTTCATTTCATTTTTTTTCATATTATGGTTTCATCATAGCAGATCAAGGGTCATTAAACTCTCATATTTTGTTAGCCCAGACTAGATGGAGGACAAGAAGGGGGGTTGAATTGTCCCCCAGCCGAGATGGTGGATTTTAAAAATAATCTATCTAATTACAGCTGAAACAAAAATAACTATGTTAACTAGGTCAAACTGACGTGAGATAAAAGCATTATCTCAAACTTTCCAATCTCACATGGATTATCAATGCAAAGAACAAGTGAAATTGAACCTAACACGTATAGCGGTTGAAGCAATGTGCGATGGTGCAGTGAGTAAAAATCATATAATAGACCTATGAAAGGAGATAGAAGAAAAGGACAATCACACAGGCAATCACAATCGACACAGAGATTTTTAGGTGGTTCGGGACCACGACTGGCTCCCTACGTCTACCCCTCACCGAACCCCAGTGAGGCTTCACTACACGCTACAAAATGTAGCAACACGGGGACAAGCCCCAACACCACACACACTGCTTCCGCAGCAATACACACACGGGGCCTGGCCCCAAGACGCTGCCATCGCAGCACTCACACACACACAGTCGGGGAACATACCCCTGACACTAAACCACACAGAGTCGCAGCTCCGTCTCCACACACGGACTCGGGGAAACTTGCCCCTCAATGAAACCACACACTCAGAGTCGCAGCTCCGCCCACACACGACAATATTCAGAGTTCGACGAAATAAAAGGATATACAATGACAGCCCAAGATATTAATCTATTCCCAAATAAAAGAGTGGAAATGAGAGAAGAAGAAATCCCCCTCAAATCTGCTATCAATCCCGTTCATAGGAGTGGTAGGGTTCGCTGGAGAGTTTTATCCGCGGAGTGGAAGTCGGCTAAGCTCGTAGGAGACACCCACGAATGGATCTTCAGGAACCACGCTCAGAACAAGGATCAGATCGATAGAGATATGCTCTTGATGCGTTCTGCTCTTCTTCTTCTTCCTCCTCCAAGTAGATGCGTCGCCCCCTTCCTCCTTTCCCTACAAAGGATAGAGAAATATTAGCCAAGGAACATCTCCTTCGATGGAGATCGCATCATACATATACCCAAGAGAATCAACAGTAAAGAGACCACAAAGCCCCTCTCAAAACCCTTCAAATACACACCCAATAGATGGGAGAAACCCTAAGGGTATATGGGGTAAAAAGCCAAAACGATCGGATCAAGAAATGGGGTGTACGAAATCAAAGCTGGAAACACGATCCGGACGAACCAGACAAAGTGTCGACTCTTAGAGTCGACACTTTTGTCAAGGTGTTCTGTCCCGAACACAAAACATCACCCAGGACAAGAGTCGACACTTTTTGTCGAGTGTTCTGCCAACTACAAAAGCAACACACAGGCCAAAAAGTGTCGACTCACAGAGTCGACACTTTCTGTCTGGTTTGTTAAAATAACACAGAACCAGAATAGAACAAAATAAGTGTCGACTCTGTG
Organism: Amorphophallus konjac; assembly: GCA_022559845.1. NCBI lineage: Eukaryota > Viridiplantae > Streptophyta > Magnoliopsida > Alismatales > Araceae > Amorphophallus > Amorphophallus konjac. The sequence continues at coordinate 153,981,767 of CM040121.1, forward strand.
AGTCGACACTTTTTCTGACAGAATTGAAAACACAATTAAATTCAATTGACACCCCAAAAATCCTCAACCAAACAACAAAAACAAATAACCATTCATTGAATTAAGGTATTGACATATTTAAAACCACATTCTAACACAATCAAGTGGCATGCATTAAAGGGATTTTAGGAAAGTAAATGAGCAAGATGCTACCACAATATTGTCATGAAAATCATGCCAAAGTGTGATTTAGTCCAAAACAAACCGAGCTTTTACCAGCCTCTCATATCAATTAGATTCAGGCAATCTAACATATGAGTTCCAACTTCAGACCAAAGTAAAACTCGTATATGCAAGACATGAAATCCTTCATAACCTAGAACACTCCAAGATGCATAACCAGTTAATCACTTTTAAGACCATCAAACCTTATGCAGTGAAGTACATTCAATTTGCCATGTATTGCCTATACATGAACCCAAATCAACCCAAATTCATGAAGAATACATCAAACCCATTCATGGCAACATAAATTAAATCAGAAAATAGATTCTTACCATGTCTCCAAAGTTTGGAGATCAACATCCATATTAAACATGCACTAGTGCAACCAGTCATTTATACCAGTTCAACATGCCTCCCATGTAGAAGTTTAGTTTAAAGCAAACCGAACTCATATTGACATCATTTGTGATTTAAACATGCAATCCACTCTCAAATGGAATTTTCAACCTGTATGGCTTATCGGTACCAAAATATTCATCAAGCATTGGTTTGACTTGTAAATTAAATCCACCTCGGATGTTAATCCTGCAATGCAAGATTATCAAAATGTAAGCTCATTTCAATTCATTCACTCCACAACCTCACATTGCCAAATATATCAATATGCAGCCATACATCCAGGTGAGTTTCACATTTCAGAAATATCAAGTGATGAATCATTTCTAAACATGAAACACCCAATTCCAAATTGGTTCATCAAATCACTCATGAAATGCAAATTCAGTCCAGAATTTCAAGCACGAGAGCATATAGCCCAGACAATCAAAATGCATGAGCCATCAACCAAGGAGCTGAGAATTTTGGTCAACCAAGGTTCAGAAAACCCAGAATTGTATAACAATTGAAGCATTAATCCCTTAGTTAAATAGCATGATGTGAATACATGAAACCCAATTTAACAAGGGGCAATTAAGCAATATGTAAACCATTCAGCCCTTTATATAGCCAACCACCCATATACAATTAACAATAAAGCTCATTCATGATTTGCAGAACTAAGAGAAAATGTAACCATCAAAAAACATGTTGAGGTCGACACCAAGCCATGGTGAGGTCGACACCATAAAATAGTACTACAACTGTAAATGATATCCACCAAGCATTTCAACCATGCAAAGTAGAATATCAACATGTGAGCTCATTTGCCAGAACATTTATACATACAGATGTTACTCTATACACATGTAACGCACACAATATTTTGTTATCATCAAAACCATTATCAAGGATAAAGAGGGAGTGCAACGAACCCAACAATCTCCCCCTTTTTGATGATGATAAAATATTATGGCCACTTAACTCTCTCTCCCCCTTTGGCATTATCAAAAAGTGGGGGATTAGAGGAACAACAAATTATGAAATTTCAACATGAATGGCGCACGAACCCAGCAATCAACCTACCTTAAGGATGGTATGAGAATTATGAACAAGTGTAAAACTAAGAGCATGTGTGATACTATGAACATGTATCTAGAATTGAAATTTGAAATATGTGTAGATGCTCGATTTTTGAACTATATGCAGAATGTGAGACTAAGGTATGCACAAAATGTATTATGCTAAGGAGCACATCATTCTCCCCCTATTGTCATGAACAAAAACTGACTGACAATGGGATTATTTAACCTGTTATTTACATGTATGATCTAAAGATGCATCTATGCGAGTTGAAGTATGAAATGAGGTATGCAGGCAAGCAGACAAGCAAGCAAGCATTAGAGTCACGCAGACAAGTATCTCTATTACTCCCCCTCAGTGGGTAAGGGGATAACAACTGAATAGTTCATTCAAAATTGAAATGTGAGACATGAAGCATAATCAAAACAGGTAGTGCATTCATATGCTAAAGGTATTGCATAAGCCATGATAAGAATAAATTCAAGATGTACAGTCATCACAATAATACCCAAAATTAAAATTTGTGACAATGAGCAATGAACTTCAAAATTATATGTATATGAACAGAATTTCTAGAAAACACTAGAGGGTTATTTTCTTCCTACACTTCCATTTCGATCCTCGACTTTTGGCAGCTTCACACAACCCCTTTTTGTTTGCTTTTCTTTTATTGAATTTCACCGTTCGACGCGAGTCACCTCATAGGTCTCAATGGGGTTTCCCGACTACTAGGATTCATCACGCAATGTGGATTTTTGTTTCACCTTTTGACGCGAGTTTCCTCATTTATTTCAGTGGGGATTCCCGGTTACTTGGTTAGACATTCCACTTATTGAAGCTTGCGGGGTAGGCAGCTTTTTCCTCACGATTCTCTTAATTTCCATGTAGAAATTTGTTTCCCTTGAAGTGTTAAAAGGAATTTCTGAAATCCTTATCAATCAAAGTCATATGCATCATTTTTTGAACAAGGTATGGGTAATTACTTTGTATGTAGAAAATGAATTTGCCTAGACATAGTTATGACTCCCCCTAAATGTATGCACAGTTAGAAATAAATCATCCTCCTTTGTATATGTCATGGTTCACAAAAGATTAAGAACACTGTGTTTTATTTATCAAGGAGGTGAGGTCTTAGAAGATTTTCAAGAAAAGGTTTTCTAGAAGTATATATACATGCAATCAATCGAGGATATTGCAATATGTTCAAGCAGAGTGATTTTCGGTACGTGACGGAGATGGAGGTCCGAAGACCCAGCTCACGCATAGGGAGTGCTTCCAAATGGACGTAATCTACTCTTCCACAAACGCCATTTTATATACCGAAAAGTCTTGACATTCAAGCACTCAAAAATAGAAGGTATGCATAAGCATATGCACGTGAATGCAAGGTTGATGAGAAATCATTTCTATTCACAAGTATGCAAGGATATGTGCATGTGTTTTCTATGTATGTAAGTATACGCATGTAAATGGACAGATGATCGAAGACAATCCCTAGTTACAAACATGCAAGGATGTGTATGATATGTGCCAGAGGTTAAGTATGTAAACTTTGCATGTGCAATGTTAAGCATTCAGAGCTAAAATTATTCACAAGATGTACAGAGAAAAGTATTCAAGTCATCTAAACGTGAAACTCACAAGATCTAAACATTTCAAAAGTTGTCAAAATCAAGGAAGCAAAAATGTAACTGTTTAATTGCAAAATTTTCTGCAAACACAAATTTTACCTTTTCATATTTTTCAAAGTAAACCTAAGCAGAGTGAGTTCTCAAAATCAAACCAATTTCTCTCTCGCCTTGAGAGTCCTTTATTTATCAACATTCCTTATCCTCAAGGCACCCCTGTAAAACATAATCTCATTTTGGACATTTGGGTACCCAAGCCATCTTGGGTCCCAAGGGTTAGTTCTAGCATGAGTGAATGTATTCTTATATCTCCTGGCACACCTATCATCATCATCCAACCTCACATTGCCTTGCATAGGTCGACTGGATTCTGAGAATTTGGTCGACCTGTGTTGGGCAGGTCTGTTGAATTTCAAAAATTCAGCAGACCTATGCTTGGCACAGGTCAGCTAGCTCCTGAAGGCCCAGCTGGCATCTAAAGTCCTTCTTTTGGGTTTCTTTCTTGGCTTTACTTGTCTCATTGATGAGTTTTATAGTGATTCATCTTTTTATCTTCGTTAATCTTCTTTTGTTAAAGTTTACCTGACTTGATCATTTGGACCCGTGTAGGGCTGATTCGGGCCTATGCTGTCGGGGGGGCATTCAAGAAAGGTTTATTGGCTATAAGGCTACAGCAGGCCAAGAGTGTGTCGACGTAGCCCTTCGAGCGCGTCGATGCACCCTTGGCTATCAATGGATGCTTGCTGTCCATTCATGCAAGGGCCACGTAATGGCATGCAGGGACATGACAAATGGACTCAAGCATGGGCTTTGTGAGTTTAAAGCACACAATATGCAGGGATTTCTTTCTTTCTTATCTGCATCAGAGATGCATGTAAAAAGAAAATCTGGCATGCAGGCGCACACGGGATGCGCGTGGTCTGCAAGGTTCTAATATGAGGGCAAGTGATTTAATTCCCCAACCATAGGGCCACAAAGCACATGTGCTTTTGAACATCACTTGTGAAATGGTTTCTTCATCATTTTTTTTTGGACTCACTGTGGATGTGAGCTCTATGGACTTGCCCATGCATGTGGCCCCCCCTCAACCTATCCAGGTATATAAGATCTTTGAATTCACTCATGGACATGAGTTTCCTAGGTTCAGGCATGCGAATACATCTTCTGACCTTGTATATGCAAAATGAACCCCCTGGGCTCATACGTGCAAATGCACGCTTGAACTTAAGCATGTGGCATGAAGTTTCCGGATTTATGGATGTAGAATGATATTTTTGGACTTATGCATGCATGCAGTGTACTGCCCTACACGGAGGGTAGAGGTAGAGGCTGAACATGAAGAGGATATGGTGTTTTTCATTTTGTTTTGCTATTTCCTTTTCTTTCTTCATTTTTCCTTTCCCTTTTCTTTGATTTGTTTTCATCCTTTCTTTTTCTTCCTTTGTTGTTTTGTTTTATTTTCTTTTTTTAGCTCTACGGCTTAAAAAAACTGAATTTCTGAAACTCAACTGACCTATGTTGGGCACAAGTCAGCTGAACCCTGAAGTTCAGCTGGCCACAAGTTTTTTTTTGGTTTATTTCTTCTTGTAAATCACCTTCTCGACATATGGGCAAAGCGTATATACATGTGTATGCGCTTGTATGCATGAAAGGAGAAGAAGAAGCAAAGGGGGACCCTGCTACTGTGGAATATCAGCAGACCCTGCAAGGGTAAGCATGAAAAAGTGGTGGAATGGCAGATGTGCCCATATTCACACAATTCAATGAAAACCTGACTTGATTTGATGTCCATATGCAAAATTTGGGGTTTTAAAAGAAACCCCAAGGGGTTGTCATGCAAATCTCCCATGTATGGCAGGTGTTCAATCAAATGCTTCAAGGAGCCTGAAAGGGGGCCATTGTGAGAAAATTATCATGCACATGCAATGCTTAAATCTTGTAATCATAAAAAAAATGATTGGGCAAAACATGTCAGGCATACGCCATGATTTGTTTCTTTCTTTTTTTTTTGATCAAGGGGAAGCCTGCAGTGAAAGGCAGATAGGCCTGCAGGGAGTCGACTCTCTCAGCAGCAATGCTTCAAACACCGGATTGAAAGGGATTCATGCATATGGATGCAATTTCAGTAAAGGCTTATGCAACTTCAATATGTGAAATTAAAGTGCACAAAGAATCTCTTTTATGCAGAAGATATCATGCACATGCAAATTCTTCTTTCTTAGCTTTTCCTTATTTTTATCATATTCGTCTTACTTCTTTGCTTGGGTTTCATGGAAATTCAGTTTCATTTTCATTCATCTTTTGTTTCATTCATTTTCCTTCTCTCCTCTTTGTTTATCATGTTTTATCCTCTTACTTCCTTCTTGCACATGGGCAGGGCGAGCTTAGTGCATGTGCAGATGAATGCTTATGAGAAAAGGGGCAAGGGGATGATGACAGATCATTGGAGAGCCGGATTGGCCACCCCGGCCAAGGGCGCATCGACACACTGTGCACAGTGCGTCGACGCAGTCTTCATGCCAGCAAGCATTATATTTCGTTATGCAAACATGGTGTTCAGGCTGAACCCGTGCCTTGGGCATATGCAGAGGAGAGTATGTAACTCCAGGGAGTGGATGAATACTTTTTCAGGCTATTTGCACATGGCACACGAGAGTTCAATCGTGCTTTCATGAAGAGTGACCCCCGGTACATGGCGGAGTATTATACTCACGCATAGTGAAAGTTTCCATCCAGACATAATCCGGACTTCCACCGTTCACCATTTGATATATCAAAGGGGTCATAGCATGCAAGCATTCAAGCATGGAGTGTGCGTGAAACTCTATCTGAACTCATGGATCAATGTATGTATGAGGGTAATGCCATGCATGTTTCTGAATGAGGAGTGGCAGGGCAAGCATGCCCAGGTCCATGGAAATTCAGTGAACATATGCAATGTATGATCATTTTCGTGAAAAAATCAATGAGGATTGTTATCATGCTTGTGAAATATTGACAGAAATTTTTTATGCAAAAGTTATCATGCAGGTGCATATGCCTACTTCTTCACTTTTTTTTCTAGGGCAGAACTGGCCTCAAAGGGGGTCGACTCCCTTGATCAAGGGGTCGACCCCTGTGCAGATTTTTGTACAGGGACGGCCCTAGACAGAACCACCAGGAAGAGGGGGTCGACCCTAATGACACCCAGCTCTGAAATATGATTTTTTTAGAAGAGCGTCAATTGATCATGAATCATATGCATGTCATATGCAAACACTCACGTAGAAATTTCTATTTTTGGTCTGAGAATCTGTTATCTGCTTATCCCTTTTTTGTGTATGTTCATCTTCATCTTTAGCAATTTATTTTTGAAATTATGGTCATCATTGCATCTTGTACCTTTTTTTGGTTTGGGGTTATCAGCTGCACCTCTTGCCACATATTAGTTCTCAATGGTTCTTCGATTCAGTTCATTCACTACCACTTCTCGTATCATTAATTATGTTATTAGTTCAAGTTTCCCGGCGAAAATTCAGCAACACCTCCCATAGACCCGGAGCTTTGGGGGGGGGTTAATTAGGTACTCATCCACGAAATATCTGAGATGGCCCCAAAAATAACAAGGATGCGCGTGAAAGCGGCAACATCATATGACTCGAATTGGGCACAGAAATCCAGAGGACTAGCCTACGGTTCCAATGACCCGCGAGCTGCCATGACCTCCATTCCGAAACGTGGACTTAGATTATTGCCAAACTATATGGCCATTAATATTCACCACTTTAAGGGAGATCTCCCAGGGGCCATGCTATGAGGGAGCAAGCCTCCGGGGATCCGAGAGTGATCATAAAACTCTGAAAAAGAGCCAAGGAGAGCTGAAGGAAATCGGTGAAGCGGCCCTTAGGAGCTCAGATGAGCATGGGTTCAGGGTCATATCCATGAGAATGGATAAACTCATAACCCCTCACGCAGGGCACACTATGCTTCTTCCAAAAAATCTGTAAAATCAAAACATTGTAGGGTGCTTATTCAGGGATTAAATCCCATATCCCTCACCCCTTTGACATCATGACTATGAACCAGTCAAATACCAAAGTGGGGTTTTGAGAGTAGGAATCTATGACCACTGGACATGAAGGAACTCAGAGAAAGCATCGCGAGTCGCAGAGTAAGAAAGGAAGAGCAACTATGATCACCAAAGACTGGGTATCATGAATATGGCAGCATAGAAATCTTCCAAAGGGAGTGTTTATTTATTTCTTATCAAAAAGAGAATCGGGGTACATCAGAGGAACAGAAGGAGAAAAAGAAAAGAAAAAAATACAAGGAAGGAGCAGGGGCCGGAGCTCCCTGCTCCTATCCCTCACCTCTCTTCTCTCTCTCTCACTCTCTGTAGATTGCCAAGGTGGGTGTGTATCATCAGCCGTGGGGGGGGGGGGGGGGATTCAGCCAGCCAGAGGGAGATATCTTCATCCAGGAAAATTTTGACCAGTCGAAGGAGTTCTTTTGGTGTTCACGTCCCCTTTTTATAGAGGCGGACGTGGGGCTTTCTGACTTTCACCGAGCTCCTTCGTCTACACTTCCATCCTTTTTTTTATCTTCCATTCTTCTTTCTTCTTCACAAGAACACAGAAGGGCCTGTGCTGGGGCCTTACCCCATGCGGGCCGGCCGTGCACCTGCCCCGCTACTGGCTAGCTTGGGCCTTGCCGAAGATGTGCTCCATGTCGCTGCGTTGCCGAGAGGGCCATGCGAGCATTTAATGCTCATGAAAAGGAGGCCTACTGGTTAGCCTTTAAGAGCTGTCGGGTAGGGGTGCAAAGGCTCGCCATTTACGTGAGCCTGGGCTGCGGGATGAGGCGTGAAAACCCCGCCATCCACGCACACAGTAGCCCCGTGGGTCCTGTACAGTATCCCGTCGGTTATATCCGCAATCAAGCTTGTCCGCCTCTTCTTTTTGTTTTCTCTTTTGCCCCTTTGCTTCTTGTGTTTTGTTTCCACCCTTCTTGTGGCATTTCTTCATTCTTTTTTCTCTCTCCTTGCCGGCGTAGCTTGCTGCAAAGAGAAAAATAGACGGGGAAAATTTCAGCGTCAACACAACTCTAATTTCTTTTCTTCGTAAGGCTTTTCTGAGTAGTTCAAGATAGCTGCATTTTCACTCTAATATTTTTTATCTTAAACAAATTATATTTCATTATACACAACTCTGTCTATCAAGAGGCAATATTTGTGTAAACCCACTTGAACAGTGGTTCAGTTCTCCTTGAGGGGAAAAGTCCCTTGCTTGGGGGCAAGAGTGCCTACAGGAGGCTTGAAATCCTGTGTTTGACTATGCCGTGAAGTCAGCTGGGGTTCTAGTGAGTGAGTACCCATGGTGTGGTTGAACACCTGACCCAAAACAACCAGTGTAACTATTCCTTGTGGGGAGATAGTGAAAATCCCAATAGTTGCTAGGTACTAGATGTAGGACTGACTAAGGGTCAAGGCCAAACCAGTGTAAAATCTCTATGTTTATCTATGTGATTTCTATCTATGCCTGATTTCTATTCCGCATCTACTTACGCACTGTTATACCTTGCTCTAAAATATTATTTTACTATGATTAAATTTTATTTATCCATTCACCTCTCTCTGGGTTAAGCCATCTACTGGGGAACAAGTGGTATCAGAGCCCAGACTCTCTATACTCTAAAGATCCAATGATTTGAGAGCAAAAGATATTATGTGGTTGAGATGACAGAAGGTCAATCTGTCAACCGTCCTCCCATGTTTGATGGTAAAGACTACTCTTACTGGAAAACTCGAATGGACTTCTTCTTTAAGAGTAAGAACTATGATCCATGGACGATAGTTGATTAGGGTGACCTTATTGTCATAAGACCCAGAGAAGAATTAATAGTGACTAACAAAGCTGATCTCTCTTTAAATGCCAAGGCAAAATACTATCTATGATGTGTGCTATCTAGACCAGAATTCAATAGAATCTTAACTTGCAAGACTGCTTATGAAGTCTAGAATAGGCTAAGGATCACATATGAAGGGACAGACAAAATGAACAAAAGAAGAATAGGCATCCTTGTATCCGAATATGAGTCGTTTAAGGTAGCGCCCACAGAAACCATCTCATAGATGTACTGTAGATTCACAGACATCAAAAATGGACTGATTGCACTTGATAAGGAATATAGTTTTGGTGAAATGATAAGGAAGATACTCAGATCACTACCAAGTAGCTAGGTACCGAAAGTGACCGGCAACGAATAAGCAAATGATCTCACCCAGATGTCTGAGAGAAATCTCGACCAGTAGAAAGACAAACACTCTGAAAGTCGAGAAGTTGGAAGCGGAACCAGACAATGAACAAACCTTTGCAGATTTCGATGAAGAAGTAGCAATGATGTCAAGAAGACTACAAGGTAAAATGAGGAGAAGAACCTGCAGAGCTCAAGACCGACCTCAAAAGTTTAGAGAAAGGAGAAGCAGTCCAAAAATGAAAATTACAAGAAAGAAGTAGTCTGCTATGGATGCAACCTACCTAGACATCTTAGTCAAGACTGTCCTAAGCTCAAGAAGCAAGCAAAACTATTCAAGAGTAAACTTCATAGAAAATACAAAAGGCCCACCAAGAAAAGGACAATGGCAGCAACTTGGGATGATAAAGACCTCACCTCCAGCCCATCAGCCTCAGAATCAGAAGAAGAGGCAAATTTGACCTTGATGGCCAACAGCAACAAGGAATGCGATCAGGTAAGCAACTCTAACTCTAGCTCAGATTCTATTTCAGAATACTCTTTAGAAGATGCATTAGAAAAACTCTATGAGAAGTTTAAAATAGTAAGCAAAGAACTAAAAAATCTTAAACAGGAACATCGGAAATTAAAAGAAGAAAAATGTCCACACCATGATTCTTCAATTCTTGAATTAACTAAAAAAAATAAGAAACTAAAAGAAGAGCTAAAAGAAAGATGTGAAGAATTAACAACTAGCACTGCCTTCTTAACTGAAAGAACAAACCTAATAAAGTGTAAAGATAATGAGTTATTGATAAAAGAGGCTGAAATCATGAAACTAAAAAAAAGTGAAACTTACCTTAAAAGGACCATAGAAATATTTATTAAGGGAGAAAAAGGACTAAACAAAGTATTAAAATATTAGAGGAAGAACTTTTAAAAAAGGACTTGGATATAAGAAACCAAAAATTAACCTCCACCTAATCCATACAAAAATACCCTTTACTAAAATTTGTAAGAGCTAAATATAATGATAATTATTTAACCATTACATCTGAAAACACATTTACCTACAACACATATTAAAAATTATGGAAAGCTACCATGGAAATCTAGAACATCATTGGATACCACAGCTAACCCTAAAGGACCCAAAAGATTTGGGTACCAAAAATTTAGAAATAATATTTTTATTATAGGTCTGCCTTGAAGCCAAGGGTACAAGATGGTATCGTGATAGTGACTACTCAAGGCACATGACTGGAGATAGGTCATTATTTATAGAAATCAGGGATAAAACTAGAGGGACAGTAACTTATGGGGATAATGGAAAAGGGCAAGTCAAAGGGAAAGGAACAATCAGATACAAGGCTGCCCAATGCATAGAAAAGGTTCTATATGTGGAAGGGCTAAAGCATAATATGTTAAGCATCAGTCAGCTATGTGATAAGTTAAGGGCATTGAGTGAAGTTTGAGGCTGAACACTGCGTTATCCTCGAGCCGAACAATGATGAAATCACATTTAAGGCACATAGGGAAAAGAATACATATGTTGTATACCTGAATGAATTGAAACAACAGCAAGTGTGCCTAGCAACAAAAGAAGGAGAAGATGTAGAACTATAGCACAGGAGGTTAGGTCATGCCAGTCAAGAAATCATAAAAAAAATGATTAAGTATAACTTAGTTGAAGGACTTCCAACAAGAAAGATTAAAGATCTACCAGTCGGCGAAGCCTGCATGAAAGGGAAGCAAGTTAAGAACTCCTTCCAAAGTAAAAATATAGTAACAACCAGTAAGTCTCTAGAACTACTCCATATGAACTTGTTTAGACCAATGAGGACTACTAGTATGGGAGGAAAGAATAATGGCCTAGTGATAGTGGATGATTACTACAGATTCACATGGGTCTCCTTCTTAGAATAGAAAGCTGACACCTTTGAATCCTTCATCAAGTTCAGCTGGAAATTTTAGAAGGATCAGAAGTATACCATTATAGCACTAAGAAGTGACCATGGGGGAGAATTACAAAATTCAAAATTTTAGAATTACTGTGATCAACATAGAATAGAACACAACTTCTCAGTCCCGAGAACACCACACCAGAATGGAGTGGCAGAAAGGAAGAATCGAACCTTGTTGGATATGGATAGAACAATGTTGGTTGAATACAAACTTCCACGATATTTTTAGGCTAAAGCAATAAATATAGCTTGCTATGTGATCAACAGAGCCATGATCATACCAATTCTCAAGAAAACTCCATATGAGCTGTTTAAAGGAAGGAAGCCAAATCTCAGTCACCTGAAGCCATTGGGATGCAAATGCTATATACTCAACAATGGCAAAAGATAATCTAGGAATGTTGGAACCCAAAAGGGATGAAGATATTTTTCTTGGGTACATCTCTAAGCCTAACGCTTTTAGAGTTTTCAATAAGCAGACACTTCTTGTGGAATAATCCGCACATATCAAATTCGATGAAACTAACCCTCCAAAAGAAGAGGAAAGTCTTTGTGTGATAATGATGCAGATGAGCTGATCGGACAAGTGGAGGATCTCTCAATTCAAAGCAAAGAGCAACAAGATCCACCAGTAGAGGATCTCCAACAAGAAGATGGATAAATAGATCAAGGGCTACCCAAGGAGTGGAGATAAACCAAAAGCTCCCAAAGGATAACATTATTGGAGATCCCCAGGTTGGGGTAAAAACTAGAAGAAATATGTTTACTTGTGATTACTTAGCTTTTGTTTCGCAGGTAGAACCTAAGAATTTTGATGAATCTCTAACTGATGAAGCATGGGTTCTAGCAATGTAAGAAGAGCTGAATCAATTCACTAGAAATCAGGTCTGGAGTCTAGTAGAGAGACCAACCGATCATCCAGTCATTAGAAGTAAGTGGGTATTCAGAAATAAATTAGATGAATCAGGGATGATAACTAAGAACAAATCTAGACTAGTGGCACATGGATACTCCCAAGAAGAAGGAATTAATTATGATGAAACCTTTGCACCTGTGGCCAGACTTGAAGCCATAATAATTCTTCTAGCATATGCAGCAGCTCACAAACTCAGACTATACCAAATGGATGTTAAGAGCACATTCTTAAATGGATTCATCAAAGAAGAGGTATATATAGAACAACCATCAAGGTTTGAGGACCTAGACAAAGTAAAGCGTGTCTACAAACTCCACAAAGCTCGCTATGGATTAAAGCAAACTTCTCGAGCATGGTATGAATAACTAAACTCATTTCTAGTAAACCATGGGTCCCAAAGAGGTAAAGTAGACACTACATTATTTATTTTGAATAAGAAACTAGGAACCTTAATTGTTCAAATATATGTAGATGGCATTATTTTTGGGGCCACTAACAAAAAAATATGCAAGAATTTTTAAAAGCTAATGTAGGGAGAGTTTGAAATGAGTATCTGCTGCGCGGGTTTTTATGCCGATTACCGGGCTGAAGGAAGGGATACAGCGGGGAAGGAAAATACGGGAGTTTGATATATCTCGGGTATCCTCCTTACGGTTGCATGCCTTTCACGGTGGTATCGGGCACTCTCCTTTTTACAGAAAGTCGAAAAGGGTCGAATGGCACGGAAATGTCGGGATAAGGGTTAACCGGACAGGGTGCAGGCGTGCCAGTCGATTTCTCGACAATCACTCATGGAATCAAGGGTTGACGGGGGAAGCGCCACCAGGGCGCGGCACGTGGGCTCGGGCGATCGGGCGACACGTGGAGAAAAGGGGTTCCATGGGTGCGAGTGCATAGGCGATTGCGGGAATCGTGTACTGGACGTCTTTCCCCACCGGTCGCAAGCAACCGGTGTTTATTTACATCGGATTGAATCCGAATACCTTCGTTCTAAGCTGAAGAAAAGTATGTATATATGTCTGAAGTCGTAGGTAGAGGGCTGGGGGCATCCAGAAGCTATGGGTGCGCGTTAGACCGAGGGGTGTTTACTGGGGTTAGGGTGTCGGGCACGGATGCCAAGTGGTGTGGATAGGAAGCTGGGGGCCTGAATGCGGGCACATGTATTTTACTGGTTTTATGATGAGCCGCATGGGCTTTACAAGCGGGCCTAAGTGGCCAAAGTATAACTGGCGCAAGCCGCGGGATAATTCTAACACTTGGGTCGGTCCCCAGGTCAATGAGTGACAACACGGATATCTTTGTGCTTTACAGAGGCTCTTTACAGAGGAGTGGGTGTGAGTCCGACTACCTCAGTGGCCAGAGCGGGCACGGGCAGGCACCTGGTGGAGGTCAGACGCGGCTCGAGGTGAGCGGTCGATTCCGGGTCTCGGGCGGCGAGTGTTGTCATGCTGGAGAGTCGAGGTCGGCCACGGGACTATGATTCCCGGGCCAGAGGTCTGACTAGACTTGATTTATCAATCTGAGGGGCCGACGGCCTACTGGGAGGTGAATGGTGGGCACGCTGTTCCGTGTCGGGGCCCGACGCGGCATTATGAAGTGCCCTTTGTCACCGTCGTAAGTGTCGTAAGTTGACGTACACGGGCGGACCCGGGATGCGGGCGTATTTGCCATTGGCGTAGTTCATCTAACATGCGGCGAGGATGGACTTGGTGTGAGACGGCTAAACACCGCGTGAGGGGAGTACATGAGACATACCCTCGGCGTGTGTGAGCCGACTAGCAAGCCAATCATGCGCGCAGTTGTCTTCTTATGTTCCCGACCCTTGCCGAAAGCCTCGGGGGTCCGAGGGTGCGATAATTAGGCCGGGGGAGATTGCTCATCCGTCCGTGTGTCCGTGTATTGCTTCATGCATCCATCCCTTAGCTTGTTGGTAAGCGGGGCAATTTATAGGAAGTTGAAGGGGTGGGGGTGGGGTTTAGGCGGACCAAGTTGAGGGTTCAACTTTGTCCGGGTAAACCCCCCAAATAGTATTTTTATTTTTATATTATTTATATTTTTTATGTGTTTTTTGTGTGTGTATCGGAGTGGAGGGGATGGGGTTTAGGCGGACCAGCCTAAAGGGCTGGTCTGGTCCTCCTAAACCCCTCTTCGGAGGGAAAAATCCCTTTTTTTTTATTTTTGGAGGGGTTTAAGCGGACCAGCCTGGACCTAGGGGTTTAAGCGGACCATCCTGGGGGTCCAGGCTGGTCCGCCTAAACCCCTCCCAGGGGGGGTTTGGGCGGACCGAACAGGTCCATTTTTTTAATTTTAAAAATCTTTTTTTAATATTATTTAGGGGTTTAGGCGGACCAGCCTGGGGGTCCAGGCTGGTCCTCCTAAACCCCTCCCCAGGGGGGGTTTGGGCAGATCGGATGGAAGAGAGAGAGGGAGTGGTCCCACCTCTATAAAAATCTGATTTTTTATGTTATTTTCTTCCTAAATTGGCTAAGAAGAAAAAGGATAAAGGATACTGGGAGGATACTTGTGTGCGCAGACCGAGATTCATCGTGTGTGTGATTCATCGTGTGTGTGATTCGCCGTGGACGTTCGTCGCAGCTCCTTCCGTGTACGGGTACGGTGAACGAATCTTGCACGAACCTCGAACTGCGGGATCGAGAGTTTGCACGAACTGGGACTGGGGAGGGCCGTCGGGCCTTCTGGCTGAGGAGAGGGCGTGGCACCCCGGGGAGTTCACCCTCCCCGGGGGCGCGGCCACGCCCTGGGGCACACGGGCCCCGGGCAAAGCCGTAACCCCAAGGGATGGCCCCCGGGGGTCTTCCTTATTCGTATGGGGATATCCCTTGGAGGATACGAAGTTCTGGGGTATTGAGATGGCCCATGGGAGCCATTGTTCTTCGAGTTGTAGTGGCCGCTCGCAAGGTGTTTTGGCGAATGCCCGACACACCCCGAGTTGCCGAACGAGCCGCGTAGGTGGCCGACGGGCCTTGGATTTGGCCTAAGGCCAAGGGTAGAAGTCCGTAGGGGCTGGGAGGAGGCACCTTGGGCCCCTAGGCCTTGCATCGTGCTACGTGCCATGTTGTACAGTGGGTTGGTAGGGTAGCCTCGGGTTGGCCTCGAGAGCTAAAGTCGAGTGACATGTTGCCACGTGTCTGAGGGTCGGGGGTGGCCCCGACTTGCTGGGGGGTCGTTGTAGGACCCAATTGGTGTACTGGAACCACGGGGTGGCCCGTGGGTTGATGTAGAAGGGTTGAAACGTGCGCGCCCAAAGGTGTTCGGCAGAATGCCGAACACACATGTGTGAGCCGTATGCACGTACTGCGGGCCTCCAAAGCCTATGGTTGACCTATTTGGGTCTCCCTTTGACCTTGGAGGGTTGAAAGAAGTGTCTCATAGTAGGCCCCTGGCCTTTCCACTGGATGCCACATGGCATGGCTTGTAGTCGGTGTAGATCGTGATAAATCCACACATGAAGAAGAGTTTAAATACGAGAAAGCATAATAAAAATAAGGGGAGATGATATAATAATAAGGAAAAGAAGCACGTGGTGCTACTAAGGAGGGTGATCGCCAGAGGGGTTACCTCAAGAAGAAACAAAGAAGATCGCGAATACCTGGTGGAAAAGAAAACGCGGGATAGATTGTGAATTCCTCCTCCTCCTTCAATCGGCCGGCCGATGAAGGGGATTTTCCTTTATTGATTACCTTGCAAAAGAGACAAAACAAACAAGCAAAAGGAGTGGATCAGCCAAGTGAATGTAGTATCAATCCCAAAGATGATATGATGATGAAATAAGAACAAAAACATGCGCACCTTTTTTGTTTTTTTTTTAAAACCCCTAAAGAATTAGGGAAGGAGGAGATATGATGAAGCTAATGCAAAAGAAGGGAAAAAACACAGTGGACGTGATGATGATCGATGAAAATAGAACAACATAAACAAAGTAACAAAGACCCATGCTGTCCCTGATGACAGTAAGGGGGAACCAACGTCGATGCTATTGACAGGAAGAAGAGGAAGCAGAGCTCTTCTAAAAGATCGCACAGGAAGAAGATGAAGAGCCTCTGTAAACCAAGTAACCTCCGACCTCAATAAACTCTGATCTCGTCTAATCTCGTAACCTGCCAACGTAACCCTGCCAACCTAACCCTGCCAACCTAACCCTTCGCGAGGTCGATCAAGACATCCCTATATAGGGTTCTAGATCCAAGATAACCTCAGATTCGGAAGGATAAGAATGGGCAATGATCGAAAGAGGCAGGACTCTAGTTCCAATTCGAGCAAGGAGACCATTGGAGGCAAGGAACTACTCAGGAAAGACGAGTTTAAGCAGGACACTGAAAGATAAAACACGACCTTCAGAAGGGCGTCAAATCACAAATTGACGACCTACATCAAGACGTTACTCAAAAACACGACCATGGTCAAGGGCGTCACTTTTTGGATTAAATTTGACAATAAAACTTACCTTATTTGAAAATTATGAGAAAACGCCTGAGATGAAGGCATTACTTGAAAACACGCCCTGAGGAAGGACGTTAATCGATAATTTGAATTTATTTTGAAACCGGATAATACCAGGAATTGACGCCCTGACATTTGGTCGTCCTTTCTTTTTAACACGCCCTAGATAAGGTCGCTTTTTAAAACACGCCCCTCTTTCAGTCGCGAATTACAAAAATCCAAGAATAAATCAAGAACACACACAAAAATAGTAAAACTTCATATTATGAATGTATTGAAGTTCACTTTGGGGCGTCAACATAGTGACACGAGATTTAATCAACATAGCGTCAATTTTGGCGTGTCTACAGCTGCCCCACCTTGGCGTCTGCTTTGCAAGGGAGTGAGACGAAATGGAGTGAAAGTGCAACAAACGGAATGAAGTGGAGCGAACTGATAAGTAGATGCCAAGGTGTGATGTGACACGCCCCAGACACTAAGCCTTAGAAATCTTTCTAAGATTCAAAGTGAAACAACTCCGAGTGATTCCAAGGAAGTATCGATTTGTTGGATAAAGGAGATTAAACTAAACAAGTAAAATGTGCGCATGGCACGATAAGGAGATATCATTGGAGAGCGGTTACCAGCCAACATGGACGTGCTACAACCATGGTGGATTTGCAGGAAAAAATGAAGGGAATTGAGATGGAGACCCAGCAAAGGGACATTTTCAAGTAATCAGCCTAAGCGGCTTCAAAGAGAATAAAGTACTTGATTTGGAATGGAATATCTCATGTCAACTCAATCAAGAGCGAGTGACCTTCATTACTGCCATAATATGAAGATTTTCAGCATGAAGCTCAAAGTCCTACATGATGCATGCTGGGCTAAAAGGAAAATTAAAACAAACTAAAAATAGAAAATAATCAAGGATAATATTGTTAAGCCATCTAGACTTGGTCAAGAATCCAGATCTCTGAGCTGACACTAAGCCGAAGCCCGTTTGTCCACGCATCAACTCAGAAAGTGGAACCATCGTCCCAGACCTTCAACGACTCAACGGCATATCCGTGTGATCAAGACTCTCCTGGAACTATCACTGTTTTTGATGAAGGGGAACTCAAATTCCAGGTTCATCAGAACCACAAGGTCCTTGATATGCTATAATAGCGTAGAATACCATATAGTAATAATGCTTACAAGAACAACATGATGTCACCTCCGCATTAATTCGGACATCTCGAAACCTGTAATCTTCTGCACTCAAGAGTTCATTAGTTCTCTCAAAATTTCAATATAAATAATCTTCAATTCAAAGGATAACATGATCATAAGTGCTTAATAAAATAGAATTCCAACGAAATAATAGCACTTAAGTTCATCAGAGCATGTAGGGGAAGGAAATTCATAAATTCACAAATTCACGCCCGGACTGAACGGCGTCAAAACATGAAAGGCGCCTTATAATGAGGGCGTCAAAAGTAGAAACACGCCCTTCACTAAGGCGTTAAATGCACCAAGAGTTCAAGAAAAAAATGACCCTGGAAAGGGCGTTAAACAAAACAGGACCTCGGTCAGGTCGTCAATTCAACAATTGACACCCCAACAGAAGGCGTTAATTAAGCACGAACTTCCGTTTTCGATTCGCAAACTAAACCCAGTCCTAATAGCCATCAACTTTCTGACTCCGAACAGCCTTAAGACTCCCCTGACTCCTATAAAGGGAAGGCAATTCCTCAAATCAATCAAAGCAACCTTCGGAGCTCTGCTCTTCTGCTACTTCTTCTGTCTGTTCGTGTTCTTCTGCAGTTACTGCAACCGTCCGAGCTTCTTCCTGCAAACCGAAGATGGAGAGGGCGATTAAGAGGTCCAAGTCCTCAACTCCCAGGCTAACCGAGATCAACGGGCACATAAGCAGTAGAATCTCCATGAACCAGGTAAAGATAAAATCCTTCTGTTCCTTTCCACTTTTGTCTTAAACGTTCTTCTCTTCTGCATGATCATTTATTCTTCTTTCTCTGCATTGTTCTTCCTTTCCTCCTTCCACAGGACTACCCGAATGTCCCAGGAGCAAGGAGATTTACAAAAATTAAGTGGCTGCCTCTCATACTCTCCAAATTTTCTTCAGATATGAGGGTGTACTTAACAAGATGGCACCTTCTGAGTCTAGTCACCCATGCCAAACATTACGATCAAATTCATCTTGACTGGGCAGCTATAGGGGCTCTTGTAGAGATATGGCATCCTTCTACTCTCTCTTCTCTACTTTTGAAGCCACGATCCTATTAGAAGAATTGGAGATGCTCTTGGGCTTGAAGAGAATGAAGCAAGGGGATGAGGAAAAGGTGGCCATCATGCCAAAACCAATTTCCTCTCATGAGCTATTAATAAGCTTGATATCTAGCCCCAACCTAGTGAATCAAATCAAAACTACTAAAGGAATCAATCTTCTAAAGCTCGCCTCATGGGTGTACAAGAGAGCGGATCAAGCTAAAGAAGATGAAGAGATAGAGCGGGTAGCAAAGGCCTTCGTGGTGTGCTTGGCAGGAGCAATCTTATTCCCATCCACGGAGGACTTTCTAGAAGAGGCCCAATTAAGCGCTATAGTGAGCTTATGGGAAGGAGATAGAGTGGGACCGGCTATTCTAGCCTATCTCTATAGCGGGCTAACCTCGGCGGCGATGGGAAGGCCCATCTACGGAGGCATGCTAGCACTCTCTAGTTAGGTAGATCTCCACTTCAAATTCGATCCATGTGACGAAGCCCACCAATCCTCAAGAATTTTCTCAAAAAGCCCACTCTCTTCTATGACCGGTTCACTTGGGATAAGCAATAGAGTGACGAACCGGATTCCCCAGATCAAGAAAAGAGCGGAATGGAGATAGCACCTCAAAGTAATGCCAAAGAATCTCTTCACTTGCGCCCCGGGAATACTCAAGACTCAAGAGCTCCGTGCAAGATTCTCTCCCAGGACGGACCTTCGACTCATAGGCGCTTCAGAATTCATCTTGTACAATTCATACCGGTGCCTCCCTCAACTCGGGCTTCCACGGCGAGTATTCGAGGACCCATCACACCTCCCTCCTATCAAGAGACGGGACCTTGGCAGCAACGAAGATGGAGAAGAAACAACCACAATCCAAGCTCTGTGGAAAATCAATAAGGTTCAACATCCTGTGGAAAATTTGAATGAAGATAGAGAGCAATGGAAATCTTATGTAATTGCTTTGAGAAAATTGAGGCCCAAAATGGCTCATTAATCATTGTAATCTTTTCCTTCAAATAAATCAATGATATTTCCTTTGATTGAGCCATCTCACTGTGTTTCTGAACAACTCTTCCAACGTTCTGTGATTCTGTTGCAAATAACGCCTCAGGCAATGTCGTTAATTCTATAAACGACGCCCCAGCACAGGTCATCTTCC
The DNA here is from genome assembly GCA_022559845.1 of Amorphophallus konjac. Lineage (NCBI taxonomy): Eukaryota > Viridiplantae > Streptophyta > Magnoliopsida > Alismatales > Araceae > Amorphophallus > Amorphophallus konjac. Next base: position 154,002,012 of record CM040121.1, read on the forward strand.
ATGATTGATCACTCATAACTGACGCCTTCACCAATGGGCGTTAACTGAAAAACGTCCTAGGACAAGGCGTTAATTCGATTCATATTCCAAAATATATTCGTTGAAATTCCAAAAGTAACGCCTTCAGCAAAGCCACGTTTCATATAAATAACGCCTCAATCATAGTCGTTACTCAAAAATAGTAATGATTATTCCCATCAAATCAATCAATCGCCATTAAATGCGTCTGACGACGGTTATCATTCCCCATGCAAACAAAAATAATGCCTTAAGAAATGTCGTCAATTATCAAGAAACGTCCTTGTTTCAGTCGTTGATTCTACAAGACGCGGCCTTCCTTAAGTCATGATTTCTTTTTGACCGCTCGACTTAACTTTCCCTCCTTTCTTCTTCTTCCTCCGTTCTCTTTCCCTCTTTCTCTCTTCTTCTGCAACCCTAACCGAGAACCCCCTCCCCCAATCTCTCATTCTCTCTCTCTATCTCTCTCTCCCCAGCCCTAAGCTATGGCCGGTGGCACACCCAAACGGCAGAGGGTGACCGCCCCCGAGGTTGTTGACTTGGGCGAGGATGCCGTGGAAGAAGCCCCTCCCGCGGAGGCGGAGGAAGAACAGGCCGTGGCGGCCAGCGACGAGGCCGAAGAAGAACAAGAAAGTGACGGTGAAGACAGAGAAGACGGAGAAGGCGGTGAAGAAGGTGAAGGAAATGAAGAAGGACAAGACGAGGAAGAAGAAGAAAGAAATGAAGAAGAACAACCGAGGGCCATCGTCCCACGCCCCGGCCAACTCCGGCGGCAACGTCATCCACGTCCCCAACGGGCAGAGCCAAAGCACAAGAAGGTAGGCCCACAAACCCTATTCCCATTTTTTTTTTTATTATTATTCTTGTAATTTCCATAGCTCTCGGGGTATAAACCCTGCAACCCAGAAGGAAGACGCCCTCAGGGGCGTCACGTTTTAGAAATGAAACGCCCAACCCAAGGGCGTTAATTAAATTATTTCCCTGAAAAATAATTAACCCCATGAGAACACGCCCTGCCTCATGTCGCCCATTTAAATTTATCATTTTTGATATCATGCTGTTAATTTCTGTTAATTTCCATGCTTTTAATTATTTCAAATATTTTTCCATGAATTATTCGCATGCTGTTATTTTTATTTTATTTTCTGAAAAAACTTGAAAACAACGCCCACCTGCCAGGGCGTTAATTCAACAATAGACGACCAAACCAGCGGTCGTCCATTCATTAATTCCTGATTAAATTAACGGACCCATCTGGAAAACGCCCCACCCAAGGGCGTGACTTAAAATATTTTCTAAGAATTTCAGAAATTAACCATAGAATCACGCCCAACACAGAGGCATTTCTAGATGAACAGCGACCTAGGATAGGTCACAAATTCAAAGCACACTTAGAACCACGCCCTCCTCAGGGGCGCTAATTCAACAAACCACGACCTGAGGATGGTCGTTAATTAAATCAAACATCAACAATTCAAATCAAGGCAATTAAGTGAATTTTAACAAGAATAATTGAACAATTAAACCAAAATTTCTTTTCTTTATGCGTGCAGGGGTTGATGAGGACACAGATCTCCTGGGTCATGGTCCGGGCAGCATACTACGGCCTCCCCGAGTTCCAGAGAGCGAGGGTAGATGCTATGGGGTTCGGGGCCTTCCTTAGCATAGAGCCAGTCAGACTTGACCTACCACTTATCCAGGTTCTACGGGAGAGATGGGACAGGACGAGCCAGGCATTCTTGATGCCATGGGGGCATATGGTTCCTACCCTAGAGGATGTGGCTAGGATCACCGGGTTGAGGGTAGATAGTGAGGCTGTGAGCGGGATTACCTACCCTGACTACACTGAGTTTGCCCAGAGGTTGCTAGGGCTAGAGATGGTCTATGAGACGCCTAGCGAGTGTAGGACTATCTTCCGCACCGACCTGACTATAGTGATGGGCTTAGGGAATGCTAGGCATAGGTCCGGGGAGACCCTAGAGCAGTTCTCGCAGAGGTTGATCGACGGAGCTAGGGCGGTCTACTGTCAGGACATAGCCGGCAGGGAGAGAGCGGACCGAGACCTGAGGAGGTTCCTGTTGCTGCTACTCGGGAGGCTGTTGCTCGGGACGAAGGGCGACGTCATCAACTGCTGATTCCTGGGGATACTCGAGGACTTGGAGGCAGTTGGCAGCTACGCCTGGGGAGCGGCACTGTTGGCGCATATGATGGCCGACTTGTCCACGGGGACAAGTCGAGAGACGACCGTCAGTGGCTTCTCACCTTTTCTTCAGGTATGCATTTTTCCTCTTTTTTTTTCTTTTTATTATGCTGGTGAATGCCTCACTAATATGATGCATGGATGCAGGTTTGGAGCCATCTATACATGCCGATGGGGCGCGTTGACCCACGGCCTGGAGGTGAGGGAGCTTTCCCTCTAGCACGGCGCTGGCTGCCGATAGTGTTTGGAGCCCCACTGGGCTACGAGTTGTGGGTTCTACGGAGAGAGTTCCGCGACTTCCCTCCCTCGCTGGTATGTATGAATGTTATGCATTTTTATTTTGCATTTATTTTGTATTTGTTATGATGATGATGAAACGATGACATGTATGTTTATGAATGCAGGTGCGATGGAGACCCTACGAGGGGATGACAGACGAGGGCCAACCGTGGGTCGTAGCGGGCCGTCCTCGCTTTGAGCATGAGCTGTGGGTTCACTCCTTGAGCGAGATCGAGCCGTTACGGCTTAGGTTGGTGATGAGGGCGCTGGGCCTCCACCAGGAGTGGGTAGAGGTCGGCGAGCCACGCGGCATTGGGAAGAAGACGCGCGGTCACACAAAGGCGACCGACTGGAGAGTGCGGTTCGAGGAGCAGTACGCCGACTGGCAGCGAGGCGGGACCAGAGTCACCTCCCGGGCGACTGACAGCTCCGAGTACCTCCGGCGCTACTGGGAGGTATACGCCGGACGACCCCAGATGAGGGTCCTTGGGGTATGTATGAATGCAATTACTTCCAAATTAAATGCAAATGCTTATGTTTCTATCATGTGACTAACATGTAATGGATGCAGGATGCGCGGGACATAGCGGCGATAGATGCCCAGGCCCACCTACACAGCCTGGAGGACCAGCTGGCTACCACACGGGCCGACCTAGAGACCCTGGTGAGTGTTTAAATTATTTCTATATGCAAATGTATATATTTTTTTTGTTGAATTATTGATGATTAGCCACTGACGATCTCAATGAATGCAGCGTGCCCAGCAGGGGGTAGTGAGGAGAGACCCAGGGGAGGCCTCCAGCTCGAGAGGGCCCAATGCAGAGGTGACTGCACTGACAGAGCAGCTAGCCGGAGCGATCGCACGAGCCGAGGCAGCAGAGCGCGATCTCGCTTCACGGGTAAATTCCAAAACACCAATTAATTCAAATATTGATTATATAATTGTGCACTGATGAAAATTCATTTTACAGACTGAGGAGCTTCGAGCCGCTCTCACTTGCGTCTGCGAGGGACAGCAGGCGATGACTGCCCAGGTGAGTTTTTATTTAGTCATGTGTTGCTTTATTTCAAAAAAATGTTGAATTAAGTTGATGATTTGTTACCTGTTTGCAGAGCACACAGCTACGGGTGGCACGTACCGAGTTGGCGATCCGCGAGCAGCGGATCTTAGAGCTAGAGAGGACCCTGAGACGACGCGAGGAGCTGCCTCAGGACGTGGCCGAGCTGCGGGTGGCTCTTGACCTGGAGAGAAGGGAGCGTGCCCGTGAGCGTGAGGAGCGTGCTCGTGAGCACATGGAGCTGGCGGACCTGAGGACTCAGTTGATCCTTTCTCAGGAGCGGCTACGAGTGTCTGAGGAGCATCTCCAGCGAGGGCGTGAGCGAGCACGGGCTGCGGGGTACTCCTTCACCAGCTCCACCTTTGTGGCGGGCTCTTCCCTCCGAGAGAGGAGCGAGGCAGGTGGCCAGGCTCGAGTTCTAGCTTCTTCTCGGGGGCCCATGCCTCCTCCACTAGCACCAGCTCGGGACGACGAGGAGGAGGTTGAGAGTAGGAGAGAGGAGGGTGGAGGCGAGAGCTGAGGGACTTACTTGTACTCCTCTACCCTCACACTTGTACATGATAGACATTCATGATGTATATATATATATGAGATTGACATCTTTTGTTACCTGAGCACTTTGCGTGGTTGTGGCCTTTGTGTTTGTGTACTTTCCTCTTTCCACGTTCTTCGTTTTTGCTTTGCTTTGCCCTGTTTCTGTGACTGTAATCCACATTTCGAATAAACAGGTTAATTCGTCTGTTCGACTTGGCCCCTTGCTCAATAAGCAAGGGGTGCCTTTACTTTTGACCTTAATAGCGGGTCAAGGGGCCAAGCCTTTAATCAAACAAGGTAAATAAAATATCTGATAATGGGGAGATGCATCATGCAAGCCTGCATATGCAAACTATAAATAAAAGATGTTCATGCAAAAGAATGCAAGCACACATCATGAAGAAATGCATTTTTTTCTTTTTCTTCTCATTTATATTTTTTTTGTTATTTTTCCTGAAAACGCGCCTTAGAGTAGGTCGTGGTTCGCATAAAGACGCCCTAGAAGACGGCGTGAATTTGAAAAGGAAATCTGATTTTTGAAAAAGTAACGACATGCTCAGAGACGTTATTCAGAAATAGACGACCTAATCTAGGACGTTAATTCTATAAAAAGCGCCTTAGCCAAAGGCGTTAATTGAATTATTCTGCAAAAAAGGTTGACAAGGCTATCAAGACCCCGGGTCCTACACGGTCACCATCTAAAATTCATTGACCTTTCTTGAGTAATTAAAAGGGGGTCGACGTGCTCATAGTTGACTTGTATTCGAGACTTCGCACAGTGCAATTTCTTAAGTCCGTCTTGACCATCCTGCCAGTTCGTGACCTACCACATAGAAAGGATGGAAGAAAATATAAGGGAAGCCCATAAGGGATTCTGAGATGCTCAAGGTAAAGTTACCTCCCCTACCCTATGCCTATTGGGGTTCGGTCTTTGGCGTAGGGAAATTTGTTGCCTTTTTGCCTCTTATATTGCACGCATACGTCCAAGGTTTTCCTTGCGGGAACTTTGCCCTCTTGACATGCTTTTCTTTTCTCAACTTGACTTTCACTTCGGAATTGATTTGCATTGATGAATATAAACCTAATTGTACTTGGGCTTTCGTGGCATTTGCTCCCTTTTGGGCCCTGACTTCCACCTACTAGGGCGGCGGTAGGCTTGGCGGATCTACCCCGAGACCTCCCTTCCTCCCTTATGGGCCGAAGAAGAAAAGAACGGGTATTGTCTTTCACTTTTAGTCAGGTTTTTGACTTTCCATCGGATTTTGCACTGCTTGAGTTCAAGAATAAAGCGTGTAGTGTGTGCGGGAGTCAACCCCGTTTTAAGTTAGCAAGACTGATGAATGAATTCTGAATTTTGACCCTTCGGACCTTGATCCTTCGTGTGCCATGGCACCAATTTTGATCTCTTTTGATTTTGATCTCTTTTTGATTTTGAAGAATTTCTATTTTTTATTTGCTTTTTTGGTATTTCTATATTTTTTTTTGGTTTTTGGAAATATTCCACCTTGTTTTGGATTTTTGAAACAACATTTATTTTTTTTGGATTTTGAAAAATTTCTCCATATATATATATATATATATATTGGATTTTGAATCAAGGGTAGTATTTCTTAAGATACAAACCATTCCAAGGGTGCGTTAACTCTTCTCCTTCAGTATTAATCAGTTTATGAGCATTGCCTAGATAAACATCTTTTATAATGAACGGTCCTTCCCAATTGGGTTGGAGTTTTGAGCAGGGGCCACCCGGCTTTACGAAAATCCTCTTAATTACCATCTCACCGATTTTAAATTTTCTCTCAATTACTTTCTTTTGATAAAAACGCGAGAGCCTGTTTTGATAAACGCGCGCATGCTCAGCGGCGACCAGACGCTTCTCATCTAGGAGTTCCAATTGGGCAAGAAGTGAATCACGACGCTCATCAATAGAAAATTCCTTATCCAATGGTACTCGTAGAGAGGGAATGAGAATCTCATAAGGGACTACCGCCTCCATTCCATAGGTAAGGGCGAAAGGGGTTTGCCCAGTAGGGGTACGAATGGAAGTTCGATAGGCCCAGAGAGCTTCAACTAGCTTGTCTGGCCAGTCCGAAACTTTATTAGCCTCACACGTCTTTTTGACAATTTTTATCAAAGTTTTATTAGTTGCCTCTGCTTGGCCATTGCCCTGCGGATAATAGGGAGAAGAATGATGCAATGCAATGTTATACCTGTTGCAGAGATCCTTGATTTCTTGAGAGATAAATTGAGGTCCATTGTCGGTGATGATGGTGCTCGGGATGCCGAACCTCACGATGATGTTCTTCATTATGAACTTGCAGACGGTTGACGCTTTGATCTCTGCGTAAGCTTCCGCTTCTGCCCACTTGGTGAAGTACTCCATTACCATGAGGATGAACGATTTTTGCTCGGTCAGGAGATTCGAATCACCAAGAGGTCCAATGATATCAAAAGCCCACATGGCGAAAGGCCACGGGGAGGATGTAGGATGGAGTGAAGAAGCAGGAGAATGAATCTTGTCGGCGTGCAGTTGGCACTTAACATACCTTCGAACATAGATGGAACAATCCTCTTCTAGAGTTGGCCAATAGAAACCTAGCCTAAGGATCTTCTTAGCTAGCATCTGGCTATTCACATGACCACCACACACTCCAGAATGCGCCTCTTCCACAACTTTCCAAGATTCATCATCGTCGAGGCATCTTAGTAAAACACCGGTGAGCCCTCTCCTATAGAGCACACCTCCAACCAAAACATAACGCTGAGCCACTCTTCTAATTGCTTTCTTTTCTTCTGCAGTGGCTTCCTCGGGATAGGACTGATCATTGCAATATCTGGCAATCTCATAATACCAAGGCTTCTCCTCGTCAGCCAATTCTTCTTCCCAGTCTAAAAGCATGACCTCTTTGCCTTTAAGAGATTCCTTCTTCTTGTCCTTCTCAAGCACCTTATCCCTAATATCGAGGAGTGCATGATCCTTAATAGCTGGCGTGTCGCGCTGATGAATCAGGGGAACATGAAAATCACGCTCAGGAGGGAAGACTAAAGCAGAGGCCAAAGAAGTAAGAGCGTCAGCTAGGATGTTCTGACTACGAGAAACATGGACGAAAATCAATTTGGTGAAGAGTTTGGCATAAGCTGAAGCAAGTTCCTGGTAGGGTTTGAGCTTAGGATTGATAGTGCGGCACTTGACCAACACCTGGCGCAGAATGAGCTGACTATCACCCACAATCCTCAAATGGGTGACACCATATCGGTGGGCGGTTTGAAGACCGGCCAAAAGAGCCTCATACTCAGCTATATTATTGGTGGCGGGAAAAGTGAGCCGAGCAGCAAATGAGATGGTGACCCCTTCTGGTGTTAAAAGAACCATGCCGATCCCTCTTCCCTGGGAATTTAAAGCTCCATCAAAATGTAATGTCCACATAGGATCAAGAGGTTGATTAATGGACATCAGTTCTTCATCTGGAAACTCCGAATTGACAGGATCAAAACGAGGTAGAGGGTGATGAGCAAGATGTTCGGCAATGGCGTAACCTTTGATAGCTTTCTGCTGAATGTAAGTGATGTCAAACTGAGAGAGGAAGCTTTGCCAGCGTGCTAATCGATCAGTGAGGACAGATTTTTCAAGGAGGAATTTAATCGGATTCATGCGAGCAATGAGGTGAACCTCGTGAGCTAGGAAATAGTGTTTTAACTTCTGAACTACCCAGACTAAAGCAGCGCAAGTTTTCTCCATGGCTGAGTACCTCTGCTCACAGGGGTTAAGAAGTTTTAGACAAGTAGTATGCTGCCCTCTCTTTACCTTCTTCATCCACTTGAGCCAAGACAGCACCTACAGAGTCATCTAGGACTGAGACATAGAGAACAAGCGGTTTGCCTGGAATCGGCGGCCTCAGGACAGGAGGATTGGCCAAATAATCCTTCAATCCATCAAAGGCTACCTGACACTTGTCATCCCAATTAAACTTGACTCCCGGCTTGGTAAGCTCGTAAAACGGCCTACATCTTTGTGAATGCTGGGAGACAAAGCGGTGAATAAATTGTAACCTCCCGATTAATCCTCGAACTTCCTTCAAATTCTTGGGAGGAGGCATATCTCTAATGGCCCTCGCCTTATTGGGATCAACTTCAATTCCCCTCTTGCTAACAATGAAACCAAGCAACTTCCCTGATGAAACACCAAATACACATTTCTTGGGGTTCATCTTCAATTGATACTCTCGCGATCTTTGCAAGACCTTGGCTAGAACCCCAGGATGCTCAATCCTTATCCTTGATTTTACAACCAGGTCATCCACATACACCTCAATATAAATATGAATCATGTCATGAAAAATCGCCATCATAGCCCTCTGATAGGTGGCTCCAGCATTCTTAAGTCCAAAAGGCATGACCACATAACAATAAGTACCCCATGGTGTAGTGAATGATGTCTTCTCTTGATCTTCTTCAGCCAGATGAATTTGATTGTAACCTGAGAAGCCATCCATGAAAGAGAGAGTCTCAAATCCTGCCGTATTATCGATCAAAACATCAATATGAGGGAGGGGGAAGTCATCCTTAGGACACGCGCGGTTGAGATCCCGGAAGTCTATACAAATCCGAACTTTTCCATCTTTCTTCATAACCGGGACGATGTTAGCCACCCAATTGGGGTAGAGGACAACTCTAACAAATCTAGCCTTATGGAGCTTGTCGACCTCTTCTTTCATCTTTAAAGCCATATTAGGGTGGAAACGCCTCAACCGTTGCTTGATCGGCACAGACCCTGGCTTAAGTGTAAGGCGGTGTTCAACGAGCGCAGGGTCTAAACCAGGCATATCTTCATAACTCCATGCGAACGTGTCCTTGTATTCTTGCAGGACCAAAATGAGCGCCTCCTCTTCGGAGGGCGGTAAATTCTTGCTTATGAGGACAATCCTAGGGTCTTCCTCGGTACCCAAATTAATTTCTTTGGTAGGCTCTTCTACGGAGGCTGATGGTTCGTCAAATCGTCTTATGCCACTAGCAAAAGCATCAGCCTCGTCCTCATATTCTTCATAACTTTCATCCCCCTCTTCAATAGGGTCTTCATCATTCATGATTTCATAGACACCCAAACCCTCATAAGAAACAACAGCATTCTCATATTCTAACTCTGGCAGGATGATTGGATTCTCTATAAATTCAGGAAGAGCTAAACAAGCCTGGCATCTGATAGCTAACTCCAACAGAAACCTATGGGGAATCTGCTTACCCTTGGACTTCCTATGTGAATCTACCCCTTGAATTTTAACGTTAGCAAAAGAAGAGGAGGAACAACTAGCTTGATCAGAAAAAGGAAGAAAAGGGGGTGAAAAGTGGATACAGGAGGTAATACAGAGGAAGTCCCCTCACCAGAGGGGGAGAAAAGATTTAGCAATGAATCTTGAAGGAGCGGCCCCTGGGTCGGGACGCTCTCAGAAGAGAAATAGGAGGTCTCCTCAACAGAAATGGAGGTTTGGAAAGTTGGGAATTTGGCATTTTTTTTCGTTTTTGTCTTTTTCTTTTTCTTCATTTTTATTTTCTTTTTTAAGAAGAAAGCAGTGTGAAGGGAGGATAGCAGGAGGAGTGGAAATTGCCAGATCAGAGAAAGATTGAATCAGTGATGGCCTGCGCGGGGGCGTGATGGAGAGTTTAGAAAATCGCTCGAGGAGCGAAGAAGGAATTGGGAGAGAAACTTGGATTGAATCTGGAGATAAATTGATTATAATCGGAGGCGGTCTTGGCACGCGACCAAACCGATGAGAATATAGAGAAGCAAGCACAGATGGATGCATGGAAGAGAGAGAAAAGAGGCCGGCCCACAGCCTGTCCACGGTGAAACCTTCTTCAAACGGAACATCTGGCTCTCTAGTATCAGTGTAGTCACTCAGCAGCTGCCTCTTATCTGTAATTGCAGCTGGCATTTCAATCAATTCATGAATAAGTGGTGGCCATTCCGGATCAGTCGGCATGAAGAGGCGGCTCAAAGAAATAGTAATATCCTGCATATCGAACCACCTGTACCAGTCACATTCTGGATCATCCATTTTCCTTCGCTTGTCAGGCCTTAAGGACTCCAGGGCTTTGTATGTGGCCAACGGGGCAATATGATGAGCAAACTGTCTAGCATGAACATCCTGACAGTCTAATATGGAAGTAATCATGGTAGTTTGCTCATTATTTTGAAAGCCACCCGTGACAAAATATGTTTTCAATGTCCAAGTGAGCGGTTGGCGATCTGTTTTTAACGTAGATGTCATAAATGCCCATGGTTCATCTTTATTTTTGCCTGGCTCTTTGTAACCTAGGCCACCTCGTGTAATCAGCTTCTGAGGTTTAACAGGCCTAATCCTGCCTTGATAATTGGCACCCAGACCTTTGCCATTCTGATACCCCATTTTCATTAAGATGTTCCAGCCAGAGGTGTTCATCATTGTTTTCTTCTTTTTCCCCTTGGCAGGCAGGGGTGTCATAGCAACTATTGTGACTTTTTCTGGCATTGGTCGTGGACAAGGGACGTCCAGCACAGATAATAGTGGCTTGTTGGCCGGCCACATGGATGGAACTGATGAAGCCACGTGAATATCCTCCTCTGGCAGAATTGGCATACTGGTAACTTTAATAATGCGGCCCTTGTGTGGGAATTTAAGGCACTGGTGATTTGTGGAGGGCACCGCATCGAGTTGCTGAATATAGGGGCATCCCAGAATGCCATTAAATGTCGGATCCATATCTAGAATGTGAAAATCTGCTGTGATGGTGGCAGGATCCAAACTTACTTTTAACGTAATCATGCCTATAGGAGGTTTCTTCGTGTTATCATATGCAGTTACGGTGATAGTAGACGGCCGAATTTGGCTTTCCGGGATGCCACACAACTTCAAGGTGCTAGGTGGCAAGACGTTGATGGATGCCCCCGTGTCCACCAGACATTGCTTAACAGCCACCTTATTAATGTCAACTGTGATACATAGAGCATATTTTCTTGCTGGGAGTGGCGCCAGTTCATGTTCATGGAAAGTAATTGCCGGTTGACTGCTAGCAGGCGTTAAAATCGTGACTATCTGCTCAACTGGAATGTCCTCATTGACCATCACCTTTTGCAGATATTCTTTCAAAGCTAGCTGATGAGTGGTGGACCTTTTAATTAACTCCAGGATTGAAATCCTTGCTGGTGTTCGGTCCAAGTGCTTTAGCAAATCATACTGAGTCCCTGGCACTGACTCTTGTTCTTGTTCTTGCTCTTACGGCCCCTGCGCGGGCTCTAGCTCTCTCTGTGGAAAAATACGATGGAACATCCGTCCACTGCGGAGCGGCGCCACGCCTTGACGTACTTCTGTCGAGGCAAGTGTGGGAGGAGGATTAGAAGAAGAAGAAGGTGTATTGGTGTTAAGAAGTGGTGGAGTGGGAGTTCCCGCAGAGGGAATCCCCATAGAGGGTGTTGGTGCCCCAGTAGGAGGCGTAGGAGTAGAAAGGGATACCCGTATGCGGGGGGAATTGGTGGGGGGTGGAATGAGAAGAGTTCTGGGTACAAAAGGTGGTGGAACCGATGGTGGGGGAATCCTTGCCGGTGAAGGAGTAGTGGTGGCGTGTGCAGTGGGCGTTGGCGATGGGCGGATGAGGAGTGGCTTAGATGGCAATGGCGAAGGGTTGGTGGTGGATGGGTTTTGTTGTGGCGTAGGCTGTGGAGGTGGTAAGCGTGTAAGAAGGGGGCGAACCAGCAAGGTCGGAGAATAGGCGGAGGTAGGTGGATTAACGGGGCATAGAGGAGATCGGCCCAATTGAGAGGTAGGAGAAGAAGAAGGGGTGCGCAAGAGGCGCGGAGGTTGATTTTGATTGTGATGCAGTGCCCCGACAGAGGCGTTTTCTTCATGCCATCCCTGTCCTCTCTCCACCTCATAGAGAGACGTGACAGGGTTTACGTGCTGGTTTGGCGGGTGCTCCGGCAGTGGATTGTGGACGATCCCCATATCATGCTGAGGCGTTGGAGCTTGTTGTTGCTGCTGTGGAGCTGGTTGCTGTGGCTGCTGAGCCTGTTGCTGCCGAGGAGACCTTCTTTCTTTCATGGTGGCGATGAATTGTCTCATCTCATCCCAATTGATGTCACCCTGGTCATTTAGGTCATAAATGTAATCTCTGAAGTGGAAGCAACGATCAAGGTTGTGACCGGGTGCACGATGGAAAGCGCAGTAACGGGATGTGTCAACATTAGCGGGCCACACTGTCCTTTCCCTTGGTAACATGAGCAAATTGGCGGCCATTAAAGCATTAAAAATATCCGGGAGACTTTCTGGTAGTGGAGGGTAGTGGTCTCTTTTGGGGCCAAGTGGTGGTCTCCGTTGTTGTTGTTGGCCATAGTTGGTAGGTGGTGGTACCTGGTGGTACTGTTGCGGAGCTGGAGGGTTAGCGCGGGGCGCTTGGTTTTACGGTGAAGCAAAGGAATGTTGGGGTGCGAATTGGCATTGTGGAGTGGAGTTGAAATGGGGGTTTTGTGGTGGAGGTGGGTTAGGTCATGGGTTAGATTGATGGTGAGGGTGGCCAACTACACCAACCTGCTCATTTGCCATAGTGCCCTCTGTCGTGGGCCCGCTGTTGTTGACAGTTGTGGTTTTCTTGAATAGCCGTGGCTTCAGATCAAACATGCCCATAATGGGCGAATCCTTCATCTGTGTCTGAATATAACGAGCCCTTTCATAGAGCTCCTCCATGGTGGTTAACCTATTCATGGCCAAGATATGCCGGAACTGAGGAGTTGCGTTGGAAATTATCATCTTGACTTGTTCTTGTTCCGACAGTGTATCTTTCAGCTTCTCGGCCATCAACCGCCATCTATCAGCAAACATTATGAATTCCTCCTCGGGCTTCATTTTTTCCGCAACCAGCTCCGTGAGTGAGAGGGAGGGCCCGACCCGGTCTCTGTACTTCTGCAAGAACTTCCTCTGAACGATATCAAAGTCACCGGCATCAGCAGGATCCAATGCATAGAACCATTCAAGGGCTGGCCCCTCCAGAGATCTCCTGAATAAGTAAGCCAAGGAGGCCTTGTTGTCTTGCCAAAAGGAGGTCTCGTACATAAAATCCTTCAAATGAATAAAAGGGTTACCAGTCCCATTATATCGCCAAAAATTCGGCATCTCAGATGGTGGTAAGTTGAAGACTGGCAATGTAGGGAGCGAGATCTCTAGGGCATTCTTAGCCATGGTGACCTTCTTTAGTTGCTCTTCCATGCTAGCCAACTTCTGAAGCAGTAGAACATTAGTATCGGACTCGACTGGGGCCGGATTTTGAATAAAAGAATGCGGTATAGGCGTCCGTAGAATTCGGGGAGGTTGGGGAAATTGGGGCCTAACTGCAAAGTGGCTCGCCTGTTGGGCCGGCATGGCCGTACCGGGCGTTGGTGGACGGGAAGGAGGTTTATGCAGGACCGCCTGGTCATTAACGGGGTGATGGCCACTCTCGGCCGGAGGGGGATTGGAGGATGAAGAAGGAACAGACTTTCCTTTCAAGGCCGCCTGAACTGCCTGTCGCTGGGAATCATCCAACTGAGATAGCGCATTAATTAGATCCGTGACATTGAAGGATGGGGAAGGATTCCCCGAAGTGTTGGAAGGCACAGCCTGAGAAGAGGGCACAACCTCTTGAGGAGTGGTATCAACCACATGAACTTGAGGATAACGAGACTGAGGAGGAGGGTAATTTCCCTCATGATAGATGGAATCTTGGAGGGGACTTTCATATTGACCAAACACATTCTCAACCTCATCATCATAAGAATATCCGTAGCCTACCATGTTGATGATTTTACCTGAACGGAGTTGCATGTTTAAGAGGAGAGACGGCCTTATAAAGGAACTATCAAACAAAACCCACTCAAACCAAACAAGCCAAATCGACCCAAGCAAGTTTATGCAACCAAGTTGAGATGAACGCAAGATTTTAGTGTTTCGCTTGAGATTAGAGTGGATTAAATTGCAGAATAATTCCCTCTTTTGCAAAGTGAAACCTAGTTCATCCAAGTGTAATCTCCGGGTTAACTAGATTCTTTCTCTCTCCTCCCAACGATAGGTTCTCTATACTTCGGGTACTTTAAGGGTACAACCAGCCCGGCGTCCGTGAGGGAATCCACGGGTGCGGGGACTTACGGAGGTCTTAGAAAAGGGATTTCCGGTCCAAAGAGACGGAGTGCTCAATGGAGGGTTGTCCCGATTCCAAGAGAGGTGTGTGGAATCCTAGTGTAGAGAGAGGAGGTCTCTCAACCAAATGCCACAAGATGCAAAATAATATGATCAGATCACGACAATATAGGCAAGCAATGTAATAATCAATCCAACAATCACAGACAACAACAGGAAGCAGGTTTCTGTAAAAACGCAGGAAAGAGACGACCTGGGGCAGGTCGCTATCAACCAAAGAGACGACAGAGTCAATGTCGTGAATCACTGCGAAAGCCCACGAGCCAGCAGTGAGAAAATGAAACACGCCTCTGGGTGAGGCGCTATAATCGCAAAGGACGCCTCTGCAAGAGGGCGTCAAATACGAAAACGCGCCTTGACGTGAGGCGCTACGAAATAAAAGGGCACCCTGGGGCAGGGCGTGAATACACAGATAGTGTGATAAAAGCAATAGAATAATGGAAGACGCCTTCTGGGAAGACGTAACACAGAAAATAGACGCCCTCGATGAAGGCGTTAAACGAAAAAAAAGCGTCTCTGGGTGAGGCGTTAATTCAGGAAAATAATCAAACAATCGCAAACTGGCTGATCCCGGGAGTGTGCAGTGTGCACGGTGGAGGGTGCCCGTGGGGCACAAGGGGAAAGGGCACACGTGGGTGCCAATAGGAAAGGGCACACGTGGGTGCCAATAGGAGATGGTAATCAAAAGAAAAACAGTGGAAGTCCCACCGTGATCGCCAATTTGTAGATCGTGATAAATCCACACATGAAGAAGAGTTTAAATACGAGAAAGCATAATAAAAATAAGGGGAGATGATATAATAATAAGGAAAAGAAGCACGTGGTGCTACTAATGAGGGTGATCGCTAAAGGGGTTACCTCAAGAAGAAACAAAGAAGATCGCGAATACCTGGTGGAAAAGAAAACGCGGGATAGATTGTGAATTCCTCCTCCTCCTTCAATCGGCCGGCCGATGAAGGGGGTTTTTCTTTATTGATTACCTTGCAAAAGAGACAAAACAAACAAGCAAAAGGAGTGGATCAGCCAAGTGAATGTAGTATCAATCCCAAAGATGATATGATGATGAAATAAGAACAAAAACATGCGCACCTTTTTTGTTTTTTTTTTAAAACCCCTAAAGAATTAGGGAAGGAGGAGATATGATGAAGCTAATGCAAAAGAAGGGAAAAAACACAGTGGATGTGATGATGATCGATGAAAACAGAACAACATAAACAAAGTAACAAAGACCCCTGCTGTCCCTGACGACAGTAAAGGGGAACCGACGTCGATGCTATTGACAGGAAGAAGAGGAAGCAGAGCTCTTCTAAAAGATCGCACAGGAAGAAGATGAAGAGCCTCTGTAAACCAAGTAACCTCCGACCTCAATAAACTCTGATCTCGTCTAATCTCGTAACCTGCCAACGTAACCCTGCCAACCTAACCCTTCGCGAGGTCGATCAAGACATCCCTATATAGGGTTCTAGATCCAAGATAACCTCAGATTCGGAAGGATAAGAACGGGCAATGATCGAAAGAGGCAGGACTCTAGTTCCAATTCGAGCAAGGAGACCATTGGAGGCAAGGAACTACTCAGGAAAGATGAGTTTAAGCAGGACACTGAAAGATAAAACACGACCTTCAGAAGGGCGTCAAATCACAAATTGACGACCTACATCAAGACGTTACTCAAAAACACGACCATGGTCAAGGGCGTCACTTCTTGGATTAAATTTGACAATAAAACTTACCTTATTTGAAAATTATGAGAAAACGCCTGAGATGAAGGCGTTACTTGAAAACACGCCCTGAGGAAGGACGTTAATCGATAATTTGAATTTATTTTGAAATCGGATAATACCAGGAATTGACGCCCTGACATTTGGTCGTCCTTTCTTTTTAACACGCCCTAGATAAGGTCACTTTTTAAAACACGCCCCTCTTTCAGTCGCGAATTACAAAAATGCAAGAATAAATCAAGAACACACACAAAAATAGTAAAACTTCATATTATGAATGTATTGAAGTTCACTTTGGGGCGTCAACATAGTGACATGAGATTTAATCAACATAGCGTCAATTTTGGCGTGTCTACAGTCGGAGGGTCCCCGGGATGGCCCAGGTGGTCGTGTAGGATGCGGGCAAAGTCCACAATCTATGAGTCGGGAGTGGTCCCGATTTATTGCTAATGTCGTCGTGCGCCTCGGCTAGCCTTGAAGGTGTTCAAGGAATTCCCAAACCCTTATTCCTGGGTATTTTACGGGGGAAATTGTCCGGGTACAACAAATGCCTCCCACGGGTCGTGCGTCGGAGGTGGAGACGAGGGCGTACGGCCCGTGAACCTCTCCTTCTGGGTTGTTGTAGTTGATTTTTGACGCTCCATATACTTGTGCTTTGTTGTATTGTATGTGTTGAATTTCTGACATGCTGACCATTTTTGGTGCTATGTCTTGCAGCTATGGCACGATTTGGTAGGGACGAGCGAGTCCCGAGGCGCGTGGTCGGGGAGGGGGACCACCGGGTGAGGAGGACCGAGTGGCCCATGCCCCCTTTGGGTCCACCAATCATTACTTTGGCTAATGTGGAGCAGCTTGACTGGGGACACACGGCTGTGGCAGAGGGCCCCGTTGGCGAGGGGGACCACCGGGTGAGGAGGACCGAGCGGCCCATGCCCCCTTTGGGTCTGCCAATCATTATTGTGGCTAATGTGGATCAGCTTGACTGGGGACACACGGCTGTGGCAGAGGGCCCCGTTGGCTAGCGTGGGAGCAGAGTTGGGGCTGTGGAGCTGGCCCGTGGGTCGGAGGTGGGCGAACTTTACACTTATGATTGGAGCGGCGGCTACCCGGTGGAGTTCCCTTTGGACCGTCATCTGCTCGAGTTCATCAGGTGCTTTGTCCCACCAGGCATGGAAGAGAGTGACTCTCAGGTTGTTGGGGCCCATCGTCGACTAGGGCGGACGATCTTGGTGGGCTGAGACAGTTTGCACGGAATCATCCTTTACGACTTTTCAAGTTTCTCTGTGGACTACTGGTGGCAGAGTCAGTTTCCGAGCGCTGAGTGCCTGGGCTTCTTCAGCAGAGCAGACCAATTCGGAGTCCATGCTGGAGTGATGGGTCCCGCTTTCTGGGATTTGCACGGGCACCACCGGGCAGAGACAGAGGGCAGTCCCGGGTTGGTACTGGAGCCATCAGGGCTGGAGTATGTCGGGGAAGGCTATGACGATCATAGCCTTCTATCCGGGATACTGCGACAGATGGTCGTTAGCTGGTATGGTCACTGGGTGGTGATTTCATCACACAGATATCGCCAGGGAGCTACTGAGTGGTTGATGGGCATAGTACACCATAACCGGGTGCTGCTGGATCGGGCTGATATATGATATATTGTGACTGCGGCTTTGTACGGGTACCCCTGCTACACGGGGCTTCTACAGGCACTGGTAGAGCACTTTAACCGTAGGTGGAACACCGTGGCAACGGCTGAGGGAGAGACTTCGTTAGATCTGTGGTCTCTGTACAGGATCTCTGGGCTGTCGATCAGTGGCGGGGGGTACGAGGAGGTAGTGCTGGATGACCTCCATCGTAGCCATACCGATGGACATGGGAGATATAGGGTTTCTTACAGTTACCGGTATTTGCTGAAGACCTGGAGGGACCTAGCCTTGGCTGGGAGAGAGAGGGCAGCGCAGACCCCTAGGGTGCCACTGAATGCGTGGGTCCGCCACTTCTACGACGGACCTTTTTGCTTTCACTAGGAGTTCGCGAGGGACCAGACCCCCTGGGAGGAGTACACGGAGGTGGAGCTGCGTTTCCAAATGCACCCCAGGTACATCTACGCACCACAGGAGGGGTGGAACCCCCATAGACTTCTAGACGTGACCCACCTAGCCGCGTACTTGGCATGCTGGTTGGCGAAGTTCGTGGTCCCCCACGGGGAGGATGGCCAGCTGAGGGTGGAGCTGTTGTGGCCTGTGTGCCAACTGGCGGAGGGACGGAGGCTGGCCTTGGCCCCGGCGGCTTTGGCCAATGCTTATCAGGGACTGGGGGTGCTGGCGGCGCACCCGGCGCCGCGTGAGCGGAGTCAGCTCCTGCCAACCCACTACCTCAGTGTGTGGGCTGGCCTACTATTTCCATGGTTGGTGTCTCGTGGGTCCGTGACGAACCAGGCGGCACCATTGTTGTTTAGCTTCACCAGGCAGTCGGACGGGGACGCAGTCGTGCAGCTGGAGAAAGCCAGGAGGGTCTTGTGTTACTTGCCCGACTGGGGTGAGGAGGGTGTTCCCTTTGACAGTGCTACCAGGGACTCCCACCTGATTCTGGTACCTTCGAATGGTGGGGCGGCATGCGCCCTTCCTTATCAGCAAGAGCCGGACGCAACATTGTACACCGAGTGGGTGATGAGCACTCGGCCAGCGGTGCTGCCTCTACACCGGTCCGTGATGAGTTTCTTAGAGCCGTACTACCCGCACAGGTTCGCTCGAAACTTTGGGTATGATCAGGTGATCCCGTCGAACTAGGAGTTCCCTTTGACGGGTCGTCAGTATAGAGGCCGGGATGCACATTTGCTAGCCGCGGCGTGGTGGGACTTCTACTGTCGCCGAGAGCCGGAGCGTCTGCCGACACCCGCGCCGGGACGTAGGGGACGGTTCGACGTCCACTATGCTAGGTGGTGGTTTGAGCATAGCCACCAGTATCGGTAGAAGGCCTCGGCGGTCCGGAAAGCTGAGGAGACCCACCTCCTGAGGGAGGATCTACCCCTCATCGCACTAGATGAGGGGTTCCTGCGGACTGGCTTCTCTCGGATCCTCCGGGAGGTGGAGCGACTGGCGCAGCAGGCGCCCCGGGGGAGCCGAGGCTCGCTGTCTGCGGGGTGGAGCGGCAATGGGGCACCGAAGCCCTTTCGGTAGGCACGGGCGGCGCCTGGAGGTACTGGAGCAAGGGCGTCTCGACCCGGTACGTGGAGGACTTGGTGGACCCATTTTCTAGCTGACTGTGGGTTCAAGCAAAGAGGTTCACTGGACCGAGTGCTCCCTGAGGGGAGCTTTGCATATACGATGACTAATGACTGGAGGAGTCATATTGCCCACGCGATCGGGTCGGCTGGACCCGTAGAGCTCGTGTCCCTTATCGAGTGTGCCTACACTCTGAGGGACGTGAAGGAGGTGGTAGCAAAGTGATGGGAATCGACGCCGAACTAGTACTTCTCATATTACATTTATATCCTTTAGTTTATTTTTTTTATCCATGGGAAAGTATACGCACAATTGTACGGCTTTTTCGGCCAATGCGTCACTCCCGTAGATTATGTGGGTTTCTATGTAATTTGCCCATGGGACCAGCAAGGGGGCCCTCAGCCCTTTCCCATTGGTCCACCTAGACCATGTGGGGCTGGTCAACCAGCCTAGGTGGCCTTCTAGATGAGTGGACTAGTCATATGCCACATGGGTAGACAAAGGGTTAAGAATGTCAACATTCTACACCCATCCCACCTACCCCCATTCAACCTTCCATTCAAAACCTACCCATAGTCAATAGGCCGCCCCCCCCTTCATTTTTTAATATTTTTTTTTGTTTTTGTGGCATGCCATCCCAACCCTTCAATCCCCATCCCTAGATATAAGGGTGGACAATTGATTTGGTTGGAATCATATAAAAGATTGTATTTTTATGTGAAAATCAATGAAACATCAGAATTTTGTTGAATGAGCAAGAGCTAGCTGCGCCCCCAGCCCTCTCTCCTCTGGTTCTCCCCTTCCCAAGCCTCCATTCTAGAGTGGTATCTCCTTTCCCCACCCTCCGGTGATCATCGGTGCCGCCGTCGCCGCCGTTCGTGCCGCCATCGAGCCGCCGCTGCAGTTCTGTCCGCGCAGTACCACAGCAACTTCCACGAAATTCCCACCTCTTCCATGAGCTCAGATTGAGCTGGGACTTTTACTGGGTGTTCCAGAGGTGTCAAGAACATCCCCTAAATTTTGGTTTGTCATTCAGATCCCGTTTAGTATTTTTAGATTTTCGTCCACTCTTCCACTTCTGTTCTGTCTGCTGTCTGTTTCCATTTTCACCCGCCCTGAGTTTTAGGTCTTAGGCCCACTTTTTTATTTTTGTTCATCCCACATATTTTACTGGCGTTTCCTTCCATTCACCCCTTCATCCACAATTTTTCTTAATTTTTGGTTCGTCCATCGCATATTTTCTAAAAATCGTTCTCAGTCCATCTACAGTTCTGTCCACCTGTTTCCAGATCCGACCACCAGTGACTCCAAAAATCATATCAAATCACCCCCACCTCCAACTCCAATTCCCAAAATTTTCCAGTTCCGTGGTTTGAATATCTACAACTTTGAAGAAGAGCTCAAAGTCCGAATCCCACTGTACGTAGGCGGTCAACGGCCTTTTACAGGGATCTGATATGCTGATCTGAGATTTCTGGAGTAGTGGAGCAGAAGATTGAAAAATATCTAAGGCCCTGGTCCGCATAGGTTCAGAGGAATCCACTGGCCCTACGTTTGAGGATTTTGAGTCCTCTTTCCAACGGCACTGGTTTTGTCGCATTCCGGCGACGGGACTGATCACAGCGGCCATTTTCGTCCGAGCGCGCGCTGCAAAACAGCAGCAACCAGCCCGTGGGCAGCAATTCCGACGGGTACCGAACGGAGCCGCCCGGCCTCCGATCACCGTTCCAGCGTGCCGCCAGCCCGGGGATCGCTTCTACCAGTGTCCCCACCACAGCGGTGACACCGGGTCCCACACGGCCCCTCCGGACAGCGCGTGGGCCCCACGGTCGTGATTACGCGTGTAGCCGAATCAACACACGAAGCTGCCCGTCATCCCGAATTCGGTCCTCCCGGGCACATTTGTGTCGCCCTTTACCTCCCTGCGTGGATTGGGCATATTTCCATTACTGTAATTATTGTGTGTTAAGTTCCCCGGGAGTACGAGTTTCGGCTGGGTCCGTCGTCCCCACGCCGAGCGCGTGGAGGTATCGTTCTCGCTCCCTACACTCGGCATTTGCTTATTTTCATATATACTTGTTTATGCCGCTGCTAGATACCATGATAGGGTAACTAGCTCGCTTTCTATTTGTATCACCGCTGCTGCGAGAGTGAGCATTACCGTCCCGTGACCCGATCCGAGCACGAAAGAGAGAGCCGACCACCCTAGCTCTTGCCGGTTTCTCAACCGCGCACGTCCGACGCTTCCCTCGTTAAGGGACGATCGCGAGCTTGTCGTGTCCGTGTCTCGTCCCGCATCAATTTGGTATCAGAGCGAGTTGAGTCTAGGGTGTCAAAAAAAAAGTGTCATTTACGTCTAGTCATTAGTCGGTCTAAGTCGTGTTTAGGGTCATCATTGTTTTAAAACAAACAAAAAAAGTGTCTTTTCGCATTTGCATCCCTTTACTCGGTATATCAAAAGGTGTTGTCCGAACGTTAGGCTACGTCTATCGGGAAGACCGCACACTTGCGCGAGTGATCTTCGGATCGATTAACTCCGCCACGTGCCGAGTTTTGGTTACGTCTAGGTGCATCATCTTGTAGTGTGCATTTGCATTAGTCGGTGTCTCCTACTCCGTGTCTTGCATGCCCACTCGTCGAGGTACTCAATACTCACCCCCACCACCACCAATGGCGGAATCCCGAGTCTATAGTTCCGATGAGGTGGCCACTATGTTCCGAACTCTTATGGGAAAAATGGATGGGTTGAGTGATCGCTTTGAAGTGTTAAGCACCCGAGTGGATAGGATGGAAGGGTTGAGTACCCAAGTGAATGATCTAGGCACCCGCCTAGAAGAGAGGGTGAAGGCCGTAGAGGATAGGGCCGCCGGGTCAAGCCAGTCTGTTCAGGGATTGGTCGGGAGAGTCACCGCACTAGAGAAAGGACCAGCCGAGACACACCCGATTGTCCCAGTCCAGGCACCCGCCCCACCTACACAAGGTCAACCGGAGCCGGTTCATCAACCCGCGACTCCAAGGGTTCAAGGGGTAGCTACTAGGAGGCATGAAGTCCCCGAGGTGCATGACTACGAGTCCGATAATGAGCATCGGGGACATGGTCGTGATCATCGCCATACACGGCGTACCCATGACCAAGATATGGATGAACGGGCCATTCGGACCGTTCGGGCCGACCCTCCCACCTTTGACGGGTCCTTAGACCCGAAGGTCTACCTTGATTGGGAGGCTGGTATGGATCGATATTTTAAGTGGTTCAAGATGTCGGACCAACGAAAAGTCAAGTATGCCAGGATGAAACTTTTAGGCCAAGCCCAAACCTATTAGAGAAACATGGAGAACCTATTGTTTCATCGTCAAGAACCCCCGATCGATACATGGACCGATATGAGGGAGAAACTTAGGAAGAAGTACCTCCCTACCTCCTACCGCCATCATCTTATAGAGAGGTGGCAAAGTCTCACCCAAGGAGACCGGTCCGTCTCGGATTACATCGCCGAATTTGATGAGTACTACTTGCGATGCGATGCCACGGAGGAGGATTCCCTTACCGTCTCTCGGTTTCGACGTGGTCTATGCCCGCACCTACGGTATGAGCTTCTCCGCCGCAAGGTGGACAAGTTGGAGGATGCATATCAAATTGCTCTCGAGATGGAGCAATTCGAGGGCGAGTTCGAGTCTATTCCTCGGTGGAGCCCCGCTCCTTCCCGTAGTGATTCCCGTGGCTCCTTAGGTTCATACCCGAGGGGACCCATGGCTCATCCTCAGGAGCCCACCCGTCAGGAGCACTTCGCTCCTAGACCTCGACCTCCCCCACCACGGGATCTACCTCCACCCCATCCACCGCAACCGTTGCCCGTCCCTCGGCACACATGGCCCGCCCCCTGGCCCCGACACTTCCCCCGGCGCCTACACCTCCACCCTTGTTACCAACGCCCCCTACCCGTCGGGAGGATAAGGGTAAGGCCCCTCTTATCGGGGAGAGTAGTCGATCACGAGTGCAGTGTTTCCACTGTCACGGATTTGGCCACATTGCCAGTGAGTGTCCCGCTCGCGCCACCCTAGCCTTAGGTATTGGAGGGTCCGCACCTCCCGAGCTTGAGTATGTCAATTACGTGGCCGATGAGGCACTAGCCGATGAGTACTATGCCTTGGGGGAAGAACTGGGCGACCCTTCTGCCGCTCAGGATACCGCCACCTAGTGGGCTTGATGCTACCACCTTCTTCTAGAGTCGTGCATGAGTCGGTGTGTTTTCCTTGTGTGGTTTGTTTTGTGTGGTGTGTTTTGAGTCGATTGTTTGTGTGGTTTGCATACGTGTGTTAGTGCATGGTGAGTCTGCATGTGTCTTGTGCAAGCTCGTTGTCGTTCTCTTATGAGTAAGAGGTGATTGGACTCACTTGATGAGTATGGGATCGGTTCTACTTCTATACCCGGATCAGTCACCTATAGGGACTCAGCGGTGATTCCTAGTGAGTCTTCGAGCTGCTTCCTTCCTTTTTGAGAGTGCCCCTTCGGAGTGATCACCTTTAGCCCATAGCAGTTCGCATATCGAGTATATATGGAATGAGCAGGTGCCGATCATTTGGAGTGGAGCGTACCCGCGTTACTTGGCACGGTGATAGATCCGCCGGAGTACTCGAGCATTCCTACCCCTACTCGACGGGGTCGAGTTCCTCCCACCCGGGGAGAGTTGATGGGAATCGACGCCGAACTAGTACTTCACATATTACATTTATATCCTTTAGTTTATTTTTTTTATCCATGGGAAAGTATACGCACAATTGTACGGCTTTTTCGGCCAATGCGTCACTCCCGTAGATTATGTGGGTTTCTATGTAATTTGCCCATGGGACCAGCAAGGGGGCCCTCAGCCCTTTCCCATTGGTCCACCTAGACCATGTGGGGCTGGTCAACCAGCCTAGGTGGCCTTCTAGATGAGTGGACTAGTCATATGCCACATGGGTAGACAAAGGGTTAAGAATGTCAACATTCTACACCCATCCCACCTACCCCCATTCAACCTTCCATTCAAAACCTACCCATAGTCAATAGGCCGCCCCCCCCCCTTCATTTTTTAATGTTTTTTTTATGTTTGTGGCATGCAATCCCAGCCCTTCAATCCCCATCCCTAGATCTAAGGGTGGACAATTGATTTGGTTGGAATCATATAAAAGATTATATTTTTATGTGAAAATCAATGAAAAATCAGAATTTTGTTGAATGAGCAAGAGCTAGCTGCGCCCCCAGCCCTCTCTCCTCTAGTTCTCCCCCTTCCAAGCCTCCATTCTAGAGTGGTATCTCCTTTCCCCACCCTCTGGTGATCATCGGTGCTGCCGCCGCCGCCGTTCGTGCCGCCATCGAGCCGCCGCTGCAGTTCTATCCGCGCAGTACCACAGCAACTTCCACGAAATTCCCACCTCAGCCATGAGCTCAGATCGAGCTGGGAATTTTATTGGGTGTTCCAGAGGTGTCAAGAACATCCCCTAAATTTTTGTTTGTCATTCAGATCCCGTTTAGTATTTTTAGATTTTCGTCCACTCTTCCACTTCTGTTCTGTCTGCTGTCTGTTTCCATTTTCACCCGCCCTGAGTTTTAGGTCTTAGGCCCACTTTTTTATTTTTGTTCATCCCACATATTTTACTGGCGTTTCCTTCCATCCACCCCTTCATCCACAATTTTTCTTAATTTTTGGTTCGTCCATCTCATATTTTTTAAAAATCGTTCTCAGTCCCATCTACAGTTCTGTCCACCTGTTTCCAGATCCGACCACTAGTCACTCCAAAAATCATATCAAATCACCCCCACCTCCAACTCCAATTCCCAAAATTGTCCCCGTTCCGTGGTTTAATTATATACAACTTTGAAGAAGAGCTCAAAGTTTGAATCCCATTTTAAGTAGGCGGTCAATGGCCTTTTACAGGGATCTGATATGCTGATTTGATATTTCTAGAGCAGTGGAGCAGAAGATTGAAAAATATCTAAGGCCCTGGTCCGCATAGGTTCAGAGGAATCCACTGGCCCTACGTTTGAGTATTTTGAGTCCTCTTTCCAACGGCACTGGTTTCGTCGCATTCCGGCGACGGGGCTGATCACAGCGGTCATTTTCGTCCGAGCGCGCGCTGCAAAACAGCAGCAACCAGCCCGTGGGCAGTAATTCCGACGGGTACCGAACGGAGCCGCCCGGCCTCCGATCGCCGTTCCAGCGTGCCGCCAGCCCGGGGATAGCTTCTACCAGTGTCCCCACCACAGCGGTGACACCGGGTCCCACACGGCCCCTCCGGACAGCGCGTGGGCCCCACGGTCGTGATTACGCGTGTAGCCGAATCAACACACGAAGCTGCCCGTCATCCCGAATTCGGTCCTCCCGGGTCCATTTGTGTCGCCCTTTACCTCCCTGCATGGAGTGGGCATATTCCCATTGCTGTAATTATTGTGTGTTAAGTTCCCCGGGAGTACGAGTTTCGGCCGGGTCCGTTGTCCCCACGCCGAGCGCGTGGAGGTATCGTTCTCGCTCCCTACACTCGGCATTTGCTTATTTTCATATATACTTGTTTATGCCGCTGCTAGATACCATGATAGGGTAACTAGCTCGCTTTCTATTTGTATCACCGCTGCTGCGAGAGTGAGCATTACCGTCCCGTGACCCGATCCGGGCACGAAAGAGAGAGCCGACCACCCTAGCTCTTGCCGGTTTCTCAACCGCGCACGTCCGACGCTTCCCTCGTTAAGGGACGATCGCGAGCTTGTCGTGTCCGTGTCTCGTCCCGCATCACAAAGGCAACACGGGTTGTGGGCTTGAAGCCAGAGCAGTTAGTTCCTCTGCCGCTGACCCCCTTCGTGACTTCAGGTAAGACCTCTTCATTAGCCTGCTAGACCTGCTTTGTTGTTTTCTAGGGTATATGCCTGAGAGATCTTATGTGGTTGTGTTTATTGGCAGGTTCTGCGGTGGACAGGGATCACCCCTCCACGGGGACGTCTTCTGGGGATGGTGACAGGGCCCTTCACCCCTGGCGAAAGCGCCTCCGAGTGGAGACCGGAGTCAGGGAGGTTGGTGAGTCCTCTCGGGGACCCGCTGCCAGGGAGCATATCGAGACGGATCCGACTCTGAGTAAGTGCCATATCTGCCCACTTGCTTTATATTGACTCGGCCTTAACGATCGGCTAACCTTGTGCAATTGGATTTGCTTTTCACAGTGCCACTGGAGGCTGGGGCTGACGCGGCCTTCTCGCCACCTCAGGAGGTCGACCCACTTCCTGACGAGGGGGTTGATCATTAGATAGATATGGAGGGGCTTCTTCGTATGATGGACGAGACCGCCCCCAATGTCGAGAACTTCCCCGATTTTGAGCCATGGAAGGCTTCAAAGGATGCTCAGCTAGGTAAATAATTCTGGAACCGAGCGTGTTGTATTTATGACTGTACTTGATTCTGGGAGTTGACGTAGTTGCTGGCATCATGCAGAGGTGGTCGAGGCATCAGAGACCGCAGCTTCTTCAGAGATGCGAGGTGAGGTGCCCCCATCTATTGACGGGCAGGAGCCTGCTGCGACCCAGGATGGCTTGGGTAAGTATTGAACTGTTACAGAGGGCATTGCCCTTCCATTGTATAGTTGCGGGGATGCCGATACTGACTGGCTTTATGATATTATTAACCAGGTGAGGATCCAGCCGCCACTCTAGAGATGATTCAGGAGCTGGTCCGTACCGTCCCTTCATTGTCCCTTCCCTCCTTTGAGGGGGAGCTTGAAGGGCAGAGTGCTTCAATGCCGCCCACGGCTGAAGGAGTGTCTAGCCTATTGCCACAGCTATTGGCGGGGGTGGAGCAAGCTTCCCTGCCAACTGTGGTGTCGGCTTGTACTATGGGGCTAGTCGGGTATTCGAGCATGGGACCCTCAGGTACGTAGCTGGGGACTTAATCCCTTCTGTTAAGCTTTTTGTGTTGATTGTCTTCTAGTGTTGAGATCATGTTGGCATTGTTTACAGGTGTATCTTCGCCTCTAGAAGAAGGTGAGCTACCCCACGACGGGGCTGAGGTGATAGAAGAGGGGCCCACGGAAGTGGCTCCTACTGAGGGCGACAAGGAGATCGTCGACCTCGAGAAGGTTTCGGAGGGAAGTGCTCCGGCCGGTGAGTTTTCTATTTGCAACTCTTAGCTGGAGAGGAGCCCTTGTATAGAGCTGGGTCTCATGATGACCTCATTTGATGCGTTGGCTTGCAGTAGCTTCTTGTTCGGCCACCTCTGGGAGTTCGTCGGGGACCTCGTCGAACTCTTCAGACGACGGTGGCTCAGAGATGGAGACAAAGGAGAGTTCGAGCTCGAGCTCTTCGTCCTCCGAAGCCTCTGCTAGTGGAGAGGTTTCGATGAGGACCACTCCTGGAGGTATGCTGTGGCCCTTTCCGTCCTTATTTGGTACTTGTTAGCTTTATAAGGCAGAGTGCTAACGTCCTTGAGTTACTTGCAGCATCAGAGTCAGGAGAGAAACGTACGTCGGCTCCTAACGAGGGCGGGCAAGAGGAGCCCCCTGTCCCTCCTGTGCTTACTGGAGATGACCGGATGGTGGAGGAATCATTGCCCTCTCTGACCCCAGCAGGCGATGCCGTTGAGGCAGAAGTGCAGTTGCCTTTCCCTATCCCGACAGATGATGCTACAGGGACAGCTGGACTTGCTCCAAGTAAGGAGCCAAGACTTGTCTCCTTCTTTTTCTCAAGTTTTTCACCTTGTTTGTCGAAGGAAGCCTTTTATGTATTACTAACTCCCTTTGGTGTTTGTTGAATCTATGCAGGTTCTACTGGAGTGCTGGCTGCATCCGGAGACTCCTCCCTGGATTTAGGGGTCGAGTGGCCTACATTCGCTTCCCCGCTAGAGCCATTGCTGGAGGCGAGTGCAGGTGCCGCCCTGCTCCAGCGGGCGCGAGGCTACTCACAGAGTGAGCCCCTCCTCTCCCCGGAGGACCTGAGACAGCGACTGCGGGAGTGCATCCAGGGCTACCACGCGCTCGGATTCCCACGTGAGCTCTGGATGTCCGGGTTGGCTGGGATCTGGGCCGAGTACGTGCGACTCCATGAGGTTCAGGCGTAGAGGGCTCAGAGGCTAGCGGCGATCCGAGAGGCACATGAGTAGTGGGCTCGGCTTGTGTCAGCCATAGCTGAGCAGAGGAGTCATGCCGAAGCGACCGCGTTGGCCTCTCAGGAGAGAGCCGCTCAGTTGCGGGAGGTGGAGAGCCAGGTTGAGGCCTTGAGAAAGGCCTGGGAGGAGCAGCAGGCAGCCGTCGAGCGCGTCCGAGCTGAGTGGCAGGCAGCCTAGACGATAGCTGGGGCTAATGCTCAACTCTTGTCCACCTTGGAGGCGAAGCTTGCAGCAGCAGACTCTCACCTTGCGACGCTAGAGGGGACTGAACCGGAGCCCTGATTGTATCTTTCCCCCTTTTCCTTCTTTTTTTTGATGTCTAGAGTGTATGGATTTTGTTACCCCAAAGGCATGTCTTGGGCTCCTTTTACAGAGTATTAATGACGGACTCCAGATCCTTTGTTTACTGGGTTGTTCCCTCCCTTCTTTGATGGAATGGAATGATACGTGTGAATTGATGACCACTTATTGTTAGTCGTGCTTGCTTGTTCCACGATGCATCGTCATAGGTGATAAGGGATAGTAGGGACCAGGTTTAAGGAACTTGGCGTTAGAAGCTGAAGGTTGAGTATTGGGTAGTAGGGGAAATAAAGGGCTATATGTGGGGGCCCATCCCCTTGGAGGGTGGAAGCCTACATACCATGGAACCAACGTAGGCCCACGTGGTTTAGGATTGTAGAGGTGATTCTGGAGGGGGTATATTGACCCTGATCTGGATGGTGGAATATTGGCTAACATTGTACTGTTAGCCAAAAAATGGGATTCATATGTGTCTGGGAAACTGGGATTGAGCTGGCTGGACGGCCTAGGAAGACGCGACAACCAGGGCCGGGACTGGGACAAGGATTGGAAATTGAAACTGGAACTGAGATTGGAAGTGGGGACTGGAGCTGAAACCAGCTGGGTGACCTGGAAAGGTGCGATAGCTGGGAACTGGAGCTGGGTCAGATGGCTAGCCTGGGAAGGCGTTATAGCTGAGACTGGGACTGGAGACTGGGGGACTGGCCTGCAAAGGAGTCGTAGCTGAGGTTGGAATTGAAAACTGGCGGCTGGCCTGTGAAGGCGTTGTAGCCGAAGCTGGAACTGGAGACTGGGCGGCTGGCCTGCAAAGGCGTTGTAGCTGAAGTGCCGGGATTGGGGGCTGGGGGCTGGCGGCTGGCCTGTGAACGCGTCGTAGCCTAAGTCTGGAGCTGAAAACTGGCGGCCGGCCTGTGAGGGCATTGTAGCCGACTGAGACTGGAAGTTGGCGGCTGGCCTGTGAAGGCATTACAACCGAAGACTGGAGGCTGGCGGCCGGCCTGTGAAGGTGTTGTAGCCGAAGACGGGAGTTGACAACTGGCGGCTGGCCTGTGAAGGCGTTGTAGCCGAAGACTGAAGGCTGGCGACCTATGAAGGCATTGTAGCCGAAGACTGGAGTTGACAACTGGCGGCTGGCCTGTGAAGGCGTTGTAGCCGAAGTTGGAGCCGGAAACTAGGCGGCTGGCCTGTAGAGGCGTTGTAGCCAAAACTGGAACTGGAGTTGGCGACGACCGACCACTGGGGGTGTAGTGGCCACCATTGTTATGGAGTGATGTTGAGCTCGCCATCGGGGCGTGTCGTAGCCGATGGCTTTGTAAGTGAAGAGTAGAGAGGGGGAAAGTATTTTTTTCTATTTACCAGCCCTACCGCCCTTGTGGGTTTTCGCCAGAGCTGGGCCTCTTTAGCTTTTTCCCGTGCGCTCTTGCAGGTTTTCACACCGAGGGGTTACCCAATTTCGTGTAAGGCGCCCTTTCAGGTTTTCACCTTAGCCGGGTCAATGGCAATTTTTGCGCCTAGTCGATTCCCTGGAATGGATTCGACTAGGCCCGCCGGGGTATCTCTATTTTTAACCTTACTATTTATTTATTTAATTTTTTGAGACCGTCGTCCATAGCGTATTGCTGTCAGGGGACGTAACCTGAGACTGGAAGGTGTGAATGGTCGGAGATTGTTCCGCCATTAACAAGGATTTTTTGTTGTGTCTCTGAGGTCGTTTGAGTCATTCTGTGGTCTCTTGGGTCATTCGACATCATTCTATAGTCATATGAGTTATGTGGTATTTTTGGTTTTGATAATGGCTTAACACTATTAGTCATTGTTGTTTATCACTCTCCATGTATTTGGTTTCATGATGCCCATTCACAACTTGCATTATATGTTCTCACATTGCATTAATACCAAGGAACATGTGGTTCTTGAATGCTCACATCAATCTTGAAACTTTGGGTTACTTGATGATCATCCATTCGTTTAAATTCATTGTCATATGAACTTGCTCTTTTGATATGGATGGTTAATTTGGGAATGAGCTTTTCTATCCTTCTTGTTATTGAAATTCCATGAGTGTGTTTCATGGATATTTTACTTGGGGTGGTTGAGCTCTTATTTCTTGATCTTTAGCTCAGAACACTTGTGATTCAAAGTGTTCACATATAACTAATTCATGAGATTTCATATGTGTATTTCATACATTTATTATATGGATTATTGAGCTAAAGTTCTAATCCTTTTTATATGATTTTGCAGGCCAAAACACTCAATATATATTCCCCAAGATCAAAGGAGTTTGATGCCACAGAGTTCGGAAGGGTTACAATGACATTTGGGGCTGAATTGTGTTAATCTGGAATTTACTGTAGCTTTAGGTCGACCGGCGGCACTGTAGCTAGGTCGACCGAATTTCCCAGAACCAAAAGGTTCGGGGTCTGTGACATTCTGGTCGACCGCCCCATGAATTCCGATCGACCGGTTTTGCCAGAGCCGAAAAGTTCTGGCTACAGCAGGTTCCGGTCGACCGGCCCATGAATTCTGGTCGACCGCCAGCCCCGATGCAGCCTTGTTTGACTTCGAAATTCACCTCGTGGCCATCCCCTTTCCATGGATTTGTTTAATCAAACCTTACCTAACTTCCCATGATTTGTGGATCTGGTCTGGAGGGTGTCCAAGGACCATTCCAAGGGTTATAAAACCAACATGAGAGGGTTAGAAATCCTAGTTGATGGAGTTGATGAAGTGAATCAAGGGAGGCCATTTCGAGAGCACTGTAGCACCTCCGTGAACAATGTTTCGGGCAGGAGTTCTTCATCCTTCCAAGATGATTCAAGGTGAGATCTGAAGCCAAGCAACCTCCAATCAAGCAAGAAGCATTCAAGGCTTGCAAAGGTGATCAAAGCTACATCCATACACCTCTTCATCAACTCAAGGAGATTCAAAGAAGATCAAAGCTACATCCAACAATCTCTCCATCAACTCAAGGTGATTCAAGCTCATATCTCAATCCAGCAACCTCCAAGGAAGAGTAGAAGAAAGTAAGGCTAACAAGGGAAATCAAAGGAGGCTGCAAGGGTGTGTTCAAGGAAGAGGAGTTCGAGTTACTATAGCTGTGAATAGTACTCCGAGAAGAAGTTCTTCATCAAATCCTCAAGAGATTCAAGCTCCAACAAACCTCAGACAAGATCTTTTCTCTTAAGCATATTCTATATCTTGTTTGAGTGATTTCATATTGTTCGTTTTCCATTTCATTCAAACATTTGGAATTGAGAATCGTCCCTACTGGTGGTTAGTAGGAAGGCAATCGGGAGTTCTCCGATTTGCGGTGTAGCTGTCCCTGCCGGCTTTGTGTGTAGGAAGATAGAAAGAGGAGTTTCTCTGTTATGTGGTTTGGGGCGTGTCCCCGGGTCAAGCTGTGTGTCAGCAAGGAAGCCTCACCGGGTTTTGGTGAGGGGTGGACGTAGGTTGCGGGGTTGCAACCGAACCACCTTAAAAATCCCTGTGTTGTGGGTTGTTTATTGTGTGTGATTGCTCTATATCTTCTAACCCCATCCACAGGTTCGTGTGTTTACATACTTGGTTAGATTGTTCACACACATATGCACTTTGAGTGATCATCATAGCACACACACACACAAGCACGGTTGTTGCAAGCTATTGCATGTTTTAGTGTTATGCTTTATGATCCCTGCACTACAAGGCTTATTTCTTTCAAGATCACAAATGTGCTTAAAGAAGTGTAGACGTTTCATAGCTTGTAATCCAAGTCTTTTCATTTGAGTCACTCTACTTAATTCCGCTGTGCATTGTGTCTAAGTGATTCATTCACTTTATAAGAGTGGTTTAAGCTTCCGCCAACTAAGAGTTTTTAAATAGGCCAAAGCTTGTGAAAGGATCTATTCAACCCCCCCTTCTAGATCCGTTTACACCTCACGGGACCCAACAAGTGGTATCAGAGCGAGGCTCTGTCATTCCCAGATCCAACGATCTGCAGGGAAAGATCCCGGTGTTTTTTATTTAGTTGGATTCACATGCTACACTTGCTTCGATGGCTTCTCCACCCATTTATGATGGTTCAGATTTTTCTACATGGGTTGGAAGAATGTTCATTTATGTTAGCTCCATAGATCCACAATTGTGGACTCTTATATACAATGGTCCTCATGAGCTTCCATCAAATTCAATTGATTGGTTAGCCGAACATGAGACCAAACACAATGATAATCGTCTTGCATATAACTTAATTACAGCTGCAGTTGATCTAAGACTAACTCATCTTGTGTCCTCTTGCAGCACAGCCAAGCAAGTATTGGACAAGTTGGTTAAAATCCATGAAGGGAAGGAACAAGAACAAGAATGCTTCTTGGCCGACCGTATAGAACAGTCCAGTAATGCATCCTCATCACAGGTAAACTCTGATTCTGAGGAATTCACTTTTGAAGAGCTTATGGAAGTCTATGATGAATTGATCACACAATACAAAAAGGTGAAATCTGAAAACAAAAAATTGAAAAAGGATGTCAAGAAAATCAACCAAAATGAAAGCTCATTTTGTAAAAAGTGTTCTGTTTTTAAAGAGCTTAACGACACTCTCTTATTTGATCTAGATACGCATAAACAAAGCATTGCATGTCTAAGGGAAGAAAATGAAAATCTTCATGATGAAATCACTAGGTTGGAAGAAATTGTAATAAAACTTCAAAACCAACCTAAGTCAATCTCTAATGATCAAACTATGGCCGATGGGCTAATCTATGATGAGAGGTTGATTGAAGAAAATAAAAATTCTGATTCATGCTCTGCTAATTTTGTATGTGAAAAATGTTCATTCTTGAGAAACATAAATGTTGGTCTTCATGATGATCTTGAATGGCAACAAAATCTGATTGATTCTCTGAAAGAAGAGAATAGAGAGTTGTTGGAAAAGAAAATTGAACTTGAACAAGTTGAAGAAGAGTTGCATGAAAAACTAGCTGCACATGAAAAAGGCAAATATGTCATTGATGATCACTCTGAAACTTTGCATGCTTTAGAACAACAAAATCAAAATCTTAAAGCAGTAAATGCCATGCTCAATGAGCAATTGGCAGCATGCGAAGAGGGCCTTGTTGAATCTAAACAGCACATTTTCTCACTTGAAAATGAAATTCAAGGTTTGAATGATTTCCTGTCAATGTTTACCCAAATCCAAGATTCTGGCTCACAGGAAGCCACCACTTCCTATGGTCACCAAAAAAGGCACACTGCTCGAAAGAAAAGTAAAATTCAGCATGCTCATCCAAACATGCACCATAACATGTCCAATGTTAAATACCATACCTTCCACAAAATGAATGTCAATTGTTATTATTGTGGTAAACATGGTCACACTGTGCATGATTGTTTTATTTTGAGAAATGATGAGCTTAGAGCAGGAGATCAAGTGAAAGAGCAAGGAAAGAAACAGGTCAACACTGGCAGAAGGCTTGCTCAGCAGAACTATGCACAGAATCGCATAGAGAATCAGAAGTGTCGACATTCCCATCCAGACAGGTCAACACTCCCCATGGCCTTTAAAAGAAATGCTGCTCTTTGCTGTCTTCACTGTGGTAAGACTGGTCACACTGACCAGGAATGCTGGTATTTGAAAGAAAGACATCACCCTCATACCATGAAAGGTAAAAATTATGCTCGCCCACAAAAGCATAGTCCACATGCACACGCACATGAACATAAAAAGAAAAATCAATCTTTTGTGTGTTGTTTGTATTATGGGAAAAATGGGCATGAGATATATGATTGTCTCACAATGAGGGAGGATGATGTGATTGCCCTGAAAAAGATGGGCCAAGATGCTAAACATGTTGCTAACCCACAAGGACCCAAGCAATCTTGGGTACCTAAAAATTCCAAATGAGAATTTTGGGTGCAGGATCCCTTGGAGCTGAACAAAGGATCATAAGGTAAATAAAAGCTCAAGGCACAGGTATGTACATAAACCTTTTTGAAGTTCAGTCATCTTGCATGTTTAGTCTTGACATGTAGATAGTGCATCATATGTCTGCCCAATGTCATTAGATTCTGCAAACTGAATGTCTCTTTGAAATGTAAAACCCCCCATGGTGTGAGATAAACTTTTGAGCTAGATAACTTGTTCACACCATGCTTGATTTTAGCTATTTAATTCATGAAAAAATTGTTATGCTGATGAAGTTGATGTGATAATAAGTTGCACAAGTCTTGCTATCAGCCACATGAAATGCTTGGACTTTGATTTTGATGATGCAAACCATGGTTGCATTTTCAACTCATTATTCATATTAGCATTGTTCAAAGGGGGAGTCTAGCAATTGGCATCATCATGTTGCATTCAGTTCAAAATCAATTGTGAATGATTTGTATTTGCATCATCTTGTAATCACACATGCCTTAATACACATCATGTTTAGAAGACAAATGATAATGCATAATCATTTTGCAGCATCTTAATTGCATTGTGTATTCATATAAATCTTAGGCTGCATAGTTCATTGCCAACCCTTGCATGTATTCAGGGGGAGTCAACATCAACCTAGCTTGAATCATTTTACATCATATCATTCGTGCATGGCCAGGGTATATCAAATGTTGATGTATGGAAGGGCAGGTTATGCTTGTCTCGAAGCACTGAACATGTGTGAGGTTTCACCTCCGCCAAGTACCATGTGTCACTATCGCATATAGGCCATATAGCTAGGGGGAGTTGTCTTCTTAAGGCATTCGTGCATATGGTTCATATTCATTATGTTGCATTTCATAAGTGTAAAATCATGCATTATGTTGGTTCATGCATTTCATGTTTGATCAGGTCAACCACTGCATGGGTCAAGTAAACCGCTCATTGACATTCGTCATTCTATGTGACTGCAAACATCACTCCTTGCATGCTTTCATTGCATATTCATAGGAGGAGTCGTGTTGTTCTTCTTGGTTCATTCGTCTTTTTTGCATCTGAACCTCAATGGCCTCCAGTGTGATAATAAGTTCAAGAGACAGACATCACTACAGTGTAAGAGCTTTCTATTATATGAACTGATGATTGTCCATTCAATGAAAATGGTTCAGATTTAATGATTTCCTTAAAGTTTTGATATATCTTTTGAAATCATCCATATTTTGTGATTTTAATAGACCTTAACTAGAGATTGCATGTTGTGCCTTGAATAACTATTCTGAAATCTGAAAATCCAAATGTCTTGACAACTTTGGTGATACTCTAGAGCTTAGTATTATTTCTAAACATCTTGATGAGCTGAAATTCTTGAAAATCAATTTGCAGAACAATGATAGTGTTGCACAGAGAAATATGTCCCGTCATCAAATCAAGTGACGAATGATATGTCATGATGTCCCTCTGTTATCTCTGTCTTAATTCATTTTGACTCTAGGTAGAGCAATGGCATAATTGCTGAGAAATATATCTTCTCACCAAAGAAATGAGTTTGGATATAGCATGACGTGATGTTGCTATCTCTGTTCATTCTGAAGCATAACAGTCAGTCTTGCCAAATACCTAGGGATACTAGCGTCTAAACAACGTGTATTTTTACGGCTAGGAGGCATGTACTAGACTTGATTGCTCGTAACATATGAGTCATGTGCCTTCAAATTCAAACGATATTGAAAATCAAATTTGTTAAACTCATAAAATTCCATGCTTTAGTCATGCTTGTTTAGCCTCAATACTAGTTTTTGTGTTATTCCCTTTGTGGTTATTGAATATGGATGTATAAGACAAGGGAAGGTTAAACACTGTCAAGATATGTGCTTCTGGTTCATTTCTATTAAACCATGGATGTCGATGCTTTTTAAACTCTATTGATGATCTTAGTTTTCATTAGCTTTAAACCATATATATTACTCCCGGCATGTTTCTAATTTCCATATAATGGCTTGCTCTTCCACTACCATTCCACTCTGATCTCTAGGACCTTTGTCAACCACTGTGCCGTATCCCTCCTTTTTGCTATTGACAAAGGGGGAGAATGTCTTGTTGTGAGTCCTTGCTATGGACTTGGGAGAAAGGGGGAGATGTTGCCTTTTGTTGCCTTTGTGCGTTGTCAAAGGGGGAGAGTGCATTGTGGATATGGGAGAATCCAAGGGGGAGAGAACCTTCATTTATCATGAGGGTTAATGCATAGCATTCATACACTTTACTTCTCCATGCATTTGTATATCCATGCATACATATCTGCATTCACATGCTTCACTATCATGGATCTTGAGCTGCACATGTTACATAAACTTTGTTATTTGCCTTCATCTGCCATATCTACATAAATCATTCAGGCTGCCATGATTACATCATCATACTAAACAAGTGGTATCATCTAACAAGTGGTATCATCTTGATGCACCTTTCAAGTCGCATCCAAAATCATTGGTGTCCTCTGTCAAGTGATATCACATTACTTTCTCATTCATTGGCATGTGGCATACGACCTAGCATCATTAGCATCATGCTCTCATGATAATAGGGAGGCATGCGCATCTTAACTTCATACAATTGTAGCTTGCATCTATCATTTCCATGCATTGCTTAGCAAATCCAAAAAATCTGAAAACTAGAAAACCACTAAAAATCTGCAAAATTTGAAATCAAAATTTGCTCCTTGGCTGCTCTATCCATCTCCTATTTGAGGAATTGAATCATGCTGCTGTGGCTCCACCTCTCACACTTACTTTGTCTTTGCCAAGTCACGGGACACCACCATGTTCGATGCCTCCATATCATTCATTGGTCTCAGTCCTATAACTGGCTTTCCACAATTGGTTGTTCTCTTTGGTTATTTTGTCAATCTTAATAAGTGTACATCCATTGGCATGTATTTCCACATCATTTTGTGTGCGTCATTAATGTGCGTCTCTCTTTCTCTTTTCTGGTCTTTTGATGTTGTCAAAGGGGGAGAAGATTATGTGAGTCATTCATCAAAGGATGTGGTAAGGTAAGAAGGTAAGATTATGTGAAGTCATTACTCAATGCATGTGGTGAATGTGGTAAGATTCCTCTTCTTATTCTTCAGACTCATAGTTGCCCTGTGAGTTTATAATGACTCATAGTTCAGAATTACTCATAGTTGCCATCATCAAAAAGGGGGAGAATGTTGTGTCTCTGAGGTCATTTGAGTCATTCTGTGGTCTCTTGGGTCATTCGACATCATTCTATAGTCATATGAGTTCTGTGGTATTCTTGGTTTTGATAATGGCTTAACACTATTAGTCATTGTTGTTTATCACTCTCCATGTATTTGGTTTCATGATGCCCATTCACAACTTACATTATATGTTCTCACATTGCATTAATACCAAGGAACATGTGGTTCTTGAATGCTCACATCAATCTTGAAACTTTGAGTTACTTGATGATCATCCATTCGTTTAAATTCATTGTCATATGAACTTGCTCTTTTGATATAGATGGTTAATTTGGGAATGAGCTTTTCTATCCTTCTTGTTATTGAAATTCCATGAGTGTGTTTCATGGATATTTTACTTGGGGTGGTTGAGCTCTTATTTCTTGATCTTTAGCTCAGAACACTTGTGATTCAAAGTGTTCACATATAACTAATTCATGAGATTTCATATGTGTATTTCATACATTTATTATATGGATTATTGAGCTAAAGTTCTAATCCTTTTTATATGATTTTGCAGGCCAAAACACTCAATATATATTCCCCAAGATCAAAGGAGTTTGATGCCACAGAGTTCGGAAGGGTTACAATGACATTTGGGGCTGAATTGTATTAATCTGGAATTTACTGTAGCTTTAGGTCGACCGGCGGCACTGTAGCTAGGTCGACCGAATTTCCCAGAACCAAAAGGTTCGGGGTCTGTGACATTCCGGTCGACCGCCCCATGAATTCCGGTCGACCGATTTTGCCAGAGCCGAAAAGTTCTGGCTGCAGCAGGTTCCGGTCGACCGGCCCATGAATTCTGGTCGACCGCCAGCCCCGATGCAGCCTTGTTTGACTTCGAAATCCACCTCGTGGCCAGCCCCTTTCCATGGATTTGTTTAATCAAACCTTACCTAACTTCCCATGATTTGTGGATCTGGTCTGGAGGGTGTCCAAGGACCATTCCAAGGGTTATAAAACCAACATGAGAGGGTTAGAAATCCTAGTTGATGGAGTTGATGAAGTGAATCAAGGGAGGCCATTTCGAGAGCACTGTAGCACCTCCGTGAACAGTGTTTCGGGCAGGAGTTCTTCATCCTTCCAAGGTGATTCAAGGTGAGATCTGAAGCCAAGCAACCTCCAATCAAGCAAGAAGCATTCAAGGCTTGCAAAGGTGATCAAAGCTACATCCATACACATCTTCATCAACTCAAGGAGATTCAAAGAAGATCAAAGCTACATCCAACAATCTCTCCATCAACTCAAGGTGATTCAAGCTCATATCTCAATCC
This sequence comes from Amorphophallus konjac, assembly GCA_022559845.1. Taxonomy (NCBI): domain Eukaryota; kingdom Viridiplantae; phylum Streptophyta; class Magnoliopsida; order Alismatales; family Araceae; genus Amorphophallus; species Amorphophallus konjac. Next base: position 154,041,072 of record CM040121.1, read on the forward strand.
AGCAACCTCCAAGGAAGAGTAGAAGAAAGCAAGGCTAACAAGGGAAATCAAAGGAGGCTGCAAGGGTGTGTTCAAGGAAGAGGAGTTCGAGTTACAGTAGCTGTGAACAGTACTCCGGGAAGAAGTTCTTCATCAAATCCTCAAGAGATTCAAGCTCCAACAAACCTCAGACAAGATCTTTTCTCTTAAGCATATTCTATATCTTGTTTGAGTGATTTCATATTGTTCATTTTCCATTTCATTCAAACATTTGGAATTGAGAATCGTCCCTACCGGTGGTTAGTAGGAAGGCAATCGGGAGTTCTCCGATTTACGGTGTAGCCGTCCCTGCCGGCTTTGTGTGTAGGAAGACAGAAAGAGGAGTTTCTCTGTTCTGTGATTTGGGGCGTGTCCCCGGGTCAAGCTGTGTGTCAGCAAGGAAGCCTCACCGGGTTTTGGTGAGGGGTGGACGTAGGTTGCGGGGTTGCAACTGAACCACCTTAAAAATCCCTGTGTTGTGGGTTGTTTATTGTGTGTGATTGCTCTATATCTTCTAACCCCATTCACAGGTTCGTGTGTTTACATACTTGGTTAGATTGTTCGCACACATATGCACTTTGAGTGATCATCATAGCACACACACACACAAGCATGGTTGTTGCAAGCTATTGCATGTTTTAGTGTTATGCTTTATGATCCCTGCACTACAAGGCTTATTTCTTTCAAGATCACAAATGTGCTTAAAGAAGTGTGGACGTGTCATAGCTTGTAATCCAAGTCTTTTGATTTGAGTCACTCTACTTAATTCCGTTGTGCATTGTGTCTAAGTGATTCATTCACTTTATAAGAGTGGTTTAAGCTTCCGCCAGCTAAGAGTTTTTAAATAGGCCAAAGCTTGTGAAAGGATCTATTCAACCCCCCCTTCTAGATCCGTTTACACCTCACGGGACCCAACATTTTTTAGAAATCTTCACGCCATGGTGGCGAAAGGCCCCTTTGCCATGGCAAGATATGACTGGAATTATAGCTGGTGAGTCAGGGGTTATAGGGGAACTGGGATTATAATGAACTGGAAGGCTCTGGATTTGCAGGGTATGTGGGATGTAGGGGTAGAAAATGATAAATGTTTGGGAATATATCGGAATATAAGTTTACTGGGAGGGTGACTGGGAGCTTAACTGTCATAGGGACTTGTTGAACTGCGATGTTTAGGTAAGGGCCAAAGGTTGGCCAAGCTGAGCGGGAGTAATGCAAGGTTAACTGGGGATTGAAGGGTTTACGCCGTAGCAATGCAACTGTATTGGAGACTGGCTCTGGGTGAGGCTAACGGCCTACCAAGGAATAGGCAGAAGGCCGTTCTGACTGGTAGAGAGAAGAAGATTTTCTCGTTATCGGCTCTATAGCTGGTGGGTCAGGGGTTACAGGGGAACTGGGATTATAATGAACTGGAAGGCTCTGGATTTGCAGGGTATGTGGGATGTAGGGGTAGAAAATGATAAATGTCTGGGAATATATCGGAATATAAGTTTACTGGGAGGGTGACTGGGAGCTTAACTGTCATAGGGACTGGTTGAACTGTGATGTTTAGGTAAGGGCTAAAGGTTGGCCAAGCTGAGCGGGAGTAATGCAAGGTTAACTGGGGATTGAAGGGTTTACGCCATAGCAATGCAACTGTATTGGAGACTGGCTCTGGGTGAGGCTAACGGCCTACCAAGGAATAGGCGGAAGGCCGTTCTGACTAGTAGAGAGAAGAAGATTTTCTCGTTATCGGCTCTACCGCCCTTTCGGGTTTTCGCTAGAGCCGACCCCCACCCCTTTAGTTTTTTCCGACGTGCCCTTACGGGTTTTCACGTCGAGGGGTTCCCCGATTTTGCCTGAGGTGCCCTTTCGGGTTTCTACCTCAGCCGGGTAACTGGCCTTTTTGCCCCCAGCCACCCTATTGTGGTGAGGATGACTGGGTCTGCCGGGGTATCTCTATTTTTAACCCCATTTTTTTATATACTTTTTTTGACTTACCTGTGAGCCTGGCGGCTAGACTAGTGCTGGTGCAGAAGCGCCCATGCTCCCATGGCGACAGGAGTGAGGACAGGAGATTAGTCCCTACAGATGCCCGGCGGCGGTTCCGAGGAGCTGAGCTGGCTGGTTGACTGGGGATTGTAAACTGGGAGGATTGGCCGGTTGGATCCTTCACGGGGGAGGATCGGCCTTATTGGTAGTAGCTGGGACATGCGCCTTAGTCTAGCTGGCATGTGAACACATGCTCTGGTGCATAATATAGCTTCATGGGTTTGCCGTTGAGAGGCGGGAACGGTCTATGACCTTTGTGATCAACAACCATGTAGGTCCCACCCTCATAGACATTCTGAATGATGTATGGACCTCGCCAGTTTGGCTGTAGTTTTCCACTGGAGCGCCCTGCCATGACCTCTTTCTCTTTGATCATGACAAGGTCGCCTTGTTTGAAAGCTCGCTGCTTGACGAGCTTATCATAGGTGTTGAGTTATGATTTTGATGATTGTTGGCATTATGATTTTGATGATAACTAAACTTAATGTGTGATTGAGTGATGATAACTAAACTTATGGTTGATTGCACATTCATGTTTAAATATGTTTGAGATGGCAAATGGCAATGGTACATGGTCTTGATTCATGCTTGATTGAATTATTTTTACAAGAGGCAAGAGGTTTCATAACCTCTTTAATGTGAACAAGCATGGTATTAACCTTAACTATCTTGCTTGCAGGATCAAACACATGGCAGTCACCTAGTGAACTAAACTTGTGGATAAGCACCCTGCTCCTCTACAATCCAAAACATGTGGTATATGTCATTTACTATCAAGAACCATTGGTGAGACTCTTACCTTGTGTATCTCATGCTTAGCATCGATCTCACCTTGTGTATCTTATGTATACACCTCATTCATGCACATTCAACATGAAACCCTTCTGGCCATCGTGCGCCCTCACCTGCGGATCGACCTACGCGGTTAGGTCGCGGAGGTCAAGGGGGCAGCGCCCCTTGCGGGGGTTTCCGGGGGCGGAGCCCCCGGAACAAAATTTAGAAATGCTCGAAGCATATTCTAAGTTGAATTCAATCCCAAAATGCATGGATTTGATATGGACTTGAAGCTCTTGACTTTTGGACATGTTTCATTGGTCTAACATTTCATTTTTGCAGGTTTGGAGATTGGCGGTCGACCTGTGGACCCTTGGCGGTCGACCTGAAATAACAGAATTGAAGATTGGCAACCTGTAAACCTGGCGGTCGACCGCCAGGACCCTAGCGGTCGACCGTTTTTTCCAGCAGCCACACAGCTACAGGATGGCCCCTAGCGGTCGACCGCCAGCCCTCCACCGGTCGACCGCCAGCCCCGAGGCCCCCTTTTGTTGTCTTTTGTTTCAAGCTCGAGGAGTGGTCTTTCCACCCATTTGTTTAATCCTAAAGACACCCAATCCACCATGATTTGTGGATCTGGTCTGGGGCTTGTCTTTGGACTATTTAAGAGATATAAAACATCTCATTGAAGCCATAACCCTAACCAACCAAGAGGGCTTCAAAGGAGATCTAAGGGGAGGCTGTCCAAGGAGGAAGAAGAGGTACTATAGCTCCGTGAACAGTACCTCGTGCAGCAAGTTCTTCATCCATCTACAAGCTATTCAAGGTACTTCTCAAGCCAACAAGCATCTATGAAGTGAAGAATCAAGGAACCAACAAAGAGAGATCAAGGGGGAGGCTATCAAGAAGCAAGCAAGAGTTTAAAGAAGAGATCAAAGGGAGGTTATCCAAGTGAAGAAGGAAGAGTACTGTAGCCGTGAACAGTACTCCGTGCAGCAACTCTACATCCACTCCAAGCCCATTCAAGCTTAATCTAAAGCCATTCAAGTGAAGCAGGAAGCATCGTTCCAAGCTCTATATCATACACTCAAGGGAAGCCAAATCAGGAGTCTTCTAAATTGTGCCTCATTATTGTTGTGTTTTGGGCTTTATATTTGTGTTCTTCACAATCTGGAAACATTCATGTGTGTGTGGATCGTTGTGGGTCCGTGGTCGTGTGTGGTCATTGTGTTCCATTCGTGTGTGCTTAGATCTTCCTAGATCTACGTGTGTGTGTGTGTGTGTGTGGATCTCTTAGATCTAGTTGTTTTAGTGTGTGGTTTGCTGCACTTGTCGCAGCGTGTGTGTGTGGTAGTGATCCAGTTGTCGGATCGTGTTGGAGTTCATCTCCGTGTGTGTGTGTGTGTTGGAGCTTGTCTCCGTGTGTAGTTTGGGGCGCGTCCCCGTGTGTGTGTGCAGGTGTCATCCTGCGTGTGTGTTTGGAGCATCGTCTCTGTTTGGGGATTCATTCCCAAGTGAAGCCTCACCGAATTTGGTGAGGGGTGGACGTAGGATTGCCGTCGTTGCATCCGAACCACCTTAAAACCGTTGTGCATTGCGTGTTATTTGTGTGGTTTGATTGCTTTCGTTGTATGGTCGTGTGGGAACGGTGAGTTTGAGAGAATTGGTTAATTAGTTTTCAATTGATAATTATTGTTTACCACATATTTTGTAAAAAGCTAAAAGTTTTCCTTAAAATTGGTGAACACCCAATTCACCCCCCTCTTGGGTGTCATTGATCGCGGGACTTCAATAGGCCCGGGCCATGCTGGCCTGGTACACTTGCAGGTGCTTGTAGGCTTCGAGTCGCTTGCCTTCTAGATCGGCGAGCTCTTCTAGCCTTCTCCGGTACTCATCTTCATCAGGGCCGGTAAGGCCGGTGTGGATTGCCACCCGATAAGAGGCCAACTGGACTTCGATGGGGATAACTGCTTATGCCCCGTAAGCAAGGGAGAACGGCGAGCACCCCGTGGGGGTTTTGTAGACCGTCTGATAGGCCCATAATGCTTCGAAGACCTTTTCACCCCAATTGTATTTCCGGTGGCCAACCATCTTAGCCAGGAGCTTGCAGAGGGTTTTGTTGAAGGCTTCCGCCAAACCATTAGCCTGGGGGTTGTAGACTGAAGAGGTTCTCCAGTCGATGTGGAATTTGGCCGCAAACTGGTATATGGCCTTGTTTTTGAATGGTGTCCCGTTGTCGGACACTATGCGACTGGGACTACCGAATTGGTATATGATGTTGTGCCGGACAAATCTGGCAACGATTTTCCTGGTGACCTCTCGCAAAGGTAGAGCCTCCGCCCAACGAGAGAAATAGTTAGTGGCGGCCAAAATGTATTTATGGCCCTTGGAAGATGGCGGGAAAGGCCCCGCGATGTCCATGCCCCACTCAGCGAATGGCCAGGTGGGAACTGTAGGACGCAGTCGGTTAGGAGGCCTTCTGGGCACTGGACCAAAGGCTTGGCATTGGTGGCAGGTATGGGCATATTGGATGCAGTCCACGTACATGGTTGGCCAGTAGAAGCCTTTGAGTTTGATGTTGTGCTTCATTCGGTCTCCGGCCTGGTGTGCGCCGCACAACCCGGAGTGGACTTCCTGCATGACGGCTCGAGCCTTGGCAAGGGAGACACATCCCAGGAGGATTGACTTGTCCTTCTCGTGGACAAGCTGATAGAGGGAGTCGTCGATCAACTCATAGAAGGTTGCACGGTGTAGTAGCTGGACCCTTTGAGCTCGGTCAGGAGGGAGCCACCCTTTCTTAAATTTGATGATAGGCGCATGCCAATCATCCTCTTCTCTCTGGTCAAGGTCGTGGACCTCGTAGATGGTGAGACCGGCGTCGCCTTCGAGTGAACTCGGCATCAACCTCCTGTGTTTGATGATGATGTTGACCTCACCCTCAGGAGGGAGCTTGATGGTCACGGCCAGTTTTGCTAAGGCATCCGCCTGAGCATTACTACTTCTGGGAATGTGATCTATTTCGAAGAAATAGAATTTCTGGGTTAGTCTGGTGACGGCGGTATGGTATCAAACCAACTCTGGCTTCCGCACATCATAAATGCCGAGGACCTGCCGGACTATCAGCTGGGAGTACCCGTAGGCTTTGAGACATTTAATGCCCATATGGAGAGCCATCTGGAGCCCAATGAGTATAGCTTCATACTTAGCTTCACTGTTGGTCAGGGACTTCATGAGGGCGCAGAGTTGTACACAACTCTGCCCCGAGGAGTCAAGAAGACTATGCCGGCACCTGTCGTGGTGGCTGGATCCTGGTTGCTCCGGGTGATCCCTCGGGAAGCACCGTCGAAGTAGAGCTCCCAGCAAGGTACGCTAGTTGTGAGAGCGCTCAGCTGCCAATAATGCAAGACATCTCCGTTCTGTTCCACTGGTTGTTGTGATTGAGCAATAGTGGTGGTGAGAGCGCTTCCCTGCGAGTAATGCAAGACATCTCCGCTCTGTTCCACTGGTTGTTGCGATTGAGTAGCAAGGGACTCCTCGTCCGACAGCTCTGAGTTGAAGGGTGAATCGTCTGGCACTGGATGGGCTGCCAAAAATTCAGCCATACCCTGTCCCTTGATTGCTTTTCTGGGGACATAAGTAATGTCGTACTCCATCAACATGAGAGCCCACCTTCCCAGTCTGCCTGAGAGGATAGGTCGCCGAAGGAGATACTTCAGAGGGTCGTGCTTGGATATAAGCTCGACTTGATGGGACAGGAGGTAATGCCGCAGCTTCTTAACTGTGAACACCAGTGCCAAGCAAACTTTCTCCATAGGGGAGTAGAGGTACTCAGCGCCGATTAACTTTCAGCTAAGGTAATAGAGGGGCTGCTCTTTACCTTCCTCGTTGATTTGCGCCAACAGAGCTCCCAGCAAAGCGTCCATGGCAGCAATGTAAAGAATGAGGGGTTTACCCGTGATTGGTGCCCCCAGGACTGGGGGAGTAAGGAGGTACTCCTTAATTTGCTCGAAAGCCGTCTGGCATTCCGAGTCCCATGTGAACATGGCATCTTTCTTCATCAGCTTGCTAAAAGGCGCGCATCGAACGGAGAGGTTAGAGATAAACCTCCGAATGTAGGTCAGCCTCCCTTGGAATGACCTGAGTTTGGTGATGTTGCTGGGTGGTGGAAGCTCCTGGATGGCTTTGATTTTACTAGGATCCACCTCGATTCCTCGGTATCTAAGGACGAAGCTGAGAAATTTACTGCTGGATACGCCGAAGGCGTATTTCATGGGGTTCATCTTGAGCCCATATTGCCAGAGACGCTCGAAGACTTGGCGAAGGTCGCGCAAATGGTCTTCGCGTCTTTTAGTTTTGACGACGGGATCGTCGACATAGCATTCGACGGTGTTGTGTAGCATCTCGTCGAATATTTTGGTCATGGCCCTTTGGTAAGTAGCACCGGCATTCTTCAAACCGAAGGGCATGCGTTTGTAGTTGAAAATCCCCTTGGGGGATCTAAAGGCTGTATGGTTCTTGTCTTTGAGGGACATCCGGATTTGATTATAACCGGATGACCCGTCCATGAAAGATAAGGCCTCATGGCCGGTGGTCATATCGACCATTGTTTCTGTAATTGGGACTGCGAAGTCGTCCTTCGGACAGGCTTTGTTGAGGTCCCGGAAGTCGACACAGATGCGGACTTGACCATTCTTCTTCTTGACTGGAACTATGTTGGCGACCCAGATCGGGTAGATGCACGGCTCGATGAAGTCGACCTCCGCCATTTTATGGACTTCGGCCGAAACCTGGAGCTCTAGCTCATGGCGTATGCGCCGCTGTGGTTGCTTGACCGGAGCGACTGAGAGAGAAATGGCTAGGTCATGCTCCGCTACGGAGGGGTCTAGCCCTGGCATCTCCTTGTATGTCCAGGCGAAGCAGTCCTTGAACTCGAGCAGGAGTTGCTTGTAGTCCTGCTTTTCTGCCTCGGTGAGGAGAGCACTGACAAATGTAGGCTGAGGGACTTCATCTTCGCCCAGATTGATTTCAACGAGCTTATCCACGGTCGCCTGGCCACCATCCTCCAGCTCGGGAGGAGCAGGTTGGAAGTCGATGAAATCGTCATTATCAGTGTCAACTTCGTGTATTTCTTGGTTCTCAAAGCCACCGATTGATGTTGAGGGAACTGGAGAGTGGTTGTCGCTGGGATCCGCTAGGGATTGATCTGGGCTGCCGGCTTTTGGATAGCAGTCGTCAACTGGAGTTGCTGAGGTCTCCTCGGGGTTGCCTGGCCGAGCTGACAATCTTTCACAGCTAGGACCAGCAAGATCCCCTCCCTCAGGAGGGTTTATTAAACTGGGCCCCTCGACTGACTGCGAGATCAGAGAAGCTTCTTCTACTCCTTTGTCTTGGCAGGGAGGCGAAGAAGGTTCCCCGATGGCCTGAGCCGGGGTTCTGGCTTTGGCAGAGATCAGGATCAGGATTTCCTCTTCCTCATCCTCGGAGCTGTCGAATTTGGCTTCGACTCTAGCTTGGTCGTCAGCTGGTAGTGCCAAGCCGACGACATTAACTGTGTAGTGGACACGGAAGTCCGGGTCCTGGTCGTAACCAAGCCCCCTGGTATCCTTATGGAAGGACGGGGGTTACCCCCGGACCTGGGAAGGGTCCCACAGTCGACAAAAGTATCTTTGTTGGGCAAAAGTTTGCCACATGGGAATGTGTTGCTTCAAACACATTTCTTGAATATGTGGCGACAGGTCGCCCCACACCTGAACTGCTTCAGGGGTATCATCGGCTTGCCTAGACCAGCCGAAGTCGTCATCTGGCGGGGCTTGAGGGACCATGTCTCCCTTATAGAAGACAATGTGTTTGTCCCTATTAGCCTTTCTCTTGTTCCGGCGTTGTTGCTTGAAGGTGACAATGAATGTCGTCAGCGACTCGACACTGTGCTCCTCGGATGCACATGGGAGCTGGATGCAGTCTGGTGGCAAGCATATACTCTTGCCGATAGCTCGGCTAATGAGATTAGCCTCGAAGTCGATCTGGCACCTCTCAGGGTGATCTGGGGTTGACTTGGAGCCGAGGCACAGCCGGTGAAGCTTGGCCTTTCCCTCGTCGACAGAGAAGAGATCATCATCGTCTTCCTCTGAGAGCCAACCATTGCTTTTGCTCTTGATCAAGGGGTATAGACTAATCCCTTTGAAGTAGAGCGCAGTGTCGGCTAGGTTGCATTCTGCCGGTGTGAACGACAACAGGTCTGCAAAGACTTTATGTTGCTCCCCATCCTTGGCATACTTGATGCATTGGTGGAGAGTCGACGGGACGACCCAATTTTCATGGAGCCAGGGTCTACCCAGTAGCATCTTATAAGACGTGTTGGAGTCGATGATGTAGAATGTTGCCGTAGAGGTGAAATCATCGAGCACTAGATCGACGTCCACCCGGTCGAGGATGGCCTCGGTGTTCTGGTTAAAGTCGGATATCTTAACCGCCTGAACCTTCTGGAGGTACGGGGTCAGATATAAAGACTTGAATGTCTTGAGTGGCATGATGTTAATAGAGGCACCAGCGTCTACCAGGATCCGGTTCACATCATGCCCGTTGATCCTCCCCTTCATGTAGAGAGGATAGTTGTGGCACAGAGGGGAAAGCAGCATGTCTTTCTCCGTGAAAGAGATGGTGGCTGTGAAGGCTCCATAAGCGGCCACCTTCATTTCTATGGCATGCGCTTCATAGACTTCCGGCTCTTGGAGTATCTTGATAAGGGTTTCCCTTAGGTCCTTACTCCAAGCGATGGCTTCCCAAATTGAAATACTGGCAGGGAAGTGCTTCATTTGGTGGAGGACCTTCCGGTCAGCTCGGGCTCGAGCATCCTCCAGAGAGGGTAGTATGTCAGGCTAAACCTTCTGCGGGCTACCACGTTGTTCCCCGTCGGGGAGTTCACTGCCTTGCCCTTACCACCGGGATCAGACTGACCTTGATCGCCAGTGGACTCTTGGAACAGGGATGCCAATGACGGCTCTTCTGGGGGTGATTGGCGGGCTGGCTCGTCGGTGTCGGACGGTCCCGCTTGCTCTACTGTGGAAGACGGTACTGGCGCAGGGGCTGGGAGACTGGCAGTAGTCTCGTCAATGCCGGAAGGATCGAAGACACTGGGTCTGCCCCGAACTTCTACTTCCAAAATGGGAGCCGGTTCCTCTCCTCGAAGGAGGATGATTCGCTCCGGGTCGAAAGTGGACGGAGAGAGGGGTAACTTATGAGTTCTCCCACGACCTCTACCGCGTCCCCGGTCACGATCTTGGCCTTGACTGGTGTGCTCTGCAGCTGGCTGTAGCCCAAGAGGGGCAATGGTTCTTTGTCTTGTCCGGGAGGCTACTGAGTCACCCCGCCAAGAAGCGTTGATGTTGTCAGGAGGTGGAATGGCCACTATGTTGTAGGCGCAACGTCGAAGCATTTCTTCCAGCTGCTTTATGGTGATCTCCTCGTCTTTGTAGCACAAGGAGAGCTCGTCCGGGATCATGAGTCTTTCGCTGTCCTTGAGCTTTTGGATCATCTCTTGGACCTAATTTCTGAGGCGGGCTCGTTGCTGCATTTCTTCCCACGGGATGTAGCTATCGAGTGGGAGAGCCCTGGTAGGACGAGGAGGGACGTATTTCTCCATGTCATCAATGAGCCGATGAAGCCTTTGGAGAGGCGTTGGCTCGGCCGAAGATTGCAGGGCGGCTGCTTGTTCAGCTTGTTTCTTGAGCCGTCTTCTGAGGTTCTTCCTCCTATTTCTCTCTTGTCTCTTAGCGATAGCAGTCTCCAAGGGAGTAGGAGGGAGAGGTGCTAGAGCCGGAGTTGATAAATCCTCATGAGGATATCTCCTAGCCGATGCCTTTGCAGGGCGAGGTCGATGAGTCTTCCTCGCCCGAATTTTGATCCAGGCGCCTTCCGCTTATTGTATCTGGAAGGTGGCGTTGATCGCCTGCTCGATTACCTCGAGCGGCAATTCCTGGTATGCCGGGATGTTGGGACTGGCGTTCGAAGATGTGTGTGCGGTTTGGTGCCTTACCCGCGGTGGCGACGGGAGCCTATGGGCAGTCGGCAGGCTAGTGCTGGCGTCCGAAGACGTGTGCGCAGTTTGATGCCTTAGCCGTGATGGCGCTAGGAGCCTACGGGGAGTCGGTAGGCTGGTGCTGGCGTCCGAAGACGTGTGCGTGGTTTGATGCCTTAGCCACGGTGGCGATGGCTTTTATTGAGAAGTGGACAAAGAGGTGTATTGGTCGTCCTGCTCCTTAGCCTTACCTTTGCAACCATGCTGAGAGCTGGGCCCAGCGACTACTAACGACGTCGCAGGACATTATCGCTCTGCACTGTTCTCCCGACTCTACGGAATGGCGGAGCCTTGTGGCGGTGGGCCCGCCACTTGAATCGAAGTCGCTGAAGACTCCGAAGATGTATTCTTTGTACTTCGGATTGCATCATTAGGTTGGTGGGGAGGACTCGACGGCCCGTCCGCCGAGGAAGTGTAACGGGGCCGAGGCGGAGCCTCACCCTGCTTTTGCTTTCCCTTCCTATCCGCGGCCACCGGTGGCGGAGGCAAGACGGGAGGAGGACGAGAGAGGGCTGACAAGCCCATCGTCGTCTCGCCAACCAGAACGTCCTCTTGGCCGATAAGGACCCGGAGGAGCCTGGCGGTGTCTTCTTCAGGGAAAGAGAGAGACTTTAGCTCCAGCCAGGACCGCCACCACACAGCCGAAGTGGCTGGGGTTGGCTGGCTAGGTACTGACGTCTAGGAGCCTGAAGGGGCCGAAGGAGAAGGGAAATGGATGACGTTGACCGAGAAGTTGGTCAGCTCCGCCTCTTGATTGGTATCCCGCTCTCTACGCCTTCGCAATCGCTCGAGCGCCTCTTGGTTGTCAGTCCAAAACTCGAGCCATTCTGGCGGATGCTGGTAAGGCAATCCGTGCCCATTTTCTTGGGGAGAGTCTGGCCGCTCTGGCGCATCCCTGGCAATGCTCAGGGTCTCTTCGACAGCTTGCCGAAGCCTGACGAGCGACATGGAGTTTCCTTCCGCATCGATCTGCTCCCATTGGATCTGTTCCCAGATGAGGTGTTGAACTTCCTCATAGGACTCAATCGGGTGGCAGATTCTGGCGTGGAAGGGGCAGTATTGGGGGTGACTATGATCCCAATGGGTGTAGTCGGCAGGCGAGTCGCGGGGCATGATTTTCCCCCTCTCAACGAGGATATCGAAGAGTCGCTGGGTTCTCTCCCTGGGGAAGGAGAGAGGCCTTTGATCATGCCAGGGCCCCCACCCTGGATACCAGATCGAACGTCCCCTTCGATTAGCCCTGGGCTCCTCTGACTCATCATCAGAGAGAGAGAATGCGGCCATCATGTGGATGACATTGGCTGACGGGTGAGCCACGCGAGCTGCCTTAGCCGGCCTGGCTCACGTATGTGGTTGCGGAGGATCGACAAGGCTGCTCTTCATTTTGACGAGGCCGTCTCAGATCAGCTTCTAAGCCTGAGTCTTGAAGATGTAGCAATCTTCAATTGAGTGGCCCAGCATGCGATGATACAAGCAATAACTGGGATCGTCGGTCTTCAGGGGCTCGTCCGGCTTGGGGATTTCTGGCAGTTCGACGATCTTCTGGGCCATGCAGAGGTCGAAGAGCATCTTCGTATGTTCCTTCTTGAAGGAGAAGGGTGTCTTCATACGCTCCGAGAAGGAGGGAGCAGCCGATTTATCCGCTGGCTTTTTGTCAAAGCCACTGGATTCGACCCCCTTACTGGCCTTGGCGGTAGGGGTGAACTCTATGATATTCACCTCCTTACCGGACTGGCATTCTCGTGCTTGTTTACCCTTTGCCGCAGTATATGATGCGGGACGGACATGCGACTGGACTCCAATTGGATATGCGATCCTCGGACTCTAAGCAAGCTCGCGATCGTCCCTAACGAGGGAAGCGTCGGACGTGCGCGGTTGAGAAACCGGCAAAGAGCTAGGGTGGTCAACTCACGATCTCATGCCCAGATCAGGTCATGGGACGGTCCCTCTCTCTCTCGCAGCAGCGGTGATATAAAAAAGTAAAGCAAGCTACGATCCTAGCATGCTCTCTAGTAGCGGCATAAAGAAATATATACGAAATAAAGCAAATGTCGAGATGTGAGCCAATACGATACCTCCACGCTACCGGGCGTGGGGAAGACTTCCCGGCCGATCTCGTACTTCCGGAACAATTATTACACAAATATTACAGCAATGAATATGAATGCCCACTCCACGCAGGGAGGTAAAGGGCGACACAATGGGACCCGGGAGTAGCGTGTTCGGGTTGATGGGTAGCTTCTTGTGGAGCTTCGGCAGCACACGTACTCACGATCATGGGACCCACGTGCTGGTCTGAGGGGCCGTGTGGGATCGGGGTGGCACCACTGTGCTGGGGACTCCTAGAGGGGCGCTCCCTGGGATGGTGGTATGCTGGTTTGCCGGTCGGAGGCCGGGCGGCTCCGATCTTCACTCGTCGGAGTTGCTGCCCACGGATCTGAACTACTGTTTCAGACCCGCGCGTCCCGATGAAATCCGCTGCTGCGGTCACTCCCGACGTCGGATCGACGAACAAGAGGTACCAATGGAAAGCTGACTTGAAATCCTTAGATCTATGGCCAGATAAAGAAAATTGAATTTCCCGTTGATGGCCTTTGTCGAATATTCAATCTGCTGGTTGACAGGACCTGAAAACTTAGGACAAAACTAAGTTTTCCTGAGAGTTGGCATTGACCGCGATGTAGACCTCCGAATCAGAAGATGAGCTCTTCATCAAAGTTGTAGAGGCCGAAGGGAGAAAAACGGGGATATACTTTATGAAAGGTTTGGTGGAAGTTTCAATTTTTTGTGGATTGTATACGGACCCGGGGTCGGATCTAGATAGCAGAGATAGAACTGAATTTGGGGAAAAGACATAATTTCAAAAACTAGGTAAAGGGATTTTAAAATTCGAATAAAATTTTAGGAGGATGAGGATGGCGGATAGAACCTCCAATAAATTTGGGGATTCCAAAAAAAATCAGAAAGGGGGTCGAAAGGGGGAAGAACTAAGCTTCTACTACACAGATCTGAAAAAGGACAGATCTGGAAGATAGAAAGACACGAAAATATAAAAATATAAAACGAAGTCTAAATGACGTGATGTTTTCACTAGAGGTTGGGAATCAAGATAGGAACCAACCCTGAAAATCTGAACTCTAGATGATGTTGGAATTTGGAGTTAAAATTCTCGTAGTGAACCTCTGTCCAGTAGAATAGAACCTTGGACAGCACTTTGGAAGCAGCTTCGCGGCGGCTCGATGGCGGCACGAACGGCGGCGGCGGCACCAGAGATAGAATCTAGATGTAGAGGGGCTGAGATAGAAGGGGTTTACACCCTGAAATCTTGAAGGAGGAGGAAGGAACCAGAGGGAGAGAGAGCGGGGCGTAAATCTGCTCCAAGCATTCACAATTTTTTTCTTCTTCATTAATTCTCAAAAAATGGAAATACATGCCTTATATAATAAATGAAAAATGACTCAAACTGTCCTCAGATCTAAAATTGGGAGGGGTATACAAGGTATAGAACTAATTAGTTCTAATAGGTTTTTTAACAAAAATAAAAAATACCCATAAAGGGGGGGGGCGCCCCCTTGACCATGGACAAGGTAGCTGGCCTACCTTTGACATTTCAACCCATTTGTCCCCCCATGTGTCTAATTGACTAGTCAATCCATCTAGAAGGCCACCTAGGACTTTGACCAGCCCCACATGGCTTAGGTGGACCAATGGGGAAGGGCTGGGGGGGCCCTAGCTGGACCTAGTACCAATTTGCATAAAAACCCAAACATCCTAAGGGAATAACAACTTGGCTCATAAAGCCATACAATTATGTATCTACTTTCCCCAGGATATAAAAATAAATAAAAGGACACAAATGCAAAAATAAAATGTACATGCTCGGAGTTGATTCCCATCAGTATAGCTGGGGTTATCGACAAAGAACATCTCTATTTTGGCGACTGCCGAATTGAGTAGGTCGAAGCCTTTGATATTGGTGCTGAGAAGCTTTTCGCTGACCTCGGCTACCAGACCTCGACGGCATATGGTAATGGTGTCCTCTTGAATGGGTGGATTGACGCACCTCATGCTGAGGTCTTGTCATTTTTTGATGAAGTCGAGGGCGCCCTCGCCCTTTTTCTACCGAAGGGAATAGAGTTCAGCTAGGGAGACTTTTCGCTCGACCGTTTGAAAGCGGTCGAGGAAATTCTTCTGGAGATCGGCCCAGTCGATGACTGAGTTGGGCTTTAGACGGGAATACCATTGGAAGGCCGTTCCCGTGAGTGAAGTGGCGAAGTAGCAGAGGAGATATGATTCGTCCAACGCTAATTCACCTATGGCCTTAACATAGTAGGCAAAGTGTTCATGTGGCGACCCCTGTCCGTCGAACTTTTGCAGCTTTGGGAGCTTGGAGTACTCTGGGGGAAGCTTTTTTAGCTGGTGGTGGAACGAGTAGGGTACACTGTAGAGATCTACCGTGACAGCCCCTTCACCATACTGGGCGAGCTTCGTCTCAACAATGTGCTCGATCATCTGTCGTTGCGCCAAGAGATTCTCTAGCACTGGCATATTGGAGGCTCGTGGTTGAGCTTCAACCGGGGGCGTGCCAAACCCAATTGCCAACGGGGTTCGGGCCATCGCCGCTGAAGTGTTGGCGGCATCGCGAGCCGCCGGGGGTACCGGTGCTTCGGTCTGGGGCCTAGTAGGTTGCTGAGGATGAAGGTCTCGTTCCTGGAGGAGGTCTTGCAGGAGGGCCTTCAGATGCTGGTTCTCCTTCATAAGAGTGTCGAGGGTCACTTCTTGAACCTCGTTCATAGGAGGGTCGTTGTTGACCGGCTCTACGTTGATAGGAGGGTCACGGTCTTTCACCGGGACCTCTTCCGCGCTTTTCGACGCCTGTGGTCCGGCAGAATTGCCAATGTGACCTGTTGGGGGAGGCGGCGGAGCCTGGTGGCGTGGACTCTTGAAGTGGGACAGGGGCTGGTTCAAGTCGTCAGACTGGGTGTCTGGCTGGTGTCCGGTGGTGTAGCACGTGAACACTCGAACCGCATCATTGATGAACTGGGCCGTCCGCTTCCTCCGCGGGTGTCGCACGGGGTGGACAGGCGTCCCTAGTCTGTCAAAGACCGAGATGCGTTGCGGAGGGGGCTCACTCCTGATATCAGCCGGAGGAGAACCTTGGACAGGTTGCTGGAGGGCCCGAGGATGGGCTCGTCTTTGTCTCCGCTTGCTTGTGCGGGGGACATTGGACGACTGGGCATCATCGGACGATGCTACTGTGAAGCCAGTCGCATCCTGTCTGATGCCGCGTCTGAGTGCTCGCAGAGGGTTGGTGATACGCGCCCTTCGAACAGCTTGAGCTTCTTCTGGGGTGACCCAGATTCTTCTCAAGTCAGATTGCTGGTCCCCCTTGTCGCCATTTTTCTGACGAGTTGTCTTGGGTGGCCGCGTGTCTGGCTGCGGTGGGTGCCCCCGGGCTGTCGCCAAGGGACCCGTTCCTTTGAGCTTCGCCCCGTCCTCTCGTGTTTGACGCAAGAGGTCAAAATGATTGGAGGTGGGGATGGTGGGAACGGTCCGTTCCTGGAGTATGATTGGTTCACCCCCGTCGATGCGGATCCGTAAGTCGCCGACAAGGACCGTCTTGCCGGAGTTGCTGGTTGCAGCAGCTAGTCGCCTGCTTCTGCGACCATGGTGATGCTTCTTCTGAGGAGCTGAGGAAGACTCCACCCCAAGATGGTAGACCGAGAAGACCCCGCCTGGAACGACCGGCAGCACGAAGCCGTTAGCCTGAAGTGTTGGGATCGGCCCCCGGGGTAAGTAACCCGCGCCGGGAGTCGATGACTGGGTGACTCGGGTGTAAGCCTTCTCCCGCGCCGATAGGAGTGTCGCCGATGCTCGAGATGACACTCTTGTACCAGAAGGCGACGCCGTTGGAAGTGCTGGGGTGCCAACTCCCCTGGGTCGAAGACCCATGGTAGGTGCCGGCGTCGTCTGGGCTCGGGTCGGAGGACCCGAGGAAGGTGCTGAGGAACGTCGCCCCCTGGGTAGGAGACCCACGGGGAGAGCTGGTTCAACTGGAGCTCGGGACTGGGGTCCCGAGTGCAATGCCGGGGATCCGTGAACTCGGTGCTGGGAGCCCGCGTCGAGAGTCGGCTTTGCTAGGATTCAGGGTTGGAAACCCGATGCGAATGCTGAGGAGCCGTAGGCCCGGGGCTGAAAGCCCGTATTGGGTATCGGCTTGGTTAGAGCTCGGGGTTGAGGACCTGAGGTAGATACCGGGAAGCCGTGGACCCGGGGCTGGGAGCCCGTGTTGGGTGCCGGCTTGGCTGCGGCTCGAGGTTGGGGACCCGAGGAAGATGCTGGGAAGCCGTGGACCCGAGGCAGGGAGCCCGTGTTGGGTGCCGGCCTAACCGGGGCTCGGGGTTGGGAACCTGAGGAGGATGCTGGGAAGCCGTGGACCCAGGGCAGGGAGCCCGTGT
The DNA here is from genome assembly GCA_022559845.1 of Amorphophallus konjac. NCBI lineage: Eukaryota > Viridiplantae > Streptophyta > Magnoliopsida > Alismatales > Araceae > Amorphophallus > Amorphophallus konjac. Next base: position 154,058,424 of record CM040121.1, read on the forward strand.
TGGGTGCTGGCTTGGCTGCGGCTCAGGGTTGAGAACCCGAGGAGGATGCTGAGAAGATGACCGAAGTCTGGGGCATGGGGCCCGTGTTGGGGATCAGACGAGGCTGGCCTCGAGAGCTAACGCTCACCTGGGCTGGCCTTGGTCTGGGGACCCTGCAGGGGCCCGTTGTGGCAGTCAGGTGCCCGACACTCAGGTGGGACACTGGTGCTGGTGGTGCGCATGGCGCGTTGGCCGCAAGGGCCAATGGAGAAACTGGCGTTGGCTGAGAAGCAGCCATAGGGATCACACCCAACAAGTAGGGCGATCTGATAACCGGGGTGAAGCTGCCGAAAGCGATCGGCGTTGCCAAGTAGCCCACCCGGGCATGGGTGCCAATGACGTTGGGGCCGTAGGTGACGACCGCCATGGTTGCTGGAGATCTGAGTGCGGCGGAGGTGATGGTTGCTGACAGTCGTCGAGAGCGGCCCGATGATCAGAACGTGAATCGAAAGCTGCTAGAGAAAGTGCGCACGAATACTCTCCTCTGCCTCTCCTGCAAGGATATGGAAAGGGCACCAGGCTTTAGGGCTGGCACTGACTTTTCTTCAGCAAAAAGAAGGAAGGCGGGAGACGTCCCACCGAGCGTGCCATCCTCTCTGTTGCGTGGGTTTTTATGCTGATTACCGGGGTGAAGGAAGGGATACAACGGGGAAGGAAAATATGGGAGTTTGATATATCTCGGGTATCCTCCTTACAGTTGCATGCCTTTCATGGTGGTATCGGGTACTATCCTTTTTACGGAAAGTCGAAAAGGGTCAAATGGCACGGAAATGTCGGGATAAGGGTTAACCGGACAGGGTGCGGGCATGCCAGTCAATTTCTCGACAATCACTCATAGAACCAAGGGTTGACCGGGGATGCGCCACCAGGGCACGGCACGTGGGCTCGGGCGATCGGGCGGCACGTGGAGAAAAGGGGTTCCATGGGTGCGAGTGCGTAGGCGATTGCGGGAATCGTGTATTGGACATCTTTCCCCACCGATCACAAGCAACAGGTGTTTATTTACATCGGATTGAATCCGAATACCTTCGTTCTAAGCTGAAGAAAAGTCTGTATATATGTCTGAAGCCGTAGGTAGAGGGCTGGGGGCATCCAGCAGCTATGGGTGCGCGTTAGAACGAGGGGTGTTTACTGGGGTTAGGGTGTCGGGCACGGATGCCAAGTGGTGTGGATAGGAAGCTGGGTGCCTGAATGCGGGCACATGTATTTTACTGGTTTTATGATGAGCCGCATGGGCTTTACAAGCGGGCCTAAGTAGCCAAAGTACAACTAGCGCAAGCCACGGGATAATTCTGACACTTGGGTCGATCCCCGGGCCAATGCGTGACAACGCGGATATCCGCGTGCTTTACAGAGGAGTGGGTGTGAGTTCGACTGCCTCGGTGACCAGAGCGGGCATGGGCTGGCGCCTGGTGGTGGTCGGACGTGGCTCTAGGTGAGCGGTCAAGTCCGGGTCTCGGGCGGTGAGTGTTGTCATGCTGGAGAGTCGAGGTCGGCCCCGGGACTATGATTCCCGGGCCAGAGGTCTGACTAGACTTGATTTGTCAATTTGAGGGGCCGACGGCCGACGGGGAGGTGAATGATGGGCACGCGGTTCCGTGTCGGGGCCCGACGTAGAATTATGAAGTGCCCTTCGTCACCGTCGTAAGTGTCATAAGTTGACGTACATTGGCGGACCCGGGATGCGGGCGTATTTGTCATTGGCGTAGTTCATCTTACATGCGACGAGGATGGACTTGCTGTGAGACGGCCAAACACCGCATGAGGGGAGTACGTGAGACATACCCTCGGTGTGTGTGAGCCGAGTAGCAAGCCAATCACGCGCGCACTTGTCTTCTTGCGTTCCCGACCCTTGCCGAAAGCCTCGGGGGTCCAAGGGTGCGACAATTAGGCCGGGGGAGATTGCTCGTCCGTCCGTGTGTCCGTGTATTGCTTCATGCATCCATCCCTTAGCTTGTTGGTAAGGGGGCCAATTTATAGGAAGTTGAAGGGGTGGGGGTGGGGTTTAGGCGGACCAAGTTGAGGGTTTAACTTGGTCTGGGTAAACCCCCCAAATAGTATTTTTATTTTTATTTTATTTATATTTTTATGTGTTTTTTGTGTGTGTATCGGAGTGGAGGGGATGGGGTTTTGGCGGACTAGCCTAAGGGGCTGGTCTGGTCCGCCTAAACCCCTCCTCCAAGGGGGTTTAGGCGGACCAGCCCCAAGGGCTGGTCTGGTCGACCTAAACCCCTCTTAGGAGGGAAAAATTTCCTTTTTTTGATTTTTGGAGGGGTTTAGGCGGACCAGCCTGGGGGTCCAGGCTGGTCCGCCTAAACCCCCTTCCTAGGCTGGTCTGCCTAAACCCCTCACAGGGGGGGTTTGGGCGGACCGAACAGGTCCATTTTTTTAATTTTAAAAATCTTTCTTTTTTTTATTACCTAGGGGTTTAGGCGGACCAGGCTGGGGGTCCAGGCTGGTCCGCCTAAACCCCTCCCTAGGGGGGGTTTGGGCGGACCGGATGGAAGAGAGAGAGGGTGGTGCGGACACTAGAGCGAGCGAGAAGTACGAACCGACGAGCCGTCGGTACCGTACACGGAGCACCACTCGAGTCACATCGACTTCCCTTTGGCTCGGAGATAGTCTGGAGTCTCCGCCATGAGTTTGGACACCTTTTTAGCATTTATTTTCATTGTATTTGGGCTTCTAATGTGTGTTTTTACTTGGGTTTTCATTTTGGGCTCTTTGTAAGGCTCTTAATAAGCCATTTGGATTAAGCCCTTTAGAGTCCATTAAGAGGTGTGGCCATATTGGACCCCTAGGCTTCATAATGGATCTTTAAATGACTTAAGGCCCAATTGGGCTTCTCCTTCTCATGGGCCACCAAGGTTGGAAGGCCTATAGGCTATCATGGGCTTGTGTATGGACTCTTGATGGTCTTGGACCAACTTGGCCCAAGAATGGCCCATGAAGGGGGCGCCCCCTATTTTGGCTCTATTAGGCTAGTTTTTTTTCTTTTCTTTCCTCTCTTTGACCACATGGGAAATATGTAATCTTGACTTTCCCAAGATGCCCCTCATCAACCCTAGATCTGAGGGCATGTCTAGTCATTTACCATGGGAGGTCATTTCATATAAAAGGTTGTAATTTTCATTTCTATCACAATTAATGCATAAAAATTCTGATTTTTGTTGGAGCCAAGCAAGGGTCGCCCCTCTCTCTCCCTCCTCTCTTCTTCTTGCAGCTGAGAAGGCTGTAACCTGAGGTGTGAAGCCTCATCTATCTGGTATGGAGTTCGTCGTCACCTCCGCCACCGCCATCGAGCCGCCGTTGCACCGCCACCGCCATCGTCGGTATTCTGCCAATTGCAGGACAGCATGCCATTCCCAGAATTTCTGCTCTCAGCCCCGAGATCTTTTGGAGCCCAAACTTTCAGGGTGAGTTCTAGAGGTTCCACCCACATCCCAGAAAAATTGGTGGAGATTCTAGCTTTTATTTTCCATTTTTCTATTTTCGTTCTCCACCTTCTTCAACATCTGCCTGCAGTCTGTCTAGTTTTCTAGAGACCAAATAGAACGTTCATGAACCCACCTTCCCCAGATCTAAATGACTTGATATTTTTATTGGAGGTTCTGTCCAACACCCCCATCACCCAAAAATTTTCGTGGAATTTTTAGAGTCTTCTACCTATTTTTAAAAATCACTGTCAGATCCAAAACTTAGATCTGTCTCTGCTGTCCAGATCCGACCATCCGGTGCTAATAAATACAGTTCCCCGTTCAAATCTCCACCAAAGCCTTCACAAAAATTATCCCCGTTTTCCTCCCTTTCCCCTCTACAAGTTTCATGAAGAGATCAACATCTAGATCGGAGTTCTACATCGCGATCAACGCCAACTCTCAGGAAAGTTCACTTCTGCCCGACCAGATCTGAAACAGAGATCAGTCCAGTTCTAAAATCCCCCATCAGAAGTACAGCCCCAACGAATTTTATAGAGTCATAGAGGGTCGAAGGATTTCGGGAGAGCTTTCCAACGGCGCCAGTTTTGCATCGATCCGACGTCGGTGCTGATCACAGCAGCTTCTATCGCCGGAGCGCGCAGGTCTGAAACTGAGTTTCAGATCCGTGGACAGTAACTCCGACAAGTGAAGATCGGAGCCACCCGGCCTCCGACCGGTGTTCCTGCCCGGCCGTCGTCCAGGGAAGCGCACCACCAGGTGTCACCATCATAGCAGGACCCACCCCGCTAGATCCGGAGGACTGCGCACCACGTGGGCCCCACTAACCCACAGATCGCGCCGTCCGGACAGGACCAAAACGCGGGTTTCGGCACCGACAGAGCGAGATCAAGATGCTGCCCGCCAACCCAATTCCCGATGCTCCTGGGCCCCACATGTGACCTGTTACCTCCCTGTATGGAGTGGATCGAAACATTTGTACTGCAGTAAAATTTGTTAACCGGGAGTACGGATTTGGCCGGGGTTGTCTTCCCCACGTCGGGAGCGTGGACGTACTGTCTTAACTTCTTGGCATTACATTTGCTTAGCTAGTATATGGTCATATGCCGCTGTAAGTGCATTAGGAACCTAGCCCGTGAGTTCATGTCACCGCTGTGAGCGAGAGAGTGACCCGTCCCGTGGCTCGATCCGAGCACGGAAGTGAGTCGACCACCCTTGACTCTGCCGATTTCTCAACCGCGCGGATCCGCGCTTTCCCTCGCTTGGGACGACGAGTGAGCTTGCGTTTCTGTTAGCGACGTATAGCCCATAGGAACTCTTAGTGTCGGGCCAAAGTGTCTCCATTGTTCGTATGTTGCTGGCCGCGTCTGCACTTAGAGTCCGAGGTCCGCATTACTTGGAGTCGGTCCCTCTGTCCGTCCCGCATCAGTTTGGTATCAGAGCGAGTCGAGTCTAGGGTAGTCGTTGCATAAGTATTGCACGGTCTAAGTCGAGTCTAGGATCATCATTGTTTTAAAACAAAAAAAATGTTTTTGAGTTGTATTTCATCCCGATAACCCGGTATATTAAAAGGTGTCGCCCGAACGTTAGGTTACGCCTATCGGTAAGGCCGCACACTCGCGTAGAGGAGATCTTCGGGTCGACCCTCCACCACGTACCGGATATTAGCTAGGTCTAGGTGCATCATATTTACATTAGTCTGTGTTTGCATAGGCTGTGTCACCTAGTCCGTGTGTCTTTGCATGCCCACCCGTCGAGGCACCCAATACTCGCCAGCACCACCTATGGCGGATTCCCGAGCCCGTAGTTCCGATGAGCCCTCGATAGTCGAGATGTTCCTAGCCCTCATGGATCATCTCGATACGCGTATGGATGGCCTTAGTACGCGTCTAGACGGCGTAGGAACGCGTCTAGAAGGGAGGATGAAAGCCCTAGAGGATCGGGCAGAAGCATCGGACCAGTCCATTCAGGGTCTTGTAGGGAGGATTGCCGTCCTTGAGAGGGCCCCAGTGGCTGCGCAACCCGCGTCGACGAATGGCCAACAAGAGTCAGCTCAGCAACTTGCTGTGCCAAGGGCTCAGGGGGTAGATGTTGGGAGGCAGCAGGTGCACGAAGTGGATGACTATGCATCTGATAATGAACAAGGGGATTACGGTCGTCGAAACCAACGATGGAATCGTGATGATGACGACGACCGCATTCTTAGGAGCGTGCGTGCGGACCCTCCCCTATTTGACGGGTCTCTGGACAGAAAGGTCTATTTAGATTGGGAGGCCGGCATGGACAGATACTTCGAGTGGTTTGAGATGATGGACCACCGAAGAGTTTGGTACGCTAAGATGAAGTTGCACGGGTTGGCCCAAACTTATTGGATAAATGTGGAGAGCTTGTTAATGTAGTGACATCAACCCCCGATCGGTACTTGGGATGACATGAAAATCAAGTTGAGGCAGAAATACCTTCCTGCCTCATACCGCCAGCGTCTCATAGACAAGTGGCAAAGTCTCTCCCAAGGGAATCGATCCGTGACTGAGTACACCGCCGAGTTTGATGAGTATTATTTGCGGTGTGGAGTTACGGAAGAGAGCACCATGACCATCTCGCGCTTTCAAAGAGGTTTGCGGCCGAACTATCAATATGAACTTTTTCGCCATATTGTGACCACTTTGGAACAGGCTTATCAGCTTGCTCTCGAATTGGAGCAATTCGAGGCCGAGTTTGAGCCTACCCATCAGTTGGGCCCCTTTCCCCCTTGTAGTGTCGAGCCCCGTGGCTCTTTAGGCACGTATCCGAGGGCCCCCATGGCTCGACCTCAGGAGCCCACTCGTCCTGAGCCATTTGCTCCTAGGCCTCGCTCTCCACCTCCGAGGGATATCCCTCCTCGTCCCCAACCCATGGCACCCACGGCCCGTCCACCGGCACCCGCACCCGTTGCTCGTCCTTGGTTGCCTACATCTCCTATCCGTCGGGAGGATAAGGGGAAAGGACCTTTGATCGGGGAGCCTAGTGGATCACGGCAGCAGTGTTATCGCTACAATGGGTTTAGCCATTTTGCCAACCAGTGTACCACTCGTCAGTCTCTTGTCATTGGGGACACATAGGCCGGGGACACCACCTCCTCAGATCTTGTGTTAGTCAGCTATGAAGTAGATCAGGAGCTAGCTGACGAATTCTATGAGATTGAAGGTGATGGACAGGATGCCCAGCATTCAGACGATACCCACTTGGGGGTCGTCAGATGTATTCTCACCCAGCCACAGGCCAGTGATGACTGGCATCGGACCACCATCTTTCATACATACTATAGGCTGGGCGGGCAAGTGTGTAAGGTGATTATCGATAGTGGGAGTTGTATCAATGCAATCTCCCTGTCTCTCATCTTGGTCTTACTCCCGTGGACCATCCTTGCCCCTATCGAGTATCATGGGTGGATTCTACCTCCATTCCGATCAGGCTGCGGTGTTAGGTCCCACTGCAGTTCCATGCCTACCATGACGAGATCTGGTGTGATGTCCTCCACATGGAGGTGGGAAATATCATTCTTGGTAGGTTGTGGTTATTTGATCGGGATGCCACACTCCATGGCCGGTCGAACACCTATACCTTCGACCATGCTGGCCAACGGATTACCCTCCACCCCACTCATCCCAAGAGCCCATCCGTTAGGGGTCCTACTGGCCCTAGTACTCCGGAGCCATCTGTCCCCGGGCCTAGTACCCCATCCCCAGCTAGGGCCATGACCGTTACATCGGGCACAGGCAAACCCTCTTCTAGGAGGTTGATGATGATTAGCTCCCGAGAAATGGAGCGGGAGGCTAGTAGGGGTAGCCCTGTGTTTGCTATTACGGTCCGAGAAGTGGAGCCAAAGTCCGAGGGTGAACTCTCACCCGATGTCATTCCTATTCTGTAGGAGTTCGCTGATATTTTTCCCAAGGAGCTTCCCGAGGGACTCCCACCCATGCGGGATATTCAACATACTATTGACCTGATTCTGGGCTCCTCATTGCCCAATCTTCCACACTATCGCATGAGTCCCACGGAACATGCCGAGCTAAAGCGGCAGGTCGATGAGTTGATGCAGAGAGGATCTGTTCGGGACAGGATGAGTCCGTGTGCTGTTCCCACATTACTTGCCCCAAAGAAGGATGGCATATGGAGAATGTATATTGATAGTCGTGCCATCAACAAAATCACCGTGAAGTACAGGTTCCCTATTCCTTGCCTAGATGATATGCTAGACATGATGGCTGGTGCCACTATCTTCTCGAAGATCGATCTTAAGAGTGGCTACCACCAGGTGAGGATTAGACCAGGTGATGAGTGGAAGACCGCATTTAAGATCAAGGATGGTCTATATGAGTGGTTGGTTATGCCCTTTGGGTTGACCAATGCCCCTAGCACCTTCATGCGACTCATGACTCAGGTCCTTCGACCATTCATTGGAGTCTTTGTAGTTGTGTATTTTGATGATATCCTTATATATAGTCACACTAAAGGGGACCATTTGGACCATCTATGGCAGGTCTGTCTACTTTTAAGGCGAGAGCAGTTGTTTACGAACCCACAGAAGTATGCCTTCATGACACCTCAGCTTACCTTCTTGGGTTTTATTGTGTCTAGTACTAGGGTCTCCGCTGATCCGGAGAAGGTCCGGGCCATTGTTGAGTGGCCGGAACCCCGTACGGTCCATGATGTCCGCAGCTTCCATGGCCTCGTGACATTCTATCATCGTTTCATCCGCAGATTTAGCTCCGTCACTGCCCCAATCACGGACTATATTCGGAAGGGCACGTTTGTATGGACGAAGGCCGCTGCTGCTGCCTTCAAGGACATCAAGGAGCGCATGACCCAGACACCGATCCTTCGATTGCCAGATTTCTCGAAGGTGTTTGAGGTCTCTTGTGATGCGTCGGGTGTAGGGATTGGAGGAATGTTGAGTCAGGAGACCCACCCGGTCGCATACTTTTGTGAGAAGCTGAATGATGCGAAACTGCGATACTCCACTTATGATAAAGATTTCTATGCAGTTGTTCATGCTCTTAGGCATTGGAGGGACTATCTTTTACATCAGGAGTTTATCTTGTACTCCCATCATGAGACTTTGAGATACCTCCATTCCCAAAAAAGCTCAATGCGCATCACAGTAGATGGGTTGAATACCTCCAGCAGTACACATTTGTGCTTAAACATAAGGCTGGAGTGGAGAACAAGGTGGCTGATGCCTTGAGTCGGCGAGCATGTCTGCTGACTACTATGAGTGCTGAGGTCGTAGGGTTAGAGAAGATGAGAGAGGCCTATGTTGACTGTCCTGACTTTGGTCAGATTTATACCACTCTCCAGGCCGGACCCACGAGAGACCTTGATGATTATGTGCTTCAGGAGGGTTACCTCTTTTAAGGAGGCAGACTTTGTGTTCCCCGAACTTCGGTTCGAAACTTCTTAGTCTGGGAAGTACATGCGAGAGATCTAGCCGGCCACTTTGGTCAGAACAAGACTATCGAGGCTGTTGAGCACAGAATTTATTAGCCGAGCTTGAAGCGTGACGTTGCTCATATTGTGGCCCAGTGCCGTACACGTGCTATGGCCAAAATGAAGAAGCAAAGCTCGGGCCTTTATACACCTCTTCCCGTGCCTGATGCCCCGTGACATGATGTTAGCATTGATTTTGTCTTGGGATTGTCACGCACCTCTAGGAAGCATGATTCGGTCTATGTGGTGATTGATCGATTCTCGAAGATGGCCCTTTTCATTCCCTGCTCGAAGACTTCGGATGCTTCGAGAGTAGCCCGCCTATTCCTTACTCATGTGGTGTGCAAGTTCAGGTTGCCTCGTACCATAGTGTCTGACCATGATGTTAGGTTCACTAGTTATTTTTGGAAGACGCTGTGGCATATGTTGGGTACTCACCTCAAATTTTCCACGGCATATCATCCCCAGACAGATGGTCAGACCGAGGTGGTCAATAGGAGTCTGGGTGACCTTTTGAGGTGTCTTGTCAGGGACCGTGTCGATGATTGAGATCTCATCTTACCACTGCAGAATTTGTATATAATGATTCAGTTAACAGCTCTACCGGTATGAGTCCATTCGAGATTGTCACATGTCGTAGGCCTTGGAAGCCGGTGGATCTTGTTCCCATGCCCATTCATGCACAAGCGTCTGAGTCTGCCGAGTCTTTTGCTAGGCATGTTAGGAGTTTGCATGACGACATCCGTCGTCACATTGAGGCTAGCAATGCACGGTATAAGGAGTTAGCCAATGCCCATCGATACCACCGTGAGTTCCAAGAGGGTGAATATGTCATGATCCGGGTAAGACCTGAACGGTTTCCCTCTGGAACCGTAAAGAAATTGCAAGCTCGCGGAGCCGGTCCATTTAGAGTGTTGAAACGCGTTGGAGCCAATGCATATGTTGTGGACCTGCCCGAGGAATATGATATAAGCTCTACTTTCAATGTGTCAGATCTATTGCATATAGGGACCCATCGGTGATCCCAAGTGAGCCTTTCGAGCCATCTCCCTCCATTGAGTGTGATCCCACACCTGAGTGTCCACCACCAGCCACATTTCCACAACAGCGAGAGCATATAGATCATATACTGGATGAGCAGGTGACAGTTACCAGGAGTGGATCCTACCCGCGCTACCTAGTGCGTTGGAGAGGGCGACCCGCCACCGAGGATACTTGGATCACCCGTGGAGAGTTATAGAGGCAAGATCTGGATCTACTGGAGCGATATCAGAGTGATGCAGACCCTTACTCGACAGGGTCGAGTTTCTCTCACCCGGGGAGAATTGGTGCGGACACCAGAGCGAGCGAGAAGCATGAATCGGCGAGCCGTCGGTACCGTACGCAGAGCACCACTCGGGCTACATCAACTTCCCTTTGGCTCGGAGATAATCTGGAGTCTCTGCCATGAGTTTGGACACCTTTTTAGCATTTATTTGTATTATATTTGGGCTTGTAATGTGTGTTTTTACTTGGGTTTTCATTTTGGGCTCTTTGTAAGGCTCTTAATAGGCCATTTGGATTAAGCCCTTTAGAGTCCATTAAGAGGTGTGGCCATATTGGACCCCTAGGCTTCATAATGGATCTTTAAATGACTTAAGGCCCAATTGGGCTTCTCCTTCTCATGGGCCACCTAGGTTGGAAGGCCTATAGGCTATCATGGGCTTGTGGATGGCCTATTAATGGCCTTGGACCAATTGGGCCCAAGAATGGCCCATGAAGGGGGCGCCCCCTATTCTGGCTCTATTAGGCTAGTGTTTTTTCTTTTCTTTCCTCTCTTTGACCACATGGGAAATATGTAATCTTGACTTTCCCAAGATGCCCCTCATCAACCCTAGATCTGAGGGCATGTCTAGTCATTTACCATGGGAGGTCATTTCATATAAAAGGTTATAATTTTCATTTCTATCACAATTAATGCATAACAATTCTGATTTTTGTTGGACCCACGCAAGGGCCGCCCCTCTCTCTCCCTCCTCTCTTCTTCTTGAAGCTAGGAAGGCTATAACCTGAGGTGTGAAGCCTCATCTATCTGGTGTGGAGTTCGTCGTCGCCGCCGCCACCGCCATCGAGCTGCCGTTGCACCGCCATCGTCAGTATTCTGCCAATCGCAGGACAACAGGCCATTCCCAGAATTTTTGCTCTCAGCCCCGAGATCTTTTGGAGTCCAAACTTTCAGGTTGAGTTCTAGAGGTTCAACCCACGTCCCAGAAAAATTGGTGGAGCTTCTAGCTTTTATTTTCCATTTTTCCATTTTCATTCTCCACCTTCTTCCAGATCTGCCTACAGTCTGTCCAGTTTTCTAGAAACCAAATAGAACGTTCATGAACCCACCTTCCCCTGATCTAAATGACTTGGTATTTTTATTGGAGGTTCTATCCACCACCCCCATCACCCACGAAGTTTCGTGGAATTTCTAGAGTCTTCTACCTATTTTTAAAAATCACTATCAGATCCAAAACTCAGATCTGTCTCTGTTGTCCAGATCCGACCACCCGGTGCTAATAAATACTATTCTCCATTCAAATCTCCACCAAATCCTTCACAAAGATTATCCCCGTTTTCCTCTCTCTCCCCTCTACATGTTTCATGAAGAGCTCAACATCTAGATTGGAGGTCTACATCACGGTCAACGCCAACTCTCAGGAAAGTTCACTTTTGCCCGGCTAGATCTGAAACAGAGATCAGTCCGGTTCTAAAATCCCCCATCAGAAGTACAGCCCCAATGACCGTCCGGACAGCACCAAAACTCGGGTTTCGGCACCGACGGAGCGACATCAAGATGCTACCCGTCAACCCAATTCCCGATGCTCCCGGGCCCCACATGTGACCTGTTACCTCCTTGCGTGGAGTGGGTCGAAACATTTGTACTGCAGTAAAATTTGTTAACCGGGAGTACGGATTTGGCCGGGGTTGTCTTCCCCACGTTGGGAGCGTGGACGTACGGTCTTAACTTCTTGGCATTACATTTGCTTAGCTAGTATATGGTCATATGCCACTGTGAGTGCGTTAGGAACCTAGCCCGTGAGTTCATGTCACCGCTGTGAGCGAGAGAGTGACCGTCCCGTGGCTCGATCCGAGTACGGAAGTGAGTCGACCACCCTTGACACTACCGGTTTCTCAACCACGCGGATCCGCGCTTTCCCTCGCTTGGGACGACGAGTGAGCTTGTATTTCTATTAGCGACGTATAGCCCATAGGAACTCTTAGTGTCGGGCCAAAGTGTCTCCATTATTCGTATGTTGCTGGTCGCGTCTGCACTTAGAGTCCGAGGTCCGCATTACTTGGAGTCGGTCCCTCTGTCCGTCATGCATCAGAGGGAGTGGTCCCACCTCTATAAAAATCTGATTTTTTGTGTTATTTTCTTCCTAAATTGGCTAAGAAGAATGAGGATAAAGGATACTGGGAGGATACACTTGTGTGCGCAGACCAAGACGCTTGTGCGTGTGATTCGTCGTGGACGTTCGTCGTAGCTCCTTCCGCATACGGGTACGGTGAACGAATCTTGCACGAACCTCGAACCACGAGATTTAGAGTTTGCACGAAATGGGACTGGGGAGGGCCGTCGGGCCTCCGGGCTGAGAAGAGGGCGCGCCCCCCCGTGGAGTTCGCCCTCCCCGGGGGCGCGGCCACGCCCTTGGGCACACGGGCCCCAGGCAAAGCCGTAACCCCGAGGGATGGCCCCCGGGGGTCTTCCTTCATCGTCTGAGGATGTCCCTTGGAGGATGCGAAGTTCCGGGGTATTGATATGGCCCATGGGAGCCGTTGTTCTTCGAGTTCTAGTGGCCGCTCGCAAGGTGTTCGGGTGAATGCCCGACACACCCCGAGTTGCCAAACGAGCCGCGTAGGTGGCCGACGGGCCTTGGATTTGGCCTAAGCCCAAGGGTAGAAGTCCATAGGGGCTGAGAGGAGGCACCTTGGGCCCATGGGCCTTGCCTCGTGCTACGTGCCATGTTATACGGCGGGTTGGCAGGGTAGCCTCGGGTTGGCCCGAGAGCTAAAGTCGAGTGACATGTTGCCACGTGTCTGAGGGTCGGGGGTGGCCCCTACTTGCTGGGGGGTCGTTGTAGGACCCAATTGGTGTATTGGAATCACGGGGTGGACTGTGGGTTGGTGTAGAAGGGTTGAAATGTGGGCGCCCACAAGGTGTTCGGCAGAATGTCGAACACACGTGTGTGAGCCGTATGCACGTGCTGCGGGCCTCCAAAGCCTGTGGTTGACCTATTTGGGTCTCCCTTTGACCTTGGAGGGTTGAAAGAAGTGTCTCAGAGTAGGCCCCTGGCCTTTCCACTGGATGCCACGTGGCGTGGCTTGTAGTCAAAGCATCCCCGGGATGGCTCGGCCGGTCGTGTAGGATGTAGGCAAAGTCCGCAATTTATGAGTCGGGAGTGGTCCCGATTGATTGCTAATGCCGCCCTGTGTCTCGGCTAGCGGGTCCGGGCCGTTAGTCGGGCCCACTGGGTTGTCGGAGAGGCTGGGTAGCCCACGCCTTGAAGGTGTTCGAGGAAATTCTTGAACCCTTATTCCTGGGTATTTTGCGGGGGAAATTGTCCTGGTACAACAGTATCATGGGATAACTAAGCTATTTCCTAGGTCTTCAAAAAATGCTAAAGAAATTTGGATGTGAAAATGCAAAACCCATGTCTACTCCTATGAGCTATTCAGCTAAACTAGATAAAGATGAATCAGGTAAGCCAGCAGATCAAAAAAAATTCAAAGGTATGATTGGCTCCCTCCTATATTTAACAGCAAGTAGGTCTGATATCTTATTTTGTGTATGCATGTGTGCTAGGTATCAAGCAAACCCTAAAGAATCACATCTCATTCATGTCAAAAGATTTTTCAGATATCTTGTTGAAACATCTTATCTTGGTCTTTGGTATCCTAATTCATGTTCTTCTGAGTTAATGGGATACTTTAATACTGAGTATGCTGGATGTAAGATACATAGAAAAAACACCAGCAACACTTGTCAATTTTTTGTAGAGTGGTTAATTTCTTGGTCATCCAAAAAGCAGAACTCAGTGGCATTATCAACAACAAAAGCTAATTACATTGCTGCTGGAAGTTGCTGTGCACAAATACTGTGGATCAAACATCAAGTGGAAGCCTATAGATTAAAGTTGAACGAGATTCCATTGATGTGTGACAATACACGCACAATAAATTTGACCAAAAATCTCATTCAGCACTCAAGAACAAAGCATATAGAGGTATATATGGCATCACTTTATTAGAGAACATGTTCATAATGGTGATATCTTGCTTAACTTTGTTGATACTCTACATCAATTAGCTGATATCTTTACCAAACCACTCCCAGAGAAAAAGATTCACTACTATTCATAGAGAATTAGGGATGTGCTCTTTGGAATAATTAGATCTCAGAAAGTTGAAAGCAAAGACAACATATCAACATTGATGAATTATAAAGATTTATACATAGAGGACATAGTAAAACATAAAGAAAAACACTAAACATTGACTATACAAGCATATGCCTATCTCTGAATATAGTCCATTAATCCAAAATACCTCCACTCTCAACTTGATAGTCGATCTCATCAGACCACCTCAACTCCAACTATCTCATAAAAAGCCTTACTATCTTCCCAACGACTATCTTACTCAAGCTATCTCATGGATAGGCGACTATCCTACTAAAAAGGGTAGGGAGAAGCTAAGTAATAAATATTCAACTGCCCACCATCCAATACTCCAGTGAATCTCTTATTATAACACCTTAGGCTTAGGGCTAAAAAAAGTTGATATCAGAAGAAGAAGGTTATAAAATTGACATTTTATCTTCTACCATCTTCACCTTCGAGCTAGAGAGACTCCCGCAAGCTATGCTCTTCCTTCCCTCTCGAGTAGACTCTCACACACCACCAGGTAGGCATCTATCTACCCCTTTAGGCTTCAGACCATCTCCTTTACCTTCTGTGGACACCCAAAATTCACCATCAAGACCACCACCGCTCCAGGCCAAAAAGAAGGGCGACGGAGAAAGAAAAGGAACACCAGCATACAGATGTACACGAGAACAGAAGAGAATGAAGAAGCAACAACAAAAAGAAGAAGAGAAGGAAAATAAGAAAAAGGGGGGTTTTCCCCTTGATATGGCGGCCATGGCTCTAGGGCCCATGAACCGGCGTCCCTTCATCCCTTCCCCCCTTGATATGGCGGCCAAGCCCTCACCCCCTCATCCGGTGAAAAAAAAAAAGAGAAGAAAAGGCTTGATACGGCGGCCAAGCCAGCCCCCTCATCCGACAGTAAGAGCATTCAATGCCAATCCTTTGTCTAACACAAAACCCTGCCAAAAGGAGTTTATCTCCCCATCAATCGGCAGGTAAACCTCTGGCTCCCCCAACCGATCGGTGAGTAGGCTCCCCTCCGTATCCTCAAATCTCCAAAAACGGAAACACTAAGAACCTACGAGCCCTTGTCTGTAGCTCCGAGGTCACAACGGTCACCGTCGGCCAATCCCAGGGAGGCGCTTTGCCTGCCTCTACCCCCCTACGGCATCGATAGAAGTGAAGAGAGAAGCAGGATGGGGGTTCGAAGGCCCTCACGTCCACGCCTATAAAACAACGCAAGCTTCGTTCAAGAGCTTCTTCTTCCTCTGGGGGGCTCTCTAGCTGAAGCTCTCTCCCTGGTCCTCTCTACTCTAGCTGTAAAAAAAAAGTGGCTGGCAAAGAAGGAAGAGAGCTCTTCCCGCCTACAAGGTGAAGAAAAGAAAATGGAGGGAGAGTAGGAGAAGAGAGGTGAGGTTGGGGGGGAGAGGAGCATGTGCTCTGTTCCCCCCTATTGTATCTTCTTTCTTATGTCTGTATATTTTTTCCCTTTATTGAAATGTATGCCCCTATACTCTGTCGTTTATACATAGAATGAAAAGAAGTTTCTTGATTTTGAATGAGAGGGTCTCTATCTTGTTTTTTCCTTCTTTTGTCCTGAGTATACCCCCGATCTCCTTTGCTGCCCAGATCTGGGCGTTTCTCTTTATTTTTATTTCTTCTTACAGATCTAATGATGAACTTGCTATGCTCGACAGGCCTGGGCTCTCCGCACATCATGCGTGTCTGCTCCCGGTGCCTACCACATAAACTCATGGAGGGGCCTCTTCAGGTGGAGGTTTAGGGCCTACGCGATGCCATGGGTATGGTTATGGATCCAGACCCTTGGAGACCACTTTACCTCCGCAATCTTGCTACACCAACTGGTTCAAACCCGTTGTTCCTCCAGCACAGACGCTATCGCTCTTGCGCATGTCTATGCAAATCTGGGGCCGTCTCGGACTTCCGTGGATGGGCACCCTCTTAACCCCCCCCCCCCCCCCAAACACTCCAAGAGCGGGGCGGATGCTGTCAGATTTTTGCTGAAACTTTGATTAACTACTAAACTTGTCAAATACGCAAATGGGACAGAATGGTGGTAAAAAAATGCCAGGATGCCAGCAAAAAAAAAGACTAAATGAGGAACGAACCCCAAATATAAAAAAAACGGTCATCCCGTTCGGAGTTCTGCTATATGTATGCATTTGCATGGGCATTTCCGCCTAACTCCTAGAACCAAGGCAATGAATTTCTGAACTTTGAGCTTTCCTTCGCATGTGCATCATGGCATGGCATCCTTGTGCATAAACCTGCACCAGATCATATCTCTGCAAAGCATCCAAGCATGCATCAACCACATGCCGATCCCCTACTACCTAATTTCATGAACTAAGAACAAAGTTCACGCATATCAAACTCCACTTAAATGTGCGTCTGCCCCTTTTATGAACAAGAGTTAAAAAATTGGGAGGGGGCCCATGTGTACCTAACAAACAAACCAAACAAAAAAATAAACAACACCACAAAAATAACAAGCAGAATGTGTTGAAACTGGTCACAAAAGGTGGGGTCTCAACAATCTCCCAACCCCAATAACCCTCGAACAAACCAAGCAAAAATCCGTTAAGGGAAAAAGAAAACAAAAAAATTTCAAATCTGGGTCGGTCTGCCGTTTCGGTCGACCGAATGGGGCCTTCGGTCGACCGATCGGCCCCTAAGTCAAGACGCCCTAAAAGCCTGAGGTCGACTCGATTGGCAGTGCTTCTCACTGCTGGGAGTTTCGGTCGACCGATCCCTTGATTTCGGTCGACCAAAGCCCCCGATTTCTAAAAAAAAGAAAAAAATGGAGTGATCTGGTGGCAAACACGCGTCGGATCACCACCCTTGTCGCCGGATCACTGCTTTGCCGCCGGATCACCCTTACACATAAAAAAAAACAAAGGCATAACGCGTTGAGAAAGAGGTGATCCGACGGCACACTTTGTGCGATATATCTCATCTCTCTCTCTCTCTCTCTCTCTCTCTCTCTCTCTCTCTCTCTCTCTCTCTCCATCTCATCTCTCACATGCTTTATATAAAAAAATTGAAAAAACGTGTTGCAACGGGAATGATCCGGCGGCAGTTGCCGCCGGACCATCCCCCCTCCCTTTTGTATTGAAATAAAAGAAATGAAGAAAGGGGAAAACTAAAATAAAAAACAAATAAACAACACAACAACAACAGAAAGAGCAGCAACACAGGTACAAAAAAAATCAAAACCAAACAAAAGAACAAAATGAACAGCAGTCGAACAAAAAACTATATGCATGCAAGTAAAAATAGAATAATATATATATATATATATAATAACGTGTGTTATTCATTACTAGAGTAATAACCAAACTACAAAAATGAAACGAAACAGCTAAAAAATGATACATCCATGCATCTCAAAAAAAATAAATAATAATAATAATGATAATAAAATAAAAAAATAAATTATTAAATAAATAGATCAAATAACCAAATAATGAAAACATGATAACGGCCGCTCCGGACCCCCGCTTCCCCGGACTTGGTACGAAGGAAATATCGATGATGCCTCGGTAAGACGGGTTTGGACCTCGAGGATCATCCCCAATATGGCTATGACTCATTATTGCCCCAGGACAATAGCTCAATAAATCAGACCCAGTCTGATTGGGATTTAATCCCGCATTCTTACTAAATTTTCCATACACTCGGTAGACATTTGTACGGGTTTGTCACTGTTTTCGTCACGCTTTCAATATAGACTTTCGTCCGAATATGAAATGGTCCGTGAGTGGCCAACATATTTCGAACATTTACACCCTATCTAGGGGCATTTTAATGTAGTCCAAGAGTTCATTAATCTCATTTCGTTAACATTAATTTCAGGCTGTAGGGCCCCTTTTCTTGGCGATCAATCAAGGGTTTTCTCCTCTCCGAGGAGATGTAATTAACGTCGTGGCCTTTACGGTACGGCGGGTTTTTGTCCCGACACGAAACTCACTATCGTCTGATCGGTCAGACGACGCGCACCAGTGGCTTCCTCGAAGCCTAAATAAATTGTCACCTATGTGATTGGCATGCCCACGCACTAAATAAATAAATAAATAAGTTGAATAAATGAATAAATAAAAAAGATAATCCCGAAAGTGCATCCACAAGTCTGGCACGCCCGGTGGGACAAAATTTCCCTTCATCTCTTCGCCAGGATTATGGGGGCCTATGGCCTCCTCTTGACATTTTAACTATTTTACTTGTAATTGCAAGATCAATTCTGACGATTACAATGGACGTCAGCTTCGGACCGTTAGTCGTCGCAAGTCATGCCAACCATGGCTACCTGATGGTGCTGATCAAGTTTAGCAATTTTCCTCCGGTGATGGGCTTCCCCAACTTCTTGGGGGTGGCTTTCGTTAACTTGCTGGAGACTGAGGGGCCAAGCCCGTTGAAGTCCACATCCCCACCATGGGGACTCCTACCACCAAACCTGCTGCTGTCGGGTCGCCGGCAACTACTGCTGACCGTGTGGCAGTCAAGACCGTGGGCTATTTTGTCCACCACGTCCATTTTGACATGGGCTCCACTAGCAAGAAGACAGCATCCTGCCAAAGAAGGAGCTGAAGAAATGCTACTATTGCTACCCCCAGGGGCCGGATCTCCAACACCGGCAAATCGTTCCTGATCGGAGGCATCAGAGTTCACCTGAATGGCCGAAGGTCCGAAGTGATCCCTGAGCGGATCGTGCCGAACGTCCATGTGCCCAACTCTTTCCAAGCGCTAGGGAGGATGGAAAAGAAGGATGTTGGAACGGCCAGTCGGCCAAAAAATGAGCTAGCCCCAAGGCCAGTTAAAACTAAACAAGTTTGGGTGTTGTTGGCACTCAAAATATATCCAACGGCGATCAAGCCTCAAAGATGAATGATGCGGCCTACTGAAGCACAGAAGCCGAAAGAGATCAATGCACTGAAGCCTTCTCAAGCTGCCAAAGCCTCAGGTCACCTAGTTTGAACGTCGGGGACTTCACCTCAGGAGGATCGAGAAGAATATACCACCATCCGGCAGTGTCGTCAGGACTGCCCAATGAACCGGTATCGACTCGATTGTACCGCGTAGAAAATATCCATCGTCCGACCAAGGACAAGCATGCATCCGGCGTCCAACCAAGGACAAGGATGTACCCGTCGTCCAACCAAGGACGAGAATGTATCTGTCATCCGACCAAAGACGAGAATGTACCCGGTGGCCCGCCACCTGAATGAAAGATCCTCCCGAGGTGAAAGAACGCCCTTGGCCCTTCAGAATAGGGGACCAAAGGCTCTGTCAGTAGAAGATCCCGATGACCCGGCATGGGTACGACTTCTCAGCATATTGGGTCCGTTAGTGACCAAATGATCGCCCAGTCAAGGCAAAAGCACCCTAGATGGTATTCCACCTCCCAAGAAAGCTTTGAGCACAGGTCAAACTGAGCCAGCAGTGGGAACCACAGTGTTGAAGGCCGTGTCAGCGGAAAACCCGCGTGTTCAAATTGAGGATGCACGAGGTTCTGAAGAAGGTTGTATGTCGATATGAGGGCTTCGTTAGGACTTCTCACTAAGGTTTTGTAAGACCACGGCGAGATGAATGGTCACGGTGACTCCCGAAACCAGCCCGGGACCCGCTGTATAACCCGCGTTAAGCAAACGAGGCTTATCCGGTGCGCCCTTTCACCGGCGCGCCCTCTATCCCGGTGCCCTATTTCCCGACACGCCAGATGCAAGTGAAGCCTCCCCGGCACGCCTTCTCCATGCCGGGAGAGCCTTCGTCTATAAAGCCCACTTGGTTTGACCAAGTAGAGAGACAATGAAGACATTGAAAAAAAAATCAAGACATTAAGAGAGGAGAAATAGAGAGAAGGATTCGAAGAGAGAAGGGCAGAGCCGGGAGAGCCACTCAGAGCCCGTTCGTACGAGGGAGAGAGGAATCTTGGGGGAGAAGCAGGGTTTCCACTGAGTCTCCTCGCCACTGTCTTCCCCGTCCGCTCGCCTGAATAACTTCGGAGCCGGAGGATAGACGCCGGAATCTGATACTCTGTTTCTGGAGAAGAACCTTTGGTGGGTTTCGCGGTTTTCTTCCGACGTTTCTCTCTAACTTCTCCCTTCTGATCCAATGTAAGTGAGGGGGGAGGGGCGATGACATGATCCCATCTCCCCCCCCCACCATCTCTTCATTTTCTTTCGCCTCTGTAATCCTTTCGCTGCAACTAATAAAATGGCCACCGAGTAACGATGTCGGGCTGTGCCGAATGATTGTGATAGTCTATGTATTTACTTTCCAATTGATGGAATGAATGATCTGAGCTGTTTCTTATGCTTCTACTTTTCCATCGATTCACATTTTCAGTCACCTCGTGTATGAACGTCGGGTTTCATCTCGTGATACCGATCATGCCCGGGAGCCATATGGGCTACATTGATGTCACCCCCTCCCCCGGGCTCTCCCCTTCTAATGCAATGGCCATGCCTTGCTGTATGCGTACTGTAGGTTTTGTGGTTGGAGACACACTCATGTGTGCATCTCTTTCCATTCCAGTTCGAGATCGATCCCATCGATACCCCTCTGCACTTCCTCATAGTCCAGAGGGAATGGGGTCACCTCCATAACCTATGCATTTATTATATGCTAATGATTCTAAGGGCTACTCTCGATAGCTTGATCGTTGTAGTTCGCAATGCTAACCTAATAACCCCTTGAGCACTACCCTGCTAACTCTGTGAGTGACGATTTGCCAGCTCATCGGATGTTATGGTATGCTATTGTATTTCCCCCCTATCCTACATATAATTCATGATTGCCGAGCTTCGTTGTTCTTGAGAACACTGGCTTTAATACTCCGGGGAGGGGGACATACCCCATTGATATTTCAGAACCGCCATTTTGTCAAAGGGTTCCATCTATGAGTGATGAGCATCCCTATGGGCCGTAAGGTGAATATTGATAGGGTTTAGCCCGATAGCAAATCCACTGTCCTTAGGGACATTGTGGTGGCCGTGGGTCGTATGCCCCTCGTAGGCTAGTCCTCGGGGCTCTTCTTCCCTACCGGTCGTCCCTTTTCGGATTGTGGTTGGACCACGAGTCGTGTGCCCCTCGTAGGCTAGTTCTCAGGGCTTTCCTTCCCTCATTGGTCGTCTCATCCGATCGCTTTCAACCCACGGAACCATGGTGCCCCTCGTAGGCTAGTCCTCGGGATTTCCTATCCGTTTGGGGTCTGTTGGCCATCGTTGTGCCGTCCGGTTTGTTAGGGGCTTACTCCGCACGTGAGTACGACCCCGCTTCTCCCCTGCAATCCTTCAAGGATGGGGAGATGCTGCCCAATTTTCATCAGGTTTTAACTAATCAGTTACCTTCGTGATTTGGACTTAATAAAACATGTGTTCTAAAACAATGAACCTCCGTGCTTGAGTATGAACCTCACACGAGCTTATGACTCTGCTACTGGAGAACCCGGGGCTCCAATTCAATAAACAATTAACTCAATCAACCCCAAAACCCTTAAGAACATCTTAATAAACCAAATATACTCAAAAATATTTCAAAAATCAAATTAAACGGCGCGGCCTTAACCCGGCGTGCCCTAATACGGCGCGGTACCCCCCCCCCCCCCCCCCCCCGCGGTGGAATAACATTAGACTCAAACTAAAAGATTTTCAGATGGTCTATGCCCGGCGCGCCCCAAGGCCATCGCGCCGAGCAAGCATCTTGCCATGGCCGCGCCGGTTTAGGCCCTTTACCTACGTTTGGGCGCGCCGGGGAACCCTTCTCCTATGCTTGGTCACGCCGGTTTTGAATAAATAATTTCTATCATGCTGCTTTAATCCTTCACTCATCTTCGGAATAATGTTTGTCTCCCTTGGCGAAGATTAATAAACATGATTAATCATTGTCTGCCTTCATGATTTTGTTATCATGCTTTAGTATAATCATGAACGCCATGTTAGTGCATGAATGCTTGCATGGACCCTCGGTATATCAAATGGCACCGACGGAAGGCTGGGTTACGCCCAACTGGAAGTCTTTGCTATGCGCGACGGTGGTCTTCGGACCTGTGTCCTCCGCCACGTATCGAGGGTTTCCAACTTAATAAACCATGCCTCTCTTGCATGATAGATAAAAGCGTTTCATGTGACCTCGTCATATGCATCCTTTTGCATCTCATTTCGGCCTCGGATGGCTCACTATCTCGGTAATTAATCAAAGGTTTTCTCCCTTATGGGGGATGTAATTAACGTCATAGCCTTTATGGTATGGTGGACTGCTGGTCCTGACCCGAATCTTACTCTCGCCCAACACGGGTCAAAATGAGCGCATAATAAATCTGTCACTTCTATGACTGGCACGCCTGCGCGGTTAACTAATCAATTGATTATCGATTAATTAATTGGTTGGTCGACCCAGAATAAAAAGGGAAACAAATCCCATCCCAAGAAGTCTGGCACGCCCGGTGGGACCAGTGTCACCTTTCATCTCTTTGCCGAGATATGTGGGCCCCGAGGCCCTCCCAAAGACTACTGATCATTTGTTTGTTTTGTGTGGCAGGCAGACAATGGCATCATCAGGACTTGCTGCTGTTACCTTTGGCCCCGCAATTGTCGCCGGTCATGCTGAACATGGGTACGTGGCGGTGCCCACTGTCCTCAGGACATTCCTTGCTGCTGTAGGCTTCCCCAACTTTTTGGGACTGGCCTTTGCTGATCTACTTCAAGTGGAGACCTCGGAGCCTGTTGAGGAGACTACGAAGAAAGTCGAGGCCTTGAAGGCTCGATGCTCTATGGGCTCGCTCAAGAGTCCGATCCAAGTCGCCAGTTGCCTGGTGCACCACATCACCAATGGGGCCCGCCCCATTCCTGCCAAGAACTCCGGAGGACGCCAGCATAGGGGCTTCCGGTAGAATACTGCTACTGTTACCGGACGTCTCTCCGTGTCCGGAAAGTCCATGCTGATCGGTGGAGTCTGCGTCTTCCTGGACGAGCGACGCTCTGGTGGTCCCGGATTGGGTCATCCCCGCCGTACCTGTTTACAACTCATACCAGGTCCTCTCTGGGAGGAGAGCTGAGAAAGAAGAAGCCGATCGCTATGGCCATGAGAAGCTGGCCCCTAGGCCGAAGAAGTTTAAACAAGTTTCGGTCCCTAAGAGGATCCAACCAGCTCACCAGGACGCACCAGTCCATCACCGCCCTGCACGTGACGGAGCGGAAATGGAGAAGGAAAGCGGCCTGGCCCCAAGAAAGGAAGAGATGGTTGTGGTCCCTCCACACCGTGAAAGTTTTAGGGCCTGCGCCCGACAAGCCAACATCCCCACAGTGGGAAGAAGATTCCAGCAACTCGCCGGATGAGCCCGGCTTGCTTACATCCCTCCCGTGGGAGGTTGACAATTATCCCCAGTCCTACATCAGGAACGGGGGCAAGAAGAAATGACCAACATGGTCAGAAACTACTTCAGGGGTCTAGGCAACCCCTCGCTAGGCCAACAACGGCTACTACAGGCAGCCGTAGCCGAAGAAGACTACTGCCCACCAATGGCAGTTGAAGAAGAAGAAGAAGAAAGAAGGATGACGTCATCGGTCGATGACAATGGTTATGAAGATGGCTTCGATGCTGAAGCCGATGAGATCGCCCATTGGCGGGAAGAAAGAAAAAGAATCTCTGTGTTTGAGAGGTTAACCTTCCCGGAGCATGCAAAGAGGAAGGTTCATAGACAGAAAAGAAGAATGTTGATCTTTACCTGCAACATAGCTGGCATATCTGACCAATATGGAAGGCTTCCAGAGGATCCTCATGAGCTGGCTCGATTGGTCGACAGGCCGGGGTCGAACACTCGAAGGGCGGAAGCCACAAGAAAACTGTTGGCAGCGGCTAAAGGAAAGCAAGCTCTAGCCCACCACCAATGATATGATGAAGTTACTATTCTGACCGCCAATGTGGTGACGGCGGAAGAAGAAGAAAATGTCTTGCTCGACATCCTACCTAAGGGTACATCCGGGGAGACAACAGAGGCTATCTCCAGCACTGTAGCTGTGGATCCGGCAGTACTAATGATGCTGCAAAGGTACCGCTAGGAGATAGAGCTGCCAAAGAAGCAACTGATAGAGAAGATAGAGCAGTCTTCAGCCTCCAAGTAGCTTGAGATGCAGGGCGATTCGTCACGGGGAGCCGTCACCCGGAATGACCCCCCGCCACTTTATACCGCGCCACAGCCGGCAGAACCAAGCTTGGCGATAACTCAGCAATGCCCACCACAGCTGTTGATGCTGCCGGTGCTACCACAGGTGCACCAGACACCTCCACTACTGCGTCCTCCTCCGCAGGCGATCACCCTGGTCACCCCTTACCTACAACCGGCACATTTCTACCCAGAACCGGTTGACCCAGCTGTCATGAATAAAATGATGGTGGAGAGAATGATCGAGCTGAAGCTCGCTAAAAGAAGTGAAAGCGACTACGTCGCGTTTGATGCATATAGGGTTCCATAACCACTGCATCATGCTGCCATGCGGCTCCCTCCTGAGATTAGCAAGCCGCCAAAATTTGACAAGTTCAATGGGAAGGGATCCCCAAAAGAAAATGTCGCTTACTACATGACCGTCATGGGTGATCTGGCCACCGACGAGTCATATTTTCTGAAGTTCTTCGGGTCCTCGCTGACGGGGCTCGCTTTTGAATGGTACTCCAGCCTCCCGACCGGGTCGATCAGCGACTGGTCGGACATGCAGAGGAAGTTCAGAGAAAGATTTCATGTTACGGAGAGGGAGGTCACAGTGACCGAACTCTACTCGACAAGACAGAGGGCAGATGAGACAGCCTTTGATTATATCAAGAGGTGGAGGAACCTCGAAATGAGATGCAAGCGGCCCCCACATCAGGAGGACGCCATGCAAATATGTAAATAGAACCTCAGGAGAGAGGTCCTGGAAAAGATGATAGGAATGAAAATCCGGTCATTCAACTGACAAAACAACATTGTGGCCGAGGTGGAAGCCTTCCTGGCCAAATCCGCCCCTGCATCAACTATTGCTACAACACAAAAAGGCAAAGCAGTAGAACGGTGCCAGGCGCCTAAAGAAGCAAATGCCCTTGATATTAAGGCATTTGAACAGCAAAAGGATAAAGGCAAGACGGTAGCTGCCCCACAGCCTGCTAAAGCCGAAGATGGCAAAGAAGGTCCCTCACTACGGGATAAAATTAAGAAGGCCTACTCTTTTCCGAAGGAGAAGACCATAATTCTGTTCGACTGGGTAACCCAGTATGACAAGGTCACCCTGCTTGAGCCAAAGAGGCCGGAGGACCTGAAAAGAAAAGATAGTCCAAGGTTCTGCCCCTATCACCAGATGTTGGGGCATCCAATTGAAGATTGCTATGTCTTCAAAGATATTATTGAAGGCATGGTGAAGAAAGATGAGATTGACTTGGGAGAGTACAAGGTTGACCCTTCACAGCCTCATGAAGCTCCTCTGAGGAAGGCTGCAGTCAATATGGTCTCTGTATACCGGGACTTGCCTGAGGAGATCTCTGAAGCCAGCACTCGGTGCACTTATGAACTCTGTTTCCTGGCGCCCATAGAAGAACAACAGGGATGGCTGCAAGTCCCTGCAAAGAACAAGAAAAAGAAGGCACCTAGCCCGAAAGAGGAGGCATATGTTCGTGGCACCACGCCACAACCTACTCCGCAAGTGGAAGCACTTGTGTGGACCAATCCCCCTGCAGTCGTTAGAATACTTACACACAATCGGAGAAGACAGACTCCATTGCCGATGGTCAAGGAGATAAGTCCAGAAGCTCGGCGGCTACAAAACTACATAGATGGGCTAGATGAATATGTACAGCCCGAATTGAAGCCTTTGCTAATACGATACCATGTCCCGTGGCAAGAGCTAGAGCAGCTTTCACTCAAGCAGGAGGGAGAAGCTGACATGGCATCCAACAAGGATGGCAGCATGTTCTGAGGGCAGGCGCTAGCCGAAGAAAAGAAGAAAAAGAAACAAACGAAGAAAAGAAAGGCCGCCAAGGTCAATAAAGAACAGATTATGTCCTACAATACCCTCTCGGCTCTCTTCAACCTGCCTAGTGAAGATGATGAGGAAGAAATATGCTTCACACCTACCGCCGGGGCAAGCCAGGCTGAAGCAGCTACTGTAGCACATGCAACCCGATCAGGCCGGAAATGGGGGCGCCAACTGCCTGCTAACCATAATATCATATTCAGGGGAGAGCAACCCTATAAGATACCTTCCTCGGAGGTCAAGGGAGTTCAAATCCCTCCTCCGTCAGGCCTGTACAACCAAAGTGGGGGCAGCACCACTACCCCTTCCTTCTTGGAATTTCTGAAGATGTCCAAGGGAAAGCAAGCATGTTAGGATGCCAACCCTGCAATCAGGAGTACTTACCCGCAGCCCCAGCCATCTTTCAAAGCTCCGGATGCAGATAAAGCTTGTCCAGCAGCAGCCAATGAAGGGCAACAAGAACATGGCACCAAGCAAAAGGGTGCGGAATCTGAGCCCGATGAGGCAAGACCATCAGGGATCGCAGTCCAAGACTCCTCCAAGCCTAGATGGGCAGATGAAATGAAGCTATCCAATGTTCGAGCAGGAAGTCGGGTAGTTAAATTGTTGAAAAAGCTCCCGGAGAGATCCACTGTTTGGGAAATCCTCTCTCTGAGTGAAGAGACCTGACAGGCGATTATCATTGCTCTGCAGACGCCTGCCCAATACGAGGCATGTTTGGCTGAAGCACTGCCAGAAGCCAATGTGACCTTCACTCAGGAGGACATGCTGCTCCCCACTACCAGCCACAATTGGCCACTGTACATGAGGGGACAGCTGAATGATCGGGAGCTAAGCAGAATCCTGATAGATCCCGGAGCGGCTGTCAACATTTTGCCCTACAAAATAGATCAGAGGTACCACTTCAATGTGCGCCTCGATAAAGTCAGAGATATGTGTATCGCCGGCTTCAACCAAAAGTGTGAAGTATCACTGGGGGTAGCAGAATTCACACTCACTCTGGCGGACTTTACTACGAGGGTGCAGTTTCATGTCATCGACTACCGCACCTCGTACAAGGCGCTACTTGGCCGCCCCTGGCTGCATGAAAACATGGTGGTGCCATCCACACTCCACCAGTGCATCAAATACAGTCTCGAAGGGAGGGAAGAGAGGATATTTACTGACCTCTATCCATTCGAAGTGGCCGAGTGTCACCTGGCAGACGCTCATCTATATGCAGATCGGTCTCAAAAGACCTCTGAAGCCAAGACCCCTGCAGGGGCACCAAAAAGCACCTCCGGTAACGACTGGTTTCCACCACCGCAGTGCGGATATGTCAAGCCCAAGGCGGTCTCTCATATCACTGTCACCGGAGACGTGGGCAGGATAGCACCTCCCGCTATATACCCCGAAGCCAATAAAGCCAAGGTCGATCCGTGGCACGACCATATAAGGGTCCCGGAAGGCCTTACCAAGCCAATCCCTGGCCTCGATAATGCCACTGTCGAGCCTTTCAAAGCTTGGGAAGTAGCGTAGATGGATGTCCCCAACAGCTTGTTTTATACTGCTGAGGAGCATCCTACCCGGGAAGACACTAATTGTCATCTACCCAAAGACGTAGAGAACCCGTTAGCTCCCATACAGGGTCTGGTGTTCATGACAAGTCGGATGGCCAGGATGTTCCAGAAGCAACACATCCCCTCCGACCAGTCGCGTAAGGACAAAGAAGCATTCCAGAAGATGTGGTATCCCGCAAGTCTGGACAAAGAAATGAGATGTGTTTCTCAGCATCCAGGGTTGGGCTTCACCCTTGAAGAATATTATTACAGTGAGAACTATGAGGTGGACACCATCTTTACTTTCTATCCCGCTAAAAGTAATCCGTTGGGGGCAACATTTGATGAATACCCAACAGAAGCGGAATATGCTGAACCGGCTCGACCAAGAGACTCGGAAACAGAGACCATGACTCCTTGCCGATGTTGGGAGCAAGTCTATCCTGAAGAAGCGGCCCTTCAAGCCAGATTTGACATGGCCAGCAGTAGCGAAGCCGAAGATGCTGAAGAAACGGGGACGTCTCCCTCTGGCGGGCCTCCACTAATAATGATCTCAGCACCCCTCGTGCCAATCGAGGAAGCTTCTGTCGAAACCAATCAAGAGATGTATGCTACTGAAAAGGAAAAGGCCACCCCCACCAGGGACATGGCGATCCAAGAGGGCGAGACCTTCTCACCTTCTGCTACAAAGCTGGGATGTTACCACATCCCAGTAGTAAATAGCCACCGGTCTTCCACGACCGCAAACCCGTCTCAAGGGGAAGAAGCTGCAACGGCGATGGATTCGCTGATGGAACGATTCGCACAGCCGCTACTGGCCGGCACAGAGATCCCTGTTGAAGTCCAAATAGAACCAAATGAAGAGATCGAGGTTCTTGACCTTGAAAATGATATTTCAGACTTTGTCAACCTTCAGCCAGCGCCCCTGGAAATAGAAGACGGAGGCCAAGCCATAGTCGATGAACTGATAGAAGTTAATCTGGGAGACGAGGATGACCATAGGCCGACCTTCCTCAATACCCAGCTATCTACTGAAGAATAGAAGCTGTACATCCAGCTACTACAAGAATACCGGGATTGCTTCGCCTGGACCTACAAGGAAATGCCAGGACTGAGCCCCGCAGTCTCACGACATGAGCTAGCAATAAGCCCTGAAGCCGAACCCGTGAAGCAACCGCCGCGACGCATGAGGCCAGAGCTCATCACCCAAATATGCAAAGAAGTTGACAAGCTCATTGATGTGGGTTTCATCGAAGAAAATCAATATACCACGTGGCTGGCCAATATTGTGCCCATGAAGAAGAAGAATGGACAGATCCGGATATGTGTTGACTTCCGAGATCTGAATAAAGCCTGCCCTAAAGATGACTTTCCGGTGCTGATAATGGAGGTCATGATAGATGTAACAACCGACCATGAGGCCCTATCATTCATGGATGGGTCATCCGGCTATAACCAAATATGGATCGCGGAACACGATCGAGTCCACACTACG
This sequence comes from Amorphophallus konjac, assembly GCA_022559845.1. Classification (NCBI taxonomy): domain Eukaryota; kingdom Viridiplantae; phylum Streptophyta; class Magnoliopsida; order Alismatales; family Araceae; genus Amorphophallus; species Amorphophallus konjac. The sequence continues at coordinate 154,087,815 of CM040121.1, forward strand.
TTCCGAACTCCCAAAGGCATTTATCATTACAAGAGGATGCCGTTCGGATTAAAGAACGCCATCGCAACTTATCAGCGGGCGATGACTAGAATATTTGATGAGCTACTCTACCATAAGGTCGAGTGCTACATAGATGACCTGGTAGTCAAGACCAGAAAGAAAGAAGACCATCTGCAGGACCTCCAAGTTATCTTTCAGAGGCTAAGGCAGTATGAATTGAAGATGAACCCTATGAAGTGTATGTTCAGAGTATCAAGCGGAAAGTTCTTGGGTTTCATTGTCAGATACCATGGAATTGAAATAGACCCCACAAAGATCAAAGCAATTCAGGAGTTACCCTCACCGAGGAACCTCTCCAAACTGAGATCTCTGCAAGGACGCCTGGCGTACATCTGGTGGTTTATATCCAACTTGTCAGGGCGATGCCAGCCCTTTCACAAGCTAATGATGAAAGATGTTCCCTTTTACTGGGATGAAGATTGCCAGATAGCCTTCGACAAGCTCAAAGACTATATGAAGACTCCTCTAGTGCTGGGCGCACTTGTGAAAGGACGGCCTCTGGTTTTGTACATAGCAGCCACATATAACTCCCTGGGGGCAATGTTAGCCCAGAATAATGAAGAAGGGAAAGAATAAGCCCTCTACTACCTCAGTCGAAGAATGGTCAGAACTGAGGAGAGGTACACCTACATCGAGAAGACATGCCTGGCACTGGTCTTCGCGGTCAAGAAGCCTCGACACTATATGCTGTCACATGAAGTTAAGCTAATTTCCAAGGAAGATCCGCTTAAATATATCATGTCTCAACCGGCACTCAAAAGCCGCCTAGGAATATGGGCGGTGATCCTCATGGAGTATGATATCTCCTACGTGCCGCAAAGGGCCGTCAAGGGCCAGGCCATCGCAGACTTCTTTGTCGAGCATCAAGTGCAGGAAGACTGCCCGCTGGAACCAGAGCTTCCTGAAGATGAAACCCTAGAGGTCGGCCAGGTGCAGCACTCTCTATGGCAGCTGTATTTTGACGGCGCTTCTAGAATTGATACCTTAGCTACTGGGTCAGCCAGAGTCAGAGAGGGGGCAGGCATAGTCCTGAAATCTCCATAAGGAGAAGTCATAAATACATCTTGTTTGATAAACAAGCCATGCATAAACAATGAAGCAGAATATGAAGCCCTTATAATTGGGTTACAGATTGCTCTGTCCCTGGAGATCCAGATGTTGGAAGCATTCGGGGATTCCATACTAGTTATAAAATTACTGGAAGGAGAGTTCAATGTGCGGAAGCAAGAACTCCTCCCTTACTATCAGCTGGCACTCCGCTTGATGGCGAGATTCTATTTCATCAAAATCAAGCATATTAACCGAGGACAGAATACTCAGGCAGATGCCCTCACGAAGCTGGCTAGCTCTTTGGCGATCCCGCCAGACACAAGCCTGAATATAGCAGTAATCAATAGTCGGCAGGTCCCCAGTGTAACAGAGGTTCTGGCCGATGAACAAGAAAATGAAGTGGCAACTGTCGAAGAAGTTCAGCAGCCCGATTGGCGGGAACACCTTCTGCGTTGGTTTCAGCACCAACAGCTCCCGCGAGGAAAAGAACAAAGAATGAAGCTCCTGAGGGTCAAAGACTCTTACGAGATGAGAAGCGGAACTTTGTTTTGAATAATGTCTGATGCCCAAAAGAAAGTTTTGCTCCGTTGCTTGTCTTCAGTAGAAGTTGGGCAGGTAATGCAAGAAGTCCATGCTGGGTCAGCTGGAGCACACCAGGCGGGCCGAAAATGAAAATTGAAATAAAGAAATTGGGCTATTATTGGCCCTCCATGTTTGATGATTACTGCAAGTTTGCTAAAGCTTGCCATAAATGTCAAGAGCACGCCAACGTGTCCATGAGACCGCCCGTGCCGCTACATCCCACCGTATCAAGTTGGCCGTTCGCCCAATGGGGCACGGACGTGGTAGGGCCACTGCCAGTATCTTCGTCAGGGTGCAGATACATCTTAGCAGCCACAAATTACTTCTCCAGATGGGCAGAAGTAGTTGCGCAAAGAGATGTGACGGGAGAATTGGTCGCAAGATTCTTCTGGCAGAATATAATATTCCGGTTCGAGGTTCCCTGCCGAATTATCTCTGATAATGGCAGCCATTTCAGAAACCAGAAGGTTTATTGGCTGGCCGATAAATACAAGATTGACTGGAGGACCTCGTCCCCTTACAACTCTCAGGTCAATGGACTTGCAGAGGCCTTCAATAAAACACTATGCACGCTGCTAGCAAAGACTGTCAAGTCTAACAACAAGGACTGGGAAGAAAAGATGTACGAAGTGCTTCGGGCCTATCGTACGGTCTATAAAACCCCAACCAGCTATTCACCATTCTCCCTCGTATATGGGTCGAAGGCTGTGGTGCCAATTGAATTGGAGGTCCCCTCGCTGCGAGTCGCCATCCAGCATAGGTTGGCTAGTGGCGAACAAACCAACATAGAAAGAAGACTGGAAGAGCTCGCCGAGCTCGAAGGAAAGCATCTCCGCGCGCAACAAAATATTCAACTCTATCAAGCTCGCATGGCTCGTGCTTTCGACAAGCTGGTCAAAGGTTGATAATTTAAAAAGGGCGACCTAGTAATGGTCAAAAGAAGAGAAGTGATGGCCTCCAACCCCAAAGGGAAGTTGGTTGAAAATTGGGTTGGACCATATGTCGTCCGTCGAGTATATGAAGGGGGTGCGTACGTCCTTGTAGATCACAAAGGAGTCGTCTAGTTCTCCCCCCTTAATGGAAAACATATAAAGCTGTATCACGCAGCCCAATCATTGATCCCAGAATGACTGAAACCCACCTTGGTCTAGTGGCACTCTGCCCTGGCCGAGCGTTACCCACCTTGGTCTAGTGGCACTCCGCCCTGGCTGAGCTCTACCCACCCTGGTCTAGTGGCACTCCGCCCTGGCCGAGCTCTACCCACCTTGGTCTAGTGGCACTCCGCCCTGGCTGAGCTCCCAATATATATATATATATATATATATATATATATATATATATATATATATATTACAATATCGCCATTACGGGCCTTACGCCTGAATCGGCATGAAATCTATCTTTTACGTTAGCATTACCTTCTTGCTAACGAATAAACCCCTTTTTCGGCGCAAGACTTCGTGTCCTAACCGACTCTCTTACAAAATTACCATTACAGGCCTTACGCCCGAATCGGCATGAAATCTATCTTTTGCGTTAGCATTGCCTTCTTGCTAATGAATAAACCCCTTTTTCGGCGTAAGATTTCGTGTCCTAGCCGACTCTCTTACAAAATTGCCATTACATGCCTTACGCCCGAATCGGCATGAAATCTATCCTTTGCGTTAGCATTTCCTTCTTTCTAACAAATAAACCCCTTTTTTCGGCGCAAGACTTCGTGTCCTAGCCGACTCTCTTACAATATCGCCATTACAGGCCTTACGCCCGAATTGGCATGAAATCTATCCTTTGCGTTAGCATTACCTTCTTGCTAACGAATAAACCCCTTTTCCGGCGCAAGACTTCGTGTCCTAGCCGACTCTCTCACAATATCGTCATTACGGGCCTTACACCCGAATCGGCGTGGAGTCTATCCCTTTCGTTAGCGTTACCTCCTTGCTGACGAATAAACCCTTTTTCCGGTAAAAGACTTTGTGTCCTAGCCGACCCTCATACAATATTACCATTACGTGCCTTACGTCCGAATCGGTTAAGACTCCTCCTTTGCGCTGGGATTGTTCCTCTGCCAATGAATAAACTGCCTTTATTGGCATAAGACCCTGTGCCTCAGTCAGTAGCTATCTGCCGTCACCAAGGGTCAAATATCACATGTTGACCTGTCAGCATTCTCCTGTCCTATGAATTGAATAAAAAAGAATAAAAAAATAAAAAAAATGGGGCTTAAAATAGAGGTGCCCCGCCGGCCTTATTCCTACATTAGGACAAGGGCAAAAATAGCTATAACCCGGCTATGGCAAAAACTCGGAAGGGTGTCACGGGTAAAATCGGGTATCCCGCCACGTGAAAACCTGAAAGGGCGCGTGGGTAAAAGCAAGAGGGGGCTGGCTTTGGCGAAAATCCAAAAGGATGCTTGAGCCAGTAATGTGGTAATTTAAAAGTTCCTCTTCACCCTCATCCCAATGAAACTCCGAAAAGGACGATCACCACAAGTCCTGCCGGAGGTCTTTTCTCTCTACAAACTTGTGCTCGACCCCTACCATCATTGGCAAGACCGGTCGATATTTCCCTTAACTTGGACCTTCCGTCCTCGTTAATGAATAAACCTATCTTTTGCTTCGGCATTTAACCGATGTCGATGAACAAACTTGTGTTCGACCTTTCCTTTAACTTGGACCTTCCGTCCTTGTTAATAAATCTACTCTTGCTTCGACATCTAACCCACTGTCGACGAACCAGCCTATGTTCGACCTTTGCCATCATCGGCAAGGCCGGTCGACGTCTCGTTAGCCCGGACCCCTCATCCGTTGCTAACAAACGAGCCCACGTTCATCCCGGATTCGTTCCGTGAATCAAGTAAAAAGAAAAAAGAAGAAAAAAAGAAAAAAATGAGGCTTAAAATAGATGAGGGGTCCGGGCTACCGTGTTGGGATGTTCATTACCCGGTGTATATGTTTATCATTTGATAGTGTGTGGAAAGCCTCACCCAAAATGCAAGAGTGGATGTAGGTTTGACATGGTGAAACCGGACTAGTATAAAAATCCTTGTGCTCATGTGTGTGATTGCTCCCTGTCCCTCTCCCCTTCTTGTGTGATTTTGACACATGCTATATTCTTAACTTGAAGTTTAAGATTTGTGACATAGTTAATCTTGTCACTGGGTGAATAAATCTCATCTAACTATCTATATCTATTAGATCGCGTGTGTTTCTGCGAAAATCAGACATAGTGTAAGGCAAAATCGAATTCAACCCCCCCTTGGTTTGTCATACTTGGGCCAACACAAGTAAATATACTATAGAGAACATATCAACCATTTATTTATGTAGTTGTTAGTAAGTAATGCTTGCTACACACCCTTAATTGCATTAAACTTATACTTTAAATTTCCATTAGTCCACATGGGATTGATGAAATTTGGAAAGCAATGAAATTAAGATTCTAAAAAAGACATGGAACTGCATCATTTCAAATTTTTGTGGCAGTCTTTTCTCTTTCTCCAAGTTCTATTTGTCAGTGAGTAATACTTGCATGCTACAGTCTAAGTTTCCATTAGTCCACATGGGCAATGTCCCCGGATAGTGCTCCGGGCCCTGATGGGTTCACCGGCCACTTTTTTCGTGCTTGTTGGGGTTTCATGGGCAATGATGTTGTGGCTGCTGTCCAAGGCTTTTTCTGTGGCCACCCTCTTCCACATTCTTTTACTTGCTCTCTTATTGCACTAATTCCCAAGGTGGACGCACCAAAATTTTGTGCAGACTTCCGCCCTATTAGTCTTTGTAACTTCTGTTACAAGGTTATCTCACGTGTTCTTAGCGACCGGTTGGCCGGTCTTCTTCCTATTTTGATCTCCGAGGAACAAGGTGCATTTGTGAAAGGCCGGTCTATTGTGCAAAACATCTCCCTGGCTCGTGATATGGTGCAACACTTAGGGTATAAAGGCCGAGGAAGAAATGTCATTTTCAAGCTCGACATGGCCAAGGCTTATGACCGGATGGAATGGGATTTCTTATTCGCGGTTCTTCATAAATTTGGGTTTGATCTCTCCGTTATATCCCTCATTGAACCTCTTATTACTAATTGTTGGTTTTCGGTCCTCTTTAATGGGAGCTCTCATGGTTTCTTCAAATCCACAAGAGGCCTCCGTCAAGGTGACCCTATTGCTCCCGCTCTCTTTATTTTGGCGGAGGAGGCTCTTAGCCGTGGGCTGACCTCGTTGTTCTATACAAGCCGCGGTGGGAACTTCTTCACCCTGAGGAGATGCCCCACCATCTCCCACTTGTTATATGCCGATGACACCCTCGTTTTCTCCAATGGTTCCGTTCGGCATCTACGTCGGTTATTTGCCTTTCTCAAGAAATACGAGGTGGCTTCCGGTCAACTTATCAACACTGCCAAAAGTAACTTTATTATTGCACAGAATGCTCCTGTTTCTCTCAGGCGATCCATTGAAGACATCACGGGGTTCGTCAAGGCTAACCTCCCGTTCACCTATTTGGGAGTCCCCCTATTCTCGGGCCGTCACAAGGCGGTGTATTTTTCCTATATTCTGTCCAAGACGGCGGCTAAACTGCAGGCATGGAAGACTGGATTCCTTTCTTTGGGAGGGCGAATCATTCTCATTCGTCACGTGCTCTCTACTATGCCTATATACACCTTGGCATCTACGGCGATCCCGAAGTCCATCTTCAAAGCATTCCACAAGCTCCTCGCTAATTTCTTTTGGGGCTCCTATGAAGGCTCGCCAAAGAAACATTGGAAATCTTGGGCAACCATTTCCCGGCCCACTAACTGTGGAGGCTTGGGTGTCCTCAATCTCTATGACATGCAAATTGCCATGCGCACCAAGCTATTATGGGAAGCCATATCTACTACATCACTGTGGGCCAAGTTTTTTTCGGCTAAACACTTTAAATTGGATCACTATTCCATTGCCACCTTCAGTCATTCAATTGCTGCGGATAGGGTCTTGTGGCAGCAAGCTGCCACCACCATCTATGCTCACCACCGTGTCCTCATATCTCCCATGGACGCACATGCTTCTTTTTGGTTGGACAAATGGACAGGTGGGGCTGCCTTGTACTCCTTCCTGCCACCTCATATATGGGCTGCCATGTGTGATAAAATGTGCTCAGTCAAACAAGCTATTTCATCACCCGCGGGTCACCCTTTCTTGACTGCTTCTAGTTATTGCCCTCCAATCCTGCTACAGCAAGCTTTTGCATCTACAGGATAGCAAGACTTATGGATGTGGACCCCATCCTCCAATGGCCAATTCTCCTCCAAGAGTGTGCGCCTGATGCTTGCTCCTGTTCTCCATCCAGCCCAGCCGTGGAGTGCTCTTTGGGACCATGTTATTCCTGTCAAGTGGTCGGTGCATGTTTGGCAGCTTCTCCTTGGATGCGTACCTGCCGACGATATTATTTCAAAATGTGGGATTCCTCTTTGCTCCAAATGTGCTTGCTGCCCCTCCCCTCGGACTGAAGATTGTATGCACTTGTTCTTCCTCAGCCGCACAGCCAAGGAGGTGTGGGGCGCCCTATTCGATTTCCTCCAGTTTATCTATCCTAGCACCACTTCGGTCAACTCTGCTATCTTTGGCTATCTTGGCAGTCTTCAGCTCCAATCGGTGGCTGGGAGTTTATCTCGTTGCATCTTCTTGGCTGCTCTGTGGGAGATTTGGTTCAGCCGGAACCGTGCAAGGTTTGATGGCCAGCCCATGAACTCTCGTCATATACTCGGGAGAGTCATGCTTGCTGTCCGCTCTCTTGCCGTTCTTCACCGGTTTAGGGGACGTCCTGTCAACTTTGCGCAGTGTCAGTGGCTAAGCTCTTGGGGGGTCTCTCCTAGACTGGTGCAGCAAGGTCTCCCAAGGATCGTTCGTTGGCTGCCACCTCACCCGGGCAGGCTGAAACTTAATGTTGATGGCGCGTTCAAGCGTGATGTTGGTGCCGCCGGTGGAGGAGCTGTTCTTCGGGACTCTCTTGGCCGACTTGTTGTTGCTCTTGCTGCACCCTACCACAATGTCACCTCCAGTCTTGAAGCCGAAGCCCTTGCTCTCCGTGACGGCCTCTCTCTTTGTCTTCAACGAGGACTCCTTGATGTGGAAATTGAATCCGACTCTCTCGTGGTTGCTCAAGTTGCTAACCGGAAGTTTGATTGCCCTTGGCGTTTGCACCTTATCATGCTCGATGTGGATTGTATATCTCAAATTGTACACGTCAACATTTCCCATGTCTTTCGTGAAGCCAACCAGGTGGCGGACATGTTGGCCGGTCATGGGTGTTTTTTGTCGTCCCCTTCATCTTGGTGTTCTTGGGCCGAGCTCCCAACTTTTGTTAAGGGTCCCTATCGTCTTGATAAGATAGGGTGCCCCTCTTTACGGCATTAGCTCGCTTTTGTACTTTCCTTTCATATATAAAAGTTCCCTCGACGGCAGTTGGAGGTGGAGCGTCCCTTCCCTTCTCGTAGGGATGAACGGTCCACTTCCTCCGGCCTGACAGGTATTGCCTTAAAAAAAAAAGTTTCCATTAGTCCACAAGGGATCGATGAGACTTGGCAAACAAAGAATGACTCTAAAAAAGACATGAAATCTGCATCATTTCATATATTTTTTGGTAGTCTTTTCTTGTTCTCCAAATTTTATTGGTCTCATGGAGACTAATGAGATCTTGGGGTCCAAATTTATTGCATCTCATGAGTATGCTGCAAGTATTACTCCTTATATTTGCACTCCATGATTCATTTATCTTTTCTTGTTGTTAATTAAATCGTACACCACACCAGCGAAGTTACTAGCAAGTAATGGGTTGAACAATGATTTACCCATGATACCACATACCATATCTCTTTGTTGGGTGGTTTGAGGTTTTGATTGTGAGCTATGTAGCACTTAAAACCTTAAGAGTAGGTGATTATCCTCCTATGCAGCACACATCTGTTCTGGGGGCCAACCCTACATTATCTCTAACAACATGGGTTAGGATCTCTCTCTCTCTCTCTCTCTCTCTCTCTCTCTCTCTCTCCACTTTTTTTTTGCCTTTTTGTTGGTTGCAACATCCCCATCCAAGTGCCTGGGGACTTCAAGCCCACGCCAAAGGGATAGGGTTCTAAACCCAGTACTCTCCAGTGACGTGGGCATTAGCTGCCCAACTGAGTGAGTGGCTGGCCCTGACTGTCTTCATAAATGGATCAAATGGGGAGGTAACAAAATAGGGATTAGGAGTTCAAGGGAGATGGGGGATTAAAAATCTGCAAGCTATTGAACCATCGTCCTGGCGGATGAGCTAGAATTGTTGCCACTTTGGGCTGGCAATTAAGTAGCAGGGTGATTATTTTGTCATTTATCTGGTTAATTGCAATTTGTTGTTGAGATTATTTGGTCACACCTTAATTAATCTCCTCATTATTAATGTACCCGACATCTTAATAACCTTTGTAATTTTCTCTTCAATGAATTATCCCTATGAATCCTTTACTTTTCCTCAAATGGAGGGTTGCTAGAATTTGGGGATTGTTAAGTTGCCGTGCCGTACGTACACCGCTCTAAAATTAACATGTGAAGATGTTAAGATCTTATTAATTAACCCATAAAGAATCTCATGCATTAACATGTCAAGATCTTTTTCTTGCATGCATAATAATGAATATGTACAGAACTTCGTTAAGTTGTTTGACAAGAGGAGGAGAAAGGAAAAGGAATTTGAATCCACAAAAATACAATAATCACATGATTCTTGATAGGGATATATATATATATATATATATAACATGAAGCAAATGAATGAATGAACAATATATAACCAAGGTAGTGAAGCCTCAAGGGTTGACATTCCAAGCAAGAGTGGGTTCATAATGGAGTGCAACACCTCCAGGATAATTCATTCATGATGTGTTGAATTCAGTTCAGGCTGGGTTGAGCTAACTGGCCCAGGCTCAAAGGATTTGATCAGGAGAGGGGGGGAATCCTATCAATAAGGGAGGCAGTACTTAGCTTAATCATCGCCTGACCTGCAAGCAAGAGAGGAATGGAAGTTAAAGCTTGGGATTTTGGTCCCAACGATGACCTACTGATGCTTAAATTAACAAAGGTCTTTAATTAAGAAAATAGGTAACCCGAAGAGGATTTAGATCACATGAATATCATGAACTCTCCTCCTCGGGTTTTTTTTTTTTCAAAATCTTCGGAGAGAGAAGAAACAGCCCAAAACAAGGCTTGGTGTGGTGGGCTGAGGTGCTGATCTGGTAGTGGACCGACATATTTGGTGGGGATCGGCCCACACAAGGCTTGGTGTGGTGGGCTGAGGTGCCAGGTGAGCCCCCTCCTAACGGGCCTGACGACTTATTTATGTTTTGTTCTACAGTTTTGCATGGAGATGCCTTTTACAATGATGGGACGAGTATTTGTTTTCTTTAAAGAGGCTCTATTGAAATGTAAACTATTACCAGACGATACGTATTTAGATGCAGTGCATTAAATGCGATGGATCATATGAGAGTGATTTAAAACCTTCCTTCGTATACCTCTTCGACGGCAGTGTGGGTCCATTGCAGACATAAAAGGACCCGTCCCTGGGTATGTCGTCTAAGCAGATGCAGAACGAACATAAGATTTTTATATTTATTTTTATTTTAAAATTTAAATTATTTAATTTTAATTTATTATTTGACAGATTGTTATATTATTTATCTATATTTAATTCAAATAAAAATTTTAAGTTATTTTAATTATTCACTTTTATTTTAAAATACTACATAAATTTAACATATTTATATGAGATTGTTCTCAACTTTATTAAGTTAATAAAAAAGAATGAAAAAAATAATACTAAATAAAAATATATTTTCTATCAAAATTTACACTTTATAATATATCATTAAAAATATACATACTATATGATATATAATATTACATACGAATATTTTACGAAGTGAATACGAATGAGGTAACCGTATTTGCTCCGATTCAAATTTAAATATTATCTGTATTTGAGAAAGTAAATACGAAATCAAATATTATCTATCAATATAAATTCAGATTTGAAGAAGATCCGAATAATATCCGGATCTGTTGATAGGCCTAGAGTGGTACTTGAGTTCTTAAAACTGATATCGAGACTCGTCATATATAACTCTCTTCGATGACGTGTTAACGAGAGAAAGAATTGTTGGATCGAGAGGACGGTCAAGCTAGAGGGGGAGGGGGTGAATAGGTTGACCCTTTAAAATTCTATGCGCGATCACACTTGAAATATAGTGCAGAATGATAGAGATATGATCAACAACTAAACAACAAAGAGAATCGAGCCTAATCAAACATCTAACGAGAGGAGAATGATCAGAGAAAGCAAACCACAAGAGAACACAATTTTAAGGTGGTTCGGTCTCCCTGTGGAGACCTACGTCCACCTCCCCACTTAACCAGTGAGGAACCCTGCTGAGCTTTACAGCTTTGCTAAACCGAGGAAGTAATTCCTCTACACTGCTGACTACACCAACAGAACACAACGAGGAATGAATCCTCAGATCCGCTGTCAAACAGTTTGAAGGCAAACTACCTTGACACCCATGATCTCAGCACAGCCCGCTGGATCAGAATCACCCTCTCTTCACTAAATTCAGTAGAAGAGAGGAGTACAATGTTCAATAACAAGAGAAAAACGAAAAGATAAGAAATCACACTTCAGCACTTGGACGCAGCGGAATTGGAATCACCAACAGAGAGATCCATGCGCATGAGGTTCAACCCTTGAATCTCCTCCGTCTGGAATGTAGAAGAGTCTTGGTGGCGCGATGATCTTCTGATCTGATTTTTCAGCAGCCTTCGTCCAGTTCTGCTCTCAGCCTTGGTCCCGTTCTGCTCTCAGCCTTAGTCCCGTTCTGCTCTCAGCCTCTCTCTCTTGTTCTTCTCGGCTGAACCTATTTTGTGGTCTTCCCGCGCACAAAACAATTCACGTGAGGCAGGTGGGCCACCACCCTGATTTCCTAGTTATCCTCATGATTGCTCACGTGGGGAACCTTCTGGAGTGGTGAAGGTACGAAAGCTTATCCGCTTGTGGCTGATGTGGCAGTTGACGACTGAAGGTGGGATCCACTTAACGCGCTCAGCAACTGGAATTAGATGGCGTCAACCCTCTTGCTCCAAGGAGTTGACGCAGCCTTCAGATATCTTCTTCCTACGAAACTCAAGTCTGATGCGTTGACTCCATCAGCCAGCTGCGTTAACGCATCGGCAATCCAGTGATCAAGGTCTTCGCCAGATAGACGTGCTGCGTCGACGCTGCTAATCCATAGCGTTGACGCAGTGGTGTTCCAGAGCTGAATGTATATCAGACTCAATTGCTGCGTGGACGCTGTCTTGCAATGGCGTTGACGCACTGCAGTATTCCAGTGAGCTATGGACTCTGCCTCATTAACTACTGCGTCGACGCTGCTGTAGCATGGAGTTGATGCAGCCAGGTGAATCTCTAGAATCCTCTTCAACTGAAGCGTGGACGCATTGAACTCCTAGCGTCGACCATGTTCCTTTATTGCATCAAAAAAGAATTATATGAAAGTATTACTGAATCAATATTGTAATCAACATTTTTGAGTTGAATGCTACATTCACATTTCATTGTTGTCATCATCAAAACCAGGGGCACAACAATCTCCCCCTTTTTGATGATGGCAACTATGAGGTGAATGCCATTGCATCTAAATGACAAATGTTCAAACAAGAAGGTTCAGATCAACATGATTTTAATTCAGTGACAGAAGAAAGCATCAATTTTGTCATTCATTCAGGTTCAGAGTTTTACATCATAGGCACAGACAGAAAGAAGAAAACACTTAGTCAGTCAACATATTTGATGCCAAGAAGAGGAAGACATTTAGTCATTCAACATATTTACAGATGCAATGAGCTCTAATCTAGATTCTAGCTTTCAAAAATTCTCCCCCTTTGACATCATCAGAAGGGGGGTAAATGTGAAACTGTTGTCCAGAGTCATCTCAAGATTGGAAGTAACGATTGTATCTTCTGGCGGAAGGAGGTTGCTGGTGCTGACGAGAGGACTGCCCGTGAGTAGACTGAGATCCTTAAGGTTGCTGGCCAAACTGTTGTCCTGAAGTAGATTGTTCTCTTGCCAGTAAATCTCGGATATCCTGAGAGAGCTCACCCAGCTGATGACTTAGAGTGGTGCGTACACTGTCAATGGCAGAAGAAATATCATTTGTGACAGATTCCTTAGTTTTGAACTTGTCCCCAAGTGAAGTAACTTCTGCAGTTACTACTTTAATATTTTCAACAACCGCAGTGAGGTTGTGTGGAAGAGCGTGGATTGGGCCTTTCAGGGTCTCGACGCTTATCCTTACGTCATAACATAAATCAGTAATCTTACCAAAAGATGTAAGAAATGAAGCTTGATTATCATGCACAGTTGTCACCATGTCGGCTATCTTCTCAATGATAGTTAATACAGATTGTAGAACCTGCCGAGTAGCCTTGTCAGATTGGAGCTTGGTGATCAAAAATTGTTTCCACTCGGATAAGAGGGAAATTTCAAACTTGGAGATTCTAGTGTGCATACTGTTGAAGTGATAATCTGTGAACTGCAGCAACCTATCTATCCTTGCTTCCTGTCGCTGCATCATTATAGTCATGTTAGCAAACAACTCTTCAACTGTGGCAGGTTGAGCTGCGCCAGAAGGGGGAAAAGGTCTGTCATGTCTGTATTGACTGAAAAAAAGTTCAATAGCTCCAGTCATAAGAGGTTCAAATGAGGGTGCAGACCCACTTGGCTCACCAGTTTCCTGCTGAGGACTTGGTGATTTATTGAAAAATTCAGTAGCATCTGTCCTTGGGGACTCTGTTCTTGGAGGACTACCCTCTGGTCGTACTGCTCTAACTGCAGGTGGAGGTGATGCATCTGTTCTGACATTATAATCAGTGTCTACAGTTGGAGGCACATGTTTCTGACTTGGTAGTATCCTCACTGGCTGTCCATTAATAACTTTGAATCCCATGAACTTATGAATATAAGAGAGGGAGTAAACATTCCCTTGAGGGATGATCATTTTCTTCTCAGAACCAAAATCTACGCCAACTTTTCGAAAGATGGCAGTCAATGGAGCAGCATAAGGAAGTGTTCTGGATTGTGTCAAGCAAGACCCCATCGTCTGAATAACTATATTAGGCAGTGAAATGTGTATTCTTTTCAGCATACAGTATAGCAGAAATCTCTGCATCTCAGTGACCCTTTCCCTACCACTACTCTGTGGTGTGATCATTGATGTGCACATATGGTGGAGCAGTCTATTCAATGGAGGGAACTGATTTGCTTTCAGACTGGATAAATAAGCTTCCCTTACATCTGAAGGATCACTAGGTTTGTCAGTCAGGAGAGCATAGGCATCATGTTCATCAAACTCAAAACTGTGTAGCTGAACCCCATTCTTGGGGATTTTCCAGGCTCTGGCAAACAGCTTATTTGTTAGTTCGAAACTAACATTTCTGACAGTTGATGTAAGTTTCGGAATATGAGGCTCATATTTCAAATTGTGGTAGAACTCTCTAACCAGGGTGGGGTAGTAGACCTTATGAGTTGTAACGAAAGACCACCAGCCCTGATATTCCAAGTTAGGAAATAGTTGCGGAAAAACTTCAAGCATTTCATGGTCGGTAGCAACAATATAGTGTGAAATGAGAACTTTCAGAGGTTCTTCCACGGTGATGGTAAGAGAGGGATCAGAGGGCATTACATGAGAGCTTTCCGCACCTTTCTGTCTCTTCGCAGCACCTGAAGATGAACCCTTCTTTTCTGTCCTGACATCAGATGCCTTTCTCTTTTTGGTTGGCGGACTAGGATCGCGTGAACGCGTCTCTTTCCTCTTCCCTTTATCGTGAGCAGCTTTGGAGCGGGGCTCCATTTTGCCTTCGACCGATGCTGAACTTCTTTGATGTTCCTCTGCCCTCTTCTTCCCCTTTTTAGTGGATGTCAGAGGAGCCATGGCAGCGAGATGAATGGAACAGGAAAGTGCTGTGAGGGTTTTGGAGAACACGGAAGGTAGAACAACAAAGGGTTTCGAAAGAAATGGAGACAAGCAGCGGTCACGCTACGCTTTTAAAGAAGCTACGAAGCCCTTTTCCGAGAGCGGTTCAGTCGGTTCAAGTCAGGGAACCGGTTTGAGATGAGTCAAGAGACCCACTGCGTTGACGCATTGGAGTGGTGCGTAGACGCAGTGGTGTAACGATGAGATGTTATAGCCAAGAAGGAGGTTGTGAGAAAAACAGTCGAATTTAGGAAAAATTATTAAGCCACTGAGATGATGTTGAGAGACACTTACTTTCAAGGATTTTTAATTGTTGCAGATCAAGTTCCGTTGAAAGAGATATATGTAAATAGGCTCCAATTCATTTAATGATAAAGAGAAGAAATAATCTTAAAACATTGAATTAAAAACCATGAACCACTAAAGGCACCTGCCTGGAAAAAAAGTGGAACTCTTTTCACACTAGAACCATTTTCATTTCTATCCCTTATATCTGTCAATTTTAAGATGCCTTTCAGAGAGAGAGAGAGGAATTTAACTGGCATTGATGATAGACTCAGTTGAATAAAGAGCTTCAGATCAATCACACTCACATGTTTTAATTATTTTTAACATTTTCAGCATTTTCAACTTTGTCAACTTATTTTCACGTTTTCATTAGCAGTCAAGTATAGCTAGCCTTTTGACACGGGTACACATATTTATCAGGCGAGTCCCCGGTTACTCAGCATAGCAAACTATTCTACATTGAAGGACCAGAGTTGGCAACTGACGTCATGACATGCCTTTCAGCACTTTGTAGGTGCATGAAGGTAGTTTCTCAGTTAACAGTTACCATTGCTCTGTAATGATTTATTTTTCACTTGAAGACAGAGATAGCAGCTCACCTCATGACTTGCTCTTTAGCACTTCTTTGGTGCATATGGCTAGTTTCTCAGTGAAGACCTACCATTGCTCTGCATTGTATAACATGTGTAAGGGATTGCTTCTTCAGCGTTTAAAAACTATTTCTGAGTTTATTACCAATACAAATATTAAATTCCTCTACACAGTGGTTTCTTTACTTTTGAACAATAAGGTTCGAGAGATGATAAGGTCCTGATTTTATTAAATTGTTCAGCTTTTATTCCATACATAGTGCATTATTGGGTTCAAAAGTTCTTGAATTCAAACATCATAAGAAGTATATATCTCCTATCATTAGCATTTCATAGAGCCATTCAGAACATATCTCATATTCAATAGGAATTATCACTGTAACTCCCCCTGAATTTAAGACTTCATCTACATATCCCAGTACTCAAGAAGTTTTCCCTCATGCTAGAACGTGAAAAGCATGTAATTGAGAATCAAAACGATGAGATAGATCAAAGAGGTGAGTGAATCTGAAGAAGAGGAGGCTCCAAGAAGAAAAGATTTAGAGAAGAGACTTCAAGAAGGAATAGCTGCGTAGACTCAGAGCCAGGGCTGCGTTAACTCAATCCAACCATAGCGTCGACTCACTCATCCAGCCAGAGACACTTCACATCAGGTTTTCAAAGAATAAGCTGTCTGGTGCGTTAACCCTATCTCCACACTGCGTTAACTCACTTATCCAACAAGCAGTAACAACTCTGTACTTTATTCAGCCTTTTGTCACCGAGAAATTAATCCTAAGCTAACTCCCCCTCAGACCATGCATGAATGAAATTATAACTACCAATAACATGAGTATCATGCTGAAATTTTCTTCATTATGAATTGATTGAAAGAAAGATAGACATAACATGCACGGACTGTCACGCCCCGAGCGCGGAAGATACCCGGAGACGCGTGACGAGTTTATATCGATCATGTCATTCAGAGTATTGGTGTATTCGACACAAAATCAGAGATGCGCAAAAGTAAAGATAACCCAATCCTTTAATTCCTTCATAAAAGTACTTCTATTACAATCCCTTGAAAATGCTAGAAGAAAAGTACAACATTGACTCAAGAAAATATAGAAAAGTCAAGACTAGTTGATGCTTGAGAAGTTCTAATCTCTTTCACTCTTGACCTTCCCCGTCCGTTTGGGTCTCGTCATCGGACTTACCTGAAAAGTAGGGAAAACTGAGTGAGTGAACGCTCAGTAAGAAATTATATCTCAAGAACTAACAATGGGTTTAAGTAATTACATTTTTTCATGAATGCAATAAGCTATGCATGCTCACGTTAAACGATAAGATAGAGAGTATATCAACAAGATAACAAGGTGAACTATTCACGAACTTTCAAGTACTAGTATCAAGTAGATGTCCAGATGTTCAAGCAAGTGTATCCATAATGTCATGTCGAAAGTTTTAGCTATCACATTCCAAGCAAGCAAGTATATAAATACCCTTTTTCGGGTCACGCAAGTCATGTCAAGTACGAATCAAGTATAAGATTTGTGGAATGTCCAATCAAGTTAGTCATGCACTTCGGTACAATGCCATACCGTGATCATTCAACTCCCATGGGCACAAATACTTTCGGGTGCTCCTCCCAGGACCAGATCGGGCCCTATATGTGCAGGCATTGATCATGTGTTTTGACATCCACTTTTGTGTATAGCCAATATGGAATGAAGAAGTTTATGGATATTCAAGATAGATCTTGAGAGAATAGAGTTCAAAAATATGAACTTGATGTAGAAGAACGATAATAACAGTATAAACACGAGTATCATAAAACTGGGTGGAATTGGTTCCCCAATCGGGTACCATATCAAGTAAGTGCCCATACTTAGATGGTCACCCCTTTTTATATAGAATTGGGGTCCACAAGAACAGCATATTAATGGCATGATATCCTCATCCCATTAAGAATATTCCCATGATATCCACATAGCATATCATGAGGGCCGGTATACCATGTTTCTATAGAGTGACACGGCAAAATAGTGCAATAGGTTTTTATGGTACAACCTGCTCAGTCAGCCTTGAGGGAATCCAAGGCTCGAGGAGTCTTACGGAGGTCTCCATGACTAACTTGCTAGTCCAAAGGAACGGAATGTCCAATGGAGAGCTTGTATGTCACCGAGAATTGAGGGGTAATCGATAAAACATCGGGGAACGTAGGACTATACTCACGGAATGGAATATAGTGCCTATATATACATATATATTTATATAAAACCCTCGGTTAACAGTAAACAGCATAATATATGTACACAAGAAATTAACGTCTTAACACAAGTCACTACTTAGGAAATTAACGCCCTTCACTGGGTCGTTATTTTGACATTTGACGACTTCTGTAACCGTCGTCCATTTAAATTTCTATTTTTGCTGAGATTTTCTTTATTCTGTAATTTTGATTAAACGCGCCCTAGCCAGGGGCGTCTCTTTCATAAAAGACGACCTACTGAGGGTCGTTAATTCACAATGTTTTTCCAAGGATATGAATAGTAACGAATTTTCATGATAAATAATTTACAGGGAACAATTATATGGATAGGACGAGAAAAATACCAGGATTCCAAATCTATGATCATGCATTAAATTAGATTTATGGTTTCATAGATATTCAATTTTTAATATAAGTAATTACTAATTATCTGAAATTGACGCCTCCTCTGTCGGGCGTCAGTTCTTGAATTAGCGCCCTAGTCAGGGTCGCCTCTTACATATTTCACAGAAAACTTCATAAAACGCAGTGAAACGATGTGCATGAAATACATATATTATCATCATGTTATTAAGATGGTTTGGGGCTACAATTCTTGAGAAAACCTACCTGATTAATCAGATCTTGGTGAGTGTACATGAAGGTTGTGAAGAGAACTCTGTTCTAAACAGGGTTTTCTGGAAGAACGATGTATTCAGCTACTACCGAATCAGAAGAACTTCAACACCCCTCTGATGGTCCGGAAGCAGATTTCACTAATGCTCCGTCTGTAGAGAAATCCCCAACTTTCTCTGTAACGGATGAAGATGATTTTGATGAAGAACCCCCATTCTTCACTTCGACAATAGAGTTACTATTTGCTGCAGACTTCCTACAGAAGGAAAAGTTGAAGATCATTAATTTTCCTTCATCATACATAACCGAAGGTAAGGCAGGAACAAGGAAGAACAAACCTGTGTTCTTCACAGATGACAGCAGCAGCAGATCGCCAAAATAGCGATCAAGGTTGATTAGAAGGGTATTTATAGAGTTTTAGGAACCCTAATGGAGTTAGAGTTCTATTGGAAAATCTATTTCCCCGTTAGAGTCCTTACTATAATTCTACTAACGCGTGCTAATCTAGAAACTTACCCTAGATAATGTCCTGGTTCGAACGGAACACAATTGGAATTAACGCTTTAAACTAGGTCGTTAATTTTAATTGACGCCTTATCCTGGGTCGTTATTTTTGTAATTCGCGCCCAAGAAGAGGGCGTTTCTTTCCCTTTCCTTTTTAGATTTGACGCCCTTTGGTGTAGGCATCTCTTTTTAAATTAACGCCTCAGGTAAAGGCGTTTCTTATTTAAATCACGCCTTGATGAGAGACGTTATTTTCATTTTGGCTTATTATTTATGCACTTTTGGTTTTTTATCATTTATTTACTAAATCTTTTAATCTATTTTGATTTACTTTGATTTATTCAGATCTATTTGGATCTATTTGGATCTATTTCTTTTATTTTACTAGGGTTGCTACACCCTCCCCCACTTAAAAAGAATTTGGTCCCCAAATTCAATCGCATATATATATATGTGTGGAGAGTGTAGAGTACATACCTCTTAAAATAATTCTGGGAATCGTTTCCTCATGGATTCCTCGGTCTCCCATGTGGCTTCGTGTTCAGAACATTTACTCCATTGTACCTTTAGCATGGGAATAACTTTATTCCTTAATGTTCGTACCTCGCGATCGAGGATCTTCATGGGCTTTTGTTTATAAGTAAGGTCCTTCTGAATCACCAGGTCTCCATCATCAATGATATGTGACGGATCGTGCACATACTTCTTTAACATGGATATATGGAATACATTATGTACTTCGGATAATTGAGGAGGTAAAGCGACGCGATAAGTAACCTCGCCAACCCTTTCTAGTATCTCAAAAGGTCCGATAAACCTTGGTGTAAGCTTGCCCTTAACACCAAATCTCCTTATTCCACGTCCAGGTGATATCTTGAGAAAAACGTGATCTCCGATTTGGAATTCGAGATCTCTCCTTCTTGTGTCAACATAAGCCTTTTGTCTAGACTGAGCTACTTGCAGTCTTTCTCTAATCAACTGTACCTTCTCAGTGGTATCCCTTACCATGTCTGGACTTAATAGTTGTTTCTCTCCAACTTCGTCCCAGCATAAGGGTGATCGACAACTCCTTCCGTATAAAGCTTCGAAAGGTGCCATTTGTATACTTGCCTGATAGCTGTTATTGTATGTAAATTCAACCAACGGCAAGTGATCATGCCAGCTTCCACCAAAATCAACGATGCAAGCTCGAAGCATGTCTTCAACTACCTGATTAGTTCTCTCGGTCTGACCATCCGTTTGAGGATGGAAAGCTGTACTAAAGTTAAGTCTCGTCCTTAGGGAATGTTGTAGACCTTTCCAAAAATGAGAAGTAAAACGGAGATCTCTGTCAAACACGATCGAGACAGGAATACCATGTAATCTGACTATCTCTTTCATGTATAATGCAGCCAGAACATCACCTGACCATCGATTCTTGATTCGCAAGAAATGCGCCGACTTGGTCAATCGATCAATGATAACCCATATTCCATCATGTCCTCCTTTTGATTTAGTTAGACCCATGATGAAATCCATACCAATATCCTCCCACTTCCATTTGGAAATATCCAGAGGATGTAGCTTTCCGGCAGGCTTCTGGTGTTCAGCCTTAACTTGTTGGCAGGTGAGGCAGCGAGACACAAAATCTGCTATTTCTCTCTTCATATTAGGCCACCAGAAAGTTCTTTTTAAATCTTGGTACATCTTAGTAGATCCTGGATGAATTGTGTACCTTGATCTGTGAGCTTCATTTAAGATCTTATTCTTTAATTCTGGACAATCCGGTATACAAGTTCTATTTTGGCATAACAACCTTCCATCTGAAGCTAGTTGGAACCCATATTGTCCTTCTAGTTTGCCTTTGATTTCCACTAATATCGGGTCATCATCCTGAAATCCTTGTATTTCTGAAAATAAATTTGGCCGTATGCTTACGTGATATAGTATAACACTTTTGTTTCCCTTATCCATGCTTATCTCCAGCTTCGAGAATTATTCTAGCAATTTTCACTCCTGAATCATACACTTGGCTAATAATGCTCTCGGCTTTCGACTAAGGACATCAGCTACATGATTACCCTTTCCAGGATGATATTGTATAGTAAAGTCGAAGTCCTTGAGATATTCTAGCCAACGCCTTTGCCTCATATTTAATTCCTTCTGAGAGAAGAGATATTTAAGACTTTTATGGTCGGAGTATACAATGAACTGCACTCCATATAGATAATGTCTCCATATCTTCAGTGTAAATACTACCGCGGCCAATTTTAAGTCATGAACTGGGTAGTTCTCCTCGTGCTTCTTTAATTGGCGAGAAGAGTAGGCTATAACTTTTCCTTGCTGCATTAGAACACATCCGAGGCCAATACCAGATGCATCGGTGTATACCTCGAACTTTTCTCCTTCAATTGGTAGAGCTAAGACTGGGGCTGTAGTCAGATGATCCTTGAGAGTTTGGAAGCTTCTTTCACATTCCTCACTCCATTCATAACGGATCTCTTTACGAGTTAGCCTAGTGAGGGGTACGGCGATCTTGGAGAAATCTTTGATGAATCACCGATAATAGCCCGCAAGACCCAAGAAACTACGGGTCTCGCTAGCATTGGTCGGTCTTTCCCAATTTCTTACTGCTTCAACCTTTGATGGATCTACGGATAAACCGTCCTTCGATATAACATGCCCTAGAAAAATTACTTCTTCAAGCCATAACTCACATTTGCTGAGCATTGCATATAGTTGGTTTGTCCTTAATATCTGTAATGCAATCCTTAAATGCTCCTCATGCTCTTCCTTGGTCTTGGAGTAAATTAATATATCATCAATGAAAACCACCACGAATTGATCTAGATAAGGCCTGAATATACTATTCATTAACTGCATAAAGGCAGCAGGGGCATTCTCTTTCTAACTGAAAGGTAGCTAACAGGACCTTCTCTTGGTCCGTGCACTGCATCACTCTAAATATACGTTCCGTCTCCCGGATCCAGTGCTCCGCGTCATCCAGATCAGTGGATCCCATAAATTTGGGAGGGTTCATATTCTTGAAACTTTGGTGGAGATTTCCCGCTCCACGATGTCCACCTCCTTGTGCTACCTGTTGGAGCACCTGAGTCATACCTTGAAGAGTGCGTTGCATGTTGCGCCACTGAGCACGTTCGACAGCCATTATCCTACAATTTCAATAACTATGTTAGTATGTGATTACGTTATGGGCTTTTACATTATATTTTAACCCTTGGTTCTGCCCAATCTCACTGGTTAAAGTTTTAACCTATCCTTGGACTTGGGTTTCCTAGGAAGTGAATACCCTAGGCTCTGATACCACAAAAACTGTCACACCCCGAGCGCGGAAGATACTCGGAGACGCGTGACGAGTTTATATCGATCATGTCAATCAGAGTATTAGTGTATTCGACACAAAATCAGAGATGCGCAAAAGTAAAGATAACCCAATCCTTTAATTCCTTCATAAAAGTACTTCTATTACAATCCCTTGAAAATGCTAGAAGAAAAGTACAACATTGACTCAAGAAAATATAGAAAAGTCAAGACTAGTTGACGCTTGAGAAGTTCTAATCTCTTTCACTCTTGACCTTCCCCGTCCGTTTGGGTCTCGTCATTGGACTTACCTGAAAAGTAGGGAAAACTGAGTGAGCGAACGCTCAGTAGGAAATTATATCTCAAGAACTAGCAATGGGTTTAAGTAATTACATTTTTCCATGAATGTAATAAGCTATGCATCCTCGCGTTAAACGACAAGATAGAGAGTATATCAACAAGATAACAAGGTGAACTATTCATGAACTTTCAAGTACTAGTATCAAGTAGATGTCCAGATGTTCAAGCAAGTGTATCCATAAAGTCATGTCGAAAGTTTTGGCTATCACATTCCAAGCAAGCAAGTATATAAATACCCTTTTTCGGGTCACGCAAGTCATGTCAAGTACGAATCAAGTACAAGATTTGTGGAATGTCCAATCAAGCTAGTCATGCACTTCGGTACAATGCCATACCGTGATCATTCAACTCCCATGGGCACAAGTACTTTCGGGTGCTCCTCCTAGGACCAGATCGGGCCCTATATGCGCAGGCATTGATCATGTGTTTTGACATCCACTTTTGTGTATAGCCAATATGGAATGAAAAAGTTTATGGATATTCAAGATAGATCTTGAGAGAATAGAGTTCAAAAATATGAACTTGATGTAGAAGAACGATAATAACGGTATAAACACGCGTATCATAAAACTGGGTGGAATTGGTTCCCCAATCGGGTACCATATCAAGTAAGTGCCCATACGTAGATGGTCACCCCTTTTTATATAGAATTGAGGTCCACAAGAACAGCATATTAATGGCATGATATCCTCATCCCATTAAGAATATTCCCATGATATCCACATAGCATATCATGAGGGCCGGTATACCATGTTTCTATAGAGTGACACGGCAAAATAGTGTAATAGGTTTTTATGGTACAACCTGCTCAGTCGGCCTTGAGGGAATCCAAGGCTCAAGGAGTCTTACGGAGGTCTCCATGACTAACTTGCTAGTCCAAAGGAACGGAATGTCCAATGGAGAGCTTGTATGTCACCGAGAATTGAGGGGTAATCGATAAAACATCGGGGAACGTGGGACTATACTCACAGAATGGAATATAGTGCCTATATATACATATATATTTATATAAAACCCTCGGTTAACAGTAAACATCATAATATATGTACACAGGAAATTAACGTCTTAACACAAGTCACTACTTAGGAAATTAACGCCCTTCACTGGGTCGTTATTTTGACATTTGACGACTTCTGTAACCGTCGTCTATTTAAATTTCTATTTTTGCTGAGATTTTCTTTATTCTGTAATTTTGATTAAACACGCCCTAGCCAGGGGCGTCTCTTTCATAAAAGACGACCTACTGAGGGTCGTTAATTCACAATGTTTTTCCAAGGATATGAATAGTAACGAATTTTCATGATAAATAATTTGCAGGGAACAATTATATGGATAGGACGAGAAAAATACCAGGATTCCAAATCTATGATCATGCATTAAATTAGATTTATGGTTTCATAGATATTCAATTTCTAACATAAGTAATTACTAATTATCTGAAATTGACGCCTCCTCTGTCGGGCGTCAGTTCTTGAATTAGTGCCCTGGTCAGGGTCGCCTCTTACATATTTCACAGAAAACTTCATAAAATGCAGTGAAACAATGTGCATGAAATACATATATTATCATCATGTTATTAAGATGGTTTGGGGCTACAATTCTTGAGAAAACCTACCTGATTAATCAGATCTTGGTGAGTGTACGTGAAGGTTGTGAAGAGAACTCTGTTCTAAACAGGGTTTTCTGGAAGAACGATGTATTCAGCTACTACCGAATCAGAAGAACTTCAACACCCCTCTGATGGTCCGGAAGATGATTTCACTAATGCTCCGTCTGTAGAGAAATCCCAAGCTTTCTCTGTAACGGATGAAGACGATTTTGATGAAGAACCCCCGTTCTTCACTTCGACAATAGAGTTACTATTTGCTGCAGACTTCCTACAGAAGAAAAAGTTGAAGATCATTAATTTTCCTTCATCATACATAACCGAAGGTAAGGCAGGAACAAGGAAGAACAAACCTGTGTTCTTCACAGATGACAGCAGCAGCAGATCGCCAAAATAGCGATCAAGGTTGATTAGAAGGGTATTTATAGAGTTTTAGGAACCCTAATGGAGTTAGAGTTCTATTGGAAAATCTATTTCCCCGTTAGAGTCCTTACTATAATTCTACTAACGCGTGCTAATCTAGAAACTTACCCTAGATAATGTCCTGGTTCGAACGGAACACAATTGGAATTAACGCTTTAAACTAGGTCGTTAATTTTAATTGACGCCTTATCCTGGGCCGTTATTTTTGTAATTCGCGCCCAAGAAGAGGGCGTTTCTTTCCCTTTCCTTTTTAGATTTGACGCCCTTTGGTATAGGCGTCTCTTTTTAAATTAACGCCTCAGGTGAAGGCGTTTCTTATTTAAATCACGCCTTGATGAGAGGCGTTATTTTCATTTTGGCTTATTATTTATGCACTTTTGGTTTTTGATCATTTATTTACTAAATCTTTTAATCTATTTTGATTTACTTTGATTTATTCATATCTATTTGGATCTATTTGGATCTATTTCTTTTATTTTACAAGGGTTGCTATACAGACGACTAAGCTCCCCCTGAGTTTAAAACAGATACACTTCAAAGCAAGACAAGTTCAATCATTCAAATTTCAAAAGATAAGTCAGGCACTCAAATCAGGCATCCAGATGATAATTGCACAGACCAAGCTCTCTTCTAAGATAAGAGAATCTATCATTGTTCAGAGGCTTGGTAAAAATATCGGCCAATTGAGATTGTGATTCAACAAATATGAGTTTAAAATTTCCTTTAATTACTTCATCTCTTAAGAAATGGTGTCTAATTTCTATGTGTTTGGTCCTAGAGTGCTGGATAGGGTTTTTGGCCAGGTTTATGGCACTTGTGTTATCACACAATATTGGGACACACCCAAGATCAGTATGATAATCTTGGAGTTGGTGTTTGATCCACAACACTTGAGTACCACAACTCCCTGCAGCGACATATTCTGCCTCTGCAGTGGATAGTGCCACTGAGTGTTGTTTCTTGGAAGCTCAAGAAATCAAACATCCTCCCAAAAATTGGCAATAGCCACTCGTGCTTTTCTTGTCGAGTTTGCATCCAGCATAGTCTGCAGCTGAATAGGATACAAGATCAAAAGAGCAAGATGCAGGGTACCAAATCCCTAAATCTCGAGTTCCAGCAAGGTATCGAAAGATACGCTTGACAAAACTTAAGTGGGATTCTCTAGGATCAGATTGAAAGCGAGCACACATGCATACACAAAATTGAATGTCTGGCCTAGATGCAGTAAGATAGAGGAGTGATCCAATCATACCTCGATATGTTTTTGCATCAACCTGTTTACCTTTCAGATCTTCATCCAAGTTTGTGTTGGTGCTCATAGGAGTGCTGATTGCTTTCAGATTTTCCATTTTGTATTTCTTCAGCAACTCAGAAATGTACTTTGCCTGGTTGATGAAACATCCTTCCTTGCTCTGAGTAATTTGCAGACCTAGAAAAAATTTAAGTTCACCCATTAGACTCATTTCAAATTCGGTGGTCATTAAGCTGGCAAACTCCTCACACATGCTGGGTTTAGTGGAACCAAAAACTATTTCATCAACGTAAATTTGAACCAGAATAATATCTGAATTTCTTACCTTGGTGAATAGAGTTTGATCCACTTTACCTCTAGAATAGCCTTTCTCTGTGAGGTACGAGCTGAGTCTATCATACCACGCTCGAGGTGCCTGTTTGAGTCCATAAAGAGCTTTGTCCAATCTGTACACATGGTTAGGATTTTCTGTGCATTCAAAACCAGGGGGTTGTTCAACATAAACTTCTTCCTTTATTGACCCATTTAGAAAAGCACTCTTTACATCCATTTGATGTAACATTATTCCATGACAGCAAGCATAAGTAAGTAATAATCTAATAGCTTCTAATCTAG
Source organism: Amorphophallus konjac (assembly GCA_022559845.1). Classification (NCBI taxonomy): domain Eukaryota; kingdom Viridiplantae; phylum Streptophyta; class Magnoliopsida; order Alismatales; family Araceae; genus Amorphophallus; species Amorphophallus konjac. The sequence continues at coordinate 154,114,340 of CM040121.1, forward strand.
CTACTGGAGCAAATGATTCTTCAAAATCAATGCCAAATTCTTGATTATAACCCTGTGCTACCAGCCTAGCTTTATTCCTAACTACCATTCCATTTTCATTCTGTTTATTTCTGAAGACCCATTTAGTTCCAATTACAGAAAGCTCTTTGGGTCTTGGCACAAGATACCACACCTTTTTCCTTTTGAATTGATGTAATTCTTCATGCATTGCGTTTATCCAATTACTATCTTTCAAAGCTTCAGCAACATTTTTTGATTCAATTTGAGAGACAAGGGCCAGATTGTCCATTTCCTCAACACCTCTAAAATGAAATCTAGTTCTAACAGGTTCATGCAAGTTACCAATGACATTGGATAAAGGGTGATCCCTTAGCATCCTTACATCGGTTAGAGAGATACCTTCATTCATACCTGTATCACCATGGTAGGTTGATTCTGCATGATTATCATTTAGCCTTGTCTCTTCATCTTGGAGATTCTGTTCTTCCTTTTCTTTAAGGAACTTCCCTTCATCTTCATCCCTACATAATTCCTCAATCTCAGAATTTTCATTCATTTCATCAAACACAATATGAGGGGATTCTTCAACAGCATGTGTTTTTAGATTTAAGACTCTGTAGGCCCTAGAGTTACTAGAATATCCTAGAAGGATGGCAGGTTCACTCTTAGGTTCAAATTTGTCCAACGCCCATTTGTCATTATTTTGAACAAAGCATTTTGATCCAAAAGCTCTAAAATAAGCAACAGAAGGTCTCTTACCCTTCATCAATTCATATGGAGTCTTTTTGGACTGAGGTCTTACCATTGCCATGTTTACAATGTAGCAAGCTGTATTTACCGCCTCTGCCTAGAACTTCCTTGGGAGTTGTCCTTCAATCAGCATGGTTCTAGCCATCTCCACAAGGGTTCTATTTCTTCTTTCCACAACTCCATTTTGTTCGGGAGTTCTTGGAGATGAGAACTTGTGTGAAATTCATGTGGCTCTGCAAAAATCATCAAATTCAGAATTGTCAAATTCTCCTCCATGATCTGACAAGATAGATGAAATGGCAAACTTACCATCCTGTTGCACATTCTTGAAGAATGCCTGAAATTCTTCAAATGCATCATTTTTGTGAGTTAGAAAGAACACCCAAGTAAACTTAGAGAAATCATCTACTAGAACAAGTCCATATTTATTTCCACTCACACTAGCTGTTCTAGTTGGTCCAAACAAATCCATATGAATGAGTTCAAAAGGTTTAGATGATTGAATTTCAAGTCTGGACTTAAATGACTTTCTAGTGTGCTTACCTTGAGTGCATGCACTACAAACTTTGTCATTTTGTTTAAATGATACATCTGGCAGACCTTTCACCATGTTAAACTTTGCTAACTTATGCAAGACACTATAGCTAGCATGCCCTAGTCTGCGGTGCCACAGCCAAGCAAGTTCACTTTTATTCACAGCAAGACAAAGATTGTTATGTGCAGGGTCATCTAAATCTACCACGTACATATTGTTTATTCTTTTTCCAATGAATTTAACTTTTTCAGAACTCATCTCTAAAATGGTGCAAGTATGAGCATCGAACACAACTTTATTTCCTTTATCGCACTGCTGGCTTATGCTAAGTAGATTATATTCTAAGCCATCTACAAGTAACACATCATCAATAAAATTTGAAGGATTTTTACCTACTTTACCTTTTCCAATTATTTTTCCTTTATTGTTTCCTCCAAATGTAACATGACCCCCGTCTTTCTCCACCAAGACACAGAATTTAGCTTTATCTCCCGTCATGTGCCTTGAGCAGCCGCTGTCGAGATACCACCTATTATGTACAGCTGCAAGACACTCCTGCAAAACACATTAAACAAGAGATTTTGGAACCCAGATATACTTGGGTCCCATCAAACCATAAGACGTGTTCAGGTAGGACATCAAGCTCTTGGGAATCCATAGTTGCTGTTGTGAGGGTCTTTGATGTGGTAAGTTCAATGATTTGACAGATTTGTGATTATTCCTGTGCCATTGATAGTGATGACTCCATGATGTACTGGGGAAATTTGACTTAAGGACTCTAGATGAATGCATGCTTCTTGGATGATTGAGAGTTGGATGCGTAGACCCTCTAGTGTTGCTGCGTTGACTCATCCACCTACCATATCTATCATGGGGGTTCTGGTACATGTAATGCGTTGACTCATGGTAGTGACTGCATCGATGCATCTGAGTATTTCTGACCGAATGCCCTTTCTGGAAAGCTAGATGCGTTGACGCCATGTGACCAGTGCGTTGACGCGGTTGACTTCTACCAGACCTTGAACCTTCTGATCTTCTATATGATTGATGTTGGGTTGATGAATTACAGCTCGGATTCTTGTATTGACCTGAGGAGGCATATTTGAACATAAGTGTGCTTTTCTATTTGTTAAGATTCAATGTTGCCTTCACTTTCTCATTTCCTTTTTATTTTCTGATTTCATTAGACTGTTTTGATTTTTCCTCATTCTTCTCATCCTTTTTGTTTTCATCCATTTGATTCTCTTCAGATGTGTCCTTCCCAGAGACAAATGTCACCAATCTAGTTCCCAGTTCTTTCTTTTTAGTAGGATTGAATCCAAGCCCTTCTTTTCCAAAGTTGCACTTAATTCCCATAACAGCATCAAGGTTATTTTTACCCTGTGTCATTTTTTCGAGGGATACTTGTTTGCTTAGGTTCTCATCCTCTAATTTCTTCAGATTTTCTTGAAGTTTTGCATTGACTCCACAAATGGCCTCATATTTCTCTTCAGTAATTTTTACTTCTTTCTCCAATTTCTGCATTCTTAATTTCAATTCATCATGCATCGTCAGTAGAAAATCATTTTCTTTCTTCATTTCAATTAACTGTTTCTTATACTCATCTTTTTCTTCCAAGGCCCTTTTTAGACACACGATTTCAGCATCTAGCGTTTTGACTTTTTCATTCAAATCATCTTCTTGACTTGTTTGATTTTTCTTTTTCTTTAGAGATTTATTTTCCTTTTTAACACCTTCATACTTATCCAGCAATTCGTTAAAAGCTTCTTCCCAATCATTACAATAGAAATCTGCAAAGGGAGAGGTTACCTCGACTTGATCATTACCATTTACCATGAAGCACAGTTTCACCTCGCTTTCTTCTTCAGAGGTGCTTTCTTCATCTTCATCTTTTTCTTCATCACTCCAAGTGCTTAGCATGGCCTTGGGCTTTTTGTTTCTCCACTTTGTCTGCGTCTTTTTCATATTCTCAGGACACTCCGACTTGATGTGTCCTTGTTTCCTGCATCTGTAGCAAACAACTTTATCAGATTTCTTAAGATTTTCTGGCTTGAGTTTTGAGCTAGTTCTTTCCTGATATCCTTTATATCTAGCAGTCTTACCTCCCTTTCTTAAGAATTTTCTGAATTTCCTAGTAAGCATGGCTATTTCACTTGAGTCATCATCAGATGAAGATGACTGACTATCATCTGAGCTTTCCTTGCTGCTGGAACCAGCCTTCAATGCAAGGGGCTTTTTCTTCTTCATGTCCTCATATGTTCTTTTCAGATTCAGTTCATAAGCCATGAGAGAACCTATTAGCTCATCTGGTTTGGTGGTGGGAAGGTTCCTAGATTCCTCAACGACCGTGGCTTTGGTATGCCAGATTGGAGTTAGGGATCTAAGAATCTTCCTAACCACCTCATAGTCACTATAGGTCTTTCCCAAACCTTTAAGACCATTCACAAGAAGAGTTAGTCAGGCATACATTTCAGATATATTTTCCTCAGGTTTCATCCGAAAAGATTCATATTCTGAAATTAACATGTTAGCTTTTGTCTCTCTTACCTCTAAGGTACCTTCGTAGATTACCTCGAGTCTATCCCACATTTCTTTTGTGCTGGAGCATGAGGATACACGCAAGAATTCCTTGGGATGGAGTGAGCACTGCATAATGTTCACGGCTTGCCAATTTACGTTCGACTTTCGAATCTGCTCCTTCACCCAGAGTTCTTCATCGCCTTCAATTTGGTATGGCCCTTTGCTCACGACTCTCCAGATTTCATGATCCTGCGCTCTTAAAAATACTTGCATGCGATTTTTCCAGTACGAATAATTAGTTCCATCAAAAAATGGTGGCCTATTCACTGCATACCCCTCAGGCATGAGTCCTTTGTTCTCCATTAAATCTCTCTAGGCTGTGAAACCTTTGCAAGAGAGCCTGGCGCTCTGATACCACGTGTTGGATCGAGAGGATGGTCAAGCTAGAGGGGGAGGGGGTGAATAGGTTGACCCTTTAAAATTCTATGCGCGATCACACTTGAAATATAGTGCAGAATGATAGAGATATGATCAACAACTAAACAACAAAGAGAATCGAGCCTAATCAAATATCTAACGAGAGCAGAATGATCAGAGAAAGCAAACCACAAGAGAACACAATTTTAAGGTGGTTCGGTCTCCCTGTGGAGACCTACGTCCACCTCCCCACTTAACCAGTGAGGAACCCTGCTGAGCTTTACAGCTTTGCTAAACCGAGGAAGTAATTCCTCTACACTGCTGCCTACACCAACAGAACACAACGAGGAACGAATCCTCAGATCCGCTGTCAAACAGCTTGAAGGCAAACTACCTTGACACCCCTGATCTTAGCACAGCCCGCTGGATCAGAATCACCCTCTCTTCACTAAATCCAGTAGAAGAGAGGAGTACAATGTTCAATAACAAGAGAAAAACGAAAAGATAAGAAATCACACTTCAGCACTTGGATGCAGCGGAATTGGAATCACCAACAGAGAGATCCATGCGCATGAGATTCAACCCTTGAATCTCCTCCGTCTGGAATGTAGAAGAGTCTTGGTGGCGCGATGATCTTCTGATCTGATTTTTCAGCAGCCTTCGTCCAGTTCTGCTCTCAGCCTTGGTCCCGTTCTGCTCTCAGCCTTAGTCCCGTTCTGCTCTCAGCCTCTCTCTCTTGTTCTTCTCGGCTGAACCTAATTTGTGGTCTTCCCGTGCACAAAACAATTCACGTGAGGCAGGTGGGCCACCACCCTGAATTCCTGGTTATCCTCATGATTGCTCACGTGGGGAACCTTCTGGAGTGGTGGAAGGTACGAAAGCTTATTCGCTTGTGGTTGATGTGGCAGTTGACGACTGAAGGTGGGATCCACTTAACGCGCTCAGCAACTGGAATTAGATGGCGTCAACCCTCTTGCTCCAAGGAGTTGACGCAGCCTTCAGATATCTTTTTCCTACGAAACTCAAGTCTGATGCGTTGACTCCATCAGCCAGCTGTGTTAACGCATCGGCAATCCAGTGATCAAGGTCTTCGGCAGATAGATGTGCTGCGTCGACGCTGCTAATCCATAGCGTTGACGCAGTGGTGTTCCAGAGCTGAATGTATATCAGACTCAATTGCTGCGTGGACGCTGTCTTGCAATGGCGTTGACGCACTGCAGTATTCCAGTGAGCTATGGACTCTGCCTCATTAATTACTGCGTCGACGCTGCTGTAGCATGGAGTTGACGTAGCCAGGTGAATCTCTGAAATCCTCTTCAACTGAAGCGTGGACGCATTGAACTCCCAGCGTCGACCCTGTTCCTTTATTGCATCAAAAAGAAATTATATGAAAGTATTACTGAATCAATATTGTAATCAACATTTTTGAGTTGAATGCTACATTCACATTTCATTGTTGTCATCATCAAAACCAGGGACACAACAAGAATGATTTATTTGAGGGCTATCATATCTTTAAGAGTTCGTTATCGCGAAACTCGCACGTTTGGATGACAATATAACTTTTATTTTTAGCGATTACGTGTTTAGATTCAACGGACTATGTTTTTAAATCTCTTATTTATTGTGAACTGACATTTTATTGTTTATTCTTTATTTTGAGTACCACATTTCCAACACTCCCAGCCAAGGTTTCCAAATATGTTTGGAAATTTGATTGAGATATGATGGCGACGACTTTATTCAAGGCAGCAGCTTACGTGATGAAATTAGCTCACTGCCCCAATATCTCGAGTAAGAAGGTGCAAGATCATGGCTTGTAGTGGGCCCCCCCACGTTACACTACGCTACACACTGTCTCTCTCTCTCTCATGGCTTGTAGTGCACCCCCACGTTACACCACAGTATACACACACCCTCTCTCTCTCCACACACACACAGAGAGAGAGAGAGAGGATAATGGGGTGTTTGGGAATATTTTTAAATAAAAAACTCTTTCTATCTTTAAAATTGTGACATATCAATTTTTTACTTAATTTTTAAAATTAATAAAAAGAGTCTTTTGGTGTTAGGTAAAAATGTTATAATTTTTAAAAAAATATGTCAACTTGTTTGGGAATCTTCCTCCCAACTTCATTTCTGCCGTCATGGGGAGGGGGGACCGGCGGGAGAGACGGGAGAGACGGGAGAGGGGGGATCGGCGGGAGAGACGGGAGAGGCCGGCGGGCGGCCAGCGAACGGGGTCAGTAGACCGCGATGGGAAGCCGAGGCCTTCGCCTCCTCCTCCTCCGGCTACTGCTCATTTCTACCGTCGTGCTGGCGGCCCTGTCCAGCGCACGCGCGCGTCGGAGACCACACACACACGATAAGAACGCACCTCTGATAGTGACAAAAGGGATTAATTGTTCTTCACTAATTAATACGAGGGAGAACATTGGTTGGGATAGAAGATATTTCTCGATCCCGCAACAAAAGCGCCGCTCTTCTCTTTAACGGTGCTTCTACTCTATTCACTATCTGGATGCCCTTCCCTCCACCTATGAACGTCTCCCATGCATCTTATCAACAAATTAAAAGTGGGTGTATTTGGAGGGAAGGGGATCGGAGGAGGTAATTGGCCGGTCATTAATTAGCAAGAGAGGATCAATTAGGTGGTCATTACTGGTCACTAGGGATGTCAACAGATCAGATACGGTGCAGATAGTGGATTATCCGTATCCGATAAAGAAGAACCGTATCCGTTTGATGTTCGTTAAGTATTCGGAAAGTGATGTATCCGAAAATCGTTATCAAGTATCCAAAAAATACGGTTAACGGACGGTTAACGAATAGTTACTGAACATAAAAGTATATATAAGATTAAAATTTAATATGTAAATTAATTCAATTAGAAAAAAATTTAAATTAAAAAGAACAATATATATGATAAATAAATAAATTTCAATTTAGTTCTCGTATCATGTTTATTCATGAGCCAACATATAATGCAATTAAAAGTATATAAATATATAATATTATAATATCTCCAAAGATAATTTGAAACATATAAAATTTAAATAATAAAATAAACTAATTCTTTTAGACTTTAATCTTCATCGTATTCTCATTCTTCACATATATTTTATGAAAATAAAGAATATATTAACTTGATAATTTAAAAAATTATAAAAATATCTTATAATTTAGAAATATTTTACCATCATGAAAATAGAAATGACTTAAATTATATACATATCTCATCTTCAATATCATTTTCTTCGAGACACTAAATTATTTGAGTCAAATACAAACTTGTTTAACGATAACGGACGGATACGGATTCGAACGAGATCTATCCATATCCATATCTGTTAAGAAATCGAATATATCGTATCCGTTAATTTATCGGAAAGAGAAATAATATCTATTTACTGTTCGTTAAACTATTGAAACGGACGGTTATCGAATTGACATCCCTACCGATCACGGAGAAGTACTTCTCTGCGTGAGGTGAGGGACCTGAGAAGAGGAGAGATGGATGTGGCAGCGAAAGAGCACTGCATCCCCCCAGCGCTGCCACACTGCCGAGTGTCGGTCGGTGCTCTCCGGCGCGCTGTGGCGGTGCTCACAACGGGTGACCAAAGTCTGATCACCCGTACGTTCGGCACAATTTATAACTCAAACCTTGGAAAATTAAAATATCAATCCAAAACATAAGTTAGTTAATGAGTGACGATATATATAATTAATATGAATATAAAGTGATTATTAAATGAAAATGATACATTATTATTACATGAAAATGCCGATCGAAACTCTCTCTCTCTCTTGCTAGATACTTAATTTTATTTTTATCGAGGAATGGAGAAATTTGAACTCGAGACCCCTCCCCCAAAATGGGAGGGACGATGAGACCACCACGGCAATTCAATTCGTGGGCTCAAGTGTCAATCAAAAACTCAAGTTAGTGAGTGAAAAAAGTGACTCGCGGGTGAGTGGCAGGAATGCAGTGTAACGTCCCTGCCGACTAGTGGAGAGATGCCACAGCTCCCGTGCATACAATTGGCCGCGTTGACGCCCTTTCTCGCACTAATTTAATAATATACAGCAGATCCCCTCTCGATCGTGAGCCCTATCCATCAAGACCAACTATTTAATTTATTGGTGTTTGGGTGTGGGAATTGGACTACTAGACCCAAATGTCTGTCACAGATGACGACGTTGGGCTTCAAGTCATGAAACACGGCCGTCCATGTATCCCTGCCACGCTTGGTGAAATGGCGACAACAAGGCTGCTGCGCGGCCCAGCTGGCCCAAAGCCCTGGCTGGTGTCATTTTTTGGGATCATGCACAGGTAACCCCCCACGTAGAAAGAATTGAGGGGCCTTCGCATCCCACAATGGTCGAAGAAAGAAGCAAATTAATTAGGGAGCAAAATTAGTATAAGTCAACTAAAAAAAGATTTTTTTTTCCTCCGTACAATTTAGAGCTTAACCAAGAAAGCCTTCGACGAAGATATTTTCTAGACAGGTGAAAATCTTATGCCCCATTTGGTATCGGGATACTCAAGTGGGGTAACCCGGCCGGTGTATTCCCTAATAACTCTTACTTTGTACGTCTAATAAAAGAGTAACAATAACGAGATTTGAAATTACAACCATTCTGACTTATAATTTGAGGATAAGTGAACGGTTGGTATCAAGGTATGCCTGAATTACAATAAATTTAATTTATCCTTATCCTCAGGGTTAAATCTGGGATGAATCATTCTAGCTACCTTTTTAGTTTAAATAAGTTATCCCCATATTTTTTATTGTTTTATTCTCAATTGAATTATTTTAATTGCTACCAAACAACACTAGATTATGAATGTGAACTTGGATTGACTTCTGCTATTGTTACACCAGCATCTCGAGGATTTTTACTTTAGTCCCTATAAATAAGGGTATTCATGCTTTAGTCTCTCAGATACAACTATTTATCTAACAGCTCTTAAAATCTTTGCCATTATACTAAAAGACCCCCCCCCCCCTCGTTCCCTTCGTGCAATACGGTCCGCAAAAATGATAACCCATGTATGGTTAAATTTACTCACGTGTAGTAAAAGATGAAAAACTCCCTAGTTATTGAGAGAGAGAAAGTGAGTGAGTGAGAGAGAGAGAGGGGGGGAGAGAGAGAGAGCAAAAGGATCGACATACCACCCTCTCCACTGTTGTTGCTCCCATGTCCACGGGAGGACATGAGGAGGGGGAGCAAGAGGGGGGAAGAAAGAGAGAGCAGAGAGTGAAAGGGACCGGAGGGAGTTTCCAACTACCCCCTCTGCCTCCTGCTATAGCAGATCTACTCACACTGGTAGCTACTCAAGATCATCGCCCTCTCTGCCATCTTCTACTTCTCGATCCTTGGCCGACGTCTTTGCCTCCTTCAATCGACTTGTTGTGAGCACAGACTGCCTTGGCCACGAGCAGACTCGACCGTGGGCACTGGACTTGGCCGCGAGCACATCTTCTCACACTAGACTTGGCTGTGGGTGCCGCCGCATTCAACTTCGCTATTGCAGACAATTTGGACATGGCCATGGTTGTAACATCCCTAATTTAGAAGATTATATATATATATATATATGTTTGTGCGCGCGTGTGTGTGTGTTAGATTATTTGTGTTAGATTAATTGATAAGAGCCCAATAGTCGCAAATAGTCAATTGAACCCCCTTAGTATTATGAATTTGTACAAATAATAGTTTGCTAATTGTAGCATACTTCTACACAGAAATATCTTAATGGAGTGAGATTGGCCCATTGGATAGATAACTAAAGAACCTACAAATTCTCTGTTAAACAGTTTTGGAGATTTTGTCATTTAGTGGGTTAAAATACTAAATAATCGAATATAGGATTGGATGAAGTTACACAAAGACAGAAGAATAAATGATCTGAACATGGACGAGGAAAAGTAGATGATGGACTTGGAAGCTTAGGTGATGAACATGGGCGTAAAAAATAGATGAAAGACAATGAAAAAGTAGATGGAAGGAAAGTAGATGGAAGATGAAAAGTTAGATGAAATGACAGCTAGGAGATAAAGTAGATGATATGAAAAATAGGTGAAGTAAATTAGACAAAGTGAAGTAAGCGGTGTAAAGTAGGTGATGGACTTAGATAGGAAGACTTAGGCGATGTGATGAACTTGGATGATGTAATTTAGACTATAAATTTAGATGATGGAAGCTTAGGCGATGGACTTTGATAGAGGAAGATTGAGACGATGCGATGAACTTAAACGATTTAACTTAGACGATATAAACTTAGAGGATGGAAGCCTTAGGCGATGGACTTAGACGGAAGAAGACCTAGACGACGTGATGAACTTGGACGATATAACTTAGACGATATAAACCTAGACGATGGAATCATTAGGCGATGCACTTAGACGGAAGCCTTAGGCGGTGAACTTAGATGGAGAAAACCTACACGAAGGAAAAGTAGACGATCGATGTTCGCCTTCGAAGAATTGGACGAAGCGATGAACTTAGGCGAAACGAAAGAGTAGGCAATGGACTTCAACGAAGCAAAGAATTAGACGATGAACTTGGATGAGAGGGGACTTAGACAATGGAAAATAGATGATAGCTTTACAGAATGACTTAGACGATGACTTTACAAAAATTGGTTGATGGATTTAGATGGTGAAAATTTTAATGGTGGACTTTCTACTCATAAATTAGACTGAGTGATGTATGACAAGGGTTAGAGACATGTGATAGGGATTATTGATGAATGACAAGGGTTACCGATGTATGACAGGTGTGTATGATGGGTGTTAATAGTAAATAAGGGTCTTATGATAGGTGGGAGGTAGTTTATGTCAAGTGAAAGATATTCTATGACAGGTGGAAGACTCAATACCACCACGTAGTAAGTATGCAAATTAGAGGATGATGTTGTTAGTGGAAGGATTTTGGGTTAAACATATTTCCCCACTAAGGCGGGGCTGAGGATCCTATTGAAGCCTCTCTTTTTTCTTTTTTTCTTTATCTTTCTTGTTACCGCCTTTCTACCTTAAGCAATCAGAGTAAGAGCAGGAGGAAGGCAAGAAGAGCATAAGGGGAGAATAAGAAGAAGAAGAGAGGATAATAGTCGTTCCCAACGTGTGGGAACGTCAAGGAGGCTTTTCTGAGTCGCTAGAGGAGTTTGGAAGGGATCTTAATTATAAGTTGTGAAAATCTCACAGTCAATGTAGGCATGTGATAAACTACGAACATGTTATGTGTTGCATATGTTATTTTACACTTACTTTTTGATATCTAGAAGCATAACATTTGTATGGGAATTTACTATTAAGTACATATAAGAACAATGTCACCTTAAGGGGGGAAATGAAGGGTGCCCTAACGAGCAAGTTGTGAGAATTATACCATAGTGCCCCAACTAGTAGTTGTCTACTGTAGGAATTAGACTTAGGGTGCCCTGACGAGCAAATTGCGAAAATTAAATCAGGGTGCCCTCATTAACAAGTGTCTACTATGGGGATTAGACCCATCGTCAGAAGATGATGGACTATTATGAAAAATTAGACAGTGCCTTTTGTCTAGGTGCTACGGCACCCATATGTGACTCCTTATGCGATGGTTTAGATGCATGTCCGATCTCTAGAACTAAAATTACATAAAAATATAGTTTTAATGGTCTTGTTAATTGAACGAGATGATTGAAAATATAGATGAATGTGATATGATTTATGTGGAAGCTTGTGCTTGTGATCTATCACATTCGACCACATGAATAGGCCTTGATATGCTATGCAAGCCATCTTGTAAATGTGAAACATCCGCTAAGCCATGTAATGATTAAGATACATGCTCACGTGAAAAAAAAAAGTTTTATAATTTTATAATCAGATTCCCTTAGTTTATGTTGTATGTAGTACACTTTGGAAAGCATGTTTAATTTGAACTTATTACATGAGATTACCCAAAATAATTACCATATAGTAAGCATGTTAATAGTTTTGATACCCGCTGAGTCTTAAGACTCAGACATGTAGTTAAACTATTTTTCAATAAATTAGAGTGTACTTTTGGCTCCGACGAGTGGTCAGTCGAATGTCGATTCAAGGAGACATTTGGAAGCCCACGGCTTGGACGAGTAAGTTTAATGTTCTCTCTATTTATGGATATGAATGTAATATTTTGGGGAGTCTCTGTGTATGAATACACATGAACACTATTTTGTCACAAAGAGAGATACAATATCATATGTACTGAATGGTTGTGAAATTGTATTTCACGGTGAATGATATGATTATGTTTTTGGATATATAGATGGTATGATCTTTAGTGCCTTGTAGATTGTCCAAACTCACAACGTAAAGATTATATACGTGCGCATGCCTGGACCTAGATGTAGGATCCAGGGAAAAGAGTGCCACAATGACAACCTTAGACTTCGCTGCTACAGTCGGTTTGGGTTTGGCAGTTATTGACTTGGCTCGTAGGTCTTAGCATTGCGGGCAACCTTTGGTTTGGTGATAGCAAAGGGCTTGGGAGCGCAAGGCCGGGGGTGTGTTGGGGCAACTTGTAAGAGTTCTTCACCTTAGTGAGTTTACTGGTAGTGGTGATCAAAATAGCATAGAGGAATTTAAGAAAATGTAAGAGAGAGAGAGAGAGAGAGAGAGAGAGAGAGAGAGAGAGAGAGAGAGAGAGAGAGAGAGGGGCGCTGAAGGGGGTTTCTCCCCTCTTACGTTAGTTGGCTTGGAGAGAGAAAGAGAGAGAGAGATTTCTTATAAATACAAAATATCAGACAATAGAGGTGGATGATAATCACAAGTTCCAATAGATGTCTTGGGGAAATGTGGCCATACGAAAAGATAATAAATTTCAAACATGAAAATTTCACAGATCAATTTTTGGAACAATTTAGATATTGGCGCATAAATTAAGAGGAAGTAAAATCAAGATTTGTCGATCTTGTTGTATCGGTCACGGATAGCCTATTACAAGTATAGTATGATACCGTTGCGTACTGAGATGAAATAAGGAAAAAATATTTATGTATCTTTGATATAACTATTATAAATAAAATTATTAATTAATATTCAACTTATTTGATAGCTCAATTGGATAATTAAGGTGTGATGTGTAATACTTGAGGTCTTTAAGTTCGAGACTCATATTGATCTTGGTTTTAAGAAGTTTTTTTGACTTCAATTTAGCCTGTTTGGTAATAATTCTAGAAAGATTTCAACGAAAAAAATAAGAAAAACATGAGCTTTACAAGTTTGGTAACGATTCGAGAGAGATTTCAATGTAAAAACAAGAAAAACATGAGTGGCAAGACAAGGTTGGCAAGGTTTCAAACCACCTAATTTACTGATTAAGATTGTCATAAAAAATATATTATGTTTTAAAAATATAAATAACATATAAATTATGTGTCACACATTAATCGTATCGATCAAACTATGGTACGATCCGATACACTATATATTGTACGCACTAGATCGATACATCAAACTCTGAACCAGTATGGAATAGGGAGGGGGGGTCCCAGTTGACGTGCGAGCGACCCCGACATATACCAGCAAGGATGGAAAAGGAGGCCATCCGACAGCAATAGGCCATTTCAGCACGTTGAAACCCCAACCCCACCACCATCCATCCAGCCGGGAGAAAAAAGGGCGACCAAAAGAAAGAAGGGATCGGGTGGGGTGGGTGTGCGGTCGTTCCCGACTGACTGTTGACCCGTCTGCTCTCAACGGCCAGGGCGAGGCCGCCGCCCCTCCCACTGTCCCTCCGTACGGACCCGGGGGCCATCGGCCGGATGTGTAGGGGACGTGATTCGCCCACAGATCGCCGTCGCCGCCCTCATTCTTGTCGTCGCAACCACCGGTAAGCATCATTATGTTCCCCACTACCAACAAGCATATGCATGTCTAGCTGCGGCGCCCACATATCGATATGATGCCCAACCCAACCCAGCCCAACCCACTTCTTATAGGCTTAATTTAGCCACCCCTCATGGATCTCCATGTTTCAAGTCAAGACTATAATTAACAAACCATCTCTTCTCTTAACAATAGTGTTCATACGTACGTACGTAAGCAGGGGGGTGCATCCTCGCCATATGAAGATCGACTTTTCAGAGACGAAAAGGAAGGAGTGAGGCCATGCATGCTGTGATTGTGTGTTACAGAGGTGGTGCGTCTTATCCTGGAAGACTACGCCTTTTTCTGCATGACTCGGGCTTCCACTCGACTGAGCTTTATATAGCATTAACAAGGCCCCTCTCTGTCAATTGTCATCGTGGTGGGACGACGGAACTTGGAGGTCCCGAGGAAAATCACCCGCATTGCCCCCACCCACCGCGCGTCACTACGTACGTCGTGTGTATGGATGGTCGGGGTCCCAAAAATCCCATGCCCTGCCAAAATACGGGCTACGGCAGGACCCAACACACACTCACACCCCCACGCCATACTGGCTATCGGATGCCATGTCAGCGCCTGGCGTTGTTGTGTGTGCTTGGGAGGCCACACACCCCACTCACACCACCAGCATAATTCGGCGGCGAGTTATGCCGGCTGGTTTCTCGCATCTCATCAGTGTACCTCCGCTGACTCGCACACAGAGTGGATGCCGCACGCCGTGGCACAAATGGTGCCCTTTCGTAGCATGGAATGAGACCAGATGATCATCCGTAAGCTGACTAGCTGAGGCCTGAACATCAGTGAGGGCGTCCTCAACTGATTATTAACAGTTTGACATTTGTTACTCAGTGATAATCACTTGTTTATCTTTGAAATCATATTGAATTATCTCTATACCTCTACTCTCTAATTTTTAAGACGGACACATCACACCCCCTTGTCACTGACCCCTTATGGCACTTAATCTCAGGTGAGTTCAGTGACTAACCTACTCCTAATTTTTAAATTTTTGACTAATCAACTGTCTCTCAATCTATCCCAGTTAAAACTCTCTCTCCATCTCTATCTCGTGGATGCGTTAATGCCGTCCAGATACACACTCTCTCTCTCTCTTCTCGTTTTCTCCCTCTAAGACGCAGGCGTTGGCCGGAGGGTAGGGCGATAGGGGGTGGTCAGGAGTTGGCGAGAGGGCAAGGGAGGTTGGGAATGTTGCAGGGGTGGTCCATGACACACTAGAGGGTGCCCACGATGAGCATGTCCGCGTGGTCGACATTCTCGAGAACGACGACAGACAACGGGACGTCACACATAGCCTCTATCGGATCATACAAACCCAAATGCGGCACAATGGTACCATGGGACGCACACGGGTCACCTCGGATCGCACGACCCAACGTGTGTTGTGATGGATTGTGCTATCCGATACGTGTGATTTAGGACCCGATACGTGTGGGTCATCTTCAAAATGGGAGGCCAGGCCAGCCTTTGGGCCGCGTGGGTAAGAGACAATCGAGGAGTGAAGTTGCGATGGTTCCGATGACGGTGAGGGTTTCAAATAGCAAGGCTTAGCCGAGCTTTGCGGTATGAGCCGAGCGACTTAGCCAAGCTTCCCTACACAAGAGGGATGAGAGTATCTCAAGAGAACCTTTTGATATTTAAATTTGCAAAGGGTAGATGGAAGGGAAGAGAAGAGGTCTGGGGACGGATCATACAAACCCAAATGCGGCACAATGGTACCATGGGACGCACACGGGTCACCTCGGATCGCACGACCCAACGTGTGTTGTGATGGATTGTGCTATCCGATACGTGTGATTTAGGACCCGATACGTGTGGGTCATCTTCAAAATGGGAGGCCAGGCCAGCCTTTGGGCCGCGTGGGTAAGAGACAATCGAGGAGTGAAGTTGCGATGGTTCCGATGACGGTGAGGGTTTCAAATAGCAAGGCTTAGCCGAGCTTTGCGGTATGAGCCGAGCGACTTAGCCAAGCTTCCCTACACAAGAGGGATGAGAGTATCTCAAGAGAACCTTTTGATATTTAAATTTGCAAAGGGTAGATGGAAGGGAAGAGAAGAGGTCTGGGGAGCTGAGAGTGAGTTTTTTTTTTCTTTTTCGAGTGTGTGTGGTTTTCACGTACCTCGTGATTAGATGTAGAAATTATCTGTTTAAAATTTGAACCGAATTTAAATTCAAATTTATATTCATTTAATCAAATAATTATCTGAATAAAACATCTGACGGATAATTTAATCAGATATTAGATATTCGATTATTAATTTGATACGAATTCGGATATTTAAATATCCGTGTTAAATATTATCCGATCGAATATGAACCCTTGATAAATATCTAAGGATATACATATTCTATATATAATTAACTCAAATCTTAATATATGTTATTTGATTGCTCTTTTTTACCCTTTTTTTATCTCAAAATATAATTTAAAAATAAGAACCCACTTACATCTTTTTGGTAAGTTATCTCTTATTTTTTAAGATGAAGTCTAATCTTTTGATAATATCTCTCAAAATAAAAATAACTTTCACTCTTTCTTTTCTTTTTGAGAAATAACTTACGACGCTCCACACGGCTCACACGACTCATCAATAAGTAGGCTTAGTAATTATCTATTTAAATTTCGAGCTGAATTTGAATTCGTATTAATCAGATAATTATCTGAATAAAATATTTAACGGATAATTCGATTATTAATCAGATATGAATTCGGATATCACATTATCCACCCCGTATCTGATCCGTTTATAAGTCTACTCGTGATGTTATTTTATGTAACTTTTATAGGTTATTGAGGCATATACTTTTATAGCGATGAGGCACTCGTGACACTGGGGGTACACCTGTTTAATTACCTTTGGCCACATATCGAGCCAGGTCATGGCGAGATCACAGGTTGATAGGGGGAAGTTGCAGAGGCGTTCGGCTCCCAAGACGGGTATGGAGAGAATCTTGGCGAGATCGCGAGTAGACTTGATACAGTGGATAAGAGGCGATCGAGGAGCAAAGTAACGATGGTTTTGATGATGGTGAGGGTTCCAAATAGCAAGGCGGCAAAGGTTTCTATGATCTCTGGCGAGGTTAAGGTGGCAATCTCCGGTGATAGTTAAAAAAAAAAAATTGAATGAAAGAGTTGATGGGGGCTGGAGCTCAGGGGCGGATCCAATGTTGGATCGGCTGGCGGACGGCCGACCGATGTCAGATCTACGTAGAGGGATGGCCGACCGGTGATGATTCCAACCATGTAAATTAAATCAACTATTATTGAGTCCACACCCAAGGGGGCACCACTAATTATCATTATAGTAAGACTCCTAAATATAATTTTTCTTCCGACGATTCGCTGCGTTGGGACGATGGTTCACTTTCCGATTGAAGCAGTGGTAACTTTCCCAGTCTGAATAGGTTTCGATTGAGCCTTCCAATTAAGTTGCTTTCTCCCGCTGAGTTCAAGCTCCACTCTTCAACAGATTAGCTAAGTATACCTCTATATATATATATATATATATATATATGCACTATTCTTAAGTTAAATCTACTATTCTACAAGTTAAATATGTTACCCTTAGAAGGATAAAATTAATCTTAAAAATTAAGTTTTTATAAAAGGAACATAATTTTTGAACATTCTTTTTCTTCTTGGCATGACGCAACACAGTATTGTACCATATCATGGTGGACTGTACTAGTCCAAAACTGACATAGCCGATACAATCGACACAGTAAATTTTAGGGCGCATTTGAAACAGATTGAGGGTGAAGAGATTTTTTCAAAATCCCTTAGAGAGAGAAGAAGCACATTTTAAGAAATGTTCAGAGATTTTTTAATTCTCTTCTCTCTCTCTCTATCTCTCTTCAAACTTCGAAATCTGACATAAAGTACAAGTTAATGAGACATTGGGACATTTAAAAAAAACTTTTGGAAGAGAAAAAAATTCAATGATTGAAGAGCTCAAAATCTCTCTGCCGATGATCTTTACGATAACAAAAAAGTCTCGTTACGAAATCAGCCAAGAAACTAAGCCGTGCACTATGCCTAAATGACATGGAAATGGTTGAAAATGATGATGCAAGCTTAGGAGAGAGAATAAAATAAATTCTCTACAGAGAAAGTTCTGAAATATATAATTGTGAAAATACTTCTAAATATTTTTAAATAGTTAGAGTTATACACTTCCAAATTTTATAAAATACTATGAAAAACATCAATAACTGTACAAAAACTTAAAATCTAACCCTAGGGTAGATTCGTCATTCTCACATTTACAATGTATTTACATCAAGGCAAAACTATAGCCATAACTATATATGTGCATATATTTAAGAAAATTTTTGGCAATTCATAAATATCAAGTACATATATACATACAACATATTATAAAGATATATATGTACAAAATACTAAAAATTGAAAGTCCAGGAGTGGCCACAAAAACGAGGGAAAAACATGTTGTTTTTACTCATATGACTTCTAAGCTTGGCGTCCTAGTAGTTGTACTACGTGGCAGTGCAGCCAATTTTTTTTTTCAAAAAACTTCGAGTCAACCTCGATCCGATCTATATGTTTGTATAGATCGCCCATTAATCTTTGATCAAACGATTGAACAAAATCAAAGAAAATAAAGGTCGGACAGTACCCCTATTTGTCCAAAAATGGGCTAACCATTTTAATTAGACCTATTTAGGATGTCTAATCTCTATTCTTCCTGTTTTTTTTTCAACTCACCAGTTTATATGCCCATTAAAAATGTTTAATATTTATTTTTCCTCTATTTTTTAAGCGTCCAATATATTGAAGAGTGGAAAAAAAACATACAGAAGTAGCTACATACCTCACAACATATGGGGTGGAGCAAGTATATACTGTTCTTATGCTCCTCCGATTGTCGACCACGCTCTCTCCTGATTAAAAGAATGGTCCATCGCTACTTTAGTGACATGATGAAGGGAGGATGCAGTAGCACATATATATTTGTCCGGACAATACATGTAAAAGTTGAGAGTGACTGACTTACCTGATGCTACGAAGGATGCCGTCACTGAGGGATCGGATGAACAATGTCACGTCCGAGGACCCACTTCAAATTTCAGCCGATATTGAAGGCCGATGCCCAACAAGCTTTCTGAATATATATATATATATATATATATATATATATATATATATATATATCGAACTCAGAAAAAAAAGCATTTCTCCAGAAATTAAGGGCTCAACATTTTTCAAAATTCCTAGGTACATGTTGCCCAGCCGATTCTTTTGTACGGTTGATCGTTACGTTCACATCGACGCCGCGTATGTTGATGTGGTGCCGTGTGGAAATACCCATCACTGAAGGACAGCGGCGCCCTATTCTTCGAACCACGGTACAGCAGGATCCCGAAACTTTTGCTTCTCGATCCCAATTTTGTGATCATATTTCGTCGACTTGATCTGAGTCGGAGTGATTCGGGTAGACCTATTCAGATTTATAAAAATATAAGATATGATTTAATTGACTCGGATTGAGTCAGTCCTCCCTCCCTCTCTATCATTCTCTATGACATTTTAAGCGTATTTCGGTGAGGATCCAACGATGGCGGCAAAGATCTGACGGTGGTAGATTAGATCCGATAGTGACGACGATGATCCGGCCAAAAGGGACGTTGCCAGTCACGGTGGGGACACTACAAGGAAAGACGGTCACAGCGACTGACATTTTCGACAGAAAAGTATCCATCGAAATATCGGTATGTATTTCCGACGGATATCTATTTGACAAAAATTCCATCGGAATTTTCGACGGCATAATATTCTGTCGGAAGATCCGTCAAAACTTCCGACGCCA
Source organism: Amorphophallus konjac (assembly GCA_022559845.1). Taxonomy (NCBI): domain Eukaryota; kingdom Viridiplantae; phylum Streptophyta; class Magnoliopsida; order Alismatales; family Araceae; genus Amorphophallus; species Amorphophallus konjac. The sequence goes on from CM040121.1 coordinate 154,134,313, forward strand.
TTTCCAATGAATAGATGTTCATCAGAACTTTTGGAGACTAGAATATTATATACATTTGAGTTTCCGAGAGAATTAAATTCAGTCGAAATTTCTATCGGAAGATTCTGACGGAATTACTTCTCGTCAGAAATCCATCGGAAATAATTTGATTTCCCTCCCTACGGATGCCATCTCCCACCCTCGCGCTCGACTCTCTCGCAGTGGTCTCCCTCTCTCCGACGGTCTCTGTCTCTCTCCTGCGGTGTCTCTCTTTCTCGCGATGGGCTCCGACGGTCCCTCTCTCTCCGACGAGCGGCGACGGCGGAGAGGGCCGTGGCTCCCTCTGGTAAGCACTCGCCGAAGCCCTCTCCCACTCTCACCGTCTCCCTCTCCCACTCTCCCTCTCTCACCGTCTCCCTCTCCCTCTCCCTCTCTCGGCACCTCTTCTTTCCCTCTGTCTCCCTCATCCACTCTCGGCATCTCCTCTCTCGTCGGAGCCCTCTGCCTCTCTCACCATCTCCCTCTCTCACGGTCTCTCTTCCTGTCCCTCTCCCTCACTGTCCCTGTCCCTGTCCCTATCCCTCTCTCAGTCTCCCTCTCCCTCTCTCTCTAACACACGGGCACAGTCACAGATGGGGAGGACCGATCCCCTCCATCTCCCTCTCCCTCACTATGTCTCCCCTCTCTACCTGTCTATACAGTCACATAGATGGAGGGGCCGAGCCCCTCTGTCTCCCTCTCCCTCTCTCTCTCTAACACAAGCACACACTCATAGAGGGAGGGTGATCCCCTCTATCTCCCTCTTCCTCAATCTGTCTCCACTCTCTAACTCTCTCTCTAACACACGCACTCATAGAGATGGAGGGGCCGAGCACCTCTGTCTCTCTCTCCCTCTCTTACTCTCTCTCTCTCACTATCGCGCACACACACACAGAGTGGCAAGGCCCCCTTCCCATTCATTTACCCTCTCTCTCTGTCTCTCACAGTGACGAGATTTTCATGCAGGGTTATTAGCGTCGGGGACGACAACGAACTCCGTTCTATCTTTTCGACCAATTTTTGCTAATAAATGGTCAGTAAAATATATTTTTAAAAATATATTATTTGATTTTAATTTGTTTAATCTGATTTAAATTTATTATTTATTATTATTATATGGGTGTGTGTTTAAATTTATTATTTGAATTTACTATTTATTATAATGTGGGTGTGTGTTTAGGAAAGGGAGGGGGGCCGATCCGATGGCGAGGGGAGGGGGGTATAGTGGGGAGGGTGGCGGCCGGGGTTCGGGAGAGGGAGGGGAGGGGGGTTCGAGAGAGGGAGGGGGGCACGGTGGGGAGGGGAGGGAGGGTGGGGGGCGGGAGGGGACGGGAGGGGACTAGGGGAGGGGAGGGGACGGGAGGGTGGGGGACGGGAGTGGAGAGGAGGGTAGGGGACGGGAGAGGAGGGGAGAGGGGTGGGGACGGGAGGGGGGCACATTGGGGAGGGGAGGAGAGGGTAGGGGGGTCGGTGGGGGACGAGAGAGGAGGGGATGGGAGGGTAGGGGGGGGACGGGAGTAGAGGGAGGGTGGGGTAGGGAGGGGAGGGTGGGGGGCAATGGGGGAGGGGAGGGGAGGGTGAGGGGCGAGAGGGGATATGAAACAAAGAAGGGAGAGGGGGGGTCTCAGTGTGTGGAGGAGAGGGGATGGGACTAGTCTATTTTTTTTAATATGTGGGTTGCAAGGCCGGTGAGGGAGGAGAGGGGGTTCGGTGGGGGCTGTGCTCGCCATCACCTCATAGGCACAGCCAACACAGGAACAGAGTTGCCAACTCACCCGCTTACTCACACGCACAGCATGCTCAACTCACATCGACCTATCTCACCCACAAGGGGAAACCTCTTACTCAAATACACCCAAAAATTGAACCCTGTGTCACTGCACCTCGGCGACCTCAATTTCAGATGCCGTTGACTTGGGATGGCCCATTACTAAGTATGTTTTAATCCCAAAATCATTAATTGTCAAACCTAGGGTGAACGGGGCATCAAACGACCTAAAAAGGCAACCTAGATAGCAAACCGGTCGACCAACACCCAGGGTCGTCGGTCGACTGACCTGCACTGGTTTGTCGACCAATGTACTGGTTGGTCGACCAACACCCGTGTTGGTTGACAGACCTACACTCGTCGGTCGACAGACCTGCATTGGTCGGTTGACCAACCGGGCACAATATGTCGACCGACCACTCACTAGGTGGGTGGAGGGGAGGGGAGGCAGGGTCCCGTGGGGGAAGGGAGGGGGCCTAGTGTGGGTGGGTCTTCGGTGGGGGAGGGGAGGGGGGTCCATCCAGGGGAGGGGAGGGGGTATGGTTTTTTTTTGGGGGGGGATTTCTTTGTGTCCTATTTTTGGCGGTTTCTTCTATTTACTTTATTTAGCTTTGAAGTTATTCATTTGAATGTTTTTAAATTAGATGTTGTTTAATTTAATATATGCATAATGATAAATGAGGTGTTCTTTAATTTTATGTTATTTAATTACGTGGGGTATTCCCTGTGAGCTGAGGTGCGTAGGTGCTACCTAACATTACACACACCTCAAGAGAGCATGTTAAACCCGTGTCAATGAACCTTCCCATTCAAAACTTTGGGGTTGATGTATATGTTCTCATGTTTTTGATGAGAATGTATATATCTACCTCAAAGTCTTGAATTATCCCGTTTGTATAATCTGTGAATGTTTGATCACACTTAGACAGTCATTTACTATATGTATTTGTATAGTTTGTTGATAATTTTGATTGCGTCTTCTCACTCTTCTTTGGTATACCTTTATTGATTTTGAGTATTTTCTTAACCACTTACTAGTAAGTGTTTAAGAGTGTTTAAGAAAATTTCTTAATCCATAAATATTTTTAGTATATCAGAGAAGTGTGGGGAGATGGTACCGAAATTTTTAGTAAATTGTACAACACATATAGTAAGTGATGGTGCAATCAAACCTTCATGAATGTGTTAAAAAGTGATAATCTAAATAATACACCCTTCCTATGTAAATAGTCTGTGACTAACGATGTGAGGAAAGAGTCGGGCTTATTTTCAAGAGTAATGATTTCAAAGTTATTTGTGTATTAACATTTAGTGGGTGCAGGGCTCCTGGCTTGCTTGGTGCTTTGGAGCATATTCGTGTTGCGCCCTCCTTGGCCCCTGGCCATGTTGCTGCGCAGCATGTGGAGTTTGCTGCTTGCCCACCTGCCCTGCCTCTGGATCATCTCGGGGATATACGTCAATGGCGTCCAGCTATGGGTGTTGTGGTTGTTCCTGCTCAACCTAGGCTAGCTGCTGGTGTTCCTACCGAACAGCCTGCTCCTTCTCTGGATCACTTGTCTACTCCAGCCTTGCTTGGTGCTTTGGAGCATGTTTGTGCTACGCCTTCCTTGGCTCCTGGCCCTCCTTCCCTAGGCCTTCTGCCTCCCTCCGTCTTGGTGTATGCCCAAGCCTTGGCCTTGGATTACTCTGCTCTGCCCAGCCTACCCCCGGCTTCCTCTGCTCCCATCCTACTTGCCGCCGCGGTGCCCGCTGGCTTGGTGCTACGCCAGCCTCTCCTGTCTCTGCTCTGCTTGCCGCACGGGTTCGGGTTGGTGCTGCAGCGGAGGGTGAGAAGCCTACTACTTGCCCGCCTGCGCTGCCTCTGGCTGATGCGCCCGTGCCTTTGGATCGCGTCGCTGTTGCTGGGGTCCATCCTACCCGCTCCGCCTGCTCGACCACACTAGCCCTTGCCTGGGCTGTTGTGAAGGGCGTGGTGCCTGCCCGCCTACCTACTGATCCCCCTGTCCCGCTTGCGGCTGCTACTTCATCCTTGCCATGTCCTTGTCCTGGTTCATCTTTTGCCCCTGTTGCCTCTACTGGTGGCACGCGCCCTGGGCCTGCCTCTTCTTCTCTGGCTCTTGCGACTATGTCCTCGTCGGCTGCCGTTGGTGGCCACATTGTGGCGCCCCCTGTTACATCGTCCACGTCGACTGCGGGTGCAGGATGCGCTGTGGTGCCCCCAGCTAGTGTTGCCGGGTCCTTGCCTTTGCATCCTTTCCAAGAGGCTTCAACTGCTGTTATAAGAATTATGCTTAATGCGGATGCTCCCTTATGGTCTCATAGTGTCGCTCCCTCCGATCATCTGGCTGCAGGTGGATCACTTCATTCATCTTCGACCGACCCGTCCCCTTCCTCCCCACTGATCCAGGTTTTAGCTCTCCCTTCCATGGAACCGGTCTCTCATGTGAAGGATCTTGGTGCTGCCCACATCAACATTGTTGGTTAGGGCCATACGCCCCCTGTGGGGGCATCTGGTGTTACTACTCGTAGTGGTCTGCGCAGGAGCACTTCGGCTAGCCCCTCTGACCTCCATGGCAAATGAACGCTCCTCTATGGACATCTGGGCCATTGCCTTGCCCATCGGCGTGTCGAGTCAACCGGCTCGGTCTCCCTGAAGCTTCAGCTCGACTGCTGAGTCGATCCCCTCTTAGCTCGACAATCAGTGGCACATACATTGGTGTATGCTCGGTCTTTTACTAGATGTTACTCGGTGCTGCGCCAACTACATCTTGTTCTCTTTTTCCTGGTGGGCTTCTAGCGCTGAGCTCCCCTCTGCTGTTGTAGGCCCCTTTACCTTGTTTTGACAGGGTGCCCTTCCTATTTTCACTCTTGTACTCCCTCCCTTTCACTTAATGCAATGAAAATCTATCCTTATTAAAAAAAATTTGATAGGTCATTCATGGATGTATCGTAGAATAGTTGATCGGGTGGTATCTGTTGAGTTTAAGTATGGAGTTGAGAGTTTCATTCATTTTGTATTGGAGAATCCAAATGTAGCAATAGATCGTGATGGTCACATTCAATACCTTTATTCAAGTTGTAGAAACTTGAGGTGTCGTTCACCATGGGATGTGTAGTATCATTTGTACAAGAAAGGGTTCATGGATGACTATATGAATTGGACGTGTCATGGTGAGGATGCCTTGTCGTATGAGCCCAACAATGTTGCAGGCATAAGTGGATACATGGATATGGTTGTAGATACTGTTGGCCCTAGTTTTAATGTTCATGAGGAACATGCATACATGGAAGAAGCACCGAATAAGACAGTCGAAAGATTTTGTCAACTACTTAGGGATACTAATGAGCCGCTGTGGGATGATTGTGAAAAGTACACTCGACTGTCTGCGGTCTCACAGTTGTTGAACTTGAAATCTGAATTTCACATCAGTGAGACTTGTTTTGACCGTCTCCTCCTCTTAATCAAGAGTATGTTGCCTCGAGTTGAGAAGTTTCTTGAAACTTTTTACCATGCAAAAAAGATGGTCAATGAGTTAGGACTTGGATATGTGAAAATAGATGTATGTCCGAATCACTGTATGTTATACTGCAAAGAGGATGCACGTAAGATATCATGTTATATTTGTTATCATGATAGATTCAAACCTAAGAGAGGAGACAATTCAAAGTTAAAAGATGTACCTTATAGGGCATTGCGATACTTCCCTCTTACACCTTGACTGTAGCGACTGTATATGTCCTCAAAGATGGCTCGACATATGACATGACACACCAAAAGAGTATGCCGTACTGATGATATAATCAGTCATCTTGCCGATGGTGAAGCTTGGACTCACTTCAGCCGTACTTATTTTACTTTCTTAAGGGAGCCACGTAATGTTAGGTTGGGTTTATGCACGGATGATTTTAATTCATTTGGTGGTTCAGTGGCATCTTACTCTTGTTGGCCAGTGTTCATGACACCGTACAGTCTTCCGCCGAACATGTGCATGAAGCGAGAAAATCTATTTTTATCCTTAGTAATTCCTAATCCAAAAAGTTCGGGAACAAAATTGGACATATTTCTCAGACCATTGATTAATGAACAGAAATTTTTATGGACTCATCGAGTTATTACTTATGATGCATCTAGAAAGTAAAATTTTATTATGAAGGCTGCACTGATGTGGACAATAAGTGACTTCCCTACATATGGAATGCTATCTGGTTGGAGCACACATGGGAGGTTAGCATGCCCTTATTATATGGAAGATACTAAATCATTTGTATTGAAACATGGTGGGAAAGTATGCTGGTTTGATTGCTATCAGTAGTTTCTACCAAGTGATCATCCTTTCCGAAGGTAAAATGACTCATTTCAGAAAAACACTGTTGAAATAGATGAAGCAAACTTACAATGGGTGTCAAGTCAACATATGGCGACACAGGTGCAAAATTTACCAGATGTAGTACAATTGTCCGGTAGCACACGACAACTCGCTAGATTTGGAAAGGATCACAACTGGAATAATAAAAGTATTTTCTGAAAATTACCTTATTAGTCAACTATTCTTGTACGACATAATCTGGATGTCATGCATATCGAGAAAAATGTTTTTGATAATGTGTTCAACATGATCATGAAGATAAAAGGTAAAACAAAGGACAACGTCAAAAAGCATATGGACTTAAAGATGCTTTGTAAACGTTCAGAACTGGAACTGCAAAATGTACATGGAAAAATTGTGCAGCCTAAAGTAACATATGTGCTTAGTGATACACAGATCAAGGAAGTGTGTCAATGGTTGAAACAGTTGAGATTCCCAGATGGATATGTGTCCAACATAGCCCGTTGTGTGAATATTAATGAGGGAAAAATATATAGAGTGAAAAGTTATGACTGTCATGTGTTCATGGAGAGGGTGGTGCCCATTGCATTCCGTGACTTGTTGCCAAAGCCTGTATGGGGAGCACTGACCGAGCTGAGTCAGTTTTTCAAGATTTTATGTGCATCAGAACTCAGACTTCGGGATATACAAACTATCGAAGAAAATGTGGTCACGACCATTTGCAAGCTAGAGAAGATATTTGCTCTGACATTCTTCAATTTGATAAAGCACCTAATTATCCATTTGCCATACGAGGCTATAATCAAAGGGCCAGTACAATTTCGATGGATGTATCCAGTTGAGAAGTATATGAGTATTTTTTATCTTTTGGCCACTACATGCGTACGATATGTGTGTCATTATCATCTGAACTGTTGTTGTAGGTGCATGCATGAACTAAAAATGAAAGTTCGCAATAAGACGAAGGTGAAGAGTTCAATTACTGAGGCATATATAATTGAAGAAATTTCAAACTTCTGTTCGATGTACTTTGAGCCATAGATTCAAACTCGTCGTACTCGACTTCCACGTAATGATGATAGGGGAGTTGCTAATTCGTCCAATTGGCTCTCTATATTTAAGTATTCTGGACATGCGTTCGTACGTTGCTTGACTCACACGTTCGAAGATAGAGAGTTGTATGCCACAGAGATATATATTCTTCTGAATTGTACTGAGATTGAACCCTATGTTGAGTAAGTTCTTAACTCACATTTCCTTATGTACATAAGTTGTTTATCATTCTTCTTTCCATTTAAGGTAGTGTTGTATTCATATTGCAGATAATTTGATTCAGAATTAGTACAAAAATATCCAAATATCCAGGACATGGAGGCTGAAAAAGAACACGAGAAATTTTTTGCCAGATGGCTGAGATATCGAGTTAGTGTCGATCGTTGAATATATACATTTTCATTTAGTTCTATTGAGGTAAATGTTAATATTTTAACTACTTTGATTTACATATAGGTTGAATAAGGTCTTATTACTGATGAAAGAGTACATGAGATAAGTTATGCCTCCTCGAAAGTTGCACGTGTCTATCAAGGATATATTTTGAATGGATACAGATTTCACACGAGAGATTATAGATGAAATAAGTCTACGATGAACAGTGGCTTATGTGTTAAGGGAAGTGCATATAATGAAAATGAATTGGACTACAATGGTATTCTTGAGGAAGTCATAGAATTGAAGTATCTGGGACAAGACTGTCACACCACGAGCTTTTTAATATAGCGGAAGGAATATCGGAACGTGAACAGCCGGCATGGTAAGCTTCTTGCACACAAGAAATCAGAGCGCAAGATAATCACATAAAAGTAATTGCACAACTAACTTTTCCCAAATTTCTAACTTTATTGCATCAAATCCAATTACATAAGATCATCATTTCTTGACAACTACGACTCAAGAAAATCAAAATTACAATATGACTAAACTAGACACTTTGATCATCTAAGGCTTCTCTCATCTTGAAAACCTTCATTCACTCTCGGACCCGCTACTAGCAAAATCCGAATCCGATGCACTGGTACTTCCTGAAATAGACAAGAAAATAGATATGAGCACAATTGCCCAGTAGGTATCTTCACATCAACATGAAGGTAATATTTAAATGATTAATGTCTTAGCTCTAGAATTAAGATCCACATAAGAATGTGATAATCAAGCGATATAATCAAGATAATGCAGAATCATGAAATGATTGAGCAAGTAGATATGAATAAGTATAGACTTTGAACAAGCAAGAATAATCATATAGATGTAAATTTGGTCTTTCATGAACAAGCATGTACGAGCATGTAACAAGAAAGTACTTTACACAACCTTGTAAAGACTATGCAACAACAAGCATATAAATTTTCATGACGAGCCTCGTGAATTTCACTCATTTATAAGAGAAAGTACTCCCAACACAATGCGACGCCAATATCACCGTACCCCATGGTTTATATCACGTTTCCGACCATCGGCTTGGACACAATCCGTGCCCGATCTTGCATCTTCAAGTTATAAATCCAGCTACTTCCACGAGATATAACAATAATGTCGGCCAATAATTCAATTCCAAATAATGATTTTCATGATCAAGTAATCAAGGAATAGAGCGTACCAAAGTTTGATATGATTTCCAAGAATGATTTAAAAAGGACATTATACTCCGGCGGCATTCCGGCAGCATAACGATACATTCATTAAATTTCATAATTTAATATTAACCTTCATTAACATAGTTTTAGAACTCCAGATAATCCTAAGATCATCTAGAAATTCAAGAAAATCAACCCCAAAGGTCAAACCTCGGGTTAGACTAAAGCAGGAAATAAGCGGTTGTTTACTGGACCGTTTCACTCAGAAAGCGGTCAGTCTAGACCGTTTAATAAAAAGAGAGTCGACGTATGAAAAAGAAGTGTCGACGTAGAAAAACTTGCTAGAGCCTTGCGGTCTAGTGAAGAGCCGCTTAGTATCCTTTAGCGGTCTAGTGAATTGCCGCTAACAGAATCAAACGGTCGTCCAGAGGGCCGCTAAGGTCCAGAACACATAAAACACCGGTAAAGTACTCTCTAGATAATTGGGTTTTAATGGTACAACCAGCTCGGTGTCCTAGTGGGAATCCCAGGCTCGCGGAGTCTTACGGAGGCCTTGAAACATAATCCCCTAGTCCGATAGAAGGAATATCTGGCGGAGAGATTCATAAGTCCAAGAAAAATGTGCCTATAAGTGTAAAGTGTAACTAATGACAGCATACCGGGATATGTGCCATATACTTAAGAAAATGACTCATAGATAAGAAAGGATCACGATAAAATAGCGATAAACTACTAGTGAATCCAATTCATCTACCACTATGAAATATACATTTAGTAGAAGAGTACATGATTTTGACATGAAATTAACTTAAGATTAAAATAAATTCCAAATGTATAAAGAACATGAAATCATCTAGAATAAATCATCAATATTAACAAAGCTTAAAACTTGGAAAAAACTTAAATAACTAGATTTATCATAAGTAAATTACAGCCATTCTGCATTATGTTTCAGATTAACATTAACACAGAACTCAGAAACAAAAGCGATCGCTTCAAGGACCGTTTTACAGAGGCTAGCGGTCTATCGTAGGACTACTAGTTATTCCAGGCGGTCTTTAGGAAGACCGTTTCTTCCTCTGTGGCAGACAGACATTAAATACCGATGCTCAAGCCTATTTTAGGGCAACATAAGGCATAAAAATGATATAAAACATGTAATGAACATGCCATAAGAAAGTAGGCCAAGAATATGCATAGGAGAACGTAAATTAAGTAGAAATTTCATCTTTTCCATTAAAGGTTAGGTTCATGCATGAAAATGAACTAACTACTAAAACACAAAATACTCCATGTACAATGCATAAAATCAAATGGAAATAGAGGGATTTTACTCCTATGCTCATGTTTAGGCCTTTCATGAGATAACCTACCTCTTGTCTTGTCCTTAAACTTCGAATTTAGGGCTGGAAGTTAACCCTAGTTCCTGCTCTTCCTGAACCGAACCAGCAACTTCGTGGCCTTCTATCTCTTGATTCCCTTTACCTATGACCATGAAATTTGGAGGGTAAGAAGAGGGTACTAATAGGAACAATTTATTCTAAAGAACCTCTATCTAATTACCTCGTTTAGGGCTTCTATCTTGCTGATCAATCTGACCCGGTCGCACAGGTTCCTGAGATTCTTGTGTTGAACCAGCGACTTTAGACGCCTCTAACTTCCTGTAGGCTTGATTTCCTAGAATGAAATTTTGGGAGTAGTTAGACCTTAGTATTATAAACAAAAACTTCTAAAGAACATACCTCTAATTCGTCCTCCTTACCTTAGTTCCACGCGAGTCAAAAGTAAGGGTCGCGTAGGTTGGTTATGGGGTCTATTTATAGGGTTTAGCTAGGGTTTTTGGGATTGCACGAACTTAAAGTCCTAATTAGGTCACCCATTCGATCTAAATCTATCTTAGAACCTTCTAGCTAATGGATTGCATCGATCCCAAGTGATTAGGATGCTAAAGTTTTCATCTTTTCACGCCTTCTTCTATTCACGGAATCTGCAGTGCTTAGCGGTCAGTTCTAGACTGTTTATTCTCCTATGCAGTCGCCCGGTAGACCATTTCTTCTGTTGGCACCGAATTTGAATAGTTTCAAACTCTTTTGATATTATCTCCTATTATTATTCATTTATTTATTTACTAAAGAGTAATTATCCCCTTAAATTTCGTAAATATACTGGTTTAAGCTTCTAGAATATGGGCCAAACCTTATGGGCTTGGTTTTGGGTCATTTAGGGCCTATATAAAAGATTAAATTCATTTACATAATATTGGACTTTAATAATTAGATTTAATTAACTATAATTCATTTAATAGCCCATTAGCCTTGAATTAATTCTAGAAAAATCCTAAAAAAATCCGATTATATTACTAGAAAATTTAAAATATTATTTATAAAATCTTGGGGTATTACACCCTCCTCCACTTAAGAGAATTTAGTCCCCAAATTTAATATATGAATTTACAGAGAGTGTACTTACAGTTGAATAGCTCGGGAAATCTCTTGCGCATAGCTTCTTCAGTCTCCCATGTTGCTTCATGTGGTCAAGTTTTGGTCCACTGGACTTTGACCATTGGAATAACTTTATTTCGAAGTTGACGTACCTCTTGTTCAATTATTTTGATTGGCTTTAGCTCGTACGTCAAATCCTTCTTAATCTCTAGGTTGTCATAAGTTATAATATGAAATGGATCGGAGACATACTTTTTAAGCATCAATATGTGAAACACATCATGAACTCCAGCTAGTTAAGGGGGCAAAGCTATTCGATATGAAACTTCTCCGAGCCTTTCAAGAATTTCAAAGGGGCCAATGAATCTTGGAGTGAGCTTGCCTTTAATACCAAATCTTCGAATACCTCGACCCGAAGAAACCTTGAGAAACACATGATCTCCCACTTGGAATTCCAGGTCACGCCTTCTATTATCAGCATATGATTTCTGCCTATCTTGTGTCACCTGGAGTCTCTCCCAAATAAGCTATATCTTCTCGGCAGTATCTCTTATAATGTCTGACCCGAGAAATTACCTTTCTCCTACTTCATTCCAACATATAGGTGAACGACAGCTTCTACTATACAGTACCTCGAATGGTGCCATCTGTATACTGGCTTGATAGCTATTGTTGTATATAAATTCAACTAAAGACAAGTGGTCATGCCAGTTTCCTCAAAAATCAAGAGCACAAGCCCTGAGCATATCTTCTACTACTTGATTGGTTCTTTCAGTCTGATCATCAGTTTGTGGATGAAAATCAGTGCTGAAATTCATTTGGGTTCCTAGTGAATGTTGTAACCCTTTCCAAAATTGTGAAGTAAATCGAGGATCTCGATCAGAAATAATGGTGACAGGGACACCATATACTTTAACAATCCCCTTCACATATAAAGTAGTTAGGATATCTACAGACCATCGGCTTTTAATAGGTAGGAAATGAGCCGATTTTGTGAAATAGTCTATAATTACCCATATTCCATCATGTCCACCTCTTGATTTAGGCAGTCCCATGATAAAATCTATTCCTATACTCTCTCATTTTCATTCCAAAATTTCCAAGGGATGTAACTTTCCAGCAGGCTTTTGATGTTCTGCCTTAATTTGCGGACAAGTAAGACAACGTGACACGTAGTCTGCTATCTCTCTCTTTATATTGGGCCACCAATAGTTTCTTTTAAGATCTTGGTACATCTTGGTAGCACCAGGATGAACGGTATACTTAGATTTATGAGCTTCATCTAAGACCATCTTCTTAGTATCAACATGATCCGAGATACAAATACGACCTTGAAACAATAATCTTCCATCATTTGCGATAGAAAAATCCGGTCGTTGCTTCATATCAGTCTTAATCTCCAACAATACTAGATCATTTTCTTGTAACTTTACTAGATCTTCAATCAATGTTGGTTATATTCTAATATTGGCTATAAAGTAATCTTCTGTCTTCAGATCCACATCTAAATTCAACTGAGCAAATTTATAAATAAGATTGGACATACATTTCAGACTGGATAACTTTCCTATTGGTTTCCTGCTGAGCGCATCGACAACAGCATTTGCCTTCCCAGGGTGATATTGAATAGCAAAATCAAAGTCCTTGAGATACTCCAGCCATCGTCTTTGCCTCATATTCAACTCATTTTGAGAAAAGAGATATTTCAGGCTCTTGTGATCTGAATACACAATAAAATTTTCTCCATAAAGGTAATGACGCCAAATCTTCAAAGCGAATACTACAGCAGCTAGTTCTAGGTCACGAACAAGATAGTTTTCCTCATGTTTCTTTAATTGTCTTGAAGTGTAGCAAATGACCTTATTATTTTGCATGAGCACACACCCTAGACCAAAGCCAGATGCATCAGTGTAGACTTCAAATATGCCACCTTCAACAGGCAATGCCAATACAAGTGCCGTAGTGAGATGCTTCTTAAGAGTCAAGAAATTTTCTTCACATTCCTTCGTCCACTCAAAAGGCTTTTCCTTTCTAGTGAGTCTGGTCAAAGGAGCGGTGATTTTGGAAAAATCTTTGATGAATCGCCGATAATAACCAGCCAAGCCAATAAAACTTCAAACTTCAAATACCGTGTTTAGTCGACTCCAGTTCTTAACAGCTTCAACCTTAGAAGGATCTACTGCAATGCCTTCTTTAGAAATGATATGGCCAAGGAAAGAGACCTCCTTAAGCCAAAATTCACATTTGTTTAATTTCGCATATAGTTGGTGTTCCCACAGGGTTTACAAGACAATCCTTAGAGGTTCCTTGTGTTTTTCCTTTGTCTTTGAATATATGAGGATATCATCGATGGGTACGACCACAAATTGGTCAAGATAAGGCCGAAACACATTATTCATCAGTTGCATGAATGCAGTAGGTGCATTAGTCAGTCCGAATGGCATAACTACAAATTCATAATGTCTGTATCGACTTTGGAAAGTAGTCTTGTGAATGTCTTCATCCTTGACCCTTAGTTGGTGATAGTCTGACCTGAGATCAATCTTGGAGAAGTACTTCATGCCAGAAACTTGGTCAAACAGTTCATCAATACGCGGCAGTGGGTATTTGTTCTTGATGGTGAGTTGATTCAACTATCGATAGTCAATACATAATCTGAGAGAACCGTCCTTCTTCTTCACAAATAAGACTGGCGCACCCCAAGGGGATGTGCTAGGTCGAATGAAGCCTTTTTATAGCAGCTCCTGAAGTTGCTTCTTTAACTCCTTCAATTCCGTGGGGGACATCCTGTAAGGAGCTATTGACACAGGTGCTGCTCCGGGTGTGAGTTCAATGGTAAAGTTAACCTCCCTTTCGGGCGGTATGCCAGGTAACTCGGAAGGAAAGATATCAAGAAACTCCTGAACTACAGGGATTTCATTTATCTAGATTTCCTTAGACTCGGTAACCACTACGGAGGCAAGGAAATCTTCACATCCTTGCGAAATGAGTTTGCAAGCGTGAAGAGATGAAATAAGAGAGGGATGCTTCCGGTATTTGATACCAAGGAAGGAAAATCATGGAAGACCTGGTTTTCGGAAAGAGATTATCCTATTTTGACAATTTATGTAGACATCATGGTCTACCATCCAATCAACTCCTAATATGGTATCGTAGCCTTCCATATTAAGGCACACGAGATTAGCAGGAAGATTATGTCCTTCTACAATTACCTCACTATCGGGGTAATAAGTTGTAAGCTTAGTTCCGGGACCTAAGGGTGTGGTAATAGCTAGGTCCGATGGTAAAGGAACTACTGAAACTGGCAAGGTTTTTGAAAAAGTGGTTGATATAAAGGAATGAGTAGCACTAGTATCGAATAACATGAATGTGGGATGGGAATAAATATGAATAGTACCTTCAATAAGCCCATCATCCTTGGGCGCTTCCTCATCATCTAGAACAGCATTGAGACGAGCCTATCGCTTTCGTCCACCGCTAGAAGGCTGAGATTTCATAAGGGGGCAATCTGGCATGCAGTGCTCCCGTCTTCCACATCTTAGGCATGCACCTAAGTGCTTCCAACATTCCTCGACCGAATGACCAAATTTTTCGTAAAATGAGCAAGCGATTGTAAGAGCCTTCTCTTCTTCCTTTATCTTCTTGTTCTTATGGCTTCCACTCCTATTACCACTTCGGGATCTCTTCTTGTTATCCCGAGAGTTATAGGTGATGCTGAATTTTTCCTCTTTTCATCCTCGCCGATCTGACTTTTGGCTAGACTCCTCTCCTTTACCTTTAAGTTTCTCGACTTTTTCCATGGTCCTTTCACAAAGATGAGCTCATTGGACCATTTCAGCATAGGTCCGATATTCTGGGAGCCAAGTTGCTAGATGAATATGGGTCGCAGCCCGTCCATAAAGTGATTTGCTTTAAGGAGATCCGTGCTCACTAGATGCTGAGCATAGGGTGCCAGACGAGAAAATTGTAATTCGTACTCGGCTACCGTCATCATACCTTGACGCAATGAAGCGAATTCTATCGCCTTCCTCTCTTTGACATGTTCGAAAATATATTTAGCTCGAAAGAGCGTGAGAAATACTTCCCAAGTGTGTGGTGCGTCTGCAGGTGGTGTAGGTACAGACTTCCACCATGTACGCGCATCTTTGTTAAGCTGGAATGTAGCAAGGTGAACCTTCTCCTGGTCGGCACATTGCATGACTTCGAAGATACGATTTATTTCGTCAATCCAGTTCTTCACTTCATCTGGATTGGTAGAACCATTAAATCGCGGAGGATTCAAACTTCGAAAATTATGGTGTAGATCACCAGCTCCTGCCCTTGCGCTAACTTGGGCCATAGTTTGCAAAGCTTGTGTGAGACCTGCAATGGTTTGTTGCATTCCATTCCAATCGACACGATGAGCCATTTGCAAGAATAAGGTACCTGAGAAGAGTAATAAATTTGTTAATTCTAATGGAATTGGTGGGTTTAATCTTAGAGAGATTTCTAATTAACTATCTCAACCCTGGTTCTACCCAATTTCTCTCAAAGGTTGAGTATTTCTTTCCTTGTTTCATAGGCATGGGTCCTTAAACCTTGGACTTAACCTATGACATTACTTCTTTTTCCTAGGAATAAGTAAAATCCTTAGACCTAGTACTCTGATACCACTCTAACTGTCATGCCCCGAGCTTTTTAATACAACAAAAGGAATATCGGAACGTGAACAGCCAGCATGGTAAGCCTCTCGCACGCAAGAAATCAGAGCGCAAGACAATCACATAAAAATAATTGCACAAGTAGCTTTTCTCAAATTTTCAACTTTATTGCATCAAATCCAATTACATAAGATCATCATTTCTTGACAACTACGACTCAAGAAAATCAAAATTACAATATGACTATATTAGACACTTTGATCATCTAAGGCTTCTCTCATCTTGAAAACCTTCATTCACTCTCGGACCCGCTACTAGCAAAATTCAAATCCGACGCACTAGTACTTCCTGAAATAGACAAGAAAATAGGTATGAGCACACTTGCCCAGTAGGTATCTTCGCATCAACATGAAGGTAATATTTAAATGATTAATGTCTTAGCTCTAGAATTAAGATCCAAATAAAAATGTGATAATCAAGCGATATAATCAAGATAATCCAGAATCATGAAATGACTGAGCAAGTAGATATGAATAAGTATAGACTTTGATCAAGTAAGAATAATCATATAGATGTAAATTTGACCTTCCATGAACAAGAATGTACGAGCATGTAACAAGAAAGTACTTTACACAACATTGTAAAGGCTATGCAATAATAAGCATATAAATTTTCATGACGAGCCTCGTGAATTTCACTCATTTATAAGAGAAAGTACTCCTAGCGCAATGCGATGCCAGTATCATCGTACCGCATGGTTTATAGCACGTTTCTGACCATCGGCCGTGAGGACTAGCATAGAGCCCTTGGACACAATCCGTGCCCGATCTTGCATCTTCAAGTTATAAATCCAGCTACTTCCATGAGATATAACAATAATGTCGGCCAATAATTCAATTCCAAATAACGATTTTCATGATCAAGTAATCAAGGAATAGAACGTACCAAAGTTTGATATGATTTCCTAGAATGATTTGAAAAGGACATTATACTCCGGCGGCATTCCGGCAGCATAACGATACATTCATTAAATTTCATAATTTAATATTAACCTTCTTTAACATAGTTTTGGAACTCCATATAATTCTAAGATCATATAGAAATTCAAGAAAACCAACGCCAAAGGTCAAACCTCGGGTTAGACTAAAGCAGGAAATAAGCGATCGTTTACTGGACCGTTTCACTCAGAAAGCGGTCAGAGTCTAGACCATTTAATAAAACGAGAGTCGACACATGAAAAAGAAGTGTCGACGTAGGAAAACTTGCTGGAGCCTTGCAGTCTAGTGAAGGGCCGCTTAGTATCCTTTAGCGGTCTAGTGAATGGTCGCTAACAGAATCAGACGGTCGTCTAGAGGGCCGCTAAGGTCTAGAACACATAAAACATCGGTAAAGTGCTTTCTAGACAATTAGGTTTTAATAGTGCAACTAGCTCGGTGTCCTAGTGAGAATCTCAGGCTCGCGGAGTCTTACGGAGGCTTTGAAACATAATCCCCTAATCCTACAGAAGGAATATCGGCAGAGAGGTTCATAAGTCCAAGAAAAATGTGCCTATAAGTGCAAAGTGTAACTAATGACAACATACCGGGATATGAGCCATGTACTTAAGAAAATGAATCATAGATAAGAAAGGATCACGATAAAATAGCGATAAACTACTAGTGAATCTAGTTCATCTACCACTTTGAAATATGCATTTAGTACAAGAGTATATGATTTTGGCATGAAATTAACTTAAGATTAAAATAAATTCCAAATGTATAAAGAACATGAAACCAACTAGAATAAATCATCAATATTAATAAAGCTTAAAACTTGGAAAAAACTTAAATAGCTAGGCTCATCATAAGTAAATTAGGGCCATTCTGCATTATGTTTCGGATTAACATTAACACATAACTCAGAAACAAAAGCGGTCGCTTCAAGGACCATTTTATAGAGGCTAGCGGTCTATCATAGGGCCGCTAGTTATTCGAGGCGGTCTTTAGGAAGATCGTTTCTTCCTCTGTAGTAGACAGACATTAAATACCGATGCTCAAGCCAATTTTAGGGCAACATAAGGCATAAAAATGATATAAAACATGTAATGAACATGCCAGAAGAAAGTAGGCCAAGAATATGCATAGGAGAATGTAAATTAAGTAGAAATTTCATCTTTTCCATTAAAGGCTAGGTTCATGCATGAAAATGAACTAACTACTTAAACATAAAATACTCCATGTACAATGCATAAAATCAACTAGAAATAGAGGGCTTTTACTCCTAAACTCATGTTTAAGCCATTCATGAGATAATCTACATCTGGTCTTGTCCTTAAACTTCGAATTTAGGGATGTAAGGTAACCCTAGTTCCTGCTCTTCCTGAACCGAACCAGCAACTTCATGGCCTTCTATCTCTTGATTCCCTTTAACTATGACCACAAAATTTGGAGGGTAAGAAGATGGTACTAAAAGGAACAATTTATTCTAAAGAACCTATATCTAATTACCTCGCTTAGGACTTCTATCTTGCTGATCAATCTGACCCGGTCGCACAGGTTCCTGAGATTCTTGTGCTGAACCAGCGACTTTAGACACCTCTAACTTCCTGTAGGCTTGATTTCCTAGAACGAAATTTTGGGAGTACTTAGACCTTAGTATTATGAACAAAAACTTCTAAAGAACATGCCTTTAATTTGTCCTCCTTACCTTAGTTCCACGTGAGTCAAAAGTAAGGGTCGCGCAGGTTGGTTCTCGGGTCTATTTATAGGGTTTAGCTAGGGTTTTAGGGATTTGTACAAACTTAGAGTCCTAATTAGGTCACCCATTTGATCTAAATCTATCTTAAAACCTTCTAGCTAATGGATTGCATCGATCCCAAGTGATTAGGATGCTAAAGTTTCCATCTTTTCATGCCTTCTTCTATTCACGGAATCTGCAGTGCTTAGCGGTCTAGTTCTAGACCGTTTATTCTCCTATGTGGTCGCCTGATAGACCGTTTCTTCTGTTGGCGCCGAATTTGAACAGTTTCAAACTCTTTTTATATTATCTCCTATTATTATTCATTTATTTATCTACTAAAGAGTAATTATCCCTTAAATTTTGTAAATACACTAGTTTAAGCTTCTAGAATATGGGTCAAACCTTATGGGCTTGGTTTTGGGTCATTTAGGGCCTATGTAAAAGATTAAATTCATTTACATAATATTGGGCTTTAATAATTAGATTTAATTAACTATAATTAATTTAATAGCCCATTAGCCTTGAATTAATTCTATAAAAATCCTAGAAAAATCTGATTATATTACTAGAAAATTCAAAAGATTATTTACAAAATCTTGGGGTATTACAAGACAATCATGTATTCCTATTTAAGTGTTATTGGTTTGATCCTAATTCTGTTTGACATGACACAATATATGGGATTTTTAATGTCAAACATAGGTCTAAACTTATTACATATCATCATTTCATTTTGGCCGCACAAGCCCAACACGTGTATTATTCAAGCTCTTCATCATCCAAGAATAAAGATTGGTGGGCAGTTTGTAGGGTTAAAGTAAAACTTTTTCTTAATTATGAGTTGAATCTGAGTGAAACTGTCTCCGAGGATGTCAATGTCGAATATTTTCAATCAGACGAAGTTGGCGCGGTAGGTTGCACACATCTTCTTTTGGACGAATTTGATGAGCCAGTGTCGTTACATACGGAAAATGAAGTGGAAGAAGTCGATCCGACGGAGCTAAATATTGATGTTATAAGAGAGGTAGAGTCCTCTAAAGAGGAAGAGTTTGAATCTGATGAAGCTGAAGAGGATGGCAAAGATGAGGCTGAGTTAGATTTAACATCGACATCTGAAGAGGAAATGGAAAATATTATATAATTTAGTAAGAAATTTTTACATTTTTGCATACCTTTTAATGACTATTATAAATCTTATATAGTTGATGGTTGATATGCATTAATTTTATTATTCTTAATAAAGAGATGGTCCGAGAAGGTCGTAGTAGGAGTGGGAGGAGACAGGGCAGTGGGAGGGGCTCTACTCCCTCCTCTTTGGCGTCTACTTCGGGCACATGTATATCTATTCAAATATTTAGCTATATAAGTGTATTAATTATATATAACCTTAAAAGATTTATTTATTACAGGTTCGAGTGTCGGCTCACTAGCTGGATATGGCACACCGCCACCACCGCAATTGACAAGTTTGTCTATTTTGAAGCTGCATAAAATATTGTGTGATTATATATTTTGCTATAATCGTATTTTTTATAGGTCCGGGTGTCGGCTCACTAGCTGGACATGGCTCTCCCAGACGGGCATTCTCCCTCATGGAGCACCCTCGACCATGGCACAACCCCCTCCGGTGAGTGTTTGTTATATTTTTATTTTGTCAAAATTTTGACTTATAAAATCAATGAATAGCCATAAATTTTGATTCAAAGTAACAATACCCTCTTTGATGTAGGAATAAATTAGGTCAAGATGGTTTATATGAGATAGACCGAGTTTATATAAATTTGGCGTTTAAATTACTAAATTCAGAACTAAGTTAGTTTTCAAAACTAACTTTGTTTAAAACAATTGAGATCACTAGGGGTTCGTGAGTCCAAAATGTAAAATACTAGCTTGATCGGCATGTCAATCATTCCAACGTGACCTGGGTGGTGAGAGTTACTTGGGAGAGCTGACGGAATCCAAATCAGATACCCGGTTTGGGCTCAGCGCTCGAATTACTCAATTTAGAATTAAGTTAGTTTTCAAAGTTAAATTTGTTTAAAATAATTCAGATAACTATGGGTTTGAGGGTCTAAAATGTAAAATACTGACCTGCTCATCATGTTGATCATTCCAATGTGACCTGGGTGGTGAGAGGGACTTGGGAGAGCTGACAGAATCTAAATCGAATACCCAGTTTGGGTTTGGCGCTCAAATTACTCAATTCAGAAAATAATTTAGATAACAAGGGGTTAAGGGGTCCAAAATGTAAAATACTAGCCTGATTGGCGTACCGATCATTTCAACACGACCTGGCTGGTGAGAGTGACTTGGGAGAGCTGACGGAATCCAAATCGGATACTCGATTTGGGCTTGGCACACAAATTACTCAATTCAAAACTAAGTTAGTTTTTACAACTAACTTTGTTTAAAACAATTCAGATAACTAGGGGTTCAGGGGTCCAAAATGTAAAATTCTGGCTTGATCAGCGTGCCGATCATTCCAACGTGACTTGGGTTGTGAGAGTGACTTGGGAGAGTAGACGAAATCCAAATTGGATACTCGGTTTGGGCTCGACGCTCAAATTACTCAATTTAGAACTAAGTTACTTTTCAAACCTAACTTTGTTTAAAACAATTCAAATAACTAAGGGTTCGGGGGTCCAAAATGTAAAATACTGGTCTGATCGGGATACCGATCATTCCAACGCGACCTGGGTGGTGAGAGTGACTTGGGAGAGTAGACGAAATCCAAATCAGATACTCGGTTTGGGCTCGGCACTCAAATTACTCAATTCAGAATTAAGTTAGTTTTCAAAACTAACTTTGTTTAAAATAATTTAGATAACTAGGGGTTCGGTGTCTAAAATATAAAATATTGGCCTGATCGGTGTGCCGATCATTCCAACGTGACCTAGGTGGTCAGAGTGATTTAGGAGAGCTGACAGAATCCAAATCGGATATCTGGCTCCTGCTCGACGCTCAAATTACTCAATTCAGAATTAAGTTAATATTCAAAGCTAACTTTGTTTAAAACAATTCAGATAACTAGGGGTTTGGGAGTCCAAAATGTAAAATACTAGCCCGATCGGCATGCCGATAATTCCAACATGACCTGAGAGGGAAAAGTGACTTGTGAGAGTTAATGAAATCCAAATTAGATACTCGATTTGGGCCCGACACTTAAAAGAGCATTCAGAATAGAACTAGTTTTCAAAGTAAACTTTGTTTAAAATAATTCAGGTAACTAGGGGTTCGGGGGTTCAAAATGTAAAATACTAGCCCGATCAAAATATCGATCATTCCAACACGACCTGCGAGGTAAAACTGACTTGTGAGAGTAAACAGAATCCAAATCAGATACCCAATTTGGACCCGGCGCTGAAAAGAGCATTATCTAAATGCACTTAGTTTAAAATTAAAGAAGTTGGGTTCAGGGGTCCAAAATCTAAAATACCAATCTAATCGGTATGTCGATCATTCCAACACAACTTGGGAGGTAAAAGTGACTTGTGAGAGCTGACATAATCTAAATCGGATGCCCGGTTTGGGCCCGGGGTTGAAAAGAGCATTCTCTAAATTTACTTAGTTTAAAATTAAAGAAGTTAGATTTGAGTATCCAAAATCTAAAATACTGGTCTGATCGGCATGCCGATCATTTCAACACGACTTCGGAGGTAAAAGTGACTTGTGAGAGCTGTCGGAATCCAAATCGGATACCTGATTTGAGCCCGGCAGTGAAAAGAGCATTCTCTAAATGCTCTTAGTTTGACATTAAAGATGTTGGGGTTTGGGGGTCCAAAATCTAAACTACTGGTCTGATCGTCATGTCGATCATTCCAACACGATCTGGGTGATAAAAGTGACTTCTGAGAGCTGACGGAATGCAAATCAGATACCTGGTTTGGGCTCGACACTCAAAAGAGCAGTCTTTAAATGCACTTACTTCAAAATGCAGATAAGAAATTGGGTTTGGGGGTCCAAAATCTAAAATACTGGTCAGATTGGTGTGTCGATTATTCCAATACGACCTGGGAGGTAAAAGTGACGTGTAAGAGCTGACAAAATCTAAATCAGATATCCGGTTTTAGCCCGACGCTCAAAAGAGCATTATCTTAATGCACTTAGTTTATATTTAAAGAATTTAGGTTTGGGAGTTCAAAATCTAAAATATTGGTCTGATCGGTGTGCCGATCGTTCCAACATGACCTGGGAGGTAAAAGTGATTTGTGAGAGTTGACGAAATCTAAATCAGATAAATGGTTTGAGCCTGGCACTCAAAAGCGCATTCTCTTAATGCACTTAGTTTATAATTAAAGAATTTAGGTTTGAGGTCCAAAATCTAAAATACTAGTCTGATCAGCGTGCCGATCATTCCAGCACGACATAGGAGGTAAAAGTGACTTTTGAGAACTAACGGAATCAAAATCGGATACTCAGTTTGAGTTTGGTATTAAAATTACCAATTTGATATTATATCTAATTCAAATTTATACAATCAAATAAAATATGTAATTTATTCTTTTAATATTTTTTATTTATTAATGCATGCTTAATGTTATTACTTTTTCAATATTGGATCCTCGAGTGAGTGGTGACGGAGGGGACAAGTAGGACGGGGAGGATGAGGACATGGAGGATGTGGAGGATATTTCTTGATTATTTTTATTATTATAAAATTGATAATTAATGTTCTATTTTATTTCTTGTATATATTGGGTTTTGTTTGTGATGGGTATATGTTATGTTTTTTATTTAAATAGGTTTTTATAAAAAAATTATATATTTTTTAAAAAATAACAAATATTTAAATAGAGATTCTGTCAGAAATGTTGTGAAGTTTAAAAAATAATAAAACCATGTTTCCGACGGAAATATTGACGAAAGAGATATCCGTTGGAATTGTTTCTGACGGTATTACTGATTGAAAATGCTTTCCATTGGAAATATTAAGACCGATTATATAACAATATTTCCAACAAAATTTTCGTCGACTTACGATCTGTCGAAAATTACCAACGTATTTACGATAGAATATTTGTCTGCGGAAACTTCCAACAATGAATACCCGACGGATATGTTCCGTTGGAATGAAGTCAGAATTTTGATGAAATTATGACGGAAGATGTTCATCGGAAACTCTGCTTTTCCTTCTAGTGCGGGGTGGGGGGCACCAGTATGGGGAAAGAAATCGCTGCTGGGGTGGGAGAGCATTGGAATGAGAGAAGAAAGGTCTACCGGGTGGGGTGGGAGGCATCTGACTCGGGCATACGATACCAGATCAAAGCGATCCTGATCCGGTATGGATCACCGAGTCAACAAACCTTTTTTGTGATGACTGATGAGAATTCAATGTTGAGTGATGAGAGATGCATGCAATCTAACACTCATGTTTTTATTTTATTTTTTTAGAATATAATAAAACACTTGTTATGTAACACTTAAATTTAATGGTCACGTCGAACAAGAGAGCAAGTAGTAGTTGAAGAAAGAGTCTCTGCAAGGCGAGTCAATCTACAAGATAGATTTGAGAGGGCAAGAATAGCACGTAGAGAGACTTTGTGGCATGAGCCGAGTGACTTAGCCAAGCTTCCCTACATAGGAGTTCTCAAGGGAGGTGAGGGTATCCTGAGAGAACCTTATGATGTTTAAATTTGCAAAGGGTGGATGGAAGGGAAGAGAAGAGATTTGGGGAGCAGAGAGTGAGTTTTTTTTCCTTTGAGTGTATGTGTGGTCTTCACATACCTCGTGATGTCATTTTATGCAACTTTTATAGGGTCTTGAGGCATCTGCTTCTATAGTGATCGAACCGTTGAGGCACTCGTGACTCTGGGGGTACACCTACTTACTTACTTTCTGCCACATATCGAGCCGGGTCATGGCGAGATTGCATGTGGATAGGGGCTGTTGCAAAGGCATTCGACTCCCAAGACAGGTATGAAGGGAATCTTGGCGAGATCGCAAGTAGACTTGATATGGTGCTTGTTTGGATTCTATGCCTGTAATTAGGCCAGACTCAAATCTTGGCAAAAACTGCCCTTGCCAACACTCATGTCTAACTGTGCATCTATAAAAGTATGGAATGTGTAGAGAAGGAAGGAAAGAAGTTCGTATAAGACTTACTTCTAGAGATCTCTCGAACTCTGTGGGAGTAGGTACGAGTGTCCCACCTGTCTCCAAGAAACCTCATCGTGAGTGTGACTGAACGTTTGCCATCTCTAGTAGAACCAACGACATCTGATACTCGCCCCTCTTGGGAGGAGAGAGTTCCTCCGAGTACGTAGATGGTAGTAGAGGTGACAGCCTTAGATGGCCGGCTGAAGATGTGAGCTATTGGCCACAGCACTAGATGGCAAGCTATGAAGGGATGCGTGATGGGGACATCGGACACCATCGTCACAAAGACCGGCGGATGGCGACGGCACCCAGTAGAGACGCGACCTCCCCAAAGGCCGCAACTTGGTCACGGTCCCTAAAAGGACTATGTTCAGGTTCGTCCACCCGCCTCCAATGCCCAACGGGTTTGATGATCTGAGGGCATGATTTCTACCTAGATCGCATCTATTAGCTCCATTTTTTGATGTAATAATGTGTTAATAAGGTGTCATTACCCATTTAGGGTCAGTTAGAGGGCATTTGAATTCAAAATTTGAAATTAGGAGGGAGAGTTTTTGAATTTTAAAATTAGGGTTTTAAGTCTATAAAAAACATAATATAATCCTCTTAGGGACAGTTTTTGAGGAATTAAAAAATGGAGTTTTGTTGAACCAGGAGTCCAGAGCCGATACCTCCCTACTCCTTGTCGAGCCAGTGTCGACCACTCCGCCCCTCGGGCCAGCAGGTGCCTACTCCTTACTGAGCCAATGTCTGTGGCCCCTTTTTTCCACTAATTAGTGTCTCTTACCGAGTCTGCAGGACCTTGTGGTTGCATCCAGGCTATAGCAGGAACTCTGCTCTCCTCACGTCATGGCTACCAGGTACTCTGACCCTTTGCTAGTAGTAGAAGCAAAGATGTTCAGATTCAATCCGATGTAAAATAAACATCGATTGCTTCTGATCGATTAGGAAGACGTCCATTATACGAGATGTAACAACCCAAGATCCGGATACCGGGAAAGACACGATACCATTCGAATCCTGGCCCTCTGCCCATGAGTCGGAGGGTTCGGAAGGGCTAAAAGGATGTGGAGGTACAAAGAAATATGTGGAGGTACAAAGAAATAGGAAATAGAGCTGGATAATTCAACAATTAACAGAAACAAATAATCTAACTACAGCAGAGTCTACTCCAATAAAAGTACAGTCTAAGGCAGAGAAGCATACCCAACACCGAGTGAACACTCGGACTGATGAGCTGGCAACTAAGAACCTCCGCGCAACGCCCTCGAACCTCGAGGAAGAACCGTCACACCTGAAAAGAAGAGGTGAGCCTCCTATCATTAGCTCAGTAGGGGTCCCGTGGAACCCCAACCAAAAATAATGGCGGTAACGAAAAATAGCAACAACAGTAGGAACAGCAACTTGGTGGCCAGTCAAACCTTGGCTCTACACCTACTTCTACTGTACCGGAAAACATGCCCCGATCCCACCGTCGGGGGACCACCAGACTAATAAGAAAACCTCTGGCTACGTAGCCAGGAAAACCCATCACGACACCATTGTCATGGAACGGACCCTGCCTAGGAAAAACCCTCGGTGACGCTCACCGAAATCTTAGACCTCAACCTCGGGAACACACCCGGGAACTGCATGCAAAAAAACCACGTCTCGCAGACAGAAAAGGGAAACTCAAGCCGCAAGAACATCACGTCACATGACGGGAGTACCTGCCCACTAGAAATAACGCTGAAAGCGTCCACTGACGACTTAGTTCGTGCCTCAAGAGTCTCCGTCCGGCCCAGCGGGAACTGAGACACCATATAGTAGCCACAGAATAAGGACTAGCTAGGGTCGCACTCGTCAGCGCTGGTCCGACGTCCCCAACCATGTGTGCACACACAAACCATGCGCTCTATGTCAGATCCTCTAGCTGGTTTCCCCCCCAGCCTGGACTCAGGCTGCAAAGGCGAGGGGCCCTACGGTAACCAGCCTAAAAATCATCTGTCTCGTAAAAGCTCTCCACCACTCCCGAGTGGGTCCGCACAAGCGTGTGTAGAAAAGCCACAGCTAGTGGGGGGTCACTAAACGATAATACTGAAAACCACGCACGCACCCATCACGAGTAACGTAAAGTAATAGGTGGCTCGGGGCCAGACTCTGGGCACTCTACTAGACCTAATAAACCAACGGTCCTTGAGTCACAGGACTTGGGGTCAAGACTGTTGTACAGGACAGCCCTAGGCCATCAATCTAGCCCACCCCTAGGTCTGAAACCACGTTAGCATGAATACCGAGGTAGCTCATGAGCTGCCAAGATAATTTCCTATGCAAGGAAAAAGTGGGAAACCTCTAGCCCCAAGCTGGGTGACTGGACTCACAGTCTAAGGGCCAAACTCACGGGCCACTCGAAAACCACCTTACCGGAAAGCTAACGACGTGCGGTAATAGCCCACTGCACACATGCTGATACACGGGGACTCGTTCTAGCGAGAACGTGAAAGTCCGGAACACATGGGGTCACCCGAACCCTCCAACATACGGGCATGCTAATCGAGATAACACGGTACCTACAGACACCCCAAGAACATGGACACAAAGCCTACGGGGTGCCCAGGACATCTACGAGACCAAATGTCGACCACTGGGTCATAACCGGATCGACCTAGGGCCAATACAATGCAAACGGAACACAACTAGCACAGAAAATAAGGTGGCGGTGCTCCCTATACCGTCAGAGAATATGGCGGTCCTTTCAGGACCACAAATCAGGCTTAGCGGTCCACTTTGGACCGCTACCCAAGCTTAGCAGTCTACTGTGGACCGCTACCCTCGGGGGATACCAGGAAACGAAACAGTCCTCCCCAAGACCGCAAGACTCCAGTCGCGGTCCTGGCTTGACCGCTAGCATCACTTAGCGGTCAGTCGCAAGGCTGCTACAATACGGGACTCAGACAAGAACCTAGCGGCCAGCCCTCTGGCCGCTAGTGCCTGAAAATGGTCACGCTCGGACCGCCAGCCCCAGGTAGCGGTCTATCACGTGGCCGTTACCTTGGAACCGACTTACTGGAGCTACAAACGGTCCCCCTTGGACCGCCTTCACACGTAGCGGTCCCTAGTACGACCACTACCCACGTCTGAGCTCGAAAATGGCGAATTCGGTGGAAAATCCCATTCTACGCCCCGTTCATACCCGTGTGAAGGGGAAAACAAGGGGAAACCACTCCCCAACCTCTCTAGCACCGAGAGGACCTATATAAACCCCAAAAACGTGATCAAAACGTAAGATCCGGCTCACACCCCAACACATGCACTTTTTCCCAAAACATAAAAATAACCCTACTCGGCTCACCATGACATACAAAACTCGCTGGAAAGGAAGTACAGGGGTTAAGGATCCATCCTCCTACCTCCACCGAAGATTCCGCACGCGGAGAATGCCGATCCGCCAAGAAAATGCCGTTTAAACCCTCGCCGGCTCGTGATCCCACGAACCGCCTCCACCATCGCGATCCTCGTCCCATGCCTGTCGCTCCTTGCCCCACGAGCATCACCGCCCCATCCTCATCTACCTCTGTCGGCCGCCCAGAGAAGTGAGGGGGAGAGGAGAGAGCGTGAGAGAAGAGAGAGGGAGAGAAAATGAGAGATGGGGAGAGAGAGAAAAAGAGGTTTTAAATATAGAAAATTTGGAATTTCCAAAAAATAAAAAAAATAGAAAAAAATCATCTCCCTGATCCTCGGAAAACGCACAATGCGCTGGTAACATTCCGGAGTCGGAGAACACAACGGTTCACCCTACACGGGGTTCCGAAGGTTTGACAGACAAAAATACGCGTGAACTGTAAAACTTAATCCGGGACCCACAAAAGTGATCCGAAACCCACGGATCCTGATCCGAGCAATATCCAAAAAACCCGGGGCATTACAGCCCTCCCCCTTAAGCAAATTTCATCATCGAAATTCAGGGCTAGCACCAAGCCACAGGGGGAGAACACCCCGAACCAACAGACAACGCTGTCAGAGACCCAGCACATAAAACCTCGATTCACACGAAAGCACCGATCCTGAGAGACATAGCCAGATCTTGATCACGAACGACACCTCACTCCGCACGCAGCACACATCCATCATCAGAGCAGGCATACTACAAAAACATGAGTCTAGCATCACCTCAGCCATACGGAAACCAATAATGACATCGCTGCCACAATCTCGCTCACCGAGGAGACACAATCCTCGTCACGAGAAACAGCCACCGACCCAACCATGCTCGGTGAACCAAAACGCACGTCAGCCTCTTTACCAGTTGACCGTCATAATTCCGTCGGCTCCATGCCAAGGACCATCTCACACCTGGCAAGCTGAACGCCAATAACAACACGGGGCCAACTCTGTCAGAATTCAAACTTCGACAAAGCCCAGATCCCATCTGAAAAAGCACATTATGGAAACAGCCACCAAAAGGCCTCGCTTGCACATGGCTCTCACCGTTCTCGATGCGCAACCATCAGCATCTTCTGTCTATGAAAGACCAATCACCGGTCACTAGACACTCGCCAATAGGAAACCCTTGACTTACTTCGCTTCTTCCTTCTTTCCTGATCCTTCACCAGGTCGGAAGGGCACATTCCAAACCTCGACAAGTCATCCATTGACTTCTGCACAGACCAACACTACATCCGAGCCAAAACCTCACTTGGACACCACATCCAGACTTATCCTCACGCCAACTCTACCCTCTCAGGGGAGTACGGCGAAACCAATTAACAAGATCCCAGAATCTTTGGTCCTCACCTCACTCGACTCAGACTTACATGGGAACCCCTCCCATGCTGGTCACCAGACCAAGGATCACCATTCCACGTCAACGTCCCATCAAGGACTTCCACGCACCGGCATCGCCCATCGTCCTGTCTCATCAAATCCTATCTCATCTCAATCACTCCAACTGGACGCGTGCCAATCCCAGTTCCGCTCTTACCATAAACCCATGGGACACAACCTGAGCAATCCACGGCACACGACTCCAAGTCAACAAAGTTCCACTTGCTATCACAGCAACCTGGTCGACAATGCCGTGACCAATGCACATGGGTCCCTAGATAATACACATCTTACCATGGTCGACCACTCGATCAACCTTACTAGCCGCTCACAGCTACCAACTGAGAC
The DNA here is from genome assembly GCA_022559845.1 of Amorphophallus konjac. Classification (NCBI taxonomy): domain Eukaryota; kingdom Viridiplantae; phylum Streptophyta; class Magnoliopsida; order Alismatales; family Araceae; genus Amorphophallus; species Amorphophallus konjac. The sequence continues at coordinate 154,164,106 of CM040121.1, forward strand.
CCATAATATCTCAGAGATCACTTCTTCAGAACACGATCTCATCCGAGAACACGGCTTTCAACACACGAACATGGTACTCATGCGGCGCACTTGCCAACATATTTCCCCAATTCTCCACCTGCCAGTGCCATGAACTACACTATCTCAAGCAACGGGACGGCAACAACACATCTCATACCGAGGAACCAATCCTCCGACGCTCTACACATCCTCAGGAATCCACACGTAGCATCCAATGCTACGATCTTGGACCTGTGAGTTATGGGCCCACCGGGCTTCCGTTGTGCACTCTCATCCACATGCACAACCAACCACCACGACTCGGGATCCACCATCCCGACTGTTTTGTGCCTATCATATGTTTATATTTTTGATGATAACTAAACTTTATGTATGCTTGTATATATTTTTGATAATAGTGTGAACTCATGATCTTGGCATGTGTTACATTGAGCATCTGTGCTCTAGATGTTCAAATTTGGTTGAGATGGTAAATGAATCTTGAGGCTCATATATGTTATGATGCTAGCACATTGCATATACACTTGGCAGAAACGAGTTGAATGAAATTCACATTTTGGTTGAATGAATGGCTACTTGCTCTTGTTGAATGAATGGCTACTTGCTCTTGAACTTGAGTATCTTCTACAAGAGGTCTTCTACAAGAGGTCTTTGAGTTTCATGTATTAAATCATATAACTCTCTTGTTATGAAGTATGAATTTGTTTCTTGGTGTCGGAAATGGGTTCAACAATGTTTGATATCTTGGTTAAATGATGCCCAAACTATTTCTCTATGGCTGAGCTTTCATGAATATTATTTGTGAGATTTTGAGCTTGGAAATTGTTTAAACCATTCACATATACCTTGGAAAAAAATTATTTTGAATGATGGTCATACGTGTGGCATGGATGCATTGAAATGTGTTTTAGATCTTATTGAGCATGCTCATTGGAGAATGTTTAAACTGGTCATATATGTTCTATCTCTTGCCCTGACTGAACTTTGAGGAGAACGATCAAATTTGCTCATGTGGTTTACATGCATTTCTTGCATGCTTTTATAAAGATAATAAGAGTTCAGATCTTTCATGTTAGTCATGTGGATGTCAGTTTCAAGTTGCTCACATGTATTGCATAAATTGCATTGCCATATGATCTTGATCCTAGTTGTGGTTAATCAAGTTAAGAAAGTGCTTTCATGCACCCTTTCCATGTGTTTCATGTATGTATTTCATGCATTTATCATTTAGAGCTATTGGGCTTAAGTACTAATCTTTTCTCTCATGGTTTTATATTTTCTGTAGGTTTAGCTCGACCTAAAGGATGGTTTAGGTGGACCTAATAAGCAGATTGGATTGAACTTTGCAAAATGGGCACCCAGCAGAGTTCGGTCGACCGAACTGGACAGTTCGGTCAACCGAACTTGCCAGTGCTTCTTGTAATTTTTTCTGCACAGTTCGGTCGACCAAACTTGCCAGTGCTTCTGGTAATTTTTTCTGCAAATGTTTGGTCGACCGATGGCCAAGGCCGGTCGACCGAATTCAGCAATCTCGCTAAAACGGGATTTCGAACTTGTTTAAATCTAATCCTTTTGTGGTTCTAATTTTACCCATTCGCCCCTAGGGTTATTATATACATCTTAGAGGGGTTTTCTAAGGGTTTTGTGATGGGTATATGGGTCTTTTCATATCTCTTATATATACCCATATGTGACCTATGAATTTGAGAGAGAACTCCATATTTGAGCTTATAGTTTCTTATCTTGTAGGTGAAGAAAGGAGAAAGGGAGAAAAGGAAAAGAAGAGAAGGAGATTTCATCTCCTCCAACGGGTTTCTGGAGTTCGAGGAAGAAGAGAAAGAGCATCGAATCGAAGAGAGGATCGAGAGGACGCAAGAATCTTTTCCATCTGATCCGGTAGTCAAGCACCGACATCCATTGGCTTTGGAAATCAAAGGGGGAATATCTTCTACATCCTATCCCTGTCAATTTGTGATCTTTGTCATGGGTTTTATTTAGGTTTGAGCATGATTGAATATTTGTGTTTATTTCTGAACTAGATATTTATGTGTATGGACCATCTACGTACGGTTGTGCTTATTGTGCTGTGGTTGTTGCAGCATGTGTGTGTGTGTGTGTGCTGTAGGATTCACGATCTAGAGCGTCTGGGGTTCATCCCCGTTAGTGCTGTGTCTATAGCGTGAGGAGAGTTCTCCTCGTGGAGATTTATCCCCGTGTGTGTGTGCATGCGTCATCCTGCGTGTGTTTGGAGCTCGGTTCCGTGTTGGGGATTTATCCCCGAGTGAAGTCTTACCGGTTTGGTAAGGGGTGGACGTAGGGAGCCCGTCGTGGTCCCGCACCACCTTAAAAATCTCTGTGTCCTGTGGTTTACTTTGTGGATGTGTGCTTAATTGTTTAAATTGCTTGCATGATCGTATGTGAATGGTGAGATTGAGAGAGCTAAGTTTACCTTGCTTAGTTTAATTTCTTCAATCTAATTAAACTTGTTAATTCTGCTTTAGTAAGTTTTTAATTTGCCAAATCGCGTGGGAGACAATTCAACTCGCCTTCTTGTTCGCTCGCCTACCTTGGGACCAACACCGATAATCCTCTGCAACTCCGCAGGCTCCGATCCTCAACACATCGGGAATCACAACACTAGCCGTAAATTCTCATGAACACCATCCAACCGTCACTCATCCTTCCGGAACAGTGCCAACGCACCCTTACGCATCAGGGAATGGGCAATGCTTCTCATAGGCAACCACCTACCAAAACACGGGACATGTCTCGCACGAACTTCATGGCACACGAAGGCCAAGCAATCTGAATACACGATGCAAGATGATGAACCTGGGAAAACATGATCTCTCCAACCAAGGAGAAACTAGCATACCTCCGACCAAACGGAAGGTCTCCACGCTCAACTTGACCTCGAACCTTGCACACGCTGGGAACAACACCTTCCAGCATCAAGAAAACCATCACTATCGTCAGGTCAACTCCTCCGACAACACTCGCCAAGTGTTCCGTTGGATCACATTCACAGCACCTCGCGATTCACCACCACTGTAACTCCTCGAACCGCAATATGCCACGCCTCGAGCCACGACACGAGCCATAATTGGCAACAGCTAACGCTCATCCTCGAGTCCCGAACTCACTGCGGAAACTTCACACCTCAATCCAGATCCTGGGCGAACGCAACCCATTAACACGCAGATGCACATGAGCAAGAACTTACTGGGACATCACTGCCCAATCCTGCCTCAAAATCCATGAAAATAATCGGGACCGACACGTCATTTCAGACGCCACAGAGCATGAAAAAAAAATCCAGGTTCAATAAGTAGCAGCTCACCCAGAAGATCCTCCGCTCATCCGAGTACATCTCTTGACCAAAACATCCATTCTGCCACCTCAAATTACGATCTCAACGCCTCAGGGGCTGGATAACCTCAAACTGGAGTGGCCAAACTCTATAATAGCTCCCTAAGAGCATGCTTACGGCCACTTAACCATGAACAATCCTCGTCATCCACCTAACCTCACTATAAATTCCTCAAACACAGTGCCAAAAACTCATGCCTGCCAGCAACCTCTGCCCAATGCAGCACAACTGGGGCCACCACCCATCGGGAAGCAATCTCTCTATCACATCCCTCGGTCCCCACGTCGGCACTCCAATGAGAACGATAACCACATTCACAACGCCAACACAGCGCACTCAAGCTCTTACGTGGGAAACCAAGCGAAAAACGAACACAAAACCCTATAGCAACTGTCGACTGTACTGGACTTTACGGACTCTGATCACTGCAATATCTCGAATTCCCATGTACGTCCACAACCACAGCTCTGATACCAACTGTAATGACCCAAGATCTGGATATCGGGAAAGACCCAATACCATTCGAATCTTGGCCCACCGCCCACGAGCCGAAGAGCTCAGAAGGGATAAAAGGAGTGTGGAGGTACAAAGAAATAGGAAATAAAGTATGACAATTCAACAATTAACAGAAATAAATAATCTAACTACAGTAGAGTCTAGTCCAACAAAAGTATAGTCTAAGACAGAGAAGCGTACCCAACACTGAGTGAACACTCGGCCCGGCGAGCTGGCAACTAAGAACCACGTCGCAGTGCCCTCAAATCTCGAGGAAGAACCACCACACCTGAAAAGCAGGAGTAGGGGTCCCGCCGAACCCCAACCGAAAACAACGACGATAACGGAAAACAGCAACAACAGTAGAAACAGAAACTCGGTGGCCGGTCAAATCTCGGCACTATAGCTACTCCTATTATATCGAAAAACACGTTCCGATCTCACCGTCGGGGGACCACCAGACTAACAGGAAAACCTCTAGCTACGCAGCCAGGAAAACCCATCACGACACCACTGTCGTGGACCAGACCCTGCCTAGGAAAAACCCTCAATGATGCTCACCGGAGCCCTAGACCTCAACCTCGGGAACACACCCGGGTACTGCACGTAAAAAAAATCATGTCTCACAGACGGGAAAGGGAAACTCGAGGCGCAAGAACCTCACATCACGTGACGGGAGTACCTGCCCACTAGAAGCAATGATGGAAGAGTCCATTGACGACTTACTCCACGCCTCTGGTGTCTCCATCTGGCCCAGCGGGAACTGAGACATCGTATAGTAACCACAGGACACGGACTAGCTAGGGTCGCGCTCGTTAGCGCGGGTCTGATGTCCCCAACCACGTGTGCACACACAAACCATGCGCTTTAGGTCAGATCCTCTAGCTGGTTTTCCCCCCAGCCCAGACTCAGGCTGCAAAGGCGAGAGACCCTACGGTAACTAGCCTAAAAATTGTATCTCTCGGGAAAGCTCTCCACCACTCCCAAGTGGGTCTGCACAAGCGTACGCAGGAAAGCCACAGCTAGTGGCGGGTTACTATACGTGAACACCGAAAACCCCGCATGCACCCATCACGAGTAACGCGGAGTAATAGGCGGCTCGGGGCCACCAGACTCTGGACACTACACTAGACCTAATAAACCAACGGTCCTTGAGTCACAGGACTCGGGGTCAAGAGTGTTGTACAGGACAGCCCTAGGGCGTCAATCTAGCTCATCCCTAGGTCTGAAACCACGGTAGCATGAATACCTAGGTAGCTTACGAGCTGTCGAGATAATTCCCTATCCAAGGAAAAAGCGAAAAACCTCCAGCCCCAGGCTGGGTGACTGGACTCACAGTCCAAGGGCCAAAGTCACGGGCCACTCAAAAACCACCTTACCAGAAAGCCAATGACGTGCAGGAAGAGCCCACCACACACATGCCGATACACGACGACTCGTTCTAGCGAGAACACGAAAGCCTAGAACACATGGGGTCACCCGGACCCTCCAACCTACGGGCATGCTAATCGAGGTAAGACAGTACCTCCAGACACCCCAAAAATATGGACACAGAACCTATGGGGTGTCTAGGACATCCACGAGACTGAAGGTCGACCACTAGGTCACAATCGGGTTGACCGGGGGCCAACACAATGCAAACGGAACACAACTGGCACAGAAAATAGGGTGGCGGTCCTCCCTGCACCGTCAGAGAATATGGCGGTCCTCTCAAGACCGTAAACCAGGCTTAGCGGTCTACTATGGACAGCTACGCTCGGGGGATACCAGGAAATGAAACCGTCCTCCCCAAGACCGCAAGACTCCAGTGGTAGCCCTGGCCTGACCGCTAGCATCACTTAGCGGTCAGTCGCAAGGCTGCTACAACATGGGACTCAGACATGGACCTAGCGGCCAGCCCCTGGCTGCTAGCGCCTGAAAACGGTCATGCTCGGACCGCCAGCCCCAAGTAGCGATCTATCGCGTGGCCGCTACCCTGTAATCGACTTACTTGGCCTACAAATGGTCCCCCTTGGACCGCCTTCACATGTAGCGGTCCCTGATACGATCGCTACCCACGTCCGAGCCCGAAAACGGTGAATTCGGTGGAAAACCACATTCCACGCCCCGTGGGGAAAATAAGGGGAAATGTCATGTCCCGAGATTTATGCAGCGAAAATAATTGGGAACATGAACAACCAGCATGATAAGTCTCTTGCAAGCAATATAATTAGAGCCCCAAATAATCACACAAAGGAATTGTACAAATAATCTTATCCAAGCCTTCAACTTTATTTTATATAAATAATCCACCAAGTACACAAGACTCGTGGCTCTTAACATCTTCCTATCATAGACTCAAGAAAACAAAAAATTACACAATGACTCGACTAGACACTAAATCCACTAGGCTTCTCTTGATTCATTTGATCTTCAATTGCTCTCGGACCCGCTACTTGTATAATCCGAATCCGACTCACTAGTACTTCCTGAAACATTGAAAAGAATAGGTAATGAGCACACTTGTCCAGTAGGTATCTTCGTATCAACATGATGGCAATGTTTAAGTGATTAACATTTTAGCTCTAGGGAATAAGATAAATCATTTAGGTATGATAAAACACATATATAACCAAAGTAATAGGATACGATCAAGTGTGAGATATGAGAATATGATCAATCAAGAGTATAACATGAATGAAATTTGGCTTTTCATGAACAAGAATGTAACAAGAATGCTCTTTTCATAACTTTAAAGGCTATGCACTAGAAAGTCATGTAACACGAAAGAATGTACTTTTGCTTTGCAAGTACTTCGTGAATATTTATAGATCTTCACTTATTTATAAAGAAAGTACTCCCAGCGCAATGCGACACCAGTAGCATCATACCCCATGGTTTATAGTATGTTTCCGACAATCAGCCGAGGGGACTAGCATAGAGCCCTTGAACATAATCAGTGCTCGAACTATATCTTCAAGTATAAATCAAGCTTTTTCCATAAGTATAATAATAATGTTGGCCAATAATGTAACAAGTTCAACAATAGTCAATGGAAGAATGCACCAAATATGAATATAAGAATTCAAGGAATGCATTAATAACTAGGTCATGCTACAGAGAAAATTTGATAGCATAACGGTACATTTATTAACTTCCAAAATTTATTTAGATAGCTTTGGGAATAAAGTGACACGTTCAATAGACCATCTAGAATCATAGGAAAAATCAACCCTTGGGTCAAACCCTGGGTTAATCAATCTCATGAACCAAGCAGCCGTTTACAAGACCATTTCTTGACCAGGCGGTCATGTACTGGACCGTTTAGAATCGGAACTCATGAAAAACACCGGTAAGTGCTCTCTAGACAATTGGGCTTTAATGGTACAACCAGCTCGGCGTCCTAGTGTGAATCCTAGGCTCGCGGAGACTTATGGAGGCCTTGAAATAAGATCACCTAGTCCTTTGGAAGGAATATCCAATGGAGAGGTTCACTAGTCCAAGATAGTGTTCTTAATGTGCAATGTGTAACTAATGACAACATACCGGAATATGTGCCATGTACTTAAGAAAATGACTCTTTGATAAGAGAAATCCTGATAAAACAATGATCAAATAAGTCCATAAATCTTATGAAAACGTGTTTATAAATACATGAGTGTAGGTTTTTGGCCATAAAAATAACATAGGTTAAAAATAATCTAAAGTACATAAAGAACATGAAATCTTCTCGAGTAATCTGTTAACACAAATAGGTATAAGAAATTAACACTTGAAACAGGAGTAAAACCTTCTTAACTAGGCTTGGCATATAATAATTTGGGGTAATCTGCAACATGTTTCGGGTTAACAATATTACAGAAATCAGAAAGCGAAAACGGTCTAGAGAGGACCGTTTCTTGTGGCTAAGCGGTCTATCGTAGGACCCTTAGTAAAACACATGCGGTCTCTTGAAAGACCGTTTCTTCCTGTGTTGTAGATAGATCCAGAACCGAAGTTTAGACTTAATCTATAGTCAATTAATGTATGAAATCATGCTAGAGATGGATATAAAACATGCTTCAAGGGGTATAACATCGTAAAGATGCAGAGATTTTGCATAGATTTTAGCTAAGATTGCTATCTTTGTAGTTAGGGTTTGGAATGATGCATGCTTCATAACCTACATGCGCAATGATACCAAAACATCAAATACGACATGTACCATGCATGACATTTCGTAAAATAAGAGGGCTTTTATTCCTAACACATTAATTTAGTCATTTCATGAGATAACCTACCTCTGTTTTGGGCTTTAGACTTCAAATTTAGGGCTGGAAGTTAACCCTAATTTCTACACGTCCTGAACCGAAGTAGTAACTTATTGCCTTTCTATCTCCCGATTCTCTTTATCTAAAGATGTGAAATTTGGGGAATAAGAAAGGTTACTAAAAGGAACAAATAGTTCTAAAGAACCTCTATCTAATTACCTCGTTTAGGTCTTCTAGTTTCTTGCTCTTCCTGGGTCGATCACACAGTTTTCTGAGTTTCCTGTACTGAACCAGCCTCTTTACAGGCTTCTATCTCCCTGTAGGCTTGATCTCCTAGAAATTTTTTTTTGAGAAAAGTTAGATCTAACTAAAACGAACAAATTCCTAGAAGGAACTTACCTCTAATTCGACCTCTTTACCTTAGTTCCACGCGAGTCAAATGTACGGATCGTGCATGTAGGTCTTGGGGTCTATTTATAGGGTTTTTGCTAGGGTTCCATGGATTTTAACAATTCTAGAGTCCTAATTAGGTGTTAAATCGATCCTTGAGAGTCCTTTTCTGACTTACAAGTCCATACACTTCGATCCACTTGGATATCTGGGAGTTTGGGCGTCAAAAATCTAACCTTTTTACATTTTCTTTTACTTACAGAATCTGTAGAGCTTAGCGGTCATTTGGGAGACCGTTTGCTGACCCTATGCGGTCTCACGATAGACCGCTTTCGGTCTTGGGCGCCGAATTTGAACTCAGTTCAAACTCTTGTATTATTATCTATCTTTTTATCTTAAAATTTCCTTATTTATCTCCTTAATTTCATAAATACATCAGTTTTAATCTTCTAGAACATGGGCCAAAGTTAATTTGGGCCAATTGGTTTTATTTAAATGGGCCTAATCCTCTTGGATTAGTGTAGGGCCAAAATAATTAATTTTAATTAACCATAATTTAATTAATAGCCCATTTGGTCTATTTAAATACTTATTAATTATATTTTAAATCTAAAAAATTCTTAGAAAACTCTCTGGCATTACACCCTCCCCCACTTACAAGAATTTTGTCCCCAAATTCCTTGTAACAAGATTTGCTAAGGAGAGTGTACTTATATTCAAATATCTCTGAAAATCTTTTGCGCATGGCTTCCTCAGTTTCCCAGGTTGCTTCATGTGACCATGACTTGGTTCATTGGATCTTGACCATAGGAATTATTTTATTCCGAAGTTGACGTACTTCTCGTTCAATAATCTTAATTGACTTTTGCTCGTATGTCATGTCCTTTTTAATCTTCAGGTTGTCGTAAGTTATGACATGAAAAGGATCGAGGACGTACCTTTTGAGCATGGAGACATGAAATACATCATGAACTCTTGATAATTGAGGGGGCAAAGCAATTCGATATGCAACTTCACCAACCCTTTCAAGAATTTCAAAGGGGCCAATGAATCTCGGCGTGAGCTTGCCTTTGATTCCGAATCTTCGAATACCCCGTCCTGGAGAAACCTTAAGGAATACGTGGTCTCCTACTTTGAATTCCAGGTCGCGCCTTCTGTTATCTGCATACGATTTCTGCCTGTCTTGGACCATCTGAAGTCTTTCTAGAATAAGTTTTATCTTTTCGGTAGTATCCTCGATGATATCGGGACCTAGAAATTGCCTTTCTCCTACTTCATTCCAGCAAATAGGCGAGCGACAATTCCTTCCATACAATGTCTCAAATGGTGCCATAAGTATGCTAGCTTGGTAGCTATTATTATATGAAAACTCTACTAGCGGCAAATGGTCGTGCCAACTCCCTCCAAAATCAATAGCACAAGTCCTGAGCATATCTTCCACCACCTGATTTGTCCTTCCAGTTTGACCGTCGGTTTGTGGATGGAACGCAGTGCTAAAGTTGAGTCAGGTCCCTAATGAATGTTGAAGACCCTTCCAGAATTATGATGTGAACCGAGGGTCTCGATCAGATATAATGGTGACAGGGACACCGTGTAGTTTAACAATTTCCCTCATGTATAGTGCTGCTAATACATTCACAGACCATCAACTTTTAATTGGTAGAAAATGTGCAGATTTAGTCAATCGGTCTATGATTACCCATATACCATCGTGTCCACCTCTTGTCTTAGGTAAACCCATAAAGAAATCCATCCCTATACTTTCCCATTTCCACTCGGGAATATTCAAGGGATGTAGCTTACCAGCAGGCTTTAAATGTTCTGCCTTTACTTTTTGGCAAGTGAGACAGCGAGACACAAAATCTGCTACTTCTCTTTTCATGTTGGGCCACCAGAAGCTTCTTTTCAAATCTTGATACATCTTGGTAGCACCAGGATGAATAGCATACTTTGACTTATGAGCCTCTTCCATGATAAATTTCTTAGTGTCGTCATGATTCGGCACAGATATTCAATCTTTAAACAATAATCTTCCATCCTTTAAGATAGAGAATTCCGTCCTATGATCAATATTATCCTTGATCTCCATCAATGCAGGGTCATTTTCTTGTAATTTGACTATATCTTCAATCAATGTAGGCTGTGACCTTATATTGGCAATCATACATCCTTCTCCTTCTCTATCAATATCAAGATTTAAGTGAGAAAAATCCTCGATAAGACATATCATACCTTTCCTAAGACTTGCTAGTGTTGCCATTGGTCTTCTGCTAAGAGCGTTAGCAACAGCATTTGCCTTGCCTAGATGATATTGGATAATAAAGTCGAAGTCTTTGAGATACTCTAACCATCTGCGCTGTCGCATATTCAACTCCTTCTGAGTGAAGAGATATTTTAGACTTTTATGGTCGGAAAATATAGTGAATTTCTCCCCATAAAGGTAATGTCGCCAAATTTTCAAGGCGAATATAATAGCTGCCAATTCCAGATCATGCACAAGGTAGTTTTCTTCATGACGCTTCAACTGTCTTGATGAATAGCATATCACCTTTCCATTTTGCATAAGAACGCATCCTAAGCCAATGCCTGATGCATCCGTATAGACTTCAAAGCCACCACCCTCAACGGGTAATGCCAGAATAGGGGCGGTAGTAAGGTGATCTTTAAGGGTTTGGAAACTCTCTTCGCAATCCTTCGACCATATAAAAAGGTTCTTCTTTCTAGTGAGTCTAGTCAAAGGAACGGTGATCTTAGAGAAGTCTTTAATAAATTGCCTATAATAACCATCCATACCTAGAAAACTTCTAACTTTAGACATGGTCGTCGGTCAGCTCCAATACTTAACAGCTTCAACTTTAGAAGGATCGTCAACGATTCCTTCTTTTGAAATAATGTGGCCAAGGAAAGAGACCTCCTTTAGTCAGAACTCGCATTTGCTAAGCTTTGCGTAGAGTTGGTGCTCTCTTAGCGTTTGCAAGGCTATTCTTAAGTGCTCTTCATGTTCCTCCTTAGTTTTGGAGTATATAAAAATATCATCAATAAAGATGACCACAAATCGGTCGAGATAAGGTCTGAAGACATTATTCATAAGTTGCATAAATGCTGCCAGAGCATTGGTTAACCCGAACGGTATTACAACGAATTCATAATTGCCATATCGACTTCTAAAAGCCATCTTGTGTATGTCTTCATTTTTGATCTTGAGCTGATGATAACCCGATCTAAGGTCTATTTTAGAGAAGTATTCTGCTCCAGAAATTTGATCAAAGAGCTCGTCGATACGCAGCAATGGATATTTATTCTTGATAGTAAGTTGGTTCAGTCGCCGATAGTCGATACATAGCCTGAGAGATCCATCCTTCTTCTTGACAAATAAAATTGGTGCACCCCAAGGGGAGGTGCTAGGTCGAATGAAGCACTTGTATAATAACTCCTGATTTTGTCTCTTTAATTCCTTGAGTTCTATGGGGGACATACTGTAGGGAGCTATTAAAATAGGTGCTGCTCCGGGAATGAGTTCAATGAAGAAATTTACTTCCCTTTCGGGTGGTAAACTAGGTAATTCCGACGGAAATACATCAGGAAACTCATTCACAATGGGAATGTCTTCTAAGATGATCTCCTTGGACTCGGTAATGATTGCGGAAGCAAAAAAAGCTTCACATCTTTGCCAAATGACTTTGCAAGCGTAAAGAGATGAAATAATGGTATGATACTTTCTATATTTGATACCAAGGAAGGAAAACCTTAGAAGACCTGATTTCCGAAAAGAGATAATCCTGTTACGACAATTTATATAGGCGTCATGGTCTATAAGCCAATCTACACCTAAAATAGCACCATAGCCCTCCGTGTCAAGACATACGAGATTTGCTGGAAGATTATGACCTTCTACCATTACCTTACTATTGGGGTAGTAAGTTGTAAGTTTGGCTCCGGGACCTAATGGTGTAGTGATTGCTAGGTCCGAAGGTAAAGGAACTGATGAAGTTGGCATGGTTTTTAAAAAAGCAGTAGATATAAAAGAATGAGAAGCACCGGTATCAAATAACATGAATGCAGGAAAAGAATGGATTTGAATGGTACCTTCCATTAGCCCATCACCCTTGGACGGTTCTTCATTATTAATAACATCGTTAAGACGAGCCTGTCGTTTGTGTCCTCCGCTAGAAGATTGATCCTTCATAAGAGGGCAATCTGGCATACGGTGCTCCCAGCTGCCACATCGTAAACAAGCGCCGAGACGTTTCTATCACTCTTCGACTGAGTGGCCAAACTTTTCGCAGAACGTGCAACCCGCCATGACTTGCTTATCTACTTCTTTAACCTTCTTACTCTTGTGGTAGCCACTACCACCTCCGTTCCGGGATCTCTTCTTGCTATCACAGGATTTATATGGTTCCGTGATACTGAATTTCTCCTTCCTTCCATGCCGATCATACCTTCGGCTTGGCTCCTCTCCTTTACCTTTAAGTTTCTCGACCTTCTCCAAGGTCCTTTTACATAGATGTGCCCGTTGGACCATCTCCGCATATGTACGGATATTTTGAGTCCCAAATTGTTAAATAAAGTCGGGCCTCAAACCATCCATAAATCGGTTAGTTTTCAATAAGTCAGTACTAACCAAGTGAGGAGCGTACGGTGCCAGTCTAGAAAACTGGAGTTCATATTCTGGCACTGAAATCATGCCTTGGCGGAGAGAAGCGAATTCTTTTGCCTTCCGTTCCTTGACATGCTCGGAGAAGTATTTTGCTTGGAAGAGGGTAAGGGAATCCTTCCCAAGTATGTGGTGCATCTTGAGGCGATGCCAGAACAGACTTCCACCATATACGAGCATCTTTATTGAGTTGGAACGTAGCAAGATGAACCCTCTCCTGGTCGGCACATTGCATGACCTCAAATATGTGGTTCATTTCATCTATCCAGTTTTCAGCTTCATCTGGGTTAGAGGAACCTGAAAACCGTGGAGGGTTTAGACTCCAGAAACTACGGTGCAGATCGTCAGCACTAGCCCTTGCGCCAGCTTGAGCCATGTTTTGCAATGCCTGTGTGAGACCCGCAACAGTTTGTTGCATTCCACCCCAATCAACACGGTGAGCCATTATAAGAATGAGGTACCTGACAAGAGTAATGGGTTTGTTAATTCCTATGAAAAAAAAGGAATTGACTTAAAGATATATTCTAATTAACTATCTTATCATGGGTTCAACCCAACTCTTACGTAGGTGGGAAATTTTCTTCCTTAGTTCATAGGTATGTGTCCTTAAGCCTTGGACTTAGCCAACAACATGCCTTATTCCCTCGGAATAAGTAAGTCCTTAGACACTAGCTCTGATACAACTGTAACTGTCACATCCCGATATTTATGCAGCGGAAACAATCGGGAACGTGAACAGCCGGCATGGTAAGTCCCTTGCAAGCAATATAATCAGAGCCCCAAACAATCACACAAAGGATTTATACAAATAATCTTATCCAAACCTTCAACTTTATTTCATATAAATAATCCACCAAGTACACAAGACTCTTGACTCTTAACATCTTCCTATCATAGACTCAAGAAAACAAAAATTACACAATGACCCGACTAGACACTAAATCCACCAGGCTTCTCTTGATTCATTTAATCTTCAATTGCTCTTGGACCCGCTACTTGTATAATCCGAATCCGACTCACTAGTACTTCCTGAAATATTGAAAAGAATAGGTAATGAGCACACTTGCCCAGTAGGTATCTTCGTATCAACATGATGGCAATGTTTAAGTGATTAACATTTTAGCTCTAGAGAATAAGATAAATCATGTAGGTACGATAAAACACATATATAACCAAAGTAACAGAATACGATCAAGTGTGAGATATGAGAATATGATCAATCAAGAGTATAACACGAATGAAATTTGGCCTTTCATGAACAAGAATGTAACAAGAATGCTCTTTTCATAACCTTAAAGGCTATGCACTAGAAAGTCATGTAACACGCAAGAATGTACTTTTGCTTTACAAGTACTTCGTGAATATTTGTGGATCTTCACTTATTTATAAAGAAAGTACTCCCAGCGCAATGCGACGCCAGTAGCATCATACCCCATGATTTACAGTATGTTTCTGACAATCATCCGAGGGGACTAGCATAGAGCCCTTGAACACAATCAATGCTCGAACTGCATCTTCAAGTATAAATCAAGCTTTTTCCACAAGTATAATAATAATGTTGGCCAATAATGTAACAAGTTCAACAATAGTCAATGGAAGAATGCACCAAATATGAATATAAGAATTCAAGGAATGCATTAATAACTAGGTCATACTACAGAGAAAATTTGGCAGCATAACAGTACATTTATTAACTTCCAAAATTTATTTAGATAGCTTTTGGAATAAAGTGACACGTTCAATAGACCATCTAGAATCATAGGAAAAATCAACCCTTGGGTCAAACCCCGGGTTAATCAATCTCATGAACCAAGCAGTCGTTTATAGGACCGTTTCTTGACCAGGCGGTCATGTACTAGACCGTTTAGAACCAGAACTCATGAAAAACACCGGTAAGTGCACTCTAGACAATTAGGCTTTAATGGTACAACCAGCTCAGCATCCTAGTGTAAATCCCAGGCTCGCAGAGACTTACGGAGGCCTTGAAACAAGATCACCTAGTCCTTTGGAAGGAATATCCAATGGAGAGGTTCACTAGTCCAAGATAGTGTTCTTAATGTGCAATGTGTAACTAATGACAACATACCGGAATATGTGCCATGTACTTAAGAAAATGACTCTTTGATAAGAGAGATCCTGATAAAATAACGATCAAATAAGTCCATAAATCTTATGAAAACGTGTTTATAAATACATGAGTATAGGTTTTTGGCCATAAAAATAACATAGGTTAAAAACAATCCAAAGTACATAAAGAACATGAAATCTTCTAGAGTAATATGTTAACACAACTAGGTATAAGAAATTAACACTTGAAACAAGAGTAAAACCTTCTTAACTAGGCTTGGCATATATTAATTTGGGCTAATCTGCAACATGTTTCGGGTTAACAATATTATAGAAATCAGAAAGCGAAAATGGTCTAGAGAGGACCGTTTCTTGTGGCTTAGCGGTCTATCGTAGGACTCTTAGTAAAACACATGCGGTCTCTTGAAAGACCGTTTCTTCCTGTGTTGATAGATCCAGAACCGAAGTTCAGACTTAATCTATAGCCAATTAATGTATGAAATCATGCTATAGAGGGATATAAAACATGCTGGAAGGGGTATAACATCGTGATGATGCAGAGATTATGCATAGATTTTAGCTAAGATTGCTATCTTTGTATTTAGGGTTTGGAATGATGCATGCTTCATAACCTACATGCGCAATGATGCCAAAACATTAAATACGACATGTACCATGCATGAAATTTTGTAAAACAAGAGGGCTTTTATTCCTAACACATTAATTTAGCCATTTCATGAGATAACCTACCTCTGTTTTGGGCTTTAGGCTACGAATTTAGGGCTAGAAGTTAACCCTAATTTCTACACGTCCTGAACCAAAGTAGTAACTTATTACCCTTTTATCTCCTGATTCCCTTGACCTAAAGATGTGAAATTTTGGGAAAAAGAAGAGGTTACTTAAAGGAAGAAATAGTTCTAAAGAACCTCTATCTAATTACCTCGTTTAGGTCTTCTATTTTCCTGCTCTTCCTGGGTCGGTCGCACAGTTTTCTGAGTTTCATGTACTGAACCAACATCTTTGCAGGCTTCTATCTCCCTGTAAGCTTGATCTCCTAGAACGAAATTTTTGAGGAAAGTTAGATCTAACTAAAACGAACAAATTCCTAGAAGGAACTTACCTCTAATTTGACCTCTTTACCTTAATTCCACGCGAGCCAAATGTAAGGGTCGTGCAGGTAGGTCTTGGGGTCTATTTATAGGGTTTTTGCTAGGGTTCCATGAATTTGAACAATTCTAGAGTCCTAATTAGGTGTTAAATTGATCCTTGAGAGTCATTTTTTGACTTACAAGTCCATACACTTCGATCCACTTGGATATCTGGGAGTTTGGGCGTCAAAAATCTAACCTTTTTACGTTTTCTTATACTTACGGAATCTACAGAGCTTAGTCGTCATTTGGGAAACCATTTGTTGACCCTATGCAGTCTCGCGATAGATCGCTTTCGGTCTTGGGCACCAAATTTGAACCCAGTTCAAACTCTTATATTATTATCTATCTTTTTATCTTAAAATTTCCTTATTTATCTCCTTAATTCTGTAAATACATCCGTTTTAATCTTCTAGAACATGGGCCAAAGTTAATTTGGGCCAAAGTTAATTTGGGCCAACTGGTTTTATTTAAATGGGCCTAGTCCTCTTGGATTAGTGTAGGGCCAAAATAATTAGTTTTAATTAACCACATTTTAATTAATTGCCCATTTGATTTATTTAAATGCTTATTAATTATATTTTAAATCTGAAAAATTCTTAGAAAATTCTTGGGCATTATAGGAAATCAGTCCCCACCTCTTTAGCACCGAGAGGACCCATGTAAACCCCAAAAACGCGATCAAAACGCAAGATCTGGCTCACACCCCAAAACATGCACTTTTCCCCAAAACACGAAAATAACCTCGCTCGACTCACCACGACCTACAAAACTCGCGGGAAAGGAAGTACAGGGGTTAAGGATATGTCCCCCTACCTCCACCGAAGATTCCGCGCGCCGAGGACACCGATCCGCCAAGAAAACACCGTTTAAACCCTCATCGGCTCGTGATCCCACGAACCTCCTCCACCATCGCGATCCTCGTCTTGTGCCCGTCTGTCCTTGCCCCCACGAGCATCGCCGCCCCGTCCTCATCTACCTCCATCGGTCGCTCGGAGAAGAGAGGGGGAGAGGAGAAAGCGTGAGAGAAGAGAGAGGGAGAGGAAGAGAAAATGAGAGATGGGGAGAGGGAGAAAAAGCGGTTTAAATATAGGAAATGTAGAATTTTCAAAAGATATGAAAAATAGGGAAAATCATCTCTCTGATCCTCGAAAAACGCATAATGCGCTTGTAACGTCCCGGAGTCAGAGAACACAACGGTTCACCCTATACGGGGTTCTGAAGGTTCAATAGACAAAAACATGTGTGAACCACAAAACTCAATCCGGGACCCACAAAAGCGATCTGAAACCCACGGATCCTGATCCGAACAATATCCAAAAAACTCGGGGCATTACACGAGCCCCCACAATTGCCTCCACTTGTACCAGTGGAACCTCCTTCTCATCATGGTCACCTGTTACCCCGTGCCCAAGTATCGTGCCTTGGTGGCACATCCCCAGTTAAAACTTAGTTCCGTAGGTGATCATTGAGAAATCGCCCAGCTATCACTAGCCTAGTCATTGTGCCCCTGTACAGACTAACTATAAGCTATTCACGCATTTCTATCATTCTTCATGTTTCCCCCATTACTACCCCCTGGAATCCTAGCGTGCCGAGTCGACCCATCTCGACCTTTCGAAAGGCAATTGCGTGTCACACCGTGGAAAAGTTAAAAGGGAAACTTTTCCCACGGGCTGAACAGTATGCAAGAGAGAGACACGAAAGATAGGCAGTGTAATGGAGAACTCCTAGAGAGAAGAGGGCGAAGCTACAATACCAATCGCCCTCCTCCTCCTTCTCCTCAGCGGGGAAAGTCCTACACGCTCTCTATGCCCTCCATTCTTGAGAGCCCTCTCTCCTTCAGCCCACCCACTTATGAACTTAGGCATCAGAGGGATCTCCCAGGGCACCCCCAGCACGGAGAGAACTTCTTTTCTTGTATGTAGGAGCTCAATAAAATCCCCCCATACGGGTGGCCACCTTGGATGGCCAAACGAGAAGCTCAGTTGTAATGACCCAAGATTTGAGTACCAAAAAGTAACCGGCGCAACCCGAACCTTAGACGGTCACCCACGAGCCATGGGGCTCGAAAGGGTTAGATTAATGATGTGAAAGTCCGTTAGAATTTAAAATAAATATAAGAAATTAAATGTATATTAATTAATTAAATGATAAAAATAAAATTAACATTTTATAAGTAAAATACATTACAATATAGAGTCCAGTCAACAAGAGGGGAAACATACACTAATATGGGGCAAACCCGTCATTGGCAAGCTGACAATTAGGAACCGCCAGAGACGCTGCCCCGACGTTGAGGAGGAACGTCACACCTAAAAAAGAAGGGGTGAGCCTCATCTCATTGGCTTAGTAGGGGTCTTGCAGATACCCACCACAACAATGGCAATAAACAACAAGGTAACAGCAGGTGATGGAGAAAATACTAACACGTAGCTACTCGGAACACTGACACGCAGTCGCCTACCAATCATGCTAAATCACAACAACACTACCTCTATATTCTGCAGGGAAACCCATGACCACCATGGTCAGAAGACTACAAAATTGACTGGTGAAAGAACCACAATTACGCCGCAGGAAACCCATGACACCTCTATCGGGAAAACCATGACCTCACAATCAGGAAACTACATTAAAGTCACCCAGGCAAGGCACGCTACCCCAACCCTCAGGAGAACCATGGCCTCGCTGTCAGGAAACTAGAACCACAGGTGACCGAAGAACCCATACACTAGAACCAGCTGGAAGGGTCCACTGATATCTTACACTATGCCTACTGTCCCTAGCCTATCCTCCTCTCTCAAAGAGTGTGGCTGGGGAACTGGGTCGGATGCATCCCGCGACGTCTTATACTACACCTAACTCACGCATGTCCGCCTTCCTCAGTGGAGTGTGGCGTGGCAACATGGGTCTCAGCTTGTCTACCTCCCTCAGTGGAGTATGGCAGAGACACGACAACACTAGGACTAGTTAGGGTCATACTCATCAATATGGGTCCGCATCCCCCAATCACGTGTGCACACATAGACGAACTGCCCCTCCATCAAGGTCCTACAGCCAGTATTTGCCCTCAAACCTGGACTCAGGTCGCAGCAGAAGAGGGGTCCCATGGTGACCAGCCTACACGGTCTCACGAGAAAGCGCTCGACCTCGTTGTCAGAAAGTGTCTGCACTCAGGAAGCTATAGCTCTATCCGTCTTTGGGTGTTTATCTCATATTTCTAACCCTAGGATTTCCTGCATTCTATATATAGTCGCCTACTGTGCAGTGCGCAAAGGGGGGCGCTTCTTTGGTTCGGGGTGAAGCCATGTTGCAACGCCGACCCATCTCTTTGACCCTAGCCTACTCAGGGGAGTGTTAACTTCATCCCTAGTCGCTTAGGGCTCCTTTTTCTGCACTCTATCCATTATTTCTTCATCCCTACTTTCTCTGTTTTATCACAGTTCTGTATTTCTACACTTCTGCTACACTTTCTTGCATTTTACGTCATCAGTCTCCGTAGCCCTACTGCGTGTTATTTCATTCTCTTTACTCTATTCTCATCACAACACACACACACCTATCTTTTTCACCCGTTTACAGGGGTTAAAAACCCTCCCCGGTGCATTCTTCCCTCTTGTTTTCATGTCTACTTTATGCATTCGGGACAGATTTTGCACTTGCATGTTCTAATGAGATTTTTTCTCTCTGTACATCTTTGTTTTACCGGAGAGCATGAATAAAATGTGAGGCCCTCATCTTCTAACCGGATGGAAGGTGAGGAGGTGCAACCCACGTACGTCCCCACATCCCGTTTCTCAAGCGCGATCACATTGTTCCGGTCTCCCTCGGTCGTGTCTTTTCTTCCTCCTTTTCCAAGGTACGCAGCGCCGTTGCTCTTCTTTCTTAGTCCTTTTGACATTGTCAACCCTTGGTGGTGATCACGGTTAGTTCCTTTATCTTCATCGCTTCTTTTCCTTTCATATTTCATGCTTACATACATATTATTTGTTTAGTTTGGTGTGGGCAGATTAAAACATCTACAACCTTGTTTTTTGGTGATCACAGTGAGACGCCTAGTGCCCATGACGTTGTTCTTACCATCCTGCAGTTGGTGTGTGTGTCTGTGGTTGTTTAGGTAGTGTTCCCTTGCGTCTTTTTACTATTCTGTTAAGTTTTCAATTCTGGGAGGAAGTCCCAGTTCCACAGAAACCGCGACTTGGATATAACAGTCCACAAAGGACCGCCCCTTTGCAGACTTATCCTCCCCTACAGAACGTGGTCTCCCCCTGACCGCTACCTACAGGTAGCAGTCATTTGGAGACTGCCACTTACCTTTTGGCAGGGCCAGGCGCAGGTGCCATCTAGGTTGCTCTTCGGTCTATTTGAGTCGCGTGGTTGGTTCTGTCTGTGCATCCCATAGTCACATCTTATTGTCCTTTATATTGTCTTAGTATTCTCATATCATTTGCATCCGTTGTGTCTTGTCTTCATAATTTAAAAGTGTCTCGATTTTCAAGTTTTATGCTGGAAATCTGCACGTAGGCTCACAGGTGCACTGTTCATTGACGATTTAATTTGCCTTCCGGGGTCTGATTGTGCCGTTTTCTGGTCTCATCTTATTGTCCTTCGTACTATCTTCATTTTCTCATATTGTTTGCATTCATTCTATTTTATTTGCATAATTTAATCTTGCCTTGATTTTTTAGTTTTATGCTAGAATTCTGCATGCACTCTGGTGTGCATAGGGCCATGCATTACATATTATAGTTGCATTCCTACCATGTTAAGTGATTCTCTTGCCTCCATATTTCTTGGAGTCGACTAAGTGATCTTATCCGGGACCTTCGTAAGCCTCCGCGAGCTGTGGATTGCCACAAGGACGCCGAGCCGGTTGTACCTTTTGACCCTTAGGATTTGCATTTGCATATGTGTGAGGGAGTTAACCTTAGTCAACCAAAAGTTTGGACCCCTTCCCTTTAGGATTCCTATTTCTTGAGAGAATTGTACTTAACTTAAAATATTAAAAGGGTCTACCAAAACTTTGGAAAATAAACTTTATCCCATCATCTTAACTTGTTTGCCTTGGGTGAGACCCCCCTTGCACATTATTGTTGCGCGGCCATATTTGTTGTGCATTCTTAGGATAGTTTGCAAGTTTTGTGGGTCATTTTGTCATCCTGGAGTCCACCCCGTTTATGTTCATTCCGTTCATCGTGTCACCCTCATTGCATTGCGTCCCGTCATGTGTCTAGGTCTCTCTGTCTGTCCGTCTGTCTGTTTCAGAGTCTAGCCGCGGTCTTTCCAGAGCCGCCTCCTCATAGCTACGGTCATCCCAGAATCACCTTCTGCCTGCGAGTTTGCCTTCCTCCCTAGCTATCGCCCTTGCTTCCCTGGCTGTATTTTTCTTGATATTCCTATAGAAAGTCTCCATCTTTTCTCATAGAGCATCGTTTTAACCCCATGTATCCTTCTCCTTCCCAATCATCCTACTCCCGCATAGATTCTTCTTCCCACGCGGGCCTATCTCCTCGTGGTCCCTCTGACCCATCTAAAGAACAAGCAAATCTCATGGCCCACTTATCATGCCTTGTTCGTCAAATGGACCCAGCCCAGGCCGAAAGACTCATTACAAACCACCTTCATGGGCCTTATTATCTTAATGGGCCTCATTCTTCTTCTCTTAATGGGCGTTCCTCTCTTAATGGGCATCCCTCTCTTAATGGGCCTTCCTCTCTCAATGGGCCTCCTCCTTCTCATGCTATTGGCCCAATGGGTCCTTAAGCCCATGTTCCTTCCAGGCCCATGTATTCTTCCACTCTTGGAATGGGTCCTTCTTCTTCTCACCCCGTATCCTCTTATCCGGCCCATTACCATGATTCTAGTCTGAATTCACAACCTCTTGCTCAAGTTGGCTCACATTTCTCTCGATCTCTCCCTACCCAGGAGATGATTGCTCAAACCCAACATCAGCTTGATGAGTTGCAATGGCGGATTGATCCCAAACCCTCCTTAAGTGTACCATTCGCTTTCCAAAATCTTCAACTTCCACCTCCTTCGTAAATTCCTTCTTATCATCATTATGGTGGAACCGACGACCCTTATGTGCACTTGAAAGAGTTTGTTTATGAGTCGGCTCAATTTTGACACGACCAATGCTTGATGGCCTATCTATTTGGTCTGCCATTAGAAGGCCCGACTCGGGATTGATTCTTTTCCCTCCCGTAAGAGCAGATTGTGAATTTCTAAGATGTCCAAGAGAAATTTGTTCAGCAGTATCAAGACCAGATTGGGTCCAAGTTCTCTATTGTGGATTTGGCCCACGAGAAGATGAAGCCCGACGAGGAGTTCTCTACCTTTGTTGATCACTGGTGTCGCCTCACCGCATAAGTCCCGGGGCACATTCCAGAGAGAGAGCAAATCAAGATGCTCCTTTCCAACGCGACGCCTGAGTATCGGTTTGTCTTAGCCCTGAATGACATCGCCTCTTGGCAACAACTTTATAGCCGAGCCCGCTTCATTCGTCAACAACTCCAAGGTTCCCTTGACCCCGAGTCTCCTTCACCTTCTACGTCCACGTACACCTCGCCATCCTCCTATACCCCTTATGTATCTTCCACGAGTCAGCTTTCTGCCACATATCCTTCCATGAGTCAACCTTCCGCTTCCACATATCAACCCCCCATGAGTCAGCCCTACGCGTCCACGTATCAACCCTCCATGAGTCCACCTTTTGCCATCCATGGTCAGCCTGCCGCCCCCATGTACCCGCATCTGCCTCCACCTCCGGTCAAGGGAATACCAAACTCCAAGCAAGTGGATGTCGTCCACTACATACCTCCCCATCCCGCTCTACATATGCCTTCACCAAGTCTCTCCGTTAGTCGTCACGCGCCCTTACCTACATAACCTCCCTAACCCTCTTCTCTTTCCCATATCCCTCGGCATCCTTCTTGCCTAAAGTGGGCACCTCATCCCCCGTTGTCGGAGTATTTTACAGATATTTTAAGGGGCTTTGATGGTCACTTATACGTTGCAGCTCCCTCCAGTTGTGCCTTGCTGACCCGCAGTCAGGGATGTGCTTCAGTTTTGCAAATATCATCGCCAACAGGGGCATTTGGTCGAGGATTGCCCCGAGTTCTGGGAGTTTATTTATGATCTGGAAGATAAGAAGAGGATCGATTGGCTGACTATTCACAAAGTCATCTTATATCTTTGCAGCAAGCAATAGTAGCAGCAAGCGCCACCCAGGCAGCCGTCTCCATTACAAGACCCGAGGCAGCCCCGTGATCCTTTATCTAGTGTTTCACCCGCTCCATCACCTTCATCTCCATCTCCACCTACCACATTACCTTCACCATCTCCTACCCCGTCTCCATCACCTCCACAAACCCAAGTCCCTGCTCAGGCTAGTGCCTCCACATTTTCCACTACCGTTACCACCCCCGCTTCTACTCCCGACATCGCCTGACGCATCGTGTCAATACGTTGACGGTGGGCACCGTGCTCCCCTTCTTCATCTTCTCCATCACCGACACCACCTCCACTACCCCCATTGCCTTCATCACCATCTCCACCACCCTCACCATTGCCTAACCCTCCATCACTTTCGCGTAGTCCACTACCTTCGCCGCCTTCATCATTTCCTCCACCATCTCCACCTTCCTCTCCATCTCCTTCGTCGCCCGAGCCTGAGCAGGTTACATCTCCACCTTAGCCTTTACTCCCACCTGCACCTTCACCTTCACCTTTGCCTTCACCCGAGCCCATCATTGCCGTATTGCCTTTGCCATCCCTCGATATCCCCGCCAGGGAAACCTCCATGCTATCCAAACCTATTCCCTCTACATCTTCTCCATCCACTTCCACCCCACGGAGCGGGTGTGCGCTGCCTTTGGTGCCCCTTGGGTTTAGTCCCCAGGGAGAAGATGAGCCAAGTCAGAATGATTCTATGTCAATTCTGCGTTTCAAGCTCCATGATTATATATACCGGATGCCGATCCATGTTCTTATCCCTGGCTATTTTGGTCATGATGAGCCTACAATTCCCATGACGGTTGTCAAGAAGACTTCCCTCGCCCTAGTGCTAGTTTCTTCTCAAGCGAGACCGGTGGCAATCTCTTTGCTCGCCGGGGAGTTTACCATTGATGCTGTTATTACTTCTCGCCCTGTTGCTATGCAGTTCACTGGTCAAGAAGGGTTATCTACCCGCATTGTGCTAACCCGTACGACCGCTAAAGACATTATGGATTCCATGTTTAAGCGGTAGTTTGCCATAATTTCAGCATTTTTCCAAGACATTCTGCACTTTTTATGTAATTTCCCTCGATTTATCAGCAAACTAGCCATGTCAACGCCGCGTATCACTCTCCCTCAGTTTCATCCTTTGCCTCTATTAAGGGAAGTGCTTCACGTCTGATTGCCAAGTGGAGTTTCTGAACCTCATGCTCCTTGTGCCGGGTTACAAAACTCCATGGTTTCATGATGTTCATCACTCTGAGGAGTTAGCTGTTCAAGAATGTCCTAATATTGTTAGCACTGGGTGTTTAGGGGCAACCGCCCCGATGAGGGTGCATATTCATAATCGGGCCAAGCTGTCCGCCAGATGGGCATGTTATCTGAGAAGATATTTCAAGACGAGGAGCTGAAAGCACCGAGTCGGCACCAGGCGGGTCCATTTTCAAGAAATTTCTGCCAAGAAGAGGCGGCGACGCAAGTTCAAAGGCCTCCAGTTGTGCACTCAGGGGATCACTTATCCTTCTCCTTCCTTCCGTTCATCATTCCTTTTGCTCAGTTCCTACCCTTGGGTGGTGTACCTTCCTTCTTCCGATCCAGTTTCTATAATTTTCTCCTCTTTTCCCATGTCCATGAACCCTCGCTCCTCTCCTTTTCATCCGGATCCTCCGGATTTTCCTTATTCCTTCGATTCTAGGCCTCGGCGTATGCCTTCCTTTCATCCCAATTCCAGGACGTCTTCTAGTTCTTCTCCTCCGGACTTCCCGGATTCTATCTCTGATTCTTCTCCGACCCTATCGGATGGCCATTATTCCTCTCCGACCCTGTCGGATGACCGTTATTCTCCTTCTCCGACCCTGTCGGATGACCATCATGATCCTTCTCCGACCTTGTCGGATGACTACTGTTCTTCTTCTTCGATCATGTCGTATGATCACTCCCCTTCTTCTTCACTTTCACAGCAATCTTCTCATTGTTTTTCTATTATTTCTTTCTCACCCTTTCGGGGTCATTGCCCTTTTTCATGCTATTTTCGAGGCTTTAGCCCGCCTTGATCTCAGTTGATCTCTGTTTATTCTATATCTTGTTCCTTGTTATCAGGGTCTCTGTGCCCTAACGAGGGAGTTCTAGCCCTCGTCTCTCTTCCTTTTGATCCTGCTTCGTCCAGTATGATGTCCGCCGCTCCTCCGTGTCGAGGAATCTTTCAAATCCCTTGTTATCATCTCCATTTTTCCTGCCAAGCAAGAAATACAAAGCTTGTGCTACGCGAAGTTCGCTGATCAAGACCGCTTCAGGACGCT
Source organism: Amorphophallus konjac (assembly GCA_022559845.1). Lineage (NCBI taxonomy): Eukaryota > Viridiplantae > Streptophyta > Magnoliopsida > Alismatales > Araceae > Amorphophallus > Amorphophallus konjac. The sequence goes on from CM040121.1 coordinate 154,190,001, forward strand.
ATTTTCAAGCTATGGGTTGCAAAGGTATATTTATTTTGTGCAAGAACATGCTATGGTTGCTATTTATATTATTCATGCGCATCGTTATAATGTCATTTCCTCAACATGGTTGAGTGGCTTTAGGAAGTTTGCTTAATTTAGTCAAAATTTATAGTTTGCTTCTGCAGCATTCTTAGGATAGTGATAGCGCCGTGCTGGGAGTCCAGTTCTTTCCCCGATTGTTGAGGGTAACCTTTAAGCATAGGTTTTTCACACACTACACGGCGAGCTATAGCCGATCCCACTAAGGCACACTGTTGCTACTTTGGCCATTCTTTGGGTATATACAAAGGTCTTTTCTTTTTTCTGTTCGGCCAAGTGCAGGGGCAAGAGATTGATGGATGAGATGCCCAACCTAGGTACTCCCCAATACGAGAGAGGTCTCAAATAGGGGCAGTCTTGACCTAAAATATGAGCTTTCATGTTATATCTGGCCAGTAAGGGCTATCTGAATCAAAAGAATATGTCAAAATTATGAATCCAAAGACATGGCAAGAGTTCCAGTACAATTCCCCGAGGGACGTCATGAGCCCGGTCGTATGCGTGCCTAATATGGGTCTAAAATCAAACACACAAAGTCCCGGCACAACAGACTATCTCTTTGAGGGGTAGTGCCCTAGAAGGAAGTTGAGTCTTGATATCTCCCATCCTGTATGAAACTTATCTCAATTTTTCTTCTATTTCTCCCCCTTAGGCTGGGCTGTATCCCGGGTACGGCCTTAGTAGGGACACCGTTGTTTGTGAGCCACCCTCAAATGCACGCCCTGCTCAAGGGAAGTCCTTGATGAGAGGGGGAGGAACGATGAACCCTAGCCAATAGTTTAAGCCTGTCTATGGGTGCTGCAGATAGCTTTGCTAAAAAAAATTCAAAAAATCAAATATTGTCAAGAAAATCTAAAAAAATCAAAAAGTTCATAAATCTAAACAAATTAGATATTGTGAAAATTCTAAAAAAAATCTAAAAATATGTGCCTTTTGTTTCTCTTTTTCACATGTTTTATCTATTTTGTCTTGAGGACATATATGTGATTTGTTTGCTCAGTGTGCAGGTTGCAGGTTCAAGCTTCCTTGCTCTCTATCTTTCGCTATCTCCTGTTCACATCTTTCTGATCTGTTCTCTTCCTCAATCTTATCTTTCGATCTGTTCTGAAGCTCGTGTCCTTCTCAACTTTTGCTCATCTTGATTGATCTCATCATATCTCCATGAGAGGGCTTTGCCTCACGATTGTGAACCTGGTGGTTCTGCTTCGTCAGATCTTGGGTTTGATTGAGGAGCGTACCTATCGTGTTCTCTGTCCCACGTATCTTTGTCCCCTGTGTTTGTCTCATCCCGCGTATCTTTTTCATGTTTGTCACGCCACACGTATCTTTGTCTCCTGTGTTGTCTTTTTGTCCTCGCTATTTTATTTTCTTTGTTGCACATGTCTTTCATCCCATCATGTGGTGTTGTCTTGTCCCACCGCGTGTTGTCCCACGTGTGTTGTCCCACCATGTGTTGCGTGTTGTCTCACATGTGTTCTTGTCCCATGTTATGTGTGTTGTCCCACCGTGTATGCTGTCCCGCTGTATTGTTGCCATGTCCCGTCGTATTGTTGCAGTCCCACGCACACGTGTTGTTTATTCTCGTGAGGTTTCGCCTATGTTGTTAGGTCATGTCATGCTTCGTTCATGTCCTTCATATTATGCTTTGTTCACTTTTCATGATGTTATGTGTGTCGTTCATATTTTGGTTATATTCTGCTTATTTCTTCATTTGTGTCTTATATATGAAAAATCCAAAAAATACCATTTCGCTTGACAGGTAAGTCAGGTATGGCTCTCTACCCTTGCTCTTTGTTACATTATTATATGTTATCTACATTATTATAGCCTCTCAAAGACCGGCTGGTTCTCCGTGTGTTCTGGGATATGATGTTCCCCTTTATCAAAAATGATGATGTTCTAGGAGCATACGGTTAATCGTTGGATAGGCCGTTAGTTTGAGTCGGGTAGGGGACGATGGACTCTGTCTCGCACGCCGTGGTTGCAAGAAGACTCTTGACCCTGTCTTGCTCGGTCTAGCAATATTATCCTTGAGTACTTTCTATTTTATTCTTTCTTTGCATTCATTTTTATGATTTCTTTATTTTAGCCCAACATGCACCATGTCATTTTTTTTAGCACTCATGTCTCGTGATCTCTCAAGGTTTCTCCTCGGCAATGGTTGATTACCCATAATTCTCTTGGATAAGAGATCTTCATTCCACTCTGAATTTGAATGTTTTCTCTGATTTTCTTACTTGGTCTGGTTGGCCAACGTGATTCTTGTCTTGATTTTTAACTTCGTTTTATTTCCCTTTTCCAGCTTTCCAGCTGTGGCTATTTCCGATCCTCTCATTGGCTCTGGATTGTGTCCCCTAATGAGGTTGATCGTGTTTCTCTTCCCTTAGTTAGTTCTGTAGACATGTCTCATCCGTGTCAGCCATTTCGGGTGGTTAGTTCGACGTTTTCAGGAGAATTCATGTCGCTTGTTGGTTGTGATGGGTGTCTTTTGCCTTGATACCAACTTTTTAGTTCTCTTCGCTTCATCTCTACTTCATCTCCTTTTCACGCTGCTTTCGCTTTTGCTCCATCTCCTTTCCATTCCGCCTCCGCGCTGCTTTCGCTCACTCCCTTGCAAAGCGGACATCAAGGAGGGGCATTTGTTGACACTTGTTTTAAGCCTGCAAGTTGAGTTATTTCTCTTATTCATCCTTCATGATGCTCTGAATTATCCATTGTTTTGGAGTCTCTTTTGAATTTTCAGCCCATTTCTTGATCATTTTTTGAGCCCATTAAGCTTTGGAGGCTATTTTCCTTGATTGTCACCTTTTCGGGTCCATTTCGTGCAGCTTGGACGGCCAAATAGTCACCGGGATAAGCCTGCAGGCCACCTAGTCGCGGTCTTGTGGAGACCGATACCATTAGGTAGCAGTCATCCCAAGACCGCTTCTTGGCTTCTTCATCATTTTCATGCGTCGACTCTGTGGGCCTCTCGCTTCGACTCCATATGGTTTTTTCCATCCCTTCCAAGCCACGGTTCTGGCGTAACCTGTTGTGTTCGGTGCAATGTATTCAGAGGGGGGGTGAATGAATACCCTTTAAAAAACTTTCTTCCAATTAAAATACTAGTGCTCAGAACTGCGGAATAAAAGCACTAAGACTAACTGAAGAAAAAACTAATCCAGTCATCTACTGCACCTGTATACAAATATGAAGTGCGCTCTTAGCAAACATCTAATGTGGGCAGCAATTAGACAGATCATGCAAACACGCAAAACCACTGTCAAGCATATAGAATGCGCATCAATGAAATGAACACATATGGAAGATCAACCTATCTCGACCCTACGCATTCATCTAGCGCCAAACACACAAAGAAGACAAACCACTGCACAAAGGGTTTTTAGGTGGTTCGGTCCAACAGACCTACATCCACCCCTCACTCCCAACCGGAGTGAGGCTTCCACTAGTCACACTAGCACAGCAGACTCAGTCTGCAACAAATGCTGCCAAACAGCTTGACCAAGGGAACAAGCTCCCCTCTTCCTCCCGACCGGAGGGAACCACTAGTGACACCAGTCACTAGCAAACCAGAGACGCAAGTCTCTCTTCCTCCAGACCGGAGGGAACACCAGGTCTTGCAACCCACAAGACTAGAACCGGAGGACCAATCCTCCCTTCCTCCAAATCGGAGGGGAACCTAGAGACCCAAGTCTCTCTTCCTCTGAACACTAGAGGGAAGCACAAGTGACACTACGTCACCTGTAAACCAGAGGTCTAGGACCTCTCTTCCTCCCACCCGGAGGGACCTCTGGACTTGAAATCTTCAAGCCCAGAATCGGAGGACGAGCCTCCCTTCCTCTAACCGGGGTAACCCACAAGTAGCACCCAGCTACTTGCAACCGGAGATAGCGATCTCCCTTCTCCTGAACCAACAGGAGGGACCCCGACCTCTCTACAGAGAATCGGAAAAATAGCAAATGGATAGTTTAAAAGAAAAACGAAACCAGCAACAGAAAGCTGAAAAGATAAAAACAGATGTGGCTCTCGCAGGAGCTGGCTGGCCTGGATTTTGACGCGGAACGGGGACCGACACGGACTAAGACTCACAAAAGACTCTAACTGAGGCCGGCAGTAGCACGCTCAAGGGTCGCCAAGTGGCTGACCACCGTGATATCCCACAGAATGAGGGACGTCTCTCAACAGAAACTCCGACCTCGGCCGTCCCAAGGAGGGAAGCGCACGTGTCTAGGCGTATAGTCGACCTCCAAAGACAAGGGGAGTCGAGTCCTAGCTCGGTGCTCGACTAGTGCTAGGGATGGATGCTCTCACTCACGATCCGCGGTGATGGCAATAAGTGGCTAGGCACCTACCCTCTCTCACGCGGCATAATCAATCACATACTAAAAGAGCAAGCAAAAGGAGGGGAGTCGGAGCGCGTACCTCCACGCCTAGGCGTGGGGAAGGAACCCCGGCCGTGAACCAACAACCCCGATACACCAGAGGTCAATAAAATACAACCCAATAACGGCCCACTCCTCGCAGGGAGGTAAAAGGCTACAACCAATACGTTCGGGGCTGCCGGACACGGGTTGACGGGCTGCACTCGGTGACGGGTCGGCCACGAGGAGGTTCGGGTGCAACGCTGCAGAAACCGGTGTCGCGCGCGCCTGGGCGGAGGGGGGGTCTCACGGGCTGATACGACGCCCGTTTGAGGCACCGTCAGAGAGGACGCGTCGCTGACTGTTGGAGGAACGCTCCGGCCAAAGGGGGCGCGCTGGATCCGCCGGTGGTGACCGTGGGCGCTGCTGAAAGTCAGATCAGGTTCTGTGGGCGCAGAACTGCGCTCGCCGACGGTAAAATCTGGAAATCGGCCTTCTGGTGTCCGAACAAGTCTGGGCCGGTTGGGGGTGAAAGCTGACTGGCAGAGATCGCCCTCGGCCAAATGGTGCTGGCAGACGACGCCGGTGCGAGCCGCAGGAGTCGCTGAAAGTCGGGGCTGGTTCGCTGGGCGGACTGGGCAGACGCGCTGGCGCAACCCCACGAGATCGACCGCCACGGACGGTGACGATGTCGAAACGCGACGCCGTCGGCGGCGTTGGAAAGTTGACTCGGAGATCTACGAACCCTGAAGAAACCAGGGCAAAAGACGCAGCGTGGAGGCCTGGGGAAAATTCGCAATCAGGGCCTCCCCGCTGGGCGAGCAGAGAAAGTGGTGCTGGCGCAGGTCGGCGGAGAAAATCGGTACGGGCAGTGCCGATCTCCGGTTGATGCAAAATGGGCGCCGACGCGAAGCTGATCCGCAGACGTATCTCCAGAAAATAGGTCGTGGCAAAACTCGTCCAGGAAGGGGGCGCGAGCTCTGCTACAAGTCGGGGCAGAAATCTGGAATCACGAACACGAACCGTTGAGGAAGAAGATGAGGATAAGAGGGAACCCCGGAGTCCACCGAGGGCTGAGGCGTCACACCCCGCCGTTCTCCCGTCGCAGGAGCAGAAAGAGAGAGAGAGAGAAGGGCGCAAAAAGCTTTGCACAATACTCACTTGTATTCAAATTCATGTGTAAACTGTAATCGGTACAAGGTGAGAACTACTTATAGGGGATGGGAAAACCCTAATCTAACTAGAAGGGAGGGGTGCGCCCAGCTCCAAGGAGAGAAAGGCGGCCCAAATTTCAGCAAGCTTAGAAAATAGGAAAGGAATCTAAGTGGGATAAGGAAGGGGTGGAGTTGGGGAAAGGAGGAGAGGGGAAAAGGGGAAGGGAGAGGGGAGCGCCCCCCACCTTCCCTAGTAGAACTAGGAAGGGGGGGGGGGCGGCTGCCTCCTCCTCCTCTAGATGGGGAGGGGGCCGCCCCCTAAACCCTAATGGGCCTCTTTTAAGTGGGCTTCAAGCCCCAATAAGCCCCTGACCCAATAACAAGATCCATTACCCCACAAAGCAACCCAATTGGCCACTATATGGCCCAATAAGTGCCCAAACAATAAGATGTCCACGCAGGGACCAAAAGACAAGGCCCACAAGGCCTGAGCAAGTCCAGAATGAGGCCCAACATGGCCTAAACATGATGAAAAGATAACTAGAAGGTGCCGCCGTCGCCGAGCCACAAGGAGGTAGCGGTGTGCCGGGTGCTCCGTCGAGGATAGCGCCGTGTGTCCTCACCAGATTTGATCCACGGTCCAGCAGGAACAAATCTTCAGTTGAAGCTTCTATCACTCTAGCTCACTCTTCTTCTCTGTTCTCCTTCCTCTTCTACTCTTCACACTTCTGCTATCTCTATCTCTCGCTCAAATCTCTCTTTCTCTCTCTTTCTCACTCTCTTTCTCTTCTTCTTTTCCTTTTCTTCTTCTTCGTCTGGATCGTGGCTCTCTGTATTGACTTCACCTTTCGCCCATTCGATCTACCTTCTTCTGTGGAAGAAGGTTCATATATATAGCAGGAGCAGCAGCAGCAGCGGCAGCTCCATCGTGTGACCTCCACACTTTCAGCCCTAAATATTAGGACCACGTGGCAGTCTCTCAGCAGGCTTCATTCCAGCCTCAGATTCACGTGCTGCCCAGGCACTGGGAAATGTTCTTCCTCGAACCTGCAAGGAGATACGAACCATTAAAACTGAGGGCCACAATAACTAAAGCTGCACGAGGTATGTGGTAGCAGTTCTAGATGCACTGAGAACGACACAACATTCAGTAGTGACAAAAACAAACACTACAATGAGAACGACACGAAGTCACTGTAACAAAACAATCACTACGAAAAGAACGACACGAGGTAGGATGAGAACATCACGAAGTAAGGAGAGAACGACACGAGATACATACTGTAACAGAGATGACACTACAAAGATACGAATACAAAAAGTAACACGAAATCACGAATACAAAAGCAACACAAAGATAAAAACAGAAGCCAGCACGAAGTGTGGTTTCAACACACGAAAGACACGAGGTCTAGGAAGAACAACACGAAGACATAATACGGAAACGACACGAGGTGAAACAAGAACGACACGAAGTGCAGTAGTGACAGAAACACACACTACACAGAGAACGACACGAAGTGGCACAGAAAGCAACACGGGGTGTAGGAAACACGACACGAAGACATGAAACAACACGGAGGCGAAACAGTAACCGACACGAGTTGAAAACAACACGAAGACGAAAATTGAAATCGACACGGAGTGTGGTCAAAGCGAGAAAGACACAAAGTCTAAAGCGAAAAACCAACATGTAGACAGAGTACAAAGAAACGACTCGAAGTTAGGACAACACTAGGAGAAGACTGCACGAAGTGAAAACAACACGAAGACAGAAGATGCCACGGCTATCACGACACGTGATGAAGCAGTGGGACCAGAAAGAAATGACACGAGGAACAACAGTAAGTGACACGAAGTTAAAGAGAAAACAAAACAGTACGAAGATGATGTATGCAACAGTGCAATGTCTAGACTTGAAATCCAATGCAAAAGGCTGTACAAACTTCATGAAAAGTGCATGATTGTACTGGACAATGTATACACTTAGCCTATGCAGACCAATGTACAGACTTTGGCGAAGCAAAAGGCTGTATAGACTTGGAGACCCAAAGCCATTGTATAGACTTTGAAATCGAAGACCAATGTGCAGACTTGACAGTGAAGACTAGTGTGCAGACTTCAAGGAGGTTGGCGTGTCAATGTACAGACTTGATGAAGACTGATACATGAACAGTAATGCATAGACTTAGGAGCATATGACACGGCTGTACAGACTTCACGCGTTGACGCTGAACACACTTAGCCTAAGACAATGCATGAACCGAGGAGTTGACCAATCAGCCAAGACTGAACATAATCTAATATGCAATGCCATATCAAAACTTATGAAGAACTGCATTATGATCAAAAGGTGAGTAATAGCATGATGACTCACACAGAAGGATGACTCACAGTGAATAACACACACAGATCAAGGATCAATTATCAAAATCATATCAAGGCCATCATCAAGATCCATCAAAGCCATCAGCAAAGCCCCAATTGAAATCATCATCAAAACCATTAGCAAAGCCACAATTGCAATCATCATCAAAACCATTAGCAAAGCCACAATTGCAATCATCATCAAAACCCACAATTGCAATCATCATCAAAACCATTAGCAAAGCCACAATTGCCATCATCAAAACCACATGGCACAACAATCTCCCCCTTTTTGATGATGGCAACACTACACAGTGAGTCAGTCTGATGACTCAAACTATTCTCCCCCTTTGACTTCATCAAAAAGAAAATAGTTTTAGAAAGATAATCCAGTGATGTCATATGAGACACACAAGGTAGTTTAGCAGATGAGGGTAACACCATATCAGACGCAATTAAAAACAAGTCTCCCCCTTAGTCAAACAACTTATGCAATCATGCATATGCAACAATACTCCCCCTTTGACATGGTAGATGATATAGAGCTAAAGTAGACAAATAACATGATCAGACAATCTAGCACATTGACCTCTTATGCATATAGTCTCTCAAACAGACCAGAGAATTCTACCCTTATGATCCATGAAGCAAGAGAAATCTACAAGGATGAACTCTGGTTAGTCAAAGACAGCAACTCTCATATAAGACAACCAGTCTAAATGAAATCACAGTGATAAGGGGCTATAGGATGAGCAGATTCAACGATTTGTGAAAAATTGAGATAATGAACTTTTCAGCAAGATACCAACTTCATAAAATCAAAATCTTAAGTTCTGGATTACTCCATCATAAAAGCTTATGAACCCTTGATTGTCAGATATGGTTTAAGAATGATGTAAACTGAAATTTTTCAAAAGAAATTGTACTCATATCTGAACCAACACTTAATAAAAAAGGAACTACAAGCTCATATAAGATTCTAATTCAACCAACTTCTATCTTAATTAGTTTACTTTCCATGACAGCTTTAAGAGAAACATAAGTGAATGCTCCTGAATTTTACTTGTTCTTTCAGAATTTGATTTACACTTGTTCAAATCTTTCTTTAAAGAACAATTTTGGTTTATCAACACCTTTTGACGTGGAGAGACACCTTGATCAGAGGTCAGAGTCCCCAGTTACTCAGTGTGACAACCATATTGTTTCTCCCATTTTAGAGAACAGAGATAGCATTAAAAGTATCTTTAGCATGAGGATACACCTTGATCAGAGGCCAGAATCCCCAGTTACTCAATACAACTATGCCATTGCTCTGCCATGTTTTCACAATAATTTCCAATCATCTCTTTAAACAGAGTTAACCATGGTACTTCATGACACAATTCTTTGGACAGGTTTCTCAGTAGCCATAGTCATTGCTCTGTCCATACTTTTACTTAAAAGGATTCAGAACAAGTTAGTTGTTTAGGAACAACCACATACACTATATATCTCAGTCAACGTAGACATGGATATCAACTTTTCAGATTTCAGAAAGTCTTACATGAATTTACATGAAGCAGACAGTTAAAGTTTATTAAGAGGTTGAAACAGATATTTTCAAGTTTCTTGAGACCAAACAAGAGTACATAAGACTTAAACCACTTCCAGTTAACAAATGTTCTTAAGCATGTATAATGGAAGGCTCCTCATTAAAGGTATTTTAACTTTTATGAAGTAGTATTCAGGCTGAAGGTTTACTTCATATCTCAGCAGAGTAATTCAAGTGAGAATATTAACTAAACAGCATGATTCTGAAGAATTTTAGCAATTGAGCTGCTCTTGAGCAAAGAGGTTCAAAGTTGACTGAATAGAGAAAGAGCTCTCATTCAGCAGATTTAGGAGAGGCAAACAGATACCAATAAGGTATGCATTCGGATTTTGAACAACTTCAGAAGTAGTCAAGAAATCATTTGATACCACTTTAAATGATGGAATCCCTGACACTTCAGATATGACAAGATGAATCATATAGCTGGAGAAGAACGGATTAAGCAAGCTCCCCCTATCTATATGCAGTGATATTTCCCTTCCCCTTTTTTTTGATTTTTTTTTTTAAAGAAGTGATATGCTATGCAATGATTCCCTCTAACTAAAAACACTGAATCATCCTATATGTCATACAGATAATGTAGGTGATGAATGACTATGCAAACAACAGATTTAACATGCTATGCAGTAAAAAAAAATAGTTGAGTGATTTCAGATGTATGAATAATGCTCCCCCTAAATGTATGCATTCGAATTTATCTTTTTGACATTTTCAATGGAAAGAAATGCAATGCAATTAAATTCTTGTATGCAGGGGCATGAAGTAAAATATTCACATGAAAATGCAGACATTCTCTGAAATGTAGATTTGACCCTTAGTACTTGACGGAGAACTTGGCCTAAAAGACCATCTCACACATAGTAAGAACCTCTAGACAGATTTCCTCTGCCCTTTAGTAGCTTTCCATTTATATACCAAGTGGTCATGCATGATAATGCAATACAAACAGTTCTATATGCATCAGATTTTCAATGAATGTATGTCATGTGCATGTTTATGCCATTCTCATATATGCACACAGCTCACAGTACAAACAAGAAAGCCCACAAAGATCAATGCGAGAGTCAAACCAATTAAAATAAAACATGTATGCATGAAGCTATGACTTCTCAACTCAACCATAATTTTCATTTGAACAGATTTGAGAAATTTACCTGAATGGAGTTTTATCAACTTGGGTGCCTTGGTTTATTTCCCCCTTTTTATTCTTCAGCTTCCAAGGCACACCTGCAAGTTAGCACACTATTTTGCATGGGCAGGTACCCAAACAGTCTTGGGTCCTGCATGGTTAATAGTGACACCTTTGGTAGGTGTTCTAAACAACCTTTTCGCATTTAGGTCATCAAATCTCATCAGATGGCAATTATTCATTGAATGACCTAATACACCATAATAATAGCAAGAGACAGCAGATTTCAGATTTGTTTTATGCACATTCTGATTAGTATGAGTTCTATGTGCATATGTATGAAATTTTCTGTTAACAGAATTAAGATTCTGTTTACCAACATAAGCCAGCCAACAGTCAGCAGCTCTATGGCCTGGCTTCCCACATTCAAAACATGTAAGTGTTTTCTTCTCAAACACAAATTCATTTCTATCAGAGATATTTCTATTGACAGGGAATCTACCAGATTTATTGTTAAACTTCCTTCCCTGAGCATGCCAACATTGGGCTGCAATGTGGCCCATCTTGCCACAGTGAAAGCATGAATTAGAATTTCTTCCACCAGCCCTCAGCCAGCATTCAATGGCTCTGTGGCCTGTCTTTCCACACTCAAAGCATGTAATGAGATTATCTTTAAAAATAAATTTGTTCTTATTAGGACCATGTTGGCTAGTAGGAGATTTACTATGATATGAATGAGATATTTTCTTATCATTTGCAAACCAGCATTGTGCAATTGTGTGTCCTGATTTACCACAGTGAAAACATTCAATTCTCTTTTTCTGAAATGAAAGATTTCCATCATTAAGGTTCCTGGCAGTCATATCATCTTTCTCCATCAATTTACATTCATGCATCAGATGACCAAATTTATGACAATAACGACATGACACTGTCTTTTTAGATGCATGTGAATGTGTGTGTGAACTTTGATCAACATGCCCTAATGAACCCCTTTTATTTAATTTCTGTTTTCCAATCTTTTTCTGATTTTTGTTCTGCTCTTCAGTTTTCTGAACAATGGGCTGTTTATCTTTTGAAGTGGTGGCTACATTTGAAACTTTTACAAAAGATGTCATCAACTTGCTCTGAAATTCTTTCTTGTTACCATTATTGTAGCCCAGCCCTTCCTTCCTAGTGTTGATTTTTACACCTAGTAGCTTGTCTAGGTTTTTCTGCGCACTTACGAATTTTGACAAAGTATTGTTCATATCATTTATTTCAGATTGAAGAGAAGAAATCTGATGTTCATAGTTGACTATATCTTCTTCACAGACCAGAATTTGTTGATGCATCACATCATTCAAAGTTCTAAGAGTTTCAATCTCTTGTTTCAATTTGAGCTCATCTTGATTTTCATCAACGGATTTTCCTTTTTCAAATGTCAGCAATCTCTCTGACATGGTGGAGTTCAACTGTTTCAGTTTCTCAATTTCTTCCTTTAGACTAGTGTTTTCCTGCTCAAGTTTATCATCATCAAATATTACATCAGTTAGGAAACTTGGGTATTCTGATGTACAGTTTTCAAAGTTTTTCTGAAATTTTAAGTTTGCAACACTAACTGCCTTGAGCTCTTCATTGATTAATCTATTTTATTTTTCAAGACTGATTAGTTTTTGGTCAGATTCCTGACATTGTTTTCTAAGTTTAGTGTTTTCAGATTTAACATGATCAAGTTCTGATTGGATTCCATCTAGTTTAGACACTTGTCTTCTGAGTATTTCATTTTCAGTTTTCAAAACTTCAGTATTTTCAAAATCTTCAGTCCCAGAAACTGGATCCCCTAGATTTGTTATCTTCTTTATCAGACTTTTATTCTTCTTCCTCAGTTTTTCATGAGAGTGTAACAGATTAGCATATGCATCTTCCCAGTCATCTAAAGTGAAATTCTCGAAAGGGTTTACCTCCACAGCATCTTCAAATTCATCTTGTTCACTGCTATGGTCACTCTTATCAGTCATCAGACAGATGTTCTCATTCATCCTCTGAACTAATTTCAACTGATCCAGAATGTCCTTTGCAGACCTGCAGTCAAGAAAAACAAGAATGTAGAGCCTTGTCAATAGCTTTTTTCCATTAATCTCAAAACTTTCTGATTCTCTCCATTTCTTAATCTATCACTTTTAGTCCATTTGGACTCTTCCTTTGGCAGTCTATGAGGACCATGTGAAATTAACTTCCACATAATTGTGTAGACTGCTAACCCATGAATTAAAGTTAGAACCATTGTAAACCGGTGGAGAACCCATGGATTAAATTGGCAAGTAGATTTATGCAGCAAAGAGTAAAGTCAGAAATGCACCAAGGGACAATAGGATCCTCTGCAGATCGTTAGATCTGATCAATCAGAGAACCGCTCTGATACCAATTGTTGTGTTCGGTGCAATGTATTCAGAGGGGGGGTGAATGAATACCCTTTAAAAAACTTTCTTCCAATTAAAATACTAGTGCTCAGAACTGCGGAATAAAAGCACTAAGACTAACTGAAGAAAAAACTAATCCAGTCATCTACTGAACCTGTATACAAATATGAAGTGCGCTCTTAGCAAACATCTAATGTGGGCAGCAATTAGACAGATCATGCAAACACGCAAAACCACTGTCAAGCATATAGAATGCGCATCAATGAAATGAACACATATGGAAGATCAACCTATCTCGACCCTACGCATTCATCTAGCGCCAAACACACAAAGAAGACAAACCACTGCACAAAGGGTTTTTAGGTGGTTCGATCCAACAGACCTACATCCACCCCTCACTCCCAACCGGAGTGAGGCTTCCACTAGTCACACTAGCACAGCAGACTCAGTCTGCAACAAATGCTGCCAAACAGTTTGACCAGGGGAACAAGCTCCCCTCTTCCTCCTGACCGGAGGGAACCACTAGTGACACCAGTCACTAGCAAACCAGAGACGCAAGTCTCTCTTCCTCCAGACCGGAGGGAACACCTAGTCTTGCAACCTACAAGACTAGAACCGGAGGACCAATCCTCCCTTCCTCCAAACCGGAGGGGAACCTAGAGACCCAAGTCTCTCTTCCTCTGAACACCAGAGGGAAGCACAAGTGACACTACGTCACCTGCAAACCAGAGGTCTAGGACCTCTCTTCCTCCCACCCGGAGGGACCCCTGGACTTGAAATCTACAAGCCCAGAATCGGAGGACGAGCCTCCCTTCCTCTAACCAGAGGGAACCCACAAGTAGCACCCAGCTACTTGCAACCGGAGATAGCGATCTCCCTTCTCCTGAACCAACAGGAGGGACCCCGACCTCTCTACAGAGAATCGGAAAAACAGCAAATGGATAGTTTAAAAGAAAAATGAAACCAGCAACAGAAAGCTGAAAAGATAAAAATAGATGTGGCTCTCGCAGGAGCTGGCTGGCCTGGATTTGATCCACGGTCCAGCAGGAACAAATCTTCAGTTGAAGCTTCTATCACTCTAGCTCACTCTTCTTCTCTGTTCTCCTTCCTCTTCTACTCTTCACACTTCTGCTATCTCTATCTCTCGCTCAAATCTCTCTTTCTCTCTCTTCTCACTCTCTTTCTCTTCTTCTTTTCCTTTTCTTCTTCTTCGTCTGGATCGTGGCTCTCTATTTTGACTTCACCTTTCGCCCATTCGATCTACCTTCTTCTGTGGAAGAAGGTTCATATATATAGCAGGAGCAGCAGCAGCAGCAGCGGCAGCTCCATCGTGTGACCTCCACACTTTCAGCCCTAAATATTAGGACCACGTGGCAGTCTCTCAGCAGGCTTCATTCCAGCCTCGGATTCACGTGCTGCCCAGGCACTGGGAAATGTTCTTCCTCGAACCTGCAAGGAGATACGAACCATTAAAACTGAGGGCCACAATAACTAAAGCTGCACGAGGTATGTGGTAGCAGTTCTAGATGCACTGAGAACGACACAACATTCAGTAGTGACAAAAACAAACACTACAATGAGAACGACACGAAGTCACTGTAACAAAACAATCACTACGAAAAGAACGACACGAGGTAGGATGAGAACAGCACGAAGTAAGGAGAGAACGACACGAGATACATACTGTAACAGAGATGACACTACAAAGATACGAATACAAAAAGCAACACGAAATCACGAATACAAAAGCAACACGAAGATAAAAACAGAAGCCAGCACGAAGTGTGGTTTCAACACACGAAAGACACGAGGTCTAGGAAGAACAACACGAAGACATAATACGGAAACGACACGAGGTGAAACAAGAACGACACGAAGTGAAGTAGTGACAGAAACACACACTACACAGAGAACGACACGAAGTGGCACAGAAAGCAACACGGGGTGTAGGAAACACGACACGAAGACATGAAACAACACGGAGGCGAAACAGTAACCGACACGAGTTGAAAACAACACGAAGATGAAAACTAAAATCGACACGGAGTGTGGTCAAAGCGAGAAAGACACGAAGTCTAAAGCGAAAAACCAACACGTAGACAGAGTACAAAAAAATGACTCGAAGTTAGGACAACACTAGGAGAAGACTGCACGAAGTGAAAACAACACGAAGACAGAAGATGCCACGGCTATCACGACACGTGATGAAGCAGTGGGACCAGAAAGAAACGACACGAGGAACAACAGTAAGTGACACGAAGTTAAAGAGAAAACAAAACAGCACGAAGACGATGTATGCAACAGTGCAATGTCTAGACTTGAAATCCAATGCAAAAGGCTGTACAAACTTCATGAAAAGTGCATGATTGTACTGGACGATGTATACACTTAGCCTATGCAGACCAATGTACAGACTTTGGCGAAGCAAAATGCTGTATAGACTTGGAGACCCAAAGCCATTGTATAGACTTTGAAATCGAAGACCAATGTGCAGACTTGACAGTGAAGACTAGTGTGCAGACTTCAAGGAGGTTGGCGTGTCAATGTACAGACTTGATGAAGACTGATACATGAACAGTAATGCATAGACTTAGGCGCATATGACACGGCTGTACAGACTTCACGCGTTGACGCTGAACACACTTAGCCTAAGACAATGCATGAACCGAGGAGTTGACCAATCAGCCAAGACTGAACATAACATAATATGCAATGCCATATCAAAACTTATGAAGAACTGCATTATGATCAAAAGGTGAGTAATAGCATGATGACTCACACAGCAGGATGACTCACAGTGAATAACACATACAGATCAAGGATCAACTATCAAAATCATATCAAGGCCATCATCAAAATCCATCAAAGCCATCAGCAAAGCCCCAATTGAAATCATCATCAAAACCATTAGCAAAGCCACAATTGCAATCATCATCAAAACCATTAGCAAAGCCACAATTGCCATCATCAAAACCACAGGGCACAACATAACCGCGTTCATGAAGAGGCGGTTGATCGACCAACCACGTTCACGTTGCAGAGTCCTACACACCCATGGCTCTGTTTTCTTCGCCCGAGGACTCTCCAGGAGCCCTATCTTGCACCGTTTTTGATGAGAATATCCGTCCAGATCGATTTCCATCCATCCAGGACTCTTATCCCCACTATTATCTTGAGTTTTAATCAAGATATATCCCTCTTTGGGTGTTTATCTCAGATTTCTAACCCTAGGGTTTCTTGCCTTCTATGTAAAATTGCCTGCTGCGCAGTGCGCAAAGGGGGGCGCTTCTTGGTTTAGGGCGAAGCCATGCTGCGACGCCGACTCATCTCTTCAACGCCAGCCTACTCAGGGGAGTGTTAACTTCATCTCTAGTTGCTCAGGGCTCCTTTTTTGCACTCTATCCATTATTTCTTTGTCCCTACTTTCTCTATTTTTTCACAATTCTGTATTTCTGCACTTCTACTGCACTTTGTTGCATTTTGCGTCATCGTTTTCCGCAGCCCTACTGCGTGTTATTTCATTCTCTTTACTCTATTCTCATCATAACACACACACCTATCTTTTGCACTCGTTTATAGGGGTTAAAAACCCTCCCCAGTGCATTCTTCCCTCTTGTTTTCACATCTACTTTATGCATTCCGGATAGATTCTGCACTTGCATGTTCTAATGGGTTTTTTCTCTTTGTATATCTTTGTTTTGCAGGAGACCAGGAATAGAACGTGAGGCCCTCGTCTTCTGGCCCACTGGAAGGTAAGGAGGTGTAACACACATACGTCCCTGCATCCCATTTCTCAAGCGTGATCACATTGTTGCGGTCTCCCTCGGCCCTGTCTTTTCTTCCTCCTTTTCCAAGGTACGCAACGTCGTCGCTCTTCTTTTTTAGTCCTTTTGGCATTGTCAACCCTTGGTGGCGATCACAGTTAGTTACTTTATCTTCATCGCCCCTTTTCCTTTCATATTTCATGCTTACTTACATATTATTTGTTTAGTTTCAGGCGAGCAGATTAAAACATCTACACTAGGAAGCTACACTAGCGGGGTACTACTCCAAAGGAACCCTAACCGACACAATCACAAGGAAACCATCGATCACTCACCCACACTAAGACTGCGGTAAAACATGGCCCATGACATTAACCATCCTAGGCCGGTTAACAGAAACCAACGAACGTCGGCCCACTATACTCATGTTGGAAAGACCCTCCGCTATTACCCAAGCCACACGGGAATGACCCTCCATGGGCACATAAGTCAAGTGGGAAAGACCCTCTGTGGACATACTCATTCATAAGAGAATGACCCTCGTTAGTTACAAGAAAACACTTGAACACACAGAATCACACGGGAACGCCCTCCGTGAAATCATACAAACCACGGACATACTCATTCATAAGAGGGTATGTGGGACACTGGGAGTAGGGCGGGCAACCTACTGGCTGCCCACTAGGGCTGCGTGGCCATCCCATTGGCTGCCCAACAGGGCACTGTCCCTAGGCGGCCAGGAGGTTGGCTGTCCTCTAGTGCTAGGTGCCTAGACCCCTTGTCGCCCAACTTGGGCAAGGCCCTTTGGGCGGCCAGAGCACTGGCTGCCCACCTAGGCACCTCAGACTTGGGCAGTCATATGTGTGGTTGCCTCCTATTCCAGATCAGAGGAGCTGGGTGGCTACATTGTTGGCCGCCCAGCAGACCCAGATGGCAGCCACCGCAGCCACCTTCTATTGGGTAAAACCGAACAGAGCACCTCCTAGGGTGTCGTGCCACTCCCTGTTCACCTCTGAACGAAGGGGAATCGATCCCTGGGCATTCACATCTCCAGAAAACCACATTTAAACTATAAATCCGCACCCAAATCAATAGCAATATGTCACACATCCCCAGGCATGATTTCTCCCAAAATATGAAATGCACCCTCTCTCGGCCTCACCGGGGAATGAAATCGTGGGAAAACAAAATAGGAGGGCTAGGGATCTGTCACCCTACCTTCACGAAGAAACCACATGGAATCGGGGCTGATCCCCGACGAAAATGGTTCTTCACTAGACCGATTCTTCATGAAAACGTGAAACACCCCGCCACCACAAATGGGCTTGCCGCGCTGCTCCACCGCATCCCATGTCTCATCCTTGCCGCTCACTGCTGCCATCATCTCGCCAGTTGGCCCCTTCGCCACTGTTGACTGCCTGGTGAAGAGAAGAGAGAGGGAGAGTGATGAAAGAGAGTGAGGGAGAGAATGAAAAAAGGGAGTGGCAGAGGGGGGTTTTATAGGATTTTATTTTAAGTTTAAAAACTCTAAAAATTATAAAACTACCAAAAATTAACCCCATTCTCCTCGAAAAATGCACAACTCAACTGCTACACCACGGTGACCAAAAATAATTTATAATTCTATATTTGGGGATATGAAGACCCAATATTTAGAAATTTAATTTTATTTAGAAAATACAATCTGGGACCCATGGAAATGCTTCGAAATCTACGAATATTACAGTCCTCCCCCCTTAATGAAATTTCATCCTCGAAATTTGAAGGGACACGCAATAACCTACAGGGGAAAAAGGACTCACCCAGTTGGCCATACACTCACTGCTCTAGCACAACTCTTTAATACTCCCTACGCAATATTTCTTAAGGGACACAACTAAACCATCACGACCAGTAGAATCATCTTGCTCCACGCTCACAACTCTACCAACGCTTGTGATGAGGGACGACTATGGGACTCGACTCGGACTGGTTGCGACCTTGGACTCTAAAGGACGACACGGCTAATAAGAGGACGCGACTAGCAACAACACTACAACACGGCACCGAATGAGCTCCAGAAGAGGCGATCATGCCCCAAACAAGAAGCGCTAAACCCACGGTCGTCCCCGGTGAGGGAAACGTGACGATTTGCACGGTTGGGAAATCGACTTTGAGTCTCGGGTGGTCAGCATACTCTCGTGCTCGGAACGAGTCACGGGACGGGTCTCGCACTCACAACTCGCAGCGGTGATTAATTTATCTAGCTAGGAAATAAACTAACGCACAATTAGCGACATTCTAGAATGGATACTAGCTAAGCAAATACGACAAAAAGGGGAGACGAGTGTACCTCCAAGCTCGGGCCGTGGGGAAGGCGTCCCGGTCGAGATCCAGAACTCCCGGTACAGCAATAATTATTAATTACAGAATTGATTCTACAGCCCACTCCATGCAGGGAGGTAATAGGCAACCCGTGGGGTTCGGAAGCACTAATCTCGGGCTGACGGGCAGCAGCTGGTGGCGCTCGGGCGGACGCGATCGGCCGGTTCAGGTTAGTTCACTCGGGCCCGTAGGATAGCACGTGGGACCCGCTACTGGTACGGTGATGTCCGGGGTGGGCTCCTGGCTGCAGTGACAAGAGGGGAATCTCTGGAGTGTCCCGGGTCGATCCCCGGGAGCGGCGGTCACCGGAGTGGAGTCAGGCGATTTCTTGGGATTTATTTCCCAAGGCTGTCCCGCAGCTCTGATTCTGGCCAGATCGGCGCACTCTGACGAGAACGGCTGGTACGCCCAGCTCCGATGTCGGATTGAGACGCAATAGGTACCGTTGGAAATAGGACTCAAAATTCTACGACTTATTGGAATTCCAGATTCATCCAATGGTTGGATTGGAAATTTAAATGACTGCAAGTTGACTAAGCACTATATACCGAAACACAGAACAGACAGGGCAGAACTGGATCTGCATGTTCAAGGGCTTTGACTGAGGATAAAATGAATGAATTAGGACTTGGGATTTTTACGGTGGATAGAGGGGAAGGTGAGGGTGACGCACATAGTTTTTTTTGTAATTTTCTAACAACATTTGGGGGGTGAGAAAATTTGGCTCCCAAGATCTATCTCACAGATCTGCACACATGCAGACTTTGAGAGGGAAGTGTTGGGTTCGGTGCAGTATTCAGAGGGGGGGTGAATGAATATACCCTTTTAAAATTCACCCAATTAAAATATTATGCTCACTAAAAAAATACTAGTTCGCTAACTAGACAAACCTGAAGACTAATGAGCAGTTGTGGAATTAAACTAACACACAGTGAGATCACTAGAATGCTAACTAGACAGATTTACCCAATCTGAAAAGCTAATCAAGGTTTCTGCTGAGCCAGTAAACAAGCATATATTGTGCGCTTGATCAATCAATTGGCGGAAGCAACAACAGATAGAGAAATCAAACCACATCGATCCTATGCATTCATCTAGCGCCAAACCACAAAGATATCAAACCACTGCACATAGATTTTTAGGTGGTTCGGTCCTGCAGACCTACATCCACCCCACACTCAAACCGAGTGTGGATTCCACTGACTCACAGCTTGAACAGCTGGGCATCATAGCTTGCCTACATCAACTGGGCCTCACAGCTTGTCATCCGCTGAGCATCACAGCTTGCTTCCACTGGGCAATACAGCTTAGCCATCGCTGACTCACAGCTTGATAGAAGGTATAAAATGGAAAACAGAAAATGGGAAATAAACAGCAATCGGAAGGCTGTAAACAATGAAGCACAAATGTAGCTCTCGAAGGAGCAAGTCCGGCTTGGATTTGATCCAACTGCCAGATGACCACAATCTTTCACGCTTTCTCTGCTCTAACTCTCTAACTCTCTCTTTTTCTTCTCTGGATCGAAGACCTCTCTGCACTCTATTTTTTCTTCACAGCTTCTGCTCTCTCAACTTCGATCTGCCTTCATCTGAAGATGAAGACTTCTATTTATATTAGCAGTAGTAGCAGATAGGGCGTGTGGTTGTGGACGCGGACTTTTATCTTATTTTATTTTATTTTTTATTTATTTATTCATTGATTTATTGGCGTGCCAGTCACCGAAGTGACGATTTCATTGTGCGCTCGATCTGATTTGGTCAGTCGATTGTGAGTGATCGTGTCTGGACCAGAAGTCCGTCATACCATAAAGGCTATGACGTTAATTACGCCCTTCCAAGGAAGGACAACCCTTGATTAAACGCTAAAGGTAGGAGGATGACAGCGGTAAAGCCACATGCTCAAAAGAGACGGAAGTCGTTCACTTGCAAGACATTAAATGGATTAGACGAAGCAGGGGTTGGTTATTTTCGGGATAAAACCGACGGCATATTCCCACCATCTTGGACCATGCCAAGTGGGGAATAGGAAACCACCCATGCAGTGGCAGGGTGGGATCCGTAACAGATCGGGCATGACTGACCCAGAATCCGAGTAAGCACTGGCATAACATGACGCGCCCCGTGCGTACGCGATGTTGCATCTATATCCCCCTTCAAAGGACCGTCGGAGAGCATGTAGGGACATAGCTCCGTGGGCCAACGGGGTTGAGAGAGAGGACATCACAGCTACCTGGCAAGGTACGTGTAAATTTCGGCAGCATGTCCCCTCAACTTGGATTATGCCAAGAGAGGATAGGTCATCATCCACGGAGTGCCGGGATGACAACCGAACGAGGATGGGCACCGGGCCCCGGGACATCGCATACCTTTATTCCATCGTTTAATATCCCCTTGAAATCCCTCGGAACTCATGTGATGACATGGCCCTTTGGGTTCATAAGGGTGAAATCTGGATCGGGAATGAAGACTGTAGGGGAGGCCTTCCCCATTACTATGTCTTCTCAAGGCATCCATGACGATCTCTGAACATCCCCGGGGCACATGTGTATGGAGACTAAAAGATTGAAGGATGTCAGTGCAGAAGAGGGCCTCAGACTAGGTTTCATCAGCCGAAGAAGGAGGGGCTCTCGGCACGGTTTTAATTTGATAGAGAAATAGGGTTCTCGGCATGGGTTTAGCTGGCCGAATGAAAGGGGGCTTCTCGGCATGGGTTTAGCTGGCCGAATGAGGGTCTCGGCGTGGCTTTAGTTGGCCAAAAAGGGGGCTTCTCGGCATGGTTTAGGGGCTCAAAAAGGGGGGTCTCGGCGGCGGCTTCCCGGCGCGCTCATGGCCGCGCCGAGAAGGTGGCACCGAGAGGCTTGCATGGAGGGGTTCGAATAGGCTGATAGGGGAGGGGGTCTCGGCGTGGGGCTTCCCGGCGTGCTCATGGCCGCGCCGGGAGTCTGGCGCCGGGAGGCTTGCACGGAGGCTCACGTGAAAAGGGTTGAAATAGCTTTGTTTGTCGTTTAGCTGAAGAGGGAGGCCTCTCGGCTGGATAGTTCTCGGCGGGGAATTGTGCACGCCGAGAAGGTGAAATCACTGCAGGGTTTCAGGGTTTACAGAGTTCAGACGATGCTCTGCTTCTAGGATTTCTGAGTTTTCTGGCTGCGATTGAAGTTGAATTTGAAGTATAGGAAGGGGGATTTCGTGGATATTTCCCTGAGAAAGGGCCAAGGGGGATCTGGAGGGCAGGATTGATGGGGAATGAGACCATCGTCTGGATCTCTGAAGACTTTGTTTTATTTCTACCGCCGGCCGTCTGGGGATCAAGAGATGACTGTCTCTGATCCCCTGGACGGACCCAATAGCATCTGAAACTCGATGGCTGAGGAACCTTTAGCATCGAACTCCAGACCCTAGTCATCCAAGGGATTAGGATGGAGGGTCGAGAGATCGAGGTTGTCATTCGCTAACATCCATGGAATAGCAGTGATCCGAAGAATCGATATACCCTCGTATAGCCAGCGGTTCAGGGGACCAAGAGATTGATGTCTCTGGTCCCTGAACAGCACAAGGAGGGGCCCGGTTTTCATGCCTCTAAAGAGAAGATTCATATGAACCATTAAATGTTTTGCATAAACGATAAACATACAAAGATAAGCGGAGAGCAGACATTTCGATCAAAGGAGAGCAAACATCTGAATCAGTAGATCCCCAAATGGGTCACGTTGACATTTCATTGCATCGCATTGAAGTCTTACATCGACTGTGAAATAGAAATGCAAAGCAGAAAGATAGAGATTGAGACCGGAACTGGCCGGCTATTTTCGATAAATCAAGACAAAAGCTCAGCAGATTACATCAATAGAAAAGAAAAGACAGCCTGGGGAGGGCGGAGCATTGACTCCTCTCCCTCCCCCTAGCAGCCCACCTGGAGCCCTTTTCTTCTTCTTTTCTTCCGCTTCTTCTCTTCTGCTTCTTCTCTTCTCTCAGCCAAGGGGGACTCTCTCTTGGCAGGACTCCCTCTCTACTCTTTCTTTTCTGGCTTCTTTTTCTCTTCTTCTTCTCTCTTTTTCCCTTTTCTATTCTCCTTCTGTCTCTTTTTGTCTCTCTCTTTTCTCTCTCCCCCTTATCTGTTCGAAGGGAAGGGGCTTTTATAGGGACTTCTCCCCTTCTCGGCAGCAGCATCACGGCGCCCCCCAGATGGGGCTTCCCGGCGCTCTTGCAGGTGGCTCTCGGCGCCCTCTTTGGGCTTCGGCAAGTGGCTCTCGGCGCCATCCTTTGCAGGCCCAATTAAAGCTTTTTAGCCACTTTCACAGACCCATTTGGGTCTTTCAAGGACATCATCACCCGAAAGGGCCTTTCATTGATGACATATCTTGTATCGAGATCATCATTACGGTTTTCATCAGTCCGTAGACCGGGATTTCATCAGTCCGTAGACAGGGGTTTCATCAGTCTGTAGACAAGGGTTTCATCAGTCCGTGGACAGGGGTTTCATCAGAATTGCCATCTGAACGGTGACAAGACCGGGTATTATCTTATCGATATCGTCACTTGGATGGTGACGAGCTCGGGCATCAGTTTTAGTCCGGAAAGACTTCTGCCGGGAGTATAATCTGTGGAGACCATTCTTCTTCTGCTCTGACTTTGCAAAAGCCTTTGCCATCTTCATCTGCCGGTACCGGCTTCATCTTCATCTCCTATTACATTTGTCAGTAAGCTGACATCTGACTTACCCTGACATATCATCCGTGGATTCTTGGGCGAAACGGTAGTACAGCTCTCATTAAAGGGCTGGAAGGTCTCATCAGTCGAGTGACTGCTGCTTTATCAGTGCTGCCGTCTGAGTGACATTGGCACCAGGCATCAGCTTTGCCGACAAGGGCTTTAGCCGCGCAGACAGTTGATGAGCTTCATCATTGGTCTTTCACTGTTGGTCCGACCCTCTTTTCAATTATGTTTTCACCCTTGTTCATTTTCCAGGTGTCAACAAATGCCCCCTACCTGCGGGCGGCGTAAGTGCAGAATAAGCGGCACGGGGCTCGCAGGTGTCTTTCATTCGAGGGTATCTTCCTCAATTTGTCTTCAATCCGGTTCTCGGACCTGATCATCTTGATGCAACAATATTTTGCACTCTTATCTTCCCTTTTCACATTTTCATCCTTCATATTTTCTTTATTTTCAACAATTTGGAGCTTCTTAGCACAGGGCATTGACTTCTCGGTGTGAGCCTCTGCGTGAAGGGCCTCTCGGCTTGGAGCTCTCGGCGTGGAGGGCATTGGGCAGGGCTTCTCGGCGCGCATTTGACCGGACTCTCAGCCTGGACTTCTCGGCGCGCCCTGGCGGAAGGGGGCCTCGGCGAGGGCTTCTCGGCCTGGGGCTCTCGGCCTGGGGTTCTCGGCGCGCCTTCTGGCCGCCGGGGGCTCTCGGCCTGGGCGGTTCTCGGCGCGCAATTCTTCGCGCCGAGAACCTGCTCGCTTGGGCCTCTATTTGAGGCGCCGAGACCTTGTTTTTTTCTCATTCTCATCCTTTCTTTCTCTTTCTTCATTTTCTGATTTCTTTCAGCGGCGGGAGCTTCCTCTCCTCTCTCGGCCGTCTCATCTTCTTCGCCCGTCAGGACGCTCTTTGGGGATTTAATCCCTTTTGATTTCGGGACCACCCCCTCTTGGTTGGTGACTCCCTATTCTCTTTGGGCAGACATCGAATAAGGGGAGATGCTGCCAAAATTTTATAGAATCTCATGTTGCAATCTACACAAGACTGGCTTTTAATTCACACTTTTTCTTCGACTGCAGGCACTGCAATGGCTTCCAGTTCTGATGTTGCATCTTCCGGAGCTGTTGGTGCTAGCTCATCGGCCCAGCCAGACATATCTCGGGCCACAGTG
This sequence comes from Amorphophallus konjac, assembly GCA_022559845.1. Lineage (NCBI taxonomy): Eukaryota > Viridiplantae > Streptophyta > Magnoliopsida > Alismatales > Araceae > Amorphophallus > Amorphophallus konjac. The sequence goes on from CM040121.1 coordinate 154,215,082, forward strand.
AATTGGCTGAATGTGCATAACCTGGATTTCGGTTATGACAGGATTGCTTCATTTGACGAATCATCTGACTCTGAAACGGACACCGTGTCGACAGCCCGGGTATACTCCACGGCGACTGAGACATGCTTCAGGCGAGATGGTAACTATCGGCCAGACCTCCCGAAGGACCGACATTTGATGCCGTTCATCCGGACTTTCACAGTGGGCGGCATGCGAGATTACCGGATAGCTCGCGTAGTTGAAGCTGCCATCCTTGCTGAGCGAGATAGCCTGAAGGACTCAGTGTATCGCAGCAAGGCCATCTATCTTCCTGGGGAAAAGCGCGACTGGGATGCCGTCCTTGGCATATCGGAGCTGGAACCAGAGAAGAAGATGCTGGTCCGGGCCCCGGAATTCACACCAGCCCGGTGGGATAATGCTAGCGGCCGAGTTCATAGGGAGAAGCCCGGCTATGGTATGTTGTTGGCACCATTAAAGTGGGGATATCGCGAAGAACCCTTCGTGCTGAATTGTTCGGCCGTTCAGTTCAAGTACCTTCTGGCCGCTGGCTGGTTCGGAGACACCAAAATCACTGACGCCCACCTATTCCGAGTGGGGGCAGTGGAGTTTACAGAGTTTGTTCTGCTAGAATATGCCCCCTGCTAATCAGAGCAGGGGTGTACCACAGTGTCTTCGCTTCTAGATTCCGGTATCCCATATCCCGAGGACTGTGCTGTGGAATGTTTGAAGTGTTCTGCCCTTTATTCAACACTTTCTATACAGCAGAGGGGGAGACATCCCTGGATCTCTGGAGTTTATCACAGCTCTCCGGCCTGCCCATTGATGGCGAGCCGTATGAGGAGGTTTGCTTGTCAGATTCCGAGAAGGATAGCTCTGATGGCGAGGGCAAGTATTCCATCGGCTTCTCATATCGATACCTGATGAAGGTATACCGCTCCATCTGTCTGGCGTACAGCAGGGGGTCCTCTAAAGGCTATCAACCCCGAGAGAGAGGCAGCAAAATGAGGGTCCGGATAGGGCAGTGGATCCAGTATTTCTTTGACGGTCCCCTGAAGTATGCAGACTTTCCTTCTATGGGTCCGGCCGCTAGCAGGCAGGTAAGGGCTCCCCGTTATAAGTCGGCGCTACCCTCTTCATTGCGCCGTGCAGGCGGCGGCGGTCCCAACCCAGCAGGCGTAGACCCCATCACACACTGCGCAGCTTATTTCACATTTTGGCTGTGCACTTTTGCTCTCCCACAAGGGGACGAGACAGTCATTCGGCCAGAGGCCATATATCCAGCTTGTCAGATGGCATGGGGGATGAAGCTGTCGCTCTGCCCAGTGGCCCTGTGTTTGATATATAAATCTTTGGGGGACCTGTACAAGCATCGGACTCCCCGTTCTTTGAGGACCGTGGGTCCTTTTCATTTCTTCAACGCCTGGGTCTGCAGTATATTCCCCGAATTAGCTCCGAGAACCTTGCAGGCGGATACAGTGTCACCCAGGATGGTTGAATTTGCCAGCGCTGAGCCTGGTCCCTTTTATGATCAGCTATTTAAAATAAGGGGCCGACTGATAAAAGTACCAGTGGACGCCCCTGGCAGCATACATTTCTGGAGCTTGGCAGCAGGTTCAGCTCCTTTGATTGATCCTCAGAGAGAGTGCAAGCTGGAGGAGATAGAGACATATATCCACCCTGTCTCAGGGGTCAACACTGCTCGGCCAATCCTGGAACCGGAGCTGGTGAGATGGGCCATGGCAATTCGGCCCAGTGTTTTGGTTTACAGAAAGGGTGGCCTGCTTCTGTTGGAGCCATACTATCCGTTCCGCTTTGGGCGAAACTTCGGCTACGACCAGCATATTCCTACCTCAGCTGCCCAATTTCCCCTAGATAGCCGGGCCAAGCACGGGTCCATCATTGTTGGCGAGGGCCGGTTGTGGTGGGATTTCTATCATCGCCAGGATGATGTAGTTTTCAGGGTGCCCACTGTTTCTAACCGTGTTCCCCGGGTAACACCAGAATATATCAAATGGTGGAATATCCGGACCGGCTTTTATAGGGACGGTAGGGGTGCCTTCTGGGACGTGGCAGAGCGCTCCTTCTTGAAACAGCAACCTGGGCCAGTGTTTGATATTTCCGAGGCCCACTTGAAAAAACTTTACTCACAGCATCTGAGGGAGGCGGAGAATTATCTGACTCAGCGGCGGGCCTTGAAGGAAAAGAGTTCCGAGCCGCTTGCTCCTGTCTTCGCTGCTATCAACGAGGACACCTTTATGCAGAGTTTGAAACATCTGAGCCATGTAGGGGGCGCTCGCTTGGAAGTGCAGCAATACCCATTTCCTGTCGAAGAGCCGCTCCCGACAGTAGCTTCCTGGAGGGGTCCAGTTGATAAATTTCATCCATATAGGACGTTTGTACGTCGAGAAGATAGAACTCAGACGTACTATAGACAAACGTCCTGGCTGTTCATTCTGCTGAATTTGCATGGATTATCTGCAGAAAGCCCGATAGCTGGCATTTTGAACAAGCCACTGTTTATATCATTTCATTATGTCGATGGCTGGGGCATGGACCATCTTGACTTGTTTCGATGCCTTGACTTTCGCGGCCATAATGATCTGGCAGCTTTGGTAGAGAAGTGCCAGCTATTTGGTGATGTGTGCTGGCTCATCAAGGAGGCTGCTTCCCGCTCCAAGGAGGTAGCTTACATGTACTGGCCACTTTCTGTATTCTATGACGGCCCGGCAGGTAAGATTTCTTCTTTTCTGATTGCAGTGTTTTCTGCTTAGCATCTGAATTTTACATCCGCTGATCCCATCATCCTTCTGCCATTCTTAACAGACCGGCCTGATATAAAGCGGCAGGGGCTCTATAGAAAGATTATTGCGCAGGCCGAGAAGCCCACTTATTTTGAAGTCCCTGCTGCAGCACCGACCACTACTCCCCTGCCTCCTGGCAAGAAGAGGAAGGCTTCCGCAGTCAAGACTGCAGTTGGGAAGGCCAGGAAGGCCAAAAAGGCCCACATTCAACAGTCGACTTCGGTGGCGATGGATACTGGGACCCCTCTCCCTGACATTCCATCATTCGATGAGTTTGAGCTGCAAAGGGAGGCTGCTTCGACACCGGTTCAGGGTAACATCAACAGCTTGCATTTGCATTCTTCACTGTCTTCTGCAGGATCTCAAAGAAGTCCTTGAATCTGACCCATTCTTTTTGCACAGCCGAAGAGACAGTCATAGCACCTTCTGTGGTGGAGACCAGATTGCCTTCTCCTACGCCGGCTAGTGAGGCGAGGGGTAAGTGTATCTTCTCATCTGTCTCATACCTGTATTTGTTTTCTTTGCTACATTTCTCAGAGGTCTCTTTTTGCATCAGCGGCAGGCGAGGAGCAGACTGAGGCTGTGGTGACAGAAGAGTTGCTTCAACCACAGGAAGGTCACAAGGCTCAGTCGAAGCAGCGTGCCGTTCCGGCCAGGCGCATAATTACCCGGTCTACATCTCGGCATGTTTTAGAGGCGGCCCCACAGCGTATAGCTAGTGTGGAAATATCCTCAGGCAGTTCTAAGACCGCCTCTGATGAGGAGGATGCAACCTTCAGCGACAGTGAGGGAGATGCTCCTGAACCAGAGGCCCCACTTGTATTTGCAAAGGGTGTTCCGTCTTTTCAGCCGGCTAAGCTGGTGGTGTTATCTCCTGAGGAGGAGTTGCAGGAGGAGTTTGCCGGGCTCGATACCGAGATTGACATAACTCCACCATTTGTCATTCCGACTACGGAGCTTCCTTCTCTTTCACCCCACTTCGAGGATGTGGACCCTGCTTCAAGGGTGGGTTCCTTTTCATGTTTGTTGCTTCATCTGCCCCTTCTTTTTTTATATCTAGCGCTAAAGTTGCTTTGTTTTGGTCTCAGGGCATTGCCATTGCTAGCTCAGACACAACTGCGGCTATCACGGACATTTCCTCCATAAACTGGGCTATTGTCCCTTTTCAGCCTTTAACTTGCACGGGAATTCCCGAGATCATTCGCCCTGTGCCGGCGCGGATACAGTCCTCGACAGATTTAGCATCGTTGGACTTAGGATCACCAGGAGAGATTTCCATCCTTGTCAGGGCCTCAGAGTTCAGAGCCGAAGTAGACCCATCCAGAAGCTCTGCTTTCATACCGGCTGCCATAATGTCAACTGCGCCTGAGTCAGCAGTCCCTGCCACAGTGGCTATAGAAACTGGATTTCTGCCTTTACAGACTAGAGACCCTTCGCCCCCATTATCAGGAAGAGTAGCTGAAGATGAAGCCCTTATTCAGAAGATTCATGAAGAGATAGCTCCATCATCCATCGGTCCTCCCTCCGCTGATGTTCAAGCCATAGCGCCCGAGACGGAGGGGGAATCTTCAGTTCAGCCAGAGGGCACGGAGAGGGACCGGCCAGTTCTTCCAGCAGATTTACCGTCTTCATCCTCTCAGCCGGATGTCGCACTGTGGGCAGACATCGATAGCGAAGTGACCTTCGAAGTGATCCCCTCTGCTTCTTTTGGCTTTGCATCGTCTGAGAGTTTTGTCTGGCAGAACCTGGATATGCTGCGCCAGCTGGTAGAATCTCAGCCTGGCTTGACATATTTGCAGCTGAAGGAAATTGCTGATCGCTTCACTGCCGGTCTGCAGGCTATGGGTTGCCCTCTGGACACATGGGCTCAGCGGGTCTTGCTTTTGCTTAAATTCGTGCATCGGAGGGATTTCTTAGCACGGACCATGGTTGATAAGCTAACGGCGCTGAAATTGCAGAGGTCGGAATGCAAATCCGAGTTGGGGAAGCTGACACTTATGCTTGATGGACGCCGGGCTGAGCTAGAAGGTGCTATTCAGCGGGAAGAAGCCGTGCGGGACCGGATAGCCCTACTGGAGATGGAACTCTCTGGACTTCGAGCCGAACTGCAGCAACTCTCCTTTATCCGGCCGCAGTCTGAAGAGGAGGTAGCCTCGCTGGAGGGACGGGTGATGTCTCTTCAGGACATGTCCATTGGGCTTCAGGAGGAGGAGGCGCGCCTTCATGAGCTAGGAGCTGCCCCTTATGTGGGTCTTCTGGCCTTCGAAGATATATTCCGGCGGCCGTGAATTGTTTATCCCTCCCTTTTTTGTTCTCTTCTGTAATGTGATGTCCCCTCGGGGCCCTTTATGTATTCCCTTTTTATTGGAAAGGAATCTCTTGGCTTCAATCGTCTCCATCTTACCTTGCATATGATTTTATCACTTTGGGAAGTGGGGTAGCGGTTTTGACAATCCCTCATGCGAACGGCTCGTACTTGGCAGGAGAGCGTCCACCCCTTCAGAGAAAGGATGGGGGACTCGCTCCACCGCGTGACGGCATCCGAAGAGGTGCTTAAACCGGGTTTTGTGAGTGGCAGCAAAAATCCTTCTGGCCATGTGCGCCGTAAAGGAGACAATTTACGGGAGTGTGAAAGGAGAGGTTCCATTAGAATAGACGTGAGGTCTAGACTGGGTAGGGGTTATAGTAGGTGGGACAATTAAAGGATATGTGATTTTCATCAAGACAGACGTAGGGTCTGAACTGGATAGGGTTTCATCATTGAACGGGCGAAATGCCAATCGATCAATAGTTGGTCTCATCATCGATACTGGGTTGATATCGATGCAAGCAAAGGGATTTATAAGTTTCATCAGAATAGACGAAAGGTCCAAACTGGACGGGGTTTCATCATTGATCGGGCGAGGTGCCAATCGATCAACGGTTGATTTCATCATCGATATTGGGTTTGTATCGATGCAAAAGAATTTATAAGTTTCATCGGAATAGACAAAAGGTCCAAATTGGATAGGGTTTCATCGTTGATCGGGCAGGGTGCCAATCGATCAACGGTTGATTTCATCATCGATATTGGGTTGATATCGATGCAAAGGGTTTTATAAGTTTCATCAGAATAGACGAAAGGTCTAAACTGGGTAGGGTTTCATCATTGATCGGGCAGGGTGCCAATCGACCAACGGTTGATTTCATCATCGATATTGGGTTGATATCGATGCAAAGGGTTTTATAAGTTTCATCAGAATAGACGAAAGGTCTAAACTGGGTAGGGTTTCATCGTTGATCGGGCAGGGTGCCAATCGATCAACGGTTGATTTCATCATCGATATTGGGTTGATATCGATGCAAAGGGTTTTATAAGTTTCATCAGAATAGACGAAAGGTCTAAACTGGGTAGGGTTTCATCATTGATCGGGCAGGGTGCCAATCGACCAACGGTTGATTTCATCATCGATATTGGGTTGATATCGATGCAAAGGGTTTTATAAGTTTCATCAGAATAGACGAAAGGTCTAAACTGGGTAGGGTTTCATCGTTGATCGGGCAGGGTACCAATCGATCAACGGTTGATTTCATCATCGATATTGGGTTGATATCGATGCAAAGGGTTTTATAAGTTTCATCAGAATAGACGAAAGGTCCAAACTGGATAGGGTTTCATCGTTGATCGGGCAGGGTGCCAATCGATCAACGGTTGATTTCATCATCGATATTGGGTTGATATCGATGCAAAGGGTTTTATAAGTTTCATCAGAATAGACGAAAGGTCTAAACTGGGTAGGGTTTCATCGTTGATCGGGCAGGGTACCAATCGATCAACGGTTGATTTCATCATCGATATTGGGTTGATATCGATGCAAAGGGTTTTATAAGTTTCATCAGAATAGACGAAAGGTCCAAACTGGACAGGGTTTCATCGTTGAGCGGGCAGGGTGCCAGTCGATCAACGGTTGATTTCATCATCGATATTGGGTTGATATCGATGCAAAGGGTTTTATAAGTTTCATCAGAATAGACGAAAGGTCTGAACTGGGTAGGGTTTCATCATTGATCGGGCAGGGTGCCAATCGACCAACGGTTGATTTCATCATCGATATTGGGTTGATATCGATGCAAAGGGTTTTATAAGTTTCATCAGAATAGACGAAAGGTCTAAACTGGGTAGGGTTTCATCATTGATCGGGCGAGGTGCCAATCGACCAACGGTGGGAAGTGTGTGAAGGTGTAGGTCTCATCAGGACAGACGTAAGGTCTATTCCAATAGGTTTTATCGCAGGTGGGACTTTGCCAAGAAATGCGTAGATTTTATCAGGACAGACGTGAGGTCTGAACTGGATAGGCTTTAGTCAAATGGTGATGGGTTTCATCGTCGGTGGGACGTTTGAAAGAGGGTGCGTAGATTTCACCAGGACAGACGTAAGGTCTACCCTGGAAAGGTTTTATCATCGGTGGGGCTTGGAACCAGTTGACCGACGGAAGGCTTCATCAATAGAAGGGAGGTAAAGGTAGCGTGTCGGTTGGCATGGAACTTTTTAAATTACCACATTACTGACCCAAGTGCCCTTTCGGGTTTTCACCGGAGCCAGCCCCCTCTTGCTTTTGCCCACGCGCCCTTTCGGGTTTTCACGTGACGGGGTACCCGATTTTGCCTGCAGTGCCCTTTCGAGTTTTCACCACAGCTGGGTTTTTGGCCATTTTTGCCCTTATCCGGGATGTCCGAACAAGTCTGGCGGGGTATCTCTATTTTTAACCCCATTTTTTATATATATATACATATGTTTCCTGAATTGGGACTTCAGCACGGATCAGGCGATGTGCTGCTTCATTAGTGCATGTTCTTATCATCGGTATTGGGTATATACCGACGCAAGGATTTTATAGGTTTCATCAGGGTAGACGTAAGGTCTACACTGGGCTGGTTTTATCATTGATCGGGCAAGGTGCCGATCGACCAATGGTGGGTTTCATCACGGCAGGACGTAAAGGGGTATGTGGATTTGATAGGACGGGTTTCTTTGTCGATCGGGCAGGATGCCCATTGATCGAAGGTGGGTTTCATCATCGGTATTGGGTCTATACCAATGCGAGGATCTTATGAACCTCATCAGAATAGACGTAAGGTCTACACTGGCTGGTTTTATTGTTGATCGGGCAGGGTGCCAATCGATCAACAGCAGGTTTCATCATCGGTATTGGGTTTATACCAATGCAAAGGTTTCATGGGTTTCATCGGGATAGACGTAAGGTCTAAGCCGGATAGGTTTCATCATTGACCGGGCAGTGCGCCTAATCGGTCAACAGCTGGTTTCATCATGGGTATTGGGTTTATACTAATGCAAAGGTTTCATGGGTTTCATCGGGATAGACGTAAGGTCTAAGCCGGATAGGTTTCATCATTGACCGGGCAGTGCGCCTAATCGGTCAACAGCTGATTTCATCATGATGGGACTTTGGGCAAGGAATGCGGGTTTTATCAGGATAGACGTAGGGTCCGTACTGGGTGGGTTTGATCGTTGATCGGATAAGGTGCCGGTCGATCGACGAGAAGTTTATGACGGGAGGTGAGGTTTCTTTTAGGATCACCATATTACTGACTCAAGCGCCCTTTCGGGTTTTCGCCGGAGTCAGCCCCCTCTTGCTTTTGCCCACGCGCCCTTTTGGGTTTTCACGTGGCGGGGTACCCGATTTTGCCTGCAGTGCCCTTTCGGGTTTTCACCACAGCTGGGTTTTTGGCCATTTTTGCTCTTGCTCAGAAAGTCTGAACAAGACTGGCAGGGTATCTCTATTTTTAACCCCATTTTTTTATTTATTTTCATTCTCCTTCCTTTTTTATTCTCTCTTCCCCTCTTTTGGGAGGGTGACAAGTCGGACTGTCATTAGATCATGATGAGGGATAGCTTGGTTAGGGTAGAGTGTCGCTAGACCAAGGAAAAGGGTAGCTCGGTTAGGGCGGAGCGCCACTAAACCAAGGAAATGGTAGCTCGGTTAGGATGGAATGTCGCTAGACCAAGGAAGAGGGTAGCTTGGTTAGGACAGAGTGTCGCTAGACCAAGGAAGAGGGTAGCTTGGTTAGGACAGAATGTCGCTAGACCAAGGAAAAGGGTAGCTTGGTTAGGGCGGAGTGCCACTAGACCAAGGAAATGGTAGCTCGGTTAGGACGGAGTGCCACTAGACCAAGGAAAAGGGTAGCTTTTTGCCCGATTACTCTAGGAATATTGGTCGGGCGGAGTGCCGCTAGACCAAGAAGGAAGGGTAGCTCGGTTAGGGCGGAGTGCCACTAGACCAAGAAAGAAGGGTAGCTTGGTTAGGGCGGAGTGCCGCTAGACCAAGGAAAAGGGTAGCTTGGTTAGGGCGGAGTGCCACTAGACCAAGGAAAAAGGTAGCTTGGTTAGGGCGGAGTGCCACTAGACCAAGGAAAAGGGTAGCTTGGTTAGGGCGGAGTGCCGCTAGACCAAGGAAAAGGGTAGCTTGGTTAGGGCGAAGTGCCACTAGACCAAGGAAAAGGGTAGCTTGGTTAGGGGGAGTTGCCACTAGACCAGAAAGAGGTAGGTAGCTTTTAGCCCGATTACTCGGAGAATGTTGGTTGTGCAGCATGATACAGCTTTAGGTGCCTACCGTTGAGTGGTGAGAATTGGATTTCCCCTCGATGGTTAACAACCATGTAGGCCCCTCCTTCGTAGACCCTATATATCACATAAGGACCTTCCCAATTAGGATTTAGCTTTCCTTTTGGGTTGGACGCCATGACTTATCTTTTCTTGACCATGACAAGGTCACCTTTCTTAAATTCTCATCCTTTTACGAGTTTGTTGAATGCAGTGGCCATGCGGGCCTGATACATCTGGATATTCTTCTGAGCTTGGAGGCGCTTCCCTTCCAATTCAGCCAATTCTTGTAATCTTCTTTCTGCATTGGTTTGTTCGCCATGGGCCAGGTCATATTGGACTGCCACTCTGAGTGATGGGATTTCCAGCTCTAGTGGAACTACTACCTCTGAGCCGTATACTAGTGAGTATGGCGAGCACCCTGTAGGTGTCTTGAAGACAGTGCGGTATGCCCATAGAGCTTCATACATCTTTTCTTCCCAGTCCTTCTTATTAGAACTGACGACTTTAGCCAGCAAGGTGCATAAAGTTTTATTGAAGGCTTCTGCCAATCCATTTGCCTGTGGATTGTAAGGAGTAGAAGTTCTCCATTCAATCTTATACTTCTCGGCAAGTCGATAGATTTTCTGATTTCTGAAATGACTCCCATTATCAGATATTATTCGGTTGGGGATCCCGAACCGGAAGATAATGTTCTGCTTGATGAATCTGGAGACCAGCTCACCAGTCACTTCTCTTAATGCTATAGCTTCCGCCCATCGGGAGAAGTAATCTGTTATGGCCAGTATGTACTTATGTCCGGCCGAGGAAGTTGGCAATGGCCCGACTATATAAGTTCCCCATTGTGCAAACAGCCAGCTAGGGATTGTAGGGTGCAGAGTTGTGGGTGGCCTTCTAGGCACAACAGCATGCTCCTGACATTTCTGGCATGACTTTGCAAACTTGCAACAGTCTTCAAACATAGTGGGCCAATAGTAGCCCAGCTTCTTGATTTCTATCTTCATCTTAGGGCCAGCTTGATGAGCACCTGCCGTCCCAGCATGTATTTCTTTCATTGCTTGCCAAGCTTCCTCAGTAGACAAGCAGCGGAGCAAAATCTTCTTGCGTGCATCTGCCATTATTCGGAACAGAGTTCCATTTCTGAATTCATAAGAATCTTTGATCCTTAGAAGTTTCATCTTTTCTTCTCTTTTCTCCGGCAGCTGTTGGTGTAAAAACCATTGTAGCAGGTGTTGTCTCCAATCAGATACCTGTTCTGTATTGATCGTGGCGACTTCATTTTCTTCGGGGCAACCTTCTAGCATGCTGGGGACTTGCCGCCGGTTTATAACAACAATGTTCAGTGTCTCATCTGGTGGGACTGCTATTGAGCTGGCTAGCTTTGCCAATGCATCAGCCTGAGCATTATGTGCACGGCCCACATGCTTGAGCTCAATATGATAGAATTTCGCCATGAGGCGCACAGCTTTTTGGTGGTAGGGGTTCAACTCCGGCTTTCACACTTCGAACTCACCTTGGATTTGCTTTATTATCAACATTGAATCCCCGAATACCTGAAGCATCTGGATATCCATGTTGAGGCTGATGTGCAATCCGATTATCAGAGCTTCATACTCGGCTTCATTATTAGTGCAGGGCTTGTTTATAGAACAGGAAGTATGTACCACCTCCCCTTCTGGTGATTTCAGCACAATACCGGCTCCAGCCCGTATTCTGGTCTTTCCATCGGAGTCTGTCTCTGTTCTAGATGCTCCATCAAAGAATAACTGCCACATAGTTGACTGAGCCTGGCAGGCTTCTAGTGTCTCATCATCGGGTAACTCAGTCCCCAACATGTCATTCTCTGGCACAGGATGCTCTGCGAAGAAATCGGCCACGGCCTGTCCCTTGATTGCCCTCTGGGGTATATATGTGATATCGAATTCCATCAGAATCACTGCCCATTTGCCCAACCGGCCCTTCAGCACTGGCTGAGTCAATATGTATTTGAGTGGATCTGCTGCAGATATCAGTCTGATTTCATGTGACAGCATATAGTGCCGGAGCTTTTTAACGGCAAAGACTAGTGCCAAGCATGTCTTTTCTATATAGGTGTAGCTTTCTTCAGTTCTAATCAGCCTCCGACTCAGGTAGTATAGAGCCTGCTCTTTGCCTTCTTCATTTATCTGTGCTAGCATTGCCCCAGGGAACAGTGTGTGGCTGCAATGTACAGTATTAGGGGTCTGCCCTTAATAGGTGCCCCCAGCACTGGAGGGGTATTGAGATATTCTTTCAGCTTCTCAAAGGCTTCCTGACAGCCATCATCCCAGAGGAACGGTACATCTTTCATCATGAGCTTGTGAAAAGGGTGGCATCTCCCCGACAGATTTGATATGAATCGTCGGATATAGGCCAAACGCCCTTGTAGAGATCTCAGCTCGTGGAGATTCCTTGGTGGAGGGAGCTCCTGGATAGCTTTAATCTTGGATGGGTCGATCTCAATGCCCCTATGACGGACAATGAACCCAAGGAATTTTCCACTGGACACGCCGAAGGCGCATTTCATAGGATTCATCTTGAGTTCATATTTGCGCAGCCTCTGGAACACTATCCTCAGGTCTTGCAGATGATCTTCTCTTCTGCCGGTTTTCACCACCAGGTCATCGATGTAGCACTCCACTTTCTTGAAGAGCAAATCATCAAAGATCTTTGTCATAGCTCTTTGATAGGTAGCGCCGGCGTTCTTAAGGCCGAACGGCATTCTTTTATAATGAAATATCCCCTTCGGGGTGCGGAATGCAGTGTGCACTCTGTCTTCTTCAGCAATCCAGATCTGGTTGTATCCGGATGACCCATCCATGAATGACAGGGCTTCATGGCCAGTGGTTGCATCGATCATTACTTCAGTGATTGGCACTGGGAAATCATCTTTCGGGCAAGCCTTATTCAGGTCCCTGAAATCTACACATATTCTGATCTGCCCATTTTTCTTCTTCACGGGCACTATATTGGCCAGCCATGTAGTATACTGGTTCTCTTCAACAAAGCCCACATCGATCAGCTTGTCGACCTCTTTGTTGATCTGATTTATCAGTTCGGGACGCATTCTCCTGGAAGGCTGCTTCACAGGGCTTGCCTCTGGGTTTATCGCCAATCGGTGCTGTGCCACATCAGAACTCAGTCCCGGCATCTCATCATATGTCCATGCGAAGCAGTCTCGGAATTCTTTCAAAAACTGAATATATTGTTCTTTGACAGCTGGCTCCAGCAATGCACTGAGGAATGTAGGCCTTGGCTCATCTGCTGACCCCAGATTCACTTCTATCAGCTCATCGACGGTGGCTTGGCCTCCGTCCTCAACTTCGGGTGGGGCTTCTTGCAAATCAATAAAGCCTCCCGGGATATAATCTTCTTCATTCTCATGATTTTCTGTTTCATCATCCTGATCATCAGCAGATGCTGGTGCATCGTATAAGGCCAATATGGCCGGATTCTGTTCAGTCTGCCCCGAGGACGTGACTGGCTCAGCGGAAAACTTCGAAGTGGAGTCTTCCGTGCTTAGAGGCTCTTCTGATGTGGGCTCCCCTGAGAGGTCATCATTATGTAGAGCTCGGAATTCTTCTAGAATGCGCCCAAACTCCAGGCATTCTTGCAGCTCTCTGGCTACTTGATCTTCATCCGGGGTTCCCGTATCAAATTTCGCTTCATCTTGGAACATATCCTCCTTGCAAGATAGATCTTCCCAGTACCAATCTCTCTTTGTCTCGTCAGGTATCCCCATCCCTGGCTGATTGTCTGGGATTTCATTGTCCACTATGGACTGATAAATGATTTCTTCATCTTCCGAAGGGTATTGATCATAGTCCATCCCAGGGGAATCTTCATGCTGGTAGAAGGCAGAGATGACATCTACCTCAGCTTCATAGTGTTCTTGCAGGGTATAACCCAGTCCCGGGTGCTGTGTGATCTTCCTCAGTTCTTTATTATCCCGAGGTGGATCCCATAGCTCCTTGAATGCTTTCTTCTGGGCTGCAGATTGTATTGAAGGCATTTGCATCTTGGAGAACATTTGCGAAACCCGTTGGGTAGTGTACTCCAGGCCTGTAATTGGCACCATTCGGTTTGCGGCTTCTTCAGGGACCATGCAATCTTGATCATCTTCTTCGACTGCCCCCCCCCCCCCCGGTGTAGAATATGATAGGAGGCTCGCAGAAGCGAGGGATTTTCATAGTCTTCAGTGGTAGCACCGTCTGGTATTCTATGTTGGCTATGGGCTTGACTAGACCCTGAGGAACTTCCACCTGTGTGTATTTTTCTTTCATCTTTTCTTCAGTATCATCTGGGTGTATGCCAGGAGGAGTGATCCGAGCAAAATCACCAGCATAAGAGATGTGAGATACCCCATGCTTTTTAATGTAGCCCTTTGGCGGCGGCGGAGACCAATTTCTTGCTTTTGTCGCCGGCTTTTCCTGGCTGACCACAGCTTCTTTTCCTTTATCCTTTTGTGACACTTCGGTGTAGTAGGATGCATCGAGCATATGGCACTCGAACACTTCGAAGGGATGTAGGTCTGTAAACACCCTTTCTTCTTTTCCTTCATGGCAGTATTTTATGCATTGGTGTAGCGTGGATGGCACTATCTGATATTCGTGCAGCCACGATCTTCCCAGTAGGGCCTTATATGTGGTGTTGGAGTCGATTACATAGAATCGTACCACTGTAGTGAGGTCGCCCAGTGTGAGATTGAAATCAGCCATCCCGAGAGGTGTTTCACATTTCTGGTTGAATCCTGCAATCTTCATGTCTCTGACCTTGGTGAGCTACAGATCGAAGTAATATTTCTGATAGATGCGGTATGGGAGAATATTCACAGCAGCCCCTGGATCTATCAGTATTCTGCTTATCGGCTGACAGTTCAGGGAACCCCTCATATATAGCGGTCTATTATGACCGGCATTTGGGATTAGCATATCATCCTCCGTGAATGTGACTGATGGCCCAACATTCACTTCTGCCAAGAGTGCTTCACATTGTGCCGGGGACTGCAGGGCATCCACAATTGCTTGGCGAGCTTCTTCACTCAGAGAGAGAATTTCCCAGATGGAGAATCTGGTAGGGAGCTTCTTCAGCATTTTCATGACTCGACTGCCCACCCGGACATTAGACAGTCTCATCTCCTCTGCCCATCGGGGTCTTGGAGGTTCATGTGGTGCCTGTGGCCTTTGCTGCCCAGTCCCAATTTTATCTTCTTCATCGGTCTCCCGGAAGACTTCTTCTGTAGCGACTGCCCCTGGTTTTGCTAGAGGGTTACTTTCTTCATTTTCTTCATGCTGTTTCTGCTTTCCAGCTGCTGTCTGCTGGCATTTTAGCTGGAGCAGTATGAGCCGGTTGCTCGTCTTCTAAGCTGGACAGGAACTCCAGGAATAAAGGTGCTTCATCTACTTTCTTTTTATCTTGGTACAGACTGGCAGGGGGAGGAACCTGGACACCTCGTATCTCTGGTTCCGGGATTTGATAGGGTTGCTCCCCTCTGAACATGATATTATGGTTGGCTGGTGGTGGGCGCCCCCATCTTCTCCCAGAACGTGTTGCATGGGCCGAGGTAGAGGCTTCGGCATGGTTAGCTTCTAGCGGAGCGTTGGATGCTTCCGGCTCATCATCCTCCCCGGGCAAGGAAAAGAGTACCGACAGAGTGTTACATTGTACTGTCGCGACCTTCTTTCCTTTCTTGGACTTGGGTCGTCTCCTCTTCTTCTGGGAATTTGGCTTTGCTAGCTCCTGCCCCCAGAAGGGTTCATTCTCAACTTTTTCTTGTTCTGCTTCTGGCTGCTCTTTGATTTTCAATTCTTCGAGTTGTTCCCAGAGTATACAGTCTTTCATCAGCAGATGCTTGGGCTTCTTCTGCTCGTACTCATCAAGCTCATTAATGTATTGCTGCAGGCGCCTAGCTGTAGGGCTCACTTCTTTATGTGTAGGGAGGGGGGTTTGTCTCCTCCGGTTGTGAGTAGGGATCCGGATGACTGGTCCGGTCTCAGCTGTATGCCATATCGGCTTTATTGGAGGCGGCTCGGGCCTTGGGGTAACATCTCGGATAACTGCTCCGCTGGTACTGGTTGCAGGAGTCTTCTTTCTACTTTTTATGGGTATCATCTGCCATCCTTCCTGATCCTTCTGCGGGGTGAGGAAGCAAGCTTCATAGGTATGCTTGGTGCATTCTTCAACGGCCTCCTTGGGCAGCTGTTGGTAGACTGAGATCATATTGGCAGCCATTCTCCAGGGTGGAGGCTCATGTGGACGGGGTGGCTTTACCTGGTAATCTCCCAGCTGCAGCTCACCTTTCTTGACCATCCCTTCCATGATATCTTTAAAGACATAACAATCTTCAATTGCGTGCCCCAGCGCACGGTGAAATGGACAGAACAGCGGATCATCTTTCTTTGCTGCATCTGCTGGTCTTTTGGGTTCAGGCAATGTCACCTTATTGAACTTGTATGCCCAGTTGAACAGTGCGGCCGTCTTATCTTTTGGGAAGGAATATGCTTTTCTCATCTTGTCTCTCAGAGAGACTTTATCTTTTCTTTCTACTGTATCTGCCAGCGGAGGAGCTTCATCTGCCCCTTTCTTCCCCTTCTGTTGCTCGAAGGTTCTGAAATCGACGGTGTTGGCTTCAGAGTGTGATGGCCGTCGCTCATTGGATTTTCCCTTCGGCATAGTGAGAGCATTGGCGGTCGGACGCTTGGACAAGAACGTCTCAACTTCCGCCACTATATTGTTCAGTCGGTCAAATGTTCTGATATCGGCGCCGATCATCTTTTCTAGCACCTCCCTCCTGAGGCTCTGCTTGCATATCTGCACTGCATCTTCCTGATGAGGAGGTCTTCGGCATCTCATGGCCAAGTTCCTCCACCTTTTGATGTAGTCCAGTGCAGTTTCATCTTGTTTCTGCTTGGTTGCATATAGCTCTGCTATCGTGATTTCCCTTTCCGTGACATGAAATCTGTCGCGGAATTTCCTCTGCATATCAGGCCAATCAACCACTGACCCAGCTGGCAAGCTTGAGTACCATTCAAAGGCCAACCCAGTGAGGGATGAGCCAAAGAACTTGAGCAGATAAGCTTCATCGACTGCTAGGTCACCCATGATTGTAGTGTAGTAGGCTATATGCTCCCTAGGGGAGCCTTGGCCATTAAATTTCTCAAACTTCGGCGGCTTACTGACGCCTGGGGGTAGTTTCTTGGCAGCATACTGGGGAGGATATGGTACCTTGTACACATCATAAGTACCCGCGTCACCACCAGTCTTTTCTGACAGCTTCATTTCCATAATTCTTTCAATCATCTGCTTGTGGGCTACAGCTGGATCTATCTCTTCTGGGAAGAAGTGAGCTTGTTGCTGACTATGAGGAGTCGTCATCACGGTGGCGCGCAAGGTGGGCGCGGTAGGCTGTGTCTGAGACACAGAGGGCTGAGCTGTTGTTTGCTGTGGAACAGGTTGACTCGGTGTCTTGCCCTTATCAGCTAGGAGAGGGTTAGCTGGGATAGCCGTCTCTGTTGAGCTGGATGTTTGCCCCGCAGGTTCAGCTTGCTTTGAGACTGATGTAGCTTCATGCCTCTCATTGAGCTGCCTTCGGAGAGCACTGATCTCCTGCTGGTATCTTCTGAACATCATCTGGATCATGGGATCCAAGGCTGATGGGATTTACATATCCTCAGAAGTCCCTTCAGCATCATCAATAAGGGGATTGTCTTCATCCTGTGCCGTCACTACATTGACTGTCATGGTGGTGATCTTGCGGGCTTCATCATATTTCTTCATTTTATCTTTTGCGGCCTGGCCTCTTCTTGTGACAGGACCAGGTCTAGTAGCCAACCTGAGCAGTTCATTTGGCTGAGTTGGTAGTATATCTTGCCCCCTGGCAAGTGCAGCCACGTTACAGGCGAAGATTTGCATTTTTCCCTTCCGCCTGTAGACCTTTCTTTTCACCTGGTCAGGATATCTGAGCCGGTCAAAGACCGATATTCTTTTTTTGGCTTCTTCCCGGTACAGGTCTTCTTTATCATATCCGGGCTTGAGGCCTTCTTCATAGTGGTTTGAATCGGAGGAAGAGGCTCCGATCATCGTTTCTTGAAGCGTTTCTTCTTTTTCTTCACCTCTGGTGCCCAAGGCATGGGATAGTCTTTGTTGACCGAGGGCAGAGCTCCCCAGGTAGTGGAAGTAGTTTTGGACTATCTGCTTCATCTCTTCAGAATTGTGCCTCTGTGGCTCAGGTTGGAGTATCAATCTGTCCTGGCTCTTTTGCTGATAAGCCAGTCTTGCCACCTGAGCATTCAAATGCTCGGCTTTGGAGTATCTACATATATCAGCCTGTCTGG
Organism: Amorphophallus konjac; assembly: GCA_022559845.1. NCBI lineage: Eukaryota > Viridiplantae > Streptophyta > Magnoliopsida > Alismatales > Araceae > Amorphophallus > Amorphophallus konjac. The sequence continues at coordinate 154,232,836 of CM040121.1, forward strand.
CACAAGCTCTTGGTCTTCTTGCAGTAACCACAGTGACTGGTTCACCTCTTCTCATATTGCCAACTTGGCAACGGTCGGCAGCAACATTGTAGATCTTCTCTTCCCATCTCTTGCCCTTGGCCATGGGATGGGTAGTGGTGAAGTTTTCCCTTGCCTGGTATCTTCTGCCCCTCATCATGGGGCGAACAGCAGTCATATTTCTTTCCTGACCCTCAACCTCATCTCTCTTCCCCCGGGTCCTGGGGTAGACAATAGTAGCATTTCTTTCATCTTTCTTCACTTCCCTTCTGCCCCCTGCTCTGAGGCGGGCAATAGTGACATCAGTAAGGTTCTCCCTGTCCGAAGCTGGGGCCCAGCTTTGGATCTTCTTCGATCGCCAGACCTATTTGTATTTTGCTGGCTTGGGCGCCATCGGCTTCTTTTCATTAGCCTCCCAATTGGCCTGCCTGGTGGTCAGAGTTTGGAATCTGTTGGCAGTGGGCACCATCGGGACGATCACGTCTGGCTTGACCGCCCTTGGGCAACCGTTCATGTTTGCCCGGACACCACCGATCATCATTGTCTTGCCGGAGTTGGAAAGACGGCGGTCAACAGCAACATACCGGCTCCTCCGGTTGGTTCTTCTCCCCTTCTGAGCAGCAGCGGGGACCACGTCCCTTTTTTGGACGTGATGGACATAGCAGGCGACGGCCGTGGGGGCCGTCTTTTCTGGTACGATATTCTTCTGGTCAGTGATCTTCACCGGGGCACTTGCAGCAGTGCCTTGTTCATTGTCATCGACCTGCAGAAGGTCAGTGAAGATGACGCCCAAGCAGTTGGGCAGCCCAACGGCAGGCGGCATTGATCCGAACGCGAGGGGTACCGCCAGGTAGCCTTCTCGCACATGCATGTCAATCGGCTGCTGGTTGAGGCAAACGGACATGATTCCGGCTGTCATTGTAGATTCCTGAAAATAAGGAAAGTACACAGAATCAGAAGTTTCAGGGGGGCCCGCTGGGCCTCCTACTTTAGCGTAAAGATGAAGGGAGACTAAGTCCCACCGGGCGTGCCAGACTTGTGGACGCAGATTTTTATCTTATTTTATTTTATTTTTTATTTATTTATTCATTGATTTATTGGCGTGCCAGTCACCGAAGTGACGATTTCATTGTGCGCTCGATCTGATTTGGTCAGTCGATTGTTAGTGATCGTGTCTGGACCAGAAGTCTGTCATACCATAAAGGCTATGACGTTAATTACGCCCTTCCAAGGAAGGACAACCCTTGATTAAACGCTAAAGGTAGGAGGATGACAGCGGTAAAGCCACATGCTCAAAAGAGACGGAAGTCGTTCACTTGCAAGACATTAAATGGATTAGACGAAGCAGGGGTTGGTTATTTTCGGGATAAAATCGACGGCATATTCCCACCATCTTGGACCATGCCAAGTGGGGAATAGGAAACCACCCATGCAGTGGCAGGGTGGGATCCGTAAAAGATCGGGCATGACTGACCCATAATCCGAGTAAGCACTGGCGTAACATGACGCGCCCCGTGCGTACGCGATGTTGCATCTATATCCCCCTTCAAAGGACAGTCGGAGAGCATGTAGGGACATAGCTCCGTGGGCCAACGGGGTTGAGAGAGAGGACATCACAGCTACCTGGCAAGGTACGTGTAAATTTCGGCAGCATGTCCCCTCAACTTGGATTATGCCAAGAGAGGATAGGTCATCATCCACGGAGTGCCGGGATGACAACCGAACGAGGATGGGCATCGGGCCCCGGGACATCGCTTACCTTTATTCCATCATTTAATATTCCCTTGAAATCCCTCGGAACTCATGTGATGACATGGCCCTTTGGGTTCATAAGGGTGAAATCTGGATCGGGAATGAAGACTGTAGGGGAGGCCTTCCCCATTACTATGTCTTCTCAAGGCATCCATGACGATCTCTGAACATCCCCGGGGCACATGTGTATGGAGACTAAAAGATTGAAGGATGTCAGTGCAGAAGAGGGCCTCGGACTGGGTTTCATCGGCCGAAGAAGGAGGGGCTCTCGGCACAGCTTTAATTTGACAGAGAAATAGGGTTCTCGGCATGGGTTTAGCTGGCCGAATGAAAGGGGGCTTCTCAGCATGGGTTTAGCTGGCCGAATGAGGGTCTCGGCGTGGCTTTAGTTGGCCAAAAAGGGGGCTTCTCGGCATGGTTTAGGGGCTCAAAAAGGGGGGTCTCGGCGGCGGCTTCCCGGCGCGCTCATGGCCACGCCGAGAAGGTGGCGCCGAGAGGCTTGCATGGAGGGGTTCGAATAGGCTGATAGGGGAGGGGGTCTCGGCGTGGGGCTTCCCGGCGCGCTCATGGCCGCGCCGGGAGTTTGGCGCCGGGAGGCTTGCACGGAGGCTCACGTGAAAAGGGTTGGAATAGCTTTGTTTGTCGTTTAGCTGAAGAGGGAGGCCTCTCGGCTGGATAGTTCTCGGCGGGGAATTGTGCACGCCGAGAAGGTGAAATCGCTGCAGGGTTTCAGGGTTTATAGAGTTCAGACGATGCTCTGCTTCTGGGATTTTTGAGTTTTCTGGCTGCGATTGAAGTTGAATTTGAAGTATAGGAAGGGGGATTTCGTGGATATTTCCCTGAGAAAGGGCCAAGGGGGGATCTGGAGGGCAAGATTGATGGGGAATGAGACCATCGTCTGGATCTCTGAAGACTTTGTTTTATTTCTGCCGCCGGCCTTCTGGGGATCAAGAGATGACTGTCTCTGATCCCCTGGACGGACCCAATAGCATCTGAAACTCGATGGCTTAGGAACCTTTAGCATCGAACTCCAGACCCTAGTCATCCAAGGGATTAGGATGGAGGGTCGAGAGATCGAGGTTGTCATTCGCTAGCATCCGCAGAATAGCAGTGATCCGAAGAATCGATATACCCTCGTGTAGCCAGCGGTTCAGGGGACAAAGAGATTGATGTCTCTGGTCCCTGAACAGCACAAGGAGGGGTCCGGTTTTCATGCCTCCAAAGAGAAGATTCATATGAACCATTAAATGTTTTGCATAAACGATAAACATACAAAGATAAGCGGAGAGCAGACATTTCGATCAAAGGAGAGCAAACATCTGAATCAGTAGATCCCCAAATGGGTCACGTTGACATTTCATTGCATCGCATTGAAGCCTTACATCGACTGTGAAATAGAAATGCAAAGCAGAAAGATAGAGATTGAGACCGGAACTGGCCGGCTATTTTCGATAAATCAAGACAAAAGCTCAGCAGATTACATCAATAGAAAAGAAAAGACAGCCTGGGGAGGGCGGAGCATTGACTCCTCTCCCTCCCCCTAGCAGCCCACCTGGAGCCCTTTTCTTCTTCTTTTCTTCCGCTTCTTCTCTTCTGCTTCTTCTCTTCTCTCAGCCAAGGGGGACTCTCTCTTGGCAGGACTCCCTCTCTACTCTTTCTTTTCTGGCTTCTTTTTCTCTTCTTCTTCTCTCCTTTTCCCTTTTCTATTCTCCTTCTGTCTCTTTTTGTCTCTCTCTTTTCTCTCTCCCCCTTATCTGTTCGAAGGGAAGGGGCTTTTATAGGGACTTCTTCCCTTCTCGACAGCAGCATCACGGCGCCCCCCAGATGGGGCTTCCCGACGCGCTTGCAGGTGGCTCTCGGCGCCCTCTTTGGGCTTCGGCAAGTGGCTCTCGGCACCATCCTTTGCAGGCCCAATTAAAGCTTTTTAGCCACTTTCACAGACCCATTTGGGTCTTTCAAGGACATCATCACCCGAAAGGGCCTTTCATTGATGACATATCTTGTATCGAGATCATCATTACGGTTTTCATCAGTCCGTAGACCGGGATTTCATCAGTCCGTAGACAGGGGTTTCATCAGTCTGTAGACAAGGGTTTCATCAGTCCGTGGACAGGGGTTTCATCAGAATTGCCATCTGAACGGTGACAAGACCGGGTATTATCTTATCGATATCGTCACTTGGATGGTGACGAGCTCGGGCATCAGTTTTAGTCCGGAAAGACTTCTGTCGGGAGTATAATCTGTGGAGACCATTCTTCTTCTGCTCTGACTTTGCAAAAGCCTTTGCCATCTTCATCTACCGGTACCGGCTTCATCTTCATCTCCTATTACATTTGTCAGTAAGCCGACATCTGACTTACCCTGACATATCATCCGTGGATTCTTGGGCGAAACGGTAGTACAACTCTCATTAAAGGGCTGGAAGGTCTCATCAGTCGAGTGACTGCTGCTTTATCAGTGCTGCCGTCTGAGTGACATTGGCACCGGGCATCAGCTTTGCCGACAAGGGCTTTAGCCGAGCAGACAGTTGATGAGCTTCATCATTGGTCTTTCATTGTTGGTCCGACCCTCTTTTCAATTATGTTTTCACCCTTGTTCATTTTCCAGGTGTCAACAGTGGTCTCCACAGCTCCCGCCCAAACCTTGGACCACGTGGCAGCTCTCCAACAGGCTTCAGCACATGTGTCACGATCCTGGGCCTTTATCCATTCTTGGATCACGTGCCCTCATTAATCCCAGCAAAGAATCCCTGTCAGACAGACGAAATAGGGTCATCAGTTTAACTATAAACCCTGTACAGACTTTGTAGGATTGAATGCATTGTATAGACTTTACTGAATGGGCTTTGTGAACTTTGAATGCAATGTACATACTTTATGTAAGAAGGCACCCGCTGTACATACTTGCTGAAGTGTAAAGCAATGTGCAGACTTTGAGTGTGTAAAGCAGGCGTTGTACATACTTTGCAAGTATAACACTGGCGATGTATAGACTTACACTAGCGAGTGTGCAGACTTCATGAGAATATAGCAGCCAGTGTATAGACTTGCAGTCTTGTACAGACTAGCCAGTGTATAGACTTGGCGAGCATGCAGCACACGATGTGCAGACTTCGTGCAGTGTATGGACTCAATGCAATGCAGTGTATAGACTTCATGATGTATAGCCTTTGTGAAACGTGAATGCTATCTATAGACTTCAATGTATAGACTATGTGAAGGCGAGTGCAATGTACAGACTCCATGAGACTCTAATGAAGACAGACGATGTGTAGACTTCAGGACTGATGCACGATGTACAGACTTCATGAGACTCGAATGAAGACAGATGATGTATAGACTTCATGACTGATGCATGATGCAGACTCGTCCAATGTATACACTTGCTCGTTTTTCAGTCTTCACGAAAGATGTACAGACTTCCAATGTGTAGACTTTGTCAAGGCAACGTTGGTAAAGCAACCAATGTACAGACCTACTGAACTGAGTGTAGGTAAAAGATATGAGGAATGTATAGACTTACCCAGTTCAGTTCAGAACGTAGGTAATGATCAATGTATAGACTTAACAGTCGCCTTGGCTGTACAGACTTGGTCACAAACTGAACAGTCGGTTGTATAGACTTGCACAAACCAAAGTCTGTACAGACTTGAAATGAAAACCAATGAATAGACTTCGTGAGTGCCTAGAGGATGTACATACTTAGTGACTGTACAGACTTGGAAGGCTCAGCGAAGGATGTACAGACTTGGTGAACGATGTGAAGACTTGACAGTGCAGTGTATAGACTTCATATGAAGGAATGCACATGACTCTGTACAGACTTGGATGCTCGACCAGTGTACAGACTTGCCACCGACCAATGTGTAGACTTGACAATGCTGAATGAACGAATGAGCAATGTATAGACATAGGACTCAAATGAGAAGCCAATGTACAGACTTGCCACCGACCAATGTATAGACTTGGTGGAAGGCATGCACTGTACAGACTTCACGATGAAAGCATGAACAGTCCGATGTACAGACTTGCCTTAAGCAATGGCTGTATAGACTTGAAGTGAAGACCAATGTATAGACTTTGCATGAGACACTAGCCAAGACGATGGATGCAACAGTGCAATGTCTAGACTTGAAATCCAATGCAAACGGCTGTACAGACTTGAATGAGACGCTGCATGAGACGATGCAACTACAGTGATGTACAGACTTATGAATGACTTGCTGATGCACGATGTATAGACTTAGTTGCTCATGATGCAATGTACAGACTTGGGCTGTACAGACTTCACCTTGAGCTATCTACAGTGCATCAATGTATGAACATAGCTTCGTGCATGCTACAGTCCAATGTATGGACTTTGAATGCAAACACCATGTCTGTACAGACTTCACCTCGAGCAGTCTACCGTGCAGTGTGTGGACTTGAACAATGATGCATGACGCTGTACAGACTTCACTTGACACAGTCTGATGTACAGACTTGCTGATGAAACAGTCTGATGTACAGACTTGATCAAAGCAAGGCAGTTGAGTGTATAGACTTTGGCAAGCAAGCGGCTGTACAGACTTTGACACAACTGCGATGTACAGACTTTTGGGCTTGCCATGTAGTGTATAGACATGCAAGTTATATGAGCAAACGGCTGTACAGACATTGCTATGCATAAAGACAATTGTATAGACTTGTGAAATCTGGGGGGTCGACCCATCAAGGAAGGGGGTCGACCCATCTAAGTGCACTGATGCAGTATATGCACAGAAGAAGCAATATACACACAGAAGAAGCAATGCACCGATCTTAATTCAAGCACAAAACACTTTATGCACTCTCATGCATTCTCCACAGAATATATCAGTTATATGCATTCAGATTGTTATCATTCAATGTCAAGTTATTAGCAAAACAATATGATGACTCATTCATGTTGCTATCATTAAAACACCACATTCATCAAAGCACAAGGGGCACAACAAGAAGAACATGTTGCTGGGTAAGAGGGAAAACAGCCTCAGATCGGCGTGAAAATTAAACTGGAATTGGGGTATGATGGGTGAAACCTACCCTCAAAATCTCATCACGATCCAACGGTTGCATCTTTCGTACCAGCACTTTCACCGAGCTGCTATCCTGCAACTCTGAATTTCGGGGCAGTAGGAGGGAACCAGCTTCTGGTGGCTCAATGGCGGCACGAACGGCAGCGGCGGTGGCGGCGGCGGTGGACGTTCACAGCAGATAGAGGAAGAAGGGAAGAGGAAGAAATCCCCAGAATTGGGATGATACAGCTTTAGATCTAAAGAAGATGAAGAACACTAAGAAGAAGGGAGAGAGAGGGGGGCACCCAAATCAATTATCACATAAATTCTTCATTAAATTCTTCTAAATACAACATGAGACATTATATATTCAAACCCTAGACCTAGCCAAATGACCTAGGTTACTCTTGGTCAAGGGGGTATAATGGGGAAGGGAGATTAAACTAGCATAAAATAACCCCCCATAAGGGACAAAAGAGGGGGAGCCCCTCCTTAATGTCAACATAAGGGGCTTTGAAATTAAATAATACCCTTGACTATATTAATCCCCCTTTGGACCAAAATAAATCAAAATTACAAATACATGGTCAATTATTCTACCATTGACCCAATATAAAAATCCTAGATAATACAAACCAAATACACACCAAATATATGCTAAATACACACCAAATATGATCAAATACGTATGAAATATGAATACGTATAAAAATATGTACTGAAGTATCAAAGCTCCGGTGGCGACTCCAGACTGTCCCCCAGCCACAAAGAGGTCGGTGTCGACCGAGTCGTGCTGCGGGTCCGGTACCGACGGCTCGCTGAGTCGAGCCGTACTCATGCTCTGGTGTCCTCACCAATTCTCCCCGGGTGGGAGAAGCTCGACCCCGTCGAGTAAGGGTCCGGGTCGCTCAGGTATCGATCCAGCAGATCTGGATCTATCCTCTGTAGCTCATCCTGGGTGATCCAAGTGTCCTCGGACGTGGGCCGTCCCCTCCAACGCACCAAATAGCGCTGGTACACTCCGCCTCAGGTAGTCGCCACCTACTCATCTAGTATACATTCTATCTGCTCTCGTTGATGAGGTAATAAGGCTGGAGGTGGACACTCTAGGGTGGTGTCACTGACAATGGGTGGAAACGGCTCAAAGGGCTCACTAGGTATCACCGCTGGGTCCCTATAAGCTACGAGATCCGAGACGTTGAAAGTGGAGCTGATCCCGTAATCCTCTGGCATGTTCACAACATATGCGTTTGATCTGACTCGCCTCACTACTCGTAAGGGATCGGCACCGCGAGCATGCAACTTCTTCACGGCTCTTGAGGGAAACTGTTCAGGTCTGACCCTGATCATGATAGAATCGCCCTCAAGAAACTCACGGTGGTGCCTATGTGCGTCAGCCAATTCTTTGTATCGTGCGTTACAGGACTCAATGTGACGACAGATATGCTCATGCAACTGTCTAATCTGATCGGCAAAAGACTCGGCTGACTCGGACATACGAGATTGGATGGGAGATGGGACTAGGTCAATGGGATTCCTAGGTCTACGGCCAGTGACCATATCGAAGGGGCTCATACTTGTAGACCTATTGATCGAATCGTTATAGGCAAACTCTGCTAAGGGTAAGACCAAATCCCAATCCCTGACTCGATCTTGGAGCAGACACCTAAGAAGATCCCCCAAACTCCTATTGACAACCTCAGTCTGACCATCGGTCTGGGGGTGATATGTAGTGGATAATTTCAATTGGGTGCCCATCATGTGCCATAGGGTCTTCCAGAAATAACTAGTAAAATGCACATCCCTATTCGACACTATAGTGCGGAGAAGTCCGAACCTGGAGACATAGTGTGAAAAGAATAGACCGGCAACTCTAGAGGCATCCGACGTTTTGGAGTACGGAATGAATAATGCCATCTTCGAGAACTTGTCTACAACCACAAAGATAGAGTCATGCCGTCGGAGGGTGCGGGGCAAACCCAACACAAAGTCCATGCTAAGGTCCTGCCATGGACTATCCGGGACGGGGAGGGGAGTATAGAGGCCGGTATTCTGCTTCCTTTGCTTTGCCATAGCGCATGTGCAGCACTGGGCCACGATGCGAGCGACATCTCTCTTCAAGCTAGGCCAATAGAATCTATGCTCAACCGACTCTATGATCTTGTTCTGGCCGAAGTGGCCAGCAAGACCTCCCGCATGCATCTCCCACGTAATAAAGTCACGAACAGAAGTCCGTGGGATGCACAACTTGTCACCCTAGAATAGGTGACCCTCCTGTAGCACAAACTCGCTATAATCACGTGAGGGACCGGCCTGAAGGGCTGCATAGATCGGACCGAAATCTAGACAATCAACATAAGCATCCTTCAGCCTATCTAAACCTACCACCTCAACACTCATGGTGGTCAACATCATCATCCACTGACTCAGCGCATTGGTGACCTTGTTCTCCGCCCCTGCCTTGTGCTTGAGCACAAAGGTGTACTCCTAGAGATACTCCACCCAACGACTGTGGCAAGTGTTCAGCTTCTTTTGGGTATGGAGGAATCGTAAGGCCTCATGATCAAAAAAGAGGACAAACTCATGGTGCAAAAGATAATACCTCCAATACCTCAATGCCTGGACAACTGTGTAAAATTCTTTGTCATATGTGGAATATCACAGTTTGGCATCATTAAGCTTCTCGCTAAAGAATGCTATGGGGTGGGACTCCTGACTCAACACGCCACCAATACCGACTCCAGAAGCATCACATGTGACCTCAAACACCTTAGAAAAATCAGGTAAAGCAAGGATAGGTGCCTGGTTCATGCATTCCTTAATGTCCTGAAAGGCCATGGCGGCAGCCTTAGTCCATACGAATGCCCCCTTCTTTATGCAATCAGTGATCAGGACAGTGATAGAACTGAAGCCAGGAATGAAGCGGCGATAGAACGTCGCTAAGCCATGGAAGCTCCGGACATCGTGGAGTGTGCGGGGCTCGTGCCACTCCCTGATGGCCCTAATCTTCCCCAGATCAGCGGAGACTCCATCCCTAGACACAATGAACCCGAGGAAGGTGATCTGATCAGTCATAAAGGCACACTTCTTCGGGTTGGTGAATAAGCTCTCTCGCCTCAAAACGACATAGACCTGCCTAAGGTGGTCTAAGTGGTCCTCCCTAGTGTGGCTGCAGATAAGAATGTAATCAAAGTAGACGACCAAGAAGACCCCTATCATATGGTGTAAAACCTGGGTCATCAACCGCATGAAGGTACTAGGGGCGTTGGAAAGCCCGAAGGGCATAACCAACCACTCATAAAGACCATCTTTGGTCTTGAATACCATCTTCCATTCATCCCCAGGCCTGATCCGCACCTGGTGATAGCCACTACGAAGATCTATCTTTGAAAAGATAGTGGCTCTTGATATCATGTCTAACAAGTCATCAAATCGGGGAATGGGAAAGCGATATTTCACCATGATCTTGTTGATCCCACGGCTATCAACGCACATTCTCCATGTCCCATCCTTCTTCGGGGCCAATAATGCGGGAACAGCGCAAGGGCTCTTGCTGTCCCTAAGAGATCCCCGACTCATCAACTCCTCGACTTGCCTTTGGAGCTCGGCATGGTCCGTGGGACTCATCCTGTAGTGGGGAAGGTTGGGCAAGGATGAGCCCGGGACAAGGTCGATCTCGTGCTGGATGTCCGTCATAGGCGAAAGGCCTTCAGGGAGATCCTCCGGGAAGGCATCGAAAAAGTCCCGTAGGATCGCAGCTACCTCTAGGGGGTGCTCATCATCAGACCCAGGAGCGACATCCTCCACTCCTCGGACAACAACGGCAAAGATAGGGCTACCCCCGATCACCTCTTGCTCCATCTCTCACGAGCTAATCATCATTAACCTCCGGGGTGGGAGGCCTCCTATGCTAGGAGCAGTCAAAGGGGTAGTAGCCCGCGCCGAGGATGAGGTGGAAGGACCGACTGTCCCTTGACTAGGAGGGATCGAAGTGCTGGGACCAGCTGGTCCTCGGACAGACGGTTCCTTTGGCTGGGTGGGGTGGAGGGTGATCCTATGACCACAGTGGTCGAATGTGCAGGTGTTCGGCCGACCTTGAAGGGTGTTGTAACACCCCAAAATTTTATATAAATTATTTTAAGGCATTTTAGAAATTTTTGAGAATTTCTAGGATTTTTTAAAACTAAATAAAGGATTAATTAAAGCTTAAATAGAATATTGAGTGAATTTTGGGATAAATACATTATTCTTGAAGCCCAAAATAATAACCAACTAATTGGGACAATTAAATAAGCCCAAAGGACTCAAAACCAAGACCACCAGTCTTGGCCCATATTCTAGAAGCTAGGAATGGGTAAAATCACGGAATTAAGGGATAATGACTCTTTTAAATAGATAATAAGTGGGATAATACCAAAAAGAGTTTGAACCAGTTCAAATTCGGAGCCCACAATTACTAGCGGTCTATCGCGAGACCGCTAAGAGATGGATAGCGGTCTTGCATTCGACCGCTAGGATCTGTCAGTTCTGTGAGAGAAAGAAAACGTGAAAAGGTTAGATTTTTAGCGTCCAAATCATCTTGGATCAACTCTATCAGCTAATTAGATAGGTCTAGAAGGATTGTAGATCGAATAGAAAGTCTAATTGGGACTCTAGAATCGTTCTAATCGTCAAAAAACCTACCTAAACCCTATAAATAGGTCCCATATTTGACATGCGCGACCCCTACTTTGGCTCGCGTGGAACTCAGGTAAGGAGGATGAATTAGTAGTAAGTTTCTTCTAGAAATTTGTTCATTTTAGTTAGAACTAATTGCCCTCCAATTTTCGTTCTAGGAGATCAAGTCTACAAGGAGTTAGAGTCTTCCAAAGGTGCTGGTTCTACAACAAAAACTCAGGAAATAGTGCGGCCGACCCAAGAAGATCAGGGAAATAGAAGCCCCAAACGAGGTAATTAGATAGAGGTTATCTATAACTTTATGTTCCCCTTCATATCCTCTTCTTACTCTCAAAATTTCACGTCCATAGGTCAAGGAAATCAGGAGATAGAGGGACGTGAAGTTGCTGATCTAGCACAAGAAAGGGTAGAATTTGGGCTGACTTCCAGTCTGAAATTGACTATCTAAGAAGGAGTAATTAAGGTATGTTATCTCATGAAAGGCTCAAATTTGAAATCAGGAATAAAAGCCCTCTGATTTCATGCGTTTTCATGCATTGTACTTTGAGAATTTCATGTTTTACTTAGGACTATGCATCTAGTATATTCCTCATGCATGAACTAGCCCTAATGAAGAAAAGGAGAAAAATTCTTGTTAAACTTATGAACCTATGCATATTGTTGGCCTATAATAGTTTTATCATGGTTATGGTAGTTTCTATATGTTGATTTCCATGCATGATATGCATTAATTTAGTACTTAGTTTTATTATCTTTTGAACTCGGATTCACACAGGAAGAGACGGTCTTCCGGTAGACCGCCAGTGATTCTAGCGGTCATACGATAGACCACTAGCATGAGATTGACGGTTTTGTATTAGACCGTTTTATATTTCTGGTTTTGTAATATTGGTAACCCGAACCATATTGCAGAATTGACCATAGTTAATACATATTACGCCTAGTTAACTAAGTTTATTCCTATTTTAAGTGATGGTTTCATATACTTAGTTATTTTTATTGTTCATCATGATAGATTTCATGTTTTATGCACATTTGGTATTATTTTAACTTATGTTAATTTATGACCCAAAATCATATATTCTTGTAATAAAGATATGTGTAAATGATAGATGATTCATGATTTTAACTTGATCATGGTTTTACATGATTCTCTCTCTCTTCTAAGTGTCATTTTCATAAGTACATGGCACATATCCCGGTATGTTGTCATTAGTTACACTTTGTACATTAGGAACACAATCTTGGACTTGATGACCTCTCCTTTGGATATTCCTTCCAACGGATTAGGAAATCTTATTTCAAGGTCTCCATAAGACTCCATGAGCCTGGGATTCCCACTAGGACGCCGTGTTGGTTATACCCTTAAAGCCCAATTGTCTAGAAAGCACTTATACCAGAGTTTTATATTCTGGACCCTTAGCGGCCATCTGGTTGACCGCCAGAGTCTGCTAGCGGCCATTCACTAGACCGCTAAAGGATCCTAAACGGTTCTTCACTAGACCGCTAAAGACTCCAGATGTCTTGTTTTCAAAATATCGAACTGTCTTCATTAACGGTCCTGAACTTGACAGCCATAGTCAAGAAATGGTCCGGTAAGCGACCGCTATCATCCAGAGTTTGATTAACCCGGGGTTTGACTCAAGGGTTAATTTTTCTATGTTCCTAGATGATCCAATTGATTGTCTAGAACCTGTCATATTATTCCAAAGATATCTAAGTAATTTAGAGAATTAAAGAATGTACCGTTATGCTACCGATTTGTTTCCATGGCATAACCTAGTTATTAAATGCATTCGTTGAAATCTCTTATTCTCAATAGAAGCACTCTTGTCTTTGGTTACTTCATCATGAAGCTTATTATTTTGAATTGAATTAGTGGCCGTACTTTATTGTTATAAAAGTGGAAGTAGCTTGATTTATACGTGAAGATATAGTTCGAGCACTGATTGTGTTCAAGGGCTCTATGCTAGTTCCCTCGGCTGATTGTCGGAAACATACTGTAAACCATGAGATATGGTGCTACTGGTGTTGCATTACGCTAGGAGTACTTTCTTTATAAATAAGTGAAATCCACGGAATTCTTGCGAGACTCTTTCTTGATGGAATTGTTACATGCTAGTTACATGACATTCTCGTGCATAACCTTTATGGATATAAAAAGTGAAAAGTGAAAGTGAAAGTGCGTTCTTGATGCATGCAAGCATATTCTTGTTCGTGAAAGGCCAATTTACGTTCTTGTAATATTCAACTCGATCTTGTTCACATATCATTACTCATCATGATCTTAAAGTGCTATTATGTTACTTGTTTTATCTACGTGATTCTTCGTACTTGCATGTTTTATCTTGCATTCTAGAGCTAAAACGATAATTACTTAAACATTGCCTACATGTTGATATGAAGATACCTACTGGGCAAGTGTGCTCATGACTCTACTTTCTAATCTTTTTCAGAAAATTCTAGTGGGACGGATTCGGACTACTCAAGTGATCCGAGAGTGATTGATGGTTCGAGAGAAGCCATAGTTTGTCTAGTCAAGAGTCAAATATGTAATTTTCACTTTATTGAGTCTAGTTAGTCAATGAGTTAAGATCATGTACTAGATTGTTATTATTAATAAAAGTCATATTTTTGATCAATTATTGTCTCCATTCATATTATGTGTGAATGATTGCGCTCTGATTATTGTCACTTGAGGCTTCTCTTGCCGACTGTTCACGTTCCCAAATATCTTTCGCTGTACATAAATCTCGGGGTGTGACAGGTGGCATCCTGATCGCAAAGCCAAGGCTTACCTAGGATAATGCTAGCCACCTCCATAGGTAACACATCACACCAGATCTCATCGTGGTAAGCCTGGAACTGCAGTGGCACCAGATATTGCAGTCTGACCGGGATGGAAGTGGAATCCACCCAAGATACCCTGTAAGGGGCGGGGTGATCTACGGGCGTCAAACCCAGACGCTTAACCGTGCCCGTAGAGATAGCGTTAATGCAACTCCCACTATCAATGATCACCTTGCAGGCCTTTCCTCCCAGCCTACAAAATGTATGGAAGATGGTGGTACGACGCCAGTCGTCACTCACCTGGGGATGGGTAAGGATGCACCTGACTACTCCCAGCTATACATCACTCTGATGCTGGGTACCCGAGACATCGACTGGCTCTCCCTCCATTAGTTCATCAAAGAACTCCTCCGCTAAATCCTGATCAGCCTCGTAACTGATCGGCACTAGCTCAGGTGTGGGATCGCGAGCAGAGGGATCATAGATGACAAGCGACTCCTGAGTGGGACACTTGGCTGAATAGTGGCCAACCCCACCACACCTATAGCAAGTTCTCTATGTCTCGAAGCCCTGGGATGTTCCACCAACCATTGGTCCCTTACCCTTGTCCACAGGACGGATTGGGGGTGTAGGAAGTAGGGGTGGTCGAATCGGCATGGCGGGTTGGGCAGGTCTAGGGGCAGGGACGGGTGCCTACTGGCGAAGGGGAGGATCCCTCGGAGGGAGGGGGCGCCTAGGAGCAGCAAGGTCCTTATGAGGAGGTTCTTGGGGGTGGGCCACAGGCCACCAAGTGTAAGAACCAGGCGTGGTCCTAGGGTCAGACACACGCGGATATGGGACCCCCTGGTGCGGAGTAGGAGCAAACTCCGCCTCAAATTGCTCCACCTTGAGGGCAACCTGGTACGCGTCCTCCAACTTGTCCACTTTGCGACGGAAAAGCTCATACTGTAGGTGTGGTCGCAGACCACTCCGAAAATGGGAAACAGTCAGGGAGCTTTCCTCCGTGGCGTCACATCGTAAAATGTATTCATCGAACTCAGCGATGTAATCGGAGACGGACCGATCTCCTTGGGTGAGGATCTACCATCTATCTATGAGACGCTGGCGGTAGGAGGTAGGAAGGTACTTCTTCTTGAGTTTGGACCTCATCTCATCCCACGTCTCTACCTGGGGCTCCTGACGGTGAAACAATAGGTTCTTCATGTTCCTCCAATAAGTTTGTGCCTGCCCTAGCAGTTTCATTTTGGCAAACTTGACCTTCCAGTGGTCCGTCATCTCAAACCACTTGAAATATCGGTCCATGCCGACCTCCTAATCGAGATAGACCTTCGGGTCCAAGGACCCGTTAAAAGTGGGAGGGTCTGCTCCCATCATCCTGAGGACCCACTCGTCCTTATCATCTCTCTATGGTCGGTGACCACGATGACGTCGACCATTTCCCCCATAATCATTTTTGGACTCGTAGTCCTCAACATCGGGGGCACGTGGCTGTTGCTCCTCAGCCCTAAGTGGGGCGGGCTGGACGCCAGGTGCCTAAGGGGGCGCCTGAGGGGCCGGAACAGCTCTGGGGAGCTCCTAGCCGGGGACTCTCTCCACATTCTCCATCCTTCTAACTAGACCTTGGATAGATCGGTCGGAGACCTCGGCACGGTCCTCCATGCTCTTGAGACGGCTCTCCAAGCGATCGGTGTTCTCTCTACTAATTTGTTTGAACCTATCCATGTGCTCCATGAGTAGAGCGACCACGTCATCCAGAGTTCGACCTCCCGGGTTCGCACCTCGGGGTTCACCCATAGTGTCAGGGCAATGGTACTGGGCACCTCCATGGGTTGGCATGCAATGGGAGAGGACCTAGAGGGAACTAAGGGGTGACTCACTACGACTTATATGGAAGGACCAATGCAAAATGGAAGATGACCTAGACTCTAATATCTGGTACGAGGCAGAGTTTTGATCCGAAGACCGCACTCACGCAAGTGAGTCCCTTTCCCAAAAGGCGTGGCCAACCATTCCGGGAACACCTTTGGATATACCAGATGAAATGGAGCACCTTGGACCGACTACCCTAGACTCAAACCAGCTCTGATACCAATTTGATGAGGGACGACTACGGGACTCGACTCGGACTGGTTGTGACCTTGGACTCTAAAGGATGACACGGCTAATAAGACGACACGACCAACAACAACACTACAACGTGACACCGAACGAGCTCCAGAAGAGACGATCATGCCCCAAACAAGAAGCGCTAAACCCATGATCGTCCCTAGTGAGGAAAACGTGACGATCTGCACGGTTTGGAAACTGGCTTTGAGTCTCGGGTGGTCAGCTTACTCTCGTGCTTGGAACGAGTCACGGGATGGGTCTAGCACTCACAACTCACAGTGGTGATTAATTTATCTAGCTAGGAAATAAACTAACGCACATGCAACGGCATTCTAGAATGGATACTAGCTAAGCAAATGCGACAAAAAGAGGAGACGAGTGTATCTCCACGCTCGGGGCGTGGGGAAGGCATCCCGACCGAGATCCGAAACTCCCGGTACAGCAATAATTATTAATTACAGAATTGATTCTACAGCCCACTCCACGCAGGGAGGTAATAGGCGACACGTGGGGTCCGGGAGCACCAATCTCGGGTTGGTGGACAGTAGTTGGGGGTGCCCGAGCGGACGCGGTCAGTCGGTTCAGCTCTGTTCACTCGGGCCCGCAGGATAGCACGTGAGACCCGCTGCTAGTACGGTGATGTCCAGGGTGGGCTCCTAGCTGTAGTGACCGACAGGGCATCTCTGGAGTGTCTCGAGTCGATCCCCGGGCGCGGCGGTCACCGGAGTGGAGTCGGACGATTTCTTGGGATTTATTTCCCAAGGCTGTCCCGCAGCTCTGCTTCTTGCCAGATCGGCGCACTCTGACGAGAACGGCTGGTACACCCAGCTCCGACGTCGGATCGAGACGCAATGAGTACCATTGGAAATATGACTCAATATACTATGAAATATTAGAATTCCAAATTCGTCCAACGGCTGGATTGGAAATGAAAATGACTGCAAGTTGACTGAGCACTCTGTCCCGAAACACAAAATAGATAGGGCAGAACTGGATCTGCCTGTTCAAGGGCTTTGACCGAAGATCAAATGAACGAATTAGGACTTGGGATTTTTATAGTGGATAGAGAGGAGGTTGAAGGTGACGCACATAGTTTTTTTGTAATTTTCTGACAACATTTGGGGGCCGAGAAAATTTGGCTTGCAAGATCTATCTCGTAGATCTACACACGAGCAAACTTTGAGAGGGATGAACAGGTGGCTGGGAAAGAGGGCAAATGGCCTCAGATCGGTGTGAAAATTGAACTGGGATTGGGGTATGATAGGGGAACCTACCCTCAAAATCTCATTGCGATCCAACGGTCGGATCTCCTATACCAGCCCTTTCACCAAGCTGTTATCCTGCAACTCTGAATTTCGAGGCAGCAGGAGAGAACCGGCAAGTGGGCGCTCAACGGCGGTAGCGGCGGCGGTGGACGTTCACAGCAGATAGAGGAAGAAGGGAAGAGGAAGAAATCCCAAGAATTGGGGTGATACATCCTTAGATCTGAAGAAGATTGGAGGAAGAAGATGAAGAACACCAAGAACAAGAGAGAGAGAGGGGGGGCGCCCAAATCAATTATCACATAAATTCTTCATTAAATGCTTCCAAATACAACAAGAGGCATTATATATTCAAACCCAAGACCTAGTCAAATGACCTAGGTTACCCTTGGTCAAGGGGGTATAATGGGGAAGGGAGATTAAACTAGCATAAAATAACTCCCCATAAGGGACAAAAGAGGGGGAGCCCCTCCTTATTGTCAACATATGGGGCTTTGGAATTAAATAATCCCCTTGACCATATTAATCTCCCTTTGTACCAAAATAAATCAAAATTATAAATACATAGTCAATTATTCTACCATTGACCTAATATTAAAACCCAAGAAAATACAAACCAAATACACACCAACTACATGCTAAATACACACCAAATACGACCAAATACGTATGAAATACGAATATGTATAAAAATATGTACTGAAGTATCGAAACTCCAGTGGCGACTCCAGATTGTCCCCCAGCCACAAAGAGGTCGGTGTCGACCGAGTCGTGCTGCGGGTCCGGTACCGACGGCTCGCTAAGTCGAGCCGTACTCGTGCTCTGGTGTCCTCACCAACTTGGGACGATTGAGGCACACAAAAATAGACGAGTCTGACATCACCTCAAATATACCAAATCTCATGGATACGAGCACCATCCGATGCATTCTTCACATACAATAAGGACACGTGACACGTGCCATGAACTCCGACCATAGCTTGGGAAACCATATCCAACAGGCCAATCAGAACATCGACTTCCACATCTACCGACTAGCCTCACATCTTTCACGCAGAACACCTTCACAAACTTCATTCCCCCAGCTCAGCTTAGTTCTGTAGTCATCTCGGCTAACCGCGACCCTTACTTCGGTTTTACGCTATCGGCATCCTATGCCCTACGAGTTGATGCACTACTGAACATTGCTAGACCAACTCTAGTCCCGACACTTGCTTCTCACTAGACTCCATCAATACATGTGGTACATAATGCCATCGGCCACCTGAGGCCTCACGATCCATGATCCACACTACTCTCTAAATGATCTTATAGCACAACATTCTTGCTGCAAAAACCCATCAGCCTACCACCGGCCATGCGCCGACTGGGCATCTTCACCTGCTCAACTCTCCACTCCTGCTTCTCTACAAGAACTAACAACCAACCATTCCTAAATGCTAGCAACACATCTACCGACCTAGACACCCATTGTCTTGCTTACTGAGCCGAACTCCATCTGGACACCACCTCTGGTTCCCACTTAACTACCTTGCCAACTCCAACTACTCCAGGGAGTATAATAAGGTCACTCATACAAACCTCAAAAATCCTCAACTAAGCCTTTCTAAACCCAGAGTTTCGAAATTTCTTCCAAGTCACTTCAACATGGGCCTCCACTTAACACCCTCACTCTTGAAGCCCTTATACCAAGGAACCGTCCATCCTATACTCTTTTTTTTCAACTCCTTCTTCAACTGACTAACCAACACTCGCCAACTCCACAATTCATTCTCAACTAGCTAACCAATAGCCATCCACTCCTGGCACCCACATGCATCATAAATCCCCTCGAATCGAGCGTCCCACAATTTCACAACCCTCGGCACACTTTCTTCCAAGCAGGAGAGTGCCTTACCTCTATCATAATAGTTCGATCAATGGTGTCGCAATCTACATTGAATCCTAGATGTCATACCTGATCTCTACCATAACTAGGTCCTACTTTCCACATCCACTACCTAGACCTCAACTGGGTCTATAGACACCAAAAATGTCGATCATCTAGTGCAAAATTCTATGAATTATTGGGGTGCTAGCTAACCCAACTAGCTTATCAACTACTCACAGCTTCCCCACCGGGATCTAAGGCCCCTTTCTCAACATTTACAGCTCTTTACATCTCGAATCTACCTAGAGAATGCCTACCTTGACTGAAGCTAGTTAAATGATTTCTCAAATCCAGGCAATATATCCTCACTTTTCATCAAGACTAACTCAATCGCCCACAATCCGCACACTACTTCAACCACCACTACCCTATTATAAGACACCCTACTCACTTCTCAAAGAAGACTAGCACGAACATAGTCCTTATCCAATAGCTCTCGCGGCTGCGTTACCCGATTCTCACTCTACTAGCGCTACATAGCACAATGCTTCAAACGACGACACGACAATCATTGCCACTAGCATGGCCAACTCGTCCTTATACCAAAGGGAAAATCTCCATTCTCTACCATCACTTCGATCCTGGAGCCTATGGGTCATGGTCCCACCACGCTTCTGCTGCACAACTCTGCACAGTCTACACATCTGAAGCAGGGGGGTTCTGGCATCTACCATAACATAACCTCCAACTCGTTAGCTAAATCTAGAAAATAGGGTTAGGGAAGCTCAAGCACCTTGGTTCTGGTGCACAAACCCTCTCTCTTGGTCTGGCAATCCACCTACAACGCCGTAGGTCTCAGCTTAAAACACACCCGGAAGCACAAAACCAGCCCCACTGTGCAACACTTATAGCCCGGTTGGTAACTCTATTCGCCCTCAATAGCATCAACACACCCTACCATCACGAAGGGTGGGCACACATATACTTGCAGGTGACTACACTATCGACACACAGGACGCTCTCATAAGCTCCCTGGCACACTCGAGGAGGTTCACAAACATAAATAAAATGGAAAATAGGGAAATTTAAGGAAAACATACAAAGCACATAATGAAACAAAACATAATCAGACCTTCCACAAGGTGGGATTCCTCCATGTATGCCTAGGCTATGCATCTCACGTGTGCCGGGAACTTTGCCTTGTTGAGCCAAAAGATTGCTGCTGTTGCTGGGGTGGCCCCTCGAGGTAATCATGTGCCAAATGTCCTATCTGAGCACACTTGTAGCACCTTCTAGCATTCGAACACGATCTGCCTAGATGTGACCAGCCACACCATGGGCACTGACTCCGCTACTCCTTCACCACACTCTTTCACTAGCATTGGACTGATGACTATTGCACGCTCTCTTCTGTTGCCTGTCTCTGATCCTTAAACCACTGCCTAAACCTCCATCCTGACCTCCGAGGATGGCTACCAGAGGGCAAAGAAGTCACTGAGGATGGATGGCTTGAAGGCTGCTGAACATCCATCCGCTGAACATCAGTCTCCTGGATCTGATCCTACTAGAATTGTCCCACTTTAGACCCTGGGTACTCAATATATCCACCTCTAGAGCCACCGTTGTCTGATATGCTGCGTCTAAATTTAATATTCGAGCTATAATCATCCCCTGACGAAGCTCTACTCTCAAGCCCCAAATAAATTGCCGAGTCTTCAAAACTTTATCTGCCATCACATGTGTGGCATAATGGCCCAAGTCCACAAATCTGACCCGATACTGAACCATTGTCATGTCACCCTGATTCAGGTCTAGAAATTGGTACATCCTCTCTGTCTGCAAATACACAGGGCCAAAAGCTCGCTCAAATGCCTCTGTAAACTCCTGCCATGAAATCTGCCAAATTGGTCGAGATTGGAAAGTCATCTCCCACTCTAAAGTCCACCACGAAAGAGCCAGACCCTGCAACTGGTAACTCGCCAGAAGGACTCTCTCATCATCTGCACACTCCATCGACTAGAAAACTTGCTCCATAGCATCGATCCACGATCTCACTGCATAAGGATTTAGCTGGCCCTTTGTAGTAACCCATTTAAAAGATGTGTAAATTTGAAATATTGATTTAATGCTGAAATTACATTTTTATAATACAAATAGATTTAATAATTGAATTTTCTTGAAGTAAATTAAAATTTAATATTTAAAAATTCAAAAAAATTATAATATACCCAATTAAAATCCCTAAAAATAGTTGTGATCGAAATATGGGCTAAAAGATAACCCTTATTAGACTAAATTGGAAGTTAATGGGCTAAATTAGGCTTAAATTCTTGATAACATGAAACTCTTGAATTTAATGGTTTAATTGACCCAAGTTCTAGAAGATTGGCTTAAATTTCCACCCCCACACTATATCCCCTAGAAATCTCATCCCTTGCCTATTTTTCCAACCCTATTGAGACTAGGTTATTGGAGGAATTTGAATTTTAGGGTTTTGAATGTTGAAATTGGAGGTTGGGAATCTTCAAATTTGGAGTTGGATCTTGACCATTTTGGCTGTGTTTTTCTCTATAAATAGACCTCTCTCATCTCCCTCTTGGCCTTTGGCATGTCGGAGGAGAATTCCCTGAGGCTATAAGGGCGTATTTCATGGAGGAAGAAGCGGCCTTAGGCATTCGTCCCATTTTTCCTTCTTCCTCTTTTGATCCGACTAAAGATAGGTGTTCTCTTGGGCTAAACCCAAATTGATCAACAAAATAGGTGTAGATGCATGTTTAGTTTGTTTCTATACTATTTTTCCTAATTTTTATTGAGTAATAAGCAAATTAGATGAGTTTTATTGAAGTGGTATCGTCATTTTCGCCGGAACGAGTTCGGGTTTCTGATCGCGGTGGTCATAGAGACCACGTTCTGATCGTGGTTCCCCGATGGACCGTGACAATATAAGATCCAAACTTTGAATTTTTGACTACCTTTTAAGTTACGGTTCCCTTGAGGACCGTGTCCAGGTCACAGTCTATAAGAGGACCACGTTTTGACTCAGGTCCCGATGCATAGTCAGACCACGTTCTGAAATTCCTCCGACTGTTTAAAAAAAAGAGAAACATCATATATTTGGTTTTCAAGTGTCCTTTGTAAGTGACACATGTAATGGAGATGTCTAGACAACTGGACACATCTTTTATGTTGAACGTCTTAATCGTCAGAAGTTCCGCCTCAGATCACGGCGTCCTTCTAGACCGTGTTCCGGATGCGTGACCTCTGTGTTGACCATGTTACTCTCAAGTTCTACTGAACCACTAGTTCAGCCAGCATGTTAGATCTTTAAAATTTCAAATTTCAAAATCATGTTCTATTTAAGCATGTCATTAAATTAAACACATGATTAGGTTAAGTATATGGAAGATAATTGATTCTATTCCCTTGAGCTTATATTCCTTGCAGGATTCTTGTTATCTTCATGACATCTTTGGATCTCCATGATTCCATTATCTCTTTTCCAGCATGTTAAAAGGAGTAGACATAATCTTGCTAAACTGTTTGTGCTTATTTTCATAGCTCTCTACCATGATTGTGTACATGCTTACCTTATAAGACCTTGATCAGCGATTCAGACGATTATAGTTATAAATCGTGTCACTACAGATTTTGTTTCTTGCAAAGCCCTTCTTGGTGAAGTTAAAACCCTCTGCTAGATATCCCTTCCGTCGAACCAGATCTTCTTCATCCAAGACCTCCGTAAGACTCCACGAGTCATGAAATCCCTCATGATCGCCGAGCTGGTTGTACCCTAAACACCCTTGGGAATCGTCGAGAGCATGTCTTACTGATTACAGATACGAGTCTATTGACTTTCAGAACCCCAGAATGAGGTTATGTGTGGTTCTATCTTTCTGTTTCTGAACGCGCCCTGTTCAGAGACCACCTGCATCCTTCTTTCACCTGAAGACGAGTGCCCAAGGACTGTGTGTCCAGGGTCTGTCAGGGGCTGAATGAGCTTCCAGTAAAGTTTCCTGAAGGCGGTGTCCCTGGGGACCGCATTCTGAACGCGGCTCAGGGGGAGCGTTCATCTCTGAACGTGCTGCTTGAGCAGACTACGTTCTGCTCTGATCATGGTCCTGTTATAGACCGCGTTCATCCCAGTGTTTCGATAAGATTCACAGTGTACATGACTCTATTCGGTCGGGATTTTTGAACATAAACCACTGACAGACCATGTTCCAGTAAAGGAAATTCTTAATGACTTTTGTCATAGCACATCCTTGAAACTTTTCTTATTAATGTCATTGAAAATTATGCCTTGAATCAATCTTGAACTTCTCTTACAACTATTGTGCTTCTTGAACTACATGTTTCTTGAATGAAAATTTTGCTAGATATATACTCTATTTCATGAGCTTTACCTTGAAATTCATTAGCCATACATTTATTGTGGATGTCTAAATAAACACTTGGGATCGATAATCCATAACTACAATGGATGGCGCTAATGGGGCCCGGTCTGGTCTTGGGAGGAGCACCTGAAAATACTTGTGCCCATGAGAGCTATTATTGATCTAGTGAGACATTGCACCAAATACAAGTGTGCTAGATTTGTTTATGACATTCCACTTATTCGTGAAATACTTGAACTTGCTTGAATTACTTGAAAGTACTTGAAATACATGATCAAACACTTGACTTGTACATGAAATGACCATTCAAATGATAGTATTTGTTACATGATCATTCTCTACTTGAAATCTTGCTCTTGATATCTTATCTACTTGTGATCCTAAATACTTGTATCTCTCACCTTCCTTTTCATGTTCTATGTTTTTGTTACATTCCTCGACATAGCGTATTACTTTATCAAACATGTTAATCACTTAAAGATGCCTGATATAGAGATATAAATCATACTGAGCAATTCACTCACCCTACGTTTTAGTTAATGTTTCAGGTTGTTTCGAAGGGGAACCACAAACTGATGGGAGTGGGAAAAAGTGATAGGAGCGACCGAGCTTATCCTAGAACCCTTATCTTTATCTTGTTGCTCTTGTTAGAATTAAGTGTTCTTTAGAAGTTGTACCTTTCAATTATGACCATTTGAGACTTAGCGAATGTTGTAAAATCTATTTGACCTTATGTTAGTTATCCCTTCCTTATTAAATTTCTTATGTTAGTTATCCCTTCCTTATTAAATTTCTACCATGTGGTTGCTCCCCTTATGTACATGCTCTGATTGACACAAGTGTTACGACTTGCCGTGCTCTGGTATTCTGCCTTGGGGCATGACAATCTTTGTGGTATCAGAACCTAGGATTCTTAAATCTTATATTTTTCTTGTTATAGGTTCTAGTGTTGACCTATAACCCTAGGTAGTGTCTTGAACCTTACCGGTGAGATTGGGTAGAGCAATGGGCTTGGTTTTAAAATGTGATTAATCTAAGAGATAAATAAAATACATAACTTTTGTAGCTGTATTGTAGGCTTAGTTCTCACTAATGGCTGCCGAGAGAGCACAGTGGCGTGAGATGCAGCAAACCATGCAAGGTCTAACCCAAGCACTCCAATAGATGACTCAAGGAGGAGCTAACCGTGGAGCATGTGATCTACACAGGAATTTTAAGAGCATGAAACCTCCTAAGTTTGCGGGATCTATGGACCAAGATAAGGCAGAACACTGGGTGAAGGAGATTGAGAGAATCTTTCGAGTTATGTAGTGTGCTGATGAGGAGAAAGTCCTACTGGATACCTTTCAGCTGAAAAGGGATGTCCGAGCATGGTGGGAATATGTTGAAGTGACTCTACCACATGATCATGTGTTGTGGGAGGAGTTTTTAGAACATTTCAACAACAGATATTTTTCCGATCAGGTGTAGGAGAGGAAAGCTGTTGAATTTGCTTTGCTGAAGCAAATGAGTTTGATTGTGGCTGAATATGAAGCTCAATTTTCAAGGCTATCTCGGTATACACAACATCTTGTGGGTACCGAAAAGATGAAGGCGGGGAGATTCCTAAATGGCTTGAAGCCCCAGTACATCACTCAATTAGCCCCGATGGATATCAATGTGTACGTTGAAATGGTTAGAAGAACCCAACTTTTAGAAGATGCCACTGACTTGTTTGATCGCATTCGAGGATGAGATGCAAAGAGAGAGCAAGTTACTAGTTTTGACAACTTCATACCTACTTTCGGGAAGAAGAGACCCAATTTTGGGCATAATTTTCAGAAGGACAAGAAGCTAAAAAGAAATGACAGGCAGATTATTCCTATTGCTACTCCATCAAAGGAAGTTTACAAGCACTGTGACAAGGCTATACATAAAGCCAAAGATGCTGGAGAAGACTTGATGCATGTCTTCGTTGCAGGAGTCGGGACCATAGGATCCCAGATTGTCCACTTCTCAAGAGCAAGCCCCACCGAGAAAGCATCCAACTGCTGTTAAGAAGCAAGATAGACTTCAACCTCTCGTGGAACCCAAACCTACTAAAGAAGGTGGCATGGTGGAAGGTACTCTTTCTATTCGTTCAAAGCCAGCCTTTATTTTGTTTGATACTGGAGCTACGCATTCATTTATATCTCAGGGTTTTGTTGATACATTATCTGTGAGACCTGTTCCATTGTAATCTGAACTTGTTATTACTACTCCTATTAGAGCGACATCGGAGATTAAGTGTTTCTACCCTGCTAGTGAAGTTCTAGTCAATAGTTTCAATCTACCTGCTGACTTGGTCTGTATGAAGATGGAAGGTTATGATGTTATTTTGGGAGTTGACTGGTTATCTAGACATGGTGCTAGTGTTAGCTACAAGTTGGGTACGGTGACCTTTAGTGGGTACCCCAAACTATCCTTTTCTGGTGTCAGGCATTCTAGACACCCATCTCTTATCTCTGCTCTCTGAGTTAATAGACTAATGAAGAAGGGTTGTGTTGACTTCTTAGCTTTTGTTACCATGGCTGAGTGCAAAGGACCTAATCTAGAGGACATTCCTATTGTTCGAGATTATTCTGATATATTTCCAGATGAGTTATCTGGTATTCCTCTGGAGAGAGAGGTGGTGTTCTCCATTAATTTAATTCCAGGAGCTGCACCTATTTCTAATGCTCCTTATCAAATGTCCCCTACAGAAATGGAGTTGAAAGAATAATTGATGGAATTATTGGAGAAAAGATTTATCCGACCAAGTACTTCACCTTGGGGAGCCCCTATTCTACTTGTCCAGAAGAAGGACGGATTTATGAGGCTGTGTATTGACTGCTGGCAATTGAACCAGTTGACAATTAAGATCAAATATCTGTTGCCAAGGATAGATGAGCTATTTGATCAGATTTCTGGAGCTCGATATTTTTCAAAGATTGATCTCAGATCTGGTTATCACCAATTGAAGATAAAGGAAGAAAATATTCACAAGACGGCATTTAGGAGCAGGTATGGGCATTATGAGTTTATTATTATGCCTTTTGGGCTAACAAATACTCCTCCAGCATTTATGCAGTTGATGAATAGTGTGTTCACACCATATCTCGACCAGTTCGTGGTGGTCTTTATTGATGATATTTTGATCTATTCCAAGTATCAAGAAGAGCATGAAGTTCATTTGAGGAAGGCATTGCAATTGTTAAGAGATAACAAGCTTTATGCCAAATTCAGTAGGTGTGAGTTCTAGTTGGAAGAAGTTTCTTTTCTAGGTTTTATCATATCTAAAGAAGGTACTATAGTCGATCCTTTAAAGGTTGAGGTTGTAAGGAATTGCGAGAGACTCGCTGGCGTGCCTGAAATGTATGCCCTATAAGCCAATCACATGAGATGTAATGGTGACATTTCTGGTAGTATCTCATTCATATTTATATTAATGGCATTTATTCATTGCATTTAATTTGTATTAATAATATGAATGCAATGAAGTCCCTAAACCTATGCGATGATGACTGGATCATAATGAGTTTATGATTATGAGATTAGTCATCTAGAGGTATATGTTCTAAATGTTCCCAGTCATAGGATCTTCAAGAAGAGACATTGAAGATCTGGACAGATTGGCATACATGATACTTACTCATATGATGAGTGTGATTGTTCTCATAGCCATCAATGTGGAGACACTGAAGTACGTGTGTGGGTGCTCATTAGTGGAATGAGTACACTGAATCGACCCAATCTAGAATCCCTAAATGGTAATCATACTAACTATCAATCAGGGTATTCTATCGTCTCAGTAGCACAGTTTGATCTTTGACCTGAGTCACTAAAGATGTCTTGCATGAGGGATGTTGAGTGTTTGATTACTGGCTTATAGACTCCTGTTAAGTGATCTTATACAGTTAGTTATTCAGACTCAGTGGAACTCGTGCGAAGGTAATTAGTTTGACAACATGGGATCATTCACTCTCAGTATGATATATGAGAGAGAATGCCCTACGGATCTGTACTCAGAAAAAGCCTAGCCAGAGTATGGGAGTTCATTATGGAAAAGAAGTTTTTCTAATAAACCAGTTTGAAGTACAGGGTTTAGTTGAGCCGGGACATAATAGGGTTTGACAGTTGGACCATACCTCAGTCCTGGTGTTGGATGAGTGAAGATCTATAGCTGTGTGGATTCTGTAGATAGAAAGGTTCCAGTGTGGGTTGCTTATCCCCAATGTCATTTGTGATCACGAGGTGTTGCTTAGTGCCTTTCATGATCTGAAAGCACGTTGATTTCATTAAGGGTTAATGGACTGAGTTTATTAAGTTAAGAAGAGTTCTTAACTTAATGGGATGGAAAACCAAACAGACTATTGGGCCTAGAGGGTCACATATAATAGAGTATTGAACAAATCAGGATGGGTGGACTTTATAGACAATTACTGGGTTTTTATGAAAAATGCCAAAGGTCTATAAATATACGTTGAAGGGAGAAACCCTTGCCCAAGCTCCAAGGGAAACCCGGGCCACCCTCTCTCCTCTCTCTCTCTTTCCAAAGGACACCTCCTCCTTCTCTCTCCTTCCTCCCCGGTGGATGGTGGTGTTGAGATCGGGTCGGCGCGTGGAGATCGTGGAAGAGATCCCATCTGCTTCCACTGTTCGTGTGGATACGTCTAGAGGCCGGACGCTTGACCGGCTCGTGACTCCGGGATCCTCCTCTCATTCGTCTTTGAGTTTTTGGGAGATTCTTAACCCCACAAAGGTAAAGAATCATTCTTCACACCGCGAGAATTTACTGTTCTTGTTCGATTTTGAAAAACTGGGTTTCAATGTTTTTCTGCTGCGCTTCTGGTCGAAACCTTACACCCTTATCTTTATCTTGTTTCTCTTGTTAGAATTAAGTGTTGTTTGAAAGTTTTACCTATTAATTTAGACCATTTGAGACTTAGTGAATGTTGTAAACTCTATTCGAACTTATGTTAGTTATCCCTTCCTTATTAAATTTCTCCCTTGTTGTTGGTCCCCTTATGTGCATGCTATGATCGACACAAGTGTTACGACTTGTCGCGCTCTGGTATTCCACGTCGGGTCGTGACACCCTCGAACTACAGTGGCTAAAACTACAAGAAATGTTGCAAAACACACCCACGACCACCATGAGATGAACTACCCTTGCCAACCTCCTGACCATGGCACTACTGACTCTGATGCTGGATGAAGAACTGATACACGTTGGTGTAAAACTCTTCCTGATTCAGCA
The DNA here is from genome assembly GCA_022559845.1 of Amorphophallus konjac. Classification (NCBI taxonomy): domain Eukaryota; kingdom Viridiplantae; phylum Streptophyta; class Magnoliopsida; order Alismatales; family Araceae; genus Amorphophallus; species Amorphophallus konjac. Next base: position 154,261,997 of record CM040121.1, read on the forward strand.
CACCTGGGGCCGTACCCACCGGAGGTGTTAACTATCCACTCGGCACCTCCCACACCCCTGTCGATAACTCTGATGATAATCGAATTCGTCTTCTTGGCGCCATCTCCACTCTTCTAGTACAAACACAAAAACACGGTAGTAAATAAAACAAAGTACCCTATGCCAGCTGCTAACTGTACTGGACACTCTGGATCCTTGAACACTGCAGTTATCTTAAATGGCCATGCACATCTACACCCTCACTCTGATATCATTGTAACGACCTAAGATCTAAGTACCGGAAAGTAATCGATGCAACACGAACCTTGGCCCACCACACACGAGCCATGAGGCTCGGAAGGGTTAGATTAATGTAGTGAAAGTGCATTAGAATTTAAAATAAATACAAGAAATTAAATATATATTAATTAATTAAGTGACAGAAATAAAATTACCATTTTGCAATTAAAATACATTACAATATAGAGTCAAGTCTACAAGTACAGTCGACAAGAGAGGAAATGTACACTAATGTGGGGCAAACCCCATCACTGGCAAACTAGCAACTAGGAATCGCTGGAGACAGTGCACCGACCTAGAGGAGAAATGCCACATCTGCAAAAGAAGAAGTAAGTCTCATCTCATTGGTTCATTAGGGGTCCTGCGGATCCCCACTACAACAACGATGATAAACAACAACAAGGTAATAGCAGGTGATGGAGAAAACACTACCACGTAGCTACTTGGAACACTGATACACGGTCGCCTACCTCACGCTCAATCACGATGACACTACCTTTATATTTTGCAAGCAATTATGCTATCGAAAACCCACGGCACCTCTATCGAGAAAACCTTGACCTCATAGTCTGGAAATCACATTAAAGTCATCCGGTCAAGGCACGCTACCCCCACCCTTGGGAGAACCACGGCCTCGACGTCGGGACATTAGAACCATGGGTGACTGGAGAACCCATACGCTGGTATCAGCTGGATGCATCCACTAACGTCTTACACCACACCTATTGTCCCTAGCCTATCCTCCTCTCTCAAAGAGTGTGGCTGGGGAACTGGGTCGGATGCATCCCGTGACATCTTATACCGCACCACTTAACTCACTCCCATCCGCCTCCCTTAGTGGAGTGTGGTGTGGTAACAAGGGTCTCAGCTTGTCTGCCGCGCTCAGTGGAGTGTGGCAGAGACATGACAACACTAGCACTAGTTGGGGTCATACTCGTCAGTATGGGTCTGTAGCCCCAACCACGTGTGCACACACAGATGGACTGCCCCTCCGTCAAGGTCCTATAGCCAGTATTTCCTCTCAACCCTAGACTCAGGTCGTAGCAAAAAAGGGGTCCCACGGTAAACAACATACACTATCTCATGAGAAAGCTCTTGACCTAGTGGTCATAAGTGTCTGCACTCAGGAAGCTATAGCTCTCGGCCCTACGGCCGACATGTACATGACACCTAGGAAGCTATGCTAGCGGGATACTACTCCAAAGCAACTCTAGCTGGCGCAGTCACAAGGAAACCATTGATCACTCACCCACACTAAGACTATGGTAAAACACGACCATTGCCGTTAACCATCCTATGTCGAATAACAGAAACAAGCGAACATCGGCCAACTAAACTCATGTGGGAAAGACCCTCCGCTATTACCCAAGCCACACGGGAATGACCCTCCACGGGGACATGAGTCAAGCGGGAAAGACCCTCCGTGGACATACTCATTTATACGGTAAATATCCCTTGACAGTTACACTATAGCAACTCGAAATTATATAGATGCATTTATATGCGAAAAAAATAATGAAAGATGAAAATAAAATAAATGATAAATATTTTTCTTTATGTCTTTAAAGTGTAGAATATATAAACGTGAACCCTATCCCACGTGTTAACACAAACAGCGAGATTTACGGCATGATTCTGAGAAGGCGAAGACATCAGTATTGTAGCATCCGATTTAAGAGAGAATTATTAGCTCTCATTAAATCCTAATTAGTGGATGATGTCATTTCTTACATCATTGAATAAATGAGGTCATTGGTTATGTCATAAAGGAAAATTTATTTCAATAGTCTTATATTAGAATTTATTAGCTACATAAGTGGGTGTAATAGTAACATGGGTTGATGAAATAAGAAATTAAGTGAAAAATTAAATTAAATTAACAATAAAATAGTCATGGGACTATGCCTATAAATAGGGTTGAGATCTTCCCTACTCAGAGTACAAATCCATTGGGGAAGTGCTGGTTGTAGAGAGGAGGAAATCTTGAAGTTGGAGGAGTGTTTAAAGTGTTCTTCGTTCTTGTTCTTCTTCCTCTTCAATCTTCCACTAGGTAGGTTTTCTCTCAGGCAAAATTTAATTAGATCTTCATATATGTTTTGTTGCATGAGTATTTTGATTATATGCAAATTTTCATGATCATATATTTGTGGCTTATTTTGAGATTTAAAGTCCAAAAAATTAGAGTTTTCATTGTAAGAATAAGTTTTGATTTTCTATCTAAGAACACGGATCACATATGGATCATGATTTGAATCCTGTAACCCCGTCCGATTTGCTTCATTTATGTACATTATTTCAAAACTTTAATTTTAAATTTTAAAATCATGTTCTTGTCTTAAAGATACTATCGAGAAAGAAATGACTAGGTGAATGAACTCGTAAAGCTCTTCTTAATTATTTAAACAACTATACTTGAATTTTCGTAAAATTCCTATACATGATTGACCCTATCCATTTTGATGTAAGCTCTATCTGAAAGCTTGACATCCTTTTTCAATGTCTTTTTCTTCATTAAAATCCTTTTACAAATGAAGATGTTAGAATATGTAAGAATGATTTTTGATCGATTATGTGTTTCTATGTTTCCAACAAGTCGTGTAATTTGCTAGATTTCCAAGGAAGAACGGTGTCTAAGGAAAGAGCTCCACGGAAAAATGCTTTAAGTGGATAAGTGGTTACTTAATTAGGACTTCGTGAATACGATGGGAGCCTCCCACTGTCCCACCTCTTACCTGGCCGTGATTCTTCAATTTTCTAGTTAAACTCCGACTACAAAAAATGAGATAGAATTTTCGCTAGAATTGTTCCTCATTTCCAATAAGTCGTGTAATTAGCAAGATTCCCAAGGAAAAATGGTATCTAAGGAAAGATATCCACGGGCAAACGTTTTAAGTGGATAAGTGGTTTCTTAATTAGGACCCCGCGAATGCGAGGGGAGCCTCCCACTGTCCCACCTATTACCTGACCGTAATTCCTCAGTTTTCTAGCTAAACACCCGACTGTGAAAATTTTGATCTAAACCCATTTTACGAGATTTTTCGCAAAGGCTGATTGTGACTTGTCCGACAAATTCAATTCCTTATCAACTTAATGTCGTTAAACATTATGCCTTAAATCCTTTTCGAACTTCTCTTTCAACTACTTGTAATCTTGTACTACTCATACCTCGAATGATAATTTTTGCTAGATCTGTACTTTATTTAGTAATCTTTTCCTTGAAATTCTTTGGCCATACATATTATGTGGATGTCTAAATATACGTTGGATCTATGATCCATAACCCCAATGCCTAGTGTTAATGGGGCCCGGTTTGATCTTGGGGGGAGTGCCCGAAAGTACTTGTGCCCATGGGAGTTGAATGACCTGGTGTGATATTGCACCGAAGTGCTTGACTTGCTAGATTGATTTATGGCATTCCACAATTCGTGAATTACTTGACTTGCTTGAATACATGAAGTACTTGAATTATGTGAAATACTTTGACTTGTAGATACTTGCATGAAGTGGGCAATTCCATGATAATACTTGCTACATGATCATTCTCTACTTGAACTTTACTCTTTATATCTTGTCTACTTGTGATTCTAAATACTTGCATTACTTTACTCTCTCTCCTATTCTTGCTCCATGTTTTATTTACATTTCTCGGCATAGCACATACCTTTATCTAAAAATATTAATTTCTTTAAGTTGCCTGGTATAGAGATAAAAATCATACTGAGCATTTCGTTCACCCTACGTTTTCGGTTAACATTGTAGGTAGTTCTGACGATGAACCCCAAACACATGGGGATGGGCAAGAGTGAAACGAGAGATCAAGTTCATCTTAGTTACCTAGGTTTATGAGTGTTGCTCTTGCTAAAATTATGTACTTGAAAGTTGTATTATGCCTCTGAAGGCTTAATGTTGTTGTTAAACTTTATTTCGATGAAATAAAAGTATCCCCTTTTCATTATCTCTCTTTGTGGTTGGACCCTATTATACATGCTCTGATCGACACGAGTGTTATGACTCGTCGCGCCTCGATATTCTGCGTCAGGACGTGATAGTCTTTGTGGCATCAGAGCCTAGGTTTTATAAACCCTAGGTTTCTCTTGATATAAGCTCTACATGTTGATCTAGAAATTTAGATAGAGTCTTAAACCTTTCCGGTCAAATTGGAAAAAGTCATGGGCTAAGCTTTAAAGAATGATTAATCAAGAAACAAACAAAACACTTAAGTTTGGTAGTTGTGGTTGCAGGCTTAATTTTCACCAATGGCTGTCGAAAGAGCTCAATGGCAGTAGATGCAAAGGACGGTCTAAGGACTGACCCAAGCACTGCAACAGGTGGCTCAAGGAGGAGCTAACTGAGGAGTGGGCGACTTACATCATAATTTCAAAAGTATGAACCCTCCCTAGTTCGCTAGGTCCATGGACCCGGATGAGGCCAAACACTGGGTAAAGGAAATCAAGAGGATTTTCCAGGTCATGTAATGTGCGGATGAGGAGAAGGTCATACTCGCTACCTTTCAACTAGAAAGGGATGCCCGTACTTGGTGAGAATCGATCGAAGTAACTCTACCACATGACCAAGTATTATGGGAAGAGTTTGTAGAACACTTCAACAATAAGTATTTCTCTGATAGGGTGCAAGAGAGGAAGGCTACCGAATTCACTTCTTTGAAGCAAAGGAGTCTGACGGTAGCTGTGGACGTCAAAAAAATGAGAGAAGAAAAAGAATGTTCCTGCGGCACGGACGTCTCGACATCTCGGGAGCAAGTCGAAGACGGGAAGGCCAAAAAAACTCTGTACCTCCTCCAAGTAGGATGAATATATACCCGGTGCTCCGCCACCCAACAAAGAAGCCCCTCAGGCAGAAGAGACAGCCCCGGCTCCCTAGTCGGCATTGCCGAAGGCCGAATCAGAAGAAACGCGGGAATGCGAACACATGTGCGGCACGCGCCGAAAATCATTCAAAATCTCGAATGGCTCTGAACTAAAACACCTCGGAGGCGGTGCATTACAACTAAAGCAACACAAGAGGGCAGGCACCCGTCCGAATCACCACTAAGCTTGGAAGAGACCCTATGATGCTTAAACCGGCATGGTTGTGCCTATATGGCCTTAAACCGGCACGCCCCCCTCCAATGGATCTTAAACCGGTGCGCCCCCATATACCACCAAAATCGGCGTGTACTTCTTATGGGTTTAAACCCATTTGTGCTATTCCGGCGTGCCCCCCCATTTGTGCCATTCTGGCGCGCACAACCCCGCGCCGTTTTACCTCCGAGGCATCCCATCCTACATCCGATCCCCTATTTTCGGGTGTAAACAGAAGGAACTTACCTGAAGTGGGTGAGCAGCCTGCTCCTGACCAGCGTGCAACCGCCTGAGCCCTTCCCGCTCCCAGGAATGGAAGGCTTCGAGCTCCGCACCGAACGTCGCGTCCCCGCCAGTCACCGTCGGCCACTCTCGTGGAGGCAGCTTCCCTAATCTACGGCCCTCTACCTACAGGCCACTCGATGGCTTTGAATGAGATGCAGGGCAGAAGAAAGAGCAAGGCGCTATAAAAGGAACTGAGACTCCACTGGAGAAGAGGCTGGCCACTGAAGAGAAAAGACAAAGAGAAGAGAAGCTACATTCCCCTGTGCCCGTGAGGTGAAGAAGAAGAGAGTGAGTGTGAGAGAAGAGAGGTGAGCTTGGAGGGGGAGGAGCTTGTGCTCCATTCCCCCTCCCCCACAGGTGCATTCTTTTTCTTTCTCCAATGTATCCTCCTGCTTTGGGGAAACCCCCCCCCCTTCTATAATTTTGTCTCCCTTCCTTAGTGGATGAATAGAAAGAAAGGCTTTTGCACTATACATATATTGTTCGTTTCCGTTAGCCTTTTCCTTTCCCCTCTCTTTATCTTCTGCTCATCCAGGGCCTTTGGAAGCCTGCCTCTCCGTGGCATGGCCTTCTAGGGAGCCCGTATGAAGGATGAATATTCATGGCCTTCCATGGCGAACATCCGTCCCGCTGGAGCTATAAGGAAGTTACTACCCATGAACTGCTAGAACCCCTTGAAGGCTGGTCCTCGGGGCTTCTACGTTAAACTACGGGACACCGGACTGCCGTTAGGCCACTCCGAGTTTTTGGGATCGTCCCAGAGTACTGCGTTTGACAATCCCTTATGTCGCCCCAGTAAACCTCAGTCCGAGGGAGGTGCTGCCCATTTTTTTTCAGGAATATGAATGATAAGAACGAACTAAGTTCCCTGATAACACGAACTGAACTTTGGAGTTCTTGAACCCCTTTGAACAAACCATCCAAACTTTGATCATAACAGACAAACAAAACACCTTGAAACCTTCAAATCCACCTATTTTTGATGGGTGAACAAACAGCCTAATCATCTGCTAGCCTGCAAGCCTTTGAAAAGAACAAAACGACCTAATCCGGCGCGCTACCCCCCCGCGCCGCTTTATCCCCACACTCATAAACCGTTTTACCCCTCTTGGCTCTAAACCGACGTGCCCCCTGTGTGCCGGATTAAACCCTCTCACCAAAACACCTCTGCACCCCTTTGCTCACATCCTAAACCGGCGCGCCCCCCTCTCCTGGCTTGCCCAACTAAACCGGCGCACCCCACCTCTCCCCCAGCGTATCCCGAAATCGGCACGCCCCCCCTTGCCCACCTAAACCTACGCACCCTATTACACCCCCTAAACCGGCGCACCCTATTCTGTGTAGGTGATTTAGTGATGGTGAGGACTGTGAGACTATTCCCTGGAAATGTCTCAAAACTGAGGTCTCGTGGAGCATGTCCCTTCCAGGTTCTGAGGTGCATTGGCACTAATGCTTATGTGTTAGACCTCCCTGAGGAATACGGAGTAAGCCCCACTTTCAACGTGGCGGACCTGGTGCCATACAGGGGTCCCACGGTGACACCCAGTGAGGACATCGAGCTTGTTCCATCCCTTGAGAGAGCCCCTACCCATGAGAGAACTCCACCAGTCCCGAGAAACCATCGTGAGCAAGTGGAGCGGATATTGGATGAACATGTCACTACTACCCAAAGCAAGGTATATGAGCGCTATCTGGTTAGGTGGAAGGGTCGGCCTCCTTCGGATGATTCATGGGTGAGTCGGGAGGATCTCTAGCAACTAGTCCTTGACATTCTCTAGCAGTACCACAGCAGGAAGGACTCTTACTCGACAGAGTCAAGTTCTCCACACCTCAGGAGTATGATGGGGTCATCACGACCTGATCCCGCACTCAGGACCCGTCTCCTCACCCCGGATGCATCCGGCATGGTCTAGTTATTTATTTTTGAGTCCAATGTACTTTTTATTTGATTGATGTCATTGTATTTTCCTTTTATTTGAGTCAAGTACCTAGGTTAAGAGTCATTTACATAAGTCATATGTCAATTGGGCCATTAGATTAGCTAATTGGACCCAATTTAATGGGCTAGGCCCAGGTGCGCCCCTTTCCCCTTGGTAGTCTAGTCATTAGTCCAAAAGTCAGGGACTTATGTTTAAATGTGGGATTCCTATAAATAGGAACCCATTCCCCCACTTGAGAACTATTGAATGAGATTTTGAATTTAAGCTTCCACAAAAATTGTGTGATTTCTCCCCCCTAGAGTGTGATACTCCCTCTCTCTCCCCGCTCCTTCTCTCTAAAAGGGGCGACCCTTTCTCTCTCCTCCCCTCTAAATTTCAAAATTCTCTTTCTCTCCTCCCCATTCACTTATCATTAAGACCCCTCTCCCCTCCCCATACTCCATTCAATTGCCCCATTACTTTTCCCATCTACCAAAGCAACCTTTGGTATTCCTAGGCACCCCTTCACTCTCTCCAAGCCATCTTTCCCCTTCCCAAGCCAACCTTTCACATCCCCAAGGCCCTAATTGAATTCCCCACCCCTTAAGGGCTGTGCCCCAACCTCTCCCTCTCCCCCAACCTCCCTAGGCCGCACCCCTCTCCATCCCCCCCCATTCACATCCCCAAGGCCCTAATTGAATTCCTCACCCCTTAAGGGCTGTGCCCCAGCCTCTCCCTCTCCCCCAACCTCCCTCTCCCCCTTCCCTGCTTGGCCGACCCCCATCTCCCTTCCCCACTCACCCTAGGCCGCACCCCTCTCCATCCCCCCCCATTCCCTGCTTGGCCGGACCAGACCCGACCCTCTGCTAGCTCTGCCCCCCTCCCTCTCCCAACCACCCCCATCAACCCCCAACATCCCCCTCCACCTTCCACAGCCATTGGCCCTCACCCCATTGCAGTCCTTTCACCCCTTCCACCCACTATCAACACCTAACATCAACCTGCTCAGTCCAGTTCGCAGGCAGTAGCAGAGGCCCGAGTTGCAGACTCGACCACGACAACACCTCCAGGATTCAAGCAGCAAATCTTATATTGGTGGAAAGCTCGTCCAAGCAACTTCGCAGGCGAGGTGGTCCCACCTCCATTCGACGTCTGTGCTGTTCGGTGGAGCCGTCCTCGCCAGACTGCACCGACTGTGTCTGGCAGACAGCCAGAGATGACTTGTAGCAGCTCTCACGACCAGATCGGTGAGGATCTTGGTGCGCCATTTGGCTGGAGCAAAGCACTACCAGTCCTCTGTCCAACGCAGCAAGCGGGGCTTCGTTTGGAGTTCGGAGCTCCCCGTTCCAATTAATCTCCCCCGGGTGCGTGGGTCAGTCCGGTCAGAGACAGCAGAGATACCCCCCCACTCTTTGGGCTCTTTCCCTCTACTCCGACCTCCCCCGGTGATCTCCCTAGTTGCTGATCGAAGAGGACTCGATCACGGTTGCATCCGTTTTAGTCCCGCATCGTTCGGACTTTTGGAGTGCTCGTGGCGATTTCTTCTTCCTGCTGCAGTGCTCTGGAACCAGTCAGAGCCACAACAGAACAGTCCAGTTCTGGAATCTGCCTCAGTCGTCGGCGACATCTAGAAATCCCAAAAAAATTCAGGAGCCCTCCCGGCTCAATCAGTGAAGATTTGGCACCGGTTTCGACAACTTCCGAGCTCAGGAGAGCCCGTGGCAACGTCTGCAGCGAGTACCTATCAGGCAGTCACAAAAGCGGGCAGAACCGGCGAAGGGATCAATCGTCTTCTTCCTTAGCTACCCTCCCTTCCTCGCCTGGCCGGCTTAGCGCCCCTCCCTGCGTGGAGGTAGTGTTTGATCGTACCCTTATTCTCCCCACCCCGAGTTCCCCCTCCTGTGAGAGGAGTAGTCCATGTAATCTATTAAACAGGGAGAAGCTTCAGTGACGCAGTGTGCGAGGAACCCACACTTCCCCACTCACCCACGTCTCCGAACGGGGTTGGTTTCTTCAAACCGACAAGGTAAGCTCTAAACCCTTGCTCTCATTTCAGTTCTTGTTTATTTAATATCTGTAGAATTGCTCCGCTGGTGGTGAGCGAACGCCCGACCCTGGAGCTCCCAGCTTGCGTGTGGTCACCGTGGAGTTGTGAGAGAGAGAGTGACCCAGTGCCCCTTTGGCACCTAGCCAGCCCCTTGAGTGTGGGCACCGTACCCTTGGGAGAGCAACCCTAGCTCTGCTGACCCTCTACCAGCAAGGGTCTTGTTCCACCACCTCCACTGGGCATCGTCGAGTCACCCCAGGGATTGTGTGCGTGATGGTGGTTCGGCAAGTTACGCGATTCGCTCTTGTGCGTTGTGTTTGCGTGATAGCTCCAAGGACCCACAACCTAGTTGCTACATTCTCATAAGTGGTGTCACATTAGTTTGGCATCAGAGTAAGTTCACAACTTATCTCTCTACAAGTTGGTCCTAGGGTACATTCACTTTTAGACTCATCATCGTGCCACCCAGTGCATCATCATGTATACCCCTCTTTGGTTAACTCCCAACAACTCGGCCTTCCACAAGAGTCCGATTGACCCCCTCCTCATGGACATCATTGTAGATGGGGACCTTCATTTTGATAGATCTAGTCCTAATGCCTACCTAAAATGGGAGGCTACCATGGATAAAGACTTTGAGAGGACTTGGGTATATGGACCCGTGAGAGTGCGCAAGCAAGGGACGACTTAGGGGTCAAGCCAAGAGTAAGTGGGAGCACATAGAGGGATTAAGAAGGGTTAGGAGGCAAGAACCCATTTCCTCATGGGAGGAGATGAAGGTAGAACTTAAGAAGATCTACAATCCCCAACGTCCCCCTCCCTACTTGGAGAGCCATAGTCCGAGGAGCACTACCACTCCTCCCTTCTCTCCCGACCAGTTCAAAGCCGCCATAAATGCCCTCTACATCTCCCAACCCCCACAACACCCACCACCTCCAACCCCAATCAACACCTCTACACTTTGCTACCCAACCACCACCATTCAAACCAAATTGGCCCCCACCCTCATTCCTCCACAACCGGCCGATCCCAAGGGCAAAAGACCCCTAATTGACCCGGATCCCCCCATGAGGGCCACCACTCCCCAACCCCAAACCACTCAACCAACCCTCACCATTTAAACCAAGTGGACAACATGTCCACCCCTCCACCTAGGCCCATGACGGCCACCACCCAACCCAAAATCTCCCATCAAACCCACACCCCACACCCCCCATGGTCCCCACCACGACCCCTCCATCGTCCCCTAAGAGAGACACACATCCCAAAACCAATCAACCTAAATCTCCTCACCCAACCCACCTTCCACTTCCAACCCCTATCCTACCCCAACCTAGGCCACCACTACTTCCACTCCCAAATCCAGCCCAAGTTCGACCTCACTCACCACCCCGGGTGCACCATGCCCCAACCATCATCACCCCATCCCCAAAAGACCTTCCCATTCCCTTGAGAAAGGAGGCCACACCCACTCACATAGTAGTTGCTAGCCCGGACCCTCTCCCCACCCATAAGGAAGCCCAAGTTCACACCAATGGTGAGGAAGAGCCTCAACCCTTTGCCACTTCAAATAGTCCGGATCTTCAGGAGCCACAAACCTTCACAAATGGCACTATAATCATAGATGGGCCCCTAGCTAGATGGCTAAAGGAGAGACCAATTCACCCCATCACGTCTTATGTCTACCCTCCCATGGAACTAAACCTCCCCATAGTACCCTTCTCCACCTATCGCACCACCATCCAATCATCCTACCAAGTGAAAACTTTAGGGGATCTTCTTAAGGGCCTAGCATGGCAAATCGAGTTCACTAGCATATTGACCCCTAGGGATGAACAACCTAGGAGCCTTGACCTCCTACATCTTTGTGTCGGGTCTATCACCTCAATGTGCACCATTGGTTGCAACACTAGTGACCTTCTATTATTCCTCCCCACACCCGATGACCCCACCTTCTCCTCAATTTGGAGCTTCTTGTCTCGGGTAGAAAGCCAAGCCCTCCCCTCATGGCCGACCCACCTACCGATAACTTCGGCCCAATTATGTCATTAGAGGAGGAAGACTCACCACCATATTGTAGGGACCTTGAGGTTGATAAGATGGATTTAGAGCTCCTTTTCCCCGGGTACACTTATGATGATCCCTTTGATCCCAACCTATGGAAACCTAGATACCCTTGTGACCCACCCACCTCACTCACCACCCACCTTTTCCTACCCTTACCCACCGTGCTGGACCAAGCCCACCTCTCCCAAGACTTGGGTTACACCATGGGAGTCATAACTTTGGGCAATATACACTTAGGGATTGAGGAAGTGCCCCACTCCGTGATGTCCACCTTCCATGATCCCTTCGACCCTTTCAATTGGAAGCTCAAGGACCACCCCACACCCATGCACATGAAAGTCATCTTTGGGATAAGAATGTATGAACCTTGGCATACCGCACCACTTGGCATGATTCATAAGTCGGGTCCATTCATTCATATCACCCACATGTTAAGTAGGAAGTATGTGTGGACCATATTCGGATGTAATGGTCCACCTTCATTCATCATTGATCATACGCATGTTAGGAGCATCTACGGATGTCCGGGTCTCCCGGTATTCATCACCACTTTGTATGATAGGTTCACCTACGGATGGCCCGGCCCACCTAGGTCCATCAAAGTCTACATGGCGGCATTACATCAGAGGTCTACTTTTGGTTGCACAGGTCCACCCATCACCCCTTGAATGTCAGCATTCACAACATCGCATAGCAACCTTCGCAAGCACATCAACAAGAGCAACGAGGTGTACAAGAAATTGGCCGATTCCCACCGCCGCCACCAAGAATTCCGTGTAGGTGATTTAGTGATGGTAAGGACTGTGAGACTATTCCCTGGAAATGTCTCAAAACTGAGGTCTCGTGGAGCAGGTCCCTTCCAAGTTCTGAGACGCATTGGCGCTAATGCTTATGTGTTAGACCTCCCTGAGGAATACGGAGTAAGCTCCACTTTCAACGTGGCTGACTTGGTGCCATACAGGGGTCCCACGGTGACACCCAGTGAGGAATCGAGCTTGTTCCATCCCTTGAGAGAGCCCCTACCCATGAGAGAACTCCACCAGTCCCGAGAAACCAACGTGAGCAAGTGGAGCAGATATTGGATGAACATGTCACTACTACTTGGAGCAAGGTATATGAGCGTTATCTGGTTAGGTGGAAGGGTCGGCCTCCTTCGGATGATTCATGGGTGAGTCGGGAGGATCTCCAGCAGCCAGACCCTGACATTCTTGAGCAGTACCATAGCAGGAAGGACTCTTACTCGACAGAGTCGAGTTCTCCACACCCCGAGAGTATGATGGGGTCATCACCACCCGATCCCGCACTCAGGGCCCATCTCCTCGCCCCGGATGCATCCAACATAGTCTAGTTATTTATTTCTGAGTCCTATGTAATTTTTATTTGAGTCATGTCATTGTATTTTCCTTTTATTTGAGTCAAGTACCTAGGTTAAGAGTCATTTACATAAGTCATATGTGAATTGGGCCATTAGATTAGCTAATTGGACCCAATTTAATGGGCTAGGCCCAGGGGCACCCCTTTCCCCTTGGTAGTCTAGTCATTAGTCCAAAAGTCAGGGACTTATGTTTAAATGTGGGATTCCTATAAATAGGACCCCATTCCCCCACTTGAGAACTATTGAATGAGATTTTGAATTTAAGCTTCCACAAAAATTGTGTGATTTCTCCCCCCTAGAGTGTGATACTCCCTCTCTCTCCCCTCTCCTTCTCTCTAAAAGGGGCGACCCTTTCTCTCTCCTCCCCATTCACTTCTCATTAAGACCCCTCTCCCCTCCCCATACTCCATTCAATCGCCCCATTACTTTTCCCATCTACCAAAGCAACCTTTGGTATTCCTAGGCACCCCTTCACTCTCCCCAAGCCATCTTTCCCCTTCCCAAGCCAACCTTTCACATCCCCAAGGCCCTAATTGAATTCCCCACCCGTTGAGGGCTGTGCCCCAGCCTCTCCCTCTCCCCCAACCTCCCTTGGTCGCAGCCCCCACCTCCCCTCCACCTTGCTTGGCCGACCCCCATCTCCCTTCCCCACTCACCCTAGGCCGCACCCCTCTCCATCCCCCCCATTCCCTGCTTGGCCGGACCAGACCCCACCCTCTGCTAGCTCCACCCCCCTCCCTCTCCCAACCACCCCCATCAACCCCCAACATCCCCCTCCACCTTCCACAGCCTTTGGCCCTCACCCCATTGCAGTCCTTTCACCCCTTCCACCCACTATCAACACCTAACATCAACCTGCTCAGTCCAGTTCGCAGGCAGTAGCAGAGGCCCGAGTTGCAGACTCGACCACGACAACACCTCAAGGATTCAAGCAGCAAACCTTATATTGGTGGAAAGCTCATCCAAGAAACTTTGCAGGCGAGGTGGTCCCACCTCCATTCGACGCCTGGGCTGTTTGGTGGAGCCGTCCTCGCCAGACTGCGCCGACTGTCTCTGGCAAACAGCTAGAGATGACTTTTAGCAGCTATCATGACCATATCGGTGAGGATCTTGGTGCGCCATTTGGCTGGAGCAAAGCACTACCAGTCCTCTATCCAACGCAGCAAGCGGGGCATCGTTCGGAGTTTGGAGCTCCTCGTTCCAATTAATCTCCCCCGGGTGCGTGGGTCAGTCCGGTCAGAGCCAGCAGAGATACCCCCCCACTCTTTGGGCTCTTTCCCTATGCTCCGACCTCCCCCAGTGATCTCCCTAGTTGCTGCTCGAAGAGGACTTGCTCACGGTCGCATCCATTTTAGTCTCGCATCGTTCGGACTTCTGGAGTGCTCGTGGCGATTTCTTCTTCCTGCTGCAGTGCTCTGGAACCAGTCAGAGCCACAACAGAACACTCTAGTTCTGGAATCTGCCCCAGCCGTCGGTGACATCTATAAATCCCAAGAAAATTCAGGAGCCCACCCGGCTCAATCAGCGAAGATTTGGCGCTGGTTTCAACGACTTCTGAGCTCAGGAGAGCCCGTGGCAGCGTCAGTTGCGAGTACCTATCAGGCAGTCATAGAAGCGGGCAGAACCGGCGAAGGGATCAATCGTCTTCTTCCTTAGCTACCCTCCCTTCCCTGCCTGGCCGGCTTAGCACCCCTCCCTGCGTGGAGGTAGTGTTTGATCGTACTCTTATTCTCCCCACCCCGAGTTCCCCCTCCTACGAGAGGAGTAGTCCATGTAATCTATTAAACAGGGAGAAGCTTCAGCGACGCAGTGTGCGGGGAACCCACACTTCCCCGCTCGCCCACATCTCCGAACGGGGTTGGTTTCTTCAAACCGACCGGGTAAGCTCTAAACCCTTGCTCTCATTTCAGTTCTTGTTTATTTAATATCCGTTGAATTACTCCGCTGGCGGTGAGAGAGCGCCTAACCCCGGAGCTCCCAGCTTGCGTGTGGTCACCGTGTTGTGAGAGAGAGAGTGACCTGGTGCCTCTTTGGCACCTAGCCAGCCCCTTGAGTGTGGGCACCGTACCCTTGGGAGAGCAACCCTAGCCCTGCTGGCCCTTACCAGCAAGGGTCTTGTTCCACCACCTCCACTTGGCATCGCCGAGTCACCCCGGGAATTGTGTGTGCGACGGTGGTTCGGCAAGTTACGCGATTCGCTCTTGTGTGTTGTGTTTGCGTGATAGGTCCAAGGACCCACAACCTAGTTGCTGCATTCTCATAAGTGGTGTCACATCACTCAAGTACTTATTCTCTCAAAAAGAATTTAATATGAGACAAAGACGGTGGCTGGAATACTTGAAGGATTTTGATTTCTCTATACAATATAATCCCGGAAAAGGCAATGACATAGCTGATGCTCTTAGCCAGAAGCCGATGACATTATTATCAAGCCTAATGATTAAAGAGTGGCAATTGTTAGAACAAATGGCAAACTTAGACCTTAATCTGAACGAGAATGAAGAAGGAGTCTTAATTACATATATTAGACTCTAACCTAAGTTACTCTCTGAAATTAAAGAGCTGCAAGGTGATGATCCGTTGATTGTTGAAATTAAAGGAAAATTAGATCAACGATTGGATTTCCTGTTGGCAGATGATGGAAGGTTACTTTTCCAAGGAAGAACCTGTATACCCGATTGTTCTACCATCAAAGATAAAATCATGGAGGAGGCACATCGATCGAGGTATACTATTCATCCTAGTGTTACAAAAATGTACCAAGATCTCAAAAGAACCTTTTGGTGGCCTAACATGAAAAGAGAGGTAGCCGAGTTCGTGAGCCGATGTTTGGTCTGCCAACAAGTTAAAGCCGAACATCTCAAAACGGCTGGTAACCTAAATCCTATCGAGATACCGGAATGGAAATGAGATAGTATTGGCATGGATTTCATAGTTTGATTGCGAAAGACCGGAAGTGGATTTGATGCTATATGAGTGATTGTGGACCGACTAACTAAGTCTTCTCACTTCTTGCCCATCAAAATCAAATGGACCGTGGATGTTCAAGCTATCCTATATATCAAGGAGGTTGTAAGGCTGCACGGTATTCAGACTTCTATTATTTTGGATAGAGATCTAAGATTCACCTCTCACTTTTGAAAAGGTTTGCAATCATCTTTAGGTACTAGGCTGAATTTTAGTACGACTTTTCACCCTCAGACAGATGGACAAATCGAGAGGATAAATCAGATTATCGAAGATATGTTGATAGCTTGTATGATAGATTTTGGCGGAAGTTGGCATGAACACTTGTCCTTGACTGAATTTTCATATAACAATAGATATCAGTCTAGCATACAAAAGGCACTTTTTAAAGTATTGTATGTCAGGAGTTGAAGATCACCTCTATGCTGGAGTGAAGTTGGAGAGAAAGGATTGATTGGCCCCGATATTATTCAAGGTATAACTCACAATATTGAGTTGATCCGTGAAAGGCTGAAAATTGCTCAATCACGGCAAAAGAGTTATGCCGATAATCGAAGAAGAGATCTTGAATTTCAAGTGGGGGAGCATGTCTTCTTGAAAATTTCACTTACGTGAGGAATTAAAAGGTTTGGTATCAAAGGAAAACTGAATCTAAGATTTATTGGCCCATTTGAGATTCTGGAAAGAATCGGGGAAGTGGCATACAAGCTGGCTTTGCGTCCATAATTGGCTGGTGTCCACGATGTATTTCATATATCCTTGCTGAGGAAATATGTGCATGATCCTTGGCATGTAATTCAATTTGATGACTTAAAGCTACAAAATAATTTATCTTATGAAGAAAGACCGATCAAGATATTAGATCGAAAGTTACACTAGCTAAGGAATAGGGCTATACCAATGGTTAAAATCCAATGCAGCTATCGTGGACAAGAAGAAGCCACTTGGGAATTAGAGGATGCGATTAAGAAGAAGTGTCTAGAATTATTTTCAGGTTAGTATTGTTAGCACTTCTCTTATTTTGTAATGAATCATGTGAATTTGGAGGACCAAATTCTTTTTAAGTAGGGGAGGATGTAGTAACTCGAAATTTTATATATGCATTTATATGTGAAAAAAATAATGAAAGATGAAAATAAATAAATGATAAATATTCTTCTTTATGTCTTTAAAGTGTAGAATATATAAACATGAATCCTATCCCACGTGGTAACACGAACGACGAGATTTACAGTATGATTCTGAGAAGGCGAAGACGTCAGTAGTGTAGCAGTATTGTAGCATCCGATCTAAGAGAGAATTATTAGCTCTAATGAAATCTTAATTAGTGGATGATGTCATTTCTTACATCATTGAATAAATGAGGTCATTGGTTATGTCATAAATGGTGATTTATTTCAATATTCTCATGTAAGAGTTTATTAGCCACGTAAGTGGGTGTAATAGTGACATGGGTTGATGAAATAAGAAATTAGGTGAAAAATTGAATTAAATTAATAATAAAATAATCATGGGACTTGGCCTATAAATAGGGCTGAGATCTTCTCTACTCAAAGCACAAATCCATTGGGGAAGTGTTGGTTGTAGAGAGGAGGAAATCTTGAAGTTGGAGGAGTGTTCGAAGTGTTCTTCGTTCTTGTTCTTCTTCCTCTTCAATCTTACACTAGGTAGGTTTTCTCTCAGGTAAAACTTAATTAGATCTTCATATATGTTTTGTTGCATGAGTATTTTGATTATATGCAAATTTTCATGATCATAAACTTGTGGCTTATTTTGAGATTTAAAGTCCAAAAAATTAGAGTTTTCATTGTAAGAACAAGTTTCGATTTTCTATCTAAGAACACGGATCACATATGGACCGTGATTTGAATGTGGTAACCACGTTCGATTTGTTTCGTTTATGTACATTATTTCAAAACATTAATTTTAAATTTTAAAATCAAGTTCTTATCTTGAAAATACTATCGAGAAAGAAATGACTAGGTGAATGAACTCGTAAAGCTCTTGTTAAATATTTAAACAACTATACTCGAATTTTTGTAAAATTCCTATACATGATTGAACCTGTCCATTATGATCTAAGCTCTATCTTAAAACTTGACATCCTTTTTCAATATCCTTTTCTTCATTGAAATCCTTTTACAAATGAACATGTTAGAATATGTAAGAATGATTTTCGATCGATTTACGTGTTTCTGTGTTTCCGACAAGTCATGTAATTCGCTAGATTTTCAAGGAAGAACGGTGTCTAAGGAAAGAGGTCCACAAGCAAACGCTTTAAGTGGATAACTGGTTACTTAATTAGGATCTCGTGAATACGAGGGGAGCCTCCCACTGTCCCACCTCTTACCTGGCTGTGATTCTTTGATTTTCTAGTTAACCTCCGACAGCGAAAAATAGGATAGAATTTTCACTAGAATTGTTCCTCATTTCGAACAAGTCGTGTAATTAATAAAATTCCTAAGAAAAAATGGTGTCTAAGGAAAGAAGTCAACAGGTAAACGCTTTAAGTGGATAATGTTGGGTCCCTTGGGGTACAACCAGATTTAGAAGGCGGGGTTGAATAGATCCTTTCACAAACTTTGGCCCGATTAAAATATTAACTGATTAAAAATGACAATCACTGTAATATAATTATAATAGAGCACTTGACATAATGCACAACGGATCCGATGGCAATAGCTCAAAATAGAACGGTAGAAGATAGTGCACAGACTGCTGAGGTCGAGACTCCCAAGTGGTGAGGTCGACACTCCTTCAACGGATCATAGCTATGTAGAGAGCTGAGGTCGACACTACTATGCAGTGAGAGAGATAGTTAAGAACTAAGTAAGATGTATTACACTAGACAACAGGGATCACAATACACATCAAATAAGTATGAACTGCCTAGTTGTATGTGTGTGCTTTTGTGACAACCAGAATCTCATATATTGAGGTTGGCTGCTCATCGAACCTCTAGTGTGTGTGTGAGCAATATATTAATGTGAATGATGGAAAATAATCAAGATTACATAGGTTGAAGCTAGCACATAATCCTGTGAATGGAGATAGAGAATATGGAGCAATCACTTAAGATGGACAACCCACTACACAAGGATTTTTAAGGTGGTTCAGTCTGCAACCCCGCAAACCTATATCCACCCCTCACCAAACCCGGTGAGGCTTTACCACACGCTGACTTAACAGCTTGAACTGTTGATTCACAGCTTCCATAGTAGTATCCCGTCCTCATTACTGATTCATAGCTTCTAATGTTTGAGATGAAATCAAAACAAAAGGAACAAGGAAACAAATAAGCTGCAAGTGCAGCAGAAAACTGGAATAAGGAAATAAACACCAGCTGAGGCTTCAGATAGAGATCTGGAAGCTGGTGGTTGCTACTTCAGACTTAGATCCAAATGGATCTTCTCTTCAGGCTTTGATATCTGCAGGGCTGTTCTTCTCTCAAGGCTGATCTCACTTCTTTTTCTTCACTCTTACAGCATTGGACTGGATAGGCCTTAGTGTTGGGCTACTCTTACTCCCTTCTCTTCTTTCTCACAAATTTCTTCTTGAATGCTTAAGGGCGTGGCTCTCTTCCAAGGTGGCAGCAGCAGCTTCTTCAGCAGAAGCTTCAGGTATTTATAGAAGAGCCAGTAGGAAAATTTCCCTTCAAGAAAATCTGTAGAGGACTGATTCAAATTTGAAATGTACTCTTGAATTCTGACCTTCTTTCAGCAGGGCTTGAGTAAATCCACCAGGCATAAGGGAGCAGCTGGAAAGTCTATTTTCCCTCCAAAGATCTTTCTTGGCTGAGGTAGATATTCTACAGGGGGTTGACTGTGAGCTGGCATGGCTTCTCAGCTCAGTCCTAGGATAGGACGGTGGCAGGAGGAAATCAAAATTTATGGCTGAGAGATGAGAGGTACAGCAGAGATACATAAGTTTACATCCAAGATCTGTCTTTGAAATGTTGGAATGAATAAGTGAGGTTTGACCAAGGAGTGTCTGCACCATCCTTAAATAGGCATAGCAGGGAAGGACGTCCCTTTTGACATCTTGAGGCAAAGGGAATGGCTTTGACCAGAGTATAGAGAGATGTAATCCACCTGGCCAGTCCTTTCTTAAGACAGAAGGGATAGTCTTCTGGCAGAGAAGAGACTTTCACAGATTTGGTGGCTGACCAAGTCTTCTCCAAAATAATGTTATGAGTTGTTATAATTGAGTGGCAGTATCTCTGACCAAGGAACCTTCCTCTAGACCTCAAAAGGTGTATTTATGGAGGTTTACGCCTGAATATTTTATTCTCTGGACGGTTTTTGAAAATACAGAACTTGACAGAGTATTTTGGATTTTCCTTTAGTGAGGTCGACCTGTTGTGGCAATGAGGTCGATGCAGCCTTGGAGAATCGTGAGACAATGACTTCTGGGAGGAGCTTGAGGTCGACCTCTAGTGAAAGTGAGTCGACACAGTCATTGAGTGCAAGCTTAAACTGGCTTCTAGAAATGCCGTAGCGTCGATGCCCTGACTGAGTAAGGTCGACGCATCCATCGTGGCAGAACATTTGTGAAAAAGTGTCGACACCTGGGATTGACTCTTTTGAGTTGGCTTCGCTGCGAGCTTGTAGCTTGGCTTGATGGCGTCGATGTGATGAGGCTGTGAGGTCGACGCGAGAGAACCCCGTTTGGATTTTCCTGCCTACTGCGAAGACCTGAGGTCGACGCAGCATTGAGATGGGGTGATGCATCTTCTTGAAGCTGCACTTCTTATCTGAATTCGGCTTAACCTTGTAGCTGAGTTCCATCATATGCAAGCTCCTTGTCCTTTGATGTTCTTTCCACTTATTTTCAGCCTCATATCCATATGGGGAAAGCCCTTCTTCACCTTAGATTGATTTCCACTTATTTTTAGCCTCATATCAATATGGGGAAATACCTTCTTCACCTTAGACTGAATGTGTACAAAGCTTCTCATTTGAACTACCATTTCTGCTGCTGATCTTACTGTTGCTTGCAGTTGCTCCCCAAGTCAACTTGGCTGAGTGCCTTGTACTCAAGAGAGTCTTTTCATGATGAGCATAGCATGGAGGTATGAACAACATTTATCATGCATGTTGAAGCATAGCTGAATAAATTCAATAGAATTGTAATAAATCAAACTCAGACATCATCAAAACAACATATATCCATCATTCTCCCCCCTTTTAATGATGGTAACAATGCATGACAACTATGCGACATTATGAGTCACCTGAACTGTAAAGAAATGAAACAGATGATGACTCAACAAACCTTCTCTCCCCCTTTGAATAGATGCTGACTCATCAGGACATCTCTTCCCCTTTGCCATCAGCAAAGAGGGCTTAAATTAAAGCCAATACAAGAATCAGAATATAAGCACATGGGGTGATAAGGATTTAAAGTGCAAGACTGAAGCAACCAAATGCAAGAGCAGAGCTCAGGGACAAAACTGATACCAATTGTTATTATTTTTACCAATTGTTGGGTCCCTTGCTGGTTGGGTCCCTTGGCTTGGCAGCAATAATTCACACAAAGTGGCATCGGATGCCATGAAGTCATAGGAAAGCAACAAGAGAGACAAGAATGTGCAAGATGATTGAGCATAACAAGATGATGCAATCAGAGATCAATGTGACAGTCATAGAACTGATTTAGTTTTCAGGATTTTAGTTTTTTTTTGGTTTTCTGGTTTTCATATTTTTTAAGGTTTTCAATGCAATGCATGGAGGAGGGAAAATGCAAAACCAACCAAATATATGAAGAAATGAAACCAAATGCTTTAGAGAAATGATGCCAATTGTTGAGAGTGGTGGTCTATGTAGATTGTCTATGCAGCCAAGAGAATCTATGCAGATAGCGCAGGAGCAAGAGCATTAACAGGCCAAATTAACTCAAGGACAAATGCCAACCAGACAGAAGTCTAGGCACTAGGAGTCGACATTGGGGGTCGACACCTGAAAAGCCAAGGTTCTGGACAGAACTGGACCTGAAGAGGGCCGACTTTGGAAGTCAACACCTGGAGTTTTTGAGGCACAAGATCTAAGAGATGATAAGATGGGGGTACGTCAACCTGAAGCTAAGTTCATAAATGCAGAGTTATATATTTTTCAGAATCTCCAGTTATAGAACTCTAATGATAAAGCCCTGCCCTTATATTCAGAATGGTTTAAAACTAATGAATTCTGAGTTTCTCAATAAAAGTAGCATTTGAAAATATCTGCATTCAAAATTAATAGAAATGAACCAGAATTTCATACTAAAACTAGGTTGACCTCCTCTCACCTTACTCATTCAATTCCATTAGCTTCTTTGAGAGTAACTACAAAAAGTATTGAGGTTAAACACCTAGACGTTTCTGATTTTATCCATGATCGCTACAAATTCAGATTTTTCTTTTGAAACCATTGTTGGATATCAACTATTATTATTTTTACGAACAGTCAAGTGTAACCTGCATCTTTTGACGTGAGAGTTCACGTTGATTAGACGCCAGCACCCCCAGTTACTCAGTGTAGCTCACCATTCTGCCTCACGTAGAATAGAGGTAGCAAGACACTTCATGACGTTGTCCTCTCCACTTCATTGGTGAAGGGACTCGATTTCTCGGTGAATCCAATGCCATTGCTATGCCTTAGACCACTGAACTTAGCACACACCTTTTTACATAAGGATATACGTTTATCAGACGTCAATATCCCCAGTTACTCAGCTTGACTGAAGTTCATTGCTTTCATTATAGCCCTTTTTGAAAATCTTCATATTTGATAAATGTTTAAAAATAATGCTAGAATGATACCAATAACTTATGTGAACACATGATGCAATGGAAATGATACCAATTGATATGCATCGATGTGTCCCTTTAACATGATATGCATTCGTGTGTATGAGACCGCACGATGATGCAAGCATAGATTATTTGCAATGCATTCTGATAGACTCCCCCTTTGTCCAATGCTTATGGAGATCAAGACAATTAAATAGTGTTAGAAATCCATATGAATGATGAGTTGGAACATATGCAGCCATGGCGGACATCATCAAAACAATGATCAAGGATGCTAAATAGGAACCTCACATGGCTGCTAATCTTGGAAGAAGCAACGAGCAACTCAATCATCATATCAATTCCATCAGCATCACATGTTTCTTATGAAAGGAACAACTGAAATATCTGATTTCTGGTACAAGGCAGAGGTATTGATCTGAAGACCAAACTCACGCATAGTAAGAGTTTAGGACAGACTTAATCTATCTTTCTGCATATCACCATTCGATATACCAGAACTTAGATTAATTATTAAGCATGTAATCCAACTAAAATGTTCATCTAAAATCATGGAGGATGTTTCAGCAGTTCAGGGAGATAGTTTCAGCTTGCAGGATTGAAATCAAGATAGACCTATAATGCAATAACTACAAAGTAAACTTTATCATGCAGAAATAACAAGAATGGAAAACTTAATTTGAAAACCTATACCTTGAGCTTTTACTTTGTTGGTTAGCAGCCTTTCTAGCAAATGAATTTGTTTTATTTGCTGCGTGTGTATCATCACTTCTCATCCAGAGACATTCATGAAACATATGTCCATATTTGCCACAATGGAAACACCACACAAATGATTTGGCATTCTTTCTATGTGCTTGTGCATCAAACTTGTGTGGGTGAACATGGAATTCAACATTCTTGGAATGAGAGTGATACCTTCCCTTCAGATGCCAACAGTCCTTGACTGTGTGGCCAATTCTTCCACAGTAGAAGCAGCAAGGAAGAGGGTTTCTTCTGACGGCCTTGGAGTGCGTCGACCTTCCCAGGGCAGTGCGTCGACGCATTGGATCATCCCTGGATTTTTGAATGGGAGTGTGCTGAGCAAACTTTCTTCCACCGTCGACCTGTCCCTTGTGCTTACCTTTCCCATATTCTTTCTATTCCTACATACTCCGTATTCATCATTCTTCAAAATACAACAGTCATGTATAATATGACCAAGTTGGCCACAGTAAAAACATGAAATTTTGTTCTTGTGAAAAACATGATGCTTGACATTAGACTTGCTAGCATGCATATCAACATAAGCAAAATCAACTTTTTATTTTTGATAGAATATTTTCTTTTTCTGATTTTTGTTCTGGTTGGGCTTTTTCTGGGCCGCTGATGCCTTTGGGGGATGACCTGAGGTACATGCTTCATTTGAGCCAGAGAAAAAAGAGGTGCAAAACTTGTTCCCAAAGGACTTTTTGTTTACAGGTTTATACCCCAAGCCCTATATTTGAAAGTTGACCTTAGTACCAAGAATCTTGTCCAAATTTTCTTTACCCTGCACAAATTTTGACAGAGAGTCATTTAAATCTTTGACTTCATCCTCCAACGAGGAGATGTGCAGTTCAGATTCAGTGAGGTCCTCCTCGAACACAGCCAACTGCTCATTGAGTATGGTATTGACATTTTTATAATTCTCAATTTCCCGTTGAAGTTCATTCAGATTTTCAGAGCAATCATCAACAACAAACTTTCCTTTTTCAAAAGCAGCCAGCTTTTCACACAACACATTGTTTTGTTCTTTTAGCTCCTCATTTTCTTGAAACAGTCTCACGTCATGGATTAACCCATCAAGCGTTGTTTGATCATTTGACGTATTCTTAGACTTATCTTGAAGTTGTCTTGCGATTTCTTCCAGCTTAGTTATTTCAGCTTGCAAGATTTCATTTTCATTTCTCAAACATTCAATGCTCTCTTTATGCAAATCTAAATCAACCATAAGAGTCTCATTGAGCTCTTCAAGTGTAGAACATTTTTTACAAGGAGAGGCATCAACAGGATTGCTTTCAAACTTCTTTTTCAATTTTCTGTTTTCAGATTTTAGTCTCTTGTATTGCTTAGCCAACCCATCATATGCATCCATTAATTCTTCAAAGGTAAAGTCCTCTGAGTTTACCTAAGATGTAGACGGATCACTTGAATGATCCGGACTGTCGGCCATGAGGCAATGATTCATATTTTCTTCTTTGTGGATCCTGGCCAATCTGTTCAGGATTTCCTTAGCAGTGCTGCAGCTGGAAACAAAGGGAAACATGGTGACATATACTGTAGCTTTTATCAGATTGAATGCAGCAAGGTTATCAATATTTTTGGTCCTGTGATCAGCATACCATTCAGATGTATCTGATGGCAGCTTGTGCGGACCATGATAGATGAGATTCCATAACCTTGTATCAATAGAGTTGACAAAGGCACACATCTTCCCTAGCTACATGGTAAAATTAGAACCATCAAATATGGGCGGGGAATTCATTGAAACTTGTTCAACGGGTAAAGCCATTAAATCAAATGCACCGGGATCTTAGTCTGTAGATCATTGGATCTGAGTATAACAGAGCTTAGCTCTAATACCAATTGTTGGGTCCCTTAGGGTGCAACCGGATCTAGAAGGGGGGGTTGAATAGATTCTTTCACAAACTTTGGCCCGATTAAAATCTTAGCTGATTAAAAATGACAATCACTGCAATATACTTCTAATAGAGTACTTGACATAATGCACAGTGGATCTGATGGCAATAGCTCAAAATAGAACGGCTGAAGACAGTGCATAGACTGCTGAGGTCGACACTCCCAAGTGGTGAGGTCGACACTCCTTCAACGGATCACAACTATGTAGAGAACAGAGGTCGACACTGCTATGCAGTGAGGCCGACACCCCTTCCGAGACAATTAAGAACTAAGTAAGATGTATTGCACTGGATAGTAGGGATCATAATACACATCAAATAAGTATGAACTGACTAGCTGTGTGTGTGTGCTGTTGTGATCGACCAGAATCTCATATATTGAGGTTGGCTGCTCATCGAACCTCTAGTGTGTGTGTGTGAGCAATATGTTAATGTGTGCGATGGAAAATAATCAAGATTGCATACGTTGAAGCTAGTACATAAACCTGTGAACGGGGATAGAGAATATGGAGCAATCACACAACATGCACAACCCACTACACAGGGATTTTTAAGGTGGTTCAGTCTGCAACCCCGTAGACTTACATCCACCCCTCACCAAACCCACTGAGGCTTTACCACACGCTGACTTAACAGCTTGAACTACTGATTCACAACTTCCACACGAGGACCCCGTCCTCACCGCTGATTCACAGCTTCCAATGTTTGAGATGAAATCAAAACAAAAAGAATAAGGAAAGAAATAAGCTGCAAGTGCAGCAGAAAATTGGAATAAGGAAAGAAACACCAGTTGAGGCTTCAGATAGAGATCTGGAAGCAGGTGACTGCTACTTTAGACTTAGATCCAAATGGATCTTCTCTTCAGGCTTTGATATCTGTAGGGCTGTTCTTCTCTCAAGGATGATCTCTATTCTTTTTCTTCACTCTTACAGCATTGGAATGGATAGGCCTTAGTGTTGGGCTGCTCTCACTCCCTTCTTTTCTTTCTCACGAAATTTCTTCTTGAATGCTCAAGGGCGTGGCTCTCTTCCAAGTTGGCAGCAACAGCTTCTTCAGCAGAAGCTTCAGGTATTTATAGAAGAGCCAGTTGGAAAATTTCCCTCCAAGAAAATCTGTAGAGGATTGGTTCAAATTTGAAATGTACTCTTGAATTCTGACCTTCTTTTAGAAGGGCTTGAGTAAATCCACCAGGCATAAGGGACCAGCTGGAAAGTCTATTTTCCCTCCAAAGATCTTTCTTGGCTGAGGTAGATATTCTGCTGGAGGTTGACTGTGAGCTGGCATGGCTTCTCAGCTCAATCCTGGGATAGGACGGTGGCAGGAGGAAATCAAATTTTTAGGTTGAGAGCTGAAAGGTACAGTAGAGATACATAAGTTTACCTCCAAGATCTATCTTTGAAATGCTGGAATGAATAAGTGAGGCTTGACCCAGGAGTGTCTGCACCATCCTTAAATAGGCATAGCAGGGAAGGACGTCCCTTTTGACATCTTGAGGCAGAGGGAATGGCTTTGACCAGAGTATAGAGAGATACAATCCACCTGGCCAGTCCTTTCTTAGGACAGAAGGGACAGTCTTCTGGCAGAGAAGAGACTTTCATGGATTTGGTGACTGACCAGGTCTTCTCTAAAAAGATGTTATGAGCTATTATAATTGAGTGTCAGAATCTCTGACCAAGGAACCTTTCTCCAGACCTCAAAAGGTGTGTTTATAGAGGTTTACGCCTGAATATTTTATTCTCTGGATGGTTTTTGAAACGACAGAACTTGACAGAGTATTTTGGATTTTCATTTACTGAGGTCGACCTGCTGTAGCAATGAGGTCGACGCAGCCTTGGAGAATCGTGAGACAATGGCTTCTGGGAGGAGCATGAGGTCGACCTCCTGTGAAAGTGAGGTCGACACAGCCGTTGAGTGCAAGCTTAAACTGGCTTCTGGAAATGCCGTAGCGTCGACGCCTGACTGAGTAAGGTCGACGCATCCATCGTGGCAGAACATTCGCGGAAAAGTGTCATCACCTGGGGTCGACTCTTTTGAGTTGGCTTCGTTGCGAGCTTGTAGCTTGGCTTGATGGCGTCGACGTGATGAGGCTGTGAGGTCGACGGGACAGAACCTCATTTGGGTTTTCCTGCCTACTGCGAAGACCTGAGGTCGACGCAGCGTTGAGATGGGGTCTATGCATCTTCTTGAAGCTGCACTTCTTATCTGAATTCTGCTCAACCTTGCAGCTGAGTTCCATCATATGCAAGCTTCTTGTCCTTTGATGTTCTTTCCACTTATTTTCAGCCTCATATCAATATGGGGAAAGCCCTTCTTCACCTTTGACTGATTTCCACTTATTTTCAGCCTCATATCAATATGGGGAAAGCCCTTCTTCACTTAATACTGAATGTGTACAAAGCTTCTCATTTGAACTATCATTTCTGCTATTGATCTTACTGTTGCTTGTAGTTGCTCCCCAAGTCAACTTGCCTGAGTGCCTTGTACTTAAGAGAGTCTTTTCATGATGAGCATAGCATGGAGGTATGAACAACATTTATCATTCATGCTGAAGCATAGTTGAATCAATTCAATAGACTTGTAATGAATCAAACTCAGACATCATCAAAACAACATATATCCAATAGATAAGTGGTTTATTAATTAGGACATCGTGAATGTGAGGGGAGCCTCCCATTGTCCCACCTCTTACTTGGCCGTAATTCCTCAGTTTTCTAACTAAATATCCGACTGTGAAAAACTTGATCTAAACCTATTTTACTGTTGTGCCCCTGTGGTTATTTGAGTCATTCGACTTCATCCTGTGGTCATTTGAGCTATTTGATATTCTTGATTTTGATAATGGCTAAACACTATAAGTCATTGTTGTTTTCCACTCTCATATGACTGACATATGTGATGTTTTGTTCATGACAGATACGCTAATGAATGGACAAGGAATGGAGTGGAGATGACAAATCTAAAAGCCTAATGATCGCGCCAAAGCAAGGATGGAAATCCTTTCAAATCGTGATCAATCAAACGATCAAACTCATGGCAGTCGCCTAGCAAATCAAACGTGCGGATAAGCATCTTGCCTCTCTACCATTAAATACATGTGGTATATGTCATGTACTGTCAAGCACCATTGGTAAGATTCTTACCTTGTCATAGCCATCAATCTCACCATGGGTATTCCATTTACCTCTCATTTCTAAACTTCACAATGATAACTTGGATTGATAACTATCAAATTCACTCTTCAAATGCATTAGTTTCTCATTCCAATCATGGTAACATGCTCAAATGATCTTGATGTTTCTAATGCATAAACCAAGTGAAATTCAACCCCCAAATGTATGAAATAAACATCTACTTAAAGTCATTGTTATTTGGATGTATTTCATTGGGCTAACACTTCAACTTTGCAGGACTAGGTCATTCCAGTCGACACTTTACATAGTCACAGTTGATGCACAAAGAAGCATAACCAAGAGATCCCAAGGTCAAAGACTCAGTTGACACCTTCAAAACTGTCAAGATTGATGCCACATATGAGAACGGGCTGCTAAAGGACTTAAGCGACGGAGCTAAAGGGGTTAACGGACTGAACCGGGAGACCCGGGGTCTGCCCAGCTGGTGGTCGATCGCCAGTACAGGGGCGGTCGACCGCCCCTGCCAGCAGCTCCCTATTTGCACGATTCTCAGTGGAGATCGATCGCCAGCCCAGTAGCGGTCGACCGAAAATTCTAGAGATCAAATTTCTACAGGGTTTCTCAGTAGCGGTCGACCACCAACTTCTGCAGGTCGACCACCAACCCCGAGCCAACAATGTTGACTTTGTTTTCCACTTTGAGAAAAGCCCCTTTCCTTGTATTTGTTTAACCCTAAAGTCACCCAATCCCCCATGGATTGTGGATCTGGTCTGGGGGATGTCTAAGGACCATTCAAAGTCTATAAAACCAACACATGAGGGGTTAGAAACCCTAATGCTTCAAGGGTAACAAGGAGATACCAAGGGAGGCTAAGGAGGAGATTCACGGGTACTGTAGCACCTCAGTGAACAGTGCTTCGGGCTAGAGTTCTTCATCCATTCCAAGGTGAATCAAGGTTATATCTCAAACAAGCAACCTCCAAGGAAGCTAGAAGCAAGCAAGGTTCAAGGCTACATCCATTATCTCCTCCATCAACTCAAAGGGGATTCAAAGAAAGAGGGATCAAGGGAGATCAAAGGAGGCTTGGAAGAAGAGGTACTGTAGTCGTGAACAGTACTTCGTGAAGAAGTTCTTCATCTATCCCAAGGTGTTTCAAGCTCATATCAAAGCAAGTAATCTCCAAGGAAGTGCAGAAGCAAGCAAGGCTATCAAGGTGATCCAAGGAAGCTGATTTCACAAGATTTTCAAGGGAGATCAAATCTTCATCATTTATCTTCTTCATCAACTCAACAAGTGGTATCAGAGCCTAGCTCTGCCATTCTCAGATCCTACGATCTGCAGGGAAAGATCCCGGAGTATTTCATTTAGATGGCTTCATATGCTACACATGCTTCGATGGTTTCTCCGCCCATTTATGATGGTTCAGATTTCACTACATGGTTAGGGAGACTGTTCATTTATGCTATCTCCATAGATCCATAATTGTGGACTCTTATATACGATGGTCCTCATGAGCTACCATCAAATTCAATTGATTGGTCAGCCGAACATGAGACCAAACACAATGATAATCTTATTGCATATAACTTAATTACAGCTGCAGTTGATCTCAGACTAACTCATCTTGTGTCCTCCTGCAGCACAGCCAAGCAAGTACTGGACAAGTTGGTGAAAATCAATGAAGGGAAGGAACAAGAACAAGAATGCTTCATGGCCGACCGTGCAGAACAGTCCAGCAATACATCTTCATCACTGGTAAACTATGACTCTGAGGAATGCACTTTTGAAGAGCTTATGGAAGCCTATGATGAGTTGATTACTCAATACAAAA
Organism: Amorphophallus konjac; assembly: GCA_022559845.1. NCBI lineage: Eukaryota > Viridiplantae > Streptophyta > Magnoliopsida > Alismatales > Araceae > Amorphophallus > Amorphophallus konjac. Next base: position 154,292,429 of record CM040121.1, read on the forward strand.
AGGTAAAATCAGAAAACAAAAATTTTAAAAAGGATCTCAGAAAAATTAACCAAAGTGAAAGCTCTTTTTGTAAAAAATGTTCTACTTTTGAAGAGCTTAACGACACTCTTTCTTTTGATCTAGATACGCATAAACAAAGCATTGCATGTCTAAGGGATGAAAATGAAAATCTTCATGATGAAATCACTAGGTTATAAGAAATTGTAATAAAACTTCAAAACCAACCTAAATCAATCTCTAATGATCAAACTATGGCCGATGGGCTAATTCATGATGAGAGGTTGATTGGAGAAAGTAAAAATTCTGAAACTCAAAGTGAAAAGGTCCTAAAAGAAACTGAAGTTTCATGCTCTGCTAATTTTGCATGCAAAGAATGCTCGTTCTTGAAAAAGATAAATATGGGTCTCCATGATGATCTTGAATGGCAACAAAATCTGATTGATTCTCTGAAAGAAGAGAATAGAGAATTGTTGAAAAAGAAAATTGAACTTGAACAAGATGAAGAAGAAGTGAATGAAAAATTGGTTGCACTTGGAAAAGGTAAAACTATCATTGATGATTGCTCTGAAACATTGCATGCTTTAGAACAAGAAAATCAAAATCTTAAAGTGGTAAATGCCATGCTCAATGAGCAATGGACAGCATGCGAAGAGGATCGTACTGAATCTAAACAGCATATTTCCTCGCTTGAAAATAAAATTCAAGGTTTGAATGACTTCCTGTCAATGTTTGCCCAAGACCAAGAGTCTGGCTCATCAGAAGCTACCACGTCCTGTGGTCACCAAAAAGGGTATATCGCTTGAAAGAAAAGTAAAATTCAGCATGCTCATCCAAACATGCACCACAACATGTCCAATGCTAAATACCATGCTTTCCACAAAATGAATGTCCATTGTTATTATTGTGGTAGACATGGTCACACTGTGCATGATTATTTTATCCTGAGAAATGATGAGCTTAGAGCAGGACAACAAGTGAAAGGGCAAAGAAAGAAACAGGTCAACACTGGCAGAGGGCCTGCTCAGTAGAACTCTACACGGAATCGCATGGAGAATCAAAAGTGTCGACATTCCCATCCAGACAGGTCGACACTCCCCATGACCTTCGAAAGAAATGCTTCTCTTTGTTGCCTTCATTATGGTAAGACTGGTCACACTGACTTGGAATGTTGGCATCTGAAAGAAAGACACCACCCTCATACCATGAAAGGTAAAAATCACGCTCACCCACAAAAGCATAGTCCACATGCACACGCACATGAACATAAAAAGAATAATCAATCTTTTGTGCGTTGTTTCTATTGTGGGAAAAATGAGCATGAGATGTATGATTGTCACACAATGAGGGAGGATGATGTGATTGCCCTGAAAAAGAGGAGCCAAGATGCTAACCATGTTGCTAACCCACAAGGACCCAAGCAAGCATGGGTACCTAAAAATTCCAAATGAGAATTTTGGGTGCAGGATGCCTTGGAGCTGAGAAATGAATGGTCAGGTAAATAAAAGCTCAAGGGACAAGTATGTAAATATATTTTTTCATTTCCTATCATTTTGCATGTTTAGTCTTGATATGTAGATAGTGCATCATAAGCTTGCCCATTTTGTTCAATAAAATTCAGCAAATTGAATTGCTTGTTTAAAATGATGATTTATCTCCCATGGTGTGAAGATGAATACATGAGCTAGATTAATTACTCACACCTTGCTTGACCTCCGGTATTTCAAATTGTCGAGAGTTGAAAGGCAAGTCATGCTTGCCCAGAACTCTTACTATGCGTGAGAAGGATCTAAGATCAAAACCTCCGCCGTATACTAGAGATCAATTATTTCAGCTATTTAATTCATGCGAAACTTGTTATGCTGATGAAGTTGATGTGATGATGAGTTGTTTGGTACCTAATATCTGCCACATGAAATTCTTGGATTTTGATTTTGATGATGCATATCATGACTGCATTTTCAACTCGTTATTCATGTTAGCATTGTTCAAAGGGGGAGTCTAGCAATTGACATCATCATGTTGCATCCAGTTCAAAATCAATTGTGAATGATTTATGTTTGCATCATCTTGTGATCTCATATACTCTAATACAAATCATGTTTAGGACAACACACAAAAAATGTGCAATCATCATACAGCATCTTCATTGCATTGTGCATTCACATAAGTCGTAGGCTGCATAGTTCATTGCCAACCCATGCCTGCTTTTAGAAGGAGTCAACATCTAAAATCAAGCTGCATACTCCCTTAGAATAAAGTTGTATCAAGTGGATGTAAAAAGTACTTTCTTGAATGGTGTGATCAAGGAAGAAGTCTGTGTGGAGCAGCCCCCTGGCTTTGAGAACATTAACCATACAGATTTTGTATACAAGCTAGATAGGGCGCTTTATGGACTTAAGCAAGCACCAAGAACTTGGTATGAGAAACTAAGCTCGTTCCTCATTGAAAAAAGGTACACACGAGGTATGGTAGATCAAACACTTTTCACTAAGAAGTAAGGTAAGAACATCTTGATTGTTCAAATTTATGTTGATGACATTGTGTTTGGTTCTACTAAATCTGAAAGGTGTGAGGAATTTGCTAACCTCATGACTAGCAAATTCGATATGAGCCTAATGGGAGAACTCAATTTTTTTCTTGATTTGCAGGTCAACCAAGGAGAAGATGGGTGCTTCATGAGTCAAGCCAACTACATCAAGGAGCCGCTGAAAAGATTTGACATGACAAACAGCAAAATAATTACAACTCCTATGAGCACCTCAACTTCACTGGATTTGGATCAAAATGGTAAATTAGTGGATGCAAAAATCTATAGAGGTATGATCGGATCTTTGCTTTATCTGACTGCATCCCGACCAGATATCCAGTTTAGTGTTTGCCTCTATGCTAGATTTTAAGCTAGTCCTAGAGTAGGACCAAGCATATTGAGATAAGGCATCACTTCATTAGAGATGAGGTCGTTAAGAAAAATTTTGAACTACATTTTGTTGATACTCTAAATCAAATTACTGATATTTTCACCAAGCCCTTGTGTAATGACAGGTTTTCAACACTCAAAAGGGAGCTTGGTCTTTGTCGACCTCAGGCCAATAAAAATTAAAATGATGATCTTGTTCAATTTAGTGTGTGCTTTTACATATTGGTGTTCCATGCATTGTTTATATGTAAATATGTCTTGTTGCATATGGCGTGGCATTTCATGTAGTCATGATGCATAATAATGAATTGAATTCTTGTTCACGATGCATTGCAAGGTTTGTGTAGCATCATTCTTGCATGGCCATGGTATATTAAATGTTGATGTATGGAAAGACATGCTATACTTGTCTAGAAGCACTCAATATGCGTGAGGTTTCACCTCCGCCAAGTACCATGCGTCACTGTTGCATATAGGCCATATAGTAAGGGAGAGTTGTCTCTTTGCAGCATTCATGAATTTGTTTCATCTTCATTCTGTTGCATTTAATAAGTGTACAACCATGTGCTGGGTCATGCATTTCATGTCTGCCAACTTCATGTTTGATCAGGTCAACCCCTGCATGATTCTACTCAACCTATCCTTGACAATTATCTTTTCACTTGCAAACATAACTCCTTGAGTGCATTCATTGCATATCCTTAGGGGGAGTCTTGTTGCTTTTCTTAATCTCTTGCAATCTGAACTTCAATGGCTTACAATCTGATTTGAGATCATGAGACCGACAGAACTATGGCGTAAGAGCTTTCTATTATATACCATGATGATTGTCCATCCAATGGAAATGGTTCAGATTTAATGATCTCCTTGAAGTTTTGAAATATTTGTTCTGAAATCTTCTATGTTCTGTGGTTTTAATAGACCTTAACTAGAGATTGCATATTGTGCTTTGAATGACTATCCTGATATCTGAAAATTCAAAATTCATGACTATCTGGGTGATACACTCAGGCTTAGTATTGTTCTTAGACATCTTGATGAGCTGGAATTCTTGGAAATCTATTTGACAGAGCAATGATATTGTTGCACGGAGAAACATGTCATGTAATGCCCTAGATTTTTTAGATAATTTTAGGGTCATTTTAGTGGATCTCGGAGTGTATTTTGTGCTTTACACGTGTTTTTCCCTGATTTATCTTCAGAACTCTGTGCAAGGTGAACCGTGGCGTTCTCCGACTCTGGGACAGTACCACCGCGTTCTGTTCCTTCCGAGGATCGTGGAGGTAATTTTTCATAATTTTTAGAATTTCTAGAATTTCTAAGTTTTTCTATATATATTAACCATTTTCTCTCTCCCCCTCTCATTCTCTCTTTCTCACTTTCTCTCATCTCTTTCTCTCCCCCTCTCCCCGGGCGGCCAACGGTGGTGGAGGAGGGCGAGGCGGTGATGGCGGGAGGTGAGGAACAGGGAATGGGTCAAGGATCGAGGGCCGGTGGCGCGTGGAAGCTCGACCGCGTGTTCATGGAACGGCGAGGGTTTCACTGCATTTTCTTCGTGGATCGGCGTCCACGGCGCGTCATTTCTTCGGTGGAGGTAGGGAGATGGACCCCCAGCCCATGCACTTCCATTCCCACAAGTTTTGTAGGCCGTGGTGAGCCGAGCGGGCGTAATCGGAGATTTTTGGAAAAAATCCATATTTTTGGGGAGTGAGCCGGATCTCTCGTTTCGTTATGTTTTTGGCCGATCCGAGGCCTTAGATGCATGATAGGGGCTATTTGGGGGCTTCCCCCTTGTTTTCGCCCTCTCCCGTGGAGGTGTGGGGCTATGGTGAAGTTTTTGGTCATTTCCCGCCGTCCCGCTCTCGGGACGGTGTGACAGTCCTTCTAGTGACCGTCACATGCTGTGACGCCCCAAGGTGGGTGCGTTACGTGCTGTGACGCCCCATGGAGGGTGCGTCACAGGGTCTTGTTCTGTCGGCAGGGCATCGGTTGCTTTGGCGGTCTTATGATAAACCGCGAGATTGTGTGACGCGCCTGGGTTCAACCACTACGTCTGTTTTCGTGTTTTCGGACAGTTGGGGTCATGAGTCTCTGACGCGCCTAGGTAGGACCGTCAGAGCACTGTGACGCCCTGAGGGGTGTGCGTCACAACCTATTTCGTTCTATCTTCTAATGCACCAGGCTTGGTCCATTAGAGACTGTGACGCCCCAGGGTGAGTGCGTCACAATCGATGTTGCCCCTCTCGCGTAACGCTCCTGTGTTGGACCGTTAGAGTGCTGTGACGGTCTAGCCATGGACCGTTAAAGCTGTGACAGCCCAAAGGTAGACCGCCAGGCACTGTGTTACCCCGAAGTTGTTCTTCGTGCTTGCCGTGATTGTTTCACGTTGTGTAGGTCCCTAGTCGACCCGGTTGAGACCCAGCGGTCGACTTGCGGTCTTGTGAATGCCCCAGACACCCATGGGATTCTGTGTCCGTGTTTTGAGTGTGTCAGGAAGACCGTGCTACCTCGTTTAGCGTGACCATGGGTTTGAGAGTCCAGGTGACTCCTCATGTGCCGGGCTTTTGTGTTACGCTTGACCGAGTCACCGTGTATCGGTGTGTGTGCGGTGGGGTCTCCCCCGCATGTCGTGAATTTTCCTGGAAGATGATTTCTGAGTGGGCCATGTGTTTGGCTTTGGACTGCGAGTCTAGTTATCGGCGTGGCAGTTTGTGCGTTGACCTGGGAATCGTGCTTTTGTGCTTTCCGCGTGGGCCATGTGTGAGGCCTTGGACCGCGAGTCCAGTTGCCCATCCTGGGGCTGGAGGGTTCCCGCTTGTCCCTGAGAAAGGGATTCGGTTTGACGGCCTGTGAGCTACCTTGGGAACCATGTTTTGGCATTTCTGCGTGGCCAGGTGCGTGGCCCGCGGACTGTGAGTCCCATTTCTTCTCCGACTGTGGTCACCGTGCGACGGTGCTGGTACGTGGGACGGTCCCCGTACTTCGTCGGGTTTCGACATTATTTTCCGTTGACTTGAGAGGCTACTCCTTCAGTGACCCTCCACTAGTCGTAGCCCACCAGTACGCATATGTTGGTCTCACCTGGGAGTAGGTGTACATGCTTACCCTAAGGACGGTTTTAGACTGGTTTCCGTCGGGCCCCGCGTCTAGCAGCCAGAGTCCAGCTGAGGGGAAAATCGGTCAGAGGGCCAGACCAGGGACGGACGGTCTGTGTGTGCACATGCGGTTGGGGGCGGTTGGACCCACACCGACGGGCGTGACCCTAACTAGTCACATGTTTGTGGTTACTTGTACGGTGTCTCAGTTCCCGCTGGGCCGGAGGGAGACACCTGAGACGCGGATTAAGACGTCAGTGGACGCATTCGGCCTTGCTTCTAGTGGGAGGTACTACTGTCGAGCCAGGAGTGACAGACTGTCAATTTCCGTGACTTCGACCTTTGGGTTTTCGATCGTGTTGACTATTGAGTTCTGGTTGTTTCGCCGTGGCACGTGTGTCGATTTTCATGATGAGAGACTAGTGCTATTGGCTTTACCGAGGTTGCGTCTTGTTGGTACGGTGTCCGTGACCGGATGGTCGGGGTTGCACCTTGGACAGCGTGTCTAGGTTGGCCGTGTCTTAGGAGACAGGCCTCCCCGGCGTGGTTATCATGAGTTTTTACTTCGGTAAGTGGTGCTAGTATGGTCTGGTTCCCGACTTCGAGATCAGGACTTCTCTTTTTACTTGGCCGGTACAGTAGGAGTAGCTGTAGTGCCGAGTTTCGACCGGCCACCGGGTTTACTGTTCCTGCTGTTACTGTTGCTCTTGTAGTTACAGCTTTCCGTGCCGCCGTTGTTCTCAGTTGGGGTTCTGCGGGATCCCTACTGGGCGAGTGACAGGAGGCTCACTCCTACTTTTCAGGTGTGGCGGTTCTTCCTCGTGGTTCAAGGATGCGGTTCAGGTGTTCTTAGCTGCCAGCTCGCCGGGCCGAGTGTTCACTCGGCATGTGATACATTTTACTGCTTTAGATTGTACTTTCTGTTGGACTGGACTCTGTTGTAGTAGTAGTTGTTTATTTATTTATGTTAATTGTTGAATTATCCTGCTTTATTTCCCATTTCTTTGTGCCTCCACACTCCTTTTAGCCCTTCCGAGCCCTCCCAGCTCGAGGGCGGCGGTTCGAGTCTCGGGTTATCGGGTCTTTCCCGGTAATCAGATTCTCGAGTCATTACATGTCATGTCATCAAATCAAGTGACAAACGATATGTCATGATGTGCCCCTGTTATCTCTGTCTTAATTATTTTTTGGACTCTAGGCAGAGCACTGGCATAATTGCTGAGAAATATATCTTCTCATCAAAGAAATGAGATTGGATATGTCATGACGTGACTTTGCTATCTCTATTCATTCTAAAGCATAACCGTCAGTCTTGCCAAATACCTAGGGATACTGGCGTCTAAACAACGTATATGCTTACGGCTAGGAGGCATGTACTAGACTTGATTGCTTGTAAAATATGAGTCATGTGCCTTCAAATTCAAAAGATATTGAAAATCAAATTTCCTGCACTCATAACATTCCATGCTTTATTCATACTTGTTTAGCCTCCATACTAGTTTTTGTGTTATTCCCTTTGTCGTTATTGAATATAGATATATAAGAGAAGGGAATGTTAAACACTGCCATGATATGTATTTTTGGTTCATTTCTATTAAACCTTGGATGTAGCTACTTTTCAAACTCCACTGTTGATCTCAGATTTCATTAGCTTTGAACCATATATATATTGCTCATGGTCTGATTCAGTTTTGCATATAATGGCTTGCTCTTCACTTCCATTCAGCTCTTATCTCTCAGACTTTTGTAGCCTTCTCTACTTTATCCCTCCCTTTTTGCTGTTGTCAAAGGGGGAGAATTCTTTGTGTAAGTCCTTTGTCCGAGTTGTGCGTTGTCGATCTACGAGGGTTGTCATAGGAAGAGAAACCTTTGTGAGCTTTGTGTTTGAGTGTTGATGAGGGTTTGCATAATTGCATAGCATTCATATGCTTTGATCGTTCATGCATACACATCCGCATTCATTCATATGTGATGGGGCATCAAAGGTGATTTCCATACACGGGTGAAGTGTATTTGTGTGTTATGGCTTGTATGAGATTGTAATTGTGTAATTTCTTTCATTTGGGCTCCTTGTAAGGCTTATATCAAGCCAATGGGCCATTTGTAATGTAGAGTCCATGGCTAGGTTGCCATTAGTAGAGTCCATTAAGGAGCTTATGCCATATTGTGTCATTAGGATTCTAATGGGTCATTAATGCACTTAAGGCCCAAATTGGGTTACACTCCCTCATGGGCCAACTAAGTTGGAAGGGTCCAAGTCTAGCATGGGCTTGTGGATGGTTCATGGCCCATGAATGGCCCTTGGCCCATGAAGGGGGGCGCCCCCTCTTTTGGCTCCATTAGGCTAGGTTGTTTAGTTTTTTCTTTCTTTCCTTCCTTTCTTTGACCACATGTTGTAAAAATTAGGAATTGGCTTCCTTTAAATATGTTATTTTTGTGGTTGGTCACATCCAATCCCAGCCATCCTTTCCACCATACCTAGATCTAAGGGTGGATATTGGCTTTGGCATGTAACCTATAAAGAGTTGTAATTTCTCATTTTAGTAGAATTAATGCATGAAAAATTAAAAAATTTGTGAGTCTCTTGGAGCTTGGTGCGCCCCCTTCCTCTCTCCCCCTGGTTTCCTCTTCCCCAACCCCAGATCTAGAGTGTATCCCCCTTCTATCATCCCCTCTCAACCTCCGGTGATCGTTTGTGCCGCCGCCGCCGCCGTTCGTGCCACCTTCGAGCCGCCACGGGATCGTCTTCGATTTTCTGTCCTGCTGGACAGAGGTGCAGTTCGTGAATTCCTGAAGCCAGACACGAGCTCAGATCGATTTGAAATTTTTAGGGTTGGTTCCTATCTTCTATCCCATTCTCCAAAAAACAATTCAGGTTCAAAAGCCATCGTTTCATATTTTTACTATTTCGTTCAACTCTCAATCTCAGATCTGTTCTGTCACTGTCTACAGTGACAGTAGCTCTGAGTTCTCCACCTTCGACCACCCTTTTGATTTATTTTAGATCTCCCAATTTAACTGGGTATTCTGTCCATCGTCCCCTACCACCACAATTTTTCTTAAATTTTTATCATCCTTCTACCTATTTTTAACAATTCATGTTCTACCGGAGCTACAATACTTTCAGTCAGATCGCAGATCCGACCTTCATCCAGTAAACAAATCACAGAAAATCGTAAACCCATCCAAACGTGTCCAAATCAATTTTGCTATCTTTCCAACGCAATTTCCCACAACTGTTCTGAAGAACACAACCCCAGATTCGAACGTCTACCTTGCGGTCAAAGGCAATCCACAGTCAAGTTCTCTGCAGGCCTGAGTCTTCGGTTACTGTACAATAGAAGATTGAAAATTCCATAAGTCAAGATCCGAGTAGATCCAGGCTATATCTTTGGGCCTAGGTTGAAGAACTTCAAGCTAGCTTTCCAACGGCGCCAGTCTTGTGTCGATCCGACATCGGGGCTGATCGCAGCGCCCATTCTCGCCGGAGCGCGCGCCGAAATACAGAACCGGCAGATTTCCGATCGGGTTTTCCCGACTGGTGCCGAACGGAGCCGCCGGGCCTCCGTCCGGTGAACCAGCGTGCCGCCATCCCAAGGAGCGACCCTCCGGGCATCCACCACTACAGCGGTGCCACCGGGTCCCACACGGCCCCTCCGGACAGCACGTGGGCCCCACCGTCACGTGTTCGGGTGTTGCCGAATCAACGCGAGAAGCCGCCCGTCAACCCGAATTCGGTCCTCCCGGACCCCATTGTGTAGCCCTTTACCTCCCTGCGTGGAGTGGGCAGCGAGTTACATTTCTGTAATATCCTGTATAATTGTTCCGGGAGTACGACTTCGGCCGGGTCCGTCTTCCCCACGCCGAGCGCGTGGAGGTATCGTCTTCGCTCCTACACTTGGCATTTCGCTTATGTCATATATACTTGCTTATGCCACTGCTAGAGAGCATGATAGGGTAATTAGCTCGCTTTCTATTTATATCACCGCTGCTGCGAGAGAGAGCGTTACCGTCCCGTGACCCGATCCGGGCACGAGTGAGAGCCGACCACCCTAGCTCACAGCCGGTTTCTCAACCGCGCACATCCGACGCTTCCCTCGTTAAGGGACGATCGCGAGCTTGTCGTGTCCGTGTCTCGTCCCGCATCAATATGCTTTGTGTTCATATCTGCATTCACATGCTTTAATTATCATGGATCTTGAGCTACACATGTCGCATATGTTATACATTTTGCCATCTTGGATATTACTGCCACATAATGACTCACAGTGTTGCCATCATCAAAAAGGGGGAGAATGTTGTGCCCCTTTGGTCATTTGAGTCATTCGACTTCATCCTGTGGTCATTTGAGCTATTTGATATTCTTGGTTTTGATAATGGCTAAACACTATAAGTCATTGTTGTTTTCCACTCTCATATGACTGACATACGTGATGTTTTGTTCATGACAGATACGCCAATGAATGGACAAGGAATGGAGTGGAGATGGAAAATGTGAAAGTCTAATGATCGAGCCCAAGCAAGGATGGAAATCCTTTCAAATCGTGATCAATCAAACGATCAAACTCATGGAAGTCGCCTGGCAAACCAAACGTACGGATAAGCATCTTGCCTCTCTACCATTCAATACAGGTGGTATATGTCATTTACTGTCAAGCACCATTGGTAAGATTCTTACCTTGTCATAGCCATCAATCTCACCATGGGTATTCCATTTACCTCTCATTTCTAAACTTCACAATGATAACTTGGATTGATAACTATCAAGTTCACTCTTCAAATGCATTAGTTTCTCATTCCAATCATGGTAACATGCTCAAATGATCTTGATGTTTCTAATGCATAAACCAAGTGAAATCCAACCCCCAAATATATGAAATAAACATCTACTTAAAGTCATTATTATTTGGATGTATTTCATTGGGCTAACACTTTAACTTTGCAGGAGTAGGTCATTCCAGTCGACACTTCACATAGCCACGGTTGATGCATAAAGAAGCATAACCAAGAGATCCCAAGGTCAAAGACTCAGTTGACACCTTCAAGACTGTCAAGATTGATGCCACATATGAGAACGGGCTGCTAAAGGACTTAAGCGACGGAGCTAAAGGGGTTAACGGACTGAACCGGGAGACCCGGGGTCTGCCCAACTGGCGGTCCACCGCAAGCAGAGGGGCGGTCGACCGCCCCTGCCAGCAGCTCCCTATTTGCACGATTCTCAGTGGCGGTCGATCGCCAACCCAGTAGCGGTCGACCGGAAATTCTAGAGATCAAATTTCTGTAGGGTTTCTCAGTAGCGGTCGACCGTCAGCTTCTGCAGGTCGACCGCCAGCCCCGAGCCAACAATGTTGACTTTATTTTTCACTTCGAGAAGAGCCTCTTTCCTTGTATTTATTTAACCCCAAAGTCACCCAATCCCCCATGGATTGTGGATCTGGTCTGGGAGATATCCAAGGACCATTCAAAGTCTATAAAACCAACACATGAGGGGTTAGAAACCCTAATGCTTCAAGGGGAACAAGGAGATACCAAGGGAGGCTAAGGAGGAGATTCACGGGTACTGTAGCACCTCCGTGAACAGTGCTTCGGGCTAGAGTTCTTCATTCATTCCAAGGTGAATCAAGGTTATATCTCAAGCAAGCAACCTCCAAGGAAGCTAGAAGCGGGCAAGGTTATCAAGGGTGATCAAAGCTACATCCATAGTCTTCTTCATCAACTAGAGGAGATCCAATGAAGATCATTTTACATGGAAGAAGAAGCCATTGTTGCTGAATCAAGAGGAGAGCTTTGTGAAGAAGAAAGAAGTCTCTGTTGGTGATCTACATCGATTGAAGAATCAGATTCAAACTCCAGTAATCTCAGACAAGATCTAATTCATTCTAGCATATCTCTATATCTTGTTTGAGCATTTTCATCTTGTTCTCTTTCCACTTTGTTTAAACCATTGAAACTGAAGATCGTCCCTACCGGTGGTTAGTAGGAAGGCAATCGAAAGTTCTCCGATCTGTGGTGTTGACGTCCCTACTTGTGGTTAGTAGGAAAGCAATCGAAGGTCTTTCCGATCTACGGTTTGGTGCACTGCACTAGTGAAGCCTCACCGGGTTTGGTGAGGGGTGGACCTAGGACTGAGGATTCAGTCCGAACCACCTTAAAATATCGTGTGTTGTGATTTGATTGTGCGATTGATTTGTGCTAGATGCATGCTTAGGTTTAATCTTTATATTACTTATTCATCTTGCTAAACAAATCGTTGTGTACTACTCTAAGCTAGTTATATTCCGTTGTAATTCTTTTTATCTAGCTTTAAAGAGGGGTGTTCTTCGAAAAGAGGGACAGATCTATTCACCCCTCCCCTCTAGATCCGTCATCCACTACTCAACATTTACGAGATTTTTTGCAAGGGCTGATTCTGCCTTGTCCGATAATCCAATCTTTTATCGATTTAATGTCGTTAAACATGATGCCTTAAATTATTTTCAAACTTCTCTTTTAACTACTTGTAATCTTGTACTACTCATACCTCGAATGATAATTTTTACTAGATCTGTACTTTATTTAGTAAGTTTTATCTTCAAATTCTTTGGCCATACATATTATGTGGATGTCTAAATATACTTGAGATCTATGATCCATAACCCTAATACCTGGTGTTAATGCAGCCCGGTCTGGTCCTAGGGGGAGCGCCCGAAAGTACTTGTTCCCATGGGAGTTGAATGACCTGGTGTGATATTACACCGAAGTGCTTGACTTGCTAGATTGATTTATGACATTCCATAGTTCGTGAATTACTTGACTTGCTTGAATACATGAAGTACTTGAATTACGTGAAATACTTGATTTGTACATACTTGCGTGAAATGGCGAATTCCATGATAATACTTGCTACATGATTATTTTCTACTTGAACTTACTCTTGATATCTTGTCTACTTGTGATTCCAATTACTTACATTACTTTACTCTCTCTCCTATTCTTGTTCCATGTTTTATTTACATTTCTTGACATAGCACATACCTTTATCCAAAAATGTTAATTACTTTAAGTTGCCTAGTATAGAGATATAAGTCATACTGAGCGTTTCCCTCACCCTACGTTTTCGGTTAACATTGTAGGTAGTTCCGACGATGAACCCCAAACACATGGGGATGGGCAAGAGTGAAACGCGGGATCAAGTTAATTTTAGTTACCTAGATTTATGAGTGTTGCTCTTGCTAGAATTATGTACTTGGAAGTTCTATTATGTCTCTGAAGGCTTAATGTTGTTGTAAAACTTTATTTCGATGAAATAAAAGTATCATCTTTTCATTATCTCTCTTTGTGGTTGGACCCTATTATACATGCTCTGATCGACACGAGTGTTACGACTCATCGCGCCTCAATATTTCGCGCTGGGACGTGACATACACGAAAACACCTGAACACACAGAATCACGCGGGCACGCCCTCCGCGAAATCATAACAACCACGGACACCCAAAAGCATGAATCCGGATGGAGGTGCGTGTCCGGGACACTGGAAGTAGGGCGGCCAACCTGCTGGCCACCCACCAGGCTGGGCAGCCAGCCCACTGGCTGCCCAATAGGGCATTGTCACTAGGCGGCCAGAAGGTTGGCCGTCTTCTAGTGCTGGGCGGCCAGGGGTCTGGCCGCCCACCCTGGGCAAGGCCCTCTCGATGGCCAGAGCATTGGCTGCCCACCTGGGCACCTCAGACCTGGGTGGCCATATGTATGGCCACCTCCCATTCCTGATCAGAGGAGCTGGGCAGCGACATTGCTGGCCGCCCAGCAAACCCAGATAGTCGATGCCCCGGCCGCCTTCTGCTGGGTAAAACCGAACAGAGCACCTCCCAAGGGTGCCATTCCACACCCTGTTCACCTCGGAACGAAGGGAAAAACAAGGAGAATCGATCCCCGAGCATTCACATCTTCGAAAAACCACATTTAAACTACAAATCCACTACTAAATCAATAGAAATCTGTCACACATCCCTGGACATGATTTCTCCCAAAACATGAAATGCACTCTCTCTCGGTCTCACCGGGACATGAAATTGTGGGAAAACAAAATGGAAGAGCTAGGGAAACATACCCTACCTCCACGAAGAAATCACGGGGAACCAGCGCCGATCCACGTTGAAAACACTTCTTCCCTCGACCTATTCTTCACGAAAACGTGAAACACCCCACCACAACGAATAGGCTCTCCGCGCCGCTCCGCCACGTCCCTCGTCCCATCCTCGCCGCTCACTGTCGCCGTTACCTCGCCAGCTCGCCCCCTCCCTATCGTCGGCAGATCAGAGGAGAGAAGAGAGAGGGACAGTGACAGAAGAGAGTGAGGGAGACAATGAGAGAAGGGAGAGGAGGAGGGGGGTTTTATAAGATTTTATTTTATGTTTAAAATTTTGAAAATTAACAAATTGCCAAAAGTTAACCCCATTCTCCTAAAAAAATGGACAACTCAACCGCTACGCCACAGTGATCAAAAACAATTTATAATTCTCTATTTGGAGATCCGAAGACCCAATATTTAGAAATTTAATTTTATTTAGAAAATATAATCTGAGACCTACGAAAATGCTCCGAAATCCGCAGATATTACATCGGTAAGGTCCACTTAGGAACATAGCCTAAAGTTCTTACACGGCTAGTCTAATTCTACCAGTGATGAAGCGCCTCTACCTCTAATCGTCGATGATGACCCGACCCTCGGAGGACCCTTCGATGCAGATCTCTGGGTGCACCACCCACGATGGTGGCACAGCCCCTGCGGTGGGCCTCCAAATGCACCCCAAGGCAATGCTTTTGGCTCATGCTCATTGTTGCACTCCAATTCGTCCAACTGGGTCTTTCCTCCAAGAAAATTCACGCACCTGCCACTCAAACTTCTGCTAACATTCTCAGACCTTCGTTTTGGTCACCTTGTGGCCTCACATTCCCTCAAGTCTTGGCTCAAGACGTGAGGCCAATCAGCTAGGAGCATGAAGCCCGTCCAGGAGCATCCCCAGCATTGCCAAATACAGCTCTCAACTCTGGTAGTCCACCCACCTCAGAGGCTTCATTCTGAAGCTCAACAAGTAGAGGCCTTATTCACCCTTTTTTTTTTTCAAATTCTGTATTTCAATCTCCCTTTTCATTTCTTAAGTTCTGTATCTTAATCCACCGAGGCCATGCAATTAACTTGATTCCATGACAAAATAGATTGAAATAGTATGACAACGTGAAGTGCTTTCTTTCGAGGACAGGTCTTTTGGTTAAGGTGCGATTAACTTCTCCATCGTCAACTTCTCTGGCCGGTCCCCTCTGCACCATCCGAAAAAGTTGCGAGATCCCGACATCTTCTCGGGGGGGGGGGGGGAGGGGGGGGTTGGGGTTGGTCATCAGACGATCCTAGACCATCACAAGATCATTGCATCTTCAAATTATATATGGACATCTAAATAATACATGAATGTGTCATCGTCGACGCATCCATCTGTGACACGATAACTATCGAGCTGGATGCACGACACGGAAGAAGGTGGGAGTTGGGGGGAAGGCATGTGGGACTAAAAAAGATGCGCGTACGGAACTCCTTTGTTTCACACGCACTTGCTGATCCTTTTGCGGCTCGTGAGCCGGTCTTTTCTATTGGTGCCAAACGAAGGGGCTGCGAAGGTTCCCAGTGGCGCATTCACCGTCGACGCCCCCGTACTGGATAAGCTAAAGCGACTCTGAGTGTACGACGTATGGCTGCCGGCAGAGGCGGAGAGAGGGAGAGAGAGAGAGAGACACACACAGATAGCAAGCGAGAGAAGAGTCTGAATCATCACCACTCCGATAATGGTGCGCGCGGCTTAACACTGGCCCGTAGACAGAGAAATTCCACTGACGAGGAAAAGACGTCCAACACGGTCCCATGTGCTGGGCGGTGACGGCCGATCTTCTTCCTTCGCTTGTCAACGCCGCCACAAAACTACAAAACATAACTACAGCAGCTGGAGTTGCGAGACAGGCGCCTCCAAAGCCCCGTACGACCCGTGTAATGGGTGGTTCGGCAGATCCGCCGACCATGGGCGGTTTTTTGTTGTAGTTGTAAGGTGTACGGTCGGACTTGCATCCGCCGTCAAAATCTCGAACGTCCGGCTAATCATCACAAATGGTTGCATTTGGAAACAGTGGTGGATTGAGTGGCTAGGAATAATTGCATATATATTTTTTGAATCTTATATATTTTACTCTATATTTACGTATTCATAATATTACTATCTATATTTTATATTCAGAAATATCATTTTAACTATGCTCATCAGGCTTTAATGTCACGAAAGTTAAGAGGACATTCTATTGAACATGCAAAAGAGTTTTAAAATAGTATACAAGATAATACTAAAGATTATAGGGATATATATGTCATTATATTAATTATGAGAGAAGATTAAATAAAGATCGACTAGTATTTTTATCATTTTAATTACCTAAAATTAGAGTGTATAGATGATTAGGTAACGGCAGGGGTAAGCATATTGAAATACGATTATTATGGGGGCTATAGATAATAATACGAAAAATATAGGTACGGAATAGAACATGTAGGGCAACTTTACTCACCTAATAAGTTGGGTAGGGTGCATTATTCGCCTTATTCCGCCTCACCAAGTTTGGTAGCATACATAAAATTGGGTGAGTTAATCGAGATGGAGTAAGGTAGGTTTGAGTTAAGGTCGAATATAATTTATTTGATCATTTTAGTTGAATAAACTATTCTACATTAGGTGTGATAGGATTATATGATTGTTTATTTATTTTTATTTTTTTAAAATTAGTTTATCCATATTATTTTTCTTATTTTAAATAGAATGAGAAATTAATTATCAAGCTCGATTAAGTTTTAACTTAAGAATGGTTTATCCAAACTTATCCTAACAGGTTTACACTAATCAATTATCAAAGCGGCCCGTAAAATTTTAGGGCCACTTTAGTAACGGGTTGGGTTAAGGGTAGGTGGCTTACTCGAGATGGTTCACCCTCTCTTAACCCAACTCGTTATCAAAGTGACTCTAATCCGGGTGAAGTAACTCATTCGTTAATCCACTTTAACTCTATCCGACCCGAGTTAAGGAAAAAAGTATCAAACAGGAAATAAATCATCCGACCCCGATTAACCCACTCTAATCCACCTTAACCCGTTATCAAAGTAGTCGTATCCCTAGAAAATAATAAAAATAATTTTTTCAAACTCTTCTTAACTGATTGAGATTAACCGGTTATAGAAGCGGCCCCTAAGGTTATAGGAAAATATATGTAATTATTCTTACAAAATATTATTAATGACGTCACTTCCTAAAAATCAAGTTTTGTAGATCCATGAAAGCCTATAGATTAACAAGTAAGAAATGACTCAAAAACTCTCTGAACCCACTCTACTTTTGGTAAAATCCATGATCTAGTTCAGGTATCTAACTTAGATAAAGTTTTTCAAAAAAAACCTTCTTACAAATTTATTTGGAGAATTTTTCCTATTATTTTTATATCCTTTTTAATAGCCTTCTTAAATCAATATAGTGACTAAAATATCTTTTCAAGTGACATCAGATAAAGATTCAAGGAGCATTATGTTTTAATCCATACCATTGAATTTTCAGGTAAAAATATCCATATAAAAATGAGTTTTTTGACAGACATATTGTGTTAGAAAGAGAGATGTAGAGAGAGAAGAAGTGCAGAGATATTAAAGATATTGTTATCTGTCCTTTCTAATGGTGATATTTCAAGTCCTCTGAAGGCCAGTGGCAGGGCGATATGTTGGATCCCTCGTTGTTTATCACTGTGGAGGAGGCTTTGAGTAGGGGCTGTGCAACTTATATAAGACCAGCACGGTGAAATATCATTAGGTGTCTCGTTCATGCCTGCTAATAGCGCTGAAGCATATGTCATTATTACACCTGCGTTACATAATCTTAAATTTCGATCTAGAAATATTTTTTTAAAAGAAGAGTAAAGTGGGAGACTAAGTCAAATCCATAGAGAGGTGGAGAGTTAAGAGTTAAAAACATTGAGTTTTGAAGATTGAAAACATTTGATCATTGTTTTTAACGTTTGAAATGAAGAAATCATAAAACAAATTTATCTATTTAATTTGAAAATGCCTTTTGCTAACGCCTAAGTTTCTTTTTGAAATTAAACACAACACACCGCAAACAAAAGAAAGAAGAAAGAGGGAGATCGGAGAGTGAGATTAAGATCAAGTGAACAAATATTTCTATTGCGAAAGAAAATAGTCTAGAAGATGAAAGTGTAAACTAAAGATTACAACTCGAATGCAACAACTCTAAATGAAACAAAAATAAGAACTAGAGATGAGGATGAAACAGCCATGGTGAGAGTGATGGCACCCTTCTCCTTGAGCCTTGGATCACGCACTGTCTCTTACACCCTATGTGTTTGTCGCTCACGTCAGAGTAGAGGAAGTCGCCCTCTTCTTTTTGCTGCTCTTAGAAGAAATATGTAGTGGGAAGGGGTGAAGAGAGGAGGAGATGGCGATGGGTAAGAGGAGGACATTACAACAAATGGGACTTATAGCCATGAATTTTACATGCGTTTCAATAAAACGTAGGTATATGCAATATATTCCTACATTTCTAAAATTTCGTAGACAACTTTCCTATGTTTCATTATACAGTAGATATATATCTACCTTATTCCTACACTTTATTATAAAGCGTTGAAAAATGTAGGATATTTCTATGATTTTATAGTAAGCGTGGTAATAGACGTTTGTAGTTGTCATGTGCTTTAATAAGCATAGGAGTAGGTTGCATAAAAAAATTAAAAAAACGTAGGGATTGGAGCTCACCATGGGTACGAAAAAGTGCCGCCCTATCTTTTTCTCAATGCCCTAACTCATTCGATCGAGACCCTCAACCCCAATCCGCCTCGCCTTCTCACCTTTTGGCCTGTCGCCCCCCTTCCCCTTCTTCTTCCTCTTCTACTTGCTCCCAGACCCACAACCCCAATCCCTCTTACCGTCGATCATTCACCTTGGTCCTACCACCCCCTTCCTCTTCTTCTTTCTCGGCCTCCCCCTTCTTCTTCCTATTTTATTTGCACCCAGACCCACAACCCCAATCCCTCTCTCCATCGGCCGTTCACCTTCGGCCTGTCGCCCCCTTCCTCTTCTTCTTCTTCAGCCTGCTGCCCTCATTCCTCTTCTTCTTCCTCTTCTATTTACTCTCAGACCCAACAACCACCTACCCTCAACCCCAATCCCTCTCAACCTCGACCGTTCACCTTCCGCCTACTGCCCCCTTCCTCCTCTTCTTCCTCTTCTATTTGCTTCCAGACCCAGCAACCAAGAAATAGCACAGCAACCACCTTCACTGGCCCCCTGCCAGCATTGTCGACCCCATTGTCCTCCTACCACCGCGACCCCGTCCATGGCTCGTGTGCCTCCATGTAGCTCCATTGTTGGTTGAGCAGTCCACACTACTTGCCCGCACGTAGCGGTAGCCGCCCCTCTAGTGTGGTCCCCTTTGACTAGCACTGCACAATAACACTCTTCCACTCGAGTCCTGGGTGACGTCGACACTCCTGCCTCCTTCAGCGAGTCTGGCGCCCTCCAACCAGGGCTGCGCCTGCACCTGCCCCACTGGAAAGGCCAAGCCGGAGCCATCTGCTCCCTATCCGCCTAGTTCATGATCCACTAGGATTGTCCTGCATCACTAGCCCTGTTCTTCCTCTTGTTACTCATCACGACCTCTATTCTGATTTTTTTTAAAGCAATTACTCTTATTTTGTTGCTCATGTGGTATAAATGTCAGATTTGTTTTTAATACTTGAAAGTTGATAGTTAAATTTATGACATAATAGCTTCTGAATAAAAGAAAATATTCTTTGCATATATCAGGGACACCTTCAAAGTCTTAAACAACTTGATGAAAAGTTTTCATATAATTAGATGTTTGATGGAATTAAATTGTAATTGAATTAGTTATATAGTTACAATATATATTGGTGTTTGTTTTGATTGTCATTAATGAACTCTTTTATCATTTATATTTTTAAACTGATAATGCTTTGAGTTTCTTATATTTTACTCACTATAGAAGTAGTTTGTCATATTTTCATTTTGTTTTTGTAGGCTTCATAATTGAAGCGCAGATATTTCTTATACACTTCTAGGAAAAGTGTAGATATTTCTTATAAACATTCAACCTCTTTGTAGTTGACTAGTAACATTGGAGCAAGGTGGAATTTTGGTTATGCATCTGTCTTTTCATCTTGCGTGGCCAACATAGCCTAGTGTGCATCTAATTTGCGCTGCATAATGGGTGTGTAGCAAATGTTTCTATTATATTATAGAACTACATAAGCAACATGTGTGCCATCTATGTGAGAAATTATATATACATTTAAGGATGGTGTCATTGTAAGAGATGTTTTGGGATAAAATTTGGGAGACAAACATTAGGTTGGTGGATGGTGGGAGGGTGTCCCCAGCTAGTGGCCTAGACAACAACACCTTTTCCTTGGTATTTTGGTATTTGTGTAGATGCTCCACATACTGTGATTGACTGTTTGTGCAATTTGAATATATGATTTGGCATAATTTAACTAATGAACTTGTAATATGTTTAGCTCGTCAATCCATTTAAATTGTTCTTTTGATCACTAATGCTCTTATTTGATCAATTACCTGTGCTTTGATAAGTTATGCTCTTTTGATCAATTAGCCCTTGATTAGCCATGTTTTGATCATGCAATGAATAAGTTATAATCTTTGACATATGACATTTGAATAATGACTCGTTGGGATGTTAATATGCTGCTAGCCAAGTGAGAATTTGATATGATATGTAAACCTCTTAATGGGTTGTAAGTTATTTGTTAGATGTGTGTAATGGTTAGAGATTTAAACTTGTAAAACGTGAAGATATCATATTTAAAAACAAGTTAAATTGATCGTGTGACTTTAGCAACCCGATTTGAATCATCTAATAAAAAAATGTTCACTTGATAAGATATAAAACTTATCACTTTGCTTCGTATGGTCTTTTAATTATGTTATTTGCAACATCTCAACCTAGAAAAACCAGATTCGCACCCAGGTCATGGTCAAGTGAACATACGTATTTTGCCGCCTTCTTACTCCCATCATTGTTTAATATGGGTTTCATCATGTAGAGAAAGACAGGAGAGAGAACAATTTCGACATCTCTTATGAGAATTTCTTTGACAGAATTTGACTTGCTGAACAAACTTTTTTCGCATAAAACTGTCGTAGTTAACTATGTACCTTTTTTCCAGCTGTTCAATCGATATCAAAATTACTTAGTGAGAATGCACAAAAATCTTTATCTGGTTAGCAACTCATTGGAAGTATTCTTTCCCCAATTGGTATGTGGCTAATATAAATATAGGCGTGTAGAACATGATGTCACATATTTTCATGTCATTGCAAGTAAAATTACTTGTTTATCGACTCTGAGTCATCGATTTATCTTGCTTTACTACCATCTTGAACTTTTTTGTGTCGTAGGATTGTTGCTATCTGAATTCCAAGATTCCTGGCCAGAAAATAAATTGCACGCTTTGCTATTAAGGGAGGAGGCTAACAGGTCATGGTCTAATCTATAGAAATAGACTGAAAATGCAATTGGAAAGATAATAAAATAGGAAGAATCAGTAGTAGCAGTAGTAAGCAGTCTCACTAGTGATCGTGGGCAAGGGAAAGCATATTACTTTGTCAGTGATATTGAGCTAAAACATTTGTAATCTATTATCCCATTTGTATTTTTAGTGGTAAATATTTTTATTTGTTATTCAGTGAGCTAAAGAGAAAAACATTAATGTGGATGTTCTATTTTTCTTTTGAGTGTGGACAATACTATAATCCATTAAAGAAAAGAATGAAAGGAACATGAACTAAAAAGTGTATGCCATGATCTCCCATCTAAAGCCAAAGCACCCATATGTGACTTGTGGAATATCGACACGAGTTTGAAGTAATTTCCATGAACATGGAATTTTTTTTATAGGGAACATAGGAACATGCAACTATATGGTGTTTTATGCACACTACGTGCACATAGTATCATGTTACATGCACATTGAACATAGAGACTTATAATATTGTATTGCTTCCATGTTGGAATATTTTGCTACTGATGATGATGATGATGATGATGATGATGATGATGATGATGATGATGATGATGATGATGAGTGGTATTTGTGATACTTTTGCTTGGAATCACGATAAGAGTCTAAACAAATAGATGTGTTAAGAGGTAATTACGTTGTAGGCACATGTGAGATTTGGTTGTCTTGAAAGAATGCATTGAAGAGAAATACTGGATGCTCTAGAAAATATGTGATAGTTCAAGTAGCGTATACCTGATTTGAATGATTTTCTACCCTTGATTTATGTTTGGCCTAAAATATCATAAATCATTTGACATTACTAAGATTGTTTGAGCAATTCCCTTATCTTTTGGATTGCCTAGTCCTGATCCCCATCTAAAGTCGAGTATATCGGCTAGAAACCAGTAATCTTCCCTTCAGGGAAAACTTTTGGTGTAACAATGTCACATACCATGACTCTGATATGTCATTTTACTTTATTCATCATCATGTACCTTTTATATATATACATACACACAGTAGTTGAAAAAGAGTTTGAATTGAATACGGACCATGTGCACTGATGTTTATCTCTATCTATTTATCAATTATTGATTTTAATCAGAAGTGAAAGGACAATGGATTGAGGGTGGATGGATAAGACAAGGTATCGGTTAGAGATGAGAACCCATATGCTTCGATTACTTTGGAATGGATAATTAGTTGACATCTTTTATACATGCTTACTTCTCTAGGGATGCACAGGAATACTAAGATAGTGTTGACGAGTTTATTCAGTTTTTATTTGGGGTTGTACCTGGTATAAAGACAATCAAATACACATGTGTACATTGTGCATGTGTTGAAAGTGGGATAAGGAGACCGTAAGACAACACTTATACTTGAATGGAGTTACCAAGGATAAAGAGTTTTTGAAATTTTAGGGTGAGACTAAGTCTTGACAAGTAAAGAATGATGTTTCTGATAGGGGCATGTATGAGATGCTACAAGATGCATTTGAGATGCTGATGCGGGACAGGACGGGACTCGAGACAACAAGGGACTCTAGCTCGTCGACGTCCCTAAGCGAGGGAAACATGTGGATCTGCGCGGTTGAGGAACCGATAATGAGTCTCGAGTATCGACTTTTCCGCGTGCTCGGATCGAGTCACGGGACGGGTTCCACTCACTCATTCTCTTGCAGCGGCGATTGAAATGATATAACGACCTAAATTATCCTATCACTCTAGCAGCGGCATATAGAAATATATGAGGAAAGCAAATGCCAAGTGGGGAGCGGACACGATACCTCCACGCTCCGAGCGTGGGGAAGACGACCCCGACCAAGACTCGTACTCTCGGGGTACAGTAAATAAATAATTACAGCAGTGAATTTAATTATCCACTCCACGCAGGGAGGTAAAGGGCAGCACGTGGGACCCGGGAGTAGCGAACTCGGGTTAACGGGCAGCAAGCCGGAAGGCTCTCGGGCCGGAGACGGGCTGCTGATCCGGCTCAGTTCTGCGGAGCCCGCGGGATAGCAGGGGGGTCCGACTGCTGGGACGACGGTGCCCCGGCGTCTCCTTGCTATGGCGGCGGGCTGGGACGCTGCTGGGGGCTTACCGATCGATCTTCGGGAGCGGCGGTCGCCGAAGGTGAGCGGCGTATTTTACCGGAATTAACCGGCGGACTGCTCTGCTGGCCTATCCTCGGGATAGAATTACGCGCCTCCACGAAAATAATTGTTACGCCCAGATCCGGTGTCAGATCGAGGCAAAATTGGTACCATTGGAAACTAGACTCGAAGGGCTACAACATATATTATTTGCAGATCCATCCAGTGAAAGGATTGAAAATGAAAACGACTGTGGCACAGACTCTTTTATGGCTCGGAATCCAGAACACGTAGGACAGAAAAGGATCTGGCTGAAGATGAACTTTGACCAAAATAAAATTGATGGATCTAGACTCTGGGAAAATTATGGGTGGAAGGGGAGATGTGAGGATCACGTCTGAGTGTTTTGGGAATTTTTGGAGAAGACTAAGGGGGCGGGAAAAATGCAACAACAGACTACTATCCCGTAGATCTGCAAACTGGTAGATTGCTGGTGGAAAACTTAATTACTGGAAAAAATAGTAAATGAAGGCAGAATGACACGAAATTTGAATTGGGGATGGGGGATGATAGGAAGAACAAACTCTCAAAATTTGAGGTCGAAAAGATCTCCTGATTGGGAGATAAAATTTTGGCCTCAGCTTGCTGTCCAGAGATGGACAGAACTCCGACGAGGTGGCGATGGTGGTGCGATGGCGGCTCAATGGCGGCGGCGACAACGGCGGTGCTGAGCTTCTCACTCAGAGAGGGGTTGATAGGGAGGCTTCACACCTCTGAAGATCTGAGCTTTCACAGCTCCAAGGGGGGAGAGAGGAGTGAGAGGGGCTGCGCCCTTGGCTTCTTCACAAAAAAACCTAATTTTTCTTTATTAATTCTATGAAATGTGGAAATACAAGGTTTATATAGAAATGTATAAAAGACATAAACTATCCCTAGATCTAGGGTTATGGAGGGGTAAACAAGGGATATGATAATTAATCCCCCATGTGGTCAAATGACCAAAATAAAAAAATACAACAAGGGGGGGGGGGCGCCTTCTCCAAGTGGGCAAGAAGAAAAATGTCATTTTCCCTCTTGGTCCAACTTTGACAAGTCTTGGTCTAAGCCCACCTTGGGCTTTGAACCAGCCCCACATGGACCCTGGAGCCTAGGTGGATTAATGGGAAATAAGGTGGGGGTCTCACCGGGCCAACATGGCATTTTGCAAAGAAACCCAAATATTCCAAAAGACTAACGAATTGGCTTATAATGCCTTACAATTACAAATCCTATTACCCAAGGATATAAATGCAAACAAAAGGATACAAATGTAAAAATAATATGTTAGTGTCCGGTGTTGATTCTCATCAAGTCTCCCTGGGTGGGAAGAACTCGACCCCGTCGACAAAGGGGCGCGGTTGCTCGTGTGGCTCCTGTGGATCTGTCACCGACCAGGTAGTGCGGAGTACACTCCACTCCAAGTAATCGTCACCCACTCATCCCGTATATATTCGATATGCACATGTTGTTATGGGAATGAGGCTAATGGTGGACACTCCGAGGTGGGGTCACTCTCAAAGGGAGGAGATGGCTCAAAGACTCACTAGGAATCACCGTTGGGTCCCTTTATGTGACTAGATCCGAGATATTTAGGTAGAGCCGATCCCAAATTCTGCCAAGTCTACAACGTACGCATTAGACTCGACTTGCCTCACACTCGAAAGGGACTGACATCGCGAGTTGACATGAGACCGACTATGTGACTCATAATATGCTCGACACATGTATGTATAGACTCTTGACAAACTGGAAAAATAAAGAAAAACACGGACTCACACATGACCCTAAACAAACCTACAGGACATCCGAATGTGTGCCATGCATACACAAGACGCAACCAAATGTCGGTAGAATCATGGACTCCTAGACATCCCAAAATGCACCATGCATGCAAGGACTTCCTATTGGACTGGGGAGGTTTGGGAGGTTTGGGTGGGCCAGGAGAGTTGAATGCACCTTTCTCATCACCCCTATATGTATGTATATCTCGCCAGTGAACGGGCTTGATGGGTGTAGATGGCCCGGCCCGTGGGGAAGGGATGTGATAGTGGACTCCCTCGAAGAAGTGGAGTAGATGTGGTGGGTCAAGGGATTCACTAGGGAAGGGATCGAATGGATCAAAGAATGTGTGACCCCTCGATATGGGTTCCCCATGACACGGTCCCAAGTTTAAAATTCTTGAAGGTATAAATAATCACCTTCATGCATTGTGATCGGTGGGACGACGGTCATGTGTAGAAGGTATGGTTCCTCCCTCGGGATAAGTGGAATGAAGCTAGGCTCGGCCGGCATGGGGAGCAATAAGAGAACCTCCGTGGTGACATGACCCATGGTGCACACGGAGGTAATGGACCCTAAGGCTGGATGTATGAAGCTACGACTATTGGGTTGGTCGAAGCCTCGGGCCAACATACACGTCAACGTCAATTACCAGTCTAATCCCTTAATGAGGTCTTCCAATGTATCAACATGGTGAGAAGACCAGAATGTGGTATGGAATGAGTTGACTGGCACTAATGGTGGTGTAGGGTCCATGGATGGGTAGCAAGGCGGTCTAGGGACCAAGCCTATCTTGAGCCAACTAAGTAGTGGCTCGACGATGAATAACTTTCCTGTTAGAAACACGGGTGGCTCCAAATGAGGTGGCTCCGAATAAAGATCGGAAGGTAAAAGAGGTGGCAAAGGAGCTCTAGGGGAAGGGTTCCCCGACTGTGGTGGGTGAGGTCGTGAGGCAGGAGCATTCTGCCTCGAGGGCTCATGTGGTCGTCTGACCGGCTCGGCACTCTACTGAGAGGTAGATGCTCGCCGAAGGGCAACATCAAACCTTGACTCAAAAGGCTCAACCTCTAGAGCGACCTAATAAGAATGCTCCAGAGTGGTCACGTCGCGGCAAAGTAATTCAAACTGGTAGTGAAGCCATAAACCTCTCCGAGACTGAAATGCGATCGTAGTGCTCTTCTCTCCAACTCCACTTCCCAACCGGTACTCATTGAAGTCCCTAATGTACTCAGACATAGACTTGTGGCTTTGGACGGGTTTGATCGGGGCTTTCTCTTGCATTGAGACTTGGGCATAGGGGTTGGCCATAGTTGCAAAGAGATGGGAATTGGTTCCCCTAGGAGTGGGCATGCATTGGAACACTTTTTCTTTTGTTCTTTATGCAAAACTTATATGCAAGACTAATGCAAGCACCTAGACACAACTTCTAAATGGTGAAAAGGGGTAAAATACAGACTCAAATAGAAATATATACTCAACCCATATCCGATATGTGGCAGAGGTTTGATCCGAAGATCGCACTCACGCAAGTGTGCTACCTTCCCGATAGGCGTAACCTATCATTCTGGAAACACCTTTTGATATACCGGGTATAGGAATGTAATGCAACACCTTGGACCGACTACCCTAGACTCGACTTAGCTCTGATACCAATTTGATGTGAGATGGGATGTAACTCGAGACAACAAGGGACTCTAGCTTGCGGATGTCCCTAAGCGAGGGAAACGCGTAGATCTGCACGGTTGAGGAACCGACAATGAGTCTTGGGTATCGGCTTTTTTGTGTGCTCGGATCGAGTCACGAGACGGGTTCCACTCACTCACTCTCTCGCAGCGGCGATTGAAATGATATAACGAGCTAAATTATCCTATCACTCTAGCAGCGGCATATAGAAATATACGAGGAAAGTAAATGCCAAGTGGACAGCGGACACGATACCTCCACGCTCTGGGCGTGGGGAAGACGACCCAGGCCAACACTCGTACTCCCGGGGTACAATAGATAAATAATTACAGCAGTGAATTTAATTGTCCACCCCACGCAGGGAGGTAAAGGACTACACGTGGGACCCGGGAGTAGCGAACTCGGGTTGACGGGCAACAAGCCGGAAGGCTCTCGGGCAAGAGACGGGCTACTGATCCGGCTCGGTTCTGCGGGGCCCGTGGGCTAGCAGGCGGGTCCGGCCGCTGGGACGGCGGTGCCCGGGCGTCTCCTTGCTGCGGCGGCGGGCTGGGACGCTGCTGGGGGCTTACCGTTTGATCTCCGGGAGCGGCGGTCGCCGAAGGTGAGCGGCGTATTTTACCGGAATTAACCGGCGGACTGCTCTGCTGGCCTATCCTCGGGATAGAATTATGCGCCTCCACGAAAATAATTGTTACGCCTAGATCCGGTGTCAGATCGAGGCAAAATTGGTACCATTGGAAACTAGACTCGAAGGGCTACAACATATATTATTTGCAGATCCATCCAGTGAAAGGATTGAAAATGAAAAAGACTGTGGCACAGACTCTTTTTTGGCTCGGAATCTAGAACACACAGGACAGAAAAGGATCTAGCTGAAGATGAACTTTGACCAAAATAAAATCGATAGATCTAGACTCTAGAAAAATTGTGGGTAGAAGGGGGGGAAGTAAGGATCAAGTCTGATATTTTTGGGAATTTTTGGAGAAGACTAAGGGGGCGGGAAAAATACAACAAAAGACTACTATCTCGCAGATCTGCAAACTGGCAGATTGTTGGGGGGAAAACTTAATTACTGAAAAAATAGTAACTGAAGGCGAAATGACACGAAATTTGAACTGGGGATGGGGGATGATAGGAAGAACAAATCCTCAAAATTTGAGGTCGAACAGATCTCCTGATTGGGAGATAAAATTTTGGTCTGAGCTTGCTGTCCAGAGATGGATAGAACTCCGACGAGGTGGGTGGTGGTGTGATGGCGGCTCGATGGCGGTGGTGGTTTGATGGCGGCTCGATGGCGGCGGCGGCGGTGGTGCTGAGCTTCTCACTCAGAGAGGGGTTGATAGGGAGGATTCACACCTCTGAAGATCTGAGCTTTCACAGCTCCAAGGGGGGAGAGAGGAGAGAGAGGGGCTGCGCCCTTGGCTTCTTCACCAAAAAAATTAATTTTTCTTCATTAATTCTATGAAATGTGAAAATACAAGGTTTATATTGAAATGTATAAAAGACCTAAACTATCCCTAGATCTAGGGTTAGGGAGGGGTAAATAAGGGATAGGATAATTAATCCCCCGTGTGGTCAAATGACCAAAATAAAAAAATACAACAAAGGGGGGGCGCCCTCTCCAAGTGGGCAAGAAGAAAAATGTCATTTTTCCTCTTGGTCCAACTTTGACAAGTCTTGGTCTAAGCCCACCTTGGACTTTGAACCAGCCCCACATGGGCCCTAGAGCCTAGGTGGACTAATGAGAAATAAGGTGGGGTCCCGCCGTGCCAACATGGCCTTTTGCAAAGAAACCCAAAGATTCCTAAAGACTAACGAATTGGCTTATAATGTCTTAAAATTGCAAACCCAATTACCCAAGGATATAAATGCAAACAAAAGAATATAAATACAAAAATAATATGTTAGTGTCCGGTGTTGATTCCCATCAGATGCCAACCTTTAAAAATAAGAGTGGTGTAGGTGTTTCGACACACTCCTTGCGACGGTCGAGATGGCATCGACCACTGATGGCACGTGAGATAGGGGGAAATTGTAGGAGAATGAAAGAAATAGTGTACAATTGAAATGCATATAAGCAATCGTTCTGAGACATGACACTCGCGGACTGGACCGACGGGGTGACGGTGATGTAAGGGGGGTTATTGGGTGTGGTGCGGGTATGCCAGTCGATGACTTGACAATCACTTATGAAACAAAATTTTAGTCAGGGAATGTGCCTTCAAGACACGACACGTGGGCACAGAATGACGGTAACACGTGGATTGGATGGAGGTTCCATAGATGCAAGTCTAATAGGTGATGTGGGAGATCGTGTACAGGGCATCCTCCCCACCGAATGTAAGTAATCGACGTTTATTTTACATCAGATTGAATCCAGACACGTTTGTTTCTTTTGCTGAAAGAGGACTGGGTACTGTAGACACGCCAAATTGACGTTTTGTTGATCAGATCTCATGTCATTATGTAAACGCCCCAAGTGGACTTCAATATTCTTATAACATGAAGTTTTTCTATTTTTTGAGAATTTTATGTATTTTTTCTGCATCCTTCGTGATTCACGACCTGACGAAGGGCGTTACTTTCGAAAGTAACGACCTGTGACAGGGCGTTTCAAAAGAAAGGACGACCATTCGTGAGGGCGTCAATTCCTGGTATTATCCGTTAATTTCTGGAATTATCTATTTTCAAAATAAAAAGTATTTTGTGAGTAACGTCCTACCTCAGGGCGTGTTTTTAAGAAACGCCGTTATCTTAGGCGTGTTCTATTAATTTCTAAACAAAGAAAGTTTTATTTCCAAATTTAAATCCAGGAAGAAACGCCCTTTCCTAGGTCGTGTTTCAAGAAACGTCTCTGTGAAGGTCGTCAATTCCTGATTTGACGCCCTGTCCTAAGTCGTGTTTCACTCCAGAGTCCTTCCTTTTTCCATCTTTCCCTCACAGTTCCCTACCATCCTTGGGACTCTTGCTCGATCTTGATCCTTCCCTGGATGCCTCATTACCCATTCTTATCATTTCCTTGTTTGATCACATCCGATTGAAGCTATAAAAGAAAATATCATTCGATCGTGGAAGGGGTTAAGATGTTAGGTATTCAACAAGCACGTTAATCCTTCTGCATCCGTTCAGCATCTTCACGGTTTCCCTCTACTCTCGTCAGGGAGAGCAGGGCTATACATTCTGCTTGTTTTGTTCATCTCGTTCTTAGCATATTATCATTGTCACCTTGTCGTTAGTTTTTTTTATTGCATTAAGCATCATCTTATCATATCCTTTCCCTAGTTCTCTGCTAGGGGTTTTAAAACCATAAAAAAAGAGGTGCGCACGTTGATGTCTTTTCATCATTTTATGTTAGTTTTGGATTGATACTATTGCACTTTGGCTGATCCCCCTCTCTTTTGGTTTGTTCTTATTGTCTTTTTTTTTACAAGGTAATCAACCAAGAAAACCCAATTCATCGGCCGGCCGATTGAAGTTGGAGGAAGAAATCCACATCCATACCGCATCCCAATTTTCACCAGGTACACGCGATCTCCTTTTCTTCTTATTGAGGTAACCCCTCTGGCGATCACATCATCTCCACTTTAGCACCTCGTGCTATTTTTATTGCCTCCTTTTGCATTATTTATTTATCTCCTTTTTGTCATATTTTTAATCTCCTCTCAAAAACAAGAGCGGATTTTAATCCAATCTACAAATTGGCGATCACGGTGGGACATCCACTGTTTTCTTTATTGATTACCATCTCCATTGGCACCCTCGTGTGCCCTTTCCCCTTGACACCCTTGTGTGTCCTTTCCCCTTAGGCACCCTCGCGTGCCCTTTCCCCTCGGTACCCTCGGTACCCTTTCCCTTGTGCCCCTTGGGCACCCTCCATTGTGCACCCTGCACACTACCCGGATCAGTCAATTGCTGCTTATTAACGCCTTCAACAAGGGCGTCTTTTGATTTAACGCCCCTCACAGGGACGTGTTTTGTTGATTAACGCCCCCCCTTCAGGGCGTGTGTTTATTGCACCTGCT
The DNA here is from genome assembly GCA_022559845.1 of Amorphophallus konjac. Taxonomy (NCBI): domain Eukaryota; kingdom Viridiplantae; phylum Streptophyta; class Magnoliopsida; order Alismatales; family Araceae; genus Amorphophallus; species Amorphophallus konjac. Next base: position 154,323,676 of record CM040121.1, read on the forward strand.
GGCGTTCTGTTTGCTCATTTCATCGTCTTTTGATTTAACGCCCCTCACAGGGACGTGTTTTGTTGATTAACGCCCCCCCTTCAGGGCGTGTGTTTATTGCACCTGCTGGCGTTCTGTTTGCTCATTTCATCGTCTGCTATTTAACGCCCCTCTCAGGGACGTGTTTAGTTGAGTAACGCCCACTTCCAGGGCGTCTTTTACCATAAACTGCTGTTTGCTGCATGCTTATCATATTGCCTGTGGATTAACGCCCCTCTCAGGGACGTGTTTAGTTGAGTAACGCCCACTTCCAGGGCGTCTTTTACCATAAACTGCTGTCTGCTGCATGCTTATCATATTGCCTGTGGATTAACGCCCCTCCCCGAGGCGTTTCATTTATTATCAGCGCCTACCATCAGGGCGTTTCTCTGAGTTTTGACGCCCTCCTGGGGAGGCGTCCTTTCTTTATAACGCCTCACCTAAAGGCGTATTTTCCTACCGTCTGTGAGCCCCTCACAGAGTTAACGACAGCGACGCTGCCGTGTTTTCATTTTGTCACGACCTATCGCAGGGCGTGTCTTTCCTCCTGCTGTGAAAACGACCTTTCCCAGGGCGTTTCTTTACTGTTCTTTTTCACAGTTCTTATTCATTGCTTGGCATCTGTCTTGATATTACATTGCTGCTTGGATTATCTTGTTTGATTGGCTTGGTTGAGAGACCTCCTCTCTCTACCCTAGGATCCACACACCCTTCTTGGAATCGGGACGACCCTCCATTGAGCATTCCGTCTCTTTGGACCGGAAATCCCTTTTCCAAGACCTCCATAAGTCCCCGCACCCGTGGATTCCCTCACGGACGTCGGGTTGGTTGTACCCTTGAAGTACCTGGAGTTTAGAGAACCTATGCGTTGTTAAAGAGAGAGAAAAACTTAGTTGACCCGGAGGTTACACTTGGATCAAACTAGGTCTCATTTGGCAAAAGAGTGAACTTTCACAAATAATCCACCCTAATTCAAACATCAAACATTAAAATCTTGCGTTTCTTGCCAACCTTGTTTGCATAAACATAGTGGGGTGATTTGATTGCCTTGTTTGGATTAAATATTTTATGATAGTTCCTTCATTAAACACTCTCTCTCTCTTAAGAATGAAACTCCGTTCAGGTAAAACCATCAACATGTCAGGCAACGGGTACTCTTATGATGACGAGAATGAGAACATATTTGGTCAATATGAGGACCCTCTCCAGGATTCTGTTTATTATGAGGGGAACTACCTTCCTCCTCACCCCCATTACTCACAAGTTCATGTGGTTGATACCACTATTCATGAGGCGGACCCTTCGTCTCAAGTTCCATCTTCCAACACTTCGGGGAACCCTTCCCCATCCATTAATGTCACGGATTTGATCCAGGCTCTCTCCCAGTTGGATGACTCCCAGCGGCAAGCCGTTCAGGCCGCTTTAAAAGGGAAGTCAGTTCTTTCTTCTTCTTCTAATCCCCCTCCGGCCGTGAGTAGCCATCAGATTGTTAATGACCAGACGATCTTGCATCCCCCCTCCTCTCGTCCACAAACGCCTACTGCGGCCATGCCGGCCCAGCAGGCGAGCTATTCAGCGGTTAGGCATCAATCCTTCCAACCTCCTCGGATTCTACGAACGCCTATACCACCTTCTTTTACTCAGAATCAGGCCCCGGTCGAGCCCGATACCAACACTCTCTTGCTTCAGAAGCTGGCCAGCATGGAGGAACAGCTCAAGAAGGTTACAGCAACTAAGAATGCTCCGGAAATTTCTCTTCCTACATTGCCGGTGTTCCACTTACCACCTTCTGAAATGCCGAATTTCCGGTGATATAATGGGACGGGCAACCCATTCATTCATTTAAAGGATTTCCGATATGAGACTTCCTTTTGGCAGGACAATAAGGCCTCCCTGGCCTACTTATTCAGGAGGTCTCTTGAGGGGCCAGCCCTCGAATGGTTTTATTCTCTGGAGCCAGCTGATGCCGGCGATTTTGATGTTATTCAAAGAAAATTCCTGCAAAAGTACAGAGACCGGGTGGGACCTTCCCTTTCTGTTACAGATTTAGTTGCCGAGAAAATGAAGCCCGAGGAGGACTTCATTGTATTTGCTGATAGGTGGCGGTCTATGGCCGAGAAATTAAAGGACACATTGTCGGAACAGGAGCAAGTGAAAATGGTCATTTCTAATGCAACCCCCCAATTCCGGCACATTTTGGCCATGAATCGGCTAACAACTATGGAAGAGCTCTATGAAAGAGCTCGTTATATACAAACGCAAATGAAGGACTCGCCCATCATGGGCATGTTTGAGCCGAAGCCTCGGCTATTCAAAAAGAATACAAATGTCAACAGCGGGCCCACGACTGAAGGCACTGTCACAAATGAGCAGGTTGGCGTAGTTGGCAAACCCCATAACCAAGCTAACCCACGTCCACCACCACCTCCACGACAGAACCCTCATTTTAACCCTACTCCACCACCCCAATTCGCGCCTCAATGCTCCTTCGCTCCACCGCAAAACCAAGCCCCCCGCATAGATCCTCCAGCTCCACCACAATACCATCAAGTGCCCCCACCAGCCAACTACGGCCAACAACAACAACGGAGACCGCCACTTGGCCCCAAAAGGGACCACTATCCCCCACTTCCTGAAAGTCTCCCCGATATTTTTAATGCCCTGATGGCTGCCAACTTGCTCACATTACCAAAGGAAAGAACCGTGTGGCCCGCTAATGTTGACACATCCCGTTATTGTGCCTTTCATCGCGGCCCTGGTCACAACCTGGATCGTTGCTTCCACTTCAGAGATTACATCTACGATCTAAATGACCAGGGTGACATCAATTGGGATGAGATGAGACAATTCATAGCCGCTATGAAAGAAAGAAGGGCTTCTCGGCAACAACAAAATCAGCAACAACAGCAGCCAGCTCCGCAACAAGTTCAGCCACAGCAAGCTCCAACACCCCAGCAGGATATGGGGATCGTCCGTAATCCATTGCCGGAGCACGCTCCTAATCAACATGTGAACCCTGTCACGTCTCTCTACGAGGTGGAGAGAGGGCAGGGATGGCACGAAGAAAACGCCTCTGTCGGGGCATTTCACCATGATCCAACTCAAAATCAAACTCCGCGCCTTTTGCGCGTACCTCCTTCTTCTTCTATTCTCCTATCGGGACGTCCCCTTCTACGCTCCGTCAATCCTTCTACCTCCACCAATTCCACGGCCTTGCCGGCTCGCTCTCTTCTTACCCGCCTACCACCTCCACAACCTACCATTCCACCTTCCACCACCAATCCCACACACGCGCCATCCAAGCCACTCCTACTCCGCTCACCGCCAGCACCCGCTACCCCCTCTACCACTCCTACACCGGCAAGAGTTCCTCCGTCATCAGTTCAACCACCTTTTGTGCCACGATCTCTCCTTATTCCACCACCTGCCAATGCTCCTCGCATTCGGATATCCCTCTCTTCTCCCACGCCTCCTGCGAGGGCACCTTCGTCAAATACTCCTCCCATGCCTCCCGCGGGGGCATCTTTGTTAAACACCACTACCACGTCTCCTACGGGGGCGCCCCTTTCATTGAATTCCCCTTTGATATCCCCTAGCAGGGTTTCTGCTACCAACATTCCTTCTTCTTCTTCCAACCCTCCTCCTAATATTGCCCCGACAGAGGCGCGTCAAGGCGTAGCGCCGCTCCGCAGTGGACGGATATTTCACCGTGTTTTTCCACAGAGAGAGCTAGAGCCTGTGCAGGGGCCACAAGAGCAAGAGCAGGAACAAGATTCAGTGCCGGGAACTCAGTATGATTTATTAAAGCACTTGGATCGCACTCCAGCCAGAATCTCCATTCTTGAATTAATCAAGAGGTCCACCACTCATCAGCTGGCCCTGAAGGAATACCTGCAGAAGGTCATGGTCAACGAAGACATGCCGGTTGAATAGATAATTACAGTCTTGACCCCTGCCAGCAGTCAGCCGGCAATCACATTCCATGAACATGAGTTAGCACCTCTACCGGCAAGAAAATATGCCCTATGTATTACGGTTGATATCAACAAAGTGGCCGTTAAGCAGTGTTTGGTAGACACCGGTGCATCTATCAATGTGTTGCCTCCGAGCACTCTGAAGTTATGCGGTATCCCTGAGAGCCAGATTCGGCCATCTACCATTACTGTCACAGCATATGACAATACAAAGAAACCCCCTCTGGGTATGATTACTCTCAAAGTCAGCTTGGGTCCAGCCACCATTACAGCAGATTTTCATATTCTGGATATGGATCCGACCTTTAATGGCATCCTGGGTCGCCCTTATATTCAGCAGCTTGACGTAGTGCCCTCTACAAACCATCAGTGCCTCAAGTTTCCGCACAAGGGCCGCATTATCAAGGTGACCAGCGTGCCGATCTTGCCAGAGGAAGACATTCATGTAGCTTCATCAGTTCCTTCCTTATGGCCTGCCAACAAGCCATTATTATCTGTGCTGGACGTTCCCCGTCCACGGCCGATGCTATCTGAGACTGTTACCACAGTCGCTATGACACCCCTGCCTTCTAAGGGGAAGAAGAAAAAGAAAAATATGATGAATACCCCCGGCTGGAACATTCTGATAAGAATGGGATATCAAGATGGCAAGGGCCTGGGCGCCAAACTCCAGGGCAGGATTAGGCCCATTAAGCCTCAAAAGGTGATTGCACGAGGCGACTTAGGCTACAAAGCACGGGGCAAGAATGAAGGAGAGCCGTGGGCTGTTATGACGTCCACCTTCAAACCAGACCGCCAGCCGCTCACCTGGACCTTAAAGACACATTTTGTCGCCGGTGGCATTCAGAACAATGAGCAGACTACCGTCATTACTTCATTGCTTGATTGTCAAGATGTGCACGCCAGACAGTTTGCTCGTCACATTGCCCCACTAGCTACCTACAAAGCCCTGGAGTCTTTAAGGCCGGATAAAAGAAGAAAAATGGGTGATCCGGAATGTGACTGGTACAGGTGGTTTGACATGAATGACATCACTATTTCTTTGAGCCGCCTGTTCATGCCGACAGATCCAGAGTGGCCGCCGCTGATTCAAGAACTGATTGAAATGCCAGCAATAATCACAGATAAAAGGCAGATGTTAAGTGACTACACAGATACGGGGGAGCCAGATGTCCCCTTTGAAGAAGGATTTTCCGTGGATAGGCTGTGGGCCGGCCTTTTCTCTCTCACTTCTGTGCATCCATCTGTGTTGGCTTCTCTCTATTCCCGTTGGTTTGGTCACGTGCCGCGACCACCACCAATTCAGATTTCCCTCCCGATTGCTCCTTCGCTCCTCGAGCGATTTTCTAAAATCTCCATCTCGCCCCCGCGTAGGTCATCTTTGATTAAATCTTTCTCCAATCTTGCAATCTCCACTCCTCCTGCTATTCTCCCTTCACATTGCTTTTTACTTGAAGAAGAAAATAAAAACAAAGGAAAAGCCAAAAACGAAAAAAAACACCAAATCTCCAACATTCCAATCCTCCATTTCTATTGAGGAGACCTCCTATTTTTCTTCCGAGTGCGTCCCAACCCAGGGGCCGCTCTTCCAAGATTCCTTGATAAGACTCTTCTCCCCCTCTGGTGAGGGGCCCTCCTCTGTATCACCTCCTGTATCCGCTTTTTCATCTCCTTCCCCTGGTCAAGCTAGTTGTTCCTATTCTCCCTCCTTTCCTTCTAATAATAAAAATTAGGGGATAGTTCCACATAAGAAGGCCAAGGGTAAGCAGATTCCCCGAAGATTTTTGTTGGAGTTGGCTGTCAGATGCCAAGCTTGTTTAGCAATCCCTGAGTTTGTGGAAGAACCGATCATCCTGCCGGAATTAGAATATGAGGATTCCGTTGCTGCTTATGAGGGTTTGGGCGTTTATGAAATCATGAATGATGAAGACCCTATTGAAGAGGGGGAAGAAAATTATGAAGACTATGAGGACGAGGCTGATGCTTTTGCTAGTGGAATGAGAAGATTCGACGAACCATCAGCCTCTGTAGAAGAACCTACCAAAGAAATTAATCTGGGTACCGAGGAAGACCCTAGGATTGTCCTCATCGGTAAGAATTTACCGCCCTCCGAAGAGGAGGCGCTAATTTTAGTTCTTCAAGAATACAAGGACACGTTCGCATGGAGTTATGAAGATATGCCGGGATTAGACCCTGAGCTCGTTGAACACCGCCTTACACTCAAGCCAGGGTCTGTACCGGTCAAACAACGGTTGAGGCGTTTCCACCCTAATATGGCTTTGAAGATGAAAGAAGAGGTCGATAAACTCCATAAGGCTCGATTTGTTAGAGTCGTCCTCTACCCCAATTGGGTGGCTAACATTGTCCCGGTTATGAAGAAAGATGGAAAAGTTCGAATTTGCATAGATTTCTGGGACCTCAACCGGGCGTGTCCTAAAGATGACTTCCCCCTCCCTCATATTGATGTTCTGATCGACAACACGGCAAGATTTGAAACTCTTTCATTTATGGATGGCTTTTCAGGTTACAATCAAATTCGTCTGTCTGAAGAGGATCAAGAGAAAACCTCATTCACTACACCATGGGGTACATATTGCTATGTGGTCATGCCCTTCGGACTTAAGAATGCTGGAGCCACCTACCAGAGGGCTATGATGGCTATTTTTCATGACATGATTCATATTTATATTGAGGTGTATGTGGATGACCTGGTAGTGAAATCAAGGACAAGGATTAAGCATCCTGGGGTTCTGGCTAAGGTTTTGCAGAGGTCACGAGAATATCAATTAAAAATGAACCCCAAGAAGTGCGTATTTGGCATTTCTTCAGGGAAATTGCTTGGTTTCATTGTCAGCAAGAGGGGAATTAAAGTTGATCCCAACAAGGCAAAGGCCATCAGAGATATGTCTCCTCCCAAGAATTTGAAGGAAGTTCGAGGATTAATAGGGAGGTTGCAATTCATTCGCCGCTTCGTCTCCCAGCATTCACAAAGATGCAGGCCGTTTTACGAGCTTACCAAGCCGGGAGTCAAGTTTAATTAGGATGACAAGTGTCAGGCAGCCTTTGACGGATTGAAGGATTATTTGGCCAATCCCCCTGTCCTGAGGCCGCCAATTCCAGGCAAACCACTTATTCTGTATGTTTCAGTCCTGGATGACTCTGTAGGTGCTGTCTTAGCTCAAGTGGATGAAGAAGGTAAGGAGAGGGCAGCATACTACTTGTCTAAACTTCTTAACCCCTGTGAGCAGAGGTACTCAGCCATGGAGAAGACTTGTGCAGCTTTGGTTTGGGTAGTTCAGAAATTAAAACACTATTTCCTAGCTCACGAGGTTCACCTCATTGCACGCATGAATCCAATCAAATTCCTCCTTGAAAAATCTATCCTCACTGATCGATTAGCACGCTGGCAAAGCTTCCTCTCCCAGTTTGATATCACTTACATTCAACAAAAAGCTATCAAAGGTTATGCCATCGCCAAACATCTTGCTCATCACCCTCTACCTCATTTTGATCCTGTCAATTCTGAGTTCCCAGATGAAGAATTAATGTCCATTAATCAACCCCTTGATCCTATGTGGACGTTACACTTTGATGGAGCTCTTAATTCTCAAGGAAGAGGGATCGGCATGGTTCTTTTAACACCTGAAGGGGTCACCATTCCATTTGCTGCTCGGCTCACTTTTCCCGTCACCAATAATATAGCCGAGTATGAAGCTCTTTTGGCCGGTCTACAAACCGCTCATCGATATGGTGTCACTCACTTGCGGATTGTCGGTGATAGTCAACTCATTCTGCGCCAGGTGTTGGTCAAGTGCCGCACTATCAATCCTAAGCTTAAACCCTACCAGGAACTCGCTTCAGCTTATGCCAAACTCTTCACCAAGTTAATCTTCGTTCATGTGCCTCGCAGTCAGAACATTCTAGCTGACGCTCTTGCTTCTTTAGCTTCTGCTTTAGTCTTCCCCCCTGAGCGTGATTTCCATGTCCCTCTGATTCATCAGCGTGACACTCCAGCTATTAAGGACCGTGCTTTCCTTGATATTAGGGATCAGGTGCTCGAGAAGGCCAAGTAGAAAGAAACTCTTAAAGGCAAAGAGGTCATGCTCTTGGACTGGGAAGAAGAATTGGCTGACGAAGAGAAGCCTTGGTATTATGAGATTGCCAGATACTGTAATGATCAGTCTTATCCCGAGGAAGCCACAGTAGAAGAAAAGAAAGCAATTAGAAGAGTGGCTCAACGTTATACTTTGGTTGGAGGTGTGCTCTACAGAAGAGGGCTCACCGGTGTTTTATTGAGATGCCTCGATGATGATGAATCTTGGAAAGTCGTGGAAGAGGCGCATTCTGGTGTGTGTGGTGGTCATGTGAACAGCCAGATGCTAGCTAAGAAAATCCTTAGGCTAGGTTTCTATTGGCCAACTCTAGAAGAGGATTGCTCTATCTACGTTCGTAGGTGTGTTAAGTGCCAACTGCACGTCGACAAGATTCATTCTCCTGCTTCTTCACTCCATCCTACGTCCTCCCCATGGCCTTTTTCCATGTGGGCTTTTGACATCATTGGACCTCTTGGTGACTCGAACCTCCTGACCAAGCAAAAATCATTCATTCTCACGGCAACGGAGTACTTCACCAAGTGGGCGGAAGCAGAAGCTTACGTGGAAATTAAAGCATCAACCGTTTGCAAATTTATCATGAAGAACATCATCACGAGGTTCGGCATCCCGAGCACCATCGTCACCGACAATGGACCTCAATTTATCTCTCAAGATCTCAAGGATCTCTGCAACAGGTATAACATTGCATTGCATCATTCTTCTCCCTATTATCCGCAAGGCAATGGCCAAGCAGAGGCCACTAATAAAACCTTGATCAAAATTGTTAAAAAGACGTGTGAGGCTAATAAATTTTCGGACTGGCCAGACAAGCTGGTTGAAGCTCTTTGGGCCTATCGCACTTCCATTCGCACTCCCACTGGGCAAACCCCTTTCGCCCTCACTTATGGGATGGAGGCAGTAGTCCCTTATGAGATTCTTATTCCCTCTCTGCGAGTACAATTGGATGAGGAATTTTCTATTGATGAACGTCGTGATTCACTCCCTGCCCAATTGGAACTCCTAGATGAGAAGCGTCTGGTCGCCGCCGAGCATGCGCGCGTTTATCAAAATAGGCTCTCACGTTTTTATCAAAAGAAAGTAATTGAGAGAAAATTTAAAGTCGGTGAAATGGTAATCAAGAGAATTTTTGTTAAGCCGGGTGGCCCACGTTCAAAACTCCAACCAAATTGGGAGGGACCGTTCGTTATAAAAGAAGTTTTTCCTGGCAATGCTTATAAATTAACTAATGCTGAAGGTGAAGAGTTAACTCACCCTTGGAACGGTTTATATCTTAAGAAATATTACCCCTGATCTTCAAAAAAAAAATCCAACAAAAAATGAATATTTTCCAAAATCCACAAAAAATGAATATTTTCCAAAATCCACAAAAAATGAATATTTTCCAAATCCAAAAAAAAATGAATATTTTCCAAATCCAAATCCAAAAACAATAAAAAAGAAAAGAGAGAAATTTCAAACAAACAAAAAGGCTTTTGTCATGGCACACAAAAGATCAAGGCCTGAAAGGTCAAAATTCAGAATTCATTTATCAGTCTTGGTAACCTAAAAATAGGGTTGACACCCGCACACACTACACGCTTTATTCTTGAACTCAAGCAGTGCAAAATCTGATAGAAAGTCAAAAACCTGACTAAAAGTGAAAGACAATACCTGTTCTTTTCTTCTTCGGCCCATAAGGGGGAAAGGGAGACTTCGAGGCAGAGGCGCCAAGCCTATCCGCCGCCCTAGTAGGTGGAAGTCAAGGCCCAAAAGGGAGCAAATGTCACAAAGCCCAAGTACAATTAGGTTTATTTTTTCATCAATGCAAATCAATTCCGAAGTGAAAGTCAAGTTATGAAAAGAAAAGCATGTCAAGAGGGCAAAGTCCCCGCAAGGAAAACCTTGGGCGTATGCATGCATTATAAATGGGCAAAAAGGCAACAATTTCCTACGCCAAAGACCGAACCCCAACAGGCATAGGGCAGGGGAGGTAACTTTACTTTGAGCATCCCAGAACCCCTTATGGGCTTCCCTTATATTTTCTTCCATCCTTTCTATGTGGTAAAGTCACGAACTGGCAGGATGGTCAAGACGAACTTAAGAAATTGCACTGTGCGAAATCTCGAATATAAGTCAACTTTGAGCACGTCGACTCCCTTTTAATTATTCAATAGAGATTAATGAATCCTAGATGGTGACCGTGTAGGGCCCGCGATCTAGATAGCCTTGTCAATATTTTTTGAAAATTCACATAATTCACGCCTCTCACTAAGGCGTTTTTAATTTAACTCACGCCCTCGTGAGGGTCGTCTTTATCAAATTAACGCCCTTGTTCAGGTCGTCTTTTCATCAAATTCCAAAATCCTTTTAAAATGCACGCCGTCTGAGGGGGCGTCTTTCATCCGAGTCACGACCTAATCTAAGGCGCGTTTTTCAGGAAAATAACAAAAAAAATATAAATGCCTTCTTCATTCGTATGCCTGCATTTTGCCTGTGCATATTTTGATTTATTGTTTGCATGTGTGTGCTTGCATGATGCATCTCCCCTTTATTGGTTATTTCACTTTACCTTATTTGATTAAAGGCTTGGCCCCTTGACCCATCATTAAGGTAAGAATATTACCACTCCTTTGCTCATTGGGCAAGGGGCCAAGTCGAACAGATGAATTAACCTGTTTTATTCAAGTGAAAACCGCAGCTGCAGATACAGGGCAAAAGCAAAGTAAACATGAAGAACGTGGAGAGAAGAAAAGTACACAAACACAAGCCCACAGCCACACAAAGTGCTCAGGTAACAAAAGAAATCTCAATCTCATATATATATACATCATGAATGTCTAAGTACAGGTGTGAGGGTGGAGGAGTACAAGTAAGTCTCTCAGCTCTCGCCTCCACCCTCCTCTACTCTCCTACTCTCAACCTCCTCCTCGCCATCCCGAGCTGGTGCTGGTGGAGGAGGCATGGGCCCCCGTGAAGAAGCCGGAACTCGAGCCTGGCCCCCTGCCTCACTCCTCTCTCGAAGAGAAGAACCCGCCACGAAGGTAGAGCTGGTGAAGGAGTACCCCGCAGCCCGTGCTCGCTCACGGCCTCGCTGCAACCGCTCCTCAGACACTCGCAGCCGCTCCTGGGAAAGGATCAACTGGGTCCTCGAGTCGGCTAGCTCTCGCTCCCGTGCCGCCAACTGCTCCTGGAACCGGGCACGCTCCGCCTGCTGAAGCTCAAGGAACTGGGCACGCTCCGTCTGGTGCTCCTCTCGCTCTCGGGCACGCTCCTGCCTCTCCAGCTCCAGGGCAACCCGCAGCTCCGCCACGTCCTGGGGAAGCTCCTCCCAACGCCTCGCAAAGCGCTCCAACTCTGTGATCCGCTGCTCGCGGATCGCCAACTCGGTACGCGCCGCTCGCAGCTGTGCACTCTGAAAACAGGCAAACCAATCATCAAATTTCACAATTCAATGAAGCAAATAAACAACACATTGTTGAAGGTAAATCACTCACCTGCGAGGACATCGCCTGCTGTCCCTCACAGACGCAAGCAATAGCTACTCGGAGCTCATCGGTTTGCAAAACATTTTTTTTTATCAGTGCACAATGCTATATTTAATTAATAATTGAATTGACTGAGTTTGAGTTCAGAATTTACCCGTCTGGCGAGGTCGCGCTCTGCTGCCTCAGCCCGTGCAACCGCTCCAGCTAGCTGCTCTGATAGCGCGGTCACCTCCGCGCTAGGTCCCCTCAAGCTGGAGGCCTCCCCTGGATCTCTCCTCACTATTCCCTGCTGAGCACGCTGCATTCATTGAGATCGTCAGTGGCTAATCATTAATAATTCAACAAAAAAATTCATTTGCATATAGAAGTAATTTAAACACTCACCAGGGTCTCTAGGTCGGCCCGTGTGGCGGCTAGCTGGTCCTCCAGGCTGTGTAGGTGGGCCTGGGCGTCTATCGCCGCTATGTCCCTCGCATCCTGCATCCATTGCATGTTAGTCACATGATAGTCACATAAGCATTGGCATTTAGAAATAATTGCATTCATACATACCCCTAAGACCCTCATCTGGGGTCGGCCGGCATGTACCTCCCAGTAGCGCCGGAGGTACTCGGAGCTGTCTGTCGCCTGGGAAGTAACTCGGATCCCGCCTCGCTGCCAGTCGGCGTACTGCTCCTCAAAACGTACCCTCCAGTCGGTCGTCTTGGTGCGACCGTGGGTCTTCTTGCCAATCCCTCGAGGCTCCCCGACCTCGATCCATTCCTGGGGCAGGCCCAGGGTCCTCATCACCAACCTGAGCCGTAACGGCTCAATCTTACTCAAGCAGTGTAGCCACAGCTCACGCCCGAAGCGAGGTCGCCCCGATACGACCCAAGGCTGGCCCTCATCTGTCATCCCCTCGTATGGCCTCCACTGCACCTGCATTCATACATACCATTATCATTTCATCATAATCAATTCAAATCAATTCAAAAGAAATTCATATCATTCATTCATACATACCAGCGAGGGAGGGAAGTCGCGGAACTCTCTCCGTAGAACCCACAACTCGTAGTCAAGTGGGGCACCGAAGACGACTGGTAACCAGCGTCGCGCCAGAGGAAAGGATCCCTCAGCTCCGGGCCGTGGGTCGACGCGCCCCATCGGCATGTACAAGTGACTCCACACCTGCATCCATGCATTGCATTAGTAAAGCATTCATTTGCATAAAAGAAAAGGAAAAAGGAAGATAACTACCTGAAGAAAAGGTGAGAAGCCACTGACGGTCGTCTCACGTCCTGTCCCCGTGGACAGGTCCGCCAGCAGGTGTGCCAGCAGCGCCGCTCCCCAGGCGTAGGTGCCAACTGTCTCCAGGTCCTCGAGGATCGCCAAGAAGCGGCAGTTCATGACATCGGCTTTCGTCCCCAGCAATAATCTCCCGAGCAGCAGCAGCAGGAACCTCCTCAGGTCTCGGTCCGCTCTCTCATGGTCAGTCGGGTCCTGGCAGCATACCGCTCTCACCCCGTCCGTCAGCCTCTGTACAAACTCACCTAAGGTCCCCCCTGACCTGTGCCTGGCATCTCCTAAACCCATCACCGTAGTCAGGTCGGTACGGAAGATGGTCCTACACTCACTAGGTACCTCATAGACCATATCCAGCCCTAGCAGTCTCTGGGCCATCTCCGTGTAGTCAGGATAGGTGAACCCACTCACAGCCTCACCATCCACCCTCAACCCCGTAATCCTGGTCACATCCTCTAGGGTAGGAACCATGTGCCCCCAGGGCATCAAGAAGGACCGGCTCACCCTATCCCAACGCTCCCGTAGAACCTGGATAAGTGCTAGGTCGGGTCTAAATGGCTCGATGGATAGGAAAGCCCTGAACCCGATAGCATCTACCCTAGCCCTCTGGAAGTCGGGGAGACCCTGATATGCTGCCCAGACCATGACCCATGAGATACGGGTCCTCATCAGCCCCTGCACGCATTAAAAGAGAAGAATTTTGCTTAATTGTTTGGTTAATCATGTGTAATTGCGCTATGTTTTGCCTGGGCATTGATTTTAATATTTTGGAAGTCACGACCCTCCTCAGGTCGTTTCTTGGTAAATTCACGCCCCTAAAGGGGGCGTTTTTCTAAATGTGGTTTGAAGTAACGTCCTGGGTGAGGGCGTTTTTCATCTCTGAAACGCCTCTGGGTAGGGCGTGAACTTGTGGTTAATTTCTAAAATCCTAAAATGTTTTTCAAATCACGCCCTCGGCTGGGGCGTTTTCCATTTAGGACCGTTCAGTTTTAAAAGAGAATTAATGAAGAGACGCCCTCTGGTTTGGGCGTTTCCTGTTAAATAACGCCCTGGTGAGGGGCGTGGATTTCATGGTTTTCAGATAATTTAAATAAAAATGACAGCGTGCGAAATAATTAATGAAAACATTTAATGGGCATGGAATTAATGGAAAATCATGTTTTTTTGAAGAAACGACATGCTGCAGGGCGTTTTTCATGAAGATTAATTGATTTTTAGATAATAAAAGGAATTTACGCCCTTGGTCAGGGCGTTTTGTTTATGAATAACGCCCCTGTGGGGGGTGTTTCTTTTCTGGGTTGCAGGTTTCGTGCCCGAGGGCTATGGAAAATCAGGAAAAAAATAAAATAAAATGAAAATAAAAAAAATGGTTTTGGGGAGGGGGAACTTACCTTTTTGTGCTTCTGGGGTTGTGGTCGAGGCAGTGGCCGTCTGGGCCGCCGGAGCTGACCCCGGGGAGCGACCGCCGCCGTGGACGGTGGTCCACCATCTTCTTCTTCTTCTCCATCTCCCTCTTCTTCATCTTCTTCTCTTTCTTCTTCTTCTTCTCCACCTTCGTCTTCTCTTCCTTCTTCTGTTGATGCCCCTTCGGCCTCGTCGCCACCGGCAACCACCGCCGGTTCTTCAACCGTCACGATGGCGAGTTCCTCCTCGGCATGGGTGGCCTCCAGATCAACGACCTCTGGGGTGGCTACCCTCTGGCGCTTCTGTCCTCCACCGGCCATGGCTAGGGCTAAGGGGGAGGGAGATTGAGAGAGTGAGAAAGAGAACGAGAGAGAAGCTTTGGGGGGGGGGGGCTTCGGTTAGGGTTTGCAGAAGGGGGAAATGAGGACGGAAGGAGGAAGAAGAAGGGGCCTCATGACTTTTGGGTTTCGAAAAGAAGACACGCCCTAAGAGAAGGCGTTTCTAATGGAATTCACGACGAAGCTCTGGGCGTCTCTTAAAGGAAAACGACGATGATTAAGGCGTTAATTTGTTTTGCATGGGGAACGATAACCGTCGTCAGACGCATTGAATGGGCGTTGATTGATGTAATGAAAGTCATCATTGCTGGCTTAGAGTAGCGCCTCAGTCGAGGGCGTGTTATTTTTAAGAAGTGACTAAGGAAACGACGTTACTTTTGATGAGTCAACGATTATATTCTTTGGGGTTTGAATCTATTCACGCCTTTCCTGAAGTCGTTATTTAAGTCACGCCCACTGGTGCAGGCGTTAACTGTGGAAGATGGGCCGATTGAGACGCCTTCACGGCATTCTTTGAGGCGTTATTTACAACAGAAAAATAGGTTCTGGATGATTTTGTTCATAATCACAGTAATAGTGGCTCAATCAGAAAGCAATCTTCATTATTTTGAAAAAAAAGGATTACAATGCATAATGAGCCACTTTGGTCCTTAATTTCCTCAATGCTATCGCATAATTTTTCCATTGTTCCTTGTCTTCATCCAAGTCTTCTACAGGTTGATGAAGCTTGCTTAGCCTCCACAGAGCTTGAATGGTGATTGTCTCCTCTCCATCTTCATTGCTGCCTAGAGCCCTTAATTTGATTGGAGGAAGATGGGAGATGTCTTCTAGCACTTGCCTTGGAAGCCCGAGCTGAGGAAGGCACCGGTGTGCATTGTACAAGACGAGCTCGGATGAGCCAATAAGTCGAAGGTCCGTGCCGATGGAGAATCTTGCGCGAAGTTCCTGCATTTTGAGTATTCCCGGAGTACAAGTAAAGAGGTTTTTGGGCATTACCTTAAGGTGTTCTCTCCACTCCGCCCTTTTCTTGATTTGAGGAATGCGGTTCGTCACTCTATTGCTTATACCTAATGAGCCGGTTATATAGGAGAGTGGGCTCTTTGAGAAAATTCTTGAGGGTTGTTGGGCTTCATAGCATGGATCGAATTTGAAGTGTAGATCAACCCAACTGGAGAGTGCTAGCATGCACCCGTAGATGGGCCTTCCCATGGCCGCCGATGTAAGCCCGCTATAGAGATATGCTAGGATCGCCGGTCCAACTCTTCCTTCTTCCCATAAGCTCACCACTGCGCTCAATTGGGACTCCTCTAGAAAGTCCTCCGTGGATGGGAATAGGAGTGCTCCTGCTAAGCACACCACGAAGGCTTTGGTCACTCTTTCTATCTCCTCTTCTTCTTTAGCTTGATCTGCTCTCTTGTACACCCACGAGGCGAGCTTCAAGAGGTTAACTCCTTTAGTGACCTTGATTTGGTTCACTATATTTGGGCTAGGTATTAACGAGGTTAGCAACTCATGGGAGGAGATTGGCCTTGGCATGATGGCCATCTTTTCTTCTTCTCTGTGTTTCATCCTTTTCAAGCCTAGGATCATCTCTACTTCTTCCAATAAAATGGTGGCTTCAAAAGTGGAAAATAAGAAACTATGGGTGGAAGGATGCCATGTTTCAATCAATGCTCCTATGGCAGCCCAATCTAGATGGATTTGGTCATAATGTTTGGCATGGGTTATCAATCCTAAGAGATGCCATCTAGCTACAAAGGCCCTCATGTCAGAAGAGAATTTTGAAAGTATGAGGGGTAACCACTTGACTCTTATATATCTTCTAGCCCCTGGAAGATTTGGGTACTCCTGTGAGAAGAGAGGAAGAAAATAAAAACAAAAAAAGAGGTACATGAGCATATGAAGTATTGGACAGAGGAGTTCAGTAACAAAGAAATAAGTGAGCAGTTCGACAGAACAATGAAGGGTTATATGCACAGTAAAGGAAATTAAAACTTACCTGATTCAAAGCAATTCGATTGCTTATGTGCCCTTGTATTTCAGTAATTCTGGGAGTAGAAATCCTAGGTTTCTTCATCATCCTGTCCATCGCCGCCTGCAGTTGACGAAGAACAGAAGCAGAACAAAGGCCTGCAGATGAAGAAAAAAAGAAGCAGTTCGGCTGTAGAGAAATTTTGATTGGTTTGTGAAAGAAAGCCTTCCTTTTTATAAGGATTTGAAGAGACCTGAAGAGTCCCGGAGATAGAAGTTTGATTAGGTTAAGGACTGTGTTCTTGATTTAGAAACGGAAGTTCGTGCTGAATTAACGACGTTGGTTAGGGCGTCGATTCTTAAATTGACGACCTGACTGACGACGTTTTATATTTAACGCCCTAACATGGGGCGTCTTCTTCTAAGCTTTCGTTACTGTTTACGCCTTTGAGTAGGGCGTGTTTTAAGTGTTTAACGACTTATGGCCCAGGCGTCTTTCATGCTGTTAACGCCCTGTGCTTAGGCGTGTTTTATTGGCCTACGGTTTTTTTGACCCCTCCCATGCTTTGATGCTTTTGATGAACTTAAGTGCTGTTATTTTTGGTGAAATTGTTTATGATTAAGCACTTATGATCATGTCATGTTCTGAATTAATGGATGAAGGCTAATAAGTTTCAAGTGCAGAAGTTCGCAGGATTCGAGGCATTTGGACCACCCGTGGGGGGCAACATCGTGTCACCTTGTATCTGTTTCCTGTAAGCATTGTTACTATATGATATCTACACTATTATAGTATGTCAAGGACCTTGTGGTTCTGATGAACCTGAAATTTGAGTTCCCCTTCATCAAAAACAATGACGATTTCAGGAAAGTCTTGATCACACGGATAGGCCGTTGAGTTGTTAAAGGTTTGGGACGATGGTTCCACTTTCTGAGTTGATGCGCGGACAAACGGGCTTCGGCTTAGTGTTAGCTCAGAGATATGGATTCTTGATCAGATCTAAATGGCTTAACAATATTATCCTTGATTATTTTCTATTTTTAGTTTGTTTTATTTTTTTTTTCTTTTAGCCCAGCATGCATCATGTAGGACTTTGAGTTTCATGCTGAAAATCTTCATATTATGGCAATAATGAAGTTCACTCGCTCTTGATTGAGTTGACATGAGATATTCCACTTCAAATCAAGTACTTCGTTCTATTTGAAGCCGTTCAGGCTGATTCCTTGAAAGTGTCCCTTTTGTTGGATCTCTATCCCAATTCTCTTTACTTTTCTGCAAAATTTACCTTGGTTGTAGCACGTCCACGTTGGTTGGTAATCGCTCTCCAATGGTCTTTCCCTGTCGTGCCCACGCGCACACCCTTTATTTACTTAGTTTAATCTCCTTTTATCCAACAAATCGATGTTTCCTTGGAACCACTCAGAGTTGTTTCACTCAGAATCTTGGAAAGATTTCAAATGCTTAATGTCCTGAGGCGTGTCACATCACACCTTGGCGTCTCCTTATCAGTTCATTCCACTTCATTTCTTTTATCACACTTCATTCCATTTCCGTCTCACTCCCTTGCAAAGCAGACGCCAAGGCGGGGCAGCTGTAGACACGCCAAAATTGACGTTTTGTTGATCAGATCTCATGTCATTATGTAAACGCCCCAAGTGGACTTCAATATTCTTATAACATGAAGTTTTTCTATTTTTTGAGCATTTTATGTATTTTTTCTGCATCCTTCGTGATTCACGACCTGACGAAGGGCGTTACTTTCGAAAGTAACGACCTGTGACAGGGCGTTTCAAAAGAAAGGACGACCATTCGTGAGGGCGTCAATTCCTGGTATTATCCGTTAATTTCTGGAATTATCTATTTTCAAAATGAAAAGTATTTTGTGAGTAACGTCCTACCTCAGGGCGTGTTTTTAAGAAACGCCGTTATCTTAGGCGTGTTCCATTAATTTCTAAACAAAGAAAGTTTTATTTCCAAATTTAAATCCAGGAAGAAACGCCCTTTCCTAGGTCGTGTTTCAAGAAACGTCTCTGTGAAGGTCGTCAATTCCTGATTTGACGCCCTGTCCTAAGTCGTGTTTCACTCCAGAGTCCTTCCTTTTTCCATCTTTCCCTCATAGTTCCCTACCATCCTTGGGACTCTTGCTCGATCTTGATCCTTCCCTGGATGCCTCATTACCCATTCTTATCATTTCCTTGTTTGATCACATCCGATTGAAGCTATAAAAGAAAATATCATTCGATCGTGGAAGGGGTTAAGATGTTAAGTATTCAACAAGCACGTTAATCCTTCTGCATCCGTTCAGCATCTTCACGGTTTCCCTCTACTCTCGTCAGGGAGAGCAGGGCTATACATTCTGCTTGTTTTGTTCATCTCGTTCTTAGCATATTATCATTGTCACCTTGTCGTTAGTTTTTTTTATTGCATTAAGCATCATCTTATCATATTCTTTCCCTAGTTCTCTGCTAGGGGTTTTAAAACCATAAAAAAAGAGGTGCGCACGTTGATGTCTTTTCATCATTTTATGTTAGTTTTGGATTGATACTATTGCACTTTGGCTGATCCCCCTCTCTTTTGGTTTGTTCTTATTGTCTTTTTTTTTACAAGGTAATCAACCAAGAAAACCCAATTCATCGGCCGGCCGATTGAAGTTGGAGGAAGAAATCCACATCCATCCCGCATCCCAATTTTCACCAGGTACACGCGATCTCCTTTTCTTCTTATTGAGGTAACCCCTCTGGCGATCACATCATCTCCACTTTAGCACCTCGTGCTATTTTTATTGCCTCCTTTTGCATTATTTATTTATCTCCTTTTTGTCATATTTTTAATCTCCTCTCAAAAACAAGAGCGGATTTTAATCCAATCTACAGGTACCCTAGAAGTCATGACGTCGAGAGGACTTGATTTGTACCGCCGTCGCAATATCATCTTTTCACCAAGTAGACAAGGAATAGATAGACTGGCGTATAGGTTAAATTGGGCGAAGCATGAGCTCGATGGGAAGGCTGCGAACACTAGCTTAACAAGGAGCTGGCAGGTACTAGCCGAAAGGGGTGAGCAGCTGACACTGGCTCAACAAGGAGTCGACATGTACGGGCTCAGAGACTGGACAAGGCAAGACCTTGTGGAAATAGTAAACCCAAGGGGTGAGTGGGAAAAGAAGGCTTGGTTTTTTATTACACTTCATTAGAGAGGCCGTAAAGGCCTTATGGAGGACCCAAGTATAATAAATGCAAGTCACAGGACAATTCCATTATAAGCGTCAGTCCGCAGGTCATTGCAAGATAAAGTGGATTTTCGCTATTTTACAGAGGGTCCTCAGAGGGAACTACGAGCATTATGGTGCAATCAATGTTGGATTGGACACAGGGTTGCTGACACCGACTGGTGGGGGAACGGGCCGGGCACGGTTTAAGATGAGTAGTCGGGCGCCGACTCGGGGTCGGGTGTTAGCAATGTCTAGAACACTTACATATAAGGGATGCATCATGTAGATGTGGTCTTCGGAGGGTATGCCAGGCTAACTCGAACCAACGGGTGGGAGAGTCGGTCGTCAGCTCAAAAAGAGCAGTCAACGAGTGGTCCCTTCGATGTTGATGGTTCTAACATGGGGGCGTCCCCGATGTTACAATGACACATATATCATATGTAGGCGAACCCGGTGCACGAGTGTTTCCACTGTTACCATGACGCTCCATAAGCAGTAAAGGGGGAGGTTTGTGTGAATCGGTTAGATGAGGGGTGTTGATGTGACATACCCTTGACATGTGTTAAGCTGAACAAGCCAACCAACAAAGTCTTCGCCACGCGCTCATGCTGGATGTCCTCAATGTCTCAAATGTTCTGTGCTTGTGTTGTGTGCCCCTTGGAATTCCTAAGGGGGGGGGGAATTTATAGAGAATGTTGGTGGGGAAGAAGAAGGGTCAGGGTGGTTCGCGTAAAGGGGGTGATGGAGGTTTATGTGGACCAGGTTGATGGGGGTCATCCTAGTCGGCATAAACCCCCCCTTGGGGGTTTACGTAAGCCGGGTTAAGGGCTGAGGAGAAAAGGTTTTTTCCCCAGCCTGGTCCCCGTAAAGCCCCCTCACCCCCCAACGGGGTTTACAGGGACTGGGTTGGGGCCAGGAGAAAACCCTTTTTTCTTTTTCTTTTTCTAAGAGAGAGAGTGATTTACGTGGACCAGTTTGATGGTCCTATTTTTCATTTTCTTTTTTTTTTTGTTTCTGGGGGAGAGATAAAGGTTTTAGCGGATCGGGCTGGGGGGCCAGCTTGGTCCACGTATACCCCCCCAAGGGGGGTTTACACGTACCACCTTGTAGTCCTAGAGAGGGAGAGTTTAAAAAACTATAAAACCCCCCTTATGGCTATTCTGGGCCCCAGTTTGACTTAGTGTGAATTAGACACGTGGGGGATAGGGACTGGTTGGTTTGGGCATGTTGAACGAGGTGGTATCGAACTATTCCTCATGAAATGTTGCTTACTCTATGCTTGAGCGTAGCTTCTGTGGATCCCACGCACTTCCTCGGATTGGTGATTTGGCTCACGCTTGTACGAAGAATGAGGCATGATCTGGGACTGGGTCTGGTGGCCCTAGGCAGGGTGACCTTAGGGAGCACGTTAGGGGCAATCATGCCTAGTTGGACTCCCTCCTAGGGTGGACTACTGCTGAGGGGAGAAGCTAGGGTGGACAAATTAAATAAACAGAATAGTTAAGTGATGAGACCGAGTCGAATCCACAGGGAGAATTAGATTTGAAAGTTGAAAACCTTGAGTTTTTAAGATTTAAAAATCATGAGAATTGAATTGAAAATTACCTTAGAGAGATTTAGATGCAATTTATAAGGGTGGAATCGATAGAAGAATCAAACGAAAAATTATAATGAAAATAGGGTGACGTAGGAAGAGAAATAACTTTCAAATTAGATAAAATTAGAAGAAGTGACAGAAGACAAAGTTGAAGATCACAGGGTTAAGAATAACTTTTATGAAGAGTGCAGAGATAGAAAATAAGAGGAAGAAGGTGAAAACTGGGGAAACACGGAACCTATGCGCGCGGATGAACAGTAACACCGTTAAAGATAGAACTGCGGGAAAATGAAAATAACTCAAAAATAAAGAAGAACTAGAGGAAGTGGTAGAAGACGAAAATCTAGATCTATAAGAGAGGAACAACTTTCAGGAAGAACTCAGAAATAAAAGAGGATTAGAAGGGCTTCAAAATGGAGGAATAAAATAAGGTATCAACTCGGATGAACAGTAATCTATCAGGACCGAATTTAGAAAAACATGTAATAACTTAAAAATAGAGAGGAACTAAAGGAAATGGTAGAAAGAGAGAATGTAGAGAACTGAAATTTGAACAACTTTTAAGAAAACAAGAAATTGAAATAACGATTAGAAAAATATGTAAATGACTATGAAATGGCTAAAATCTTAAGAACTTACAATAACAACCACTTAGACTTACAAAATTCCAAAACTTCTAATAATTTAAATGGATAATAAGATTGAAAGAAATTAGAACCTGAAGGGGCCTCCTGCCCTTATCTCCTTGTTTCTTCAAAAACACTAAATTAACTCTCACAAATTTCTCACAAGCTTTCACAAAAATAAATGACAATAATAGAACTTAAAAACGTATTACAAAGCTTCCCTCCGAACTCTTCCCAACCTCTCCTTTTATAAGCCTTAAATTCACCCCTATTCTTCATTTGAACACCTTCTATTTTCTCTCTCCGTTGCCGTGTGAAGCCACATGAAGAAGGCCTCCTCAACCGTGTGAAGACGTTGACCTTGCTAGCTTGTTGACATGCCAATCGCCCAGCCGCATTTCAGCGTGGAGGCATTGAAGCCTTGGCCCGTCGACCATGTGAAGGCCTCGTGGGTGGAGCTCCTCCAGCCAACGCTGGCAGCCCATGCCGCATGAGCCGCCCGTGGAGATGCTGGCAGCATCGCCCATGGTGCGCCCGCGTTTGGCCTTGGAGACGTCTGAAGCTCGCCAGCGCGTGAAGCGCCCTCATCAACCTCATCGCGCTGACCCGTCTAGGAGAAGGCTTGGCCACTGTGCGAAGTCCACGTGAGAACCAACTGCATGTCTTTTGCCGTGGTTGACCATGCCATCGCGTGAAGGCTTCTTCAGCCGCTGGCTCCCTACATGCATGGCCGACGTGAAGGACGTGAAGCCCATTCCTTGTGCATGAGCCACGTTCCAACGTGAAGACATTGAAGCTTCAACGTTTGTTTGAAGCATATTACGAATATATATATATATATATATATATATATATATATATATATATAGATCTAAAGATGAGAATACATGTATGTCATATATATATTATATGAAGGAGGCCAAAGATGCTTTTGTGAAACTTATGCCAACGTGCTGATGATATTATATATATATATATGGATATATTATGTATATAGTGTGTATATAGATATATCATGTATATAAATATGATATATATAAATTATATGTATATGTTATATATATAAATATAGGTATATATATTAAGAATATAAGAATATATTTATTAGATAAGTGAGTATTTATTATCCAGAGATGTTAATAATTTGATTTTAATTTTAATTTTTTTATTTACTTTACTTTTCTTTATTTGAATTATATATATATATATAAATCGATAGATAGAATATATATATATGAGTATATATCTATTTATAGTTTTCTTTTTCTCTCTTTTTTTTCTTTTGAATTAAGATTGGGCTTGGTCGGTCATGGGCTTTGGCTCATTCTTGTCGAGTCCCTGCAAAATAACATATTTATTGATCAAATTATAATAATTTCATCACACTAAGTATTTTGATCAAAAATTGATATTAAGTGTGATAAGTGCATAATTATTAACATTAAAGCTCATAAAAAGTGGGAATATCATAAATTAACTCATACAAATGCACACTTATCAATAGGGACTGGTTGGTTTGGGCATGTTGAACGAGGTGGTATCGAACTATTCCTCATGAAATGTTGCTTACTCTATGCTTGAGCGTAGCTTCTGTGGATCCCACGCACTTCCTCGGATTGGTGATTTGGCTCACGCTTGTACGAAGAATGAGGCATGATCTGGGACTGGGTCTGGTGGCCCTAGGCAGGGTGACCTTAGGGAGCACGTTAGGGGCAATCATGCCTAGTTGGACTCCCTCCTAGGGTGGACTACTGCTGAGGGGAGAAGCTAGGGTGGACAAATTAAATAAACAGAATAGTTAAGTGATGAGACCGAGTCGAATCCACAGGGAGAATTAGATTTGAAAGTTGAAAACCTTGAGTTTTTAAGATTTAAAAATCATGAGAATTGAATTGAAAATTACCTTAGAGAGATTTAGATGCAATTTATAAGGGTGGAATCGATAGAAGAATCAAACGAAAAATTATAATGAAAATAGGGTGACGTAGGAAGAGAAATAACTTTCAAATTAGATAAAATTAGAAGAAGTGACAGAAGACAAAGTTGAAGATCACAGGGTTAAGAATAACTTTTATGAAGAGTGCAGAGATAGAAAATAAGAGGAAGAAGGTGAAAACTGGGGAAACACGGAACCTATGCGCGCGGATGAACAGTAACACCGTTAAAGATAGAACTGCGGGAAAATGAAAATAACTCAAAAATAAAGAAGAACTAGAGGAAGTGGTAGAAGACGAAAATCTAGATCTATAAGAGAGGAACAACTTTCAGGAAGAACTCAGAAATAAAAGAGGATTAGAAGGGCTTCAAAATGGAGGAATAAAATAAGGTATCAACTCGGATGAACAGTAATCTATCAGGACCGAATTTAGAAAAACATGTAATAACTTAAAAATAGAGAGGAACTAAAGGAAATGGTAGAAAGAGAGAATGTAGAGAACTGAAATTTGAACAACTTTTAAGAAAACAAGAAATTGAAATAACGATTAGAAAAACATGTAAATGACTATGAAATGGCTAAAATCTTAAGAACTTACAATAACAACCACTTAGACTTACAAAATTCCAAAACTTCTAATAATTTAAATGGATAATAAGATTGAAAGAAATTAGAACCTGAAGGGGCCTCCTGCCCTTATCTCCTTGTTTCTTCAAAAACACTAAATTAACTCTCACAAATTTCTCACAAGCTTTCACAAAAATAAATGACAATAATAGAACTTAAAAACGTATTACAAAGCTTCCCTCCGAACTCTTCCCAACCTCTCCTTTTATAAGCCTTAAATTCACCCCTATTCTTCATTTGAACACCTTCTATTTTCTCTCTCCGTTGCCGTGTGAAGCCACATGAAGAAGGCCTCCTCAACCGTGTGAAGACGTTGACCTTGCTAGCTTGTTGACATGCCAATCGCCCAGCCGCATTTCAGCGTGGAGGCATTGAAGCCTTGGCCCGTCGACCATGTGAAGGCCTCGTGGGTGGAGCTCCTCCAGCCAACGCTGGCAGCCCATGCCGCATGAGCCGCCCGTGGAGATGCTGGCAGCATCGCCCATGGTGCGCCCGCGTTTGGCCTTGGAGACGTCTGAAGCTCGCCAGCGCGTGAAGCGCCCTCATCAACCTCATCGCGCTGACCCGTCTAGGAGAAGGCTTGGCCACTGTGCGAAGTCCACGTGAGAACCAACTGCATGTCTTTTGCCGTGGTTGACCGTGCCATCGCGTGAAGGCTTCTTCAGCCGCTGGCTCCCTACATGCATGGCCGACGTGAAGGACGTGAAGCCCATTCCTTGTTCATGAGCCACGTTCCAACGTGAAGACATTGAAGCTTCAACGTTTGTTTGAAGCATATTACGAATATATATATATATATATAGATCTAAAGATGAGAATACATGTATGTCATATATATATTATATGAAGGAGGCCAAAGATGCTTTTGTGAAACTTATGCCAACGTGCTGATGATATTATATATATATATATGGATATATTATGTATATAGTGTGTATATAGATATATCATGTATATAAATATGATATATATAAATTATATGTATATGTTATATATATAAATATAGGTATATATATTAAGAATATAAGAATATATTTATTAGATAAGTGAGTATTTATTATCCAGAGATGTTAATATTTTGATTTTAATTTTAATTTTTTTATTTACTTTACTTTTCTTTATTTGAATTATATATATATATATAAATCGATAGATAGAATATATATATATGAGTATATATCTATTTATAGTTTTCTTTTTCTCTCTTTTTTTTCTTTTGAATTAAGATTGGGCTTGGTCGGTCATGGGCTTTGGCTCATTCTTGTCGAGTCCCTGCAAAATAACATATTTATTGATCAAATTATAATAATTTCATCACACTAAGTATTTTGATCAAAAATTGATATTAAGTGTGATAAGTGCATAATTATTAACATTAAAGCTCATAAAAAGTGGGAATATCATAAATTAACTCATACAAATGCACACTTATCAATATGGACTGGTTGGTTTGGGCATGTTGAACGAGGTGGTATCGAACTATTCCTCATGCAATGTTGCTTACTCTATGCTTGAGCGTAGCTTCTGTGGATCCCACGCACTTCCTCGGATTGGTGATTTGGCTCACGCTTGTACGAAGAATGAGGCATGATCTGGGACTGGGTCTGGTGGCCCTAGGCAGGGTGACCTTAGGGAGCACGTTAGGGGCAATCGTGCCTAGTTGGAGTCCCTCCTAGGGTGGACTATTGCTGAGGGGAGAAGCCAGGGGAGATGTTTCTCATCCTTTTGAGATGTTTTGTAGGGCAGCGATGCTTCTTGGGATGTGGATGGTGACTTGGGGTGCTCTCAATGAGGTGGCACTAGTGTCGCCCACAAGGTGTTTGGGGGTGGTCCCCACACTCACTGGGGTGTCAAATAACGTAGCTAGCGGACCCTATAACTTGCGTATGACATGATAGTCGGGGGTGGTAGCGTATAGTTATCAGATGGAGGCATGCTGGCCATGAAAGCCCGGGCTTGGTATGGTATGCCGTGCTGTACGGTGGGCTGGTAGGCAGCCCGGGGTTGGCCCGTTTGCTAAGAAGTAAGCGGCCCATAGCTGCGTGTCGGGGTGTCGGGTGTGGTCCCCATCTTTCGTAGAGTCACCGCATAGTGCAGCAAGTGTCCCAGAACCATGGGTTAGACCCAGATCATTATAGAATGGCTGGAAAAATGGGCACTTGTAAGGTGTTCGAGATAATTCCCAACTCTTGATTAGGGGCCGTATAGGCTGACTAATGGCCTCCGGAGCCTAAATTCAGTTAAGGGCCAGGATCTATTAGTGTAGACTGGCTGGAGGGAGGCATTTTGGGGATAATCCCTGACCTCGTTGCTGGGTGCCAGATAGCGCGGCGTACTGCTGGTAGCCCCCAGGTTAGCCTTGGTGGCATAGTGTTGGCGAGCTAATGCCGCATGCTGGGTGGTTGGGGGTGGTTCTCGCTTGTTGTTGGAGTTGCCGTGAGTCACGGCTGTTGTGTCCCTGGTTTTGATAATGTCTGACTATGACTCATTGATGAGTCTAATGTGGATTTGATGATGTCAACATGTATTGAGTTCAGGTCAAAGAATGTCAGCAGATATCCCAAATAGTCAGCATAAGAGATTGAACTTCGTTCAAGCCTAGACAACTGATCGATCGACAAAAGAAAAGTCAGTCGACAGATTACAAAATCAATCAACTGATATTCCATGGGCTGACAGATTTCTGTAGTAGGAAGCAAAAGCAACTGCACTACAAGTAAAGCGTATGTCAGATCTCAAAAAAGGCAGATGAGTCAAATGGAACAAAGAGCTCCAATTATGTGCCAATCAAGATTGAATGAAGCAGGTGCAAGGGCCTTTGAACTTGCAGAACTAAAGAGGCTAAGTCTGTTCAGTTTGTCAACTGACAAAGGGAAAATCAGTCGACCTGACCAAAAGACAGTCGACAGATGAAGAAGTCAGTCGACTGATATGCAATTCAATTGAAAGACATTCTGCAAAAGTCAGCAGAAGAAATCAGTTTAAGTCAACACATGCAGGTGCACTCTTTCACTGCCAAAATACATTGAAGATGGGCTGGCAAGTGCCTTCAAAGAGGTTGACTAGCATATTGGGCTGATGCAATGAAGATGGGCTGCGTTGAGGAAGAATTGACAGACGAATGCAAAAATTAGTCAACCTTAGAAAATTCAGTCGACTGAATTTTGGAAAAATCAGTCGACCTTAGAAAAATCCATTTACTGAATTTGGGAAAATTAGTCGACCATAGAGAAGTCAGTCCACTGACATTTCTTCAAGACTGCCCATGTGCTCAGCAGTGCAAACATCAACAAGCAAAGGTAGCAGCTAGGCCCGCAACAACAATGGACATAGCAGCAACAACAAAAGACAACAACAACAACAAGCAACACCATCAGAAGTTGGCATTAGCAATAGCTAGCAGCAACAACAACAAAGGATACATGAAGGCTGTGTCGACTCAATCAAGTCATAGAGTTGACACAACTGATGAAGAATCACAGGAATTTAGAGGAATAGTCATCAAGCCATCTAGCCATCAAAAGAATGCAAATTCAGCCGACCAAGTACTGCACATCAGGTGTTTGATGAAATACTACTAAGAACAAATCAACTAAATTCATAAGCTCAACAATAGCAGCAGCAATAGCATGGAGCAATAGCAGTCAGCAGCTTCAGCAAAATCATCAACAACAACAACCAGCAACAACTTTAGTAGCCAGCAACGAATTCAGCAAAGCCAGCATAAGCAGCAGTAGCAACCAGCAGCACTCAAGCAACATAAGCAGCAATATCAATAGTAGCAGTTGTACAACAACAAGCAATTGCAGGCATCAAGTAGCAAAAGTAGCAGTAACAAGTAGCAATAGCAGCAGCAACAACAGCAAGCAGCACTAGCATCACCAGCGACAGCCACCAGCTACAACCAGCAGAAGTCAGTCGACCTTCCCAAGATGAGTCGACTGAAAATGGGAAAAATCAATCGACCCTAGGAAGTTCAGTCGACTGATATTGCCTTGAGTTCTGAAACTCGTACAATCTGCCAGTAGGGTCAACTGGTCACGTGATAACTTAAGTGATCACGTGATTGTCTACTCAAAGTCAACACCCCTGACTCTGGGATTCATCCTTTGGCTTCTAGAAGGTCCTTGGACAATATTTTGAAATGTTTTCTTGAGGACTAATGAGAAGACAGTTCTGAAAAGGTGAAGGACAAGAAGTCTTCCTTTTTCCATTGGACCAATCGAATTACTTCTGCCCAAGCACTTGACAGACCAGCAGATGTGGAGAAGGGTTTTAGACAAAGATCTTTTTTATCAAGGACCAATTAGAGGACAGATCTGAAAAGGTTCTTAGACAAAGAACCTTATTTTTATTCTGACCAATCAAATGCAGATCTGGGAGGGAAAGCTTCTTGCCCTTTCCCTCTATAAATATGGACCTCCTATCTGAAGAACTCGTTGCTACCCTGAAGAACAGAAGACCGGGAAAAACCAGAGAGTATTTGTGCCTTTAGCAAAAAATTTGTGAGCAAGAGAAAAGAAGAGAGGAGCAGCCCAGCAACTGGCCGACCCAGTCCAGTGCTGAGAAGAAGAAGAAGAGAGCCTTGAGCCTTGAGAGAAAATAGCCTTGCAGCTGGCCTAAGCTTGAAGAGAAGACCGCCAGATCTGAGTTCAGATCTACAGATATAGCTTCATGACCTTGTTCTGAAGCTACATTTGTTTTCCTCTTTTGTTTTATGTTTTTCCTTTGAAAACTCTGAATCTGTGTCTCAGTGTGTAGTGCTGTTCTTGACAGTAGTGTTGTCCGGTGCTCTGTTTTAGAGATCGGTTTGGCTTTTGGCAGTAGTGCAGCCGTGTGTGTCTCTTCGGGAGTTGTCCCCGTGTTTTGCTGCATCGTTGCAGCGTGTCTTGTGTTTATTTTATTTTTCCTTTTGGGGTTTATCCCAGTGTGCTTCTATGTGTAGCAGCGTGAGGATTGCGTCCTCGTGTGTGGGGGGCATGTCCCCGTTTGTTTGCTGCGTGTAGCAGCGTGTGTGTGTGTGGTGCGTTGTCACCGTTTGGTGCTGCACGTAGTAGCGTGAGGACTGTGTCCTCGTGAGAACTTTGTCCTCATGTTAAGCTGTGTATCAGTGGTTCTAGGGTTGCATCCCCTTCAAGCTGTTAGTCAGCGGTTTGAGGACTGTGTCCTCGTGAGGAGTGTGTTCCTAATCAAGCTGTGTGTCAGCGGGAAGCTTTGTATCAGCGGTTGTAGGAGACTTGTCCCTGTTGCTGCATTACATCATGGTAAAAGTCTCACCGGGTTTGGTGAGGGGTGGACGTAGGTCTACGGGTATGCAGATTGAACCACCTTAAAAATATACTATGCAGTGGTGTGTGCCTATGCGCTTGTTCCTTGTCTCCTATCTCCGTTCACAAGATCTTGAGTGTTTTAGATTTACACATTCTTATATGTTCTTACACTGCACATGCATACCTTGAGTTGATCACACACACACCCACTAAGTGTGCCATCCAGGCTTGGCGTAAGCCATCTTCTACTCAGTTTATTGTGATCATCCTTTGTAAAGGACTGCATACTTCCGTTGCGGCATATCTTGTTGGGAACATGTTGATTCACTCAATTTCTTATATTATCATATCGTTATATCTTTTATCGGTTTATCAGGTGCGAGGGTGTGCCAGTCACCTAGGTGACAATTAATTCTGGCTCCAAGACTGGGATGGTCTGGAGCCAAGGGTGCGCTCCGTCTGACTAACCAGATGATGATGGGTATCGGGTGGGGACTGGAGACCCGCCATGCCATAAAGTGTTGGTCCTAGGTAGGCGAGCGGACAAAAAGGGGGGGTTGAATTTTCCCCAACTAAAAATGGTAAATTAAAAACTAACTAAGCGAAATTAATAAGTTTTATTGAGATTGAGGAATTAACTAAACAAGGAACTAAATTCTCTCAACCTCTCCGATCTCACACGATCATACAAAGGAATATAACAATTAAACCATACAATCCCATGAAGCAAACCATAAGACAATGTGATTTTTAAGGTGGTTCGGGACCATGACGGGCTCCCTACATCCACCCCTCACCAAAACCTAATGAGGCTTCACTCGGGGATAAATCCTCAAAACGGAGATGACGCTCCAAACACACACGCAGGATGACGCTTGCACACACACGGGGATACACCCCAACACACACACACACACACACACACACACACACACACACACACACACACACACACACACACACACACACACACACACACACACACACACACACACACACACACACACACACACACACACACACACACACACACACACACACACACACACACACACACACACACAGAGAGAGACGAAGTCTCCTACACGATCCGATGACCAGATCATAAACACACACACACGCTGCAACAAACGTAGCACAACGACACACACGACCGCACGCAGGCGATCAAACACGACCGTATACACAGACGGTCACACACACAAATATCTCTAATGTTTGGAAGATAAACACGAATGATCAAATCATGTTAAACCCGAACTATAGAACATGGAGCATCTCAAGAACAACATAGAAAGCATGTAGAAATAATCTCCCTCGAACTCCAATAGCCGGATGAAGATATTCCTTAAATAACAAGTCAGAGGGAAGCCGGATGAAGATGATTCTTGCGTCCTCTTGATATTCTTGTCGATCCGCTCCTTTCTTCTTCTTCCACGAGCTCCAAAATCCTCTCCAAGTAGATCAAATCCTTCCTTCAAGAGCTTTTCCTTCCTTTCTCCTTTTCTTCACCTGCAAGATGGAAAACAATGAACACATTAGGGTTGTCACTTATGAAATTCATAGCTCTCATATGTATACATATAGGAGACATCAAAAGACTAGTATATCCCTTCTAGAAATCTCCAAAAGGACTCTCAATAGGTCTCCCACCAACCCAAAGGCAAAGGGGTAAGAGTTAGGCAAAAGTTGACTTGGTTTAGATGGGTTTCAGAAACACATTTTTGGGTTTTCGCCGTTGCCGGTCGACCTACACGGGTTGGGCGGTCGACCAGAATTTTACAGGACTAAAAATCCCCTTTCTGGGGATTTCGGTCGAGCAGAGCTACAGGGTCGGTTGACTGCCAGCTATAGTAAATTCCAGACTATCACATTTTATCCCCAAACTCCATTGCAACCCTTCCAAACTCTGTGACATCAAACTCCTTTGATCTTGGAGGGATTATACAAAGAATGTAACCTGCAAAATCATAATAAAAATGATTAGAACTTTAGGTTAATAATCAATATGATAAATGTATGAAATGCATACATGAAAGCCCATGTTCAAGGTACATACAAACACTTTGAACCACAAAAGTTTTAAGCTAAAGGTCAAAAATTATTTCTATGCAAGTGAGCAAAGTATGAGACCCATTTAGCCATGCACATATACAAGTGAACACTTTGAAAACATGATTGACTAAAGGTCAAGATCAATAGATATGCATTTGTCCAATATGAATGCATCATGTAACCAAGCTCCATGAAAAGTATGCATAGGAAGCATTCAATGCTTTACAGAATAACCATGAAACCTTCATTCACAAAAGAACCCTTCTAGACAATTGTCAGGATGTGAATTACACAAATTTACCCAACTAGGGATTGGAATGAAGAACCATGCATCTAAGCAAATCTTATGATGCTAGCAAGCCGTGCAACCTAGCATATTGAAAGTGCGTGAAATACATTCTCAAACCATCAAATCCTCAACTAGAGATGTGATCATTTTGACATGCATATAAGCAACACATGTGAGCTTCATAAAATCTAATTGTTCCAAACTTCACATGAGTTAGCTTAACCAATTTTCAAGCACACATTGAATGGAATTACCATAACCATATGATCATGAATCCATATAATGAGAGAGCATCATTCAAATCACATTCATCAAGTTTCAAGTAAATAAGTTGAGTAGTTTTCAAGTCCAAAAACTTTATGAGAAAAATACATGAAAATATCCAACCAAGGCATTGAAAACCTTTTTGATGAAATATATGAAATATAGAAAGAGTCAATGTAATGCAATGAGAAGGTTAACTCCCTTTTTGAGGAAGAGCTTCATTGATGGACTCCTTTGAGTTCCAAGCTGATTTTGATCCTGCAAGCCAAGATAACATAGCATGAGTTCCTTAAACAACAATCATTCATATAACTTCCAAGTGAGAATCTTGAAGTCATATGTTAACTCATCAACCAAGATACATACATGTTGCTAAATGAAACATACACAGGCATGCTGATTGATGCACATCGCCACAAGTACAATCATTTTGTTATCATTAAAATCAACCACCAAATATCAATTAGGAGATGCAATAATCTCCCCCTTTTTTATGATGACAAAACAATGTGTGCGAGAGTTCCTAAGGATGGCATAGAAGTAGTTAAATGAATGTTATGAGAATGGTGGATAAGACTTTAATCACATTCAATCACATTCTCCCTCAAAACTACTCTCTCTTCATTGAGTAGAAAGAATTGCACACAACAAGGCATTGAGCACACAACCAACATTCTTCTCCCCCTTTTTGTCATCCACAAAAGACAGGGTGTTATAAGCCATGATATGAACATGTGAGGCCGGAAGGGATGATACCAATTGTGATACCAATTGTTGGTAATTGGTGGCCTCAAAGATGTGAAAGTGCAGTGAATGAGAGTTGGCCTCAAGGATATGAACCATTATTGGAAGATGTATGCAACATGAAGTGTTCAACATGATAGCATTCAAGGTCTAAAGCTCATTTTAGATATTCACAATATGTAAGAGTAAAGTAACGGCAAGATGGCATATCAAATGAGTTTCTTTGATTTTCAAATTTTTTAATTTTTATATTTTCTTTTGAAATGCATAAAAACTCAATACAAATATATGATGACACTATAAATGCATGCATTGCGATTAAACAGATATGCCTATGAGCTCAAAAACCATGTTGATTATTTCTATGTAAGGGTCACAAATTGATTTTCATGGTTTTCAGATTTTAAATTTTCTTTAAGAATGCATGAAGCTAAATGCATACAAATGATGAGATATGAAATGCACCATGCAACGAAGCAGATATATACATATTACATGCAACATAGCTCCCCCTTAGTCATTTAAGAGGGGAAAGGGTATAAGAAAAGTGCATAAGAGTCAAAATAACTAGGATGCTTATTATGTGTAACACCTAGGGGATTGTGCAATCACATAGAGGAGTTATGCAATAGTCAATGCAATCAATCAATTTTCTGAGAACATATTAAATTAAATCTTCATATGTGTAGGTGAATAACATGAAAATAGACTATAGCCATATGGATATTCAGATTTTCAGATCAACACAATGAGAGATTATACAGACTGCATTTCATTTTATGAGAACAGCGTATTGGAGGCTACGCTCTACCATAATGAGTTTTCACCATAATTTTTTAACTCAACCAATATCACATGATAGTCAGAATTTTTCAAGAGTGATCAGATTCAAATAATTCTTTTTTACGCGCGGAGACACATGGAGCTCATGCCAGAATCTCCGGTTACTCAGAATACTGAACCATTTCACCTCATTTTGAGCAGAGATACTAATACAACTCATTTCTGAAGTGAACCACATCACGTCTCAGGTGACACGTGCCCAATTTACTCAGTGAGACTAAACATTGCTCTGCCATTCTTTTCAGATTCTTTCTACAAAAATAGGCAGGTAGCTTTTTCATCAACTGTTTCTTTGACATTCATGCAGCAAGTTTAATATTTCTAGAGTGTTGAAAGAAAATTCCTACATCCTTATCTCTAGCACTCATTTTCACATTTTATGCATGAAGTGTGTGAATTTGATTCAGCATGTATACCAAAAATTTCATGAACACATAATAGTGTAGCTCCCCCTATTTAGATGCACTTATTAGAAGTTTACTCCCCCTGAGTGTATGAGAAGTAGCAGTCTAGTGATGACTCAATTTGCAACATTATTTAGCAAGAGATGTGAGGTCTTAGAAATTCTAAGGGGGTGATTAGCATATAATAACATGCAAGCACACAATGGGAGTATATGCATTATGCAATGTAACAATATTTTGGCACACGGTGAGCTTCATCTTACAAAAGCACTATGTGAATGATATGCAGATATGCTATGTAAATATGCAATGTGATGGAGAATGTCGGATTTTTATTTGAGAGTTCTAAATGTATTACAAAATTTAACATGGGTGTATGATGCAAGTTTGTAATTTTTCATGTGAATGATCTAAATGTACCTTATGAAATTTCTAATGCATGCAACTTATAAAAATATGAGAATGTAATGCAGGATGTAAATTTTTTTTTATTTTAGAACATCATGACAGATTGCACAAGGAGACATATACATTCAAATGGTGACAACAAATATTTTTCAAGACTTGGCCTTTTTGAACAAAGGTGCATAAATGATCAAAATTAAGCAGTGGAACCCAATTGTTTTCAGAAACGTTGAAATAGATTTTCGATCACATTTTAAAAGCTTAGAGTATCACCTACAAGTCAAGCAGATTTTTTTAAGTTTCCGTACGAGGTGGAGGTGAAGGTCCGAAAACCCAACTCACACACAGTGAGAGCTTCTAGGTGAACGTAATCCACCCTTCCACTACACACCATTTGATATACCAGAAGCTCAATTAAGTTCAGATGCTCATGCATTTCAGATTGAAAAGTATTCAATAGGCAAAGACATCATACTTATTCCTCAAAATTTTTAAATTCATTCAACCAATGAGACATGCTCATCATAGCAGAATACAAGAATAATAGATCAAGCTTTCAGAATCAATATCTATCAAATGAATAATTCTGTATTTCAGAAATATTACCTTCTTGAAGCAAGAAAGAATTTCATAATCAATTTGAACACACATGGTATTTCAGAATTTCAAGGTAAATTGATTTCCTTCTAAAGAGATGGTTCCTCATTGGCCAAACAATCCATTTTCAGAATTTTGGTACAAGGTGGAGAACTTGATCCGAGGATCACTTCACGCATGGTGTTAGTTTTCTGACAGACTTAATCTGTCATTTCACATAACAACATTTGATATATCAAATATTCCTTCAAGAATATATCAAATATGAGAGCATGAATGGACTGTATAAAGTAGCAGAAGGAAAACATTAAGAATATCAATTTTGACAAAGAGAAAGTAATGTTGGGGTTTTACCATTCGAGTGTGCCTTATTCCATTTTGTTAGAACCCCTTTCATTCTTTATTTATCTCAAGGCACACCTCCATCAAAACCAACTCAGTTGACAGATTTTGGCACCCAAGACTTTTTGGGTCCCTGGAGATTAGAAATATTTCTACCAAAATCTTTCTTCGACATTCTCATAGCCATCATATCATCATTCTTCATGATCCTACAATCCTCAATAATATGTCCATGGTTTTCACAATAAATGTATTGAGGAGAAATAGTATTACCAAAAAACTTCCTTTTAGGAGCAAAGGAATTTTTAAATCCATTCCTGGTGCGGACACCAGAGCGAGCGAAAAACATGAACCGGCAAACCGTTGGTACCGTACGCGTAGCACCACTCGAGCTACATCGGCTTCCCTTGGGCTCGGAGATAGTCTGGAGTCTCCGTTATGAGTCCCATCATTGTTAGTATTTATTGGGTTTTTTTTGGAATGTAATGTGTACTTATTTGGTTTATTTGGGTTCAATAGAGTGTAATTAGAAGAAATAAGTGGGTTTTCTTGTAAAAAGGGGCCACCTACGTCCCGCGGGCCCCCTCACCCTTCTCCACATTGGGCCACCTAACTTCTAGGGACTCATAGGGTCTGGCCCATTGTCCACCTTGGACATTGGACCAATGGACCAAAGAGGAAAAATTCCTTTTTTCTTTTTTAAGGGGGGCGCCCCCTCTTTTGTCCTATTAGGCTAGTTTTTTTTATTTAGTTTGACCACATGGGGAAAAATATATTTTGGCATCCCAATTGTACCCCTCACCCACCCTAGATCTAAGGGTAGTCTTAGTCATTTACCTAGGGTGCCCATTTCATATAAAAGCTTATATTTTCCCATTTTCATCACAATTAATGAAAGAATTCCAAGCATTTTTGTCCAACGAGCCAAGGGCCGCCCCCTATCTCTCTCCTCTCCCTCCCCCTGTAGCTGTGAATGTTGCCATCTGAGGTGTGACTCCACCCCTTATCAATGTGTGAAGCTCGTTGCCACCGCCGCCATCGAGCTGCCGTTGCACCGCCACCGCCGTCGTCGGAGTTCTGTCTAACTCAGGACAGCAAGCCACCTTCTGATTTTTAGCTCTCAGCTCCCTGATCTGACGAGGTTGAAATTTTCAGGGTGAGTTCCGAAGGTCCATCCCACGTCCCAGAAAAAGTTTTAGTTTTTTTTCTTCATTTTCTTATTTTCCCATTTAGATTCCCACAGCCCTCAAGATCTGCCCCTATGCAGCCTTGTGTTCCAACAACCAAACCTTTCGCCCATGAGCCCCCCTTTCCGATTTCAGAATGATCTGAAATTTGAACTGAGAGTTTTGTCCACCTAAACCATCATCCATAATTTTTTTTTGTGATTTTAGGAATTTTATTTCCCATCCAAGAAAATACTGTCTTTTCCAAAATCTGTGCTGCCCCGTGCAGTTCAGATCTGACCCCTCTGTGTTAGAAAATCCATTTTTCATATCAAACCTACACCAAAATTTGCAAAAAAAGTATATCCATCTTCCTTACTTCTTCATCTAGCTTCTACAAAAATCTCAGCACCCAGATCCGAAGTTTCAGTAGCGGTCAACGCCCTTTCTCAGGCAGATCTTAGTCTGCCCGGCCCGATCTAAATTCTACCATGAAAAGTACGGCCCTAGCAAAATTACTGTGACACCAGAGAGTTGAAGTACTTCGAGGTAGCTTCGCATCGGCGCTAGTCTCGCGTCGTTCCGACGTTGGTGCTGATCACAACAATTTTTGTCGCCGGGTTATGCATGCCTGAAACAGCAGATCAGGCTTGGGACAACAAGCCTTAATGCTTGATGATCGGAGCTGCCTCGCCTTCCAGAAGGCAAACCAGGGCATCCCTCTCCTAGGGATCGTCCCTCCAGGAGTCCTCTTCGCAGCGGGACCAACCCCGCCTCATTCGGCCGTCCGAGCAGGTCGTGGACCCCACAACCGCCAGCCCGCGCAGTCTGGACAGCACCAAGTTGCATCGTGTCGGTACCGACGGAGCGGATCAAAGTGCTGCCCGTCAACCTAATTTCGATCCTCCCGGGTCCCACATGTTACCTAATATCTCCCTGCGTGGAGTGGCCTTATTTCTGTAATTGTTGATAATTGTTAACCGGGAGTACGATTTTGGCCGTGGTTGTCTTCCCCATGCCTGGTGCGCGGAGGTAACGGTCTCACCTTCTTGGCATTTTCTTATTTAGTATATGATTGTATGCCGTTGCATGAGAGCGTTAGAATCCTAGCTCGTTAAATCAAATTTAATAACCGCTGTGAGAAAGAGAGTGAACCCATCCCGTGACTCGACCCGAGCACGGAAGTGAGTTGACCACCCTTGACTCTGCCGGTTCCTCAACCGCGCATGATCTGCGTTTCCCTCACTTAGGACGACGAGTGAGCTCACATTTCTGTTTAAGGCATAGATGCCATAGGAGCTCTTAGTGTCGAGCCGAGGTAGCTCTATTGTTCGCGTGTCGCTGGTCGCGTCATCACCTAGAGTCCAATGTTCGCATCATTTGGTGCCGGGTCCCTCATTCGCTCCGCATCAATTCCATCTTCCATTTTCATAAGGTCTAGATTTATCAATATTAAACCTAGCATTCATTTTAGAAGCATGGGAATTTTTTATTTTCAAAGACCAACATTCTTTCATAAGATGCCCGTACTTCCCACAATAAAAGCAACAAGGAGATGTGGGTCTACGGAATGACTTTCCATTATTTGTATGATTTGTTGTAAACTAGTTTTTCTTATTGGATGCAAACCTTTGAGCATGAAAGACATGTTCAACTCTCAATTTTCTTTGAAAATTTGATTGTGCATTCATGGCATGAAAATCATCATTTTGCTTCACAAAGTAATTTTCCATCACATGGCCTGGTTTATGACAATAGAAGCAAGAAACATTTCTCTTTCTTTTGAAAGCAGATTTATTTTTACATACTTTTTCATTATCCATTTTCATGACAACATAATTATTCATTTCATGGCCATGCATGCCACAATAAAAGCATTCAACATTCAATTTCATATTTCGCCCATTTTGAACTTTTTGAAACCCTTTTTGCATGGTGGGTTTTGTGTTGATATTTTTCTTTTTCTCAAAATCATTTTCAGAATTTTTCATTTGAGAAGTGGAGGGAGATGCTTTAGAAGTACTGGGAATATCAAATGCATGAACAAAAGAGGTTGTCATTTTATGTTCAAAAGATTTTTTATTAACCGGGGTGTATTCAAGACCTTCCTTTTAAAAATTCACTAACACACCCAACATCTTATCCAGATTTTCATCCCCTTTGACAAATCTAGATAAATCATCTTTCAACCTTTTCACTTCTTCTTCCAGACCAGAAATATGTAATTCAGCACCATGCATTTCTTCTTTGCATGGGAGGATTTTATCACCATACAAACAGTTCTTTGTTATGAGTTTCTCATTTTCTTACATGATTTCTTTGTTTTCATCATTTATAGAGTTCAATTTTTCTGTTAGTTTCTCAAGAACATTTTCAGTTTCAACAAGATTTGAACTCTTTTCAAGTAATCGTTCATTCTCACATTTCAACAAAGAAATTTCTTTTTCAAGTTTGTCAAAACTTTTCAATCTACCTTCAAGCAAAAGGTTCTAGATTAACATGGCACCATTTTTCTTTTTAAGATCTTCATTTTTATCCACGATGCTCTTGCTATCAATTTCAGAATCAAACAATCTCTCAAACAACTTATCATCATCAGATAAAGAAGCTAACTTGTTTCTAAGAGATTTTTCAGTTTCTTCAAGTAATAAAATCTTAGACAACAAGTGGTT
Organism: Amorphophallus konjac; assembly: GCA_022559845.1. Lineage (NCBI taxonomy): Eukaryota > Viridiplantae > Streptophyta > Magnoliopsida > Alismatales > Araceae > Amorphophallus > Amorphophallus konjac. The sequence goes on from CM040121.1 coordinate 154,363,290, forward strand.
GTTCTGATCAAGCAAATCATGATAGTTGTTTTCAATTTTAAATGATGTATTATATTTCCTAGCCATTTCAAGCTCTTCAGTCATGCAAGAAATCTCATCTGAAAACAATTCAACTTTTGATTCAAGAGATTCATTTTGTTCTTGTAGGTGTTCAATTTTTGACTCCAAGGTTTTACAGTTTTCACATGAAGAATTAGCATGCTCATTCTCATCATTTTTCCTTTTCAATTTCTTGATTTCAGATTTATATTTTTTACATATGTCATGCAAATCGGCATATACTAATTGCCAGTGTTCAATTGAAAGTTCCTCGGAGTCATAATTTACCCGACCTTCACTTTCTCCATGAGCCATCATGCATGTATCTTTTGCATCTTCTTCATACCTGCATGCCAGCTCATCCCAAAGCTCCCTTACTGATCTGCACATTCAAAATCGTGAAATCACATCAGATTCTATGCTATTCTTCAAAATATTTAATTTAGTAACATTTATAGTATTTTTCTTGATGTGTTTTTCATTCCACTTGGTTTCATTTGCAGGGAGTTTGTGTGGACCATTACATATCACTTTCCACACTTCAGGTTCATAAACTCTAAGATAAACACACATGTCATTTCTCCAAGAAATTAAATTGTGACCATTAAAATGAGGAGGAAGAGAAGACAAGCAACATATAGACATGATGTTCAATGAAACTCGCCGAGGGATCACTCTAAAGGTTGTTAGACCCAAGAAGATAGAGTCGTGACTCTGATACCAATTGTTGGTCCCGGGTAGGCGAGCAGAGAAGAAGGGGGGGTTGAATTGTCCCCCACAAAAAATGGTAAATTAAAAACTAACTAAGTGGAATTAACAAGTTTTATCGAGATTGGGGAATTAACTAAACAAGGAACTAAATTCTCTCAACCTCACCGATCACACACGATCATACAAAGGAATATAACACTTAAACCATACAATCCCACGAAGCAAACCACAAGACAATGAGATTTTTAAGGTGGTTTGGGACCACGACGGGCTCCCTACGTCCACCCCTCACCAAAATCCGGTGAGGCTTCACTCGGGGATAAATCCCCAAAATGGAGATGACGCTCTAGACACACACACAGGACGATGCTTGCACACACACGGGGACACACCCCAACACACACACACACGGAGACGAAGTCTCCCACACGATCCGACGACCGGATCAGAAACACACACACACGCTGCAACAAACGCAGCACAACGACACATACGACCGCACACAGCCGATCAAACACGACCGTATACACAGAAAGTCACACACACAAATATCTCTAATGTTCGGATGATAAACACGAATGATCAAATCATGTTAAACCCAAACTATAGAACATGAAGCATATCAAGAACAACATAGAAAGCATGTAGAAATAATCTCCCTCGAACTCCAATAGCCGGATGAAGATATTCCTTAAACCACAAGTCGGAGGGAAGCTGGATGAAGATGATTCTTGCGTCCTCTTGATCATCTTTTCGATCCGCTCCTTTTCTTCTTCTTCCACGAGCTCCAAAATCCTCTCCAAGTAGATCAAATCCTTCCTGCAAGAGCTTTTCCTTCCTTTCTCATTTTCTTCATGATGTGACACGACCTAGGACCTAAGTGGATGAAGGGTCCTATATGGTCGCCCAATTGTGAACCCCAAGGTAGCGAGGTGGTACGAGGCGAATGACGAGCCCGAAGGCTTCCTCGACGCTAGAAAGGCCACCTTTCGAGCCGGCGTAACCGACCTTTCCGATGACGTCTTTTGATATGCCACACTAGCTGCCAAGGAGCTCACTCAAGGGGAAGTGTGACTCTCTAGACTCCTTGGACCTAAATTGCAAGGAAACAACTGAGTTGGTGAACTCACTCAAGCGGACTCACCCGTGACGCGCACACCCGGGTCCGTAGGTGGACCGGCTATAGTGGTGAGGGTCCAAGGTTAGACCTAGGTGTTCCAGAGGTTTGGCCAGCCTAGGGAGGACCCCACTAGGCCAGGGATGCCCAAATCACGGGTGATCAACACGCCAAGGGCGTGGGTTAAGTGGTTGCTCTCACAACTCACCCGTGGTGGTCACTCGTGTGGATGGCAATGTGGGCCGAGCTCTCACTCTCCGTCCGATGGCACTTAGAAGCAATACTAAACAAGCAAAGATAATGTCCAATAGAGGAATTAGACCAGGAGATCACCTCATCGGTGTGAAGATGTCGATCTCGGCCGGAGACGAGGCGAGTGGGGAAGCGTGGGTGTACCCCGCACGCTGCGCCGGTGTAGCTTGGCTCGCTGACCTGCTAGTACATGCACTCCTCCTTCGCAGAGGGGTTGGACTAGGGGTTGGGGAACTTAAATTACAATAAAAACTACCTCCACGCAAGGGGGGCGGTCAGCCGGCCAGGCAAGAGAGGGGAGATCGGTGCGTCTGAAGGAGGTCGGTGCCCGGTCTGTGCAGACTGAGTCACTGCCTAAACTGACTGCAACCAGCATCTTGTTGGAGGTAGCGCTCTCTGCTAGGACGTCCGACAGAGGCAGGGTTTGCGTCTCTAGAAAGCTGATCAAGTTTAGATTCACCTGGAAGAAGAATCATCGTATTCCGAGCTTAGATGAAGCTAGGCCGCCGAATCTCGCGGAGTCACGTAGGTGACAACTCTGGTCAACTAGAGAGTCCGTTGTTGGGCCCGTACGTTCAGCTGGGACGTTGGATTGAGGCGGGGCTGGCGCCTACGAACTCTTGGGAGAGTTCTCATTCAGCTGGATCTGACGGGGCTCTGAGAAGTGGTCGGAGCGGAGCTCGGGAAGTAGAAAGGTGACAGAGGGTCCGACCTGGTAGCAAAGAACTACTCTGCGCCAGTTGGGGAGAGAAGCTGGAACGGGGTCTTTCGATGCCCGAATGACATCCTTCTTCTTGGAGGTGGAAGAGGACTAGCAGAAGTCATTCCCCTCCGAAGATCGAGCTGGTCGCTAGAGTGATTTCCTTCAGCTTCAGGTTGTCTGCCAGAGGTGTCTTGTGCAGGCCGGCGAGATGGGCTCCCACGAGCTTCTACGATGTTAGAATTTGACGAAATCGCCTTGCCTGCGAATCTCTCTAGACGCCCTTTCCAGCGGTGTATGGCTTGCCACCAGAAGCTTCAAGGTGATGCTGATGGCGATGTTTCTTTCAGGACCTTGTTGGCTGCCTACGAACTGGGCAGAGCAGATTGGTGATAGACTAAGATTGGGGTGGGGAAAGGCGAAGTGCAGCAAGGGGGGAAGGGCCTAATGGCTGTGGGAGGTGTAGGGGGATGCTAGGGGGTTGATGGAGGAGGCTGGGAGGTGAGGTGGTCGGAGCTAGGGGGGCTGGAGCAGGTGGAGATGGGGCAGGATTGGCTGGGTGCGCAGACTGGCCAAGGTGGGAGGGGAGAGGTTGGCCTGGTCGACCAAGCCAAGGGGGAGGATGGGGTGTGTGACCAGGGTAGATGGAGAGGCTAGGATTGATTGGGGTGCACTCCTCAAGGGGTGAGAGAATTGATTTGGGGCTTGGGAATGGGGAAGGTGGCTTGGGGAAGGATGAAGAGGTGCCTAGGAAGGTGAAATGGTGCTTTGGAAGTGGGGGAATTGATGAGGGAATTGAAGGTAGTCTTGGGAGGTGAAAGGTTGTGATGAGGTGGAGGCAAAGGTGGACACTTAGGGCTGATGTAGAGCTGAGGTGGCAGGGGAGGAAGGTGAAGGGGCAGGTGCGCCCAAGGGAGAGAGAGAGGTGAGGGGGGGGGGGTAGGAGAGCTTCTCACCCTAGGGCTTCTTACCATATCTAATAGCTTCTCACCAAAAGAAAATACAAGTAATTCTCTAAAATTCTCATCCATTCATTCATTAGTTCTCAAATGAGGGAATGAGGTCCTATTTATAGGAATCCCATAATTTAACATAAGTCCCTGACTTTTGGACTAATAACAAGAGACCAAGGGGAAGGGGGGCGCCCATGGGCCTAGCCCATTGAATTGGGCCCATTAGCCAACTTAATTAACGCTATGACTCAAGACTTAGGTAAATGACCCTTATACCTAGGTGCTAGACTCAAATATAAAAAAAAACTACATAATTATGACTCAAAGAAAATATAAAAATTACATGTCATGATTAAGAAAAATGTGGCGAACAAGATGAAGCACAACTGGCGAGCAACGGGACCCTTGGAAAAATGTGGAGTGGTTGGAGATGTCCCCATCATACCCCCTGGGTGCGGTGAATTTGACTCCGTCGAGTATGGGTGCACCGGGGAAGTGGCCCTCCAAAACAGCTCCGGGCGAGCCACGACCTCCAAACTCAACCCTGCGTCCGCAACTAGGGGACGGTCCTTCATCCTCTCAAGGTGGCCCGGGCACACCCTCTTGCCAGCGATGGAACCATGCTTGCCTAGTATTGCCTCCGTGTGCACACGTCGGGCTCTCAGGCTGATATGTGGTGGCTCTCTAAGGGTGTCTCTCACAAGAGTAGGGGTAGGCCCGAAACACTCACTAGGATCCACTGCGGTGCCCATATAGGGTGCCAGATCCGCCACGTGGGAAATGGGGTGAAAGTCCAACCCTGTAAGTCGGGTTGCCAAGGCCACTCGGAACTTGGCAAGGTCCAAGTCCTCATGCCCTCAAGTTGGAGGTGACCCTAGGGTAGAGCCACTCCAAAATCACCATCGCCAAGTTGCCAACTTGAATTCAAAGTGGCGTTCGCGAGGTTTATCCCATTTCTTGTGATTTTCACCGCTCGTTGTTTGTTGCTTGCTTAAATGCTCATGCCTAGTACTACGATGCGGTGTGAGTGGGAGATGCATGATATGCAAAGGGGGGCTAGGACAACCATATTTAGACCAATCATGCAGAGATGCCATGGAGACTTTGAAGGGTGTGGGAGGGCCGGGGCATCCATAGGTGTCCCTCTCATGCGCGGGTGTGATGAGTGCCGGAGGACCCGGACATCCATGAATGCTCCTAACATGCTTAAGACTCATGATGATTGAAGGTGGACCATTACATCCGAATATGGACCACTCATGTTTCCTACTTGACATGTGAGTGATATGAATGAATGTACCCGACTTATGAATCATGCCAAATTGTTTGAGGTGCCAAGACATATATTTTCCTAACCCGAAAATGACTTTGATGTGTTGGGGCATGGTTTGGCATTGGAGTTTCCATCCAAAAGGGTCGAAGAGGTCAAGGAAGGTGGACATCATGGGGAGAGGCACCTCCTTGTTGCTTAGGTGTAGATCTTCCTTGGTCATAGCTACCCTTGTGCCGCCTGGGACTTGGGAGAGGTGGGCTTGGTCCAACATGGTGGGTGAGGGTAGGAAGGAGTGGGTGATAAGTGATGTGGGTGGACCACATGGGTTCCCGGGTTCCCATTGGGAGGGGTCAAAAGGATCAACATAAGTGTACCCAGGGGAAAGGAGCTCTAAGTTCATCTCAACATCCTCAAGGTCCTCACAATATGGTGGTGGATCATCCTCCTCTAATGAAATGATTGGGCCAAATTTTTTAGTGGGTGGGTTGGCCATGAGGGGATGGCTTGGCTATCTGCCCGATATGAGGGACTCCAATTTGAGGATAAGGTCGGGCTCATCGGGTGTGGGGAGGAATAGAAGGAGGTCACTAGTGTAGCAACCAACGGTACAAATTGAGGTGATAGACCCGACACATAGGTGTAGGAGGTCAAGGCTCCTAGGTTGGTTGGCCACAGTGGTCAACATGCCGGTCAACTTCATTTGCCATGCTAAGCCCTTGAGAAGATCCCTTAATGTGCACTTGGTAAGATGATTGGATGGTGGTGTGATAGGAGGGGGGCACTATAGGGAGGTTTTGCTCCATAGGAGGGAAAACATGGGCCGTAATCTCTCTAATTAGGCTCTCCCTTAGCCAGTTAACAAGGGGTTCTCCTAAGACGAGCTCGGCTCCAACTAGAGAGGGTGGTGTAGGGTGAAGACCACCGTGTGAGGCTTCTCCTTCAATTTGGGCATGACTGGTCTCCATGGTGGGGATATGGTCCGGAGGGGCATTTGTCCCCACGTGGCCGAGTGTGTGGGCTAGTTCTGACAACGGGGTAGGAGGATCTACGGTGGGTGGTTTGGTGATAGCCGGCGCATGGCGCACCGGGGGTGGTGAGCGAGGTCGGACTTGGGTTAGGGTTGGGAGTGGAAGAAGTGGAGGCCTAGGACTTGGGAAATTTAGGGTAGGGAGTGGGAGATGGGCTGGTTGGGGTGGCTTGGATTGATTATTTTTGGGGGGTGTGTCCCTTTTTGGGGACGATGGAGGGGTAGTGGTGGGGACCAAGGAGGTTTATGGGGTATGGGTTTTTGGGACGGTGCGATCGATACAGAGGGGGGGGGTGAATGTATCCCCTTCTAAAATATTGCCCAATTTAAAACAATTCGCCTGCTACTAGATACAGTTGCAGAATAAAATCTATAGAGTTCAAATAAACATTTGATCGACCAGATGAACTGCTAACTATACCAGTGGAACCTGATGAAGTCTAATGCCAAAGACAGAACAATGCAAACCAGACTCACTTAACAAGATATGTAATGCTCAAAGTCACTACAGATCGAAACAAGACTGTTCAAACAACCTGTGAAACAGATAGGAGATATGGAAGAGCACACCACAAACAAACCACAGAACAGCAGGATTTTTAGGTGGTTCGGTCCGCAGACCTACGTCCACCCTCACTCCCAATCGGAGTGAGGCTTCCACTAGCACAAGCTAGAAACCGCAGACTCAGTCTACAACAGGTGCTGCCAAACAGCTTGACCAGGGGAACAACCTCCCCTCTTCCTCCAGACCGGAGGGACACCCCAAGTGACTCCCAGCCACTTGGAAACCAGAGACTAGGTCTCTCTTCCTCCATACCAGGAGGGAACCCACCAGTGACTCCCCATCACCAGCAAACCAGAGGTCACAGACCTCTCTTCCTCCAGACCAGGAGGGACCCCTGGACTTGCAACCCACAAGCCCAGAACCGGAGACGAATCTCCCTTCTCCTGAGTCCACAGGAGGAACCCGACCTCAGTACTGAGAATCAGAAGAACAAGATGAATAGATGAAAGGAACAAAATAAAAGGCAAACACAAAGAAAAACACAGCAGACGTAAAGCTGGAAATGAGATACACTAGTAGCTCTCGCAGGAGCAAAGCTGGTTTTGATTTGATCCAATGCCAGATAGACGAATCTTCAATGAAGGCTTCTTATCTCTCGATCTCTCTTCTTCTTACTCTTCTTTTTCTTCTCTGCTTCTTTCTCTCACTGTCTACCCTTCTTCTTTCGATCCTCACGAGCTCTCTCTCTTTTTCTTTTTCCTCTGCTGCTCTCTTCTTCTTTCACTCTCTGTTGCACCTCTTCTTCTTCACTCTCTGCTGCACCTCTTCTTCTTCACTCACAGTCTCGATCAGCCCTCTTCTCTTCTGATCTCTATCTACTCTTCATGTGGAAGAAGCTCTGTATTTATACCAGCTGCAGCTAGGTCGTGTGAAGGGCTTGTGCCCTCTTGTCCTTGAATCACGTGCCAGGTGCCAACCTCGGATCACGTGCCCAGCCATCTTTCTTCTCGAAGTGTATACCTGTGACACAGTCATAAGAAAGTATCAGATGGATGTATAGACTTGGTGAAGGCTTTTAACAAAGCGTGTATAGACATGAATGCTGCATGTAGGCAAGTATGTACAGTGTGAGAATGTATAGACTTGAGACCCTTCAAGCGACCTCAGTGTACAGACTTGCAGAGTGATGCATTAACGTAATAGAGTGGAATGTGTAGACTTCTGTGTAAAGCATGAAGCAATCGAATGTGTAGACTTTAGAGTAAAGCATGAAGAAGCCTAACCATTGTATAGACTTTGATGTAAAGGCTTGAGCCACACAAACAATGTATAGACTTCACGATGCACAACCCTATCCAATGTATAGACTTTGAACGCATATGCCAAGGCTGTACAGACTTCAGACTTTGAACGTGTGTGCTGTGAACGATGTATACACTTGGGCCTTGAAGGATGTACAGACTTGAAGAACTGAAGCCCACGATGTATAGACTTTGAACTCTGAACGACAAATCAGGCTGTACAGACTTGAGAGTTTTGAAGGCCAATGTACAGACTTGGTAAGCCTGAACCAATGTACAGACTTGGAATGCTTGAGGACCAGTGTACAAACTTGGATCGCTTGAGCCAATGTATAGACTTGAAAGGCTTGAACACAGCGATGTGCAGACTTTGCGATGTATAGACTTAGGGCTCCTAGAGGATGTACAGACTCTACCAATGTGCAGACTTTGCCTATATGCAGTGTGTAGACTTGATATCAATGAATGCGCTGGCTATACAGACTTGCATAAGCGATGTATATACTTTACCAATGTGGAGACTTAGGGTGTAGCTAAAGTATCGAACGTAGGAAAAGGTTGGAATGTATAGACTTACGTTCGATCAGCAATGTATAGACTTCAACTAAACAACCTATAGTGCAATGTCTAGACTTTGAAGTGCAAAGTAGGTAAAGACCCCAATGTATAGACTTCCAATGAATGCAACCGCTGTACAGACTTGCTCAAACAGACCGATGTATAGACTTAGAATTTCAACAGAAGGATGTATAGACTTTGAATATGAAGTCAGGCAAACGGATGTACAGACTTGGCCAAAACAGCAATGAACAGACTTGAAACGCTTGAAGGCCACAGGATAGTGTATAGACTTGGAAGGTTATCCAATGTACAGACTTGGAAATGGCTGTATAGACTTGCAGAGCTTTCGCTAAGACTATATAGACTTGAAGCAATGTGAACGATGTATAGACTTTACCAATGTGCAGACTTTGAAGTGAAGACCAATGAATAGACTTCAAGTGAAGGCCAATGTACAGACTTTGAAGAACAAACGTTACACATATGCCATGAGTGTATAGACTTGTTCGATGAATGCATGAACAGTGAGTCAATGTATAGACTTCCAATGCCTTCGACAAATGCGATGTACAGACTTGCGAGATGGGGGGGGGGTCGACCCATCTGGAAGGGGGGTCGACCCACTTCTGTCTAGACTATGCTGACTGATGTATAGACTCTGATTGAGTGACATGCGACAGATAAAGTGCAGACTTGTTTTGAACCAGCACACTGTATAGACTTGCAATACTATGAAGGCAGGCTGTATAGACTTAAAGTAATGCATGCAGGTGACAATGTATATACTTTCTGTCAACAAGTGTATGGACTAAGCATGCATACAACAATGATGTGTAGACTTGGGTGTGTGTGTGTGCTGTACAGATTTAAATGCATGCACAGAGCAATTTATGCATATCAGCTAAACATCATCAAGGCATACAGATCTGAGAGTAGACAGAGCATTACCTGATCTGAGCATTAACCTTACCTGTCATGATTTGACTTTGACTTGGGTTAACTTCATGACCTGTGAGTCATCCTTAAACCTGTTCTGACAGTTTCTCATAATGCAACAGGATTATATCATCAAGGATGGAAACATAATGAGGCATAATATCTATCATCATCAAAACTCCAGAACCACAGGGGACACATCAATCTCCCCCTTTTTGATGATGGCAATATTATGAGTCATTGTAATAGATTCATCATGATGATTATCAAATACCTTATAACATGCACCACAGATATGACAGAGTTCATGAACATGCACCACAGAGTAGCTCAGTCAGAAGTGAACATGTAAAACACCATGTGATGCAAGTGTTGATTGATGCAAATGATGACTCACAAAAGTCTCCCCCTTTGACAACATCAAAAAGAATGAAATGGTCATTGACTATTGAAGGAGCTATTATGCAATTCTTTGAGTTACAGTCATCAAAGAATCCCCCTAACAAGATATTCTCCTGAATGAACATTGAACCACAGGGACATGCAAGAATTCTCCCCCTTAGATGGACAGTGATTGGAGTGAAGCTCAGGACATAAAGAAGTCAACAGTTAGGTCTGAAATAATGGAGTCCATTGTGAGAAAGAAGGCATTCAGATGGAATGAGAAAGGTTTTCAATGGGATATCAATTTCATAAATCTGATTAAACAAGTATTTCAGACTCTTGTTATTATAGAGATTTATGAATGATCTTCATTGACAAGTCAGATCAGAATATGATGTATGCAAGGCTTGTTCATAAGCTTTCTGTACTCATATCTGAAATCAGTTTTAATAAAAGTGAACCTTGCTTTCATATTGACAGTCTTGTTTAACCTTCTTCTTTCTTACTCACTTAATTTCAAGGATTCCTTTAAGAGATGCAATCAATAGTAATGAAGTTGAACACATAAGAAAATATTTATTTTTGTCAAGGATTCCAATAGAATATTTCTTTTGCACACATTTTCAAATGATACACTAGATTAGCAGCAATTTTCATAACATTCTTCATGAGGACTTGAGTTTAGTACACCCTTGTAACTAGAGGATACACGTTGTTTAGACGCCAGTATCCCTAAGCACTTGGAAGGACTAACTGTCATGCTTCATAAGAACAAAGATTGCATTTACACTTCATGACACACTACAAATCATTTCTTTCATGAGTGAGATGTATTTCTCAGTGTGCATGTCATTGCTCTGCCAGATTATCAATCATTTTTAAGCAGAGTTAACTATGGCACCTCATGAGACAGTCCTTTGGACATGGTTTCTCAGTGACGAAAGTCATTACTCTGACAGAATTTACCCTTAGACATAATCCATATTCTCAGATGTTTAAAAAATCAATACTAATTTCATACAAATCAATCAAGGAATATCACGATTTCAAAATTTTTAGAATTCAGAAGAGTTTAAAAGGACACAACATGAAAATGTTGGTTAAAGTTTATTAAGACTAACTCAGATATTTTCACGATATGTTCATAAGGAAACACAAGGCATACATGAAACTTCAACCGGCTGAAAGAATCAGACATTCATAGTCCTATATAATAGAAGATTCCTCTTTAAGTTGTTTTCAGATTTATGGTTAGGATATGCACAGAGAATTCTTTCTGAATTTTCAGGAAAGGCCGAAACATTTTTAGGAACAGCCAATTCAACAGTTGATACCAATGAATAGGATGAGTGAAGATGGCTGATAACAGTTGAAGCAGGAAGCTGAAATATGTTGCATTACACATTCATCACAAGATAGATAGAAGTTCAATCTGAAGATGGGAAGTTCAGTTGATAGAATATGAATAATACTCCCCCTAAATGTATGCATGATCCAGCCTTCCTAAATGTATGCAACTCTGACCTATGGTACCAGGCGGAGGACTTGGTCTAAAGACCACCTCACACATAGCAAGCACTTCCAGATAGAATCCATCTGCCCTTTAGTATCTCACTATTTATATACCAAGAGTCATGCGTGACAATCAAATGCATATGCAGTTCTACATGCATCTTAAGCTAACATTATGCTACTTATATGCAATTGTGAATGCATGTTCATGTCAAATGTGTAGATGAACATTTTTAAGCATGAGATATCGTCCAAGCAACAGATTTATTCAATTCAGCTTTTCAGATTTTTCAGAATGCAATTTGTTTTCAATGATTATGCATTTTAACAAATATCAAACAACTGCAAATGTCATATGTATGCATCAAATGCAGACAACCTTTAAATCTCATGTATGCACCAGTGCATGATCAGAAAAAATTGCAAATGGCAGATGCAGTTATGGACATGTATGCATGTGATCTTAATTGACATATTAAGTATGATGTTCAACTAAAACAAAAATTCAGGTGAACAAGCATTTAATCAGCAGAGTTGGGGTTTACCAAACTTTGGATGCCTTAGTTTATTTGACCCCCCTTTTATTCCTCATCCCCAAGGCATACCTGCAAAGCACAAATCTTATTTTGTGTTTCTAGGTACCCAAGACTTCTTGGGTCCTACCTTGTTAGTAACACCTCTGATTGGTGCTTTCCTCAACCTTTGGGCCTGTTTATCATCATTCATCATTAAAGCACAATGATTCATGGAGTGCCCAGATATTCCACAGTAGTAGCATGAAGAAGCAGATTTTAGATTTTTTTTATGCACATCATTATGAACATGAATTTTATGTGCATTGGCATGGAAATTTCTGTTACTTGCATGAAATTTTGGTTTACCTTTACCTGCCCACCAGCATTCCGAAGCTCGGTGGCCAAGTTTTCCACATTCAAAGCATGCATGAATCTTTTCTTTAAAAACAGATTTATTACTTCCAAAATTATTTCTATTTGCAGGGAGTTTTATATTTTGAGAAAATATTTTTCCCTGAGCATGCCAACAGTCCTTGACTGTATGGCCATATTTTCCACAATGAGAACAGTTAGAGAAGGTTTTTCTATGAGAACCTAACCAGCATTGTGCAGCAACATGTCCTATTTTTCCATAATTATAACAATGAATTTTCCTTTCCCTAAAGACGTGCTTTCTACCCTGATCGTTGTGTGCAGCTGCTAGGTCATCCTTTTCCATCAAATTACACTCATGCATCAGATGTCCAAATTTGTGACAGTAGTGACAGATCATTTTCTTACTATATAAATGTGAGTGTGTGTGAGGACTGTGATCAATATGCACTGAAGAATTCTTTTTATTTATTTTCTATTTTTCAGTCTCTTTCTATTTTTTGTACTGAGGTGAAGATGAGGTAGAAGGCTTTTCTTGTTCTGAACATTTAACAAAAACAATTTTCAATTTGTCTCCAACAACCTTCTCAGCCTTCTTCATGACTGGATTGTAACCCAGTCCCTCCTTCTGAAAATTCACATTCGCTCCAAGGAGCTTATTCAAATTGTCTCTTCCCTTAACAAATTTTGACAGGGAGTTTCTTAGATCTTCAATCTCTCTCTCCAAAGACACAATGTAGTCTTCACCCAAAATGATTTGATTTTGCAATTCATCATTCAGACTCTTCAGAGTCTCATTTTCCTGTGTCAATGTGAATTCAATATTCACTTCATTTTCTTTCAAGATAGATTTCCCTTTTTCAATTGTCATCCATTTTTTAGAGAAAATAATGTTAAGAACCATCAGCCTTTTGTTTTGTTCCTTCAGATAAATGTTTTCTTCAATCAGCTTATCTTGTAATTTATCAGTTTCCTTCTTCTAAGTCAGCAATGAATCATTTTCTTCCTTCAAGGAAGTGATTAAGTTCTTCTGTATATTATCATCAGAGTCTAAGTCTTCAATCAATTCCTTCAAGAATGCACATTCATTGCAAGCAGATTTATCAGAACATATTGTTTGATCCTAGAATTTTTCACATTGTTTGATCCTGAAATTTTTCACATTGTTTCTTAAGACATTTATTTTCAGATTTCAGAACAGCTAATTTAGAGCTAACACATTCAAATTCTTTCAATTCTTTTTGCTATTTTTCAAGATCTTTCTGCAATTCCATATTTACAGATTTTATGGCATTAAATTTTTCAGCAAACAAATTCTTTTCTTGCTCAAATTTCCCAAATTTTTCTTCATTTTCTTTAACAGATTTTCTAAGAGAGTCATTTTCAGATTTTAGCCTACTTAGTTTAGAGCGAACACATTCAAGTTCCTTCGTCAATTTTTCATTCTGATTTTTATGCATATGAATATCAGACAAGCAGGCATCACGAGATTGCTTCATATTTGAACAATTTTCACATGGTGAACTTGAACTACCCCGATCACTTTTCTTTTTCAAGTTCTTGTATTGTTTTCTTAATTGTTCATGAGATTCAAGCAACTCAGCATATGCATTCTCCCAATCATCTAAAGAAAAATTCTCGAAGGGATTTACCTCCTCATCATCATCCTCTTCTTCATTTTGGCTGCCACTTTGATTACTTTTGTTAGCCATCATGCAGCTGTCTTCATTTATACCGTGAGCTAGCTTCAGCTCCTCCAGAATGTCCTTGGCAGACCTGCAATCATAAAAACAAGAGTGTAAGGCTCTATCAGTGGCTGCTTTCATCAGATTGAAGGCTTTCTGATTTTCTCCATCCTTTGATCTGTGACTGTTGGTCCATTTGGACACTTTCTTTGGTAATGTGTGAAGACCTTGTGAAATTAATTTCCATAGATCAGGATTAACTGCATCAACATAATTGCGCAGACTGACAAACCACGCATTAAAATTAGAACCGTTGAAAATCGGTGGATCACCCATGAAAACTGATGAGATAAATGCAACAGGAATAATGAAGCACCAAGACAGCAGGATTGAATCTAAAGATCGCTAGACCTTCTAAGCAAACAACCTGCTCTGATACCAATTGTTGGGACGGTGCGATCGATACAGAGGGGTGGGGGGTGAATGTATCCCCTTCTAAAATATTGCCCAAATTAAAACAATTCGCCTGCTACTAGATACAGTTGCAGAATAAAAGCTATAGAGTTCAAATAAACATTTGATCGACCAAATGAACTGCTAACTATACCAGTGGCACCGAGAAGCTGCTGAAGAGGCCCACTGCCACCAAAAGGCGCACCGATAGTGGCCACGCCGAAAGCCCAACAAGGCCCATATGGGGAAGGGGCACCGGGAAGCCTACTGCTTCCGCCTGAGGCGCGTCGGGAGCTCATCGAAAGTAGGCCGAGATGATCATGCTGATAGGGGGAGAGGGCTGTGCTATAAAAGCCCCTTCCTCTCGAGATAAAGGAGGGGGATCGAAAAGAAAGAAAAAGAAGAGGATAGCCAGATAAAGAGACCAACAGAGAGAGAGCCTCCTCTGCTGAGAAAAGAGAGAAGAGATCGATCTGAAGAGAAAGAGAAGGAGAAGAAGCTCCAGGTGGGCAAGCAGCTGGGGGAGGGAGAGGAGTCAATGCTCCGCCCTCCCCCCATGTTTTCTTTTCTTATGTTTTCTTCTCTTCATCATGTAATTATACGAGTTTTATCTCGATGCATCGGATGTAACCGAGATATCCCGGCCTCTGTTTTATCTTCTTTCCCTCACTCCCTCCTTGTAATTGGTCTGAGTCTCGGAATGATATTATGAAATGAAACGCTCCAATGGCCCGTTTGGGCGCTGGGTGATTGAAGTATCTGCCCTCTGTCTTTCTATGCATATATCTTTTATTTAAATGTCCAGACGATTCGGGTTTCAGAGTCGTTTCTATGAGTCTGTTCTTCGAAGAGGAATGAAGATAGGGCCCCTACCCTCATCTAATGGGTTACTGGGTTCTGTTTCCTTCTCCCCTCCTGTCTCGATGGCAGATCCCCGATATACATTCGAGTTTTCCTTCGAGGTTCCTTCTTTGGACAATAAAACCCAGGCCAAGATCCACCTTCACACCATCACTCCCCTTTTCCCTCCCCTCGGATCATGGTTTTCTCGAATATCATAGATTTCTGTCAAGCTCCCATCTCGTTCAGGGTCAGAGACATCAATCTCTTGACCGTCTGAGCAGCAGGTGAGTAGAGAAAATGCCATACGTCCCACGAGGATTTGATAATGGATGGTCTGCCCTTCAAATGATACTAACCTCCATGTAATCCCCTCCCGCACTCCAGATCTTGCCTCAATCCGAGCCAGAAATCCCAGAAATCTCCTGAGCAGAGTATCGCAATCAAGCCATAAACCCTTTAGCCCCTTCCCGGCGTGGTCATTTCCCCGCCGAGAGCTACGCCGCCGAGAGGTCCCTTGCTTTAGCCCCTTCAGCAAATCAATAAAACCCTTTGCAATACAGCCTTCCCGGCCCGGGGGCCTCCCAGCGCCAGGTTCCCGGCGCGGTGACGAGCGCGCCGAGAACCCCTACGCCGAGAGCTTCCCCCCTTGGCCAATAAAATCCACGCCGGGAACTACCCTTCCTACCATCCCTTCTTTACGCTATGAATTCTCTATTCCTTGAACCTCAGATGAAAGCCTTCCTGCTACAGGCCAAGGAACCACACAGATGCCCTTTGAAGTCCGATCAACCTAGCCTTGCATTCTGTTGAAGGATACCCCAGATCATCATATGTACCTAAGGGATAAAGATTAATGGGGATAACCCCCTATATAACCTTATGAGCCAGGGAAGCTCTGCCACTGCATAAGCTATAATGGCCTCAAAAAGGATATCAAGCTGGTGCTGCAAGCACATACACGGGCTAGGGGTCCCATACCCCCCTTATTCTGGCTTTCATCCCGGCACTCCGTGGGTGATCGTCTATCATTCCCTGGCCAATGCTAAGTCCAGGGGAGGTGCTGCCAAAATTCTCCCGGGATGATGAAAGACAATATTGAACTGTCCCCGGGACTCTGCACATCAATGGTGAAAGAGGTCCTCTATGCTAGATTGGTCTTCCTCAGTTCCTCTCAACATCTGGCCTTCTTTTGAAGTACAAACTAAAATCAGTTGAGGCCCGATGAATAGATGCATTTTGATCACCCAGGGCCCATCTACTTTGACCTGGATCTCCAGGAAATCCCCTGACCTGCCAGCAAACCCAATATCATCAAACCTTACCGGCGCCATAGCTCCCGGCGCGGCCCGCGTCGGGAACCCCACGCCGAGAAGCCCACCTTCTTGGCCTCCTGCCCAGAGCCCTGCTATTAGCGCGCCGGGAACCCCTGGCCGTTTGGCCCTTGCGCCGAAAACCCCCCCTTTGGCTTCCCTTTGTGCCGAGAACCATCTCTTGGGCGCGCCGAGAACCCCATCTCTCGGGCGCGCCGGGAACCCCATCTCCTGGGCGCGCCGGGAACTCCCCTTCCTGCGCCGGCAATCCCCTGGCCATCTTGCCTTTGCGCCGGGAACCTATGCACGGTTGAACTGCACCGATAACCTATGCTATGCCACTGCATGAGTTCCGCCGGCTTCCCTAAGGGAAAATCAAACATTACCCCATGGCATATATATATAGGTAGGGAGGCTTGGCCTCTCTCTTTCTCTCGGCTTTCATCCCGGCACTCCGTGGGTGATAGCCTATTTCCCCCTGGGCATAATCCAGATAAAGGGGAAACGCTGTCGAAATACTGATCGATGCTTTAAACCTCCATCATGGCCACGGCTCAGTCTTTGAACCGCTGACTTAACGATATCGTCTCTGAGCCACTGACTTAACGATATCGTCTGCTTCTACAGCTGATGTTATTATCTTGCCCGCCTTCCCGGCTCTGGTATGAAGTTCCATTTTGCGCACATGAATACATGTTTGCCTCTCGAGGCCTCCTATTTTGGCGTTTAATCAAGGGTTGTCCTTTCTTGGAAGGACGTAATTAACGTCATAGCCTTTATGGTATGACGGACTTCTGGTCCCGACTCGGACCTCACAATCGGCTGACCAAGTCAGGTCGAGCGCATAATAAAATTGTCACCCCGGTGACTGGCACGCCTAATAAATCAAAAATCTAAATAAAAATATAAATAAATAATATAATGAAATAGAATAAAATCCGTGTCCACAAGTCTGGCACGTCCGGTGGGACTGAGTCTCCCTTCATCTCTACGCCAAAAATAGGAGGCCCAGCGGGCCCCCCTCAAATTTCTGATTATGTGTGCTTTCTTTATTTCCAGGAAGCTACAATGACGGCTGGAACCATGTCAGTGTGCTTTGACCAGCAACCGGTCGATGCACATGTTCAAGAAAGCTACCTGGCGATACCTCTGTCGTTCGGATCGATGCCGCCAGCTGTCGGGATGCCTAACTGCCTGGGCCTCAGCTTCACTGACCTGCTCGAGATCGACAACCAGGAGCCGAAAACTGTTGTCGAGACTTCGCCGCAAGCTACCGGCCCCAAGATAAGCCAGGTGATGAAGAATGCTCCGGAGGTCGTGTCCTACTTCATCCATCATGAGGCGAAAAGAAGCGCATCCTCTACTTCGCCCACCACTTTCGGTGACTTTCCTCCGGTCGTTGGCTGCCCCAACTTCCTGGGAGTTGTGTCCGTGGATATTCTGAGCAAAGAAAATCCGAAGCCTGTAGAGCTGAAGGATGATAAAGCTGCTTCTTGTCAAAGCGAGGATAAGAACAGGAAATCCCTACTCAAGAATCCAGTGACCGTGAGCTGTTATGTTCACCATGCTACCAGCCCGATTGAAGCGCATGAGAAGGGGCCCACTGGGGGCAACAAAAAGAACTTCAGAAGAGGAAGAGCCTCTGCCGCTTCCCAATGTCAACTTTCTGCATCTGGGAAGTCCATGATGATTGGGGGCGTCCGGATCTTCTTCAACGGCCGCAATGCCAGAGCTCTGCCAGATCAGGTCATCCCGACCATTCCTACCCATAATGCTTTCCAAGTGCTGGCTAGCCGGAGGGCAAACAATGATGATAGCAAGCAAGAGAAGCCAACCTCAAAATTGCCAAGACGTAAGTAAATGTGGGTTCTCAAGAAGACCCGGAGTGTCATGTCAACCCTACAAAATTATAACAGTTTTGTTGATGCCCCCAAGAGAAGGGATAATAAAGTCATGAATGAGGAAGAAGTCATAGTCACAACTCCTCCACTCGCTGCCAGGGTCTGTGCAAGACAGGCTGATTTTCCAAGAACTCAAAGAATCTCAACCAAGTTGCCAAGCTGACACGATTAGCATACATGCCACCAGCCCAAGACTGGACGATGCCTCCTACTATCTCTTCAGAGTACAGTCAAGAGGGGATGGTTAAGAGGGTATGGGAATACTTCCATGGCCTTGGAAGTCCTGTCATAGGCCGACAAAGGTCACTCCATGCTGTCAAGGCTGAAGGAGAAGGAAAAAATAAGATATCACCTGTTGGGATAGATAAAGAGAAAAAGCAAGTTGAGTTCAGAAGTTTTGAAAGTCTTTCACAGAGGGAAGAAATGAAAAGAGTTCTGACAAATGAAGGGCCAACTTTCCCTCACCAGTCCCGAAGGAGAGTTAAAAAGCATGAGAGAAGAATGCAAGTTCTCGCGTGTAATATGACAGGAGTGATGGGCAGGCATGACGCCCTGCTAAATGGGCAAGAAGAACTAGCCAAGGTTACTGAAAGAGAAGACCCTGTAACAGGACAAAGCAAAAATGAAGCTGGGTTACTGCAGATCGCTAAGGGCAAGCAGGCTACTGATGAAAACAACACTACTCTCAGCACCAAAATAATGAAATCTGAAGAAGAAGGGGTGCCCCTGTCCGGATGTGGCTTTGGTGAAACACTTGAGACCATTACCAGCAAAATAGCTATGGACCCTGCCATCCTAATAGCCATGCAAAGATATCAGCGGGAGATAGAACTGCTGAAGAAGCAACTAAAAGAGAAGACTGAACATGATGTGGTACCCAAGCAACCGGGGGCACGAACTGACCTATCACTGGGAGGGTTTAACCCCTCGACTGCTCTTTCACAGACTGTTCTGCAAACTGACGGTCAGAGTTGGGTTGTTCCCAAGGATCATTTCCAGTCGCTCCAGCCAGCACAACTGAAGCTTCTTCAAATGCAGCGGCAGGTTCCCTTGTCAAAACCTCCGCCATCTCATGTTGCAACTCCAGCCACACAAGAAATGCAGCCCACCCACCTCTGTCCTGAATTAGCACTGCCAGTCGTGGTGAATAAATCAATGGCGAAAAAGATGGTTGAAGAGAGGCTAGCCAAAAGGGGTAGCGCTAATTACGCCCCCTTTGACATGTATAAAGTGCCATATCCGGCCTACCATGCTACTAAGAGATCCCCGCGACCTGACCGCGCAGGTCGATCCGCGTGCGAGGGCGCAACATTGAGCGTTCACTTACATTCCGTCGTCCCGCATCGGATTTATGAGTAACCCCTATAGCTCGGGAGGGCTATGCCACTGCATGAGTTCCGCCGGCTTCCCTAAGGGAAAATCTAACATTGCCCCATGGCATATATATATAGGTAGGGAGGTTTGGCCTCTCTCTTTCTCTCGGCTTTCATCCCGGCACTCCGTGGGTGATAGCCTATTTCCCCCTGGGCATAATCCAGATAAAGGGGAAATGCTGTCGAAATACTGATTGATGCTTTAAACCTCCATCATGGCCACGGCTCAGTCTTTGAACCGCTGACTTAACGATATCGTCTCTGAGCCGCGGACTTAACGATACCGTCTGCTTCTACAGCTGATGTTGTTATCTTGCCCGCCTTCCCGGCTCTGGTATGAAGTTCCATTTTGCACACATGAATACATGTTTGCCTCTCGAGGCCTCCTATTTTGGCGTTTAATCAAGGGTTGTCCTTCCTTGGAAAGACGTAATTAACGTCATAGCCTTTATGGTATGACGGACTTCTGGTCCCGACTCGGACCTCACAATCGGCTGACCAAGTCAGGTCGAGCGCATAATAAAATTGTCACCCCGGTGACTGGCACGCCTAATAAATCAAAAATCCAAATAAAAATATAAATAAATAATATAATGAAATAGAATAAAATCCGCGTCCACAAACCCACAAGCCCAGAATCGGAGACGAATCTCCCTTCTCCTGAGTCCACAGGAGGAACCCGACCTCAGTACTAAGAATCGGAAGAACAAGATGAATAGATGGAAGGAACAAAATAAAAGGCAAACACAAAGAAAAACATAGCAGACGTAAAGCTGGAAATGAGATACACTAGTAGCTCTCACAGGAGCAAAGCTGGTTTGGATTTGATCCAATGCCAGACAGACGAATCTTCAATGAAGGCTTCTTATCTCTCGATCTCTCTTCTTCTTACTCTTCTTTTTCTTCTCTGCTTCTTTCTCTCACTGTCTACCCTTCTTCTTTCGATCCTCACGAGCTCTCTCTCTCTTTTTCTTTTTCTTCTGCTGCTCTCTTCTTCTTTCACTCTCTGTTGCACCTCTTCTTCTTCACTCTCTGCTGCACCTCTTCTTCTTCACTCACAGTCTCGATCAGCCCTCTTCTCTTCTGATCTCTATCTACTCTTCATGTGGAAGAAGCTCTGTATTTATACCAGCCGCAGCTAGGTCGTGTGAAGGGCTTGTGCCCTCTTGTCCTTGAATCACGTGCCAGGTGCCAACCTCGGATCACGTGCCCAGCCATCTTTCTTCTCGAAGTGTATACCTGTGACACAGTCATAAGAAAGTATCAGATGGATGTATAGACTTGGTTAAGGCTTTTAACAAAGCGTGTATAGACATGAATGCTGCATGTAGGCAAGTATGTACAGCGTGAGAATGTATAGACTTGAGACCCTTCAAGCGACCTCAGTGTACAGACTTGCAGAGTGATGCATTAATGTAATAGAGTGGAATGTGTAGACTTCTGTGTAAAGCATGAAGCAATCGAATGTGTAGACTTTAGAGTAAAGCATGAAGAAGCCTAACCAATGTATAGACTTTGATGTAAAGGCTTGAGCCACACAAATAATGTATAGACTTCACGATGCACAACCCTATCCAATGTATAGACTTTGAACGCATATGCCAAGGCTGTACAGACTTCAGACTTTCAACGTGTGTGCTGTGAACGATGTATACACTTGGGCCTTGAAGGATGTACAGACTTGAAGAACTGAAGCCCACGATGTATAGACTTTGAACTCTGAACGACAAATCAGGCTGTACAGACTTGAGAGTCTTGAAGGCCAATGTACAGACTTGGTAAGCCTGAACCAATGTACAGACTTGGAACGCTTGAGGACCAGTGTACAAACTTGGATCGCTTGAGCCAATGTATAGACTTGAAAGGCTTGAACACAGCGATGTGCAGACTTTGCGATGATAGACTTAGGGCTCCTAGAGGATGTACAGACTCTACCAATGTGCAGACTTTGCCTATATGCAGTGTGTAGACTTGATATCAATGAATGCGCTGGCTGTACAGACTTGCATAAGCGATGTATATACTTTGCCAATGTGGAGACTTTGGGTGTAGCTAAAGCATCGAACGTAGGAAAAGGTTGGAATGTATAGACTTACGTTCGATCAGCAATGTATAGACTTCAACTAAGCAACATACAGTGCAATGTCTAGACTTTGAAGTGCAACGTAGGTAAAGACCCCAATGTATAGACTTCCAATGAATGCAACCGCTGTACATACTTCCTCAAACAGACCGATGTATAGACTTAGAATTTCAACAGAAGGATGTACAGACTTTGAATATGAAGTCAGGCAAACGGATGTACAGACTTGGCCAAAACAGCAATGAACAGACTTGAAACACTTGAAGGCCACAGGATAGTGTATAGACTTGGAAGGTTATCCAATGTACAGACTTGGAAATGGCTGTATAGACTTGCAGAGCTTTCGCTAAGGCTGTATAGACTTGAAGCAATGTGAACGATGTATAGACTTTACCATTGTGCAGACTTTGAAGTGAAGACCAATGAATAGACTTCAAGTGAAGGCCAATGTATAGACTTTGAAGAACAAACGTTACACATATGCCATGAGTGTATAGACTTGTTCGATGAATGCATGAACAGTGAGTCAATGTATAGACTTCCAATGCCTTCGACAAATGCGATGTACAGACTTGCGAACTAGGGGGGGGGGTCGACCCATCTGGAAGGGGGGTCGACCCACTTCTATCTAGACTATGCTGACTGATGTATAGACTCTGATTGAGTTACATGCGACAGACAAAGTGCAGACTTGTTTTGAACCAGCACACTGTATAGACTTGCAATACCATGAAGGCAGGCTGTATAGACTTGAAGTAATGCATGCAGGTGACAATGTATATACTTGCTGTCGACAAGTGTATGGACTAAGCATGCATACAACAATGATGTGTAGACTTGGGTGTGTGTGTGCTATACAGATTTAAATGCATGCACAGAGCAATTTATGCATATCAGCTAAACATCATCAAGGCATACAGATTTGAGAGTAGACAGAGCATTACCTGATCTGAGCATTAACCTTACCTGTCATGATTTGACTTTGACTTGGGTTAACTTCATGACCTGTGAGTCATCCTTAAACCTGTTCTGACAGTTTCTCATAATGCAACAGGATTATATCATCAAGGATGGAAACATAATGAGGCATAATATCTGTCATCATCAAAACTCCAGAATCACAGGGGACACATCATGGGTTTGGTGGGGGATTTTGGGTTGGGGGGTGGTGGCCTTCATGGGGGGAACTGGGTCGGTTAAGGGTCTCTTGCCCTTGGGGTCAGCCGGCTATGGCGGGGTGGAAGTGGGTCGCCCTTGGTTTTGGGGAGAGTTGGTGGGGGTTGGGTGGTGGAGTGGAGAAGTGTTGGTCGGGGTAGGAGGTGATGGGTGTTGTGGAGGTTGGGCCTTGATGGTGGCCTTGTACTGGCCGGGAGAGAAAGGAGGAGTCGTAGTGCTTCTTGGGCTATGGCTCTCTAAGTAGGAGGGGAAGGTTCGGGGAACATAGATCTTTCTAAGTTCAGTTTTCATGTTTTCCCATGTGTCAATGGGCTCTTGCCTCCTAATCCTCCTTAAGCCTTCAATATGTTCCCACTTACTCTTGGCTTGACCCCGAAGTTGTCCCTTGGCCTTGCGGACTCTCGCTTGTCCATAAACCATAGTCCTCTCAAAGTCTTTTTCCATGGTAGCCTTCCACTTTAGGTAGGCACTAGGGCAAGATCCATCAAAGAGGAGATCCTCAAATAGGATTATGTCAAAGGGGGGGTTGATCGGACCCTTTTGGAGGGCCGAGTGGGACGGATGTGACCAAAGGGAGGTAGCCATTCTAGTGGGCATGGTTGATGCACCGGGTGACTCTAAAATGCATATGCGCCCTAGGACCAACTTGATAGAGACAAGTTGTGAACTTACTTTGATACCAATCTGATGTGAAACAACCTAAGGATGCAATGATGCTCTTATACCACTTGATGTGACACTACCTAGGACCTAAGTGGATGAAGGGTCCTATATGGTCGCCCAATTGTGAACCCAAGGAAGCGAGGTGGTATGAGGCGAAGGACGAGCCCGAAGGCTTCCTCGACGCTAGAAAGGCCACCTTCTGGGCCGGCATAACCGACTTTTTTGATGACGTCTTTTGATATACCACACTAGCTGCCAAGGAGCTCACTCAAATGGAAGTGTGACTCTCTAGACTTTTTGGACCTAAATTGCAAGGAAACAACCGAGTTGGCGTACTCACTCAAGTGGACTAACCCGTGATGCGCACACCCGGGTTTGTAGGTGGACCGGCGATAGTGGTGAGGGTCCGAGGTTGGATCTAGGTGTTCTAGGGATTTGGCCAACCTAGGGAGGACCCCACTGGGCCAGGGATGCCCAAATCATGGGCGGCCCACACGCCAAGGGCGTGGGTTAAGTGGTTGCTCTCACAACTCACCCGCGGTGGTCACTCGTGTGGATGGCAATGACGGCACTTAGAAGCAATACTAAACAATCAAAGATAATGTCCAACAGAGGAATTAGACCAGGAGCTCACCTCATCGGCGTGAAGATGCCGATCCCGGCTGGAGACGAGGCGAGCGGGGAAGCGTGGGTGTACCCCGCATGCTGCGCCGGTGCAGCTTGGCTCGCCGACCTACTATTACATGCACTACTCCCTCGCAGAGGGGTTGGACTAGGGGTTGGGGAACTCAAATTACAATCAAAACTACCTCCATACAGGGAGGGGCAGTCAGCCGGCCAGGCGGGAGAGGGGAGATCGGTGTGGCCGAAGGAGGTCGGTGCCCGGTCTGTGCAGATTGAGTCACTGCCCAGACTAACTGCAACCAGCGTCTTGTCGGAGGTAGAGATCTCTGTTGGGATGTTCGACAAAGGCAGGGTTTGTGTCTCTGGAAAGTTGATCGAGTTTAGATTCACCTGGAAGAAGAATCACTGTATTCTGAGCTTAGACGAAGCAGGGCCGCCGATCTCGCGGAGTCGCGCAGGTGACAACTCTGGTCGACTAGAGAGTTCATTTTCAGGCTTGTACGTTCATCTGGGATGTCGGATTGAGGCGAGCCTAGCGCTGACGAACGCGTGGGAGAGTCCTCTTTCTGCGGGATCTGACGAGGCTCTGAGAAGTGGTCGGAGCAGAGCTCGGGAAGCAGAAAGGTGATAGGGGGTCCGACCTGGTACCAAAGAACTATTCTGCGCCAGTCGGGGAGAGAAGCTGGAACGGGGTCTTCCGGTGCCCTAACGACATCCTTCTTATTGGAGGTGGAAGAGGACTAGCAGAAGTCATTCCCCTCCGAAGATCGTCCCAAGGGCTTGGCCGAGCTGGTCGTTGGAGTGATTTCCTTCAGCTTCAGGTTGTCTGTCAGAGGTGTCTTGTGCAGGCCGGCGAGATGGGCTCCCACAGGCTTCTCCGATGTCAGAATTTGACGAAACTGCCTCGCCTGCGAAGCTCTTTAGATTCCCTTTCCAGCGGTGTATGGCTTGCCACCAGAAGCTTCAGGGTGATGCGGATGGCGATGTTTCTTTCAGGACCTTGTTGGCTGCCTGTGAACTGGGCAGAGCAGATTGGTGATAGACTAAGATTGGGGTGGGGAAAGGCGAAGTGCAGCAAGGGGGGAAGGGCCTAATGGCTGTGGGAGGTGTAGGGGGATGCTAGGGGGTTGATGGAGGAGGCTGGGAGGTGAGGTGGTCGGAGATAGGGGGCTGGAGCAGGTGGAGATGGGGCAGGATTGGCTGGGTGCGCAGACTGGCCAAGGTGGGAGGGGAGAGGTTGGCCTGGTTGACCAAGCCAAGGGGGAGGATGGGGTGTGCGACCAGGAGAGATGGAGAGGCTAGGATTGATTGGGGTGCACTCCTCAAGGGGTGGGAGAATTGATTTTGGGCTCGGGAATGGGGAAGGTGGCTTGGGGAAGGATGAAGAGGTGCCTAGGAAGGTGAAAGGGTGCTTTGGAAGTGGGGAAATTGATGAGGGAATTGAAGGTAGTCTTGGGAGGTGAAAGGTTGTGATGAGGTGGAGGTAGATGATGTGACACAAGGGGTTAAGGTGCCCCTGTTTCAAACAGGGCTGCCGGAATGGGTTTGTTGCATATGTGGAAGGGAGAGATTAGGAGAGACGAGCAATGGGAGAGGGAGACGCTGTGAGTGCGAAGTGTGTGTTTGTGTGTGCTCACAGATGAAAGGGGAACGGGTGGTGGGGTTGTGACGTGAAGATGGGGAGGGAAGTTAGCAAGGAGAGGTGGTGCAGAGTGTGGCAATGGCAAGAGAGAGGGGGAAGAAGTGGCGAGGTGGGAGGAGTCGCAAGTGTGTGTAAAGGGGGAAGAACCATAGGGGGGGAGAGGGAAGATCCGGGCATCACACCCAGCCGAGGGGGAGAAGAAAAGAGAGGGGCGTCGCACCCCTAGGAGGGAGGAGATGAGGAAGAGAGAGACGCAGGCGGGAGAGGGAGGGCTGCCTGGGGAGAGGGTAGGAGAGGGAGTGAGAGGAGAAGAAGAAGGAGGGGAAAGGAAAGGTTGGGGCCACTTCTCACGACCAAGATAGTGTGGGCTTCTCACCCACGTCTCTCCCATCTCTTTCTGAGAGATGAGATCGCAAGCTTTGCTTCACACCTTCCGACAAATGATTTCCAAAAATTCTAATCACTTCATTGTTTTCTAAAGAGAGGTTACATAACACATTTATTGACTCAACAAATAAAATCAAAAGACACTCATTAAACTTCAACTAACACCTAACACCTAAGACTCATTATATCTCTAGTGGGAAGACTAAAAGACACTTAATAAAGACTATCACATGATGTGGATATTCTATTTCTTCTACAAAAGAAAACACACATCTAGGCCCACTAACATGGCCCATTAACACAAAACTCTTAAAAGAGCAAATATAGTTTGATAGTTGCCGGTGCAGCTTTGACGATCGACCGTTGCCGCTTGTCGATCCCGTGACGATCCCGTCAAACCCCTCCGCTTGGAGGAGGTTCGACCTCGAACCTCGTAGCTCAGGATCCCGGTTTGATGAAACATCCCGATTCCCTAAGCTCTGATACCATTTGATGTGACACAAGGGGTTAAGGTGCCACTGTTTCAAACAGGGCTGCCGGAATGGGTTTGTTGCATGTGTGGAAGGGAGAGATTAGGAGAGACGAGCAATGGGAGAGGGAGACGCTATGAGTGCGAAGTGTGTGTTTGTGTGTGCTCACAGATGAAAGGGGAATGGGTGGTGGGGTTGTGACGTGAAGATGGGGTGGGAAGTTAGCAAGGAGAGGTGGTGCAGAGTGTGGCAATGGCAAGAGAGAGGGGGAAGAAGTGGCGAGGTGGGAGGAGTCGCAAGTGTGTGTAAAGGGGGAAGAACCATAGAGGGGGAGAGGGAAGATCCGGGCATCACACCCCGCCGAGGGGGAGAAGAAAAGAGAGGGGCGTCGTACCCCTAGGAGGGAGGAGATGGGGAAGAGAGAGAGACGCAGGCGGGAGAGGGAGGGCTGCCTGGGGAGAGGCTAGGAGAGGGAGTGAGAGGAGAAGAAGAAGGAAGGGAAAGGAAAGGTTGGGGCCACTTCTCACGACCAAGATAGTGTGGGCTTCTCACCCACGTCTCTCCCATCTCTTTCTGAGAGATGAGATCGCAAGCTTGGCTTCACACCTTCCGACAAATGATTTCCAAAAATTCTAATCACTTCATTATTTTCTAAAGAGAGGTTACATAACACATTTATAGACTCCACAAATAAAATCAAAAGACACTCATTAAACTTCAACTAACACCTAACACCTAAGACTCATTATATCTCTAGTGGGAAGACTAAAAGACACTTAATAAAGACTATCACATGATGTGGATATTCTATTTCTTCTACAAAAGAAAACACACATCTAGGCCCACTAACATGGTCCACTAACACAAAACTCTTAAAAGAGCAAATATAGTTTGATAGTTGCCGGTGCAGCTTTGACGATCGACCGTTGCCGCTTGTCGATCCCGTGACGATCCCGTCAGTAGAGGTGGACACTTAGGGCTGATGTGGAGCTGAGGTGGTAGGGGGGTTTGGTGAAGGGGTAGGTGAGCCCAAGGGAGAGAGAGAGGTGAGGGGGGGGGGTAGGAGGGCTTCTCACCAAAAGAAAACACAAGTAATTCTCTAAAATTCTCATCCATTCATTCATTAGTTCTCAAATGAGGGAATGGGGTCCTATTTATAGGAATCCCACAATTCTACATAAGTCCCTGACTTTTGGACTAATAACAAGAGACCAAGGGGAAGGGGGGCGCCCGTGGGCCTAGCCCATTGAATTGGGCCCATTAGCCTACTTAATTAACCCTATGACTCAAGACTTAGGTAAATGACCCTTATACCTAGGTACTGGACTCACATAAAAGGATAATTACATAATTATAACTCAAAGAAAATATAAAAATTACATGCCATGACTAAGAAAAATGCGGCGAACAAGATGAAGCACAACTGGCGAGCAACCGGACCCTCAGAAAAATGTGGAGTGGTCGGAGATGTCCCCATCAGTTCACCTGCAAGATGGAAAATAATGAACACATTAGGGTTGTCACTTATGAAATTCGTACCTCTCATATGTATACATATAGGAGACATCAAAAGACTAGTATATCCCTTCTAGAAGCCTCCAAAAGGACCCCCAATAGGTCTCCCACCAACCCAAGGGCAAAGGGGTAAGAGTTAGGCACAAGTTGACTTAGTTTAGATGGTTTTCGAAAACACGTTTTTGGGTTTTCGCTGCTGCCGGTCGACCTACACGGGTTGGGCGGTCGACCGGAATTTTACAGGACTGAAAATCCCCTTTCTGGGGATTTCGGTCGACCGGAGCTACAGAGTCGGTCGACCGCAAGCTACAGTAAATTCCAGACTATCACATTTTAGCCCCAAACTCTATTGCAACCCTTCCAAACTCTGTGGCATCAAACTCCTTTGATCTTGGAGGGATTATACAAAGAATTTAACCTGCAAAACCATAAAAAAATGATTAGAACTTTAGCTTAATAATCAATATGATAAATGTATGAAATGCATACATGAAAGCCCATGTTTAAGGTGCATACAAACACTTTGAACCACAAAAGTTTTAAGCTAAAGGTCAAGAATTATTTCTATGCAAGTGAGCAAAGTATGAGAGCCATTTAGCCATGCACATATATAAGTGAACACTTTGAAAACATGATTGACTAAAGGTCAAGATCAATAGATATGCATTTTTCCAATATGAATGCATCATGTAACCAAGCTCCATGAAGAGTATGCATAGGAAGCATTCAAAGCTTTGCAGAATAACCATGAAACCTTCATTCACAAAAGAACCCTTCTAGACAATTGTCAGGATGTGAATTACACAAATTTACCCAACTAGGGATTGGAATGAAGAGCCATGCATCTAAGCAAATCTTATGATGCTAGCAAGCTGTGCAACCTAGCATATTGAAAGTGCATGAAACACATTCTCAAACCATCAAATCCTCAACTAGAGATGTGATCATTTTGACATGCATATAAGCAACACATGTGAGCTTCATAAAATCTAATTGTTCCAAACTTCACATGAGTTAGCTTAACCAATTTTCAAGCACACATTGAGCACATTGAATAGAATTGCCAAAACCATATGATTATGAATCCATATAATGAGAGAGCATCATTCAAATCACATTCATCAAGTTTCAAGTTAATAAGTTGAGTACTTTTCAAGCCCAAAAATCTTATGAGGTAAATGCATGAAAATACCCAACCACGGCATTGAAAACCTTTTTGATGAAATACATGAAACATAGAAAGAGTCGATGCAATGCAATGAGAAGGTTAACTCCCCTTTTGAGGAAGAGCTTCATTGATGGACTCCTTTGAGTTCCAAGCAGATTTTGATCCTGCAAGCCAAGATAACATAGCATGAGTTCCTTAAACAACAATCATTCATATAACTTCCAAGTGAGAATCTTGAAGTCATCCGTTAACTCATCAACCAAGATGCATTCATGTTGCTCAATGAAACATACACAGGCATGCTGATTGATGCACATCGTCACAAGTACAATCGTTTTGTTATCATTAAAATCAACCACCAAACATCAATTAGGAGATGCAATAATCTCCTGCAACATAAAGGTCACGACGTTAATTACATCCCATCAGAGAGGAGAAAATCTTTGATTAATTGCCAAGATAAGGGGCCTCATGGCATAAAAATCAATTTTCATAAAGCGAGTGAAAGCATGTATTAAAAATTAGTGAAATTTCTCTATCTTAGAGTGCAAAGGGGATATTTGAAATCATGTCATCTATACATTGGCCATTTCATTTTCAGACGGACATCTAGGTTGGAAGCGTCCCAAGTATATATGCAATACCGAGACAAATGTATGATGGGGTACGGCAAAATTGATATTTGAATCATTAAGGAATGAGCCAAAACTTAGTGAGATATTAGCCCGAGGTAGGATGCGTCCGTGGCCATGATTGGGTGTTACCCGAGGGCTAACCACGGCTTACGGGGCGTCTTTAGTATCTCCCTCACGCCGGGCTTAAGGAGGTGAAGACTTCAAGATCAAACGCCGTTAATTCCATAAGGATGGCATTTTAAGTTCATTTTCTTTGTTGTTGTGTCTTCGTGACATTTCTCTTATCATTGTGTTACCTTCCTTTCTAAGCATTGTTAATTATTACTTATCGTTCATTTTTCCTTTTTGTTATTTCATTCTTCTTTGTTTGTATTGATTCTTGTTGTTTGATTTGGTTTTGGTTTTTTGTTTTCTTCTAGTTTGTTTACTGTTCGAAGAAGGCTGAGTCGACGCGGGGGTTTCCTGCGTCGACTCGGTGCACAACGGGAGGGCTACTCAAGAGCCGAGGGGTAGTTGTGTCGACGTAGGGGGCTGCCATGCATTGATGCACCCTTCCCTACTATCTCAGCTCTCCATTGTTTATCTATGTTTCTTATTTTCTTCTATTTTTCTAAGAAGGGGAATTCGATCGACCAAAAGCTCAGTTCGGTCGACCGATCCTCCCAAGGATGGAACCTGCTGAAAGGGGCCGACTCCCTGAGCATGGGGCATCGACTCCATAGCTTATCGGTTGACCGAAGCTTGAGTTCGGTCGACCAGAAGCCAGACTACGTCGATTCCTTCTTGCAGGGAGTCGACCCCATCGGGGATCGGTCGACCGATGATGGGCATCGGTCGATCGAAACCAGTGTTTCCAGGGGAAACCTTTCTTCAGCTGGAATTTCTTCCTTTTCTTTCTTTGTTTGATTTACCTTCTTTTCTTATTGGTTTTGTGGGAATTCATTCATTTCATTTTTGTTGCATTCACCCTTGGTTTCAGCCTTTTCATTTTTTTTCTTTGTTCTTTGTATATCTTACTTCATCTTCTTATCTTCTTCTTTATGCACATCGGTAGAAGCATGCATATGCATATGGGCTTGTGAGTCTATGCATGGAGATACATCTCCTTAGCTTATGCATACAAATGCATTTCTGAATTCATGCATGCAATGCATATGCAAGTATGTGCATGACCATATGTAAAAATAAGTTCAATTTTCTTTCTTTTTGATCAGGAGCAAGCCTGTAGCTGTGGCGGATTGACAAACCATGGGCTATTGGCACTGCTGCTATCCTAGAAATCGGGCAAGTCGACTTGGGCATGGCCAAGTCGACTTGTCCCCAGCCAATAAGCAGATGTCCATTGCTAGGATCCGGGACAAGTCGACTTGCTTGTCCCCAAACAGTGAGCAGACGTCCACTGCTGGGATCAGGGGCAAGTTGACTTGGGCAAAGGCCAAGTCGACTTGTCCCCAACCGATGAGCAGATTTTCACTTTTTTTCTTTTGAGATATCCTGAAATGTAGTAATGCATGTTTTGATGATCAAGCATGGTTTTGATCATGCATCCATGTAGGGTACTCCTCGGTACAAGGCGGATTATTTTACTCACGCATGGTGAGGATTTTCACCCGGACATAATTCGGGTTTCCATTGCTCACCATTTGATATACCAATGGGATTATGGCAAGCAAGCATTCGGAAATTAGGACATGCATGTAGTCTGAAATGCATGTATGAATCAATATAAGCACGAAGGTGCAAGTGTGATGCTTATACCTGGAAGAACAGTGGAAGGGCAGATATGCCCATTCTCATGCAAGCCAGTGAAGATCTGAAAATTGTTATGCATATGCATGAAGTTTCAATAAAATTCATGAGCAACTTCAAAGTGAGGAAGTAAATGTATATGAAGCCTTTCTTGCATTTAGAATTCATACATCAAGCAGTTCATGCATGAAGATGCAAACGCTATTCTAATGACAATATGCTACATGTGATCATTTCAGAAAAAAAAACTCAATGTTCATGCAACCTAAAAGAATTTCAAATGTAGAAACTACCATGCAAGTGCGGTTATGGGTCTTTATTCTTCTTTCATCAATTCTTTTTCTTTATCATAGGGCAGACTGAACCCAAAGGGGGTGTGGTGATAAAGGGGTCGATCCTTAGGGTTAACCCTCACAGCAGTAAAGGCCAAAGGGCTAAATGCAGTGTGAACGTGCAATCGCTCATTTGAGGCTTCTGATTTTATCAAAGCATTGTCTCTTCATATGCATCTTTTTTTCTGTCCGTGTTTTCTTTCATTTTTTATGCTGCTTATTCTCATCTTTGGCAATTTTTTGAAATCAGAGTTAGCAGTGCATCTTTGTTCTGTGCATGTTCATCTTCACGCTCAACAATCCCTTAAATTGTGTTTAGCATTGGGTGAGCTCCTTCATGTCATAAGTCCATTGGGCTTTTTGGCTTAGTTCATTCACCATCATTTTTATGTCATTAGTCTTATAATTAGTGCAAGTTTCTCGACGAAAATCCGACAGCATCTGCCCTAGACTCGGAGTAGTGGGGGGGGGGGGTTAATCGGGTACACATCCATGGAGAAACTCCGAGATGGCCCTAGAATAAGAAAGGTGCGCACAGAAGCGACAACACCCAAGGATGCCCACGGAAGCAGTAACATCCAAAAATATGAATCGGGCATGGACACCCCGAGGACTAGCCTACGAGGGGCTCCAATGACCCGAGGGTCGCCACAATCCTGCTCCTGAGACGTGGTCTTAAACTATTGCCAAGATTTATGGCCATCAATGTTCACCCTTTGAAGGAGATCATCCGGGGACCATGCTATGAGGAAGCAAGTCTTGGGGATCCGAGAGTTATTGGAAAACTTCAGAAGAAAGCTGGGGAGAGCTAAAGAAAATCGGAAAGCAGCCCACAAGGGCTCAAACGAGCATAAACCCCGAATCATATTCATGATGATGGATAAACTCGGGGCCTTCCCTGCGGAGCACATTGTGCTTCTTCCCAAGAGGAAATGAAATATGTATGACAAAGTGTTGCATCATGCTCATTCAGGGACTAAATCCCATATTCCCCGCCCCTTAAGCGTCATGGCTATGGACTAGCCAAATCCCAAAGTCGGGGCTTGGGAGCCCAAAAAAGGTCTCCCTACTAAAGCCTGATCATCGGTAAAGGATAATGGAGAAGGCATTGCAAGTTGCAGAATAGAACAGGAGAGGAAGCATGAAAATCAAAGAATAGACATAATGAGAGTTGCAGCATAAAATCTCCCAAAGAGGAGTATCTCTTTCATTCCATATCAGAAAAGGAACGAGGATTACATCAGAAGAAGAAAACAAGGAAAATACAAGGAGGGAGTAGGGTCCGGAGCTCCCTGCTCTTATCCTTCACCTCTCCTCTCTCTCTCTCTGCAAATCGCCTAAGGGCTTATCTTCTCTATCAAAGGGAACTTCAACTAGCCGAAGAGATTTTTGTTTCACCGTGGTGGGCTTTATATAGGGGGCCAGAGCCCTGTTTCGGAGGGAAACCTCCACATGTTTTTTTCCTTTTACCTACTGTTGTTGCTGCTCCTATACTGCTGCTACTGCACTGTCAAAGGTGCGTTCGCTGCTGATGTCCCTTCCTTCGCAAGGGGTGAGGTGGAGCAGGTAGGAGGCCGTAGGCTACCGCGGTGGCCGCTGCTGGTTCGCGGGGCTGTACGATCATTCAATGCATGTCATTGGGGGAGAGAAGAAAGAAACATCACACGAGATGAGGGAGAAGAAGAGAACACACGGGGTGAGAGACACAGATACAAGGTGAATAGTGCCACGATTTTCTTCTTATTTCTCATTTTTTTGAAAAATCTTTATCCTTTTCCTTTACCCCCTTCTTCCTCCTATTGCGCATATGCCCCTTCCCTTTTCCCTTCTCCTTTTTGTATTGGGCTTAGTCATTTGTTTTGGGTCCATTTCTGTTCTTCTCTTCTTTTCTTTTTTCTTTTTTAAGTTCCAATAAAACATTAGTGTTCCATTAATCCACAGTTCATTGAGTGATCAAATTTAATTAGTTTTAAATTAGACATTAATTTTAAAAGGATATATTCACCCCCCCTCTAGATCCTATTGACGCACCCAACAATTGGTATCCGAGCGAGTCTCTGCCATACACAGATCCAACGATCTGCAGAGTAGATCTCGGTGTGTCTGCTAACATGAGTTCCTTCGCGATACAAGTTTCCATGATTTCCCCGCCAGTTTTTGATGGTTCTGATTTCACTAGCTAGCTTGCAAGGATGTGTGTATTTGTTAACTCGTTTGATCCAAGATTGTGGAATCTTATATCTCATGGTCATCATGAGCTGCCATCAGATAAATCTGAATGGTCTGCTGAACATAGGACCAAAATCATTGACAATCCAGCTACTTTGAACTTTCTAAAGGCTGCAGTTAATCCCAAGTCCTTTCCTTTTGTTTCTACAAGCAGCACGACCAAAGAAGTCTGGGATGGCTTGGTTAGCATCCATGAAGAAGGAGAAAGGCACGAATGTCTAATGGCCGACAGCATTGACCAGCCAAGTGATCCATCCTCATCTCAGGCAAGTTCTGATTCTAAAGACTTTACCTTTGCGGAACTTATGGATGCATATGATGAGTTAGTAAAACAATACAAAAAATTAAAATTGAAAAACAAAAAATTGAAAAAGAAGCTTGAAAATAACTCTAATGAGAGCTCCTCTTGTAAAAACTGCTCTGTTCTTGAAGAGATAAATGAAACTCTTATGATTGACATAGATTTACATAAAGAACAGATTTGGTGTTTGAGAGATGAAAATGGAATCCTGCAAGCTAAAATCTCCAAGCTGGAAGAAACTGAAAAAGAGCTGAAAGATAAAGTGAAATCAATGTCAGATGATCAGAGATTGCTTGATGAGTTGATTGAAAATAAGAACCTTGCTGAAGAAAATGAAAGATTGAAAGAGCAAAACAATCGCTTAACTGCTAAACTACATGCATGTGAAAAAAGGCAAGGGCGTGAGTGTTGATGAACCAGAAAAATTGAAAGAGTTAGAGCTAGAAAATGAAAATTATAAAAATGTTAATGCTATGTTGAATGAGCAGATTGCTGCATGTGAGGAGGATTTGGCTAGTTCAGAACTGCACATCTCCTCACTAGAAGATGAAATTAAAGACTTGAATAATTCACTGTCAAAATTTGTTCAGGGCAAAGAAAATCTAGACAGACTTTTGGGGATGAAAATTAACTTTCAAAGAGATGGGCTTGGATATACTCCAGCCAATAAAAAATCCTTTGAAAATAAATTGCATACATCCTTTGTTTCTTGCTCGAGAGAAGCCAGCACCTCTAAAATTTCCCCAAGACAGCTTAATGTTCAGAAAACCCAAAAACAGAAGCAAAAATAGAAAAACGAATCTGCTTGTTTGAATATGCATGCAAAAGGTTCTGCTAGACATTTCTCTGCATCAAAAAGAATGATTGTTTCTTGTTTCTACTGTGGTCTGCATGGTCACACTCTAGATGACTGCAATGCAAGGAGAAAAAATGATATAAATGCATGTAGAAATAAAATCATCTCTGAAAAATAGAAAAGATTTTCAAATGGAAAATAATGTCTGAAATTTCTGTTAAAGGGCACTTCTTTTAATACTGCTATCGCCGTGGAAAGTCTGGTCACATTGTAAAAAACTACTGGGCAAGAAAGAGAAGAAATGATGTGCATAAAGATAATGTTAGACCTCTTATCAATAAGCAAAAGACTTTTAATCTCATGCATAAGAAGAATGTACGAAGTCTCTTGTATGCTGTATCTACTATGGAAAATTTGGACATGTGATTGATGATTGCATGTGCATGAAAATGGATGATATGAGGGCAATGAAAATGAGAAATAGTTTGATTGGTAGAAGTGCTACTAACCCTCTAGGATCCAAGAAGGCTTGGGTACCTAAAAGTATCAAATGAGATCCTGTGTTGTAGGGTTGCCTTGGAGCTGATTAAAGGATAAGCAAGAAACGAATGCTCAAGGCACATGTTTGAAAATGAAATTTTAATTCATATTAATACTGCATGTTAGGTTTCCGTTAAATTGTTGTAGTTGGTTTTTTCCCTGTTCACAATAAATCCTGCTCAAGTTAAAAATCTCCTTCCTGGATTGTTGAAACCCCCCCTGCGGTTGAAACTAAAAATCCGAACTGGGTGATTTGATTGATACTGTATATGAATTTTATGGTATATCAAAAGGTGTCTGTTGGAATGATAGGTTAAGCCTATTAAGAAGATAACACTTTGCATGAGTTGGATTTTCGGATCAATATCTCCCCCCCGTACTAGAAATAAAAAATTTCAGATGCTTGCTTCATGAAAAGTTTGATATGCTAATCTGATAAAGTGCTCATTAATTTGCATTGCTTATGGTTCAGCTTCATATTCTTTCACTCTTGGATACCATGTTAGCCTGTGGTCTATCAGTGTTAACAACTGTTTTGATGATGTTCATCATGGCTGCATTAAAGTCCATGTCATCAATCATGAGGACACTTGTTCTGCTATCAATGTGTCCAAGTATTCATAAGCATCTCATTGAGGGGGAGTTTTTAAAAATTCTCATATGAGAATGCATTGTTTTTTTAATGCATCATCATGTCATGACCCTTTTGGTATATAGAATGGTGATTTGTCGAAGGTTGGATCAGGTCCAACTGAAAACTATCACTATGCGTGAGATGATCTTCAGATCAAGTTCTCTGTCTAGTACCATGGGTCAACTGTTCATGTACGTCATAGGGTGCATACTTCCTTGTCAAATCTCACTAAGGCTTTTTGAAGTTCATGCGCATATTAATGGGGAGTCAGCATAAGAGTTTAGTCTGCATGTTTGCATACTGCCCCTTTTGAAGTTTCAGAGTCATCATCTCAACATGTAAAGTGATTGCATTCTCTCAGGGAGAGTTTGACCTGTTTTGACAAAATTGCTCATTGTTGTAATTTTGTGTCTCCTTTTTATGCTTCTTGAATAAATTGGTCCATTTATGAGTAACTTCAGTTTTTAAATAAATTTGAAAGCACATTTGAATTTGTCTTTTTGATGCACAAACAAATATTCAATTGTCATGTTTCTATATGAATGTCTTGCCATGCTTAAAATAAAAAAAATGGTTTGCTGAATGAATTTGAAGTATTGGAAAGACCTCTGCCATCTAAACTTGCAAAACTTCCTGAAAATCATTATGTGTGAAGAGCAGGTCGACCCACTGCTCAATCAGGTTGACTCAGCCCGCCTTTAAGCTCTTCGGTGAACTCCATCCAACACTTTGCTTGAAGAATAGGTCGCCTCACTCTCTTGCATATGTCGACTCAACTGGTTGTCTGCTTAGTTTACATTCCCTTTGTCAAACACAACACTTGATACTCTGTGATACATCCTTTTTTGTTTGTGTACGTATTTCCTCTCATTCTCTTGAACTACACTGCCATGTGCTGATATGACATGATCTAAAGTCGACTTGTTCTGCTGTTAACGTGTTGATTGTTATCTCGGCTCTGATACTCCATGAAATCTGAAATTCTTTGGAATTCCTGAAAATCTGCCATATGTTCCCAAATGCTTGAACACCCTTGGAACATATTCTGTTTGATCAATGCTTGGCTACCTGTCCCAAATTTCCTTGAATACACTTGAATTCCTGAGAAGTTTTTCGATATGATTGCTAAGTTCATTTGTTAGAAGTATATCTTAAAAAGGAATCTTCTATTATGGTGCTCTGTGATTGCCCAGAACATAAAACTGCTGGTTTAAGCTTAATGAGTTCATGAGCTTAATGATAAATGTCTTGAAAATGACTGTATTCAATTGTAATGGACCTAAACCAGTTTTTACATGTTGTGTCCTATAAAGCCTTCTTAAATCTGAAAGTTTCTTTTAAGTACAAAGGCATCTTTGTTTTAGGAACTCCATTTCAGTATTATTTTTAAACATCATATTAATCTAAAAATTCCTAAAGGGTAGCACATAATGAAAGCAATGACTTCAGTCACATCAAGTAACTAGGGATACTGGCATCTAATAAACGTGTATCCTCACATAAAAATGTGTGTACTAAAGATCAATGCTCTAAGGCAGAGCAATGGCAAAAGACTCACTGAGAAATCGAGTCCCTTCATTAATGAAGTGGAGTGGACAGAGTCATGAAGTGACTTGCCA
This sequence comes from Amorphophallus konjac, assembly GCA_022559845.1. Lineage (NCBI taxonomy): Eukaryota > Viridiplantae > Streptophyta > Magnoliopsida > Alismatales > Araceae > Amorphophallus > Amorphophallus konjac. The sequence continues at coordinate 154,401,576 of CM040121.1, forward strand.
CCTCTGTTCTAAATAAAGTAGAATGGTTAGTCACACTGAGTAACTAGGGATGTTAGCATCTGATCAACGTGCATCCTCATATCAAAAAGTGTGCGCTACACCTTTGCTACATTTCTAAACAATCTGCAATCCGTTTATGGCCATGTCGGCTATATATCTTCTTTGCTGCTAGTTCAAATATGCCCTTGAACTCTTAAATTGGTATCAATTCCTCAATTGGTGTTTCTTGTTTCATCAATTGGTATCAAACTTCTTGTTTCAGCTATTGGCTGTCAGAGCATGCCTCCTTTGATGGGGAAAAACTTGTGACTTTCAGATTTATTGTTTCATCATGATCCAAATCCTGCATCTGGCTTGATGCCTTAATGGCTGCTTGTCTTCATATAATATTTTTCATGTTGTCTGACTTTATTGGCTACTGAAATGAACTGAGTACTGAGCATACTTGGCCTGGTTTTGTGTCTGATTCTGCCTAATTTTTTTCAATTGGCATCAGTTCAATTGGCATCTGAATTTTAATCACACTTAGTATCATGCTATTCCATCTGCTCACATCTTGACTCTGTAATTGACATTTAACTATGCCCTCTGTGCTGATGTCAAAGGGGGAGAAGTCTTGGAGTCAATTATATTGGAAAAGATGTGGATTCATTTTAATTAGATGTGGAGTCATTTTAATGTGGAATCATGCTTATCATGGTTACTTGCCTAAATTGAATGTTAATTTTAATGCAAGTAATGACTCATAGTTGCCATCAATGACTCATAGTTGCCACCATCAAAAAGGGGGAGAATGTTGTGTCCCTGATTTTGATGATGTCTGACTATGACTCATTGATGAGTCTAATGTGGATTTGATGATGTCAACATGTATTGAGTTCAGGTCAAAGAATGTCAACAGATATACCAAACAGTCAGCAGAAGAGATGGAACTCAGTTCAGGCCTGGATAGCCGGTTGACCGACAAAAGAAAAGTCAATCGATCGACTACAAAATTAGTCGATTGATATTCCATGGGCTGACAAATTTCTACAATAGCAAGCAAAAGCAACTACATCGATGTGGATCTAGAGGGGGGTGAATAGATCAATCACCTATTAAAATTCTACAGCAGCTAAAATTAGTGCAGAATAGAATCGAATGACTGTAGGACGATCTGGAAACACTTAACCACTACCAGACTAAACGACTTAAGTAGATCAGTACTCAATTGATCCTATGCATACATCTATGCGATCAAGAAAGAGAAAATTAATCAACTACACAAGACAATATGTTTTGAGATGGTTCGATCTCTTGCAGAGATCTACGTCCACCCCACACTCAACAAAGTGTGGCTTCACTGCTGACAAATAGCTTGGCCGCTGATTCACAGCTTCGGGGAATGAATCCCTACACAATGCTGAGCCTTACAGCTTATGCTATCTAGAGGAATCCTTCTCTGCCGCTGAGGTTTACAGCTTAACCTGTCCAGAGGAATCCTTCTCCGCAGCTGACACATAGCTTGAAGAGAATAGAGTTTCGAAAAAATCAAACTGAAGGAAAACAATCAGAAAACACAAGTAGAATGTAGCTCAATATGATGAGCGAATCAGCTCTAGTTCTGAACCAAGAGACTGATAATAGTAACAATCACCGACTCTCTTCTCAATGCTCTCTCTATTCTATCTCTCACTGATCTTCTCTCTCAATCTGACTTGATAGTGGTCGCTTTTCCTCTTCTGCTTGTGTCTCTCTGTGAAGGCTTTTCTCTCGTCTATATCTTCTTTCTTCTTCTTCTTCTTCTTGTTCTTGTTCTTGTTGTTATTGTTCTGCACGAACACATTCTCATTTATATGAGCAGCAGAAGAAGGGCGTGTGGAAATCACATTTACCGCCTAAGCTTTTCTTCCAGATCCGAGATCCAGGGCCACGTGGCAGCATCTGGGCTCGACATCTTTCCACCTGTCATGAGCATAGCTCGACCTTCCTCCTTGGATCACATGCTCTCCTTAAAGATCACGAACACTTGTCCTGTCAAGTGTGTAAACCAGTTATTCAGCATCAGCCAATCCGATAGATAAAAGAGTAGCACAGACTTAATAGAGGCATAGGAAGATCATGTATAGACTTTGTATGTGCAAGATGCCAAGGATGCACGACTCAAAGTGTCACAAATGTATCATGCACAGACGTTGCGCCTGCACGGGAAAAGGATTGCATAGACCTGTATGCATATGAACAGTGTCATGCACTGACTTTGCGCTATGAAATGCACTAACTGTGAATGCCATTCATTGACTTTGTTTTTGCACCCTACACACATTCATGAAGGATATGCACAGACTCACTATGGAACAAACTAGGAGTTGCACCGACTCTAAAACATGCACAGACTCATACGGTATGAGGGTTACACCGACCTAGCTTGGAAAAGCATTGCACCGACCTATTATGCAATCTACGCACATGAACGAAAGACATGCACGGACCTTCCTAAGTGCAAGCCAGAACCTGCACCGACCCTGTGTATGCAGGAGCATAAGTCTGCACCGAGTTTAACAGATAATGCATCGACTATGTGTGGAATCGTTACATGGAATGCATCGACTATGTGTGGAATCGTTACATGGAATGTACCGACCTTATTTGATCACAACAGGGACTTACACCGACTTATATGCTGCACGATCCTCTATGCACAGACCTAAAGCCTTTGTCAACAAACCTTGCACTGACATGTTATAGGCACATTTCATCTGAATGTTTAAGTACAAGAATGCAGACAAAAGTTATGTGATTATCTGACATATAAATATCATCAAAATACACACTATCATTAGGTCAAGATAAAGTCAACATAGTCAACTCTGTTGTTGCCAGTCAATCAAAACACATACAGCACAGAGCAGTACACATACTGTTGATCAACCCGAGAGGAGACCCAACATTCTCCCCCTTTTTGATGATGGCAACACCTCCAAACAAATACAAGAGACATGATGTATTATGATGAGATAGTAAGCACAGTCAGATATTAACAATGGCCAAACTCTCCCTGAATAAGTCACTCCTCCCCTTTTCTCAAAACAGCATGAATTCTTTCACCTCCCTTCTCTCCCCCTATGATCTCAGTTCTCTCCCCCTTCATTCCAGACAAGAGAAGGAGACACCTGAATAATTAAACTCTCCCCCTTTGCCATTAGCAAACAAGAAGTAAGGAAGCCAAATGAAGCTAAGAAGGAACAGGAGGATGTAGGAGACAGAATAACATTCGTATGCAATAGTTCAGAAGAGGAGCAGATTATTTGGCAGTTCTTCAGACATAAGAGTCACCATTGTGCATGTTTGACAAGTATCTGGTTTAATAGTTATAAAACATAGAGTGAATGCACTGCCTTTCTGAAATAGAGTTATAGTGTCCATTTATAGCAATGAACCTAAGTCCCATAATCATGATTGACTAGGTTATGACTGTATCCTACTGATTTCAGAACAATGAATGTCAAAGAGAGTGACCTGAATTTATATTGAGGTTAAACGATTGACACTTAGTGAAATTTGAATTTCAATGGTTACAACAAATCTGTTTCACTTCTGATTTTGAACTTGAGCTTAGTGAGCAGACATGTGTCATTTATACCTTTGACGTTAAGGGTACACGTTAGACGCCAGTACCCCCAGTTACTAAGCATAAACTACCATATCTGTCTCTGATCAAAAACTACACAGATGATTTACACCTTTGACATTAAGGGTGCACATTTATCAGACGCCAGTACCCCCAGTTACTCAGTGAAGTCAGTCCTATAGATTTGATCATATGAACAGAGGTAACATGAGGCACTTCATGACATGAATTCCTCTCCATTTCTTTAACGGAGGGTTCAGTTTCTCAGTGCAGTTCAGTCATTGCTCTGCCACTATATTCATTTCTTTTACTAATGATTTTACTGTTGCTGCCCTTTTAATTTTTTAAAGTGACTTGTTTAAAAACAATACTCTTTCTGATTTTCCCAGCCTAGACTTCACTAAGTCTGTAATTTTCAGATACAGTGAAGATCTTATCTGCCATAGTCTTGAAAGAAAGGTTGAGAGCTATAAAAGGTTCTCTACCACCTTATTTTATGAAAACAGTCTTTAAACTCTATAGTTTATTAAAATTAAACTATCAGTTCATTCAAAGAGTAAATGTGATTCTTATAGAAGAAGACTTGTAATAATTGGTGCTCCACGTAATGAACCAATAGTAAAACTGTTATCCATTCAGAATGAGGGAAATTGAAACATAAGTACCAAGTCAACTCATGAGAGGTTTCAAGGAATAGATTGTTAGTGTTGGTGTGTTACAGACCAATTTCGGGTCGGGTAGGCCCAATAGTTGTACGATCTCGTTCATTATTAATAAAGTGGTGTTTGAGCGTAAATATGCGATTGTGTTACTTTACGTTGTCCCTAGGATATGTGGTTGTAAAGTCAGCTCGAGATGGGATCTCGAACATGAGATTGACTTTATATGTACACATACCTTAAACTGTTCCTGGTTGGAGGATAATCACTCGGGGACTTTGATTACCTATTAAACCAGTACACATGATGTGTCAGTGACCAGTCTCATGGTCATTGGTGCGGGGCACCAACACATATGTGTAGGTGTATGTCCTTGGAGGATGTGCACTGAACTGATCCGCTATTGGATCTTCAGATGGTTGATTATACCTAATGTCAACTGAAGATTCAACGGTCACAGTAGCATCGTTGGTCCTTTGACCTGAGACATTGATCGGATCTTACACGAGGACTGGAATGGTTTAATTACTTAGCTAAGTGACTTTAACCATAAGTCATGAGTTGCCGAGTCATTAACCACTCCAGGATACGTGTGAAGATCATCAATGGTCAAGAGGGGATCGCTCACTGTTGGGTATATATCAGACAGTTAATGGGTCATGACATTGACGCTCCGTTAAATCCCTGGCCAGGGTCGTGTGAGTTCGTTTAGAACGGACGTCATACACTTTAAGGAGGTCATAGTCAAATGGCACGATCATGGGGTTTGACAGAAACCGTACCCTCGATCGTACCAGACTCATAGTAGGAGCGAGGGATTATATCGATGCGGTAACTGTGGACTTACAGGTACCAGATAGGTTGGTTTAAACCTGGGGTCATCTAGGATCACGCGGATTTGCTTGACCCAACGTGATCAAAGGTTCGGAATAAATTAAACTATTGTTCGGCTCTAGTAGAAGCGAAGAATACGTTTAATTTACTTCTAATTGGGAATTAGAAGTTAATGGACCTTAAACTAGAGTGACTATGGGCCTAGAGGATCACACACAATGGATTCTTGGGTGACGGATAATTATTATACAAGTGTATGTATTATTTCCATTTAATTCCTTTTGGAAAGGAGTGTAAACGGAGTTTAATACATATGTATAATATGAGAAAGGACATATATACAGTTTTGGTCTTTTAGAACCCTTTTCTAATAAACCTAAACTCTATATATAGCCACATACGTGAGTTCATTCGAACTCTTGCTTCCTTCCTTCCCTTAAACTAACAAGCATTAAGCTTAAGGGAGAGGATTAACCTCCCCCTTTCTCCCTCTTGCTCTCTCTCTCTCCTGAAGGTGATTGAGCTGGGGAAGGTCGTGCCGGGGAGGTACCGTCGCTGCGCAAGGATCCATGTGGATCATCTCTAGAGGCCGTACAGCTGTGCGGCTCGGTTTTTCTACATCGAGCTTAGCGGACAGCGTCGTTCCGCGCAAGGTGAAACACGCAACCCGTAATTAGGGTATTAGAAACACCGATTAGAGCACAGATTAAGCTTTCCACAACACCGGGATCGGGCAAATGAATTTTTGTTATCCGCTGCGTAGCCCGTAGGTGCTGTACGAAACCTTACAGTGGTATCAGAGACAGGTTTGCGCTCTGGTCGGTGTTTTTATCACCGTTTAGAACCATGCTTTAGGGGCATATTAAATCTTCAATTATAATTTGAAGAAAGAGATTTGGACATCTCTGTTCTTCCTGGATGCTGGGCATCCAAATAGTAATTTTTTTTTTAAAAAAAAAAATTTTTTTGGGGCTTCCCGTTGGGCGCACTGCGCCGCTGGGCGCAGTGCGCCGGTGGGCGCACCCGCGTGGGCGGGCGGGCGCCGCCCACGCGGGGCGTCCGCGTGGCTGGCGCCTGCAGGCGGCGCCCGCCAGCGGGCGCCCGCAACGCGGGTCGCCCGCGTTGGGACGCTCGCGACGCGGGTCAACGCCCGCGCGCGCGGGGTTGACCAGGCGTTAATTAAAAAAAAAGCTTTTTTTATTTTTTTTTAAAAAATTATTTTTACCCTTTTTAATTTACTGTGCTCAGATACATTAATATATATATTAGATATATATATGAAAATGCACAGTAAATTAAATAAAATTTTATCGAATAGGTTAAATAATGTTATCTCAATGGTCAATGTCAAATGTTAATTTTTATTTAACCGTGTTGAATTTACCGAGGTGAGATAATTATTATTTACCTTAAAATAAAATAGTAATAATTGAAGTAACTTCAGTAAAATTTAAGTTTTTGAATTTTTAATTATTAGATAATTAGAAAATTCAAAATTTAAATTTTATTGAAGATAAATGTGAAAAATTCAATTATTTGAATTTTTAATTGTTAGATAATTGTTAAATTCAAATTTTAAATTTTAGAAAATTACTAATTGAGGATAATTGCATTATTTTAAATTTATTTTTAAACAAAAATTATTGGATAATTAGTTTGAATTTAAATTTAAATTATTGGCATGTTTAAATTTTGAATTTAAATTTGATTATTGGATAATTAACTTTAAATTTAAATTTAATTAATTATCTCAATTAGATGCCCCTATAGAAAATGATGGTTCTTTACGTGCGTTACTTTATTTACCTTGTATTAGCCTGCTTGTATGTTTAATTTTAGTTAATCATGCTTTGATTTTTAAAATTAAACAAAGCTAGCCTGTTTTTGTTTGCACATCCCATTTTTAAATTCAAAGTAAGGATTATTTTCAGAAAATAACCCTTGATTGATTTTATTTGAATGGGTTGACAAGTGATCATGGACTTGGATTAATGTAATTAATTGGGGTCTGTGAACCTCCTTTCTCTCTCTGTTAAAATTCCAATGTACTTCTATCTTCCTCAATTGTTGTACTCGCCCTGAGGGCTGCTGGAATTTGAGTCACATGTAATTTAATTTTTCCGGCCTGCGTGCCGTGTAAAAGTTGTAATTGATGCGGCGTCGGAGTTTGAAAGCGCGGAGCACACCCGATGAGGACGATCCAGCTGCTTCGGAAGTGGGCCGGATGTCTTAGTTACATTAGGGTTAAAGTCCATGATCACTTGCGTTTATTTTGCATTGGATGCATTTATTTTGTGCAAACTACTAGGTACGGTAAATATATTGGATATATTTATATTACCACCTAGGGTGAGATCAAGATAAAATTAAATTCCCTCGCGATTAAATTTTAGATCTGGTAAGCGTGGCTCTAGGAGTCGTCGTGGCCCTCCATCATTATGGAGTGAATGAACGTCTTCATTTCATGGATTTGTTGTGCTTTCCACAAGGTCCATGAGTTTGGGGGCGGGATTAAACTCCAAGGCTCGGCCTTAATGGGGTGAGGAATTGAACTCGACCTTGTTGTGCTTTCCACAAGGGTCGGGTCATGAACTCATTGCTATGTAGTAATGATGGTTAGATCTAACCGAGAATATCCTTTGTTGTGCTTTCCACAAAGGGATGATTTCTCGGGGGCCGAATATCGGATATTGCATTAGATGCAAGTGCTTGTTGACTGCCCTTGAGATGGTGTATGGCTTGTTGTGCTTTCCACAAGGTCGTACATCAGTCTCGTTGGGATTCCGACCCACTAGGTAGATCTCGCTGATCTCCCGTTCTATATACTGAGGGTTATATAGTCCAACCGAAAAATAGTGGGACTAACTAAGATAGAAAACCACATCTAAGTTAGAATTTGAACACATGCTAAGTTATCTTTTATTTCTTATCCAGATTACAATGTCGTTGTCCAATCCCCTCCGCGGCATCTTGGATGCAAATAGATTAACTGGACCGAACTACTCGGATTGACTGTGTAATCTACGCATAGTCCTTACCGCCGAAAAGATTACGTACGTGTTGGACACGGTTCATTCTGAGCCAGCTCCTGATGCCGACGAGGGCGAGTTACTGGCTTATGCCAAGTGGTCTGAGGACTCCTCCCTTGCCCAATATTACATGTTGGCCTCTATGGCTCCCGAGCTGCAGAGGCAATTTGAAAAGACTGATTGTAGAAGTATACTTCTCAATCTACGCCAGCTCTTTGGGGAGCAGGGTAGGATTGAGAGGTATGACATCTCCAAAAGACTTTTCAGGACACGGATGTCTGAAGGTTCTTCAGTACAGGCTCATGTATTGAAAATGATGGAGTGGATAGAGAGACTCAATGCACTGGGGTTCAAGTTGGATCTTAAACTGTGCATTGATCTGATACTCCAGTCATTGCCCGATTCCTTTTCTTCCTTCATCATAAACTTTAACATGAATAGAATTGATGCAACTCTCCCGGAGCTGCTCAACATGTTAAAGAGTGCTGAAGGAACTATGCAGAAAGATAAACCATCTTCTTCTGTAATGATTATTGGCCGGGCCAATAAGAAAAGGAAGACCACCCAGATATCCACTACAAGTAACAAAGGGAAAGGAAAGAAAAAGGCCAAGGGTAAGCAACTCGCCAAAGTTGACAAAGGGAAGGGCAAGAAGAATGAAAAGGAAGACAAATGTTTTCGATGCGGGGAAACTGGGCATTGGAAAAGGAATTGCAAGGCAATTCTAAATGAAGGTATTTTTGTCATAGACCTTAATTTGTCATATATGGAATCCACATCATGGGTATTGGATACTGGATGTGCATCTCATATCTGCAATTCTGTGCAGGTGCTGGCAAATAGAAGGCGATTGGGTAAAAAGGAGATTGAACTGAGGATGGGCAATGGAGCTTTGGTTTCTGCCAAAGATGTCGGGACTGCACGCCTCAGTTTACCTTCAGGAGTCATTCTGGAGCTGAATGACTGTTATTATGTTCCTAATATTATTAAGAACATTATTTCAATCTCTGGCTTGTATAACATTGGATATACATTGGCTTTTAATAGCACTGGGTGCTCTATAATGAATAATGGTTTGGTTAAAGCCAATGGTTCATTAGTCAATGGTCTATATGTATTAGATACACGTTCTAATGTTATGCAAATTTCCAATGCTGATGAAGTGAATTCTGCATATCTATGGCATTGCAGACTTGGTCATGTAGGTGAGAAAAGAGTCTCTCACTTACACTCAAATGGGTATTTGAATTCATTCGAATACAAGCCATTTGATACCTGTGAGTCGTGTCTCATGGGGAAAATGACTAAGGCTCCCTTTGGTGGACATAGAGAGAGGGCTGTTGACCTTCTCGAGCTCATACACTCGGATGTGTGTGGACCCATGTCCATAGAAGCAAAAGGAGGTTATCTCTATTTCATTTCTTTTATTGATGACTTCTCTAGATATGGCTGTGTGTATTTAATGAGACATAAGTCACAAGCCTTTGAGAAGTTTAAGGAATACGAGAATGAAGTAGAGAAACAGACTGGCAAAAGTATTAAGGCTCTTCGATCGGATCGAGGAGGTGAATACTTAAGCCATGAATTCACTTCTTATCTTAAAGACCATGGAATAGTTTCTCAGTGGACACCACCGTATACACCACAGCATAATGGTGTATCCGAAAGGAGAAACAGGACCTTGTTAGACATGGTCCGATCCATGATGTCTATGTCAGGACTACCCTTGTCTCTTTGGGGCTATGCGTTAGAGACTGCGGCTTATTTATTGAATAGGATCTCAAGTAAATCAGTTCCTTATATACCATATGAGATATGGAAGGGCAGGAAACCAAATTTTAATCACATTAAAATTTGGGGGTGTCCTGCTCATGTAAAGAAGAATGAGAGTGATAAGCTTGAGTCAAGAACCGATAAGTGTAGGTTTGTGGGATATCCAAAGGAGACATTTGGATATTATTTCTATCACCCTTCTGAGCAAAGGGTCTTAGTGGCCAAGAGAGCTGTATTTCTGGAAAGAGAATATCTACTCCAGAAAAACAGTGGGAGCCAGATAGAATTGGACGAGGTCCAAGAACCACAACCCATAGACACAAACTCATTAGATGAGACTGTATCGGTTGATCCTATTCAAGGTGAAACACTGACACTACGGAGATCTGGTAGACTACCGAGAGAACCTGAGAGATATGTTGGACATGTCTCAGAGGGGTCCTCTAAGGTATGTATCGATGAGGATGATGATCCTCAGTCGTACCAGGAGGCGATCCGTAGTGTAGACTCCGAGAAATGGCAAGAGGCAATGGATTCAGAGATCCAGTCCATGTACACCAACAAAGTTTGGAACTTAGTTGATGTACCCGAAGGGAAGGTCCCGATCGGCTGCAAATGGATTTTCAAAAGGAAAATCGGTGCAGATGGACAGGTTGACACATACAAGGCTAGACTAGTGGCGAAAGGATATCGTCAAAGGCAAGGCATTGACTATGACGAGACGTTTTCACCGGTAGCCATGGTTAAGTCAATCAGAATCCTCCTTGCCATTGCTGCATACCTGGATTATGAGATCTGGCAAATGGATGTGAAGACAACTTTTCTTAATGGAAACCTGTCAGAAGAGGTGTACATGGTACAGCCTGAGGGATTCACCTCCAAGCCACATCCTAATAAGGTATGCAAACTTCAAAGGTCCATTTATGGATTAAAGCAGTCATCTAGAAGCTGGAACTTAAGATTTGACGAGGCTGTCAAATCTTTCAACTTCATTCGGAATGAAGATGAACCCTGTGTTTACAAGAAGGTCAGTGGGAGCTCAGTGGCCTTCTTGGTCCTTTATGTTGATGACATCTTACTCATTGGGAATGATGTAGGGATGTTGACATCAACTAAGTCTTGGTTGTCCAAGACTTTCTCCATGAAGGATTTGGGAGAAGCATCCTATGTGCTGGGCATAAGGATCTATCGAGATAGATCTAAAAGGATGCTAGGATTATCCCAATCCATGTACATAGATACTATCCTCAAAAGGTTTAGGATGGAAAATTCCAAGAGAGGTCTCATTCCCATGAGACATGGAATTTGCCTATCCAAGGGGATGAGTCCTAAAACTTCTGAGGAGGTGGCACACATGAATAAGGTACCCTATGCTTCGGCGATAGGGTCAATCATGTATGCAATGCTATGTACACGGCCTGATGTTGCCAATGCTTTGAGCATTGTCAGTAGATATCAGGCAAATCCAGGCGAAGAGCACTGGAAGGCAGTAAAGGGCATCCTTAAGTACCTGCGAAGGGCTAAGGATCTTTTTCTGCTTTATGGAGGAGAGGACATACAGCTTAGAACTTACACAGATTCTAGTTTCCAGTCAGATCCAGATGACTGCAAATCCATGTCTGGATTTGTATTCATGTTGTATGGAGGGGCAGTCAGTTGGAGAAGCTCCAAGCAAGACACGACTGCAGATTCGAAGACGAAGGCGGAATATATTGCTGCAGCTGAAGCTGCTAAGGAAGCCGTCTGGATGAAGAAATTCATCTTGGAACTTGGCGTAGTTCCTGAGATATCAGCTCCCATCCCATTATTTTGTGATAATAATGGGGCCATCGCCCAGGCGAAGGAACCGAGATCTCACCAAAGGTCAAAGCATATTCTCAGACGCTTTCACCTTATTCGGGAGATGTTGATCGTGGAGATGTGATGGTAGAGCGTGTAGCGTCAGAAGATAACATAGCAGATCCACTAACTAAGCCATTGACACAAACTGTATTTGAGCGTCATAGGGATAAGATGGGCCTCAAAGTTGTGGGCAATTGGCTGTAGTTCAAGTGGGAGATTGTTTGTGTTGGTGTGCTACAGGCCAATTTTGGGTCGAGTAGGTCCAATAGTTGTACGATCTCGTTCATTATTAATAAAGTGGTGTTTGAGCGTAAATATGCGATTGTGTTACTTTACGTTGTCCCTAGGATATGTGGTTGTAAAGTCAGCTCGAGATGGGATCTCGAACATGAGATTGACTTTATATGTACACATACCTTAAACTGTTCCTGGTTGGAGGGTAATCACTCGGGGACTTTGATTACCTATTAAACCAGTACACATGATGTGTCAGTGACCAGTCTCATGGTCATTGGTGCGGGGCACCAACACATATGTGTAGGTGTATGTCCTTGGAGGATGTGCACTGAACTGATCCGCTATTGGATCTTCAGATGATTGATTATACCTAATGTCAACTGAAGATCCAACGGTCACAATAGCATCGTTGGTCCTTTGACCTGAGACATTGATCGGATCTTACACGAGGACTGGAATGGTTTAATTACTTAGCTAAGTGACTTTAACCATAAGTCATGAGTTGCCGAGTCATTAACCACTCCAGGATACGTGTGAAGATCATCAATGGTCAAGAGGGGATCGCTCACTGTTGGGTATATATCAGACAGTTAATGGGTCATGACATTGACGCTCCGTTAAATCCCTGACCAGGGTCGTGTGAGTTCGTTTAGAACGGACGTCATACACTTTAAGGAGGTCATAGTCAAATGGCACGATCATGGGGTTTGACAGAAATCGTACCCTCGATCGTACCAGACTCATAGAAGGAGCGAGGGATTATATCGATGCGGTAACTGTGGACTTACAGGTACCAGACAGGTTGGTTTAAACCCGGGGTCATCTAGGATCACGCGGATTTGCTTGACCCAACGTGATCAAAGGTTCGGAATAAATTAAACTATTGTTCGGCTCTAGTAGAAGCGAAGAATACGTTTAATTTACTTCTAATTGGGAATTAGAAGTTAATGGACCTTAAACTAGAGTGACTATGGGCCTTGAGGATCACACACAATGGATTCTTGGGTGACGGATAATTATTATACAAGTGTATGTATTATTTCCATTTAATTCCTTTTGGAAAGGAGTGTAAACGGAGTTTAATACATATGTATAATATGAGAAAGGACATATATACAGTTTTGGTCTTTTAGAACCCTTTTCTAATAAACCTAAACTCTATATATAGCCACATACGTGAGTTCATTCGAACTCTTGCTTCCTTCCTTCCCTTAAGCTAACAAGCATTAAGCTTAAGGGAGAGGATTAACCTCCCCCTTTCTCCCTCTTGCTCTCTCTCTCTCCTGAAGGTGATTGAGCTGGGGAAGGTCGTGCCGGGGAGGTACCGTCACTGCGCAAGGATCCGTGTGGATCATCTCTAGAGGCCGTACAGCTGTGCGGCTCAGTTTTTCTGCATCGGGCTTAGCGGACAGCGTCGTTCCGCGCAAGGTGAAACACGCAACCCGTAATTAGGGTATTAGAAACACCGATTAGAGCACAGATTAAGCTTTCCACAACACCGGGATCGGGCAAATGAATTTTTGTTATCCGCTGCGTAGCCCGTAGGTGCTGTACGAAACCTTACATGGATATGGTACTCGGTGATAAAAGTAGATCCAACCAAGGTCAATGATGCAAATGAAGTCATGTGATGAGGACTTCTGAGAGTGAGAAGAGAGTTTGAAAACGTTATACCAACAACAGAGTGATTAAACTCCACTGACATCATAATGCACCGACCTTGACATGCATAAAGCAGGCAATGCACCGACTATGCATGCGAATGGAATACAAGTGCACCGACCTGTTATGTGTAAGACATAAGGTGCACTGACATATACTTGGTGCAGAAACACGCATCGAATTCAACTGCTCAAGGCAAACACTTGCACCGACTATAGTAGATCTAGAGGATAAACTTCCCCTATCTATATGCCATTTTATTTAACAATGCATTCATGCACAAAAAATTATTCAAAACTTCAGAAATCATTTATTCAGAGACAAGCAGACACATATTTATTTTCAGACCAAGTCAAATACCAATTCAAGAATGAAATCAGTAGCTCATAGGTCATTTTCATGCTGAAATTTACATAGCCCCAATTCTCTTCTTAAGAATTTAAATCTTTCATTTCCAAGAGGTTTTGTAAAAATATCAACAATTTATTTTTTTGTTTCAATAAAGTTCAATTCAATTTCATTCTTGCTTACTACATCTCTAAGAAAGTGATGTTTTATTTCAATATGCTTAGTCCTAGAGTGATGAATATGATTTTTAGTCAAGCATATGGCACTAGTATTATCACATAAGATTGGAATGCATCCCAAATTTATCTGATAATCATTAAGTTGGTGCTTAATCCATAGTACCTGGGCTACACGATTTCCTGCAGTGACATATTCTACCTCTGCAGTGGATAAGGCAACCATGTGTTGCTTCTTGGAAGCCCAAGACACTAGGCAACCACCTAAGAACTGGCAGTATCCACTAGTACTTTTCCTATCAATTCGACACCCAGCATAGTCTGCATCAGTGTATGCTAATAAGTCTGGCTCACATCTAGCAGGGTATCAAAGACCTAGCTCTTGGGTGCCTGACAGATATCTAAAAATCCTCTTGACAGCACAAGAATGTGACTCTTTAGGATTAGCCTGAAATCTAGCACATAAACACAACAAACTGAATATCAGGCCTAGATGTAGTAAGATATAGAAGGGATCCGATCATACCTCCATACAGCTTGTTGTCAACTGGTTTACCTTTTGAGTCATCATCAAGACTTGTTGATGTACCCATTGGTGCTGTAATCTCCTTGAGGTTTTCAAATTTATATTTCTTCAGCATATCCCTTATGTACTTGGACTGAGAGATGCAAGTTCCTTCTTTGGTTTGGGTCACCTGCAGTCCAAGAAACAACTTCAGCTCACCCATTGAGCTTATCTCAAATTCATGTGTCATCAATTCAGAAAATTCCTTACACATTATTGGGTTAGTTGAACGAAAAATTATATCATCCACATATATTTGAATAATGAGAATGTTTGGATGACATATCTTTGTAAACAAAGTTTGGTCAATTTCACCTCTTGAGAATTTCTTATCTGTACGAAATTTACTGAGACTGTCATACCAAGCTCTAGAAGCTTGTTTCAAACCATAGAGAGCTTTATTCAATTTATAGACATAATTTGAAAAGTCCAAACATTCAAATCCTGGAGGTTGTCTCACGAAGACATCCTCTTTTATTTGTCCATTCAAGAAAGTAGATTTTACATCCATCTGCTGGAGGGTGATTCCTAATAAGCAAGCATAAGCTAATAAAATCCTAATTGCCTCTATCCTGGCCACAGGGGCAAATGACTCTTCAAAGTCAATTCCAAACTCCTGATTGTACCCCTGAGCTACAAGTCTGGCTTTATTCTTAACAACATTTCCCTGCTCATCAGTTTTATTCCTGAACACCCATCTGGTCCCAATGATAGTCCTAGCTATGATCAGGAGGTGGAACTAGGTGCCATACCTTGTTCCTATCAAATTGATTCAATTCCTCGTGCATGTCATTGATCCAATGCACATCACTGAGGGCACTGTCAATGTTCTTGGGTTCAACATGAGATACTAAAGCAAAAGCATTTAGTTCATTCTGAGCTCTAAAATAACCTCTGGTCCAAGGGGGTTCATGTAAGCTACCAATAACATTATCTACAGGATGGTCTCTAAGAAATCTCACATTGATAACTTGATTACCTTGGCCCTCATTTACCTCCCCCTGAGTACCAGCCTCCTTTGCATCTTCATCATCAGATTGGTCTGTAGAGCTTTCTTCCTTCAGAATATCGTCATCATCTTGTTCTCTGCATAGACTATTTTGAGGTTTAGTAATGGTTTCATCAAAGACTACATGTGGAGACTCTTCAACTGTTTTAGAATTTAAGTTGTACACTCTATATGCTCTAGTGGTTTCTGAATATCCTAAAAAAATCCTTGATCACTTTTAGGTTCAAACTTATTAAGGTCTCTTTTAGCATTGACATGAATAAAGCATTTACAGCTAAAGACCTTGAAGTTAGCAATTGAAGGTTTCTTACCTCTAGAATTTCATATGGTGTTTTCTGGGTAAATGGCCTTACCATGGCTCTGTTGATTACATGGCATGCAGTATTGACTGCCTCAGCCCAAAACATCCTTGGTAGGTTACCTTCCATTAGCAGTGTATGACCCATCTCCACAAGTGTTCGATTTCTCCTCTCCACTATTCCATTTTGCTCAGGTGTCCTAGGTGAGGAGAATCGATGAGTGATTCCATTGCTCTTGCATAAATAATCAAACTATGAGTTTTCAAACTCACCACCATGATCCGAAAAAATATTCTAAATTTGATTTTCATTATTCTGTGTTATTTTCAGATAGAACTCCTGAAATTCAGTGAATGCATCATTCTTGTGTGTGAGGAAAAACACCCAAGTAAATCTAAAGAAGTCATCAACTAACACAAATCCATATCTTCTTCCTGATAAGCTGATTGATCTTGTAGGTCCAAATAGGTCCATATGAATCAGCTCATAAGGCTTGGAAGACATGTTCTCAGTTCTAGATTTGAAAGACTTCCTAGTGTGTTTAGACTGGGTGCATGCTTCACATACACCATTATTAATTTTGAATGACATTTCAGGAAGTCCTCTAACCATGGAATGTTTATTCAGTTTATGAAGAACAGTATAACTGGCATGGCCTAATCTACGATGCCACAGATATGCCATGTCATCTTTATTTGCTGTGATACAAAGATTAGAATGAGCAAGGTCGTCTAAATCTACCAAGTAGATGTTATTCACTCTTTTACCAGAGAATTTAACACTATCAGAATCAGGTTCATAAATGTTGCAACCATGAGAATCAAATACTACTTTGTGACATTTATCACAAAGCTGACTAATACTTAGCAGATTATATGCAAGTCCTTCAACTAGCAACACTTCATCAATGCAACAGGTAGTGCACTTACCTACCTTACCTGACCTAATAATTTTTCCTTTGGTATTACCTCCAAAGGTGACATGTCCTCCATTCTTCTCAGTCAGTGTACAAAACTTAGCTTTATCCCTTGTCATGTGCCTCGAGCAGCCACTGTCTAAGTACCACATGTTGTGCTTGGCTGCCAGGCATACCTGCAATCCAATTAAGTAGAATGGTTTGGAACCCAAGGATGTTTGGGCTCCATAACAGAAGTAGAATTACTCAAATATGACAACAAGTTCTTGGGAATCCACATTTGTTTGAGAGATGTTTATTTGGTGGATTTGTTCACATTCTTTTTATTGTTGTTCTTCCTTTCGGCATTATCAGACTGAGTTTTTCCTTTCTTGTTTTGTGTCCTGGCACTATTATTATTAGCAACTTGAGTATGGTTGTGCCAGTGCCTAGACCAATAAGCATTCGGAGTTGTGTGGCCAGTGGTGGTCCTGGGCTGACCATAGGAAGTTTGTTTCCTAGAATTCCATGTCCTGGATTGCCTAACCCAGTTTTTGGCCCGAGGTCTATAAGTCTGAGTGGGATATGAATGATATCCAGACCTCCCTTGAGTTCTATCCCTTCCAAACCTATAAAACTATTGTGGCTGAACATGAAAGTTGGTGTGATAAGTCTGAACTCTGTGATGGTAAGATTGACTAGTTTGATTCCTATCTGAATTGTATCTCCCGAATGTCCTATACCCACCTGACGTGTGCATGGGTGTAGATTGGGTCTTTTTCTGGCCTTTCTGTTGAGGCTTTGAGAACCTAGTCTGGGTTTTGGGTGTGAGTGATAGTTGACCCCTAACCTGGGCTCTGCCCTGAGGTGTGTGGCAGTGTGTGCTCACATGGCTAGACTCATCAATTTTTTGTTTCCCCTTGTCCTTAGCACTGGGCATTTTGGAGTTAACGGATTTTTCTGAAGTATTCCCCCTTTGCATTTTAATAAGGGGTCCTTTTTTTTTCTCAGCTACAAATGAAATAGTCTTCAGTTCAAAACTCCTTTTAGCTGTAGGATTGAACCCAAGACCCTCTTTTCTAAAGTTAACCTTAGACCCCAAAAGGGCATTCAGATTCTCAGTCCCTTGGGTCATGTTCTCAATAACTTGAAGTTTATCCTTGTTTTGTTTTTCTAAATCTTCAATTGATTTCTTAAGTTCAGTGTTAACACCCAACACAACATCATACTTTTCATTTACGATTTTCATTTCATTTTCATATTTCTGTAGTCACAATTTTAGATCATCAATTACATTTTCCAGTGTCTCATTATCCTTTCTAGCGCCAATCAAATCATTTTTCATATCATCAACCTCAGCACATGATTTCTTTAAAACATCATTTTCAGTTTGAAGGTAGGCAACTCTATCAGACAAAGTAGTATCATTCAAGAGAGAATTAACTTTCTTCTTCAAATGCCTGTTTTCTTTTCTGATGTCATCTACTTTATCTAACAGGTCACCATATGCATCCTTCCAATCAGCAATAGTATAATGTTCAAAAGGAAAGGATACCTCATCAGCTTTATCTTCTTTATCATCATCTTTGGCCATCAGACAGATTTTACTTTCCTCTCTGTCGCTCTCAGAAGTGCAGCTTAGGTTGCCCTCGTCCTCGTCGCTCCAGGTACTCACCATAGCTTTCCCTTGGGTATTTTTCTTCTTTGATTTCTCTTTCATCTTTTGGAGCTCCGGGCAGTCTGCCTTCATATGGCCAGCTTTCCTGCACTGATAACAAACATTAGTATCAACCTTTTTGGTAGGGTTAAATTTATACCTGGTTTGTCTCCTGCCTTTCTGCTGTCCTCTTCCGAAATATCTTTCCTCTTTTATTAAAAATCTTCTGAATTTTCTAGTCAACATAGCTAGCTGATCTCCTTCAAATTTTGGTCCAGAAAGACTCTGATCACTGGAGGATCAGCTGTTATCGGATCGACTGGAGCTTGCCTTCAACGCGATAGGTTTCTTCTTCTTCTCCAGTTCCTCAGTCTTTGGCAGGTTCATCTCATACGTCATGAGTGAACCAATCAACTCATCAACCTTAGTATTCTTCAGATCTCTAGACTCCTCGATCACTATAGCCTTGGTGTGCCAAATTGGAGCTAGAGAGCGCAGAATCTTCCCCACTATCTCATAATCAGAATAGGTCTTGCCAAGACTTCTGAGACCATTGGTGATGATTATAAGACGAGCGTACATTTCCGTAATGGTCTCATTCGGCTTCATATTAAATGCTTCATACTCAGAAACTAGCAGATTCGCCTTAGTCTCTCTCACTTGTGAAGTTCCTTCGTAGATAACTTCCAGCTTATCCCACATCTCCTTAGCCGTAGAGCATGATGATACCCTGGAGAATTCTGTGGAATGTAGAGCATACTGGATGGCGTTGATAGCACTCCAGTTCAGTGTTGACTTGCAGATCTCTTCTTTTGTCCATACATCCTCATTCAGATGTAGCTCGAACGGTCCCTTGCTCACGACCTTCCATTTCTCGTAATCCTTAGCCCTCAAAAACACTTGCATATGATTTTTACATTATGTATAGTTGGATCCATCGAAGTACGAAGGCTTAGTAGTGGAGTGTCCCTCTCCTGTCTTCCCTTTAGCATCCATGATTGCTACCTCTTCAGGATGTTAGTCCCTGCAGAAGAGTTAGGCTCTGATACCACGTGATGTGGATCTAGAGGGGGGTGAATAGATCAATCACCTATTAAAATTCTACAATAGCTAAAATTAGTGCGGAATAGAATCGAACGACTATAAGACGATCTAGAAACACTTAACCACTACCAGACAAAACGACTTAAGTAGATCGGTGCTCAATCGATCCTATGCATACATCTATGCGATCAAGCAAGAGAAAATTAATCAACCATACAAGATAATATGTTTTTAGGTGGTTGGATCTCCTGCAGAGATCTACGTCCACCCCACACTCAACCAAGTGTGGCTTCACTACTGACAAATAGCCTGGCCGCTGATCCACAAACGCTGAGCCCTACAGCTTATGCTATCCAAAGGAATCTTCCTTTGCCACTGAGGTTTACAGCTTAACCTGTCTAGAGGAATCCTCCTCTGCAGCTGACACACAACTTGAAGAGAATAGAGTTTCGAAAAAATCAAACTGAAGGAAAACAGTCAGAAAACACAAGTAGAATGTAGCTCAATATGATGAGCGAATCAACTCTAGTTCTGAACCAAGAGACTGATAATAGTAACAATCACTGACTCTCTTCTCAATGCTCTCTCTATTCTATCTCTCACCAATCTTCTCTCTTAATCTGGCTTGATAGTGGTCGCTCTTCCTCTTTCTGCTTGTGTCTCTCTGTGAAGACTTTTCTCGTGTCTATATCTTCTTCCTTCTTCTTCTTGTTCTTGTTCTTGTTGTTATTGTTCTGCACAAACACATTCTCATTTATATGAGCAGCAGAAGAATGGCGTGTGGAAACCACATTTCCCGCCTAAGCTTTTCTTCCAGATCTGAGATCCAGGGCCACGTGGCAGCATCTGGGCTCGACATCTTTTCACGTGTCACGAGCATAGCTCGGCCTTCCTCCTTGGATCACATGCCCTCCTTAAAGTTCACGAACACTTGTCCTATCAAGTATGTAAACCAGTTATTCAGCATCAGCCAATCTGACAGATAAAAGAGTTGCACAGACTTAATAGAGCCATAGGAAGATCATGTACAGACTTTGTATGTGCAAGATGCCAAGGATGCACCGACTCAAAGTGTTACAAATGTATCATGCACAGACGTCGCGCCTGCACGGGAAAAGGATTGCACAGACCTATATGCATATGAACAGTGTCATGCACTGACTTTGCGCTATGAAATTCGCTAACTGTGAATGCCATGCATCGACTTTGTTTTTGCACCCTACACACATTCATGAAGGATATGCACAGACTCACTACGTAACAAACTGGGAGTTGCACCGACGTTAAAAAGAGATGTGCACATACTTCAGTTACTACAGAGCAAGTCTGCATGGACTTAGTATGCACCACACTTTATAACATGCACAGACTCTAGATGGAAATGTGTCTTTCGTCCACGGTATGAGGGTTGCACTGACCTAGCTCAGAAAAGCATTGCACCGACCTATTATGCAATCTACGCACATGAAAGAAAGACATACACGGACCTTCCTAAGTGCAAGCCAGAACCTGCACCAACCCTGTGTATGCATGAGCATAAGTTTGCACCGAGTTTAACAGATAATGCACCGACTATGTGTGCAATCGTTACATGGAATGCACCGACCTTATTTGATCACAACAGGGACTTACAACGACTTATATGCTCCACGATCCTATATGCACAGACCTAAAGGCTTTGTCAACAAACCTTGCACTGACATGTTATAGGCACATTTCATCTGAACGTTCAAGTACAAGAATGCAGACAAAAGTTATGTGATTATCTGACATATAAAATTCATCAAAATACACAGTATCATTAGGTCAAGATAAAGTCAACAGAGTCAACTCTACTGTTGCCAATCAATCAAAACACATACATCACATAGTTGTACACATACTGCTGATCAACCCCAGAGGAGACCCAACATACAGTACAAGTAAAGTGTAATGACCCAGAATATTTATATTATTTCAGGAATTATTTAATGATTTTATGGAATTTAATAAATGTTTATTTAGGCCCAATTATGGTAAATGATTAATCTAGCCTATTTAATTGAAGCCCAAAAGGTTAAAGGACCAAGCCCATTAAGTTTAGCCCATATTCTAGAAGGTTATTTAGCCTATTCACGAATTATAAGGATAAATACTCATTAATTAAATAAATAAGTGGATAAGATGAAATTAGAATTTGAATTCATTTCAAATTCGGCACCTACGATAGGTAACAGTCTATTGTACGACCGCCACAGGGACCTGACGCTCCAGGGTTCGACCGTTACACTCTGTCAGTTCCGCGAATTGAAGAATGACCAAAAAGATTAGATTTTTGATAGTCTATCTCTTAGGGATCGAGATGGGAGGACTATTAAACGTGTTAAGGACTCTCAGAAGTCGATCTAAGGACTCTAGAATTGATCTAATCCTTAAAACCCTAGCTAGAACCTATAAATAGACCCAAGTTTTGACCTGCGCGACCCTTACATTGGCTCGCATGGAACTATGGTAAGGAGATAGTATTTCGGGTAAGTTCTTTAGAACTTTTTGTTCCTTATACATAGGACTAATCTTCCTCAAAATTTCGTGCTAGGAGATCGACTACACAAGGAGCTAGAACCTTGCAAAGTTGTTGGTTTCATCACGTCAACCCAGGAAACTATACAACGGGGTGCTGAAGATCAGGAGATTAGAACACCTAAACAAGGTATTTAGAGTTCGGTTCTTTAGAACTTTTTGTTCCCCTTAGTTTCATCTTCTTACCCTCCAAATTTCATATTTATAGGTCAAGGGATTACGGAGTTAGAGCAACGTGAAGTTGCTGGATAATCATAGGAAGGGAAGAACTAGGGCTTGTCTTGCAGTCCCGAATTGGAAGTTGAAAGCCCAGGAAAGGGGTAGGTCATCTCATGAACGATAAGAATATCATGATAGGAGTAAAAGCCCTCTAATTTTATTTGATTTCATGCACTATGGACCATGAATTTCATGTTTTAGTTCGGTACATGCATACATGCATATCTTTAGCCTAAATTAAAGATAAAAAGGTATTCTCCAATAAACTCACTGAAACCTATGCATCTAGATGGCCTTTACTTCGTTTTGTCATGACTAGACTAGTTAATTGTTTTGATTTTTCATGCATGAGATGTTTTAAACCATAGTTCTTTTACTTTCCTGTCAGTAGTGCTCTGACGGATTATAGTTAGACCGTCACATGACTCTAACGGCCTTACGATAAGCCGTCACACCGCCTGTTGTACTTCAGTTTCTCTGTAATCTTTGATGGACCAGAAGCAGTGCGTCACAGTCTTCTGACGGCTCCATGATAAACCATCACAGCCATATGACGCGCTTGTCTTAGACCGCCAGAGTGCTGTGTTCTGTCTATTTGGGACAGAATTGAGAACAGTCAAATTAGCTTATAAATAAGCCTAGATATATAAGTTTTGACCTGTTTTCATGACTTTCAGTTTATTTATTGATTCATGATAGAAATTGCATGTCTAAAGCACCTTGAGTTATTTTAAACATATGTTAATTTCATTTACCAAAACTCTATAGTTTTGTATTAAACACATGATTTTAAAAGTTGTATTGACGGAGTTTATCATGGTTTCACATCGTTACACATTCTATCTCATCTATAGAGTCAATCTCTCTAAGTATATGGCACATATTCCGGTATATGACCATTAGTTCACACTTTTGTATTATAGGAACACATTCTTGAACTTGAGGACCTCTCTATTGGATATTCCTTCCAATGGACTAGGAAATCTTGTTTCAAGGCCTCCGTAATTCTCCGTGAGCCTTAGATTCTCACTAGGACGCCGAGTTGGTTGTACCGTTAAAGCCAAATTGTCTAAAAAAGCACTACCGAAGTTTTGAAATCTGTCAATGTAACGGCCTATTACTCGACCGTCAGGCCATATAACGGTCCAGTACACAACCATCACATTTACTGAGTCTAATTTATTCTTTTTGGATTCAGCCCGATCTAACGGCCCAATAATAGACCGTCATGTTTATGTAACGGCCCATTAATTGACCGTCACAATTCCTGAGTACTTTAACCCGAGGTTTGACCTAAGGGTTGATATTCCAAAGTTCCTAGATGGATTATTGATGGTCTAGGACTTGTCATATTGTTCAAGATACTTAATTTTAAATTATGGAAGATAAGGAATGTACTGTTATGCTGTCGAATTGTTTCCATGAGCATAACCTTGTTTAAGTTATTCTTGATCCCTCGCATTCTTAATTGAAGCGTTCATTCATTGAATTATTGTTATCATGAACTTATTGAACTTGTTATGTTACTGGCCATATTTTATTGCTTGAAATGTGGAAGTAACTTAATTTATACTTGAAGATGCGATCGAGCACTGATTATGTTCAAGGGCTCTATGCTAATCCCCTCGGTTGATCATCGGAAACATACTGTAAACCATGGGGTATGATGCTACTGGTGTCGCATTGCGCTGGGAGTACTTTTTTTATAAATAAGTGAAAATCCATGGCTCGTGAAGTGAAAATCCAGAAGGCACGACATATATATGTACATGACTTTCTTGCTTGTGACATGATATTCCATAGAAATTCACCAAATACTTGCTCATAGGCAAAAGATGTTTGTATGATGATTACGTGGTTTGCTAGTACATTCTCGATACATTCTTATTCATGAAAGGCCATATCATGTTCTTGATGCATTCTTGCTAATTCATACTTGTTCATTCTATCTTACATGATCGTCTTGTTACCTTGATTATTTACATATGATTTATCGCATTCGCATGATTTCACTTTATTTTCTTTAGAGCTAAAATGCTAATCACTTTAATAGTGCCTTCATGTTGATGCAAAGATATCTATTGGGCAAGTGTGCTCATTACCTATTTCTAATCTTTTTCAGGAGATGGAAGTGATTCGAATTCAGATTCGAGTTATACAAGTAGCGGGTCCGAGAGCGAATGAAAGTCATATCAAAATGAGAGTGAAGACTTAGGAAAGTCAATATTATTTAGATCGAGTCTTTGTAATTTCCTTTTTTCTTGAGTCTGATGGATTGAAGAAGGTTGAAAAGTTATTGTATTGGAATATTTCACCTATTAATGAAATAAAGTTAGAGTTTGAGTAAATTATTGTGCAATTATATTTTTATGTGTGATTGTCTTGCGCTCTGATCGTTCTTGCTTGCAAGAGACTTACCATGCCGACTGTTCACGTTCCTCGAGCTAGTCTTCTGCTGTAATAAATGCTCGGGACGTGACAGTTAAGTTGGTATGTCAGATCTCAAAAAAGATAGATGAGTCAAATGGAACAAAGAGCTCCAATTATGTGCCAATCAAGATTGAATGAAGCAGGTGCAAGGGCCTTTGAACTTGCAGAACTGAAGAGGCTAAGTCTGTTATGTTAGTCAACTGATAAAGGGAAAATCAATCGACCTGACCAAAAGATAGTCGATAGATGAAGAAATCAGTCGACTGATATGCAATTCAGTCGACAGACATTCTGCAGAAGTCAGCAGAAGAAATCAGTTTAAGTCAACACATGTAGGTGCACTCGTTCACTAGCAAAATACATTGAAGATGGGCTGGCAAGTGCCTTCAAAGTGGTTGACAAGCATATTGGGCTGATGCAATGAAGATGGGCTGCATTGAGAAAGAATTGACAGACGAATGCAAAAATCAGTCAACCTTAGAAAATTCAGTTGACTGAATTTTGGAAAAATCAGTCGATCTTAAAAAAATTTGTCGACTAAATTTGGAAAAATCAGTCGACCTTATAGAAGTCAGTCCACTGACATTTCGTTAGGACTGCCCAAGTGCTCAGCAGTGCAAACATCAACAAGCAAAGCTAACAGCTAGGCCATCAACAACAATGGACATAGCAGCAACAACAACAAGTAACATCAGCAGCAGTTGGCATTAGCAACAGCTAGCAGCAACAACAACAAAGGATACATGAAGGCTACATCGACTCAATCAAGCCATGGAGTCGACGCAACTGATGAAGAATCACTAGAATTCAAAGGAACAATCATCAAGCCATCTAGCCATAAAAACAATGCAAATTCAGCCAACCAACTATTGCACATCAGGTGTTCGACGAAATGCTGCAAAGAACAAGTCAACTGAATTCATAAGCTCAACAATAGCAGCAACAATAGCATGGAGGAATAACAGTCAACATCTTCAGCAAAGTCATCAACAACAACAGCCAGCAACAACTTCAGCAGCTAGCAACAAATTCAGCAAGGCCAGCATAAGCAGCAACAATAACCAGCAACACTCAAGTAACATAAGCAGCAATAGCAACAGCAGCAGTTGTGCAACAACAACAACAAGCAACAGCAGGCAGCAAGCAGCAAAAGTAGCAGCAGCAAGTAGCAATAGCAGCAGCAGCAGTAGCAAGCAGCACTAGCATCAACAGCGACAGCCACCAGCTACAGCCAGCAGAAGTCAGTCGACCTGCCCAAGATGAGTCAACTGAAAAAGGGAAAAATTAGTCGACCCAGGTGTTGACACCCATTTTTAGCCTACAAGTTGAGTCATTTCTCTTATTTCATTCTTGATGATGTCCTGAATTAGCTATTGTTTTGGAGCCTTCCTTTAGCATTTTTGAGCTTATTTCTCATTCATTTTAGCCCATTCTTGGTTTGGAACCCTGGAATCCATATCCCTCGATTCTTGTGTCGATTGGACGGAGTCTGTTGCCCCCTCTGGATGTGGTCAACTGTTGACCGTGGCTTGCCCCCTTCCTATTTTGAGTGCGTCAACTCCCTGAGCCCCTATGCGTCGACGCCCATGTGGTTTTCTTATCCTTTCCAAGTCGCGATTTTGCCATAACCACGTTCTGGAGGTCGCGATTTCCCGACAAACCACGTTTTAGCTGTAGAATCCTGATGATTCTGGGCTCCATTTTCTTCGGCCGAGAGCGTCCGGGACTCCTTGTTAACACCATTTTCGCCAAGGATAAATTGCCACCTCAATTTTCAACCATCCAGGGCTCTTATTCCCACTATTATCTCGAGTTTTATCCATCAATATCCTTATTTTCTGGCACTTATCTCCAAATTCCGAGCCTAGGGTTTCAGTACTCTATATATAGCTGCCCTGCAGCTACTGTGCGAAAGGGGGCGCTTTCTTGACTTCGGGCGAAGCCATGCCGCATCGTCGACGTTTCTCTTCGACCCCAGGCTGTTCAGGGGAGTATTAACTTCATTTTCACTACTTAAGGGCTCCCTTTTTCTCATTCCTTCTCTTATTTCTTCGCTCCCTCTTTCTGGGTTTTCACACAGTTCTGCACGTTTGCTGCATATTTGCACATTTTGCATCATCTATTTCTGCAGTTCCACTACGCATTAATTCATCTTTTGCATCTTCATGCATTCACAATACACACACCTACATTTTCCACCCTTTTACAGGGGTTAAAAACTCTCCCCCGGTGCGTTCTCCCCCTTTCTTTACACCTATTTTATGCATACGGGATTGATACTACACTTCATGTTTCTAATGGGTTTTTATCTCTTGTCTTGTCTTTGATTCACGGGAAAGCAAGGATAGAACGTGAGACCCTCATCTTCTAGCCATCTGGAAGGTGAGGAGGTGTGATCCACATCATTCCCCGAGTCCGTTTGCTACGCGCGATCACGTCTTAGCGGTCCCTCTTGGCCGCGTTCTTCTCCTTATTTTCCAAGGTACGCAGTAGGTTTTCCATTCCTTATATGCATCTTTGCCTACTGTCAATCCTTGGTGGCGATCACGGTACGTTCTTCATCTTCATTACCCCTTTCCCTTTGTTTACATCACATGCTTATATGCATATATATTGCTTTGTTGGGGCGGGGATTTAATACATCTACACCAGGGAAGTTCAGTCGATTGATATTGCCTTAAGTTCTGAAATTCGTACAATCTACCAGCAGGGACAACTGGTCAAGTGATAACTTAAGTGATCACATGACTATATGCTCAAAGTCAACACTCCTGACTTTGGGATTCGTCCTTTGGCTTCTAGACGATTCTTGGACAATATTTTGAAATGTTTTATTGAGGACCAATGAGAAGACAGTTCTGAAAAGGTGAAGGATAAGAAATCTTCCTTTTTCCATTGGACCAATCGAATTACTTCTGCCTAAGCGCTTAACAGACCAACAGATCTGGAGAAGGGTTTTAGACAAAGATCTTCTTTTTATCAAGGACCAATTAGAGGATAGATCTAAAAAGGTTCTTGGGCAAAGAACCTTATTTTAATTCTGACCAATCAAATGCAGATCTGGGAGGGAAAACTTTCTGCCCTTTCCCTCTATAAATATGGACCTCCTGCCAGAAGAACTCTGTAATGTCTCGAGTTTTATAGAAATTTTTCGGATTTGGATCCGAGACTTTTAGATCACTTTCGGGGGTCCCAGGACGCGTTTTATGGTTTACGCGTATTTTTCCCTGACGAGCCTTCGGAACCCTATGCAGGGTAAACCGTTGTATTCTCCTACTCTAGGACGGTACCAGTGCGTCGAGCGTGTTCTGAGGATCGAGAAAATGATTTGTTTCTCCAAATTTTCATATTTTTAGGATTTTTTAGATTTTCTATAAATAGACCCCCTTTTTCCTCTTTTTCTTTTTCTTCTTTTCTTCTTCCTTCTTCTTCCCTTTCCCTCCCGTGACACGCGCTCCCCCTTCCCGACCGTTGCATGCCCCCTCCCCCACGATCACGGACATGGCGCCTTTCCTCCTTTGACAACGGACGGCGGACCAAGGCGGCGGCGTGGCGACAACGGCAGTGGCAAGGCGGGCGTGGCGGTGGTGATCTCGAGGTGAGGGTGTGAAGTTCATGGTTTGAACATGATCTGAAGACCGGCGGTGATCGGCGGCTTTCAAGCTTCATTGAGGTAGGGGGACGGATCCTTGTCCTCTTTCCTACTTTCCCCGCGATTTCTAGGCCGAGGAGTGGTCGATAGGGGCGTATTTCATGTCGGGGAGGGAAAATCCATATTTGGGGTTCGAGTGTCGGATCACACGTTTCTCGGGGTTTTTGACCAATCTATGGGTATAGAATCATGCTAGGAGGGTTGGGGAAGAGTTCCCCTTTGTTTTCCCTTTCACCTGGGGGTTAATGGGACGTGGAAGCGAGCTCGGGGCGGAGCTCGTTCCATCCGCAGGTAAACATAGGAGGTGGCCACATTAGTGGTCGTCTGTGCCCTGGTCTGGGCAGCCAAGACCCTGGCCGCCCAGGTCACTTGGCGGCCAAAGGTTTGGCCGCCTAGGGGTCTTGGGCGGCAAGCACCTTGGCCACCCTCACCCTATAAGGCCCCAAACTGGGCAGCCAGCCCGATGGCCGCCCAGCCTTTTGGGCGGCCAAGAGTCTGGCTGCCCAACCCTGTCAGCCCTTGGGGCACCGTGCTTCACATTTCTCGCCCCGAGGTGTCTGTACGTGATTCGGTTTCCTGGACGAGGTATCCGCATGTTGTCTTTTAATCCGGGCTTCCCATGTGGGTCATTATGGGCCGTCCCCATTCCGTGTCAGTGATTAACCGGTGATTTTTGTTGGCTAGTCAGTTCATGCCTCCAGTGACTTGTCCACTAGTCGTAGCTTTTCTGGGCACGCGTGTGTGGACCCACTTTGGAGTGGTGGAGAGCGTGACCCAGAGAGAGACGGTTTTTAGGTTAGTTACCGTAGGGCCCCTCGTCTTTGCAGCCTGCGTCCGGGCTGGGGGGAAGAACTAGCTAGAGGGCTTGACCTAGAGCGCATGGTTTGTGTGTGCATGCGTGGTTGGGGGCAGTCGGCCCCGCGATGACGAGTGCGAGCCCAGCTAGTCCTTGTTCATGGTACTTGTTGTGTGTCTCAGTCTCTGCCTGGGACGTGTAGGGAGACACTGAGGCGCGGTATAAGATGTCAGGGGATGCATCCAGCTTTGCTTCTAGTGGGTGGTGCTCCTATCTTCTGGCAGGTACGGGCTTGTTTTCCTGTCGGATCGAGGTCGGTTTATTCGGTACGGTTAGTTATAGTAAGATTTTCCGTTTATTTATTATTGCTTGTTGCTTCTGCCGTACTCCCGATAGGTGGCATTACATTTTATGTTCGTGAGTACCTTACTGTTTCGTTTCTCCCATTACGAGGTGGGGGTCCGCGGGATCCCTACTGAGCCTATGAAATGAGGCTCATCCCTGTGTTTTAAGGTGAGGTGGGGTCGTCGAGAGGTGCATCCGAGGATCACCGAAGTTCCTACAGTCAAGGTTATTCGCCAGTTGCAAGAGCTGGGGTATGCCCCCTGTACTTGTACTTTTATTTTTGTTGACTATACTTATTTTGGACATGAGATACTCTGGACCTTGTAGCTGTTTAGTGAGTATTTATTTTATTCCATGCTTTTTATTTAGTTCTTTGTGCTAGCTCTGCTGTTATTTTAGATTCTCTTGTACCCTCACACCATCCTTTAACCCTTCCAAGTCTTTGGGCTCATGGGTGCCGGGCCGAAGTTTGAGTTGCGCCGATTCCTTTTCGGTACACGGATCCCGGGTTGTTACAGTTGGTATCAGAGCGAGGTTGTGGAGGTACATAGGAACCTGAAATGATGGCAGTGGTCCAGAAGGTCAATGAATGTCCTGTACAGTCGGTGACTGGCTTAGGGCTCTGTGTGTTTTATTAATTCTGCTGGTTGTTTTTGTTAATAGGGGTTATGGCGCCGAGAAGGAGGACTCGATCCTAATAGGGAGAGTCTGGTGTGGGCCAGGAAGGGCATAGTGGAGCAACACTTCCGGACGATGCGGCTAGAGAGGTGAGAGTTCCCAGAGCAGAGGAGTTCTTCCGGGGCATGTATCAGTATGTTCTTCAGCAGCAAGGGGGTTATGCTGGCGAGGGTTCGTCATCCCAGGGTGACCATGGCCGTGTGCTGAAGGAGTTCTTGCAGTTTCAACTGCCTCTTTTTAGCGGGCAGTTAGATCCTGAGATGGCCCGAGACTGGTTAGATGACTTGGAGAGGATATTTAGTTCGATGGAGTGTGCTAAGGAGGAGAAGGTGATATTGGCTAGCCACCGGTTGCAGGGGTCATCCCAGACATGGTGGACGTTAGAGTGAGGGGCAGCGTTCCAGTCCCATCCTCTTCGACAGATCGCATGGTGGGAGTTCATCACGGCTTTCGAGTGTGCTTTTTGTCCGTCCTTTTTCCGATCACAGAAGATGCATCAGTTCTTAGAGTTGACCCAGGAGGATATGACAGTGATGCAGTACCGATCCAGGTTCATTGAGTTGGGGCGTTATGCGCCGCACATTATGACAAATGAGGAGCTGAAGACCGAGCAGTTTGTCAAGGGTTTGTTGTGTCCCTGACGTCATTGGAGTCATTCTGTGGTCACATGGGTCATTCGGCATCATTCTATAGTCATATGAGTCTTGTATTCTTGGTTTTGATAATGGCTTAACACTATTAGTCATTGTTATTTTCCACGCTCTTATGACTGACATATGTGATATTTTGTTCATGACAGATATGCACATGAAAGCTCAATGTTGCGCCCTCGCACGCGGATCGACCTGCACGGTCAGGTCGCGGGGATCGACCTGCCCGGTCAGGTCGCGGGGGTCAAGGGGGCAGCGCCCCTTGCTGGGGTTTCCGGGGGCGGAGCCCCCGGAACAAAATTTGGCTTGAAGACTCAGTAATAAAACTTCAAGACAATCAAGGTCGATGCCACAGACATGAACGGGCGGCTAACGGACTCAAGCGACGGAGCTGGTGCGGCCAACGGACCGAACCGGGGTGACCCAGGTTCTGCCCAGCTGGCGGTCGACCGCCAGCACAGGGGCGGTCGACCGCCCCAGCCAGGGACTCCCAAGTCTGCACGTTTCTCAGTGGCGGTCGACCGCCAGCCAGTGGCGGTCGACCGGAATTCCCAGGGGCCATTCGTCTACAGCATTTTACAGTGGCGGTCGATCGCCAGGAGCTGCAGGTCGACCGCCAGCCCCGAGCCTTCATTTTTGACTTTGTTTCCAACTTCGAAAACGGCCATTCTACATGGATTTCTTTAATCCAAAAGTCACCTAATCACCCACAAATTGTGGATCTGGTCTAAGGCTTGTCCATAGACCATTCAAAGTCTATAAAACCAATACAAGAGGGTTGGAAACCCTAATGCTTCAAGGGGTTACAAGGGTGGCTGCAAGGGAGGTTGCAAGAGAGCTTGGAGACGAGCTACTGTTCACGTGAACAGTAGTTCGTGAAGGTGTTCTTCATCCAATCAAAGGGGAATCAAGCTCAAATCAAAGCCAGCAATCTTCAAGGAAGATTACATTAAAGCAAGGCTATCAAAGTGATCCAAGGAAGCCGGTTTGATTCAAGTTCTTCAAGGGAAATCATCTTCATCCATTCAAGTTCCTTCAAGTTCATTCAAGGTGATATTTCAAGCATTCAAACTCCTAGAAGCTAAAAAAGCAATCAAGATTCAATGTAGCTTCATCATCTCCTTCATTCATTCAAAGAAATTCAAAGAGAAGATCAAGAAAGAAGAATTGAAGGAAGAGGTACTATTCACGTGAACAGTACTCCGTGAAGAACATTCATCCAATCAAGGGTGAATCAAGAAGATTGAGTTGAAGCCAAGAGGAGCCTTGTTGCTGATCAACATTTCATATAAGGGCCAATTCATTTTCACTCATAACTCAATCTCTTGTTTTAGTTCCTTCACATTTGTTTCATTTTCATTATTGTTAAACATTGAAAGTGTGATTCATCCCTACCGGTGGTTAGTAGGAAGGTAATTGGAGGGTGTTCCAATTTGCAGTTGACGTCCCTACCAGGTGGTGAGTAGGAAGGCAATCGGTAGTTTCCGATTTGTGGTTTGGTGCGCTGCACAAGTGAAGCCTCACCGGGTTTTGGTGAGGGGTGGACGTAGGGCTGAGGATTCAGTCCGAGCCACCTTAAAAATCCTGTCTAGCGTGGTTTACTTGTGTGATTGAATCGTTCTAGGTGCATGCTTAGGATCGAATTATTATATATCTTGCTTATCTTGCTAAGTGAATCATAGCATACTTGGAAGCTAGTTTCTATTCCGCTGTAATTCATTTTAACTAGCTGTTTAGAGGTCCGCATTGTGAAAAGTGGGGCTGATCTATTCACCCCTCCCCTCTAGATCCGATGTCCACTACACAACAAGTGGTATCAGAGCCTAATCTCTCATTATGGGGTCCAACGACCTTGAGGGAAATGGTGGATCAGCGTCCAAGGGTTTTCTACCCGAAGGACATGCAGTGAATAGGCCTCCTTATTTTAGTGGAACTAACTATCCTTATTGGAAACATCGCATGCAGGTGTTCATTCGCGCCCAAGACTACGAACTTTGGCGAGTGATCAGCAAAGGTCCGTATGAGCTTACGGAAAATGAAGACTTGTGGACCAAAGAACAGATAAGGCAATCAACTGTTAATTAGAATGCTAAACACATCATGTAATGCTCACTCCATCCAGTAGAATTCTCAAGAGTGGCCACCTACACATCTGCAAAACAAATGTGGGATAAGTTAGAGGTAATCTACGAAGGAACCTCTCAGGTACGAGAAACAAAAGCTAATATCTTAGTTTCTGAATACGAAATGTTCCGCATGAAGTCTGATGAATCAATTCAAGATATGTATGCTCGATTAACTGTGTTTACTAACAGTTTGACTGATTTGGGAAAGAAATATTCAGAACAGAAAATTGTAAGAAAGATTCTCAGATCACTGACTCCAGCATGACATACAAAGGCTACCGTGGTTGAAGAGTCGAGAGATCTCGCAACCACCAAGGTAGATAAACTCATTGGGTCATTAATGACCTATGAGATCAACCTCAAGAACAAAGAGGCTGAGGCACCTAAGAAGAAGTCCCTTGCTCTTAAAGTAGGACCCAACCGTCAAAGCTCTTCCGATGAAGGTGAGGATTCGGAAAGTGAGCGAGAAGAGGATGACGTAGCCATGCTCACTCGTAAGTTCAAAAAATTTCTGAGAAAGGAAGGTAAGAGCTTCATGAGAGGAAGGTCAAAGGTAAGAAATGGTTTCAAGTCTAATTCTGAAAACTTTAAGAAACCTGATAAAATCATTTGCTATTCTTGCAATAAACCAGGACATTTCAAGAATGATTGTCCTGACAGATTCAAAAAGGCCGACAAATGGAAGGGCAAGAAGAAGAACAAGGCCATGGTGTCCACATGGAGCGATGAAGAGGAAAGTGATGACGGAACTAGCTCCTCTGATAATGAAAAAGAAGATTTCTGCCTTATGGCCAAAGGTGATGAAGAAACTGAGGTAAATTCTCCATTTTAAAATTATACAACTGATGATTGGGAGGATGCATACATACAACTCATGGAAAAATATGAAATGCACAAAAAGGAGAATAAATCATTGAAAAAGAAAATTAACTCATTTGTGCATGATCATAATATGAATGATAAGAATGCTCTACTTGAGACTGAAATTGAAGATCTTAAGAAGATGATTGAGGATTTGGAGGAAGGAAGAAAAGAAATGGCTGACTTGGAAACTGAAAATGAGGATTTGAGAAATGAAATTGATAGCATGAAGCTCAAAATACAAAGCTATGAAAAAGATAGTAAATTGAGCAATGAAAAGTATGAAGCTGTCAAACAAGTCAACATTCAACTTCTTCAAAATATCGAAAACCTACAAAAA
This sequence comes from Amorphophallus konjac, assembly GCA_022559845.1. Lineage (NCBI taxonomy): Eukaryota > Viridiplantae > Streptophyta > Magnoliopsida > Alismatales > Araceae > Amorphophallus > Amorphophallus konjac. Next base: position 154,435,871 of record CM040121.1, read on the forward strand.
GAGTTGAAGGATAAACAACAATCTTTAGAAAAATTTGTGGATGGAAGAGAAAACCTAGATGCTTTGCTAGGTACTAGAATGAACTTCAACAAGGAAGGGTTAGGTTTTGAACCAACAAACAAAAGGCCAATTGGGCTCAAAACTGTTACATTCATTTCATCTTCCGAAGCCTCCACCTCAAACACAACTCCCACACAAAACCAGCAAAAACAAAAGGAGAAAGGGAAAGAAAAGATTGAAGAGGCAATCACCAAAATCCCCAAGAAGACTGCCCAAAAGCTTAAGAAAGGCCAATCTTCCCAACATCATAGGTCAACTGATGGGGACATCACCTCCCATGCCCACGTTCACAGCTCGTCTCCTCGCCCCGGTTGCATCCGACATGGTCTAGTCATTTAATTTTGAGTCCTATGTAATTTTTATTTGAGTCATTTGATGTATTTTCCCTTTTATTTGAGTCATGTTCCTAGGTCTTGTGTTCATTTCCCTAAGTTTGAGTGTCATTAGGTTGTCTAGTTAGCTATTGGGCCCAATTCATTGGGCTTGGCCCAAGGGCTCTCCCCTACCCCCTCGGTTATTTGTCATTGAGTCAATTGTCAGGGACTTTTGTAGAAATGTGGGTTTCCTATATATAGGACCCCATTTTCCCCCATTTCAACTTAATGAATGAATCAATGAAAAATGCCATTTGAGTATCCAAAGCTTAGTTTAGTGGAGTGATTCCAACATTTTTTGGGTGAGAAACCCTAGGGAGAGATTCCCCACCCTTCCCTCTCCTAATCCCTCTTTTTCACTCCACTTTCTCTCTCCTCAACACCCAATTTCGAATTTTCTTCTCTCTCCTCCTTTCCCAACCACCTCAACTCCCACCTACCATCATTAAAGCCCTCCACTTCCCCATGACCTCCATTACTCCACCCCCCTAGTCCCAAGGAGATCCCTCACCATTCCAACACCATCCTCCACATTCCAACATCACTTTCCCCATTCCAACACAATCAACCCCTTCCCCACACAACCCCACAACTTCCAAAGCATATTTGAATTTGAAATCCACCCTTCCCTCCACTCACTTGTGCCCCCCCTCACCTTCTCCTCTCACCCACCTTCCCAAATTCGTAGCTCCTCGTCCCACCACCTGTTAGACCCCCTTCCAGACCCCATTCTTCCCTTCCCCCACCTTAGAACACCCCCTCCTAGACCCCCTCACAGCCCGGGCTTTCCCCACACTCATCCACCCCCATTTCCCCTCCCATATACCCCATTCCCCCCCATCATCATCAACTTACAGCTCTCAACTGAAGATCTACAGCAGAGCAGCAGCTTGCAGCGGCCACCACGATCACTTCCGGACGAGTTTGAAGACCCAAGAGCCATAGTTGGAAGCGTCTGCTAGTCACCTTCGCAACCGAAGTGGTTTCATCTTCTTCCGATCTCCGAGCCATCCTGGAGGTCCATTCTTCCACAGCTGCGCGGTTCTACCTCGGCTAAGGACCTGAACCAGATTAGAAGCTCTGCCACGACGGACCCTGAAGGAATCAGTCTTCAAGTTCTTCTTCAAAGTTCCTCTTTGGCCTGTCTAGTTTCAGATTCAAGAAGCGGTAGTTCATTCAGCATCCGGGAGCAGAAGTTACCAATTTTCTCCCCCGAATGCGCGGTTCTGCCTTCTACAGTCTGCACCGACCCCTCCTAACTCTTCTGGTTCCACAGATTGTCTCCGACATCTTCTGGTGTTCCCGTTTCTTTTGCTGCAAAGAGGACTCACCCACGGTTCTAACGGCACTAACGGCATCAAATTTGGAGTTCGGGAGCGGCCAGGACAGCCTCTGCATCCTACTATTGGTGACCTGCCCCTGCTAGTCCGAGAAACAGAGGCCATGTTCAAGCTCCTGCCCCGACCAGCAGCGACTCCAAAAGAAATTAAGAAAATTCTGAGGCATTCCCCTTCCAGCTACGAAGGTTTTCCCTCTGGGTTCGTCGTCAACAAATTTCCTGATCAAGATCTACAGCAGCAACACCGACTCTCTATCCTAGCTCGCAGATAGCAAGCAGATTCGACGTCCACCCTTATTCCTCGTTCTTTGCTTTAGTTTCCCCACCCCGCTTGACCGGCTGAAGGTCTCTCCCTGTGTGGAGGTAGTATTGATTGTAATCTCTATTAACCCCCATCCCAAGATCCCCCTCCTACGTGAGGTGTAGTGTTGTAACTTGTTTGGGCAGGTCAAGCGACACCGCCGCGGCGTGTGGGGATCCACTCTCCTCCCCGCTCGCCCTCGTCTCCGACCGGGACCGGTTTCTTCAATCCGGTCGAGTAAGTGCTCAAACCTTCACTCCACTTAGTGCTTGTCTTTCAATATTAGTTCTAATTCCGCTGGTTATGTGAGTGAGAGCCCGATCCTCATGCCCCATAAACTTGAGTGATCACCGTGGGAATATTGCAACCGGTGCCTTTGGCACTTTATCGGCCCCCTTGATTTGGGCATCCCCACCCTTTGGGAATCAAGTCTTGGCCTTGCTGGCCCTCTACCAGCAAGGGCCCAACCCCACATCCTCCCCTTGGCATTGCCAAGTCACCCCGGGCTTGGGTGAGTGACGATAGAGCGGTGGCCCAATTTGGCCCGTTTTGAATGCGATTGTGCTTGCTTGCATTAGGTCCGAGGTCATGTCACATCAAGTGGTATCAGAGCAAGTTCTAGACTTGTCTCTACTAAGTCTTGTCCTAGGGCCATTGCATTTATCACTCGATCATCATGGCCACTTCCTACTTAGCCTACTCGTCTCGTTTGGACCCAATAGATGCCTTTGTGTTTGATGGATCCCACCCTAGTTTATATCTAGAATGGGAAAGCTCCATAGATCACCACTTCGGGAGGTTCACCCTGTCAGGGTCTATGCAAGTCAACTATGCCAAAAGTTTGCTATGGCGCCAAGCTAGGAATGAATGGCAAAACATTGTAGGCTTAAGGGAAGTTGGAAGGCAAGAGCCAATCGACTCTTGGGTTGAGATGAGAAATGAACTTAGGAAGATTTATGCCCATATGGACCCTCCTATCACCATAGAGGAAGCCCAAGCTCCCACCAATAAAGAAGAAGAGCCTCAATCTTCCCCCACCCCTCATGGTCCGGATCCTCAAAGGCCATGCACCGTCACACATGGCACCCTCACCATAGATGAGTCCATACTCCAATGGCTCAAGCAATGTCCCACCCTCCCTAGCTCATCACCATTGGGATATAAATCCCAAATTGTTCCCACCCGACCTCCCCATGTCACTTATCAAAACTTCTACTCTGTGGAAGACTTGGGAGACCTTGTGGATTGCCTACATTGGCAAGCCCACTTAACCGGCCTACTAGCCATGGGACCATTAGAGCCTAGCACCGTCAACTTTGTCCACCCATCCATCGGTTCCATCACCTCCCTTTGCACAAGTGGACATTGTACTAGTGAGATCCTCCTATTTCTCCCCTTGGAGGAAGAACCCATCCCGGTCTACTCCCCACCCCTTGAGATCCCAAGTACCTTGAACGGTCAACCCACTAGAGACCTTGGACCAACTACTTGGGAGGAGGATGACTCACCACCTTGTAAGGACCTTGGGGACATAGAGTTCCTCTCTCTAGGTAGCCCTTACCATGATCCCTTTGACCCATTCCAATGGGAGTACGGATACCCATGTGGCCCAACCACCTTATCCACCACCCACCTTCCCCTACTCCAACCCACCGTGATGGATCAAATCCACTCCTTCCTAGACTCAGGTTACACCTTGGGAGCCATGACCTTGGGCCACATATCCCTAGGTAACAAGGTTATGCCCCACCCCATGATGACCACCTTCTTAGATCCATTCGATCCTTTCTAATGGGAGTCCAAAGATTGTCCCACACCTATACACATGGAAGTCACCTTTGGGAAAAGCACGCATGTGTCTAGGTTTACCATACCCCTTGGCATGAACACTATGTCGGGTCCATTCATTCATATCACCCACATGTCAAGTAGAAAGTATGAGTGGTCCATATTCGGATGTCATGGTCCACCTTCATTCATCAGGGGTCTTAAGCATGTCAAAGGCATCTACGGATGTCCGGGTCCCCCTATATTTATCACCATTTTGCATGATAGGGCCACCTACGGGTGCCCCGGCCCACCTAGGCCCACCAAAGTCTACATGACAACATTGCATGATAAGTCCACGTATGGTTGCCCCGGCCCACCAATGTTCATCAAGGTCCATATGGCATCATGGCATGATAAGTCCATCTATGGTTGTCCAGGTCCACCCATAACCACTAAAAGGACAGCATTCACAAAATTGCATGAAAACCTTTGCAAGCACATTAGCAAGAAAAATGTGACTTATAAAAGGCGAGCCGACTCTCATCGACATCACCAAAAATTCCATGAGGGTGACTTTGTGATGGTAAGGACTGAGAGGCTCTCCCCGGGAGCCATCTCCAAATTGAGGACACGTGGGGCTGGTCCCTTCCAGGTCCTGAGGCGCATTAGTGCAAATGCCTATGAGTTAGATCTCCCCAAGGAATATGGGGTAAGTCCCACATTCAGTGTCGCCGACCTAGTGCCATCCAAGGGACCCACGGTGGTACCTAGTGAGGATATTGAGCCTATTCCCTCCGTTGAGAGAGCACCCACCCGAGAGGAGAGTCCACCAGCCAAGAGAGCCCAGCGTGAGCGCATTGAACGAATATTGGATGAACAAGTCACTACCACCAGGAGTAAGACATACAAGCGCTATCTCGGCCAGTGGATGGAACGGTCTCGTTCGGAAGACTTGAGGGCAGTACCACTTCTACACCCTCCAAGGAGGGAAGGACACTTACTCGACGGAGTCGAGTTCTCCGCACCTCGGGAGTATGATGGGGACATCACCTCCCATGCCCACGTTCACAGCTCGTCTCCTCGCCCCGGTTGCATCCGGCATGGTCTAGTGATTTAATTTTGAGTCCTATGTAATTTTTATTTAAGTCATTTGATGTATTTTCCCTTTTATGTAAGTCATGTTCCTAGGTCTTGTGTTCATTTCCCTAAGTTTGAGTGTCATTAGGTTGTCTAGTTAGCTATTGGGCCCAATTCATTGGGCTTGGCCCAAGGGCTCTCCCCTACCCCCTCGGTTATTTGTCATTGAGTCAATTGTCAGGGACTTTTGTAGAAATGTGGGTTTCCTATATATAGGACCCCATTCCCCCCCATTTCAACTTAATGAATGAATCAATGAAAAATGCCATTTGAGTATCCAAAGCTTAGTTTAGTGGAGTGATTCCAACATTTTTTGGGTGAGAAACCCTAGGGGAGAGATTCCCCACCCTTCCCTCTCCTAATCCCTCTTTTTCACTCCACTTTCTCTCTCCTCAACACCCAATTTCGAATTTTCTTCTCTCTCCTCCTTTCCCAACCACCTCAACCCCCACCTACCATCATTAAAGCCCTCCACTTCCCCATGGCCTCCATTACTCCACCCCCCTAGTCCCAAGGAGATCCCTCACCATTCCAACACCATCCTCCACATTCCAACACCACTTTCCCCATTCCAACACAATCAACCCCTTCCCCACACAACCCCACAACTTCCAAAGCATATTTGAATTTGAAATCCACCCTTCCCTCCACTCACTTGTGCCCCCCCTCACCTTCTCCTCTCACCCACCTTCCCAAATTCGTAGCTCCTCCTCCCACCACCTGTTAGACCCCCTTCCAGACCCAATTCTTCCCTTCCCCCACCTTAGAACATCCCCTCCTAGACCCCCTCACAGCCCGGGCTTTCCCCACACTCATCCACCCCCATTTCCCCTTCCATATACCCCATTCCCCCCCATCATCATCAACCTACAGCTCTCAACTGAAGATCTACAGCAGAGCAGCAGCTTGCAGCGGCCACCACGATCACCTCCGGACGAGTTTGAAGACTCAAGAGCCATCGTCGGAAGCGTCTGCCAGTCGCCTTCACAACCGAAGTGGTTTCATCTTCTTCCGATCTCCGAGCCATCCTGGAGGTCCATTCTTCCACAGCTGCGCGGTTCTGCCTTGGCTAAGGACCTGAACCAGTTTATAAGCTCTGCCACGACGGACCTTGAAGGAATCAGTCTTCAAGTTCTTCTTCAAAGTTCCTCTTTGGCCTGTCTAGTTTCAGATTCAAGAAGCGGAAGTTCATTCAGCATCCGGGAGCAGAAGTTACCAATTTTCTCCCCCGAATGCGCGGTTCTGCCTTCTACAGTCTGCACCGACCCCTCCTAACTCTTCTGGTTCCACAGATTGTCTCCGACATCTTCTGGTGATCTCGTTTCTTTTGCTGCAAAGAGGACTCACCCACGGTTCTAACGGCACTGACGGCATCAAATTTGGAGTTCGGGAGCGGCCAGGACAGCCTCTGTATCCTACTGTTGGTGACCTGCCACTGCTAGTCTGAGAAACAGAGGCCCTGTTCAAGCTCCTGCCCCGACCAGCAGCGACTCCAAAAGAAATTAAGAAAATTCTGAGGCATTCCCCTTCCAGCTATGAAGGTTTTCCCTCTGGGTTCGTCATCAACAAAATTCTTGATCAAGATCTACAGCAGCAACACCGACTCTCTGTCCCAGCTCGCAGACAGCAAGCAGATTCGACGTCCACCCTTATTCCTCGTTCTTTGCTTTAGTTTCCCCACCCCGCTTGACCGGCTGAAGGTCCCTCCCTGTGTGGAGGTAGTATTGATTGTAATCTCTATTAACCCCCACCCTAAGATCCCCCTCCTACGTGAGGTGTAGTGTTGTAACTTGTTTGGGCAGGTCAAGCGACACCGCCGCGGCGTGTGGGGATCCACTCGCCTCCCCGCTCGCCCTCGTCTCCGACCGGGACCGGTTTCTTCAATCCGGTCGAGTAAGTGCTCAAACCTTCACTCCACTTAGTGCTTGTCTTTCAATATTAGTTCTAATTCCGCTGGTTATGCGAGTGAGAGCCCGATCCTCAAGCCCCATAAACTTGAGTGATCACCGTGGGAATATTGCAATCGGTGCCTTTGGCACTTTGTCGGCCCCCTTGATTTGGGCATCCCCACCCTTTGGGAATCAAGTCTTGGCCTTGCTGGCCCTCTACCAGCAAGGGCCCAACCCCACATCCTCCCCTTGGCATTGCCAAGTCACCCCGGGCATGGGTGAGTGACGATAGAGCGGTGGCCCAATTTGGCCCGTTTTGAATGCGATTGTGCTTGCTTGCATTAGGTCCGAGGTCGTGTCACATCATCAACACTTCCTTGGCCATTGCATGCTCAACCCTCCAGATTTCACCACAATTGGATTGCACACTCATATAGGCCAAAATCACCATATCTTTGGGACAATTGTGATTTATGTAATCATCAATCCCATAGGTGGCAAAATAATTACTTTCAACCCAAGAACAACCAATGGCCACAATGGGTTAAGAAGCCAACTTCATCAAACTTTTACAAATTCCAACCAAGAGCCTCCAAACATAAAATGAATGTCAAGGTTGAAAAGAAAAACCAAATCCCTGCTCTAAGCAAACAAAACATGAATGTTAGAAAGATTTGGATTCCAAAACAAATGGTTTCATGTTTTGAAATTTTGAAAAGTTTGAAGGGACCCAAATTTGGTTGGGTTCCAAACACCATTGCTTAAATGCTTGTGCAAGAGTGTCTTGCAGCCATGCATAACAGGTGGTACCTTGATAGCGGCTGTTCAAGACACATGACTGGAGACAAATCAAAATTTTATCTCTTGGAGGAAAAGGAAGGAGGACACGTCACATTTGGAGGAAACAACAAAGGAAAAATCATTGGAACAGGTAATGTAGGTAAGAACCTCTCCAACTCCATTGGAAATATGTTGTTAGTTGAAGGATTGAAATACAACTTGCTTAGCATAAGTCAATTGTGTGATAATGGTCATAAAGTATTGTTTGACTCTCATGCATGTAAAATCCTTGAACCAAAATCTGACAAGGTAAAATTTTTTGGTAAAAGAGTCAACAATGTCTACATGATTGACTTAGATGATCCTGCTTATTCAAACCTTTGTCTTGCTGCTCCAAAATCAGAAATTACTTGGTTATGGCATCGTAGACTAGGACATGCTAGCTACAATGTCTTACATAAATTGTTAAAGCATTCAATGGTGAAAGGTTTGCCTGAACTATCCTTTAAACAAGAAAACAAACTATGTGATGCATGTGCCCTAGGTAAACAAACTAGAAAATCATTCAAGGGAAAATCTGAAAATACATCATCCAAACCACTCGAGCTAATTCATATGGACCTATTTGGCCCAACCAGAACTGCTAGCTTAAGTGGTAGAAAATATGGATATGTCTTGGTGGATGACTTCTCTAGGTTCACATGGGTTTTCTTTCTCACACACAAAAATGATGCTTTTGATGAGTTTCAGGCACTCTACATGAAGATAAAGCAGGACGGTGAGTTTAAAAATTTCAAGATTCAATCTGATCATGGTGGTGAATTTGAGAATGCTGATTTCTATAATCTTTGCAGGGCTGAAGGCATTTCACATCGATTCTCTTCACCAAGAACGCCGGAGCAAAACGGTGTAGTTGAAAGGAGAAACCGAACACTTGTAGAGATGGCAAGAACTATGCTTGCTGAACGGCAACTTCCAAGGAGATTTTGGGCTGAAGCGGTAAACTCGGCATGTTACATTATCAACCGCTCTATGGTAATGGCACACACCAAAAAGACTCCTTATGAGTAACTAAAAGGTAAAAAGCCCTCTCTCTCTCATATGAAAGTGTTTGGATCAAAATGCTTCATCCACAACAATGACAAAAGAGACTTAGATAAATTCGAGCCCAAGAGCGATGAAGGTATATTCCTTGGATATTCTGATAGATCTAGGGCTTATAGAATTTACAATATCAAAAATTAAACTGTGGAAGAATCACCCTATGTTTCCTTTGATGAATATCATGATTCTAACAATGATAACTCTTGCAGGAAAAATGATGAAGATGGGGAATTCCTAAGCATAAAGGACAAGAGTGATCCTCCACAAGAAGAAATAAAAGAAGATGGTGACCTAGCTGAATCAAGCAATGCAAGGGATCAAGCTCCAGGAGAAGGTAACGATTCTACAAATATTAGAATTCTTAAGGATCATCCCTTGGAGAATGTCATTGGTAGCTTGAATGACCCACCTAGAACTAGGTCACATTTTAAAATTGTGGAAGAATTAGATCAACTTGCTCTTGTCTCGCAGCATGAACCCAAAAATATTGATGAAGCCTTAAAAGATGAAAACTGGATAAATTCCATTCAAGACGAGTTAAACCAGTTTGAAAGAAACAAAGTTTGGCATCTTGTTCCTAGACCTTCATCACAATCTGTAATAGGCACTAAATGGGTTTTTAGGAACAAACTAAGTGAGGATGGCAAGATAATAAGAAACAAGGCTAGATTGGTGGCTCAAGGGTATAATCAAGAGTTTGGGGTAGACTTTGATGAATCTTATGCCCCTATTGCTAGACTCGAAGCCATCAGAATTCTACTTGCCTTTGCATGCTCCCTTAGAATAAAGCTTTATCAAATGGATGTTAAAAGTGCTTTCCTAAATGGCTTGATCAAAGAAGAAGTCTATGTTGAGCAGCCCCCTGGCTTTGAGAACTCTAACAATGCAGATTTTGTATACAAGCTAGACATGGCGCTTTATGGACTTAAGCAAGCACCAAGAGCTTGGTATGAAAGGCTAAGCTCATTCCTCATTGAAAAAGGGTACACACGAGGTAAGGTAGATTAAACACTCTTCACCAAGAAGCAAGATAAGAACATCTTGATTGTTCAAATTTATGTTGATGATATTATGTTTAGTTCTACAAAATCTGAAATGTGTGAGGAATTTGCTAACCTCATGACTAGCAAATTTGAGATGAGCCTAATGGGAGAACTTCAATTCTTTCTCGATTTGCAGGTCAACCAAGGAGAAGACGGATGCTTCATAAATCAAGCCAAATACATTAAGGAGCTGTTGAAAAGATTTGACATGGCAAACAGCAAAATCATTGCAACTCCTATGAGCACCTCAACTTCACTGGATTCGGATGAAAATGGTAAATTGGTGGATGCAAAGATCTATAGAGGTATGATTGGTTCTTTGCTTTACTTGACTGCATCCCGACCAGATATCCAGTTTAGTGTTTACCTTTGTGCTAGATTTCAAGCTAGTCCTAGAGAATCCCATTTGACTGCCGTCAAACGTATCCTTCGATATCTTGCCGGCACTCAAGATTTGGGATTGTGGTATCCGTCATCATGTGATTTATCTCTTATATCTTATTCTGATGCGGACTACGCTGGATGCAAGCTAGATCGCAAGAGTACTAGTGGCTATTGCCAGTTTCTAGGCGGGTGTTTAGTTTCTTGGGCCTCCAAGAAACAACACTCGGTTGCCCTCTCAACCGCGGAGGCAGAATATGTTGCTACGGGGAGCTGTGGCACCCAAGTGTTGTGGATTAAACACCAACTCCAAGACTACTTGGCGGATCTTGGTTGTGTCCCGATTCTGTGTGATAATACTAGTGCTATCAACCTTGCAAAAAATCCAGTCCAGCACTCTAGGACCAAGCATATTGAGATTAGGCATCACTTCATTAGAGATGAGGTCGGTAAGAACAACTTTGAACTACATTTTGTTGATACTCTAAATCAAATTGCTGATATTTTCACCAAGCCCTTGTGTAATGACAGGTTTTCAACACTCAGAAGGGAGCTTGGTCTTTGCCGACCTCAGGCCAATAAGAATTTGAATTGATGATCATGTTCAAATTAGTTGTGTGTTTTGCATTCATGCATTGTTTATATGTCAATATGTCTTTTTGCATATGGTGTCGCATTGCATGTAGTTGCATAATAAAGTTGAATTTATGTTCACAATACATTGCATGGTTTGTGTCGCATCATTCTTGCATGGCCATGGTATATCAAATGTTGATGTATGGAAGGGCATGTTATGCTTGTCACGAAGCACTCAATATGCGTGAGGTTTCACCTCCGTCAAGTACCATGTGTCAATGTCGCATATATGCCATATAGTAAGGGGGAGTTGTCCTTGTGCAACATTCATGCATATGTTTCATTTTCATTCTGTTGCATTTAATAAGTGTACAACCATGTGTTGGGTCATGCACATCATTTCTGCCAAATTCATGACAATCCCTGCATGTTTCAGGTCATTCTCCTCTTGACTGTTATCATTACATGTGCTTACAAACATCACTCCTTCGTGCATATATTGCATATACTTAGGGGGAGTTTTGTTGAATCTCTTGACCTCTCGCAATCTACACTTCTTAGCTTACAGTCTGAATTTGAGTTCTTGAGCCTGACGAACATATGGTGTAAGAGCTTTCTATTATGTGCCTTAATGATTGTTCATTCAATGACAATGGTTCAGATTTAATGATTTTCTTTAAGTTCTGATATTTCTTTTGAAATCATCTATGTTATGTGGATTTAATAGACCTTAACTAACGATTGCATATTGTGCTTTGCATGACTATCCTGAAATCTGAAAATCCAGACTTTATGGCAATCTTGGTGATACTCTAGAGTTTAGTATTGTTTCTAAACATCTTGATGAGCTGGAATTTCTGAAAATCATTCTGACAGAGCAATGATATTGTTGCACGGAGAAACATGTCATGTCATCAAATCAAGTGACAAATGCATATGTCATGATGTGCCCCTATTATCTCTGTCTTAAAACTTTTGGACTCTAGGCAGAGCAATGGCATAATTACTGAGAAACATATCTTCTCATCAATGAAATGAGTTTGGATATGTCATGACGTAACTTTGCTATCTCTGTTCATCTTGCAGCATGACAGTCAGTCTTGCCAAATACCTAGGAATACTGGCGTCTAAACAACATGTATTCTTACGGCCAGGAGACGTGTACTAGACTTGATTGCTCGTACAATATGAGTCATGTGCCTTCAAATTCAAAAGATATTGGAAATCAAAATATGAAACCTCTTGCTTCATTCATACAATTCCATGCTTTAGTCATGACTGTTTAGCCTCAATACTAGTTCTTGTGTTCTTCCCTTAGTGGTTATTGAATATGGATATATAAGACAAAGGACGGTTAAGCACTGCCATGATATGTCTTTTTGGTTCATTTCTATTAAATCTTGACTATAGCTGCTTCTTGAACTCCGTTGATGATCTTAGATTTCATTAGCTTTGAACCATATATGTGCTCACGGTCTACTTCAAGTTTGCATATAATGGCTTGCTCTTCACTCCTTTCAGCTCTGGTCTCACAGCCACTTCACTTTATCACTCCTTTTTTCTGTTGGCAAAGGGGGAGCATTCTATGTGTGAGTCTTTGTACGAGCTATGTGTTATCGTGTTGTCAAAGGGGGAGAGTGCATTGTGGACAAGGGAGAGTCCAAGGGAGAGAACCTTTGTGTGCGCGTTTGTGTATGTGATGGGGTTTGCATCATTTAATCGCATTCAGATGTCATATGTGTCTTCACATGCTTTAATTGATGGATCTTGAGCTGCACATGTCACATCGCATAGCATTCATATCTGCATTCATATCTGCCTTCACATGCTACTATCATGAATCTTGAACTGCATATATTGCATTTGTTATAACTTGTGCCTTTTTAGACATTCATATCACATAATGACTCACAGTGTTGCCATCATCAAAAAGGGGGAGACTGTTGTGTCCCTGAGGTCATTTGAGTCATTCTGTGGTCACATGGGTCATTCGGCATCATTCTATAGTCATATGAGTCTTGTATTCTTGGTTTTGATAATGGCTTAACACTATTAGTCATTGTTATTTTCCACGCTCTTATGACTGACATATGTGATATTTTGTTCATGACAGATATGCACATGAAAGCTCAATGTTGCGCCCTCGCACGTGGATCGACCTGCACGGTCAGGTCGCGGGGATCGACCTGCCCGGTCAGGTCGCGGGGGTCAAGGGGGCAGCGCCCCTTGCGGGGGTTTCCGGGCGGAGCCCCCGGAACAAAATTTGGCTTGAAGACTCAGTAATAAAACTTCAAGACAATCAAGGTCGATGCCACAGACATGAACGGGCGGCTAACGGACTCAAGCGACGGAGCTGGTGCGGCCAACGGACCGAACCGGGGTGACCCGGGTTCTGCCCAGCTGGCGGTCGACCGCCAGCACAGGGGCGGTCACCGCCCCAGCCAGGGACTCCCAAGTCTGCACGTTTCTCAGTGGCAGTCGACCGCCAGCCAGTGGCGGTCGACCGGAATTCCCAGGGGCCATTCGTCTACAGCATTTTACAGTGGCGGTCGACCGCCAGGAGCTGCAGGTCGACCGCTAGCCCCGAGCCTTCATTTTTGACTTTGTTTCCAACTTCGAAAACGGTCATTCTACATGGATTTCTTTAATCTAAAAGTCACCTAATCACCCACAAATTATGGATCTGGCCTAAGGCTTGTCCATAGACCATTCAAAGTCTATAAAACCAATACAAGAGGGTTGGAAACCCTAATGCTTCAAGGGGTTACAAGGGTGGCTGCAAGGGAGGTTGCAAAAGAGCTTGGAGACGAGCTACTGTTCACGTGAACAGTAGTTCGTGAAGGTGTTCTTCATCCAATCAAAGGGGAATCAAGCTCAAATCAAAGCCAGCAATCTTCAAGGAAGATTACATCAAAGCAAGGCTATCAAAGTGATCCAAGGAAGCCGGTTTGATTCAAGTTCTTCAAGGGAAATCATCTTCATCCATTCAAGTTCCTTCAAGTTCATTCAAGGTGATATTTCAAGCATTCAAACTCCTAGAAGCTAAAGAAGCAATCAAGATTCAAGGTAGCTTCATCATCTCCTTCATTCATTCAAAGAAATTCAAAGAGAAGATCAAGAGAGAAGAATTGAAGGAAGAGGTACTGTTCACGTGAACAGTACTCCGTGAAGAACATTCATCCAATCAAGGGTGAATCAAGAAGATTGAGTTGAAGCCAAGAGGAGCCTTATTGCTGATCAACATTTCATACAAGGGCCAATTCATTTTCACTCATAACTCAATCTCTTGTTTTAGTTCCTTCACATTTGTTTCATTTTCATTATTGTTAAACATTGAAAGTGTGATTCATCCCTATCGGTGGTTAGTAGGAAGGCAATTGGAGGGTGTTCCAATTTGTAGTTGACGTCCCTACCAGGTGGTGAGTAGGAAGGCAATCGGTAGTTTTCGATTTGCGGTTTGGTGCGCTGCACAAGTGAAGCCTCACCGGGTTTTGGTGAGGGGTGGACGTAGGGCTGAGGATTCAGTCCGAACCACCTTAAAAATCCTGTCTAGCGTGGTTTGCTTGTGTGATTGAATCGTTCTAGGTGCATGCTTAGGATCGAATTATTATATATCTTGCTTATCTTGCTAAGTGAATCATAGCTTACTTGGAAGCTAGTTTCTATTCCGCTGTAATTCATTTTAACTAGCTGTTTAGAGGGCCGCATTGCGAAAAGTGGGGCTGATCTATTCACCCCTCCCCTCTAGATCCGCTGTCCACTACACAACAGGGTTTGATGTTGTGTCTCCTCTGGTTTTGATGTTGGCAATAGTGTGATTGATCTTGATTAATGCTGGCAAAATTGTTTGTATTTAATAATGAGTGCTATATTGTCTTTTCTATAAGTCAGAATTAGTTCCTGTTCTCCTTCAGGTTGATGCATATTCATGCGAATGTATTGTGAGGTCGATGCATCTCCTAGTGCATAGAACATCAGGTCGATGCATATATGCATTCTAGTCTAGAAGGTCGATGAGGCTGTAGAAGTCTTGCACTATCAGGCCAATGCACATTACACACAGGTTGATGTCGCGATACACTATATGTTAGCGGTTGCATCATCAGGTTGATGCACACGAGAGACTGGTCGTTGTTATTGTTCAATAATGAGCCAGCGATTGATGGAGAAGGTCGATGCGATAAATGCTATCTGTCATAAGGTCGGTGCACCTTGTGGATCTGCTTGGAAGCAAGGTTGATGCAATAAGGCCTTGCGTCGATGCATTTAAGTATTTCATTACACTTCACCAGGACAGGTCGACATGCCTCAATGGCATGTCGATGTTGTAGTACATGATGTGAGAGTCTGTGCATTGACAGGTCGATGCACTATGCATAAGCATCAAAGCAGATACCATTTTTCTGACTGAATGAGGTCTACCTGTTTGATGTACAGGTCAATGATTTAGTGAAATACTACTGCATTCTTTTCTTCACATCAGTAAGACAGGTTGATGTACTTTGTCTGTGCATCGATGCATGTGCATATCTTCACACATCCAATTATATGATTTGTCTCTCTATGAAATATCTGAGCCTGCATTTCTTAGATACCTACTACTTGTTTCATGACAAGATTGTTAATGAATTTCTACATTTGGTTTGGTAGGAGAAAACAAGATGAAGATCATCAAGTAATAAATTCAGATTCATGCTCAAACACCTTAGATGCATAAAGGCATGAGAAGACAGGCCAAGTTCAAGTTCAGTTATAAGTTAACAGATAAAGCCTTCTTGCTGCGACACAACTTCATTAATCAACTGGAGGCAGTATTCCTGATTGTCATGTGGGTTCGAAAGTGCAACTGTTGAGGGCACATGATCCGAGGCGATCTCCCAGTACTTTGGAGATTCTTAACTAAATAACCTCTCCACATGGCTGTCTCTTAAAGAACCTTCACCTTTTCATCTCACGCGTGGCCAAATATCTTCTGAAGACCTTGGGTGGGAGCGTTCCTTCCACACGCCCAATTTGAATCTTGTGGGACTACAAGAACTCACGTTCGCAAGGATAAATAGAGGCCAAGAGCGCGAGCGAAAAATAGAGCAGATCAGGGAAAAATATTAGAGGAAAGGAGATCGTGAAAAGGAGAAGTAGAAGAGAGTTGCGAGAGCTACTGCAAACCAAAAAGTGAGAGAGTGCTGATGCTGAAAAGAGTCTGAGAGAGAGAGAGAGCTCGACGTAAAAAAGAAAAAGAGAGAGAGAAATAGAGTGTCGGAAGAATGAGGAGAATTCTGAGAGTAGAGAGAGCTTGAGAAGAGGCTAATTTGTTCTCAACTTTTGGATCAGATCCAGAGTCGAATTGCTCTAGAGAGAGAGCTACATTGTTTCATTCTGTTATTATTTTTCCTTCATTTATTTCAGTTCATTTCTTTTGAAAGTTTGTGAGTTGTGTAATCAGCGGTCCAAGCTGTGAGGCAGCGGTGAGGTGTGATCCTCGGATAGCAAGTTGTGAAGCTTAGCGAGTTGTAAGCTGTGTAATCAGCGGGTTCAAAGCTATGATTCAGCGGAAGTCTCACTCGATTGAGTGAGGGGCAGACTTAGATCTCAAGATTGAGATTGAACCACCTTAAAACTTCTTTGTCCACTGTATGATTGCTTGGGGTGTCTGAATTTCTTCAGTGGTCTCTCTATCATATGTTTTCCTATCAATCATTTCCTCAGTGGTATCTCAAAAGTTGTAGTTGTAAGGATAGATTACATCTATCTGGAAAACTGCTTCTTGCGTGAGGGATTTCGTGAATTAAACCTCCGCCCAGTACTAGACTGAGGTGTGTTCTTGAATGTTCATCTGCTGATCACTTTATCATATCCTAGTCTATGTGATTGATAGATGGTATAAAGTACTTACAAACCTTCAGCGACCAGCCTGCTCACCTTGAATGTGACTCTTACATCCTTGTTATGATCATTAAAAAGAAGTTTCAATGCCCTTGGTCTATCCTCCCATATGTTCGCCAAATTTGGAGCTTAATCTCGCAGCAAGACACAATTGAGCATGTTTATAGAGAAGGGAATAAAGTCGCGGATTCTTTGGCCTCCCACGCATGCAATACAAAATGTAATATTTTCTTTTCATTCAGGGATCTTCCCAGTGTTATAAGGGGAGAGACCCGGCTTGACAAACTAGGCATGCCTAGTTTTCGATTGATGTAATTCTTTGCTTTAACCATATAAATAAAACTTACCTCCTATGGGGATGATGGTGGAGTGGTTCATCTCTTTACCCATGGTAAAGGGAGCATTCTCCCACCAACTCCTAGGCAGGGTTTCTTTAAAAAAAAAAAGATAGTGTGTCTTCATTGGATATACGTGTTGTTTACTTCAGCTTGATTTGATAGCTCATTTTTTAGCAGAGTTTTCATTCCGCATTTTTATTTACTGCTGGAGATATAAAATTGGGGTTGATCTATTCACCCCCTCTCTAGATCAGTAGTCATCCATACTCATCACGTGGTATCAGAGCCTAATTTTGCTTAAGGGCTTAACATCCCAGAGAGATCTGGTAAAATTGATGCTAGAGGACTTACAGCTGAAGGTCATTCCGTAAGTAAGCCACCTTTCTTCGATGGGAATAACTATGCATACTGGAAGAATAGAATGCAGGTCTTCCTGCAAGCTAAAGACCATGAGATCTGGAAGGTGGTCAGCCGAGGTCCATTTGAGCTTCCCGAAGATGAAGACGTCTGGACTCGAGAGCAGATTTGAAGATCAACTCTAAACTAGAGTGCTATCAACGCTATGCAGTGTGCTCTACATCCCACTGAGTTTTCCAGAGTGTCCTCCTGCTCCACAGCAAAGGAAATGTGGGACAAGTTGGAGGTAATATATGAGGTAACATCTCAAGTAAGAGAAACCACAGCAAATATGCTAATCCCTGAGTATGAAGTATTTAAGATGAAATGTGATGAAACAATATCTGAGATGTATGCTAGGTTAATGGTACTTATTAACAGTTTGAGAAGTTTAGGTAAGACTTATAGTGAGTATGAGCAGGTGAGAAAGATCCTCCGATCTTTGACACTAATCTGGCATACGAATGCCACGGTAGTGGAGGAATCCAGGAACCTGGCGACTACCATTGTCGAAGAACTCACCGGTTCTCTTATGACATATGAACTGAATCTCAAGAGAGTCGATGATTCTGAGAAGAAGAAAAAGGCCCTAATGCTGAAGGTAAATTCTAGCTGCAAAGAGTCTTCGACTGAGCACAGTTCTTCTAGTTTCGAAGAAGACTCAGGTGAGTTTGCTATGCTAACTAGAAAGTTTAAGAAATTTTTTAAGAAAGAAGGTAAGAGTTTCAGATGAAAATACTCCTTAGGGAGAAGACAGTCGAGATATAAATCTGATACTGCCAAAAAGACTGATGGTGTTGTATGTTATAATTGTAGGAAGTCAGGGCACCTGAAGGCAGTCTGTCCAGAATTACAGAAAGAGAAACAGCCCAGGTGGAAGAACAAGAAGGGCAAGACCATGATAAGCACTTGGAATGATGAAGAAGAAGATAGTCAGAGCAACTCATCTGACAGTGAGGACGAGGACAAGTTGTGTCTGATGGCCAGAAGAGAAGAAGAAGAAAAGGAAGATGGTGAGGTAACTTCCCCTTTCGCGAGCTATACTTATAGTGATTGGGAAGAAGCATATGCTGAAATCCTAGATAAATATGATGATATTCGTAGGGAGAATAGACAATTGAAAAGGAAGATAAACTCCCTTTTCACCTCAAGTGATAGGATTGCATGCCTAGAAATAGAAAACACTGATTTAAAAAAATTCTCTTGCTAAAACAGAAGAATATAAAGTTGTCTTAAACGGATTGAGATGTGAAAATAAGAATATGAAAAATGTTATTGATGAACTTAAAATCAAAATGCAGAAATTTGAAGAAGAAACAAAAACTACAAATGAAAAATATGAAGCTGTGAAAGGTGTGAATGAAGAATTGAAAAGATCTATTGAAAATAGAGAAAAAGAAACCAAAGACAAATAGAATTCCCTTGAGGCCATGACTCAAGGAACAGAAAATCTAAATATAATTCTAGGAACTAAAGTCAATTTCAGAAGAGAAGGGTTGGGTTTTAATCCAACAAGCAAGAAAAGTTTTGAGGTAAAAATAATTTCATTTGTTGCTGAGAAAGGAAAATCAAAATTTAATCCCTTGATAAAAATGACTTGTGAGGAAAATAGTACTGAAAAATCTATGAAAAATAATAAGTAAAGTAAAGTGAGTGCCAAGGATAAAGGTAAAGGGAAGGTGGATGCTCCTAGAGAACCCAGCACACACACCACTACACCTAAGCTTAAGGGTCAAGTTAAGAGTCAACTAGTTAGATTCCAAGTCCAAGGAAGTCCCAAAATCAACATAACCCAGCCACAACAGAAAGGTCGATGCAACAACCAACCTGCACTGATGCACATCTCATCTGGGTTCCAGTCCTTTAGAAGCCAGGGTCTGATCAAGAAAACTTCAGGTCAAAACTACTACTCTTCTTATCATAACTCTGGTAGGACAGGTCGAGGCAGCCATTATGTAAGGTCGATGCAATAGAGCATTCAGAAATCCCATCCTTATCAGGTGCATCGACGCTACTCTTGGAATACCTCTGCACAACCTAAGTTCAGGTCATCTATAAACCATAACTCCTATGGTTTTGTTCAACCTAAGTCTGCCCAACCTAAGTTCTTTACTACACCTACATATCCTAATGATTTTAAATTCCAAAATTGGCACAGAAACTCTTATGTTTTTAAAGAACATCCAACTGTAAAAAATCAAAGATCAACAACAAACTCTCAGAATGTACACAATGAATTAAATAAGTAAAATAACAAATCCACAACTCAAATAAAATCACAGAAACAAATGTGGATACCAAGACAACTGCTGTCATGTTTGATTGATTTGACTGCTGTTATGGGGCCCAAGCAATTTTAGGTTCCGAAATCTTCTACATGATTGCAATTGTAGGTATGCCTGGCAGCCAACCACAATAGGTGGTATCTGGATAGTGGCTGTTCCAGGCACATGACCAGGGACAAAAAAATTTTTTGTATGCTGACTGAGAAAGATGCTGGTCATGTCACTTTTGGAGGCAATACAAAAGGAAAGATAATTGGAATAGGTAAGGTCGGTAAGTATATATCATGCTACATTGAAGATGTTTTATTAGTTAAAGGACTTGCATATAGTCTTCTTAGCATTAGTCAACTATGTGATAAAGGTCATAAAGTAGTTTTTGACTCTCTTGCATGCACCATTTATGAACCTAATTCAGAAACTGTAAAATTCACTGGAAAAAGAGTCAATAACATCTATATGGTAGATCTAGATGATGTAACACGCATTAATCTATGTTTGTCAGTAAATAAAGATGACCTTGCATATATGTGGCATCGTAGATTAGGTCATGTTAACTATAATGTGTTGCATAAGTTGACTAAATTCAGCATGGTAAAAGGTTTACCTAAAATCTCATTTAATAAGAACAATAAAAGTTGCGAGTCATGTACCCAATGTAAATAGACTAGGGAATCTTTTAAATCCAGAACTAAAAGCATGTCTTCTAAACCCTTTGAGTTGATTCACATGGATTTGTTTGGGCCCACTAGGTCAGCCAGTTTGAATGGTAGAAGATATGGATTTGTCTTAGTAGATGACTTTTCTAGATATACTTGGGTATTCTTTTTGACTCACAAAAATGATGCTTTCAGTAAATTTCAAGAATTTTTTTACAGAATAAATCAGGGTGGTAGGTTTTCTATATCTAGTATTCTATCAGATCATGGTGGTGAGTTTGAGAACTCACAGTTTGATAACTTTTGTAGGAATAAAGGGATAACCCATAGATTTTCTTCACCAAGAACTCCAGACCAAAATGGAGTAGTTGAAAGAAGAAATAGGACCTTGGTGGAGATTGCTCGGACTATGCTGGTTGAGGGTAACTTGCCTAGAAGGTTTTGGGCTGAAGTAGTGAACACATCTTGCTACATTATCAATAGGGCTTTGGAACAAGAATGAAGGAGAATTTCTAGAAAACAAAGAAGAGCAAAATGCAGAACAAGGAGATGAAGGTGAGGCTGAAGAGTCAGGAGTTCAGGGGGAGGTAAATGAGTGCTTAGGTAATCAGCTTACCAACATCAGAGTTCTTAGAGATCACCCATTAGAAAATGTAATTGGTAATCTAAATGAACCCCATAGAACTTAGATCTCAATTTAGAATTGAAAATGAACTTAATTCATTTGCTCTTGTCTCACAAGTAGAACCCAAAAATATTGAAAACGCCTTAAAAGATGAACATTTGATTAAAGCCATGCATGATGAACTTAGTCAGTTTAAGAGGAACAAGGTATGGCGCCTAGTTTCCAAACCTACACATGGTTCCATTATAGGCACCAAATGGGTTTTCAGGAATAAAACTGATGAACAGGGAAAGATTGTTAGAAATAAGGCTAGGCTTGTAGCACATGGGTATAATCAGGAATTTGGGATAGATTTTGAAGAGTCCTTTGCTCCTGTAGCCAGGCTAGAAGCCATTATAATTCTCCTTGCATTTGCATGTAGCTTAGGAATAAAACTTCAGCAGATGGATGTCAAATCTGTATTTTTAAATGGTCTAATAAAAGAGGATGTTTATGTCAAACAACCTCGTGGATTTGAATGTATTAATTTTCCTGACCATGTGTATAAACTGGACAAGGCGTTGTATGGACTGAAGCAAGCTCCCAGAGCTTGGTACGACAGGTTGAGCTCTTTCCTCATAGGTAAAGGCTTCTCAAGAGGTGAGTTTGACCAAACTCTATTTATTAAAATAGATAACAAGGATATTCTTGTTGTTCAGATCTATGTAAATGACATAGTGTTTGGGTCAACTAAACCATCCATGTGTGAGGAATTCTCAAATTTAATGACTGATGAATTTGAAATGAGTTCAATGAGAGAACTGAAGTTTTTCCTTGGTTTATAGATCTGTCAAACCTCAGACGGAAGCTTCATCACTCAGGCAAAGTACATCAAGGATATGTGGAAGAAATACAAGCTAGAAAATCTCAAGGCCATCACTGCACCAATGGGTACATCAACTAGTCTTGATGTTGACCCAGAAGGTAAATTGATTAATTCCAAAATACATAGAGGTATGATCAGATCCTTACTCTATCTTACTGCATCTCATCCAGATATTCAGCTTTATGTGTGCTTATGTGCTAGATTTCAAGCTAGTCCTAAGGAATCTCACATGAGTGCAGTGAAAAGGATTTTTAGATATCTATCTGGCACCCTTGACTTAGGTATATGGTATCCTGCTAGGTGTGAGTTTGAACTGTTAGCTTACACTGATGCAGACTATGTAGGGTGTAGGATAGATAGAAAAAACACTAGTGGGTATTGTCAATACCTAGGTGGTTGTATAATGTCTTGAGCATCTAAGAAGCAACACATTGTTGCTCTTTCCACTACTGAAGCTGAGTATGTTGCAGTAGGAAATTGTGCAGCCCAGGTTCTCTGGATCAAACACCAGCTCATTGATTATCACATCAAACTTGGATGTATTCCTATCCTTTATGATAATACTAGTGTTATATCCTTAACTAAAAATCTTGTTCATCATTCCCGGACTAAACACATTGAGATAAAACACCATTTCTTGATAGATGAAGTAAATAAGAATGAAATTGAACTGAACTTTGTAGAATTAGAAAAATAGATTGCTGATATATTTACTAAACCTCTTGGAAATGAATGATTTAAGTTCTTAAGAAGAGAACTTGGTTTATGTAAATTTCAGCATGATAACTGATTGCTTGAGTTTTCTTACATGGAATAAATGCCTTTTTATTTCATATTAGAAATGCTTCATGTTGTTAGTACAAGTAAAATGAAGTTGGCATTGCATACATTACATTGCATTCTATTCATCTTGACCCTAAAGGTATATCAAAAGATATGCTTGGAGAAGGGCAGATCTCTTCTATCTGGAAACCCACACCTTATGTAGAGGCAAGTCCTCCACCAGGTACCATGGGTCAAGGGTATGTTTAGAGTCTGCATATTGTTTTGATTATAACAGTCGAAATTCTTTTATGTGTTGTAAATGTTGTGTCAAGCAGTAGTGCATATAGACATGGGGAGTTTGTGTCAAAAACATCCTATGTCCATCTTATTTCTTGCATATTGATAGGGGGAGTTCATGGTAAGATGTTCAAAGGTTAAGTCAGATCAGGTCCATGTTTTTGCATCAAAGCAGATGAGAGTGTCTCTTAATAAATGTCAACACCCAAAGTCAACACCTTTTTAAATAAGCTCCATCTTATACTTCCTGTGTTTTTGATTCTGACTCTATCATTTTTCGGTCAACCGAAATATTCACTGTTCTTGGTTTGAATAATCTCAATTGGACCAATGCCTTTTCCTTTATATCATCTCACTTGGCATTTTTTCACTTGGAAACAAATTCATGTCCACTAAAATATCTAGCAAAATCATGTACTCCTTTTGAACTGAAATGAGACAATCTGATCTTCTGTTCCTTACTCTGAGCTACTAAAAAGTCAGAAATCTTTTATATAAGATTCTATAATGCACCATGAAAATCTGATGGTTTAGGTCTAATGAATTAAAGAGTCTAAGGATTGAACTCAATGAAAAGGCTGCAGTCTTTCACCTAATAGCCTTCAACCAAATCCAACATGGTATGTTTTGTAAAGTTTCTCAGAATCTGAAAGTTTTAAAGTTCATACGAATCTTAGTTGAGAAACTTGGATTGTGTATTATTTTTAAACATGAATCTTTCTTAAAATCTAAGGGCAGCCATGTAAAAATTATGAGTCAAAATTCTGTAGGCAGAACAATGGCTAAGTGCACCGAGAAACTAAGTCGTTCATCAAAGAAATGAAAAGAACTTATGTCATGAAGTGCTTTAGTTAATTCTGTTCAAAAATTGAAACAGAATGGTAAATTCTACTGAGTCGCAAGAGGTACTGGCGTCTAATCAACGTGTACCCTTATGTCAAAAGGTATGGATTATACCTGACTGTTCTGAAAAGTAAAAGAAAATCATGCTGTAACCCTGTAGTGAAAAATCGAAACCATCAAAATGGTTAATCTCAATACATGCCAAAAATCACTCCTAAGATCTTCAATGATCTTGAATGAGTAAGATAAAGTGAGATTGAATCTAACATTATTATGTAGGTCTGGTTTATTGCTATTAACTGTACATGTAAAATTATTCAAAGAGTTTGATTACTAAACTGTAGATTCATCATTCTTAAACCAAATCTTTATCAAGGTTGCACTCCATGAAGTCTTATACCAAAAGAATCTGACATGTGTATGCTTGGTTAATGACAGTTAAATCAGATTGTAAGCATGTTCATTCCTGTGCTTTCACCACGTTGAACCTGTCTAGCTCAAATTGTCTCTATTTTTTTGCTGATGGCAAAGGGGGAGAGAAAGTCTGTCTGCATGACCAAGATAGTGTCTGTCATGTCTGTCTGTAGGGACTGAGTTGTCTGTCTGCATGGGATGAGTTTGATCTGTATTGTGAGTTTGGTATTTAATTTGTATGGAGGAGAGATGAGATATAGGGGGAGAGAAAACTTATAGGAGGAGATAAAGCTGAACACTTCCAAATCAGTCTCTCATTGCATTTAATCTGCATTTTCTGACTCACAATTTTCTCAGTATTGCCATTATTGTATAGCAGTGTTGCCATCATCAAAAAGGGAAAAAATGTCACGAGTTTTTCGGATCAGGATCTGAGAGTTTCGGATCACTTTCGAGGGTCCCGAGACGTGTTTTGTGGTTTACACATATTTTTACCTGACGAGAGTTCGGAACCCTGTGTAGGGTAAACCGTTGCATTCTCCTACTCTGGGACAGTACCAATGCGTCGAGCGTGTTCTGAGGATCAAGAAAAAGATATTGTTCCAAATTTTAGTATTTTTAGGATTTTTTGAATTTTCTATAAATAAACCCACTTTTTCCTCTTTTTCTTTTTCTTCTTTTCTTCTTCCTTCTTCCTTCTTCTTCCCTTTCCCTCCCGTGACACCCGCTCCCCCTTCTAGACCGTTGCATGCCCCCACCCCCACGATCGCGGATGCGGCACCCTTCCTCCTTCGATGACGGACAGCGGACCAAGGCGGTGGTGTGGTGACAGCGGCGGTGGCAAGGTGGGCATGGCGGTGGTGATCTCGCTGCGAGAGTGTGAAGTTCGTGGTTTGAACGTGATTTGAAGACCGGCGACGATCCGGCGGCTTTCAAGCTTCCTTGAGGTAGGGGGACGGATCCTTGCCCTCTTTCTTGCTTTCCCCGTGATTTCTAGGCCGAGGAGAGGTCGAGAGGGGCGTATTTCATGTCGAGGAGGCAAAATCCATATTTGGGGTTCGAGTGCCAGATCTTACATTTCTCAGAATTTTTGACCGATCTATGGGTATAGAATCATGCTAGGAGGGTTGGAGAAGAGTTCCCCTTTGTTTTCCCCTTCACCTGGGGGTGAATGGGGCGTGGAACCGAGCTCGGGGGGGAGCTCGGTCCGTCCGTAGGTAAATGCAGGAGGCGGCCACATTAGTGGTCGTCTGCGCCCTGGTCTGGGCGGCTAAGACCCTGGCCGCCCAGGTCACTGGGCAGCCAAAGGTCTGGCCGCCCAGGGGTGTTGGGCAGCCAGCACCCTGGCCGCCCTCACCCTATAAGGCCCCGGGCTGGGCGGCCCGCCCGATGGCCGCCCAGCCTTCTGGGCGGCCTCGGCCGCCCTCACCCTATAAGGGCCCGGGCTGGGCGGCCCGCCTGATGGCCGCCCAGCCTTCTGGGCGACCAAGAGTGAGGCCGCCCAGGCCATGTGAAGCCCAGGTGCTGGGCAGCCACTGGTGTGGCCGCCCAGGCCTCTAGGCGGCCAAGAGTCTGGCCGCCCAGCCCTGTCAGCCCCCGGGGCGCCGTGCTTCGCGTTTCTCGCCCCGAGGTGTCTTTACGGGATTCGGTTTTGCGGACGAGGTATCCGCATGTTGTCTTTTAATCCGGGCTTCCCATGTGGGTCATTATGGGCCGTCCCCATTCCGTGTCAGTGATTAACTGGTGATTTCCGTTGGCTAGTCAGTTCATAACTCCAGTGACTCGTCCACTAGTCGTAGCTTTCCTGCACACACGTGTGTGGACGCACTTAGGAGTGGTGGAGAGCATAACCCGGAGAGAGATGATTTTTAGGTTGGTTACCGTAGGGTCCCTCGTCTTTGCAACCTGCATCTGGGCTAGGGGGAAGAACCAGCTAGGGGGCTAGACCAAGAGCGCATGGTCTATGTGTGCATGCGTGGTTGGGGGCAGTCAGACCTGCACTGACGAGCGCGACCCCAGCTAGTCCTTGTTTGTGGTACTTGTTGTGTGTCTCAGTCTCCGCCTGGGGCATGTATGGAGACACTGAGGCGCGGTATAAGACATCAGGGGACGCATCCGACTTTGCTTCTATTAAGTGGTGCTCCTGTCTTCTGATAGGTACGGGCTTGTTTTCCTGTCGGACTGAGGTCGGTTTATTCGGTACGGTTAGTTATAGTGAGCTTCTTCATTTATTTGTTATTGCTTGCTGCTTCTGCCGTACTCTCGATAGGTTGCGTTACTTTTTAAGTTTGTGAGTACCTTACTGTTTCGTTTCTCCCATTGCGAGGTGGGGGTCCGCGAGATCCCTACTCAGCCTATGAAATGAGGCTCATCCCTGTGTTTTATGGTGAGGCGGGGTCGTCGAGACGTGCATCCGAGGCTCACCAAAGTTCCTATAGTCAGGGTTAGTCGCCAGTTGCCAAAGTCGGGGTATGTCCTGTGTACTTATACTTTTCTTTCTGTTGACTATACTTATTTTGGACATGCGGTACTCTGGACCTTATAGATGTTTAGTGGGTATTTATTCTATTCCATGGTTTTTATTTAGTTCCTTGTGCTAGCTCTGTTGTTATTTTAGATTCTCTTGTTGCCTCACACCATCCTTTAACCCTTCCGAGTCTTCGGGCTCATGGGTGGCGGGCCGAGGTTTGAGTTGCATCGGTTCCTTTCCGGTACTCGGATCCCGGGTCGTTACAAACTTGCTGCTACCCTGAAGAAGAGAAGAGCGGGTAAAACCAGAGAGTACTTGTGCCTTGAGTAGAAAATTCGTGAGCAAGAGAAAAGAAGAGAGGAGCAGCCCAGAAACTAGCCGACCTAGTCCAGTGTTGAGAAGAAGAAGAAGAGAGCCTTGAGACTTGAGAGAAAATAGGCTTGCAGTTGGCCTAAGCTTGAAGAGAAGACCATCAGATCTGAGTTCAAATATATAGATACAGCTTCATGACCTTGTTCTGATGCTATATTTGTTTTCCTCTTTTGTTTTATGTTTTTCCTAATATGTGTTTCAGTGTGTTGTGCTGTTCTTGACATCAGTGTTGTCCGGTGCTTTGTTTTAGAGACCGATTTGGCTTTTGGCTGTAGTGCAGCCGTGTGTCTCTCTTGGGGAGTTGTCCCCCTATTTTGCTGCATCCTTGCAGCGTGTCTTGTGATTGTTTTGTTTTTTCTTTTGGGGTTCATCCTCGTGTGCTGCTACGTGTAGCAGCGTGAGGACTGCGTCCTTGTGTGTGTGGGGCTCGTCCCCGCTTGTTTGTTGCGTGTAGCAGCGTGTTTGTGTGGGGGGCGTTGTCCCAGTGTGGTGCTGCGAGTA
Source organism: Amorphophallus konjac (assembly GCA_022559845.1). Taxonomy (NCBI): domain Eukaryota; kingdom Viridiplantae; phylum Streptophyta; class Magnoliopsida; order Alismatales; family Araceae; genus Amorphophallus; species Amorphophallus konjac. The sequence continues at coordinate 154,463,335 of CM040121.1, forward strand.
GCAACGTGAGGGCTATGTCCTCATGAGGACTTTGTCCTCGTGTTAAGCTGTGTATCAGCGGTTCTAGGGTTAAATCCCCTTCAAGATGTCAGTCAGCGGTGTGAGGACTGTGTCCTCGTGAGGAGTGTGTTCCTCGTCAAGCTGTGTGTCAGCGGGAAGCTGTGTATCAGCGGTTGTAGGGGACTTGTCCCCGTTACTGCATTTACAGCGTGATAAAAGCTTCACCGGATTTGATGAGGGGTGGACGTAGGTCTACGGGTTTGCAGACTGAACCACCTTAAAAACATGCTATGCAGTGGTGTGTGCCTATGCGATTGTTCCTTGTCTCCTATCTCCATTCACAGGATCTTGAGTGTTTCAGATTTACACATTCTTATATGTTCTTACACTGCACATGCATACCTTGAGTTGATCACACACACACCCACTAAGTGTGCCATCCAGGCTTGGCGTAAGCCATCTTCTACTCGGTGTATTCTGATCATCCTTTTTAAAGGACTGCATACTTCCGGTGCAGCATATCTTGTTGGGAACATTAGTGTTCCATTAATCCACAATTCATTGAGTGACTAGATTTAGTCTTAAATTGGGCATTATTTTTAAAAGGATCTATTCACCCCCCTCTAGATCCTATTGACGCACCCAACAACGGCAAGTTGATTCGGGTTCAAGGTTGGGCCCGGGCTGCTATAGGGACACTAAATAAATGGCACCCGCAAGGTGTTCAGGAGTGGTCCCATACCTTTAAATCTTGATTATTTTTGGGAGAAATAATTGAGTACAACAAATGCCCCCCACGGGGCATGCGTTGGAGTCGAAGACGAGGGTGGACGGTCCGTGAGCCTTGTGTTTTACGTGTCGTAGCGACTTGCAAATTTGTATTTTCTTTCATGTTAGCACTTTGTATATGATGTTAACATTTCTTTTTCATTTTTTTGTGCAATTCCTTTACAGCTATGGCGAGGTTTGGCAAGGACGATCGAGAATAGAGTCATGTGGAGCGTGATGGGGTTCACTGGGTATGGATGATAGATAGACTGATACCTCCTCTGGGTCCGCTTGTGATAACAACAGTCGACTTTGACCGCATTGACTTGGGCCTGACCCTAGTGGTAGATGGCCCCTACGACGAGGGTGCTGATCCAACTGGAGTGGCAAACCTGACCTGACTTTCTCTTGTGGATGTGATCTACTACTATGACTACTCGAGAGGCTACCCGAGTGAGTACCCACTGAACCGGTACTTGTTCGAGTTCATGGGGAGCTTTGTCCTTGTTGGGATGGAGGCGGCCGACCCACTGATCATTGTGGAGCACCGTAGACTGGAGTGGACGATTTTATTGGGCTGAGATAGCTTGTGCAGAGTTGTAGTGTTCGGTTATCCCAGCTTTTCGGCGGACTTCTAGAGGCAGAGACAGTTCCCAAGTGCCGACTGCCTGGGTTTCTTCAGCCAGGCAGATGAGTTCAGGGTTTGAGTCGCAGCTTTCAACCCCACCTCCAGTGACTCACATGGCCACCACAGAATTGAAGGCGAGAGTTTGAACATGCTATTACTAGAGCCATCCGGGCTGGAGTTCACCAGGTATGGTTATGATCATCAGAGTATTCTAGACGGGGTGTTGCGCCAGAGGGTTATGAGCTGGTACGGCCGATGGGCTGTGACCTCCTCCCACCGATACCATCAGGGGGCGACTGAGTGGTTAATGGGGGTCATACACCACTACTGAGTGCTTTTGGAGCGAGCTGGGATCCACTATGCAGTGACGGCGGCACTATATGGGTACCCTTGTTCCATTGGACTATTGTAGGCATTGTCAGAGTGCTTCAACTGCCAATGGAACACCATTGCGGCAGTAGATAGAGAGACTTCACTAGACTTGTGGTCTCTCTATAGGATTTTGGGACTCTCAATCTATGGTGAGAGATATGAGGAGGTGGTGCTGGATGACCTCCATCGCATTCATACTAACAGGCTGGGGCGGTATCGACTGTCACACATGTACCGGTACCTTCTGAAGACTTGGATAGATTTTGCTTGGGCCAGCAAGGAGAAGTCGGCATACACCCAGCGTGTCACCTTGAGGGCATGGGTCCGTCACTTCTACAACAGACTGTTTTACTTCTACAATGAATTTGCTCGAGACGAGACACCCTGGGAGCGGTACACGCAAGTGGAGCTACGCTTTAGGACTTATGCCCGGTACATCTATGTATTAAGAGAGGGGTGGAATCCTCATGATCTTCCCGATAGCACGTGCTTGGCCGCCTACCTTGCTTACTGGTTGGCGATGTTTGTTGTTCCTCATGGCGAGGATGGATTATTGCGTGAAGAGTTACTGCTGCTTGCCTGCTTGCAGGCGGAAGGACGAAGGTTGGTGCTGGCTTCGGTGGCCCTGGCCAACATCTACCATGGGCTTGGGGGGTTGTCGATGCACCTTATGCCTAAAGAGAAGAGTATTGTGCTGCCGACTCACTATTTGAGTATCTGGGTTGGCTTGCTATTTCTAGGGTTCGTGACACAACTAGAGATGATGAACCCAGTTGCACCCCTGTTGTTCACTTTCTTGGGTCTGCCGGATGGTGACACGTTGGCCCAGTTGGACAGGGCCCATAGGGCGCTCTCCTTCTTATCAGGTAGAGAAGACGAGGGCCTTCCCTTTGACTGTTGTTTGAGGGGATTTAGACCTCTACTGCTTTAGATGAGTACGGGAGCAGCCCACACTCTACCTTTCCACAGGGAGCTATCGGTGTTGGCTTTGGCAGAGTGGGTATACAACACTTGCTCGACTATACTAGTGTTGCACAGATCAGGATCTATCGTTTTGGAGCCCTATTACCCTCACTGTTTCGCGAGGAACTTTGGATATGATCAGGCTATCCCACCTAATTTGAAGTTCTTGCTGATGATGAGGCAATATAAGGGTAAAGACACCCACATGGTCACTGCTTCCTGGTGGGACTTCACGTGCTGGGGCAAGCCTGCATGCTTTCCTCTTCCTGGACTAGATCGTCGGCGGCGTTTCGACGTCCACTACGCCCGGTGTTGGTTTGAGCATAGCAACCTCTATTGCCAAAAGACACATGCAGTGAAGAAGGCCAAGGAGGAGAGATTACTGCGGGAGGATCTACCTCCCATTCCTCTTGACGAAGAGTTTCTGAGGACATGTTTCTCTCACATTCATCGGGAGATCGGGAGGATCGTGCGCCAGTGGCCCCGGGACTGCTGGGCCTCATCGTCGACACGACATGGTTACAATGGGGCGATTAAGCCCTTGAGGATGATACAAGTGGCGCCCGTCCCCACTGTGGGAGTGAGGGTGGCGAGTTCTTCTCGGGCGGGGACTTGGTGGACGCAGTTGCTAGCCGATTGCGGGTTTATGAGGGGGAGTCCTCCTAGTAGTGTACTCCCGGAGGGGAGGTTTACCGACACTGTCGTTCCTGACTAGAGGCGGCACATAGCCAATTCCATGGGGGCAGCCACGTCGATGGAATTTATCTCCTACGTCGAGCAGGCCCGCACATTAAAAGAGCTCAAGGATGCGGTGACGAAGGCCGTTCGAGTTCTTGGACGGAAGCTAGTGTAGCAAATTTTACTGTCGCCAACTCCCTTAATTTGGACATTCTCTTGAGGAAGTGAGACATTTTCAACTATGGCCCTTCCTTTGACAAAGGGCCCCTGTTCAGCAGATATGATCCGGGGAAGGATAGATGACAATCTGTTATTAAGAAGCTTCGAAATAATATTGAATGAAAAGTTACATAAACTAATCGGCTTGTACTCAGTGATACGCTCTAGATTTGGGACCTTCGGAATTAAAGCAATGATGGAAGCAGACCAGCATCTAGGAACATCACAACCATAGAAGAAATCTCGAATAGCAGCACATACAGCTCCTTTAATAAAAGGCGAATAGGCATGATAAAAATAACCGGTGAAACCATCCGGCCCTGGGGCGCTGTGTCATAGAAAACACCACCCCCTTAATATCATCCTGAGACGGGACATTAACACAAAGATGATGATTATCCTCATCCGAGTTGAGGGAAGGAATATTAGCTACAAGCTCGGTAGCAATAAAATGAGGCTGAAATGAGAAGGCCTCTTGAAAATGAGAAATGGCCATGTTTTCCAGGGTGTCTGGATCAACCAAAAAATTCCCATTCCCATCCTTCAATTGCATAATTTTGTTGCGGAACCGATGAGCAAGCACCGTGGTGTGAAAAATTTTCGTATTGCTGTCACCATCCGATAGCCATTGAACACAAGACTTTTGTTTCCAAAATATTTCTATACAACCCGGTCAGGTCTGTTTTTCCTTTTTCCAAGATGGAGTAATGCATGTCAGAGCCACTGTTATCATATTCATATTGAGCTGCCAACACCTTGTCTTCAGCAGCCTTCACCCTGGCAAAGGTGTCGCCAAAAATCTCCTTATTCCATATTGCCAAAGCATATTTTCCATAGTCTTCAATTTCAAGTGCAGAGTGAACATCAGCGATGAAGATAAGGGTGCGGCAAGCCAGCAGTGCTCAGCATCGGCTAGGAAGGAATCACGTAGAGCCCACATCTGTTGGAAGATGAACCGAGAGGCATGAGGTAGGTGTTGCTCAATCGGCGATATAAGAACAGGGGCATGATCTGATAATTCTCGAGACAAATTGGAGACTTCCACGGAGAAAACCCACAGCCAAGACGAAGTAATAAACACGCGATCCAACCTGGCCCAGATAGCATTAGGCCCCTTCTGACCATTGTACCAAGTATATTTGCTTCCAGAGAAGCCAACATCATGCAGACCTGAACCCATGAAAATCAGACACTGAAGTTTGATTACCGCCAAGTTTTTCATCCGGAGATAGGATGGCATTGAAATCTCCCGCAACCATGTGGGGACAATTCATAGCACCAAGAACAATCTGAATATCAGACCAAGTGTTGCGCCGCTGAGAGACACTACAGGGGGGGCATGAACAAAAGTTGAGGAATATATACCGCGGAGAAGGATTCGAGCAATCAGCAAGGGACATGAAGTGCTCCTGAGAATGCAGTTAATTTAACTCAATTGGCTGCTTCCAGAAAACCCATATCTGGGCGCTGTCTCCAAAACTGTAGCAAGCATGATCCATACGGAGTTTACGACGAAAGAAATCGATGTGTTTAGAGTCTGCAGTAGGCTCAACGACAGCAATCAAGCAAAGATTGTAAGTTCTAAGAAAGAACCGTAATCTTCCCATGGTAGCATCATTAGAAATGCCACGTGCATTCTAGATAAGAGCTTTCATGCACCCAAATTCACTAGTCTACCATCAGCCGACGAGGCCCTTTGCCTCCCACTCCTCGTAACCGGCCTGCGTTCTTGAATTCCCATCGCAGCATCATGAGCACATTCATCATTTTCATCGGACGACTGATCCATAACTCGACGACAGTTTGTATCAGCACAAATATCCTGGGACCTAGGAAGCTCACTAGGGATATCATTAGAAGGCGCCAAACAATCGTCATTCCACAGATAGCACTCCTGAGGGGCCATCACAGACTCAACTAAGCAGTCCTGTGGGTGCGCATGCACCACATCGAGAGTAGGAGCATTGATCTCCAGAGACGAGAGGCTGACCAGCAGACACAAGGGCCGCATTTGGGAGACTTTGAGCCTGCAAAACAGGATCATGAGACTTCGAAACCGCCGTCGGAGGACCACTTGGGGACATCAAGAGAGGACGCAACACCATGGACCCAGGAACAGGGCATCGCACAGCAGTAAGTGATGGAGAAGTCGTCGCACGGAGCGTCATCACAGGAGAATAGGACACCGCAGGGGGCTGTGGATTCTTCGCTTGAGCAACACCAACAGATGATTTCTCCCCAACAGGAGGGACCTCCTCGCTGGAAGCCTAAAGTACCTGAAAACTGTTTCCCAATGGAACAGTAGTATCAATAGAAGACTCCAACACCCTACTTGTCTTATGCCCAAGTCACCAGTAATGGACTTGAGGAAATCTTCACCATAGAAATTCACCAGCAAGGAAGGAAACCCAATCCAAATCGGAATCACAGATGGGTCTGCATTGAAATCAAACCCAGCTTCCCATCGAAAGAACTTGTATAGAGGGCCTTTAATATATAGACGCTTGCGAATCAGAACCTTCAAGAAGTCCTGCTTCTCCTCAAACCGCAATAGGAGATGCCTGGGAAGAAGAACGCTGACAATGAAGTCCTTGGTAAGAGAAAGCCATTGCGATAAATAGCTCTTGATCTTTGGTATGGATGACCGGCCATAGGAACATTTAGCAATAATAGCAAATTTAAAAGGCGGAACCAATAAATCCACTTCGGCACGGGAAAAGAAGACAGCTGGTTCTCCTTGATCAGTAAATGCAAGAGGTTTAACACCTATTCTGAGATCTCATTTGCCCACTTACTCTCAGACCTCGTTTGCCCAAGGCCTGTGTCGCCCACCGAGTTTTAGCTCGGTGCCCGATCGGTCAACCTCCCTTACACTTGGGGAAAGCCTACCGACCATACCGAGTGATCCCGAGGTCGGACAGGTATCCCCAGCCAAGGAGAAGAGTGCCCCCGCTTATGCTTTATGGATTAGCTCGGCATCAGGACTCCTTAACAAGCTAGAGCTAAATCCTCACTGCTAGCACCTATCCAAGCAGAGATTACACTGATATCTGGGAGCGAAGACCTAGGCGATAAGAAGAAGGTGAGAGTCTTTGACCGGGAGGAGTCCCTTACAGGGATGCAACGTTCTCCAGCCCCCACGCCTCCCCTACCTTGACGAAGGAGTCTGCCGCTATATAAACCCAAGGAATCTCTCCGGAAATGTAAGCCACTCACAGCCACTTCAACTGGTGAAGAGCAATCTCGTGCCCCTCTACTCTCCCCCCCCCCTCCCTCCCGCACATCACTTCTACCGGTCGCTGACTTAAGCATCAGAGGATTTTCCTCGGGGTTATCACCCTGGGCCCCCTGATCATCTTCTTCCCTCTTTGAAGAATCTTGCACTAGAGTGGTTGCATCCTATGATTGCCCTAGATCGGATGCTCAAGGCTTCGCGCGAGATCTAGCCTCTTCATCTAGCGCCGTCTATGAGAAACGAGCAAGAAGCTAACATGGTGAGAAGAAGAAATAGCAGGAGAGTTACTAGCGATAAGGGGAAGGCGCCTACGGCCACGAACGAAGGGCATGTGCCGTCACACTCGTTGACAGGCCCCCTTCCTAATGATTAGGCCAACGCCCCACTGCCGCCGCCACCCATGGGGGGACAACCCGCTGCAGTGGACCCGGATGCCTTCCGTTCGCTCAACGTTAAACTGGACACCCTCGTCGATTTGATCAGAACCCAAATAGCCAGGGAGAAATGGTCTCAGCGTTCCCGGACAAGCCCCCCTCCCATGCAGAAGCCTCCCGGCTAACAGCCAGAGGCCGTATCATCTGGAGCGGGGCGGGGGGTCCTTCTCAACCTCCGCCTCCGCCTGCGGAGTATGAGGCCTCCTCCAACCCGCGACAAAGAAGGAAGGAGGTGGAGCCGCCTTGTCAGTCGGCGGAGATGGCCACCCCTGCCCCAGAGCGATAGGGGAGAGACTAGGGGTGTACTCAAAGCCCCCTGGCGCTGTCTCGCGCCCATCTAGATCTCTCCCTCCAGCTCCGGGACTTTGAGCGATGATTTGCTGAACAGGAGCACGCCCTCTGCGCTCTGCAACAGAGCTCCATGAATAAGGAGGATGAGGAGCAGTCCCCATTCTCCCCTGAGATCCTAGAGGCCGAGGTATCCCCAAGAGTTTCTCTCCCGGCCTTCAAATCCTAAGACGGTCTGGGGTACCTGGCCGATCACTACGACAGCTTTGACGCCCTGATGAATCTACACGGGGCGACAGATGCCATCAAGTGCCGAGCGTTCGTGACCACCTTGGTGCAGGGAGCTTAGGCTTGGTTTCAAGCACTCGTCCCCGGGAGCATCACCGGCTTCCGACAATTTGGAGGGCTATTCAAGGAAAGCTTCGCTGGGAGTGGCCCCCCAAGGTCGATTGCGGGGCTGCTAGCGCTCAAGCAGGCCTAGGGGTAAAAGTTACGGGCCTACATCAACCGTTTCAAGGCAGAGGCCCTGCACATCCCCCGTCTTGACGTGGCTTTCGGCATCACCTCATTGAACGAGGGTACCCGCGACGAAGGCCTCTGGCGAGAGCTTGTGCTCCATCCTCCTACCACCCTCGTCGACCTAGTGTCCCTAGCCTTACGCCATGAAGAATGTAAGGAGGTCCTCACAGCCTGTCGGGACCCTCCTGGCCAAAGGCGGGAGGGGGAGAGGAAGCGGCCATCCGAGCAGACCTGCAGCTAGGGAAAAAGGAGGAATCACGAGGGCGACCGTAAGGAGCCACCACGTAAGTTCGAACGCTACACCCCACTGTCCACTCTCGTTGATGAGATATGTCAGGAAATCAAGGACTCGGGTCTGCTCCGCCGACCTGAGCTAGTGAAGATGGACCCTAGGCGCTGTAATCGCCGAAAGCACTGCCAGTTCCACGATGACCATGGTTACCACACTGGTGATTGCCATCAGCTCAAAGACGAGATCGAGAGTCTCATCTACTGTGGGCACTTGACCCAGTATGTGGCCGAGTGACGGGACGCTCATGTGGACCCCGTGGAAGAGATCGACAATCACCCCTGAGGGATTCACATCAATGTTATCTCGGGGGGATCAGCCTCCGGAGGAGATAGGAGTCAAGGAAGAAAGCGTCATGCCAAGAGAGCTAGCCGAGTCACAGAATCTACCAGGGCCCCAACTCCGGCGAATGAACAACAAGCCCTGGTGTTCTCCGACCAAGATCTGGAAGGGGTGGTCACCCCACACGACGACGCCCTTGTAATTTCAGCGACTATCAATCATTGTAATGTAGATAGGATACTGGTCGATAATGGTAGTGCACATGATGCTTTGTCGTATGATTATTTCTTGAAGATGGGGGAAAACCCATCAAAACTGTGTTCGGTCCGAACCCCTCTTTGTGGGTTCAATGGTCAGGCTACTTACCCCGAGGCAACCCTAAGCTTGCCCGTTACTCTCGGGACCCCCCCTAAAGCCATGACTTTCATGGCGAACTTCGTTGTGGTTAAAGGGATAACGGCCTATAATGCCATCTTCGGCTGAGGCATCATTGGCTAAATAAAGGCCATGCCGTCTACCTACCACCAACAAATGAAGTTTCCCACTAAATTTGGCATGGGAGAGGTCCAAGGTAATCAAGCAACAGCTAGAAGGTGCTATGTAATCTCGGTGGAAGCAATACACCCCGAGGACGCGAATAGAGGTCCAGGTGTCATCAAGGACAAGTCGGTGGTAGGCAAGCCTGGTGGGGAACTGCTACAAATCTTCCTCAAAGATGACCCGGCCCTCGAAGTCAGAATTAGGTCAGATTTATCTCCTGGAGTTCAAAGTCAATAAAAGGAATTTCTTTTGGAGTATATTCATGTCTTTGCATGGTCGGATGAGGATCTCCCTGGGATCCCCGAGGATACTATGATACACTACCTTAACCTCGATCCAATAGTAAAGCCGATTCATCAGTGAAAAAGAAGGCATGCCCGGTGAAATAGGATATTATAAAAGAGCCTATCAACACGGGGAAGAAGATTGGGCTATTTCACCCGGTCCTTTACCTGACTTGGCTTGCTAATGTTGTCCTAGTGCCAAAAGCCTCGGGCAAGTGGCGGATGTGCGTCGACTTCACCGACCTTAAGAAAGCTACTCCGAAGGATTGCTATCCACTACCGAGCATCGACCAGCTAGTCGATTCAACCTTAGGTAATGAGCTCCTCAGCTTCCTGGATGCCTATTCCGGGTATCACCAAATCCGGATGCACCCTGAGAATGCTGAGAAAATAGAGTTTACCACTGATCTCGGAGTATACTGTCACACCTGGATGCCTTTCGAGTTGAAGAACGCCGGAGTAACCTATCAGAGACTAGTTAATAAGATTTTTGAAGACCAGATCGGTCGGAACGTTAAAGTCTACATCGATAATATGCTCGTCAAGTCACCGAAGGCTGAAGATCACTTCCCCGACCTGGCCGAGACCTTCCACACTCTCCAGAGGTACAATATGAAACTCAACCCTTCAAAGTGTGCCTTTAGAGTTAGGTCTTGAAAGTTCTTGGGGTTTTTGGTGACCCAGCGGGGGATTGAGGAAAATCCCAAGAAGATCTAGGCCATCTTGGATATGTTGCGACCCACATTCGTCAAGGACGTCTAGTGCCTGACAGGAAGGATCGTCGCGCTCAATCGCTTCCTGTCCCGAGCTGCGGAGCGATGTCTGCCCTTACTCAAATTGTTGAGAGGGCCGAAGATGGCGATTCCTACTTTCGTTTGGGATGATGAATGTGAGAGAGCCTTTATCAAGTTAAAGCAATTTCTAATGGTCCCTCCAGTACTGTCGAAGCCTGTGCTGGGAGAAATCTTGTATCTCTATCTATCGGCAACGCCTTCTACGGTTAGCTTGGTCCTAGTCCGAGAGGACCAAGGAACACAGAGACCGGTGTACTACATCAGCAAAGTACTTCTTGACGCTGAAAAGTGGTACCCCACAATTGAGAAACTCATGCTAGCGTTGGTAACCTCGACTAAGCGCCTCCGGCCCTACTTCCAAGGACACAACATTGCAATGCTGACCAGCAAACCATGAAAAAAGATTATAGCTCACCCTAAGGCGTCGGGGTGCCTCGTCAAATGGGCGGTCATGCTTTGGGCCTATGATATCTCCTTCCGCCCTCGTGCCGCCATAAAAGGTCAAGCACTTTCGGATTTCATCGTAGAGAATGTTGTTCCGCCGGATGAGACAGCCCCACTGACGGCTAGCACAGCCGGGGAAAATTTTGTGGACAGGTTGTCGTGCTCGGCAGGCAGTAGTGTAGGTGTTCTCCTTAGCTCCCCAGAAGGAGTGGAGTTACAGTATGCCCTAAAGTTCAAATTTGTGGCACCTAATAACGCCTCCGAGTACGGGGCCCTAATTTCTGGGGCTCGAATAGTAAGCCGCCTGGGAGTGGAATGAGTTAGGATTTACACCTTCACAGTTGGTCGCCAGCCAAGTCAACGGGGACTACGAAGCTCGGGAACCACTGATGGTAAGTATCTCCAGCTGGTGAAGGAGATAGCTCAGCTATTTAAGAGCTTTCAAGTGATCCGAATAGCTCGGGAGGAAAATTCTCGAGCGGACGCGCTCTCTCACCTCGCCTCCTCCATTAGCTCAGATGGAACTCAGTCGATCCTCCTCGAGGAGTTGGAGTGACCCAGCGTAGATACCAAGCTTGTAGCCACTGTGTAGGAATCGCCCGACAACTGGAGAGCACCTATTGGCACAAAAAAGAAGAAGAAGAAAGAAAGAACAAAGGTGAATGGGCTAACATGAAAAGGCCCAAATGGAATAGAATAAGAGAAAAGGGTGCAGAGGGTGTGTGCGCAAATGGAGTACAAGGAGGGGCCAAAAGAAAAAAGGAAAAGGAATTTCAAAAAGAGAGAGAAAGAAATAAAAGGAAAATCGTCGCGCACAGTACCCCTATGTCTGTGTCACTCCCCCTGTTTTTTTTACTATTCATCCCCTTTTCTCGCGCGGGCATTGAATGCTCGAAGCTGCTCCAGTGCACACCTGCAACCTCGAATCATCCCTCCCTCCTGCGTGGCCAATGGAGCGGACGCCACCTCCCTTCGACCGGAGAGGCTAACATGCCCACAGTGGCGCACCCAATCAGCCAGCAGCAACCTGGGGAGGCTTTCCCTCCAAACAGGGGCTTCAGCCCCTATAAGAAGCCCCCCCTCCGGTGGAGATTAGCTTCTTCTTCGGACCTCCTTGAAGCCCAAGATCTTGGAAGGCGCTGAAGAAATAGAAGAAGAAGAAAAAGGGAGAAGATAGCCCGAAGTGACAATAGAGTGAGAGAAAGAGTGAGAGAGCTTGAGGGCCATCCACAAAAGGGTGGGTTCTTTGTGTCTCTTCCTATATTCCTTGTGGATTGTAAAGCTCTGTGTAGCCCAGATGTAGATGTTCAGTTAGAAATGAAAGAGATATGGGGCTTTGGCCCTGATTTTTTTTATGAGCTCAAATGTTCTCCTCCGATATCTTGATATATCATCTCTGTCTGCTCCCTTTTATTCTTCCATTAGGCAGGGTGGTTTTCCCCTTTTGATTTCAATAATGATATTCGTATAATGATATAGTCGTTAGATCGGTGGCCATTGGCCCGATGCTCACTCACATCCATGGGTGTGGCTCCGGGCCGGTTGCCAACCACAAATCGGATGTCGAAGTTTTCCTCCGTCTCGTTTTAAAATGATCCTTTTTTGTTGCTCAAAACCCCACATTGGGATTTGGACCAATTTCATAGCCGTGATGCCAAAGGGGTGAGAAACATGGAATTTAATACCAAATCGATCGTTTTCTTTGCAAACTTCAGCTTCCAGAGTTTTGATCGCTCTCGGGTCGTCGGGAACTCGCTTCCTCATAGCGTGGTCCCCGAACGATCTCTTTAAAGAGAGTGAATATTGATAGCCATATAACGGGGCGATAATGCAAAACCACATCTCGGGATCGGGATTTTGATGTCCCTCGGATTGTTGGAACCCCTCGTAGGCTAGCCCTCGGGGTGTCCATGCTCGATTCAGATTATAGGATGTTGCTGCTTCCATGCGCATCATTGGGTGTTGCCGCTTCCGTGCGCACCCATCTCATTTTGGGGCCATCTCAGAGTTTTTTTCTCCATTGACGTGTACCCAATTAAACTCCTTAAAGACTCCGGGTCTAGCGGAGATGCTGTCGGATTTTCGTCGGGCAACTTGAAGATCAATGACATACGAAGAACGATGACAAATGGACTTTAAGTTCAGAAAACTATTGAAACCAAGATGAACGAACAAAAGAAAATAGATATATTGGGAGCTTGATTTAAATGACAGTTAAAAGAGAAGATGGACATTAAAAAAGTAGATTCTCAGATGAAAACAGAAATTCAGAATGGGCAATTGCATGCATGTGCATATGCATACCATGCATGATTAGTTTGAAATCCCTTTGAGCCGGGCTATTCTTCAAATGGACTATCCTGAAAAAAAGACTGAAAAGAATATTGCATCTGCATGATAGTTTTTGCACAAGAGTTCATAACGGATTTCGTGGGCATGATAAACTTATTTAGTTTTCATGAAATGGTCAAACGTTGCATGCGCACATTGCCTCATACCAGGCCTTTTGCAGAGATTGCATGAGAGTGATTGAACGAGCCGCATGCATATTGAATTCCATTAGATTTTTTTTTTACTGAAATTGCTTGAGTAGGGGCATGACTACCCTTTCACTCATTTTCCAGAACTCAGCACGGCATCTCCACCTTTACACTTACATCACTTCATGTCACGCCCCGAGATTATGCAGCGGAAACAATCGGGAATGTGAACAGTCGACTAGTATGCCTCGAGCAAGCAATATAATCAGAGCGTAAGTCAATCACATAAAAGTAATTACACAAGTAATTTTTCCAAACTTCACTTTATTTCATAACAATAATAATCTCAAAGTACAATAGATCTTTGACTCTTTACTAGACTCAATAAAATAAAAATTACATCATGACTCGACTAGACTTAATGACTATGGCTTCTCTCGAACCATCAATCACTCTCGGAACCATCACTTGAGTAATCCGAATCCGACCTGCTAGAATTTCTTGAAAAAGATTGGAAAGTAGGGTAATGAGCACATATGCCCAGTAGGTGTCTTCGTATCAACATGATGGCAAGTTTAAGTGATTAGCAATTTAGCTCTAGAGAGTAAGATAAATCATGTAAATACGACAAAGCATGCGAATAAAGCTAAAGTAACCAGATATGATCAAGCTTGAGATATGAGAATATGATAAATCAAGTATATACCAAGAATGTAAATTTTTCCTTTCCATGAACAAGAATGTAACTACAATGCACTTTTCATAACCATGAAGGCTATGCACTAGAAAGTCATGTAACAAGCAAGAAAGTACTCTTCACTTAGTAGCAAGTACTTCGTGAATTCATGTGGATCCCGTTGATATTTCACTTATTTATAGAGAAAATACTCCCAGCGCAATGCGACGCCAGTAGCATCATACCCCATAGTTTACTATATGTTTTCGACAATCAGCCGTGGGGACTAGCATAGAGCCTTTGAACACAATCAGTGCTCGAACTGCATCTTCAAGTATAAATCAAGCTACTTCCACGATTATAATAATAATACGGCCAATAATGTACAAGTTTCAACAATAATTCCATGATAAGGTAACCAAGGCAAGAATGCTTCAATTAAGAACAAGAGATTTCAAGGATGATTTAAATGGACATCATGCTACGGAAGAAATTCGGCAGCATAATGGTACATTCTTTTCATTTCAAAATTCAAGTTTAACTTGGTTAAACATAATTTGGGCTCCAGATAATCCTAAGATCATCTAGGAACTCAAGAAAACCAACCCCAAAGACAAACCACAGGTTAGACATAATCAGGAACCAAGCGGTCTATTACTGGGCCGTTTAGCACGCTTGGCGGTCTAGATATTGACCGTTTCATAGATTAACGACATCGATGCAGTCAAACCATCTAGAGCGTTAGCGGTCTAGCGGATGGCCATTAGCGGTCTAGTACATGGCCGCTAGCAGAAGTCAGACGGTCGTTCATATGGCCGCTAAGGTCCAGAGTATATAAAACATCGGTAAAAGTGCTTTCTAGATAATGGGCTTTAAGGGTACAACCAACTCGGCATCATAGTGAAAATCCCAGGCTCACGGAGTCTTAGGGAGGTCTTGAAACAAGATTTCCTAATCTGTTGGAAGGAATATCCAATGGAGAGGTTATCAAGTCCAAGATTATGTACTTAATATGCAAAGGTGTAACTAATGACAACATACCGAAATATGTGCCATGTACTTAAGAAATGACTCTTAGGAGAAAGAGAATCATGTAAAACCGTGATCAAGTTAAATCATGAATCCTTTATCATTTGAAACATATAATTATTACAAGAGTATATAATTTTGGTCATAAATTAACATAAGTTAAAAATAATACCAATGTGCATAAAAACATGAAATCCACTATGATGAATAATAGAATTAACTAAGTATATGAAACCAGTGCTCAAACCAGGAATAAAACTCAGTTAACTAGGCTTATCATATAATCATTATGGCTAATCTACAATATGTTTCGGGTTAACAATATTACAGAAATCAGTAACTTAAAATGGTCTAGTGTAGGACCATTTCACTGGGCCAAACAGTCTATCGAGCGACCGCTAGAGTGTCTAGCGGTCCACAAGAAGACCGTTTCCTCCCGTGTTATAGAAAACTAAATAATAATAAGACAAAATACTAATCCAAGACATATCATGCCTGGAAATCAACATAATTAGACTTCTATCATCATGATAGAACGAAGATAGGCCAACAATATGCATAGGTTTATGTGATAAACAAGAAAATTTCCTTTTCGCTCCATTAGGGCTAGGTTCATGTATCAAGATTTTACTAGATGCATAGTCCTAATGAAAAATATAAAATACTCAAGGTACAATGTAAGAAATCGCATGAAATCAGAGGTCTTTTATTCCTGACCTCGAGTTTAAGCCATTCATGCGATAACCTTCCTCTATCTTGAGCTTTAAAATTTGAATTTAAGGCTGAAAGTCAACCCTAGTTCTCTGCTCGTCCTTAACCGAACCAGTAACTTCACCCTCCTGTATCTCCTGATTCCCTTGACCTAAGAGCGTGAAATTTTGATGGTAAGAAGAGGGTACAATAAGGACCAAATTGTTCTAAAAAACCTCTATCTAATTATCTCGTTTAGGGCTTCTATTTTCCTGATCTTCTCGGGTAGGTTGGTTTCCTGAGTTATTAGTGTAGGATCAGCAACTTTGGAAGCCTCTAACTCCATGTAGACTTGGTCTATTAGAACGAAATTCAGAGGACAGTTAGACATTAGTATTATGAACAAAATATTATAAAGAACGTACCTCTAATTCTGCCTCCTTACCTTAGTTCCACGTGAGCCAAAAGTAAGGGTCGCACACATTGGTTTCGGGGTCTATTTATAGGATTAGCTAGGGTTTTGAGGATTAGAATGATTCTAGAGTCCCAATTAGGCTTTCTATTCGATCTTCTAGCCTTCTAGACTTATCTAATTAGTGGGTAGCATCAATCCTAGGTGATTTAGATGCCTAATTTCCAAACTTTTCACGTTTTCTTCCACTCACGGAATCTGCATGCCTTAGTGGTCAAATGCTAGACCGTTTACCAGCATCTTGCGGTCTCGCGATAGACCGCTTTCACTATTGGGCATCGAATTTAAAATTAGTTCAAACTACTTTGATATTATCCACACTATTATCTATTAACTTATATTATTAAAGAGTGATTATCCCCTTAAATTCTGAGATTACATCTTCTTTAAGCTTCTAGACTATGGGCTAAGATCCTAAACAATCTTTTGGGCCAATTGAGTTTATTATATGGGCCTAATCCTCTTGGATTAGTGTAGGGCTTAATTATTAATTTATAATTCACCACAATTCAATTTATAGACCATTAAATACTTAATAGTTATATTTTTAATCCTAAAAATTCTTAGAAAATCCTTGGGCGTTACACTCTCCCCCACTTAAAAAAAATTTATCCCCAAATTCAATACATGAATTTATGGAGAGTGTACTTACATTCAAATATCTCTGGAAATCTTTTGCGCATGGCTTCTTTAGTCTCCCACGTTGCTTCATGTGGACATGACTTGGTCCATTGGATCTTGACCATAGGAATGGTTTTATTTCGAAGTTGACGTACTTCTCGTTCAATGATCTTGATTGGCTTTTGCTCGTATGTCAAGTCCTTTTTAATCTCTAGATTGTCGTAAGTAATGACATGGAATGGATCATGTACATACTTCTTGAGCATTGAGACATGAAATACATCATGTACTCCTACTAATTGAGGGGGTAAAGCTATTCTATACGCGACTTCACCGATCCTTTCAAAAATTTTGAAGGGGCCAATGAATCTTGGAGTGAGCTTGCCTTTAATACCGAATCTTCGAATACCTCGACCTGGAGAAACCTTAAAAAATACATGGTCTCCTACTTGAAATTTTAGGTCGCGTCTTTGATTGTCAGCATATGATTTCTGCCTGTCTTGTGCCATCTGAAGTCTTTCCTGAATAAACTTTATCTTCTCGGTAGTATCCCTAATGATATTGGGACCACGAATATGCCTTTCTCCTACCTCATTCCAACAAATAGGCGAACGACAGCTTCTACCGTACATAGCCTCGAATGGTGCCATTTGTATGCTAGTCTGATAGCTATTGTTATAGGAAAATTCCACTAGATGTACATGGTCATGCCAACTTCCTCCAAAGTCAATAGCACAAGCCCTGAGCATATCTTCCACCACTTAATTTGTCCTTTCAGTTTGACCATCAGTTTGTGGATGGAACATTGTGTTAAAATTAAGTCGGGTCCCTAATGTATGTTGAAGACCTTTCCAGAACTGCGATGTAAACCGAGGATCTCGTTCAGATATAATGGTGATAGGGACACCCTGTAATTTGACAATATCCTTCATGTATAATGCTGCTAATACATCCATAGACCATCAACTTTTGATTGGTAGAAAATGTGCAGATTTAGTCAATCGTTCTATGATCACCCATATACCATCATGTCCTCCTCTTGTCTTAGGTAAACCCATGATAAAATCCATCCCTATACTTTCCCATTTCCATTCGGGAATATTCAAGGGGTGTAATTTCCCAGTGGGTCTTAAATGTTCTGCTTTTACTTGTTGACAAGTGAGACAGCGAGACACAAAATCTGCTACTTCTCTTTTCATATTGGGCCACCAAAAGTTTCTTTTCAAATCTTGATACATCTTAGTAGCACTAGGGTGAATATCATAACTTGATTTATGAGCTTCTTCCATGATCAATTTCTTAGTGTCCTCATGATTCGGCACACAAACTCGATCCTTGAATAATAATCTTCCTTCATTTAAGATAGAAAATTTCGATCTCTGATCAATACTATCCTTAATTTTTCTTAATGTGGGGTCATTTTCTTACAATTGGACTATGTCCTTGATCAATGTAGGTTGAAACCTTATGTTGGCAATCATCCCTCCTTCTCCTTCTCTGTCAATATCAAGATTTAAATAAGAAAAATCTTCAATGAGACAAATTATACCTTTCCTGAGGCTTGCTAGAATTGCCATTGATTTCCTACTAAGAGCGTCAGCTACATCATTTGTTTTCTCTGGATGATATTGGATAGTAAAGTTGAAGTCCTTGAGATACTCCAACCATCTGCGTTGTCGCATGTTTAATTCCTTCTGGGTGAAGAGGTATTTTAGACTTTTGTGATCTGAAAATATGATGAATTTCTCCCTGTAAAGGTAATGTCGCCAAATCTTTAATGCGAATATAACCGCAGCTAGTTTTAGATCATGCACAGGGTAATTTTCCTCATGATGTTTTAACTGTCTTGACGAATAACAAATCACCTTTCCATTTTGCATGAGGACGAACCCTAGGCCAATGCCAGACGCATCTGTATAGACTTCAAAGCCACCACCCTCTGTCGGTAGTGTTAATATTGGTGCAGTGGTAAGGTGTTCTTTAAGAGTAAGAAAACTCTCTTCGCAGTCCTTAGACCATACAAAAGGATTCTTCTTTCTTGTGAGTCTAGTCAAATGAACGGTGATCTTTGAGAAATCTTTGATAAATCTTCTGTAATAACCAGCCATACCTAGAAAACTTCTAACTTCAGACACGGCCGTTGGACGGCTCCAGTTCTTAACAGCTTCTATTTTAGAAGGGTCGACAGCGATACCTTCCTTTGAAATAATATGGCCAAGGAAAGAGACCTCATTTAGTCAGAACTCGCACTTACTAAGCTTTGCATAGAGTTTGTGCTCTCTTAGCATTTGCAAGATTATCCTTAAGTGCTCATCATGTTCCTCCTTTATTTTGGAGGATATAAGATTATCATCTATGAAGACGACTACAAACTGGTCAAGATAAGGCCTGAAGACATTATTCATGAGTTGCATAAATGCTGTCGGGGTATTAGTTAACCCGAGCGGCATTACCACGAATTCATAGTGGCCATATCTGCTCCAAAAAGTAGTTTTGTGTATGTTTTCATCTTTGATCTTGAGCTAATGATAACCTGACCTGAGGTCTATCTTGGAGAAATATTCTGCTCCTGAAATCTGATCAAAGAGTTCATCTATACGCGGCAACGAATATTTATTCTTAATTGTAAGTTGATTTAGTCACCGGTAGTCGATACATAGCCTGAGGGATCCATCCTTCTTCTTGACAAATAGTACTAGCGCACCCCAATGGGATGTGCTAGGTCGAATAAAACCCTTCTCTAATAGCTCTTGAAGTTGTTTCTTCAATTCCTTGAGTTCTGTGGGGGACATCCTATAGGGAGCTATTGAAACATGTGCTGCTCCGGGAATGAGTTCAATGAAGAAGTTTACTTCCCTTTCGGGCGGTAAACCGGGAAAATCTGATGGAAATACATCGGGATACTTCTTCACAATGGGGATGTTTTCTAAGATGATTCTCTTGGACTCGATAATTATTACGGAAGCAAGAAAAGCTTCACATCCTTGCGAAATAAGTTTGCAAGCGTGAAGAGATGAAATAATGATAGGATGCTTCCTATATTTGATACCAAGGAAGGAAAACCTTGGAAGACCAGATTTTCGAAAAGAGATAATCCGATTGCGGTATTTTATATAGGCATCGTGGTCTACAAATCAATCTACACCTAATATAGCATCGTAGCCCTCCATGTCAAGGCATACGAGATTTGTAGGAAGATTGTGTCCTTCTACCATTACCTCACTATTAGGACAGTAATTTGTAAGTTTTGTTCCAGGACCTAAAGGTGTAGTAATAGCAAGGTCCGAAGGTAAAGTTTCTTATGCAATAGGTAATGTTTTTGCAAAAGTAGTGGATATAAAGGAATGAGAAGCACCAGTATCAAATAGTACGAATGCAGGATGGGAATAGATTTAGATTGTACCTTTCATTAGCCCATCATTCTTGGGTGCTTCTTCTTCTTTCAAAATAGCATTTAGACAAGCTTGTCGCTTACGTCCACAACCCGAAGGTTGTTCCTTCATAAGAGGGCAATCTGGCATGCGGTGCTCCCGGCTGCCACATCGTAAACAAGTGCCGAGGCGCTTCCAGCACTCTTCGGTCAAATGACCGAACTTTTTGCAGAAGGTGCAAGCCGCCATGACTTGCTTTTCTTCTTCTTTAACCTTCTTGTTCTTATGGTAGCCACTACCACTCCCATTCCGGGATCTCTTCTTGCAATCACAGGATTTGTAAGGTTCCGTGATACTAAACTTCCCCTTCTTTTCATGTCGATCTGACCTTCGGCTCGGCTCCTCTCCCTTGCCTTTTAATTTCTCGACCTTCTCAAAGTTCCTTTCACATAGATGCACCCGTTAGACCATCTCTGCATATGTACGGATATTCTGAGTCCCAAGTTGTTGAATATAGCCGGGCCTCAAACCGTCCATAAACTAGTTAGCTTTCAATAGGTCGGTACTAATCAAGTTAGAAGCATAAGGTGCTAGCCTGGAAAAGTGAAGTTCATACTCCGCTACCGTCATCATGCCTTGGTGCAACGAAGCAAATTCCATAGCCTTTCTCTCCTTAACATGTTCAGAGAAATATTTGGCTCGGAAAAGTGCAAGAAAACCTTCCCAAGTATGTGGTGCATCTTGAGGCGGTGCAGGGATGGACTTCCACCATGTGGGGGCGTCTTTATTAAGTTGGAACGTGGCTAGATGAACCTTCTCTTGATCTACAAATTGCATAACTTCAAAGATGCGATTCATCTCATCTATCAAAATCTCGACTTCATCTGGATTAGAAGAACCTGAAAATCATGGAGGATTTAAGCTCCATAAATTATGATGTAAGTCTCCAGCTCTTGCCCATGTGCCAGCTTGTGCCATATTTTGTAACGCCTCGGTGAGACCCACAACGGTCTATTGCATACCACCTGAATCTATACGATGAGCCATTATGAGAGTAAGGTATTTGAGAAGAGTAATGAATTTGTTAACTTATTGGAATGAGTGGGGTTAATCTTAGAAAGAATTCTAATTACTATCTCATCCCGGGTTCTACCCAATTCCTTTCATAGGTTGGGAATTTCTTCCCTAGTTCCTAAAATCTTGGACTTAACCTATGACATGACTTTTTTCTTAGGACTTCTAGTCCTAGGGCTCTGATACCACTTTCACTGTCATGCCCCGAGATTATGCAGCGGAAACAATCGAGAACGTGAATAGTCGGCTAGTACGCCTTGAGCAAGTAATATAATCAGAGCGCAAGTCAATCACATAAAAGTAATTGCACAAGTAATTTTTTCAAACTTCACTTTATTTTGTAACAATAATAATCACAAAGTACAATAGATCTTTGACTCTTTACTAGACTCAATAAAATAAAAATTACATCATGACTCGACTAGACTTAATGACTATGGCTTATCTCGAACTATTAATCACTCTCAGAACCATCACTTGAGTAATCTGAATCCGACCCACTAGAATTTCTTGAAAAAGATTGAAAAGTAGGGTAATGAGCACACATGCCCAGTAGGTGTCTTCGTATCAACATGATGACAAGTTTAAGTGATTAGCATTTTAGCTCTAGAGAATAAGATAAATCATGCAAATATGACAAAGCACGCGAGTAAAGCCAAAGTAACCAGATATGATCAAGCTTGAGATATGAAAATATGATAAATCAAGTATATACCAAGAATGTAAAATTTTCCTTTCCATGAACAAGAATGTAACCACAATGTACTTTTCATAACCATGAAGGCTATGCACTAGAAAGTCATGTAACAAGCAAGAAAGTACTCTTCACTTAGTAGCAAGTACTTCGTGAATTCATGTGGATCCCGTTGATATTTCACTTATTTATAGAGAAAATACTCCCAGCGCAATGCAACGCCAGTAGCATCATATCCCATGGTTTACTATATGTTTTCGACAATCAGCCTAGGGACTAGCATAGAGCCCTTGAACACAATCAATGCTCGAACTGCATCTTCAAGTATAAATCAAGCTACTTCCACGATTATAATAATAATACGGCCAATAATGTACAAGTTTCAACAATAATTCCATGATAAGGTAACCAAGGAAAGAATACTTCAATTAAGAACAAGAGATTTCAAGGATGACTTAAATGGACATCATGCTACGGAAGAAATTCGGCAGCATAACGGTACATTCATTTCATTTCATAATTCAATTTTAACTTGGTTAAACATAATTTAGGCTCTAGATAATCCTAAGATCATCTAGGAACTCAAGAAAACCAACCCCAAAGTCAAACCTCGAGTTAGACATAATCAGGAACCAAGTGGTCTATTACTGTGCCGTTTAGCACGCTTGGCGGTCTAGAAATGGACCGTTTCATAGATTAACGACATCGATGCAGTCAAACCATCTGGAGCGTTAGCGGTCTAGCAGATGGCCGTTAGGTATCCGTTACCAGTCTAGTGCATGGCCGCTAGCAGAAGTCAGATGGTTGTTCATATGGCCGCTAAGGTATAGAGTATATAAAACATTGGTAAAAGTGCTTTCTAGATAATGGGCTTTAAGGGCACAACCAGCTCGGCATCCTAGTGGGAATCCCAGGCTCGCGGAGTCTTATGGAGGCCTTGAAATAAGATTTTCTAGTCCGTTGGAAGGAATATCCAATGGAGAGGTTATCAAGTCCAAGATTATGTACTTAATGTGCAAAGGTGTAACTAATGACAACATACCGAAATATGTGCCATGTACTTAAGAAATGACTCATAGAAGAGAGAGAATCATGTAAAACTGTGATCAAGTTAAATCATGAATCATTTATCATTTGAAACATATAATTATTACAAAAGTATATGATTTTGGTCATAAACTAACATAAGTTAAAAATAATTCCAATGTGCATAAAAACATGAAATCCATTGTGATGAATAACTAAGTATATGAAACCAGTGCTCAAACCAGGAATAAAACTGAGTTAACTAGGCTTATCATATAATCATTATTGCTAATCTGTAATATGTTTCGGGTTAACAATATTACAGAAATCAGTAATTGAAAACGGTCTAGTGCAGGACCGTTTCACTGGGTCAAACGGTCTATCGGGCGACCGCTAGAGTGTCTGGCGGTCCACAGGAAGACCGTTTCCTCCCGTGTTACATAAAACTAAATAATAATAAGATAAAATACTAATCCAAGACATATCATGCCTAGAAATCAACATAATTAAACTTCTATCATCATCATAGAACGAAGATAGGCCGACAATATGCATAGGTTTATGTGATAAACAAGAAAATTTCCTTTTCACTCCATTAGGGCTAGGTTCATGTATGAAGATTTTACTAGATGCATAGTCCTATTGAAAAACATAAAATACTCAAGGTGCAATGCATGAAATCGTATGAAATCAGAGAGATTTTATTCCTGCCTTCTAGTTTAAGCCATTCAGGAGATAACCTTTGTAGCAACCCTAATAAATGAATAATTGAAATGAATTAAAACATATATATTACAGAAGTAATATATATAAAAGGAATAGGGATAATTGGACGAAATAAAACAAATTAAAAATAACGCCTCTTATTAAGGCGTTAATTTATAAAGAAACGCCTCTATCCATGGCGTGAATAAAGAAAGGACGCCCACACCTACGGTCGTCAGTTCTCACGCGACCAGATGGGTAAGTAAAAGAAACGCCCCTATCTTGGGCGTGTTTTAAAACACGAAACGCCCTTTTTCAAGGCGCTTTTTAAGAAACGCCCTTATGCAAGGCGTTAATTAAAGAATACACGCCCTGACCAAAGTCGTTAATTCCATTCGGAACCGTTCGAACCCAGAACTTATCCAGGGTAAGTGATAACTATGAGGAAGAGTTGGAATGTAGTAATAACTCAATCTTGGAAATATTACTTCCAATCAAACACTACTTTTGTTAGAACTCCAAAATCCTATAAATAGTCTTAATCGACCAAACCCTAAACCTATTTGATCGTTCTGCTGCTGCAAGGTAAGTGAAGAACGTATGTTCTTCTTATTTTCTTTTGCCCTCTGTTTCGACTGCATGAAGAACTGATAATTCTTCATTGTCTTTTCTTTGTAGGAGACTCCACAGCCACTGCCGAAGAATAAGGTAATGTTCTTCAAACCGTTTTCCTAAACTTCGGTTATATCTTCATACTCCCTCCTTTCTCCCCTACAGGTTGATTGAAGATCATCGTCGCCATCATCTTCATCAACTGAATTTTTCTTCTTCCTGTCCGATCTGCATACGGCTGCTATTAGAAGCTTCAGTGTGTTCTTATCAAGTCATTCACGTGTTCCATCTCCAGATATCAATTAAGGTAGGATTTTCTCAAGTTATTGTAGCCCAAATAAGAATTAATGCAAGATATCTATACATAAGCATGGCATGCATACTGTTTATAAGGTTTTTATTACGTTCTCTGCAATATTTTGAAAGAAACGCCCTTGATCAGGGCGCTAATTTAAAATACACGACCATGCAGTGGTCGTCAATTTAATATTTGACGCCATATACGCAGGCGTTAATTTCATAAGACTCACCTGAAAATTGATAATTGATCCTGTTTAAAATTCAATAAATTATGAAATATAGATTCTAATATCTTGCATACCCCTACCTGTGAATTCCTGTTATACTGCAACGACATGTCTCATGTCCCTTGAAATTTTATTTCCTGTAATATTGTAAAATTCTTGAAATTCACGACTTGGACAAAGTCGTTTTCCATATTTTAACGCCCCAGAACAAGGCGTGAATCTGAAAAGTAACGCCCCTTCCTAGGGCGTGTATCTGTTAAAATCCTGAAATTTACATATTCTGTAAAATGGAATTAGAAAGTAACGCCCCTTCCAAGGGCGCGTTTTTGATCTCAACTTTGAATAAACGCCCCCAGGCAAGGCGTGTTTTTGATAAATTAATGAAATAATGAAAATTCTGCAAATTGGCACTATATGTAAACGCCCTCATGTTAGGCGTTAATTATTCAATACACGACTTTACTCAAGTCGTTATTTTACTGTAACCTGATTTCGTCTTGATTCTATTACCGATGGTTTCATATTATACATATATATATATATATATATATATATCGGCACTATTCTCCATTCCGTGAGTATAGTCCCACTTTTTACGTTGATTTATCGATCATACTCAACTCTCATTGACATACAAGCTCTCCATTGGACATTCCGTTCCTTTGGACTAGCAAGTTAGTCATAGAGACCTCCGTAAGACTCCTCGTAGCCTTGGATTCCCTCAAGGCCGACTGAGCTGGTTGTACCCTAAAAACCCATTACACGATCCTTGCCATGTCAATCTAAAGAAACATGGTATACCGGCCCTTATGATTATACAAAGAGTATATCATAAGAAATTCTTGATGGGATGATGATATCATGCCATATCATGTCGTTCTTGTAAACCCCCAATTCTATGATAAGAATGAGGGTATCTTGCTTGATCTTATGTTTATGTGGACCTCAATTCTATATAAAGAATGTCCATATTGATTTGTCATGGTACCTAAGTTAAGGGAACCATATTCCACCTAGTTTTATCGACATCGTGATTATACCGTTATTATCGCCATTCTATGTCCTTTGTCATATTTTGGACTCTATTCTATCAAAGTTGTCATACGTGTCTACAAGCTTGATTATTGAAATTCTATATTGGCTATATAAACAAGAGTGGATGTCAAAACACATGATAAATGCCTGCGCATATAGGGCCCGATCTGGTCCTGGGAGGAGCACCCGAAAGTACTTGTGCCCATGGGAGTTAAAATGATAAGGTATCTGGCATTATACCGAGTACTTGACTTCCTTGATTGGACATTCCACACACATCTTGTACTTGAATCGTACTTGACTTTACATGAAATGCGTGGCCCGAAAAAGGGTAATTTACTTGCTTGATACATGATAGCCAAAGTTCTTGACATGATTTGTTAAATATACTTGCTTGAATATCTTGAATACACTTGTCATCTTGTTGGAAGTTCATGATTAAGTTCATCTTATTTCTTTGATATTACATTCTCTCTTTCTTGTCGTTTTATGCGAGCATGCATAGCTTTATTGCATTCATGAAAGATGTAATTACTTAAACCCCTTGCTAGTACTTGAGATATAATTTCCTACTGAGCGTTCGCTCATTCCGTTTGTCCCTTTCTACTTTTCAGATAAGTCCGACGACGATGGAAGTCAATCGGATGGAAATGGTCAAGAGTGAAAGTGATAGAGCTTCTACAAGTGTCGTCTAGTCTTTTCCATAGTTTCTTGAGTCAAATATGTATTCTTTTCCTTTTTGTTAAACAGAGTATTGGATTTGTAATAGTCTATCCATTATGAAATAAAGGATTGGGTTATCTTGCTATTTTGCGCATCTCTGTCTTTGTGTCGAATACACGACCACTCTGATTGACATGATTGATATAGACACGTCGCGCATCTCCAGGTATCTTCCGCGCTCGGGGCGTGACAGTCTTTGTGGTATCAGAGCCTAAGGTTATTCAATTCCTAGGAAACCCAAGTCCAAGGATAGGTTTCAAAATCTTTAACCAAGTGAGAGTGGGTAGAACCAAGGGTTAAATGATCAATGAGTCCTTTATAAGATCATAGTGATATAATACTAACATAGCTATTGTAATTGTAGGATAATGGCTGCCGAACGTGCTCAATGGCGCAACATGCAGCGTACCCTTCAAGGGATGACCCAAGTGCTACAACAGGTAGCACAAGGTGGTGCTCCACGAGCTGGAAGCTTACACCAAGCATTCAAGAATATGAATCCCCCGAAGTTCATGGGATCGACCGATCCAGACGATGCCGAGCATTGGGTTCGGGAGATTGAACGTATATTCCGTGTTATGCAATGCACGGATCAGGACAAAGTCTTATTAGCTACTTTCCAGTTAGAAAAGGATGCTAGATGCTGGTGGGAGTCGATTGAAGCTACTATTGACCCAACTCAAGTTACATGGGGTGAATTCGTTGAATATTTCAACGCCAAATATTTCTCTGATAGGGTCCAGGAAAAGAAGGCCGCCGAATTTGCCGCATTAAAGCAAAGATCTTTATCGGTGGCTGATTATGAAGCACAGTTTTCTAGACTGTCTAGATATGCTAAGCATTTAATTAGCACGGAAAAGATGAAAGCCCGTAGATTTCTTAATGGGCTTAGGCCCCACTACATTACTCAACTGACGCCTATGGATATTCAAGTTTATACTGAAATAGTGCGCCGAGCTCAGTTGCTTGAAGATGCCACGGAACTATCTGATAGGATCCGTGGGAAAGATAAAAAGGAGCAAGTCACAAGTTCGGGTTCTTTTAAAACCAACTTTAAGAAGAGGCCCAATAATGGAGGTTCTTCCTCTCAAGATCAGAAGTTCAAGAAATCCAAGCCTTTCTCTATCACCACTACACCTTCAAACGTAGTATGCAAGCATTGTGACAAGGCTGGTCACAAAACAGAAGAATGCTGGTGGAAATTAGGAGCATGTCTCCGTTGTGGGAGTCGTGAACATCGGATTCCCGATTGTCCATTAATGAATGACCAAGCCGGTGAGGGTAAACGTCCAGTGACAAAGAATGCTCGTCTTCATGCGATCCAAGAGACCGAACCAGAAGAAGAAGGCGGATTGGTGGAAGGTACATTAAAAATTTGTTCCAAATATGCACATGTTTTATTTGATACGGGTGCATCGCATTCCATTATTTCCAAGAAGTTTGTTGACCCATTACCTCTAGAACCAGAATGGATGAAGTTAATATTGTCTACTCCTCTCGGAAACGAGACGGATATCACACATCATTATCAAAACTGTGAGGTATTGGTTCGAGGAAAGAATTTTCCTATTGATCTTATCTGCTTAGATCTAAAAGAGTATGATGTTATACTAGGAGCAGATTGGTTATCCAAATACCAGGCAACGGTTGATTGCCGTGATAGCAAGATTATTTTCAAGGAATTTCCGGAACTGACTTATACTAGTCCTAAGAGTCGAAGCAAATCCCCTCTTATTTCGGCTCTTCGAGCAAGCAAGCTCGTCAAGAAAGGATGTGTATCCTTCCTTGCTTTTGTCACTATTAAAGAAGCTAAAGAAACCAAGATAGAGGACATTCAGGTAGTGCGAGAATTTCCAGACGTATTTCCGGAAGATTTGTCGGGATTACCCCCTCAAAGAGATGTGGCCTTCACCATTGACTTAGTCCCTGGTGCTGGTCCTGTTTCAAAGGCACCCTATAGAATGTCCCCTGCAGAACTAAAAGAATTGAAGAAGCAATTGATGGAATTGATTCAAAAAGGGTTTGTTAGACCAAGTACTTCCCCGTGGGGAGCACCAGTCTTATTTGTAAGGAAGAAGGATGGATCCATGAGATTGTGTATCGACTATCGACAGTTGAATCATCTTACTATCAAGAACAAGTATCCACTGCCAAGAATCGATGAGTTATTTGATCAGATTTCAGGATCCAAATATTTCTCCAAGATTGATCTCAGGTCGGGATATCATCAATTAAGAATCAAGGATGATGACATTCACAGGACCGCATTCAGAAGCAGGTATGGCCATTACGAATTTGTTGTTATGCCTTTTGGACTAACAAATGCCCCTGCTGCCTTTATGCAGTTAATGAATAGCATATTCAGGCCTTACTTGGATCAATTCATAGTAGTCTTCATTGATGATATATTGATATATTCTAAGACTAAGGAAGAACATGAAGAGCATTTGAGGATTGCATTGCAAGTCTTGAGGACAAATCAATTATATGCTAAACTCAGTAAATGCGAGTTCTGGCTTGAAGAAGTGGCTTTTCTCGGGCATGTCATATCAAAGGACGGATTATCTGTAGATCCGTCAAAAGTTGAAGCTGTGAGAAACTGGGAAAGACCCACTAATGCAAGCGAGATCAGAAGTTTCTTAGGTCTTGCAGGCTATTATCGGCGATTCATCAAAGATTTCTCTAAGATCGCCGTGCCCCTTACAAGGTTGACTCGTAAGGAGATCTGATATGAATGGAGTGAGGAATGTGAAAGCAGTTTCCAAACTCTCAAGGATCATCTCACTACAGCTCCGGTCTTAGCCCTACCAATTGAAGGAGAGAAATTCGAGATCTACACTGATGCTTCTGGCATTGGCCTCGGATGTGTTCTAATGCAACAAGGAAAGGTCATAGCATACTCTTCACGTCAACTGAAGAAGCATGAGGAGAATTACCCCGTCCATGACTTAGAACTGGCCGCGGTAGTATTTGCCCTAAAGATATGGAGACACTACTTATATGGAGCACAGTTTACTGTATACTCCGATCACAAAAGTCTCAAATATCTATTTTCACAAAAGGAGCTGAACATGAGACAAAGACGCTGGCTAGAATATCTCAAGGACTTCGACTTCAATATACAATACCATCCCGGAAAGGGTAATTATGTTGCTGACGCCCTTAGTCGAAAGCCGAGAGCAATGATAGCAAATTGTATGATGCAAGAATGGAGGTTACTTGAACAATTCTCCGAGCTCAATATAAGCTTGGACACGGAATCCAAAATTGTCACACTATCTCATGTAAGCATACAGTCAGATTTGTTATCTGAGATACAAACACTTCAGGATGATGATCCTATATTAGTAGAAATCAAAGGCAGATTAGAAGGACAATCTGATTTTTAACTAACTTCTGATGGAAGATTATCGTTCAAAGATAGAACTTGTATACCCGAATGTCCGGAATTAAAGAAGAAGATCTTAGATGAAGCTCACCGATCAAGGTACACTATTCATCCAGGATCAACCAAAATGTACCAAGATGTAAAGAGGAACTTTTGGTGGCCTAATATGAAAAGAGAAATAGCAGACTATGTATCTCGCTGTCTCACATGCCAACAGGTCAAGGCGGAACACCAAAAGCCTGCGGGAAAACTACATCCTCTAGATATTCCTAAGTGGAAATGGGAGGATATTGGTATGGACTTCATCATGGGTTTGTCTAAATCTAAAGGAGGACATGATGGAATCTGGGTTATCATTGACCGATTGACTAAATCGGCACATTTCTTGCCAATAAAGAGCCGATGGTCAATTGATGTGCTAGCTGCACTGTACATCAAGGAAATAGTCAGGATACATGGAATTCCTGTCTCAATCTTGTCTGACAGAGATCCCCGTTTTACTTCTCATTTTTGGAAGGGATTACAACATTCGTTGGGAACAAGGCTCAACTTTAGTACTGCTTTTCACCCACAAACGGATGGTCAGACCGAGCAAACTAATCAAGTTGTTGAAGATATGCTGAGAGCATTCATTATTGACTTTGGAGGAAGCTGGCATGACCACTTACCTTTAGTTGAATTTGCATATAATAATAGCTACCAAGCTAGTATCCAAATGGCACCTTTCGAAGCCTTATACGGAAGGAGTTGCCGATCTCCCATATGTTGGAACGAAGTTGGAGAGAAACAACTATTAGGTCCAGACATGGTAAGGGATACAACTGAGAAGATACAGGTAATCAGAGAAAGATTACAAGTTGCTCAGACAAGGCAAAAGGCTTATGCTGATACCAGGAGAAGAGATCTTGAATTCCAGGTTGGAGATCATGTATTTCTTAAAATATCCCCTGGACGTGGCATACGAAGATTTGGTGTTAAGGGCAAGCTTACGCCAAGATTCATCGGACCATTTGAGGTACTCGAAAGAGTTGGCGAGGTTACTTATCGCATCGCGTTGCCTCCTCAGTTGTCCGAGGTACACAATGTATTTCACATATCTATGTTGAAGAAGTATGTGCACGATCCGTCACATATTATTGAGCATGGAGATCTGGTGATCCAGAAAGATCTCACATATGAACAGAGGCCTTTAAAGATATTAGATCGAGAAATACGAGCTCTAAGGAATAAGGTTATTCCCATGCTTAAGGTGCAATGGAATAAGAATCCTGAACACGAAGCGACATGGGAGACCGAGGAATCTATGAAGAAACGATTTCCCGAGTTATTCTAAGAGGTAGATGTCCTACACTCTCCACGTGTATAATTATATATATATTGAATTTGGGGACCAAATTCTTTTTAAGTGGGGGAGGGTGTAGCAACCCTAATAAATGAATAATTGAAATGAATTAAAACATATATATTACAGAAGTAATATATATAAAAGGAATAGGGTTAATTGGATAAAATAAAACAAATTAAAAATAACGCCTCTTATTAAGGCGTTAATTTATAAAGAAACGCCTCTATCCATGGCGTGAATAAAGAAAGGACGCCCACACCTACGGTCGTCAGTTCTCACGCGACCAGATGGGTAAGTAAAAGAAACGCCCCTATCTTGGGCGTGTTTTAAAACATGAAACGCCCTTTTTCAAGGCGCTTTTTAAGAAACGCCCTTATGCAAGGCGTTAATTAAAGAATACACGCCCTGACCAAAGTCGTTAATTCCATTCGGAACCGTTCGAACCCAGAACTTATCCAGGGTAAGTGATAACTATGAGGAAGAGTTCGAATGTGGTAATAACTCAATCTTGGAAATATTACTTCCAATCAAACACTACTTTTGTTAGAACTCCAAAATCCTATAAATAGTCTTAATCGACCAAACCCTAAACCTATTTGATCGTTCTGCTGCTGCAAGGTAAGTGAAGAACGTATGTTCTTCTTATTTTCTTTTGCCCTCTGTTTCGACTGCATGAAGAACTGATAATTCTTCATTGTCTTTTCTTTGTAGGAGACTCCACAGCCACTGCCGAAGAACAAGGTAATGTTCTTCAAACCGTTTTCCTAAACTTCGGTTATATCTTCATACTCCCTCCTTTCTCCCCTACAGGTTGATTGAAGATCATCGTCGCCATCATCTTCATCAACTGAATTTTTCTTCTTCCTGTCCGATCTGCATACGGCTGCTATTAGAAGCTTCAGTGTGTTCTTATCAAGTCATTCACGTGTTCCATCTCCAGATATCAATTAAGGTAGGATTTTCTCAAGTTATTGTAGCCCATATAAGAATTAATGCAAGATATCTATACATAAGCATGGCATGCATACTGTTTATAAGGTTTTTATTACGTTCTCTGCAATATTTTGAAAGAAACGCCCTTGATCAGGGCGCTAATTTAAAATACACGACCATGCAGTGGTCGTCAATTTAATATTTGACGCAATGTACGCAGGCGTTAATTTCATAAGACTCACCTGAAAATTGATAATTGATCCTGTTTAAAATTCAATAAATTATGAAATATAGATTCTAATATCTTGCATACCCCTACCTGTGAATTCCTGTTATACTGCAACGACATGTCTCATGTCCCTTGAAATTTTATTTCCTGTAATATTGTAAAATTCTTGAAATTCACGACTTGGACAAAGTCATTTTCCATATTTTAACGCCCCAGAACAAGGCGTGAATCTGAAAAGTAACGCCCCTTCCTAGGGCGTGTATCTGTTAAAATCCTGAAATTTACATATTCTGTAAAATAGAATTAGAAAGTAACGCCCCTTCCAAGGGCGCGTTTTTGATCTCAACTTTGAATAAACGCCCCCAGGCAAGGCGTGTTTTTGATAAATTAATGAAATAATGAAAATTCTGCAAATTGGCACTATATGTAAACGCCCTCATGTTAGGCGTTAATTATTCAATACACGACTTTACTCAAGTCGTTATTTTACTGTAACCTGATTTCGTCTTGATTCTATTACCGATGGTTTCATATTATACATATATATATATATATATATATATATATATATATATATATATATATATATATATATATATATATATATATATATATATATATATATATCGGCACTATTCTCCATTCCGTGAGTATAGTCCCACTTTTTACGTTGATTTATCGATCATACTCAACTCTCATTGACATACAAGCTCTCCATTGGACATTCCGTTCCTTTGGACTAGCGAGTTAGTCATAGAGACCTCCGTAAGACTCCTCGTAGCCTTGGATTCCCTCAAGGCCGACTGAGCTGGTTGTACCCTAAAAACCCATTACACGATCCTTGCCATGTCAATCTAAAGAAACATGGTATACCGGCCCTTATGATTATACAAAGAGTATATCATAAGAAATTCTTGATGGGATGATGATATCATGCCATATCATGTCGTTCTTGTAAACCCCCAATTCTATGATAAGAATGAGGGTATCTTGCTTGATCTTATGTTTATGTGGACCTCAATTCTATATAAAGAATGTCCATATTGATTTGTCATGGTACCTAAGTTAAGGGAACCATATTCCACCTAGTTTTATCGACATCATGATTATACCGTTATTATCGCCATTCTATGTCCTTTGTCATATTTTGGACTCTATTCTATCAAAGTTGTCATACGTGTCTACAAGCTTGATTATTGAAATTCTATATTGGCTATATAAACAAGAGTGGATGTCAAAACACATGATAAATGCCTGCGCATATAGGGCCCGATCTGGTCCTGGGAGGAGCACCCGAAAGTACTTGTGCCCATGGGAGTTAAAATGATAAGGTATCTGGCATTATACCGAGTACTTGACTTCCTTGATTGGACATTCCACACACATCTTGTACTTGAATCGTACTTGACTTTACATGAAATGCGTGGCCCGAAAAAGGGTAATTTACTTGCTTGATACATGATAGCCAAAGTTCTTGACATGATTTGTTAAATATACTTGCTTGAATATCTTGAATACACTTGTCATCTTGTTGGAAGTTCATGATTAAGTTCATCTTACTTCTTTGATATTACATTCTCTCTTTCTTGTCGTTTTATGCGAGCATGCATAGCTTTATTGCATTCATGAAAGATGTAATTACTTAAATCCCTTGCTAGTACTTGAGATATAATTTCCTACTGAGCGTTCGCTCATTCCGTTTGTCCCTTTCTACTTTTCAGGTAAGTCCGACGACGATGGAAGTCAATCGGATGGAAATGGTCAAGAGTGAAAGTGATAGAGCTTCTACAAGTGTCGTCTAGTCTTTTCCATAGTTTCTTGAGTCAAATATGTATTCTTTTCCTTTTTGTTAAACAGAGTATTGGATTTGTAATAGTCTATCCATTATGAAATAAAGGATTGGGTTATCTTGCTATTTTGCGCATCTCTGTCTTTGTGTCGAATACACGACCACTCTGATTGACATGATTGATATAGACACGTCGCGCATCTCCGGGTATCTTCCGCGCTCGGGGCGTGACAACCTTCCTCTATCTTGGGCTTTAAATTTTGAATTTAAGGCTGAAAGTCAACCCTAGTTCTCTGCTCGTCCTTAACTGAACCAGCAACTTCACCCTCCTGTATCTCCTGATTCCCTTGACCTAAGGACGTAAAATTTTGAGGGTAAGAAGAGGGTACAATAAGGAACAAATTATTCTAAAGAACCTCTATCTAATTACCTCGTTTAGGGCTTCTATTTTCTTGATCTTCTCGGGTCGGTTGCACAGTTTCCTGAGTTATTAGTGTAGGATCAGCAACTTTGGAAGCCTCTAACTCCGTGTAGACTTGGTCTCCTAGAACGAAATTCGGAGGGCGGTTAGACCTTAGTATTATGAACAAAATATTCTTAAGAACTTACCTCTAATTCTGCCTCCTTACCTTAGTTCCATGTGAGCCAAAAGTAAGGGTCGCACACGTTGGTTTCGGGGTCTATTTATAGGGTTAGCTAGGGTTTTGAGGATTAGAATGATTCTAGAGTCCCAATTAGGCTTTCTATTCGATCTTCTAGTCTTCTAGACTTATCTTATTAGTGGGTAGCATCAATCCTAAGTGATTTAGATGCATAATTTCTAAGCTTTTCACGTTTTCTTTCACTCATGGAATCTGCATGCCTTAGTGGTCAAATGCAGGACCGTTTACCAGCGTCTTGCGGTCTTGCGATAGACCGCTTTCACTATTGGGCGCCGAATTTGAAATTAGTTTAAACTCCTTTGATATTATCCACGTTATTATCCATTAACTTATCTTACTAAAGAGTGATTATCCCCTTAAATTCTGAGATTACATCTTCTTTAAGCTTCTAGACTATGGGCTAAGATCCAAAATAATCTTTTGGGTGAATTGAGTTTATTATATGGGCCTAATCCTCTTGGATTAGTGTAGGGCTTAATTATTAATTTATAATTCACCACAATTCAATTTATAGCCCATTAAATGCTTAATAATTATATTTTTAATCAAAAAAATTCCTAGAAAATCCTTGGGCATTACACTTCATATATGAATTTTAATGGCAAGGGAGGCCTCATGTGCATCTTGATTCCTTACATTGGAATGTTTTTTTTTAAAATTGCATATATATATGCATCCATTTATTGTGCCCCTGTGGTCTTGATGATTGGCTTTGATGATAGCAAACACTATAAGTCACCATATGCATGTGTGCATGAAAGACCTTGTTGATTCAGTTAAGTGCATTCATATGTGTTCATGTATTTGTGAATGTGTGCTTGTGAATGACATTCCATTATATACACTGTGTGCACACATCATCTCTTTGTCATGCACATTATGTCAGTTTATCAGATCTAAAGCATTGCATTTGATGTTCAGTCATGTTATCTGCTGCATAAAGCACTTATATACATATACATCAGTTGCTTTACTTTGCTTGTGGAAATCAATACAGGCTAAACATCCATGCATCATTACATTCTAGCACAGTCTGGACACAAGTGGTCGACCCCCCTTCCATATGGGTCGACCCCCTAGATCATAGCATCTCATGCTGTGTCTTAACACAATCAGCAAATCTGTACATTCGAGTGTCTCACGTTGCATCTCACCTTCATAGCAAGTCTATACAGCCTTCAGTTGCATAACTCAAGTCTGTACATCGCATGCAGGCAGGCATTCGAAGTCCATACACTACTGTGTGAACGCAAGTCTATACAACCAGTGTCTGTGTTGCCTTGCATCTCAGCAAGTCTACACATCGACTTCCAAGTCTTAACATCGCTGTTGCATTCACGCAAGCCGTTACATTGCACTGTTCATGCACGGCACACCAAGTCTGTACAGAGTTCGCGTCTCATGCATCGTCTACATAAAGTCCATACATTCACTGTAGCTTGCTTAGCTGAAGTGTGTACATCTATTGTCTCATGAAGTGTGTACATTGCGTCACATTGTTAAAGTCTGCACATTATGCTTTGAAGTTGCATCAAGTCTAGACATTGTCCTGTAGCAAGCACGAAGCCAAGTCTGTACATTCGTCAAGGGGCGAAGTCTATACATTGTGTCGTTCACATCTTCAAGTCTGTACATTGCCCAGTCTGCATCTCGCAAAGTCTATACATTGGATTGTGCTTCGCAAAGTCTATACATTGGACTGTGCTCGTAAAGTCTATACATCCATCGGTTCTTAGTTGGGTCAAGTCTGCACATTGTTGGCCATTGCACACGAAGTCTGTACAGCACTCGCCATCATGCTACTGCTAAGTCTGTACATTGGCCAAGTGTGTACAGAGTCCTTTGCATCGTGTGCATTCTTCATTAAAGTCTATACATTCTCATCCGTCTTAGTTAACGTCTCACGCTGTTCAAGTCTACAGTGTCTAGAAGTCTATACATCGTCCGTCTCATAGAGAGTGTCTCTTTTGAAGTCAAAGTCTGTACAGTCTCTCTTAACGTCTCTGCTGAACGAAAGTCTATACATTTCACTGTACATCGGACCAAGTTTGTATAGTCTCATTTGAAGTCTTTACAGTGCATCATGTCTGAAGTCTGTACACTGCACTGTAGTTTGCACGAAGTGAAGTCTGTACATCCACCTGTTCAACTTCAAAGTATGTACGTTGGTACCTTTACCTATGTGTTGACACCTTGAAAATAAACAGAGGTGGAAGCAGAATTGAAAAGGGAAGTCAGACCTACAGTGAAAGATCACTGATGAAGCTCGTCAACCATCTACCCGGCCGAAGTCTTTTCAGACTGAAGCTGATGTCCGGTCTTGTCACCGTTCGGCTGACAATGCTGATGAAACAGACCTGGTTTTGTCATCGTTCAGATGGCAATACTGATTAAACCCCAGTTTGTTCACTGATGGAACCTCAAGAAGATCTCAACAAAGTCATGTCGCTACTAAAGAGGCCTTATTCGGTCTTGATGGAAATCAATTCGAATAAGAAAGAGAATCCTAAGGCGCGTGTGAGGCCTAAAGGCACCAGATGGGCCGGCCGTTTGGGCTTCTGAGATTAGCGCCGGGAACCTCAATGAGGGGCCACTTGTCGCGCCGGGAGCTGTGTCGAACGGAACGAGCCACGCCGACTGCCCTCCACCGAGAGGACGGGAGGATGGGGTCTATAAAAACAAACCCTCTTTGAAATGAAAAGGGGATCGAGGTCGGGCGGTGGATCAAAAAGAAAGAAAAGAGAAGAAACCTACAGAGAGAGAGAGCCTCCTCCGCTGAAAAAAAAGAAAGAGAGAAGAGATCAATCCCAAGGGAAGAAGCTCCAGGTGGGCATCCGGGGAGGGAGAGGAGTCAATGCTCCGCCCTCCCCCATGTTTTCTTTTCTTCTGCTTCATGTAATCGTTCAAGTTTTGTTTCGATTCCTTGAATGTAGCTGGGATATCTCGGCGTCTGTCTTATCCCCTTTCCCTCACTCTCTCCCTGTGATCGGTCTGAGTCTTGGAATGATGTATCGCCTGGGTTTTCTTACTATGTATCTTCCCTGATGGATGTCGTAAAACGAATAAATATGATGGGCTACAGTTCAAGCCTGATTTTGATTCCTCTGAAGCTCTATCGTCTTTCTTCGTGTTATCTGTCTTCTCTCAGACTAGTAGCATGCTGATCCCCTTCCCCAGTGGATTAATGATCCGTCGATTCGTCTGTTTTCTTTTCGTTGCAGCACTGTCCGTGCTTATCTCAGAGCCCGGGACAGACCATCCCTTGGCTTCCGGGATGATGCCGTGCTATGCAATGATCGAAGATTGTGAGACTCCGGAGTTCTAAGTGCTTATACTTTGTCCGTTGGCATCGTCAAAATCACCTCTGGGTCCAGAGACAGTCATCTCTTGGCTCCCAGGGCGATGAATGACCATATCAAGGTTGTCCCCAGGGCCCTGCGTGATAATGGCGATAGATGGGGGCCTCCAGACCTCGGCCTCCCCAAATCCCTCCTGAACCCTGATGCCTCTATGAAGCCCAAACCTACTCCAGCTCAAATTTGATAACCTGATCAGTTTCGATTCCATAGAACCTGTTTGTTTCGGCCTAGATCATCATTAAATCCAAAACAGAGTGTCGTAAAACCCTAAACCCATCTCGGTGCCCTCATCCATCTCGGCCCTGTAAACAGTAAAGCAAGTGAATAGCCCTCGGCGCGAGTCTTCCCGCGCCGATAACCCCACCTCGCCTGTGCCGAGAGCTCCCCTTTGCCAGTTCCCGGCACCCAAACAGTCCCCCACAAAATAGCCTTCTCAGCGCGAAGCTTCATGCGCCGAGAACCCCCGCTTGTGTTTGCTTCCCGGCGTGCCGAATAGTATCCTATGAAGAACCCTTCCCGGAGCGATGGTTTTGGCGCCGGGAACCACCCTTTTCCAAGCCGAGGGCCTCCTTAAGCCGTGAACCCTCCATCTCTTGAACCTTGGACGAAAATCCTTGCTATCATTGAAGAAACCCCACAGATACCCTTGTGAACTGCTCAGTATACCCTACATTCTATCAAGAATGCCTTGAGTCATCACATGCACTTCAGGGGCGACAATTAGTGGGAACGACTCCCCTTTTTCCACGTGGTTTCCCGAACTCGATCGGCTTTTATAACCTTAAGGACCAAGGAAGCTCTGCCACTGCATAAGCTTCTACGGTCTCAAAAGGAATATCAAGATAGTGCTGCAAGCACATACAGGCGTCAGGGGCCCTATACCCCTCTGTTTTTGGTTTTCACCCCGGCATTCCGTGGGTGATCGTCTATCATTCTCTGGCAAATATCAAGTCCAGGGGAGGTGCTGTCAAAATTATCCCAGGATGATAGAGATGACATGAAACCTATCCCCGGGACCTTATCTATCAATGGTGATAGAGGCTCCCTATACTTCATTATTCCCCTCCCAAACTTTTCTATGTTCCTGGCCTTCCTTGGGAACCTACACCGAAATAGGTTGAAGTCCAGTGAATTGAGCCATTTTGACTCCTTATGGCCTATTTGCTTCAACCCGATCATCATGAAACCCCAAATCAGAGTACCGTAAGCTCTGTTCTTATCTCGGCACCCTCACACCTCTCGGCCCCGCTTACAGGGAACTAGATGAACAGCTCTCGGCGCCACTTTTCAGGCGCCGAGAACCATCTTGACCTCCTCCCCTGCGCGCCGGAAGCCCCTGCACCTT
Source organism: Amorphophallus konjac (assembly GCA_022559845.1). Lineage (NCBI taxonomy): Eukaryota > Viridiplantae > Streptophyta > Magnoliopsida > Alismatales > Araceae > Amorphophallus > Amorphophallus konjac. Next base: position 154,502,857 of record CM040121.1, read on the forward strand.
GGCCGCACCGAGAACCGGCTTGGCCTTCTCCCCTGCGCGCCGGGATCCCCCCTTGGCATCTTCATGCGCCGAGAGCCTAACCCACTGGTATCTTTCTGGCGCCAGGAACCCTAACTCCTTGGCATCTTATGGCGCCGAGGACCTAACCCCTCCTTGGCATCGCATGGCGCCGAGAACACTACCCTCCTTCATGCAGAATGACATTAACACCAACTTCCCGCCACCTCAAACAGTACCTCATGAAGAACCCTTCCCGGCACGGTGGTTTTCACGCCGGGAACCTACATGCACACCCAACCTGCCCCAGGAGCCTACTCATCCATACAATTGAACCCCCCATCACTTTAATCAAGCCAATCCAGGGACGCCCATGAGTCATCATATCTGGCCCTGGGATAAATTTAAAAGGAAGTTAGACTCCCTTATGCTCCGCTATCCTATATCGGATTTATGAACAACCCCTTTTGCTCGCGAGGATTCTGTCACTGCATGAGTCCCGCCGACTTTCCACAAAGGGAAAATCATACATTGCCCTATAGCCTATATATACGGGTTGGGAGGTTGGACCTCTCTCTTTCTCTCGGCTTTCATCCCGACACTCCGTGAGTGATAGCCTATTTCCCTCTCGGCATAATCCAAATTAAGAGGAAATGTTGTCGAAATATTTATCGATGCTTTAAACCTACATCATGGTCGTGGCTCACCTCGACCGTGATTGATATCTTCCATCTCCTGGTTCCCCCCTAAGCATAATTGTTTTGAACCGCCGATTCAACGATATGGTCTGTTTCTGTGGTTGATGTTATTATCTTACCCGCCTCCCTGGCCCTGGTATGAAGTTTAAAATTAAGCATGTGAACATCTGTTCGCCTTATGAGGCCTCCTATTCCGACGTTTAATCAAGGGTTGTCCTTCCTTGGAAGGGCGTAATTAACGTCATAGCCTTTATGGTATGGCGGACTTCTGGTCCCGACTCGGACTTCACAATCGACTGACCAAGTCAAGTCAAGCGCACAATGAAATCGTCACGCATGTGACTAGCACGCCTAATAAATAGAAATAAGGGAAATTCCCAAATAAATAATAATATAATCAAATATCAAAAAATAAAAATAAAATAAAAAGAAAAGAGACCAAAATCCCGCGTCCACACTATGTTACACTCGCAAGTCTGTACATTGGTACTTTTACCTACGTTGCACCTGCAAGTCTATATATTACTCGAGTTGAGGTATGTACAGCCATTATCTTGCCAAAGTGTATACGTTGTGAACCTTCAAGTCTGTACATACTTTCCCTTGTTCAAGTCTATACATCGTCCAGTTCTTTGACCAGTCTATACCTTGTGAAAGTCCATACATTCGATTGCTTTGCCTTGGTCAAGTCTGTACAGCCATTTCCTTTGGCAAGGTCTATACATCGTGCATCTAGCGTTTTTCAAGTCTATACAACACTGCTTGTGTTTCCTTAGAGTCTGTATAGCCAGCTCTGTCACTTAGCACCTCATCAAGTCTGTACATACTTAGGCTGCATAACACAAGTCTATACATCCGCACGATAGCTAGGCATTCAGCAAGTCTATACACTATGTTCATGCATTGTTCTCATCGAAGTCTATTCATTCAAGTCTATACACTGCATCATATGCATACTGCACCATGTTTCTGCAAGTCTATACACTGCATCATATATGCATATTACATCATGTGGTAAGAAGTATGTACACTTGTCTTGTCTCACACGATCAACTCTGTACAGCCATCCATGCTTGCCTTGCTTGCTGAATGAAGTCTGAACATTGCCTTAAGCTGATACTGTCTTCGACTGATTAACTGACAGGATTGTTGGATGAGGTTATTGTGTCTGGGCACGTGACCCGAGGTGGGCACCTGGCACGTGATCCAAGAAGCTGAGATGCTGACACGTGGTAGCATCAATTGGGCGGGAGAAGTGGAAAGCACACGCCCTAAGCTGCTGCTATATATATATAGAAGACGTCTTCCTCAGAAGAAGACTGATAAGAATAGAAGAGGGCTGATCGAGACTGTGAGTGAAGAAGAAGTGAGGCAGAGAGCAGCAGAAGAAGAAAAAGAAGAAGAAGAGAAAAGAAGAGACAGAGAAAGCCTGCACGATCGAGTGTCAGAAAAGGAAAGAGAAAAAGAGAAGGAGAAGAGAGATAGTGAGAGTTCGTGGAGAAGAAGAAAGAAGTCTCGACTGAAGATCTGTCTACTGGACAGTGGATCAAATCCAGGCCAGTCAGCTCCATGGGAGCCACATCTATGTCATCTTTCTTTACAGCTTTCTGATCGCTGTGTATTTTTCCTTTCTTATTTTTTTCTTTTTCATTTGGTTATCTTTGTTCTTCCGATTCTCTTGATAGAGGTCGGGTCCCTCCTGGTCTGGAGGAAGAGAGGTCTGTGACCTTTAGTTTGCTGGTGACGGGGAGTCACTGGTGTGTCCCCTCCTGGTCTGGAGGAAGAGAGACTTCGGTCTCTGGTTTCCAAGTGGCTGGGAGTCACTTGGGGTGTCCCTCCGATGTGAAGGAAGAGGGGAGGTTGTTCCCCTAGTCAAGCTGTGTGGCATTCTGTTCGCAAACTGAGTCTGTAGTTTCTAGCTTGTGCTAGTGGAAGCCTCACTCCGGTTGGGAGTGAGGGGTGGATGTAGGTCTGGAGGACCGAACCACCTAAAAAATTATATGTGCAGTGGTTTGCCTTGTGCGTTAGCTCCATGTCTTCTACAACCTTTCACAGATTGTCTGAGCGTTCATATTGCTATCTTGCAGTAGGTTGATTACCTTTTTCTGCTTCCGCTAGTTGATTGTTTAGGCGCGAGATAGATGTTTGTTCTTCGGTTCAAAAGAGATTCTGATTATTTATCCAGTTTGTCTATCTTGTTCTAGTTAGTGTTATAGTTTTCATTGAGCGAAAATTTTTTTAATGTGGGATTCATTCACCCCCCCTCTGAATCCAGCGCACCGATCCTATCAATTGGTATCAGAGCGGTTTCTGACTTACAGATCCAACGATCTGCAGAGGATCCTGCTAGCGTTTTGGTGCATCATTATCTTCTACATATTGTTTTAAAAAAAAAATTGCCTGTTGATTTGTCTTGATGGCTCATCCACCGATTTTCAGTGGTACGGACTTTAATGTCTGGTTTAAAAACTCGCATATGTTTGTTACGACTACTGATCCAGATCTGTGGAAACTAATTTCACATGGTCCACATAGACTACCAAAAGATCAGTCCAAATGGACTAATAAGCATCGATCTATGTGTGCAGAAAATCAGAAGGCTTGGAATCTGATGAAGGCAGCTACTGACAAAGCCTTTCATTCATGTTTCCTTGATTGCAGATCTACAAGTGATATATTGGGGATGATGAAGAGAGCCGGGAAAGGAAATCAAACAAGCTGCATGATGGCTCGAGGAAGTGGACAAAGCAACAATCAAGAAGAAGAACAGGATGATGAGGAGGTAAATCTCTTTGAGAATTTTTGTCTAGATGATTGGGAGAATGCATATGCTGAATTATTAGAGTCACATGAGAGGTTAAGAAAACCGTATAAAAAATTGAAGAAGGGTACTGGGTTAGATAGTTCAAGTTCTCCATGTAAAAATTGTACTGAATTGAAAAATGTTCATGATGTTTGTATGTCTGATTTTCAAATGCTGAAAAAACAAATTTCGTTGCTGAAAATTGAGAATCAAGATCATGTAAATGAGATATCTGAACTCAAAGAGAAACTCAGTTCAAATAATGATAATCAGACTCTTGTTAACTATCATGACTAGTATGAAAAATTGCTGAAAAATTTCGAAAGTGTGAACTCAGATTTAAACAAGCTAAAATCTAAAAATGACTCTCTTAGAAAATCTGTTAAAGAAAATGAAGAAAAATTAGAGAAACTTAAAAAGAACACATTGCTGATTGAAAAATCTGATGCCATTAAATCTGTAAACATGGAGTTGCAGAAAAACATTGAAAACTTGCAAAGGGAGTATGAAACTCCAAATAATCCAAAAGTATCTCAAGATGACCATATTCTTCTTGATGAGTTAATTCAAAATGATACTTTGGTTAAAGAAAATGAGAAGTTAAAAGTGCTGAACGCCACTATGTCTGAGAGACTTCTAGCCTTAGAAAGAGGAAAAACTGTTTGCATTGAAGATTCTGATAAACTGAGCAATCTAGAATAGGAAGTTGAGAAATATAAAACTGCTAACAAAGTTTTGAATGAAGCTATGAATTGCAGTGAGCAAGAGATTGCCAGTTACGAGTTACACATTGCCTCTTTAGAATATGAAATCCAAGACTTGAGGAACTCTCTGTCAAAGTTTGTTGATGGGCAGAAAAACCTAGACAAGCTGCTAGGTATAAAAATCAACCCTAGGAAGGAAGGGCTGGGCTACAATAAGATCAACAAGAAAGAGCTTCAGAGCAAGTTGATAACATCATTTGTAAATACTTCAAATGTAGCCACAACCTCTAAAGATAAACAGCCCATTGTTCAGAAAATGCTAGGAACGAAGGTTAATTTTAAGAAAGAGGGACTGGGTTACAATCCAGTTATGAGGAAGGTTGATGGAACCAACCTGAAAACTATTTTTGTTAAATCTTCTAAACAGGAAAAGCCTTCTACCCCATCTCCAACTCAGTACAAGGCTAAGAAAATAGAAAAACAGGATAAAAATCAAAAAAGGACTAGAAAACAGAAAATAAATAAAAAGGATACATCAGTGCATGTTGATCACAGTCCTCACACACACTCACATGCATCTAAAAAGAAAATGATCTGTCATTACTGTCATAGATTTGGTCATTTGAGGCATGATTGTAAATTGATGGAGAAGGATGATATGAATGCTAGGAGATTTCATGATAAAAATCCTTCACCTCAGAAAAGGAAAACTGAATGTCTGCACTGTGGCAAACTAGGACACAGCATTGCACAATGCTGGTTTGCAAATGGTAAGAAAATGTCTTTTTCACATCATGCTAAATTCCCTGCAAACCATAATGATGTTGATAGGAATAAATTTGCTGTAAATAGAAAATATTCTGCATGTTTCAACTGTGGAAAGACAGGTCATAGGGCCATTGAATGTTGGTTGAATGCTGGTAGAAGAAATTCTATTTCATGCTTTGAATGTGTAAAGATAGGCCACAGGGCCATTGAATGTTGGCATGCTCAGGGAAGGAAGTCTAACTATAAATTTGGTAGATTCCCTACAAATAGAAATTTTTTTGATAAACCTGAATTTATCTTTAACAGAAAGTCTGTTGCATGCTATAACTGTTGGAAGCCAGGTCATCTGGTTAGAGAGTGCTGGTCACCTTTTAAGAGAAGAAATCACTCTTCTCATTTTGAATATGAGAAGTCTGGCTACAAAGCTGTAAATTGCTGGTCGAATGATAACAAAGGACAGAACCTTCATGCAAACAACAGAAACTTTAATTCTCATACACATAGATTTCATGATCATGCTAATGTGTACAATGAGAACAAAAATTCTGTTTCATGTCGTTATTGTGGTGGCTTCGGTCATTCAATGAATAATTGCTATTTAATGAAATCTGATGACCTTTATGCACAAAACTTGTTGAGAAAACCTGCTAGAAATGTCACTGTCAATTCAGGACCCAAGACCTCTTGGGTACCTGTTTGTGCAAAATAAGCTTTGTGTTACAGGTATGCCTTGGAAGCTGAAGAATAAAGAGGGGCAATAAACCAAGGCATTCAAGAATGAAACCCCTAGGATTGCACTATTCAGGTCAGTTCTGAAAACCTGTTTTTAAACCTTACCATCTGAAATATCTGGTTTAGATGTTTGCATAATCTGTTAAGCATACATAGCTGCATGTGTCATCTGCACAACTCTGTTTGAATCTTCTCTTGCATAATAAAATTCATTGCATAACTGGTTTGATGTGCTCTTGCATATTTGTCATCTTTTGAACACTATGAATATTCAAGTCTCTCAATGCTCATACTGAATTGTCTATTTAGACATTGAAATGAGAATAAACTTGCAATATCTGAAAACCTGAACTGCATATGAATGTTGTTTGAAATCTGTCTGTTGCATAGCTCACTGAAAATCTGGATTGCCTATAGGACTGCATGTTGAATTATCATGATTGACCACTATGGTATATAAATAGTAAGCTACCAAAAGGTAGGGAAATCTGTCTGGAGGTTCTTACTATGTGTGAGGTGGTCTTTTAGACCAAGTGATCCACCTAGTACCATGGGTCATTTTACTTTGATAGGGCAGTCTGTATATGCATGAGTCACAAAGACATATGTTCAGTTTTCATGGCAAACATTGCATGTTTTTAGGGGTAGTTAATTGCATGTCTTTGCATAGCAAACAATGTTGAGTCTTTGCATGTCTTTGCATACATGTAGTTAATTACATTGCATTTCATGGAAAAATGCCAAAAAGATTGACTGAATGCATATTGTCAGGGGGAGTCAATGCATGGCATGTAGGTTGTCAAATGCATACACTTGTCAGAATTCATTACATATCCTTCCTTATTGATTTTGTTGACAAACCTTGATCATATTCTGAAAACATTGAGCTTCAAAATCACTTCTATCATTTGGTATCAGAATTCTATCAGTCTTTCATGAAGATTTCAATAGGACTATTTCGATCATAAATCTGAAAACACTTGAACTAGGAATCTTCTATTATACGATTTTATGAATGTCTGAAATAACTCATGTGGTTTAAGTTTAATGTATTCACGGAGTTTATCTGTAATTCTCTTAAAAATATCTGAATCATGTTTAATAAACCTTAACCAACTATTTCATGATGTGCCTTGTAAAACCTTCTGAAATATGCACTATTGAATACATGGCTTTAATTGGTTAAGTACATGAAATTATTATTGACTTGAAGCAAATGAATTTGTCTGAATTGTCTAAAGGGTTAATTTTAGTCAGAGCAATGACTTTGGTCACTGAGAAACACATGTCCAAAGGACTGTGTCATGAGGTGCCATAGTTAACTCTGCTCAAGAATGATTGTTAATCAGGCAGAGCAATGGCATGCACACTGAGAAATACAACTCACTCATCAAAGAAATGATTTGTAGTGTGTCATGATGTGTAAATGCTACCTCTGTTCATATAAAGCATGACTGTTAGTCACACTAAGTGCTTAGGGATATTGGCCTCTGATCAAGGTATATCCTCTAGTTATAAAGTGTACACTGAACTAGAGTGCTCGTAAAATTTGTAGCATGAAAATTTGTTGAACAAATTGTAATATTTGAATATTGATGCAAAAATCAAATTGTTATAACCCTAGACAAAATCTCATGACTTCATAATTGCTTGATCTCAACACTAGTGCATGTATTTCTGAAAGAAGTCAATAAATTTGATTGTGTAAGAGAAAAGGAGGATAATCAAGATAGAATTATGAGGGCTTGGTTCATTTTTATTAAACCTTAGTTTTAGATATCAATACAGAATTTTATTGATAAACCTTGCATACATCATGTTTAAACCATGCTGATCAATAAAATTCATTCATAAGCCCTTATAGTGGAAGACTTTGAAAAATTATGTTTTACATTTATGAGATTGATATCTCCTTGAAAATCTTGTTTTGAACTTCTTGTGTTTCAAACTCTTCTCCTCGCTGTCCTTGGTTCATTGACCTGAACTTACCCTTGAATGCCACTGTGGTCTCCCTCTCAACCACATCAATTGGGAGAAATGCAACAGATGCATATCAATTGGTATCTATTCAGGGGGAGCTTCCTTGTCATATTGAATCATGTTCATATCAATTGTGACCCTGCATTCATATTCTTAGGGGGAGGTATTGCATTTCTTGCTGCATCTGCATCTCTGCATTCATACCTCTGCATGATTTTTTAAACAAAAGGGGAGAAATTTATTTGAGTCATATTGCTCTTTGGGGAAGAATGTGCTTTCATGTAGTTAAAGGGAGAAATGTTATTTCAATTGTTTCAAATCTGCTTATTTTTTCTCTCTCAAACTAGTGTCTTTTTGCTGAAGTCAAAGGGGGAGAATGTTTTGACTTGAGTCAGTGTGACTCATAGTGCTGCCATCATCAAAAAGGGGGAGATTGTTGTGCCCCTGTGATCTTGATGATTGGTTTTGATGATAGCAAACACTATAAGTCACCATATGCATGTGTGCATGAAGGACCTTGTTGATTCAGTTAAGTGCATTCATATGTGTTCATGTATTTGTGAATGTGTGCTTGTGAATGACATTCCATTATATACACTGTGTGCACACATCATTTCTTTGTCTTGCACATTATGTCAGTTTATCAGATCTAAAGCATTGCATTTGATGTTCAGTTATGTTATATGCTGCATAAAGCACTTATATACATATACATCAGTTGCTTTACTCTGCTTGTGGAAATCAGTACAGGCTAAACATCCATGCATCATTACATTCTAGCACAGTCTGGACACAAGTGGGTCGAATCCCCTTCCAGATGGGTCGACCCCCCAGATCATAGCACCTCATGCTGTGTCTTAACACAATCAGCAAGTCTGTACATTCGAGCATCTCACGTTGCATCTCACCTTCATAGCAAGTCTGTACAGCCTTCAGTTGCAAAACTCAAGTCTGTATATCGCATGCAGGCAGGCATTCGAAGTCCATACACTGCTGTGTGAACGCAAGTCTATACAGCCAGTGTCTGTGTTGCCTTGCATCTCAGCAAGTCTACACATCGGCTTCCAAGTCTGAACATCGCTATTGCATTCACGCAAGCCGTTACATTGCACTGTTCATGCACGGCACACCAAGTCTGTACAGAGTTCGCGTCTCATGCATCGTCTACATAAAGTCCATACATTCACTGTAGCTTGCTTAGCTGAAGTGTGTACATCCATCGTCTCATGAAGTGTGTACATTGCGTCACATTGTTAAAGTCTGCACATTGTGCTTTGAAGTTGCATCAAGTCTAGACATTGTCCTGTAGCAAGCACGAAGCCAAGTCTGTATATTCGTCAAGGGGCGAAGTCTATACATTGTGTCATTCACATCTTCAAGTCTGTACATTGCCCAGTCTGCATCTCGTAAAGTCTATACATTGGACTGTGCTTCGCAAAGTCTATACATTGGACTGTGCTCGTAAAGTCTATACATCCATCGGTTCTTAGTTGGGCCAAGTCTGTACATTGTTGGCCATTGCACATGAAGTCTGTACAGCACTCGCCATCATGCTACTGCTAAGTCTGTACATTGGCCAAGTGTGTACAGAGTCCTTTGCATCGTGTGCATTCTTCATTAAAGTCTATACATTCTCATCCGTCTTAGTTAACGTCTCACGCTGTTCAAGTCTACAGTGTTTAGAAGTCTATACATCGTCCGTCTCATAGAGAGTGTCTCTTTTGAAGTCAAAGTCTGTATAGTCCCTCTTAACGTCTCTGCTGAACGAAAGTCTATACATTGCACTGTACATCGGACCAAGTCTGTACAGTCTCATTTGAAGTCTTTACAGTGAATCATGTCTGAAGTCTGTACACTGCACTGTAGTTTGCACGAAGTGAAGTCTATACATCCACCTGTTCAACTTCGAAGTATGTACATTGGTACCTTTACCTACGTTACACTCGCAAGTCTGTACATTGGTACTTTTACCTACGTTGCACCTGCAAGTCTATACATTGCTCGAGTTGAGGTATGTACATCCATTATCTTGCCAAAGTGTATATGTTGTGAACCTTCAAGTCTGTACAGACTTTCCCTTGTTCAAGTCTGTACATCGTCCAGTTCTTTGGCAAGTCTATACCTTGTGAAAGTCCATACATTCGATTGCTTTGCCTTGGTGAAGTCTGTACAGCCATTTCCTTTGGCAAGGTCTATACATCGTGCATCTAGCGTTTTTCAAGTCTATACAACGCTGCTTGTGTTTCCTCAGAGTCTGTACAGCCAGCTCTGTCACTTAGCACCTCATCAAGTTTGTACATACTTAGGCTGTATAACACAAGTCTATACATCCGCACGATAGCTAGGCATTCAGCAAGTCTATACACTACGTTCATGCATTGTTCTCATCGAAGTCTATTCATTCAAGTCTATACACTGCATCATATGCATACTGCAGCATGTTTCTACAAGTCTATACACTGCATCATATAAGCATATTACATCATATGGTAAGAAGTATGTACACTTGTCTTGCCTCACACGATCAACTCTATACAGCCATCCATGCTTGCTTTGCTTGCTGAATGAAGTCTGAACATTGCCTTAAGCTGATACTGTCTTCGACTGATTAACTGACAGGATTGTTGGACGAGGTTAATGTGTCTGGGCACGTGACCCGAGGTGGGCACCTGGCACGTGATCCAAGAAGCTGAGATGCTGACACGTGGTAGCATCAATTGGGCGGGAGAAGTGGAAAGCACACGCCCTAAGCTGCTGCTATATATATATAGAAGACGTCTTCCTCAGAAGAAGACTGATAAGAATAGAAGAGGGCTGATCGAGACTGTGAGTGAAGAAGAAGTGAGGCAGAGAGCAGCAGAAGAAGAAAAAGAAGAAGAAGAGAAAAGAGAGAGCCTGCACGATCGAGTGTCAGAAAAAGAAAGAGAAAAAGAGAAGGAGAAGAGAGATAGTGAGAGTTCGTGGAGAAGAAGAAAGAAGTCTCGACTGAAGATCTGTCTACTGGACCGTGGATCAAATCCAGGCCAGTCAGCTCCATGGGAGCCACATCTATGTTATCTTTCTTTACAGCTTTCTGATCGCTGTGTATTTTTCCTTTCTTATTTTTCCTTTTTCATTTGGTTATCTTTGTTCTTCTGATTCTCTGGATAGAGGTCGGGTCCCTCCTGGTCTGGAGGAAGAGAGGTCTGTGACCTCTGGTTTGCTGGTGACGGGGAGTCACTGGTGTGTCCCCTCCTAGTCTGGAGGAAGAGAGACTTCAGTCTCTGGTTTCCAAGTGGCTGGGAGTCACTTGGGGTGTCCCTCCGGTGTGGAGGAAGAGGGGAGGCTGTTCCCCTGGTCATGCTATGTGGCAGCATTCTGTTCGCAGACTGAGTCTGCAATTTCTAGCTTGTGCTAGTGGAAGCCTCACTCCGATTGGGAGTGAGGGGTGGATGTAGGTCTGGAGGACCGAACCACCTAAAAAATTATATGTGCAGTGGTTTGCCTTGTGCGTTAGCTCCATGTCTTCTACCACCTTTCACAGATTTTCTGAGCGTTCATATTGCTATCTTGCAGTAGGTTGATTACCTTTTTCCGCTTCCGCTAGTTGATTGTTTAGGCGCTAGATAGATGTTTGTTCTTCGGTTCAAAAGAGATTCTGATTAGTTATCCAGTTTGTCTATCTTGTTCTAGTTAGTGTTCTAGTTTTCATTAAGCGAAAAGTTTTTTAAGGGTAGGATTCATTCACCCCCCCTCTGAATCCAGCGCACCGATCCTATCACCATTCACATGCTGGGCCTGGAAGCTGCCGTCAAGAGGGTCAACCCCAGGGGTTGACTCCCTTGGGGGTGGCTTTGTGGACACCTAAAATTCATCAGCAAGAACTCCGAGCTTCGCCAAACTAAGTAGAGGCAATGAAGAAGAGGAAATGAGGCAGCGTCGATGCATGCGTGAGTCTGTGAGCGGCCTGTTAAAGCAATCAGTTAGACTGTGTCGACGCAACCCACTGGATGCATCGACGCATGTTTGAAGGGGCAGGTGGCCTCCTAAGGCGGTCAACAGGTTGCATCGATGCACTTGTAGGTGCGCAATAAAAAAGAGAAAAGAAGAAAAAATAGAGAAGAAGAGGGGGAGAAAATAGCTGAATCGGTGCAGGCCTTATGAGCCATTGAATCGGTGCAAACCTCTCCCCTTCTTACATGTAAACCGGCGCACAGGGTTCTCAAATGGAGCATTAATCAACGCCCCCCTTGGCTCCTTGATCCGGCGTGCAAAGGCCCCCTGGGGGCACTTGAATCGACGAGCTCTCCTCTCCTCCACTTGAATCAACGCCAAGCCTCCTGCTTGCGCATGAATCGGCGCCAAAGCCATGGCACCCTTGAATCAGAGCCAAGCCTCCTGCTTGCATGTGAACCGGCACAGGCCCCTTTGAAGATGATACGGCGTCCCTTCCTTTGAAAGTTAAACCGCCACCCATTCCTTTGAGGATGATCCAGTGGAGCTCTGCTCCCCCTGCTGCCCACGGCGTGAGAAGACACACCTCCACCTACTCCCTATAGCCTCGTCCGTAGGCCTGCGGCGTCATAGGGACGAACATGTCACTGTCGGTGCCTTGTACAGCGCGGGAACGTGGGGACTTCGACACGTCCTCGGAACCTCTGCTCCCCTGCGGCGTGATAAGTGTCCATTTTCTATGTGTGATAAGTGTCCATTTTCTATGATAATTCATTGCATACAAATCATTTTATGTGCATATAATGACGCAATTATGCATAGTTAACTTCAACTCTGCGTATAAATTGGGCCGTTTACGCAAATTGATTAATTTGGTGATATCATTTAATAAATTAGAGTTGAAGGTCATGGGCATTAATTCTCCATTGCATAATTATGAGCATTTGTGATTTATGGTAATTTTTATGGATTAAATCACAATTATGTGTATGCAGGACGCTTAGGGCAATTGTAGGAGAAGTCGGGGGCAAAATAGTCTGAGGACAAGGAAGAGAAACCCGAGGGCGCCCTCCTCTTTCCCCCTTCAAGTTTGACCAAGTCAAATGTAGCCGCCACCTATTTTTATTGGAGGGAAAAGAAAATTCAAGTTTTAAATTGAGAAAATCAAGGAGGATATTGAAGAGAGAATTAAGGAGGGGATTGGGGGAGAATCTCCACCCATTTAGGAAACTCCAAAAGGGGGCGCCCAAAACCCTAGAAAGGGGGGCACCCACCTCCTCTTTCTCTCCCTCATTCATCACATTCTCCCTACATCTCAGCCATCCATCTTCTTTTGATGCAATCTCCACCTTTCATTGACCTCATTTTGCCTATAAATACCCCATTCTTTGGAGAAGAAAGGGATCTTGGATTTTTGGCTTGCTAGAAAATTTTCCTAAACCACTTAGCCTCTCTCCCTCAACCCTAGGTCGCCCCTAGCCTTCTTGATCTATCCCTAGGCCGCCCCCCATCTCTCCCTTTCAACCCTAGTGCGCCCTTAGCTCCATCCTTCATCTTCTTCCTCTTTTCTCAACACCCTAGTGCGCCCTAGATCACCATCTCCATCTCCTTATATTTCCCCTCTAGCCATTGCTATCTCCCTCACATCTAGATCACCACAACCACTCCTCTACCTCTTCCTTAACTCTCCATATCCCTCTCTCCCTCTCCCCCTAGATCTCTCTCCTCCCTCTACGTAACATCCTCCAAAAGCGGCTCCAAAGGCGAAGGCGACTTCTTCCCGGCATAGACGACATCATCCTCGCAAGGTGGTTCGTGATCCAAGGCCAAGAGAGGACGGCGTCATCATCACCATTGCTGCCACCATCTCCAAACTCCAAACTCTAGGATCTTCATGTTTTTTTATTGTTTTGTGTCATTTAATTTCATTGTAATCTCGTTACGTCATTAGTGTACTTTTATCTCGCATTTCATGTACTCTTTTTTTTAAGTTAATGAAAGGAGTTGTTCTTTTGATCTAGATCTTGCTCTTCTTCCCTCTCTACCTCCTTCTTCTATCTCTTCTTTTCCACTTCATGCAATTATTTTCTATAGCGTAGGCGCATAGTCATAGGCATTTTTAATTAAGTGTTCGGTTCGTTCATTATTTCACTATTTTCTTTAAGTAAAGTAAAATCACAAGTATTTTATAAAGGAATCCAAGGTTATTAACTTCAAAAGTCTCTTCTTCCCTGTGGATTCGACCATTCTTGCCACCATATTACATGTTTTTCATCTAAGTGCGAGTTGAAACTTTTAAGATTGGCACACGTGTTTTTAAACGACGAACTTTCGCGTAGGTAATTTTTTGCACCGTTGCTAGGGAGGAATGATGATTTTTGATTTAAGAACTTTATTTTTCTTGTGTATATAAGTGTACTAATTTCTCTTTCTCTTTCTTATTTTTACAGAAAAAAAATAAAAAAGGGGAGAACAATCAAATCTGAAAATCTAGAAAAAAATATGTTAGAAAATCTGTCGCGGAAATCAGAAACATAGGTGCAGAGGACAGAAAATAGAAAATAAAGAGAATATATATGTCGCAAAAAGCAGAGATCTGTAAGCGAAGGTCCTGTCCTATAAAAAGAAAGTCTGAAAAGAAAAAAAATCAGAAAAGAAAACAATAACAAAAAATCAGAGGTAAGTTGTCCTTTCTTCCCTTTGTCTTTTGATTTAGTCATTTATTTCAAAAAAAAAGCTTTCATTTAAGTTTCATTTCTCTACTTTCATATCTTGTGGATAGATAGGGTCATTTAAAAAAAATCACTTGAACTTCAATAAAAATCTTCATTGCAAGAGTAGAACATACACTTACATGTTATAGGTCATGCATCATTTAGGATAGAATTCTTATTGTTATTTAATTTTTGTTAATTACATTGTTGAAGATTGCGGGGGCAAAGTGAGTTCTTTCAAACTTTTCCTTAAACACATGCTCATGCATATTTGCATAGAACCCTGAATTTGTGGTGTTGCATCTCATTTTAAACAATCTTACATGCAAAACCCATAATCACATAAGGTGGGGATTTGATCACCCTTCCTTGGCCCACAAACAGCAATCCCTGCATTTGCATAACCCAAACCAAATAAAAATCAATAGACATTAGCCCTAGGGTTCACATTGAGATTTGGGTCCACTTAGGCTCATTATCAATTTGGAAACTGGTGTCTAGGAAAGAGGTTCAATGGCAAATGCCTTAAGCGGACTTGTGATTATTTAATTAGGTCCCTACGAAAGTAGGGAGAGCCTCCCACAACCTCACCTCTTACCTCACTGGTGGATAAGTTTGATAGTGGACTTAGGCTGGATTTAAGTTGATTTGTGAGAAACCTAACATTAAGCCCACTTAGTAGTTGGAACCTAAGGGAGATTGTGTTTGCACCACTATCTAAGGTTGGTGTCTAGGTAAGGGGTTAAAAGGCTACGCCTAAGTGGATTCGTGGTTCATTAATTAGGAGCTTGCGAAAGCAAGGGGAACCTCCTATGATCCTACCTCTTACCTGGCCAACTTGAAAGTCAGTGTGTGCAAGATTGTAATTGAACTTTGGGGAATTCTCACTATTTGTGCTTCTAAGTCCAATGAGCCTTAGGTCTTATAGGTTAATTTCTTGAACAAGTGTTTGAAAAAGAAAAAAAGAAAAAAAAAGAAAAATTTTAATTTCTTGGTGTTCATGCACGGTAGAATATCCCAACATCCATATTTAGTTGAGCCCATCCAAGAAATTGAAAGAGTGATCCACCAAGCCCAAAACCAAGCCCAAAATCCAATTCAACAAATGGCTAATAAAGGTGAATTGCCCAAGCAGATGAAGGAATACTTCATTCCTTCTAGCTACTAACCTTCCACATGTATCCATCTACCGGAAGTGCCAGCAGTCCAATATGAGATAAAATCTAGCACTATCCAAATGCTCCCTTCATTCCATGGGCTTACAAATGAAGACCCATATAAGCATCCAGATGAGTTCCTAGAAATATGTTCCACTATCAAATTTTAGAACTTCACAGATGATGCCCTAAGGTTGACTCTTTTCCTCTTCTCTTTGAAAGATAAAGCCAAATATTGGTTAGGGGTGAACTAGGGTTTAGGGAGAGGGATAAAATGCTTTAGAAAATTCTCTAGCAAATTATTCTCCCCCTAAACTTTCGCGTAGTCAATTTTTTCCATTTTAGTTCCATTTCTCTACTTTCCATATCTTGTGGCTAGATAGGTTCATTAAAAAAATCACTTGAACTTCAATAAAAACCTTCATTGCAAGATTATAACCCACACTTTCATGTTTTAGGTCATGCATCATTTAGGATATAATTCTTCTTGTTATTTAATTCTTGTCAATTACATTATTGAAGATTGCGGGGGTCAGGTGAGTTCCTCCAAACTTTTCCTTAAACACATGTTCATGCATATTTGCATATGAACCCCTTGTTTGAATTTGTGATGTTGCATTTCATTTTAAACTATCTTAAGGGCAAAAGCCATAATCACATAAGGTGGGGATTTGATTACCCTTCGTTGGCCCACAAATCATAATCCCTGCACTTGCATTTCCTAAGCCCAATAAAATCCAATAGACATTGGCCCTAGGGTTCACTTTGAGATTTGGGTCCACTTAGGCCCATTATCAATTTCAAAACTGGTGTCTAGGAAAGAGGTCCATTGGCAAATGCCTTAAGCGGGCTTGTGGTTATTTAATTAGGTCCTTATGAAAGTAGGGGGAGCCTCCCACAACCCCACCTATTACTTGGCTAGTGGACAAATTTGATAGTGGACTTGGGCTGAATTTAAGTTGATTTGTGCGAAAGCTAACATTGAGCCCACTTACTAGTTGGAACCTAAGGGAGATTGTGTTTGCACCAATATCTAAGGTTGGTGTCTAGGCAAAGGGTTAAAAGGCTATGCCTAAGTGGATTTGTGGTTCATTAATAAGGAGCTTGCGAAAGCAAGGGGAACCTCCCACGATCCTACCTCTTACCTGGCCAAGTTGAAGGTCAGTGTGTGTATGATTGTAATTGAACTTTGGGGAATTCTAACTATTTATACTTCTCAGTCCAAGGAGTCCTAGGTAGTATAAGTTAATTTGTTTGAACAAATGTTTGCAAAAAAAATAAAAATAAAAAAATAAAAATAATTCTTGGGGTTCATACACGGTAGAAGATCCCAACATCCACATTTAGTTGAGCCCATCCAAGAAATTGAAAGAGTGATCCACCAAGCCTAAAACCAAGCCCAAAATCCAATTCAACAAATGTTTAATCAAGGTGAATTACCCAAGTAGATGAAGGAATACTTCATTCCTTCTAGCTACCAACCTTCCACATTTATCCATCTTCCCGAAGTGCCAGTGGCCTAATATGAGATAAAATCTAGCACTATCCAAATGCTCCCTTCATTCCATGGTTCTTACAAATGAAGACCCATATAAGCATCTAGTTGAGTTCCTAGAGATATGTTCCACTATGAAAATTCAGAACTTCACAGATGATGCCCTAAGGTTGACTCATTTCCCCTTCTCTTTGAAAGACAAAGCCAAATATTGGTTAGGGACCTTAGGAAGACCCATCCGATCATGGGAGGAAATGCAAAAAGAATTTTTGAAAAAGTTATATCCTATAGGTCGGACCAAAACAATGAGAAGAGCCATCACGGGTTTTGCTCAAACCCCCAGGGAATTGATCCATGAGTCTTGGGAGAGAATGAAGGAGTTGTTGATAAAATACCCACATCATGGGATATCAAAATGGCAAATTGTGCAAGCTTTCTATGAGGGATTGGCTGAACCTTATAGACAAATGGTTGATGCTTCTTGTGGAGGTGCCTTTATGAGCAAAAGTGAGGAAGAAGCTTATGATCTCTTTGAAATGTTGAGTGAAAATTCAATCAACCATGCTTCTCTTTCCTCATATGAAAGGTCAGTAGAGCCATCTAGAAAAGTTGGGATGTTTGAGGTAAAAGATAGGGGAGAGTTTGAGCCTAGATTAGATGTGAATGCCCTGGCTCAGAAACTAGAAAACGTTGACCTGTTAACACAGCAAGTTGGTGAACTGATTAAGTTGAATAAACAAACTTTCATTACCCAATCACAACCATCTTTCCACTCTCGCCAAGGTCAAGTCCAGGAAGCATGTGTGCTATGTGATAGCCCAGCCCATAAGGTAGACCAATGTCCTACTGCGGCCCAACTACCTCCTCTTATCCAAGAACAAGTTCATGCAGCCCAAGGATCTTCCAAGCCCATGGATGACCCTTTTTCCACTACATATAATCCTGGCTGGAGGAACCATCCAAATTTCTCTTGGAAGACCCCGCAAGCCCAAACTTACCAATCCAAACCCCAACCACATGCCCAGTTTCAAAACCAAAACTTCTACAAGAACCAACCATTGCCCAATCAGTCTCAACCCACTTACAACAAACTGTCTTATTGCCAGCCCTCATTTGGTCAACCCACATATGAGCAACCATCATATCCACCCTCAGTTTACCAACCTCCTAGCTTACCCCAGACAGTGACCCAGAATGATGACAAAATAAATCAATTGACACAACAAATTCAGGCCCAAAATCAACAGATTCAGGCCCAAAATCAACAGATTCAGGCCCAAAGTCAATCTTTCCAAGTCCAAATGGCTGAGATGAAGACTCAAATTTGCAAGCTGCTGAAGATCAACATGAGGAGAGAACCGGGCAAACTTCCCAATCAACCTGTGCCCAATCCAAGAAATTATCCTTCAGATTTTCAACAACAGCCCCTTCTACATGTTCCTCAGGGTCAATTTCAACAAGGTCCAAATACACCGAAGGGCCCACAATTTGAGAATGCCAAGGCCATCATGACCTTAAGAAGTGAAAAAATCCTTGAAGACCCCTACTTGGCCCATCAATCCAATGACGCCTCATCAAGCCAAGCCCACGATGTTATTGAACCCTTGCCCAAGGCCACTCCCATAGTGGATAGTGAGGAAGTCAAGAAAGACAAAGGGAAGGCTAGAGTAGATGAATCACCTAAAACTTACAAGCCCAAGATCCCTTTCCCCACTGCCTTGGAAGTTGGAAAAGAAAGGAAGAGGCAGAACATCCAAGCTCAAAATGAGGAATTGATGAAATTGTTTAAACAAGTTCATATCAACATCCCACTTCTTGATGCCTTCTAACATGTGCCCGCTTATGTCAAATTTTTAAAAGAAATGTGCACCCAAAGGAGAGAGCCAAAAATGAGCCCCAAAAGAATTCTTTTGTCAGAAGAAGTGAGTGCGGTCTTATTAAATGAACTAACCCAAAAGATGAAAGACCCCGGTGCTCCACTCATATCTTGTGTCATTGGCGGTGTCACCTTTGAAAAGGCATTATTGGACTTAGGAGCTAGTGTAAATATTTTGACTAATTTAGTGTACCAAAACTTTGGGATGGGAGAGCTCAAACTAACACCGGTGATCCTCCAATTGGCAAATCGGTTCGTTAGAACACCTAAGGGGTTAGTGGAATATATCATTGTCAAAATTGACACTTGTTATTTTCCTGTGGACTTTTTAATTCTTGACATGGATTCCACCCCAGATTTGGTCCAAAGCCCCATCATATTGGGCCGACCTTTCTTGGCCACTACCAATGCCAACATCAATTGCAAATCCGGACTTATGGATATCTCCTTTGGAGATCAAAAGACCACATTGAATGTCTTCAAGGCTTCTAAGCACATGCGGGGGGAGAAGATTGTTACTCGGTTGATGTGATTGAAGATGTTCTAGAGAGCAAACCTCCTTTTGACCAATTTGAAAAAAATCTCATTGAGTCTGATGATGATGATCTTATGCCTGTCATTTTGGCTCAAGATGTCAATAGGGGGAGTGAGGAGGAGTGCACTAGCAACACCATAATGAAGGAAGGGAAGGAATTAGGGGGTGGATTGAAGGATAGTGATGATCATATTGATATCACCACCCCATCCTATGAATGTTTTGAGGTTGAGAGTATCACTGTGAAGAAGAGCGGCCCAAATAACTCATTTAAGGGTGTTCATGAAGAGGAGGATTGCTTGGTGGTTAATAATCTTGATGATTTAATAGAGACAAATTTTGAAATTCCTCCTCCTTTTGAAGAACATGCTGAAGGGACCTTGTTAGAAAAGTTTACATTTCGTTTACCAACCCCAGTATTGGATAATTTGATTAATGATCTTAATTCGATTGATGAGTTTGATGAGGGGGCCTTATTAGAGAAATTCACATTTGATCTGACCCCTGTGCCCTGTCCCATAAAGTTTGAATCATTTGATGAATTAGATTCTGGGCTCATGCTTCCTTCCAATTTGACTCCCCTGAAAGTTAAGCCTCTCCAATATGACATTCTAGGATCTGAGGGAGATGTGCAGCTATATTCACCTTTGATTTGACTTCCCATAAGAAAGACATATTGATTAGTGTTCTTAAGGCACATAAGGCCATCATTATGGGGAATGTGGCAAATAGTGTCGATATTATTCAAAAATTATCGGTGCCTGAACAAGTTACTGTGGAGGAAGTAGTCAATAAAGGGGTAGTCATGCGAGTAGATACATCATACGCGGACCAATGGGTAAATACTGGGTAAAGGTTCCACCCTAATTTTGAAAGATTAATGGCCATTGATCATTACATGACCCCTGAAGAAGAGAACGAGCTCACAACTATTGTTAATATTAAAATCAATAATGTGTAGAACCATCTTACTTTCAGCCCATGCACGTACATGCATAATCTTATCTTTGCATGGCACAAACATTGGAACTTAAAAGAAGATAAGATCACGTGGTGGTTAATTCTCAATGCGACACGTGGGTTAGAAGCTTGCATGTGTCTGGATGAAGACGTTAAAATTAGCGCTCGTTGGGAGGCAACCCAATTACTCTTTCTCCTTTAAAAAAACAAGAGTTATTGATTTTATTCTTTTACATTAGGAGCATGGAGCAACATTTCTTGGTGGAGGCACCGCCTTTCTCAGGTTGTATCTCTCCTCGCTAGCACTTTTCATGGCTTTATTTCTACATCTTGTTCATGCCATTAGGGACAATGTCACCTAAGTTGGGGGGAGATAGCTCAAAAAAAAAATTCTCAAAATTCTTTTCAAGCTCAAAATGTTTGCAATCTTTCATAACACCCCTAACAAGTGCTTCATGATCATATTTCATGATGAGAAATTTTTCTTAGAATGATAGGACTTAGAGTCTTATTTGTGAGAGTAGTAAGTTAAAGGGGTGAATTAATTGGTTATGGCGTTAGCCTTTTCCTCAGAATACACCGGAAATTCTATTGAACTTGCATACAATTGCACAATAATGAGATTATTGGACTTCAAACGTATGGGTAATGGGAATTTTGCTTAGCACTTAGGGATGATTGATTTTCTGCATATTCTTTGAAGAGAGATTGTGAGGAAAAAGCTGCCTACTGAAAATAAGAAACCATGAAAAATACCCATGATCTTAGTAACCGGGCCTGCTACACCTAACAAGTGTTAAGGTTTGCATCAAACGGTGAAGGGACCCCTGATCTTAGTAACATAGCCTGCTTCACCTAACAAGTGTTGAGATTCATGTCAAACGGTGAAAGAGGTACGTAATATCATCTGTAAAAAAAAACTGAAGGCAATGTGAAGCTACCAAAAGTCAAAGATCTGATTTGAAATATGCAGAATTGAAAAGCATCTTTAAGTGAGAGGTAAAAAACTCATTCATTTAGATTGTTTGGTAGTCACTAATCAAGTTATATCACTTATACACAAAGGAATATTTAATTTTGAGTGTATCCTTTGGAAAGGTCTAAACACATGGACTAATGAAATTTGTTCCGAACACATACTACTTGAACTAGTAATACTCCAAAGTCTAAATCATTATGCATAATGTTCTTATCATGAATTATGACACATGAGTTCTTGCTAATCCTAATTCTATAATTGTTTACATTGCTAAGGGACTAGCATTGTTCAAGTTTGGGGGTGTGATAAGTGTCCATTTTCTATGATAATTCATTGCATACACACCATTTTATGTGCATATAATTAGACAATTATACACATTTCATAGTCAATCTCAACTTCGCATATAAATTAGGCCTTTCACGCAAATTGATTAATTTGGTGATATCATTCAATAAATTGAAGTTGAGGGTCATGGAGATTAATTCTCCATTGTATAATTATGAGCATTTATGATTTATGTGCATATTATGATAATTTTTATGGATTAAATGGGAATAATCTGTGTGTAGGACACTGAAGACATATGCAGGAAGAACTAGGGGCAAAATGATCTCAAGAACCCTAGGGTGCCCTCTCCATCTCCCCTCATGTTGACCAAGTAAAAATTGCAGCCACCACCTATTTTTTGTTGGAGGGAAAAGAAAATTCAAATATTTAAATGGAGAGAATGAAGGAGGATATCAAGGAGAGAATCAAGGAGGAAAATGGGGAGGGGATCTCCACCAAATAGGAAAGGGGCACCCAAAACCCTAAGGAAGGGGGCGCCCCCTCCTCTTTCTCTCCCCCATTCATCACAGCCATGTTGGCACCTAAAATATGATCGTCGGCGACCAAGCCATAAGGACGAACGACCCGGCCCACCGAAGCGCGGGAGCCAATAAAGATCAACATATTGAAGACTTCTCAAGCTGCCAGAGCCTCGAGTCATTCCGTACGGACACGGGGGCTTCACCTCAGGGGAGCCGAGACAAGCTCACAACCAACTGGCAGTGCGACCAAGCCTGCCCAATGAACCGGCATCGACTCTGTCATGCCGCATACACCACATCTGTTGTCCAATCAAGGACGACGGTCTATCCGGTGGTCCCCCACCAAATGAAGAGGTTCTCCCGAAGATGAAGGAGTTCCCCCGGCTCTCCAGCACGGAGGACCGAAAGCTCCGGCGGCGGAAGATCCCGATCACCCGACATGGGTGCGGCTTCCTGCCAAGATGGGCCCATTAGCGGCCGAAAGATCACCCAGCTTGGGCGGATCTATCCCTGGTGTTGTCACGCCTTCTGAGAAGCTTCGGACACGAGCCAGGCCAAGCTAACGGCATGGATCATAGAGCGGAAGGCCGTGTGCCCGTAGAAAACCCGTGCGAGCAGCCTAAAGCAATCCAGAACCTCGAGAATGGCCGTACGCCAATCTAGGAGCTTCGACAGATCATATCGTCGAAGTCTTAGTGAGCAGTGGCAGAGTACATGTTCACGATGGCCCCGAGTTCATCGACTGGCTTGAAGCGTACAAGGGGCATTAGCCCGGCGCGCCTTAAACCGGCGCGCCCCTCACTCAATACCCTTATCCCGGCGCGCCCCCTACCTTCAGCCCTTAGCCCGGCGGGCCCCTTACCTTCCGCCCTCATCCCGGCGCGCCATCTACCCTATCGGATGGCGCCTTAAACCGGCGCGATAAGTTGATGAAGACTCTCTCGGCGCGCCAAAAGCTCACGCCGGATGAAGAGCCTCCAACCTGTTATATATATGGGCGAGGTTCGATTGAAAAAAGAGAGAGAGGCCGCTCACGGTGCAGAGAGGAAAGAAAAGAGGGGGCCGCTCTCAGAGAAGAAGAAGGCAACTGAAAAACGAGGGAGAGTTTCTTCTTTCTCGGGAGATACAGAGAGCGAGGTTTTTTCTTCTCTGAAGGGGCGATCGTCGGCCTGCAGCTACGATACTCTATTTTTTTGAGGAACAGGTGGGCAGGGGTCGTTTCTCTTCCTGCTTTCCGCATTTTCTTTTTCTTTTCCTCTAAGCTTCTACCCATCGAATGTAAGCGATGGAGGGGGGGGGGGGCGACGATGATATGAGTCGATTCCCCTCCCACCTTTTTGTGATTTCTTCTGCCGTCTTCTCTGTTATTGTGCTCTGGGCGTCCTCTGCCTCTAATGTCATTAAACGGCGACCAAATAATGGTGCCGGAATTGTAATCTCGCCGTGCAAGTGTTAAATCCTCCCCGTCTTAGGGATGGTGATATGTATGCATGTCTGTGGATGCTTGAATCAATAAATTGGATGAACGATCTTCCCTTTCTCTATCTTTATCTATGCTGACATGCGCGTCAGGATTCTTCTCTGCGTAGAGCTGATCCCGGTTTCCTTGAGATTCATATCATGCCCCGAATCATCGCGGGCTACAGAAACACCCCTCCCCGGGGGCTTTCTTTCGTTTCATTTCTTTTATGTTTAGTTCAAGGACTTTGCATCCCGTTCTCCTCTCGGATGGAGCCGTGCCTCTGCGCGCGCCTTTGTCTGCCACGTACAGGGTCTATCCCCTTGAGTATTGTTTTCTAACTATTCGAGCATATGTCCCTGCCGAGGGTCTGTCTAACTTAGGCCTTTATCACTTGTTCTTCGTGGCCACCTGCATCGTTCCGAGGTTTCCCCGTCACTTCGATCACCCGGGGAGGGGGACATTCCCCTGTTAGTTCCTGCAGTTGCCGGGCGACCGAGGGCCTTACCTCTCCATGGTGGGCGTCTTCTCGAAGCCATGGCTAATAATGAAGGGGAGCCTGGTTCAACGAACTCAACCCCGACAGGCCAGGGTTCGATCGAGACCAGGGGGTGTGTGCTCCTTGTAGGCTAGTCCTCGGAGTCCCACTCTCCCAATGGTCAGTCCCTCCATGGGACGAATCACTGACTACGAGTCCTTCACCCCTTGTAGGCTAGCCCTCGGGGTGTCGTCCTCATCATCAGTGACTTCGCCCTTCTATCTCTTTCCTCATGGAGCTTTGGTGCCCCTAGCAGGCTTGTCCTCGGGGTATCCTATCCAGTGGGGTATGCTGGCCGCCTTTGGGCAGACCGGTGATGTAGGGGCTTGCTCCATTAGTGAGTATGACCCCGATTCTCCCCTGCAACTCTATTTGTTCAGGGGAGATGCTGTCAAATTTTTGACAGACTCCAGATAATTATGTCAATAAAATGATCGCTCCGAATCGAATCAACTCAGTGCTCGAGTATGAACCTCGCACTGACCTCCCCCTCATTTCTAGAAGGCCATGGACTCCAATCAAACAATCATCTGGCCCAACAACTCAAGAAAGGGTCCCATGAAGTCTAATAAACTTAAAAAGGTTCATAATTCAACAAAACAGGTTTAATACGGCGCGGTCTTAACCGGCGCACCCTAAACCGGCGCGGTACCCCCCCGCGCTGGATTAACCCCACACTCATTTCCTTAAAAATTTTCCTTGCGCCTTTCCGGCGCGCCCCAACCCTCTTACGCGCAGTTTCAACTGCATGAAGACCGCACCGTATTAGCCGCTATGCCTACGCTTTATCGCGCCGCATAAGTTTTCTTACATAGTCACGCCGGTTTTGAAGCCTCGTGCCGCTCTAATGGTTCATTTACCCCGGGGCAAGCCTCGCCTCTCGGGGGCAATGTCGACAAGCCGTAGCAGGCAGTGAATTGAATAAAGAAGGGTCAAGCAAGCCCGAGTCATGTCATCATCATACTCACCATCATAATCCGTTAGCATTTCACTTTCGCTAGCATACTTGTGTTGCTCTTCCTCTTCTCGACGAGGGGTAATAAATGTGGCTGATCGCCACCGTTTCATAACACTATCTTCACGTGTAATCTAGGCGTGAATGTCTTACGTGCATGCATGCATAGACCCTCGGGTATATCAAATGGCATCGACAGAAGACCGGGTTACGCCCGGCCGGAAGTCTTCGTCATGCGCGATGGTAGTCTTCGGACCTACATCCTCCGCCATGTACCGAGGGTCCATAATTCCATGAACTATACATCTGCTATACGATAAATATGTGCATCCTGCATGTCTTCCTCATGATCATCATGTAGCTCTTTTTAATCCAGCTTCGACGGCCCGCTATCTCGGCAATTAATCAAAGGTGTTCCCTCCTCGTGGGGGATGTAATTAACGCCATAACCTTTACGGTATGGCGGACTACTGGTATCGACCGAACCTCACATTCGCCCGATATGGGTCAGAATGAGCGCACAATAAAATTGTCACTCATGTGACTGGCACGCCCGCGTCGTCAATCAGTCAGTTGACTACCAGTTAGCCAAATGGTCGATCGATACTCGAATGAAAAGGGAAAGAAAGAAAATGCTGAAACAAGTTTGGCACGCCCGGTGGGACTGGTGTCACCTTTCATCTCTTTGCCGAGATATTCGGGCTTTGAAGCCCTTTCAAAGACTACTGATTGTTTCCTGTTTGTCTTTGCAGGCAGACAATGACAACTCATGGAATAGATGGCGTCGACTTCGATCAGTCGATAGTCGCTAGACACGCGTAAGGGTACCTGGCGGTACCTATGTTATTCGGCAGCTTCCCTGCCGCTGTAGGCTTCCCCAACTTCCTGGGCTTGGCCTTCGTCGCCATCCTAGAAGTCGAAGCCCCGGAACCTTCCAAGCAAGCTACAGAGGAAGCGGAACCTCTGAAGGTTCCTCGCTGCAACGACTTGCTCAAGAATCCGGCCCCGACCGCTAGCTGCATGGTGCACCACGTTGTACGTGGGACGCACCCCGCTGTAGTCAACAAACCCCCTAGAGGACGTCAGCGTCGCCGGGCTCGCAAGAACACTGCTGTGATCACCGGAACTGTCTCTCAGTCCGGGAAGTCAATGTTGGTGGGAGGCATGCGTGTCTTCCTCAACGGGCACACGGCGCGGGTGACCCCAGACCGAGTCATCCCAAACGTTCCTGTCCACAACACATGTCAGGCCCTTGCTGGAAGGAGGGCAGAGATGAAAGAAGCCGGCCACCATGGCCAAGGAAACCCGGCACTCAAGCCGAGGAAGTTCAGACAGGTGTGGGTTCCCAAACGGACCCGACCTGTCCACCAGCTAACACCCATCCGCCGCCATCCTGTGAATGACAATGCGGAGGTGATAAGAGAAAGGGGCCTACCCTCAAAGAAGGGAGAAGAGGTGGTTGCAGATCCTCCGCGCCACCGAAGTTTCCGGGCTGCGGCCTGTCAAGCCAACGTTCCTGCCACGGGGCGAAGGTTCCAACAGCCAGCCGACAGAGCTCGACTGGCCTACATTCCTCCTTCTGGAGGCCGACCACTATCCCCCGTGCTACATCAAGAACGGGGTCGAGAAGAAATGGCCTGCCTGGTCAGAAGCTATTTCCTAGGATTGGGCAAAACCTCACTCGGACAGCAGCGGCTGATGCAGACAGTCGCCACTGAAGAAGATTACTGCCCATCAACGGCAGATGAAGAAGAGATGGAGGATATAATGATGGTGTCGTCGGTCGATGACAATGGATACGATGACGGCTTTGAGATTGAAGCCGATGAAGCCTTCCCCGAGCGGGAAGAAAGAAGAAGGGTTTCTGTGTTCGAGAGGCTGACTTTTCCGCAACAAGCCAGGCGGAGGGTCCATCGACAAAGAAGAAGGATGCAGGTTTTCACTTGCAACATTGATGGTGTACCCAGCCGATATGGGGAGCTTCCTGAAGACCCCAAAGAACTGGTTCAATTGGCCGTACGGCCGGGGCCAACTACCCGCAGGACAGAAGCAGCAAGAGGGCTTCTGACAATGATGAAAGAGAAACAGCCCCAGGTCTATCTCCACTGGGATGATAAAGCCCACGTCTTGACCGCTAGTGTGGTGACGACAGAAGAAGAAGACGACGTACTCCTCGACATCCTGCCTGAGGGTACGTCCGGGGAGACAACAGAAGGTGTCCCCACCACTATAGATCCATCAGTCTTGATGTTGCTGCAAAAATATCAATGGGAAATAGATTCCCTGAAGAAATAGCTGATGGAGAAAACTGAACACGCATCGGCCTCTAAACCACCCGAAGTCCAGGGTGAATCATCCCGAGGAGCGACTCGTCGAGACGACCCTCCACCGCTCTATACACTACCCTAGCCGTCAGAGCCAACTATGACGACAGCACAACAGCGACCGCCACAGCCTCAGCCGCTGCTAGCTCCGGTGCTTCCTCAAGTGCACCCAACACCCCCACTGCTGCATCCTCCATAGGCGACCACCTTGGTCACCCCATACCTGCAGCCAGCACACTTCTATCCGGAGCCAGTCGACCCCACGGTCGTGAACCGGATGATGGTGAAAAGGATGATCGAGCTGAAGCTCGCAGAGAAAAGCGAAGGCGACTACGTCGCATTCGATGCCTATCGGGTGCCCTACCCGCAACACCATGCGGCTAAGCGACTTCCCCCGGGAGTCAACAGGCCGCCCAAATTTGACAAATTCAACGGGAAAGGTTCCCCAAAAGAGCATATTGCATATTATATGACCGTTATGGGTGATCTGGCCACCGACGAGTCATACCTGCTGAAATTCTTCGGGTCCTCGCTGACGGGGCTCGCTTTCGAATGGTATTCCAGTCTCTCGGCCGGGTCAATTAATGACCGGTCAGATATGCAAAGGAAGTTCAGAGAAAGATTCCATGTCACAGAGAGGGAGGTCACAGTGGCCGAGCTCTATTCAACAAAACAAAGGGCATATGAGACAGCCCTTGACTACATCAAGAGGTGGAGGAATCTCGGAATGAGATGTAAGCGGCCCCCGCATCAGGAGGACGCTGTGCAAATATGTAAGCAAAATCTCAGGAGGGAGGTCCTGGAAAAGATGATTGGTATGGAAATACGGTCGTTCGACCGGCTGAATAATGTGGTAGCTGAGGTGGAAGCTTTTCTAGCCAAGCCTGTCCCGACGTCAACTGCCAGCATAGCCCAGAAAGGCAAGGCGGCGGAACGGCGCCCCACACCTAAAGAAGCGAATGCGCTTGATATCAAGGCGTTTGAGCAACAGAAGGAGAAAGGTAAGAAAGCGGCTCCCCCGCAACCTGCGAAAGCTCCAGATGATAAAGAAGGTCCTTCGCTGAGGGACAAAATGAAGAAAGCTTATTCCTTTCCAAAAGACAAGACCCGAGTCCTGTTCGACTGGGTAACAGAATACAATATGGTCACTCTGCCTGAACCAAGGAGGCCGGAGGACCTAAAAAGAAAAGACAGTCCAAGATTCTGCCCCTAGCACTAGATGTTGGGACATCCAATCGAAGACTGCTATGTTTTCAAAGACGTCATCGAAGGGATGGTGAAGAAAAATGAGATAGAGTTGGGTGAGTACAAAGTAGACCCCCCCTCAGCCACATGAAGCCCCTTTTAGGAGGGCAGCAGTCAACATGATCTCACTCTACCAGGCATTACCTGAGGAGATCTCTGAAGCAAGCACACGGAGCACCTACGAAATCCATTTCCTGGAGCCCGTGAAGGAGCAGCAGGGGTGGCAGCAAATCCCTGTGAAGCACAAGAAGAAGAGGGCACCCCGCCCAAAAGAGGGGGCACATATCCGTGGCATTACACCCCGGCCTGCTCCGCCAGTGGTAGCACCCGTATGGGTCACTCCACCTACAGCTGTCAGAATACATACACCTAACAGGAGGAGACAAACTCCGCTGCCAGTAATCAAGGAAACCAATCCTGGGGTCCTTCGACTGCAACACTTAATTGAAGGGCTAGATGAATATGTACAGCCCGAACTGAAACCTCTACTGGTACGGGACCACGTCCCATGGCAAGAGCTGGAGCAACTCTCACTCAGTCAAGGGGAGGAAGCTGAAGCAGCACCACCTCAGGAGAACAACATGTTCTGGGGGCAAGCACCTGGAGAAACCAAAAAGAAGAAAAAGCAAAAGAGGAAGAAAAGAAAGGCCGCTGGGGCCCATAAAACATAGGTCGTCTCCTGCAATACCCTGTCAGCACTCTTCGACCTGCCCGGAGAAGAGGAAGAAGAAGAAATTTGCTTCACACCCCATGCTGGGGGAGGCAGGGCCGAGGCGGCAACTGCTGCACATGCCACTCGGTCAGGTCAGAAATGGGGGCGCCAGCCACCACCCAATCACAACATCATGTTCAGAGGGGAGCAACCCTACAAGACACCTCCGCCGGAGGTTAAGGGAGTTCAAATCCCTCCTCCGTCAGGTCTATACAGCAAGACTGGGGGCAAGACAGTCCCTTCATTCCTTGAATTCATGAAGATGTCAAAGGGGAAGCAGCCTTGTCAGGAGGCTAACCCTACACCCGGGGTCAGTCACCCGCAGCCAGCGCAATCTACTGAGAATGCAAATGCAGATGGGGCTTGCCCTACAGCAGCTAATAAAGAAGACCCGACAGCCGATGCCAGTCAAGAGGGTGCCGAGTCCGAGGAAGGTGAAGCAGGTCCGTCTGGACCCACAAATCAAAACCTCCCCAAGCCCAGATGGGCTGAAGAGATGAAGCTCTCCAATGTCCGGGATGGAAGCCGAATAATGAAGTTGCTCAAGAAGCTCCCTGCTCGATTTACGATATGGGAAATTCTCTCTTTAAGTGAAGAGACTCGACAGGCGATCATCACTGCTCTGCAGACGCCTGCTCATTTTGAGACCTGCATAGCCGAGGCTATACCAGAAGCCAGTATGACCTTTTCTCCAGAAGACATGCTACTACCTACTGCCAGTCACAACAGGCCGCTATATATGAAAAGGCACCTGAACGGAAGAGAACTGAACCGGATTCTGGTCGATCCTGGTGCAGCAGTCAACATCCTGCCATATAGAATATACGAGAGGTACCACTTTAATGTGCATCTCGAGAAAGTCGGGGATATGCGTATCGCTGGCTTCAACCAAAAGTGTGAAGTATCTATGGGAGTGGCAGAGTTCACACTGACCCTGGCAGATTTCACTACAACGGTGCAGTTTCATGTCATTGACTCTCGCACCTCCTACAAAGCACTGCTCGGCCGCCCATGGCTGCATGAAAATATGGTGGTGCCCTCCACGCTCCACCAATGCATCAAATACAGCCTCCAGGGGAAGGAGGAGAGGATATTTGCTGACATCCACCCATTCGAGGTGTTTGAATGTCACTTGGTGGACGCCAACCTATATACGGGGTCTCCCCGGAAGGTTTCTGAAGCTGAAGCCCCCGTAGGGGCATCAAAGAACAAATCGGGTGACGGTTGGTATCCACCACCGCCGCGCGGATATGTCAAGCCGAAGGTGGTTTCCCACATCACGGCTTCTGGAAATGTCGGCAGGGTGACACCCCGAGCATTATACCCCAAAGCTAAGGAAGTGCATGTTGATCGACAGCACGACCGCATCGGAGTCCCGGCCGGCCTCACTAAGCCAGTCTCCGGCCTCGATGGTCCCACTGTCGAACCTTTCAAAGTTTGGGAGGTGACACAAGAAGATGGGCCCAGCAGCTTGTTCTATACAGCTGAGGAGCATCCCACTCAGGAGGACATAGACTGCAGCCTCCCTGAGGATCTAGCCAACCCGCGGGTTCCTATTCAGGGCCTGGCATTTACCACTGATCGGACGGCCAGGATGTTTCAAAAGCAACACATCCCTCCCGATCAACCTCAAAAACGCAAGGAAGCTTTTCAGAAGATGTGGTATCCTGCGAATCTGGACAAAGAAATGAGACGTGTCTCTCAACATCCGGGTCTGGGCTTCACCCTGGAAGACTACTATTACAGTGGGCGGTACGAGGTGGATACCATCTCCACCTTCTATCCAACTGAAGATAGCCCTCTGGGGGCAACCTTTGATGAATATCCGGCGGAAGCCGAATATGCTGAATTAGCTCTATCCAAGAATCAACAAATGGAGACCTTGATCTCCTGCCGATGCTGGGAGCAGGTCCGTCCTGAAGAAGCGGCCTTTCAAGCCGAATTTGATACGGCTAGCAGCAGCGAAGCCGAAGATACTCAAGAAGTAGGAGTCTCTCCCTCCGCAGGGGTCCTACTAATGACAACTTCAGCACCCTTTCTACCAATCAGGCAGGCCTTGGTCAACTCCAATCAAGGGGGGCCAGCTACCAGAAAAGAAAAAGCCACTTCTGCAGAAGATACAACTGTCCCAGAAGGCGAGACTCCTTCAACTTCTGCTACAAATCCAATATGCTGTCCGAGTCCGACGGCAAACAACTACTGGCCTGTCATGGTTGCAACCTCATCTACAAGCACTGAAGCTGTTCTCTCACCCTCGGGAGCTGCAACGGCAACGGATATGTCAATAGATCCATCCACACAGTCGCTAGCACGAGAAGCAAGAGGACCCCATGAAGCTCTGGCAGTGTCTGACAAGGAAGTCGAAGTACTCGACCCTCGAGATGGTGTTCCAGACTTCGTCGACCTCCAACCGGCACCTCCGAAAATAGAAGACGGAGGCCAAGCCACAGTCGACGAACTGATAGAAGTCAACCTGGGAAATGAGAAGGATCCTAGGCCTACCTTCCTCAGTGCCCAACTATCCCCGGACGAACGGGAGCTGTACATCCAGCTGCTGCTAGAATACCGGGATTGCTTCGCCTGGACTTATAAAGAGATGCCAGGTCTAAACCCTGCTGTCTCACAACACGAGCTAACAATCAGCCCCGAAGCCGAGCCGGTGAAGCAACCACCGCGGCGTATGAGGCCGGAGCTCATCACCCGAATCTGTGCTGAAGTTGACAAGCTCATTGATGTGGGATTTGTTGAAGAAAATCAGTACACCACATGGCTGGCGAATATCGTCCCCGTGAAAAAGAAGAATGGACAGATCCGAATTTGTGTTGACTTCCGAGATCTAAATAAAGCCTGCCCTAAAGATGACTTTCCGGTGCCAATAACCGAGGTCATGATCGATGCTACAACCGGCCATGAAGCCCTGTCATTCATGGATGGGTCTTCCGGCTACAACCAGATCTGGATTGCGGAGCATGACCGGGTCCATACTGCTTTCCGAACTCCTAAAGGTATTTATCATTACAAGAGAATGCCATTCGGACTGAAGAATGCTGGCTCAACCTATCAGCGCGCAATGACCAAAATTTTTGATGAATTGCTCTACCACAAGGTCGAGTGCTACATAGATGACCTGGTGGTCAAGACCAGAAGAAAAGAAGATCACCTGCAAGACCTCCGGATTATTTTCCAGAGGCTGAGGCAGCATGAACTAAAAATGAATCCTATGAAATGTGCGTTCGGAGTGTCGAGCGGAAAATTCTTGGGCTTCATCGTCCGATATCGGGGAATCGAGATAGACCCCGCAAAGATCAAGGCGATTCAGGAGTTACCTCCACCTAGGAACATCTCCGAGCTGAGGTCACTACAGGGCCGCCTGGCTTATATCCGGCGGTTCATTTCCAATTTGTCAGGGCGATGCCAGCCTTTTCACAAGTTGATGATGAAAGATGTTCCCTTTTATTGGGATGAAGATTGCCAGACAGCCTTTGACAAGCTAAAAGACTATCTGAAGACTCCTCCAGTATTGGGCGCACCGGTGAAAGGACGGCCGTTGATACTGTATATAGCAGCTACACATAATTCTCTGGGGGCAATGCTGGCCCAGAATAATGAAGAAGGGAAAGAACAAGCCCTCTATTACCTCAGTCAGAGACTGGTCAGAACTGAAGAAAAATATACTTATATTGAGAAGATCTGCCTGGCACTAGTCTTCGCAGTCAAAAAGCTCCGGCATTATATGTTGTCGCATGAGATCAGCTTGGTGTCCAAGGAGGATCCCCTGAAATATATTATGTCCCAGCCGGCACTCAAAGGCCGCCTAGGCAAATGGGCAGTAATCCTTATGGAGTTTGATGTCTCCTACGTACCGCGCAAGGCCATCAAAGGTCAAGCTATTGCAGACTTCTTTGCTGAACATCCGATACCCGGGGAAAGCCCGTGGGAACCAGAACTTCCCGAAGATGAAACCCTAGAAGCCGCCCAAGTACAGCCTTCATTATGGCAGCTATATTTTGATGGCGCTTCCAGAATTGACACCTCTGCTACCGGGTCATCCAGGGTCAGAGCAGGGGCAGGTATAGTCCTGAAATCTCCAGAAGGAGAAGTGGTGCACACATCCTGTTCCATAAACAAGCAATGCACAAACAATGAAGCAGAATATGAAGCCCTGATAATCGGGTTGCAGATTGCTCTGTCCATGGGAATTTAGATGCTGGAAGCATTCGGAGACTCCATGCTAGTTATAAAATAGCTGGAAGGAGAGTTCGAGGTGCGAAAGCAAGAGCTCTTCCCCTATCACCAGTTGGCAACTCGCCTGATGTCAAGATTTTACTTCATCAGCATCAAGCATATCAATCGAGGCCGGAATGCTCAGGCAGACGCCCTCGCTAAGCTAGCCAGTTCATTGGCGGTCCCGCCAGACACAAGCCTGAATATAACAGTGATCAACTGCCGACAGGTCCCCAGCGTAACGGAGGTTCTGGCCGACGAACAAGAGATGGAAGTAGCAGTCATCGAAGGGGTTCAGCAGCCCGACTGGAGAGAGCATCTCCTACGCTGGTTTCAACACCAGCAACTTCCAAAAGAAAAGGAACAGAGAATGAAGCTCCTGAGGATCAAGGATTCTTACGAGATGAGAAGCGGGACCTTGTTCCGAATTATGGCAGATGCCCGAAGGAAAGTCCTACTCCGTTGCTTGTCTTCAGCAGAGGCGGGACAGGTGATGCAAGAAGTTCATGAAGGATCAGCTGGAGCACACCAGGCTGGCCCGAAAATGAAAATTGAGATAAAGAAGCTGGGTTATTATTGGCCCACTATGTTTAATGATTGTTGCAAATTTGCCAAGGCTTGTCAGAAATGTCAAGAACACGCTAATGTGGCGAGGAGACCTCCAGTGCCACTGCATCCCACTCTACCAAGTTGGCCGTTTGCTCAGTGGGGCACGGACGTGGTAGGGCCACTACCAGCATCTTCATCAGGGTGCAAATACATCTTAGCAGCTACAGACTATTTCTCCAGATGGGCGGAGGCGGTAGCACTAAGAGATGTGACCGGAGAACTAGTTGCAAGATTCTTCCGGCAGAATGTAATATTCCGGTTTGGGATCCCCAGCCGAATCATCTCTGATAATGGCAGCCATTTCAGAAATCAGAAGGTTTACCGGCTAGCCGACAAATACAAAATTGACTGGAGGACATCGTCCCCCTACAACCCTCAAGCCAATGGACTGGCAGAGGCCTTTAACAAGACCTTGTCCACACTATTGGCAAAGACTATCAAGTCTAACAAAAAGGATTGGGAAGAAAGGATGTACGAAGCACTTTGAGCTTATCGTACTATCTACAAGACCCCAACCGGCTGTTCACCTTTCTCCCTTGTCTATGGGTCGGAAGCTGTAGTGCCGATTGAACTTGAAGTTCCTTCATTGCGAGTTGCCATTCAGCACGGATTAGTCAGTGGTGAGCAGACCAATGCAGAAAGAAGATTGGAAGAGCTCGCTGAGCTCGAAGGAAAACGCCTCCAGGCGCAACAAAACATCCAACTCTACCAAGCTCGCATGGCCCGTGCTTTTGACAAGTTAGTCAAGGGTCGAGAGTTCAAGAAAGGAGACCTGGTGATGGTCAAAAGAAGAGAAGTGATGGCCTCTAACCCCAAAGGGAAGCTGGTCAAAAACTGGGTCGGACCGTATGTCGTCCGCCGAGTATATGAAGAGGGTGCCTACGTCCTTGTAGACCACAAAGGAGTCATCCAGTTCTCTCCCATCAACGAAAAACACATTAAGCTGTATCATGCGGCGCAGCCAACACACCCCGAGTGATCGGTCGGAACACCTTTTCCTTGGCTAGTGGCACTCCGCCCTAACCGAGCTACCCTTTCCTTGGTCTAGTGGCACTCCGCCCTAACCGAGCTACCTTCTCCTTGGTTAGCGGCACTCTGCCTTAACCGAGCTACCCTTTCCTTGGCTAGTGGCACTCCGCCCTAACCTCGCTGCCTTCTCCTTGGTTAGCGGCACTCCGCCTTAACCGAGCTACCCTTTCCTTGGCTAGTGGCACTCCCCCTAACCGAGCTACCTTCTCCTTGGTTAGCGGCACTCCGCCTTAACCGAGCTACCCTTTCCTTGGCTAGTGGCACTCCGCCCTAACCGAGCTACCCTTTCCTTGGTCTAGCGGCATTCTGCCCTAGTCGAGCTACCCTCTCCTTGGTCTAGTGGCACTCTGCCCTAACCGAGCTACCTTCCCCTTGGTTAGCGGCATTCCGCCCTAACCAAGCTACCCTTTCCTTGGTTAGCAGCATTCCGCCCTAGTCGAGCTACCCTTTCCTTGGTCTAGCGGCATTCCGCCCTAATCAAGCTACCCTTTCCTTGGTCTAGTGGCACTCCGCCCTAACCAAGCTACCATTTCCTTGGTCTAGTGGCACTCCGTCCTAACCAAGCTACCCTTTCCTTGGTTAGCGGCATTCCGCCCTAATCAAGCTACCCTTTCCTTGGTATAGTGACATTCCGCCCTAATCGAGCTACTTTGCATTGGTTAGCGGCATTCCGCCCTAATCAAGCTACTTTTCCTTGGTTAGCGGCATCCCGCCCTAATCGAGCTACTTCTCCTTGATCAGGCGGCTTTCCACCCTAATCAAGCTACCTCTCCTTGGTTAGCGGCATTTCGCCCTGATCAAGTTACCCTCTCTCGGCTCGCATTCCGAATAAAAGAAAAAAAAGAAAGAAAAGAAAATGGGGTTAAAAATAGAGATACCCCGCCGGACTTGCTCCCATATCGGGACAAGTGCAAAAATGGCTATAACCCGGCTGTGGTGAAAACCCGAAAGGGCGTCGCAGGCAAAATCGGGTACCCCGCCACGTGAAAACCCGAAAGGGCGCGTGGGCAAAAGCAAGAGGGGGCTGGCTTCGGAGAAAACCCGAAAGGGCGCCTGAGTCGGTAAAGTGGTAATTTCCCAAATGCCTCTCCTATTCTCCACCCAATAAAACTCCGAAAGGGACAATCATCAAAGTCCCGCCGGAAATCCTTTAACACATCATTTTCGACCCTTGTCACCATCGGCAAGATCGGTCGCTACCCTATCCGGTTTTTGTCACCATCGGCAAGACCGTCTACCCCTTTCGACCCTTGTCACCATCGGCAAGATCGGTCGCTACCCTATCCAGTTTTTGTCACCATCGGCAAGACCGTCTACCCCTTTCGACCCTTGTCACCATCGGCAAGATCGGTCGCTACCTATCCGATTTTTGTCACCATCGGCAAGACCGTCTACCCCTTTCGACCCTTGTCACCATCGGCAAGATCGGTCGCTACCCTATCCGATTTTTGTCACCATCGGCAAGACCGTCTACCTCTTTCGACCCTTGTCACCATCGGCAAGATCGGTCGCTACCTATCCGGTTTTTGTCACCATCGGCAAGACCGTCTACCCCTTTCGACCCTTGTCACCATCGGCAAGATCGGTCGCTACCCTATCCGGTTTTTGTCACCATCGGCAAGACCGTCTACCCCTTTCGACCCTTGTCACCATCGGCAAGATCGGTCGTTACCTATCTGGTTTTTGTCACCATCGGCAAGACCGTCTACCCCTTTCGACCCTTGTCACCATCGGCAAGATCGGTCGCTACCCTTCCGGTTTTTGTCACCATCGGCAAGACCGTCTACCCCTTTCGACACTTGTCACCATCGGCAAGATAGGTCGCTACCTAGCCAGTTTTTGTCACCATCGGCAAGACCGTCTACCCTTTTCGACCCTTGTCACCATCGGCAAGACCGGTCGCTACCCGTTCTCGGTTCTGGCCGTTCTCGGCAGGATCGTGTATCCATCAGTTTCACTATGCCCTCCTGAGTCCCCCGAACTCTCGGCCGGCATAGGCCGTTTCTAGTCTCGAGAAAAGTCGCGGCGCGGTGGAGTGAACACCTCACCCCTTCCCTGAAGGCGTGAGCGCTCTCCTGCCCTAGTGACCCATACACTGGGACTAGAATCAACGGGCAAATGAAAAGAAAAAATGACAAGATGGAGTCTTCATTCAAAATCAGGATGGAGATTTTTCATTACTATGAAGTAAAAAGCACATGATTACATGGGCCATGCCCTGGAATACATAAGGTGCATTAAAAGGGAGCACATAAAGAAAAGAGACTACGGCAAAGGGCGTCGGAAGATGTCCTCTAGCACAGGAATACCCAGGGAGGGATGACGGATCAGTTCTTGCAATTCTGAACTCGGTGGCCTCCAGCTCGGATAGCTTCATCTCCAGGGAAGCAGCTTGTCCTTCAGCCATCTCAGCATCCTCAACCATTTGGACCCCCAGGCGATCTACTTCTTCAAGTTCAGCCTCTATCCTGGAAAGTTCGGCCCGCAATGCCGTCATCCGGGCCGTCAGGAAGCTCCGGCATTGTAAAGAGGTGTTGGCTTCGTCCCTCGCCCTCGCCGTGGTCTCTTGCAGAGAAATAAGGGCCGTCTTGTTTTCAGCCCGCTCCAATGATATGGCCGCCAGCTGGTCAGCTGCCTCCCGGCCCAAGAACTCCCTCCGGTTCACATACTTCAGGAGCAGGATCACCCGCGGAGTCCAGTCGTCCATGGGACAACCGAGGGCTAGCAGCGAGCGGGACAGATGCTCTATCAAGCCCCTCAGCTGAATATAAGTTAAATCCCTACTGGCTGTTACGGTCTGCTGGAGGGTCCCCAGGAACTGCCACACGACATCACTCGAGGACTGAAGACCAAGTGGCGACGTCTCGGGCAGTTCAAACTCTACTCTGCCATCCACGGCAGCCCATATATCATCAGCCGTCCCGGAGGATGACGACGGCATAAGCTGCAGCCCACTACCACTGGGAAGAACCGCACCGGCAGATGCGGTGGCTAGATCCTCAACAACAACAATCTCTTTACCGATCCCCTGGGGTGGGAGTCCAACAAGAACCTCGAGCACCGAGGACGTCCGTCCCTCAATAATCTCCCCGGCTTCTATCTCAGCAGAGCCACCCTTCTCCAGAACTGACTGCTGTGCAGCCTCCCTCGGCGGAGAATCTCCGGCTACTGCCGAACTATCAACTTCCACGAGCGCTCCGGGACCAACTGGAACCATCGCTGCTGCATGATCCTTTGGGTACCGCAATGCGATGGGCCGCAGGACGGACGAGAAAGTCGCCTGGCCTGTTCCCAGGGCCGGGAGTGGTATCTGCACCGTCATAGTTGGCAGCGCCACCTCAGTCTGCATCAGAGATATACATACAGTTAAAACCTGGCTAGAAGAAGGAGAAAAGAAGCATGGTAAGCATCGGTCCTGGATAGGTCCTTACCTCGGCCTGGACTAAGCTCAAATCTTTAAGAGCAGCTCCCCCAGCGCCAGCCTCCTCACTCATAAGCGATAATGACGGCACAGGACCGCCCCATGATAACCGGGCCGGGCTGAAAGTCAGATAGTCACTCTCATAGGCCGAGGACACCCCAGCATCGTCGGTCTCAAAATCAAGTGGTGATGGCTCCTCGTCACTGGAGCCGCCACCATAATCTACATGCTCAGAGGAGGAAGACCCCTCTGCTCTCTCAGGATGCTCCACCGTCGAAGTAGGAGCCTCGCCAGTAGGAGCATCACCCTCGGCGGAAGCTTTTCCGGTGCTCTCCACACCAAGGGTAGCAATAGATGATACCTCGGGGGCGGGCTCTCCCTGCCCCGAGGGGACCACCTCCTCTGCACTCTCCGAGCCCGGAAACAATGGTGGTTGTATATCGACTACAATTCACAGCAAAAAGGGGTCAAGACGGCTGAAGATACGAAGATTTGCGTTGCTATCGCAACTAAACTATAGATTACCTTCCATCTCCCGCCGGGGTGTTGGAGAGGGTAGATCCCTTTCTATGGGAGCAGCGGGGACTTCCTCTGCCCCATCCCTAGCCGCTACATCTGCCGTCGCCTCCTGTCCGACGACCGCGGCAACTGTATCGGCAACTGTCAGTATGGGCCACCCCAAGTGGTCGAAACAAGCTAATGCACTCTGAAGAAAAGAAGAGCCTACCTTCGGCCTCTAGCCCTTGTACGCGAGAAGCCTCAAACTCTTCAAAAGATACAACAGAAGGAATGACGGTTGCTGATTCCTTCTCTGCGGCTTTCTTCCGGCGTGCCCGTGTCACTCGGGTCACCGCCGCTTTCGCCTTCCCGACGGCCTCTCGCAGTTGGGACCTAGTCCTCTTCCTCGAATCTCCAGGAGGTAGTGGCGTCGTGGTCGGGGCCGGCTCAGGAACTTCAAAATATGCCAGCTTTTTGGCCTTTATGATCAGCTCCCTGAAGTACCGGGTCTCCTCCGAAGTCGGTCGGACTGTATACGCACAAGGGTGAGAATGATGCAACCACAATGAAAGGAAGAAGCTGGCCGAAGGGCCTGAAGGAAAAAATAGAACTTACTTGCCGGCCCTGTATAAAAGGGGAAGAGAGGCCAATAAAATAGCGATGGCGTCTTGTCCCTCGAAGCCGCCTCGCGAATAAGCCAGCATAGATCCTCGATCTTTTTGCTCGGCTCAGCTAGCAACGCCAGGTCCTCGTGTCCACGGGAGGACAGCAGATAATACAGGCTTAGATGGTCCAGCCCCCACTTGTCTGCATATTTGAAGGAGATCTGAAGAGGATGGTCCAGTATGGCTTCGCTGGGGCTACCCACCGAGAGGCCATGAGACCGAAGGAGTGCGAACAGCCAGGGGGTGTTGGCATATAAGTCAGCCCGCCTGTCCTCTTTGCGAATGAAAGCCCGGTAGGGATACAACCTGTCCACCTCGGGACGCCAGTCGGCCACGGCCGCGATGGGCTCCTCTACTGGCAAAGGGAGTTGCTGGAGAATCACCCTCTCACTGCTTACCCGGCATAAACCCCGAAGGGTCTTCACATAATCATCCTTGTTGATCGGGGGCAACTTCAGCTCAACTTTTGTCTTGCGGCCTTTTACGAGCTTGCGGGCCTCTAGATAGGCCTTCACGTCCGTATTAGTCCAAGATTTCAACTTCTTCAAATAAGAGGCGTCAATATCAAGAACTGGCTCCGGCTGGGAAGCTAAGAACCTGTGCTCCGCCACGGCCCAGCACTCTCTCCGGGAGGTCCTGTAAATCCCGTCCGCGCATTCCACCACTTGACGTATTCAGGCGTGACGCGAGGGAACCGTGCGGGGGTGGGCACCCGGAAAGAAACGTCTTCGCGACGATGGAAAAAGTCCCACCATATCCGGGCGTCATCATTGGACGTTTGCCCGGCCCTGTGCCTGTTGGGCAATGCAAATTGCGAAGAGGAATGTGGAGTCTGCTGGTCGTAGCCAAAGTTTCGACTGAAATGGAACGGGTAATACGGCTCCAGCCACAGAATGCCGCTCTTGCGAAATACGAGGACACTAGGCCTGATGGCCAGTGCCCAATCAACCAACTCCGGCTCCAGAATAGGCCTGGTATAATTGGCCTGGGAAATCGGATGGATGTACTCCTCAGTTTCAAAGAGCTTGCATTGCCTCGTCTTATTCGTCAACGGGCTCGAGTGAGCAGCTAAGCTCCAGAAATGACGAACCCCGGGCGAGTCCACGGGAAGACGGGTCAATTTACCCCGAATGGCATAGAGTTGCTCCGCTAGCGATGATGGCTTGGCACTTGCAAACTCTATCATGCGCGGGACCAGAGGAACTGCTTGTAACGCCCGAGGAGCTGCCTCCGGAAACAGGGTGCAGACCCAAGCATTAAAGAAATGTAACGGACCAACCTTCTGAAGGCTTCTGAGGAGGCGCGTCTTATGCAAGTCTCCCAACATCTTGTAAATGAGGCACAGGGCCACTGGGCAAAGAGACAGCTTGGTACCCCAAGCCATAAGACAGGCTGGATATATGGCTTCCGCCCTGATCACGCTCTCGTCACCCTGAGGGAGAGCAAAGGAACAAAGCCAATAAACCAAATATGCAGCACAGTGAGTCACTACATCAACACCAGTAGGGTTTGGGTTTTCCCCCTGCCCTCCTCTCGAAGAAGATGACGAAGCGGCCTGGCGTCGTATCCTCTTCTTCCGCTTCTGGGCCACCGGTGCTATCGGAGGAAAATCTTCATACTTGTTCTTCCCCTGGAAGAAATATTGAAGCCAAGCGCCCATCCACACTCTTCGCTTCTCGCCCGGCTTTCGAGCTTCTCTCGTGTCGTGCGACGAATGGAAGAGGGTGCGATACGCCTTCATTAGATACCGATAGGCGTAGCCCGCCATATACCGACCGTCACCGTCGGTCTGGTCCTTCAACCAGTCAGGCCAACAAACTTCTTCATACGGCTCTCCATCAATGGGCAGGCCACTGAGCTGAGATAGGCTCCACAAGTCTAAGGAGGTCTCCCCCTCTGAAGTATAGAAGGTGTTGTATTCAGGGCAAAACACCTCGATCATGCCACAGCACAAGCCTCGGGAAATCGGGTACCGATATCTTGAAGCGTACACGCTGTGATATACACCGGCTCTGGTCAAAAGAGGAGCATAATGATGCAGCACATAGTCTGTGAATTCCACTGCTCCGGGCCTGAATGTGTGGGCGTCTGTAGCTTTCAACTCAGCAAACCACCCCACGGAGATCTGGTGCTTGAAGCGAATCGCCAAGCAATCCAGCAAGAATGACTCATCTCTATATCCCCATCTCAACGGGGCAAGGAATAAACCAAAGATCGGCTTCTCCCAATCTACTCTGCCCGCGGAGTCATTCCACCGAGCAGGTACAAATTCGGGAGCTCTGGTCAACAGTCCGTCTGCCGGAGCCAGGTCTTGCAGCCCCAGCACAACGCTCCACTTCCTGACCTCCCCAGGGAGATAGATGGGTCTTCCCCGCATTACACATTCGGCCAAGCTGTCTCTCTCCACCAGTAGAGCCTGCTCGACCTTCCGGACGGCGAACACATCCCGCTTCCCCTGAAGGTTGAAGCGCCGAAGAAGGGACATCAGGTGCTTGTCCTTGGTATAATCCTTCTTGGTCACGCCCTCTCTATTATAATGAAAAGAGTCGCCCCCGAGAATAAGGAGACGACCGGTGTCTACAGTGTCCGTCTCCAAATCCGAAGACTACGCAACTATGGCCACCTGGCCGTGACCCCAGTTGAGAGAATTAACATTCTCCCATGTCACCACGGCACGAGAGGAAGAGATGGATGCCATGACAGCTGCAAAAAGAGCATATCAAACAAAAAAACAACGTCAGGAAATGGCTAATCAAAGGCGAACTTCTGACAAAATTTCGGCAGAGTCTCCCCAGCACAGGGAATTGCCGAAGAAAAGCGGGAACGCGTTCATTGAGGAACGATCCCTAAAAAGCAGCCATCGGCATTACACCGAGGCCAGAGGAACACCCGGGGAAACAGCTCCGAGGGCAAGCCCTGCTAGAAGCCTCCCGGGGCCCAAAGAAAGGGTTTTGAAACCCAAATTCACGGCACCTCCACTCACCCGAAGGAAGAAACCACCGCTCTCGGCGCCAGAAGGAGAGAAGAAAAGGGGAAGAGAGAGAAAGAGTCGGTGCGAATGAGAGGGGATGAAGAAAAAAACAAAGAAGAGGGAAATATATAAGGGAAGCCCCCGACCGCTAAACCGGCGCGCTATTTAGCGCGCCGGATTAAAACCCCATAAGCAAAAGGCGCGCCGAGGAAAAAGCGCGCCGAATTAAAACCCCACGGCGTCAAGGCCGCGCCGAGTTAGCAAGGAAAAGGGAGAATAGCGTGCCGGATTAAAGCCCAAGGGCCATGCCCGCGCAGGATTAACATCCCAAAGGGCAAGGGAGTGCCGTGTTGACCCCGCGCCGTACTAACATCTAAACGGCGCCAGGCTAACGCCCATGCCGAATTAAGGGCCATCCCAGGCACCCGCCAATCAAGGAAGGGGTCAGTCCGGGTGAAATACATCCGTCGGCCCTGCTACACTCGTGCCTTGCTCGCAACACCCACGTCTGGGGGGTATTTGTTGGCACCTAAAATATGATCGTCGGGGACCAAGCCATAAGGACGAATGACCCGGCCCACCGAAGCGCGGGAGCCAATAAAGATCAACATATTGAAGACTTCTCAAGCTGCCAGAGCCTCGAGTCATTCCGTATGGACACGGGGGCTTCACCTCAGGAGAGCCGAGACAAGCTCACAACCAACCGGCAGTGCGACCAAGCCTGCCCAATGAACCAGCATCAACTCTGTCATGTCGCATACACCACATCCGTTGTCCGATCAAGGACGACGGTCTATCCGGTGGTCCCCCACCAAATGAAGAGGTTCTCCCGAAGATGAAGGAGTTCCCCCGGCTCTCCAGCACGGAGGACCGAAAGCTCCGGCGGCGGAAGATCCCGATCACCCGACATGGGTGCGGCTTCCTGCCAAGATGGGCCCATTAGCGGCTGAATGATCACCCAGCTCGGGCGGATCTATCCCTGGTGTTGTCACGCCTTCCGAGAAGCTTCGGACACGAGCCAGGCCAAG
Organism: Amorphophallus konjac; assembly: GCA_022559845.1. NCBI lineage: Eukaryota > Viridiplantae > Streptophyta > Magnoliopsida > Alismatales > Araceae > Amorphophallus > Amorphophallus konjac. The sequence goes on from CM040121.1 coordinate 154,546,678, forward strand.
CTAACGGCATGGATCATAGAGCGGAAGGCCGTGTGCCCGCAGAAAACCCGTGCAAGCAGCCTAAAGCAATCCAGAACCTCGAGAATGGCCGTACGCCAATCTAGGAGCTTCGACAGATCATATCGTCAAAGTCTTAGTGAGCAGTGGCAGAGTACATGTTCACGATGGCCCCGAGTTCATCGACTGGCTTGAAGCGTACAAGGGGCATTAGCCCGGCGCGCCTTAAACCGGCGCGCCCCTCACTCAATACCCTTATCCCGGCGCGCCCCCTACCTTCAGCCCTTAGCCCGGCGCGCCCCTTACCTTCCGCCCTCATCCCGGCGCGCCATCTACCCTATCGGATAGCGCCTTAAACCGGCGCGATAAGTTGATGAAGACTCTCTCGGTGTGCCAAAAGCTCACGCCGGATGAAGAGCCTCCAACCTGTTATATATATGGGCGAGGTTCGATTGAAAAAAAAGAGAGAGGCCGCTCTCGGTGCAGAGAGGAAAGAAAAGAGGGGGCCGCTCTCAGAGAAGAAGAAGGCAACTGAAAAACGAGGGAGAGTTTCTTCTTTCTCGGGAGATACAGAGAGCGAGGTTTTTTCTTCTCTGAAGGGGCGATCGTCGGCCTGCAGCTACGATACTCTATTTTTTTGAGGAACAGGTGGGCAGGGGTCGTTTCTCTTCCTGCTTTCCGCATTTTCTTTTTCTTTTCTTCTAAGCTTCTACCCATCGAATGTAAGCGGTGGAGGGGGGGGGGGCGACGATGATATGAGTCGATTCCCCTCCCCCCTTTTTGCGATTTCTTCTGCCGTCTTCTCTGTTATTGTGCTCTGGGCGTCCTCTGCCTCTAATGTCGTTAAACGGCGACCAAGTAATGGTGCCGGAATTGTAATCTCGCCGTGCAAGTGTTAAATCCTCCCCGTCTTAGGGATGGTGATATGTATGCATGCCTGTGGATGCTTGAATCAATAAATTGGATGAACGATCTTCCCTTTCTCTATCTTTATCTGTGCTGACATGCGCGTCAGGATTCTTCTCTGCGTAGGGCTGATCCCAGTTTCCTCGAGATTCATATCATGCCCCGAATCATCGCGGGCTACAGAAACACCCCTCCCTGGGGGCTTTCTTTCGTTTCATTTCTTTTATGTTTAGTTCAAGGACTTTGCATCCCGTTCTCCTCTCAGATGGAGCCGTGCCTCTGCGCGCGCCTTTGTCTGCCACGTACAGGGTCTATCCCCTTGAGTATTGTTTTCTAACTGTTCGAGCATATGTCCCTGTCGAGGGTCTGTCTAACTTAGGCCTTTATCACTTGTTCTTCGTGGCCACCTGCATCGTTCCGAGGTTTCCCCGTCACTTCAATCACCCGGGGAGGGGGACATTCCCCTGTTAGTTCCTGTAGTTGCCGGGCGACCGAGGGCCTTACCTCTCCATGGTGGGCGTCTTCTCGAAGCCATGGCTAATAATGAAGGGGAGCCTAGTTCAACGAACTCAACCTCGACAGGCCAGGGTCTGATCGAGACCAGGGGGTGTGTGCTCCTTGTAGGCTAGTCCTCGGAGTCCCACTCTCCCAATAGTCAGTCCCTCCATGGGATGAATCACTGACTACGAGTCCTTCACCCCTCGTAGGCTAGCCCTCGGGGTGTCGTCCTCATCATCAGTGACTTCGCCCTTCTATCTCTTCCCCCATGGAGCTTTGGTGCCCCTAGCAAGCTTGTCCTCGGGGTATCCTATCCAGTGGGGTATGCTGGCCGCCTTTGGGCAGACCGGTGATGTAGGGGCTTGCTCCATTAGTGAGTATGACCCCGATTCTCCCCTGCAACTCTGTTTGTTCAGGGGAGATGCTGTCAAATTTTTGACAGACTCCAGATAATTATGTGAATAAAATGATCGCTCCGAATCAAATCAACTCAGTGCTCGAGTATGAACCTCGCACTGACCTCCCCCTCATTTCCAGAAGGCCATGGACTCCAATCAAACAATCATCTGGCCCAACAACTCAAGAAAGGGTCCCATGAAGTCTAATAAACTTAAAAAGGTTCATAATTCAACAAAACAGGTTTAATACGGCGCGGTCTTAACCGGCGCGCCCTAAACCGGCGCGGTACCCCCCCCCCCCCCGCGCCGGATTAACCCCACACTCATTTCCTTAAAAATTTTCCTTGCGCCTTTCTGGCGCGCCCTAAACCGGCGCGCCCCAACCCTCTTGCGCGCCGTTTCAACTGCATGAAGACCGCGCCGTATTAGCCGCTATGCCTACGCTTTATCGCACCGCATAAGTTTTCTTACATAGTCACGCCAGTTTTGAAACCTCGTGCCGCTCTAATGGTTCATTTACCCCGGGGTAAGCCTCGCCTCTCGGGGGCAATGTCGACAAGCCATAGCAGGCAGTGAATTGAATAAAGAAGGGTCAAGCAAGCCCGGGTCATGTCATCATCATACTCACCATCATAATCCGTTAGCATTTCGCTTTCGCTAGCATACTTGTGTTGCTCTTCCTCTTCTCGACGAGGGGTAATAAATGTGGCTGATCGCCACCGTTTCATAACACTATCTTCACGTGTAATCTAGGCGTGAATGTCTTATGTGCATGCATGCATAGACCCTCGGGTATATCAAATGGCATCGACAGAAGACCGGGTTACGCCCGTTCGGAAGTCTTCGTCATGCGCGATGGTAGTCTTCGGACCTACATCCTCCGCCACGTACCGAGGGTCCATAATTCCATGAACTATACATCTGCTATACGATAAATATGTGCATCCTGCATGTCTTCCTCATGATCATCATGTAGCTCTTTTTAATCCGACTTCGACGGCCCGCTATCTCGACAATTAATCAAAGGTGTTCCCTCCTCGTGGGGGATGTAATTAACGCCATAACCTTTACGGTATGGCGGACTGCTGGTCCCGACCGAACCTCACATTCGCCCGATATGGGTCAGAATGAGCGCACAATAAAATTGTCACTCAGGTGACTGGCACGCCCGCGTCGTCAATCAGTCAGTTGACTACCAGTTAGCCAAATGGTCGATCGATACGCGAATGAAAAGGGAATGAAAGAAAACGCTGAAACTAGCCATCCATCTTCTTTTGATGCAATCTCCACCTTTCATTGACCCCATTTTACCTATAAATGCCCCATTCCTTGGAGAAGAAAGGGATCTTGGATTTTTGGCTTGCTAGAAAATTTTTCTAAACCACTTAGCATCTCTCCCTCAACCCTAGTTCGTCCCTAGCCTTCTTCATCTCTCCCTAGGTCATCCCCCATCTCTCCCTTTCAACCCTAGTGTGCCCTTAGCTCCATCCTTCATCTTCTTCCTCTTTTCTCAACACCCTAGTGCGCCCTAGATCACCATCTCCATCTCCTTCTATTTCCCTTCTATCCATTGACATCTCCCTCACATCTTGATCACCATAGCCTCTCCTCTACCTCTTCCTTAACTCTCCTTATCTCTCTCTCCCTCTCCCCCTAGATCTCTCTCCTCCCACTACGTAACATCCTCTAAAAGCGGCTCCAAAGGCGAAGGCGACTTCCTCCCGGCGTAGACGACATCATCCTCCCAAGGTGGTTTGTGATCCAAGGCCAAGAGAGGACGGTGATGTCATCACCATTGCTGCCACCATCTCCAAACTACAGGCCCTTCATATTTTTTTATTATTTTGTGTCATTTAATTTCATTGTAATCTCGTTGCGTCATTAGTGTAATTTTGTCTCGCATTTCATGTACTCTTTCTTTTAAGTTAATGAAAGGAGTTGTTCTTTTAATCTAGATCTTGCTCTTCTTCCCTCTCTACCTCCTTCTTCTATCTCTTCTTTTCCACTTCATGCAATTATTTTCTATAGCATATGCGCATAGTCATAGGCATGTTTAATTAAGTGGTCGGTTCATTTATTATTTCACTATTTTCTTTAAGCAAAGTAAAATCACAAGTGTTTTCTAAAGTAATCCAAGGTTGTTAACTTCAAAAGTCTCTTCTTCCCTGTGGATTCGACCCTTCTCACCACCATATTACGTCTTTTTCATCTAAGTGCGAGTTAAAAATTTTAAGATTGGCACACATATTTTTAAACGATGAACTTTCATGTAGTCACGGCGCGAGGAGAACAAACACGCTAATTCTCATCTCTCCTACGACGCGGAAACAGGGAGGCTTCAACACGTCTTTGAGCCTTTGCTCCCCCTGCGGTGATGAAAGAGAACACACGTCAACGTAAAGCTTTGGGGGTGTGCATGTATAAAATAAGAAGAAAAAGGTAGAAGTAGGGGGTTGAATCTCTCTCGATCTTTGGCGAGTGAAACCCCTGCTGGGCATCTTCCCAAAAAAAAAACTACGAGAAGGTGCTTGCTGGTCTCGAAGAGATCCGCAGAGAGTGAGAGAGAAGGGAGAAGGAGAGGGGCAAGCCCATCCAACGGTGGGTCTTTTGTTTCTTTTGTTTTCTTCGTTGTTTCTCCTCCATGCCCAATGAGGGGCTACACCCGAGGTAATCTTCCTTTGCGAATGAATGAGCTATTGGGTCCTTGGCTCTGATTCGAGCATGTGGCAGCATATCCCTTGCCATTTTCTTTTGTTTTGTGATTTTCTTCCCAACTACCATGGGAGGTTGATTAATCTAATCTTACTAAGCATTCCTTAGGGTTTGCTTTGATATATTATTCAAGTTCGGTTTTCGATGCAAGATTCACTCTCGTGGATGACTCCTTCCCATGGATCGTAGAATAGTATATCTCACCCTTGGCCATATTGCTCTTCATATGGCTGCCGTATCCCTTTTCGTTGGGCCACTTGATCGACCATATGCCTTTGTGCTGGCCGCCGTGTCGCCTTCCAACCTTTCGGTCCACTGTCGAAGCCTTTAAGCACTCTTCGATCCCTAGGGGCTTGCTTCTTCATAGCATGGTTCCCGGGTGATCCCTCTTATATAAGTGCATATTAATGGCCGCATAGGTCGGTGATAATCTAAGTCCCCATTTTGAAATTGAGATCGCGGCGTCTCATGAACCATTGGAGCCCCTCGTAGGCTAGCCCTCGGGATTTTTGAATTTGACTCGAATCGTTAGATGTCGCTGCTTTCGCACACATCCCTATCATTTTTGGGGCCCTCTCGGATTACTTCTGTGGACGAGTACCTGATTTAAACCCCCCACGGATCTGAGATCTAAGGGAGATGTTGCCGAATTTAAGTCGGAAACTTGAACTAATGGCTGAACAAAAAAATAACAAATAGAGCAGGGGTTGTGATCAAATAGGAGAATGGCAACACAAAAAAATTACGGAATAAATAACCAACGAAGGGTTAATAGAACTGAACTCTCATGAGCCAAGAGTAAAACATCTTTGTATTTCTAAACATGAAGAAGCCCCTATGCATGCTGTGTTTTGTTATGAAAAGCACATGCAATCTTCAAACAAAAAAGTCATAGCCCGCTTGGGCAATGCTGTGCATCAGTCACCTTCCCAGGGCATTTCGTCGACTCCAAGCCCCCCTTTGCGTCGACCTCTTTCTCCCCCCTACACTGCCTGCGTCGTACCCAAGTGGGCCCTACGTCGACCCCTTGCTTTTCTAGGTTAGCCCCTCTATGTCGACCTCATGCATATCAGATCCATGTGCATTGCATGCTGCATCTTCATGAACAAACACTAAAAATTGGGAGCCCCATGGGTTCATCTCAAACAATATAGGACAAGTACATCTTGTGCATTGAGTCACATGCATCATAAGTACATAACGAACCACATACGATACAAGGTCGTTGATGACTTCCCATAAGCTAAATAAAGAAACCCTTGCATAAACGAAATCTGAACCCATCATGTACCCCCACCGTTGCATGAGTAATGTGTGAATTTGGTCCATGCATATTTTATTTAGAGAGCATTTGCAGTTTTCAAATGAAAATGAGAAAAAGAAGAAGAAACTAATCAAGTAAACGTAATAAGAGAGAAGGAACAATGCATGCCTTTGAATTTGGCCAAACAACCGCTCGAAAACCAAACAAAAAATCTATCAAAGGAAAAGAGAACAAAAAATTTGGATTTCAGCTCTGGCCACCGGTTCGGTCGACCGAACCGGATTTTTGTTCGACCACCCGGCGGTGGAGTCGACGCCCTGCATAACAAGCGTCAACTCGTTCCGCAGGGTGTTGACTCATGCGAAGGCCCTTTCATTTCTGGGAGTTTCGGTCGACTGACCTCTCAGTTCGGCCGACCAAACCCCCGTTCTAATACAAAAACAAAAACAAAAGAACATGGGTGAAATGGCGCACACGTGAGTGCCTTCTCGCGTTGGTTCACCCCCTTTCCCTATCTCTTTCTCTCTCCCATGTGCGCCAACTCACCACCCTCTCCCTATCTCTCTCTTCCATGTGCACCGATTCACCCCCTCTCCCTATCTCTCTCTCTCCCATGCGCGCCGATTCAACCACCCCACTCCCTCCATCTCTCTCTCACCTATGCGCCGATTCACACTCTATCCTCTCCTCACATCCCTCTCATCTCTCCCCTCTTAAGCAAAACAAAAAAAGGAAATAAATAAAGCAAAAAAAGGAAACAAATAAAAGAAAACAACAAAATAATAACAATAAAAAATGATGAATGATTAATCAACAAAATGGCAAATGAGTGAATAAACAAAGGATCAAAAGAATCACAAAAAAGGGATAATGGATAAATAATAATAATAATAATAATTGAATTATAATATCTACAGCTAGACAAAAAATATTTGCATGCATTCACCTAAATAAATAATAATAATAAACAAATTAAATAACCATACAACACGAAAACATAACAATGTCCGCTCTAGAGCCCTTGCTTCCCAGGGCTTGGTATGAAGGGAATATCAATGACGCCCCGGTAAATCAGGTTTGGATCTCGGGGATCACCCCAATATGGCCATGACCCGATATTGCCCCGGACCAATAGCTCATTAAGACTGCCCCTTTTTCACTGGGATCTATCCCTGCACTCTTATTAAATTTGTCGTATACTCGGTAGACATTTGCACGTGTTTTGTATCCATCTTCGTCACGCTTTCAACACGGACTTCCATCCGAACATGAAATGGTCGATAAGCGACCAACATGATTTAAACGTTTACACCCCCATCTGCGGATATTTTAACGCAATTCGAGATCTTCGTTATCTCATTTTTTTATTAATGTTAATCTTAGGCCATAGGGCCCCTCTTCCTGGCTATCAATCAAGGGTTTTCCCCTCTCCGAACACTAAATAAATGAAATAAACAAACAAACAAACAAATAACGAATAAATAAAAAGAGATCCCAAAAGTGCGTCCACAAGTCTGGCATGCCCGGTGGGATAAAAACTTCCCATCATCTCTTCGCCAGGATTAGGGGCTCAATGGCCTATTCTTAAAATTCTAACGGTCTGCTTTAACCTTGCAGATTGCATTCCGACAATTGCGACCCCAGTGTCATTTGGAGCCCTTGTCATTGTGAGCCATGCTGAGCATGGTTATTTAGGGATGCCGACTAAGTTCGATGATTTTCCCGCTGTCGTGCGCTTCCCCAACTTCTTGGGGGTCACCTTCGTGGAGCTCTTGGCCACCCAAGAGATGAAGCCAGAAGCCTCCGGCGTCGCAGAGGCACCAAAGACAACGAAGGTGGCGGGCTGCCACGTCCACCACATTGATTCCCGTCCGTCTGCTACCAAGAGGCACACCGCGGTCACAAGGAGGATGGCCAAGAAGAATACCGGTACACCGCAAAGTCGGCTATCCACTTCGGGCAAGTCCACGCTCAACGGAGGCATCCGAGTAATCCTGAATGGTCGGCAGACCATAATTACACCCGACATGGTGGTTTCAATAGTGCCGGTGCGCAATACCTTCCAAGTGCTGGCCCAATGCAAAGTGGACCGCTTTATGTCCAAGACAAAGGGAGAGTTGGCCCCAAAGCCAACCAGATGCAAGCAAATATGGGTGCCCAAACAAGCAAGGGCCCCGATGTCGGCTCAGCTAAGGCTTGTCATGGCTAGTGGACCCACAAGAAGAAGATAAGAACAAGAAGAAAAGACCGAGATGCCGGTCCATCCGCGTCTTGAACCAGCATCCCGGAGCTGCGTTCTACGAGAAAAGATCTACCTAAATGATGTGAAGCATGGCGGGGCGACCGGGCAAGGCCGCTGCAGCTACATGTCTCCGGCACAAGTTAGGGTGCCGCGATATGTAATATGCCCTGCTAAAGGGAAAAATAACACTACTCAAGCCATCTGGGGTCACTCCCATGGCACTTCTTTGGGGACACAGCAACCCTTAGAAGCTATTAGCGTCGCAGAAAAGGACCGGGAGCGACGAGCCGACTAGGAAGAAATGAAAGATGCCGGCTCGGGATGCTACGGGCCACTCCTCTACAATCAAGCTGTGCCAAGGATCTCAGTGTTCACTAAACTAACCTTCCTTGGTCAACCAACCAAGAAGGTGATTCAAAGAAGTAGGCCGCTTCGAGTCATTACATGCAACATGGCTGGAGTGGTTAGCCGCTATGCGACTCCGCATGAAGATCATGATGAGGTAACTCGGCTCGCCGAAGGGTCAAATTCCACTACCAGAATGGAGGAGGCTGCAGCTGAGACAGTGCGAGCCCACATTGAAGAGACCGGCACAGATATGATCACGATGACTGTAAATGTGATCACCTCCGAGAATGACAATGAAGGACTAGTGCCTCCTCCGGATGTTCCAATGGAAGCTAGAGGCCAAGGTCCTAGCTCCTCCATGCTCGATCTGGCCGTGATAATGATGCTCCATAATTATCAACAAGAAGTTGAGATGTCAAAAAGGCAACTCAATGAGCTGAGCATGAATCTTGCAGCCTCGAAATAAGCAGAGGTCCCTCCTGAAACCTCACAACAAGGCATTGATGAAGTTGAAGCTTCCCCTCCAATGATGACCTCTCAATTGGCACCTGATTACACTGGGGGCATGACCCCGATACCGTAGCCTGCTCTTCAGCATCAAGGGGCTATCGATATACCTCAAGCAACGATGCTGGCGACACCACAGATGCAGCAAGTTCACTTCCGCCTAGGCCCAGTCGACCCGGCAATGATGAACAAAATGATGATAGAACAAATAATTGAGAAGAAGTTGGCCGATCGAGGCAGTGATGACTATGCTTAATTTGATGTATACAAGGTGTTGTACCCAACCCACCATGCTACCAAAAGGCTACCTCCCAGCGTCAACAAGCCGTCGAAGTTTGATAAATTCAACGGGCAAGGATCGCCCAAAGAACACATAGCCTACTACTTTAATGTGATGGGTGAGTTGGCAATAGAGGAATCCTACTTGTTGAAGTTCTTCGGATCCTCCCTCACGGGCCTCGCGTTCGAGTGGTACCCGAACCTCCCAGCTGGGTCTTCAACGATTGGCCAGATATGCAACGAAAATTCTGGGAACGGTTCCATGTTGCTGAAAGGGAGGTCACTGTGGCCGAACTATATGCCTCCAAGTAGAAGAACGTTGAAACAACCTTGGAGTACATTAAAAGATGGTAAAATCTCAGCATGCGATGCAGGCGTCCGCCCCATCAAGAGGATGCAGTTCAAATCTGCAAACAAAACATGAGGAGATAGATCCTCGAGAAGATGATCGGAATTAAAATTAGGTCTTTCGACCGGCTAAACAATGTGGTGACAGAGATCGAGGCCTTCCTCTCCAGTGGTTCCTCCAACCCTACTACCGCAAGCCAGAAGGCTAAATCAATTGATAAAAGACCCGCACCTGAGGATATTCATGTAGTTGACTTCAAGGTGTTCGAGCAGTAAAAAGATAAAGGGGTTGCCTACCCTCCTCCCCCCAAATCGGCTAAATGACAGGAAGGCTCCTCCTTGCGAGCCAGGATGAGTAAGCTTTACTCTTTTCCTAATGGAGAGAACTCGGGTCCTATTTGAGTGGGTCACAAAATTCAACAAAATTACTCCGCTAGAGCCGAAGAGACCCGGTGATGCCAGAAGAAAAGATGATCCTTGATTGTGCCCATATCACCAGGCACTTGGGCACCCCATCGAAGATTGTTATGTGTTTAAAGACACTATTAAAAGCCTGATCAGGAAGGGGGAGCTCCAGATGGGCGAACATAAGGTGGATCCTCCACGCCCCCATGAATTGCCTGATCTTAAGAGAACAGTCAAGATGGTATCTATATACTGGTAGCTGCCTGAAGAAGTGGGAGAAGCTTGTACAACCCACACTTGTACATATGTCCCATGGGAACACTTCAAATTCCCAGACCTGATACAGGATGCAACAAAGAAGTCAAGAGTGCCGAGAGCACCAGATGACCCCCTGTGGGGGTAGATGCCGGCCATAGAAGGAAAGAGAAAGAAGAAGCCACGTAATAGCAGAAGAGGCATCGTTCTCTCTTGCAATACACTGTCGGCCCTGCCCGATGTGAGCTAAGCTGATGAAGAAGAAAATGAAGAAATATGCCTTCCGCCTTCCGACGAGGAGGCATGCTACCATACCCCTCCTCCACATGAGGGTACGGGGGTAGAAATGCCAGCCTATGAGGGACGAGATGTTTGCAGTGATGATGATAAGATGCCGCTGGTCCCACCTAAAATCAAGACGGAAGGCAACACTATGGGCCCTTCCCAACCTGACCCTACTGTGGTAGCAGAACTATATCAAAAGCTACAAGAACTTGAAATGCTAAGACAAAAACTAAGCGAGATGGGTTTATACCTGGCTGTACCTGAGTAGGCTTTGCTCTCATTTGAGGCTTCGTAGGGTGGCGCTGAGCCGCTCGAAGCCCCACCGCAGCTGGCTATGCCCCAGATATCACATGATTATGTAGAGGGCACTCTCTCCCAGCCACTACAGCACACGCCTTCGACACATCCATCAGCTTTCTGGGGACGTAAGAGGGCAGTTATGATACCTCATATAACATCACGAACAAACCCACTTTCGCAATCAGCTGGCTCGCACCCGAGTTTGATAGCTCCGACAGTGATGAACAAGCCAAGGGTGGAGCGAGCAGCTAAGATGAAGCTGGCCGAGGGAGAAGTCACCGAGGTCGAATCACAAATGACCAAGCAAAGAGACGATGAGTATGCCACGGACTACATAAGAAGATGAAGAGACCTCCATGAGAGATGCAGGCGTCCACTGAGTTATGAGGACGCCGTTCAAATCTACAAAAGAAATCTGAAAAATGAAATCCTACAAATGGTAATGGGCATTGAAGTCAAAACCTTTGAACAACTAAACGATCTGGTGGCCGATATTGAGGCCTTCCTAGAAAAATATTGCCCAGCTACTGCTGCCTCGGGACGGAAGAACGAACCAGCCGACAAGCATCCGGCGCAAGAAAAAATATGCATCTCAGATTTTAAGGCCTTCGAACTACAATAGAGAAAAGAAAAAGAGGCAGCTGAGGCTTCTTCCGCCAAGCCTGCCAAACAAGGACCCTCATTAAGGGATAAAATGAAGAAACCCTACTCCTTCCCAAAAGATAAGACTCGGAGCCTCTTCAAGTGGGCCCAAGAATACGACAAAGTTGTGCTCCCGGAGCTGAAGGGACCAAGCAATGTTGAAAGAAGGGATGATCCCCAATTCTACCTTTATCATCAAAGGTTGGGACATTCCATTGAAGATTGCTACATATTCAAAGATGTTATTGAAGGCCCAATCAAGAAATGTGAACTACATATGGACGAGTATAGGGTGCATCCACCGTGCCCTTATCAGATGCCCGGCTTTAAGAGGGTGGCCAACATGGCCTCGATATGTTAGTTGAAGGACCGTGCTCTCTAAAGGGCATCTTGAGTTTCTCAGATTATGGCAAGAAGTCGGAAGAGAAATGCAAGATACAGATGTCGTCCTGTTCTGGGGACATCCGAAGATAGAAATACACCCCGGCCTGGGGGCATGAGAAGGGAAAAATATATACACCCCCGCCTTGGGGGTAAATAAAGAAAGGAACACACCCCCGCCTTGGGGTCATATGAGGCCAAGAAATAAACCCTGCCTTGGGGCCATGTTAAGCAGTTTGGCACACTGAAGACCCACTGGGGATCGTAAGCCCATCGGGAGCCCCAAGAAAAAATGATGATGAAAAGAGTGAATGATGAGATGAAAATGAGAATGAACAAAATGGTGGCAAAAAAAATGATGATACAGGCCTACCAAAGGCCGTCCGATAGTAGATTATTGTACTATACAGTTGCTATTGATTATAGGGGGCTATCCAAATGATGAAGTTCCAGATATTGATGGAGATAAAAAATGATGATGAAAAGATGATGGAAATAATGATGAAAATCATGATGAAAATCATGATGAATGATGGCCGGAGATCGGCGAAGGAATGATGAATATATGAAGACGATGATCGACAACGAAAAGAAAGATGCTCAACCATCAGCGTTCAGACTGATATATGTTCGATAATGTTAAAAGAATATACAAGATGTATGACCATTGGTGCTCAGCCCGATAGATATCCCACAACATGCAAAAATGATGACCAAGATTCCCGACCATCGGCGTTCAGGTCGATAGATGTTCGATAGCACTTAAAGATGAGCAAGATGACTAGCCATCGGCGCCCAAGCCGATGGATGCTCAACAATGTTCAGAAATACCAAAGATGATCCAATCATCGGCATTCAGGCCCGTAGATGTTCAACAATATGCAAAAAGCATCCCAGATATCCAACCGTCAGCGCTCAAGCAGACAGATGACAGATATTCAACCATCGGTATTCAAGCCGAGAGATGTCAAGTATCAAACCATCGGTGTCTGTGCCAGTAGATGTTCAAGAATATTCAAAGATGTCAATATTCAACCATCTGTATTCAAGCTGACAGATGTCAAAGTATTCAACCATCGGCGCCGAGCCGACAGATGTCAGATATTCAACCATCGGTAGTCACATCGACAGATGTCCAACTATTGGTGATCAAGCCAACAGATGATCAACCATCAACACTCAATTTGACAGATGTACAACCATCAGTGATTAAATCGACAGATGTTCAACCATTGGAGAGCAAGCCAACAGATGTCTAGCCATCGGGGCTCAAACCGATAGATGTCCAACCTTTGGCGAGCAAGCCAACAGATGATCAACCATCGGCCAAGCCAATAGATATGCAATCATCGATGGTCACACCGACAAGTGTCCAACCATTAGCGATCAAGCCAAAAGATGTCCAGCCATCAGGGCTCAAACCGACAGATGTCCAACCATTGGCGAGCAAGCCAACAGATGATCAACCGTCGGCCCAAGTCGACAGATGTGCAATCATCGGTGGTCAAACCGACAGATGTCCAACCATTGGTGAGCAAGCCAACCGATGATCAACCATCGGCCCAAGCCGACAGATGTGCAATCATCGGTGGTCAAACCGACGGATGTCCAACCATTGACGAGCAAGCCAATAGATGATCAACCATCGGCCCAAGCCGACAAATGTGCAATCATCGGTGGTCACACCGACAGATGTCCAACCATTGGCAAGCAAGCCAACATATGATCAACCATCGATGCTCAAGTTGACAGATGTACAGCCATCGGCATGTAAGCCGACAGGTGTTCGACTATCGGCGTTAAAGGCGACAGATACCCAACTGGTGGCCTAGACATCCCGTCAAAGCCCGCCTTCCTTGTCTCGACACTGATGTGATAAAAAAAAAGAAAAAGAGAAGAAAAAAGAAGGAAAGAATAAAGAAAGAAAAAAACAAACAAAAAGAAGAAGAAAAAAACAAAGGGGAAAAAAGGAAAAAAGAAATAAAAAGAAATAAAATCACCAAAATCACCGGGGGATGTCGATTCATCAAGTCCCACCGGAATTCAAACATTTCTCCTCCGGCCCAGATTACTTATCTTGGCCGAATGAACCAAACAATTGCATTCCATGCAGTAGCAAAAGCGTCAACTATAGCTCCACATTACAACCTCTTGTCCCATCGACGAATAAACTCGTGGCCCGGACCTTCTGTCTGAAGCCATGAACAAAAAGACTCTTCCACTCTAGATCGAACCTTACATCCGGCTAGAGAATAAAAAGACTCTTCCACTCTAGATCGGACCTTCCGTCCGACTTGAGAATAAAAAGAGTCTTCCACTCTGGATCGGACCTTTCATCCAACTAGAGAATAAAAAGACCCCTGTCACTCTGAGTCGGACTTCCCATCCGGGCTAGAGAACAAAAGACCCTTCCACTTTGGATCGGACCTTTCGTCCAGCCAAAGAAAAAAAAGACCCTTCCACTCTGGATCAGACCTTCCCTCCGGCTAGAGAACAAAAGGACCCTTTCACTTTTGACCTAGACCTTCCGTCTGAGGGCATAAATAAAAAGACCCCTTTCTTTGGCTTGGACCTTCTATCAAACCGTCCGGCTAGAGAATAAAAAGACTCTTCCACTCTAGATCGAACCTTCTGTCCGACTAGAGAATAAAAAGACTCTTCCACTCTGGATCGGACCTTCCGTCCGGCTAGAGAATAAATAGACCCTTCCACTCTGGATCGGACCTTTCATCTAGCTAGAGAACAAAAAGACCCCTTTCACTCTGAGTCGGACTTCCCGTCCCGGCTAGAGAACAAAAGACCCTTCCACTTTGGATCAGACCTTTCGTCCAGCCAAAGAATAAAAAGACCCTTTCACTTTTGACCTAGACCTTCCGTCTGAGGCCATGAATAAAAAGACCCCTTTCTTTGGCTCGGACCTTCTGTCAAAGTCAATGAATAAAAGACCTCTTTCCTTCGACCCATACCTTCAGTCTGGATTTGACGAACAAAAGACCCCTTGCTTTGACACTCACCCCGTGTCAACGAATAAACCGCATCAGCTCCTGGCACCCTGTCGGCATTGACGAATAAACCCTTGGCTCGAACCTTCCACCCGAACCAACAAACACACAAACTTCTCCCGTCCCATCGGGCTCATTACAAAGCCTTCAACTTAGACCTCATGTCCGAGTCGATGAACAAAAAAACCTCTTTAACCCAACACGAGCCGCCAGTCCCCACCGAGATTAGTCATACCCCATCGGCTTAGACCTTCTGTCTAGGTCGACGCATGAAACCATGTCTCGTTTGCTTCAGCAGCGACCCCATGCCGATGACTAAGCCCCTCGAGGGCTAAACTTCTTGGCCCACATGCTCTCTGCGGTGAAGCGAACTTCTCATCCCTTCGTTGAAGGGGTGAGCGCTTTCCCATGAACTTACACAGGACTAACAATCTACCGACTCAGAAAATAAAATAACAGGATGAAAACTCTATGCCCGCGGGCCCCGCGCACTCGTCCCTCACTTGCGTTGCCCACGGGTGGGGGGCATTTGTGGACACCTAAAATTCATCAGCAAGAACTTCAAGCTTTGCCAAACCAAGCAGAGGCAATGAAGAAGAGGAAAGGAGGCCGCGTCGACGCATGCGTGAGTCTGTGAGCGGCTTGTTAAGGCAACCAGTAAGACTGCATCGACGCAACCCACCGGATGCGTCAATGCACGTGTGAAGGGGCAGGTGGCCTCCTAAGGTGGTTAATAGGTTGCGTCGACGCACCTGCAGGCGTGCAACAAAAAATAGAAAAGAATAAAAATTAGAGAAGAAGAGGGGGATAAAATAGAAGAATCGGCGTAGGCCCTATGAGCCATTGAATCGGTGCAAACCTCTCCCCTTCTTACATGTGAACCGACGCACAGGGTTCTCCAATGGAGCATGAATCGGCGCCCCCCTTGGCTTCTTGATCCGGCGTGCAAAAGCCCCCTGGGGCCACTTGAATCGACGAGCTCTCTGTTGGGAGAATGTTGATTCTCTGCCTTAATGTGGTTTTGATGATGTCTGCCTATGAGTCGTTGATGAGTCTATCTTGCACTTGATAAGTCAATATTCATATTTCAGATCATTATGAGATCATGATCATTGAAAGGAGTAGTATGAAACATTCCTTGAAAAGTCAACGGTCAACACCAATTGACAGCAAGTCAACATCACTGGTCAAAAGTGAGTCAGCATCTGATAGGTTGATGCTAGTTTAAGGTCGATGCCACTTTGCTCTCAATGCATATTTCAGTATGAGGCACTAAGGTCGATGCTACTTTAGTCAATGATGAAATAAGGTCGATGCTACCTTAGTCAGAGATGAAGTGAGGTCGATGCTAGCTGTGCTTTCAAGCATCTAAAGTCGATGCTAGTTGTGATGACAGTCATGCTTAGGTCGATGCTAGTTTACGTGCTGCATACTAAGGTCGATGTGAGTTCTATCTTCAGTCCATGCACAGAAACTCAGGTCGATGCTACTTCGGCCTTCCAGCAATTGAGGTTGATGCTACTTCAGCCTTCCAGCAACTGAGGTCGATGTTACTTCAATGCTCAAGCAACTAAAGGTCGATGCATGTTTGCTAAGCTGAGAACTAAGGTCGATGCTAGTTTTTCTTTCAACATAGCAAAGGTCGGTGCAACTTCTGGCTAGCATGAACCAAGGTCGGTGCACGTCTAAGGCTAGCACGCACCAAGGTCGGTGCACGTTTCTGCAGAACTGCATATAAGGTCAGTGCATACATTGCTAGTACGCATATCAAGTCGGTACACCTTTGCTGGTCAGCATATAAGGTCGGTGCACTTTCCTGTTCCTTCGATAGAAGGTCAGTGCACATTCTATTTGTCTACAAAACAAGGTCGGTGCACATATTCATTACTGCACAGTGAGATCGGTGCACATCTTACCAACGTAGAAGCCTAGTCGGTGCACATATGGATTTCTGCCTACAAGGTCGGCGCACATATGCCTTCCAATGCAAACAAGTCTATGCACACATGCATTACTGATAAGGAAGTCGGTCCACATTTGCATTATAGCACACTACAAGGTCTATGCACATATACAAATGCTGGACTAAAGTAGGTGCATGTTGTACTCAACACAAACTCAAGTCGGTGCACTTGTGGATTTCTGCTAAGAAGGCACAACTAAAGTCTGTGCACATGTGATCTCTATTAAAGGAAGTCAGTGCACATTTAGCCTTCAACGCAAACTGAAGTCTATGCACATTTGCAATTCTGCCAAGAAGGTCAGTGCACGTTTGCTCTCAACGCACACTGAAGTATGTGCACATATGCAATCCTGCTCTAAAGGTATGTGCACATTTGCTCTCCAAGCTACAAGGTCTGTGCACATTTACCTTTCAACACTTCAAGGTCTGTGCACATTCTACTCTCAACAAAGCAAAGTCGGTGCACACTTTACTTTCAACATAGTGAAGGTCCGTGCACATGTGAATTCAAGGTCGGTGTAGGTTTTGCCTCAATGTTCAAATTATGTGCACTTTGAACAGGCATTTCATCGAACAGTCTGAAGACCAAAATCTCAGTATCTGGTAAACTTAGAAGTCTGACCCATTCAGATATTTGTCTCCAGCGAAAGAATGGCACGTGATCCAAGATGAAGTGGCAAGCTCTTCTAGAGAGTTCTAGAGGAGATTCTTACTTTTTCAGGTGGGCCAATGGTAGATCACCTAGAAAGGGTCTCCATCCTAAAAGGGGTCAAACCTTAAGGAGATAGTCTTTTACTTGACGAAGATCTGTTTGGCCAGAAAAAGGGAACTACCATGTACCGTATGAAGCAGTCTGGCTAGCAAATGGAAGCCCACTGCACCATATTGTATGGGCCAATGAGAGGCCACCCTATTCTAGCATCCATAACTCTACGATGGGGTTGGATGGTCCAGATCACCTCTTACCATATCAAAGCCTACCAGTCTTGTACCTTGCAAAAAGAAGAGCTTGTCTGCCCAATACCAGTTGGAAGACATACTCTGCCATAGCACATTACACAGCGAGTTCAAGATAAAGGTGGGTTGCTCAAAGGAGAAGAGAGCTTAAAACGTTTGGAGGGAAAAACTTCTGCTAGAAGGATTTCCTTCATCTATAAAAGGAGCAGCTCATGAATGATGATGCTGCTGCTGCTGTTGCTGCTCAAGTGAGAGCCATGCCCTTTGAGCGTCTACAAAGAATATCTTTGAGAAGATCGTGAGAGTAGCCCAGTACTAAGGGCATCTCAGTCCAGTGCTGTAAGAGAAGAAGCAAAGGAGATCAGCCTTGAAAGAGAGCAGCCCTGCAGTCTACCTTTGCTTGAAAAGATAGATCTTCAGATCAGATCTTGTAGCTGTAGTCACCAACTTCCATATCTCTATCTGAAGACTCGGTTGGTGTCTCTTTTTCTTGTTCTTGTGGTTTTTTCTACTGCACTTGCAGTGTTTTCCTTTTAAGTTCTTCGTTTCACTCATTTCATTTAAAATCGTCCCTACCAGTTTTGTGTGTAGGAAGACAGACAAAAGGAAGCCTGGTCTGTTGTTTGGCTGGTTGAGCCCGTAAGCTGTGTATCAGCAATTGTCTTGGTGAAGCCCGCAAGCTGTGTGTCAGCATTGGTGATGGAGGCATCACCCACGACTCCCTTTGGCTCGGGTCCACTTCTTCACATTCGGGAGCTAGTTGAGTTTGGGCCTCACTCTATTAAGGCCCCTTATCCATTTTGTAGTTTTCCTTTGAGTCATTTTGATGTATTTTCATTTTATTTGAGTCATTTCCCTAAGTCTAGCACTTATTTTCCTATGTTTGGTATCATCATGATGTCTAATGTAAGCTATTGGGCCCCATTCGTTGGACTAGGCCCATTAGCACTCCCAACCCCCTTGGTTATTTGTAGTTGTTTATTTTGTCAGGGACTTATTGTAAAGAGTGGGTTGCCTATATATAGGACCCCACTCCCCTCATTTGAAGTTAATGAATGATTACATCCTTTTGAGTTAAACTTGCCATTTGAGTTCAAATTGGAGTGATTCCTCTAGTTTTTGGGTGAGAGACCCTAGGGGAGAGATTCCCCACCCATTCCCCTCTTAATCTCTCTATTTCACCCCTCTTTCTCTCTCCTCCAACCCCAAATCCGAATTTCCTTCTCTCTCCTCCCTCCTCCCATCCACTTCCAACCTCCAACCACCTCCTTTAATGCCCTCCACTTCCCCATGGCCTCCATTACTCCACTCCCTAGTTCCTAGGTAGAAGTCTCCCCATTCCAACACCTTCCTCCACCTTCCAACCAAATCTACCCCATTCCAATGCAAGCACTCCACTTCCCAACATAATCACCCACCTTCCAAGACCTTTTGAATTTGAAATCCACCATTCCCTCCACTCACTTGTGCCCCCCTCACCTTCTCCTCTCACCCACCTTCCCCAAATTCGTAGCTCTTCCTCCTCCACCTGCTAGCACTTGCTTCCAGCCATTCTCCACCCCATTCCCCATCACCATTAGCTCCCTTCTCCACCCCACAAGAGCCCCCACTCTCCCTTAGGTCATTCCTACCATTTCCCTCCACCAAAGAAGCCACATCTCCCTCTCATTTCTTCTAGTAGGTTGGAGCTGTGCAGATCTGCAGAATAGCCCTTGTTGCAGCATCAACCACGGATTCATCCTAGTTCTTCAGAAGGCGTGGCCTACCTTTCTGGAAAGGCCTTCCAGTCTACTTCGCAGGCGAGGTGGAATCAACACGATCGGAGCTCGGAGCTGCCAGATAGAGCCATTCTCCCAACAGTGCGCAGAGAGGTCTTCATCCTGGACCAGAGCGTGGAAGATCCTTCTGCCACGACAAACCCTAGCGGATTCAGGCTGAAGCCCCTTCATCAAAGTTCTTCCTCTACCGGTCATCTTTCAAGATCAAGAAACAGAACCCCGTTCGGACACAGGAGGAAGAAGTTACGAATTTTCTCCCCCGATCTATCTAGTTCTGTTTTCTGCTGTCTACTCCGACCAGTACCCACTCTTCTGGGAGCCCCGGCCATCCTCGACCTCTGAATGCATCTCCGTCACCTCCTGCTGAAAGCTACCTCGACCACGAAGATGATGCCTCTAGTTTCGTGCTGATCGGAGCTCGGGAGGGTGCTAAGTCACTTCTGCAACTTGCTGTTACAGTCCAGACAGTACCTGCGGCCAGACAGAGGAGGCTACTTCCTGTTGCTGGTGCAGCCACCTCCGACCGTCTGAGCTTCCCCAAAAATTCTGGAGTTCACCTCATCCAGTCAGGAAGCTTCAGGAGCTGGTTTCGATCAATTTGGAGTCCGGACAAGCCCGGCATAGCCATCACAGCGACCCCCTCTCCAGAATTCCAGATTGAAGCTACAACTTCCCTAGTTCTCATTTCTCTTCGTTTCGGTCCACCAACCCCTCCCCGCTTGGCCGGCTGAAGGCCCCACCCTGCGTGGTGGTAGTGTTTGAATGTATCATATTAACCCCTACCCCAAGGTCCCCCCTCCTGCGAGAGGAGTAGTTTTGTAAGTGGTTTGGCAGGTCAAGCGACACCGCCGCGGCGTGTGGGGAACCACCGCCTCCCCGCTCGCCCTCGTCTCCGACCGGGACCGGTTTCTTCAAACCGATCGAGTAAGTGTCTCTTCCTTGCTCACCTAGTGTAGCTCTCTCAATATTTGATTCATGCATCGCTGAATTCGTGAGGAGCGCCCGATCCTCAAGTCCATGACTTAGAGTGATCGCCGTGGGTTAGTGTGACCCGGTGCCCGAGTGCACTTTGTCGGCCCCAATCGAATTGGGCAACCAACCTTGGGGAATCAATTCTTGGCCTTGCTGGCCCTCTACCAGCAAGGGTCCATTCCCATAAGTCACCCTTGGTATCACATAGTCACCCCGGGAATAGAGTGCAATGAAGAGAGCGGTGGCCCATTAAGGCCCATTTGGATGCTTAGATGTGCTTGTTTGACTAAGTCCGAGGTTGTGTCACATCAAGTGGTATCAGGGCAAGTTCACAACTTGTCTCTATCAAGTTGGTCCTAGGCCATTTTTATGCATTTAGAGTCCTCAGTTGCATCTCCCATGTCCACTAGAATGGCCGCTTCATACCCGTCATATCCATCCCCATCAACTTTCCCAAGAAGCCCAAATCCTCATGGAAGTTCCATTACCAACAAAGTGGGTAGCAACACCTATATCATAGAAGCCCTACCTAATGTCCTTAATCGGCTTGAAGATATCATGTCTCGACTCGACCGACTTGAAGGAAATAGCCGTGCACCAAGAGTAAATGAGAGTGACCTTTGGGGAAATCTAGAAACCATATTTTTAGAACACTTGAAAATTAAAACCCCCCCCTTTGATGGATCCAATAGCCCAAGTCTTTACCTAGATTGGGAGATTTCTCTTGACCAATTCTTTAAAAGTTTCCCCTTGAACGAAGAAAGGAGAATGAGGCTAGCCAAGGCACACCTCTCCAAATAAGCTAAAACTCATTGGTTAGTTGTGGAAGGTTTGAGAAAGATCCGTAGGGAGGCTCCAATTAGCACTTGGGATGAGATGAAGACCGAGCTTAGAAAACCCTACACTCTCCAACCCTCTCCCTCCTACTCAAATCACCAAAGTCCAAGGAGCACTTCAACTCCATCATCCCCACCCGGTCAATCCAAGACCCTAATCGACCCAATCCCCTCCAAGATGACCACCACTCAACCAACCCTCACCATTCAAAACCAAGTGGACACCGTGTCCACCCCTCCACCTAGGCCCATGATTGTCACCACCCTCCAATCCAGAAGCTCCCACCAAACCCCTACCCCACAAAACCCCTTGGTCCCCACCACCACCCCTCCCTTGTCCCCGAAAAAGGACATTCCCCACAAAATCAATCAACCCAAGACACCCCAACCAACCCATCTCCCACTCCCTACCCCAAAAGTCCAAAGTCCTAGGCTTCCACTACTTCCCCTCCCTATCCAAGCCAAAGTTTCCCATCACCCACCACCCCGGGTACACCATGCACCAACCATCATCACCCCACCCCCAATAGACCTTCCCATTCCCTTGAGAAAGGAGACCACAACCATCCACATGGGAGTAGATGAACCCATCCCCATCATTGAGGAAACCCAAGTTCATATCCGTGGTAAGGAAGAATCACAAATGTCCCCTAGCTTGGACCCCCAAGAGCCACAAGCCTTCACAAATAGCACCATAATCATAGATGGGCCCCTAGCTAGATGGCTAAAGGAGAGACCACTTCACCCCATCGTGTCCTATGTTTACCCACCCATGGAGAAAAACATTCCCATTGCACCCATTAACTCCTATCACACCATAATCTAAACATCCTACCAAGTGGAAACCTTAGAGAATCTTCTTAAGGGCGTAGCATGGCAAATTGAGTTCACTAGCATGTTGACCCCTATGGCCAAACCACCTAAGAGCCTTGGCCTCCTACACCTATGCATAGGGTCTATCACCTCGATTTGCACCATTGGTTGCTACACTAGTGACCTCCTTCTATTCCTCCCTACACCCGATGAGCCCAACCTTCTCCTCGATTTAGAGCTTCTTATCTCGGGTAGAAAGCCTAGTCCTCCATTCATGGCCGACCATCCCACCAAAAACTTTGGCCCGATCACTTTACTAGGGGAGGAGAATCCACCATCAAGGGATTGTGAGGACCAAAAGGACCTAGGGTTCCTCTCCTTAGGTGACCCTTACCATGACCCCTTCTGTAGCAACCCTAATAAATGAATAATTGAAATGAATTAAAACATATATATTACAGAAGTAATATATAAAAGGAATAGGGTTAATTGGATGAAATAAAACAAAATTAAAAATAACGCCTCTTATTAAGGCGTTAATTTATAAAGAAACGCCTCCATCCATGGCGTTACTAAAGAAAGGACGCCCACACATGCGGTCGTCAGTTCTCATGCGACTAAATAAGTAAGTAAAAGAAACGCCTCTATCTTGGGCGTGTTTTAAAACACGAAACGCCCTTTTTCAAGGCGCTTTTTAAGAAACGCCCTAAAGTAAGGCGTCAATTAACGAATACACGCCCTGACCTAAGGCGTTAATTCAGTTCGTGAACCGTTCGAACCCAGAGCTTATCCAAGGAAAGATTAACCTAATCTAGTAAGTGTCTATTAGAGTAAGGACTCTATTAGGGATATACTACCCTCAATCAAACCCTACTCTTGTTAGGACTCCAAAATCCTATAAATAACCTTGTTCAAACAAACCCTAAAGATATTTGGCCGAAGAAGGTTCTGCTGCAGTCATCCGTGAAAGAGAGGTTGGTTCTTCCTATTGTTTCTCCTCTGTTGATTAGGTATTAGGAGGAATAATTCTTCTCCATCTTATTCGTCTATCACAGGTTGAGGAAGCCTAGACATCGTGAAGAACAAGGGTAAGTTCTTCTAAACTTCCATCTTCAGCCAAGCTTATGAAGAAATTTCTAATATCTCTTCATATTCCTCTGTAGGAAAACTCTAGAGATCGACCAAAGAACAAATGTTCTCTGCCTACTGCTGATTCAGTTTATCCTTATCAACGTCTTCACGTGTCTGTCACCTTCAAATCCATTGTTAAGGTAGGATTTTCTCAAGTTATTGTAGCCCAAATAAGAATTAATGCAAGATATCTATACATACGTATATGAGCATGGCATGCATACTGTTTATAAGGTTTTATTACGTTTTCTGCAAAATTTTGAAAGAAACGCCCTTGATTAGGGCGCTAATTTAAAAGAAACGACCATGCTAGTGGTCGTCAATTTAATATTTGACGCCCTCTACGCAGGCGTTAATTTCATAAGAATCGCATGTGATTAATAATTGATCCTGTTTAAAAATTACAATACATATGAAATATTGATTTTTAATATCTTGCATGACTCTGTGAATTCCTGTTAAATTTTACTGCCATGACATGTCTCCTGTCTCTCGAAATATTATTTATTAAAATATCGTAAATCCCTTGAAATTCACGACTTGGACAAAGTCGTTTTCCATATTCTAACGCCCCAGTACAAGGCGTGAATCTGAAAAGTAACGCCCCTTCCTAGGGCGTGTATCTGTTAAAAATCTGAAATTCACATATTCTGTAAAATGGAATTAGAAAGTAACGCCCCTTCCAAGGGCGCGTTTTTGATAAATTTCTGAGAATAATTATATCCTGTCGAATATGTAAATGATGAGACGCCTGCCCCTGCAGTCGTCAACTTTGAAGAAACGCCCCCAGGAAAGGCGTGTTTTTGATAAATTAATGAAATAATGGAAATTCTGCAAATTGGCAATATATGTAAACGCCCTTCTGTTAGGCGTTAATTACTTGAGACACGACTTGACCTAAGTCGTTATTTTACTGTAAACTGATTTTATCCTGATTCTATTACCGATGGTTTCATATTATACATATATATATATATCGGCACTATTCTCCACTCCGTGAGTATAGTCCCACGTTTCATGTTGATTTATCGATCACACTCAACTCTCATTGACATACAAGCTCTCCATTGGACATTCCGTTCCTTTGGACTAGCAAGTTAGTCATAGAGACCTCCGTAAGACTCCTCGTAGCCTTGGATTCCCTCAAGGCCGACTGAGCTGGTTGTACCCTAAAAACCCATTACACAGTTTTTGCCATGTCAATCTAAAGAAACATGGTATACCGGCCCTTATGATTATACAAAGAGTATATCATAAGAAATTCTTAATGGGATGATGATATCATGCCATATCATGTCGTTCTTGTAAACCTCAATTCTATGATAAGAATGAGGGTATCTTACCTTGATATACTGTTCATGTGGACCTCAACTCTATATAAAGAATGTCCATATTGATTTGTCATGGTACCTAAGTTAAGGGAACCATAATCTACCTAGTTTTATCGACATCGTGATTATACCGTTATTATCGCCATTCTATGTCCTTTGTCATATTTTGGACTCTATTCTATCAAAGTTGTCATACGTGTCTACAAGCTTGATTATTGAAATTCTATATTGGCTATATAAACAAGAGTGGATGTCAAAACACATGATAAATGCCTGCGCATATAGGGCCCGATCTGGTCCTGGGAGGAGCACCCGAAAGTACTTGTGCCCATGGGAGTTAAAATGATAAGGTATCTGGCATTATACCGAGTACTTGACTTGCTTGATTGGACATTCCACACACATCTTGTACTTGAATCGTACTTGACTTTGCATGAAATGTGTGGCCCGAAAGAGGGTAATTTACTTGCTTGATACATGATAGCCAAAGTTCTTGACATGACTCGATAATGGTACTTGCTTGAATATCTTGAATAACTTGTATCTTGTTCATGAAAGTTCATCTTATTTCTTTGATATTACATTCTCTCTATCTTGTCGTTTCATGCGAGCATGCATAGCTTTATTGCATCCATGAAAATGTAATTACTTAAACCACTTGCTAGTACTTGAGATATAATTTCCTACTGAGCGTTCGCTCATTCCGTTTGTCCCTTTTTACTTTTCAGGTAAGTCCGACGACGATGGAAGTCAATCGGATGGGAATGGTCAAGAGTGAAAGTGATAGAGCTTCTACAAGTGTCGTCTAGTCTTTTCCATAGTTTCTTGAGTCAACTATGTATTCTTTTCCTTTTTATTTAACAGAGTATTAGATTTGTAATAGTCTATCCATTATGAAATAAAGGATTGGGTTATCTTGCTATTTTGCGCATCTCTGTCTTTGTGTCGAATACATGACCACTCTGATTGACATGATTGATATAGACACGTCGCGCATCTCCGGGTATCTTCCGCGCTCGGGGCGTGACAGTCTTTGTGGTATCAGAGCCTAAGGTATTCAATTCCTAGGAAACCCAAGTCCAAGGATTGGTTTCAAAACCTTTAACCAAGTGAGAGTGGGTAGAACCAAGGGTTAAATGATCAATGAGTCCTTTATAAGATCATAGTGATATAATACTAACATAGCTATTGTAATTGTAGGATAATGGCTGCCGAACGTGCTCAATGGCGCAACATGCAGCGTACCCTTCAAGGGATGACCCAAGTGCTACAACAGGTAGCACAAGGTGGTGCTCCACGAGCTGGAAGCTTACACCAAGCTTTCAAGAATATGAATCCCCCGAAGTTCATGGGATCGACCGATCCAGACGATGCCGAGCATTGGGTTCGGGAGATTGAACGTATATTCCGTGTCATGCAATGCACGGATCAGGACAAAGTCTTATTAGCTACTTTCCAGTTAGAAAAGGATGCTAGATGCTGGTGGGAGTCGATTGAAGCTACTATTGACCCAACTCAAGTTACATGGGGTGAATTTGTTGAATATTTCAACGCCAAATATTTCTCTGATAGGGTCCAGGAAAGGAAGGCCGCCGAATTTGCCGCATTAAAGCAAAGAT
Organism: Amorphophallus konjac; assembly: GCA_022559845.1. Taxonomy (NCBI): domain Eukaryota; kingdom Viridiplantae; phylum Streptophyta; class Magnoliopsida; order Alismatales; family Araceae; genus Amorphophallus; species Amorphophallus konjac. The sequence goes on from CM040121.1 coordinate 154,572,847, forward strand.
CTTTATCGGTGGCTGATTATGAAGCACAGTTCTCTAGACTGTCTAGATATGCTAAGCATTTAATTGGCACGGAAAAGATGAAAGCCCGTAGATTTCTTAATGGGCTTAGGCCCCACTACATTACTCAACTGGCGCCTATGGATATTCAAGTTTACACTGAAATAGTGCGCCGAGCTCAGTTGCTTGAAGATGCCACGGAACTATCTGATAGGATCCGTGGGAAAGACAAAAAGGAGCAAGTCACAAGTTCGGGTTCTTTTAAACCCAACTTTAAGAAGAGGCCCAATAATGGAGGTTCTTCCTCTCAAGATCAGAAGTTCAAGAAATCCAAGCCTTTCTCTATCACCACTACACCTTCAAACGTAGTATGCAAGCATTGTGACAAGGCTGGTCACAAAACAGAAGAATGCTGGAGGAAATTAGGAGCATGTCTCCGTTGTGGGAGTCGTGAACATCGGATTCCTGATTGTCCATTAATGAATGACCAAGACGGTGAGGGTAAACGCCCAGTGACAAGGAACGCGCGTCTTCATGCGATCCAAGAGACCGAACCAGAAGAAGAAGGCGGATTGGTGGAAGGTACATTAAAAATTTGTTCCAAATATGCACATGTCTTATTTGATACAGGTGCATCGCATTCCATTATTTCCAAGAAGTTTGCTGACCCATTACCTCTAGAACCAGAATGGATGAAGTTAATATTGTCTACTCCTCTCGGAAACGAGACGGATATCACACATCATTACCAAAATTGTGAGGTATTGGTTCGAGGAAAGAATTTTCCTATTAATCTTATCTGCTTAGATCTAAAAGAATATGATGTTATACTAGGAGCAGATTGGTTATCCAAATACCAGGCAACGGTTGATTGCCGTGATAGCAAGATTGTTTTCAAGGAATTTCCGGAACTGACTTATACTAGTCCTAAGAGTCGAAGCAAATCCCCTCTTATTTCGGCTCTTCGAGCAAGCAAGCTCGTCAGGAAAGGATGTGTATCCTTCCTTGCTTTTGTCACTAATAAAGAAGCTAAGGAAACCAAGATAGAAGACGTTCAAGTAGTACGAGAATTCCCAGACGTATTTCCGGAAGAATTACCGGGATTACCCCCGCAAAGAGATGTGGCCTTTACCATCGACTTAGTCCCTGGTGCTGGTCCGGTTTCAAAGGCACCATATAGAATGTCCCCTGCTGAACTCAAGGAGTTGAAGGAGCAGTTGATGGAACTAATCCGAAAAGGGTTTATTAGACCAAGTACTTCCCCGTGGGGAGCACCAGTCTTATTTGTAAAGAAGAAGGATGGATCCATGAGATTGTGTATTGACTATCGACAGTTGAATCATCTTACTATCAAGAACAAGTATCCACTGCCGAGAATCGATGAATTGTTTGATCAGATTTCAGGATCCAAATATTTCTCCAAGATTGATCTCCGGTCGGGATATCATCAATTAAGGATCAAGGATGATGACATTCACAAGACCGCATTCAGAAGCAGGTATGGCCATTACGAATTTGTTGTTATGCCTTTTGGACTAACAAATGCCCCTGCTGCCTTTATGCAGTTAATGAATAGCATATTCAGGCCTTACTTGGATCAATTCATAGTAGTCTTCATCGATGATATATTGATATATTCTAAGACTAAGGAAGAACATGAAGAGCATTTGAGGATTGCATTGCAAGTCTTGAGGACAAATCAATTATATGCTAAACTCAGCAAATGCGAGTTCTGGCTTGAAGAAGTGGCTTTTCTCGGACATGTCATAACCAAGGACGGTTTATCTGTGGATCCGTCAAAAGTTGAAGCTGTGAGAAACTGGGAGAGACCCACTAATGCAAGCGAGATCAGAAGTTTCTTAGGTCTTGCAGGCTATTATCGGCGATTTATCAAAGATTTCTCTAAGATCGCCGTACCACTTACAAGATTAACTCGTAAGGAGATCCGATATGAATGGAGTGAGGAATGTGAAAGCAGTTTCCAAACTCTCAAGGATCATCTCACCACAGCTCCGGTCTTAGCCCTACCAATTGAAGGAGAGAAATTCGAGGTCTACACTGATACTTCTGGCATTGGCCTCGGATGTGTTCTAAAGCAACATGGGAAGGTCATAGCATACTCTTCTCGTCAACTGAAGAAGCATGAGGAGAATTACCCCGTCCATGACTTGGAATTGGCCGCGGTAGTATTTGCCCTAAAGATATGGAGACACTATCTCTATGGGGTACAGTTTACTGTATACTCCGATCACAAAAGTCTCAAATATCTATTTTCACAAAAGGAGCTGAACATGAGACAAACACGTTGGCTAGAATATCTCAAGGACTTCGACTTCAATATACAATACCATCCCGGAAAGGGTAATTATGTTGCTGACGCCCTTAGTCGAAAGCCGAGAGCAAAGATAGCAAATTGTATGATACAAGAATGGAGGTTACTTGAACAATTCTCCGAGCTCAATATAAGCTTGGACACGGAATCCAAATTTGTCACACTATCCCATGTAAGCATACAGTCAGATTTGTTATCTGAGATACAAACACTTCAGGATGATGATCCTATGTTAATAGAAATCAAAGGCAGATTAGAAGGACAATCTGATTTTCAACTAACTTCTGATGGAAGATTATCGTTCAAAGATAGAACTTGTATACCCGATTGTCCGGAATTAAAGAAGAAGATCTTAGATGAAGCTCACAGATCAAGATACACTATTCATCCTGGATCAACTAAAATGTACCAAGATGTAAAGAGGAACTTTTGGTGGCCCAATATGAAAAGAGAAATAGCGGACTATGTATCACGCTGTCTCACATGCCAACAGGTCAAGGCGGAACACCAAAAGCCTGCGGGAAAACTACATCCTCTAGATATTCCTAAGTGGAAATGGGAGGATATTGGTATGGACTTCATCATGGGTTTGTCTAAATCTAAAGGAGGACATGATGGAATCTGGGTTATCATTGACCGATTGACTAAATCGGCACATTTCTTGCCAATCAAAAGCCGATGGTCGATTGATGTGCTAGCTGCACTATACATTAAAGAAATAGTCAGGATACATGGAATTCCTGTCTCAATCGTGTCTGATAGAGATCCCCGTTTTACTTCTCATTTTTGGAAGGGATTACAACATTCGTTGGGGACAAGGCTCAACTTTAGTACTGCTTTTCACCCACAAACGGATGGTCAGACCGAGCGAACTAATCAAGTTGTTGAAGATATGCTGAGAGCATGCATTATTGACTTTGGAGGAAGCTGGCATGACCACTTACCTTTAGTTGAATTTGCATATAATAATAGCTACCAAGCTAGTATCCAAATGGCACCTTTCGAAGCCTTATACGGAAGGAGTTGCCGATCTCCCATATGTTGGAACGAAGTTGGAGAGAAACAACTATTAGGTCCAGACATGGTAAGGGATACAACTGAGAAGATACAGGTAATCAGAGAAAGATTACAAGTTGCTCAGACCAGACAAAAGACTTATGCAGATACAAGAAGAAGAGATCTTGAATTCCAAATCGGAGATCATGTATTTCTTAAAATATCCCCTGGACGTGGCATACGAAGATTTGGTGTTAAGGGCAAGCTTACGCCAAGATTCATCGGACCATTTGAGGTACTCGAAAGAGTTGGCGAGGTTGCTTATCGCATCGCGTTGCCTCCTCAGTTGTCTGAGGTACACAATGTATTTCACATATCTATGTTGAAGAAGTATGTGCACGATCCGTCACATATTATTGAGCATGAAGATCTGGTGATCCAGAAAGATCTCACATATGAACAGAGGCCCTTGAAGATATTAGATCGAGAAATACGAGCTCTAAGGAATAAGGTTATTCCCATGATCAAGGTGCAATGGAATAAGAATCCTGAACGCGAAGCGACATGGGAGACCGAGGAATCTATGAAGAAACGATTTCCCGAGTTATTCTAAGAGGTATATGTCCTACACTCTCCGCATGTATAATTATATATATATTGAATTTGGGGACAAAATTCTTTTAAGTGGGGGAGGGTGTAGCAACCCTAATAAATGAATAATTGAAATGAATTAAAACATATATATTACAGAAGTAATATATAAAAGGAATAGGGTTAATTGGATGAAATAAAACAAAATTAAAAATAACGCCTCTTATTAAGGCGTTAATTTATAAAGAAACGCCTCCATCCATGGCGTTACTAAAGAAAGGACGCCCACACATGCGGTCGTCAGTTCTCATGCGACTAAATAAGTAAGTAAAAGAAACGCCTCTATCTTGGGCGTGTTTTAAAACACGAAACGCCCTTTTTCAAGGCGCTTTTTAAGAAACGCCCTAAAGTAAGGCGTCAATTAACGAATACACGCCCTGACCTAAGGCGTTAATTCAGTTCGTGAACCGTTCGAACCCAGAGCTTATCCAAGGAAAGATTAACCTAATCTAGTAAGTGTCTATTAGAGTAAGGACTCTATTAGGGATATACTACCCTCAATCAAACCCTACTCTTGTTAGGACTCCAAAATCCTATAAATAACCTTGTTCAAACAAACCCTAAAGATATTTGGCCGAAGAAGGTTCTGCTGCAGTCATCCGTGAAAGAGAGGTTGGTTCTTCCTATTGTTTCTCCTCTGTTGATTAGGTATTAGGAGGAATAATTCTTCTCCATCTTATTCGTCTATCACAGGTTGAGGAAGCCTAGACATCGTGAAGAACAAGGGTAAGTTCTTCTAAACTTCCATCTTCAGCCAAGCTTATGAAGAAATTTCTAATATCTCTTCATATTCCTCTGTAGGAAAACTCTAGAGATCGACCAAAGAACAAATGTTCTCTGCCTACTGCTGATTCAGTTTATCCTTATCAACGTCTTCACGTGTCTGTCACCTTCAAATCCATTGTTAAGGTAGGATTTTCTCAAGTTATTGTAGCCCAAATAAGAATTAATGCAAGATATCTATACATACGTATATGAGCATGGCATGCATACTGTTTATAAGGTTTTATTACGTTTTCTGCAAAATTTTGAAAGAAACGCCCTTGATTAGGGCGCTAATTTAAAAGAAACGACCATGCTAGTGGTCGTCAATTTAATATTTGACGCCCTCTACGCAGGCGTTAATTTCATAAGAATCGCATGTGATTAATAATTGATCCTGTTTAAAAATTACAATACATATGAAATATTGATTTTTAATATCTTGCATGACTCTGTGAATTCCTGTTAAATTTTACTGCCATGACATGTCTCCTGTCTCTCGAAATATTATTTATTAAAATATCGTAAATCCCTTGAAATTCACGACTTGGACAAAGTCGTTTTCCATATTCTAACGCCCCAGTACAAGGCGTGAATCTGAAAAGTAACGCCCCTTCCTAGGGCGTGTATCTGTTAAAAACCTGAAATTCACATATTCTGTAAAATGGAATTAGAAAGTAACGCCCCTTCCAAGGGCGCGTTTTTGATAAATTTCTGAGAATAATTATATCCTGTCGAATATGTAAATGATGAGACGCCTGCCCCTGCAGTCGTCAACTTTGAAGAAACGCCCCCAGGAAAGGCGTGTTTTTGATAAATTAATGAAATAATGGAAATTCTGCAAATTGGCAATATATGTAAACGCCCTTCTGTTAGGCGTTAATTACTTGAGACACGACTTGACCTAAGTCGTTATTTTACTGTAAACTGATTTTATCCTGATTCTATTACCGATGGTTTCATATTATACATATATATATATATCGGCACTATTCTCCACTCCGTGAGTATAGTCCCACGTTTCATGTTGATTTATCGATCACACTCAACTCTCATTGACATACAAGCTCTCCATTAGACATTCCGTTCCTTTGGACTAGCAAGTTAGTCATAGAGACCTCCGTAAGACTCCTCGTAGCCTTGGATTCCCTCAAGGCCGACTGAGCTGGTTGTACCCTAAAAACCCATTACACAGTTTTTGCCATGTCAATCTAAAGAAACATGGTATACCGGCCCTTATGATTATACAAAGAGTATATCATAAGAAATTCTTAATGGGATGATGATATCATGCCATATCATGTCGTTCTTGTAAACCTCAATTCTATGATAAGAATGAGGGTATCTTACCTTGATATACTGTTCATGTGGACCTCAACTCTATATAAAGAATGTCCATATTGATTTGTCATGGTACCTAAGTTAAGGGAACCATAATCTACCTAGTTTTATCGACATCGTGATTATACCGTTATTATCGCCATTCTATGTCCTTTGTCATATTTTGGACTCTATTCTATCAAAGTTGTCATACGTGTCTACAAGCTTGATTATTGAAATTCTATATTGGCTATATAAACAAAAGTGGATGTCAAAACACATGATAAATGCCTGCGCATATAGGGCCCGATCTGGTCCTGGGAGGAGCACCCGAAAGTACTTGTGCCCATGGGAGTTAAAATGATAAGGTATCTGGCATTATACCGAGTACTTGACTTGCTTGATTGGACATTCCACACACATCTTGTACTTGAATCGTACTTGACTTTGCATGAAATGTGTGGCCCGAAAGAGGGTAATTTACTTGCTTGATACATGATAGCCAAAGTTCTTGACATGACTCGATAATGGTACTTGCTTGAATATCTTGAATAACTTGTATCTTGTTCATGAAAGTTCATCTTATTTCTTTGATATTACATTCTCTCTATCTTGTCGTTTCATGCGAGCATGCATAGCTTTATTGCATCCATGAAAATGTAATTACTTAAACCACTTGCTAGTACTTGAGATATAATTTCCTACTGAGCGTTCGCTCATTCCGTTTGTCCCTTTTTACTTTTCAGGTAAGTCCGACGACGATGGAAGTCAATCGGATGGGAATGGTCAAGAGTGAAAGTGATAGAGCTTCTACAAGTGTCGTCTAGTCTTTTCCATAGTTTCTTGAGTCAACTATGTATTCTTTTCCTTTTTATTTAACAGAGTATTGGATTTGTAATAGTCTATCCATTATGAAATAAAGGATTGGGTTATCTTGCTATTTTGCGCATCTCTGTCTTTGTGTCGAATACATGACCACTCTGATTGACATGATTGATATAGACATGTCGCGCATCTCCGGGTATCTTCCGCGCTCGGGGCGTGACACCTTCGATCCCTTCCTATACCCACCCATTAAGATCACAAACACTTTGTTCGGCCAACCCACTAGAAAACTTGGCCCACTTACCTTGGAGGAAGATGACTCACAATTTGGGAACCTTGAAGACATAGAGTGCCTCCCTATAGGAAGACCTTTCTACGACCCCTTTGATCCCTTCCTATGGGAGTCTAGTTCCCCATGTAACCCAACCATCTTACCCACCACCCACCCTTTCCTACCCTCACCCATCATATTGGGCCAAACCAATCTCATCCATGACCCGGGTTACACCTTGGGAGCCAAGACCTTGGGCCACATATCCCTAGGTAATAAAGTTGTGCCCCACCCCATGATGACCACCTTCTTAGATCCATTCGATCCGTTCCAATGGGAATTCAAAGGTTGTCCCACCCCTATACACATGGAAGTCACTTTTGGGAAAAGTATGCATGTGTCTAGGCTTTCCACACCCCTTGGCATGAACACTATGTTGGGTCCATTCATTCATATCACCCACATGTCAAGTAGAAAGCATGAGTGGTCCAAATTTGGATGTAGTGGTCCACCTTCATTCATCATGGGTCTTAAGCATATCAAAGGCATCTACGGATGTCCGGGTCCCCCGACATGCATCACCACTTTGCATGATAGATTCACATATGGTTGCCCCGGTCCACCTAAGCCCACCAAAGTCTACATGACAACATTGCATGATAAGTCCACATATGGTTGCCCCGGCCCACCAAGGCTCATCAAGGTCCATATGGCATCATGGCATAAATGGTCTATATATGGTTGTCCAGGTCCACCCATAACCACTAGAAGGTCAGCACTCACAAAATTGCATGAGGAAATCCGCAAGCACATTAGCATAAAAAATGAGGCTTATAAAAGGTTGGCTGACTCTCACCGGCGTCACTTAGAGTTCCAAGAGGGTGACTTTGTGATGGTAAGGACGGAGAGGCTCTCCCCAGGAGCCAACTCCAAGTTGAGACCACGTGGGACTGGGCCCTTCCAGGTCTTGAGGCATATTGGTGCGAATGCTTATGAATTAGATCTCCCCGAGGATTATGGGGTAAGTCCTACATTCAATGTCGCCGACTTAGTGTCTTACAAGGGCCCCACGGTGAGACCTAGTGAGGAGATCGAGCCCACTCCCTCCTTTGAGAGAGCACCCACCCGAGAGGAGAGTCCACTAGCCAAAAGAGCTCAGCGTGATCGCATTGAACAAATATTGGATGAGCAGGTCACTACCACCCGGAGCAAGGTCTATGAGCGCTATCTCGTCAGGTGGAAGGATCGGCCTCCGTTGGAAGACTCATGGGTAAGTCGGGAGGACCTACAGCGATTGGATCCAGATCTCCTCGAGCGGTACCTTAGCCGGATGGACCCTTACTCGACGGAGTCGAGCTCTTTGCGGCCCAGGGGATTTGATGGAGGCATCACCCATGACTCCCTTTGGCTCGGGTCCACTTCTTCACATTCGGGAGCTAGTTGAGTTTGGGCCTCACTCTATTAAGGCCCCTTATCCATTTTGTAGTTTTCCTTTGAGTCATTTTGATGTATTTCCATTTTATTTGAGTCATTTCCCTAAGTCTAGCACTTATTTTCCTATGTTTGGTATCATCATGATGTCTAATGTAAGCTATTGGGCCCCATTCGTTGGACTAGGCCCATTAGCACTCCCAACCCCCTTGGTTATTTGTAGTTGTTTATTTTGTCAGGGACTTATTGTAAAGAGTGGGTTGCCTATATATAGGACCCCACTCCCCTCATTTGAAGTTAATGAATGATTACATCCTTTTGAGTTAAACTTGCCATTTGAGTTCAAATTGGAGTGATTCCTCTAATTTTTGGGTGAGAGACCCTAGGGGAGAGATTCCCCACCCATTCCCCTCTTAATCTCTCTATTTCACCCCTCTTTCTCTCTCCTCCAACCCCAAATCCGAATTTCTTTCTCTCTCCTCCCTCCTCCCATCCACTTCCAACCTCCAACCACCTCCTTTAATGCCCTCCACTTCCCCATGGCCTCCATTACTCCACTCCCTAGTTCCTAGGTAGAAGTCTCCCCATTCCAACACCTTCCTCCACCTTCCAACCAAATCTACCCCATTCCAATGCAAGCACTCCACTTCCCAACATAATCACCCACCTTCCAAGACCTTTTGAATTTGAAATCCACCCTTCCCTCCACTCACTTGTGCCCCCCTCACCTTCTCCTCTCACCCACCTTCCCCAAATTCGTAGCTCTTCCTCCTCCACCTGCTAGCACTTGCTTCCAGCCATTCTCCACCCCATTCCCCATCACCATTAGCTCCCTTCTCCACCCCACAAGAGCCCCCACTCTCCCTTAGGTCATTCCTACCATTTCCCTCCACCAAAGAAGCCACATCTCCCTCTCATTTCTTCTAGTAGGTTGGAGCTGTGCAGATCTGCAGAACAGCCCTTGTTGCAGCGTCAACCACGGATTCATCCTAGTTCTTCAAAAGGCGTGGCCTACCTTTCTGGAAAGGCCTTCCAGTCTACTTCGCAGGCGATGTGGAATCAACACGATCGGAGCTCGGAGCTGCCAGATAGAGCCATTCTCCCAACAGTGCGCAGAGAGGTCTTCATCCTGGACCAGAGCGTGGAAGATCCTTCTGCCACGACAAACCCCAGCGGATTCAGGCTGAAGCCCCTTCATCAAAGTTCTTCCTCTACCGGTCATCTTTCAAGATCAAGAAACAGAACCCCGTTCGGCCACTGGAGGAAGAAGTTACGAATTTTCTCCCCCGATCTATCTAGTTCTATTTTCTGCTGTCTACTCCGACCAGTACCCACTCTTCTGGGTGCCCCGGCCATCCTCGACCTCTGAATGCATATCCGTCACCTCCTGCTGAAAGCTACCTCGACCACAAAGATGATGCCGCTAGTTTCGTGCTGATCGGAGCTCGGGAGGGCGCTCAGTCACTTCTGCAACTTGCTGTTACAGTCCAGACAGTACCTGCGGCCAGACAGAGGAGGCTACTTCCTGTTGCTGGTGCAGCCACCTCCGACCGTCTGAGCTTCCCCAAAAATTCTGGAGTTCACCTCATCCAGTCAGGAAGCTTCAGGAGCTGGTTTCGATCAATTTGGAGTCCGGACAAGCCCGGCATAGCCATCACAGCGACCCCCTGTCCAGAATTCCAGATTGAAGCTACAACTTCCCTAGTTCTCATTTCTCTTCGTTTCGGTCCACCAACCCCTCCCCGCTTGGCCGGCTGAAGGCCCCACCCTGCGTGGTGGTAGTGTTTGAATGTATCATATTAACCCCTACCCCAAGGTCTCCCCTCCTGCGAGAGGAGTAGTTTTGTAAGTGGTTTGGCAGGTCAAGCGACACCGCCGCGGCGTGTGGGGAACCACCGCCTCCCCGCTCGCCCTCGTCTCCGACCGGGACCGGTTTCTTCAAACCGGTCGAGTAAGTGTCTCTTCCTTGCTCACCTAGTGTAGCTCTCTCAATATTTGATTCATGCATCGCTGAATTCGTGAGGAGCGCCCGATCCTCAAGTCCATGACTTAGAGTGATCGCCGTGGGTTAGTGTGACCCGGTGCCCGAGTGCACTTTGTCGGCCCCAATCGAATTGGGCAACCAACCTTGGGGAATCAATTCTTGGCCTTGCTGGCCCTCTACCAGCAAGGGTCCATTCCCATAAGTCACCCTTGGTATCACATAGTCACCCCGGGAATAGAGTGCAACGAAGAGAGCGGTGGCCCATTAAGGCCCATTTGGATGCTTAGATGTGCTTGTTTGACTAAGTCCGAGGTTGTGTCACATCAATTGGCTTGGTGAATCCTGCAAGCTGTGTGTCAGAATTGGCTTGGTGAAGCCCGCAAGCTGTGTGTCAGTAGGAAAGTCTCACCGGGTTTGGTGAGGGGTGGATGTAGGTTACGGATCTGCAACTGAACCACCTTAAAAATCTCCTGTGTTGTGGGTTGTGCATCTTGTGCGATTGCTCCATTTTTCTTATCCCCATTCACAGGTTGATATGCTTGCTTCATCGTATGCAATGTGGGTTATTTTCACCGCACACTAAAGCGTTGTTGTTTCAATTATCTTGTCTATACATTGCTTATCCTCTACATTGCATTCACATTGCCTTAGCTGCCTGCTGCACCCTTGCACACAGGCACTAAGGAACATACTCAAGCAAAGAAGAATCATCTTGCATACAGATCTAATTCGTTCTAATCATAGACATGTGCTTCACTATCTGTGTGAGAGTATCTACCTCACATGTTCAGTGCTTTGACCTGTGTAGTCTTTGGACTGCCATTTCCCCTTAAGCCATTCCATTTAATTCCGCTGCGCATTCTGCCTAAGTGTCTCATTCACTTTATAGGAGTGGTTTACCATCTTGGTGGCTAAGAGTTTTAGTTTTAAATAGGCCATAATCCTTGAAAGGATCTATTCAACCCCCCTTCTAGATCTGATTACACTACGTTGGACCCAACAAGTGGTATCAGAGCCAAGCTCTGCCATTCAAAGATCCCACGATCTGCAGAGAAAGATCCCGGTGCATTCTAATCAAATGGCTTCATTTACTACACGTGCTTCTATGACTTCTCCGCCTATTTATGATAGTTCAGATTTTTCTATATGGCTAGGGAGAATGTTTGTCTATGTCAAATCCATAGATCCACAATTGTGGAATCTCATATACATTGGTCCTCATGAGCTGCCATCAAATTCAGATGAATGGTTTGCTGAACACGAGACCAAACATATTGATAACCTTGTGGCATTCAACTTGATAAAAGCTGCAGTTGATTTCAGGTTACTTAATCATGTGTCCACCTGCAGCACAACCAAGCAAATCTTAGGCAGATTGGTGAGTATCCATGAGAAGGGAGAAGAACAAGCGCATGAATGCCTCATGGCTGACCGATCAGAGTAGTCAAGCAATCCATCCTCATCTCAGGTAAGCTCTGACTCCGATGACTTTACCTTTGAAGAACTCATGGAGGCCTATGATGAGTTGATCAAGCAGTACAAAAAGGTGAAATCAAAAAATAGAAAACTGAAAAAGGATGTGAAGAAAAGCAATCAAGGTGAGAGTTCCTTCTGTAAAAATTATTCAGCTTTTGAAGAGCTTAATGACACTCTTACCATTGACTTGGATATGTGTAATCAAACCATTGCATGTTTAAAAGATGAAAACAGAATTCTTCAACCTGAGATCAGTAGATTGGAAGAAATTGTAAGAAGGTTACAAAAAAAATCTAAATCTGAAACACATGATCAAAGCTTGATTGAAAATAAGGCTGTTGCTGAACAAAATCCAAACCTTAAGAGAGAAAATGAAATGCTGCAAGATCAGATAAATCTCTCGACTAAAAAGCTGGTTGCTCTTGAAAAAGGCAAATATGTTATTGATAATAGTTCTAAAAAAGTGCATGCCCTAGAGCTAGAAATTGAGAATTTTAAAAAGGTTAATGTCACGCTCAATGAGCAATTGACTGCTTGCGAAATAGACCTTGTTGAGTCTGAAGTACATATATTCTCTTTGGAGAATGAAATCAAAGAGTTAAATGATTCCCTGTCTAAGCATACGCAGGGTTAAGAAGGATAGGGTCACAACCCCGCAAACAAAAAATCCCTTCAAAGCAAGGCATACATCTCTTCCATCTCTGAAGCTAGCACCTCGAAGGGTCACCCTAAATCGCACGCTGCTCAAAAGGAAAATAGAAATCAGTTTGCTCATCCTGATATGCATAACAGAAGGTTCAATGCCAAACATCATGCTCCTCATAAAATTAACGTTCATTATTTTTATTGTGGTAGGCATGGTCACACTGTTCATAACTTTTTTACCTTGAGAAATGATGAGCTAAGAACGTTACAACATATGAAAGGCAAAGGATAGGGCGACGGTAGCAGGAAACGTGCTCAGCACCTTCCTACTCGTAACCCCTTGGGTAAGTCAGATGCATCGACGCACCCAGAAAGGCAGGTTGATGCACCCAACCATCAACAGAAGAAGATAGCCTCCCTGCTGTTTCCAGTGTGGTAAGTTTGGCCATATAATCCAAGATTGTTGGCACTTGAAAGGCAGAACCCACGTTCATGCCAAAGGAGGTAACTTTGATGTACACCCACAAATGCCAAACGCACATCCATATGCTCATATGAAGAATGCTCAATTCTCTATGCGTTGTTTCTATTGTGGGAAAAATGGGCATGAGATGTATGACTGCCATACAATGAGGGAAGATGACTTGACTGCATTAAGAAAGAAAAATTCAACTGTCCAAAGAACTAACCAACAAGGACCCAAGCAAGCTTGGGTACCACCAAATTCACAATGAGAATTGTGGGTGCAGGTGCCTTGGAGCTGAGCAAAGCTCAATCTGAAAAATAAATGCTCAAGGCACGGGTATGTAAATAATCTTTTATTATGATATCTTGCATAGTAGGCTTGCATTGTAATACATTGCATAATAGGCATGTGTTGATTTCAATTAGTTCTGCAAGCTGAATGTATCTCCCTGAACTGTTGAATCATTCCCCATGGTGTGAGATGAGCTTCTAAGCTAGATTATTTGCTTACACCTGTTTGACCTCTGGTATATCAAATCGTGTAGAAATGAAAGGAAAGTCAAGCTTACCCAGAATTCTCACTATCCGTGAGAAGGATCTCAGATCCCAACCTTTGCCCTGTACCAAAGATCAATTATTTCAGCTACACAATCCATGAAAATTTTGTCATGCTGATGGAATTGCTATGATGATTGAGTTATAGATGATTTATGCTACCATTTAACAGCCATGTGAACCTCTTGCTAAACATTGATAATCATTGTCCTTGATGATTTCTTCCATTGCTGCATCTACTCCAACTCATCACTCACATGGAAAAATAAAATGTTAATTGTCTATCTTATGTGCTGCAATCATTGAGCATCATCTTGAAATTTCTTGAACAATCTTGCATTTCATAATCAAAGGACCTCTTGGTATATAAAATGGTATGCTGGGAAAAAGGGTAGATCTCTTCTATCTGGAAACCCACATCATGCGTGAGGTGGTCTTAAGACCTCAGTTCTCTGTCAGGTACCAAGGGTCAGTCTTGATATTCATGTAATTTCTGGCATTGGTTTTATTGCAAATACTACACTCAAAATTCAGTCATTCAATGCATAGAATCAGGGGGAGTTTCTGCATTTTATAGTATACCCATGTGCTTTTGTTATCATGCATATACTGATTTCAAAAATGCTTGCATAATGATGTGGTCTCATACACACCAATGCACACCATGTTAAAGGGACCCAGAGATGGCATATCAAGGTTCATCATGTTAAAAGAACACAAAAAATGCATATTCGATTGGAAGCATCTTAAGGGCATTGTGCATTCATTCATGTCTTAGGTTACACACTCCATTGTCAACCCATGCACTTGTTAGGGGGAGTCAACATCTGAAATTCAGTCTGCATTCATGCATTCATTTCTGATTGCCATGTGCTCAGTTTGCATTATGTTCTCTATCTGAACCCTATGCACAACTTCAGGGGGAGTGTTTATCTTCAACTCTCATCCTTTACTCATTAGCACTCCCTGCTCAAATCAGACTTGCATAATATTCCATGATTGTACCTCGGGTCTGAAATATTTTTTGAGGCCCATAAGGCTTTCTAGATTGACTGAAATCTACCTTCTTGTATAACCAGCCATCTAATTCCAGAATTCCTTGAATACCTTGAACTTCGTGGAGGATCTTCTATCTGTTTTCAAGTTTGCTAATTAGAGTAAATCTTCAAGAAGAATCTTCTTTTATTGAGTTCTGTGACTGCCTTGAACATGAAAGCTATTGGTTTAGAATTTAACGATTTCTCGAGCCCTTTTGTCAATAATCTTGAAAATGTTTGTGCTCAGGCTTAATAGACCTAAACTAGCTTTTCATGCTTTGACAAGTTATGTCTTCTTGAATCTGAAAGTTTATTTTAAGTACAAAGGCATCCTTGTTTGAGAAACTCATGTTTTGTATTATTTTTAAACATTTGGTGTTTCTGAACATTTCAAAAGGAATTACATTGTTTATGCTAAATCTTAGCCATGCTGAGTAACTGGGGATATTGGCGTCTGATAAACGTATATCCTCATGTAAAAAGGTGTATGTTGAGTTCAGTGTTTTAAGGTAGAGCAATGGCATTGGAATCATTGAGAAACTGAGTCCCTTCACCAAAGAAGTGGAGAAGACAGCGTCATGAAATGCCATGCTATCTTTGTTCTAATTGAGACAAAACTGTGAGCTACACTGAGTAACTGGGGGTGCTTACGTCTGGTAAATGTGCACACTCACATCAAAAGGTGAATGCTACACTTGACTGCTCGTAAAATGATAACAGTCAATTTTCAAAAGTGGTTTCAAAAGGAAAATATGAATGTGTAGTACTCTTGATTGATTTTAGAGTTCCCTAAGTGTTTAGTCTCAATACTTTTCAAAGTAACACTCTCAGGAGCTAATGTAATTGAATGAGTAAGATAAGAGGAGGTTAATTTATTTTTGTATGAATTTCTGGTTCACTTCTATTAATCTTGAAAACAGATTTTTCAAGCGTTTGTATTGAGAAGTTCAGATTTCATTAGAGTTAAACAAATCTTACTATAAGGGCTGCGTCAGTAGAATTCCATAACTAGAGATTCTGAAAGATCTATAACTCTGCTTTCATGAACTTAGTTTCAGATCTAACAACCTCCATCTCCTTGTAAGATAAGTTACCTTTTGATGCTCATTGAAATTTGTTTTCTCTTGACAATCTACATAGTCTATCCTGGCTACCATGAAAGCATCACCATTCCTAACAATTGGAATCTTTGCACTCTCATCATTTAGTATCATATCTTCAATGCAACTAGGTTTAGCTTGCCATGCATTTAGGTGGTTTACATTTTCCCTCTCCCATGCGTTGTATAGAAAATCTTAAAAAATCTGAAAACTAGAAAAACCTAAAAATCTGGTTTCAAACTATTTTTAACTGCATTTTCTTGCCATGATTAAATCTCTTGCATGCATGTTAATGAAGTCATGGCATCCGGTGCCAATTTATCTGGTCCTCTGTTGGCATGCCTCATGAGTGACCTGACATTGACGGGGACCCAACAACTGGCCTCATGGGACCCAACCAAACAATGGTTGTCACTCTTAATTGAAAAACTTGAATCTGCATCTTGAAATGCAACCTCCCATGACCTTGTACTACAACTGCTTATCAACAATGGGTCAATTGGTATCAGTCCTATCATTGGCATCCCAGTAATGGTTGTTTTTGTTTATCAAATTTAATAAGTGTACAACCACTGGCATGTATTTTCACATCAATTTTTGAAATATTGAATGTTAAAGTATGTCTCTTTAATGCCCATTCCTGAAAAAAATGTCAAATTGCTCCATACAGGTATGTCACTTTACTTACTCTGTACTTCTTGTGCTTATCATCTACTACTCTATTCCCTTCCTTGCCAACCATGCTATATATTCTCTCCATTGCTGTTATTTTTGCTAGTGACAAAGGGGGAGAGATTTTTATGAGTCATTCTCTGAATATGCTAAGGGTTGAATGCATAAGGGGGAGAGTCCTATATGGAGAGAGCTTTATAAGTCATTGTGCCTCAATTCATGATTATATTTCTTTGCACCTTGACTCACAATGTACTAATAATGACTTATAGTTGTCATCATCAAAAAGGGTGAGAATGTTAAGAGAATGTTGATTCTCTGCCTTAATGTGGTTTTGATGATGTCTGCCTATGAGTCACTGATGAGTCTATCTTGCACTTGATAAGTCAATATTCATATTTCAGGTCATTGTGAGATCATGATCATTGAAAGCAGTAGTATGAAACATTCCTTGAAAAGTCAATGGTCAATGTCAATTGACAGCAAGTCAACATCACTGGTCAAAAGTGAGTCAGTATCTGACAGGTCGATGCTGGTTTAAGGTCGATGCCACTTTGCTCTCAATGCATATCTCAGTATGAGTCACTAAGGTCGATGCTACTTTAGTCAGTGATGAAATAAGGTCGATGCTACCTTAGTCAGAGATGAAGTGAGGTCGATGCTAGCTGTGCTTTCAAGCATCTAAAGTCGATGCTAGTTGTGATGACAGTCATGCTTAGGTCGATGCTAGTTTGCGTACTGCATACTAAGGTCGATGTGAGTTCTAACTTCAGTCCTTGCACAAAAACTCAGGTCGATGGTACTTCGGTCTTCTAGCAACTGAGGTTGATGCTACTTCGGCCTTCTAGCAACTGAGGTCGATGTTACTTCAGCGCTCCAGCAACTAAAGGTCGATGCACGTTTGCTAACCTGAGAACTAAGGTCGATGCTAGTTTTGCTTTCAACACAGCAAAGGTCGGTGCAACTTCTGGCTAGCACGAACCAAGGTCGGTGCACGTCCAAGGCTAGCACGCACCAAGGTCGGTGCACGTTTCTGCAAAACTGCATATAAGGTCGGTCCATACATTTCTAGTATGCAAATCAAGTCGGTACACCTTTGCTGGTCAGCATATAAGGTCGGTGCACATTTGGACAGTCTGCATATAAGGTCGGTACACTTTCCTGTTCCTTCGATAGAAGGTCGGTGCACATTCTGTTTGTCTAAAAAATAAGGTTGGTGCACATATTCATTGTTGCACAGTGAGGTCGGTGCACATCTTACCAACACAGAAGCTTAGTCAGTACACATATGGATTTCTACCCACAAGGTCGGTGCACATATGCCTTCCAACGCATACAAGTCTGTGCACACATGCATTACTGATAAGGAATTCAGTGCACATTTACATTATAGCACACTACAAGGTATGTGCACATATGCAAATGCTGGACTAAAGTCGGTGCATGTTTGTACTCAACGCAAACTCAAGTCGGTGCACATGTGGATTTTTTCTAAGAAGGCACAACTGAAGTCTATGCACATGTGATCTCTATTAAAGGAAGTCAGTGCACATTTAGCTTTCAACGCAAACCGAAGTCTGTGCACATTTGTAATTCTGCCAAGAAGGTCAGTGCACATTTGCTCTCAATGCACATTGAAGTTTGTGCACATGTGCAATCCAGCTCTAAAGGTCTGTGCACATTTTCAATTCTGCCAAGAAGGTCAGTGCACGTTTGCTCTCAATGCACACTGAAGTATGTGCACATATGCAATCCAGCTCTAAAGGTCTGTGCACATTTGCTCTTCAAGCTACAAGGTCTATGCACATTTACCTTTCAACACTTCAAGGTCTGTGCACATTCTGCTTTCAACGAAGCAAAGTCAGTGCACACTTTACTTTCAACATAGTGAAGGTCCATGCACATGTGAATTCAAGGTCGGTGCAGGTTTTGCCTCAATGTTCAAAGTCTGTGCACTTTGAACAGGCATTTCATCAAACAGTCTGAAGACCAAAATCTCAGTATCCGGTAAACTTAAAAGTCTGACCCATTCAGATATCTGTCTCCAGCGAAAGAATGGCACGTGATCCAAGATGAAGTGGCACGCTCTTCTAGAGAGTTCTAGGGGAGATTCTTACTTTTCCAGATGGACCAATGGCAGATCACCTAGAAAGGGTCTCTATCCTAAAAGGGGTCAAACCTTAAGGAGATAGTCTTGTACTTGATGAAGATCTATTCGGCCAGAAAAAGGGAACTGCTATGTACCGTATGAAGCAGTCTGGCTAGCAAATGGAAGCCCACTACACCATATCGTATGGGCCAATGAGAGGACACCCTGTTCTGGCATCCAAAACTCTACGATGGGGTTGGATGGTCCAGATCACCTCTTACCATATCAAAGCCTACCAGTCTTGTACCTTGCTAAAAGAAGCGCTTGTCTACCCAATACCAGCTGGAAGACATACTCTGCCATAGCATATTACACAGCGAGTTCAAGATAAAGGTGGGTTTCTCAAAGGAGAAGAGAGCGTAAAACTTTTGGAGGGAAAAACTTCTGCTAGAAGGATTTCCTTCATCTATAAAAGGAGCAGCTCATGAATGATGCTGCTACTGCTGCCGTTGCTGCTCAAGTGAGAGCCATGCCCTTTGAGTGTCTACAAAGAATATCTTTGAGAAGAGCGTGAGAGTAGCCCAGCACTAAGGTCGTCTTAGTCCAGTGCTGTAAGAGAAGAAGAAAAGGAGATCAGCCTTGAAAGAGCGCAGCCTTGCAGTCTACCTTTGCTTGAAAAGATAGATCTTCAGATCTGATCTTGTAGTTGTACTCACCAACTTCCATATCTCTATCTGAAGACTCAGTTGGTGTTTCTTCTTCTTATTCTTGTGGTTTTTTCGACTGCACTTGCAGTGTTTTCCTTTTGAGTTCTTTGTTTCACTCATTTCATTTAAAACCGTCCCTACCGATTTTATGTGTAGGAAGACAGACAGAAGGAAGTCTGGTCTGTGGTTTGGCTAGTTGAGCCCGTAAGCTGTGTGTCAGCAATTGGCTTGGTGAAGCCTGCAAGCTGTGTGTCAGCATTGGCTTGGTGAAGCCCGCAAGCTGTGTGTCAATAGGAAAGCCTCACCGGGTTTGGTGAGGGGTGGACGTAGGTTGCAGATCTACAACTGAACCACCTTAAAAATCTCATGTGCCATGGGTTGTGCATCTTGTGCGATTGCTCTATGTTTCCTATCCCCATTCACAGGTTGATATGCTTGCTTCATCGTATGCAATGTGGGCTATTTCCACCGCACACTAAAGCGTTGTGGTTTCAGTTATCTTGTCTATACATTGCTTATCCTCTACATTGCATTCACATTGCCTTAGCTGCCTGCTACACCCTTGCACACAAGCACTAAGGAACATACTCAAGCAAAGGAGAATCATCTTGCATACAGATCTAATTCATTCTAATCATAGACCTGTGCTTCACTATCTGCATGAGAGTATCTACCTCACATGTTCAGTGCTTTGACCTGTGTAGTCTTTGGACCACCATTTCCTCTTAAGCCATTCCATTTAATTTTGCTGCGCATTTTGCCTAAGTGTCTCATTCACTTTATAAGAGTGGTTTACCATCTTGGTAGCTAAGAGTTTTAGTTTTAAATAGGCCATAGTCCTTGAAAGGATCTATTCAACCCCCCTTCTAGATCCGATTGCACTACGTGGGACCCAACACTCTCCTCTCCTCCACTTGAATCAGTGCCAAGCCTCCTGCTTGCTCATGAACCGGCGCCAAGGCCATGGCACCCTTGAATTGGCGCCAAGCCTCCTGCTTGCATGTGAATCGGTGTAGCCCCTTTGAAGATCATATGGCGGCCCTTCTTATGAAAGTGAACCCGCCACCCATTCCTTTGAGGATGATCCGGCGGAGCTCTGCTCCCCCTGTTGCCCAGGGCGTGAGAAGACACACCTCCACCTGCTCCCTGCAGCCTCATCCGTTTGCCTATGGCATTAGAGGAACGAGCATGTCACTATCAGTGGCTTCTACGGCGTGGGAACATGGGGACTTCGACACGTATTTGGAACCTCTGCTCCCTTGCGGCGCGAGGAGAACAAACACGCTAACGCTCATCTCTCCTACGACGCGGAAATGGGGAGGCTTTGACACGTCTTTGAGCCTCTACTCCCCCTGCGGCGTTGAAAATAGAACACACGTCAACGCAAAGCTTTCTGGGTGTGCATGTATAAAAGAAGAAGAAAAAGGCACAAGCAGGGGGCTGAATCTGTATCGATCTCTGGGCGAGTGAAACCCCTATTGGCCATCTTCCAAAAAAAACTACGAGAAGGTGCTTGCTAGCCTCGAAGAGATCGGTAGAGAGTGAGAGAGAAGGGAGAAGGAGAGGGGCAAGCCCATCCATTAGTGGGTCTTTTGTTTCTTTTGTTTTCTTCATTGTTTCCCATCCATGCCCGACGGGGGGCTACACCTGATGTAATCTTCTTTTGCGAATGAATGAGCTATGGGGTCCTTGGCCCTGATTTGAGCATGTGGTTGTGTCTCCCTTGCCGTTTTCTTTTGTTTTGTTATTTTCTTCCCAACTGCCATGGGAGGTAGATTAGTCTAATCTTACTAAGCATTCGTCAGGGTTTGCTTTGATATATTGTTCAAGTTTGGTTTCCAATGCAAGATTTGCACTTGTTGATGACTCCTTCCCATGGATGGTGGAATAGCATATCTCGCCCTTGGCCGTATTACTCTTTATATGTCTGTCGTATCCCTTTTTGTTTGGCCACCTGATCGACCATACGCCTTTGTGCTGGCCGTGGTGTCGCCTTCCAACCTTCCGGTCCGCTGTCGAAGCCTTGAAGCACTCTTCGATCCCAGGGGGCTTGCTTCCTCATAGCATGGTCCCCAAGTGATCTCCCTTATACAAGTGCATATTAATGGTCGCATAGGTCGGCGATAATCTAAGTCTGCATTTTGAAATCGAGATTGCAGCGCCTCATGAGCCATTGGAGCCCCTTGTAGGCTATGTTAAGTAGTGGATGGCGGATCTAGAGGGGTGGGGTGAATAGATCTGCCCCTCTTTTCATAGAACACCCCTCTTTAAAGCTAGATAAAAAGAATTACAACAGAATACAATTAGCTTAACGAAGTACACTACGATTGGCTTAGCAAGATGAACAAGTAATATAGATATTGAACCTAACCATGCATCTAACACAAAACAATCGCACAATCAAACCACAACACAAAGGATTTTGAGGTGGTTCGAACTGAATCCCCAGTCCTACGTCTACCCCTCACCAAACCCGATGAGACTCCACTAGTGCAACGCACTGAACCACAGATCGGAAAGACCTCCGATTGTGATGTGACACCACCATGGGGTGATGGCCACAGGAACGAATGCCCTTGGACCTACAATTGCAAGCAAGTATCTTTGAGCGGTGGACTTACTCTAGCGAGCTCACTCGCGTGGTGCACACTAGTGCCCGTAGGCGACTCGGCGATGATGGAGAGGGTCCGAGGCGGGACCTTGATGCTCCAATGGTTGGCTAGCTTGGGGAGAACCCCAAATGGGCCAGGGATGCCCAACTCATGGGTGGCCAGCACACCAAGGGTGTGGGATGTAGGGGATCACTCACAACTAGCCCGCGGTGATCACTTACATCAATGGCAATTATGGGCCGAGCTCTCACTCTCCGTCCGACGAAGCAATAACGATAATACTATGCTAAGAAAGGAATTTAAACCAACCAAGAGGGAGAGCGAGGCTCACCTGGTTGGCGTGAAGACGCCGACCCCGGCCGGAGACGGGGGCGAGCGGGGAGGTGAGGGTATGCACCCGCACGCCACGTCGATGAAGCTTCAAACTTGAAATTTTAGATTACATGCACTACGCCCCATGCAAGGGGGGGATCTTGAGGAAGGGAAGCCAATGACTACACCCAAACAATACCTCCACACAGGGAGGGGCCTTCAACCGGCCAAGCAAGATGGGAAAAATTGAGCTAGAAGCAAAGAAAGGGAGCCGATGCCGATTCTGACCACTCTCTGTGCTTCTGGATAGGCAGTTGGTTATCTTGGCGCTGCGGCCACTCCAAATTTTTGTTGATGACAAAACTAGTTGGAATTTCTTCTTAGATGGATCGGGATGATGTCTGAATTTTATTGATTTCTCTGGTCACAGGTGCTGCTCGGGGCAGAAGCTCGAACAGGGTGGTAGGTCTTCAGTTCTGACTGCTTCAGGTTCACAACAGCAGGAAGAAGAGGTTTCCACAAGCGCTCCAAAGCTCAGAATCAAGCATCGCTGGAGTCGTTGGAACCGTTGGTGAGTCCTCTTCGAAGTGAGACCAACGTGGGTGCCAAACGTTGTCGGAGTAGACCGGTAGAGCTCGAACAATGAGGGGGGGTCGGAGCAGATTGTCAGGAAGCAGAACCGCACACTCGGAGGAAGAAAATGAGAACTCTTGATTTCGGGTGCAAAATAGAGCTCCATTTCTTGATTCTGAAAGTAGACTTGTCGAAGAAGCTTCCGGCCAAGCATCACCCCCATATCTTCAAGAGAGTGGTCGTGGCAGCTTCAGGAGTCAGCTTCAGGTTGCTCTTCAGGGAGGAAGTGCGCAGTTGGGGAAGAACGGCTCCCCTGGGCGACCATGAGCTCAGAAAGGGATGGGACCACCGTCGTTGCGAAGTAGACTAGACGATGATTCCACCGGTATATGGTATGCCCTCTGAAGCTTCCAGGTGAAGATGTGGCAGCCTCTGCAACTGGGCGCTCCTCTACTGCCTGCGAACTGAGAACTGTAGGTTGGAGATGATGGGGGGGGAAATGGGGTATATGGGAGGGAAAATGGGGGTGGATGAGTGTGGGGAGAACCCTGGCTGTGAGGGGGTCTAGGAGGGGGTGTTCCAAGGTGTGGGAGGGGAAGAATGGGGTCTGGAAGGGGGTCTAACAGGTGGTGGGAGGAGGAGCTGCGAATTTGGGATGGGTGGGGGAGAGGGAAGGAGAGTTCTCTCTCCAAGGTTTGAAAATTGACTAATGGGGTGGCTAATGGGGCTTTGGGGATGGGAATGGTTGTGTTGGGGAATGGAAGGGGTGCTTGGGAAGTAGGGAGTTCTCCCTTGGGAGATGAGAGGGTGCTTAGGGAAGGGGATTGGGTAGTTGGTGGTTGGGTGGTGGAGTATGGAGTGGTTGAGTGTCTCTTGGGACTAGGGGTGGAGTAATGAGGGTTGGGGTAGTTGGGAGGATGAGTAATGAGGGGAGGGGAAGGGTTGATGATGTGGAGGAGAGAGAGGGAGGGGAGGAGAGAGAAATGGGCGCCCCCTCCTCTTGGAGAGAGAGAGAGAAAGAGAGAGGGGAATCCACCCCTTAGAGAGAGAAAGAGAGAGATTTGGAGAATCCACTCCAATGAGACACTAAAGCTCACTTGATTTAAATTGATCATAAAAGGTTGTTACATATGAGAGGAGTGGGGGCCTATTTATAGACTCCATACTTTTCATATGACCATAGTGACCCTGACAAACTAACTAATGACCAAAGCAGTCCAAGGGAGGGGCGCCCCTGGGCCTAGCCCATTAGTTGGGCCCATTAGCCTATCAAACCAACCATATGACAACTAACTTAGGAAAATGACTCACTAACCTAGGTACATGACTCAAATAAAGGGAAAATTACATAGTTTATGACTCAAAGAAAATATGAAAATTACATGACTAGACTCAGAAACACATGACTAACACAATGGCGCTTGCCGACGAACAATCCGAGCCCATAAAAAGTGTGGAGGGGCAAGGGATGCCCCCATCATACCCCTGGGGTGGGAAAACTCGACCCTGTCAAGTATGGGTCCACCGGAGAAGTAGTACACCAAAATGCAGCTCCGGGCGAACCATGATCTCCAAACACAACCCGCGTCCATAGCCGGGGAATGGCGCTTCAGCTTTTCAAAGTGGCTCGGACACACCCTCATGCTGGCTATGAGGTCTTGCTTGCCTAGTATTGCCGCCGTGTGCTCACGTCGGGCTCTCAGGATAATTTGTGGTGGCACTCCGAGGGTGTCTCTCGCAAGGATAGGTGTAAGCTCAAGGCACTCACTAGGATCCACCGCGGTGCCCTTAGAGGGTGCCGGATATGCCACGTGAGAAATGGGGTGAATCCCAAAACACATAGGTAAGTCCAACCCGCAAGCCGGGTTGCCAAAGCCCCTCGGAACTTGACAAGGTCCAAGTCCTCGTGCCCTCAAATTAGAGGTGACCCTAGGGTAGAGACACTCCAAAGTCATCATCACCAAGTTACCAACTTGGAATTCCAAGTGGTGCTCATGAGTTTTTACCCGCTTCTTGTGAATCTCACCGCTTGTTGCTTGATACTTGATTGGATGCATATGCCATGCACTATGATGCAGTGTGAGTGGACAATGTGTGGTATGCAAAAGTGGTCCAGGACAACCACATATAGACTTATTGTGCATTGATGTTATGAAGACTTTGAATGATTTGGGATGACCGGGGCATCCATAAATGTCCCTCTCATGCGTAGGTATAATAAGTGCCGGAGGACCCGGACATCCATGAATACTCCTAATATGATTAAGACTCATGATGAATGAAGGTAGACCATTACATCCGAATATGAACCACTCATGCTTCCTACTTGACATGTGGGTGATATGAATGAATGGACCCGACTTATGAATCATGTCAAGTGGTGCGGTATGCCTAGGCACATGCATTCCTATCCTAAAGATGACTTCCATGTGCATGGGTGTGGGGTGGCCCTTGAGCTTCCACTCGTATGGATCAAAGGGATCTAAGAAGGGGGACATCATAGAGTGGGGCAATTCATCAATCCCAAGGTGTATGTTGCCTAAGGTCAAGGCTCCCATGGTGTAACTCGATTCTAGGAAGGGGGGGGGGGGGTTTGGCCCAACATGGTGGGTGGGGGTAGGGTAAGGTGAGTGGTGAGTAAGGTGGGTGGGTCACATGGGGAACTAGACTCCCATAGGAAGGGATCAAAGGGATCATGATAAGGGTTACCTAGAGAGAGATACTCCATGCCCTCAAGGTCCTCACAAGGTGGTGAATCATCCTCTTCTAGTGAAATGGTTGGGCCGGAGCATGGAGTGGGTTGGTTGGTCAAGGTTCTAGGAATCACAATGGTAGAGGAGTGGACCGGGATGGGCTCTTCCACCATGGGGAGAAGGAAAAGGAGGTCGCTAGTGTAGCAACCAATAGTGCAAATCGAGATGATAGACCCAGTACATAGGTGGATGAGGTCAAGGCTCTTGGGTCGGTCCGCCCCTAGAGTCAACAAACAAGTCAAGTCTAATTGTCACTCTAGACCCTTGAGGAGATCATCCCAACCCTCTACCTCATAGTAGGATTGGATCGTGGTGTGAAAGGAGGGGAGGGCCACAATTTGGGATTGATGTCCCATGGGTGAGAGGTGTGGGGGTGAACTAGGGATGGGGGGGCCTTGCTTGAGCCATTGGAGTATGGACTCATTCATGGTGAGGGTGTGTGGCTCTTGAGGATCCGGACTAGGAGAGGTGGGTGGAAATGGAGATTCTTGGATTTCCTTTATGGTGGGTTGCGTATCCGGACTAGCATCCATTTCCGTGTGGGTGGGTGTGTGGGTCTCAACTTCTAATGATAATGGGGCGGGTAGGTCTAATGCGGGGGAATTGGTGATAGTCGATGCGTGGTGCACCGAGGTGGTGAACAAGCATGAGCTTGGGTTGGGATTGGCAAGGGAAGTAGTGGAGGTCTAGGTTGGGTTGGGGTAGGAAGTGGAAGATGGGTGGGTTGAGGGGGTTTGGGAAGATTGTCCTTGGGAGGAGTGTCCTTGTTGGGGGACAATGGAGGGGTAATGGTGGCCGGGGTGGGAGAGGTTTCAACCACTAGGGGTATGGAAAGATGCTTCCTCGTGGGGCATTGCCCGGCGATGTTCCCCAATTGGTGGCACCTATAACATTCTGGCTCGCACTTACTGGAAGTTAATTCACTCACTTCTATCTCCATAGGACCTTTTCCTTTTTGAGAAGGGGTAAGGTGAGGGGTGAAGGTGGAGGTGGAAGTGGGGGCCAAAGGGCCTTGAGTAAGGTGGGTTGTGGAATTGGGTTTTGGTTGCATTGTGGGGAATTGGGGAATTAGAGTCTTGGGTTGGCCGGGTGGGGATGGTGAAGTTGAAGTGCGCCTTGGGCTTTGGTGATCCGAGTAGGAAGGGGACACATATCTAGCCCTAAGTTGTTCCTTCATGTTTCCCCAAGTGGTGATGGGATCTTCCCTTCTGATTATCCTTAGCCCGACAATTTGTAGCCAATAGGT
The DNA here is from genome assembly GCA_022559845.1 of Amorphophallus konjac. NCBI lineage: Eukaryota > Viridiplantae > Streptophyta > Magnoliopsida > Alismatales > Araceae > Amorphophallus > Amorphophallus konjac. The sequence continues at coordinate 154,599,658 of CM040121.1, forward strand.
TTGAGCCCGTTTGGTAAGTTGTGATTTAGCACATGGGACTTTCTCATCCTCGGACATGGGATACCAAGTGAAGTAATGGTCCATTGAGACTTCCCAATCTAAATAGTCAATATGATGAGTTTCATCAAAGATGGGAGGTGGGGGAGGAGCCCTACTATCATCCGCCCTTAGGGCGGGCCCATTTTCTCCTAGTTGGTCGAGTCGACCCGATAGGTTATCAAGCCGCTCATTGGCATAGGTCAAGGCCTTCATGAGGTAGTTGACATGGCCAGGGAGGTCATGTGTGTTAGTGGTAGGCATCCCTTGGGGGTTTGGACTCATGGAGAGGGCCAATGGGTAAGGTCGATAAGATGTAGCCATGCTAGTGGACAAAAGAGATGCAACCGAGGACTCTAAATGCATAAACATGCCCTAGGACCAACTTGATAGAGACAAGTTGTGAACTTGGCTCTGATACCACTTGATGTGACACCACCTTGGGGTGATGGCCACAAGACCGAATGCCCTTGGACCTACAATTGCAAGGAAGTATCTTTGAGCGGTGGACTTACTCTAGCGAGCTCACTCGCGTGGCGCACACTAGTGCCCGTAGGCGACTCGGCGATGATGGAGAGGGTTCGAGGTGGGACCTTGATGCTCCAATGGTTGGCTAGCTTGGGGAGAACCCAAAATGGGTGAGGGATTCCCAACTCACGGGCGGCCAGCACACCAAGGGTGTGGGATGTAGGGGATCACTCACAACTAGCCAGCGGTGATCACTCACATCAATGGTAATTATGGGCCGAGCTCTCACTCTCCGTCCGACGAAACAATAACGATAATACTATGCTAAGCAAAGAATTTAAACCAACCAGGAGGGGGACCGAGGCTCACCTGGTCGGCGTGAAGACGTCGACCCTGGCCAGAGACGGGGGCGAGCGGGGAGGCGAGGGTATGCACCCGCACGCCGCGTCGATGAAGCTTCAAACTTGAAATTTCAGATTACATGCACTACGCCCCATGCAAGGGGGGGATCTTTGGGAAGGGAATCCAATGACTACACCCAAACACTACCTCCACACAGGGAGGGGCCTTCAGCCGGCCAAGCAAGATGGGAAAAATCAAGCTAGAAGCAAAGAAAGGGAGCCGATGCCGATTCTGACCACTCTCTGCTCTTCTAGACAGGCAATTGGTTATCTTGGCGCTGCGGCCACTCCAGATTTTTGTTGATGACGAAACTAGTTGGAATTTCTTCGTAGATGGATCGGGATGACACCTAAATTTTTTTGATTTCTCTGGTCACAGGTGCTGGTCGGGGCGGAAGCTCGAACAGGGTGGCAGGTCTTCAGTTCTGACTACTTCAGGTTCATAATAGCATGAAGAAGTGGTTTCCACAAGCGCTCCAGAGCTCAGAATCAGGCACCGCTGGAGTCGTTGGAACCTTCGGTGAGTCCTCTTCGAAGCGAGACCAACGGGGATGCCAAACGTTGTCGGAGTAGACCGATAGAGCTTGAACAATGAGGGGGGGGTCAGAGCAGACTGTCAGGAAGTAGAACCGCACACCCGGAGAAAGAAAATGAGAACTCTTGATTCCGGGCGCAAAACAGAGCTCCGCTTCTTGATTCTGGAAGTAGACTTGTCGAAAAAGCTCCCGGCCAAGCATCGCCCCCATATCTTCAAGAGAGTGGTCGTGGTAGCTTCAGGAGTCAGCTTCAGATTGCTCTTCAGGGAGGAAGTTTGCAGTCGGGGAAGAACGGCTCCCCTGGGCGACCACGAGCTCAGAAAGGGATGGGACCACCTCCGTTGCGAAGTACACTGGATGACGATTCCACCGGTATATAGTATGCCCTCTGAAGCTTCCAGGTGAAGACGTGGCAGCCTATGCAACTGGGCACTCCTCTGCTGCCTGCGAACTGAGAACTATAGGTTGGAGATGATGGGGGGGAAATGGGGTATATAGGAGGGGAAATGGGGGTGGATGAGTGTAGGGAGAACCCTGGCTGTGAGGGGGTCTAGGAGGGGGTGTTCCAAGGTGTGGGAGGGGAGCAATGGGGTCTGGAAGGGGGTCTAATAGGTGGTGGGAGGAGGAGCTGCGAATTTGGGATGGGTGGGGGAGAGGGAAGGAGAGTTCTCTCTCCAAGGTTTGAAAATTGACTAATGGGGTGGTTAATGGGGCTTTGGGGATGGGAATGGTTGTGTTGGGGAATGGAAGGGGTGCTTGGGAAGTGGGGAGTTCTCCCTTGGGGGATGAGAGGGTGCTTAGGGAAGGGGATTGGGTAGTTGGTGGTTGGGTGGTGGAGTATGGAGTGGTGGAGGGTCTCTTGGGACTAGGGGTGGAGTAATGAGGGTTGGGGTAGTTGGGAGGATGAGTAATGAAGGGAGGGGAAGGGTTGATGATGTGGAGGAGAGAGAGGGAGGGGAGGAGAGAGAAAGGGGCGCCCCCTCCTCTTGGAGAGAGAGAGAGAGAAGAGAGAGAGAAAGAGAGAGGGGAATCCACCCCTTAGAGAGAGAGAGAGAGATTTGGAGAATCCACTCCAATGAGACACTAAAACTCACTTGATTTAAATTGATCATAAAAGGTTGTTACATGTGAGAGGAGTGGGGGCCTATTTATAGACTCCATATTTTTCATATGACCATAGTGACCCTGACAAACTAACTAATGACCAAAGCAGTCTAAGGGAGGGGCGCCCCTGGGCCTAGCCCATTAGTTGGGCCCATTAGCCTATCAAACCAACCATATGACAACTAACTTAGGAAAATGACTTACTGACCTAGGTACATGACTCAAATAAAGGGAAAATTACATAGTTTATGACTCAAAGAAAATATGAAAATTGCATGACTAGACTCGGAAACACATGACTAACACAATGGCGCTTGCCGACGAACAATCCGAGCCCATAAAAAATGTGGAGGGGCAAGGGATGCCCCCATCAGATTGCCTTCCTACTAACCACAGGTAGGGACGTCAACACCGCAGATCGGACAACTTCTGATTACCTTCCTACTAACCACTGGTAGGGACGTCAACACCGCAGATCAGAGAACTTCTGATTGCCTTCCTATTAACCATCGGTAGGGATGATTCTCAGTTTCAATAGTTTGGACAAAATGAAAAGAGAACAAATATGAAAGTGTTCAGACAAGAGATGAAAAATGCTCAGAGAGAAAAGATCTTGTCTGAGATTGCTGGAGCTTGAATCTGATTCTTCAATAGATATAGATCACCAATAGAGGCTTCTTTCTTCTTCATAAAGCTCTCCTCTTGATTCAGCAACAATGGCTTCTTCTTTCTTGTGGAATGGGCTTCCTTGGATCCCCTTGAGTTGATGAAGAAGACTATGGATGTCGCTTTGATCACCCTTGAGAACCTTGCTTGCTTCTAACTTCTTTGGAGGTTGCTTGCTTCAGATCTAAGCTTGAATCACCTTGGAATGGATGAAGAACTTCTGCACGGAGTACTGTTCATGGCTACAGTACCTCTTCTTCCAACCTCCTCTTTAGCCTCTCTTGTTCTCTCTTGATGCCTTGGATTTAATTTCGGGTTTCTAATCCTCTTGTGTTGGTTTTATATCTTTTGAATGGTCCATAGACACCCCCCAGACCAGATCCACAATCCATGGGAGATTGGGTGACTTTAGAATTAAACAAATACACGAAAAGGGGCAGGCCTCGAGGTGTAAAATAAAGTCAAACATTGCTGCATCGGGGCTGGCGGTCGACCAGAGGTAGGTGGCGGTCGACCAAAAATTTACAGAGTTGTAGCATTTTGGTTTTGGCAAAATCGGTTGACCGCCCCTGACTAGGCGGTCGACCGCTGGCTGCCGGTCGACCGGTCCTTCTTGGGCGATCGACCGCCAATTCTGCAGTGTGAGACTTTTCGCGTTTGGCTATTCTTGTCGACCGGAATAACCTAGTCCTGCAAAGTTGAAGTGTTAACCCAATGAAATACATCCAAATAACAATGGCTATGACAAGGTAAGAGTCTTACCAATTGTGCTTGACAGTAAATGACATATATCATCTATATTGAATAGTAGAGAGGCAAGATGCTTATCCCACACGTTTGGTTTGCCAGGAGACTGCCATGAGTTTGATCGTTTGATTGATCACGATTTGAAAGGATTTCCATCCTTGTTTGGGCGCGATCATTAGGCTTTCACTTTTACCATCTCCAATCCATTCCTTGGCATATCTATCATGAAAGAACATCAAGTGTTTCAGTCATATGAGAGTGGGAAACATCAATGACTTATAGTGATTAGCCATTATCAAAATCAAGCCATTATCCAAACCAAGAATGTCAAATGACTCAAATGATCACAGGGGCACAACATTCTCCCCCTTTTTGATGATGGCAACACTGTGAGTCATTATTTGGCAGAAATGTCCAAGATGGCAAATTTGATAATACATGCACATGCAGCTCAAGATACAAGATGGTGATTATGCTATGCATGGATGAGCAGAGCATGTGAATGGAATGCTATACACAATGCTATGCAAGTTCCTCCCTGCGCTCCCGTGTATGCATATGCACAAAGGTATTCTCCCCCTTTGACAACTCACAAAGTATTCACCAAGTTTCTTCCTTTTGACAACTCATAAAGGCAACTCACAAAATTCTCCCCCTTTGACAACAGTAAAAAGGAGGGATAAGAGAGAGAGACTGTGACAAATGTCGGAGAGCTCAGAGTTGAATAGGAGTTTAGAGCAAGCCATTATAGGCAAACCGGAAACATGCCGTGAGCAATATACATGGTTCAAAGCTAATGAAATCTGAGATCATCAACAGATTTCAAAAAGCAGCTACATTCATGTTTTAATAGAAACGAACCAGAAATGCATATCATGACAGTGGTGAACCTTCCTTTGTCTTATACATTCATATTCAATAACTTCATCGGGAATAGCACAATCTAGTATTGAGGTTAAACAAGCATGACTAAAGCATGGAATTTTATGATTTCAACACTGTTTGGCATGATCTTTTGTAGTTTTATGCACATGACTCATATTTTACGAGCAATTGAGTCTAGTACATGCCTCCTATCCTTAAGAATACACGTTGTTTAGACGCCAATATTCCTAGGTATTTGGTAAGACTGACTGTTATGCTTCAGAATGAACAGAGATAGTAAAGTCACGTCATGACATATCCGATCTCCTTTCTTTGATGAGAAGACATATTTCTCAGTAATTATGCCAGTGCTTTGCCTAGAATCCAAATTAATTAAGACAGAGATAACAGGGGCACATCATGACATATCATTTGTCACTTATTTTGATGACGTGACATATTTCTCCGTGCAACAATATCATTGCTCTGTCAAATTGATTTTCAGGAATTCCAGCTCATCAAGGTGTTTAACAACAATACTAAGCTTTAGCATCTTCAACCAATGTTGTAATGACGTTTGAATCTTCAACCAACATTCAAGACTAGGGGTGTCAACGGGTCAGTGGGATCCGAAAATTTGACCCGGATCCGAAATTTTTTTGAGATTCGGATCAGACTTTTGATCAGAAATCTCTACATTTGGCGCATTCGGGGCGGTATATTGTTTATTCGAAATACCCCATTCCGGATCGGATATCGGGACGCCGCAAGAATCCCCATTTCAGGGCGACCCTGTTCCCCCCTCCTCCACAAAAGCCCGCCTTGATCCCTTTCTTCACACCAATTTCGGGGCGACCCTAGCGGCGCTAGGGTTTCTCCCATCCGGCGCCAGGTGATGGCATTCCTCAGCGTTCTCGGTGACCACGATGGCCTCCCACGATAATGATCTCGACGACGGCCATGGCGATCTTAGTATCGGGGCGACCCTATTCCCCCCTCCTCCACAAAACCCCACCTTGATCCCTTTCTTCACATCGATTTCGGGGCAACCCTAGCAGGGCTAGGGTTTCTCCCATACGGCGTTAGGCGGTGGCGTTCCTCAGCATTCTCGACGACAACGACGGCCTCCCACGACAATGATCTCGACGATAGCCATGGTGATCTCGGTATCGGGGTGACCCTGTTCCCCCCTCCTCCACAAAACCCCGCCTTGATCTCTCTCTCTCTCACTTCGCCTATTGTGCAGCTTCGACGTAGGAAGCAAAAGCTGGAGCGAAGAACGGCCCGAGAGAGGAAGAAGTAGCGGGCCGGGGAACGTGTCGTGGGAGCGGGGGGCCCATGGTGAGCACTAGGGCCTGGCCCCCAAAGGCCACCGCGCTGCCTCCTGTGCCGAACAGTGTTGTGCCGACGGGTGCCACGCCGCCGCCTTCATCCCTTGCCGCCCGCGGGGGCGACTCAGCGGGGGCGGATGAAGGTGGGACCCATGAGTACGAGAGGTGCAGGGACGAGAGGATCAGGGAGAACAAGGAGAGGATGCAGAAACTGGGAATCCTTTATCTGGCCCACAACCTCAAGTCCTCCATGTGGGGATGTTCTCCTACCTCCATCTACCCCTACAAGTGGAGGGTCAGTCCCTCTTCGAGCCCATCAGCGCTGGGTTTGCCACCGCGACACTCTTCCAGGTTTGCACAATCTTTTTTTTTTTGCATTTCCGACTGCCGTGCATATGGGCCTCTGCATTGGGGGTATGTTGTAGATTCAGAAAGCTCGGCTTTTGGTGATCTTGACAGCGGCGAAGGCGATCTGGGTATGCTGTCTCTCTCTATCTATTGCCTTCTCTCTTGTCCTCTCCGTAATCATCTCTGATCTCTTTACTCTCTCTCTCTCTCTCTCTTTCTCCCTCTCTCCCCGATCTCCCACAGCAAGCAGCACGACGGTGCCGGGGCAAGAGCGAAAACCCGCCTCTTTCTCCCAGGAAACCATGCTTCATTAACTGCAACACATGTCAGCCATGAATTGTTGGGTTATCCAGATAGGGCAACTTTCTTCGAAATTTGACATTGGACCTTTGCTGAGCTTGTTTAAGATTGGGCAAGTTTCCTAGAAATTTGCTGTTTATTTGTTTGTCCTTCAATTTTTTCCTCTAAAGTTGATCAATCTAGCATGTGCCATCTTTGGGTATCCCACTATGGCGAACTATGTGCACTTGTACTTCCATGGTCATTCTATGACAGGGAGCACATCTGATTTTTCCCTTCTTTGTCTCTTCATCTTGCCTCCATCTGAACGAGACAAGCACTAGATCTCATCAAATCCTCAGGCTGGTGAGCTTACTTGACTCGAGGCTCCAGCATCTACAAGCATATTTTCTTTTTAATGTTCATGTTGTTTTCTATAACGATGGTTTTCTGCAGACAATTGAGAGCTCTGCCTGTGAGTTTCTGGGCAAGGAAAACTCAAGTGCTCTTGCCGCCAGTGTGGTATAATTTCTTATGGATCTGTTGCTGCTTAATATCCTTACATTGACAGGTCCATGTATACTTAGTTGGCTATCCTTTTGGACCCAGAACTTTGTTGACCTGGCAGGGAGTGAGCGTGCATCTCAGGCACTGTCAGCTGGCACAAGGCTGAAAATGGTGGTGACATTCACTGACCTCAAAGCAAATTTTGAGATCATGACATTTAACATTCTGCAAACTAGTGATAGGCAATTCCGTGTGAAACAACATGTTCATTAATTCCAGGTTGGTACGTTATGTCACACTTCTGTTGTGTACCATTTATTTGCTTAGTCAAACTATCATTATCTTCTGTTACATGTCTTAGGCATACATGTCTATATTGGTATCAGATCTCTGCTTTCTTAATGCATATGATGAGTCATTCAAGCTTATACGACTGCATATGTTGTTCATCTGTATACATGCATGCTTAGAAAATTGGCATATAATTGAGATGCACATAGGACTACATTTGTACAATATTGTCATGCATGACCCAGTGGTATATGAAATGGTACACTGGGAGAAGGACAGATTATGTCTATCTAGATACCCACATCATGCGTAGAGGCTGGTCCTCCGCCAAGTACCATGGGTCAATTGTGTGTCTAGATTCTTGCATTCCTTTCTTCAGTCTAAACTCATGCATATATCATTTATGATCTGATCAATGTTTGCATTCATGTTTATCATTTCTTGATTCATACCTCAAACCTCCACCGAGTACTAGGTTATGTGAGTGACAGTCTGAATATTATGATTGCTAGTTGTACATCCTTATTTCTGCCAAGTGTTTGATTTAAGTTCTGGTTGATGTCATTTCAAAAGTAATGCCAAAAGGCGCCTTTTCCATACTGGTTCAATTTTCCAGTAGAAAACATGACAGAACAAGAAAAGCCCTCTACCTTCCAAAGAAAAACAACTGCAAGTCCTAACCTCTATAAACTCATGTCTTCATTCTAGGTCTGTCCTGAGTATCTTCTTTACATTCTAAGGTTGCAGGATGATGAATGATTTCTAAAGATTTCTATGAGAGATGCCTATGCGCCATTTATGTCGCCTCTGTTCTGGATTTTTTTTACTCTTTTGGTTTTGTTAACCATCATATATTCCCACTTTTTTTTACTCCATAATCATGTATGGTTAGCCCAACGTAGCTCTTACCATCATATATACTAAACAATTTACACGCCATGTTCCCCTTTCTTCAAAAATTGTCAAGTTTGCTTTTTGTTGTCTGGCAAATGCATAGAGTTGCTTGATGATAAAAATACAGCTCAAAATATTCTGCAACATTGTGGATCAAACGGTACATTGCAATATGTACTAAAATTGGAGCATGGAAATTTCATGAGTATTTACCTTCCTTTGTCATTAGATTCATAGTCTTCCTATTCAATCTCCATGAACAATGATTCTATGCATCGCACTGTCACTTGGATTCTGCTATGCAGATATTCATTGTTTTTTGTATGCATCAGGCATCTCAGAAATAAAAGATTTCCATTGTTTTCTTCTCTATTAGCGTACCTAAAGTTAAGTTTAGAAAATGGTGGGTGATGGTAGGGCAATCCACTGTGGAATACAATTTATTATGGGGTTGTATATGACAATATAAAGGCTATAGGTGGATAGAGTAGAATAGGATAGACTTGGGGCCATATTTGTAGTTGTCCATTTTGTTTATCTTATCATTTGTATTGTTGAAAGGGTTATTGTATGCAAATTAATTTTAATGTCAGAAATCTGAATGTGAGCAATTAATCTTGTCAAGATAAATTAAAAAGATATAGAGATCATAGGATCAATGTGAATATTTTATTGATTAAAACGGAAATAACTTTTGAGGTGAAACTGGGAATTTATGAAAAACGTGAATGTCATTTGAAAATGGTAGCTTAGAGGAGTCTTGCATTAGGTGCTTAGAATTCTTTAGTTGTGGATATGGCTTTAATCTACCCCACTGCTACTAAATGTGCTATTTGGAGAAGCACAAATGGAAGGACATTGAGCTTCACAAAAATGGATCTTTCTTCTTCTATATTTGGCACCTGAAAAACAATGGAGATTCTCTATTGATTCTTTTCGAAGGTACTAGAATCAAAATTCAGATTAAACTTCTCCCAATCCTAATCAGCCTCAGCTGTCTGGATTACCTGATTTTGGGGTTTTATTTTATTCTCTTTCTTCTGTGTTCAATGAATGTATCAAGTTCACACTCCAATTAGTCTATTCTTGGAACCTTGCTTCTTGTGGGAATTACAGATCAAGTTTCGGTCAGTTATATACCTTGGACATGTGTTTTGTTACTGTTTCTTATCATGAATAAAACTAGTGTGTGTGTGTTTTTGTGAATAATATGCAATGTTTTACCCCTATAACTCATCCTTCCTAGCCGGGCTGAGCAAATGGGACATAATTCATGAATTATACTTGAGGATTTAACATCTTGTATCTAGTATTTGTGTATGAAAATGCCGTACATGTTTGTGTATGTGTGATATTCATATATTTGTCTTTTCCTTTGTCATATTTGGATCATATAGTTGGTCATTGACAAGCATTGTAATGACATTTATGGTTGCTGGAATGGATGGAATGGTTAGAGAAGCTTTACTTCTTTATCATTGGATGGCATTGAAAATTCTCATAGTTGATTTCAGCTCAAGCTATGTCTGATATTTCTGTTTTACTTTGAAGGGAAAATATTCTTCTACGATTAGATTTTGAATATGCCTATTTTTCTGGTAATTTAATCCTCAAGCAATTGAGAAGCTATCGGGTGGCCTTTTTGATGAAGTAATCATAACAAACACAATTCCTGTAGCTGAAGAAAATTACTTGCAACAGACTGGAGAGGGTCGGGAAGCCTTGGATGAGGCATTTGCAATTTTTGAATCCACTCAGAGCCCTTGTTCTTCTCTTTGGAATTGTGAATGTTCATGCAATACAAACGTGGTTTTGCAAACCACATAATCTTTTTTTTTAAGCTTTTGTTGATGCACACCATTTGTTATCATGTTATTTGATTCATTCATAATGTGTACTTAATGTGTGGATCCGAAAATGGATCCGAAAAATTCTGAAAATGGATCCGAAAAAGTTCCGAAAAATGTAAAAAATGTGTACACAGGGATTTCGGGTAGATCCGAATCCGAAAACGCAAGTTTGGATTCGGATTAGATCTGAATCCGAAATGTCTTTCTATTTCGGATTCGGGTTGGATTCAGATCTTAGCTTATAGGATTCGGATTCGGATCAATCAGGATCTGACCCGGATCCGATCCATTGACAGAGCTATTCAAGACACAACATGCACTCTCTAGTTAAAGTCTATTAACACTACGGAACATAGATGATTTCAAAAAAAATATCAGAACTTCAAGGAAATCATTAAATCTGAACCATTTTCATTAGATAGACAATCATCAGTTCATATAATAGAAAGGTCTTACATCATAGTTCTATCTGTCTCATGATCTCATATTTAAACTGGAGGCCAGTGAAGTTCAGATTGCAAAAGATTAAGAAAGGCAACAAGACTCCCCCTAAGGATATGCAATGGATGCACTCAAGGGGTTATGTTTGCAATCAAGTGCAATGACAATTGTCAAGGAGAGGTTGACTTGTACTATCCAGGGGTTGACCTGGTCAGACATGAAGTTGACAGAGATGAAATGCATGACCCAACACATGGTTGTACACTTATTAATGGCAACAGAATAAAGATGGAACATATGCATGAATGCTTCAAAGAGACAACTCCCCCTTACTATATGGCCTATATGCGACAGTGGCACATGGTACTTGGCGGAGGTGAATCCTCATGCATGTTGAGCTCTTCAAGACAAGCACAACCTACCTTTCCATACATCAACATATAATATACCATGGCCATGCAAGAATGATGCTACATAAACCATGCAATCCATCGTGAACATGGATTCAACTTTATTGTGCATCAAGACTACATGCAATGGTACACCACATGCAAAATGACATAATTACATATAAACAATGCATGGAACCCAATCTGCAAAAACACACAACTAAATTGAACAAGATCATCATTTCAATTTTTATTGGCCTGAGGTCGGCAAAGACCAAGCTCCCTTCTGAGTGTTGTAAACCTATCATTACACAAGGGCTTGGTGAAGATATCAGCAATTTGATTTAGAGTATCAACAAAATGTAGCTCAAAGTTTTTCTTAACGACCTCATCTCTAATGAAGTGATGCCTAGTTTCAATATGCTTGGTCCTAGAGTGCTGGACTAGATTTTTTGCAAGGTTGATAGCACTGGTGTTATCACACAGAATCAAGACATAACCAAGATCCACTAAGTAGGTTTGGAGTTGGTGTTTAATCCATAACACTTGAGTGCCACAACTCCCCGCAGTAACATATTCTGCTTCTGCAGTTGAGAGGGCAACCGAGTGTTGTTTCTTAGAGGCCCAAGAAACTAAACACCTACCCAGAAATTGGCAGTAGCCACTAGTACTCTAGCGTTCCAACTTGCATCCAGCGTAGTCCGCATCAGAATAAGAAATAAGAGATAAATCACATGATGACGGATACCACAATCCCAAATCTTGAGTTCTGGCAAGATATTGAAGGATACGTTTGACGGCAGCCAAGTGAGATTCTCTAGGACTAGCTTGAAATCTAGCACAGAGGTAAACACTAAACTGGATATCTGGTCGGGATGTAGTCAAATAAAGTAAGGAGCCGATCATACCTCTATAGATTTTTGCATCTACTAATTTACCATTTTCATCCGAATCTAGTGATGTTGTGGTGCTCATAGGAGTTGCAATTATTTTACAGCTTGTCATGTTGAATCTTTTCAGCAGCTCCTTGATGTATTTGGCTTGACTTATGAAGCACTCATCTTCTCCTTGGTTGACCTGCAAACCGAGAAAAAATTGAAGTTCTCTCATTAGGCTCATCTCAAATTCACTAGTCATGAGGTTAGCAAATTCCTCACACATTTCAGATTTAGTAGAACCAAACACAATATCATCAACATAGATTTGAACAATCAAGATGTTCTTACTTTACTTCTTAGTGAAAAGTGATTGATCTACCTTACCTCGTGTGTATACTTTCTCAATGAGGAACGAGCTTAGTCTCTCATACCAAGCTCTTGGTACTTACTTCAAGCCATTAAGTGCCATGTCTAGCTTGTATATAAAATCTACATGGTTAGAGTTCTCAAAGCCAAGGGGCTGTTCTACATAAACTTCTTCTTTGATCAAACCATTCAAGAAAGCACTTTTTACATCCATTTGAAACAACTTTATTCTAAGGGAGCATGCAGTTGGGTTTTAGATGTTGACTCCTACTGAAAGCATGCATAGGTTGGCAATTAACTATGCAGCCTAAGACTTATGTGAATGCACAATGCAACGAAGATGCTGCATGATGATTGCACATTTTTTTTATGTTTTCCTAAACATGATTTACATTAGAGTATATGAGATCACAAGATGATACAAACACAAATCATTCACAATTGATTTTGAACTAAATGCAACATGATGATGGCAATTGCTAGACTCTCCCTTTGAACAATGCTAACATGAATAACGAGTTGAAAATGTAGCCATGATGTGCATCATCAAAACCAAAATCTAAGAATTTCATGTGGCTGATATCAGGTACCAAACACCTCATCATCACATCAACTTCATCAGCATAATAAGTTTATCATGAATTAAACAGCTGAAATAATTGATCTCTGGTACACGGCGGAGGTTTTGATCTGAAATCCTTCTCACGCATAGTAAGAGTTCTGGGTAAGAATGACTTGCCTTTCAACTCTATACCATTTGAAATATCAGAGGTCAAGAAGGGTGTGAGCAATTAATCTAGCTCATGTGTTCATCTTCACACTATGGGGAATAAATCATCATTTCAAACAAGCAATTCATTTTGCAGAATTTTATTAAATAAAATAGGCAAACTTATGATGCACTATCTACATGTAAAGACTAAACATGCAAAATGACTGGAAATAAAAAAATTTATTTACATACCTATGCCTTGAGCTTTTATTTACCTGACCATTCATTTCTCAGCTCCAAGGCATCCTGCACCCAGGATTCTCATTTGAAATTTTTAGGTACCCAAGCTTGCTTGGGTCCTTGTGGGTTAGCAACATTTTTAGCATCTTGGCTCATCTTTTTCAGGGCAATCACATCATCCTCCCTCATTGTATGGCAATCATATATCCCATGCTCATTTTTTCCACAATAGAAACAACACACAAAAGATTGATTATTCTTTTTATGTTCATGTGCGTGTGCATGTGGACTATGCTTTTGTGGGCGAGCATGACTTTTACCTTTCATGGTATGAGGGTGGTGTCTTCCTTTCAAATGCCAACATTCCTGGTCAGTGTGACCAGTCTTACCATAATGAAAGCAGCAAAGAGAAGCATTTCTTTTGAAGACCATGGGGAGTGTCGACCTGTCTGGATAGGAATGTCGATACTTCTGATTCTCCATGCTATTCTGTGCAGAGTTCTGCTGAGCAGGCCCTCTGCCAGTGTTGACTTGTTTCTTTCCTTGCCCTTTCACTTGCTGTCCTGCTCTAAGCTCATCATTTCTCAGGATGAAACAATCATACACAGTGTGACCATGTCTACCACAATAATAACAATGGACATTCGTTTTGTGGAAAGCATGGTATTTAGCATTGGACATGTTGTGGTGCATGTTTGGATGAGCATGCTGAATTTTACTTTTCTTTCGAGCAGTATGCCCTTTTTGGTGACCACAGGAAGTGGTGGCTTCTGATGAGCCAGAATCTTGGTCTTGGGCAAACATTGACAGGAAGTCATTCAAACCTTGAATTTCATTTTCAAGCGAGGAAATATGTTGTTTAGATTCATCATGATCCTCTTCGCATGCTGCCCATTGCTCATTGAGCATGGCATTTACCGCTTTAAGATTTTGATTTTCTTGTTCTACAGGATGCAATGTTTCAGAGCAATCATCAATGATAGTTTTGCCTTTTCCAAGTGCAACCAATTTTTCATTCACTTCTTCTTCATCTTGTTCAAGTTCAATTTTCTTTTCCAACAATTCTCTATTCTCTTCTTTCAGAGAATCAATCAGATTTTGTTGCCATTCAAGATCATCATGGAGACCCATATTTATCTTTTTCAAGAACAAGCATTCTTCGCATGCAAAATTAGCAGAGCATGAAACTTCAGTTTCTTTTAGGACCTTTTTACTTTGAGTTTTAAAATTTTTACTTTCTTAAATCAACCTCTCATCATGAATTAGCCTATCGGCCATAGTTTGATCATTAGAGATTGACTTAGGTTGGTTTTGAAGTTTTATTACAATTTCTTCCAACCTAGTGATTTCATCATGAAGATTTTTATTTTCATCCCTTAGACATGCAATGCTTTGTTTATGCGTATCTAAATCAGAAGAAAGAGTGTCGTTAAGATCTTCAAAAGTAGAACAATTTTTACAAAAGGAGCTTCCATTTTGGTTACTTTTCTTGAGATCCTTTTTCAAATTTTTGTTTTCTGATTTTACCTTTTTGTATTGTGTAATCAACTCATCATAGGCTTCCATAAGCTCTTCAAAAGTGAATTCCTTGGAGTTAGAGTTTACCTGTGATGAGGATGTATTGTTGGATTGTTCTACACGGTCGGCCATGAAGCATTCTTGTTCTTGTTCCTTCCCTTCATAGATTTTCACCAATTTGTCCAGTACTTGCTTGGTTGTATTGCAGGAGGACACAAGATGAGTTTTTCTGAGATCAACTGCAGCTGTAATTAAGTTTATGCAACAAAATTATCATTGTGTTTGTTCTCATGTTCGGCCGACCATTCAATTGAATTTGATGGTAGCTCATGAGGACCATCGTATATAAGAGTCCACAATTGTGGATCTATGGAGATAACATGAATGAACAATCTCCCTACCCATGTAGAAAAATATGAACCATCATAAATGGGTGGAGAAACCATCGAAGCATGTGTAGCATATGAAGCCATTTAAATAAAATACACCAGGATCTTTCCCTGCAGATCGTAGGATCTGGGAATGGCAGAGCTAGGCTCTGATACCACTTGCTGAGTAGTGGATGTCAGATCTACAGGGGATGGGTGAATAGATCTGCCCCACTTTTCGCAGAACACCCCTCTTTAAAGCTAGATAAAAAGAATTGCAGCAGAATACAATTAGCTTAATGAAGTACACTACGATTGGCTTAGCAAGATGAACAAGTAATATAGAGATTGAACCTAACCATGCATCTAACACAAAGCAATCGCACAATCAAACCACAACACAAAGGATTTTAAGGTGGTTCGGACTGAATCCCCAGTCCTACGTCCACCCCTCACCAAATCCGGTGAGGCTCCACTAGTGCAACGCACTAAACCGCACATCGGAAAGACCTCCGATTGCCTTCCAACTAACCACAGGTAGGGACGTCAACATTGCAGATCGGACAACTTCAGATTACCTTCCTACTAACCACCGGTAGGGACGTCAACACCGCAGATCAGAGAACTTCTGATTGCCTTCCTACTAATCACCGGTAGGGACGATTATCAGTTTCAATAGTTTGGACAAAATGAAAAGAGAACAAATATGAAAGTGTTCATACAAGAGATGAAAAATGCTTAGAGAGAAAAGATCTTGTCTGAGATTATTGGAGCTTGAATCTGATTCTTCAATAGATGTAGATCACCAACAGAGGCTTCTTTCTTCTTCACAAAGCTCTCCTCTTGATTCAGCAACAATGGCTTCTTCTTTCTTGTGAAATGGGCTTCCTTGGATCCCCTTGAGTTGATGAAGAAGACTATAGATGTAGCTTTGATCACCCTTGAGAACCTTGCTTGCTTCTAACTTCCTTAGAGGTTGCTTGCTTCAGATCTAAGCTTGAATCACCTTGGAATGGATGAAGAACTTCTGCACAGAGTACTGTTCATGGCTACAGTACCTCTTCTTCCAACCTCCTCTTTAGCCTCTCTTGTTATCTCTTGATGCCTTGGATTCAATTTCGGGTTTCTAATACTCTTGTGTTGGTTTTACATCTTTTGAATGGTCCATAGACACCCCCCTAACCAGATCCACAATCCATGGGAGATTGGGTGACTTCATGATTAAATAAATACAAGGAAAGGGGTTGGCCTCGAGGTGGAAAACAAAGTCAAACATTGCTGCATCAGGGCTGGCGGTCGACCGGAGGTAGGTGGCGGTCGACCGAAAATTTACAGAGTTGAAGCATTTTGGTTCTGGAAAAATCGGTTGACCGCCCCTGACTGGGCGGTCGACTGCTAGCTGCCGGTCCACCGGTCCTTCTTGGGCGGTCGACCGCCAGTTCTGCAGTGTGAGACTTTTCACGTTTGGCGATTCTTGTCGACCGGAATGACCTAGTCCTGCAAAGTTGAAGTGTTAGCCCAATGAAATACATCCAAATAACAATGGCTATGACAAGGTAAGAGTCTTACCAATTGTGCTTGACAGTAAATGACATATACCACCTGTATTGAATAGTAGAGAGGCAAGATGCTTATCCCACATGTTTGGTTTGCCAGGAGACTGCCATGAGTTTGATCGTTTGATTGATCACGATTTGAAAGGATTTTCATCCTTGTTTGGGCGCGATCATTAGGCTTTCACTTTTGCCATCTCCACTCCATTCCTTGGCATATCTGTCATGAAAGAACATCAAGTGTTTAAGTCATATGAGAGTGAGAAACATCAATGACTTATAGTGATTAGCCATTATCAAAACCAAGCCATTATCAAAACCAAGAATGTCAAATGACTCAAATGACCACAGGGGCACAATAGGCTAGCCCTCAGGATTTCCGGATTCGACTCGGATCGTCATATGTCGCCACTTTCACGTGCATCCCTATCATTTTTGGGGCCGTCTCGGATTACTTCCATGGACGAATACCCGATTTACACCCCCTACGTATCTGGGATCTAGGGGAGATGCTGTCGGATTTGCATCAGAAGCTTGAACTAATGGCTGAACAAAAAAATAACAAATAGAGCAGGGGTTGTGATCAAATAGGAGAATGGCAACACAAAAAAATTGTGGAATAAAGAACCAACGAAGGGTTAACAGAACTGAACTCTCATGAGCCAAGAGCAAAACATCTCTACATTTCTGAACATGAATAAGCCCCAATGCAGCTGTGTTTTGTTATGAAAAGCACATGCAATCTTCAAATGAAAAAGTTGTATCCTGCTTGGGCAATGCTGTGCATCAGTCACCTTCCTAGGGCATTTCGTCGACTCCAAGGCCCCCTTTGTGTCGACCTCTTTCTCCCCCCTGCACTGCCTGCGTCGTCCCCAAGTTGGCTCTACGTTGACCCCTTTATTTTCCCAGTCAGCCCCTCTACGTCGACATCATACATATCAGATCCATGTGCATTGCTTGCTGCATCTTCATGGACAAACACTAAAAATGGGGAGCCCCATGGGTTCATCTCAAACAAAACAGGACAAGTACATCTTGTGCATTGAGTCACATGCATCATAAGTGCATAACGAACCCCACATACGATACAAGGTTGCTGTTGGCTTCCCATAAGCTAAATAAAGAAGCCCTTGCATAAACAAAATATGAACCCATCATGTACCCCCACCGTTGCATGAGTAATGTGTGAATCAGGTCCATGCATATAATCCATTTAGAGAGCATTTGCAGTTTTCAAATGAAAATGAGAAAAAGAAGAAACTAATCAAGTAAACGTAATAAGAGAGAAGGAACAATGCAGGCCTTTGAATTTGGGCAAACAACCGCCCGAAAACCAAACAAAAAATCAGTCAAAGGAAAAGAGGATAGAAAATTTGGATTTCAGCTCTGCCCGCCGATTCAGTCGACCGAATCGGATTTTCAGTCAATTGCTCGACAGTGGAGTCAATGCCCTGCGCAATAGGCGTCGACTCGCACAAAGGCCCTTTCATTTCTGGGAGTTTCGATCGACCGACCTCTCAGTTCGATCGACCGAACCCCCATTCTAAAACAAAAAAAAACAAAAGAATATGGGTGAACCAGTGCACACCCGAGCGCCTTCTTGCGTTGGTTCACCCCCTTTCCCAATCTCTTTCTCTCTCCCATGCGTGCCAACTCACCACCCTCTCCCTATCTCTCTCTCTCCCATCCGCGCCAATTCACCCCCTCTCCCTATCTCTCCCATGCACGCCGACTCACCACCCTCTCCCTATCTCTCTCTCTCTCCCATGCACGCCGACTCACCACCCTCTCCCTATCTCTCTCTCTCCCATGCGCGCCGATTCAACCACCACACACTACCTCCATCTCTCTCTCGCCTATGTGCCGATTCATACTCTGTCCTCTCCTCACATCCCTCTCATCTCTCCCCTCTTAAGCCAAACAAAAAATACATAAATAAACAAAGCAAAAAAAATAGGAAACAAATAAAAGAAAATAGCAAAACAATAACAATAAAAAATGATGAATGATGAAACAACAAAATGGCAAATGAGTGAATAAACAAAGGATCAAAAGAATCACAAAAAGGGGATAATGGATAAATAATAATAAGAATAATAATAATAATAATAATAATAATAATAATAATAATATATAGCTAGATAAAAAAAAATTGCATGCATGCACCTAAATAAAATAATAATAATAAACAAAATAAATAACCACACAACACGAAAACATAACAATGTCTGATCCAGAGCCCTCGCTTCCCCGGACTTGATATGAAGGAAATATCAATGACGCCCCGGTAAATCGGGTTTGGATCTCGGGGATCACCCCAATATGGCCATGACCCGATATTGCCCCGGGCCAATAGCTCATTAAGATTGCCGCTTTTTCACTGGGATCTATCCCCGTACTCTTATTAAATTTGCCATATACTCGACAGACATTTGCACGGGTTTTGTATCCGTCTTCGTCACGCTTTCAACATGAACTTCCGTCCGAACATAAAATAGTCGATAAGCAACCAACATGATTTAAACGTTTACACCTCAATCTGGGGGCATTTTAATGTAAATCGAGATCTTCGTTATCTCATTTTCTTATTAATATTAATCTTAGGCCATAGGGCCCCTCTTCCTGACGATCAATTAAGGGTTTTCCCCTCTCCGAGATGATGTAATTAATGTCGTGGCCTTTACGACATGACGAAACCCACTATCGTCTAATCAGTCAAACGACGCGCACCAGTGGCCTCTTCGAGGACCGAATAAATTGTCACTTCGTGACTGGCACGCCCACGCACTAAATAAATGAAATAAAAAAATAAACAAAAAGAGATCCCAAAAGTGCATCCACAGGCTTCTGTCTGTCTCTGCTCGTGCAGGAGTCGACCCAGGGGGTCGACTCCCTCCATGTTGGGTTGTTCTTCGATGGATGCTTGCCTTTGATAAAAAAAAAGAGGTAAATCAGGCATTACATACACATGACAGATTTGGCATATTCATGTTTTCATGAAAACCATCAAGCATTGCATATACATACTGGTTTATACCAGATTTTCACCTAATTGCATGCGTGCGAGGATGGGCATGTTCACCCTCTACTCACATTTCAGAAATAAGCATGGTACTTATACTCACCATATGCACATTAATTCATAAATTCAGAAAAGATTTCATGAAAACTCTATTTTGATTGCCTACATGCCATGACCCCTTTGGTATATCAAATGGTGAATGATAGCAGTCCGGATCACGTCTGGGTGAAAATCTTCACTATGCATGAGTCAAGTACTCCGCCATGTACCAGGGGTCACCATGCATGAAATTATGATTGAGTTCTCGTGTAACATATGCATATAGCCTGGAAAGAGCATTCACGTACTCCTCGAAGTTCATGTTTTATCCAGCATGCATTCAATGCATGAGTCCAGTCTGGGCACCTTAATGCAGAATGAAGTCTAGCACTTGTTGCCCTGAGGAGTGCGTCGACGTACTGCACAGGGTGCGTCGACGCACCCTTGGCTAGGGAGGCCAGTATGGCTCCCGGGTGATCTATCATAACCCCTTTGCCCCTTTTCTCCTATGCCCCGCCACATGTGCATTATGCTTACTTTGCCCATATGTATGAACAAGGTAAGAAGATACAACAAGATAAACAAAGAGAAGAGAAAGAGAATGAATGAAACAAAAGATGAATGAAAAAATGAAATCGAATTTCCATGAAACCCAAGCATGACAATCCCATGCATGCATACTTTTGCCCATGTGCAATAAAAGAAAGTAAGAAGATGAAATGAAACACGAAATAAAAGATGGGGGGTTCAATCACCCTTGATCTGCTATGATGAAACCATAACATGAACCCAACGAAAAAGGAGAATGAACAAAATAAAATAAAACATATCAAATGAGAAGATTGGTCGATCGAAACTCTTCATCGGTCGATCGATCAGCAGTGGAGTCGACGCTCCACACTGCTGAGGTCGATCCTTTTAGTAGGCCCCCATCCCTGGGAGGATCGGTCGACCGAACTGAATTTTCGGTTGACCAAAATCCCCATTTCAACAAAAAAAAGAAAAAGAAAAGAAACAGCAACAAAACACCAAAGAACTAGAGTGCTAGGGAGGGGTGTGTCGACGCAGGTAGCCCCATGCATCAACGCAGCTACCCCTCAACTCCTGGGGTAGCCCCCTTGTTGTGCGCGACGTCGACGCAGGCAACCCCCTACGTCGACCCAAGTCGTTCCCTGGCTCACTAGGGAACTGCCCCCCTTTATGCTGCGTCGATGCAGGCAGCCCCTGCACCGACTCAGCCTCCAATGAAAAAACAAGAAGCGAGTAGAAAGAAAAGCAGAAAGGGGGGCTAAACCCCTGCGTCGACGTAAGCATGTCCATGCGTCGACGCAGCCTGTGCACCTCCCTCGGATCTGCAATGAACAAAAAAGAGGAATAATAATAACAGCAAAATAGAACAAATAACTGATCAATAAACTAATAATGAATAACAAAATCAATACAACCAAAAATAAACGAAATAACAAAAAGGGAGAATGAATGATAAATACCAATGTTTAGAAAAGGAGATAACATGATGATAAAAGAAATGCCATAAAAAACACGATAATAAAGAAAATGAACTTAAGGAATTAATGGCGTTTGATCCGGAAGTCCTCACCTCCTTAAGCCCGACATGAAGGAGATACTAAAAATGCCCCGCAAGCCGTACTTGGCCCTCGGGTAACACCCAATCATGGCCATGGATGGACCTTACCCTGGGCCAATATCTCACTAAGTTTGACTCATTCCTCAATAACTCAAATATCAAATTTGCCGTATCTTGACATACATCTGTCCTAGTATTACATGTATATTGGGAATATCTTCAACACGGACTCCCGTCCAAACATGGAATGGTCGATATATGAGCGACATAATTTTTAATATGCCTTTGCACCCTAATGTGGGAGATTTTACTACTCTTCAACACTTCTGATGTGGGACGGGTGACGCGATCGGGCTAAGATGTACGACTGACTAAAAGTGCGGCCAGCACTAGCACACTAAGGTAAGCCGAGCGGCTGACCACCGTGACGTTCTCCGGGTGGAGACGTCTCTCAACAGCAACTCACTCTAGCCCGACGATCATCCCTTGTGAGGAAAACGTGGGATCGCAGCGGTTAAGGAATCATTGTAACCTAGGGTAATGTAGTCCGAGCTCGGTGCTCAACTGGAGCTAAGGAACGGGCGCTCACAACTCACAATCACGGTGATTTGAAACTAGCTATCGGCCATAATCTCACAAACGTAGCATGATAGAAAGTATACTAAATCAGCAATGCGATTGTAGGAGCGAAGCGCGTACCTCCACGACTAGCGCATGGGGAAGAAAACCCCGGCCGAATCCCAACAACCCCAATACAATTAATAATCGTACAATTTCAGAACATAATGCCCACTCCACGAAGGGAGGTAAAGGGCTACAAAGGCAAATTTGAGGTTGTTGGAATCCAGGTTGACGGGCCGCACTCGCGGGAGAAGAGGGAAGCGAGTTGGGGCCGATCGGATGAGCCGATTGGAAGCCGACTTCATTCTGCCTGCGCAGGTCACTAGGCACAGCAAACTTGCGGAGGCCGGAACGCCAAGATCCGATGTCCGATCGGAGTGCCATTTGCTGGAGAACGTCGGCAACTGGATGAAGATTCCCTAATCCGAAGGACGCGATCAGATCTTACTAGATCTGGGCGCAGCAGCGACTGTTCTCAGCCTCAGGTTCTGCACACACAGAACTGCACGGGAAGACAAATAATTACTGGAAAAATGGTTCCCGGTGTCGGAACCAGGCGCTGTTTGTTGAAGATGGTCGGCGACGTCTAGAGGGAGGATCTGACAAAGGGGTTTGGTTAGATCTGCAAAGAGGAGGGCGGGGCAGCTTCTGGAAGTCACCTCTTCTTATGGGTCAGATCTCCACAGGGTGGTCAGCGCAGTCCCATGAGAATCTCCGCCACGGCCAGCACCAATCTC
Source organism: Amorphophallus konjac (assembly GCA_022559845.1). Lineage (NCBI taxonomy): Eukaryota > Viridiplantae > Streptophyta > Magnoliopsida > Alismatales > Araceae > Amorphophallus > Amorphophallus konjac. The sequence continues at coordinate 154,622,452 of CM040121.1, forward strand.
AGAACGACATGAGCTTGACGGCAACGTGAAGAGGATAAAAAATCCTACAATTCATCAGGACCTCAGATCCAGAGAGCTTGGGAGTAGATCTGGAGAAATTCGGGATCAGGAAACTAAGGATCTAGACTGCAGGCTCGGGAAGATTTGCGTGACTTCACGAGAAAAATTATTGCTGGCGATCCAGAGCTTCGATCGATGTGAAACCACCTCCAAATTCTTCCTGACTTGTAGAAGCTTCACTGAGATTTTCTGCAGAACCATATATGAAGAGGATCGGGAAGATAGAGGGGGCGAGTCACATGCCAAAGTAATCCTATCACAGGATTTAGGTAGAGGGCATCACACCCAAGGGGGGAAGAGAATCACTCTCTTAACATAATCTTCTCTCACAAAAAACTTCATTAATTTCTCAAATAACACTATACATGTGATTATATAGGGAATGGCAAGGGGAGGGGGGCTGGGAATTGCATGGGAGAGAGGGGAGGGAGAGGGGGTGTAGCCCCTTGACTTAGGTGGAGGAGGGAGACCAAGGGGGAGGGGGAGGAAGTTTCCTTCCTTTGAAAATGGGAGGGAGGGGAGTCAAGCTACGTAGGTGGCAGCCTCCCTCTTGGACCAAGAAGGGGGAAGTCCCTTTCCAAGCCTCCAAGCCTCCATTCTCTTAGCCCCTTTCACACCTAGCACACTAATCACATGACTTGTTCACATTTAACCCCATTTGACCCATTCATACCTAGCCCATGGGCCTTTTCACACTTGGCCCTTTTAAAGCCCAAGAGAAAAGCCCAATAGCTCTAGACCACTATTCTAGCCCATTAACACTTATAATAACACAATTGTCCAACATGGACTACAATAGGGCCCAACGTGGCCTAAAAATATGAAATAAAGGTGATGGCTCGACCGATGCGTCCACGTCCTCCGCGAGCTAACCGGGCCCCACCGTGTCCTTGCCACCGGCGTGTATTGCGGCGTGTGTCCGCACCAATTCTCCCCGGATGGGAGGAACTCGACCCCGTTAAGTAAGGGTACCGAAGCTTGAGCTCTCCGCATGTGATCAAGGCATCATCTGGCACGGGGTGTCTTCTCCAATGCACAAGGAAGTGTTGGTAGGCTCCGTTCCTGGTGGTGATCACCTGCTCATCCAGTATACAATTTATGTGCTTGCGTTGAGGCTGGAAGAGGTGGACTCTCGGGTGGTGTGTCACTCATAACAGGAAGAGAAAGCCTAAAAACTCACTAGGGATCACCGTGGGGTTCCGATATGCTACTATATCTGAAACATTGAACGTCGAACTGACACCATAGTCATCTGGTAGTTCAATAACGTACGCATTTGAACCCACTTGTTTCTTGACTCGGAAAGGGCGGGTATCGCGGGCCTGGAGTTTCTTTACGATCCCCGAGGGGAAACCGTTCAGGTATGACCCTGATCATGACGTACTCTCCCCTTTTGAACTCACGGGCATGTCGGTGTGCATCAGCTAACTCCTTATACGTGCATTGCTGGCCTTTTGTTGGGACGACTTAATGCAAACCATATGTATGAAAAACAAACTGTAGAAACAAACAGACTCATATATATGACCCTAGACAAACCTAGACACCCATAGAAATACTCGCAGACAAACAATGCAACCCAAAGTTGTGGACTCCTAGACATCCTAACATGAACCTACTAACTTCTAAATGGGAGTTTAGAAGGTTGGGAGGATCACATCTAATTGCACATTGCCCTGGGAATGAGTACCCGGGTCGATAGCATGCTCTTATAAAAGCTCATCAAAGAACTCCTCCACGAGTTCTGGATCCGGCTCATAGCTGACCGGCACTAGCTCCGGTGTGGGGTCGCGGGCTGGGGTGTCTGAAATAACCAATGAGTCCCGAGTGGGACACTTGGCCGCAAAGTGGCCAATCCCACCACACCGATAGCACTGGTCACATGGCCCTGTGCATGAGGATGCTCCACCAGTCATCGACCCCTTTCCCTTGTCTTCCCGACGGGCCGGGGGTGGGAGGAGCAGAGGTCGGGCAGGCAATGTGGGCTGCAGAAGGTGGGGAGTGGGGAATGTTGATTGCTGGTGAGGGGGAGGGTCCTTTGGAGGAAGAGAGCGAGGTCCGAGACTACTGCCCTGGCGAGGGGGTTGGGATTACGGGGGACGAGCCACCGAAAAGTGGCAATAAGAACTGGGCGTGGTCCGAGAGTCGAACCCATGCGGATAGATGGTCCCCAATCACTGGACGGGAGCGAACTCTGACTCAAACTGCTCTAACTCGAGAGCAACCTGATAGGCGACTTCCAGGGTGGTCACATTGCGGTGAAAGAGTTCATACTGAAAGTGGGGCCGCAGACCACGACGGAAGCGGGAAACAGGCATCGTGCTCTCATCTGAGACGCCACATCGTAAAAAATAGTCATCGAACTCTACGATGTACTCGGACACGGACCGATCCCCTTGGTTGAGATTCTGCCACCTAAAAATGAGCCTCTGACGGTATGTGAAAGGAAGATACTTGGTTCTAAGTCTTTCCATCATCTCATCCCAAGACTCAACCTGGGACTCTCGACGGTTATATAGCAAGCTCTCCACATTGCACCAATAAGTTTGTGCTTGCCCTAACAACTTCATTTTATCAAACTTGACTCTCCGGTGGTCCGTCATCTCAAACCACTCGAAGTACCAATCCATGTTGGTCTCCCAATCAAGATAGACTTTTGGGTCCAAGGACCCGTCAAAAGTGGGAGGGTCGGCTCGCACGGTCCTGAGGACTCTATCATCCTCTTCATCCCTTGGCTGTTGAAATCCATGACGACATCGGCCATACCCCTCGTAAGCATTATCGGACCCATAGTCTTTGAGACCAAGGTCATGATGTTGTGGTTGAAGGGCTCGGTGAGGGGCGGGCTGAGGAGCATGTGCGGGCTGCTCCTGTGCCGCGGGAGAGGGTTGGACCGGGGCCTTGGGAGCGATTTGGACTTGGGCCACCGCGGGAGCAATTATGGGCGGGCCATGGACCGCTCCAGGAGGGTCCCCGTATGACAATCTATCCAACCGTCCAACCAGACCTTGGACAAATTTGTCGGATGACTCCATGCATTTCTCCATGGCCCTAAGGTGACCATCCATATTGTCAGAGAAGCTCCGAAAGGTAGCCTCGGACTGGTCCAACCAGGCCATGATGGCCATCATCGCCTCATGCAAGGAGTGAAAGTCTCCCGAGGCGTCATCCCGTGGGTTTGCCATAGACACGGGACGATGGTATTGGGTACCTCGCCGGGTGGGCATGCAACGACACAAAAAGTTGGAATGCACTAACTAATGCAAACTGAGGAACCTATACTCAACAACATACGATACTAGGCGGAGTTACGGGATCCGAAGATCCTCTCTCGCAAGTGTGCTACCTTCCCAATAGGTGTAGCCTATCGTTCAGGGAGCACCTTTTGATATACCAGGTATTGGGATGAAATACAACCTAGGACAAGACGACCTAGACGAAGATCCCCCTAGACTTAAACTTCGCTCTGATACCAATTTGATGCGGGACGGGTGACGCGATCGGGCTAAGACGTACGATCGACTAAAAGTGCGACCAGCACTAGCACACTAAGGTAAGCCAAGCGGATGACCACCGTGACGTTCTACGGGTGCATACGTCTCTCAACAACAACTCACTCTAGCCCGATGATCATCCCTTGCGAGGGAAACGTGGGATCACAGCGGTTAAGGAACCACTATCGCCTAGGGTAATGCAGTCCGAGCTCGGTGCTCGACTGGAGCTAAGGAACAGGAGCTCACAACTCACAATCACAGTGATTTGAAACTAGCTATCGGCCCTGATCTTACAAACGTAGCATCATAGAAAGTATACTAAATCAGCAATGCGATTGTAGGAGTGAAGCGCGTACCTCCACGACTAGTGCGTGAGGAAGAAAACCCCGGCCGAATCCGAACAACCCCAATACAATGAATAACCGTACAATTTCAGAACCTAATGCCCACTCCACGAAGGGAGGTAAAGGGCTACAAACGCAAATTTGAGGTTGCTGGAATCTGGGTTGACGGGTCACACTCGCAGGAGGCGGGGGAAGCGAGTTGGGGCCGATCGAATGAGCCGATTGGAAGCCGACTTGATTCTGCCCGCGCAGGTCACTCGGCGCAGCAAACTTGCGGAGGCCAGTACGCCAAGATCTGATGTCCGATTGGAGTTCCGTTTATTGGAGAACGTCTACGACAGGATGAAGATTCTTTGCTTTGAAGGGCGCAATCAGATCTTACCAAATCTGGGCGCAGCAGCTACTGTTCTCAGTCTCAGGTTCTACGCACATAGAACTGCATAGGAAGATAAATAATTACTAGAAAAATAGTTCTTGCTGTCGGAACGAGGCGCCGTTTGTTGCAGATCATCGGTGACATCTATAGGGAGGATCTGACCAAGGGGTTTGGTCAGATCAGCAAAGAGGAGGGTGGGGTAGCTTCTGGAAGGTGCCTCTTCTTCTAGGTCAGATTTGCACAGGGTGGTCCGCACAGTCCCACGAGAATCTCCGCCACGGCCAGCACCAATCTCAGAACGACACGAGCTTGGCGGCAAAGCAAAGAGGACCAAAAATCCTACAACCCATCAATATCTCAGATCTAGAGAGCTTGGGAGTAGATATGGAGAAATTCGGGATCAGGAAACTAAGGATCTGGACTACAGGCTCGGGTAAATTTGTGCGACTTCACGAGGAGAATTGTTGCTGGCGATCTAGAGCTCTGATCGACGTGAAACCACCTCCAGATTCTTCTTGACTTGTAGAAGCTTCACTGAGAATTTTTGAAGAACCAGATATGAAGAGGATTGGGAGGATAGAGGGGGCAAGTTAGATGACAGAGTAATCCCGTCATAGGATTTAGGTAGAGGGCATCACACCCAAGGGGGGAAGAGAATCACTCTCTTAACATAATCTTCTCTCACAAAAAACCTCATTAATTTCTCAAATAACACTATACATGTGATTATATAGGGAAAGGCAAGGGGGGGCTGGGAATTACGTGGGAGAGAGGGGAGGGAGAGGGGTTGCAGCCCCTTGACTTAGGTGGAGGAGGGAGACCAAGGGGGAGGGGGAGGAAGTTTCCTTCCTTTGAAAATGGGAGGGAGGGGAGTCAAGCTACGTAGGTGGCAGCCTCCCTCTTGGACCAAGAAGGGGGAAGTCCCTTTCCAAGCCTCCAAGCCTCCATTCTCTTAGCCCCTTTCACACCTAGCACACTAATCGCATGACTTGTTCACATTTAACCCCATTTGACCCATTCATACTTAGCCCATGGGCCTTTTCACACTTGGCCCTTTTAAAGCCTAAGAGAAAAGCCCAATAGCTCTAGACCACTATTCTAGCCCATTAGCCCTTATAATAACACAATTGTCCAACATGGACTATAATAGGGCCCAACATGGCCTAAAAATGTGAAATAAAGGTGATGGCTCGGCCGATACATCCACGTCCTCCGCGAGCTAACCGGGCCCCACCGTGTCCTTGCCACCGGCGTGTATTGCGGCATGTGTCCGCACCAACTTCATCCGTCCTTTTCACGAAACATGATTTTTAGGCCACGAGGCCCCTTATCTTGGCGATTAATCAGACATTTTCCCTTCTCCTAGGGGATGTAATTAACGTCGTGACCTTTATGGAATGGCGTGTTCTAGTCCCGACCGGATACCCACTATCGTCTGATTAGTGAGATGGCGTGCACCCTTAGCTCCGAACCACTCCAGTCTCGGAGCCTGAACATATTGTCACTATGTGATTGGCAAGCCCATGCACTGATAAACCGATATAAAAGATAAATGATACAAAGATACCATAATTTTAATAACGATAAAAAAGTGTGTCCACAAGTCTGGCATGCCCGGTGGGACTAAACCTCCTCTCATCTTTTCGCCAAGATTAGGGGCCTGACGGCCTTTTCCCAAAATACTAACTTCCACAATTTGAAATTACAGGAGGGATTGAATTTCAAAGAAACCAATGGCGATCACGTTCGGATCGTTGGTGGTTGCGAGCCATGCAGAGCATGGCTACTTGGCGGTGCCGACTCAGTTCGGTGATTTCCCCCCAGTGGTTGGGTTCCCCAACTTTCTCGGGGTTATGTTCGTGAACCTCTATAGGGATGAGAAATCTCGTTTTAATTTATTAGCGTTTATATTGATTTACTTATTATTATTTTTTTTATTTGTTCATTTTATTAACGCGGGACGTGCCAGCCACTTTCGTGACAAAATTTATTATGCGCCATCTGACTAATCAGATAATTGTGAAGTCCGCGTCGGGACCAGAAGTCTGCCGCACCATATAGGTATCGGCATTAATTACATCTCCCCAGAAGGGAGAAAACCCTTGATTAATCGCCAAGAAAGAAGGACCCTTGGGCCTGAAATAAATACTGATGAAAAACATAATGAAAGTTCTAAAACATAGTAAAGTGTCCGCCAAAAGGAGTACGGAATAAAATAAAATCAACCATATATTTGACCGCTTTAAATTGGGACCAGTGTCAAATGTCTACCCTGCGAGGGCAATTTTAATGTCATAAAAGCGGGGTTAAACTGAAGAAGGGGCGGTCCTAAAAATTGTGAAATATCGGCCCAAGATAGGATCAAACCATGTCCATAATGGGGTAGCCCCCAAGGCTCAAGCTCAACCTGAAAAGTCCAGATTAATGTCCCCTTGCATAGGGTCCAAGAGAGGGAGAAGCCTTGAGCAGAAAGCCCTTAATTTCTTTAGAAGAGTTTTGATGTTTGTTTATTCAGTATTATTCTACTGTAAGTATTATTAGTTAACACTGTTCACTTTCATTGTTTGTTTATTTGATTTTTTTCTTATTTATTTTTTTAATTTCTCTTTCCTTTCTTTTATTTATTTTAATGCACAAGGAAGGTCAAGATGGCTACATCGACGTGGGGCCCAGACTGCATCGACATGCAGCATATGCAGAAGAGAGGGCCGGCGGGGAGGCTGTTGCGTCGACACTGGTGTTCGTGGCGTTGATGCACAAGCCTCAACTAGGGAGCTGGCAAGAGCCGCTACGTCAACGTAGGGCCAGGCTGCATCAACGCGGCCTCTACCAGTAAGCGAGAAACAATCTTATTCTTCACTTGTTTATCTACTCATGCGATGGATTGATCATGCTTATAATAAGTGTTGGACTTCAATCTTCCTGCTCAATTCTTTTAGTTTTCTTCTTTTAGTTTTTTCTTAGCTTTCCTTTGAGTGGTAACAAATGAGCTTAATGGCGACAAATAGGTTTTAGCAGTGAAAAATGGGTTTTAGAAGTGATAAATAGCACCTTAAGGGTGATAAATGGCTCTTAGCGAGGAAAAATGACTGACTGAGTAGGGAACAAGAAGGATGCATTAACGCAGCCTCCTCCCTGCGTTAACGCAATGAAGGTTATGCCCATGTCTTAATAGGGGTGAAAATGTGGCTTAAGGGTGACAAATGCCGTATAACGGTGACAAATAGCACCATAAGAGTGAAAAATAGATCAATAGCGACGGTTACGAGATGAAAAGCCATAAATAGCGTTGAACACCGGCAGAATGAAAGGATGGCATCGATGTAACATGGTCTTGGCATCAACTGATGCGGGACGAGACCACGGACACGACAAGCTCACGGTTGTCCCTTAACGAGGGAAGCGTCGGACGTGCGCGGTTGAGAAACCGGCAATGAGCTAGGGTGATCGGCTCTCTCGTGTGCCCGGATCGGGTCACGGGATGGTCTCGCACTCTCTCGCAGCAGCGGTAATGAATAGATAAAGCGAGCTAGATATCCCTACACATGCTCTCTAGCAGCGGCATAAGCAAATATATATGAAGTAAGCAAAAAGCCAAGTAAGGGAGCGAATACGATACCTCCACGCGCTCGGCGTGGGGACGACGAACCCGGCCGAAACTCGTACTCCCAGAACAATAATACACGGAGATTACAGCAATACAAATCGCTGCCCACTCCACGCAGGGAGGTAAAGGGCTACACAATGGGGTTCGGGAGGACCGAATTCGGGTTGACGGGCGGCTTCTCGCGCTGTTTCGGCAACACCCGAACACGTGACGGTGGGGCCCACGTGCTATCCGGAGGGACCGTGTAGCAACCCTGATAAAAATAAGAATTTTAAATAAATCAAATTAAAATAAAAGATAAATAATTAAATGATGAGAGCCTAAACACATAAAAATAAGACAGAAGGGAAATAACGCATTTGGTCAAGGCGCTACTTCATTAAGAAACGCCTCTAGATAAGGCGCTAATTAAAAAGGGACGCCCAAACAACAAGGCGTCAATTATCAAACGGCCAAAAGGGGAAGTAAATGTAACGCCCTCTACCTGGGTGCGTTTTATACAAGACACGACGCTTGACAAAGCGTTAATTTAAATTAACGCCCTCGCTTAAGACGTTAATTCAATTCGAGTTTCGTTCGACCCAGGAGTTTATCTAGGGCAAGTTCTGGATAACTACGTCGAAGGTGGAATATGGTAAGAACTCTATCATGGAAGTATTACTTCAAATACAACTCTAACCCTATTAGGATTCCCAAAATCCTATAAATATCCTCCTAAATCAACCCTTGATCGCTATTTGGCGATCTGCTGCTGCTGTCATCAACGTGAAGAACATGTAATGTTCTTCCTCTTTATTTTTTTTTATTTTTATTTTTGGTTGTGTGTGTTGAAAGAACGTTGATGTTCTTTTCCTTCCTCATCTTCCTATACAGGTTGTCTGTGTTGAGAAGACGATCACCCCTTTTTACTGAAGATCGGGTATTCTTTGTCCATCTCCTGCAAGTTATCTCTGTTCGAGAACAGAGCATCGTTTTCTTCTCCAAACCTTCATCCGTTCATCAGTTAAAAAACTTCAAAAGGTAGGTTTTCTCAAGAACGTAGCCCAAACTAGCTTAATATTCTTAATAATATCATCGATCCTCCATGCATATAGTTTTATTGTGGTTTCAACTGTTTCTATGCAATTTTCAAAGCAACGCCCTTGACCAGGGCGCTAATTTAAAGAAGCGACCCACACTAGGGTGCTAATTAATGTTTTGACGCCCTGCCCAGAAGTCGTCAATTACATGTAATTAATAAATACCCACGTTTAAAATTTAATATCTATGTAACCATGAATCTAATATATTGCATGAGTATACCTATGAAATCCTGTTAATTATCTTGTCATGACCATGAAATTGTTTTCCTGAAATTTTATTATCTGAAAATTGATAAATTGTTGAATTAACGACCTACACAAGGTCGTCTCTTATTGAACTGACGCCCCAGACCAGGGCGCTAATTGAAAAGTAACGCCCCTGTCCAGGGCACGTTTTTTGTTAAAATTCCAGAATATTGATTTTCTGTAGAATAGAAATATTGAAGGGACGACTAATGAATAAGTCGTCAAATTGTGACTAAACGCCCCTGAGTAAGGCGTTAATTGGATAATTAATGACTTAGCTTAAGTCGCTATTTTCTGTATTTCTGTTTTACACTGATTACTGTCAACCGAAGGGTTTTATATATATATATATATATATATATATATATATATATATATATATATATATATATATCGGCACTATATTTCCACTCCGTGAATATAGTCCCATGTTTCATGATGTTTTTATCGCACTACCCTCAATTCTCATTGACATACAAGCTCTCCATTGGACATTCCGTTCCTTTGGACTAGCGAGTTAGTCATAGAGACCTACGTAAGTCTCCTCGCAGCCTTGGATTCCCTCAAGGCCGACTGAGCTGGTTGTACCATAAAAACCCATTACCCTATTTTGCCATGTCACTCTAAAGAAACATGGTATACCGGCCCTCATGTTATGCAAAGTGTGTATCATGAGAATTCTATTAATGGGATGAGGTTATCATGCCATTTGATGCTGTTCTTGTAAACCTCAATTCTATATTAAGAATGAGGACGTCTTGCCATTGATGTGCTGTTCATGTGGACCTCAATTCTATGTAAAGAATGTCCATACTTGTTTGTCATGGTACCCAAATTAGGAAACCAATTCCACCTAGTTTTATCGATAATCGTGATTGTACCATTATTATCGCCATTCTATGTCAAGTGTCATATTTTCGAACTCTACTCTATCCAAGTTTATCCTACATGTCTACAAGCTTTATTCTTGAAATTCCATAATGGCTATACACAAAAGTGGATGTTAAAATACATGATTAATGCTTGCGCATATAGGGCCCGATCTGGTCCTGGGAGGAGCACCTGAAAGTACTTGTGCCCATGGGAGTTGATTGATCACGGTATTGGCATTATACCGAAGTGCACGACTAGCTTGATTGAACATTTCACAAATCTTGTACTTGTACTTGACTTGATATTACATGACTTGCGTGACCCGAAAAAGGGGTAATTGCATACTTGCGTGCTTGAACGTGATAGCCAAATTCCAATATGACATGATGAATACACTTGCTTGAATATCTTGATATCTTTTGATATAAGTTCTTGAAAGTTCATGACTAGTTCTCGTCGCTATCTTATTGTTATACACTCTCTCTATCTTGTCGTTTTATGCGAACATGCATAACTATAGTGCATTCATGAAAGATGTAATTACTTAAAACCCATTGCTAGTTCTTGAGATATAATTTCCTACTGAGCGTTCGCTCACTTAGTGTTTCCCTACTTTTCAGGTAAGTCCGACGATGAGGGAACTCGAACGGATGGGGAAAATCAAGAGTGAAGGAGATAGAGCTTCTCTCGTGTTATCTAGTCTTTTTCATATTTTCTTGAGTCAACCTTGTATTTTTCCTTTATTTTAGTTAGTACTTCAAAGGTTTGTAATAGACATATTCTTATGAAGGAATAAAGGATTGGGTTATCTTTACTTTTGCGCATCTCTGATTTTGGTGTCGAATGCACTAATACTCTGATTGACATGATTGATATAAACTCGTCACGCGTCTCCGGGTTTCTTCCGCTGTCGGGGCGTGACAGTTTTTGTGGTATCAGAGCCTAGGGTATTCAATTCCTAGGAAACCCAAGTCCAAGGATAGGTTTAACCTTTAACCGGTGAGATTGGGTAGAACCAAGGGTTAAAGTTAACATAGAAATGCTAGCTTCTAAATGAGATCACGTATTGATCTAGTTATTGTAATTGTAGGACGATGGCTGCCGAACGTGCTCAGTGGCGCAACATGCAGCGTACACTTCAAGGCATGACTCAGGTGCTGCAACAGGTAGCACAAGGAGGTGCACAACGAGCAGGGAGTCTCCACCAAGTCTTTTAAAACATGAACCCGCCTAAATTCACGGGTTCTACTGATCCGGATGACGCAGAGCACTGGATCAGGGAGACGGAATGTATATTCCGTGTTATGCAGTGCACGGATCAAGATAAAGTCTTATTAGCTACCTTTCAGTTAGAAAGGGATGCCCGATGCTGGTGGGAATCAATAGAAGCTACTTTAAATCAAGACCAAGTTACTTGAGAAAAATTCGTTGAACATTTCAACGCTAAATATTTTTCGGACCGAGTCCAAGAAAAGAAAGCTACCGAATTTGCCGCACTCAAGCAACGGTCATTATCGGTGGCGGAGTACGAGCCATAATTCTCTAGATTATCTCGGTATGCTAAGCACTTAGTTAACACCGAGAAGATGAAAGCTAGGAGGTTCCTTAATGGGCTCAGGCCCCAATATATTACCCAACTAGCGCCGATGGATATTCAAGTCTATTCGGAGATAGTGCGCCGAGCTCAGCTATTAGAAGACGCCACGGAACTATCTGATAGAATCCGTGGGAAGGACAAGAAAGAACAAGTTACAAGTTCGGGTTCCTTTAAACCCAACTTCAAGAAGAGGCCTAGTAATGGAGGTACTTCCTCACAAGATCAGAAGTTTAAAAAGACCAAGCCCTTCTCCATCACCACTACCCCACCAAATATAGTGTGCAAGCACTGTGACAAGGCGGGCCATAGAGCAGAAGAATACTGGAGGAAACTAGGAGCGTGTCTCCGCTGTGGGAGCCGCGATCATCGAATTCTCGATTGCCCATTACTTAATGATCAATCCGGGGACGGGAAGCACCCAGTAACCAAGAATGCTCGTCTTCACGTAATTAAGGAGACCGAACAAGAAGAAGAAGGTGGACTAGTAGAAGGTACACTGAAAGTTTGTTCCAAGTCTGCACATGTCTTATTTGATACTGGTGCTTCACATTCAATTGTTTCCAAGAAGTTCGCTGATCCGTTACCCCTAGAACCGGAATGGATAAAATTAGTCTTGTCTACTCCTCTAGGAAACGAGACTGATATTACACACCATTACCAGAACTGTGAAGTATTGGTTCATGGTAAGAATTTCCCTATCAATCTCATATGTTTAGACCTAAAAGAATATGATGTCATATTAGGAGTAGATTGGTTATCCATGTATCAAGCTACTGTGGATTGCCGCAATAGTAAGGTTACTTTCAAGGAATTTCCGGAGCTGGTCTATACTAGCCCTAAGAGTCGGAGCAAGTCCCCTCTTATCTCAGCTCTCCGAGCTAGCAAACTAATAAGGGAAGGATGTGCATCTTTCCTAGCGTTTGTCACGATTAAGGAGAATAAGGAAACTAAGATAGAAGATATCCCAGCTGTGCAAGAATTTTCGGACGTATTTCCAGAAGATTTGCCTGGATTACCTCCACAAAGAGAAGTGGCCTTCACCATCGACTTAGTCCCTGGTGCTGGTCCAGTTTCGAAGGCACCATGTGGAATGTCCCCTGCCGAACTCAAGGAGTTAAAAGAGCAATTGATGGAACTCATTAAGAAAGGATTCATTAGACCAAGCACTTCCCCGTGGGGAGCGCCTGTATTATTTGTAAAGAAGAAAGATGGATCCATGAGGTTATGCATCGACTATCGACAATTGAATCATCTCACTATCAAGAATAAGTATCCACTGCCGAGAATCGATGAGTTGTTTGATCAAATATCAAGATCCAAGTACTTTTCCAAAATTGATCTTAGGTCGGGATATCATCAGTTAAGAATCAAGGATGATGACATTCATAAGACTGCATTCAGAAGCAGGTACGGTCATTATGAATTTGTTGTTATGCCTTTCGGACTAACGAATGCCCCTGCTGCCTTTATGCAGTGAATGAATAGTATATTCAGGCCTTATTTGGATCAATTCGTGGTGGTCTTTATTGATGATATATTGATTTATTCCAAGACCAAGGAAGAGCATGAGGAGCACTTAAGGATTGCATTACAAATATTAAGGGCAAACCAATTATATGCAAAACTCAGCAAGTGTGAATTCTGGCTTGAGGAAGTGACTTTTCTCGGACATGTTATATCAAAGGATGGCTTATCAATAGATCCATCAAAAGTTGAAGCTGTAAGAAATTGGGAAAGACCAACCAATGCTAGCGAGATCTGAAGTTTCTTAGGTCTTGCTGGCTATTACAGGCGATTCATCAAAGATTTCTCTAAGATCGCCGTACCACTTACGAGGTTAACTCGCAAGAAGATCCGTTACGAATGGAGTGAGGAATGTGAAAGAAGCTTCCAAACTCTCAAGGATCATCTTACTACAGCTCCTGTCTTAGCTTTACCAATGGAAGGAGAAAAATTCAAGGTATACACTGATGCTTCTGGCATTGGCCTCGGATGTGTTCTAATGCAACAAGGAAAGGTTATAGCTTATTCTTCTCGTCAATTAAAGAAGCATGAAGAGAACTATCCCGTCCATGACTTAGAATTAGCCGCGGTAGTGTTTGCACTAAAAATCTGGAGACATTATCTGTATGGAGTACATTTTACTATATACTCCGATCACAAGAGTCTCAAGTATCTTTTCTCTCAAAAGGAACTAAATATGAGGCAAAGACGTTGGCTAGAATATATCAAGGACTTCGACTTTACTATACAATATCATCCCGGAAAGGGTAATCATGTAGCAGATGCCCTTAGTCGAAAGTCGAGAGCACTGTTAGCCAATTGTATGATTCAAGAATAGAAGTTGCTGGAGCAATTCTCTAAGCTCAATATAAGCATGGACACGAACTTCAAATGTGTCACATTGTCTCATATGAGCATTCATCCAGACCTATTAACAGAAATACAAGCACTTCAGGATGATGACCCAATATTAGTAGAGATCAAAGGCAAATTAGAAGGACAGTCTGATTTCTAATTAGCGTCAGATAGAAGGTTGTTATTTCAAAACAGAACTTGTATACCGGATTGTCCCGAGTTAAAGAAGAAGATCTTAGATGAAGCTCATAGATCAAGGTACACGATTCATCCTGGATCTACTAAAATGTACCAAGATGTGAAAAGAAATTTTTGGTGGCCCAACATGAAAAGGGAAATAGCGGACTACGTGTCGCGCTGTCTCACATGCCAACAGGTCAAGGCGGAACACCAAAAGCCTGCTGGAAAACTACATCCTCTAGATATCCCTAAATGGAAGTGGGAGGATATTGGTATGGATTTCATCATGGGTTTATCTAAATCAAAAGGAGGACATGATGGAATATGGGTTATTATTGACCGATTGACTAAATCGGCACATTTCTTGCCAATCAAGAGCCGATGGTCAGTCGATGTGTTGGCTGCATTATACATCAAGGACATAGTCAGATTACACGGTATTCCTATTTCAATCGTGTCTGACAGAGATCCCCGTTTTACTTCTCATTTTTTGAAGGGATTACAACATTCGTTGGGAACAAGGCTTAACTTTAGTACAGCTTTTCATCCTCAAACGGATGGTCAGACCGAGAGAACTAATCAGGTGGTTGAAGATATGCTCAGAGCTTGCATCATTGATTTCAATGGAAGCTGGCATGATCACTTGCCGTTGGTGGAATTTGCATACAATAATAGCTACCAGGCAAGTATACAAATGACACCTTTCGAAGCCTTATAAGGAAGGAGTTGCCGATCACCCTTATGCTGGGACGAAGTTGGAGAGAAACAACTATTAGGACAAGACATGGTAAGGGTTACCACTGAAAGAATACAATTGATTCGAGAAAGACTGCAAGTTGCTCAGTCTAGGCAAAAGGCTTATGTCGATACAAGAAGGAGAGATCTTGAATTCCAAGTCGGAGATCATGTATTTCTCAAGATATCGCCTGGACGTGGAATACGGAGATTTGGTGTTAAGGGCAAGCTTTCACCAAGATTTATCGGACCTTTCGAGATACTGGAAAGAGTTGGCGAGGTTGCTTATCGCATCGCATTACCTTCTCAATTGTCCGAAGTCCATAATGTGTTCCATATATCTATGTTGAAGAAGTATGTACACGATCCATCACATATTATTGAACATGGAGACTTAGTTATCCAGAAGGATCTCACATATGAGCAGAAGCCCATAAAGATACTAGATCGTGAAGTACGTACCCTAAGGAATAAGGTTATTCTCATGCTTAAGGTACAATGGAATAAGAACTCCGAACATGAAGCTACATGGGAGACCGAGGAATCCATGAGGAAGCGATTTCCAGAATTATTTTAAGGTATATACTCTACACTCTCCACTTATATATACTATTGAATTTGGGGACCAAATTCTTTTAAGTAGGGGAGGGTGTAGCAACCCTGATAAAAATAAGAATTTTAAATAAATCAAATTAAAATAAAAGATAAATAATTAGATGATGAAAGCCTAAACGCATAAAAATAAGACAGAATGGAAATAACGCCTTTGGTCAAGGCGCTACTTCATTAAGAAACGCCTCTAGATAAGGCGCTAATTAAAAAGGGACGCCCAAACAACAAGGCGTCAATTATCAAATGGCCAAAAGGGGAAGTAAATGTAACGCCCTCTACCTGGGCGCGTTTTATACAAGACATGACGCTTGACAAAGCGTCAATTTAAATTAACGCCCTCGCTTAAGACGTTAATTCAGTTCGAGTTTCGTTCGACCTAGGAGTTTATCCAGGGCAAGTTCTGGATAACTACGTCGAAGGTGGAATATGGTAAGAACTCTATCATGGAAGTATTACTTCCAATACAACTCTAACCCTATTAGGATCCCCAAAATCCTATAAATATCCTCCTAAATCAACCCTTGATCGCTATTTGGCGATCTGCTGCTGCTGTCATCAACGTGAAGAACAGGTAATGTTCTTCCTCTTTATTTTTTTTTTATTTTTTTTTGGTTGTGTGTGTTGAAAGAACGTTGATGTTCTTTTCCTTCCTCATCTTCCTATACAGGTTGTCTGTGTTGAGAAGACGATCACCCCTTTTTACTGAAGATCGGGTATTCTTCGTCCATCTCCTGCAAGTTATCTCTGTTCGAGAACAGAGCATCGTTTTCTTCTCCAAACCTTCATCCGTTCATCAGTTAAAAAACTTCAAAAGGTAGGTTTTCTCAAGAACGTAGCCCAAACTAACTTAATATCTTTAATAATATCATCGATCCTCCATGCATATAGTTTTATTGTGGTTTCAACTGTTTCTATGCAA
The DNA here is from genome assembly GCA_022559845.1 of Amorphophallus konjac. Taxonomy (NCBI): domain Eukaryota; kingdom Viridiplantae; phylum Streptophyta; class Magnoliopsida; order Alismatales; family Araceae; genus Amorphophallus; species Amorphophallus konjac. The sequence goes on from CM040121.1 coordinate 154,638,935, forward strand.
TTTTCAAAGCAACGCCCTTGACCAGGGCGCTAATTTAAAGAAGCGACCCACACTAGGGCGCTAATTAATGTTTTGACGCCCTACCCAGAAGTCATCAATTACATGTAATTAATAAATACCCACGTTTAAAATTTAATATCTATGTAACCATGAATCTAATATATTGCATGAGTATACCTATGAAATCCTGTTAATTATCTTGTCATTACTATGAAATTGTTTTCCTGAGGTCGTCTCTTATTGAACTGACGCCCCAGACCAGGGCGCTAATTGAAAAGTAACGCCCCTGTCCAGGGCGCGTTTTTTGTTAAAATTCCAGAATATTAATTTTCTGTAGAATAGAAATATTGAAGGGACGACTAATGAATAAGTCGTCAAATTGTGACTAAACGCCCCTGAGTAAGGCGTTAATTGGATAATTAATGACTTAGCTTAAGTCGCTATTTTCTGTATTTCTATTTTACACTGATTACTGTCAACCGAAGGGTTATATATATATATATATATATATATATATATATATATATATATATCGGCACTATATTTTCACTCCGTGAATATAGTCCCATATTTCATGATGTTTTTATCGCACTACCCTTAATTCTCATTGACATACAAGCTCTCCATTGGACATTCCGTTCCTTTGGACTAGCGAGTTAGTCATAGAGACCTCCGTAAGTCTCCTCGCAGCCTTGGATTCCCTCAAGGCCGACTGAGCTGGTTGTACCATAAAAACCCATTACCCTATTTTGCCATGTCACTCTAAAGAAACATGGTATACCGGCCCTCATGTTATGCAAAGTGTGTATCATGAGAATTCTATTAATGGGATGAGGTTATCATGCCATTTGATGCTGTTCTTGTAAACCTCAATTCTATATTAAGAATTAGGACGTCTTGCCATTGATGTGCTATTCATGTGGACCTCAATTCTATATAAAGAATGTCCATACTTGTTTGTCATGGTACCCAAGTTAGGGAACCAATTCCACCTAGTTTTATCGATAATCGTGATTGCACCGTTATTATCGCCATTCTATGTCAAGTGTCATATTTTCGGACTCTACTCTATCCAAGTTTATCCTACATGTCTACAAGCTTTATTCTTGAAATTCCATAATGGCTATACACAAAAGTGGATGTTAAAATACATGATTAATGCCTGCGCATATAGGGCCCGATCTGGTCCTGGGAGGAGCACCCGAAAGTACTTGTGCCCGTGGGAGTTGATTGATCACGGTATTGGCATTATACCGAAGTGCATGACTAGCTTGATTGAACATTCCACAAATCTTGTACTTGTACTTGACTTGATATTACATGACTTGCGTGACCCGAAAAAGGGGTAATTGCATACTTGCGTGCTTGAACGTGATAGCCAAATTCCAATATGACATGATGAATACACTTGCTTGAATATCTTAATATCTTTTGATATAAGTTCTTGAAAGTTCATGACTAGTTCTCGTCGCTATCTTATTGTTATACACTCTCTCTATCTTGTCGTTTTATGCGAGCATGCATAACTATAGTGCATTCATGAAAGATGTAATTACTTAAAATCCATTGCTTGTTCTTGAGATATAATTTCCTACTGAGCGTTCGCTCACTTAGTGTTTCCCTACTTTTCAGGTAAGTCCGACGATGATGGAACTCGAACGGATGGGGAAAATCAAGAGTGAAGGAGATAGAGCTTCTCCCGTGTTATCTAGTCTTTTTCATATTTTCTTGAGTCAACCTTGTATTTTTCCTTTATTTTAGTTAGTACTTCAAAGGTTTGTAATAGACATATTCTTATGAAGGAATAAAGGATTGGGTTATCTTTACTTTTGCGCATCTCTGATTTTGGTGTCAAATGCACTAATACTCTGATTGACATGATTGATATAAACTCGTCACGCGTCTTAGGGTTTCTTCCGCTCTCGGGGCGTGACAGACCGTGCGGGACCCGGTGTCACCACTGTGGTGGGGACACTTGTGGAAGTGTTCCCTGGGCTTGTGGCATGCTGGTTCGTCGGCCGGAGGCCGGGCGGCACCGGTCGGAATAACCGGCCACGGGCTGCAACTTCTGGTTTTCAGGGCGCGTCTCGGCGAGAACGGGCGCTGCGATCAGCCCCGATGTCGGATCGACACGAGACTGGAGCCGTTGGAAAGCTAACTTCAAATCCTTCAATCTAGGCCTAGAGATCTGGCCTGGATCTGCACGAATCTGGACTTATGGAATTTCCAAGTTCCTATTGTATAGTTCCTGAAATCTCAGGTCAGCAGAGAACTTTCCTGTGGATTGCCTTTGACCGATATGAAGATCTCGGATTCAGACTTCGACTTGTTCATAAATGTTGTAGGAAATCAAGTAAGGAAACCAAGATTATTTTTGGATCTGAATTTGAAGGTGGTGGTGAGTTTTTATGATTTTAGAAGTGGATGGTGTAGATTTGATTTAAAATCCACACTTTAAACAAAAAAATGATAAGAATAAGCAATAAAAAAACAATAAAATAGCACGAGGTGCTAAAAGGAGGTTGTGATCGCCAGAGACACGAGGGTCTCAAAGAGGAGATTGATATGGGGAGATGATCGCAAAATACCTCAAAAGATGCGGGGGATGTGAGTACTCCTTTTCTCTTCAAGATCGGCCGGCCGACGAAGAGAGTCTTTTCAATTAATTACCCTTGCAAAACAAAGACAACAACACCAAAAAGATATGGATTAGAAACAATGGTGTAGCATCAAATTCAATAAAAATATAGGTGAGCATGAAAAATATGAACAATACACACCTTAAGGGGATTGCCCTTAAACCCCTATGCAATGAGGGTGTGGGAGATATGAATGCATGTAAAAAATATATAATGGGGAAAGAGTGCAAGAGATGCACTAAAGGGGAGATCTCAATATGGTTGAGAGAAAAAATCAATATAAGATGAAAAGATGCATGCATGTGTAAAAATGATCTAACGAACAAATGAATATAAGAAATGAGGGGAGAGAAAAGACGAAAATCTGTTTGGTGTGCTCCTTGGCTTTGATCCTCAACGGGGAAGAAGTTTCAAAAGGATGGGGCTTTGTTGTTGGAAGAAGATCCTCCTACCAAGCACCTTCAGCCGATCGATTCCTGTAAAGAAAAACACAGAAGAAAGAGACAGAAGGTAAAGATAGAAGAGAAGAGGAGAAGAAAGAAGAAGAAGAAGAAGAAGAAGAAGAAGAAGAAGAAGAAAAAAAAGACGGAAGAGGAAACAGAAGAGGAAAAGGGGAAGAGGAAAAACAGAAGAAGAAGAAAAACTGGGGGAGAAGAAGAAGAAGAAAAAGAACAAAAAAAAAACGAAGAAACAGAAGAAGAAGGAAAACAGAAGAAGTGAACGAAACAGAAGAAGGGAAATAATAAGAAGAAGAAGGAAAAGAAAAAGAACCTCCGGAACCCTGTCAAAGAATCGATTGGGCCCTTTAAATAGGGTTCAAATCAAGGGATAAACAAAGGTAGGAGATAACAATGGTAGTGTTTATCAAAAGCAAGAGTCCAATCGAGCAAGGTGGCTGAACAAGGTAAGGCTCTACGAAGGAAAGGTGGAACAAGGCAGGACTCCGGAGTTGAAACACGACCTATCTTAGGGCGTTTCTTAAAAGACGACTTAGATTAGGGCGTTAATTTCAAAATATTCAAAATAGGGCTATTTTTTATTTCTTAATATTATTTTTCCATTTTTTAGGTGAAGGTGCATCTCGTCGCCCTGATTCCAACGACTATTTTTGCGTATTTTTCTGACACCCGGAAACCACCAAATCTCCTCTGGAAGGGAGTTGAAAAAAAATTAATAAAATATTCAAATGAAAGTGACGCCCTCCCCTACCGTCGTTTCTTTGAATTTTCGAATTTTTATTTTATTAAAAATTAAACTAACGTCCTTTAATATGTCGTTAATTTCCAAAAATTCTGAAAAAGGTTAAAAAAATCTTGAAAAATGGGAATTTGAGATAAAAAAACGCCCTTACTGCAGTCGTCAATTTTATTTTATTTTTTTTTAATTTTTTTTAAAAGACGCCCTCCTTCAAGTCGTTATTTCATAAAAATGCCCAGAAAAATCCGAAAAATCCAGAAAAATAGAAAAAGAGGAGGAAAAGTGAAAAATCCAAGAAAAGTGAGAAAAACCACTCAAACGCAGTTAATTTGAGGCTCAAATTAGGGCATTACAAGGTAATATGAGATGTACTCATAGTAACGTCAATTTTGGCGTGTCTACAGCTGCCCCACCTTGGCATCTGCTTTGCAAGGGAGCAGAGCAAACTGAAAAGTAGATGCCAAGGTGTGATGAGACACGCAATCAACATCACTTGATGAGAATGAAATCAAAAACTCGAGATGAAGCAATCTCGGAAAATTCACTGAAATCAACGATGTTTGGATAAAAAGGGGGAATGTGCACGCGGTGCACGAAGGAGATAAAAAATGATCGACTTCCAGCGCGGTGGAAGTACCTCAGGTCACAAACCTGTAAGTTTCACCATTGGGGAGCGGTTACTAGCCAGTGGACGTGCTGCAGCCAAGGTGGATCAAGGGAAAGTGTTGAAATAAGATGATAGAAATCCAAACAAGGAGCTTTCGAGAAAATGACCCAAAACAGCGACAAAACGCACTGAAGGCACAATTCGGCATGGAATATCTCATATCTGGAAAAGATTAATATCAATTCAACCCTCAAAGTCAGCTCATCAGAATGATTTTTCACAATTGTTTCAAATTCCTACATGAATGCATGCTGGGTTTAAAGGAAAAATAAATCAAACAAAAATATAAAATAATCAAGGATAATATTGTTAAACTGCCGAGACTGAGTCAAGAAACTCATTCTGCGAGCTGATACTAAGCCGAAACCCGTTTATCCGCGCACCAACTCGTAAAACGGAACCATCGTCCCCAGTCTTGGACGGCTCAACGGCCTATCCGTATGACTAAGACGCCTCTGGAATCGTCATTATTTTTGATGAAGGGGAAATCAAATTCCAGATTTACCAAAGCCACAAGGTCCTTGATATAATCTAATAGTGTAATAACATATAGTAGAATGCATACAGGGGGATGGTGATAACAATAAACATGGTGGGGCTGAGATGAAATAATGTGCAAAACACCGTGGGTCTTGAATGATGATGCCCAGTCGGTGGGATCAAGAGCTTCTTATCCTGCGCTCAATAATTCATTAGCCAAGATATAAAAGATAACAAGGAATGAATAAGGCATTTAAAGCATAGCATCCAAGTGTGCACAGCATGAATAGCATGAATAAACAATGCAAAGCATCATTGCAAAACATCATTGTTTGTTGTTATGTTATGAGGATGACAATCTGGGCAATCAAAATTTGGAGTTGAATGTTTGAAAATCGAGAAAATGCCCAGCGGCAAATGATCAGGAAAATTAGCAGGAGTTGATTGAAAGATTTCAGAATGAATAATCAGGAGATATAAACAGAATGCCCGGGGAGATGTAATCAAAGGGAGATAAGCAAATGCCCAGCGGCAAGTCATGAGAATATCGGGAAGAATCAATGGATTGATAATAATAAGTGGAAAGGGGACTCATCCCGTGCTCTTGGTCCTTGCAAAATCGTTCCTGCAAAACACCATCAGAAAATACAATGTAATATTTTTGGAGTTTTGAATACGCAAATTTTTATGAGTTTTGTGAAATACTCAAATTTTTATGAACTTTGGAGTATGCAAATTTTGTGGAATTTTGAAAAATATTCAAATTTTTGTGGAAATTTTGTCAAGAAATATTCAAAATTTTATGGGTTTTGGCTTAGACATTGCAAATGCAACATCAAAGGGTGTTTCTGAACCACTGACTAGGGGTTCTCGTTCCTTCCCTTTTCGCTAAAAAAATTACTCAAAGCCGGGCGTGCATAGAAAGTGACGTCCTATAACCGACCGCCATTAATTAACGGTGCCCCTACCAAGGCCATACCCGAGAAACATTCGGTCTTGGAGGAAGAAGAGAAGAATAATTGGAGATAAGCTTTATACAAGATGGAAAATATCAGGATTTGAATTCCTTCCAAGGTATTAACCCTCAAAGAGGTAGTCTGTTGTGCCAGGGCTTTGTGCCTTTAATTTTTAGACCCATGACATGCATACGACCAGGGTTTTCTCTGCGGGGACTTTGCCCTCTTGACATGCCATAATTCATGATTTGCAATTACCAAAATTTTTGATTTGATTTTCATAATAGCCCTTTTTGGCGAGATATGTATCATATTGATTCTTCTTTGGGTCAAGACTGCCCCTATTTGAGACTCCTCTCGTATTGGGATTTACCAAAGTCGGTCATCTCATCCGTCAACCTCCTGCCCCTGCATGCGGCCGAGTAAAGAAGAGAAAAAGACTTTCAGAATACTCATGGCATGGCCAAGGTAGCAACGGTATTTTAACAAAAGGAGCCGGCTAAGGACGCCGTGAAGTGTGTGAAATGCCCAACTGAGGGTTACTCTTAAACAAGTAGGGAGAGAATGTTGAATTCCCAGCGCGGGTTCTTTATCAACCAAAGTGCTGCGAAAGCAAGTCTAAAGACTCTTTTTAAAAATGAGAATTCAAAAGTTTAAGATAAAGGTTTAAAAACATCACTCTTAATCCTGCTAAGAAGCACTTTCTTTTGAAAATCATGCGTGAAGAAATGGGGAGATGATATTATAAAAATGCTTACTTATGCCAACATATTACCTTGCAACCTTTGTTGAAGCAGCTGCTACTAGAGGTGATCATCATGGGATTTGTCCTCTTTAGCAGAAAAAAGATTGGAAGCAAAGGATTGAAAGTGGCTTAACAAGACGGAATGGTGCCCAGACCAGACTCAGACGAAATAAGGAGAAAAGGAAGAGAGGCGAGGGCTAGAACTCCCTCACTAAGGCGCAGAGACCCTGATTACATGGAACAGTCTACAAAAGAAGCGGAAAATTAGGAGGTGGAGTGAGGACTAAAGCCTCTAAAACAATGGGAGAAAGGGCAGATGCCCAGAGCAATGGATGTAGAAGTTGGGTCGGACCCAGGATCGGGAGGAATCAGAAGAAGGAATTGGTAGATAGAAAGGGGCGGATCCGAAGGGTCCGGAGGCAGAGGAGAATCATGGGAAGACCCATCCGGAGGCTCTGGTGGGATAATAAAGGAAGGGACGCGATGCCCTAGAAAGAAATATGGAAAAAGATGATGGAAAAGGAAGAAGAAGATGAAAGATGTGATGTTTTGGAGGATTAGAAAGATGAATCGGAGGAAAGATGGGGGGTCCGGAGGTTCCGGAGGAGGAATAAGTGGGAAAGGGGCGGCGTGCCCGAGGGAAAAGGAGAGGAATGAAGGAGAATCAGGAGGAAAATCCGGAGGTTCCGGAGGAATGCAATGGAAAGGGGCGCGATGCCCGGGGGAAAGGTCCGGAGATTCCGGAGGAATAAAATCAGGAAGGGAATGAGAATCCGGAGGTTCAGGGGGGATAAGAGAATGGAAAGGGGCGTTGTGCCCGAGGAAAAGGTCCGGAGGTTCCGGAGGAAGATAATGAAAAGGGGCGCGATGCCCAAGGGGAGAGTCCGGAGGATCCGGAAGAACAAAGTGGAAAGAGGCGCGATGCCCCGGGAAAAAGTGGAGAAAATCAAGTGGAGAATCCGGAGGTTCCAGAGGAATGAGATGGAAAAGGGCGTCATGCCCGATTAAAGTGGATGAAGATGAACAAGATGAGAATTGCGGAATGTCCGGCGGTGCCGGAAGATGGTGGAGATACGGGTTTGAAAACCCGGGAATCAGGAGGTGCAGATGTATGCAAAATGATGGTTGTGATGTGTGCAATGAAGGGAATGAATGAATGAATGAAAAATGCATGAAATTTAAAGAAGATGAAGAATATGAAGGGTGAGAGGGGGAGATCCTCCTCTTTTCCCTTGGAGTGGCCCATGAAGAAAAGGTGATGGAAATGGATGAATAGAAGATGGAACAAATAGGAGATGGCCCCTTAGCGCCAAGATAACTGCCCCTCCACGGCAGTGAACATGTACGACCAATTGGCCCAATAAAAAAAGCTTCAATAGTAAAAGACAACTCCCTTGGAAAGCAAAGATCAATAATGTGGGGGAGTTGTAGAGTTGGAACGGGAAGCATTGAGTTGCCCATTGAATGTGGTGTATATGGAGTGTTAAGCAAATAGGGCAATCGCCCCTTGTATGGAATAATGAATTCTGGATTGGAACGTTTGAACAAGGGGTGCCCTGCCCGGCCCTCAAATGGCGTCAACGCTTGGCATTCTCTGAGCAATGGCGGCGACTTGGCCTCTTCAATCGTGCTCGGCACAATAACCCGGATTGGCATCCGAAAAATGAATTCTTGAATCTTGAATGGCACAGTCGTGGCCGAAGTCTTCTTGCCCGGCTTTTGATCATCTTCGACACGAGTACTTGTAGCAGCGCTCCCCTTCCGAGTAGTAAAGGGAGGTGAGGCGGAGGCGGAAGGCTCCGTGGATGATGGAGGTATAACGGGAGGTGTTGGCAAATGAGTGAGTGGAGGCGGAGGTTCAAACACGTCGAGCTTCTCCCTTTGCTCGGAAGCAGTCGGGGTTGGCTCGAGTGCAAAAAGGGGTGGATCCTGCTCAGGATTAGCCATGGGTAAAGGCGAAAGGCTATGTGGTGGAGGTATAGGCAAAATGGGTTTTGGGGTTAAAGGCATAATGGAGGGTAATGGTGGGGAAATTGGGGAAGTGGAGGCCGAGGTGGAGGCTAATGGCTTAATGGGGGGAGGTGTAATTGGTGGAGGTTTGGCAATTGGTGGAGGTTTGTTGCGGAGAAAGCGCCGAACGGGGCGAGCGGTATTAGTAGTGGGGAGAGACTCAAGATGCGCCGGCGTGGGTGATTGGAGTATCGACCCATCCTCGTAGCACCATGAAGTCTCGGGAATAGGAGTTGGATTAGGGACGATGGCTTCGTCCTGAGCAGGGGGTTCATCAAATAAAGTTGGAGGGAGCGGGAAACGAAGGAAACTTGGAAGGGGTGCTTGCATAACTTCATCGTCGTATACCGGCTTGGATTCTTCAATCGCCGGTTCTTGCTTGCTTGGAGTGCAGACGCCGTAGTAGTCCATCCTATCCTTCCATTCTCTCTCCATTCTTGTAATGTCATCCAAAGCCGCATAGAGAGGATTAACTGAAGTAGGAGGAGCGGGCCGTAAACTTGTAACCCTCATTAATTGTTCCTCCATGGAAGCAATCTTATCAAAAATCTCTTGCTGGAGGGGCGTAACATGAGCAACAGAGGGTCGGCAGGGCCTTGAAGGAGGGGCCGTATAAGAAGGCCGTGGAGGGGAATTAACGGGATAACCCGGATGGGTCGGATTACAAGGAATAAAAGGGCCTCGGGGCCGTGTTGGAGGAGGAATAGAAGGAGGCGGGTGTCGGACCACCCGAGGAGGAGTGTGAATAGAAGGAGGCGGGTAATGGGCTACCTGATTGGAAGAAGAAGGAGGTGGGTGATGGGCCACCCGTATAGGAATAGAAGAAGGAGGAGATGCATGAGATGAAGGAGATGCACCCTCAACGGCAGCCTTAAGGGCATGGATCTGTTGAGGGGTGAGATGATCTAATGCATGCAAGATTTGGGAGACCCTCTCATCGTTGGGAGGAGACGGTCCCGGAGGAATAGTGGCTCGAACTTGAGTTGGGGGACCATAAGAATGGACATTACCCATGGGTCGGGCATGACCATAAGAATAAGGACGTGGTCCCTTGAAAGAATGGTGAGGATTTTGATGAACATGTTGAATTTGAGGAGTGTAAGAAGTGCTAGGTTGTGCATCCTCATGAATGGAATTAAACACGTTATTTTCCCAATTACGGTAAGCCATCATATAATCAAAGTTCACAATAATATGCAAAGAAGCACACAAGTTGGAATGGTTACCATGATTTTGATTGTTTTAAACCTTGGTGAATTAATGAATTTTAATAAAGTTTGGAAAGATTCACACAAGGGAGGATCCTAGTTTCAATATGATTTAACTCCAATGCCAACTAGGAATCCTCTCTCACCGTGTAGGCCAACTAACTCGAGACTCCAGAAGGGTACAACCTGCCCAGCGTCCGTGAGGGAATCCACGGGTGCGGGGACTTACGGAGGCTTGGTTTAGGAAATTCCAATCCAAAGAGACGGAATGCTCAATGGAGGGTCGTTCCTTCACCAAGGGGGTGTGTGGCTCCTAGATATGTGGAGAGAGGAGGTCTCCCAAACCAATGCAATATGAATGAATGCAACAGATATAATCAAAAAAATATATTATAGTGATGAAGAAGTAGTGCGGTAAAAACACAGGCAAAAGACGCCCTGGGGCAGGGCGCTATAAATCAAAAGATGCCCTGGGGCAGGGCGCTACCAATGGAAAAGACGCCCTGGGGCAGGGCGTGAAACACTGTGGGGAGATGCCAACCAAGTCAAGAAACGCCCCGTGGTGAGGTGTTACAAATAAAAGGACGCCCTTGACCAAGGGCGTCAAATCATGAAACAGCGCGTTGGTGTGAGGCGCTAATCAAGAAAGAAACGCCCTGGGGAAGGGCGTGAATTCAACAGATCACCAAATATAATAAAAACGCGTCCTGACAGAAGGCGTTAAACAGGGAAAAGGCGCCCTATGCTAGGGCGTTAACAAAAAACGCGCCTCTGTCAGAGGCGTTAATTGCCTTATTCCAGAAACTCTTCACGGCCAGCAATAGCAGAGAAACACTCACAGAGTCAATCACAGTCAATCAACAAATATGAATATCAAAACATAATCATGCTCATCAAATTTTATTTTTTGGATAAAGTGGGATTTCAAAAAGAAATCTATCAACTGACAGATCACAAGTGGGACAAGAAAACAATGGAGGGTGCCCGAGGGGCACAAAGGAGGGGTACCGTGGGTACCAATAGGAAAGGGCACGCGAGGGTGCCAAGGGGAAAGGGGTAATCAAATGAAAAATGAAAAGTGTCCCACCGTGATCGCCAATTTGTAGATTTGATTTAAAATCCACACTTTAAACAAAAAAATGATAAGAATAAGCAATAAAAAAAATAATAAAATAGCACGAGGTGCTAAAAGGAGGTTGTGATCGCCAGAGACACGAGGGTCTCAAAGAGGAGATTGATATGGGAAGATGATCGTAAAATACCTCAAAAGATGCGGGGGATGTGAGTACTCCTTTTCTCTTCAAGATCGGCCGGCCGACGAAGAGAGTCTTTTCAATTAATTACCCTTGCAAAACAAAGACAACAACACCAAAAAGATATGGATTAGAAACAATGGTGTAGCATCAAATTCAATAAAAATATAGGTGAGCATGAAAAATATGAACAATACACACCTTAAGGGGATTGCCCTTAAACCCCTATGCAATGAGGGTGTGGGAGATATGAATGCATGTAAAAAAAAATATACTGGGGAAAGAGTGCAAGAGATGCACTAAAGGGGAGATCTCAATATGGTTGAGAGAAAAAATCAATATAAGATGAAAAGATGCATGCATGTGTAAAAATGATCTAACGAACAAATGAATATAAGAAATGAGGGGAGAGAAAAGACGAAAATCTGTTTGGTGTGCTCCTTGGCTTTGATCCTCAACGGGGAAGAAGTTTCAAAAGGATGGGGCTTTGTTGTTGGAAGAAGATCCTCCTACCAAGCACCTTCAGCCGATCGGTTCCTGTAAAGAAAAACACAGAAGAAAGAGACAGAAGAAGAAGAAGAAGAAGAAGAAGAAGAAGAAGAAGAAGAAGAAGAAAGACGGAAGAGGAAACAGAAGAGGAAAAGGGGAAGAGGAAAAATAGAAGAAGAAGAAAAACTGGGGGAGAAGAAGAAGAAGAAAAAGAACAAAAAAAAAACGAAGAAACAGAAGAAGAAGGAAAACAGAAGAAGTGAACGAAACAGAAGAAGGGAAAGAATAAGAAGAAGAAGGAAAAAAAAAAGAACCTCCGGAACCCTGTCAAAGAATCGATTGGGCCCTTTAAATAGGGTTCAAATCAAGGGATAAACAAATGTAGGAGATAACAATGGTAGTGTTTATCAAAAGCAAGAGTCCAATCGAGCAAGGTGGCTGAACAAGGTAAGGCTCTGCGAAGGAAAGGTGGAACAACGCAGGACTCCGGAGTTAAAACACGACCTGTCCTAGGGCGTTTCTTAAAAGACGACTTAGATTAGGGCGTTAATTTCAAAATATTTAAAATAGGGCTATTTTTTATTTCTTAATATTATTTTCCTATTTTTTAGGTGAAGGTGCATCTCGTCACCCTGATTCCAACGACTATTTTTGCGTATTTTTCTGACACCCGGAAGACCACCAAATCTACTCTGGAAGGGAGTTGAAAAAAATTAATAAAATATTCAAATGAAAGTGACGCCCTCCCCTACCGTCGTTTCTTTGAATTTTCGAATTTTTATTTTATTAAAAATTGAACTAACGTCCTTTAACATGTCGTTAATTTCCTAAAATTCTGAAAAAGGTTTAAAAAAATCTTGAATAATAGGAATTTGAGATAAAAAAACACCCTCACTGCAGTCGTCAATTTTTATTTATTTTTTTTTAATTTTATTAAAAACGAAAAGACGCCCTCCTTCAAGTCGTTATTTCATAAAAATATTCAGAAAATTCAGAAAAATCTAGAAAAATCTAGAAAAATCTAAAAAAATCCAGAAAAATAGAAAAAGAGGAGGAAAAGTGAAAAATCCAAGAAAAGTGGGAAAAACCACTCAAACGCAGCTAATTTGAGGGTCAAATTAGGGCATTACAAGGTAATATGAGATGTACTCATAGTAACGTCAATTTTGGCGTGTCTACAGATGGTGGTCGGATCTGGGATCTGACTGAAAATATTGTAGCAGAGGAAGAACACGAATTTCTAAAACTAGATAGAAGGCTGATAAAAAAGTAAGAAAATTTGTGGATGTAGGGGGTGATGGACAGAACTCTCAGTAAAATTGGGAGGGTTTAGACAAATCAAAAAGATGGCTGGAGGTGGGAAACACAGGGCTTCTGTCACTATAGACAGAGACAAAACAGAACTAGGAATGAAAGATGCACGAAAATAGGAAAATACTAAACGATGGAATTTGGACGTGAAAATTTAGGTGGAGCTTGGGATACGAGGGAAGAACACACCATAAAAATTTTAGACCACGAAGAGGCCGTGGCTGATAGCAGGAATTTCGAGAAGAGACCTCTGTCTAGCAGGACAGAACACCGAGAACGGTTTCGCGGCGGCTCGAAGGCGGCACGAACGGCGGCGGCGGCGGCACCAGTGATGATCAGAGGTTGAGAGGGGATGATAAAAGATAGAAACACTCTAGAACTGGAGGTTGGAGAAGGAAGAACAGTAGGAGAGAGGAAGGGGGCGCAAGAAGCCTTCTAGCATTTACAAAAATTCTGATTTTTCATTGATTTGCAAATGAAAATACAAGCTTATATATGCTTCCATTCATATCCAACCTCCACCCTTAGATCTAGGGATGTGAGATGGATGGTCTGGATTGCATGTGAACAACACACCTAATACATTTATTTAATCTAATTTGATCATTTCTATTCAAACTTAGACTAATTCCATTCCAACTCTACCTAAATCACACCTACCTAGCCTAATAGGACAAGGAAGAGGGTGCTCCCTTCATGGGCCTCCCTTGGGCCACGTATGGTTAAAGGCCATGTAACAATCCCACTAACCATGCTAGACTCTTCCACCCTTGGTGGCCCATGAGAGGGAGAAGCCTATTTGGGCCTAAGTGGCTATTAAGGTCCATAATGATGGCCTTAAGACCCAATATGGAATAAGCTCCTAATGGACTCTACTAATGGCAACCTAGCCATGGACTATACATTACAAATGGCCCAATGACTTGTTATAAGCCTTACAAGGAGCCCAAATGAAAGAAATTACACAATTACAATCTTATACAAGCCATAACACACAAATACACTCCACCCGTATAAAGAAATCACCTTTGATGCCCCATCAATTCTCCCCGGGTGGTAGGAACTCGACCCCGTCGAGTAACGGGTGCGGCGGCTCGAGTAAATCAATGGATCCGTCACCGCGCCAGGTAACGCGAGTACGCTCCAGTCCAAGTGACCGTCACCTGCTCATTCCATATATACTCGATATGCGCAAGCTGCCATGGGCTAGAGGTAGACACTCCGGGTGGGGCACTCTCAAAGGGAAGGAAGCAGCTCGAAGACTCACTAGGAATCACCGCTGAGTCCCTGTAGGTGAGTGATCCGGGTATAGATGTAGAACCGATCCCATACTCATCGAATGAATCCACTCACCTCCTACTCATAAGAGAACGACAACGAGCTTGCACAAGACACATGCAGACAAACGACACACAAACCATGCAAACAAACCACACAAAACAAACCACACAAGGAAAACACACCAACTCATATCTGACCCTAGACTAAGGTGGTGACATCAAGCCCACTAAGTGGCGGCATCCGGGGCAGCGGGTGAGCCGTCCAACTCTCCCCCCATGGCATAGTACTCATCGGCTAGTGCTTGGTCGGCCTCATAATTGACAAGTTCAAGCTCAGATGGCAAGGTCTCCTCAACCCCTAGAGCTAGTGTGGCACGAGTGTGACATTGGTTGGCGAAGTGGCCAAACCCATGACAATGGAAACATTGCAGCTGGGACCGACTGCTATCTCCGATAAGAGGGGCCTTACCCTTATCCTCCCGACGGGTAGGGTGTGTAGGCAACAAGGGTGGTGTAGGTGCCGTGGGCAACAGAGGAGGGAGTGTCGGGGCCGTGGGACGGCCTATGGGTGCCGGGGGACGGGCAACGGTTGCCGGTGGTTGGGGTGGAGGTAGATCTCGTGGTGGGGGAGGTCGAGGTCTAGGAGCAAAGGGCTCCTGACGGACGGGCTCCTGTGGACGAGTCATAGGTCTCCTCGGGTATGAACCTAAGGAGCCACGGGAGTCACTACGGGGAGGAGCGGGGCTCCACCGGGGAATAGACTCAAACTCACCCCCGAATTGCTTCATCTCGAGAGCAACTTGATAAGCATCCTCCAGCTTGTCCACCTTGCGGCGGAGAAGCTCATACCGTAGGTGTGGGCGTAGACCACGCCGGAACCGAGAGACGGTAAGAGAATCCTCCTCCGTGTTCCTCCAATAGATTTGTGCTTGGCCTAAAAGTTTCATCCTGACGTACTTGACTTTTCGTTGGTCCGACATCTCAAACCACTCAAAATATCGGTCCATACCAGCCTCCCAATCAAGATAGACCTTTGGGTCCAAGGACCCGTCAAAGGTGGGAGGGTCGGCCCGAACGGTCCGAATGGCCCGTTCATCCATATCTTGGTCGTGGGTACGCCGTGTAGGGTGGTAATCACGACCATGCCCCCGATGCTCATTTTCGGACTCATAGTCATGCACCTCGGGGACTTCGTGCCTCCTATTAGCTATCCCTTGAACCCTTGGAGTCGCGGGTTGTTGACCCGGCTCCGGTTGACCTTGTGTAGGTGGGACGGGTGCTTGGACTGGGGCAATCGGTGGTGCCTCGGCTGGACCTCTATCTAGTGCAGCAACTCTCCCGACCAATCCTTGAACGGACTGGTTCGACCCAGCGGCCCTATCCTCTACGGCTTTCATCCTCTCTTCTAGGCGGGTGCCTAGACCATTCACTCGGGTACTCGCTCCTTCCATCCTATCCACTCGAGTACTTAACTCATCCATGCACTCACTCAACCCATCCATTTTCCCCATAAGAGTTCGGAACAATGTGGCCACTTCATCGGAACTATAGACTCGGGATTCCGTCATTGGTGGTGGTGGGGGTGAGTATTGGGTACCTCGACGAGTGGGCATGCAAACACACCGACTAAAGCAAACACACTAATGCAAAATGATGCGCCTAGACTTAAACCAATATCCGGTACGTGGCGGAGGTAATCGACCCGAAGGTCACTCGCGCAAGTGTGCGGCCTTCCCGATAGGCGTAGCCTAACGTTTGGACAACACCTTTTGATATACAGAATTATCGGGATGAAATGCAATTTAAAAACACTATGTTTTTTGTTTTAGAAATATGATGATCCTAGACTCGACTTAAACCGACTAATGACTCGATGTAAATGACACTCTCTTTTTTTGTTGACAGGATAGACTCAAACTCGCTCTGATACCAAATTGATGAGGGACGAGACCACGAACACGACAAGCTCGCGGTTGTCCCTTAACGAGGGAAGCGTCGGACGTGCGTGGTTGAGAAACCGGCAATGAGCTAGGGTGATCGCCTCTTTCGTGTGCCCGGATCGGGTCACGGGACGGTCTCGCACTCTCTCGCAGCAGCGATAATGAATAGATAAAGCGAGCTAGATATCCCTACACATGCTCTCTAGCAGCGGCATAAACAAATATATATGAAGTAAGCAAAATGCCAAGTAAGGGAGCGAATGCGATACCTCTACGCGCTCGACGTGGGGACGACGGACCCGGCCGAAACTCGTACTCCCGGAACAATAATACACGGAGATTACAGCAATACAAATCGCTGTCCACTCCATGCAGGGAGGTAAAGGACTACACAATGGGGTCCGAGAGGACCGAATTCGGGTTGACGGGCGGCTTCTCACGCTGTTTCGGCAACACCTGAACACGTGACGGTGGGGCCCATGTGCTGTCCGGAGGGACCGTGCTGGACCCTGTGTCACCACTGTAGTGGGGACACTTGTGGAAGTGTTCCCTAGGCTGGCGGCACGCTGGTTCACCGGCCGGAGGCCGGGCGGCTCCGATCGGCACCGGTCGGAATAACCGGCCACGGGCTACAACTTCTGGTTTTCAGCGCGCGTCTCGGCGAGAACGGGCGCTGCGATCAGCCCCAATGTCGGATCGACACGAGACTGGCGCCGTTGGAAATCTAACTTCCAATCCTTCAATCTAGGCATGGAGATCTGGATTGGATCTGCACGGATCTGGACTTATGGAATTTCCAAGTTCCTAATGTATAGTTCCTGAAATCTCAGGTCAGCAGAGAACTTTCCTGTGGATTGCCTTTGACCGATATGAAGATCTCAGATTCAGACTTCGACTTGTTCATGAAAGTTGTAGGAAATCAAGTAAGGAACCAGGACTATTTTTGGATCTAGATTTGGAGGTGGTGGTGATTTTTTCTGATTTTGGAAGTGGAGGGTGGTCGGATCTGGGATCTGACTGAAAACACTGTAGCAGAGGAAGAACACAAATTTCTAAAAATAGATAGAAGGCTGATAAAAAATTAAGAAAATTTGTAGATGTAGGGGGTGATGGACATAACTCCCAGTAAAATTGGGAGGGTTTGTACAAATCAAAAAGACGGCCGGAGGTGAGAAACACAGGGCTTCTATCACTGTAGATAGAGACAAAACAGAACTAGGAATGAAAGATGCACGAAAATGAAAAAATACTAAACGATGGAATTTTAGTGTGAAAATTTAGGTGGAGCGTAAGATACAAGGGAAGAATACACCATAAAAATTGCAGACCACGAAGAGGCCGTGGTGGATAGAAAGAATTTCGGGAAGAGACCTCTATCCAGCACAATAAAACAGCGAGAACAATTTCATGGCGGCTCGAAGGCGGCACGAACGGCGGCGGCGGCGGCACCGGTGATGATCAGAGGTTGAGAGGGGATGATAGAAGATAGAAACACTCTAGAAATGGAGGTTGGAGAAGGAAGAACAGTAGGAGAGAGGAAGGGGACGCAAGAAGCCTTCTAGCATTCACAAAAATTCTGATTTTTCATTGATTTGTAAATGAAAATACAAGCTTATATATGCTTCCATTCATATCCAACCTCCACCCTTAGATCTAGGGATGTGAGATGGATGATCTGGATTGCATGTGAACAACACACCTAATACATTTATTTAATCTAATTTGACCATTTCTATTCAAACTTAGACTAATTCCATTTCAACTCTACCTAAATCACACCTACCTAGCCTAATAGGACAAGGAAGAGGGCGCCCCCTTCATGGGCCTCCCTTGGGCCAAGTATGGTTAAAGGCCATGTAACAATCCCACTAACCATGCTAGACTCTTCCACCCTTGGTGGCCCATGAGAGGGAGAAGCCTATTTGGGCCTAAGTGGCTATTAAGGTCCATAATGATGGCCTTAAGACCCAATATGGAATAAGCTCCTAATGGACTCTACTAATGGCAACCTAGCCATGGACTATACATTACAAATGGCCCAATGACTTTTTATAAGCCTTAAAAAGAGTCCAAATGAAAGAAATTACACAATTACAATCTTATACAAGCCATAACACACAAATACACTCCACCCGTATAAGGAAATCACCTTTGATGCCCCATCAATTCTCCCCGGGTGGGAGGAACTCGACCCCGTCGAGTAAGGGGTGCGGCTGCTCGAGTACATCGGCGGATCCGTCACCGCGCCAGGTAGCGCGAGTACGCTCCAGTCCAAGTGACCGTCACCTGCTCATTCCATATATACTCGATATGCGCAAGCTGCCATGGGCTAGAGGTGGACACTCCGGGTGGGGCACTCTCAAAGGGAAGGAAGCAACTCGAAGACTCACTAGGAATCACCGCTGAGTCCCTGTAGGTGACTGATCCGGGTATAGATGTAGAACCGATCCCATACTCATCGAATGAGTCCACTCACCTCTTACTCATAAGAGAACGACAACGAGCTTACACAAGACACATGCAGACAAACGACACACAAACCATGCAAACAAATCACACAAAACAAACCACACAAGGAAAACACACCGACTCATATATGACCCTAGACTAAGGTGGTGACATCAAGCCCACTAAGTGGCGGCATCCGGGGCGGCGGGTGAGCCGTCCAACTCTCCCCCCATGGCATAGTACTCATCGGCTAGTGCTTGGTCGGCCTCATAATTGACAAGTTCAAGCTCAGATGGCAAGGTCTCCTCAACCCCTAGAGCTAGTGTGGCACGAGTGGGACATTGGTTGGCGAAGTGGCCAAACCCATGACAATGGAAACATTGCAGCCGGGACCGACTGCTCTCTCCGATAAGAGGGGCCTTACCCTTATCCTCCCGACGGGTAGGGGGTGTAGCCAACAAGGGTGGTGTAGGTGCCGTGGGCAACAGAGGAGGGAGTGTCAGGGGCCGTGGGACGGCCTATGGGTGCCGGGGGATGGGCAACGGGTGCCGGTGGTTGGGGTGGAGGTAGATCCCATGGTGGGGGAGGTCGAGGTCTAGGAGCAAAGGGCTCCTAACGGACGGGCTCCTGTGGACGAGCCATAGGTCCCCTCGGGTATGAATCTAAGGAGCCACGGGAGTCACTACGGGGAGGAGCGGGGCTCCACCGGGGAATAGACTCAAACTCACCCTTGAATTGCTCCATCTCGAGAGCAACTTGATAAGCATCCTCCAGCTTGTCCACCTTGCGGCGGAGGAGCTCATACCGTAGGTGTGGGCGTAGACCACGCCGGAACCGAGAGATGGTAAAGGAATTTTCCTCCGTGTTCCTCCAATAGGTTTGTGCTTGGCCTAAAAGTTTCATCCTGACGTACTTGACTTTTCGTTGGTCCGACATCTCGAACGACTCAAAATATCGGTCCATACCAGCCTCCCAATCAAGATAGACCTTTGGGTCCAAGGACCCGTCAAAGGTGGGAGGGTCGGCCCGAACGGTCCGAATGGCCCGTTCATCCATATCTTGGTCGTGGGTACGCCGTGTAGGGCGGTAATCACGACCATGCCCCCGATGCTCATTTTCGGACTCATAGTCATGCACCTCGGGGACTTCGTGCCTCCTATTAGCTATCCCTTGAACCCTTGGAGTCGCGGGTTGTTGACCCGGCTCCGGTTGACCTTGTGTAGGTGGGACGGGTGCTTGGACTGGGGCAATCGGTGGTGCCTCGGCTGGACCTCTCTCTAGTGCGGCAACTCTCCCGACCAATCCTTGAACGGACTGGTTCGACCCAGCGGCCCTATCCTCTACGGCTTTCATCCTCTCTTCTAGGCGGGTGCCTAGACCATTCACTCGGGTACTCGCTGCTTCCATCCTATCCACTCGAGTACTTAACTCATCCATGCGCTCACTCAACCCATCCATTTTCCCCATAAGAGTTCGGAACAATGTGGCCACTTCATCGGAACTATAGACTCGGGATTCCGCCATTGGTGGTGGTGGGGGTGAGTATTGGGTACCTCGACGAGTGGGCATGCAAACACACCGACTAAAGCAAACACACTAATGCAAAATGATGCGCCTAGACTTAAACCAATATCCGGTACGTGGCGGAGGTAATCGACCCGAAGGTCACTCGCGCAAGTGTGCGGCCTTCCCGATAGGCGTAGCCTAACGTTTGGACAACACCTTTTGATATACAGAATTATCGGGATGAAATGCAATTTAAAAACACTTTTTTTTTGTTTTAGAAATATGATGATCCTAGACTCGACTTAAATCGACTAATGACTCGATGTAAATGACACTCTCTTTTTTTGTTGACAGGCTAGACTCAAACTCGCTCTGATACCAAATTGATGCGGGATGAGACCACGGACACGACAAGCTCGCGGTTGTCCCTTAACAAGGGAAGCGTCGGACGTGCGCGGTTGAGAAACCGGCAATGAGCTAGGGTGATCGGCTCTCTCGTGTGCCCGGATCGGGTCACGGGACGGTCTCGCACTCTCTCGCAGCAGCGGTAATGAATAGATAAAGCGAGCTAGATATCCCTACACATGCTCTCTAGCAGCGGCATAAACAAATATATATGAAGTAAGCAAAATGCCAAGTAAGGGAGCGAATGCGATACCTCCACGCGCTCGACGTGGGGACGACGGACCCGGCCGAAACTCGTACTCCCGGAACAATAATACACGGAGATTACAGCAATACAAATCACTGCCCACTCCACGCAGGGAGGTAAAGGGCTACACAATGGGGTCCGAGAGGACTGAATTCGGGTTGACGGGCGGCTTCTCGCGCTGTTTCGGCAACACCCGAACACGTGACGGTGGGGCCCATGTGCTGTCCGGAGGGACCGTGCGGGACCCGGTGTCACCACTGTGGTGGGGACACTTGTGGAAGTGTTCCCTAGGTTGGCGACACGCTGGTTCGCCAGCCGGAGGCCGGGCGGCTCCGATCGGCACCGGTCGGAATAACCGGCCACGGGCTGCAACTTCTGGTTTTCAGCGCGCGTCTCGACGAGAACGGGCGCTGCGATCAGCCCCAATGTTGGATCGACACGAGACTGGTGCCGTTGGAAATCTAACTTCCAATCCTTTAATCTAGGTATGGAGATCTGGCTTGGATCTGCACGGATCTGGACTTATGGAATTTCCAAGTTCCTAATGTACAGTTCCTGAAATCTCAGGTCAGTAGAGAACTTTCCTGTGGATTGCCTTTGACCGATATGAAGATCTCAGATTCATACTTCGACTTGTTCATGAAAGTTGTAGGAAATCAAGTAAGGAACCAGGACTATTTTTGGATCTGGATTTGGAGGTGGTGGTGATTTTTTCTGATTTTGGAAGTGGAGGGTGGTCGGATCTAGGATCTGGCTGAAAACACTGTAGCAGAGGAAGAACACGAATTTCTCAAAATAGATAGAAGGCTGATAAAAAATTAAGAAAATTTATAGATGTAGGGGGTGATGGAAATAATGCTCAGTAAAATTGGGAGGGTTTGTACAAATCAAAAAGACGGCTGGAGGTATGAAACACAGGGCTTCTATCACTGTAGACAGAGACAAAACAGAACTAGGAATGAAAGATGCACGAAAATGGGAAAATACTAAAAGATGGAATTTTGGCGTAAAAATTTAGGTGGAGCTTGGGATACAAGGGAAGAACACACCATAAAAATTGCAGACCACGAAGAAGCCGTGGCGGATAGAAGGAATTTCTGGAAGAGACCTCTATCCAGCACGACAGAACACCGAGAACGGTTTCGCGGCGGCTCGAAGGCGGCACGAACGGCGGCGGCGGCGGCACCGGTGATGATCAGAGGTTGAGAGGGGATGATAGAAGATAGAAACACTCTATAAATGGTGGTTGGAGAAGGAAGAACTGCAGGAGAGAGGAAGGGGGCGCAAGAAGCCTTCTAGCATTCACAAAAATTCTGATTTTTCATTGATTTGCAAATGAAAATACAAGCTTATATATGCTTCCATTCATATCCAACCTCCACCCTTAGATCTAGGGATGTGAGATGGATGGTCTGGATTGCATGTGAACAACACACCTAATACATTTATTTAATCTAATTTGACCATTTCTATTCAAACTTAGACTAATTCCATTTCAACTCTACCTAAATCACACCTACCTAGCCTAATAGGACAAGGAAGAGGGCACCCCCTTCATGGGCCTCCCTTGGGCCAAGTATGGTTAAAGGCCATGTAACAATCCCACTAACCATGCTAGACTCTTCCACCCTTGGTGGCCCATGATCGAGAGGGAGAAGCCTATTTGGGCCTAAGTGACTATTAAGGTCCATAATGATGGCCTTAAGACCCAATATGGAATAAGCTCCTAATGGACTCTACTAATGGCAACCTAGCCATGGACTATACATTACAAATGGCCCAATGACTTGTTATAAGCCTTACAAGGAGCCCAAATGAAAGAAATTACATAATTACAATCTTATACAAGCCATAACACACAAATACACTCCACCCGTATAAGGAAATCACCTTTGATGCCCCATCATCAACGCGATGGCAGCTTGGCAAGGTAGAATGGCAAGATATCAAAGGACGCGTCGACCCGGTCAATCCCATGCGTGGACGCACTGAAAGGTTTTGTTGACCAAAAGTGCAGACTGGCCGACCGATTTCAAGGATTGGTCAACCGATTTTGGCTAACCCACTATAGTTTGCAAGCATACACAAGAGATCTACGCACAGGGATCCGAACATAATTCTTTTGCAGGAAAGTTCTCTAGTAGGGAGGCAGCCAAGCATGCCCGCATGATAGATATGTGGGATTAATTCTTGCACACAATGCATATATGTTTCACCACGTGCGTGAATGAATTGATCAATGCAAAAGGATGCATGAGGGAGGGGAATTATGACTATGCTTGTGCAAGTGTTATAGTGCTTGCAAAGCAGTTTAGTAGGATACTATCACTAGATAGCGACCCGATTAAGGGGGGAGTCGATCCACAGGATCGGCAGCAGGTGGTAGACAGCATGAGGCTAGAAAGGAGCCGACTCCTCCCAAAGCAGACCTCAACTGGTCCTTTCCCTTTTAAATCATGCAGGTATTGATGCAAGAATGCATATTGGCTATATGATTATGCAATGTTGGGAGTGCAGGAATGCAGATCTTGAGCATGGCTATGTCATGTTATGAATGCAAAAGTGCAGATTTGCTACATTATTTGCATGAACTTGAATATGAAAATGCAGGTTGCTACATGATTATGCAATTATGGGTGCAAACATGCAGATCTACAGCTTGACCCTGTCATGTTACAAAGTGCAGATTTACTGCATGGTTATGCCATATTATGCTCATTTTTGTTAAATTGCAGATTGTCATCAATGCTATTTCATTCTTTCTTTTATTCTTTTCATCATTTTGGATTCATCATTCTTTTTATTAATTCCTTTTCATTATTGCTACCAGTAAAGCATTAGTCTTCATTTGTCCATATCTTCAACAGAGAATTGTGCTTCAATCTGTTCATATGCTTATCATCAGTCAATTTTGTTAAGTTCAAAATTCTGATAAAATTTGGGCATGACCTCCACCGGACCTGAGCTTTGGGGGTGAAAAATAGGAGCACATCCACCAGGAAATCGTGGGATGGCCCCAGAAATCAGAGCAAGTCAAGACTGACTGCTCTATATCCCAGAATTGGGTAGAGAGGATGTCCTGAGGACCGGCCTGCTAGGGGTTGTTGTGCCCCTGTGGTTTTGATGTCAGCAAGCACTATGAGTATGAATGATTGATCACCATGTGTCTGCATATGAATGATTGATTGAGCATCTTATTTCCATGCATGCATGAAGAGTCATATGGGTTCTGGTATATAGAGTGCATTGTTAGTTCTCCTGCACATTGCATCGGTGCAATATCTGCCATATGCATACACTGCATCGGTGCATTCATCAGTTACTTCAATACAAAGTCGATGCGTGTTCATTATGCATACAAAGTCAGCGCATAGTTCATTGCTAAGTCTGTACAACTTTTGTTGTTTTGAGTGTTTAAGTTCGTGCATCATTTCATCAGAGTCTATTCATTATACATTCAGCCTAAACTCTAGGGATAGCAAGCCAGTTCAGAGCTCCATTTTGTGTAGAAAAGAGTCAGTACACACTTGGCGTGTGCAAGGCTGAACTCGGTACAAAGGGCTCTTAATGCATTCATGAAGTCGGAGCAACCCTTGTAGCTACACGTAACCTAGTCGATGCATCCTTGGTTGTTGCACGTAACTAAGTTGGAGCAAGTGTCAACCATGCGAGAGTTGAGTCAATGCAACTCATATTTGCTACATAGCATATCTTGCATCGGTGTAGTGTTGTTTCATTCAGTCACAAAGTCTGTACACTCTTCACCATGCAAACAAAGTCTGTACACTCTTTACCATGCACTCAAAGTCTATACATTCTGTTGCATACATACGTAAAGTAGTATCATGCACTCAAAGTCTATACATTATGTTGCATACATACAGTTCGTGCAAATTGAATAATAAGTCTGCACTCGGTTGCCTTGATGTCTTAGCAAGTCTATACATTCTCTAACCAACTCGATGCATCTTTTTCTTCATGCACACAAGGTCTGTATATTCTCTGGTGGCATGTTCGTGCATTCATCTTCATTGTACATACTTTCCTATATGCACACTGCATTATGTGCATCAAGTATGTACAGGCTTAGATCAAATTTTGAACTAACTCAGCGCATCCTTTTCTCTTCTCTTTCAGATCAATTCAAGTTGGCAGCAGGCTGGGATGACTGCCACGTAATCCAGGCGTTTGGGCGGGAATCGTGGAGAGCACATGCCCCACCTCTCTGCTGATATAAAAAGGAAGCTTCTCCTTCGAGAGAAGATGATCGTGCCAGAAGATCTACGTTTGCCATTGAGAGCTGAAGCAGGGAGAGAGAGAGAAAGCTAGAGCTTGCACGATCCAGAGAAGAAAAGAAAGGAGAGCCAGAAGAAGAAGAGGTAGAAGAGAAAGAAGGATAGAGAGAGATAGAGATTTCAAGAAGAAGAAGAGAAGCTTCATCAGAAAATCCGTCCCTACTGGAATCTGGATCATATCCAATCTAGTCAGCTCCATGGGAGCCACATCTATGTTGCTATCGTTTACAGCTTTCAGTTGCTATGTTCTCTTGTCTCTTGTTTTTCTTTTGAACCTTTATTCAAGCTGTTAGTCAGCAGAGCAAGCTGTGTTGCTCAGCGGTTGCAGAGGAGGATTCCTCTGGTCGGCTAAGCTGTAGTGCCCAGCGGGTCAAGCTGTTAGGCAGTGGATGGCTAAGCTGTATTGCCCAGCTGAAGCAAGCTGTGATGCTCAGCAGTTGTAGGCAAGCTGTGTCGCCCAACGATTTTCAAGCTGTTTGGCAGCAGAATCCACACTCTGGTTTGAGTGTGGGGTGGACGTAGGTCTGGAGGACCGAACCACCTTAAAAATCTTCTATGCAGTGGTTTGACTGTCTATTGTGTTTCGCTAGATGCATGCTTAGGATCTCGTTTCAATTTCTTATCTGTTAACTCATCTTGAGAGCACAAATGCTCTACTTCTGCTGGAAGTGCAGGTCAAGTGTTCAACGGTGTGCATCAATAGAGTATCTCGTTTTTTAATCAAGTCTTGCATCATTTCAAGGAGTTCTGATCCTGTGTGTCCTTGCCTTAGGTTTCATGAACGTGTTTAATTTTGCATCAGTTTTAAGTTCATCCGGTTGAGATTTTAATTCGGGCAAATTTTGAAAGAGGGATTCATTCACCCCCCTCTGAATCCATCACACCAGTCCCAACAATTGGTATAAGAGCAGGTTACTGTGCATTGGATCCAACGATTCGCAGCAGATCCTGCAACTTCTATGGTGCATTTCAGAGTGAGTCTCTTGTGATCGGTGTTTTTGGTTCACTGATTTAGTGCCTTGATTTGCTCATCTGTTTACGGTGCATCTATCATCTCTCGATGGCTCATCCCCCAATATTCAAAGGTAATGATTTTGATCCTTGGCTAGAAAACTTCCATCGGTATGTAAAATCAACCGATCCTGACCTTTGGAAGGTGATAACTCATGGTCCACATAAATTATCGAGGGATAAATCTAGATGGACTGATAAGGATAAATTGAAAGACTCTGTCAACTCAAGAGCATTAGATTTAATGAAA
This sequence comes from Amorphophallus konjac, assembly GCA_022559845.1. Lineage (NCBI taxonomy): Eukaryota > Viridiplantae > Streptophyta > Magnoliopsida > Alismatales > Araceae > Amorphophallus > Amorphophallus konjac. Next base: position 154,665,272 of record CM040121.1, read on the forward strand.
GCATCACTTGATAGAGCTCTAATTTCATATATTTCTTCCTGTAGGTCTGCCAAGGAGATTATGGAGAAACTGAAGCTTACCAGGAATCGCAATACATGTCTGATGGTTGACGATGATGGACAACAAGAAGAAAATGAAGAAGAAGATGAGGTACCTTCTGAATTTGATAATTATAATGTGGATGATTGGATTGAAGCATACAATGATTTACTTGGTTCTTGCGAACAGTTGAAAAAACAAAATAAATCATTGAAAAAGAAGTTAAATAATCATGTGAATGCTAATTCTGGAGGTGAGGACATGGAAATCCTGATAACAGAAAATGACATATTTAGAAGACAACTAAATGATTTTAATTCTGTTACTTCAGATCTAGATCATTTGAAATCTGAAAAAGAAATGCTTATGAAACAAATTGGTTTACACAAAAAGGAAAATCAAGAGCTTGCTTGTGAAATTGCTGAACTAAAGGAAAGACTTAGCTTGATTGATGATGATCAGGCTCATAACAATAATGTAGTTCAGAATGAAAAACTGGTAAAAGATTTAGAGTGTGTTAGCTCTGAATTGAATGTCTTAAAATCTGAGAATGAATGTCTTAGGAAACAGAGCCTAAAAGTCAATGCTGAAACTACATGTGAATCTGCTTGCAAGGATTGCTCATGTTCGAAAGAAGTTAACGAGAGTCTTCATATTGATCTTGAATGGTATAAGGATCTAGTTGCCTCATTAAGAGATGATAATAATGAATTGCTCAATAAAAGTTTGAAAGATGAACAGAGAGAAGAAGTTCTAATAGAACAGCTACGTTCCATTACTAATGACGAAAATTCTGCTGAACAAATCAAAAATTTGAAATCTAAAAATGAAAAATTGAAACTGATACAAAAAGGGAATGAAGAGTTGAAGCAGTTAAACACTGCTATGTCAGAGAGACTGCTTGCTCTAGAAAAAGGAAAATGTGTTATTGATGGAAATCAATTTGAAAATCAGCTTAAACTCAAACGGGAAAATGAAACATTGAAAAATCTGAATGATGCACTGCATAATCAGGTCATTTCCTATGAAACTGAAATTGTTGGCCTAGAACTTAATGTTTCAAAACTTGAATCTGAAATCTCTGACTTGAAAAAATCTCTTGAAAAATTTGTGAGTGGAAAGGATAATTTGGATAAGCTCCTTGGTTGCAAAATTAATTTCCAACATGAGGGTCTGGGTTTTAACCCAGCAAATAAAAAGGGCCTTGACAGTAAGCTTCACACTTCATTCGTGTGTAGCTCTGAGCCAACTAGTACATCTAGTGTACCTATCTTCGAATTCAATGCTCAGAAAAATCCAAAATCCACTGTCAATTCCAAATCTGTAAAACAAATTCAGAAACTGAAAAGGAATGAAAATCTATAGAAAAAGAACAAAAACACTCATGCTGGTACAAAGAACGCTGTACACAAGACACATGATCTCTCACACACTCACCTTAAAAAGGGATCATGTCATTATTGTGGAAGATTCGGTCATATGATGCATAACTGCTATATCCTGAAATCTGATGAATTGAATGCTCATAATAGAATGAAGAAAACTAAAAATTCAGGAAATACACATATGCATTTTATTAAAAGCTCACCCAAGAATCAGTTTGCCCAGAAGAGGCAACTCAAATGTTCCCATTGTGGACGATCTGGTCATGCAAACCATGATTACTGGTTCTTGAAGAAGAATGAGTTTAAGGCTCCAAGGAGAACCATTGTTCCAAGGAGACCTCATGGCCTTCTATCTGACAAGTCTGATAATATGGCTACTGAATTCTGGTCAGGTTTTCATAGAAGAAACTCTTCTGCTTGCTCTCACTATGGAAAGCATGGCCACACAGTCAAGGACTGTTGGCACGCTCAAGGCGGAAAATTCAACTGTAAACATGTCAACCTTCCTACAAAAGAAAATACTTTTGGTAGAAATAATTTTGCTTTTAAGAAAAAATCGCTTGCATGTTTTGAATATGGAAGGTTAGGCCACCGAGCTTCTGACTGCTGGATGGCAGGTTATGGAAAACAATATGTTCATGCTAATAATAGAAAATTTCATGTTAATACACAAAAATTTCATGCTAATAATTGTATGCATAACCAGAAATAAAAGCATGTTGTTTCCTGTCATTATTGTGGGCAATTTTGGCACTCCATGAATGATTGCTGTTCAATGATATTTGATGACTCAAAAGCCCAAGGACTGTGGAAAGCACCCATCAAAGGTGCTATTAACCATGCAGGACCCAAGACTATTTGGGTACCTGCCCATGCCAAATAGAATGCTAACCTGCAGATGTGCCTTGGAATGGAATAAAGGGCGTCAATAAACCAAGGCACTCAAGAATGTAACCCCCAAGATCCTACACTTCAGGTCAGTTCTGCAAACTCTCTTTAAATTCTGTCATCTAATATTGTGTGTTTTAAATAATGCATATCATGCTAATTTGTCTGTGCTTGATTGAAATCTTCTGAAAATAATATTGCACATGATGCCTATGATAGTGATTCTTAGAGTGCACTACATATCTGCTTCTTAAGCAAAATGCACAAAAATATGTTCTCAGCATTCATTGTATAAAATGTACTTAATCAGGGGGAGTTTGACTGCTTTCGCATGATGTTCATACTTTGAGCTATGTGTGCACATGCTCATTGAAGAAATGTTAAATTCATTCCTCATGCAATTTTGCCTTGGTGCTTGAGTGTGCACATAGAAAAGATTAGAAACTCATGAGCATAGTCTGCACATTCATGATGCATAATTTGTCAAAACTCCCTGCATTCTGTCATTGCACTTGTTGCATTTAAAATCTTCATACATTGCATATATTCAAGGGGAGCTCATGGGTACTCATGATACATGTACGATGACACATATACACTTCTTGATATCCCGTGCATCTTGTCAGGGGAAGCATCTATCCTGATTCTCATTATGACATGAATTCACTCATCCTGGTGTATTGCTATTGGTGTTGCTGAAAGGGTGCTTCTCTTGGAAGGATTCTGTGCTATTGATTCTGTCTGAGACTTCTCATCATCTGAATCCTCACTTATTTTGAACCTGAAGGTTCTCTGTGATTACTCCTTAATTTGCTGAAGGAGAGCCTTGCTTGAATAATTCCTTGTCACTTGTCAAGCAAATTTGACTGAATTTCAGACTCTCTCATCAGTTTCTGAATTGCATTGCTCAAGTGCATACCTCTTGCTGCATATTTGTAAACTCACTGCTATTGGCTTTCTGAAAATCTGTCTGATGCATATTCATCATATTTGCTACAAGCATGTGTTTCAATTCTCACTTTCTATACATGCTTGTTAATGTCTCTGCTATTGAATGCTATTGTCAAAATATTGTTTGAACTGATTTTGAAGAGACTTAAATTTGTGTACCTCAGTTATAAATCTAATATCTTAAAAGAAACTCCTATTATACAGGTTTAAGAATAACTGATTGATCTACGTTGGTGTAAGTCTAATGTATTCATGAATTTGAATTTGAAAGACTTGAAAGTATATGAATCACAAGTTTTAATAAACTTTAATCAACTGTTTCATGTAATCTCTGGACAAAACCTTCTGAAATCTAAAAATTTGAAATCAAGGATTATTTTGGTTGAGATACATGTTAGTAGTATTGTTCTTAAATATTAAATCTGTCTAAAGTTGACTAAAAAGAAAAGTAAAATTCAGAGCAATGACTTTGATCATTGAGAGACTGGGTCCTCCCTCAAAGAAATGGAGTAAACCTATGTCATGAAGTGCCACAGTTATCTCTGGTACAAAAATAATTTAAAAGTCTGACAGAGCAATGGCATGGTTGTGTTGAGTAACTGGGGATCCCGACCTCTAATCAAGGTGTTTCTTCATGTAAAAAGACACTCCAATTGCTAACTCTGTTCTCATGTTCGAGAGGAAATGCAGTTATCACACTGAGTAACTGGGTCATTTCACCTGAGATGTGTTTTGCCTTATGTAAAAAGGTGTTAATCAACCAAGATTGCTCAAGAAAAATAAAGTGAAGTTCAAAAGTAAAATCTAAAAATGGATATCATAAAATTTCTGCCAACGAAGTCAACTTCAAATACTATTAAAGGTGTTTAATCTCAATACTACAATGTGTAACTCCTAAAGGAGTCATTGAGATTAATTGAGTAAGATGGAAGAGGATTGAACTAGAATGCTATATGAATAATTGGTTCACCTTTATTAAAACTCAGTTTCAGATATGAGTATTATATATAATTGTCAAATTTGGTATACATCATGCTTAAACCTATTTTATCATGCAGATTAATTCATAACCCCTTATGATAGGAGAGTCTATCCTTAATTGGACTTATAACAGTGGTACCTGGAATAAAATTTCGTCTGATCAGTTACATCCTTAACTGCTCCATCATCTTGCACATCTGTTTCCTGATCATTACTTGAAAATGCTCACTCTTTCTACTGAACTGTTACTGAAAGATCCTGTGCTCTGTATGTTGCCTTGACATTCTTCCTCAATCTACTTCTTGTTGCTGTGACACATTCCTCACATATCCTCTTGAAACTTTTGCTTTATTCTGAGCAAGGATAAATAAAGGGAGAGGATTGATACTTGATTGTCTAACTGCCTCTGTGCTTGTTGATTGTATTCCTTTATTCGGGGGGATTTTCATGTATGGTTGTTCTTCCTTTTTATCCAAGGAGAATATGTGGTGTCATATTGCACTTTGGGGGAGAATAGCTAGCTCTTATGTGCTTTCATGTAGTTAAAGGGGGAGATGTTATATCAATCTTTTCGTACCTGCTTAATTTTTCTCTCAAACTATTTTCTTTTTGATGAAGTCAAAGGGGGATAATAGTTTGGGTCTGTGTGACTCATAGTGTTGCCATCATCAAAAGGGGGAGATTGTTGTGCCCCTGTGGTTTTGATGTCAGCAAGCACTATGAGTATGAATGATTGATCACCATGTGTCTGCATATGAATGATTGATTGAGCATCTTATTTCCATGCATGCATGAAGAGTCATATGGGTTCTGGTATATAGAGTGCATTGTTAGTTCTCCTGCACATTGCATCGGTGCAATATCTGCCATATGCATACACTACATCGGTGCATTCATCAGTTACTTCAAAACAAAGTCGATGCGTGTTCATTATGCATACAAAGTCAGCGCATAGTTCATTGCTAAGTCTGTACAACTTTTGTTGTTTTGAGCGTTTAAGTTCGTGCATCATTTCATCAGAGTCTGTTCATTATACATTCAGCCTAAACTCTAGGGATAGCAAGCCAGTGCAGAACTCCATTTGGTGTAGAAAAGAGTCAGTACACACTTGGCGTGTACAAGGCTGAACTCGGTACAAAGGGCTCTTAATGCATTCACGAAGTCGGAGCAACCCTTGTAGCTGCACGTAACCTAGTCGATGCATCCTTAGTTGTTGCACGTAACTAAGTCGGAGCAAGTGTCAACCATGCGCGAGTTGAGTCGATGCAACTCCTGTTTGCTACATAGCATATCTTGCATCGGTGTAGTGTTGTTTCATTCAGTCACAAAGTCTATACACTCTTCACCATGCAAACAAAGTCTGTACACTCTTTACCATGCACTCAAAGTCTATACATTCTATTGCATACATACGTAAAGTAGTATCATGCACTCAAAGTCTATACATTATATTGCATACATACAGTTCGTGCAATTGAATACTAAGTCTGCACTCGGTTGCCTTAATGTCTTAGCAAGTCTATACATTCTCGAACCAACTCGATGCATCTTTTTCTTCATGCACACAAGGTCTATATATTCTCTGGTGGCATGTTCGTGCATTCATCTTCATTGTACATACTTTCCTATATGCACACTGCATTATGTGCATCAAGTATGTACAGGCTTAGATCAAATTTTGAACTAACTCAGTGCATCCTTTTCTCTTCTCTTTCAGATCAATTCAAGTTGGCAGCAAGCTGGGATGACTGCCATGTAATCCAGGCGTTTGGGCGGGAATCGTGGAGAGCACATACCCCACCTCTCTGCTGATATAAAAAGGAAGCTTCTCCTTCGAGAGAAGATGATCGTGCCAGAAGATCTACGTGTGCCATTGAGAGCTGAAGCAGGGGGAGAGAGAGAAAGCTAGAGCTTGCACGATCCAGAGAAGAAAAGAAAGGAGAGCCAGAAGAAGAAGAGGTAGAAGAGAAAGAAGGATAGAGAGAGAGATAGAGATTTCAAGAAGAAGAAGAGAAGCTTCATCAAAAAATCCGTCCCTACTGGAATCTGGATCATATCCAATCCAGTCAGCTCTATGGGAGCCACATCTATGTTGCTATCATTTATAGCTTTCAGTTGCTGTGTTTTCTTGTCTCTTATTTTTCTTTTGAACCTTTAATCAAGCTGTTTGTTTGCAGAGCAAGCTGTGTTGCTTAGCGGTTGCAGAGGAGGATTCCTCGGGTCGGCTAAGCTATAGTGCCCAACGGGTCAAGCTGTTAGGCAGCGGATGGCTAAGCTATATTGCCCAGCTAAAGCAAGCTGTGATGCTCAGCAGTTGTAGGCAAGTTGTGTCGCCCAGCGATTTTCAAGCTGTTTGGCAGCGGAATCCACACTCTGGTTTGAGTGTGGGGTGGACGTAGGTCTGGAGGACCGAACCACCTTAAAAAACTTCTGTGCAGTGGTTTGACTGTCTATTGTGTTTCGCTAGATGCATGCTTAGGATCTCGTTTCAATTTCTTATCTGTTAACTCATCTTGAGATCACAAACGCTCTACTTCTGCTGGAAGTGCAGGTCAAGTGTTCAACGGTGTGCATCAATAGAATATCTCGTTGTTTAATCAAGTCTTGCATCATTTCAGGGAGTTCTGATCCTGTGTGTCCTTGCCATAGGTTTCATGAACATGTTTAATTCCGCATCAGTTTTAAGTTCATCAGGTTGAGATTTTAATTCAGGCAAATTTTGAAAGAGGGATTCATTCACCCCCCTCTGAATCCATTGCACCAGTCCCAATAGGGGTCTCTACTGACCCAGGGATGATTTGATTTACAGCCACATCATGCATCTTGTGCAATTAATTACTGCTGGCTCTAAGGCCATTAATGTCCAGCCCTCCGATGAAACATCTACAAGAGAACATGCTATAGAGGAGAAGAAACCTGGAGTGGTACGAGGGTGGTTAAAGAGAAAGCTCTAATCGGTATAAAATGGTGATGTGCCCCTTCCCCATGTCGAGTTCTTAAGCGTAAAAGAAAAGCTTCTATGCAACTGAATATAAACGATGTTGCTCCGGTGTATGAGAACACAGATCATGCCTAAGTCATCAGTGAATCTGTGCCCCAATTGGAGCCTTGGAGCTGTGATGGTCAGTATGCATCAGGCACGAAGACACATGCTTAAAGAAGACATAGCCTCATGGGGCGTTTAAGCAAACACCAGTGTGCTCGTGTGTGATTGGCATGGAAACCAAGATGCCAAGCATCGACTCTTTGATAAATTAGAACCGAGCAGAAGGGAAAGCACAGAGAAAATAAACTATGTCCGATTTGGAATTGAGCCAGAGTCTCCACAACCCATGAACTCGGGTGAAGAGGCACAAGGTCATTTCCATGAATAGAAAATAGTATGTGACAATCAAATAAGAGAGGAGCGTATGAATCAGATGTGGACCTGCTTGGAGCATTGGGGAAGGGACCTGGCGCAATCAATATTGCCCATGAAGGGCGCTGATCCACTGTAAAGCTCAGGACAGGATGTCAAAGCTAGCTTTTGACTGAGCAGTAGAACTAAACTAAAACATAGATATCTATTTGACGAACGAGAGGGCAATAGAACCTAACACCCAGTGCATTGCGATTGGACGGGCTAGGCCTGAACCCCTCCTACGAGCTAAAGATCTTCCCTGGCAAGGAGGCCCAAAGAGCAGAAAAGATAAATAAGAGAAATCTTGCAGCAGGCAGGAGGGCTGGGATTAAAGAAACTCTAACATAACAAATGAAAAGAAGATCAACATCAAAGTATGGTTTCATTCGCCACTTTGCACAAAAGGGACTACATCATTCCATAGCTAGCTCGTATAGAAGAGCAGCAAGAAAAGAAAAGAAACAAGAAGAAACCTAAAGGAGGGAATACATAGTAGAGAAAGAAAAGAGAAAACAAGGGGGAGGGCGGAGCATTGACTCCTCTCCCTCCCCAAGCAGCACACCTCTCCCTCTTCTCTCCATGTCTTTCTCTTCAGCGCAGGGGTAGCAGTGGAGGGCTCTAAGATCACTCTCCAAGAAGCTTGAACAGAACTAGCGGGGGAAGAACAGAGTAGCCGGGGGGAAAGAGAGAAGTGGCTGGAGAGAAGCTTTAGCAGGGCATTCCTCCCTTTTTATAGCAGCCAAAGGCCCCTTTTCTTCTTTTCCAAGGCAATGAGGGCCAGGATAATCTCCAATGATTAGATAATATTGTCCCCTACGCGTCCTGTACGGTCGTACGGGCCGCTAGAAGGTGCTTCAATCGTGCTTTTGAGAGGACATGTGTCACGCTCGTAACACGGCCGTACGGGCTTGTCTGCATCTTGAGGATGCGTCGACGCGCCTTGTAGGCTGCGTCGACGCAACCTTCTGCTGTCAGGAGCCTTTTATTCGTCTCTTCTTTGGGTGCATTGACGCTATTGATCTCATGCGTCAATGCAGCCCATCATCCAGAGCCTACGCTCGTTTCCTATCTTCAGCCGCGTTGACGCAACGGTTTCAGTGCTTCGACGCAGCCAATGAGCCAGAGTGCCCTTTTCTATTCCATTCTCCAGGGGCGTTGACGCGGGTGAGGAGATGCGTTGACGCCAACGTTGGTCACCTGGCGGCTTTCCAACGTCTCGTATTCAAGTGCGTTGACGCAACCAATGAGTTGCATCGACACAATCTGCTACTCAAGGGCTTTCTTTCTCTTTCTTGAGCGGTCCTTGCTTGGCTGGGTGGCGTGGGTGAGGGATGAGCATGCGGGGTGCACGGGTGTAGACTTTTGCATCATCTCACCGGGGTGTATTCCAGTGGGACGAAGGATTCTCTCAGAAACGGGGCAAGAATATCACTTAAACCAGCTTTAGACAGAAGGTATAGGCCTCTAGGTTTCAGCAATCTTGCAGGTGGGACATGATGATAGTTGTGGAGGCAGGCTTAAGTCAAAGGGCTGGGAGACCACATTCTTCCCCGGTAATGTATTCATCGGCATTGGGTAGATGTTGAAGGAAAGGAAATGTTTTAGCAGTACAAGCGTAAGGCCTATACCAGAGAGTTTGAGCATCGGCCTTGACGATGATGTCGAAGCCTCGATGAAAGTTTGTTCATTGGCATTGGGTAGATGCCAAAGCAAGAGAAATGTTTAGCAGTATAGGAGTAAGGCCTACACAGAAGGGTTTAAGCATCGGCCTCGACGATGATGTCGGAGGCTCGACGGAAGTTTGTTCATCGACATTAGGTAAATGCAGACGCAATGGAAAGTTTTAGCAGTATAGGCGTAAGGCCTATGCTGGAGAGTTTAAGCATCGGCCCCGACGTTGATGTCGGAGGCTTGACGGAAGTTTATTCATCGACATTGGGTAGATGCCGAAGCAAAGGAAATGTTTAGTAGTGTAGGCGTAAGGCCTATACTTGAGGGTTTAAGCATCGGCCTTGACGATGATGTCGGAGGCTTGACGGAAGTTTGTTCATCGACATTGGGTAGATGCCAAAGCAAAGGAAATTTTTAGCAATATAGGGGTAAGGCCTATACCGGAGGGTTTAAGCATCAGACTCGATGATGATGTCGGAGGCTCGACGGAAGTTTGTTCATCGACATTGGGTAGATGCCGAAGCAAAGGAAATTTTTAGCAGTATAGGCGTAAGGCCTATACCATAGGGTTTAAGCATCGGCCTTGACGATGATGTCAGAGACTCGATGGAAGTTTGTTCATCAACATTGGGTAGATGCCGAAGCAAAGGAAATTTTTAGCAGTATAGGCGTAAGGCCTATATCGGAGGGTTTAAGCATCGGCCTTGACGATGATGTCGGAGGCTCGACGGAAGTTTGTTCATTGACATTGGGTAGATGCCAAAGCAAGAGAAATGTTTAGCAATATAGGAGTAAGGCCTACACCGGAGGGTTTAAGCATCGGCCTCGACGATGATGTCGGAGGCTCGATGGAAGTTTGTTCATCGTCATTTGGTAAATGCCGAAGTAAAGGAAAGTTTTAGCAGTATAGGCGTACGTAAGGCCTATGCCGGAGGGTTTCATTATCGGCCCCGACAATGATGTCGGAGGCTCGACAGAAGTTTGTTCATCGACATTGGGTAGATGTCGAAGCAAAGGAAATTTTAGCAATATAGGCGTAAGGCCTATACCTGAGGGTTTAAGCATCGATATCGACGATGATGTCGGAGGCTCGACGAAAGTTTGTTCATTGACATTGGGTGGATGCTGAAGCAAAGGAAATTTTTAGCAGTATAGGCGTAAGGCCTATATCAAAGAGTTTAAGCATCGGCCTTGACGATGATGTCAGAGGCTCGACGGGAGTTTGTTCATCGACATTGGGTAAATGTCGAAGCAAAGGAAATTTTTAGTAGTATAGGCGTAAGGCCTATACTGGAGAGTTTGTTCATCGACAATGGGTAAATGTCAAAGCAACAGAAATTTTTAGTAGTATAGGCGTAAGGCATATACCAGAGGGTTTAAGCATCAACCTTGACGATGATGTCGGAGGCTCGACAAGAGTTTGTTCATTGACATTGGGTAAATGCCGAAGCGAAGGAAAGTTTTGTTTTAGCGAAGTAGGCGTAAGGCCTACACCGGAGGGTTTCAGCATTGATCCAGGCGATGATGCCAACAAATCAATGATAATTTTAGATTTCCCAGTGGGACTTGAACAATAGTCAGAACGGAAGGAATTTTCATTCATTTTCATTTTTATCACCACATTACTGACTCAAGGGCCCTTTCGGGTTTTCACCAGAGCCATCCCCCTCTTACTTTTGCCCACATGCCCATTCGGGTTTTCAGGTGGTGGGGTACCCTATTTTGCCTGTAGCGCCCTTTCGGGTTTTTGCCACAGCCGGGTTATGGCAATTTTTGCTGTCGCTTGGCCAGATGCCAAGGCGAGTCTGGCGGGGCACCTCTATTTTAAGCTCCATCTCTTTCTTGTTCTTCTTCTTTTTTATGACTTGCTTGGGCTAAGACATAGCATTCGAACCCGAGGAAGGGAATCCTCCATGTGAGATCCCTATCAATGGTAGGAAACACAAAACAGTTCCTATCAAAGCATCTGTTCAATGACATGGGAATAACGTCAATATAGAGGACAAGAGGTTTAAGCGTTGACTCAGACAGAAGGTCTAGATCAACAGAGGTATATGTATAGCAACACAGGCATGAAGCCGTTCATCAGAAAGTGGTTGTTTGTGGGCATGGGGTTAATTTCAGTACAAAGGATGAAGGTTTAAGTATCGACCCAGACTGAAGGTCTAGATCGACAGAGGTGTATTTATAGTGGCTTTGGCATGGAGCCATTTGTCGGAGAGTAGATGTTCGTTGACATGGGGTTAATGTCAAGTGAAGGTTTAAGCATAGACCCAGGCGAAAGGTCCAGATCGACGGAGGTGTATGTATAGCGGGTTTGGCATGGAGCCGTTTGTCGGAGAGTAGATGTTCGTTGACATAGGGTTAATGTCAACGCAAGGGATGAAGGTTTAAGCATCGACCTAGGCGGAAGGTCCAGATCGATGGAAGTGTATGTAATGCCCTGGATTTTGCTGGATCCTTTGCAGGTATTGTTGGATTTTTGTTGGATCTTTCGGATCTGTTTCGGATTGGTTTCGGTGAGTTTCGGTTCGCTTTGGTGGCTTCCGAGTTGAGTTTGACGAGCCGTGTGGGTTTTTTGCACGTACTAGTTACGGAACCCGACGGTGTGTTTGTTTGTCAATTCTCGAACTCGTGAATGCTACGGCGACGATGTACTCTTCGAGCCGGTCGTTTTGACTATTTTTGCGTATTTTTCTGAAATTGTGCATTTTCGGCGCATTTTCAGAATTTTCGGAAATTAGGAAAATTTCCTAATTTCTTTTCTATTTCTTTTCCTCTCTCTCTCTCCTCACTCTTCCCGTTCCTCTCTCTCTCTCCCGTTCTCTTTCGTTCTCCCTCCCTCTCGCCTCCGGCTGCAGACGGAGCGGTGCAGGGGCTGGGTGGCGACGTGGCGGAGCTGTCGAGATGCGCGATGGGGCGAGGATCGGATCGATTCTGGCGCGATCCCGTTCGGTGGATTCAAAGCCGGTGAAATCGGTTCGCGAGTGGTTTTCGGCGTGGTTTAGTCCCTTCGGGGCACGGTTTCTTCGGTGGAGGTAGGGTGACTGATCCTTACTTTGTCCTCTCCGTTTTCCCTGCCATTGCACGGCGTTCGGCTAGGAAACGGTCGAGTTTGGGCTTGGTTTGCCTAAATCATGATTTTCGTGGTTTTTAGGGTTGGCCGGTAAACGGCGACTGTTTGCGGCGTAGTTAGTTTCTAACTGACCGCTGGGATGTTAGGATCCCATCCACGTTAATTTCGTGTGGTTTGGTGTTCATTCGAGGCCGGTAGAAGCCCGGGAACCTCGGTGACCCATTTTGGGTCGATTTGATGAAATCGCCCGGATCTTGCATTTTTGAGCTTGCATGTGGGGTTTTTAGCACCCTAGTGTTATTTTCCAGTGTTTGGGTTTGTTTCCCCTGCGCTTCGGCGTGTATGGGGCGTGGAACGGGCCGATTTGGCCATTCCTATGTTTTCCCGCCGTGACCGATGTAGCGGTCGTTTCAAAGGCCATTACTTGGCTCTGACGGCCCTACGATAGACCGCCACTTCGTTTGGCATTCTTGAGAGTTTTTAGCTTCTGGGTATGTGACGGCCCTGGTCTGGCGCGTCACACCCATGTAACGCGCCTGAGCCTGTGCGTTACATGCCATTTGTCATTTTGCGGATTGAGTATGGCGGTTCCTCTGACGGCCTGGTCCTAGCGCGTCAGAGTGTTGTAACGCGCCCAGGTTGGGCCGTTACATTGTGTTTGACCGAGTTTGGCTGGGCGTTGACCGTTTAAGGCGGTTGATGTAGCGGTCGTGTCCCCGTGCGTCACAGCGTTGTAACGCACCGTGCTTAGGCCGTTACATGCTATTTGGCTGAGGGCTGGGTGGATGTGTGCTGTCTTGTGTGTGACGGCCTTGCCCCCGTGTGTTATTTGGATGTAACGCGTCCTCGTGGGACCGTTACATGGCCTAGCTTAGTCTTTTGTTTTTTCGGGCTTGTGCCAGTTGCCCTGACGCGCCTGCCCTTGCGCGTTAGGTGGCCTTGACGCGCCTACCCCTGCGCGTCAGGTGGGTGTAACGCGTTTTCCTTAACGCGTTACATGGCTCGAGTCCCCGTGTTTTTGTCTTTGTTGGTGGCTGTAACGCGCCTATTCCTGCGCGTTAGGCGTGTGTAACGCGCTAGGCCTAGCGCGTTACATCGTTTGAGCTCCGTTTGATTTGGGGTTTGTGTTGGACCTGACGGCCCCGGTCTGGCGCGTCAGGTGTGTGTGACGCGCCTGATGCTGCGCGTTACATGCCTTTGCATTTTTCGAGATAGGTTAGGGCGGTGTAAGTGACGGCCTGTCGCCCAACCGTCGCTTGGTGAGTAACGGCCCTAGTCTAGACCATCACCTGCTTGTAGCGGTCTAGGGGTGGCGCATTACATGCCTGGTGCTCCGATTTCCGTGATTTTAGTTTCGGCTTGTATTGGCTTGTCCTTGTGGTCTGCCCGTTGTCCCGTGGATGTCTCCCGACATCCTATGAGGGCTAAGACTACGTTGTAAGGTGGCCAGGCGTCTTCTTGCTTGAGGTAGGATTTTCTATCCTACTTTTGCTTGTGTTTGGTCTGGTTCCGATCAACCCGGGGTGACCCAGGGGTTGACAGGCGACCTTGTGTGTGGGTGTCTGGGCGGTTCCGTCCAGCCCGAGACACTGGTTCTGGATGCCTCGAGGGGTTGTTCTACCACGGTTTGCGTGTCCAGGCGTGTTTGAGGCTTCTTGGTGTTTCCCTCAGATCTCTGTGTGTTGTTTTCTGTGGAGCGTGGTTTCTTCTAGCTTAGGATTAGACCGATTGGTGGCTTGTTCCGTTGTTTGTGATGATCTTGCCATTGAGTCGTCTGACTCAAGGATCGTTGCGTTGTAGGTCTAGTTCCCTGGTCTTGAGTCTGTTGGCGGTTGTCTAGCTGCCTTGGTGCTTCGTGGTGCACGAGACAGGGCTTTTCTTAGACTATCTGTGCTTTAGCACCTGTGTTTCGGAGTCTGTGCCTTGTGAGCCTCCACTAGTTGTAGCCCTAGGCTTTTACCGACCCACCGAGAGTGGTGGAGGGGTGTTTCCTGTTGCATTTGGTACGTACGGTTCTTAAGCTAGTTCCGTAGGCCCCGGCCAACGGTAGCGTCCTACAGAGGGGAATACTAGCTAGAGGCCTTACCTAGGTAGAGGTCGGTGTGTGCACACATGGTCAGGGACTGGGGACTTGCGCCGACGGGCGTGGCCCTGACTAGTCACTCGCAGTTGGTGCTGTAGTTTCGTGCTGTGGTACCATGTTTCCTTGGAACTGTTGTTCCTCGGACCTGGTTCTTGGTGTGTCTTGTCCTTGAGTGACTTGACACTTGTGGCGCAGTATAAGTCGTCAGTGGACGCATCTGGCTGTTCTCTAGTGGGAGGGTGCTCTTGTCACTTGGTGCGGTGACTCTCGCGTTTCTTGCGTTTTCTGACCTTTGCGAGTTACCCTCTCGTGGCCGTACTCGAGGTCAGTGTTCTGTCATTTGCATGACGTTCTTGTCATGCGTGGGGCTGTGTGCATGACGTTTCCAGTCGTGTTTGTCTGTATTTTCGGCGTCTGCCTTCGCCTTTGCTTTGGCTGACGGACTGGGTTACCCTACTATGTGAGTTTGGGGTCGACCGTCTGTTGCCACTTGGAGTAGCTAGGGTGCCGAGTTCTCCTCGGTGGCCGTGTGCCATATTTTACGGCCTCGCTCTTCTTTGTTGTTGAGCTCCCCTCGCTCTTAGCATGTTCCCTACTCCTGCTGTACCATGTTTGTTTAAAGCTTTGTAGTGTAGCTTTTCCTACTTGCTACACTCGTTGTTTCAGTTGCTTCCGTTGCTCTGTGCGTTTTTACAGTGGGGATCCGCGTGACCCCTACTGAGTTTCTGTTTAGAGACTCACCCCTGCTTTTCAGGTGGGTTTTGCCGCTTGCCTCTGCTGTTCTTGGTGGAGCGCATCGTTGTAGTTGCCAGCTGTACCTGCGTCGGGCTTCTCCCGACTCCTGTGTACGTTCTTTTCTGTCAGACTATACTGTGTTAGACTTGTTGTCTTTCCTTTGGGTTGGACTCTGGTGTATAATTGTAAAATTTGAATTATTAATGAAAAAGTAATTTTATTTCCGCTACTTTAGCAATCCAATGTAATGAAATTTAATTGCTTACTGTTATATCTACTGGCTTCAATGTATTCCACACACTCCTTTTTCCCTTCGGCGCTTTCCCACGCTTGGGAGGCCTCGCGGGTCCCATGTGGTATCACGTGTATTCGGTATTTATACCGGGTGCACCGGGTATCCGGAATCCGGGTCGCCACAGCTGGTATCAGAGCAGTGTTCTGAGATGTTCGGAGTTCTTTTCTGAGCTATCAGATCATTATCGTGTGAGATACATGGAAATCCAGATATACAGTTACCAGAGTTCTTGAGGTCCAATACAGTCTCTTGCTGGCGTAGGTGTTGCGATGTTTATCGCGGTGTTTTCCATGTGTGGTCTTGTGCGTGCTTTGTTGGCACTATACGAGATGGTTTTGCTCTCGTCTGGGTGTGACGAGGTGCTTCATTTCGGTTTTAATGTTGGTCTTGATCGTGTTGCACTTGGCAGTGTTTGTCGGTTGGCATGAACCTGCAGTGCATTGTTCGATCTGTTTCTGTGTTTTGCTCAGGTGGCTTATGACTTTTAGCGTGGGTGTGATGGCCATGCACGTTCTTACGTTGCTTTGGTTGTCCCGGCTTGAGTCTGTGTAGCTCCTGATGTGTTTTGCTTCTATTGAAGTGCTCGATTAGATCCCGTGTTAGAGAAGTTGCTCAGGCGAGCTAGGATTCCCCTTCCTGGTGAGCTTTTGTAGTTGAGCTTCTTGCTTCTCATCCCTTCTGGTGGAATCTTTTCGAGTGTTGCTTTGGAATTGCTGTCTTAGTGATGCCTTTTGTCCTGTGTCTGCTTAAGTGTAGACAGCATTGTTTTGAGCGTGATCTGCTCTCTGCTTTACGGTTGCTTGGCTTTGGACTCCATAATGGTGTTAAGAGCTGTTGTGCACCGTATTTGTTGTGCCGTGTCAAGCGGCCGATGCATTGTGAAGGCTCATTTGTTGTTTCAGGATGTGAAGGTAAGCTGAGATTGCTGCTTTCCGCGTGCTTTGCGCTGAAGCTGGTGCTCTTCCTTTGTTGCACTTAGGCTCCTTGTGATCGGTTGTTCGCGAGATCGGTACTCGTGGCGTGTGGTTTGCGATCTTTATTGATTGCGATGGCGCCGGGTGTGTGCTGAGGTGCAATTACCGATGTTGTTCTGTTGGCTATGCACGTTGTTGAGAGTACAGCTGAAGTGTATGGGTTGGTTACCCATTTGTCGAGAGGTTTTGTTCCTTCTCGATGTGGCTTTGTCTTGGCTTCCTGCGCCTTGACTTTGCCCGTTGCCGTGCCGTTGTTTGTGGTTTTCTTGTGTTGGCATCGGCATTGTGCGAGTGTTGGGGAATTTGTCAGCATTCCTTGCTGATTGAGTACCCTTTGCTCTATATTTCTTTCTTGGGTGTTGTGCTCTCGAGGCGTGTTCGTAGTCCTTGAGATGCATTCCCCGAGATTGTTGTCGTTTCTCGTTGTTGTGGGTCTTTTTCTTGGTGAGCAGTCTGATGCGTGACCCATTACTTGTGGTCGTGTGCTCAGCTTTTTTTGTGCCTTGTTGTGACCCTGCTTGCAGTGTGTTCCGTGGTTCTGTGTGTTCTGCAGACCCAGAATTCTACAGGTGTTGCCATTGTGTTGTTTTGGCACTATTTCTTTATGATTTTGTGTCTCTGCATTGGACCATGGTCTTGTCAGTTGGCTTGCTGTGCTCTCTTTTCCTGGTGGAGTTAGCTTGCGACTCGATCAGATGAAATATCTGAGTGAGTGCTGACTTGATTGTGTTTCTGGTCCAGTGGTGGTGTTGTTGTTGTTGGCTTTCTATGTGCCAGGTGTTCCCTGTTACCTTTGGCACTGGAGCCGATGATGTGGTCGAGCTGTCAGCCGTGAGGACTGTGTCTCCTTGTGTAAGCTGCTGCTTGCCGTGTTGTTGTTGGTTTCTCGATGTTGGTTATCGGTTGTTGTGGCAGTCGTGTCTCCGTTCCTGGTGAGACGTAAACGACGTTGCCTTTGCTTCGGAGATGTCAGATGTGTTCACTTTGGTGCCATGCTCGTGCTGTGGACTTGTTGTCTTGGAAGCATAGCATGTACCTGTAATTGTGGTCTGACGGTGTTCCTCTGAGCTGTGTTTTTTGAGATTTGTATCGTTTTATCGTGATTGTGCGGTTGGGTTGTTCTTCCCTTGCTTCTCCTTTGTTAGTCCTTAATTTCGAGGGTGAAATTTCTTAAAGAAGGGGAGGATGTAATGCTCTGGATTTTGCTGGATCCTTTGTAGGTCTTGTTGGATCTTTGTTGGATCTTTCGGATCTATTTCGGATTGGTTTCGGTGAGTTTCGGTGAGTTTCGGTTCGCTTTAGTGGCTTCCAAGTTGAGTTTGACGAGCCGTGTGGGTTTTTCACACGTACTAGTTATGGAACCCTACGGTACGTTTGTTTGTCAATTCTCGAACTCGTGGATGCTACAGCGACGATGTACTCTTCGAGCCGGTCGTTTTGACTATTTTTGCGTATTTTTCTGAAATTGTGCATTTTCGGCGCATTTTTGGAATTTTCAAAAATTAGGAAAATTTCCTAATTTCTTTTCTTTTTTATTTCTTTTCCTCTCTCTCTCTCTCCTCACTCTCACCGTTCCTCTCTCTCTCTCTCCCGTTCTCTTTCGTTCTCCCTCCCTCTCGCCTCTGGCTGCAGACGGAGCGGTGTAGGGGCTGGGTGGCAACGTGGTGGAGCTATCGAGGTGCGCGATGGGGCGAGGATCGGATCAATTCTGGCGCGATCCCGTTCGGTGGATTCAAAGCCGGTGAAATCGGTTCGCAAGTGGTTTTCGGCGTGGTTTAGTCCCTTCGGGGCACGGTTTCTTCGGTGGAGGTAGGGTGACTGATCCTTACTTCGTCCTCTCCGTTTTCCCTGCCATTGCACGGCGTTCGGCTAGGAAACGGTCGAGTTTGGGCTTGGTTTGCCTAAACCGTGATTTTCATGGTTTTTAGGGTTGGCCGGTAAACGGCGACTGTTTGCGGCGTAGTTAGTTTCTAACTGACCGCTGGGATGTTAGGATCCCATCCATGTTGATTTCGTGTGGTTTGGTATTCATTCGAGGCCGGTAGAAGCCCAGGAACCTCGGTGACCCATTTTGGGTCGATTTGATGAAATCGCCCGGATCTTGCGTTTTTGAGCTTGCATGTGGGGTTTTTAGCACTCTAGTGTTATTTTCCAACGTTTGGGTTTGTTTCCCTTGCGCTTCAGCGTGTATGGGGCGTGGAACGGGCCGATTTGGCCATTCCTATGTTTTCCCGCCGTGACCGATGTAGCGGTGGTTTCAGAGGCCATTACTTGGCTCTGACGGCCCTACGATAGACCGCCACTTCGTTGGGCGTTCTTGAGAGTTTTTGGCTTCTGTGTATGTGACGGCCCTGGTCTGGCACGTCACACCCATGTAACACGCCTGAGCCTGTGTCTTACATGCCGTTTGTCGTTTTGCGGATTGAGTATGGCAGTTCCTCTGACGGCCTGGTCTTGGCACGTCAGAGTGTTGTAACGCGCCCAGGTTGGGCCGTTACATTGTGTTTGATCGAGTTTGGCTGGGCGTTGACCGTTTAAGGCGGTTGATGTAGCGGTCGTGTCCCCGTGCGTCACAGCGTTGTAACGCACCGTGCTTAGGCCGTTACATGCTATTTGGCTGAGGGCTGGGTGGATGTGTGCTGTCTTGTGTGTGACGGCCTTGCCCCCGTGCGTTATTTGGATGTAACACGTCCTCGTTGGACCGTTACATGGCCTAGCTTAGCCTTTTGTTTTTTCGGGCTTGTGCCAGTTGCCCTGACGCGCCTGCCCTTGCGCGTTAGGTGGCCTTGACGCGCCTACCCCTGCGCGTCAGGTGGGTGTAACGCGTTTTCCTTAGCGCGTTACATGGCTCGAGTCCCCGTGTTTTTGTCTTTGTTGGTGGCTGTAACGCGCCTGTTCCTGCGCGTTAGGCGTGTGTAACGTGCTAGGCCTAGCGCGTTACATCGTTTGAGCTCCGTTTGATTTGGGGTTTGTGTTGGACCTGACGGCCCCGGTCTGGCGCGTCAGGTGTGTGTGACGCGCCTGGTGCTGCGCGTTACATGCCTTTACATTTTTCAAGATAGGTTAGGGCAGTGTAAGTGACGGCCTGTCGCCCGACCGTCACTTTGTGAGTAACGGCCCTGGTCTAGACCCTCACATGCTTGTAGCGGTGTAGGGGTGGCGTGTTACATGCCTGGTGCTCCGATTTCCGTGATTTCGGTTTCGGCTTGTCTTGGCTTGTCCTTGTGGTCTGCCCGTTGTCCCGTGGATGTCTCCCGACATCCTTTGAGGGCTTAGACTACGTTGTAAGGTGGCCAGGCGTCTTCTTGCTTGAGGTAGGATTTCCTATCCTACTTTTGCTTGTGTTTGGTCTGGTTCCGGTCAACCCGGGGTGACCCAGGGGTTGACAGGCGACCTTGTGTGTGGGTGTCTTGGCGATTCCGTCCAGCCCGAGACACTGGTTCTGGATGCCTCGAGGTGTTATTCTACCTCGGTTTGCATGTCCTGGCGTGTCTGAAGGTTCTTGGTGTTTCCCTCAGATCTCCGTGTGTTATTTTCTGCGGAGCGTGGTTTCTTCTGGCTTAGGATTAGACCGATTGGCGGCTTGTTCCGCTGTTTGTGACGATCTTGCCATTGAGTCGTCTGACTCAAGGATCGTTGCATTGTAGGTCTAGTTGCCTGGTCCTGAGTCTGTTGGCGGTTGTCTAGCTGCCTTGGTGCTTTGTGGTGCACGAGACAGGGCTTTTCTTAGACTGTCTATGCTTTAGCACCTGTGTTTCAGAGTCTGTGCCTTGTGAGCCTCCATTAGTTGTAGCCCTAGGCTTTTGCCGACCCACCGGGAGTGGTGGAGGGGTGTTTCCTGTTGCGTTTGGTACGTACGGTTCTTAAGCTAGTTCCATAGGCCCCGGCCAACGGTAGCGTCCTACCGAGGGGAATACTAGCTAGAGGCCTTACCTAGGTAGAGGTCGGTGTGTGCACACGTGGTCAGGGACTGGGGACTTGTGTCGACGGGCGTGGCCCTGACTAGTCACTCGCAGTTGGTGCTATAGTTTTGTGCTGTGGTACCATGTTTCCTTGGAACTATTGTTCCTCGGACCTGGTTCTTGGTGTGTCTTGTCCTTGAGTGACTTGACACTTGTGGCGCAGTATAAGTCGTCAGTGGACGCATCTGGCTGTTCTCTAGTGGGAGGGTGCTCCTGTCACTTGGTGCGGTGACTCTCGCGTTTCTTGCGTTTTCTGACCTTTGCGAGTTGCCCTCTCGTGGCCGTACTCGAGGTCAGTGTTCTGTCGTTTGCATGACGTTCTTGTCATGCATGGGGCTGTGTGCACGACGTTTCCAGTCGTGTTTGTCTGTATTTTCGGCGTCAGCGTTTGCCTTCACCTTTGCTTTGGCTGACGGACTGGGTTACCCTACTGTGTGAGTTTAGGGTCGACCGTCTGTTGCTGCTTGGAGTAGCTTAGGGTGCCGAGTTCTCCTCGGTGGCCGTATGCCGTGTTTTACGGCCCCGCTCTTCTTTGTTGTTGAGCTCCCCTCGCTCTTAGCCTGTTCCCTACTCCTGCTGTACCCTGTCTGTTTATAGCTTTGTAGTGTAGCTTTTCCTGCTTGCTGCACTCGTTGTTTCAGTTGCTTCCGTTGCTCTGTGCGTTTTTCCAGTGGGGATCCGCGTGACCCCTACTGAGTTTCTGTTTAGAGTCTCACCCCTACTTTTCTGGTGGGTTTTGCCGCTTGCCTCTGCTGTTCCTGGTGGAGCGCGTCATTGTAGCTGCCAGCTGTACCTACGTCGGGCTTCTCCCGACTCTTGTGTACGTTCTTTTCTATCAGACTATACTATGTTAGACTTGTTGTCTTTCCTTTGGGCTGGACTCTGGTGTATAATTGTAAAATTTGAATTATTAATGAAAAAGTATTTTTATTTCCGCTACTTTAGCAATCCAATGTAATGAAATTTAATTACTTACTGTTATATCTACTGGCTTCAATGTATTCCACACACTCCTTTTTCCCTTCGGCGCTTTCCCACGCTTGGGAGGTCTCGCGGGTCCCATGTGGTATCACGTGTATTCAGTATTTATACCGGGTGCACCGGGTATCCGGAATCTGGGTCGCCATAGTGTATGTATAGCGGATTAGGCATGGAGCCTGTTCGCCGGAGAGTAGATGTTTGTTGCAGGGACAATTGGGGTCGAGTAGGGCTAAAGCCCTGGTTTGGCTTCAAAAGTTCATTTAACCATTGGCCTCCCTATCCAACGGGGGTTGTGGCACATGATACAACTTCAGGTGTCTTCCGTTGAGGGGTGGGAACTGTACCTCTCCTCAGTGGCTGACCACGATATAGGCACCTCCCTCATATACCAGCTAGAGCACATATGGACCCAACCAGTTTTCAGCGAGTTTGCCTTTAGGGTTGGAGGCCATGACCTCCTTTTTCTTCACCATCACAAGGTCCCCTTTCTTGAATTCTCGCCCTTTGATGAGCTTGTTGAAGGCACAAGCCATTCGTGCTTGATATACCTATATATTTTGTTGTGCTCGATGATGCCTCCCTTCTAGGTCGGACAGCTCTTCCAATCTTCTTTCAATGTTTGTTTGTTCGTCACATAGTAGGATGTGTTGAATGGCGACCCTTAATGACGGCACTTCGAGCTCAATGGGGACCACAGCCTCGGACACATATACGAGGGAGAAAGGTGAGCAACCTGTAGGGGTCTTATAGACGGTCCGATATGCCCATAAAGTTTCGTACATCCTTTCCTCCCAATCTTTCTCGTGGGAGCTGACTGTTTTAGACAGAAGGGTGCATAGGGTTTTTTTGAAAGCTTCTGCCAGCCCATTAGCCTGTGGGTTGTATGGGGTGGAGGTCCCCCAATCAATCTTGTATTTATCAGATAGCCGGTAGATCTTCTGATTCTTGAAGCGATTATCGTTGCCAGATATAATTCAACTGGGAACACCAAACTGGAATATAATATTCTGCTTAATGAATCTGGCAACTAGCTCCCCTGTCACTTCTTTGAGTGCTACGTCTTCCGCCCATCTGGAGAAATAATATGTTGCTGCCAGTATATATTTGCACCCAGCGGAAGAAGCTGGAAGGGGGCCGACCACATCAGTTACCCATTGTGCAAATGGCCAGCTTGGAATTGTTGGATGTAGCGGCACTGGGGGCCTCCTAGGCACGATAGCGTGCTCCTGACATTTCTGACATTACTTCGCAAACTTGCAATAGTAGTCAAACATAGTGGGCCAATAGTAACCCAACTTTTTGATTTCAATTTTCATTTTCAGCCCAGCTTGGTGTGCCCCAGCCGTTCCAGTATGCACTTCTCGCATCACTCGCCAAGCCTCCTCGGTGGACAAGTAGCGGAGCAAGATTTTTCTTCGGGCATCAGCCATAATTCGGAATAAAGTTCCGTTTCTATGCCCGTAAGAGTCCTTAGTTCTAAGCAGATTCATCCTTTGCTCTCTTTCTTTGGGTAGTTGTTGGTGCTTGAACCATTGCAAGAGATGCTCTCTCCAGTCGGATATGTGAGTTTCTTCGGTCGTAACAACCTCATATTCATCCAGCTGTGTGTCCAGCATGCTAGGGACCTGTCGTCAATTAATCACCACGATATTGATAGTCTCATTTGGTGGGACTGCTAAAGAGATGGCAAGCTTTGCTAGGGCATCAGCCTGGGCATTTTTCCCTCAACTCACATGATTGCGCTCAATGAGGTAGAAATTCGCCATAAGGCGTAGTGCTTTTTGATGATAAGGGACGAGCTATGGCTTTCGGACATCGAACTCCCCTTGTATTTGCTTGACAACCAACATGGAATCGCCAAATACTTGCAACATCTGGATCTCCATATTGAGAGCAACCTGGAGGCCGACTATCAGTGCTTCATATTTGGCTTCATTGTTGGTACATGGCTTGTCTATTGAACAGGAGGTATGCAGTACCTCCCCTTCAGGTGACTTCAGGATGATGTCTGCCCCTACCCTGACCTTGATTTGGCAGGCTGAGGATATCTCGGTTCTTGATGCCCCGTCAAAGTATAGTTGCCAGATCATCCGTTGGGCTTGATGCGCCTCTAGGATCTCATCATCAGGAACCTCTATTTCCAGAAGAGAATTTTCAGGGACTGGATGCGCAACAAAGAAGTCTGCAATAGCTTGTCCTTGACGGCCTTCTGCGGCACATATGAGATATCAAACCCCATGAGAATCACCGCCTATTTGCCTAAGCGGCCTTTGGGCACCAGTTAGGATAGTATGTACTTCAACGGATCCGCCTTGGGTATTAGCTTTATTTCATGCGACAACATGTAGTGCCAAAGCTTTTTAACTACGAAGACCAAGGCTAGGTAGACTTTCTCAATACAAGTGTATCTTTTCTCGGTTCTCACTAGCTGAGATAATATAGTGCTTATTTTTTTCCTTCTTCATTATTCTGGGCCAGCATTGCCCCCAAGGAATCACCCGTAGCTACTATGTATAGAATCAGCAGCCGCCCTTTCATCGGTGCCCCGAGCACAGGAGGAGCCTTGAGATAATCTTTCAGCCTATTAAAGGCCACTTGGCATTCGTCGTCCTAGTAGAAGGGTACATCTTCCATCATTAATTTGTGAAAGGGGTGACATCGACCTGACAAATTGGATATAAATCGGCGGATGTAAGCCAGCCGGCCCTGCAGTGATCTCAGCTCGGTGAGGCTCCTCGGTGGAGGAAGCTCTTGTATCATTTTTATTTTGTACGAGTCTATTTCAATTGTTCTATGTCTGACAATGAACCCAAGGATTTACCACTGGACACCCCGAAGGCACACTTCATTAGATTCATCTTCAGCTCATATTACCGAAGCCTTTGAAATATCACCCGCAGGTCTTGCAGGTGGTCTTCTCTTTTCCTCGTCTTGACCACTAGGTCTTCAATATAGCACTCCACCTTTTTATAGAGAAATTCATCAAAGATCTTCATCATAGCTCTTTGATAGGTAGCGCCGGCATTCTTGAGGCCGAACGACATTCTCTTATAGTGGAAGATTCTCTTGGACGTTCAGAAGGCCGTGTGGACCCGGCCCTGTTCAGCAATCTATATTTGGTTGTAGCCTGATGACCCGTCCATAAATGAGAGAGCTTCATTGTCAGTCATAGCATCTATCATTACCTCGGTAACTGGCACATGGAAATCGTCTTTCGGGCATGCCTTGTTGAGGTCCCAGAAATCAACACATATTCTTATCTGTCCATTTTCCTACTTAACGGGCACTATGTTAGCTAGCCATGTGGTGTATTGGTTCTCCTCAATGAAGCCAACATCAATGAGCTTGTCGACTTCTTTGTTTATTTGGCAGATCAACTCTGGTCTCATGCACCGGGGAAGTTACTTCACCGGCTCTGCCCTCGGGTCTATTGCCAGCGAATGTTGGGTTACATCAGGTTTTAGTCCCAGCATTTATTTATATGTCCAGGCAAAGTAGTCCCAGAACTATTGTAGCAGTTGCAAATATTGTTCCTACTCCTCTTGGGAGAGTAGAGCGCTAAGAAAGGTGGGCCTTGGATCATTCTCACTCCCCAGGTTCACTTCTATTAACTCATCGACGGTCGCTTGGTCGCCGTCTTCAATTTCAGGTGGTGCTGATTGTAGGTCGATGAAATCTTCTTCATCATCGTTGATTTCTAGAACCTCCATGTCTTCTTCAGGAGATGCCCTTCCCATATTGGAGTCTCATTTTTATCTGGCGATGGAGCTCTATCCTTGATTGCCAGGCTTGAAGGGGTGACTGACTTTTGCCGGTCTCATTCCCTAGAGCAGGAGGAATTTGATCCTGGTTTTGCAAGGTGCCATGGAGGACTTTATCACCATTAGCCTTTTCCTATAGTGATTGGAGGGTTTGACCTTTAGTCATTGCATCATCACTATTGTAGCGTTCGGCTTTAGTTGCCTGGAGTATGGAATCCACCGTTTGGTATTCGTCTTGCTGAAGGTGTGCTGAAGTCAACTCTTCTGTTGGCCATTCGGGTTGAGGCAGTGCCCGACATTCCTCAAGGATGCGCTCGAATTCAAGATGCTCACTTTCAATTTCAGAGTCATCATCTTCTCCACTTACATCTTTATCAAACCTGACCTCGGTTTGGAAAGGTGCATCATCAAAGGAGATCTCTTCCCAATACCGGTAGATGGTAGCAGCCTCTTGCCTTTCGGAGCTTAGATTATCGTTGGAGAGTAGTTCGCTTGTTGTTAGGTAGGGCTTCATCTTGTCATCATTAATTGGGTCGTCATCATAAACTGCGCCCGGTAAATCTTCAGTAGCGAGGATAGTGGAGATAACATCCACCTCGGTCTCATAGTACTCCCGTAGAGTGTAGCCCAGGTCCGGGCTACGAGTGATCTTCAGGAGCACTTTTTCTGCGTTGGGTGGATACCATAACTTCTTGAATGCTTCCCTTTGGCCAAAGGGCTGAAAGGAAGGAACTTGCATTTTTGTTAACATGCGGGAGACCCGATCAGCTGTATAGGCCAAACCTGCAATTGGTACCATGCAGCTTATTGACTCTTCAAGGATAACATAGTCCTCATCTTCTTTGGAGGTTGATTCTCCAGCATAAAATCTTATGGGCGGCTCGCAAAAATGAGTAACCTCCATAGCAAACGGAGGGTACTTGACTCCTTTGGGATTTCTCCCCCTTTTTCTATAGGTGCTTAGTTGAAAGCTATTAAATGGGTTTCTCCCCCTTGGCCATCTTTAAAATTAAATGCCGATGGAGCATGCAAGTCGGATGGAACCTCAGGGGGAGGTGGTGTCATCAGAGACCATAAAGGAAATGTTCTTCTAGCTTTCTCCCATTTCTATGGTCAGGCCAACAGTCTAGTTGCAGAGGCAAGAGCACTAATTGATGGTATTAAGTATTTACATACAATTTCAGATCACTCTGCTTATATTGAATGTGATTCTCAAGTTCTTGTTCGAGTTATCAACAAGGAATACCATTGTCCATGGTCAATCCTTTCTTATGCTAGAGAGATTTGGAGATCAATCACTCATTTTGACAAGATTGTTCACACTTACAGAGAAGGAAATAAAGTTGCGGATCTGCTGGCCTCTTTAGCCTGCTCTTCAAAATGTAATACTTTTTTTCCTACATTGATTTACCCCCTGCTATAAAGGGAAAGGCTCGAATGGATAAGCTGGGAATGCCCAGCATCCGACAGATGTAATTGTTTTTTCTATTATTCAGCAATAAAATTCACCCCCTAGTGGCTGATGGCCCACCCATCTGTCCCTAGGTAGGGCTTCTTGGATCAAAAAAAAAAGGAACCTCCATAGCCTTCCACGGCTCTACAGTTTGGCATTCGAGGTCCAGGACGGGCTTAAAAAGTCTAGGCGGCACCTTGATGTGCTCAAATAATTCTTCAACACTAGCCTCCCCTGACTTGGGGTAAGTGGCTGGTGGTGCGGCTCTAGCGACATCTCCCACTTCTGAAATATGGGACACCTCCGAGGAAGAGACGTAGTCAGGGGGCGGTGGCGGAAACCAGTCGCCTAATGGAGTTTTTTCTTCATTCTTCTTTGCTGGTGCCTCCTTCTTGGTTGGCTCCGGGGAAGCTTCCATATAGAGAGGCACATCGAGTAGATGTCACTCGAAGACCTCAAAAGGGTGCAGATCAACGAACACTCTTTCTTCCTTTCCATCTCGGTAATACTTGATGCATTGGTGCAAAGTGGAAGGCACTATCAAGTTCTCATACAACCATGGTCGGTCAAGAAGAGCTTTGTAGGTGGTGTTGGAGTTAATCACATGGAATTGCACCTTAGTAGTGAGATCTCCCAGTGTGAGGTAGAATTCCGCCACTCCAAGCTGGACTTCAAATTTTTGATTGAAACCCGTAATCCGCATATCCCTCACCTTTGTGAGGTGCACATTAAAGTAATATTTTGGATATATGTGGTAAGGGAGGATGTTGACAGCGGCTGGCCATTGAGCTGCCCCCTCATATATAGCGGCCTATTGTGGTTATGACCTGGAATCAGCATGTCATCCTCTGTAAAGGTGATAGCTGGCCCGAACTGAGCTTCTGCAAAATAGCTTTCATATTGAGCTGGCGTTTGGAGAGCTTCAATTATTGCTTGACGCGCTTCTTCACTCAAAGATAGGATCTCCCATATAGTGAACCTAGTTTAGAGCATCTTCAACATCTTCATTATTCGACTAACTACCATGACATTGGACAGTCGCATTTCTTCTACCCACCGAGGCTTCGGGGGTTCTTGTGGTGCCATTGGGGAGGATTGCTCTCCCTTGGCTTCATTTTCCTGAGAGTGTTGTTGAGAGGGGTCCTCTTGTGGGGGAGCCTTCTTGTTTGGAGGGTTGACACCCACCCCACTCTTCATCAGAGACATGGGAGGTGGTGGGAAGTAGAGGTCTTCAGCCCCGGGGTTAACCCCTTGACAAGGCTGCTTTCCTTTTATCAAGGAGAGGAACTCAATAAACGAGGGAGCGTCGTCCTCTTCCTTGTCTTGCATGTAGAGATTGGGCAGGGGTGGAATCTCATTGCCCCTGACCTCAGGCTCTTGTATATGGTAGGGCTGCTCGTCCCTGAAGATAATATTATGATTAGTAGGAGGTAGATGCCCCCATCTCTTCCTAGACCGGGTAGCGTGAGCTGTCGTTGAAGCTTTAGCTTGGTTTGCCTCTGATGGTGTGGTGCTTGCTTCTCCTTCTCCACCATCCCATGGCAGACTGAATAGAGCAGATAGAGTGTTGCGGTGCAAGGTAGTCACTTTCTTTTTCTTTTTGGCTTTCTTTATTCGTCGGTCTTTTGGGGCTAGCACCATCATCTGCTTTTTTCGCCTCCTCTTCATCCTTCTACTCAAGGGCCAGGCTTTCTAGCTGCTCCCATGGCACATGATCCTTCACCAGCAAGGGTGTCAGTTCATGCTGTTCATATTCATCAAGCCTGTAGATGTAAGATTGCAAGCACAGCACTTCGGGGCTGATCTTCGGTAGCGGAGTTTGTCTGCTCTGGTTATATGTTGGAATTCGGATAGTCACCGGTGGCTCTACCTCATATCGGACAGGGGTGGCCATGGGCAGAGTAGGCCGAGTGGTGACACCACGGACATGGGCACCTGCAGCTTCATGAGGTGCTGGCTTCCTCCTGGTTTTCGCAGGCACATATTGCCATCTTGCATGTTCTTTGATTGGCATGAAGAAACAAGCCTCGTAGGTGTGTCAAGTGCTGGCCTCAGACATTTCTTCTGGCAACTGCTGATATAGTGAGACCATGTTGACAGTCTGTTGTAGAGCTAGCGGTTCAAGAGGAAGTGGTGGGTTTACTTGGTACTCTCCCATTTCCAATCCCCCTTTCTTTATCAAACTTTCTATTACATCCTTGAAGACATAACAGTCTTCTATAGCATGCCCGATCATTTTATGATATGGACAGAACAGAGGGTCATCTTGCCTCCTGCCATCAGCGGGCCTCTTAGGCTCGTGTAGAGTTATCTTGTTGTATTTGCAGGCCTAGTCAAACATGACCCTAGTTTTGTCCTTTGGGAATGAATAGAGTTTCCTCATCTTATCCCTTAGGGAGGGACCTTCTTTTTTATCTGCAGGCTTAGCCTGTGGAGGGGCGGCTACTGCCTTGTCCTTATCTCTTTGCTGCTCAAAAGCTTTTATATCAACAATGTTGGCTTCTTTCGGCATTGGTCGCCGATCAACGGCTTTGCCTTTTCGAACTACAGAGATGCCCGTTACAGAGTGCTTCGCCAATAACGATTCAATCTCGGTCACCATACTATTGAGACGGTCGAAAGATCAAATGCCAATGCCAATCATCTTTTCTAGCACTTCCCTTTTCAGGTTCTGTTTACAAATTTGTACAGCATCCTCTTGGTGCGGGGGTCTTCTACACCTCATACTGAGGTTCATCCACCTTTGGATGTACTCCAAAGCAGTTTCATCATGCTTCTTCCTAGTGGAGTATAATTCTGCCATCGTCACTTCCCTTTCAGTGACATGAAATCTTTCATGGAATTTGCACTACATATCGGGCCACTCTAGAATTGACCCGGCCGGCAAGCCTGAGTACCATTCAAATGCCAGTCCTATGAGGGAGGACCCAAAGAATTTCAATAGATATGCCTCAACCGCTGCCAGATCACCCATCACTGTCATGTAGTAAGCAATGTGCTCCTTGGGAGAGCCCTGCCCATTGAATTTCTCAAATTTGGGTGGTTTGTTAATGCCTGGCAGAAGCCTTCTTGCAGCATATTGAGGTGGGTATGGCAATTTCTATACATCAAAAGCGTCGAAATCGCCGTCCGTTCTCTCGGCCAGCTTCATTTCAATCATTCTTTCTACCATCAGCTTATTCACCATGGTTGGATCCACTGGCTCTGAGTAAAAATGCGTAGACTGCTGCGTGAAAGGAGTAGTCAGGGCCGTGGCATGAGGTGCCAATGGCATCATTGTTGGTGACTACTGCATTTGGGGAGTAGCTAGTTGCACCGGTGGCGGTTGCGGGAAGTGCGGCTGCATAGGGGCCTTGTCATGGCCTATTGGCTGAGGGATGACTGGTGGCACAGCCTCAACCAGGTTGAGAGCTCCCCGCGATGACTCAGCATGCACGGCCTGCTATCTGGGGACAGGAGTCTGTTCGGCTCTTTCATTCAGCTACCTTTTTAGAGACTCGATCTCCTGTTGGTATTTTTGCAATATCGTCAGGACAGTTGGGTCCAGTGTTGTCGCCATAGGTAGGCCCTCCAACACCTCGCTTGAGACGTCTCCGGACGGGGCTGGTGGAGGATTCTCTTCTTATTCGAAGGTTATCACGTTGGCAGTTAACGTGGTGACCACCTGCTTGCCTTTGGCGGCTTTGATAAGCTCTTCGGCAGCTCTTCCTCGCCTTGTTTTTGGCCCTGGCCTTTTAGCTAACTTGGCCAATTCATACGGCTTGTTGGGTAGAGCCCCATACTTGTTGGCTATCCCTGTCATATGATAGGTGAAAACTTGCATTTTTTTTCCTTTTCTTCGGACCTCCCTTTTGCCTTGACCATAGAAGGTCAACCTTTCAAATACCGTGATTCTCTTTTTTCTTTCAACCCGTGGTGGGGTATATAGCTTTAGGGAATTTGGCCTTCAGGCCATCTGCATGCTTATTGACGTCTACAAATGATGTTTGCCATCTTCTTTCTTCTTCTTCTTCTTTTCCTTCAATGCCAATGGCGCGTAGCAGCCTTTGTTGACCGAGGGAGGAACTCCCCAAGCCGTGGAAATAATTACTGACCATTTTGGTCATATCATCTTGGTTGCGCCCCAGTGAAAGAGCAAGGAGCGGTGATTGGTCTTGGACTAGCGGCATGTAGGCTAGCTGCGACAGCCGGGCAACTTCATTCTATCTCCTCGAACGGTGGACATCATCAGTTTGTCTAGCATATGCTCTATAAGTAGGTGGAGAGGCCACTAGCACAACCTCCTCCTGTCTCCTTGCAGCTCTCCTGCCCCCTCTCCTGGGGTCAATAGCAGCTCAAACTAGGTCTTGCGGGGCCAGAGCCGGTCCCCGGGTCCTCTTGGGAACCCAAACTTGCTTGAACTTCGCTAGTTTTGGAACCAACTTCCCTCTGTTATTTTCACTCAAATTCACCTTCTGGCTAGTCAGCACCTGGAAGGTGTTATGCGTAGGCACCGCTGGTATAATGCGGTCCGGCATGACCTCAGCATCACGACCATTCAAAAATACCTGAATGCCGCCAATCATCATTGATTTACCGGAGGTCGAGAGTCGACCTTGGGGAGTAGCACCAGTTCCTCTTCTTCTCTGGTTCCTGGTCTTCTTTTCGCCGGACGCCCTGTTGCTGGCGGGAATGAGTTGATGCAGCGTGGCGAGGTGGCCCTCCGGGGAGGACATGCCATGGCGAGGGTCACGGTCTTGGCTGCAACAGTCTTGTTCACTTCAGCCTCCTCAACCTGCAGCAGGCTGACGAAGGAAACGCCGAGGAAGTTGGGGAATCCCACTACTTGTGGTAGGGTCCCGAAGACGGTGGGCACTGCCAGGTATCCGTGCTCTGCATGGTTAGCGACCACTTCCGGGCCGAAAGTAAGCACTGTCAATCCACCTGCCATTGTAATTCCTGCAAAATAGAATGGATAAACAATTAGTGATTTCAGGGAGGACCCCGAGACTTTCTCTCTCGGTGAAGAGATGAAGGGAGACTCCGTCCCACCGGGCATGCCAGCATTGTGGGGATGAGAAATCTCATTTTAATTGATTAGCATTTATATTGATTTACTTATTTTTTTATTTGTTCATTTTATTAACCCGAGACGTGCCAGCCACTTTCGTGATAAAATTTATTGTGTGCCGACAGACTAATCAGACAATTGTAAAGTCTGTGTCGGGACCGGAAGTCCGCCGCACCATATAGGTATCGGCGTTAATTACATCTCCCTAGAAGGGAGAAAACCCTTGATTAATCGTCAAGAAAGAAGGACCCTCGGGCCTGAAATAAATACTGATGAAAGACATAATGAAAGTTCTAAAACTTAGTAAAGCGTCTAGAGAGGGGGATTTCTATAGCCCATCTAAGAGTGGCCGAACTAGGTCCATCAGGACCAAACGAGGCCCAGCTCATCTAAGTGACAGCCCCGCAGGGCCCACTTAGCATCAAAGCCCAATAAAATCACTCGGGATCAAGCCCTTCCTCGGCGGCCATTAGGCTCAGAAAGCCCGAGCATCGGTCCGGTTGGAGGAAGACCCAATCCCGTGTTATTCCCCTCACCGGGATAAAGGCTAGCGCCCTGCGCTCACTCCGACCAAGCCTCATCCGAGCTATGCTTATCACCCGGAAAGGGCTGGCACTCTTCATGCTTGGGACGACCAACGATTACTTATCCCCGCTGCCGTTGAGAGCCCTTTATGAGCAGGAGTTCACAAGGATAATGGACCCACGACCACTCAAGGCTATAAAGATCCCACGATGAGGACGTAACTTCCCCCTTGAACTCATTAGCTTACGAGACTCATGAGGCTAGCGCACTATTTAAACCTGGAACTCCCTCCAGCAAAAGGTAAGGGCCTACACCTGCCTAAAACTCCCTGAGCAGGAACCACTTCACCACCTTGGTGGAGAGGGATCTCGTGCATCTCCCCACTCCTCCTCTCATAACTTCTACCACTGCTCTACTGACTTAGGCATCGGAGGGTTTACCCCAGGGAACCACCCCTGGGCCCCCTAATCTGTTTCCCTTCCTTGCAGTTCATTGATCGTTGATCATATCCCCAGCTCAGGACCAGCGCGAGATCGCCCCTCTTCATCCGGTGCCGTCTATGGGAAACGAGCAAAGAGCCAGCATGGTGCGAAGAAGTACAGGCCGGAGGTCCACCGGAGATAGGGGGAAGGCCATGGTAGTGGGGGGTGAAGGTCCCTCTCAGGCCGCACAAGACCCCCCCTCCAACACCAGCACCCCAGCCGATGAACTACCTCTGCCCGTGGCAGTAGGGCAACCATCCAATTAGGGCGCTGACACTTTCCAAGCCCTCAACGCAAAACTGTATGTCCTCGTGAAACTCATGAGGACCCAGGCGGCTAGGGAAGGAAGGTCAAGCTCCCCTCCGGAAAGCCCTCCCCATGGAGACACGTCCCAACACACTACCGGAGGTCGCTTCACCCTCCGAGGGCGGTAGCTTATTCGCAATAGGTCAGGAGGACCTTCACAATCGCCCCCTCCGGATCAAGAGGCCTCCTCCACACTGAAACGGGGAAAACCTGGGGCACGCCATCTGCACTCGGGGACCAAAGTCCCCAGGGAGCGCCATGACAGCCTCCCATCACGCCCCCCTAGCCCCACGGTGCAACAGCAAACGGAGTTATCCCTCCGCCTACGAAAGTTCGAGAGGCGCTTCGCGGAGCAGGAGCACCCCTTACGCGCCTTGCAGAAGACCTCCCCACTAGAGGATGAGGAGAGATCCCCATTCTCCGACTATATCTTGAAGGCATCGATATCTCCCAGAACCTCCATTCCAACTTTCAAGCCTTACGACGGCCAGGGCAACCCGGCCGACCACTTCGACAAGTTCGAAGCCCTGATGACCCTCCACGGGGAGTCCGACGCCATCAAATGCCGAGCCTTCGCGACCACCTTGTCCAAGGCACCCAAGCATGGTTCCGGGCCCTCGCCCCCAGATCCATCCGAGACTTCAAGTAGTTTGGGTGAGTATTCAAGGAGAGTTTCGCCGGCTTCAACCCCCCAAGGTCGGTAGCGGGGCTATTGGCTCTCAAACAGGCGCAAGGGGAGAGACTCAAGGCTTACATCAACCGATTCAAATCGGAAGCCCTGAGAATCCCCCGCCTAGATGTAGCCTCGGCCATAACCGCGCTGACCGGAGGCACCCGAGACAAGAACCTCCACCGCGAACTTATCCTCCACCCTCCCTCGACCCTTGCTGAGCTAGTGACTCTGGCCTCACGCCACGCTGAGTGCGAAGAAGTTCTCAGCGCATGTCGAGGAGCAACCGGCTCGGGTCGGGAGGGGGACTGTTGGGTTCCGTGCTATGTATTCAGAGGGGGGGGGTGAATGAATATACCCTTTAAAAACCTTCGCCCAATTAAAACAATATAACTGGTAAGCTGCTTAAACCCTTTTGGCAGACAATCAATTCAATCACATTCCTGATACCAACAGAAGGCTAGTTAGCAGTTGAGGAATTAATCAAACACACAATGAGATCACTAGAATGCTAACTAGACAAATTTAGCCAATCTGAACAGCTAATCAAAGTTTCTGCTGAACCAGCAAACAAACATATATTGCGCGCCTAAGCAATCAACTAGTGGAAGCACAATTAGACAAATCAAACCACAATGCGCAAACGGTTTTTAGGTGGTTCGGTCCTGTAGACCTACGTCCACCCCACACTCAAACCGAGTGTGGATTCCGCTGACTCACAGCTTGAACAGCTGGGCATCACAGCTTGCCATACAATCCACTGAGCCTCACAGCTTGCTATCCGAGGAATCCTCCTCGCCTGCTGAGCTTCACAGCTTGCTCCGTTGGGCAATACAGCTTAACCGTCTAGTGGAATCCTCCACTGCAAATGCTGAGCAACACAGCTTGCTCCGCTGACAAATAGCTTGAAGAAAGGTATAAAAGAAAACAAGAAGCAAGTAGCAACAGTGACTGAAAGCTGTAAATAATGAAAGCACAAATGTGGCTCTTAAAGAGCTGACTGGAGTGGATCTGATCCAACTTCCAGTAGGAACGATCTTCTCTGTTCTTCTCTTCTCTCTCTCTTTCTTCTTCTTCTCTTCACACTCTACTCAAGCTCTCTATCTCTCACTTTCTCTTCTTCTTCTCTGCTTCTTCTGCTTCTCTTTTCTTTCTCACAGGATCGTGTAGGCTATCCTTTGCTTCTTTCAATCTCTTCTGCTAGAGCTCTCTGTCTCACGATCACTCTTATATAGATGGAGAAGTCTTCTATATATAGCAGCAACAGCTAGGGCGTATGCTCTCCACAATTCCTGCCCAAGCTTTAGTCCACGTGGCGGTCTCTCAGCTTCTTGGATCACGTGCCAGGTGCCAACCTCGGATCACGTGACCAGACACCTACAGGATGTACAGACTTGCTAACATGCATGAACAAATGGCATTGTATAGACTTGGCCAATGCAGCGATGTATGGACTTGCACAGTTCTAGCTACAGTGAAAAGTATAGACTTGGAAGCATATGAACATGGCGCTGTACAGACTTTGAGTGAGATCCCAATGTACAGACTTGATGGAACTGAGCGTAGGTAAAGATTAAGAATGTATAGACTTGCTCAGTTCAGCACGTAGCTAAAGATGCCAATGCAGTGTACAGACTTTGCAAGAAACACTAGACGCTGTACAGACTTAGCTACAAGCTGAACAATCGGATGTATAGACTTGAGATGAATGCATGAACAGTCCGATGTACAGACTTGCCAAATGTATAGACTTTAAGTCCAATGCAAAAAGACTGTACAGACTTGGATGAATGAACAAGCATGAATGTATAGACTTTGAAAGACACTGCATGAACAACATGATGCAATGTACAGACTTGGGCTGTACAGACTTGCTGCCTAGTCGATGTACAGACTTGCCTTAATCAATGGCTGTACAGACTTCATGAACGATGTTCAGACTTTTGTGTGTGATAAACAACCGATGTATAGACTTATGCATGAAGCAAGGCAATCTGATGTGTAGACTTTCTCAACACAGTGGCGTGCAACTAAACGATGTGTAGACTTCAGAAATGCATAGAGATGCTACAGCGTGACAGTGTCGACACAGCAGTTCACCCTGATGTGAAGTTAGATCTGGGTCAGTTCAGTGGGTCGACGCAGTGACCCATGCGTCAACGCATCCAGCCTTATCTTCAAAGCCATCTGAGGCATTTCAAGGCTGCGTCAACCTCGTGGACTCAATGGGTTGACGCCATCTGAACTACTTACGAGATGTATAGACATGCGAATCTGATGTAAAGACTTGAGGGGGGTCGACCCATCTAAGAAGGGGGTCGACCCACAGAGCTAGCACACTCATGCATTCTCCACAGAACAGATCAGATATAACACACTCATGCATTCTTCACAGAATAAATCAGTCATATGCATTCATGTTGCTATCATTCAATGTGATGTTCTTATCAAAACAATATGGTGACTCATTTATGTTGCTATCATTAAAACACCACATAATCATCAAAGCACAAGGGACACAACAATCTCCCCCTTTTTGATGATGGCAACATAATGAGTCACACGTCAAACTATTCTCCCCCTTTGACATAATCAAAAAGAGAGGAAATGGTTTGAGAGACAAAATTCAGCACACAAAGTCAGAGAATGAATCATGGTTCATTAAAATGAGGTTCTCCCTTATGATAATGAAACAGCTCTCCCCTATCAACATGCAAGATGTACTACACTCCCCTTAAAAGCAGATAATCCATAACTCCCCCTGAAGCACAGGAATGAGCTCTGGTTATCCAATAAATCAATCTGAAATCTGCCATTACAAACAATCTAAACTCTGGTTGTGGCACCTCACATATGCATGAACAGAATGAAATAGGTGGAAAGTCCACAGAACTAGAACTTATTGCAAAACAAGATGGAAGATTCCAACAGTGTGGAGAGTAAAGTGATTGATGATAGAAAGTCAAGAGTAGATAACAATCATCACAAGACATCTCAATGAATAATCAATATGAAGGTTTATGTTGATCAGGCAATCTGGAAAGTATCTGATCATGAGGGATTTTAATGCTTGCACCACTTCAATAAGTCTTGAGAAATATAGACTCTTCTATCATAAAGGGTTATGAAGTGGCAACTTAACCAATCTGATTTAATTATGATGTATACCAAATTTGTCAAATTAAACTCAATACTCATATCTGAATCCAAGTTTTAATAAAGGTGAACCAAATATTCAGATAACACTCAAAATCAATCATCTTTATCTTACACACATGATCTCAATGACTCTTTTAAGAGTTACACATATTAGTATTGATGTTAAACACTTTTTCCAAGAATATGAGTTGACAGACTTTTCAATATATTTTCATTTGAAGCACATTATATTTTTTCTGAGCAATTTAGGTTGATCATCACCTTTTACATGAGGCACAACACGTCTTAGGTGAAGTGACCCAGTTACTCAGTGGGATAACTTTCATTGCCTCTCAACTTTGAGAATAGAGTTAGCAATATGAGTGTCTTTTTACATGAGGAGACACCTTGATTAGAGGCCAGACTCCCCAGTTACTCAACACAGGCATGCCATTACTCTGTCAGATTTTTCAGTAAATTTTCATCAGAGATAACTATGGCACCTCATGACATAAGTTACTTTATTTCATTGATAAAGAACCCAGTTTCTCAGTGAACAAGACATTGCTCTGAATTCACAATTTTTCATTTAGTCAACATTTCTCAAGTTAATGTTTAACCACAGCACTCACTCTATGTATCTCTACCAAAGTAGCCTTGATTTCAAATTTTCAGATATCAGATGAGAGAATCTTAGGTTTACATGACACATGTGGTTAAAGTTTATTAAACCTTATTATTCAGATATTTTCAATTCATTTAATTACAAATTTGAGAATACATTAATCTTATATCAGTCTGATTCAGTGATAATTCTTAAACCTATATGATAGGAATTTCTACCAAGTTCTCAGACTAAATTGCATGACATGCAGCATAAGTTCCTCAG
Organism: Amorphophallus konjac; assembly: GCA_022559845.1. NCBI lineage: Eukaryota > Viridiplantae > Streptophyta > Magnoliopsida > Alismatales > Araceae > Amorphophallus > Amorphophallus konjac. The sequence goes on from CM040121.1 coordinate 154,702,967, forward strand.
ACCGAATACATATCAAAAATTTAACTGACCAACTCATCAATAGTAGAACCAAATCAGTCACACCAGCTGAGAGATGTATGAAGGATGAGCATAAGCTGGTGAAAGAGAGTAAATCACTAATAGAGAAGATCATTAGAAGAGAGTTTAACATCAGACAGTAGCTGAGTCTGGAGTTCAGACAGATTAGCTGTTTTAGAGAAGACAGCAGAGAATTTACTTGAACCAAACTGAGAGCATTAGAATATCCAATAAACTAGACAGGAGGATTTCAGGTGAAAGTGAATGAGATGATCAGAAAACTTCAGTTGTCTAGATGCATCATGACAATAGCAAGGCATGAGCAGCATAATGGTTAGTTAAGACAAGTTGAGCTCCCCCTGACAAAATGCATGATGTGAAGGATAAAACATAAGCAGCAATATGATTGATCAAAGACAATTGGTCTCCCCCTGACTATATGCATGAAATGTATTGAAAGCACATCACATGATATCAAAGTTTGCATTCAGATATGATTCATGCAAATTAGACAGAAGAGAATTACCATAAGCATGATTGTTCAATTCATATTTCAGAAAGTTTCAGTTTAACATCAACAAATCAACATGATATGCAACTTTCCCTGCCTACATGAAAACTTGACCCTTGGTACTTGGCGGAGAGCCTGGTCTCAAGGACCATCTCACACATAGTAAGAACCTCCAGGTAGATTTCCCTGCCTTTTAGTAGCTTACCATTTGATATACCAGGGTTATGCAAAGATATACAGTGCAAAGAAGTCCTATGTGTAAACAGTTACTTCTTTGACAGTCATGCAATTGATGTATGCAGACATTAGACACATGCATTGACTGTGTGCAAGAAGGTATAGAGATGCATCGACCTTATTATGTAGTTGAAACACTGGATGCATCAACTATGTGTAGCATGCATTGATATAAAGTCTATATAAAGCATCGACTGTATACACTAGAAAAACCATTCAAAACCAGTGCAACAATTGACAAGAGAAGAGCATCAAATCTGTGCAAAAGTAAATTCAATAGCTGAGTCTGGAATGCAGACTGATCAGCTAGACAAGAAGAGAATATCAGAAATCAAACATGCAAATCAACAATTTCAGATGATGGAATTTAAACAAAGTTCAGAACTAACCTAAAAGGTAGGATCCTGGGGTTTCCATTTGAGTGCCTTGGTTTATTAACCCATGTTTATTCCTTGACCCAAGGCACTCTTGCAACATTTTGATCATTTTGATCCTGCAGGGACCCAAGCAGCTTTGGGTCATGCATTTACCCTGACAGGTGTTCTAAACACTCTTTTTGTATCATGGTCATCAAATTCCATTAGAAAACAATCAGACATAGAATGTCCAAAATTTCCACAATAATAACATGAAACAACAGATTGTCTGGTCCTATGATGCATATCAACAGCAGCATGAGACCTATGAAACTGAGCATGAATTGTTCTGTTGTTTACATGAACATTTTGTTTCTTATTCTTCTTCATCCAACATTCAGCAGATTTGTGACCTGGTTTACCACAGTTAAAACATGAAAAGTTCACAGGTCGTTTTACAGATAATTTAAAAGCAATGTCATTAACATGACTTACTTGGGCATGCCAATAGTCCTTGACTGTATGGCCATGCTTCCCACACTCGAAGCACCCTAAGTGCTTGCCTCTTGAGTCATTATATCCCAATGAAGGCCTAAACCAACACTCAACAGCTTTATGACCACGTTTGTTATAATTATAACAAATGATATGTTGGTTTGAAGCAGACATGTTTCTTTTGAGGTGGTGATGATTATTTGAAAAAAAAATTATCATGTATCATATCATCACTTTTCATCACACTGCAGTCATCCATATAATGACCATGCCTACCACAGTAGTGACATGATACCTGTGATTTCTTGGCAGCATGGTTACTAACAGACTGACTAGATGCATGCGAATAAGTAAATGAATCGTGAGCAGTGTGTACACCATCAGATTCAACTAAGCTAGCAGATTTTAGGCCATGAATAGGAATAGTCTTTACCTTCTTTATTTGACCCTTCTTCTTCAATTTCTGACTATTCTTAACAATTTTTGTTTGTTTTTCATTTTTCTGTGCTTTGAATTGAAATGCAGATGATGAAGGTGTTTTCAAACTTTTGTTTTGTTTTGGGGATTGACTTGAAGTACCTGTTGTATAGCTGGTCTCTCACAATTTTCTTAACATTAGAAGTACATCTTATCCCCTTTCTTGAGTTATCACCCTCACCTTTCCTGACAGCTTTAACTTTTCTTTCAATTTCAGCAGACTTGGGTGGTGATTTTTCCAGATTGTGAATTTTGTTTTCTAGGGAAGCAATCTGTAATTCATAACTTGCAATCTCTTGTTCACTACAATTCAGACAGTCACTTAGCATCTTATTTACAATTTTATATTCCTCAATCTCTTGTTCCAGATTGCATAGTTTTTCAGTTTCTTCTGTATCAACAGATTTTCCCTTTTCTAATGAAAGAAGCCTTTCAGATATGGCATTATTCAATTGCTTAAGTTTTTCATTTTCTTGTATCAATTTCTCGTTTACTTCATTACATTTTTCATTTCTGGATATCAACTCCAGTTTCTCAATTAGTTCCTCTTCTCTTTCCTCCACTTTAATTTTTTCAGTAAGCAGATTTCTTTGATCCTCTTTAAACACATCAATTTATTTCTTCATCCATTCATTCTCATTATAGAGATCTTCATTGCGTTCTTTAAAAGCCTCACGCTTACTATAGCTTGTTTTGAGAGAGGAATCATACACACCTTCCTTGTTGACATTCTTTATTTTAGCTTCAAGATTTTCATTTTTCTTCTGAATTTCTACATTCTCAGCTTTCAATTTCTTCAGATCAACCTTAATCCTTCCCAACTCTTCCAGATTTATCAAATGTTCATTAGTCTTCAGTTTCAGCTGACTTTCTAGTTCAGAGATTTTATTGATACCTTCTTGGTTTTCCCTTTTCAATAGGCACATTTGCTTCATATTCATGTGATTCTTAGAAAGACATTTATCATATAATTCATTTATTTCCAAACACTTTTCACAAGATGAATTAGAATCACGTTTATCAATTTTCTTTTTCATTTTCTTATGATGTTTTCTCAAATGATCATAAGACTCCAACAGTTCATTATATGCAACAATCCAATCATCCAGGGTGTAATTTTCGAAGATGTTTACCTGATCATCATCTTGTTCTTCATCTTGATTGCTACTTGGTTCACTTCCTTGAGCCATCATGCATCGATCATTATCTCTATCGCAAGCAGTCTTCAATTTATCCAGGATTTCCTTGGCAGACTTGCAGGATGAGATACATGAGATTAGAGCTCTGTCAATTGATTCTTTCATTAAAACTAATGCTCTAGTATTGACAGAATCTTTCAATTTATCCTTCTCAGTCCATCTAGATTTATCTTTTGATAAGTTATATGGATCGTGAGTCATTACCTTCCAGAGATTAGGATCAGTTGATTTTACATACCGATGAAACTTGTCTAACCAAGAATCAAAATCATTACATCTGAATATCGGAGGATTAGCCATCGAGATGTAATGAGTGCACCGAAATCAGAAGCAAATAAAGACACTGAGCCGGTGAAATAAAACACAGAACACAAGAAGCACACTCTAAAATGCACCAACCAGAAATGCAGGATCTGCTGCGGATTGTTAGATCCTATGCACAACAACCCTCTCTGATACAAAGTGTTGGGTTCGGTGCTATGTATTCAGAGGGGGGGTGAATGAATATACCCTTTAAAAACCTTCGCCCAATTAAAACAATATAACCGGTAAGCTGCTTAAACCCTTTTGGCAGACAATCAATTCAATCACGTTCTTGATACCAACAGAAGGCTAGTTAGTAGTTGAGGAATTAATCAAACACACAATGAGATCACTAGAATGCTAACTAGACAAATTTAGCCAATCTGAACAGCTAATCAAAGTTTCTGCTGAACTAGCAAACAAACATATATTGCGCGCCTAAGCAATCAACTAGCGGAAGCACAATTAGACAAATCAAACCACAATGCGCAAATGGTTTTTAGGTGGTTCGGTCCTGCAGACGTACGTCCACCCCACACTCAAACCGAGTGTGGATTCCGCTGACTCGCAGCTTGAACAGCTGGGCATCAAAGCTTGCCATACAATCCGCTGAGCCTCACAGCTTGCTGTCCGAGGAATCCTCCTCGCCTGCTGAGCTTCACAGCTTGCTCCGTTGGGCAATACAGCATAGCCGTCCAGTGGAATCCTCCACTGCAAATGTTGAGCAACACAGCTTGCTCCGCTGACAAACAGCTTGAAGAAAGGTATAAAAGAAAATAAGAAGCAAGTAGCAACAGCGACTGAAAGCTGTAAATAATGAAAGCATAAATGTGGCTCTTAAAGAGCTGACTGGAGTGGATCTGATCCAACTTCCAGTAGGAACGATCTTCTCTGTTCTTCTCTTCTCTCTCTCTTTCTTCTTCTTCTCTTCACACTCTGCTCGAGCTCTCTATCTCTCTCTTTCTCTTCTTCTTCTCTGCTTCTTCTGCTTCTCTTTTCTTTCTCACAGGATCGTGTAGGCTATCCTTTGCTTCTTTCAATCTCTTCTGCTAGAGCTCTTTGTCTCACGATCACTCTTCTCCAGATGGAGAAGTCTTCTATATATAGCAGCAGCAGCTAGGGCGTATGCTCTCCAAGCTTTAGTCCACGTGGCGGTGTCTCTATATACCTGCACGATTCCCGCCCAAGCTTTAGTCCACGTGGCGGTGTCTCAGCTTTTTGGATCACGTGCCAGGTGCCAACCTCGGATCACGTGCCCAGACACCTGTAGGATTAAAGAAGAGTTCAATCGATCAACAAAGCACAGGCTGTATAGACTTCATATAAGGCAGCAGTGTATAGACTTAAGGATGCAGTGTGTATGCAGTGTACAGGCTTGGCGTGCAGGCTGCTGGACGCAATGTATAGACTTTGTGTGCAGGTTGCTGGACGTTGTATAGACTTGCTGTGCAGTCTGCCAGAAAATGTATAGACATGCTGTGTAGGCTGCCAGACAATGTATAGACATGCTGTGCAGGCTGTGGGGGAATGCGTAGACTCTGCGTGAAGGCAATGCATGTACAAGTGATGCAATGTTTAGACAGACTTTATAACATGCAGTATGAGCAATGCATGTACAAGTGTGCAGACTTCGTGCAATGCATGAAGCAGTGTATGGAGTTAGAGTGCAATGCATGTTCAACTGTAGATAGCAAAGTATATACATTACAACTGAATGCACTGTCATGCCGAATGAATGTACAGACTTAGCGTTATGAACCCAACCGATGTCTAGACTTGGTTAAGACGCTGAATGAGACGCTAATCCAATGCATGCAATCAGTGATGTACAGACTTGAAGATGCAATGTGCAATGCAGTGAAGTGTGTACATTGAATACGAATGCATAGACATGCTGACAATAGATGTGTAGACTTTGAAAGCAAAGGACCTCACATGCATTAATTTATAGACTGTATGCCTGAAGGATGCACCGATGCAGTATATGCACAGAGGAAGCAATGCACCGATGCAATGTATGCACAGAGCAGATATTGAACTGAAGCAATGGATGTATAGACTTCACGGTGTGTGGACTTGCCAAAGGAAAGGCTATACAGACTTGATGCAAGCACGATGTATAGACTTTGCAATGTGTGGACTTGCCAAAGGAAAGGCTGTACAGACTTGATGCAATGCAAGGTAACAAATGTATAGACTTCAAGCCAATGTATAAACTTCAAGCTCATGCAAGCAAATCCAATGTATAGACTTGGCGTTTGTGTGAGCATGCAATGTACATACTTTGTGTTGTGAACATAGGTTGTACAGACTTGCTAACATGCATGAACAAATGGCATTGTATAGACTTGGCCAATGCAGCGATGTATGGACTTACACAGTTCTAGCTACAGTGCAAAGTATAGACTTGGAAGCATATGAACATGGCGCTGTACAGACTTTGAGTGAGAGCCCAATGTACAGACTTGGTGGAACTGAGCGTAGGTAAATATTAAGAATGTATAGACTTGCTCAGTTCAGCACGTAGCTAAAGATGCCAATGCAGTGTACAGACTTTGTAAGAAACACTAGACGCTGTACAGACTTAGCTACAAGCTGAACAATCGGATGTATAGACTTGAGATGAATGCATGAACAGTCCGATATACAGACTTGCCAAATGTATAGACTTTAAGTCCAATGCAAAAAGACTGTACAGACTTGGATGAATGAAAAAGCATGAATGTATAGACTTTGAAAGACACTGCATGAACAACATGATGCAATGTACAGACTTGGGCTGTACAGACTTGTTGCCTAGTCGATGTACAGACTTGCCTTAAGTAATGGCTGTACAGACTTCATGAACGATGTTCAGACTTTTGTGTGTGATGAACAACCGATGTATAGACTTATGCATGAAGCAAGGCAATCTGATGTGTAGACTTTCTCAACACAGTGGCGTGCAACTAAACGATGTGTAGACTTCAGAAATGCATAGAGACGCTACAGCGTGACAGCGTCGACGCAGTAGTTCACCCTGATGTGAAGTTAGATCTGGGTCAGTTCAGTGGGTCGACGTAGTGACCCCATGCGTCAACGCATCCAACCTTATCTTCAAAGCCATCTGAGGCATTTCAAGGCTGCGTCAACCTCGTGGACTCAATGGGTTGACGCCATCTGAACTACTTACGAGATGTATAGACATGCGAATCTGATGTAAAGACTTGAGGGGGTCGACCCATCTAAGAAGGGGGTCGACCCACAGAGCTAGCACACTCATGCAGTCTCCACAGAACAGATCAGATATAGCACACTCATGCATTATCCACAGAATAAATCAGTCATATGCATTCATGTTGCTATCATTCAATGTGATGTTCTTAGCAAAATAATATGGTGACTCATTTATGTTGCTATCATTAAAACACCACATAATCATCAAAGCACAAGGGGCACAACAGGGACAAGAAGCGAGCACCCGAGTCAAGCTCGGGCCAAGGAAAGAGGCAGAACCGAGACGGGGAGCACAAAGAACCGTCCCGAAAATATAAGTGGTACACTCCCTAAACTGCTCCGGTATATGAGATATATGAAGACATCAAAGGCTCAGGCCTCCTCCGCCAACCCGAGCCAATGAGGTCAAAAAGCCGCAACCGCAGCAAACATTGCATGTTCCACAGCAACCACGGGCATCACACCGGTGATTGCCACCAGCTCCAGGATGAGATCGAGCGCCTCATCCGCTAGGGACACATATCCCGGTTCGTGGCCGGGCATAAGGAAGACCGAGGCGCCCCAGAGGAAATCGACAACGCCCCTCGTGGGGTCCACATCAACGTCATCGCTGGAGGAGCTGCATCAGGAGGAGACAGTGGCCGAGGAAGAAAGTGTCATGCTGAGCGGGTGAGCCAAGCCATCGAGCCCCCCAAGGGCCCGCCAAGTGAGCTCCAGGTCATAGTCTTCTCCGACCAAGACCTGGAATGGCTGACCACGCCGCATGACGACGCCCTAGTCATATCGGCCATGATAAATTATTGTAACGTAGATAGGATTCTAGTTGACAATGGAAGTGCCCCTGATATACTGTCTTACGAGTGTTTCCTTAAGATGGGTGAGAATCCGTCTAAACTCCACCCAATCCGAACCCCCCTTTGCGGGTTCAATGGCCAGGCCACTTATCCCGAGTAAGCCCTAAGCCTGCCGGTTACTCTCGGCACCCCACCCAAAACCGTTATGGTTATGGTGAACTTCATAGTGATCAAGGGTATGATAGCGTACAACGCGATCTTCGACCGAGGAAGCCTTAGCCGAACGAAAGCGGTGCCTTCTACCTATCACCAAAAGATGAAGTTCCCCACTAAAAATGGGGTGGGGGAAGTCCGGAGCAACCGGGCGATGGCCAAAAGGTGCTATAATATCTCGGTTGAAGCCACAAGGCTGGACGGGAAAAATAAGGGCCCCCGGGAAGTCAAGGAAAAACTTGCAACCTCCGAGCCTGGAGGCGAGCTGCTAACGATTTTTCTAAACGACAACTCGACCCTAGGAGTAAAGATTAGAGCCGACCTACCATTTGAGGTTCAACAGCAATACAAAGATATTCTTTCCGAGTACATCTGAGTCTTTGCATGATCTGATGATCAACTCCCCGGAATACTGGGATAGACGGTAATGCATAAACTCAACCTCGACCCGACCATGAAGCCCGTACAACAACGTAAAAGGAAGCACGCGCCAGAGAAGCAGGTGATCATCAAGGAGCAAGTCACCAAGGGGCAAAAAACTGGCCTTTTTAGATCAGTCATGTACCCGACGTGGTTGGCTAATGTCGTCCTGGTGCCAAAAGCTTCAGGAAAGTGCCAAATGTGCGTAGACTTCACCGACTTGAACAAAGCCACACCAAAGGACTGATATCCATTACCGAGCATCGACCAACTGGTTGATTCAACCTCGGGCAATGAGATACTCAGCTTCCTGCACGCTTGTTCAGGCTACCACCAGATCAGAATGGATCCAAAAGACATCGAGAAGACCGCCTTCATCACCGACTTGGCGTATACTTCTACACCCGGATGCCTTTCGGGTTGAAGAACGCTGGGGCCACATACCAGAGGCTAGTCAATCATATGTTCGAGGGACAGCTCGGTCGGAACGTCAAGGCCTATATTGACAACATGCTCGTCAAGACCCCCAAGGCCGAAGACCACTTCACCGACCTAGATGAAACCTTCAACACCCTCCTGAGGTACAACATGAAGCTCGACCCCACCAAGTGCACCTTCCGAGTAAGATCTGAGTAATTCCTGGGCTTCTTGGTGACCCAGCGTGGGATCGAGGCCAACCCTGACAAATTTTAGGCCATCCTGAACATGTGCCCACCCACTTGCATCAAGGATGTTCAACACCTTACCGGGCGCATTGCCACGCTCAGCAGATTCCTGTCCCGTGCGGCCGAACGATGCCTACCCTTCTTCAAAATGTTGAGGTGACCCAAAATGGCATCTGATACGTTCGCTTGGGACGAGGAATTCCAAAGAGCTTTCACCGAGCTTAAAGAGTTCCTGACTTCACCCTCGGTGCTCTCCAAGCTTGTCCCAGGTGAAGCCTTGCATCTCTATCTCTCGGGAACTCTATCCACAGTTAGCTCGGTCTTGGTCAGAAATGACTCGGGAGTCGAAAGACCGGTCTACTACACCTGCAAGGTGCTCAACGAGGCTGAAAAAAGGTACCCCGCAACCGAGAAACTCGTGCTAGCATTGGTCACCTCAGCCAAGCGCCTCCGACCTTATTTCCAAGGGCACTCCATCATCATGCTGACCGGCGAACCACTGAAGAGGATTCTCGCTCACCCTGAAGCCTCGGGATGCCTTGTCAAGTAGGCCATCATGCTCGGGGCCTACGATATATCGTATCGACCTCACTCGGATATCAAAGGATAGGCGCTCGCCGACTTCAACACCGAGAGCACCATCCCGACCGAAGAAAAATCTTCATCTGCACCCGCGCCAACCTGGGAATTGTTCGTTGACGGATCCTCCAACTCGGCCGGGAGCGGCGCTGGGATCCTCCTGAAGTCCCCCGACGGAGCAGAACTGTAATACGCCTTGAAGTTCAACTTCCAAGCATCCAACAACGCCTCCGAGTATGAAGCCCTTATCTCGGGAGCCCGCATGGCCCGGCGACTGGGGGCTGAGCGAGTCAGAATTCACACTGACTCCCAACTGATCGCTAGCCAGGTCAACGGTGATTACGAAGCTTGAGAAGCCCCAATGGTCAAATACCTCCAGCTGGTCAGAGCCGTGGCACAACAGTTCGAGAGTTTTGAGGTAGTTTGAATAGCTCGGGAAGAAAACTCCCGAGCGGACGCCCTCTCTCGGTTGGCCTCCTCTCTTGACCCCGAGGGTACTCGATCGGTCCTTCTCGAAGAGCTAGAGCGACCGAGCATTAATTCAGAGCTCCTAGAAGTTGACTCGGCCCACCCAAGCGACTGGTGTACCCCCTACCTGTCGTGGCTCCAAGACTCTCAAGAGCCTCCCGACCCCCGGGAAGCCCGGAGATTGAAGTACCAAGCTTGGCGATTCGTCATTCTAGACGGCACTTTATACCGAAGATCCTTCTCCGGTCCTCTCCTGAAGTGCCTCAATACCGATGAAGCCAACCGAGCGATTCAAGAGGTTCACGAAGGCCTATGTAGAGTGCATTTAGGAGGAAGGTCGCTCGCCAGGATCTTGCTACGGCAAGGTTACTGGTGGCCCACCCTACAGCGCGACTGCTCGACCTACGTACAACACTGTGACCGATGCCAGTGATTTGACCACTTGGTCCATCAGTCGATGACGGATCTCGTCACCCTAGCTGAGCCTTATCCTTTCGCTTGATGGGGAATCGACATCCTCGGGCCATTCCCTACAGCTCAGGCCCAGAAGAAGTTCGTCATCGTCGCCATCGATTACTTCACCAAGTAGATCGAGGCCGAAGCCATAGCTAGGATCACCGAGACAGTCGTCTGGAGTTTCATCTAGAAGTCTATCATCTATCGCTACGGCATCCCCCGGGAGATAGTGAGCAATAACAAACGACAATTTGATTCTCGTTATTTCTGAGACAGATGCGCCGACCTGAACATTCGCAATCACTTCACCTCGGTCGCCCACCCTCAGGCTAACGGACTGGTCGAGAATGCCAATAAAACTATCTTAAAAGGCATCAAGACCAGGCTCGGCAAAGCCAAGGGCAGCTGGATTGAGGAATTATCGAACGTACTTTGGTCGCACAGAACGACTCCCAGAACGGCAACCGGTGAGAGTCCCTTTCAGCTGGTGTACGGCACCGAGGCCGCGATCCCGCCAGAGATTGTCAATCCCTCTCTCTGAGTCATCTGTTTCTCGCCCGGGGCAAACGACCAGAAGCTGCTCGAAAACCTCGACCTAGCGGATGAACTCCGAGAGATTGTCAGCATCCAAGCAATAGAATATCAACGCCGCCTCACTCGATACTACAACGCCAAAGTCTGAGATAGACACTTTCAACCGGGAGACTTCGTTCTCAGGAAGGCCGAAGCCTCTCGACCACTTGTGGCGGCGGGTAAGCTATCCCCTAATTGGGAACGCCCCTACCGAGTGGTCGAGACGCTCGGGAAAGGAGCATACCAGCTATCTACTATGGAAGGAGAACCCATCCCTCGGACGTGGAACGCGACTACACTATGCAAGTTCTACTTCTGAACGTCGAGTATTATGTAAGCAGTATGAAATAAAAAAAAAGTTTCCTTTCCTCTTTTATTCAAACAATTTGCTTGTACATCGGAAAGGTCGAAGCCAAGACAATACATGTCAAAAAAGGCAAAAATCCATCTGGCGCCGCCGTACAAGCCCATCGCTCGGCTGACTCGCTTAGCCTTCCTGTGTCTAGCCACTGACTCTGCTTCGTGCAGAAATTGGCTCGGAGTAAGGGTAGTCGACCCCGTTGGCACGGGTAGCTCGTGACAAAGGTGACAAAGGGATTAGGAAGAAGAAGGCTACCTTCCAAGTTGCAGAGATGGAGGAAGGGGAAGATGGAATACGAATGAAGGCCTCCTCTCTGCCAACTCTTTGGAAGGAAGAGAGTGTAGGCACCCTCCGAAGAGTGAAAGAAATGATGGGAGGGGCAAGAGAGGGAGAAAGAGGCTGCTGGAGAAAGAAGGAGAAGCAAGAAGTGGAGAGTAATCTTGAGGGATATCCCCTCAAGAGAGTGAGCGAGGAAGGACGAGAGAAAGGGGTGCCTGATCCCCCCATCCGCTTACCGTTACGCCCCTCCCCGCAAGCGCCGTCCGGAGTTGATAAAAGAGGGTGACATGCTTCCACACGTCGAACCCCCTTCAAATCCGCCCGCCGACCGTCGAACTCCCTTCAGATTCGAAGCAGCAAGGACTCTCTGCACACCATCATCAGCAGCTTCGTCTTCCAGAGCGTCTTCCATGCTTCAAATTTGACGGCACAACGCTTCGTGAAGAAAGAGAGAAGGAAGAATGTCAGAGAAGACCTTAAGCGATGGAGAGGGAGAGATGCCCTTCAAACCTTTTATAGGCTAAGGGAGGTTATTTGCCTTAAATGATTCTCCCCTTGAAAACACGCTAAAGGGACTTCTCCTTACGGACGGTCACCTCAGACTCCTCGGCTCTGCCCTAGCGGGACACACGAAGCGGCTAAGCATTCAAAGCATGAGAAAACGGAAAGATAACCTGTCAGACGCCCGTCCATTCATCGTGCGGGTTCCTCGCAGAAAGTATCGGTACTTTCCAACTACTGCGGATACGCAGACCAAACTACGGAAATGGCGGTACAAAAGAGTTAAGTCTTCATCATAACGCTACTGCCTTACGTTCTTTACACAAAAAGAAGAAGCTCTTCTTTGAAAAAAGGATAACATACAAGGAGAAAAAGCCAAATAGATACATTAGGCCCCTGGCCCATCCCGAGACTCGGAAGTGGGAGGCTCGGACGGTCTACCCCCGGCACCCTCGGCGACGGCCGACCCTGGCACTGACCCCACCGGCGTGGGAACTGCCTCGGTTGTGCGCCCTCCCGAGGTATCCGAAGTTGGCGACCCTTCGGACGAAGAGTCCACTTGGTATTTTTCCTCCGATGCCAAACCATAAGAACCGGAGGATGATAAATCTGAGTCATAGCATTGCCCAGACGGGAAATTGATTGTCTCGGACACCTGCTCCTCCGCGTAAGAGATAGCCCGGTCATAGCCTTGCTTGAATCCCTTGCGGATGCCCCGGCGAAGTGCTAACTCATAGTAGGGGAGGGCAGCCTCCTTAAGATCGACCCGGTATGCCTCCGAGCGTCTGTATTGCTCGAGTGCCTCCGCCCCGGCTGATTCCAACCTACTGGTGAGTTTGGCCTTCACCCGCTCCGCCTTGGATAACCTTGGCTCAGCCTCGACCATCTGCTTCTCCGCCTCGGCCCGATTAGCCTCAACCTCCATTTGAAGATGCACGGCTTCCTCAACTCGGTCCACCAGCTCGGCGCGCTCAGCCTCCCACTGGCCATCCAGCTCTACGTGAGCAGCGCGCTCCTCCTCGAGAAGCATGTTCTTCATCTCGAGCAACCCGCGGGCCCGAGCCAGATGCTCGGACAGTGTCCGAGCCTCCATCTGGCTCGCCCGCGCCTGCTCCCTGACCAAAGAGAGCTCCCACCGAAGCCCATCACACTCCTCGAAGAGCCGAGTCATCTTCCTGTCAGACCCACCAAGGGTCCAGGCAAGGTTCGACCGCTCCGACTCCGACCGGGCGTAAGCTTCAGCCAGAGTGGCCCCCATCTGGGCCAGGACCAAGCCGCCCTCCATAATCATCTCGAGGGCCGTCGGTGGGGAGTATTACCAGTCTCCTCCCTTCACCCTTGCAACTATGCCACGGCATACCTAATACAGAGGACCCTGGATACCCAGCCTCTGCAGGGCCGCCGGAAGAGGGACCTCCCCTCCGAGCGACGTCCCACCGGTCGTCCCGGATCGAGCCGCTGCTTCATCCATCCCTCTCGCCTCGATCGGTTGGGGCTGTGTTTCCTCTCCTCGCGACCCCCAGACCTTAACATACTGGGCCCCTACGCCATCGCCCTAAGCGCCACCTACCTCGATCGACGCTCCAACCTCGACCGCAGCACTAGAGACGTCCACATCATCCCCGGCCCCCTCGGCTCCTGCAAAGGGGAGAGCCAAGCCAACATCACCGCCGACCGCAGAAGTTGCCCTGACCTCCACGACCCCCTCTTGCTCAGCGGATGGGAGAGCCCACCCAATGGGGTCGGCCCCATCATGCTCGGCAGAGGGGTGAGCCGAGCCAGAGTCACCTTCGACTGCGGGGATGGCCCCGGCCTTCTTGGCCCGCTTCCTGGCCTTCACGGCGTCCCGGATCATGCCCTCCATGGGATCCTTGCGCTTGGACCCCTGCAGCCCGGAAGATTCACCCCGGGCCGCCCCCTTGCCCTTATCTCGGGCTCGGGAGTGACCCGCGGGAGCAATCAGCTCTTTGGCAGCCGAATCATCACCGAGATCGATCACCGCCCGCTCGGCCGTAGGCTCCTCCTCCACAGCCAGCCGCCTGACGTCTGCGTAGAAGAAGATGTGATCAGGAAAATAAATTGGTCTCATCATCCGACAAAGAAGCTGATCCATAGCATCTGAACCTGTCGGATGTAGCCGCGTGAGAAAGCACCGCTCGATGTTCTCCGGGGTAATCAGCTCCTCCGTGGACTGGCGATGCTTCAGCAAAGTGACCGCATACTCCTCCACATCCGAAGAAAACTCGTCCTGCCTCGGAGGGATGTTCCGATGGAAATTGAGGATTACGGGACACCTCCACATCTCCTCCACCGAAGAAATCCCCACCCAGAAGAATTGAGTTTTCCATCGCTTGTGCGAAGAATCCTTCACGACCAAGGAGACGCAGCTCCTATTCCGCCTCGCCTAGATGAAATAGAAGCCCTTCCCGACCGAGGGGTGCACCTTCAACTCAAAAAAATAATGGAAGAGGTCCAAGGAAGGAGGAACCCCGCATTGGTGACAGAGGATGCGAAAGGCGGAAAGAAGAAGATAAGAGTTGGCTACCAACTGTACGGGCGCCAATCGAAAGAAATCGAGAAGCTTAAGCACAAAGGGCTCGAAGGGAAGGCGGAACCCACCCTTCCACGACAGAAGGAAGGTGCAGATATGGCCCGTACGAGAATCCAAGCTCGTCTCGTGCGGGGCAGCCACGGTGAAGTAAAACTTATAGGGCAAGCAAAACTGGTGCTCCAGCCTTTTCACCTCTGCCTCCCCCAGCTCGTTGCAATTTGGAGCCGGTGGCATCACCGTCACCCTCACCGCAGGCTCGCCCTCCCACTCTTCAACCTCCAAATGCTAATCCGCCATGGATTCAGGAGAGGAACTTGAAGAAGAATACTCCCGAGATTCCGAAGACTCCGGAGGAAGAGGAAGCTGTCGTACCACCTCCGCGGTTATCTCCGCCAACTCTGCAAACACCTCTGCAAGCCTCTGCTCTTCCGTCGTGTCCTCACGATGTATCAAAGAGCCCCAAAAGCAAGCACGAAGGAGAGCCAAACCCTAAAAACTGAGGGAGTCTGGAGCGACGACAAGCGCACAACGCCTATATTCCCACACGGAAGGTGGTGCGTCGTTCCGACCTTCGAGAAAAGGGGGCCCCTTCAGTTCAAATCCATCAAAATCATCATTATTACAGGCCCAGGTGACCACGACACGTGGCTTCTTAACACCGCCAGATCTCCACCCACCCGAGCCACGCTGGTCCAAAACCCTAACGGTGACTCTTCCGAGCTTACCAAAGCTCGGGAGTAGGCGGGGGACAAGTGAAGAGGGGGATTTCTGTAGCCCATCTAAGAGCGACCGAACTAGGTCCATCAGGACCAAACGAGGCCCAGCTCATCTAAGTGACAGCCCTACAGGGCCCACTTAGCATCAAAGCCCAATAAAATCACTCGGGATCAAGCCCTTCCTCGACGGCCATTAGGCTCGGAAGGCCCGAGCGTCGGTCCAGTTGGAGGAAGACCCGAGCCCGAGTTATTCCTCTCACCGGGATAAAGGCTAGCGCCCCGCGCCCACTCCGACCGAGCCTCATCCGAGCTATACTTATCACTCGGAAAGGGCTGGCACTCTTCATGCTTGGGATGACCAACGATTACTTATCCCCGCTACCGTTGAGAGCCCTTTATGAGCAGGACTTCATAAGGATAAGGGACCCACGACCCCACAAGGCTATAAAGATCCCACGATGAAGACGTAAAGAGCCCACGTTGAGGACGTAACTTCCGCCTAGAACTCCTCAGCTTATGGGACTCATGAGGCTAATGCACTATTTAAACCTGGGACTCCCTCCAACGAAAGGTAAGGGCCTACACCCGCCTAAAACTCCCTGAGCAGGAACCACTTCACCACCTCGGTGGAGAGGGATATCGTGCATCTCCCCACTCATCCTCTCATAACTTCCACCACTGCTCTACTGACTTAGGCTTCGGAGGGTTTACCCCAGGGAACCACCCCTGGGCCCCCTGATCTATTTCCCTTCCTTGCAGTTCACTGATCGGTGATCATCTCCCCAGCTCAGGACCAGCGTGAGATCGCCCCTCTTCAATGTCCCCCAAAAGGGGTACAGAAAAAAACAAAATCAGCCATATATTTGACCGCTTTAAATTGGGACCAGTGTCAAATGTCTGCCCTGCGAGGGTAATTTTAATGTCATAAAAGCGGGGTTAAACCGTAGATGGGACGGTCCTAAAAATAGTGAAATATCGGCCCAAGATAGGATCGAACTATGACCATAATGGGGTAGCCCCCAAGGCTTAAGCTCAACCTGAAAAGGCCGGATTAATGTCCCCTTGCATAGGGTCCAAGAGAGGTAGAAGCCCTGAGCAGAAAGCCCTTAATTTCTTAAGAAGAGTTTTGATGTTTGTTTATTCAATATTATTCTACTGTAAGTATTATTAGTTAACACGGTTCACTTTCATTGTTTTTTTATTTATTTTTTTAATTTTTTTTATTTCTCTTCCCTTTCTTTTATTTCTTTTAACGCACAAGGAAGGTCAAGACTACCGCGTCGACGCAGGGCCCAGACTACGTCGACGCGCAACGAGTGCAGAAGAGAGGACTGGTGGGGAGGTTGTTGCGTCAACGCTGGTGTTCACGGTGTTGACGCACAAGCCTCAACCAGGGAGCTGGCAAGAGCCACTGCGTCGACGCAGGGCCAGGCTGCGTCAACGCAGCCTCTGCGAGTAAGCGAGAAACCATCTTATTCTTCATTTGTTTATCTACTCATGCGATGGATTGATCTTGGAGCTTTTAATAAGTGTTAGACTTCAATCTTCCTACTCCATTCTTTTAGTTTTCTTCTATTAATTTTTTTAGCTTTCCTTTTAGTGGTAACAAATGAGCTTAATGGTGACAAATAGGTTTTAGCAGTGAAAAATGTGTTTTAGCAGTGAAAAATGGGTTTTAGCAATGATAAATAGCACCTTAAGGGTGACAAATGGCTCTTAGCGGGGAAAAATGACCGACAGAGCGGAGAACAAGAAGGCTGTGTTGACGCAGCCTCTTCCCTGCGTTAACGCAGTCAAGGTTCTGTCCGTGTTTTAATAGCAGTGAAAAATGTGGCTTAAGGGTGACAAATGGCCTATAACGGTGAAAAATAGCACCTTAAGGGTGAAAAATAGATCAATAGCGACGGTTACGAGATGAAAAGCCATAAACAGCATTCAACACGGGCAGACTGAATGGAAGGTGTCGACGCAACATGGTCTTGGCGTCAACGTGATGGCAGCTTGGCAAGGCAGAACGGCAGGATATCAAAGGACTCGTCGACCCGGCCTATCCCATGCGTGGACGCACTGAAAGGTTTGGTCAACCAAAAGTGCGGGACTGGTCGACCAATTTCAAGGATTGGTCGACCAATTTTGGCTAACCCACTATAGTTTGCAAGCATACACATGAGATCTGCGCACAGGGCTTCTAACAGAATTCTTTTGCAGGAAAGTTCCCTTGTAGGGAGGCAGCCAAGCATGCTCGCATGATAGATATGTGGGATTAATTGATGCACGCAATGCATATATGTTTCACCACGTGTGTGAATGAATTGCTCAATGCAAAAGGATGCATGAGGGAGGGGAATTATGACTATGCTTGTGCAGGTGTTATAATGCATGCAAAGGGGTTTAGCATGATACTATCATTGGATAGAGGCCAGATCAAGGGGGGAATCGACCCATAGGGTCGACCCCAGATGTAGTAGGTGGCAGACAGAACTAGGCTAGAAAGGAGCTGACTCTAGGAGTCGACTCCTCCCAAAGCAGACCTCAACTGGTCCTTTCCCTTTTAAATCATGCAGGTATGGATGCAAGAATGCATATTGACTATATGATTATGCAATGTTGGGAGTGCAGGAATGTAGATCTTGAGCATGGCTATGTCATGTTATGAATGCAAAAGTAGAGATTTGCTACATGATTTGCATGAATATGAATATAAAAATGCAGGTTGCTACATGATTATGCAATTATGGGTGCGAACATGTAGATCTACAGCATGACCCTGTCATGTTGCAAAGTGCAGATTTACTGCATGATTATGCCATGTTATGCTCATTTTTGTTAAATTGCTTATTGTCATCAATGTTATTTCATTCTTTCTTTTATTCTTTTCATCATTTTGGATTCATCATTCTTTTTATTAATTCCTTTTCATTATTGCTGCCAGTAAAGCATTAGTCTTCATTTGTCCATATCTTCAACAGAGAATTGTGCTTCAATCTGTTCATATTCTTATCATCAGTCCAATTTTGTTAAGTTCAAAATTCTGATAAAATTTGGACAGCACCTCCCCCGGACCCGAGCTTTGGGGGTGAAAAATAGGAGCACATCCACCAGGAAATCCTGGGATGGCCCAAAAAATCAGAGCAAGTCAAGACTGACGGCTCTATATCCCAAAATTGGGTAGAGAGGATGCCCCGAGGACGGGCCTACTAGGGGGTCTCTACTGACCCAGGGATGATTTGATTTCCAACTACATCATGCATCTTGTGCAGTTAATTGTCGCTGGCTCTAAGGCCATTAATGTCTAGCCCTCTGATGAAACATCTACAAGAGAACATGCTATAGAGGAGCAGAACCCTGGAGTGGTATGAGGTAAAGCTCTAATTGGTATAAAACCGTGATGTGCCCCTTCCCCATGTCGGGTCCTTAAAAGTAAAAGAAAAGCTTCTATGCAACTGAATATAAACGATGTTGCTCTGGTGTATGAGAACACAGATCACGCCTAAGTCATCAGCGATTCTATGCCCATGTTGGAGCCTTGGAGCTGCGATGGTCAGTGTCCAGTAGGCATGAAGACACATCCTTAAAGAAGACATAGCCCCATGGGGCGTTTAAGCAAACACCAGTGTGCTCGTATGTGATTGGCATGGAAACCATGACACCGAGCAGTGACTCTTTGATGAATTAGAACCGAGCAGAAGGGAAAGCACAGAGAAAATAAACTCTATAAGATTTGGGATTGAGCGAGAGTCTCCACAACCCTTGAACTCGGGTGAGGAGGCACATGGTCATTTCCATGAACAGAAAATAGTATGCGCCAATCAAATAAGAGAGGAGTGTATGAATCAGATGCGGACCTGCTTGGAGCTTTTGGGAAGGGACCTGGCGCAATCAATATTGCCCATGAAGGGTGATGATCCACTGTAAAGCTCAGAACATGATGTCAAAGCTAGCTTCTGACTAAGCAACAGAACTAAACTAAGACATAGATATGTATTCGACGAACCAGAGGGCAACAGAACCTAACACCCAATCCATTGCGATTGGACGGGCTAGGCCTGAACACCTCCTATGAGATAAAGCTCTTCCCTGGCGAGGAGGCCCAAAGAGTAGAAAAGATAAATAAGAGCAATCTTGCAGCGAGTAGGGGGGCTGGGATTAAAGAAACTCTAACGTAACAGATGGACAACATATCAACATCAAAGTATGGTTTCATTCGCCACTTTGCACAAAAGGGACTACATCATTCCATAGCTAGCTCGTACAGAAGAGCAGCAAGAAAAGAAAAGAAACAAGAAGAAACCCAATGGAGGGAATACACAGTAGACAAAGAAAAGAGAAAACAAGGGGGGAGGGTGGAGCATTGACTCCTCTCCCTCCCCAAGCAACACACCTCTCCCTCTTCTCTCCCTTTCTTTCTCTTCAACGTAGGGGTAGCAGCGGAGGGCTCTGGGATCACTCTCCAGGAAGCTTGAACAGCACCTGCGAGGGAAGAATAGAGTCGCCAAGGGGAAAGAGAGAACAGGCCAGAGAGAAGCTTCAGTAGGGTGTTCCTCCCTTTTTATAGCAGCCAAAGGCCCCTTTTCTTCTTTTCCAAGGCAAGGAGGGCCAAGATAATCTCCAATGATTGGAGAATATTGTTTCCCACACGTCCTGTATGGTCGTACGGGCCGCTAGAAGGTGCTTCGATCGTGCTTTTGGGAGGACACACGTCACGCTCGTGACACGGTCGTACGGGCTTGTCTACATCTTGAGGATGCATTGACGCACCTTGTAGGCTGCGTCGACACAGTCTTCTACTGTCAGGAGCCTTTTCTTTGTCTCTTCTTCAGGTGCGTCGATGCTATTGATCTCATGCGTCAACGCAGCCCATCATCCAGAGCCTACGCTCGTTTCCTGTCTTCAGCCGCGTCGACGCAATGGTTTCAGTGCATCGACGCAGCCAATAAGCCAGAATGCCCTTTTATATTCCATTCTTCAGGGGCATTGACGCGGGTGAGGAGATGTGTCGATGTCAGTGTTGGTTGCTTGGCAGCTTTCCAATGTCTCGTCTTCAAGTGCGTTGACGCAGCCAATGAGCTGCGTCGACGCAACCTACTACTCAAGGTCTTTCTTTCTCTTTCTTGAGCGGTCCTTGCTTGGCTTGCCTGCCATCATATTTTAGGTGTCCACAACCTCTTGGAGATCCAGGAGATCAAGCCCGTCGCCACTGCGAAGGCAATAATCAAAGAAGAAGCGAAGTTGGTGGGCTGCTACGTCCACCATGTCGACACCAGAAGGAAGCGCACTCCACCTGCCAGGCGGGCAGCCAAGGAAAATGATGGTACGCTGCAAGGCCGGCTATCCACCTCGGGCAAGTCCGTTATGATCGAAGGCATCCGAGTCTTCCTCAACGGTTGGCAGGCCACGATCCCACCCGACAGGGTGATACCAGCTGTGCCGGTGCACAACCACTTTCAAGCACTGGCTCGGGATCGAGAGGACCGCACTAGGTCCAAGATGAAGGGAGGGTCGGCCCCGAAGCCGACCAAATTCAAGCAAGTGTGGGTGCCAAAGCGGCGGGCCCCAATCCCAGTTCAACTAGAGCCCGTCAAGATTGACAGGCTCGAGGAAGAAAAAGAAGATGGAGAAGAGGAGACCAAGATGCCAGTTCGAGCGTCTCGAAGACCAGCCTTCCGAGCTTATGGCCGGCAGGCGAACATTTACTCAAATGATGGAAGGTATGGCGAGAGGTCCGAAGGGAGGTGTCTCGCCTACAAACCACCAACACAAGCTAGGGTGCCATCACCAATGGTCTGCCCCACCAATGGGAAAGATGATATTACTCAAGCCGTAAGAGGATACCTCCGTGGCCTCAGAAATATCCTGTTGGGGACATAGCGGCTTCTAGAAGCCGTAAATGATGCGGAAAGAAACTGGTGGCAACAAGTCAACCCGGGAGACATTGAAGATATAGAGTCGGGATGCTATGGGTTACCCCTCCGTGAAGAAGCTATGCTGAGAATCTCGTTGTTTGACAGGTTAACTTTCCCTAGACAATCAACATTGAAATGGACCCGAAGAAATGAGAAGCTACAGATTTACACCTGCAATATGGCTAGAATGGTCAGTCATTACGGGGCCCTCCCCGAAGATCATGAAGAAGTGGCCAGGCTTACTGAAAGGCCGGGTCCCCTCACCAGGACAGGGAGAGCCACAGCTGAAGTAATACAAGCCCTCACCGGTGAAACTAGCTCAAATGCGGTCACCATGGCGGCGAACATGATTACTACTGAAGATGAAGGAGAAAGGCCAAGCCATTCTCCAGATATTTCGTTGGAAGGGGGAGGCCAAGTTCCTAGCCCATCTACCCCCGATCCGGCGATGATGTTGCTGCTCCAAGCATATCGACAAGAGATCGAAGCTCTAAAAAGGCAAGTGAGCGAGTTGACCATGCATGCTTCTACTTCGAAGCATGTCAAAGGCCCTTCGGAAACATCCCAGCCAAGCGCTGATGAATTCGAGGGCTCACCCCAAAGGATGACTTCACAACCGGTACCAAACTACACTCGGGGCACGGCACCAATACAACATCCGGCTTCTCAACACCAAGGCACCACCATGGTACCTCAGGCAGTGGTGTTGGCAACGCCACAAAGCCAGCCAGCTCATTTCTACCCAGAGCCGGTGGACCCAACAATGGCGAACAAGTTGATGATTGAACAAATGATCGAGATGAAGCTGGCCGATTGAAGCACCGAGGAATATGCCTCTTTTGATGTGTACAAGGTGCCCTACCCGGTCAATCATGCGGCCAAAAGATTACCTCCCAACGTCAACAAGCCGCCAAAATTTGACAAGTTCAATGGCCAAGGTTCCCCGAAGGAACATATAGCCTATTACATCAACGTGATGGGTGATTTGACGACCGATGAATCGTACCTACTGAAGTTCTTCGGGTCCTCCCTTACGGGGCTCGCCTTCGAATGGTACTCGAATCTGCCGGCAGGGTCCATCATTGACTGGCCGGACATGCAACGAAAGTTTCGGGAGCGGTTCCAAGTCACCGAAAGGGAGTCATGTGGGCACCGAAAATTGCACACCCAGATGTCCCGCTCGGCCCCGCATCAACAACGGCACTGAGTGAAGAAGCCCCGGAGAGACTGGTCGTCCGGACTCCCTAAGTATGCGTGTTGCCGCGAAGCCGCCTCTGGGAGCCACGACCGTGAAGAGAAACCAATCACAATGAGCCCCACAATTCGTGGGCCTCGGAGAAAGCCAAGTAGGCCATGACTCGTGTCCATAACAGGCTCAGAACGGGCTCAAAAACACGCCCAATTTGGCCTTCAACGGCACACCCTGGGGTGCTCAGCGGCACGCCCCTTGGGCTGCTCAGCGGCACACCCTGGGGTGCTCAACGGCACGCCCCTTGGGCTGTTCAGCGACACACCCCTGCGGCTGCTCAGCGGCACACCCCCTTTGGCGTCCCAGCGGCACGGCCCAGGGCCTTCAGCGGCGCACCCCCATCCAGGGTCTTCAACGGCACACCCCCTTGGGGGGGCTGCAGCGGCACGCCCATCCGGGGCTCCAGCGGCACGCCCATCCGGGGCTCCAGCGGTACACCCTTCAGACCGTTCAGCGGCACGCCCCCATGGAGCTTCAGCGGCACGCCCCTTTGGGTCCCCAGCGACACACCCTTTTGGGCTTATGTCTACCCCAGCGACACGCCCAGCCCGGCCTTCAACGGCACGCCTATTGGGTGCTCCCGCGGCACGCCATTTTGCCTCTCCCACGGCACGCTTGTTCAGCCCGCCAACGGCACAGCGTGAAGGCATTTTCAACGGCGGGACGACGTGAAGTCCATGCCCTACATATCCTTGGCGAGCAGTGAGCCGTCCGAGGTGTCGGCCGATCGTTGGGCCACGCAGGCTACTCCACTGACAGCCAGGACAGGGGGAGTCAAACCCCATCCTCACGGGCTGCTTCCCGCCTTCGACGGCCATGGTCAAAGCCCCCGCTGCTGGGAGTATAAAGGACTCCCGTTCAAGAAGAACGAGGGGGGACGTAGACAGAGGGAGATACACACACAGAGGCAGACGGAGAAGAGTAAAGGAGACGAAGAAAGAAGAGACGGAGGAGAAGAGAGAAAGGGAAGAAGAGGCGTTCCGGCGGGAGCTCCCTCTGACGGCCACCGGGAAGAAGAGAGAGTAAGAGAGGAGGAGGGTTTGATGTAACGGGGGGAGGTGTGGGAGAAGGGGGGTGGACGGTCGTCCCCCACTTCAGCCCCAACACCTTCCTCTCCGGGGTTTTCCTTGTTTTCCTCTTCCCTTTCTCTTGTTCTTGGGTTTTCTTTCTTGCCCGTAACCTTGGCTCGGGCATGTCCGTCAATGTATATGTAGGGCCTCGACCCTTTGCTTCCCGTGAATGAAAAATCACCCTTCTTGGGTCTTTCATGTTATTTCTACTGATTTATTCCCGCCTTTACGCATTGTGTTACTCTTTTCTTTTTTTTTCTCCTCCGGTGTTCTTTTGGAGCCTCGTTGGCGATGTGATCCCTCCCCTATGAGTTTCGGTCTCACGGGCTCTTCACTCCCTTCCACGGCCATCTACTATGCCCACCGGCTTGAGGAGGGAGGGAGGCCCTTGCTCTCTCTCTGAACACCCAGCTACCAGTAGCCCACCCTTGGCCTTGAGCTTCCCTCTTTTCCTGAATGACCTACAAGCCTCCCAGCCCATACACTTAGCTTCCCCCTTTTTTATCTCCCAGAGATGCAACTTTCCAGCCCTTGGCCGGCACACCTTTTGGCCCTCAGCGGCACACCCCGTTGGCCCTTGGTCGGTACACCCTTCTGACCCTTAGCGGCATACCCCTATTGGCCCTCAGCGGCACACCCCGTTGCCCTTGGCCGGTACACCCCTTAGGCCCTCAGCGGCACACTTTCTGGCCCCCCCAGTGGTACACCTTCCCCTGGTGCCTCAGCGGTACGCCCTCAGCCGCCAACCCCCAGCCCATTCTATCTAGTACTAGAAGTCTTCCGTTCACGGTTTTCTCCGGGTTTTCTGAGGCCCCATAAAGGTGTTCCTGCCATCGGGCGCCCACCTCCAGTTGTCGGGTTCCGCCACTCCATGTGGGCGCGTTCCCATTATCTCCCTTACGCCCCGGGTCAAGGGGAGATGCTGCCGAATTTTTGTCAGAAAATAACATGTTAAATAAGGCAAAAGGAGGCAACAAACGAACATAATAATTAATGATGAAGCCTTCCAACTAATCAAGCGACCGCCGATACCATGATAAGAACCGCACTAATCAACGCCATGACAGGCCGAACTTCTGACTTATGGCAGAGAAGCCGAACAGAACAAAACAAGGGAGAAGTTTATATAAAACTGCATGAAAATTAAAACAAGAAGAAAAGAAAAGCCTTAAAACAAAGAGTTGAAGACTGATTGATCCTCCACCATCATGCCCTGAGCGACCCTTCACCGGTGCACTCTCACCCCTCCCAGCGGTACGCTCATCCAACTCCTTCCCCGGCATAATCCTTCCAACCCCAGCGGTACCCCCTACTGCCCCTCAGCGGCACGCCCCTTGAACCCCCAGCGGTACACCCCTATTGCCCCCAGCGGCACACCCCTTGAACTCCCAGCGGTACACCCTGATTGCCCCAGCGGCACACCCTCTTTCAAGCCCAGTGGCACACTCCTCTCAATCCCAGCGGTACACCCCTTTGAGCCTCCTGCAGCACACCCCCCCCCCTCAGCGCCTGCCCGGTACACCCTATACCCCCTTCGCCGGTACACCTTTTTCCACCCTTCGCCGGCACACTTCCCTTAGGGTCCCTCAGCGGTACACCTTATTCCCTTCGCCGGCACACTACACATATACATCTATATAGCATGATAGTAGTATTGATAATAGCAAATGAATTAGTGAAAATTACGCTAATTAAAGGACTCCGAATATGCAACATTAATAGTGATTAAAGAGATGGGAGGGGTAATAAAAATAATCAAAATAGTAATAATAATAATAATAATGATAATAATGAATAAAAGAAGAGAAATCATCAGGAGCAAATGCATAAAGAAGTAATAAGCAACAGAGAAAAGAGATGCACATAATTAAGAGAATCCCAGATAAAAGATGCTAGGGCCCACACCGCAGCCCCATCTCTCCCCGGGACCCAGGGTAAAAGGAACAATAATGCCGCCCTCTCAGGCCTGGCTCGGATCTTGGGAATCATCCCGACATGGTCCGGTC
This sequence comes from Amorphophallus konjac, assembly GCA_022559845.1. NCBI lineage: Eukaryota > Viridiplantae > Streptophyta > Magnoliopsida > Alismatales > Araceae > Amorphophallus > Amorphophallus konjac. Next base: position 154,728,583 of record CM040121.1, read on the forward strand.
CCGACCTAGCCTCGGGCCGACATCCCGACCTGATCAGATTTGTTTCTCGTTCCGGACGCCTTCCGAGTCATCATTGAAATTGCCGTGCACTCGGCATACATTTCAACGGACTCGTCCCGATTTTCCCGTCGCGTTCCCATCACGGACCGGTGTCCGAACATGAAAAGGTCCATGAGTGACCAACACGGTCGACGATTTGTGGTCTGAATACAACTCCCAGTGTGATCTGCCCCTATCTCTCTCTCGCAATTAGTATTATTCTTTTCGGCCGCGGGGCCTCTAATTTCGACATCTAATCAAGGGTATTCCCTCGTATGGGGGATGTAAATGACGTCGTGACCTTGATGGCGCGATGGGATTCGGTCCCGACACGAACCACACAATCGCCTGACGAAGTCAGATCGAGCGCACCATGGGCTCTTCGGAGCCCGAATAAATTGTCACCTCGGTGACTGACACGCCCACGCACTTAACAGACCAACGCCACCAGCCGAAATGAACCCGCCCAACGAAAAGTGCGTCCACAGTTCTGGCACGCCCGGTGGGACTTATCCACCCTTCATCTCTTTGCCGAAATTAGGGGCCCCGCGGCCCCCTTCTTGTAATACTAACTGTGCTACTTTCTTGAATGCTGGAAGAGAGAGAGGCATCATGGAACTGACAATGGCTGTCGTCTGCGGCCCTCAAGTCATGGAGAACCATGTCCGAGGCGGCTACCTGGCGGTGCCCCTCAACTTCGGGAGCTTCCCTCCCACTGTGGGCTTCCCCAACTTCTTGGGGGTGGCCTTTGCCGAGATCCTCGACGTAGAAGCGCCCGAGGAGTCCCAGATCAACGCTCCCGCTCCGGGGGCCATTGAAGCTGCTGTCGGCCGAGCTGTGGTCGAGAACAACGATAGCGTCCCCACAACGACGCTGAGCTGGAACGTGCACCACGTGCACCAAACTACCGGCCCATCCCACCAAGGGTCGACATCTCACCGAAGAAGGCTCCGGAGGAACAACACCAGCATCGGCTCAGGGCGCCGCGCCTCCAACTCCGGAAAGTCCATGACTGTTGGGGCCCTCCGAGTCCGCATAGACGGGCAGAGGCCCCAGGTGACGCTGGACCGCATCGTCCCGACCATCCCAGTCCGCAACTCGTTTCAAGGACTGGAGAAGCTAAAAGAGAGGGCGACGCCCGCAACCCCGGCCGTGGCACCGAAGAAGGCGCCGGCTCACAGGCCGGCCAAACTGAAGGAAGTCTGGGTACCCAAGGAGGCCCAGCCCACTGCACCCGCCCAGGCAGGGCCCGGCACTTTCCGCCCGAGGAGGGCCCGACGAGATGGCAGGGTCAAGGAGATGACCCCAACTCTCTGACCGACACCCGTCATCCCGGTGCCATCCGAGAATGTCCACCGCCGTCGCCGAGGGCGCCGGCACAATGCTGCCCGCCCGGCTCTCACGGCCTATTCTCCTCCTGCCGCTATCATCGACATGCAACCACCAGCCGCTCTCCCTGACCAGGAGTGGCAAGGGATCGAGCAGGCAATGAGGAATTCCCTCCGAGGCCCGGGTGGCACCCCCGCCGGCCGCCAGAGACTGCAGGGGGCAATGGCTTCCGCTTTTCAAGAGGAAGGCGCCCTACCCGCGCCTAGCGTGGAGTAGAGGACCCGCCCGGAGGAGCTGCGCCAGTCCCCTGTACGGGAGGAAGCGCCACCCCAACGGTCGGTCTTCGACAGGCTGGTATTCCCAGGAAGAATGTCCAGGAGGGTGACAAAGAGAAACAAGAACAAAAAATGGCAAACATTCACCTGCAACATGGCAGGAGTTCATGGTCGGTATGGGGCCTTGCCCACCGATCCGGAAGAATTGGCCAGAATAGCCGTCAGGCCGGGACCCCTTACTAGAAGAGGGAGAGCGGCAGGCGGCGCAACACCCACAGGCCCCGAAGGAACCTCACCTGAAGAGCCCCTTGCGGCCCTCACGGCCAACGTGGTCACCACCGGCGACACGAGCGGCGGACCCTCTACATCATCCGAGGACGCCCCGGACGAAGAGACAGGGGGCATGCCTAGTCTCCCCACAGTTGACCCGACGATGCTGCTGATGATGCAGCGGTTCCAGCAAGAAATTGAGTCACTTAAAAAGCAACTAAATGAGCGGAACACACCGCCCCCGATGTCCTGGCAGACCGAGGTTTTACTCGAGGCACCCAGGGACAGGGGGCAGTCCTCAGAAGCAGCTCTCCCAGCAGCTCTCAACCCTCTCGGGGGCGCGCCCCTGCAGCAGGTACACGGCACCGCACAAGCCCCGCCATAGGCCTTACTTTCCCATGGGTCCCTCATGGCCCCCCAGGCGACCGTCCTGGCCACCCCGAGCATGCAGCCCGCCCATTTTTATCCGAGTCCGGTCGACCCGGCAACAGTTAGTCGGTTGATGTTGGAACAGATGATAGACATGAAACTGGCCAAGAGAGGTGACGGGGATCAGACGCCGTTCGACGTCTACCGGGTGCCCTACCCGGCTCACCATGCTGCGAAGAAGTTGCCGGTCGGCGTCACCAAGCCGCCCAAGTTCGAAAAGTTCAATGGGCAAGGGTCCCCCAGGGAGCATATTGCTTATTATGTGAACATCATGGGGGACTTGGCTGCTGATGAGGCCTACCTCCTAAAATTCTTCGGCTCAACACTTACCGGACTCGCCTTCGAGTGGTATTCCAGCTTGTTACCCGGGTCGGTGGCCGATTGGCCCGACATGCAAAAGAAGTTCAAAGAAAGGTTCTATGTTGCAGAACGAGAAGTCACTGTAGCAGAACTCTATGCCACAAGGCAAAAGAACGATGAGTCGGCCCGCGACTACATCAAGAGATGGAGGAACCTCAGTATGAGGTGATGGCATCCCCCGCACCAGGAGGATGCGGTGCAGATCTGCAAACAAAACTTGAAGAAAGAAATCCTAGAAAGGATGATCGGCACCGAGGTAAAGACATTTGACCGCCTGAACAATGTGGTAGCATAAATCGAGGCGTTTTTGGCCCGATACTCCTCCACTCCAGCCATGTCAAGCCAGAGGGCCAGGCAGGCCGAGAAGAAACCAGCTCCCCCCGAGGTGCACATATTAGACTTCCAGGCTTTTGAAAAGCAGAAAGAGAAAGCCAAGGGGGCTGCCACCCTACCTCCGCCCAGAACCACAGAACGGCGGGAGGGCCCCTCACTGAGGGAGAAGATGAGAAACAAGCTATATTCCTTCTCCCGGGACAAATCCAAGCTCTTGTTCGAATGGGCAACCAGCTACAACAAAATTACACTGCCAGAGCCGAAAAGGCCCGGCGACCTAAAGAAAAAGGACGACCCGCGCTTCTGCCCGTACCACCGAGTGCTCGGGCATACCATTGAAGACTGCTATGTCTTCAAGGATGTTATCGAGTCCTTAATCAAGAATGGGGAGCTGGATATGGGGGAGCATAGAGTAGACCCCCTGCAACCGCATGAGTTGCCCAGCATAACCTCCACTGTCAACATGGTCTCGCTATACCAGGAGTTGCCTGAGGAGTGGGCGGAGGCCTGCCCCCGCGCCACTTATGAGACCTTCATCATGACCCCGGCTCAGGATCAAGGAGGTTGGCAGACTGCAACTAGAAAGAATAGAAGAGCACACGTCCCTCGACCCAGCCCCGGAGTTCGTCTCAGGGATGTGACACCCCTGCCTGCACCGCCCCCGGCAAGCCCAGTTCACCACGACACGGCCCTCGGCTGGTCATGAGGCGGCCCACTCATAACAAAAAGAGCTCTGTCCCGCTGCGGATGCGTTAGAAGACCAGTCCGACGGTCCAAAGACTCCAGGCTATTATTGATGGGCTCGAAGATTATGAGCAGCCCGAAATCCAGCCCGTGGAGCTGAAGGAGTATGTCCCATGGGAGGAGTTCAAATCGCTCGAACTGGCTCCAGGGGCAGAAGCTGAAGCAGAGAAAAAGCCTCCCCTGTGGGCTGAACTTCCCCAAGAGCAGCCATCCGCCGCAGCGGGAAAGAAGAAGAAGAAGAGAAGACCCAGGGGCAAGAAGAAGAAGGAGGTCATCGTCGCCTGCAACACCCTCTCGGCGTTATTCGACACTGCCCTTTCCCTGGAGGAAACAGAAGAAGAGCCACCCCATGAGCCGCCAGAGGTGAATCAAGCTGAAGTCTCCACTTCCCAACATGCCACCAGGTCGGGAAGGAAGTGGGGGCGCCCTCCTCAGGATAACCTCAACATCATGCTCAGGGGGGAACAACCATACCAGGTTCCCGACCCTGGGGTCCGAGGCACAGAGATCCCTCCTCCGGCGGGTCTCTATCCCGTAGGGGCTAGGAGCCGAGGCACCCCTTCATTCGTCGAATTCCTGTTAGCCCGAGCAGGCAGGAAGGCACGCTCCCAGGGGTCTCCTTCGACCGAAAAAGTAAGCAGCTCTCAAGCTCTACCGGCGGCAACTCTTCCTCAGCCATGAGAGAACAACAGTGACATCCCGAACCTCGCCGAATTCATGCGGGGGACGGAGGAAGCCCAGCAGGCCCCGTCGGCTCAACAGGCTACAACAGAGCCCACAAAGCTGGCATCCCCTGACCTGGCACCCCAGCTCCAGGGTGGGGGCATGCGCAGCAAGCCCGAAGAGATGAAATTACTCAAGGTGTGGGCTGCCGACCGAATAGTCAGACACCTCAAGAAGATCCCGACCCGATTTACCGTGTGGGAGATGCTGTCTTTGGACGAAGAAACACGGCAGGCCATCATTGCCGCCCTCCAGACGCCAGCGCACCTTAAAGCTTGCCTGGCAGAAATGTCACATGAAGTAGCAGTGGCTTTCACAGAAGATGACATGCTCCTGCCGACCTGTAGTCACAACAGACCCCTCTACATGAAAGGGCAGTTGAATGGCCAGCCTATCAATAGGGTCCTGATCGACCCAGGGGCAGCGGTAAATATACTCTCCTACCGGGTGTACCAGAAACACTACTTTGACATACACCTGGTTGAGGTTAAAAATGTCAAGATTGCTGGCTTTAACTAGAAATGTGAGGTGCCCATGGGGGTTGCAGAGTTTAACTTGACCTTTGATGACTTCACCACCAAGGTCCAGTTCCACGTCATCAACTCCAACACTTCCTACAAGGCGTTGCTTGGCCGGCCTTGGCTACACCAGAACAGGGTGGTACCTTCCACCTTGCACCAATGCATCAAGTACCCTTGCGAGGGGAAGGAAGTCAGAATCTTCGCCGACCTCCATCCGTTCGAGGTGTTCGAGTGTCACTTGTCAGATGCTAATCTGTACTTAGAAAAGGCGAAGCAAGCTCCTCAAGCTGCCCAAGATAAAGGGAAGAAGAAGGTGGAATCAAGTGGCTGGTTCCCTCCGCCACCCCCAGGCTATGTGATGCGGGACGGAACTGACAAATGGACTAAACCTATGATGAAGACCAAGTGCGGCCAGCACTCACACGTGACAAGGCAAGCCGAGTGATCGACCTCCGTACTATTCCTCCGAAGAGAGGCGTCTCTCAACAAGAAACCCAAGTCCACGGTCGTCCCTGTGAGGGAAGCGAGTGGATCAAAGCGGCAAAGGAGCCGACGCGCAACTATAGGAGTCTAGTCCGAGCTCGGTGCTCGACTAGGGCCACGGAATGGGATACTCTCACTCACGATCTCGCGGTGTTGAATGCTAGCTAGGATCCCTACACTCTCACGCGGCATACAAGATCACATACTAGTAAAGTAAAATGCCAAGGGGGGGGGAGCGTCGCACGTACCTCCACGCCTAGGCGTGGGGAAGGAACCCCGGCCGAGACCGACAACCCCGATACACACAATGAAAGAATAGGTACAAGCCAGCAATGGTGCCCACTCCTCGCAGGGAGATAACAGGCTACAACAATTCCATTCGGGGCGGCCGATACACGGGCTGACGGGCAGCACTCGGTGAAGGGTTGGCCACGAGGAGGGTCCGGATGACGATCGGCAGAATCACAGCAACGCGCGACTCGGTGGTAAACGTTCCCACGAATGGATCCGGAGTCCGATTGGGGAGCCGTCAGCGAGGGCGCGTAGTTAGGTCGCAGGAGAAAGCCTTGGCCAAAAGGCGTGCTCAGATTCCATCCGTGGAAGCCGTGGCCGCACCTGCAAGTGGGGACAAGGAATCTGCTCCCAGAACTGCGCTGTCGAGCGGGGAAAATGGTAACTCGCTGCTCCGGTAGGCGAACGAGGCCCCGCTTGTGGGAGGACGTCGGGGACGCAGAGCAGCAGGTCCGGACCAAAGACCTCGATCAGATCTGGTCGTGGTTGGACGCTGTGAACTTTGGAAATCTCCAGTTGTCCTGGCACCGGGTGGACTGGGCAGACCCGCGCGACCTCACGGGAACGGACGCCACGAACAGCTCGGACGTCAGAACGAGACGAGGTTGGCGGCGTTGGAAAGAGGACGACGAGAGGTACAAACCCTGAAGAAATCAGCTCCAAACTCGGCGTTTTCCGTCCTGTGGGATTTTCGCAAGAAGGAGGGTGGATCTGGGCGCGCAGAGAGGGAGGCTCATGCGCTAGCTCACGAGAAAACTCGCCACGGGTGGTGCCGACCTCGGATCGAGGCGAAACCAAAGCCCACGCGCTGCCGACTCGTAGAAGTATCCACCAAAAAAGGGAGGGGCTCGGATTCGATCCGCACAGAATGGGGACGCCACTGCAACTCGGGGACGAATCTGGAACATGCGAACTCGAACCGGAGACGAAGTAGAAGGGAGGAAGAACCTCGGCGTCGCACCGAGGGGATGGGGAGTCGCACCCCGGGGTTGCTCCCGTCGCAGGAGCAGAGGAGGAAGAGAGGGTCGCCCTCTCCAAGGGGTGGCTGCGCCAATGGCTGCTCAATCAAAATAGTTCATGTATTCATTAATTCCTCCAAAAATTACATGAGATCTTTTATATGGGGAGGGGAAATGCTAGGTTTGAAACCCTAGCCACAAGGGAAAGGGGGAATGCGCAATGGGCTAGGGGGGAAAGGGGGTGCGCACCACTCCTAGAATCTAGGAGTGGATTGGGGGATGGGGGCGGCCAAAGGAGGGAGGGGGGTGACCGAAAGGGGAAGGAAAGGGGGGGCCGCACCCCTCTTCCTAAAATCTAGGAGAGGGGCGGCTGCCACCTTCCAAGAGGAGGGAAAGAGGGGAGGGGGGGGCGCCCAAACCCTAACCCTAAGGGTGGGGGCGCACATCTCCAGGTGGGCCAAGCCAAGGTTGGGCAGCCATGCCCAATGGGCCAAGGCTTGAACCAAGGAAGTGGCCCAATAACCCCAACTACTACCTAATAAGCATAAAAGACTCAAGTAAAGCCTAATTGGCCCCAATTGGCCTACAAAGGTCCACACAACTAATAAAAGTGTCCACGCAGGGACTAAACCAAGGCCCAACATGGCCTCAAATGAGAAAAAGATCCTCTAGTCGATGCCGTAGTCGCCTAGCCAAAGAGATGCTGACGTGCTCCGTGTGCTCTGTCGAGTGATGCGGCGCGTGTCCTCACCACTATGTGGCTCCCCCACATGTACCATTTATTGTACAAGAAGGAGGGGTATTCAAGGCAGTTCCTCTCGCCATCTACCCCACACCGGGGGCGCCCTGCCTCGAAGACCTGCTAGAAGATGTCAGGGTCCCGCCAGAGATCGTCAAGCCTGTAATAGAAATAGAATGCCAAGCAACTGAGCAATTGAGAACCTTCGAGGTGCCTAACCCTGAAGGGCCGCCCACTATCTTCTATGTTGCTGGGGAGAAGCCGGTCAGGGAAGACGATGATTGCCGGTTCCCTGACAAATTGCATGACCCGCACATCCCCATCGCGGGACTTCCCCACATGACTGACCAAGCAGCCAGAATGGTCAGAAAGCAGAAGATTCCCCCCTACCAGCCCTCCAGCCGGAAGGAAATGTTTGAAAGGATGTGGAACCTACCAAACCTGGATCGACGATTGCTGAAAATCACCAAGCACCCCGGTCTGGGCTTTTCACTAGAGGAATATTACGAGACTGACGTCATATCAGTCTCGACATGGTCCGGCGACGACACCGCAGAAGCTACAGATTCGCAGGAAGCCTACCAAGATGCATATCCCGGGCCCCCGGTTGAGGAGGCACAAGACGAAGAGGTCTTCCTTTGGAAACCTCCCCACTGCTGCTGCATGGAAAAGACCCCCTCCTTCTCCGAAGGGTCAACCTCGAGAGGGCACACCATCGAGGCACCTTCACCCCGGCCTACCGGTGAAACAAGGAGCAGTAGCATGGGCCAGGCTCCGAAATCCCCTCGATACGACCCCGCCATGTACACCTTGTACCATAGGCAGCAACGGGAGATCGAGATGCTAAAAGTACGGCTGGCTGAGTTGACCTCGCTAGTCACCGACCTGATCCAGGGCTCCCTCCCCCCGTGGGGTGGCCGCATGCCTCGGCCCCGAGATACCAGTCCTGACACCCCCGTCTGGTCAAGAAGGGAAACAAGAGACACAGTGAGCCCATTGACCGGGCGGCCAACCAGGCAAGGCCTGACACTCCAAGAGAAGCTGCAGAAGCCCTACTCCTTCCCGAGAGAGAAGACCCGGGGTATCTTCGACTGGGCCTGCCATTACGGCAAGGTCTCCCTCCAACGGTCCAAGAGGCCGCAGGACACCCGAAGAAGTGGGGACCCACTATTTTGTCCCTACCACCAGATACTGGGCCACGCCATCGAAGACTACTATGTCTTCAAAGACATTGCTCAAAACCTCATCGACAGGGATGAGCTCAGAATGGGAGACTATGTGGTAGCCCCATCACGCCCCCACGTGGCGGACAGCCCCAAAAGAGGAGCCTATACACTATCCATCCAGTACCAGGCGCCCGAAGATGCGGCTACCCCGGCCCCCGCCGGAGCTGTCTATGATGAGTACACAGAAGACTCCGAGGTGGCCCTGTGCCTTTTTGCACCAGCGGACCCCACGGACCCGGCGGCTACGGTCCAGGAGGAATGCGCGACAAATGCAGCCCCCGCGCCCCTTCATGAGGAACAAGAAGAGGGGGATGGCGTCCTCGAGCCCGAAGAGAATGAAGATCAAGACTTCGTCGATTTGTCGCCAGCCCCGCCGGAAATTGAAAATAGCGGCCAGGCCACAGTCGACGAATTGATTGAGATCAACCTTGGCACAGAAGGTGACCCCATGCCGACCTTTTTGAGTGCTCTTATGCCCCTACAGGAGAGAGAACAATACACAAAGTTGCTGCAAGAATTCCGGGATTACTTTGCCTGGAACTATAAAGAAATGCCTGGGCTCAGCCCCGAGGTGACTCAGCACATCTTGGCCATTGATCCCACGATGGAACCAGTGAAGCAGTCTCCCCGGCGTATGAGGCCGAAACTGATCAGCCAGATCTGCAAGGAGGTCGACAAGCTCATAGATGTCGGCTTTGTGGCGGAAAACCAATACACCACTTGGTTGGCCAACATTGTACCGGTAAAGAAAAAGAATGGACAGATCAGGATTTGCGTAGATTTCCGTGACCTGAATAAAGCCTGCCCAAAGGATGACTCCCCGGTGCCTATCACCGAAGTGATGATTGATGCAACCACTGGCCACGAGGCCCTATCCTTTATGGATGGGTCGTTTGGCTATAACCAAATTTGGATAGCCGACCATGACCGGATTCACACGGCTTTCAGGTCGCCCAAGGGGATATTCCACTACAAGAGGATGCCCTTCGGTCTCAAGAATGCCGGTGCTACATATCAGCGGGCAATGACCAAGATCTTCGAAGAGCTGCTATATAGCAGGGTCGAATGCTACATTGATGATCTAGTTGTCAAGACTAAGAAGAGAGCTGAACATCTGAGCGACCTCAGGGTCGTCTTTCAAAGGCTCCGGCTGTATGGGCTGAAGATGAACCCTATGAAGTGCGCCGTTGGCGTGTCCAGTGGTAAGTTCCTCGGCTTTATTGTCCGACACAGAGGGATCGAGATTGACCCCTTCAAGATAAAAGCCATTCAGGAGTTGCCCCCTCCGAAGAGTCTGGGAGAGCTGAGGTCCCTACAGGGCCGTCTAGCCTATATCCGCAGGTTTATCTCCAACCTGTCGGGGCGTTGCCAACCCTTTCACAGACTGATGATGAAGAATGCACCCTTCAGCTGGGGTCACGAATGCCAACGCGCATTCAACCAGCTAAAAGAATACCTGAAGACCCCGTCAGTCTTGGGGGCACCTGTCAAAGGCAGACCGCTTATTCTCTACATAGCGGCTACCGAATATTCACTGGGGGCAATGCTTGCCCAGAACAATGATGAGGGAAAAGAGCAGGCTCTCTACTACCTCAGCCAGAGACTAGTGGGTGCGGAGGCCAAGTACACCCCGATAGAGAAAGTCTGCCTTGCTTTGGTCTTCGCAGTCAAGAAGATGAGGCACTACATGCTGTCCCATGAAGTAAGTCTAATATCCAGAGCTGACTCTATCAAGCACATCCTCCTCCAGCCTGTCCCGAAGGGGCGCCTTGGCAAGTGGGCCGTGCTGCTCATGGAGTTTGATATCACCTACGTGCCACACAAGGCCGTTAAGGGACAAGCCGTCGCAGATTTCTTCGCAGCACACCCCGTGCCCGAAGGCTCCCCGTTGGCCACCGAGCTACCCGAAGATGATACACTGGAGGTGGATCATGTCCAACAAGCTATCTGGCAGCTATACTTTGACGGGGCTTCGAGAACAGAAGCGACCCCGTTCGGACACGCCAAGGTACGGGCCGGAGCCGGCATCATCCTCAAATCGCCAGACGGAGAAGTGATGCACACTTCCTACTGCATTACTAAGCCCTGCACAAATAATGAAGCAGAGTATGAAGCTCTGATCATCGGCCTTCAGGTGGCCCTCCAAATGGAGACCAAAATGCTCCAAGTATTCGGTGACTCGCTGCTGGTCGTCAAGCAGGTCCAGGGACAGTTTGATGTCCGAAAACCTGAGTTGCTCCCTTATCACACTAAGGCGAAGAGACTCATGGAGCGGTTCTACCTTCTTGAGATAGGCCATGTCGCCAGAGGGGAGAATGCACAAGCCGACGGCCTGGCAAAACTGGCAAGCTCACTGGCAGTGCCTCCAGATGGATCTCTCAGTATCCAAGTAATAAATCAGCGCCAGATGCCCAACATGATAGAAGAGGAACCAGAAGAAGAAGAGCTAGAAGTCACCACAGCAGAAGCCGTCGGCCTACCCGACTGGAGAGACCCCCTGATGCAGTGGTACAAGTACCAGCAGCTGCCCGAGAAGAGACAAGAGAAGATCAGGCTGATCAGAATTAAGGACTCTTATGAGCTCCGAAATGGAATATTATTCCGAATGGTGGCCGACGCCAAGCAGAAATTACTCCTCCGATGCTTGTCCATTGAAGAAGCCTGGAGGGTCATGAAGGAGGTCCACGCCGGGACATCTAGCGCACACCAAGCCGGGCCGAAAATGAAGATTGAAATAAAGAAGCTTGGCTATTATTGGCATGCGATGTTCGACGACTGCTGCAAATATGCTAAGTCGTGTCAGAAATGTCAGGAGCATGCCACCATACCCAAAAGGCCCCCCGTGCAGTTACACCCAACCGCGCCCAGTTGGCCGTTCGCCCAGTGGGGAACGGACGTTGTCGGTCTCTTACCTACATCTTCCACAGGCTGCAAATACATTTTGGCGGCAACCGACTACTTCTCCCGCTGGGCAGAGGCTGTCGCCTTGCGGGAGGTCACCGGAGAGATCGTGGTCAGGTTTGTCCGCTGTAATATCATATTCTGGTTTGGCGCGCCCGACCGAGTTGTGTCAGACAATGGCAGCCACTTCCGCAACCAGAAGGTCTACCGGCTGGCAAAAAAATATAAAATTGATTGGAGGACATCGACTCCTTACAACCCACAGGCTAATGGGTTGGCCGAAGCTTTTAATAAGACACTTTGTACTCTCCTGGCCAAGACAGTCAGCTCTAACAAAAGGGACTGGGAAGAAAGAATGTACGAGGCGCTTTGGGCGTACCGAACCATATACAAGACTCCAACAGATTGCTCGCCCTTTTCTCTCGTATATGGCTCGGAGGCAATCATCCCCGTTGAACTGGAGATACCGTCCCTCAGGGTTGCCATTCAGCATGGCCTTGTCCTTGAAGGGCAAACCAACGTTGAGCGAAGGCTTGATGAACTCTCCAGTCTAGAAGGAAAGCGGCTCCAGGCCCAACAGAACATTCAGATCTACTAGGCCCGGATTGCACGCGCCTTTGACAAACTTGTCAAGGAACGTGAATTCAAAAAGGGCGACCTCGTCATGGTCAAGAGAAGAGACCTCATGGTTGCCAACCCTAAGGGTAAGCTGAATGAGAACTGGCTCGGACCCTACGTAGTACAAAAAGTCTACGAAGGTGGGGCCTATGTAATTGTCAACCATCGCGGGGAAGTTCAGTTCCCGCCTCTTAATGAAAGGCACTTGAGACTGTACCACGCTCCGGCGCCCCCGTTCAATCAATAATATAACCCTCCGCCCTATTTTGGGCGGATTTGCGTGATTGATGTCCAAACAACTTGACCACTATCCATGTTTTCAAAAAAAAACGAGAAAAAGGGGAAGAGGAAGGTAAAAAAAGGAGAAGAGAAAAAAAAGAGAGGAAAAAGAGAAGAGAAAAAAAGGAGAAAAGAAAAAAAAAGAGAGAAAAAAAGAGAAGAAGAGAAGAGAGAAAGGAGGAAAAAAAAGAAGAGAAGAAGAGGGAAAGAGAGGGAAAAAAAGAGAAGAAAAAAAAAAGAGAAAGAAAGAGGAGAAAAAGAAAAAGAAGAGAAGAGAGAAAGAAAGAAAAAGAAGAGAGAAAGAAAGAAAAAAAAGAAGTAAAAAAAAAAAGAAAAGATACAAGAGCAAGGGAAGAGTGGAAGCCGAGAAAGGGGGAACTCCTCCCATTTCTAGCCGTCGCCCCGTAGCCACGGAAGTACTAAAAGAAGTTACTAAACAAACTCTTCTCTCCGTCCTCCCCGGGCGATGAGTACCCCTTTGGCTCGGACCTCCCGTCTGGGTCATTGACTAAACAAACTCTTCTCTCCGTCCTCCCCGGACGGTGAGTACCCCGCAGGCTCGGACCTCCCGTCCGGGTCATTGACTAAACAAACTCTTCTCTCCGTCCTCCACGGGCGGTGAGTACCCCTTTGGCTCGGACCTCCCGTCTGGGTCATTGACTAAACAAGCTCTTCTCTCCGTCCTCCCCGGGCGGTGAGTACCACTTTGGCTCGGACCTCCCGTCTCGGTCATTGACTAAACAAACTCTTCTCTCCGTCCGCCCCGGGCGGTCAGTACCCCTTTGGCTCGGACCTCCCGTCCGGGTCATTAACTAAACAAACTCTTCTCTCCGTCCTCCCAGGGCGGTGAGTACCCCTCTGGCTCGGACCTCCCGTCCGGGCCATTGACTAAACAAACTCTTCTCTCCGTCCTCCCCGGGCGGTGAGTACCCCTTTGGCTCGGACCTCCCGTCTGGGTCATTGACTAAACAAACTCTTCTCTCCGTCCTCCCCAGGCGGTCAGTACCCCTTTGGCTCGGACCTCCCGTCCGGGTCATTAACTAAACAAACTCTTCTCTCCGTCCTCCCTGGGCGGTGGGTACCCCTTTGGCTCGGATCTTCCGTCCAGGTCATTGACTAGACAAACTCTTCTCTCCGCCCCCTCTGGACGACGAGAAATCCGGTCTCTGACCGAGGCCCCCCGCTTGAGGCCAGCACGCGCTTCCAACATTGCGGCAAAACTAGGGAGTCGCCCGTTCGGTATGGTGGAGTGGTCCCCTCGTCCTCCCCCTGGGAAGGCGAGCACTCTCCTGTGCCCTGACATGGGTTCCTGCCTGGTTCTCCCAAAGCGAATCCTCGCGAAGATTCACACCCTTCCAATGTGTCTCAGCACAAAAAAAGAGGAGGGGAGGGAAGAGGAAGAAGAAAACAATATACACAGAAGAGAAAAGGGGAAGAGAGGTCCCTCTGGGATGAATGCATACACGAAGAACACGTCAAACTGTAACTGTTCTGTTCTATTTAAAGAAGGATCAGATTACATATGCTTCGGGGCATACCCCTATGTTACAAAAAGGAGAGAGCTAAGGGAGGCGACGCTCAGTCGACACCCCTGAAGATGTCCTCGAGGGGGAGGATCCCGACGCAAGGGAAGTTCGTCATATCACGCAAGCGGCCCCTCCGTTCTTCGAGTCGAGCGAGTTCCGCATCCACGAACGCCGCCTCGACCTGGGCAACGGCCAGAGCCTCGCCTTCCGCCTCGACCGCTTTTTCGGTGTCGGCAAGGTCAATCCTGGCCGCAGCAAGGTAGCTCTCCAGTTTCGCAATCCGGCTCTTAAGGGAGCGAACATTGCTCTGGCCTTCCCCGAGAGCCTTCCCATGGCGCTCTTCATCATGGCACCGTGCCTCCAAGGTCTGTAAATACTCGTCTGCCTGGGCATCAAGGCCGGCACATTCGTTAGGAGCCTGGGTCTCGAGGAACTCGCGACGCTTCACATACTTCAGCAACAACAGAACCCGCCGCGACCACTCCTCCAGTGGACAGCCCAGCACTTGTAACGTCCCGGTCAGCTGCGTCACTATGGTGTGTACCTCCCGGTATGATAAGGAAAGGTCGGCAAATAGCATCGTCTGCAGCGTTACCAGCATTTGATGAACCGACACCTCCGACAAGGTGTGACTGACCGAAGGCACGGCTAGGGGAGTAAATTCCACGGTACTGTCCACCTCCGCCCACAAATTAGTGTTCACCGCGGCCGAAGAAGATGGAAGAGTAAGAGTCAAGACGCCTAGCCGGCGTGGCTCGACAGAAGATTCCTGGCCAACCACTGCTAAGGAAATGGCTGAGGTCATTGCCGAAGCATCTGGCGCCGCTATCATCCGCTGCTCTCCTGCCTCCTCTTCCCCTGCCCGGCCCGCCTCTGCCACTAGTTCAACCGGCAGGGGTGCAGGTACCGCTACTCCGGCCGAAGGAGGGGCTTCGAGTAAAGCCGGACCCGACGCCATCACCCACGGACTTTTCCCTCGCGTATGGGATCCCTCCAGATGTGCGCGGAGCCCAGCAAATATCCGCTTCAGGAGCGGGTCCTCCATTTGAGCCGGGAGCTTCGGGAAGGGCGGAAGTGGAACCATCAGCCGGGGTAGGCGTCCCGCCTCCACGAGCACTGCAAGGCTCTCCGCCCCCAATTCCGTGACCAAAGCCAATCCCTCCACCGCTATGGGGCCAATACTCGGCCTCCGTTTGGCGACAGCCTTTCGGGCACGGCCGGGCGTCTTCCCTGCCGTTGTCACCGCCTGACCATATAGAGTATGGTTAGCCACCCGCTGCCGGGAGCAGATCGCGCAAAGTCAAAAGGCAGGAGGAATCAGAAGACCCACACTCTTACCTCGACCACCGGGACGAGGCTACCTTCGGGCGCAATTTCCCCCTCCTCCAGAGGCTCGTCTGCCGTCTCGGTAGTACTCGCAGCCTCTGCGGACGCCTCCTGTTGAAGGGCGTCGAATAAAAGGGCTAGCCTACCCATGCCCACAACAACCTCCACCCGGCAGTCGACCGGCGCAACTGGAGCGGCCTTCTCCGCAACCTCCGGCTGGGTAAGCTCCTGAAAATCCGAGGACAACAAGAACGAGATCATTAGCCCACTATTAAAAAGGGGGGGTCCGGCCCAAGCAAGCTCACACTTACAGCAGCCCTCCCCATAAAGCTTGAGGAGCCAGCAAGTAAGGGGGCCTTGAAGACCAGCTCGGGCAGCCCCGATGCTTCAGACGCGCCCTTGTCATAAGCCACCTCATCGGAGGAATAGTTATAGTCTACCTCCTCGCCCGATGAAGACTCGACCGTCACAAGCACTGCCCTCGCCGGCAAAGGAGCGTCTTCTTCAAGGTCGATGACCGGCGCCTCCTCCCGCGGACTGGGTGAGGCTGGCACGCTAGACTTCAGCCTCCTCGGCGCGTATAGCTGTGTCACCGGGAGGTACACATGGGGGCCAAATAGCCCAATAATTGCTCCAGCCGTGCCTGTCACACAGAAGAAAACACGGGTTATATCAAACCCAATCGGCTCTCAGAGAATGAAAGAAGTCAATTAGGCCAACAAAGGCAAATACCCCCTTCAGCTGCTGCAATAGGAGGTGGCTCGCGGATGGCCTCTTTGATGGGTGACGCGGCCTCGGGGACCGCTGCCTCGGGGACCGCGACCTCGCTCTCGCTCGGGGTCAGCACAGGCGCCGGTTCCTCTGTGCCGCCCGTAAGAAAGAAGCGCATTGTCGCCGTGCGCGCATGCAAGGATGGCCCAGGAGGCAAATCAATCCCGGGTGACGTCGACGACCGTTGAACCCCGCCGGCATGGTGACTCGGCTCAGTCCGAGTGACCTCTGTAGACACGCCATTCCTGACGTCTCCTGAGAAAGTCTCATATTACTATACGACGCCCCGCGATGGCCTACGCATTTCGAATCGCTCGAGTGCTTCCTTTTCCTGAGTCTTCTTCCGCCTTTTTCGGCATCCGGAATCATCTCGTCACGGCATTCGGACGGCATCAACACCAGTCAGACGTATCAAGAGGTTCCGGAATCAAGAAGGGGGTCTGCCGGGCGGCCGACGACGCCTGATTTGAGGACCCGGGTGGGTCTTCATGGGGGCGTCCAGGCCCCTGGACGCCTCCATATTTTTAATTTATTTTATTATTTTATTATTTTTTTCAGGGCCCAAAAATAAATAAAAATAAATATATATTAATGGAGGCGTCCAGGACCTGGACGCCTCCATAAAAACTAATATAAAAAATATTATAAATGCCAGTTGGCATAAAAAAATAAAAAATAAAAAAATATATATTAATGGAGGCGTCCAGGCCCTGGACGCCTCCATAAAAACAAATAAAAAAAATATAAAATGCCAGCCTGGCATAAAAGACAAAAAAAATAAAAAAATAATAAACTTTTGGAGGCGTCCAGGCCCCTGGACGCCTCCATCAACTCACTCACGGGCGCCGGCCACCGAACGACGGTTTGTCGTGTGTGAAAAAAGCCAAATTTAGAGACGTCCAGCTGACTGGACGCGCCCATTTCTGAATCACGAGGCGCCGCTCACAAAACCACGCGTTGTGCCAAACCGCGTGCGGCCGTCGTCGGTTTTCGGTGGACCTGTTAGAGGCGTCCGGGACCCTGGACGCCCCCATAAAAGTATTCTAAAAAAATCAATAAAAATAGAATAAAATATTATTTCGGCCCTGATGGAGGTGTCCAGGGTCCTGGACGCCTCCACCTTCCGGAACTCTATAAATAGAGGCCCACCCCCTCAGTTCTAGGGGAGCTAAGCAGTGATCCGATAGGCTGCCGGAGCCCAGAGGCTACGGAGTCATTTTTCTAACCCGTGGGTTCTTTTGTAGGTGGAGGTTCTGCCGGCTTCTCGGGTGCTCACGCTCGCGAGAGGAAGGTCGTCTTCATCCACCGCGCTTCCACGTCGTCCCCACGCTGCCGGAGCTCCGCCGGATTTCACCCTCGGCTCATCCAATAAGCCTTTTCTTCCCCTTTTTCTCCATAGTCCTTTACATTCATCATATTGCATCATCTATCCCCCTTCACAAGGGGGCCTCTTCTCTTATACTTCTTACATCCATCATCTCATTTTCCTCCTACTCGAGTCCGAGAGGGGTTTAAAAGATAACACCAACCAGGTGTGTGTCTTGCCATCATTTCGTTATTTTTATCGCAAGGATTCGAATACTACACCTCCATCTTTCTAATCCACTTGTCATTTATTTGTCGTTGTCTTGCAAGGGTACCCGAGGAAAGCCCTCTCCGTCGGCCGGCCGGAAGGAGAGGAAGAAGCAACCCGCCATCTCCCGCTTTGAGGTAGGCGCGATCACCTTCTTATTTTGGGGTCTTTTGGCCCCTGGCGATCACATCTTATCATCGAGGCCGCGGCGAGTCACTTCCCCAATGGCCGTTTAAATTTCTGTTTCCTATATTCTCTTTATATTTTGTTATATATTCTGCTTATATCATCGAGGCCGCGGCGAGTCACTTCCCCAATGGCCGTTTAATTTTCTATTCCTATAATCTCTTTATGCTTTGTTATATTCTGCTTATATCATCGAGGCCGCGGCGAGTCACATCCCCAATGGCCGTTTAAATTTCCGTTCTTATATTCTCTTTATATTCTGTTATATTCTGCTCATATCATCGAGGCCGCGGCGAGTCACTTCCCCAATGGCCGTTTAAATTTCTGTTCTCATATTTTCTATATTCTGTTATATTCTGTTCATATTCTCGAGGCCGCGGCGAGTAACTTCCCCAATGGCCGTTTCAATTCTTGTTATTTAATTTTTGCATCATTCCCGTCCCCCCGAGGTCGCGGCGAGTCACTTCCCGCTATGGCCGTTTAATCCCCATATTTTGCTATATCATACTTGTCCCGCTCGCCCCGCCGGAGCAATCTCCCGTGGTGGCCCCTTCTCTCTTTCCTCTCATTTCTGTGTTGCAGCAAACAAAACAAACAAAAAAGAAGGAGCCCGCGCGCTCTCCGCTTCTTCCTCTTCCCCGCTCTACTCCGAACCGCGTGACGTCGCTCACAGATTGGCGATCACGGTGGGACGTCTACTGCTTCCTCTCGGCTACCCTTGCAAGTTCGGCACCATCCGTGCCTCTCCATCTTGGCGCCCGCGCGCGCCCCCGTTGTGCTCACGGCAGCACTGTCAGTTGTTTGGTTGTTTGTTATTATATGTCTGTTATTTTTGTTGTTTTCCCACTCCATATATCTGTCAGCATTCCATTGCATACATCCATTCCTCCTTTCTATCTTTTTTTCATTTTTTGAGGATCACCCTTTCCCGGTGAAGGAAGGACTCTCCGTTTGGGAATTCCTCTCAACGGACTAGAATCTCCTACACTGGGACCTCCGTAAGTCCCCGACATCGAAGAATCTCCTCTTCGTTCACTGGGCTGGTTGTACCATTGAAGTTCCCCGGAGTTAGTCATTTCGTTCGTGGTGAGACGAGAGACCCTAGCTGACACGGCGGTGAAACAAAAACAAACTAGGGTCCCCATTTTGTGTGAACTTCGGATCTCGCTAAAAATACAAAAAAAATCATCAAAATCAAAACAAAAAAAAGGGCGTAAAGGCATCCACTTGTTTGATAATCTCTGCTACCTACTTGCTAGTGTATGTTTTTGCGTTCTGGGAGAACTGTGAGCATGTCTCACGAGTCTTCCGAGGAGAACCACCCTAGCCGTGGTTTGACAGCCGACCCGCGAGTCTATGCTATGGACTCGGGTCCTTCTCATGACCCCTCGCAGGAGGTGCAGGTTATTGCCGGGGACACGTCCCCGCCACAGGATATCACTTCCTTACTGGGCGTCCTCGCCAACACGGAGCTTACCTCTGAACAGCTCCGGGCCTTCCAGGCCATTCTAAAGGGGAAATCTGTTTCCCCCACGCCCCAGGAGTCAACTCCGGCTATCGCACCTCTCCACGAGTCCGTGCAGGCCATTCCATCTCCTTCATTGGCGCAAGCCACCCAGTCTCCCTCGCTTCAAGGACAAGCGAGCCAACAACCTCCCTCATTCCAATTCCCGTCACAATCTCAAACTCCCGGTGTTCCTCACACACCGTTTCAGCCAGGACCAACTGTCGGTGGTCCGACAGTTCCCTCTCATTCCGGGTTTCCCCCTCAAGTCTCCGGGAGACAGTTTCTCCCCCAATGGCAAGTGCCACCTTCACCCCCAGAGGAGCTCGCCCAATCGCTCCTCAATAGGTTCAATCGCATGGATGAGCAGTTTCAAAATCTGAGAAAGATGGTGGACGTGAAAGCCACCCCGGAGGTTGCTTTGCCAATCCTCCCTGTCATTCATCTTCCTCCTTCCGAAATGCCCACGTACCGCAGATACAACGGTACCGGCAACCCCTTCATTCACCTCAAGGACTTCATGTATGAGTCCTCCTATTGGCAAAATGATCAGAGGTCCCTGGCGTACCTCTTTCGGAGATCATTGGATGGTCCCGCGCTTGAGTGGTTCTATTCTCTGGAGCCCCGCGAGGCCGAGAATTTTGAAGTAGTTCAGAGAAGGTTCTTGCAGAAATATAGGGATAGGGTCGGTCCCTCACTCTCCATTACCGACCTAGTGGCCGAAAAGATGAAACCCGACGAGGATTTTGTCCGATATGCTGATAGATGGAGGTCTCTGGCGGAGAGAATAAGGGATACCCTCTCCGAGCCCGAACAAGTGAAAATGATTGTGTCTAATGCAACCCCACAGTTCAGACATGTCCTGGCCATGAATAAACTGACTACAATGGAGGAACTCTACGAAAGGGCCCGGTACATCCAAACCCAACTAAAAGACTCCCCCATCATGAACATGTTTGAGTCGCCGAAGCCCAAAGTGGTCAGAAAGACAGGCGCTGGTGTCCCGGGCGGAGCCACAGAAGGGGTCGTGACAAATGAGCAAGTCAGTGCGGTCAACAATGCCAACTATGCAGTCAACCCAAGGCCTCCACAAATGCCCCGACTACCCCTTCAACCAGGTCCTTTCCCTCTCCGTCCTCCACCCCAAAATAATCCACCCCAGGATAATATGCCTCCATTACGCCAACCCCAGCAACAACAACCACAACCTCAGCAACAACAACCACCGCTTCAGTACAACCAAGTTCCACCTCCAGGGAACTATGGTCCCCAACAGCAACAAAGGAGGCCGCTCGGTCCCAAGAGAGCCTACTATCCACCATTGCCAGAAACTTTAACAGACATTTTTAATGCCCTCATGGCATCAAACCAACTCGCCTTACCCAGAGAAAGGCTCATGTGGCCCCCCAATGTTGATACCTCCAAATACTGTGTTTACCACAGGCAGCCGGGACACACAGTAGATTACTGCTTCCATTTCAAAGATTACATACATGATATGAACGATGAACATCAAATAGATTGGGATGAGATGAGACGGTACGTCGCAGCTCTCAAGGCTAGGAGACCTCCTCAGAGGCCACAGCAGCAGTTACAACAGCAGCAGCAGCAGCAACCACAACAACAACAGCAGCCTCAGCAGGCCCCACAACAACAGCCCGACATGGGCATAATCCAGAATCCACTACCGGAGCACCAACAGCCCAATCATCAGGTTAACCCCATCTCCTCCTTCCCGGAAGTCGGGAGAGAGCAGGTGTGGCACCAGGAAAGTACCTCCATTCTTTATACCTCCAACCCTATCGTCATGCAACCCCCTCACCTTGCCCGGGTAGCACCTCTCTCTCATCAACCCGCATCGGTATCGCCTTCGCCATTTCCACTACCATTACGCCCTCTCATCCGCACCCCAACCTCCTATCAACCGACACTTTCTACTACGCCTTCACACCCTCTCACCTTCCCCCACTCCCCCACTTTACCATCCACCTCTACCACATTTACCCCTACGCCTTCTAAACCCCTTATCATCCGTACACCATACATAACCCCGTCTTTCTCCACCACATCACCACTAATGCCTTCAAAACCACTCATCACCCACCGTCCGCCTCAAAACCTTTACCCGTTTCAAACCTTACCCCACCTCCACCTTCCAAACCCCTTATCCTTCATAATCCGCGTGATATCCCCTCTACCTCCACCATGCCTCCACCTAACAAACCCCTCATCAGAATCCCTGCTCCCGTCATCACCCCTGCTTCATCAACCATTCCTCCACTACTACCCCTCAAACCCCTGTTAAAACCCACTGCTACCCCCACAGAGGTACAAAAGCCACAGGCAATGGTGCTCCGGAGTGGAAGGATTTTCCACAGGGTTTTCCCCCACAACAGTCAGAATCCCGAGCAATCTCAGCCAGAGAAGGATGACGGAGAACAACCAGAAAAAGCTATCCCTGGAACACAGTATGATCTATTGAAACACTTGGACAAGACGCCTGCTCGGATCTCCATCCTGGAGCTTCTTCAAAGATCCACATCCCACCAGGCGGCCTTGATGGAATATCTTCAAAAAGTCATGGTTAATGAAGACCTCCCCGTGGAGAAGATTTCAACCGTCCTGACCCCAACAGACACACAACCGGCCATCATGTTCCACAACTACGAGCTCGCTCCCAAGGAGGCTCGGAAATATGCACTGTGCATTTCAATAAAAATTAATGGGGTATCCATAAACCCGTGTCTTGTGGACACGGGTGCGTCCATAAATGTGATCTCCATGAGCACTCTTCAGTTGTGTGGGATCGACGAGAACAAATAAGACCTTCCTCGATCACGGTCACGGCCTATGACAATAGCAAAAGGCCGCCGCAGGGGATGATTATTCTGAAGGCAGAACTAGGCCCCATGTCAATTCCCACGGAATTCCATGTCCTCGACATGGACCCCACATTCAAGGCTATACTGGGTCGACCTTACATCGAAGCCATGGACGCTGTGCCTTCCACCAACCATCAATGCCTGAAGTTTCCTTACAATGGGAGAATTATTAAAGTGGTCAGTACACCTGTCCTTCACACAGTGGATGCTATCAACACCTCTCTGCCATCTGTTTGGCCGTCTCATCGGCCCATATTGTCACTGCTGGACGTACGTGATCCATCTCGCATTCCACTAGCACCAAAGGAGCCGGTCAGGGCAACCACAACATCATGTCTCCCTCTTCACTCCAAAGGTTGGGAGATTATGAGGAACATCGGCTACCAACAAGGAAAAGGTCTGGGCGCACAGTTACAGGGTATGCTCAAGCCGCCAAAAGAAATTAGGCCGAACCGTAGGTTTGGCCTAGGCTTCAAAGGACCGTTCAAGGCAGATTGGAAGCCCCTCACATGGACTCTATCAAACCACTTCAACAGAGGGCCCGTTGTTCAGATAGGAGATCACCCACGAGAAGCATATGGTGAATCACATGCTGTATATTTTGCTGAAAAATGTCCGAGGATCACCAAAAGAGGCAAGATCAAAGATCCGGAATGCGAGTGGGATAAATGGTTCGACATACGGGACATTTCTGTTGCACTGGAAAGGATGTTCTCGTCCCCACAGCTTGAAGGACCACCATTGATCTCCGAGATACCAGAGAACATTGCCACTCTTGCCAAGGTTCCAAACTATCCTCGTCCTCACCAGAAGGACTCTGTCATCGACGGATCTTCATCCGTCCTCAACATTGCCATCGACGGCTCATTAGCCGCCATCCTCTCCATCCACTCGTCTCAGCCTTTGCTGATATTTTCTTCCTGGGCCAGACGATTGTCTGATGATCTTCCCAGGTCCCCTTCTTTGCTTACATACCTGCGCGGGCTTTTCAACCCGCGCCAGGTCTTCAACCATGATCTGCTCTACGAGCCCCACAATCCTCTAGCCATAACCACTTTCCTCTCTCCTCCAATCTCTCTTCACTGCTTTGTCATTAAAAGCGAAAACGAAAAAAAAAAAAACGTCAATTTTCAAACTCTCCAACAACACATCTTCGTTGAGGAAACCTCCTACATCTCCCACGGGTGCGTACCGCCTTGCCGACCACCCGTCCAAGGTCCGATGAGCGACCTTTTCTACCCCTCCTCTGAGGGGTCTTCTCCTGTACATTCTACACCATCCTCTTCGTCTTCCTCCTCTTCTGTAAATATTGTCAGTCAATCTAGGAATGACAGGCCAAGGGTAGTACCTAGGAAGAAATCCAAGGGTAGGCAGATCCCTCGTCGATTCCTTCTGGATTTGGCCGCCAGGTGTCAGGCCCTTCTTGCCATCCCCCAGTTGTTAGAAAATCCCATCCAGCTACCCGAAATAGAATGCGAGGGCGACTGTGCATCTGATGAAGGGTATGGAGTCTACGAGATCACGAATGAAGAATGCCCCACTGAAGATGAGGGTGAAGAATATGAGGATGTGGCGGGCGCATACGCTAGTGGAATGAGGAGATTCGACGAGCCGTCAACCGCCGTAGAAGAATCCACCAAGGAAGTCAACTTGGGAACTGAGGAAGACCCTAGGATCATCCTCATAAGTGACAACCTACCACCCTCTGAAGAAGAGGCATTAATTGAGGTTCTCAAGGAATATAAGGACACGTTTGCATGGAGCTACGAGGATATGCCGGGTTTGGATTCAACCTTGGTCGAACACCGTTTAACCCTAAAACCAGAGTCCATCTCGGTAAAACAAAGGTTAAGGCGTTTCCACCCTCAGATGGCTTTGAAAATGAAAGAAGAGGTCGATAAGCTCCACAAAGCCAGGTTCATTAGAGTCGTTCTTTATCCTCAATGGGTGGCGAACATTGTCCCGGTCATGAAGAAAGATGGGAAAGTCAGGATCTGCATCGACTTCCGGGACCTTAACCGCGCGTGTCCAAAGGATGATTTTCCCTTACCTCACATTGATGTGTTGATTGATAACACGGCAGGTTTTGAAACCCTCTCTTTCATGGATGGATTTTCAGGATACAATCAAATTCGTTTGGCAGAAGAGGATCAGGAAAAGACGTCATTCACTACCCCTTGGGGAACATATTGTTACGTGGTCATGCCGTTTGGGTTAAAGAATGCTGGAGCTACTTACCAAAGAGCGATGATGGCCATATTTCATGACATGATGCACATATATCTGGAAGTGTATGTGGATGACTTATTGGTAAAATCAAGGACCAGGATGGAACATCCAGAAGTTTTGGCTAAGGTCTTGCAAAGGTCCAGAGAGTTCCAATTGAAAATGAACCCGAAAAAGTGTGTGTTTGGTGTGTCATCAGGTAAATTGTTGGGGTTCATTGTGAGTAAAAGAGGGATCGAGATTGATCCCGACAAAGCCAAGGCTATCAGGGATATGCCGCCTCCCAAGAATTTGAGGGAAGTCCGAGGTTTAATCGGGAGGTTACAGTTTATTCGTCGGTTTGTGTCTCAACATTCACAAAGGTGTAGACCTCTCTACGAGTTGACCAAGCCAGGAGTAGAATTCCACTGGAATTCTAAATGTCAGAAAGCTTTTGAAGGGTTGAAGGAATATCTGGCTAGTCCACCCGTTCTCATTCCACCCAAACCAGAAAAACCTCTGATCCTTTACGTCTCAGTCTTGGATGACTCCGTGGGAGCCGTCCTCGCACAAGCTGATGAAGAAGGCAAGGAACGGGCAACCTATTACTTGTCCAAACTTCTCAATCCCTGTGAGCAGAAGTACACCGGCATGGAAAAAACCTGTGCTGCCCTCGTTTAGGTAGTGCAGAAATTGAAGCACTACTTCTTGGCTCACGAAGTCCACTTGATTGCTCGGATGAATCCTATCAAATTCCTTCTGGAGAAAGCCGTCCTTACGGATAGGCTAGCACGCTGGCAAAGTTTTCTCTCTCAGTTCGACATCACCTACATCCAGCAAAAGGCGATTAAAGGCTATGCCATAGCCGAGCATCTCGCTCACCATCCTCTTCCCAAGTTCGACCCCGTCCAATCAGAGTTTCCAGATGAGGAACTAATGTCCATCAACCAATCAGATGAGCCAATGTGGACACTATATTTTGATGGAGCTCTGAATTCTCAAGGGAAAGGAATCGGCGTCGCCCTCCTGTCACCGGAAGGCCTCACATTCCCATTGGCGTACCAGCTCAAATTTCCAGTTACCAACAATATAGCCGAATATGAAGCCCTTCTAGCTGGCCTAGGACTCGCTCATTCTTTACGTATCACTGAGTTGCGAGTTGTAGGTGACAGTCAGCTCATCCTTCGTCAGGTACTCACTAAGTATCGCACTCGCGATCCCAAACTCAAGCCATACCAAGAACTCACTGCTGCCTTTGCCAAACTGTTCACAAAACTGATCTTTGTTCATATCCCTCGTCATCAGAATATTCTCGCCGATGCCCTCGCCTCATTGGCATCATCCATAAGGTTCCCTCTAGGAGATGGTTTAAGTCCATTTCCATCTACAAACTTCACGCCCCTGCAGTCGATGATGCTTCCTACGTAAACATCAAAGACAGGATAGCAAGGAAGATCCTGCAGGAAGATATCCTTGAGAAGAGGGAAATCATGTTGGCAGAGGCCGAAGAAGAACTGGCTGATGAAGAGAAACCATGGTTCTATGAAATTGTCAAATATTGCCAAAATCAGTCTTATCCTGAAGGGGCCACCACAGAGGACAAGAAAGCCATAAGAAGGGTGGCTCAGAAATACACATTGATCGGAGGTCTACTCTATAGGAGGAGCCTTACTGGTATTCTGTTAAGATGTCTTGGTGACGATGAGGTCTGGAAATGTGTAGAGGAGACGCACTCGGGTGTGTGCGGTGGCCACGTGAATAGTCAGATACTCGCCAAGAAGATCATTCGCCAAGGCTTTTACTGGTCCACTATGGAAGAGGATTGTGCTGTCTATGTCCGTAGGTGTGTCAAGTGTCAACTTCACGCCGATAAAATCCATTCACCATCTTCCTCACTTCATCCAATATCCTCCCCATGGCCTTTCTCCATGTGGGCATTCGACGTCATTGGTCCCCTAGGTGATCCCAATTCCCTCACCAAGCAGCAATCTTTCATCCTTACTGCGACGGAATATTTCACCAAATGGGCCGAAGCCGAAGCTTACGCGAAAATCAAGGCGTCAACAGTCTGCAAGTTCATCATGAAGAACATTCTCGCCAGATTCGGCATCCCAAGCACGATCGTCACCGACAATGGGCCACAATTCATTTCTCAGGACCTCTGCAAAAGGTACGCAATTGCGTTGCATCATTCATCGCCTTATTACCCACAAGGTAACGGTCAAGCGGAGGCCACCAATAAAACATTGCTCAAAATCATCAAAAAAACCTGCGAGTCTAGTAAGTTTTCAGACTGGCCAGAAAAGCTTATCGAAGCCCTATGGGCCTATCGCACTTCAATCCGTACCCCCACCGGGCAGACTCCATTTGCCCTCACTTATGGTATGGAAGCGGTAGTCCCGTACGAGACTCTGATCCCTTCTCTCAGGGTACAATTGGATGAGGAATTTCCCCTCGACGATCGTCGTAATTCACTCCTCGCCCAGTTGGAACTCTTGGATGAGAAGCGGCTGGCCGCCGCCGAACACGCGCGTGTGTATCAAAATAGACTCGCTCGCTTTTACCAAAAGAAAGTCGTTGAGAGAAAATTCAAAGTCGGTGAGATGGTCGTAAAAAGAATTTTTATCAAACCTGGAGGGCCGCGTTCTAAGCTCCAACCCAATTGGGAAGGACCATTTGTAATTCAAGCCGTGTACCCTGGCAACGCCTACAAGCTAGTCAACGCCGAAGGGACCGAGTTATCCCACCCTTGGAATGGGCTTTATCTTAAGAAATACTACCCTTAGCACAACAAACAAAAAAAAAACGATGAAAAGATAAAAACATCAAAAACAAAGGAATATTGAAAACCACTAAAAATATGGAAAATTCAAAATGCCGATGCCTGGCAGGCACCATGTAGTTAAGTCCCTGCATCTAAGCTTCATGTTAGGATAGGGCCCATTAAGGCTTGGTAGGCACCGGGTCTTGGTTTGCCAGAACCGTGGAGATCCCTGTCCGGCCACGTCGGCCTATGCTCGCTCGAAGGAAGCTAACATGTGTTCACTTATGTATTTTATTCAAAAAAGTTGGTAGCATCACCTACGGTAGGGCCACACCTAGAAGATCTCCGGAAGCTGTAATCTTTATTCTTTTCTCTTCGACCAAATGAGACAGTCGGCGCCCTTAAAACGCTGAGCATGAGAAACCGAAACTCAAACCCCAAAGGCAAGAGTAGGACCCATTTCCTCGAGCATCGATCAGAGCACGAGAAGAGGGCAGTGTCCCCGCAGGCATACGAAGAGGGAGCCCACCAATGTCAAACGACTATCTCCCTCACAGAAAGAAATACAAAATCAAAATCAAGAGAAAAGCCTGGTCGTGACCGTGCCTGGTACGATAAACGGAACCCCTCAAAGCAAAAGTCTGAATCCACAAAGGGGGGCCGTGGAATGTAAATGCTCGAGATTTGGTCCGAAGTTGTCCGAAAGGAAAGAGTTAATGGGCCCTTATTCGCTCGCCGGGTTAACGGCTTTGCCGGTCCTCTCAGGAGGTTTATCCCCTACGCTCTTCCTTCTCCCTCTAAAGATGAAGGTTCGATGGAGTTTCTGAAAGGTGAAAACTGCCCAGGGTCTGCGACCTTATTTTAATATACACATTTTGGTTGCCTACTTTGAAAAGCAAAAGCTATCGCTGCGAAGGAGTCTCTGTGTTTCTGGCTGGTCAAGACCCCTGTTTACCACCTTGATGTCTTCTTGTTTAACCTCGGGCTTAGGCCAATGCAAGCGCGTCACCTATGGGTACGACGGCGTCTGATTCCGGGTCAGCGTCGCGCGGTTGGTCGTTAGGGTTCCAGGGTGTTCCATCTTATACCATCTAGAGTTGTGAGGAAACAGACCCGGGTCGGGCAAATCATCTACCTCAAACACCTTTTGGGTGAATCCCTGTGGTCGGAAGCAACTGGGAGCCTAAGCATGGCATGACGGTATTGTCATCAGGGTAAGTCTTAGCCGGCGGGATCGTCATTCGAGGGGCCTAGAGGCCCAAATCAACCTAGATGTGCACTTAGGATACCTGGGAGGTTAGTAAGAAACCCCTGTCTCACATAGGTTAGGTGCCATTTGGGTGCTTGCTGGGCGTTAGCAATAAAAAAATTGAAATGATAAAAGCAAAAAAAATAGAAAAGAGAAATGTACATATTTGCAAACAAAAAAATCTTTTTATGATAAAACAAAAAAAATGTCAAATATAAAAAAGAAAACAAATCAATTTTGCATGATTGCATTTACGTGCATCATCTCACTTTAATACCGCTTGCATTCGTGTGCTTGCCTGTCGCATTTATCATCACCGCATCTTTCCCTTGCCTTCGTTAAATAAAGGCTTGGCCCCTTGACCAGTTATCAAGGACAGTCACAGTGACCATTTGCTTATTGAGCAAGGGGCCAAGTCAGAACAGAAATTCTGATTTGTTTGTTTCAGTGATATGTGCAGGGATTCAGGTAACTGAAGCAAAGGTGAAAAACAAACAAACCGAACCTTGTTTTTTATTCCAAAAAACCAAAAAAATTACATCAAGTTCCGCCCTCTCTCTCTGCATTACTCGTCCCACTACTCTCCGGGCAAAACACTCTCAAAGGCGCTACCCAACTACGAAAAGCGGTACTCCTGCCGCTCTGTACTCCTCTTCCTATTCCCACATCCCGGCGTTGATCCGCGGAAGCAGCAGAGAAGCTACCAACACGAAAGCCACGCTCTCGTGCTCTTCGGTAGCGCTCCTCACCTTCTCTCAGCCACTGTTCAGCAAGACCAAGGCTGATTCGGAGTTCGAATAGTTGGGCCTCCATGGCCCTTCGTTCCTCCCTTTCAGTCAATCTGTTGGCTCTTTCTCTCTCTGCGTCTCTTTCTCTCTCTGTCCGTTCTCTCTCACGGTCTTCCCTCTCCAACTGGAGAGTGATCCTCAGTTCCATAGCATCCCTGGATGAGTCGTCATCAGGATGACGCCGCAGTTCCCTCTCCAGTTCTGCTATCCTAGCCTCCTTCTGCGCAGCTTGGGCAAGCGCTTCTTCCGTCTCCTTTTCCTGTCGAGTGTACCATCTCAGATACGCGATAAGGCGTAAACAAGAGAACTCAACGCTGAAACTTTTACCTGTACACGAAGCATTCCTTCTGCCTCCGCAGCACGCTGCGTGGCGTGAGCAAGTTGCTCATGAAGCGAGTCAAGTTCTGAGGTGGGAATCCACAAGCTGGAAGAGGAACCACCTACTCCCATCGCTGGGGAGGCTGCGCCAATCTGGGCATGCTGCGACCATGTGAATTAGCAGCCAACATCTGGAATCTGGGGTTTTAACTAGGAACGTACTGTACACCTACCAAGGCGCTCGTAGCTCCGCGGGTATCGCCCAACTGTTGTTCCATCTCTGCCAAGCGAGTTCGTAAATTCGCGATCATGGCATCCCGGACATCCTGCGGCCTTACAAGTCAGCATTTTCACCAGAAAACCAAGGAAAAGAGAAAGAAGAGAAGAGAAAAGGGGAAACCTACCTCCACAAGTCCCCGGGGTTGGAACCGTTCTGCGTACTTTGTCCTATATAGACGCAAATAGTCTTCGATGTCCCGCGCCTGCGATTCTACAATCGTGCCACCCCGTTGCCAGTCTTCGTACTGTTCAGGGAACCGCACGCGCCAGTCAATGCAGGTCGCCGGTCCTCGCGTCTTTCTCCCGACACGAGGTGGCGCGGCCGTATCCACCCATTCCTGAGCCAGTCCTAAGGTTCTCATAACCAATCGTAGCCGGAGCGGCTCGATTTCATTCAGGCAGTGCATCCACAGTTCACGTCCGAACCGGGCACGACTTGCTAGAACCCACGGCTGGTCGGCATCGACCATGTCTGAGTAGGGTCTCCAGTTTACCATCGCTGCAGGGAACTCCTGTAGCTCTCGCCTCAGCACCATCAGTTGGTAGGTTAGGGGTGCCGCACTCATGATGGGTTCCCACCGCCTGGCTAGCGGCACCATCGCAGGTCGCCAATGTCGAGCTCTCCCCATGGGGAGGTAATAATAGCTCCATAACTGCTCGGCGCAGGTCATCAGTACCATGCAAAAACACAAAAAAAATATATATATATATATACAAAACAAGCAAAACCAAAAAAAAAAATACCTGGATGAATGGTGTGAAGCCACTCACAGTCATCTCACGATCCGTTTCTTGGAATAGGCCTGCAAACAAGTGTGCCAGCATGGCGGCTCCCCAGGCATAATACCCTACTCTTTCAAGGTCTGACAGCAGCTCCAGGAAGCAACATTGGATACCATCCCCTTTCGAGCTCAGTACCAATCTCCCCAAAAGGAAGAGGAGAAATCTCCTCAAATCTATGTTACATCTTTCCCAGTTGCCGAAATCTGTGCAATACACGGCGCGGCATCCTATTTCTATCCTTTCCATGAACTCTTCTGAGGATTCATCATCCCGCCGACGAGTGTCGGTGAGCCCTAATGCATCCATGAGGGACGCCCTAGCTACCGACCTATTTTTCCGACCATCCAGGTCCAGACCCAGTAACTTCTGGGCACCTTCTCTGTAGTCCGCGTAAGTGACTCCGGTCACTGCCTCGCCCTCTACCTTCAGGCTTGTGATCCGGACCACATCCTCCAAGCTGGGCACCATGTGCCCCCAGGGCATCAGGAATGCCCGGCTCACTGGGTCCCATCTCTCACACAAAGCTTGGATCAGAACCGGGTCGGGCTTGATCGGCTCGATCCGAAGAAAGGTACCAAATCCCATCACGTCTAGCCTCGCCTTCTGAAAATCTGGGAGGCCCCTGTACGCCGCTACTACCAACTCCCACAAGATTTGCGATTTCATCACAACCTACACATACAAGGAATGGGGGTGAGGTTTGGTCACAAGAAAGGAAGAAAAAATGAGAAAAGGGCAAGAAAATTTGGCTTACGAGTTGTGATTGGGCCCTTTCGCTGAAGTGCCCTTCAAGGTCTGAAAGCCTTCTGGAACTACTACCACTGGACCTGCTTCTCTTCGAGGAATGGGAAGATTCGCCCTCCATCCAACTCTCGGAATTTTGAACTCCTCTTCTCCCGTAAGAACTTGTGCTCCTCGAGTTAGCTCTCGATATACCTGGGAGGATAAAAGGGACAAGAATTTATAGAAATGGAAGGAGTGCGGGCCAAGATTGCCTCCATCACCTGTCGATGATAGCCCTCGCAATAAGACACCGGACAAGCGGCCCCATGTGTCGCTTCACCGCTCGCACAGGGTGATTGACTGGACGAAGAATAGGACGAATAGCCCCTATGTTGTCTAGGGATACCCTATCATGTTTTGGAGGACGCCCGCAAAATTTGGCACAACATCCGGGAAAAGGAACTAGGGCCGTCAGTATTGACTTCGACGGCAGATTCCCGTGGAAAATGGTCACAATAAGACGTGATTCTCCGCTCGAGGCGGAGTCTCGACAGATCCGTCACATGGGAACAGTGCAGAGGAGAAGAAGTGTAGGGAAGAAGGAACGCACAAGAGGACAAACAAGCATCAGAAAATCAAATCACTCCATTCATAATTCTACATAAGCTGTCAAAAATATCATAAACATAAAGAGGTGACGGGTCCACTAGCCCGCCAATCCTCACCATCACTCATCTCTCCGGGCACTCTCCTCCTCTCCCCCGAGGTGAGGGTCCCTCAGAAGCCTCCAGGATCCCCGTGCAGTAGCACCTGCCTCGCCTCTGGGCGCCTGCTCCGCAGCAGTGACTCGCTGCTCCTCCCCTGACGTGGCGAAGAAGCCACTGGCGGCAAAGCGACCGGACTGGCGGAGTCGCTCCCCGAACTCTCGCGCTCTCTCGTAGCGCGTCTCCATCCCTCCTAGCCTCTGCACGACGGCCTGAAGGCCCAGCTGGAGCTCCCTCACTTGGGCCTCCAAGGCCCTCCTCTCGGTCAGATCCCGCTGTCGCTCGGACCTTCTCTCGGCCTTCTCTCTCTCTACCTCTCTCCTCATCATCTGCAGAAGAACCCTTAACTCCAGGATGTCTGGAGAAGGTCTCTCCTCACCACGGTGCCGCAGCTCCGCTACAGTCGCCACCCAGGCGTCACGCTCCTCTTCCGCCCGGGTCGCACGGGCCACCGCACCGGCAAGTTGCTCCCGGAGGGAGGCAATCTCGAGAAAAGGGGCCGAGGAACTGGAAGATCCACCAATCATCCCCGCCGTCACTGTCTGCTGGGCACGCTGGAACAAAATAAACAACGGCCGTCAGTGAAACTCCAAAATCTGAAGTTAAAAGGGCGGCACGTAACTTACCAGGAGCGACAGCTCATGTTGAGCGACGGCCAGTTGCCGCCTAGTCTCTGACAGCTGGGCGCACGAGCCGCCGATGCCACGCGTGTCCCCAGCTTGGGGAAGCCCCGCGTAACTCTCTCTCTGCCGCCGCAGGAAGTCGGCACTGTCCTGCACCAGTACACCCCCTTGCTGTCCAGGGAGACGTACGGGCCAGTCCTCGAGCCTCGCCTTGCCGCGACTCTCCTTCCTGACGCGGCTCGGCTCGTCCGCACTCGCCCACTCATCGGCCAGGCCCAGGGTCCTTGCCATGTCCTGCACCAAGAAAGGGGTCCCATATCAGTCAAAAAGAACGCGTCCCCTGTCTAGGACGCGTCCATCATTTGAGTGCAACACTCGCCGAACCCTTTTCTCCTCGCCCGACTCGCTTCAAAACCCAAAATGAATTAAAAGAGGAAGAGATCGGAGGACCTACCGGACCGTGTTCACCTCCTCCCACGCCCTCGGGCCCCTCGGGTCCCTCGGGGGCCCGAAGCGGCCCTTCCTCCTCCATGGACGCCGTTCCGTGCTCGGGCGCGTCCCTCCTTGGGCGAGGATTTCCTCGTCCCTCTCCACCTTCACCACGGTCGGGCCCACCGAACTCCATCGATCAAAAGAGGAGGAAGATGAAAAAGGGGCAAGCGAGTTTCGGCGGAAGGCGGGCTCGTTTGCGGGTAAGGCACGGGAGAAGAAAGGCCACCCGACGCTTTAAATTTGAATTCGAGGACTAAGACGCGTCCTCGCGCCTGGACGCCCCCAAAAGGAGGAGAAAGCAAACAGAATCCCCCCCGTGCAAAGCGTAGTTCCCTGCTGTTTAGGGCAAGGTCTCGTGAAGCGTGTCTCGAAACAACTTGGTGTAAGAGAAGAAGTGTAGGAAGGGAAGATCGCTACAGGATAAAACGTGTCACATCAGTTGTCATTGTCAAGATTTTATCTGAATCTCCTTTGTACTGTGGTGCGATTCTGCTACTTTCTGATGTTGCTAACCTTTGCTAATCTGTGCAGGTTTTACTAACGGACGTCTTTGTCCTGTCTCCTGTCCCACCTTTCAATGGTTGGTCCCACCATGTCATGCATCATAGTATACGATACCTACGCTACTAGAACATGTCAAGGACCTTGCGACCCGAACAAATCTGGGATTTGAGTTCCCCTTCAACAAAAACAGTGATGATCCCGGAAGAATTTGGGTTGTACGGATAGGCCGTCAATTTGTGATAGAATGGGGACGACGGTTCCATTCAGTGAGTTGGTGCGCGGATAAACGGGCCCCAGCCCAGTATCAGTTCACCGGGTCGGTATCCTGACCCGTTCTTCACAAGTTGACAATATTATCCTTGGCTATTTTCTATTTTAGTTTGTTTTGAACTTTTCTTTAAACCCAGCATGCATTCATATAGGACTTTGATTTATTGCGGAAGATCATTCAAGCGATTCGATTGTGAAAGCCGTTGTGTTTCAATTCCTACAAATATGAGATATTCCACTCTGAATGAAATACTGAGTTTCTTTGAGACAGCCCTACGCTGCTCTTCCAAAGGAGACCCTTGTTTGGACAGACCCTCAGATATTCCTTTACCTTTTGACCCACCTTGGCCGCAGCACTTCCACATTAGCTGGTAACCGCTCCCCAAAGGTGAAACCTCCGGTTTATGACCCAGGTACTTCCACACCGAGAAGTTGGTCTTCTTTTGTTTCGTGCCTGAGTGCACATCTCACCCTCCCTTATTTGATCTCCGTCCAAGCAATCGTCAATATTTGAAAGACCTCCTTCAAGGTCGCCTCATTGAAACTTCAGGAAAGATTCCAAACAGTAACGTCACAAGCGTGTCTCATCACACCTTGGCATCAACTTATCAGTCCGCTCCCACTCCATTTCACTCCACTTCGATACCATTCCACTACGTATCGCTCCCTTGCAAAGCAGACGCCAAGGCGGGGCAGCTGTAGACACGCCATTCCTGACGTCTCCTGAGAAAGTCTCATATTACTATACGACGCCCCGCGATGGCCTACGCATTTCGAATCGCTTGAGTGCTTCCTTTTCCTGAGTCTTCTTCCGCCTTTTTCGGCATCCGGAATCATCTCGTCACGGCATTCGGACGGCATCAACACCAGTCAGACGTATCAAGAGGTTCCGGAATCAAGAAGGGGGTCTGCCGGGCGGCCGACGACGCCTGATTTGAGGACCCGGGTGGGTCTTCATGGGGGCGTCCAGGCCCCTGGACGCCTCCATATTTTTAATTTATTTTATTATTTTATTATTTTTTTCAGGGCCCAAAAATAAATAAAAATAAATATATATTAATGGAGGCGTCCAGGACCCTGGACGCCTCCATAAAAACTAATAATAATAAATATTTATAAAATGCCAGTTGGCACAAAAAAAATAATAAATATAAAATATATATTAATGGAGGCGTCCAGGTCCCTGGACGCCTCCATAAAAACAAATAAAAAAAAATAAAAATGCCAGCCCTGGCATAAAAGACAAAAGAAAAATAAAAAAAAATATAATAAACTTTTGGAGGCGTCCAGGCCCCTGGACGCCTCCATCAACTCACTCACGGGCGCCGGCCACCGAACGACGGTTTGTCGCGTGTGAAAAAAGCCAAATTTAGAGACGTCCAGATGTCTGGACGCGCCCATTTTTGAATCACGAGGCGCCGCTCACAAAACCACGCGTTGTGCCAAACCGCGTGCGGCCTTTTCGGTGGACCTGTTAGAGGCGTCCGGGACCCTGGACGCCCCCATAAAAGTATTCTAAAAAAATCAATAAAAATAGAATAAAATATTATTTCGGCCCTGATGGAGGTGTCCAGGGTCCTGGACGCCTCCACCTTCCGGAACTCTATAAATAGAGGCCCACCCCCTCAGTTCTAGGGGAGCTAAGCAGTGATCCGATAGGCTGCCGGAGCCCAGAGGCTACGGAGTCATTTTTCTAACCCGTGGGTTCTTTTGTAGGTGGAGGTTCTGCCGGCTTCTCGGGTGCTCACGCTCGCGAGAGGAAGGTCGTCTTCATCCACCGCGCTTCCACGTCGTCCCCACGCTGCCGGAGCTCCGCCGGATTTCACCCTCGGCTCATCCAATAAGCCTTTTCTTCCCCTTTTTCTCCACAGTCCTTTACATTCATCATATTGCATCATCTATCCCCCTTCACAAGGGGGCCTCTTCTCTTATACTTCTTACATCCATCATCTCATTTTCCTCCTACTCGAGTCCGAGAGGGGTTTAAAAGATAACACCAACCAGGTGTGTGTCTTGCCATCATTTCGTTATTTTTATCGCAAGGATTCGAATACTACACCTCCATCTTTCTAATCCACTTGTCATTTATTTGTCGTTGTCTTGCAAGGGTACCCGAGGAAAGCCCTCTCCGTCGGCCGGCCGGAAGGAGAGGAAGAAGCAACCCGCCATCTCCCGCTTTTGAGGTAGGCGCGATCACCTTCTTATTTTGGAGTCTTTTGGCCCCTGGCGATCACATCTTATCATCGAGGCCGCGGCGAGTCACTTCCCCAATGGCCGTTTAAATTTCTGTTTCCTATATTCTCTTTATATTTTGTTATATATTCTGCTTATATCATCGAGGCCGCGGCGAGTCACTTCCCCAATGGCCGTTTAATTTTCTATTCCTACAATCTCTTTATGCTTTGTTATATTCTGCTTATATCATCGAGGCCGCGGCGAGTCACATCCCCAATGGCCGTTTAAATTTCCGTTCTTATATTTTCTTTATATTCTGTTATATTCTGCTCATATCATCGAGGCCGCGGCGAGTCACTTCCCCAATGGCCGTTTAAATTTCTGTTCTCATATTTTCTCTATATTCTGTTATATTCTGTTCATATTCTCGAGGCCGCGGCGAGTAACTTCCCCAATGGCCGTTTCAATTCTTGTTATTTAATTTTTGCATCATTCCCGTCCCCCCGAGGTCGCGGCGAGTCACTTCCCGCTATGGCCGTTTAATCCCCATATTTTGCTATATCATACTTGTCCCGCTCGCCCCGCCGGAGCAATCTCCCGTGGTGGCCCCTTCTCTCTTTCCTCTCATTTCTGTGTTGCAGCAAACAAAACAAACAAAAAAAGAAGGAGCCCGCGCGCTCTCCGCTTCTTCCTCTTCCCCGCTCTACTCCGAACCGCGTGACGTCGCTCACAACCTCGAATTCTTCAAAGGACAGAATGAGGGGTGCCGAAGGGGCTATCCCCGGGGCCGGGGATTCCTCGGCCCGCCTTCGCTTCGTTGCTTGTTGCCCGGCCGCCTTGGCAGTAGCCAACACCTTTTTAATAGGCGACTTGGCTTGGGACCTTCCCTTGGCCTGCGGTAAGGGAGCCGGAGCCGCCGCCGAAGTCGCCTTCGCTATGACCGTGATTTCACCCATGTCAGGGGCGGGCGCGGGAATTGGCTCCCCCGCGTCAAGAATAGGTGTGGGCACGGGCTCTTCCACAGGGGATGAGACAAAAGAAATATTCAGGTGTCAGGGCTTTGCTCCAAAATGAAAATACAAAAAAAGGAGAAAGACTTAAAAGACACGCTGATGGTCGAAGGTACTGACCGGCAGGTTGGCTTGGCTCGGGTCAGGCGACTTCGAACTCCTCAAAAGATGGGACCCGTGGCACCGGAGGAATGACGATCGGGGCCCTGGCCGCCTTTGTTTTTCTCCGCTTTGTGTCCCGCTGCTTAGCCGCCTTCGCGGCATCCACTGCCTTCTTCACAGGCGATTTTGCCCGGGGCCTCTTCACTGCCTTGGGCAGAGGAGCCGTAGTCGGAGCCGACAGTGCGGCTTCAAAGTAGGCGAGCTTCTGGAGGAATCGAAGAAGATTGCGGTATGTCGCCATCTGGGTGCTATCGGGATGGTCTGGTAAGAAGAATAAATACATATACACACATGGTTAGCACCCGAGGAATCTGCCAAGGACACGACCACGGGAACAGAAGAAGTGGGAAAGGTTAAATACTGTGAGGACCGATGTACAATTGAAGTGTTATCGGCCAGTAGCTCAGGGACGGCTCCTTGTCCCGACGCGCCGCCTCTCGGACCAGCCGGCATACGTCCTCGACCTTCTGGCACCGGTCTGTGAGGCTAGCCAGATCTGCGTGCTTCTTCGAGGAGAGGTGGCAGAAAAGATTGAAGTGGTCCATGCCCCACCCGTCGGCATAATAATACGGGATGTGCAGGCGCTTGCCCAGGATGGCAGCCGTCTGATCTTCGATCTTCAGCCCATTCACCCGCAGCAGAACATACAGCCATGTGGTGTCCTTATAATTCTCGGGCTTCCTCTCCTCCCGCCTCATAAACTTGCGGTATGGGTAGATCAGGTCCCTCTCTGGACACCAGCTCCTTGCGGGGGTGCCCTCCTCCTCCATGGGGAGCGGGTAATTAATGAGCTCCAGACAATCACTCCCTATCCGGCAAAGATCTCGCAATGTCTTCTTATAGTCGTCCTTCACCACCGGAGGCAACTCTACTTTCGGCGTCGGCCTCTTGTCCTGGGCTTCCCGACGAGCTGCCATGTATGCCACCACCTCCTTCTCCTACTTGTTCTTGAGCCGAAGAAGATGATATGGCTCAATATCAAGTACTGGCACCGATTGCCGACTAAGGACCCTTCTCTCGGCCCCATCCCAGCAGTCAGTCTTATGCAACCGATAGAAGGCCGTCCGGGCGTTCCACCACTTTATGTAGTCTTGGGTCACTCGGGGAATGCGACCCAGGGCCGGCACCCTGAAAGAGGCAGTGTCCGCCCGGTGGAAAAAGTCCAACCAGCTCTTAGCATGTTCAGCAACTGAACTTCCCCGGATGTTCCGCGAAGGCAGGCCGAACTGTGCATGATAAACAGGGATATGCCGGTCATACCCGAAGTTGCGACCAAACCGGAAGGGATAATACGGTTCCAGCAGCACATTATCCCCCTTCCTGAACACCAACACGCTTGGGCGAATGGATAGCGCCCAGTCCCTCAGCTCCGGTTCCAACAGCGGGCGGACCACATTCTCTTGGCTGATGGGGTGGACGTACTTCTCCACCTGATCGTCCTTGCACTCCCTCTTATTGTTCACCAGAGGGCTAGAGTGCGCGGCCAACGTCCAGAAATGAATAGTGTCAGCCGCATCCCGGGGAACCGTTGTCAACCGGCCCCGAATATCAAACATCCGCATGAAGGTAGAAGCTGGCTCTGCACTGGCAAACTCCAGCATCCTCGGCATTAGTCCCCAATCCTGGAGAGCTCGCGGGGTGAACTCGGGGAACAACGAGCAAACCCACGCGTTGAAGAAATGTAGTGGGCACACATACCGGGCCTACCTCGGAAACTGATGGGTGCTGATGTCTCCCAGGGCCTTGTAAATCAAGCATAGGGTCGCCGGGCACAAGGAAAGCTTGACGCCCCACGCCATTTGACATGCTGGGTAGATGGCATCTGGCCGAATAACCGTCTCATCCCCGTACGGCATGGTAAACGAACATAGCCAGTACGTGAGATAGGCGGCGCAGTGAGTTAGCGGGTCGACACCCATCGGATTAGGCCCGCTCCGACGCCCCTTGGAGGGGATCTTCACATCAAGCTTGGGCTTCACACGCTTCTTGCGAGCAACAGCGGTGCCGACACGGGGAAACTCTTCATATTGTTTCAGCCCGTCATAGAAGTATTCCAACCACAGGGCCATGCGCACCCTCTTTCTATCCCCACGGGCGGGCTGCCTCCCACCATGTGACAGCTGATATAATTCTCGGAATGCCTTCATGAGATACCGGTACGAATACGCGAGAGAATAATAGCCATCGCCGTTGGTTTCGTCCTTGATCAAGTCGGGGAGACACACTTTTTCATAAGGCTCCCCGTCAATGGGCAAGCCGCTCAACTGGCTGAGACTCCACAGGTCCAGGGAAGTCTCGCCCTCTGCCGTGTAGAAAGTGTTGGTCTCCGCGCTGAACACTTCTATCATGCCACAACAGAGGCCCTTGGAGACGGGATAGCCATACCGAGAGGCGTATACACTGTGATAAATGCCAACCCGGACCAGCAACGGAGCATAGTTGAATAGTACATATTCAGTGAACTCCACTGCCCCTTCCCGAAAACTGTGGGCATCTTAAAGCTTCAGCTCCCTGAACCAGCCCAGTGATAATTCATACTTGAACCTTATGGCCAAGTAGTCCAATATAAACGGCTCCTCCTTATAGCCCCATTTAAGGGGAGCCAAGAATAAGCCGAAGCGGGGTGACTCACTGTGCACCTTGCCGGCAGACATATCCCATTTGGCCGGAACGAACTTAGACGCTCGCACCAGTTTATCTTCGGCTGGAAGCACTCCTTCAATCCCCAAGACGGGCTTCCACTCCCGGGCTTCTCCCACCAGATACATTAGAATGCTCATGGGGACGCTGTACAGCAAACTGTCCCGAGCATGCAGGATGGCCCGCTCGACGGCCTTTATAATGCGGAAATCTCGCCCCTCTCAGGAGCGCAGGTGCTTCAGGAATCGAATGAGGTGCCTATCCTTCGGGAAGTCTTTCATGTACTCCCCGGTGGCCCGATCAAAAGTGAAGCCACTTTCAACTTTGGCAAGCCGGCCGAAGTCCATGCTCTCACTGTCGGACCCCGACGACTCTGCCAAGGTGGCTATCTCCGCATGCTCGCGGTCCAGGTCCTCCACATTAAGCCACGTGACCGCTGGCACGGGACCCCGCGGAATGAGGTCGGCACCGACAACAGCGGCAGGGGCAGAAGAACCACTTGGGGCAGCCATTTGTCTGCAAAAGATACACAAATCAAAGATCAGAATAAGCCACGTGCAAAAGGAAATGGAAAACTGTGAAGGGGCTTTACTACAAACAAAATAAATAAGACATTGCCAATTTTTGACGAAATTTTGGCAGAGTTTCCCCTAGGCCAGAGGCGTAAGGGAAAACACGGGTGCGCGCCCACAAGGAGTGACGGCCCCAACAAAGTCATGGTGGGCCCCGAGAGGCAACACCAGAAGTCCGCCGGTCAAAGGAGTCTTCTTCCCTAGCTAAAAATCCCCTTGGCCCCTTGGCCGGTATGCTCCCCTCTATGCCTTCGCCGGCACGGTCGCCTGGCGGCCTTGCCCGGCACACCCTAGCGCCCTCGGTGCCTCCCCGGCACACCCGTGCTTGGCTTCCCCAGCACAGTCCCGTGTTGTCTTCCCCGACACAGCCCCCTCGAGCTTCCCCGGCACGCTTGTGACCTTCGCTGCCCGGCACACCCTGGAGTGGCCCCTCACCGGCACGCTCTACAGGTGGCCCCCCGGCACGCCTTGGAGTTGCTCTCCCCGGCACGCTCCGAGTGCCTTCCCCGGTACGCACCCCAGCGTCTACACCGGCACACTCTCAGACGGCCTCCCCGGCACGCCTTGGAGTTGCTCTCCCCGGCACGCTCCGAAGGCCCCTCCCCGGCACACCTTGAGGAAGAGCTCCCTCGGCACGCTCCGAGGGCCTCTCGCCGGCACGCCTTCGAGCCTCCCTCACCTGCACAACCGGCGCCCGACAGCCTCCCCCGCCACGACGTCGAAGGAGATGAAGGGGAAGAAGGGATGGGGAAGGGGAAAAGGGATAAGGGGAAGAAGAGGAGAAGGGAGGGGAAGGTCGGCAAGAAGGAGGGGGAGAAGACGGAGCCCAGGGCTCCGCCCTGCCCCGGTGACGGAGAAGAAGGCGCAGAGAGAGGGGGGAGAAGGAAAAGAAGAGAAGAGAAGAGAAGGGAGAGAGAGGGGGAGGGCCTTCGCGACAGTGCCCTCACCGGACCAACGACGATGGCAACGGCGTCCCTCGGCAACGGAGACGGAGAAGAAGAAGAGGGAAGAAGAAAAAAGGGGGGGTTTCGCCCGTCGAAGAGAGAAAGAGAGAGGGAAGAGAATTCGAAAGAGAGGGGGGGGAAACGGTGACCGCCCCGCCCCTTTTATACAAAGGAGAGATAAAAAAAAGGAAAGAAAAAAAAGGGAGGAGAAATAAAGGGAGTCGAGAGGGACAAAAAGGGGGAGAAGATAAAAAAAAGAGAAGAAGAAGAGAAAAAAAAGAATAATAAAAAGGGGGCAGAAGAGAA
Source organism: Amorphophallus konjac (assembly GCA_022559845.1). NCBI lineage: Eukaryota > Viridiplantae > Streptophyta > Magnoliopsida > Alismatales > Araceae > Amorphophallus > Amorphophallus konjac. Next base: position 154,770,441 of record CM040121.1, read on the forward strand.
ACAAAATATAAGTGAAGTATTAAATAGACACTTATATATATATATATATCTATATATACATATATATATATACATATATATATATATATATATATATACGTCTATATACATACGTACGCATCTCCTCGCGTATGCGGGGGTGGGGATCAGTAACGTACAATGATAGGTGTTTTTCCGGGAATATCCCCTCCCCACAATCCCATACAGATGAGCGTCCGCACGAGCAAAAACAACTTTACCCCGGCAGTGGCACCATTACCCTGCCAACAAACAAGGCCTTCTCTGGCACGTAGCCTCGTGCCTCAGCCACCTCCCATCATACAAAATCGTCATCACGGGCCTTACGCCCGGATCGGCAGAACCTCTATCCTTGCGCTGGCATTAGTCCCTTGCCAACGAATAAGTCCCTTTTCGGCGCAAGGCCCCGTGCCCTAGCCACCCACTCCGTACAATATTGCCATAACGGACCCTACGTCCGAATCGGCACGAATTCTCCCGTTGCGTTGGCATTGTCTTCTTGCCAACGAATGAGCCCTACCTTCCGGCACAAGGCTTCGTGCCCTAGCCGACACTCGCATATCACTCGCTTGTCAAAAAAAAAAGAGAAAAAAAGAAGAAAAGAAAATGGGGTTAAAAATAGAGATGCCCCACCGGACTTGCCCCTATGAGGGGACAAGGGTAAAAATGGCAACAACCCGGCTGTGGCGAAAACCCGAAAGGGCGCTACGGGCAAAATCGGGTACCCCGCCACGTGAAAACCCAAGAGGGCGCGTGGGCAAAAGCAAGAGGGGGCCAGTACCGGCGAAAACCCGAAAGGGCGCTTGTATCGGTAATGTGGTTTAAAAAAAAAGAGAGAAAGAAAAGAACAGAAGAGACCAACGAACCAGGTCAGTTCCCGGCACCCTGCCGGCACTGACAAAGAGACTAAGAGACAACAAACCAGGTCAGCTCCCGACACCCTGTCGACGCTGACGAAGAGACAAAGAGATCAATAAGCCAGGTCAGTTCCCGGCACTCTGTCGGCACTGACGAAGATATCAAGAGACAAAGAGATCAATAGACCAGGCCAGCTCCCGACACCCTGTCGGCAATGGCGAAGAGACCAAGAGACCAAGAGATCAACAAATCAGGTCAGCTCCCGACACCCCGTCGGCACTGACGAAGAGACCAAGAGACCAACAAACTAGGTTAGTTCCCGGCACCCTGTCGGCACTGACGAAGAGACTAAGAGACAACAAACCAGGTCGGCTCCCGACACCCTGTCGGCGCTGACGAAGAGGCCAAGAGACAAAGAGACAATAAACCAGGTCAGTTCCCGGCACCCTGTCGGCACTGGCGAAGAGACCAAGAGACAAAGAGATCAATAAACCAGGGGGTTAAAAATAGAGATACCCCGCCGGACTTGCCCCTACATGGGGAGAAGGGTAAAAATGGCAGTAACCCGGCTGTGGCGAAAACCCGAAAGGGCGCTACGAGCAAAATCGGGTACCCCGCCACGTGAAAACCCAGGAGGGGGGCGTGGGCAAAAGCAAGAGGGGGCCGGTATCGGTGAAAACCTGAAAGGGCGCTTGTATCGGTAATGTGGTTCAAAAAAAAGAGAGAAAGAAAAGAACAGAAGAGACCAACAAACCAGGTCAGTTCCCGGCACCCTGCCGGCACTGACGAAGAGACTAAGAGACAACAAACCAGGTTGGCTCCCGACACCCTGTCGGCGCTGACGAAGAGGCCAAGAGACAAAGAGATAATAGACCGGGTCAGCTCCCGACACCCTGTCGGTGCTGACGAAGAGACCAAGAGACCAACAAACCAGGTCAGCTCCCGACACCCTGTCGGCTGATGAAGAGACCAACGTCCATGTCAGCTCCCGACACCCTGTCGGCACTGACGAAGAGGCCAAGAGACCAACAAACCAGGTCAGTTCCCGGCACCCTGTCGGCACTGACGAAGAGACTAAGAGACAACAAACCAGGTCAGCTCCTGATGCCCTGTCGACGCTGATGAAGAGGTCAAGAGACAAAGAGACAATAAACCAGGTCAGTTCCTGGCACCCTGTCGGCACTGGCGCAGAGACCAAGAGACAAAGAGATCAATAAACCAGGCCAGGCCAGCTACCGACACCCTATCAACAACGTCAACAAAGAGAAGAAGAGACTAGTGCACCCACGGGCACCGCCCGGCTCATCCTTCACCTGCGCTACCCGTGGGTGGGGGGCATTTGTGGGCACCAAAAATTGCACACCCAGATGTCCCGCTCGACCCCGCATCAACAACGGCACTGAGTGAAGAAGCCCCGGAGAGACTGGTCGTCCGGACTCCCTAAGTATGCGTGCTGCCGCGAAGCCGCCTCCGGGAGCCACGACCGTGAAGAGAAACCAATCATAATGAGCCCCACAATTCGTGGGCCTCGGAGAAAGCCAAGTAGGCCATGACTCGTGTCCATAACGGGCTCAGAACGGGCTCAAAAACACGCCCAATTTGGCCTTCAGCGGCACACCCTGGGGTGCTCAGCGGCACGCCCCTTGGGCTGCTCAGCGGCACGCCCAGGGGTGCTCAGCGGCAGGCCCCTTGGGCTGTTCAGCGGCACACCCCAGCGGCTGCTCAGCAGCACACCCCCTTTGGGGTCCCAGCGGCACGGCCTAGGGCCTTCAGCGGCGCACCCCCATCCAGGGTCTTCAATGGCACACCCCCTTGGGGGGGCTTCAGCGGCACGCCCATCTGGGGCTCCAGCGGCACGCCCATCCAGGGCTCCAGCGGCACACCCTTCAGGCCGTTCAGCGGCATGCCCCCATGGAGCTTCAGCGGCACGCCCCTTTGGGTCCCCAGCGACACACCCTTTTGGGCTTATGTCTGCCCCAGCGGCACGCCCAGCCCGGCCTTCAACGGCACGCCTATTGGGTGCTCCCGTGGCACGCCATTTTGCCTCTCCCACGGCACGCTTGTTCAGCCCGCCAACGGCACAGCGTGAAGGCTTTTTCAACGGCGGGACGATGTGAAGTCCATGCCCTACATATCCTTGGCGCGCAGTGAGCCGTCCGAGGTGTCGGCCGATCGTTGGGCCACGCAGGCTACTCCACTGACAGCCAGGACAGGGGGAGTCAAACCCCATCATCACGGGCTGCTTCCCGCCTTCGACGGCCGTGGTCAAAGCCCCCACTGCTGGGAGTATAAAGGACTCCCGTTCAAGAAGAACGAGGGGGGACGCAGACAGAGGGAGATACACACACAGAGGCAGACGGAGAAGAGGAAAGGAGACGAAGAAAGAAGAGACAGAGGAGAAGAGAGAAAGGGAAGAAGAGGCGTTCCGGCGGGAGCTCCCTCCGACGGCCACCGGGAAGAAGAGAGAGTAAGAGAGGAGGAGGGTTTGATGTAACGGGGGGAGGTGTGGGAGAAGGGGGGTGGACGGTCGTCCCCCACTTCAGCCCCAACACCTTCCTCTTCGGGGTTTTCCTTGTTTTCCTCTTCCCTTTCTCTTGTTCTTGGGTTTTCTTTCTTGCCCGTAACCTTGGCTCGGGCATGTCCATCAATGTATATGTAGGGCCTCGGCCCTTTGCTTCCCGTGAATGAAAAATCACCCTTCTTGGGTCTTTCCTGTTATTTCTACTGATTTATTCCCGCCTTTACGCACTGTGTTACTCTTTTCTTTTCTTTTTTCTCCTCCGGTGTTCTTTTGGAGCCTCGTTGGCGATGTGATCCCTCCCCTATGAGTTTCGGTCTCACGGGCTCTTCACTCCCTTCCACGGCCATCTACTATGCCCACCGGCTTGAGGAGGGAGGGAGGCCCTTGCTCTCTCTCTGAACACCCAGCTACCAGTAGCCCACCCTTGGCCTTGAGCTTCCCCTCTTTTCCTGAATGACCTACAAGCCTCCCAGCCCATACACTTAGCTTCCCCCTTTTTTATCTCCCAGAGATGCAACTTTCCAGCCCTTGGCCGGCACACCTTTTGGCCCTCAGCGGCACACCCCGTTGGCCCTTGGCCGGTACACCCTTCTGACCCTCAGCGGCATACCCCTATTGGCCCTCAGCGGCACACCCCGTTTCCCTTGGCCGGTACACCCCTTAGGCCCTCAACGGCACACTTTCTGGCCCCCCCAGTGGTACACCTTCCCCTGGTGCCTCAACGGTACGCCCTCAGCCGCCAACCCCCAGCCCATTCTGTCTAGTACTAGAAGTCTTCCGTTCACGGTTTTCTCCGGGTTTTCCGAGGCCCCATAAAGGTGTTGCTGCCCTCGGGCGCCCACCTCTAGTTGTCGGGTTCCGCCACTCCATGTGGGCGCGTTCCCTTTATCTCCCTTATGCCCCGGGTCAAGGGGAGATGCTGCCGAATTTTTGTCAGAAAATAACAACATGTTAAATAAGGCAAAAGGAGGCAACAAACGAACAGAATAATTAATGATGAAGTCTTCCAACTAATCAAGCCACCGCCGATACCATGATAAGAATCGAACTGATCAACGCCACGACAGGCCGAACTTCCGACTTATGGCAGAGAGGCCGAACAGAACAAAACAAGGGAGAAGTTTATATAAAACTGCATGAAAATTAAAACAAGAAGAAAAGAAAAGCCTTAAAACAAAGAATTGAACACTGATTGAACCTCCACCATCACGCTCTGAGCGACCCTTCACCGGTGCACTCTCACCCCTCCCAGCGGTACGCTCATCCAACTCCTTCCCCAGCACAATCCTTTCAACCCCAACGGTACCCCCTACTGCCCCTCAGCGGCACGCCCCTTGAACCCCCAGCGGTACACCCCTATTGCCCCCAGCGGCACACCCCTTGAACCCCCAGTGGTACACCCTGATTGCCCCAGCGGCACACCCTCTTTCAACCCCAGCGGCACACTCCTCTCAATCCCAGCGGTACACCCCTTTGAGCCTCCTGCGGCACACCCCCCCTCAGCGCCTGCCCGGTACACCCTATACCCCCTTCGCCGGTACACCTTTTTCCACCCTTCGCCGGCACACTTCCCTTAGGGTCCCTCAGCGGTACACCTTATTCCCTTCGCCGGCACACTACACATATACATCTATATAGCGTGATAGTAGTATTGATAATAGCAAATGAATTAGTGAAAATTACGCTAATTAAAGGACTCCGAATATGCAACATTAATAGTGATTAAAGAGATGGGAGGGGTAATAAAAATAATCAAAATAGTAATAATAATAATAATGATAATAATGAATAAAAGAAGAGAAATCATTCGGAGTAAATGCATAAAGAAGTAATAAGCAACAGAGAAAAGAGATGCACATAATTAACAGAATCCCAGATAAAAGATGCTAGGGCCCACACCGCAGCCCCATCTCTCCCCGGGACCTGGGGTAAAAGGAACAATAATGCCGCCCTCTCAGGCCAGGCTCGGATCTTGGGAATCATCCCGACATGGTCCGGTCCCGACCTAGCTTCGGGCCGACATCCCGACCGGATCGGATTTGTTTCTCGTTCCAGACGCCTTCCGAGTCATCATTGAAATTACCGTGCGCTCGGCATACATTTGAACGGACTTGTCCCGATTTTCCCGTCGCATTCCCATCACGGACCGGTGTCCGAACATGAAAAGGTCCATGAGTGACCAACACGGCCGACGATTTATGGTCTGAATACAACTCCCAGTGTGATCTGCCCCTATCTCTCTCTCGCAATTAGTATTATTCTTTTCGACCACGGGGCCCCTAATTTCGGCAATTAATTAAGTGTATTCCCTCGTATGGGGGATGTAAATGACGTCGTGACCTTGATGGGGCGACGGGATTCGGTCCCGACACGAACCACACAATCGCCTGACGAAGTCAGATCGAGCGCACCATGGGCTCTTCGGAGCCCGAATAAATTGTCACCTCGGTGACTGGCACGCCCACGCACTTAACAGACCAACGCCACCAGCCGAAACGAACCCGCCCAACGAAAAGTGCGTCCACAGGTCACCGTGGTCGAACTCTATTCAACTAGATAGAAGAATGATCAAACTGCTCTGAAATATATCAAGAGATGGTGGAACCTTAGCAAGAGGTGCAGGCACTCGCCACACCAAGAGGATGCAGTCCAAATCTGCAAACAAAATCTGAAACGGGCAGTCCTCAAACGGATGATCGTCATGGAGATCATGTCTTTCGATCGATTGAACAATGTGGTGGCAGAAATCGAGGCTATCCTCTCCAGATATTCTTCCACCCCGGCTGCCTCAAACCGGAAGGCCAAGTCGACTGATAAGCAGCCCGTGCCCAAAGAAGTCAACACAGTCAACTTTAAGGACTTCGAGCAGCAGAAGAACAAAGATAAAGGAGTCGCCAACACTCCCCCTGCCAAGCCGGATGAACAACAAGAAGGCTCCGCCTTGCGAACTAGAATGAAGAAACTTTATTCCTTTCCAAAGGAGAAGACCCAGGTCCTCTTTGAACGGGCCACTAGATACAACAAGATTACTCTCCTGGAGCCGAAGAGACCTGGCGATGCCAAAAGGAAAGATGATCCTCAATACTGCCCATATCATCAGATGCTAGGGAACACCATCGAAGACTGCTATGTGTTTAAAGACATCATTGAAGGTATGACCAAGAAGGGGGAGCTCCAAATGGGCGAACACACGGTGGACCCACCACTCCCTCACGAGATGCCTGTGATGGGGGCCACAGCAAATATGATATCTTTATATCAACAATTGCTCGAGGAGGTGTCAGAAGCTTGTACCAAGCACACCTACGAGGCGTTCATCCTGCCTCCTGCAAAGGACCATGGAAATTGACAGATGGTGCCAAAGTAGGCAAGAAGAAAGTCGGCATCCCGCCCTACCCTGGGAGTCTGAATTCATGGTGTCACACCTCAGTTGCAACCGCCGGTTATAACCCCAGTCTGGTATGAAACCAATCCTCAACTGGTCCTCTAAAGGCCAACCGATAACAAGAATAAGCAGGTCTTGCTGCGAATGCACAAGCAAGCCAACCCGACAATCAAGCGAATGTAGGCAATCACCAATGGGTTGGAGGAATATGAACAACCCAAGATCCAGCCGGTGCAACTAAAAGAATATGTCCGTTGGGAGCATTTTGAATCCCTGGGGTTGGCCGAAGAAGCCAAAGTTGAAGCGGAAGAACTAGGAATATGGGATGAACCTCCCCAAGAACAGCCACCAGCTGTGAAGGAGAAGAAAAAGAAGAAGCCGAAGAATAAAAGAAAATGCAGCATTGTGTCCTGCAATACCTTGTCATCTTTGTTCAACATAGCCCAAAATTCCGAAGAGGAGGATGAAGAAATATGCTTCGCGCCAGCCGAAGCAAATCAAGTCGAAGCTTCTACTTCCCAGCATGCAACAAGATCTCGGAGGAGATGGGGATGCTTGCCCCCGGCCAATCACAATATCATATTCAGGGGTGAGCAGTCGTATCAAATCCTTGAACCTAAAGTGAAAGGCACGAGAGTCCCGCCTCCACCGGGCCTCTACCCCGAAGATGCAACAAGCGAAGTGGTCCCCTCATTCATTGAATTTTTGCTTGCGCAGAAGGGAAAACAGCAAAGCCAACAGGCCAATTCAAAAGCCAGAAATGCTTCAGCCTTGGTCTCTGAAGTGCCATCCCCGGCAAACAAAGATCCTGAGGGCATCGCCCTTGCGGCTAAACTTGTTCAGACAATGGAATCAGCTGACCAAGTATGTTGGGACCGGGTAATCCCCGAAGAGGAAGATAAACTATCTTCTCCATCGACTCCTCCAGCACCAAACTGCGGTAAGCATAGCAAAGCCGAGAAGGCAAAATTAGCCAATGTCCAAGCCGACACTCGAATAATGAAACAATTGAAAAGGATCCCGGCAAGATTCAGTGCCTGGGCGATACTCTCCCTAGATGAAGAAACCATGCAGGCTATCATTGCAGCTTTGCAAACCCCAGTATACTATGAGAGTTGCTTCGCCGAGATGCATTCGGGGACAGGCATTACCTTCACTGAGGAAGATATGCTCCTACTTCGGCCAGTCAGAATAGACCCTTATATAAGAGGGGGCAGTTGAACAGCCAGCCTATAAACATGATCCTTGGAGAGGGGGATTTCTGTAGCCCATCTAAGAGTGGCCGAACTAGGTCCATCAGCACCAAACGAGGCCCAGCTCATCTAAGTGATAGCCCTGTAGGGCCCACTTAGCATCAAAGCCCAATAAAATCACTCGGGATCAAGCCCTTCCTCGACGGCCATTAGGCTTGGAAGGCCCGAGCGTCGGTCTGGTTGGAGGAAGACCCAAGCCCGAGTTATTCCCCTCACCGAAATAAAGGCTAGCGCCCCGCGCCCACTCCGATCGAGCCTCATCCGAGCTATGCTTATCACCCGGAAAGGGCTGGCACTCTTCATGCTTGGGACGACCGACGATTACTTATCCCCACTGCCGTTGAGAGCCCTTTATGAGCAGGAGTTCATAAGGATAAGGGACCCACGACCCCTCAAGGCTATAAAGATCTTACGATGAGGACGTAAAGAGCCCACGTTGAGGACGTAACTCCCGCCTGGAACTCCTTAACTTACGGGACTCATGAGGCTAGTGCACTATTTAAACCTGGGACTCCCTCCAGCGAAAGGTAAGGCCAACACATGCCTAGCATTCCCTGAGTAGGAACCACTTCACCATCTTGGTGTAGAGGGATCTTGTGCATCTCTTTCCCCCTCCCTTCATAGCTTCTACCATCGCTCTGTTGACTTACGCATCGGAGGGTTTTCCCCAGGGAACCATCCCTGGGCCCCCTGATCCGTTTCCCTTCCTTACAGTTCACTACTCGGTGATCATCTCCTCCAGCTCAGGACTAGCGCGAGATCGCCCCTCTTCATCTGGCACCGTCTGTGGGAAACGAGCAAAGAGCCAGCGTGGTGCGAAGAAGTACAGGGAGGAGGTCCGCCGGTGATACGGGGGAAGGCCATGGTAGTGGGGGGTGAAGGTCCCTCTCAGGCCGCGTAAGACCCCCCCTCCAACACCAGCACCCCAACCGACGAACTACCTCCGCCCACGGCAGTAGGGCAACCATCCAACGAGGGCGCTAACGCTTTCCAAGCCCTTAACGCAAAACTGGATGTCCTCTTGGAACTCATGAGGACCCAGGCGGCCAGGAAAGGAAGGTCACGCGCCCCTCCGGAAAGCCCTCCCCACGGAGACGCGTCCCAACACACTACCGGAGGTCGCTTCACCCTCCGAGGGTGGCAGCTTATTCGCAACAGGTCAGGAGGACCTTCACAAGCCCCCCCTCCGGAGCAACAGGCCTCCTCCACACCGAAACGGAGGAAACCTGGGGTACGCCATCCGCACCCGGGGACCGAAGTCCCCAGGGAGTGCCTGGACAGCATGCCATCACGCCCTTCTAGCCCAACGACGCAACAGCAACCGGAGTTATCCCTCCGCCTGCGAGAGTTCTAGAGGCGCTTCGCAGAGCAGGAGCGCACCTTACGCGCCTTACAAAAGACCTCTCTACCAGAGGACGAGGAGAGATCCCCATTCTCTTACTATATCTTCAAGGCAGAGGTATCTCCCAGAACCTCTATTCCAACCTTCAAGCCTTACGACGGCCAGGGTGACCCGGCTGACCACTTCGACAGCTTTGATGCCCTGATGACCCTCCACGAGGCGTCCGACGCCATCAAATGCCGAGCCTTCGCGACCACCTTGGTCCAAGGCGCCCAAGCATGGTTCCGGGCCCTCGTCCTCGGATCCGTCTGAGACTTCAAGCAGTTTGGGCGAGTATTCAAGGAGAGTTTCGCCGGCAGCGGCCCCCCAAGGTCAGTAGCGGGGCTATTGGCTCTCAAACAGGCGCAAGGGGAGAGACTCCGAGCTTACATCAACCAATTCAAATTGGAAGCCATGAGAATCCCCCGCCTAGATGTAGCATCGGCCATAACCGCGCTGATCGGAGGCACCCGGGACGAGAACCTCTGCCGTGAACTTGTCCTCCACCCTCCCTCGACTCTTGCCGAGCTAGTGACTCTGGCCTTACGCCACGCTAAGTGCGAAGAAGTTCTCAGCGCATGTCGAGGCGCAACCGGCTCGGGTCAGGAGGGGGACAACAAGCGAGCACCCTAGTCAAGCTCGGGCCAAGGAAAGAGACAGAACCGAGACGGGGAGCACAAAGAATCGTCCCAGAAATACGAGCGGTACACTCCCTTAACCACTCCGGTGTACGAGATATATGAAGACATCAAAGGCTCGGGCCTCCTCCGCCAACCCGAGCCAATGAGGTCAAAAAGTCACAACCGCAGCAAACATTGCCTGTTCCACAGTGACCACGGGCATCACACCGGTGATTGCCACCAGCTCCAGGATGAGATCGAGCGCCTCGTTTGCCAGGGACACCTATCCCAGTTCGTGGTCGGGCATAAGGGAGATCGAGGCGCCCCAGAGGAAATCGACAACGCCCCTCGCAGGGTCCACATGAATGTCATCGCTGGAGGAGCTGCATCAGAAAGAAATAGTGACCGAGGAAGGAAGCATCATGCTGAGCGGGCGAGCCGAGCCATCGAGCCCCCCAAGGCCCCGCCAAGTGAGCCCCAGGTCATAGTCTTCTCCGACCAAGACCTGGAAGAGCTGACCACCCCGCATGACGACGCCCTAATCATGTCGGCCACGATAAATCATTGTAACGTAGACATGATTCTAGTTGACAATGGAAGAGCCCTTGATGTACTGTCTTACGAGTGTTTCCTTAAGATGGGGGAGAATTCGTCTAAACTCCGCCCGATCCGAACCCCTCTTTGCGGGTTCAATGGCCAGGCCACTTATCCCGAGGGGGCCCTAAGCCTGCCAGTTACTCTCGGCACCCCACCCAAAACTGTTACGGTTATGGTGAACTTCATAGTGATCAAGGGTATGATAGCGTACAACGCGGTCTTCGGCCGAGGAATCCTTAGCCGAACGAAAGCGGTGCCCTCTACCTATCACCAAAAGATGAAGTTCCCCACTAAAAATGGGGTGGGGGAAGTCCGGGGCAACCAGGCGATGGCCAGAAGGTGCTATAATATCTCGGTTGAAGCCACAATGCCGGACGGGAAAAATAAGGGCCCCTAGGAAGTCGAGGAAAAACCCGCAACCTCCGAGCCTGGAGGCGAGCTGCTAACAATTTTCCTAAACGACAACCCGACCCTAGGAGTAAAGATTGGAGCTGACCTACCATCTGAGGTTTAGCATCAATACAAAGATTTTCTTTCCAGGTACATCCGAGTCTTTGCATGGTCTGATGATCAACTCCTCGGGATACCGGGAGAGACGGTAATGCATAAACTCAACCTCGACCCAACCATGAAGCCCGTACAACAACGCAAAAGGAAGCACGCGCCAGAGAAGCAGGTGATCATCAAGGAGCAAGTCACCAAGGGGCACAAAATTGGTCTTTTTAGATCCGTCCGGTACCCGACGTGGCTGGCTAACATCGTCCTGGTGCCAAAAGCTTCAGGAAAGTGGTGAATGTGCGTGGACTTCACTGACTTGAACAAGGCCAGACCAAAGGACTGCTATCCATTACCGAGCATCGACCAACTGGTTGATTCAACCTCAGGCAACGAGATACTCACTTTCCTGGATGCCTATTCAGGCTACCACTAGATCAGAATGGATCCAGAAGACATCGAGAAGACCACCTTCATCACCGACTTCGGCGTATACTGCTACACCCGGATGCCTTTCGGGTTGAAGAACGCTGGAGCCACATACCAGAGGCTGGTCAATCATATGTTCGAGGGACAGCTTGGCCGGAATGTCGAGGTCTATATTGATGACATGCTCGTCAAGACCCCCAAGGCCGAAGACCACTTCACCGACCTAGCTGAAACCTTTGACACCCTCCTGAGGTACAACATGAAGCTCAACCCCACCAAGTGTGCCTTCGGAGTAAGATCTGGGAAATTCCTGGGCTTCTTGGTGACCCAGTGTGGGATCGAGGCCAACCCTAACAAATTCTAGGCCATCCTGGACATGTGCCCACCCACCTGCATCACGGATGTTCAACGCCTTACCGGGCGCATTGCCGCGCTCAGCAGATTCCTATCCCGTGCGGCCTAACGATGCCTACCCTTCTTCAAAATGTTGAGGGGACCCAAAATGGCATCTGCTACGTTCGCTTGGGATGAGGAATGCCAAAGATCTTTCGCCAAGCTTAAGGAGTTCCTGGATTCACCCCCGGTGCCCTCCAAGCATGTCCCAGGTGAAGCCTTGCATCTCTATCTCTCGGCAACTCCATCCACAGTTAGCTCGGTCCTGGTCAGAAATGACTCGGGAGTCGAAAGACCGGTCTACTACACCAGTAAGGTGCTCAACGAGGCTGAAAGAAGGTACCCCACAACCGAGAAACTCGTGCTAGCATTGGTCACCTCAGCCATGCGCCTCCGACCCTATTTCCAAGCGCACTCCATCATTGTGCTGACCGGCGAACCACTGAAGAGGATCCCCGCTCACCCTGAAGCCTCGGGACGCCTCGTCAAGTGGGCCATCATGCTCGGGGCCTACGATATATCGTATCGACCTCACTCGGCTATCAAAGGACAGGCGCTCGTCGACTTCATTGCCGAGAGCACCATCCCGACCGAAGAAAAATCTCCATCTGCACCCGGGCCAACCTGGGAATTGTTCGTTGACGGATCCTCCAACTCGGCTGGGAGCGGCGCTGGGATCCTCCTGAAGTCCCCCGAGGGAGCAGAACTGCAATACGCCTTGAAGTTCGACTTCCAAGCATCCAACAACGCCTCCGAGTATGAAGCCCTTATCTCGGGAGCCCGCATGGCCCGGCGGTTGGGGGCTAAGCAAGTCAGAATTCACACTGACTCCCAACTGGTCGCTAGCCAGGTCAACGGCGATTACGAAGCTCGAGAAGTACCGATGGTCAAATACCTCCAGCTGATCAGAGCCGTGGCACAACAGTTCGAGAGTTTCAAGGTAGTCCAAATAGCTCGGGAATAAAACTCTCGAGCGGACGCCCTCTCTCGTCTGGCCTCCTCTCTTGACCCCGAGGGTACTCGATCGGTCCTTCTCGAAGAGCTAGAGCGACCGAGCATTGATTCGGAGCTCCTGGCTATTGACTCGGCCCACCCAAGCGACTGGCGTACCCTATACCTATCGTGGCTCCAAGACTCTCAAGAGCCTCCCGACCCCCGAGAAGCCCGGAGATTGAAGTACCAAGCTCGGTGATTCGTCATTCTGGACAGCACTTTATACCAAAGATCCTTCTCTGGTCCTCTCCTGAAGTGCCTCAGTACCGATGAAGCCAACCGAGCGATTCAAGAGGTTCACGAAGGCCTATGCAGAGCGCATTTAGGAGGAAGGTCGCTCGCCAAGACTTTGCTACGGTAAGGTTACTGGTGGCCCACCCTACAGCGCGACTGCTCGACCTACGTACAACACTGTGACCGATGCCAACGATTTGACCACTTGGTCCACCAGCCGTCGACGGAGCTCGTCACCCTAGCCGAGCCTTATCCTTTCGCTCGGTGGGGAATTGACATCCTCGGGCCGTTCCCTACAGCTCAAGCCCAGAAGAAGTTCATCATCGTCGCCATCGATTACTTCACCAAGTGGATCAAGGCCAAAGCCACAGCTAGGGTCATAGAGACAGTCGTCTAGAATTTCGTCTGGAAGTCGATCATCTGTCGCTACAGCATCCCCCGGATGATAGTGAGCGATAACGGCCGGCAATTTGATTCTCATTATTTTCGAGACAGATGCGCCGACCTGAACATTCGCAATCACTTCACCTCGGTCGCCCACCCTCAGGCTAACGGGCTGGTCAAAAATGCCAATAAAACTATCTTAAAAGGCATCAAGACCAGGCTCGGCAATGCCAAAGGCAGCTGGCTTGAGGAATTACCGAACGTACTTTGGTCGCACAGAACGACTCCCAGAACGACAATCAGTGAGAGTCCCTTTCAGCTGGTGTACGGCACCGAGGCCGTGATCCCACTGGAGATTGCCAATCCCTCTCTCCGAGTCATCTGTTTCTCGCCCGTGGCAAATGATCAGAAGCTGCTCGAAAACCTCGACCTAGCGGATGAACTCCGAGATTGCCAACATCCAAGGAATGGAATATCAACCCCGCCTCACTCGATACTACAACGCCAAAGTCCGAGATAGACACTTCCAACCGGGAGCCTTCATCCTCAGGAAAGCCGAAGCCTCTCGACCACTTGAGGCGGCGGGCAAGTTATCCCCTAATTGGGAAGGCCCCTACCGAGTGGTCGAGACGCTCGAGAAGGAGCATATCGGCTATCTACTATGGAAGGAGAACCCATCCCTCGGACGTGGAACGCGACTACACTACGCAAGTTCTACTTCTGAACACTTCAGTCATGTAAGCAATATGAAAATAAACAAAAGTCTCATTTTCTCTCTTATTCAAACAATTTGTTTGTACATCAGAAAGGCCGAAGCCAATACAATACATGTTAAAAAAGCAAAAATCCATCTGGCACCGCCATACAAGCCCATCGCTCGGCTGACTCGGTTAACTTTTCTGCATCCAGCCACTGACTTTGCCTCGTGCAGAAACTGACTCGGATAAAGGGTAGTCGACCCCGTTGGCTTGGGTAACTCGGAACGAAGGTGACAGAGGGATTAGGAAGAAGAAGGCTACCTTACAAGTTGCTCAGGGAAGGAATACAAGTGAAGGTCTCCTTCTTGCGAACTCTTTGGAAGGAAGAGAGTGCCGGCACCCTCCGAAGAGTGAAAGGGGGGGGATAAAAAGAAACCAACAGAGCTGGACGAGGAGGCAGGGAAAAGCCCGGAAAGGAGGGAGCTTAATTGGCTTCCTCGTCCCCTCGGGATGGAGTCGGTGGGTTAGGGATAGGAGTTCGACATGCCCCATCATGTCGAACCTTCTTCCCGAGTAACCTCCCCGCAAGCGTCGCGGGAACCCCCTTCAAATCCGCCCGCCGGCCGACGAACTCCCTTCAAATCTAAAGCAGCAAGGATTCTCTGCACTCCATCATCGACAGCTTCGTCCTCCGGAGCGTCTTCCATGCTTCCAATTCGAACGGCACAACGCTTCATGAAGAAGGAGAGAGGGAAGACTGTCAGAGGAAACCCTAAGCGATGGAGAGGGAGAGACGCCCTTCAGACCTTTTATAGGCAAAGGGAGGATACTTGCCTTAAATGATTCTCCCCTCGAAAACATGCTAAAGGGACTTCTCCTTACGAACGGTCACCTCAGACTCCTCGGCTCCCTCCCAGCGGGACACACGGAGCGGCCAAGCAGTTAAAGCATGAGAAAAATGGAAAGACACCCTGTCAGACGATCGCCCAGCCATCATGCGAGATCCGCGTGGAAAGTATCGACACTTTCCAACTACTGCAGATACGCTGGCCAAAATGCGACAATGGCGGTACAAAAGAGTTAAGTCATCAACATTGATGCCGTATGTTCTTTACACGACAAGAGAAGTTTTCTTCGAAAAAGGAAAGACATACAAGGAGGAAAAGCAAAACTGATACATTAAGCCTCGGGCCCACCCTGAGGCTCGGAAGTGGGAGGCTCAGACGGTCTGCCCCCGACACCCTCGGCGACGGCCGACCCTCGCACTGACCCCACCAACGTGGGAACTACCTCGGTTGCGCACCCTCCCAAGGCATCCGGAGTTGGCGACCCCTCAAACGAAGAGTCCACTTGGTCTTTTTCCTCCGACGCCGAACTAGAAGAACCGGAGGATGATAAATCCGAGTCATAGCATTGCCCAGATGAGAAATTGATTGTCTCAGATGCCTGCACCTCCGCGTAAGAGATAGCCCGGTCATAGCCTTGCTTGAATCCCTTGCGGATGCCTCGGCGAAGCGCTAACTCATAGTAGGGGAGGGCAGCCTCCTTAAGATCGACCCGGTATGCCTCCGAGCATCTGTATTGCTCGAGTGCCTCTGCCCCGGTCGATTCCAACCTACTGGCGAGTTCGGCCTTATCCCGCTTCACCTCGGATAACCTCCTCTCGGCCTCAACCATCTGCTTCTCCACCTCGGCCCGATCAGCCTCAACCACCATTCGAAGATGCACGGCTTCCTCGACTCGGTCCACCAGCTCGGCACACTCAGCCTCCAACCGGCCATCCAGCTCTACGCGGGCTGCGCGCTCCTCCTCCAAAAACTTGTTCTTCGTCTCGAGCAACCTGCAGGCCCGAGCCAGATGCTCGGACAGTGTCCGAGCCTCCATCTGGCTCCCCCGCGCCTGCTCCCTGACCAAAGAGAGCTCCCGCCAAAGCCCATCACACTCCTCGGAGAGTCGAGTCATCTTCCTGTCAGACCCACCAAGGGTCCAGGCAAGGTTCGACCGCTCCGACTCCGACTAGGCGTAAGCTTCAGCCATAGTGGCCCCCATCTGGGCCAGGACCAAGCCGCCCTCCATAAGCATCTCGAGGGCCGCGGGTGGGGAGTATTGCCTGTCTCTTCCCTTCACCCTTGCAGCTATGCCACGGCATACCTGATACAGAGGACCCTGGATACCCAGCCTCTCCAGGGCCGCCGGAAGAGGGACCTCCCCTCCGAGTGACGTCCCGCCGGTCGGCCTGGATCGAGCCGTCGCTTCATCCGTCCCTCTTGCCTAGGTCAGTTGGGGCTGTGTCGCCTCTCCTCACGACTGATGTGACACAACCTAGGACTTAAACAAACAAGCACAATCACAATCAAACGGACCGATGTCGACGACTGCTCACCCGTTGCTCACCAAGACCCGGGGTAACTTGGCAATGCTAAGGTGAGGTTGAGGGGTTGGGCCCTTACTGGTAGAGGGCCAGCAAGGCCAAGATTTGAATCCCAAAGGTTGTGGATGCCCAATTCAATGGGGCCGACAAAGTGCCAAAGGCACCGGGTTACTCTCTCTTCCCACGGTGATCACTCAAAGCAACGGGGCTTGAGGATCGAGCTCTCACTCTCACGGCCAGCGGAACTATGAACTAATATTGAAAGAACAAGCATGAATTAGAGCAAGGTTATAGAGCACTTACTCGACCGGTTTGAAGAAACCGGTCCCGCTCGGAGACGAGGGCGAGCGGGAAAGCGTGGGTTCCCCACACGCCGCGCCGGGGTAACTTGAACTGATCAAACCAAATTACAACACTACACCTCTCGCAGGAGGGGGATCTTGGGGTGGGGGTTAATGGATTACAATCAAACTACCTCCACGCAGGGAGGGGCCTTCAGCCGGCCAAGCGGGGTGGGGAAAACTAGGGCTAAAACGATGATGAAGTGAAGATGCCGAATCTGCCTTCTCTCGACAATTGTGGATAGACAGTCAGTACTGTGGCTGCAGAACTTGATCAGGAATTTTTCCGAGGGCGAGACCAGTGAGGAATTATTCGTTACTGGAACTGGAGTGTCTCTGAATTTTTCCGAATTCTTCTGGGGTCGCTGCTGGCCTGGGCAGGAGCTCGAACAGGGTCTCTGATTCCCGGACTGACAGCAACTGGTTACTAACAGCAGGAAGAAGAGGTTGCCCCGGCCGCTCCCAAACTCCAAATAAGGTGCCGCCAGAACCGTTGGAACCGTGGATGGGTCCTCTTTGCAGCAGAATAAACGGGGATGCCAAACGATGCCGGAGAAGAACCGTGGATCTAGAAGAGTGAGGGGAGGTCGGTGCAGACTGTGGGGAAGTAGAGTCGCACTGCCGAGGAATAAAATTGATAACTTCTGCCAACGGATGCCGAACGGAGTTCCGCTTCTTGATTCTGAAAGTAGACAGGGCTATGAAGAACTTTGTATAAGAGCTTTTGAGCTGGTTCCTCCAAGGTTCATCGTGGAAGAGCTTCTAGTCCGGTTCAGGTCTTCAGCAGAGGCAGCACTGCACAGTTGTGGGAGAACGGACCTCCCGGACGGCTCGGAGCTCGGATGGGGACGAAATCACCGCCGTTGCGAAGAAGACAGGTAGACGCTTCCGTGGGTGCCTTTTGGACCTTCAGATTTGCTGGGATGTGGTTGGGGTCGCCTCTGCAAACTGCTACTCTTCTGCTGCCTGCGAACTAAAAACTGGAGGTTGAAGATGGGTGGGGGAATTGGGGTATATGGGAGGGGAAATGGAGGTAGATGAGTGTGGGGGGAACCCTGGCTGTGAGGGGGTCTAGGAGGGGGTGTTCCAAGATGTGGGAGGGGAAGAATAGGGTCTGGAAGGGGGTCTAACAGGTGGTGGGAGGAGGAGCTACGAATTTGGGCTTGGAGGGAGAAGGAGGAAGGTGGGGGGGCACAAGTGGGTGGAGGGCATGTGAGTTTGAATTTCCTTCAATGTGGGGTGATCAATGGTGGTCTTGGGGATGGGAAGAGGGGCCTTGGGAAGGTGGAGGGCTGCTTTGGATAGTGGGAAGGGTGCTTGGGGAAGTGGGTGGGGTAGTTGGGGGTTGGGAGGTGGAGCTAGGATTGGTGGAAGCTCTCTTGGGACTAGGGGGTGGAGTAATGGGGTGTGTGGGGAAGGGGAGTGGCCTTTAATGGGGGTAGGTGGGAGAGTGGTGGTTGGGAAGGGAGGAGAGAGAAAATTTTCGAAATTGGGTGTGGAGGAGAGAGAAAGTGGAGTGAAAAAGAGAGATTAAGAGAGGGATGGGTGGGGAATCTCTCCCCTAGGGTCTCTCACCCAAAAAATAGAATCTCTCCACTAGATAAGAAGTGTAAACTCTCAAAATGGCAAGTTTTTCATTCATTGATTCATTAAGTTGAAATGGGGGGGAATGTGGTCCTATATATAGGAAACCCACATTTCTACAAAAGTCCCTGACAATTGACTCAATGACAAATAACCGAGGGGGTAGGGGAGAGCCCTTGGGCCAAGCCCAATGAATTGGGCCCAATAGCTAACTAGACAACCTAATGACACTCAAACTTAGGGAAATGAACACAAGACCTAGGAACATGACTCAAATAAAAGGGAAAATACATCAAATGACTCAAATAAAAATTACATAGGACTCAAAATTAAATGACTAGACCATGCCGGATGTGACTGGGGTGAGGAGACGAGCTGTGAACGTGGGCATGGGAGGTGATGTCCCCATCAACGACCCCCCGACCTCGACTGACTCGGCCCCTACGCCATTGCCCGGAGCACCGGCTGCCTCGATCGACGCTCCAACCTCGACCGCAGCACCAGAGACGCCCGCCTCGTCCTCGACCCCCTCTGCTCCTGCCGAGGGGAGAGACGAGCCAACATCACCGCCAACCGCAGAAGCTGCCTTGACCTCCTCGACCCCTTCTTGCTAGGCGGATGGGAGAGCCCGCCCAATGGGGTCGACACCATCATGCTCGACAGAGGGGTGAGCCGAGCCAAAGTCACCTTCGACTGCGGGGATGGCCCCGGCCTTCCTGGCCCGCTTCCTGGCCTTCACTGCATCCCAGATCATGCCCTCGATGAGATCCTTGCACTTGGACCCCCGCAGCCCGGAAGATTCACCATGGGCCGCCCCCTTGCCCTTATCTCGGGCTCGAGAGCGACCCGCGGGTGCGATCGGCTCTTCGACAGCCGAATCATCACCGAGATCGATCACCGCCCGCTCGGTCGCAGGCTCCTCCTCCACAGCCGGCCGCCTGACGTCTGCGCAGAAGAAGATGTGATCAAGAAAAGAAATTGGTCTCGTCATCCGACAAAGAAGCTGATCCGTAGCATCTGAACCTTTCGGATGTAGCCACGTGAGAAAGCACCGCTCGATGTTCTCCGGGGTAATCAGCCCCTCCGTGGACTAGCGATGCTTCATAAAAATGACCGCATACTCCTCCACATCCGAAGAAAACTCGTCCTACCTCGGAGGGATGTTCGGATGGAAGTTGGGGATTATGGGACTCCTCCATGTCTCCTCCACCGAAGAAATCCCCACCCAGAAGAATTGAGTTTTCCATCCCTTGTGCGAAGAATCCTTCGCGGCCAAGAAAACACATCTCCTATTCCATCTCGCCTGGATGAAATAGAAGCCCTTCCATCCGACGGGTGCACCTTCAAGTCGAAAAAATAATGGAAGAGGTCCAAGGAAGGAGGAACCCCGGATTGGCGACAGAGGATGCGAAAGGCTGAAAGAAGAATATAAGAGTTGGCTACCAACTGTACGAGCGCCAACTGAAAGAAATTTAGAAGCTTAAGCACAAAGGGCTCGAAGGGAAGGCGGAACCCACCCTTCCACGACAGAAGGAAGGTGCAGATATGGCCCGTATGAGAATCCAAGCTCATCTCGTGCGGGGCAGCCATGACGAAGTAAAAATTATAGGGAAGGCGAAACTGGTGCTCCAGCCTTTTCACCTCTGCCTCCCCCAGCTCGCTGTAGTTTGGAGCCGACAGTATCACCGTCGCCCTCGCCGCAGGCTCGCCGTCCCACTCTTTGATCTCCAAACGCTGATCCGCCATGGATTCTGGAGAGGAACTTGAAGAGGAATACTCTCGAGATTCCGAAGACTCCGGAGGAAGAGGAAGCTGTCGTACCGCCTCCGCGGTTATCTCCGCCAACTCTACGAACGCCGCTATAAGCCTCTACTCTTCCGTCATGTCCTCACGACGCATCAAAGAGCCCCAAAAGCAAGCACGAAGGAGAGCCAAACCCTAAAAACTGAGGGAGTCTGGAGCGACGACAAGCGCACAACGCCTATATTCCCACGCGGAAGGCGGTGCGTCGTTCCGACCTTAGAGAAAAGGGGGCCCCTTTAGTTTAAATCTGTCAGGATCATCATTATTACAAGCCCAGGTGACCACGACACGTGGCTTCTTAACACCGCCAGATCTCCACCCACCCGAGGCACGCTGGTCCAAAACCCTAACGGCTACTCTTCCGAGCTTACCAAAGCTCGGGAGTAGGCGGGGGACAAGTTGAGAGGGGGATTTCTGTAGCCCATCTAAGAGCGACCGAACTAGGTCCATCAGGACCAAACGAGGCCCAGTTCATCTAAGTGACAGCCCCGCAGGGCCCACTTAGCATCAAAGCCCAATAAAATCACTCGAGATCAAGCCCTTCCTCGGCGGCCATTTGGCCCGGAAGGCCCGAGCATCGGTCCGGTTGGAGGAAGACCCAAGCTCGAGTTATTCCTCTCACCGGGATAAAGGCTAGCGCCCCGCGCCCACTCCGACCGAGCCTCATCCGAGCTATGCTTATCACTCGGAAAGGGCTAGCACTCTTCATGCTTGGGACGATTGACGATTACTTATCCCCGCTACCGTTGAGAGCCCTTTATGAGCAGGAGTTCACAAGGATAAGGGACCCACGACCCCACAAGATTATAAAGATCCCACGATGAGGACGTAAAGAGCCCACGTTGAGGACGTAACTTCCGCCTAGAACTCCTCAGCATACGAGACTCATGAGGCTAACGCACTATTTAAACCTGGGACTCCCTCCGGCGAAAGGTAAGGGCCTACACCCACCTAAAACTCCCTGAGCAGGAATCACTTCACCACCTTGGTGGAGAGGGATAACGTGCATCTCCCCACTCCTCCTCTCATAGCTTCCACCATCGCTCTGCTGAGTTAGGCATCGGAGGGTTTTTCCTAGGGAACCATCCCTGGGCCCCCTGATCCGTTTCCCTTCTTTACAGTTCACTACTCGGTGATCATATCCTCCAGCTCAGGACTAGCGCGAGATTGCCCCTCTTCAATCTTGATTGACCCTGGGGCAGCGGTGAACATACTCCCCTACCGGGTCTACCAGAAGTATTATTTTAATGTGCACCTGATCGAGGTCAGGGACATGAAGATAGCTGGGTTCAACCAGAAGTTTGAAGTCCCAATGGGCATAGCAGAGTTCGAGCTTTCACTGGGAGACTTCACCACCAAGGTGCAGTTCCACGTCATCAACTCCGATACTTCATACAAAGCATTGCTAGGCCGACCGTGGCTGCATCAAAACCAGGTGGTGTTTTCTACTCTGCACCAGTGCATCAAGTACTCCCAGAATGGAAAAGAAGAAATAATATTTGCTGACTTACACCCCTTTAAGATGTTTGAATGCCATATGCTGGATGCATCACTCTATATGGAGAAGTCGAAGCAAACTCCCCAGCCAGCTCAAGGCAAAGGGAAGAAGATAGAAGAAATCGGTGACTGGTACCCTCCGTCGCCGCCCAACTATGTGGCTCCGCAGGAGGTGTCGCATATTTTCGAAGTTGAAGGGGTGGTTCGAGCAATCCCATACGATATTCACCCCGAGCCGGAGATGTCAGAGCTCGAGGATTTGCTGGGTTGCGTGAAAATCCCTCCAGGGATCACAAAGCCCCTTACAAATATAGACTGTCAAACAGTCGAATTACTGAAGATTCTGGAGGTGCCCAATCTTGAGGGTCAACCCATAATATTCTATACGGCTAATGAACAACCGGTGAAAGGGGATGATGATTACAGATTCCCTGAAGAAATTCATGACCCAGTCGTCCCAATCATGGGGCTTCCGGATATATCCGGTAAAATGGTGAAGATGGTCAGGAGGCAACAGCTTCCCTTCTTCCAGACTGAAAGTCAAAAGTAGATGTTCAAGAAGTTGTGGTACCCACCCAACTTGGATAGAGAACTCCTGAAGATTACTCAACATCTGGGCTTGGGTTTCTCAATAGAAGAATTCTATGAAGCAGACACGATATCAATCTCTACTTCCACCAGCAAAGAACCTCCAGAAGACCTAGATATACAAGAAGCCAGGAGCAACACATGCCTCTGGCCGATGAAACACAAGACGAAGAAGTGCTCCTCTGTATCCCACCTACATGTAGGGATATAGGGCTGGTTACCTCCACTTCTGAGGGGCCGATCCTAGATAATCGTGGTGATGGGGTGCCCCACCCCCGCCCGACGTCGGAATGAAAGGCGGCGGTTCAAGCTACGCTCTGGATTCCCCCTAATATAACCTTGTTATGATCGCATTGCTTTATGAGCAGCAGTAGGAGATCAAAAGATTGAAGGCATAGTTGGTCGAAATGACCAAACTTCTTTCTGACCTAAATGGGGGCATCCTCCTCCGGCAGGGCAAATCCACGAATCCGAAGCACTTGCCTATCACTAAGGCAGAACTGTATTGTAGAAACCTGATAATTTAAAATGAGAAAAAAAATTTTAAATAAATTATACAATTAAATTTTTCATGAAATGATTAATTTACATTTTTACTAAGTGAAATAAAGTGGATTATTGAATTTACTTGAATTTACTTAAGGTAAAGTGAAAAATAAATACTTTAACCCTTAGATAAATCATAGAAAGCCCAATAAAAGTCCATGTAATGGACTAGGATCATAATTGGCCCATTGGATAATCCATAATGGGCTAGATTAGTGGTTAAAGGATTAATAAAGGATAATTATACCTTAAATTCGTAACACATGTTAAATGTCTTTTGAAAAGGATTATAATAACCCAATTTCTAGAAGATTGACTCAAAAATCAACCCTTACCTAACAGCCCACCTTGGACCAGCCGAAATTACATTATTTTTACACCTAAGATGGGCTAGATTAAGAAGGGAAATGATATTTTTCTTCTAATTCGGACTTAATGGGTTTGGTGGAATTAGACAAAGAATCTTGACACATTTGGCCAAGTTTTGGCTATAAATAGAACCCCATTCGACCCTCAAACCATCCCTGGAAGTTAAAGTCTATGATGTTGCAAAGATTCGTGGAGATTTGAAGGAGGATTTGGAAGATCAAGGGTTTTCTTTATATTTGGGGATAATCTTTAGATCTGACAAAAGGTAGGTGTCTCTCAGGCTAAACTCAAATCAATGCATACTATCTTGTTCGTTTTTCTGCCCTCTTTCCATTGATAGCTCATTTGTTAAATTCCATTGAGAAATTAGTAAGTTATGATCATTTTACCAAGGGATATTTCAGTTCCGTTTTCGGAATCTTAAGGCGCTGCTCTTCAGGAGCGCGTTCTTAACGCGCCAGCCCGATATAGCGCGTTCATATAGGTCCCATCTCTTTGGAAAAATGTTCGAATTTAAACATTTAATAATATAAAACACTTTCATGATCGCGCTATATGTCCCTAGCGCGTTCATCATGAACGCACTAGCCTCCTATAGCACGTTCACACCTTTGACCCCGGATGATCAGGGATTAAAAAAATAATATTTCTAGTATGTTTTTAAAGGTATATAAGGTTTATATATATATATATAAGATGTTATATATATAGTATGATTCATTGGAACCCCATATTGTTATCTAGTTTTCAAAACAATATAAAATCTATACATGTTCATGAACGAGCTATACCTACCTAGCACGTTCATCATGAACGCGCTAACCTCTTATAGCACGTTCATACCTTTGACCCCGGATGATCAGGATTCAAAAAAATAATACTTCTAGTATGTTTATAAATGTATATAAGGCATCTATATATATAAGATGATTCCTTGGAACCTCATCTTTTTATCTAATTTTCAAAATAATATAAAGTATTTATCTGATCATGAACGCGCTAGCCTGGTATAGCACGTTCTTAATGAACGCGCTAGTCAGGTATAGCGCGTTCATACTTTTAAACCCGGATGACCAGAAATCAAAAGTATAATATTTTTAATATATATATATAATACCTTAAGTGTTTATATATATATTAGGAGTCTATATCTATTATGGTTTATACAGAATCTATGTATTTCAATTAAGTTTTCAAAATTTTTCAATGTATACATCTGTTCTTGAACGCACTAGTCGCCTATAGCACGTTCTTGAAGAACGCACTAGCTACCTATAGCGCGTTCATAAAATTTTCTCAAAAATTTTGGTGATCAAAAATATAATATTTTGAATATATATATACACTGTATTTATGTATGATATATGAACGCGACCCTGAGCTATAGCGCGTTCACAGACAGTAACATCTTTTCAGCCTATAACTATTCTATTTTTTATCATAGTGACGTACGAAAATTATTTCAGAATGTAAAAAAAGTATTTTCTATCATATTGATGTATAAAAAAATTACTTTCAGCATGTTAAATCTATTTTCTTATCATATGGTTAATTAATGTATGATTAAGAGCTAATATCTAAACTCATGATTTCAATTCATAAGTATATATGTTCCTTTACTAAAAATTTGTTCTTTATATAAAAAATTGATATTTTATGATTCTGAGATTATGTTAAGATGTTTAAAATAATTCTAATAAAATCACTATCTTAATGTTTCTTCCTACTTACCATTCATTTTTGAATTCTACGACTTAATGTCGTTAAACATGATGCTTAAAATGCGTTTTCCACTCTCCTTTGCAAATTATCACAATTTTTTCCCGATCTGTACTTGTTTACAAATGAGCTTGTTCTTGAAATTCTTTGGCCATATTGTGGAATTATATAGAAAAATGTCAGGGGTTGTGGGTCCCAATGAAATGACATTTAAATGCTAGTGTATAAAGGGGTTCTGATCTAATCCCACGGACGAGGCAAAGTCCAAATATAAACCGGTATTATAATGATCAGGTGCTGGCATTCACCAATACAGGGTCTATTACGGTTAGGGGCAATCACACTGTTGTGAGAAACCCTAAGTGTGTAGCCAAATAGTGATGTTCCATGAGGGGCTGTCATATCGCCGTGATCTCCCCTTAGTGTTTTGGCCAATCCTACTGAGTGTTGGTAGAAGTGATTGCTCTACTTCTATATTGTTATTGCTTAAAGATTCATCATAAATATCATTGTAGAAGTAATTATTCTACTTCTATATTGTTTAAACTTCAAGTGATTGCTCTACTTCGATATTGCTTAAAAGTTCATCATGAAAGTTCTTAAATTATCTTAATGATAGTACCCATTGTCTCATCATGAAAGTTCTTGATATATTCCTGGAAATGACCATCGTCTTGTCTACTATCATGATCTTGAAATTATCTTGTTATCTTGAAATTACTTGGGAATTCCTTATACAAAATTTCATACTTGAAATTCATGATCAATTACTTCATGACACGAATTGTTAAATTGTTAAATACTTGAAGATTGCCTGGCTTTAGAGATATAAAATCCTATTGAGCTTTTTGCTCACCCTACGTTTTGGTTAATTGTTGCAGGAAATAGAAATGAACAAGGGATTGGACAAGAGTGAATGAGTGTTTTCTTTTCCCTAGGATTTATGTAGATCATTAGTATTTTTACAAGGTTTATGTATTTGGAAAATTTGGAAGGTTGTATCATGCCTTATGGCTTATTAATTAGTGATGTAAACCTTTATTTTGATGGAATAAAATTAGCAATTTCATCTTAGCTCTCTATCTTTAAAATTAAATTTATACATGCTCTGACCGACACGAGTGCCTCGTAACTGCTCGCGCCTCGATTTTCCGCGTCAGGGCGTGACCGTTTTAGTGGTATCAGAGCCTAGGTTACATAAAACCTAGGATTCTTAAAACTTAGGTTTTCCTTGATAGAAACTTGGATAGAAATTTAAACCTTCTCAATAAGATTGGGTAGAAACACGGGTTAAGTTTTAAAAAGAATGAATTATCAAGAAATAAATACCAAGGAAAAATGATTAAACCCTGTAACTATGGTTTCAGGCTAAATCTCGCAAATGGCCGCCGAGAGAGCGCAATGGCGCGAGATGCAACGCACTGTCCAAGGACTAACACAAGCCTTACAACAAGTTACGCAAGGTGGAGCACGGCATGAAGCCGGGGATTTACATCGAAAATTTTAAAATATGAATCCCCCGAAGTTTAGTGGATCTACTGACCCGGATGAAGCGAAGAATTGGGTGCAAGAAGTAGAGAGAACCTTTAAAGTAATGCAATGCACCGATGAAGAGAAGGTACTTTTAGGGACCTATCAACTAGAAAAGGATGCCCGAGCATGGTGGGTATCCGTCGAAGCGATCTTACCTAATGAACAAATTACATGGGACGAGTTCTTAGAACATTTTAATGAGAAGTATTTCTTGGAAAGAATCCGCGAGAAGAAGGCCATGGAGTTTGCGACATTAAAACAACGTAGCTTATCTGTAGCAGATTATGAAGCGACATTTTCTAGATTAGCTCGGTATGCCCCACACCTAATTTGTACGGAGAAAATGAGAGCAAGAAGATTTATGAATGAATTAAGGGTGGAACTCATTCCTCGATTGGCTCCATTGGAGATTCAAACTTATACGAAAATGGTTAGGAAAGCACAAATTCTAGAAGATGCTATGAATATGGTGGAGCGAATCAAAGGGAAAGTCGCCAAAAAAGAGTTAGTCGATGGATCCAAAAGTAAGGAACCCGCGAGTGACAAGAAGAGGTTAAATGGAGGTAACGATTTCTGTAAGGACAAGAAGCCCCGGAATAATGATCAACAAATTATTCCAGTCAAGGAAAAATGTGAGCATTGTAAGAAAGGAAGGCACAACCCAGATGAATGTTGGTATAAACTTGGGAAGTGTATCCGTTGCGGAAGCATGGATCATAAAATTACTCGTTGTCCACTCTTAAAGAAAGGAGCACCGCAAGCATTGGAAGGTAACCTTATAAACCTATCTCGTCTATGATGGCATAGTTTAGAAATGGTGATCTTAGCACCTAGCATGTTATGAAAATGATCTAGTTAGAATGCATAGTTTGGATATGATAATTTTACCCTACTATTACGAAAAGAAAATTATGTGAATTTGGAGACCAAATTCTTTTAAGTGGGGGAGGATGTAGAAACCCGATAATTTAAAATGAGAAATAAATTTTTTAAAATAAATTACACAATTAAATTTTTAGTGAAATGATTAATTTACATTTTTACTAAGTGAAATAAAGGATTAATAAAGGATAATTATACCTTAAATTCGTAACACATGTTAAATGTCTTTTGAAAAGGATTATAATAACCCAATTTCTAGAAGATTGACTCAAAAATCAACCCTTACCTAACAGCCCACCTTGGACCAGCCAAAATTACATTATTTTCACACATAAGTTGGGCTATATTAAGAAGAGAAATGGTATTTTTCTTTTAATTCAGACTTAATGGGTTTGGTGGAATTAGGCAAAGAATCTTGACACATTTGGCCAAGTTTTGGCTATAAATAGAACCCCATTCGACCCTCAAACCATCCCTAGAAGTTAAGTCTATGCTGTTGTAAAGATTCATGGAGATTTGAAGGAGGATTTGGAAGATCAAGGGTTTTCTTTATATTTGGGGATAATCTTTAGATCTGACAAAAGGTAGGTGTCTCTCAAGCTAAACTTAAATCAATGCATTCTATCTTGTTCATTTTTCTGCCCTCTTTCCATTGATAGCTCATTTGTTAAATTCCATTGAGAAATTAGTAAGTTATGATCATTTTACCAAGGGGTATTTCAGTTTCGTTTTCAGAATCTTAAGGCGCTGCTCTTTAGGAGTGCGTTCTTAACGCGCCAGCCCGATATAGCGCATTCATATAGACCCCATCTCTTTCAAAAAATGTTCAAATTTAAACATTTAATAATATAAAACACTTTCATGATCGCGCTATATGTCCCTAGCGCATTCATCATGAACGCGCTAGCCTCCTATAGCACGTTCATACCTTTGACCCCGGATGATCAGGGATCAAAAAAATAATATTTCTAGTATGTTTTTAAAGGTATATAAGGTTTATATATATATATATGATGTTATATATATAGTATGATTCATTGGAACCCCATATTGTTATCTAGTTTTTAAAACAATATAAAATCTATACTTGTTCATGAACGAGCTATACCTACCTAGCACGTTCATCATGAACGCGCTAGCCTCCTATAGCACGTTCATACCTTTGACCCCGGATGATCAAGGATCAAAAAAATAATACTTCTAGTATGTTTATAAATGTATATAAGGCATCTATATATATAAGACGATTCCTTGGAACCTCATCTTTTTATCTAGTTTTCAAAATAATATAAAGTATTTATCTGATCATGAACGCGCTAGCCTGGTATAGCACGTTCTTCATGAACGCGCTAGCCTGGTATAACACGTTCTTCATGAACGCGCTAGTCAGGTATAGCGCGTTCATACTTTTAAACCCGGATGACCAGAAATCAAAAGTATAATATTTCTAATATATATATATATATATAATACCTTAAGTGTTTATATATATATTAGGAGTCTATATCTATTATGCTTTATATAGAATCTATGTATTTCAATTAAGTTTTCAAATTTTTTCAATGTATACATCTGTTCTTAAACGCGCTAGTCGCCTATAGCACGTTCTTGAAGAACGCGCTAGCTACCTAGAGCGCGTTCATAAAATTTTCCCGAAAATTTTGGTGATCAAAAATATAATATTTTGAATATATATATACTGTATTTATGTATGATGTATGAACGCGACCATGAGCTATAGTGCGTTCACAGACAGTAACATCTTTTCAGCCTATAACTATTCTATTTTTTATCATAGTGACGTACGAAAATTATTTCAGAATGTAAAAAAAGTATTTTCTATCATATTGATGTATAAAAAAATTACTTTCAGCATGTTAAATCTATTTTCTTATCATATGGTTAATTAATGTATGATTAAGAGCTAATATCTAAACTCATGATTTCAATTCATAAGTATATATGTTCCTTTACTAAAAATTTGTTCTTTATATAAAAAATTGATATTTTATGATTCTGAGATTATGTTAAGATGTTTAAAATAATTCTAATAAAACCACCATCTTAATGTTTCTTCCTACTTACCATTCATTTTTGAATTCTACGACTTAATGTCGTTAAACATGATGCTTAAAATGCGTTTTCCACTCTCCTTTGCAAATTATCATAATTTTTGCCAGATCTGTACTTGTTTACAAATGAGCTTGTTCTTGAAATTCTTTGGCCATATTGTGGAAGTATATAGAAAAATGTCAGGGGCTATGGGTCCCAATGAAATGACATTTAAATGCTAGTGTATAAAGGGGTTCTGATCTGATCCCACGGATGAGGCAAAGTCCAAATATAAATCGATATTATAATGATCAGGTGCTGGCATTCACCAATACAGGGTCTATTACGGTTAGGGGCAATCATACTGTCGTGAGAACCCCTAAGTGTGTAGCCAAATAGTGATGTTCCATGAGGGGCTATCATATCGCTGTGATCTCCCCTTAGTGTTTTGGCCAATCCTACTGAGTGTTGGTAGAAGTGATTGCTCTACTTCTATATTGTTATTGCTTAAAGATTCATCATAAATATCCTTGTAGAAGTAATTGTTCTACTTCTATATTGTTTAAAGTTCAAGTGATTGCTCTACTTCGATATTGCTTAAAAGTTCATCATGAAAGTTCTTAAATTATCTTAATGATAGTACCCATTGTCTCATCATGAAAGTTCTTGATATATTCCTGGAAATGACCATCGTCTTGTCTACTATCATGATCTTGAAATTATCTTGTTATCTTGAAATTACTTAGAAATTCCTTATACAAAATTTCATACTTGAAATTCATGATCGATTACTTCATGACACGAATTGTTAAATTATTAAATACTTGAAGATTGCCTGGCTTTAGAGATATAAAATCCTACTGAGCTTTTTACTCACCCTACGTTTTGGTTAATTGTTGCAGGAAATGAAAATGAATAAGGGATTGGACAAGAGTGAATGAGTGTTTTCTTTTCCCTAGGATTTATGTAGATCATTAGTATTTTTACAAGGTTTATGTATTTGGAAAATTTGGAAGGTTGTATCATGCCTTATGGCTTATTAATTAGTGATGTAAACCTTTATTTTGATGGAATAAAATTAACAATTTCATCTTAGCTCTCTATCTTTAGAATTAAAGTTATAAATGCTCTGACCGACACGAGTGCCTCGTAACTGCTCACTCCTCGATTTTTCACGTCGGGACGTGACATGTATAACCGTAGGTAGAAAGATACTCAATCTGCCATGGGTTACATTAAGAAGTGGTGGGACCTCCATGAAAGGTGCGAGCCTCCTCTAGGCCATGCTATCGAGGTTTACAAACGAAGCTTGAAGGAAGAGATTTTCCAAAGGGTAGCTGGCGCCAAATTCCAATCCTTTGATCACTTGAGCATAATGGTAGCAGACATTGAAGCCCAACTGTCGAAGCACTGCCCAGCCGTTGCCATGGCAGAACATTGAGATCGATCTTCGGGTGTCAACCTCAATGCTTTCGAGCACTTGAGGAGGAAAGCAAAGGAGGCAGTCAGTCCTTCGACCAATCAGCCTACGGAGCGAATCCCCTCATTGCGGGAGAAAATGAAGAAGCCTTATTCCTTCCCGAGAGATAAAACTCAGGGAATTTTTGAATGGGCTTGTCATTACGGCAAGATTATTTTGCTAAAGCTCAAAAGGATAGAGGATGTCGGAAGAAGCGATGACCCTCAATTCTGCCCCTATCACCGAGTGATGGGACACCCCATCGAAAATTGTTATGTATTCAAAGATATCACTCAAGGCCTGATCAAGAGGGTCGAACTAAAAAAGGGGGAATATGAAGTGAACCCGCCGTGCCCACATGAAGCGAGCGTTTATAAAAAGGTAGTCTATATGGTCTCAGTCCACTACAGGACCCCCGCAGATACATTTGAGGCCGAGCAAAGCAAGCCTCGAACCAGGAAGTAGCCATCTGGACGGCAAATCCCAATCACGAGGAAGGAAGTATATAGCCGCACTTCCCTCTCCATGAAGGTCGCCAACTCGGCCGATGAAAGATGCTATGAAGCAAATATGGTCTCCCTCTTCACCCCTATGGGTGAGGGCCCCGTAGAGGATGTCTACGATGATTATGAAGAAGACCGTGAAGAAACCCTGCAACTCTCTACGCCAGGAGATACTCCGAAACCCTACACAATGATACACAAAGGGCCGAAGGCCGATGCTCCCTACAAATGCTAGGAATCTATTGTTACATAGGCCATTGCGGCCTCCGATAATGTTCCGCAACAATAAGAGGCTGCGGAACTCCTTGTTGCTTCTAGGGATGATTCACCTACGGGCCAATACTCAAGTCGCCCGGAAGCTATATTGTCGACATCAGCACCGATTCTGGAGCCAGGGAAAGGGGCTGGCGAAGCTCCATCGCTGAGCGAGACAGGACAAGAAGACATTTATGATGTCCTCGAAGCTAAAGAAGATGATGAAGGCTTCATCGATCTATAGCCGACTCCCCCGGAAATAGAAGATAGCGGCTAGGCCACCGTTGATGAGTTGATCAAAGTAAACCTCAGGACGGAAGATGAGCCTAGGCCAACCTTCCTTAGCGCCCTCCTTCTCCCAGAGGAAAGAAAGCGATATATACAGCTCCTCCAAGAGTTTCGAAACTGTTTTGCTTGGAACTACAAAGAAATTCCAGGCCTCAACCCTGAATTTGCTCAACATATATTGGCCCTTGTTGTGTATGTGATTTTGATTATTACAAAATGAGTGAATGCTTGGCCTTGTGCGTGAATGGTTATTCATGTCTTCCTGTGTATGAAGTTTCACAACAAGAAAAAGCGGGATTTGGGACGGAAATTTGCGACGAAAATTTGGGACGGGATTTCCGTCTCAAATTTGGGACGAAATATTCTCCGTCGCAAATTCTATCCCAAATATCAAATTTGGGACGGAATTTGTGACAAAATTTGGGACGGAAACTATTCCGTCCCAAATTTGCGACGGAATTTGTGACAGATTTTTAGAACTGTCTGAAATTTAAGACCAAAAAATTGTGACGGACCGACTCCGTCGAAAATCCGTCTCAAAATCCGTCGCAAAACACATTTGCGACGGATTTCACAAGAGCCCAAATTTCTTGGTCTTAAATTTCAGACAGTTCTAAAAATCCGTCACAAATTCCGTCCCAAATTTGGGACGGAATAGTTTCCGTCCCAAATTTCGTCGCAAATTCCGTCCCAAATTCGATATTTGGGATAGAATTTGCGACGGAGAATATTCCGTCCCAAATTTGAGACGGAAATTCCGTCAGAAATTTTCGTCGCAAATTTCCATCCCAAATCCCGCTTTTTCTTGTAGTGTTTGAAATGGTTGTGGAAATGATCACAGACTAAATGATTGTGGAAATGCTCCCAAACTATTTTTATTGGGATATCATGTCGATGCATTTGTGACTCTATAAGGTTGATATGTGCTTTGAAGCTAGCACATTTCATTGTGGAAAACTTGCTTGGATAAATGTCATATTGAGCCTCATGTCATGCATATGTACTTTGGTAATGATTGAGATGCAAATATCATTACTTGCCCCCAAGAGAATGATGTGTGGTTTGAAGAGTTTGGATGATGATCAAATTGAATGTGACTCAATAGTATTTTATGTGGCTTGGCTCCTTACTCTTTGAATTTCAAATCTATACTATCATGCTATGGTGAATGATATTTGAAATTTCATGACTATGTGTATGAATGACTCAACCAATCAACAAGAAATGTGAACTCAGATAAAACAATGAGGTAAATGTTGCTCTAAACTGAATTTGGAACTCATATGAGGATCTTAAGATGAAAATGTTATCAAAGCATTTATGTGTCTCATGCAAGTGTTTTCATGTTCATACTTCATGTCATTTGGGTCTCGGCCTCAAAATGAGCTTCATATGTTAATGCATGACACATATTTTGATCTTGATCTAACATCTTGCTTTATCATATTTTTCAGGATGAAAAATCATGGTGGATCTTCATGGGATTATGGTAATATTTAATCAATTATTTCCCATTGATTTGATGGTGTTTTCAGTGGTTTTTCAGGCCCAAACAAGAATGGGTCAACCCATGGGGTCGACCCTCTCAGGTTCTGTTCAAATAGAATCAAAACAGAACCTATTTGGTGTAATCTGCCTGAAAGGGTCGACCCCTGGGGTCGACCCCTATAACCCAGAACAAGTTGTTAGTTCTGTTTGGTTTCTAGAAGCCCGAGGGTCGACCCCTGTAAAATAGAACACAAAAATTGTTCTGTTTGGCTTCTGTTTGCCCGAGGGTCGACCCCAAGGGTCGACCCCTTCAGTTCCGACCTCCAGCCGCCATTTTTGACCACCATTTTCTTGCTCCAAAAGTCTTCCAATCCGAGTCTAACTTCCACAAATCACTCCATAACTTGTGGATATTGTCCAAGGGCTGTCTCTTGACCATCCCAAACACTTATATACTTCTCTTTGGGTCACAAACCCTAAGGAGAGAGGTGAGATCCGATTTTTGGGTGTGGTTGCTAACCCTTGTGTGTGCAGGTTCGGAGTTGTAGCTCCCAAGCCCTCTTCCACCTTGCTCTGAAGCTGAAATCGAAAGGAAGAAGCTTGAATCAAAGCCCAAGATCATATACAACTGAAAGCTGCATCTAAAATCAAGATCCAACCTCCGTTCGTGCTGCAAAACTTCATACTTGCTTCAAGTTCGTTCTTCATCCTGCAGAAGCATTTCATGAGGGAGTTATCTTGATCTTTCACTTCTGTATCTTTTGTTTGAGATTGTTCAAGGTTGTGAATGGATTATCTAAGAGATGCAACATATATATGAATGCTCTTTTGTTCATCTAGTTATTGCTTTCTTATTAGTGCTATGTTTTTCATCCTAAGCAACAAGATGAACTAATGCTTTCCTTTCTCTTGCAGAAGAAGAAGGAAGAGTGTGGCCACAAGGTTGAGAGGAGAAGGGTTTATGAAGCTAATCCTTTTGTGATGTATGAAGGTTTGATTGGAGCTAGGATTTGAAGGAAAAAAGTATCGACTCGAGGAGAGGAAGAAGATGATGTCAAGATTATAATCATCCGTCAACAAGCTAAGGAGAATCAGATTTTGCTGAAGAAGGGGGAGCCTTATACTTGATGCATCTGTCTAGTTTTCATCTCTATAATTTATTTGGAGGGTCATAACATATATGTGTTTTTGGTTCATAAACATTTGAGATAATGCTTTGTGTGGGGGTTCGGAGAAAGGGTTCTCCGAGTGTGTGTGTTGACGTATGTGCATCGTTTTGTGCGGAGTATATCCGCGTGTGTGGTTGGGCATAACTTGGGGAGTGTTCCCCGTGTGTGGTTGGGAGTTTACTCCCGTGTGGTTGTGTAGGCATTGTCATACGTATGTGTGGATGGAGTTGTGACTCCGTGTAAGGAATTTGTTCGGGGTGTGTTCCCCAGTAGTAGTGTGTGTGTGTGTGTGTGTGTGTGTGTGTGTGTGTGTGTGTGTGTGTGTGTGTGTGTGTGTGTGTGTGTGTGTGTGTGTGTGTGTGTGTGTGTGTGTGTGTGTGTGTGTGTGTGTGTGTGTGTGTGTGTGCTGCTGTGGCAGCAGGTTGAGGCAAGGCCTCGCGTGTGTGGTTTGCTGCGAAAGCAGCGTGTGTGTGTTGGGGTTCGTCCCTGTGTTGCTACATTTTGTAGCGTGTAGTGAAGCCTCACCGGTTTGGTGAGGGGTGGACGTAGGGAGCCCGTCGTGGTCCCGAACCACCTTAAAAATCCCCGTGTCTTGCGGTTTGATTATTGTGAGTGTGTGTTCTCTATCCTATCTATTTATGCAATCGTGTGAGCTCGGTGAGATTGAGTGAATCTAGTGTAAATCTGTTTAGATTAAATTACTCAATCTTATATATTCCGCTGTGTGCTAGTTGTGTTTTTAATTGGACATAGTTTTTAGTAAAATGATCTATTGACCCCCCTCTAGATCCGTGTTCCTGCACTACGGGACCCAACAATTGGTATCAGAGCGAGGCTCTGTTGTCCCTAGATCTTGCGATCTTGTCACGCCCCGTACTCTATACCGTCGAGGTATTATCCGCTTTGGCCTACCGGCCTCACAATTTTATCCCTTTTTAATAGTGATCGGCTCCAAAATGAGGGACTTCCCAGGTAGGTCACCCATCCCGGTATTGCTCCCCATTAAGCACGCTCAACTTCGGAGTTCTTTACAAGAACTGAGCCGATACTTGAAAAGGCGCCTCGGTGATATAGAGTACAACTTGGCTATATTTGAGGGTATTACAATCTACCCCTCTTATATAGGCGACGTCCTCGTCGCTGGGCACATATAGCATACAATCAAACCCCCAGGCAGGTAGTGTAGCACTTTGTCCTGCATGGCACTTAGTTCCCACACTTCCGGCTGGGGTATGGCTCTGATAGCATTCTGTCACGCCCCGTACTCTATACCGTCGAGGTATTGTCCGCTTTGGCCAACCGGCCTCACGGTTGCCTACCGGCCTCACGGTTTTATCCCTTTTTAACAGTGATTGGCTCCAAAATAAGGGACTTCCCGGGTAGGTCACCCATCCCGGTATTGCTCCCCATTAAGCACGCTCAACTTCGGAGTTCTTTACAAGAACTGAGCCGATACTTGAAAAGGCGCCTCGGTGATATAGAGTACAACTTGGCTATATTTGAGGGTATTACAGATCTACAGAGTGATCCCAGTGCATTCTACAATCATGAATTTTTCTGTTGAACATGTCTCAATGAATTGTTTGCCAATCTTCACTGATTCGGATTTTGATTCATGGCTAGACAAACTTTGTATGGTGATCAATTCCATTAATCCTAGTCTTTGGAAATTGATTTATCATGATCCACACATATTACCTCTAGATGAGACCAAGTGGTCTAATCAGGATAAAATGATGAATCATGATAATGTTACTGCTTTGAGTTTATTGAAAGCTTCCGTAAATATTAACAAGTATCCATTTGTATCTTCTTGTAGGACGGCAAAGGAGCTTATGGACCGGTTGATCAAAGCTCAAGAAAAGGAAAGGCAAAAATGTCTCATGGCCGATGATGCTGATCAACAAAGTGATGAAAATGCAGAACAGGTAAAATCTTATTCTGAAGAATTTACTCTTGATGATCTTGTTGAAGCTTATGATGTGTTGGAAAAGCAATATAAGAAAATCAAGTCAGAAAATAGAAAATTGAAAAAGAAATCTGAAAATATGTTCCATGAAAATGGTTCTTGTGATAAATGTTCTGAGCTTGTTAACTTCAATGAACTTTTAGAGCATGATGTTGAATGTCACAAAGAAACCATTGCATGTTTGAGAAATGAAAATGTTGCCCTCAAGAACATAATTGATCAATTGGAGAAAACTGAAAAAGATCTAAGAAACAAAATGGAGTCAAACTCTATTGATCATGATATTTGCAATGAATTGATTATGAATGATAAACCTGGAAATGAAAATGAAGAAGTCAACAAGGAGAACAGTGCGATGCTAATTCAAATCTCCCTGCTTGAAAGTAGATTGTAAAATCTTGAAAAACTTGAAAAAGGGAAATCTGTGATTGTTGATGAATCTGACAAGATGCATGTGCTTGAACAAATGATGGAGAGCTACAAAACCATCAATGCCCAATTGAATGAAAGAGTCATTTCTTGTGATAATGAGATCATTTCCTATGAATTGTATATTTCATCACTTGAAAAGGAAATTCTTGATCTGAATGCTTCTTTGTCTAAGTTTGTGAATGGGGAAGAAAATCTGAACAGGATTTTGGGGACTAAGGTAAATTTTCAAAGAGAAGGTCTTGGGTATGAACCCACCAAAAAGAAAGCCTTTGGGCTAAATACTCAAACATCTTTTGTGCATGCTTCTTGTTCCTCAAATATGTCAAATGCTTCTTGTGTTGAGAAATCAAATCCAAAGACTCAGGCTCAACCTAGGAGCAATAGAATTTATGCTCACAAAAGTCACAAAAACCATGCTCCAAAATCAGCAAATGTCAATTGTCATTATTGTGGTAAGCATGGTCATTTGATGAATGATTGTTTCATTATGAAATCGGATGATTTGAAAGCATGCAAAAATGAACTTGTTTCCAAAAGAAAAAGGGTTGCTTGTTTTAAATGTGGAAAGCTAGGACACCGTGTGTCACAGTGTTGGCAAGCAAATGAAAGAAAGAATTTCAAAGTCAAAAATAATTATACTTTCGCCAACCCACAGAAATTTCATGCTCATCCTATTGTGAAGAAAAGAAATTTCCATGCTTATAATGATAACATTCATGCTAAAT
Organism: Amorphophallus konjac; assembly: GCA_022559845.1. NCBI lineage: Eukaryota > Viridiplantae > Streptophyta > Magnoliopsida > Alismatales > Araceae > Amorphophallus > Amorphophallus konjac. The sequence goes on from CM040121.1 coordinate 154,808,273, forward strand.
CACAGAAATTTGATTATCATGTTTATGAGAATTCTGTGAAGTCTCTTGGTTGTTGACATTATTGTGGTGAGTTTGGGCATACCATGCATGTTTGCTCCTTAATGTATTTTGATGATATGCATGCCCAAAAACTGTGGAAGGCACCCTCTAGAGGTGCAACTAACCATCCGGGACCCAAGAAGGTTTAGGTACCCAAAACAACCAAATGAGAACTCTTGTTGCAAGATTACCTTGAGGCCAAGAGGAAGACGCTACGTTGACTTGGCCAGTTCTGGTGTGATGCCTTGGTGAACATGGGCTTGTCCCTGAGTTGATACTTGAAGCTCATCATTCATACTTGCAGCTCATAGGAGATTATCTTGTGGAAGAAAAATACTGAAATTGGCTTTCTCATTTGTATTGAGTTGAGATTGATATGAAATTGAGTTTCTGATATTGCAGGTTGAGAGAGAGAGAGTCATATGTGATGAAAAGCCTTGAAGTTAGTTTCTTCATATGCATTGACTTAATATTGACATGAATTGAGCTCTTTACAGTGCAGGTTTGATAATGACCATCAACCCTTGAAATCATGGAGAGAAAGAAAGGAGCTCAAGATGACTTCAATGCCAGATTTGATCTACTTCCATTTCTTCTGACTAATATCATTCTATTTCTTGCAGGAGAGAAAGAAATGAGCTTATTGATGCAGAAGACAACAAGGGGAATAAAGTAAAGAATCTGAAAATATTAATAAAGGTAACTCAAGACAAAGGTGAGAAAATAAAGTGTTTGGCTGAAGTTCCTTGGTCTTGATGTTAATGCCATAACTTGATAGACAATGATTTTGAAGGTTTAGATACCCCTTGGTTGTTCTTGACAATGTGGATAATGAATGCTTGGCTGAATGGTATTGAAACATCTGAGCAGTATATATGAGAGTGTAGCCATTGAATGTCTTTTGCTAAACCCCCGATGTCAAATGAGAATACATTTGTTTCTGATCATTATTTCAATGATTACATTGTATATAAAATGGTGACATGTGGAAGGGCAGGTCAAACCTGTCTGAAAGCTATCACCATGCGTGAGAATATGTCTCCGCCCGGTACCATGAACCATCTATGAATATGGCATCCAACTTAAATGAATTTTTTGAAATCATGCATTGATTATGGGGGAGTTTTGCATGCTGAAAATTTTGAAAATGATATTTTTTCATTCTCTCAGCATGATGATATTGTGTTTGTGGCTGAACATCTTGAGAACTGAAGTTGATCAATGTTCCATGATCTTTACCAATGTGCCACTCATCTTTCTGGATAAAAGTACAACAGTTTTCAATAAAAGTTCACATGTGATGATCTTGATGCTTTGAATGAATTTTCTGAATTCTCTTTTCAGAATAAAATTGTGTCCTCACATTTTAACAATTGGTAATGCGTGTCATGCATTAGTTGCATTAGGTGCATATAGAGTGTCATGTGAAATCTGAAATCTTGCATCACATTACATATTTACATATCATTCTCTGCACATCATTCACATAGTACTTTTGGAAGATGAAGCTCATCGTGTGTCTTGTTGCATAGTTGGTATTTTCAGCATACATATAGTGCATATTTTGAAATGCATCATTTTGCACATTTCATGTTGCATAAATGCCAAAATGAATACTTCCAACAATTGATCTCATATCCTTGGAGCCAACATTTCAAGAACTGAGATAGCATACCTTTTCATTTTGCATTGCATATGCATATCTTCATCGTATGCTTGCATGTTATTATATGCTATTCAACCCCTTCCTTGAAACTTCTAAGACCATATACTTCATTGATAAATAATGTTGCATCTGAGTCTTAACAAGTGTGCTTCATGTAAAACTCTAAGGGGGAGCATTTCATGCTTATTGCATTTACATAGGGGGAGCTACACTATCATGTTCTAAGTTAAATTTTCTCCATACATGTTAAATCAAATTCGTACACTTCATGCACTTTAATGTGAAATTGAGTGTTGTTCATAAGGATATAGGAATTTCATTTCAACACTCTAAAGTAATTCAACTTGCTGCATGGATGATAAGAGACAGTTGAGGAAAAAGCTGCATGTCTCCACATACAAAAAAAATGGTTGATATGAAAGGCATAGCAATGCTAAGTCTCACTGAGTAAACTGGGAACATGTCACCTGAGACGTGATGTGGTTCATTTTTAAAAAGTATTGACTAAAGTATCTCTGTTCGAATGAGGTGACAAGGTTCAGTATTCTGAGTAACCGGGGATTCTGGCATGAGCTCCATGTGTCTTCTCGCGTAAAAAGGAATTATTTGAACCTGATCCTTCTTAGAAAAATTCAGATTGTCAGTGTGAAAATTACTGATGATAATTTGATGAGGTAGAGCGAAGCCTCCAATACGATGTTCTCTACATTGAAATGTAGTCAGTGCAGTTACTATTATGTTTACTTGAAAATATGGTTATCCATATGGCTAAAATTCATACTCATGTTACTCACTTACACATGGTAATTTGATTTGATATGTATTTTAAAAATTTGATTAATTGCTTGACCTGCTATACGTCTTCTCCTATTTATCTGCACGATCCTCTAGGTGTAATCATGAGCATTCTGAACTTAATGACTCACTTGCACTTTTTCTACACCTATCCCCTCACTGTAAATCAATTGGTATCACTTCTTGTGAAGGAGTTTTGTTGCATGTATCTATAGATATCTGCTTGATTACATTGTATGCATTTCATGTCTCATCATTTTCATACATCTTGTTTCATGCATTTCACAAGAAAACAAAAAATCAAAAACTTGAAAATCAAAGTCATTCATCTAATATGTCAATGTCAAAGGTGGAGCTTTGCATGTGATCTTATCTGCTTAAGTCATCAGGACTTGCATGAGTCACTAACTTACTATGGGTTTATGAGTGCTTATTTGCTTGCTCATTCTTGTTCCTACCATCCACCATTTCTAATTGATGCAACTTGTGAGCATTGTCATATCGTTTTGCCATCTTGCATTCTACATGACCATATTGTCCACATTTACATTTCTAATTTCAACAATTGGTATCAAACTGTTTTGCAATTACTTCATGCATATTGTGCATATTGGTTCTCTTCATGATCCCAGTGTCCACAGGTTCATGCCATTCTGGATTCCCCGTCCGGCTCCCCATTTCTGATTATGTCAAAGGGGGAGAGAGCATTATAGCATAATATTTTATCATCATCAAAATGGGGGAGATTGTTATGTATGTGATTTTGATGATTACAAAATGAGTGAATGCTTGGCCTTGTGCGTGAATGGTTATTCATGTCTTCCTGTGTATGAAGTTTGAAATAGTTGTGGAAATGATCACAAACTAAATGATTGTGAAAATGCTCACAAACTATTTTTATTGGGATATCATGTCGATGCATTTGTGACTCTATAAGGCTCATATGTGCTTTGAAGCTAGCACATTTCATTGTGGAAAACTTGCTTAGATAAATGTCATATTGAGCCTCATGTCAAGCATATGTACTTTGGTAATGATTGAGATGCAAATATCATTGCTTGCCCCCAAGGGAATGATGTGTGGTTTGAAGAGTTTGGATGATGATCAAATTGAATGTGACTCAATATTATTTTATGTGGCTTGGCTCCTTACTCTTTGAATTCCAAATCTATACTATCATGCTATGGTGAATGATATTTGAAATTTCATGACTATGTGTATGAATGACTCAACCAATCAACAAGAAATGTGAACTCAGATAAAACAATGAGGTAAGTGTTGCTCTGAACTAAATTTGGAACTCATATGAGGATCTTAAGATGAAAATGTTATCAAAGCATTTATGTGTCTCATGCAAGTGCTTTCATGTTCATACTTCATGTCATTTGGGTCTCGGCCTCAAAATGAGCTTCATATGTTAATGCATGACCCATATATTTTGATCTTGATCTAACATCTTGCTTTATCATGTTTTTTAGGATGAAAAATCATGATGGATCTTCATGGGATTATGGTAATACTTAATCAATTATTTCCCATTGATTTGATGGTGTTTTCAATGGTTTTTCAGGCCCAAACAAGAATGGGTCGACCCATGGGGTCGACCCTCTCAGGTTCTGTTCAAACAGAATCAAAACAGAACCTATTTGGTGTAATCTGCCTGAAAGGGTCGACCCCTGGGGTCGACCCATGCAGCCCGAGGGTCGACCCTTGGGGTCGACCCCTGTAAAACATAGCACAAAAATTGTTCTGTTTGGCTTCTATTTGCCCGAGGGTCGACCCCTTCAGTTCCGACCTCCAGCCGCCATTTTTGACCACCGTTTTCTTGCTCCAAAAGTCTTCCAATCCGAGTCCAACTTCCACAAATCACTCCATAACTTGTGGATATTGTCCAAGGGCTGTCTCTTGACCATCCCAAACACTTATATACTTCTCTTTGGGTCACAAACCCTAAGGAGAGAGGTGAGATCCGATTTTTGGGTGTGGTTGCTAACCCTTGTGTGTGCAGGTTCGGAGTTGTAGCTCCCAAGCCCTCTTCCACCTTACTCTGAAGCTGAAATCGAAAGGAAGAAGCTTGAATCAAAGCCCAAGATCATATACAACTGAAAGCTGCATCTAAAATCAAGATCCAACCCCCGTTCGTGCTGCAAAACTTTATACTTGCTTCAAGTTCGTTCTTCATCCTGCAGAAGCATTTCATGAGGGAGTTATCTTGATCTTTCACTTCTGTATCTTTTGTTTGAGATTGTTCAAGGTTGTGAATGGATTATCTAAGAGATGCAACATATATATGAATGCTCTTTTGTTCATCTAGTTATTGCTTTCTTATTAGTGCTATGTTTTTCATCCTAAGCAACAAGATGAACTAATGCTTTCCTTTCTCTTGCAGAAGAAGAAGGAAGAGTGTGGCCACAAGGTTGAGAGGAGAAGGGTTTATGAAGCTAATCCTTTTGTGATGTATGAAGGTTTGATTGGAGCTAGGATTTGAAGGAAAAAAGTATCGACTCGAGGAGAGGAAGAAGATGATGTCAAGATTATAATCATCCGTCAACAAGCCAAGGAGAATCAGATTTTGCTGAAGAAGGGGGAGCCTTATACTTGATGCATCTGTCTAGTTTTCATCTCTATAATTTGTTTGGAGGGTCATAGCATATATGTGTTTTTGGTTTATAAACATTTGAGATAATGCTTTGTGTGGGGGTTCGGAGAAAGGGTTCTCCGAGTGTGTGTGTTGACGTATGTGCATCGTTTTGTGCGGAGTATATCCGCGTGTGTGGTTGGGCATAACTTGGGGAGTGTTCCCCGTGTGTGGTTGGGAGTTTACTCTCGTGTGGTTGTGTAGGCATTGTCCTACGTGTGTGTGGACGGAGTTGTGACTCCGTGTAAGGAATTTGTTCGGGGTGTGTTCCCCAGTAGTGTGTGTGTGTGTGTGTGTGTGTGTGTGTGTGTGTGTGTGTGTGTGTGTGTGTGTGTGTGTGTGTGTGTGTGTGTGTGTGTGTGTGTGTGTGTGTGTGTGTGTGTGTGTGTGTGTGTGTGTGTGTGTGTGTGTGTGTGTGTGCGCTACTGTGGCAGCATGTTGAGGCAAGGCCTCGTGTGTGTGGTTTGCTGCGAAAGCAGCGTGTGTGTGTTGGGGTTCGTCCCCGTGTTGCTATATTTTGTAGCGTGTAGTGAAGCCTCACCGGTTTGGTGAGGGGTGGACATAGGGAGCCCGTCGTGATCCCGAACCACCTTAAAAATTCCCGTGTCTTGTGGTTTGATTATTGTGATTGTGTGTTCTCTATCCTATCTGTTTGTGCAATCATTTGAGCTCAGTAAGATTGAGTGAATCTAGTGTAAACCTATTTAGATTAAATTACTCAATCTTGTATATTCCGCTTTGTACTAGTTGTGTTTTTAATTGGACATAATTTTTAGTAAAAGGATCTATTCATCCCCCCTCTAGATCCGTGTTCCTGCACTACGGGACCCAACAGCCCTCTACCCCAAGGCCGAACTAGTGAAGCAGTCACCCCGACGAATGAGGCCGGAATTGATAAGCCAGGTTTGCAAGGAGGTCGATAAGCTCGTGGACGTCAACTTCGTAACAGAAAACCAATACACTATCTAGCTGGTCAATATTGTGTCTGTCAAAAAGAAGAATGGCCAGTTCAGAATATGTGTGGACTTTCGGGACCTAAACAAAGCGTGCCCGAAGGACGATTTTCCAGTGCCCATCACTGAAGTCATGATTGACGCCACTACTGGCCACGAAGCTCTATCCTTCATGGACGGGTTGTCGGGATACAACCAGATATGGATAGCCGAGCATGACAGAATTCATACCGCTTTCCGATCACCGAAGGGGATATTCCACTATAAAAGGATGCCTTTCGACCTCAAAAATGCCAGTGCCACTTATCAAAGGGAAATGACAAAGATATTTGATGAACTGCTCTATGACAAAGTCGAATGCTACATCAATGATTTGGTCGTCAAGACCAGGAAGAAAGAAGATCACCTGAGTGATCTCAGGATTATATTCAAAAGGCTCCAGAAATATGAGTTGAAGATGAACTCGATGAAATGCGTCTTTGGTATTTCCAGTGTAAAATTTTTGAGCTTCATTGTCTGATATCGGGGAATTGAAATAGACCCCTCCAAAATAAAAGTAATTTAGGAGCTGTCGCCTCCGAAGAACCTAACGGAACTGCGATCATTGCAGGGTCGATTAGCCTATATCCACCGGTTCATCTCCAACCTGTCCGGGAGACGTCAGCCATTCCATAAACTGATGATGAAAGATACGTCATTCGGTTGGAATCAAGAATGCCAAAAGGTTTTTGACCAGCTGAAAGAGCATTTGAAGACCTCGACGTCGGTACTGGGGTACCTGTCAAAGGGCGGCCATTGATTCTCTATATAACCGCCACCGAATATTCACTGGGGGTAATACTAGCCCAGAATAACGACGAAGGGAGAGAGTAGGCGCTTTACTACCACAGTCAGATATTGTTATCCATTCTTTTCCCCTCTCTCTTTATATTTTTAATTAAATTAGGGGCAAGATGATAATATCATGAGGTGAGTTATCACCGTGTACACATGATCTAACCTCGAAGACATCGCGGCTCTGCTTAAGAGATTTTAGACATATTACAATAAATACGATAAAGATGAGAGTATGTGGATAATTTCACAGGATTTTAAGAGTATATAAATATTTTTTAAAAAAATAATTTACTTCCTGAAATTCCCCGGGGAGGCTGCAGAAATAGCTCTATTGGAGCTTCCAAAGATTTTTAGAGATAAGATATTTTTGTGCCTATCGTCTCTCTCTTCTCCAAATACGTGGTGCATGTAATCCTAGATCTCTTTACGACATATAAAAATGATTAATTGATGTGGGAGATTCCAAATAATTAGAATCACTTCAACTTGGGTTACCAAACGCGGTAACGTGCTTTACCGCACCCGCGTGTGTCGTACTTTTATATACCCGCTTTTGACTTCTGCCATTTCCACCCTGCTACCCCCACCCTTCCGTGTCGTCACCTGTAGTGGAAATCTTTGATCCAACGCCCCCTCCACTCTCCGGAATTTTTTCGAGAGACCACCAGATGCAACTCGCAAAATATCTGTCTGACAATGACGGCGGCGGACACCCATCGCCCTTGTACGTCGTGTTCAAGAGCACGACAATGTTCTCACACAAATAGTAATTGTATTAAGTAGCATCTTAGTTCCTCTTATATATTACTTGTACAAAATATTTTATTTTTTAATTATAACCAGTCGATTCGATAACAAACTATATATCCATGTGAGTTTACTTACTTTTATTAGGACAGAGATTCCTTTCTGGAGACTTTTCGTAAAGTCGCTCAAGAGCTTTCTACGAAATATTTGTTAAGGGTCACTGCACGGATGCGAGCGGATGCCTGGCCCCAGTCGTTGTGGGTTCTGACGGGGCAGGTTCTGTTCGTGTGTGGACCTGCCCCATGGGAACCCTCCCATGCGTCCTTCATCTGGGTCGTTTAATACCCCAAATGTAGATCTAATATATATCTATATATCTATATATATATACGAACGAACAATGAAACAATGTTCCTCCAGTTAAGCGATTAATTACAGGAGCAAATCCAGACACGTAACCCGCAGCTGCGATAAATTAGGCAAGCATGCCAAAGCAGAAGAGAGAACATATACATGTGGACGCATTAACTCTTGGATCGTACCAGCCCGGGTGTCATATATCATGCTACACTATCCAAGGGCAGTGTTGGCTCCTGAGCGGGGCCAGGGCCAGCCGTGTGCATCGTGGCACAAGAGACGGTGGGTGCCGGCGGGGACGAAGTCGGCGAGGACCCTTCGTCCATGGTGACCAGCTTGTCCAGCTGAGGAGGCACGGCAGAGGCGTGGGGCGGGGCAGCGAAGGCAGGCAGATCACAAGGGCAAGGCCACGCGATGAACTTGGGAATCCGATCCCCGGGCATTACCACCGGCAAGCTTTCGCTTCGGTCCTGCTTCGCATACTGCAAGGTTGATATCCATCCAATTGAAACCACCACCAGCAAAAGAAGAGAATATTGAATTAGGCAGAGGTAGCTATGCAAGTAGATGGAGAGAGAGAGAGAGAGAGTTGTGAGCTTCCGTGAGGCAAGAGAGTTCTTTATATGAAGGAAGTTGCCAAGTTGTCAACTTATAAGATCCGCATACAGGGACGCGGGAGGAACCAGATTTTCCGGTAAAGTTTAAACTTCTAAAATCAAGGATTAAGAGAGAAATTAACCAACTGCTTGATATTAATTAAGAGAGAAATTGCTTTTTTAATATGCAAGGATGGATTATTATTGGAGATTGGACACTGGAACGTATATAATAATTAAGTGGACACTGGAGCTTAATAATTAAAGCAGCAATTAGGGTAGCGTTTGGACACCGACGGCGGGCGCACCTGATCCATAAGGCTGGGCTTGAAAGGCGGATCAGGTGGTATGCCAGCAGGGACAGCACCGTCACCGTTGCTGCCGTTCTCCTCGTCGCCTCGCTCGCCCCTGCGGCGTCGCAGTGCCCGACGTCGGAGAGCCTGGATCTTGTCCCAGTGGTAGCAGCAGGAGAGCACACCGCTGAGGCAGAATATGATGATGAGCAGAAGCGCCGTTCCCAGCGGGAAGCCCAGCGTCGGGCGCGATGATAACGACGGCGCCGCCTCGTAGCTCGGTGTGTTCCGCTGCGGCTGTTGATGGGTGTCCATCATCGCTACTAGTCTTCCTCCGCCAGTTCCCTCCCTCTCCGACTTGTGTAATCCTCGTCCCCCTCTCCCACCTCCTGCAGATCAGGCTTCCTTCTGCACCTCCTTCCCCGCGTCTCATGTGACTGGCCCGGTCTCGCAGCTTTCACACCTGCAGGATGACGGATTAGGACCGGCCGGGAAGAGTGCGGAAGGCGGAACCGTGGGTGATGGACGCATGGACTGGTGATGAAAGGTGGTTGAGCGAGTGCCTCCCGCTCCCTCGCCTCCTATTTATCACAGCTCGGAGACGGGGGCCGGGTGGCTCATGGACGCCATCGATTTCTTTAAACCGATTCCATTCATACATAATTTTTGAGGTTTGGGTAATTGGGTTGGATGGTGGGGGATGTTAAGGGGCGTGGTACGCAAGAGGGGGGGGGGGCGCCACATCCCCCTTTCCCCCGCCCCCATCCTGGGTACAAGTGACGTGGGGGGGAGAGTTCAATCTGGTGATGGTGATGGCGACGGCGACCCAAACCTCACCCCCACCCACTACGCCATTCTCGATGGCAACGAGTCCACCCGGCAGCAGCGACAGCACCAGTTGCACGCCGTGGAAAAAGGATTCATTCCGTCCACGTACACGTTGCCCGGACGGAAGGACGGTCATCATCCGTACGCTCTCCGTGGTCCCTCTTGTCACGGCTCCTCCGCTGCTGCTGACGAAGGCCGCCGGCCCCGCATGGCTCTTGGCGGTGTGAGGGGGGACACTCCCACCGCACTCATGGATGTGGGTGGTCTCCCCTTCTTCGAAGCAGTGAGAACCTCCGGCTCGATCTCTTCCGCAAAACGTGATTGGCAGAGCCGTCGTAGCGCACGACTGATCGGGTCGGCGCTCCCGGCCTCGTGAACTCGGGGGCGCCCCGGTCCGCTTGTTGGAATTGGAGAAAGTTAGAAGTACCGTTCTAGATTTTCTCTAATTAAATGATCAAGATTAAAACGATAAATTTCACACAAGTTTCATAACGACGAACATTTGAAAGCGAAAAGTTTTATTCTTTTATATTATGTTTTTACAAAAACATCGTGACCAATTTATATTGCTTTGGCATTATAATAATTAATAATATATAGATTAAGTAAATTAAAGAATGGGTGGAAGGGAATAACTCTTCCTTCGCTGCCACACATACTCATCCATACATAAAAATGGGTCAAAGGCCCTCCTTAAGATCCTCATGGATCATAAAAAAACTCTAATTTAAATTTGTTTTTTCTAACACGTCTCCTTAAACTTAAATTTCCTTTATGTCAATCATTTTTCTGAATTTAATAAATATGTCAGTTGGCAAAGCCTCAGTGAAAATATCTACTACTTGTTATGCAGTATTACAATAATTGAGTTGCATATTTTTTAACTTCACATGATCCCGAATGAAATGGAATCTAGTATTAATATGTTTACTCCTCCCATGCTCTACTAGATTCTTGGAGAGTTTTACAACAAACTTATTATCCATAAAAATATTTGTAGGCTCTAACTGTGGATGATATAGCTCCTTCATCATATTTCTTACCATAATATTTCACATACAGCAGACGAGGCTGTCACATATTCAACTTCACAGTTGATAAGGCCACCACACTTTATTTCTTTGAGCTCCATGAAAAAGCCGTCGGACCAAAGAAGAAAATATAGCCGGTAGTGCTCTTTCTTTCATCAATATCATCACCTCAATCACTATCTGAATACCCAAATTGTTTGGCTTCTCCACCATAGGGATAAAAGAGACCATGTCCCAAGGAGCTTTTGATATATCGAAGAATTCCTTTTGCAACAATCCAATGAGAATTTTTCGGTGTCTCCATGTACCTACTTATAAGGCCAACAATATAAACAATATTAAGTCACAAGTGTGCTTACTGCCTTGCAGTAGCTCTTCCTTCTCCATGCTTTGTTAGTTTTAAGTTTGTTGTCACATGTGTGCTCACAGCCTTCCAATCCTCCATCTTAAAATTTTGAAAGATCTCCTTTGCATATCTCCTTTGAGATATGAATATCCAATCTTCTTGTTGTTTGACTTCTATGTCAAAAAAGTAGGGCATAAGTACACAATCTGTCATCTCGAACTCTTTAAACATATAATTTTTGAAATCTTCAAACATTTCTTGGCTATTTCCTCTGAACAATAGATCATCAACATAAAGACATATAAAAAGTAACTCCCCGTGGTTGCCTTTTTTCACATAGACAGCATGCTCATATGGACATTTGATGAAGCCATTTTCATGCAAATAAAGATCAATACATAAATTCCAGGCCCGTGGTACTTGCTTTAACCCATAGAGAGCTTTCTTCAGCCGATACATCTTATGCTCCTCGCCTTCAATGATGAAGCCTTCAGGTTGTTCGACATAGACCTTTTCTTCGAGAGGCCCATTTAGAAAAGCCGGCTTGACATCTAATTGATAGATTTTTCACCTGTGATGAGCTGCAAGAGAAATTAACAATCTTACTGTGTCAAGTCGAGCGACTGAGGCGAAGACTTCTTCATAATCTTTGCCATACTTTTATTTATAGCCTTCAACTACAAGCCTCGCCTTGTATCTTTCCACATCTCCATCAGCAGTGCGTCTGGTCTTATAGACCCATTTAACACCAATGGCCTTGTTACCTTCTGAGATTGTGACTAACTCTCAAGTTTTGTTCTTCTTAATGGCATGGATCTCATCCCCCATTGTCGATCTCTAGCATTCTTTTTCTACGGCCTCGTCAAAGGTGAGAGACTCGTGATCAGCATACAAGCAGAAGAGATTTGTCTCACCATCTTCTCCTATTTGTTCATAAATATCCCTTAAACTTCTCATCTTGACAGAACGTAGGCTTGAGGAAGAATTGGATTCCTATGATGTAGATGGAGTATCTCGAGATGATGAACTAATCCCTCTTGTGGAAGGAGTTTGTAGAGAAGATGGTGTCCTTGATTGTGGTGGAGGTTGTTGATGCTCAACCTCTAGTTCTTCCATCACTACCTATTTTTCGGTGTTGTTTTTCTAGTCCCAAGCCTTTGCTTCATTGAAAATGACATCTCTACTTTCCATTATTTTATTATAAAGTGGATTATAGAGTCGGTAAGCTTTCGACTCACCGCTATAACCGACAAAGATGCACTTCTCTCCATGATCATCCAACTCATTGTTGGCGCTGCCACGGGTTCTCCTGAACTTGGAATTCATCGAAACCAACTCTGAATCTTTACAGACTGATTCGGGAGGGCTCTTGAATTTTCTTGTGAGTTCTGGATGTCGCCGACGGCTGGGGCTGAATCTGGAACTGGACCGTTGTATTTTGGCTTGGACTGACTCTAGAACTCTACAGCAGGAAGAAGAAGCCGCCACGAACACTCCCGAGCTCCGAAGGTGACGTATCTTATGTTGATACGACCGCGGGAGGGTCCTCTTCAAGTAGCAACTAGAAAGAATGCCAGAGGAGGTTGGAGAAGACAGATAGAGCCCGTGGAGTGAAGGGGTGTCTGTCAGACCCTGACAAGACAGACCTGCGCATCTGGGGTAGGAAAATCAGAACTTTGTGCTTCATGCTTCAAATGGTGCTCCGTTTCTTGGCGATGCTAGGGGAATTGTAGGAGGAGACTTCAGCGAAATAATCACGTCCAAACTCCCACAGGAGCGGCCGTGGTCGCACTTTAACTGGGCCTCTGGTCTTCTGCAGGAGTCGGGTTACGCAGTCTAGGAAGGACGGCTCTCAGGGGTAGCTCGGTGCTCGAACGATGACGAAACCACCTTGCCTGGAAAGCTCTCTGGACGGCCTTTCCAGAGGTATATGATTTGCCACCAGAATGTTCGGGGAAGGGCCAGAGACGACGTTGCTTCCAAGACCCTGATTTGCTGTCTGCGAATTGAGTTGAGCAGGTTGGAGAAAGTGGTTGCTAGTGGTGGCAAGAGGTGAGGGGTTGCGCTGGGGTGAGGTCTAATGGCTGTGGAAGGTGTAGGGGGGTCGGTTAGGGGGTGGAATGGGATGGTGGAGAGGCTGGGAAGAGGCCTGGGTTGCAACTAGCATGTGGAGGGGGAGAGAGGGTGGAGGGCGCAGGTTGGCCTAGGGGGAAGGTGGAGGCTTCTCTCTTGGTTTGAATGGGTGGTTAATGGGGGTTAATTTCGATCTTGGGAAGGGAAAGGGGTGCTTGGGAGAATGAAAGGGTGGCTTGGGAAGAGGAAGGGTGGCTTGGGGAGATGGGATTCTCCCTTGGGAGAGGGAAGGGTGTATGGGGAGTGTCAAAGGTCACCTAGAAAGGGGAAGGGAATTGATGGGAGGAGTTATTGCTTCTAGGGAGGTGTAGGGGCAGGGTGATGTGGCAAGTGGAGATTGGATGAGGTGGAGCTTAGGTTGAGGAGAGAGGAGAGAGAGAGGGTGGTGCGCTCTAGAGAGAGAAGGGGGTCGCCCCTTTAGAGAGAGAAGGGAATCCACCCCTTAGAGAGAGAGGGAGAGAGAGAATCTCACACAATTTTGGTGGATTTTAAACTTTCATTCAACAATTCATTAGTTCCAAATGGTGGGAGTGGGGTCCTATTTATAAGATTCTCACAATTTAACATAAGTCCCTGACTTTTGGACTACTAACAAGAAACCAAGGGGGTGGGGGCGCCCCTGGGCTGGGCCTAGCCCATCTAATTGGGCCCAATAACCAAACTAGACAATCTATTGACACTTGACTTAGGGTAATAACTCTTATACCTAGGTACTGGACTCAAATAAAAGGAAAATTACATGATTTATGATAAAATATAAAAATTACATGCCAGGACTAAGAAAAATGTGGTGAACGAGATGAAGCACAGATGGAGAGCAACGGGACTCGAAAAATGTGGAGTGGTCGGAGATGTCCCCATCATCTTTGCAATTGTAATTAGCTTTGTTGGTTTTGTAGTCTTTTAATTATTTAGTTTGGTTGGAGGTAAAGACAGGGGTATGCCCCGCAGTATTTGTATTCTTTCAAAAAATCAATAAAATTTCTTGGCCACATTGTCAGTCTGGGGAAGTGAGAACATGCTCCCCTACTGGGGGAGGATGCACTTGACCAGGCTCTGACTCTGTTGGTCGGTGCTTACTTTAAAAAAAAAGTTGGTGATTAACATTGGATTCATGTCAGATTTCATAAATTACCCTGCATACTTTATCTGACTGATTTGAATTGGAGTTGTTGGCACAACATCTGATTTTTTCTCTCACACTTTATATCTTGATTTTACATAAAATTTGGCCTCTTGCTATGAACATGAAGTGTTTGACGAAATGTCTCTTAATGTACTTACAGGAATCTAAATCTCACGTGATAGTGAGAACTGGGGTTCGTGACTCAAGTTGTCCTGGTTCATACTTAAAGTCACGTGAACCATGTCTATGACTCGTGATCCAAGGACACACTATAATGAGGGGATATTGACACGTGGAAAGCAAGGAATTCCAGATCTGATCGAATTGTTGGGCGGGAAACATGGTTTCCACGCGCCTTTTATCTGATGCCTATAAAAGGGGAGTAGAGCGTCCAGATCTGAGGGAAGCGGAGAAGTGAAGAAAAGTAAGAGAGCAGAAAGAGCAATCAGAAATCAAGAGAGATAGAGAAGAGGGGAGTAGAGCGAAAAGATCAGAGAATTCATAATATTGGTAAGAGGAAATTTGAAGAGTGATCTGAAGAGAGAAAGTAGAGTATCGTGAGACAGATCTCTAGAAGGAAGAATAGAGAGGTTACAGCTGTTCGTGAATCAAAGGAAGAAGAAGAAAAGGGATTCCTGTCTGGATTCCCTACAGCTTGTTCTTGGTGCTGGATCAAATCCAACCCACGTTGCTCCTAGAGAGCTACATTCAATTGTGCTTTCATTTTCTAGCTTTCAGTTGCTAGTTTGTCTAAGTTTCTTTTATTCTCTTAAATCCTTGTAAGAAGCTGTGAATCAGTGTCGCTAAGCTGTAAGGCCCAGCGAAGCTTTGTATAAGCGGATGGCAAGCTGTGTCTCCCAGCGGATGACAAGCTATGTTGCCCAGCTGATGTAGGCAAGCTGTGATGCCCAGCTGTTCAAGCTGTGAGTCAGCAGAAGCCACACTCAGGTTGAGTGTGGGGTGGATGTAGGTTTTGTCGACCGAACCACCTAAAAACTCTTGTGCAGTGTGTTGTGTGTGTTCTTGAGCACTAGATGAATGTTTAGGCTCACTCTATATCACAGATTCTAGTGCATTTGGTTTAACTCCGCATAAACACATTTTTTGTTGCTAAATCATCATAAATTTGTTGAGGGGATTCATTCACCTCCCCTCTGAATCCAGATCTACACCACTACATAGGTATCAGAGCATACCACTAACTCTACAAATTGGTATCAGAGCGGGTGTCTGCACAGAGGGTCCAACGACTTGCATATCTATCCTGCATTGCTTGTGGTGTAATCTAGTTTCTATTTACTTAGTGATACTTTCTGATTTGATCTGATTTATCTTGAATTCATGGCTGAACTTCCTCTATACACTGGTTCTGATTGCTATGGCTGGTATGGTCATTTTAGAGATTATGTGATGAGTGTAAATTCTGATCTTTGGATACTCATAGCGCACAGTCCGTATGAGGTTCCAGAGGATAAATCCAAATGGAGAGCCTCAGACAGATTGAAATATGCTGAAAATCAAAAGGCCTTAGACCTTACTAGAAGGGCGATAGACTCTAACTATTTTCCGTTTATTAATGAGTTCAGGAGCGCAGTGCAAATTATCAACAGAATATTGGAAAGTCCATGTGGAGATGAGATAAAATGCTTAATGACCAGAGATCATCTTTGTGATCAGTCCGAGGACTCATATTCACAGGTAAACTCTGAAACTGAGGATATTAGCTTTGAAGATTTGGTTGCTATGCATGAACATTTACTGGAGAAATATGATAAAGTTAAATCAGAAAAAGAGGAAATTGAAAAGAATGAAAAAAGGCTGAAATAAGAAAATGAAGAATTGAAAGAACAGAATAAGAAATTGATGACTCTAAACACTGTTTTATCTGAAAAATGGATGTCAATTGAAAAGGGAAAATCAGTTTTAAAGGAGAAAGAAACAAACAATGAAATGAAGCTTCAACAAGAAATTGAGACATTAAAAAGTTTGAATGATGCTCTACAACAACAGATTATTACTTGTGAATCTGGTTTGTCCAAATATGAATCTAGTGTAGTTTCTCTGAATTCTGAAATTGAAGATTTGAAAGCCTCTTTATCAAAGTTTGTTGATGGAAAAAATAATCTGGATAAATTGCTCGGATCAAATGTTAATTTCCAGAAAGAGGGACTTGGATATGTGCATGTTAATAAGAAACCTAATGAAAAGAAGAAGGCAATTGTGTTTGTAAAAAGCTCAGAACAGGCCAAGCCCTCTAGTTCATCTATTTTTCAATTCACTGCCGAGAAAACCAAAAATCAGAATAAAGATCTGAACAAGAAAGAAAAATAGAAAATAAATAAAAAGGCTTCATCAGTGCAAGTTGTTCACAATTCTCTCACTCACACACATGCACATGTCAAGAAAAATCTGCATGCTCATGATAGAGTGGCTATATGCCATTACTATGGTAAAAAGGTGCAAATCATGGATGATTGTAGGATTTTAAGAAAAGAAGAATTAAAAGTATGCAATCATGTGAAAATGAGTGAAAATAAACATGTTAAAAACACTTCTGAAGCATGTTTTTATTGTGGAAAGAGTGGTCACTATATGCATGACTGTATGTTAATGAAACAAGAAAATCATGTTCAAAATAGTCATGTAAACCAACATGTTAGGAAATCTAATTTTCAGAAGAATAAGTGTTTTAATTATGGAATGTTGGGTCATAATAAATTTGATTGCTGGTCTGTGAAGAAAAATTCAAACAATCCTGTCCATATGAGAAAACCTGCATTTAGGAGTGCTTATAATTCAAGTTTCATGCATAAGACTCCTATGTGTAATTAGTGTGGAAAGTTAGGCCATACTATTGTTCAATGTTATTGGATAGGTGGATGGAATAAACGTGCTAGACCCAAGAATCCTTGGGATCCAAGATTTGTCAACTAACTCTTTGAATGCAGGAGTGCCCCTGTAAAATAAATAAAATTGAAGCTGAATAAAATGGGGCGAAGGTTAGTTGTTTAATTTTTCTTGTTTTCATGTTAAGAATAGTTGAATAAAATTTTTATGGAGTGTTTGCATGTTGCAGGTTTGAATGTTCATGTTATCTGATATTCTGATCATGCTTGATACTTGTCATATGCTACATTCATATGAAATATTCCATACCTAATTTTTCATGCACGATTAGTCATGTTTGATTCATTACATTTACATGAATAATTTGCTACATTCATGCAATGACCCTGTGGTATATAAAATGGTCCACTGGGAGAAGGACATGTTATGCCTATCTGGAGACCCACATCATGCGTAGAGGAGATTCTCCGCCAGATACCAAGGGTCAACATGCATTTAGAAATCAATTTGCATTTAGAATAAACTTGCATTCACATAGGTGCATTATTGTGTACAAATGTGAAGATTCTGTCTGCATGTTGGTATCTCTGCAACTATTAAAGGGATGCTGAGCAATGCTATTGGTTGAATTTTGATCTGCTTCAATATATTTGAAACTGATGAAAAGTGGTTGACTAAATATGTCTGATATGATGTTATTCTAAATATACTGCTGAATGTGAGTTGATAGCTGATTAAGGCTAAGTGAGATATTGTTCTGCCATGAGAAAACTGAAAGCTTCAATGATTTGCTACATGGTTGTTCTAAATTGCTGTTGGCTGAATTCTCTTGATGTTTGAACTATGAGTGTTATGAGAAATAGAAAAATCTATCATTTGTTGAAAGGGAAATTTTATATGCTGCTGAACTTTTGATCTGCTGAACTCATTAAAATTGGAAAGTTCTGCCAGTTGGTGCAAGATTGTTTCTGATCTGAACTGTGATTGGTATTTTGATATTTGATGAAAGGTCATATTTGACTGACTAAATAAATTGTTGTTGAGCATATCAATTGAATTGTGAAGATACCTGTTGTTAGTCAAGTCGCTCTGCTGATCCATGAGATTTTACTGTTCGGACTAAGTGATATTGCTGATAGTTATTTTTAATTCTAAAGTTTATGGTACATAACTTCGAGTGGGTCTGAGTTTTGCAAATCTGTCATCATTGTTTCCAAGACTCTTATGGCCATTCCTTGTTGATTGTGTCTTCAACCTGTCCCATTTGAACTCAGTCATATATTCTGTTTAAACACCTTCGATTCATCAATTAATGCATATTCATTCTGATAGAATGTTTGTCTCAGGGGGGGGTATACAGTAAATTCCTTTAACTTTTATTGTTTGAAAGATGAGGTTCAAAACACCTAGATCTGTAAACAAACTCTCATCTTTACATATTAAGTGCTGACTGATTGGAAGGAAATTAAATCTAACCCGAGGTTCAGAGGTTATCCTTAATTACAGCTACAATGTTCTTAAACCATATTGAATCTGGAAAATTCTGATCTTTTACCTGAAATATGAGAAACTTGAGTAATGAAACATTACTTGGTAGAAAATGATTCTCATATATTGATTCTGAATTGTTTTAAAGTCAGACTGATATTTACCAGGGAATACGCCATTTAAAATAAAAATAAAAAAAATTGGCAGAGCACTGGCACAACTTTATGAGAAATTGGCTTCTAAAATCAAGGAGTCATGTCATGAAGAAATGTGTTATCTCTGTTCATATAGTCAAAACAGTATGAGTGGTTTCACCGAGTACCTAGGGGTACTGGCGTCTGGAAAACGTGTACCTTCATACAAAAGGTGTAAATCATTCCTGCATTTGATCAGAGGCAGAAGGGTTCATCATGTTGAGTAACTAGGGGTACCTGCATCTGGTAAACGTGTACCCTTACGTAAAAAAGACTGATGATACCTGACTATTCAAATAATAAAAAAATTATAAATAATGAAAATAATATTAATAATAATAATGGTTGACTCTGAATTATATCAGAAACCTTATATAGTTTATTTTCAATATAAGAGGCATTTTCTCACCATTTATGTTTAAATGAAAATGTTGAGTAAGATTAATGGTAATTGGATTGAGTGAGTACAGTAGTAAATTTGGTTTATCCTCATTGTTTCTGCATCAAAGGATTAATCAAAGAATTTGTATGTGTCAAGATTTAGATTCTGAAAGTCACGGTTCTTATGTGTAAATGAAAACGAGGTCGTTTGTAAGAGAAGGGCAGTTTGGTAATTTCATCTGAAAAATTAGTAAAGTTAAACGGATTTTTTACTTTACTCTTCCTATTTTTCAGTTAAAGCCCTATCTCCGTCCTAACCCTCTTCGTAACGTCAAAGTTACCTTCACTCGCTTCGACGTCTCCACCTCTCAAGCATCTCTGATCTCCCTTCTCCAAACTCTGTAGTGAGGATCGTTGATTCTATTTTTGCATCACCCACTATCCACTTTTCTTCTTGGACCGTAGTCTTCCTAGCTATTTCCATTCTCTCGTCTTCGGCCGCATAAGAGTCTACGGAAGCATGGCGACAGAAGAGCATAGCTCAGAGTCTAGAGGCATTCAAAAGGAAGAAAGAGCTCATTCAAGGAGAAAAAGAAAAGTGAAGCGGAAGTGCACTGATCATGGACTCGAGGTTGCTGTTGCAGAAAAGGAGTTGGCAGTATTTTCTTGGAAGAAGAGAAAAACGTCTCAAGGGCAAGATAGTGGTACTGAAACCGCTATGCAAGTGGAGAGCACTGAAAAAGAACTGGAAGAGATGCCAGAATCTTCTTCAAGGCTGCCTCCTAGAAGGAAGATGTCTCAGTTGTTTGAAAAAGGGACACTCAAACCCAGGCAGAAAAGGTCAGCAAGTGATCCAGAAAAAATTATTTTTCCGAGATACATTGATTTGCATGATAAGAAGCTGTTTGATAAATTTCCTAGACTATTAGAGCTGATTAGATTTCAAGAATGGAAGAAATTCTTGGGAAAACATAGATATTATTACTCTGCTCTTGTTTCTGAGTTCTATCAAAACATGAAGTATAATCTTGAGAAGTGCATGATTAGGTCAAAGGTTAAAGGAGTGAGGATTGTGTTGACCATAGAATTCCTTCACAATGTCTTTAGAATCCCAGAAGAAGGAAAATGTGAGGATGATTTTGACTATAATGAGTTTTAGGCTTTTTCAGTCCTGACTGATAAGCCAAGTGATATAACAGACTCTAAGCAGACCAAATTAGTAAACCTCAATGCTAATAAATTTTCTCCCTTGAAGAGACTAGTTCATCACATCATAACCCCAATGATTACACCACAAGATGGTGGTAGGGGGAAGGTTACAGAAACTCAAAGGTTCATATTGTTTTGTATGTTCAAGAACATAAGGGTCTGTTTACCAAGGATTATGATAAAAGTTATGGGCACTTGTAAGGAATCAAGAAGACACTTTCCCTATGTAGCTCATCTTACAGCTGTATTCAGATAATTGAAGGTGCCTTTAGAGGATGAAGATTTCAAGAGAGTCTCAAATGTGAACATTTACAATATGAACTTTGTGGATAGATTCATGAAATTGAAAACCCAGACTGTTTCTTTGGCTGATAAAACTGTTGAGAAATCACTAGTGGCAGTACATGGGGAAGAAGAAGAACAACCTATGTTAGAGGATTCTGGTCAGGGGGAGCATCAGTCAATTCTAGCTGAACAAGTTGTGGCAGAAAGTCTAGACAAACTACCTCTGGCACTTGAACAGGAAATGGGAACTGATCAAGGTGAATTGTTAGCTTCTGAACAGCAGTATCAACAAGAAACTGATTCTACAGAATTAATTCAGTAGATTGAGCAAAGGGAAACTGAAAATACAGAACAAGAAGAAGAAATAGCTCAAGAAGAATTTCAGATGGAATTAGAGGAGGAGCAACAGATCAGTCTCCAAGAAAATGAAAGCAATGTTCAGATTGAACAAAGTTTGAATGAGCTGGAGGAACATTTTTTTGTTGGTAATCAGATAATTCAGCATCTTGACAAGCAGATTAACCAGGTCATAGAACATATTCAAACTAATTTGGAGTAGTAGCAGCAGTCAGAATAGTAGCAGATGCAAATTGAAGAGCAGACTGAACAAGAACACCAATAGGAGCTACAGATGCAAGTTGAAGATCAACTGGAACAAGAAACAGAAGAGCAAGAGGCTGCCTTGGAACAGGTAGAAAAGGTTGATCCATTACAGTCCGGCACAGCCTTTGGACCATTTCATGGAGCTCTCATCAGTCTTGGAGCTCAACCAACTCTGTCTCCAGAAGAGCCTTCAACTTCTGCTCCACCATCAGCTGATCCTACACTTGTAAATTTGATAATAACACAATTTGGAATTGTAAATAACTCTCTTAATCAAGTGAGGAATGTTGTAGAGAAGCAGGACGCCAGATTACTTCATCTGGAGCAGACAGTAAACAGCAGTTGGTATAAGTACTTGAGTGACAGGAACCGATCAGATGAAAAGCTAAAAGGGTTCCTGCATTCACTTTTGAATGTCTGTCAACAAGCAAGCTCTACCTTGTCAAACTTAAGGATGAATGTACCTGAGTCATACCTGAAGATAGCTCAGAATATTGCTCACTCTTTTGAAGTTAAGAAAGAGCAACAAAGAATGAGAAATCAATTGAGTCTAATTCTCAATGAACAGCAAGCTCTATCTGCTAGACTGACCAGTATATCTCAGGATGTTCAAGGATGCATAACTCAGCTGGGTAATATGTTTGCTAAACTTAATTCTGTCCAAGAAACAGTACAATACCTAACTGCCAATTTCAAGAAATTCCTCACTGAACAGTCCACCAGCACTTTAACCTCCATAGCAGATACTCTTCAACAACAATCAGCTCAGTTGGACAGCTCTACTGACATGATTCATGACTGGATTTCAGATGTATCTACCTCTATCAAACAGCTACAGGATCAGGTTCTTGCAACTGATAACAAGCTGTCCCTCAAGTTTGTTGCCCTTGGAACCAAAGTTACCAAGTTATGTCCTAAAGGGTATGCTACTGCTGTACCATTTAGAGGGCAATCTAGTACTGGCAGAGATGTCTCTATCGCCAGTAGAAGAAGTCGTGGCCGCAGTCCTGCTATCTCCATCCATACTCCTGTAGATGTTTAAGAGAAATACCCCCTCTCTTTGGTTCTTTTTGATAATGACAAAGGGGGAGATATATGTTGTTTGTGCGTCATGTTTGGATAAGATAGCTGATTCTGTATGAACTCTTTATGTAATGGAATTTGAAAAGTGACAAACATTATTTCCACATGTACACAGTATTAGTTGCATGTGCATATAGTTTAGTTCAGGATGTCATGTCTTCTTGTAATGATGGTCTTCCTGCAACGATTGGCTGAAACTCTATGAATGAAATGAAATTTTTTTGTTATTAATTCTCTACCCACAATGATGCATTTTATTTCTTGGTTAAATGATTGAAATGTTTGGTTTTGATAATAAGCACACATGACTCATAGTATTGTCATAATCAAAAAGGGGGAGAATGTTAGAACCCTGATTTTGATAATGACATACTATGAATCATGTTTAAGGTACAAACCATGATTCATATGTGCTTGGATGTGCTAAATGTTCATGTGATGTGTTGGTGTTGAATAAAGTCAACATTTGGTCAATGTTAAGTCAACTCATGCATCAGGTCATGTCTTGGTCAAACAATCATTTCTTTCACATAAGTGTTAAGTCTGCATAAGTGTAAAGTCGAGTCTGTGTTAGCTTATATGCTTCACTGTAGGTCTACGTTAGTTACCTTATAAGCACACTAGAGTCGACGTTAGCTAAGACTTATGGATATGAGATATGTGCTACCCTGAACTTGCACTGAGCACATAACACAACCTAAGGTTTGTGCATACTTTTACTGAGCATATGAACGTCGGTGCATCTTTTGTCACCTGCATATAGGTCTGCGCATATGGTGAGAATAAGGTCAACGCTTGTGCACCAAGGTCAGTGCACATTCAGTCTACTCAAACTGAGGTTGATGCAGGTTTAGTTGTCAAGGGTCAAGGTCGGTGCACATCCAGAGATACGGTCTGTGCATCCCTCTCCCATCAGCAAACAAGGTCGGTGCATGTTGCAACACACAAGATATGTATGATCTCCATGTCGGTGCACATCTTGTGTGACTGAATATAAGGTTAGTGCACGGTTGGGTTTCAACATTACTTAGGTCTATGCATACCTTTTCATTTGCACACAAAGGCCTGTGCATACTTTCCCACATGCACATTAAAGTCTATATCTTCATGCATCCAAGTTTGTGTTAGCATGTACCAGAGTCTGCGTCAATTTGCATGAAACTACAGGAATCTAAATCTCACGTGATAGTGAGAACTGGGGTTCGTGACTCAAGTCGTCCTGGTTCATACTTAAAGTCACATGAACCATGTCTATGGCTCGTGATCCAAGGACACGCTATAATGAGGAGATATTGACACGTGGAAAGCAAGGAATTCCAGATCTGATCGAATTGTTGGGAGGGAAACATGGTTTCCACGCGCCTTTTATCTGCTGCCTATAAAAGGGGAGTAGAGCGTCCAGATCTGAGGGAAGCAGAGAAGTGAGGAAAAGTAAGAGAACAGAAAGAGCAATCAGAAATCAAGAGAGATAGAGAAGAGGGGAGTAGAGCGAAAAGATCAGAGAATTCAGAGTATTGGTAAGATGAAATTTGAAGAGTGATCTGAAGAGAGAAAGAGTATCATGAGATAGGAGAAAAGAAGAAGGAAGAATAGAGAGGTTGCAGCTGTTCGTGACTCAAAGAAAGAAGAAGAAAAGGGATTCCTGTCAGGATTCCTTATAGCTTGTTCATGGTGCTGGATCAAATTCAACCCACGCTGCTCCTAGAGAGCTACATTCAATTGTGCTTTCATTTTCTAGCTTCAGTTGCTAGTTCATCTAAGTTTTTTTTATTCTCTTAAATCCTTGTAAGAAGCTGTGAATCAGCGTGGCTAAGCTATAAGGCCCAGCGAAGCTTTGTATAAGCGGATGGCAAGCTATGTTGCCCAGTGGATGGCAAGCTGTGATGCCCAGTTGATGTAGGCAAGCTGTGATGCCCAGCTGTTCAAGCTGTGAGTCAGCAGAAGCCACACTCAGGTTGAGTGTGGGGTGGACGTAGGTCTGGTCGACCGAACCACCTAAAAACTCTTGTGTAGTGTGTTGTGTGTGTTCTTGAGCACTAGATGAATGTTTAGGCTCGCTCTATATCACAAATTCTAGTGCATTTGGTTTAACTCCGCATAAACAAGTTTTTTGTTGCTAAATCAGCATAAATTTGTTGAGGGGATTCATTCACCCCCCCCCTCTGAATCCAAATCTACACCACTACATAGGTATCAGAGTATACCACTAACTCTACATATTTCTCCTCTGTTTCACTGCGAAAACCCTAACCTTAGCCACCGAATTTTGAAGATAAGCTCGTTGATTCGGTCAACTGTAAATATCGCATGGAGGACTCTTCACGTTGATCGTCTAGCCTATACATGCCTCTTCCTTCGACCCCAACTCTATAAATCAATGCCTAATACTTCCAAGTATTCCATTTGGCCGTAGCAGCCACAGGTGAGCGCGATCGAGAGCGTGGGACGGCGTGGAACGCGTAGGTTTTGCATTAGGGTTCGCGGTGTCGTCTTCCTTTATCGCCATTAAAGGTAGGTTTCTCTCAGGCTGAACCACTAATAGAATATGCCATCTTGTTCGTCCCTCTGTCCTCTTTCTTTTGATACTAGTTTGCCTAATTTTAGTATACCATGTCGATCGAATTTTTTAGTTTACTCGGAGGTATACCCAAAAGGTTGCCTTCACTTTAAGTTTATAACAGTAGCATTTTGCCTAAATTTTATTCAGTATATTGCTCGAAATCGCCGTTTTAATCAAGGTCTATCGAAGTTCGCCGTCGGCGGACCTCTGTTTTAAAAACGGTCGTACCAGTGACCGCTTGGTGACCAAACGGTCACGTGATAGACCGTTTTACCTCCCTAGTTTTCAAAAAATATATATTATTTTTATAGACGCGTCTCCTCTTTTAGACGCATCCTTGATTTATTATTATTATTTTATTAATTGATATTCTCAAGAAATTATGGCAGCGTCTTATCGTCCTGACGCGTCAACTTGAACGCGTCTAGATACCTAGATGCCTTCATTAAGTATTTCAAAAAAATTGATTTATTCTTCTGGAAATGGTCCTGGCCTAACCGTCTCTTCTATAAGGTGGCCTCCCTCCTAACCACCTTATGCCCTCTCACAGTAATATCGTGGGCTTGTTTTCTGCATTTTTGACTGATTGTGTGCCAATGTCCAGCATGTTTTTTCGATCATTACTGTTGTAGAATGCATTGTTAACTAGGGTAATGAAACTGTAATCAATTTTATTATTCTCATGATTATTGCTCTTGGATTATCATCCTTAGGTAACCATGTGAAAATTCGTAGAATAAACATGTTTACTAAGTGCTCGGTTAATTCATTAAATTTTTGCTATTTATAGCTTGCTGAATATTGTTCATAATGTTATTGTTTGAGAGTCATACCACTCCGGTGGTATTGACTTACCGTTACGCTTGTTTTTCGTTGATTTTAAGTCATTAATTCTTGGGCATCGAATACCTCTCCGTCGGATATTCCTTCCGCCGGACTAGGTGTTCATGTTCCGAGACCTCCGTAAGACTCCGCGAGCCTGGGATTCCCACTAGGATGCTGAGCAGGTTGTACCACCAAATCCTGAACCCACTGGAAGTTGACTTTGGGTTGGACAAGGCTTTGTCCAAGTTCTACCGAATTTCTGCCAGAATTCTGACGTGGTTCTACCGTGACCGCTTCTCTATAGTAGCGGTCGTTCCTCAACCGCGTTATCTTGAACTTGGGTGATCAGCTATAGAGGCGTCCTGGGTTCCAGACGCCTTCTTTTAAAGACGTCAGCCATGACTGACGCATTCTTGCATCACCCGACTCGGTCTAGTCAGCTTCGGCCCAAACCACATGGCAGCAGTTCTCCTGAGACCGCGTCGTCCTAGTAGCGGTTTGGTCTTGACCGCATCTTCCTTCAGTGTTCAGCAAATTTCTGATTTTTGTGGTTTTGTTGTATGTTAAACCAATATAGCCTCTTTAGGCTATTGTACCTCGAGATTATGACCTTTATCGGGTCTATTTGTGAATTCCATCTATTCCATATCCTTCTTAAAGTCATTTTGTTAAATGACTTTTCCTCTTGATTAATAAGTTTATTATTTGGAAATGTCAAGGAATCCCTATTCCTACACATATCGCCTTGATTACATAGCTTGACCTTGGAACTCTTAGCCATTAAAAATATTGTGGATGTCTAGATTTCATGGGATCTCTGATCCAACCCTCAATGCCAACGCACCGTAGGGGCTCGGTCTGGTCCTAGGGAGAGCGCCCGAAAAGTTCTAGTGCCCATGGGAGTTTTAATGACATGGGGAGGCATTGCCCCAAAGTACTATCTAGCGTGTTGAGTCTATGACATTCTACATCCTCGTGAAATTTTGATATACATGCGTGAATTTCATGAAGTACTTGTTTGACTTGACTTGACTTGACTTGATAAAATGGCCATTCACATGAAAATTCTAGTTACTTGCTCTTGATATCTCGACTTGCATTATCTCAATTTGATTAAATTGTCATTTTCTTATATTCATACTGTTTACTTAGTCCGCTTTATTTGTGCTTTACACATCGTTCATTCATATTCATGAAATGGTTAATTACTTAAATTTTGTCTGCCGATAGAGTATAAATCCTACTGAGCTTTTTGCTCACTCCCTACTTTAACATTTTTCAGGTAATTCGGTGATCGACGTGTATGAAATTGGGAACGGGCCAGTGTGATCAAGTGAACCTAGAGCTTAGAGACCGGAGTCTTCTTTTCTCTATTTTGCTTGAGTCTAGTTAGTGTAGTGAGTCGTGTTCATTCCCTTTTTCTTTGTTTTCTTTTATTGAGTCCATTATTGTAAGTCGAGTCAAATTGAAAATTAAAATTTTTGATATCAATAAAATGATTATTTCTGATAAAATATGGTCTCTTTGTGTGTTGGTTATATTGCTCTGATTGACATGACTATTTCACTACCACGTTCCGAGCATGCCTTCCGCTGCTATCGGTTCGGGGAGTGACAACGTAGTATACGCGGAAGTCCGGGCCTTGGTCGTAGCTGAGTCCCCTGGTATCTTTGTGGGAGAACGGGGGTTGCCCCCGAACCCGGGAAGGGGTCCACAACTGGCAGAAGTATCTTCGCTGTGTGGAACCTTGTCATTGGGGAATGTGTTGCTTTAGGCACATTTCTCGAATATGCTGCGGCAAGTCATCCATTACTTGGACTGCTTCAGGGGTATCATCGGCTCGTTTAGACCAACCGAAGTCATAATCTGGTGGAACTTGAGGGGCCATGTCTCCCTTATAGAAGACAAGGGGCTTATCCATGTTAGCCTTCTTCTTGTCTCTGAGTTGTCGTTTGTAGGTAACGACGAATGTTGTAAGTGGCTCAACCTTGTGCTCTTCTGATGCACAAGAGAGCTATATACAATATGGCGGCAAGTATATGCTATTGTCGATGGCTCGGCTAATAAGATTAGCCTCGAAGTCGATTTTACACCTCTCGGGGTGATCTGGAGTTGACTTGGAGCTGAGGCGCAGCCGATGAAGCTCAACCTGTTCCTCATCAACGGAGAAGAGATCATCCGCATCTTCCTCTGAGAACCAGCCATTACTTTTGCTTTTGATTACGGGGTATGCACTGGGTCCCCCGAAATAAAGCGCAGCATCGGCAAGATTGCACTCCGCTAGGGTGAATGGCGATAGGTATGCAAAGACCATGTGATGTTCTCCATCCTTTGAATATTTGATGCATTGGTTGAGGGTTGATGGGACGACCCGATTTTCATGTAACCAGGGCCTGCCTAATAGTACCTTGTAGGAAGTGTTGGCGTCGATGATGTAGAATGTCACCTTAGAGGCGAAATCATCGAGCATCAGATCCACATCTACTCAACCGAGGACGTCTTCGGTATCTTCGTTGAAACCGGACATCTTGACCACTTGAACCTTCTAGAGGTACGGGGTCAAATACAGAGTCTTGAAGGTTTTCAGCAGCATGATGTTGACAGTGACACCAGCGTCCACCAGGATCCGGTTCACCTCATGCCCATTGATTTTCCCCCTCATATAGAGAGGGGGATTATGGCACGAGGGAGAAAGTAACATGTCTTTCTCCGTGAAGGTGATGGTGGCCGCGAAGGCTTCGTATGTCGACACCTTCATTTCCGCAGCATGTGCTTCATAGACTTCTGGTTCTTGGAGTATTTTGACAAGAGCTTCTCTTACCCCCTTACTCCAAGCAATAGCTTCTCCAATTGTAATGCTGGCGGGAAACCGCTTCATCTGGTGGAGGACCTTCCGATTGGCTCGAGCATGCTCATCCTCCAATGATGGTAGTATGTCGAGCTGGGTCTTGTGCGGGCTATCGCGCTGCTCCGCATCGGGGAGTTGCACTGCCTTGCCTTTGCCACTAGGATTCGACTGACTCTGCTCGTCTATGGACTCTTGGAACAGGGGTGTCAAGGATGGCTCTTCTGGGAGTAGCTGGCGAGCTGGCTCGTCCTTGCCGGACGGGCATGCTTGTCCTTCGAAAGTCACCGGTGATGGGGCAGGGACTGGAATGCTGGTGATGGCCTCCCCCATGTCGGAGGGATCAAAAATGCTGGGCCCCTTCCGAACTTCTATCTCTGGAATGGGGGTAGGTTCCTCCTCTTGAAAGAGGATGATTCGCTCCGGGTTGAAGGTGGACGGATGAAGAGGTGGCTCGGGAATCCTCCCACGGCCTCTACCGCGTCCTCGGCCACGACCTCGGCCAAGGCCTTATTTTCTGAAATTGGTTGCAGCCCGAGCGGGGCGGTAGTTCTTTGCCTAGTCCGAGAGGCCACTGGCTCGCCTCGCCGAGAAGCGTTGATGTTATCAGGGGGTAGAATGGCCACTATGTTGTAGGTGCAGCCCCGAAGTATTTTTTACTGGTGCTCCGTGGTGATCTCCTTATCTTTGTAGAACAAGGAGAGTTCTCTTGGATGAGAGCTTCTCGATTGTCAGTTCAAAACTCGAGCCACTCCGGGACATGTTGATAAGGCAATCCGTGCCCATTTGCTTCAGGAGAGTCTGGCTGGTCTGGTGAATTTATGGCAATGCCCAGAGTTTCTTCAATGGCTTCTCAGAGCCTCAAAGTCACCATAGAGTTCCCCTGAGCATCGATTTGCTTCCATTGGATATGTTCCTGGATTAAGGGTTGAACTTCCTCGCAGGACTCGATCGCGTGGTAGACTCTGGCATGAAAGGGGTAGTACTGGGGTGACTAAAGTCCCATGGAGTGGAGTCTGCTGGCGGCTCACGGGCCATGATTTTTCCCCTCTGAACAAGGATATCAAAGAGTCACCTGGTCCTTTCTCTAGGAAAGGAAAGAGGTGTGTGGTCATGTCAGGGTCTCCAACCCGGATAACACAACGAATGCTCGCCTTGGCTAGTGCTGGGCTCTTCTATTTAGATATCGGAGAGGGAGAATGCAGCCATCATGTGAATCACATTAGCTGAGTAGTGATTCACACGTGCTGTCTTGGCAGGTCTGGACCACGCATGTGGCTGCGGGGGATCGACAAGGTTGCTCTTCATTTTTATCAGGCCGTCTCGGATCAGCTTCTGTGCCTGAGTCTTGATGTAACAACCCGAGAATCCGATTACCGGGAAGGCCCGATAACCCGAGACTCGCACTGCCGCCCACGAGCCGGGAGGGCTCGGAAGGGCTAAAAGGAGTGTGGAGGCACAAAGAAATAGGAAAGAAAGCAGGACAATACAACAGACAACAGAAATAAATAAACAACTACAATAGAGTCCAGTCCAACAGAAAGTACAGTCTAAAGCAGTAAAACGTACCACATGCCAAGTGAACACTCGGCCCGGCAAGCTGGCAACAGAGAACCTCCGCTCCGCACTCTCGAACCTCGAGGAAGAACTGTCACACCTGAAAAGCAGGGAATGAGTCTCCAAAACAGAGACTCAGCAGGGATCCCGCGGAACCCCAACCGGAAACAACGGCGGTAGCGGAAAGGAAGCTACAACTACAGCAGGAACAGCAAACCGGTGGCCGGTCAAAAACTCAGCACTACAGCTACTCCTACTGCCAGAAGGCACACCTCGATCACGCAGTCGAAGCTACCGAACCACGCTAGCACCACCTACCGAAGTAAGAACACACGGCAACCACGCCGTAGAGGCATGTCCCCCGGACACAGCCGACCTGGACACGCTGTCCAAGGTGCAACCCCGACCATCCGATCGCGGGTACCGCACAACAAGACCCAACCTCGGTAAAGCCACTAGCACTAATCTCACGACGCAAGAACCGACACACGCGCCAAGGGGAAACAACCGAACTCACCGGTCAACACGACCAAAAACCCGAAGGTCAAAGACACAGAGACTGACAGTCTGACACTCCGTACTCGACAGGAGTACCACCCTCTAGAAGAACGACCGGATGCGTCCCCTGACGTCTTACACCGCGTCACAAGTGTCTAGCTACAACGCCCCGGGCGTGAGACTCAGACACGCAACAAGTACCACAACAAGGACTAGCTGGGGTCGCGCTCGTCAGCACGTGTCCTAAGCCCCCAACTACGTGTGCACACACAGACCATCTGCTCTAGGTCGGGTCCTCTAGCTGGTTTTCCCCCCCACCGGACTCTGGTGGCAAAGGCAAGGGGCCGACGGAAACCAGCCTAAAAACCGCGTCTCACCGGGTCGCGCTCTCCACCACTCCCAGGTGGGTCCGCACACGCGTGCGCAGGAAGCTACGACTAGAGGAGGATCACAGAACGTGGACACAGAAACCACGCACGCACTCATTACGAGTAACACGGAGTAACAGGTGGCACGACGCCACCAGACTCTGGACAGCCCACTAGACCTACAACTCAACGGCCTTTGAGTCACAAGACTCGAGGTCAAGACCGTTGCACATGACAGCACTGAGCCATCAATCTGGCCTAATCCCTAGGTCCAAAACCACAATGCGACAACTCACGAGGCAGTTCATCACTGCCGAGACCCATCCCTCGAGGAGGGAACTTAAGAAACCCCCAGCCTCAGGCTGGGAAGCTGGACTCACCGTCCAAGGCCACACGCTTGGCCCACTAGGAAGCCACCTTCCAGAGAAGCCACGACTTGCGGGGAAACCTCACTGCACTCACACCGACACACGGTGACACGATCTGGCACGAACACGGAAGCTCGGAATACCTGGGGTCACCTGGACCCACCAAGCCCACGGGCATGCTTATCGAGGTAGCATGGTACCTCCAGACACCCCAAAACACGGTAACAAAACCCACGGGGTGCCCGGGACACTCACAAGGCCAAAGGTCGACCACTGGGTCACAACCGGGTCGACCGGAGACCAACACAACACAATCGGAACACTAGAAGGTCACTCGGACCCTTAAACTCACGGGAACGCTAATCGAGGTAAACCAAACCTCTGGACACCCAAAGACCCAGTCACGAAACTCCACGGGGTGTCCAAGACACACACGGCCCAAGGGGAGCACGATCAGCCGCAGACCGCCCGCCCCTGGCAGCCCGGCTGGTCACCTCCAAGAACGTGTTGTAGGTCCATAGCGCGTTCAAGCAGAACGCGCTATGCACCTATAGCGCGACACGACAGATCGCGCTATGTCCCTATAGCGCGACTGCACAGATCGCGCTAGGATCACCTAGCGCAACAAGGCAGAACGCGCTAGGGACCCCTAGCGCGACAGGGCAGAACGCGCTAGGACCCCATAGCGCGACAAGAACCGCCTTACTGTTCATCTTCTCCGATGAACGCGCCCTATCGGGGCAGCGCGACGAACAAGAACGCGCTACTGAAGTATAGCGCGTTCTCAGTCTGCGGTGAAAAACGGTAGAAACTGCGGGAAAAGCCATGCCACGCCCCGTTCACCCCCAGGTGAAGGGGAAACAAAAGGGGAAACATTCCCCAAGCCCCTAGGCATGCATCTAAACCCCTGGATCGCCCAAAAACACCATAGAACGGGAGATCCGGCTCACACCCCAAAATCATGCATTTTGCCCAAAACGCCCCGTTTAGCCCGCTCGGCTCACCACGGCCTACGAAACTTGCGGGAAAGGAAGTACACGGGCTGAGGGTCCATCACCCTACCTCCACCGAAGATTACGCGCACCGTGGACGCCGATCCACGAAGAAAACGCTGTTTAAACCCTCGCCGGTTCACGATCCCACGAACCGCCTCCACCGCTCGATCCTCGACCCGTCCCCGCCCGCATCCTCGCCCGCGCCGCCACTAGCTCGCCCCCGTCCCGCTCCGTCGGTCGCCGGAGAAGAGAGGGGAGAAAGGGAGCGTGAGAGAAGAGAGAGGGAGGGAAGAGAGAAATGAGAGGGGAGAGAGAGAAAAATGAGGTTATTATATAGAAAATCCGGAAATTCTCAAAAATATCCAAAAAATAGAAAATCACGTTTCTACGATCCTCGGAACACACCGATCGCAACGGTACCACTCGCGCCCTGGTGAACAGCCCGGTTCACCCGTAACGAGGTTCCGAAGGAATTACCGAAACACACACCGGGAATCGGAAAACAGACGCGGAAAAGCCGCGGAACACTTCCGGGCCTCCGAAACAACTCTGGATCGCGCCGATCCGAACATGAAAGATGTCCGAAACAAAATTTCGGACACAACGGAGTCGGACACTCCAAGAAACCAGATCCGGGACCCATGAACAAGGATCCAAAAAATTCGGGGCATTACAGCCCTCCCCCCTTAAAGGAATTTCGTCCTCGAAATTCAGGACTAGCACCAAGTCACAGGGGAAGAACGCCTCCACTAACTGACAACGCTGCCAGGGCCCCAACATAGCAAAACCTCAATTCTCGAAAAAAGCACCGATCATGAGGGATACAGCCAGACCATAATCACGAACAATGCCACACTCCGCACACCGCGCACACACCGACCACCAGAGCAGGCATAACACAAGAGCAAAAGTCTGGTATCACCTCAGACACAACGGAAACCACTCACGGCATCGCTGCCACCCTCTCGCTCACCGGGGGAACGCAACCCTCGCCACAAAACCAATCCACCGGTCAACGCCCATGCTCGGCGGACCAACCAAACGCCAGCTTCACAACCCGCTGACCGGTCTCACACCCTGCACCAGGGGCAACCAATCACTGAGCTTCCACCAGCTCACACCTCAGAAACGGCCACCAGAAGGCCTCGCTTGCACGCCGCTCTCTCCATTCTCGAGCCCTTACAACCAGCATCTTCTGTCTCTGAAAAGACCATCCATTGGCCGCCAGACATTCGCCAACGGAAAACCTCCACCGGCCCAGCAGGCACGATCCAACTCATGACAGGCCATCCGTTGACTCTTCGCACAGACCACGACTACCTCCAATCTCGAACCTCACGCCAACTCTACCCTCTCAGGGGAGCACGGCGAAACCCCATGACTCCATCTCCACACGGTCCTCACGTCACTCGACTCAGACTTACGGGGAATCCTCCCTTGCTGGCCACAGACTGAGGATCAATATCCCACGCCAACGTCTCATCAGAGACCTCCACACACAGGCATCAACCACCGTCCTGTCTCATCGAATCCTATCTCA
Organism: Amorphophallus konjac; assembly: GCA_022559845.1. Lineage (NCBI taxonomy): Eukaryota > Viridiplantae > Streptophyta > Magnoliopsida > Alismatales > Araceae > Amorphophallus > Amorphophallus konjac. Next base: position 154,842,304 of record CM040121.1, read on the forward strand.
TCAAAATCTCCATCTCAATTAATCCAAGAGGATGCCTGCCAATCCCGACTCCCGCTCTTATCACAGAGCCACGGGATACACAACCTCTTACAACCCGCGGCACACTTCTCCAGAACACGATCTTATCCACGAACGCAACCTCCAACGCAAGGACAGGGTACTCATGCGGCAACCTCGCCAGCATATTTCCCCAACTCTCCACCTGCCTGTGCCATAAACCATAATATCTCAAGCAACGGCACAGCAACCAACACGTCTCACACCGCCGGAGACAACGCACATCGACGAACCAATCCTCCGTTGCTCTACACTTCCTCAGAAATCCACCCGAAACAACCAACGCTACGATCCACGCACTCTGATCCACATACACAGCCACCACAACGCCAACTCGGGATCCACCATCCCGACAACCATCTGCAACCCCGCAGACTCCGATCCTCCGCACATCAGAAACCACAACACCAACCGCAATTCTTGCGAACACCGCCCAGCCGGCACTCGTCCTTCCGAAACAGCGCCAACACCCTTACACATCAGGGAACGGGCAACGCTTCTCACAGGCAACCACCTTGCCAAAACACGGAACACGTCTCGCACGGACTTCACGGCGCACAAAGGCCAACCAATCCGTACGCACAGTGCAAGACGACGAACCTTAGCCAAACATGATTCTCTCCAACCAAAGGAGAACCCAATCACACCTCCGACCAACGGAATAAAAACTCCACATTCGACCTGATCTCGAGCCTCGCGCATGCTGGGAACAACACCTTCCAGCACCAAGGAAACCGTCACCACGTCAGGTCAGCTCCTCCGACAACACTTACCAAGTGTCCCGTCGGACCATGATCACAACATCTCTCGATGCACCACCGCTACAATCCCCCGAACTGCAACACGCCCGCCGGCAACCTCTGCCCAACGCAACACAACCAGGGCCACCAACCACGGGAGAAAGCTCTTGACCTCGATCCGCAGAACCCACGCCGGCACTCCAACGAGAACAGCAACCGCCCTCACCGCGCCACACAACATACTCAAGCTCTCGAACGAGAAACAAAGCGGAAAACGAACACAAAACCCTAAGCCAGCTGCCGACTGTACTGGACCTTACGGACTCTGATCACTGCAATATTTCGAATTCCTATGTACGTCCACAACCACCGCTCTGATACCAGCTGTAACGACCCGAGAATCCGATTACCGGGAAGGCCCGATAACCCGAGACTCGCACCGCCGCCCACGAGCCGGGAGGGCTCGGAAGGGCTAAAAGGAGTGTGGAGGTACAAAGAAATAGGAAAGAAAGCAGGACAATACAACAGACAACAGAAATAAATAAACAACTACAACAGAGTCCAGTCCAACAGAAAGTACAGTCTAAAGCAGTAAAACGTACCACATGCCAAGTGAACACTCGGCCCGGCAAGCTGGCAACAGAGAACCTCCGCTCCGCACTCTCGAACCTCGAGGAAGAACTGTCACACCTGAAAAGCAGGGAATGAGTCTCCAAAACAGAGACTCAGCAGGGATCCCGCGGAACCCCAACCGGAAACAACGGCGGTAGCGGAAAGGAAGCTACAACTACAGCAGGAACAGCAAATCGGTGGCCGGTCAAAAACTCGGCACTACAGCTACTCCTACTGCCAGAAGGCACACCTCGATCACGCAGTCGAAGCTACCGAACCACGCTAGCACCACCTACCGAAGTAAGAACACAAGACAACCACGCCGTAGAGGCCTGTCCCCTGGACACAGCCGATCTGGACACGCTGTCCAAGGTGCAACCCCGACCATCCGATCGCGGGTACCGCACAACAAGACCCAACCTCGGTAAAGCCACTAGCACTAATCTCACGACGCAAGAACCAACACACGCGCCAAGGTGAAACAACCGAACTCACCGGTCAACACGACCAAAAACCCGAAGGTCAAAGACACAGAGACTGATAGTCTGACACTCCGTACTCGACAGGAGTACCACCCTCTAGAAGAACGACCGGATGCGTCCCCTGACGTCTTACACCGCGTCACAAGTGTCTACCTACAGCGCCCCGGGCGTGAGACTCAGACACGCAACAAGTACCACAACAAGGACTAGCTGGGGTCGCGCTCGTCAGCACGTGTCCTAAGCCCCCAACTACGTGTGCACACACAGACCATCTGCTCTAGGTCGGGTCCTCTAGCTGGTTTTCCCCCCCACCGGACTCTGGTGACAAAGGCAAGGGGCCGACGGAAACCAGCCTAAAAACCGTGTCTCACCGGGTCGCGCTCTCCACCACTCCCAGGTGGGTCCGCACACGCGTGCGCAGGAAGCTACGACTAGAGGAGGATCACAGAACGTGGACACAGAAACCACGCACGCCCTCATTACGAGTAACACGGAGTAACAGGTGGCACGACGCCACCAGACTCTGGACAGCCCACTAGACCTACAACTCAACGGCCTTTGAGTCACAAGACTCGAGGTCAAGACCGTTGCACATGACAGCACTGAGCCGTCAATCTGGCCTAATCCCTAGGTCCAAAACCACAATGCGACAACTCACGAGGCAGTTCATCACTGCCGAGACCCATCCCTCGAGGAGGGAACTTAAGAAACCCCCAGCCTCAGGCTGGGAAGCTGGACTCACCGTCCAAGGCCACACGCTTGGCCCACTAGGAAGCCACCTTCCAGAGAAGCCACGACTTGCGGGGAAATCTCACCGCACTCACACCGACACACGGTGACACGATCTGGCACGAACACGGAAGCTCGGAATACCTGGGGTCGCCTGGACCCACCAAGCCCACGGGCATGCTTATCGAGGTAGCATGGTACCTCCAGACACCCCAAAACACGGTAACAAAACCCACGGGGTGCCCGGGACACTCACAAGGCCAAAGGTCGACCACTGGGTCACAACCGGGTCGACCGGAGACCAACACAACACAATCGGAACACTAGAAGGTCACTCGGACCCTTAAACTCACGGGAACGCTAATCGAGGTAAACCAAACCTCTGGACACCCAAAGACCCGGTCACGAAAGTCCACGGGGTGTCCAGGACACACACGGCCCAAGGGGAGCACGATCAGCCGCAGACCGCCCGCCCCGGGCAGCCCGGCTGGTCACCTCCAAGAACGCGCTGTAGGTCCATAGCGCGTTCAAGTAGAACGCGCTATGCACCTATAGCGCGACACGACAGATCGCGCTATATCCCTATAGCGCGACTGCACAGATCGCGCTAGGATCACCTAGCGCGACAAGGCAGAACGCGCTAGGGACCCCTAGCGCGACAGGGCAGAACGCGCTAGGACCCCATAGCGCGACAAGAACCGCCTACTGTTCATCTTCTCCGATGAACGCGCCCTATCGGGGCAGCGCGACGAACAAGAACGCGCTACTGAAGTATAGCGCGTTCTCAGTCCGCGGTGAAAAACGGTAGAAACCGCGGGAAAAGCCATGCCACGTCCCGTTCACCCCCAGGTGAAGGGGAAACAAAAGGGGAAACCTTCCCCAAGCCCCTAGGCATGCATCTAAACCCCTGGATCGCCCAAAAATACCATAGAACGGGAGATCCGGCTCACACCCCAAAATCATGCATTTTGCCCAAAACGCCCCGTTTAGCCCGCTCGGCTCACCACGGCCTACGAAACTTGTGGGAAAGGAAGTACACGGGCTGAGGGTCCATCACCCTACCTCCACCGAAGATTACGCGCACCGTGGACGCCGATCCACGAAGAAAACGCCGTTTAAACCCTCGCCGGTTCACGATCCAACGAACCGCCTCCACCACGCCTCCACCGCTCGATCCTCGACCCATCCCCGCCCGCATCCTCGCCCGCGCCGCCACTAGCTCGCCCCCGTCCCGCTCCGTCGGCCGCCGGAGAAGAGAGGGGAGAAAGGGAGCGTGAGAGAAGAGAGAGGGAGGGAAGAGAGAAATGAGAGGGGAGAGAGAGAAAAATGAGGTTATTATATAGAAAATCTGGAAATTCTCAAAAATACCAAAAAATAGAAAATCACGTTTCTACGATCCTCGGAACACACCGATCGCAACGGTACGACTCGCTCCCTGGTGAACAGCCCGGTTTACCCGTAACGAGGTTCCGAAGGAATTACCGAAACACACACCGGGAATCGGAAAACACACGCGGAAAAGCCGCGGAACGCTTCCGGGCCTCCGAAACAACTCTGGATCGCGCCGATCCGAACACGAAAGATGTCCGAAACGAAATTTCGGACACAACGGAGTCAGACACTCCAAGAAACCAGATCCGGGACCCATGAACAAGGATCCGAAAAATCCGGGGCATTACACTTGAAGACGTAGCAATCTTCAAGTGAATGCCCTAACATGCGATGATATGGGCAGTAGTTGGGGTCATCAGCTTTCTGGACATCATCTGGCTTGCGAACTTCTAGCAGCTCGATGGTCTTTTGAGCCATGCAGAGGTCGAAGAGCATCTTCATATGTTCCTTCTTGAAGGAGAATGGTGTCTTCATATGCTCTGAAAAGGAAGGAGCCGCCAGTTTGTTTGTCGACTTCTTGTCGGAGCCGCTCGACCCACCCTCCTTGCTAACTTTTATGGTGGGGGTGAACTCAATGGTGTTCACCGACTTGCCGGGTTGGCATTCTCGCGTCTGTTTACCCTTCGCAGAAGTATATCTCGGGTTATCGGCGAAGAACATCTCTATTTCGGCGACTGCCGAGTTGAGCTGGTCGAAGCCTTTACTATTAGTGTCGAGAAGCTTTTCGCTGACCTCGACTGCCAAGACTTTGCGGCATATGGTAATGGCGTCCTCTTGGGCTGGCGGCTTAACACACCTCATACTGAGGTCTCGCCATCTCTTGATGAAGTCGAGGGCACCCTTGCCCTTCTTCTGCCAGAGAGAGCAGAGCTCGGCCAGGGAGATCTTGCGCTCGGCCGTCTGGAAATGGTCAAGGAATTTCTTCTGGAGATCTGCCCAGTCGGCTACTGAATTGGGCTTCAGGCGGGAGTATCATTGAAAGGCCACTCCTGTAAGTGAGGTGGCGAAGTAGCAGAGGAGGTATGACTCGTCCAACACTAGCTCGCCCATGGCTGTGATGTAATAGGCCAAGTGCTCGTGTGGAGACCCTTGCCCGTCGAACTTTTACAGCTTCGGGCGCTTGGCGTACTTTGGGGGAAGCTTTTTCAGCTGGTGATGTAGTAGGTAGGGTACACTATAGAGGTCTATAGTGGCAACCCCTTCCCCATACTGGGCGAGCTTCGTCTCGACGATCCGCTCGATCATCTGTCGTTACGCCACAAGATGTTTTGGCACCGGCATGTTAGATGCCCGCAGATGGGCTTCCACTAGAGGCGTGCCGAACCCTACTGTTGTTGGGGTTCGAGCGGTTGCTGCTGAGGCATTGGCACCATTGTGCCCAACTGGTAGTGCTGGTGCTTTGGCCAAAGGCCTAACGGGCTACTGAGGGTGAAGGTCTCGCTCCTGGAGAAGGTCATGCAGGAGGGCGTTCAAGTGCTAGTTCTCCTTCATGAGAGCCTCAAGAGTCACCTCTTGAACCTCATTCATCGGCAGATCATTGTTGACCGGATCTTCGTTAACAAAAGCGCCATGGTCCGCGACTGGGACCGCTTTGGCACGTTCCGACGCATGTGGTCTGGCAGACGTGCTGACGTGACCTGGCGGCGCCGGAGGTTGAGTTTGAGGGTGGGGCCTCCTGAGCTGGGCAAGAGGCTGGTTCAGGTCATCGGACTGAGTGTCAAGCTAGTGTCCTGTAGCATAACAAGCGAGCACTAGAACCGCGTCGTTGATGATCCGAACTGTCCGCTTCTTCTGGGAATGCTTCTCCGAGCGGACTGGTACCCCCAATCTGTCAAAGACTGTGGTCCGTTGAAGTGGACCCTCCGGCATGGGGTCGACCCGAGGAGGGCTTGAGGCTAGATGCTGACGAGGCCCAACACGAGCTCGTCTTAACTTTGGCCTATTTAGGCTAGAGAGGCTAGGTGACTGGGTGCCGTCGGACTGTGCCGACGAAGATTCAGCAATGTCCCGAGCGACGCCGCACCCGGGTGATCGAAGGGGGTGCCTGGTACGCACCCTCTGAACAGCTTGAGCCTCCTCCGGGGTAACCCAGATTCTTCTCAAGCCAAGTTGTTGTCCTCCCTTGTCATTATTCTTTCGACAAGACTTAGGAGTCTGGGTGCTAGACTGGTGCAGGTCTCCCTGGTTAATTATTGAGGCCCCAACTTCTCTGAGTTCCACTTTATCCTCTCGCGTTCGTTGCTGGAGGCTGAAGCAGTTGGTAGTGGGGATCATAGACACAGTCCGATCCCAGGGTACAATTGGTTTGCCTCCATTGAGATGAATCCTCAAGTCACCGACAAGAATAGTCTTGCCGGAATTGCTGGTTGCAGCAACGGGTTGCATGCTTCTGCAGCCGCTACAGCGCTTCCTCGGGTGGCAGAAGGGGACCCTGCTCCAAGGTGGTAGACGGAGAAGACCTGATCTACCGCTACCGATAGTGTACAACTGTTGGCTAAAAGTGATGGGATTGGCCTTCGGGGCATGGAGCCCATACTGAGAGCCGATGGTGGAATGACCCGAGTATCGGCCTCTGCCCGGGCCGATGGAAGGGTTGTCGAAGCTCGAGGCGCCGCTCTTGCACCGAGAACTGATGTTGTGGAGAATGTTGGGGTGCCAAAAACTCGAGGTTGTGAACCTACATTGAGTGCCGTCGTGGCTAGAATTTGGGGCTGAAGACCCACACTGGGTGTTGGAGTTGCCATATCCCAAGGAAGAAAACCTGTGCTGGGAGTCTCCATTGCTGGATCGTAGGGGTAGAGGCCCCATTGTAGAGCTGGGAGGCTATAAGCCCAAAGCGGAGTTTGCGTCGGGGGCCGATCTTGATGAGACCCGGGGTTGTGTACCCGAGCTGGATGCTGGGGGGCCTCAAACTCGGGGTTGAGAACTCGCATTGAGTGTCGGCTCGATCAGGGATCGGGTCCAGAAGCCCGAGTAAAGTGCTGGGGAGCGTTGGACCCGAGGTAAGGAACCCGTGTCGGGAGCAGGCCCAGCTGGGACTTAGGGTCAGAGATCTGAGTGAAGTGCTACGGAGTCAGAGACCCGGGGCAGGAAGCCTGTGTTGGGTGCCGACTTGGCTAGGACTTGGGGTTGAAGACTCGAGTAGGATGCTGAGGAGCCACGGACCCGGGGCAGGAAGCCCGTGTCGGGTATCGGCTCGGCTGGGGCTTGGGATCGAAGACCCGAGTAAGGTGCTGAGGCAGTAACCGAAGTTCGGGGCGTAGAGCCTGTGTTGAAGATCGACTGATACTGGACCTGGGAGCTGACGCATGTCTGGGCGAGAGGCGATCTGGGACCCCTACGGGGGCCGATAGTGGAGACCCCGAGTTTGGTACTCGGACGGGTCGCCGGTGCTAGAGCTGGGCACGGTGAGTCGACCGCACGAGCGGAAACAAGAACTGGGATCAGCTGTAGAACAGCCACAGGGACCACGCCCAGGAAGTAGGGCAATCCGATGATAGGGGCGAAGTCGCGAAAAGTGATCGGCATCGCCAAGTAGCCCACCCGTGCATGGGTGACGATGATGATGGGGCCATAGGTTACGGCCGTCATAGCTGTTGGACTGCTGGTTACTGTAGAGAGTGACGGTAAAAGACTGTCGCCAGGCGCGGTGGAATGCAAACTGGAAGCTGCAGGGGAATGTGTCCCTCCTCTACCTCTCCTGCAATAATAGGAAAAGGGCACCACAGCTTTTGGGCTGGGGCAGGCTTCTCTTCAGTAGAAAGAAGAAAGGCGGGAGACGTCCCATCGGGCGTGCCAACTTCTTTATGCCGATCGTCTTTCGACGATCGAAGTCGGTGACCACGGTGAGAAAGGGAATAAAGCGATAAAGGAAAATAAGGGAGTTGATGTTATCTTGCGGATATTATCCTTTGTAGCTATATGCCTCTCACGGCAGTACCGTACACTCGCCTTTTACGGAAGGTCGAGAGGGGTCGACTTGCACGAGAGGTTTCCGAGGGGATAAGGTGACTGGATAGGGTACGGGCGTGCCAGTCGATTTCTCAACGATCACCTATGGAACCAAAAGTTGACTGGGGGAAGCGTCGCCAGGATGCGGCACGTGGGCTCGGGGTATCAGGCGACACGTGGAGAGAACGGAGATTCCACAAGTGCGAGTGTGCAGGCAATTGTGGGGATTCATGTATGGGACGTCTTTCCCCATCGGTCGCAAGCAACTAGTGTTTATTTACATCGGATTGAATCCAAACACCTTTATTCCGTCCTGAAGAAGAGCCTGGATGTTACTGAAGCCAAGGACAGGGAATCGGGTACCCCTATAGCTATAGGGTGACAATCGTGCTTGACTGGAGGGGTTGGTAAACTGAGATCCGAGAGACTGGTTGCATACTGGCTAGTGCGGGTAAGAAATCACGACCCAGGTACGGGTGTGCATATTCAACTAGTTGCATACTTTATAGGTGTCACGTGGGCTTTACAAGTGGGCTAAAAGGGCCAAAGTACACCTGGTGCAAACCGCAGGACAATTCCGACACATGAGTCGGTCCCCGGGTCGTTGTAGGATAAAGCGGATTGTCTGCGTGTTTTTACAGGAGGCTCACCGCAAAGAGATAGGGACTCGCCCGTATCGCCGAGGGAGGGCTAGACTGGATGGCAAGGGCGGACACTGGTTGGCGCCTGAGGGAGGCCAGACGTGGCTCGAGAGGAGCAGTCGGGTATGGGTCTCGAAAGGCGAATGTCTTCATGCCGGGGAGTTAGGGCTGGTCTCGGGAATGTTACTTCTGGGCCAGGGTCCGGCTAACTCGGGTCAGCGGTCGGGACCGTCGGTGGCTGACTCAGGGCGAGCGGCGGGCACGTGGTCCCGTGGTGGGGGAAAATGCGGCATCATGGCGTGCGCTTTGTTGTCATATTGCGTTGTACGCAGGCGGACCTGATGTGCGGGTGTATTCGCCGTTATCACAATGCCTTATGCATTGGGGATGGACTTGAGTGAGACGGCTAGATGCCATGTGAGGGGAGTACGTTTGATATACCCTTGGCATACTTGAGCCCGATTGATAAGCCAACCAACACACGCCTTGCTCCTTGCATTCTAGCTTGAAGCCTTGAAGCTTGAGCCCTTGAGCGCCTGTAAGTCCTTGTGTTAGTCCTCTATGCATGCATGCCCTTTGAGCTTCTAAGGGGGGAATTTATAGGGAAGTTGAAGGGTCATGGGGGGGTTTACACGGGCCCGCCCGGGGGGGCCGGGCTGGTTCGCGTAAACCTCCCTAAAAATATATATATTTTTTGTTTCGGAGTGGGGGAGGGGGGTTTACGTGGACTGGCCCAGGGGGGCTAGGCTGGTCCGCGTAAACCCCCCCCCTTGGGGGGTTTACGCGGGGTGAAAACACCTGTTTTGTTTTTATTTTTTATTTTTTTGTTTTTTGAGGGTGTGGGCCTGGGTTTACGCAGACCATCCCGGGGGGGGGGGGGGGGCGGGCTAGTCCGCGTAACCCCCCCCCCCCCCCCCCCCGGGGGGGTTTACGCGGGGTTAAACCCCATTTTTTTTCTTCTAAAAATGTTTTTTTGTTAATGCAGGTGGGCCCGGGTTTACGCGGACCAGCCCGGGGGGGATGAGGGGGGCTAGTCAGCGTAAACCCCCCCTAGGGGGTTAGGGGGGTTTACGTGGGGCAGAAGTGGGGTTTTTTCCACGGCCTACAAAATCCCCTATTTCCACTCATTTGGGCCCATGTTGACTCCCTGTGACCGCAAGAGGACAAAGGATACGAGCTCAGACTGGTTTGTTGGCCGCTTGTGTGCGTAGACCGGGGAGCTGACCAGTGTGATTCCAAGGCTCCATCTTCGCTAGTTACTCCACACTGGTACATTGATTGACCTCGCATGGAGCTGGGACGGGGACGAGTCCACGCTAGGGTTGATCGGGCTGGGTGAAGGGGCCGCCCCCGGGGGAGTTTGCCCCTACATGAGCGCGGTCGAGCCTGGGGTGAAGTCCCCCTCGGGCGAGCCGTGGCCACGGGGGGGTGTCCCGGGGGCCCATCCGTTCTTCTTCTGAGTTGTCCTTTGAAGGACTTAGTGCTTCGGGGTGCTGGGATTGGCCCGTGAGGGTCAGTTGTTAAGTGTTGTCACTGTCGCTCGCAGGGTGTTCGGGGAAATTCTTGACACACCTCGGGTTGCCGAACGGCTCGGGTAGTTGACCGACGGGCCGTGAATTTGGCCCCGAGTTGGGGGTAAGAGCTCATAGAAGTTGAGGAGAGGCATTTTTGGCATGTAGGCCCGGCCTTGGTGGGTTGAGTCACGTTGCGTGGCGAGTTGACAGGGCAGTCCCGCGTTGCCCCGGGTGCTGAAGATAAACGGCTCAACGCCGTGCCTCTGAGGGTTGGGGGTGGCCCCAAGTTGCTGGAGGGTTTCCGTAGGGCACGACTGATGTGTTCGAGCTGCGGGTGTACTGTAGAGTGGCTGGAACATATGTGCCCGCAAGGTGTTGGGGGAAATTCCCGATATGCAAGCACGGGTCATATAAGCATTGTAAGGGCTCTCGGAGCCCGTGGTTGACTGGAAAAAGCCTTCCTTGGACTTTTGAAGGCTGGAGGGAGGCATCTTGGGGAGAACCCCGGCCTTGTTGCTGAGTGCCACGTGTCGTGGCTTGTGGTCATGGCGCCCCCGAGTTGGCCCGGGTGGCTATGTTGAAGGCGGGTAAACCCGCAAGCTGTGTGATTGGGGGTGGCCCCAATCATTTGTTGGTGTCACCTTGAGTCACAACTAGCTGGTTAGGACCCTTGGTTGGGCCTGGTGTGACGTGAAAAGGGCTATGTAAACAACGTCTTAATGGTGTTCGGGGAAATTCCAGAGCCTTGATCCCTAGCTTGTTATTTTTGCTAGGAAAATGGCTGGGTACAACAAGTGGTCTCACAGCTTCCAGAATGGGTAGGCCTTCTTTCGGTTGTGTACTTCTCTTAGCTTGCTGGATTGACCTACACTTCAAGTTTGACTGTTGTGAGGGGGCGCCTATCACCTCGAGGATCTTCCAGCAAAGCGCCCTCTACCACATGGCCGATGTGCTTGGCTTTGGTGGTAATGTGGTTAATCGCATGCCCCGACTGAAGAAACGCGAAGACTGGCGGACTCACATCAACACCATGGCACAGAACATGTTTACTTGTGCGCCGGCATGCTTACTCCCAAGTGAACTTCTCTTGAGATCTTCCCCTACCGTGGAACTCTAACTCATTGGTGCAACTTAATTTGTCCTGTACAATGCGCACCGGTGTTGTTCTCAAATCGGCCTTCCTCGCCATTCGTTTCCCATGTTATCCGACCTTCCTCCTCCAAGGAGAAGGGAGTTGAGTACGAAGGGAGACGTAATGATGAGGACATCACCTCCCATGCCCACGTTCACAGCTCGTCTCCTCGCCCCGGTTGCATCCAGCATGGTCTAGTTATTTAATTTTGAGTCCTATGTAATTTTTATTTGAGTCATTTGATGTATTTTCCCTTTTATTTGAGTCATGTTCCTAGGTCTTGTGTTTATTTCCCTAAGTTTGAGTGTAATTAGGTTGTCTAGTTAGCTATTGGGCCCAATTCATTGGGCTTGGCCCAAGGGCTCCCCCCTACCCCCTCGGTTATTTGTCATTAAGTCAATTGTCAGGGACTTTTGTAGAAATGTGGGTTTCCTATATATAGGACCCCATTCCCCCCATTTCAACTTAATGAATCAACGAATGAAAAAAAATACCATTTTGTGAGTTCTATCTTTATTTTTATGGTGGAGTGAATCCATTAGTGAGGTGAGAAGTCTTAGGGAGAGAATCCCACCCATCCCTCTCTTAATCTCTCTCTTTCACTCCCCTTTCTCTCTCCTCTACACCCAATTTCGAAAATTTTCTCTCTCCTCCCTTCCCAACCACCACTATCCCACCTACCCCCATTAAAGGCCACTCCCCTTCCCCACACATCCCATTACTCCACCCCCTAGTCCCAAGGGAGCATCCCCAATCACTAAGCCACCCTCCAACCACCTCATACCTTTTCCAAGCACCCTTCCATCTCCCCCATGCAACCCTCCACCTCCCAAGACCATTTGAATTTGAATATCCCCTTCCCTCCATAGCCCAAAGTCGCCCAACTCATTTCCCCATTGAGTAGGCCACCCCCATCCCCTTCCCTCCACTCCACTCTACCAAGAGCAGCCACCCCATCACCCTTCCTCCACCTTGGCTGAGAGCCTGCAGAGAACCAGTGGAGTGCAGCAGCGACCCCGTCTTCCCCCTGGCGTCCCTGTAGGTCCAAGAGCTATCGTCGGAAGCGTCTGCCTGTCTTCTTCGCAACGGAAGTGGTTTCGTTGTCGTCTGCGCACCGTGTTGCCCGGGAGAGCCATTCTCCCTCGACTGCGCGAAGCTCTCCTGACAGAGCACCTGAACGTGATTGGAAGCTCTGTCACGACAAATCCAGCATGAATCAAGACAAGAGCCCTTCTGCAAAGTTTTTCCTCCTTCTGTCTACTTTCAGAATCAAGAAGCAGAACTTCGTTCAGCATCCTGTAGCAGGAGTTATCAATTTTCTCCCTCAGCCACGCGGTTCTGCTTCCCACAGTCTGCACCGACTTGTCGTCATTGTTCAGAGTTTCCTGGTCTTCTCCGACATCGTTTGGCTTCCCCGTCAGTTTTTCTGCGAAGAAGACTCGTCCACGGTTCCAACGACTCAAACGGTGCTCGATTCTGAGTTCGGGAGCTGTCGGGGAAACCTCTGCAACCTGCTGTTGGAAACCAGGAGCTGTCAGTCCGAGAATCTGCCTCCCTGTTCGGGCCTCCACCCAGACCAGCATCGACGACAGAAGAAATTAATAAAATTTGGACGACTTCCCCGGCCTACTACGAAGATTTTCCAGGTGGTTTCATCCCCAACAAAATTCGGTAGCAGTTGCAGCAGTCAATTCATCAGTCTCCTGTCAGCACCCACAGAATTGGGCAGAATCGGTAACCCCCCATCTTCGGTGTTCCCTTCTCAAATTCCCCTCCCCGCTTGGCCGGCTGAAGGCCCCTCCCTGTGTGGAGGTAGTGTTTGGATGTAACTATCATCTTCCCTTTCCCACGATCCCCCCCTTACATGGGGTGTAGTGTTGTAATAGCTTAAACAGGTCAAGCTACCACGGCGCGGCGTGTGGGGAACCCACGCTTCCCCGCTCGCCCTCGTCTCCGAGCGGGACCGGCTTCTTCAAACCGGTCGAGTGAGTGCTCCAAAACTTTGCTCTAATTCATGCTTGTTCTTTCAATATTAGTTCATAAACTCCGCTGGCCATGACGAGAGCCCGATCCTTAAGCTCATTTGCTATAAGTGATCATCGTGGGAAGAGAGTGGAACCCGTGCCCTTTGGCACTTCGTCGGACCCTTGATTTGGGCAGCCATACCCTTGGGGAATCAAACCTTGGCCTTGCTGGCCCTCTTCCAGCAAGGGCCTAGCCCACACAACCTCCCCTTGGCATTGCCAAGTTACCCCGGGTCTTAGTGAGCATCAGGTGAGCGGTTGCTATTATCGGTCCGTTTTGAATGTTTAATTGTGCTTACTTGTTGAGTCCTAGGTTGTGTCACATCAATTGGTATCAGAGCAAGTCATTGACTTGTCTCTATCAAGTCAAGTCCTAGGGCATGCTTGCATTGGTGTCATCATCAATCCGACCTTTGCATTGATCCCCCCGATCATCATGAGCACCTACTTAGCCTACTCACCACCCATAGACTTCATCCTAGTTAGGGATATTACCTTTGACGGATCACGTTCTAGTGACTATCTTAGGTGGGAGGCTACCATAGAAAAGTACTTTGACAAGAATTGGGTATATGGATCCGCGAGAGTCCGAAGGGCCAAGGGACAGTTTCGGGGTCAAGCCAAAAGTAAGTGGGAACACATAGAGAGATTAAGAAGGGTTAGGGGGCAAGAGCCCATCTCCTCATGGGAAGAGATTGATGTGACACAAACCCCTTGGGGGTGGCAGCCACTTGACCAATGCACCTTGGACCTAGATTTGCAAGCAATCGAACCGATCGGCGAACCCACTCAAGCGGACTCACCCGTGTAGCGCCCACTCGTGCCCGTAGGCAACTCGACGATGGTGGAGAGGGTCCGGGATGGGACCTCGCTGTTCCAGGGTTTGGCTCGCTTGAGATTGAATCCCTAAAGGCCTGGGATGCCCCAATTCTGTGGGTGGCCAGCACGCCAAGGGCGTGGGATGTAGTGGCTCTCTCACAACTTGCTCTGCGGTGGCACTCAAATTGATGATATTTTGAGATCGGGCACTCACTCACCTACCGACGACACTAAGAAGCAATACTAGTTAAGCAAGAAGTGCTGACCAAGAGGAGTGCAATCAGGAGCTCACCTGATCGGCGTGAAGACGCCGATCCTGGCCGGAGACGAGGGCGAGCGGGGAAGTGTGGGTTCCCCGCACACTGCGCCGATGAAGCTTGATCCCTGTTTAAATTATACAACCACTACGCCTCACACAGGAGGGTGGACTTGGGGTGAGGATTTCAGTAGTACAATGCAAACACTACCTCCACACAGGGAGGGGCGTTAAGCCAGCCAGGCGGGGAGGGGAGATTCGCTCGAATCGCGCCGACGGATCACCCGACCGAATCTGCCCGTGTCTTGAGCAGCAGGATAGGGGATCGGTGTAGCAGCCGCTGTGCGCTCCTCCGGACTCAGAACTTGACGAGACTGGCGCTGGAACGACGCTGACAGACCCAGGTACGCCTGTGAATTTTGGTGGGCGGTTCCCGCGTCGCCTCTGGTCAGAGCGGACCCCGGAATAGGTGCTCAGAGTTCAGGTTCAGGCTGGCCCATATTGTTGCAGCTGCTTGTAGAAGGTACCACGATCACTCCCGAAGTCTGAATGTGGCGAGACCAAGTCGAGGACGTCCTTGGATGAGTATTATTCGAGCAGAAACCGAGAACAGCACCAGAGGATGTCGGTGTGGTGAGGAGGAGTCCGTTGAGTGAGGCAGTGTCGGGGCAGGACCCAAATGGACTGTCTGCACACCCGCGGGAGAAAAATTGGAAAGCACACTTCCTGATGCCGAACGGGATGCCGCTTGTTGGTGGTGGTGGTTGACTCGTGGATGCAGCTCTCGGCCAAGTGGCGCCTCCAGAAGTTGAAGGATGTGGCCGTGGGAGCTTCTGCACTGCAGCTCAGGTCTAGGTTCTGGTCCTTGTTGCACAGTTGGACGAGAACAGGCACCACGAACTGTAGCGAAGTCGGAATGAGATGATTCCACCTCGCTTGCGTAGAAGACTCGCAGACCTTTCTGGCGATGTATGGTGTACCTCCAGAGGACGTCGGACGACTCCGGAGCAGCCTCTGCAAGTTGAGCTCCAACTGTTGCCTGCGAATTGAGATGGATAGGGTGGTGAAAGGTGATGGGAGACGGAGTAGATGGGGTGGGAAATGGGGTGGATGGGTGTGGGGATGGCACCTGACTATGTGGGGGTCTGTTAGGGGGTGATACAAGGTGTGGGAGGGGCAGAAAGGGGGCTGGGAGGTGGTCTAGCAAGTGGAGGAAGGGGGAGCTGCGAATTTGGGTTGGGAATGAGAGAGGGAGGAGAGAGCTCTCCTTTGGTTTGAATGTGTGGTTAATGGAGGGTTTAATTCTGGTCTAGGGAATGGGAAGGGGTGTCTTGGGGATGTGAATGGGTGCTTGGGAGATGGGATTCTCCCTTGGGAAAATGAAAGGTTGTATGGGGAAGGGGAAAGGTTGCTTGGGAGGAGGGAGAGGTGCCTAGGAGAAGGGGATTCCACCTAGGGGTTGGACGGGGGTTAAATGAAAGGTATGGGGAAGGGGGAGGGGTCTTAATTAGAGGTGAATAGGGAGGAGAGAGAGTGAATTTCGAAATTTGGAGAGAGGAGGAGAGAGAATTGGGTTCACCCCCTTTAGAGAGAGAGAGAGAGAGAAATAGAGCTAGAGAGAGAGGGAGAGAGATGCACAAATGCTTTGGCACACTTTTATCAATACTTCATTAGCTTACAAAGGAGGGATTGGGGTCCTATTTATAGGAATCCCACAATTACACATAAGTCCCTGACTCTTGGACTACTAACACTAAACCAAGGGGAAGGGGGCGCCCCTGGGCCTAGCCCATATAATTGGGCCCAATAACACACATAATGACTTAAGACTTAGGTAAATAGCTACCTCACCTAGGTATTGGACTCAAATAAAAGGAAAAGTACATGATAAGAAAATGAAAATTACATCATATGACTCTAAATAAAGTGGTGAACAAGATGTAGCATGGGTGGCGAGCATCGGGATCCTTGATCAAATGAAATTGCTGGTGATGTCCTCATCATACCCCCGGGGCGCGGAAAACTCGACTCCGTCGAGTATGGGCCCACCCGGGAAGTGGTCCTCTCAAGCAGCTCAGAGTGAGCCTCAACCTCCATACTCAACCCTGCGTCCGCAGCCAGGAGACGGTCCTTCATCCTCTCGAGGCGGCTCAGGCGCACCCTCTTGCTGGTGATGGAACCCTGCTTGCCTAGTATTGCCTCCGTGTGCACATGTCGGACTCTCAGGATGATTTTTGGTGGCTCTCCGAGGGTGTCCCTCTCAAAGGAAGATAAAGGCTCGAGGCACTCACTAGGATCCACCGCGGTGCCCTTAGAGGGTGCCGGATCCGCCACATGGGAAGTGGGGTGAATCCCAAAACCCATTTGAAAGTCCAACCCATAAGCTGGGTTGCCAAAGTCACTCAGATCTTGGCAAGGTCCAAGTCCTCGTGCCCTCAGATTGGAGGTGACCCTAAAGTAGAGCCACTCCAAAGCCATCATCACCAAGTTGTCAACTTGGAACTCAAAGTGGTGCTTAGGAGTTTGTGCTCGCTTCTTGTGAATCCCACCGCTTGTTGCTTGATACTTGCTTGAATGCATATGCCATGCACTATGATGCGATGTGAGTTGACAATGTATGGTATGCAAAGGTGGTCCAGGACAACCACATATAGACCTATCATGCATTGATGTTATGAGG
Organism: Amorphophallus konjac; assembly: GCA_022559845.1. NCBI lineage: Eukaryota > Viridiplantae > Streptophyta > Magnoliopsida > Alismatales > Araceae > Amorphophallus > Amorphophallus konjac. The sequence goes on from CM040121.1 coordinate 154,859,333, forward strand.
ATGTTGAATGATTTGGGAGGACCGGGGCATCCATAGGTATGCATGGTGGTGACAAATGCTGGGGGACCCGGACATCCATGTATGCTCCTTTCATGCTTATGACTCATGATGAAAGAGGGTGGACCATTACATCCAAATATGGTCCACTTATGCTTCCTACTTGACATGTGGGTGATGAGGATGAATGTACTCGACGGACTAATCATGCCAAGCGGTGTGATGTGCCAAGACATATGAATTCTTTTCCCAAAGATGACTTCCTCATGTGGGATGGTGGGGTGGCCTTTGAGCTTCCACTCAAAAGGGTCGAAGGGATCTAGGTAGGTGATAACTTCATATTTTCACATATTATTTCTATATGATTGGGAGATAATTCTAAATAAAATTACTTATTATGTGTGAAAATGATCGTAGAAGGAGATTTTTGTTAATATGTGAGTTTTCATGGAAAATGATTGGAAATATTAACAATAAACTTGAGTGCATATATCTTTTTGTTAACAATATTATATATATCATATATGCATCCTTTTTAATGGCAGGGTGTTAAACACATGGTGGTGATGGGTATCATGTAAAGGCCCACGTGGGTTGCATGAGGCAGCAAGGTGGCATCAATATAAACATGAAGCACCTAAGAGTATCACATGCATGAAGGCTTCGGCAGTTGAAGATAATGCATAGCTAACACATGCATGGTGGTTGTGGCATCACGTAGATGGCTAAGGATAGTTGCATGAGGTGTTGGTAGTATAACGTACATGAAATTTATAAAATGCATAACAAGGCAAGATGGTTGCATGAAGCACATAAGGGCATTACGTGCATACGGGATGCGTTGAGAATGCATGCAGAAGCTGGGGTAACCGAATAAATGGCCTCACATCGCGAAGGTGAAGCCCACATTGGTTGACGAGGGGTGTGTAGGCTAAAGTTACGCTGGCGTTGGCATCGTTGTGATCACCGCGGGAATATCGGCAGCGGCTTGCGAGGGACTCCACGTGGACGCTGGCAACGAGGATAAGGCACCTGCATCCGAAGAAAACGGCAAGGCATGAGGCCGTTCATTCCGTGAGCGGCATTCACAGTAGCTTCCCCAGTGGGCGGAGCAGTCTTCGCCAGCCGTTCGCTCGTGGCGAGATGCTCGTATGAAGATGAAGCGGTGGCGTCGAAAGCGGAGGAGATGAGAGGAACTCTTGGCGCTATTTTTCCTTATAGTAGGGATGTTCAGGGAACGGTGAGGGGGGTTGGTTTTTGCTGGGACTTTGGGTTCTCTTTGAGTTTTAAGATTTGGGTTTATAGCTTTCTCTCGCGATCTCCTCGGTTGTGCTGAACCTTCAGTCTCCATCCCATGTTGATGTGTGGGCATCTGGCGATAAGACGAAGGGACACCGTGACAGAGGATTGCAGCGTTTGATGTTGCAGTTTCTTTTCATTTGTGCACTGTTCTTTTATGTTTGTGGTGTCTTCTCGTATCGATGGTACTATTTTCATTAAAGTTTAAACTTCAGGAGTTCATCAATGTAAGCATGTCTTTCCTTGATACAAGTAAATTGCTTTGTTAGTATTCATCTTTATCTCTCTCTCCCTTTTTCTCCAAAAAGTGGGTTCGTGCAGTTTCTGTGCACTTCTAGCCTGTGCAGCCTGCGTTCGTGCAGTCTGCAGTTCGTGCAGTTCCTGCCAGTAGCCCGTGTAGCTTGTGTTCCCGCGTTCGTGTAGGTGAGCTACTGTGAGCCTCGTCTTCTAGTTCGTGCAGTTCGTGGCCAGGGTTCGTGCAGCCCTGCGTTCGTGCAGGCTGCGGTCCGTGCAACTCGTCTTCTGGTCTTGTGTTCCTGCATCCGTGCAGACCCTGTCGTCTTCTAGCCCGTGCAGTTTGCGTTCATGCATTCTGTCATCTTTCTTGTTTACTGTCATTTCCCTTTAACTTCATCATATGTTCAATGTGCTATTTTTCTTCACAGTATAATCTAGTTAGTCCCTTGATTTTACGATTTTAGACTCGATAAATAAGTCTTAAGTACCCCCTTTCTTCAATGTTAACTAAATGTGTTTAACTTTTATTCATTATCTTCATTTCACACTCCCTCTTCTCTAAGTGTAGTTTGTTTGATATCTTCTTTGCTCTCGTTTAAATTAATTGGTGTCTTAGTTCTTTAAGTCCATTCATCTAGGTTAGTTAATTTCAATTTGTCAACTTTTATTTTAGTCTCCATTTGCCATAAATTTCTAATTATAAAACTCAAGATTTTCTACCTAAAAATATAAATTTCCCTGTGGACTCGACTCGGACTCACTGCTTATCTATTCTCTTTTAATTAATTTGAGGGCCGATAATTAAAGTTGGTAGTGTATGTATTAACGGCATGCATTTTCTCTATCAATTTTTGGCGCCATAATTTCTAGGGTTGGGAATGGGTTGACTTGGAAGTTGACCCGGATCTCTCCTTACATTGCTTTCCAAGAGTTGGCCGATCTGGGCCTTCATTTCAGCCACTTGGGTTTGGAAAAATTGGTTTTGGGCCCAAATGAGTTGTTGTAATTGATTGATTTTGTCATCATTTTGGGCCATTGGTGGAGGTTGCATAGGTGGTTGGTAAATTGGAGGAGGATGTGAAGATTGCCCATATGCGGGCTGAGCAAATGAGGGTTGGCCATAAGGGAATTGAGGGTGATTGGGTAACTGTTGTGACAATTGGCCCCTATGGAAAGTTTGATTTTGAAACTGGGCTTGAGGTTGGGGCTTGGGTGGGAAATTTTGGGTCTGCTGGGGCTTCCAAGAGAAATTTGGGTGATTTCTCCAGCCCGGGTTGTAAGTGTTTGAAAATGGGTCATTGTTGGGCTTAGACAATCCTTGAGCTGCATAGACTTGCTCTTGGATGGCCGGGGGTAATTGAGCCGCTGCAGGGCATTCATCCACTTGATGGGCTGGGCTTTCACAAAGCACACATGCCTCATGGACTTGGTGTTGGCGAGAGTGGAAAGATGGTTGTGATTTAGTATTGAGCGATTGTTTATTCAATTTAATGAGTTCGCCAACTTGTTTAGTCAGCAGGTCAACTTTCTCCAATTTTTGGGTCAAAGCATTCACATCTAATCTAGGCTCAAATTCTCCCCTCTCTTTGACCTCATATATCCCAGCTTTTCTAGATGGCCCTTCCACTCGCCCCTCAAGGGCAATTCCAACAAGGCCCAAATCCTCTAAAGGGCCCACAATTTGAGAATGCTAAGGCCATTTCGGCCTTAAGAAGTGGTAAAATCTTATCAGACCCACACCAAATTGATGAATCCAATCAAGCCTCATCTAGTCAAACCCAAGAAGAAGAAGAACCCATTTCCATTCCTATAGTGGATAGTGAGGCAATCAACAAAGAGAAAGGGAAGGCAAAGATAGATGAATCACCTGAAAGCTACAAACCTAAGATTCCCTTCCCTAATGCCTTGGACGCTAGGAAAGAAAAGAAAAAGAAGAACAATCAAGCTCAGAATGAAGAATTGATGAAATTGTTCAAACAAGTCCACATCAACATTCCTCTCTTAGATGCAATCCAACATGTACCTGCATATGCTAAATTTCTCAAGGAAATGTGCACTCAAAAGAGGGAACCAAAGGTGAATCTGGAAAGAATTCTATTGTCGGAGGATGTTAGTTCTGTCCTACTAAATCAACTCCCCCAAAAAATGAAAGATCCTGGCACCCCACTCATATCTTGTGTCATTGGGGGGGTCACCTTTGAAAATGCTTTGTTGGACTTAGGAGCAAGTGTCAATCTCCTCCCAACATCTGTGTACCAAAATTTTGGTATGGGAGAACTCAAATCAACCCCTATCATTCTCCAACTGGCTGATAGATCTGTTAAGACACCTAGGGGGTTAGTAGAAGATGTCCTTGTCAAGATAGACTCTTGCTATTTTCCAGTTGATTTTCTAATCCTTGACATGGAGTCTAAATCAGACTTAGCCCAAAGCCCAATTATATTGGGCCGTCCCTTCTTAGCCACAGCCAATGCCAACATCAATTGTAAGTCTGGGCTTATGGACATCTCTTTTGGAGATCAGAAGATGACACTAAATGTCTTCAAGGCTTCTAAACAAATAAGGGAGGAAGAAGATTGTTACATCATTGATGTGATTGATAAGATGGTAGAAAATGACCCTCCCTTGACCAGAATAGAAAACTTTGACAAAGCTGAAGACAAAGAGCCCATTTCAGAGGTCAATGCTCTTCATCAGTTTGAACATTTGTCTGATGTGAAACATGAACCTTCACTTCCCTCCATCCATGCCCCACCACACCTAGAATTGAAACCCCTACCCGATTCCCTGAAATATGCCTTCTTAGGGGATGAGAGGACTTTGCCTGTCATAATAGCATCTGATCTGACACCCACTCAGGAGGACCAACTGATTGATGTCCTCAAAAGACATAAGGAAGCCATAGGTTGGTCTGTGGCCGATCTTAAGGGAATATGTCCATCAGTATGCATGCATCACATTTATCTGGAAGACAATGCAAAGCCATCTAGGGAGATGCAAAGAAGGCTGAACCCTCACATGAAAGAAGTGGTTAAGAAAGAAGTAGTCAAATGGCTTGATGCAGGAATCATATACCCAATCTCTGACAGCCCATGGGTTAGTCCAACTCAAGTGGTACCTAAGAAAGCTGGGCTCACTGTGGTGAGCAATGACAAAGGAGAATTAGTACCCACTAGATTACCCACAGGGTGGAGGGTATGCATAGATTATAGGAAACTGAATGAGGCCACTAAGAAGGACCATTTTCCCCTACCATTCATTGACCAAATCTTGGAGAAATTAGCTGGCCACCAATATTTCTGTTTCCTGGATGGTTATTCAGGATATAACCAAGTGGCCATTTATCCAGAGGATCAAGAAAAGACCACATTCACATGTCCTTATGGGACATTTGCATTTAGGAGAATCCCTTTGGGTTATGTAATGCTCCAGCCACTTTTCAGAGATGCATGATGGCCATTTTTTCAGATATGGTGGGGAACTTCTTAGAAATTTTTATGGATGATTTCTCAGTCTTTGGAGATTCTTTTGAAGTATGCCTAGATAATTTGACAAAAATTTTGGAGAGGTGCATAGAGAAGAGGTTGATTCTAAGCTGGGAAAAGAGTCACTTCATGGTAAAAGAGGGCATAGTGTTGGGCCACATAGTTTCTGAGCGGGGTATAGAGGTGGACAAGGCCAAAATTGACCTCATTTCTAATCTTCCTCCACCCACCTCAGTTAAGCAAATTCGGTCTTTCCTTGGCCATGCCGGCTTCTATCGCCGGTTTATCCAAAATTTCTCTCAAATTGCCCGACCTTTAACCCTTCTCCTAGCCAAGGATATCCCATTCAATCTTGATGAACAATGTTTACAAGCATTCAATATTTTGAAGGAAGCTCTGACCAAAGCTCCAATCCTTCAACCACCTGATTGGTCCCTTCCCTTCGAAATCATGTGTGATGCTTCAGATTTTGCTATAGGAGCAGTCTTAGGGCAGAGGATTGACAAATGCCTTGTGGTGATTTATTATGCTAGTCGCACTATGGGTGATGCTCAACTGAATTACACCACCACTGAAAAAGAACTCTTGGCTGTGGTGTTCGCCCTTGAAAAATTCAGATCATATCTCTTAGGATCCAAGGTCATCATCTACTCTGATCACTCAGCCTTGAGATACCTCATGTCCAAGAAAGAAGCCAAGCCCCGTTTGATTAGATGGATCTTACTCTTGCAAGAATTTGATATTGAAATTCGGGATAAAAAGGGATCTGAGAATGTGGTGGCTGATCATCTCTCTAGAATTCTTGTGCAAGAAAAAGAGCCCATAAGAGACTTTTTTCCTGATGAACAACTCTTGTCCATTAGCCACATCCAACCCCCTTGGTATGCCAATATTGTCAATTATCTGGCTGTTGGATTGACCCCTGAAGGTTGGTCTAAGAATGAGAAGGATAGATTCTATGCTCAGATAAGACACTATTTTTGGGAGGATCCAGAATTATTCCGTATCTGTGCGGATAATGTCATTCGAAGGTGTGTCCCTAAAAATGAGCATCAAAGCATTCTCACCTTCTGCCACACTCTTGCTTGCGGAGGTCATTTTTCTGGAAAGAAAACTGCTGCAAAAGTCCTCCAATGTGGTTTTTATTGGCCCACTCTCTTTAGAGATGCTCATGCTTTTAGTCAATCTTGCCCAAAATGCCAAACTATGGGGAATATATCTCAAAGAGACATGATGCCCTTGAACCCCATTCTTGTGGTGGAAATTTTTGATGTATGGGGAATTGATTTCATGGGACCATTCCCACCATCTTCTGGGCATGAATACATTCTAGTGGCTGTGAATTATGTTTCCAAATGGATTGAAGCTGTAGCAACTAGAACCAATGACCACAAGGTGGTCATGAAATTTGTGCAAAAGAACATTTTCTCTAGATTTGGATTCCCAAGGGCTATAATTAGTGATGGAGGTAGTCACTTCACTAACTATCAATTCAAGAGTTTGCTGAAAAAGTATGGGATCACTCACAAAGTGGCCACACCATATCATCCCCAAACAAGTGGGCAGGTAGAAGTTTCAAATCGAGAAATCAAGAACATTTTGCAACAGACTGTGAGGACTGATAGGAAAGACTGGGCTGAGAGATTGGATGATGCATTATGGGCCTACAGAACAGCATATAAGACCCCTATTGAGATGTCACCCTTCAGATTGATTTATGGAAAAGCTTGCCACCTCCCAGTAGAGCTGGAACACAAGGCTTATTGGGCAATCAAACAATTTAACCTGGATTTGACCCAAGCTGGATCATACAGGGCCTTGCAATTAAGTGAGTTAGAGGAGCTTCGTGAGGAATCCTATGAGAACTCCAAAATCTATAAGGCCAAGATGAAAACTTTTCATGACAAACACATCTTTAGGAAAACATTTGAGCCTAATCAAAAGGTCTGGTTGTTCAATTCTAGATTGAAACTTTTCCCTGGGAAGCTTAGATCTAGATGGGATGGGCCATATATTGTAGTTAATTCATTTCCCCATGGTGTTGTTGAGATCTGTGACCCTAAAAGTGGCAACACTTTCAAAGTCAATGGCCAGAGACTCAAACCCTTCATTGAAGGAGTCTCAAATGAACTGATTGTGGAAGAAATTGCATTAATTGAACCAAGTTGAATTCACTGATGTCTGGCTGAAGACATTAAACTTAGCGCTAATTGGGAGGCAACCCAATTCTTTTCATAAATAAAGGAGAATGACTGATTGCTTTTCTTTCTAGAAACATGGAGAATGGGCCGCATCTCTCTCTACAGCAACATTTCATCTTGCTCAGGTTGTACCCTTCCTTCTCAAAACATTCACTCTATATTGTCCTAAATTTCTATTTTAAGCATGTCATTGAGGGCAATGTCACTTTAGTTGGGGGGGTAGCCTGTGCGTAAATTTCAAGCTTGTACTTAAATTTCATGAAAATGCTATAAATTTTTTTTCATGACATTCCCCTAACAAATGCTTCAGGGTCATTTTTCATGATAAGAAACATTGTCAAAATGATAAGGCTTAGAATATCCACTGGTGACAGCATTGAATTAAAGGGTGAATTAGTATGTTATGTTTTTAGCATCTTCCTCGGAATACACTCAGATTTTTTTTGAACTCACACACATCCGCACACTAATGAGAATAGTAGGTATTAAACAAAAGAATGATGAGTTTTTTGCTTAAAACTTAGGCGAAGATTGAAAATTCTGCCTAGTCATTAAAGATCTATCGTGAGGAAAAAGCTACCTGCCTGCAAATAAGTGCAAAGCACCAAAAAGAAAGAAAGAAAAAAAATATATGTGATGAAAAACTCATGGAAAATGCTCCTGATCTTAGTAACCGGGCCTGCTTCTCCTAGCAAGAGTTGAGGTTTGCGTCAAACAGTGAAGGAATGTGCAGCACCATGATGAAAAAAAAATGATGATGATCAGGCAGAGTGAAGCTACATGTAATTCGAGAGTCTGATTTAAAACAGGTAGAATTGGAACATTGTTAAGTAATAAATAGAAGGCTCATTCATCCAGTTGTCTGATATCCACTAATCAAACTAGATCACATACACAAAAGAGATACAAAAACAATTGTGAGTGTAACCTGAGGAAGTGTCTAAATACATGGATTGACGAAGTTTATTCTTGACATTTATTGCTTGAACTTGCAGTATTCTATAGTTCAAAATCATGATGCTCACCTTCTTGTCATGAAACGTGATATATGAACTCTTGTTAGTCCTAAATTTATAATTATTTACATTGCTAAGGGTCTAGCAATGAGTAAGTTGGGGGGTGTGATAACTTCATATTTTTACATATTATTTCTATATGATTGGGAGATAATTCTAAATAAAATTACTTATTATGTGTGAAAATGATCATAGAAGGAGATTTTTGTTAATATGTGAGTTTTCATGGAAAATGATTGGAAATATTAACAATAAACTTGAGTGCATATATCTTTTTGTTAACAATATTATATATATCATATATGCATCCTTTTTAATGGCAGGGTGTTAAACACATGGTGGTGATGGGTATCATGTAAAGGCCCACGTGGGTTGCATGAGGCAGCAAGGTGGCATCAATATAAACATGAAGCACCTAAGAGTATCACATGCATGAAGGCTTCGGCAGTTGAAGATAATGCATAGCTAACACATGCATGGTGGTTGTGGCATCACGTAGATGGCTAAAGATAGTTGCATGAGGTGTTGGTAGTATAACGTACATGAAATTTATAAAATGCATAACAAGGCAAGATGGTTGCATGAAGCACATAAGGGCATTACGTGCATACGGGATGCGTTGAGAATGCATGCAGAAGCTGGGGTAACCGAATAAATGGCCTCACATCGTGAAGGTGAAGCCCACATTGGTTGACGAGGGGTGTGTAGGCTGAAGTTACGCTGGCGTTGGCATCGTTGTGATCACCGCGGGAATATCGGCAGCGGCTTGCGAGGGACTCTACGTGGACGCTGGCAACAAGGATAAGGCACCTGCATCCGAAGAAAACGGCAAGGCATGAGGCCGTTCGTTCCGTGAGCGGCATTCACAGTAGCTTCCCCAGTGGGCGGAGCAGTCTTCACCAGCCGTTCGCTCGTGGCGAGATGCTCGTATGAAGATGAAGCGGTGGCGTCGAAAGCGGAGGAGATGAGAGGAACTCTTGGCGCTATTTTTCCTTATAAAAGGGATGTTCAGGGAACGGTGAGGGGGGTTGGTTTTTGCTGGGACTTTGGGTTCTCTTTGAGTTTTAAGATTTGGGTTTATAGCTTTCTCTCGCGATCTCCTCGGTTGTGCTGAACCTTCAGTCTCCATCCCATGTTGATGTGTGGGCATCTGGCGATAAGACGAAGGGACACCGTGACAGAGGATTGCAGCGTTTGATGTTGCAGTTTCTTTTCATTTGTGCACTATTCTTTTATGTTTGTGGTGTCTTCTCGTATCGATGGTACTATTTTCATTAAAGTTTAAACTTCAAGAGTTCATCAATGTAAGCATGTCTTTCCTTGATACAAGTAAATTGCTTTGTTAGTATTCATCTTTATCTCTCTCTCTCCCTTTTTCTCCAAAAAGTGGGTTCGTGCAGCTTCTGTGCACTTCTAGCCTGTGTAGCCTGCGTTCGTGCAGTCTGCAGTTCGTACAGTTCCGCCAGTAGCCCGTGTAGCTTGTGTTCCCGCGTTCGTGTAGGTGAGCTGCTGTGAGCCTCGTCTTCTAGTTCGTGCAGTTCGTGGCCAGGGTTCGTGCAGCCCTGCGTTCGTGCAGGCTGCGGTCCGTGCAACTCGTCTTCTGGTCTTGTGTTCCTGCATCCGTGCAGACCCTGTCGTCTTCTAGCCCGTGCAGTTTGCGTTCATGCATTTTGTCATCTTTCTTGTTTACTGTCATTTCCCTTTAACTTCATCATATGTTCAATGTGCTATTTTTCTTCACAGTATAATCTAGTTAGTCCCTTGATTTTGCGATTTTAGACTCGATAAATAAGTCTTAAGTACCCCCTTGCTTCAATGTTAACTAAATGTGTTTAACTTTTATTCATTATCTTCATTTCACACTCCCTCTTCTCTAAGTGTAGTTTGTTTGATATCTTCTTTGCTCTCGTTTAAATTAATTGGTGTCTTAGTTCTTTAAGTCCATTCATCTAGGTTAGTTAATTTCAATTTGTCAACTTTTATTTTAGTGTCCATTTGCCATAAATTTCTAATTATAAAACTCAAGATTTTCTACCTAAAAATATAAATTTCCCTGTGGACTCGACTCGGACTCACTGCTTATCTATTCTCTTTTAATTAATTTGAGGGCCGATAATTAAAGTTGGTAGTGTATGTATTAACGGCATGCATTTTCTCTATCAGTAGGTGGATATGGGGTGGGGCACTTTCTTGATCTCTAGGCGGGTGTTTCCTAAGGTCATGATTTCTATGGTGTAACCTGGGTCATGGATGAGGTGGGCTTGGCCCAACATGGTGGGTGGGGGTAGGAAAGGGTGGGTGGTGGGTGATGTGGGTGGGTCACGTGGGTACCCATACTCCCAAAGGAAGGGATCAAAGGGGTCATGGACTGGGTTTCCTAGAAGAAGAAACTCTATGCCCACATGGTCTTCACACGGTGGGTCCTCCTCCCTCAAGGTAATGGACCAAGGTCGTTAGTGGGCCAGTCGATCAAGGTACTTGGGATCTCAATGGAAGTGGAGTGGATCATGATGGATTTTTCATCCATAGGGAGAATGAGAAGGAGGTCACTAGTGTAGCAACCAATGGTGAAGATCGAGGTGATAGAACCATCACATGGGTGGATGAGACTAAGGCTTTTTGGGTGGGCCTTTCCTAAGGTCAATAAGCAAGTCAACCCTAGTTGCCATTTTAAACCCTTGAGGAGATCATCCCAACCTTCTACCTCATAGTAGGATTGGATTGTGGTGTGATAGGAGTGGAGGGGGGCAATTTGGGATGGATATCCCAATGGTGAGAGAGGTGGGGGTGAGCTAGGAAGGGTGGGTCCTTGTTTGAGCCATTGGAGTATGACTTCATTCATGGTGAAGGTGTGTGGCTTTTGAGGATCCGGACTAGGGGAGGTGGGTGGAAGTGGAGGTTCTTGGATTTCCTCTAGGGTAGGTTTTTGTTCGGGACTAGCATCTATTTCCATGTGGATGGGTGTGTGGGTTTCAATTCCTAGTGTTAATGGGTTGGGTAGGTCTAATGTCGGAGAATTGGTGATAGCTGGAGCATGGTGCACTTGGGGTGGTGGGCAAGGGTGGTCTTGGATTTGGATAGGAAGGGGAAGTAGAGGAGGCCTAGGTTGGGGAAAGATTGGTGTAGGAAGCGGGAGGTGGGTTGGGTGAGGGGTTTTGGGTTGGGGTGTGATGGCCATTATAGGCCTAGGTGGAGGGGTGGTCATGGGGTCCACTTGGGTTTGAGTGGTGAAGGTTGGATGAGTGGTGGTCCTTATGGAGGGAATCGGGCCGGTTAAGGGTCTCTTGCCCTTGGGATCGTTTGGGGTGGAGGTGGGGGTTAAAGGGGCTTGACTAGTGTAGGTTAGGGGAGGGGGGTTTGGTTGGGGTGTGGGGGACCTTATGGGGTTGGGTGAGGAGGTGGAGGCCTTAGATACTTGGGTTTTAGGGGTGAGATTTTGGACGGGTGGGGTTGAGGGAGTAGGAGTGCCCCTTGGGCTTTGGTAACCCGGGTAGGAAGGGGACATATATTTTACCCTAAGTTGCTCCTTCATGTCCTTCCAAGTGGTGATGGGAGTTTCCCTTCTAAGTACCTTTAGCCCGACAATTTGCATCCAATAAATTTCTGCCCGTTTGGTAAGTTGCATTTTGGCAACCCATGCCTTTTCATCCTCGGACATAGGATACCAAGTGAAGTATTGGTCCATTGTAGCTTCCCAATCTAAATATTCTCTAGGAGAGGTTCCATCAAATGTGAGAAGTGGGAAAGGGACCATCCTATCGTCCGTCCTTGGGGCGGGCCTATTTTCTCCAAGTTGGTTGAGTCGGCCCGATATGTTATCAAGCCGCTCATTGGCATAGGTCAAGGCTTTCATGAAGTAGTTGACATGGCCAGGGAAGTTATGGGTGTTAGTGGTAGGCATCTCTTGGTGGCTTGGACTTATGGAGTGGGCCGATTGGTAAGGTCGATATGAGGTGGCCATACTAGGGGACAAGAGTGATGCACTTGAAGACTCTAAATGCATAGACATGCCCTAGGACCAACTTGATAGAGACAAGTTGTGAACTTGCTCTGATACCAACTGATGTGACACAAACCCCTTGGGGGTGGTAGCCACTTGACCAATGCACCTTGGACCTAGATTTGCAAGCAATCGAACCGATCGGCGAACCCACTCAAGCGGACTCACCCGTGTAGCGCACACTCGTGCCCGTAGGCAACTCGATGATGGTGGAGAGGGTCCGGGATGGGACCTCGCTGTTCCAGGGTTTGGCTCGCTTGAGATTGAACCCCTAAAGGCCTGGGATGCCCCAATTCTGTGGGCGGCTGGCACGCCAAGGGCGTGGGATGTAGTGGCTCTCTCACAACTCGCTCCGCGGTGGCACTCAAATTGATGATATTTTGAGATCGGGCACTCACTCACCGACCGACGGCACTAAGAAGCAATACTAGTTAAGCAAGAAGTGCTGACCAAGAGGAGTGCAACCAGAAGCTCACGTGATCGGCGTGAAGACGCCGATCCCGGCCGGAGACGAGGGCGAGCGGGGAAGTGTGGGTTCCCCGCACACTGCGCCGATGAAGCTTGATCCCTGTTTAAATTATACAACCACTACGCCTCACACAGGAGGGTGGACTTGGGGTGGGGATTTCAGTAGTACAATGCAAACACTACCTCCACACAGGGAGGGGCGTTAAGCCAGCTAGGCGGGGAGGGGAGATTCGCTCGAATCGCGCCGACGGATCACCCGACCGAATCTGCCCGTGTCTTGAGCAGTAGGATAGGGGATCGGTGTAGCAGCCGTTGTGCGCTCCTCCGGACTCAGAACTTGACGCGACTGGCACTGGAACGACGCTGACAGACCCAGGTACGCTTGTGAATTTTGGTGGGTGGTTCCCGCGTCGCCTCTGGTCAGAGCGGACCCCGGAACAGGTGCTCAGAGTTCAGGTTCAGGCTGGCCCAGATTGTTGCAGCCGCTTGTAGAAGGTACCACGATCACTCCCGAAGTCTGAATGTGGCGAGACCAAGTCGAGGACGTCCGTGGATGAGTATTCTTCGAGCAGAAACTGAGAACAGCACCAGAGGATGTCGGGGTGGTGAGGAGGAGTCCGTTGAGTGAGGCAGTGTCGGGGCAGGACCCAAATGGAATGTCTGCACACCTGCGGGAGAAAAATTGGAAAGCACACTTCCTAATGCCGAACGGGATGCCGCTTGTTGGTGGTGGTGGATGACTCGTGGATGCAGCTCTCGGCCAAGTGGCTCCTCCAGAAGTTGAAGGATGTGGCCGTGGGAGCTTCTGTACTGCAGCTCAGGTCTAGGTTCTGATCCTTGTTGCGCAGTTGGACGAGAACAGGCACCACGAACTGTAGCAAAGTCGGAATGAGACGATTCCACCTCGCTTGCGTAGAAGACTCACAGACCTTTCCGGTGATGTATGGTGTACCTCCAGAGGACGTCGGATGACTCCAGAGCAGCCTCTGCAAGTTGAGCTCCAACTGCTGCCTGCGAATTGAGATGGATAGGGTGGTGAAAGGTGATGGGAGACGGAGTAGATGGGGTGGGAAATGGGGTGGATGGGTGTGGGGATGGCACCTGACTATGTGGGGGTCTGTTAGGGGGTGATACAAGGTGTGGGAGGGGCAGAAAGGGGGCTGGGAGGTGGTCTAGCAAGTGGAGGAAGGGGGAGCTGTGAATTTAGGTTGGGAATGAGAGAGGGAGGAGAGAGCTCTCCTTTGGTTTGAATGTGTGGTTAATGGAGGGTTTAATTCTGGTCTAGGGAATGGGAAGGGGTGTCTTGGGGATGTGAATGGGTGCTTGGGAGATGGGATTCTCCCTTGGAAAAATGAAAGGTTGTATGGGGAAGGGGAAAGGTTGCTTGGGAGGAGGGAGAGGTGCCTAGGAGAAGGGGATTCCACCTAGGGGTTGGAGGGGGATTAAATGAGAGGTATGGGGAAGGGGGAGGGGTCTTAATTAGAGGTGAATAGGGAGGAGAGAGAGTGAATTTCAAAATTTGGAGAGAGGAGGAGAGAGAATGGGGTTCGCCCCCTTTAGAGAGAGAGAGAGAGAAATAGAGCTAGAGAGAGAGGGAGAGAGATGCACAAATGCTTTGGCACACTTTTATCAATACTTCATTAGCTTACAAAGGAGGGATTGGGGTCCTATTTATAGGAATCCCACAATTACACATAAGTCCCTGACTCTTGGACTACTAACACTAAACCAAGGGGAAGGGAGCGCCCCTGGGCCTAGCCCATATAATTGGGCCCAATAACACACATAATGACTTAAGACTTAGGTAAATAGCTACCTCACCTAGGTATTGGACTCAAATAAAAGGAAAAGTACATGATAAGAAAATGAAAATTACATCATATGACTCGAAATAAAGTGGTGAACAAGATGTAGCATGGGTGGCGAGCATCGGGATCCTTGATCAAATGAAATTGCTGGTGATGTCCTCATCAGAGATGAAGAAGAACTTAGAAAGATCTACATCCCCAAACATTCCCACCCCTCCTACTCAAGCACCCCTAACCCGAGGAGCACTACCACTCCTCCATCCCCACCCGGCCAACTTAAGACCGACCTTTGGTCTCCACCCCCACCACTCCCAACAAATCACCTCTCAACCATCATAACTACACTTCGTGACCAAGTCCTCTCTCTTAAGACCCAAATAAACCAAGCACCCACCTCTCCGCCAAATCCCATAAGGATCCCCACACCCAACCAAAACCTCCTTCCACAAACCTCACTTTCCAGACCCAATTGCCCCCCACTTCCACCCCCCCACAACTGGCCGATCATAAGGGGAAGAGACCCCTAACTGACCCAGTTTCCCCAATAAGGACCACCACTACCCCTCCATTTTTCCCTATAAGGGACACTCCCCCCCAAGACTGACCAACTCAAGCCACCCCAACCAACTCATCTCCCACTCCCTCCCCCAAAACTCCCATGGCCAAAGCCTCCACTACTACCCTTACCTATCCTAACCCACGTTTCCCACCACCTACCACCCCGGATACACTATGCCCCAGTCATCACCACACCCTCAAAAGCCCCTCTCACCTCCTTGGAAGAAGAACCCATGCCCCACCCCATAGTGGTGAACACTCCAAACCCACTCTCCACCGTGGAGAAAACTCAAGTCCAAATTGAAGAAGAAACAACACACGAGGGTCTTCACCTTACATCACCATCTCTAGTTGGAGTCAATCTCATCTTAGGGGAAACCCTTGATAGTTGGCTAAAGAAGAGGCCAATAAGAGAGATCATGGCCCCCGATTTCCCACCCATGAAGGAAAACCATCCCATAGTGCCCATCTCCTCTTATCACACCACAATCCAAGCATCTTATCAAGTTGAGACCTTAGAAGATTTTCTTAGAGGCTTAGCATGGTAAATTGAGTTCACTAGCATGTTTACCCCTATGGCCGAACAACCTAGGAGCCTTGGCCTCCTACACCTATGCATCAGGTCTATCACCTCGATTTGCACCATTGGTTGCTACACTAGCGACCTCCTTCTATTCCTCCCTACACCCGATGAGCCCAGCCTTCTCGTCAATTTAGAGCTACTTATCTTGGGTAGAGAGCCAAACCCTCCCTTCATGGCCGACCCACCCACCAAGAACTTTGGCCCCATTGTCTAATTAGAGAAGGATGACCCACCACTACTTGAAGATCTTGAGGACATAGGGCCCCTCCCCCTCGATAACCCTTTTTATGATCCCTTTGATCCCTTCCAATGGGGGTCAAAGAACCCATGGGACCCAACCACCTTATCCACCACCCACCTTTCCCTATCCCAACCCACCATGTTTGATCCAATCCACCCCATCCTAGACCCGGGTTACACCTTGGGAGCCATGACCTTGGGCCACATATCCCTAGGAAATAAGGTTGTGCCCCACCCCATGATGACCACCTTCTTAGATCCATTCGATCCTTTCCAATGGGAGTTCAAAAGTTGTCCCACACCTATACACATGGAAGTCACCTTTGGGAAAAGTATGCATGTGTCTAGGCTTACCACACCCCTTGGCATGAACACTATGTTGGGTCCATTCATTCATATCACCCACATGTCAAGTAGAAAGTATGAGTGGTCCATATTCGGATGTCATGGTCCTCCTTCATTCATCATGGGTCTTAAGCATGTCAAAGGCATCTACGGATGTCTGGGTCCCCCGATATTTATCACTAATTTGCATGATAGGGCCACCTACGGGTGCCCTGGCCCACCTAGGCTAACCAAAGTCTACACTGCATCATTACACGATAGGTCTACTTTTGGTTGCCCCGGTCCACCCATCACCCCTAGAATGTCTGCATTCACAACATTGCATAAAGAGATCCGCAAGCACATTAGCAAGAAGAATGTGACTTATAAAAGGCGAGCCGACTCTCATCGACGTCACCAAGAATTCCATGAGGGTGACTTTGTGATGATAAGGACTGAGAGGCTCTCCCCGGGAGCCATCTCCAAATTGAGGCCACGTGGGGCTGGTCCCTTCCAGGTCCTGAGGCGCATTGGTGCAAATGCCTATGAGTTAGATCTCCCCGAGGAATATGGGGTAAGTCCCACATTCAATGTTGCCGACCTAGTGCCATACAAGGGACCCACGGTGGTACGTAGTGAAGATATTGAGCCTATTCTCCCTCCCTTGAGAGAGCACCCACCCGTGAGGAGAGTCCACCAGCCAAGAGAGCCCAGCGTGAGCGCATTGAACGAATATTGGATGAACATGTCACTACCACCAGGAGCAAGGTATACGAGCGCTATCTCGGCAGGTGGATGGATCGGTCTCGTTCGGAAGACTTGAGGGCAGTACCACTTCTACACCTTCCAAGGAGGGAAGGACACTTACTCGACGGAGTCGAGTTCTCCGCACCCCGGGAGTATGATGAGGACATCATCTCCCATGCCCACGTTCGCAGCTCGTCTCCTCGCCCCGGTTGCATCCGGCATGGTCTAGTTATTTAATTTTGAGTCCTATGTAATTTTTATTTGAGTCATTTGATGTATTTTTCCTTTTATTTGAGTCATGTTTCTAGGTCTTGTGTTTATTTCCCTAAGTTTGAGTGTAATTAGGTTGTCTAGTTAGCTATTGGGCCCAATTCATTGGGCTTGGCCCAAGGGCTCCCCCTACCCCCTCGGTTATTTGTCATTAAGTCAATTGTTAGGGACTTTTGTAGAAATGTGGGTTTCCTATATATATGACCCCATTCCCCCCCATTTCAACTTAATGAATCAATGAATGAAAAAAATGTCATTTTGTGAGTTCTATCTTTATTTTTATGGTGGAGTGAATCCATTAGTGAGGTGAGAAGTCTTATGGAGAGAATCCCACCCATCCCTCTTTTAATCTCTCTCTTTCACTCCCCTTTCTCTCTCCTCCACACCCAATTTTGAAAATTTTCTCTCTCCTCCCTTCCCAACCACCACTCTCCCACCTACCCCCATTAAAGGCCACTCCCCTTCCCCACACATCCCATTACTCCACCCCCTAGTCCCAAGGGAGCATCCCCAATCACTAAGCCACCCTCCAACCACCTCATACCTTTCCCAAGGACCCTTCCCTCTCCCCCATGCAACCCTCCACCTCCCAAGACCATTTGAATTTGAATATCCCCTTCTCTCCATAGCCCAAAGTCGCCCAACTCATTTCCCCATTGAGTAGGCCACCCCCATCCCCTTCCCTCCACTCCACTCTACCAAGAGCAGCCACCCAATCACCCTTCCTCCACCTTGGCTAAAAGCCTGCAGAGAACCAGTGGAGTGCAGCAGCGACCCCATCTTCCCCCTGGCGTCCCTGGAAGTCCAAGAGCTATCGTCGGAAGCGTCTGCCTGTCTTCTTCGCAACGGAAGTGGTTTCGTTGTCGTCCGAGCACCGTGCTGCTCGGGAGAGCCGTTCTCCCTCGACTGCGCGAAGCTCTCCTGACAGAGCACCTGAACGTGATTGGAAGCTCTGCCACGACAAATCCAGCATGAATCAAGACAAGATCCCTTCTGCAAAGTTTTTTCTCCTTCTGTCTACTTTCAGAATCAAGAAGCAGAACTCCGTTCGGCATCCTGTAGCAGGAGTTATCAATTTTCTCCCTCAGCCACGCGGTTCTGCTTCCCACAGTCTGCACCGACTTGTCGTCATTGTTCAGAGTTTCCTGGTCTTCTCCGGCATCGTTTGGCTTCCCCGTCAGTTTTTCTATGAAGAAGACTCGTCCACGGTTCCAACGACTCCAACGGTGCTCGATTCTGAGTTCGGGAGCTGTCGGGGCAACCTCTGCAACCTGCTGTTGGAAACCAGGAACTGTCAGTCCGAGAATCTGCCTCCCTGTTCGGGCCTCCACCCAGACCAGCATCGACGACAGAAGAAATTAATAAAATTTGGACGACTTCCTCGGCCTACTACGAAGATTTTCCAGGTGGTTTTGTCCCCAATAAAATTCGGTAGCAGTTGCAGCAGTCAATTCATCAGTCTCCTGTCAGCACCCACAGAACTGGGCAGAATCGGCAACCCCCCATCTTCGGTGTTCCCTTCTCAAATTCCCCTCCCCGCTTGGCCGGCTGAAGGCCCCTCCCTGTGTGGAGGTAGTGTTTGGATGTAACTATCATCTTCCCTTCCCCACGATCCCCCCCTTGCATGGGGTGTAGTGTTGTAATAGCTTAAACAGGTCAAGCTACCCCGGCGCGGCGTGTGGGGAACCCACGCTTCCCCGCTCGCCCTCGTCTCCGAGCGGGACCGGTTTCTTCAAACCGGTCGAGTGAGTGCTCCAAAACTTTGCTGTAATTCATGCTTGTTCTTTCAATATTAGTTTATAAACTCCGCTGGCCGTGACGAGAGCCCGATCCTTAAGCTCATTTGCTATAAGTGATCATCGTGGGAAGAGAGTGGAACCCGTGCCCTTTGGCACTTCGTCGGACCCTTGATTTGGGCAGCCATACCCTTGGGGAATCAAACCTTGGCATTGCTGGCCCTCTGCCAGCAAGGGCCTAGCCCACACAACCTCCCCTTGGCATTGCCAAGTTACCCCGGGTCTTAGTGAGCATCGGGTGAGCGGTTGCTATTATCGGTCCGTTTTGAATGCTTAATTGTGCTTGCTTGTTGAGTCCTAGGTTGTGTCACATCACGTAAAGGACGTGAGGGCTATCAAAGCATTATGGAAGGCAAGCATTCCAAGGAAGGCGATGACGCATATAGAGGAAGAATGTGGGCTGTGGAGAATTTATGTAATTGAATTGGGAAATTGAGGCCCAGAGCGCCGAAACCTTAATGTAGCCCCTTTTGTTTCAATGAAATAAACACGGGGCCTCGATGCCATTACGTGTACTCTTTACACCCTCTTTTTTCTTTTTTTTAGACACGTCTCCAAAGTCAAACGCGTGTCCACTTTCCCTTTTTTTGGGTAGACGCATCTTCGGGACCAGACGCGTATACAGTTTCCACTTTTTTCAATACACCTGTTATAAAGATTTTCTCTCTCCCTTTTTTTGTTTGGACACGTCTCTATAGTAAGATGCCTTAATAATTTCACATTTTTTAACAAAAATATGGAAGCGTCCCTATGACCAGACGCTTTCATGTTTTTTTTTGTAAGCGTCTTGGCGCTTTGACGCGTCCATTAGATGCGTCTTCGCGCCAGGACGTGTATTTCGTTCGATTTCAAAAGTATAACGGCCGAGCCCCCCCGCCTCTTCTTCTTCCTCACCCAACCAACCTCTCCCTCTTCATCTTCTTCCCTTCTCCCCTAGTTTTCTTCTCCCATTTCAGGCAACGGAGCGTGCCGGTCCTAGTGGCAGCGGCGGAAAGAGGAGGTGGCCGCCCCCTCGTCCAAGAATCGAGGTGGAAGAACAAGAATAAGCTGCCATGGAGGAGGAAGAACCTCTCTTGGCCATTGAGGGCCCCGAGGGACCCGACGGCGCGGAGGTGGCCAAGCACGATGCGGTAGGCCCCCTAAACCTTCTTTTTTATGCATTATTTGACTGTTTTGTGAGGTGTGGTGAGAGAGGGAGAGGGCAATGGCGGTGGCGGTGATGGGGTGAAGAACGCGACAGATATAGCTGACGTGTTCTAATTTTTTTTAAAAATTAGTTATTAAAAAAATATTGAAGGCGTCAAGACGTGTAGACACGTTAAAATATTTTATTAATAATATTTTTTTTGGAAATTATGAATGCGTCATGTCGGGCTAACGCGTTAATATTTTTTTTAATTTTTATTTATTCAAAAAAATTTGAAGGCGTCAAGACGGGCTGACGCGTCCATCATTTTTTTATTTTTAATTATTAAAAAATATTTGAAGGCATCAAAGCGGGCTGATGCATTTTTGTATATATATATATATATATATATATATATATATATATATATCGTGTGTTATTGCTGTTATTTATTGTTGGCTCCTCTTTTACTGACGTGGTGTTCTTGTTTTCTTCTTTGTGATGTGCAGGGCGTGATGAGGACCTGCATCAGTTGGTACTTGGTGGTAGCCGCCTATAGAGGCCTCCCAGACTTCCAGAGGGGCAGACTAGATGGGATGGGATTCAGGGTATTCCTACAGATCGCGCCCTTCTGGCTCGACCTACCCCTTATCCAGGCATTGAGAGAGAGGTGGCACGTGCTAAGTAGGGCGTTTCTGATGCCGCGGGGGCACATGGTGCCCAGTTTGGAGGACGTAGTCCGGATCACAGGACTACGAGTTGACAGTGAGGCGGTGAGCGGCGTCACCTACCCTGACTACCGCGAGAGCGCCCTGGAGCTGCTGGGGCTGGGGAGCAATACGGTAGATAGAGAGAGTAGGACGGTCACTAGGATGGCCGTCATGGACGTGCTGGGGTTCATCGACCCTCGTCAGCGCTTCGGTGAGACTACAATTGAGTTCCTGGTGCAGATGGAGGGAGCCGCGCGTGCCACGTTCTGCTAGGACGTTAGGGACCACGGGCGTGCGGATCACGACCTTCGACGGTTCCTATTTTTCTTGTTTGGGTGACTCCTGGCCACGAAGGAAAACGACATCCATTGTCACTTCTCGGAGATCCTAATGGACTTGGATCGGGTAGGGCAGTACGCATGAGGGCAGCCCTACTCGCACACTTGTTGGCCTACCTGTCTCAGGGGATAGGTCGAGAGACTACAGTTAGCGGCTTCGCACCGTTCCTCCAGGAATTCATTAATTTATTTATGCGCGGCTAGTCCTATTTTATGTTTGTGCAATTGATTGTACTAATGACATGCAATGGATGCAGGTGTGGAGTTATTACTACATTCTGATGGAGAGGGCCCGACAGTGGCACCCGACAATTGTGAGGCTGGCTCGACGGTGGAGGCTGATCGTGAACCCGGCCCCACATTCTTACCACTTGATGGCGCTATGACGCGAGTTGATGGAGTATCCCAAGGCCATGGTATGATTTTTTTTTGGGTATATTTGTCTTTTACTTGTGAATGCAATGACTGATATGATGCATGCATACAGGTGGTCTGGAGGCCCTACCTAGGCATGGAGGATGCTGACTAGCCTTGGGTCGAGGCCAGTCGAGCTCGCTTCGGGCGGGACCTCTGGGTCCATTGCCGGAAAGAGATCAAGCCGCTTCAGCTCACCTTGGGGCTCGCCCAGGAGTGGTTAGAGGTGGATGCGCTGAGCCTCATTGGGCGAAAGACCCGGGGAAAGGTGAAGCACATTGACTAGCGTGTATGCTTCCCTGCGTAGTTCCAGGATTGGAAGCAGGGCGGCATCCCCGTGGTGTCTCACGCGCATGACAACACAGACTACCTGCAACGTTACCAGGAGACCCACATGACTTGTCTCCAGCTTGGGAGACCACTGGGGGTAAGTATGAAATGAGCATTGATTTTTTTTTTTTGTGAATGTGTGAATATGAATATGACCCTAACCTACATGCTTATGAATGCAGGATGCCCGTGACACCATCATCACCGACCTCCGGGCTCAGCTGGCGGACGCCAGACAGCAACTGGCCACCACCCGTGAGGCTTTAGACACCTTGGTGAGTTTATGCAATTCCCCTTTTTTTTTATTTTGAAACCTGGATTCCTACTGCTCAGTCACTGACCGTCATTGTACCTTTGTTTCAGCATGCCCAGCATAGCGCAGCAGCGGGGGCGACTAGTGGAGCCTCCTCCAGCTCTCAGGTTCTTCCTTCGGAGGTCGCCTCCCTCCAGGAGCAGCTCGCCAGCGCAATGGCACGTGCCGAGGAGGCCGAGCGCGAGCTCGCGACTCGGGTGAGTACTGTTTGCATACTTTTGGATTTAATTATGAATTGCTTTCTTCTAACCTCACGAGGCTATGGGCCCTGGCAGGTGGCAGAGATTCGCGAGGCACTAGTCCGAGTTGAGGTGGAGCACGTTGCCCGAGCGGCCACTGTGACAGACTTGGAGGCGGAGTTACGACGTTGCGACGCCAAAGAGCTGCCACGAGACGTGTTGGAGCTGAGGGTTTCCCTCCATGTGGCAAGGAGAGAGGGAGAGAGGGAGAGAGTGTAGAAACCCAAAATTTAAAAATGAGAAATAAAATTTTCAATTTCATTATGTAATTAAAATTTTCATGTAATAATCAAATTATATTTTTACTATATGAAATAAGCTAGATTATTAAATTTACTTGAATTAACTAGAATTAAATAGATATTAAATGCTTTAGACCTTAGATAAATCATAGTAAGCCCAATAAAAGTCCATGTAATGGATTAGGTTTACAATTGGCCCATTGGATAATTCATAATGGGCTGAATTAATGGTTAAAGGATTCAATAAAGGTTAAATTAACCTTAAATTCGTAACATGTGTTTAATATGATATTTAAGGGATTATAATAACCTAATCTCTAGAAGGTTGGTACAAAAATCGACCCTTACCTAACAGCCCACATTGGACCAGCTGTTTTTACATTGGTTTCACACCAAATTGAGGCTAGGTTAAGAGGAGAAATTAGAATTTTTTTCTAATTCGGAGTTGGAAAGTTTGGCATTGTTAGGCAAGGAATCTTGACACATTTGGCCAAGTTTTGACTATAAATAGGACCCCATTCGACCCTCAAACCATCCTTGGAGGTTAAGTATACGCTGCTGCGAAGATTGGTGGAGATTTGAAGGAAGATTTGGAAGATCAAAGGGTTTTCTTATATTGGGGATATTTCTTTAGATCCGTCTAAAGGTAGGTGTCTCTCAGGCTAAACTTCAATTAAATCATGCCATCTTGTTCATTTTTCTGTCCTCTTTCCATTGATAGCTCATTTGTTAAATTCCGTTATGAAATGAGCAAGTTATGGCCATTTTATTGGAGGGGTATTCCCATTTTTTCATCAGGTCCAGAACGCGCTATACATCAGTAGCGCGTTCTGAACGCGCTGGCCCGATATAGCGCGTTCATACAATGTATTTTCGCGTTCCCGAATTATTTCAATAAAAAAAATTATATTTCTCCAGATCGCGCTAGCACTGGCTAGCACGTTCTTCATGTCGCGCTGGCCAAGGGCAGCGCGTTCAAAGAAAAAAAAAAGAAAATAATTTTTTGGGTATAAATATATATATATATATATATATATATATCTATCTATTATGAACGTGAAAATTAAAACCAAAACCAGCCGCACCGCACCTCGGCACTGCAAAAATAAATAAATAAATAAATATATATATTACTAGTTTTGTATCAATTCACAACTCAAGCCCACATCATATGCCCCTTGGGTCCTGACCCAAGGGTGAGCTCTCCAACATATAAAGCCATGCAAGTTTTTATAACTTCTAATGTGGGACTAAACTTAAGTCACTATACAATAGGAACTATATCCTTTGAAAATTCACGTTAATTGTACTCATTTAGTCACCAAAAGTAAGAAAAGGTAATATTAACATGTTTTAATTCTTACAACATGTTAAAAATTTATTTTTGTAGAATGGAATTATTTTTACATGTAAAAATCTAATTTTCACCATATTAGTTTATACATACTAAAAATTATTTCCAACATGTTAAAAATATTTTCAGCATGTTAAAACTGACTTCCAATATGATAAAATTATTTTATACATACTGGGATATAAAAATTATTTTCAGCATGTTAAAATCTATTTTAAAGCTATTTTTGTGCATATGAAAGCTAATTTCCTATTAAATAATTAGTAAAATGATGCATGAAAATTACTTCCAGCATGATAAAATTTCTTCCAGTATGGTAAAATTATTTCAGCATGTTAGAATTATTTTTAGCATGGTAGAATTATTTTCAGTGTATTAAAACTATTTTTCAGCATGATAATTCTATTTTCCTATCAAATAATTAGCAAATAAATATAGAAAAATGATTTTTAGCATGATAAAAATTATGTTGTCATCAGAGAATTTTTGTAATCAGCATGGTAAACTTATCTTATCATCTTATCAGTAAGTTAATGTATGAGAATTATTTTAGCATGTTATGTATTAATTTTAGTATGTTAAATATTAATTTCTAGCATGTTAAAAATTAAATCCAGCATGAAAATTTTATTTTAACCATCTTATCAGTAAAGTAACATATAAAAATCATTTTCAACATGTTAAGATTATTTTTAGCGAATTAGAGTTATTTTTGACATAAAATTCTATTTTATTATCATACGGTTAATTAATGTATGATTAAGTACTAATATCTAAACTCATGGTTGTAATTCATAAAGCATATATTTTCATAACTAAAACTCTATGTTTTATGATTCTGAGATTTAGCTAAGATATTTAAAAATTAATTCGAATCAATTACTATCTTAAATTTTCTTCCTACTTACCGTTCATTTTTGAACTCTACGACTTAATGTCGTTAAACATTATGCCTTAAATTGTTATCCACTTTTCTTGCAACTTCTGAAATTGTGTCAAATCTGTGCTTATTACAAACAGCATATTCTTGAAAATTCTTGGCCATATACATTAAAGTGGATGTCTAAACGTACTTGGGATCTTCGGATCCATATGACTCAATGCCTGGCATTAATGGGGCCCGGTCTGGTCCTGGGGGGAGCGCCCGAAAGTACTTGTGCCCATGGGAGTTGATTGACCAACGGTGTGGCATTGCACCGAAGTGTATGATAGATTTACTTGATACGACATTCCACTATTCGTACTTGTTTACTTGAAAATTACATGAATTACTTGACTTGCGTGAAAATGGCCAATTACATGAAATTCTTTACTTGTTCAAAGTCATTACTTGGAAATTCATCTTGATATCATATCATCTCAATTACTTGAAAATTCTATTCATGTTTATACACTTCCCGATACAAGTTAGAAAATTGTTTAAATTACTAACACTTAAAGATTGCCTGGTTCATAGAGATATAAAATCATGCTGAGCTTTTAGCTCACCCTACGTTTTGGTTAATTGTTGCAGGAAATGAAAATGTACAAGGGAATGGACAAGAGTGAGAGAGTGATTTTCCTTTTTACCTAGGTTTATGTAGATCATTAGTGTTTTACAAGAATGATGTACTTTGGGATTGGAAGTTTGTAATTACCTTTATGGCTTATGAATTAGTGATGTAACTTCATTTTGATGGAATAAAAGTATCATTTTCCCGTTCATTTCTGACTTTAGAAATAAAATTGTACATGCTCTGATCGACACGCGTGTTTACGACTCGTCGCACCCTCGATATTCCGCGTCGGGACGTGACAGAGAGAGGAGAGGGAGAGAGAGGGAGAGAGAGGATAGGAGGGTAGAGAGGTAGAGGGAGTGGGACGAGAGGAGGGCCTTAGAGGCCCAGGTGATGGAGCTCCGGCTAGGCCTCATCACGGCGTAGCAGAGGTTGAGAGAGAGCGAGGAGCGCTACCAAAGGGGACTAGAGTAGCACGCGGCACGCCTCCATTAGTCGGGCTCCTTCTCTATTGGTAGCTATATAGTTTCCTCAACAGAGGAGCGTCGAGTCGCCAAGGCTAAGCGGGCGCTGCGAGGTGAGGCGAGTACTGCCTCGCAGAGCTCCAGGAGGCCTCCTAGGGATCCCCGTCCTAGGAGAGAGGAGAGGGACGATCAAGAGGGTGGTGGTGAGAGTTAGAGAGAGGTACTTGTACAGCCACCCTCCCCCACTTATGATGTACATGACAGTTTATATATATATGAAATGATTTCTCTTCTATCACTTGTTGTCTCTTGTGCGTTCCTTCTCTTCTACACCTCTTCTCTTTTACATTGGTACCACGTGATATATTCGACAATACCTCACCCCAAAATGGAGAATCGTGTCTCGCCGAGGCCATTCTTTTCAACAGGAGTTTACCACCAAATTCAACGACGCCAACTTCTAGCCCTCTTTTCTGCGTGAATGCCCCCATTTTTTTTATGTCCATACTCAAGAAATATCTACAACAAGACAATGAGCATAGGAAACCTTTAGACTACATAGGGGGCAAGTCAATGAGTTACACCACTGTTGCGTGCTTTTTTTGTTTATTATTATGCCGAAGACCGGGTGAAGGAGGGGATATAGCAGGGAAGAAAGACACGTGAGTTTGATATATCTCGGGTATCCTCCTTGCAGTTGCATGTCTCTCACGGCGGTATCGGGCACTCTCCTTTTACGGAAAGCCGAAAAGGGTCGAATGGCACGGAAATGTCAGGATAAGGGTTAACCAGACAGGGTGCGGGCGTGCCAATCGATTTCTCGACAATCACCCATGGAACCAAGGGTTGACCGGGGAAGCACCACCAGGGCCCGGCACGTGGGCTCAAGCGAGCGGGCGACACGTGGAGAGAAGGGGGTTCCACGGGAGCGAGTGCATAGGCGATTGTGGGAATCGTGTACTGGACGTCTTTCCCCACCGGTCGCAAGCAACCTATGTTTATTTACATCGGATTGAATCCGAACACCTTCGTTCTGAGCTGAAGAAAAGTCTGTATATATTCCTGAAGCCGTAGGTTGAGGGCCGGGAGCATTCCGCAGCTAGGGGTGCGCTTTCGAATGAAGAGTGTATACTGGGGTGAGGATGTTGGGCACGGATGCCGAGTGGTATGGGTAGAAAGTTGGGGGCCCGAACGTGGATGCGAGAGCATTCGTCCAATTGGCGGTGTAATTTTTCAGATATACATGTCTTTACAGGTAGGCCGTAGTGGCCAGGGTACAACTGGGGCACGCCATGAGACAATTCCGATGTGATGATCGGTCCCCGGGTCAATGCGTGACGGGTGAACACATGTGTGTTTTATAGAGGGCCCCTCCCGTTGCGTGGGCCATGGTGGCGACACCGAACGGGGGGCTTATGACTGGACGACTGGAGGGATGCATCGATCCGGTGCCTGGGCGAGGGCCGATTACGACTCGAATAGAGCGGTCGAACATGGCCTCGTGACTGCGAGGGAGCGTGACGTCATGCTACGCGTATGGTTGCAACCGACGGACACGTGAGGGGGAATCCCAGCATGAGGGGATGTTCGCCCTTGTCATAACGTCTCGCACATTGTGGGTGCCGACTTGTGTGTTACGGCTAAATACGACGTGAGGGGAGTGCAAACGACATACCCCCGGCGTACCAAGCCGATGAACAAGTCACCCACACACAGTTCTCCTTAGCTCGTTGCCTGGAGCCGCTTGAAGCTTGAAGGCCGTCTTGTCTTCTTATCTTCCATCCATCATTTTACTCCTTGAGCTTCTAAGGGGTTTTTATAGAGAAGTTGAAAGGGTTAGAATGGGTTTAGGAGGGCTAGGTTGATAGGGTCAAGCCAGCCTGCGTAAACCTGAGTGAATAGTGCAGGGAGAAAGGGTTTACGCGGACCAGCTCATAGGGTTGAGCTGGGCTGCGTAAACCCCTCCCCTGGGTGGGATTTAGGCCGACCAGCCCAATAGGCTGGTCTGGTCCGCGTAAACCCCTCCACGGAGGCTGTTTTTTGTAAAAAGGGTTAGAATGGGTTTAGGCGGCCGCGCCCCGGGGCGAACTGGCCCCGGGGCCAGTCGTGACCCCAAGGGATGGCCCCCGGGGTCTCCTTGTGTCTTCTACAGGTGTCTTTTGAAGGACGTTAAGCTCCGAGAAACTGGGATGGGCCCATGGGGGCTGTTGTTCTTCGGGTTGTTGTAGCCGCTCGCAAGGCGTTCAGGTAAATGCCCGGCACACCCCGGATTGCCGAACGGCTTGGGTAGCTGGCCGAGGGGCCCCAAGGTGGGCCTTGGGTTGAAGATGGGAGCTCGTGGGAGCTAAGGGGAAGCATCTCAGGGATGTGAGTCATGCCTCGAGCTACATGCCATGTTGCACGGCGGGTCGACAAGGTAGCCTCGAGTTGGCCTGAGTGCTAGAGTTAAGTGGCTTATTGCCACGTGTCTGAGTGTCGGGGTTGACCCTGGCTTGTTGGGGGGTCGTTGTAGGACCTAATTGATGTGCTGGAACCACGGGGCAGCCCATGGTTTGGTGTAGACGGGCTGGAATACACGCGCCCACAAGGTTTCCTATAGAATGCCGAACACACCCGTGCTAGCCGTATATGTGCGCGGTAGGCCTCCAAAGCCTGTGGTCGACTTGGTTAGGTCTCCCTTTGACCTTGGAGGGTTGAGAGAAGTGTCTCGGGGTGGGCCCTTGGACCTTTCACTGGGTGCCACGTGGTGTGGCTTAACGTCGGGGCGCCCCCGGGTGGTCCCGGGCGGCCATGTAGGATACGGGCAAAGCCCAAATGTGAGTGGCCGGGTTTGACCCCAGACAGTTGTTTATGTCGCCGCGTGTCACGGCAAGCTGGTCAGGACCCTTGTAGGGACCCATAGGGCTGTGGAAAGGGCTAGGTAGCCCATGCCTTGAAGGTGTTCGGGGAAATGCCCAAACCCTTATTTCTTGTTATTTTGCCGGGAAATAGTCCGGGTACAACAAATGCCCCCCACGGGGCATGCGTCGGAGGCGGAGACGATGGAATACAGCCCGTGAGACCCCTGTTCCTGGCTGTTGTAGTTGTATTTTGACACTTCATGTGCCTTTATATTGCTGTGCTGTATATGTTGATTTTCTGGTATTCTGACTATTTTTTTGGGTGCCATGTCTTGTAGCTATGGCACGATTCGGCAGAGATGGGCGAGTCCCGAGGCATGTGGCTCGGGAGGAGGACCACTGGGTGCGGCGGACTGAACGGCCGATGACTCCTCTGGGTCCACCGGTGGTTATTGTGGCTAGGGTGGAACGGCTGGATTCGGGGCATACAGCAGTTGCTGAGGGCCCCGTTGGTGAGAGGGCAGCTGGAGTTGGGACTGTAGAGGTGGCCCAGATTTCGGGGGCAGGCAATCTATACACCTATGACTAGAGTAGAGGTTATCCTTTGGAGTTCCCCTTAGATCGCCATCTTTTTGAGTTCACCAGGAGCTATGTCCCTCCCGGCACGGAGGAGGGTGACACCTAGATCCCGGGAGCCCGTCGCTGGCTTGAGCGGGCTATCTTGATTGGCAGGGACAGCCTGCATGGTGTAGCATTCCATAGTTACTCAAGCTTTTCTAAGGATTAATGGAGGCAGCGTCAGTTCCCCAATGTTGAGTGTCTGGGGTCCTTTGGCAGAGCAGAGCAGTCTGGTGTCAGAGTTGGGCCACTGGGCCCTGCTTTCTGGGACTTGCACGGTCACCACCGGGCAGAGACAGAGGGGACCGCTGGGTTGGTGTTGGAGCTGGCGGGCTCGCAGTATGCTGGGGAAGGCTATGATGACCACAACATCTTGGATGGAGTTATGCGGCAGACCGTCATCAGCTGGTACGGTCGCTGGGCAGTGATCTCGTCACACTACTACCGTCAGGGCGCCACTGAGTGGCTGATGGGAATTGTTCACCACTACTGGGTGCTGCTGGATCGGGCTGGGATCAGGTACGCGGTGACTGCCGCTTTGTACGCGTACCCGTGCTACACCGGACTGCTACAGGGATTGCTGGAGCGCTTCAATCGTCAATGGAACATAGTGGCGACAGCAGAGGGAGAGACCACCCTTGACTTGTGGTCTCTATTCCGAATTTTTGGGTTGCCGATCATCGGTGAAGGGTATGAGGAGGTGGTACTGGATGACCTCCACCGTAGCCATACCGACGGACAAGGGTGATACCGGGTACATTACAATTACCGATATCTTCTAAAGACTTGGAGGGACCTGGCCCTGGCTGGGAGAGATAGAGCCACCCAGACTCCTAGGGTGTGAGTCTGCCGCTAAATGTGTGAGTCTGCCACTTGTACAACGGACCCTTATGCTTCTATCAGGAATTTGCCAAGGATCAGACTCCGTGGGAGGAATATACTGAGGTGGAGCTACAGTTTCGGACGTACTCCCGATACATATATGCTCCATAGGAGGGGTGGAATCCGCACAGTTTACCGGATGTGACACATCTTGCCGCCTACTTGGCATACTGGTTAGCGACATTTGTGGTCCTGCATGGAGAGGATGGTCTGTTGAGGGCTGAGTTGATGTGGCCGACCTATTTGTTGGCGGAGGGGAGACAGTTGGCCCTAGCTCCTGTTGAACTTGCCAACATATATCAGGGACTGGGAGTTCTGGCGACGCACCCGGCGCCGAGAGAGAGGAGTATACTTCTACCGACCCACTATCTCAGTGCGTGTACCGGGCTGCTATTTCCGGGATTGGTGACGCAAGGGACCGTGGCGAACCTGACGGCACCACTTTTGTTCAGCTTCACTGGACAGCCAGACGGGATGCAGAGGCATAGTTGGAGGGGGCCAAGAGAGCTCTTTGCTACCTGCCCGCCCGGGGCGAGGAGGGACTGCCTTTTGACAGTGTTGTGAGGGACTCCAGCCTTTTCTTGGGGGCTTTAGGCGGAGGGGCGATCAGCGCCCACCTCGGTCAGGGGGTGATAGATGCAGGGTCGAGGACTGAGTGGGTACAGAGCACCCGGTCGGTAGTGTTCACGTTGCACCAGTCGACAACGAGTTCCTTGGAGCCGTACTACCCGCATCGGTTTGCAAGGAACTTTGGATACGACCAGGGGATCCTGCCGAACCGAGAGTTTCCTCTGACAGGCAGGTAGTATAGGGGCAAGGATACCCACCTACTTGCAGCAGCATGGTGGGACTTTTACTATCCCCGGGAGCCCGAGCGACTCCCGATGCTGGGACAAGGACGTCGAGGGTGATTCGACGTACACTACGCCAGGTGGTGGTTCGAGCACATCCACCTATACCGGCAGAAGGCCTCCGCGATCAGGAAGGTGGAGGAGAGTCGCTTACTGAGGGAGGATCTACCTCCGATTGCACTAGATGAGGGGTACCTGAGGACCCACGTTGCTCGGATCCTTCGGAAGGTCGAGCGACTTGTGGAGCAGTGGTCCCGGAGCAGGCGGGGCTTGTCATCCGTGAGCTGAGGCAACGGAGGGGCGCTGAAGCCCTTGAGACAAGTACCGACAATAGCGGTAATGACTGGGGCGAAGGTGCCTCGACCGAGGGCACCTAGGACCTGGTGGACCCAGTTCCTGGCCGATTGCAGCTTCCAGAGCAGGGGTTTGCTGGACCGGGCGCTCCCTGACGGGAGCTTTACCGACACGGCGATCGATGACTGGAGACGGCACATCGGTCACGTGATCGGGTCAGCCGGGCCCGTGGAGTTCGTGTCCCAGATCAAGTGTGCCCGCACTCTGAGGGACATTAGGGAGGCCGTCGCGAAAGGGGCCCGAGTGTTGGCGCTGAAATCGGAGCAGTTTGTGCCCTTATTGTTGACTCCCTTCGGAGCTTCAGGTAAGGCTTTCTTGTTTCTAGTATGCACCCCTCCCCTTTTTATCTTGTTATTCTTTGAGTGTGTAATTGGGGCATTGTACAATGCCATGTTTGTTGACAGGTTCTGCGGCAGAGGGGGATGACCCCTCCACGGAGGCATCCTCAGGAAGCGGGGACGGAGGTCTGCAGCCCAGGTGGAAGCACCCTCGTGTGGGGGCTGCAGAAGCCGAGACTGGTGGGTCCCCTGGAGCACTCGACACTGGCAGGCAGGTTGAGGCAGAGATGGCCTTAAGTAAGTGTTGCTTCGCCTTCTTTGCTCCTAGTTGGTTTAGCCATGGTAGCTGGCTAATCTTATTTTGTTGAATTTGCGTTTTGTAGCTCCGCTGGAGACTGGTGTGGAGGCGGCTTTCTCGCCCCCTCAGGAGGTGGACCCTCTACCTGAGGAGGGGGGCGAGTACGAGATAGATATGGAGGGGCTCCTTCGTCTGATGGATGAAACTTCCCCCAATCTTGAGACCTTTCCCGATTTTGAGTCATGGAAAGCTGCTGGAGGAGCCCATTCAAGTAAGGGCTTCTAATACTAGGTGTGAGCTACGATTTCGCTTGCTTCCGGTTACTGACATAACCGTCTGCATTGTACAGAGGAGGCAGAGGCGTCGGGGGCTAAGGCCCCTGCTGAGGTACTGAGCGGAGCACCTGAACATGCGGAAGAGCCAGCCCCCACGGTGGCTAGTAGCTGTCCGAGTAAGTGTCCAATTGCTGTTGAGGGGATCTTCCTGTTGTTGTTGGACTTTTTCAGCAAGCCATAATTATTGACTTGATTTTAGTTATTTGTGTGGCAGGTGAGGATGCGGCGGCCACCTTGAAGATGATCCAGGAGTTGGTTGATGGTGGCCCCCCAGTGGTTCTGCCATCCTTTGCTGGCGAGCCCAGGTAGGCGGCTTTTGTGCCCCCACCCATTGTTGAGGACACGCTGGGTGGACTACCACAGTCGCTGGCAAAGGTACCTCACCTACCTGTGCCGACCGTGGTATCGGCTTGCATGGTGGGGCTGGTAGAGTCCTCCAGTGTGGGACTATCAGGTATGTAGTGGAGTACTTGGTCATTTCATGGTGGATTGCTCTGCTTTGTCCACCCGTGCTGAGCTTTCATCAGGGTTGATTACAGGTACATCTTCCCCTCTGGAGGAGGGAGAGCCTCCCTGGGACGTGGCCCGGGTAGTAGGAGATGAGCCTGCTATCGCAATTTCTACTGGGGGCGACGAGGAGTTCGTCGACATTGAGGGGGTTTCCGAAGGGGACGCCCCAGCTGGTGAGCTTCTTGCCTAACACCTCTGGCTAGGAAGTTATCTTCATGTGAGGTTGGATTTGGTAGTAGCCTGACTTGGCTTCTTGATGTATAGGTGCCTCTGATTTGCCTACAGCTGGGGGTTCATCGGAGACCTCATCTGGTTCTTCCGGTAGTGGCAGCGCAGCGATGGAGACTGACGAGAGCTCGAGCTCTTCTTCCTTTGAGGCCTCTTCTACCAGGGATGCCGAGATTGAAACGGTTTTGGAAGGTATATAGAGATCCTTCCTTCCTCCCCATTAGCTTTGATTCAGAGTTTATAGCGGGGTGTTGATGCCATCGTGTTGTGTCCAGGCTTGGAATCTGAGGGGGAGCGTGTGCCGACTTTCGTCGAGAAGGACTAGGGAGAGCCCTCCATCTCCCCAGTGGCAGCTGGGGATGGCCGGATTATCAGGGAGACCCTACCCTCCCCGACTTCAGCGGGGGGTGCCGCTGACGTGGGGGAGAGGTTACCCTCACCGACCCCGAGCGGGGATGTTGCAGGCGTGGCGGGAGCCACACCAGGTGAGAGTTAGGACCTTTCTTAGGTTTTTCACCCTGTCTTGTCACAAGGAAGTCCCGAATGTTGCTGACTGTTTGATGGGATTGTGCAGGTCCTTTCGGTGTGTTGGCTGAGACGGGCCACTCTTCCCTGGAGCTGGGGATTGAGTGGCCTACGTCTATTTCACCACCAGAGCCGCTGCTGGACGCCAGCATGGGTGCGGCCTTGCTCCAGCGAGGTCGAGGGTACCTAGGAGGCGACCCCCTGCCTTCTCTGGAGGAGCTTCGGTAGTGGCTGAGGGACTGCACCCAGAGATACCACGGACTTGGCTTCCCGCGCGAGCTCTGGCTGTCTGGCTTGGCCGGCATCTGGGCGAAGTACCTGCAGCTCCTGGAGGCTCAGGAGCAGAGGGCTCGACAACTAGTGTCCGTTCGAGAGGTGCAGGAGCAGCGGGCTCGGCTCGCGTTGGCGGCTACCGAGCAGAGGAGGCACGCTGATGCGGCCGTGTCACTTGCTAGGGACCGCGCTATGCATCTGAGCGAGGCGGAGAGTAGGGCTGAGGCCTTGCAGATGGCCTTGGAGGAGCAGCGGCAAGTAGTAGAGCTTGATAGGGTTGAGTGGAGGACTACCGAAGCCGGGGTCGAGGCTAGTGTTCAGCTTGCGTCAACCTTTGAGGTGGAGCTCGCGGCTGCGGAGTCTCGCCTGACGGCACTAGAGAGGGGCGAGCATGGGATATGACTATATCACCTCTCTTTCTCCTTTCCATTTTTTTTTATCCGGACTATATGTCTTTTGTTACCCCAAGGGCATGTCTTGGGCTCCCTTTTATAGATATCAATGACAAACTCCGGATTTTGGTGATGTTGTTTGCTGAGTTGTTCTTCTTCCCAGTCTATGGGACAGGGTTGGGTACAAGGGATGGCGACCACTTACTGTTGGTCGTGCTTTATTGTTTTAACATGTTCTGGTATAGGGGGTAGGGAACTGGGTTTACCCGGCTTCCGGACATTGGAATAAAAGACTGGGTAAGGGGAATGGTGTAACTAGATTTCGAATGGTGGGAGCTGAGTGCTGGTTATTGGGAAGTAGGGGAAAAGCCCTAGTGCAGGGTTGGCGTAGGCCCGTCCGGACGTGGCGGCCTACTGGGTTAGAGTCGGGAACTAACTCTGGAATGCGTCGGTTATGGGTTGACGCCTGGGTATTGGGTGTTTGTATGTCGTTAGCCGGTAATGTAGCTCTTCTCGGCTTAAGAAATGGGGGCTGGGTTGGCCGAAAGGCCTCAAAAGCTATCACAGCCGAAGGCTAGGATTAGGGGCTGGGACTGGTGACCTGTGAAGGAATTGTGGTCGAAACTGGAGCTGGGGACTGGCGGCTGGCCTGTGAAGGCGTTGTAGCCGGGAACTGGAGTTGGAAACTGGCGGCTGGCCTGTGAAGGTGTTATAGCCGGAAGCTAGAGCTGGAAGCTGGCGGCTGGCCTGTGAAGGCATTATAGCCAAAAATTGGAGTTGGAAGCCGGCGGCTGCCCTGTGAAGGCGTTGTAGCCGGAAGCTAGAGCTAGAAGCTGGCGGCTGGCCTGTGAAGGCGTTGTAGCCAAAAACTGGAGTTGGAAGTTGGCGGCTGGCCTGTGAAGGCGTTGTATCCGGAATACTGGGACTGGTCAGCTAACCGTTGAGGTGTGTAGTCGAGTGTTAGAGCTGGAGGTTGGAATTGGAGCTGGACAGCTAGCTACTGATGCGTAGCGACCGAAAGGCTAGAACTGGTCGGCCGACCGTTGAGGTGTGTAGCCGGGTACTGGTGCTGGGATTGGCGATGACCGACCCTCGGGGGTGTAGTGGCCACCGTTGTCGTGGAGTGATGTGAAGGTCGTCGTCAGCGAGGTGTCGCGGTTGACGGCTTTCATTAGTGAAGAGTAGAAAGGGAGAGAGAGTTTTTTTTCTCTTTACCAGCTCTAGCGCCCTTGCGGGTTTTCGCCAGAGCTGGCCCCCTTTTACTTTTTCCGGTGCGCCTTTGCGGGTTTTCACACCGAGGGATTACCCGATTTTACCTGAGGCGCCCTTTCGGGTTTTCTCCTTAGCTGGGTTAATGGTAATTTTTGCCCTCAGTAATCCTATAGAAGGAATCAACTGAGGCCGCCGGGGTATCTCTATTTTTAAACCCATTTATATATATATATATATATATATATATATATATATATTGAGACAGTCGTCCATAGTGTGTTGCCGTCAGGGGATGTAACCTGAAACTGGAAGTTGTGGGTGGTTGGATATTGTTCCGCCATTAAGAAGGGTTTTTATACATTCTCGTGCCATGGTAGCGAAGGGCCACTTTGTCATGGCAAGATATGACTGGAGTTATGGCTGGTGGATCAGGGATTGAAGGAGAGAACTGGGATCATGATGAAACTTGAAAGCTCTGGATTTGCAGGGGATGTAGGGTGTAGTGGCATGGACTGACAAGTGTCTTGGGATATGTTTGGACATAAGTCTACTAGGATGGTGACTGGGAGCTTGACTGTCACAGGGACTGGTTGGCCTGTGGTGTCGAAGCAAGGGCCTAAGGTTGGCCGAACTGAGTGGGGGTAGTGCAAGGCCAACTGGGAATTATAGGGTTCGTATTCTAATAGTGTAAGTTGATTGAAGGTGGGTTCTGGGTGAGGCTAACAGCTCATCGAGGAGTGGATGGAAGGCCGTTCTGGCTGGTGGGGAGAGGAAGATTTTGTCGTTATCGGCTCTACCGCCCTTTCGGGTTTTCGCTAGAGCCGACCCCCTTTAGCTTTTTCTGACGCGCCCTTGCGGGTTTTCACGTCTAGGGGTTTCCCAATTTTGCCTGAGGTGCCCTTTCGGGTTTCCATCTCAGCCGGGTTGTTGGCCTTTTTGCCCCCAGTCGCCCCCCCATGGTGAGGATGACTGGGTCTTTCGGGGCATCTCTATTTTTAACCCCAATTTTTTTATTATTTTTTTTACTTACCTGGGAGCCTGGCGGCTAGACTGGTGCTGGTGCAGAGGTGCCCGTGCTCTCGTGGTGACGAGAACGAGGGCAGAGGATTAGTCCCCGAGAATGCCTGGCAGCGGTTCTGGGGAGTTGTGCTGGCTGGTTAACTGGGAATTGAAGACTGGGAGGACTGGCCGGTTAGATCCTTCATGGGGAAGGACCGGCCTCACTGGTGGTAAGTGAGACGTGCGCCTTAGTCTGGCTGGCGCGTGAACTCGTGTTCCGATGCATAATATAGCTTTATATGTTTGCCGTTTAGAGGCGGGAATGGTCTATGACCTTTGTAGTCGACAACCGTGTAGGCCCCACCCTCATAGACATTCTGGATAATGTATGGACCTCGCCAATTCGACTGTAATTTTCCACTGGAGCGCTTTGCCATGACTTCCTTTTCTTTGATCATGACAAGTTCGCCTTGCTTGAAAGCTCGCTGCTTGACGAGCTTATCATAGGGCCGGGCCATGCGGGCCTGGTACACTTGTAGGTGTTTGTAGGCTTCGAGCCGTTTACCTTCTAGATCAGCGAGCTCTTCTAGCCTCCTTTGGTACTCACTTTTGTCAGAGCCGGCAAGGCCGGTGTGGATCGCCACACAGTAAGAAGCTAACTGGACCTCAATGGGGATAACTGTGTTGAGTTATGATTTTGATGATTGTTGTGATTATTGTTTATGACCGTTATGGTTTTGATGATAACTAAACTTAATGAGTGATTACGTGATGATAACTAAACTTGCATGGTTCGGATGACAAATGGCAACGATTACATGGTCTTGATCCTTGGTTTGTATATAATCTTTGGTTGAATGTTTGATGTCAATGGGATGCATATATAGATCATTTTGATTCACAAAATGAAGGCTTCATGAGAATCTTGGTTGAAAGTGGTAGATGGCATCGAAGTGATTGAACTTGCATTGTCTTAACTTCATTTACTCTCTTATGTAGGTTTAAAATGGAATGCCAATCCCATATGCAAAGGTATCAAGATTCATGGTGAGAACTTGACACTTTGCATGCGTATATTTTTGGGAGAAAATGGTAAGTTTTCATTTGGAGTTTTTGATCTTGATAGGATATATGATTGATATGTGTTCTCACATTGCATATACACTTGGCAAATTAGACCCAATCCCATTGTTGAATGGCATCCTCATGATATATGAAATTTGGTTCAATGATGCTATCTTATTGCACAAATTGGATAGCCATATGATCTTGATGTTATGTTATGGTTGATTGAGTTTTCCAAGTGTTTTCATCCTCCTTGTTAATAATTTCATGTATGTACTTCATGCATTCATCACTTGGGATCATTGGGCATGTGTTCTTACATGTTTGCTAATGTTTTTATTTTTTCTGTATTTTTTCTACAGGTTTAGGTTGACCTAAAGGGCAGTTTAGGTCGACCTAAAATTCCTGTAGCTAGCGGTCGACCGCCAGGAAGTTTAGGTCGATCGAAAATCTCAGAAACCAACGGCCAATAGTTTTCTCAGTAGCGGTCGACCGCCAGAAGCTGCAGGTCGACCGCCAGCCCCGAGCCAACAAAAGTTGACTTTGTTCTCCACTTTGAGAAGAGCCATTCTCCTTGTATTTCTTTAATCCTAATGACACCTAATCATCCACAAAATGTGGATCTGGTCTGGAGGATGTCCAAGGACCATTCAAAGGTTATAAAACCTCCATAAGAAGGGTTAGAAATCCTAATGCTTCAAGGGGATCAAGAGAGATCAAGGGAGGCTAGAAGAGGAGATTCACAGGTACTGTAGCACCTCCGTGAACAGTGCTTCAAGCTGAAGTTCTTCATCCTTCCTCAACACATTGAAGGTAAATCTGAAGCCAATATACCCCCATCCAAGTGAAGAAGCAAGCAACCAACAAAGAGAGATCAAGAGGGAGGCCATCAAGGTAAGAAGAAGGCTGTAGGAACTCTTGGAAACATACTCCATTTTGTAAGTTCTTCATCCATCTCCAAGGTGTTTCAAGCCAAAGCTGAAGCCAGCAACCTCCAAGGAAGTGAAGAAGCAAGCAAGCAAGGATTCAAAGGAAGATTGCCCAAGGGGGAAAGAAGAAGAAGCAAGCAAGCACCGATTCGAGAAAAGGCTGCTAAAAGGTGAAAGAATATTATTTCTCAAGATCCATATGAAGTCTTTCAATCTCTGCTCAAGTGAAGATTGAAGCCACGTTCAAAGATCAGCAGCATACGTTCAAAGGGAAGCCAAATCAGAAGTTTTCTAAACTGTGCCTCATTGCCTTTGTGTTTTGGGTGTTATTTTTGTGTTCCTCGTAAACTGCGAAAACTTGTGTGTGTGTGGATCGTTGTTGGATCCGTGGTCATGTGTGTGTGTGTTGTATTTTATTCGTGTGTGCGTAGGTCTTCTTAGATCTCTGTGTGTGTATGGTTTTATCCAGATCTTAGTGTTTGTGTGTGTGGAGTGCTGCACTTGTCGCAGCGTGTGTGTGTCTTGTTGATCCGCTTGTTGGATCGTGTTGGAGACCTCGTCTTCGTGTGTGTGTGTGTATTGGGGTGCGTCCCCGTGTGTGTGGGCACGCGTCGTCCTGCGTGTGTGGTTGGAGCGTCGTCTCCGTTTGGGGATTTATCCCCGAGTGAAGCCTCACCGGGTTTGGTGAGGGGTTGACGTAGGATTGCCGTTGTTGCATCTGAACCACCTTAAAAATCGTTATGCATTGTGTATTATTTGTGTGGTTTGATTGTTTTTGTTATATGGTCGTGTGGGAATGGAGAGATTGAGAGAATTAGTTAAACAGTTTTCAAATTGCTAATTAATGTTTATCACATATTTTGTAAAAAGCCAAAATTTTCTTTAAAATTTGTAAACACCCAATTCACCCCCCTCTTGGGTGTTTCAATTGGTATCAGAGCTAAGGCTCTAATTTCATAGATCTAACGATCTAGAGTGATCCGGATCAATAACTACCATGATATACACTTTGAATTCTCCACCGGTATTTGATGGTTACAATTTTGATTTGTGGTTTGGTAGAATGTTTAGTCTAGTCAATTCATATGACCCTAAGCTATGAAAGCTTATTTCACATGGTCCTCTTGAATTACCTAAAGATAAAAATGTCTGGACTGAAAATCAAAAGTGCAAACATGATCAAAATTGCTTGGTTTTGAAATTGCTTATTGCTGCAGTTGATTCTAACTATTTCCCTTTTGTCTCCCATTGCAGGTCTGCGAAGGATATCTTGGATGACTTAACCAAAGTCTGGAAAGAGTATGAAGACCAAGGCCTTGTGGTAGGTATGAGCGATCAAGGGAGTGATCAGCAAATTGAATCAAGCTCAAAGGTAAATTCTGATTCTGATAATGAAGATGAAGTTACTTATGAAGATTTTTTGATTGCATATGATGATCTTGCTGAAAAATACAAGAAGCTAAAATATGAAAACAAAAAATTGAAAAAGGATGTCGAACAAAACAAGTGTAATTCCTCTTGTAAAAAATACTTGCATCTAGAGGAAATGATTGAGGCTCATGTGTTTGACATTGAATTTCACAAAGATCAAATATGTTCTTTAAGAAATGAAAACAAGGAGATGACTGCAAAACTGAATTCTATGGCCGATGATCAAACCTTGATAAATGAACTGATTCATGATGAAAAGCTTGTTAAAGAAAATGAGAAATTGAAGGAATTGAACAAGGCCATTTCTGAAAGATTGTTAACTCTTGAAAAAGGAAAATATGTGGTTGTTAGAGAATGTGAAAATGTGGATGAACTTAGGCAAGAAGTAGAATGTCTTAAGACTACCAATGCCATGTTGAATGTTAGTCTTTCCACTTGTGAAGAAGAACTTGCCAATTCTGAATTACAAATTTCATGTCTTCAATCTGAAATTCTTGACTTGAATGATTCGCTGTCCAGATTTGTAAATGGTCAAGAAAACTTGAACAAATTACTTGGGATGAAAGTGAATTTTTAAAGGGAAGGGCTGGGCTATAATCCTATGAACAAAAAGAAGTTTGAAAGCAAAGTTTATACATCCTTTGTGCACAATTCAAATATAGCCAGCACATCAAATGAAAATCGGAAAAAAAAAATCATGTTCCACACACACATGCATCCACAAAGAAAATCAATTTGCATCAAAAATCCAAAAATGCTGCTAGCACACTCATGCATGTTGAACATTCTTCTGCCATACACAGACAACCAACTAGAAAGAAACGCACATGCTTTTATTGTGAAAAATATGGACATGCTATGCATAATTACTTCATTATGAAGAATGATGACTTGAGAGCATGTAGGAACCAAGCTGTTTTGAAAAATGCAAAGGAAGTCTTCACCATAAAACCTTACATGCATTGTAATCACTGTGGTAAAAGAGGTCACACCAAGTCATACTGCTGGTTATTTATGAAGAAAGAGAGTCTTCACTCAACAAGTCATGCTCACATACATAAACTAGTAGAGCCAATGAGAAAGAAAAACGTGATGCCACATGCTTCCCCCCATCACTTTGGCAAATCTGGGAATGTTAAGCATGATTATTTTCTCATGAAAAATTATGACTTGAATGTTGTTAAAAATTAGAAATTGCATGCCAAAGTTGCTGCTAACCCACAAAGACCCAAAAGGATTTGGGTACCTAAGAAGGCCAAATGAGAAATCTATTTTGCAGGTGTGCCTTGGGAATGAAAAGCATGAAATCTATTTTCATCAATATGGTAAGACACATGGGCTAGTGACATAAGTCAGCTTAAAAGAAAAACCAAAACTGAAATTTGGAAACTCAGGTGATATCCCTCGAACTTTCTTCAGTAATTGTGTCATTAGTTTGATTCATATTGTGCTGAATAGTCTAGTGATAATGCGCATATCTGTATATGCATTCCATCCATAGTTGTTTGCATATCTATGTGTACATCACTTGTCATATAGCATCTTGTTGTAGGAGAGCTTGAAGATTCTTCAGATCATGATTTCACTATATATAGTGAGTCTGCATACACTTTCACGTACTGTCATGTATAAGTTGAATATTGTGAATTCATGTGATAATGCATAGCAATCCTCCTACCTTCACCACCCTTGACTATATAGTATATCAAATGGTGACATGTGGAAGGGCAGGTTTCGCCTGTCTGAAAGCTATCACTACGCGTGAGGTGATCTTCGGATCTAAGTTCTCCACTCGGTACTATGAGTCAATTAGTTACAGGCTGCATATGACATTGAATGGTAGCATCTTGCATTCATGCACACACTAAGGGGGAGCAACCGCATTCGTTATATGGGATTAATGTTTAGGTTCACACATGAGTCATGCATTGCATCTAGAGCTGTCTAGGGGATGTTGATTGTTAAAATAATTTGTCATGCCATTGTCAATAAGTTTGAATTGAAATTGACAACTCAAATTCCCTTGTCCCAGGATGCAGATTATGCTCCAAAAAATTCAAATGATGATGGGCTAGTCATGACCAAGCTTGAATCAACTGAGGAATACCTTGCAAGGATGAAAATGATAAAAATCTCCTCAATCTGCCACTAGGAGACAGAAAATGATCTAGATAAGTACCCAAAGTATGGTATAAAAGGCCCGCAACAGGTAAAGTTGATCAACTATTGTTCATGAGAAACTCAGGTAAAGTCCTTTTAGTGGTTCATGCATATGTGTTTATTATCATCTCTCGAACTACTAATAATACTTTATATGATTATTTTGCAGGGATTATACAAGAAGATTTTGAAATGAGCATTATGGATGAACTGATTTGTACCTTCTTTGAATTGCAGGTGGAAGATTTGGAAGATGACGGATGCTCAAGGCACAAGTATTGGGAAATTAATTTTTGAGCTCTGTTTGAAAAACTCATAGTTGTTTTAACCATATTTCCATGAATGAAGATAAAAAAAAATTAGTTTTGTTATTAGAATGCATATCCATTTTCATGCATAAACATTTGTGATGAATCTTGACATTTTGCATGTGAAAGATTATGGAATGCACCGCTCAACAGGTCTGTTGAACTCAGGTAAAAATTCTGGAAACCTGACATGTTGTTGCCCTAGTATGATGTGATGATTTTGTCAAATTGTTTGAACCAAATTAAAAATATTGAGAAATGTGTATGAGGTGATTGGCTATTGAATATCTCTCAATTTGAATTGCATGATGACATCTGAGCTCAATTGAGTATCTAGTATATCAAATACTGAGTAGTGAAAAGGTGGGTCCCATCCACCTGGGAACTCTCACTA
Source organism: Amorphophallus konjac (assembly GCA_022559845.1). Classification (NCBI taxonomy): domain Eukaryota; kingdom Viridiplantae; phylum Streptophyta; class Magnoliopsida; order Alismatales; family Araceae; genus Amorphophallus; species Amorphophallus konjac. The sequence continues at coordinate 154,902,270 of CM040121.1, forward strand.
TGCGTGAGTTGGTCTTTGGATCAACGTTCTCCGCCTCGTACTAGAACTCAAAGAAGTCAAATGGTTGATCTATAAATGAATCTTTGAACTGAGTTATTTCAATTGAAAATATGTTTTTGCTCATGATTCAAACATTTGGCTTGTGAATGATTTCTAATTTCAAAACTTGTAAAAGATTTCTGAAAATCTTATTTTGAACAATTCTGAAAATTGGGTTGCATTGTTTAATTTTGATCATGTATGCAACCTCATTCATAAAGATCATGTCAAAAAAAAATGTTTGGTTGATCCATTAATTGAATGTGAATAGTCTTATGTGGAAGTTGTCACATTGGATTGGAATCAAAGCTCTCATCATACTTTTACATCCTGCTTTCCATTTGCATATAGTTATAGGTTGCATGCATCAACATTCAATGCATAAGGTGCTTTTAGATCATACAAATGAATATCATAAGTCTGAATCACTTTGCACACTGCATCGCATTCTTATATACTCATACGTTGTATTGCATTGAAACTCATGCATTAGTCGCACTTAGTTCATTCAGTTAACATCCATTCAATTGGTATCATATTGTCCATTCAATTGGTATCAAATTGACATCACATTGCTCGCATGCATGTCATAGTACATTTGCATAAACTCCCAATGAGTGCTTACTTGTTATTATATGTTATTCACCCCCATCCTTGAAACTTCTATGATCTTATGTCTTCTTGATAAATAATGTTGCATTTGAGTCATTTTTAGAATGCTTCATATCGTACACTCTGGGGGAGTTTATATTTCATAAGTGCATCTATTTAGAGGGAGCTGCACTGTTATGTATTCATGATATTTTCGGTATACATGTTGAATCAAATTCGCACACTTCTTGCACAAAATGTGAAAATGAGTGTTAATGATAAGGATATATAAATTTCTTTTTAACACTCTCGAGATGTTAAACTTGCTGCATGTATGTTGAAGAGACAGTTGACGAAAAAGCTGCCTACCATCCTTATTGAAAAAAAAATCTGAAATGATAATGAAAGATAGAGCAATGTTCGGTCTCACTGAGTAAACTGGGCACATGTCACCTGAGACGTGATGTGGTTCATATCTGAAAAGTGTTGACTAGTATCTCTATTCAAAATGAGGTGAAATGGTTCAGTATTCTGAGTAACCGGGGATTCTGACATGAGTTCCATGCGTCTACTCGCGTAAAAAGGAATCATTTGAACCTGATCACTCTTGAAAAATTCTGACTATCATGTGATATTGGTTGAGTTGAAAAATATTGGTGAAAACTCATTGTGGTAGAGTATAGCCTCCAATACGCTGTTCTCAAAATTGAAGTGCAGTCTGTAAAATGTCTCCTTGTGTTGATTTGAAAATCTGAATATCCATATTGCAACTATCGTTTTTCATGTTACTCACTTACACTCTTGAAATTTGATTTAATATGTATTCAGAAAGTTGATTGACTGCATTAGCAATTGCATGAATCTCTTATATGCTTGCACAACCTCCCATGTGCTACACATGTGCATTTCAATTACCATGACTCTCTTGCACCCTTCTTATACCTATCCTCTCTTAAACAAGTCTGGGGGAGCTATGTTGCATGTATATATATGTATTTGTTTGATTGTACATCTCATATGACATCATTTGCATATATATAGCTTCATGCACTATAACCAAAAATGTCAAAATCTGAAAATCCATCACATTCCAAAAATATTTTCTGAGTTCAAAAATTGGCCTAGTTATTTTTCATTCCATTGTATGCTTGCATTGAGTTTCATATGATTGCATTCATATTGTCATCATGTCTGTTCAGTTGCCTTGCATGCATTCATAGTATCACATGTGTTGCATTTCATGCATTTCAAACCAAAATATAAAAATCAGAAAATTTAAAAATCAAAGAAAATCCTTTTGATATGCATTCTTGCTCTTGCTTGTTGTGAAAATTTGACATGGGATCTAGATTCTGAATGCTATCATGCTGAACACCCCATCCTGTGAACATCTTCCCCCACTGGTTCATATCCTTGAGGTCAATCACCATCTTCAATTGGTATCTATACATGCTTGACTGTATTTACTTTGGATGGTATCATATTGACTTGTGAGACTAATCACCAATTGATCTCATCTGATTGGAATCATGTTGATTTGTTTGTCCATGATTTGCCCTTTCTTCTTCTGATTTGATAAGATGGGCTATTGTTGTTTCAAAGGGAGATGTTGTTTCAAAGGGAGATTAGCTTGTTCTTCCAAATTTGGCTTCTTCCATCATGTTGATATTGTTGATCATGTCACAGGGGAAGAAAGATATGCATTATCCCGCTTTTTGATTATGTCAAAGGGGGAGAAAAATTGATGATTATGTGTGATGATTGAGGTGTAACACGGGGATTGTGTGTGATAAGGGGAGAAGAACATTTTGTGCCATTCTGTTATATCATCCTAAGTTTATCATTAAATTTGTCATCATCACTAAGTTTGTCATCATCAAAAAGGGGGAGATTGTTGAGTTATGGTTTTGATGATTATTGTGATTATTGTTCATGACCGTTATGGTTTTGATGATAACTAAACTTAATGAGTGATTACGTGATGATAACTAAACTTGCATGGTTCGGATGGCAAATGGCAACGATTACATGGTCTTGATCCTTGGTTTGTATATAATCTTTGGTTGAATGTTTGATATCAAAGGGATGCATATATAGATCATTTTGATTCACAAAATGAAGGCTTCATGAGAAGTTTGGTTGAAAGTGGTAGATGGCATCGAAGTGATTAAACTTGCATTGTCTTAACTTCATTTACTCTCTTATGTAGGTTTAAAATGGAATGCCAATCCCATATGCAAAGGTATCAAGATTCATGGTGAGAACTTGACACTTTGCATGTGTATATTTTTGGGAGAAAATGGTAAGTTTCCATTTGGAGTTTTTGATCTTGATAGGATATATGATTGATATGTATTCTCACATTACATATACACTTGGCAAATTAGACCCAATCCCATTGTTGAATGGCATCCTCATGATATATGAAATTTGGTTCAATGATGCTATTTTATTGCACAAATTGGATAGCCATATGATCTTGATGTTATGTTATGGTTGATTGAGTTTTCCAAGTGTTTTCATCCTCCTTGTTAATAATTTCATGTATGTACTTCATGCATTCATCACTTGGGATCATTGGGCATGTGTTCTTACAAGTTTACTAATGTTACTATTTTTTTCTGTATTTTTTCTGCAGGTTTAGGTCGACCTAAAGGACAGTTTAGGTCAACCTAAAATTACTGTAGCTAGCGGTCGATTGCCAGGAAGTTTGGGTCGACCGAAAATCCCAGAAACCAACGGCCAACAGTTTTCTCAGTAGTGGTCGACTGCCAGAAGCTGCAGGTCGACCGCCAGCCCCGAGCCAACAAAAGTTGACTTTGTTCTCCACTTTGAGAAGAGCCATTCTCCTTGTATTTCTTTAATCCTAATGACACCTAATCATCCACAAAATGTGGATCTGATCTGGAGGATGTCCAAGGACCATTCAAAGGTTATAAAACCTCCATAAGAAGGGTTAGAAACCCTAATGCTTCAAGGGGATCAAGAGAGATCAAGGGAGGCTAGAAGAGGAGATTCACGGATACTGTAGCACCTCCGTGAACAGTGCTTCGAGCTGAAGTTCTTCATCCTTCCTCAACACATTGAAGGTAAATTTGAAGCCAATATACCCCCATCCAAGTGAAGAAGCAAGCAACGAACAAAGAGAGATCAAGAGGGAGGCCATCAAGGCAAGAAGAAGGCTGCAGGAACTCTTGCAAACATACTCCATTTTGTAAGTTCTTCATCCATCTCCAAGGTGTTTCAAGCCAAAGCTGAAGCCAGCAACCTCCAAGGAAGTGAAGAAGCAAGCAAGCAAGGATTCAAAGGAAGATTGCCCAAGGGGGAAAGAAGAAGAAGCAAGCAAGCACCGATTCGAGAAAAGGCTGCTAAAAGGTGAAAGAATATTATTTCTCAAGATCCATATGAAGTCTTTCAAGCTCTGCTCAAGTGAAGATTGAAGCCACGTTCAAAGATCAGCAGCATACGTTCAAAGGGAAGCCAAATCAGGAGTTTTCTAAACTGTGCCTCATTACCTTTGTGTTTTGGGTGTTATTTTTGTGTTCCTCATAAACTGCGAAAACTTGTGTGTGTGTGGATCGTTGTTGGATCCGTGGTCATGTGTGTGTGTGTTGTATTTTATTCGTGTGTGCGTAGGTCTTCTTAGATCTGCGTGTGTGTGTGGTTTTATCCAGATCTTAGTGTTTGTGTGTGTGGAGTGCTGCACTTGTCGCAGCGTGTGTGTGTCTTGTTGATCCGCTTGTTGGATCGTGTTGGAGACCTCGTCTCTCTGTGTGTGTGTGTGTGTGTTGGGGTGCGTCCCCGTGTGTGTGGGCAGGCGTCGTCCTACGTGTATGGTTGGAGCGTTGTCTCCGTTTGGGGATTTATCCCCGAGTGAAGCCTCACTGGGTTTGGTGAGGGGTGGATGTAGGATTGCCGTCGTTGCATCCGAACCACCTTAAAAACCGCTGTGCATTGTGTGTTATTTGTGTGGTTTGATTGTTTTTGTTATATGGTCGTGTGGGAACGGAGAGATTGAGAGAATTAGTTAAACAGTTTTCAAATTGCTAATTAATGTTTATCACATATTTTGTAAAAAGCCAAAAGTTTCTTTAAAATTTGTAAACACCCAATTCACCCCCCTCTTGGGTGTCATTGATCGCGGGACTTCAAACTGCTTCTGTCCCGTAAACAAGGGAGAACGGCGAGCACCCCGTAGGGGTTTTGTAGATCGTCCGATAGGCCCATAATGCTTCGAAGACCTTCTCACCCTAATCGCATTTCCGGTGGCTAACCATCTTAGCCAGGAGCTTGCAGAGGGTCTTGTTGAAGGCTTCCGCCAAACCGTTAGCCTGAGGGTTGTAGACTGAAGAGGCTCTCCAGTCGATGTGGAATTTGGCCGCTAACTCGTATACGACTTTATTCTTGAACGGTGTCCCGTTGTCGGACACTATGCGACTGGGAGTACCGATCGGTAGATGATGTTCTGCCGGACAAATCTGGCAACCACCTCACCGGTGACTTCTCGCAAAGGGAGAGCCTCCGCCCAGCGAGAGAAATAATCAGTGGCGGCCAAGATGTATTTATGGCCCTTAGAAGATGGCGGGAAAGGCCTCGCAATGTCCATGCCCCACTTAGCGAATGGCCAAGTGGGGGCTGTAGCACGTAGTGGGTTAGGAGGCCTTCTGGGTACTGGGCAAAAGGCTTGGCATTGATGGCATGTACGGGCATACTGGATGCAATCCACGTACATGGTTGGCCAGTAGAAGCCCTTGAGTTTGATGTTGTGCTTCATTTGATCTCCGGCCTGGTGCGCGTCGCACAACCCGGAGTGGACCTCCTGCATGATGGTTCGAGCCTCGACGAGGGAGACACATCTCAGGAGAATAGACTTGTCCTTCTCATGGACGAGTCGATACAGGGAGTCACCGATCAGCTCATAAGAGGTTGCTCGGCGGAGTAGTTGGACCCTTTGAGCTCGGTCAGGGGGAAGCCACCCTTTCTTGAATTTGATGATGGGTGCACGCCAATCATCCTCTTCTGGCGGCATGTTCTAGTCAAGGTTGTAGACCTCATAAATGGTGAGACCAGTGTTGCCTTCGAGTGAGCTCAGCATCAGCCTTCTGTGTCTGATGACGATGTCGACCTCGCCCTCGGGCGGGAGCCTGATGGCCGCGGCCAATTTTGCTAAGGCGTCCACCTGAGCGTTGCTGCTTCTGAGGATATGATCTATTTTGAAGAAATAGAACTTCTGAGTTAATCTGGTGACGGCGGTATGGTACGGAACTAACTCTGGCTTCCGCACGTCGTAGACGCCGAGGACGTGCCGGACTATCAGTTGGGAGTCCCCGTAGGCTTTGAGACATTTAATACCCATATGGAGAGCCATCTGGAGCCCAATGAGTAGAGCTTCATACTCAGCTTCGTTGTTGGTCAGGGATTTCATGAGGGCATAAGAGTTGTATAAAACTCTGCCCTGAGGAGTCAGGAAAACTATGCCGGCATCTGCTGTGGTGGCTGGATCCTGGTTGCTCCGGGTGATCCCTCGGGAAGCACCATCGAAGTAGAGCTCCCAGCAAGGTACGCTGGTTGTGAGAGCGCTTTGTTGCCAGTAATGCAAGACATCTTCGCTCTATTCAACCAGTTGTTGTGATTGAGCAGCAAGGGACTCCTCATCCGGGAGCTCCGAGCTGAAGGGTGAGTCGTCTGGCACTGGATGGGCTGCCAAGAATTTAGCCATACCCTGTCCCTTAATTGCTTTCCTGGGGACATAAGTAATGTCGTGCCCCATCAACAGGAGAGCCCACCTTCCCAGTCTACCTGAGAGGACAGGTCGTCGAAGGAGGTACTTCAGGGGGTCATGCTTGGATATAAGCTCGACTTCATGGGATAGGAGGTAATGTCGCAGCTTCTTAACTGTGAACACCAATGCCAACCAAACCTTCTCCATAGGGGAGTAGTGGTACTCGGCACCGATTAGCTTCTGGCTAAGGTAATAGAGGGGCTACTCTTTACCTTCCTCATTGATTTGCGCCAACAGAGCTCCTAGCGAAGCGTCCATGGCAGCAATGTAAAGGATGAGGGGTTTACCCTTGATCGGTGCCCCCAGGATATGGGGAGTAAGGAGGTACTCCTTGATTTGCTCAAAAGGCACAAGGCATTCCGAGTCCCATTTAAATGGGGCGTCCTTCTTCATCAGCTTGCCGAAAGGCGCACATCGACTGGAGAGGTTAGAGATAAACCTCCGAATGTAGGTCAGTCTTCCTTGGAAGGACCTGAGCTCAGTGAGGTTGTCAGGTGGTGGAAGCTTTCGGATTGCCTTGATCTTGCTGGGATCCACCTCGATTCCTTGGTATCTAACGATGAAGTCGAGAAATTTGCCACTGGATATGCCAAGGGCGTATTTCATGGGTTTCATTTTGAGCCCATATTGCCGGAGATGCTCAAAAACTTGGCGGAGGTCACACAAAAGGTCTTCGCGCCTCTTAGTCTTGACGACGAGGTCGTCGACATGGCATTCGACGGTGTTGTGCAGCATCTCGTCAAATATTTTAGTCATGGCCCTTTGGTAAGTAGCGCCGGCATTCTTTAGATCGAAGGGCATGCGCTTGTAGTTGAAAATCCCCTTTGGGGATCTAAAAGGTGTATAGTTCTTGTCTTTAAGGGACATCCAGATTTGATTATAATCGGATGACCTATCCATGAAAGAGAAGGCCTCGTGCCCGGTGGTCATGTCGACCATTGTTTCTGTAATCGGGACTGGAAAGTCATCCTTCGAACAGGCTTTGTTGAGGTCCCAGAAGTCGACGCAGATGCGGACTTGACCACTCTTCTTCTTGACTGGGACTATGTTAGCGAGCCAAATCGGGTAGATACACAGCTTGATGAAATCGACCTCCGCCATTTTATGGACTTCGGTCGAAACCTGGAGCTCCAGCTCATGGCGCATGTGCCGTTGTGGTTGCTTGACCGAAGTGACTGAGGGAGAAATTGCTAGCTTGTGCTCCGCTACAGAGGGGTCTAACCCTCGCATCTCCTTATATGTCCAGGCGAAGCAATCTTTGTATTCGAGCAGGAGTTGCTTGTAGTCCTTCTTCTCTGCATCGGTAAAGAGAGTACTAACAAACATTGGCTGGGGAGCTTCATCTTCGCCCAAGTTGATTTCAACGAGCTCGTCCACGGTCGCCTGGCCGTCATCCTCCAGCTCGGGAGGAGCGGGTTGGAAGTCGATGAAATCCTCAACATCGGTGTCGGCTTCGTGTATTTCTTGGTTCTCGAAGCCACTGGTTGATGTTGAAGCGACTGGAGGGTGGTTGTTGTTGGGATCCATCGAGGATTGATCCGGACCGCCGGCTCCTAGCCAGCAGTTGTCAACTGGGGCTGCTGAGGTCTCCCCGGGGTTGCCTTGGGAAGCTGACAATCCTTCGCAATTAGGACCGGAGATATCCCCTCCCTCAGGAGGGTTTGTTGAACTGGGTCCTTCGACTGGCTGAGAGACCAGAGGAGCTTCTCTTGCCCCCTTGTCTTGGCAGGGAGGCAAGGAGGGTTCCTCGACGGCTTGGGCCGGAGTTCTGGCTTTGACGGTGATCGGGATGAGAATTTCCTCTTCCTTATCCCCGGAAGTCTAGCCTTGTCATCGGCTGGTTGTGCCAGGCCTACGATGTTGACTGCATGGTAGACGTAAAAGTCCAGGGCTTGATCGTAGCCAAGTCCCCTGGTGTCCTTGTAGAAGGACGGGGGCTGCCCCCGGACCTGGAAAGGGTTCCATAGCTGACGGAAGTATCTTTGTTGTGCATAAGTTTGCCATAGGGGAATGTGTTGCTTTAGACACATTTCTTGAATATGTGGCGACAGATCACCCCACACCTGAACTGCTTCAGGGGTATCATCGGCTTGCCTGGATCAGCCGAATTCGTCATCTAGCGGGGCTTGAGGGACCATGTCTCCCTTATACAAGACATTAGGTTTGTCCCTGTTAGCCTTCTTCTTGTTTCGGCATTGTCGCTTGAAGGTGACAATGAATGTCATCAGCGACTCAACGCTGTGCTTCTCGGATGCACATGGGAGCTGGATGCAGTCTGGTGGCAAGCATATACTCTTGCCAATAGCTCGGCTAATAAGATTAGCCTTGAAGTCGATCTGGCTCCTCTCAAGGCGATCTGAGGTTGACTTGGAGCCGAGGTGCAGCCGATGAAGCTTGGCCTTTTCCTCGTCAACAGAGAAGAGATCATCGTCGTCTTCCTTGAGAGCCAACCGTTACTTTTGCTCTGAATCACGGGGTATAGACTAATCCTCTTGAAGTAGAGCGCAACATCGGCCAGGTTGCATTCTGCTGGTGTGAACGGCGACAGGTCTGCAAAGACCGTGTGTTGCTCCCCGCCCTTGGCATACTTGATGCATTGGTGGAGAGTTGAAGGGACGACCTAGTTTTCATGGAGCCAGGGTCTGCACAGGAGCATCTTATATGACCTGTTGGAGTCAATGATGTAGAACGTCGCCTTGGAGGTGAAATCATCGAGCACCAAGTCAACATCCACTTGGCCGAGGACATCCTTGGTGTTCTGGTTAAAGTCGGATATCTTGACTGCCAGAACCTTCTGGAGGTATGGGGTCAGATATAGAGTCTTGAATGTTTTCAGTAGCATAATGTTAACAGCGGCACCAGCGTCTACCAGAATCCGGTTTACATCATGCCCGTTGACCTTCCCCTTCATGTAGAGAGGATGGTTGTGGCACGGAGGGAAAAGCAGCATGTCTTTCTCCGTGAAGGTGATGGTGGCTGTGAAGGCTTCATAGGCGGCCGCCTTCATCTCCGCGGCATGTGCTTCATAGACTTCCGGCTCTTGGAGTATTTTAATAAGAGTCTCTCTTAAATCCTTACTCCAAGCAATGGCTTCCCAAATTGAAATACTGGCAGGGAAGCGCTTCATCTGGTGGAGGACTTTCTGGTTAGCTCGGGCTTGAGCATCCTCCGAAGAGGGTAGTATGTCAGGCTTAGCCTTCTATGAGCTGCCGTGTTGTTCCCTATCGGGAAGTTGCACTACCTTGCCCTTACCACCAGGATCAGACTGACTTTGATCGCCAGCGGACTCCTGGAATAGGGATGCCAATGATGGCTCTTCTGGGGGTGACTGGCGGGCCGACTCGTCCTTGCCGAACAGTCCCGCTTGCTCTGCTGCAGAAGTCGGTACTGGTGCAGGGGCTGGGAGGCTGACAGTAGTATGTTCGATGTCGGAAGGGTCGAAGTTGCCGGGTCCGCTCCAAATCTCTACTTTCGGAATGGGAGCTGGTTCCTCTCCTCGAAAGAGGATGATTCGTTCCGGGTTGAAGGTGGACGGAGAGAGGGGTAACTCAGGGGTTCTCCCACAACCTCTACCGCGTCACCGGCCATGACATCGACCGCGACCGGTGTGCTCTGGAGCTGGCTGTAGCCTAAGGGGAGCAATGGCTTTTTACCTTGTCCAGGAGGCTACTGGCTCGCCCCGCCGAGAAGCGTTGATATTATCAGGAGGTGGGATGGCTACCATGTTGCAGGTGCAGCCTCGAAGCATTTCTTCGAGCTGCTCTGTGGTGATCTCCTTGTCTTTATAGCACAAGGAGAGCTCCTTTGGGATTACGAGTCTTTCGCCGTCCTTGAGCTTTTAGATCATCTCTTGGACCCAATTTCTAAGGCGGGCTCGTTTCTGCATTTCTTCTGACGGGATGTAGTTGTCGAGTGGGAGAGCTCTGGTAGGATGAGGAGGAACGTATTCCTTCAGGTCATCAATGAGCTGCTGGAGCCTTTGGAGAGGCGTCGGCTCAGCTGGTGACTATAGAGTAGCCGCTTGCTCGGCCTGTTTCTTGAGCCGTCTTCTGAGGTTCTTCCTCCTATTTTTCTCTTGTCTCTTGGCAATAGCGGTCTCCAAGGGAGTAGGAGGGAGAGTGATGCGGGACGGACACCCGACCTGGGACTCTAGCTCGTGATCATCCCTAAGTGAGGGAAGTCGTGGGACCGTGCGCGGTTGAGAAACCGGCGGTGAGTCTCTGGTATCGGCTTTCCGCGTGTACTCGGATCGAGTCACGGGATGGGTAACTCACTCTCGCTCTTTCGTAGAGATGAATAAAGCACATATCGGACTAAGAACCTATCACATGCAGCGGCATTCAAAAATATACGGGTAAAGCAAATGTGAAAGAGAGAGGGAGCGAATTTACCTCCACGCTCCGGGCGTGGGGAAGACGATCCCGGCCAAGTCAGTAACTCTTCGTACAGTAAATAATTAAATTACAGTAGTGAATTTTGATGTCCAATCCACGCAGGGAGGTAACGGGCTACAAGTGGGCCCGAGAGGACCGATCTTGGGTTGACGGGCAGCACTTGGATCCGCTCGTCGGTGCCGTCCGGAAGATGCTTGTTGCGGGTTGTGGGGCCCACGTGTGGCTCAGCCCTCCGAGTCTGGCGGGGTGGGTCCCATTGTGAATGGGGCACCTGGAGGAGTGATCCCTGGAAGGTGATCGACCTGAAACGCAGGGAGGAGGCCGGGCGGTCCGATCCGGAGGCCCGAGGATGTGCTGTCCACGGATCTGAAACTTCTATTTTACAGCGCGTGACCCGGCAAGATCAGCTGCTGCGATCACTCCCGATGTCGGACTGATGCTAAAGTGGTACAGTTGGAAAGATGATTCAAAATACTTCGATCTATGGCTAGAGAAAGAATTTTGAATTCCCCGGAGCTGGCCTTTTTCGAATTTACCAGTTGCTGGTTGAAAGAACCAGATCTGACTGGACATATCTAAGTTTTCCTTAGAACAAGAGTTGACCGAAGCAAAAACTTCGGATCTAGAAGTTGACTTCTTCATAAAAGTTATAGAGAAAGAAACAAGGAAGACGGGGATAATTTGTTTGGATTTTCTAGAGGACGTTTGACAGGGTAAAACAATTTTATACTGGACAAGGGTCGGATCTGAACTGCAGAGGACAAAACAGATTTGGGAAAAGACAGTGATTTTTAAAAATAGTAAAATGACTCTGAAAATTCCAAGAAAATTCGTGGATGATGGGTGTGGTGAACAAAACTTTCAATAAAATTGGTGACTCAAACAAATAAAGGAAAAAGGGTAGAACTGAGGAAACACAGGGTTGCTGTGACATAAAACTGAGTACAGACAGAACTGGAAAGCTGAAGAACACAAAAATGGAAAAATAAAAAATGTAGGCTAGAAAATAGGAAAATTTTTATGGGAGATGGTATTGGCGTGGTGAACCTACCCTCAAAATTTGGACTCCAGAAGATCAGTGGATATGAAGCTAAAATTTGAACTTGGAACCTCTGTCCTGATTTGGACAGAACTTCAGCGATGGTGGCGGTGGCGCGATGGCGGCGGCAGAAATAGAAATCAAAGTGGCTAAGGAGAAGATAGAAGGGCTTCACACCCTAGAGAAGGCAGAAATCCATCTGCAAGGGGGGGGGGGGAGAGAGGAGGAGGGCACACCCTTCTTTGGCTCCAACCAAATTCACAATTTTTTCATCGTTCATCATTAAACCTTACAAAACACTATACATAGGTTTATATAGAAGGGGAGGAAGGGGAGGGGGTTGGAATTTCGTGGGAGAGAGGGGAGGGGTAGCATTTTCTTTCCCATGTGGTCAATTGGCCTAAAAAAGAAAATACAAAATGTCATTTTAATGGGGGGCACCCCCTTGACTTAAGGGGAGGCATCTTGGACATTTTTCACTCATTGTCCTCTTGACTTGTCCAAGAAGAAAAGAATCCTTCTAGAAGCCACCTTGGCATTTGACCAGCCCCACATGGACCCCTAGGGCTTAGGTGGACCAATGGAGAAGGAGTGAGGTGGCCCCTTGCTGGTCCTACTGGACTTTTACACAAAAACCCACTAAAACTTAAAGACTCACAGTTTGGCTTATAAAGTCTTACAATTGCACATATGTTTTCTCCAGGATATAAAAATAAACTAAAAGGATAGAAATGTAAAAATAAAAGTTAGTGGTCTTGCTCGGATGTCCCCATCAATTCTCCCCGGGTGGGAAGAACTCGACCCCGTCGAGTAAGGGGTGCGGCTACTCGTGACGCCGGTGAATAAGTCATCGTATCTGGAAGCGTGGAGTACGCTCCACTCCAAGCATTCGACACCTGCTCATCCCGTATAGATTCGATATGCACACGCTGCTGGGGAAGAGACTAGAGGTGCACACTCCGGGGTGGAGTCACTCTCAAATGAAGGGAGGCAGCTCGAAGACTCACTAGGAATCACCGCTGGGTCCCTTATGTGACTAGATCCGATATGTGGGGTAGAACCGATCCCAAAGTCCGACAAGTTTCGCACCCGACAAGGACTAACAACGCGAGCGTACAAAGACCGACTCGACTTGACGTATGCACATGCACTCGATAGATAAACTGTATGAAACAAAGACTGACACATGACCCTAAACCAACCTACGGTTAGTCCGACTCATGCATATGCAATGGTGAACCAGGACACCCGAATGTGTGCCATGCATACACTAGATGTACTCGATGGTTAACCGAATGGAGGACTCCTAGACATCCTAAGATGTACCACTCATGCATTGGCGACTTATGGGATTTGGGTGGGGAAGGGCTAGGAGATCCAAAACCACCTTCGTCATCACCCTTAGACGTAGGTAAGGCTTGCCAACTAGACCGAGGGGTAGGGGTGTGATAGTGAACTCCTTGGAAGAAGTGGAGTGAATATGATAGCTTGGGAGGTTCACTAGTGAAGGGGTCAAAAGGGTCAAAGAAGGTATGACCCCATGAGATGGGCTCCCATATGACACGATCCGAATTGTGAAATTCTTGAAGGTGTGGGTGGTCACCTTCATCCGTCATGGTGAATGGGATGGTGGTCATGTGAAAAAAATAAGGTTCCTCCCTTGGGCAAAAGGGAATGAAGTCGGGCTCAGCCGGCATAGGGAGGAACAAGAGGATCTCCGTGGTGACACAACCCACGATGCACACGGAGGTAATGGACCCTAAGGACAGATGAGTGAAGCTACGACTAGTGGGTGGGTCGAATCCTCAGGCCAATAAGTGCGTCAACATCCATTGCCGGTGTAAACCCATAATAAGGTCACCCAAGGTATCAACATGGTGGCTAGATCGGAATGTCGTGTGGTAGGAGTTGACGGGCACTAGTGGTAGGGTGGGGTCCATGGATGGGTAAGGAGGTGGGACCAAGCCATCCTTGAGCCAACTAAGAAGCGGCTCGGCGATGAAAAGCGTACCCGTTAGAAATACGGGTGGCTCGGGCTTTGGTGGCTCCAAATATGATGGCTCCAGATGAGAGTTGGAAGTGGAGGGTAGCAATGGTGCACTCACGGGTGGTGAAGGAGCACGTGTCCTTTCAATCCTATCCAACAGGTCCGTAAATATTTTCAAGAGTTCGGCAAAGGTGCAGGTTGGAGTAAGGGCCTCGTGGTGGACTCGCTCTTCATCTCTCAGCCCGGGTGTGGACCTAGGCTCGGCTATAAGTGGGACTTCCACTTGGTTGGAGGTGTTTGGGTGGGATGGGATGAAGGTGCCAAGGGGAGGTTGGTTGGAGGCGACTGGGCGGGCCACTTGATTGGGAGTGCTTTGGTGGGCTTGGATGGAGGTGAAGGGGCAGGGTTGGTTGGAGGTGTGGCCCACTTGATTGTGGGTGAGTTGGTGGGGTTGGCTAGTGGTATGACCCCAGTGGTTGGAGGTAGGTGGGCGGGGAAGGTAGACCTTCCTAAGCGCTCTCTTCATATCCCACCATGACTCGATGGGCCTTAGCCTCCTATCTTCCCGGAAGTATTTGATGTCCCTCCATGTTTCGGCGGCTTCATAGAAAAGTCATCTTTTGGCAAAGTCGACTTGCATGGGACCGGACATAATGTACACCTCAAAGTAGTCGTCCATAATGGCTTCCCACTCTAGGTAGTCACTCGGGTTTTCGGAGCCATAGAAGTCCCGGGCTACAGGTCTACGAGGGTGGTCCGGTTGGTTCTCCCATCTTAGATAGTATCGCCACCATGCATAAGATGAGGGCCCTTGGTAATCCATGGGACATGGGGAAGCTAGTGGATGGCCATGTCGACACTCGAAAAAAACACTAGACACGACCCTAACTAATGCAAAGTTGGAATGAGACTCGATTACACACCTAGACACAACCAATAGACGGTACTTGGCGGAGCTAATCGATCTGAAGATCCACTCACACAAGGCTGCTACCTTCCCAATAGGCGTAACCTATCATTCCGGGAACACCTTTTGATATACCGAATAAAGGAATGCAAATGCGACGATCGACTTAGACTTAGACCCGACTTAAACGACTCTTTTTTTTTTGGAGTTTTGTAAATGACTACCCTAAACTCAACTGGCTCTCTGATACCAAATTGATGCGGGACGGACACCCGACCTAGGACTCTAGCTCGCGATCGTCCCTAAGCGAGGGAAGACATGGGACCGTGCGCGGTTGAGAAATCGGCGGTGAGTGTCGGGTATCGGCTTTCCGCGTGTACTCGGATCGAGTCACGGGACGGGTCACTCACTCTCGCTCTCTCGCAGCGGTGAATAAAGCACATATCGGGCTAAGAACCTATCACATGCAGCGACATTCAGAAATATACGGGTAAAGCAAATGTGAAAGAGAGAGGGAGCGAAGTTACCTCCATGCTCCAGGCTTGGGGAAGACGATCCCGGCCAAGTCAATAACTCCCGGTACAGTAAATATTTAAATTACAGCAGTGAATTTTGATGCCCACTCCACGCAGGGAGGTAACGGGCTTCAAGTGGGTCCGGGAGGACCGATTTTGGGTTGACTGGCAGCACTTGGATCCGCTCGTCGGTGCCGTCCGGAAGACGCTTACTGCGGGTTGTGGGGCCCACGTGTGGCTCAGCCCTCTGAGTCTGGCGGGGTGGGTCCCGTTGTGAATGGGGCACCTGGAGGAGCGATCCTTGGAAGGCGGTCGACCTGGAACGCCGGGAGGAGGCCGGGCGGTCCTAGCCGGAGGCCCGAGGATGTGCTGTCCACGGATCTGAAGCTTCTGTTTTACAGCGCGTGACCCGACGAGATCAGCTGCTGCGATCACTCCCGATGTCGGATCGACGTGAAAGTGGTACCGTTGGAAAGTTGATTCAAAATACTTTGATCTATGGCCAGAGAAAGAATTTTGAATTTCTCGGAGCTGGCCTTTTTCGAATTTACCAGTTGCTGGTTGACAGAACCAGATCTGATTGGACAGATCTAAGTTTTCCTGAGAACAAGAGTTGACCGAAGCAAAAACTTCGGATCTAGAAGTTGACTCCTTGATAAAAGTTGTAGAGAAAGAAGCAAGGAAGATGGGGATATTTTTTTAGATTTTCTAAAGGACGTTTGACAAGGGAAAATGATTTTATACTGGACAAGGGTCGAATCTGAACTGCACAGGACAGAACAGATTTGGGAAAAGACAGTGATTTTTAAAAATAGTAGAAGGACTCCAAAAATTCCAAGGAAATTCGTGGATGATGGGTGTGGTGGACAGAACTTTCAATAAAATTGGTGACTCATACAAATAAAGGAAAAGGGGTCGAACTGAGGAAACACATGGTTGTTGTGACACAAAACTCAGTATAGATAGAACTGGAAAGCTGAAGAACACGAAAATGGAAAAATAGAAAAAGTAGGCTAGAAAATAGGACAATTTTTTTGGGAGAGGGTATTGGCATGTTAAACCTACCCTCAAAATTTTGACTCCAGAAGATCAGTGGATCTGGAGATAAAATTTTAACTTGGAACCTCTGTCCTGATTTGGACAGAACTCCGACGATGGTGGCGACGACGCGATGGCGGTGCGATGGCGGCGGCGGCAGAAACAGAAATCAGAAGGGTTAAGGAGAAGATAGAAGGGCTTCACACCCTAGAGAAGGCAGAAATCCATCTGCAAGAGGGGGGAGGAGAGAGGAGGCCACACCCTTCTTTGGCTCCAACCAAATTCATAATTTTTTCATCATTCATCATTAAACCTTACAAAACACTATACATGGGTTTATATAGAAGGGGAGGAAGGGGGAGAGGGTTGGAATTTCGTGGGAGAGAGGGGAGGGGTAGCATTTTCTTCCCCATGTGGTCAATTGGCCAAAAAAAAGAAAATACAAAATGTCATTTTAGTGGGGGGGCACCCTCTTGACTTAAGGGGAGGCATCTTGGACATTTTTCACCCATTGTCCTCTTGACTTGTCCAAGAAGGAAAGAATCCTTCTAGAAGCCACCTTGGCATTTGACCAGCCCCACATAGACCCCTAGGGCTTAGGTGGGCCAATGGAGAAGGAGTGAGGGGGCCCCTTGCTGGTCCTACTGAACTTTTGCACAAAAACCCACTAAAACCTAAAGACTCACAGTTTGGCTTAAAAAGCCTTACAATTGCACATATATTTTTCCAAGGATATAAAAATAAACTAAAAAGACACAAATGCAAAAATAAAAGTTGGTGGTCTTGCTCTGATGTCCCCATCAGAGAGATGCTGGGGCCTGAGTTGATACATCCTCATGAGGATACCCCCGAGCTGGTGTCTTTGTTGGGCGAGGTCGGTGACTCTTCCTTGCCCAGATTTTGATCCAAGCGCCTTCCGCTTATTGTATCTAGAAGGTGGCATTGATCACCTGCTCGATTACCTCGAGCGGCAATTCTTGGTATGCCGGGATACTGAGACTGGTGTCCGAAGATGTGTGCGCGGTTTGGGGCCTTAGCCGTGGTGGCGACAGCTTCTGAGGAGTCAGTTGACTGATGCTGGCGTCCAAAGACGTATGCACAGTTTGATGCCTTAACCATGGTGGCGATAGCCTTTGTTGGGAAGCGGACCGAGAGATATGCTTGTTGTCCTGCTCCTTAGCCTTGCCTTTGTGATCATGCTGAGAGCTGGGTCTATGGGCAACTGATGGCGCCGCAGGATATTGTTGCTCTGCACGATTATCCCGACTCTGCGGACTGGCTGAGCCTTGTAGAGGTGGACCCGCCACTTGAATCAAAGCTGCTGAAGGCTCCGAAGATGTCTTCTTTGTACTTCGGATTATGTTGACGGGTAGGCGGAGAGGACCGGACGGCTCGTCCACTGAGGGGGTGTGACAAGGCTGAGGCGAGACCTCACCCTGCTTTTGCTTTCCCTTCCTATCCACGGCTACCGAAGACGGAGATAGGACAGGGGGATGATGAGAGGGAGCTGAAGAGCTCATTGTCGTCTCGCCCACCAGAACGTCCTCTCGACCGAGAAGGACCCGGAGGAGGCTGGTGGTGTCTTCTTCAGGGAAAGGGAGAGACTTTAGCTCCCGCCAGGACCGCCACTGCATGGACGAAGTGGCTGGGGTTGGCTGGCTAGGTGCTGATGTCTGGGAGCCCGAAGGGGGCGGAGGAGCAGGGAAACTCCATGCACAAGACAAAGATGTATAGACTTAGCCAAGACAACTGAACGATGTATGGACTTGCCAATTCAAGGGCTGTACAGACTTGAGCGATGAATGTGCAGACTTGAACGTTCACAATGTATGGACTTGCCAAAGGAAGCTGGACGATGTACAGACTTGAGCAAAGCAAGGTTTGTACAGACTTGATGCAATGCAAGGCAAACGAATGTATAGACTTTAGCAAAGCAGGGGCTGTACAGACTTCGAAAGTCAAGCTGTTGAATGTACAGACTTCACCGACGTATAGACTTGGAAAGTTAAACTGGTGAATGTACAGACTTGGTTTCGTGCATGCTACAGGCCAATGTATGGACTTTGAATGAATGTACATGCATTGTATAGACTTACGAATCTATCTGTCCAGACTATGCTGAGAGTGATGATGCATGGATGTATAGACTTGTGTTCTAAGCGATGCACAAACACAACACAATGTAATGTATAGACTCTATTGTTCATGCTGCAATGCAATGTGTAGACCTGCTATGAATGTATAGACTTAGCATGAGACAATGAGTGAAAGTGTGTACAATGAGAACCGATGCAAGAATGTATAGACTTTAAGAACAATGCAAATGGCTATACAGACTTTGAGACTTAATGCATGGTGGCGAATGTACAGACTTTGCATGAGACGCTACAGTCAGACAATGTATAGACATTGGAAATGCTTGAAGCACACAATGCAGCGATGTATAGACTTTGCATATGCTCTGACAGAATGCAATGCAACGACCAAGTGTTTGCATATGTAGTAACTAGCAGTAATGCAGTGTATAGACTTTAGCGTGCAGACAGGACCTCACATGCATCAGTGTATAGACTGTATGCCTGATGGATACATTGATGCAGAGTATGATAAACACAAAGACTATAGTAATGAATAGATCAGACAAAGCAAACTCATGCATTCTCCATATAACAGATCAGTCATATGCATTCATGTTGCTATCATTCAATGTGATGTTCTTAGCAAAATAATATGGTGACTCATTCATGTTGCTATTATTAAAATAACACATAATCATCAAAGCACAAGGGGCACAACAACCCTTTGCTGCAGTATAGCTCAGGTTATCGGCGAAGAACATCTCTATTTCGGCGACTGCCGAATTGAGTTGGTCGAAGCCTTTGATATTGGTGCCGAGAAGCTTTTCGCTGACCTCAGCCGCTAAACCTCGACGACATATGGTGACGGCGTCCTCTTGAACAGGTGGATTAACACACCTCATGCTGAGGTCTCACCACTTTTTGATGAAGTCGAGGGCGCTCTCGCCCTTTTTCCGCCGAAAAGAACAGAGTTCGGCTAGGGAAACCCTTCACTCGGCCGTTTGAAAGCGGTCGAGGAATTTCTTCTGGAGATCCGCCTAGTCGATGACTGAGTTAGGCTTCAGGCGGGAATACCATTGGAAGGTCATTCCCGTGAGCGAAGTAGAGAAATAGAAAAGGAGATATGATTCATCCAACGCTAACTCACCCATGGCCGTAACATAGTAGGCCAAGTGTTCATGTGGCGACCCCTGCCCGTCGAACTTTTGTAGCTTCGGGGGCTTGGCGTACTCTGGGGGAAGCTTTTTCAGTTGGAGGTGAAGCGAGTAGGGTACACTGTAGAGGTCTACTGTGGAAACCCCTTCACCATACTGGGCGAGCTTTGTCTCGACAATACGCTCTATCATCTGGCATTGCCCCAGGAGATTTTCTGGCATTGGCGTATTGGAGGCTCGTGGTTGAGTCTCAACCGGGGGTGTGCCAAACCCAGTTGCCAACGGAGTTCGGGCGATAGCCACTGAGGTGTTGGCAGCATCGCGGACCGCCAGGGGTGCCGGTGCCTCGGCCAGGGGCCTAGCAGGTTGCTAAGGATGAAGGTCCCGTTCTTGGAGGAGATCTTGCAGGAGGGCCTTCAAATGCTGGTTCTCCTTCAGGAGAGTGTCGAGGGTCACTTCTTGAGCCTCGTTCGCAGGAGGGTCGTTATTGACCGGCTCTGCGTTGATAGGAGGGTCACGGTCTTCCACCATAACCTCTTCTGTGCATTCCGACGCCTGCGGTCTGGCAGAAGTGTCGATGTGACCCATTGGGGGAGGCGACGGAGCCTGATGGCGTGGCCTCCTAAAGTGAGACAGAGGTTGATTCAGGTCATCGGACTAGGTGTCCGGCTGGTGTTCGATGGTGTACCACGCGAACACTCGGACTGCGTCGTTGATGAACCGGGCCATCCATTTCCTCCGTAAGTGCCGCTCAGGGTGGATAGGCGTCCCTAGTCTGTCAAAGACCGAGGTGCGTTGCGGAGGGGGCTCACTCCCGATATCAGTCGGAAGAGAACCCTGGACAGGCTGTTGGAGGGCCCGAGAGTGGGCTCACCTTTGCCTCCGCTTGCTTGCACGGGGGACATTGGACGACTGGATGTCGTCAGACGATGCTACTGTGAGGCCAGTCACATCCCGTCTGATGTTGCGTCTGAGTGCTCGCAGGGGGTTTCTGATACGCGCCCTTCGAACGGCTTGAGCTTCTTCTATGGTAACCCAGATTCTCCTCAAGTCAGGTTGCTGGTCTCCCTTGTCGCCACTTTTTCGATGAGTTATTTTGAGAGGCCATGTGTCGGGATGTGGTGGGCGCCCCCGGGCTGTCGCCGAGGAACCCGCTCCTTTGAGCTTTGCCCCGTCCTCTCATATTTGCTGCAAGAGGTCAAAACGATTGGAGGTGGGGATGATGGGAACGGTCCATTCCTGGGGTATGATTTGTTCGCCCCCATCGAGATGGATTCGCAAGTCACCAACAAGGACAGTCTAGCCGGAGTTGCTGGTCGCAGCAGCGAGACGCCTTCCCTTGCGGCCATGGTGACGCTTCTTCTGAGGAGTGGAGGAAGATTCTGCCCCGAGATGGTAGACCGATAAAACCCGACTTGGAGCGACCGGTAGCGTGGAGCTGTCAGTCAGAGGTACTGGGACCGGCCCCCGGGGTATAAGACCCACGCTGGGAGTCGATGACTGGGCGACCCGGGTATAAGCTTTCGCCCGAGTCGATAGGACTGTTGCTGATGCGGGACGCTAAGCGAACTAGGACTCTAGGTGCTAAGATGACCAAATGGACTCCTACGACCAGCAACATCACGACGATCCGAATAGCTTAACTCAACACCTTAGATTCCCAAGCAGGGACTAAGCCATATAACAAGAAAGTCAAGCTCGCAAGCGCCCCTAGGAGGGAAGCGCGTGGATCCACACGGTTGAGAAACCGGCGAGCCTAGGGTGGTCGACTCCACACTCGTGACTCGGATAAGTCACAGGACGGTCACACTCTCTCACTGCAGCAGTGAATAATGAAATAAGTATACGAGCTAGGACCCTACTGCGCTCACTAGCAGTGGCATCAAGAGTGAATACTAAAGGAGCAAGCTAACCATGCAAGGAAGCGGATGCATATCTCCACGCTCGGGGCGTGGGGAAGAAACCCGGCCAAGTCACACGATCACCGGTACAAGCTAAAAATAGATACAATCCAAACTAATGCCCACTCCTTGCAGGGAGGTAAAAGGCTAAAAAGTATCTCCGGGATCGTGCGAGGTGGGGTGACGGGTACCGGGTCGGTGTAGCTTGTCGCCCACGTATGGCCGCGGACGGTGGTACTCACAAACCGATCTGAACTTCGCAGCAAGGAGGGCGAGTCCCGGGCCCCAAGGAGGAAGCACGACCCCTGGAAGTAGGCAGCGAGGGTTGCTGAATGCCCTGGAAGATGCCGGACGCCGTCGGCACGGGAGGGAAGCTCCGGTGCGGCCGTCGAGCGGGCGGGCAGACTGCTGGCCAATCTGCCCGGAGCTGGGAAGCAGTAGGGGAGAGGGCTCGGTGCGCCCCTTTTTGAGTAGCCGCCGGTCACGAAACCCGGCGTGGTCGCTGCAGGGGATGTCCCGGGAACGCCGGTGGAGTGGAGATGGCAAAGGGATGCCGTGGAGGCCGTGGCGAAGTGTTGGAGCAGGCCCTGCGCTTCTGGACTGTCTGCAGGCAGCCGGATAGGGGTAGGGAGAACGGGCTGGACCCGGGGCTTTCGAGTGGTAAAAGGGGCGGGGTTTTCTCTGGTGGACCGGTGAGGGTCGTGGGATGGTTGGATAGAAGTGGTGGGATGGCGTGCAGTGGTGGTTTAGGGCGTGGGAAGTGAAAGGATGTGGTGCTCAGTTCTGCAATTCAGTGCAGTCAGAACTGAGAGCTGTGAAGGTGGATGGGGTAAGTAGGGCACAGGGGCTCAGAAGCTTGAAATAAAATTCTAGGGGAGGGTTTTGGACGTGGTGAAGCAATGCTGAAAGTACCAGGTCATTTGGAGACACATAGGGGGACGTCCCTTTGGAGGGGTTTTGGCACTGTCACGGCAGGACTGCACAGGAGCAGTCTGCGCGACCAAAAGGGATATAAAGGGAACTTTTCGCCCCAGTAGAGTTTTGAAGTGGGATTTTCAGGAGAGGTAGGGGACATGTAGGGAAAGAGAAGTGAAGAAGGGGTCGATGGGATCATAGGTCGGGAAGATGGCGTCCCAACGTGATCTTCAGGGTTCTGGGTTCCAACAGGTCTGCACAGAGACAGCCTGCGCAAGGAAAAGGGCTATGAAGACAACTTTCTCTACCGGACGAATTGGGTTATGGGGTTTTCAGGGGACGTGAGGGACAGGGGAATGAAGAAAATCCTAGAAGAAGTCAAGGGGGTTTGGGGATGGGAAAGGAGGGTGCCAACCTGATCTTCCGGACTCATTTCTGCAGGCAGACAACCAGATCTGGGCGCAGGGCTTCATGACTCATCTCCTCCATGCTTGAAGCCAACCCTTGATCCATGGCTCCAGGCTTGAGAGGGTGATGGTGAGGGCGCCTCCAGCACGTGGGGAAGCCAAGGACCTGCAAGGGAAAGGGCTAGGGCGTGGCACCCTAGAGGGAGGGGAAGAAGGAGGGAGGGAGAGGGAGTCGCACCCTCTTGGGGAGGTGGGAAGGGTAGGCCGCGGCCAGCTCTTGATTCTCAATAATAATTCTTCATTTTATTTCATTTCTAAAAGTGATTACAATGATTATATATGGAAGGGGAAGAAAAAACCTCTAATTTCTAAAAAGAAACCCTAAGAAAAGGAAATAATTTGAACTACCTACAAAATAGGAAAGGGCTAAATAATCTCCTACAAGATAGGAGAGAGGGGCGGCTGCCACTCCAAATGGGAGAAGGAAAGGGTGGGGGGCGCCCAACCCTAACCCGAGGGAGGGGGGGTACGCTTCGCAAGGTGGGTCCACAAGTGGTGGGGGGGGCGGCCAACCCAAATGGGCCTGGAGAGTGAACCACAAGGTGGCCCACTAACCTCCCTGTTAGCCTAATAAGCACTATATGACCCTAATACCATCCAATTGGCCTCAAATTGGCCTACAAAAGATCCATAGTGAACAAAATAAAGGTGCCCATGCTCCCAGCTAGATCTCCAAGCCATCTTCAAGCCACAAAGAAGTCCATGAGTCCCGAACGGCGCTACGTGATTTGTAATGTCGCTCTGCTGCATCACGCCGATCTCTAGCTCAGGTGTCCTCACCAATTCTCCCCGGGCGGGAGAAACTAGACCCCGTCGAGTAAGGGTCTCGGTCGATCCGGTATCGCTCGAGGAAGTCTAGATCTATCCTCTCAAGCTCTGCCCTAGTGATCCATGTGTTCTCAGACGTGGGCCATCCTCTCCAACGAACCAAGTAGCGGTGATACACGCCACTCCTAGTGGTAGTCACCTGCTCATCGAGTATAGACTCTATCTGCTCACGCTGCTGAGGTGACAGGGCTGGAAGTGGACTCTCAGGGGGTGGATCGCTCACAAGGGGTGGAGTAGGCCCAATTAGCTCACTAGGGATCATTGTTGGGTCCCTGTATGCAACTAGATCCGAGATGTTGAATGTGGGGAAAATACCATAGTCCGCTGGCAAGTCTACAACGTAAGCATTGGATCCAACTCGCCTCTGAACTCTAAAGGGGCCAGCTCCACGAGCCTGTAATTTCTTCACGGCTCCTGAAGGAAACCGTTCCGGCCTGACCCGGATCATGACATAGTCTCCCTCCTGGAACTCGCGAGGGTGTCTATGAGCATCGGCCAATTCTCTATATCGCGCGTTGCTGGACTCAAGGTAGTGATGATGATGCAGACTCCGAACTAGCTGAGTGGACTCATACCTATGCGAATGCAGGGGTGGTCCTGGACATCCAAACATGGACCTAGCATGCCTATGACGTCTACCGGACTTGACAACATGGGGAGGACCTGGACAAACAAAGTTGTACCTATCATGCACATGTGTCCTACTAAATGTGGTAGACTCAGGGGGACTAGTAAGTCCAAACTCACTCATGACATTACCCCTACATGATGGTGGACATGGTGAAACATGAGAGAGAGACTGGGGCTTCCTTCTTTCCAAGCTCTGAAGTGTGGATGCATGCATGGAAGGGGTGTGATAATGGACCTCCTCGACAAGGTGGGGGAAAGAATACGAGTCGAGAGGCTCACTAGGGAGGGGATCGAAAGGGTCAAAGGAATGATGACCCCTCCCGATAGGTCCCTTCACTATACTTGCCCATGTTTGACATTCACCCAGGTGCAGATGATCACCTTTAGACGCTCTAATGGATGGGGTAAGGGGCTCATGAGGAAGGCAAGGAAGGCAAGGTTCCTCCCTCGGGACCGTAATACCATAAGAGGGGACAAAGTCAACCTCATCGGGTATGGGAAAGAATAAAAGGACCTCGGAAGTGATAGGACCTATGGTGTATGCCGAGGTAATGGACCCCAAAGCAGGGAGTGTGAAGCTATGACTATAGGGTTGGTCAGACCCTAAGGCCAACACATATGTCAACTCCCATTGACAATCTAAACTCCTAAGGAAGTCCTTCACATTTTCAAGAAAGTAGAAGGACCGAAAAATCGTGTGAAAGGAGTCAAGGGGTACTACTGGGAGAGATGGTTCCATGGGTGGGTAACAAGGAATCGAAGCATCTAGAATGGGACCCTTCCTTAACCAGCTAGCTAAAGACTCTCCAATGATAAGTTTGCCTTTGGAAGGCAAGGATGGCTCAAGATGAGGATTGAAGGGCAAAGGTTGTAGCAAGGTTGGGGCTAGGGTGACAAATAGACTGGTGTCATTGGATGGTGCCTCACCTTGGCCCACTAGGATCTCTATGGGATCGCTCTCTAACCCCTCAACCTCGGCGTGGTACTTCTTGGTCAACTCCCAGTCAACCTCATAACTCACCGGAATACGCTCAGGTGGGGCATCCTCTGAATGTGTGTCCTCTAAGATAGGGGAACATGAAGGACATGGGTCGAAGAAATGGCCCATCCCACTACAGGGGGCCATAGGGGTGGGCCCTAGGAGTGGTGGGGGACATGAGCCCGGAGGCAGAGTGGATCGCTGGGGGTGGGTGGCTAGCGACACAGAGGTGGTCGGCGCAGTGCCGTCGTGGAAGATGAACTCGCCGGGAAGGTGAGATGGGTGTAAGGTGCAGGTCCTCATGTCCAGGTCGATGGTCGCTCTTCTCTCCTCCAACCAAGTTCACCCTAAAATGATGCATGGACCAGCAAGTGTGCCGATCTTGCACCATGCGCCATCGTGATATAGAACGGGACCGAACCACCGTTGAAACTCGATAAAAGCTAAGCCACCGCAGAGAACAATCTCCCCAGTCTTAGAGAGAGACTCAACAATGTCCTGTGAGACACAATTAGATGGAACCCTACTAATGAAGTCGATCTCCGTATGCAACCCATTAGGTAGGATGGTCGTGGACACGACAGGGCGCTGGAACGACTCGGTCATCGGTATAGGGATCGGGTCCCCCGACGACTGACTGGTAGGGGCGACACCCAGGGGTCGTGCCATAAGAGCCTCGAATTGGGCCACCAGGGATGACCAATCTGATACGTGGGCTCGAGGAACCACCATGGGGCTGGCGGGTAGCTGGACATGCATATGCAAGACCCCGACACAACTTTAAATGGTGATGCAAAAGAGGTGGAATGCAGAATCAAAGGGGAACTTGTATCCGGTACGTGGCGGAGGTATGATCCGAAGACCGAGCTCACGCAAGTGTGCTACCTTCCCGATAGGCATAACCTATCATTCCGGCAACACCTATTGATATACCGAATAAGGGGCTGACATGCAATGCATAAGACTACCCTAGACAAACCTATGTCTCTGATACCAAAGTTGATGCGGGACGCTAAGCGAACTAGGACTCTAGGTGCTAAGATGACCAAATGGACTCCTACGACTAGCAACGTCACGACGATCCGAATAGCTTAACTCAACACCTTAGATTCCCAAGTAGGGACTAAGCCATATAACAAGAAAGTCAAGCTCGCAAGCGCCCCTAGGAGGGAAGCGCGTGGATCCGCACGGTTGAGAAACCAGCGAGCCTAGGGTGGTCGACTCCACACTCGTGACTTGGATAAGTCACAGGACGGTCACACTCTCTCACCGCAGCAGTGAATAATGAAATAAGTATACGAGCTAGGACCCTACTGCGCTCACTAGCAGCGGCATCAAGAGTGAATACTAAAGGAGCAAGCTAACCATGCAAGGAAGCGGACGCATACCTCCACGCTCGGGGCGTGGGGAAGAAACCCGGCCAAGTCACACGATCACCGGTACAAGCTAAAATTAGATACAATCAAAACTAATGCCCACTCCTCGCAGGGAGATAAAAGGCTAAAAAGATCTGAACTTCGCAGCAAGGAGGGCGAGTCCCGGGCCCCAAGGAGGAAGCACGACCCCTGGAAGTGGGCAGCGAGGGTTGCTGAACGCTCTGGAAGATGCTGGACGCCGTCGGCACGGGATGGAAGCTCCGGTGCGGCCGTCGAGCGGGCTGGCAGACTGCTGGCCAATCTACCCGGAGCTGGGAAGCAGTAGGGGAGAGGGCTCGATGCGCCCCTTTTTGAGTAGTCGTCGGTCACGAAACCCGGCGTGGTAGCTGCAGGGGATGTCCCGGGAATGCCGGTGGAGTGGCGACGGCAAAGGGATGCCGTGGAGGCCGTGGCGAAGTGTTGGAGCAGGCCTTGCGCTTCTGGACTGTCTGCAGGCAGTCGGATAGGGGTCGGGAGAACGGGCTGGACCCGGGGCTTCCGAGTGGCAAAAGGGGCGGGGTTTTCTCTGGTGGACCGGTGAGGGTCATGGGATGGTTGGATAGAAGTAGTGGGATGGCGTGCAGTGGTGGTTTAGGGCGTGGGAAGTGAAAGGATGTGGTGCTCAGTTCTGCAATTCAGTGCAGTCAGAACTGAGAGCTGTGAAGGTGGATGGGGTAAGTAGGGCACGGGGGCTCAGAAGCTTGCAATAAAATTCTAGGGGAGGGTTTTGGATGTGGTGAAGCAATGCTGAAAGTCCCAGGTCATTTGGAGACACATAGGGGGACGTCCCTTTGGAGGTGTTTTGGCACTGTCGCGGCAGGACTGCACAGGAGCAGTCTGCGAGACCAAAAGGGCTCTAAATGGAACTTTTGGCCCCGATGGATTTTTGAAGTGGGATTTTCAGGAGAGGTAGGGGACATGTAGGGAAAGAGAAGTGAAGAAGGGGTCGATGGGATCATAGGTCGGGAAGATGGCGTCCCAACGTGATCTTCAGAGTTCTGGTTTCCAACAGGTCTGCACAGAGACAGCCTGCGCAAGGAAAAGGGCTATGAAGACAACTTTCTCTACCGGACGAATTGGGTTATGGGGTTTTCAGGGGACGTGAGGGACAGGGGAATGAAGAAAAGCCTAGAAGAAGTCAAGGGGGTTTGGGGATGGGAAAGGAGGGTGCCAACCTGATCTTCCGGACTCATTTCTGCAGGCAGACAACCAGATCTGGGCGCAGGGCTTCATGACTCATCTCCTCCATGCTTGAAGCCAACCCTTGATCCATGGCTCCAGGCTTGAGAGGGTGATGGTGAGGGCGCCTCCAGCACGTGGGGAAGTCAAGGACCTGCAAGGGAAAGGGCTAGGGCGTCGCACCCTAGAGGGAGGGGAAGAAGGAGGGAGGGAGAGGGAGTCGCACCCTCTTGGGGAGGTGGGAAGGGTAGGCCGCGGCCAGCTCTTGATTCTCAACAATAATTCTTCATTTTTTTCATTTCTAAAAGAGATTACAATGATTATATATGGGAGGGGAAAAAAACCTTTAATTTCTAAAAAGAAACCCTAAGAAAAGGAATTAATTTGAACTACCTACAAAATAGGAAAGTGCTAAATAATCTCCGACAAGATAGGAGAGAGGGGCGGCTGCCACTCCAAGTGGGAGAAAGAAAGGGTGGGGGGCGCCCAACCCTAACCCTAGGGAGGGGGGCATGCTTCCCAAGGTGGGTCCACAAGTGGTGGGGGCGGCCAACCCAAATGGGCCTGGAGAGTGAACCACAAGGTGGCCCACTAACCTCCCTATTAGCCTAATAAGCACTATATGACCCTAATACCATCCAATTGGCCTCAAATTGGCCTACAAAAGATCCATAGTGAAGAAAGTAAAGGTGTCCATGCTCCCAGCTAGATCTCCAAGCCATCTTCAAGCCACAAAAAAGTCCATGAGTCCCGAACGGCGCTACGCGATTTGTAATGTCGCTCTGCTGCATCACGCCGATCTCTAGCTCAGGTGTCCTCTCCAACTTGAGATGACACTCTTACACCGAGAAGCGATGCCGTCGAAAGTGCTGAGGTGCCGACGCCCCTGGGTCGAGGACCCACAGTAGGTGCTGACGTAGTCCGGGCTCGGGTCGGAAGGCCCGAGAAGGGTGCTGAGGAACCTTGCCCCCTGGGTAGAAGACCCGCGGGGAGAGTCGGTTCAACTGGAGCACGGAACTGAGGTCCCGAGTATGATATCGGATAGCCGTGAACTCGAGGCTGGGAGCCCATTTCGAGACTCAACTTGGCCGGGACTCGGGCCTGGGGGCTCGAGGAAGGCGCTGAGGAGCCACGAACCCGGGGCTGGAAGCTCGTGTTGGGTGCCGGCTTTACTGGGGCTCGGGGTTGGAAACCCGAGGAAGATGTTGGGAAGCCATGGACCCGGGACTGGGAGCCCGTGTTGGGTGCCGAATTTGCGGGAGCTCGGGGTTGGAGACCCGAGGAAGATGCTGGGAAGCCGTGGACTCGGGGCTGGGAGCCCATGTTGGGTGCCGACTTTGCTGGAGCTCGGGGTTGGAGACCCGAGGAGGGTGCTGGGAAGCCGTGGACCCGGGACTGGGAGCCCGTGTTGGGTGCCGACTTTGCTGGAGCTCGGGGTTGGAGACCTGAGGAGGATGCTGGGAAAGTTACCAAAGTCCAGGGCACGGGGCCCGTGCCGGAGATCGGACGAGGCTTGTCTCGGGAGCTAACGCTTACCCGGACTAGTGATGATCTCGGGACCCTGCAGGGGCCAGTGGTGGCGGTCCGGTACCTGGTACTCAGGTGGGCAACCGGGACTGGAGGTGCACGTGGCACATTAGCCACGGGAGCCAACGGAGAAACTGGAGTTGGCTGAGGAGCAACCACAGGGATCACGCCCAAGAAGTAGGGCGATCCAATGACAGGGGTGAAGCTGCCAAAAGTAATCGGCGTCGCCAAGTAGCCCACCCGGGCGTGGGTGGCATTGACATTGGGACCGTATGTGACGGCCACCATGGTTGCTGGAGAGCTGAGTGCTGCGGAGACGATGGCTGCTAACAATCGCCGAGTGCGGTCCGACGGTCAGAACGCGAACCAAAAACTACTAGAGAATGCGCGCGCGAGTACCCTCCTCTGCCTCTCCTGCAAGGATAGGGAAAGGGCACCAGGACTTCAAGGCTGGCATAGACTTTTCTTCAGTAAAAAGAAGGAAGGCGGGAGACGTCCCATCGGGCGTGCCATCCTCTCTGTTGCGCGCATTTTTTTTGTTTATTATTATGCCAAAGACCGGGTGAAGGAAGGGAAACAGCAGGGAAGAAAGGCACGGGAGTTTGATATATCTTGGGTATCCTCCTTGCAGTTGCATGCCTCTCACGGCGGTATTGGGCACTCTCCTTTTATAGAAAGCCGAAAAGGGTCGAATGCCACGGAAATGTCAGGATAAGGGTTAACTGGATAGGGTGCGGGCGTGCTAGTTGATTTCTTGACAATCACCCATGGAACCAAGGCTTGACTGGGGAAGCGCCACTAGGGCGCGACACGTGGGCTCGAGCGAGCGGGCGACACGTGGAGAGAAGGGGGTTTTGTGGGAGCGAGTGCGTAGGCGATTGTGGGAATCGTGTACTGGACGTCTTTCCCCATCGGTCACAAGCAACCCGTGTTTATTTACATCGGATTGAATCCGAACACCTTCGTTCTGAGCTGAAGAAATGTCTATATATATTCCTGAAGCCGTAGGTAGAGGGCCGGGAGCATTCGGTAGCTGGGGGTGCGCTTTTGACTGAGGAGTGTTTACTGGGGTGAGGATGTTGGGCACGGATGCCGAGTGGTGTGGGTAGAAAGTTGGGGGCCCGAACGTGGATGTGAGAGCATTCGTCCAATTGGCGGTCTAATTTTTGAGATATACATGTCTTTACAGGTAGGCCGTAGTGGCCAGGGTACAACTGGGGCAGGCCACGAGATAATTCCGATGTGATGATCGGTCCCCGGGTCAATGCGTGACGGGTGAACACATGTGTGTTTTACTGAGGGCCCCTCCTGTGGCGTGGGCCATGGTGGCGACATCGAACGGGGGGCTTATGACTGGACGACTGGAGGGATGCATCGATCCGGTGCCTGGGTGAGGGCCGATCATGACTCGAGTAGAGTGGTCGAACATGGTCTCGTGACTGCGAGGGAGCGTGACGTCATGATACGTGCGTGGTTGCAAACGATGGGCACGTGAGGGGGAATCCCAGCATGAGGGGACGTTCGCCCTTGTCATAACGTCTCACACATGGTGGGTGTCGACTTGTGTGTTACGGATAAATATGGCATGAGGGGAGTGCAAACGACATACCCCCGGTGTACTAAGCCGACGAACAAGTCACCCACACATAATTCTCCTTAGCTTGTTGCCTAGAGCCGCTTGAAGCTTGAAGGCCGGCTTGTCTTCTTATCTTCCATCCATCATTTTACCCCTTGAGCTTCTAAGGGGTTTTTATAGAGAAGTTGAAAGGGTTAGAATGGGTTTAGGAGGGCTAGGTTGATAGGGTCAAGCCAGCCCGCGTAAACCCGAGTGAATAGTGTAGGGAGAAAAGGGTTTACGCGGACTAGCTCATAGGGTTGAGCTGGGCGGCGTAAACCCCTCCCCTGGGTAGGGTTTAGGCGGACCATCCCAATAGGCTGGTCTGGTCCGCGTAAACCCCTCCACGGAGGGTGTTTTTTGTAAAAAAAAAATGGGTTGGGAAGGGTTTAGGCGGACCAGCCTCAGGGGGTCAGGCTGGTCCGCCTAAACCCCACCCCGGGGGGTTTAGGTGGGCCGGTTTTGGATTTTTTAATTTAAAAAAGTAAATTTTTTTATTTAATGGGAGGGGTTTACGCGGACCTGCCTGGGGGTCCAGGCTGGTCCGCCTAAACCCCACCCCCCGGGGGGGTTGGGCGGACTGGGCTGTGGGTGAGAGAGGGGGGCGGTCCCCACTATAAAATTGGATTTTTGGGTCTATTTCTTCCTAAATTAACTAAGAAGAAAAGGATAACTTGGCTGGGAGGATACGTGGAAGCTTGTGAGCATGTCTAACTTGAGGAATTTCCCTGTGCTATCGCTTTGTGCTCCCGCGTCCACGTGTCGACTTCACAAACTGGTATGGTACATGAACCGCGTCATAGGACTGCAAACTGGACGAACTGGGGCTGAGTGGGGTCGTGGGACCACCGTGCTGGATAGAGGGCGTGACCCCTGGGGATTTTGCCTTCCCCGGGGGCGCGCGGCTGTGACCCGGGGCCGGTCATGACCCCGAGGGCTGGCCCTCGGGGTCTCCTTGTGTCTTCTGCAAGTGTCCTTTGAAGGACGTTAAGCTCCGGAAAACTGGGATGGGCCCGTGGGGGCCGTTGTTCTTCGGGTTGTTGTAGCTGCTCGCAAGGCGTTCGGGTAAATGCCTGGCACACCCCGGATTGCCGAACGGCTTGGGTAGCTGGCCGAGGGGCCCCAAGGTGGGCCTTGGGTTGAAGATGGGAGCTCGTGGGAGCTAAGGGGAGGCATCTCAGGGATGTCAGTCATGCCTCGAGCTACGTGCCATGTTGCACGGCGGGTCGGCAGGGTAGCCTCGGGTTGGCCCGAGTGCTAGAGTTAAGTGACTTATTGCCACATGTCTGAGTGTCAGAGTTGACCCTGACTTGCTGGGGGGTCGTTGTAGAACCCAATTGATGTGCTGGAACCATGAGGCAGCCCATGGTTTGGTGTAGACGGGCTGGAATACACGAGCCCACAAGGTGTCCGATAGAATGCCGAACACACCCGTGCGAGCCGTATATGTGCGCGGTAGGCCTCCAAAGACTGTGGTCGACTTGGTTAGGTCTCCCTTTGACCTTGGAGGGTTGAAAGAAGTGTCTCGGGGTGGGCCCTCGGCCCTTTCACTGGGTGCCACGTGGTGTGGCTTAACGTCGGGGCACCCCCGGGTGGTCCCGGGCGGCCATGTAGGATACGGGCAAAGCCCGTATGTGAGTGGCCGGGGTTGACCCCATGAGAAAAGGGTCCAAGAGACCCAATCGCAGCTTGTAAATGAATCATTTCATTTCTTCCTTCATCCTTTCTTCCCCCTGCCCCCCCTTTTTTTACAATGCACCCTTTTCTCATTTCTTGTGTATGCACAGAGTATGATGAGGTCACACATTTCATGGGAATTGGTGGTGGCCGCATATTGGGGTCTTCCGAACTTCCAGAAATCTCGGCTAGACGCGATGGGGTTCGGTGCCTTCCTACGTGTTGAACCGATTAAGCTCGACCTCACCATTATCGAAGCATTGTGTGAAAGATGGGACCCAGTTAGTCGGGCCTTCCGGATGCCCTGGGGTCATATGTTGCTCAGTTTGGAGGATGTGGTCTGCATCACTGGCCTCAGAGTGGATGGTGAGGAGGTGACTGGGGTCACCTACCCTTATTATCGAGAGGGGGCTCAAAAACTACTGGGGTTGGAATTAGAGGATCGAAAGAACAGGTCCGTAGCCAGGGCGTCTATCATGGAGGCATTGGGGCTTACTGACACTCATCCGCAAGGTGACGAGTCCTTGGAAGAATTCATGGAGAGTACTAAAAGAGGATCCCGTGTTGTATACTACGTGGATGCGAGCAACTGAGAGAGGTCGAACATGGACTTGAGGAGGTTCCTCCTCTTCCTGCTAGGGAGGTTGCTTCTGGGTTCCAAGGGAGACAACATCCATTGCTGTTTCCTAGAGCTCAGAGTAGACCTAGAGAGGGTAGGGCAGTATGCCTAGGGAGCCGCTGTATTGGCGCATTTGTTTGCAGGTCTGTCCCAAGGGATAGATCGAGAGGTGACCGTGAGTGGCTTTACACCATTTCTCTAGGTAGAGTTTTTTTTAATGCAACTAATCTATTTCATGAAAAGCTAATGACATGTGATGACGTAGCTATGGAGCTACTACTATATCCCGATGGGTAGGGCACGACAATGGCGTTTAGGGGTGGTGCCACTGGCACGGCGGTGGCAGCCCATCATGAGCATAGCCCCTCTGTCCTACCAACTGATGGCATTAAGGCGCGAGCTGCAAGAGTTCCCTGCAGCGATAGTAGGATTTTTTATTTTTTTGAATGACTAAGAAGATATTTGCTTGCTAACGTAGGTGATTTGGAGACCTTATTCGGGCATGGTCGATGCCATCCAGTCGTGGGTTATAACAAGCCGTGTCCGGTTAAGATGGGACCTTTGAGTCCACTGCCTGAATGAAATTGAGCCACTTCGGCTACGATTGGCCATGAGGACCTTAGGGTTTGCCCAGGAATGGATGGATATGACCGTGTTGTTAGGTGCAAGGTAGGATCTAGAGGGGTGGTGAATAGATCCCTCTACAAACATTATGCTCAATTAAAATCACACCCAACCCAATTCAGGTTAGAGGGAAACTAACACTTCAAACTAAGCAACTTGCTGATAGTCAGATCTAGGCACACAAGAAAACAAGGACTTCTCACAGCTATGCTCGAATGCAGTGTGCTTCAAGTTAAAACAACTTACAAATCTAACTGTATACGGACTAACCAATCAGTGAGCTGAACAGATTAAGAAATCAAGTAAAACTACTTAGAGCATCTAGCCGATCACACTAAGAATGCATCAAGCCAATTAATCAGATAATGATTCATACAAAATAGCTCTCGAACACTCAGCACACAATGGGAATCTAATGTAGAAATAGCTAACACACTAACCTGCGAAGGGGGTAGAAGATAGGGATCAAATACATAAACCAAATCACGATAGACAATGATTTTTTAGGTGATTCGGTCTGCTACCCACAGACCTACGTCCACCCCTCACTCAAACCGAGTGAGGCTTCACCTTGCAAATGTAAGAACGTGGAGAACACTCCACTACAACCACTGTCGAACAGCTTGACACGAGGGAAACAAATCCCCCACCCTGATCTCGCACCCAGCAAGACCAGACCCACTGCCAAGGTAGTGACCGGAGGAACCAATCCTCCCTTCTTTAGCAATCACTGATGGAGATGTGAGACAGCACCCAACTGCTTACAAGTCCAGAGGATTCAACCCTCCCTTCCTCCGAGACCTCAGAGGGAACAAGTCGCTGATACACAGCTTCCCCGAATCCCACAACACGGTATCAGAATTACAATGTAGAAAGGAAAAAGAACAAAAAGAAATCACAATGGAAAGCAAGGAAAAATATAGCTCCAAAGGAGCAGGATGGCTTGGATTTGATCCAGAGGCCAATGGACGAACAGGTCTTCAATGTAGACACTGGCTTTTTTTTCCAACACCGACCCTCAGTATCAAGAACTGGTCGAGTACACATCTCCCCAGAGGGGAGACATGTTCTCACTCCCCTAGGATGACACTGTGACCCAAAATTTTATTGATGAATGAAAGAATACAATGTCAACGGGGCATCCCCCTGTCTGTACCAACATCCAAAAAGAAAATCAAAAGAATCAGAGAGCCTAGTTACAATTGCGAAAGGAAGGAAAACCCCCTCTATCCATCCTAAGTGCCCCCCTTGCCAATCTAGGGAGATCACTAGCATGGCAAAAAATGGTATTAGAGTGACTGGTACAAACATAGGAGGCCAAGGCATCAGCCACTTGGTTGCCCTCCCTGTAAGTATGCTGCACCGAAGACCTACACATGGTTATTAAATCCAGGATGTCATTCCACCAAGGAAGGACTACCTAGCTAGGAGCCACTTTCCTTCGGATGGACTCAACGAGGAGAGCACAGTCAGAGAAGATAGCAGCCACTTTGATGCCCCCATTATTGACAATAGACATTCCATCATGGAGCGCCCTTGCTTCTGCTAAAAGGCTGATACCCAAACCATAATTGAAAGCAAAGCTAACAATCAGATTTCCTGAAGGGTCACGAACACAGCCACAACCACCACAAATGCCCGGGTTTCCTTTGGAGGCTCCATTAACATGCAAGGTGAAATAGATAGGAGCTAGTCTGCATATCACCATGACATGCCGCTTGAGATTGAACTTGGGGAATAATAGATATTGTGCTAGGAGGCTCTTCTGTTCAGCAGAAATTGTGAAAGAAAAGGAAAGCTTATCCAGTGCATAAGAAATGGCAGCAATGACCCTCTTCTTTATGCAGTTTCCATTAATGGCAGTGTTATCAAACTTAGCCGAACATCTGGTTTTCCAGATCTCCCATAACATCAATATGAGAGCATACATACCAACAAACCTGTAAGCAGAGCGCAGGCTGGCACCGGCCAAAATGTTCCAGCAACGGATGGTAAGATGTTCACTCAGATGAATTTTAGCACTTATCAGAGGGGAAATCCAATTCCATAACTCAGCTGCCAAGTCACCCTTTATAAAGAGATGGTCCAGGTCCTCTTGAGAAGGAGCTTTACAGCAAATACATTTAGAGGCTAAGGAGACACCACACTCAGCCACCCTACAGTCAATTGGCATAGCTTGATGAATGAGTTTCCAGAAAAAATTTGCTGCCCTGGGTGTAATACTAAAATGCCAGAGCTTGTCCCACGGCCTCCTGACAACATTAGTAGATCTCAGGATCTTGTAAGCAGAACCCACAGTGAAAACACCACCAGCTGTACCCGTCCAGATGCAGATATCAGTCTCATTGCTCAACGTAATGTTGGGAAGACATTGATCACTGCTGAGAAAGGACCTAGCTGCATTATGAGGGTCTTGCAAGACCTCCCTAACTGTCAGTCTGGGTAGATCCTGAATCCTGCTAACAACTCCCGACCGGGCAGTGCTAATGAGAGGCCCCCCCAGTCCAATTGTCTTTCCAAAAATCCGCACCATTACCATCCCCAATCATCCACCTTGAATTGTTAATGATGAGCTTCTTCGCCCGCTGAAACATACCAAGAGGCATACCTGCAGGAAAAGGCCTTGAGCAATCATATAGATTGGTTTTAATAAACCTCTGTCGGGCATAAAGGGACCACAGAGAAGAGCCTTGGATAATTGTCCACAGACTTTTAGTAGCCAGGGAAATCTGAACTTGGTTAAGGTTCCTAATGCCGAGACCACCCTCTAACCTTGGCTTTTGAATGCACTGCCAAGGAATCAAGTGACGATGCCTTAAACCTTTAGAACCCTGCCAGAAAAAGTTAGCACAGAGTCTAGTAATGGCATTGATGATGGACTTGGGAATGGAACATGTTGAAGCCAGGTAGATTGGAATGCTTCTGAGGATTGTGTTAATGAGAATTGCTCTCCCAGCCTGAGATAGAAGTTTGGACTGCCACCCCTCTAACCTTTGCTGAACTTTGTCCACAATATATTTAAAGTCCACACACTTATACCTTCCTTTCTTCATCGGGATGCCAAGGTAATAGAAACAAGCAGAGAGAACTTTATAACCTGTCAGTAAATGAATGGAGTGCTTAAGAGAATGTGGAGCTTTTTCAGAAACAATACAACTGCTTTTGCCAACATTAACCTTCTGACCTGAGCTGCACTCATATCTAGCAATGAATTGCTGGAATAGAGAGAGATTCTGCTTACTAGCATTCAAAAAAATGAGAGTGTCATCCGCATATAGAAGGTGTGTTACTTGGACTAAATTTCTTGGCCCATGGTAACCCCTCAACATACCAGAATGGAACAAACTAGCCAACCCCCTACTGAGCACTTCAGAAGCTAAGATAAACAGATAGGGAGCAAGGGGGTCTCCTTGTCGAATACCTCTGCTAGACTTGAAAAAACCTACCAAAGTACCATTGAAATTAACTGAGAACCAACAGTTAGATAGGATCATGCCAATATAAGAGGTAAACCTTGTGCTGAAACCGAATTTCCTCAAGACAGCCAAGAGGAAGTCCCACTCCATTCTGTCATAGGCCTTGGCCATATCTAATTTAATTATTGCATTGTGACCCCTTACTTTCCTATCAATGTCCATCACAAGCTGTCTGGCTAGGGCTACATTGTCCAGGATGCAACGGCCTTGGACAAAAGCCCCTTGCTCCTTGGAGATTATGCTCGGCAGGATAGGAGCTAACCGCTTGGAGATAATTGAGGAAATAATCTTGTAAGAAAAGTTACACAAACTGATTGGCCGAAACTCATTAAATGACTTGGGTTCCTGCACCTTGGGAACTAAGGCAATAATAGAAGAAGCCAATCCCCTGGGAATTGGGAAACCCTTAAAGAAACATTGGATAGCTGCTATTACTTCGCTGCCTATAATATCCCAAGTAGCCACATATAATTCTCCTGAGAACCCGTCATGTCCAGGGGAGCTGGAGCTTTTGAGAGTCCACACAGCTGCACGGATCTCATTGTCATCTGGAACAAAGCATAAAAGACAATTATGCTAATCAGTAATTAACTGGGGAATGCAATCCAACATGGACATGTCAATGGAGTGCTCATCCGAAGAAAATAAAATCCTGAAATACACCTCAACTTGACTACAGAGAGTGTCATGGTCTTCAAACCATTGGTCAGAGTCCCCCACTTTCAGCCTTCTAATAAAGCCTCTCTTTCGATTACATTGAGCAATAGAGTGGTAAAACGAGGTATTCCTGTCTCCACTCTCAATCCAGTCAGTGCGAGATTTTTAGTGCCAAAAGACCTCTTCCCTATGTAAAGCCTGACGCAAGGTGGCATTAGCAGCATTTAATTTGCTCCGATTCTCTATAGATGGGACCAGGTCAAAGGCAATTTGTTTCTGATCAACTTCAACTTCTGCTAACCTGACATTCTGGGTAACATCACCAAAAACTTCCTTATTCCACTTGCACAAGGATAATTTGACAGCCTTCAGCTTGGTAGATAATCTTATCTTAGCATTGGGATGATCCACCTTACACTGATTCATGGCATCTGCAACTA
The DNA here is from genome assembly GCA_022559845.1 of Amorphophallus konjac. Taxonomy (NCBI): domain Eukaryota; kingdom Viridiplantae; phylum Streptophyta; class Magnoliopsida; order Alismatales; family Araceae; genus Amorphophallus; species Amorphophallus konjac. The sequence continues at coordinate 154,940,743 of CM040121.1, forward strand.
CTTGGTTAAAGGAACAGTGTGTACACCACATTTTTTGAAATATAAATCTGTAGGGACCAGAAGACTGACTTGCAAATGATAGTAACAGTGGGGCATGGTCTGAAGGCCCTCTAGCAAGGTTCTTTACTAACAGCTGGGGCTGCACAGATTGGCAATAACTATTGATAAACACTCTGTCCAGTCTAGCTCGAATGTTGGCTACACCTGCGCGGTTGTTGTTCCATGTCAAAGGCATCCCTGAATATCTAGCATCAATATGCCCAACCGAGCTAGCAAAGGCATTAAATTCTGCCATGGAGGCCAAGGAGGGAATGGCTCCACCCAGATTTTCCGATGGCCTCATTACATAGTTAAAATCTCCACCAACCACCCATGGGACCTAAGCTGAAGCAGCAAAGTTACCTAGTTCATTGAACAAGTCCAACCTTAAGTGGGGATCACAAGAGGCATACATAAAGGAATAAAGACATGAGATACAATCACCCTGCTTAAGGCCCAAGGTGATTTGCTGAGACGAAGATGAGATAACCTCCAAATTGCAATTATCATGCCAGAACACCCAAACTTTGGAAGCAAAAGGAGAATTAACAACAAACTTTTGCAACTTTATGAATCTGCCCAGCTTCAAAGCTTTTCCAGCGTCCAGCATTGGCTCACTGATAGCTACTAAGGAAACATTGTGACTTTTAATAAGTCTCTTAAGGCATCTCCGGGAACCAGGGTTCCCTACACCTCTGATGTTCCATATGAGAATAGAACTAATCATTGGCTTCCCATTTTTGGTCTTCCTTCGATCTAGCTCTAGATCGTGTTATCATCCCCCTGTCATTAATGACCCGCCCGACATGAACACCCCTTCCACAGCCTACAACCTGCATGAGGGAGTTGTCTCGTATGGCCTTCTCAGCTACAAAATTTCGAACAATTAGTAACTTCTGTGGGTCTAAAAGTTTCTCATCCCCTGACCACTGAGCGTGAGATCCTTCATCTAAATCAACCACAGCACCCTCTGAGACATGGTTTATTATGATTCTATTTCCACCACAGATACCCTGAACTCCTTGGCTATCCTTCTGAACATGCACTTGTGACTGACCATCATCAGCACTAGATTGAACTTTTTGGCTTGAATGGAGCTCCACACCCGCCTGCTGGTGTCCGCCATCAGGACAAGACTGCTGACCTCCTTCAGAAGAAGAAACATGCCATGTTGAATGCCCACATTGGGGCACTTGGAACAGCAGAGGCACTGAATTAGGATTCCCAGACTCCAACAGATCAACATTCTGTTCACTGCTACTAGGTTGATCCAAGGGGACATCCTTCCTCAACTGACTAGGAGCAGGGGGGTCAATGCCATCCCCTTCATCCATAAACTGCAAGACTCCAAATTGATTCTCCTGAGAAACCATTTGTCGAACAGGTGGGGGGTCAATTCGGCACAGCTTAAAGGTTCCCTTGGAGCTCTTGTTCTGGATTTTAGGCAACCCTGGGAGATGAACTCTGCCCTGATTCTTCCTGCAGCTGCTAGCATCATGACCTATCTTGTTACAGGTGGAACAAAGAAGTGGCACACGATGGTAGTGAACATCCTGCTAGAAACCATGGCCATCTTGATCAATCCACAAGCGTTCCTTACGCTGATAGGCTAAATCCATTTCAATACAAACCAGAGCCTCTGTTGTGTCTGTCATCGCAATGGTTCACTCATGGATCCGAAGGACATTCCCAAACTTTCCAGCAATCGAGCACAAGTAATCCTCATGGTAAAGATTAACCGGTAGAGAAGGAAAACATATCCAAACAGGGGCCCTTGGGGGATCCGACTCAAAATCAAAATCTTGAGTCCACCGGAAGAACCAGAACAAGAAACCTTTCACATAAAGATTATTTTGCATCAACAGCTTCAGAAAGTCCGCCTCACAATCAAACCTCAAAAGAAGATGCCTATGATTCAACCTACTAATAACAAACTCTAAACATAGAGCTAACCTCTGCACCAGGCAGCTTTTGAGGTCCAGAATGGCAGGTCTCCCATAAGAGCATTTAGCGACAATGGCGAAAGAGAGGGATTGAAGGGATACTTGCAATGTAGACACTGGTTGCACTCAAACTCACAAGCTGGACTGCAACTTCTGAATCGGGCTCTTGTAGACACCCATTTTTAGCTGATAAATTGGGCATTTTCTTTGTTCTCTTAGTCGATGCCCCAATTGATCCTTAATTGGTTGATTTTCTGGGATTCTTCCCCTTTCTTGACCCAACGCTTCAATTCCATACCTTGGATCTCGTCTCGAGTCTGGCATTCTCGCGCTATTTGTTCTTATCGCTTTTTTGTTCATAGCGCGTTGTGGGTCAAATTCAAATTATCCTTCGATCAATTGTTATTGCTTGACATTTGATCATTATGACATCAATTTTGGGTGTTACTCTCCTTCAACATTTGATTAAATGACTGCCCAATGGTTTTTTTCTCCATTTTTATACCATTTAATGGGCCTTTACTTGTTGCGCTATATCTCCATAGCGCGTTCTTCATTATCGCGCTATGGAAGTATAGCGCCTTATCAGACAGAGTCCCTCTCCAGGCCGGACTCCCTTATTTCGATTCAGAGGCCTTATTGGGTAAGTTGCTGACTGTGTTTCTTATCTAGGAAGGTTTCTAAACCTATCAGGAGTCTTTCCCCCTAATTAGTCGGCAATATTACCTCGATTTGAGCCGCCGAGTCATCGGATTGAATCAAACTCCGACCTAGGGTTTGTGTTCGATCTTCTTCCTATAAATTCATCCCTTTGGCCGTCGTTTGAGGGGGATGCAACTCGAGTTATTGACGAGGAGGAGGAAATACTTCGTGCACAATCAACAAATCCTCGCTCCTCGCACGTTCAAGGGAGTATTTAGGGCTTTTCCTTGTGTTCTTCCTCTTTCATCTCTCTTTTTCCCCTCCGGTTTTTTTTAATCTTTGCATCGCAGTTACATCCTGATTTCAAAACACTCCTTTTACAAGATACATGCATTCACACACACCACACCTATCTTTTGCCCATCCATAGGGGTTTAAAAACCACCAAACCCCCAGGTAATCGAGCCCCCTTTTTACATGCTTTTGATTAAGGATAAGGGCAGATTATACTCAAATCTCGATCTAATGGGCTTTATATTTGTTGTTTATGATTGTTTGCAGGCACTAGAAGATTGATATGTGGAGCCCTTGCACCTTGGCCGGCCTTGGAGCAAGGAAGGAACGAAACCAGATAAATCCCGCTACCTGTCTGATATCGCGCTGTACTAAGCTAGCGCGACCTGGAGAACGCGCTATGACGATATAGCGCGTTAATCTCCAGGACCATGGCTCCCCTTTATGGATTTCTGAGGTATGTAACATGCCCCATCCTGATCTCTTATTGTTTGGCATGTTTCTAGCTTCAGTGGCGATCACGGATCTTAGTTGTTGCATATGATTTTTCCCCTTTTTTCATCATTAATTGAGTGCGATATCTTGTTTTAAAACAAAATCACCATCTTTTATCAATTTGGGGTTAATCATAATTATTTGCACATCCACAAATTGGCGATCACGGTGGGACACTTTGTGCTACCACGTGCATTCTTCTTGTTGTCTGCTTATCAGTACATCAGTGTGTGTGTTTATTGGATTTTGAGCCCTTCCCCCACTGTCGATTATCGCGCTATGGGTCCATAGCGCCTTCTGTAGATCGCGCTGTGGACATATAGCGCGATAATCACCAGAGGACATATTCACCTATATCCTCTGTCCGGGTTCTGATTGCCATCTTCTCTGGTTGCATCATTGTATACTTCCTGTTGTATATTCACTTCTTTCATCTATTTTCCTTTTATTGTGCTAGTTTAGATTTTTCTTCCATAGCATTGCATTCATCCTTGCATTTGGTTTGAGAGACCTCCTCTCTCTACATTAGGATTCCACACACCCCCTTGGTGAAGGAAGGACCCTCCATTGAGCATTCCGTCTCTTTGGATTGGAAGTTCCTAAACCAAGCCTCCATAAGTCCCCGCACCTGTGGATTCCCTCACGGACGCCGGGCAGGTTGTACCCTTTTGAAGTCCCGAATTAGTTGGCCTATACGTGGTGAGAGAGGGTCCCTAGTTGGCATTGAAGTGACTCATTTTGAAACTAGGTTCCTCCCCTTGTGTGAATCATATCAATTTGTATAAAATCATTAATTCACCAAGGTTCAAACAAATAAAAATCAAGGTAACCATTCCAACTTGCGTGTTTCTTTACAAATTGTTTGCACATTATTTGGATTGTGTAATGCCTTACTTTGATAAACAAAACAACATGTTCAATTCAATTCATGAGGATGCACAACCTAGCACTTCTTACAATCCTCACTTTCAACATGTTCATCATTCTCACCATACTTTCAAGGGACCACGTCCTCATTCTTATGGTCATGCCCGACCCATGGGCGATGTCCATTCTCATGGTTCCCCTCCTCAATTGCGAACCACTATTCCTCCGGGACCGTCTCGTCCCAATGATGAGAAGGTCTCCCAAATCTTGCATGCATTAGATCATCTTACCCCTCAACAGATCCAAGCCCTTAAGGCTGCCGTTGAGGGTACATCTCATGCACCTCCTCCTTCCAATTCTATTTGGGTGGTCCATCACCCATCTCCCTCCAATTCTGTTCGGGTGGCCCATCACCCATCTCCCCCCAATTCTACACGGGTGGCCCATCACCCACCTCCTCCTTCCGATCCTGATCGGGTAGCCCATTACCCATCTCCTCCTGTTCATTCTACTCGGGTGGCCCGACACCCGCCTCCTCATATTCCTCCTCCATCACGGCCCCAAGGCCCATTTACTCATTGCAATCCGGCCCGTCCGGGTCCTTTTACGGGTCATCCCGTCAACTCCCCTCCACGGCCTTTTTATACGGCCCCTCCTCCTCCAAGGCCCTGCCAACCCTCTATTGTTCATGTTACTCCCCTCCAGCAAAACGTCTTGGATAAGATTGCTTCTATGGAGGAACAATTAAAAAGGGTCACGGCTCCTCCTACTCCAGTCAATCCTCTCTATGCGGCTTTGGATGATATTACAAGAATGGAGAGAGAATGGAAGGATAGGATGGACGACTATGGCATTGATATTCCAAGTGAGCAAGAACCGGCAATCGAAGAATACGAGCCGGTATATGATGATGAAGCTCCGCAGGCACCCTTTCCGAGTTTCCATAATTTCCCACTCCCCCCACTATCATTTGATGAACCCCCTGCTCAGGACGAAGCCACCGTCCCCGATCCAACCCCCATTTATGAGACTAACTGGTGTTACGATGATGGGCCGATACTTCAATCAACCACACCGGCACCTCTTGAGTCTCCTCCTATCCCTGAACTTTCCATTAAACCTCCACCAATTACACCTCAACCCACTATACCATCAACCTTCACACTATTAGCCACCACTGAACCTTCCACTTTAAAACCTTCACCTATTCAACCATTAACCTCCACATCAGCCTCTACCGAGCCTACCATTGAACTGTCCCCAATTCAACCTCCCGTTATCCCATTACCACCATCCTTAAAACCCACTTTTCCTACCCTGCCATTTAACCCTTCACCCTTGCCTATGGTTAATCCTGAGCAGGATCCACCACTTCTTGCACTTGAGCTAACCTCGATCGCTTGCAAGCGAGGGGAGAAACTCAATGTGTTTGAACCTCCGCCTCCACTTACGTCAACACCTTCCATTATACCTCCACCACTCACAAAGTCTTCCGCCTCCGCTTCACCTCCTTCTATTACTCGGAATGTGGGTGCTTCTGCAAGTATATGTGCCGAAGATGATCAAGAGCCGGGCAAGACAGATTTGGCCACGGCTATGCGATTCAAGATTCAAGAATTCATTTACCGGATGCCAATCCGGATTATTGTGCCAAGCATGGTTGCGAAGGCCAAGTCACCGTCATTGTTCGGAAGAGAATGCCAGGTGTTGATGTCACCCGAAGGCCGGGCAGGGCACCCCTTGTTCCAATTTTCAAATCTTGATTCCATTCCTCTATGCAAGGGGCGAATGCCCATTTTGTTCAACGCTTCTTATACACCACAATTAATGGGCATGGCCATGCTTCATGTTCCAACTTTCCAACTCCCTCACATCATTGATCCTTGCCTTCCAAGGGGGTTGTCATTTATTAGTGAAGCTTCTTCCATTGGGCCAATTTCTCATACACTTTCACTACCATGGAGGGGCAATTGTCTTAAAGGGCCATCCCTTATTTGTTCCACTTTCTATTCGACCATCTCTATCACTTCTTCTTCATGGGCTACTCCAAGGGTTAGGAGGAGGATCTTGCCCTCTCACCCTTCGTATTCCTCATTTTTTTCACCTTCGTTGCATCTCATGCATTGTGTTGCATTCATGCATTCACAGCATTCATCACATCCATCATTTTGCATACAATTGCATCTCCTGCTTCCTGGGTTTCCAAACCCGTATCTTCCCCGCCTTCCGGCCCCGCCGGATATTCCGCATTCCCCATCTTATTCATATTCATCTTTTTGTCCACTCCCCTTGGGGCATCGCGTCCCCCTTCCTGCTATTTCCCTGGAACCTCCAGGAATTTTATCCCTCCTCTTTGGGCATCTCGTCCTTTGTGATTCTATTCCTCCGGAACCTCCAGACTTTCCCCTCGGGCACGACGCCCCTTTCAACCTTCTCCTTACTGATTTCATCCCTCCGGAACCTCCGGACCTTCCATATTTCCTTCAATTCATCTTTTTGCTCCTCCGGGACTCCATATCTTTTATTCTCTTCTTCCTTTTCCGTCATCTTTTTCATCATCTTTTTCCCTATTTCTCCCCAGGGCATCGCGTCCCTTCTTTCGTTATCCCTCCGGAGCCCCCGGATGATTCCTCCTATCACGATTCTCCTCCTTTACCTCCGGACCCTCCGGATCCACCTCTTTCTATCTACCAATTTCTTCTTCTAATTCCCCCTGATTCTGGGTCTGACCCAACTTCTTCAACATCCACTGCCTTGGGCATCTGCCCATTCTCCCATTGCTTTCGAGGCTTTAGTCCTCACTCCTCCTTCTAATTCTCCTCTCCTTCTGTAGACTGTTCCATGTGATCAGGGTCTCCACGCCTTAGCAAGGGAGTTCTAGCCCTCGCCTCTTTTCCTTTTTTTTCCTTATTCGTCTGAGTCTGGTCTTGGCACCACTCCTTCTTGTTAAGCCACTTTCAATCCTTTGCTTCCAATCCTTTATCTGCCTAAGAGGACTATCCCACGATGATCAACCTCGCCTCTGACAGCTGCTTCTACCAAGGTTGCAAGGTAACATATTGGCGTAAGTAAGCATTTATATGATATCATTACCTCATTACTTCACGCATGATTTTCAAAATGAAGTGCTTCCTAACAAGATTAAGAGTGGTGTTTTAGATCTTTATCTTAGGCTTTTGTTAAATTAAATCATTGTTAAAAAGAGTCTTTAGGCTTGCTTATGCAGCACCTTGGTTAATAAGAACCCCGCGCTGGAAATTCAACATTTTCTCCCCGCTTGTTAAGAGCAACCCTTAGCTGGGCATTCCACACACTTCACGGCGTCCTTAGCCGGCTCTTTTGGTTAAAACACCGTTCCTACATTGGCCATGCCATGAATTTCTGAAAGTCTTTTTCTCTTCTTCACTCGGCCGAATGCAGGGGCAAGAGACTGACGGATAAGATGACCCAACCTCGGTAATCCCCAATACGAGAGGAGTCTCAAATAGGGGCAGTCTTGACCCAAAATCAACATCAATATGAGTTTTCATATGAGTTTTCATGATATACATCTCGCCAAAAGGGCTATTATGAAAATCAAGTCAAAATTTCGATAAAAGCAAAAGTATGAATTATGGCATGTCAAGAGTGGCAAAGTCCCCGCAGGGAGAACCCTGGTCGTATGCATGTCAAGGGTCTAAAAATCAAAGGCATAAAGCCCCGACGCAACAGACTACCTCTTTGAGGGTTAACACCTTGGAAGGAATTCAAGTCTTGATATCTCCCATCCTGCGTAAAGCTTATCTCCAATTATTCTTCTCTTCTCCCTCCAAGACCGAATGTTTCTCGGGTATGGCCTTGGTAGGGGCACCGTTGATCAAAGGCGGTCGGTTATAGGGCGCCACCTTACAAATGCACGCCCAGCTTTGGACAGTTTTAAGCAAAAAGGGGGAGGAACAAGGACCCCTAGCCAGTGGTTTAAATACCCTTTGACGCTGCATTAGCAATGTCTTACCAAAAACTCCACAAAAAAAATTTGAATTTTACCAAAACTCCACAAAAAATTTGAATTTTACCAAAACTCCACAAAAAAAATTGAATATTGCCAAAAATTCCAAAGAAATTTGAATATTGCCAAAAAATTCCAAAAAAAATTAGAATATTGCCAAAAAAAAATTGAACATTACAAAAGTTTTTTTTTAAAAAAATATTCAAATATTTTCAAAACTCATAAAAAGTTTTTTGCATATTTTTTCAAACAAAAAATTCCAAAAAAATTGCATTCTATTTCTGATGGCATCCTTTTGAAAAAGCACGCAAAATGAAGAACAATCACACAAGCCACAACAAGTGCTAAGAATTGTCTCATTCCACTATAACATGTCAAAAGGTATAAAATGAGATGGATACAACAAACTCTCAGCTCTCCCCTCGACCCTCCTGGTCTCCCCCTCTGTGTGAACTCTCAGCTTCCTCCTGTCCTCCCCGGGGAGGCCTAGGAGGAGCCATCTGTGCCCGGGAAGCCGAAACCCTGTCACCATGTGCTCCCCTCTCTGCATCCTCTCTCCGCTGGTGCTCAGAAGAAGTAACTAAGTAATCTGTGCTCGAGTAGGCTCGGGAGTATCCCTCACGCTGGGCCCGCTCACGTCCTCGTCGGTAGCGATCCTCTGCATCCTTTGCTCGCTGCTCGGTGATCCCTAATCGAGTGCGTAGCTCCACTCTCTCAAGCTCCCGCTCCATTCTCTCTTTCTCCCATCTCTCCCTCTCTCTATCCCGATCCTCTCTCTCTCTCTGCCGCTCACTCCTCTCCACCCCGAGGAGAAGGCGCAGCTCTGCTACATCTCGAGGGAGCTCCTCTGCATCACGCCGCCTCAGCTCCGCTTCTGCCACGCGCAGCTCCTGTTCCTGCATCCAAAATCTTGATTAATAATTGATAATTGTTAAAACTCCTAGACTAAGATTAAAAGAACAGATTGCTCACTCTCTCCTGGAGGGAGGCCTCGGCTGCCTCCGCTCGAGCCACTGCACTGGCAAGCTGGCCCTCTAGCTCGGTGTGGTCGCAGACGGGCTGTGTAGAAGATGAAGCGCCGTGCGAGGATCGGACTGCCTCCAGCTCCTCGCGCTGAAAAGAAAAGCATTATCATTAATTGCAATTCAAATCTGAACCATTCTAAGTTTCAAGTGCTTACCAGCTCATCGACGGTTTGCTGGAGTTCCTCGCGCTGTCGGACTGTGGAATCGAGGAGTCCCTGAACCATGGCCAGTCTCCCCTCTATGTCGAACTGCAAGAACACATTGTTAATCACACATTGAATAATCAACCACAATTGAATTTAAGGGCATACCTGTCCGCGAGCACTCTAATAGACTCGGCTGCCGTATGCCTGTGAGTATGCCTGAAGGTAGGCATCATCTGAATGTGCTCCTGCAGGGACTGCTCGGCCACGCTTCTTCCAATCTGCCAACTGCTCTCGGGCACGCTACCGCCAATCGTCTGTACCCTGCAGGCCTCGGAAGCGTCGTCCAGGTCGTGGGTCCGTCGCCTGGGTCGGAAACTCCACCACCGCCTGATGAAGCCCAAGTGTCCTCATGATCAACCTGTGGTATAGTGGCTCGACCAGGTTGAGGGCATGCAGCCAGATCTCTCTCCCGAAGAAAGGGATGGCCGGCTCCACCCAGGGCATCACCTCGGCTCTCCCCTGATAAGGAGTCCAGTCCACCTGCATAATTCAATTTATCATTGCCCTTAATTCCACTCATAACTAAATTCAATTTCAGATTCAATCTTACCTCTATATGGGGCATCATGTCTAACGTCTCCTGGATGTAGGTAACCTGGTCCTTCAGAGATCGGCCGTCTCGTGTAGGGGTCCATCGTCTGGCCAGGGGCAGTAGGTCCCCTCGATCCTCCCAGGCTCGTCGGAGGGTAGGAAGGTATAAGTAGCTCCAAACCTGAAACGTAGCTCATATGATTGACATAAAAGGCATGTGCATAATTCAAGTTTGAGGTGTAGAGAAATACCTGAAGTAGAGGGTAAAACCCCCCGAGTGAAGACTGGAGTGAGGAGATGCCGAAGCTGTCAAACAAGTGGGCTAGGACTGCCGCACCCCAGGCATACCGTCCGACTCTGTCTAGGTCCTCCAGTAAGAGTAGAAAACGGCAGCTCACTGCGTCGCCCTGGGTCGCTAGAAGCAGCTTGCCGATCAGCAGAATGAGGAACCTCCTCAGCTCCATGTCTGCCTGTGGGCCTGCCTCAGTAGTAAAACTCTCCCTGGCCCCCGCCTCCAGCCTCTTCTCATGAGCTGTCGAAGTCTCCCCCACCTCCCTCTGTGTGTGGAATAGGCCGAGACTCTCCTGCAGGACGATCCTCGACACTAGTGAGGTCCGGCCTGTACCCTCCAGCTCCAAGCCCAGCAGCCTGCGCGCCATCTCCCGGTAGTCGGGGTAAGTGTAGCCCGTCACTGCCGATCCGTGCACCCGCAGCCCGGTGATGCGCGTGACGTCCTCCAAGGTCGGGATCATATGACCCCAGGGGAAGAGGAAGGCCTTGCATCCCGTGTCCCATCTGGCCTTTAGGGCCCTTATCAGCCCCACATCAACCCTCAGCACTTCTATCTCCAGAATTCCCCGAAGCCCATATGGCGGAGGCGGGCCCTTTGAAACTCCGGTAGTGCGTGGTAAGCTGCCCGGACCAATGTCCAAGAAATTCGGGCACGCACTGCACCCTCCACACCCTGCACAAATGAAAAAGAAGAAATAATCAATTTATGTGATCATCAAACAAAGGCTAATCAGAAAATGAAACCTGCATGCTGTTATTTGTCGCGCTATATCGTCATAGCGCGTTCTTCAAGAACGCGCTATGAAGGCATAGCGCGTTCCCCTTCTGTAGGTAGGGGGTGACCCCCGTTCCCCGCAATCTGTTCTATGGGCATTCTGCCCTACATTTCGATATTTAGGGGCATTCCCCTTTCCGTTTTCATCACATAGGAAAGAAAAAATAAGAAAAAATCAAATCAAAAACAAGTTTAGGGTGGTTTTCTTACCACCCGGCGTTTTCGGGCCGCCGCACCTCCGACGGGCTCCGCCGCCGCTTCCTCGGCCGCCGGGACGCATTCAACTTCTTCGGCCTCGTCTGGGTGGATGTCCATATCGTCTCCCTCGAGTCGGGCCGAGACCGTCGCCTCCGAGTCGGAGGGTTCTTCCGCGGGAGGGGGCGCCCGTTCCTCTTCCACGTCCGATCTTTGGCGGACGCGGGTGGCACGCCGTTTGGGGCGTCGGGGAGCACCACCCGCCATCAGATTGTTGCAAATGGGGGCTAGGGCTGGTGAGAGGCTGAGAAGGCGAGAGAGGAGTTGGGGAGAGGGAAGGAGTAACTTTGAATAATAGAAAAGGGGGGGGAACGGTTTTGAAACCCGCGGTTAATGGACGCGCTACATGTTCATAGCGCGATAATTAAATTAGATAAGAAAATAAAAAGGAGGGGAGAAAAGAGGATATGACTTGAGAACATATGATGAGAACTTGTGTTCTTTTGCTTATGTTTGAATATGCTTGAATTTATTTAAACATTGAGATTGATTATATGTTTGAATTTGCTTAAACATTAAGATCGCTTGAATTTGCTTAACATTGAGGTTGCATTTGCTAGAATTTGCTTGTGCCTAACGTTGAGATTGCAGGAAGAAAAAAGAAAAAACATATGCCGTGCCATCAGGAAAGTATTTCTGTGTCCCTTCTTTTATTGCATTACTATATGTTATTTACATTATTATTTCAAGGACCGGCTGGTTCTCTGTATGTTTCAGGATTTGAGTTCCCCTCTACCAAAAACAGTGATGATCTAGAAACATGCAGTTAATCGTCGGATAGGCCGTTAGATCAAAATAAATTTGGGGACGATGGACTTCATCTCGCACGCCGTGGTTGCGGATAATTCTTGACCCGAGTCTATTTGATTTAGCAATATTATCCTTGAGTATCTTGTATTTTATCTTTCTTGGCATTTGTTTTGATGATTTCTTTTATTTTAGCCCTGCATGCATCATGCCACTTTTGCATCCATAAATCGCCCAATCTTCTTCCTAAATTAAAGGATCAATTTGCTTTTGTTCTCGAACAAAGAATTTAATTCCATTCCGAATCTGAAAGATTGCTCCCAGTTAAGCATTGGATCTCGTTGGTCGATGTGACCCTTGCCTGATTGTGCTTATCACCTTTTTGATTCAATCTCCTTCTTTTTGATCCACTCATTAGCTGTGAACCGCACGATGGCGTCGATGGATCCGCCGGGCTCGCGTCTATTCCACTAACTGAGTGAAATTCGTAGTTGCTACGCGCTGCGGATGCCTCTTTTGTACAAGAGGTTGATCAGTTCCTTTTTCTTGTTCCGTGCCTATCATTCTAGGCAGGAATCACTGGTGCCGGCTTGACCTGGTGGTTAGCTCGGAGTTTTCTGGATCATTCCTATCATTTGTCGGTTATAATGGGTGTCTTTTCTCCTTGATATCCACTTATCAATCCGCTCTACTACATTTTCACTTCATCTCCCCGTCACTACCACTCTATGTCATCTCCGTGTTATTTCCGTTTCACCCCCGTTTCGCTCCCCTGCAAAGCGGATATCAAGGAGGGGCATCTGTAGACACCCATTTTTAGCCGATAAATTGGGCATTTTCTTTGTTCTCTTAGTCGATGCCCCAATTGATCCTTAATTGGTTGATTTTCTGGGATTCTTCCCCTTTCTTGGCCCAACGCTTCAATTCCATACCTTGGATCTCGTCTCGAGTCTGGCATTCTCGCGCTATTTGTTCTTATCGCTTTTTTGTTCATAGCGCGTTGTGGGTCAAATTCAAATTATCCTTCGATCAATTGTTATTGCTTGACATTTGATCATTATGACATCAATTTTGGGTGTTACTCTCCTTCAACATTTGATTAAATGACTGCCCAATGGTTTTTTTCTCCATTTTTATACCATTTAATGGGCCTTTACTTGTTGCGCTATATCTCCATAGCGCGTTCTTCATTATCGCGCTATGGAAGTATAGCGCCTTATCAGACAGAGTCCCTCTCCAGGCCGGACTCCCTTATTTTCGATTCAGAGGCCTTATTGGGTAAGTTGCTGACTGTGTTTCTTATCTAGGAAGGTTTCTAAACCTATCAGGAGTCTTTCCCCCTAATTAGTCGGCAATATTACCTCGATTTGAGCCGCCGAGTCATCGGATTGAATCAAACTCCGACCTAGGGTTTGTGTTCGATCTTCTTCCTATAAATTCATCCCTTTGGCCGTCGTTTGAGGGGGATGCAACTCGAGTTATTGACGAGGAGGAGGAAATACTTCGTGCACAATCAACAAATCCTCGCTCCTCGCACGTTCAAGGGAGTATTTAGGGCTTTTCCTTGTGTTCTTCCTCTTTCATCTCTCTTTTTCCCCTCCGGTTTTTTTTAATCTTTGCATCGCGTTACATCCTGATTTCAAAACACTCCTTTTACAAGATACATGCATTCACACACACCACACCTATCTTTTGCCCATCCATAGGGGTTTAAAAACCACCAAACCCCCAGGTAATCGAGCCCCCTTTTTACATGCTTTTGATTAAGGATAAGGGCAGATTATACTCAAATCTCGATCTAATGGGCTTTATATTTGTTGTTTATGATTGTTTGCAGGCACTAGAAGATTGATACGTGGAGCCCTTGCACCTTGGCCGGCCTTGGAGCAAGGAAGGAACGAAACCAGATAAATCCCGCTACCTGTCTGATATCGCGCTGTACTAAGCTAGCGCGACCTGGAGAACGCGCTATGACGATATAGCGCGTTAATCTCCAGGACCATGGCTCCCCTTTATGGATTTCTGAGGTATGTAACATGCCCCATCCTGATCTCTTATTGTTTGGCATGTTTCTAGCTTCAGTGGCGATCACGGATCTTAGTTGTTGCATATGATTTTTCCCCTTTTTTCATCATTAATTGAGTGCGATATCTTGTTTTAAAACAAAATCACCATCTTTTATCAATTTGGGGTTAATCATAATTATTTGCACATCCACAGCTCTCTCTCGAGCTCTCTCTTTCTCTTCTTCTTCTTCACACAATCTTGCCTGTCAGCTGTTCTCTCTGATTCTTCCTCTCAATTTCTTCTTCGAACTTCACAGGTCTCTTTTTCTGTGGCTCTCCTGCCTTCTATCACAGCTCTTTTCCTTCTCTCTTGCAGCATCTTTCTTCTTACGAAGAAGACATGTATATATAGAGCAGAGATAACCAATTTCTGAAATCTTCTCTCAAAATAATTCCCGCCATTAATTCATCTGTCCTGGCAGAACAATCTTCTTCAAAGGCTTTCATAGAGTGTGTCAGGTGACGTGTCAGATCTTGGATCACGTGCCAATGATTGGCATTCGAGCATAAGTGTGAAACTTCTATGGCAGACATAAGGCTTCAACCTTCCCAGCTATTTGTCAGCCTTACTAAGTTATTTTTCACCCTTATCGCCCATGTGTGACCTTTAAGTATCTATTTGTCACCCTTAGCCTCAATACCCGTTGCCTTTGCTCCTTTTCTGCCTTACGGGTCCATTAGTCACGACTGGCATCTATTTGTCACCGTTAGCAAATATTTTTCAACCTTACTCACATATTTGTCACCATTATCACCCATTTGTCACCCTTATGTGTTCATTATTCACCCTTGTTCGCTTGAGCGTTTCGAGCTTGCCTGTAGTTGACTCAATTTTCAAACGGAGTCGACTCCTCTTCATCATTTACATGCTTCTTAGCCCGGTTATCCATTTGTTGCCTCCAAGATCTATTTGTCACCATTGTATTTGTATTTTTCACGTTTGAGCTTCATTTGTCACCATAAACATTATTTCTCTCCTCTATCAAGTGTGGCTAACTTCCCTTGCGAAGCTGTCGCCGAGTCGGCTCCAGAGGACTTTGGAGTTAACTTTTCTTCTTGCAAATTCTCCTTCTTCTATTTGTCAGCCCTTTCAAGCTATTTGTCACCCTTGTGTGACTAATTGTCACCCTTGAAGCCTATTTTTCACCTTTGTGAGCTATTTTTCACTTCTATCAAATGCTTCTGTTTTTCTTTGCAAAACTGTTGTCGAGTCGACTCTACTAGCTCTTGGAGTCAACTCTTCTTCTAGCTTTTCTTCTTCTCAGCTTTTTATCTCCCTTGCCAAGCTATTTGTCACCACTATCGACCTATTTGTCACCCTTAGTCCATATTTGTCACCCGTATGGACCTATTTGTCACCTCTATTCCGTCAGCTTGCGGGTGGCTCTGGAGTCGACTCCAAAGGCATTTAGAGTCAACTCTTCTTCATCAAATTTCTTCTTCTTCTGAATTTGAGCTAATCTATGCCTGCAACTGCTTGACACTTAATTGTTGGCTTCTGCTGTTGAATCTGCTTTTGAGCTCGAAAGATCTGTTGGCATGTTGCTGTTGAATCTGATGTTCTTGAGCTTAAGCTCCATCACTGCATGTCTACCCAAGTCGACTTGTGGAGTGCTAAAGTCGACTTCACTTTGTACAAGATGTTGTATTGCTATCCAACCTGTTCTTTTCAGCACTCAAACACATACTTCTATACATGATAAGATCATGATGAGATCAAAACCATCAAGGTCATAACATCATCAAGATATAAAATCCATGCACCAAAACCAATGCACCAAAGCACTGACTCATAGATGAGTCATAGTGGTTGACATGACGCGGGATGATCTATGGGGCAGCAAGCACGACCCGAACCACGGACCCGGGCAATAGCGGACTGACCACTCGCGTCACTCAAATTCCGAGGTGACCCGACAATAGTGGGGATGGGCGGCAGCCCACGGGCAGCCTACATGGTCAGAGCCGCGAAAGGGGTATGGGAGGGACAGACCTGAGGTCTGAAGTTCGCCCAGCTCAGTTGGGGCAGAGCCGATACCTAAGGACGGGATAGATTGCACTCTCTCACGCGGCAGCGGGTGACACTCGACATTCGGGGAATTTGGTACGAGCTCTCCTCACCGTCGGCATGAGCGTTGAATAGATACTAAGAAAGCACTGTCCAATGAGCGAGGGTCAGACTTATACCTTGCCGAGTCTGAAAAGACCGGCGCCGATCGGAGACGTGGCCGTGACGGGGAGCGTGCACACCCGACAAGCACGCTGCGTCGGGGAAGCTTCCGGACAAACCTGCTAGTACAACCAAAAGAGAAACCTCCACGTAGGGAGGGGGAACTCAGGGACGGGATGCATTATACAGCGACTACCCTCACACCGGAGGGGGAGCACGGGGTAGGGGAAACTCAAGCAAATGCCGCACACTGTCCTGTGGGACTGAACCGCAGCATTCTGGCCGATACGCCTCGCACGGAACTCCAAAAGTGACACCACCGGCACCAAATCATCACCAACGTGGTCCCGCAAGGCTCAGTAAACTTTGGTGCAGATCCGAGGTCACCAGAGGGCGGGTCGAAGCAGACAATCCAACCTGCACTAATCTGCCACGCAGGACAGACTGGCACAGTCACCGTGCCAGAGGGAGAACTCTCACTGTGGACCTCCGAATGACGCGGGACCAGCGTGGTTGGATAGAGGACTGGACGTTCTACATACCCTCAAAAGATGAACTCCGTCGGGTCACCGAGCTGGTCGCAGTCGCAACTGTGGTGAGACTCTGATTTCTGGGTGAGCAGTCAGACAGGGGTGGGATGGCCGTGGTGGAAATCTCAGCACGGAGAGCGGAACGTGACGAAACCAGTTCGGTTGATTTTAGGACGCTGAGGGGCACAACTTCGAAGAAGATGTCTTGGCCAGAAGACGGATGGGGAGGGCGCGGCACGAACAGCAAGCCGGCTGCACACCCTGGGCGGGCTGGTTCGCACCAGCTCTGCGCGGTTGCACGAGAATGGGCGCCACGATCTGTGCCGAGGTCGAAACGAGGCAAGACCACCTCTGCAGTGAAGATGACTCGAAGAGGGACGGACCCACAGAAGGGAGGTTTCCCTGGTTCACGCCGAGGAGGTCGGTGGAGGCTCTGCAAAACGACCTTCAGAATCTGAATCAAGTTGCAGGTTGCCGAGGGAAGATTCTGCTAGCACCGAGGGACTAGCGACAATTGGGAGAGCTCCGGGCCACCGTGGGCGCACATGGGAGAGGTAGGGGGCGTGGGTAGCAGGGGTGGATGGGTGGCTGGAGGCTGGGGCGTGGGTTGCAGAGATGGGTGGCCTAGGGTTTTGGGTTTTGGGAGGTTGCGATGGTGGTTGGGAAGGGGAAGGGTTAGGTGCGGCTGCTAGAGATGGGGAGAGATTCTAGGGGGATTATTCTCCAAAGGATGAGGTGGCAGGGATTTTAGAGAAATGGATATTTAATTTGGTGGTGGGAGGGGAAGAATAATAGGAAGGGTTTTGAATTTTTGTTGGAGTAGGAAAGAGATAGAGAAGGGGTGCGCAAGGCTTCCCTAGGGAGAGGGAGAGAAAATAGGAAGAGGAGAATATTTAGGAGGAGAATAAGGAGGGTGGCTGATGTGGCAAGTAGGCTGGGAGGAGGAGAGAGAAGACTGCGACCAAGAGAGAGAGGAGGGAGGTGGCTGCAATCGCTTGTGAGGAAGAGAGAGAGAGGAGGTGCACTAGTTGGAGAGAGGATGAGAGAGAGGGGCTCACAAAAACTCTGCTCAACTCAAATTTTTAAATTCTTCATCAACTCCAAATAAAACCCTTGGCACCCTATTTACAGGGGAAGACTAGGGTTACAAATGACCAAAAATATCTATGACAAATTAAGAAAAGACCCCGCTATCCTAAGTGGTGAACATAAGCTACCTACGACCATTAACCGAGCTACTAATAGACTAGCCTTTTGGGCCTTATTAATTGACCCAATAAGGATTACATACTCAATAAAAAGAAAAATACATCATACTAAGGAAAATAAATATCCGAGCCATTGCTGAATCCGTCTCGAGGGGCCAACGTCAAAGCCAGGGCATGGAGGGTCGCGGATGTCCCCATCATGACATCATCAAAATCACAGAGATAACATTCTCCCCCTTTTTGATGATGGCAACACTATGAGTCATATGATCAAAGTATCACACAATTGATGCAACAGAATAGATTATATATCTCCCCCTTATTGAAATGAAATGAATACTGACTCATCAAACTATTCTCCCCCTTTGACATCATCAAAATGAAAAAATAGTTTGATATATGCAGTAGAAATGTGCTCCCCCTTTGACATGGAATTAAATGCCTAGTGAGAAATGAGCATAGCAAAAATAGACATCCACATCTCCTATACGAAATGAATGAGCAATGAAACCTGGAGATGAGTGAAGCAAAGAAGTGCTAGAATTGAAACTCAACAAGAAATAAGGTGTGACATGAAAGCTTCAATAGCAAAGAAGTTTCACCTTTGACATTAGCATGAAGATCATGAGTACTTAGGAATTCAGTTAATGACTATATCATCAAAATCACAGTTATGAAATGCTCTCAAGCAAGGAAAGAACCAATAATGGAAGTCCTGAAGCAATGAAAATTAGCAAGCAGAGTCTGATACCAAATTGAAGAAACAATGAAACAGTGGGTATGACATGAACATAAACAAATGATTTCTAGCAAATATTGAACACATGAGTTCAACAGAGATTTCAAAGAAAATGAATCGTTCAAGAAGATTTTCAGTCTGATACCAATTTCATAAATCAGACAAGATTAATTTTACAGATTCTTCCATTATAAGGGCCTTATGAATTGATCCTTATTTGACAACATGGTTTAAACTTGATGTCTTCAGAGTTTGTCAATAAAGTTTCTGTATTCATATCTGAGTTCAAGCTTTAATAGAAATGAACCAAACTCTCATATTGAAACCTTGTTTAACCTCCCTTCATCTTACTCATTCAAATTCAATGACTCATTCAGGAGTTACAAAAAAAATTAGTATTGAGGTTAAACAAACATGATGCTTTCTGATTTAGTTCCTAGGTTTCAGCAATTTTATTTTTCTTTCAGCTACCATGCTCATATTCTGAATTTTCTTTTTCTCAATAATTTTACAGGAGCAATTAAGTTTAGTGCACACCTTGTAACTAGAGGATACACGTTACTTGGATGCCAGTATCTCTAAGTACTTGGTATGACTAACTATCATGCTTCATATAGAATAGAGGTAGCTTGTCACTTCATGACATATCTCATCTCGTTTCATTGATGAGTGAGACATATTTCTCGGTGAACTAGCCATTGCTCTGCCTAGGTTTTCATGAATTTTTCTGCAGAGTTAACAATGGCACTTCATGACACAGTCTACTTTCTTCATGGAAAAGAGACATGATTTCTCAGTGACCAATGTCATTGCTCTGACAAATTTTTGAGCCTTAGGAATTATCAGATTATCCAAATGTTTAAAAATAATACTCAATTTAAGTATCTCAACCAAGGTGCCATGATTTTAAAGCTTTCAGATTTTAGATGATTTTACAGGACACAACATGTAGAAGCTAGTTAAGGTCTATTAAAATTGACATAGATATTTTCAAGATATTTATATCTAAACTCAAAGAGTTCATTAAACTTAAACCAGCTGGTTATTATGGACATTCATACTCCTGTATAATAGAAGATTCCTTGTTTAAGTTAGTTTTCAAATTTATGATCATGGTACACAAATTAAAATCTTCCTAAGTTTTAGATGATTCAAAAGAGTTTAAGAAGCAGCCAAATACAATGTAGCAAGCATGAAGGTGACTTTCAAGAATAAGCATTCAGGTGGGCAGACATCAATAAGACTACCTCAAGGATTTTAGAAATGATACCAAGCAGTAATGATTTCAGAAATGATTTTATTTATACCAATGAATGTGAAAGATTTCCAAGGTGACTAGCTCAACGATATAACAATGATATTCGAGCAAGTAACAAACATGTGAGTTTGGAAACTCTTATGCATATCTCAAAAACATTGGATATTTAGAGTGAAATGGATGAGATCAATTCTCATGGAAATAAGGATCATGGGATACAATGCAGTTTAAGAATTTTCATATAAAGCTCCCCCTTGGCAAATGTAGGAGCTATCAATCAAGAGATTTCAGAGATGAAGCAATTTGTAAGCTCAAGTAGTTTTAGAGATACCAAATCATGGAATGAGAGTGGTACACAGACAATTATGCATTCCAAATTGGATTGAAGAAGATAGAGTGCAAATAGTTCATTGGAAAATTCAAATAGACAGAAGACATGTGAACACACAAATGTATGCATTAACTCCCCCTAAATGTGTGCATGCATTTCTAATGATCTTTTTGAATTTTTGACACAATGATATGTAACTAAATATAAAATCATTGTATGCATGATCAATCAGATGTATGCATTGACTTCCCCTATCCAAATGCACTGAACCATTAAGCTCAACATGAAAACTATGCAGGGAGTTACTGAACTATGCTCATGAATGTCTAGAATGTTCTACATGCAATTTTGACCCATGGCACCAGGCGGAGAACTTAGCTCTGAAGACCACCTCACGCATAGAGAAAGCTTCCAGACAGGCCTTAGCCTTACCTGCCATTCGGCAATACACTATTTGATATATCATGTGGCCATGCATGAAAGTGCACAACAAATGCATTTCATTCCAGTATGAGCAACAAGTTTTTGAAATAAAGCATGACAATGCAAGAAAACATATGCAACAGATTTTCAATTTGCATTTTTCTGATATGCAGTTTAACTCAGAAGAAATAGACAAATTTTTCAAGGATTGTGCATGTTTGTGCAAATGACTTATGTAGACATGAAAACCCATGCAACCCAATTTATTTCAACTCCCCCTCAATCAACCAAGTTAAGACTCCATTCATGGCTTCACATTTAGATCATTTAAACATGATGATATGCATGAAGCCCTAATTGACAGATAAAGCAATATATGCACATTTTGAGAAGAAAGTTATTCAAAAACATCAATTAAAAAAACAAAAATAGAAATGGGGTTTTACCAACTGCATGTGCCTTGAATTTATTTAACCCCTTTTATTTTTCTTCTCTCTCCAAGGCACACCTGCAAAATAATTCTCATTTTGCATATAGAGGTACCCAAGAATTCTTGGGTCCTGAATGGTTAGTAGCACCTCTGGTAGGCACTCTCCATAATTTCCAGGCATTAAAATTATCAAATTGTAACAAATAACAGTCAAACATAGAATGCCCTAGTTTTTCACAATAGTGACAACATTGTTGTCCCTAGGTTCTCGTATGGACAAGAAGGGGGGTTGAATTGTCCCCGCCAAACACAGTGGTAATTTTTAAATTTTATCGTAGCGAGTTGAAATAACTACCAACACAGAAAATGATTGTATGAAATATAAGCTATAAAGAAATTAATTCTCTCAAGCTTATAGTTCTCACACGATCAACAAGAACAATATATATAAATAGGCAAATTACAGACATACAGATGCGAGACAAATTTTTTAGGTGGTTCGGGACCACGACAGGCTCCCTACGTCCACCCCTCACCAAACCGGTGATAATCCACTCGCTTCAATGAAGCGCACGGAGCTTTCGCTCCAAGAGACAAGGAGACAACGTCTCCTATACGATCCTACACGGATCAACAGTCACACACACACTAGCCGCAACACCCGCGGCACAAGAGTAACACGACCGTTCACAGACGGTCAACAGAGTTACAGAGTTGAAATTTGGAAAACAAGATATGCTCAATACAAGCATAGAAACCTGAAGCTAATGACTCCACTAAGCACAAACAAGATGTAGAATGAAATCTCCATGGAAAGAAAGGGTTATAGAATGTCTTCTCTAAGCCTCGGGTCGGAGGATAGCCAGATGTCGACGATGAGAACGTCCTCGCGTTCCCCTTCTTGTTCCGCTCCTTTTCTTCTTCAATCACAAACTCCAGAAACGATCGGAAGTAGATGAAAATGTGGAGTCTTTGCTCAGCTCCTCTCCTTCTCCCCTTTCTTCTCCTGCAAGAAAGATAGAACGTTAGAACTCGTGAGTTTTCTGTATCTTTTTCGAAGTCCACAACATGAATATATATAAGCAGCATATGAGATTCAAAAGACCACAGAGCCCTTATAAAACCCTAGCCAAACCCTTCTAAGATACTCAACTATACCCTAACGGTACTGGGGTAAAAAAACCAAGACAATCGGATCAGGAAATGGGGTGTTCAAAATCAATACGAAAAACACGATCTGGATGCACCAGAAGAAAGTGTCGACTTTTAGAGTCGACACTCTTTTCAAGATGTTCTGTCAACCACTAAAACAGCACACATGCCAGAAAGTGTTGATTAAACAAGTCAATGAAAGTGGCCCCAAGGCCTGACCATAGGTGTGGCATAGTCTGTGCAGGTGGACAAGGTCTGTGCAAGGTGCACAGGGTCTGTGCACATTGTATAGCATGGACAAAGGTCTGTGCATATTTTTTAAAAACTTCAAAGATAGGTCGGTGCATGTCTATGAAACAGTAAGATGGTAAGATGGGTCGGTGCACATTGTGTAAAACACAAAAACAAGGTCGATGCAAAGATAGGGTCTGTGCATATTTTATCAAGCATAAGAAGGTCGGTGCAATGTTGGGTCGGTGCAAGTCTTTGAAGCCTATGGACAAGGTCGGTGCATTGAACAAGGTCAGTGCACATAGAAAACTAAGATGAGGTCTGTGCAGGTATAAAACAAGGTTGGTGCACTTTTATGAAACTCGGTGCAAGTTTGAATAATGCAAAAGAGGGTCGGTGCACATATGTATAAGATATTGTTAGGGTCGGTGCACATTATAAAGAAGGCAAGCACAGTCGGTGCAAATGCCAAATGCGGTCGGTGCACACAAGTGTAACACATGGATAGGGTCGGTGCATATTGGGTTCAACACAGATAATGAGGTCGGTGCACTTTTTGTAGAAGCTATGATAGGGTCGGTGCAACCATGAAAGAAAGCAAACATGGTCAGTGCAAAAGTTGTTAAACACCAAAAGCCATGTCGGTGCACAAATGGAAAGGGTCGGTGCAAGTTATGAAAAATGCCAAGGACGGTCGGTGCATATTTTTAAAACAAATGCTAAGACAGTCGGTGCATGCAAGGGCAAGTCGGTGCAATGATGATACAAACCAAAGAGCGTCGACACTGAGTGTCGACACTTACTCCCCACTTACCCAGAAATTCACTTAGATGATTTTTTGAAAATAAAGCCTTAACAATGGACGGACTGTGAACATGAATGGAATCTTTGAACCTATTTTGTGTTGTGGATGACAAGGTACTTGATTGTTCAATCTATTTTAGTCCAGAATTATATTCACCATAACTGTCAGTCCTGCAAAGCAAGGTTATCATGCCTTGTATTAGATCCTTGATCATCATTCAATCTTCAATGGATATTTTCCATACCTCATGCACACAAGCATGCACATAAGTTTTGTCAACATTAAAACTAAATCATCAAGCTCACCAAGGGGTCCAACAAACATTTTGATGTATTCACATTTTTCTTGTGAACATTAACATGGAATCTCTGTGAGTGATCATGAGTGTTGCCACTTTTAACATGGAACTTGTTTCTTCCATGAACAAACAACCAACAATTATTAGTCTTGTGGCCTGACTTTCCACAGTTGAAGCACACAAGAAATCTATCTTTCGAAGCAAATTTATTTTTATTAAAGACATGCTGGTTTGCCGGGAATTTAACATGCTTTGACTAAAAATTTTTCTTTCCCTTGGCAGACCAGCACTGTGCAGCAATGTGATCAAATTTACCACAGTGGAAAAATTTGACACTCTTTTTCTGAACAGTATGATTTTTGACATGAAAACTCCTAGCATGCATTTTGTCAATATTATGTTCATCCTTTTTCATTAGAAAATAATCATGTATAAAGTGACCATGCTTACCACAATAGAAACATGAAACATTAGATTTCTTTGAAGCATGATTTTTCACCTGAGGGGTCTTAGAATGCATGTTATTGAATTTCCATTTCTGTAGTTGCTGCATATTGTTTTTTATTTTTATTTTCTTTTTGAATTTTATGGGCTGCAAATTATTTTAGGGATTCACTAGATGTACCAGCCACTTCTGAACTTCGCACAAAAGTAGTGTATAGATGATTCCTAATAGCCTCTTTATTCCTAGAGATATGGCTTGTCCCCTCTCTTGGATTACCAGCCTCATCTTCCATGGCAATTTTCATTTTTCCTTTGTCTTTGACAGAATTAGATGAGAACTTTTCCAATTCTTTCAGTTTGTTTTCCAAGGAAGCTATGAATATTTAGAATTAGCCTTCTCCTTTTCACAAGCAACCAACTTTTCTTTCAATATCTCATTTTCATTTTTATATTTCTCAAATTTTTTTTCCCGAGAAGCAGCCATAGATTTTTCCTTCTCAAGGCTGAGCAATCTGTCAGACATGAAAGTGTTCAGCTCCTTCAGTTTTTCATTTTTATTTATTAGTTCTAAAATTTTGGCCAAATGATCTTGGCTTTCAATTCTTAACGAACCAATCAGCTCCTTGTTCATTTCTTCATCAAGCAAACAAGCATCATATGATTGTTTCAATTGTAAATAATTTTTACATGAAGAATTTGAATTATTCTGCTCAATTTTATTTTTAACTTTCTATTTTTAGACTTTATTTTCCTATATCTTTCTGACAATTCTTCATAAAGACTCATCAATTCATCAAATAAAATTTCTTTAGAATCGGAGCTTACCTGAGATGATGTCTCATCTTGTTGATCACTATTGTGATCACTTTTATTTGCCATCAGACATGTATCCTCCTTCTTTCCATAGACATCCATCAGATTATCCAATATGACCTTGGCCGTGCTACATGCAGAAACACAGGGAAGTATGTTCACATCAACAGCAGCTTCATTAATTTTAGAGCTCTATTGTTATCAATGTTCTTTGATTTATGAGTGTCAGTCCACTTAGATTTATCCTTAGGCAATCTGTGTGGACCATGCGAGATTAACTTCCATAACTCAGGATCAATCGACTTAACAAACCTACGCATGCTGCTTAGCCAGATGTTAAAATTGGAACCATTAAACATGGGTGGATGAGCCATTAAGAACAATTTAGAACAATAATCTAAAAATGACAATGCATCGATTTAGCAGGATCCTCTCTACAGATTGTTGAATCTGAATTAATCAGAGACCCGCTCCGATACCAATTGTTAGGTGCAAGGTAGGATCTAGAGGGGGGGTGAATAGATCCCTCTACAAAAATTATGCTCAATTAAAATCACACCCAACCCAATTCAGGTTAGAGGGAAACTAACACTTCAAACTAAGGAACCTGCTGATAGTCAGATCTAGGCACATGAGAAAACAAGGACTTCTCACAGCTACGCTCGAATGCAGGGTGCTTCAAGTTAAAACAACTTACAAATCTATTGTATATGGACTAACCAATCAGTGAGCTGAACAGATTAAGAAATCAAGTAAAACTTCTTAGAGCATCTAGCCGTTCACACTAAGAATGCATCAAGCCAATTAATCAGATAATGATTCATACAAAATAGCTCTCGAACACTTAGCACATAATGGAAATCCAATGTAGAAATAGCTCACACACTAACCTGCGAAGGGGGTAGAAGATAGGGATCAAACACACAAATCAAACCACGATGGACAGTGATTTTTTAGGTGGTTCAGTCTGCTACCCACAGATCTACGTCCTCACTCAAACAGAGTAAGGCTTCACGCAAGAATGTGGAGAACACTCCACTACAATAGCTGTCGAACAGCTTGACCTGAGGGAAACAAATCCCTCACCCTGATCTCGCATCTAGCAAGACCAGACTCACTGCTAAGGTAGTGACCGGAGGAACCGATCCTCCCTTCTTCTACAATCACAGAAGGAGACGTGAGACAGCACCCAACTGCTCACAACCCAGAGGATTCAATCCTCTCTTCCTCTGAAACCTCAGAGGGAACAAGTCGCTGATACAGAGCTTCCCCGAATCCCACAACATGGTATCGAAATTAAAGTGTAGAAAGGAAAAATAAATCACAACGGAAAGCAAGGAAAAATATAGCTCCAAAGGAGCAGGATGGCTTGGATTTGATCCAGAGGCCAATGGACGAATAGGTATTCAATGTAGACACCGACTGCACTAAAACTCACGGGATGGACTGCAACTTCTGAACTGTGCTCTCTCTCGAGCTCTCTCTCTCTTTCTCTTCTTCATCTTCTCACAATCTTCTCTCTCAACTGTTCTCTCTGATTTTTCCTCTCAATTTCTTCTTTGAACTTCACAGCTCTCTTTTTCTGCAGCTCTCCCGCCTTCTATCGCAGCTCTTTTTCTTCTCTCTTGTAGCATCTTTCTTCTTATGAAGAAGACATGTATATATAGAGCAGAGATAACCAATTTCTGAAATCTTCTCTCAAAATAATTCCTGCCATTAATTCATCTGTCCTGGCAAAACAATCTTCTTCAGAGACTTTCATAGAGTGTGTCAGGTGACGTGTCAGATCTTGATTCACATGCCAATGATTGGCATTCGAGCATAAGTGTGAAGCTTCTGTGGCAGACATAAGGCTTCAGCCTTCCCAACTATTTGTCAGCCTTACTAAGTTATTTTTCACCCTTATCGCCCATTTGTCACCTTTAAGTATCTATCTGTCACCCTTAGCCTCAATACCCGTCGCCTTTCCTCCTTTTCTACCTTGCGGGTCCATTAGTCATGACTGGCATCTATTTGTCACCGTTAGCAAATATTTTTCAGCCTGACTCACCTATTTGTCACCATTATCACCCATTTGTCACCCTTATGTGTTCATTATTCACCCTTGTTCGCTTGAGCGTCTCGAGCTTGCATGTAGTTGACTCCATTTTCAAATGGAGTCGGCTCTTCTTCATCATTTACATGCTTCTTATCCCTGTTATCCATTTGTTGCCTCCAAGATATATTTGTCACCATTGTATTTATATTTTTCATGTTTGAGCTTCCTTTGTCACCCATAAACATTATTTCTCTCCTCTATCAAGTGTGGCTGACTTTTCTTGCGAAGCTGTCGCCGAGTCGGCTCCAGAGGACTTTAGACTCGACTTTTCTTCTTGCAAATTTTCCTTCTTCTATTTGTCAGCCCTTTCGAGCTATTTGTCACCCTTGTGTGACTATTTGTCACCCTTGAAGCCTATTTTTCACCTTTGTGAGATATTTTTCACTTCTATCAAATGCTTCTATTTTTCTTTGCAAAACTGCTGTCGAGTCGACTCTACTAGCTCTTGGAGTCAACTCTTCTTCTAGCTTTTCTTCTTCTCAACTTTTTATCTCCCTTGCCAAGCTATTTGTCACCACTATCGACCTATTTGTCACCCTCAGTCCATATTTGTCACCCGTATGGACCTATTTGTCACCTCTATTCCGTCAGCTTGCGGGTGGCTCTGGAGTCGACTCCAAAGGCATTTAGAGTCGACTCTTCTTCATCAAATTTCTTCTTCTTCTGAATTTGAGCTCTTCTATGCCTGTAACTGCTTGACACTTAACTATTGGCTTCTACTGTTGAATCTGCTTCTGAGGTTGAAAGATCTGTTGGCATGTTGTTGTTGAATTTGATTATCTTGAGCTTAAGCTCCATCATTGCCTGTCTACCCAAGTCGACTTGTGGAGTGCTAAAGTCGACTTCACTTTGTACAAGATGTTGTATTACTGTCCAACCTATTCTTTTCAATATTCAAACACATACTTCTACACATGATAAGATCATGATGAGATCAAAACCATCAAGGTCATAACATCATCAAGATATAAAATCCATGCACCAAAACCAATGCACCAATGCACCAAAGCACTGACTCATAGATGAGTCATAGTGGTTGACATCATCAAAATCACAGGGACACAACACGCGCCACCTCGCATAGGGAGGAAGACGCGTGGGAGGGCAGCCTGTGTTGATTGGCGAGTTCGCTTCCCCGAGCAGTATGAAGATTGACAGCGAGGTGGCGCGCTTGTGGAGTCACGTGCGTAGGACAGTGAGGAGTACCTGCACCTCTATAAGGCAACATATGCGCAGCAACTCCAGCCTGGGGGGCTTGTGGAGGTGAATGCATTTTTTTGTTTACTTCTTTTTTCTGTTTTGTTTTGTTTTTTTTGTGTTGTGTTTCATTTTTGTTTTGTTTTCTTTGTTGGTAATGCTAACTCCTATGACACGGCTGCAGGATGCCTGTGATGTCATGATAGCGAACTTGTAAGCTCGCTTGGCAGACACGGAGCAGTAGTTGGGTGACACCCGTGTAGCTTTGAATTCTTCTATGAGTATGTATGCAATGCCTGCTCCTAATTATGACCCCATATTCCTAGTGTTCAACCACTAATCGCTACTTTACGTTGTTATAGCGCGCCCAACTTGATGCAATCTCATCAGCCGTGGGGGCAGATGGCGCCTCCTCTAATTTGTGGATCCCCTCCTCAGAAATCAATTTGCTCCACGAGCAACTTGCTTGTGCCATGCAACGTGCCACAGAGGTAGAGGGGATGCTATCTGCACAAGTGAATGTTTCCATTCGAGTCTCATTGTTCCTGTTATGCCACATTTTTGACAATGGTGGGTATGGCAGACGGGAGAGATGCAGGAGATGCTTGCTCATGTTGCACAAGGGGAGGCCAGGATGATATGACACAACCAAAGACTTAAGCAAGCAAGCACATTTGCATTCAAATGGGCCGATATGGGCCACCGCTCTATCGTCGCTCACCCAAGCCCGGGGTAACTTGGCGATGCCAAGTAGAGGATGTGAGGGTTGGGCTCTTGCTGGTAGAGGGCCAGCAAGGCCTAGGTTTACTTCCCAAAGGTGTGGAGGCCCAATTCGATGGGACCGACGAAGTGCCAAGGGCACGGGTTACACTCCTATCCCCCATGGTGATCGCTTGAAGCAATGGAGCTTAAGGATCGGGCTCTCACTCTCACATCCAGCGGAACTATGAATGAATATTGAAAGACAAGCACAAATTAGAGCAATTGTTGGAGCACTTACTCGACCGGTTTGAAGAAACCGATCCCGCTCGGAGACGAGGGCGAGCGGGGAAGCGTGGGTTCCCCACACGCCGCGCCGGGGTAGCTTGACCGGTTCAAATGAGTACAAAACTACACCTCTCGCAGGAGGGGGATCTCAAGGTGGGGGGTTAAGTGACACTACATCCAAAACTACCTCCACACAGGGAGGGGCCTTCAGTCGGCCAAGCGGGAAGGGGTGAGACCAAACTAAAGATGAACTAGGAAGCCGATGTCGATTCTGTCCGCTATCTGTGCTTCAGGACTGACTGATGGTTTTCACAATGCTGTGGCCACTCCAGAATTTTGACGAAGACTAGACCACTTGGAGATTCTTCGTAGCTAGATTGGGATGACGCTTGAATTTTGTTGATTTCTTCGGCCACCGCTGCTGGTCGAGGTAGGGACTTGAACAGGGTGGCAGACCCTCGGTTCTGACAGCTTCAGGTTCCCAACAGCAGGAAGAAGAGGGTGCCACGATCGCTCCCGAGCTCAGAATTAGGTGCCGCTGGAGTCGTTGGAACCGTTGATGAGTCCTCTTCGAAGCAAGACTGACGGGGATGCCAACTGTTGTCGGGGTCGGCCGGTAGACTCTGAACACTGAGGGAGGGTCGATGCAGACTAAGTGGAGGCAGAACCGCGCACCCAGAGGAGAAAATAGATAACTTCTGGATCAGGATGCCAAACTGAGCTCTGCTATTTGGGGATGAAAGAAAACTCGGAGTAGAAGACTTTTGACGAAGAACTCTTGCTCAGATTCCCAGTAGGATTGCCGTGGTCGAGCTTCCAATCAGGCTCTGGTCTCCTGTCAGAGTAGCTTTGCGCAGTCGAGGAAGAAAGGGTCTCCCGGTCAGCACGGTGCTCATATGCGGACGAAACGACCGCCGTTATGAAGTTGACTGGGAGACGCTTTCGACGGTGCCTCTTGAGTCTTCAGAAACGTCCAGAGGAGCCCGTGGTCTTCTCTGCAAGATGCTACTCTTCTGCAGGTCTTCAATAGCAACCGAACCCGAGTTGTCTCTTCAAGTGGGGGCGGATGATGGGGTATTGGAGTGACTAGATGATGAAGGGGAGTGGGGAGATGATGGGAGGGAATGTGGGGGAGGTGTGGGAGGAGGTAATGGTGATGGTTAGCAGGGTTTGGTGAGGGTAGAAGCAGGGTCTTGCTGGTTCTACACAAGGTGGGGGGGATATGGAAGGGTGGAGGGGGATGGTGAAGGGGCGACCAGGCCTAGAGGAGGGGAGCTTGGGGCGGCCAAGGCTTTGGAGGGAATGGGATTTTCAAATTCAAATGATCATGGGAAGTGGAGGGTGGCATGGAGAAGAAGGGAAAGTGTTTGGGAAGTAGAAAAGCGGTGGTTGGTGGTTGGGGGGTGGAGTGGGGATTGGGGGATCTCCCTTGGGACTAGGGGGTGGAGTAATGGGGTTGTGGGGAAGGGGAGAGGCTTTATGGGGGTAGGTGGGGGTGGTTGGTGGTTGGGAGGGGAGAGGAGAGAAGGGGGGGGCCAACCTCACTTGGGGGGAGGGAGAGAGAAGAGAGAGAGGGGGTAGGTGGGATTCACTCCCTAGGCTTCTCACCCAAATAATGGATTCACTCCACTAAGAAGATTTGAACTCTCAAATGGCAAATTTTTCATTCATTCATTCATTAGTTCAAAATGAGGGGAATGGGGCCCTATATATAGGCAACCCACATTTTACAAAAAGTCCCCGATACATGTCACAATGACAAATAACCAACAAGGGAGGGGGCGCCCCTGGGCCAAGTCCAAAGAAATGGGCCGAATAGCTAACCTAATGACACTAATACATAGGGAATTTAGCAAAGGACCTAGGGACATGACTCAAACAAAAGGAAAATACAATGATATGACTCAAATTAAAACACAAGATGGATATTTGGGCCTTTATAGAGTGAGGCCCAAACTCACATGATACCGGAATGTGAAGATGACCCAAGCCAAAGGGAGTTGTGGGTGATGCCTCCATCAAATCCCCTGGGCTGCGAAGAGCTCGACTCCGTCGAATAGGGGTCCATCCGGCTATGGTACTGCTCGAGAATGTCAGGATCCAGCTGCTGGAGGTCTTCCCGACTCACCCATGAGTCTTCCGAAGGGGGCCGATCCTTCCACCTGACGAGATAGCGCTCATATACCTTGCTCCGAGTGGTAGTGACTTGTTCATCCAATATTCGTTCAATGCGCTCACGCTGGGCTCTCTTGGCTGGTGGTCTCTCCTCATAGGTGGGTGCTCTCTCAACGGAGGGAATATGCTCAATATCATCACTGGGTACCACCGTGAGTCCCTTATATGGCACTAGGTTGGCTACATTGAATGTGGGACTCACTCCATACTCCTCGGGGAGATCTAACTCATAGGCATTTGTACCAATGCACCTCAGGACCTGGAAGGGACCAGCCCCACGTGCCCTCAATTTGGAGATGGCTCCCGGGGAGAGCCTCTCCGTCCTCACCATCACAAAGTCACCCTCATGGAATTCTTGGTGACGCCGATGAGAGTCGGCCCGCCTCTTATAAGCCTCATTCTTTTTGCTTATGTGCTCGCGAATTTCTTCATGCAATTCTCTAATATGCTGGGCAAATGATTCAGCTGAAATAGACACTCTAGCATGCTGGGAAAGGGGAATGAGATCTGAGGGTTTCCTTGGCTTGTACCCATGCACAACTTCAAATGGACTCATCCCTATGGACTTATTGACAGAGTTGTTATATGCAAACTCAGCTTGTGGTAGAATGAGATCCTAATTTCCCGGACGATCCTCAACAAGGCACCTAAGGAGTTTCCCTAGACTCCGATTGACAACTTCGGTTTGGCCGTCTGTTTGGGGGTGGTAGGCCGTGGAGAATTTGAGGAGGGTACCCATCATGTGCCAAAGAGTTTTCCAAAAGTAGCTAGTGAATTTGACATCCCTATCGGAGACTATGGTCTTAGGTAGCCCGTGGAGACGAACAATCTCATCAAAGAACATTCGGGCCACATGGGAGGCATCGGAGGTCTTGGAGCATGGGATGAAGTGGGCCATCTTAGAAAACCTATCAACTACCACATAGATTGAGTCATGCTTTCTTTGAGTCTTGGGTAATCCTAGCACAAAGTCCATGCTCAAGTCTTGCCATGGACGGTCGGGAATGGGGAGTGGGGTATATAGGCCAGTGTTTTGCTTCACCTGTTTGGCCGAAGCACATGTGCGGCATTGACCCACTATTTTACCTACATCTCTCTTGAGACTTGGCCAATAGAACTGACCCTCAACTAGAGCAATGGTTTTGTGACGCTTAAAATGACCAGCTAGCCCTCCTGCATGTAGTTCCCAAATCAAGAAATCACGGAGTGAGGTCCGTGGAATGTAAAGTTTTGGTCCCTTGAAGAGGAATCCATCCTCTAAGACAAATCCCTCATGTTCCTTGCTAGAATGGGTGGTCAAGGTGTTATAGATGTGCTCAAAGTCGGGGTAGCCAGGGTACTCATCCTTGAACCTATCAAATCCGGTCACTTCCACTTGGATAGTGGATAACAAAGAAACTTTCCTACTAAGGGCATACGCCGCTCGATTCTCACTCCCTGCTTTGTGTTTGATGGCAAAAGTGTAGGATTGAATGAACTCAACCCATCGGGCATGTCGGGCATTCAGCTTTTGTTGGGAGTTGAGGTATTTGAGGGCCTCATGGTCGGAAAAGATGACAAATTCTTTGGGCAACAAGTAGTGCCTCCAATGTCGGAGGGACTGAACCACGGCATAGAACTCCTTGTCATAAGTGGAGTATCTTGTCCTAGCATCACATAGCTTCTCACTGAAGAAGGCTACCGGGTGTCCCTCTTGGCTAAGAATCCCTCCTATTCCTATCCCGGATGCATCACATGTGACTTCAAAGACTTTAGAGAAATCAGGTAGGCATAGGACCGGGGTGATGGGGTCATCACCATCCGTCCTGACACTCTCGACCATTCTCGTCACCCCGGAGGCGTACATCATGGTCTAGTCATTTATTTTGAGTCCTATGTATGCTTCTTTAGTTTATTTGCGTCATATCATTGTAATTTCCCTTTTATTTGAGTCATGTCCCTAGGTCTTGTGCTTATTTCCCTAGGTTTAAGTGTCATTAGGTTTATTAGTTAGCTATTGGGCCCAATTCATTGGGCTTGGCCCAAGGGCACTCCCCCTTCCCTTGGTTATTTGTCATTGTGTTAAGAGTCAAGGTCCTTTTGTAAAATGTGGGTTGACTATATATAGGACCCCATTTCCCCCATTTGAACTAATGAATCAATGAATGAAAAACTTGTCATTTTGAGAGTTCAAACTTCTTATCTAGTGGAGAGATTCCATTATTTGGGTGAGAGACCCTAGGGGAGAGATTCCCCACCCATCCCTCCCTTAATCTCTCTCTATCACTCCCCTTTCTCTCTCCTCCACACCCAATTTTGAAAGTTTTCTCTCTCCTCCCTTCCCAACCACCACTCTCCCACCTACCCCCATTAAAGGCCACTCCCTTTCCCCACACATCCCATTACTCCACCCCCTAGTCCCAATAGAGCTTCCACCAATCCTAGCTCCACCTCCCAACCCCCAACTACCACACCCACTTCCCCAAGCACCCTTCCCACTACCCCAAGCACCCCTTCCCTTCCCCAACACAACCCCTCCCATCCCCAAGACCACCATTGAATACCCTCCATTAAGGAAAATTCAAACTCACATTCCCTCCACCCACTTGTGCCCCCCTCACCTTCCCCTCTCCCCCCAATCCCAAATTCGCAGCTCCTCTCTCACCCATAGCAAACACTTCCTTCCAGCCCCCATTCTCCCCTTCCCACACCTTGAAACCCCCCCTCCTAGACCCCCTCACAGCTGGGGGTTGCCCCTACACACAACCACCTCATTTTTCCTCCCATCTACCCCATTCCCCATTACCTATCTCCACCCTCTCAAGTTCTAGTTGCAGGTAGCAGATTGGCCGCAGGTTGCAGAGGCCACCCCATCGTCCTCTGGGAGCTTCAGGTGGCATACCATATATCGACGGAAGCGTCTGCCTGTCTTCTTCTCAACGGTGGTGGTCCCGTCCCATTCCGAGTTCGTGATCGACTAGGAGAGCCATTCTCCCACAACTGCGCAGATCCCCCTGGCAGGAGACCAGAGCCGGATTGGAAGCTCGACTGCGACGATCGTGTTGGGAATCGGATCGAGAGTTCTTCTTCAAACATCTTCTACTACAAGTCTTCTAACATCTCCAAGAAGCAAAGCCCCATTTGGAAACCGGACCTGAACGTTATCAATTTTCTCCCTCGGGTGCTCGGTTCCGCTTCCACTCAGTCTGCACCGACCCCTCCTCAGTGTTTAGAACCTACCGGTCGACCCCGACATCATCTGTCATCCCTATCAGTCTTGATTCGAAAAGGACTTGTCGACGGTTCCAACGACCTTGGCGGCACCTGATTCTGAGCT
This sequence comes from Amorphophallus konjac, assembly GCA_022559845.1. Classification (NCBI taxonomy): domain Eukaryota; kingdom Viridiplantae; phylum Streptophyta; class Magnoliopsida; order Alismatales; family Araceae; genus Amorphophallus; species Amorphophallus konjac. The sequence goes on from CM040121.1 coordinate 154,975,512, forward strand.
CGGGAGCGACCGTGGCAACCTCTGATTCCTGCTGTTGGGAATCTGAAGCAGTCAGATCCGAGGGTCTGCCACCCTGTTCAAGCCCCTACCCGACCAGCAGCAGTGCCCGAAGAAATTTACAAAATTCAAGCATCATCCAGATCCAGCTAAGAAGAATCTCCAAGTGGTTTTGTCTGTAAAAAAATTCGGGGCTGACCACAACGTCCAAATACCTGACGGTCTATCCTGAGACACAGTCAGCGGGCAGATTCGGCTTCGACTTCCCTCTCTTCACTTCTAGCTTGAATTCTCCTCCCCGCTTGGCCGGCTGAAGGCCCCTCCCTACGTGGAGGTCGTATTGAGTGTAATCATTGGCTTCCCTTCCCCGAGATCCCCCCTTGCATGGGGGTAGTTCATGTATTATTTACACTCACAGGTTTGAAGCTTCATCGACGCGGCGTACGGGTGCTTCCCCTCGCCTCCCCGCTCGCCCCGTCTCCGACCGGAGTCGGTTTCTTCAAACCGGCTAGGTGAGAACTCGTCCCTTGCTCTCAATTATTCTTGTTCATTTAATATTCTCCAATTGCGCCGTCGGTAAGAAAGAGAGCACCCGATCTTAAGGCTCCACCACACTTGTGCGACCCCCGTGGGTGTGAGTGAGTGATCCACGTCCCTCAGCCAAGGCCAACACATTGAGTTGAATATCCGCACCTCAAGGGGAGGTTTGATTTAGACTTTGTTGGCCCTTTACCAGCAAGGGGCTTGTCCCATTTCCTCGACTCGGCATCCCCGAGTTACCCCCGGGTTAAGTGTGTGCGCCATACAAAGGTCCGCTTGCGTAGGCTTCATAGCCTTGTGGTTGTGCTTGTTAAATTAGGTCCGAGGTTGTGTCACATCACGGGGCTTGGGTCAACTTCTCCTTAAGTTCTTGGAAGGCTTTAGAGGCTGATTTGGTCCACACAAAAGTCCCCTTCTTGAGACAATCGGTGATCGGGCCAGTGATAGTGCTAAATCCTCGAATAAACCTCCTATAAAAGGTGGCCAACCCATAGAAACTTCGGACCTCATGAAGGGTGTGGGGTTCTGGCCAATCAAGAATAGCTTGGACCTTCTCGGGGTCCATGGAAACACCTTTGATAGATACCACAAATCTTAGGAAGGTGATGGATGTGGTCATGAAGTGACACTTTCTTAGGTTGGTAAATAGGCTCTCTTGTCGGAGGACGGTGCAAACTTGCCTAAGGTGGTCAAGGTGGGCCTCTTGGGATTGGCTGTAGATGAGGATGTCATCGAAATAGACGACTAGAAAGATCCCAATGAAAGGCCTAAGGACCTCCGTCATAAGATGCATGAAGGTACTTGAGGTATTTGAAAGCCCAAAAGGCATGACTAACCACTCAAAAAAACCGTCTTTGGTCTTGAATACCGTTTTCCATTCATCTCCCGGCCTAATCCTAACTTGGTGATAGCCACTCTTAAGGTCAATCTTGGAGAAAATAGTGGCTCCGGCTAGCATATCAAGTATGTCATCAAGCCTAGAGATGGGGAACCTATACTTGACGGTGATCTTATTAATGGCCCGACTATCCACACACATTCGCCATGTCCCATCCTTCTTAGGAGTGAGAAGGGCCGGTACGGCACATGGACTTTTGCTAATGCGGATGAAGCCCTTCCTAATGAGTTCCTCTATTTGCCTCCGAAGTTCGGCATGTTCCGTGGGGTTGAGGCGATAATGAGGAAGGTTTGGAAGAGTGGCCCCTGGTACTAGATCAATTGCGTGTTGGACATCACGCATGGGAGGAAGTTGGTCCGGGAGCTCCGTCGGGAACACATCATGGAATTCTTCTAGGAGTTGTTGGATTTCTATAGGATGGGGGTTGGAGGGGGTAGGTTCTCCTAGGCAAATGACCACCGCACATAAAGGTACCCCTCGAGCTATCTCCTCCTCAAGCTCTTTCTTGGTGATGAGGTGAAGACCCTTGGTCAACCCCGAGGTCCCACTTTGTTTGGGAGTTTGGGTAAGGGATTGGGTTGGAGGGGTGGAGTTCCCCGAGACTTGTGTGGTGGTGGGGTGGTGTCCTTGAGGGAGAGTGTCCCTTTTGGGCATGGGACGTGATGGGGAGGGGTTAAGACGAATAGTCCTACCCTCATGTTCAAAAGTGCATGTGTTGGTCCTACCCAAGATGGTGGCATCTACATCATAAAGTCAAGGTCTTTCTAGTAGGATGCTACCCACTTCCATGGGAATGACGTCACACCATATTTGTCCATGATATGAAGTGAAGGTGAGGGGCACAAGGCATTGGGTGTTGACCGGGATGGAGTTGTTGTTGATCCATGAGACCCTGTATGGATTTGGGTGGGGGGTGATAGCAAGCCCAAGGAGCTTAACGGTATCGGGGGATACGGCATTGAGACAACTCCCACTATCCAAGATCACTTTTCTTACATGGCTCCCTATCTTGACAAAGGTGTGAAAGATTGAGGTTCGACGCCAATCCTCTTCTTGGGGTTTGGTGAGGGTGCATCTAATCACTCCTAGATGGGAGTTGGTAGGTGGAGTGGTGTGATCTAGACCCGATTCAAGGTATTGGGCCTCATACACTTCTTCCCAATCTAGGGAGGCTTCATGGTCCTCAACAACACTCTCAAGTTCCCTTTGGGGTGGGGGAGCTTCTTCCTCAATAAGCAAACTAGACAATCCTTTGGATGGACATTGCCCCGCAAAGTGGCCAAACCCTTGGCACCTATATCATTGTTGATGCCCGCTACCCAGAGTGGTTCCTATATTTGGGCCTTTGGGAATGTCTTCCCTCCGTGGAGGAGGGTGACTAGGGGTGGGCTTGTTTGGAGTGATGGTGGGAGGAGGGTTGTAAGGCCTTAATGGGGCATTCCCACTTGGGCTAAGGGCTTTCATGGGGGTGGCCGGAATGGGTCGTGATCCCATGTTTTTAGGATCGACCGGTCGGGGAGTAGCAAACCGAGGGATCCTAGAGAATCTTTCCACATCCCTAGCTATTTGGTAGGCTAGCTCAAGGTTGTCAACGTCCCTCATGGAAAGCTCTCTCTTGATGTGGCTTTGGAGCCCATTTCTAAAGCGGGATAAGGTAACGGCCGGGTCCTCATGAACTCCACATTTTAAAAGATAGGAGTCAAACTTTTCAATGTATTCAACCACGGTCTTCCCTTCTTGGGTGAGGCTTTGCCATTCATCTAAGAGCATTTGGTGATAGAATTGGGGTAGGTATTTGTTTCTAAGTTAGTTTTTCATACCCTCCCAAGTATCAATAGGCTCTTCCCACCTAATCCTTCTTAATCCCTCTTGGTTTAGCCAATAAGTTTTGGCTAGTTTTGTGAGATGCATTTTAGCCAACCTTACCCTCCTTTGGTCGAATATAGGGTATCATTCAAAGTATTGGTCCATGGCGGTTTCCCATTCTAAGTAGACACTTGGTTCATGGGAACCATCAAAGTTTGGGGCCTCTACTTTGATCATCCTTAAGAGAGGGTCATCCGGGTCGTCCCGTGGATGCCTTTCATGAATTTGATGGTGGCGAGGCCTCTCATAGTCATGGTAGGGGTCAAAATCCAAGTCCTCCCTATTAATTTCATCATGTGGATGGTGGGCTCTTGGTCCATTGTTCCTAGGGTGGAACTCATCCCTATGAGGCTCAACATGTGGAGGGTGGGCCCGTGGGTCATTGTTCCTTAGGTGGAACTCATTTCTATGAAATTCAACATGTGGAGGGTGGACTCTTGGTTCATGATTCCTTGGGTGGATATCTTCCCTATGAGGTTCAACATGTGGAGGGTGGACTCTTGGCTCATTGTTCCTTGGGTGGAACTCATGCTCTTCTAGCTGAGCAAGTCGAGTGGAAAGGGACTCAAGTTGGGCAAGAATGTTTGTAAGGGCAGCATCTACCCGATTCATTTGGCCTTGGGGTTTTTCCCTAGGGGCATCTTGACTGAGTTAGGGATTGGGATCCATGGGTGAAATCGAAGATGAAGGATCGGGTCGATAAATGGCACCACTACGGGTGGACATGCAAAGGGAAATGAAGATGGACACAATGCAAAGGCCCTAGGACTTAGACTTGATAGAGACAAGTCAATGACTTGCTCTGATACCAATTGATGTGACACAACCAAAGACTTAAGCAAGCAAGCACATTTGCATTCAAATGGGCCGATATGGGCCACCGCTCTATCGTCGCTCACCCAAGCCCGGGGTAACTTGGCGATGCCAAGTAGAGGATGTGAGGGCTGGGCCCTTGCTGGTAGAGGGCCAGCAAGGCCTAGGTTTGCTTCCCAAAGGTGTGGAGGCCCAATTCGATGGGACCGACGAAGTGCCAAGGGCACAGGTTACACTCCTCTCCCCCACGGTGATCGCTTGAAGCAATGGAGCTTAAGGATCGGGCTCTCACTCTCACATCCAACGGAACTATGAATGAATATTGAAAGACAAGCACAAATGAGAGCAAGGGTTGGAGCACTTACTCGACCGGTTTGAAGAAACCGATCACGCTCGGAGACGAGGGCGAGCGGGGAAGCGTGGGTTCCCCACACGCCGCGCCGGGGTAGCTTGACATGTTCAAATGAGTACAAAACTACACCTCTTGTAGGAGGGGGATCTTAGGGTGGGGGTTAAGTGACACTACATCCAAAAATACCTCCACACAGGGAGGGGCCTTCAGCCGGCCAAGCGGGGAGGGGTGAGACCAAACTAAAGACGAACTAGGAAACCGATGTCGATTCTGTCCGCTGTCTATGCTTCAGGACTGACTGATGGTTTTCACGATGCTGTGGCCACTCCAGAATTTTGTCGAAGACGAGACCACTTGGAGATTCTTTGTAGCTGGATCGGGATGACGCTTGAATTTTGTTGATTTCTTTGGCCACAGCTATTGGTCGGGGTAGGGACTTGAACAGGGTGGCAGACCCTCGGTTCTGACAGCTTCAGGTTCCCAACAGCAGGAAGAAGAGGGTGCCACGATCGCTCCCGAGCTCAGAATCAGGTGTCGCCAGAGTCGTTGGAACCATTGACAAGTCCTCTTCGAAGCAAGACTAACGGGAATGCCAACTGTTGTCGGGGTCAGCCGGTAGACTCTGAACACTGAGGGAGGGTTGATGCAGACTGAGTGGAGGCAGAACCGCGCACCCAGAGGAGAAAATAGATAACGTCTGGATCCGGACGCCAAACGGAGCTCTACTTTTTGGGGATGAAAGAAAACTCGGAGTAGAAGACTTTTGACGAAAAACTCTTGCTCATATTCCCCGTAGGATTTCTGTGGTCGAGCTTCCAATCAGGCTCTGGTCTCCTGTCAGAGTAGCTTTGTGCAGTCGAGGAAGAAAGGGTCTCCCGGTCAGCACGGTGCTTGGATGGGAACGAAACAACCGCCGTTACGAAGTTGACTGGGAGACACTTCCGACGGTGCCTCTTGAGTCTTCAGAAACATCCGGAGGAGACCGTGGTATTCTCTGCAAGATGCTGCTCTTATGCAGGTCTTCAACAGCAACCGAACCTGAGTTGTCTCTTCAAGTGGGGGCGGATGATGGGGTATTGGAGTGACTAGATGATGAAGGGGAGTGGGGAGATGATGGGAGGGAATGTGGGGGAGGTGTGGGAGGAGGTAATGGTGATGGTTAGCAGGGTTTGGTGAGGGTAGAAGCAGGGTCTTGCTGGTTCTACACAAGGTGGGGGGGGATATGGAAGGGTGGAGGGGGATGGTGGAGGGGCGACCAGGCCTAGAGGAGGGGAGCTTGGGGCGGCCAAGGCTATAGAGGGAATGGGATTTTCAAATTCAAATGATCTTGGGAAGTGGATGGTGGCATGGAGAAGAAGGGAAAGTGTTTGGGAAATAGAAAAGGGGTGGTTGGTGGTTGGGGGTGGAGTGGGGATTGGGGGATCTCCCTTGGGACTAGGGGGGTGGAGTAATGGGGTTGTGGGGAAGGGGAGAGGCTTTATGGGGGTAGGTGGGGGGTGGTTGGTGGTTGGGAGGGGGGAGGAGAGAAGGTGGGGGCCAACCTCACTTGGGGGGAGGGAGAGAGAAGAGAGAGGGGGGGTAGGTGGGATTCACTCCCTAAGCTTCTCACCCAAATAATGGATTCACTCCACTAAGAAGATTTGAACGCTCAAATGGCAAATTTTTCATTCATTCATTCATTAGTTCAAAATGAGGGGAATGGGGCCCTATATATAGGCAACCCACATTTTACAAAAAGACCCCGATACATGTCACAATGACAAATAACCAACAAGGGAGGGGGCGCCCCTGGGCCAAGTCCAAAGAAATGGGCCCAATAGCTAACCTAATGACACTAATACATAGGGAATTTAGCAAAGGACCTAGGGACATGACTCAAACAAAAGGAAAATACAATGATATGACTCAAATTAAAACACAAGATAGATATTTGGGCCTTTATAGAGTGAGGCTCAAACTCACATGATACCGGAATGTGAAGACGACCCAAGCCAAAGGGAGTTGTGGGTGATGCCTCCATCACAGGATAGCAAAGCTTGAGGAGGAATTGCGGCGCCATTCAGACAAGGACCTCTCTCAAGATGCCATGGAGCTGAGGATCACTCTTCAGCTAGAGAGGGAAGATAGAGAGAGAGAAAGAGATGATAAGGAGAGAGATAAAGAAAAAGAGAGAACTGAGATGTTGGTACTGAGAGAAGAGAAGAGGGCCTTGGAGGCCCAACTGTTGGAGCTCCGCACCTGCCTCAGCATTGTCGAACAATGGCTGAAGGACGGTGAGGAGCGCTATCGAAGGGCACGAGAGCACAACTTTCGTGTCAGCAGTTTCTCTGCTGCCCCTAGAGAGTGGCAGCAGAATGTAGAGATTGGGAGGCAAATGCAGGGCAGTAGGAGTACCGCCTCGCACGGCTTGATGACACCCTCCAAGGCTCCTTGCCTGAGAAGTGGTGAGAGGAGCGATGCTGGGAGAGATGGTGATACTTAATGTACCCCCCTTTCAATTTAGAGAAAGTTTTAGAAGGCAAAATGGAATGTTCAGTTTATTGTTCTTTCCTTCTTTCTTGTTTTCAGTCCTGCACACATTGTTTAGAGGAACTAGTTAGTCCTTCTGTTCTGGCTTGGCCCCTTACTCAATAAACAGGTGATTGTTTTAAAACTGGCCTTGATAATGGGTCAATGGACCAAGCCTTTATCAATTAAGGCAAAAGTAGGTGAATGCAATGCAACACGCAATCATGCAAATGCGAACGGGGAAGTAAAAGTGTAGCACACGAATGCAATCATGCAAAATGTATATTTTTTATTTTGATATTTTTTTTTGCCATTTTGTTCCTTTTCCCTTTTTTGTGTTTTGTTTTTGATATTTTGTTTTGTTTTTGTTTTTTTGTTGTTTTATTATTATTTTTTTGTTTTGAAAATGGTCACAGCCCGACATAGCCCCTTCTGACGCATAGAACAAAGGGCATCTACTCTTATAACAAACTGTGGACGCACTTTTCATTAAAATCATGGTTTCATTTGTTAATTGGTTTATTAAGTGCGTGGGCGTGCCAGTCACAGAGTGACGATTTATTCGGACTTCATGGAAGCCCGGGGTGCGCTCGATCTAACTCGGTCAGATGATTGTGTAGTTCGAGTCAGGATCAAAATCCGCGGCGCCATAAAGGTCACGGCGTTATTTACATCCCCTCGGAGAGGGGAACATCCTTGATTAATCACCGGGAAAAAGGGCCTCATCGCCAGAAAATTAATCACGTAGAAGTTTGTTAAGAAATACTGAAGTCCCCGTACGAGGGTGTGAAGAAAATATTTGAGCTCATGTCGGTCCTGAGTTGACCATTTAATGTTCGGACGAGTGTCTGGCTTGAGGATAGCGTAATCGTCACCAGAAAACCGGAACATGTGTATGTCGGGATACGACAAATTTATTGTTCAGAGGAACGGGAAGCGTTCGGTTAAATCCCGGTTAGAGTGGTCGGAAACCAATGAGTTTGTCTGCCCGGTGCAAGATCAAGCTGCGACCATACTGCGGTGGGCCCCCCGCGGTCGAAGTCAGGCTGGCGTGGGCATCGTCAATATTTCCGGTGCCAAAGGGGGGCAACGGCAGGATGTCCTGGGATCAGATCCCAGAACCAAAACGTGTTCAAAGGGAGCGGGCTATAGGCCGAGGATGTGTGTCAGACAACGACCATGATCGGGGCGGACGCGAGGTCTAAGAGCAGCCTACAAAGGCCTTATTGATATTCCTGTGCATAGGGTCTGAGGGTGATGAGAGCCGCATCGTTCTATTCATTTTTGTAATCATTATTAATTTATTTATCTAATTGTTTTTCTTGTATTGCTCATTGATTCTCCTTTTATTACCGGTGCGTTATATTCTCCTTTCTTTATTTATTTTATTATCGTTCTTTTATTTTTTGTTATTTATTTATTTAATATTTTTTATCTTTTTATGAGTTTTATTATTATTATTATTTAATTTTATTACTTATTATTATTATTATCATTTTTTGCATTTAGAGCGTGCGTGGGAGGGTCTTCACACGATATACAAAGCCCTATTTATGCAAGCTTTAATGCAATTAGTTTAATGCATGCATGGAGGAGGGGGTGCTTTCTTTTTATTCGTGAAATGCACAAGGGAAGCTTGCATTATTTCCTTTTATCTTTTTATTTTATTTCATTTATTATTATTATTATTTTATTATTATTATTATTATTATATTAGTCCTGGTGAAATGTGGCAGTATCTCCCCTACACCGGAGCGCTGGGAGAGGGTGGTGAAGGCTAGCTAAGAGTGTGCCGGATAGAGGGTGGATGGGTGTGCCGGGTAGAGGGTGGCTAGAGTGTGCCGGGTAGAAGGCCGAATGACTGTGCCGGGTAAGGGCTGAAAGGGTGTACCGGGTAAGGGCTGAAAGTGTGTGCCAGGTAAGAGCTAAAAGGGTGTGCCGGGGGAGGGCTGAAAGAGTGTGCCGAGTAAGGGCTGAAAGGGTGTGCCAGGGAAGGGCTGAAAGAGTGTGCCGGGGAAGGGCTGAAAGAGTGTGCCGAACAATAGGAAGGCTGGGCCGTGCCGGGCCTCCAGGGATTCATGCAAGGTATTTCTTATTTACCATTGTTTTGGAGGTTAAAATTATGATGTGTTTTTATTTCTTTTATTAGTTTTAATCCTGACGAAATTTTGACATCATCTCCCCCGGACCCGGGATGGAAGGAGAATAAAGGGAACATGCCCACATGGAGTGGCGGAACCTGACAATCTGAGGTGTGCGCCAGGGGCGACCGCACCTTTGATAAAACTTCGGAAAGCCCGGAAGAACCAACGAATAGAAGATATCTCCAAGACTGGCCAGGGGGGATTCAGCTACCAAGGGATGAGGGCGACAAAGGGATCAAAGGAAAGATGTTAGGCTCGTAGGGCTCAAGGAGAGGAAGGAACAAACTTCCCATTTGGGCCAAAGACCAAATGTGGAATCCGGGCCCTTAGAGGGGAAGAGCATCGACACATAGAATCTAAGAACACTGAGAAAACAGCAGAGGAAATTCACAACACACCACACGCAGTGGGATAGATCGAGGGAGGCCACAAGAAACCCAAAAGAAGGGGGGGCGACTTTCATTCATAAAGAAAAATGACCGTGACCGGCCATGCGCATTGCGGTATACATCAAGGTCGAAGCCACAGAAGAGGGGAGAAGAAGAAAAGGAAGAACATGGAGAGGGAATAGGAGGGGAGCTGGGGTCGAGCAGAGGCGAAGGCTCCCTACTCTTCCCCACTCCTCCTGCTACATAGACCCTCCCTCTCTCTCTCTTTCTCTTACTCTCTCTCTTTTCTCTGGCCTCCGAGAAGCCTCCAATGCCGGAGTAGCTTCTTCTTCCTCTTCTCTATTCTCCCAGTGGCAGGCTCTGTTCGTCTCCGTGGGTGTGCCCTCTACGTCTGTGGTCGTCTCCTGTTCGCCGGAGAAGAGGGGGCTTTTATACTCCCAGTGGCAGGAGCCTTCGAACATGTACGGCGGAGGTGGGAAGTGACGGGCATTGAATGGGGATTTGACTTTCCACGTCCTCGGTGGCAGGGGGTAGCCTGCGTGCCTTCATCTCTGGTTGATACGTCAGACAGTCCACTGCGCGCCAAGGATCTCTAGAGCATGGGCGTTAGATTTCTTCTGCCGGATGCACCGGGTGGCAAGGCGTTCCGCTGAGAAGCCAGAAGGCTGTGCCGTTGGAGGACCCAGGAAATGTGCTGCTGAAGGCTTGAAATAGTGTGCCGTTGGAAGGCTGGAAAAGTGTGCCGTTGGAAGGCTGGAAAAGTGTGCCGCTGAAGCCTTGCAGGGGCGTGCCGTTGAAAGGCCCTGGAGGGTGTGCCGCTAGGGGGCTAAAGAAGCGTGCTGTTGAAGGGCATGAGATAGTGTGCCGTGGAAGGCTAAAGAGGGTGTGCCGCTGGGGCACTTGAGGGTGTTTGGACTACACCGGGTGAAGAAGAAAATAAACTGTGCGGGGTGGAAGGCGGGTGAATCCCACATGAGGCGTGCCGGGTGGAGCACCATGAGAGTGTGCCGGCCAAAGCCTGTTTGGGGCGTGCCGGCCAAAGTGAGCTGCCGGATGATGAGCGCTTCTGTCGGTTGTCATCTTGCTGCTGCTCACCGGATGAGAGTGCAAGAGGCCACCGCTTATAGGACATCCACGTACCGGATATACCGTGCTTGGAGCACCATCGGTTAAAGTTATTGCCACCTGATATACTCCTCTACTGCCAGCTGTAAGCTTCCCACCGTTTAAGTGCCCTTCCCACTGGTTAAACGCTACGGCCCATCGGTTATTAGTTCTCAGCGGCCAGCTTCATGAGATTCTCGCGGCATTCTACATTTAAGTCAAAATCTGATGTGCCTAATAACGGATTAGCATTCTCCCACCCAATGAAAAGCTTGTGGCTGTGCCTTTTTATGACTTCTGGGATGTGGGCATGGCCAATGACACTCCTTGGCTTGGCAAATCCTTCCACTGCTGGGTAATTGTCTTAATCTGTGTGAAGAACTGTACCCCAACCCTACTATAGAAGTTCAGGTCGCCTCCAGAAGATGCCATGGAGCCAGTAAATAGGAAGAATGCCAACAGAACTGGAATTGGAACGTTGATGCCAGCCTGTCCTACTTCAATCTCATTCTAGAATTTCCTTGCAGAAACCCCGCTACGATGAATATAGATGCTCTATTTTTTGTGTTTGCTCTCATTTACCATCTTGATGGCCTCTTCTAAGTTGTCAGCCTGCATGCATAGGAGGATAGGGCCAAAATTCTCCTCCTCATAACATTTTAGGTTGGCAGTAACGATAAGATGGTTGATCCAATCAGATTTCCTTGCTTATATGAGGGAACCACAATATCTCTCCCATCAAAGGACAAGTTTAGCTCCACTATCAGCACCACTTTAGATCAGGTTGTAAATGCGCTCCTTGGTCTATCGACTGATCACTGGACCAAGGTCTGTCCCAGGTTCAATTTCAGCATTTACTTTCAGTGACTTCGCACGCTTAGCAAGTTCATTTTCCCATGGCTTCGAATCCCCAGCAAAGACAGCCGTGCCAAGTGCCATACATCTCTGGTCAGCCATATTAGAACCAACAAATGAAATGGCCTTAACATCATCATCGTCACAAGTGTTGTCCACAGTCCCAACAATTCCATGGACAACGTTCAGAGCACCATTGGGTAAACTAGCTTCCATTGCCAGCTCTGCGAGCATCATAGCAGCCCCGGTTTTTTTTCTTTGATGGCTTTAATACAAATACGTTGCCGCATGTGATAGCCACTGGAAACATCCACAAGGGAATCGTCGCAGGATAGTTAAATGGGCATGTCCCTTCACAGATGACGAGGGGGTTCTTTGACGCTGTGAGGTGGGGGAGTGCACAGAGGAGCAGAGGAGGTGCGGAGGGAGATTGCGGCAGTGGTTGGAGTGGCCCGATGCGGGGGCCATCCGGTGAGGTGCATGGCCACCCGGTGCGGCAGTGTGCCGGGTGTGAAGGCGACGAACCGGTGAGACGGGGAGTGGTTATCAGGTGCGGTTTATACCCTCCGGCACAGTGGTGTGCCGGTGGAGAGGGAGTGTGCCGTGGAGGGGCCATTCAAGTGTGCCGTGGAACAGGCCATTCAGGTGTACCGCTGGAGGAGGCAGCGGGTGTGTCGGGCATGGACGCTCGTGGGTGAGCGGAAGAGTGAACAGTCAGACACATAATTCTTCCGGACACTCTTACCCTTTCATTCGCAGGACAAGTATCACTTGCTTCCATCACAAAGCAAGTAACCCTGAGAAGATCCACCACTAGGAGCTGTGTGAATTTCGATTGAAGGACGACCCGTAATAAAAAATTCCACTGTTCTGGCCATCTGCTCTGAAGTAATTGTTCGCATTGTTTCCCTGGATGCATTCTGGGATCTGCTCAGTATTGTCCACTGGTGCAGGAGCAGGGTATAGGTCTGGTATTTGACATCATGGTTGATCGGATCCTTCAGAAGGTATTTGAACTGAGAGTGCCTGAGGAAGAATCAATCCAAACAAAGTAAATGCATGATATGGTTTATCAGCAGCCAAAAGGTACCCTGCGATAGACATTTGTGTTATGTCAATCACACTGACGCATATCCATCTGACAGTATTGACGCCAAACACAACCGGAAGAGATTGCAGTCCGAGAGCCCTGTTTCCATCAATGCTTTTGAAATCATTTACATTAGCAATTCCTGGCCCAGCAATGCTATACAAGAGGGTGAGTATGGCTACATCTGAAGTTAAAGTTCCGAATGATGCTTTAGGGGTGGCCCACCATGGTAAGCTAATATATCTAATCCCCATAGTAAAATTTCCAACCCATCCATTTCGTTTGAGCTTTAGGGGTGGGGCAGAATCAGCATAAGAAGTCAAGGATCCACCAACAACCAAGTAAAGGATGATAGGAAACTCATGTCCTACACAAATATCCAATAAACCTCCTAGGCAGAGACCCCCCCAAAGCAGTAACCAAATCTGGGTTATGACTTCACTTTTTGATATAGCTCCTGATGGAATTGGACGATAAGGTTCATTGATTGCATCGATCTCCTGATCAAACCAGTCTTTTAGCGCCTGTGTGTAGCCAGCAAGGCACGGAGAAGACATCAACATGCAAACAACTGATCTAGCTACATCTTCAATATTCCAATGAAAGTTTCCAAAAGCAGCAGCTCTACAGACCACTCCCCAGACCCATGGTGGCCAAGTTACTGGTTTTGTAAGTCGAAGATGAACCTTCCACATATTCGTTTCTCCACAGGCGCCCTTTGTACCAAGGAGCTGGTTGAAGCGGTGAGGTGAGGACGTGGAAAGTATTGGAAGCGCGGTGGAGAGGGCGCCTGAAGTTGAGATCGGGCTGCTAGAGCCTGGAGGTATTGGAAGCGTGGTGGGACGGAGAGAAGAGTCTGTTCATTCAATGATCAGGACAGGAGGTCCGGATCGAACGGGTTATTCGTCACCCGAAGGGATGGAGAGAAGAGTTTGTTGATTCAAAAGAGATGTTCATCGCCTGAAGGGATGAACAGAAGAGTTTATTGATTCAAAAGAGGTATTCATCGCCCGAAGGGATGGCATGAAGAGTTTGTTGATTCAAAAGAGATATTCGTCGCCCGAAGGGACGGAGAGAGGAGTTTATTCCTTTAATGATATGGACGGAAGGTTCGAATCAGAAGGGATACTCGTCACCCAAATGGGACGGAAAGAAGAGTTTGTTAATTCAATGATCTGGACGGAAGGTCCGAATTAAAAGAGGTATTCGTCACCCGAAGGGACGGAGAGACGGTCAAGTCGTTGACGCGGGCTAGTGTCAGTGTAAGGACAGATGGTTAACTCTTCACCCAAACGGTGAGCTCGGGCCAAGGTGAAAGGGTACTTTGTTCTTTAATGCACCGGGGGTACTGGCCATGAAACCCGAACTGGGAAAGTGGGCCACAAGGGCCAGAATCGGGGCAACGGGCTATAGAAGCCGAAGTTAGGAGGTTGGCAAGCCACGAAAGCCGCAATTGGGGCCGCGAGGGCTGAAGGGATGTTGGGAAGCGGGCTGTAAAAGTCGAAGTTGAGAAGCAGACTATAGAAGCCGAAGTTAAGAGATTAGCAAGCCGTGAGGGTGGGAAGTGGGCCGTGAGGGTCAACATTGGGCTCTATGAGCCAAAAGTGGGAAAGCAGGCTGCGATAGTTAAGACTATTTTTTTATTAATTTCTTTTATCCAAGCATGCAAGTAGGCGTCAACAGTCATAACACAAATATACATAAGGTAGCTCCCTCTATAGGGGATGGGATAAGGACATCGCCCATAATTTGCAGACACGGCGCGAGCCACGAAGCACGGCTAAGGGGTGGTGCACCCGTCAATAGGATATCGCATGGTTCACATGCGTAGCTCAAACTTACAACCTTCACCCGAGACAATTCTATGTGGAGTGGAGGAGTAAACATGTGAACACAAGGCCCTGAACATAGGTATATGCAAGCTTTCTAAGCAACACTCGAGGATTACTGTAACGCCTACACATACGTTTCAGGCTCTCGGTTTCGGTAGCTTCGCAAAGCCCCCATCTGTTTATTTTGGTAGCGGATTTCACCGTTCGACGCGAGTCTCCTCATTTGTCTCAATGGAGATTCCCGGCTACTAAGATTTGTCCTTATTATAATTCTATTACGTATTCCACCATCTGACGCGAGTCTCCTCATGTGTCTCAATGGGGATTCCTGGCTACTAGGCTCCGTCTTCATTGCAATTTGCTTCACCATTTCACGCGAGTCTCCTCATTTGTTTCAGGTGGAGATTCCCGGCTACTCGGATTTGTTGATTCCTTTTTTAATTAGATTCCTATCCCGCCCCCTTTTTAAATACATACATGCATAAACATGTGAATCAAAGACAAGGGGATGAAAGGATGGAAACACTAACCGTGATCGCCACCAAGGATCAACAACGCCGCAAGGATGAAGAAAGGAGTGCAACGGCGCCGTATACCTTGGAAAGAAAACTTGATCGTGCTTGAAACGGGGTGCGGGGAACTTGTGGATTCAAACCTCCTCTCCTTCCAGCCGGCTAGAGGAAGAGGGCCTCACGTTGTATTCATGCTCTTCTGCAAAACAAAGATCAAAACACAAAGGCAAAACCCATTAGAACATGCATGTGTAGTATCAATCCCGTAGTGATAAAATAGTGTTAGAAATTGAGGAAGAACGCACCGGGGGGAGGTTTTTAACCCCTATGTGTGGGTGCAAAAGCAAGGTGGGAGTGTTGTGCATGCATAGGATTTGAAATCACAAGATTTGATGGAGAGAATAGAGAGAAAACGATGATGCAAAACGGAGAAAAATGCATGTGTAGCAGAAAGTGCAGAAAACTGTGATGATTTGTGATTTTGAGGAGATTAGAACTTAGAGTGTAGACCATGGAATCAAGCCCAGAAGGATAGAGTAGAAAGCCAATACTTCCCTCTTCAAGATGGGGTCGAAGTTGTGAGTCGGCGGTGCAGCATGGCTTCGCCCCACGTCCGGAAAGAGCCCCCCGTCGCGACTGCGAACTGGGCAGTTTTTATAGAGTTTTGTAAGAAATCCTCATCTTCTTATCACGATTCCCGGAGATAGAGTCCAAGATAAATCGAGTTCTCTGGATCAAACTCGAGATAATACTAAGGACAAGAGATAGGAACAAACGGGGATCAATTCAGAGGAGGATTCTAGAAGATATGGATCTTGGAAGGTAGCCCCGGAGCTTAATCTGCAGAGTTTGAGTTGAACTAGGAAACATAAATCATGATCTTGCGACCCAGATCTCAAGAGATATTGCCAATAAAAATTTGATTCCTATGAACCAAATTCAAGATAATACCAAGGGCTAGAAGTAGGAAAAAACGGCGCTCAATTCGGAGTAGAATTCAAGAAGTTATGGACTCTGCAAGGGGGCCACGACGCATAGAAACGGAGCAGAGTCCAGCACGAATTGGACTCTCGGTGTGATGTAACGGTCTAGGGTAGGACCGCCACATTCTGGGGGTTGAACAGAGTGTTTCAGGCAAGTTTCGATGTGACGGTCTATCGTAGGAGCGTCACACTGAAGTAACGCACCTATGTAGGGCCGTCACTTTGTGGGTGTTGAACAGGGTGTTTCGGGCAAGTTTCGGTGTGACGGTCTATCGTAGGACCGTCACACCGAAGTAACGCACCTATGTAGGGCCGTCACTTTGATGAAGGCAGATTCCGGGTAGACTGCGCGCGACTTTAGAAATTGAAGCATATCTCTCAAACGGTGGAGAATTAGAAAAAGTGGTAAACATAAAAGTTGTAGATAACTGAGAGAGGAACAACTTTCATGAAGAAAGAAATTTGAGAAAATGATTGGAAGATGGTGAAAATGGGGCTGGAAGAGAGAGGAAAATTCTGGAATGTAGGTGAACAGCACGACATGTCAGAAAAATGCGAATAGCTCACAATCGGGGCAGAACCGGCCAACGGTGTAGAAGAAGAAATTGTAGATCTTTGAAAGAGGAACAATTTTTATGAAGACAACTTTTTGAATAGAGGATTGGAAGAGGGTGAAAAAGGACCACTTTCAGGACTGCGCAGTGAGAGAGAGCCGATTACTTGAGGGAAGTCGGCCTAAATGGGCCGAAAGTTGATTTGGAAGCCGGAATTTGAAAAGATAAGCTCCGGGGCTCTAAGAAATCATGATCTCAAAGACTCAAAGGATATGGAATGGTAAAAATGGGGACAAAATCCATCCAAGAAAGCTCCGAAATAATGGCTAATTTGGGACATCAAAAATGATGAATAAGAGAAATGACACAACTTGTGGGCTAAAACGGGTGTCAACAGATGCCCCTCTTGATGTCCGCTTTGCAAGGGAACGAGCGAAAGCGACGTGGAGGCGAAATGGAAAGGAGGTGGAGTGAAAGCGACAGCGACGTGAAATGGAGATGAAGCGGAGATGAAGTGGAGAGAACTGATAATCGAGCATCAAGGCAAAAAGACACCCGTTACAACCAACAAGCGACAGGAATTCTCCCGAAAACGCCAAACTAACCACCTGAAATGATTGACAAGGATGAGACATGTCTGGAGAACTAAACTAAAGGAGGAAAAGGAAACACGACCAGCCTCATCGGGGGCACAATCCACGGACAATGAGTGGGTCGGAAGGAACACAGCATAAGAGCTGGAAATGAGAGATAAGACTGAGATAAAATCCAGACAGGAATCACACTGGCCAATTAGACCAAGCGGCAAGATCAGAGAAATCGTTTGAATTCAGAGTGGAATGAAGAATCTCTTATCCAAGAGAACTGAGTGCAATCAACCATTGCTGAGGAGAAATCCTTGAATGGATCACGAGACATGAATGCTCAAAATGACATGATGCATGTTGGGCTAAAATAAAGAAATCATTAAAACGAATGCAAAGAAAGATAAAATAGAAAGTACTCAAGGATAATATTGCTAGACTGAGCCAAGACGGGGTCAAGAATCTTCTTGCAACCACGGCGTGCGAGACAGAGTCTATCGTCCCCCACTCGACTCAACCGAGCGGCCTATCCAACGATTAACCATATGTTCCTAGATCATCATCGTTTTTGTTAAAGGGGAACATCAGATCCCAGAACACACGGGCAACCAGCCGGTCCTTGAGAGGTTATAATAATGTAGATACCATATAGTAATGCAACAATGAGCAGGAATAGAGAGCCATACCTGACTTACATGTCAAGCGAAACGGCATTTTTTAGATTTTCGATTTCTTGATTTTTGTGGATTTTCATCATAAGACTACAAGCACTTTGACATGATATAATGTGAACATGAATGAATATGAACGAGCATAACATGAACATAACATAATAGGAGAAATATGAACAAAACATGGCACAACATAACATAACGAAGATGGGTGAAACATAACACACAAACAAATGGCAAGCATACATGCGACTAAAGGCACGGTGGGACAAGACAATATGCACACGGCGGGACAACACACGCAGTGGTATAAGGACATGGTGGGACAAAGACACGTGGGATGACAATACCACGGAGGACAAAGACACGTGTGATGAATGACACGGCGGGATAGGGACACGGAGGACCATAGACATGATAAAGATAACAAACATATTCTTCAATCAAAGCCCAAGATCAGATGAAGCGGAACCGCCAGGTTCAAAATTGTGGGACAATGCCCTCTCATGGAGACATGATTAAGTAGATAAGCGAAAGCTGAGAAGGCCATGAGCTTCAGAAGAGATACAGAGATAGGATTGAAGAGATGAGAACATATCGTAGAATATGAGCATGAGACAGAGCGAATGATAGAGCAAGGAAAGCTTGAACCTGTAACCTGCAGCCTGCACACTTAGCAAACAGATTACATATATGTCCTCAAGATAAAAATAAAAGGAACAAAAGAGAAGTATTTTTGGATGTTTGTATTTCTGATTTTTTTTTTGCCATATTCAAATTTTTGTTATTTTTTGACATATTTGATTTTTTTCGAAATTTTGAAATATTTGATTTTTTTTTTAGAATTTTGACATATTTGATTTTTTTTTTTAGATTTTGAACTATATTTCATTTTTTTGGATTTTGACATAGCAATCTGCAGCACCCAAAGACGGGCTCAAACTACTGGCCAGGGATCGTCGTTCCTACCCCTTTCATTAAAAACTTCCCTTAAGTAGGGCGTGCATGTTAGGGTGGCTTACCATAACCAACCGTCTCTAAAAAACGGTGCCCCTACTAAGGCCATACCCGGGATACAACCCAGCCTAAGAGGGAGATAGAAGAAAATTGGAGACAAGCTTTATGCAGGATGGGAGACATCAGGATTTGAATTCCTTCTAGGGCACTACCCCTCAAAGAGTAGGTCTGTTGCGCTGGGGCTTTGTGTCTTTGATTTTGAGACCCATATTTATCAGGCATGCATGCGACCGGGCTCATGACGTCCCGCGGGGCTTCGCCACTCTTGCCATGCCTTGGATTTTCATAATGTTGCATTGATTCATCATTGATTCATCCATATATGATTTTGACAGCCCTTATTGGCTAGATATTGCATGAAAGCTCACTTTCGAGGGTCAAGACTGCCCCTATTTGAGACCTCTCTCGTATTAGGGAGCGCCTAGGTTGGTCATCTTATCCATCAACCTCTTGCCCCTGCACTTGGCCGAGTAGAGAAAAGAAAAAGACCTTTGTGCATACCCATGGTATGGCCAAAGCAGCAACGGTGTTGCACTAGAGAGATCAGCTATGGCTTGCCGTGAAGTGTGTGAAAAACCCATGCTCAAAGGTCACCCTCAACGATCGGGGAAAGAACTAGACTCCCAGCGCGGAGCTATCACTGGCCTAAGGATGCTGCAGAAGCGAACTCATTTTAAATGAACTAAGCAAATTTCTAAAAGCCACTTAACCATGTTGAGGAATAGCGTTATAACCATGTGCAGAAACAATAGAAATAATAGAAATGAAAGCATGTTTCTTTGCTTAAAATAAAAATACCTTTGCAAATCCATGGCGTGGAAATCGGCATCCTGAAGTGATCTCGATCATCGAGCTTTAAGGAGCGCGAGTAGCTTTGTATTCCTTGCTTGTCAGGACGAAAGGGAGAGGATAGCAAAGGATCAAAGATTCCTTTACACAGAGGAGCGATAGACACCAAACTAGATGAAGGAGGAATAAAAAAGGAAGAGAGATGAGGGCTAGAACTCCCTCGTTAAGGCACTGAGGCCCTGATAACAAGGAACCAGATACAGAATAAACCAAATTAGCTGAGATCAAGGCGGACTAAATCCTCAAAAACAGCAAGAGAAAGGGCGAAGACCCCGAAAGGGTGAAGAGGAAAGAGTAGAAAGATGATAAGAAGAATCATCCGACATGGTCGGAGAAGAGAGACGAGAATCATCCAACAGTGCCAAAGAAGGAGAATGGGAAACACCCGTCTAGGTCGGGGAATAAGAAGAACCCGGAGATACCGGAGGGGAAGAATCAGAGGCAACACCTGGAAGTCTCGGGGAAGAATAATCAGGTGACGTCCCGAGATTAGGACGGAATGATGACATAGGCCAGGGCCTAGAATCGTGAGAGGAGGGAAAATCTGGAGGATCCGGGGAAAAAAGAGAGGAATGGGGACGCATGGACCTATGGAAGGAGGAGAAAATGATGGAGATAGGATCATATGGAGGAAGATACACCACCCAAGGGTGAGAACTGAGTAGAAGGAAGGATGAATGAAAAGAAAAGGAGGAAGAGGTGGACCCCTGAATGCACAACCGATAGCCATTGAGTTTACGTCGCCGCCTCTTCTTGGCAGAAATTTCTTGAAAATGGACCCACCTGGTGCGGGCTTGGACCTTCGGGCTTCTTAAGCTGTAATACCTTCTCAAATAACGGGCCCACCTAGCAGATGACCTGGCCCGACTGTGAACATGCAACTTCATCGGTGCGGTTGCCCCTAGACACCCGGTGCTAGCAATATGCGAACATTCTTGAGCGAGTAACCCTTCAGAGTGATGAATATCACACACCCACGAGGTTTTGTCTCTCGGCACTAGAAGCATGAGATTCGGTAACTCCACTCGGAACTCAGTCTTGAAGCACAACTCCCTTGATAGAAGAGACGGGTGAAGCTGAGGGAGAGTAATACACGGCGTTGACATGGCCGGTTTGCTATAAACCGAGGAAGATTACACAACAGGTGCAGAATATCCTTGGAAAGTGTAGATGATACGGCCAATTGCCCCTTGAACATAGAACCCATAATCTGCTTGGTGACCATATGTGTAAGCACAACGCGGGTAGAGAACCCTTCTTGGCCTGTCATCTGAACAGCAATAGAGCGAGGAGAAATAATAGCATCAACGGTGAACTCTTCGTCGAGCAAAGAGATTGCCACTGACCTCGCTCGGGAAGAAACTGGCATCAACTCAAGGGAACTCTTCTTAGCAACTGTCATATTTGAAAGTTGAGGCGCATCATCCCCAAAATAACCGGGGACGAGGACACGAACCGGCATCCGACAGATAAAATCTTGAATCTTGAGATGCATTGCCGGTACTGAATCATCCTGACTTGGCTTATTGTCTCCCTGGGAATTAGACCCGAGGGGCACCAAAGGAAGCACACACCCGCTCCGTGGGGTGGTAGTGGTTGGAGAAGTAAAGGGAATATGTTTCGGTGGAACATGTGAAGGTTTGGAAGGCATGGAGGCTCCAACGGGAGTGGTGATGGAAAGTGAAGGCGCAGGCGATGTGGCGATGATAGGCTCGGGTGGCGATAAAGGTGACGGTGAAGGCGTGGCTGAGGGTAGAGATAAAGGAAAAGGTGTGGCTTGCTCAGGCTCGGGCAAAGGTGATGGCAGAGATGGAGGCGAGGGTGGAGATGGAGGTGGTGATGGAAGCACTGGTGGTGGAGATGGAGATGATGGAGATGGCAATGGAGATGGCGAGGATAGTGATGAAGGCGATGGGGGTAGTGAACATGGAGGTGGAGAGGGTGAAGAGGGAGGTTGTGGTGTCCACCGTCGACGTGTCGACACAACGCGTCGAGCGGTGTTGGGGATAGAAGTAGTGGTAGTGGCGGCGGGAGAAGAAGAGGAGGCAGTAGCCTGAGTAGAGGATTGGGTTTGTGGTGGTGATGGAGCCAGGGTAAGAGATGGCGGAGGTAACGGAGTAGGTGACGGAGCGAGTGCAGCACTAGACGAGGAATCACAGGGGTACCCCTGGCCTTGAAGTAACGGAGACGGTTGCCCCGGCGGCACTTCTTGCTGCTGTTGTTGGTCGCAAAGATGTAAAATGACTTTGTGAATAGCGGCCCAATCAATCCTTTTCTTAGCTTCCAGATCATAAACATAATCCCGGAACTCGGGGCAATCCTCAACCAAATGCCCCTGTTGGCGGTGAAAATCACAGAACTGAAGCATATCCCCGACCACGGGTCGGTAAGGCACAATCGGAGGGAGCGACAATGCGTGACTGGCCATCAAAGCCCGAAATATATCTGTGAAACACTCTGGCAATGGAAGGCGAGGAGCCTGCTTCGGGCAAGGTGGATGCCGAGGGATATGTAATGGTGGAGAAGGTTGTGGAGACGGAAGTGGAGGTTGCGTAGGCAGGAGTATGTGGCTAGTGGTGGAGGGATTCGGTGATGACATGTGTGGAACAGGATGAGGGGGTATGTAGACGGCATCTACTTGCTCGGGATGTGGTGTTCCCTTGACCGGAAGTGTAGATGGAAACGGGTATGTGGATGCGGGAGGCTGACTCATGGAAGGTTGACATGCTGAGGCGTATGGGTATGTAGAGGCAGGAGGTTGGCTTGTGGAGGGATATGTGGCGGAAGGCTGACTCATGGCCGGCTGACTCGTGGGAGCGTAGGGTTGACATGTGGAGGGTGAAGGTTGATATGTGGAGGTGGATGGTGGAGACTCAAGGTCAAGGGAATCTTGGATTTGTTGGCGAATGAAGCGGGCTCGGCTGTAAAGTTGCTGCCAGGAGGTGATGTCGTTGAGGGCTAAGATGAACCAATACTCGGGTGTTGCATTTGATATCAGCATCTTGATTTGTTCTCCCTCCGGAATGTGTCCCGAGACTTGCGCAGCAAGGTGACGCCAGCGGTCGACAAAGGTGCAGAAATCCTCTTCGGGCTTCATCATCTCTTTGGCCACATCCACGATAGAATACTTGGGTCCAACCTGGTCTTGATACTGCTGAATAAACTTTTCTTGAACGGCATGAAAACTCACAACTTGCTCTTGCGGAAGAGAGAAGAACCAATCCCGAGCTGGGCCTTCCAATGACAGACCAAACAGATAAGTCATCAAGTGTTGGTCATGTCGAAATTGGGCCGACTCATAAATGAACTCCTTCAAGTGCACATATGGGTCACCAACTCCACTATAACGGCGATATGTGGGAATTTGCGAAGATGGTGGAAGCCGAAGACCTTGAAATGCGAACGGAACACTTAAAGAGGATTTGGGATCGATCCGACGTTGAAGCTCATCAAGTTGGCGTTGGGTTTGAGCAATCATCTCCTAGGTAGGGAGAGATCGAGAAGAATATGGGCCAACTTGAGCAAGAGGTTGTGAATTAGGACCAGGAGCATGGTATTGGGCCGGATAAGAGGATCCGGGCTGAGAAGAAGAAGGGCCCATTCCGGGAGTAGAAGGATATGTGGGCCTGGAAGAGGCATGAGCATATGGGTTGAATGGGCTGGCAGCAACATGGGCAGAAGGATGAGGCCCATTAAGAGAATAATGCCCATTAGCAATTGGGCCAGCAACATATGAAGGAGAAGGAGGAGGCCCATGAATAGGAGATGGCCCATTATGAGAAGAAGGCCCATGAAGATGAGATGCAATAAGACGTTGGGCCTGGGCCGGGTCCATTTGGCGAACAAGGCTTGAAATACGGGCCATGAGATTAGCCTGTTCTTCAGATGGGTCAGAGGGACCACGAGAAGATGGACCCACGCGGGAAGAGGATTCCACGCGGGAATAGGAAGCAGATTGGGAAAAAGAATGATACAAGGGGTTAGAATGATACTCCATGAGGGCAAATGGAGACTTAATACAAGGAGATCAAGAAGAATACAAGTGGGGAAGCACTGGCTTAATGGCCCAAGGACAAGAGGGGACTGACCCACTAATGCAAAGACGAATGGACAACGGATCACGGGACAATGGACTAGACAATGGACACACAAAATGGGATAACCTAAGTGGGCCTAATAATGATGAAAGACATGGGTGAAACACAAAACACTACTAATGGGCTTGGACAAGCCCAAATAACACAATCAATGCAATGAAAGAGTTTTCACCCAAGTCAAACAAGTTGATATGATGGGAAATATTTTAGAGATTTCAATGGACCTTTTAATGATTTGAATTAATAATAATTCCCTCGAGATAGAAATCCTATGGGAATAAGATCCAAACTTTGGGTTGACTAAGGTTAACTCCCTCACACTTATGCAAATGCAAGCCTAAGGGGTGGAAAGGTACAACCGGCCCGGTGTCCGTGTGGGAATCCACGGCTCACGGGGACTTATGGAGGTCCTTGATGTGCTTTCCTGGTCGGCTCCAAGGAATATGGAGACGAGAGGTCCACGCACCAAGGTAGAAAATGTAACTATGATATGCAACGTATGGCCCTATGTGCACCGGAGTGCATGCAAATTCTAGCTTAAAACTAGAAAATCAAGACTATATTAAACTATGAAAACTTGATCCAACTAAAACAAATAGTATATGGATGGAAAGACAATACAATGATCTGCACAACGGCCCCAAGAACAGATCAATCTGACCCCGGGAGGTCAATCAAATCACTAAGCAAAGATGCCCCCGTGAACCTATGCGCAGACCACATGCAGATTTTATGGACAAAATGCTAAAATGATGACAATTTTTAACTAAGCAAATGAGACCCAAACGATGCAAATAAGCTATGGATGGAAAGACAATACAAAGGACTATTCAATGGATCAAAAATCAGTGTAATCAGACATCGAGAAGGTAGTCAAATCACTCATTAAAGATGTACCTGTGAACCTATCCCTGAGCCTACCTGCAGAACTTATGCACAAAACTCAAAAAGTTGGACAAGATTAGAATATGCAAATGTTAACCAAATGATACAAATGATATATGGATGGAACGACAATACAAAGGGCTATCCAACGCAACAAGAATCAGCTCAATCGGACTCCGGGATCAAAAGTTATACCTCGATGAACACGGCCTTGTGAGCATGCACGCAAGACTGCCAGAAGCCGTGTAACGGTCTACCAAAGGACCGTTACATGCATGTGACGGTCTACTGCAGGACCGTCACATTACCAGAGCCCTTAAAACACCAAAAATAGTTGGAGAATGGAAGAAATATCACCTAAACATGAACATGCACCTACCCAACCTACAAAAGAGCATGAAAACAAGCATGATGGGCATTGGTGTCCCACCGTGATCGCCAAAAAAATGTTGATTTGTTTTTTAATTAGATTCCTATCCCGCCCCCTTTTTAAATACATACATGCATAAACATGTGAATCAAAGACAAGGGGATGAAAGGATGGAAACACTAACCGTGATCGCCACCAAGGATCAACAACGCCGCAAGGATGAAGAAAGGAGTGCAACGGCGCCGTATACCTTGGAAAGAAAACTTGATCGCGCTTGAAACGGGGTGCGGGGAACTTGTGGATTCAAACCTCCTCTCCTTCCAGCCGGCTAGAGGAAGAGGGCCTCACGTTGTATTCATGCTCTTCTGCAAAACAAAGATCAAAACACAAAGGCAAAACCCATTAGAACATGCATGTGTAGTATCAATCCCGTAGTGATAAAATAGTGTTAGAAATTGAGGAAGAATGCACCGGGGGGAGGTTTTTAACCCCTATGTGTCACGCCCCGAGCGCGGAAGATACCCGGAGATGTGCGACGTGTCTATATCAATCATGTCAATCATAGTGGTCGTGTATTCGACACAAAGACAGAGATGCGCAAAATAGCAAGATAACCCAATCCTTTATTTCATAATGGATAGACTATTACAAATCCAATACTCTGTTTAATAAAAAGGAAAAGAATACATATTTGACTCAAGAAACTATAGAAAAGACTAGACGACACTTGTAGAAGCTCTATCACTTTCACTCTTGATCATTCCCATCCGATTGACTTCCATCGTCGTCGGACTTACCTGAAAAGTACAAAGGGACAAACGGAATGAGCGAACGCTCAGTAGGAAATTATATCTTAAGTACTAGCAAGGGGTTTAAGTAATTACATCTTTCATGAATGCAATAAAGCTATGCATGCTCGCATAAAACGACAAGATAGAGAGAATGTAATATCAAAGAAATAAGATGAACTTAATCATGAACTTCCAACAAGATGACAAGTGTATTCAAGGTATTCAAGCAAGTACGTTTAACAAGTCATGTCAAGAACTTTGGCTATCATGTATCAAGCAAGTAAATTACCCTCTTTCGGGCCACGCATTTCATGTAAAGTCAAGTACGATTCAAGTACAAGATGTGTGTGGAATGTCCAATCAAGCAAGTCAAGTACTCGGTATAATGCCAGATACCTTATCATTTTAACTCCCATGGGCACAAGTACTTTCGGGTGCTCCTCCCAGGACCAGATCGGGCCCTATATGCGCAGGCATTTATCATGTGTTTTGACATCCACTCTTGTTTATATAGCCAATATAGAATTTCAATAATCAAGCTTGTAGATACGTATGACAACATTGATAGAATAGAGTCCAAATATATGACAAAGGCCGTAGAATGGCGATAATAACGGTATAATCACGAGTTCGATAAAACTAGGTAGAATATGGTTCCCTTAACTTAGGTACCATGATAAATCGATATGGACATTCTTTATATAGAATTGAGGTCCACATGAACATAAGATCAAGCAAGATACCCTCATTCTTATCATAGAATTGGGGTTTACAAGAACTACATGATATGGCATGATATCATCATCCCATTAAGAATTTCTTATGATATACTCTTTGTATAATCATAAGGGCCGGTATACCATGTTTCTTTAGATTGACATGGCAAGGATCGTGTAATGGGTTTTTAGGGTACAACCAGCTCAGTCGGCCTTGAGGGAATCCAAGGCTACGAGGAGTCTTACGGAGGTCTCTATGACTAACTCGCTAGTCCAAAGGAACGGAATGTCCAATGGAGAGCTTGTATGTCAATGAGAGTTGAGTGTGATCGATAAATCAACGTAAAAAGTGGGACTATACTCACGGAATGGAGAATAGTGCCGATATATATATATATGTATAATATGAAACCATCGGTAATAGAATCAAGACGAAATCAGGTTACAGTAAAATAACGACTTGAGTAAAGTCGTGTATTGAATAATTAACGCCTAACATGAGGGCGTTTACATATATTGCCAATTTGCAGAATTTTCATTATTTCATTAATTTATCAAAAACACGCCTTACCTGGGGGCGTTTATTCAAAGTTGAGATCAAAAACGCGCCCTTGGAAGGGGCGTTACTTTCTAATTCCATTTTACAGAATATGTAAATTTCAGGATTTTAACAGATACACGCCTTAGGAAGGGGCGTTACTTTTCAGATTCACGCCTTGTTCTGGGGCGTTAAAATATGGAAAACGACTTTGTCCAAGTCGTGAATTTCAAGAATTTTACAATATTACAGGAAATAAAATTTTTTTTAAAAAAAATGTCGTTGCAGTATAACAGGAATTCACAGGTAGGGGTATGCAAGATATTAGAATCTATATTTCATAATTTATTGAATTTTAAACAGGATCAATTATCAATTTTCAGGTGAGTCTTATGAAATTAACGCCTGCGTACATGGCGTCAAATATTAAATTGACGACCACTGCATGGTCGTGTATTTTAAATTAGCGTCCTGGTCAAGGGCGTTTCTTTCAAAATATTGCAGAGAACGAAATAAAAACCTTATAAACAGTATGCATGCCATGCTTATGTATAGATATCTTGCATTAATTCTTATTTGGGCTACAATAACTTGAGAAAATCCTACCTTAATAATGGATTTGAAGATGAAAGACACGTGAAGATCTTGATAAGAACACCCTGAAGCTTCTAACAGCAGCAGGCAAAGAACCCTTGTTCTTTGATAGATCACTAGAGTTTTCCTACAGAGGGATATGAAGAGATATTAGTAATTTCTTCATAATGCTTGGCTGAAGATGGAAGATAGAAGAACTTACCCTTGTTCTTCACGAAGTCTAGGCTTCTTCAACCTGTAAGAAGAAAGAGGGTGAAGAATCATTAGTTCTTCACGTAGGCAAAGCAGAGAACAAAAGGAATTAGAAGAACAGTTTGTTCTTCACGTACCTCTGCAGTCGAATGAATCAAATAGGTTTAGGGTTGTTCGATCAAGACTATTTATAGGATTTTTTTTGGGAATCCTATTAGGGCTAGAGTTTGATTAGAAGTAATGTTTCTAAGATAGAGTTATTGCCACGTTATAACTCTTTCTAATACTTATCACTTACTCTAGATGAGCTCTGGGACGAACGGTTCCCGAATGGAATTAACGACTTTGGTCAGGGCGTGTATTCTTTAATTAACGTCTTGCATAAGGGCGTTTCTTAAAAAGCGCCTTGAAAAAGGGCGTTTCGTGTTTTAAAACACGCCCAAGATAGGGGCGTTTCTTTTACTTACCCATTTGGTCGCGTGAGAACTGACGACCGTAGGTGTGGGCGTCCTTTCTTTATTCACGCCATGGATAGAGGCGTTTCTTTATAAATTAACGCCTTAATAAGAGGCGTTATTTTTAATTTGTTTTATTTCGTCCAATTAACCCTATTCCTTTTATATATATTACTTCTGTAATATATATGTTTTAATTCATTTCAATTATTCATTTATTAGGGTTGCTACACTATGTGTGGGTGCAAAAGCAAGGTGGGAGTGTTGTGCATGCATAGGATTTGAAATCACAAGATTTGATGGAGAGAATAGAGAGAAAACGATGATGCAAAACGGAGAAAAACGCATGTGTAGCAGAAAGTGCAGAAAACTGTGATGATTTGTGATTTTGAGGAGATTAGAACTTAGAGTGTAGACCATGGAATCAAGCCCAGAAGGATAGAATAGAAAGCCAATACTTCCCTCTTCAAGATGGGGTCGAAGTTGTGAGTCGGCGATGCAGCATGGCTTCGCCCCACGTCCGGAAAGAGCCCCCCGTCGCGACTGCGAACTGGGCAGTTTTTATAGTGTTTTGTAAGAAATCCTCATCTTCTTATCACGATTCCCGGAGATAGAGTCCAAGATAAATCGAGTTCTCTGGATCAAACTCGAGATAATACTAAGGACAAGAGATAGGAACAAACGGGGATCAATTCAGAGGAGGATTCTAGAAGATATGGATCTTGGAAGGTAGCCCCGGAGCTTAATCTGCAGAGTTTGAGTTGAACTAGGAAACATAAATCATGATCTTGCGACCCAGATCTCAAGAGATATTGCCAATAAAAATTTGATTCCTATGAACCAAATTCAAGATAATACCAAGGGCTAGAAGTAGGAAAAAACGGCGCTCAATTCGGAGTAGAATTCAAGAAGTTATGGACTCTGCAAGGGGGCCACGACGCATAGAAACGGAGCAGAGTCCGGCACGAATTGGACTCTCGGTGTGATGTAACGGTCTAGGGTAGGACCGCCACATTCTGGGGGTTGAACAGAGTGTTTCAGGCAAGTTTCGGTGTGACGGTCTATCGTAGGAGCGTCACACTGAAGTAACGCACCTATGTAGGGCCGTCACTTTGTGGGTGTTGAACAGGGTGTTTCGGGCAAGTTTCGGTGTGACGGTCTATCGTAGGACCGTCACACCGAAGTAACGCACCTATGTAGGGCCGTCACTTTGATGAAGGCAGATTCCGGGTAGACTGTGCGCGACTTTAGAAATTGAAGCATATCTCTCAAACGGTGGAGAATTAGAAAAAGTGGTAAACATAAAAGTTGTAGATAACTGAGAGAGGAACAACTTTCATGAAGAAAGAAATTTGAGAAAATGATTGGAAGATGGTGAAAATGGGGCTGGAAGAGAGAGGAAAATTCTGGAATGTAGGTGAACAGCACGGCATGTCAGAAAAATGCGAATAGCTCACAATCGGGGCAGAACCGGCCAACGGTGTAGAAGAAGAAATTGTAGATCTTTGAAAGAGGAACAATTTTTATGAAGACAACTTTTTGAATAGAGGATTGGAAGAGGGTGAAAAAGGACCACTTTCAGGACTGCGCAGTGAGAGAGAGCCGATTACTTGAGGGAAGTCGGCCTAAATGGGCCGAAAGTTGATTTGGAAGCCGGAATTTGAAAAGATAAGCTCCGGGGCTCTAAGAAATCATGATCTCCAAGACTCAAAGGATATGGAATGGTAAAAATGGGCTCAAAATCCATCCAAGAAAGCTCCGAAATAATGGCTAATTCGGGACATCAAAAATGATGAATAAGAGAAATGACACAACTTGTGGGCTAAAACGGGTGTCAACAGGATTCACGTTTCTCTCTATTTTTTTTGCATCATTTTTTTTTTAATGGGGGTAGGCAGCTTTTTGCTCCCGATTACATTTCACGCGAGTGCAGGAATTCAAGCATCCGTAGAGTGCTAAGAAGAAAGTCGGGCAATCCTTATGGTCGAAGGCCATGGAACACATTAATTGCGAAGCGTAGGAGTCTTGCCTCGGGTTTATTTTGTGAGTTGGACTTAGCAATTTAGCCATGACTCTTCCCCTTGATGTGTGCACCCGCCATAATTGGGTTCCCTTTGAGCGTATGCCATGACACACGTGCATCCGGCAACGGGGCATTGTTATTTAACAAGGAAACATGGTCCTAGAAAATTCCAAGGAGGTGTGTTATTCTATATTATAAGCAAGCATGCAAGTAGGGCAGCCAAGCATCAGAAAACTTTTTTTTGTTCGTTTCTTGTTTGTTCTTCTTTTTTTTTGCGTAAGAATATATTATTGTTATGTATAAGTGTAGTGGTAGTAAATGTATTAGGGAAGGAGACCACGATGGGCCGAAAGGAAATTAGGAAAGCGGGCTACAAGAGCTGAAGTTGGGAAGCAGACTACAAGAGCCAAAATTGGGGAAGCAGGCTATGCAAGCTGAAATTTGAGGAAGCAGGCTGCAAGAGCCGGATTCTGGGAAGTAGGCTAAAGGAGCCAGAATTACAGGAAGCATGCTGCAAGAGCCAAGATTTGGGAAGCAGGTTGTGAAAGCCCAAGTTGGGAACCAGGCGACAAAATCCAAGTTGGGAAGCAGGCGACAAAGGCCAAAGTTGGGGAAGCAGGTTACAAAATCCAAGAGTTGGGAAGCGGGCTGCGAAGGCCGAAATTGGGGAAGCAGGCTACAAAAGCTAAAATCGGGAAAGCGGGCTATAAGAGCCGAGCGAAACTAGGAAGCAGGCTATAAAAGCCAAAATATGGGAGCGGGCTTCGAGAGCCGAGGTTTGTGAAACAGGCTACAAGAGCCAAAATTTTGGGAAGCAGGCTCCAAGAGTCGAAATTCTGAGAAGCAGGCTGCGAGAGCCGAAATTCTGAGAAGCAGGCTGCGAGAGACAAAATTCTGAGAAGCAGGCTACAAAAGCTGAAATTGGGAAAGCGGGCTACGAGAGCCGAAAGTCAGGAAGCGGGCTGTAAGAGCCGAGATTGGGAAGCATGCTGTGAGAGCCGAGGTTCGTAAAGCAGGCTGCAGGGAGCCAAAGTTGGGAAGCGGGCTACAAAGAGCCGAAGTTGGGAAGCAGACTGGGAGAGTCGAAATTGGGAAGCGGGCCGCGAGAGCCGAAGTGAGGAAAGCAGGCTACAAAGGTCAAAATCTGGGAAGCATGCTATAAAGCCAAAGATTGGGGAAGCAGGCTACAAAAGCCAGAGGTTAGGGAAGCAGGCTATAAAGCCAAAGATTGGGAAGCGGGCCGCAAAGGCCGAAATCAGGAAAGCAGGCTGCGAAAGCTGAAGTTGGGAAGCAGGCTACAAAAGCCGAAGTTGAGAAGCAGGCTACAAAGAGCCGAAGTTGGGAAGCAGGCTACAAGAGGCAAAATTGGGAAGCAGGCTGCAAAGAGCTGAAGTTAGGAAGCAGGCTATAAGAGCCAAAATTGGGAAGAATGCTACAAGAGCCAAAGGTTGGGGAAGCAGGCTACAAAGCCAAAATTGGGAAGCGGGCTGTGAAAGCCAAAATTTGGAAGCAGGCGACAAAGGCCAAAGTCTAAGAAGCAGGCTATAAAGCCAAAGATTGGGAAGCGGGCCATGAAGACCGAAATCAGGAAAGCGGGCTATTCAAGCCAAGAGACATCAAGAGAGCAGGTTGTGTATGCCAACGGGCTTTGAGAGTAGGCTGTAAAGCTGAAGAGTTGTTGAGAGGGGGGGTTGATGAACACCGATGACATCTCCCTTCTTTGTACTTCTATTCATCTTTTCTCTCTTCTTCTTGTTCTCTTTTCTTCTCTTCTTCTTGTTCTTCTCTGGCTCTTCCTTTCTTTTCTTTTTTTGCTCTCTTTTCTTATCTTCATTTTCTTTTTTTTGGCATAAAGCATGGCGAATGATCCCTGCGAATGAAGGATTCAAGTCGGCTATCAGATGGACATCACTCGCAGCAGGTTGCCACCCCAAACATTTATAGACCCGGCAGGCCTTAAGTAAATCATGGTATTTCCATTTCTTCAGTGGGCTGTTAAGTTGCCCAAGTGCCCTTACAGGTTCAACGGGGCCTGTAGACGTACAAATGACATTACAGCTCAAGGTGCCCCTAGGACGGGGGTGAATAAGTGAAGAAGCTGCTCAAAGCAAATCCCTGCACAGGGTGGCTTGTTCTCTTCATGAAAAGTCATGCGAACAGATGGTAGCGGGGGCACATGGGGCCCGAGGCACCGTTTAGTGCTTGTGTTGCTCCAACCGACGCAGAGGGGCCTTGTTAGCTGTCACCTTAAAGACATGCATCTGGTGAGGGCACAGTGGTTCCACCTTATACTTGCCCATTTGCAATTCACCCGAATTAATCAGGCCTTCTATGATGTCTTTGAATATGTAGTAGTCCTCAATAGAATGCCCCATGTAGCGACCCGGATTCTGGATACCCGGCATACCCGGTAGGACTACCGGATACGCGTGATACCGCATGGAACCCGCGAGGCCTCCCAAGAGCGGGAAAGCTCCGAAGGGAAAAAGGCACGTGTAAAGTACATTGAAGCCACAGAGATAGTACACTAAGCAATTAAATTTCATTAGATAGGTTTGCTAAAGTAGCAGAAATAAAATTACTTTTTAATTAACTGTTCAAATTAACAATTATATCCCAGAGTCAGTCCAAAGCTAAAGACAACAAGTCTAGCACAATACAGTCGACAGAAAGGAAAGGCGTACTGAGAAGACGGGGGAAGCCCGACGCAAGTACCAGCTGGCAGCAACGGCACGCAACAAGCACGCACACTCCAGGAACCACGCGGAAGCAGAACGAACAACGGCACCCCACCTGAAAAGCAGGGGTGAGCCACGTGTCACTGGCTCAGTAGGGGTCACGCGGATCCCCACTGAAAAACACGCAGTAACACGGGACAACAATGACAAAAACAGCAGGTGTACTAAAGCAGGAACTACACTACAAAGCTGTAAAACTACGCTACAGGCAGTAGTAAGCAGACGGGAAGTGGGAGTAGGGAGCAAGCAAGAAAGGGGGAGAACCCGCGCCAGACAAGCAGCGGCCGAACTAACCTCGGCACCCCAAACTACTCCCAAGCAACAACAGAAGGGTGACACTGATCCAGCAAAGTCATAAGTTACCGATCTGTCGACCCGACACCAGGTCCAAAACGAAGACCTGCAAGGATGGATAAAACAACCACGACGGCCTACACGATTGGAACATCGTGTACGCAACCCCAGGCTCATCTTGGACACAGCCAAGAACAGACCACACAGCTAGGGAAGCAAATCTTGGGCAAGGCCAAGACTAGCCGACACGGAAAGGAGAACACCGACTCTGAGAAACGCGAGAGTCACCGGTCAAGTGATAGGAGTACCCTCACACTAGAAGAACAGCCAGATGCATCCACTGACGTCTTACACTGCACCATAAGTGTCACATCTACCAGACCGTGTGCAGCACGGAGGAGACTAGACACACCAAGAACCAGGTCCAAGGAACAACGACGTTCCAAGGAGAAATGGCACCTCACAGACACAAGACCGCAGTACCACGCTGCAAGTGACTAGTCAGGGTCACGCCCGTCGATGCAAGTCCTCAGTCCTTGACCACGTGTGCACACACTGACCACTACCTAGGTCAGGCCTCTAGCTAGTTTTCCCCTCGGTAGAATGCTACCGTTGGCCGGGGCCCACGGAACTAGCTTAAAAACCGTGTAACGGGAAACTGCCCGTCCACCACTCCCGGTGGGTGACGTACTAAAAAAAGCCTACCTCACAGGCTACGACTAGTGGAGGTTCACAAGGCACGGACTCCAAACACAAGTGCTAGAGTACAGACAGTCTACGGAAGCCCTATCACACGTACTACGAAGCACCACTGGCAGTACAACCACTACCAACTGACTCAGGACCAGGCAACTAGACCTACCACGTAACGATCCCGAGTCGACCGACTCAAAGGCAAGATCGTCACAAACAGCGGAACAAGCCGCCAATCGGTCTAATCCTAAGCCACAAGAAACGACACTCCGCAGAAAACAACTCACGGAGATCTGAGGGAACGCCGAAGACCCTCAGCACAAGTCTGGAAATGCAAACTAAGGTAAGACGATACCTCGAGGCATCCAGAACCAGTGTCTCGGACTGGATGAAAATCGCCAAGACACCCACACGCAAGGTCGCCCGTCAACCGCTGGGTCACCCCGGGTTGACGGGAACCCAACCAAAGACACACATAAGAGTAGGATAGAGAATCCTACCACAAGCATGAAGACTCCTAGCTACCTTACAACGTAGTCCTAGCCCTCATAGGACGTCAGGAGACATCCATGCGACAACGGGCAGACCACAAGGCCAAGCCAAGACAAGCAGAAACTGGAATCACGGAAATCGGAGCACAAAGCATGTAACGCACCACCCTTAGACCGCTACATGAACGTGACGGTCTAACGCTAGGCCGTTACATCCAACGTGACGGTCGGGGAACAGGACGTCACACACACCGCCCTAACCAACTCTAGAAACGCAAAGGCATGTAACGGCCAGCACCAGGCGCGTTACACTAGCCTGACGCGCCCGACCGGGGCCGTCAGCACCAACAACCCTCAAAACTCAAAACACACACGGACCATGTAACGCGCTAGACCAGGCGCGTTACGGCCACCTAACGCGGTGACACAAGCGCGTCAGGGCCAACAGGCACAGGCCAAAAACAACTGGCTGAGGGGCATGTAATGGTCCCGACCGGACGCGTTACAACCACCTAATGCACGGGGACGAGGCCGTTAGAGACAACGACGCAACCACCCCAACTCAGCCAAAACAGCATGTAACGGCCTGGGGCAGGCGCGTTACACACACCTAACGCACGGGAGCACGGCCGTTAGGCGAACCAACACACTCGGTCAAACACGGTCAAACAGAACGTAACGGCCTGGGACAGGCGCGTTACACACACCTAACGCGCTAGGGTAGGCGCGCCAGGGGAACCGCCTCAAAAGGTCAACGTCAGTCAACCAGAATGTAACGGCCTGGGGCAGGCGCGTTACACTCACTTGACGCACAGGGGCAAGCGCGTCAGAGGAACCGACTTAACCCAAACATAAAACGACAAAATAGACGTAACGCGTCTCACGGGACGCATCAGAGAGATGTGACGCGCCACCCCTGGGCCGTCACACTCTCAAAACCCCGAAGAACTCGAATCAACCCAGACGCTGTAACGGTTAGTCGTGGGGCCGTCAGGGCATGTAACGGTCCCTGGAACGACCGCCACACCAGCTACGGCAGGAAAATAGAGGGTTGGCCAAATCGGCCCATTCCACACCCCATTCACGCCGAAGCGCAGGGGAAACAACCCTCGACGATGAAAAACAACATAAGAAGGCTAAAAAGCCCACATGCAAGCACAAAAACACAAGATCGGGGCGATTCCAACGAATCCACCCTAAATGGGTTAACGAGGTTCCCGGGCTCCTACCGGTCTCGAATGACCACCGATCAACACGAAACTAGTAGGGATGGGATCCTAACATCCCAACGGTCAGTTCAACACTAACCGAGCTACAAATGGTTGCCGTTTTTCGGCGAACCCTACAAAACTCGAAAATCACTGTTTAGGCTAAACAAGCCCAAACTCGGCCGTTTCCGCGCCAAACGGAGTGCAAGGGCAGGAAAAACGAGCAGGAGGAAGTGAGGAACCATCACCCTACCTCCACCGAAGAAACCGTGCCCCGAAGGGACTAAACCGCGCCGAAAACCACGCCGCGAGCTCAAACGTCGGCTTTGAATCCACCGTTCGGGATCTCGCCAAAACCATTCCGAACCTCGTTCCGTCGCACACCCAGTCAGCTCCACAGCATCCCCAACACGTGCCTCTAGGTACCCCGTCTGCAGCCGGAGCCGAGAAGCCACAAGAGGAGAGGAAACGGGAGAGAGAGACGATGGCGGTGAATGAGAAGGAGGAGAGAGGAAAAGGAAAGAAAAAGGAAAAGAAATTAGGAATTTTCCTAATTTCCAAAAAATCCGATTTCTGGCCCTATCTCCGAAAAATACGCAAAAATAGTCGAAACGATCGGCTCGAAGAGTACATCGTCGCTGTAGCATCCGCGAGTTGATGAACTGACAAACAAACTCACCGCAGGGTTCTGTAACTAGTACGAGAGAAAAACTCACACGGATCGTAGAACTCAACTCGGAAGCCACCAAAGCGAACTGAAACTCACCAAAACTAATCCAAAAGATCCAATGAAGATTCAGCAAGACCTACCAAGGATCCAGGGCATTACATCCTCCCCTCCTTTAAGGAATTTTACCCTCAAAATTAAGGACTAACATAGGAGAAGCAGGGAAGAACAACCCAACAACACCACCACGGAAACAACACAAATCTCGAGAGAACACAATTCAGAGGAACACTGTCAGACCACAATCACGAGCACATGCTCAAGATCTCAAGGCAACAATCCACAAAAGAGCATGGCACCCAAGTGAGCACAATCCTGACACCTCCGAAATAAGGCAACGTCACTTACGTCTCACCAGAGAAGGAGACACGACTGCCACAACAACAGACAACCGACCGAGAAACACAACGACAGCCACGACGAGTATCAGCTTAACCAAGGGAACACAATCTCCACAGCTGACAACTCGACGACATCATCGGCTCCAGTGCCAAAGGCGACAGAGAACACCTGGCACACAGGACGCCAACGACAACAGCAGCACCGGACTACAAACACAATCAAGTCAGTCCTCACTCAGATATTACATATGATCGAGCCACAAGCTAACTCTAGGAAAAGAGCACATCAAGGCTAACCGACAAGACTTGGTCCACACAGAGACACAAAATCATAGAGAAACAGCACTTACAAAAACAACACAACGGCAGCACCTGCAGGATTCCGGCTCCGCACAACACGCAGGGCCACAGAATACCACTGCAAGCAGGGTCACAACAAGGCACAAGAATAGCTGAGCACACGACCACAAGAAACGGGTCACGCATCAGGCTGCTCACCAAGAGAAGACCCATAATAACAAGAAACAAGAATAATCTCGGGGAACGCATCTCAAGGACCACCAACACACCTCGAGAGCACAACACCAAGAAAGAAATGCAGAGCAAAGGGTACTCAATCAGCAGGAATGCCGACAAGTTCCCCAATACTCGCAAATGCCAATGCCAACACCAGAAAATAACCACCAATGGCACGACAACAGATGACATCAAGGCACAAGAAGCCAAGATGAAGTCACATCGAGAAGAAATAGATCTCTCGATCAGTGGGTAGCCAACCCACACACTTCCGCTGCACTCTCAACAACGCGCACAGGCAACAGAACAACATCGGTAGTCACACCTCAGCACACACCAGACGCCTTCGCAATCAATGAAGATCGCAAATCACACGCCACGAGTACCGATCCCGCGAACAACCAATCGCAAGGAGCCTAAGTGCAACAGGAGAAGAGCACCAGCTTTAGCACAAAGCACAAGGAAAGCATCAATCTCAGCTTACCTTCACGTCCCGAAAATGATAAATGAGCCTTCACAATACATCGGCGGCTGGACACGGCACGACAAAACACGGTGTACGACGGCTCTTAACACCATAACGGAGTCCAAAGCCAAGCAACCGTATAGCAAAGAGCAGATCGGGCTCAAAACAAAGCTGTCCACACTTAAGCAGACACAGGACAAAGGCATCACTAAGACAACAATTCCAAGGCAAACCCCGAAAAGATTCCACCAGAAGGGACGAGAAGCAAGAAGCTCAATCACAAAAGCTCACCAGGAAGAGAAAATCCTAGCTTGCCTGAGCAACTTCTCCAACACGGAATCTAATCGAGCACTTCAACAAAAGTGAAAACACATCAGGAGCTGAACAGACTCAAGCCAGGATGACCAAGACAACGTCAGAACGTGTATGGTCATCAAACCAAGGCCAAAGGTCAACAGTAACCTGAACAACTTACAAGAAAATCCTCGAACAACGTATTGCAGATTCAAGCCTTCCGGCGAACACTGCCAAGTACAACATGATCGAAACAAACACAACGATAAAAAAAGAAACACCTCGTCACAACCTGACGAGAGCAGGACCATCTCGTATAGTGCCAGAACAGCACGCACAAGACAACACACAGAAAACAAAGCAAAAAAGGATCGCAAACCGAAGCCAGTTGAAGACTGTACTGGACTTTTACGACTCTGGATACTGTACATCTCATATTCCCATGTACTTCACACGACAATGCTCTGATAGCTCAGAAAAGAACTCCGAACACCTCAGAACACTGCTCTGATACCAAGCTGTAGCGACCCGGATTCCGGATAATCGGCATACCCGGTAGGACTACCGGATACGCGTGATACCGCATGGAACCCGCGAGGCCTCCCAAGAGCGGGAAAGCTCCAAAGGGAAAAAGGCACGTGTAGAGTACATTGAAGCCACAGAGATTGTATAGTAAGCAATTAAATTTCATTAGATAGGTTTGCTAAAGTAGCAGAAATAAAATTACTTTTAAATTAACTGTTCAAATTAACAATTATATCCCAGAGTCAGTCCAAAGCTAAAGACAACAAGTCTAGCACAGTACAGTCGATAGAAAGGAAAGGCGTACCGAGAAGACGGGGGAAGCCCGACGCAGGTACCAGCTGGCAACAACGGCACGCAACGAGCACGCACACTCCAGGAACCACGCGGAAGCTGAACGAACAACGCCACCCCACCTGAAAAGTAGGGGTGAGCCACGTGTCACTGGCTCAGTAGGGGTCACACGGATCCCCACTGAAAAACACGCAGTAACACGGGACAACAACGACAAAAA
This sequence comes from Amorphophallus konjac, assembly GCA_022559845.1. Classification (NCBI taxonomy): domain Eukaryota; kingdom Viridiplantae; phylum Streptophyta; class Magnoliopsida; order Alismatales; family Araceae; genus Amorphophallus; species Amorphophallus konjac. The sequence goes on from CM040121.1 coordinate 155,014,535, forward strand.
TAGCAGGTGTAGTAAAGCAGGAACTACACTACAAAGCTGTAAAACTACGCTACAGGCAGTAGTAAGCAGACGGGAAGTAGCAGTAGGGAGCAAGCAAGAAAGGGGGAGAACCCGCGCTAGACAAGCAGCGGCCGAACTAACCTCGGCACCCCAAACTACTCCCAAGCAACAACAGAAGGGCGACTCTGATCCAGCAAAGTCAGAAGTTACCGATCTGTCGACCCGACACCAGGTCCAAAATGAAGACCTACAAGGACGGATAAAACAACCACGATGGCCTACACGATTGGAACATCGTGTACACAACCCCAGGCTCATCTTGGACACAGCCAAGAACAGACCACACAGCCAGGGAAGCAAATCTTGGGCAAGGCCAAGACTAGCCGACACGGAAAGGAGAACACCGGCTCCGAGAAACGTGAGAGTCGCCGGTCAAGTGATAGGAGTACCCTCACACTAGAAGAACAGCCAAATACGTCCACTAACGTCTTACACTGCGCCACAAGTGTCACGTCTACTAGACCGTGTGCAGCACAGAGGAGACTAGACACACCAAGAACCAGGTCCAAGGAACAACGACGTTCCAAGGAAAAACGGCACCTCACGGACACAAGACTGCAGTACCACGTTGCGAGTGACTAGTCAGGGTCACGCCCGTCGACGCAAGTCCTCAGTCCCTGACCACGTGTGCACACACTGACCACTACCTAGGTCAGGCCTCTAGCTAGTATTCCCCTCGGTAGGACGCTACCGTTGGCTAGGGCCCACGGAACTAGCTTAAAAACTATGTAACGGGAAACTGCCCGTCCACCACTCCCGGTGGGTGACGTACTAAAAAAAGCCTATGTCATAGGCTACGACTAGTGGAGGTTCACAAGGCACGGACTCCAAACACAAGTGCTAGAGTACAGACAGTCTACGGAAGCCCTGTCACACGTACTACGAAGCACCACTGGCAGTACAACCACTGCCAACCGACTCAGGACCAGGCAACTAGACCTACCACGTAACGATCCCGAGTCGAACGACTCAACGGCAAGATCATCACAAACAGTGGAACAAGCAGCCAATCGGTCTAATCCTAAGCCACAAGAAACGACACTCCGCAGAAAATAACTCACGGAGACCTGAGGGAATGCCGAAGACCCCCAGCACAAGTCTGGACACGCAAACTGAGGTAAGATGATACCTCGAGGCATCCAGAACCTGTGTCTCGTGTTGAGTGGTGGATATCAGATCTAGAGGGGTGAATAGATCAGCTCCACTTTTCGCAATGCGACCCTCTAAACAGCTAGTTAAAATGAATTGCAGCGGAATAGAAACTAGCTTCCAAGTACGCTATGATTCACTTAGCAAGATAAGCAAGATATATAATAATTTGATCCTAAGCATGCATCTAGAATGAATCAATCACACAGGCAAACCACACTAGACAGGATTTTTAAGGTTGTTCGGACTGAATCCTCAGTCCTACGTCCACCCCTCACCAAAACCCGGTGAGGCTTCACTTGTACAGCGCACAGAACCGCAAATCGGAAACCACCGATTGCCTTCCTACTCACCACCTGGTAGGGATGTCAACCGTAAATTGGAACACACTCCAATTGCCTTCCTACTAACCACCGGTAGGGATGAATCACACTTTCAATGTTTAAACAATAATGAAAATGAAACAAATGTGAATGAACTAAGACAAGAGATTGAGTTATGAGTGAAAATGAATTGGCCCTTGTATGAAATGTTGATCAGCAGCAAGGCTCCTCTTGGCTTCAACTCAATCTTCTTGATTCACCCTTGATTGGATGAATGTTCTTCACGGAGTACTGTTCACGTGAACAGTACCTCTTCCTTCAATTCTTCTCTCTTGATCTTCTCTTTGAATTTCTTTGAATGAATGAAGGAGATGATGAAGCTACCTTGAACCTTGATTGCTTCTTTAGCTTCTAGGAGTTTGAATGCTTGAAATATCACCTTGAATGAGGTGGAAAGAACTTGAATGGATGAAGATGATTTCCTTTGAAGAACTTGAATCAAACCAGCTTCCTTGGATCACTTTGATAGCCTTGCTTTGATGTAATCTTCCTTGAGGTTTGCTGGATTTGATTTGAGCTTGATTCCCCTTTGATTGGATGAAGAACACCTTCACGAACTACTGTTCACGTGAACAGTAGCTCGTCTCCAAGCTCTCTTGCAACCTCCCTTGCAGCCACCCTAGATCTCACAAGAAGCCCCTTGAAGCATTAGGGTTTCTAACCCCTCATGTGTTAGTTTTATAACCCTTGAATGGTCCATAGATGCCCCCTAGACCAGATCCACAAATCATGGAAGATTAGGTAAGGTTTGATTAAACAAATCCATGGAAAGGGGCTAGCCACGAGGTTGATTTTGAAGTCAAACAAGGCTGCATCGGGGCTGGCGGTCGACCGGAATTCATGGGCCGGTCGACCGGAACCTGCTGCAGTCAGAACTTTTCAGCTCTGGCAAAATCGGTCGACCGGACGCCTGGGGGCGGTCGACCGAAATCTGTAACAACATCATCATTTCGGTTCTGGGAAAACTGGTCGACCGGCCAAGGTGTATAGGTCGACCGAAATATGTAAACGTTGACATTTTGAGGCTCTGGCAAATCAAGTCGACCGGCCAAAGCGTGTAGGTCGACCGGAAAGACCTGTACCTACAAAATTGAACTGTTAGCCCAAGGAAACATGTCCATAGGTCAAGATATTCATGTTCTCATCAATAACATTTATTTTGGGATTGAAATCAATTTAGATTGTGCTATAAGCATTTCTAAATTTTGTTCCGGGGGCTCCGCCCCCGGAAACCCCCGCAACCTGACCGCGCAGGTCGATCCGCGTGCGAAGGCACAACATTCAGCGTTCACGTTCACCATTTTCACTTGATTCCTTGTCCATTCATTGGCGCACCTGTCATGAACAAAAACATCACATATGTCAATCACATGAAGGTGAAAAACATCAATGACTAATAGTGTTTAGTCATGTTGTGTATGTGATTTTGATGATTACAAAATGCCTTTGTTGCTTAGCCTTGTGCGTGAATGCTCTTCACTTGAATTGGTTGTGGAAATGATCATAAACTATTTCTATTGGGATATCATCATGTGGATGCATTGTAATTCTACAAGACTTATCATCATGTCAATGCATCTATGAGTCTTTGAGGTTCATACGTGCTTTGAGGTTAGCACATTACATATACAATCCATCTACACTTGGTGCGGTTGGTCTAACTTCAATGTGAAAGGCCTTTGTGAAAAGCACACTCGAGCATCATGTCCTATTGAGCCTCATGTCATGCATGTATACTTTGGTAATGCTAAATTAATGATTGAGATGCAAATATCATTGCTTGCCCCCAAGGTAATGATGTGTGGTTTGAAAGCTTGGATGATGATCAAATTGAATGTGACTCAATATTGTTCTATGTGGCTTGGCTCCTTACTCTTTGAATTTCACATGCATACCATCAGTCAATGGAGAATGAGATTTTGAATTTCATGACTATGTGTATGAATGATTCAACCAATCAACAAGAAATGTGAATTCAGGTAAAACAATGAGGATGAAAAATCATGGTTGATCTTCATGGGATTATGATAACATTTAATCAATTGTTTCCCTTTGGTTTGATGGAGGTTTTAGTTATTTTTCAAACTCAAACTGTCTTACAGTCTTCACCATTTTCCATCCCCCCGTTGGATCTTCCCATAAAAATTATATGTTGTAGCTCTGCGAGTCCTCTTTCCAACGCCTCCAGTCTCGCTTCGATCGGAGTTCAGAGCTAGGAGAAATAATTCCTGCCGCCGGAGCGCGCAGTGCTATTTTTTATGTAACCTGCCTGAAAGGGTCGACCCCAGGGGTCGACCCCTGTAACACAAGGTGATGTTTTGTATTTTCCAGCAACCTGTTGCCCGAGGGTCGACCCCAAGGGTCGACCCCTTCCGGACAGGACTTCCGAAAGTGTTTAAAATCTATTGAAAACCCTTTCAAACATCACCATACTACCCCCTATGAGTTTCTATTGTTATTAAGGTGTTTTTAACATGTATTAGGAGGGTTTTATGAGTCTTTTTCCCCACCCCTTAAGTTGCTTATATAAGAGTTACGAATTTGGGAGTTCATAAACCCTAATGCTCATTTTGTTCATTCGTATAGGTGAAGAAAAGGGGAAAACGTGGTGGAGCTCTTCCAAGGAGGATATCATCTACATCCGTGAAGATCTGGAGCTCGTGGAAGAAGAAGAAAAGGAGCGGATCGAAGAGAGGATCAAGAGGACGTAAGAATCGTCATCATCCGGCTACCCTCCAACTTGTGGTTCAAGGAACATCATCAACCGGCCTTGGAAAACAAAGGGGGATCACTTCTATGTCTTCTATCAGTTCTTTGTGATATGTTCTATGATCTATATTTTTGTTTGAGATTAGCTTAAAGATTGAACTCATTATGTCTATCTACTCTTTCAGGTGAAGAGAGGAGATTGGAATAAGGAAAAGAGAAGCGGCTAGAGGAGAGGAAGAAGATGATGTCAAGATTATGATCATCGCTCAATGAGCAAGGAGAATCAGATTTTGATGAAGAAGGGGGAGCCTTATACTTGATGCATCCTTCTAGTTTACATCTATAGATTTTGTGTGGAAGGTCATAGCATAAATTCGTGTTTGTTACATATACAATTGATAGAATATTTTGTGTGGGTGTTCGGAGAAAGGGGTCTCCGAGTGTGTGTGTGGTCTGTTGTGTGTCGATCTGTGCGGAGTATATCCGCGTGTGTTGTTGGGAGTTTTCTCCCGTGTGGCTGTGTAGGCCTTGTCCTACGTGTGTGTGGACAGAGTTGTGTCTCCGTGTGAAGTATACAGTTCGGGGTGTGTTCCCCAACGTGTGTGTGTGTGTGTGTGCTGCTGTGGCAGTAGTTTGAGGCGAGGCCTCGTGTGTGGTTTGCTGCGAAAGCAGCGTGTGTGTGTTGGGGTTCTTCCCCGTGTTGCTACACTTTGTAGCGTGTAGTGAAGCCTCACCGGTTTGGTGAGGGGTGGACGTAGGGAGCCCGTCGTGGTCCCGAACCACCTTAAAAATCCCCGTATTTTGTGGTTTGATTTGTGTGATTGTGTGTTCTCTACTATCTAGTTATGTAATCGTGTGAGCTCGGTGAGATTGAGTGAATTAAGTTTAAAGTTGTCTAGATTAATTTCCTCAATCCTACCAATCTTGTAAATTCCGCTGTGTGGTAGTTTGTGTTTTTAATTGGACATAGTTGTTAGCAGAAGGATCTATTCACCCCCCCCTCTAGATCCGTGTTCCTGCACTACGGGACCCAACAATTGGTATCAGAGCGAGGCTCTGTTGTCCCTAGATCTTGCGATCTACAGAGTGATCCCAGTGCATTCCACAATCATGAATTTTTCTACTGAGCATATATCAATGAACTGTTTGCCAATCTTCACTGGTTTGAATTTTGATTCATGGCTAGGCAAACTGTATATGGTGATCAATTCTATTAATCCTAGTCTTTGGAAATTGATTTATCATGGTCCACACATATTACCTTTAGATGAGACCAAGTGGTCTAATCAGGATAAAATGATGCATCATGATAATGTTACTACTTTGAGTTTATTGAAAGCTTCTGTAAGTAGTAACAAGTATCCATTTACATCTTCTTGTAGGACGGCGAAGGAGCTAATGGACCGGCTGATCAAAGCTCAAGAGAAGGAAAGACAAAAATGTCTCATGGCCGATGATACAGATCAACAAAGTGACAAAAATGCAGAAGAGGTAAATTCAGATTCTGAAGAATTTACTCTTAAAGATCTTGTTGATGCTTATGATGAGTTAGCAAAACAATATAAGAAAGTCAAGTCAAAAAACAGAAAATTGAAAAAGAAATCTGAAAACTTGGTCCATGAAAATGGTTCTTGTGATAAATGTTCTGAGCTTGTTAACTTCAATGATCTTTTAGAGCATGATGTTGAATGTCACAAAGAAACCATTGGCTATTTGAGAAATGAGAATGTTACCCTCAAGAATGAAATCAATCAATTGGAGAAAACTGAAAAAGATCTAAGAAACAAAATGGAATCAAACTCAATTGATCAGGATATTTGCAATGAATTGATTATGAATGATAAACTTGCAAATGAAAATGAAGAACTCAAAAAGGAGAATAGTGCAATGCTAATTCAGATCTCCCTACTTGAAAGTAGATTAAAAAATCTTGAAAAACTTGAAAAAGGGAAATCTGTGATTGTTGATGAATCTGACAAGATGCTTGTGTTAGAACAAAAGATGGAAAGCTACCAAACCATCAATGCTCAATTGAATGAAAAAGTCATTTCTTGTGAAAATGAGATCATTTCCTATGAATTGCATATTTCATCACTTGAAAAAGAAATTCTTGATCTGAATGCTTCTTTGTGTAAGTTTGTGAATGGGGAAGAAAATCTGAACAAGATATTGGGGACTAAGGTGAATTTCCAAAGAGAAGGGCTGGACTATAATCCTGTGAACAAAAAGAACTTTGAAAACAAAGTCTACACATCATTTGTCCATGGTTCTAATATAGCCAGCACATCAAATGGGTCTCCAAATCAATCTGTTCCTCAAACAACAAAGCAATCAAATAAAAGTCTGAAGAAGAAACAAAACCTGCATCAAAAGGCTAAAAATGTTGTTGGTGTCACGATGAATGCCATGAAAAATCATGTTGCACACACACATGCATCTATAAAGAAAATCTCATGTTTTTATTGTGGTGAACTTGGTCATATGATGCATGATTGCTTTTTGATGAAATCGGATGATTTGAAAGCATGCAAAAATGAACTTGTTTCCAAAAGAAAAAGGGGTGGTTGTTTTATATGTGGAAAGCTAGGACACCGTGTGTCACAGTGTTGGCAAACAAATGAAAGAAAAATTTTCAAAGTCAAAAACAATTATACATTTGTAAACCCACAAAAACTTCATGCTCATCCTATTGTGAAGAAGAAATATTTCCATGCTTATAGTGATAACATTCATGTCAAATCACCGAAATTTGATTGTCATGTTTATGAGAATTCTGTGAAGTTTCTTGGTTGTTGTCATTATTGTGGTGAGTTTGGGCATACCATGAATGTTTGCTCCTTAAAGTATTTTGATGATATGCATGCCCAAAAACAGTGGAAGGCACCCACTAGAGGTGCAACTAACCATCCGGGACCCAAGAAGGTTTGGGTACCCAAAACAACCAAATGAGAACTTTGTTGCAGGATTGACATGTGACCAAGATGAAGGCTTTAAGTCGACTTGGCCAGTTCTGGGGTGATGCCTTGGTTAACATAGGCTTGTCCTTGATTTCACACTGATTTGTAAGTTGGTTGTTCATGTTTGTGCACATCGATTGTGTGGATTCTAAGTTCATGTTGCTGGAATTTAAGTCTCTAATATGCAGGTTTGAAGAGGTTGTCTTGTGTGTTTTATGTGCATCAACCTTGTCTACACATGTGCTTAGACTTGACTCTTTACACTATTGGGCTACACTTGAAATTTCTGAACTGAACTTTGAACTCATGTCAGCTTGAGTGAACAACTTGTATTGAACTGAGATTGATATGAAATTGAGTTTCTGATATTGCAGGATGAGAGAGAGAGAGTCATATGTGATAAAAAGCCTTGAAGTTAGTTTCTTCATATGCATTGGCTAAATATTGATATGAATTGAGCTCTTTACAGTGCAGGTTTGATAATGACCATCAACCCCTGAAATCATGGTAAGAATTCAAATGTTTGAATGTATCACCATGTGCCTAGATGGAGTTTAATTCATGTTTGTCTTTTCTGGGCTCAGATTAACTGTCTTAGGCAGTTTTGCTTGTTCCTAAGTTAGTGTCGAAAGGCCCATCTTGAGGACCGATTGGTTTGAACTTTTAACCCCATTACCCTAGAGGGGTTTTGGAAGGGTTTTGACATGGGGTTCTTGATCTTGTCATATCCTTATGTGCTGCCTTATATGAAATGTAAATTTGGGGTCTCAATGGAACTCCTTTGGCTAATATCGATATATTTCCTGCAGGAGAGAAAGAAAGGAGCTTGTTGATGATGAAGATGACAACAAGCGAAATAGAGCAAAGAATCTGAAAATGTCAATAAAGGTAACTCAAGACAAAGGTGAGGAAATAAAGTGTTTGTTTGAAGCTCTTTAATCTTGATGTTAATGCCATATCTTGACAGACAGTGATTTTGAAATCGTGAATACTCTTTGGTTGCTTTTGACCATGTGGAAAATGAATGTTTGGCTGAATGACATTGGAACATCTGAGCAGTATATATGAGAGTGTAGCCATTGAATGCCTTTTGCTAAACCCCCGATGTCATATGGGAATGCATTGTATTTTTCTGATCATCAATTCAATGATTACATGGTATATAAAATGGTGACATGTGGAAGTGCAGGTCAAGCCTGTCTGAAAGCTATCACCATGCGTGAGAACATTCCTCCGCCCGGTACCATGAATCATCTATGCACATGGCATCCAACTTAAATGAATTTTCTGAAATCATGCATTGATTATAGGGGAGTTTTACATGCTGAAAATTTTGAGATTGATGTTTTCCATTCTCTCAGCATGATGATGTTGTTCTTTGGCTGAACTTTATGAGGACTGAAGTTGATCAATGTTCCATGGTCTTTACCAATGTGCCACTCATCTTTTTGGTTTAAAGCACAACTGTTTTCAAGAAAAGTTCACATGTGATGATTTTGATGTTCTGAATAAATTTTCCGAATTCTCTTTTCAGAATAAAGTGGTGTCCTCATATTTCAACATTTGGTAATGCATGTCATGCATTAGTTGCATTAGGTGCATATAGAGTGTCATGTGAAATCTGGAATCGTGCATCACATTGCATATTTGCAAATCACTCTCTACATATCATTCACATAGTGCCTTTGGAAGATGAAGCTCATCGTGTGTCTTGTTGCATAGTTGGCATTTCTAGCATGCATATAGTGGATATTTTGAAATGCATCATCTTGAACATTTCATGTTGCATAAATGCCAAAAAGAATACTTCCAACATTGGTCATCATATCTTTGGAGCCAACATTTCAAGCATTGAGATTGCATACCTTTTTCATTTTACATTACATATGCATATCTCCATTGTATGCTTGCATGTTATTATATGCTATTCAACCCCTTCCTTTGAAACTTCTAAGACCAAACACTCCATTGTTAAATAATGTTGCATCTGAGTCTTAACAAGTGTGTTTCATGTCAAACTCTTAAGGGGAGCATTTCATGCTTATTGCATTTACATAGGGGGAGCTACACTATCCTGTTTTAAGTTAAATTTTCTCCATACATGTTAAATCAAATTCGTACACTTCATGCACTTTAATGTGAAATTGAGTGTTATTCATAAGGATATAAGAATTTCATTTCAACACTCTAAAGTAATTCAACTTGCTGCATGGATGATAAGAGACAGTTGAGGAAAAAGCTGCCTGCCTCCACATTCAAAAAAATTGGTTGGAATGAAAGGCAGAGCAATGCTAAGTCTCACTGAGTAAACTGGACACATGTCACCTGAGACGTGATGTGGTTCATTTCTGAAAAGTGTTGACTAAAGTATCTCTGTTCAAATGAGGTGACAAGGTTCAGTATTCTGAGTAACCGGGGATTCTGACATGAGCTCCATGTGTCTCCTCGCGTAAAAAGGAATTATGTTGAACCTGATCCTTCTTAGAAAAATTCAGATTGTCAGTATGAAAATTTCTGATGATATATTCGATTGAGGTAGAGCGAAGCCTCCAATACGATGTTCTCTAGATTGAAATGCAGTTTGTACACTTACTATTATGTTTACTTGAAAATCTGGTTATCCATATGGCTAAACTTCATTCTCATGTTACTCACTTGCACATGGTAATTTGATTTGATATGTATTCTGAAAATTTGATTACTTGCAATGACCTGCTGTACGTCTTCTCCTATTTATCTACACAATCCTCTAGGTGTAATCATGAGCACTCTGAACTTAATGACTCACTTGCACTTTTCCTACACCTATCTCCTTACTGTAAATCAATTGGCATCACTTCTTGTGAAAGAGTTATGTTGCATGTATCTATAGATATCTGCTTGATTACATTGTATGCATGTCACGTCTCATCATTTTCATACATCCTGTATCATGCATCTCACAAGAAAACTAAAAATCAAAAATTTGAAAATCAAAAACACTCTTCAAATGTGTCTATGTCTAAGGGGGAGCTTTGCATTTCCACTTTCAACAATTGGTATCAGACAATTGGTATAAGAGTTTCATTTCAACATTTGGTATCCCACAGTTCTGCAATTCGTTCATGCATATTGTGCTCATTGGTTCTCTTCATACTCCGGTTGTCCATAGGTTCTTGCCATTCTGGATTCCCCATCATGATCCCCATTTCTGATTATGTCAAAGGGGGAGAGAGCATTATAGCATAATATTTTGTCATCATCAAAATGGGGGAGATTGTTGTGTATGTGATTTTGATGATTACAAAATGCCTTTGTTGCTTAGCCTTGTGCGTGAATGCTCTTCACTTGAATTGGTTGTGGAAATGATCATAAACTATTTCTATTGGGATATCATCATGTGGATGCATTGTAATTCTACAAGGCTTATCATCATGTCAATGCATCTATGAGTCTTTGAGGTTCATACGTGCTTTGAGGTTAGCACATTACATATACAATCCATCTACACTTGGTGCGGTTGGTCTAACTTCAATGTGAAAGGCCTTTGTGAAAAGCACACTCGAGCATCATGTCCTATTGAGCCTCATGTCATGCATGTATACTTTGGTAATGCTAAATTAATGATTGAGATGCAAATATCATTGCTTGCCCCCAAGGTAATGATGTGTGGTTTGAAAGCTTGGATGATGATCAAATTGAATGTGACTCAATATTGTTCTATGTGGCTTGGCTCCTTACTCTTTGAATTTCACATGCATACCATCAGTCAATGGAGAATGAGATTTTGAATTTCATGACTATGTGTATGAATGATTCAACCAATCAACAAGAAATGTGAATTCAGGTAAAACAATTAGGATGAAAAATCATGGTTGATCTTCATGGGATTATGGTAACATTTAATCAATTGTTTCCCTTTGGTTTGATGGAGGTTTTAGTTATTTTTCAAACTCAAACTGTCTTACAGTCTTCCCCATTTTCAATCCCACCGTTGGATCTTCCCATAAAAATTATATGTTGTAGCTCTGCGAGTCTTCTTTCCAACGCCTCCAGTCTCGCTTCGATCGGAGTTCGGAGCTAGGAGAAATAATTCCTGCTGCCGGAGCGCGCAGTGCTATTTTTTATGTAACCTGCCTGAAAGGGTCGACCCCAGGGGTCGACCCCAAGGGTCGACCCCTGTAACACAAGGTGCTGTTTTGTGTTTTCCAGCAACCTGTTGCCCGAGGGTCGACCCCAAGGGTCGACCCCTTCCGGACGGGACTTCCGAAAGTGTTTAAAATTCATTGAAAACCCTTTCAAACATTACCATACTACCCCCTATTAGTTTCTATTGTTATTAAGGTGTTTTTAACATGTATTAGGAGGGTTTTATGAGTCTTTTTCCCCACCCCTTAAGTTGCTTATATAAGAGTTACGAATTTAGGAGTTCATAAACCCTAATGCTCATTTTGTTCATTCGTATAGGTGAAGAAAAGGGGAAAACGTGGTGGAGCTCTTCCAAGGAGGATATCATCTACATCCGTGAAGATCTGGAGCTCGTGGAAGAAGAAGAAACGGAGCGGATCGAAGAGAGGATCAAGAGGACGTAAGAATCGTCGTCATCCGGCTACCCTCCAACTCGTGGTTTAAGGAACATCATCAACCGGCCTTGGAAAATAAAGGGGGATCACTTCTATGTCTTCTATCAATTCTTTGTGATATGTTCTATGATCTATATTTTTTTTTGAGATTAGCTTAAAGATTGAACTCATTATGTCTATCTACTCTTTCAGGTGAAGAGAGGAGATTGGAATAAGGAAAAGAGAAGCGGCTAGAGGAGAGGAAGAAGATGATGTCAAGATTATGATCATCGCTCAATGAGCAAGGAGAATCAGATTTTGATGAAGAAGGGGGAGCCTTATACTTGATGCATCCTTCTAGTTTACATCTATAGATTTTGTGTGGAAGGTCATAGCATAAATTCGTGTTTGTTACATATACAATTGACAGAATATTTTGTGTGGGTGTTCGGAGAAAGGGGTCTCCGAGTGTGTGTGTGGTCTGTTGTGTGTCGATCTGTGCGGAGTATATCCGCGTGTGTTGTTGGGAGTTTTCTCCCGTGTGGTTGTGTAGGCCTTGTCCTACGTGTGTGTGGACAGAGTTGTGTCTCCGTGTGAAGTATACAGTTCGGGGTGTGTTCCCCAACGTGTGTGTGTGTGTGTGTGCTGCTGTGGCAGTAGTTTGAGGCGAGGCCTCGTGTGTGGTTTACTGCAAAAGTAGCGTGTGTGTGTTGGGGTTCTTCCCCGTGTTGCTACACTTTGTAGCGTGTAGTGAAGTCTCACCGGTTTGGTGAGGGGTGGACGTAGGGAGCCCGTCGTGGTCTCGAACCACCTTAAAAATCCCAGTGTTTTGTGGTTTGATTTGTGTGATTGTGTGTTCTCTACTATCTAGTTATGTAATCGTGTGAGCTCGGTGAGATTGAGTGAATTAAGTTTAAAGTTGTCTAGATTAATTTCCTCAATCCTATCAATCTTGTAAATTCCGCTGTGTGGTAGTTTGTGTTTTTAATTGGACATAGTTGTTAGCAGAAGGATCTATTCACCCCCCTCTAGATCCGTGTTCCTGCACTACGGGACCCAACAAGCCATTATCAAAACCAAGAATACATTAGAACTCATATGACCATAGAATGATGTCGAATGACCCAAGTGACCATAGGGGCACAACATTCTCCCCCTTTTTGATGATGGTAACACTGTGAGTCATTATATGGCAGAGATATCCAATATGGCAAAGTGTATGACATATGTAACCTATGCAGCTCAAGATCCATGATAGTAAAACATGGGAATGCGGATTTGTATGCATGGATGATCAAAGCATGTGAATGCTATATGGGAATGCTAGGCATAATGTGATATGGGAATGCTATGCATAATGTGACAGTTGCATGATGACAGATGAAACAGATGAAGGCTCTCCCCCTTAACAAGGACTCCCATGTCCACAACCTCAACAAGGACTCACAATAAGAATTCTCCCCCTTTGCCAACAGCAAAAAGGAGCAATAAAGTGAAATATCTGTGAGACCAGAGCGGAAAGGAGTGAAGAGCAAGACATTATATGCAAACCTGAAGCAGATTGTGAGCAACATGTATGGTTCAAAGCTAATGAAATTCGAATTCATCAACAGAGTTCGAAAAGCAGCTACATCCAAGATTTAATAGAAATGAACCAAAAAGGCATATCATGGCAGTGCTTAACCGTCCCTTGTCTTATATATCCATATTCAATAACTAGAAAGGGAATAACACAAGAACTCGTATTGAGGCTAAACAATCATGACTAGAGCATGGAATTGTATGATTGAGGCAAGAGGTTTCATATTTTGATTTTCAATATCTGTAGTATATGAAGGCACATGACTCATATTTTACGAGTAGTCAAGTCTAGTACATGCCTCCTAGCCGTAAGAATACAAGTTGTTTAGACGCCAATATCCCTAGGTATTTGGCAAGACTCACTGTAATGCTTCAGAATGAACAGAGATAGCAGAGTCGCGTCATGACATATCCGATCTCATTTCTATGATGAGAAGATATATTTCTCAGTAATTGTGCTAGTGCTCTGCCTAGAGTCCAAATATAAGTAAGACAGAGATAATAGAGGCACATCATGACATATCATTCGTCACTTGATGTGATGACGTGACATATTTCTCCGTGCAACAATATCATTGCTCTGCAAATAGATTTTCAAGAAGTCCAGCTCATCAAGATGTTTAAAAATAATGCTAAGCTCTAGAGTATCACCATGATTGTCATGAAGTCTGATTTTCAGATATCAGGATAGTCATTCAAAGCATAATATGCAATCTTTAGTTAAGGTCTATTAAAACCATAGAACATAGATGATTTCAAAATGAATATTTCAGAGCTGCAAGGAAATCATTAAATATGAATCATTTTCATTGATTGGACAATCATGAGGGCATATAATAGAAAGCTCTTACACCATATATTCGACAATCTCAGGAGCTCAAACCAGACTATAAGCTAAGAAGTAGATTGCAAGAGGTTAAGAGAATTAGCAAAACTCCCCCTTAAGATATGCAATGGATGTGCGAAGGAGTTATATTTGCAATCAAGTTGAATGACAAATGAGGTTGGCCTAGTCACTCATGAAGGTGCCAGAAATGAAATGTATGACCCAACCCATAGTTGTACACTTATTAAATGCAACAGAATGAAGATGAAATATATGCATGAATGCTGCACAAGGACAACTCCCCCTTACTATATGGCCTATATGCGACATTGACGCATGGTACTTGGCGGAGGTGAAACCTCACGCATATTGAGTGCTTCGTGACAAGCATAACTTACCCTTCCATACATCAACATTTGATATACCATGGCCATGCGAGAATGATGCTACACAAATCATACAATGCATTATGAACATGAACTCAATTCATTATTATGCAACTACATGCAATGCGACACCATATACAAAAAGACATATTGACATATAAACAATGCATGAATGCAAAATACACAACTAATTGAACAGGATTATCAATTCAAATTCTTATTGGCCTGAGGTCGGCAAAGACCAAGCTCCCTTCTTAGTGTTGAAAACCTGTCATTACACAAGGGCTTGGTAAAGATATCAGCAATCTGATTCAATGTATCAACAAAATGCAATTCAAAGTTTTTCTTACCGACCTCATCTCTAATGAAGTGATGCCTAATCTCAATATACTTAGTCCTAGTGTAATATCCCGGACCTTTCGGATCCTTCTTCATGGGTCCCGGATCTAGTTTTCGGAGTGTCCGGCTCCGTTGTGTCCGAAATTTCGTTTCGGACATCTTTCGTGTTCGGATCGGCGCGATCCGGAGTCGTTTCGGAGGCCCGGAGGCGTTCCGCGGCTTTTTCCGCGTGTGTTTTCCGATTCCCGGTGTGTGTTTCGGCTTTTCTCTTCGGACGCTCGTTGCGGGTGAACCGGGCTGTTCACACGGACACGAGTGGTACCGTTGCGATCGGTGCGTTCCGAGGATCGCGGGGGTGTGATTTCCTAATTTTTGGAATTTTACGGATTTTCCGGGTTTTTCTATAAAACCCTTTTTCTTTTCTCTCTCCCCCACCATCTTCTTCTTCCTCTCTTCTTCTTCCTCCTTCCTCCTCCACCGTGTCTCCCTCCCTCTCCCTCTCTTCCTCCCGGTTGGCCACGGCGAGCTCCCCTCCGGCTGCAGACGGCGGCGGGGCGACGGCGCGGTGACGTGGGCGGCGGCGAGGCGGTCGTGGGGGCGTGCGGCGAGCGTGGGAAGCTTAAGGAAGAACGAGGGTTTTCAAGCGTTCTTCGCGATTCGTGGACGATCCGGCGGAGCATTCGCTCCATTGAGGTAGGGTGACGTTCCCTAGCTCTTCGCCGTTCTTTTCCGTGGTTTGTAGGCCGCGGGGAGGCCGAGAGAGGCATGTTTGGGCATTTTTGGGTTTTTCCATGTTTTGGGGGTGAGCCGCCCGATCTATGGTTTTAGCCCATGATTCTATGTTTTGATGGCTTAGATGCATGCTAGGGGTCCCCAGGGGTCTTCCCCCTTGTTTTCCCCCTCTCCGGTGGAGGTACGGGGGCGTGGTTGGTGTTTTTGGGGTTTTCCCGCCGTAGCGTGCTCTGGGGCAAGCGACGGTCACTCCAGTGACCGTCACATGCTTGTAACGCCCCTAGAGGGGTGCGTTACTTCCCTGGGTGTTGGCCTTTGGGGTCGAGGGCTGTAACGGTCCTGCGACTGGCCGCCGTTTGCTAGTGACGCCCCTGGGCTGGGCCGTCACATGCGTTTCGACCGTTGGGTTTTGACCGTTGGGGGTCAGGCCATATAACGCACCGAGATAGGCGCGTTACATGCGTGTAACGCACTGGTGCAGGAGCGTTACTTCCTGTTGTCCCCCATGTGGATGGGCCAAGCGACGCACTGGGCCCAGCGCGTTACTTACAAGCGACGAGCTGGGGCAGGCGCGTCACTTCCCTTTCCATCCCGAGCGTGAGGGCCATGCGACGCGCTGGTCTAGGCGCGTCACATGCGAGTAACGCACTGAGCCCGACGCGTTGCTTGCAAGCGACGCGCCAGGGTAAGCGCGTTACTTTCCCTGTGGTTTTGGAGGGTGTGGGGCGCCGTGTGACGGCCTGTCTCAGGCGCGTTACTTTCAAGCGACGCACTGGAGCAGGCGCGTCACTTCCCCTACCCCTCTGGCCGTGTGACGGTCTGCCTTAGACCGCCATTTGTAAGTGACGGCCCTAGAGTGGACCGCCATTTGGCTGTGACGGTCCAGGGTCGGACCGCCACTTCCCGTGTTGCCCCATGAGGGTGGCAACCTCGCTTTTCTCCGACCGTGGTCTCCGTGCGACGGGACTAGTGCGTGGGGTGATTCCCACACGTTGTCGGGCTTGGGCGTTGTTTTCCGTAACTTGAGAGTCTACTCCTTCAGTGACCCTCCACTAGTCGTAGCCTACTAGTACGCGTGTGCTAGTCGCACCAGGGAGTGGTGTACGGGCTGACCTTTAGAGACGGTTTGTGGACCGGTTACCGTTGGGCCCCACGTCTTGCAGCCAGAGTCCGGCTGAGGGGAAAACCGGTCAGAGGGCCAGACCAGGGACGCGCGGTCTGTGTGTGCACACGTGGTTGGGGGCGGTTGGACCCACGTCGACGGGCGTGACCCCAGCTAGTCACTTGTTGTGGTTACTTGTACGGTGTCTGCGCCTCGGGTAGGACCTACCACGTCAGGCGGTTCACCTACGGTGCGGTGTAAGACGTCAGGGGACGCTACCGGCTGTGCTTCTAGTGGGTGGTACTCCTGTCGAGTACGGAGTGTCAGACTGTCAGTCGTGTGTTTCCGACCTTCGGGTTTTGACGGTTCGACCGTTGAGTTTCGGTCTTCTCGTACCGTGGCACGTGTGTCGGTTTGCGTGCCATTAGGGTCTAGTTCTGTAGAGTACAGGGCTTTCCTTTCCGAGGTACCTTTCTACCGCTAGGGTAGTGGTTTCTCGTTTTTCGAGGTAGGGTTCGAGTGATCCCTACTGAGTCTTGTTCCGAGACTCATTCCCTGCGTGTTTTCACCGTGTTTCAGGTGAGGCGCCACCTTCGGGGAGCGTGTCGGGAGCGCAGCGGAAGCGTGGTGCGGGTGTCCAGAGGTAGTGCCAGAGGTCAGAGCCGGGGGATGCCCCGTGTAGCTGTACTTTTCTTTCTTGTCACTGTACTAGTCGTGGACTACTGTTGCTGTTGTTGTTATTTTATTGAGGACCATGTAAAATGTTAATTCATTTCCTGTTTAATATCATAACTGTTTAATTTCTGCAATTATTTGTGATGCTCGTGTAGTTTCCACACCATCCTTTTAACCCTTCCGAGTCTTCGGGCTCGTGGGTGGCGGTGCGAGTCTCGGGTTATCGGGCCTTCCCGGTAATCGGATTCTCGGGTCGTTACAGCTGGTATCAGAGCGCGGTTGTGGAATTACATGAGAATCATAGGTAATTGTATTGGTCCACTAGTCCACAACGATGATGTACATGTGACGCTGGCATGGGGCACCGCGTGTTTTATTCTGACCTTCCGTTTCTGAGTTTTCTGTCTTGTGCTTCAGGAGCGAGGATGGCGCCGAGGAGGAGTTCTCGCTCTCAGCAGGGGCAGTCGGCTGGAGGTCAGGAGATCCAGCAGGGGGTCCAGAGGGACCAGGAGGAGCATAGCAGAGTTCCGGGAGCTACCGAGGCCGCGGATGCTGCGAGGGCTCCGGGGGCCGAGGGTTTTCTCCGCGGCATGTACCATCTCATGGCTCAGCAGTTCAGCGGAGAGGCCGGTGAGGGCTCGTCAGTCAGGGGTGGGCCAGGCCGAGCAGTGAGGGATTTCATGCAGTTCCATCCACCTTACTTTAGCGGCCAGGCAGACCCTGATGCGGCTCGTGATTGGCTTGATGAGATGGAGCGGGTGTTCAGTTCTGCGAAGAGTGCTGTCGAGGACAGAGTGGTGTTGGCCTACAACCAGTAGCAGGGTACGGCTCGGAGGTGGTGGTCTTCCGAGTGGAAGACGTCCTTTCAGCTTCGTCCGCTTGAGCAGATCGAGTGGGATGACTTTGTCAGTGCTTTCGAGCGTACGTACTGTCCAGACGTTGTTGCTACGCAGCGGATGCGGGAGTTTCTGGAGCTGGTGCAGGGTGACATGTCCGTGTTGCAGTACAGGGCCCGATTTGTCGAGCTGGGTCGGTACGCACCTCATATCATGGAGCATGAGAGGGTGAGGACGACGCAGTTTGTGCAGGGCTTGAGGCTGGAGCTGAGGCACCATCTGATCGCGAATGGGGCCACTGATCTCGAGACGGCGTCTCGTGTTGCGATTTCCTTGGAGATGGATATGCAGAGGACTCGAGAACCGATCAACCAGGGGCAGTCTGTGTCAGGTCGCAGCCAGCAGTCGGCTACTCAGCAGCAGGGTTTCTTTCAGTCTGCGTCGGGTGGTTTAGGAGTACCGGCATCGGCAGCTTCGGTGACAGGATCTGCGTCCTTTGGCACGAAGGTCAAAAGTTCTTCAAGAGAGGGTTCGGCAAGAAGAAGTCCAGGGATCAGGGGCAGGCTTCATCGGGCAGTGTGCAGCAGCCGTTTCCTTTGCAGCGACAGGGATCGGTGGGTGGATCGCGAGGACCTTGTCCACGGTGTAGTGGGACCCACCCAGGCAGGCAGTGCACGGCGCCGATCATCTGTTTTCGGTGTGACCAGCCAGGGCACATGGCGCGTGACTGTCCTCAGAGGCCGCCGCAGCAGCAGGTTTCCCAGCAGCAGCAGCAGCAGGGACAGTATCCGCCGCTACCCAGGTCAGCTAGTGTGGGAGGCAGGCAGAGAGCTCGTGGCCAGATCACGCACTTGACCAGGGCAGAGGCAATGGCGTCGCAGCTCGTGGAAGGTACCGTTCAGATTTTGGGTTGTGCGGCTCGGGTTTTATTTGATTCTGGCGCGTCTCATTCGTTCATTTCGGAGGATTTCGCGTCGAGCGTCGAGGAGCCGGTGACCCAGTTGTCCTGTGATTTGGCTGTGGAGTTGCCTTCGGGTGACTTTATGGTCACTCCGTATTGCTTCGACCAGGTTCCGGTGTGGATCGATGGGCGGAGTATGCCAGGCAGGTTGTATGCGTTGCAGCTTCGGGATTACGACGTGATTCTAGGCATGGATTGGCTCGAGACTCATGGAGCGGTGGTGGATTGTGGGATGAAGAGGGTCTACTTCCAACATCCGAGCAAGAGGACCTTCTATTTCCAAGGTATCCGTTCCGCCTCTTCTCGATTTCTTATCTCTGCTATTCGAGCCCGTCGATTGCTTGATTCAGGTTGTCAGGGTTTTCTCGCGTCTGTGG
Source organism: Amorphophallus konjac (assembly GCA_022559845.1). Classification (NCBI taxonomy): domain Eukaryota; kingdom Viridiplantae; phylum Streptophyta; class Magnoliopsida; order Alismatales; family Araceae; genus Amorphophallus; species Amorphophallus konjac. The sequence continues at coordinate 155,034,149 of CM040121.1, forward strand.
TTGTGTCTGACCGGATGGAGCCGAATGTCGAGGGCATTGCGGTGGTGTGCGAGTTTCCCGATGTTTTTCCTGAGGAGTTGCCTGGATTACCTCCCCAGCGGGAGATCGATTTCGTGATCGAGGTTGTACCTGGTACGGGACCTTTGGCGAAGGCTCCCTACCGTATGGCCCCCGCGGAGTTGAGGGAGTTGAGGGCGCAGTTGCAGGAACTGTTGGCCAAGGGGTACATTCGTCCGAGCTTTTCCCCTTGGGGTGCGCCCGTGTTGTTTGTGAAGAAGAAGGACGGTAGTCTGCGGTTGTGCATTGACTATCGACAGCTGAATGAAGTGACCATTAAGAACAAGTATCCATTGCCGCGGATTGATGATTTGTTCGACCAGCTGCAGTCTGCGCGAGTGTTCTCGCGGGTTGATTTGCGGTCCGGTTACTATCAGCTGAGAATTCGCGAGTCCGATGTGGAGAAGACTGCGTTCAGTACGAGGTACGGGCATTATGAGTTTCTGGTGATGCCGTTTGGGCTCACCAATGCCCCAGCAGCCTTCATGGACTTGATGCAGAGGGTGTTCCACCCGTATTTGGACCAGTTCGTGGTCATTTTCGTGGATGACATCCTTGTTTATTCGCAGTCTGCTGAGGAGCATGCGTACCATTTGGGTGTGGTGCTGCAGACATTGCGAGATCACCAGTTGTATGCGAAGCTCAGCAAGTGCGAGTTTTGGCTCAGTGAGGTGCACTTTCTGGGGCACGTGATTTCTGGTGATGGCATTTCCGTGGATCCCGCCAAGGTCGAGGCTGTGATGCAATGGCCGAGGCCGAGGTCGGTGACGGAGATCCGGAGTTTCTTGGGGCTTGCGGGTTATTATCGCCGGTTTATCCAGGATTTTTCCCGCATTGCGACCCCGATGACGAGGCTCACGCGGAAGGATGTGCCTTTCGTCTGGTCCGAGGAGTGTGAGCAGAGCTTTAGGGAACTGAAGAGATTGCTCACCTCGGCTCCGGTGTTGGTTTTGCCTTCTGGATCGGGAGGTTTTGTGGTGTGTACAGATGCTTCCGGCGTCGGATTGGGTGCTGTTCTGATGCAGCATGGTAGAGTGGTGGCTTATGCATCTCGGCAGCTAAAGCCCCATGAGGAGAACTACCCTACCCATGACCTTGAGTTGGCGGCAGTGATCTTCGCGCTGAAGATCTGGAGGCATTATCTGTACGGTGAGAAGTTCGAGGTGTTCACTGACCATCAGAGTTTGAGGTATGTGTTCTCGCAGAGAGATCTGAACCTCAGACAGAGGCGTTGGATGGAGTTCATGAAGGACTATGACTTCACCCTGTCTTATCAGCCGGGCAGGATGAATGTCGTCGCCGATGCCTTGAGTAGGAAGGTTGCGGTCAGTACCTTGATGCTGAGGAAGTGGAGGCTCTGGGAACAGGTGCCCGAAGTATCTTTCAGGCTCAAGATTCCCCAGGAGCCAGGGTTGGCAGTGCTTGCGAGTCTGACTGTCACTCCTGCTATTCGTCGTCAGGTGACAGAGGCTCAGCATGCGGACCCTGAGTTGCCCCGGATTCTTGCGATGGCTGATGTGGAGCTCGGCGAGGACGGTGCTGCGAGGTTTCGTGGCAGGCTGTACGTCCCAGCGGAGGAGCAGGTTCGTCCTGCGGTGTTACGCGAGGCTCATGGGAGCAGGTACACTGTGCACCCGGGTGCGACGAAGATGTATCGGAACTTGCGGAGGCAGTTCTGGTGGCCTGGCATGAAAAGAGATGTGGCCGAGTTTGTGGCCAGGTGCCTGATCTGTCAGCAAGTGAAGGCGGAGCATCAGCGACCAGGCGGTACTCTCCAGCCCTTGGATGTTCCTGCTTGGAAGTGGGACCATGTGACCACGGATTTTGTGGTGGGGTTGCCCAGAACCCCTAGTGGGCAGGACAGTATCTGGTTGCTGGTGGATCGGCTGACGAAGGTGACGCGGTTGCTACCGGTCAAAGTCAGCTGGAGCGTGCCTAAGTTGGCTCGTCTTTATGTGGAGCGGATCGTGCCGTTGCATGGGGTTCCCATTTCGATCGTGTCGGATCGGGATCCGCGCTTCACTTCTGGATTCTGGAGGAGTTTCCAGCGAGCTCTTGGCACGGAGTTGGCATTTAGCTCGGCGTATCATCCACAGTCAGATGGTCAGTCTGAGAGGACCATTCAGACTTTGGAGGACATGCTGAGGTCCTGCTGCCTGGAGTGGCAGGGGAGTTGGATTCATCACCTACCGTTAGTGGAGTTTGCCTATAACAACAGCTTTCATTCGAGCATCGGCATGGCCCCTTATGAGGCATTGTATGGGCGTCCTTGTCGGACTCCACTTGATTGGTTTGAGGTGGGTGAGCGTGTTTTGACGGGACCGGAATTGGTGCAGCAATGTGTGGATGTTGTGCACCTGGTTCGTCAGAACATGTTGGCGGCCCAGAGTCGGCAGAAGAGCTATGCTGATCGTAGGCGGCAGCCCCTCGAGTTCGCCGTGGGCGATCATGTGTTCTTGAGAGTTTCTCCGATGAAGGGGGTGATGCGGTTTGGACGGCGTGGGAAGCTGAGTCCCCGCTATATTGGTCCTTTCGCGATTGTGGAGCGCATCGGTGAGGTTGCTTACCGGTTGCAGTTACCCTCTGAGTTGGCGTCGGTGCATGACGTGTTCCACGTCTCTATGTTGCGGAAGTATATGCCCGATGACTCTCATGTGCTCGAGTTTTCCGTTTGGCCTGAGGTGACTCCAGATCTTTCTCTCCCAGAGTTTCCGATCCGCGTGGAGGATAGGCGAGAGCAGCGCCTGCGGAACAAGGTCATTCCCTTGGTAAAGGTCGTGTGGCAACGACACTCTGGTGGTGAGGCTTCGTGGGAACGTGAGGACGAGATGCGTCAGCAGTTCCCGTACCTGTTTGAGTGAGTCTTCCTCTTCTTTCCCCTTGGGTTGTTCTCAATTTCGAGGACGAAATTCCTTAAGGGGGGAGGGCTGTAATATCCCGGACCTTTCGGATCCTTCTTCATGGGTCCCGGATCTAGTTTTCGGAGTGTCCGGCTCCGTTGTGTCCGAAATTTCGTTTCGGACATCTTTCGTGTTCGGATCGGCGCGATCCGGAGTCGTTTCGGAGGCCCGGAGGCGTTCCGCGGCTTTTTCCGCGTGTGTTTTCCGATTCCCGGTGTGTGTTTCGGCTTTTCTCTTCGGACGCTCGTTGCGGGTGAACCGGGCTGTTCACACGGACACGAGTGGTACCGTTGCGATCGGTGCGTTCCGAGGATCGCGGGGGTGTGATTTCCTAATTTTTGGAATTTTACGGATTTTCCGGGTTTTTCTATAAAACCCTTTTTCTTTTCTCTCTCCCCCACCATCTTCTTCTTCCTCTCTTCTTCTTCCTCCTTCCTCCTCCACCGTGTCTCCCTCCCTCTCCCTCTCTTCCTCCCGGTTGGCCACGGCGAGCTCCCCTCCGGCTGCAGACGGCGGCGGGGCGACGGCGCGGTGACGTGGGCGGCGGCGAGGCGGTCGTGGGGGCGTGCGGCGAGCGTGGGAAGCTTAAGGAAGAACGAGGGTTTTCAAGCGTTCTTCGCGATTCGTGGACGATCCGGCGGAGCATTCGCTCCATTGAGGTAGGGTGACGTTCCCTAGCTCTTCGCCGTTCTTTTCCGTGGTTTGTAGGCCGCGGGGAGGCCGAGAGAGGCATGTTTGGGCATTTTTGGGTTTTTCCATGTTTTGGGGGTGAGCCGCCCGATCTATGGTTTTAGCCCATGATTCTATGTTTTGATGGCTTAGATGCATGCTAGGGGTCCCCAGGGGTCTTCCCCCTTGTTTTCCCCCTCTCCGGTGGAGGTACGGGGGCGTGGTTGGTGTTTTTGGGGTTTTCCCGCCGTAGCGTGCTCTGGGGCAAGCGACGGTCACTCCAGTGACCGTCACATGCTTGTAACGCCCCTAGAGGGGTGCGTTACTTCCCTGGGTGTTGGCCTTTGGGGTCGAGGGCTGTAACGGTCCTGCGACTGGCCGCCGTTTGCTAGTGACGCCCCTGGGCTGGGCCGTCACATGCGTTTCGACCGTTGGGTTTTGACCGTTGGGGGTCAGGCCATATAACGCACCGAGATAGGCGCGTTACATGCGTGTAACGCACTGGTGCAGGAGCGTTACTTCCTGTTGTCCCCCATGTGGATGGGCCAAGCGACGCACTGGGCCCAGCGCGTTACTTACAAGCGACGCGCTGGGGCAGGCGCGTCACTTCCCTTTCCATCCCGAGCGTGAGGGCCATGCGACGCGCTGGTCTAGGCGCGTCACATGCGAGTAACGCACTGAGCCCGACGCGTTGCTTGCAAGCGACGCGCCAGGGTAAGCGCGTTACTTTCCCTGTGGTTTTGGAGGGTGTGGGGCGCCGTGTGACGGCCTGTCTCAGGCGCGTTACTTTCAAGCGACGCACTGGAGCAGGCGCGTCACTTCCCCTACCCCTCTGGCCGTGTGACGGTCTGCCTTAGACCGCCATTTGTAAGTGACGGCCCTAGAGTGGACCGCCATTTGGCTGTGACGGTCCAGGGTCGGACCGCCACTTCCCGTGTTGCCCCATGAGGGTGGCAACCTCGCTTTTCTCCGACCGTGGTCTCCGTGCGACGGGACTAGTGCGTGGGGTGATTCCCACACGTTGTCGGGCTTGGGCGTTGTTTTCCGTAACTTGAGAGTCTACTCCTTCAGTGACCCTCCACTAGTCGTAGCCTACTAGTACGCGTGTGCTAGTCGCACCAGGGAGTGGTGTACGGGCTGACCTTTAGAGACGGTTTGTGGACCGGTTACCGTTGGGCCCCACGTCTTGCAGCCAGAGTCCGGCTGAGGGGAAAACCGGTCAGAGGGCCAGACCAGGGACGCGCGGTCTGTGTGTGCACACGTGGTTGGGGGCGGTTGGACCCACGTCGACGGGCGTGACCCCAGCTAGTCACTTGTTGTGGTTACTTGTACGGTGTCTGCGCCTCGGGTAGGACCTACCACGTCAGGCGGTTCACCTACGGTGCGGTGTAAGACGTCAGGGGACGCTACCGGCTGTGCTTCTAGTGGGTGGTACTCCTGTCGAGTACGGAGTGTCAGACTGTCAGTCGTGTGTTTCCGACCTTCGGGTTTTGACGGTTCGACCGTTGAGTTTCGGTCTTCTCGTACCGTGGCACGTGTGTCGGTTTGCGTGCCGTTAGGGTCTAGTTCTGTAGAGTACAGGGCTTTCCTTTCCGAGGTACCTTTCTACCGCTAGGGTAGTGGTTTCTCGTTTTTCGAGGTAGGGTTCGAGTGATCCCTACTGAGTCTTGTTCCGAGACTCATTCCCTGCGTGTTTTCACCGTGTTTCAGGTGAGGCGCCACCTTCGGGGAGCGTGTCGGGAGCGCAGCGGAAGCGTGGTGCGGGTGTCCAGAGGTAGTGCCAGAGGTCAGAGCCGGGGGATGCCCCGTGTAGCTGTACTTTTCTTTCTTGTCACTGTACTAGTCGTGGACTACTGTTGCTGTTGTTGTTATTTTATTGAGGACCATGTAAAATGTTAATTCATTTCCTGTTTAATATCATAACTGTTTAATTTCTGCAATTATTTGTGATGCTCGTGTAGTTTCCACACCATCCTTTTAACCCTTCCGAGTCTTCGGGCTCGTGGGTGGCGGTGCGAGTCTCGGGTTATCGGGCCTTCCCGGTAATCGGATTCTCGGGTCGTTACACCTAGAGTGCTGGACTGGATTTTTTGCAAGGTTGATAGCACTAGTGTTATCACACAGAATCGGGACACAACTAAGATCCACCAAGTAGTCTTGGAGTTGGTGTTTAATCCACAACACTTGGGTGCCACAGCTCCCCGCAGCAACATATTCTGCCTCCGCGGTTGAGAGGGCTACCGAGTGTTGTTTCTTGGAAGCCCAAGAAACTAGACACCCGCCTAGAAACTGGCAATAGCCACTAGTACTCTTACGATCCAGCTTGCATCCAGCGTAATCCGCATCAGAATAAGATATAAGAGTTAAATCACATGATGACGGATACCACAATCCCAAATCTTGAGTGCCGGCAAGATATCGAAGGATACGTTTGACGGCAGTCAAATGGGATTCTCTAGGACTAGCTTGAAATCTAGCACAAAGGCAAACACTAAACTGGATATCTGGTCGAGATGCAGTCAAATAAAGCAAAGAGCCAATCATACCTCTATAGATCTTTGCATCCACTAATTTACCATTTTCATCCGAATCCAGTGATGTTGTGGTGCTCATAGGAGTTGCAATGATTTTACTGTTAGCCATGTCAAATCTTTTTAGCAGCTCCTTGATGTATTTGGATTGATTTATGAAGCACCCATCTTCTCCTTGGTTGACCTGCAAACCGAGAAAGAATTGAAGTTCTCCCATTAGACTCATCTCAAATTCGCTAGTCATGAGGTTAGCAAATTTCTCACACATTTCAGATTTTGTAGAACCAAACACAATGTCATCAACATAAATTTGAGCAATCAAGATGTTCTTACCTTGCTTCTTGGTGAAAAGTGTTTGATCTACCTTACCTCGTGTGTACCCTTTTTCAATGAGGAACGAGCTTAGTCTTTCATACCAAGCTCTTGGTGCTTGCTTAAGTCCATAAAGCGCCCTGTCTAGCTTGTATATAAAATCTGCATTGTTAGAATTCTCAAAGCTAGGGGGCTGCTAAACATAGACTTCTTCTTTGATCAAGCCATTCAAGAAAGTACTTTTGACATCCATTTGATATAGCTTTATCCTAAGAGAGCATGCAAAGGTAAGTAAAATTCTGATGGCTTCGAGTCTAGCAACAGGGGCATAAGATTCATCAAAGTCTACCCCAAACTCTTGATTATACCCTTGAGCCACCAATCTAGCCTTATTTCTTATTATCTTTCCATCCTCACTTAGTTTGTTCCTAAAGACCCATTTAGTACCTATGACAGATTGTGATGAAGGTCTAGGAACTAGATGCCAAACTTTGTTTCTCTCAAACTGGTTTAGCTCTTCTTGCATGGAATTTATCCAATTTTCATCTTTTAAGGCTTCATCAATATTTTTGGGTTCATGCTGCGAGACAAGAGCAAGTTGATCTAATTCTTTCATAATTTTAAAATATGACCTAGTTCTAGGTGGGTCATTCAAGCTACCAATGACATTCTCCAAGGGATGATCCTTAAGAATTCTAATATTTGTAGAATCGTTACCTTCTCCTGGAACTTGATCCCTTGCATTGTTTGATTCGGCTAGGTCACCGTCTTCTTTTATTTCTTCTTGTGGAGAATCACTCTTGTCCTTCATGCTTAGGAATTCCCCATCTTCATCATTTTTCCTGCAAGAGTTATCATTGTTAGAATCATGATATTCATCAAAGGAAACATGGGGTGATTCTTCCACAGTTTGACTTTTAATGTTATAAATTCTATAAGCCCTAGATCTATCAGAATATCCAAGAAATCTACCTTCATCGCTCTTGGGCTCGAATTTATCTAAATCTCTTTTGTCATTATTGTGAATGAAGCATTTTGATCCAAAAACTTTCATATGATGCAGAGAGGGCATTTTACCTTTGAGCAACTCATAGGGAGTCTTTTTGGTGTGAGACCTTACCATTGACCGGTTGATAATGTAACACGCCGTATTTACCGCTTCGGCCCAAAATTTCCTTGGAAGTTGTCGTTCGGCGAGCATCGTCCTCGCCATCTCTATGAGTGTTTGATTCTTTCTTTCAACAATCCCATTTTGCTCGGGGGTTCTTGGTGAAGAGAATCGGTGTGAAATACCTTCTAACCTGCAAAGATTATAGAAATCAGTATTCTCAAATTCACCACGGTGATCAGATTGAATCTTGGACATCTTAAACTCACCGTCCTGCTTTATCTTCAAATAGAGTGCCTGAAACTCATTAAAAGCATCATTTTTGTGTGTGAGAAAGAAAACCCATGTGAACCTAGAGAAATCATCCGCAAGGGGCACTGCCCCCTTGACCCCCGCGACCTGACCGGGCAGGTCGATCCCCGTGACCTGACCGCACAGGTCGATCCGCGTTCGAAGGCACAACATTCAGCGTTCACGTTCACCATTTCCACTTGATTCCTTGTCCATTCATTGGCGCACCTGTCATGAACAAAAACATCACGTATGTCAATCACATGAAGGTGAAAAACATCAATGACTAATAGTGTTTAGCCATTATCAAAACCAAGAATACATTAGAACTCATATGACCATAGAATGATGTCGAATGACCCAAGTGACCATATGAACTCAAGTGACCATAGGGGCACAACATCTCGGACTGGACGAAAACCGCCAAGACACCCACACGCAAGGTCACCCGTCAACCGCTGGGTCACCCCGGGTTGACCGGAACCCAACCAAAGACACACACAAGAGTAGGATAGAGAATCCTACCACAAGCAAGAAGACTCCTACCTACCTTACAACGTAGTCCTAGCCCTCATAGGACGTCAGGAGACATCCACGGGACAACGGGCAGACCACAAGGCCAAGCCAAGACAAGCAGAAACCGGAATCATGGAAATCGGAGCACAAAGCATGTAACGTACCACCCTTAGACCGCTACATGAATGTGACGGTCTAACGCTAGGCCGTTACATCCAACGTGACGGTCGGGGAACATGCCGTCACACACACCGCCCTAACCAACTCTAGAAACGCAAAGGCATGTAACGGCCAGCACCGGGCGCGTTACACCAGCCTGACGCGCCCGACCGGGGCCGTCAGCGCCAACAACCCTCAAAACTCAAAACACACACAGACCATGTAACGCACTAGACCAGGCGCGTTACGGCCACCTAACACGGCGACACAAGCGCGTCAGGGCCAACAAGCACAGGCCAAAAACAACTGGCTGAGGGGCATGTAACGGTCCTGACCAGACGCGTTACAACCGCCTAACGCACGGGGACGAGGCCGTTAGAGACAACGACGCAACCTCCCCAACTCAGCCAAAACAGCATGTAACGGCCTGGGGCAGGCGCGTTACACACACCTAACGCACGGGAGCACGGCCGTTAGGCGAACCAACACACTCGGTCAAACACGGTCAAACAGAACGTAACGGCCTGGGACAGGCGCGTTACGCACACCTAACGCGCTAGGGCAGGCACGCCAGGGGAACCGCCTCAAAAGGTCAACGTTAGTCAACCAGAATGTAACGGCCTGGGGCAGGCGCGTTACACTCACCTGACGCACAGGGGCAAGCGCGTCAGAGGAACCGACTTAACCCAAACATAAAACAACAAAATAGATGTAACGTGTCTCACGGGACGCGTCAGAGAGATGTGACGCGCCACCCCTAGGCCGTCACACTCTCAAAACTCCGAAGAACTCGAATCAACCCAGACGCTATAACGGTTAGTCGTGGGGCCGTCAGGGCATGTAACGGTCCCTGGAACGACCGCCACACCAGCTACGGCGGGAAAACGGAGGGTTGGCCAAATCGGCCCGTTCCACGCCCCATTCACACCGAAGCGCAAGGGAAACAACCCTCGACGATGAAAAACAACATAAGAAGGCTAAAAAGCCCACATGCAAGCACAAAAACACAAGATCGGGGCGATTCCAACGAATCCACCCTAAATGGGTTAACGAGGTTCCCGGGCTCCTCCTGGCCTCGAATGACCACCGATCAACACGAAACTAGCATGGATGGGATCCTAACATCCCAACGGTCAGTTCAACACTAACCGAGCTACAAATGGTTGCCGTTTTCCGGCGAACCCTACAAAACCAAAAAATCACGGTTTAGGCTAAACAAGCCCAAACTCGGCCGTTTCCGCGCCAAACGAAGTGCAAGGGTAGGGAAAACGAGCAGGAGGAAGTGAGGAACCATCACCCTACCTCCACCGAAGAAACCATGCCCCGAAGGGACTAAATCACGCCGAAAACCACGTCGCGAGCTCAAACGTCGGCTTTGAATCCACCGTTCGGGATCGCGCCAAAACCATTCCGATCCTCGTTCCGTCGCACACCCAGTCAGCTCCACAGCATCCCCAACACGTGCCTCTAGGTACCCCATCTACAGTCGGAGCCGAGAAGCCACAAGAGGAGAGGAAACGGGAGAGAGAGAGAGAGACGACGGTGGCGAATGAGAAGGAGGAGAGAGGAAAAGGAAAGAAAAAGGAAAAGAAATTAGGAATTTTCCTAATTTCCAAAAAATTCGATTTCTAGCCCTATCTCCGAAAAATACGTAAAAATAGTCGAAACGACCGGCTCGAAGAGTACATCGTCGCTGTAGCATTCGCGAGTTGATGAACTGACAAACAAACTCACCGTAGGGTTCCGTAACTAGTACGAGAGAAAAACCCACACGGATCGTAGAACTCAACTCGGAAGCCACCAAAGCGAACCGAAACTCACCGAAACCATACCAAAAGATCCAATGAAGATCCAGCAAGACCTACCAAGGATCCAGGGCATTACACCGTAGCCCTCGATGGTATAGGCAAAACTGAGGGTCCTCTTTTCTTTCTGCCTCATTCGGTCTCTTGGGCTCTGGGAGCATTACTTTGCCATATTCTTGGGCCCACTCAAAGAGAGCCCGAGTCTTGTCCTTTGAAAAGGAATAGGGTTTCATCATTTTGCCCCTCAGTGAAAAGTGTCGTTCAAAGGGCTTAGTGGAGGGAGGGCCAACCGCCTCTTTCAATTTCTTCTGTCGTTGCCCAAAGGCCTCAAAGTCAGCAGGATTTGTCTCCATTTGTGTCAGTGACTCATCAGTCGGCCTATGTTCACAATTCTGGATAGCAGTAGATGGGTAATGTTTTGCCAAGAGGTCTTCAACATCCGTCGCAAGATCATCCAGTTGTTCGAAGGATTTAATTTCGATGCCAATCAGACTCAGCAGGCGTTGCATCTTCATGTTGTGCTGGCATATTTGGAGAGCGTCCTGGTAGTTGGGCGAGTGTCTGCACCTCGCATTGAGGTCCCTCCACCACCGAATGTAATCCGAGGCATATTCATCATTCTTTTGCTTGGTCGTATGCAGCGTTGCATGGGTGATCTCTTCTTCGGATAGCTTTAGTTTACCAGCATACTCCATTTTCGGCTTACTCATTATTGGCGGAGTCAAAAAGCCGCGGCTCGAGCTAGTCAGATGTGGAAGCGGGGCCATGGATGACATGGCGCGAGATGTGCTAGCTGCCCCCTGACATGTTCGGGGAGCCGAGAGATGCGCGAGAGGCGCGTGATGGAGATGCTGAGAGGGGGTGCCCCCTATATAATCACGTGTCATTCGGGGCTTAGCGCCGCTTTACGAAACTTCAGGAGGTGACCCAGCCTGTCCGGGTATAGCTAGGTACATACCCATTTCGCTTAATTTCCTTCTTAGCACTTCAGTCTCTTGAATCTTTTGATATAGTTCTGCTACCATGGCAGGGTCAGGTTGAGGGGATCTGGAAGTGCTGCCTTCCGTGTGGATTCTGGGCAGGCCAACAACGTCTCGTCATCATTGCCGGGAGCATCCTGTGCTTTAAAAGTTGGCGTTCTTGCCCCCATGCTCTCATGTGGAGAGGGGGTATGGTAGCGCGCCTCTCTGATGGGCGGTGGGCAGCATGGTTCTTCATTTCTTTCCTTAACGGCTCGGCTCATACCGGACATGGTAGATAATGTATCGCAGGAGAGGGCAACCCCCTTCCCTTTGACCTTCAGCTTGCTCCTTTCATTCTTTTTTGCGACAGGCCTCGACCCTTCTGGTGGTAACGGGTGCAAAGACGCCATATTGACCGCCCTTTTAAGATCGGGCAACTCATGAGGAAATGGAGGGTCAACCTTGTGGTTGCCCATCTGGAGCTCCCCCCTCCGGATCAGCCGTTCAATGGCATCTTTGAATAAATAGCAATCTTCAATAGAGTGACTGATCATCTGATGATACGGGTAGAAGTGGGGATCATCTTTTCTGCTAGCATCCATCGGCCTCTTCGGCTCTGGGAGGGTGACTTTGTTGTATTCGGTGGCCCATTCAAATAAGGCCCGGGTCCTCTCCTTAGGAAAGGAATATAGCTTCTTCATTTTGGTCCGCAGGGACGGGCCCTCTTGTGGTTCATTGGGTTCAGCAAGGGGAAGGCTAACAAGCCCTTTGCCTCTGTTCTTCTGGGGTTCAAACCCCTTGAAATCAATCGTGCAAGCTTCCTTCGGCTCCGGTTGCTTATCGACAAATCGGGTCCTCTGGCTTGCAGGAATGGGAATGTGAGGATAGCTGGAGAGGAAGGCCTCGATCTCAGCCACCACATTGTTTAGCAGGTTGAAAGTCTTAATATCACTCCCGATCATCCTCTCGAGGATATCCGGTCTCAAGTTCTGTTTGCTGATTTGAACTGCATCTTCTTGATGTAGCGGACGATTGCATCTCATGCTGAGATTTCGCCATCTTTTGATATAGTCCAAGGTGGTCTCATCATGCCTCTGCTTGGAGGTATAGAGCTCAGCCATGGTTATTTCTCTTTCTGCTATATGGAATCGCTCCCGGAATTGCCGTTGCATATCCGACCAATCATTGATTGCTCCAGCTGGCAGGTTGGAGTACCATTCGAAAGTAAGTCTCGTCAGTGAGGACCCAAAGTACTTTAATAAGTAGGACTCGTCGGTCGCCAAATCACCCATCATGTTGATGTAATAGGCTATGTGCTCCTTTGGCGATCCTAGTCCATTGAATTTATCAAATTTCGGCGGCTTACTGACGCCGGGAGGCAGCATTTTAGCAGCATGGTGGACCGGGTATGGCACCTTGTATGCATCGAACGAGGCATAATCATCACCACCTCAACCTGCCAGCTTCTTTTCTATCATTTGCTATATCATTGTTTCATTTATCCCTGCCGGGTCGGCCGGGCTCGGGTAGCATAGAGCTTGTTGGGTCATTGGTGGCATCAGCACCGTTGGTTGAGGTGTAGTAGACGTCCCCTGCAACGGGAGAGTGGGCTGTAGAGTCAGGGCCATACCCCCAGCATGATCAAGAGACGGCTGAGAAGCCATGGTTGGAAGGGTAGCTCCATGTTCATTAGCACCTCTCTGTGAGGCTTCGAGAGGGAGCTCGACCTGCCTTAAAGCCAGAGCGTGTACATTCAAGCCACTGAGTTGTTTCCTCAACAACTCAATTTCTTGCTGGTATCTTTGCATCATGAGTATCATGGTGGCCTAATCAGGCATGGAGGAGCTAGAATCATGACCTTGCCCTTTCAGTGGGGTATTTGAAGCGGGCGCTGGTTCCTCGCCATCATTTCCAGTAGTGACCACATTCACAGTCACTGTGATTAGATCCGCATCGGGTGTTTCAGTATGGGCTTGCACTGTAACCACAACACCTTGTCTTGTGATAGCGGGTTCTATCCCTTTAGCGAGCCCAGTGACTTCATCATAATCCGGGGATGGAGCCCCATAGTGGTTGGCCGTTCCGACTGTGTTATAGGTGCAAGCCAGGAGACTTCCATTCTTCTTTGCTTTTCTAGTGGATGGTCTTCGGAAAGTAGCTGGTTTCTCGAAGATAGGAATCCTTGCCCCCAGCTTGGTGTGGTGGGACATCTTCCCCGGCTGGGCCTGGGTAGCCAATGCAGGCGAGGGATGAATTGGGGCTGCCACCTCAGCCTTTGCATCATCCTTTGGTCCTACTTGGCGGACCCTCAGAAGTTCTCCCTAAATGGCGGGGACAGCATGGGGTCTCTTGGGCACCCATATCAGCTTAAGCTTGGTTGGCTTTGGGAGCAACCGACCCCTTGGCTTGGACTAGGCACGGTCTGTCTTGATGTGGGCCAATGCTTCAAAAGAGTTGCGCACTGGCACTGCGGCGATCACCCTCTCAGGTGTAATCCGGGCATGGCGGCCATTCAAGAATAGTTGGACTCCTCCGATAAGAATGGACTTGCCCAAAGCAGATAATCGGCCTTGCAGCCTGCTGATGTTCTTCTTGGCTACCCGCTCGACAACCGGTGTGTGCTTCCGAGAGGCGGAGGTGCGAGGAGCAGCTTGGTGGACGTAGCTGTAGTGCCCCAGAATTTATGTAATAATTTCTGGATCATTTATAGAATTTTCTGGAATTTATTAGAAATTTATAAGGGCTAAATAGATTAATGGATTATTAGATTAACAAATCATTATAAGGCCCAATTGTGTTAAATAATAAACCTAGCCTATTTAAATAAGATCCAGAAGGTCTAAGGACCAAGCCCATTAAGTTTGGCCCATATTCTAGAAGGTTATTTAGCATATTCACGTATTTTAAGGATAAATACTATTTTATAGATAATTATATTAGATAAACGAAAAAAAGAGTTTTATTAATTTAAATTCTACACACGTGGGATGTAACGGTCTATCGTACGACTGCCACATGCATGTAATGCACCTAGACTGATCTGTTACACCCTGACAGTTCCGTGAATGAAAGAACGAGCAAAAAGATTAGAACTTTGGGATCCTATCTGTAAGAGATCGACTTGAGAGTTTATAACATTACTAAAGACTCTTAGGGATTAGGTTCTGGCAATTAAGGACTCTAGAATCGATCTAATCTTCAAACCCTAGCCAAACCCCTATAAATAGGACCTAGTTCTAAACTGAGCGACCGTTACTTTTGGCTCGTAAAGAATCAAGGTAAGGAGATAGAATTTCAGGTAAGTTCTTTAGAAGATTTTGTTTAATATACTTTAGACTAATAGTTCTCTAAATTTCGTACTAGGAGATCAAGCAACCAAGGAGATTGAAGCTTCCAAAGTTGCTGGTTCGACCATAGTAACTCAGGATTCAGAGCAAAGGACCCCTGAAGATCAAGAGATAAGGATGTCTAAACGAGGTAATTAGAATTCAATTCTTTAGAACTTTTTGATCACCTTAGTTTCATATTCTTACCCTAAAAATTTTACATCTTTAGGACAAGAGGTTGGAGAGATAGAGCAGCAGGAAGTTGCTAGAAAATTACTGGAAAAGGAGAGCTAGGGCTCGATTTTCAGATTCAAATTAGAAGCTTAAAGCCTAGTTAAGAGGTAGGTTATCTCATGATTGGTAAAAACATCTTGTTAGGGATAAAAACCCTCTGATTATGTTTTATTTCATGTACTATAGATCATGGATTTCATGTTTTAGTGGGTTCATGCATACATACATATCATTAGCCCTAATCAAAGATCAAAGATATTATCTTGTCAATTCACTGCAACCTATGCATCTAGATGACCTTTACTTCGTCTTATCATGATTGGGGTAGTTAAATCTTTTCAAAACATGACATGGCTTCAAATCAGTCTTTTTATTTCTTTATACTGTTAGCAGGGACTCTGACGCATCATACTTAGACCGTCACAATATGTAACGGCCTTACGATGAGCCGTCACACGCTCTGTTGCATTATAATTGCTTTGTTGTCTCTGACGCACCATAACATGAGCCTTACACTACTGTAACGGCCCCTCGATAAACCATCACAATCACTGTAATACGCTCTTGTTAGACCGTCAGACCCCTGTGTTCTATTAGCCCGAGGCAGAATGGTAACCAGTTAAGTTTACTTATAAATAAGCTTAGATAGCTATGTTTAGACCTGTTATCATGACTTTAAGTTTAGTTACTGATTCATAATAGAAATTGCATGATTAAGGTATCTTAAGTTATTTTAAGTTATGTTAATTTCATGTGCCAAAATTCTATAGTTTTGTATCTAAATCATGATTTTTCAAAGATGTATGGATGGAGTTTTATCTTGATTTCACGTGCTACACATTCTCTTTCTATCAATAGAGTCATTTTCTTTAAGTATATGGCACATATTCTGGTATGTTGTCCATTAGTTCACACTTTACACTATAGGAATATTATTTTTGGACATGAGGACCTCTCTATTAGATATTCCTTCCAATGGACTAGGAAATCTTGTTGCAAGGCCTCCGTAATTCTCCGCGAAACTGGGATTCCCACTAGGACGCCGAGTTGGTTGTACCATTAAAACCCAATTGATTAGATTACACTATCGATGTTTCTGGTTATCAGTAGTGTAACGGATCTATATTGGACCGTCAGGCACATGTAACGGCCCAATATACGACCGTCACATTCAACTGAGTCCGATTTCTTGGTTCTGGATTCAGACTAATGTAACGGCCCAATACTGGAGCATCACGTTATGTAACGGCCCAGTACAAGACCGTCACAAGGCTTAAATATGTTAACCCAAGGTTTGACCCAAGGGTTGATATTCCAAGGTTTCTAAATGGACTATTGATGGTGTAGAACTTATCATATTGATCAAGAAACCTAATATAATGAATGGAAAATAAAGAATGTATCGTTATGCTGTCGATTTATTTCCATAAGCATAACATAGTATAAGTCATTCTTGATTTCTCATTATTCTTATAATAGCATTCATTCATTGAATTATTGTTATCAAGAGCTTGTTGGAATTGTACATTCTTGGCCATACTTTATTGTTACATGCGTAGAAAAAGCTTGATTTATACTTGAAGATGCGATCGAGCACTGATTGTGTTCAAGGGCTCTATACTAGTCCCCTTGGCTGATTGTCGGAAACATACTATTATAAACCATGGGGTATGATGCTACTGACGTCGTATTGCGCTGGGAGTACTTTCTTTATAAATAAGTGAAGACCCACGATACAGCATGATTGATACTTATACATGACTTTCTTGATATTCCATAGAAATTCACGAAGTACTTGCTCATAAGCAAAAGATACCGGAGTGATGATTATGTGGCTTGCTAGTACATTCTCGTTACATTCTTGTTCATGAAAGGTAATATCATGTTCTGCTTGCTAGTTCATACTTGCTCTCATTCTATCTTACATACTTTGGTTTAATCGCATGATTGATCGCATTCGCATAATTTTACCTTATTCCTTTAGAGCAAAAATGTTAATTACTTTAAGATGCCTTCATGTTGATGCGAAGATACCTACTGGGCAAGTGTGCTCATTACCTATTTCCATTCTTTTTCAGGAAATAGAAGTGAGTCGGGTTCGGATTCGAAATGTTCAAGTAGCGGATCCGAGGGTGAATAAAGAATGAGCGAGGACTTAGGAAGTTTACATTGTTTAGATCGAGTCTATGTAATTTCTTATTTTTTGAGTCTAGCATGATGGAAGTTGAATTAGTGGTTGTATTCGAATAATAGATTTGATTATTAATGAAAGTTAGAGTTGAGTAAATATTGTGCGATTGCATTCTTATGTGTGATTGCCTTGCGCTCTGATCGTTCTTTCTTGCAAGAGGCTTACCATGCCGACTATTCGCGTTCCTCGAGCGAGTCTTCCACTGTAATAAAGGCTCGGGGCGTGACAGTTAAGTTGGTATCAGAGCCTAAGTCTCAGGACTTAGGAAGAAGAGTTATGTCATAGGATAAGTCCAAGGTTTAAGGACCCCTACCTATGAACTAAGGAACAAATTTTCACACCCATGTGAGAATTGGGTAGAACCCGGGATAAGATAGTTAATTAGCTTTAAGATTGATTTTCCTTCCAATTCCACGAGAAATAACAAGTTGTTATTTTTCTTTCAGGTACCCTGTCATTACCATGGCTCATCGCGTAAATTGGGATGGCATGCAGCAAACAGTTGTTGGCCTCACTCAGGCATTACAAACCATGGCGCAAGCTGGCGCAAGAGCAAGGGCTGGTGATTTACATCGCAACTTTCGGAGCTTAAACCCTCCGCGTTTCTATGGTTCTTCTAATCCGGACGAAGCGGAGAACTGGATAGATGAAATGAATTATATCTTTGATGTTATCCAATGCACCGATCAGGAGAAGATGTGTCTCGCAACCTTTCAACTCAACAAAGATGCCCGTACATGGTGGAAGTCGATTCCAGCACCTCCGGCCAATGCACCTCATACATGGGATAGTTTTCTTACCCTATTCCGTGCCAAGTACTTTTCTGAGCACGTAAAAGAGAGAAAGGCTATGGAGTTTGCCACTCTTCGGTAAGGAATGATGACGGTTGCCAAATATGAACTGCAATTCTCAAGGCTGGCACCTTACGCACCGCATCTTATCAGCACCGATTTATTGAAGGCAAATCGGTTCATGGACGGGTTATGACCCGGTTTCATTCAGCAGCTCGAAATCCAAACATCCGTACTTATGCGGAAATGGTTCAACGAGCGTATTTGTGTGAAAGGACCTTAGAAAAGGTCAAAAAATTAAAAGGGAAAGGAGAAGAATCTAGCCGACGCTCAGATCGGCGTTATAAGAAAGAAAAGTTCAGCATCACGGAGCCCTACAAGAGCCGTGATAGTAAGAAAAGTTCCAGGAATGGGAATGGTGGAAGTTCCGATAAGCAAAAGAAAGTCAAGGAGGAGAAGGAGCAGGTCGCCACGGCTTGCACATTTTGTGAAAAATTCGGCCATTCAGCTGAGGAGTGTTGGAAGCGCCTCGGTGCTTATTTACGTTGTGGAAGCAGGGAGCATCGCACGCCAGATTGCCCCCTTATGAAAGGCCAATCGTCTGGTGGAGGACGTAGGAGACAGGCTCGCCTCAATGCCGTCTTAGAAGAAGAGGAAGCACCCAAGGATGGTGGGCTTATGGAAGGTACTCTTCAAATTTGTTCTCATCATGCATTTGTGCTATTTGACACTGGTGCCTCTCATTCTTTTATCTCCACTACTTTTACAAAAATATTATCAATTACATCAGTCCCCTTACCTTCAGATCTCGCTATTTCCACACCCTTAGGTTCTGGAACAAAGCTTACCGACTATTATCCTGATAGCGAAGTGATAGTAGAAGGTCATAATCTCCCCGTAAACTTAGTATGCCTTGACATGAAAGGTTATGATGCCATTTTAGAGGTAGATTGGCTTGTAGATCATGATGCTTATATCAATTACCAAAATAGGATTATGTCCTTTCGAAATCCCGGTCTTCCAAGATTCTCTTTTCTTGGCATCAAGTACCAGAAGCATCCTACTATTATATCTTCTCTTCACGCTTGCAAACTTATCTCACAAGGATGTGAAGCTTTTCTTGCTTCTGTCATTGTTACCGAATCCAAGGAGATTATCTTAGCAGACATTCCTATTGTAAATGAGTTCCCCGATGTGTTTCCATCCGAGTTACCTAGTTTACCACCCGAGAGGGAAGTGAACTTCACTATTGAACTCATTCCAGGAGCAGCACCTGTTTCTATAGCCCCTTACAGGATGTCCCCCACAAAACTCAAAGAACTAAAGAAGCAGTTGCAGGAACTACTGGATAAGGGCTTTATCAGACCTAGCACATCCCCTTGGGGTGAGTCGGTTCTATTTGTCAAGAAGAAGGATGGTTCTCTCAGGCTATGCATCGATTACCGGCGACTAAATCAACTCACAATCAAAAACAAGTATCCGTTGCCACGTATTGATGAGCTCTTTGATCAGCTTTCGGGAGTAGAATATTTTTCTAAGATTGACCTCAGATCAGGTTATCATCAGCTTAGAATTAAAGAAGACATTTATAAATTGGCTTTTCGATGTCGTTATAGCCACTATGAATTCGTGGTAATGCCATTCGGGTTAACTAATGCCCCGGCAGCATTCATGCAACTTATGAACAATGTCTTCCAACCATATCTGGACCAGTTTATCGTCATCTTCATTGATGATATCTTGATATATTCCAAGACAAAGGAGGAACATGAAGAACATTTAAAAATAGCTTTGCAAACACTTGAAGAACATAAACTCTATTCCAAGCTAAATAAATGTGAATTCTGGCTCAAGGAAGTTTCATTCCTAGGCCACATTATTTCAAAAGAAGGTTTGCGATGGATCCTTCTAAAGTAGAAGCTGTCAAGAATTGGAGACGACCAACGACCGTATCAGAAGTACGAAGTTTTCTGGGTCTAGCTGGTTATTATAGAAGATTCATTAACGATTTTTCAAAGATTGCAATTCCTTTAACTAGACTCACGAGAAAAAAAAAATCCTTTTGTCTGGTCCAAGGAATGTGAGAAGAGTTTCCAAACTCTTAAGAATCATCTTACCACAGCTCCTATTCTATCACTACCGATGGAAGGTGGTGGATTCGAAGTACATACGGATGCATCAGGTATTGGCTTAGGATGCGTTCTCATGTAAAATGGAAAAGTAATCTGTTATTCTTCAAGACAATTGAAACGTCACGAGGAAAATTATCCTGTGCATGATTTAGAATTAGCAGCTGTCATTTTTGTCTTAAAAATTTGGCGTCATTATCTTTATGGAGAAAAGTTCACGGTCTACTCGGATCACAAAAGCTTGAAGTACTTATTTTCTTAAAAAGCGCTAAATATGAGGCAGAGAAGATGGTTGGAATATCTCAAGGATTTTGATTTTGCTATTCAATATCATCCTGGCAAGGCTAATGTTGTTATGGATGCACTCAGCAGAAAATCAATGGGTATGCATCAAGTCTCATTATTAGTATGACTAATCTTATTCCTCAATTTGCTCAGTTGAACTTAGATATTGACAGGAAGGAAGAAGATTGCTTCATGGCTAATATCCGAGCTCAACCTACCTTAATAGAGGATCTAGTCAAGTTACAAAATGATGATCTCGTGTTACTAGAAATTAAAGCTAATATTGAACAATGGTCGGATTTCTCTATTATGGAGGATGGAAGATTGCTATTCAAGGGCCGAGTGTGTGTACCAGATCATGATGATACGAAGAAATTGATCCTAGAAGAAGCACATAATTCCAAGTACACCATTCATCCAGGTGGTATAAAAATATATCAAGATCTTAAAAGAAATTTCTGGTGGCCCAACATGAAGAGTGAAATAGCTAATTTCGTGTCTCGCTGTCTCACTTGTCAACGAGTAAAGGTAGAGAATTTTAGACCCGCAAGTAAACTGCATCCTTTGAATATTCCCGAATGGAAGTGGGAGAGTATAGGGATAGATTTCATTATGGGATTACCTAAGACAAGAGGTGGACACGATGGTATATGGGTAATCATAGATCGATTAACTAAATATGCACATTTCATACCAATCAAAAGTTGATGGTCTGTGGATGTCCTGACAGCATTATACATAAGAGAGATTGTTAAATTACATGGTGTCCTAGTCACTATTATATCTGATAGGGATCCTAGATTCACATCACATTTCTGGAAGGGTCTACAAAACTCACTGGGGACTAGATTAAATTTTAGCACAGCCTTTCATCCACAAACTGATGGTCAGACGGAAAGAACAAATCATGTGGTAGAAGACATGCTCATGGCTTATGTTATTGATTTTGGAGGTAGTTGGCATGATCACTTACCTCTAGTAGAATTTGCATATAACAACAGTTACCAGGCCAGCATACAAATGGCACCTTTTGAAGCTCTATATGGAAAAAGTTGTTGATCACCAATATGTTGAAGTGAAATACGGGAAAGATAATTCCTAGGCCCCAATATTATCAGAGATTCTACAGAGAAGATCAAGCTTATTCAAAAAAGACTGCAAGTGGCACAAGATAGGCAAAAATCTTATGCTGATAATCGAAGACGCGACTTGGAATTTCAAGTAGGAGACCATGTGTATCTCAAGGTTTCTCCATGTCGTGGTATTCGAAGATTTGGCATTAAGGGCAAGCTAACTCCAAGGTTCATTGGTCCGTTTGAAATTCTAGAAAGGGTCGATGAAGTGGTTTATAGACTGGCTTTACCTCCACAATTAGCAGGAGTTCATGACGTATTTCACGCCTCTATGCTGAAGAAATATGTATATGATCCTGACCATATTATCACTTATGATAATCTAGAGATTCAGAAGGATATGACGTACGAGCAAACGCCAATAAAGATTCTAGAACGGGAAGTGCGTCAACTAAGAAATAAAGTTATTCCTATGGTCAAGATTCAATGGAAGAAAACATGGCCATATGAAGGAACATGGGAAACCGAAGTAGCCATGAGGAAAAGATTCTCAGAATTATTCAACTATAAGTACACTCTCCATAATCCATGTATTGAATTTGGGGACCAAATTCTTCTAAGTGGGGGAGGGTGTAGTGCCCCAGAATTTATGTAATAATTTCTGGATCATTTATAGAATTTTTTGGAATTTATTAGGAATTTATAAGGGCTAAATAGAATAATGGATTATTAGATTAACAAATCATTATAAGGCCCAATTGTGTTAAATAATTAACCTAGCCTATTTAAATAAGATCCAGAAGGTCTAAGGACCAAGCCCATTAAGTTTGGCCCATATTCTAGAAGGTTATTTAGCATATTCACGTATTTTAAGGATAAATACTATTTTATAGATAATTATATTAGATAAATGAATAAAAGAGTTTTATTAATTTGAAATTCTGTGCACGTGAGATGTAACGGTCTATCGTACGATCGCCACATGCATGTAACGCACCTAGACTGATGCGTTACACCCTGATAGTTCCTTGAATGAAAGAACGAGCAAAAAGATTAGAACTTTGTGATCATATCTGCAACAGATCGACTTGGGAGAGTTTATAACATTACTAAGGACTCTTAGGGATTATGTTCTGGCAATTAAGGACTCTAGAATCGATCTAATCTTCAAACCCTAGCCAAAACCCTATAAATAGGACCTAGTTCTGAACTGAGCGACCCTTACTTTTAGCTCGTAAAGAATCAAGGTAAGGAGATAGAATTTCAGGTAAGTTCTTTAGAAGATTTTGTTTAATATACTTTAGACTAATAGTTCTCCAAATTTCGTACTAGGAGATCAAGCAACCAAGGATATTGAAGCTTCCAAAGTTGCTGGTTTGACCATAGTAACTCAGGATTCAGAGCAAAGGACCCCTGAAGATCAAGAGACTAGGACGTCTAAACGAGATAATTATAATTCAATCCTTTAGAACTTTTGATCACCTTAGTTTCATATTCTTACCCTAAAAATTTCACATCTTTAGGACAAGAGGTTGGAGAGATAGAGCAGCAGGAAGTTGCTAGAAAATCGTTGGAAAAGGAGAGCTAGGGCTCAATTTTCAGATTCAAATTAGAAGCTTAAAGCCTAGTTAAGAGGTAGGTTATCTCATGATTGGCAAAAACATCTTGTTAGAGATAAAAGCCCTCTGATTGTGTTTTATTTCATGTATTATAGATCATGGATTTCATGTTTTAGTGGGTTCATGCATACATACATATCTTTAGCCCTAATCAAAGATGAAAGATATTATCTTGTCAATTCACTGCAACCTATGCATCTAGATGACATTTACTTTGTTTTATCATAATTGGGGTAGTTAAATCTTTTCAAAACATGACATGGCTTCAAATCATAGTCTTTTTATTTCTTTATACTGTTAGCAGGGACTCTGACGCATCATACTTAGACCTTCACAACATGTAACGGCCTTACGATGAGCCGTCACACCCTCTGTTACATTTTAATTGCTTTGTTATCTCTGACGCACCATAACAGGAGCATTACACTACTGTAATGGCCCCTCGATAAACCGTCACAATCACTATACCACGCTCTTGTTAGACCGTCAGACCCCTGTGTTCTGTCAGCCCGAGGCAGAATGGTAACCAGTTAAGTTTACTTATAAATAAGCTAAGATAACTAAGTTTGGACCTGTTATCATGACTTTATGTTTAGTTACTGATTTATAATAGAAATTACATGATTAAGGTATCTTAAGTTATTTTAAGTTATGTTAATTTCATGTGCCAAAATTCTATAGTTTTGTATCTAAATCATGATTTTTCAAAGATGTATGGACGGAGTTTTATCTTGGTTTCACGTGCTACACATTCTCTTTCTATCAATAGAGTCATTTTCTTTAAGTACATGGCACATATTCCAGTATGTTGTCCATTAGTTCACACTTTGCACTATAGGAACATTATTCTTGGACATGAGAACCTCTCTATTAGATATTCCTTCCAATGGACTAAGAAATCTTGTTGCAAGGCCTCCGTAATTCTCCGCGAACTTGGGATTCCCACTAGGACGCCGAGTTGGTTGTACCATTAAAACCCAATTGATTAGATTACACTATCGATGTTTCTGGTTATCAGTAGTGTAACGAATCTATATTGGATCGGCAGGCACATGTAACGGCCCAATATACGACCGTCACATTCAATTGAGTCTGATTTCTTGGTTCTGGATTCAGACTAATGTAACGGCCCAATACTGGAGCGCCACGTTATGTAACGGCCCAGTACAAGACCGTCATAAGGCTTAAATATGTTAACCCAAGGTTTGACCCAAGGGTTGATATTCCAAGGTTTCTAAATGGACTATTGATGATCTAGAACTTATCATATTGATCAAAAAACCTAATATAATGAATAGAAAATAAAGAATGTACCGTTATGCTGTCGATTTATTTCCATAAGCATAACATAGTATAAGTCATTCTTGATTTCTCATGATTATTATTAAAGCATTCATTCATTGAATTATTATTATCAAGAGCTTGTTAGAATTGTACATTCTTGGCCATACTTTGTTGTTACATGCGTGGAAAAAGCTTGATTTATACTTGAAGATGCGATCGAGCACTGATTGTGTTCAAGGGCTCTATGCTAGTCCCCTCGGCTGATTGTCGGAAACATACTATTATAAATCATGGGGTATAAATCTACTGGTGTCGCATTGCGCTGGGAGTACTTTCTTTATAAATAAGTGAAGACCCACGATACAGCATGATTGATACTTATACATGACTTTCTTGATATTCCATAGAAATTCACGAAGTACTTGCTCATAAGTAAAAGATACTGGAGTGATGATTATGTGGCTTGCTAGTACATTCTCGTTACATTCTTATTCATGAAAGGCCATATCATGTTCTTTTAACATTCTTGCTAGTTCATACTTGCTCTCATTCTATCTTACATACTTTGGTTTAATCGCATGATTGATCGCATTCGCATGATTTTACCTTATTCCTCTCTAGCAAAAATGTTAATTACTTTAAGATGCCTTCATGTTGATGCAAAGATACCTACTGGACAAGTGTGCTCATTACCTATTTCCATTCTTTTTCAGAAAATGGAAGTGAGTCGGGTTCGGATTCGGAATGTTCAAGTAGCGGATCCGAGAGTGAATAAAGAATGAGCGAGGACTAAGGAAGTTTACATTATTTAGATCGAGTCTATGTAATTTCTTATTTCTTGAGTCTAGCATGATGAAAGTTGAATTAATAATTGTATTCGAATAATGGATTTGATTATTAATGAAAGTTGAAGTTGAGTAAATGTTGTGCGATTGTATTCTTATGTGTGTGATTGTCTTGCACTCTGATCGTTCTTGCTTGCAAGAGGCTTATCATACCGGCTATTCGCGTTCCTCGAGCGAGTCTTCCGCTATAATAAAGGCTCGGGGCGTGACAGTAGCAGCCTACCATCTTGGTCTTGTCCGATGTCGCCATTGTAGTGGCGATGCAGTCCACCTCCTGGGTCTCCAGGAGTTCCACGAACGCGACCCCCAAGAAGTTGGGGAAGCCGACGACGGGCAGAAAGCTTGCAAACTGAGTTGGCACCGCCAAGTAGCCATGGTCGACATGGCAGGTAACAGCAAGCGGTCCGCAGGAGACGGCCATCGTGATCTCAGGAATGCAACCCTGCAATTGAAGATCAAATAATTAGTACTTTAAGAAGGGGCCATAAGGCCCTTAATCCCGGCGAAGAGATGAAGGGTGGTTTTTGTCCCACTGGGCGTGCCAGACTTGTGGACGCACTTTTCGTTAAAATCGTGGTTTCATTTGTTAATTGGTTTATTAAGTGCGTGGGCGTGCCAGTCACAGAGTGACGGTTTATTCGGACTTCATGGAAGCCCGGGGTGCACTCGATCTAACTCGGTCAGACGATTGTATAGTTCGAGTCGGGACCAAAACCCGCCGCGCCATAAAGGTCACGGCATTATTTACATCCCCTCGGAGAGGGGAACGCCCTTGATTAATCACCGGGAAAAAGGGCCTCATGGCCAGAAAATTAATCACGTAGAAGTTTATTAAGAAATACGGAAGTCCCCGTACGAGGGTGTGGAGAAAATATTTGAGCTCATGTCGGTCCTGAGTTGACCATTTAATGTTCGGACGAGTGTCCGGCTTGAGGATAGCGTAATCGTCACGAGAAAACTGGAACATGTGTATGTCGGGATACGACAAATTTATTGTTCAGAGGAACGGGAAGAGTTCGGTTAAATCCCGATTAGAGTGGTCGGAAACCAATGAGTTTGTCGGCCCGATGCAAGATCAAGCTGCGACCATACTACGGTGGACCCCCCGCGGTCGAAGTCAGGCTCGCATGGGCATCGTCAATATTTTCGGTGCCAAAGGGGGGCAACGGTAGGATGTCCTGGGATCAGATCCCAGAACCAAAACGTGTTCAAAGGGAGTGGGCTATAGGCCGAGGATGTGGGTCAGACAATGAGCATGATCGGGGTGGACCCGAGGTCTAAGCGCGGCCCACAAAGACCTTATTGATATTCCCGTGCATAGGGTCTGGGGGTGATGAGAGCCGCATCGTTCTATTCATTATTGTAATCATTATTCATTTATTTATCTATTTATTTTTCTTGTATTGCTCATTGATTCTCCTTTTATTATCGGTGCGTTATATTCTCCTTTCTTTATTTATTTTATTATCGTTCTTTTATTTTTTTGTTATTTATTTATTTATTTTATATTTTTATATTTTTATAATTTTATTATTATTATTATTTATTTTTATTAGTTATTATTATTATTATTATTTGTTGCATTTGGAGTGTGCGTGGGAGGGTCTTCACACGATATACAAGGCCCTATTTATGCAAGCTTTAATGCAATTAGTTTAATGCATGCATGGAGGAGGGGGTGCTTTCTTTTTATTCGTGAAATGCACAAGGGAAGCTTGCATTATTTCCTTTTATCTTTTTATTTTATTTTATTTATTATTATTATTATTATTTTATTATTATTATTATATTAATCCTGGTGAAATGCGGTAATATCTCCCCTACACCGGAGCGCTGGGAGAGGGTGGTGAAGGCAAGCTAAGAGTGTGCCGGATAGAGGGTGGATGGGTGTGCCGGGTAGAGGGTGGCTAGAGTGTGCCGGTTAAGGGTGGATTGAGTGTGCCGGGTAGAAGGCTGAAAGGGTGTACCAGGTAAGGGCTGAAAGAGTGTGCCGGGTAAGAGCTAAAAGGGTGTGCTGGGGGAGGGCTGAAAGAGTGTACCGAGTAAGGGCTGAAAGGGTGTGCCGGGGAAGGGCTGAAAGAGTGTGCCGGGTAAGGGCTAAAAGGGTGTGCCGGGTAAGGGCTGAAAGAGTGTGCCGGGGAAGGGCTGAAAGAGTGTGCCGAACAAGAGGAAGGCTAGGCCGTGCCGGGCCTCCAGGGATTCTTGCAAGGTATTTCTTATTTACCATTATTTTGAAGGTTAAATTTATGGTGTGTTTTTATTTCTTTTATTAGTTTTAATCCTGACGAAATTTCGACAGCATCTCCCTCGGACCCGGGATGGAAGGAGAATAAAGGGAATGCGCCCACATGGAGTGGCAGAACCCAACAATCTGAGGTGTGCGCTAGGGGCGACCGCACCTTTGATGAAACTTCGGAAAGCCCGGAAGAACCAACGAATGGAAGATATCTCCAAGACTGGCCAGGGGGGATTCAGCTACCAAGGGAGGAGGGAGACAAAGGGATCAAAGGAAAGATGTTAGGCTCGTAGGGCTCAAGGAGAGGAAGGAACAAGCTTCCCATTTGGGCCAAAGACCAAATGTGGAATCCCGGCCCTTAAAGGGGAAGAGCATCCACGCATAGAATCCAAGAACACCAAGAAAACAGCAGAGGAAATGCACAACATACCACACGCAGTGGGATACACCGAGGGAGGCCACAAGAAACCCAAAAGAAGGGGGGGAGACTTTCATTCATAAAGAAAAATGACCGTGACCGGCCATGCACATTGCGGTATACATCGAGGCCGAAGCCACAGAAGAGGGGAGAAGAAGAAAAGGAAGAACATGGAGAGGAAATAGGAGGGGAGCTGGGGTCGAGCAGAGGCGACAGCTCCCTGCTCTTCCCCACTCCCCCTGCTACACAGACCCTCCCTCTCTCTCTCTTTCTCTTACTCTCTCTTCTTTCTCTGGCCTCCGGGAAGCCTCCAATGCCGGAGCAGCTTCTTCTTCCTCTTCTCTATTCTCCCAGTCACAGGCTCTGTTCGTCTCCGTGGGTGTGCCCTCAACATCTGTGGTCATCTCCTATTCGCCGGAGAAGAGGGGGTTTTTATACTCCCAGTGGTGGGAGCCTTCGAACACGAACGGCGGAGGCGGGAAGTGACGGGCATTGAATGGGGATTTGACTTTCCCCGTCCTCGGTGGCAGGGGGTAGCCTGCATGCCTTCATATCCGGTTGATATGTCATACAGCCCACTGCGCGCCAAGGATCTCTAGGGCATGGGCGTTAGATTTTTTCTGCCGGATATACTCCTCTGCTGCCATCGGTTAAAGTTATTGCCACCGGATATACTCCTCTGCTGCCAGCTGTAAGCTTCCCACCGTTTAAGTGCCCTTCCCACTGGTTAAACGCTACGGCCCATCGGTTATTAGTTCTCAGCGGCCAGCTTCATGAGATTCTCGCGGCATTCTGCATTTAAGTCAAAATCTGATGTGCCTAATAACGGATTAGCATTCTCCCACCCAATGAAAAGCTTGTGGCTGTGCCTTTTTATGACTTCTGGGATGTGGGCATGGCCAATGACACTCCTTGGCTTGGCAAATCCTTCCACTGCTGGGTAATTGTCTTAATCTGTGTAAAGAACTGTACCCCAACCCTACCGTAGAAGTTCAGGTCGCCTCCAGAAGATGCCATGGGGCCAGTAAATAGGAAGAATGCCAATAAAATTGGAATTGGAACGTTGATGCCAGCCTGTCCTACTTCAATCTCATTCTAGAATTTCCTTGCAGAAACCCCGCTGCGATGAATATAGATGCTCTGTTTTTTGTGTTTGCTCTCATTTACCATCTTGATGGCCTCTTCTAAGTTGTCAGCTTGCATGCATAGGAGGATAGGGCCAAAATTCTCCTCCTCATAACATTTTAGGGTGGCAGTAACGATAAGATGGTTGATCCAACGAGATTTCCTTGCTTATATGAGGGAACCACAATATCTCTCCCATCAAAGGACAAGTTTAGCTCCACTATCAGCTCCACTTTGGATCAGGTTGTAAATGTGCTCCTTGGCCTATCGACTAATCACTGGACCAAGGTCTGTCCCAGGTTCAATTTCAGCATTTACTTTCAGTGACTTGGCACGCTTAGCAAGTTCATTCTCCCATGGCTTCGAATCCCCGACAAAGACAGCCGTGCCAAGTGACATACATCTCTGGTCAGCCATATTAGAACCAACAAATGAAATGGCCTTAACATCATCATCGTCACAAGTGTTGTCCACAGTCCCAACAATTCCATGGACAACGTTCAGAGCACCATTGGGTAAACTAGCTTCCATTGCCAGCTCCGCGAGCATCATAGCAGCCCCGGTTTTTTTTCTTTGATGGCTTTAATACAAATATGTTGCCGCATGTGACAGTCACTGGGAACATCCACAGGGGAATCATCGCAGGATAGTTAAATGGGCATGTCCCTACATAGATGACGAGGGGGTTCTTTGACGCTATGAGGCGGGGGAGTGCACAGAGGAGGT
This sequence comes from Amorphophallus konjac, assembly GCA_022559845.1. NCBI lineage: Eukaryota > Viridiplantae > Streptophyta > Magnoliopsida > Alismatales > Araceae > Amorphophallus > Amorphophallus konjac. The sequence goes on from CM040121.1 coordinate 155,063,741, forward strand.
GCGGAGGGAGATCGCAGCAGTGGTTGGCGTGGCCCGATGCGGGGGCCACCCGGTGAGGTGCATGGCAACCCGGCGGCAGTGTGTCGGGTGTGAAGGTGACGAACCGGTGAGACGGGGAGCGGTTATCCGGTGCGGTTTATACCCTTCGGCACAGTGGTGTGCCGGTGGAGGGGGAGTGTGCCATGGAGGGGTCATTCAAGTGTGCCGTGGAAGAGGCCATTCAGGTGTACCGCTGGAGGAGGCAGCGGGTGTGCCGGGCACGGACGCTCGCGGGTGTGCCAGCCGAAGAGTGAACAGTCAGACACACAATTCTTCCAAACACTCTTACCCTTTCATTCGCAGGACAAGTATCACTTGCCTCCATTACCAAGCAGGTAACCCAGAGAAGATCCACCACTAGGAGCCGCATGAATTTCAGTTGAAGGACGACCCGTAATAAAAAATTACACTGTTTTGGCCATCTGCTCTGAAGTAATTGTTCGCATTGTTTCCCTAGATGCCTGCTGAGATCTGCTCAGTATTGTCCACTGGTGCAGGAGCAGGGTATAGGTCTGGTATTTGACATCATGGTTGATCGGATCCTTCAGAAGGTATTTGAACTGAGTGCCTGAGGAAGAATCAATCCAAACAAAGTAAATGCATGATATGGTTTATCAGCAGCCAAAAGGTACCCTGCGATAGACATTTGTGTTATGTCAATCGCACCGATGCATATCCATCTAGCAGTATTGATGCCAAACACAACCGGAAGAGACTACAGTCCCAGAGCCCTGTTTCCATCAATGCTTTTGAAATCATTTGCAATAGCAATTCCTGGCCCAGCAATGCTATACAAGAGGGTGAGTATGACTACATCTGAAGTTAAAGCTCCGAATGATGCTTGGCCAGCCCACCATGGTAAGCTAATATATCTGATCCCCGTAGTAAAATTTCCAACCCATCCATTTCGTTTGAGCTTTAGGGGTGGGGCAGAATCAGCATAAGAAGTCAAGGATCCACCAACAACCAAGTAAAGGATGATAGGAAACTCGTGTCCTACACAAATATCCAATAAACCTCCTAGGCAGAGACCTCCCCAAAGCAGTAACCAAATCTGGGTTATGACTTCACTTTTTGATATAGCTCCTGATGGAATTGGACGATAAGGTTCATTGATTGCATCGATCTCCTGATCAAACCAGTCTTTTAGCGCCTGTGTGTAGCCAGCAAGGCACGGAGCAGACATCAACATGCAAACAACTGATCTAGCTACATCTTCAATATTCCAATGAAAGTTTCCAGAAGCAGCCGCTCTACAGACCACTCCCCAGACCCATGGTGGCCAAGTTACTGGTTTCGTAAGTCGAAGATGAACCTTCCACTTATCCGTTTCTCCACAGGCGCCCTTTGTTTCAAGGAGCTGGTTGAAGCGGTGAGGTTAACCCATGGGAATTGAGGAGGATCCGGTGAGGTGTACACCATCCGGCACAGGGGTGTTCCGGGTGCGAAGGTGGCGTGGGGCCGGTGAGGCAAGGGAGGTGGCTTGGGTGAGACAAGGGAGAGAAAGAGAGTGGGCCACCCATTTTATTTTATTAATACATATATGTTATTTATTATTATTGTTATTATTTCTTTTCTTTTCTTTTTCTTCTCTCCCCTTTTTTTTCTTCTTCTATTTATTTTTATTTTATCTTCCTCTTTCTTTCTTCCCTTCCTTCTTTGCTTTTTCTTTCTTTTCTTTTTCTTTTTCTTTTTCTTTTTTTTTGGTGTCCACACAAACCGGCATGGTTCTTGAATCAATGGTGTTTACTCATTCACAAACCGTTCTTAAATAGCTCAACGCACGGTTAACATGCTTGATTTGTTCCTCCCGCTCAGGATCTCATTCGGTAGCGGCCTCCTAAGTCTGCTTTTACCACCCCTTGGGTTCGGGACGTACCACTTAGAGAGGGAGGAAGAATATGTTTAGGAAGTTCACGAGAGGGTTCGAGAGACCTGGGAATATGTCCCTCCCCTGCCCTATCACATGTTGGGGTTCAGCCCTCGGCTAGTGGGGTTTATTTTGTTTTTCTTTCCCTTGTCATCTTGGAGAGACATTCATACGACCAGGGTTTTCCTTGTGGGGACTTTGCCCCTTTTTGGAGACTTGACCAAGGTTTTTCATTGTGAGGACTTTGCCTCTCCCGACATGTATTTGGGGTATCACACTTTTTTTTTATTTGGCCCCCTTGTGCCGAGACTTCCCCCTACTAAGGTGGTGGTTTGGTTCAGTAGTCTAGCCCAAGGTCATGCTCCCTCGTTGTGAACCGATAAGGAGAGAATGGGTAGCACTCTACACCCTCAGTTCGGCTTTAGCTTTCCTCAGATTTCGCACTGTAAGACCCGTATCTTGCCGGATTCTTGATAGTTCGGAACTAGAATTTTATTCTGCGAACTTAGCCTATTTTTTTACAGATTTTTAGGGCATTTTCTGGTATTTATTTGGTATAGTTAAAGTATTTATATAAAACAATTAGGCATTTATATAATTTTACTTTATTTAGGGTTAAAATGTAATTAGAGTTACATTTTCAAAAAACATATAAACAAAAATGTTAAAAACGCACGCACGCACGCCTCTCTCTCTCCCCTCATCTCTTTCTTTCTCTCCCTCACGCTCTCTCTCGCCGTGCGACGCCGTCACCCCCCCCTCTCGTTGGTTCGGGCCGAGACGACGTCGGACGGAGGCGTGGCGGGTACCGTTGGAACGGGCTCGACGCGAGGATCGCGTTGGCGCCCTTCTTCCAGCGGTTCGAGGAGCGAGGAGACGGGATCATGCGAGAGCAACCGCGGCGACCTTCGGCTCGTGCGCGCCCGGAACGACTTTTCCTCCGCGACCGAAGTAGGGGGATGGACTCCTCACCTCGCTAGGATCATTTTGGCACCACATGCACTCCCATGCGTCTTCATTTTCCTCGATTTCTGTGCATTTTTCCATGTTGGAGTTATTTAACCCGATTTTGGGAAAATCGGAGATTCGGACTTTCTTTTGAGTTTTGATTGCATAAGTAGCTGTAGAACTGTTGTATGGGCTGTTTGGTTTTGTTTATTTTCATTTATGTATGTTTCCGGCCCATCCGGGCGGTGTTTCGATTGAGATCGAACCCGACCCGCCGTCACGCCGTTAATACGGCTGATGCTGACCGTCCATCGTTATGCGGCTAGCAATGGACCGCATATCTCTTTTGTGCGGTATGACTTGGACCGTCCAAGACCATAGGCGGCCTAGTTGAGACCGTCCGTCTTATGGAGCGCCAAAGTGGCAAGAACTCCAACGGTCAACCCCAGACCGTTCAACCCTTATGCGGTCTAGCCCTAGACCGTTCATCTTCATTGTGCGGCCCTGCCCTGGACCGCATATCCCTTTGACCCTCTATGGCAGTTCGTTTGAACGACCGCTGACCAGACCATCCATGTCCCTTATACGGTCTATCGTATGACCGTTCCTCATATTTTCTGGCATATTTTTTTTATTCTGCAAATTAGTTTAAGTTCGTTTGATGTTATACGGCCACAGGGTGACCGTTCAACAACTTATACGGTCACAGGGTGACCGTCTAATGTTTCTTAGGCGGTGAGCAAGGGACCGCCCATCTAGATAAGCGGTGCTGATGGAACCGTTCATCTGTTCACGTTGATTCTTCTGCGGTCGGAGCACTGACCGTTTATCCCAGTGGCGTGGCCATGGGAAGATCGTTTATCTCCTTGGGCGGCCAATGGAGAACCGTTTATCGTTAGGCGGCTGGAGCAAGACCGCCCATCTGTACAGGTTCGAAAATGGGTTTATTTGTGCGAATCCGTGCTTGATTATCTGTGTAGGGTTGTTTTTCTCACGTTCCTTGTGATAGATCCACTAGTCGTAGCCCTACGACGTGGGTCAACCCACCAGGGAGGGGTGGTAGGGTATCCCAATCAGCGGTTTCAAAGCTAGTTCTGTGGGCCCCCGGCTTGGCCGTAGCATCCTACGGAGGGGGAAAACTAGCTAGAGGACCTGGCTCAGGCGAGAGTCAGTGTGTGCACACGTGGTAAGAGACAGGGACTGGCACTGACGAGTGTCGCTCTGACTAGTTACTCGGTTCGATACTGGTTTTGTTACGCCTCTCCATGTAGACTCAAGACACGTGAGTTGCAGAGGCTGCAGAGTAAGTCGTCTGGGACGCATCTAGTCTCTTCCTTCTAGTGGACTCTTTTGTTCTACGTCGCAGTAGACTTCTCCTATCACTTGGGAGTAGTGAGCTATATTTATTTTCAGCACTGTGCTTTATTTGAGTTTGGCTTTTGGTAGCTGGTTAGCTGTTTATTTTTCTGCGTAGTTAGATTTACAGCTTTCTTATTAATTGCTTTAATTATGGCATGTCCCTATTTTTTTGCTTTGTTTGCATGCTGGTAGCCCTTACTTGTGCATGCTTGCGTGTAGTCTGTGGTAGGGATCCGCGTGACCCCTACTGAGTCTGGCTGTGACTCACCCCTTACTTTTGCAGGTGAGCCGCCCCAGCCTCACGCGGGTTGGTCGTCCTGTGCTTTTGGCGATCGAGTCTAGAGTCGCCAGCTGTGTCGGTTTGTCCTTTCTTTTTATTCTTTTGGCCTGGGTATGCCCCGTGTAGTTGTATATTTATTTTTGGACTTGTGCTCTCTGTTGTAAATCTGGACTAGTGTATATTTTTACCACTCTGATATTTTAAATTGCTTCCGCACTATATTAATTTTATGACTATAATTAATTTCTGCGCGTTGTAATTCCAATTCGTTTTGCAATCTCTCGACAAACCTCACTAACCCTTACGGGGCCTCATCAGCCTCTTGGGTGGCGTCCCCAGTTCTTGGTATCGGTGTATCAATTTTATCGGTGTATCGGTATCTGGAGCTCTGGGTCGTTACAGTTGGTATCAGAGCGGTGTTGGGGAATTGTATAAGAAATTAAAATTGCATGTGCGAGTCCAGAGCAAGTCCACTTGAGTCGTCTATTGCTGGCTTAGGATGTTTTCCGTACTTACGAATGTGTTTTCCATTGTCGTATATTTTCTAGCTTTGAGATGTCGCCGCGAAAAAAGAGAACGCCGTGAAAAGGAAGACCTCCTGTTCCTCAGGAAGAGGGTGGCACTTTTCATCCTCATGTTGTACCTGCTCCTCCTCCTATTGTGCCAGCTCCAGTTCAATCCGTGCCTGTTCCAGCCTCAACTGCTGCCCCTCAAGCCGACTTGCCTGGTGGTCGTGGCAGAGCACTCAAAGAATTTCTGCTGTTCAACCCACCATCGTATGATGGTCAGTCTGATCCTGAGGTGGCAAGACAGTGGCGTGATGCGACGGAGCGCATATTCCGAGCAATGGAGTGCGCGAAGGACGAGAAGGTCATGTTGGCAACCTTTCAGCTTCAAGGTGCAGCGCTGACGTGGTGGAGTGCCGAGTGGGCAGTTGCTTTCCGTTCCCGACCGCTTCTGCAGATCACCTGGCCAGAGTTTGTAGCAGCTTTCGAACGTGCTTTTACTCCAGCTTGTCTTCAGATGGCTAAAGCATATCAATTCATGGAGCTGATTCAGGGTGATATGACCGTGGTGCAGTACCGCAACAAGTTTCTGGAATTGGGTCAATATGCACCCCATGTCCTTGCAAATGAAGCCATGAAGACGCAGCAGTTTTTGCGAGGATTAAAGCCAGAGTTACGACTACCGTTGTATGTGACCCGTGTGGCCGACCTGGATGGAGCATACCAAGCAGCCGTGACTTTAGAGATGGAGTTGGCGAGGTCTCGAGGTCAGCTTCCCGTTGTAGTTCAACCGACCGTACCTCAACCAGTTATTTCAGGTGTTCAGCTCGCCGTTCCTGTTTCCGGTGGTTCTTCGTCTAGTTCTCGACCTAGTTCGTTGTGGAAGCATAAGAAGTTTAAGAAGCGGTTTGACCAGCAGACTCCCTCAGGCACTGTGCAGCAGACGTCTTCTTTTCAGCAGCGCCAGGGACCTTTTGTTAGTCAGCCGAGGATGTGTTCACGATGCGGTGGTAGCCATCCTGGTGTTCTGTGTTCTTTGCCAGTGGTATGTTATGCTTGCGGTCAGCCGGGTCACATAGCGCGAGACTGTTCGCAGAGGCCGAGGCCAGTGCAGTTTTCGCAAGTTACCCAGCCGCAGCAGCAGTTTCAGTTTCGTTTACCTCTGCCGCAGTTACCTCCATCGTCCTATCAGAAAGTGCCAGCGCCTTCGCAGTAGTCTTCTGCCCCCAGCCGTCAGTCGAGAGGCAGAGTTACCCATATCTCGCGTGTAAAGGCAATAGCGTCAAATCTGGTGGAAGGTACAGTTTTGATTTTTGGTCGTCCAGCGCATGTTCTTTTTGATTCAAGTGCTACTCATTCATTTATTTTCGAGGATTTTCTTGCTCGCGTTGAGGAGCCGATGGTGGAAGTGGCATGTAATCTACTTGTCGAGCTACCATCGGGAGATTTTATGGCTACTCCTGTATGCCTAGAAGATTCCCCAGTTGTCATCAATGATCACCGGATGCCAGCAAAGTTCTATGCGCTGCAGTTGATTGATTATGATGCTATTCTGGGCATGGATTGGCTTGAAAGATATGGTGCCGTGGTGAATTACAGATTGAAGCATGTCTTCTTCATGCCACGGGGGAAACCAGCTTTCTATTTTCAAGGTTTGATTTGGTTCTTCAGTTGCCTCCTTTTCCTTCTGTTTAAATTTCAGGGACGAAATTTCTTTTAGGAGGGAGGGAATGTAAGACCCGTATCTTGCCAGATTCTTGATAGTTCGGATCTAGAATTTTATTCTGCGAACTTAGCCTATTTTTTTACGGATTTTTAGGGCATTTTCTGGTATTTATTTGGTATAGTTAAAGTATTTATATAAAACAATTAGGCATTTATACAATTTTACTTTATTTAGGGTTAAAACGTAATTAGAGTTACATTTTCAAAAAAAATATAAATAAAAATGTTAAAAACGCACGCACGCCTCTCTCTCTCCCCTCGTCTCTTTCTTTCTCTCCCTCACGCTCTCTCTCGCCGTGCGACGCCGTCACCCCCCCCTCTCGTTGGTTCGGGCCGAGACGACGTGGGACGGAGGCGTGGCGGGTACCGTTGGAACGGGCTCGACGCGAGGATCGCGTTGGAGCCCTTCTTCCCGCGGTTCGAGGAGCGAAGAGACGGAATCGGGCGAGAGCAACCGCGGTGACCTTCGGCTCGTGCGCGCCCAGAACGACTTTTCCTTCGCGACTGAAGTAGGGGGATGGACTCCTCACCTCACTAGGATCATTTTGGCACCACATGCACGCCCATGCGCCTTCGTTTTCCTTGATTTTTGTGCATTTTTCCATGTTGGAGTTATTTAACCCGATTTTGGGAAAATCAGATATTCGGGCTTTCTTTTGAGTTTTGATTGCATAAGTAGCTATAGAACTGTTGTATGGGCTGTTTGGTTTTGTTTATTTTCATTTCTGTATGTTTCCGATCCATCTGGGCGGTGTTTCGACTAAGACCAAACTCAACCCGCCGTCATGCCATTAATACGGCTGATGTCTGACCGTCCATCGTTATGCGGCTAGCAATGGACCGCATATCTCTTTTGTATGGTATGACTTGGACCGTCTAAGACCATAGGCGGCCTAGTTGAGATCGTCCATCTTATGGAGCGCCAAAGTGGCAGGAACTCCAATGGTCAACCCCAGACCGTTCAACCCTTATGCGGTCTAGCCCTAGACCGTTCATCTTCATTGTGCGGCCCTGCCCTGGACCGCATATCCCTTTGACCCTCTATGGCAGTTCGTTTGAACGACCGCTGACCAGACCATCCATGTCCCTTATACGGTCTATCGTATGACCGTTCCTCATATTTTCTGGCATATTTTTTTTATTCTGCAAATTAGTTTAAATTCGTTTGATGTTATACAGCCACAGGGTGACCGTTCAACGACTTATACGGCCACAGGGTGACCGTTTAATGTTTCTTAGGTGGTGAGCAAGGGACCGCCCATCTAGATGAGTGGTGATGATGGAACCATTCATCTGTTCACGTTGATTCTTGTGCAGTCGGAGCACTGACCGTTTATCCCAGTGGCGCGGCCATGGGAAGATCGTTTATCTCCTTGGGCGGCCAATGGAGAACCGTTTATCGTTAGGCGGCTGGAGCAAGACCGCCCATCTGTACAGGTTCGAAAATGGGTTTATTTGTGCGAATGCATGCTTGATTATCTGTGTAGGGTTGTTTTTCTCACGTTCCTTCTGATAGAGCCACTAGTCGTAACCCTACGACGCGGGTCAACCCACCAGGGAGGGGTGGTAGGGTATCCCAATCAACGGTTTCTAAGCTAGTTCCGTGGGCCCCCCGCTTGGCCGTAGCATCCTATGGAGGGGGAAAACTAGCTGGAGGACCTAGCTCAGGCGAGAGTCAGTGTGTGCACACGTGGTAAGAGACAGGGACTGGCACTAACGAGTGTCGCTCTGACTAGTTACTCGGTTCGGTACTGGTTTTATTACGCCTCTCCATGTAGACTCGAGACGTGAGTTGCAGAGGCTACAGAGTAAGTCATCTGAGACGCATCTAGAGTCTTCCTTCTAGTGGACTCTTTTGTTCTACGTCGCAGTAGACTTCTCCTGTCACTTGGGAGTAGTGAGCTAGATTTATTTTCAGCACAGCGTTTTATTTGAGTTTGGCTTTTGGTAGCTGGTTAGCTGTTTATTTTTCTGCGTAGTTAGATTTACAGCTTTCTTATTAATTGCTTTAATTATGCCATGTGCTTATTTTTTTGCTTTGTTTGCATGCTGGTAGCCCTTACTTGTGCATGCTTGCGTGTAGTCTGTGGTAGGGATCCGCGTGACCCCTACTGAGTCTGGCTGTGACTCACCCCTTACTTTTGCAGGTGAGCCGCCCCAGCCTCACGCGGGTTCGTCGTCCCGTGCTTTTGGTGATCGAGTCTAGAGTCGCCAGCTGTGTCGGTTTGTCCTTTCTTTTTGCTCTTTTGGCCGGGGTATGCCCCGTGTAGTTGTATATTTATTTTTGGACTTGTGCTCTCCGTTGTAAATCTGGACTAGTGTATATTTTTACCACTCTGATATTTTAAATTGCTTCCACACTATATTAATTTTGTGACTATAATTAATTTATGCGCGTTGTAATTCTAATTCGTTATGCAATCCCTCGACAAACCTCACTAACCCTTACGGGGCCTCATCAGCCTCCTGGGTGGCGTCCCCAGTTCTTGGTATCGGTGTATCGATTTTATCGGTATATCGGTATCCGGAGCTCCGGGTCGTTACACGCACCATTTGATTTCGAGAGCGGGGTGTATGTGTGTGTGCGGGTTAATCCTGAGTTAGACTACAAAGACCAAAGAGTGAATTTCCAACTCCGCCGGTCCTCGTACCATGCCAGTTGTCACACCTATCTAAGGGTAGTACTTCTTAAGATAAAGCTCGTTCCAAGGGTGGGATAGCTCGGTCCCCTCAGCATTGACTAGCCTATAGGCATTGTCAGGGTGCACAGCTTGAATCACATATGGACCCTCCCAATTGGGTTGGAGTTTAGAACGTGGCCCACCAGGTTTCACAAAAACTCTTTTCACGACCATCTCATCGACTTTAAATTTTCTCTCAATGACCTTCTGTTGATAAAAACATTTGGGTCTATTTTGGTAAACACGTGCATGCCCTGCAGCGACCAGTCGCTTCTCATCTAAGAGTTCCAATTGAGCAAGGAGTGAATCACGATGTTCATCAATGGAAAGTTCCTTGTCTAATTGTACCCTGAGAGAAGGAATCATGGTCTCGTATGGGACTACCACCTCCATCACATAAGTAAGGGCGAACGAGGTTTGCCCAGTGGGAGTACGGACTGAAGTGTGATAGGCCCATAGAGCTTTGATAAGCTTTTTTGGCCATTCTGAGAACTTATTAGACTCACAAGTTTTCTTTATGATTTTGATCAGTGTTTTATTGGTGGCCTCTGCCTGGCCATTGCCTTGTGGATAATATGGTAATGAATGATACAATGCAATTTTGTACCTTTTGCAGAGGCCCTGAAAGTCCTGAGAAATGATTTGCGGCCCGTTGTCGGTGATGATGATGCTTGGAATGCCAAACATGCCGATGATGTTCTTCATGATGAACTTGCAGACGGTTGATGCTTTGATCTCCACATAAGCTTTGGCTTTGGCCCATTTGGTGAAGTAATCCGTTGTAGTAAGGATGAAAGATTTTTGCTTGGGGAGGGAGTTAGGATCACCAAGAGGACCAATGATGTCGAAAGTCCACATAGAGAAAGGCCATGGGAAGGATACTGGATGAAGTGAGGAAGATGGTGAATGAATTTTGTTGGCGTGAAGTTGGCACTTAGCACACCTACCGACATAGACATCACAATCATCTTCCATGGTGGGCTAGTAAAAGCCTTGCCAAAGGATCTTCTTAGCAAGCAATTGGCTATTCACATGGCCACCTCACACACCTGAGTGTGCTTCCTCAACACGCTTCCAGAGCTCATCATCATCAAGACATCTTAAAAGAACACCAGTAAGGCTTCTTTTATATAGTGCTCCTCCAACCAGTGTGTATTTCTGGGCCACTCTCCTTATGGCTTTCTTATCCTCTGATGTGGCTTCTTCGGGGTTGGACTGATCTTTGCAGTATTTGGCAATTTCATATAACCATGGCTTTTTCTCGTCAGTCGATTCTTCTTCCAATTCTACCAACATGATTTCCCACTTCTCAATAATTTCTCCCTCTTTGACCTTTCTTGATAATTCTTCCTTAATCCTCAGGAAGGTAACATCTTGAACAGCAGGGGTAAGACGCATGTGAATGACGATAGACTCACCCACGGGAAGGTGGGTCGACCCCAGCAGGCAGAAACCCTGGGCTGCGTTGTTCTGCGTCATGTTTGTTAGTGTGTCCCTTCTTTTGCCTTCTCTTGTTGTGCTTCCCTTTTTCTATATCCTATGGGTTGCATTGTTCTGCGCCATGTTTGTTGGCGCGTCCCTTCTTTTGCCTTCTCTTGCTGTACTTCCCTTTTGCTATGTTATAAAATTCCATAGCAGGTTTCAGATATTGGAGCCTTCTTTAATGTCTGGGCGCTCAGGTATCGCCTTATTTAAAAAAAATGATGATAGACTCAAAACATATACCTAGAGGGAAGTTTAAAGATGATGCCAAGGAGGTGAGGGCGTCGGCTAGAATGTTCTGGTCACGAGGGACATGGACAAAGATCAGTTTGGTGAATAGTTTGGCATAAGCAGAAGTAAGCTCTTGATAGGGATTGAGCTTGGGATCAAGGGTGTGATATTTGGTGAGCACTTGGCGGAGAATGAGTTGACTATCACCTACAATTCGCAGTTCGGTGACACCAAATGAATGGGCAGCTTCTAGGCCAGCTAGAAGAGCCTCATATTCAACTATGTTGTTGGTGACTGGGAATGTGAGCTGAAATGTCTATGGGATGGTGGCACCTTCAGGTGACAGGAGGATAATGCTGACACCTCTCATTTGGGAGTTCAAAGCTCTATCAAAATGTAACGTCCACATGTGATCAATTGATTGGTTGATGGACATCAGTTCCTCGTCTAGAAACTCTGATTGGATAAGATCAAATTTAGGGAGAGGATGGTGAGCGAGATGCTCGGCAATGGCATAGCCTTTAATCACCTTTTGTTGAATATAGGTGATATCAAACTGGGAGAGGAAGCTTTTCCAACGTGCTAGCCTATCAGTGAGGTCGGATTTCTCTAAGAGGAACTTGATAGGGTTCATCCGGGCAATCAAATGGACTTCGTGAGCCAGAAAGTAATGTGTCAATTTCTGCACTACCCAAACTAAGGCAGCACAAGTTTTTTCCATAACTGTGTACCTTTGCTCACAGGGGTTGAGAAGTTTGGACGTGTAATAGGTTGCCCTTTCCTTGCCCTCTTCATTAGTTTGTGCCAGGATAACTCCCACGAAGTCATCCAGGACTGAGATGTAAAGAATCAAAGGTTTGCCTAGTGCGGGTGATATCAGGACGGGTGGATTAGCCAAATATTCCTTCAGTCCTTCAAAAGCTTCCTAACACTTGGAATCACAACAAAACTCAGTTCTCGACTTGGTCAACTCATAAAAAGGTTTACACATTTGTGAATGTTGGGACACAAATCGACGAATGAACTGCAACCTCTCAATTAACCTCTAACTTCCCTCAGATTCTTTAGAGGTGGCATATCCCTGATTGCTTTAGCCTTATTGGGATCTATCTCAATACCCCTTTTGCTTACGATGAAGCCCAGTAACTTACCTGATGAAACACCAAACACGCATGTCTTTGGATTCATCTTCAATTGGAATTCTCTTGATCTTTGCAACACCTTACCCAGAACTTGTACATGCTCTGCTCTAGTCCTCGATTTCACTAATAAGTCATCCACATACACCCCCAAATATACGTGCATCATGTCATAAAATATTATCATCATAGCTCTTTGGTAAGTAGCTCCAGCATTCTTTAGCCCAAACGGCATGGCCACATAACAATATGTTCCCCAAAGTGTTGTGAATGATGTTTTCTCCTGATCCTCTTCTGTCAAACGAATTTTATTATATCCCGAAAAGTCATCCATAAATGAGAGAGTTTTATAACTTACCATGTTATCAATCAAAACATCGATGTGAGGCAAGGGTAAATCATCCTTTAGACACGTGCGGTTAAAGTCCCAGAAGTCAATACAGATTCTCACCTTCCCATCCTTCTTCATGACAGGGACAATGTTCGCCACCCATTGAGGATAAAAGATGACTCTAAAAAACCTGGCTTTGAGGATCTTGTCGACCTCTTCCTTCATTTCCAAAGCCATCTGAGGGTGCAAACGTCTTAACCTTTGCTTTACCGAGACGGACCCTGGTTTTAAAGTTAACCGGTGTTCAAGCAGGGTGGAATCCAAGCCCGACATATCCTCATAACTCCATGCGAACGTGTCTTTATACTCCTTGAGAACCTCTATCAGTGCCTCTTCTTCAAATGATGGCAAATTATCACTTATGATGACTATCCTAGGGTCTTCCTCGGTTCCCAAGTTTATCTCTTTGGTGGATTCTTCTACGGCAGCTGACGACTCATCAAATCTTCTCATTCCACTAGCATAAGTGCCAGCCGCATCCTCATATTCTTCATCCCCCTCTTCCATAGGGTATTCTTCATTTGTGATCTCATAGACTCCATACCCTTCATCGATTGTGCAACTCTCCTCACATTCTAACTCTGACAGTTGGATGGGATTTTCTAGCAGTTAAGGAATGTCTAGGCATGCTTGACACCTGTGGGCTAGATCTAGAAGGAATCGACGAGGGATTTTCCTATCCTTGGATTTTATTTTGAGTACTACCCTTGACTTATTATTCCTAACCTGACTGACTTGTCTTACAGAAGATGAAGAAGAAGACTCTGAAGAATGTATAGGGAAAGACCCCTCAGAGGAGGGATAAAGAAGGTCACTCAGAGGACCTTGGATGAGCGGCCCGTAAGTCGGGGCACACTCATGGGAGATGTAAGAGGTCTCCTAAAAAAATGTGTTGTTGAGGAGTTGGGAAATTGGCATTTTTTTTCATTTTCATTTTCAACGACAAAACAATTAAAAGCAGTTGTAGAAGAAGAAAAGGGAATTATAGCTAAGAAGTTGGGAGGATCATACAGCAGATCCTGATTAAAAACTTTGCGCGCGTTGAAAAACCCGCGTAGGAATGTAAGTAGAGAAGGAGACTTGAGAAGATCATCATACAGTCGTCTGGCCTAGGAAGAAGTCTGCAGCAAAGGCTGAGGAGAATGGATGGAAAAAATGATGGAAAGCGATCCGTCAATGGCAACGTCTTCTTGACGAGGATTATTTGGAGTTCTGGCAACAACTATGGCATCACCTAGCATATCGGAGATCAAAGGCGGCCCTTCTAGGTGTGGAGGCAGGAACATCCACTGCAGTGCGATGGAAATATCGTGTATGTCAAACCATTTATACCATTCGCACTCCGGGTCATCAACCTTTCCCTTCTTGAGAGCCCTTGAGCATCCCCCAGCCAAATATGCAATTTGTGACCCCCCATGTGTTTCTTGCGAGTAGTCCCCCATTTGAACAATAGGCCCCTTCTTGAAGTGAGAGTATAAGGACCATGTAAGGGGTTTCTCATCTGCTTGTACGGGCCCTTGGAATCCTAGGCCAGCCCTGAAAATTAACCTTATTTTCTTCAACAGTCTCAGCCTCCCCTGTGATTGTGACCCTAAGCCTTTGCCTGGTTGGTAGCCCATGTTCCTCATCATCTCCCATCCTTTAGAGCGGGAAGGAAAACATGGCATTGGCATGGAAAGCAGCTTCTCTTGTGCCAACGGGGCGCGGCAAGGGTCACATACATCCAACAGCGAAAGAATGGGCCTATGGGTCGGCTAAACAGAGGGCAAAGAAGTGGCAATAGCATCTACCATAGGAAGGATGGGCATGCTAAACACCTTGACAATCCGCCCCTTTTACGAAAATTTCAAGCATTGATGGTTGGTAGAAGGAAGGGCATTCATTGCCTCTATGTAGGGACGGCCCAGTATGGCCTTGAAAGTTAGGTCCATGTCGAGAATATGAAATTATGTGGGAACCACAACAGGACCAACTTCCACGTTGAGGGTAATGATCCCCTTCGGTGGCCTTTTACTATTGTCATATGTTGTGACTGTGATTATTGAAGGCCTTATTTGCTCTATGTTGGCCCCACACAATTGAAGGGTGCTCATAGAAATCACATTGATAGACGCACCTATATCCACCAAGCATGGGTTCACAAACACTCCATTGATCTTTATCGCAATACACAATGCGTATTTCTAAGCTTCCTGAGGGGCAAGCTCGTAATCATGAAATGTGATGGCTGGTTGTGTACTTGTCGGTGTTAACACTGTCAAAATCTTTTCCATGGGGAGGTCTTCGTTTACGATGACCTTCTGAAGATATCCCATTAAAGCTTCTTGATAGGATTTGGACCTCTTAATCAATTTGAGGATAGAGATCCGGGCATGTGTTTTATCCAAATACTTCAGAAAATCATAATGTGTCCTAGGGGTGGACTCCTGTGGTTGTTCTTCGGTCCCTCTTTCTGGCTGGGATTGTTCTTGGGCCTGACTATTTTGGGGGAAAACTCGGTGGAAGATCCTTCCACTCCGAAGCACCATAGCCTGTGGTTTTTGCACCTCTATGGGGTTGATTGTGGGTTTAAGAAGGGGTTTAAGTGGTAGCGGTTGGAGAACAGTTGGTGGAGTAGGGGTGATGATGGGTAGTGGGATCTTGATGAGGGGTTTGTTTGGTAGAGGCATGGTGGAGGTAGACGGCACCTCGGATGGGTGGTGAATGATGAGGGGTTTTGAAGGCATAGGTGGAGGCGTAGTAGAGGTAGATGGCAAGGTCGATGGCCGGTGCATGATGAGAGGTTTAGAAGGCATAGGTGGAGATGTGGAGGATTTTTGTTGGTGGATCAGTAGGGAAGTGATGGTAGGGGTGCGGATGAGGGGGCGTGATGGTTGTGGGAATGAAGGAGGCCTAGTTGTAGGTTGTGACATGGGTCAGGGAGATGGAGGTGCTGCTCAGATAAGATGAGGGGGTTGGTTGGAAACATGATTGGTAGCGAGAATAGAGGTGCTTTCCGTATGCTAGCCTTGCCCTCTTCCAACTTTCGGGAAGGAAGAGATGGGGTTGACTTGTTGGTTATTAGGTTGTTGATGCTCCGGGAATGGGGATGATGCCAATATTTGGCTGCTGTTGTTGGGCCTGCTGAGGTTGTTGTTGTTGTTGGGGTTGTTGTTGTTGTTGCTGAGGCTGTTGAAATTGGGGTCTGGGAGGAGGTCTCCTGGCCTTTAGGGTGGCGATGTACCATCTCATTTCATCCCAGTCAATCCCTCCTTGATCATTCATATCATAAATGTAGTCTTTGAATTGGAAGCAGTTTTCCACTGTATGACCCGAATGTCTATGGAAGACACAGTATCAGGAGGTGTCGACATTCTGGGGCCATATGGGTCTTTCCCTAGGCAAAGTGAGTGCATTGGCGGCCATGAGAGTGTTAAATAAGTCTGGTAATGTTTTCGGTAAGGTGGGTACTGAGCTCTCTTAGGGCCAATCGGCCTTCTTTGTTGCTGTAGAGGGCCGTAATTTCCAGGGGGTGGAACTTTGTGGTACTGGGGAGGTGGTGGTTGTTGTTGCTGTGGATGAAACAGCTGAGGCATGTTGTTTTGGAGGAGGTTGTTTTGGGGTGGACGATGAAAAGGTTGTGGACCTTGTTGGTTCTGTCAAAAGGGAAGTTGTGGTGTTTGTGGAGGCCTTGGCTTGACTAGCTGGTTAGGGCTGCCAACTACACTCACTTGCTCATTCGTGACGACCCCTTCTGTCACTCCGCCCTGAACATTGACATATGCTTTCCTCACCACTCTTGGCTTGGGCTGCTCAAACATATGCATGAGAGGGGAGTCTTTCAACTGAGTTTGGATGTATCGGGCCCTCTCGTAGAGTTCTTCCATTGTGGCGAGCTTGTTCATAACCAAGATGTGCCTAAACTGAGGAGTAGAATTAGACATAAACATTTTAACTTGTTCTGGCTCCGAGAGGGTATCTCTTATCCTTTCTGCCAGAGACCTCCATCTATCAGCATATTGGACGAAATCTTCGTTCGTCCTCATCTTCTCGACCACTAAATTGGTGATGGAAAGGGATGGGCCGACCCGATCCTGGTACTTCTGAAGGAATTTTCTTTGGACCACATCAAAGTTCTCAGCCTCGCTGGGTTCTAAGGAATAGAACCATTCTAGCGCGGGGCCATCCAATGATCTCCGAAAAAGATATGCCAGTGATCTCTTGTCATTCTGCCAGAAAGAGGACTCATACATGAAGTCCTTAAGATGGATAAAGGGGTTGCCAGTGCCATTGTACATGCGGTACGTAGGCATTTCAGAAGGAGGGAAATGGAATATCGGGAGAACCGGCAATGAGACCTCAGGGGTGGACTTTACGTCCACCATTTTCTTCAGATCCTAAAATTGCTCATCCATTTTGTTTAACTTGGTGAGGAGAGACTGGGTGAGCACATCGGTGAGGGTGGCGCTTGCCACGGAGGAGGGATAGGCCTTCTGGAGGCCTGAGAAGGGAATCTCAAAGGGGGGGTATTGGGGTCTATCAGTGGATAGACCCGACAGAATTGGCATCTGAGGGATGGCTGGTGTAATATCTTGGACCCTTCGGATCCTTCTTTTTGGGTCTCGGAATTATTTTCTCGGAGAATTTGTTCTCATTTTAACTGGAATTATTTTTCAGACATTTTTTGGGTTCGGATCCGTGCGTTTCAGATCAGTTTCGCAGGTCCCGGAACGTGTTCCGCGGTTTCCCGTGTTTTTCCCTGATAGGACCTACGGAACCCCATAGCGGGTAAACCGAGTCGTTCACCTACTCAGGGATGGTACCATGGCGATCAGCGTGTTCTGAGGATTGCGGGGGTATATTTTTCTATTTTTTCATATTTTTCAGAAAATCCAGATTTTCTATATAACCCCATTTCTTTTTCTTTTCTCCTTTCTCTTTCTTCTTCCTCCTTCTTCCTTCTTCCTCCCGTGAGCGACCGGCGCCCCTCTCCTCCCCCTCTCCCGTGGACGTAGCGGCGTGCTCCCCTCTGGCTGCAGACGGCGGTGGGTGACAGCGCGGCGACGACGGTGGTGGCGTGGTGATCGTGGCGGCGTGCGTGGTTCGTGGGAAGCTCGAGAAGAACGAGGGTTTCAAGCGTGTTTTTGAGGATCGGCGACGATCCACCGCGTTTCGGATGAATCTGAGGTAGGGTGACGATCCTTAGCTCAGCATTTATCTTCCCCGTGATTTCTAGGCCGAGGCGAGGTCGAGAGAGGGCTATTTTGTGCGGGGAAGGGAAAATCATGTTTTGGGGCTTGAGTGGCCGATCTAGCATTTTAATCCACTATTTTATGGTTTGTAGGCATCAAAAGATGCATTGGGGGCTTGGGAGAAAGTTTCCCTTTTGGTTCCATTTCACCCGGGGGTGAATGGGGCGTGGAATGGCGATTTTGGGGTTTTCTCGCCGTTCTCAATTTTCTGGAACTCTGGCGGTCCTTCCAGTGACCGCCACTTCCTTTTGGCGGTCCCCATACGACCGTTTTTGGCGTCCCGTGTGTGGCTTGGGCCTGGCGGCAACACGATGAACCGCTAGAGCCCAGGTGGCGGCCTATTGGCCGACCGCTAGCCAAGTTGGCCGGCGTGGCCTTCAAAGCATTTTGACCATTGGAGGTTTTGGGGTCTAGCGGCCGAAGGTACAACTGCCAAATGCCCATGGGCGGCCCTATATAGGACCGTTTTCGCTTCCGCAACCAAGAGGGTGACGGTCTATAATGAGACCGCTAAATCCCTGTGGCGGCCTAAAGCTGAACCGCTAGCCCTTGTGGCGGCCCAAAAGTGGACCGCCAGCGATTTATGCCCAACCGGAGTTATGTTTTGCCGATTCGAGTCCCAGGTGAGTGGACCTTGATCCACGTGCTGACCCGTGATCTGACTAATGCTGGGCATCATGTGGGGGCCACATGTTAGGGTGTTGTGGGGTCCCGGGAGGTGGTGTTCTCGACTTGTGTCACCGTAAGTCGGTGTCGGTACGAGGAGCGGCCCTTGTACTTTGTCCAATTTTAGACGTTATTTTCGTTGACTAGAGAGTCTACTCTTTCAGTGACCCTCCACTAGTCGTAGCCTTCCGACAGACGAGTGGTCCCACCAGGGAGTGGTGGCGAGGCTACCCCAGAGAGATGGTTTTAGACTGGTTTCCGTCGGGCCCCACGTCTACCAGCCAGAGTCCAACTGAGGGGAAAACTAGTCAGAGGGCCAGACCAGAGACGCACGGTCTGTGTGTGCACACGTGGTTGGGGGCAGTTGGACCCGCACTGACGAGCGCGACCCCAGCTAGTCACTTGTTTAGTGGTTACTAGTACGGTGTCCCTGTTCCACCAGGGGTCGAGGGGGACACCCAAGGCGTGGTTTAAGCCGTCAGTGGACGCATCCGGCCTTGCTTCTAGTGGGTTGGTACTCCTATCTTTTGTCTGGTAGCGACTCTTGAGTTTTTGATGAGTTGTCTCAGTTTTCATGCCGTGCGTTCGGTACTAGACGTAGTAGTTACTTTCCACGCAGTTTCTCAGTTTGCGAGGTGGGGACCGGATGATCCCTGCTGAGCCTTTTGTTTTAAGGCTCATTCCCTGCATGTTTTCTGCATTTCAGGTGAGACGAGGCTTCAGGGGAGTGCTTCCGAGGCTCCACGCAGTTCAGGTGCCCAAGGTTAGTCACCAGTTGCCAGTTCCGGGGTATGCCCCGCGTAGTTGTACCTTTCTCTTTGGACTGTACTAGTTGTGGACTACTATTATTTCTTTTTACTGCTGTTATTATTGTGGACCATGTAATTTAATTAATGTCATATATTGATTCCTGCTTAATTCATTTAAACTGCGTAGCTCTACAATTATTTTAGATTCTTGTGTATCTCCACACCATCCCTTTTAACCCTTCCGAGTCTTCAGGCTCGTGGGTGGTGGTTCGAGGTTCGGGTTATAGGGCCTTCCCGGTGTTTGGATCTCGGGTCGTTACAGCTGGTATCAGAGCACGGTTGTGGATATATATAAGAACCGTAAATAGTTACAGTGGTCTACTAGTCCATAATGATGATGTACAATTGGCACTGGCTTAGGTCATCGTGTGTTTTATTCATTTCGTCATTTTTCGTGTCTTCTGTCTTTTTACAATAGGCGAGTATGGCACAAAGGTGGAGGACTCGCTCTCAGCAGGGACAGTTGACAGAGGCACAGGAGCAGCAGAGCAGAGTGCCACCACCTGCCACTGAGGCAGGGGATGCAGCAAGAGTTCCGGGGGCAGGGGATTTCTTTCGGAGCATGTTTCAGTTCATGTCTCAGCAGTTTGGCGGTGATGCTGGTAAGGGCTCGTCGTCCAGGGGTGGACATAGTCATGCTGTGAGGGACTTTTTGCAGTTTCATCCACCCTATTACGATGGCCAGCCAGATCCCGGTGTGGCCAGGAGATGGCTTGATGAGATGGAGAGAGTGTTTAGTTCCATGAAGTGTGTCGAGGAGGACAAGGTAATGTTGGCATGTAACCAATTGCAGGGTACGGCTCGAGATTGGTGGTCTTCAGAGTGGAAGACGTCCTTTCAGTCTCGTTCGCTTCAGTAGATTGTGTAGCAGGACTTTTTGAGGGTCTTCGAGCGTACCTACTGCCCATCCTATGTTGGTACGTAGAAGATGCGTCAGTTTTTGGAGCTGGTTCAGGGTGACATGTCAATATTGCAGTACAGGGCTCGGTTTGTTGAGTTGGGCCGCTATGCTCCCCATATCATGGAGAATGAGGGGTTGAAGACTGAGCAGTTCGTCTAGGGTTTGAGGCACCTCTTGATTGCGAACGCGGCTACCGATTTGGAGACAGCTTCCCATGTGGCGGCATCACTGGGGCTGGATATGCAGAAGATCCGAGGATAGGTTGGCCAGGGGCAGTCCCAGTCAGGACGTAGCCAGCAGGCGGCTACCCAACAGCAGGGCACCTTTCAGCATGCGACGGGTAGTTCGGGAGCATCAGTGTCGGCGACGTCAGCGACGGGATCTGCGACTTTTGGCTCGAAGGTTAAGAGGTTCTTCAAAAAGAACTTTCGGAAAAGTGTAAGGATCAGAGGCAGGTGTCTTCATGTAGTGTGCAGTAGCCGATTCCCTATCAGCGTCAGGGATCAGTGGGTGGATCGCGGGGACCGTGTCCCAGATGTGGCTAGTCGCATCCAGGCAGGCAGTGAACGGTGCCAGTGATTTGTTTCAGGTGTGACCAGCCAGGGCACATGGCGCATGACTATCCCCAGAGACCACAACAGCAGTATCCTCAGTAGCAGCAGTAACCCCAACAGCAGAGGCCACAGCAGCAGCAGCAACAACAGGGGCAGTATCCGCCACTACCCAGGTCAGCGAGTGTAGGGGGCAGGTAGAAGTCCTGAGGCCAAATTACACACATGACCAGGGCAGAGGCAGAGGTGTCGCAGCTCGTGGAAGGTACCGTTATGATTTTGGGTTGTGCGGCTCGAGTTTTGTTTGATTCTGGCGCGTCGCATTCATTTATTTCAGAGGATTTCGCGCTGAGTATTGAGGAGCCAGTGACCCAGTTGTCTTGTGATTTGGCAGTGGAGTTGCCTTCTGGTGATTTTATGATCACCCCGTATTGTTTCGAGGAGGTTCCTGTGTAGGTGGAAGGGCGGAGTTTGTCGGCCAGACTTTATGTGTTGCCACTTCAGGACTTTGATGTGATTTTAGGCATGGATTGGCTCGAGGCTCATAATGCCTTGGTAGATTGTGGCTCGAAGAAGGTTTATTTCCGACGACTTCATGGACCAACCTTATATTTCCAAGGTATTAGGTCTTCCTCTTCCCGCTTTCTTATTTCGGCTATTAGGGCTCATTGTTTGCTTGATGCAGGTTCTCAGGGTTTTCTCACTTCTGTGGTCACGGTGGACCAATCAGAGCCGGATATGGAGAACATTCCGGTGGTGTGCGAGTTTCTCGATATTTTTCCCGAGGACCTACCTGGATTATCTCCCCAGCGGGAGATTGATTTTGTGATCGAGATTGTGCTTGGTACGGGACCTTTGTCGAAGGCTCCTTACCGCATGGCTCCCGCTGAGTTGAGAGAATTGAGGGCGCAGTTGCAGGAGTTACTTGCCAAGGGGTACATTCGTCCTAGTTTTTCCCCTTGGGGTGCGCCAGTGTTGTTTGTGAAGAAGAAGGATGGTAGTCTGAGGTTGTGTATTGACTATCGGCAACTGAATGAGGTGACCGTTAAGAACAAGTATCCATTGCCACGGATTGATGACTTATTTGACCAGCTTCAGTCTGCTCGAGTGTTCTCGCGGATTGATTTGTGGTCCAGTTATTATCAATTGCGGATTTGAGAGTCTGACGTGGAGAAGACTACGTTCAGCTCGAGATATGGGCATTATGTGTTTCTGGTGATACCGTTTGGGCTCACCAATGCCCCCGCAGCGTTCATGGATTTGATGCAGAGGGTGTTCCGTCCCTACTTGGATCGGTTCGTGATCGTGTTTATGGACGACATCCTTGTTTATTCGCAGTCTGTAGAGGAGCATGCGTATCATTTGAGGGTTGTGTTGCAGACCTTGCGAGATCACCAGTTGTATGCTAAGCTCAGCAAGTGTGAGTTTTAGCTTCATGAGGTGCACTTTTTGGGGCACGTAATTTTTGGTGATGGTATTTCCATGGATCCAGCCAAGGTCGAGGTAGTGATGCAGTGGCCGAGGCCAAAGTCCGTGACAGAGATTCGGAGCTTCTTGAGGCTTGCAAGTTATTACAGGAGATTCATTCAAGATTTTTCTCGTGTTGTAGTCCCGATGACTAGACTTACGCGGAAGGACGTGCCGTTTGTCTAGTCTGGTGAGTATGAGCGGAGCTTTATAGAGCTTAGGAGGTTGCTCACCTCGACACCGGTGTTGGTGTTGCCTTCTGGACCGGGAGGTTTTGTGGTGTGTACAGATGCTTCCGGGATTGGGTTGGGTGCTGTGCTGATGCATCACGGTAGAGTTGTGGCATATGCATCTCGGAAGTTGAAGCCACATGAGGAGAACGACCCTACCCATGACCTTGAGTTAGCGGCTATGATCTTTGCATTGAAGATTTGGAGGTATTATCTGTACGGTGAGAAGTTCGAGGTGTTCCCAGACCACCAGAGTTTGAGGTATGTGTTCACTCAGAAGGACCTTAACCTCAGGCAGAGGCAATGGATGGAGTATATGAAGGATTATGACTTCACCCTGTCTTATCAGCCAGGCAGGATGAATGTCGTTGTCGATGCCTTGAGCAGGAAGGTCGTGGTCAGTGCCATGATGATGAGGAAGTGAAGGCTCTGGGAACAGGTGCCAGCCGTGACATTTAGGCTCAAGGTTCCCCAAGAGCTGGGGTCAGCTGTTCTTGCGAGTTTGACTGTCACGTCAACTATTCATCGTTAGGTGACAGATGCTCAGCGTGCTTACCCTGAGTTGTCCTGGATTTTGGCTTTGGCTAATGTGGAGTTCGGCGAGGACGGAGTTGTGAGATTCCGTGGCAGGCTATACGTCCTCGCCGAAGAGCAGGTGAGGCGTGCGGTGCTACTAGAGGCTCATGGGAGCCGGTACACTGTACACCCGGGTGCGACGAAGATGTATCGAAACTTCAAGAGACAATTCTGGTGGCCTGGCATGAAGAGAGATATTGCCGAGTATGTGGCCCGATGCCTAACCTGTCAGCAGGTGAAGGCGGAGCATCAGTGACCAGGAGGTATGCTTCAACCCTTGGAGGTTCTCGCGTGGAAATGGGACCACGTGACCACGGATTTTGTGGTGGGATTGTCGAGGACTCTGAGTGGACAGGATAGTATTTGGTTGCTGGTGGATAGGCTGATGAAGGT
Source organism: Amorphophallus konjac (assembly GCA_022559845.1). NCBI lineage: Eukaryota > Viridiplantae > Streptophyta > Magnoliopsida > Alismatales > Araceae > Amorphophallus > Amorphophallus konjac. The sequence goes on from CM040121.1 coordinate 155,087,216, forward strand.
GCCTCGGTTGTTGCCGATCAAAGTCAGCTGGAGTGTGCCCAAGTTGGCTCGTCTTTATGTGGAGTGGATCGTAACTTTGCATGGGATTTCCATTTCCATTGTGTCAGATCGGGATCTGCATTTCACTTCTGGATTCTGGAGGAGTTTCCAGCGAGCTCTTGGCACGGAGTTAGCGTTTAGCTTAGCATATCATCCTCAGTCAGATGGTCAGTCGGAGAGGACAATTCAGACATTAGAGAATATGTTGAGATCATGTTGCCTAGAATGGCAAGGGAGTTGGATTCACCATCTACCGTTGGTGGAGTTTACCTATAACAACGGCTATCATTCGAGCATTGGGATGGCCCCTTATGAGGCATTGTATAGGCGACCGTGTCGGACTACACTCGATTGGTTGGACGTTGGTGAGCATGCTGTGACGGGGCCAAAGCTGGTGCAGCAGTACATTGATGTGGTGCATCTGGTCCGTCTAAACATGTTGGCGGCGCAGAGTCGGCAGAAGAGCTACTCCGATCGGAGAAGGCAGCCACTCAGTTTTGCGGTCGGTGACCGAGTATTTTTCAGGGTTTCTCCCATGAAGGGAGTGATGCGATTTGGACAGCGTGGGAAGTTGAGTCCCCGCTATGTAGGTCCATTTCCCATTGTGGAGCGCATTGGTGAGGTTGCTTATCGGTTGCAGCTACCTCCTGAGTTTGCAGTGATGCATGATGTGTTCCATGCCTCGATGTTGAGGAAGTATATGCCCGATGATTCTCATGTATTGGAGGATTCTGTTTGGCCCGAGGTGACTCCCGATCTGTCTCTGTCGGAGTTCCCTATCCATATTGAGGATCGACGAGAGCAGCACCTGCGGAACAACGTTATCCCTCTTGTTAAGGTGGTGTGGCAGCGGCACTCTGGCGGTGAGGCATCTTGGGAGCGTGAGGACGAGATGCGTCAGCAGTTCCCTTATCTGTTCGAGTAAGTCTCCTTTTCCTTCCCCTATGCTTCATTTTAAATTTCGAGGATGAAATTTGTTTAAGGGGGAGGGCTGTAATATCCCAGACCCTTCGAATCATTCTTCTTGGGTCTCAGATTTATTTTCTCGGAGAATTTGTTCTCATTTTACCTGGAATTATCTTTCGGACATTTTTCAGGTTCGGATCCGTGCGTTTCGGATCACTTTCGGAGGTCTCGTGTTCCGCGGTTTTCCGTATTTTTCCCTTACAAGACCTATGAAATCCCGTAGCGGGTAAACTAGGTCGTTCACCTACTCAGGGATGGTGCCATGGCGATCAGCGTGTTCCGATGATCGCGGGGGTATATTTTTCTATTTTTTCATATTTTTTAGAAAATCTAGATTTTCTATATAACCCTATTTCTTTTTCTTTTTCTTTTTCTTTTCTCCTTTCTCTTTCTCTTTCTTCTTCCTCCTTCTTCCTTCTTCCTCCTTCCTCCCGTGAGCGACTGGCGCCCCTCTCCTCCCCCTCTCCCGTGGACGCGGCGTCGTGCTCCCCTCTGACTGCAGACGGCGGTGGGTGACGGTGCGGCGACGGGGGTTGCGGCGTGGTGATCGTGGCGACGTGCGTGGTTCGTGGGAAGCTCAGGAATAACGAGGGTTTCAAGCGAGTTTTTGAGGATCGGCGGCGATCCGCCGCGTTTCGGACGAATCCGAGGTAGGGTGACGATCCTTAGCTCGGCATTTATCTTCCCCGTGATTTCTAGGCCGAGGCGAGGTCGAGAGAGGGCTATTTTGTGCCGAGAAGGGAAAATCATGTTTTGGGGCTTGAGTGGCCGATCTAGCATTTTAATCCGCCATTTTGTGGTTTGTGGGCATCAAAAGATGCATTGGGGGCTTGGGAACTATAGGTGCCCGGAGATGGCGTTGTGTGTTGTTGGATCGATTGGGAATGCGGGCTTGCTTGGCGCTTTGGGGATGAGATATCTCCATGCGATGGTACCTACAGAGGAACAAAAGAGTCAGAACGTGATTGCCAGAGGTCATTTTACCTGAACCTCGCAGGGTCATGATCGCAGGGAGATGTTCAAGATGAAGAGACGTGGGTTCCCTTCTTCCTCTTCCTCGGCTGGCCAAGGGCAAGGAGCCCTGCTCATCCTTTGTGCTGAAGTCCTGCAACGTACCTCAAAAGAAAATAAAAAAGAAGGCCATTAGTGAAACTTATAGTGCAATATGTATTCTAACAAACGGAAAGACATGAGAACGATGGTGGCAAAGGTACCTGGGGGTGGTGGGAAGGAAGGATGGCCGAGACTTTTGACCATTCACCTCCCCTTTGTTTTTGGGAGAAACCTCTTAAGTTGGGGACTAGGGAACACTATATGCAATTCTATGAACTTACCTGGAAGTCGTAATGCAAGTAGGAAGTAGGAAAGTAGAGAATGTGAAGTTCAGACTAGGTCGAAGGAAGAGGGAGTAACCTCCGGGATGAAGTTCCGTGAGTTCTCCTCCGCCAGGGCTCCGTTCTCCTCCCCGTGCGCAAACTTCCAAGACTCCGCTCCTCTTTTCTTCCGAATGTCCACCCCCCCCTTTTCCTACACCGGAGGTGGTCAGAGTTTTGTTCCATGAGCTAGAAGTTATAGAACGTGGGTGGAAATCGTGCAGAACGGGGGAGAGGATGTGGCCACGAGCAGGGCCACAATCTCTGACCAGGTAAACATGGGAAGGTCGCCAAACTTTTGGCCACCTTGGAAAGGGAGGGCGGCCAGGAGGCTGGTCTCCTAGCAAACCAGGGAGGCCATCGCCCTGGTCGCCCAGGAGTGAGGGGCGGCCACCACCTTGGCCGCCCAGACCCTGACTCTTGGGCCCCTAAATGGACGAGGCCCAATAGCTTAAGGCTATGGGCTGGGCTTAAAAACTCGGACACCGGTAAAACGAGTGCAACAATTAAGCGTCATTCACACGAAAGTCCATTGGGGATCTGTAGAATGTTCGAAATTAGGTGTCTACAAATGCCCCTCCGGAACGCCCGTTTTGTAAGGGAGCCTGGTGGATTGATAAATGGGTGTTTAGGTAAAGAAACAAGCCTAATGAGGGCAACACGCTCAAGGGGATTCTTGAGCGGAAAATAAGCTTCACGCAAGGTCGCGTAAGCATCAAGTAATCAAGTAAGCCATTAGCAAAGGTAAAGAAGGATAATTAATCTAAGAGGACTTGTATCTGCGGCCACGTGGGGCCCCCTAGCATGGCGCTGAGGAACTTGAGGGGATGGTCGCATCCAGTGCTCAAGGAGATACAAGACCTAAACAACGTCAAGTAAAAGGATCAGGATATGGGAATACAATGACTCGTTGAATCGCGAGATACTCAAAATGGCCTTATATAAAACACATTTTCTGCGGGTCAAATTGGAGTGGAATCACATAGACTTATTCGTGCAAATTCGACAAAAATCGAAGGACTCGGAAAACCAGATGCGGGGACCAGAGGACCATGGGTTGGTCATATCAACGTGGCCTCTCTACCTCATGTCACGGCTTCCAGATGAGATGTATGCATTTTTTTTTTCTTTTTGCACATATATTTTCTTCTTTTTTTGATTTTTTTTTACAAATGGGGCTAAAAAGACCTATATGATGCATGCTGGGTTTAAAATAAAAATCTAACTAATGCAAAACTGGAGGATTTATTTGCCTGCCTCCGAACGAATAGGTCAAGAGTTCAAGAAGTCTGTCATCCTATGCTTGGTGACAGACGTGGTCCGGATCCCAATGGGGTCCATCGTTCTACATTGTAGTTCAGCATAGTCAAGAATTCGGGAAGTCCGTCATCCCGTGTTAGGCAACAGGCGGCCATCGAATAGCTTAAGGAGTATAAACTCTTCATGGTTTTTTTTAGAGAGGAACTCGGAGTTTATACGCCCGAAGCTATTAGCCTCCGGCATTCTACCTACGATGCAAGGTAACAAGGCCTTATCGCCTTCTGGTCCCATAGGTGTGGAGACCTGTAGCTGCATTAGCACACATCAGTAAAGTTCATCAATGATAATAGGAATAGAACAATAACGCATTTCATTTAATGAACGACCAAGATATTAAGCCAAACCATATATAATCATTCAAGCATAGCTTCACAAAGAGGGGAATGAGGGCGGCCAGGGTGATAGACACCCTGAGGTCTGGGCGGCCAGACCTATGGTCGTCTAGGCCTGGGGAGGGCGGCCATCGGTTTGGCCGCCCTCCTACTCTTATCCTAAAAACTGTTGGAATTTGAGCTAGGTGGGACTCTAAGCCTATAAGGGCTACGGGGCAGGGTTCTACTCTGTAGTTGATCAAAGGATTGAAGCAAGATGAGTAGTTCAAAAGAGGGGATAGGCAATGACGTCTTCTTCTACTCCATCAGGAGACCACGAGCTTGGTGTTCTCTCTGACGTGCCCGGTCACTTAAGCAATCTTGTAAAGCAGGGCAAGGTATGGCTTGTGTGCAAACTATTTTTGTTGTTTTTATTGGTTTTCTTCTTTTGTTCTTCTTTTGTGTTTTTGTTGATGGGATTTAGCATGATTATTGATTTTCTCTTCTCTTTTCTTTCTTCTAAACGACGCAGCCTGTGCCTGCTTTCCCTGGGGCAAGACACGCCCGTCGCTATGGCTGGCTTCATGATTTGATGGATGCGATCACCCCCGCCATGAGGGTATTCATGCACCAGTGGCATCTGATCTGGCTAGTCATCATGGCGAAGCGCTTCAACAGCATGAGGTGGAACTGGGAATCATTAGCGGCATTGATCTAGCTGTGGCATCCTGACACGCACACCTTCATCTTCCCTGAGTTTGAAGCCTCGATACTGGTAGAAGAACTGGACTTCATCTTCAGTGGGGTGACCTGGTTATGAGGGCATCTCACAGTGCTCTCTTTGGCTCGGATCGCCTGCATCACTTTGAGGATGTCCGGCTATAATGATCGCTTGTTATCTTCATTTCTTTGAAGTCTTATTTATGTATTTTCTTTATTGAGTCATGTGGTCATGAGTCCAATTTCCCTTGTTTTTTATTAATTGGGCTTTTGTATCCTAGTTTCGGCCCATGTTGGTTGTTTAGGATAGCTTCGGTCTTTTGTGTAAATGCTAAGGGCATTTCGGTCATGTAAAGAGTTGGGTGCCTATAAATAGGACCCAACCCCCTCCCATTTGAAGACTTGATGCTTGAGAAATTGAAGTCCATTTTGAGTGAATCCTCCCTCCCCTCTAGTTGGAGTGTGACTCTCCTCTCTCTCTCTCTCCCTCTCTCTCTCTCTCTCCACTCCCACTTCCCAAGATGAATTTAAATTCGAATCTCCCTCCACTCCCACTTCCCAAGATGAATTTAAATTCGATTCTCCCTCCACTCTCACTTCCCAAGACACTTTCCCTCTTCCCAAGGTCTCCTCCACCCTTCCCTAGGCACCCTTCCCTCTTCCCAAGGTCTCCTCCACCCTAGGGACAAGGTCTTCTCCACCCTTCCCTAGGCACCCTTCTCTCTTCCCAAGGTCTCCTCCACCCTTCCCTAGGCACCCACTAACTCCCCACCCCATCCCCAACTCAAAATTTGAATTTGTGTCTCCCTCTATTCCCACTCCCCAAGACCCCTTCTCACTTCCCAAGAGAACCCTCCCTCTTCCCAAGGCATCCTCACCCTTCCCTAGACACCAATTAAATCCCCTCCCTATCTCCAATTAAAATTTGAATTTCATCCACCCACCCCCAAGATAGAACCCACCAATTCCCCCCATTCCCCCCCTCTCTAGTGCACACCCAGCCCAGCCCCCTTTCCAGCAACTCTATCCCCCTCCACACCCTCCACACATCCCCCTCTGGTCCCCCCTCCACCCCCTTCACCACTTGGCATCATCCCTTCACCCCCTTCTCTTGTCCTCTTAGAGATACACCGGAGGCCTGCTCGCAGCTGTGGACCTGCAGAGAACCAGTCACTTGCATCTATAGCCATGATGTCATCTCGGCTTTTATGAAAGCCCAAGAGGTAATGTTGGAAGTGTTTCCCTATCTTCTTCGCAATGGCAGTGGTCTTGTCTCGTTCTAAGCTCGTGGCTGTCCGGTGGAGCCGATCTCCCACCACTGCGCATCTTTCTTCAGACTGCCAACCTGAAGCTGCTTGCAGAAGCTCCCACAGCCGTCCATCTGAGGATTTAGAGTCGGGGCTTGGCCGAGATCTTCTACGATGAGTCGCCTTTCAGTACCAAGAAGCGGCTTCCCGATTGGACCCCGGACAAGTGAGTCCTTAATTTCCTCCCCAGGGTGCGCGGTTCTGTCCCCTCTGGGACTGAACTAACCCATGTCCACTGTTCGGGCTCTACCAATCTACTCCAACTTCCTATGGCATCTCCATGGATCCCGTTTCGAAGAGGACTCGACAACGAATCCAACGAATCTAGCCACGCTGAATCAAAGCCCAGCAGCGCCCGTGGTGACCTTGTCTTCCTACTACAGTGGTGCTGAAGCAGCCAAAACTAGAGCAGTCTGGCTCTATTCCAGGTCCTGCCCTGACCAACAACATCGCCAGGGGAATTCAATAAAATTCAGACGTCCTCCTGGGTAAAGTACAAGACTTTAGGCACTAGTTTCAGCCCATTTGGAGTTTGGTGGCGACCGTGGCGGTGACATCTTTGACTGTCTATTCGGTAGTCCCAGAAGCTGGCAGCATCGACGGAACTCGGCACGACGATTTCTAGCTTCACTTCCCCTCCCCGCCTGGACGGCTTACAGCCCCTCCCTGTGTGGAGGTAGTATTGGTTGTAAATCTCCTAACCCCCACCCCGAGATCCCCCCTCCTACGAGAGGAGTAGTGTTGTAACCCACTTATTTTCAGGTCAAGCACCATCGCCGCGGCGTGCGGGCGTATGCCCACACTTCCTGGCGCGCCCTCGTCTCCGGTCGGGATCGGTATTTTCACACCGGTCATGTGAGCATCTGATACCCCCTTGTCTGGTTGCAATCTTTGCTTATTTAGTATAGTCTTTACTTGCCGTCAGTCGGTGAGACGAGAGCCCGGACTCGCACACCACCTTAAGTGTGCCCACCGCGGTCCGTGCGTGAGTGCCTCCCAACCCATGCCCCGGCGTGCCAGCTGCCCACACAGTTGGGAACCCCAGGCACTTAGGGGTCAGTGTAAGCCCTCTAGGTCTTTAGAATCTATTGGGTCCCACCTCGGACCCTCACCATCATCCCCCGGTCACCATCGGGAGATCGTGTGCACCGTGCGAGTGAGCCGCTAGCGTGAGTCCGACCTCTACTTTGTATGCTTGCGGGTCTAGGTCTTAGGTTCAACCAGTCATCCCTTATCACCCTTGGGTTGTGCCACATCGAGTGGTATCAGAGTGGTTATAGACTTGTCCTCACAAGTCTAGTCTTGGGCGTCTTCACACTATGTCGTTAATTGGTGTACACGTGCACCCGTGCATATCCCACCTAGCATTGCATGACCACCCGTAGTGGGATCCATTATCAATCCAACCCATCCTCTTTTAATTCCCCAATGAATCCTAATCCCCAAGGGAATCTCGCCCCCAACGAGCATGAGCTCCCCGATCACATTAGGTTCCTTGTGGAGGGTATGGCCAATATCTTAGGGCGGCTTGATGACATAACGGCCCGACTTGAGCAACTTGAGGAAAATAGACCTGCCCCAAGGGTGGATGATCAGAGGGCACCTCCTCCACGTGAGGGACCAGCCATAAGAGAGCTCAACCATGACCACCCACCCGAGCCGGAAAGGGACCCACCCCCAAGGAGAGATGATAGACCCCCCCGGGACAACCCGGATGATCACCTCATGAGACTTGTGAAAGTCGATGCCCCTACCTTTGATGGGTCCCATCACCCAAGCATCTTCCTGGATTGGGAAGCGGCTATGGACCAATACTTTGATTGGTACCCCATGACCGAGGATAGGAAAGTCTGACTTGCCAAAATGCAACTTACTAAGTTAGCAAAGACCCATTGGTTGAACGTTGAGGGATTGAGAATAGTTAGGAGGGAACCACCCATCACCACATGGGGGGCCATGAAAGAACAACTCAAACTCAAATATGTCCCTTCCTCCTACCATCAAAACCTCCTAGATGAGTGGCAAGCCCTAACCCAAGAAGGGAAGACCGTGATGGAGTACATTGAAAAATTTGATTACTACCTTCATAAGTGTGGAGTCCAAGAGGATCCCACGGTCACATTGTCCCGCTTTAGGAATGGGCTTCAATTCCACATAAAGAAGGAGCTCTTCATGCGTCAAGTGACCACCCTAGACCAAGCCTACCAAATAGCCCAAGATGCCGAGAAATTCTCTCGATATACCCGAATGGTTCCCCCTCGGGGGATGGATCCCAAATCCTTGGCACCTCGGACTAACACCCCACCTTCTCAACAAGGTCTCCTTCCCAATCCCATGGGAGCTCCTCCCACCTGGGCAGCCCCTCCTAGTGGCACCCTTCCCCATCGCCCCAAAAATGGTCCTCCCAACCCCACTCCCAATAGACCCAATCCGGGACCCACCCCCCTTCACACTAGGGCCAACCCCAACCACCAAAGCGGGCAACAATGCTTTAGGTGCCTTGGGTATGGACACTTCACCAATCAATGCCCCACCAAGGGAGCATCTAGCTTACTCATTGAGGAGGCTAATCTCCTACCCCAAGCTGGAGTTGAAGAAGAGGTTGAGGTGTATGAGGCCTCTCCCGACTGGGAGGAAGAATATGAGACCCACTACATGGAGTCCAATCAAGAACAACCTCCTCCACCCACCGACCCTCACCTTGGAGTGGTTAGGTGTACCCTCACTCAAGCCCAAGAACATAATTGGAGAAGAAACACCATCTTCCATACCTACATCCGGATAGGGAGTCATGCTAGGAAGGTCATCTTGGACAATGGGAGTAGTGTGAATGTGGTGTCCCCGACACTGTCAAACTTCTAGGCCTTACCATTTCCTCACACCCAAAACCTTATCGAGTAGCTTGGATTGATGCTACATCCATACCCGTTAGCACTCGTTGCCATCACATTTCAATCCTACCAAGGTCAAGTTTGGTGTGACATTCTACCAATGGAAGTAGGGAGCATACTCCTAGGGTGGCCTTCGATCTATGATGTAGATGCCACCTTCCTCGGGAGGGCGAACACTTGCATTTTCACCCATGAGGGAAAGATAATCCAACTCAACCCTTCACCACCCCGCTTCCTCCCCAAGAAGACACCTGCTCCTCTAGAGGAATCCTCAACCCCTCCCTCTACCACACACCCCACCCCATCAAATCCTAGCCCTCGTTTGACCATTGGGACTACTAGGAGCCTACACCTCATCACTAGGAAAGAACTTGAGGAAGAAGTCAACCAAGGGGGACAAGTGTATGCCATTGTCATTTACCTTGGGGAATCCACCCCAACCGACCCACACCCAATAGAAATCCAACAACTCCTTGAGGACTTCCATGATGTGTTCCCCGATGAGCTTCCGAATAAGCTACCACCCATGCGTGATGTGTAACATGCCATCGACTTTTTACCCGGAGCTACCTTACCCAACCTTCCCCACTACCGCCTCAACCCCACCGAGCATGCTGAGCTTAGGAGGCAAATTGAGGAGCTCATCAGGAAGGGCTTCCTCCGCATTAGTAGAAGCCCATGTGCCGTCCCGGCTCTTCTCACACCCAAAAAGGACGGAACTTGGTGCATGTGTGTGGATAGTCGAGCCATCAACAAGATAACGGTCAAGTATAGGTTCCCCATCCCTCGGTTAGATGACATGTTAGACATGCTTGCTGGAGCCACCATCTTCTCCAAGATTGACCTCAAGAGTGGCTATCACCAAGTTCTCATTAGGCCCGGGGACGAGTGGAAGACCGCCTTTAAGACTAAGGACGGTCTCTATGAGTGGCTTGTGATGTCTTTTGGCCTTTCCAATGCACCAAGTACCTTCATGCGCCTCATGACCGAGGTTCTCCGGCCCTTCATTGGCATCTTCCTTGTCGTCTACTTTGATGACATTCTCATATATAGCCAGTCCAAGGAAGCCCACCTCGATCACCTCAAACAAGCGTGCACCGTTCTTAGGAAAGAGAGCCTCTTTGCCAACCCCGAGAAGTGTCATTTCTTGACCAATCAACTAGCCTTCCTAGGCATTATTGTCTCATCCCAAGAGGTATCCATGGACCCCGAGAAGGTCCAAGCCATTCTTGAGTGGCCCGAGCCCAAGACCCTCCATGAGGTCCGAAACTTTCACGGGCTAGCTACTTTCTATAGGAGATTCATCCATGAGTTTATCACTATCACCGCTCCTATCATGGATTGCCTCAAGAAGGGAACTTTTGTGTGGACTAGGGTAACCTCCAAAGCATTCCTAGAGCTCAAGGAAAAGATGACCCAAGCCCCGGTCCTTTGCCTACCCGACTTCTCTAAAGTCTTTGAGGTCACTTATGATGCATACGGGGTAGGGATTGGAGGCATTCTTAGCCAAGAGGGTCACCCAGTAGCTTATTTTAGTGAGAAACTCTTTGAGGCTAGGACTAGGTACTCCACATATGACAAAGAGCTTTATGATGTGGTTCAATCCCTTCGGCATTGGAGGCACTATCTCCTACCCAAGGAGTTTGTGATCTTCTCGGACCATGAGGCCTTGAAGTACCTCAACACCCAACAAAAGCCCAATGCCTATCATGCCCGTTGGGTAGAATACATTCAGGCCTATACCTTTGTCCTCAAGTACAAGATGGGTAGTGAGAATCGCGTTGCCGATGCGCTGAGTAGGCGGGTAGCCTTGCTTTCCACTGTCCAGGTGGAAGTCACGGGGTTTGAGAGAATCAAAGGGGAATATCCAAATTACCCCAACTTTGGGACTCACTACAGCACCCTCTCCACTCAACCCCACAGAGAACATGAGGGATTCATACTCCAAGAGGGGTATCTTTTCAAGGGAGCTAGGCTATGCATACCTTGAACTTCACTTCGGGACTTCTTAGTTTGGGAGTTGCACAGTGGTGGCCTAGCTGGTCACTTTGGGGTCCAAAAGACCATAGAGCTAGTTGAGAGGCGATTCCATTGGCCCAGTCTCAAGAAGGATGTGGCCAACATTATGGGACAGTGTCGTATTTGTGCCTTGGCCAAGCAAGTGAGGTAAAACACTGGGCTTTACACGCCCCTTCCCATCCCTGACCGACCTTGGGAGGACTTGAGCATGGACTTTATCCTTGGCCTGCCTAGGACCTTGCACAAACATGATTCAATTTTTGTAGTTGTTGACAGGTTCTCTAAGATGGCCCACTTTATCCCATGCTCCAAGACGTCAGATGCTTCTAGGGTCGCCCATTTATTCTTTAATGAGGTAGTCCGACTCCATGGATTACCTAAGACCATTGTGTCCGACCGGGATGTGAAATTCACCAGTTATTTTTGGAAAACCCTCTAGCATCTGATGGGAACCCTCCTCAAATTCTCCACTGCTTACCACCCTCAAACCGACGGCCAAACTGAGGTCGTCAACCGAAGTCTTGGGAATTTGCTCCGTTGTCTAGTTGGAGACCACCCCGGGAATTGGGATCTCCTCTTGCCCCAGGCCGAGTTTGCATATAATGATTCCATCAATAGGTCCATAGGCAAGAGTCCATTAAAGGTCGTGCATGGTTATAAGCCTCGAAAGCCTTCAGATCTTATTCCCCTTACCCCACATGCTAGAGTGTCAGTCTCAGCTGAGTCCTTTGCACAGCATATCAAAGAGTTGCATGATGACATCCGCAAGCATATAGGGAAAAGTAATGAGGCTTACAAAAGGCAAGTAGATGCTCGACGACGTCACTGTGAGTTCCAAGTGGGAGACTCGGTGATGGTGAGGACGGAGCGGCTCCTTCCAGGGCCTGCCTCCGAGTTGAGGGCACGAGGTTCAGGACCCTTTCAAGTTCTAAAATGACTTGGCAGTAACGCTTATGAGCTGAACCTACCTGAAAGTTTTGGGGTACACCCTACCTTCAATGTTGCGGACCTGGTACCCTATAAGGGCCCCACGGTGGGACCTAGTAAAGAGCTTGAGCCTTTACCCCCCCCCCCCTTAAGAGAGACACCCACGGTGGGACACCACTTCCTAGCTTGAGAGGCCGACGTGAGCAGGTAGAGGCAATACTGGATGAGCAGGGTACCATTACCAGGCACAAGGTGTATCAGCGCTACCTGGTGAGGTGGAAGAACTGTCCCCCGACAGAGGACACTTGGGTGAGTCGGGAGGATCTGCTGCGCCTTGACCCGGACATTTTGGAGCGCTACCACAGCCAGGCGGACCCATACTCGATGGGGTCGAGTTCTCCCCACCCCGGGGGATTTGATGAGGGCATCTCACAGTGCTCTCTTTGGCTCGGATCGTCTGCATCACTTTGAGGATGTTCGGCTATAATGATCGCATGTTATCTTCATTTCTTTGAAGTCTTATTTATGTATTTTCTTTATTGAGTCATGTGGTCATGAGTCCAATTTCCCTTGTTTTGTATTAATTGGGCTTTTGTATCCTAGTTTGGGCCCATGTTGGTTGTTTAGGATAGCTTTGGTCTTTTGTGTAAATGCTAAGGGCATTTCGGTCATGTAAAGAGTTGGGTGCCTATAAATAGGACCCAACCCCCTCCCATTTGAAGACTTGATGCTTGAGAAATTGAAGTCCATTTTGAGTGAATCCTCCCTCCCCGCCAGTTGGAGTGTGACTCTTCTCTCCTCTCTCTCTCTCTCTCTCTCTCTCTCTCTCTCTCTCTCTCTCTCTCTCTCTCTCTCTACTCCCCTCTCCCAAGATGAATTCAAATTCGAATCTCCCTCCACTCCCACTTCCCAAGACGAATTTAAATTCGAATCTCCCTCTACTCAAACTTCCCAAGACACTTTCCCTCTTCCCAAGGTCTCCTCCACCCATCCCTAGGCACCCTTCCCTCTTCCCAAGGTCTCCTCCACCCTTCCCTAGGCACCCACTAACTCCCCACCCCATCCCCAACTCAAAATTTGAATTTGTGTCTCCCTCTATTCCCACTCCCCAAGACCCCTTCTCACTTCCCAAGAGAACCCTCCCTCTTCCCAAGGCATCCTCACCCTTCCCTAGACACCAATTAAATCCCCTCCCTATCTCCAATTAAAATTTGAATTTCATCCACCCACCCCCAAGATAGAACCCACCAATTCCCCCCATTCCCCCCCTCTCTAGTGCACACCCAGCCCAGCCCCCTTTCCAGCAACTCTATCCCCCTCCACACCCTCCACACATCCCCCTCTGGTCCCCCCTCCACCCCCTTCACCACTTGGCATCATCCCTTCACCCCCTTCTCTTGTCCTCTTAGAGATACACCGGAGGCCTGCTCGCAGCTGTGGACCTGCAGAGAACCAGTCACTTGCATCTATAGCCATGATGTCATCTCGGCTTTTATGAAAGCCCAAGAGGTAATGTTGGAAGTGTTTCCCTATCTTCTTCGCAATGGCAGTGGTCTTGTCTCGTTCTAAGCTCGTGGCTGTCCGGTGGAGCCGATCTCCCACCACTGCGCATCTTTCTTCAGACTGCCAACCTGAAGCTGCTTGCAGAAGCTCCCACAGCCGTCCATCTGAGGATTTAGAGTCGGGGCTTGGCCGAGATCTTCTACGATGAGTCGCCTTTCAGTACCAAGAAGCGGCTTCCCGATTGGACCCCGGACAAGTGAGTCCTTAATTTCCTCCCCAGGGTGCGCGGTTCTGTCCCCTCTGGGACTGAACCGACCCGTGTCCATTGTTCGGGCTCTCCCAATCTACTCCGACTTCCTCTGGCATTCCCGCAGGTCCCGTTTCGAAGAGGACTCGACAACAGATCCAATGACTTTAGCCACGGCTGAATCAAATCCCAGCAGCCCCCGGGGTGACCTTGTCTTCCTACTGCAGTGGTGCTGAAGCAGCCAGAACCAGAGCAGTCTGGCCCTATTCCAGGTCCTAACTCGACCAGCAACATCGCCAGAGGAATTCAAGAAAATTCAGATGTCCTCCTGGGTAAAGTATAAGACTTTAGGCACTAGTTTTAGACCATTTGGAGTTCAGTGGCGACCGTGGCGGCGACATCTTCGACTGTCTATCCGGTTGTCCTTGAAGCTGGCAGCATCGGTGGAACTCGGCACGACGATTTCTAGCTTCACTTCCCCTTCCCGCCTGGCCGGCTTACAGCCCCTCCCTGTGTGGAGGTAGTATTTGGTTGTAAATCTCCTAACCCCCACCCCGAGATCCCCCCTCCTGCGAGAGGAGTAGTGTTGTAACCCACTTATTTTCAGGTCAAGCGTCATCGCCGCGGCGTGTGGGCGTATGCCCACGTTCCCGGCGCGCCCTCATCTCCGGTCGGGATCGGTGTTTTCACACCGGTCAGGTGAGCATCTGATACCCCCTTGTCTAGTTGCAATCTTTGCTTATTTAGTATAGTCTTTACTTGCCGTCGGTCGGTGAGACGAGAGCCCGGACTTGCACACCACCTTAAGTGTGCCGACCGCGGTCCGTGCGTGAGTGCCTCCCAACCCACGCCCCGGAGTGCCAGCTGCCCACATAGTTGGGAACCCTAGGCCCTTAGGGGTCAGCCTAAGCCCGCTAGGTCTTTAGAATCTATTGGGTCCCACTTCGGACCCTCGCCATCATCTCCCGGTCACCATCGGGAGATCGTGTGCGCCGTGCGAGTGAGCCGCTAGCGTGAGTCCGACCTCTACTTTGTATGCTTACGGGTCTAGGTCTTAGGTTCAACCAGTCATCCCTTATCATGTATACTTTGTATACTAGTGAAAATACTCAAGGATCAGATAGGTGTCCTTAATCAGACGATAGTGAACTTGTGACACGAGATCCGAGAGATGGTAAGTCAAAACAAATTGATTGATTTGGAATTTGGAATTGATTGACCTTGACTAACTGCTTGCCCCTTGCCGTGCCAGCGAGGGGAATTGGCCTACGTGCGGGTGAGAGCAGGTGGAGAGGCTGGTCCTTTGACTCAAGTCGGTGCCCTGGAGGAGCTGGAGGATCGCCTAGTTGGGGCTATCGAGCGAGCCGAGAAGCGAGAGGCCGAGCTGGATGAGGCGGTAAGAACCTAGCACTCAAGTTGAAAGTAGTTCTCTTCTTTATCATCTTTGCCTATTTTACATGACTTGTTCATTTTTTGTAGAGGAAGGAGCTGGCGGCCAGCCTGGCCGTCCGGCGAGAGAAAGATGCACGGATAGAGGAGTTGACACGCCGTCTTGGAGAGCTGAGCTCCGTTGAGAGGATCGAGGGTTGCCTTGCCGAGGCGAAGGAAAGAGAAGCTGAGTCACGTACTCGAGAGATGGCGATGGCGGTCCGGGAGCAATGGGCTCTCGAACAGCTAGAGGCCTTGCGACGACGGGTGCTGCGGAGGTACCAGGGCAGGGGTGCCCCAGAAGAGGGAGTTAGGCCTACGACTCCTTCTGAGTCACTGCAGACCATATGAGACGTGCATTTTACTATGGACGAGCTTATGGGTATGATGCGGTCTTTTGCAGGATAGGGAGCGATCCAGCCAGCCACCTCATGTTCGAGAGCTTCGCGGCCATCACGTCTGCGAGACATGGGAGGCGGAGACGGAGATGAGGCTGATAGTCGGCGTAGCCGACCTCGTACTGGCACAGATTAGGAGGAGGTAGAGAAAGAGAGAGATATGTGCAGTTGAGTAGCAGTTGCCCCCTTTTGTACACTGGGCCCCTGGGATGTTGTTTCAATGGAATGTAATGGACATATTTAGCAGTGAAACGACCTTTCTTCAGTGTACTTGTCTAGATTTAGCTTGACGTCGTCTTCCCTTTTTTACCTGTTCCAACCACACTAAAGGGAAAAGGTTAGTGTAGTATATTTTTAGCCCCCTACCAAAAGCAGATAGTACCTTTCTCGATGCAGGGTCAGAGGGCTAAATCTTATTAACAAAATTTAGAAAAAAGGAAACATGATATGCGCATGCAAGCAAGCGAAATGTAAGCAAAAAGAAAAATGTGATCATGCAGTGCTCATGCAGATGCAAACATATTTTTGGATTTTAGATTTTTATGCATTTTTTTTGGTATTTTGTGCTTCTATATATTTTTTGGAATTATGAGTTTTTAGATTTTTTTTTGATTTGAATGTATTGGTTTTTTTTTGTTTTGATTTTGATTTTTTTTGTTTTTTGGAACGCCTCCTGGTGACCACCCATATGGCACCTGACCAATATGGAGACGGCGGTTTTCTAAATTACCTCCTAGGTATCCTGAGCACACATCTAGGTTGATTTGGGCCTCTAAACTCCTCGAATGATAGTCCCGCCGGTTAAGTCTTATCCTGATGACAATGTCGTCATGCCAAGCTTAGGCTCCCAGTTGCTTCCAACCACAGGGATACACCCAAAAAGCATTCGAGGTAAATGATTTGCCTGACTTGGGTCTATTTCCTCACAACTCTAGATGGTATATGATAGAACACCTTGGAACCCTAATGGTCAACTGCGCGACGCTGACCCGGAATCAGACGTCGTCACACCCATAGGTGACGCGCTTGCATTGACCTAAGCCCAAGGTAACATAAGAAAGTGTTAAGGGCGGTAAATAGGGGTCTTGACCAGGTAGAAACACAAAGACCCCTTTGGGGTAATGGCTTCCGTTATTTAGAAGTGGACAACCATAAATGTATTTTGTTAAATAAGGTTACAACCTAGACATGGTTCATCCTTCAGGACCTCCATCAAGCTTTACATCTTTTGAGGGGAGAAGGAAGAATGTAGGGGGTAAACCTCCTGAGAGGACCTGGAAAAGCCGTTAACCCGGCGAGCTAGTTAAAGGCCTACTCGACTTTCTCCTTTTGGGCAACTTAGGACCATACCCCGAGCATTGTGATGTTAGATGCCCCTACTGTGGAAAAATTTTGGTTCGATTCTTTGAATAGGAGGGGTTTCATCTGCTAGGGTCAGGCACAGTTACGACCAGGCTTTTCATGTGACTTTGTCACATGTAAAATTTTTCTTTCTTTTCTTTTTTTCTTTTTCCTTCGGGGAGAAGAATATTGTCATTTTATTTTGGAAATCCCCTTTTTATGCCTGCGGGGACACTGCCCTCTTCTCGTGCTCTGACCTGGGCTCGAGGGGGATGGATCCTACTCTCACCTTAAGGATCTTGTACTTCGGCTTCACATGATCAGCGTTTTAAAGGCGCCGACTATCTCATTTGGTCAAAGAGAAGAAGAACAGAAGAGTGCCGCTTATCTGGAGACCTTCGGGTGAGGCCTTATCGTAGGTGATGCTACCCATTTTGGATAAAATACGTGAGTGTGTGCAAGTTGTTTTTCCTTCTTATAAACATAGGTCGATGTGTCCGGATAGGAATCTCCACGGTTCTGGCGGACCAAGACCCAATACTTACCACATCTTGACGGTCCCTATCTAGCATGAAGGGTTGATGCAATGAGTTTGGACTGCGTGGCGATCACCAGGCATTGATTTTGATTTTTCTTCTCTTTTTTTTTGTTTGTTTTTGGAATAACTATGTACAAAGTCTCATGAATAAAATTTCTTGAGATACACCCCATTCCATGGGTATGTGAGCTCTTCTCCTTGAGAGTC
Organism: Amorphophallus konjac; assembly: GCA_022559845.1. Classification (NCBI taxonomy): domain Eukaryota; kingdom Viridiplantae; phylum Streptophyta; class Magnoliopsida; order Alismatales; family Araceae; genus Amorphophallus; species Amorphophallus konjac. The sequence goes on from CM040121.1 coordinate 155,104,751, forward strand.
CACCACATTGTAAGCATTACCTGAGTAGACTTCTTTGACAACGAACGGGCCTTCCCAATTTTCTTGAAATTTTTCTTTTAAACCGGTGGTTTTAGTGATTTTCCTTTTTAAAACCAATTCACCTACCCGGAATTTTCTCTCTAGAACCTTCTTGGCATAGTAACGTGTAATTCTCTTGCAATATACTTGAGCGTGATCGGCCGCGATCATTCGTTTCTCATCTAATAGTTCCAGCTGGGCCAATAGGTTTTCTCGACGTTGCTCGGGATCGAGCTAAGGGTACAGCTGCACTCTTAGTGAGGGAATGAATATTTCATATGGGAGTACCGCATCTGTTCCAAAAGTAAGTGCGTACGGGGTTTGACCCGTGGGAGTCCGGACGGAAGTGCGGTAAGCCCAGAGGGCCTCAATGAGGCAATCTGGCCAGTCTGAATAGTGGTGAGATCTGTAGGTTTTCTTGATGATTCTAATGAGAGTTTTATTTGTAGCTTCAGCTTGTTCGTTTCCTTGTGGATAGTATGGAGATGAATGATGCAAATTGATGCCATATTTACCACACATATCGCGGAGCTCCTAGGATGTGAATTGCGGTCCGTTGTCGGTGACGATGTCACGGGGAACGCTGAACCTTGCAAGGATGTTGCGCTTGATAAACTTGACCACCATTGCTGCTTTGACTTCTGTGAATGCCTCAGCTTCTGCCCATTTCATGAAATATTCTGTAGCGGTGAGGATGAAGGATTTCCTTCGGATTTCTCCGGTTCTATCCTCCAAGGGACCAACTACGTCAAATGCCCACATGGCGAAAGGCCAGGGAGCTATAAGAGGATGAAGTGAGGATGAAGGAGCGTGGACCTTGTCCGCATGGAGTTGACACTTAGCATAATGTTAGACAAAACGAGCACAATCCTCGTTCATGGTAGGCCAATAGTATTGACGAAGAAGTTTCTGAGCAAGCATGCGACCATTTACATGGCTACCGCATTCGCTGGAATGTGCAGCTTCAACAACAGCTCGAGATTCGGTTTCGTCGAGGCAGCGGAGGTAAACTCCATTGAGAGATTTATGATATAAGAGACCACCTATAATGGCAAAATGCTCCGCGTCTTGGCGAATGGCACGCCGATCGGAAGTAGTAGCATAATCGGGGAAGGAGCGATCCCTGAGATAATTTTTAATATCGAAGAACCAAGGGTTGCCGTCTTCAAGGTCAATCTCAGGCTCATGGGAGATGACATGGACTTGAGAAGAGGGCTTAGAGAATTGCTGGAACCAAGGATCAGAATGTGAGGGGGTGTGTATCCTTTGCACGATGACCGTGGATGACGACTTTTCGCTAGGGATTGGAAGAGAAGATGCCAGAGACGCCAGGGCATCGGCTTGAATGTTTTGAGCCCTAGGGGTGTGCACAAGGGTGAGCTTCCTAAACCACCGGACTACCCTGCCAACCAGGTCTTGGTAGGGTTTTAGCTTCTGGTCCCGGGTTTGGTACTTGCTGAGGGATTGCCGGAGTATGAGCTGAGAATCTCTGATGATCCGGAGCTCCTTAACTCTGAGTGCCAGTGCCACCTTTAAGCCCATGAGGAGTGCCTCATATTCAGTCACATTATTTGTAGTAGGGAAGGTTAGCTGACAAGCACGGGGAATAATGACACTTCCAGGGACTGGAGAACAGCTCCGACTCCACAGCCCTTGGAATTGAATGCACCATCGAAGTAGAGAATCCACGAAGGTTCACCATCTATAATGGCTCCTAATTCTTCATCCAGGAAACTCTCATTGACAGGGGATAATGTAGGGAGTGGATGATGGGCACGATGCTCGGCAATCGCGTGCCCCTTGACCGCCTTCTGACTGACATAGGTGATATCGAATTGATTGAGAAAACTCTGCCACCTCACCAAACGATCAGTTAGGGCAGGTTTTTCCAGCAAGTACTTGATAGGGTCCATTCGCGCCAAGAGCTTTACTTCATATGCAAGAAAATAATGTTTCAGCTTTTGGACGACCCAGACAACGGCCGCGCAAGTCCTTTCCATGGGAGTGTAACGCTGTTCAACATCATTGAACAGTTTGGACAAATAGTAGAATGCGCGTTCTCTTTTGGCATCGTCATATTGGGCCAATACCGCTCCAACAGATTCATTCGTGGTAGAAACATAGAGCAATAAAGGCTGACCCGGGACCGGGGGGCCAGAACGGGAGGATTTAAAAGATAGCTCTTCAGGTCATCGAAGGCCTTTTGACATTTATCATTCCAATCAACTTTAGCCTCCCCTTTTAACATGTCGTAAAAGGGCTTGCATCGCTGAGAATGGTGGGATATAAATCTCCTGATGAATTGCAAATGCCCGATCAAACCAAGGACCTCTTTGATATTCTTGGGAGGAGGCATCTCGGCAATGGCCTTAGCTTTGTTAGGGTCGATCTCAATTCCTCTATTGCTGACAATGAACCCTAGAAGCTTGCCTGAAGAGACCCCGAAAACACATTTCTTGGGGTTCATTTTAAGTTGGTGCTCCCGCGACCGTTGGAGAACTGCACGAAGGATCTCTACGTGGCCACTTCTAGTTTTGGATTTAACCAGAATGTCATCCATATAAACTTCCATATAAATATGCATCATGTCATGGAAGATAGCCATCATTGCCCTTTGATAGGTTGCCCCTGCGTTCTTAAGACCGAAGGGCATGATGACATAGCAGTAGGTCCCCCACTGAGTGGTGAAAGATGTTTTCTCCTGGTCTTCCTCTGCTAGGCGGATTTGGTTATACCCCGAGAAGTCATCCATGAAAGAGAGCATCTTATAGCCGGCGGTGTTGTCCACCAGGACATCTATGTGTGGAAGAGGAAAATCGTCCTTTGGACAAGCACGATTAAGGTCATGGAAATCTATACAGATGCGGACCCTACCGTCCTTCTTCATAACAGGGACGATGTTAGCTACCCATTGCGGATACAAAACTACCCTGATGAACTTGACCTTATGGAGCTTGTCCACTTCTTCCTTAACCTTGAGTGAGAGCTTCAGGTGAAGTCACCTTAATTTTTGTTTGACAACTTGAGCGTCGGGCTTCAGGACCAGACAATGTTCAACTAAGGACGGGTCCAGACCCGGCATTTCCTCGTAGGACCAAGCAAAGGCATCGGGAAATTCTTTGAGAACCGCCACAAGAGCAGCTTCCTCCTCATCAGTTAAATTGGAACTTATCAATATAATCTTTGGATCATCCTTGGTGCCAAGATTGATTTCCTTGGTGGATTCATCGATGGACACATTAGGCTCATCAAATTTCTTGGTTCCGTTGACGAAGGAAGCTTTGAATCACTACCATCTTCTAATGGCTCTTCTTCTTCTTCTGTATCATCCTCTTCTTCTAAAACGTACACCCCTAGACCGTCATCTGCTAGAGATCCATCTAGTTCGACTGCCCCTAGGGAAATGGGAGTGGAAGTGACTTCAGAGACCTGACAAAGCTGCACACATTTATCGGCTAGCTGGCTGATATAACGCGCGGGAACCTGATGGACACTAGACTTTTTAGAAGGGAAAGACGCTATGTACAAATCTGAACTTAACCTAGACTCTACCCGACTATGTACAAGAGAAGCTTGCGGAAGGGAGTTTAATGTGGAAAGAGTCGGCCCTTGGCCGAGAGAGCTATCTTCCAAGGAGGCCGTTTCCTCAATAGTGAACTCGCAAGTCCACATTTGAGAATTGACATTTTTTTTGGTGGTCATGAGTGAAAGTGCACACCTGATGAGTGGGCTGCCCTATGAGCAGATAAGTAAGGAGCGGGGGAAATGGTGGATGGAATAGGAAGGGGATAAAGAGAACAGGTGTTGGCCTGTTCGTAGCAAGGAAGATGCCCGAGGAGGAAAAGTGATCAGGGGGTTTATCAAGATGAAAAAGAGAGAGGAGACCAAAGACTTCTTCGAGTGTTGAATCAGGTGGAATTTCTTTTCTTTGGATGACTTCAAACTTTTCTCTCGGCTCCTGCCGAGTTCCTGGCTTAATCGGCCCTATGACAAATCAACCGTACACCAAATCATGGCCTAGAGATGCCTTAGATGGTTCTTCCAAAGAGTAGCCCAAACCTGCACGACCCTTGGCAACCCTGAATTTTCTCCTATGCGTGTATCCTTATTCCAACTGACCTAGACCTTTACCCATGGTGAAGCCCATCCTGGCCATGATCTCCCATCCTTTACCAGGAGGGATGTTGTAATGTGTGATTGGCTGAGGAAGGAAAGGGGAATCGGGTGGACCTAAAGCGGAAGGTCCTACCGCGCCTTCTATAGAGAGGACAGGTTTCTTGCCCTTATCGGGAATGGTCATAAAGGGGATCTGTTCGGAAGTGATGGCATTAAGAGTTTCCACTAACGGGATACTCTTGATCTTGATCACCCTACCATTGTAAGGGAACTTAAAGCACTAGTGGGCTGTTGATGAAATCCCAAGGGTTTGCTTAATCCAAGGTCGTCCTAGGATGGCCTTATATGCAGGGTCAACATCCAGGACAAAGAAGTCCGATGTCATAACCATCGATCCTAAACCAAGTTGGAGGGTCACCTTCCCTTTTGCGCACCTTTTTGAATTATCGTAAGCTAAAATAGTGGTGCATACCTCTTCTAAGTTTTCCTTCTGGAGACCTATCTTCTTGATGGTTTTCATGGGACAGACATTGATGGACGCTCCCGTGTCTATGAGGGCGGAGTCAACTTTAACTCCGTTGAAAGTAATTGTGAGGCACAACGGGAGTGACCTACTTTCTGGCAAAGCAAGGTCCTTATCAGAAAAAGAGATGGATGGTCCGCATGTAAGGGCCATGATGGCCTCGGTCATGCCACTTGCTGGGAGGTCCTCATTTACCATGATTTTCTGGAGGAATTGAAGTAGAGTGGCTTGGTGTGACGAAGATTTTCTAAGAAGCTCCAGGATGGAAACTTTAGCGGGGGTTCTGTCCAAATGCTGGAGAATGTCATACTCCACGGGAGGGCCTTGAGAATTAACCCCTTCCTCCGGTTGAGATTGCCTTTGGGATGGGGGAATGATGCGGTTCCGGAGAGTGACATTTATTGAGGCTTCCTTTGGGTGATCCTATTCCGAAGGTTTTGGACGAATGAGCTGTAGAGGAGCTGGTGAGCCAAAGATATATGAGAGAGAAGCCGAATCATCTCCAGATTCTACAAGAGGAGGAGGAGGGACCGATTTTGGTTGTGGTGGCTTTAAGAGGAGCAAGGGGCGCTCCTACACCGACTGAGCTTGTGGAGAAACATAGGGCTCTTGACATGGCATTTGAGGAGGGTTGATTAAGGTGAGTGGTTTTTGGGTAGCACTTGGAGACTGACTGGGTGGTGAGACCAGGTTTCGGGATTGAGTGAACATATTGATGTTCGCCCAGGGTTCATGAGCTTCTACTTCTATTTTCCCGTACCAGCCTGGGAATCCTTCTACGCCCCACATCTGAGTCCTTCTGAGAACTTGTGGTTCCATTCCGATCACCGTGTTTACCAGCTCATGCTGCCTTGAAGTGGAGGGATCTTTTGTTGGTTGATGAGTTGGCAGTGGGTTATGCACTATGCCTAGGTCCTTGTTGGGTTTTTTGAGGTTGGCAATAGCTAGCTTCACATCTGCCCAATTAATTCTCCCCTCATCATTCATATCATATACCCAATCCCAGAATTGGAAGCAATTGAATATATCATGGCCTGGAGCTCGGTGATATGGATAATACCTAGAAGTGTCGTCATTGGGATGAACCCAATCCCGCTGAGGAGGAAGCTGAATGGAATCCGAGGACATAAGGGCAAAGAAAATGTCACCTAGAGTTTCAGGCAACGGAGGATAAGTAGCTCTTTTTGGCCTAGGGGGACCGTAGCTTTGAGGTGGAGGGACATTGGAATAAGGCTTGGAATTACCCTGCCCCTAGTTAGCAATAGCCTGGGTAGGCTGGGAGACTTGGTGGTTGTTGGACTTAAAGGACTGGCCAACTGCATTGACCTGCTCATTCACGGTGACACCCGTGGTGGTGGGGACAGCTGGGGCCTTTCTACCCTTGGTGCGAGGCTCGAAGAAAGGAGGCAAGGTAGAGTCCCTTACCTGGGCTTGAACTATCCGAGCTCGGTTGTAAAGTTGGTGAAAGGTGTGGAGTTCACTAAGCATTAGAATGGCCATGAGCTGAGGGGTGGCATTGTTCACCAGCATGGTGACAGCCTGGGATTCGGGAATGGGAACCTCCGTCCTAGCAGCCATAATCCTCCATCGGTTTGCAAAGCTGATGAAGTCCTCGTCGGGCTTCATTTTCTCCATGACTAGATCAAACAATGTGGGGGAGATGGATGACATGTGACCAAAGTGAGCAAGGAATCGCTCGGAGACTATATCGAAATTGATAAGATCAATGGCTGGCAAGGATGCAAACCAACGTAGGGCCTCGTCCTCGAGGGACTTTTGAAAGAGATGGACCAACAAGACCCTATCGTGTAGCCATTGGTGGGAGTCCATAAGGAAACCCGAAAGGTGGTGGTGAGGGTCAGTGGTACCATCATACCTCCTATACTTGGGAGCCTTAAATTCGGGTGGGAAATAAGCATTAGGAAGCTTGCAATATTGGGCTAGTGAGTGGGGACGTGAATTGGGCATACATTCGGCTACCGCTTGCCGAATGTAGCTTTGGATCTCCTACCGGAGTGAGGGGTCCATCCCTTTCAAAGGGGTGCCATGATTGGTGGAGTTGGGGGTGAAAGAACCCTTTGTGGAGGTGTTGGATAGCTGAACTGGATCAGAGTTTCGGGAATGTGTCGGCTCGCGGACCCTTGGAAGGGAACTTGAGCACGGGAAGGTGTAACATGTGGAGATAAGTGTGGGACGGCCGAAGCCTTCCCACGGGTGGCCATCGTGGCTAAATCCGTGAGGGAATAATGGGAAAGCACGCTAATCAACTCCTGATCTTCGTGCGGAGATAATGTAGGAGCCCGCGGGCTACCACGACCATGGTAGCTCGGGGAAGAAGAAGCCGAATCGGCGTGAGCGGCCTCATTTGGTGTGGCCGAAAACATGCCTATGAAGGCATCCAAACCATTATCCTCTATTTGAAATAGAGGATTGCCCCTAATTTCGGAATCAAATTGGGGAGGAAATTCCTCCTCAAAACCTGAATTTGAATAAACCTACTCCATCCTAAACCAATTATTAGTTGGTTTAGAATAAAGAAAATGAAATGTTTAGGGAGGGAAGTTAATGTTTTCCAAACACAACCAAGTATAGGCACAAACAATGTCCCAATCTCTTTTTTTTTAATACAAATTTTCTAATTTCCACCTTCTTCTTTTTTCTTCTTTTTTCCTTTTGGTTCACTTGGAGGAGAGAAGAGAAACTAAGGGTGTGGTGAGATGAACTCCGGGAGCCTAGTAGAAACTTCACTCAACCCAAGGTGACTAATAGGACTTCCATGGTACAACCTGCCTGGCGACCGTGTGGGAATCCACGGTTCGCGAGGACTCACGGAGGTTCCCGAATGGACTGAACCGATTACACCCGAGTGGGAATCCCCAGGTGAAGGGTCCAATACCAACGAGAGGGTTTTCTAAAAGGGGTGAGACAGGCTCTTCCTAAACCCAAACCCGTAGATTAACCTACAGAAATTAACCACACAATGCATAAACAAACAAATTAAGAGAGAAAGAACAGATCTAGAACACACATAACACTGCTACGGGGGAGGAAACATGGACAAGGCAGAGGGCGGCCAAAGTGTTGGTCGCCCACAGATCTGGGTGGCCAGGTTGACTGTCGCCCAGCGGAGAAGGCGGCCAGGAGTCTGGCCTCCTTCTGTTCGAGTTTCAGAAAACTAAAAATAGAGCTACGAAAATTGAACTAATGTACAAACATGATTGCACTAATCCTTGACTTCAAGCATGAGGGACTTATAGTAGGCACTAGAGGGTCCAACTGTGATCGCCACTTCGCTTGTAGGCGCCTGGAGATGGCGTTGTGTGTTGTTGGATCGATTGGGAATGCGGGCTTGCTTGGCGCTTTGGGGATGAGATATCTCCGTGCGATGGTACCTACAGAGGAACAAAAGAGTTAGAACGTGATCGCCAGAGGTCATTTTACCTAAACCTCGTAGGGTGATAATCGCGGGGAGATGTTCAAGATGAAGAGAAGTGGGCTCCCTTCTTTCTCGTCCTCGGCCGGCCAAGGGCAAGGAGCCCTACTCGTCCCTTGTGCTGAAGTCCTGCAATGTAGCTCAAAAGAAAATAAAAAAGAAGGCCATTAGTGAAACTTATAGTGCAGTATGTATTCTAACAAACGGAAAGACACTAGAATGATGGTGGCAAAGGTACCTGGGGGTGGTGGGAAGGAAGGATGGCAGAGACTTTCGACCATCCACCTCCCCTTTATTTTTTGGGAGAAACCTCTTAAGTTGGAGACTAGAGAACACTATATGCAGTTCTATGAACTTACCTAGAAGTCGTAATGCAAGTAGGAAGGAGGAAAGTAGAGAATGTGAAGTTCAGACCAGGTCGAAGGAAGAGGGAGCAGCCTCCGGGACGAAGTTCCGTGAGTTCTCCTCCGCCAGGGCTCCGTTCTCCTCCCCGTGCGTGAACTTCCAAAACTCCTCTCCTCTTTTCTTCTGAATGTCCACCCCCCCTTTTCTTACACCGGAGGTGGTCAGAGTTTTGTTCCATGAGCTAGAAGTTACAGAACGTGGGTGGAAATCGTGCAGAACGGGGGAGAGGATGTGGCCACGAGCAGGGCCACGATCTCTGACCAGGTAAACAGAGGAAGGCGGCCAAACTTTTGGCCACCTTGGAAAGGGAGGGCGGCCAGGAGGCTGGTCGCCTAGCAGACCAGGGCGGCCATCGCCCTGGTCACCTAGGAGTGAGGGGCGGCCACCACCTTGGCCGCCCAGACCATGACTCTTGGGCCCCTAAATGGATGAGGCCCAATATATTAAGGCTATGGGCTGGTCTTAAAAACTCGGACACCGGTAAAATGAGTGCAACAATTAAGCGTCATTCACACGAAAGTCCATTGGGGATCCGCGGGATGTCCGAAATTAGGCATCTACAGGAATAAGTTTCTCTTTTGGTTCCCCTTCACCCGGGGGTGAACGGGGCATGGAATGGTGATTTTGGGGTTTTCTCGCCGTTCTCGGTTTTCTGAAACTCTTACGGTCCTTCCAGTGACCGCCACTTCCTTTTGGCGGTCCCCATACGACCGTGTTTGGCGTCCCGTGTGTGGGTTGGGCCTGGCGGCCACACATTGAACCGCCAGAGCCCAGGTGGCGGCCTATTGGCCGACCGCTAGCCAAGTTGGCCGGCTTGGCCTTCGAGGCATTTTGACCGTTGGAGGTTTTGGGGTCTGGCAGCCGAAGGTACAACCGCCTCATGCCTATTGGCGGCCCTATATAGGACTGTTTTCACCTCCGCAACCCAGAGGGTGGCGGTCTATAATGAGACCGCTAAATCCCTGTGGTGGCCTAAAGCTGAACCGCTAGCCCTTGTGGTAGCCCAAAGGTGGACTGCCAGCGATTTATGCCCAACCGGAGTTATGTTTTGCCAATTCGAGTCCCGGGTGAGTGAACCTCGATCCGCATGCTGACCCATGGTCTGACCGATGCTGGGCATCATGTGGGGGCCACATGTTAGGGTGCTGTGGGGTCCCGAGAGGTGGTGTTCTCGACTTGTGTCACCGTGAGTTGGTGTCGGTACGAGGAGCGACCCTTGGACTTTGTCCGGTTTTAGACGTTGTTTTCCATTGACTAGAGAGTCTACTCTTTCAGTGACCCTCCACTAGTCGTAGCCTTCCAACACGCGAGTGGTCCCACCAGGGAGTGATGGCGAGGCTACCCCAGAGAGACGGTTTTAGACTGGTTTCCGTCGAGCCCCACGTCTACCAGCCAGAGTCCGGCTGAGGGGAAAATCAGTCAAAGGGCCAAACCAGAGACGCACGGTCTGTGTGTGCACACGTGGTTGGGGGCGGTTGGACCCGTGCTGATGAGCGTGACCCCAGTTAGTCACTTTTTTGTGGTTACTAGTACGATGTCCCCGTTCCACCAGAGGTCAAGGGGGACACCCGAGGCGCGGTTTAAGCCGTCAGTGGACGCATCCGGCCTTGCTTCTAGTGGGTTGGTACTCCTGTCTTTTGTCTAGCAGCGACTCTTGAGTTTTTGATGAGTTGTCTCAATTTTCATGCCGTGCGTTCGGTACTAGATGTAGTAGTTACTTTCCACGCAATTTCTCGATTTACGAGGTGGGGACCAGATGATCCCTACTGAGCCTTTTGTTTTAAGGCTCATTCCCTACGTGTTTTCTGCGTTTCAGGTGAGACGAGGCTTCAGGGGAGCGCTTCCGAGGCTCCACGCAGTTCAGGTGCCCAGGGTTAGTCGCCAGTTGCCAATTCTGGGGTATGCTTCGCGTAGTTGTAGCTTTCTCTTCGAACTATACTAGTTGTGGACTACTGTTATTTTTTTTTACTGTTGTCATTTTTGTGGACCATGTAATTTAATTAATGTCATATATTGCTTCCTGCTTAATTCATTTAAACTGTGTAGGTCTGCAATTATTTTAGATTCTTGTGTATCTCCACACAAACCCTTTTAACCCTTCCGAGTCTTTGGGCTCATGGGTGGCGGTTCGAGGTTCGGGTTATCGGGCCTTCCCGGTGTTCGGATCTCGGGTTATTACAGCTGGGGTCAGGGATTGTGAGGGGAATCGGAAAGAGGGAAGCTGTTGACTTGCCTGCTTGAGGGGTGAGGGGGAAGGAATAGCCTATGCAGGCTCTTGGATGAGGGTGGTAGCCGGAGTTGGCTCTTGGGGAGAGGGGGAGATCGATTTCCCCTTTAGAATGGCCTGAATGGCCTAAAGCTGCTCAGGACTGAGCTGGGTCATAGCAAGGACACCTAACATGAAGAAGATGTCCTGGGAGGGGGATGCATCCCCGATAGCAGCTTGCACCTCATGTGAGGGCTCATAGGATGGGCTTGCGTCCATGGCATGGACGTGTGGCTCACCTTTGTGGCCATGATCCGGGTGGTACTCTCCATATGAATCATGGCCCTGGCCATACATCTGGGGCTCATAGTCAAAGGCCCCGGCCTGAAAGTCATCGTAACTGTACTCGGCCATCTTTAGCACTTTACCGGAACGTAATAACATACACTATCAAAAGAAAACGTAGAGATTAACACACAAGTGAATGCTTTACGCCTCTTTTTTTTGTTTTTCTTAAAAGAAGGTGATTTTTCACAGATTAGAAGTTCACACAAGAATGTAGGACCCTAGTTACAATTGGGTCACCGCCGTGCCTACTAAGGTCACTCACCTCACCACGAATGGGTCGACTATCTCCGGAGAACTTCAATGGTACAACCAACCCAGTGAACGAAGAGGGAATCATTCGCTGTCGGGGACTTACAAAGGTCCCGATGGAGAAGATTCTAGTCCGTCGAGAGGAATTCCCGAATGGAGAGTCCTTCCTTCACCGAGAGAGGGTAATCTCCTAAAAATGTAAAAGAAAGGGGGGAGATGCTAATGCATGTAGAGATACACAAACATATAACAAAACAGGGAGAATAGCAAATATGCAGAACAGGATCAGACTGAACAAATTTCGAGTGCTCTTACAAAGACGACAAGATGAAGAATAAAGAAGGACTTCCACAACTCCAACACATTCAAATATGGCAATCAACTGAGTAAATGAACTGCTTAGAACCCGTTCTTCTTTTCGAAACAGCGTAAACTTCTCGGGAAATCACAAGGGACTGTGGGGGAATGCACGTGGTGCACGAAGGATGAAACTAAAAGTGCTGCTTGGAGCACAACTACAGTGCGCACAGGCGCGATAAGGAGGGGCACGCGCGGGTGCCAAATGGAGGGGCACACGTGGGTGCCGAAAACACACGGAGGGGCACGCGTGGGTTCCGAAAACACACGGCTAACCAAGAGAAAAAAAAAAGAAGTCCCACCATGATCGCCAAAGATGTGAACGACGTCACGGGAAAGGAAGGAAACACACCGACGAACGCGAGAAAGACCGCGAAAGAGTGGTTTGCTCTCAGCGAGTTTCAATGGAAAAGAAATATGCGAGATTACGCCATAAGAGACCGTTGCGGGAAATTACTCTCAACGGGTTAAACAGGAAATAAAGGAACCACTGCGGGAAGTGACTCTCTGCTGGTTTAAGCAGGAAATAGAGGAACTGCTACATGAAGTTACTCTCCGTGGATTTTAACAAAAATAGAAATAAAAGAAATGAAAATAACGCGTGAGTGTGTGTGTGTGTTGATTGTGTGATCGCCAGAAGTCAAGGACCCCAAAAATGAAAGAGGAGTTATCACGGTTATACCTTAGAAGCGGGAGATTGTGTGGATTCCTTCTTCCTCTTCCCTCTGCTGGCCAATGAAGATGGTTTTCTTTTGGTTACCCTTGTAAGAAAATGAACAAACACCAAGTGAATCAGAACAAAAGCAGTGTAGTATCAATCCCTTGTGATAAAAGTAATGAAATCATGAATGGGCACACACCTGATTGGTGTTATTTTAAACTCATTTTGGACACAAAGGGTGGAAAATGATATGATGAATGAAGATTTTGGTAGAAATGCACAAACGTGGAAGCTCTCTTCAGAAGAGAGATATGACACGAGTGAAAATACGAGATGATGCACACAACTAAAAATAAAGAAGAACAAGGGGAAGAAAAGCTTATTGGGGTGCCGATGGCGGGCTTCGAGGAGAGCTTCGGCAGCGTGAGGATGGCATGGACATGTGGTGGGATGAAACGGCCTTCTCTTTCGAGCGTATGGGCACTCGAAAATCTGACAGAACCTCCCCTTAAACACTCACGATCTCAAAAGTGAAATGAACAGAGTTTCCCCTCCTCTTTGAAGATCTTGAAGTCCCTTTGAATCGTGGGAGGGGGTCCTCTATTTATAAGAAAATTTGAGAAGAATGTGTCCCCTACCCTAGACACATTCACATGAACGCGTCCTGCTGACCAGACGTGTCCATCAATTTAAAATCATTTTCTTTCAATAAATTACATCCACTACCCTGGAAACATTCTTTAAACGCGTCCAGGGTCTTGGACGCGTCCATCCTTTTCCACAAAAATGGTGCCGAAAGACATCGAAAGCGTCGAAAGCGAGTGGTTTCGGCGCCTAACCTTGACTTTTAAAGCCACGTCTGGTCAGCAAGACGTTTTCTATTTTTAGATTTATCTGAATTGTCAAACTGAACGGCGGGGTTGGTGCCGAATGTTAACTCAAGAATGCGTCTTAGGGGGCTGACACGTTTTTAAGAACACGTCCCCCTCTGCCGCCATATTTAAGACTTTTCTTGAAAAATTTTTAAAAAATGAGGAAAATTATTAGAAAAATAAGAAATCACTCAAATAACTCCAATGTGAGAGCCACTTTGGGGCATCATGGGGTAATATGGTATTTACTTAATGTAATGTCAAAAATGACGTGTCTACAATGTGGATGAAGAAGTTCATGATCTAGCTAGGAGTTGTCCCAAGCATCTCTGATCCAGTGCCCTTATTATGCGATAATAATATGTCTATTGTGCAAGCAAAGGAATCGAGATCTCATCAAAAATCGAAGCACACTTTACGGTGGTTCCACCTGATTAGAGAGATCGTATCAAGAGGAGAATTAATAATAGAAATAGATTCTTCTGTCGATAGTATTGCATATTCATTAACTAAGCCACTGACTCAATGTGTATTTGAGAGACACCTAAGGCTGATAGGGATCAAGTAGGAAGATGATTGATTTTAGTGCAAATGGGAGAATGAAATAAGTGTATGCTCTGCAAGCCAATCACTTGTGAAGTGATAGTATCATTTCTTATACATTCTCATTCCGATTACCAATATTTATCGCAATTTCTTCGTTATGCCTCATTCATTTATGCGTATTATCACTTGACGTAATGAAATTCTTGAATGCATACAATGAAGGTTAAATCATAATGAGATTATGATGATGAGATCAACCTTCTAGACGTATATATTCTAAATGTTCCTAGTCATAGAATCTTTGAGACAGAAAATCAATGATATTGAAAAACTAGTGCACATGATATCTTTTCATATAATGAGGGTGACTGGTCTCATAGTCGCTGGTGTCGGGATACTATTATATATGTGTAGGTGCTCATTACAAGAATAAAATTTATTGAACTGATCTGCCATTGAGTTTTTAGATTAGTGATTATGCCTACACGCCAACCAAGAGACTCCAAGTCATAGTGGTTTGATAGATTCTTAGACTTAAGACACTAAAGACATCTTGTGTATGGAACCCTAAATTTTGACATTTTCACCATAGACGATGGCCATAGGTCGAGTATAATCAAATACTTCGGTGTAGCGTGAAGCATACAAAGGTGATTAAATGGTTAATAAGGGATCATCCACTCTCCTGTTATACTTAGATGAAGAGAGAATGTCTCGTAGAGTCATACTCAAAGAAATCCCTAGCTAGAGTAATGCAGTCAACTAGAAAAGAGTTTTTAGTGTGATGGTGATACAGTCAACTAAAAAGGGATTTCTAGTGTCACGATAATGAGTGTGAACTATCAGGTCGAATGAGAAAGATTTGGCTATTACACATACCCCAGTCGATTAGAGATATTGTATGGATGAAGGATTATTATCACACGATAATTGAGAATTAAGGATTCCAATTGGATTATGAGTCCCTCATATCGTCCAGGGGTCATGACACATTTCTTGGGGCCAACCACAATCTATGAACTGCCATAAATTAGTTATGTGATAATTGATTCAGTGAGTTATTAGGAGTGCTAATATTATTACATTCGAAATACTAGAAGGTGCTCTAATATCATTCCACATAAAATAATAAGAAGGGGTTCTATTATTTTATGATAAGAATATTAAAAGGGGTTTCAATGTTCTCGTAGGACTCACTGCCAGCTCGATATTAGGTCTAGAGGGGTCACACACATATGGTCATCTTAAGAAACGAGTACTTTGGTAATTATGCGATAATAACTTCTATTAAAATAGATCATGAGAGGAACCCTAACACCAAGCAATTCCTTGGGTCGCCCTCCTTTTCTTCTCACCTCCTCTTGCAGCTGTCACCCTCTCTTTTAGGGTTTGGGCAAGCTTGTTCGCTTCCTCTCTTGGTGTGAGACATTGAAGAAAGTAGACTACAACAAGGTGGTGGTGGCGTTCGTGGAAACATCCTGCAGGTGGAGACACTCTGTTAAGATAGCAGAATGTGTGGAAACTACTAGAAGTCAGACGCTTGTGTGGCTCTGAAGGATCTATGAAATCGGCATTAGACATCGAAGATTCAAGATCTCCGCACGGTAGAGATCAGAAAACTACTAGAAGTCAGACGCTTATGTGACTATGAAGGATCCATGAAATCGGCATTAGGCATCGAAGATTCAAGATCTCCGCACGGTAGAGATCGGATCTTTACTTGTATGCTGAATGATTTCATTACGATCTACAATGATTCGAGTCAAGAAAAAATTGGTTTTAAAGGGTTTATTCTGCTGCGTTTTATAAAACGGGAGATTTTCTTACGGACTACGGAGATGCCAAAAAAATGGGAGTTCGTGAAGTTTCTCTTGTCAAGTCATAAGATCCTAGTTTTGTTTTTGTTCTTTCTTCAAACACTTTGGGTCAGTACATTGATCTTCCCACTGGACATTAATTAGTATAATCACAAAGTTTATATCTTTCTTTGCTGATTTGACTATTATGAGAATGCATGAATATGGGGATTGCATTGCATCTTGTACTACTGTGTTTAGTCTTATTACCTACACGTGTTCACATTCCTGAGTGAAGAAGCGGTAATTGAGTGCCAATTTTGGGAGAGAAAAAAAGTCTTAGGCTTTCCTCTATGTTGCCCTTGTAGAGGCCCCAAAAGATTTGCACTTGTGTATCATAGTTTTCCATATTTGCTCATAGCATTAACTTTTGAATGTGGCCGTGATAAAATCTTATCATAGACGTTATATTATATGTTGGATTGTACCTGGATTTCTTCTTGAGGATGTTCCTTTGTACCTGATGATTTAGATCCTATATTGAAATATAGGTGTAATGTGACATCTCTTGTTTCCTCTGAAGCATGTGCTGAGAACCAGTTAGTCTAGTATGGAATTGATTGATCTGGCCAGAGTCTGGTTTTACGGGTTTTTGAGCTAGGATTGGCCGGAAGTGGAACGCATGCATACTTTATTTTTCTTTGTTTAGTACTACTCTTCCAAAAATATGTATACGTTTAGATTCTTGTTGGTTCGTAAAGATCTTGCAGACTATCTTTTCAAACGCAACACTGAAATATTTAGTAATTCTATACATTAGATGGCATACTTGTTCCTTGTTACCATAGAGTTTGCCTTTCTCACTGCTCTTTTAGGGGAATTATCCATATCTGGTAGTGATTTTTAAATCTAGCAGGTGAAACGTGAAGTACAGAATTGCTCCAGGTACATTTTTCCCTGAAGAGAGGGATTCCAGTCTGTTGCTTTTGGATTCAGGGCAAGAGTTTTCCAGAGTAAAAAGAGATAAATTGAAGGTTCTCTCAAAATGTCAAGTTGATGCTGAGTAAGCAAAGCTTAGGAACATGAGAGCACAAGATGCTGCTGTTGCTGCTGCTCAAGCAGTCACAGAGGCAGCGGCAGCAATAGTTGAAGTTGAAGCAGCAGCAAGGATGTAGAGAAGAGAAGCTGATGCAGAGACATTTTGACACTACATTGATATAAAAAGGTTATTAAAAATGTTGTGTAACACTTAAATTTGTAGTTGGGGCTGAGCAAGAGAGCAATAACAGAAGCAAGCGGAGCTTCTAGTGGTTGAGCCGAGCGTCAAGATTGAGTGTTAGCAAGCTTCTTCTAACACTGGGGGAAAATGTCGAGCATCCAGGGGTGAATCCCCCTTGATGGTTGAGACAGAGAGAGCTCTGAGAGGAAGCTGAGCATATGAGGCTGAGCATTTCCTACACAAGGTAAGAGAAGTTCTCGACGGGGAGTGAGGTGCTCTGAGAGAACCCTCCGATACTTAAGTCAACACAAGGTAGAGGGTTTGGTAGCCAAAGGTAGGCTGGAGAGTAGAGAGGCGAGAGAGAGGACTAATTGCTAGCATTCCTTTGCATACTTGTATAACAATGTTGTGACCTACCTTTATAGTCATTGAGCCAAGGTGCATTAAATGCTAACCTTGCCGTCATGACAAGCATGCTTGTGTGGGTAAGACTACCACTCACGCCATGGCACAGGGTCCATCTGGATGTGCGAGGGAACTTGGTTGCAAACCGTCGGGCGTCGAGCAATGGACGACATGCAATGGTGGCAGGCCAAGTTGCAACATGCGTCAGGCGGCGTGCAAAGGCGGAAACAGAATGGGGTGTTAGTCTACTTGGTTGTCAACCATACGCACATGACTGGTTGATGTCTACATCGTCATTAATGCAGTTAAAATTCAAAAAATGGGGGCCAAATGCCCGAGGCGGTGGGAATCTGCCATGTTTCTTGGTATGGTGGGTCGTACGGGAAGCCCACGTCACTTGCCCCCCAGCCCTCGGTGCAATGCACGACATGTAGCTTGTATCGGAGACACCCTATCAGTGGGTAACAATGGTTACGATTTTTGAGGGATACAAATCAACTCCCATCATCTCTCACCATGATCGTTCGCCCTCGATTGATATGTCAATATCCTGGCCAGAGGCTATACGAAGGAGGGTCTGGCATTCTTTGAGATATCCATTCACATCCTAGAGCTAAGGGCGCTTATGCAAGAGGGGAAACTAGGAGAAGGCTTGGTGGTTGCAGGGTGTTTGCTTGTCGCAGGCTTGTGAGGGTTATGCCGATCATCCATCACTGGAGGGTTGCAAGAGCTTTTGGTCCGGTGTGTAGCATGTCTTTAGGTTCATCTACCACTTCTCCCGTGATCAATGAGAGAATGGGGTGGAAGAAGATAGTCTATCGTCGGCGTAAAGTTATCAGTAAAGATGATGAGGTGGAGGTGTCGTCGCCAGAGAGGGCGCCTCAACCGGGCGAGGTCCCTTAGGGCAAAGGAGGAGAAGGCCCATCGCGGAAAAGTTCCCACTTGGAGGATGCAATCTAGCTATGTGAGGGCCCAAGTGGCCCATTTAGAATCATGGAGGAGATCGTTCTGGAGCTTATTCAAGGGCAATTATACAAGTTGGATGAGTCATATAGTTTTCCAGGGTACGTTTAGGCCGTAGCCCCTGAGTCCTCTATAAGGATATGAGACAAGATCAGAAAGAACCAGTAGAAATAAAGAATTAAAATTTTATCCCGGCCTCATTGATCACTCGGATGTAATTCCCAATAATAATCTATAACTATGGGATCTGATAATTACCTCTACAATGAGTGGATTGCAGCGAAGTAGAAAAAGTACCCTTATGACTGTAATGAACCACACAAGTGCCCTATCTCTAGGTATCCATACGGGCCACAGACGATGGAGTTCTCTCCATGAAGCGCACCTCAAAAGATCTCCACAAAATCTTTCCTTCAGAACCTCAACCTTTGAGAGGGTGGAGAGGACATGAGAGAGGAGAGAGAAAGGGGCGCAAGAACTAAGGAGGAGAGAGAGAGGGGACCCTATGAGAGAACCGTGGATGCTTGGCCCAGGGTTCCCTCCATACAACTATTTATAGACTTCTCTAATTTTTCACAAAAAATCTCGTAAGTCTATAATTGCACAAATACCCCCGCCGTTCATAACCCTAATGTGTGTAGGCCCAATGCCAGTCTAGTTTTTGGCCTATTGAGCTTAAAAACTCCTCCTTAACTATTTTGTATTAACCCTTAACATGAAATTAATTATTTAATCTATTCATGACTTAAATAATTGAGTTACCATCTCATGATAGATAATCATCACATAATTATTCATTTATTGGGCTTTCAGGCTACGGTAAACACCAAGCAACACTCTGTGACCCCAAGAGACAAAAGTGGTCTATAAAACCACTTCGAGATCTTTCTGTCCATAGTTACTACACAGCTATAGTCCTTCATTCATACACAATATCTCTAGCCATAAATTAAGAGTATGGTCATATTGTTAAACCCTTGTGAGTTATGGCCTGATGAACTCCGTACTCCAAGTCCCACTAGAAAACTCTGTTTACAATGAATTGTCTAACCTTGACCAAGGATTTTCCCAAGTATCGTTCACAGGGTATTCTCTCTCATGCTATATCTGAGAGTGAATGATCTATTATTGTCACTCAATTAAATTCGCATGTATTCTGATGTATCTAAATACCTGAGCATCCAAAACTTGTGACTAAAGTCCCATTGCCAATAATCAAAACATAGGAGTCATCATGCAAGGTATCATTGGTGACTCATGTTCAAGGACCAACTATACTACTATGATCGAAGAATCTCTTGGTCGACAGTTAGATATGATTACCATCCAGAGATTCATAATCAGAACAGTTCAGTGACTATTTTTATAATGGGGACATGCACATATATCTTAGTGCCTTCACACCGGTGACTATGAGATCAGTCACCCTTATCATATGAGAGGATATCATGTGCACTGGTCTATCCATATTCTTTGATGTCCCATCTCAAAAATCCTATGACTAGGAATGTTTGGAATACATACATATAGAAGTTGGTCTCACTATCATAATCTCATTATGATTCAACGTTCATCACATGTGTTCAAGGACTTCATCATATCAAGCATTAATATGCATTATAATAAATGAGATATAATGAAGAAAATGTCATAAATATTATTAACTCGAATGAGAATGTATAAGAAATGACGCCATCACTTTATAAATGATTGGTTTGTAAGACATACACTTCTTTCACTCTCCTACTTGCACTAAAGTCAATCACCTCCTACTTAATCTCCATCAACCTTAGGTGATACTCAAACACACTTTAAGTCAACGGCTTAGTTAGTAGATCTGCAATGTTATCAACAGAAGAAACTCTTTCTTTAGTGACATCTCCTTTTCAATGATATCCCTGATCAAGTGGAACCGTCACAAAATGTCCTTTGACTTTTGATGAGACCTCGATTCCTCAGCGGTCGCAATTGCCCTATTGTTATCACATAATAAGGGTACCTCATCAAAGATGCATGGGACAATTCCCAGATTAGTGATAACTTCTTTATCTACATATTGTCAAATCAACAGTTGTTTGTTGTTTGGAACTCTTCCAACCAACTGCACCACCATTCAAGGTGAAGACAAACCCTAAAATTGACTTGTTGTCATCAACATCTTACTAGAAACTTGAGTCAGTGTAACCTCAAAATTTCAAGTCATCTCTTACATACACCAGGAACATATTCTTAGTCTTTCTCAAGTACTTAAGGATACATTTCATAGTATTCTAATGCTACTCACCTGGATCTGCCTGATACTTACTCGCAACAGTTACAGTATGCACTACATCACGTCTCGTACATAACATAGCATACATGATGGATCCTATGGTAGAAGCATAAGGAACCCTACTCATATACTCCTCTCTTCAGGAGTTTTAGGAGACATCTCCTAAGAGAGGTAAATTCCATGTCTCATCGGTACGAGACCCCTGTTGAAATTTTTCATGTCAAATCTTTTGACAATAGTGTCTATGTACATAGACTAGGTCAAGCCAAGCATCCTTCTTGATCTATCTCTATAGATCTTGATCCCCAATACATAGGATGCTTCTCCTAAGTCTTTAATGGAGAAGTTCTTAGATAGTCATAATTTCACTGAATACAACATATCTACATCATTCCTAATAAGTAGTATGCCATCTACATACATGACCAAAAATGTGACTACACTGCCACTAACCTTCTTGTAAACACAAGACTTATTTTCATTCTTAGTGAAGTTATAAGATTTGATCGCCTCATTAGATCCCATGTTCTAACTACAGGATGCTTGCTTAAATCCATAGATGGACTTTTGAAGCTTGCATACCTTCACTACAAGAAAAGGCGGGATTAGCGACAGAAAAATTCTGTCTCTAATCGGCCTCTAATCTATCGCTGACGACTTTAGCGATAGATTCACAATCGATTAGTGATTTTCGCTAATTAGCGGGTAATTATCAACGGCCAATAATAATTCCACCATTAATTCATCAATGATTAGCGACAGAATATAAAATCTACCTCTAATCGGCTGTAGATTAGCAACATTTTTTGCAAAAAAATTCTGTCGTAATTTCATCGCTAATCCGCGACCGATTAGCGATGTATTTTAATTTCTATCGCTAATCAGAGACAAATTGGTGATGGAATATGTATTGATCGCTGATAATTATCCCCTAATTTAGATCGATCGCTAATCGGCTACAAATCTGTGGCTAAAGTCTTTAGCGACAGATTAGAGGCCGATTAGAGGCAGAACTTTTCCGTCGCTAATCTTGCTTTTTCTTGTAGTGCTTATGAATTTGGGTGTTCAATGGAGTTAAACGCTTCCGACTGTAAAATTTAGACTTTCTCATCCAAATTACCGTTGAGGAACGTCATTTTCACATCCATCTGTCAAATCTCATAGTCATGGTAAGCAGTAATGGCAAGTAAAATCTTGATGGATTTGATCATGACAATTGGGGAGAAAGTTTCCTCATAGTCAACACACTGTCTTTGACGATATCCTTTCACCACCAACCTTGTATTATAGGCATCAACCTTTTCATATTCTATAATTTTTCTAAATATCTACTTACATCATATGCGTATAATACTCTTAGGTGGATCTACCAAGTTTCAAACTTTATTAGAGTACATGAAATCTATCTCTGATTTCATGACCTCTTACCATTTTCTAGAGTTAATAACACTTATTACCTCCTCGTAGGTCTTGGGATAATCATTCTCATTATATAGTACTTGAGTATTCCTACCAAATATATGTCTCACATATCTATATGGCTCTCTAAATACTCGGCCAAAACTACGAACAGTTTGTGTGTCAACTCGAACGGGTTCCTAAGGCGACTCAATACTTTGTGGTTCTAGAACTTCTATATCTACCTTGCTCCCACTATTATCACTAAGGATGTATTCATCCTCTAGGAATATGGCACGCCTAGCGATAAACACTCTTTGTTCACTAGGTTGGTAGAAATAATATCCATAAGTCTCCTTAGGGTATCCCACAAATCTACACCTCTTAGTCTTGGACTCATATTTGTCTAGATTGTGTCTTTTTACATGGACGGGCAGCCCAAAATCTTAACAAGCTTAAGGTCAAGTGCTCTCCCTTTCCATATCTCATATGGAGTGGAGGATACTGTGACGACTCAGACTCCGAATACCGGATATATCCTATAGGACTACCGAGTAGACCCATACGGCTTGGAACCCATGAAGCCTCCCAAGAGCTGTAAAGCTCCGAAGGGATAAAAGGAATGTCGTGTAGTACATTGAAGTCACAGATATAACAGTAAGCAATTAAATTTCATTAATCAGGTTTGCTAAAGTAACAAAAATAAAATTACTTTTTAATTAACAGTTAACATTAAGAATTATACCAGAATCCAGTCCAAAGGAAAGACAAGTACAGTCGGACAGAAAGAAAAACGTACACTGAGGTCGGGGGAAGCCCGACGCAGGTACTGTTGGCAACTACGAACTCGCCACACCAGGAACCGCAAGGGAAGCAGAGACAATCACACTTGAAAAGTAGGGGTGAGCCTCCTGTCACTGGCTCAGTAGGGGTCACACGGATCCCCACTGAAAAATAACGTAGTAACATGGAACAACAGCTAAAACAGCAGTAGTAGTAAAGCAAGAAAAGCGGGGAAAACTACTACTAGAAAGATGTAGAAGAAAGCAGTAAAGGTAGGAGTAGAAACAGCTAAAAGAAAAGGGAAAAGCCGTACCAAGCAGAACACGGCAGCCGAACTAATCTCGGCTCCCTAAGCTACTCCAAACAGCAACAGAAAGGCGAATCCTGATCTCACAAAGTCAGGAGTTATTGATCTGCTGACACAGCACAAGGCCCTAGGCAAAGGCCTACGAAGACAGGCGAAAAGCCTAGAAAAGACTTGGACAGACACAGAACACTAAAGCTTACATGACTCAATTGCCGTGTGCGCTCTCCTAAACATAACTGCATGCATAACTAGAGCGTCGTACATGTTACACAACAGTGACCTCGGGTAAGGCCAAGAGGAGACTAACCTGGGAAGGTCATGATGCGCAAGAAACGCGAGAGTCACGTGTCACGTGACGGAAGCACCTCCTCACTAGAAGAATAGCCAGATGCGTCCACTGACGTCTTATACTGCGTCACAGGTACCTCCCTACGGATGCCTAGAATGGCGGAGACTGAGGTATGCGCTAAACCAGAACATGAACTACAGTAATGACTGACTAGTCAGGGTCACGCCCGTCAGCGTCAGTCCAAACGCCCCTGACCACGTATGCACACACCGACTCTTGCCTAGAGCCAGGCCTCTAGCTAGTTTTCCCCCCCAGCAGGATGCTACCGTAAAGTAGGGGCCAACGAAAACTAGCTTAAAAACCGTATATCGGGAACTGTCCTTACCACCACTCCCAGGTGGGCCGACACTCGAGGTCATCGAGCTACGACTAATGGAGGCTCACTAGACACAAAGACTCTGAAACACAAGTGATGGAGTACAGACAGGCTAAGCACGCATTGTCACCTGTACTACGAAGCACAAAGGTAGTACACCAACTGCCAACAGACTCAGGACATGGCAACTAGACCTATCACCGTAACCATCCTTGAGTCTCACGACTCGGGGTCAAGATCATCGTACAAAGTGGAACAAACTGCCAATCGGTCTAATCCTAAGTTAAAGAAACGACACATCCATATAAAATGACACACGGAGACCTGAGGGAGCATCAAGACCCTCAAAGCACTTGGACACGTAAACCTAGGTAAGACAGTACCTCTAGGCATCCAGAACCATTGTCTCGAGCTATCCAGAATAGTCGAGACACACACAAGGTTACTTGTCAACCACTGGGTCACACCGGGTTGACCAGAACCTAAATGATGACTCTGAAGCGATACAAAGGCACTCCTGACTATCTGACTATGGTTGTAGCCCTCATAGGATGTCAAAAGACATCTATGGGATGGCAGGCAAACCACAAGGTCAAGCCAAGATAATCAGAAGTCAAAACATCAAGAAACGACACTCAAGAATTAAGCGGAGGAACATACGCTGGCAGTCATAGAATGGGCCGCTAGGGGACTGTAGCGGTCAAGGATTAGGCCACTAAACTCAGTCAACCCTAAACTAACCTATTCGATCAAACCACCAAAGCGGTCTAATATAGATCCGCCACACGGACTAGGCGGTCCAAGAGACAACCGCCACACTAACCTCCCTAAAACATTGACCTAAAATAAACGACTCGTAGCGGCCCAAGAAAGGGGCACCACAACGAAGAGGCGGACGAAGGTTGGGCTGCCAAGGCCAACCGACTTAAATTCTTGACTAGGTCTAAAATCACGGTAGCACGAATACCGGAGCAGCGTACAAGCCGCCGAGACCATCCCCTCAAATAGGAACTCAAGGGAGGCCACTCACATGCGGGGCAACCCCACCACACTCACACCGATACACGGTGACTCGATCGAGCGTAACACAGAGCCCGGAACACACACACCTATGGGCACACTAATCGAGGCAACACGTCACCTCCTGACACCCAAGAAACATGGACACGGAACTCACAGGGTGTCCGGGACACTCGCGAGGCCATATGTCGGTCATTGGGTCTCAACCGGACCAACTGGGACTCAAAACGGGCAAAAACACTGAATTCTGGTCGACCTGACCCCTAGGGTCGGTCGACCTAATAGGGTCGGTCGACCGGACCTGGGTAGTCGGTCGACCGGACCAACACGGTCCTACGGGCGTCTGCCTGTCGACTGGCCCATCCGGTCCGGTCGACCTATTACGGCGGAAAACCGGCCAAACCCTACACCTCGAGCCCGATTCCACGCCCCATTCGATCCCGATCGAAGGGGGAAAAAACCACAATGATAATACCGACCTTCCACACTCCGGAAGGGGTCAAAACGACGCACAAACGGCTAGAAACGGGCAATCCTATCGAATTTACCCTAATTGAGTCACCGGGGTTCCCGGGCTCGTACCGACCCCAAATGACAACCAATCGACACAAAATCAGCAGATCTGGAACGCTGACATTCTAGGGGTTCGATTGATACCAACTGATCTAAAAACCATCGCCGTTTTTTGGCGAGCCCTGTGAACACCCCAAAAGCATGATTTTACCCAAACGAGATAAAATACACTCGTATGCTTACCGTTCGGCGTGAAACTTCAAGGGAACGTAGAAGAGAAGTATGTGATCCATTTCCCTACCTCCACCGATGATTCCGTGCACCGTAGTGACTAAACCGCGTCGAAAACTGCATCGCGAGCTCGACCGTCGACTTTGAATCCACCGTTCGGGATCGCGCCAGAAACGGTCCGATCCTCGCCCCATCGCACTCCGGACCATCCCCACAGCATCTCCTCAGCCTGCCCCTGCCTCCTCCGTCTGTAGCCGGAGCCGGGAGGGTGAGAGAAGAGAGAAAACGGGGGAGAGTGAGGGTCGTGGCGCGAATGAGAAAAGGAAAGAAGAAAAAGGAAAGAAAAAGGAAAAGAATTAGGAAGTTTTCCTAATTTTTGAAAATTCGATAACTGACCTGAAAATGGACTAATTCATAAAAATACACAAAAATAGTTGAAATGATCCTCGGGAAGAGTACAACGCAACTGCGGCGTCCACGAGTCGATGAACTAAGAAATAAACTCACCACAGGGTTCCGTAACTTGTACGAGAGAAAAACTCATGTGGATCATAAAACTCAACTCAGGACCCGTAAAAGCGATCCGAAACTCTCCGAAGAGGATCCGAAAGATCCGATAAGAATCCAGGGTATTATAGCCTCCCCTCCTTCAAGAAATTTCATCCTCAAAATTTAAGGAATGAACAAGAAGAAGCAGGGCCCAAGACAGAACTTGAAATAGCGCGCTCTCCTAAACACAACTGCATTCACAACTAGAGCATCGTACATGTTACACAACAGTGACCTCGGGTAAGGCTAAGAGGAGACTAACCCGGGAAGGTCACAACGTGCAAGAAACGCGAGAGTCACGTGTCACATGACGGAAGCACCTCCTCACTAGAAGAACAGTCAGATGCGTCCACTGACGTCTTATACTGCGCCACAGGTACCTCCCTACGGACGCCTAGAACGGTGGAGACTAAGGTACGCATTGAACTAGAATAGGAACTACAGTAACGAGTGACTAGTCAGGGTCACGCTGGTCGGCATCAGTCCAAACGCCCCTGACCACGTGTGCACACATCGACTCTTGCCTAGAGCCAGGCCTCTAGCTAGTTTTCCCCCCCAGTAGGACGCTACCGTAAAGCAAGGGCCCACGGAAACTAGCTTAAAAATAGTATCTTGGGAATTGCCCTTACCACCACTCCCAGGTGGGCCGACACTCGAGGTCGTCGGGCTTCAACTAGTGGAGGCTCACTAGACACAAAGACTCTGAAACACGAGTGCTGGAGTACAGACAGGCTAAGCACGCACTGTCACCCGTACTACAAAGCACAAAGGCAGTACACCAACTGCCAACAGACTCAGGATAGGGCAACTAGACCTATCACCGCAACGATCCTTGAGTCTCACGAGTCGGGGTCAAGATCGTCGTACAAAGTGGAACAAGCCGCCAATCGATCTAATCCTAAGTCAAAGAAACGACACATCCGTATAAAATGACACACGGAGACCTGAGGGAGCATCAAGACCCTCAAATGAAGAGCTCTATCTGAAGCCATTTAATCTCCATTCAAGTGAAGAAGGAAGCTTTGTTCAAGATCTGCATCATACACTCAAGGGGAGCCTAAATCAGGAGTTTTCTCAATTGTGTTTCATTTGTCTTTGTGTTTTGAGCTTCAAGTCTTGTTCCTTGTAATCTGCAAACATTTGTGTGTGTGTGGATCGATTCAGATCCGTGGTAGTGTGAGGTTGTCTAGTTCAAATCCTTGTGTATGTGCGGATCTTCATAGATCTGCATCTGTGTGTGTGGATCTATCCAGATCCGGCTATTCTAGTCTGTAGAGTGCTGCATTTGTCGCAGCGTGTGTGTGTGTTGTTGATCCGATTATCGGATCGTGTTGGAGACTTCGTCTCCGTGTGTATGTGTGTGTTGGGGCGTGTCCCCGTGTGTATGTGTGCAGGCGTTGCCCTGCGTGTGTGGTTGGAGTGTGTCTCTATGTTGGGGATTCATCCCCGTGCTGGTTTACAGCAGTGAAGCCTCACCGGGTTTTGGTGAGGGGTGGACGTAAGTTGCCGTCGTTGCATCTGAATCACCTTAAAAATCATCGTGCATTGTGGTTTGAATTGTGTGATTTGGCTCATTTCTTCTACCTCCATTCCGTGTGTTTGTTAGTGCATATTGTTGTTTCAGGTCTGATCTTTCAGATTTAGCATAATCGATCTTTTATCTAAATAGATCTTTGGTATTTCAAAAGGTGTTTTTGAATCGACAAGATCACTCTTGTCAGGACAATAGCATCTTGCGTGAGTAGAATCTCTAGATTCACACCTCCGCCTTGTACCAAGGAACTATCGTGGAGATAGATTTTGATAAATATAGCTTGTGGTTAAACAGATTTGAATTCCTAGTTGATGTTTCATCATATTCTTTTAAATCGTGTAAAAGTTTTCTAAAAGTTGTAATCACCCAATTCACCCCCCCTCTTGGGTGTCATTGATCTCGGGACTTCAAGGGCATGCTCTGTGCCTAGTACCTTAGGTCATTACATCGAGTGATAGAGAGGAAGAGATAAGAGGGAGGAGCTGACGACCCTACTAGGCACCAGCAATGGTAGTTTGTGTTCGACGGAGTCACGGAGGGCGACAGCCAAAGAAGAGGGTGAGACACGGCGGAGCTTCAACTCAGGGCGGTAGGCAGTGAGGGAAGCGGAGCTTGCGGTACGGCGGAGCTGCTGCAGCTGCACGCAGGGAAGTCGGCGAAGGGTTAGGCTGTCCGATGGAGGGGCTGTGACTGTGAGGAATCCTGCTACGGGCTGTCCGGCGGAGGGAAGCGACGGTCCGGCGGAGCTGCACACAGGGGTAGTGGGCCGGTGGCAGGCGAAGGGTGAGGCCGAGAGGTAAGCGACGATCCGACGGTGGCAGAGCTGCAAGCAGGGGCATCGCCACGTCGGTAGGCGAGGGCCGTGAGGCCATGAGGGGTGAGGTCTCAGACTGTGACCCTGTGAGGCCGTGGCCCGTGAGGGACTGAGGGGTGGGTGAGGAGCGTCGCCGGTGCTGGGGAAGAATGGGTGAGAGGGATTATGGGGAGAGATTGAGAGCGAGGGGGCTGAGATCGTGAGAGAGGAGAGGGAAATCGAGAGGAGGAGGAGCAAGGAGGAAGAAGGAGGAGGGGTCAGGGCACGGGGCCCATCCCCCAAATTTTTTATTTTTATTTTTTTTCACTTTTTCTTTATTTACAACGAATTTCAGACGGAAATTTTTCCGTCGAAAACTTCCGTCGGTACTTCCGACGTATTTCCAGATGAAACAATTTCCATCATAACGTTCCTCTGAGTTTCTAATTTGTAGCGCCAAATTTTTTGACGAAAAGTTTTTCGTCCGAATTTATGTCCAAAATTCTGACAGATTTTCTGACAAATCATTATCTGTCAAAAATACCGATGCAATATCCAACAGAATTAAATCCGTCCGAAATTACGATGGATATTCCGACGGAAGTAAATTCGTCGAAAAATGTCGTCGCTAATACCGCTTTTTCTTGTAGTGGAGAGAACCCCGGATGCTTGGCCCAAGGTTCCCTCCATGAAACTATTTGTAGACTTTTCTAAGTCTATAATTGCACAGATACCCCCATCGTCTATAACCCCAATGTGTGTGACCCTGTAAGCCTAGTGTCAGTCTAGTTTTAGGCCCATTAAGCTTAAGAACTCCTCCTTAACTATTTCATATTAACACTTAACATAGAATTAATTATTTAATCATCTCATGACTTAAATTATTAATTTATCATCTCATGATTATTCTTTTATTAGGATTTCAGGCTATGGTAAGCACCAAGTAATACTATCTGACCTTAGAAGACAAAGGGGCTTATAAAATCACTCTGGGACCTTTCCGTCCATAGTTACCATACAGTTATAGTCCATTCATACACAATACTCTTTGCCATAATTAAGGGTACGGTCATACTATCAAACCCTTGTGAGTTATGGCCTCATGAACTCCGTACCCTAAGCCCCACTAGAAAACTCATTTTCTAGTGAACTGCCTAACCTTGGCCAAGGATTTTTTTGAGTACTGTTCATAGGGTATTCTCTCTCATGCTATGTCTAAGAGTGAATGATCCGCTATTGTCACTCAATTACCTTCATATGTATTCTGCTATATCCAAATGCCTGAGCCTTCAGAACTTGTAACTAAAGTTCCTTTGAGAGGAATCAAAATACAGGAGTCTTCATGCAAGGTATCATTGGTGACTCATGTCCAAGGACCAACTATATTACTATAACTAAAGAATCTCTTGGTTGACAGTTAGATATAATTACCATGCAGAGATTCATAATTGGATTAATTTAGTTAACTCTATTCTTATAATGGGCACATGCACATATATCTTAGTATCTCCATGCTGGTGACTATGAGATCAGTCACCCTCATCATATGAGAGGAAATCATATGCACTAGTCTATCTGGATTCTTTGATGTCCCATCTCAAAGATCATGTGACTAGGAACGTTTGGAACACATACATCTCGAAGGTTCATCTCATTATCATAATCTCATTATGACCCAACATTCATCGTATGTGTCAAGGACCCATCACATCAAGCGATAAGATGCATTATAATAAATTAGATATAATGAAGAAAATGTCATAAATATTGTTAATATGAATGAGAATGTACAAGAAATGACACCATTACTTCACTTCCAGGCTGAGTTCTATCCGTGGCTGACAGGGTAGGTTCATTTTGTAAGAGTAGACAAGTAGTCATGGGGGTTCCCAACATGCCAGATGAGGGTAGACCCTCCGAGGTATGAAGACATCTTATTGTCATTGGAGAGGGATGTGATTCACATCCTATTGCATGGGGCACCACACGATTTGGAACTACTTCTATCATGTGGGCTTGAGTCTAATCTCGGGCCTTGCGCGTCGTTAACTAAGGCTCATGGGGGAGTTTTCAAGGGTGAGCTTCCCGAGAGTTTTCTCTTGTGCCTTGCATTCTCACTGAGCCTTTGTTATTTCATTTTACAGCTGGCATGGAGATCAGCTTGAGTAAGATCCTGGCTAGCATTAGGGGCGGCAGCTTTCGAAGCAAGTAGGATGGCTAGGACGACCGAAGCAACTATCGAGTCAACCAAGGCAGTCACCCCTACATCAAAAAATCCGAGGGGGTAATCCGAAGAGGGGGGCTCACTAGCTATGATGATGCCTTCAAAGGAGAAGGCCAAGCTTATCGAACCTTCTGCAGTGCGAAGGGGGGAAAAAGTCACATTTGACATCCTGGAAGCTACTAGTCCGAGGACCGGTTATAGTAGGCAGAAGGCTTTGAGGACATTTGACCTGTCTAGAGCCTCAAGTCTCTTCAATGTTGATTTAGACAAGTTGATGAAGTTTTTGGCGCTCCCCCATGACTTGGAGAATGTGACCCGCACATCTACATCTGGGATTTTTGGTGTTGTGATGCGGTTGTTGCTGGTCACAACTTGTAAGACCTACGTCCTCTCTTGCCGTCAGCCCAAAGAGGCCGAAGAGGCTTGAGCTAACCTTGAGAAGGTGGTGATTGCTCTCAAGATCTCCAAGGATCAGGCCTGGGATCACAAGGAGGAGCGTAGGTGGCAAGGAAAGAGGCCGAGGATCTAAAGGCCAAGCTTTGCAAGCTCAGGGTCAAGGTTGAGGGTCTGAAGGCTGAGTTGTCCCACACCCAAGATTCCAAAAAGGTGGCACTCAGTTGGGTCTCGGAGCTAGAGGGAAGGCTAGATGAGGTCAATCGAGATGCCATGCACACACTCGAGGCTGCCTCTGAGCGGGTCCTTGCAGAGTACAAGGGGTTGCCCGGGTATCACCCAGACATCCTACATGCTTCTATAGGGGCATGTAGGAACGTGTGGAAAATGGCGTTCAATGCAGTCCAGGATAGGCACCTAGAAGTGTGTGAAGAGGATCTTTGACTGTCCTCTGAATGAATGAGATGTCTCTCGGTCCTCCTCTTTCACTTTCTTCTTATACTTGGCCACTCGCCCACTTTTGTAAGTCATTCGCATATATATAAAAGCTTTGTGTTGTGGAGCCAATTTTAATGTAGATGACTGGTGATTTCACCTAAGGCCATTGCTCGTGTGAGCTTAAGGTAGCCAGGTGAGGAAGAGCTAGGGTAAGGTTTTCAATCGACTGGGCCCAAAGGTGGGTTACGATAAGGGGGCTAAGGCCATCACTCATCTGTGGCCAAAGAGAATACGATAAAAGGGCTAAGGCCATCGCTCGATTATACCTAAAGCCACGCATTGGGAGTGATTACTAGGGCTGAGGTTGTCGCTCAATCATGCATCGGGTTAAAGTGAACTATAGCTAAGGATGTTGTTCAGCCGTGCTCAGAGTTGCAGAGCATTAATTTGGGTAGATTGTCGATCGGTCGTGCCTTCGACTTAGTGGAAAGCATTGATTGGGGCTAAGGTCATCTCATCAGCCGCACCTGAAAGAATGTTAGTAGGGCTCAAGTGGTCTATCAACCAAGCCTGGGGTGAGATGGAGACAGAGGCTAAGGCTGTCACCTAGCCACCCATGGAGGAATGCTAATCAGGGCTAAGGTTGTCAGTCAACCACACCCGAAGACCACTATTAGTGGAAAAGGTAAGTGCTCAACCATGCTTGTGAGAATGTTAATAGAGGATAAGGTCATTGCACGGATGCACCAGGAAGGATGTTTATGTGCTGAAGGGTAACCGGGTTGCGGCCATAAATTGGTTGTGCTAAAGGTTATGAAAAGCTTGGTAACGGGGCTAAGATTGGCAATTGGCCACACCAATGGTTATGAAAGGCTCGGTAACTACGTTAAGACCTGCAATTGGCCGCACCGATAGTTTTGAGGAGGAGTAACCAAGCTAAGTACAGTAATTGGCCGCACCAAAGGTCACAAAAGGCTCCATAACCTAGCAAAGGCTGGCAATTGGCACCCGTATTGATGGTTATGAGGAGGGGTGATCAGGCTAAGCCCAGCAATTGGCTACATCGAAGATAATGAAAAGCTCGATAACCTGACAAAGACCACTAATTGGCTATGCTGACAGTTACGAGGAGAGGTGACCGAGTTGGCCGGCAATTGTTCGCACCGAAGATCATGAAAGGCTCGATAACCGGCCTAAGGTTGACAATTGGCCACATCGACTGTTATGAGAAGGAGTGATCGGGCTAAGGCTGGCAATTGATCACAATGAAGGTTACGAAAGGCTCGATAACTGGGCTAAGGCCGGCAATTGGCTGCACTGATGGTTATGAGAAGGGGTGACCGAGCTAAGGCTGAATGGTTATGAGGAGGGGTATCCGAGCTAAGGCCTACAATTGGCCACGCCGAAGGTCATGAAAGGCTCTATACCAGGGCTAAGGCTCGCAATTGGCTGCACTGACAGTTACGAGGAGGGGTGACTAGGCTAAGGCTGGCAATTCACCACAATGAAGGTCATGAAAAGCTCGATAACCGGACTAAGGCTTGCAATTGACCACACTGACAATTACGAGGAGAGGTAATCGGGCCTAGGCTGACAATTAGCTGCACCAAAGGTCACGGGAGGATTGATAACTAGGCTAAAGGCTCAATAACCAAGCTAAGGATAGCAATTGGATGCACCAACAATTATGAGGAGGGGTGACTGAGCTAAGGCCTACAATTGACCGCACTGAAGGACACGAAAAGTTTGATAACCAAGCTAACGCCAGAAATTGACCGCACTAATGGTTACGAGGAGGGATGACTAGGCTAAGGCCGACAATTGGACACACCGAAGGTCACGAAAGGCTCGGTAACTAGGCTAAGGCTGGTAATTAGCTGTACCAATGGTTAGGAGAAGAGGTGAATAATCAAGGCTAAGGCTTGCAATTGGCCGCGCCTAAGGTCATTTTGGAGGGTTAGAAGATGAGACTCTTCATAACAACTTTGAGGTGTGAGTATAGGGCATTACGTATAGTTAGCAGGAAGGTTGTCCGCGTTCCTAGTCCAAGAGATGATTGTTCCTCTGACCATCTCAGGGTGGTACACTCCATTGGCGGAGTGTAGGTGTAGCACCCCTGGCAATTTATTGAGATTTTTAGGAATTTAAATAGAGTTATTTAAGCATTTAATAGGCTTAAAGAGCTAAATGGACTAATTAATGGATTAATAAATTAAAGCCATTGATAAAAAGGCCCAACTATTAACTAAATGGTTAAGCCCACTTAAAAAGGGCCTTAAAACCAAAACTTGAGCCTTTTGGCCCAAGCCCAAACCCTAGATACGTAGTAGGATTAAGTTCCTTAATTTAAATAGGAAAAATAGGGAAATTAGAATTTGAGTTGAAAGAAAAACCTGATTTTTCAAAAGTCAGGCAAGGTCGCGATCTATCGTGCGACCGCTACTTGAAGAAGGCGGTCTTGGATCGACCGCTATCTGGTTCCGAAAATGGAAAGTAGATAAACACGAAAAACTCATATTTTTATCCACGATTTAGGCATGATTCGATGTGATCTCGAAGGGAAAATTTATCTAGGACTCTTAGGGATCGACTTGACACCAAATAAGGATTCTAATTTGAACTAAAAATCTAACCCTAGGTTGTTCCCTATAAATAGGCCCCAGGTCTGTCCGACGCGAACCCTAGGTTTTGGATCGTGTGGAACGAAGGTATAGTATCATCTTCTTAAGTTCTTCCTATAGAACTTTCTATTCCCCTTAGTATCTTATAATATCCCTCCAATTTTCGTGTTTGGAGAACAAGCAACCAAGGAGTTAGAGCATGCGGAAGAAGCTGGTTCCAAGCAGGATGCGCAAGAACAAGGGCTCCCTTCCAGTGAGTAATTCGAGGTCTAGGATCAACCCAAGAGGTAGGTTATCTCATGATCAGCTTAAACATGATGTTAGGAATAAAATCCCTCTATTCCCTCTCATTTTTATGATGCATGCACGATGTATTTCAAGTTTTGCCACGATCGCGTGTTAGGGTTCTAGTTCATGTTGTCTATGCAACCTTAATGAAAAGATAATAACTTTTGATTGATTACATGCTCTTTCATGCGTTATTTACATGCCAGCATGCTATCCCTTTCAAATTTGTACTAGTTATCTCTTTATTTTCCCTTTAAAAGGCCCTGCAAGGCCGGGGTTTGCCTATGTCTAAGGACAGACGAATAGCGGTCTAGCAGAAACCGCGACCATAGTAGTGGTCTTCAATCAATCGCGACCTCCAGATAGCGGTAGTAGAAGAACCACGCTCTGTGTTTTGTTCACCCGAAACAGCAACCAAATCAAGCCTTATGATTTCCTGTTATGTATAATTATCTATGATATATTTCATTTTATTTTGACACGTTTATGTTCTGCCATATCATGTTTTAAAAAGGGTTTATGTTTTATGCCCCATCATGGTTTAAAAAGTTATTTTCATCATATGATAATTTCACCCCAAAAATCTTATAGTTTTGTACTTAAGGGAATTGCATTCTTTTGATGGAACTTCTTACACATCGATCTCTGTTTTGCCACGTTCACTGTCATTTTTTTTCCTTTCATGGTTACTTGCACATAGCCCGTACTCTGGTACATTCGCTATTAGTCATATGCACATGATAGGAACACCCACTTGGACATTGAACACATCTCCGTTGGATATTCCTTCTGCCATACTAAGAATTTATATTTCAAGGCCTCTATAAGTCTCCGCTAGTCTGGAATTCCCACTAGGACGTCGAGCCGGTTGTACCCTAAAAGCCCAAAAGCTAGATGAGCACTTCACGCTTTTGTACTCTGTCTTGATTGTGGCAAGTGAATCAACCGCGACCTGTAGATCGTGGATCGTGGCTGTCCAATGACCACGTTCATCCAGCAAGTTGGCTGTATTTCAGTCGACCGATATCTTGTTTTCAGTCTACCGATCCTTGCTCTTCAGTCAACAGATTTCCATTTCAGTCGACTGAGTTTTCATGGGTCGACAGACTTTTGATCGCGGACCCCTACTCGACCACGTTCTCCATATCGCGGTCGCCTTCCAACCGCGTTTTGTCAAAACTTGCCAGCCCGAGGGTCTGACCCAAAGTGTTGACTATGTTCAGTCTCAGACGATCTTCTGACTGTCTGGAACCTGGAACATTACTTATCAAATCATTAATTAACTATGAAAATTAAGAAAGATGCCGTTATGTTGCCGAAACCCTTTCGTAGCACAACATCCCTTTAATTTATTCTTGACCTCTTTTCAATGATTCTAGTGCGTTCTTGCCTTGCTTACTACCACCTCAATGCATTATTGAATTTGACATTCTTGGCCGAATTTATTGACATTCTCGTGGAAGTAACTAGATTTATAACTTGAAGATGCAAGTGCGGGTACGGACGGTGTCCAAGGGCTCCAGTTTAGCCCCCTCGACAGATGGCCAGAAATGTACTGTAAACTATGGGGTATAATGATTACTAGCGTCGCATTACGTTGGGAGTACTTTTTTTATAAACTAGCAAAATCCACGAGGCAATTCATGAAATTACATGCTTGCTTGAAAAGTACATTCTCATTACATGCTTGTGCATAGCCTTCTTAAGGTTATGAAATGGTACATTCTTATTACATGATAGTACATTCTTGATTGAAAGGCCAATTTATATTCTCGCTAAAATCATGCTCGTATATTCTTGAAATGTCTATATCTTGTTACTTGTTACTATCATTTTACTACATGTTTTATCCCACTTTCTCTCCTTATTGCACCTTCTAGAGCTAAAATGTTAATTATGTAAACTATGCCATCTTGATGACACGAATATACCTACTGGACGAGTGCACTCATTCCCTACTTTTTCCAACTTTTCAAGAAGCTCTAGTTGATCGGAGTCGGATCATTCAAGTGGTGGTTCTGAGAGCGATTGAAGATCGAGAGAAGCCCTAGATAGACTTGAGTCGGTTATGTCAATTTAGAATCATTCACTGCAATTAGATGGTGAAGTTGATCATGTTATGTACTTTTCTATTTTCTTGAGTCTAGTGAGTCTTGTGGTCAATTGAGTCAATGTCCAGTTATAACTCTGATTATTATTGTAGATGCGAGATGAACCTTTTTGGTGCCCCCAAGAGGTATTGTCCCCGCCACGCTGGAGGGTTCCCCCAAGAGGTATTGTCCCCGCCACGCCGGAGGGCGGCTAGGGTTTTGTCCTTGTAAAAGGGCCCTCTTGGGTTAAGAGGTGAAGACCTTCTTTATAAGCACTCAGTTACTTTCTCAACATCCGATGTGGATTAATCCTGTGACCCTAGGTCCACTACACAAGCCCCCCCTTGAGAAGGCAAGCAAGTGCGAGCTCAGGGTTCCTACAGACGGCGCCACTTTGTAGATGCGAGATGAACCTTTTTGGTGCCCCCAAGAGGTATTGTCCCCGCCACGCCGGAGGGTGCCCCCAAGAGGTATTGTCCCCACCACGTCAGAGGGCGGCTAGGGTTTTGTCCTTGTAAAAGGGCCCTCTTGGGTTAAGAGGTGAAGACCTTCTTTATAAGCACTCAGTTGCTTTCTCAACATCCGATGTGGGATTAATCATGTGACCCTAGGTCCACTACACAAGCCCCCCTTTGAGAAGGCAAGCGAGTGCGAGCTCAGGGTTCTCACAGACGGCGCCACTTTGTAGATGCGAGATGAACCTTTTTTGGTGCCCCCAAGAGGTATTGTCCCCGCCACGCCGGAGAGCGGCTAGGATTTTGTCCTTGTAAAAGGGCCCTCTTCGGTTAATAGGTGGAGACCTTCTTTATAAGCACTCGGTTGCTTTCTCAACATCCGATGTGGGATTAATCCTGTGACCCTAGGTCCACTACAATTATTATTTAATAAAATTGAAGGTTTTTGATCTTATGATATTGCGTATATTATTTGTGCTTATATATATATAAATGTGGCAATATGATTGTCTTGCTAGCTAGAGGCTTACTTTGCCGGTGGTTCATATCCCCGACTTGTTTTTACTATATATCTCGGGGCATGATAGTAGGCATGCAACATGGACCGATGTTGAGTACATACTACTTGATTTCAGGGATCTCTAAGCCTCCCCGGGTGAAGATGCCTGGGTTTGTAATAAGGGAACCATTTCAAGTGATGATCAGCCCAAGAGCTCTAGGTCAGCCATCAAGGTTCAACGGTGGGTGCTTCCATAGCTTTTGCCTGGTTATCTTCTAAAGGCTATGTCTGCCCTGACATTGCTTTTGGTTTGACAGGTATGGGAGGGCTGAATGGAATTCATATAGCATCTTCGAACCTCAGCCTAGTTCTCCTAGACCTCGCCGATGTGGGGTGTTGGGGGTGTCTAGAACTTCAACTTCTGGTGGTACATGGAAGTCATATCTTAGATATGGCTGATTATTCCATAACTTATAATATCATTGTATGCCGAAGGTATCCGGATTACAATAGAATCAACCAAGAGGTTGACTTATCGAGGGCAAGCATCGAGCATAATGTTGAGCTTGACAACTCCCTCGGAGGATACAAGTTGTCTGTCAAACCCGTACAAACGGTTTCGAATGGGCCTTAGTTGTTCGGTCGACACCTAAAGTTGTACAAAGTAGTCATAATAAATAATGTCGAGGGCACTTCCATTATCAAGAAAAATTCTTTTTACATCGTAGCCATTGATTTCAGCCGAAACAACCAAAGGGTCATCATGAGGGGTCTTGGCACCTTCCAGGTCTTCCTCCGAGAAGGTGATAGTCTCCCTTGGTCTGGGCCAATCTTTTGGGCATGTGACTCCTAAAACTTTCTCTTTTTGGTAGTCATCGCCTCCTCCGGCGTGTCCCCCAGTAACAGTCATGATGACCCCTTTGAGTTTCTACGGCTGGGGATCCTCAACTTCTAGCTCTAGCAGGCATGCTGGGAGCTTCCTCCGATCGTCGGTGAGACTCGGGTCAAGATATCCTTGCTAGATCAGCAACTGCACCTCCTAGTAGAGGGTAGCTCGCTCGTCAGTAGTGTGGTTGTAGTCCCGATGGAACTGATAGTACTTGGTCTTCTGACAATTAGGGTCATCGGGAATCTGAGCAAGCAACTTGAGGGAAGGTTTGCCCTAAATTTCCATCAGGATCTAGTAGGGGGGATAGCAAAGTGAGGGAGGTCCCCCCATAGATGCCACTGATTGTCCCTCCAATCGCTCCATGGAGGGTGTTTGTCTTCATGTCCCATCGTAAGCCTCTGGCGCCCTCCTAAACTAGGCTCTCTCCTACATAGAGGGAGAGAATGTCTTCTATTGTACCACTACGCCTGGGCCATCAGCTCCGGGAAGGAGCTAGGTGGCCTCTTAGGTAAAGAGCCTCAAAGGTCAATGTGTCAGATTTTTAGGTCCGACTAAGAATCTACAAGCCAAAAAGAACCTGACGGCTTGTCCCAAAATCGGGCCAGATCGACAGGTCTGTTGGGTCGACCCAACCCATTGATAGTCCTAATTCCATCACATCCTTTAGATGCAATCAACTTTTGCAACAAAAAAAAAAAATCACTCCCAATCCTTGAAAAAATGAATAAAGTATTTTTTTGACAACAAATGTTTACCTCTTCCGGATGGGATGGGATCGTGTCAGTCAAGCTACTCTCCCACTTTTTCATTGCCATATGTTTGGGTGCAGCGGAAGGTGGGTGCAGCATAAGGTGTATAGAACCCCAGCACCCCTCCTGTTGGGGAGAGGTTCTAGGTTCAAATCTGGGCTCCCTCTGTGGGGGAACCAGGTCTCTTGGGGGCTAATCGTCTAAGTGTGGGTGAGTTATTTGGGGTGTCGTATTTTGCACAAATTTGTGTATGTGTATAATAACTTTCAGAGACGCTGGGAGGTGCATCTATGTGCACCCCATAAATTAGGTTTCCCTTTATCCCGTTCCCTCCCCTTATCTCGTTCCCCCTAACCAAAAAGGCCAAAAGAGAAAAAAAAAAGCAAAAGGTGCATAAAAAATATGCTCCCATCATTTGTTGCCACAACCCTGTCCACTTCCTTTGACACTAGTAGTAAGGGCAAGAAGCTTCGTACTGCCAACATACTTTGACAGACTTCCACCTTCATAAAGGGCTACTTCATTCCCGTGTCTGTCTATATATATCAGAAGGGCTCATCCTATGTCTTTTTGAATTGGCCGGTGAGTCATAGAGCCAATCTCCTAGGGGTTATCTGATCGCAGCATTAGATAGCTCATTGATATTAATTTTGATATTGCTACTGATGGGGGCATCCCTTGCCCCTCCACATTTTTTCGAGGCTAGGATTGTTCGTCGGCATGCACCATTGTGTTCGTCATGTGTTTCTGAGTCTAGTCATGTAATTTTTATATTTTATTTGAGTCATAAACTGTGTAATTTTTCATTTATTTGAGTCTGGTACCTAGGTTAGTGAGTCATTTACCTATGTTAGTTGTCATATGGTTGGTTTGATAGGTTATTGGGCCCAATTCAATGGGCTAGGCCCAGGGACGCCCCTCCTTGGACTGTGTGGTCAATCTATCAATTATCCAAGGGTAATTTGGTCCTAGGAAAAATATGGAGTCTATAAATAGCCCCCTCCCCTCTCTCATTTGTAACCTTTGATGATCAATATATTAGAGAATTCCTTTGTGGAGTTATCTTCTCTCTCTCTCTTGATATCCCCCCCTCTCTCTCTCTAGGGGGTGACCCCCTTTCTCTCTCCTCCCCTCTCTCTCTCTTGGCCAGATTTCCCTCACTCTCCTCTCTCCTCCACCTTGGCTCCATATCATCCCTCTCTCCTCCACCTCATCCATTCCCCTCTTGCCACCTCACCCACCCTTTCACCTCCCTAGGTGCATTAACTCTTCCCATTAAACCCTCCTCAACCCCAAGGGTCAATCTCCCTCTCCCAAGGCAGAATCCCATCTCCCCAAGCACCTCTTCCCTTCCCCAACACACCTATTCCTCACCCCTAGGCCAACATTAATCCCACCATTAACCCAAAATTCAAATTCTTCTCTCCCTCCAAGCCAACATGCCCCCTCCCTCTCCCCCTCTCTACCCTGGCCGCACCCACCCTCTCTCTCACTCCAGCTCCTACTCCAGTAGCCCCCACACCCCCTCCATCTCCCCTAGACCCCTCTAGCCATGTTCCACCAGCCCCTTCCCCCTGCCATCTGGTCGCACACCCCCCAACCATCACACCCATCATCTTCACCCAACAGTCCCAGCTCGCAGGCAACAGAGAAGCTACGGATTGCAGAGGTTGTGCCATCGTCCTCATGAAGCACATGGTGGCAAGCCTTACATTGCTGGAAAGCTCTTCGAAGCAGCTTTCCAGGCATGGTGGTATCGCGGTCTTCCGACTTCGGGGCTGCCCAGAAGACTCGTCCTCGCCAGAGTTCACAGTTACTCCCAAGCAGACAACCAGAAGTGACTTGCAAGAGCTCCCACGGCCTGAGTTCTGAGATTCTTGGGGCATCATTTGACTGAGGGCTTCTCCTGCAAGTCCCCTGCCATCTTAAAGAAGCAGAGCAATTTTTGGATCTCAGAGTCAAGAGTTCCAGATTTTCTCCCCGAGGTGCGCAAGGTCAGTTCCTCCAGAGTCTGGTTCGACACCCTTCCACTATTCCTATCTTCACGGTCAGCTCCGACCTCTGAAGATAGCCCCGTTGGTCTCGGCTAGAAGAGGACTAGTCCATGATTGCAGTGGTTCTGGTCCCGCATTATTTGGACCCCAGGAGTGTTAGTGGCACCCTCGCCTTCCCACAGCAACAATCAGGGAACAACCAGAACCAGAGTAGATCTGTCCTGTTCCAAACCCTGCCCCAGCCAACGACGTCATCAGAAAATCCTCCAAAAATTTAGACGTCCTCCTGGGTCAACTTAGAAAGTTTTGGCATCAGTCTCGACCTCTTCTGAGCTCGGCAGAGCCCGTGGCGGCGCCGTCATCGATTGCCTATCAAGCTGTTCCTGAAGCTGACAGAACCGACGGAGCTCGGCAATTCGGTTTCTAACTTAGCTCCCCCACCCCGCCTGGCCTGCTTACAGCCCCTCCCTGCATGGAGGTAGTGTTTGGTTGCAATTGGACT
Organism: Amorphophallus konjac; assembly: GCA_022559845.1. NCBI lineage: Eukaryota > Viridiplantae > Streptophyta > Magnoliopsida > Alismatales > Araceae > Amorphophallus > Amorphophallus konjac. The sequence goes on from CM040121.1 coordinate 155,146,096, forward strand.
TCCCCAGCCCTAGTCCAACCCCTCTGCGAGAGAGTAGTGCATGTACTAGCAGGTCTTCAGCCGAAGCGTCATCGGCGCGGCGTGCGGGTAGTCCATGCTTCCCCGCTCGCCCTCGTCTCCGGTCGGGGTCGACGTCTTCGCGTCGACCAGGTGAGCTGCTAACCCCACCCTTTGTTGGATTTGCATTGCTTAGCTCAATATTATTTCTGGTTGCTCCGTCAGCGGTGAGAGAGTGCTCGCTCCAATTATTCGGTTAATTGAGTGCCACCGCGGGCGAGTTGTGAGAGCTACCCTTCATCCCACGCCCTCGGCATGCTGGCCGCCCGTGAATTGGGAATCCTTGGCCCATTGGGGTCCTCCCCAAGCTAGCCATACCCTGGAACCACAAGGTCCAACCTTGGACCTGTAGGTGCCCGGAGACGGCTGGGGAATGCCGCGTATGTATGTTAGGATTGATTGTAGATGAGGTGTCTCCGTGCGATGGTACCTACAAAGGAACAAAAAGGGTCAGAACGTGGTCGCCAGAGGTCATTTTACCTGAACCTCGCGGGGTGTTGATTGCGGGGAGATATTCAAGATGAAGAGATGTGGGTTTCCTCTTCCTCGTCCTCGGCCGGCCAAGGGCAAGGAGCCATGCTCGTCCCTTGTGCTGAAGTCCTGCAACGTAACTCAAACAAATGTAGAAAAGAAAGCCATTAGTGAAACTAACAGTGTAGTATATGATCGAGCAAAATGGAAGAACGCGAGAACAATGGTGGCAAAGTACCTGGGGGTGGTGGGAAGGAAGGATGGCCGAGACTTTCGACCATCCACCTCTCCTTTATTTTTAGAAAGAAACCTCTTACGTTGGGATCTAGGAGAACACTACATGCAATGCTACACTTACTTGGAAGTCGTAATGCAAGTAGGAAGCAGAGAGTAGGAAGTAGAGAAGCTCAGACCAAGTCGAAGGAAGAGGGAGTAGCCTCCGGGATGAAGTTCTGTGAGTTCCCCTCCGTTCTCCTCCGTGCACCAACTTCCAAAAAACTCTTCCTCTCCGAATGTCCCTCCGAATGTCCCTTCCTCCCTTCTCTCGTAATGTTGGAGGTGGTAATGTTTTTGGTTCGACAAGTCAAAAGTTACAAAACGTGGGTCGAAATCGTGTAGAACAGGGGAGAGGATGTGGCCACGAGCTGGGCCACATTCTTTGACCAGGTAAACAGGGGGAAGGCGGCCAAGTCGTTGGCCACCTTCAAGAGGAGGGCGGCCAGCACTCTGGCCACCCACCTGGGGAGGGCGACCATTGCCCTGGTCGCCCAGGACTGGGGGCAGCCAGAGCTTTGGCCGCCCAGACCTATGGTGCTTGGGCCCCTCAATAGATGAGGCCCAATAACCAGAAGGCTATGGGCTGGGCTTAAAAACTTAAAAATTGGTAAAATGAGTACAAAAATCAAGCGTCATTCATACGAGGGCCCATTGGGGATCCGCGGGATGTCTGAAATTAGGCGTCTACAAATGCCCCTCCGGAATGCCCATTTTGCAAGGGAGCCCGGCAGACTGATAAATGGGTGTTTCGGTAAAGAAACAAGCCTAATGAGGGCAACACGCTCAAAGGGATTCTTGAGCGGAAAACAAGCTTCACGCAGGGTCGCATGAGCACCAAGTAATCAAATAAGTCATTGGCAAAGGTAAAGAAGGACAGCCAATCTAAGAGGACTTGTATTTGCAGCCACGTGGGGCCCCCTAGCATGGCGTTGTGCGGGACTTGAGGGGATGGTCGCATCCAATGCTCAAGGAGATACAAGACATAAGCAAAGTCAAGTAAAAAATATATCAGGATAAGGGAATACAATGACTCGTTGAATCACGAGGTACTCAAAACGGTCTTGCATAAAACAGGTTTTCTTGCTGGTCGAATCGGAGTGGAATCACATAGACTCATTCGCGTAAATTTGATAAAATCGAGGGACTCGAAAAAACCAGATGCGGGGACCAGAGGACCATGGGTTGGTCGAATTAGCATGGCCTCCCTACTTATGCATCACGGCTTCCAGATGAGATGTATGCATTTTTGTTTTCTTTCTGCATATATCTCTTTTTTTGTTTGATTTTTCTTTCTTTCAAATGGGGCTAAAAAAAGACCTATATGATGCATGCTGGGTTTAAAATGAAAAACCTAACTAATGCAAAGCCGGATGATTTATTTGCCTGCCTCCGAACGAATCGGTCAAGAGTTCAAGAAGTCTGTCATCCTATGCTTGGTGACAGACGTGGTCAGGATCCCAATGGGGTCCATCGTTCCACATTGTAGTTAAGCATAGTCGAGAGTTTGGGAAGTCCGTCATCCCGTGATAGGTAGCAGGCGGCCATCGAATAGCTTAAGGAGTATAAACTCTTCACAATTTTTTTTAGAGAGGAACTTGAAGTTTATACGCCCGAAGCTATTAGCCTCCGGCGGTCCACCTAAGGTGCAAAGTAACAAAGCTTAATCACCTTCTAGTCCCATGGATGTGGAGACCTGCAACTGCATTAGCACACATCAGTAAAGTTCATCAATGATAATAGGAATAGAACAATAAACACATTTCATTCAATCAACTATTAAACTATCACAACAAACCATGTATAATCGATTGAGCATAGCTTCACAAAGAAGGGGACGAGGTGACTAGTTGGTTGGCTACCCCAGGGGCTGGGTGGCCAGACTTGTGGTCGCCCAGGCCGGGGTGGGCGGCCATCATTTTGGTCGCCCTCCTTGGTCTTATCCCAAGCCGTGGGAGTTCGAGCCAGGGGGGACTCTTAGTCTATAAGGGCTACGGGGCATGGTTTACTCTGTGGTTGCTCGAAGGATTGAAGCAAGAGGAGTGGTTCCAAAGGAGGAATAGACAATGGCGTCTTCTTCTACTCCATCAAGAGATCACGAGCTTGGTGTTCTCTCTGACGTGCCCGGTCACTTGAGCAATCTTGTGAAGCAGGGCAAGGTATGGCTTGTGAGCAAAACTATTTTTGTTGTGTTTATTGTTGTCTTGGATTTTCTTGATGGGATTTGGCATGTTTATTGATTGGTCTCTTCTTCTCTTTCTCCTAAATGATGTAGCATGTGCCTACTTTTCCTGGGGCAAGACATGCCCGTCGCTATGGCTGGCTTCAAGATTTGATGGATATGATCACTCCCGCCATGAGGGTATCCATGCATCAGTGGCACCTGATCCGGTCGGTTATCATGGCAAAGCGCTTCAACAGCATGCGGTGGAACTGGGAATCATTGGCGGCATTGATCGAGTTGTGGCATCCAGATACGCACACCTTTGTCTTCCCTGAGTTCGAAGCCTCGGTGTTGGTAGAAGAACTGGACTTCATCTTCCAGTGGGGAGACTTGGAGGTGGGCGAGCTGATCGACCTTCCTCCCTAGGATGAGATCCTAGCAGAGATTGTAAGAGACAAGAGCGAGGTTCGTCGGATGACCGACTAACGAGGGATCTTAGTTGACCACTTAGCAGGATGGCTCGTGAGTCATGTGAAGGATACAGAAATGGAAGCATATCGACTGATGCGTGGCGTGACGTTGTGCTTGGGCAGAGCGTTACTCTTTCCTACGTCTGGCGACGTGCTGAGGCGAGAGTATGTGGGGCCCCTGACACTCCTTGTGGACTGGATGCTCTCTTTCTCATGTCGTGCTGGCTCACATGTACTGCGGGCTTACTCAGATGAGCCTAGGTTGCAGCGTCATGGGGAGTTTATACCTTCTGCATCTATGGATGGAAGTCCACTTGAGTTTTGATTTCGACTACGAGGCGGCCACTACCTCCAGGATCTTTGAGAAGAGCGCCATCTACCCCGCGAGGGCCATCTTTGGTCCTGAGGATCAAGTGATATGCAGGACGGCATCGCTGAAGACCAGAGATGATTGGCGCGACTACCTGAACTTCCTGTCTGAGGATGATTTTGTGTTCGTGTCGATGATGTATCGACATGAGGAATTTAAAGTTCGTGGATCATCAGAGCAAGAGTTGTGGCTTGTGGGGGCCGAGGACTTGGTGTTGTACCAAGGGCATCGCTGCCACCACCAGGTGGGATTACCCCAATGGATCATGTTGGCGGCTTCAAAAGGAGGACTGATTGCCAAGCGCCTTCTGGGAACCGATGCGGATCGACGGCGACTAGGCAAGATCAGGAAGGCGTGGAGGCGCCATGCCACCACCATGAAGGCTAGAGTGGACGTGGAAGAGGACAAAGATGACTTGAGGTGCTATGTGGGCTACCTTTAAAGCTTCAGGTCAACAGTGAATGAATTTTTCATGAGGAGGCGAACCTGATTAGAGCTTGTTCAGCATTTTTCTTCATGGTTGTGTTAAAGCAAATGAACTATTTTTTTGTGTTTTTTTGTCTTTCTTTCTGTTAAGGGAAATGATTGAATGAATGGTTATGGAACTAAATGGATGAAATAAAGTTGTGTGGATGGATGGGTGATCGGATTTACATGAATTTTTGTTGGTTTTCCATTTTTTACATTTTTTTTGGCTGAACAGGGAGGAGGGCGGCCAGGGTCTTGGTCGCCTTCACTAAAGGCTGGGTGGCCAGACCTTTAGCCGCCCTCTGCTTTAAGGGTTGGTTAAAAGGTGGCCACTGTTGACACCCATTTTTAGCCCGCAAGTTACGTCATTTCTCTTATTCATCATTTTTGATGTCCCGAATTACCCGTTGTTTTGGAGCGTTCCTTAGATGGATTTCGAGTCTATTTCATTATTCCATTCCCTTTGAGCCTTGGATATCATGATTTCTTAGAGCCCTGGAGCCTATTTTTCACCTTCCGGCCTTCTAAGTCGACTTACGACCCATTTAAGTCGACTTCCCTCAAGAATGCGGCCCCTTTTGCTGCGCAGTCTTAAAAAATGGTCCTTTTTCATCCCCTTCCTTTCCTCTATTTATTAAGTGTCCTTCACCAAAGTTGTTCCATTTTTAAAGCCCTACATTTTCTTCTTCTATGCCATTATCCAGTTCTTCACTATTTTCAAGGCTCAATATTTTTCATCTTGGTCTCTTCATAAAAGTTGTTCATATTTCAGTTATCTACAATTGCTTCTTCTATCACATTTTCTAATTCTACACCATTTTCAAGATATTCTCTTATTTCTAAAGTCGCGCGAGCTTGACAGCCAAATCTTGATAAACGGTCAACTGTTGACCGTTATTGTTCATACGGTCCAATGTGGACCGCTTAACATGATAAACGGTCAACGGTTAACCATGTGAACAGTAACTTTTTTATTTGTTTATTTTTATTAATTTTGAAATGTCAATACACGGTCTTTTTAAGACCGCTTATGTCAAAAAATGGTCTTTGGATGACCGTTTATCCATTTTTGTGCCAAAAGTCTCCCGATCGCCCCCTGGTTCATTGAGCGGTCTACCCCTAGACCGCCCTATTCGTTGAACGGTCTATCATGCGACCATTTATACCCCAAAGAGTCCAAAAGTTTCTGAACTTCGTCTTCTTCGCCGCCGGATTGTAAGGCCGAACATGTGCAACGGGGCCTCCTTGTTAGGGCTGTATATTCTAGAATACTGCACGAAATTGAGCCCCGTTTGTTGCTGTGTCTTCCCCTTTGTATTATCTTGAATTTGGTATATGGAGCATGATTTTTAATTGACTATATCTCCTAGAATCTTGGCCTCAATATCAGGTTTTATGCATTTTCGCGTCACACAAACTCTTCTAGATTAGGCTCCGGGGCCACCTTCCATGGACTCTATCTTCCAAATCCTTCCACCAAAAAGAGTCCCATTTGTTCCTAGCTCATATCATATCTATTATCTCGAGATTGATCCAGAGATCTCGAGATTTGGTGGACTCTATCTTCTGGAATCATGGGAGAAAGTTGGGGGTTTCACCACTTTTCTATATAAACCTGCCCAGATTTCCTGTGCGATGGGGGCGTGTTTTCAAGGCAACGGCAAAGCCATGCCGGATTTTCTACTCAACCCTTCGACCCTAGCCTGAAGAGGGAAGTATTGTCTTTCCATTGATTCATTATTTGCTCGATTTCATCATCGTTTGCCCTCCTAACTTCGCCCCTACTTTTGGCAAATCATCATAGTTTACTGATTTTCTGCTACAACATCGCGACGGAGGCCTGTTCATCAAGTCGGGGCGGAGTCATGCTTCATCCGTTTTGTCCTCCTTTGACTCCATCTTGAAGAGGGGAGTATTAGCTTCACGTTGATTATATGTTTACCTTATTTCTCATATCTTTTCCCCCTCTTCTAAGCCCCAACTTTTGAGATTTCACCACACTATTCTCCACTTTGCTTAAACTCAGATTTCTTGCGACGGGGGCATGTTTGTGTCACCGGTGCGAGGCCGTGGGGCACTCTTGATCCGTCCTTTTAACTCCAGGCTCTAGAGGGAAGTTAATCTTTGTGTTCCTTGGTTTTGGACTCATTACCTCGTCATCTTCCTTCAAATTTTTGTCTATGAGTTTTGCACTTTCATTCTATTATTACACAGTCATTTTTCTCCCATGTTCTGCACCCTTCTATTTTCTTGAGTTTTCCACCCCATTTTTCACTGCTGTCTTCCCCGTTTTAAACTCTCCTTTCTGCCCTAGTTTCACAACAACATTCTCACCTTTCCATAGCATCCCCTCTTTCCTCTTTTGGTGTTCTATCTTGTGAGATATTCATCATTCTTTGAGTCCACTTTGTGCACTGTTCTGCATTTTCTGCACAGTCTGCATTTTTCGCCCAATCTCCGGTGTCATAACTTTCTGTCCCGACCTCCTTTTGGAGTGATTCTTGTTCCTGCTTCTTCCCAACACTCAAGTCTTCTATCATCTCAAATTTCTCTCCATTTGGACTTCATTTGCCCTACTGTTTGCATCCGTCTTTGCACCCAATTTACACTGTTTACACATTTTTTCTTGTGACTTGCACTTTTGCACCTTCCTTATCTATGTTCATCATGGCATATTAAATCAATCTTTGCACTCTAGTCTCATCACAATATACACACCTATTGTTTGCACCCTTCCATAGGGGTTAAAAACCCTCCCCGGGTAAGTTTGCCCTCAATCTTTCATGCCACTTTATACACTTGGACAGATTTCTACACTTAACATTTTCTAATGAGTTTTGCCTCTTGTTTTGTGTTTGTTTCACAGGAAAGCATAGAAAGTGAGGCCCTTACCTTCTATCCGGCTGGAAGGCAAGGAGAGGTAATCCACATAGTCCCCGCATCTTGATATTGAGCGCGATCATCCTCTTTTTCCAAGGTACACAATGCACTTAGTATTTTATATTCTTTTGGCGTTGTCATTCCTTGGTGGCGATCACGGTATTCTTTTACATCTTTTATCACCTTTGTCTTGCTGTATGATAATGCTACCATGTTTACATAGTCACATGTTCATGATGTTCACTTGATATGCACATTGTGTTATCACTTATGCACATATACTTGTCTATGTGACTTGTGACACCACGCTCCACATTTTTCACGTCATCAACTTTTTTTGGCGATCACGGTGGGACCTCTAGTGCCCATCACTTTGTCCATGGTTTCTTGCGATCTTGGTGTGTATATTCATGTTTAGATAGCATTTCATATCTTCATATTGTTCATCTTGTTTGCATCCATCTTGTTATGTTTGCTTGTGTTCAGTATATCTTGATTTGTTAGTTTTAGGCTAGAAATTGCATGCACTCCGGTGCACATAGGATCATGCATATTTGCATATTGTAGTTGCATTCCCCTCAGTAAGTGACCATCTCGCTCCCATATTCCTTGGGCTCGACTAGGTGATCTTATCCGAGACCTCCATAAGTCCCCGCGAGCCATGGATTCCCACAAGGACGCCGGGCCGGTTGTACCTTTCCACCCCTTAGGCTTGCATTTGCATACGTTGTGAAGAAGTTAACCCTAGTCAACCCAAAGTTTGGACCTTATTCCCTATAGGATACCTATCTTGAGGGAATTAATCTTAATTTAAAGACATTTAAAGGCCTATCAAAATTTTGACAATAAAATATTTCCCATCATATTAACTTGGTTGACTTGGGTGAAATCCTGCATATTGTTTGTGTTGTTTGGGCTTGTCTAAGCCCATTTGTGTCATTTTGTGTTGCATTCCCACTATCCATATAGGTTTTTTCATTAGGCCCACTTAGGCTAGTCCATTCTGTGTGTCCATTTATCTAGTCACATTGTCCTGGGTCCTTTTTTTTTCCCTTTAAGTTATTGAGTCAGCCCCCTCTCTGATTCTCGAGCCCTCTTAATTCCCTCATTGTATTCCCTTGATTTTTCCTGTATAAAGTCTCCATTTGCCTTCATGGAGTGCCATTTTTCTCCTGTATATTACCCTTCTTCATCCCCATCTTCCTATTCCCGCGTGGATTCCTCTTTCCACGCGGGCCCATCTCCTCGTGGCCCTTCTGACTCACAAGCGAATCTCATGGCCCACTCATCACCTCTTGTTAGCCAAATGGACCCGGTCCAGGCCCAAAAAACTCACTGTTGATCACCTTAATGGGCCTCATTCTCATAACGGGCCTCATTCATCTAATGGGCCTTATTCCTTTAATGGGTACCATTCTCCTAGCGGGCCTTATCCCTTCAATGGGCCTCATCCTTCTAACGGGCCTCCATTTTCTACTCTTAATGGACCCCCTTTCTTTAGCGGGCCTTCTTATTCTCCTAATGGGCCCACATCTCTTAATGGGACCGCTTCTCCTGCCCATGTTGCTGCTGGCCCAATCGGTCCTCATTCTTATGATCATGATTCTTCCAAGCCCATGTATCCTGCCACTCCTGGAATGGGCTTCCCTTCTTCTCAATCTAGATCCATTTATCCAGGCCACTATCATAATCATGGTCCAAATTCACCCTCTCTTGCTCAGGTTGGCTTGCATCCTTCTCAGTCTCTCCCCATCGAGGAGATGATTGCTCAAACCCAACGCCAGCTTGATGAACTTCAACATCAAATTGATCCCAAAACTTCTTTGAGTGTCCCGTTTGCATTCCAAGGTCTTCAGCTTCCACCGCACTCACAAACTCTCGCATATCGCCGCTATGGTGGAGCCGGTGACCCCTATGTGCACTTGAAGGAGTTTTTTTGTGAGTCGGCCCAATTCCGACATGACCAACGCTTGATGGCTTATTTATTTGGTCTATCTCTAGAAGGCCTGGCTCGGGATTGGTTCTTTGCATTGTCGCAAGATCAAGTGGTGAATTTCCAGGCCGTTCAAGAGAAATTTCTTCAGCAATATCAAGACCAAGTTGGGCCTAGGTATTCCATGGTTGATCTGGCCCATGAGAAGATGAAGCCCGACGAGGAGTTCTCTACCTTCGCCGACCGCTGGCATCGCCTAGCTGCGCAAGTCCCCGGGCATATTCCGGAGGGAGAGCAAATCAAAATGATCATTTCTAATGCAACGCCCGAGTATCGGTTCATCTTAGCCTTGAATGACATCACCTCCTGGCAACAGATTTATAGCCGAGCCCGCTTCATCCACCAACAACTTTTAGGTTCCCTTGACCCCGAGTCCCCTTCACCTTCAACGCCCACATACGCCTCCTATCCATCATCTCCCACATATTCTTTCATGAGTCAGTCCTCCACCACATATCCTTTCATGAGTCAGACTTCTGCTCCCCCACACCCATATACCTCCACATATCCATATACCTCCACATATCAACCCTCCACGGGTCAGCCTTCTGCCTCTTCATACCCGCAGGAACCCCGACCTTCGGTCAAGGAAACACCACATCCCGAGCAGGTGGATACCGTCTATAAACCCCCTCATCCTGCTCCGCATATGCCTTCACCAAATCCTTCCCTTAGCCATGCTCCATTGCCTACGCAACATCCGCTTCCATCCCCGCAACCTTCTCTATCACCTTCCCATATCCCTTAGCATCCACCGTACCCGAAGCGGGCTCCTTCTCCGCCATTGCCGGAGTCTTTTACAGACATTTTTAGGGCTTTGATAGTCGCTCATGCGTTGCAACTCCCTCTGGTTGTGCCTTGCCGACCCACTGCCAGGAATGTGTTTCAGTATTATGAATTTCATCACCAGTAGGGGCATTTGGTTGAGGATTGCCCCGAATTTCGAGAGTATGTTTATGGCCTGGAAGATAATAAGAGGATCGATTGGGCCGCCATGCATGAAGCTATTTTAAATCTCCGTAGCAAGTAGCAGCAACAGTCACCGCCCAAGCAGTCGTCTCTACTACAAGACCAAGGGCACCCCTGTGATCCCTCATCTAGCGATGCACCTGCTCCGTCACCTGTTCCGTTATCTATACCACCTTCTCCATCTCTTACCCCATCTCCACAAACTCCGCCTACCCTATCCCTTGCTCAGGCTAGTACCTCCACTTCTGCCACTTCCACCGCCACTATTCCTACCCCCAATGTCGCTTGGCGTGTCGTGTCAATAAGTCGACGTTGGGTCCCACAGCCTTTCATTTCCCCTTTACCTCCTTCCTCACCCTCTCCATCTCCACCTCCATTACCTTCATTGCCCACATCACCATCTCCACTACCCCTACCGCCATCACCACCGCCTTCATCGCCTCCTCCCCCGAAGACTCCTATTCCATCACTTCCACCATCTCCACCGCCTTTGCCATCCCCTTTGCCATTATTGCCCGAGCCTGAGCAAGCTATACCTCCACCTTCGCCTTTACCCCCTCCTACGCCTCCACCTTTGCCCTTACCTCCACTTGAGCCTGTCATTGCTGCTATCCCTCCATCACTCGCATTGCCCTTACCCCCATTTACGCCTTCTAAACCTTCACCTCCCCCTTCCAAACCTATTACTTCCATATTTTCCCCATCTATTTCCACCCCACGGAGCGGGTGTGCGCTACCTTTGGTGCCCCTCGGGTTTGGTCCCCAGGGAAATGACAAGCCAAGTCAGGACAGTTCAGTGCCGGTTTTGCACTATAAGATTCAAGATTTCATTTGCTGCATGATAGTCCGAGTCTTGGTCCCCGATCATCTTTGGGATAATGAGCCTGCATTTCCTATGGAGACGGTTGCTAAGAAGAGCTCCCTTACACTAGTGCCAGTTTCTTCACAAGCGAGGCCGATGGCAATCTCATTGCTTGTCGAAGGTTCAATTATTAATGTTGTTATTACTCCTCGCTCGATTGATGTTCAGTTCACTGGCTGAGAGGGGTTCTCTACTCGGATTATGCTAACACATATGGCCGCCAGGAGCCTGTTGGATTCCCTATTCAAGGGGCAATTGGCCGTATCTTCAGCACCCTCCAAGGACATGCTGCACTTGTTATGCAATCTCCCTCGGTTTATTGGTGAGTAGGCCACGTCAACGCCGCGCGTTACTCTCCCTCAGTTTTGTCCTGCTCTTCTGGTAAAGGAGTTATGCTTCAGGCCCGATTGCCGAATGGAGATGCCGAATCTCATGTTGCTAGTGCCAAGTGACAAGACTCCGTGGTTTTTTGATGTTCATCCCAAGGAGTCATCTATCCAAGAATGTCCGCCAATGGTTAGCATTGGGTGTCTAGGGGCAACCGCCCCGACGAAGCTACATATTCATGACCGGGCTAGGTCGTCTGCCAGATGGGCTCGTTATTTGAGGAGACATTGCAGATCGAGAAGGCCAAAGGTCCGGGTCCGCACCAGGCAGGCCCGCGTTCAAGGGATTGCTGCTAAGAAGAGGCAGCGACGCAAGTACAAAGGTCGCGTGTTGTGCACTCGAGGGGCCACTTCTCTATCTTCCCCTCCTCTCCAATCATCCTTTCTTCTACTCAGCTCCCACCCCTGGGTGGTGTACCTCCCTTCCTCTAATCCAGTTTCTATGATCTTCTCCTCTCTTTTCGGGTCTGCAAGCCCCCACTCTTCTTTCTCCACTCATCCGGAGTCTCCAGATTCTCCGTTCTCTCATGATTTAAGGCCTCGGCCTATGTCATCCTTTCATCCCACTTTTGGGACTTCTTCTGATCCTTCTCTTCTGGTATCCCTGGGCTCTACTTCTGATCCTTCCCCGACCATGTCGGGTGATTACCCTTTTCTTTCCCCGACCCTATCAGGTGACCATCATTCTCTTCCCCAACCCTATCGGGTGTCTATCATTTTCTTTCCCCATCATTGGCGGGTGATTCTCATTCTCCTTCCCCGACCCTATCGGGTGATTCTAATTCCTTTTCTCCTACCACATCGGATGATCACTCCTCTTCCCCCTTATCTTTGCGACAATCTTCTTATGGTTCGTCTATTCTTTCTGTCTCACCCTTTCGTTTACCCTTTTTCGTACTATTTTCGAGGCTTTAGCCCACCTTGATCTCAGTTAATCCTTGTTTATTCTGTATCTGGTTCCTTGTTATCAGGGCCTCAGTGCCTTAACGAGGGAGTTCTAGCCCTCGTCTCTCTTCCTTTTTATCCCTTCTTCGTCCAGTATGATGTCTGCCACTCCTCTGTGTCGAGGAATCCAATCCTTTGCTCTCTTTTCATCCTTTATCCTGGCAAGCAAGGAATGCAAAGCTACTCGCGCTCCTCAAAGCTCGATGATCGAAATTGCTTTAGGATGCTGGTTTCCACACCATAGATCTGTAAAGGTATCTATATTTTGTGCAAGAACGTGCTTTCATTTCCATTATTTCTATTGTTTCTGCACATGATTCCTTAACATGATTGAGTGGCTTTAGGAGTCTTTGTTTAATTAGATCTTAACTTTGTGTCAAATAAAAAAGTTAGCTTCTGCAGCATCCTTGAGCTGGTGATAGCTCTGTGTTGGGAGTCTAGTTTCTTTCCTCGATTGTTGAGGGTGACCTATGAGTATGGATTTTTCACACACTACACTGCAAGCCATAGCTGATCTCTCTGAGACGCACCGTTGCTGCTTTGGCCATACTTTGGGTATGCACAACGGTCTTTTCTTTTCTCTGCTCGGCCAAGTGTAGGGGCAAGAGATGGATGGATGAGATGACCAACCTAGGCGCTCCCTAATACGGGAGAGGTCTCAAATAGGGGCAGTCTTGACCCTCAAAAGTGAGCTTTCATGCTATATCTGGCCAATAAGGGCTACCAAAATGAGAAAATAATTCAATGTAAAATTATGATTGGAAGGCATGGCAAGAGTGGCAGTACAGTTCTCCGCGGGACGTCATGAGCCCGGTCGCATGCGTGCCTGATAAATATGGGTCTCAAAATCAAAGACACAAAGCCCCAGCGCAACAGACTATCTCTCTGAGGGGTAGTGCCCTGGAAGGAATTCGAGCCTTGATATCTCCCATCCTGCACGAAGCTTGTCTCTAATTTTTCTTCTGCTTCTCCCTCTTAGGCTGGGTTATATCCCGGGTATGGCCTTAGTAGGGGCACCGTTCTTTAGAAGCGGTTGGTTGTGGTAAGCCACCCTCACATGCACGCCCTGCTTAAGTGAAGCCTTTAATGAAAGGGGTAGGAACGACGATCCCAGGCCAGTAGTTTGAGCCCATCTTTAGGTGTTGCGGATTGTTATGTCAAAATCTAAAAAAAATCAAATATTACCAAAAGTCTAAAAAAATCAAATACTTCAAAAAAATCCAAAAAAAATCAAATATTGTCAAAATTCCAAAAAAATCAAATACTTCAAAATTTTAAAAAAATCAAATATTTTAAAAACCTAAAAAATCAAATACTTCAAAAAATCTAGAAAAATGAAATATTATTGAAAATCTAAAAAATCTAAAAAAATCAAAAAATGTGTCTTTTTCATGCATTTGCATTTGTTTTAAGGACAGATACGTAATCTGTTTGCTAAGTGTGCATGTTGCAAGTACTCCGGCATTCCTTGCTATATCTTTGTGCTCTGTCTCCTGTCCACATCTTTGATCTGTTCTTTCCTTCTTCGATCCACTCTCTCGATCTGTTCTGAAGTTCATGTCCTTCTCAGCTTTTGTTTGCAATGATCATATCTCTATGAGAGGGCTTTGCCTCACGATTATGAACCTGTCGGTTCTGCTTCATTCTGATCTTGGGTTTTGATTCAAGGGCATATTTGTTTATGTCTTTTATCTCGCCGTGTCCTTATCACGTGTTTATGTCCCACCATATTGTCCCGCACATGTTGTTTTATCCATCACCGAGTGTTGTTAGTTGTCTTGCACAGGTTGTTAGTCACCCCTTTATGTCCCATGTTCTTGTCCCTACCGTGTGGTCATCCGTCATGTTCTTGTCCCAACCATGTGTTGTCCCACCGCGTTGTTGTCTTGTCACACCGTGTTCATGTATGCATGGTGTCTGTTCATGCCATTACATATGTGCTCGTTTGCCTTTGTTATGTTATGTTACATTGTCTCCCCATTTCATTTGATCGTTATGTTGTGTCGTGTTATTTGTCGTTAAGTTAATCGTTATGTTATCTACGCTATGTTTATACTTGCTTGTTTATCACATTTGTCTTATACATGAAAATCCATAAAAATCAGAAAATGAAAATCCAAAGAACGCCATTTCACCTACACAGGTAAGTCAGGTATGGCCTTCTATCCCTACTCATTGTTGCATTACTATATGGTATCTATATTATTATATTATCTTGAGAACCGGCTGGTCATTCATGTGTTCCAGGATCTGACATTTCCCTCTAACAAAAATGATGATGATCTAGGTGCACGTGTTTAATCATCGGATAGGCCATTAGGTTGGAAAAATAGGGAACGATGGTTCTATCTCGCACGCCGTGGTTGCGGATAGTGTCTTGACCCTGATTGTTCCGGTCTAGCAATACTATTCTCGAGTACTTTCTATTTTATCTTTCTTTGTATTCGTTTTGATGATTTCTTTATTTTAGCCTAGCATGCATCATATCATTTTGAGCATTCACGTCTCGTGATCCGTTCAAGGTTATTCCTCAAACAATGGTTGATTGCACTTCAGCTCTCTTGGATAAGAGATTCTCATTCCACTCTGAACTTGAACGATTTCTCTGATCTTGCCGCTTGGTCTGGTTGGTCAGCTAATTCCTGTCTGAATTTTATCTCAGTTATATTTCTCCTACTTTTTTACGTTATGTTCCTTTCCGACCCCTTCATCGTCTGTGGATTGTCCCCGATGAGGCCGGTCGTGTTTCTTTTTTTCCTGTTAGTTTAGTTCTCCAGACATGTCTCGTTCTTGTCATCTAGTCCTGGTGGTTAGTTCGGTGATTTCGGGAGAATTCCTGTCGATTGTTGGTTAAAACAGGTGTCTTTTGCCTTGATGCCCGCTTTTCAGTTCTCTCTGCTTCATCTCAGCGTCATATCCATTCCACGTCGCTTTCACTTTCGCTCCATCTTCTTTTCATTTCACCTCCGCATCGCTTTCGCTCGTTCCCTTGCAAAGTGGACATCAAGGAGGGGCATCTGTTGACACCCGTTTTTAGCCCGCAAGTTACGTCATTTCTCTTATTCATCATTTTTGATGTCCCGAATTACCCGTTGTTTTGGAGCGTTCCTTGGATGGATTTTGAGCCCATTTCATTATTCAATTCCCTTTGAGCCTTGGAGATCACGATTTCTTAGAGTCCTGGAGCCTATTTTTCACCTTCCGGCCTTCCAAGTCGACTTACGGCCCATTTAGGTCGACTTCCCTCAATAATGCGGCCCCTTTCGCTGCTCAGTCTTGAAAAGTGGTCCTTTCTCATCCCCTTCCTTTCCTCTATTTATTAAGTGTCCTTCATCAAAGTTGTTCCATTTTTAAAGGCCTACATTTTCTTCTTCTATGTCATTATCCAGTTCTTCACTATTTTCAAGGCTCAATATTTTTCTCTATTCTTACCCCATTTTCTCTCTCTTATAATTGTTTTTTCATCTTGGTCTCTTCGTGAAAGTTGTTCATCTTTCAGTTATCTACAATTGCTTCTTCTACCATGTTTTCTAATTCTACACCGTTTTCAATATATTCTCTGATTTATAAAGTCACGCGAGCTTGACAGTCAAACCTTGATAAACGGTCAACTGTTGACCGTTACTGTTTATATGGTCCAATGTGGACCGCTTAACATGATAAACGGTCAACCGTTGACCATGTGAACAGTAACTTTTTTATTTTTTTATTTTATTTTTATTAATTTTGAAATGTCAATACACGGTCTTTTTAAGACTGCTTATGTCAAAAAATGGTCTTTGGATGACCGTTTATCCATTTTTGTGCCAAAAGTCTCCCGATCACCCCCTGGTTCATTGAGCGGTCTACCCCTAGACCGTCCTATTCGTTGAACGGTTTATCATGCGACCGTTTATACCCCAAAGAGTCCAAAAGTTTCTGAACTCCGTCTTCTTCGCCGCCGGATTCTAAGGCCGAACCTGTGCAACAGGGCCTCCTTATTAGGACTCTATCTTCTAGAATACTCCACGAAATTGAGCCCCGTTTGTTGCTGTGTCTTCCCCTTTGTATTATCTTGAATTTGGTATATGGAGCATGATTTTTAATTGACTATATCTCTTGGAATCTTGGCCGCAATATCAGGTTTTATGCATTTTTGCGTCATACAAACTCTTCCAGATTAGGCTCCGGGGCCACCTTCCATGGACTCTATCTTCCAGATCCTTCCACCAAAAAGAGTCACATTTGTTCCTAGCTCATATCCTATCTATTATCTCGAGATTGATCCAGAGATCGCGAGATTTGGTGGACTCTATCTTCTGGAATCATGGGAGAAAGTTGGGGGTTTCACCACTTTTCTATATAAACCTGCCCAGATTTCCTGTGCGATGGGGGCGTGTTTTCAAGGCAACGGCGAAGCCATGTCGGATTTTCTACTCAACCCTTCGACCCTAGCCTGAAGAGGGAAGTATTGTCTTTCCATTGATTCATTATTTGCTCGATTTCATCATCGTTTGCCCTCCTAACTTCGCCCCTACTTTTGGCAAATCATCATAGTTTGCTGATTTTCTGCTACAACTTCGCGACGAAGGCCTGTTCATCAAGCCGGGGCGGAGTCATGCTTCATCCGTTTTGTCCTCCTTTGACTCCATCTTGAAGAGGGGAGTATTAGGTTCACGTTGATTATATGTTTACCTTATTTCTCATATCTTTTCCCCCTCTTCTAAGCCCCAACTTTTGAGGTTTCACCACACTGTTCTGCACTTTGCTGAAACTCAGATTTCTTGCGACGGGGGCATGTTTGTGTCGCCGGTGCGAGGCCGTGGGGCACTCTTGATCCGTCCTTTTAACTCCAGGCTCTAGAGGGAAGTATAATCTTTGTGTTCCATGGTTTTGGGCTCATTACCTCGTCATCTTCCTTCATATTTTTATCTATGAGTTTTGCACTTTCATTCTATTATTACACTTAGTCATTTTTCTCCCATGTTCTGCACCCTTCTATTTTCTCACCCCATTTTTCACTACTGTCTTCCCCGTTTTAAACTCTCCTTTCTGCCCTAGTTTCACAAAAACATTCTCACCTTTCCATAGCATCCCCTCTTTTCTCTTTTGGTGTTCTATCTTGTGAGATATTCATCATTCTTTGAGTCCACTTTGTGCACTGTTCTGCATTTTCTGCACAGTCCGCATTTTTCGCCCAATCTCCGGTGTCATAACTTTCTGTCCCGACTTCCTTTTGGAGTGATTCTTGTTCCTGTTTCTTCCCAACACTCAAGTCTTCTGTCATCTCAAATTTCTATCCATTTGGACTTCATTTGCCCTACTGTTTGCATCCGTCTTTGCACCCAATTTACACTGTTTACACAGTTTTTCTTGTGACTTGCACTTTTGCACCTTCCTTATCTATGTTCATCATGGCATATTAAATCAATCTTTGCACTCTAGTCTCATCACAATATACACACCTATTGTTTGCACCCTTCCATAGGGGTTAAAAACCCTCCCCGGGTAAGTTTGCCCTCAATCTTTCATGCCACTTTATACACTTGGACAGATTTCTACACTTAACATTTTCTAATGGGTTTTGCCTCTTGTTTTGTGTCTGTTTCGTAGGAAAGCATGGAAAGTGAGACCATTACCTTCTAGCCGGATGGAAGGCAAGGAGAGGTAATCCACATAGTCCCTGCATCTTGATATTGAGCGCGATCACCCTCTTTTTCCAAGGTACACAATGCACTTAGTATTTTATATTCTTTTGGCGTTGTCATTCCTTGGTGGTGATCATGGTATTCTTTTACATCTTTTATCGCCTTTGTCTTGCTGTATGATAATGCTACCATGTTTACATAGTCACATGTTCATGATGTTCACTTGATATGCACATTGAGTTGTCACTTATGCACATATACTTGTCTATGTGACTTGTGACACCACGCTCCACATTTTCCACGTCATCAGTCGCCCCCTTCATTTGGGCGACCCTTGTTGTGGACGTCTTGAGAGCTAGAGAACTTGGAGAGCAAGATCATTGCTTGAGTGAGATTCTAGCCACTTATATCTTCTAATTTGAGCGATGGGGAGAAATAGAAGAGCTCGTCTTGACATTGTGCCCGATCCCTCTTCTTCGAGTGAGGAGGAAGAGGAAATTGAAGTTACGGGGAGCTCATCTTCTTCGGCCACAGTCTCTACAGACTTGGAGGAGAACGTAGGTGATGGGAGTGATGGAGAAGAAGCTATCCCTGAAGAGGGACCGGTCGAAGGCGACAATGAGGATGACAAGGGTTTGGATGATGGCGAGCCTGATCAAGAGAAGGGAGGGTAGCCCTGGAAGGTAAGCTTCGTGCCCTTGCTTGGAATTCATTAGATCCTGATGTTTATGTGTTTTATGGGGAGATGGAGGTCGGAGGAATGCTTGGAAGGGGGTGAACCATTGGGCGGCCAAGGTCCTGGCCGCCCACTAGCCTGGGCGGCCAGGTCACTGGTCGACCACTACTAGGGTGAGGGCGGCCAGGGGTTTGGCCGCCCAGGGACAAAGGCGACCAACACTTTGGTCGCCCTGCTCCCAGGGCTTGTAGAAGTGGAAAAAAATGTGAGAAAAGAAGTGGAAAGGCTTGGAAGATCTAATTATTTCTTGTGTTCTTCTTCTAATGTGTGCAGGGTCCCAGGAAGATACGAGCCCGAGTCACATGGGACTTGGTATGGGCTTGGTACCATGCCCTTCCTCTTGGGCAACGAGAGAGGGTGGATAGAATGGGATTTGGCCCATTCTTCAGGATCCGACCCTTCTAGGTGGATGCCACCTTCCTGACGGCGATACGAGAGAGGTGGATGGACAGCTGTAGAGCGTTTGTGATGCCGTGGGGGCATATGATCTCCACGCTTGAGGATGTGGCTTTGTTGACGGGGTTGCCAGTGGCGGGGGCCCCGGTGCTCGACCGCGAGCTGAGAGATTATCGCGAGGAGATAGAGGACTTGCTCGGGCCTCAGCTGGTTCGGTCCAAGGGACCAGTGACCAGTCTTCTGCCTGGGAAGCTCAGTGCCGCGATGGGGCTCGTGAAGATGATACGCGGTCCTCTAGAGGATTTAGATGCGTACTCAGGGCGAGTAAGAGAGAGACTCAGATCCCAGGGGAGGAGCGAGCAGCAGGAGTTGCGACTTTTCTTATTATACTTTTTTGGGAGACTGTTATTTGCTACTACATCAAACAAAGTGAATCTGAAGTATATCTTGCTGGTGCGGGATATAGAACAGAGACCTCAGCTTGCGTGGGGGAGAGCGATGATGACGCACCTCTTTGCCCACTTGGATCCTGTACGCCCAGGTTCAGGGAACCTGGGAGGTTTCACGCCCTTCTTATAGGTACAAGTCTACCCCTTTCTAGGCATGTTGATTCAAAAGTTTGATTGATTGATTAATTGTTCTTTTATGGTTTCAGATTTGGGGGTACACTCGGTTCCCTCTAGGTCGCGGCAAGATCCCACGAGCCCTAATGCAGGTGGTTCCTTTAATGGCTCGATGGGAGATGGTCCGGGATCGGCGCTTAGTGGCCACTAGACTCTCCGACCTCAGAACAGCACTATATGAGTACCCTCCCCACCGGGTGAGTGTTTTGGAAAAGGAGTTGTGTGATTTGTTTTAGCATTTGTTGCGTACTCAATTAGCAAAACATTCATTTTCTTTGATGTGTGGCAGGTGATTTGGACCCCTTACACGACAGAGGACATCACCACTCAGCCTTGGGTTAGGGAGGGGCGATCTTGGTTCCGCAGGGATACAGTGCTATTCTGTGTGAACCTGAGGGAGCTGCTTTTCCATCGCCTAGTGCATAGGACACTGGGATGGGATCAGCCGCCAGTGGCTATTCCAACTGAGCATGAATCGGATCGGGGACGTCGCTGGACTTCGACGAGTGATGAGGACTGGGCCTCTCGCTACCGCAGAGAGGCAGAGGCACTACAGGACGGCCCCTCACTGGAGCATGATAGGACCGTGAGGAGTAGCAAGATTTACTTGGCAGATTATCAGGACCGGTATGCCAGACGGCTTCGTCTCGACACCCGAGAGGTATGTAGCTCTTTTAGCTCTCGATTGTGATGTTCTTGTTTTAAGCAAAGTGCTAAGCGAGCTTGAGGCTGTGGTGTGCAGATGTCAGAGACTGAGACTGTGAAGATACTCAAGGATCGGATGGGTGTCCTTAATCAGACGATAGTGAACTTGCAACACGAGATCCGAGAGATGGTAAGTCAAAACAAATTGATTGATTTGGAATTGGAATTGATTGGGCTTGACTAACCATTTGCCCTTTGTCGTGCCAGCGAGGAGAGTTGGCCTACATGCGGGTGAGAGCAGGCGGAGAGGCTGGCTCTTCATCTTGAGTCGGTGCCCTAGAGGAGCTGGAGGATCGCCTAGCTGGGGCTATCGAGCGAGCCGAGGAGCGAGAGGCCGAGTTGGCTGAGGCGGTAAGAACCTAGCACTCAAGTTGAAAGCAGTTCTCTTCTTTATCATCTTTGCCTATTTTTTACATGACTATTCATTTTCTGCAGAGGAAGGAGCTGGCGACCGGCCTGGCCGTCCGGCAAGAGCAAGGTGCACAGATAGAGGAGTTGAGCCAACGTCTAGGAGAGCTGAGTTCCGTCGAGAGGATCGAGGGTCGCCTTGCTGAGGTGAAGGAAAGAGAGGCCGAGGCACGCACTCGAGAGATGGCGATGGCGGTTCGGGAGCAGCGGGCTCTCGATCAGCTAGAGGCCTTGCGACGACAGGTACTGCGGAGGTACCAGGGCATGGGTGCCCCAAGAGAGGGAGCTAGGCCTGTGACTCCTTTCGAGTCACTCCTGTCTTTGGGAGATGTGCATTTCACCATGGATGAGCTTATGGGTATGATGCGGTTTCCTGTAGGATAGGGAGCGGTCCGGCCAGCCGCGTCAGGTTCGAGAGCTTCCCGGCCATCACGACTGCGAGACATGGGAGGCAGAGACGAGGCGTACAGTCGGCGGAGTCGACCTCGCACTGGCACAGATTAGGAGGAGATAGAGAGAGATCTATGTAGCTGGGTAGCAGCTGCCCCTTTTTGTACACTGGGGGTATGCTACTAGGATGTTATATCAATGGATTGTGATGGACATGTTTGGTAATGAAATGAACTTTCTTCAATGTACTTGTCTTGATTTAGCTTGATGACGTCTTCCCTTCTGACCTGTTTCAACCACACTAAAGGGAAAAGGTTAGTGTAGTATGTTTTTAGCCCCCTGCCAAAAGCAGATAGTACCTTTCTCGATGCAGGGTCAGAGGGCTAAATCTTATTAACAAGATTTAGAAAGAAAAAAAGGAAACGTGATATGTGCATGAGAGCAAGCAAAATGTAAGCAAAAGGGAAAAATATGATCATGGAATGCTCATGCAAATGCAAAACATATTTTTGGATTTTGGATTTTTATGCATTTTCTTTTTGGTGTTTTGTACTTATATGTATTTTTTGGAGTTATGAATTTTTGAATTTTTTTGGGATTTGAATATATTGAATTTTTTTTATGTTTTGTGTTTTGTCGTTATTTTTTGGAACGCCTGGTGACCACCCATATGGCACCTGACCTACATGGAGATGGGGGTTTTCTAAGTTACCTCCCAGGTATCCTGAGCGCACATCTAGGTTGATTTGGGCCTCTAGACTCCTCGAATGATGGTCCCACCGGCTAAGTCTTATCCTAATGACAATGTCGTCATGCCAAGCTTAGGCTCCCAGTTACCTCCGACCACAGGGATACACCCAAAAAGCGTTCGAGGTAAATGATTTGCCCGACCCGGGTCTATTTTCTCATGACTCTAGATGGTATATGATGGAACACCTTGGAACTCTAACGGTCAACCGCGTGACGCTGACCCGAAATCAGACGTCGCCGCACCCATAGGTGACGCGTTTGCATTGACCTAAGCCCGAGGCAACATAAGAAAGCGTTAAGGGTGGTAAATAGGGATCTTGACTAGCCAGAAACACAGAGACCCCTTCGCAACAATGGCTTCTGTTATTTAGAAGTGAGCAACCATAAATGTATTTTGTTAAATAAGGTTGCAACCCATACGGGGTTTATCCTTCAGGACCTCCATCAAGCTTTACATCTTTTGAGGGGAGAAGGAAGAATGTAGGGGGTAAACCTCCTGAGAGGACCTGGCAAAGCCGTTAACCCGGCGAGCTAGGTGAGGGCCTACTCGACTTTCTCCTTTTGGCAACTTTGGACCATACCCCGAGCATTATGACGTTAGATGCCCATGCTGTGGGAAAAATTTTGATTTGATTCTTTGAATAGAAGGGGTTTCATCTGCCAGGGTTAGGCACGGTCACGACCAGACTTTTCATGGGACTTCGTCACATATACATAATTTGTCTTTCTTTTCTTTCTTTTCTTTCTTTTCTTTATCGGGGAGAAGAATATTGTCATTTTGTTTTGGAATTCCCTTTTTATGCCTGCGGGGACACTGCCCTCTTCTCGTGCTCTGACCCGGGCTTGAGGGGATGAATCATACTCTTGCCTTAAGGATCTTGTACTTCGGCTTTCACATGCTCAGCGTTTTAAGGGCACCGGCTGTCTCATTTGGTCGAAGAGAAGAGGAACAAAAGAGTGATGCTTATCTGGAGACCTTCGAATGAGGCCCTATCAAAGGTGATGCTACCCATTTTGGATAAAACACGTGAGTGTGTGCAAGTTATTTTTTCTCCTTATAAACATAGGCCGACGTGTGTGCAAGTAATCTCCACGATGTGCTCACGTCGGGCTCTCAAGCTAATTTGTGGTGGCACTCCGAGGGTGTCTCTCGCAAGGATAGGTGTAAGCTCAAGGCACTCATTAGGATCTACCGCGGTGCCCTTAGAGGGTGCCGGATCCGCCACATGAGAAATGAGGTGAATCCCAAAACCCATCGGTAAGTCCAACCCGCAAGTCAGGTTGCCAAAATCACTCGGAACTTGGCAAGGTCCAAGTCCTCGTGCCCTCAAATTGGAGGTGACCCTAGGGTAGAGCCACTCCAAAGTCATCATCGTCAAGTTACCAACTTGGAATTCCAAGTGGCGCCCATGAGTCTTTGCCCGCTTGTTGTGAATCTCACCGCTTGTTGCTTGATACTTGCTCGGATGCATATGCCATGCACTATGATGCGGTGTGAGTGGACAATGTATGGTATGCAAAGGTGGTCCAGGGCAACCATATATAGACCTATCATGCATTGATGTTATGAAGACTTTGAATGATTTGGGAGGACTGGGGCATCCACAGGTGTCCCTCTTATGAGTGAGTGTGATGAATGTTGGAGGACCCGGAGACCCATGTAGGTTCCTAGCATACATAAGACCAATGGTGAATTGGGGAGGACCGTTACACCCAAATAGGGACCACTCATGCTTCCTACTTGACATGTGGGTGATGTGAATGAATGGACCCGACTTTCTAATCATGCCAAGTGGTGTGTTGTGCCAAGACTTATGCACTCCTATCCTAGAGATAACCTCCATGTGCATGGGTGTGGGGTGGCCCTTGATCTTCCATGTGAAAGGGTCGAAAGGATCTAGGAAGGTGGGTATCATGGAGAGGGGCTCTTCATTGTTTCCTAAGTGTATTTCACCCATGGTCATGGTTCCCTTGGTGTGGTCCGGGTCTTGGGAGAGGTGGGCTTGGTCCAACATGGTTGGTTGGGGTAGGAAAAGGTTGGTGGTGAGTAAGGTGGGTGGGTGTAGGAAGGGATCGAAGGGGTCATGATAAGGGTCACTTAGGGAGAGGAACTCTAGGTCCTCATGGTCCTCACATAGTGGTGATTCATCCTCCTCTAGTGAAATAATTGGGCCGAAGTTTTTGGTGGGATGGTCGGCCATGAATGGAGGGCTCGACGTTCTACCCGAGATAAGCAACTCTAATTTATGGATAGCATCGGGCTTATCAGGTATAGGGAGGAATAAGAGAAGGTCACTAGTGTAGCAACCAATGGTGCACATTGAGGTGATGGACCCTATGCATAGGTGTAGGAGGCCAAGGCTCCTAGGTTGTTCGACCCTAGGGGTCAACATGCTAGTCATCTCTAATTGCCATGCTAAGCCCTTGAGAAGGTCCTCTAAGGTCTCCACTTGATAGGACGCTTGGATTGTGGTGTGATAGGAGAACAAGGGCACTATGGGAAGGTCTTGCTCTATGGGAGAGAAAACATGGGACATGATGGGGTGATTTGGTCTCTCCTTTAGCCATCTAGCTAGGGGCCCATCTATGATTATGGTTCCATTTGTGAAGGTTTGTGGCTCTTGAAGATCCAGACTATTTGAAGTGGTGAAGGGTTGAGGCTCTTCCTTACTATTGGTGTGAACTTGGGCTTCCTTATGGGCGGGGAGAGGGTCCGGGCTAGCAACTATTCCTATGTGAGTGGGTGTGGCCTCCTTTCTCAAGGGAATGGGAAGGTCTTGTGGAGATGGGGTGATAATGGTTGGGGCATGGTGCACCCGGGGTGGTGAGTGAGGTCGAACTTGGGTTGGGAGTGGAAGTAGTGGTGGCCTAGGTTGGGGTAGGGTTGGGGTTGGAAGTGGAAGGTGGGTTGGGCGAGGGGGTTTAGGTTGGTTGGCCTTGTGAGGTGCATCTTTCTTTGGGGGTGATGGAGGGATAGTGGTGGGGTTCAAGGGAGCTTGTGGGATATGGGTTTGGTGGGGGAATTTGGGTTGGGGGGTGGTGGTCGTCATGGGCCTAGGTGGAGGGGTGGTCATGGGGCCCAATTGGGTTTGTGGAGCTATGGTTGTGGTGAGAATTTGTAGGTAGGGTGTAGATGTGGTGGTCGGGATAGGATAGGTGGGAAGTGGTGGGGAATGGGGGATTAGGTTCTTGGGTTGGTCGGGTGGGGATGGTGGAGTTGAAATGCTCCTTGGGCTTTGGTGATCCGGGTAGGAGGGGAAATCATATCTTGCCCTAAGTTGTTCCTTCATATCCTCCCATGTGGTGAGGGGAGCTTCCCTTCTAATTATCCTTAAGCCTTCAATTTTAACCCAATGAGTTTGAGCCCTTTTGGTTAGTTGCATTTTGGCACATTGAACCTTCCTATCCTCGGACAAGGGATTCCTTTCAAAGTAATGGTCCATTGTAGCTTCCCAATCTAAATATTCTCTAGGAAAGGTTCCATCAAAGGTGGGAAGTGGGAGAGGGACCATTCTATCGTCCGTCCTTGGGGTGGGCCCATTTTCTCCAAGTTGGTTGAGTCGACCCGATATGTTATCAAGCCGCTCATTGGCATAGGTCAAGGCCTTCATGAGGTAGTTGACATGGCCAGGGAGGTTATGTGTGTTAGTGGTAGGCATCCCTTGGTGGTTTGGACTTATGGAGAGGGCCGATTAGTAAGGTCGGTATGAGGTGGCCATACTAGTGGACAAGAGATGCAACTGAGGACTCTAAATGCATAAACATGCCCTAGGACCAACTTGATAGAGACAAGTTGTGAACTTGCTCTGATACCACTTGATGTGAAACCAACCTTGGACCTATTTTGCAAGCATTCAAGTTGGGCAGCGGACTCACACTAGCGAGCTCACTCGCTTGGCGCACATTAGTGCCCGAAGGTAACTTGGCGATGATGGAGAGGGTCCGAGGCGGGTCCTTGAGGCTCCAAAGGTTGGCTAGCTTGGGGAGAACCTCAAATGGGCCTGGGATGCCCAAATCATGGGCGTCCAGCACACCAAGGGGGTGGGATGTAATGGTTCACTCACAACTCACCCGCGGTGGTCACTCACGGCACTAGCAATTTAGGGTCGAGCTCTCATTCACCGTCCGACGAAACAATGGCGATAATACTATGCTAGCAATGAATTGAAACCAGTCAAGAGAGGGACCGAGGCTCACCTAGCCGGCATGAAGACGCTGACTCCGGCCGGAGACGGGGGCGAGCGGGGAGGCGTGGGTATGCACCCGCACGCCGCGCCGATGAAGCTTCGAACCTGAAATTTAAGATTTACATGCACTACGCCCCTTGCAAGGGGGTTGGACTAGGGGTGGGGGTTCAAATTACAACCAAAATATTCCTCCACGTAGGGAGGGGCCTTCAGCCGGCCAAGCGGGGAGGGGAGAAACGGGGAAAGTATGCCGAATGAAGACCGAGATCGGTTCAGTCTTCTCTCTGCGAGTGCTGACAGTCGGTCGAAGATATTACTGCTGTGACTTCCCCCGAATTTTTTTGGGGACGAAACCACTTGGAGAATCTTCGTATCTGGAACAGGGTGAGTCCAGAATTTTTTAAATTTCTTCAGGCACCGCTGCTAGTCAGGGTGGGGGTTTGAACAGGGTGGCAGACCCTCGGATCTGACAGTTTCAGGTTCCCAACAGCAGGAAGAAGATGGTGCCAAGATTGCTCCCGAGCTCAGAATCAGCTACTTCTAGAGTCGTTGGAACCGTTGACAAGTCCTCTTCGAAGCAAGACTGACGGGGATGCCAGCTGATGTCGGGGTCGACTGGTGGGCTCTGAACACTGAGGAGGGGTCGGTGTAGACTGAGTGGAGGTAGATCCGAGCGCCTGGAGGAAGAAATTAATAACTCTTGCGAACGGATGCCGATTGGAGTTCTGCCTCTTGATTCTAAAAGTAGACAAGTCGAAGAAGATCTTTACAGAAGAACTTTTGTCCTGATTCACGCTGGATTTGTCGTGGCAGAGCTTCCAATCACGTTCAGGTGCTCTATCAGGAGAGCTTCGCGCAGTCGAGGGAGAAAGGCTCTCCCGGGCAGCTCGGTGCTCGGACGACAACGAACCCACCGCCGTTGCGAAGAAGATAGGCAGACGCTTCCTTGGGTACCTCTTGGGCCTTCAGATTCGTTGGGAGGTTGTCGGGGTGGCCGCTGCTAGCAGGTGATCCTCTGCAGGTCGCCAGTCTAGATGGTGGAAGGTGGGGGTGATGGAGAAGAACAATGGGAGAGTGGAGGAGATGAGAGAGAGGGGGGTGACCTAGGGCTATGGAGGGAAGGGGGATTTCAAAATTCAAAGGCCTAGGGAGGTGGAGGGGTGCTTAGGGTAGTGGGAAGGGTGCTTGGGAAAGTGGGAGGGGTAGTTGGGGGTTAGGTGGTGAGGAGAGGATTGGTGGAGGGGGTCTTGGGAAGGGGGGAGTATTGATGAGGGTTGTGGGGAATGGGAAGAGGCTTTAATGGGGTAGGTGGGGAGTGGAGGTGGTTGGGAAGGGAGGAGAGAGAAAAATTTTGAAATTGGGGTAGGGAGGAGAGAGAATGGGGTTCGTCCCCTTTAGAGAGAGAGAGAAGTGAGAGAGAGAGAGAGAGAGAGAGAGGGGAATCCACCCCAATAGAGAGAGAGATAATGAGAGAGAGGTCTAGTGGGATTTGAAATTCTGGATTTCAATATTCATGCAAAAGTTGTTACATATGAGATGGGTGGGGGCCTATTTATAGGCATTGGACTTTTCCTAGGATGAAAATGACCTTGACTAAACAACTATTGACCAAGCACTCCAAGGGAGGGGCGCCCCTGGGCCTAGCCCATTAGTTGGGCCCAATAGCCTAACAAACCAACACAATGACACAAGACTTTGGTAGATAACCTACTAACCTAGGTACATGACTCAAATAAAGGGAAAATTACATGATGATGACTCAAATAAAATGTAAAAATTACATGACTAGACTCAAAAAATTATGACGAACACAATGGCGCACGCTGATGAGCAATCCGAGCCTCAAAAGAAGTGGAGGGGGCGAGGGATGCCCCCATCAGATACTTACCACATCTTGACGGTCCCTATCTTGCATGAAGGGTTGATGCAATGAGTTTGCACTGCATGGCGATCACCAGGCGTTGATTTTGATTTTCTTCTTTTTTGTTTATTTTGCAATTTTTTGAATTTTTTGTGTGTTTTGGAATAGTTATGTACAAGGTCTCATGAATAGAATTTCTTGAGATATACCCCATTCCATGGACATGTTAGCTCTACTCCTTCGGAGTCTACCAATTTGTAAGTGTTACCCGAGTAGACTTCTTTGATAACAAAAGGGACCTCCCAATTTTCTTGAAATTTTACCTTTAAACCAGTGGTTTTAGTTATTTTCCTTTTTAAAACCAGTTCACCTACCCTGAATTTTCTCTCTAGAACTTTCTTGGCATAGTAACGTGCAATCCTCTTGCGATATACTTGTGTGTGGTCGGCCGCGATCATCCGTTTCTCATCTAATAGTTCCAACTAGGCCAATAGGTTTTCTCGCTGTTGCTCGGGATCAAGCTCGGAGTCCAGCTGCACTCTTAGTGAAGGAACGAATATTTCATATGGGAGTACCGCATCTGACCCAAAAGTAACTGCGTACGGGGTTTGACCCGTGGGAGTACGGACGGAAGTGCGGTAAGCCCAGAGAGCCTCAATGAGGCGATCTCGCCAGTCTGAATAGTGGTGAGACTTGCAAGTTTTCTTGATGATTCTAATGAGAGTTTTATTTGTAGCTTCGGCTTGTCCGTTTCCTTGTGGGTAGTATGGAGATGAATGATGCAAATTGATGCCATATTTACCACACATATCGCGGAGCTCATGGGATGTGAACTGCGGTCTGTTGTCGGTGACGATGTCACGGGGAACGCCGAACCTTGCAAGGATGTTGCGCTTGATAAACTTGACCACCGTTGCTGCTTTGAGTTCTGTGAACGCCTCAGCTTCTGCCCATTTTGTGAAGTATTCTGTAGCGGTGAGGATGAAGGACTTTCTTCGGATTTCTCCGGTTCTATCCTCCAAGGGACCAACTACGTCAAATGCCCACATGGCGAAAGGCCAAGGAGCTATAAGAGGATGAAGCAAGGATGAAGGAGCGTAGACCTTGTCCCCATGGAGTTGACATTTAGCACAATGGCGGACAAAATGAGCACAATCCTCGTTCATGGTAGGCCAATAGTATTTATGAAGAAGTTTCTGAGCAAGCATGTGACCATTTACATGGCCACCGCATTCGCTGGAATGTGCATCTTCGACAACCGCTCAAGATTCGGTCACGTCGAGGTAGCGGAAGTAAACTCCATTGAGAGATTTGCGATACAAGAGACCACCTATGATGGCAAAATGCTCCGCGGCTCGGCGAATGGCACGTCGATCGGAAGCGGTAGCATAATCGGGGAAGGAGCGATCCCTGAGATAGTTTTCAATATCGAAGAACCAGGGGTTGCCGTCTTCTAGGTCGATCTCAGGCTCATGGGAGATGACGTGGACCTGAGAAGAGGGCTCAGAGAATTGCTGGAACTAGGGATCAGAATGTAAAGGGGTGTTCATTCTCTACACGATGACCGAGGATGACGGCTTTTCACCAGAGATTGGAAGAGAAGATGCCAGAGACGCCAGGGCATCAGCTAGAATGTTTTGAGCCCTAGGGGTCTGCACCAGGGTGAGCTTCCTAAACCACCGGACTACCCTGCCAACCAGGTCTTGGTAGGGTTTCAATTTTGAGTCCCGGGTTTGGTACTTGCTGAGGGATTGCCGGAGTATCAGCTGAGAATCTCCGATGATCCGGAGCTCCTTAACTCTGAGTGTCAGTGCCAACTTTAAGCCCATGAGGAGTGCCTCATATTCAGCCACATTATTTGTAGCATGGAAGGTTAACTGGCAAGTACGGGGTGTCACGCCTCGAGCCTTTATTACAGCAGATGACTAGCTCAAGGAACGTGAACAGTCGGCATGATAAGCCTCTTGCGAGCAAGAATGATCAGAGCGCAAGACAATCAATAATAATAATGCAATTGCACAATACTTACTCAAACTCCAACTTTCAATTTATTATCAATCAAATATTCAAAATACAACCACTAATTCAACTTCTTCATCATACTAGACTCAAAAATAAGAAAAATTACATAGACTCAATCTAAAAAAATGTAGACTTCCTAAGTCTTCACTCATTCTTCATTCACTCTCGGACCCGCTATTTGAACGTTCCGAATCCGATCACGACTCACTTCCATCTCCTGAAAAGATTAGAAATAGGTAATAAGCACACTTGCCCAGTAGGTATCTTCGCATCAACATGAAGGCACTATTAAAGTAATTAACATTTTAGCTCTAAAGAAAATAAGGTAAAATCATGCGAATGCGATCAATCACGTAATTAAACCAAAGTAACAAGATGATCATGTAAGATAAAATGAACGAGTATGAACTAGCAAGAATGTAACAAGTATGAACAAGAATGTAGCATGGCCTTTCATGATCAAGAATGTACTAGCAAGTTCACATACTTATCACCCAAACATCTTTTGCTTATCAGCAAGTATTTGGTGAATTTCTGTGGAATATTAGGTAACAAGCAAGAAAGTCATGTAACGTGTATGTGTATCGTGGATTTCACTTATTTATAGAGAAAGTACTCACAGGGCAATGCGACGCCAGTAGCATCATACCCCATGATTTATAATAGTATGTTTCCGACATTCAGTCGAGGGGACTAGCATAGAGCCCTTGAACACAATCAGTGCTCGATCGCATCTTCAAGTATAAATCAAGCTATTTCCACGTTTCAAGCAATAAAATTATGGCCATGAATGTAAATAAGTTCATGATAACAATAATCAACAATGAACGCTTCAACTTAGGTCATGAGAGATCAAGGATGATTTAAAACGATGTCATGCTCATGGAAATAACTCGGCAGCATAACGGTTCATTTATTATCATTTATAATTTAAATTAAGTATCTTTAGACAATATGCCAAGTCCTAGACCATCAATACTCCATCCAGGAACTTAGAATATCAACCCTTTGGTTAAACCTCGGGTTAAAGAATTTAGAACTGTGACGGTCTAATACTGGGCCGTTACATGAACATAACCGTCGAGTGTCGGGCCGTTAGAAAGGTTGAATCCATAAGAAAATAGATACGGACTCAAACAATGTGACGGTCATATATTGGACCGTTACATGTTCCTGACGGTCGACTATAGATCCGTTACATATCCAGAACCCGAAAACATCGATAGTGCTTCCTAACAATTGGACTTTCATGGTACAACCAACTCGGCGTCCTAGTGAGAATCCCAGGCTCGTAGAGAATTACAGAGGCCTTGAAATAAGATTTCCTAGTCCATTGGAAGGAATATCCAATAGAGAGGTCCTCATGTTCAAGAATATGTACCTATAGTGCAAAGTGTGAACTAATGGCCATATACCGGAATATATGCCATGTACTTAAAGAAAATGACTCTATAGATAGAAAAAGATTGTGTAGCGATGTGAAACCATGATAAAAACTCCGTCATTACATCATTTAAAATCATAGTGTAAATACAAAACTATAGAGTTTAGCTAAGGAAATTAACATATACTTGAGATAACTAGAGATGCTTTTAAACATGCAATTTCTATCATAAGTTAATTTATAATCTCAAGGTCATGAAAATAGGTTAAAACTTAGCTATCTAGGCTTATTTATAAGTAAATCTGGCTGGTTTCCATTCTATCTTGGGTTGACAGAACACAGTGGTCTGACGGTCTAACATGGGGGCGTTACCATTCTGTGACGATTTATCATGGGGTCGTTACAATGTTGTAACGCTCCAGTTATGGTGCGTTAGAGACAACAGAGAATTTTTAAACACAACAGAGGGTGTGACGGCTTATCGT
This sequence comes from Amorphophallus konjac, assembly GCA_022559845.1. Classification (NCBI taxonomy): domain Eukaryota; kingdom Viridiplantae; phylum Streptophyta; class Magnoliopsida; order Alismatales; family Araceae; genus Amorphophallus; species Amorphophallus konjac. The sequence goes on from CM040121.1 coordinate 155,177,978, forward strand.
AAGGCCGTTACAATCATGTGACGGTCCTACTTTAATCCGTCAGAGCTTCTGCTGACAATAAAGATAAGGAACTATGTCCCATGTAATAAGAATCAAAATAACTAACTCTTCTAGCCATGATAACGAAGTAAAGGCCATCTTGATGCATAGGTAGTAATGAAATAACAAGAGATAACTTTTATCTTTAATTAGGGTTGAAGGCATGCATGAATGTATAGACTAATCCTAAAACATGAAATTCATGAAGTACCATGCATGAAATCCAAATAAAGTAGAGGGATTTTATCCCTAACCATGTGTTTTTTTTCCGTTCATGAGATAACCTACCTTCTTACTGGGCTTTAAACTTCTAATTTGGTCTTCAAGACACGCCTTAGGTCTTCTCTTCCTGAGATTTTTCAGCAACTTCACATCTCTCTAACTCCTCAGTCTCTTGACCTAAGGACGTGAAATTTGGAGGTTAGGAAGATGACACTAAGAGAAACAAAAAGTTCTAAAGCATCTAACTCTAATTACCTCGTTTAGCTTCTCTAATTTCTTGATCTTCAGTACCCTGTTGCATAGTTTCCTGGGTTGGCGTGATGAAACCAGCAACTTTGGAAGATCCTAACTCCCTGGATACTCGACCTCCTAACATGAAATTTTAAGAGTTGTCAGACCTTAGTATTAGAAACAAAAAGTTCCAAAAGACTTACCCAAGATTCGACCTCCTTACTTTGATTCCACGCGAGCAAAAGTAAGGGTCGCTCAATTCAGAACTAGGTCCTATTTATAGAGTTTTTGCTAGGGTTTGAGGCTTAGATCGATTCTAGAGTCCTTAGTAACCTTACACATTCTCCTAATTAGGTCTCTTATAGATATGATCCCAAAGATCCAATCTTTTTGTTCTTTCTCCCATTCACGGAATTGACAGAGTGTAACGGTCCAAGCTGGGCGCGTTACATAACTGTGGCGGTCGCACGATAGACCGCTACATCCACTGTGCGTAGAATTCAATTTTATTCAAACTCTTTTTGTTAATTATCCACATAATTATCCATATAAGGGGTATTTATCCTTATAATTCTTGAATAGGCTAAATAACCTTCTAGAATATGGGTCAAACTTAATGGGCTTGGTCCATAAACCAATTGGGTTCCAATTATCAAGGCTAGATTGCTTAATTAGCATAATTGGGCCTTATAATCCCAACATTAATTCATTTGTTATTCTATTTTATCCTTTATAAATTGTAGAAAATTATATAAATAATCTAGAAATTACTTATAAATTTTGGGGCACTACACCCTCCCCCACTTAGAAGAATTTGGTCCCCAAATTTAATTCATGGATTTATGGAGAGTGTACTTACAATCAAATAATTTTCGGAATCTTCTATGCATAGATTCTTCCGTCTCCCATGTTGCTTCGTGTGGCCATTGCTTTGTCCATTGGACTTGGACCATAGGAATAGTTTTATTCTTTAGTTGACGCACTTCTCGCTCCCGAATCCTGACCGGTTTTTGCTCGTATGTCAGGTCCTTTTGGATCTCCAGATTATCATAAGTAATGACATGATGAGGATCATATACATATTTCTTCAACATAGAGACGTGAAATACGTCGTGAACTCCTGCTAATTGTGGGGGTAAAGCCAGTCTATAAGCCACTTCACCGACCCTTTCGAGAATTTCAAATGGGCCAATGAACCTTGGAGTTAGCTTTCCTTTAATGCCAAATCTTCGAATACCACGGCCTGGAGAAACTTTTAGATATACATGATCTCCCACCTGAAACTCCAAGTCGCGTCTTCGATTGTCAGCATAAAATTTCTACCTATCTTGCGCCATCGTCATTCTTTCTTGAATGAGCTTGATCTTCTCTGTAGAATCCCTGATAAGGTCGGGGCCTAGAAGTTGCTTTTCCCGTATTTCATTCCAACATATTGGTGATCTACAGCTTCTTCCATACAAAGCTTCAAAGGGCGCCATCTGTATGCTGGCCTGATAACTATTTGTTGTATGCAAATTCTACCAGAGGCAAGTGATCATACCAACTTCCGCCAAAATCAATAGCACAAGCCCTGAGCATATCTTCTACTACCTAATTTGTTCTTTCAGTCTGACCATCAGTTTGTAGGTGAAATGCTATGCTAAAATTCAATCTAGTCCCTAGTGAATGTTGTAGGCCATTCCAGAATTATGATGTGAATCGAGGATCTCTATCAGATACAATAGTGACGGGGACACCATGTAATTTGATAATTTCCCTTATGTATAATGCTGCTAGAAAATCCACAGACCATCGACTTTTTATTGGTAGGAAATGTGCATATTTAGTCAATCGGTCTATGATTACCCATATACCATCGTGTCCTCCTCTGGTCTTCGGTAAACCCATGATGAAATCCATCCCTATACTCTCCCATTTCCATTCGGGAATATTCAAGAGATGCAATTTACCTACGGGTCTAAAATGTTCTGCTTTTACTTGTTGGCAGGTGAGACAGCGGGACACGAAATCAACTATTTCCCTCTTCATATTGGGCCACCATAAATTTCTTTTAAGATCTTGATACATTTTTGTGCTTCCTAGATGAATGGTGTACTTGGAATTATTTGCTTCTTCTAGGATCAGTTTCTTCGTATCTTCATGATCTGGTACACACACTCGGTCCTTAAATAATAATCTTCCATCATTAGAAACAGAGAAATCCGGCCTCTGTTCTATATTGGCTTTAATCTCTAGTAATACAGGATCATCATTTTGCAGCTCGACTAGATCCTCTATTAATGTAGGTTGATCTCAGATATTAGCCATGAAACAATCATCTTCTTTTATGTCAATATCTAAGTTCATCTGAGCAAATTGAAGAATAAGGTTAGTCATACTAATCATAAGACTTGATAGCATACCCATTGGTTTTCTGTTGAGTGCATCTGCTACAGCGTTAGCCTTGCCAGGATGATATTGAATAGCAAAATCAAAGTCTTTGAGATATTCTAACCATCTCCTCTGCCTCATATTAAGCTCTTTTTGAGAGAATAAGTATTTCAAGCTTTTGTGGTCCGAGTAGACTGTGAACTTTTTTTCATAGAGATAATGACGCCAAATTTTTAAGGTAAAAATAACATCTTCCAATTCTAAATCATGCACGGGATAATTTTCCTCGTGACGTTTCAATTGTCTTGAAGAATAACAGATTACCTTTTCATTTTGCATAAGGACGCACCCTAAGCCAATGCCGGACGCATCCGTATATACTTCGAATCTACCACCTTCCATCGGTAGTGCTAAAATAGGAGCTGTAGTAAGGTGATTCTTAAGAAATTGAAAACTCTTCTCACATTCCTCTGACCAGACAAAAGGATTTTCTTTTCTTGTGAGTGTAGTTAAAGGAACAGCAATCTTTGAGAAGTCTTTAATGAACCTCCTATAATAACCAGCTAGACCCTGAAAGCTTCTTACTTCCGATACAGTCGTTGGCCGGCTCCAATTTCTGACAGCTTCTATGTTAGAAGGATCTACAGTGATACATTCTTTTGAAATAATATGGCCTAGGAATGAAACTTCCTTGAGCCATAACTCACACTTGTTAAACTTGGCATAAAGTTTATGTTCTCTAAGTATTTGCAAAGCTATCCTCAAGTATTTTTCATGTTCTTCCTTTATCTTGGAATATATCAAGATATCATCAATAAAGACGGCAATAAACTGATCTAGATATGGCTGGAAAACTTTGTTCATGAGTTGCATAAATGATGCTGGGGCATTTGTTAACCCGAACGGCATCACCACGAATTCATAGTGGCCATAACAACTTCGAAAAACCGATTTATAAATGTCTTCTTCTTTAATTCTAAGCTGATGATAACTTGATCTGAGGTCTATTTTGGAGAAATATATTGCTCCCAAAAGCTGATCGAAGAGGTCATCAATACGCGGCAACGGATACTTATTTTTGATTGTAAGTTGATTCAGTCGTCGGTAGTCTATGCATAGCCTGAGAGAGCCATCTTTCTTTTTGACAAATAACACCGGCGCACCCCAAGGGGATGTGCTAGGTCTAATGAAGCCCTTATCTAGTAGTTCCTTCAACTGCTTCTTTAGTTCCTTAAGTTCCATGGGGGACATCCTGTAAGGGGCTATAGAAATAGGTGCTGCTCCTGGAATGAGTTCAATAGTGAAGTTCACTTCCTTCTCGGGTGGTAAACTGGGTAATTCGGGTGGAAACACATCTGGGAATTCATTTACAATCGAATGTCTGCTATGATGATTTCCTTAGATTCGGTAACAATGACAGAAGCAAGAAAAGCTTCACATCCTTGCGAGATAAGTTTGCAAGCGTGAAAAGAAGATATGATAGTGGGATGTTTCCTATACTTGATGCCAAGGAAAGAAAATCTTGGAAGACCTGATTTTCGGAAGGATATAATCCCATTTCGGCAGTTAATATCAGCATCATGATCTATAAGCCAATCTACCCTTAAAATGGCATTATAACCTTTCATGTCAAGACATACTAAGTTTGCGGGGAGATTGTGACCTTCTACTATCACCTCACTATCAGGATAATATTCGGTAAGCTTAGTTCCAGATTCTAAGGGTGTGGTAATAGCAAGATTTGAAGGTAGGGGAACTGATGCAATTGGTAATATTTTTACAAAAGTAGTGGAGACAAAAGAATGAGAGGCACCAGTATCAAATAGCACAAATGCAGGACGGGAACAAATTTGAAGAGTACCTTCCATAAGTCCACCATCCTTGGGTGCTTCTTCTTCCTCTAGAATGGCATTGAGGAGAGCCTGCCTCCTGCGTCCACCACCAGATGACTGGTCCTTCATGAGGGGGCAATCCAGCATGCGATGCTCCCTGCTTCCACAGCGTAAACAAGCACCAAGGCGCTTCCAGAACTCTTCAGCCGAATGGCCGAACTTTTCACAAAAAGTGCAAGCCGTGGCGACTTACTCCTCCTCCTTAATCTTCTTATTTTTCTGGGAACTTCCACCGTTTCCGCTCCTGGACCGTTTCTTACTATCACGGCTTTTATGAGGCTCCGTGATACTAAACTTTTCTTTCTTGTAACGCCGATCTGATCATCGACTGGACTCTTCTCCTTTTCCTTTTAATTTCTCGACCTTTTCTAAGGCCCTTTCACATAAGTATGCCCGATGTATCATCTCCGCATAAGTACGGATGTTTTGGGTCACGAGCTGCTGAATGAAACTGGGTCGTAACCCGTCCATAAATCGATTAGCCTTTAATAGATCAGTACTGATTAAATGCGGTGCATAAGGTGCTAGTCTGGAAAATTGAAGTTCATATTCCGCAACTATCATCATTCCTTGTCGAAGAGAGGCGAACTCCATAGCCTTTCTTTCTTTCACATGCTCAGAAAAGTACTTAGCATGGAACAAAGTGAGAAAACCATCCCATGTATGAGGTGCATCGACTGGGGGTGCCGGAACCAACTTCCACCATGTACGGACATCATTGTTGAGTTGGAAAGTTGCAAGACGCACCTTCTCTTGATCGGTGCATTGGATGACATCAAATATACGGTTCATCTCGTCAATCCAGTTCTCTGCTTCGTCCGGATTAGAAGAACCATAGAAACGCGGAGGGTTTAAACTCTGGAAAATACGATGTAAGTTGCCAGCCCTTGCCCCTGCGCCTACTTGGGCCATAGTTTGCAATGCGTGAGTAAGGCCGGCAACTATTTGTTGCATGCCATTCCAATCTACGCGATGAGCCATTTGTAAAATAAGGTACCTGAGAGAAATATAACAACTTGTTATTTCTCATGGAATTGGAAGAAGATTAATCTTAAAGCTAATTAACTATCTTATCCCGGGCTCTATACAGTTCTCGCATGGGTATGAAATTTTCTTCCTTAGTTCATAGGTAGGGATCCTTAACCTTAGACTTATCCTATGACATGATTCTTCTCTCTAAGTCTTGAGACTTAGGCTCTAATACCAACTTAACTGTCACATCCCGAGCCTTTATTACAGCGAAAGACTAACTCGAGAAACGTGAACAGCCAGTATGATAAGCCTCTTACGAGCAAGAATGATCAGAGTGCAAGACAATCAATAATAATAATGCAATTGCACAATACTTACTCAAACTCCAACTTTCAATTTATTATCAATCAAATATTCAAAATACAACCACTAATTTAACTTCTTCATCATACTAGACTCAAAAATAAGAAAAATTACATAGACTCAATCTAAAAAAATGTAGACTTCCTAAGTCTTCACTCATTCTTCATTCACTCTCAGACCCGCTATTTGAACGTTCCGAATCCGATCCCGACTCACTTCCATCTCCTGAAAAGATTGGAAATAGGTAATGAGCACACTTGCCCAGTAGGTATCTTCGCATCAACATGAAGGCACTATTAAAGTAATTAACATTTTAGCTCTAAAGAAAATAAGGTAAAATCATGCGAATGCGATCAATCATGCGATTAAGACAAAGTAACAAGATGATCATTGTTGACACCCGTTTTATACCCATAAGTCGGGTCATCTCCCTATTCATTCTATATAATGCTCCGAGTTGTTCGCTCTTCAATTCGAGTCTTCTGATCAGTTGAAGCCTGTTTCTTGGGTCTTTTCTTGGATGAAGAATTGGCTCCCGGTGGCATTTCGTTGGATGAAGCTTAGCAAAGCCCTTCTCTTCTTTCTTGAATCTCAATGTTAATAACGGTCCCAGACAGGCGCGTTACTTCCTTCTAACGGATGGGTCCTGGACCGTTACTCTTTGAAGAGTTCTAAAAGCTTAAGGCCACGTGTTCAGTGCTTATCCTATTAGATTCACGTTGATAATAACGGTCTGTCGTGCAGCCGTTATTTCCTTATGACGCCCTAGGCCTTGGCCGTCACTTTCTTGAAGAGTCCAGCTTATTAGATCTTCCTTCCGTTGATCTTATCTCTTTGGGATAAGGTTGCAAGTAACGGATGATCCTTGGTGCGTTATTTCCAAGTGGCGGTCTATCGTGCAGCCGTTACTTCTTTCCGTGAGTCCTGGCAGTTCAGGCCTTTTCTCTGCTACTCCGTAATTAAGATAAGAACTTGGATTGATCTTATCTCTTTCTAATCCGATCCTCAGGACTTCCCGTTTGTTTCTTTGGACTCTTGGTGATATTATCCTTAGGGATTTGCTAGGACTTATCCCGTTTTTCTGCTGAATTATCCTCTACTCGACCTACGAGTTTTGAGGGTCTATAAATAGAACCCTTGAATTCATAGCAAGGGGGGAGGAGATTTTTATTCACGATGAAGTGCTGCCAAATTCAGGAGCCATCTTCATCCAGGAGGAGCTGCTTCCCACGTCCATCTTCCAAGTCAAGGGAGTAATTTTGGGTTTTAGCTTGTCAAGTTCATCTTTGCATACTCGAGTTCTTCCTTGGGTTTTCTCAAACAAAGCATTGTCCCTCCTCTTCCTCCACGTTTTTCACTATTGCTAAGCATACACATATCCTCCTAAACTTAAAAAACGCCCAGAGGGGTTAAAAAACCAACAACTCCCCGGTAATCCCCTCTCCTTTTGATGTTCTTAAGCTTTTTAAGGATTGATGCTATACTTATGTTGAGGGCTAATTGAGGTCGTGTTGTTTTGCTTTCTACATCCTTGGCAGGTTTTACAGGATCACTAGCACGAGGCCCAAGCCTTCTAGCCGGCTGGAAGGGTTGGAGTTCAAAGAGTTCACATCTTTTCACTGCAGGTTATCTGACGGTCAGGTGCAGAAGCGTTATTTCCGTCTGGCGGTCTATCGCACGACCGTTACTTCCAAGCGACGCACGGGTTCTGGCCGTTACTTCCAAGCTGATCTGCAGACTTTCCTTGGTTTTCTCTCCTGTGGGCGGGTGTTTCATCCTCCTATTTCCAAGGTATATTCGAGTCTTTGACTTGGGTTTACTTTGGTGGTGATCACATCTTTCCTTGGTACTGGGCAATAGCTATTTTCTTCATCACATCTTTATTTTCCTTGCTCGTTCCACCCCTAGTGGTGTGTTTTATTTATTCCTTGCTCCACGCCCCGACGTGTGTTTTTCCTTTTCCTTAGCATAATTTGATTGAGATAGCATGCCCATGCTAGAGCTAGTTATGATTGCCTAGGTTCATGTTCACATGTTCATAGGTTGAGCAGATCTTTGATTGCTTGTTTGTCATCTTGCCATATTACTTAGCAAATCTCAAAAGTAAGATCAAAGATAGGCAAATAAATATCAACATATAATTTTTTGGCGATCACGGTGGGACAGCTTGTGCCAATCGTGCTTTTGATTCTTGTTTAAACCTGCCATCATCTGCGTGTCCAGTCCTATTTTGTTTCTTTCGTTTCATTGATCATCCTGGTTTTCTGAGTCGTCTGACGGCCCTGTGTCCCCGCGTCACAGCCTTCTGACGCCGGGGCATTAGACCGCCGCTTTCATCTTGCTGTGTGAGCTTTACGGGCTTTCTGGTTACTTATGTTAGTTTTTGGCTCCCTGGCTCATATGACGGTCTAGTCTCCCTGCGTTATATATTATCCGGCGGTCTAGCCTTCGACCGTTACTTCTTTCTGACGCAGGGGTTTTCGACCGTTACTCTCCTGGCAGGTACGCATCCGAGGTGCATTTATTTCCGCATTTTGTGCTGTGATTTGTTTGCTTGGGTGACACTTGGCCCTCCTCTTGCTTTGCTCATATTTGCATATTATGGTGTGCGCTATTGATTGCTAGATTGTTAGGTTAGACTTTGCATGCACTCCGGTGCACATAGGGTCATTCATCTCTTCATACGTTAGACTGCATTTTCCTACCTTGTTGTGAGGACCTCTCGTCTCCATATTCCTTGGGGCCGACTAGGAAATCACAGCAGGGACCTCCATAAGTCCCCGCGAGCCGTGGATTCCCACACGGACGCCGGGCTGGTTGTACCTTTCCCACCCCGTGTCTAGGGTTGCATAAGTGATTGAGTGGTTACACTTAGAGTCAAACCAAGTCCTATATCCATCTCCTACTAGGGACCTATTGTTGAGAGCACATATCAATCAATTCACTAAGGTTCCAAAGGAGAAATCATAAGAATATTGTCGCATCATTCTAAACAACTTGCTTGACACTTGAGTGTCTTCATCTTTTATCACTTGCATCTTGTTAGAATCACCTAAGTTTGATTGATCATTGTGTGTTTTGTGTTGTTTGTTTTTGTGTTTTGTCAAGGTTGTCCGTTGCATGTGGAGTTGCTTTCGTCCGTTTGAGTCGTCTTCTCTAGTCGCTTCTTCCTTCACCTTCTATTCCAATCCCCTCTTCGAATCTACCATGGCATCCTGCAATCCTCCTCGCTCCCAAGAGGATTCCCTTCCTCAAGGGCTCCTTGAGAACCCCCCGAGGGTTATTTCTTTCTCCGCTGGAGAGGGGACCGCCCCTCTCTCATCCTCCACTCCCATAGAAGGTGGTCAGGTCATCCCTTCTTTATCCGCTCCTTCCGCGGGCTCTGTCCTCCATATGATGGCCCAGTTGGATCCGACCCAACTCCAGGTCCTCTATCAGGCCATGCAAGGGTCCAATCCTCCTCCCTCCGCTACCGTCCAGGGGCACTCTAATTCTTCCATTATTGGGCCGTCTGTTCAGCCCACCCCGATTGAGCTCACCACGGTCCAGCCCCGGACCATCACCTTTGCTGGCATAGAGATGGGTCAATCCTCCAATCCGACCCATCAATCTTTTGATAAGGGGAAATCGCCTATCCCCTCTCTTCCGATCACCCCTCTGCTCTGGCGGCTCCACAGGTCCTCGTGGGCCCATCCGATTTCTTGCCCCAACAGCACGGGGTGGCCCAATTTCACTCCAATCCGGGTCTATCTCAGGCCCAGTATCCTTCTTACGGCCCCCCTAATTCCACTAGTTATCCTTCTGCTCCTTCCTATGGGCTCCCGCCCTCGGCAACCGCCATTCCTCCTGCTCACCAGATACAATCAACTCCCTTCACTGCCCCTGCTCCCTCTCGAGAGCAGGATTTGCTTAATAAGTGGGCCACCATGCAGCAACAACTTGATTTTCTTCAGAAGAAGGTGGGCCCACAATCCTTGGCTGATATTCCCGTCCCAAGCTTCCAGAACATCCGTTTCCCTCCGCAGTCTGAGCTCCCCAACTACCGTAAGTATGATGGGAACAGCAATCCCTTCATCCATGTGAGGGATTTTCTGTATGAATCGGCGCAGTTCCAATATGATGATCGCCTCATGGCGTACTTGTTCCGCCGGTCCTTAGATGGGGTTGCTCTGGAATGGTTTTATTCTCTGCCACTGGAAGAGGCCGAGAGTTTCAAGGTAGTTAAGGACAAATTCATTCAGCGGGTTCAAGACAGGGTTGGACCAGAATATTCATATACAGATCTAGTAGCAGAAAAGATGAAGCCAGAGGAAGACTTCGCCACCTATGCAGACAGGTGGAGGCAGATGGCCGCCAGAGTGCCTGGCCATATTCCGGAGGAAGAGAAGGTCAAACTGTTGATTTCCAATGCCACCCCGACCTTCCGCAACATCCTGGCAATGAATGACATAGCCAACATGCATCAACTCTACAGCCGGGCGTGCTTCATACAGACTCAATTCAAGGACTCCCCTATCCATTCTCTGTTCGAAAACCAAAAGCCCAAGTACCACAAGAAACCACAAGGGCCGGTTACCGAAGGAGTCCAAACAAATGAGCAAGTACAAGCCGTTGCTTTTCCATATCAGGCCGCACCTTTCCGCTACAACCAAAACCCCCGCAATCCACAAAACTCCACTCCGCACAACTTTCAGGCCACTCCACAAAACACTCCCCCCACCTTTACCATTCCACAAAACGCCTTCACCACACCACAACAACCGCCACCACCATCACAATACCACAACGTCCCTCCACCCGGCGGCTACAGCAACAACAATCCAAACAGCAAGCGCCCTGGCTCCCAGGAGAGCCCAGTATCCTCCGTTGCCCGAGACACTCACAGATATTTTCTCGGCACTTATGTCAGTAAATGCAATCCAACTTCCTCCGGAACGGCCTGTTTGGAACCCGGCGGTTGATCAAACCAAGTATTGCATGTTCCATAGGCAGCCAGGCCATACCATAGAAGGATGTTATCAGTTCCGAGACCTGGTATATGACCTTCATGAAGGGCAGAGAATTGACTGGGCCGAAATGCATAGGGCCATTGTGGAGATTAAAGAGAAAAGAAGGCAGCCACAGGGGCAGCAAGTGCAGCAACATCAAGCACTGCAGCCGCAGCAGCCGCCGCAACAACAACAACCACAGCAAGTGCAAGACTTAGGCATCCATCAGAACCCGATGCCGAACCATCCACCCGCTCCTCAGCAGCAGCCGCCGGCACCAGCACAAGTTAACATGGTTCAACCTCCGGCTCCCAATGCCGGGTGGTCTTTTGATGATGATGGCTCTGCACCGCAAGTAATGGCCTTCCACCACAACCTCCGCAACCCTTCTTCCATCCTCCCTATGCAACCAACACCTTCTCCGCTCATCCTACCATCCACGCCCACTCCAGCAAACCCTCTACCGCTCTCCATCCCATCATACCCTCCAACATTTACCCCCCACGCCATAATCTCGCCATCCCCTAATCCTTCGCCCGTTCTCAAACACCCACTAGCCTTCCCTCCACCTACATCGACATTCATCACCACCTTGCCTTCCACCAACCCCTCACCTATCATCCACTCACCCTCCATTAACCTCACCAACCCCACGCTCTACCAAATCACCTCCCCCGCACAGCCTATCCCACTCATCCACCCTGCTGCGCCCATCATACTATCTTCAGATGCTGCGGCAAGTTGTGCCTTGAGGAGCGGGAAGATGTTCCATCGGAGTTACGCTACTGCTTCCAATCCCCAGTCCACCCAGCCTACGGCTGAGCAAGAAGAAGCTGAACCCCTGCCGGGTACCCAATATGACTTGCTACATCATCTGGATAGAGTACCCGCTAAAATATCCGTGCTGGAGTTGATCAAAAGGTCCACCCTTCATCAGGATGCACTGAGGGATTTCTTGCAGAAGGTAATGGTTAGCGAAGACATGGCAGTCGACAGTTTACCAACGGAATTGGCAACTATTTCCAAAGGGCCGGCAATTACATTCTCAGAAACCGAGCTTGCACCTCCAGGGGCTCGGCAAAAGCCGCTCTGCATAACAATTACACTGAACAAAGTCGACATTGAAGCAGCATTGGTTGACACCGGGGCCTCAATTAATGTTTGCCCACTTAGTACCCTCCGGGCATGCAACATATCTGAAGAGTTGCTACAGCCTACCCCCACTACTATAGCAGCATATGACAACTCAAGGCGAGCATGTCACAGAGTGATCACCATTCAGGCGGAGCTCGGTCCCCTCACTATGGCTGTGGAATTTTATGTTCTCGACATCGACCCTATGTTCAAAGCTATCTTGGGTCGTCCCTGGATTGACACGCTCGGCGCCGTACCCTCCACCGCACATCAGTGCGTCAAATTTCCCTTTCAAGGGAGGGTCGTCAAAGTTAAAAGCTTGGCCACGGTACAGACGGTCAAGGCCCTCTCAGATCAGGTTCTTCCCACATTATGGCCGAGTAGCCGGCCCGTCATGTCAGTGCTTGATCTGAACTTTCCTTGGGCTTACACATCTCCCAAGCCCATCACTACTCCAGTCAATGTCAAAGTGAAGCCGCAGATCCGAGATTCAAAGGGGTGGAATATCATACTGAAACTAGGCTATCAACCGGGGAGAGGCCTCGGGGCGCAATTGCAAGGAATGACTAAACCCATACCTAAAGGAAAGAAGATGGGCAGAAGAGGCCTCGGTTATAAGGAAACAGCATTATCTATGATGGGTGATTCCGGGCCACTTACTTGGGATTATCGTCAGCACTTTGTCAGAGGGCCTCTCCAGCCCGGCACATTAGCTCCAAAGCCGGTTCAGCCAAGAAGGGATATAGTTTGCCCAATTGCCAGTCCACCTTCCCTGCCAGGAAGGTCAAATGATGACATGCTCGACTACAATCAGGCCTTGCAAAGGATCTTTCATGAAGAAGAACGCCAGAAGCAGCAAGAAGTCCGGCTCGTACAGTGGAGGCCGAAGAAGCAGTCCACGGTTAAATTACAGGAAGGAGGGAGCTCTCCGGTTGTTTTCTCTTGGTCTCCCTCATGCTTCCAATCCATCTTGCAACAAAGGGAGACCATACCCCGCCTTCCTCCTATCATGATAAATCCATCCATCGTCGATCCACCGGAGATTCGATTCATCCCTTGTGCTCGCGGGGAATGCCCGCGCATTGATCTATCCACTCTATTCACTCCTCTCTCCCCCAATGCTCCGCTCCACGAGATGTGGTGGTCTTCCTCTGATCCTTTCTCCAATCGCATATTTTCCGAGCTGTTCCCTACGTAGCTCCCACCTCCTCCAGCTTGCTTTGTAGTCTCTACTGATCTCCAAAAAAAACGTCAAATTTAAAACGGAGATTTTGGTGGAAGATTACGCTGTCCTGTCTCCATCCTCCTCCCAGGGGCACGAGTCCCCTGCTCCTTCCCTTCCACTAAGCTGTCTCTCTCCTAGGTTAGGGTTAGGGTCTAGCGAGTCTAAGGAAGTAGAGTCAGTTAGGTCTAGAGAAGTAGGGTCTTATTCTAGGTCATCCAACCCTTCCCATTCTGAGCCGCGCTCGCTTGCGCATCCTTCCCGATCTGTTCCTGATAGGTTCTTGCAAGATTTAGCTCAGCGATGTCATGCTCTTTTAAAATGTCCAGAATTCGTTGCTACGGCAATTGTGATGGAAGATGAAGAGGAAATAGAAGGGGAATGGAGCGACGACGGATTAGGCGTCTATGAGGTTCTGGATGAGAAGGATCCAATAGATGAAGACAGCAACGTAGATGACACTGCCGATTTATATGCACAAGGATTAAAGAGATTCGACCAGCCGTCGACGGCAGTGGATGAACCTACAAAGGAAATCAACTTGGGAACAGAAGAAGACCCAAGGCCTATCATTATTTCAGCTGATCTCCCTTCACAGGTAGAAGAAGATCTAATTAAGGTATTAAGGGAGTACAGCGATTCTTTCACCTGGTCTTATGAGGACATGCCAGGTCTTGACCCCTCTTTAGTGGAACATCAACTCGTGCTCAAACCAGGGGCAACACCTGTTAAACAAAGGTCAAGAAGATTTCACCCCCACATGGCCTTAAGGATCAAAGAAGAAGTTGATAAGCTATACAAGGCCAAGTTCGTCAGAGTAGTCTTATATCCCCAGTGGGTGGCAAACATAGTCCCTGTTCTCAAGAAGGATGGAAAAGTGCGCATATGCATTGATTTCAGGGACCTAAACAAAGCATGTCCCAAAGATGATTTTTTGCTACCTCATATAGACGTCTTAGTGGATAACACTGCCGGGTACGAAGCTCTGTCGTTTATGGATGGGTACTCGGGCTACAATCAGATCTGTCTCGCTCCGGAAGATCAAGAGAAAACTTCCTTCACCACGCCCTGGGGCACGTATTGTTATGTGGTCATGCCGTGTGGGTTGAAGAACGCAGGTGCCACCTATCAAAGGGCGATGATGGCCATTTTCCACGACATGATGCACATATGCATGGAAGCTTATGTGGATGACATCTTGGTGAAATCAAGAATAAAAGAAGAACACCCTTCTATTCTGGCTAAGGTGCTACAGAGAGCCAGGGAGTATAAGCTTAAGATGAATCCGAAGAAGTGTGTATTCGGAGTCTCTTCAGGGAAGTTGCTAGGGTTCATAGTAAGCAAACGGGGGATCCAGATTGATCCTAATAAAGCACAGGCCGTCATGGACATGCCTCCACCGAAGAACATAACGGAACTTCGAGGATTGATTGGTCGGCTGCAATTCATTAGAAGATTCATATCTCAACATTCTCAGAGATGTCGCCCATTCTATGAATTACTTAAGGCAGGAGTCAAGTTCGAATGGAATCAAGATTGTCAAAAGGCCTATGAGGACCTCAAAGAGTACCTAACCAATCCCCCGGTTTTGCAACCTCCTGTCCCTGGGAAACCCCTAATCCTATATATCTCGGTTATTGAGGACTCCCTAGGGGCGGTTTTAGCACAAGTGGATGATGAAGGGAAAGAGCGGGCCGCGTACTACCTCTCTCGGTTGTTTAATCCAGCTGAATCCAAGTACACCGCTATGAAGAAGACTTGTGCCGCCTTAGTGTGGGTAGCTCAGAAGCTTAAACATTACTTTCTCGCCCATCCAGTTAGGTTGATCTCTAGAATGGACCCGATCCGTTATCTTCTAGAAAAGCCCATCCTTTCTAGTAGGTTAGCTCGCTGGCAGAGCTTCCTCTCTCAGTTTGACATCACCTTTGTCGTTCAGAAGGCAGTCAAGGGATATGCCATTGCTGAGCATCTTGCACATCTTCCCATTCCTCATACCGATTCCATTCAGGACGATTTCCCTGATGAGCATCTCTCTGTCCTTTCTAATCATCCCTTCTGGTCTCTGCACTTCGACGGTGCACTCAACTCTCAAGGCCAAGGGATCGGGGCTGTCCTGCTTACTCCAGAGGGAGTAACCATCCCCTTCGCTTATCAACTTCGATTTCCCGCTACCAACAACATCGCTGAGTATGAGGCTCTCCTGGCCGGCTTGAAGCACGCCTATCTCTTAGGCGCGCGCTATTTAAACATTATAGGAGACTCTCAGCTCGTCCTTCGGCAAGTTCTATCAACTTACCGTACCCGTGACCCCAAGCTCAAGCCCTATCAAGATTTGGTCACGCTCATCGCTAAGCGATTCCGTAAGCTAATCTATATCCATACTCCCCGTTCTCTGAACATTCTGGCGGATGCATTGGCATCTCTGGCCTCCTCCTTATCCTTCCCTCTCAGTCGTAGTACTGAGACTATCATCGTCCAGAGATTGGACGCACCCTCCATTCAAGATCCTTGGTTCATCAACCTTAGGAAATCCGTAGAGGCGAAAGTTGAGAAGGAGGATCTCAAGGGAGTTTCATTAACAGAACTAGAGGAGATTCTGGACGAAGAAGAATTGCCTTGGTATCATGAAATCGAATTATTTTGCAAAGAAGGGTCGTTCCCAGAAGGGGCAAGGGCCGAGCAGCGTAAAGCAATAAGAAGAGCCGCCGCAAGGTACACTATCATTGCAGGAGAACTGTATAGGCGTGCCACTAATGGAATGCTCATGAGATGCTTAGATGATGTAGAAGCTTGGAAAGTGGCTGAGGCAGCCCATTCTAGTGAGTGTGGAGGTCATGTCAATGGCCAGGCTCTAGCGAAGAAGATCCTTAGGCAGGGCTACTACTGGCCTACTCTAGAGGAAGATTGCTCCCTCTATGTCCGGAGGTGCCTTAAATGCCAACTCCATGCCGATAAAATTCACTCTCCAGCTTCATCCCTCCATCCTATGACTGCTCCTTGGCCATTCTCCATGTGGGCTTTCGACGTCGTCGGCCCGCTCGGTGATCCTAATTCTCAGATCAAGCAGAAATCTTTCATCCTCACCGCTACTGAGTACTTCACCAAATGGGCCGAAGCCGAGGCGTACGCAGAGATCAAAGCTACAACGGTGTGCCGCTTTATCATGAAGAATATCATCTCGCGGTTCGGAGTGCCAAGCAGCATCATCACCGACAATGGACCCCAGTTCATCTCCCAAGAACTTAAGGACCTCTGTAAGAAATTCAATATTGCACTGCATCATTCATCTCCATATTACCCTCAAGGCAACGGTCAAGCCGAGGCCACTAATAAAACCCTTCTTAAAATCATTAAGAAAACATGCGAAGCACATAAATTTTCTGATTGGCCTGAAAGATTGGTGGAAGCTCTGTGGGCTTACTGCACCTCCGTCCGTACCCCTACGGGACAAACTCCCTACTCTTTAACTTATGGGATGGAGGCGGTGCTCCCATACGAGATCTTAATCCCTTCTCTTAGAGTGCAGCTCGATAAGGAACTTAATCTCGATGAACGTCGAGAGGCGTTGCTGGTCCAGCTAGAACTCTTAGATGAGAAGAGGATGAATGCGGCCGATCACGTTTCTGTTTATCAAAAGAGGGTTTCGCGCTATTTTCAAAAGAAGGTAATCGAACGAAAATTTTGTAAGGGTGAAATTGTTTTGAAACGCAAATTCATTCGATCTGCAGGTCCTAGGTCCAAGTTGCAACCTAACTGGGAAGGGCCGTTTGTAATAAAAGAAGCTTATCCAGGGAATGCTTATCGTTTAGTAAACGCGGAAGGTGAGGAGCTCTCTCACCCGTGGAATGGGTTGTATCTTAAGCGTTTCTTTCCTTAAAAAAAATCTAAACCATGTGCTTTTTTCGGCAATAAGAACTACCTCCCTATCTTCAAAAGAGAGTCTTGAGTAAAGGAAAACACACACTACACGACGTCCCTGGTCGGGTTCCTTGTTTAAAAAGATACCGTTTTTCCTTGGCCGTGCTTTGGGGAAAGTCAAAGTCCCTGTACGTTTCATTCTTCGGCTGCATTCAGGGGCAAGGAGTAAATAAGGAGGCGACAACCAATCCAAACTCCCTAACGAGAAGAGGTCTCAAATAGGGGCAAGTCCGTTATGACCTGACGCCACAAGAAAGAAGAAAAGAAAAGAAAAGGAGTGCTCTCTACAAACATGAATCAAAAGCATCATCTCTAAGTCGGCGCATGAAATCTCAAAAAGCTCCAAAAGAAAAAGAAAATTAGGCATGACAAGAGTGGCAATACAGTTCCCCGTGGGACGTTATGAGCCCGGTCGCATGCATGCCTAGGTGGACAAAGGTTCGATGACGGACATAAAAAGTCCCGGCACAACAGACCAAATCTCTAATAAGGTTGTACGGTGAGGGAATCAAGTTCTAAAAACTTCCGTATCTGGCCTAAGCTTACCCCCATGTTCTTTTTTTCTTTTTTAGGACTGAGACGAGTACCCTAGGTATGGCTTTGGTAAAAACACCGTCGCGATGATCAGGTCTCGGCCAGGGGTTGTCACGCTATTGCACGCCGGTCTCGAGACTCAAGCTAAAACAAGGGAGGTCTCGTGTTGCTAGAGAGGCACTGGTTCTTCAAAATCCAAAAACATCAAATATTTTTAAAATTCAAAAAAACAACAAATATTTTCAAAATCCAAAACATCAAATATTTTCAAAATCCAAAAAAACAACAAATATTTTCAAAATCCAAAAACATCAAATATTTTCAAAATCCAAAAACAACAAATATTTTTAAAACCCAAAAACAACAAATATTTTTCAAAATCCAAAAACAACAAATATTTTCAAAATCCAAAAACAAAAAATATCTTCAAAGTCCAAAAACATTAAATATTTTCCAAAACCCCCAAAATACCATCATATGCATAGCATGCATCGCATTTTCATTATGTTTTGCCTATTTAATAAGGCTCCACCCCTTGACCAAATATCAAGAAACGGTCATTATCTAACTTGCTTTAAGGCAAGGGGTTGAGTCTAAGAACAAATCTAACTTGTTTCATGTCTAAGCATGTGCAGAATACAGGAACAAGCCCAAAAGCAGAAGCTCACAACTATGCAGGTTCAGAGTATGTAACGCGCCAGGATCGGACCGTTACAGTCATGTAACGGGCCCGTCTTTGACCGTCACTTCCTTCAGGCTTGGGCCTTCGTCCTTTCGTTAAACCATCACTATGACGGTCTGAGACCCACCGTTACTTGAAGTAACGCCTCAAGACCCATCCGTCATATCCTTCAGAGACTGGGCTCTTGTTACTCCCATTCTGACGGCCTGTGGCAGGACCGTTACTTCCATGTAGCGGCCCATTGCACATCTGTTATATCCTCCAGAAGCCCTGTCTGCTCACATCATTCTAGCCTTTCAACTATGGAACTCAAGATCCTTCCACTGTGGCAATCTCATCTCATTCAAGCAAAGATTAATGAAATATAAATTCAACTTTGATTGTCCATTACATGATATCTCTAATGAACAAAAGGAAAATCAAGATACATTCAGTTGCTTATCCGCAAGAGGGCGGATCTTCCTCAATTCTTTCACATAATCTCGGTGTGTTTCGTCATCCTCTTCAATCTCTGCCTACCACGGGCGCACCTTGCTGATCTCCCACATGGTCAGCGCGTTCCGGATCGCTCTTTCATCTTCCTCGGTCCCCATCTTCCTAGGTAGAAGGGGAGGGTAGTGTGATAGTGCAGAAACGCCAATTCGAGGTAATCCGATCTGAAGATGGCATCGGTGCGGGTTGTAGATCGCCATGGTAGTGTTCCCTACTAGCTGGAGGTCCAGGCCTTGACGCCGCGGTATTTTGAGAAGAGTGCTTCGGAGGAATCTTGGTCGCATGATGAACTTGTCCATTGGAAGAGTGTTGAAGAAGAGGCGCCATTCGTCCCAAGTTTTCTTATCCGCGGTCTTGCATTCAACCTGAGAAGAGTATCCAAATGCCCCTCCGATAAAGAAGAGAGGGTGGCTCCCGAAGATCCGGCTTGCTGAGATTATGTCTTCCTTAGGAAGGAATTTGACTCTCACTCCTATCCAGCACTCAAGGAGTATCATAGAGCCGAACAAAAGCCCTCCTAGGCACGTCGAGCTTAGTCCTTCATAGAGATACGAGAGGACCGCTTGAGAGATAGACATGCCCCGCCACAGCCCACTAATAATACCAAGGTTTTGAATATCTAGGAGGTGATCGGTAGTGGTAAAAAGAAAGACTCCACACAAGCAAACCGCTACCGCCTTGGCTATGGCTTCATGTCTCTCCCACTTATTTTTACAATGAGACACTATCCACTGTGCCAAGGGTATCAAGTGAATGTGGTGTGAGCTGATCATGGTTCTCACGTCCTTTGGATTGTGAATGAAATCACTCAAGATTAAGGACGGGTCGATAGGCTCTATTGTGTAGCAAACCCGGTCTTCATCCCCCACCTTAGTCTTAGGAAGGGCTAAGTAGGTTTCTACCTCCTCCAATAGGACGGTTGCTTCAAAGGCAGGGAAGATGAAAGTATGAGTTTGTGGATGCCATAATTCCACAAGTGCTGAAAGACATGGCCAATCAAAGGATAATTTCTGAAAATTCTTGCCTAAAACCAAGAGAGGTTGAAGGTGCCATGCTTTGAGGATGGATGTGACCTCTATGGGAAGTGCCTTTACCATGGGAGCCACCCACTTTAGATTGGAATAACACCTTGGGCCGGGAAGGGGCTTGAGAAGAGAAAGGAGGAAGTCATGAAAAGAACAAGTGCAGCAAAATTCTAAACTTTGGATGAAGTTATAAGTATTTACTACTCTTTGGACGTTGGAGCTTAAGTGCTTGGGAATTGAGGTTAGCCGTTGAAGCTCTCTATGTTCCCTCCTGGCAGCTTTAGGGCCGGTGTAAGCTTTCTCCTCCATAGCCATCACCTCGAAGCTCCTCTTCATCATGTTTTCTGCTCTTTGGAGGAGCTCTTCAAACCCTAGAACAGAGGTTTTTAGCAAAGCTGCGATTTTGATTAAGGTTCTAAGTTGCCAAGGCTTATATTCAACTTTGGAAGGGTAAGACTCGGGCTAGAAGGCTTTATCTTCAATTAGGATAAGTTCTAGTGATGGGTTAAAGGGCTAAACTTCGGGTTTTAACTCCCACGGCTCAATCCGATTCGGATTGCAACCCAGATTCTAACGGTCCATCGCGCGGCCGTCACTTCACTCTGACGCGCCAGCCCTTGGCCGTCACATTTTCTGTGGATTTTAATTCTCCGAATCATGTTCTGGGGAGTGTAACGGTCTAAGGGTCCAGCGTCGCTTTCTGTAACGCGTAAGACTTAAGCCGCCACATTCTCAGCCACTCAGTTCCCTCTCTTGTGGGCTAAAACGCTTCCTAACGGTCTTGCTTCTGACCGTCTCTTGATTCTGACGCGTCTCCTTCAGACCGTCGCATTTTCCGGCTAGTTGATCTGCCCAACTAACGTTCTGCCATGATCAACGGTCTGACCCTTGGCCGTTATCTGTCTCTGACGCACCATCCATTGGCCGTCGTTTATCCTGAAGCCCCACAGCCCGTGTGGGCCTCTGATGGTTAACGGTCTCTCACCAGAGCGTCACTTGATTTTGACGGTCGGAGCTCAGACCGTCAATTTCTCTGCTGCTGGGTTCAAGCTATTCCTTTAATCCTCGACTAGACCTGGCGGTCTTTCACATTTATACACCTCATCTTCTTCCCATGCATTCCGGCATACATCTCATTCATTCATCCACATTTCATCCATCCTGTACATTTCACATGCATTCATGCACACTCACATGAAATCAAAACAAAACAGAAAACTAAAAGAGGGATCTCATTCCATTCTTAACCAAAGGTTCAAATACAAATAAAGAAAACATAAAAAAGGCATCATTCGGCCGGCTTTTCTACCGGGCCACCCTCATCCTCTCCACCCTCGGGTTTCCTAGGCGGAGGTGCTATGGAACCGCTCTCTTCCTGCTGTCCTCTCTCTGCTCTCACATTCCTCCGCTGAGCAGAGGAGCTGACGAGGTAGTCTGCCGCTGATCCTGTACGAGCAGCACTCCTAGGCGCTCCGCTGTGGGAGACGCTCCGCTCCGGTCCTCGGCCCATCATCCGTATGGTCCGCTCCAAGGTCCGAACCTCTATCTTCATATCATGGGCCTCGAGTCGCGCAGCTCGTGCCTCGGTCTGATATCTATCCAGGTCTGCCATCTGCAAGGTAATCCGTGCAAGCTCTCCCCGCAGACGATCTGTCTCTACTCGGAGAACCTCTATCTCTGCTCGGGCCTGGTCAGTCTCGAACCGGCTTCTTTCTACCTCTGTCCTCGCCCGGGTGGCTTCCGCCACTGCTGCTCTTAGCTCTATCGCCTGTAGATTGCATTTCATGTCATTAGTCATAAAACACTTATATTAGGCATAATCATTAGCATAAGCATGTCGCATCTTACCCACTCCACGAGGGTGGCCTCCGCCTCCTCGGCCCGGGCGACCGCCCGAGCAAAGTCAGCATCCCGCTCGGTCCTATCTCCCGCAGGCTGCGAAGATGATGACGGGGCATCTGGTCCTGCTCGTTGGGCTCCCTCAGCCCGCTGCATTTAGAAGTCATAAGTTAGTTGGCATTTGCATTTGCATCATGAACATCATTCTATAAATCATGAGCATTTAAGTTGTAGTCTCACCAGGAGTTCCAGGGCAGACCGATACCCATCACACTGTTGGATGGTGGAGTGGAGTAGCCCTTCTAGCTCGGCTATCCGTCCTTCTGGGTCTAGCTGCATTTAGAAAGCATAAGTCAGCATCCATTATCTTGCAGGTTCATATAGAAAGGTTTTTAGGTTTAGAGTTGCATACCGGTCGTCGGGTACCTCGGTATACCCGGTCGCCGTAGTGTCGAGCGAAGGCCTTCAGGTAGGCCTCGTCGCTCTCTGCCCACTCTTTCACAGCCCTGCCTCGCTGCCTCCAGTCGAGGACGTACTTCGCCTTCCGGGCGCGCCAATCCACACTGCCGCTGATGCCCCTCGCCGACTTGCCTGGGTGGTCATCGTTGCGGTGCGGAAAGGTCACCTCGGGCTGGTGTAGTCCCCGAGTCCGCAGGATCAGCCTGTAGTGCAGTGGCTCGATGATATGGATGCAATGCAACCATATGTCTCGCCCCCGGTACGATAAGGACGCCTCCACCCATGGCTGTCCTGCGTAGCCCTCGCTACGGTACGGGGTCCATCTCACCTGAAAGCATTTGTCATTCATTCGTCAGCATTTATCAGCATTTGTCAGCATATAAATCATATAGAAATCATTTTGAGTCTCGGGCTTACCGATGTATGCGGGTAGGAGTCCAGGTCGTCCTGGATCGTCCGGGTCAATCTGAGGATCGATCCCGTGTCCCTCGCCACCGTCCATCGCCTCGCGATCGGTATGAGGCCGGGATGGAGTAGCGCGTCTCTCCCAATGCCTGGGAGGTACATATAGCTCCAGACCTGCATTTAGAAATCAAGTCAGTCAAATCATTTGCATAAGCCATTTTTGCATAAATGATCATTGCATAATCATAATCATGGCATAATAGAAAGCATTTAAAGTGCATTTACCTGTAGGAAAGGCGAGAAGCCGCCCAGCATCGTCTGCCGGTCCGTGGTGCTCAGGGAGTCGAACAGGAACGCTAGTACCGCTGCCCCCCATGCATACTTCCTCACTCTGCTCAGATCCTCTATCAACGGCAGCAGTCTGCAGCTGATGACGTCTGCCCGAGTCACGAACAGGAGCTTCCCGAACAGTAGCATCAGGAAGTGCCTGAGCACTCTATCTCCCTCTGGTCCTGCCTCTGCCGCCACGCGAGGGCGCACCTGGTCAATCGCTCTGCCCAGATGCTCCTCCGGCAGCTCTCCCATGGTGATTGCCGCTCCTCTCAGCCCCAAACTCTCCTGCAGTACCGATCTAGCGAGCTGGGAGGAGGACTGTCCCGGCCTGATCAGATCGAGCCCAAGCAGCTGCTGCACTATCTCCCGGTAGTCTCCGTACGTCCAGCCGGTCACTGCGGAGCCGTGGACTCTCAATCCTGTAATCCTCGCTATGTCTTCCAGTGTGGGGATCATGTGGCCCCACGGGAAGATGAAGGCTCGGCTGACCGGGTCCCATCTCTCGTGCAATGCGTACAGCAATGGCGTATCCATCCGGATCACCTCGATGCTGAGCATCTCGGCGAAACCCATCTCTGCAAGTCTGTCTCTCTGGTAGTCGGGCAGTGCCTGGTACACCGCCCGAATCTGCAGCCATGAGATCCCCGATCTCCTCTTTCCCTGCATTGCATATTAGAGCACTAATTAGTCCATTCGCATCATATAGACATTGCATAAACATTAAATATCGAAAAGAAAAACAAAAATTTGAAAATTGAAAACCCTAAAAAGAGTTTGGAACCCTGGCAGAAGTAACGGCCCTGGGATGGGGCGTTACTTGTCTCTGACGGCCTTAGCTTGGAGCGTCAGAGGAGTGACGGTCGCTGGCGGGACCGTCACTTAGTCTGCCAGTAGGGAATTTCTCCCCTGCATCCCCGTGACTTCCCACTTTGGCCAAATGGCCTACAAGTGTTCCTAGTGGGTTCATAGACCCATTTCTACCCTTATCCCCCACATGCATTCATAAATAAAAACATAAAAATCAAAAATTTAAAAATTAGGGCGGAGGGCCTACCTCATGGTCGAGGACCTTCCTCTTCTTCTTCTCTGGTTCCTTGGGCTCCTCTGCACCCAAGGAGGCTTCGGTTGGTTCTTCCACGACCGTGGGGACCTCCTCCTCTTCCCTTGGCTCCCTTCCCCTCGGTTCTTCCTCCACGGGCGGCGGGGTGGTCTCTCGTTCGAGCCGGCGGTGGAACCGCCTTATAGCCATCTTCTTTCCTCTCCCTCTCTTCTGAGGTGGTGGCTGCGGTGCCTCGTCGCCGGCCATTGGAGTGTGGAGATGGAGGTCGCCGGTGGGTTTTTCTGGTTTGGCGTTTTGGTTGTTTGAGCATGAAATGAGACCGAACGGCCGTTCGGTTTGTTTTTTTTTGAAAACTCAGGAGAAGCGATGGTCTATCGTTAGACCGTCACATCATCCTGACGCCCCCCTCTAAGGCCGTCGCTTGTGACGGACTGTTTTATTGAAGAATATGAACCGACTCGGTGTTGACAGACTAGGATTAATCCGTTATTTTCATGTGACGCTCCTGAGTCAGGCCGTTATATGCTTGCAAGTTTCTTGATGAATGAATGGTCAAAATTAATGTTTAAACTTATCTCCGTCATAAAAACATTTGATGAGTTTATCACACAGACAATGGTTATGCCTTAACTATTATCATAACTATCTTGTTGGCTAACCTATCTTTCATGAAAGGAACTATGAACAGAAGGCACGCTTCGCCGTCCGTCAAGCAGGTAAGTCAGGTATTGTATCTCGTTCCCTTATCCCTTAATGCATTACTATATGTTATCTATGATATATTATCTCGAGAACCGGCTGGTCATTCAGGTGTCCTGGGATCTGATGTTCCCCTTAAACAAAAATGATGATGATCTAAGTTCACATGAATAATCGTTGGATAGGCCGTTAGGTTGGAAAATTTGGGGATGATGGTTCTATCTTGCACGCCGTGGTTGCAGATAGTGTCTTGACTCTGGTTTCCCCAATCTGGCAATATTATTCTCGAGTATCTTGTTATTTTATCTTTCTTTGCATTTGCTTTGAAGATTTGTTTTTCTTTAACCCAGCATGCATCATACGCATTCTTTGAGCATTCATGAGCTTCATTTGTTCAAGAGGTCTCATTGACGGTGAACAGATGTGTTCTTGATCCTAGATAAGGAGAATTACTCCACTCTGAATTTGAAGGTTTCCTTCAATTTGCTCGCTTGATCTGGTTGACTGAAGATTCCTGTCTGGAGTTTAGTCTCTTTCCTTTCCGTTGCCTCCGGCGGCCAGCCGTGTTTCCTTTCCTTAGTTAATTAATTCCTCCAGACTTGCGTCCTTTGGTTGCCTATTTCCTTGAGATCAATTTGAAGTTTTCCAGAAAATTCTTGTCGCTTGTTGGTAAAGAACGGGTGTCGTTTACCTTAACGCCCTATTTTTGATACACTCCGCTTCATCTCCGCTTCATCTCCTTGTTCCATTTCACTTCCGCTTCACATCCGCTCGTTCCCCTACAAAGAGGACGTTAAGGAGGGGCATCTGTTGACACCCGTTTTATACCCATAAGTCGGGTCATCTCCTTATTCATTCTATATAATGCTCCGAGTTGTTCGCTCTTCAATTCGAGTCTTCTGATCAGTTGAAGCCTGTTTCTTGGGTCTTTTCTTGGATGAAGAATTGGCTCCTGGTGGCATTTTGTTGGATGAAGCTTAGCAAAGCCCTTCTCTTCTTTCTTGAATCTCAATGTTAATAACGGTCCCAGACAGGCACGTTACTTCCTTCTAACGGATGGGTCCTGGACCGTTACTCTTTGAAGAGTTCTAAAAGCTTAAGGCCACGTGTTCAGTGCTTATCCTATTAGATTCACGTTGATAATAACGGTCTGTCGTGCAGCCGTTATTTCCTTATGACGCCCTAGGCCTTGGCCGTCACTTTCTTGAAGAGTCCAGCTTATTAGATCTTCCTTCCGTTGATCTTATCTCTTTGGGATAAGGTTGCAAGTAACGGATGATCCTTGGTGCGTTATTTCCAAGTGGCGGTCTATCGTGCAGCCGTTACTTCTTTCCGGGAGTCCTGGCAGTTCAGGCCTTTTCTCTGCTACTCCGTAATTAAGATAAGAACTTGGATTGATCTTATATCTTTCTAATCCGATCCTCAGGACTTCCCGTTTGTTTCTTTGGACTCTTGGTGATATTATCCTTAGGGATTTGCTAGGACTTATCCCGTTTTTCTGCTGAATTATCCTCTACTCGACCTACGAGTTTTGAGGGTCTATAAATAGAACCCTTGAATTCATAGCAAGGGGGGAGGAGATTTTTATTCACGACGAAGTGCTGCCAAATTTAGGAGCCATCTTCATCCAGGAGGAGCTGCTTCCCACGTCCATCTTCCAAGTCAAGGGAGTAATTTTGGGTTTTAGCTTGTCAAGTTCATCTTTGCATACTCGAGTTCTTCCTTGGGTTTTCTCAAACAAAGCATTGTCCCTCCTCTTCCTCCACGTTTTTCACTGTTGCTAAGCATACACATATCCTCCTAAACTTAAAAAACACCCAGAGGGGTTAAAAAACCAACAACTCCCCGATAATCCCCTCTCCTTTTGATGTTCTTAAGCTTTTTAAGGATTGATGCTATACTTATGTTGAGGGCTAATTGAGGTCGTGTTGTTTTGCTTTCTACATCCTTGGCAGGTTTTACAGGATCACTAGCACGAGGCCCAAGCCTTCTAGCCGGCTGGAAGGGTTGGAGTTCAAAGAGTTCACATCTTTTCACTGCAGGTTATCTGACGGTCAGGTGCAGGAGCGTTATTTCCGTCTGGCGGTCTATCGCACGACCGTTACTTCCAAGCGACGCACGGGTTCTGGCCGTTACTTCCAAGCTGATCTGCAGACTTTACTTGGTTTTCTCTCCCGTGGGCGGGTGTTTCATCCTCCTATTTCCAAGGTATATTCGAGTCTTTGACTTGGGTTTACTTTGGTGGCGATCACATCTTTCCTTGGTACTGGGCAATAGCTATTTTCTTCATCACATCTTTATTTTCCTTGCTCGTTCCACCCCTAGTGGTGTGTTTTATTTATTCCTTGCTCCACGCCCCGGCGTGTGTTTTTCCTTTTCCTTAGCGTAATTTGATTGAGATAGCATGCCCATGCTAGAGCTAGCTATGATTGCCTAGGTTCATGTTCACATGTTCATAGGTTGAGCAGATCTTTGATTGCTTGTTTGTCATCTTGCCATATTACTTAGCAAACCTCAAAAGTAAGATCAAAGATAGGCAAATAAATATCAACAATCATGTAAGATAAAATGAACGAGTATGAACTAGCAAGAATGTAACAAGTATGAACAAGAATGTAGCATGGCCTTTCATGAACAAGAATGTACTAGCAAGTTCACATACTTATCACCCAAACATCTTTTGCTTATCAGCAAGTATTTGGTGAATTTCTATGGAATATCAGGTAACAAGCAAGAAAGTCATGTAACGTGTACGTGTATCGTGGATTTCACTTATTTATAGAGAAAGTACTCCCGGCGCAATGCGACGTCAGTAACATCATACCCCATGATTTATAATAGTATGTTTCCGACATTCAGTCGAGGGGACTAGCATAGAGCCCTTGAACACAATCAGTGCTCGATCGCATCTTCAAGTATAAATCAAGCTATTTCCACGTTTCAAGCAATAAAATTGTGGCCATGAATGTAAATAAGTTCATGATAACAATAATCAACAATGAACGCTTCAACTTAGGTCATGAGAGATCAAGGATGATTTAAGACGATGTCATGCTCATGGAAATAACTCGGCAGCATAACGATTTATTTATTATCATTCATAATTTAAATTAAGTATCTTTAGATAATATGTCAAGTCATAGACCATCAATACTCCATCTAGGAACTTAGAATATCAACCCTTTGGTCAAACCTCGGGTTAAAGAATTTAGAACTGTGACTGTCTAATACTGGGCCGTTACATGAACATAACGGTCGACTGTTGGGCCGTTAGAAAGGTTGAATCCAGAAGAAAATAGATACGGACTCAAACAATGTGACGGTCATATATTGGACCGTTAGATGTTCCTGACGATCGAATATAGATCCGTTACATATCCAGATTCTGAAAACATCGATAGTGCTTCCTAACAATTGGGCTTTCATGGTACAACCAACTCGGCGTCCTAGTGGGAATCCCAGGCTCGCAGAGAATTATGGAGGCCTTGAAACAAGATTTCCTAATCCATTGGAAGGAATATCCAATAGAGAGGTCCTCATGTTCAAGAGTATGTTCCTATAGTGCAAAGTGTGAACCAATGGCCATATACTGGAATATATGCCATGTACTTAAAGAAAATGACTCTATAGATAGAAAAAGACTGTGTAGCGATGTGACTCCGTCATTACATCATTTAAAATCATAGTGTAAATACAAAACTAAAGAGTTTAGCTAATGAAATTAACATATACTTGAGATAATTAGAGATGCTTTTAAACATGCAATTTCTATCATAAGTCAATTTATAATCTCAATGTCATGAAAATAGGTTAAAACTTAGCTATCTAGGCTTATTTATAAGTAAATCTGACTGGTTTCCATTCTGTCTCGGGTTGACAGAACACAGTGGTCTGACGGTCTAACATGGGGGCGTTACCTTTCTATGACGATTTATCGTGGGGCCGTTACAATATTGTAACGCTCCAGTTATGGTGCGTCAGAGACAACAGAGAATTTTTTAACACAACAGAGGGTGTGACAACTTATCGTAAGGCCGTTATAATCATGTGACTGTCCTACTTTAATCCGTCAGAGCTTCTGCTGACAATAAAGATAAGGAACTATGTCCCGTGCAAGAAGAATCAAAATAACTAACTCTTCTAGCCATGATAACGAAGTAAAGGCCATCTAGATGCATAGGTAGTAATGAAATAACAAGAAATAACTTTTATCTTTAATTAGGGTTGAAGGCATGCATGAATGTATAGACTAATCCTAAAACATGAAATTCATGAAGTACCATGCATGAAATCCAAATAAAGTAGAGGGATTTTATCCCTAACCATGTATTTTTTTACCGTTCATGAGATAACCTACCTTCTTACTGGGCTTTAAACTTCTAATTTGTGTTGAACATATTCGAGTGATTTTGATGATAACAAAACCTAAGATATTTCTCTCCCTTGTATCTTGTTTTCAAGCAAAGCTTCATGCTTTAAACCTTCAATTTTCACCCCATGTCAATTGTGTGGTTATGAATTCCTCCATGGGTTTATTCAAACATAAATCAACTCATACACAAGCCCGTTTCAATCATCGAACAAATAGATAGCTTCAAGAGAGCTAACACTTGATTTTTGCAGGATTGAAGATTGGCGGTCGACCTGTGGGCCCCTGTCGGTCGACCTAAAATAACAGAATTGAAATCTGAAATCTGAGAAAGCTGGCGGTCTACCGCCAGGAGCTAGCGGTCGACCTATTCTCCCAGCAGCCAAATGGCTACAGGACGGCCAATGGCGGTCGACCGTTGGCCTTTGTAGGTCGACCGCCAGCCTCGAGCTGCCAAAAAATGTTGACTTTTTCTCACTTCGAGAAATGGTCTTTCTCTTGGTATTGTTTAATCCCTAAGCAACCTAACTCTCCAGAAATTGTGGATCTGGTCTGGGGGAGTCTTTGGACCATTCAAGAACCTATAAAACTTATACAAGAGGGTTTGGAAAACCCTAATGCTGAAGGAAGATCAAAGGGAGGCTGCCAAGAGGAAGAGAAAGGATTTGGCACTGTAGACGTGAACAGTGCTCCGAGAGGAAAGTTCTTCATCCTTCTTCATCCAATCAAGTGCAAATCAGTCCAAGGATTCAAGCTGCATCCAAAGCATACAATCATCCACTAAGGGGGAGCATATCAAGATCCTTCTCTTATGTTTTGAATTCATTCTTGATCTCTCAAAGCTTCATCTGTAATCCTTGTAATCTTTAAACATTCCAGAGTGTATGGATCCTCTTAGATCCGTGTGTGTGTGGTTGTGTGTTCTTGGTTGGAGGTGTGTGTGTGTATTAAGGTGTTCCTACACCTTCGTGGGAATCCTCCTTCCTAGTGTGTGAGTGCTGTGTGTGGTTGATCTTGTAACTTCCTACAAGATAGTGTGTGGCTCCTCACTGTCCATGAGGGGTGGACGTAGGTTGCCGTTGTGGCATCCGAACCACCTAAAATCGCTGTCTCTGTGTGATTTGTTCCTTTTCCTCTATCCTCCTTCTGTGCAAATCGTAAGTGTGTTAGTTTAGTTCAGTTGTTATTCTCTTTTATCCTGCATAATCCTTCTTCACCTTATAAAACTTGTTTTGTCTGTGGGCTTTAATTATTTCAGGTTCTCTTGTTAGCTTCTTGTCACACATTTTATAAAAAGGCGATAAAGTTTCATTATTTCTACCATCACCCAATTCACCCCCCCTCTTGGGTGCCATTTAATCTCAGGACTTCAATTGGTATCAGAGCCAAGGCTCTTCCTTTCAGAGATCTAACGATCTAGAGCAAGATCCGATTAAATGGCAAACAAGGGTATGGTACTCGAGAGTCATTCCATCAACCGTCCTCCGTTTTTTGACGGTTCCAACTACTCCTACTGGAAAAATAGAATGCATGTTTTTCTGAGGTCTCAAGAGTACGAGGTTTGGAGAGTTGTGGACAAGGGTCCTCATAAACTCGGGGCTGATGAAGAAAAATGGACACCCGAGAAAATTAAGAAATGCACTGCTAATTTTAATGCCATGAATATCATGCAATGTGCGATACAACGTAATGAATTCTCTCGTGTTTCTATGTGCAGCTCAGCCAAAGAAATGTGGGACAAGCTGCGACTCATATACGAGGGAACGTCACAGGTCAAGGAAACCAAGGCAAATCTCCTAGTCACTGACTATGAGCTATTCAAAATGAAACCTGAAGAAACCATCTCCGAGATATTTGCAAGGCTAACAGAAATCACAAATGGTCTCAAAAGTCTCGGGAAGGAATACTCAAATTCTGACCTTGTGAGGAAGGTGTTAAGGTCCCTACCGTCAGCCTGGCACACAAAGGCCACGGTTATTGAAGACTCAAAGAACCTGTCAACTCTTACTTTGGATGAACTCATAGGGTCACTCATGACCTATGAGATAAATATAAAGAGAACAGTTGATGAAGACATCAAAAAGAAAAAGGTCATTGGACTGAAAGCTCATCAATCCGATGACGAATTTCAAGAAGGTGAATCAAGTGACGGAAGTAATGAAGAGGAAGAATTGGCGATGATAACTCGCCAAGTGAGAAAATTTTTAAGGAAGAAGAGAAATTTTCAAGGAAATTTTAGAAAAGGGCACAGAAGGCCCACGCAGACTAAAGGCAAATCGAGCAAGCCAAGTAGCATCATATGCTACGAATGCAAGTAGCATGGACACATGAGAGGTGAATGTCCAGATCTAAAGAAGAAATTCAAGAAGGATAACTTCAATAAACCCAAAGCCATAGTCGCCACTTGGAGCGACGAAGAAGATGAACCATCTGATGAAGAGATTCAAGAACTTGTGGAAAGCTTGTGCCTCATGGCACATGAGGATGAATCCACGAAGGTAAATTCTAACCCTGAATTCATTTCCAATGAACAATGGGAATCTGAATATGAAAAGTTGTACACGAAGTACAAGAAAGTCATATCTGAAAATAAAGCTCTTAAAAAGAAACTTGATGATTCATCACGTGAAGATATCTTTGCCAAATTTGAGAAACTGGAACAGGAATGGTTTGAGGCTTCGGAAGAAAAGGAAAGTCTACTGCAAATAATCTCAGACTGTGATAAAACCAAAAAGGAACTATCATGCAAAATAACTGAAATGGAGGAAGCATGTGAAAGGATCAAAATTGAAGAACAAACTCTAAAATCCACTAATTTAGAACTCAAAAGGAGAAATGGGATTTTGGGTGAAAGAGTTGCTGAGCTTCAGTTCACCTTGACTAAGTTTGTTAAGGGGAAATAAAACCTGGATAACCTATTGGGGGTTAAAGTCAACTTCCAAAAGGAAGGCTTGGGGTACACACCTCAAAACAAAAAATCCTTTGAGCATAAGATCACCACATCCTTATTCATGGAAAGGACGATAATCATGCTTCATGTTCTAACTCTAAACCCCAACATGCTCAGCCTAAACCACACAGATATCAAAGAACTTTTTCACATGCTAACTGCTTTCATTGTGGTAGATTTGGCCATATGATTTCCAACTGCTGGTTTAGACAAAGCACACCTAACTATCATGTTCCATGGACGAAGAGAACACCCGTAAGAAGTTGGACTAACTCCTATGGACCCAAACTGGTTTGGGTACCAAAAATAATTGCATGAGAATTTTTCTTCTTGCAGATATGTCTTGAAGCCAGGGGGAGCAAATGGTATCTAGACAGCGGTTGCTCAAGGCATATGACAGGGGACAAGAAAGTGTTCTCCAAGCTGCAAGAAAAAGAAGGAGGCTTAGTTGCTTTTGGCGGGAAGGACAAAGGTAAAATAATCGGAGTTGGAGACATAGGTAAGAATTCTGAAACTCTGATTGAAAATGTCCTTCTGGTGAAAGGTTTGAATCATAATTTGTTGAGCATAAGTCAATTATGTGATAAGGGTTTTAAGATTGTTTTTGATATGACTCACTGTTTTGTCATGTGCAAAAATTCAAATGAAATCAAATTCATTGGTAAAAGGAGCAACAATGTGTACACCATTGATCTTCATGATGTTTCAGTTGATAATGTGTGTTTGGTAGCTAACAACCATGAGAATGCATGGCTATGGCACCGCAGACTAGGTCATGCTAGTTTTGGAGTGATCTCTAAGTTGTCTAGACATGACTTGGTGATAGGTCTGCCTAAATTGAAATTTGAAAGCGATAATATCTGTGAAGCTTGCACGAAAGGCAAGCAAACACGAATCTCATTCAAAAATAAAAATATTGTTTCTTCCGCTAGGCCATTGGAACTGTTGCATCTTGATCTTTTTGGTCCTACTAAAACATCTAGCCTAGGAGGAAAATCCTATGGCTTTGTGATTGTTGATGATTTCTCCAGATTCACATGGGTGCTGTTTTTAGCTAATAAAAGTGATGCCGTGACGGAGTTTCAAGTGTTTTGCAGAAAAATTCAGAATGAAAAGGGTTACCTCATCACCACAATCCAAAGTGATCATGGTGGTGAATTTGAAAATCATGAATTCAGCATGTTCTGTGAAGAGCAGGGGTACACACATAATTTTTCATCACCAAGAACGCCCCAGCAAAATGGAGTAGTAGAGCGAAAGAATAGAACGTTGATAGACATGGCCCGGACCATGCTCAGTGAGAATTCTCTACCCAAGTATTTTTGGGCTGAAGCGGTAAGTACCGCATGCTACATCATCAACAGGGCAATGGTAAGGCCCATTCTGAAGAAAACTCCATATGAGCTCTACAAGGGTAAGAAGCCAAACATTTCTTATCTTAAACCCTTTGGATGCCCTTGCTATATCTTGAACAATGGTAAGTCCAATCTAGGTAAGTTTGATGAAAAGAGTGATAAAGGAATTTTTCTAGGTTATGCACTCAATTCTAGAGCTTATCGATTATTCAATAAAAAGACTTTAGTTGTTGAAGAAAGCCTCATGTTATTTTTGATGAATCCGAGTCAAAACTCACAAAGCAAATTTCTTCTATCACGGATGCAGATGAAGATCCTAAGAACTCGTCAAATGTTAAAGCCAATGATGAGCCATTGAAGGCAACTTCAAGTAAAAATGAGGAAGATGAGGATCCTACAATTGAGACACTGTAAGAACCACAAGTGCAGCATCCTGATCTGCCCAGCTCCTCCACATTTCTAAAGGATCATCCAACTGTGAACATCATAGGTAATCTGGAGGATGGGGTGAAAACTAGGTCCTCTCTAAGGCAGGTTGAACAGGAGGACCTGATGGCCCTACTCTCTCAAGTAGAGCCCAAGGACATTCATGAAGCTCTTCAAGATGAATCCTGGATTCATGCGATGTATGAAGAGCTGCATCAATTTGAAAGAAACGAGGTGTGGACTCTCGTGCAGTGTACTAAGAACCATCCTACTATTGGAAGTCGCTGGGTTTTCAGAAACAAGCTAAATGATGCGGGATTGATTGTGAGGAATATGGCTCGGCTTGTGGCCAAGGGATACAGCCAGGAGATGGGAATTGACTTTGATGAGTCTTTTGCACCAGTTGCTAGACTTGAAGCAGTCTGAATCTTACTGTCCTACGCTTGCTCTTTAAACTATTTCAAATGGATGTTAAATCTACATTTCTTAACAGCTATATCAAGGAGGATGTCTTTGTAGAGCAGCCGCCAGGTTTTGAAGATTCCAAACATCCACGACACGTGTACAAGCTCCAAAAGGCCTTGTACGGACTAAAACAAGCACCAAGGGCATGGTATGAACGGCTTACTTCTTTTCTTGCTGAAAATGGGTTCAAGAGAGGTAAGGTTGATCAAACACTTTTCACAAAGAAATCAGGTAAGGACATTTTGGTGGTTCAAGTGTATGTGGATGATATTATTTTTGGAGCTTCTGATAATGCCTTATGCGAGGATTTTGCAAAAGACCATGCAAGGAGAATTCGAGATGAGCTTAATGGGGGAGTTAAATTTCTTTCTTGGATTGCAGGTGAAACAAACTTCGGAAGGAATTTTTATAAATCAAGCAAAGTATACTATGGAATTGCTGAAGAAATACGGGATGGCGGAAGCAAAACCCATATCAACTCCCATGGCCACCACCACAAAGCTGGATAAGGATGAAAATGGTAAAACAGTAGATTCCACACTGTTTCGAGGTATGATCGGATCACTACTGTACCTTACAGCATGCCGCCCTGACATTCAATTCAGTGTATGTCTCTGTGCCCGTTTCCAATCATGCCCTAAAGAATCTCACTTATCAGCTGTTAAACGCATTTTCAGATATCTAATTGGCACTATTGACGTTGGCTTGTGGTTTCCCATTGGTAGTTCTTTTGAGTTAATTACGCATACCGATGCGGATTATGCCGGATGCATTGTAGATCGTAAAAGTACAAGTGGGTACTGTCAATTTCTTGGCGGGTGCCTTGTTTCATGGGCCTCTAAGAAACAACATTCAGTAGCTCTCTCAACGGCCGAGGCTGAATATGTAGCCGCCGGAAGTTGTGGAGCCCAAGTACTTTGGATCAAAAATCAATTGCTTGATTTGAATGTTGAAGTGGATTGTGTGCCGATCTTCTGTGATAATACGAGTGCAATTAATCTCTCCAAAAATCCTGTTCAACACTCCAGAATCAAACACATTGACATTCGACATCATTTTCTGAGAGATCATGTAGGCAAAGGGGTCTTTGAGTTCAAGTTCATTGATTCTCTTAACCAACTGGCTGACATCTTCACAAAACCTCTAAATCAGGATCAATTCAATAAAATCAGGCGAGAACTTGGCATGTGTAAGGGTGAGGGCATACGCACTTAAGTCTGCGTTAGGTTGTTTCTCTTTTTGTTGGGTAGATCATGTGAGATGCATGCATTGTGTGTGGTTCACTTTTATTGTGTATGACTATTCCTAGCATGTGTGCCTGTACTTATATTTATATACATTTATTCCTTGACATTTTTCTACAACTGAATATTCCTTGATAGATAAATGTGGACTAGTGATCTAGTGCTCTTAGCAGTCTCCATTCAAGGGTTTCCGTAGTCGACTCATGCTTGATATCATTCGTGGGTTAGCACAAGAAAAGATATAAAAAAAAAAGAAAGAAGAATGATCTGTGAAAATGGGGGAGTCCAAGGGTCATGGAGCCCACTTCTATCTCCGGTAGTGGCTAGCTGGGGTTCTTCCTCTCTCTCGGTGTCTTTTTGGGGATTTAGGCCCCAGCGGTCGACCGCTGGCTTCGTGCCGGACGACCGCCAGCGGCGAACCGGCCCGAGTCAACCGCGTCCGAACCCTACTTTAAGGGGGTTTTCTTCCCCCCTTTCTCATTCTATCACTCTCCCTTCTCTCTCCCTTATTCCACCTCCACTCTAGCACATCTCCCTCCCACCTTTCAAGCCCTAAAAACCCCACACTATTTCTACCCAAGCACGATCCGGTCAATTGGTTTCCATTTCGGAACGTCTCCTCGCCGGTGTTCGTGCACTCGTGCCAACCTTCCTTGTGCTCCAGAGCGTGGAGACGGTGTTCTTAGTTCTTCCCAGTGTCTCCCTCTCCATCCCAAGGTAGAGGTTCTACCTCTCTAGAGGATACTCTCTTCAGCGGGTTTCCTAGTCTAAAATGGCACCTCGAAGGAGTGCTCGGCGTCTTCTCCAAGGGGAACCTAGTGCTCAGAGACGTGAAGCTCCGGCCGCACCTCCACCACAAGCTCCCGCACGCAGGTTACCTCCGAGGCCTATCATCGAGCCTCGTCTTGTTGATTTTCAAGAGTTGAATGAAATCCTGCCCGACATCTATACAGTTTTTTCAATGCAACCGGGGTGGCTTGATTTTGTCACTAGATACAATCGCTTCTATCCCTATCTAGTACAACAGTTCTATGGGAATTTGGTTGACAGAAATGGAAGCTTGTATACAATGGTTCAAGGCATTGAGATCCGCATTAATGCAGAATTATTCCATAATGCCCTAGGTGTTTCCTCCCATGGTGCATACATGCTTTTTGGGCATGGTGAGGTTGAGGCTAGTTTTATTGCCATGACGAGCTGTGATTTTGTTCGTGGTGTGAGTGACCTCATTGAGATGAATGCCAACCACTTTCCCGCACTACAACGGGTTATTCATCACATGTTTACTACACTTATTTATCCCAAGAGTGGCAGCCGAGATGAAGTGACCAAAGTGCACCGTTTCCTGTTCTATCATGTTATGAATGGCGACTTGGTTAATATGGGATGGCTCATGACTCAATTGATAACACGATGCCGTACACATTTACGGCGATCCCTGCCCTATGCCTCTCAACTCACTGGAGTGTTCATCTTTGTCGGGGTCCCATTGGAGAATGAGCAGTCTGTTCTAGTCCGCCATGATGACATTTACAATGAGCATAAGCTTTTCTCTGATATGGGATATTACAGGGATGCAAATGGTGAAATTCGCCGTGCTGTCCCAGTTTATGGGGAAGAAATTGGCAGTGAAGAAGAACAAGCGCCGGACCCACAGCAAGATAACCAAAATGCACCTGCACCAGTTCAGCCCGCAGATGTGCCTCCTCCAGCGGATCTCCCTCCTCCACCGCAGCACTTTCATGGGGAGTCTTCTACTCAGGGTGCTGGGCATTCCACTTGGGGGGACTATGAGGCTCTTGACAGGCGCCTTTTTGGCATGGAAACTCGGCTTGACTCCTCCCTTGGGCGTTTGGATACTTTTATGGACACCATGACTGGACGAATGGATACCTTCACTCTTGCTCTGGATGATCTTTCTCTCCACATAGCCACTCTCTTTGCCAGCCATGAAGATAACCGTGAGGCCTTTCGCACCACAAACCATACCCTTCTTTCCCTCCGTAACCAGCTCCGTCATTATGATGGCATTCTTCATAACCTTGAGGATCGTCTTCCTCCTCCTCCTGCTCCTGCTCCTGCTGGTTCCCCCCATGGTGATGGTCCACCGGATGGTGTTCATGGCGAGAAAGCTGAGGATCACCCTGCTGTGTAGCTGCTTTTTGGGTCTCTAGTGTCCCTTTTGTCCACTTTTTGTATCCCCTCCCTCTCCTTTTTGCTGATGTCAAAGGGGGAGAAGTAGGCTATTAGGCTTTTATATATATATATATATATATATATATATATATATATATATATATATATGCTCTGTGTGTTTGGTGTTTGCCTGCTTGCATGCCTGTCTATCTCTTGCATCGTAGTTTGAGCATATTGTATGCATTAGTGGTTGCATTCCTTAGCGTGTCAAGCTCATTTCTCCCTTCTACATTCCGTGTACCTTGTATGGATCAAATGAAAATGAATGGAAGAATGCACTCTTTGACGTTACAAGATTGGCTCCTTTCCTTCTCACCTCTTGTCAATACGGAAAATAAGTATTGAATGGTTGGTATGAATTCGTTGACATGCGTGTGTTGGTAGTGATATGTTTGGTGATATGAGCATTTCGAATGCCTTCAAATCGTGAGTTTAGAAGATTCAACTTGATGGATTTCCACGTATCTCATATGTGATTGCCGAAGCTTCTAAAACTCTTTCAAAAGCACATTTGTGAAAATGCAATTCTACTGCCTAGGTTTTGTCATCATCAAAAAGGGGGAGATTGTTGAACATACCCGAGTGATTTTGATGATAACAAAACCTAAGATATTTCTCTCCCTTGTATCTTGTTTTCAAGCAAAGCTTCATGCTTTAAACCTTCAATTTTCACCCCATGTCAATTGTGTGGTTATGAATTCTTCCATGGGTTTATTCAAACATAAATCAACTCATACACAAGCCCGTTTCAATCATCGAACAAATGGATAGCTTCAAGAGAGCTAACACTTGATTTTTGCAGGATTGAAGATTGGCGGTCGACCTGTGGACCCCTGGCGGTCGACCTAAAATAACAGAATTGAAATCTGGAATCTGAGAAAGCTGGCGGTCGACCGCCAGGAGCTAGCGATCGACCTATTCTCCCAGCAGCCAAATGGCTACAGGACAGCCAATGGCGGTCGACCGCTGGCCTTTGTAGGTCGACCGCCAGCCTCGAGCTGCCAACAAATGTTGACTTTTTGTCACTTCTAGAAATGGTCTTTCTCTTGGTATTGTTTAATCCCTAAGCAACCTAACTCTCCAGAAATTGTGGATCTGGTCTGGGGGAGTCTTTGGACCATTCAAGAACTTATAAAACTTATACAAGAGGGTTTGGAAAACCCTAATGCTGAAGGAAGATCAAAGGGAGGCTGCCAAGAGGAAGAGAAAGGATTTGGCACTGTAGACGTGAACAGTGCTCCGAGAGGAAAGTTCTTCATCCTTCTTCATCCAATCAAGTGCAAATCAGTCCAAGGATTCAAGCTGCATCCAAAGCAT
Organism: Amorphophallus konjac; assembly: GCA_022559845.1. Classification (NCBI taxonomy): domain Eukaryota; kingdom Viridiplantae; phylum Streptophyta; class Magnoliopsida; order Alismatales; family Araceae; genus Amorphophallus; species Amorphophallus konjac. Next base: position 155,217,179 of record CM040121.1, read on the forward strand.
ACAATCATCCACTAAGGGGAAGCATATCAAGATCCTTCTCTTATGTTTTGAATTCATTCTTGATCTCTCAAAGCTTCATCTGCAATCCTTGTAATCTTTAAACATTCCAGAGTGTATGGATCCTCTTAGATCCGTGTGTGTGTGTGGTTGTGTGTTCTTGGTTGGAGGTGTGTGTGTGTATTAAGGTGTTCCTACACCTTCGTGGGAATCCTCCTTCCTAGTGTGTGAGTGTTGTGTGTGGTTGATCTTGTAACTTCCTACAAGATAGTGTGTAGTTCCTCACTGTCCGTGAGGGGTGGACGTAGGTTGCCGTTGTGGCATCCGAACCACCTAAAATCGCTGTCTCTGTGTGATTTGTTCATTTTCCTCTATCCTCCTTCTGTGCAAATCGTAAGTGTGTTAGTTTAGTTCAGTTTTTATTCTCTTTTATCCTGCATAATCCTTCTTCACCTTATAAAACTTGTTTTGTCTGTGGGCTTTAATTATTTCAGGCTCTTTTGTTAGCTTCTTGTCACACATTTTATAAAAAGGCGATAAAGTTTCATTATTTCTACCATCACCCAATTCACCCCCCCTCTTGGGTGCCATTTAATCTCGGGACTTCAATTTGGTCTTCAAGACATGCCCTAGTTCTTCTCTTCCTGAGACTTTTCAGCAACTTCACGTCGCTCTAACTCCTCAGTCTCTTGACCTAAGGACGTGAAATTTGGAGGTTAGGAAGATGACACTAAGAGAAACAAAAAGTTATAAAGCATCTAACTCTAATTATCTCGTTTAGCTTCTCTAATTTCCTGATCTTCAGTACCCTATTGCACAGTTTCTTGGGTTGGCGTGATGAAACCAACAACTTTGGAAGATCCTAACTCCTTGGATACTCGACCTCCATACATGAAATTTTGAGAGTTGTCGGACCTTAGTATTAGAAACAAAAAGTTTCAAAAGACTTACCCGAGATTCGACCTCCTTACCTTGATTCCATGCGAGCAAAAGTAAGGGTCGCTCAGTTCAGAAATAGGTCCTATTTATAGAATTTTGGCTAGGGTTTGAGGCTTAGATCGATTCTAGAGTCCTTAGTAACCTTACACATTCTCCTAATTAGGTCTCTTATAGATATGATCCCAAAGATCCAATCTTTTTGTTCTTTCTCCAATTCACGGAACTGACAGAGTGTAACGGTCCAAGCTGGGTGCGTTACATGACTGTGGCGGTCGCACGATAGACCGCTACATCCACTATGCGCAGAATTCAATTTTATTCAAACTCTTTTTGTTAATTATTCACATAATTATCCATATAAGAGGTATTTATTCTTATAATACATGAATAGGCTAAATAACCTTCTAGAATATGGGTCAAACTTAATGGGCTTGGTCCATAAACCTATTGGGTTCCAATTATCAAGGCTAGATTGCTTAATTAGCATAATTGGGCCTTATAATCTCAACATTAATTCATTTGTTATTCTATTTTATCCTTTATAAATTCTAGAAAATTCTATAAATAATCCAGAAATTACTTATAAATTTTGGGGCACTACACGGGGAATAATGACACCTTCCGGGGACTAGAGAACGGCTCCAACTCCACGGCCCTTGGAATTGAATGCACCATCGATGTAGAGGATCCACGAAGGCTCACCATATATAATGGCTCCTAACTCTTCGTCTGGGAAACTCTCATCGACAGGGGAGAATGTAGGGAGTGAATGATGGGCAAGGTGCTCGACAATGGCATGCCCCTTGACCGCCTTTTGATTGACGTGGGTGATGTCGAATTGATTGAGAAAACTCTGCCATCTCACCAAACGATCAATTAGGGCAGGCTTTTCCAGCAGGTATTTGATAGGGTCCATTCGCGCCAAGAGCTTGACTTCATGTGCAAGAAAATAGTGTTTTAGCTTTTGGGCGACCCAGACGACGGCCGCGCAAGTCCTCTCCATAGGAGTGTATCTCTGTTCGAATTCATTGAACATTTTGGACAAATAGTAGACTGCGCGTTCTCTTTTAGCGTCGTCATATTGGGCCAATACTGCTCCAACAGATTCATTGGTGGTAGAAACATAGAGCAATAATGGCTGACCCGGGATCGGGGGTGCCAGAACGACAGGATTTAAAAGATAACTCTTCAGGTCATCGAAGGCCTTTTGACATTTGTCATTCCAATCAAATCTAGCCTCTCCTTTTAGCATGTCGTAGAAGGGCTTGCATCGCTGAGAATGGTGAGATATAAATCTCCTGATGAACTACAAACGCCCGATCAAACCACGGACTTCTTTGATGTTCTTGGGAGGAGGCATCTCGGCAATGGCCTTAGCTTTGTTAGGGTCAATCTCAATTCCTCTCTTGCTGACAATGAACCCTAAAAGCTTGCCTGAAGAAACCCCGAATACACACTTCTCGGGGTTCATTTTAAGATGGTGCCCCCGTGACTGTTGGAGAACTGCACGGAGGATCTCTGCGTGGCCACTCCTGGTTCTGGACTTAACCAGAATATCATCCACATAAACTTCCATATAAGTATGCATCATGTCATGGAAGATAGCCATCATTGCCCTTTGATATGTTGCCCCTGCGTTCTTAAGACCGAAGGGCATGACGACATAGTAGTAGGTCCCCCACTGAGTGGTGAAAGATGTTTTCTCCTGGTCTTCCTCCGCTAGGCGGATGTGGTTATACCCCAAGAAGCCATCCATGAAGGAGAGCATCTCATAGCCGGCGGTGTTGTCCACCAAGACATCTATGTGTGGGAGAGGAAAATCGTCCTTCGGACAAGCACGATTATGGTCACGGAAATCTATACAGATGCGGACCCTACCGTCCTTCTTCATGACGGGGACGATGTTAGCTACCCATTGCGGATATAAAACTACCCTGATGAACTTAGCCTTATGGAGCTTATCCACTTCTTCTTTGACTTTGAGTGCGAGCTTCGGGTGAAGTCGCCTTAACTTCTGTTTGATAGCTCGAGCGTCGGGATTTAGGACCAGACGATGTTCAACTAAGGACGGGTCCAAACCCGGCATGTCCTCGTAGGACCAAGCCAAAACATCGAGGAATCCCTTAAGAACCGCCACAAGCGCAACTTCCTTCTCATCAGTTAAATTGGCACTTATCAATATAATCTTTGGATTGTCCTTGGTGCCAAGATTGATTTCCTTGGTGGATTCGTCAACGGAGACATTAAGTTCATCAAATCTCTTAGTTCCATCGACGAAGGAAGCTATCGGATCACTACCATCTTCTAATGGCTCTTCTTCTTTTGCTTCATCTTCTTCTTCTTCCAAAATGTACACCCCTAGACCATCATCTGCTGGAGATCCGTCTAGTTCAACTGCCCCTAGGGAAACGGGAGAGGAAGTGAATTAGAAGACCTGACAAAGCTGCGCACATTTACCAGCCAAGTGGCTAATATAACGCGCTGGAACCTGACGGACACTAGACTTTTTGGAAGGGAAAGACGCTATGTACAAATCTGAACCTAACCTAGACTCTACCCTACTATGTACAAGGAAATCTTGTGAAAGGGAGTTCAAGGTGGAAAGAGACTGCCCTAGGCCGAGGGAACCATCTTCCAAGGAGGCCGTTTCCTCAATAGTGAACTCGCAAGCCCACGTTTGAGAATTGGCATTTTTTTTTGGTGGTCATGAGTGAAAGTGCAAACCTGACGTATGGGTTGCCCCATGATCAGATAAGTGAGGAGCGGAGGAAATGGTGGATGGAATAGGAAGGGGACAAAGAGGACAGGTGATGGCCTATCCTTAGCAAGGAAGATGCCCGAGGAAGAAACCTTGTCGGGATTATCCAAATGGAAGAGGGAGAGGAGACCGAAGTCTTCCTCGAGTGATGAATCAGGTGGAATTTCTTTTCTTTGAACAACTTCAAATTTTTGACTCGACCCTTGCCGAGTTTCACGCTGAATCGGTCCTATGACAAAGCGACCGTACACCAAATTTCTATCCTCAGTAGCCTTAGACGGCTCTTCTGGAGAGTAACCCAAACATGCGCGACCTTTAGCAACCCGGAGTTTTCTTCTATGCGCGGGCCCTTGTTCAAGTTGACCTAGACCTCTACCCATGGTGAAGCCCATCCTGGCCATGATCTCCCATCTTTTGCCAGGAGGGATGTTGTGATGTGTGATTGGCCGAGGAAGGAAAGGGGAATCGGGCGGACCTAACGCGGAAGGCCCCAATGCGCCCTCTATGGAGAGAACGGGTTTCTTGCTCTTATATGGAATAGTCATGAAGGGAATCTGTTCGGAAGTGATGGCATTAAGAGTTTCCACTAGCGGGATACTTCTGATCTTGATTACCCTACCATTGTAAAGAAATTTAAAGCATTGGTGGGCTGTTGATGGAATCCTAAGGGTTTGCTCAATCCAAGGCCGTCCTAAGATGGCCTTACATGCAGGGTCGACATCGAGGACAAAGAAGTCCAATGTCATAACCATCGGTCCTAAACCAAGTTGGAGGGTCACCTTCCCTTTTGCGCACCTTTTGGAATTGTCCTAAGCTGAGACGGTGGTGCATACTTCTTCTAGGTTTTCTTCCTGGAGGCCAATCTTCTTGATGGTCTTCATGGGACACACATTGATGGACGCTCCCGTGTCTATGAGGGCGGAGTCAACTTTAACTCCGTTGAGAGTGACGGTGAGGCACAACGGGAGTGACCTGCTTCTTGGCAAAGCAAGGTCTTTATCAGAAAATGAGATGGATGGTCCGCTTGTAAGGGCCATGATCACCTCGGTCACGCCACTTGCTGGGAGGTCTTCATTGACCATGATTTTCAGAAGGAATTGGAGTACAGTGGCTTGGTGTGACGGAGGTTTCCTAAGGAGCTCTAGGATGGAAACCTTAGCAGGGGTTCTGTCCAGATGCTGGAGAATGTCATACTCCACGGGAGGGCTTTGAGGATTAACCCCTTCCTCCGGCTGAGATTGCCTTTGGGATGGGGGAATGATGGGATTTCGGAGAGTGACATTGACTGAAGCTTCCTTCGAGTCATCCTATTCCAAAGGTTTTGGGCGAATGAGCTATAGGGGAGCTGGAGAGCCAAAGATATATGAAAGAGAGGCTGACTCGTCTCCAGACTCTACAGGAGAAGGAGGAGGGACCGGTTTTGGTTGAGGTGGCTTTACGAGGACCAAGGGGCGCTCCTGCACCGACTGAGCTTTTGGAAAATCATAGGGCTCTTGCTGTGGCATTTGAGGAGAGTTGATCAAGGTGAGTGGGCTTTGGGTAGCATTTGGAGACTGGCTAGGTGGTGAGATCATGTTTCGGGACTGAGAGAACATGTTGATGTTCGCCCAGGGTTCATGAGCTTCTACTTCTATCTTCCCGTACCAACCTAGGAATCCTTCTACGCCCCACATCTGAGTCCTTCTGAGAACTCGTGGTTCCATTCCAATCACCGTGTTTACCCGCTCATGCTGCTTTGAAGTAGATGGATCTTTAGCTGGTTGATGAGCTGGCAAGGGGTTATGCACAATGCCGAGGTCTCTATTAGGCTTTTTGAGGTTAGCAATAGCTAGCTTCACATCTGCCCAATTGATTCTTCTCTCATCATTCATATCATATACCCAATCCCAGAATTGGAAGCAGTTGAATATATCATGGCCGGGAGTTCGATGATATGGGCAACATCGGGAGGTGTCGGCGTTGGGAGGGACTCACTCCCGTTGAGGGGGAAGCTGAATGGAATCCGAGGACATAAGGGAAAAGAAGATGCCACCTAGAGTTTCAGGCAACGGAGAATAAGTAGCCCTTTTTGGCCTAGGGGGGCCGTAGCTTTGAGGTTGAGGGACATTGGAATAAGGCTTGGGATTACCTTGCCCCTGGCTAGCAGTAGCCTGAGTGGGATGGGAGGCCTGGCGATTGTTGGTCTTGAAGGAATGGCCAACTGCATTGACTTGTTCATTTATGGTGACACCCTCGGTGGTAGGGACAGCCGGGGCTTTTCTACCTTTGGTGCGAGGCTCAAAGAAAGGAGGCAAGATAGAGTCCTTTACCTGAGCTTGAACTATCCGAGCTCGGTTGTAGAGTTGGTGAAACGTGTGGAGGTCACTAAGCAATAGGATGGCCCTAAGCTGTGGAGTGGCATTGTTCACCAACATGGTGACAGCCTGGGATTCGGGGATAGGAACCTCTGTCCTAGCAGCCATAATCCTCCATCGGTTTGCAAAACTAATGAAGTCCTCGCCGGGCTTCATTTTCTCCGTGACTAGGTCAAATAATGTGGGGGAAATGGATGACATGTGACCAAAGTGAGCGAGGAATCGCTTGGAGACTATATCGAAATTGATGAGATCGATAGCTGGCAAGGAAGCAAACCAACATAGGGCCTCGCCCTCGAGGGATTTTTGAAACAGATGAACTAACAAGACCCTATCGTGTAGCCATTGGTGGGAGTCCATAAGGAAACCCGAAAGATGATGATGGGGGTCGGTGGTGCCATCATACCTCCTATACTTTGGAGCTTTAAATCCGGGTGGGAAATGAGCATTAGGAAGCTTGCAATATTGGGCTAGCGAGTGGGGACGTGAATTTGGCATACTTTCGGCCACCGCTTGTTGAATGTAGCTTTGGATCTCCTGCCAGAGTGAGGGGTCCATCCCTTTCAAAGGGACACCCATGGTTGGTGGAGTTGGGGGTGAAGGAACCCTTTGTGGTGGTGTTGGATAACTGAACTGGATCAGAGTTTCGTGAATGGGTCGGCTCGTGGACCCTTGGAATGGAACTTGAGCACGGGAAGGTGTAACATGTGGAAACATGTATGGGACGGCCGGAGCCTTCCCACGAGAGGCCATCATGGCTAAATCCGTGGGGGAGTAACGAGATAGCACGCTAATCCACTCTTGATCGTTGTGCGGAGATAATGTAGGAGCCCGTGGGCTACCACGGCCATGGTCGCTCGGGGAAGAAGAAGTCGAATCGGCGTGGGCGGCCTCATTTGGTGTGGCTGAAAACATGCCTACGAAGGCATCCAAGCCATTATCCTCTATTTGAAATAGAGGATTGCCCCTAATTCCGGAATCGAATTGGGGCGGAAATTCTTCCTCATAACCTGGATTTGAATAGACTCTCTCCATCCTAAACCAATTATCCGTTGGTTTAGAATGAAGAAAATGAAAAGGGGGGGAGGTTAATGTTTCCAAACACAACCAAGTGTAAGCACAAACAACCTCCAAAGATTTTTCTTTTCAATTTTCACTTTTCCCCTTTTTTTTCTTTCTTTTTCTTTTGATTCACTCGGAGAAGAGAAGGGGAACTAAGGATGAGGTGAAATGGACTCCGGGAACCTAGCGGAAACTTCACTAAACCCAAGGTGACTAATAGGACTTCCATGGTACAACCTGCCTGGCGACCGTGTAGGAATCCACGGTTCGCGAGGACTCACGGAGGTTTCCGATTGGACTGAACCAATTGCACCCGAGTGGGAATCCCCAAGTGAAGGGTCCCATACCAACGAGAGGGTTTCCTAAGAGGGGTGGTGCCGGCTCTTCCTAAACCCAAACCCGTAGATTAACCTGTAGAAATTAATCATGCAATGTACAAACAAGCAGAGTTAATGAAGAAAGAACAGATCTGGAACACATTTAACACTACTACAGGGAAGGAACATGGACAAAGTAGAGGGCGGCCAAAGTGTTGGTCGCCTACAGACCTGGGCGGCCAGATAGATTGTCGCCCAGCGGAGAGGGCGGCCAGGGTGATGGCCTCCTAGCAGGGATGAGGGCGGCCAAGGCGATGGACGCCTGGAGCCCAGGGCGGCAAGAGTACTGGTCACCCAGATGCTGGCCTAGGCGGCCACTGGGTTGGTCGCCCAGGGACCTGGGCGGCCAGGAGTCTGGCCTCCTTCTGTTCGAGTTTCAGAAAACTAAAAAAATAGAGCTATGGAAATAGAGCTAATGTACAAACATGATTGCACTAATCTTTGACTTCAAGCATGAGGGACTTACAGTAGGCACTAGAGGGTCCCACCGTGATCGCCACTTCGCTTGTAGGCGCCCAGAGATGGCTGGGGAATGCTGCGTATGTATGTTAGGATTGATTGTAGATGAGGTGTCTCCGTGCGATGGTGCCTAAAGAGGAACAAAAAGGATCAGAACGTGATCGTCAGAGGTCATTTTACCTGAACCTCGCAGGGTGTTGATCGCGGGGAGATATTCAAGATGAAGAGACGTGGGTTTCCTCTTCCTCGTCCTCGGCCGGCCAAGGGCAAGGAGCCCTGCTCGTCCCTTATGCTGAAGTCCTGCAACATAGCTCAAACAAATGTAGAAAAGAAAGCCATTAGTGAAACTAACCGTGTAGTATATGATCTAGCAAAATGGAAGAGCGCGAGAACAATGGTGGCAAAGTACCTGGGGGTGGTGGGAAGGAAGGATGGCCGAGACTTTCGACCATCCACCTCCCCTTTATTTTTAGAAAGAAACCTCTTACGTTGGGATCTAGGAGAACACTACATGCAATGCTACACTTACTTGGAAGTCGTAATGTAAGTAGGAAGCAGAGAGTAGGAAGTAGAGAAGCTCAGACCAAGTCGAAGGAAGAGGGAGTAGCCTCCAGGACGAAGTTCCGTGAGTTCCCCTCCGTTCTCCTCCGTGCGCCAACTTCCAAAAAATTCTTCCTCTCCGAATGTCCCTCCAAATGTCCCTTCCTCCTTTCTCTTTTTTTCCTTCTCTTGTAATGTTGGAGGTGGTAGAGTTTTTGGTTCGACAAGTCGAAAGTTACAAAACGTGGGTCGAAATCGTGTAGAATGGGGGAGAGGATGTGGCCACGAGCTGGGCCACGTTCTTTGAACAGGTAAACAGGGGGAAGGCGGCCAAGTCGTTCGCCACCTTCAGGAGGAGGGTGGCCAGCACTCTGGCCACCCACCTGGGGAGGGCGACCATCGCCCTGGTCGCCCAGGACTGGGGGCGGCCAGAGCTTTGGCCGCCCAGACCTATGGTGCTTGGGCCCCTCAATGGACGAGGCCCAATAGCCAGAAGGCTATGGGCTGGGCTAAAAAATTTAAAAATTGGTAAAATGAGTACAACAATCAAGCATCATTCACATGAGGGCCCATTGGGGATCCCCAGGATGTCCGAAATTAGGCGTCTACAAGACCCTCATCATCATCGCTGGTCCACCTACGAACCCGGGTGTGCGCTATACGGGTGAACCCGTTAGAGTGTGTCCGCCGTTCATTTTGGTTGCTTGTGAATCTAGGTCCAAGGGGTTGTGTCACATCAAGTGGTAACAGAGCAAGTTCACAACTTGTCTTTACAAGTTGGTCCTAGGACGCAAATACATTTAGAGTCACCCCGTGCATCACCCTTGTCCACCAACATGGTCACCTCGTACTGATCATACCCGTCAACCTTCTCCATGAGTCCCAAACCTCAAGGGAAACCTGCCACCAACGCGCATGACCTCCCTGGCCCCGTCAACTACCTCATGGGGGCCTTTACCGATGCCATTGAGAAGCTTGATAACATATCGGGCCGACTCAACCAAGTAAGAGAAAATAGGCCCGCCCCAAGGGCAGATGATAGAAGGAAATCTCCCCCACCTCCCACCTTTGATGGAACTCATCCTAGTGACTATTTAGATTGGGAGGCTTCAATGGACCAGTACTTCACTTGGTATCCCATGTCTGAGGATGAAAAGGCATGGGTTGCCAAAATGTAACTTACTAAACGGGCTCAAACCCATTGGTTGTGTCACGCCCCGAACCGATAGCAACGGGAAGCGATGCTCGGAACGTGGCAAGAGACAAGTCACGATAACAAGAGCGGAAGATAAATAATCACAATAAAATACAAAGAGGCCAGACACACCTATTGAAAATACAAGCTCTTATTAATATTAAAAGTATAATTTGACACACTCTTACAATAAAAGATTCAAAATAAATAACAAAAAGAAATAACTAGACCAGCTAGACTCAAGAAAATGAAAGAGCAGACTCCAACTCTAGGTTCCAGGTTCCACTCGATCACACTGATCCGTTTCCCAATTGCAACGTACCGATTCTCGCATAACCTGAAAAGGGTTGGAAGTAGGGGTGAGCAAAAGCTCAGTAGGAATTATACTCTATCATCAGGCATAGTTTAAGTGATTAACAAGTAAATTACATTTTCGTATGCAATACTAAGAAAGAAAGAAATGACGATAACGATATAATGAAACAACGAAATAACAAGATCTTGCAAGGTCAAGAAATATAAGATGCCAAGAATTAACGAGATAACAAGTACAAGAATTTACAACAGGAGATAGTAATAAAGAATTGGCCAACCAGCAAGTAATATCAATTTAATCACGATCAAGTAACAAGTAACAAGATATTTTTGTCATAGTCATAGACACACAATCAAACAAGTATTTCGGTGCAATGCCTCACCATGTCATTAGCATCCCATGGGCTCAGTAATTTTTCGGGCGCTCTCCCCAGGACCAGATCGGGCCCCTGGTGCGTTGGCAATGATTTAGTGGATCCAAAGCTCACTCCGTCTAGACATTCCGTCAATTTTTAATGGCCAATATAATTAGACGAATTACTGTCATAAGTTCAGATTAAAGGACTAATCTTGTCCTTGGATTCAAGAGTACAAAACACGGTCAAACTCATCTCCAAGAGATGTGCGGTCATAAGAGAGCCGCTCAAGGGTATATACGGTTAACACAGGGCCGTACATACAGGAATTGGACTGAAACTCAGCTCGCGAGGTCAAGAAAGAACGACTGACAGTGGGCCGCTCTAAGGTATGAACGGTGCAATCTGGGCCGCTCATGTCCAGAAGACATTAAGGCCCAAGAACAAGATATACGGTCCTTACTGGGCCGTATAAGGATATGCGGTCATAATCGGGCCGCCGAAGAGGATATGCGGTCAACTACTAACCGCGCATGCCTCTCGTCGTCCGATTTGATCCAAACCTTAAACCAGCAGTTTAAACACATAAAACGATGTATGCTGGAGGTTAAACAGGTTCTTAACAGGGGTATAACAAAGTTCAAGATGATGGTAAGACCGCTGGATAGAGTTTCCGGGGGTAAAACCCATACTAGCACACTAATCGGCCAACGACTTGCTAAAAAGTCGAAAAGTTAAACACGATGTTCTACTGTAGTACAGCAACTAAACAGCAATCTAATGACCATATTAATCCTAATTCCTAGCCAAATTAACAAGGATTAAGTTAAACATTAAGTTAAGATGCCAAAAAGAATGATTCAAGGTGATAAGCTAGTGAACAAGATCGCGTCAGTCGCGTAGGCACGAATAACAAGCAATTAACAGAAATTTAGTTGCATAATTAATCACTAATTATGTGGGTTTCTATTTTACTAATTACCATTAATGACATGAAAATGAATCAATTAGAACATGTATTAAGTCACTCTCTGTGGGGATAAACGGTTCTGGATGGACAGTATAACTATCGGGCTTAACAGGGGCTGAAACGGGGCTCAAATGAGGGTCTGGGAGTTGGGTGGCCCTGGGCTGGCCGCCCAAGTAGTTGGGCGGTTCCCAGATGATCGCCCATGGGTTGGGCGGCTCTCAGATGACCACCCATCCTAGGGTCACAGGGATATGTGGTCACTTTCTGGCCGTTTATCCTCCAGGGGGTTATGTGGTCACCTACGGACCGTTTATCTGGTTATGTGGTCAGTTTGGAACCGTCCAACCAGTTATGTGGTCAGTTTGGAACCGTTTAACTACTGACTAAGCTAGTGTCAGGTCTGGGCTTCAGTTGTGCGGTCTATCATGCGACCGTCCATCTCTGGTCGTCTCCGGTCATCCCTTCCGCGTCCGATGAACGCCGGGAAGCTAAGGGGTTTGCTAGGGTTGCACTAAAATGCTAATAAATCATGGAAATGAGCTCCAAATAAGAGGCTTTTGGTACTGTTGGAAAGCTAACAGAGAATACTATCTAACAGTAAGGCCAATTTTATAATATCTTGCTGAAATCGAGATTTATTAAGGTAAGAACACGGGAAACCCTAATTATGACATGCTGTGACTAAAACGTAAAATTCTCTCAATATATAGAACGAAATTTGGGGCTTCTTGCACCAAAAAAAGCTACTTCAATGCTAGATCCAACCATATATGATATGGTTTATGTGGATCAGGATTAATACTTCGAAATCAGAAATCAACTCGGAAGAACATATCAAAACTAGGTCTAATCATGCTGTTACTACGAACAGAAATTCTCTAGACATGCTGAATGGAATTTAGGGCTTCATATACCAAAAGAAAGAGGACATGATGCTGAACATTTCTATATTTCATATGATGTTTGAGCCCGAGGGAACCTACCTCAATTGCAGATTGAAATAAGGTGCTAGATATGATGAACGAACTTAATAACCTTCACAAAAACCACGATAGCTCCCTAAATACCTGATAAAAATTGGGGCTTTCACTCCCAATGGATAGATCTCGTCAAGAGGGATAAGATGATGTATTCATGATCGAATTTTGGTTGAGAATTCCTACCTCAATCAAAGAAACAAGGAAGGAAGAAGGTAGACGATGGCCTGCCGACACACCTTCAGTAATCATCGGATATCTCCCCAGATCTGACTCTTCTGCAGACACCACAGCCACCAAAAGAAACTAGACTCGAAGGGCTTTCTATCTATAGGTCACACATCTTCTGGAGATTTCTGAGCTGGGAGAATTCGACTGGGCAAGAGACGTGTTAAAAACGGCGCCGAAAAGGTTGACTCAATCAAACTCGGTCGGCTGCGCCTTCTAGGGTTAAGGTTTCGAGAAATAGATAGAGGGCTTTTGATCCTCTAATCAAGACCGTCCATTTGCCTCCAGTTTGGGCTAATTTGGTTGGGTATTAAGCCCTAATTTCGTGTTTTAAAACAAGGTTAGGTAAGAGTCAAAAAGTGTGCACTTTTGGGCTTAAACACTAAATAGATCTAACCACGGATTTTTAATGGGTCAAGCCCAGAAGGTAAAGTTGTTAACTACATCGATCTTAACCTGTTTACCATTTTTCTGGATTTTTATCAACTAGAAGAATTTTCGATGGTACTATTCCAAGGAATAAAATATTATTTAATGAAACTCACTTAAACAATAAATAGATCTAATTACAGATTTTTACTGATAAAACTCAAGAAAGCACAGTTGTTTCAGAAATCATTCTCTATCAATTTACTATTTTTCTAGATTTTTGTGAGAAAGTTGAAATTACGCTAGCACTATTCACTGAGGAATATAATATTAATTTCTAAAATTCATTTATCTAAATTAAAAATTCACTATTTCAATTAAATTTCAGATTTTAAAAAAACTGGGGTGTTACAGGTTGCGAATTGTCGGGTTAAGGATAATTAGAGAGGAGACTCCCATCACCACAAGGGGGGACATGAAGGATCAACTTAGGGCTAGATATGTTTCCCCTTTGATGGGGGCATCTAAGCAAGACCGTCCGCATTTTGTTTACATTTATGTCCTTTTATATTTGTATGTATACCATTGTGTTATATGGGTATGCAATTGTAAGTCTTAGTGAGTTTATATGTAAAATTCCAGTAGGCCCAAGCAAGGAGGCCCCCAGCCCTTTCCCATTGGTCCATGTCACCCATGTGGGGCTGGTCAAACCATCCTAGGTGGCATCTAGAAGGTTTGAATGGCAATTAGACACATGGGAGACAAGGGTTACAAAATTTCAAAGGGTAGGCTACCTACCCATTCCCATGGTCAAGGGGGCGCCCCCTTCCACTAGAAGTAATTAGGATTTTTTATTTTGTTTGAAACACTTATTTTATTCTAAACCCTAGGTCTAAGGGCAATTTGAGTCATTTGGCCATTTCATATATATACTTGTATTTTCCCATTTGGAACAATTAATGATAGAAGTATTGTTGAAATTTCTTGGGGAGCCCAAGAGCTTGGTGCGCCCCTCTCCCTCCTCCTCTGGTTTCATCTTCCCAAACCCCATTTCTAGAGTGGTATCCCTTCTATTCCCTCCCCTCTATCTCAGGTTTTAATCTGTGCCGCCGCCGCCGTTCGTGCCGCCATCGAGCCACCGCGAAGCCTTCGTCGGAGTTCTGTCCATTCAGGACAGTAGCATCTTCCACAAATTTCTGCTCACACCTCTGAGATCTTCTTGAGCTGGGATTTCTAGGGTGTGTTTCAGAGATTCCCACCACCCTCCAGACAAATTGGTTTGGCCTCTAGTCTCCTAAATCCATTTTTACATTTTCATCCAACCTTTCATTCCAGTTCTGCTAGGTTTCTATCTACAGTGACAGCAACCCTGAGTTTTCCATCTCCCGACCACTTTTTGATTTTTACAGGAGGTCCCAAATTTACTGGACGTTCTTTCCACCTTCTCATATCACCACGAATTTTCTTTATTTTTCTTCAGCCCTCCACATATTTTCTAAAATTCGCCCAATTTCCCAAATCTGTTCTGTCTGCCTCAGTCCAGATCCGACCCTTTGCCAGTATAAACTCTCTAGAAAATCTAAAATTTTATATTTTCCAAATCTAAAAATATCCATGGTTTCCCCGCTTGAATCTCTACAACGTTGCTGAAGAACCCAACTTCCGATTCGGAGGTCTACCTACTGGTCAACGGCGATTTACATGAAACTCAGTTTCTGCCTGAGCAGATTTGAAACTGAGAACAGCAGCTCTCATAATTCGTCCATCAGAAACACAGATCTGATGAATTTTTATGAAGGCCACTAGATTGAAGCACATCGAAGCATCTTTCCAACAGCACTGGTTTCGCCTCAATACAACGTCGGTGCTGGTCGCATCGAGCGATCTCGTTGGGTCGCGCGCCTGAAAATAGCAAGTGCAGGTCCGTGGCCGGTTATACCGGCGGGTGCCGATCGGGGCCGCCCGGCTTCCGACCGACGTTCCAGCGCACCGTCACTCTAGGGAAGCACCCCTCCAGGCGTCCCCACTACAGCGGTGTCGCCCGGCCCCACACGGCCACTCCGACCAGTACGTGGGCCCCACGGTCGCGAGCACGCGTGCAGCTGAAGCTACGCGAGAAGCCGCCCGTCAACCCGGAATCGGTCTTCCCGGGCCCACTTGTGTAGCCCTTTACCTCCCTGCGTGGAGTGGGCAGTAGTTCTTTGCTGTAATATTTGTGTATTAATTATCTCGGGAGTACGAGTTCGGCCGGGTCCGTCTTCCCCACGCCGAGAGCGTGGAGGTATCGTGTCCGCTCCTACACTTGGCATTTACTTTATTTCATATATGCTTGTTTATGCCGCTGCTAGATATCATGCTAGGATCGTATCTCGCTATATTTAGTGATATCACCGCTGCTGCGAGAGAGAGCGTGACCGCCCCGTGACCCGATCCGGGCACAAGAGAGAGCCGACCACCCTAGCTCACTGCCGGTTTCCCAACCGTGCACGTCCGACGCTTCCCTCGCTAAGGGACAATCACGAGCTCACCTAGAGTCCGAGGATTGCATTCCCATTTGGAGTTGAGTCCGTGGTCCGTCCCGCATCAATTTGGTATCAGAGACAAGTTGAGTCTAGGGTGTCTAATCAAAAAAAAGTGTCATTTACGTCTAGTCATCGTCTAAGTCGATCTTAGGAATTACATTTGCATACCATTAATCGGTATATAAAAAGGTGTTGCTTGAACGTTAGGCTACGCCTATCGGGAAGGCCGCACACTTGCGCGAGTGATCTTCGGATCGACTAGCTCCGCCACATACCGAGTCTTGGTTTACATCTAGGGTCCTTAGTGTGCATGCATTCCAACCTTGCATAGTCGGTCTAGTGTCTTGTCACCGTGTGTATGCATGTCCACGTCCGCTACCCATGGCCGTTCCCCAAGACCATACATCCGAGTGGTCATCCTTTGTGGCCCAATTCAATGCCATCATGGCCCGAGCCTTTGGTTTTACCCCTCTCATTACTAAAGTCACTCTACCCAATGGGTCCACAACGGAACTCCATTTCACCGATAGGGAGTCGGATAATTGGGTTTCTCTTGATATCGTGGAGTCCCTCTCCAAGACAGGCGAGACTGTCCGCGATGGTGATTATGCTTGTGTCGAGTTCCAAAGGAAGATCGGCTCCGTTCTTTACTCCGATGGCGCATGGTGCAAGATCGGCACACTTGCTGGTCCATGCATCATTTTAGGGCAAACGTGGTTAGGACAAATAAAAGCCAATCTTGACTGGGACAAGAGGACTTGCACCTTATACCCACCTTACCTACCCGGCAATATCATCCTTAAGGATAGGGCTCAGTCGAGTACCCTCGTATGTCCAGCCACCCAACCCCAGTGGCCCACTCCACATTCGGAACCATCATGCTTGGAGCCACCTCACCCCGAGCCACCCGTGTTTCTTACGAGGACGCTATACATAGCCGAGCCACTTCTTAGTTGGCTCAAGGATGGCTTGGTCCCACGTCCTTACCCTTCTATGGACCCCACCTTACCTATAGTGCCCGTCAACTCCTTCCACACTACCTTTCGGTCTAGTCACCATATTGATACATTGGATGACCTTATTATGGGATTAGACACGTAATGGAAGTTGACGCATTCCTTGGCCCGAAGCTTCGACCAACCCACTAGTCTTAGCTTCACCCATCCGGCCTTAGGGTCCATTACCTCCGTGTGCACCGTGGGTTGTATCACCACGGAGGTTCTCTTATTCCTCCCCATGTCGGCCGAACCCGACTTTATACCCTTTCACCCGAGGGAGGAGCCATACATCCTACACATGATCACCGTTCCACCTACAATGCATGAAGGTGATTATCCACACCTTCGAGACCTCTATATCGGGGACCGTGACTTGTGGGAACCCACCACAAGGGGTCATACCTTCTTTGATCCCTTTGACCCATTCCCTAGTGGACCCTTAGACCCTCTATATATACTTCACTTCTTAGAGGGAGTCCACTATCACATTCCTACCCCACGGGCCGGGTCATCTACACCCACCAAGCCCGTCCATGATACACCAACATCCGGTTCTTCTAGCCCTCTCAAGTCTCCCAAATCCAAAGGGCCGACCATGCGTGACTGGGTCATACTTGGATGTTTAGATGTTCCCCATGCCACCCATCTTCGGTTACATAACATGCATGCATGGCACACATTCGGGTGTCCTGGTCCACCGTCACCCATGTACGGGTCGGACTAACAATAGGTTTGTCTAGAGTCATGCATGAGTCCATTTCTTGTTTGTACGGTTTGCATACGTATGTTAGTGCATGGTGAGTCTGCATGTGTCTTGTGCAAGCTCGTTGTCGATCTCTTATGAGTAAGAGGCGAGTGGACTCGCTCGATGAGTATGGGATCGGTTCTATATCTATACCCGGATCTAGTCACCTACAGGGACCCAGCGGTGATTCCTAGTGAGTCTTCGAGCCGTCTCCTCCCCTTTGAGAGTGCCCCACTCGGAGTGTCCACCTCTAGCGCGTAGCAGCTTGTGCATATCGAGTATATATGGAATGAGCAGGTGACAGTTACTTGGAGTGGAGCATACCCGCGTTACTTGGCACGGTGACGGATCCGCCGGAGTACTAGAGCATCCATACCCTACTTGACGGGGTTGAGTTCCTCCCACCCGGGGAGAATTGATGGGGACATCGAAGCAAGACCGTCTGCATTTTGTTTGCATTTATGTCCTTTTATATTTGTATGTATACCCTTGTGTTATATGGGTATGCAATTGTAAGTCTTAGTGGGTTTATATGTAAAATTCCAGTAGGCCCAAGCAAGGGGGCCCCCAGCCCTTTCCCATTGGTCCATGTCACCCATGTGGGGCTGGTCAAACCATCCTAGGTGGCATCTAGAAGGTTTGAATGGCAATTAGACACATGGGAGACAAGGGTTACAAAATTTCAAAGGGTAGGCTACCTACCCATTCCCATGGTCAAGGGGGCGCCCCCTTCCACTAGAAGTAATTAGGATTTTTTATTTTGTTTGAAACACTTATTTTATTCTAAACCCTATGTCTAAGGGCAATTTGAGTCATTTGACCATTTCATATATATACTTGTATTTTCCCATTTGGAACAATTAATGATAGAAGAATTGTTGAAATTTCTTGGAGAGCCCAAGAGCTTGGTGCGCCCCTCTCCCTCCTCCTCTGGTTTCATCTTCCCAAACCCCATTTCTAGAGTGGTATCCCTTCTATTCCCTCCCCTCTCTCTCAGGTTTTAATCTGTGCCGCCGCCGCCGTTCGTGCCGCCATCGAGCCACCGCGAAGCCTTCGTCGGAGTTCTGTCCATTCAGGACAGTAGCATCTTCCACAAATTTCTGCTCACACCTCTGAGATCTTCTTGAGCTGGGATTTCTAGGGTGTGTTTCAGAGATTCCCACCACCCTCCAGACAAATTGGTTTGGCCTCTAGTCTCCTAAATCCATTTTTACATTTTCATCCAACCTTTCATTCCAGTTCTGCTAGGTTTCTATCTATAGTGACAGCAACCCTGAGTTTTCCATCTCCCGACCACTTTTTGATTTTTACAGGAGGTCCCAAATTTACTGGACGTTCTTTCCACCTTCTCATATCACCACGAATTTTCTTTATTTTTCTTCAGCCCTCCACATATTTTCTTAAATTCTCCCAATTTCCCAAATCTGTTCTGTCTGCCTCAGTCCAGATCCGACCCTTTGCCAGTATAAACTCTCTAGAAAATCTAAAATTTTATATTTTCCAAATCTAAAAATATCCATGGTTTCCCCTCTTGAATCTCTACAACGTTGCTGAAGAACTCAACTTCCGATTCGGAGGTCTACCTACTGGTCAACGGCGATTTACATGAAACTCAGTTTCTGCCTGAGCAGATTTGAAACTGAGAACAGCAGCTCTCATAATTCGTCCATCAGAAACACAGATCTGATGAATTTTTATGAAGGCCACTAGGTTGAAGCACATCGAAGCAGCTTTCCAACAACACTGGTTTCGCCTCAATACAACGTCGGTGCTGGTCGCATCGAGCGATCTCGCTGGGTCGCGCGCCTGAAAATAGCAAGTGCAGGTCCGTGGCCGGTTATACCGACGGGTGCCGATCGGGGCCGCCCGGCTTCCGACCGACGTTCCAGCGCACCGTCACTCTAGGGGAGCACCCCTCCAGGCGTCCCCACTACAGCGGTGTCGCCCGGCCCCACACGGCCACTCCGACCAGTACGTGGGCCCCACGGTCGCGAGCACGCGTGCAGCCGAAGCTACGCGAGAAGCCGCCCGTCAACCCGGAATCGGCCTTCCCGGGCCCACTTGTGTAGCCCTTTACCTCCCTGCGTGGAGTGGGCAGTAGTTCTTTGCTGTAATATTTGTGTATTAATTATCTCGGGAGTACGAGTTCGGCCGGGTCCGTCTTCCCCACGCCGAGAGCGTGGAGGTATCGTGTCCGCTCCTACACTTGGCATTTGCTTTATTTCATATATGCTTGTTTATGCCGCTGCTAGATATCATGCTAGGATCGTATCTCGCTATATTTAGTGATATCACCGCTGCTGCGAGAGAGAGCGTGACCGCCCCGTGACCCGATCCGGGCACAAGAGAGAGCCGACCACCCTAGCTCACTGCCGATTTCCCAACCGTGCACGTCCGACGCTTCCCTCGCTAAGGGACAATCACGAGCTCACCTAGAGTCCGAGGATTGCATTCCCATTTGGAGTTGAGTCCGTGGTCCGTCCCGCATCAATTTGGAATCAGAGACAAGTTGAGTCTAGGGTGTCTAATCAAAAAAATAAAGTGTCATTTACGTCTAGTCATCGTCTAAGTCGATCTTAGGAATTACATTTGCATACCATTAATCGGTATATAAAAAGGTGTTGCCCGAACGTTAGGCTACGCCTATCGGGAAGGCCGCACACTTGCGCGAGTGATCTTCGGATCGACTAGCTCCGCCACATACCGAGTCTTGGTTTACGTCTAGGGTCCTTAGTGTGCATGCATTCCAACCTTGCATAGTCGGTCTAGTGTCTTGTCACCGTGTGTATGCATGTCCATGTCTGCTACCCATGGCCGTTCCCCAAGACCATACATCTGAGTGGTCATCCTTTGTGGCCCAATTCAATGCCATCATGGCCCGAGCCTTTGGTTTTACCCCTCTCATTACTAAAGTCACTCTACCCAATGGGTCCACAACGGAACTCCATTTCACCGATAGGGAGTCGGATAATTGGGTTTCTCTTGATATCGTGGAGTCCCTCTCCAAGACAGGCGAGACTGTCCGCGATGGTGATTATGCTTGTGTCGAGTTCCAAAGGAAGATCGGCTCCGTTCTTTACTCCGATGGCGCATGGTGCAAGATCGGCACACTTGCTGGTCCATGCATCATTTTAGGGCAAACGTGGTTAGGACAAATAAAAGCCAATCTTGACTGGGACAAGAGGACTTGCACCTTATACCCACCTTACCTACCCGGCAAGATCATCCTTAAGGATAGGGCTCAGTCGAGTACCCTCGTATGTCCAACCACCCAACCCCAGTGGCCCACTCCACATTCGGAACCATCATGCTTGGAGCCACCTCACCCCGAGCCACCCGTGTTTCTTACGAGGACGCTATACATAGCCGAGCCACTTCTTAGTTGGCTCAAGGATGGCTTGGTCCCACGTCCTTACCCTTCTATGGACCCCACCTTACCTATAGTGCCCGTCAACTCCTTCCACACTACCTTTCGGTCTAGTCACCATATTGATACATTGGATGACCTTATTATGGGATTAGACACGTAATGGAAGTTGACGCATTCCTTGGCCCGAAGCTTCGACCAACCCACTAGTCTTAGCTTCACCCATCCGGCCTTAGGGTCCATTACCTCCGTGTGCACCGTGGGTTATATCACCACGGAGGTTCTCTTATTCCTCCCCATGTCGGCCGAACCTGACTTTATACCCTTTCACCCGAGGGAGGAGCCATACATCCTACACATGATCACCGTTCCACCTACAATGCATGAAGGTGATTATCCACACCTTCGAGACCTCTATATCGGGGACCGTGACTTGTGGGAACCCACCACAAGGGGTCATACCTTCTTTGATCCCTTTGACCCATTCCCTAGTGGACCCTTAGACCCTCCATATATACTTCACTTCTTAGAGGGAGTCCACTATCACATTCCTACCCCACGGGCCGGGTCATCTACACCCACCAAGCCCGTCCATGATACACCAACATCCGGTTCTTCTAGCCCTCTCAAGTCTCCCAAATCCAAAGGGCCGACCATGCGTGACTGGGTCATACTTGGATGTTTAGATGTTCCCCATGCCACCCATCTTCGGTTACATAACATGCATGCATGGCACACATTCGGGTGTCCTGGTCCGCCGTCACCCATGTACGGGTCGGACTAACAATAGGTTTGTCTAGAGTCATGCATGAGTCCATTTCTTGTTTGTACAGTTTGCATACGTATGTTAGTGCATGGTGAGTCTGCATGTGTCTTGTGCAAGCTCGTTGTCGATCTCTTATGAGTAAGAGGCGAGTGGACTCGCTCGATGAGTATGGGATCGGTTCTATATCTATACCCGAATCTAGTCACCTACAGGGACCCAGCGGTGATTCCTGAGTCTTCGAGCCGTCTCCTCCCCTTTGAGAGTGCCCCACCCGGAGTGTCCACCTCTAGCGCGTAGCAGCTTGTGCATATCGAGTATATATGGAATGAGCAGGTGACGGTTACTTGGAGTGGAGCATACCCGCGTTACTTGGCACGGTGACGGATCCGCCGGAGTACTCGAGCATCCATACCCTACTCGACGGGGTTGAGTTCCTCCCACCCGGGGAGAATTGATGGGGACATCGAAGCAAGACCGTCTGCATTTTGTTTGCATTTATGTCCTTTTATATTTGTATGTATACCCTTGTGTTATATGGGTATGCAATTGTAAGTCTTAGTGGGTTTATATGTAAAATTCCAGTAGGCCCAAGCAAGGGGGCCCCCAGCCCTTTCCCATTGGTCCATGTCACCCATGTGGGGCTGGTCAAACCATCCTAGGTGGCATCTAGAAGGTTTGAATGGCAATTAGACACATGGGAGACATGGGTTACAAAATTTCAAAGGGTAGGCTACCTACCCATTCCCATGGTCAAGGGGGCGCCCCCTTCAACTAGAAGTAATTAGGATTTTTTATTTTGTTTGAAACACTTATTTTATTCTAAACCCTAGGTCTATGGGAAATTTGAGTCATTTGGCCATTTCATATATATACTTGTATTTTCCCATTTGGAACAATTAATGATAGAGGAATTGTTGAAATTTCTAGGAGAGCCCAAGAGCTTGGTGCGCCCCTCTCCCTCCTCCTCTAGTTTCATCTTCCCCAACCCCATTTCTAGAGTGGTATCCCTTCTATTCCCTCCCCTCTATCTCAGGTTTTAATCTGTGCCGCCGTCACCGCCGTTCGTGCCGCCATCGAGCCACCGCGAAGCCTTCGTCGGAGTTCTGTCCATTCAGGATAGTCGCATTTTCCACGAATTTCTGCTCACACCTCCGAGATCTTCTTGAGCTGAAAGTTTTAGGGTGTGTTTCAGAGATTCCCACCACCCTCCAGAAAAAGTGGTTTGGCCTCTAGTCTCCGAATACATTTTTACATTTTCGTCCAACCTTTCATTCCAGTTCTGCCAGGTTTCTATCTACAGTGACAGCAACCCTGAGTTTTCCATCTCCTGACCACGGTTTGATTTTTCCAGGAGCTCCCAAATTTACTGGAAGTTCTTTCCACCTTCCCCTATCACCACGAATTTTCTTAAGTTTTCTTCAGCCCTCCACATATTTTCTTAATTTTCCAAATCTATTTTGTCTGCCTCAGTCCAGATCCGACCCTTTGCCATTATAAACTCTCTAGAAAATCCAAACTTCCATATTTTCCATATCTAAAAATATCCCTGATTTTCTCTCTTGAATCTCTACAACATTGATGAAGAACCCAACTTCAGATTCGGCATTCTACCTACTGGTCAACGCCGATTTACATGAAACTCAGTTTCTGCCTGAGCAGATTTGAAACTGAGAACAGCAGCTCTCATAATTCGTCCATCAGAAACACAGATCTGATGAATTTTTATGAAGGCCACTATGTTGAAGCACTTCGAAGCAGCTTTCCAACGGCGCTGGTTTCGCCTCAATACGACGTCGGTGCTGGTCGCATCGAGCGATCTCGCCGGGTCGCGCGCCTAAAAACAGCAAGTGCAGGTCCGTGGCCAGTTATTTCGGCGGGTGCCGATCGGGGCCGCCCGGCTTCCGACCGACGTTCCACCACGCCGTCACCCTAGGGGAGCACCCCTCCAGGCGTCCCCACTACAGCGGTGCCACCCGGCCCCACACGGCCCCTCCGACCAGTACGTGGGCCCCACGGTCGTGAGCACGCGTGCAGCCGAAGCTACACGAGAAGCCGCCCATCAACCCGGAATCGGTCTTCCCGGGCCCACTTGTGTAGCTATTTACCTCCCTGCGTGGAGTGGGCAGTAGTTCTTTGCTATAATATTTGTGTATTAATTGTCCCGGGAGTACGAGTTCGGCCGGGTCCGTCTTCCCCACGCCGAGAGCGTGGAGGTATCGTGTCCGCTCCTACACTTGGCATTTGCTTTATTTCATATATGCTTGTTTATGCCGCTGCTAGATATCATGCTAGGATCGTAGCCCGCTATATTTAGTGATATCACCGCTGCTGCGAGAGAGAGCGTGACCGCCCCGTGACCTGATCCGGGCACAAGAGAGAGCCGACCACCCTAGCTCACTGCCGGTTTCTCAACCGCGCACGTCCGACGCTTCCCTCGCTAAGGGACAATCACGAGCTCACCTAGAGTCCGAGGATTGCATTCCCATTTGGAGTCGAGTCCGTGGTCCGTCCCGCATCACCCCTCCTACCAAGATCGCCATAGCCCATGGAGCACTTCAACTCCTCCATCCCCACCCGGCCAACCCAAGACCCCAATCACCCAATCCCCACAGCTTCCCACCTCTCCTACCCTGGGCACTACATCTACACCTTACCTCCAAGTCCTCACTACAACCATAGCTTCACAAGCCCAAGTGGACTCCGTGTCCACCCCTCCACCTAGGCCCATGACAGCCACCACCCCCCAACCCAAAATCCCTCACCAAACCCATACCCCACAAGCCCCCTTGGCCCCCACCACTACCCCTCCATCGCCACCCATAAGAGACACACCTCCCAAAACCAATCAACCCAAACCTCCTCACCCAACTCACCTTCCACATCCAACCCCAATCCTACCCCAACCTAGGCCTCCACTACTTCCACTCCCAACCCCAACCCAAGTTCGACCTCGCTCACCACCCCGGGTGCGCTCTGCACCAGCTGTCACCAAACCACACACGATAGATCCTCCTACCCCATTGGCATTAGAAAAAAGTGGCCCACACACTCGGCCACGTGGGGACAAATGCCCCTCCAGACACTATCCCCATCATGAAGATCTCCCATGTCCAAGTTGAAGGAGAAGCCTCACACGGTGGTCTCCACCCTACACCACCATCTCTAGATGGGGCCGAGCTCATCTTAGGGGAACCCCTTGTTAATTGGCTAAGGGAAAGCCCAATTAGAGAGAACACGGCCCATGTTTTCCCTCCTATGGAGCAAAACATCCCTATAGTGCCCTTCTCCTATCGCACCACCATCCAATCATCCTACCAAGTTGAGACTTTAGAGGATCTTCTTAAGGGCTTAGCATGGCAAATGGAGTTGACTGGCATGTTGACCACAGTGGCTGACCGACTTAGGAGCCTTGACCTCCAACACCTATGTGTCGGGTCTATCACCGTTGTTTACACTGTGGGTTGCTACACTAGTGACCTCCTTCTATTCCTCCCTACACTTGATGAGCTCGATGCTATCCACAAATTAGAGTTGCTTATCTCAGGTAGAACGTCAAGCCCTCCATTCATGGCCGACCATCCCACCCAAATCACTGGCCCAATTATCCCGATGGAGGAGGATGCCTCATCATCTTTTGAGGACCTTGAGAACTTAGAGTGCCTCTCTCTAGGAAACCCATTCCATGATCCCTTCGACCCCTTCCTATGGGAGCCTAGATGCCCATGTGACCCACCCGCCTTACTCACCACCCACTATTCCCTACCCTCACCTACCATGTTGGGACAAGACCACCACTTCCTAAACATCGGTTATATCATGGGAGCCATGACCTTAGGCCACATACACCTTGGGAATGAGGAAGTGCCCCACTCCATGATACACACCTTCTTTGACCCCTTCGATCCTTATGAATGGGAGCTCAAGGACCACCCCATACCCACGCACTTGACCATCACCTCTGGAACAAGAGTGCACCTATCTTGGCAAATCACATCATTCGACATGGGTCACAGGTCCGGTCATCTCATACATGTCACACACACTTTAGGCCCAATGCATGACTGGCTCACATTCGGATGCACTGGTCCTCCCCCATTGATCATTGGTCTTACGTATGAAAGAATCATACATGGATGTCCAGGTCCCCCGACATTTGTCACACCCATGCATGATAGGTTCACCTATGGATGCCCCGGCCCTCCTAAGTCTGTCAAAGTCTTCATAGCATCAAAGTAGGATCGGTCTACATTTGGCTGCCTCGGTCCACCTTTGCACACCATACTTTTCACACCCACACCGCATCGTAGTACATGGCATACGCATTCACGCAAGCATCTAGCAACGAGCGGTGAGGATCACAAAGAGCGGGCAACAGCTCATAAGCGCCACTTGGGATTCCAAGTAGGCAACTTGGTGATGGTGACATTAGAGTGGCTCTACCCCAGGGTCACCTCCAAATTGAGGGCACGAGGACTTGGACCTTCCTAAGTTTCGAGTAGCTTTGGCAACCTGGCTTACGGGTTGGACTTACCGCTGGGTTTTGGGATTCACCCCACTTCCCACGTGGCAGACCCAACACCCTTTGCAGGCACCGCAGTGGAACCTATCGAGAGTTTCAAGCCTATACCTACCCTTGTAAGAGACCCCTCAGAGTGCCACCATAAATCATCTTGAGAGCTTGACGTGAGCACACAGAGGCAATACTGGGCAAGCAAGGTATCATCACCGGCAAGAGGGTGTGTCCGAGCCACCTTGAGAGGCTAAAGATCCATCCCCCCGGCTATGGACGTGGGGTCGAGTCAGGAGATCGTGGTTCGCCTGGAGCTGCTTGGGTGTACCACTTCCTCAGTGGACCCATACTCGACGGGGTCGAGTTTTCCCCACCCTGGGGGTATGATGGGGGCATCCCCTGCCCCTCCACATTTTTTCGAGGCTAGGATTGTTCGTCGGCATGCGCCATTGTGTTCATCATGTGTTTCTGAGACTAGTCATATAATTTTTATATTTTCTTTGAGTCATAAACTGTATAATTTTCTCTTTATTTGAGCCTGGTACCTAGGTTAGTGAGTCATTTACCTAAGTTAGTTTTCATATGGTTGGTTTGATAGGTTATTGGGCCCAATTCAATAGGCTAGGCCCCTGGGTGCCCCTCCTTGGACTGTGTGGTCAATCTGTCAATTGTCCAGGGGCAATTTGGTCCTAGGAAAAGTATGGAGTCTATAAATAGCCCCCTCTCCTCTCTCATTTGTAACCTTTGATGATCAATATATTAGAGAATTCCTTTGTAGAGTTGTCTTCTCTCTCTCTCTTGATATCCTCTCTCTCTCTCTCTAGGGGTGACCCCCTTTCTCTCTCCTCCCCTCTCTCTCCTCTCTCCTCCACCTTGGCTCCACATCATCCCTCTCTCCTCCACCTCATCCATTCCCCTCTTGCCACCTCACCCACCCTTTCACCTCCCTAGGTGCATTAACTCCTCCCATTAAACTCTCCTAACCCCAAGGGTCAATCTCCCTCTCCCAAGGAAGAATCCCATCTCCCCAAGCACCTATTCCCTTCCCCAACACACCCATTCCTCTCCCCTAGGCCAGCATTAACCCATTCCTCTCCCCTAGGCCAGCATTAATCCCACCATTAACCCAAAATTCAAATTCCTCTCTCCCTCCAAGCCAACCTGCCCCCTCCCTCTCCCCCTCTCTACCCTGGATGTACCCACCCTCTCCCTCACTCCAACTCTTGCTCCAGCAGCCCCCACACCCCCTCCATCTCCCCTAGACCCCTCCAGCCACGTTCCACCAGCCCCAGCCCCTTCCCCCTGCCATCTGGCGCACACCCCCCCACCATCACACCCATCATCTTCACCAACAGTCCCAGCTCGTAGGCAGCAGAGAAGCTACAGATTGCAGAGGTTGTGTCATCGTCCTCACGAAGCACTTGGTGGCAAGCCTTACATTGCTGGAAAGCTCTTCGAAGTAGCTTTCCAGGCACGGTGGTCTCGCGGTCTTCCAACTTCGGGGCTGCCCAGAAGACTCGTCCTCGCCAGACTGCACAGTTACTCCCAGGCAGACAACCAGAAGCAACTTGCAAAAGCTCCCACGGCCTGAGTTCTGAGATTCTTGGGGCACCATTTGACTGAGGGCTTCTTCTATAAGTCCCCTGCCATCTCAAAGAAGCAGAGCAATTTTTGGATCTCGGAGTCAAGAGTTCCAGATTTTCTCCCCGAGGTGCGAAAGGTCAGTTTCTCCAGAGTTTGGTTCGACACCCTTCCACTGCTCCTGTCTTCACGGTCAGCTTCGACCTCCGAAGACAGCCCCGTTGGTCCCGGCTCGAAGAGGACTCATCCACGATTTCAGCGATTCTAGTCCCACATTATTTGGACCCTAGGAGTGTTCGTGGCACCCTCACCTTCCCACAGCAGCAGTCTAGGAACAACCAAAACTAGAGTAGATCAGTCCTGTTCCAGACCCTGCCCCAGTCAGCGACATCATCAGAAAATCCTCCAAAAACTAAGATGTCCTCTTGGGTCAACTCAGAAAGTTTCAACACCACTCTCGACCTCTTCTGAGCTCGACAGAGCCCGTGGCGGCGCAGTCATCGACCGCCTGTCAAGCTATTCCTGAAGCTGGCAGAACCGACGGAGCTTGGCAATTTGATTTCTAACTTAGCTCCCCCACCCCGCCTGGCCGGCTTACAGCCCCTCCCTGCGTGGAGGTAGTGTTTGGTTGTAATTAGACTTCCCCACCCCTAGTCCAACCCCTCTGCGAGGGAGTAGTGAATGTCACGCCCCGACGTGAAAAAATCGAGAGCGCGAGCAGTTACGAGGCACTCGTGTCTATCAGAGCATGTACAAATTTAATTCTAAGACAAGAGATAAGAAGAAATTGATAATTTTATTCCATCAAAATAAAGGTTTACATCACTAATTTATAAGCCATAAAGGCATGATACAATCTTCCAAATTTCATAATTCTTGTAAGAGTAACTATAGATCTACATAATCCTAGGTAAATCACTCTTGTCTATTCCCTTGATCATTTTCCTTTCCTGCAACAAATAACCAAAACGTAGGGTGAGCAAAAAGCTCAGTAGGATTTTATATCTCTAAAGCCAGGCAATCTTTAAGTATTTAACAATTTAAATAATTTGTGTCAGGAAGTAGTTGATCATGAATTTCCAGTAGGAAATTTTGTATAAGGAAATTCCAAGTAATTTCAAAATAATAAAATAATTTCAAGATCATGATAGTAGACAAGATGATGGTCATTTTCAGAAATATATCAAGAACTTTCATGATGAGATGATGGGTACTATCATTAAGACAATTCAAGAACATTCATGATGAACTTTAAGCAATATCGAAGTAGAGCAATCACTTGAACTTTAAACAATATAGAAGTAGAACAATCACTTCTACCAACACTCAGTAGGATTGGCCAATGCACTAAGGGGAGATCACGACGATATGACAGCCCCTCATGGAACATCACTATTTGGCTACACACTTAGGGGTTCTCACGACGGTATGATTTCCCCTAATTGTAATAGACCATGTATTGGTGAATGCCAGCACCTGATCATTATAATATCGGTTTATATTTAGACTTTGCCTCACCCGTAGGATCAGATCAGAACCCCTCATTTATACAATAGCATTTAAATGTCATTTAATTGGGACCCATAGCCCCTGATATTTATCTATATCAATTCC
Organism: Amorphophallus konjac; assembly: GCA_022559845.1. NCBI lineage: Eukaryota > Viridiplantae > Streptophyta > Magnoliopsida > Alismatales > Araceae > Amorphophallus > Amorphophallus konjac. The sequence continues at coordinate 155,246,178 of CM040121.1, forward strand.
ACATATATGGCCAATGAATTTCAAGAAATAAGTTTTTTGTAAATAAGTACAGATCTAGCAAAAAGTGGTGATACTTGTAAGAAAAGTTTGAAAATGTATTTTAGGCATCATGTTTAACGACATTCAGTCGTGGAATTCAAGAATGAACGGTAACTAGGAAGAAAATTCAAGTAAATAAGACTAATAAAATTATTTTAATTCCATAGTTTAATATGATGTTCAATTGATTCAACAAGTGTTTAGGCATGTTTTCAGGAATTTTTATATCCTGTAAATATTTTAGTTTAGCCAGAATGCAGATTTTATAGCCATTTGTAATTATATTATGAACGTGGTATAGGTGAGTTATTTTTAGGAAATGGATTAAATGTGTTGAATAGATATAGTTATTTTTTTATTCATCATTCAGATTGGAAGCTTCTGTTATAATTATGAAAAAATAACAGAGTCATGTAACATTAAGTTTTAACTAAGGAGTATCAAATTAAAATCATGATTTTGATATTATTTACTAATTATTCATCATTATGCTAATTAATTGATAAGAAAATAGATTTAATATGCAGAAATTAATCTTATCATACCGAAAATAACTTTAACATGTTGGAAATAACTTCAATATATTTATTTACTGATAAGATGACAGAAATAGATTTTTCATGCTGGAATCAATTTTTAACATGCTGAAAATTAATATTTAATAGGCTAAAATTAATACTTAATATGCTAAAATAACTTTCCTACATTAATTCTCTGATAAGTTGATATAAATAAGTTTAACATGCTGATTACATAATTCTCTGATAACAAATGAATTTTTATCATGCTGAAAATAATTGTTTTACATTTATTTACTAATTATTTGTTAGAAAATAGAATTATCATGCTGAAAATAGTTTTAAATATGCTGAAAATAGTTCTATCATGTTAAAAAAATTCTAACATGTTTGGAAATAATTTTATCATCCTGGAAGTAATTTTAACATTCTGGAAATATTTTTCATGCATTAATTTACTAATTATTTAATAGAAAATTAGGTTTATCATGCAAAAATATAGTTTTAAATGGATTTAATTTGCTGAAAAATAGTTTTCATATCTCAGTATGAATAAAATAATTTTATCATGCTGGAAGTAATTTTTTTCATACTGGAAATATTTTTCATGTATTAGTTTACTAATAATATGGTAAAAATAGATTTTTACATGCAAAAAAATAATTTTTATTCTACAAAAATAACTTTAACATGCTGTAAAAATTCAAACATGCTAACATTGCTTTCCCTTATTTTTGGTGACTAAATGCTTACAATTAATGTGGATTCCAAATGCTATAATTCATATTATATAGTGACTAAACTTTTAGTCCCACATTAGAAGTTAGAAAAAACTTCCTTGGCTTTATATGTTGGAGAGCTCACCATTGGGTCAGGACCCAAGTGGCATAAGATGTGGACTCGAGTTGTGTGTGGATACAAAACTATACTATTAATATATTTATTTATTTGTTTGTGCCGAGCCGAGCTAAGCCGAGGTGCAGTGCGGTGCGGTTAATAATTTATTTTGGACCCCGGGCATTCCGAGAAACTTTCTTGAACGCGTTGGCCCTGGCTAGCGTGACCTGAAGATCGCGCTGGCCAGTGCCAGTGCGATCTGGAAATGTATTTAATATTTTTTTTTTGAAATATGGGTTTCTGAGAACGCGTTGGCTCTAGATAGCGCGATCTGAAGAACGCGCTATCCAAGGCTAGCGCGATCTGGAATATTAATACACAAGATAGCATGCTTTAATTTAGATTTAGCCTGAGAGACACCTACCTTTGAGCAGATCTAAGGAGAGATAGAAAAATAGCCCCAATAATAAGAAAACCCTTGATTCTCCAAATTCTTCCTTCAAATCTCCTCCAATCTCCGCAGCAACATAGCCTAGGCCTCCAAGGATAATTTAAGGGTCAAATGGGGTTTTATTTATAGCCAAAACTTGGCCAAATTTGTCAAGATTCTTTACCTAACAATGCCAAACTTTCCAACTCCGAATTGGTAGAAAATTTCAATTTTTCTTCTTAATCTAGCCTCCATTTGGTGTGAAACCAATGTAAAAACGGCTAGTCCATGGTGGGCTGTTAGGTAAGGGTTGATTCTTGAGTCAATCTTCTAGAAATGGAGTTATTATAATCCTTTAAATACCATATTAAACACATGTTACGAATTTAAGGTTAAATATCCTTTAATAAATCCTTTAATCCATTAATCCAGCCCATTATGGATTATCCAATGGGCCAGTTGTAATCCTAATCCATCATATGGACTTTTATTGGGCTTGCAATGATTTACCTAAGGGTTAAAGCATTTATTTTTTAATTTACCTTAAGTAAATTCAAGTAAATTCACTATTCTAGTTTAGAAAAATATAATTTAATTATTTCATGAAAAATTTAATTGTATAATTTATTTTAAAAAATTATTTCTCATTTTAAATTATCGGATTTCTACAGTTCATGTACTAGCAGGTCTTCGGCCGAAGCGTCATCGGCGCGGCGTGTGGGTAGTCCACGCTTCCCCGCTCGCCCTCGTCTCCGGTCGGGGTCGACGTCTTCGCGCCAACCAGGTGAGCTGCGGACCCCACCCTTTGCTGGATTTGCATTGCTTAGCTCAATATTATTTCTGGTTGCTCCGTCGGCAATGAGAGAGTGCTCGCTCCAATTATTCGGCTAATTGACTGCCACCGCGGGTGAGTTGTGAGAGCTACCCTTCATCCCACGCCCTCGGCGTGCTGGCCGCCCGTGAATTGGGCATCCTTGGCCCATTGGGGTCCTCCCCAAGCTAGCCATGCCCTGGAACCACAAGGTCCAACCTCGGACCCTCATCATCATCGCCGGTCCACCTACGGACCCGGGTGTGCGCTACACAGGTGAACCAGCTAGAGTGTGTCCGCCGTTCGATTTGGTTGCTTGTAAATCTAGGTCCATGGGGCCGTGTCACATCAAGTCGTATCAGAGCGTCATTGCATACTTAGGGTGTTTCACATCAGCTACTAATAGAAAGTGCTTGATTATGTTATATCAAATAATACCAATATTTTAGCAAACTATGCTATCATAACAAATCTAATACAAGTGTGAACCTGTATTAAGAATGTTAAAATTTAATCTTTTAAGAGTCTCAAGACCTCTTCTCCTCTCTCCTTTCTACTTAATTCTTTCTTTCAACTTTGATTTCTTCCTTTGCATTCTTCTAATATCATTTTGAATACGGTAGAAGTACAGATCTCGCACCGCCTCTAGGACCATTAGATGGCCTGGAGATCGACAGTAGGGGAGGGAGACTATCGTACACGCCTTAGTCAAAGGGCCTATCACAACAAGAAAGGGATGCACGTGCTACAGCACTTGGATTTCATTTTTTCATGAGATGGAGTTACATGACCTAGGCGGATCAAGGTATAGAGCCTGAGAAAGGAGGGGGGAGGCTCTTATACAAAACCTGAGAAAGGGGAAGAGGAGGCCACTAGTGGCCATTTGTTGAGCTTCATAATCAAGCCACTTGCTACGAGCAAACCACCGGAGCGAAGAGCGGCGTCAGACATACCCACAGGTACCACCCAAGGACCCGAGTTGTGACAACGGGTTGAGGACCTTGACGCGCCAGGTCGTGGATGAGATGTACGGATCTCGCAACTTCTTGGACCTTTAGATGACTTAGAGATTTTGTCGAAGGAAACGGATCACACCTTAACCAGATGACTTGTCACTAGAGGAAGAAGAAGATCAAGAGGTCTCGGGATTTTCTCCCAAGAAAAACTCTCTGATGCTTGAGTTAGAGTAAGGTAGGAGAGATTTTCTAGAGAAAGTGGTTTGAGTTCTAAAGAGTGTCGTACCTTCAAGAGGCCATTGAGACCTACCTTATATACCCAAAGGTGGCGCATCGCTTTGATCATTGTTGTGATTCCGTAAATCCCATAAAGATGTGGGGATCAGGTAATCTGGGATTCTGTTCTGATGGAGGTTAGGAGAGATTTGTTGCGCCACGTGTGGAGATCTTGAGACCCCTTATCAAGGTGACACACGCAAGATCCACCGAAGGGTGTGCATTGATGGGAAGGTTACCTTGGTAATCTGTGAGTCATTGTCAATTTGCAATACTATCATTATGCCCCGTCATGATGACAACACTTCAAGTTGTGGTTGGAAATTCGAGAGAGCAGAGCGTATGGCGCAATGAAGTGATCCCTTCACGTCACCTGTAATTAGGGCTTCCACCGTGGGGGCGTGAACGCAGTTGCCTGGCACGTGATGAGCCATTGAGGATTGAGATGGAGGAGGACAATAGCTTCTTTCGACTGCGTCGTTAATTGGGTCTTACCTGGCTGAGCTATAGATTGTCAGTCGAGCTATACTTGCAGAGGCCAAGCTAAACTGGGATGGCTAGGGACCAAGCTAAGAATCTCCTATGGCTTGAGATCGAGCTAAGGCTCTCTTTGGGATTTGAGTTAATACTCTTTCTTTGTGCTCGATGTCGAGTTAATGCTCTAGATCTCCTAAGATGGATTGAGGCCGAGTTAATATTCTAGACCTCCTGAGATGACTCGGGATCAAGTTAAAGCTTGATATCTTTTGGGGTAACACTTAGAGACTTTACGCCGTTTATCAGAGATTTTTCTCCTGACCTAAAACTTGGTGGAGGGGCCTAGGCTTTTCTCCTGGATTGACACCTAGTGGAGTAGCCCCGTTTGGCATGTGGGGTGTGCTGAGCTTGACAACATTTGCTGGGCCTTAAGTTGCTCCTATTGAACAAGGTGGCCTTAATGGGTCGACCTCTGGCCTGCTAGACTGGGCCATGTTACTAAGCTTATTTGGGAAGGAGGAAAACCCCCTCTTCAAATACTAATATTACTGATCTCAAACATATTAATATTTAAACTCATACCATACCAAAATTAATATTCAAATCAAATAGAACTATGGCTAGCAATTGAGGATAAAGGAGGGAGGATTTTTGCCTTCAAACCTGCCTACAGCTTCCAATAACTCTCATCACTCCCGATCAGGCCATAGTAGTTGTAGAACCCTGGTAGGGTGGTGGAAGTTGTTGAAGTGGCGTGATCTCACGTCGAAGCCTGAGCCGTCAGATGCACGTTCGTCACCACGAATGATGAGAGTTTTGCGAGGTGAGAAAATATGTCAGGGGTGCCCAGGGTGATGCCCCTGGGGAAAACCCTCTGATGCCTAAGTCAGCTATACGACAGAGCGTGGTGCAGAGGAGAGGGAGGAGGAAGAGGGGGCACGAGATCGCTCTCCACTAGAAAATGTCGCTTTGAGTACTCAAACTTCGCCTACCTTTCCAGAGAGACTCCTTGAGTTTATATAGGTGCCAACTCCCTTCTCGGAGCCAAGGGAGCCTAAGAGATTTAGGAGGTGTTACGTCCTTGGTGAGGGCTCTTCACCGTGTGAGGACTCTTGCCCTCCCTTATCCTTTCGAGCCTCCTGCTCAAGGGTGATAGGCGAGATATCTACCTAGATAGGCACCACGCTATGGAGATCACACCCCGACGCCAAGAGGACTCTTGGTGAAGAGTTGATCCATAACATACACGGGATATCCACCGCTTGCGTCGAAGGTCCGAGCTTAAGGCGCTCAATCGGGGAGCACTCGGGCTTTCTTTACACAGTGGGGGTGTCGTTAGTCGGGGGCCCGAGCTAGAAATGGTCGGGTGAGGCTAGCCACGCTCGGCACCCTTCCGTGAGGCCCCCGAGCTTCCCCTGGTTAGTCATGCTCGGCGCCCGCTTGGGCTTCCCAAGTGACCTTTGCTCGGCTTTCTTGGCCCAAAGGCCACCTAGGAAGTATTGGACAGAGCTTTTTGGGCCTCAAAATAAGTGGGCCCATTGATGGGGATATCACTTGGGGGGATTCGACGTTGTTGGGTCGGGTTAGACCTAGTTGAGCCGTTCCGTACAGCGTGTCTTTTGGGCCGCTGATTTACCCCTCTCCACTTGCCCCCCCCCCCCTTACTCCCGAGCCAAAGTTTGGGCTCAGAGAGTAGAGTATAATGGGGTCGTATTGGTGGCTCGAATGGGGAGCGTCTGTTTGTGGGCCTTTCAGCAACATAGTTCAGGGACATTTAATGCGGCCGTCCTGGGGGCAAGTGCATAATGATGATGTCTTTGTGTTGGCTCTGTTAGGACCCTTGGGTGCCAACGGATCTAGAAGGGGGGTTGAATAGATCCATTACAATCTTTTGCCCTTTTTAAAAACTTAATAGATAAACACACAATACGCTGAACAGTAGGTGGAAGATGTGAAGCACAGTGGATCTAATAACAACAGATTAAAACAATGACACAAATCACCTTACGCAGACTGATGGGTCAAGGGAGCATGCAAGGTGCAATCAAATGCAGTACTAGCAAGAGCTCAGCAGTTAGACATGACTACTGCACATCAGTCTCCTAGTGTGTGTGAGCAAAATGTAAATGTGATCGGGGGGAAGACAACTAGAGGTGCATGTGATGAGGCTAGCACACCAACTTGTGAATGGGGAAAGAAGACATGGAACAATCACACAAACCACAACCCACTGCATAGGAAATTTTAAGGTGGTTCAGTTGCAAACCCGCAATCAACGTCTACCCCTCACCAAACCGGTGAGGCTTTACCACACGAGGACGAAGTCCTCAACACACACAGGGATAAAATCCACCCGACACACACACACGAGGACGAGCCCCCCCCCCCACACACACACACACATAGGGACGAGCCCCACACACACATACACACACAGACAAAGGAAGGCAAGCTGCAAGTGTAGCAAAAACACATAGGGACAGACTCCCAATCACACGTGGCTGAACACAGCCTAAAACCACTTCCAGTCTCTCACCAAAGCACCGGACATACACAAACTACTTAGCAGATGTGAGATTAACAGAAACAAATACAAACAAAGGAGAACACCCAAATGGTGGCTTCAGATCAAAGTCTTGAAGCTATTTCAACCAATCTGGACACAAGTCCGATCAGGCTTCTTATCTACTCATAGCACTAAACTGGTTCGGACCTAGCACTGGGCTGCACTCTACCTTCTCTTTTCTTCCTCACAGATACTCAGCTAATGCATAGAGGACGTTGGCTTCTTCTTCAAGAGTTGCAGCAGCCAGAGCAAGTGAAGGAGGGGCGTCCAATTTATAGTCCTCAAAGGCCAGAGACTTTCCCTCCAAGTCTTCTGCAATTTTGAATGGATGGTAATAAATAAAGAGGTTTGACTAGGGGGAGCCTACAGAACCTTAATTCTCATTGCAGAGAGGACATCCTTTGCTGGGGATATTTTTTCTTTCAGTTACAATCCTTGCTGGCTGGTGCAGGGGACAGGACTTGCAGAGAGGGAGACCTTTCCGAGGGTGCTGTCCTCACAGATCCTTTGTCCAAAAGGTAGATCTTGTTCACTTATGATGACATGGACATTTGTGTGTCCTAAAAATCTTCTCCCCTCCTTAAAAATCATGTTTTTAGAGGATTACGTCGAAACTCTTTGCTCTCTGCACGATTTTCAAAAAAATAGATCTGACAGAGTACTTTGAGTTTTCCTTCAGTGAAGTCGACCTGCTGTGAAAGTGGGGTCGACGCAGCTTTGTAAAAATGTGTTTCAAATAGCTTCTGGAAGCACCATGAGGTTGACTTCTGATGGGATGAGGTCGACCTATCTGTTCAAGGCACAATTTCCGCAGCTTCTGGGAGGCAGCCTGAGGTCGACCTCCTGTTAATAGGAGTTGGAATGAGGTCGACATGTCTTGAAGAAACTGCCTGTATAACGGGTTCTGGAAGACACTGAGATCGACCTCCTGATGGAGTGAGGTCGACGCAGCTGTTGGCCTTTCTCCTTTTGTGAAAGACTTGAGGTCGGAGCATCAACGTGGTGAGGTCGATACAGCCTTCAAGGGATCTGCAGTTGTTGGCAAGCTTGAGCTTCATGGCGTTGACGCAGGACTGAAGGTGCGTAGATGCATCCCTTGCTGAAACTGCCTTACAGGCCATTTGTCACGGGTAACACCTATTTGTCACCCTTATCTATCTATTTGTCACCCTTATCTTCTATTTGTCACCCTTACTCAATTGATTTGTCTGCCTTCATTTGAGCAAGAGGGTGAACTCCACTTGGCTTATTCTTCTTAATATCTTTCTATTTGCATCACGTGTCTTGATTTCCGTGTAGCCAACAGTATTCATATCACGCCCCGAACCGATAGCAGCGGGAAGCGATGCTCGGAACGTGGCAGCGAAACAGTCATGATAATTAGAGCAGAAAAAAATAAACACAATAAATAATATTCAACACATGGAGGCCATTAATTTGAGAAAAAAACTATAGTTTTATTGATATTTAAAATTTTAAATACAATTTGACTCAATAAAATAAATAAAGAAGATAAAATAGCAAGACCCACTATACTAACTCGACTCAAGAAAGCAAAAAGACTCGGTCTCAAGACTCCAGGTTCCCTCGATCACACTGACCCGATCCCGATTTCAAGCGTTCCATCTACCGCGTTACCTGAAAAGGATGGAAATAAGGGAGGGTGAGCAAAAAGCTCAGTAGGAATTACACTCTATCACCAGGTAAAATTTAAGTAATTAATCATTTTCAGGAATGTATAAATAATGCGAGAAACTCAAAGAAAATAACAAAGTAACTAACAAGATCAGAAGACGATCGCTAGACAAATGGAAGGAATCATTGCAAGTCTAGATATCAAGCACCATTAACAAGAACTTTTCAATGAATGGCCACTTCAAGTCAAGTAGTCAAGTCATGTCACACAAGAAAGTACTTCACACTTTCAAGCAAGTATAGCAAGTATCACGAGAGTGTGGAATGTCGTAGACTCAACACGCTAGATAGTACTCGGTGACAATGTCACACCTAGTCATTCACCTCCCCGGGGCACAAGTACACTTCGGGTGCTCCTCCCAGGACTAGACTGGGCCCTTAAATATGACTGCCTTGGTATTTATTTGTTTGGATCATAGATCCCACGAAATCTAGACATCCACGAATAATGATGGCCAAGAGTTCCAAGTTCAAGCTCATGTAATCAAGGTAAATGTGTAAGAACATTGATTTTCTTGAGATTCCAACAATAAGTTCATTAATCGAGAGGAATAGTCATTTAAAGAAATGACTCTCGAATGGATAAATGTTGACAATAGACCTAACAATAGGTCAAAAATTCAGGGTACAATAGCCTAGTTAGGCTAGAGTAGCTTACACATATCAAAACCGTGAAAAACTCGCACTTGATCAAATCCGCACTGCCACAGTCGAATAGGAGCTTCTAGAGTCTAGGGTTTCAAAGGGAAAACGGGTCTCTAGGGTATATCTAACCATTGGGCCTGATTTGGACTCGATTGATTAAGAATTGGGCTCCAATTTGGTTGTTTAAGATTGATCTATTAAAACAACGAATTTGGCCATTAATTCCTTAATCTAGCCTAATTAAATTTTTATTAGGGGTCGGCCCAGTTGACATTATTGTTAAATACTTCGTTCTCTACAAGAATATAATTTTTTCATATTTTTAGAAATTAGTCAAAACTTTGGCCTATGGATGAAATTCAATTAATTTAATCTATATACAAATTAAATTCATATTATCATGAAAATTTCAATTACATCTTGAAATATGAAATTTTTTATGATAATTGTAGAAAAATAATTATTCCTTCTTATTTATATAATTTGGCCACTTGTAAAATAAATAATATTCTTTAACTAAGAAAATTATTGAAGTCATTAAATAGCAAGTTAATATAACTTTAATCTTTTTTTTAATTCAAAGGATGATAGGGACAGCACCAGTCGAGTGCACCCTCCTCCAGGGGAGGAGAGCAAACCACTCCCCCAGGCGGCCGACTATCTCCAAATTTTATTTCTGATCAATAAAGGAGTACAAGTGAGTCAGACGGGGCATACCCCGAGCATCAATAAAAACATCAAAGGAAACTAGACCAAACGAACACTAGACAGCCGGGCTTTGTCAAGGGCAAAATTTCCCCTGCAGGCACGAGGCATACTAGCAACAGAGGGGAAAACAGTGTTAGTGTTGGAGGAACATGCATGGGAGGCTAAGCTATCAGCAAGCCGATTGCCCTCCCTATAAACATGTGTAACCGGGATGGAATGGGCCTTAAGAAGGTCAACCACCATCCGCCACCAACGGATAGTGTCCCAAGAGAGGGGAATGTTACTTCGAAGGGACTCCACCAACAGAGCCGAGTCCGATTGGATGCTTTCCAGTTTGAGACCAAAGTCCGCCGCCATTCGGAGACCATCGCACAAGGCACGAACCTCAGCAATCAGACTATTGCCCATGCTATAGAAATGGGCAAATGCAATGACCAGGTTCCCAGCAGCGTTTCTAATGCAGCCTCCTCCCCCGCATACACCGGGATTACCCTTGTCGGCGCCATCGACGTTAAGGCAATAGCCTCCAAGTGGGAGAATCCAACGCACAAGCTTCAGCGCCTTCTTCTTCACAACCGGATGGTAGCCAAAGGAAGAGATTGCCGAGAGCTCTTGAACAGAAGGGGAGAGCTTGAAGGTGGTTCTACTCAGAGCAAATTGGATGGAGGCTTGAATGTTGCTAATAATTCTTCTGGCCGGCACCCAGGCTGATTGATAACGCATCATGCATCTGGCCTTCCAGATCTCCCAAAGCAAAAGAAGGTAGCTATACAAAGATATAAAGCCATGGGGCGACTGTGGGTTGCAGGTAGCAATAAAAGACCAGAGCCTGGTAGTGATCTGCGTGTGCAGCATGGTGCGGTTGCCAACAAATGGCAGAAACCAGCTCCAAAGTTGGGAGGCAATCTCACCAGAGATGAACAGATGGTTGAGCTCTTCACTGTGGGGGTATTGGCAGCAGGAGCACCGAGAAACCATGCTAACACCACAATTTGTGATGCACTCATCAACAGAGATAGCCCGGTGAAGAATCCGCCAGCCAAAGATAGAGGCTCGTCGGTGAAAGGAAGAGTGCCATATCCGATTTAAGAGCGGCCGTTGTGGTCCCCTGGGGCGGAAGAGATCATATGCTGATTTGGTAGTAAAGTCTCCAGATGTGGACCCCGTCCAGACACGAATGTCACTAGCTTCAGATAGCTCCAGCCCCTTCAAGAGATCTGTGAATATAGAGGTGTGGCGAAAGGGGTGGTCCGGAGATTGAACCACTTGTCGAACAGTGGCAGGAGGGCCCTCACAGGTAGCATGAAAGGAATTCCGGAGCGGGTGTGCCCCCACCCAAACATCATCAAGAAAGTTGATATTGGAGCCGTCCCCAACAATCCAGCGAGTTTGGCGTTGAACGGCAGTAAAAGCTTCCATAAAAACTGCCTTAGAGATGCCCCGAGGGAAAGGGGTGGGGGTGGTGTGAGGGAGACCCACCTTGTATCTGCTGCGAGCGTACCTAGCCCAAAAGGAATTCCCATTGGCAACCATCCAAATCTGTTTAGCTGCAAGGGCTAGTTGAACATGGGGCAGGCTTCTCACATTAAGGCCACCCTCCGATAGTGGTCTTTTGATCGCATCCCACGAGATCCAATGTCTCCGACGCACACCATCCATGCCGTTCCAGAAAAGGCTGCCATTGCTTTATCAATATGCTTAATCACCATCTTGGGAATGGATGAGGAAGCAGCAAGGTATATCAGGACAGAGTTAAGCACCGAGTTAATTAGAATCGCTCTACCAGCCTGTGAGAGGAATCTTGATTTCTAGGAGAGCATCTTTGCATGTAATTTGTCCACCAGGTGCTTGTAGTCGGAGACACGAATACGACCCTGTTGAAGCGGAACGCCCAGGTATGCCATAGCACCAGCTTGTTTCTGGAATCCCGTGATATCTTTGATTACATTAGACAGCCAAGCCGGTGCCTTCTGAGATACCATGAATGAGCTTTTAGATGCATTGACCTTCTGTCCGGAGCATCGTTCATACGATTGAATGAAATGTGTAAGTCTTTGAAGGTTATTCACCTGGCCGTTAAGGAAGATTAGTGTATCATCAGTGTAAAGTAGATGTGATATCATTGGACAATTTCTAGGCCCGGAGAAAGGGCGGAGAAGACCAGTATTGTGAAGGCGGACAAGCCCCCTGCTGAGCAGCTCTTCCATGATGATGAAGAGCGCTGAAGCAAGCGGATCACCTTGCCGAAGTCCCCGGGTAGACTTGAAGAAACCAGTTGCCACCCCATTGAAGATAACTGAGAACCAGCAATTAGCAGACAGCATAGCCATATAAGAAGTGAAGCGAGTGGAGAAGCCAAACCGGCGGAGGACGGAAAATAGACAATCCCATTCGACCTGATCATACGCTTTCATCATATCTAGCTTAAGAATAACATTATGGCCTCTACATTTTCTGCCGAGGTCGCCAACCAGTTGTCTCGCCAGAGAGACATTGTCGATGATATATCTCCCTTTAACGAAGGCGCCTTGTTCATCAGAGATGATCAGGGGAAGGATATCCGTAAGCCGATCTGAGAAAATCCTGGAAACAATCTTATAGCAGAAGTTACACAGGCTAATTGGACGGAATTCACTGAAACTTGACGGTCTGGTCACCTTGGGGATAAGAGCTAAGAGAGTGGAGGTGATGCCTCGCGGCAGAGGAAACCCTTTGAAAAAACCTTGAATAGCAGCAATGACATCTTCTGCAATAATATCCCAGCAACTAGTATAAAAGCGGCCAGTGAAGCCGTCCGGGCCTGGGGCACCATTACCATTCATGTTCCATACAGCCCGTTTGATTTCCTCCACCGTTGGGATCGCACAAAGTGAACTATTGTGTTCTTCAGTGATGATAGAGGGAATGACAACCAGTAAAGAGTCATCAAGATGGTGATCACATGAGGTGAGCAGACCTTGGAAGAAACTGGCCGCCTCCCTTCGAAGCACATCTTGATCATGGCACCAATCGCCGTCAATCCGCAACCGATCAATGAAATTCTTGCGCCGATTTCCTTGGACCACAGCATGATAAAAAGCAGTGTTCCTGTCCCCATTGTTTAGCCACTCCATACGTGCCTTCTGAGCCCAAAAGAGCTCCTCACAATGAAGAGCCTGACGAAGGTGAGCATTAGCTTCGTTGAGTGCAGCCCTGGTGACTTCAGTTGGGTTGTTATCATAAATTTCTTGTTGGGAGGCAACCTCAAGCTCAGCCTTGCAAATATTTGAATTCAGATCACCAAAGGTGTCTTTTTTCCAGCTTAGCAAAGCCTTCTTAATAGCTCGCAGCTTTACCTGCAAGACCACGAAAGGGTTATAATGGTGAACGTCAGCCACCCTCCAGGCATTGGAGACCACCTCGCTGAAGGAGGCATGTGTAGCCCACATGGATTGGAAGATAAACTGCGAAGGGGGTCGAGGGGCATTATCCATGCTCATGAGTAAAGGTGCATGATCAGAGGGCCCCCTATTTAAGTGTTGGACGTAAAGGCCATGGAGATCACTCTGCATGTGCGAATTAACCAACACACGATCAAGCCTGGCTTTAATAGAAGCGTTGCCCAATCTATTGTTCGTCCAGGTGAACTGGTGTCCCCTGAAATCGATATCCAGGAGTCCCGCCGCGGAAGTAAAGGCGTTTAGGTCCAGCATGGACTGGACGTTAGAGAAAACCCCGCCTGATTTTTCAGAAGGACAGGCGATGCAGTTGAAATCGCCGCCAACAACCCACGGAAGAACAGCTTGATTGGAGAAATCAAGTAAGCTGTCAAAAAGAGTTCGTCGAACGTGCATATCACAATCAGCATAGATAGCAGTCAAATAACAGTAAGGCGTATCGCCCTGCCGAATAAGGGCAGTAATATGCTGTGGGGACGTGGAATGAATAGTAATGTTAAGATGATCTTTCCACAGTAACCAGATCTTTGATCCTTCACACCCGTTACCAGCAAAAGCCTGCATGTGGAAGTATTGGCAAATAGCACCAGCAGCATCCAAAGAGATTTTCGGTTCAGAGATAGCCAGGATAGGGATATGAAATTTCTTAACCATATGCCGTAGAGCCCGTTTAGTGGGTAAGTTACCAATTCCTCTAACATTCCAAAAAAGAATAGGAAAGATCATGATGACTTGCTACCGGAAGGTTCTTCTGCAGCATTCCGCTGGGATCTGGTGCGAACACCGACGAAAAGGGGTGCACCTTCAGACGCGGAAATCACCGCATTTGGCATGAAAATATTCTCTTGATATGCCAGATCTGTTGCCGTAGGTAATGTCGATTCCCAGGAAATTTTGTTGGAGTCTGAAGCTCCGGGGGCATCGCTCGCCGCCGGCGTTGGTTGCGGCCCTTGAGGAGGGGAAGAACCATGCTGATGTGGACCAGTATCATGCAGATGAGCATGAGGGTGATTTGACTCAGAAAAGCACTGAATTTCACCGTGGGCAGCTGTGGGAAGATTAGCATCATCGTAGGAACGTCCTATAACCTGTTCAGCCTTATGAAGTATGACGTCTTGTGACGCAGGCAAAATTGTTTCTTGAGGCTTGGGCTGAATAATAGGAGCGTCTGTAGGTCCGCGAGAAACATCAGGGCCGTTACAAGTTTGCAGAAGAGGCTGTTGAGATAGAATTATCGTATCTCTTGGACGCCAGACTTTCGAAACAGCTTGAACAACCTCCTTCCGGGGAGGCCCCAAGAGGGACCCCGCCAAATGTTTCCCCTTCGTCTTCCGATGACAGTCGGCTTCATGATGGCCAAGCTTATGGCAAAATTGACATATAGGAGGCACCTTATGATAAGTGATTTTCTGCCAGAAACCATCTCCACCACATCCAACCCAAAGGCGCTCAGGCCTGGGTTTAGAAATGTCGATTTCAACACATACCAGAGCTTCCTGGGTATTTGTCATGGCCACAGTAGCATCGTGGATGCGTAGCACAGGTCCCAGGTTTGCAACAATAGAAGTAATGAAGTCCTCATAATAAAAATTAACAGGTAGCATGGGAAAGCCCACCCAGATCGGAAGAGAGGTTGGATCAGCATTGAAATCAAACTGGGGATCCCATCTGAAAAACCGGTATAGCAGGCCCTTAACATACAGGCTTCGACGCATGAAAATCTTCAGGAAGTCGGATTCATTTTCAAAACGAAACAATAGATGTCTCGGGTTAAGAACGATGATGACAAAATCATGTTGCAGTGAAAGCCTTTGCACCAAGCATGTCTTCAACTCCGGTATCGGGCATCGGCCATAGGAACAACGTGCAATGATGGCCCATTTTAGAGGTCGAATGGAACAGTTTACCTCATCCCTGGAGAAGTACACAGTTGGCTCCCCCGAGGCAGTGAAAGCAGGCGCCTTCACACCAGTCCTGATGTCCGGCGCAGGTTTAGTTGCCGCGAGGATCTGGGCAAAGGACCGGCGAGGGCCAGCCACATCGGCAGGTGCCAACGAAGGAGCAGCACCCGGCGCCCCCCGCGAGGGCGCCCTCGGAGGGGACGACATTCACGTGCCACTTTCTCTTGCTATATAGCAGCTCGTCTTATATATAACTTTAATCTGTTTTAATATATCTTATGTTGAATTAGTAATTCCATTAGTCATTCTATTTTTACAAAAATTAGATTCTCTTTTCTCTTCGCACGCTTTTCATTTATTTCTATTTATCACATTTTATTCCAATACATATTTTAAAATTTTACTTTTATATTTTATTATTTAACCGGGGTGTTACATCCTCCCCCACTTCAAGGAATTTGGTCCCCAAATTCATCGATCGCCATTAGCTATTTGAATAGTTAAACTAAGATGATCTTACCTATTCAAAATAACATGGTAATCAAACAACTAATGGAATGCAAAAGAATTTAACTATAGTTAAGGATGAGGGAGAATGGTACCTTATTTAAAATTCTTCATTTGATAGAAATCAGTTCCAATTCTCCTTGTGTTTTTGCTTGTGGAAGTAGCTTAGGATAATTAGCCATTATATGATCTTTATTTCCGCAACGAAGACACGCTCCGCTCCTTCGCGAGCACTCCTTGATTAGATGACCAAATTTGTGACAGTGAAAATATTTCATTTGCGAAAGGTTATTCCTTTTCTTCTTATTACTTCAAATTTTTTTACGACAGACTCACCACCTTTTAACGGAACTGGATTTTAGCTTACTCGTGGACCCTCTCGCTTTCATGTCAAACGGAGCTTGGATACCTGCAAAATAATTATAAGGTTAAAAATGTTATTACCCTTGCACGTCGTGCTACGCAATCTTATACATATTTTATTACTTAACCCGAAGCACTACCCAATCTCACCAGGTGACAAAAGGGATGACACAGATTATACAACCTATTACTTAGGGTAACCTATACCTATGGACAAGAACCTAAGACTTAAACGACCGAGGCTCTGATACCACTTCTGTCACGCCCCGAACCGATAGCAGTGGGAAGCGATGCTCGGAACGTGGCAGCGAAACTGTCATGATAATTAGAGCATAAAAAAATAAACACAATAAATAATATTCAACACATGGAGGCCATTAATTTGAGAAAAAAACTATAGTTTTATTGATATTTAAAATTTTAAATATAATTTGACTCAATAAAAGAAATAAAGAAGAGAAAATAGCAAGACCCACTATACTAACTCGACTCAAGAAAGCAAAAAGACTCGGTCTCAAGACTCCATGTTCTCTCGATCACGCTAACCTGATCCCGATTTCAAGCGTTCCATCTACCGCGTTACCTGAAAAGGATGGAAATAAGGGGGGGTGAGCGAAAAGCTCAGTAGGAATTACACTCTATCACCAAGCAAAATTTAAATAATTAATCATTTTCAGGAATGTATAAATAATGCGAGAAACTCAAATAAAACAACTAAGTAACCAACAAGATCAGAAGACGATCGCTAGACAAATGGAAGGAATCATTGCAAGTCTAGATATCAAGCACCATTAACAAGAACTTTTCAATGAATGGCCACTTCAAGTCAAGTAGTCAAGTCATGTCACGCAAGAAAGTACTTTACGCTTTCAAGCAAGTATAGCAAGTATCACGAGAGTGTGGAATGTCGTAGAGTCAACACGTTAGATAGTACTCGGTGACAATGCCACACGTAGTCATTCACCTCCCCGGGGCACAAGTACACTTTGGGTGATCCTCCCAGGATCAGACTGGGCCCTTAAATATGATTACCTTGGCATTGATTTATTTGGATCATAGATCCCACGAAATCTAGACATCCACAAATAATGATGGCCAAGAGTTCCAAGTTCAAGCTCATGTAATCAAGGTAAATGTGTAAGAACATTGATTTTCTTGAGATTCCAACAATAAGCTCATTAATCGATAGGAATAGTCATTTAAATAAATGACTCTCGAATGGATAAATGTTGACAATAGACCTAACAATAGGTCAAAAATTCGGGGTACAATAGCCTATTTAGGAAAGAGTAGCTTACACATATCAAAACCGTGAAAACATCAATTTCCGGAAAGCTGGAAGGTGAAACGGTCAGCAAAGGATCGCTAAGATAGGAACACGGTCTAATCAGGACCGCATGCACAAGAGAAACGGTCTAATCAGGACCGCATACAATTTACAACGGTCAACACCGGACCGTTCAGGTGGTATGACGCGCCAGAAAACACGAATGACCAAGCCTAGGGAAAACGGTCCTGGACTGATCGCTAGACTAACCTAGCGGTCCAGAGAAGGCCGCTAAGGTCAGAAAATGGTCTGAACATGGCTGTAACCCTTACAGAGCGGGGGTTGATCCAAAATCATAATTTCGATCAATTAGGAGGGTTCAGGACTTACGGTATAACCCGCCTGGCATCCTAGTGGGAATCCCAGGCTCGCGGAGGCTTACGGAGGCCTCGGAACATGAACACCTAATCCAGCGGAAGGAATATCCAACGGAGAGGTAATTCAATGCCCAAGAATTCAATAGCTCACAATCAACAGAAAATGAGATATTTAGTCCAGTCGTCACCATCGGAGTGGCACGACCTTAAAACAGACCTAATAAGACAGCAAGATGATAATGGAATAACAAGAAGGAATGGAGAACTAACATTAATTACTCTACTCATTTCACTCATAAGATATCAAGAATGATGATCATGGAGGAATAATCATGAAGAAGATTAACTTAGATCATTAAATTCCATTTTTCTAGTTAATAGTGTGATATTTGACATAAAAGTCCTACCAGCAAGTTAACATGGATTAACAATGCATAACACGCCGTAATCAAATGAACTAATTATCGAACAACATAGGGTAGAAAATGGTCATAGAGCAGACCGTCAAAAGCCTAAAACGGTCAAGGGTCAGGCCACTTAGCCTAGTTAGCGGTCAAACTTACGGCCGCTAGATCAACAGTGCAACCCAAGATCCTTGCGGGCGACCGCTAGACACATAAGCGGTCTATTGGGAGACCGTTAAGCCCAGCGTAGCCCTAATAGAAAGCAAACGGTCTGTCGCGGGGCCGCTAGACCACGTAAACGGTCTATCGTGCGACCGCTTGACGCCTGGCGGTCCCTGGAACGACCGTTTCGTTCAACCCGAACCCAGAACATAAAAACGCAAGACACCGGTCCAATGAAAGCAAGATTAAAACATGAATATAGCATGAAAATTATGCTATTTACTATCAAAACGTAGGTAACTTAAAAACACACATCATGGCATGCTCGATTTAAAGATTGCACTAAGATTTCTTATTGTAACCTAAACAAAAACAAACGTGAGCAAAACCCTAATTACATGCTCTACATAAAACTAGGAATATGCATGCTATAGATAGCCAAAATTAGGCAAAATAGGTTCAAAAGAACGCTAAGGATGAGATCTATCTATCCATGTTATTTAATTAGATTGGGCCTGAGAGAAACCTACCTTAATTGGAAGAAGAAAGGGAAGACGCGCTCGTCGGAACCCTGATACACGCCACCACCAAACGCCCAAATACGCCTAGGTTCGACCACGAAAGTCCGCACCACCAGTTGGAAAAGCAAATAGAGTTTCAAGGTCGACAAAGCCCTCTATTTATTGTGTATAAGGAGGCTTCTAGAGATCGAATTGGACACAAGAGTCCAAGGAAGAAAACCTGGCGAAAAACTCGCACTTGATCAAATCCGCGTCGCCACCGTCGAATAGGAGCTTCTAGAGTCTAGCGTTTCGAATGGAAAACGGGCCTCTAGGGTAGATCTAACCATTGGGCCTGATTTGGGCTCGATTGATTAAAAATTGGGCTCCAATTTGGTTGTTTAAGATTGATCTATTAAAACAATGAATTTGGCCATTAATTCCTTAATCTAGCCTAATTAAATTTTTATTAGGGGTCAGCCCAGTTGACATTATTGTTAAACACTTCGTTCTCTACAAGAACATAATGTTTCCATATTTTTAGAAATTAGTCAAAACTTTCAATTAATTTAATCTATATACATATTAAATCTGATTATTCCTTCTTATTTATATAATTTGGCCACTTGCAAAATAAATAATATTCTTTAACTAAGAAAATTATTGAAGTCATTAAATAGTAAGTTAATATAACTTTAATCTGTTTTAATATATCTTACGTTGAATTAGTAATTCGATTAGTCATTCTATTTTTACAAAAATTAGATTCCCTTTTCTCTTCGCACGCTTTTCATTTATTTCTATTTATCACATTTTATTCCAATACATATTTCAAAATTTTAGTTTTATATTTTATTATTTAACCGGGGTGTTACAATTCAGCTTTTCATTACTTGCCTTGATTTTTGTGTAGCCAACTGCCTTGGTTTCTGTGCAACTAGCAATGTCTTGGCTTCTATGAGCATATCTCATGCAATTTGTTCTGCCAAAGTTCTTTCTTCAAAGCTCAATTTCCCTTTCTAGAGTTCTCTCAATCTTTGTTTGCACATATCGTGAGTCTTGAGTCTACTGAGCTGTTTGCTTGATCTGCTTGAGGGCTAGCTCGCTACGTTGACGCGGTGAGGCTTGTGTGTCGACGCCATGAGTGTTGCAGACACCAGACAGAACCTTGATACAAAGGTGTCGACACCTGGTGTCGACACTCTTCCTCTAAGTTGCAGAAGTCTGCTAAGCTAGGAGGCTTGCTTTCAAAGAATTTTGTTTGCACAAATCATGAGAGATTTAAGGCATAATGAAAGGGTCATGATTGTTTAACTAATTCTCAATTAGGCTTATATGAATCATGAGTCTTTTTATGAAAGACATTGCATGTAGGCAACAAAGACATAGTTGAATCATTACAAAAGCATAATAATGACTTATAGTTGGACATCATCAAAATATTAGAATTAACGTATGTTCCACACATGCACAACATTCTCCCCCTTTTTGATGATGGCAAACTGTGAGTCATTATTTCAACATGGAATCAATTATGATCAACTCAATTAATGACATGCTACATGCAATTGGCAAATGCTTGATGACTCAAATATTCTCTCCCCGTTTGACAACAGCAAAAAGAATGGAGTTTTATACGCATCTATGATATGAAGAGGAGTAAGTTCAATCAAGGAATAGTTATAGTTGAAAAGGACCAAATCAAACCAGCAGGGTCAAGCATGAAGTAGAATTGGATTAGCAAGTGGAATGCAACAGCTCGGCTCAAAATGTGAGAGTGAGCAAGTGAAAGTGTGGATAACGAATTCCATCATGCATAGCAGCAGATAAGGAGTTATGATTTCAACAGAGCAGCCAAATTAACGAGTTGTACTTGGAAGAATTTTCCAGAAGAAGAGTTTCAGCAGAGGTGAAAAGTCCATTGTAGCATGCTAGTCAAGGAGGTTAGCAACCAAGATTTTGCAATGACGATTACATCAGCAGTGACAGTCCAAAGCAACATTAGTAGGGTTCCAACAAAAATTGAATGATTTGGAAGAATTATTTCATGGAGTTCAAGAGGGCTTGTATCAGAAGAATCACAATCTGAAACACTATTCGCTAGACAAGCTTGCAACTTTTAGGTTCTTCTGTTATAAGAGTTTCTATGACACAGCCCTTAAGTTCAGCTTGGTTTAAGTGTAATAAATTTAGAGTTTACCAGTTAAACTCTTGGAACCATTTTGCACACAGACTTAATAGAAATAAACCAAGACCACATGTTTAAGTCTTGTTTTAACCTCTCTTAACCCTACTCATTCAAAATCAAGGACTCCCTTAGGACTAGCTCAAGACTAGTATTGAGATTAAACATATTTGACGTTTCTGATTTACTCCTTAGGGTTACAGCACTTTTTCAGACCTTTTGGTCATAATTTCATTTTTTCCCTTTTGGCTCATAATTTTTTTAAGAACATTCAAGTGTCATCCACACCTTTTGACATAAGGATACATGTTGTTTAGACACCAGCACCCCTAGTTACTCAGTGAGACTAACTATCCTGTTTCATTTTGAATAGAGATAGCAGAGGTATCTCATGACATAGTTTACTTCATTTCTTTGATGAAGGACCTAGTTTCTTAATGAACCCTTAGCCATTGCTCTACCTTGAACATTGAATCACAATTTTACTCATGTGCTGCCCTTTGAGATTTTTCAGATTCTTTTATGTTTAAGAACAATACTTAATCCAGACTTCTCAACCAAAGTTGTCATAAACCTTAAATTTTTAGATTTTAGGAGATTGCACGGGACACAACATGTGAGAATTAGTTGAGACCTATTAAGTTTTGAATACAATCTTTTTGAGTGAGTTCAATTTATATAAACTCTTGAATTCATTAGGCTTAAACCAATGAGTTTATTCAGGGGAGATCATACAACCTTATAAAAGAAGATTCCTATATATAATATGCTCAGATTAATGAATTAATGGGCAGATTGGAATCATTCTAAGCACAATGTGGATCAAAGTATTTCAGCAGGGGCAGTTTTTCAAGAATGTTCATGCCGACCAGTTTTAAGATATTGCAGAGATGACATGGATGTCAACTTTTAGGTATGTCTGATATCAATAGGAGGAGTCTCCTTATGAGAGAGTGTGAGCTCAGATCTTAGAGAGGTTCCCCCTCAGAGAAAGCTAGATTTTGAAGGTAGATTTTCAGAGTTAAAGCTGAGGACAGAATGTGGTCAAGGGTTTTTCTGGAGATCACCCCTTTTTCAGCAGATGCAAGGAGTTTGAAGTCCAAATAACAGAAGTCAGTCACTTAATCTCAGATCCATGAGAGCAAGGAGTGAGGAATGATGAGAGTGTGCAAGAGAGACAAGACTGTTCAGAAATTTTGAGGGAGACAGAGGAAGTCAACTTATGAAGGTCTTTAAGTCGGCTTCAGCTCAAGACAGAAGGCAGTGTTTTCAGATAGCTACTGGGAGGTTGACCTATGAAGTCCCCAAGTCGACCTGAGTTCTTCCAGATATGCATCTTAGCTCAAATTGATTCTAAATGGATGCATGGATTTTTTCAGTCTTCACTCACAAATGGCTTGCATTCAAATGATGTCAGATTGGCACTGGCTCCCCCTGACTAAATGTAAATTGTGCATGAAAGAAATGCAAATCAATGCATGAAACACTTACCCCCCCTATCTAAGTGCATTGCACTAACAAACCAGTTATGGAAATCAAGCAAAGGGGTATGCTGACATGAACTCATGGGGATGTGCAACTTCAATGCAAGGTATACCCATGATACCAGGTGGAGTTGGAGAAAACTCACACATGGTGAAAGTTCCCAGACAGGCCTAACCTGTCCTTATTGGGTCATGCATGAGAATGCATCATGAATACAATGCAGTTTCATATGACAGTCAGATTCAACAAATTTCTGCATATGGTTCAAGAGATGATATATGTATGCAAGCACACGCATGTGTTGAAATTTCATACAGCAAATTTTGAACTAAATGCAATTGTTTATCATGGAAAGTGAATTTCAAATATGCACGTGATAGTTAATGACACACAAGATAATGTGCAGTATGCATAACAGATTTTGACTGTAAAACCAGAAAATAAACTTTCCTTCAATTATTTCAATTTGAGGACTCAATGTCAGTTGTGAGCACAAACTCATGGTACTTGGTAGAGTTAGAGAACTCACGCATAGTGAAAGATTTCAGACAGACATGATTTGTCCTTCCACCCACACCATTTTATATACCTATGAATTAGTCATACAATTAACCTAAACACATGAAGTGTAAACAAGCACAATTGGGATGCATAAACAAGTTGATAGACTTAAAACATGATATGCAATTTCCAGGATGAGAGTTTCCAAAGACTAATAACTCTAGTACTGAAGAGACAAATTTTGGGATTTTACCAACCAGGGTGCCTTGCCTCTTTATTGAATCCCTTTTATTTTCCTTGCTCCAAGGCACACCTGCAAGAACAAGTTCTCATTTTCTGTTTAAAGGTACCCAAGATCTCTTGGGTCCTAAAAAGTTAGTAGCACCTTTCACATGTGTTGTCCGTGAATTCAAGGCATGCTAATCATCAGATTTTAAAATAAAGCAATCATTCATAACATGCCCTACCTTTCCACAGTAATGACAATGAATAGAGACATTCAAATTTTTCTTCAGAGAGTATGCCTGAAATTTCTGTGGGAAGGCAGAAGTTCTACCATTTCTATCATGGGCATTGTGAATTCCTCTCATATGCCAACAGTCCTTGACTGTATGGTCAGTCCTTCTACAGTTATGACAGAAGTGAGGCTTTCTATTTGCAACCAGTCCTTGCCTCTTTAGAGCAATGAATTTTTTGCTATCCCTGAATTCATCATTCTTCAAAACAAGGCAATTATGTATTACATGATCAGATCTACCACAGTAAAAGCATTTAATAGCCCCTTTTTAGACAGCATGATTGTCAACATGAATGTTTCTAGTATGCACCTGAGGATTTTGAAATGAACTTATTTTATTTGAAGGCTTTCTGAAAGTTTTAGAGCCATTTATTCTTTTCCATGCATTCAGATCATCAGATTTCTTGATACGACATTCATGCTTCATATGGCCAACTTTACCACAGTAATAACAAGAAATTTTCTTTGATTGTGCATATGTGTGTGAATTGGAATTATGTACAACATGCACATGGGTTCCAGCAACACCAATTTGTGATTTCTTTTTCACATATTTCTATTTATTAGATCTAATTTTAGGAGTTTTCTGCCGTGAAACAAGAGTAATTTTCTTAGATGTGCCAGAAACATCAGAAGCATGAACAAATGAGGTTTACAATTTATGTTCAAATGATTTCTTGTTCACTAGGCTGTAGTCAAGCCCTTCTTTTTGAAAATTAACTTTAACTCCTAACATCCTATCCAAATTTTCTTTGCCATCTATAAATCTAGACAGTGAGCTTTTCAAATCTTGGATTTCATTTTCAATAGATGCAATGAGAAGTTCATAACTAGCAATCTCATGTTCACTGCAGACAACACATTCATTCTTTTTTTTTAATTATTTTTTGGGGGAGGGGAAAGCGGGGGCCACACCTCTCGGGGGGAGGTGAGGCTCAATCCTGCACCCTCCTGCCACCTGCGCAGGAGGGGGGGAGGGGGGTGTCCACCCCACCACTGGCAGGGGGACCATTCATTTAATACTTTATTTGCAGTTTTATAACTTTCAATCTCTTGTTCTAGCGCATGCACTTTTTCATATTCATCAATAGACAAACATTTTCCCTTTTTAAAAGTAAGCTGTTTTTCAGACATGGCTGTATTTAATTGCTTTAGTTTTTCACTTTCTTCTTTCAAGTTCTCAATCAGTTCTTCTTCTGCTTGTTCCAGTTCTATTTTCTTTTCTATTAGATCTTAATTTTCTTCTCTCAATGAGACAATTAAGTCTTTCTGCCATTCAAGGTCCGAGAGGAGACCTTCATTCAGTTCTTTCACAAATGAACACTCATTACAAACAGAGTTATCAGAACATGTGTCTTCAGCTTCTTTTCTTAGCTTTCTATTTTGAGTTTTAGATTTATCAAGATTTTTTTGAAGTTTTGTGTTTACTACCTCAACGGCTTCAAGTTTTTCAGATTTCAAATTGTTTCCCTCCTCAAGATTTTTAAGTTTCTTTTCAGCTTTTTCAATTTGATATCTAAGATCTTCATTCTCATATTTCAAGGCTTTCAAGCCTTCATTGTCAAAATCAGTGTGAGCTGAATTATTTGACTTCTTTTTCAAGGATTTATTTTGTTTTTATAATTTTTCGTACCTCTCAAGCAATTCAGCAAAAGCATCTTCCCAATCTTATATGGAGAAGTTCTCAAACATAGAGCTTACCTCTTCATCATTACTTCCTTCGTGGCTTTGCATGCTGTCACCCATGAGGCACTTGTGTTGCTCCTCCTTCTTAAGAATAGCAACTAGTTTGTCCCAGATTTCCTTCGCAGACCTGGAGGAGGACACAAATGAAAAAATGGTATGATCAATAGTATCTTTCAAGATATAGAGGGCTCTAAGATTTTCATTGTTCTTCATTTTGTGAATATCAGTCCATTTGGACATATCTTTGGGTAGTTTGTGGGGACCTTTAGAGATGAGGTTCCACAGGTTTGGATTAACTGAATCCACAAATATACACATACTGCCTAGCCACGTAGAAAAATCAGAACCGTCAAACTTCGGTGGGTGAGCCATTGAAAAATCGGACAAATAAAACAATGATAGCGCACAAGGGACAGCATGACCTTCTCTCATATTATTAAATCTGATCTATCAGAGACCCGCTCTGATACCAATTGTTAGGTACCTTGGGTGCCAACGGATCTAGAAGGAGGGTTGAATAGATGTATTATAATCTTTTGCCCTTTTAAAAAAATTAACAGATAAACACACAATATACTAAACTGCAGGTGGAAGATGTGAAGCACAGCGGATCTAATAACAACATATTAAAACAATGACACAAATCACCTTACGCGGACTAATGGGTCAAGGGAGCATGCAAGGTGTAGTCAAATGCAGTAGCAGTGAGAGCTCAGCAATTAGACATGGCTACTGCACATCAGTCTCCTAGTGTGTGTGAGCAAAATGTAAATGTGATCGGGGGAAGACAACTAGAGGTGCATGTGATGAGGCTAGCACACCAACCTATGAATGGGGAAAGAAGACATGGAACAATCACACAAATCACAACCCACTGCACAGGAATTTTTAAGGTGGCTCGGTTGCAAACCCGCAACCTATGTCCACCCCTTACCAAATCGGTTAGGCTTTACCACACGAGGACAAAGTCCTCAACACACACGGGGATGAAATCCACCCGACACACACACACGAGGACGAGCCCCCCCCCCCCACACACACACATGGGGATGAGCCCCACACACACAGACATGCACAGACAAGGGAAGGCAAGCTGCAAGTGTAGCAAAAACACACAGGGACAGACTCCCAATCACACGCGGCTGAACACAGCCTGAAACCACTTCCGGTCTCTCACCAAAGCACCGGACACACACATACTACTTAGCAGATGTGAGATTAACATAAACAAATACAGACAAAGGAGAACACCCAAACGGTGGCTTCAGATCAAAGTCTTGAAGCTATTTCAACCAATCTGGACACAAGTCCGATCAAGCTTCTTATCTACTCACAGCACTAAACTGGTTCGGACCTAGCACTGGGATGCACTCTACCTTCTCTTTTCTTCCTCACAGATATTCAGCTAATGCATAGAGGACGTTGGCTTCTTCTTCAAGGGTTGCAGTAACCAGAGCAAGTGACGGAGGGGCGTCCAATTTATAGTCCTCAAAGGCCAGAGACTTTCCCTCCAAGTCTTCTGCAATTTTGAATGGCTGGTAATAAACAAAGAGGTTTGACTAGGGGAGCCTACAGAACCTTAATTCTCATTGCATAGAGGATGTCCTTTGCTAGGGATATTTTTTCTTTCAGTCACAATCCTTGCTGGCTGGTGCAGGGGACAGGACTTGCAGAGAGGGAGAACTTTCCAAGGGTGCTGTCCTGACAGATCCTTTGTCCAAAAGGTAGCTCTTGTTCACTTATGATGACAAGGACATTTGTGTGTCCTAGAAATCTTCTCCCCTCCTTAAAAATCATGTTTTTAGAGGATTACGTCGAAACTCTTTGCTCTCTACACGATTTTCAAAAAAATAGATCTGACAGAGTACTTTGAGTTTTCCTTCAGTGAGGTCGACCTACTGTGAAAGTGAGGTCGACGCGGCTTTGTAAAAATGCGTTTCAAATAGCTTCTGGAAGCACCATGAGGTTGACCTTCTGATGGGATGAGGTCGACCTGTCTGTTCAAGGCACAATTTCTGCAGCTTCTGGGAGGCAGCCTGAGGTCGACCTCATGTTGACAGGAGTTGGAATGAGGTCGACCTGTCTTGAAGAAACTGCCCGTATAACGGGTTCTGGAAGACACTGAGGTCGACCTCCTGATGGAGTGAGGTCGACACAGTTATTGGCCTTTCTCCTTTCTATGAAAGACTTGAGGTCGGAGCAGTGAGGCTGAGGTCAGAGCATCAACGTGGTGAGGTCGATGAAACCTTCAAGGGATCTGCAGTTGTTGGCAAGCTTGAGCTTCATGGCGTTGACGCAAGACTGAAGGTGCGTCGACGCATCCTTTGCTGAAACTGCCTTACAGGCCATTTGTCACAGGTAACACCTATTTGTCACCCTTATCTATCTATTTGTCACCCTTATCTTCTATTTGTCACCCTTACTCAATTGATTTGTCTGCCTTCATTTCAGCAAGAGGGTGAACTCCACTTGGCTTATTCTTCTTAATATCTTTCTATTTGCATTACCTACCTTGATTTCTGTGCAGCCAACAGTATTCAACTTTTCATTACCTACCCTTATTTCTGTGCAGCCAATTACCTCGATTTCTATGCAGCTAGCAATGTCTTGGCTTCTATGAGCATATCTCATGCAATTTGTTCTGCCAAAGTTCTTTCTTCAAAGCTTAATTTCTCTTTCTAGAGTTCTCTCAATCTTTGCTTGCACATATCATGAGTCTTGAGTCTACTGAGCCTTTTTCTTGATCTGCTTGAGGGCTGGCTCGCTGCGTTGACGCGGTGAGGCTTGTGCATCGACGCCATGAGTGTTGCAGATGCCAGACAGAACCTTGATACAAAGGTGTCGACACCTGGTGTCGACACTCTTCCTCTGAGTTGCAGAAGTCTGCTAAGCTTGTAGGCTTGCTTTCAAAGAATTTTGTTTGCACAAATCATGAGAGATTTAAGGCACAATGAAAAGGTCATGATTGTTTAACTAATTCTCAATTAGGCTTGTATGAATCATGAGTCTTTTTATGAAAGACATTGCATGTAGGCAACAAAGACATAGTTGAATCATTACAAAAACACAATAATGACTTATAGTTGGACATCATCAAAATATTAGAATTAACGCATGTTCCACACATGCACAACAGGCTCGGGGGAGGCCCATCTTGGAGTTCGAAACGTCGCGATGCCTCTTCCAAGGACCGCTTGGGCCTATAGATATCTTGTGTACCTACGCCCTACGTTTCCTCCATTTAGGGCTTTTCCCTTCATCATCTTCGCAATTTGAGAGGATTCATGCGCCGTGGAGACGACCAGAGGGAGCGAAAAATTACAGAAGCCTTCGCAGAGTTGGCAGAGACCATAGCAGCGGTGATCCGTCAGTTTCCCCCTGCGGCCAGCTCTTCCAGCTCTGGTACCTCTTCTCCTCCTTCTCATTCTTCCGTGGCGGAACACGATATCAAGGTTGAGGTCCAGGGGTTCGAGCAGGGCGCGGGGAGTTCAGGGCCCGCGTCCGACCATCATTTGCGCAGTGAGTTGGGCAACGCCGAGGTGAAGGAGATTGAGAGGCGCTTCAAGTTGCCATGGTAGTACTACTTTTCTCTGGCCAAACCTCACGAGTCTAGCCTGGACACCTACTCAGGCCTTTTCTGCATCTTTCTTTTAGCTTGGAAGTGCGGTTTTCATCTTCCTCTCCATCCCTTTGTTGAGCAGCTACTGAAATTCTACCAACTGGCTCCTGTCCAATTGGTTTCCAATTCCTACACCTTCATCTTTTCCTTCATCACCCTTTATCGCTCGTGTGGCCTCGTCACGTCTTTAGACCTCTTTCACGCCTTCTTCGAGTTGAAGGAGCAAACCCACGCCGGGAAGGGTTTCTTCTACCTCCAAGCGAGGAGGGGGAGAAGTTGTGTGACCTTCTCCCCTTGGGATTCCTCGCATAAGGGGTGGAAAACCCAATTCTTCTGGGTAGGCTTTACTAAGGGTGTTTCTAGCTGGAGCTTTCCTGACAAGCCGAACTTCCAGTCGGTATTCCCCATGAAGCATCCGGTGATCTCCTCGGAGCTGGAGGAGGAGATCAGAATTCTGCAGGAGAATCGTCAACCGACCACTGAGCTGATGACTCCAGCCAACATTGAGGATTTTCCCAGTCGTGCACTGCCTTCCGGAGGTAAGGACCTTGGGGCTCAACCTTGCACCTTTTTGTTCTGGTTGGTTGAGCCTTCGCTGACGACTTGACTTCCGGTGGGCAGAAACGAGGCGTGGTGACGATGACGAGGAGCAACCGTCAGAGCAGGAGGTCATCGAGCAAAGGGAGGTGGTTGACTCAAGCGCGCCTCGAACTTTCGAGGGTCCTTCCCCTGCCCGAGACAAGGGCAAGCAGATTGCTCAGGAGGATGACCTAGAGCGATGGGGGTCTAAGCACAAGGACCCCGGGGAGCGGCTGATGCTATCCTCGATGAAGGCTCTGACCTCCGAGAAGAGGTGGCTGAAGAAGGCGAAGACCCTCCACCCAACCGAGGAGTCTCCGGCTGGGGGTGCCCATCGTCCGAGCCCTCTGATGGCTGAGACAGAGGTGCCCGCCGTAACTGAGAGGACTTCCGCTGAGCCCACAGGAGTGCAAGTGGAAGAGGCTGGCCGTGAAATTTCGGCCGAGGCTACTGGGGCGCGCGATGAGGAGGAGGAAGTCGGGGTGAGGATCCAGGCCGAGCCGAGCGGCACAGCCTCGAGTTTGGGGACGTCTGGAGAGGATGTCCCAGTGTTGACTCCTCCAGGGAGGGCTTCTCCCCAGCAGCAAGGGTGATTCACCATCCAGGCCTCACTATATAATCGGTGCCGAGCTCTGGCACCTCCGTCTGTTCAGGAGGAATTCCGACATTGCTCCCCTCCCATGCTTTTTGAAAGGATCATGGAGGGAGGGTTGTTCGTGGCTCAGCTAGGGGCTGAGATAGCTGATTTCTTTACATTACTAGAGAGCGAAGAGAGGGCTCAGACTCGAGCCCGCGTTGAGTCCGACCGAAGAATCGGGTAGTTGACCTCCAAGCTTGGGGCTCTCCGGCGAGAGGTGATCTCACTTCGGGCACGGGATCGGGCGAGCGAAGAAGAATCTCGGTCGTAGGCTGAGCAATTAGCTCAAGCTCGGTATATAGCCGAGCTTAAGAGCAAGCTCCTGGAAGAGGAGCGTCAAGCTCATGCGGTGCACTCGGGGCGGTGGACGGCTGAGCGAGTGGAGCTCGGGAGCTGGGTCCAGGAGGCCGAGCGGGCCAAGGGGGAGGCCGAAGTGACCCGGGCTGAGGCCGAGGCAAATCTAGTCGAGGCCGAAGCGAGGGTGGCCGAGCTCGAGGTGAAGGTAGCAGGAGTCGAGGCGGAGGCGGTCGTGCGATATCAGGACTCAGAAGAGTATCGACAAGCCTAAAAGAAGGCCGCCTTCGCTTATTATGAACCGATCTATCGGCGGGGGTTACAGAAGGGCTTCGCTCAAGGCTTCAGGCGGGCAGTCAGGCTGGCTGGGGCACAGGTCCTCGACGAGCTTGTCTTCGACCCCGGGCAATGCTACGACTCAGATGAGGAAAGTTCAGACTCTCCTTCATCAACGTCGAGCGATGGAGGGGGGAGCAAGGGTACCTCTGCTTCCATGGATAGGAGATCACCAACTCCGGCAACCTCGAGAGAGCACGCGGTCGAGGCAGTTCTACACGAGTGGGGTCGGTGCCTGGGCCGGCCGTCGCCGAAGGAACCGGGGGTGAATCATCGATCGTCGAGGATCCCCCGCCTGTCAAAATTCAAGGGGGGCCACGAACTTCCCCAACTTCCCCTATCTCCATAGACTAGGCTCGGCTGGCCCTTGTATTTGTTGGCCTTTTTCCCCTTTTCTTCTTTGTTTTTTGCTATCTGGAAGCTCTCAGTGTACTTCTTTTTACTTGGAACATAATGGCAATGGAGTTCCGTGCAATTTTGAATGCTTCCTACCATATTTAACCGAATCTGATCTTTTGTACCTATGGTTGTCAGCGTATCAGATATCCAGTACAATTTTTCTACGAAAAATCAGAGCACACGTCAGTCAGCCGAATTGTTGGCGTCGATCTGACGCCCTTCCATCTCCCGAAGCTTTAAATGACCTATCCTTTCGCGAGTTTCCAATGAAGGGTCCTGGGGGGATTTAATGAGGCCGACGACTTAATTGCTCCTTGGGGAAGACGTCCACCTTCCCTTGGAGATCCCTTCGTGAATGTTTGAGGGGAGGATTAATTAAGGCAAAGCTCTCCCCCTTCGGCCTATAAAAGGCTCCGAAGGGTGCCTCCTTCTCTTCACGCTACGTAAGGGTTTCACCGTTTCCCCCTTCTTTCTCTACTTCCCTGGCAAAAGCATGGAGGTGGATGACGAAGATGAAGGCTCTCACGACCGTTGGGGTGTCTAGGCTGCTTCAACGTAGAAGAATGGACGGCAACTGGGTGGACGGCGTAGAAGAATGGCCGGCGCATAATGAGGTGCTATTTCATTACTTCTGGACCTCCACCCCACCCGGAGGGGGGAAGAGCTCAGGGGAGGGAATGAGAGAGAAAGTCATTCAACACCATGGCCTCACCTCTTTTCCTCCATTGTTCTCCCCTCCTCCCCTCCCACTCCTTGTACCCCAAGGGAGTGTTCAACTCTCTCCCCCTCTTCTGCTCTTCTTATTTCTTCATGTTGCTTCTTGCCCGTGCCATTAATTCTTGATGGCTTCATTATTCTTGTTTTCTACCAAGTTGGTAGCCGGGCATACAACTCTTATTTTTTGTTTACTGATACCATCTCTTCCAAGCTACCTGAGCAAATTAAGTCAGTCGCCTACCTCCCCGAGCCACTTTACACACTGGGTGGAGTCAGTGGCTCGGTTTGAAGCTGCTAACTTTCTCTGTACCGAGCTATCAGCTTGCATTGTATCTGTTTCTTCTCTCCTTTTTTTATGCACATTATACTAGCCACGGCCTATGTGATGTACAATACTTTTGATGCAATAAAAATGAGAGTTGCTATCTTTGTGGATTTCTTACATATATGGAAGGGCTTAGAAATAAAATTTTCGTAATGTCGCAGCATTCCAAGTCCGAGGGATTGGTGTTCCTTACATGGTAGATAACTAGTACGCTCCTTTCCCGAGCATCTCGACCACTCGGTAGGGGCCTTCCCAGTTAGGGGCCAGCTTCTCCGTCGCCTCCAGTGGTCGAGAGGCTTTGGCCTTTCTTAGAATGAAATCTCCCGGTTGGAATTGTCAGTCTCAGACTCGGGCATTGTAATTGTTGTGTCCCCTAGTTTTGATGATAACAAACCACAGTTCATTGTTGAATGTTGTGGTGTGATTAATGATTTTTTGCTTAAGTAATGTTTTGGACAGCTCAAGTGAAGGACACTCAAGTGTCAACCTATCATCTGGACGTGTCAACACTTCATGAAGAAACCAAGTTAAAATCAGTTCAGGTTGAGCTCTGGAGTGAGCAAGGTGTCGACACTTCCAACAATCTGTCGACACGCGTAGAAGAAAAGTATGGTCCGACCGTCTCTGGCTAGCTTCTATTTTACACCAAGTGTCGACACCCTGTGGAAAAAGTGTCGACACCTTGGCTCCAACGCAACGGGCTTCATCTCTGATTACTACATATGTCCCGACACCGCCTAGTGAAGTCTCGGCACGATCCGCACGTGAGTATGGCGCGCATGTCGACACTTGTCCGTCAAAGTGTCGATCTGTTCTGCTTGGAAGCCATGGTTCTTCAGGATCGTAATGGGATGTGTCGACACCCTGTGTGTAAAGTGTCGACTGTTGGGGCTGGTGCGATAGATTCAGAGGAGGGGTGAATGAATATATCCTTAAGAATTTTGCCCAATTGATAAATTTGAACACTCGGATATATGGAATTGAAACGAACTAAGTTCTATCAAGTTTGAAAGACTGGTGTGTTTAATCAAACAAAGAACGTGCAATCAATTGGCTCACTGGACATAGAAAGACAGATCGTGCCTAGGCATCCATCTAACGGAAGCAAACAGTAGGCATTCAAACCATGGTGCACGAAGGAATTTTTAGGTGGTTCGGTCCACAAACCTACGTCCACCCCACACTCTACCCGAGTGTGGATTCCTGCTGACTCACAGCTTGAACGGCTGGGCAACACAGCTTGCCTACATCAGTTGGGCCTCATAGCTTGCCATCCACTGAGCATCACAGCTTACTATTCCGCTTAGCATCATAGCTTGCTGTCCAAGGTAACCACCTTGCCTGCTGAGCATCACAGCTTGCTCTGCTGACTCAGCTTGAAAGAAAGGTTTAAAAGAAAAATAAGAAATGGGAAATCACAGCGACAGAAAGTTGTATACGATAAAATACAAAGTGGCTCTCAAAAAGCTGACTGGCCTAGATTTGATCTACGGTCCAGTAAAGATAAAGCATCAGAAGACTCTCTTCTTCTTCTTCTTCTAAACTCTTGATTTCTCTTTCTTCTTTTTTTTCTTTTTTACTGCTCACTCTTTCTTTTTCGAACACTCTCCTCCTCTGCTCTTCTTCTGCTCTCTCTTTCTTCCTCTTCTTCTGCTTCTTTTCCCTCTCTACTGTTATCTCTTTTCTTCTCTCGGATCGTGCAGGCTCTCTCTGCTTCTACTCTTTTAGGTAAGTTCCCAATTTCGATCACTCTTTTCACGATCGCTGTTCTCTGGATGGAGAGGTCCCCCTTTTATAGCATCAGCAGATAGATGGGTGTGTGTCTTCCACGAATTCCCGCCCTAGAGTCTAGACCACGTGGCAGCATTTCAGCTCACTGCTTTACATGTGTCACGATCCTGGCACATCCTCCATTCTTGGATCACGTGCTCTTCTTAAGTTCCTCGACCAGCAGTCATGTCAGATCAGACTTGTTATCAGTTTGAGTTAATCTGAAAGGAAAGAAAGAAAGACGCACCGAGTTAGTTCGAGAGTTGAACTAAGCATGTACAGACTTGATGGTGTGTAATGCAGTATGCATATAGGAAAGTATGCACATTGAAGAGGAATGCTCAGACACGCCAACAAAGAGTGTACAGACTTTGTATGCATGCGACAAGACGATGTATAGACTTTTGTGTGCATGATACTACTTTACGTATGTATGCAACATAATGTATAGACTTTGAGTGCATGGTACAAAAGATGCATTGACTTGCTGTGCCTAGAGTTTAAGCATGAATACATAATGTACAAACTCTGATGAAATGATGTATAGACTTAGACGCTCGAATCAACAGAGGTTGTACAGACTTGTGAAATGATGCACTGACTTTGTGTATTTTGTGTATGCGTGAGACAAAGCGATGCACTGACTATGTGTATGCGTGAGGCAAAGCGATGCACTGATTCAATGTGCATGAATACATACATTGCACCATCGTTGTCTATGAAGTCAGCATGAGAATGCACTGATGTTGGGTATGCACCGGCTATGCAAATGTGAAGAAATGCACCGACTATATGGTGTGCAATTACAGATAATGCACCGATGCAAACTACACTTATTATGCACGAACTAGAATTGCACCGATGGAGAGAACAGACAATGCACCGAATATGCATGTGTTTCTACAGAGTTAATGCTAGAACACACAACTGGCTGTGTCAACGCAGTGCCCATACTGCGTCAACGCACACCCCCTTTCAGAATTGGTATCCTTCCAGAAATACTAGACTGAGTCGACGCAGCCACTACAGTGCGTCGACGCACTCTATATACCAGAACCCATACGACTCTTTATGCATGCATGGAAGTAAGATGCTCAATCAATCATTCATATGCAGACACATGGTGATCAATCATTCATACTCATAGTGCTTGCTGACATCAAAACCATAGGGGCACAACAATCTCCCCCTTTTTGATGATGGCAACACTATGAGTCACACCGACCCAAACTATTATCCCCCTTTGACTTCATGAAAAAGAAAATAGTTTAAGAGAGAGAAAATTCAGCAGGTATGAAAAGATAGATATAACATCTCCCCCTTTAACTATATGAAAGCACATTAGAGCTAGCTATTCTCCCCCAAAGAAACAAGCGAAATGAGCACTGAAGAAAAATATAATAACTCCCCCTATCAACATGAATGATTGACTACACTCCTCTTAAATGCAGATGACCTAGAACTCCCCCTGAAGTGCAGGAATAAATTCTGGTTAACCAATGAATCAATCTGAAATATGCCATCACAAGGAATCCAAAGCAATAATGGTTGTGGCACCTCACATATGTATGGACAGAATAAAGCAGGTGGAAAGTCCACAGAACCAGAACTGGTTACAGAAACAAGATGGAAGATTCCAACAGTGTGGACAAGAGTAGGGGTGAGAAATAGTCAAAGCACAGTACATCTCAAGGAGCAATCAATCAACCGATAAGAGAGAATTGTCAACAAAGTTCATGTTGATCAAGTTGTCAGGGGTGAATCAGACCATGAGGGATTGTAAGGCATGCACCACTACAATAAGTCTTAACATGAATAGACTCTCCTATCATAGAGGGTTATGAATTGGCAACTTGACCAACCTGATTTAATTATGATGTATACCAAATTTGTCAATTAAATTCATTACGTATATCTGAATTCAAGTTTTAATAAAGGTGAACCAAATAATCAGATAACACTCAGGACTAATCATCTTTATCTTACACGCATGATCTCAATGACTCCTTTGAGAGTTACACATATTAGTATTGAGATTAAACACTTTTACAAGAGCATGAGTTGACAGAGTTTGCAAGATATTTTCA
The DNA here is from genome assembly GCA_022559845.1 of Amorphophallus konjac. Lineage (NCBI taxonomy): Eukaryota > Viridiplantae > Streptophyta > Magnoliopsida > Alismatales > Araceae > Amorphophallus > Amorphophallus konjac. The sequence goes on from CM040121.1 coordinate 155,282,191, forward strand.
TTTGAAGCACATTATACTTTTCTTGAGCAATTTAAGTTGATCAACACCTTTTTACGTGAGGCACAAAACGTCTCAGGTGAAGTGACCCAGTTACCCAGTGTGATAACTGTCATTACCTCTCAATATTGAGACCAGAGTTAGCAATAGAAATATCTTTTTACGTGAGGAGACACCTTGATTAGAGGCCAGACTCCCCAGTTACTCAACACACACATGTCATTGCTCTGTCAGGTTCTCAATAAATTTTCACCAGAGATAACTATGGCACTTCATGACGTAGGTTTACTCTATTTCATTGATAGAGAACCCAGTTTCTCAGTGACCAAGTCATTGCTCTGAATTCAATTTTTTTTTCATTTAGTCAACATTTTTCAAGTTAATATTTAAAAACAATACTCACTCTATGTATCTCAACCAAAGTAGCATTGATTTCAAATTTTCAGATTTTAGATGAGTGAGTCTAAGGTTTTCATGACACATGTGGTTAAAATTTATTAAAGCTTATCATTCAGATATTTTTCAAGTCATTTAAATGCAAATCTGAGAATACATAAACCTTATATCAGTCTGATTTAGTGGTCGTTCTTAAACCTATATGATAGGAATTTCTACATGATTCTCAGACTGAATTGCAAGGCATGCAGCTTGTGTTCCTCAGATCAGATCAAAAATACAGTTGACCAGCTAATCAACAATAGAAACAAATCAGTCACACCAGCTAAGAAGTGTGTGAAGGATGAGTGTAAGCTGGTGGAAGAGTCAACAACAAGAGAGAAAAGCATTAGAAGAGAGTATATCAACAAGCAGTAGCTGAGTCTGGAATACAGACAGATCAGCTATTTCAGTGAAGACAGCAGAGAATTCAATTGAAACAAATTGAGAGCATTAGAAGAACTAATAAACTAGACAGGAATATTTCAGGTGAAAGTGAACAAGATGATCTAAAAAGCTCCCTCTGTCTAGATGCATCATGTAATCAACAAAGCATGAGCAACAGTATGGTTAACCAAGAATGGTTGAACTCCCCCTGACTAAGTGCATGATATATGATGAAAGCACATCACATGATTTCAAGTTTGACATTCAATTATAATCCATGCACTTCAGACAGAAGTGAGCTACCATGAACATGATTGAACAATTCCTATTTCAGAAAATTTCAATTTAGCACCAACAAAGCAACATGATATACAGTCATTTCAAATTCTTAATTTTCGGATAATGGAATTTAAACAAAGTGTTCAGAACTGACCTGAAGCATAGGATCCTGGGGTTTTCATTTTGAGTGTCTTGGTTTATTTACCCCTTTATTCATCAACTTCCAGGGCACACCTGCAGCACATTAATCATTTTGATCCTGCAGGGACCCAAACAGCCTTGGGTCCTGCGTTAACCTTGATAGGTGTTCTGAACAGTCTTTTAGCAACATTATCATCATAATCAATTAGGTAACAACTATCCATGGAGTGACCAGATTTTCCACAATATCTACATGAAACAACAGATTTTCTGGTCCTATAATGCATATCAACAGCGGTCTGAGACCCATGAACATAAGCATGAAATGTTCTGTTGTATGCATGGACAGTTTGTTTCTTATTACCTGATAACCAACAATTTATAGACTTATGACCTGGTTTATCACAGTTAAAACATGAAAAGTTCACATGTCTTTTGGCAGAGAATTTAAAAAATTTGTCATTAACATGGCTTCCTTGGGCATGCAAACAGTCCTTGACTGTATGGCCATGCTTTCCACATTGAGAACAGCTAATTGGATTTCTTCTGAAAGAGCCTGACCAGCATTCGGTGGCCTTGTGACCAGATTTGTTACAGTTATAGCAAGTGATGTGCTGGTTTACAGGAACAAGTTTGTTCTTATTAAAACCAAGTTGGTTTGCAGAGAATTTTGTATGATATGAACGTGATCTTTTCTTACAACTTGTAAACTAACATTGAGCAGCCGTGTGTCCTGCTTTTCCACAGCAAAAATAATTTATTTTCTTTCTTTGAAAAGCATGATTTCTAACAGGAATTTTCTGTGCAGTAGTAGCAGCTAGGTCATCTAATTCAAACAACTTACACTCATGCATCATATGACCTATCTTATTGCAATAAAAACACTGCACATTCTTTTTCTTTTCAAACTGAATTTTATGAGAAGATTTTTTACAGCAATTTTTCTTTTTCATTTGTTCAGCCCCGTGCTTATGAATGCTCTGAGATTTCTTAGGTAAAACAGATTTTGAGGTACCAGCACATTCTGAACTTTTCACAACTGTAATGCCCGACAATTTATAGCATTTTATTTAATAAATAAAAATTTTTGCATGCTTAAAAGGGTTGAATATATTGGTTTATTATATTTATTTATGTCATGAAAATAAATTAAGAGAATTTTTAAAGGTTAGAAGAAAGTAAAGAGAAAAAAAATAATAAGAAAAATTTAAAAAAAATATTTGAGAGTTAATGTGTTTAAAATAGAATAAGAAAAAGATTAAAACAAAAAAAGGGTCATAAACATAAAAACAAAAATTTTAAGGTTAAAATCGAAAAAAAATAAAAAAATTTAAAAAAAAATTGGGCTGGCGGGGGCGGGCGAGCACCCCCCCCCCTTTTTTTTGTTTTGCCGCTTTGCGGCTTAAATTAAAAAAAAATTTAAACTTGTTTATTAGTTAGTTTAATTATCTTCCTTCTTTAGTCAATCCCACATGCCATATAGCTATAAAAAAAGAGAAAAATATAGATTAGTCAAAAGTTTAGGCAGAGTGGGGTTGGTAAGGGTTGGAAGGTCAAATTTTTAATAAAATAACATTAAAACAAATGTTTAAATCCTAACCATTGATTTAAATGAAGGGTTAGGATGGATTAGGCCAAAACTACTATAAATAGAGGGGTAAGGGGCTTTATTTGCATCCTTTAGAAGCTGGGTACATGAGGTGCTGAGGAGAAGGTGCATAGCCTATTAAGGAGAGGTTTAAGCATTTTTTTAAGGTAAGGGATTAATACTTATTCCCCTAGATTAGCATGTATTAGTGTATTTAGATTAGTTTATGGTATGAAGTCAGTATCTATATAGGTATTTAACTTCATAGATTGTGGTTTATTAATCTGTAATTTTATCTTGGTCGGATTTGTATTTAATCATTAAGTTAAAGTATGTGATTAAGGGGCTAATTAAATGATTAACATCTCAAAATTATCAACGGTGTATGATAAATTGATAGAACTTCCAGAATCATGATACCTGATGTTAGGAACTTTCTGCACAAATGTTTATGTCTAATTAAATTTATTTTCAGGTTTATAGATATTTCGATATTAACCTAAAGGTGTTTAAATTACACAAAAATATCAAAGGAGTATATTAAAGCACAATAAATTGTGGGAAGGTATCTTACTATGAGTTTCACTTGTATAAAAATTTTCATACTTTCTGGATCATAATATTTATTTTTAACAAATTTTCATACATGATAAAATGTATAAATATTTGTATAGAAATTATGAAAAATAGAAATAATGTTTCCAAAGGTCTTAAAATTTTACAGTATGATCCTGACATTTAGTATGATGAATTCTGATGATAAAAATAATAACTGATATCTGCAAGAAATTTTAGGTAATTTTTGATATTTTAATAGAAGTGTAAAATTTTGAGAAAAATAGAAATAATGTATGAAAAATCTTACAACTTTACCAGAAGACTAAAATACTTGTTAGAACTAATTGATGAAAACTTTATCTCACTATGATAACAGAATCATCACTGGTATAATTACTAATGTTTAAACAATTAATTTGAAATTTTAGATAAATACAAATATTCTGTGAAAAATCAACAAAAATCACAGAAGTGATGTTTTGATATCTGTAAATTAATTTTCAATATTTTTAGGCCATTTTAAATATTCTGTATAATTTTCTCTAATTAAAAATTATTATTGTAAATTCTTGTACATTTTAGAAACTGATATAAAAATTTAGTAAATAGACATACTAAATGAAAAATAACGAGAATTTCCACATATCATACATCTGACTGAAACAATATTTTGTAAATTTTTGGAAGTTATCTGATCATTTTGGATATAATTAAGTGATTTATTATTCATGATATCTTTTTCTCACTTATTATGAAAAATAGTAACATAGTGTGAAAAATATTAATACAGCGTGAAAAATAATGACAAATTTTAAGAAAGATAATTCTGTTATAAATGATAGTTTGACTAATTATGGTGAATTTTAGAGTGTTGTAGATATATTTAGTTAATATTTCATATATTATATAATTCAAATAATTCTGTAAAAATTGTTATTCCTGCATGAAAAATTATGAAACTTTTTCTATGCAATATTACAGATAATTTTAAGTTCCTGTAAAAGTTTCATGATCCTATGAATTTGTTAGCTAAATTTAGTCAATTATGTTGCATTTTAGAGTATAAGTAATTTTAGAAAAAAAATATAATTGCTTTCTGAAAGAAAGTAAAAATTTGCTGTTCTGATCATTTATGTAAATATATTGATTCCTTGAAATTTCAAAGCATTCTGATATATGTAAATAGATTTAGTAATTTTTGCCTATATAAATATGTCATTATAATTGAATAACTTGAAAGTTCATAAAAAGAAAAATGATTTCAGTATTGGTAAATTAATATTCACATCATAAATTTTGAGTGGCATGTGTCCATTTCACATATGTCATATTTATATTTTTACCGTACCGTTAGTAATGCCAAATGGACACTGCCACCATAGGGGGAGACTGGAACCAAACTGTAGAAATGCCCCTATGGGGAGGTTCACACTGTACTAGCCCCGAGGGTAACGGGGATTGAAATCCTGGAGGTGGACAAGTACCACTGGTTAAGGTGGAGAGGACTTCTCCCGGTTCTGCGCAGTAACCAAGACTCATCACTATTTACCTAGGTGATCGAGTACCGACTAACTGTCCTTCTAGTGGTGGTTTGGGCACTGTGTCTGGCTATTTATACCACTATTTACTTTTACTGAACTGAAATTGAACGACTGTCACTGCCTACTGAATTGATATTGAACAACTTTTATTGTTCACTGAGTCGTTACTTATACGACTATTACTGTTTACTGAATCAATATTAGAACTGTTTTTACTTATCACTGGAACTATTGTTACTGCTCATTTAACTGATATTGAATTTACTATTGTTACATTTTTACTGTTACTGCATGGTAAATATTTACTACTGATGAATCTCCAGTATATCGAATGGTGATTTGGAAAAGGGCAGATTACGTCTGTCTGGATCCTTTCACTATGCGTGAGACTACTTTGCCTAGTACGGGAATCATTAGTTAATGTGGATAAATGATGAATCCTTATCTACTTTGTCATGGGTAGGATAACTTTTAATGTACATGCTTTCTTTGTTAAATGATAATAGAATGACTTATGAAATAACTTGTTGTAAATCACTTTGAATATGTTGATACATGTTTTGACTGGGGACTATGCTTAGTCTCTTACTGGGTCTATTCGTAGACTCACCCCATTGAACAATTACAGGAGAAGCGGTAGAAGGAAGCGAGGAGTGATCTCGCAGTGTTTGACCGCGACTCGGATCTTACTACCAGTCTTTATCTTAGGTGGTTATGTTATGAATTATGTCTTATGTAAAAGAAAAAAAAGTGTGTGAAATTTGAATTTGTAATAAAAGACTTGTGAAATTGTTATCTTTATTTTTATCTATGTGGATGTAGTCATTTGACTGTAAGCTGATGAATTGAGTATTTTCATTTCCGCTGCAATGATATCTCAGTGTGTATGTGTAATTCTCAATCGTAATTGTACCGCTTGGGTTGTTCCCACTGTGACGTTCCGACCGGGATCCGACGGGAGTCTTTACGGCTGGACCGGGTCTCCGAGTCGGGGCGTCACAGAGAGTGGTATCAGAGCCCAAGATTGAGAATTTACATAAATGGTCATCAGCTTAATCCACATTCTAAAAATCCTTAGTTGGTAGGGTGTTATGATGAAAACCTAACCGTATTACTGCATTGTCAGACCATGGCGAGAGGAGGTCGTCGTGCGGCTCAGAATGACGATGCTCAGGAGGAGCCGAGAGGACCCCTAGCTCCGCCCCCACCACCTTTGGTGGACTATGGAATGTTCATGCAAGGGCTGGTTCAAGCTATACAGACCCAAGCGTAGACGCAGGCGGCACTTCAAGCGCAACTCCAGACTCAGGCAGCGTCACCTCAGGAGCAGGCTTCAGGAGGGGTGACTATGATGGAGAGATTTCGACGGATGTCACCACCCTCTTTTAAGGGGGAGAGTCAGCCAATCATAGCCAAAAATTGGCTCCGAGAGATCGAGAAGATCTTCCGGGTCATCCGATGTGCAGATGAGGACAAGACCAGTTTGGCTGCGTATATGCTATAGGAGAGAGCGGACGTATGGTGGGCGTCTGTTCTAAGGAATCAACCAAACAGACTAGAGCAGGATATTACTTGGGAAGAATTCACGGAGCTGTTTACGGTAAAGTACATACCGGAACATGTGCAAGACAAGCTGGAGCAAGACTTTCTGGCCCTAACTCAGGGGTCGAAGACCGTGCTCGAGTACGAAGCAAAGTTCGCGGAATTAGCAAAATATGCACCACACATTGCTTCATATGAAAGGAGGAAGGTGAAGAAATTTGTGGCGGGACTTCGACCGTCGCTTCGGACCCGCCTAGTTGCACTGGATCTTACTACTATGGAGGCGGCTCTTGGCGCGGCATGTCGTCAAGAGAGCGATATGGAGTTATATCAAGAAGAGAAGAGGACTTCGACAAAAAGGCCATCGGCACCCTTTCACCGGAATGATAAAGGTAAAAAGGTGATGAGAAATCCGTCACGATCGTTCGTGGCATGGAAGACCACACCACCAGCTTGGGGCAGCAACAAACCAGAATGCAAGCAATGTGGCAAGCGTCATGGCGGGGAAGTATGCTGGATCGCCTCCGGCAGATGTCTCCGTTGTGGTGATAAGGGCCACATGATTCGAGATTGTCCGAAGATGATGCAACCTATTGCTGCTCGGCCAGTAGCAGCAACAGCAGCTCCAGTGGCAGCTAGACCAGCAATAGTACTAGTCAGACCGGGAGCAGCGAGACCTGCGGGGAGACCCCGAGCGCCAGCTCGGGTATTTGCACTTGCGAGAGAGAATGCGGAACAGGCGGAGGATCTCACAGAAGGTACTATTTCTATCAATGGTATTCATGCTAGAGTACTATTTGACACCAGTGCCACACATACTTTTATTTCCGAGAAGTTTGCTAGTCAATTACATGAAGAATTTAGAATTGAGTCAGTGGACCTAGACGTGCCCCTATTGGTACACACACCTGCAGAAGCAGTGTCTACCAAGAGGCACATCCCCTCACTATCAGTCAATATAGAAGGAAGAACTCTGCCTGGTTATTTTTGTTGTTTACCTATGCAAGATTTTGATGCTATACTAGGACTGGATTGGTTAGAAGAGCATTACGCTCTGATAGATTGTCGAAGGAAGAGAGTAATTTTTCGCATCCCTAGAGAGAAAGAGTTTTCTCATCCCCTACTGAAGCATATGGCTGGGAAGAAGCTTGTAGTTTCAGTAATGAAGACTGTGCGAATGTTGAGGAAGGGCTACGATGCATTCTTGGCAAGCGTAGTCACAAAGTCGGATGTTGACCAATCACCGACCGTAGCAGAGATTGAGGTTGTTCGGGAATTCCTTGATGTGTTTCCAGATGATTTGCCCGGGTTACCACCTACAAGGGAGTTAGAGTTTTCCATTGACTTGTTACCTGGCACAGCACCTGTCTCTAAGGCACCCTACAGAATGGCCCCAGCAGAATTGTCAGAGTTGAAAAAGCAACTGCAAGACTTGTTAGACAAGGGGTTTATCCGTCCAAGTGTGTCATCATGGGGAGCTCCAGTTCTATTTGTGAAGAAGAAGGATGGTTCTCTTAGGTTATGCGTTGACTATCGCAAACTTAATGAGGTGACCATTAAAAATAAATATCCTTTACCCCGCATTTATGACCTGTTTGACCAGTTGCAAGGAGCCACAGTATTTTCAAAGATTGATCTACGTTCGGGATACCATCAATTGAGGATAAAGAAAGAAGATACATCCAAGACGGCGTTCCGGACGAGATATGGTCATTATGAATTTTTGGTGTTACCTTTTGGTCTGACAAATGCCCCAGCAGCTTTTATAGACTTGATGAATCGTGTGTTTAGACCGTATCTTGACACCTTTGTGGTTGTCTTTATTGATGATGTGCTGATATATTCTCCTGATGAAGCTTCACACAGAGAACACTTGAGGATCGTCCTCGAGACGCTAAGAGCGCATGAGTTGTATACTAAGTTCAGCAAATGTGACTTTTGGCTGACGGAGGTTCATTTCCTCGGGCATGTAATCTCAGGCAATGGTGTTGCCGTTGACCCCGCAAAGGTCCAGACGGTTCTGGAATGGGAGACTCCTAAATCACCCACAGAGATTCGGAGTTTCTTAGGGTTAGCTGGTTACTATCGCCGCTTTATAGAGGGATTCGCATCTCTGGCGGCGCCACTAACCAAGTTGACCCGAAAGGGAGTCAAATATATATGGCCTGAGAGCTGTGAGAAGAGTTTCCAAGAGCTGAAGACTAGGCTGACATCGGCACCAATTATTATTTTGCCTAGCAATGAGGATGACTTTGCTATCTATTCTGATGCATCGAAGGTTGGGCTAGGCAGTGTTTTGATGCAAAATAGAAGGGTGGTCGCTTATGCTTCTCGCCAACTAAAGGAGCATGAACGAAATTATCCGACTCATGATTTGGAATTGGCTGCAGTGGTTTATGCATTGAAGATCTGGTGTCATTATCTTTACGGCGTCAAGTTCGAAGTGTTCACTGACCACAAGAGTCTGAAATACCTATTTTCTCAGAAGGAGTTAAATCTAAGGCAAAGAAGATGGGTCGAATTCTTGAAAGATTATGACTTCGAATTGCGATACCATCCAGGAAAGGAAAATGTAGTAGCCGATGCTCTCAGTAGGATAAGAGTTATGATGCAACAAGACTGGAAGATGATTGAAGATGCAGCGCAACTTATGGCTGTGATCGAGCCTCAGCTATGTCAAGCATTTGTGTCTCAACTGACCATTCGGTCAACAATGCTTGACAAGGTGATAGGGATGCAAAAAGATGATCCCCAGCTGCAGGGATTGATCGGGAAGACCGGCTTTGCTCGTGATGAAGATGGAGTGATTCGGTTTCAGCACCGGATCTGTGTACCCGATTTAGCCGATTTGAGAAGTCAGATTCTGGAGGAAGCACACCGATCAATGTTCTCTATTCATTCAGGAGGTGGTAAAATGTACCAAGACTTGAAACGGTCTTTCTGGTGGCAAGGAATGAAGAAGGACGTAGCTGACTTTATGGCTAGATGCTTGGTTTGTCAGCAGGTAAAAGCAGAGCACCAAAGGCCATCAGGGCTAATGCAGAAAATGGAAGTTCCTCAATGGAAATGGGAAGCAATCACTATGGACTTTGTGACCGGCTTACCCAGATCTGTGAAGGGTAATGATGCTATATGGGTGATCGTGGACCGATTTTCTAAGTCCGTACATTTCCTTCCTATGAAGGTAAAGCAATCGGTGGAAAGTTTGACAAGATTATATGTTGATAACATTGTCAGACTTCATGGGATTCCAAAGTCAATCATCTCTGACAGGGATCCACGCTTCACATCCAGACTGTGGCAAGGGTTGCATGAAGCTTTTGGTTCACGACTCAAGCTCAGTTCAGCTTTTCACTCGCAAACTGACGGCCAGTCCGAAAGGACGATTCAAACACTGGAGGACATGCTTCGGGCTTGTGTTCTTGATTGGAAGGGCGATTAGGAGCGACATCTATCTCTCGTGGAATTTTCTTATAATAATAGCTTTCACGCGAGTATAGGCATGGCTCCATTCGAGGCATTATATGGTAGACCTTGTAGGTCTCCGTTGTGTTGGGAGGAAGCAGGAGATAAGCAGCATGTGGGTCCAGAAGTTGTTCAAGAAACTACTGAGAAGATCAGGTTGATCAGACAAAGACTGATGACAGCACAAGACAGACAGAAGAGTTATGCTGATAATCGGAGGAAGGAGTTGTCATTCGAAGTCGGTGATCACGTCTTCCTCAAGGTGTCTCCGTCAAAGAGAATCGTTCGGTTTGGCAAGCGTGGAAAATTAAATCCACGATACGTCGGACCATTCGAGATTCTGGAGAGACTAGGGAATGTGGCATATCGGCTGGCTTTACCTCCGTCTCTGGTGGGAGTACATCCGGTGTTCCACGTGTCCATGCTGAGGAGGTACGTGCATGATCCGGCTCATGTGATCAGTTCTGAGCAGATGCAGTTCCAACAGAACCTATCCTATGAGGAACAACCTATTCGAATTCTGGACCGCAAAGAGCAAGTGTTGAGGACTAAAGTCATTCCACTGGTGAAGGTACTATGGAGGAACTTCTCGTACGAGGAGGCCACGTGGGAACCAGAAGAAGCAATGAAGAAGAAGTACCCTCATCTGTTCGGTATGTGATCTAACCCCAACTTCGAGGACGAAGTTTTCTTTAAGGGGGAGAGGATGTAATGCCCGATAATTTATAGCAATTTATTTAATAAATAAAAATTTTTGCATGCTTAAAAGGGTTGAATATATTGGTTTATTATATTTATTTATGTCATGAAAATAAATTAAGAGAATTTTTAAAGGTTAGAAGAAAGTAAAGAGAAAAAAAATAATAAGCAAAATTTTAAAAAAAAATATTTAAGAGTTAATGTGTTTAAAATAGAATAAGAAAAAGATTAAAACAAAAAAAGGGTCATAAACATAAAAACAAAAATTTTAAGGTTAAAATCGAAAAAAAATAAAAAAATTTAAAAAAAAATTGGGCGGGCGCCGCCCTCGCGGTCGCCCGCGTGCGAGCGTGCGCCCGCAGGCGGGCGGGCGCCCCCCCTTTTTTTTTTGTTTTGCCGCTTTGCGGCTTAAATTAAAAAAAAAATTTAAACTTGTTTATTAGTTAGTTTAATTATCTTCCTTCTTTAGTCAATCCCACATGCCATATAACTATAAAAAAAGAGAAAAATATAGATTAGTCAAAAGTTTAGGTTGAGTGGGGTTGGTAAAGGTTGTAAGGTCAAATTTTTAATAAAATAACATTAAAACAAATGTTTAAATCCTAACCATTGATTTAAATGGAGGGTTAGGATGGATTAGGCCAAAACTACTATAAATAGAGGGGTAAGGGGCTTCATTTGCATCCTTTAGAAGCTGGGTACGTGAGGTGCTGAGGAAAAGGTGCAGAGCCTATTAAGGAGAGGTTTAAGCATTTTTTTAAGGTAAGGGATTAATACTTATTCCCCTAGATTAGCATGTATTAGTGTATTTAGATTGGTTTATGGTATGAAATCAGTATCTATATAGGTATTTAACTTCATAGATTGTGGTTTATTAATCTGTAATTTTATCTTGGTCGGATTTGTATTTAATCATTAAGTTAAAGCATGCGATTAAGGGGATAATTAAGTGATTAACATCTCAAAATTATCAACGGTGTATGATAAATTGATAAAACTTCCAGAATCATGATACCTGATGTTAGGAACTTTCTGCACAAATTTTTATGTCTAATTAAATTTATTTTAACGTTTATAGATATTTCGATATTAAACTAAAGGTGTTTAAATTACACAAAAATATCAAAGAAGTATATTAAATCACAATAAATTGTGGGAAGGTACCGTACTATGCGTTTCACTTGTAGAAAAATTTTCATACTTTCTGGATCATAATATTTATTTTTAACGAATTTTCATACATGATAAAATGTATAAATATTTGTATAGAAATTATGAAAATTAGAAATAATGTTCCCAAAGGTCTTAAAATTTTACAGTATGATCCTGAAATTTAGTATGATGAATTCTGATGATAGCAATAATAACTGATATCTGCAAGAAATATTAGGTAATTTTTGATATTTTAATAGAAGTGTAAAATTTTGAGAAAAATAGAAATAATGTATGAAAAATCTTACAACTTTATCAGAAGACTAAAATACTTGTTAGAACTAATTGATGAAAACTTTATCTCACTATGATAACAGAATCATCACTGGTATAATTACTAATGTTTAAATAAATAATTAGAAATTTTATATAAATACAAATATTCTATAAAAAATCAACAAAAATCACAGAAGTGATGTTTTGATATCTGTAAATTAATTTTCAGTATAGTTAGGTCATTTTAAGTATTCTGTATAATTTTCTCTAATTAAAAAGTATTATTGTAAATTCTTGTACATTTTAGAAACTGATATAAAACTTTAGTAAATAGACATACTAAATGAAAAATAACGAGAATTTCCACATATCATACATCTGACTGAAACAATATTTTATAAATTTTTGGAAGTTATCTGATCATTTTAGATATATTTAAGTGATTTATTATTCATGATATCTTTTTCTCACTTATTATAAAAAATAGTAACATAGTGTGAAAATATTAATACAGCGTGAAAAATAATGACAAGTTTTAAAAATTATAATTCTGTTATGAATGATAGTTTGACTAATTATGGTGAATTTTAGAGTGTTGTAGATATTATTAGTTAACTTTTCATATATTATATAATTCAAATAATTCTGTAAAAATTGTTATTCCTGCATGAAAAATTATGAAACTTTTTCTATGTAATATTACAGACAATTTTTAGTTCCTGTAAAAGTTTCATGATCCTATGAATTTGTTAGCTAAATTTAGTCAATTATGTTGCATTTTAGAGTATAAGCAATTTTAGAAAACAATATAATTGCTGTCTGAAGAAAGTAAAAATTTTCTGTTCTGATCATTTCTGTAAATATATTGATTCCTTGAAATTTCAAGGCATTCTGATATATGTAAATAGATTTAGTAATTTTTGCCTATATAAATATGTCATTATAATTGAATAACTTGAAAGTTCAGAAAAAGAAAAATGATTTCAGTATTGGTAAATTAATATTCACATCATAAATTTTGAGTGGCATGTGTCCATTTCACATATGTCATATTTATATTTTTACCGTACCGTTAGTAATGCCAAATGGACACTGCCACCATAGGGGGAGACTGGAACCAAACTGTAGAAATGCCCCTATGGGGAGGTTCACACTGTACTAACCCCGAGGGTAACGGGGATTGAAATCCTGGAGGTGGACAAGTACCATTGGTTAAGGTGGAGAGGACTTCTCCCGGTTCTGCGCAGTAACCAAGACTCATCACTATTTACCTAGGTGATCGAGTACCGACTGACTGTCCTTCTTGTGGTGGTTTGGGCACTGTGTCTGGCTATTTATACCACTGTTTACTATTACTGAACTGAAATTGAACGACTGTCACTGCCTACTGAATTGATATTGAACAACTTTTACTGTTCACTGAGTCGTTAGTTATACGACTATTACTGTTTACTGAATCAATATTAGAACTTTTTTACTTATCACTGAAACTATTGTTATTGCTCATTTAACTGATATTGAATTTACTATTGTTACATTTTTACTGTTACTGCATGGTAAATATTTACTGCTGATGAATCTCCAGTATATCGAATGGTGATTTGGAAAAGGGCAGATTACGTCTGTCTGGATCCTTTCACTATGCGTGAGACTACTTCGCCTAGTACTGGAATCATTAGTTAATGTGGATAAATGATGAATCCTTATCTACTTTGTCATGGGTAGGATAACTTTTAATGTACATGCTTTCTTTGTTAAATGATAATAGAATGACTTATGAAATAACTTGTTGTAAATCACTTTGAATATGTTGATACATGTTTTGACTGGGGACTATGCTTAGTCTCTTACTGGATCTATTCGTAGACTCACCCCGTTGAACAATTACAGGAGAAGCGGTAGAAGGAAGCGAGAAGTGATCTCGCAGTGTTTGACCGCGACTCGGATCTTACTATCAGTCTTTATCTTAGGTGGTTATGTTATGAATTATGTCTTATGTAAAAGAAAAAAAAAGTGTGTGAAATTTGGATTTGTAATAAAAGACTTGTGAAATTATTATCTTTATTTTTATCTATGTGGATGTAGTCATTTGACTGTAAGCTGATGAATTGAGTATTTTCATTTCCGCTGCAATGATATCTCAGTGTTTATGTGTAATTCTCAATCGCAATTGTACCGCTTGGGTTGTTCCCACTGTGACGTTCCGACCGGGATCCGACGGGAGTCTTTACGGCTGGACCGGGTCTCCGAGTCGGGGCGTCACAACAACAATAATTTGTTCTTTTCCTTTGATACTTCTCTCATTATCTGGATTAAAACCTAATCCTTCTTTCTGAATGTTCACTTTATTTCCCAGTAGTTTATCAAGATTCTCTTTTCCCTTAACGAATTTAGACAGTGATTTATTCAAATCAGCAATTTCACATTTAAGTGAAGTGATCTGTGTTTCAGAGTTTGTTAGATCTTCTTCACAGGTGAGAATTTATTTCTGCATGGCATCATTCAGATTTTTCAAGATTTGAATCTCATGTAGAAGTTTTTGTTCTTTTTCATCATTAAGTTTAATTTTAGCACATTTTTCCCGTTCAACAGTCATGCATCTCTCAGTAGCAACAATGTTCAAAACCATCGACTTCTTATTTTGATCCTTCAACATTTTATTTTCATCAATCAAATTATTTTGATCCACAGTTTTCAAATCCTCGTTCAATTTCTGTTTAGACATTTCTAGCTCAGAATTTCTATTCTTCAATTCTTCTAATTTTTCTTTCAGAGAGTCAATTTGTTGTTCCTGCATTTTCTGTTCGGATTGAAGACTATTATTCAAATTTTTTGCAGAAACATACTCATTGCATGAATTTTCATTTCTTTTCAGACTATCTTTCAGATTTACATTTTCACATTTCAGTTCTCTTATTTCGTACAGCATCTCCTTTTTCATTTTTCTCTTTTCAGTCTTAAGAGATTTGTATTCTTCTAACAAGTTTTCATACATTTCAATCAATTCATCAAGAGCTGATTGTTCTGAGTTAGAAGTTACCTGAGATGGAGACTCATCTGATTGATCACTGATGTGATCTCTTGTCTTAAAGCACTGAGTTCCTTCTCCACCATAGTCGTCAGTCAGTTTGTCTATCACTTCCTTTGCGCTTCTGCACTCCGAGATACATGTAAGCACATTAGATCTTATCGCCCCTTTCACAAGGTCTAGGGCCTTTTGATTTTTAGAGAATTTCAGCTAATCTGAAGTTTTCCATAAGGATTTATCCTTTGGAACTTCATAAGGGCTGTGTGCAATGATTATCCATAGATCTGGATTAACCTGCATCACGTACTCTCTAAATTGATTAAGCCACTTGTAAAAGCCTAGACCCTCAAACCTCAGGAGATCAATCATGAATTCCATGCTCAGACAAGATCAGAATTCTAAATAAAGAAGAGATTAAAACAATGCAAGTGAACGGATCAACTCAGATCGCACCGAAGCCAATTACGGATCGGATCTGCAGGTCGCTGGACCCTCTGTGCAGACACCCGCTCTGATACCAATTGTTGGGGCTGGTGCGATAGATTCAGAGGGGGGGTGAATGAATATATCCTTAAGAATTTTGCCCAATTGATAAATTTGAACACTCGGAGATATGGAATTGAAACGAACTAAGTTCTATCGAGTCTGAAAGACTGGTGTGTTTAATCAAACAAAGAACGTGCAATCAATTGGCTCACTGGACATAGAAAGACAGATCGTGCCTAGGCATTCATCTAACGGAAGCAAACAGTAGGCATTCAAACCACGGTGCACGAAGGAATTTTTAGGTAGTTCGGTCCACAGACCTACGTCCACCCCCACACTCTACCCGAGTGTGGATTCCTGCTGACTCACAGCTTGAACGGCTGGGCAACACAGCTTGCCTACATCAGCCGGGCCTCACAGCTTGCCATCCACTGAGCATCACAGCTTGCTATCCCGCTGAGCATCACAGCTTGCTGTCCAAGGTAACCACCTTGCCTGCTAAGCATCACAGCTTACTCTGCTGACTCACAGCTTGAAAGAAAGGTTTAAAAGAAAAATAAAAAATGGGAAATCACAGCGACAGAAAGCTGTATACGATAAAACACAAAGTGGCTCTCAAAGAGCTAACTGGCCTGGATTTGATCCACGGTCCAGTAGAGACAAAGCATCAGAAGACTCTCTTCTTCTTCTTCTAAACTCTTGATTTCTCTTTCTTCTTCTTCTTCTTCTTTACTACTCACTCTTTCTTTTTCGAACACTCTCCTCCTCTGCTCTTCTTCTGCTCTCTCTTTCTTCCTCTTCTTCTGCTTCTTTTCCCTCTCTACTGTTATCTCTTTTCTTCTCTCGGACCGTGCAGGCTCTCTCTGCTTCTACTCTTTTAGGTAAGTTCCCAATTTCGATCACTCTTTTCACGATCGCATTTCTCTGGATGGAGAGGTCCCCCTTTTATAGCATCAGCAGATAGATGGGCGTGTGTCTTCCACGAATTCCCGCCCTAGAGCCTAGACCACGTGGTAGCATTTCAGCTCACTACTTTACACGTGTCACGATCCTGGCACATCCTCCATTCTTGGATCACGTGCTCTTCTTAAGTTCCTCGACCAGCAGTCCTGTCAGATCAGACTTGTTATCAGTTTGAGTTAATCCGAAAGGAAAGAAAGAAAGATGCACCGAGTTAGTTCGAGAGTTGAACTAAGCATGTACAGACTTGATGGTGTGTAATGCAGTATGCATATAGGAAAGTATGCACATTGAAGAGGAATGCTCAGACACGCCAACAAAGAGTGTACAGACTTTGTATGCATGCGACAAGACGATGTACAGACTTTTGTGTGCATGATACTACTTTACGTATGTACGCAACAGAATGTATAGACTTTGAGTGCATGCTACAAAAGATGCATCGACTTGATGTGCCTAGAGTTTAAGAATGAATTCATAATGTACAGACTCTAATGAAATGATGTACAGACTTAGACGCTTAAATCAACTGAGGTTGTACAGACTTGTGAAATGATGCACTGACTTTGTGTATTTTGTGTATGCGTGAGACAAAGCGATGCACTGACTATGTGTATGTGTGAGGCAAAGCGATGCACTGATTCAATGTGCATGAATACATACATTGCACCATCGTTGTCTATGAAGTCAGCATGAGAATGCACTGATGTTGGGTATGCACCGGCTATGCAAATGTGAAGAAATGCACCGACTATATGGCGTGCAACTACAGATAATGCACCGATGCAAACTACACTTGTTATGCACGAACTAGAATTGCACCGATGGAGAGAATAGATAATGCACCGAATATGCATGTGTTTCTACAGAGTTAATGCTAGAACACACAACTGGCTGCGTCAACGCAGTGCTCATACTGCGTCAACGCACACCGCCTTTCAGAATGGGTATCCTTCCAGAAATACTAGACTGAGTCGACGCAGCCACTAAAGTGCGTCGACGCACTCCATATACCAGAACCCATTCGACTCTTTATGCATGCATGGAAGTAAGATGCTCAATCAATCATTCATATGTAGACACATGGTGATCAATCATTCATACTCATAAGGCTTGCTGACATCAAAATCACAGGGGCACAACATCGACACGTTCATGATCACCCAGAACAGATCTGAAACCGGAAGTGTCTGCTTTTCAAGATCCGCAACCGGTCTTGCAGGATCCGCTCGCACTTGAGAAGCCGTCAGGAAGCTCACCTATCAAGAGAGCTTATTGTCTAGCAGAGATATCCTCTGAAATGCTGGTACCTTACAGTTTGGATTCCCTACCTACCCACGTACTATCATGTCGGTAGGGAAAGGTCAACTATGCTGAGGAAGCAAATCAAATAATGGGGATGTGATGTTCTAGGTGTGGCTTCTGTTGTGGACAATGTAAGAGATGCCGTGAGCTACTGATATAGTAGGAGAAGGAGCTCCAGTTATAACAAGAGCTGAACAAAGAGAAAAAGATGCAGGTGAAGAGTAGCCACAAAGACAAGCCAGGAGAGATCTCTCCTTCCTGGTGTTGTTGAAGCAAGGGCAATGAAGCAAATCTTCTTCTTCCATCTCAGGATCTCTCAAAGCAAGGGAGACAGCATCTATCTACAGCTTCATCTAGTGGGAGTGAAAGCTGAGGAGCTTATCCACCGTTCCCCTTGCGGTCGCAGTGAAGACCTAGGAGAAAGATGAAGAGAAGCCAGGCTTTGTCCATTCCTCTCTAGACAGGAGTTCTCTTTTCCTATAGAGTTTCTTTGTCATACTCTATCTGGTTGTTCTTTTTACAGCTTTATTTTTCTTTGAAAATAAATACTCTCACTTTGCTCCCTACCTGTGAGTAGGAAGACAGGCGGTGTGTTCACCGTTCTGTGGGTTTCAGGGTTGTGTACCCTCAAGCTATGTGGCAGCGAAGTTGAGAGAGTGTATCTCTCTGTTGGAAGCTGTGAATCAGCGGTAGTGCATTGGCACTAGTGAAGCCTCACCGAGTTGTGTGAAGGGTGGACGTAGGTCTCTGGATAGAGACCGAACCACCTTAAAACTTGTGTCTTGTGGTTTGTCTTCCATTGGGTATTGACGCTAGATGCTTGGTAGGAACGTTTCTGATCATCATCTGGGCATCTAGCCTGTCAGCTATCAACTATCTCTTGCCTTAATAGTCTTAGTTTTGTATCTAGTTTTTATTTGCGCAAAGAAGGGTAAAAGGGGGTTGATCTATTCACCTCTCCCCTTTAGATCTGCTTATCACCTCATATCACGTGGTATCAGAGCTAGTCTCTCTGTATGTGGTCTAACGACCTTGAGAGAACCGGTGATATGGCGACTAAGAGTCCTATGTCCGAAGGGCATTCCATAAATAGACCTCTCTTTTTCTCTGGAACAAACTATCCTTACTAGAAAAACCGTATGCAGGTCTTCATCAGAGCACAGGATCATGAGATCTGGCGGGTGATTAGCAAAGGTCCATATGAGCTGCCTCCCGAACCAGAAGAGGAAACATGGACCAAGGAGCAGATAAGAAGATCCACTCTGAACTGGGGTGCCATGCACATAATGCAGTGCTCCCTTCATCCAACAGAATTCTCAAGAGTGTTAACTTGCGCAACTGCAAAAGAAATGTGGGACCGTCTTGAGGTAATATATGAAGGGACACAGCAGGTACGTGCAACTAAAGCAAACATGTTAGTGTCTGAATATGAAACTTTTAGAATGAAATCTGATGAGTCTATTTCAGACATGTATGGTAGGCTAACCATGCTCACTAATGGTTTAACTGAGCTAGGCAAGACCTACTCTGAGCAGGAGATTGTGAGAAAAATACTAAGATCACTCACCCATGCATGGCATACAAAGGCCACAGTGGTCGAAGAATTAAAAGATTTGGCTACCATCAAGGTAGAAGAACTCATAGGGTCCCTGATGACCTATGAGATGAATCTGAGGAACAAAGAGGCTGAGGTGAGTAAGAAAAAGTCTTTGGCTCTCAAAGCAGGTCCAAGTACCAAAGACTTTTCTGATGATGAAGAACCTTCAAGCAGCAACTCTGAAGTGGATGAAGTTGATATGTTAACAAGAAAGTTCAAGAAGTTTCTAAGAAAGGAAGGTAAAGGCTTCACAAAGTGGAAGCCTCAGGTAAAGAGAGGTTTCAGGCCAAAACCTGATAATGATAAAAAGTTAGACAAACTCGTCTGCTACTCTTGCAGGAAACCTGGACACATCAAGTCTGAGTGTCCAAAGGGAGCCAAGAGAACAATGCCCAAGTGGAAGGACAAGAAGAAACAGGTCATGGTTTGTACGTGGAGTGACGAGGAAGAAAATGAAGATAGCTCCTCGGAAGAAGATAAAGATGATCTCTGCTTAATGGCAAATGGAGAAAAGAATAGTGAGGTGAGCTCTCCTTTTGAGCATTTCACTACTAATGATTGGGAAGTGGCTTACTTTGAATTAATGGATAAGTATGAAGTGTACAGAAAAGAAAACAAAGCCCTAAAGAAGAAAATCGACTCCATTGTGCGTGATCAAATCCCTAATGACAAAATCACTTCCCTAGAAACTGAAATTGAGGATCTGAGGAAATTGAACGAAAACCTAGAAGAAGGAAGGAAAGAGATTACGGATTTGGAAAGTGAAAATGAAAGCCTAAGAGATGAAATTGATGAGCTAAAGATAAAGATGCAGAGCTATGTAAAAGACAACAACATATGCAATGAAAAGGTTGATGTTGTCTCTCAAGTAAACACTCAACTTCTGAAAGAAAATGAAAATCTTCTGAAAGACTTAACTGACAAACAGAATTCCTTAGAGAAATTTGTTGATGGGAGTGAAAACTTGAATGCTCTGCTTGGGACAAAAATGAACTTCAACCGGGAAGGGCTAGGATATAATCTCACAAAGAAAAAGTCAATTAGTATGAAAACCACAACCTTTGTCTCATCCTATGAAGCATCAACTTCTAAAACAACTCCTAGCCTAAACTAAGAAAATGCTAGAAACAAAGGAAAATAGAAAGTGGGAGAGCCCATGAAGAACAACCATGTAAAACCCAAAAAGGCTCACCAACAGTAGCACCAAGCAGGCCGACACCTACCTAAGTCCAAGTCTGCACATCCCAAGGGTAAAAAAAACTTCAACAATAGGACAGGTCGAGACTACCCTAAGGATAGGTCGACATCTTCATGGTCAACCACCCGTGAGTTCCCCAGGTTTGAACCAGCAGGTCGACACTCTAATTACAAGGACTCGACACCTCTCTCAAACAGAGACCGTTATAGATGGGTAGAATGAGAGACAGGTCGACACTTTCAGAACAGGAGGTCGACACATCCGTCATCCAGAGACTAGTATAGATGGTCAGAACAGGGGAGAGGTCGACACGTTGCCTCCTACAGGTCGACACCTTCGTGGGTCTGGGGTATTTATGAACCCTACAGTCATAGGTTTACCTAACCTCAACACCCTAGGTACTATGACACCTCATATACCTCCAGACCAACCAATTGGAATAGATGGTCCAACAAACAATCCTCCTCTAACATTCTAAAATCCCATAAAGCCCAAGAAGCTAAAAGAGAGAGAAGGAATGTTAAAGAAGAAAAGAAAAACCAGAACTTCCAGCAAAGCAAGAAAAATAATAATGTTAAGAAAGTCTGGATTTCAAAGTCTGTGTTATCTTGCTTTATAGAAATGAAGAAATTATTGGGACCCAATTATCCTTGGGTTTCAAACATTGTCACTTAATTCTTTGTGCAAGAGTGTCTTGCAGCCGTGTATAATCGCTGGTATCTTGGCAGTGGTTGCTCAAGACACATGACTGGAGATAGAACCAAATTATGTTTCCTGGTAGAAAAGGAAGCTGGACATGTCACGTTTGGAGGGAACAACAAAGGAAAGATCATCGGTACATGTAAAGTTGGTAAGAACCCCTCCAACTCAATTGATAATGTATTGCTTGTTGATGGTCTGAAATATAATCTGCTGAGCATAAGTCAGCTGTGTGATAAAGGTCATATTGTAGTCTTTGACTCTAATAAATGTAGGATCTTGTACCCTAATTCAAAAGAAATCAAGTTTTCTGGTAAAAGAGTCAACAATGTGTATATGATTGACTTAGATGACCCTGCTCACATAAATCTTTATCTTGCTGCACCTAAGTCTGAATTAGCATGCTTGTGGCATCGTAAACTAGGTCATGCTAGCTACAATACCCTTCATAAATTGGTGAAGCATTCAATTGTTAAAGGTTTACCTGAAATAAAATTCAAATTGAATTCTAAAATTTGTGATGCATGTGCTCAAGGAAAATAAACTAGAAAGTCATTTAAAAGCATAACTGAAAACCTATCATCTAAACCACTTGAACTAATTCACATGGATTTGTTTGGTCCAACCAAAACAACTAGCTTAAGTGGTAAAAGATATGGCTATGTGATGCAGGACGGACACGTGACTTGGGACTCTAGCTCGCGGGCGTCCCTAGCGAGAGAATACGTGGGACCGTGCACGGTTGAGAAACCGGCAGTGAGTCTCAGGTATCAGCCTTTCCGCGTTAACTCGGGTCGAGTCACGGGACGGTCACTCACTCTCGCTCTCGCAGCGGTGATAAAATGATAACAAGCTAGATAATCTATCACTCATGTAGCGGTATATACAAAAATATACGAGTAAAGCAATGCCTATGAGGAGGGTGGCGAGTGTACCTCCACGCTTCGGGCGTGGGGAAGACGTTCCCGGCCAATTACGGTAACTCCCGGTACAACGGTAAAAGTTAATTACAATAGTGAATTTTATTGCCCACTCCACGCAGGGAGGTAAAGGGCTACAAGTGGGGCCCGGGAGGACCGACCATGGGTTGACAGGCAGCAATCTGGAGGTACGTTCGGCATGAACTCGGCCTACTGGTCCGACTCAGTACTATTCCAACTCGGTGTTGCGCCAACTCGGTTGCTGACTCGCTGGACAGCAAACAACGGTTTCCAAAGGAACGCTGCCTTCCTGAGATCTTAGGGAGGCGCCTCTTGGCTGGGACGATGGCGGGATGTCCCTGATCGACTCTCTGAAGGGGCGGTCGCTGAAGTTGACCTTTGATATTTATTTCTAAATTTTCTCTCGGACTGAGTTGTGCTGGCTGAACTCGGATCTGCTCTGCACACCTTCACGAAAAGAATTCCTACGACCAGATCCGATGTCAGATTGATGCACAAGAGGTACCGATGGATAGAGGACTCAGAGATCTACAACATATATTTTTGGTGGCTCCATCCACAAAAAGATTAAAAATAAAAATGACTGCAAACTACCTTTTTTTTTGACCCGAACTGACAGACACACAGGGCAGAGATGGATCTGCCTGAAACAGATCTTTAACCGAGGGCTAAATGATTTTTTTTGACTCAACGAAAATTATGATGGAAGGGGGTATACGTGAGGAGCACTAGAGAATTTTTGTGGATTTTTTAAAATTTTCTAGGTGGGTGGGGAAATTGCAACAAGGAGACTCTGTCCCGTAGATCTGCAAAAGGACAGATTATTGAGAGGACAAACAAAAATATGGAAAAATTATCAAATGGACTCCAAATGACAATTAACTGGAGGTTAGGGGAGATGAACAGAACAAACTCTCAAAATTAGGGCTCGATCAGACAACAAGAACCAGAGATAAAATTTCAGAGAAGAGGTTCTATCCTGATGGAGATAGAACTTCGATGACGGTGGCGGCGGCGGGACGGCGGTGCGATGGCGGCGGCGGCGGCAACAGAAAGAGAACTCAGAGAGGCTAAGGAGAAGGGGCTTCACACCCTAGAGGGCTGGAGAAGGAAGAAGAACCATGGAGAGAGGAGAGAGGGGTGCACCCTTCCTTGGAGGCAAATGCCAATTTTCACTTCATTTCTTCATTAAATCTCTAATGACACTATACATAGGCTTATATAGAGAATGGCAAGGGGTGGGGGGCTGAGAATTTCGTGGGAAAGAGGCCATTTTCTTCCCCCATGTGGTCAAAAACTCAAAATAAATAAATTACATATGGAGGGGGCACTCCTTTGACTAGGTAGGTAAGGTAGGTGGTCTCCCTTTGACATTTTCAACCACTTGTCTCTCATGTGTTCAATTGACCTTCTAGATGCCACCTAGGACTTTGACCAGCCCCACATGGACCCATATGGCTTATGTGGACCAATGGGGAAGAAGTGAGGGCCCCCTTGCTGGACCTACTGATATTTTGCACAAAAACCTAAACAATCCAAGGGAATGACACATTGGCTTATAAAGCCTTACAATTGCACATATACTTTCCCAAGGATATAAAAGTAAATAAAAGGACTCAAATGTAAAATAAAAAGTCAGTGCTCGGCGTCGATTCCCATCACTATGTTTTAGTAGATGACTTTACTAGATTCACTTAGGTGTTTTATCTTGCACATAAAAATGACGCATTTGATGAGTTTCAGGCACTCTTCATGCAAGTAAAGTAAGATGGTAAGTTCAGAATTTCTACTATACTTTCTGACCATGGTGGTGAATTCAAAAATGCGGATTTTGATAATCTTTGCAGGACTGAAGGAATAAATCATAGGTTCTCATCATCAAGAACCCCTGAACAAAATGGGGTGGTCGAAAGGAAGAACATAACTCTCATAGAGATGGCACGCACAATACTTGCTGAAAAGTAACTACCAAGGAGATTTTGGGCAGAAGCGGTAAACACTGCATGTTATATCATCAACCACTCAATGGTAAGGCCACTCACTAAAACGACTCCTTATGAGTTGATCAAAGGTAAGAAGCCATCTCTTTTTCACTTGAGAGTATTTGGTTCAAAGTGTTTTATTCACAACAATGATAAAAGAGTTTTGGACAAATTTGAGCCAAAAAGTGAAGAAAGTATTTTTCTTGGATACTCATATAGGTATAGAGCTTATAGAGTATATAATCTTAAGACCTTATGTGTGGAAGAGTCACCTCACATCACTTTTGATGAGACTAATCATGATAATACTTGCAGGGAAGATGATGGTGGAGAATTTCTGAACATAAAAAGAACAGAAGAACCTCCACACGAGGAGACACAAGAAAATGAAGACCAAGGAAAGTCAAGCAATACTCCAGTCACTGATGTAGATGAAGGTAACACTCAAGCTGATTTAAGAGTGTTAAAAGACCATCCTTTGGAAAACATCTTAGGTAATTTGCATGATCGAACTAAAACCAGGTCTCGTTTTAGAATCATGGATGAAATTGAACAACTTGCTCTTGTGTCCCAGATCGAACCTAAAAATATTGTAGAGGCCTTAAAAGATGACAACTGGATAAATTCCATGCATGATGAATTAAACCAGTTTGAAAGAAACAATGTGTGGCATCTTGTTCCTAGGCCCCAAGAAAAATCTGTCATAATTACTAAATGGGTCTTTAGGAATAAACTAAGTGAAGATGGTAAGATAATAAGAAATAAAGCCAGTTGGTGGCTCAAGGGTATAATCAAGAGACTGGCATAGATTTCGAATAGTCTTTTGCTCCTATAGCCAAAATGGAGGCCATTAGAATTTTACTTGCATTTGCATGTTCTCATAAAATCAAATTGCAGCAAATGGATGTTAAGAGTGCTTTTCTGAATGGTTTAATTAAAGAAGAAGCTTATGTAGAGCAACCCTCTAGTTTTGAATGTTCATATTTCAAAGATCATGTTTATAAGTTGGACAATGCTCTATATGGCTTGAAGCATGCACCCAAAGCTTGGTATGACAGACTAAGCTCATTCCTCACCGAACAAGGGTATACAAGAGGTAATGTAGATCAGATACTATTCACCAAGAGACAAGGTAAGGACATCTTGTTGGTTCAGATTTATGTAGATGATATAGTGTTTGGGTCCACAAAATCTCAAATGTGTGAGGAGTTTGCTAAACTCATGACTAATGAGTTTGAGATGAGTCTTATGGGTGAGCTTCAATTCTTTCTTGGCTTGCAGATACTTCAAAGCCATCAAAGCTGCTTCATCAATCAAGTCAAATATGTGAAAGAGTTGCTGAAAAGGTTTGACCTGACCAACTGCATACCATTAGGAACTCCAATGGGGACTGCCACTTCACTGGATGCAGATGAACAAGGTATACTTGTGGATGCAAAGAAGTATAGAGGTATGACCGGCTCATTACTCTACTTAACTGCATCTAGACCAGACATTCAGTTTAGTGTTTGCCTTTGTGCTAGATTTCAGTCTAGTGCTAGAGAATCCCACCTGACTGCCGTCAAGTGTATCTTTAGATACCTTGTTGGCACTCAAGATCTGGGATTATGGTATCCTGCATCCTGTGAGCTTTCACTCATTTCATACTCAGACGCAGACTATGCTGGTTGCAAATTGGATCGCAAGAGCACTAGTGGCTATTGCCAATTCTTGAGTGGGTGTTTGGTTTCTTGGGCCTCCAAGAAACAGCACTCGATTGCCCTCTCCACTACAGAGACAGAATATGTTACTGTAGGGAGTTGTGGCACCCAAGTACTATGGATCAAACACCAACTCCAAGACTATCTAACCGATCTTGGATGTGTTCCCATTTTATGTGATAACACAAGTGCTATAAATCTTGCAAAAAATCCAGTCATGCACTCTAGGACTAAGCATATAGAAATTAGGCATCATTTCATTAGGGATGAAGTCCTTAAAAATCATTTTGAGCTCCATTTTGTTGACTCAAAAAATCAGATTGCAGATATTTTTACAAAACTCTTAAGCAATGACAGGTTTTCAACCTTAAGGAGAGAGCTAGGTCTATGCAGACCTCAATCAACTCAGGTTTGAGCTATTCACTCCTTTTAATGCACAAGTTACTTGTCCTTGTTATGATGGTTGCAAGCATATCTGATTTGTCTAGAACTGGTCTATTGTTTGAACAAATTATTTCATGAATGGTGGTCACATTCCGGGGGAGCTTGTGTGCATCTTGGTTGTTATGCAATGCATATCATACTTTTGACTACATGGTATCTAAAATGCTGAGTTATGGAAAGTCAGGCTACGCCTGTCAAGAAATTCTCATCGTGCGTGAGGACTGACCTCCGCCAAGTACCGTGAGTCAGAAATGCATATTAAGATCTGTGTAGTTAATCTTGAGTGCATGAGCATGTTTAAAGCTTTAGCATCAAATAAAGCACTTCTCACTGGCAGCAAGAAGGAAAGTTCTTTTGGTGGACTTACTAAAATCAGAAAGTCAGAGGCACTAGTGTCAGAAATTGGCAGAAGCTTCTCAGAAATGGAGCAATCAAAGACAGACAGAATCAGAGACTCTGGTTGTGCAAAATCACTGAACAGGTCGACACCCTCCCAGGAAGTGTTGACACTGTCACTCAGAATGAAGATCTGTGCAGGTTTGTCAAGGTCTGTGCCGACACATGCAGGTCGACACCCTCACAGGAAGTGTCGACATTATCATCTTCCCACTCGTGTGACCCAATGGAGAGTCATTCTGTCCACTCACCCTTTCTATCACTGCCTTCTTCTTTTTCACATCAAATCTTTTGCCTCTGAACCTTTGCTCAGTCACCGGGCATTAATTTAGGGGGAGTTGAGAACGTTTTAATTCTTTATTACTACCTCGGCTAAATTTTTCTGGACTACCTCTGATTATGAAAATGGTTTATTGTTTATGACCCTCAATTTGGCTGATAATTGCATTAAGTAGCACCAAATTTTCACTCATAATAGGGTTAAAACATTTATCAAGTCTTTGTAAATAACCATAGCCTAAGCGTCTGAAAATTGATTGTAAAAAGGCTCTTTGGTTTAAGAAATGTTAGCCTGTATTGTCCCTAAACAAATTCCCTAATGTGAAGCCACCTAGAGAATACGCCTTCTAACACCATAGTGCAATAATCTCATAGCAATGGCATCATCTTCAGAGAAATTAGACCTTGCATCAATGAAATGCAGATAAATCTAGTCATGATGAAGACTGCTAACTCTGATCAAAAGAGAACAGAAAGATAAGCTACACTGAGTAACCAGGGACCCTGGCGTCTGAACAACGTGTTTCCTTACGTCAAAAAGTGAATGTTATATCAGACTGTTTTAATTTAATCAAAAAAAAAATAGTTTGGGGCTGACTCTATACTCTACTTCAAATAAAAGTTTTTTTGTTTACCTTCAATACTTGCTTTTTTCTTTCCAATCTTGCCCTATAAACTTAATAAGTAGGATTAATAGGCTTGGTTGACACCTCAGACTTCCCTTTAATATTTTCATCTTATTATTTGTTGCAAAACACGGTTTTTCTTAATCCTTTATCCTTCTAAATTGAGCTTATATGCCTTAAACCGTTTCAAAATAATGATAGGGGTATTTCAGTAATTCTTATCTAAAAGGTGCTCTTTTTTCAAAAGAAAAATTCTCAACTTCACCTTTTTAACTCGACGGTGAACCTCTCGCTTTCACTTTACCATTTCAAACCCTTTTTCTATCGCAAACCCCTTCTCCGGAGTGTCTGCACCTCTCAACATGGAGGTCGACACCTTCCTCCCTCTACCTCTGCAGTCGACCCTAGCCCTCCAGCTAGCTCCGTTTCTCTGCTGCGACGCTCCAGCAACCCACTACTCCTTTCCTCCGCCCTCGCCATGGCTCCTCCGGTCACCCGCGGCAAGAGGAAGGATGTGGCCGCATCCAAAAAGGCCGCTGCTCAAGCTCTTGCAACAAACAAAGCACACAAGGAAGGGCGCTCCAACAGCATTGAGGACAGACCTGCTGCTGAACCAGCCAAAAGGAGAGCCGCAGAAGCCCAGGGTTCGAACAGTGACAAGGGCACGCCGCTAGAACCTCCGGCCAAGCGAAAACCCCTGTCTGCAATAGAAAAAGGGAAGGGAAAGTTACAGCCAGCATCTCAGTAGCCCAGTGTTGCTTCCAATGTCAGTGAAGAGGAGAGTGACCCCACAAGAATATTATTTTCTAGGTATGTGGATTTCAGTGACCGTCACATGCTTGATAATTTTCCTAAACTACTGCCCCTTCTCGAATTCCAAGGATGGAAGAGATTTTTGTCCGAACATAGGGTGTACTACCCATTCCTGGTGCAGCAGTTCTACAAGAACCTAGTTTATGACCCAAACTGCAAAGCCCTTCGGTCTGAGGTGAAAGGGGTCAAAATCAAACTTTCCACAAAGCTTCTTCACAAAGCTTTACATATTCTCCGAGATGGGGTTATAGAATCTGAATTTGACATTGATTTGTCTGCCGCCTACACCATCCTAACCGGCAAGCCCATGGACCCTCAGGACGAAACCCAAACTCTTGTCAAATACTTTGACACCAACAGGTTTCCTCCCTTACAGCATCCCCTGCACCACATATGTACAACCATGATTACCCCACAAGGGGGTGGCAGGAGTCGGTTAACAGAAACCCAGGGGTTCATTTTCTTCTGTCTGTTCAACAATCATCAGATCTGTCTTCCAGATAATATTCTACAGATTATAGACAGTTGTATACGGAACGGGAGAAGTCTGGCCTATGTCGCACAGCTAACAGCAATATTTCATAGGGTTGGAATTCCTCTGGACAATAAAAAGTCAAAAGAAATCCCCAAGAGCAATGTCTATTGCATGAGATTCATTGAGAATTACATGCACTTTAAGAAAGAAGGTGACAGAATTATCAGGAATCTTCCCGGGCATTTACCTGAACCCCAAGTACAGCCAGTTCAACAGGAACAGCCTGCACAAGATCAGTTGGACCAGCCAGCTTTAGATGAGCATCTAGAACAGCATGAAGAACAGTTCCATGTGGATGCTCACTTTGATTAGGAACAGCAGCAGTAGCAGCAGGATGTACCTCAGGACACCTATGTTGGTCCCATCATACCTTTTGGGACTCTTCGCCCTCGGACACCTCCATCTGACCCTACAGTTCATCATGAAGAAGAGGCTCCTCCTCAATTCCACACTGAAGCCTCATCATCAAGAGGCACAGCCTTTGGTGCAACTGGAGGTCTGATGGACATTCACCCCGTTCTCATCCAATTCTTAATAGCACAATTTGGTAGCATAAACTCATCCTTTTTATAGCTTAGTCTGCAAGTGGAAAGGTTGGAAGCAAGACAGATTCACTATGAGCAAGTCCAAACCAGCAGATGGGAAAAAAATTTGCGGAAAAACACAAGTCTGATGGTAAAGTGGTCTCATTTATGCACTCCCTGATAAATGTTTGTGAAAGAGCAGGGAGAATCATGAAAAGACTACAAGAAATTCATGCTGAAACCCAAGAAAAAACAAGTGAAATGGTCATGCATGCTTATGACATCCGTGAAGATCAAAGCAATCTAAACATTAAGTATGCAAGGCTGATGGACACCTCAACTCACCTCTCAGAACAAATGGCAGCAGGGACCTTATAAATCAGAGAACAAGTGGCCGCTGAGACCACTAGAACTGTAAATGCCACATCTAATCTGGAAAGAATAGTTAATGCCACTACTACACGGCTACTTGATGCCTCCAACCGGAGGAAAGGGAAGGTGTATGCTGACTGCAACAAGCTCCTTGATGCCTCCTCCAAGCTTGCAGAAAAAGTCCATACTGATACAGCACTCATAGTGAATAGCACCACCAAAGTTGAAGCCAAAATGAATGTTGTATACAACAAACTTGATATGGTTGGTACTGAAATTCTGGAACTGATTCGTCTGCATAAAGCCCAACTCCAACCAACCTTGGCCGACACAGGTGATGAATGGTGTCCTCCTCCTCAGACAGAAGCAACATCCTCTCGTCTCCCACCGCAAGGAACCCAACAGAGGGCACAGATAGAGTACATTTATGAAATGCTACACACCTGGCTAAGGGATATAAATGACAACATCAAGACTCTACACCAGTTTGTTAAACAACGAGATGAGCAACTCACTCAGAAAGTTGATTCTCTCGCTACCACAATTATGCAACTGCAGCATCAGTTCTTTGAAGCCCAGAAACTTCAGTATCCAGGTAGCACCAGCTCCAGCACATTGCCTCCACCACAGCAACCACCTCCTTCACCCCCTCCTTGCTGATGCCAAAGGGGGAGACCCAATCCAGTCTGTTACAAGCATCTAGATTCAGGCATCTAGTTAGGTCATGCATAGTCTTTGATGGATGTGTATGAAATCCTTTTTGTATATCAATGGAAAACATTTTGCCTAATTCATGCCCTTGTATGAAACTTTTTTTGGGAATGAAAAGTTTGCTTTGGAAATGCTTATGAATGCTTGTAAATAATGAACCATGGTTGTCATCATCAAAAAGGGGGAGAATGTTGTGTCCCCTGGTTTTGATGATAACAAACCACAGTTCATTGTTGAATGTTGTGGTGTGATTAATGATTTTTTGCTTAAGTAATGTTTTGGATAGCTCAAGTGAAGGACACTCAAGTGTCGACCTGTCATCTGGACGTGTCGACACTTCATGAAGAAACCAAGTTAAAACCAATTAAGGTTGAGCCCTGGAGTGAGCAAGGTGTCGACACTTCAACAATGTGTCAACACGCATAGAAGAAAAGTATGGTCCAACCGTCTCTAGCTAGCTTCTGTTTTACACCAAGTGTCGACACCCTGTGGAAAAAGTGTCGACACCTTGGCTCCAGCGCAACGGGCTTCATCTCTGATTACTGCATATGTCCCGACACCGCCTAGTGAAGTCTCGGCACGGTGACACCATCCGCACGCGAGTGTGGCGCGCGTGTCGACACTTGTTCATCGAAGTGTCGACCTATTCTGCTTGGAAGCCATGGTTCTTCAGGATCATAATGGGATGTGTCGACACCCTGTGTGTAAAGTGTCGACACGTTCATGATCGCCCAGAACGGATCTGAAACCGGAAGCGTCCGCTTTCCAAGATCTGCAACCAGTCTTGGAGGATCCGCTCGCACTTGAAAAGCCGTCAGGAAGCTCACCTGTCAGGAGAGTTTATTGTCTGGCAGAGACATCCTATGAAATGCTGGTACCTTACAGTTTTGGTTCCCTACCTACCCACATACCATCATGCCGGTAGGGAAATGTCAACTATGCTGAGGAAGCAAATCAAATAATGGGAATGTGACGTTCTAGGTATGGCTTCTACTGTGGACAACATAAGAGATGCCGTGAGCTACTGATATAGCAGGAGAAGGAGCTCCAGTTATAACAAGAGCTGAACAAAGAGAAAAAGATGCAGGTGAAAAGCAGCCACAAAGACAAGCCAAGAGAGATCTCTCCTTCCTGGTGTTGTTGAAGCAAGGGCAACGAAGCATATCTTCTTCTTCCATCTCAGGATCTCTCAAAGCAAGGGAGACAGCATCTATCTACAACTTCATCTAGTGGGAGTGAATGTTGAGGAGCTTATCCATCGTTCCCCTTGCGGTCGCGGTGAAGACCTAGGAGAAAGACAAAGAGAAGCTAGGCTTCGTCCATTCCTCTCTAGACAGGAGTTCTCTTCTCCTATAGAGTTTCTTTGTCATACTCTGTCTAGTTGTTCTTTTTACAGCTTTATTTTTCTTTGAAAACAAATACTCTCACTTTGCTCCCTACCTGTGAGTAGGAAGACAGACGGTGTGTTCAGCGGTCTGTGGGTTTCAGGGTTGTGTACTCTCAAGCTGTTTGGCAGCAGAGTTGAGAGAGTGTATCTCTCTGTTGGAAGCTGTGAATCAGTGGTAGTGCATTGACACTAGTGAAGCCTCACCGAGTTGTGTGAGGGGTGGACGTAGGTCTCTGGATAGAGACCGAACCACCTTAAAACTTATGTCTTGTGATTTGTCTTCCATTGGGTACTGACGCTAGATGCTTGGTAGGAACGTTTCTGATCATCATCTGGGCATCTAGCCTATTAGCTATCAACTATCTCTTGCCTTAATAGTCTTAGTTTTGTATCTAGTTTTTATTTCCGCAAAGAAGGGCAAAAAGGGGCTGATCTATTCATCCCTCCCCTCTAGATCTGCCTATCACCTCATATTAGTAATACCGAGTTATGCGCCACTGATACTCCGTAGCTCGGATCCTTGTGACCTCACGTACTTCGTCTGCCAGGTCCAGGTTTTCTAGTAATCTCTGCTCGTTTGACTCGGGCGAGAAATTGATGACTCGGAGGGAATGGCTACCGATCTCTAGTGGGATGACTGCTTCAGTGTCGTACACTAATTGGAAGGGAGTTTCGCCCGTGGATGTCCTTGGGGTGGTCCTATACGACCATAGTCTGCTAGGTAATTCCTCGAGCCAGTTGCCCTTGGTCTTTCCGAGCCTGGTCTTGATGCCTTTAAGAATAGTTTTGATGGCGTTCTCGACCAGCCCGTTAGCCTGAGGGTGGGCTATCGAGGTGAAGTGGTTGCAGATGTGTAGGTCGGCGCACTTATTCCTACAGTAAGCGTAGTCGAACTGCCAACTGTTATCCCTCACTATCACCCGGGGGATGCCAAAACGACATATGATCGACCTCCATACGAAACTCCAAATTACCGACTCTGTGATTTTGGCGGTAGCCTCGGCCTCGATCCATTTAGAAAAATAGTCGATGGCGACGATGAGAAAATTCTTCTGAGCCTGGGCCGTGGGGAATGGGCCTAGGATGTCGATCCCCCACCAAGCGAAGGGGTAAGGCTCGGTCAGGGTCACATGTTTCGAGGCTGGCTGGTGGACTAGGTGATCAAACCGCTAGCACCGATTGCATTGCTAAACGTATACCGAGCAGTCGCTCTGGAGGGTAGGCCACCAGTAACCTCTTCGCAACGGGATCCTTGCAATCGACCGCCCCCCTTGGTGCGCGTCACAGATGCCTTCATGCACCTCCTCGATTGCTTATCGAGCTTCCGGAGCATCGAGGAACTTGAGAAGGGGGCCAGCGTAGGATCTTATATAAAGGGCTTCGTCTAGGAGGATGAAACGTCGAGCTTGGTGCTTTGGTTTTCTAGCTTTCCAAGGGTCGGTGGGCTCTCGGGAGTCGCGGAGCCAGGCCACGTACGGGGTCCTCCAGTCGTCAGGTGACGCTTGCACAATAGCTACGAGCTCGGTCTTCACGCTCGGTTGTGTTAATTCTTCAAGGAGGACTGATCGGGTTCCTTCTGAGCTGATAAAGAAGGCCAAGCGCGAGAGGGCGTTCGCTCGGGAATTTTCCTCCCGAGCTATTTGGATCACCTGAAAACTCTCTAACGGTCGGGCTATCTCCTTTACCAGTTGAAGGTATTTGATCATATGTGGTTCCCGAGCTTCGTAGTCGTCATTGATCTGACTGGCTACTAGCTGGGAATCTGTGTGAATTCTGACTCGCTCGGCTCCCAAGCGCTGAGCCATCCTGGCCCCAAAAATCAGGGCCTCGTACTCGGAGATGTTGTTTGACGTCGGGAAGCTGAACTTCAGAGTGTACTGCAGCTCCACTCCTTCGAGGGATCTGAGGAGAATACTGGTGCCGCAGCCGGTCGAGCTTGATGATCCATCCACGAACAAGTCCAAAGCAGGACCGAGTGCTGGCTGGTCCGCAACCTCGGGCGGGCACACACTCTCTGCGATGAAGTCCGTGAGAGCCTGCCCCTTGATGGCTGTGCGGGGTCGGTAAGAAATGTCATAGGCCCCGAGCAGTATTGCCCATCTGACAAGTCGACCGGAAGCTTCGGGGTGAGTCAAAATCTTCTTCAGTGGTTCGCTAGTCAGCACAACGATGGTGTGTCCTTGGAAATAGGGTCGGAGGCGCTTAGCCGAGGTTACCAACGCTAGCACGAGCTTCGCGGTTGCGGGGTACCTTCTTTCGGCGTCGAGGAGCACCTTGCTGGCGTAATACACGGGCTTCTGCACTCCTTGGTCGTCTTGAATAAGGACCGAGCTTACTGTAGAGGGGGTCGCCGAGAGATAGAGGTATAGTGTCTCTCCGGGTATATGTTTTGACAATATTGGTGGCGAGGCCAAAAACTCCTTTAGCTCGGAAAATACTTTCTGACACTCGATGTCCCAGGCAAAGGTAGCCAATGCCAACTTAGGCCCTCTCAGCAATTTGAAGAAAGGCAGGCATCATTCCGTCGCTCGGGACAGGAAACAGTTGAGTGCAGCAATTCTTCCTGTCAAGCGTTGGACGTCCTTGACGCAGGCAGGTGGCCGCATGTCCAGGATGGCTTGAATCTTGTCGAGGTTAGCCTCGATCCCTCGCTGGGTCACCAAAAATCTGAGGAACTTCCCAGACTTAACTCCGAAGGCGCACTTGGCCGGATTGAGCTTCATATTGTACTTCTGGAGGGTGTTGAAGGTCTTGGCCAGGTCGATGAAGTGGTCTTTGTAAGGATACGGTCAGCCCAGTTCGGGCAACGCAGTGGATAATAAAAATTTACATACCAAACTCGGGCTTTGTGGAATTCTAGAACCGTGCTCTAATCGATGCAATAACTACTCCCAACCCCTAACTACGGGTTGCAGATTTCACCTTGCACGGAACGACGCTGTCCGTAGTGCCCGATGTAGATTTCTATGCACGCCGAGTCGCACAGATGTACGGCCTCTAGAGCTGATCCACACAGATCCTCGCGCAGTGACGCTATCCTCCCGTTCTTTCCCTCGCGCACAAACCACGGACGCTCAAAACCCCGTTCTTCTCTCTTAAGGCTTTCTCCCTTGAGGGGGAGAGAGAAAGAGCAACAAGGAAGAGAGAGAGAGAGAGAGCAAGAGGGAGGAGAGGGGAGGAGAGAATCTCTTCTTCTCTCCTTTCTGTAATGCTTGGTTCAAGAAGTGAAGAAGAGGTTCTCGTAGGATACACATATATATATAATGGTTAGGTGCTTTTCAAAAGAACCCATAAGGACCAAAATTGTATATGTATCCCTCTTATTATTATACATATGTATTAAGCCCTTCTTATATTCCTTTCCAAAAGGAATTTAAGGCTTTTAACATATACATTTGTACAATGATACTCCATCACCCGAGAATTCATTGTGTGTGATCCTCTAGGCCCATAGTCACTCTAGTTTAAGGCACATTAACTTCTAATTCCCAATCAGAAGTAAATTAAACTTATTATTCGCTTCTACTAGAGCCAAATAATAGTTTAATTTATTCTGAACCTTTGATCACGTTGGGTCAAGTAAATCCGCGTGATCCTAGAGGATACCGGGTTCAAACCACCCTGTCTGGTACCTATAAGTCTACAGTTTCTGCATCGCTATAATCC
Source organism: Amorphophallus konjac (assembly GCA_022559845.1). Lineage (NCBI taxonomy): Eukaryota > Viridiplantae > Streptophyta > Magnoliopsida > Alismatales > Araceae > Amorphophallus > Amorphophallus konjac. Next base: position 155,317,900 of record CM040121.1, read on the forward strand.
CTCGCTCCTTCTATGAGTCTGGATCGATCGAGCGTACGGTAACTGTCAAACCCCCATGATCGTGCCATTCGACCATGACCTCCTTAAAGTGTATGACGTCCGTTCTAAACAAACTCACACGACCCTGGCCATGGATTTGATGGAGCGTCAGTGTCATGACTCATTAACTGTCTGATTTATACCCGATAGTGAGCGATCCCCTCTTGACCATTGATGATCTTCACACATATCCTGAAATAGTTAATGACTTTACAATTCATGACTTGTAGTTAAAGTCACTTAGCCAATTCATTAAACCATTCTGATCCTCGTGTAAGATCCAATCAATGTCTCAGGTCAAAGGACCAACGATGCTACTGAGACAGTTGGATCTTCAGTTGACATTAGGTATAATCAACCATCTGAAGATCCAATAGCGGATCAGTTCAGTGTACATCCTCCTAGGACGTACACCTATACATATGTGTTGGTGCCCCGCACCAGTGACCATGAGACTGGTCCCATACACATCATGTGTACTGGTTTACTATGTAATCAAAGTCCCCGAGTGATTACCCTCAAACCATGAACATTTTAAGGTATGTGTCCATGTAAAGTCAATCTCATGATCGAGATCACATCTCGAGTTGACTTTACAACCACATATCCTAGGAACATCGTAAAGTAATATACAATCACATATTTATGCTCAAATACCACTTCATTAATAATGAACAAGATCGTACATCTATCGGGCCTACCCGACCCTAAATTGGCCTATAGCACACCAATACTAACAGTCTTCGGCCGTGGATGTCTTGACGAGCATGTCGTCAATATAGGTCTCGACATTCTGCCCCATCTGGCCTTCGAAGATCTGGTTGATCAACCTCTGATAAGTTGCTCCGGCGTTCTTTAGCCCGAAGGGCATACGGGTGTAGCAGTATACACCGAGGTCGATGATGAAGGCGGTCTTCTCTGTATCCCCAGGGTTCATCCGGATCTGATGGTACCCAGAATAGGCATCTAGAAAATTGAGGAGTTCATTTCCCGAGGTTGAATCGACCAGTTGGTCGATGCTCGGTAATGGGTAGCAGTCCTTCAGAGTGGCTTTGTTGAGATCGGTGAAGTCCACGCACATCCGCCACTTGCCTGAAGCTTTTGGTACCAGGACGACATTGGCGAGCCAAGTCGGGTAAAGGACCGGACTAAATAGTCCAGTTTTCTTCCCCTTATTGATCTGCTCCTTAATTATCACCTATTTTTCTACAGCGTGCTTCCTCCTCCGCTGCTGGACCGATTTCACCGATGGGTCAAGGTTGAGTTTGTGCATTACCACCTCCCCAGAGAGTCCGGGAAGATCCTCGTCAGACCAATCGAAGACTGGAACATACTTCGAAAGGAAATCTTTGTATTGCTTTTGAACATCGAGCAGTAAATCTGTCCCAATTTTTACCTCGAGAGTCGGGTCATCTTTGAGGAAGATTGGCAGTAGCTCCCCACCGAGCTTGCCTACTGCCAGCTTATCCTTGACTTCCCTGAACTCTTTATTTTTTCCTTCTGGCCTTACGGCTTCAACCGAGATCACATAGCACCCTCTAGCCGTTGCCTGGTTACCTCAGACTTCCCCAGTACCGTACTTGGTGGGAAACTTCATTTTCTGGTGATAAGTGGAGGGCACCGCCTTTATTCTGTCGAGAATACCTCGGCCGAAGATGGCGTTATAGACCAACATCCCTTTGATCACAATGAAGTTCGCCATAAACGTAACGGTTTTTGGAGGGATACCGAGAGTAACAGGCAGGCTCAGGGCCCCCTCGGGATAGGTAGCCTGGCCATTGAACCCATAGAGGGGGGTTCGAATCGGACGGAGTCGGGATGGGTCTTCACCCATCTTTAAGAGATTCATATGTCAAAACATCGAGGGCGTTGCCATTGTCTACTAATATCCTATCTACATTACAATGATTTATGGTAGCCGAGATTACAAGGGCGTCGTCGTGCGGGGTGGTTAACCCTTCCAGGTCTTGGTCGGAAAACACTAGGGTCTGCTGATCGCCTGCTGTCGGAGCTTTAGGGGGCTCGGAAGCCCAGTTCGCTTGTTCGGCGTGACGCTTCCTTCCTCGACTGCTCTCTCCTCCCAAAGCTGATCCCCCAAAAATGACATTGATGTGGACTCCACGGGGGCAATTGTCGATTTCTTCCGGGGGCTCCGCGATCCTCTTGTCGCTCGGCCACGTACTGAGAAAGATGCCCCTGGCGGATGAGACTCTCGATCTCGTCTTTGAGTTGCTGACAATCTCCAGTGTGGTGGCCGTGGTTGTTGTGGAACTGGCAGTGCTTTCGACGACTGCGGCGCCTGGGGTCAACTTTCATCGACTCGGGTCGGTGAAGGAGGCTCGAGTCCTTGATCTCCTGATATATTTAGTAGACAGGGGTGGACAGAGGAGTATAACAATCAAACCTACGTGGGAGCTCCTTGCACTCGCCGTCCCGATTCCTCCTCTTCCCCTGCCCAGAGGCTTGTTCTGACGGCCGCTTCCTCTCCCCCTCCCGTCTCGAGCTTGCCGAGTCTCGGCAGGCATTAAGGACTTCTTCGCACTTCGCATGGTGCAGAGTGAGAGTCACCAAGTCCGCGAGAGAGGAAGGGGGTGGAGCACCAATTCTCTCCGGAGGCCTTCGTCGCGGGTTCCTCCTGTCAGTGCGGTGATGTCCGAGGCTACCTCCAAGCGGGGGATGCGCAGGGCCTCCGCCTTGAAGCGGTTGATATAGGCCCTTAGCTTTTCCCCTTGTGCCTGCTTAAGCGCCAGTAGCCCTGCTACCGACCTTGGAGGACCGCTGCCGGTGAAGCTTTCCTTGAATACCCACCCGAATTGTCGGAAGCTAGTGATGCTCCCGGGGGCGAGTGCTAGGAATCATGCTTGAGCGTCCTGGACCAGCGTGGTTGCGAACGCTCGACATTTGATGGCATCGGACTCTCCGTGGAGGGTCATCAAGGCATTGAAGCTATCGTAGTGGTCGGCCGGGTCGCTCTGCCTATTGTAAGATTTGAAGGTTGGCAGAGAGACTCTCGGCGAGATCTCTACCTTCAAGATGTCATTGAAGAGCGAAGATTCTTCCTCGTCATCCTTCGCGGAGTTTTGCTGTAGGGCGCGAAGAGCGTGCTCCTGTTCGGTGAAACGTCGCTCGAAGTCCCGCAGACGGAGGGACAGCTCCGGCCGATGCCGAGACGGCGCTGGGGGGCTCTGATCATCTCCCCGACTATTGCCATGCTGCTCCCTGCCTCTAGCGTCTGCTTCTGTCTGCCGTGGAGAGGGTCCAAATTTTCTCCCCCAGGGGTTGGAGGAAGCCTCTTGTTCCGTCGACGGGGACTGTGAGGGCCCGTCAGGCCCGTTGTGGATCAAACGTCCGCCTTGAAGAGTGAAGCGACCTCCAACGGTCAGTCGGGAGGCTTCTATATGGGGGGGACTCGCGCGGGGTAACCGCAGCGTCTCCTCCCTGGTTACCTGGGTCCTCAGTAAATCAATGAGGATATCCAGTTTAGCGTTGAGGGTTTGGAGGGCGTCAGTGTTTCCGGGGACGGGTTGTCCCCCCTGGATCGGTGGACGTAGAACGTTGACTTGATTATTGGCGTTGGAGAGGGGGCATGTCAAAGAGTGCGAGGGCGTAGGTTCCCTCTCCATGGCTGTTGGTGACTTACCCTTGTCACCAGCGTTCCTCCTGTTGGAGCTCCTCCGCACCATGTTGGCCCTTTGTATGTTTCCCACAGACGGTGCCAGATGAAGAGGCGTGATCTTGCGCCAAAGTCTGAGCCGTCCAATGCACGTTCGTCGCCACGAATGATGAGAGTTCTGCGAGGTAAGAAAATAGGTCAGGGGTGCCCAGAGTGATGCCCCTGAGGAAAACCCTCTGATACCTCAGTCAGCAATACGATAGAGTGTGGTGCAGAGGAGATGGAGGAAGAAGGGGGCACGAGATCGCTCTCCACCAGAAAATGTGGCTTTGAGTACTCAGATTTTGCCTACCTTTTCGGAGGGACTCCTTGAGTTTATATAGGTGCTAGCTCCCTTCCAGGAGCCAAGGGAGCCTGAGAGATTTAGGAGGTGTTACGTCCTTGGCGAGGGCTCTTCACCGTGTGAGGACTCTTGCCCTCCCTTATCCTTTTGAGCCTCCTGCTCCCAGGTGACAGGCGAGATATCTGCCTAGATAGGCGCCCTACTGCGGAGATCACACCCCGACGCCAAGAGGACTCTTGGCGACGAGCTGATCCATAACGTACACGGGATATCCACCGCTTGCGTCGGAGGTCCGAGCTTGAGGCGCTCAATCGGGCAGCACTTGGACTTTCCTTACATAGTGGGGGTGTCGTTAGTCAGGGGCCCGAGCTAGAAATGGTCGAGCGAGGCTAGCCACGCTCGACGCCCTTCCGTGAGGCCCCCGAGCTTTCCCCTGATTAGTCATGCTCGACGCCACTTGGGCTTCCCGTGTGACCTTTGCTCGGCTTTCCTGGCCCGAAGGTCGCCTAGAAAATATTAGACCGAGCTTTTTGAACCCCAAAATAAGTGGATCCATTGAGTCAAATTAGACCTAATTAGACCGTTCCGTACTGCATGTCTTTTAGACCACTGATTTACCCCTCTCCAGTTGCATGTGCTTAACCGCAGGACAAGACAATCGTACATATGATGTGGCTAATTGTGGACGGACCATTGGACTGAAAGTTGCTTTACGTTCAACATAGACTTTATCACAATCAACGTACTGCTAACTGAGCCATGACACTCTTTTAGTAGGTTTAGATGATTCCAATCGAAGCTTGGAGGACCTAGCAGATCCATGTCAAACTACTCACGGAAGAAGAAATTTTCAATGGAGACCTCAACAGATGTAGGAGTGTCCTTCACCAGTTTTGAACATGCCAATAGGGTTGGAGATTTAACACTAGGAATGGCATAAGAGAACACTACACCTATGTTTGTACCTTGGCTGTTAACATACGCTTCAACACAAAAAAGAGAGCACTTGATCAACTGGAAACGAGGGCCTCAAGGGCAAAGACCACTTGCCCTGCTCATCATCAATTTGAACTTCATCTACGTGTATTGAAAGCAATGAATTGTTGATCAAGATCTAATGGTCCACATGCAAAGATCATCGCCGGATGATTCAAGGAGGCATGCACATGTAGGGTCAAAAAATGAGCATAGTCTTCGGCTATCGTTGGACTTCAGATGCTGTATCAGAGAGAAAAAAACACTAGGCAAAATGGCATATTATACCGATGCACGAAAATGGCTGCCTTGATGTAATTGCAACATAGGAAAAACAAAACATATGCGGCTAGTGGTAACAGAAATGGGCTTACACCAATGTTACCTCGAATCCCGATCAAAATCCGCACAGAAAATGTCCCCACAAATAATAATAACACATTGGAAGTAGAGGCTTCCATTTAAAAGAAAATAAAGATATAGAATGAAATTTAAAAAACTGGGGAAAGTAAATGCACAAATATTTCCAAACTGTTAAAAGGCAATGAAAGTGGATATTACAGGCATCATGGCAGATGCGATCAAACGTACAAGAGGGAATTTGCAATCCACCATGGAAGATTCCTGGGAAATATTGGAAAGCCGTTTCAATTTGGAAGCCAAGATAGATCTGGAATTCTTTGGCTCATACCCGCGTCTGAGTATTTGTACTCACTGCCAAAAAACTAATTTCAAAAGAATGATTGAAACTTGGGACATGTTTACTGCTCCCAATGCGGACAAATCTGCTGGGGATAGGTTGTAGCCACGACTTAGCTGCTATCAGCAAACTGGTCTCCCATCTGCCACAAGTTCAATGATCTGTCAAGAGGGAAGTAATCTTTATGAAAACAGAATAAAAGTTGGCATGCGCCTCAGTTCTGAGAGATTAGTGATAGGAAAAAGTCAATTTTCACCATTTTCAGTGAATCAGTGAGCTTGGAATAGAGTTAATTCCGAGAGTTTCTAGAAAATGTTCTTGAAAGGCCAATTAAACAGATAACAGGACAATAATAGAAAATGTGAACTGGAAGGATTTGAAACAGACAACAAATCATGTAGAGGCTTTACTTTTATGTACCTTGTTTCGCAATTATCTCTTATACACAACATCACAAACTCTGTTGGTGTCTCCCATGGTCATCAGGATGTAAAATGAGTGTAAGAACTGATACTACGGAAGCAAGAATATCTTTGTATATGAATAGTTTCATTTAAAGCTAAAATGAACGAAAAGATGTGAGAATTATTAAAAATCAATACTTTCTATAAGGGGACGGAGGATTTTCCCATGAATTACAGTTTCTTCTTTTTCCTGCCGTGCTTAGGGTTGAATGTGGAATATTCCCCCGTTGAAGCAGCCCTTGGCCTGAATTCCGTTGAATGCTAAATAATAATCTCAGCACCACAGCACGGTCCTTTAAACAGACTTCTGTTTTATCACAAAAATAACCTTACTTAATACAGAATTTTTGTTTTCCCCTATTTCTTTTCTCCCTGCTAGCCTGTTCAATTACACTTTATGTTGATCAGGTCCCTTAGCTGTGTCTCCTCCAGGTTGCTGACCGATTCCTTAGTGTCATCCCCAAATAAAGCCAAATCAGGGTAATGGCCTCCTTAACAAAGAGCCCAGGAAGGAGGACCTCCATGATAATCAGCCTCTATGGTCCCATTTGATGGTCCATCTCTGATAGAATTCTAGAGATTATAGAAAAGGGAAATGGAAACAGAAATAGGTGGTCTAGTTTCCCATTTCTTTTACTTGGAAGTGGTTTTCCAAAAACAGATAATGGGCTCTCAGCTTTTGGACCCTTTTTTAAAATAGTCCAAAGCCGAGGGGCTTTCACCAGTGCCAGCTAATGTTCCCTTGGGCCTTGGCCTTCTGGCCGGTTCACAACAAACAATGTAAGGGGAGCAGGCTCTTTACATAAAGCATCCCCCATTCTCCCAGTGTTTCTGTTTCTGGTTCATATCCCAACTATCCATTTCTTATTCCAATTTGAAACAGAAAGAAAATTAATACCAATTCTAATAGCAAAGAGTCAGAAATTGGGTTGGAAAGTTGGAAAATGGATTACAATTTACATCCCTATTTCTGGGGGGCAAAATTTTCATACTAATAAAGTATACCTCCACAAAATCTCTTTAGTTGACCAGCGTAGATCCGAATCAGGCAGATCTGGATTGAGATCGCCAATTACACAAATGATCCCATGGAGTCAATCCCTTTTCTTCCCAAAATCTAACATAATGCAGAATATGACCTATGGATTTCCACAACTCTCCAAGGATTACAAGATTGAATTGAGCACTGGATTACCTGATCCTGGTCTAGACTGAAATTGAATGGGATCAACCAGATTGATCAATCTGACGGAAGCCGTTGAATCCAATTGAAAATGCATAAAAAGTAATTTTGCAAACAAAAAAGAATTTTTATACATAAGAAAGGAGATAACTATAAAAAAGTAAATATCTCTTGTTATTCCAATAAGCCAGTAGGTTTATGTTATCTAGCATAAAATTTTAGTCATTCAGTTACTGTAAGCCCTTGCTCCAACATTTAGTAAAATTCTCTTTAGTTAAGGCCTCTATTCAGTTATTTAATTTACCCCTTTTACTCATCTAGTAACTTGGCTTAGCTCATAAAATATCAAGTGATTTGTCATCATCATCATCATCATCATCATCATCATCATCAGAGCCTTTATCCCAATTATTTGGGGTCGGCTACATGAATCCTGTTCCGCCAAAGATTTCTATCAAGTGCTATATTCATATTTAAACCCAAGAAACTAATGTCCTTCCTAATAACATCGCACCATCCCATTTTAGGCCTTCCCCGAGCTCTTTTACTAGCATCCACTAATATTCGGTCACATCTTTTAACCGACGCTGAGTTAGGGTGACGAAACACATGACCAAACCACATGAGTCTATTTTCTCGCATTTTACTATCAATTGGGGCTATCCCTAAGTCCTTACGGATGCGCTCATTCCTAATCATGTCTTTCTTAGTCTTGCCACACATCCATCTCAACATCCTCCTCATCTCTGCTACACACATTTTGTGAATGTGTTCCTTTCGTACTGCCCAACACTCGGTACCATATAACAAAGAGGGTCTCACAGCCGTTCTATAAAACCTCCCTTTGAGTTTCATAGGCATACGACGATCACAGAGGACTCCTGATGCGCTTCATCTTAACCAGCCTGCCTTAATCCTATGTGTAACGTCGTCATAAATCTCCCCATTCTCTTGTATGATAAACCCTAAATATCGAAATCTACTACTCTTCGGAATGTTATGCCCATCAATTAGAACCATGTCTTCCTGTACCACTCACCCATTACTAAAATTACAATGCATAAATTCTGACTTACTCCTACTAATTTTAAAACCGTTAGACTCCAAGACAAGTCTCCAACGCTCTAACTTAACATTTAAAGCATCAATACTCTCATCATTTAAGACAATATCATCTGCAAATAACATACACTAAGGGATATCCTCGTGCAATTATTTTGTTACTTCATCCATAACTAAGGCAAAGAGATACGGACTTAGTGCAGAACCTTGATGCAAACCTATAGAAATCGAAAATTCACCAGTCTCTCCAACAATAGTTCGAACACTAGTAATAGCACCGTCGTACATATCCTTAATCAAATCAACATATCCTTGAGAGATTCCTTTCTTTCTTAATGTCCACCAAATCAATTCTCTCGGTACTCGATCATACGCCTTTTCTAAATCAAGAAAAACCATATATAAATCTTTTCTCATCTCTCTATACTTCTCCATTAGCTGCTGTAGTAAGAAAATAACTTCTGTAGTAGATCTATTCGGCATAAAAACTAAACTGATTTTCCGATACAGTAGTCATATATCGGAGGCGTTTTTCGATTACTCTTTCCCAAAATTTCATAGTATGACTCATAAGCTTAATTCCACGATAATTATTGCAACTTTGAATATTTCCTTTGATACATAAATATCATGTTGAAGTTATCAAATATCTGAAATCGTGGAATCATGTATCATACATGTCAGTCAACATTCCTATGATACAAATCGCGATACACTTGACATTTAAGAGATCCGCATCAACATGTAGGTTCCCATTATTGTTAATTTACTTATCCATTACATTTCATGATACAACATGGCTAATAAGATCTCATTTCCTACTAAGGCACCCTCTGCCATTTTATATATTTAAGTACCCTCATTTACGGCATATTTTGGCAAAACATCTATCCAATATTGTCTAGTGCACTACTGAGTCTTATGGATAAGAATGCCAAAATAGAAGAATGATCAGCCTCTCCACCACTCAAAATCTTGGACTTGTTTTCAAACAATTGAAGGTTTCCTTACCCCCACATGATAATATATCCTGAAGCATCAATCACCATAATCTTTTGTCCAATCTAAAGCCTCCATGCCCATCCCCAGTCACTAATCAAGCCAACCACGGTTGACGCCGCATGCCAGCATAGCCCCACACTCGGCAAAATGAGACTCCAAAAGGGCTAAGAGAAATTGCACCGCACCATCAAATGCACAAGACTCTCAATTTCCTCATTAGAAAGGTAGTAGATAGCCCAGATCCATGGCATAAAAGCACCCCAAGCCATGGCTTGCAACCTTATGAGGATCTCTCGAAGATTCTCAGTCTTTCCAGCCTGCCGATATCTGAAATGCCTGAGACACCTAGCCAAAGGCACACAAAGTTTAGGCAAAAAATGCACTATTCTGTGCTTGGACTGTCAATTTGCAGCAGCTTCAAAATGCACTCCTGCCCCCAAATTTCATCACATTCGAGCCCAAGGATTTTGAAACCTACCACTTCCACCCACCCCCCACCCACCAATGTGTGTACTTGGAGCTAGCATGCAATCGCTTTCTAAGTCACCTGCCATTGTCAACCAGCCACTATTGACCTGGCACATGAAGTCCCGCGATCAATGACACCCAAGAGGGGGGGGTGAATTGGGTGATAACAAGTTTTAAGAAAATTTTATCCGATTTAAACAAGTGTGAAGAACAGCCACAAAGAAGTTCAGATCTATATAGAAATTATTGGATCTAATAAAATCTATCACACACAACGGATCCTTGGTACCGTGGCGGAGGTGTGAATCCGAAGATTCTACTCACACAAAGTGTTATCTTCCTGACAAGGTTTACCTTGTCGATCCGAACTCACCTTTTGATATACCAAAGATCTGCTGTAAGAGTGATCAATTGAGCTAGATCTAAGCAGAGAAATCAGTAGAGACGATTTAAGAAATTGCTAGAACATAATGGGGATAGAAGATAAGGAACAAACCACACAAGAGACAGAGATTTTTAGGTGGTTCGGATGCAACGACGGCAACTTACGTCCACCCCGTACAAACTGTGAGGATTCACACACTATCTTGTAAGGAATTACAAGATCTGAACACACACACACTCGTATGGAGATGAGAACTCCTACGAAGGTGTAAATACACCTAAACACACATGAATCTGACAGAATATAAACACACACACAAGGATCTAAGAAGATCCACACAGAGATAACTTGCTTAAAACCCTCTCAAAGTCATCTTCCATCAAAGCAAATACCTAATTCTATCGTGCCTCAAAAATGCCCAGGATAAGTCAAACCAACTCATTGTTTGGAACAAAAAGTGGTCTCAAAGTAATTTGTTTACAGGCTATGATTCATTGGCTAACATTGTCAAAATGCAGGTTTTCCAGACGAGCGGTCGACCGCCGGACAGGGCCCGGTCGATCGGTTTTCCCAGCGTTGAAAGGTTCAATTTCTGTAAAATTCCGGTCGACCGTCCACCTATTCACGGTCGACCGCCAGCTTCGAAGCCTCCATTGTTGACTTGTTTTCTCCACGAGACTGAAGTATCTATCAGTGTTATTTTAATCCCTAAAGTCTCCAGACATCCCTGGAATTGTGGATCTGTGTCTTGGTCTGTCCTTGACCATCCTAGTTGTATAAAAATAACTCTTGGGGCAAAGAAACCCTAATTTATCAAGGAGAGATTAAGGAAGCTATCAAGGGGAGAAAAGGCTGCTACTGTAGCTCCGTGAACAGTACTTCGTGCAAGGAGTTCTTCATCCATCTACGAGCTTTTCAAGTGGAATCTGAGGCCAATCAACCCCAAATCAAGTGGAGATCCAAGCTTCATCCATAATCTTCATCACCTACTCAGGGGGAGCAAAAATCAGAGTTTTTCTTTTGGTGTTTCTACTTTCATATTCTTCAAGCTTCAAGTGTGTGTTCTTGAAATCTCTAAACAGTTGTGTGTGTGTGGATCTTCTTAGATCCTTGTGTGTGTGTTTGTATTCTGTCAGATTCATGTGTTTAGGTGTATTTACACCTTCGTACGAGTTCTCATCTCCATACGAGTGTGTGTGTGTTCAGATCTTGTAATTCCTTACAAGATAGTATGTGAATCCTCACAGTTTGTACGGGGTGGACGTAGGTTACCGGCGTTGCATCCGAACCACCTAAAAATCTCTGTCTCTTGTGTGGTTTGTTCCTTATCTTCTACCCCCATTCTGTTCTAGCAATTTCTTAAATCGTCTCTACTGATTTCTCCGCTAGATCTAGCTCAATTGATCACTCTTACAGCAGATCTTTGGTATATCAAAAGGTGAGTTCGGATCGACAAGGTAAACCTTGTCAGGAAGATAACACTTTGTGTGAGTAGAATCTTTGGATTCACACCTCCGCCATGGTACCAAGGATCCGTTGTGTGTGATAGATTTCATTAGATCCAATAATTTCTATATAGATCTGAACTTCTTTGTGGCTGTTCTACACACTTGTTTAAATTGGATAAAATTTTCTTAAAACTTGTTATCACCCAATTTACCCCCCCCCCCTCTTGGGTGTTATTGATCGCAAGACTTCAATTGATATCAGAGCTAAGGCTCTATATTTTTCAGATCTAACGATCTAGAGAAAGATCCAGATCAATGGCCAATAAGGGGATGATGCCTGAGGGTCACTCGATCCACCGTCCTCCATACTTCGACGGTTTGAATTACTCCTATTGGAAAAATAGGATGCATATTTTTCTGAGAGCCCAAGAGCACGAGATTTGGAGGGTGGTGGACAAGGGTCCATATGAACTCTCGAAAAATGAAGACGAATGAAACCCTGAGGATATTAAGAAATTCACGGTGAACTTTAATGCTATGAACATTATGCAATGTGCTATTCATCCTAATGAATACTCTCGTGTTTCTATGTACAGCTCAGTCAAGGAAATGTGGGACAAGTTGCGACTTATTTATGAAGGAACCTCCGAAGTCAAGGAAACCAAGGCCAATATGCTGGTCAAGGATTATGAGTTGTTTAAAATGAAGCCGGAGGAGACAATCTCAGAAATGTTTGCAAGGTTGACAGAAATTATCAATGGTCTTAAGGGCCTTGGGAAGGAGTATACTAACTCCGAACTTGTGAGGAAGGTATTGAGATCCCTTCTAACTGCATGACACACAAAAGCCACGGTTCTTGAAGATTCAAAGAATCTGTCAACACTGTCCTTGGACGAGCTCATAGGGTCACTGATGACCTATGAAATAAACATGAAGAGAACAACTGAGGAAGAATCCAAAACGAAAAAAACCGTGGGCTTGAAAGCCAACCAGTCTTATGACGACTCCCAAGAAGAGGAGTCCAGCGAGGAGAGTAATGAAGAAGAAGACTTGGCTATACTGACCCACCAAGTGAAGAAATTTCTGAGAAGAAAGAAGAATTTCCAAGGAAATTTCAGAAAGGGGCAAAGGAAGCCCTTTCAAACCAAGGGTGAGTCGAGCAAGCCCAACAATGTTATTTGCTATGAGTGCAAGAAGTCCGGGCACATAAGAGGAGAGTGCCCAGAATTGAAGAGAAAGTTCAAGGAGGACAAATTCAAGAAACCTAAAGCCATGGTCGCTACATGGAGCGACGAAGAGGACGAACAGTCCAACGAGGAGCTGGAGGAGCTCGTGGAAAACTTGTGCCTCATGGCACATGAGGATAACTCAGCCGAGGTAAATTCTGACCCTGATTTTATTTCAAATGAACAATGGGAGTCAGAATATGAAAAGTTGTATACAAAATACAGAAAAATCATATCAGAAAATAAATCCCTCAAGAAAAAGGTAGAAGATCTTAACACATGAGGATTCTTCAATTAAATTTGAAAAACTTGAGCAGAAATGGTTTGAACTAAATGAGGAAAAAGAAACATTGTTACAAACAATTTCAGATTTTGAAAAGGCCAAAGAAGAGCTACCATGTAAAATGTCTGAAATTGAAAAAGTTTGTGAAAAGCTCAAGAATGAAAAAGAAATTATGACACCCTCAATTTCAAAAATTGAAAATAAAAATGTGAGCTTGAATAAAGAGGTGGCTGACTTGCAGTTCACTCTCTCTAGGTTTGTTAAAGGGAAACAAAACGTAGACAATGTGTTGGGAGTTAAAGTTAACTTCTGGAAAGAAGGATTGGGGTACATACCCCAGAACAAAAAATCCTTTGAGCACAAGATTACTACATTTTACGTGCATGAAAAAGAAAATGATTGTGCTTCATGTTCTCACACCAAGCCCCAACATGTTCAATCTAAACCACACAAATATCAAAGAAGATTCTCAAATATCAACTGCTTTCATTGTGGTAGATTTGGTCATGTTATTTCTAATTGTTGGTGCAGACAAAGCACACAAAGAAATCATGCTCCTTGAATAAAGAAAAGATACGTGCAGAATTGGACTAACTCCTATGGACCCAAATTAATTTGGATACCAAAAATAATTGCATGAGAATGTTGTCTTTTGCAGATATGCCTTGAAGCTAGGGGAGTAAATGGTACCTGGACAGCGGTTGCTCAAGGCATATGACAGGGGACAAGAAAGTGTTCTCTACTCTGCAAGACAAGGATGGGGGCCTGGTTGCCTTTGGTGGAAAGGACAAAGGTAAGATCATTGGAATTGGCAACATAGATAAGAATTCTGAAATTCTTATCGAAAATGTGCTCTTAGTGAAGGGTTTAAACCACAATCTTTTAAACATAAGCCAGCTATGTGACGAGGGTTTTAAAATTATTTTTGACGAAACTCATTGCCTTGTCATGAATAAAATCTCTAATCAAATCAGATTCATCGGCAAAAGAAATAACAATGTGTATACTGTTCATCTTGATGATGTGTGCTTGGTAGCAAACAACCATGATAATGCATGGCTATGGCACCGAAGACTAGGGATCTCCAAATTGTCTAGACATGACTTGGTAAATGGGCTGTCTAAATTAAAATTTAGAAGTGATAAAATCTGTGAGGCTTGCACAAAAGATAAGCAAACACGTATCTCTTTCAAAAATAAAAACATTGTTTCTACCGCTAGGCCTCTAGAACTGCTCCACCTTGATCTTTTTGGTCCGACTAGGACATCCAGCCTAGGAGAAAAATCTTATGGATTTATAATTGTTGATGATTACCCCAGATTTACATGGGTGTTATTTTTAGCTAATAAAAGTGATGCCTTGATGGAGTTTCAAGTGTTTTGCAGGAAAATTCAAAATGATAAAGGATACCTCATCACCACAATTCAGAGTGATCATGGTGGTGAATTTAAAAATCATGGTTTCAACAGTTTTTACCAGGAACAAGGATATACACACAACTTCTCATCACCCAAGACGCCTCAACAAAATGGAGTAGTGGAGAGGAAAAACATAACATTGATAGACATGGCTCGGACTATGTTAAGTGAGAACTCCCTACCCAAATACTTTTGGGCTGAGGCGGTAAGTACAGCATACTACATCATAAACAGGGCAATGGTAAGGCCGATCTTGAAAAAAATCCCATATGAGCTCTACAAGGGTAAGAAACCGAACATTTCCTATCTCAAACCATTTAGATGCCCTTGCTATATTTTGAACAATGGTAAGTCAAATCTAGGAAAGTTTGATGAAAAGAGTGACAAAGGAATCTTCTTAGGTTACGTATTAAATTTTAGAGCTTACAGGCTATTTAATAAAAGGACTTTAGTTGTTGAAGAAAGTCCTCATGTTATTTTTGATGAATCTGAACTAAAATTGACAAATCAAATTTCTTCTACCTTGAATGAAGATGAAGTTCCCAAACGCTCAGATGATGCTAAGAGTAAGGATGAATCAACTGAAGGGATCTCCAGCAGAAGTGAAAAGGATGAAGATCCAACAATTGATACACTTCAAGAACAGCGAGTGCAGCACCCCGACTTGCCAAGTTCCTCCACGCTCTTGAAAGATCACCCAGCTGAAAATATCATAGGTAATCCTGAAGATGGGGTAAGAACTAGATCTTCTCTAAGGCAAGTTGAAGAAGAGGATTTGATGGCCCTTATCTCCCAAGAAGAGCCTAAGGATATTCATGAAGCTCTTCAAAATGAATCATGGATCCAAGTTATGCATGAAGAGTTGCACCAGTTCGAAAGAAACGAGGTATGGACTCTTGTGCCGCGTCCTAAGAATCAACCCGTAATAGGAACCCGTTGGATTTTCAGAAACAAGTTGAGTGACACGGGATTGGTTGTTAGGAACAAGGCCCGGCTCGTAGCCAAAGGGTATAACCAGGAAATGGGTATTGATTTTGATGAGTCTTTTGCCCCGGTTGCTAGACTAGAAGCAGTCAAATCCTTTTGTCCTATGCTTGCTCATCGAACTTCAAACTATTTCAAATAAATGTTAAATCTACCTTTCTAAATGGGTACATAAAAGAGGATGTTTTTGTATAGCAACCTCTAGGTTTTGAAGACCCAAAACATCCAAAGCATGTGTACAAGTTGCAGAAGGCCTTGTACGGGTTGAAGCAAGCTCCAAGGGCATGGTATGAAAGACTCACCTTCTTCCTGATTGAAAATGGTTTCAAAAGAGATAAGGTTGACCAAACACTCTTCACGAGAAAATCAGGTAAAGACATATTAGTAGTTCAAGTGTATGTAGATGACATTATTTTTTGGAGCTACTAATAATGCCTTATATGATGAATTTGCAGAAATTATGCAAGGAAAATTTGAGATGAGTTTAATGGGTGAACTTACATTCTTTCTTGGATTGCAGGTGAAGCAAACATCTGAAGGCATTTTCATAAACCAAGCTAAGTACACATTGGAGCTGATAAAGAAATATGAGATGGCTGAAGCAAAACCCCTGTCAACTCCGATGGCCACAACCACGAAGTTAGACAAAGATGAAAATGGTAAAACAGTAGATCCCACACTGTTTCGAGGTATGATCGGATCACTACTGTATCTCACAGCATACCGCCCTGACATTCAATTCAGCGTATGTCTATGTGCTCGTTTTCAGTCATGTCCTAAAGAATCTCATCTAATGGCTGTTAAACGCATTTTTCGTTACTTAATTGGCACAATAGATTTTAGCTTGTGGTTTTTCATCGGTAGTTCATTTGATTTGATTGCATACACCGATGCAGATTATGTCGGATGTATTGTAGATCGCAAAAGTACTAGTGGGCACTGCCAGTTTCTTGGTGGGTGCCTAGTTTCATGGGCCTCCAAGAAGCAACATTCAATAGCTCTCTCAACGGCCGAGGCTGAATATGTAGCCGTCGGAAGTTGTGGAGCTCAAGTACTTTGGATCAAAAATCAATTGCTTGATTTGGATGTTGAAATGAAATGTGTTCCAATCCTGTGTGACAATACAAGTGCAATCAATTTGTCAAAAAATCATGTTCAACATTCTAGGACGAAACACATTGACATTCGACATCATTTTCTGAGAGATCATGTAGGAAAAGGGGTCTTTGAATTGAATTTCATTGACACACACAATCAGCTAGCTGATATTTTCACAAAACCTCTAAACCATGATCAATTCAGCAAGATAAGAAGAGAACTTGGCATGTGCAAGGGGGAGAGCATACATACATAGGTCTACACTTAGGGCAAGGGTTGCACTTATAGAAACTCATATGCATAAAGGGTAGATTAACATGCATATTGTATGTACTTATTTTCAATACCTTGTGTGTATTTACATCCCTGCATGTTTGAGTGTATTTATACGTACAGCCCTCCTTGAAAATCCTTCTAAAGATGAATATTCCTTGATTAAATAAATGTGGACCCATATGACTTTCGGATGTAAGGCACTTTCTGAGGGGGAGTTAGAGAATTCTCTCAATCCCTACCCTCTCTCATTCCAAGTCCTTCCTTCTCATATTTGTTTTCATGATGATGGTACAATCTAGAAGGACGGTTGATGATGTTTAAAAAAAATTAAAAAAAGCACCGCGGTCGACCGCCGCACCCGTATCGGTCGACCGGTGGCGGCGATCTGGTCCGGCTGAACCATCAACCGACCCTTCTTTTAAGGGGTCCTTACACCCTAGTCTTTCATTCCATCGCCCTCATTCTCTCTCCAACATATTTCTCCAACCCTAAAACACCCAAACTCCACCTCTCAAGCCCCTAAACCTCATCCTTCCTCCACCCGCACAAGATCCGACGTGTTCGTCACGGTTTCGGGACGAAATCCATTCGGCCGTTCGTGCGTTCGTGAAGCTACTTCCTAGGTTCCAGACTGTGGAGAAGGTCATTTCAAGCCCTTGGAGTGTCCCTTGCTCCATCTTCCACCCCAGGGTTGAGATCGTTTCCTCAAGGATTTCCACACCGGGTTCACTAGTTCAGGATGCCGCCTCGACGGAGTTCTCGGAGTTCTGTCCAAGGGGAGCCCAGTGGTCAGAGACGAGAGGTCCCGGCTAATCCACCACAGCGGGCACCCGCACCTCCTCGCGCACCTCGGTTGCCTCCACGGCCCATTATCGGCCCTCGTTTGGTCGACTTCAATGAGGTGAACGAGATTTTGCCCGATTTATGTGCTGTCTTTGAGATTCAACCAGGTTGGATTGATTTTGTCACTAGATATACCCGATATTACCCCAATCTAGTGCAGCAGTTTTATGAAAATTTGGTCGAAAGAAATAAGGAATTATATACAGTTGTTCAAGGTGTTGAGCTTCATATTACTCCAGATCTGTTTGAGCATGCCTTAGGAGTTTCGGCTAGAGGAGCCGACATGGTTTTTGGTCATGGTGCTGTTGAGGAAACTTTTCTTGCTATGGCCAGTTGTGATTACGTGCATGGTGTCAGCAACTTAATCATATTGAATGCAAATCATTTTCCACCATTGCAGCGTATATTGCACCATATGTTTACCTCCCTCATTTATCCAAAGAGTGGCAGTAGAAATGAAGTGACAGAGGTTCACAGGTTTCTGTTTTACAATGTTATGAATGGGATTCAAGTCAACATGGGTCGCCTCACGACGAATCTGATTGGAACCTGCCGAACCAATTTGCGGAGATCCTTGCCCTATGCTTCACAGTTGACCGGCATATTCATCTATGCTGGGATCAATTTGGCAGATGAACAGTTCATTTATGTTCGACAAGATGATATATATAATGAGCATAAGATTTTCACAGATTTTGGATATTATTATGGTCCCGATGGTGAGTTACATCGGGATGTGCCCATTTATGGGGAAGATGTAGTCAACGAAGGAGAACAAGAACAGGAGCAGTAGCCGGCTCAAGAGGAACTACCCCCTCCAGTCCAGGCGGAGGATCAGCCTCCTCCACCTTCACCTCATCATATGGATCCAGAGATGTCTCCCCCACCACAGTTCTTTCGTGGAGAGTCTTCTACTCAGGGGGCCGGCCAACACTCTTGGGTAGACTATGAGACTTTTGACAGGCGTATTACTGGGCTGGAAACTCTAGTGGACGTCTTTGGGGATCGACTTTCTACCGTTGGGGAACGCATTGACACTATGGGTAATGTGATTGACACCATGTCAACTCGCATCGACTCCTTCTCCACCGTTCTAGATATCCTTTCTACTCACATGACCACACTCTCCACCCATATGACTACCCTCACAGACAGTGTTGCCGATTCTAGCCAGGCCTTCCACATCATGAACTTAACACTCCTTGGAATGCAGCGCCGTGATGCGGCCCGTGACAACTCCATTGCCCATGTTCAGGATCGTCTTCAGCTTCAAGATCATTCTCTTGAGGACATCCGCCGCCGCCTTGGATATCAACCTCCTCCTCCAGAGGATCAGCCTCCTGCAGAAGACCCATGAGGATTTTTCTTTTGCTTCCTCCCTCTAGACTGTTGTACTTAGGTCTTGTGTCTTTTGGGTCTACTTTTCGTTTATCCTATCCCCTCTTTGATGATGCCAAAGGGGGAGAAGTAGTTATGCAAGGTCTTATATAGTTTATGCATGCATGATCTTATGTTCTGTATGAATGATCATTTGTGAGACCAGTTTGTGAGTCATTGCATTTTGTGAGTCAGTTTTGCATTTCCCCTTGTCATGATGTCTAGAAGTCCTGCATTCTCAATGTACTTTGTAATGAAATGATGAAATGAATGCAATTGATATTTGATGTCACATGGTTGGCTCTTGTCTCTCATTTCCTATCTATTTAGCAAATAACGTGTTGCATGGCTTGCGTTGATTTGCCTAAAGAAATGAGTTTTTTGATTTAATCGCCTTGTGGACTATTGGCCTTGCTTAGTTCCAAATTTGCTTGAAGGCATGCCAATGAACTTGTAATCTAGAGTTTTGTCATCATCAAAAAGGGGGAGATTGTTGAGTCTCTCCAAACAATTTTGATGATAACAAAACCCCGGCATTACAAATAGGTTGATAACTTGCTTAAAACCCTCTCAAAGTCATCTTCCATCAAAGTAAATACCTAATTCTATCGTGCCTCAAAAATGCCCAGGATAAGTCAAACCAACTCATATTGTTTGGAACAAGAAGTGGTCTCAAAGTAATTTGTTTACAGGCTATGATTCATTGGCTAACATTGTCAAAATGCAGGTTTTCCAGACGAGCGGTCGACCGCTGGACAGGGCCCGGTCGACCGGTTTTCCCAGCATTGAAAGGTTCAATTTCTGTAAAATTCCGGTCGACCGCCCACCTATTCACGGTCGACCGCCAGCTTCGAAGCCTCCATTGTTGACTTGTTTTCTCCACGAGGCTGAAGCATCTATCAATGTTATTTTAATCCCTAAAGTCTCCAGACATCCCTGGAATTGTGGATCTGTGTCTTGGCCTGTCCTTGACCATCCTAGTTGTATAAAAATAACTCTTGGGGCAAAGAAACCCTAATTTACCAAGGAGAGATTAAGGAAGCTATCAAGGGGAGAAAAGGCTGCTACTGTAGCTCCGTGAACAATACTTCGTGCAAGGAGTTCTTCATCCATCTACAAGCTTTTCAAGTGGAATCTGAGGCCAATCAACCCCAAATCAAGTGGAGATCCAAACTTCATCCATAATCTTCATCACCTACTCAGGGGGAGCAAAAATCAGTTTTTCTTTTGGTGTTTCTACTTTCATATTCTTCAAGCTTCAAGTGTGTTCTTGAAATCTATAAACAGTTGTGTGTGTGTGGATCTTCTACCTATTTGTAATGCCGGGGTTTTGTTATCATCAAAATCGTCTGGAGAGACTCAACAGCACATGCCATTGATTTTGCATGGCAAACAAGGAGGGGGAGAAGAAGAAGAGGAATGAGGAACGAGAACAATGAGGCGGCTACCGGCCATGTTCAATATGTCAACAACTGTCAGCCACCTGCAGTCCAGCAAGGAGAATCAACCCCCTCCTTTCCCCCACCCCCCTCATTTGCTACTCTCTGCATTCGCTCCTGCTGCCAGCCTCTTGTAGATGAAACATTTTCTTATGTATTTCCGCATTGCTTTATCATTATGGTCTGTTTTACATATTGAGTGGTTAAATGAATGGCATTATAAACTTTTTACTGAAAGAATTTCAGCTTATCATAATCTCTCCTGACATTCCTGTTCTCCCAGATCTCTCTCTCTGCCCCCCCCCCGGGGGAAAAATTGAGATCCAATATAGCATTCATTGGCTCAAGCTATCAGAGGTCTATAACCATACATGACAATCGGATTTTCATCGTCAATGGGCTGCAAGGCCCAGAATTTGATAGAGCAAAGCATCCTCAAGCCTCCATTGGCAACCATACTATAAGCAGACTTCACCGAGAGTCTCCCGCTCTCTCCAAGGTCCCTATCCGGTTCTCTCTCCAATCTGGGTGCAAAACAAAGTCATGTAGCAGATTTTAGAGGCTCATAAAGGTCCATTTACAGGTCAGGGACATAACATGGCATGCTCAATTTTCTCTTAACCTAGCCATGTTAGGCTCTTAAGCTCTTTAACCATTGTATAGTACATAAATTTTTCATTGTTAACACACCATATGTGGATTGATGGATTTGTCATAGTTGGGCTGCTGCACATGCAGTCATTTTCATTGTATGAGATTATGGTCCAACCACTCAAAACAACAATATATTAGATCGTGTCGGGCACAACGATGCAACATCATGTCTCAACTAGGTTTGTACATTTCTAGGTTTCCACAGTTTCAGCTTGTATATTCATAGTGATACCATAGCACTTTATGGCATCCTTGAGATTATGTTTTCAGATACACCATACAATTACAGCACATCTTGGCCCAGTGGTTATGAAACACCCATGATTTAGCACCTGATACAACAGTCCTGTTGCAACAGCAAAGACCAGCTTAACTTGGGGAGGAGGTGAGTTAGTAGCAATAGGCATCAAAGTCCCTTTGTTACCTATTCCATTGGGCACTGCAGAAGGAACAAATACTGATCATCTGATCACCTTCATCGTCCTGAAGGCTCCTCTGGAAGGTAGGCGCCCAGCCTCTACCTGAGACTCCCTAACCACATATGTTGGCTAAAACACCATGAAGAACACTAGACAAGCTAAACAAACTTGGGATTGGGAATGCATCTGCCAAGTGTCTGCCACCACACCAACTATCCTGCAAGAGCAGAATCCTCTGCCTGTCGTCTAGGAAGAAGATCATAGCTGAGTGAACCAGATCCTTCATGCTAAGGATACACTTTCAAATGGTAGAGATGTTGGTGGATATGCTGGGTGTGATGTCCTACCCTTTGGATCTTCTGTGTAGTTCTGTCTAGTATACCTCCAGCCATAAACCACTTCAGATGTCTCCAGCTTCCAAAGTCATTTTCACACCTTCATGATCCCCAAGCCTCCCTGATCCTCGCTTTTGCCCATCCCCTGCTTTTCCCCAATTCCATGCCACAAGAACCTACATTGAACAGAATCAAGCTTCCAGTTTCTAATTTGGGGATGCTGAAAAGAACAGAAGGCAAATGGGTATGGAAGACATAAGTGCCTTGCAAATCATGGTTCTTCCTCCATAGGATGAGTCTAACTTTCTAGCTTGCCAACCTGTGGTGCATCTTCTGCACAATCTCCTCCCAATTTTTGGCACCAATAGCTCCAGCAGGAAGAGGAAGCCCAGAATAAGTGACAGGAAAGTCACCCACACCATAATCCAAGATCCTGGCTGCCCCAGTCACCCTTTTCTGCTGCATGTGAACCCCCATCACCAGACTCTTCACATAATTCACCCTTAATCTTTCCAACTCTTCTGTAAGCCATACTACTAAAGGTTACAAACAACTGAAGTCTTCCTCCCCGTAGCAAGGAAGATGGCATCATCAACATCTAAAGTAGGTGAGTAGCATGTCTACTCTGTCCATAAGTAGAGAAATCTGATGAGGCCAGCATCCTCAGCTCTATCCACATCTTCATCAAAACTTGTGAAACTAATACAGAAGGTAAAGGAGAAAGAGGTTCCTCTTGTCTCAAGCTTCTCATCCATTGAAATATTCACTTGATGAAGAACTAAGAATTACCCAAATCTTGCAGAAGTAATATGAGTTCAAATCCGATCAACCTCGCTATCAGTAAATCCCATTTGTCTCAAGACTCAGTCATAAGCTTTCTCAAAGTCTATTTTGATCACCAATCCCATCCTTGGCAGGTACTTCAGAGCATGGCATGAATACATCCATGGGACGCCAAAGAGTTCTCCTGAACTTGCTAGCCTCTGATGAATGCACTTTGGTTCCAACTGACTAGCTTCATCATGACAGCCTCCAACCTGGTAGCAAGCATCTAATCCTCTATTTAAGAGACTTAGGGGCCTGAAGTGCCAGCTGTCCACACCATCGTTCTTTGGAATAAGCACTGAGAATGTTTTATTAACCCCTTAGGTGGGCTCTACCCTCATAGAAACCATCCACAGCTGCAAAGAGATCATCCTTCATGATCTCCCAAAGATGAAAGAACAATAGGACAGAAGAGCCATCTAGAAATAGTGCCTTGTCGGGCGCAAGTGCAAAGACGGCCTTCTTCACCTCTATGGAGAAAGGACCGGCAAGCTCCTCTACCTTGGAAGTGGATATTCTTGAGAAGTGGTCCCTAAGCAACCACTTGTCCTCCACCATGTTCCTCTACATAAAGCTAGGAATCAAAACATGTCACATGCTTTTTGATGTCTTCTCTGCACAGAAGTACCCCCACCATCCATCAAACCTGACTCACCTAAACACCTAACTCTATCCTCTATACTCCATCTAATAACTCTCTCTCTCCCCAAAAAAGAAGAAAGTAATTGATTGTATGCTCTGGTCTCTTCCACCCATCAACTATCCTAGTGTCTATACTGAAGGTGGATAACCTGACTCACCTAAACACCTAACTCTATCATCTAGACTCCATCTAATAATATGTTGCATGCTAATGGAACAAACAATAGTTAAACTTGGAAGATGAATAAGTTATATACAGAAAAAAAACTAGGCTCTGATGCAAAAAATGATGCAGAGAAACGCAAGGGATGTTCTAACTAGCTACAATAATTTTTACTAGCATGCACATGAGCATTGCAATAGTCACACTCAGTTTCAAAGGAACTTCAACTTGAAAGTTGAGTTTTCACCCTTATAACAGTGTTGTCTTTCCTCTTTCGGGCATAAGAATCATAGATTATTGTGAAAATTTTCTTTTGCTCAGTTGGATACAGGAAGAATGGCCAGTTAGAACTCAATCATACTCTTTGTCTTCAGAATAAGGGTAGAGGAAGTGAATAATAATGCAGAAATCACCATCTGTGATCTGAACTATCAGGAAACCAATGGCACATGACAGGAAGATGGTGGTGGGGAAAAGATGGGGAGCACTGGTATGCAGTGGTTGGTGCAACAGGCTTATGGTTGCAGAGTCTGGAATGCTGGATGCTCAGAGTCTTCCCTTGAAGAAAACAAAACAGCTGCAAAGGGAACCAGTGTCCAATCGGAGTAAAGCTGTAGAGGTGAACAAAAAAAAGCCTCACCTGGAGTTAATGAAACACCCCGCTGAGCATACATTAGCATCAACATGGTTAGCGAGCCTAATCTCTGAAGTGGCAGAGCAGGCATTCTGCCAAGATTTGAAAAGATGTTGGCTTTTATGCCACTGTTGCTCTTTACTTCAGGTTCTTGCATTATAGGTGGATGGTATCACCACACAGCACGGAGGGCATGTATAATAGACCAGGAACCCTATTCCTCAATGAAAATCATGCAGGAAGTAGCTGTTTTGTGGGTTCTTAGGAAACATGGGAGGAAAGAAGCAGAAAGAGTAAATCAAGGAGAAGAGAATGAGTAACTTCATGCTTGGAAATGTAAAGAGGGGCTTCACACCTGGAAAAGGAACAGAAAGAGGGCTTCATGATCCCAGGAAGCATCATGAATTCATGATAGGAGGACAACAGAGAATTGACTAAAAGAATAGACATGTGGCACTTGTATTTCCCAAGCCCCAATGTCCCATTCCTTTGAAGATTCCCTTGTATTTTAAATACTGAGTACAATTAGTTTCCAAATCATATTCCATAGCTCTATCACAAAGATCAAGTGAAACAGTAACATATTTTCAAAAAAACAATGTAGTAACAAAAACCATCCTACTTATTTACAACAGCATTTGCTGACTCATTGGGACAGACCAACCCAGATCCATCCTGGTATGTTACGGGTCAGGCCAAGTCATCCAATTGAGCCCAACTGAGCCCTTTAAATGACTCGGGCCAGCTCATATCGTATTGCGACCCAAGTTCGCCATGGTACGGTATGAATCACCCAATTCGCACCAGTTCAGTAAGTCAGCCAACTATGTCTACAATAATTATTAACTTCACCTAGAAACCATTTGAATGATAAAATTATCCCTGATACATCAACCACCAAAATAAAAGAATGTCATCAATAAATGAATCTCAGCAATTTGATGCTTTATGATCATGCAAATTTCTGCAATCAGATGATCCAGGATACCAGTACACATATGAACACTAGTCTCCTGGATGATCAGATTCCCATTTTAATGCCCACCCCCCAGAAAGGTACAGCGGACACCAAAAATGTCTTTTTTTAATATGGATGGTACAATATAAGTGTAATGAAAATATAGCAGAAAGAATCATATACAAGCACCAAAGATTCAAAGAAAATGTCTCCAAAGAAGCTTGCACACAAACAATCTGTGCCAGCCCCAAAAAGAGACAATAGACACCAAATGTGCACATTCATTCTATAACATTACATTTTTTTGGCATATGACCTCTTAAAAATTTATGTACTTGCAACTATTAGTGCCAGAACTTTAATATCAACTTGCATTAAGCATCCAAGATAGAATCTGTTCAAAAAGGATATTCCTCATGGATTTTGTTTAAAAATTAATAACCAAAAGAACAAAAGCACATAGATACTACTCTGCCCCTGCCATGTTCCACATCCCCTTCCCCTACTTGTACATGTTAAAAACAGTTGGATGACATGTCAGCATTTTCAGAAACTTTTAAATTGATAGCTCGTAGCTTAAAGGATGCATGGCTCTCCCCCATTCAATGACTTGCACCGTACTTTATTTTAAAGCCATTGATACACAGCTTTGCCTGTCCTTTCTAATGAATAACGACAGAGATTTGGTCTAACACTAGGAAACCAATTAAGGATCTTCTTGGAAATGGCTGGTCGATGTCTGAACCAAACAAAAGAGTGAGATCAATGGGGATCCCAGTCTGAAGGAAGCCTATTCCTGTTCACTTAAACAGATTCAGACGATATGAAGTGAATTTGATTATCAGCTTTATGGTTTTTTCAATCTGAGAAATAGTACCCACAAACAATCTTTAGGGAGCATGTGACTAACTACTGCAAAACATAGTCATGAATCATGATACCATCTTTTGATTCATGAGCTTTTGACTGAGCTCCCTTGCATATTTGTCATGTTACAGGACATTATAAGAATCACTTTCCTAGTTGATCTACCTAAGCGCATTCTCTCTCTAGCTGTTTCTAGAGAAAGAAGCTCTGAGGAAACAACCCCCTCTGTGAGGTGGACCCCGCCAGATCTTCACTGGTGCTCTCTCATCTAGGGGTTGAAGCTCAGTGAGAGGGGGAGAGATGCCCCCGGCAGAGCTCTGTGTTGAGTAGTGATCGGCGGATCTAGAGGGGAGGGGTGAATAGATCAACCCCTTCTTTGCCCTTCTTTGCGAAAATAAGGGCTAAATAAAAACTAAGAGCAGTACGGCAAGAAATAGTTGCTAACTAGTGAGCTAAAGACAAGAGTGATGATCAATAGCGTTCCTACCAAGCATCTAGCGTCAAGCCACAATAGACAACAAACCACAGAACACAGGTTTTTAAGGTGGTTCGGTCTCTATCCAGAGACCTACGTCCACCCCTCACTTCAACCAAGTGAGGCTTCACTAGTGCAAAGGCACTACCGCTGATTCACAGCTTCTAACAGAAAGAAGACTCTCTCTAACCGCTGCCAAACAGCTTGAAGGTATGCAACCCAACACCCACGGACCAGTGAACACACTGTCCGTCTTCCTACTCGCAGGTAGGAAGCAAATATAAGAGTATGTGTTTTGAGAAAAACAAAACCAAAAGCGGATGAACCAGACAAGGTATAGCAATGAAACTCTATGGGAGAAGAGAACTCCTGTCTGGTGAAGAATGGACGAAGCCTAACTTCTCTTCGTCTTGTTCCTAGGTCTTCACCACGACCGCAAGAGGAACGATGGATAAACTCCTTAGCTTTTACTGCCAGCTGATGAAGCTATGGATAGATGCTATCTCCTTTGCTGTGAAAGCTCCTGAAGTGGAAGAAGACGGCCTGCTGCGTTGCCCTTACGCCAGCAACACCAGAAAGGAGAGGTCTCTCGGAGCTTCCTTCACCGCTGCTGCTCACCTTCTCTTCTTCTTCTCCTTTTTCTCTGTGTGCAGTTCTCTTTCGTGAACTGGAGCTCCTGTTGTCTTCTATATCGGTGGCTCACGACATCTCCTACATTGTCCCCTGCAGAGACCATACCCAGAACGTCGCATCCACATTACTTGATTTGCTTCCTCAGCTCCGTTGATCTTTGTCTGTCGTGCTTGCTAGTACGTGGGTAGGTAGGGAACCATATCTGCAGCGGTACCAGCATCTGGAGGATTTCTCTGCTAGTTATTAAGATCTTCTGACAAGGTGAGCTTCCATACGACTTTTCAAGTGCAAACAGATCCTCCAAGATCGGTTGCGGATCTTGGAAAGCAGACGCGACAGGATCCAGATCCATTCTGGAAGAACATGAGCGTGTCGACACTTTCAGACAAGGTGTCGACACGTCCCTTTGTCTGCTTGAGGAGACTTGCTGCCTTCATACTGTCGACACCTTCAAACGAGGCATCAACATGAAGTGTCGAGACTGTGTGTCAGGCAAAGTTGTAGTCCACTTTACTGAACTGAAGGTGTCGACACTCTTTTACAGGGTGTCGACACGTTGTGCCAAACAGAGCCCAAACAGAAACGGCTCAAAGTCAATTTTCTTCTTGACGTGTCGAGACGTTGTCACAGGGTGTCGACACGTTACTCATGCCAGAGCTCAAACAGAGACGATTCTAACTTGGTTTCTTCATGAAGTGCCGACACGTCCAGATGACAGGTCGACACTTGAGAGTCCTTAACCCAAGCTTGTCCAAATACAACTTAAACAAAATCATTAATCACACCACATGAATTCAACAATGAACTGTGGTTTGTTATCATCAAAATCAGGGGACATAACATTCTCCCCCTTTTTGATGATGACAACCATAGTTCATTATTTACAAGCATTCATAGGCATTTAAGGCATTTCCTAAACAAACTTTTCATTCACAAGAGCAAAGTTTCATACACGTTCATGGATATACCAAAATGTTATCCATTGATAAACCAAAGAGATTTTTCAAACAAAAGTTTCATATACATTCATCAAAGAACTATGCATAGGAAAACTAGATGTCTGAATCTATATGCCTAATGCTATGTGAAAGTCCAAGCTTGTAGTAGACATTGATTTGTCTCCCCCTTTGGCATCAGCAAGGAGGGGGTGAAGGAGGTGGTTGCTGTGTTGGAGGCAATGTGCTGGAGCTGGTGCTTCTTGAAAATTGGAGTTTCTGGGCCTCGTGGAATTGTTGTTGCAGTTGTAGGACTGTTGCAGCTAGAGAGTCAACCTTCTGAGTTAGTTGCTCATCCCTTTGTTTCACAAACTTGTGAAGTGACTTGATATTGTCATTGATTGCATCAAGCCAGTTGTGTAGCATGTCACATATATACTCTGTCTGTGCTTTCTGTTGAGTCCCTTTTGGTGATACAAAAGAGGAGGTAGCTTCAGTGGAAGGACACCATGCATCACCTGTGTCTTCCAAAGCTGGTTGGAGTTGAGCTTTATGTAAACGTATCAATTCCAGAATCTCAGTTCCAACCATATCAAGTTTGTTGTAAACAACATTCATTTTTGCTTCAGCTTTAGTGGAGCTGTTCACCATGATTGTTGTGTCGGTGTGGACTTGCTCTGCAAACTGTGAGGAGGCATCAAGGAGCTTATTGGAGTCAGAATAAATCTTTCCTTTCATCCTGTTGGAGGCATCAAGTAGCCGTGCAGCATTGGCATTAACTGTTCCTGCCAGATTGGAGGTGACTTCTACAATCCTGACAGTTTCAGCAGCCACCTATTCTATGATTGTGAGGGACTCAACTGCTACTCTTTCCTCAATCCTGGCAGAGGAATCAAGGAGGGTTGCACATCTAAGATGCAAGTTGTTTTGATCTTCTCTGATGTCATATGCATGCATAAGCATCTCTGAAGTCTTTTCTTGGGTTTCAATCTGAATCTCTCGTAGTCTTTTCATTACTGTCCCTGCTCTTTCACACACATGTATCAGGGAGTTCAAAAATGCATACAATTTACTATCAGACTTATGTTTGTCTCTGACAAATTTCTCCCATATGTTGTTCTGAAGTTGTTCACCATGAACAAACCGAGCATCTAATCTGTCAACTTTCATGTCAAGTTGCATGATGGAGGAGTTGACATTGGCAAATTGTGCTGTCAGGAATCTGATTATTGTTGGGTGAATGCCCATTGGACCTTCTGTGACAGCAGATTGAGGCCCTCTTGATGATGAGGCTTCAGTGTGGAATTGAGGAGGAGCCTCTTCGTCAGTATGAACTGTAGGGTCAGATGGAGTCGTCCGAGGTGGAAGAGTCCCAAATGGTATGATGGGACCAAAATATGTGTCCTCTAGTACATCTTGCTGCTGCTGCTATTGTTCAAAGTGTGTATCCATATGAAACTGCTCTTCATACTGTTCTAGATGCTCTGATGTGGGACGGGACGCGAACCTGGGACTTTAGCTCGCGGACGTCCCTAAGCGAGGGAAATGCGTGGATCTGCGCGATTGAAGAACCGGCAATGAGTCTCGGGTATCGACTTTTCCGCGTGCTCGGATCGAGTCACGGGACGGGTTCCACTCACTCACTCTCGCAGCGGTGATAAAATTATAACGAGCTAAGTTCCTATCACTCATACAGCCTGTGTAGTTGAAAACGCGCCTAGGCGCTCGCCTAGGCGGTGAGGCGGGGCGAGGCGCCTGTCGCCCGCCTCGCGTCGTCCCGGCTCGCCGAGGCGAGCGCCTCGCCCGCGCCTCGCGCGCGTCAACCGCCTCCGCGCGCGTCGGCCGCCTCTGCGCGCCTCGCCCGCTCGCCGGATCCGCGTATCGGGTCTCAACGACCCGATAAACAAGTCCGTCCGGTTAACCTCCCCCCCCCCCCGACGGTTTCGAGTCGTCGACTGTGGGTTTTTTTTTTTGCCTTCGCTGCTTCCACCTCCAAGTGCGGCAGCGGCGAGTCGCGACCCGAGCCCTGTCCTCCCTCCGACGTCCGGCGAGCGGCAGCGGCGACAGCTTCCTCCGGCGTGCGGCAGCGGCAGTAGCTTCCTTTGGCTTCATCCGGCGTGCGGCAGCAGCTTCCTCCGACGTGCGGCAGCAGCTCCGGCTTCCTCCGGCCACTCTCACTCTCTGTATGTCCACTCTCTCACTCTCTCCGATCTCCCACTGTCTCTCCACTCTCTCCGATCTCTCTCTCTCACTCTCTCCGATCTCTCACTGTCTCTCCACTCTCTCCGATCTCTCTCTCACTCTCTCCGATCTATCACTCTCTCTCTCTCCACTCTCTCACTCTCACTCTCTCTCTCTCCGATCTCTCTCTCTCTCTCTCCGATCTCTCACTCTCTCCAATCTCTCATTCTCACTCTCTCCACTCTCTCACTGTCTCACTCTCTCACTCTCTCCGATCTCTTTGAGGCGTGAGGCGCCCCCCTGGTCGCCTCGCTTGCCTCACGCCTCAGACTACATAGCATGCAGCGGCATATGAAAATATACGAGATAAGCAAAATGCCGAGAGGGGAGCAAACACGATACCTCCACGCTCCGGGCGTGGGGAATGCGACCCCGGCCAAGACTCATACTCCCGGTGTACAGTAATTAAATAATTACAGCAGTGATTTTTATTGTCAACTCCACGCATGGAGGTAAAGGGCTACACGCGGGACCCGGGAGTAGCGAACTCGGGTTGACGGGCAGCAAGCCGGAAGGCTCTCGGACCGGAGACGGGCTGCTGGTCCGGCTCGGTTCTGCGGGGCCCGCGGGACAACAGGCGGGTTCGGCTGCTGGGACGGCGGTGCCCGGGCGTCTCCTTGCTGCGGCGGCCGGCTGGGACGCTGCTGGGGGGTTGTCGATTGATCTCCGGGAGCAGCGGTCGTCAAATGTGAGCCGACGTATTTTACCGGAATTAGCCGGCGGACTGCTCTGCTGGCCTGTTCTCGGGACAGAATTGCGCGCCTCCACGAAAACAATTGTTGCGCCCAAATCCGGTGTCGGATCGCGGCGAAATTGGTACCGTTGGAAACTAGACTCGAAGGGATACAACATATATTAATTTCAGATCCATCCAACAAACGGATTTGAAATAAAAATGACTGTAACACTGTAACTACCTCTGGCTCGGAACCCAGGACACAGGACAGAAAAGGATCTGTCTGAAGATGAACTTTGACCAAAATAAAAACGATGGATCTAGACTCTGAGAAAATTATGGGTGGAAGGGGGGATGTGAGAATCATGTATGAATTTTTTGAGATTTTTTGGAGATGACTAAGGGGGCGGGAAAAATACAACAACAGACTACTATCCCGCAGATCTGCAAACTGACAGAATGCTGGGGGGAAACTAAATTACTGGGAAAAATAGTAAACGAAGGTGGATTGACACGAAATTTAAACTGGAGATGGGGGATGACAGGGAGAACAAACTCTCAAAATTTGAGGTCGAACAGATCCACGGATTGGAAGATAAAATTCCGGCCTCAGCTTACTGTCCAGCAGAGAACAGACCGGAGACGGGTTGGCGGTAGTGGTGCGATGGCGACTCGATGGCGACGGCGGCGGCAGTGTTGAGCTTCTCACTCAGAGAGGGGTTGATATGGAGGCTTCACACCTCAGAAGATCAGAACTTTCACAGCTGCAATGGGGGAGAGAGGAGAGACGGGGCTGCGCCCTTGGGCTTGGAGCAAAATTGCTGATTTTTTTCTTCATTAATTATATGAAATGTGGAAATACAAGGCTTATATAGAAATAGATAAAAGACCTAAACTATCCTTAGATCTAGGGTTAGGGAGGGGCAAATGGGGAATGGGGAATTATTCTCCCATGTGGTCAAAATGACCAAAATAAAAAAATATTAAAGGGAAGGGGGCGCCCATGGCAAGTGGGCAAAGAAGAAAATTTGAAGTTTTCTTCTTGGTCAATCTTCTACCTTGGACCAAAGACCAACCTATTGGGCCCATGGACCTAGGTGGACCAATGGAAAAGAGGGTGGGGGTCCTACAAGGCCTACGTGGCCTTTTGCAAAGAAACCCAAAGATTTCTAAAGACTAACACATTGACTTATAATTGCCACACAATTGCAAACCAATTAACCTAAGGATATAAATGCAAACAAAATGATACAAATGCAAAACACAAGGTTAGTGCCCGGTGTTGATTCCCATCAATTCTCTCCGGGTGAGAAGAACTTGACCCCGTCGAGTAAGGGTGCGGCTGCTCGTGTGGCTCCTGCGGATCTGTCACCGTACCAGGTAGCGCGGAGTACGCTCTACTCC
This sequence comes from Amorphophallus konjac, assembly GCA_022559845.1. Taxonomy (NCBI): domain Eukaryota; kingdom Viridiplantae; phylum Streptophyta; class Magnoliopsida; order Alismatales; family Araceae; genus Amorphophallus; species Amorphophallus konjac. The sequence goes on from CM040121.1 coordinate 155,350,387, forward strand.
AAGTAATCGTCACCTGCTCATCCCGTATATGTTCTATATGCTCACGCTGCTGTGGGAATAAAGCTAGTGGTGGACACTCCGGGGAGGGGTTACTCTCAAAGGGAGGAGACAGCTCAAAGACTCACTAGGAATCACCGCTGGGTCCCTTTATGTGACTAGATCCGAGACATTGAGGTAGAGTTGATCCCAAATTCCGGCAAGTCTACAACGTACGCATTAGATCCGACGTGCCTCACACTCGAAAGAGACTGACATCGCGAGCTGACATGAGGCCGACTCGACTTGACGCATGCAGACTCCTAACAAACTGTACAAAAGAAAACACACTTCTATGTCCTAGACAAACCTAATGCTATGCAGACCCATGCATATGCAATGGTGGACCGGGACACCCGAATGTGTGACTAGCATACATTCGATGCAATCGGTGGTTGGCGGAATGGGGAACTCCTAGACATCCTAATACGTCCCTAGCATGCGGCTGCCTGTTGGATTTGGGAGACTTGGGAGGGCCAGGAGAGCCAAAGTTACCTTCTTCCTCACCCCTATATGTATGTATCTCTCGCCAGTGAACGGGCTTGATGGGTGTAGATGGTCCAGCCCGTGAGGAAGGGGTGATAGTGGACTCCCTCGAAGGAGTGGAGTAGATGTGGTGGGTCAATGGGTTCACTAGGGAAGGGGTCGAAGGGATCAAAGAAACTGTGACCCCTTGAGACGGGTTCCCTCATGACACGATCCCAAGGTTGAAATTATTGAAGGTGTAAATGATCACCTTCGTTCATTGTGGTAGATGGGACGGCGGTCATATGTAGAAAATATGGTTCCTCCCTCGGGATAAGTGGAATGAAGTTAGGCTCGGCCAGCATGGGAAGGAATACAAGAACCTCCGTGGTGAAATGACCCACAGTGCACACGGAGGTAATGGACCCTAAGGCCGGATGTGTGAAGCTATGACGATTGGGTTGGTCGAAGCCTCGGGCCAACATACACGTCAACTTCAATTGCCAGTCTAATCCCTTAACGAGGTCTACCAATGTATCAACATGGTGAGAAGACCGAAAAGTGGTGTGGAATGAGTTGACGGGCACTAGTTGTAGTGCGGGGTCCATGGATGGGTACCAAGGTGCATTAGGGACCAAGCCTATCTTGAGCCAGCTAAGAAGTGGCTCGGCGATGAATAGCTTTCCCGTTAGAAACACGGGTGGCTCCAAATGAGGTGGCTCCGAATAAAGATCGGAAGGTAAAGTAGGTGGCAAAGGAGCTCTAGGGGAAGGGTTCCCCGGCTGGGGTGGGTGAGGTCGTGGGGCAAGAGCGTCCTGCCTCGTGGGCTCATGTGGCCGTCTGATCGACTCGGCACTCTGCTGAAAGGTAGATGCTCGCCGAAGGACAACATCAAACCTTGACTCGAAAGGCTCAACCTCTAGAGCGACCTGATAAGAATGCTCCAGAGTGGTCAAGTCGCGGCAAAGTAATTCAAACTGGTAGTGAAGCCGCAAACCTCTCCGGAACTGAAATGCGGTCGTGGTGCTCCTCTTCAACTCCATATCCCAACCGGTACTCATCAAAGTTCCTAATATACTCAGACACGGACTTGTTGCCTTGGACGGGCCTAATCGGGGCTTCCTCTAGGGTGGAGACTCGCCTAACCAGACCTTGGAGAGATCGATCGGTAGCGTCCATCCTATCCTCTATGGCATTAAGTCTAGCCTCAGCACGGCAAAAATATTCCCACGTGTCTCGGTCATGCTTGTCCATCCTATCCGTGAGGGTGTGTATCATTTTAATTGGGACTTGGGCGTAGGGATTGGCCATAGTTGCTAATAAGTGGGCATGCAAGAGACTCTTTTTCTTTTCTTTTCTTTTTTACGCAAAACTAATGCAAGCACCTAGACACTCTACATGGTGACAAGGGGTAAAATGCGGACTCGAATACAAACCTATACTCAACCAGTATCCGATACGTGGCGGAGGTTTAATCCGAAGATCACACTCACGCAAGTGTGTTACCTTCCCAATAGGCGTAACCTATCGTTCCGGAGGCACCTTTTAATATACCGAGTAAAGGGTGCAATGAGACACCTTGGATCGACGACCCTAGACTCGACTTAGCTCTGATACCAATTTGATGTGGGACGGGACGCAAACCTGGGACTTTAGCTCGCTGACGTCCCTAAGCGAGGGAAACGCGTGGATCTGCGCGGTTGAGGAACCGACAATGAGTCTCGGGTATCGACTTTTCCGCGTGCTCGGATTGAGTCACGGGACGGGTTCCACTTACTCACTCTCGCAGCGGTGATAAAATTATAACGAGCTAAGTTCCCCTATCACTCATGCAGCGGCATATGAAAATATACGAGATAAGCAAAATGCCAAGAGGGGAGCGGACACGATACCTCCACGCTCCGGGCGTGGGGAAGGTGACCTCGGCCAAGACTCGTACTCCCGGTGTACAGTAATTAAATAATTACGGCAGTGATTTTTATTGTCCACTCCACGCATGGAGGTAAAGGGCTACACGCGGGACCCGGGAGTAGTGAACTCGGGTTGATGGGCAGCAAGCCGGAAGGCTCTCGGACTGGAAACGGGCTGCTGGTCCGACTCGGTTCTGCGGGGCCCGCGGGACAACAGGCGGGTCTGGCTGCTGGGACGGCGGTGCCCGGGCGTCTCCTTGCTGCGGCGGCCGGCTGGGACGCTGCCGGGGGGTTGCCGATCGATCTCCGGGAGCGACGGTCGCCGAATGTGAGCCGGCGTATTTTACCGGAATTAGCCGGCGGACTGCTCTGCTGGCCTGTTCTCGGGATAGAATTGCGCGCCTCCACGAAAACAATTGTTGCGCCAAGATCCGGTGTCGGATCGAGGCGAAATTGGTATCGTTGGAAACTAGACTCGAAGGGCTACAACATATATTAATTTCAGATCCATCCAACAAACGGATTTGAAATAAAAATGACTGTAACACTGTAACTACCTCTGGCTCGGAACCCAAGACACAGGACAGAAAAGGATCTGTCTGAAGATGAACTTTGACCAAAATAAAAATGATGGATCTAGACTCTGGAAAAATTATGGGTGGAAGGGGGGGATGTGAGGATCGTGTATGAATTTTTTGAGATTTTTTGGAGATGACTAAGGGGGCGGGAAAAATACAACAACAGACTACTATCCCACAGATCTGCAAACTGGCAGAATACTGGGGGGGAACAAAATTACTGGGAAAAATAATAAACGAAGGTGGATTGACACGAAATTTAAACTGGAGATGAGGGATGACAGGGAGAACAAACTCTCAAAACTTGAGGTCGAACAGATCCACGGATTGGAAGATAAAATTCTGGCCTCAACTTACTGTCCGGCAGAGAACAGACCAGATACGGGTTGGCGGTGGTGGTGCGATGGCGGCTCGATGGCGGCGGCGGCGGCGGTGCTGAGCTTCTCACTCATAGAGGGGTTGATAGGGAGGCTTCACACCTCAGAAGATCAGAGCATTCATAGTTGGAAGGGGGGAGAGAGGAGAGAGGGGGTTGTGCCCTTGGGCTTGGAGCAATATTGCTGATTTTTTTCTTCATTAATTATATGAAATGTGAAAATACAAGGCTTATATAGAAATAGATAAAAGACCTACACTATCCTTAGATCTAGGGTTAGGGAGGGGCAAATGGGGAATGGGGAATTATTCTCCTATGTGGTCAAAATGACCAAAATAAAAAAACATTAAACGGAAGGGGGTGCCCATGGCAACTGGGCAAGGAAGAAAATTTGAATTTTTCTTCTTGGTCAATCTTCTACCTTGGACCAAAGACCAACCTATTGGGCCCATGGACCTAGGTGGACCAATGGGAAAGAGGGTGGGGGTCCTGCAGGGCCTACGTGGCCTTTTACAAAGAAACCCAAAGATTTCTAAAGACTAACACATTGATTTATAATTGTCATACAATTGCAAACCAATTAACCCAAGGATATAAATGCAAACAAAAAGATACAAATGCAAACAAAAGGTTAGTGCCCGATGTTGATTCCCATCATACTCATCTAGAGCTGGCTGGTCCTACTGAACTGACGGTTCTTCTTGTACAGGCTGTTCCTGTTAAGCTGGCTGTGCTGGTGATTCAGGTAAATGACCGGGTAGATTTCTGATAATTTTGTCACCTTCTTTCTTAAAGTGCATGTAATTCTCAATAAACCTCATGCAGTGAACATTACTTCGTGAGATTTCTTTCATCTTTTCATTTTCCAGAGAAATGCCAACTCTCTGAAAAATTGTTGTTATGTGTGCAACATATGGTAGACTTCTTTTGTGCCCTATGCAGCTTCCCATAATCTGCAGAATAATCTCTAGAAGACAGATCTGTAAATTTTTGAACATGCAGAAGAAGATAAATCTCTGAGTTTCTGTAAGTCTACTCCTGCCACCCCCTTGTGGGGTAATCATTGTAGTGCACATATGGTGCAGTAGACGGTGCAAGGGGGGAACTTGTTTGTGTCAAAGTACTTCACAAGCAGTTGAGTCTCATCCTGAAGGTTGTTCGGCTTTCCAATCAGTATGGTGTATGCCTCAAGCAAATCAATCTCAAATTCAGATTCAAGTAACCCATCCCGGGGTATATGCAAGGCCTTGTGAAGAAGCTTTGTTGACAGTTTAATCTGCACTCCCTTAACTTCAGTCCTAAGGGCTTTCTGATTCTGGTCATAAACTAAGTTCTTATAGAACTGTTGGACCAGGAAGAGATAGTACACCCTTTGTGCAAACAAAAACCTCTTCCATCCTTGGAATTCAATGAGGGAAAGTAGTTCAGGAAAATTGTCAGGCATCTGGTGATCACTGAAATCCACATACCTAGGAAATAGTATCCTGGTAGGGTCACTTTCTTCTTCCCTGACAGAGCGAGGTTGTGGAGGAGTGGCTTTTGCTTTTCCTTTCCTTTTTCTGCTGCTGACAGGCGTTTCCTCTTGGCCGGATTTTCTTGCTGCGTGGCCTTGTCGCTGTTAGAACCCTGGGCTTCTGCTGCTCTCCTCTTTTTCGTTGGTTCTACAGCTGGTCTGTCTTCAATGCTCTTTGAGCGCCCTTCCTTTTGTGTTTTCTTTGCTGCAGGAGCTTGAGCAGCGGCCTTCTTGGATGTTGCCGCATCCTCCTTCTTGTCACGGGTGACCGGAGGAGTCATGGCGAGGCCGGAAAGAAAAAAGAGAGGGTACTTTGGGTTGCTGGAGCGTCGTAGCAGAGGAATGGAGCTAGCTGGAGTGCTAGGATCCACTGCGAAGGGAGACGGCGGAAGGTGTCGACCTCCGCGTAGAGACGTGCAGACGCGCCGGAGAAGGCGTTTGCGAGAGAAAGGGTTAGAAATGGTAAAGTGAAAACGCGATGTTCACCGGCCAGTTATAAAGGGAAAGTTGAGAATTTTCCTTATAAAAGAACACCCTTTAGATAAGAAATTGTTGAAATACCCCTGTTTTTATTTTTAAACGGTTTAAGGCCCATAAGCTCAATTTTGAAGAATAAGAAGAAACCATTTTTGGAACAAATAATACGATTAAAATATTTAAATGAAGTCGTATGTTTTAACCAAACCTATTAATCTTACTCGATAAATTCATTAGGCAAGATTGGGGAAGAATTAATCAAGTATTGAAAATAAACAAAGTACCCTTTTTGAAGTAAAACCTAGAGTTAGCCCCAATTTTTTATTTTGAATTAAACAGTCTGATAAAGCATTTACTTTTTAACACAAGGAAACACAGGGTTATAAACATCAAACCATTTCTTTAACAGAGATAGAACAGAATAACTTAGCCAAGATTGTATGAAAGAATTAAAACTTTCTCAACTCCCCCTAAATAAATGACCGGTGACTAAGCAATGGTTCAGAAGCAAAAGATGTGATGAAGAAATGAAGAAGGCAATGATAAAGTAGGGTGAGTAGACAGAATGACTCTCTTTTGGATCACACACCCTTGAGTGGTTGAGCAACAGTGTCCACACTTCCTATGAAGGTGTCGACACTTCTAATTAGCGTTGGCCTTCATTCATATGTGCATCGACCTTTATGAAGGTGTCGACCTGCTGATGGAGAACAGAAGCCCATTCTTTGGGCATTTCAAATGCACGTGTCGGCACATCACCAGAATGTGTCGACCTGTTCAATACCCTTTTCTCAGCCAGTGTATCTGATTCTTATCCTTCTATGATTGCTTCATTTCTGAAACACTTCTGTCAATTTCTAATACCTGTCCCTTTGACTTTTTGATTGCAGGCAGTCATAAAAAAATTACCTTCTTGCTGCCAGTGAGACGTGCTTTATTTGATGCTAAAGCTTTAAACATGCTTATGTACTAAAGATTAATTATGCAGATCTTAATATGTGATTCTGACTCATGGTACTTGACGGAGGTCAGTCCTTCACGCATGGTGAGAGTTTCCTGACAGGCGTAGCCTGACTTTTCACAACTCAACATTTGAGATACCATGCAGTCAAAGTATGATATGCAATTCAAAGCAATCAAAATGCACACAAGCTCCCCCTGAATGTGACCATCATTCATGAAACAATTCATTCAATCAATAGACCATTTCAAGATAAATCAGATAACTAGCAACCATCATAGCAAAGACAAATATCTTGAGCATCAAAAAGGAGTAAACAGCTCAAACCTGAGTTGATTGAGGTCTGCATAGACCTAGCTCTCTCCTTAAGGTTGAAAACCTGTCATTGCTTAAAGGTTTTGTGAAAATGTTTGCAATCTGATTTTCTGAGTCAACAAAATGGAGCTCAAAATGATTTTTAAAGACTTCATCCCTAATGAAATGATGCCTAATTTCTATATGCTTAGTCATAGAGTGCATGACTGAATTTTTTGCAAGATTTATAGCACTTGTGTTATCACACAAAATGGGAACACATCCAAGATCTATTGGATAGTCTTGGAGTTGGTGTTTGATCCACAGCACATGGGTGCCACAACTCCCTGCAGCAACATATTCTACCTCTACAGTGAAGAGGGCAACCGAGTGTTGTTTCTTAGAGGCCCAAGAAACCAAACACCCACTCAAGAATTGGCAATAGCCACTAGTGCTCTTGCGATCCAATTTACAACCTGTATAGTCTGCATCTGAATATGAAATAAGTGAAAGCTCACAGGATGCAGGATACCATAATCGCAGATCTTGAGTGCCAGCAAGATATCTAAAGATACGCTTGACAGAAGTCAAGTGGGACTCTCTAGGACTAGACTGAAATCTAGCACAAAGGCAAACACTGAACTGAATGTCTGGTCTAGATGCAGTTAAATAGAGTAATGAACCGATCATACCTCTATACTTCTTTGCATCTACAAGTGTACCTTGTTCATCTGTATCCAGTAAACATCTTAGGTAATCTGCATGACCCAACTAAAACTAGGTCTCATTTTAGAATTATGGATGAAATTGAATAACTTGCTCGTGTCCCAAACTGAGCCTAAAAATATTGTAGAGGCCTTAAAAGATGACAATTGGATAAATTCCATGCATGATGAATTAAACCAGTTTGAAAGAAACAATGTGTGGCATCTTGTTCCTACGCCCCAAGAGAAATCTGTCATAGGTACTAGATGGGTCTTTAGGAACAAACTAAGTGAAGATGGTAAGATAATTAGAAATAAAGTCAGATTAGTGGCTCAGGGGTATAATCAAGAGTTTGGCATAGACTTCGAAGAGTCTTTTGCCCCTGTAGCCAGATTAGAGGCCATTAGAATTTTGCTTGCATTTGCATGTTGTCATAAAATCAAATTGCAGCAAATGGATGTTAAGAGTACTTTTCTGAATGGTTTAATAAAAGAAGAAGTATATGTAAAGCAGCCCCCTGATTTTGAATGTTCACATGTTAAAGACCATGTTTATAAGTTGGACAGGGCTCTATATGGCTTGAAGCAGGCACCCAGAGCTTGGTATGATAGACTAAGCTCATTCCTCACCAAACAAGACTACATAAGAGGTAATATAGACCAGACACTATTCACTAAGAAACAAGGTAAGGACATCCTGTTGGTTCAGATTTATGTAGATGATATAATGTTTGGGTCCACAAAATCTCAAATGTGTGAGGATTTTGCTAAACTCATGACTAATGAGTTTGAAATGAGTCTTATGGGTGAGCTTCAATTCTTTCTTAGCTTGCAGATAAATCAAAGCAATGAAGGCTGTTTCATTAATCAAGCCAAATATGTGAAAGAGTTGCTGAAAAGATTTGACCTGACCAACTGCAAACCATTAAGAACTTTAATGGAGACTGTCACTTCAGGATGGTCTTTTAAAACTCTTATATCAGTTTGAGTGCTGCCTCTATCTGCATCATTGACCGGAGCATTGCTTGACTCTCCTTGGTCTTCATTTTCTTGTGTCTCCTCGTGTGGAAGATCTTCTTTTCCTTTTACATTTAGAAATTCCCCATCATCATCTTTCCTGCAAGAGTTTTCATCATTAGTCTCATCAAAAGTGATGTGAGATGACTCTTCCACACATAGGGTCTTAAGATTATATACTCTATAAGCTCTAGACCTATCTGAGTATCCAAGAAAAATGCTTTCTTCACTCTTCGGCTCAAACTTGTCCAAAACTCTTTTATCATTGTTGTGAACAAAACACTTTAAACCAAATACTCTCAAGTGAGAAAGAGATGACTTTTTACCTTTGAGCAACTCATAAGGAGTCATTTTAGTGAATGGCCTTACTATTGAGCGGTTGATGATATAGCATGCCGTGTTTACCGCTTCTACCCAAAATCTCCTTGGTAGTTGCTTTTCAGCAAGCATTGTATGTGCCATCTCTATGAGAGTTCTGTTCTTTCTCTTGACCACCTCATTTTGTTTAGGGGTTCTTGGTGATGAAAACCTATGATTTATTCCTTGAGTTCTGCAAATATTATCAAAATCAGCATTGTCGAATTCACCACCATGGTCTGAAAGTATGTTGAAAATTTTGAACTTACCGTCTTGCTTTACTTGCATGAAGAGTACCTGAAACTCATCAAATGCGTCATTTTTATGTGCAAGGTAAAACACCCATGTGAATCTAGTAAAGTCATCTACTAAAACATAGCCATATCTTTTACCACTTAAGTTAGCTGTTTTGGTTGGACCAAACAAGTCCATGTGAATTAGTTCAAGTGGTTTAGATGATAAGCTTTCAGTTCTGCTTTTAAATGACTTCCTAGTTTGTTTTCCTTGTGCACATGCATCACAGATTTTAGAGTTCAGTTTGAATTTAATTTCAGGTAGCCCTTTAACAATGGAATGCTTCACCAATTTATGAAGTGCATTGTAGCTAACATAACCTAGTCTACGATGCCACAAACATGCTAATTCAGACTTAGGTGCAGCAAGACAAAGATTTATGTGAGCAGGGTCATCTAAGTCAATCATATACACATTGTTGACTCTTTTACCAGAAAACTTGATTTCTTTTGAATTAGGGTGCAAGATCCTACATTCATTAGAGTCGAAGACTACGGTATGACATTTATCACAAAGTTGACTTATGCTCAACAAGTTATATTCCAAACCATCAACAAGCAATACATTATCAGTTGAGTTGGAGGAATTCTTACCAACTTTACCTGTACCAATGATCTTTCCCTTGTTGTTCCCTCCAAACGTTACATGTCCAGCTTCCTTTTCTACCAAGAGACAGAATTTGGTTCTGTCCCCAGTCATGTGTCTTGAGCAGCCACTATCAAAGTACCAACGATTGTGCACGGCTGCAAGACACTCCTGCACAAGGAATTAAGTAACAATGTTTGGAACCCAAGGACAATTGGGTCCCAATGATCTTCTCATCTCAACAAAACAAGATAACATAGGTTTTGAAATCCAAACTTTCTTAACATTCTTGTTTTCCTTGCGTGGTTGGAAGTTTTGATTCTTCTTTTCTTCATTAACATTCTATTTCTCTCTTTTAGCTTCTTGGGCTTTACGGGTTTTAGGAATGTTGGAAGAGGATTATTTTTTAGACCATCTGCTCCAGCTGGTTGGTCTAGAGGGGTAGGAGGTGTCATAATACCTAGGGTGTTGAGGTTGGGTAAACCTATGATAATAAGGTTCATAGCTACCCCAGACCCATGAAGGTGTCGACCTAGAGGAGGTGAAGGGTCGACCTGTCCCCTGTTCTGACCATCTATAACGGTCTCTGTTTGCTGGATGTGTCGACCTCCTGTCATGAAAGTGTCGACCTGTCTCCCGTTCAACCCATTTATAACGGTCTCTGTTTGAGAGACGTGTCGGGTCCCTATAACTTGAGTGTCGACCTATCGGTGCATACTTAGGGAGCTGACGGGTGGTTGACCATGAGGGTGTCGACCTGTCCTTAGGGTAGTGCCGACCTGTGCCATTGTTGAAATTCTTTCTACCCTTAGGATGTGTAGACTTGGACTTGGGTTGGTGTCGGCCTGCTTGGTGTTGTTGGTGAGCCTTTTTGGTTTTTTCAAGGTTGTTCTTTATAGGCTCTTCTATTTTCTCTTTTCCCTTATCTTTTGCCTTTTCTTGATTTAGGCTAGGTGTTTTTTTTGAGGTTGATGCTTCAGAGGATGAAACAAAAGTTGTAGTTTTTACGCCAAAAGCCTTTTTCTTAGTTGGCTCATATCCTAGCCCTTCCCTGTTGAAGTTCATTTTAGTCCCTAGCAGAGCATTCAAATTCTCACTTCCATCAACAAATTTTTCAAGGGCTGTTTGTTTATCTGCTAGGTCTTTTTGAAGTTTCTCATTTTCTTTCAACAGTTGAGAGTTGACTTGATTAAAAGTATCAGATTTTTCATTACATAGATCGTTGTCTTTTACATAGCTTTGCATTTTTAGCTTCAACTCATCAAGTTCATCTCTTAGGCTTTCATTTTCATCTTCCAAATCCCTCATTTCTTTTCTTCCCTCTTCTAGATTTTCATTCATTTTCTTAGATCCTCAATTTCAGTTTCCAGGGAAGTAATCTTTTCCTTACGGGTTTGATCGTGCACAATGGAGTCAATTTTCTTCTTTAGGGCTTTGTTTTCTTTTCTATACACTTCATATTTATCCATTAATTCAAAGTAAGCTTCCTCCCAATCATCAATAGAGAAATGTTCAAAAGGATAGCTTACCTCACTATTCTTTTCTCCATTGGCCATCAAGCAGAGATCATCTTTCTCCTCTTCAGAGGAGCTATCTTCATTTTCTTCCTCTTCTTCATCACTCCATGTACATACCATGGCCTGTTTCTTCTTGCCCTTCCACCTGGGCATTGTTTTCTTAACTCCTTCTGGACACTCAGACTTGATGTGTCCTGGTTTCCTGCAAGAATAGCAGACAAGTTTGTTAAACTTCTTAGCATTTTCAGGTCTTGGCATGAAACTTCTTTTTACCCGAGACTTCCTCTTTGTGAAGCCTTTACCTTCCATTCTTACAGATTTTCTGAACTTTCTTGTCAACATAGCAACTTCGTCCTCTTCAGAGTCGCTACTTGAAGGCTCTTCATCTTGAGAGATGTCCTTGGTGCTTGGCCGAGCCTTGAGAGCCAGAGGCTTCTTCTTACTTACCTCAGCCTCTTTATTCTTCAAATTCATCTCATAGGTCATCAGGGACCCTATGAGTTCTTCTACCTTGATGGTATCCAAGTCCTTTGATTCTTCTACCACTGTTGCCTTTGTATGCTATGCAGGAGTTAGGGATCTTAGTATCTTTCTCACAATCTCCTGCTCTGAATAGGTCTTACCTAGCTCAGTTAAACCATTAGTGAGCATGATTAGCCTAACATACATGTCAAAGATAGATTCATCATTTTTCATTCTGAATTTTTCATATTCAAAAACTAGCATATTAGCTTTGGTCGCACGTACCTGTGTTGTCCCTTCATATATTACCTCAAGACGGTCCCACATTTCTTTGCAGTGGCGCATGTAGACACTCTTAAGAATTCTATTGGGTGAAGGGAGCACTGCATTATGTGCTTGGCACCCCAGTTCAACGTTGATCTCCTGATCTGCTCCTTTGTCCATGTATCCTCATCTTCAGAGAGCTCAAACGGTCCTTTGCTAATAACTCGCCAAGCCTCATGATCCTGAGCTCTGATAAAAACCTGCATACGATTTTTCAAGTAAGGATAATTTGTCCCAGTGAAAAAGGGAGGTCTATTTATGGAATGCCCTTCGGGCATTGGACTCTTAGTCGCCATATCACCAGTTCTCTCAAGGTCGTTAGACCACATACAGAGATACTAGCTCTGATACCACGTGTTGAGTAGTGATCGACGGATCTAGAGGGGAGGGGTGAATAGACCAGCCAATTCTTTGCCCTTCTTTGCGGAAATAACAGCTAAATAAAAATTAAGAGCAGTAAGGCAAGAAATAGTTGCTAGCTAGTGAGCTAAAGGCAAGAGTGATGATCAATAGCGTTCCTACCAAGTATCTAGCGTCAAGCCACAATAGACAACAAACCACATAACACAGGTTTTTAAGGTGGTTCGGTCTCTATCTAGAGACCTACGTCTACCCCTCACTTCAACCAAGTGAGGCTTCACTAATGCAAAGGCACTACCGCTGATTCACAACATCTAACAGAGAGAAGACTCTCTCTAACCGCTGCCAGACAGCTTGAGGGTATGCAACCCAACACCCACGGACCAGTGAACACACTGTCCGTCTTCCTACTCGCAGGTAGGGAGCAAATATAAGAGTATGTGTTTTGAGAAAAACAAAACCAAAAGCGGATGAACCAGACAGGGTATAGCAATGAAACTCTATGGGAGGAGAACTCATGTCTGGTGAAAAATGGACGAAGCCTAGCTTCTCTTCGTCTTGTTCCTAGATCTTCACCACGACCGCAAGAGGAACGATGGATAAGCTCCTTAGCTTTTACTGCCAGCGGATGAAGCTATGGATAGATGCTATCTCCTTTGCTGTGAAAGCTCCTGAAGTGGAAGAAGACGGTCTGCTGCGTTGCCCTTACGCCAGCGACACCAGGAAGGAGAGGTCTCTCGGAGCTTCCTTCACCGCTGCTGCTCACCTTCTCTTCTTCTTCTCCTTTCTCTCTGTGCAGTTCGCTTTCGTGAACTGGAGCTCATGTTGTCTTCTATATCGGTGGCTCACAACATCTCCTACGTTGTCCCCTGCAGAGACCATACCCAGAACGTCGCATCCACATTACTTGATTTGCTTCCTCAGCTCCGTTGAGCTTTGTCTGCCGTGCTTGCTAGTACGTGGGTAGGTAGGGAACCATATCTGCAGCGGTACCAGCATCTGGAGGATTTCTCTGCCAGTCATTAAGATCTTCTGACAAGGTGAGCTTCCATACGGCTTTTCAAGTGCGAACAGATCCTCCAAGACCGGTTGCGGATCTTGGAAAGCAGACGCGACGAGATCCAGATCCGTTCTGGAAGAACATGAATGTGTCGACACTTTCAGACAAGGTGTCGACACGTCCCTTTGTCTGCTTGAGGAGACTTGCTGCCTTCATACTGTCGACACCTTCAAACGGGGCATCAACATGAAGTATCGAGACTGTGTGTCAGGAAGAGTTGTAGTCCACTTTGATGAACTGAAGGTGTCGACACTCTTTTACAGGGTGTCGACACGTTGTGTCAAACAGAGCCCAAACAGAAATGGCTCAAAGTCAATTTTCTTCTTGACGTGTCGAGACGTTGTCACAAGGTGTCGACACGTTGCTCATGCCAGAGCTCAAATAGAGACGATTCTAACTTGGTTTCTTCATGAAGTGCCGACACGTCCAGATGACAAGTCGACACTTGAGAGTCCTTCACCTGAGCTTGTCCAAATACAACTTAAATAAAATCATTAATCACACCACATGAATTCAATAATGAATTGTGGTTTGTTATCATCAAAACCAGGGGACATAACACTCTAGGGGCTCACCGGTCTAGTACCAATGTGGAAGGAGAGGTCATCTCCTGCGAGCTTGCAAGGAACCGGTGATAAGATGTAAGCCGAGGGAGGCGTATGGGGGACAAAAGAGAGCCTCTAATGCAGAGGCTGTGGAGCAAGGAAAGCCAGCCCCCACACTTCAGGTGGGCGGCAGGGAGATCCTGGACACCAGAGATATTCCTCTGGATTGCCTGATAAGCTAGGCGGGATGGCTCAACAGATGTCTGTGGATCTGCCCTGTACAAGGAGGCTTGGATGCAGAGGCAGTAAGGGCTCTAATGAATGAGAGGTGGGCTAAAGGCGGGCCGTAGGATGTCAGGCCAATGCACAGGGATGGCCTGCTCATTGTCGGATCATGTGCGGAAGGTGTGAAGGCTACGACAGAAGCTGATGTCCTAATGTGCGGTGGGTCGATCCTCCGAGTCCAAGCATGGATTCTACAATGAGGTATGTATCCTAGCACAAACAATTGGTGGCTGTAGGTGTACTGGAGACATTAACCGCTGACGAAGGTGAGGCGTCGGAGGAAGCAGAGGGAGAGGACTGGGAGGGGAGGAGGAGACTGAGCAAGGAAGATATTAAGGAGATGGAGGAGGAGGTAGAGAGACTAATGGAGGGTAATGTGAGGGAGTTAGCAGAGAGGATGGGGTGTCTTTTGTGGGGATGGAGGAGGAGGAGGAGGAGGAGGAGGAGGAGAAAGGGGTCTTCACCAAGATACAGAAGAAATGGTTTATTATTTTGGCCAAGGAAGCCAGGGTGCAAAAGAGGGTGGACGGGTAGATAGAGGAAGGGGAAGAAGAAAGGGTTGAGGTGTTGAAAGAGGGGCAAAGGGCTCCTTTTGTGTCCCCATGAGGATTGTCTCAGAATGTGAGGGGGATCTATAGGGGAGAGAAGGGTGGCGAGGGAGTTGGTCCAGAAATGTAAAATTGATATTTTCTGCATTCGAGAGTCCAAGTGTGAGGGGGATGGAGACTCTATCTTGAAAGAGATAGGGGGGTCAAGGTTGGACTAAGGGGGTGGCCTCCAACTATGAGAAAGGCAAGAGACATTATGGTTCTATGAAACCAATTTAAGGTACAGGAGGTGGAGGAGGGCAAACAAGTTGGCATTGGGGCTGCTTCTCTTCATTTTGGCAACGTCTGTGATGGTTTCTCATGGCACTTCACTAGTGTTTATGGGCCATAGAGCAGAGAAGGTAAAAGAGGCCTTTGGAGGAGCTGCTACAACAACATCACCTTTCAGGCAGGTCGTGGTGTATGGGAGATGATTTCAATGCAGTAACTACAAAGTGGGAGAGATCAAGGGAAAACCACAACACGGGGGAATTGGAGGATTTTACAGCTTTTATTGCAGATACAGCATTGATAGATATTAGACCATCGAATGCCCTACTCACGGGGTCTAATATGAGGAGTGAGCCTATGTGCTCTCGTCTGGATAGGTTCTTGGTATCTATTGATTGGGAGGACCACTTCCCTTATGTTTCCTCTTATTGCTTGACTAGGCCGGTTTCTGACCACAAACCATTGTTGTTGAAGACCTCTAACAGAATAAGGGGAAAGCCCATGTTCAAGTTGGAAAGATATTGGTATAGGGAAATGGACTTCATAGACACTCTCAGCCAGGCATGGAATACTCCTAGGCAAGAACAGTTGGCTATGGCTACATTTGTATGCAAGATGAAGCACCTAGCACAGGTTCTCAGGTAATGAGGGGCATCCAAAGTTCTACCGGAAAAAGCTGCCAAAGAAAGAATTCTACATCAGCTAGAGGGGCTGGATTGCTTAAAGGATGCTGAATTGCTAGATGACATTGACAAGCAACATAGAGACACTCTCAGGGCAGAATTTGAGAAGATACTTGTCAGGGAGGAGATCTACAGGAAGCAAAGGTCTAAGAAGAAAGAGCTCAAGGGAATAGGACTACTACATACTTTCAACGTATAGCTTCGGGAAGGAGAAGAGTCAACTCCATCAAATGCATTAGGACTGGGGATTAGCTATTCTGCAATGATGTGGAAATCAGGTGGCAGGCCAGGGTGTATTTCTCTAGCCTCTTTACGAAGGAGGATATGGTTAGGCCTTGTGTTGCTGAGGATCTTCTCCCACGCATCTCACATGAGGAGAGTGAGACCCTTGTTCAGCCTTTCTCGAAGGAAGAAGTTCTTATGGCATTCTTCTCTCTTGTAGGTGATAAGGCTCCAAGACTAAATAGCTTTCCTATGTCCCTCTTTCAGAATTGCAGGGATATAATGTGTTATCAAAAGCACCTGAGGCGCTCACCTAGGCGATGAGGCAAAGGCGAGGCAGCGATAGCTCGCCTCGTGCTGGCCCAAATCGCCTAGGTGATCGCCTAGGCTGCTTTTGAGCCACTTCAGGCCCCTCAGTGCTCTCAGACAACCTCGCCTGCCCCGGCCCAATACCACCCGCGAACCAGAACCCACCCGAAAACCAGTATTAGCCAGATAAGAGGATCCGGGGTTTATATAACTAACCCCATTCACCCCACCCCTCTCTCTCTCAGATCAATCTCCCCCTTCGCATTCGACGAAAACCCTGGACGACTTACGAGAGGTGAACAGTGACCCTAGGAGCGACGATTGGCGATCGACGATCAGCGGGCAGCGACCCTACGAGCGGCGACCGACGATCGAAGTGACGACGACTGGTACCTCTCCCTCTCTCTCTCTCCCCCCTCGTGCGCACTCTGTCTCTCACTCTCTCTCTCTCTCTCACCCACACATAGGGGCTCGGCCCCTCTCTCTCTTTCTCACACACATACATACAGGGGTCGAGCCCCTCTTTGTCCCACTATCTCACTCTTCGTCTCACTCAGATTCTCTCTCACACACATACAGAGCAAGCTCCAAATGTTCACTCTCTCTGTCTCTCTCTCAATGACTCAATCTCTGTCTCACTCTCTCTATCTGCACTCTACAGGAAGGGAAACATTCTCTGTCTCGTGACTCTTGTCTGGACTACTCCGGGCAATAAGAAGCTTAAACAGAAATTTAGTTGTTCGATTTTTTCTTGTTAAACTTGTTGTTAATGTTGTTAATTTTATTTTAATTTGTTATATTTTACATGAATTTAGTGAGTCATATAATAATTTTGACACATAGGAATGTTGGCTTTATATATACATTGTGTAATATTTAGACATAAAGTTTTATTTCTAAATTATATATATTTATTTAATAAAATCTCGTCTCAAACGCCTACGCCATCGCCCAGGCATTTGAGGCATGAGGCGATCCCCTGGTCGCCTCGATCGCCTCACGCCTCTGACTACATAGGATATAATTAAAGCTAATCTTATTAGTGCAATGCAGAAGTTCCAGGAGGGGAAGGGCACACTTATGGGGTATCAATAAGACCCTTTGTCGCCATTCCGAAGAAGCAGGGTTTTCAGGAATTTTAGGACTTAAGGTCGATTAGCCTCTTGAATGGTATATATAAAATTATCTCCAAACTATTGACCATAAGACTTGATAGTGTGATTGATTGGCTAGCCAATGCATATCAAGGTGCCTTCATCAGTTGTCGCCACATTTAGAAGAGTTTTTTGGTTGCTCATGAATGCCTATATGTCATGAAGATCCAAAGGAAGAAGAGAATGGTACTCAAAATACATTTTGAGAAAGCTTATGATAGAGTCAACTAGAGTTGTCTGTTTAATGTTCTGAGGAAGATGATATTTTATGATTGGTGGATTAATTAGGTCCAGGCATGTGTATCCTCAGCTGGATTTACAGTCCTAGTCAATGGGCAACCCTCATCATATTTTCTGACTGGCAGAGGCCTCAAACAAGGAGACCCCTGTCCCCCCTACTGTTTGTTCTGGTAGCACATGTTCTTAACAGGATGTGGATGAAAATAGAGTCACACAAGCTGATCAAAGGATTCCAGGTCATAGAGGATGGCCCTCATATCACACACTTACAATATGCTGACGATACCATCCTTTTTTGATAGAGGGAAAGAGACATCTCTATATCACTAGATTTATGTTGGATCTCCTTGAGACTGTTAGCGGGCTAAAGATAAATTTTAATAAGAGTTAGATGGTGGGTATCAACATGGAGAACAAAGATCTGTAGAGGGCAGTGTTCATTCTAGGCTATCAGATATTCCACTCTCCAGGGACCATACATTGTAGAGATTGAGACAGTGATCCAAATATACGAGACCAGACTAACAGGTTGGAAGGCGAGGTTTCTCTCTTATGGAGGCAAGTTGGTGCTTTGCAAATTGGTTCTTAATTGTCTTCCCATATACTCTCTCTCCATATTCCAAATTCCGAGGACAGTTGTGTGAAAGCTTGATTCTATCCACGCTAGATTTTTTTGGCATGGCAAGGGTGATCGGAGGAAAGGGTGGCATGATATGGCAGGGAGAAGAATTTGCAAAAGGAAGGAGGGTGACCTGGGCATTGGAAATTTAAGGGACTTCAACATGGCTCTCCTGTGCAAGTGGATATGGAAGTTGGCATCTTTTGAAAATGGGCTATGGCTGCAAGTCATTCGACACAGATATTACCAGAGGATGAGGGATGTAAGCTGGCCCCAACCTCCTTGTATAATGTCTCTCCGATCTGGAGGGACATATTACAATGTGCAGATATCATGAGAGTCAATGTTCGCATCCGCTTGGGAGATGAACAGAGGTGTTTGCTCTAGGTGGATAGGTGGTGTGGAGACTTCACCTTTCAGGAGAGATTCCCACAGCTCTTTGCCATTGGATCCTCACCGACAGCGGCAGTATCCCAGGTTTATGAGCCTCAGGTTTTAAGAGGCACTTGGGCTCCAGCTTAGAAGAAATCTGCAGTTGGAGGAGATGGATCATCTTCAGGAGCTCCTTTCCTTCCTCCTAGACCATATTCTAGCAGCCAATTGTGTTGACAATTGGTGGTGGTGATGGGAAAAGGATGGAAAATTTTCAATCAGGTAAGTGTATGAGCTTATTTCTGATAGAGGTAAAAGACATGAGCTCGCATCACACAATTAGAACCCTGAGAGTCCACTTAAAGTGAGAGTGTTGATATAGAGGATTTCACATGGCCGGCTTCCTACTTGTGATAGGCTGGCCTCCTTCAGGAATGACATTCCCAACATGTGTATTATGTGTGGGGATGAGGAGTCGTCCTTGGACCATCTCTTTGTAGGATGCCACTTCTCCCAGGAGGTATGGACCGAGGTGATGAGCAGTTTCCAAGTGTCGGAATGTTATAGGACAGAGTACATCCTCTCATCGGGCAGTGGCACAGGCAGGGGCAGCTGAAAGGTGATCGCCACATTTGGTGGCTCATCTACATACATGTTACCCTATGGGCTCTATGGAGAGAAAGGAACAGCAGGGTCTTCAGGAGGGAAGAAGAGTTGTGGACAAGATTGTCTTTTGTATTAAAGAGTGAGGGAATGGGCCTTGACCCTATGTAATGTGAACTCTCAGAGCTCCTCCTTTTTGGAGGTAATGGTTAGCACACCGACTTAGTGTGGTCATTTTGTACAAGGATTTTTTGAGAGCTCATAGCTTATACTTGTATATCCCTCTTTTCTTTAATCAAATTGTGGTACCAACCACTTTCAAAAAAAAATTATAAGAATGGCTTTCAAACCATTTTTTGACAGCCTGAAACTTACAATCAAAAATATAATTGTCATACCAAATTCTTGATCCATTAGTTTTCACTGAGTTCTTCTGTATCTGTTCACATTATTTACATGCATATTTGGCATGTTATGATCCTACAAGACACCAACATACTTGAAGTTCCAAGATGCTTTGACGTCTATAGTAGATCTGAGGCAAAATCAAAACGGTTAACTCAAAGATCCAAAGATCTTGTAAGGATCACAAAGAAAAGACCATACTTTATTCCTTTTTTAAAGAAGAAATGTCATGTGAATTCTAATGGACCTCTCTTCCACAGGCATAGGGATGAAGGATCAAAAACCTAGCAGCTGCACAAACAACATTCCTCAGATATTCTCCCCCTTTAAAATGACAATGTATGACATTTTCGGTCAACTTAATCCATATCCGACCAAATAATGGCAAAAGTTACATATTAAAAAAAGAGCATGTACACCATGTCTGAGTTACTAAATGATTCCCCAGCCAGTATGAGTTCTCATAAAATTACATTCTACTTAATTTTTCTCTCATGAATGCTATTTTCCGCTATAGTTAGGCTCACTAAATTATGATTCTTTTTCTTTCCAGTATTAATTATAGAACACTTGCTTCAATGGCAATGCTTACATGGATAAAAATCAATGATGATTTTGATAGTAAGAAGAAACAGAGTCAAAGCATCAAACATCATTGAATAAAATCAAACATCATTGAATAAAATCTCCCTACTAATACCTTGATTCTCATTGCATATCATGAATACACTAATGGTTCAGTGCAACACTGCTGCAACTATAAGAAATAAATGCAGAAAGGAGCAGTACAGTCAAGAACCAAACCTTTCTAATCAAATTGTCTGTTCAACAATGTGAGGGCTATTTAATGGGAATAACAACTTCAAGATTCTTCACAAGTCTCCATCCTCGAGGGTAGGAAAGGCCTTGAGCTTCCAGATGGATGTGCCAATTCATGATTTCCAAGCAACCATGAGGTATGCCTTCCATTTGATTTTCATCTTCAACTATCTGCTCTATGAAAGTTGTCTCCTGCAAATGTTTAAAGACGAAAAATCAGAATAAAATTGAATCTAAGAAATAGACATCCAATTTGTATCCAATCATTGTACTGTTACATGTCGGAGGTAGTAAGTACACAACCTCCGTTGATGACAAAATAATGACATCAAATGATGATGATAAGTATCATCTCATCAATGAAGGGGAGATAGGATGCAATCATATAAATCTAAAAATTTGGCAAAAAACACTTCTATTAGCTGCTCTGGATGGTGCTAACCCTCTGCAAGATGGTCCAAGTTCTCATCAAGGTAACGTTGGATACTGAGTCTGCCAAAAGTCCCTTAAGGGCCATCAGCAGATAAGAAGCTACATTCTTGGTTGCAAGCATAGTTGTCAAGGCGACCCAAGGTGTTCACAGGGGGGAGCCTAAGCACTTAGGCAATATGGCTTCTGCCTAGATGGCACCTCTTTAAAAACCCAAAAAAGTGTATCCCTAATATACAAATTATAAATAAGATGCATAAAAAAATTGCACATTTCAATATTAAAAATTAAAAAATAATGAATTAAATATATAAATGGACCCGAAGAGTGGATTAAAAGGTTCCGCACTTCGTTGGTAACAACGAGGATGCAAGGTCAATTCCCCTCAGTGACAAAGCACAATTGCGCCTTCGCCACAGTGTCCAAACCCATAGGCAATTCCCAGGCTTGGGTCTAGATGGCACTGCTAAGGGGTTGTACCAAGTCCATCTCCTGCCCCGGTCGGCATACCCCATGATGCACAAGCAACAGGGTGTGTAGATCCAAAATGGCCACACGTTGAGGTTGGTAGTGGGAGTAGTTTTCCCCAGTCATCGGAAAAAAACATAAATGGCCTAATAAATTGAATATATAAGAAAAACAATCAATAATGACAAACAAAGCCAACAACAAATAGTAAAAGACGAGAACAATTTACTTTTTAAAAAGATAAAACAAGACAACCAATAAAATATTTAACATTAGGCGGGTGCCTTGTCACCTAAGCAGGCACCTTGTCGCCTAGGCGAGCACCTTGCTTGCCTAGGTAGGCACCCTGCTCACCTTTCTAGGGTGCAAAAAGGCAGGCTGGCACCTTGCACCCATACAAGTGCTTGGTCGCCTAGGAGACCACCTTGACAACTACGGTTGCAGAATTTAGGATTGTAGCCAAATAGCAAGCCTTGGAAGTTGCTGAAGTAATCCAAAAAGAAAAAAAGAGGCAAGCATGATACAGGGATGTATATCTACTCTGGGGCAACCATAAGCCAAAAACGATACCCTTCTGTACAGTAGCCACAGAAAGTCAACTTGCCATCAATGGATAATACATCCAAGAGAACCAAAAAAAATCTGATGAAATAGGACATAAAATAGAAATTGAACTAAGAGCAGTAGGAGGAAGTAAAAGAAGGTGATGTAACAAGAAGCAGATAGCCTACTTTCAAGATAAGGCTCTCTTGTGGAGAAGTTCTGCCACATCAAATGTTGGGGGAGACCATTGGCAGAGCAATGCAAAAATGTTGTTAGATGTCTAACATGTAAATAAATGGTTCATCAAATGAAGTTCAGCAATCAAGAGAGCATAGAGATGAAAAGCAATGATTTAAAAAAAAAAAAAGGAGGATTAGAGGGTCAGGGTTTGGAAGGAATGGCATACAGGGAAAATAGGCAGAAAGGGATCAAGGAGGAAGAGATGTGCTGGGCAATCAGGCATGGCAACAGCAATGCCTGTTACCTATTAACCTTACTGCTCAAGCGAACATGGATACAGGAATAGAGACACCGTGTCTAAAGGGAAAGATGAACAGACAGAGGAATGGTAGATGGTGCCCAGCAGAAAGGAGGAACGTAAGGTCGCCAAGTGATAAGTCCCCACATGAGATCTTTAGAAACTTTGATATTAGATATCTTCAAACGATTCAGCGGCAAAAGAATGTAGGTGATATTTGGATATGTTTCTTTTGCAAAAGATTGAAATCAAGCAAAGAGAAACAGAGAGAGAACAATTCAGAGGAAACAGTGATCTCTAAAAATGGTGACATTGCTGGAAATACCCTAAAATAAGTGATGATAAGATTGGAAATTTGCCTGGCAATTGCTAGGTGCAGGGTAATAAAGGTCTATTAGAGAACTTGTCCAGGAAACAACTAGAAGAAAAGTCCTGGTGGTGAGGAAGGCTCCAAACAAAATGTGGCTAATTTCAAAACCAAAAACGGATCAGTGGTGTGGATGCTCATGTCTTGCACCCTAAAATTTTTAAAGAAAAAAGAGGGAGAAGAAACCCAGAGGGACCCTCCTACGGGTATTCCCAAACCCGGAGGGACCCCCTCCGGGTTTCCTCCTCTTTCCTCTCTCTATCTCTCTCAATCCTCAATCCAGGATGGACCTAAATAGGCATTAATGCTAATTTAATGGCCCAAAATCAGGAGGGACTTCACCTCCTCCACCCAAAACCAGGAGGGACCTAAATAGCCATTAATGCTAAGGCATTAAATGGCCAAAACCAGGAGGAACCAAGGGGGAAGGCGGCAGCCTGCGTCTCTTCCACTCCAACACCCGGAGGGACCTCTACCTTATTGCAAACCCGGAGGAATCTAAGAGGTTGGAATAATAAATGCTCCAAACCCGGAGGGACTCCATCCGGGTATCAAGCCTCAAACTCCTATAAAAGGAGGAGGCACCCATGGGAGAGGGGAGAAACATGGAGCTTGCAACCTTGCATCCCACGTAAAGCTCAGAGCTTGGAGCTTGGAGCCTTGGAGCCTTGGAGAAACCTGCACAAGGGAGGCTGAAGATTGTTTTTTTTTTAAGAAGGGAGGGGTGCATCAAGCAACAAGAGGAGCTTGGCGCAAGGAGGACTTGGCATCAAGTTCTTGAATGTTTGATAAAGAAAGGATACCTTGTTGACATAATCTGGCATGTATATCCTTGCATATATGTCTTTCCCAAGCATTTCCCCCAAGTCCCAAGGGACACACAAAGGTCGGGCAGGATCAAGAAACATGAAGAAAGGAAGCACTAAGCGTCTAATTGTGTTATTGTGAAGTCTTATTATGAATTCAAGTGAGTGGGCATGGAGATCCACCAAGGAGGATCGGCTGCCTCTCTCTTCTCTTCTATTCTTCTAAAAGTTTAGATGGACTACGCTGCGGAATAAATGGCCGGCCACCTCACCTCCTTGAACCAATAGATTTGGGAGGGCAATAAATGCACCGTCCCTTTAACTCCTTGGCCAACGGATTTAGGGGTTGAAGCCCTCGGTGGATGGGTTGAGGGGATAGTTAAATGTTAACCGATGGACTTTTGATAAAAAGAAAACTGTGCATTTCTTTCCAAGGAATCAGAAATCGGATATCAGTCCCAAGAGTGATAAGCAAAAATCTGAGAATTTCAGATATACCCGTCATCGTCAAACATTTACTGGAAATCAGGATTGCAAGCATACCCCTACCAAATAGTATCTTCTAAAAGCAAAATTGCAGATATGCCCTTATCACAGGGCGCTATCAGAAAATCTGAAATATTGCAAATATGCCCCACTCCTGGGCCTTATGATCAGAAAATCAGAAACATTGCAAAAGTACCCTGATCCTCCAGGAAATTGCAAATCAACCTTGGAAAGATCAGAAATTACAAAAAAACCTGAAGAAGATCAAAAAAATGCAGAAATATCTAGAAAGGGTCAAAATTACAGAAATACTCCTGTTTGTCATAAAATTGCAGAAAAACCTAGAAGGGAACAAAAATGACAGAAATGTCTCAGATTGTGAAAAATTATAGAAATACCCCCGATTGTGAGCAAAATGCAGAAATACGCAGAAGGGGTCAAAAATTGTAGAAATGCCCTTGCTTGTGAAAAAAATACAGAAATATCCCCGATTGTGAAAAAATTGCATAAATACCCCTGATGGGGGAAATTATAGAAACACCCCTGATGGTGGAAAATTATAAAAATGCCCCATGATCATAAAAATTGCATAAATGCCCTCATCTTCTCAAGAGAAGTTGAAAATTGCATACATAACCCCGCCTTGTGCGAAAATGACATTTGTGAAGATCAAGTCAACTTAAAGGTCCGATCTTGACCAAGAACAAATCCGATGGTCAGATCATGACCGGAAGTAAATCCAACGATCCGATCGTGATGAAATTCAAATCCAACGGTTTGATCGTGACTCAGAACAATTCATATGATCTGATCTTAACCGGAGACATAATACGATGGCCCGATCGTGATCAGATACAAAATCTGATAGTCTAATACTTTGCTTGTAGAGAAAAGCAAATAGGATGGTTTGATCTTGACCGAATATAAAACCTAACGTTCTAATCATAACCAAATGTAGATCCAATGGTGGATTGAAGACGGAATGTAAACCAAATAACCCGATCATATAGTCAAAAACACATCTACCATGTATCATAAATTCAAGGAATGAAACATTCAATTTTCTCCTGCAAACGTGTATCTCTAATGAATAATCCATTTGATCAAATCTATTAAATAAAACCCTCAATATTACAAGGGATATTGTAGAAGTTAAGAGTGTCTTTGACAGTTAATCAAAGATGTTCAGACTTTACGCCGATGTAAATAAACACCAACTACAGTTGGTGGGGAAAGATCTAGCATTCGAACCCTAAATCGTCTAATAAATAATACTCGCGGAATTAATAATATACATGCTAATCAATTAGTTAAAAATATATGTATATTTATCAAACAAATAGATATAAATTAATTTTCTGCGTGAAACAGACTGACACACCCGGTGGGACTTTTCCTATCTTTCATCTCTCTGTTAAAGAACAGCCATGCCTCTAAAGGTTGTGACTCCTTTATACTCTTGCAAGAAATTCAAAAGACCCCGACTGTTATTGCTACCACCAGGGACATCAAAGTAAAGACTTCCTTTCAAAGTCTAAATGCCAAAACAAAACATGTCCAAAACAGCTCCGGCTGAAAGGGGGGCAACATCGCTACGGCCATAATAATAAACCTGCTACGGCCATAACTGATTGAGCTGTCCTAACCTTAGCTACTGCTAGGGGCATAAAAGTGAAGGCTTCTTTCTGATACATAAGTGTCAACATCATCCATGTGATGTTCCTACTAACCGGGGGCAATGTCGCCGCCAAAGTAGAAAATCAGTTGCGGCTATAGCCAAGTCCAGCAAAATTGATCCTTGTCAGAAGAGAAAAAAACACATCTAGTCCAATGGAGGCGAGCTGATCTTGCCATGAGACCATCATGTCCCTATCATGCAATCACTGCAACATACTTTGCCAACTACATGAAGTTAAGGCGAAATTGAAAGAAGTTAGCGTCCAAGTCTCATGCTACGAAGCAAGTGTGCCGACAGAAAGCTAAAGCCCTTAAGCCCAAACGAGGGGACACAACTATGGAGCGGCGGCAACTCCGTATCAAGCAAATATGGATCACCAAGGAGGAGACTTGCACAATCAAAAGAGCTAGGGTAGTTTAACCTGTCCAGTCGTCAACCCAACAACAAGCCAAGGAACCGGCCATCCAAGATCCACAAACCCTCCATCCCAAGGGGGCCAAAAGAAAAGGGTGTCTATAAGAAGCCTAGTACAATTTTTGGAAATAATCCGAACCAAGGAGGCTGATAATCTTGGGGCTTCCTCGTCCCAGGTGTCAGGCTTTAACCAACTAGGGGCACTCACTCGTCCGAATTCGGAGGCTCAAAAGAAAAGGCACACAAATGCACAAGCACAAAGTATGCCCCAAAACCACTCGTGGAAGCAGATTAGGGGCATCTTTACGTCTGCAAGCACTATGTCGGGGTATGTTTCCCACACGACAGCAAATGTGCTAAGCAAAAGAGGTTGTTGATCCAAAAATACAGAAGGTTAGTCTTGACAAAGAAAATGTCAAGAAAAACAAACAACAAATTAATGGAGCATCACAAACTGTACAAGTGCAGCAACAAGAGACCGACTGGGTTAAAGTGGCCTCACAGAAGCATCATCAGTCTAAACCTTCTAAGACAAGAACCTAAGACAGGAATTTCAACCCTGGGGACATGTCCCAATCAACACCAAACTAAATACTCCTTTCCCTCAAGACATGGCACGAGACGAGAAAAGGAAGAAGAATAGAAAATAAAATAAAAAAGAAAGAGGAAGAGGAGAAAAAAATCTAAAAAAGCAGGCTGCTAGCTCCAAGAGTCAAAATGGCATATCTGGCGATGAAAATTCCAAGAGAAGCTAGGGGCAAAGCACTAAGCAAAGCTTCGGACAAAGTCTCAGGCGAAACCTCAAGCAAGATAACTCCAACAAGCAAGAGCCTGAGCAAAAGGCTCCAAGTCAAGTCCTAGGCAAAGCCAAAAAGGCAGGATCAAAGAAAAAGACTCCAAGTAAAACCCCACGTAAAACCAAGCAGGCAAATCCAAGGAGGACTCATGTCCCTCCCTATGTAGTTGAAAACGCGCCTAGGCGGTGAGGCGGGGCGAGGCGCCCGTCGCCCGCCTCGCGCCGTCCCGGCTCGTCGAGGCGAGCGCCTCGCGCGCGTCGGCCGCCTCCGCGCGCCTCGCCGTCTCCCCCGCGCTGCTCGCCCGCTCTGCCGCTCGCCGGATCCGCGTATCGGGTTTCAACGACCCGATATACGAGTCCGTCCGGTTAACTCCCCCCCCCCCCCCCGAGGGTTTCGACTGTGGGTTTGTTTTTTTTGCCTTCGCTGCTTCCACCTCTGCGGCAGCGGCGACTGCGAGTGTCCTCCCTCCGGTGTCCGGCGAGCGGCAGCGGCAGCGGCGACAGCTACCTCCGGCGTGCGGCAACGGCAGCAGCTTCCTCCGGCGTGCGGCAGCGGCAGCAGCTTCCTCCGGCTTCATCCGACGTGCGGCAATCCGGCGTGCGGCAGCGGCTCCGGCTTCCTCCGACTTCCTCCGGCCACTCTCACTCTCGGTATGTCCACTCTCTCACTCTCTCCGATCTCCCACTGTCTCTCCACTCTCTCCGATCTCTCTCTCTCACTCTCTCCGATCTCTCACTGTCTCTCCACTCTCTCCGATCTCTCACTCTCTCCACTCTCTCACTCTCACTCTCTCACTCTCTTCGATCTCTCTCTATCTCTCTCCGATCTCTCACTCTCTCCGATCTCTCATTCTCACTCTCTCCACTCTCTAACTCTCTCCGATCTCTCACTCTCACTCTCTCCACTCTCTCAATGTCTCTCACTCTCTCACTCTCTCCACTCTCTCACTGTCTCTCACTCTCTCCGATCTCTCACTCACTCTCTCCGATCTCTCACTGTCTCTGATCTCTCACTGTCTCTGATCTCTCACAGTTTTATGATATTTACTGTTCAAAAATATATATTTTTGTGATATTGTGACATATAATTTTATTTTTATTTTTTTATTAATTTCTCGCCTCAAACGCCTCGGCCATCGCCTAGGCCTTTGAGGCGTGAGGCGCCCCCCTGGTCGCCTCGCTCGCCTCACGCCTCAGACTACATAGGTCCCTCCTTTTCTAATTGCAACACTCTGTCAGTGGAGTTTGCCCCAAAGCCTTGAGGTTTCAAACCATTCGCAACACTAGACACACCTTTCCAGAATCAAGCCATCCATACACGGGCTTCATTCACCCCGATGACGCATATCTACGGATTTGTTCTGGTTTGGTTTCTCGCAAAACCCTTTCTTGGTGAAGTTAGGACCCTCCGTCGGTATTCCTCTTGTCAGACTGAAATTTCTTCATTACTGTCTCTGTAAGTCTCCGCAAGCCATGGATTCCAATATGGACACCAAGCTGGTTGTACCACAAAAATCCTAAAGACACCTCTGAATCTCGTCTTACTACTTAAGATGTGATTCAACAGACCTTTGGAACTGTCCCATGATTCTGTTCTATCTGTTCTGAATGCGGCGCACCCAGAGACCGCGTTCATCTTATTGTCTCCAGAACGCAACACCGCGATACACCGCGTTCTTGTCAGCTTGTTTTGAACGCAGCCATGACCTAGACTGCGTTTTAACTAATTTCTTATGAAGGCGACATTGAGACTGACCGTGTTCTATCCGATTCTTTCTGAACACGACACTGCGATTGACCGCATTTTGTCAAATGCCCGTTAGTCAATGTTTGACTGTTGAGATGTGATTTGACCAATGTTTTAGCGTGGTTTTCTGCGAAATTTGATTATTATCGCTTTTGTAAGTCCAAACCTCTCAATTTTTGTGAAAACTAGAGTTTTCTTTTCTCACAAGCTTGATCTATTGATTCCTTAATTTTACCAAATTCTCTACTTATTTTCCATCAATATATTTCTCGATATGATTCTCTCAATCTTACAAACTTGCATTAATTGAGATCTCTGCATTGTATATGCTCTACTTCGTACTTCTTGAACATGACTTTCTTGAGATCCACTTGGCCACTATATGGATTTGTCTGGTGACTTATTTGGGACTTTGGATCCACTTGACACTCAATACTCGCAAATTGGGGGCCCGATCTGATCCTAAACAGAATGTTCAAAAATACTTGTGCTCATGAGAGTGTGAATGATCGATGTGATATTACACTAACTGATATGCAAGAATGGATCTAGACAATTCACCTTCATTTGATATGATTGATAGATTGATACTCTTGATATATGATTGATTGCTTGACTTGTTACTTGATATTCTTGACCCGAAATTTAACTCTGCCATGGCCGGTCCCAAGCCCGAATGAGAAAAGAGGAGGGTTTGCGTTAGGTCGACAGCCAGCAGTAAAATTGTGTCACATCTCCAACATGAATTCTGATCTAAATATATTTTGTGCTAATGTTAGGGCGTTCTCCGGAAGCGACGCGTTACATCGGAACCCAGATGGAATAACAAGTGAGCAAGGGCTAAGTAGGGCGTTCCCCGTAAGCGACGCGTTACATCGGAACTCGGATGGAATGACAAGTGAGCAAGGGCTAGCTAGGGCGTTCCCCGTAAGCGACGCGCCGCAATGACGCCCGATTGCGGTGTCAAATAGGCAAGGGTTCTCGTGTGGGGTTGGACGCACACGGGTAAAGAAGTAAGTCCAAAAACATAGGATCCGTCTAGCTACATGGAATATAGGAACTAAAACGGGTAAGGGTTTAGAATTAGTTAAGTTAATGAAGGATAGGAGAGTTAACATAGCTTGCCTACAAGAAACTAGGTGGAAAGGACATAAAGCTAAAGACATTGATGGATATAAAATTTGGTATACGGGTAATAATAACTCTAGAAATGGTGTTGCTATAATAATAGATAAAAACTTAAAAGATAGAGTTGTGGAAGTAAATTGATTGGGGGATAGACTAATGTTAATTAAACTTATCTTAGGTGAGGATATTTTGAATATAATTAGTGCATATGCACCTCAAGTAGGATTAGAAGAGAGCATTAAAAAGTAACTTTGGGAGGCGATTGATGGTTTGATCCAAAATATCCCTAGTGAAGAGAGAATCTTTATTGGAGGGGATCTTAATGGTCATGTGGGAAAAGATAATAGAGACAATGAGAGGATTCATGGAGGGCTTGGTTTTGGCAATAGAAATGATATGGGTTACACTATTCTTGATTTTGCTATGGCCTATGATCTAGCAATTACCAATACATTCTTTAAGAAGAGGGACGAACACTTAATAACATACAAGAGTGGAATACATATAAGTCAAATTGACTATTTTCTCGTTAGGAAGGTCGATAGAGTTTTATGTAAAGATTGCAAAGTTATTCCTGGTGAGAGTCTAGCCCCTCAACATAAGTTGTTAGTAATGGATGTCACTATCCCTAAATTCAAAAGAAAGATCATTATAAATAATTATTCCAAGATTAAATGGTAGAATTTAAAAGGTAAAAGTTTAGAAACATTTAAAAATCATCTATTAAAGGAAAATATTTGGAATTTAGAACAAGAAACTAATGTAATGTGGAATAATGTTACAAATTGTATAACGAGGATTACAAAATAACTCTTAGGCGAATCTAAAGGTAAAAAGAATTTAGAAAAGGAGACTTGGTGGTGGAGTGACAAAATCCAAAATACTATTAGAGTAAAAAAGGAATGCTTTAAAGTTTGGCAAACTAACAAAAATGATCAAACCCTACAAGCCTATAAAATCGCTAAAAAGAGAGCTAAGAAAATAGTTAGCGAAACTAAATCAAAGGCATTTGAAGATTTATATAATAAATTAGGAACCCGAGAGGGTGAAAAGGACATATTTAAACTTGCTAAATTAAGAGAAAGGAAAACTAGAGATTTAGATCATGTTCGGTGCATTAAAGGTGAAGATCAAAGGGTTTTAACTAAGGATCTTGAGATTAAAGGGAGGTGGCATAGCTATTTTCATAAGTTATTTAACGGAGATTGCGTCAAGGATTTATCTTTACAAGGTACCCAAGAGTCCACAATATTTGATAAATATCAATATTTCAGGCGTATTAAGATGTCAGAAGTGGAGGATGCTTTAAGGAAAATGAAAGTGGGCAAGGCCTTAGGACTAGATGGCTTACCTATTGAAGTATGGAAAGGCCTATGAGATATTGGTATTCAGTGGCTAACTAAATTTTTTAATAAAATTCTAAAGGAACGGAGAATGCCAGAAGTTTGGAGAAAAAGTGTTGTAGTTCCTTTCTACAAAAACAAAGGAGATATTCAAAGTTGTAAGAATTATCGTGGAATTAAGTTTATGAGTCATACTATAAAACTTTGGGAAAGAGTAATTGAAAAATGCCTCCGATGTATGACTATTGTATCGAAAAATCAGTTTGGTTTTATGCCGAATAGATCTACTATAGAAGTTATTTTCTTACTACGGCAGTTAATGGAGAAATATAGAGAGAAGAAAAAATTTGTATATAATTTTTCTTGATTTAGAGAAGGCGTATGATCGAATACCGAGAGAATTGATTTGTTGAACATTAAGAAAGAAAGGAATCTCTCAAGAATATGTTGATTTGATTAAGGATATGTACGACGGTGCTATTACTAGTGTTCGAACTATTACTGGGGAGACTGGTGAATTTCCCGTTTCTATAGGTTTGCATCAAGGTTCTGCACTAAATCCGTATCTCTTTGCCTTAGTTATGGATGAAGTAACTAAACAATTGCACGAAGATATCCCTTGGTATATGTTATTTGCAGATGATATTATTTTAATTGATGAGAGTATTGATGCTCTAAATGCTAAGTTAGAGCGTTCGAGACTTGCCTTGGAGTCTAAAAGTTTTAAAATTAGTAGGAGTAAGTCAGAGTTTATGCATTGTAATTTTAGTAATAGGAGAGTGGTTCAGGAAGACATGGTTCTAATTGATGGACATAACATTCCGAAGAGTAGTAGCTTTCGATACTTAGGGTCTATCATACAAGAGAATGGGGAGATTTATGATGACATTACACATAGGATTAAGGCAGGCTGGTTAAGATGGAGAAGTGTATCAGGAGTCCTTTGTGATCATCGTATGCCTGTGAAACTCAAAGAGAGGTTTTATAGAATGGCTGTGTGACCTGCTTTGTTATATGGTACCGAGTGTTGGGCAGTACGAAAGGAACACATCCACAAAATGTGTGTAGCAGAGATGAGGATGTTGAGATGGATGTGTGGCAAGACTAAGAAAGACAAGATTAGGAATGAGCGCATTCGTAAGGACTTAGGGATAGCCCCAATTGATAGTAAAATGAGAGAAAATAGACTCAGGTGGTTTGGACATGTGTTTCGTCTCCGTAACTCAGCGCCGGTTAAAAGATGTGACCGAATCTTAGTTGATGCTAGTAAAAGAGCTCGAGGAAGACCTAAAATGAGATGGTGCGATGTTATTAGGAAGGACATTAGTTTCTTGGGTTTAAATATGAATATTGCACTTGATAGAAATCTTTGGCGGAACAGGATTCATGTAACCGACCCCAAATAATTGGGATAAGGCTCTGATGATGATGATGATGATGAATTCAATTGTTATATGGCCAAATTAATAGTTATGTTCATTGTTACATGTTAATCATCTGATATTCGTGATCTCTTGTTATTGATTCTTTCAGAACTATGTGACATACGGGACAAAGTGCTATGCTATGGGAGCCACTTCTTGAGTCCGAAAGGAGCAAAGCGTTACATGATGGGAGCCATCTCTTAAGCCTGTATTGGTCACCTCGAGGATCCCTTCCTATTATATTTGATATCCAAGATATATTCCCTTAAATTGATATCTTTTGACTTGTTTATATCTTGTTCTCAAGAGCATCAGCTTGAAATCTTGTCCTTTTGATTTGACCATTATGTCAACTGATTATTGATCTTCAGATTTGTTTTATGTATTCGCACTGTTTTGTCATTTAGTGCCTCTGCATTATTTTGATATTTTAATATTTTTTAGATAATTTTGAAGATGTAATCCACTCAGATGGGAAGGGACAAGAGTGATCGAGTGCACCGTCAACCCTAGAAGGTCATCTGTCTGTTTAGTAGTCTTGTCTAAAATGAGAGAGAGTCTATGTATTTTCCTTTTCTTTTGAGTTGGAATTTGAGTCTTTGAGAGGTCAATTGTAATAGACTTAGTATTTTGGAGATTTATAATAAGACCTTGGCTTTTGTCCAATTTTCGCGTACGTGGAATTGTCTCTTTTGTGGAATGCCGATGTCTTACAGTATTTGCTCTGATTGCTCGTTATAACTGCCGTGCCGCGATCCGAGTTTTCCTTCCGCGTTGGAGACGTGACAGTCTCTTTTGCAGTCCTAATTAATGGACAGCCCTCCTCTTCCGTTCACAATGAAAGAGGGCTCCGTCATTGAGATCCCATGTCCCCCCTTCTCTTTGTATTGATAGCACATATTCTGAGCAAGATGTAGATGAGGGCGGAAGCCCTAGGACTGATCAAAGGTTTCCAAGCTACGTCAAACAGTGTCGACATTACACATCTACAATATGTTGATGATAGCATCTTATTTCCAATAGAGGATGAGAGTTAGCTTTTTGTTGCTAGGCTAATGCTAGCATTGTTGGAAGAAGTTAGTGGGCTCAAGGCAAATTTCAGGAAAAGTCACCTAGTGGGAGTGAATATGGAAGATGGGGCCCTCAGGAAAGTAGTGTTCATCCTAAGGTGCCAGATAGGAGAATTCCCTCTCTCTTATTTGGGCCTCCTGCTATCTCCAAGGTCGCTAAATTGCAGTGATTGACAAAGTGTGATGTAAAGATATGAGTCCTGACTAACAGGGTGGAAGACGAGACTCTTCTCTTACGGGGGAAGAATAGTATAATGCAAATCAATTCTGGATAGTTTGCCTAGCTACTATATGTCCATCTTCCCTATCCCAAAGACAATTATCAAGAAGTTAGAGACTACTCGAGCAAGATTCTTTTGGCATGGGAATAGAAATAAGTGCAAGGGCTAACATGATATCTCTTGGGACAGAGTTTATAACAACAAGGCCATAGGAGATGTGGATATCAAAAATATCTGAGCTTCAACCTCAAGCTCCTATGCAGGTGGATGTGAAAGTTGGGGGCTGATGGGATGTGGTCTATGGCTACATGTCATCAGACAAAGGCATTATGGCAGAACTAGAGAATATGACTTGCCTCCAGCTTCTCAACACAATATCTCACCCATCTGAAGAGGTATTTTGTAGTGTAGAGACATCATTTCATCTAGTGTCCGAGTCTGGCTAGGTAATGGACCAAGGTGTCGACTTTGGAAAGACAGAGTGTGGTGACTTCACCCTGAAGGCAACATTACCCTTTTTTTTAGTTACATGTCCTAGTGGTCAGGGACCAAGGGCGATACAGGGGAACCGAGGTTCGCAACTGACACTCTACAATTGTTCATAATCTGAGGACGGGTGATCCCATTAACTAACAGCCTAACATTCGCGAATACTCCGATGACTGGTGATCCCGCTCCGCATGTTGAAGAGCAAAATCGAAGCCACCACCTCCCCATCGTGGGGGGAGGTGGTGAACCACCAAGGCACGCCTTGGGCTCAAAGAATGCAACATTACCTATATTATGCCATTGCAGCTGCACCTTTCGCCTCTGTCTCCCAAATTTTTTATTCAAAACTTTTGGACTCCCTCTTTCAAATGGAATCTCAGGTCAAAAGAAATGGATCAGCTAGAGGGACTCCTAAGGTTCCTCTTTGACTATACCCCTCAATTAGATAGAGCTGACCAGTGGTAGTGGAGGTGGGAGAAAAAGGGAGGCTTCTCAATCAGATCAACATATACCTTCATATCAAACAGAGGAGTGTGCCACCACTTCGTATCGTAGATTTGGATGCCCAAGAGTCCTCTAAAAGTGAAGCTGTTGATCTGGAGTGACTCACATGGACGACTGTCGACTTGTGATAGGCTTGCTTCGTTCCTTCAGGACATACCTACCCGTTGTTGCCTGTGTGGAGATGAGGAGACCTTAAACCACCTTTGCACAATGTGCTCTTACGCTCGAGAGATATGGGTCAACAGCGCAAATAGAATTCGATGTGTCGTCAAACCCTAGGAGAGGATGGTACAACACATTAGAGACTAGCACAAACACAAGAACCTTAAACCCCTCTTTGATTGAGGGTTAGCTCTAAGTTAACTCGAAGTTAGCCCAGGGTTAACTTTTTTTGTGCTTTGTTTGCCATTTTAGTTTAATCAAGTTAGATTAAGGGCTAACCCAAGGTTATTCCTGAGTTTTGAAACCCACCTCTGGAGGTGGGTTAACCTCCTGACCCAAGATAATAAATGCCTGTTGTGCCCCTTAGGCACAAGCATATGCTATTTTTTTTGATGATAGCAACACAGTGAGAGTATCACAGTGAGCCAGTCTTTGTGTTTAACATACATTGCATTTGTTCACTGTATAGGTGCATTCATCAGTTGCACGCGTGCACATCACATAAGTCTATACAATACATGCTTGGCAAGTCTATACATGGTGCATTCAGGCACATAAAGTCTATACACTCCATTGCCTTGCTGCATTGCTGTCTTGCTGCATTGCACGCCATATAGTCTATACATTCTTTGCTGCAACGTTTGCACATCATGCACTAACAAGTCTGCACATTGTCATCTTTATCTACGTTCACTGCTGCAAATCTATACATTCTTCGGATGGCATCAACCAAAGTCTGTACATTGCCCTGTTTCAGGCACACTAAGTCTATACAGCCTAACACTAAGTCTATACATTGACTGTGCATTCATTTGTCTGGCTGCAGAACACTAAATCTATACATTGCACTGTAGCATGCACGAACTCTAAGTCTGTACATTCGTTGCGTCTTGTGCATGCATCATTCAAAGTCTGTACAGCCTGTGTTCACAACACAAAGTCTGTACATCGTTCTGCTTGCACAAACGCCAAGTCTATACATTGGCTTTGCTTGCACGAGCTGAAGTCTATACATTGTCCACTTGCAGCATTAGCACAAGTCTGTACAGCCTGTGTGCTTCATTCACAAAGTCTGTACATTGCTTCATGTATTGCACGAAGTCTGCACATTCCTCGCTAGCAAGTATGTCTAAGTCTATACATTGCTTCTTCATGCATTGCACGAAGTCTGCACATTGTGTGCTGCATGCTTACCAAGTCCATACACCGGCTAGTCTGCACAAGTCTGCAAGTCTATACATTGGCTGCCGCATGCTCATCGAGTCTGCACATTCGATAGTGGCAAGTATGTACATCGCCCAGTGTCATGCATTCAAAGTCCACACATGCACACACTTAGTTTGTGCATTCTGCTTTCATGCTTTAACACTAGGCATTGCAATGTCTATACACTGTTGTCGAATGTACATCAAGTCCACACATCTGTTGACGGCACGTCTATGCATTCATCTTCAATGTACACACTTTGCTTGATGCATTCTGCATTACACACTACAAAGTCTATACATTGCAAAGTCTACACACTGCATTACACACTTCAAAGTATGTACATTGTTCAGAACGCAAAGTCCATACAGCCATTGTGCATTCATTCTTGATGTACATACTTTGCTTACTTAAACTGATAATTCTCTGTGTCTGTCAGGTACTTTTCGTGAAGTTTCAGAACAGCACATGATCCGAGAAGGAAGGGCTGACAGGATGCTGCCACGTGGAGGAATTCTCTGGGCGGGAAATGTGGAAGCCACACGCCCTCTTGCTTGTTGCTGCTATAAAAGGAAGTTTTCTTCCTCAGGAGAAGACTGATCGAAGAAGAAGCAGAGGAGAGCCTGCACGATCCAGTGTGAAGAGAAGAAGAAGAAAAAGAGAGAGAAGAGAAGAAAAAGAGAAAGAGAAGAAGAGCAGAAGAGAAAGAAGAGAGAGAGAGAGAGAGAGAGAGAGCTCGAGCAGAGAAAGAGAGAGAGATAGTGGTTGTCTGGCATTTGGATCAAATCCAAGCCAGACCTGCTCCTTCGAGAGCTATATTACTTGTGCTTTATTTTCAGCTTTCAGTTGTTGTGTCTTCCGTTTTTGTTTTTCTTTTGAAACCTTCTTCAAGCTGTTAGTCAGCGTTTGCAGTGAAGGATTCCACTGGACGGGTAAGCTGTAATCCCCAGCGTTGCAGAGGAGGATTCCTCTGGACAGCAAACTGTGAAGCTCAGTGATGGGAATCGAGCCAGCTGCCAGGCCGAAGCGACTCGAGGAAACTACTTGGCCCAGGGATGAACGCGCTAGGTGTCCCTAGCGCGACCTGAAGAAGGCGCTAGGTGTCCATAGCGCGATCTCAGACAGAAACGGGGCTGCAGATGGTCCAACTTCCCGACGCCGAACTCCTCAAAGTCTTCGATGTCTGCTGTCTTCCATGGTTGTAAATCGACGTGTTAGCGTCGTTTTGTCTTCCCTTTTCCCTATATATGTACCCCCTTTCGTTTGATTAAGCAATCGAAGCATGAATCTATGAGAGTTTGATTGAGTGTAGCCCCATGGCTATCTTCCCCAATCTTTGGAAACCCCCTTCATCCATCCCTCTATGGGTGCGAGGCCCAATTCTATTCCCCTGACCCTCTCCCTTTCCCCTTCAACGGAGGATGATCGAAGCCACGGATGCATCGGCTCTGAGACGGGGTCGAGTGTGAGGCTCCATTCGGAGCTTTGTTCTTCTTCCACCAACGATTCAACCACCCCCACCACCGCCAACGATGCTGTTAAGGTCTGGATGGAGCTCGGTTGCACCGTACCTGCGAAGGGTTCGGGTGAGAGGCCCCAGCCAAGCTTCTTCAAGGCCCTAACATCATCTACGTCCACCCTCCTTCCCATGCCGCTCACCCCACATTCACCTTCCCAAAAGTTATCCTAGCTAGTATTAGGTTGGTTTGATTTCAATTTAAGCATTCCCCGTGTGTTGTCCCCTTGTGTTTTGAACCCCCTGAGTCATCCACGGGAGCCCCAACGTCGAGGTTCTTCGTTCTGCTGCTGTATGAGAACGCGCGTAAACGATATAGCGCGTTCTTCAAAACGCGCGTAAAGGGTATAGTGCGACTATGAGCAGAAGGAAGAAGAAGACCCCCCCCCCACTTTTGTCCCGCATCAAATTGATATCAGAGCTTAGGGAACCAGGCTGTTCTCACAGACTGGGATCTTGAGCTACGAGGTTCGAGGACGAACCTTCCCAAGTGGAGGGATTTTGATGGGAATCAAGCCAGCTGCCAGGCCGAAGTGACTCGAGGAAACTACCTGGCCCAGGGATGAACGCGCTAGGTGTCCCTAGCGCGACCTGAAGAAGGCGCTAGGTGTCCATAGCGCGATCTCAGACAGAAACGGGGCTGCAGATGGTCCAACTTCCCGGCGCCGAACTCCTCAAAGTCTTCGATGTCTGCTGTCTTCCATGGTTGTAAATCGACGTGTTAGCGTCGTTTTGTCTTCCCCTTTCCCTATATATGTACCCCCTTTCGTTTGATTAAACAATCGAAGCATGAATCTATGAGAGTTTGATTGAGTGTAGCCCCATGGCTATCTTCCCCAATCTTTGGAAACCCCCTTCATCCGTCCCTCTATGGGTGCGAGGTCCAATTCTATTCTCCTGACCCTCTCCCTTTCCCCTTCAACGGAGGATGATCGAAGCCACGGATGCATCGGCTCTGAGACGGGGTCGAGTGTGAGGCTCCATTCGAAGCTTCGTTCTTCTTCCACCAACGATTCCACCACCCCCAGCACCGCCAACGATGCTGTTAAGGTCTGGATGGAGCTCGGCTGCACCGTACCTGCGAAGGGTTCGGGTGAGAGGCCCCAGCCAAGCTTCTTCAAGGCCCTAACATCATCTACGTCCACCCTCCTTCCCATGCCGCTCACCCCACATCCACCTTCCCAAAAGTTATCCTAGCTAGTATTAGGTTGGTTTGATTTCAATTTAAGCATTCCCCGTGTGTTATCCATCGTCCCGTGTGTTGTCCCCTTGTGTTTTGAACCCCCTGAGTCATCCACGGGAGCCCCAACGTCGAGGTTCTTCGTTCTGCTGCTGTCTGAGAACGCGCGTAAACGATATAGCGTGTTCTTCAGAACGCGCGTAAAGGGTATAGCGCGACTATGAGCAGAAGGAAGAAGAAGACCCCCCCCCCCCCAACTTTTGTCCCGCATCACTCAGCGGGCGAGGTGGATACCTCGGACAGCAAGCTGTGAGGCTCAGCGGTTGTAGGCAAGTTGTGAGGCCCAGCGGTTCAAGCTGTGAGTCAGCAGTAATCCACACTCAGGTTGAGTGTGGGGTGGATGTAGGTCTGGAGAACCGAACCACCTAAAAATTCTTTGTGCAGTGGTTTGATCTCATTGTGTGTTTGGCGCTAGATGCATGCATAGGGACGATATGGTTTGATTGCACACTATATGTTTGACTGTGGTATTGAGTGTCCTTTGACATTGTTATTCCGCAATTGCTTATTAGCCTTCTGTTTGTATTAGGAAGAATTTTTAATTGAGCGAATTTTTTAAAGGGCTGATTCATTCACCCCCCTCTGAATCCACCGCACCGAACCCAACAATGCCACCCCCCTAATAAATGCTCCCTCCCCTTCTCTCTCTATCGGTCTCTCTCTCTCCTCTTTGTTTACGTCAATATTAAACAACGATTAAAACATTTTTTGAATTTTAAATTTTATTTAGTTAAAATAATGATGTTATTTATTAAATAAAACTTTATTTTTATAGTATAATCATTGTATTGCATATATTACAAATATTTAAAAATAAAACAAAATAAAAAACTTAAGAAAAATAGTAACTTAAACTCTATATTTAATGATCGTTTCTACGTTTTAAATTTTATTTAGAGAATATTATTATGTTATTTATCAAAAATATTTTAATTTCATGATATATTCATTTTATAGAATATATCAAAAAAATTAAAAAAATTAAATTAAATTAAAAATTTTAAGATATACAATAACTTAAACCGGTAATTAATGACGTTTCAACATTTTAAATTTTATTTAATGAGATTACTTATGTTATTTATCAAAAATATTGTATTTTCAAGGTATATTCATTTTAAAAAATATTTAAAAAATAAAATAAAATAAAAAAATTAAGATATATAGTAACCTAAACCGGTAATTAATGACGTTTCAATGTTTTAAATTTTATTTAATGAGATTAATAAAGTTATTTATCAAATATATTTTATTTTAAGGTATATTCCTTTTATTGAATATATTAAAAATATTTTAAAAAATTAAGATAAGCAATAACTTAAACCCCTAATTAATGACATTTTTACATTTTAAATTTTATTTAGTTAGATTAATTATTAGGTTAAAATTTTTAAAGTGAACACATGTCCGTGAGTAAAAAATTCAAAAAGGAGGGACAAATGTGAAAATTTAACTATTATTATTACTGGGTTAACCCTGTACCTATCAAATCACACTGGATTAAAAGCAGGTTAGCCCATCTCCTTAGTTCCGGGTTAACTACTCTCCTATCAAATCAAAAATGGATTAACCCTGGACTAACTTAAGCAGGTTGAGTTATCCCAGAGAAGACCCAACTCTCTACCAAATTGAGGCTGAAGGAGACAGTTATTTGGTGGTTTATCCTCCACACCACCTTATGGGCCTTATAGGGAGAAAAGAATAACAGAACTTTCAGAAGAGAAATAAGAGCAACCAATAGGGTTGCTTCTTTCATTAGTGAGACAGTGGGGGGATGGACTACGCATCTTTGTAAAGTGGATTCACACAACTCGATTTTTGCTTTATTGGGGTGTTAGGGTGAATCACACTGCCTTGATGTGTATTTTGATTGTATAGGGATTTTTGGAAACACATTGACAATATTTGCACATCCCTTCTTTTTACATTTAATACAATGGTGGTACCATCCACTTTCAAAAGAAAAAAAAAAGAGCTTGACATCTTCGAGGGAAAGAAAATCAATGTAAGACTAAGCAGGTTGAGTTATCCCAGACAAGACCTAACTCTCTACCAAATTGAGGCTAAAGGAGACAGTTATTTGGTGGTTTATCCTCCACACCACCTTATGGGCCTTATAGGGAGAAAAGAATAACAGAACTTTCAGAAGAGAAATAAGAGCAACCAATAGGGTTGCTTCTTTCATTAGTGAGACAGTGGGAGGATGGACTACGCATCTTTGAAAAGTGGATTCACACAACTCGATTTTTGCTTTATTGGGGTGTTAGGGTGAATCACACTGCCTTGATGTGTATTTTGATTGTATAGGGATTTTTGGAAACACATTGACAATATTTGTACATCCCTTCTTTTTACATTTAATACAATGGTGGTACCATCCACTTTCAAAAGAAAAAAAAAAGAGTTTGACATCTTCAAGGGAAAGAAAATCAATGTAAGACAATGGAAGGCAAATGTAGGAACAGAACCAGCTGAAAAAGGTGAAGTTCCGTTGTTTAGAATTAACATATTTCCAGGTGCATTTAGAATAGGGATTTTTACGTACTTTCATATTTACATCATACCCTAACTTTTAAGAATTGCCATAAACACCCCCGATGCTTGAAATAGGCAGGCATTATGCAATTCCGATTCTACTACCACTAAAATATGTTACGAAAATTGCTAATAAATGTGAAAAAGCGGAAGATACGCTTAAGACGTGATCTTATCATGCCCCTATAAAATCTAATGTGAGGGTAGGTTCGTCATTTCAACACTTAAACTGCACTTAATCAGAACAAGGGTATAACTGCAACTATTTGAATATTTAGAGGGATTTTTGACAATTTATGAAAGTCAGGGGTATACTATAAATATGACAGATTAAAAGTATATATATATCAAAAAAAATACTGCGGAAAAAAATTGGAATAAATTAAGACATACTTGAAAACCTTCCTTCACGCTGTCCAACTGCCTTATACTGTCTGATGTGGGTCGGTGCCATCTCTTGGGATCCCAGAGTATCGTGCTGTTGAATGCAAAACCTGACATGTCAACATGGAACCTTCGAAGTCGCTTGCTCTTCTCATTCGTGTGCCAACCAATTACTTGACTTCCATTACAAACTGGACCTTCCAAAACGGCTTTGTTTTTACTCTGGGAAAGCATAGCAACAGGCCACGTGCCAAATCTCCTTCAGATAAAGCATAAATACAAAGAGAGAGAAAGATCAGCATTTTGATTAAATGAATGAGAAATCAAAGGTTGAGTAAATCAGTGCATTGGTCATTTATGGTAGGAAAGAAATTATTACCATAGCACTTCTTGGACGCAAAGATCAGTTTGCTTTCAGGTTAAATAATATATAATTCTACACATGGTCAGCCTAAACCACAAACCCTATACACCAGATTAATCCCAAGAACATTGCCAAGCACATACTTGAGCTGTCAAAACTAGAATCTAAAGCAGATTTATGAGGCATAATTTTGGATGTCCACTAATATGACTTGGACATCAATCAAAAATAGAGGATAGGAAAGGTCATCCTTATCATACAGCCTTATCCCATCGAGATGGAGGCGGCTTAGGATTTTGGAAGGCCCAATCCCCCCAAAAATGGACAGTTCTCTGATCAACTGCCAGACAGAAGCCCAGCTCCCATCTCCTATCCTAAGAAAAAAAAAAGGAAAGAGAAAAAGACACATCAGTTGGTGGGCATGATAAAGCCTCCGAGTGAAATATCCTATCTGAACCAAGTCGATTGCCATTAGCTTGCGACTTGGGTTAGTCCCACATGGCCTAGAGATTGCAAACATCATAGGTCCAGTATAGACCTTGCCAATATCCCACTGGCACGCAGCTGAGGCCTTTTGGAGATGTCATCATGCAACATGAACCATCGTCATGTCTTTCGGAAAAAAGCATTAACCATTGTCAAGGCCCTAAAATAAGGGTAGCCCAGGTCTCTCAGCAAGGTGAAAGAATGCCTTCTTTTTCCCTTCAAAAGTAATCATGGAGAAATTACAATGTAAATCAAATAAAATTGAACCACACAAAACTAAAAAGAGATTTAGGACCAACAGCAAAGATATAGTAAGCCATAACAAATAAAATGTGCCTGTTTGACAAGCTGCAATCTCAACGCTTAGAGATGGTATCCACATCTGAACTGCAAAGATCAATAGGCCAACCTCATGAATAAGGGGCAAAAGAATAGCTTCACCACCTCCATCAAAATTTTCTTAGGTCTGCCCTTTCTTTTAGTATCTCCTCTT
This sequence comes from Amorphophallus konjac, assembly GCA_022559845.1. Classification (NCBI taxonomy): domain Eukaryota; kingdom Viridiplantae; phylum Streptophyta; class Magnoliopsida; order Alismatales; family Araceae; genus Amorphophallus; species Amorphophallus konjac. The sequence continues at coordinate 155,393,528 of CM040121.1, forward strand.
AAAGTTGCTGCTTTTGTCTTAATTTAACATGTCAAATTATTTCATTCAAATTTTTGTTGCAATTTTTTAAAATGTGATGTCTTGATTATTGACTTATCAGGCAGAACTGTAATAAATTTCAAAAATTGTGCACATAAGGGGCTAACCACCCTCCCAACTGCACATAGTGGCTGAAGCCAAAAATACCGTGATCAATCCCAGAGGGCAGTCATCGAACCATAGCCTGCGATGGAGCCCTGTTCATGCTGAAAACTCTTTCCTGATCTACTACAAGATCTTCATAGAATCACCATGCACCTCAGCTGCCTCATAGCCTTCAGCAGCAGCAGCAGGTTATCCAACACATATGGTGTCATCCAAGGCCAGAGGTACATGGAACATGACTTACCAGTCTGCCAAAGTTCTGCAAAGGTGAGCAGCTCTGAGCATTCCATTAGGATATGCAGATTGAGAAAGCTGGTTGGTAGGTGTCAATCACAGCTGAAACCCAGGAAGTAGCTGCTGGAGTCCATGCCCCCTGAACCAAGAAGCCAAAAACTGCAAGGTCATCATGGCTCTGTGATTATGGTTTGGTGCCATCAGGCATCACTAGCTTCACACACCAAGTCCATGCCTCCCTCAATACAGTGGTGCCACAATTCTTCTGGAAGGCCACTGTCTGCATGGAGTGCTTCTTCAGTCAGAAGATTTTGGTCTTCACGAACTCCATCAAGATCCCCGTGACATATCATTATTCAAGGAGAGAAGAAGTAGGGGGATTAGACTCTGTGTTCTTCCTAAAACAAATTCTGAGAAGGAAATTGTCAAAAAGGAGTCATCAAACACCCTATTAGGTTGGCCTTCTTCCACCACCGTCCAATTCAAACGTTATGTACTCTCCCTTCCTTCCCTCACCTTTGATCTTTCTCCTTCAACATTGAACATTACTTATCACAAATATGAGGCAAGCACGGTTCAGAGACATAAGATCATGCTGATAAATGATATAACAATATATTAACCTTTCAGACAAAAATGCACATGATGAAACATATCATTAAACTGAATATAGTTATAATCTTCTAGTATTGAAGAAAATCTGTGTGATGTCATACACTGGATAACTAAAGATAGCTCAAATTATATAGCACAGAAAGGCTATGCATTATGTGCAGTTTAAGGTGAGAAGAAAATTTTGAGTCTTTGACTAGCTTTGTTATTTGTAGACAAACCCTTCCAAGGTCCAACTGCAAATAAAAAAACAGAAAGTTGCATCAGGTCAAGCAACCAACATGATCAGTGCATTTTTGCCTCCTGCCACAAAAGCTCTGGAGAAATATTCAACCAATTGACCTAAGTAATAGGAATAAGGAGTCACCGATGATGATAAGGATGATGGTCATATACTATCATCAAACTGAGTGATTAGGTTGAGAAATAAATAGTCTATGCAGTAAAATCAAAATGACCAAATAAGAACCTGAAAAAGTTGATAACAGGCTTGAAGATGATCCCATTTATCCATGTCCAAAGCAGATACAAGACACAGATCTAATATAGGAGTTGATCTCTAACCATCTATGCATCATAAGGATCCGGAAGGGGGATTCGAGCACCTAACGAAGGCAACTTTGGACAAGGAGAGGCTTTCAAGAGTCCCATAAAGTCATTGACAGGTAGAAAACTATCCTCTTAATAATTGGGTGATCAGCCCTCAAAAGTTACTGTAAACTTAAGAAAGAGTCTAGATGAAGATGAAGAAAGGAAATTCTGAGATAGGCTGCGTGCTCTTCTCTACAGAAACAATCAGCCAAACAGCGAATGAACACAACCTCCACTGTATGGTTAGGGCTAAGACATAATTTCGACAAATCTGCGACATAATTGGATCCATGAAGTTAACCAGTCCCAGGTAGGTGGATAATAATTGCAGAACTATGGGTTATGCTTAGCTAAGTGTTTGTTTTAATTCCTTGACCTCGGGAATGTAATAGGGAAGGTTTATTATATCAGTACCAAGCACCATATTGGTACCTAGAAAACAAGTATGCATTTACCAACCCAAACCAACTCATAAATGGACTTGTAACAATTTATGCAAGTGAAAATTTTTCATTTTTAGAGTGTTCATTGTCCAGCTTAAGACTCAGAAAGTGTGAAAACCAAATTAGCTTGTACAATGTGCTACGAGTCCAAATGGGACAAAAACTATGGTGGTAGGTGAATTTGGGCCACAGACAGGTGTGTCATACTGAAACCACTAAAAGAACATAGCCGGTGATATGTCCAGACCTGATGAGAGACAACGCTATCTGATATTGTGACCAATAAATACCTAGTTCAGATAAAATAATGAGTAATCTAATAATATTTAGTCTATTGGTTTATCTTTCAAAGCAGCCTTTTGTTTTAACTTAAATGCCTAAATAACATACAACATAAGACATGATAGTAACCTCTCCTCACCTCTTTGGATTGTATTACCTCTGTTTGCGATAAAATTGATGGTACAATACACTGCTTTTTTCACCCAAAAAGAAGAAGACAGGAAAGTATCTATATAAGAAAAGGGCAGCCCAATGCCATGAAGCCCCTCTGGCTGGTAGTCTGCAGAGGGTCAATTGTAAGCAATCTTATGACTCTTACCCTAGCTTTTTGCAGAGAAGCTTTTTCTAGTTTTGAACTTGTAGCCTCCAAGACATAATAAAGCGACCTTATCATTGCACTGAAGCACCTCTTCAATGTGATGTATTTGTTTATGATATTATATCATTACAGTAATACCGTATAAAGTATCATTCACCCAGTTTGAACATACGCATTTTGACATCTGATCTAGTACCATTATTGGGTGGAAAATAATATCCATTATTGAGTCTATTGAGGAATCAAATTGAAAACCATACCTAATATCCCACCAAAAACTTGATTTTTTTTTGAAAGTGGGTCCCACCAAAAACTTAATTATCAGGTGAACTATTATATCTTTAATCACCATTATTAAGAAAACAATATTATCTGATTTTATATTTTTGGCAACTGGAGTATCATGCAAATGAGCCATATTTCCTATAACAAGCATTGTCTTCTCTCTTTTGGGGGTTTCCATCTTCCAACAAGTTTCTAAGGACTCCTTGCAGGCCCCTTTCCAAAGATATGCAGTGGGAACAAATCCACAAACATTATATATTTCCAAACATTGCATCCTGCCTTGATCCCTACCTAATATGAGTCACTTTCTTAGAAAAAAAAAGTGACTCCTATAGATTAACAAGGTTTCTAAAAAATCTGACTAATTAGATCCTTAAATTAGATTTAAGTTATAGCAGGATACTTTGAGCAAATGCTGGGCATCAGTTGGATGTCACTTTCCTTTCGAAATGGATAAGATGGCATTTACATCAGTTTGGAGATATAGCTGATGTTAGGGTATAAGATCACAGGGAAGTGAGCAAATAAGACAAAAGGCCGGAGCAATCTAAGGCCATGTTCGGTGGCAGCTTCCAATTGGAAGCGCTTTTGGACTTCCACAAGCTTTGGCCTAGTTATTTTGAGGGGAAGACAGTAGGCCTTGGACACCATTTATGCAGTTTTGGAACTGTTTTTGGCTTCCAACCAAAAGCTTCAAATTATAACTTAGGGAAAGTTTGATTCTTGTAACCATTCAGTACTAATTTCAACTACCCTTAGTTGTATATCTTACATGTTAGAAATAGATGCTAAAAGTGGCTTCTAACTAAAAGTTCTGGCAAACATGTCCCAAGGCCGTGTTTGGGACAACTTCCAACTAGAAGCACTTTTGGGCTTCCACAAGTTTTGGCCCCATTATTTTGGGGGAAGTGTGTGGACCTTGGAATTTGGTGCTACTTTTAGCTTCTAACCAAAAGTTCCAAATTGTAGCTTTCCAAATGTGTGTAAAAATGGGGTTGCTAGGGAAGACGTGACCTTCGTAACCACCCAAATCAGCTACAACTACTCTTCATTTATATTTTTCAGGTTAAAAGTGGAAGCTAAAAGTGGTTTCCAACTAACACATTTGCCAAGCATGCCCTAAAATATATTGCAGTTGCCATGCACCATGACAACCCTAGTCACATGACGCAGAGGGCAGAGTAAAATGTCGATTTCTACAGGAAAATATTTGCCTCCAAATATCTTTTGCTTGATATCATCGTTTCCAGGACAAATTTTGAGAAAGCATGCACAACATGGATGACACTACCTGATCTCCCTCATCTGCTCAAACAGCTCAGTCGTGTAGATATTGTCATCGTCAGCGAAGTATACGATGCCATCGAGCTTGTGACGTTCAATGTGCTCCAGGGCAGTATTACGCTGATAGACACCCCTGTCTTTGATGTCGGAGAGGTTCTTCTCACACACAAGGTGCCTGAACATGACGCCCGTCCCCCTGAGCAGTTCCGCAGTCTCCACAGAAGCTGTCCCCATCTCCACGACGATCCAGAGGAGGGGTGGCCAGACGAGCCTCAGCGCCTGACCCAATCGGGTGAGGTAAAACGCCTGGAAAGCACGATTATATGTGGGGGTCACCACGATGAGCAACTTCCCGGAGAGGGGGGTGGCTTCCTCGACGCCCTCCTCCCCCTTGGCGAGGGGTTCGGAGCTGACGACGCCGCCACCGCCGGGCTCCACAACTTGGTCAGCTGGGTTACTCCGCTTGATGACGGGGAGGATGCCCTTCTCGAGTAGATCACGCTGCACGGCAGCAGCAGCATCGCCTTCGCTGCCGCCACTGTAAGGGAAAGGGGTTCCGATCTCGTAGGAGGGGAAGTCGAGGGGCTTAATGCCGTCGAGGTTGGAGAAAGGGGAGAAACCTAGCAGAAATCCTAGGACGAAGCAAAGCGAGAAACGCATGAGTGGCCTCCTCCAGGGCGGCTGCTGCTGCGCCCACCTGCGCGCCGCTTGGGGCAAGGTCGGCTGCCTCTGGGGAAAGAGGGCTCCTGCCATGAACCGCCTGATGTCTGCGAGGAGGGAATGTGGGGGAGGGGAGCGCTGAGGAGGGTTGGAGGAGGAGGACGACGACGACGACGACAGGGGGGATGACCGGTGGGAGGATTGCTGCTGCTGCTGCGGGGAGTGAGGGGAGAAGGGGTGGTCCTGGGCCTGGCGGGCAAGGTCACGAGCGGGGGACAGCGTCCGCCGGATCGAGGCCATGATCGACGGCGGTGGACCCTGCGGCTGCGCGCGTAATCCGAGAGGCGGGAGAGGCCAAGGCACAGCGGCGGCGCAGGCGCGTCATGCCCGCATAAGCGTCGGCCGTCGTTCGTCAAACGAAGCGCGCCCACCCCGTCACCCGGGGACAACCTTTTAGACAACAGCTGATGGATTGTTGAAAGAGGGGGAGGAAGCGGTGGAGTGGGGGAACGGGGCTGACCAGATCCATGGAAGAAGATATCAGCCGCTTGCGATGTCCAAACCCGACTCCTCTTCCCCTGCAGTAATCATAGTTAACCTTTGGCCATGCGCATTTGTTAGGAAAAATGTGAAGGAAAATAATCATGTGAGATGTTCTAGCATCCTTGTGATAAAAACTGATGGGTTGTGTATATGTAAATACTCTACAATCTTTAATTTTTATATATATTCTCAACAACATTCACGAATAATCTAAATAACTATGGTTATACCCTCATCTTAACTTGAATGCAATTTGAATGTTGAAATGATGAATATACTCTTAAGTTTTATAGGGGTCTCATGAGATCACATGGTCTTAAAGATATTTTTGAGTTTTTATATCCATTAACGAAGTATTTACATAGAAATATTCTTTCAAAATTAACACTGTGAAGACTTAAAGTGTATGAATGCAACTATTTGAATGTATTCAAGGGTATCTTTGACAACTCATATAAATCAAGGATATATATATATATATATATATATATTAATAGTTTAAATGTTAAAATGACGAATAACTTCTTAAGTTTAGTTCTATAGGGGTCCAATGAGATCACATGATCTCAAGGGTATTTTTGAGTTTTTTATGTCCATTAACATAATATTTATGTAGAAATATTCCTTCAAATTTGACTCCATAAAGATCTAAAGTGTACTAATGTAATTACTTGAATGTATTAAGGGTATTTTTGACAACTCATATCAAAAAAAGATGTAAAAACAAAGCTCATTCCTAGGAATGTATATGTAAACAACTTAAAATTTAATTGTACCTTCTTGTTAGACCAACCCGCCTTAATGCTAATTTTGACTATCAGTCTTATTATGGTTTCAAATGATGACAATAATTCATGTTAAAATATCTATTCAAAGCTAAATGCAAAGTCAATGTGCGTGATTCTTAGGTTGAGCTAGGGACATTCTCTAAACCTCTCTTTGATATCGATTTATCTCTGGGTTAACTTAAAATTAACCCAAAGATAATCATTTTCATGTTTTGATCTAGAGTTATAGTTAATCAGATTTAATAATAAATTAATCATGAATTATCTAGGAATTTCAAAACCCACCTCCCGAGGTGGGTTAAAATATTTGTCCCAAATTATTATACATGTCTCGTCTCTCTCACTCCTAATTAATGTTACACTTATGTCTCTCTTTTTCTCGTAATTAATGTTATCTCCCTCTTTCTCTCTCGTGCTCTCTCTCTCCTTTATTTGTTTCTATGTAATAACTTGTATCATCGTTAAATTTTTAATTAGTAATATTAATGGTATTTTTATCAAAAAAAATATTTTTAAAGGTATATTTATCCTATAGAATCTATTAAAAATATTTATAAAAGTTTAAAAATAAAGATATTAAGATCAATAGTAACTTTTAAAAATATTTATGATTTTTAAATTTTAATTAGTGAGATTAATGATGTTATTTTTTCAAGAAAATTTTATTTTTAAAGTATATTCAATTTATAAAATATATTTAAAATATTTAAAAAATTGGTAAAATATAAATATTTAAAGATGAATAGTAACCAAAATCTGTAATTAATGTCATTTTTGATTTTTAAATTTTAATTAGTGAGATTATTGATGTTATTTATCAAAAAAATTTATTTTCATGATATACTATATTTATAGAATATATTTAAAATATTTAAAATTAAGATAAAATATTTTTTAAAGATGAACACTAACTTAAATCCGTACTTAATGTTATTTTTGACTTTTAAATTTTCATTAGTGACATTATTGATGTTATTTATCAAAAAAAAATATTTTCATGATACATTCAATTTATGTAATATATTAAAAATATTAAAAAATTAAGCTAAAATAATTTTTTTAATATTAACAATAATCTAAACCTGTAATTAATGTTATTTTTTACTTTTAAATTTTAATTAGTGAGATTATTAATGTTATTTATAAAAAATTTATTTCCATGGTATATTCATATTATAAAATATTTAAAAATATTTAAAAATTAAAATAAAATAATTTTTTAATATTAATAGTAATCAAAACTTGTAATTAATGACGTTTTTGTGTTTGACTTTTAATTAATGAGATTAATTATGTTATATGTCAAAAATATTAATGATGTTATTTATGAAAAATATTTTTATTTTTATGACATATTCAATTTGTAATATATATTAAAAATAATTTAAAAATAAAAAAATAAAGATGAATCGGATGAATTACACATAGACCATCTTTATCTAGATTGTCCGAAAATTTGCACAAGACTACCTTTTTCCAGTCTAGATGTCGGACAATCTAACAAAGTAACTACGTAGGGAGCATTTAGATTGTAGGAGAAATGAGGGTGGAGCAGAACATCTATCTGTCCAATGTGCACAAATTTAGCTTATTTTGACTTCCACATTCTGATATCGTCGTGAGAGAAAAAGGGAAGGAAAACTGACTTAATTCATATTCTTTAGATTTGCATGTTTACCTCAACGTGTTTTATGCTACGAAGCATCCTTGCTTGAAACTGGAAAAAATTATAACCTAAATTAGTAAGTAATGTGTGTGTGAAAGAGAGAGAGTGACGTGAGAGAGAGAGGAGGGGAGAGAGATAGAGAGAGAGAATGAGATATATATATTAAAAAATTAAAAAGATATATAAATATAATATTTTAGTTGTCATCGTTACCGATTTAACCTACTACTTATCAAATCACACTGGATTAAAAATATGTTAGCCCACCTTCTTATTATTATTGGATTAACTTTCCTCCTATCAAATAAAAAATGAGTTAACTCTAAACTACTTTAATCGGGTTGAATTAGTACACCTTTAATCTAACTCCATATCAAATTGAGACTAATAAGCCTCGTCGTAAGATTGTCCAGATATCTCTCTAGCTTAGCCAACATTTTAACCTTTTCCTAGTCTACTTTGATCAAACTATCTCGGTCACATTTGTACTTCTCCAATCATATATATATATATGTTAAGCTGACCTAGCATTATCTCGTAAATCCTTTACCTCAGCTCCACAAATCCCTCCACTGATTCGTTGGCTGGAAGATGAACTTTAAGCTATTTAACGAAGAACTAGTCGACGGAACTCAGATGCATTCTCTTAGGGCAAACACTACCTGATCTTTCGAAACCATTCTTAGGAAGTATTTGATTATACTCCAAAAATCAAATTCTTTCTACCGTAGTCAAAAACCACTTACTTAGTCAACACTTAAATGATTATACTCAAGATATTTATTCAGTTGCATTTTCTGTCGAACCTCTCGTCCAGTTACATGACTTGTAATATCTCTTAACTAGAAATCTCTTGTTATGTCAGTTTAAATGTAGGGCATTTATCGGAACTTTTTAGCTCACTTAACATACTTATCGTCTGATCCAACCCAGTTGACTATTCTATGACTAGACACACTAGTTAATCTCCCTTGCAAACTGGTATTAGACATAATGTTTCTTCCAACTGAATGTAGTAGAAGCAATCGACTAAGTCTACATAGTCGAAGTCCTTGAATTTCACCAAATCTGATTACTTCAACCTATGTGCTCAAGATCAGTCCTAAAATTAAATATCTATTCTTTCACTTTGCATCGAAAGAAAAACATGCAAACCTTGTTAGTTGTTACATATCTCTTGGTGTCTTTCACTCGAGCTCTTTCCTACCCGACAAATATCCAACAAAGTTTATATGCACCCTTTATTGAATAGTTGTTCTTGCCCATCTGACATCCGATTGAAATGCCAGTTATACTCCTTGGATATCCTCTATGCATGCTTATATCTAAATGCAACTATAGTTTATTTGATATTCCTTATCTGACAGAGTAACATTCATCTGAATATGATATTACACTTAATACGGTTGTTATATATGTGTCTCTTTTTCTCAGTTGTAATAATATAAACTATTCAGATTCATTCCCGATGACATTGCCGAGAACATCTTATGATCACCTATACAACTAAGGCATTCAAATTTGACTCAATTGTAATCTCATTGACTCTCTCCTCGGTTGACTCTATATCATGGTGACAAACATGTTCTAGTTCACATCACTAATATGCCTTAGTCATGGTTACTTCAGTCTTACCTTGGTTCTCTATCCTTGATCTGAAATAACTTTATTTTAGAGTGCATGTAACATAATTGCTCCAAAAGTTATGCTTTATTGATCTACTTTCTCTAGCTGACTCTATGCATACTCATATTTGATTGTTATGCTTCTCATCCTTCCTTGTTCAACCATGTTAATAAATCTTTGTTTGATATGTATCAGTTGTACCTTGATAATCATAGTCCCAGTCGATACTTTCTTGAAGCTTGCTTAAGCCTCTGATTTCATCGAGACATTTTCGTTAACATAGACTTAAGCATCCGTACTCGTGCTAACATCCTCTGTCTCAAGTCTCTCTGAGCTTATTTGATTGACTAATATATTTTGTCCAATTCTAAATCAGCCATATTCCTTTGTCTCATCTGCATTTGTCATATGCCGAGTTAAAATGTTTCTCAAATATAATTATTCCTTTTGGGTCGAAAGAAGATACGCTCAGTCCTGCTTGTGCAGAAATGTATTTTCCATGCATATCTATGCACCCTCAGGATTTCATATTTAATAGAGATTTTATCTAATAGTTGATCTTAGATCAACAATAGTCTTCTAACTGTAGATTTTATCTAATTTCCTTTTGGGTCTAGTCGGGCCGGGTTATAAGGTCTTTTTCGGTCCGCGGACTTTTAGTCGGGTCTAAAAGTCCGGCCCGACTAGACCGGCGGGCCGGACTCGGGCTTTGAGTTAGGCCCACGGGCCTGCCCGGCCCGTTCTTTTTTTTTATTCTCACTTCAAATTTTAAAAACTATTTAGTTAAAATTATATTATTTTACTTAATTAGGATTTAAAACTCTCTTTTCACACAAATTATGTAATTAATATTAAAATTTTAATTAATTTAGCGAGTTTATAAATTTTATATTATTAAATATATTATTTTTTATTTTTTATTTTTTATTTAAAATGTCGGGTTGGGCCGGTCCTTAGTCGAGCTTTGTATTTTTTAAATAATGTCGGGTCCGGCCCGGGCTCGGGCCTTAATCTTGATAAGTTGGGCCCGGGCCGGGCCGACCTAAGCCCGGCCCGGGCCCGACCCATTGACAGTGTAGAAACCCGGTAAATAAAGATGAGAAATAAAATTTTTAATTTTATTATATAATTAAAACTTTCATGAAATAGTTACATTATATTTTTTACTCTAAGAAATAAACTAGTTAAATGAATTTACTTGAAGTAAATAGAGATTAAATGCTTTAACCCTTAGATAAATCATAGGAAGTCCAATAAAAGTCCATATAATGGGCTAGGATTACAATTGACCCATTGGATAATCCATAATGGGTTGGATTAATGGATTAAAGGATTTATTAAAAGATAATTAGACCAAAATTTGTAACACATGTTTAATATGGCATTTCAAGGATTATAATAACCCCATTTATAGAATATTGACTCAAAAATCAACTCCCACCTACCATTCCACTTTAGACCAGCCGAAATTACATTATTTTCACACCTATTCACACCAAAAATGGGCTAGATTAGGAAGAGAAATTGATTTTTTTCTTCTAAATTCAGACTTAATGGTTTAGGTAAAATTAGGTGAGGAATATTGACAAAATTGGCCATGTTTTGACTATAAATAAAATCTCAATCAACCCACAAACCATCCCTGGAGGCCTAAGCTATGCTAGTTTGAAGATTGAAGGAGATTTGAAGGAAGATTTGGGAGAAATCAAGGGTTTCATCTTATTTGGGGATTTTTCTTACCTCTTCTTTAGATCCATAAAAAGATAGGTATATCTCAGACTAAATTCTAATTAAAGCATGCTAGATTGTTCATTTTTCAATGCTCTTTCCATTGATGCCTTATTCATTAAATTTCATTGAGAAATGAGTGAGCTATAGCCATTTTAGTGAAGAAAAATTGAAAGTAGTAGAAAAAGTGTGGACCTGGGAGGTCGACACTTATCACTAAGTTCCATTTTTTTAACAGAAAACTTGATTCCAAGTGTCGACCTTGTAGGTCGACACTTTTTCACGGCCGTTCTGTTTTAAGAACAAAACCGCACACGAGAAATAAGTGTCGACACGTTCAGCCCGCAAACAAGAGTCGACCCTTGGGGTCGACACTTTTCCTGACATATAAAAACATAAATAAATAAATAAATATACTAAGATTTTCGTATCCATTTAATTCAACTCACAACTCGAGCCCACATCCTATGCTCTTGGGTCCTGACCTAAGGGTGAGCTCTCCAACATATAAAGCCATGAAAGTTTTCAAAACTTCCAATGTGGGACTAAAGATTAGTCACTATACAAAAGGGATTATAACATTTGAAAATCCACGTTAATCGTATACTTTTAAGTCATCAAAGGTAAGGAAAGACAATATTAGTATGTTTTAATTCTTACAGCATGTTAAAAATTATTTTTTGTTGGATAAAATTATTTTTTTTCATGTAAAAATCTATTTTTAACCATATTAATAAATCAATGCATGAAAAATATTTCCAACATGTTAAAAATGACTTCCAACATGATAAAATTATTTTATACATACTGAGATATAAAAATTATTTCCAACATGTTAAAATCTATTTAAACTATTTTTTTGTGCATGTTAAACCTAATGTTTCTATTAAATAATTAGTAAATTGATGCATGAAAATTACTTCCAGCATATTAAAATTACTTCCAACATGATAAAATTATAATCCAGCATGAAAAATTTATTTTATCATCTTATCAGTAAAATAACGTATTAAAATTATTTTTAGTAAGTTAGAATTATTTTCGGCATAAAAAATCTATTTTTCATAACGAAATTCTGATTTTTATAATAATAAATCACCGTTTTGACTAAACTAATGCATCTATAATGTACAAAAATTTCTTGAAAATATGTCTAAATATTTGTAAATCAAATGCACACAAGATTAAACCATGGAATTAAATTAATTCTATTAAACTCTAATTACTTGAATTTTCTTCCTAGTTACCGTTCTTTCTTGAATTCTACGACTTAATGTCCTTAAACATGATGCCTTAAAATTTTTATTCACTCCTCTTGCTACTTTTGAGATTTTTGCCAGATCTGTACTTTTTACAAATGAGCTTATTCTTGAAATTCATTGGCCATAGTGTTAAGTGGATGTCTAAACATTACTTGGGATCTTTTGATCCAATGACCCAATGCTTGGCATTAATGGGGCCCGGTCTGGTCCTGGGAGGAGCGCCCGAAAGTACTTGTGCCCATGAGAGTTGATTGACCACGGTGTGGCATTGCACCGAAGTGCATGACTTGCTAGATTATTTATGACATTCCACACTTCGTTATTGTACTTGTTTACTTGTTACTTGAAATTATTTGAAATTACATGATATATTTGACTTGCATGAAATGGCCAAATTCTTTCATGATATTCTTTACATGTTCAATATTCAATACTTGAAATTATCTTGGAACCTTGTTATCATGTTATTACTTGAAATTCCATATACAATTTCCTACTTGCTATTCATGATCTTAAACACTTCCCGATTTATTTAAAAAAATATCCAAAATGATAAATACTTAAATATTATCTGATTATAGAAATATAAAATCCTACTCAACTTTTTGCTCACCCTACGTTTTGGTAAATTGTTGCAGGAAATGAAAATGAACAAGGGAATGGACAAGAGTGAGAGAGTGATTTTCCTTTTACCTAGGTTTGTGTAGGTCATTAGTGTTTTTACAAGAATGATGTATTTTAGATTTGAAGATTGTAATTGCCTTTATGATTTATCAATTAGTGTTGTAAACTTCATTTTGATGGAATAAAAGTATCATGTCCCATTCATTTATGACTTTAGAAATAAAATTGTGCATGCTCTGATCGACACGCTTGTTTACGACTCGCTCACGCCCTCGATATTCCGCATCGGGACGTGACAGACAGCCCTAAGCATGACTAGTCCAGAGGATCAAGTTACAAAGTTCAGCAGGCACAAGCTACCTCGCTCTCAAAACAAAGAAGATTCAAAGGAGGTTGTTGTTTGAATTCAAGTTGTGCTTGATGGATAGATTGAAGATGACTATATATATCAGCGTTGATTTCAAATGAAAGGTTGGTGACTCTGGTCATAAGATCAAATCTCATGGAGCATCTTGGACATCTCAAGCAAGCTGATCAAATTGCTTAATCTGTCCAAGTGTCGAAGCTACCTAGTCTAGATTATATTGGCACTCTATAAGGAGTTCAATTTGAGTAATCCATACAATATCAAGCCGATCAAGAGTTGGAGCTACTATGAGCTTAAAGCATCATTGAGTGTTGTTTATCCTACCCTTATTTCATCTTATTGTTTATTCCTTTTTTAGCATCAATGTCTCCATATCTGCCTATAGTTAGAGGGATTCATTAGATAGGGGGAACTCTTGAGTTATTCAGGAGTTGGTGTTAGTAGCTCTAGATGGAGGTAAATAGGTGTGCCCTTTAAAAAATTTAAGGAATTAAAAGAAGTTCATAATATGCGCATCAGAATAAAAGGATATGCAAGCAACCACACAGAGGACATAAAGATTTATCCTAGCTCACTTGGCAGACCTACGTCCAGTCCCCTTACAACCTGTAAGAGATTTCCACTAATTAACCCAATTACATAGGTTGGTTTTCCAGGGCCTAGCTCCGTAGTTGATTTTGCTCAGGTTCAACATCTGATAGTCAACAGCTCACGAGGTTTTCAGTTGTCCAAATAGATAACTATGAAAGGCATTTCTAGTGAGAGAAGCGTTGTCCTTCTCTCCTCCCCCTCCTTTCGGAGCTCCCCTCCCTTGGAGGCATGGTCCTCAAGAGAGGGCAAGAGTGGCGGCCTGGCCCTAAGAGGGGTTCGAACTACCAGGTGATAAGTGTCGCATTTCATATCATAAGCTGCATCACATTCATCATTTTTGAACATTTAACGAGCATAGTTGTCCATTAATATAGTAAAAATATCATTCTCACTGTTAATTTGAGTTTGCATGATTTTATCATTATTTTGAGTTAAAATAGCAATATGAGAAATATTTAAGAAAATACACAATGGCTATAATGAAGAATATTAACTATTTTGAATGTTTTGAAAATCTCAAAAATTTGCGTCAAAGTAGAAGGGCGCCCATTTAATAATGAATGACAACTCTAGCACACACCATTTCTGAAGTAGATTATGAAAAGAAGAATTTGCGGCTGAATGGAAGGGCGCTCATTAAAATGTGCGATCGTGTATGCAGGCGCCCATTCATTTGATGAAAATAGAAAAAAGAAAAAGTTGAAAAAAACGAGAGGCATGAACGACCGTCCACTCGGGCGCTAATTCATTGGAAAAGAATGAGCGGCCGACCAAACAGGCGCTCATTCTATCGAAAGAAAAATCGAAAGAAAAATTGAGAAAAATAGAAAAAAGAATGAGCGCATATTTGCAAAGTCGTCAATTCCTTGATTTAGGGAAAAAAGGAAAATATCAAAAAGAGAAAATGTAGAATGGGCGGCCGACTATTCAGTCACACATAGGAATGAGCGCCCACCGCCCCAGTCGCCATTTTCGCGAGAGGCAGAAACGTGAACGCAACGCCCCGGTCGTAGTTATCTTCCTATATTTAGACTTATCTCCTCTTGTTTGAGAAAAGGAGGACTCTAAACGTGGCAAGATCCCTACTTTGATCAAGTTTTGATGCTGGGAAATCGGATTCAAGCCTAATCTGGAGGGTTTCGATCGTGGGAAGTTTTGTGCACTATAAAAGGCCACCAAGAGCAGACCGATGGAGATGTTAGCCTATTTTCATGCTCTTCTATTCGTCTTTTCAATTTACTTTCTTCTTCAAACTTCTTCATTTTTAAGTGCTCTTTAATTTCTTCTAATTCTCTCTAATTTTCAAGCTATTCTTAGTTTTTCAAAGCTCAGTTCTACATTTCTATTGTTCACCCGATTTTACACAACTCTGTTCTTTCTCCATTTTCTTCTCCTTCTGCTGTTCTTTTCATCTTAGTCTCTTCATAAAAATTCTTTATATTTTCTAGATATATTTTTTTTTCTTCCTCTTCCTCTAATTCTCTCCCCCTTTTAAGTTATTCTAATTTTTTAAAGTTCTATCTTGGGGTTTTCACTGTTCATCTACACAGACCCACCTCTGCTCCTCCTCATTTTTCACCCTTTTCCCCATATTTTCTCCCTCTGCACTCTTCATCACTCTTCTTCGTCTTTTTCTGATCTCCAACTTTCTATTCTTCTACATCTTCTAATTCTTCTTAAATTTAAAATTCTTCTTCTTCTTCTCACACTATATTTTTAAACTTATTTTTTACTGTGTTTTTATAATTCTACCGTACGCTCTCTTCCTCCTCTATTCATCTACACATCTCAAGACGGAGATTATTCTTTTGGTGCTCTAAAGGTGACGTCTACCTTCAAGGCGGGACGATTCAATCAAAGGATTGGCACGGAGACGGCGGCGATATTCTTCACTATCTCGACTCCTTTCTTCCATTTTTCTCTTAGTTTATTCTGTTGAGTTATGGTTTTGATGATTGTTGGTGTTATGGTTTTGATGATAACTAAACTTAATATGTGATTGAGTGATGATAACTAAACTTATGGTTGATTGCACATGTTCTTGATGACTGTGTACATTCATGTTTAAATATGATTGAGATGGCAAATGGCAACGGTACATGGTCTTGATTCTTGCTTGATTGAATTGGTTTTACAAGAGGCAAGGGGTTTCATAACCTCTTTAATGTGAACAAGCATGTTACTAACCCTGACTATCTTGCTTGTAGGATCAAACTTATGGCAGTCACCTTGTGAACTAGACGTGTGGATAAGCACCCTACTCCTCTACAATCTATAACATGTAACATATGTCATGTACTGTCGAGAACTATTGGTAAGGCTCTTACCATGTTATACACTCCTTGTTATTGAGTGTTGCATGAGGTTATTTCATGAATAATTTACTTGGGATGATTGAGTTTTATCTCTTGATTCTTAGCTCAGAACTTGATCCTTACCTCAGAACATGTGTGTTTCAAAGTGTTCATATGCACCTAGTTCATGGGGTTTCAAGCCCTCGCAAAACTCACCATCGTGTGCCCTCGCACGCGGATCGACCTGCGTGGTCAGGTCGCGTGGATCGACCTGCCCAGTCAGGTCGCGGGGGTCAAGGGGGGCAGCGCCCCTTGCGGGGGTTTCAGGGGATGGAGCCCCCGGAACAAAATTCTGATTATAGGGGCGATATTCCTTTAATTTGTTTTATCCATTAACTTCAAGAGTGAGCATTGAACTTGTTTAAGGAGATTTCATGTAATGAGAAATGCTTAAATGGTCTAATGCATAAATCAAGTTGAATCCAATCCCAAAATGCATGGAGTTGATATGGACATGAAGCCCTTGACTTATGGACATGTTTCATTGGGCTAACAACTTATTTTTACAGGATAATCAATGTTCCGTTGGACAGAGAGCAAGTGCTGGTCAACAAGAGTTAACAGAAGATCGAAATCTGGAAAATCCCAGATTTCGGTCGACCGCCAGTCTTGGGGCGGTCGACCGATTTTCCCAGAACCCAAATCTTTAAATCTGCAAAATTCCGGTCGACCGCCCCATGCTACAGGTCGACCGCCAGCCCCGATGCATCCTTGTTTGACTTTGTGTTTCAAACGCGTAAACAGGTCTTTCCACCCATTTGTTTAATCCTAAAGCCACCCAATCTCCCATGATTTGTGGATCTGGTCTAGGGGGTGTCTATGGACCATTCACAAGATATAAAAACCAACACAAGAGGGTTAGAAACCCTAATGCATCAAGAGAGTTCTAAAGGGGGAGAGGCTATCCAAGAGAGAGAAGAGGTACTGTAGCCGTGAACAGTACTTCGTGCAACAAGTGTTCTTCATCCATTCTCAACCCATTGAAGGCAGATCTGAAACCAACATCCTCCAAGGAAAAGAAGCAAGCAAGGATTCCAAGAAGAGTGCCTAAGGGAGAAAGAAGAGAAGCCTAGCAAGCAAGAAAGGAGAAAAGCCAAGCAAGCACGGATTGAAGCTCCGGTCAAGTGAAGATTGAAGATACGTTCAAGATCCGCAGCATGCATTCAAAGAGAACACAAATCAGGAGTTTTCTAAACTAAGCCTCATCGTCTTTATGTCTTGGGTGTTGTATTTGTGTTCGTCATAAACTGAAGAACTAGTGTATGTGTGGATCGTTGTTGGATCCGTGGTCGTGCGTGTGTGTGTGTGTTTTATTCGATTTGTGTGTGCGCGTGGATCTTCCTAGATTTGCGTTTGTGTGTGTGTGGGTCTATTTAGATCCGTTCTGTCTCGTGTGTGTGGATTGCTGCACTTGTGGCAGCGGGTGTTTGTGTTGGTGATCCGATTGTTGGATCGTGTTGGAGACTTCGTCTCCGTGTGTGTATGTGTGTGTATTGGGGTGCGTCCCCGTGTGTGTGTGCAGGTGTCGTCCTACGTGTGTGGTTAGAGCGTCATCTCCGTTTGGAGATTTATCCCCGAGTGAAGCCTCACCGGGTTTGATGAGGGATGGACGTAAGATTGCCGTCGTTGCATCCGAACCACCTTAAAATCGCTGTGCATCGTGGTTTGGATTGTGTGGTGTGTTTCATTTCTCCTACCTCCATTCTATGTGATCGTTAGTGTACGTTGTATTCTAACTTGTGGTTAAATAGATTTCAACTTCCTAGTTAGTGGTTTATCACATATTTTACAAAAGAACAAAACTTTCATTAAAATTGGTAAACACCCAATTCACCCCCCTCTTGGGTGTCATTGATCGTGGGACTTCATATTCAAGTTGTAATTTTAGTTTTCATAGACATTGTAATATTTCCTTATCACTAAAAGTTGATTTTGTGTAATTGTTCTTCTATTTTCTCTCTCCACTCTTCCCAAATTCTCTTCTTTAATTCTCTCATATTCTTTAGATAGGTTTATTTCCACGTAAATTTATTTTCCTTTAGTTTAAACTCACTCCAAATTCGGTTTTCAAAACAAAAGGATTTTCCAACTTGCTTAAAAGAAATTTTCTTCTCCACCCATTCTTACCACTCTACTTATATTTAATATCTTTTTAGTGAGTGAGTGCGGTTATTTTTGAAATTGTGGCACGGCTTTTAAACGACGAGTTTTGTGCACATCAATTTTTGACACCGTTGTCGGGGAAGAAAATGATTTTTTATAGTTGGATATTCTTGTGTTTGATTTGTATATTTGTATATTACTTTTTCTTGTTTTATTTTGCAGGAAAAAAATAGAAAATCAAATAAAAGGGAAATTCGGACCTAAAATTCACAAAAAAATTAACGGTTACGGAAAAGCTAGAAAGTATCGCTGAAAGTCTGTATCTGTCACTACAGGAAGCAGAAATCAAGAATTCTGTAAATTCTGGAAAATCAAGCGTCGTTAAAGGTCAGTAAGCATAAGTACAGATTGTATTTTTTCAATTTTTGAAAAATCTCAAAAAAATTCAGACAAATTTTTAAAAAATCTAAAAAATAAAAAAAATCAAAAAAATATATAAAGCATGATTTTTGACTTTATTCTTCAGTCGGTTGTATGTTGATTAGTGTTTTTAATTGATACTTATCTATTATCCATCTCTCTTTTAAAAAAATAGAAAAAAATCTCAGAAAAAAATAGAAAAAAATAGAAAACAGAAAAAATTTCATGATATCATACTTTCATTTTAGTTTCATCTCTTGCATGTATTGTTACATCTAGTTGATTATTTCTTTGTTCACTTCTATCATTTGAAAAAAAAATCAGCATTATCTTCTTCTCTTCTATTTCCCCTTCTTAAGGGCAAGTTAGGTTCTTTAGACCCTTCTTGGAATTGGAAGGACCCTCCATTGAGTATTCCGTCTCTTTGGATTGAATTTTCCTTTTCTAAGAACTCCATAAGTCCCCGCACCCGTGGATTCCCTCACGGACGCCGGGCAGGTTGTACCACGAAGTATCCCAGAGTTGGATTGCTCTTGGAAGGTCACACAAAATAAAGAGAGGAGCTTTGTAATTTATTACTATTTTGGAAGATCGGTGTCTAGGCTAGAGGTTAAGTGGCAAACGCCCAAGCAGGTTTGTAGTTATTTAATTAGGTCCCTACGAAAGTAGGGGGAGCCTCCCATAACCTCACCTCTTACCTAGCCGGTGGACCAATTTGGTAGTGAGTGTCAATTCTTCCTTAGCAAATAAAATAAAATAAAATAAAATAAAATAAAATAAAAAAAAGTATCATCATTTTTGCATGTACCATTCATATAGGGCCTAATTCATTGCATTTCATTTAGTGGTTCATTTATTGTATTATTTTGAAAAGGTTAAAAAAAAATTAAAAATTCAAAAACAACATTCCCTTTGGGTCCCTTTTGCATTGCATGCAAGGTAGGAGATCCCTACACCCACATTTGATAGGACCCATAGGTGAGATTGAGAGGTTAGTGTATTTTAGAAATCATCATCAACCTAACCTCATGACAGACCAAAATCAACAACAAGCTCCCAAGCAAATGAATGAATATTTCTTGTCAAATCAATACCAACCTTCATTCTATGTTCAAGCACCTCAAAATCAAGCAGCCCAATATGAAATCAAATCAAGTACCATTCAAATATTACCATCCTTCTATAGCAATACCAATGAGGATCCTTACAAACATCTTGATGAGTTCCTCCAGATTTGCTCCACAGTCAAGATCCAAAACTTTTCTGATGATGCTCTTAGGTTGACTCTCTTCCCATTTTCTCTCAAAGATAAGGTCAAATATTGGTTAGGAGCCTTGGGTAGATCAATAGATACATGGGCAAAGATGCAAAAAGAATTTTTGAAGAAATTCTATCCCATAGGGCGAACCAATACCATGAGGAGAGCGATAACTAGATTCATACAAAACTCTGGGGAACAAATCCACGAGGCTTGGGATAGAGTAAAAGATTTGCTTAGAAAATATCCCCATCATGGATTATCAAGATGGCAAATTGTCCAAGCTTTTTATGAGGGGTTAACTGAAAATTATCGTCAAATGGTGGATGCTTCATGTGGAGGAACATTCATGAGTAAAAGTGAAGATGAGGCTTATGATTTATTTGAGATGCTCAGTGAAAATTCTATTAGTCATGCCTCGCTTTCATCTTATGAGAGAATGATTGGGCCATCTAAGAGGGGAGGGCTTTATGAAGTTAAGAGCCATGGAGAGTGTGAGAACATGATGGATATAAATTCCTTAACTCATAAATTGAACAAAATGGATTTGTTGGCACAGAAAATAGAGAAGGTTGATCTAGTAGCTCAGAAGTTAGATCAGTTGTTATCTAATAATAGGCAGGAACCTTCTTTTTCTGCTTTTCAACCTCAACCGTTCTCAGCTCCCAATCATGAAGAGATTTATGCTCTTTGTTCTAACCCTAATCATGCTGTTACTGGTTGTCCCATTGCAGTCCAGCTTCCCCCATTCATCCAAGAACAGATCTTCACTGCTCAGGGTGTGTCCAAACCTGCAAATGATCCTTATTCTAGCACCTACAATCCAGGTTGGAGAAATCATCCCGATTTTTCTTGGAAATCTCAGCAAGGTCCATCTACCCAATCCAATCCCTCAATTCAAAAATAATCTTTTCCAACTTCCAGTCAGTCAAGCCAAAATTTCCCTTATTCATCGCAATTTCAACAACCATTTCAGCAACCTCCATTTCATCAAGCTCAGGCTCCGTATCATCAGGCTCAGTCATTTCAGGGCCAATATCATCAATATCCTCCACACCGCTTTCAACCTCAATCTCCTTATCACCCTCCTCCTCCTCAACCCCCTCAGCCCAATTTCGATGATAAATTTGACCAACTTCAACAACTCATTCTTTCTCAACAACAATCCATTGCAAAGTTAGAGGGTCAAATAGGGCAATTGGTTGCTAGCAATATGAGGAGAGATGTAGGTCAACTTCCTAGCCAACATGTGGCTAATCCTAAGAACCAACCTCTAGGCTTTCACCAAAGAGCCCCTCTTCTTCCTCAACCAACTCAACCTCAGCCTCCTCCTCCTATGGGCCCTCAATTTGAGAACGCCAAGGCTATATCTACCCTTAAGAGCGGGAAGATTTTAGATGACCCTTATCAGGCTAGGAGAGCTGGTAGCAGTTCGGGCCAAGAAGCCCACGTGGAAAGTGATAGTGAGGAAGAGGAGCCGGTGATTATACAAGAGAAAAAGAAGCCAGAGGGGGGGAGAAAATGTAGGATAAAGGAAAGAAAAAGGTTGATGAAGGACCTCAAGAATATGTGCCAAAGATCCCTTTTCTCGATGCTCTAAAGTCGAATGCTCACAAGAAAACGTTGGTTCAACAAGAAGAATTAGTGGAATTGTTTAAACGGGTGAATATCAATATTCCACTGTTGGACGCAATCAAACATGTGCCGGCATATGTGAAGTTTTTGAAAGAGCTTTGTACTCCAAAGAGGGAGTCGAAGGCGGTAACTCAAAAGATCCGCTTATCTAAGGATGTCAGTGCTGTTGTAATGAATCATTTGTCGAAGAAGTTGAAGGACCGCGGAGCTCCATTAATCTCATGTGATATAGGTGGAGTCACGTTTGATAGAGCATTACTGGATCTAGGAGCCAGTGTGAATTTGTTGCCCACCTTCATATACGAGCAATTTGATCTGGGGGAGTTAAAGCCCACTTCAATAATCCTTCAACTGGAGGATCGGTCAGTGAAAACTCTAAGGGGTCTGTTGGCGGAAGTGATTGTAAAAGTACATGAGTGTTATTTCCCGATGGACTTTCTCATTCTAGATATGGCCTCGTCTCAGGAACTCAAACACACGCCAATTATTTTGGGACGTCCGTTTTTAGCTACAGCAAAGGCCAACATAAACTGTGCCACAAGAATGATGGATATCTCTTTTGGAGGTGAAAAAGTTTCTTTGAATGTGTTTAAGGTATCTCAATATCTGGACCAGGAGGAAGAATGCAATGTTATCGATGCATTTGAGGAATTGATTGAAGAATGTCCGGATGAAGTTAAGGATATGCTAGAAGAGGGTAGCATGCTTCAAGATTCTCCTCTTTCTTGTGCGCCTTACTCTAGGATAGAGCCACTCTCTCCATTGTAAGCTGAACATGTTCTTCCATCTCTAGATCATCCGCATGTTCTTGAATTGAAACCTCTGCCAGATTCTCTTAAGTATGCTTATCTGGGCCCTGACCACACTTTGCCCGTGATTATTACTTCTAATCTCACTTCTACTCAGGAATCTCAACTTTTAGATGTCCTTAAAGAGCATAGGGGGGCGATAGGTTGGTCAGTGGCGGATCTCAAAGGGATTAGTCCGAATGTTTGCATGCATTATATCTATTTAGAGGACAATGCCAAGCCGAGCAGAGAGATGCAGCGACAGCTGAATCCCAACATGAAAGAGGTGGTCAAGAAGGAGGTAGTAAAGTGGTTGGATGCCGGGATTATATATCCCATTTCAGATAGTAAGTGGGTCAGCCCGATGCAAGTTGTGCCAAAGAAATCAGGGCTGACTATTGTGACAAATGAAAAAGGAGAAGAAGTGCCCATGCGATTATAGACAGGGTGGAGAGTTTGCATAGATTTCATAAAAGTAAATTCAGTAACTAAGAAAAATCATTTCCCACTCCCGTTTGTAAATCAAATTTTGGAGAAACTGGCTGGGCAAAAGTATTTTTACTTTTTGGATGGCTATTCCGGGTATAATCATGTTGTAATTTACCCAGAAGATCAGGAAATGACGACGTTCACGTGCCCCTATGGCACGTTTGCTTTTAGACGAATGCCGTTTGAACTTTACAATGCCCCTGCCACCTTTCAGCAATGCATGATGTCTATCTTTTCTGAAATGGTGGGTGAATTTTTGGAGGTCTTTATGGATGACTTCTATGTGTTTGGTGCCTCATTTAAAAATTGCTTGGAGAACTTGACTCAAGTGCTGAAGAGGTGCATTGAGTCTAATCTGGTGTTAAGCTGGGAGAAGAGTCATTCTATGGTAAGAGAAGGGATAGTGCTAGGCCATGTTGTATCAGAAAAGGGAAGAGAGGTCGACAAGGCTAAGGTCGATTTGATTTATAATCTTCCTCCTCCCACATCTGTCAAGCAAATCCGTTCTTTTTTGGCCATGCAGGTTTCTATAGAAGATTCATTAAGAATTTCTCTACCATTGCTCGTCTGCTCACTCAGTTGCTTGCCAAAGACACTCCCTTCAATCTTGATAATTAGTGTTTAGAGACATTTCATTCTTGAAAGTGGCCTTAACTCAAGCTCCGATTCTTCAATCTCCAAATTGGTCGCTCCCTTTTAAAATTATGTGTGATGCCTCAAACTATACTGTTGGAGCTGTCTCGGGTCAGAGAATCGATAAGAAACCCGTGGTGATATACTATGCGAGCCGCACCCTCGCCGATGCTCAGTTGAATTACACCACCACAGAGAAGGAATTGCTAGATGTTGTTTTCGCTCTGGAACAATTTTGCTCATATCTGTTAGGGGCTAAAGTTATTGTTTATTCCGATCACTCTGCTATGAAGTATCTCATTTCCAAGAAGGACGCCAAACCCCGTCTCATTCGTTAGATTTTATTGCTGCAAGAATTTGATTTGGAAATTAGAGACAAGAAGGGGTTAGAGAATGTTGTAGCTGATCATCTGTCAAGGATAGTGATACTTGAGAGTTCTCATATGTCTGATTCTTTTCTCGATGAACAAATTCTTTCTATCTCTCACTCTTCAACCCCCTGGTATGCTCACATTGTCAATTACCTGGCGATAGGACAGATTCTGGGAGGGTGGACTAGGCAGGAGAAGGATCAATTCTTTTCAAAGGTCAAGCACTATTTTTGGGAGAACCCGGAGCTGTTTAATATGGGTCCTGATTAGATCATAAGAAGGTGTGTCCCCAAAGAAGAACATCAACCTGTCTTGAACTTTTGTCATAATCTTGCTTGTGGGGGACATTTCTCTGGAAAGAAGACTGCGGCTAAGGTGCTACAAAGTGGATTCTATTGGCCCACATTATTTAAGGATGCTTATGAATTTTTCAAAACATGTTTGAGGTGCCAAGCTGTGGACAACAATTCAAAGAGAGATATGATGCCGCTTAATCCCATTATAGTTATCGAAATTTTTGATGTTTGAGGTATTGATTTTATGGGACCGTTTCCACCTTCTTTTGAGAATGAATACATCTTGGTGGCGGTCGACTATGTTTCCAAATAGATTGAAGTAATAGCCACAAGGACCAATGACCATAAGATAGTGATAAAATTTGTGAAGAAGAACATCTTTTCTAGATTTGGTTGTCCAAGGGCTATGATTAGTGATGGGAGTTCTCACTTCACGCATTCTCAGTTTCGAGCTTTACTCTGTAAATATGACATCACTCATAAGCTCGTCACCCCTTATCATCCCCAAACCAGTGGTCAGGTAGAAGTTTTCAATAGGGAGATCAAGAACATTTTGCATAAGACAGTTAGGCCAGATAGGAAAGACTGGTCCGAGAGGCTAGATAATGCATTATGGGCCTATAGAACTGCTTTTAAAAGTCCCATTAGCATGTCCCCATACCGCCTCATCTTTGGAAAAGCCTGTCACCTACCTGTAGAGCTAGAACATAGGGCATATTGGGCCATTAAACAAGTCAATTTTGATCTCACTCAAGCTGGGTCCCAAAGAGCCCTGTAACTTAATGAATTGGAGGAACTGCGTAATGAAGCCTATGAAAATTCTAAGATTTATAAAAGCTAAAACTAAAGTATTTCACGATAAGCATATTCACATGAAAAAAATTTATGCGAATCAAAAGGTTTGACTTTTTAATTCAAGGCTATGCTTGCTCCCCGATAAGTTAAAATCTAAATGGGATGTATTGTTTGTGATTATTAAGGCTTTTGACCATGGCTCTGTCAAAATTTTGAACCCAAAGAATGGTCACATTTTCACTGTTAACGGTCAACGATTAAAGCCCTACTTGGAAAATGAAAAGTTGTCAAAAGAATCCATTGCTTTGAGTGATTTGGAATAAAATCTTCGTGAGCTTTCATGCGTCTGGCTGAAGATGGAAAACTTAACACTTATGAGAGGCAACCCAAGGTTCTTTGTTATTTGATGTTTTGTTTTAGTTTGTTTTCAGTAATCAGGACAAGTGGAGAAGGAGCCGTCACATATTAATGATGGAGTGATTCGCCCCGCACATCAGATTGTATCCTTCAATCCTAACCGTATTCTTTGTTACATTGTTCTATTACTTTCTATTGCATATGTCATTGAGGACAATGTCATTCAAGTTGGGGGGGAGACAAAATTTTCATGATGCATATAGTACAATCTGACAGGAGTTCTTGCATGATGTCCTACATTGATCATATTGTCATGCATTTTGAACATGAAAAGAGAAAAGATGAAATCCCCAATTGAGTTTCATGATTCATGCTCTCATTAAAAGTAATTCTGGAAAGGAAAGACTAGGGAGAAGGATGAAAATTTATTTCAATCTAGTCAGGAAAAACTGATGTAAGAATCTCTTTAAAGTTCATGAGCACTTTAGAAAAGAAATCACATTGCTGAAACAAACGTGACAAGCCCTCTGTTATTTTAGGTATGGTATCTGACGCTCTGCGCTTCTTAAGGAAGATATCTTTTTGATATAGCTTTCTGCCAAGTTATCTATCAAATAAGTGCAAAAGCACAATGAAAAAAAATAAAAAAAGGGGGAAAAAGAGAAAAGAACACCATGAAAAATGTCCCAAATCTTAGTAACCGGGCCTACTTCACCTAAGACGTCTTGAGGTTTGCGTCAAACAAAAAATAGAACCTTGATCTGTGTAACAAGGCCTGCTTCTCCTAAGGCAAGAGTCGAGGTTCATGTTAAATAGTGAAGGGTAGTGCAGCATCATGCGTGGAATAAAAGATCCCAAAGGGGATAAATAAATAAAGCAGATAAAAACTACTATACTCAATGCTCTGATTAAGAGGTGCAGGGTTGAAAGATGCTTACTGGGAATAGCAAATGGGGGATGCAATTGTCTATGCTATAGATTTGGTTGTTACACATGCACAACTGCTACTGAACTTTGAGTTGTATTCTTGATCATGTACCTTAATTTTCAAACTAAGGCTAGTGTGCATTAATGCTTCCGGATTCTTAATCCATGGTTGATTCTGTGAAGGGAGAGCTAGATATAAAGGTATGAACTCTGTAAAACTCTTGTTGGTCTTAAATTTTAATTTAATTACATTTCTAAGGGACTAGCAATGAGTAAGTTGGGGGGTGTGATAAGTGTCGCATTTCATATCATAAGCTGCATCACATTCATCATTTTGAGCATTTAACAAGCATAGTTGTGCATTAATATGACAAAAATCTCATTCTCACCATTAATTTGAGTTTGCATGATTTTATCATTATTTTGAGTTAAAATAGCAATGTGAGAAATATTTAAGAAAATGCACAATGGCTATAGTGAAGAATATTGACTATTTTGAATTTTTTGAAAATCTCAGGAATTTGCGTCAAAGCAGAAGGGCGCCCATTTAATAATGAACGGCAACTATAGCAAACGTCATTTCTAAAGCAGATTACGAAAAGAAGAATTTGCGGCTGAATGGAAGGGCGCTCATTAAAATGTGCGACCGTGTATGCAGACGCCCATTCATTTGATGAAAATAGAAAAAAAGAAAAAGCTGAAAAAAAGGAGAGGAATGAACGACCGTCCACTCGGGCGCTAATTCATTGGAAAAGAATGAGCGGCCGACCAAACAGATGCTCATTCTATTATACGAAAACTCGAAAGAAAAATCGAGAAAAATGGAAAAAGGAATGAGCGCCTGTTTGCAAAGTCGCCAATTCCTTGATTTATGGAACAAAGGAAAATATCAAAAAGAGGAATGTAGAATGGGCGGCCGGCTGTTCAGTTGCACATAGGAATGAGCGCCCACCGTCCCAGTCACCATTTTCGCGAGAGGCAGAAACGTGAACGCAACGCCCCGATCGCAGTTATCTTCCTATATTTGGACTTATCTCCTCTTGTTTGAGGAAAAGAGGACTCTAAACGTGGCAAGATCCTTACTTTGATCAAGTTTTGATGCTAGGAAATCGGATTCAAGCCTAATCTGGAGGGTTTCGATCGTGGGAAGTTCTGTGCACTATAAAAGGCCACCAAGAGCAGATCAATGGGGATGTTAATATATTTTCTTAGCCTATTTTCATGCTCTTATGTTCATCTTTTTTCAATTTACTTTCTTCTTCAAACTTCTTCGTTTTTAAGTGCTATTTAATTTCTTCTTCTTCCTCTTCTTCTAATTCTCTCTGGTTTTCAAGATATTCTTAATTTTTCAAAGCTCAGTTCTGCATTTTTATTGTTCACTTGGTTTTACACAACTATGTTCTTTCTCCATTTTCGTCCCCTTCTGCTCTTCTTTTCATCTTAGTCTCTTTATAAAAGTTCTTCGTCTTTCCTAGATCTAGATCTTCTTCTTCTTCCCCTTCCTCTAATTCTCTCCTGTTTTTAAGTTATTCTCAGTTTTTCAAGGTTCTGTCTTGGGTTTTTCACTGTTCATCCGCGCAGACCCACCTCTATTCCTCCTCATTTTTCACCCTCTTCCCCACGTTTTCTCCCTCTGCACTCTTCATCAATCTTCTTCGTCTTTCTCTGATCTCAAACTTTCTATTCGTCCACATCTTCTAATTCTTCTTAGATTTAAAACTATTCTTCTTCTTCTCACACTCTATTTTCAAACTTATTTTTTACTGTGTTTTTACAATTCCACTGTACCCACTCTTCCTTCTCTATTCGTCTACACATCCCAAGGCGGAGATTCTTCTTTTGGTGCTCTAAAGGCGGCGTCAACCTCCAAGGTGGGGCGATTCAATCAAAGGCTTGGTACGGAGACGGCGACGCTATTCTTCACAATCTTGGCTCCTTTCTTCCCTTTTTCTCTTAGTTTATTCAAGTTGTAATTTTAATTTTGATAGACATTGTAATCTTTCCTTAACAATAAAAGTTGATTTTATGTAATTATTCTTCTATTTTCTCTCTCCACTCTTCCCAAATTCTCTTCTTTAATCCTCTCATATTCTTTTAATAGGTTTATTTCCACGCAAATTTATTTTCCTTTAGTTTAAACTCACTCCAAATTCGGTTTTCAAAACAAAAGGATTTTTTAACTTGCTTCAAAAAAATATTCTTCTCCGTGGGATCGACCCGTTCTTACCACTCTACTTATATTAAATATCTTTTTAGTGAGTGAGTGCGGTTATTTTTAAAATTATGGCACGTCTTTTAAACGATGAGTTTTGTGCACATCACCAAGCACTCACATGCTTTAGATATGGGAGAAGGGGCCACACCAAGCGTTTCTACAAGGCAGGAGGTCATTCGTCGGCAGACGGTGGGAGGCCTTTGGAAAGCTTCGCACCAAGAAGGCAATGCCTTCTTCATCACGGAGGAGTAGAGGCACCCCTCTAGGACCACCCAAACCTTCGATGGCATATGGTTAGGAAAGGTTCCCCTGAACTTCCCCCACCAATGAACACAAAGAAGGGCGCCCCCCGCCATCAAAACCCCCAAGTTCGCCATTGTGAGCGACGTCAAGCGGTTCGGGGAGCGAAGAAGACGCGGAGCGCGCGGGCTCCTCTTGTTTGCTGCAACACAGAAATAAGAGAAAAGAGAAGGGGCCACCATGGGAGATTGCTCCGGCGGGGCGAGTGGGACAAATGTAATATAACAAGATATGGGGGTTAAACGGCCATAGCGGGAAGTGACTCGCCGCGGCCTCGGGGGGACGGGAATGGTGCAGAAATCAAATAGCAAGAATTGAAACGGCCATTGGGGAAGTGACTCGCCGCGGCCTCGAGAATATGAGCAGATAAGAATATAACAGAATATAAGGAGAATATAAAGAACGGAAATTTAAACGGCCATTGGGGAAGTGACTCGCCGCGGCCTCGAGAATATGAATAGATAAGAATATAACAAAATATAAAGAGAATGTAAGAACGGGAATTTAAACGGCCATTGGGAAAGTGACTCGCCGCGGCCTCGAGAATATGAGCAGATGAGAATATAACAGAATATAAAGAGAATATAAGAACGGGAATTTAAACGGCCATTGGGGAAGTGACTCGCCGCGGCCTCGAGAATATGAGCATATAAGAATATAACAGAATATAAAGAGAATATAAGAACGGGAATTTAAACGGCCATTGGGGAAGTGACTCGCCGCGGCCTCGAGAACATGATGTGATCGCCAGGGGCCAAAAGACCCCAAAATAAAGAAAGTGATCGCGCCTACCTCAAGAGCGGGAGATGGCGGGTTGCTTCTTCCTCCCCCTTCGGCTGGCCGACGGAGAGGGCTTTCCTTGGGTACCCTTGCAAAATAACGACAAACAAGTAACGAGTGGATTAGAAAGATGAAGGTGTAGTATTCAAATCCTTGCGATAAAAATAATGAAATGATGGCAAGACACACACCTGGTTGGTGTTGTCTTTTAAACCCCTCTCGGATACGAGTAGGAGGAAATGCGATGATGGATGCAAGAAGTATATAAGAAAAGGTGCCCTTATGAAGGGGGATAGAGGATGCGAGATGATGAATGCAAAAGAACTACGAAGAAAAGGAAAGGATTGACTTATTGGATGTGCCGATGGCGAAATCTGGCGGAGCTCCGGCAGCGTAGGGATGACGTGGAAGCGCGATGGATGAAGACGACCTTCCTCTCGCGAGCGTGGGCACCCGAGAAGCCGGCAAAACCTCCACCTACAAAAGACCCCACGGGTTAGAAATGACTCCGGCAGCCTCTGGGCTCCGGCAGCCTATCGGATCTCTTAGAAGCTCTCCCAGAACTGAGGGGGTGGGCCTCTATTTATAGGGCTCCGGAGGGTGGAGGCGTCCAGGACCCTGGACACCTCCATCAGGGTCGAAGTAATATTTTATTCTATTTTTATTCATTTTTTTGAATATTTTCGTGGAGGCGTCCAGGGTCCCGGACGCCTCAATAAGGTCCACCGAACTCCACCGAAAGCCGCACGCGGTTTGGCACAACGCGTGGTTTTGTGAGCGGCGCCTCGTGATTCGGAAATGGGCGCGTCCAGTTGTCTGGACGCTTCCACAATTGGCTTTTTTCACACACGACAAACCGACGATCGGTGGGCGGGGCCCCGTGAGCAAGGTGATGGAGGCGTCCAGGGTCCCCGGACGCCTCCATAAATATATTATTTTTATTTGATTTTTGTTTTGTTTTTTATGATTATTGATATTATTTTTATTATTTTTGCATTGATGGAGGCGTCCAGGCAAGTGGACGCCTCCATGATTTTGATTTTTTTTTATTTTTTGGTCATTGATGGAGGCGTCCAGGCCCCTGGACACTTCCATAATTTTGATTTTTTTATTTTTTTTGGTCATTGATGGAGGTGTCCAGGCGCCTGGACACTTCCATGATTTTTCACAGAAAAATTCAAAAAAATGTAAAAAAATTCATAAAAATAGGAAATCACCAGAGTAATTAAAAATGTGAAGGCCGCCTTGGGGTATCATAGTGTAATATAAGATTTACTCACGGTAACGTCAAGAATGACGTGTCTACAACTGCCCCGCCTTGGCGTCTGCTTTGCAAGGGAGTGGCACGTAATGGAATGGTATCGAAGTGGAGTGAAATGGAGTGGGAATGGACTGATAGGTTGATGCCAAGGTGTGATGAGACACGCTTTTGAAATTACTGTTTGGAATTTTTCCTGAAGTTTCAATGAGGCGACCTTGAAGGAGGTCTTTCAAATTTTGACGATTTGCTTGGACGGAGATCAAATAAGGAAGGGTGAGATGTGCGCTCAGGCACGAAACAAAAAGAGACCAACTTCTCGGTGTGGAAGTACCTAGGTCATAAACCTGCAGGTTTCACCTTTGGGGAGCGGTTACCAGTCAACGTGGAAGTGCTGCGGCCAAGGTGGGTCAAGCAAGGTAAAAAGTAAAGGAATATCTGAGGGTCTGTCCAAATAAGGGTCTCCTTTGGAAGAGCAGCGTAGGGCCGTTTCAAGGAAACTCAGTATTTCATTCGAAGTGGAATATCTCATATTTGTAAGAATTGAAGCACAGCGGCTTTCGCAATCGAATCACTTGAATGATCTTCCGCAATAAATCAAAGTCCTATATGAATGCATGCTGGGCTTAAAGAAAAATTTAAAATAAACTAAAATAGAAAATAGCCAAGGATAATATTGTCAACTTGTTAAGAACGGGTTAGGATACCGATCCGGTGAGCTGGTACTGGGCTGGGGCCCGTTTATCCACGCACCAACTCTCTGAATGGAACCGTCGTCCCCATGCTACCACAAGTTAACGGCCTATCCGTACAATCCAAATTCTTCCCGGATCATCACTATTTTTGTTGAAGGGGAACTCAAATCCCAGATTCGTTCGGGCCGCAAGGTCCTTGACATGTTCTAGTAGCGTAGGTATCATATACTATGATGCATGACATGGTGGGACCAACCATCGAAAGGTGGGACAGGAGATAGGACAAAGACGTCCGTTAGTAAAACCTGCACAGACCAGCATAGGTTAGTAACATCAGAAAGTAGCAGATTTATAACAGAATCACACCACAGTACAAGGGGGTCTAGACAAAACTCTAACGACTGACCACTGTAGCGCCTCTCCTTTCCTACACTTCTTCTCTTGCACCAAGTTGTTTCGAGGCATGCCTTACGAGACTTTTACCCTGGACAGAAGGGAACTACTTTGCACGGGGGGATTCTGTTGCTTTCTTTTGGGCGCGTCCAGGCGCGAGGACGCGTCTTAACCCTCGAATTCAAATTTAAAGCGCCGGGCGGCCTTTCTTCTCCCGTGCCTTACCCGCAAACGAGCCCGCCTTCCGCCGAAACTCGCTCGCCCGTCTTTGTCTTCTTCCCCTCGATCGATGGAGTTCGGCGGTCTGGACCATGGCGAAGGTGGAGAGGGACGCGGGACCCCTCGCCTGAGGAGGGACGTGCCAGAGCGCGGAACGGCGTCCATGGAGGAGGAAGGGCCGCTTCGGGCCCCCGAGGGACCCGAGGGGCCCAATGGCGCGGAAGGAAGTGAACACGGTCTGGTAGGTCCTCGGATCTTCTCCTTCTTTGATCCATTTTGAGTTTTGAAGCGAGGCGTGCGAGGGGGGAAAGGTTTCGGTGAGTGTTGCACTCAAATGATGGACGCGTCCTTGACAGGAGACACGTTCTTGTTATGACGTGATGCCCTTCTTTCTTGATGCAGGACATGGCAGAGACCCCGGGTTTGGCCGATGAATAGGCGAGTGCAGATGAGCCGAGCCGTGTCAGGAAGGAGAGTCGCAGCAAGGCGAAGCTCGAGGATTGGCGCATACGTCTCCCTGGACAGCAAGGGAGCGTATTGGTGCAGGACAGTGCCGACTTTCTGCGGCAGCATAGAGAGAGTTATGCGGGGCTTCCCCAAGCCGGGGATACGCGCGACGTCAACGGCTCGCGTGCCCAATTAGCCGAGGTCAGGCGGCAGCTGGCCGCCACTCAACAGGAACTGTCGCTCCTGGTAAGCTAAGTGCTGTATTTTCTATTTTTAAATGTGGAGCTTAGCTGACGGCTGTTGTTTGTTCGTTCCAGCGTGCCCAGCAGACAGCGATGGTGGGAGTGGCTGGCGGCGCATCTTCCAGTTCCTCAGCCGCTTTTCTTGAGATTGCCTCCCTTCGGGAGCAACTTGCCGGTGCGGTGGCTCGGGCTGCCCGGGCGGAAGAGGAGCGTGATGCCTGGGTGGCGACTGTAGCAGAGCTGCGACATCGCGGTGAGGAGAGACCTTCTCCAGACATCCTGGAGTTAAGGGTTCTTCTGTAGATGATGAGGAGAGAGGCAGAGAGAGAGAAAGCCGAGAGAAGGTCCGACCGACAGCGAGATCAGGCCGAGAGGAGGGCCTTGGAGGCCCAGGTGAGGGAGCTCCAGCCGGGCCTTCAGGTCGCGGTGCAGAGGCTAGGAGCGATGGAGACGCGCTATGAGAGAGCGCGAGAGTTCATGGAGCGACTGTGCCAGTCTGGTCGCTTTGCCGCTAGTGGCTTCTTCGCCACGCCAGGGGAGGAGCAGCGAGTCATTACTGTGGAGCCGGCGCCACAAGGCGAGGAGGGTGCTACTGCACGGGGATCCAGGAGGCTTCTGAGGGACCCTCACCTCAGGGGAGAGGAGAGGGATGCCTAGAGGGACGAGCATGAAGATAATGGCACGAGTTGGCGAGCCAGTAGACCCGCCTCCTCTCTATAATTATGATGTTTATGACAGCTTATGTAGAATTATGAATGGAGTGATTTGATTTTCTGCTGCTTGTTTGTTCTCTTGTGCGTTCCTTCTTCCCTACACTTCTTCTCCTTTGCACTGTTCCCATGTGATGGGTCTGCCGAGACTCCACCCCAAGCGGAGAATCGCATCTTGTTGTGACCATTTTCCACGCGAATCTGCCGTCGAAGTCAATAATGACGGCCCTAGTCCCTTTTCCCGGATGTTGTGTCAAATTTTGCGGAGGTCCTCCAAAACATGATAGGGTATCCCTAGACAACATAGGGGGCTAGTCGTCATATTCTTCGTCCAATCAATCACCCTGTGCGAGTAGTGAAGTGACACACGGGACCGCATGGCAGGTGCCTCATCGCGAGGGCTATCATTAAAAGGTGATGGAGGCAATCTTGGCCCGCACTCCTTCCATTTCTATAAATTCTTGTCCCTTTTATCCTCTCAGGTATATCGAGAGCTAACTCGAGAAGCACAAGTTCTCACGGGAGAGGAGGAGTTCAAAATTCTGAGAGTTAGATGGAGGGCGAATCTTCCCACTCCTCGAAGAGAAGCAGGTCCAGTGGTAGTAGTTCCAGGAGACTTTCGGACCTCGAAGGGCACTTCAGCGAAAGGGCCCAATCACCACTCGTAAGCTGAGCTTTCCTGCCCTATTCTCATTCTTTCTTCCTTCCTCTTGACAACACCCTTCTCCATTTCTTATGCACGCACAGAGTGTGATGAAATCACACATTTCATGGGAGTTAGTAGTGGCCGCATACAGGGGTCTCCCGGATTTTCAGAAGGCCAGACTAGACGTGATGGGATTTGGCACCTTTCTTCGGATCGAGCCGCTCGAGCTCGACCTGGTTCTGATCCAAGCCTTGTGTGAGAGATGGGACCCAGTGAGTCAGGCATTCCTGATGCCCTGGGGGTACATGGTGCCCAGCTTGGAGGATGTGGTCCGGATCACAAGCCTGAAGGTGGAGGGCGAGGCAGTGACCGGGGTCACTTATGCGGATTACCGAGAAGGTGCTCGGAAGCTACTGGGTTTGGACCTAGATGGTCGGAAAAATAGGTCGGTAGCTAGGGCGTCCCTCATGGATGCATTAGGGCTCACCGACACTTGTCGGCGGGATGATGAATCCTCAGAAGAGTTCATGGAAAGGATGGAAATAGGATGCCGTGCCGTATACTGCACATATTTCGGCAACTGGGAAAGATGCAACATAGATTTGAGGAGATTTCTTCTCTTCCTTTTGGGGAGATTGGTACTGAGCTCGAAAGGGGACGATATCCAATGTCGCTTCCTGGAGCTGCTATCAGACCTTGAAAGAGTAGGATACTATGCCTGGGGAGCTGCCATACTGGCACACTTGTTTGCAGGCCTGTTCCAAGAAGTGGATCGTGAGATGGCTGTGAGTGGTTTTACACCATTCATCTAGGTATTTTTGGTTTTGCTTGTTTTGTATATTTTTTTTTTGTGTTTTTGCAAGGTACTGATGACCTGCGCCGAGCAGCTGTGGAGCTATTATTACCTCCCCATGGGGAGAGCTCGACATTGGCGACCCGCGATGGTGCCGCTAGCCAGGCGGTGGGAACCCATCATGAGTGCGGCACCCCTAACCTACCAATTGATGGTGCTAAGGCGGGAGCTACAAGAGTTCCCTGCAGCGATGGTAAACTAGAGACCCTACTCAGACATGGTCGATGCCGACCAGCCGTGGGTTCTAGCAAGTCGTGCCCGGTTCGGACGGGAATTGTGGATGCACTGCCTGAATGAAATCGAGCCATTTCGGCTACGATTGATTATGAGGACTTTAGGACTGGCTCAGGAATGGGTGGATACGGCTGCGCCACCTCGCGTTGGGAGAGAGACGCGAGGACCGGCGGCCTGCATTGACTGGCGTGTGCGATTCCCTGAACAGTACGAAGACTAGCAACGGGGTGGCATAATCGTGGAATCGCAGGCACGGGATAGCGAGGATTACCTGCGTCTATACAAGACAAGGTACGCAGAGTGGTTCCAACCCCGGGGACTTGCAGAGGTAGGTCTCCCCTTTTCCTCTTTTCTTCTTTCTCCCTTTTTGGTTTTCTGGTGGAAATGCTGACTCGTATGGCTGCAGGATATTCGTGATACAATGATAGCGACTTTACGAACTCGCTTGGCAGAGATGGAGCAACGGTTGGGCGATGCCCGCGGAGCTACGAGCGCCTTGGTAGGTGTACAGTGCGTTCCTAATTAAAACCCCAGATTCCAGATGTTGGCTGCTAATTCACACGGTCGTAGCATGCCCAGATTGGCGCGGCTTCCCCAGCGATGGGAGTAGGTGGTGCCTCTTCCAGCTTGTGGATTCCCACCTTAGAACTTGACTTGCTTCCTGAGCAACTTGCTCACGCCATGCAGCGTGCTGCGGAGGCAGAAGGGATGCTCTGTATACAGGTAAAAGTTTCAGTGTTGAGTTCTCTTTGTTTACGCCTTATCGCGTATCTGAGATGGTACACTCGGCAGGAAAAGGAGATGGAAGAAGCGCTTTCCCAAGCTGCGTAGAGGGAGGCTAGGATAGCAGAACTGGAGAGGGAACTGCGGCGTCATCCTGATGACGACTCTTCCAGGGATGCTATGGAACTGAGGATCACTCTCCAATTGGAGAGGGAAGACCGTGAGAGAGAACGGGCAGAGAGAGAAAGAGACGCAGGGAGAGAAAGAGCCAACATATTGACTGAAAGGGAGGAACGAAGGGCCATGGAGGCCCAGTTGTTTTAACTCCGAACTAGCCTTGGTCTTGCTGAACAGTGGCTGAGAGATGGTGAGGAGCGCTATCGAAGAGCACGAGAGCGTGGCTTTCGTGTTGGTAGCTTCTCTGCTGCTTCCGTGGATCAACGCCGGGGTGTGGGAATAGGAAGGGGAGTACAGAGCGGTAGGAGTACCGCTTTTCGTAGTTGGATAGCACCTTTGAGAGCATTTTGCCCGGAGAGTAGTGGGACGAGTAAT
This sequence comes from Amorphophallus konjac, assembly GCA_022559845.1. Classification (NCBI taxonomy): domain Eukaryota; kingdom Viridiplantae; phylum Streptophyta; class Magnoliopsida; order Alismatales; family Araceae; genus Amorphophallus; species Amorphophallus konjac. Next base: position 155,430,270 of record CM040121.1, read on the forward strand.
GCAGAGAGAGAGGGCGGAACTTGATGTAATTTTTTTAGTTTTTTTGGAATAAAATACAAGGTTCGGTTTGTTTGGTTTTCACCTTTGCTTCTGTTGCCTGAATCCCTGCACACATCACTGAAACAAACAAATTAGAATTTCTGTTCTGACTTGGCCCCTTGCTCAATAAGCAAATGGTCACTGTGACTATCCTTGATAACTGGTCAAGGGGCCAAGCCTTTATTTAAGGAAGGCGAGAGAAAGATGCAATGATGATAAATGCGACAGGCAAGCACACGAATGCAAGCGGTATTAAAAGTGAGATGCTGCACGCAAATACAATCATGCAAAATTGATTTATTTTCTTTTGGTATTTTTTTATCATAAAAAAGATTTTTTTTGTTTGCAAATATGTACATTTTCTCTTTTCCATTTTTTGTTGTTTTTATCATTTCAATTTTTTGTTGCTAACGCCTGGCAAGCATCCAAATGGCACCTAACCTACGTGAGAACATGAGTTTCTTACTAACCTCCCAGGTATCCTAAGTGCACATCTAGGTTGATTTGGGCCTCTAGACCCCTCGAATGATGATCCCGCCGGCTAAGACTTACCCTGATGACAATACCGTCATGCCATGCTTAGGCTCCCAGTCGCTTCCGACCACAGGGATTCACCCAAAAGATGTTTAAGGTAAATGATTTGCCCGACCCGGGTCTGTTTCCTCACAACTCTAGATGGTATATGATGAAACACCCTGGAACCCTAACGACCAACCGCGTGACGCTGACCCGGAATCAGACGCCGTCGCACCCATAAGTGACGCGCTTGCATTGGCCTAAGCCCAAGGTTAAGCAAGAAGACATCAAGGCGGTAAATAGGGGTCTTGACCAGCCAGAAACACGGAGACTCCTTCGCAGCGATAGCTTTTACTTTTCAAAGTAGGCAACCAAATGTGTATATTAAAATAAGGTCGCAGAACCTGGGCAGTTTTCACCCTTCAGAAACTCCATCGAACCTTCATCTTTAGAGGGAGAAGGAAGAGTGTGGGGGATAAACCTCCTGAGAGGATCGGCAAAACCGTTAACCCGGCGAGCCAATAAGGGTCCATTTAACTCTTTCCTTTCGGACAACTTCGGACCAAATCTCGAGCATTTACATTCCACAGCCCCCCCCCCTTTTGTGGATTCAGACTTTTGCTTTGAGGGGTTCCGTTTATCGCAACAGGCACGGTCACGAACATGCTTTTCTCTTGATTTTGATTTTGTGTTTTCTTTTTGTGAGGGAGATATAGTCGTTTGACGTTTGTGGGCTCCCTTTCGTATGCCTGCGGAGACACTGCCCTCTTCTGGTGCTCTTATCGATGCTCGAGGAAATGGATCCTACTCTTGCCCTTGGGGTTTGAGTTTCGGTTTCTCATGCTCAGCGTTTTAAGGGCGCCGACTGTCTCATTTGGTCGAAGAGAAAAGAATAAGGATTATAGCTTCCGGAGATCTTCTGGGTAGGGCCCCACCGTAGGTGAAGCTATCAACTTTTTTTTGAATAAAATACATAAGTGAGCACATGTTAGTTTCCTTCGAGCGAGCATAGGCCGACGTGGCCGGACAGGGATATCCACGGTTCTGGCAAACCAAGACCCGGTGCCTACCAAGCCTTAATGGGCCCTATCCAAACATGAAGGTTAGATGCAGTGACTTGACTACATGGTGACCACCAGGCATTGGCATTTTAAATTTTCCATATTTTTAGTGGTTTTCAATATTTCTTTATTTTTGATGTTTTCTATCTTTTCATCATTTTTTTATTTTGTGCTAAGGGTAGTATTTCTTAAGATAAAGCCCATTCCAAGGGTGGGATAACTCGGTCCCTTCGGCGTTGACTAGCTTGTAGGCGTTGCCAGGGTACACGGCTTGAATTACAAATGGTCCTTCCCAATTGGGTTGGAGCTTAGAACGCGGCCCTCCAGGTTTGACAAAAATTCTTTTTACGACCATCTCACCGACTTTGAATTTTCTCTCAACGACTTTCTTTTGGTAAAAGCGAGCGAGTCTATTTTGATACACACGCGCGTGTTCGGCAGCGGCCAGCCGCTTCTCATCCAAGAGTTCTAACTGGGCGAGGAGTGAATTACGATGATCGTTGAGGGGAAATTCCTCGTCCAATTGTATCCTGAGAGAAGGGATCAGAGTCTTGTACGGGACTACCGCTTCCATACCATAAGTAAGGGCAAATGGAGTCTGCCCGGTGGGGGTACGGATTGAAGTGCGATAGGCCCATAGGGCTTCGATAAGTTTTTCTGGCCAGTCTGAAAACTTACTAGACTCGCAGGTTTTTTTGATGATTTTGAGCAATGTTTTATTGGTGGCCTTCGCTTGGCCGTTACCTTGTGGGTAATAAGGCGATGAATGATGCAATACAATTGCGTACCATTTGCAGAGGTCGTATAGGTCCTGAGAAATGAACTGTGGCCCATTGTCGGTGACGATTGTGCTTGGGACGCCGAATCTGGCGAGGATGTTCTTCATGATGAACTTGCAGACTGTTGACGCCTTGATTTCCGCGTTAGCTTCGGCTTCGGCCCATTTGGTGAAGTATTCCGTCGCAGTAAGGATGAAAGATTTCTGCTTGGTGAGGGAATTGGGATCACCTAGGGGACCAATGATGTCTAATGCCCACATGAAGAAAGGCCACGGGGAGGATATTGGATGAAGTGAGGAAGATGGTGAATGGATTTTATCGGCGTGGAGTTGACACTTGACACACCTACGGACATAGACATCACAATCCTCTTCCATAGTGGGCCAATAAAAGCCTTGGCGAATAATCTTCTTGGCGAGCATTTGACTATTCACGTGGCTACCGCACACACCCGAGTGCGTCTCCTCTACACATTTCCAAATCTCATCGTCACCAAGACATCTTAACAGAATACCAGTAAGGCTCCTCCTATAGAGTAGACCTCCAACCAATGTGTATTTCTGAGCCACCCTTCTTATGGCTTTCTTGTCCTCTGTGGTGGCCCCTTCAGGATAAGACTGATCTTGGCAGTATTTGACGATTTCATAGAACCATGGTTTCTCTTCATCAGCCAGTTCTTCTTCAGCCTCTGCCAACATGATTTCCCTCTTCTCAAGGATATCTTCCTGCAGGATCTTCCTTGCTATCATGTCTTTAATATTTACGTAGGAAGCATCATCGATTGCAGGGGCGTGAAGTTTGTAGATGGAAATGGACTCAAACCATCTTCTTAGAGGGAACCTTATGTATGATGCCAACGAGGCGAGGGCATCGGCGAGAATATTCTGATGACGAGGGACATGAACAAAGATCAGTTTGGTGAACAGTTTGGCAAAGGCAGCAGTGAGTTCTTGGTATGGCTTGAGTTTGGGATCGTGAGTGCGATATTTAGTGAGCACCTAGCGAATGATGAGTTGACTATCACCTACGACTCGCAACTCAGTGATACGAAAAGAATGAGCGAGTTCTAGGCCAGCTAGAAGAGCTTCATATTCGGCTATATTGTTGGTAACTAAAAATTTGAGCTGGTATGCCAATGGGAATGTGAGGCCTTCAGGTGACAGGAGGGCAACGCCGATTCCTCTCCCTTGAGAATTCAGAGCTCCATCAAAATATAGCGTCCACATTGGCTCATCTGATTGGTTGACAGACATTAGTTCCTCATCTGGAAACTCTGATTGGACGGGATCAAACTTGGGAAGAGGATGGTGAGTGAGATGCTCGGCTATGGCATAGCCTTTAATCGCCTTTTGCTGGATGTAGGTGATGTCGAACTGAGAGTGAAAACTTTGCCAGCGTGCTAGCATATCCGTAAGGACGGATCTCTCCAATTTCTGCACTACCCAAACGAGGGCAGCACATGTTTTCTCCATGACGGTGTACTTCTGCTCACAGGGATTGAGAAGTTTGGACAAGTAATAGGTTACCCGTTCTTGCCTTCTTCATCAGCTTGTGCGAGGACGGCTCCCACGGAGTCATCCAAGACTGAGACGTAAAGGATCAGAGATTTTTCTAGTTTGGGTGGAATGAGAACGGGTGGACTAGCCAGATATTCCTTCAACCCTTCAAAAGCTTTCTGACATTTAGAATTCCAGTGGAATTTTACTCCTGGCTTGGTCAACTCGTAGAGAGGTCTACACCTTTGTGAATGTTGGGACACAAATCGACGAATAAACTGCAACCTCCCGATTAAACCTCGGACTTCCCTCAAGTTCTTGGGAGGCGGCATATTCCTGATAGCCTTGGCTTTGTCAGGATCTATCTCGATCCCTCTTTTACTCACAATGAAACCCAGTAATTTACCCGACGACACACCAAACACACACTTCTTCGGGTTCATTTTGAATTGGAACTCCCTTGACCTCTGCAAGACCTTAGCCAAAACTTCTGGATGTTCCATCCTGGTCCTTGATTTCACTAACAAGTCATCCACATACACTTCTAGGTATATGTGCATCATGTCATGAAATATGGCCATCATAGCTCTTTGGTAAGTAGCTCCAGCATTCTTTAACCCAAACGGCATGACCACGTAACAATATGTTCCCCAAGGGGTAGTGAATGACGTCTTCTCCTGATCATCTTCTGCCAAACGAATTTGATTATATCCTGAAAATCCATCCATGAATGAGAGGGTCTCATAACCTGCCGTGTTATCGATCAACACATCAATGTGAGGCAAGGGAAAATCATCCTTTGGACACGCGCGGTTAAGGTCCCGGAAGTCGATACAAATCCTGACTTTTCCATCTTTCTTCATGACCGGGACAATGTTCGCCACCCATTGAGGATAAAGAACTACTCTAATGAACCTGGCTTTATGGAGCTTATCGACCTCTTCTTTCATTTTCAAAGCCATTTGAGGGTGGAAACGCCTTAACCTTTGTTTTACCGAGACGGACCCTGGTTTTAAGGTTAAACGGTGTTCGACCAGGGTTGGATCCAGACCCGGCATATCCTCGTAGCTCCATGCAAACGTGTCCTTATATTCCTTGAGAACCTCAATTAATGTCTCTTCTTCAGAGGGTGGTAGGTTGTCACTTATGAGGATGATCCTAGAGTCTTCCTTAGTTCCCAAGTTGACTTCTTTGGTGGATTCTTCTACGGCGGTTGACGGCTCGTCGTATCTCCTCATTCCACTAGCATATGCACCCGCCGCATCCTCATATTATCCACCCTCATCTTCAGTGGGGCATTCTTCATCCGTGATCTCGTAGACTCCATACCCTTCATCAAATGCACAATCGCCCTCACATTCTATTTCCGGTAGCCGGATGGGATTTTCTAACAACTGGGGGATGGCAAGGAGGGCTTGACACCTAGCGGCTAAATCCAGAAGGAATTGACGAGGGATCTGCCTACCCTTGGATTTCTTCCTAGGTACTACCCTTGACCTATCATTCCTAGATTGACTGACAATATTTACAGAAGAAGAGGAAGACGAAGAGGATGGTGTAGAATGTACAGGAGAAGACCCCTCAAAGGAGGGGTAGAAAAGGTCACTCATCGTACCTTGGACGGGTGGTCCGTAGGGCGGGACGCACCCGTAGGAGATGTAAGAGGTTTCCTCAACGAAGATGTGTTGTTGAGGAGTTTGAAAATTGACGTTTTTTTTTCGTTTTCAGTTTTAATGACAAAGCAGTGAAAAGAGATTGGAGGAGAGAGAAAAGTGGTTATGGCTAGAGGATTGTGAGGCTCATAGAGCAGATCATGGTTGAAGACCTGGCGCGGGTTGAGAAGCCCGCGTAGGTATGTAAGCAGAGAAGGGGATCTGGGAAGATCATCAGACAATTATCTGGCCCAGGAAGAAGATATCAGCAAAGGCTGAGATGAGTGGATGGAGAAGATGGCGGCTAATGAGCCGTTAACGGCAATGTTGAGGATGGATGAAGATGCGTCGATGACAGGGTCCTTCTGGCGAGGACGAGGATAGTTTGGAACCTTGGCAAGAGTGGTAATATTCTCTGGTATTCCGGAGATCAATGGTGGTCCTTCAAGCTGCGGAGACGAGAACATCCTTTTCAGTGCAACAGAAATGTCCCGTATGTCGAACCATTTGTCTCACTCGCATTCCGGATCTTTGATCTTGCCTCTTTTGGTGATCCTCGGACATTTTTCAGCCAAATATACAGCATGTGATCCCCCATATGCTTCTCGTGGGTAATCTCCCATCTGAACAACGGGCCCTCTGTTGAAGTGGTTCGATAGAGTCCATGTGAGGGGCTTCCAATCCGCCTTGAACGGTCCTTTCAAGCCTAGGCCAAACCTGCGGTTCGGCCTAATTTCCTTTGGCGGTTTGAGTCTACCCTGTAATTGTGCGCCCAGACCTTTACCTTGTTGATAGTCGATGTTCCTCATAATCTCCCACCCTTTGGAGTGAAAAGGGAGATATGATGTTGCGGTTGCCCTGACCGGCTCCTTTGGTGCTAGTGGAACGTGAGATGAATCACGTACGTCCAGTAGTGACAATATGGGCCGATGAGACGGCCAAACAGAGGGCAGAGAGGTGTTGATAGCATCCACTGTGTGAAGAACATGTGTACTGACCACTTTAATAATCCTCCGATTGTAAGGAAACTTCAGGCACTGATGGTTGGTGGAAGGCACAACGTCCATGGCTTCGATGTAGGGGCGACCCAGTATAGCCTTGAATGTGGGGTCCATGTCGAGGACATGGAATTCCGTGGGAATTGACAAGGGGCCTAGTTCTGCCTTCAGAATAATCATCCTCTGCGGCGGCCTTTTGCTATTGTCATAAGCCGTGACCGTGATCGAGGAAGGTCTTATTTGTTCCTCGTTGACCCCACACAACTGAAGGGTGTCCATGGAGATCACATTTATGGACACGCATGTGTCCACAAGACACGGGTTTATGGATACCCCATTAATTTTTATTGAAATGCACAATGCATATTTCCAAACTTCCTTGGGAGCAAGCTCGTAGTTGTGGAACATGATGGCAGGTTGTGTGTCTGTTGGGGTCAAGACGGTCGAAATCTTCTCCACGGGGAGGTCCTCATTAACCATGACTTTTTGAAGATATTCCATCAAGGCCGCCTGGTGGGATGTGGATCTTTGAAGTAGCTCCAGGATGGAGATCCGAGCAAGCATCTTGTCCAAGTGTTTCAATAGATCATACTGTGTTCCAGGGATAGCTCTTTCTGGTTGTTCTCCATCATCCTTCTCTGGCTGAGATTGCTCAGGATTCTGACTGTTGTGGGGAAAAATCCTGTGAAAAATCCTTCCACTCCGGAGCACCATTGCCTGCAACTTTTGTACCTCTGTGGGGGTAGCAGTGGGTTTTAACAGGGATTTAAGGGGTAGTGGTGGAGGAATGGTTGATGAAGCATGGGTGATGACGGGAGCAGGGATTCTGATGAGGGGTTTGTTAGGTGGAGGCATGGTGGAGGTAGAGGGGATATCACACGGATTATGAAGGATAAGGGGTCTGGAAGGTGGAGGTGGAGACGAAGTAGAAGTGGGTAGGGCTTGAAGCGGGCAATGATTTTGAGGTGGGTGAGGGGTAATGAGTGGTTTTGAAGGCATTAGTGGTGATATGGTGGAGAAAGACGGGGTTATGTATGGTTGACGGATGATAAGGGGTTTAGAAGGCATAGGGGTAAATGTGGTAGAGGTGGATGGTAAAGTGGGGGAGTGAGAGAAAATGAGAGGGTGTGAAGGCGTAGTGGAGAGTGTCGGTTGATAGGAGATCGGGGTGCGGATGGGAGGGCGTAATGGTAGTGGAAATGGTGAAGGCGATACTGACGCGGGTTGATGAGAGAGAGGTGCTACCCGGGCAAGGCAAGGGTGTTGCGTGATGATAGGATTGGCGGTAGAAAGAATGGAGGTACTTTCCGGGTGCCACACCTGCTCTCTCCCGACTTCCGGGAAGGAGGAGATGGGGTTAACCTGATGATTGGGCTATTGGTGCTCCGGTAATGGATTCTGAATTATGCCCATGTTGGGCTGTTGTTGTGGGGCCTGCTGAGGCTGTTGTTGTTGTTGTGGTTGCTGCTGCTGCTGCTGTTGTAACTGCTGTTGTTGTAACTGCTGCTGTGGCCTATGAGGAGGTCTCCTAGCCTTGAGAGCGGTGACGTATTGTCTCATTTCATCCCAATCCATTTGATGTTCATCATTCATATCGTGGATGTAATCTTTGAAATGGAAGCAGTAATCTACTGTGTGTCCTAGCTGCCTGTGGTAGACGTAGTATTTGGAGGTATCAACATTCGGGGGCCACATGGGCCTTTCCCTGGGTAGCACAAGTATGTTTGAGGCCATGAGGGCGTTGAAAATATCCGCCAGAGTTACTGGCAACGGTGGATAGTAGGCTCTCTTGGGACCGACCGGCCTCCTTTGTTGCTGTTGGGGACCATAATTACCCGAGGGTGGAACTTGGTTGTACTGAAGTGGTGGTTGTTGTTGCTGAGGTTGTGGTTGTTGTTGCTGGGGTTGACGTAATGGAGGCATATTATCCTGGGGTGGATTATTTTGGGGTGGAGGACGAAGAGGGAAAGGACCTGGTTAGAGGGGAAGTCGGGGCATTTGTGGAGGCCTTGGGTTGACTGCATAGTTGGCATTGTTGACCGCGCCCACTTGCTCATTTGTCACGACCCCTTCTATGGCTCCGCCCGGGACACCAGCGCCTGTCTTTCTGACCACTTTGGGCTTCGGCGACTCAAACATATTCATAATGGGGGAGTCTTTTAACTCGGTTTGGATGTACCGTGCCCTTTCATAGAGTTCCTCTATTGTAGTAAGTTTATTCATGGCCAGGACGTGTCTGAACTGTGGGGTTGCATTAGACACAATCATCTTCACTTGTTCGGGCTCGGAGAGGGTATCCCTTATTCTTTCCGCCAGAGACCTCCATCTATCAGCATAGCGGACAAAATCCTCGTCGGGCCTCATCTTTTCGGCCACTAGGTCGGTAATGAAGAGTGAGGAACCGACCCTATCCCTATATTTCTGCAGGAACCTTCTCTGGACTATTTCAAAATTCTCGGCCTCGCGGGGCTCCAAAGAATAGAACCACTCTAGCGCGGGACCATCCAATGATCTCCGAAAGAGGTATGCCAGGGACCTCTGATCGTTTTGCCAATAGGAGGACTCATACATGAAATCCTTGAGGTGAATGAAGGGGTTGTCGGTGCCATTGTATCTGCGGTACGTGGGCATTTCGGAGGGAGGAAGATGAATGACGGGAAGGATTGGCAAAGCAACCTCCGGGGTGGCTTTCACGTCCACCATTCTTCTCAGATTTTGAAACTGCTCGTCCATGCGATTGAACCTATTGAGGAGCGATTGGGCGAGCTCCTCTGGAGGTGAAGGTGATACTTACCACTGGGGGAGAAACTGTCTCCCGGAGACTTGAGGGGGGAACCCCGAATGAGAGGGAGCTGCCGGACCGCCGACAGTCGGCCCCGGCTGAAGCGGTATGTGGGGAACAACGGGAGTTTGAGATTGTGACGGGAACTGGAATGATGGTGGTTGTTGGCTCGCTTATCCTTGAAGCGAGGGAGACTGGATGGCTTGCGTCAATGAAGGAGATGGAATGGCCTGCACGGACTCTTGGAGAGGTGCGATGGCCGGAGTTGATTCCTGGGGCGTGGGGGAAACAGATTTCCCCTTCAGAATGGCCTGGAAGGCCCGGAGCTGTTCAGAGGTAAGCTCCGTGTTGGCGAGGACGCCCAGTAAGGAAGAGATATCCTGTGGTGGGGACGTGTCCCTGGCAATAACCTGCACCTCATGCGAGGGCTCATGAGAAGGGCCCGAGTCCATAGCATAGACTCGCGGGTCGGCTGACAAACCACGACTAGGGTGGTTCTCCTCAAAAGACTTGTGAGCCATGCTCACAGTTTTCCCATAACGTAAAAACATACACTAGCAAGCAGGTAGCAGAGATTATCAAACAAGTGGATGCCTTTACGCCTTTTTTTGTGTTTTGATTTTGATGTTTTTTTTTATGTTTTTAGCGAGATCCGAAGTTCACACAAAATAGGGACCCCAGTTTATTTTTGTTTCACCGCCGTGTCAGCTAGGGTCTCTCGTCTCACCACGAATGGGATGACTAACTCCGGGGAACTTCAATGGTACAACTAGCCCAGTGAACGAAGAGGAGATTCTTCGATGTCGGGGACTTACGGAGGTCTCAGTGGAGGAGATTCTAGTCCGTTGAGAGGAATTCTCAAACGGAGAGTCCTTCCTTCACCGGGAAAGGGTGATCCTTAGAAAAAATGAAAAAGGATATAAAAGAGGGATGGATGTATGCAATGGAATGCTGACAGAGATATAGAGTAAGAAAACAACAGAAATAACAAACATATAATAAACACCCAACCAATCACAACTGACAGTGCTGCCGTGAGCACAACGGGGGCGCGCGAGGGCGCCAAGGTGGAGAGGCACGGACGGTGCCGAACTTGTAAGGGTAGTCAAAAGGAAGCAGTAGATGTCCCACCATGATCGCCAATCTGTAAGTGACGTCACGTGGTTCGGGGAGCGAAGAAGACGCGGAGCGCGCGGGCTCCTCTTGTTTGCTGCAACACAGAAATAAGAGAAAAGAGAAGGGGCCACCACGGGAGATTGCTCCGGCGGGGTGAGCGGGACAAATGTAATATAGCAATATATGGGGGTTAAACGGCCATAGCGGGAAGTGACTCGCCGCGGTCTCGGGGGGACGGGAATGGTGCAGAAATCAAATAGCAAGAATTGAAACGGCCATTGGGGAAGTGACTCGCCGCGGCCTCGAGAATATGAGCAGATAAGAATATAACAGAATATAAGGAGAATATAAAGAACGGAAATTTAAACGGCCATTGGGGAAGTGACTCGCCGCGGCCTCGAGAATATGAATAGATAAGAATATAACAAAATATAAAGAGAATGTAAGAACGGGAATTTAAACGGCCATTGGGGAAGTGACTCGCCGCGGCCTCGAGAATATGAGCAGATAAGAATATAACAGAATATAAAGAGAATATAAGAACGGGAATTTAAACGGCCATTGGGGAAGTGACTCACCGCGGCCTCGAGAATATGAGCAGATAAGAATATAACAGAATATAAAGAGAATATAAGAACGAGAATTTAAACGGCCATTGGGGAAGTGACTCACCGCGGCCTCGAGAACATGATGTGATCGCCAGGGGCCAAAAGACCCCAAAATAAAGAAAGTGATCACGCCTACCTCAAGAGCGGGAGATGGCGGGTTGCTTCTTCCTCCCCCTTCGGCCGGCCGACGGAGAGGACTTTCCTTGGGTACCCTTGCAAAATAACGACAAACAAGTAACGAGTAGATTAGAAAGATGAATGTGTAGTATTCAAATCCTTGCGATAAAAATAACGAAATGATGGCAAGACACACACCTGGTTGGTGTTGTCTTTTAAACCCCTCTCGGATACGAGTAGGAGGAAATGCGATGATAGATGCAAGAAGTATATAAGAAGAGGCGCCCTTATGAAGGGGGATAGAGGATGCGAGATGATGAATGCAAACGAACTACGAAGAAAAGGAAAGGATTGGCTTATTGGATGTGCCGATGGCGAAATCCGACGGAGCTTCGGCAGCGTAGGGACGACGTGGAAGCGCGGTGGATGAAGACGACCTTCCTCTCGCGAGCGTGGGCACCCGAGAAGCCGGCAGAACCTCCACCTACAAAAGACCCCACGGGTTAGAAATGACTCCGGCAGTCTCTGGGCTCCGGCAGCCTATCGGATCTCTTAGAAGCTCTCCCAGAACTGAGGGGGTGGGCCTCTATTTATAGGGCTCCGGAGGGTGGAGGCGTCCAGGACCCTGGACACCTCCATCGGGGCCGAAGTAATATTTTATTCTATTTTTATTCATTTTTTGAATATTATCGTGGAGGCGTCCAGGGTCCCGGACGCCTCAATAAGGTCCACCGAACTCCACCGAAAGCCGCACGCGGTTTGGCACAACGCGTGGTTTTGTGAGCGGCGCCTCGTGATTCGGAAATGGGCGCGTCCAGTTGTCTGGACGCTTCCACAATTGGCTTTTTTCACACACGACAAACCGACGATCGGTGGGCGGGGCCCCGTGAGCAAGGTGATGGAGGCGTCCAGGGTCCCGGACACCTCCATAAATATATTATTTTTATTTTATTTTTGTTTTATTTTTTATGATTGTTGATATTATTTTTATTATTTTAGCATTGATGGAGGCGTCCAGGCAAGTGGATGCCTCCATGATTTTGATTTTTTTTATTTTTTGGTCATTGATGGAGGCGTCCAGGCGCCTGGACACTTCCATGATTTTGATTTTTTTATTTTTTTGGTCATTGATGGAGGTGTCCAGGCGCCTGGACACTTCCATGATTTTTCACGGAAAAATTCAAAAAAATGTAAAAAAAATCATAAAAATAGGAAATCACCAGAGTAATTAAAAATGTGAAGGCCACCTTGGGGTATCATAGTGTAATATGAGATTTACTCACGGTAACGTCAAAAACGGTGTGTCTACAGCCATCGAAGCCACAGCTTGCTCCTTGTGTCCAACCACTAAGAAGCCCCCCAACGACACCCTAGAGACATCCCAGCATCCTCCATCGAGCTCCACCAGACCAGCTTCCACTGAACCTTCCACCACCATGACGAGAAGGCTTCGACATAGCCAGTTCTCACGTTTCAGCGCCCCTTCCATAGGATACACCCCTGCATCCACACACCTTGAGCTACCGAGGCCAAGGGAATGTAGAGAAGGCTTACCCCTGACCATGTCAATGGCCGCTGTGACGAACCGGGATCCGAGTACCGGAAAGGAACCGGCGCGTCTCAAATCCTGGCCCGCCAACCCACGAGCCCGAAGACTCGGAAGGGTAAAAAAGGATGGTGTGGGAGTACAAGAGAAGCTGAAGCAACTACAGAGATAGCACAATAATCTAAAATAAAATGCACAGCATAATATAAATAAATAAACTGCTACAAGGTCCACAGGGTCTCATGTCCAAATAAAGTACAGTCAACAGAAAGAAAAAGTACAACTACACGGGCATCCCCCGGCTCTGGCAGACTAACCCTGGCTAGAAGAACCACGCTGAAACTCGGTCGCACCTCTCGACGACCCCACCTCACCTGAAAAGCAGGGGTGAGCCTCATTTCATTGGCCCAGTAGGGATCCCCCGGACCCCCACTGCACAGCGAGAAAAACGGATGTAAGGCGCGAGCAACCACGAAAGGTAACACCACCTAATAGAAGTACGGTAGAACTACACGCTGAAGCCGATAAACGGAAAAGCTGCCTGCGCTACAGTACCGCACCACAAAACCTTGGTCCGACAAAACTCGAGTCTATACCTGTCAGCAAATAGGAGCACCACCGACTAGAAGAACGACCGGATGCGTCCCCTGATGTCTTACACCGCGTCACAAGTGTCTAGCTACAACGCCCCGGGCGCGAGCCTCAGACACACCCAGTAACCAGTACCACAAAACAAGGACTAGCTGAGGTCACGCTCGTCAGCGCGGGTCCGAAACCCTCAGCCTCGTGTGCACACTCAGACCATACGCCCTAGGCCTGTCATCTAGCCGATAATTCCCCCTAAGCCCGGACTCGGCTGTACGCGGGGGCCCTACGGTAACCAGCCTACTCACCGTCTCTCTCGGGTTAGCCGCTCCACCACTCCCGGGTGGATCAACACCGCATGCCGTAAGAAGGCTACGACTAGTGGACGTGTCACCGGAGGTAAGACTCGACTCCCGGAAACCACCGACCAGCACACTAACACAGACTCTCGGTAACCAAAAAGGTAGGCACAGATGTCGGGGACACGCGTGAGGTCCGACCGTCCCTCAAGTCACGCGGCACCCCTACCAAGGTAACTGATCCTCCGGGGACCCCCGGGCGCCCATGTGGCTCTCACTGGGTGCCCACGGCAACCCTCGGGCCACACGCCACAACCGGATCCGAGACTCGCTCCACCGGAGGTGCAATCACCGAAAGGAAACGTGGCTCGGGGAGGGGGATTAATGCGCTAGGGACCTAGGGCGTGACATTGTCGTGCTATGGTCCCCTAGCGCGACCCCCGAAGAACGCGCTAGCCTAAGCTAGCGTGTTCATCAAGAACGCGCTAGGAAAGGCTAGCGCGTTCTCCAAGAACACGCTACCTCCCCTAGGCACGACGCGAACCGCCATACTGTTCATCTTCTCGGACGAACGCGCTCGGACGACACGGCGCGTTCAAACAGAACGCGCCACTGGATCATAGAGCGACAATGGGCCGAGCCCGGTTCACGAAATACGTCCGGAAATCTGAAAACCACGCCCATTCACCACCCCGGTGAAGGGAAAACAAAGGGAAATCTGAAAACCACGCCCATGCATCTAGAGCCCCAAAATGATCAAAAACCCCAAAAATCAATGGATCCGGCGTTCAAACCCCAAGCATGGAAATAACCCACCCGGCATGAATCTGGCCCCTCTCGGCCTCTCCACGGCCTAGAAATTACGGGGAACGCTGTAAAAAGAGCAGGGATCCATCCCCCTACCTCAATGAAGCTCGAAATCCGCTGGGAAGTAGCCGATCTTCAAATCTAGCCCGAACACAACTCCACCCACGCGCCACGCGGAGGGCACCGCCGCGATCCTCTTGCCGCCACCGTCGTCACCGCGCCGTCGCCGTCGTCCGCCACCCGTCACCGGAGGAGGAAGGGGCGTCACGAGGTCCAACGGGCAAGAAGGGGGAGGAGGTGACCGTTGCGCTCATGGGGAGGAAAGAAGAAAGAAGAAAGAAGAAAAGGGGAAGAAAAAGGAAAAAGAAAAGGGCTATAAATTGAAAATCCGGAAAATGCCAAAAATATCAAAAAAATAGAAAAGTACATATTCTCGATCCTCGGGACGCACCGATCGCAACGGTACCACTCTCGCCTAGGTGAACGACCCGGTTCACCCGTAACGAGGTTCCGAAGGAATTGCCGAAACACACACCGGCAATCGGAAAACATGCGTGGGAAAGCCGCGGACGCACTCCGGGCCTCCGAAACAACTCCGGATCGCACCGATCCGAACACGAAAGATGTCCGAAACGAAATTTCGGACACAACGGAGCTAGACGCTTTGAGTACCAAAAGAAGGATCCGAAAAACTCAGGACATCACAGCCCTCCCCCCTTAAATGAATTTCATCCTCGAAATTAAGGACAGGGCACAGGGACAGGGGAGAAGACTCACCTGAACAAATAAGGATACAGCTGCTGCATCTCATCCTCACGCTCCCACGACGCCTCACCACTAGAGTGACGCTGCCAGACCACCTTAACCAGAGGAATAACCTTGTTCCGCAGGCGCTGCTCACGCCGATCCTCAATACGGACATGGTACTCTGGAAGGGACAAGTCTGGGGTCACCTCAGGCCAAACAGCATCCTCCAGAACATGGGAATCATTAGGCATATACCTCCGAAGCATAGACACGCGAAACACATCATGCACAGAAGATAGCTCCGGGGGTAACTGCAACTGATAGGCAACCCCACCGATACGCTCGACAATGAGGAAAGGACCAATGTAGCGGGGACTCAGCTTCCCACGCCTGCCGAAGCGCATCACACCCTTCATCAGAGAAACTCGCAAAAACACCCGATCACCTACAGCAAAGCTGAGGGGTCACCTCCTCCTATCGACATAGCTCTTCTGCCGGCTCTGCACATCCAACATCTTCTGCCGGATCAGATGCACCACCTCAGTGTACTGCTGCACCAAATCTGGTCCTGTCAGGACACGCTCTCCCACTTCGAACCAATCAAGCGGAGTCCGACAAGGTCGCCCGTACAACGCCTCGTACAGTGCCATACCAATGCTCGAATGATAGCCATTGTTGTAGGCAAATTCCACTAACGGTAAGTGGTGGATCCAACTCCCTTGCCACTCCAGGCAGCACGACCTCAACATGTCCTCCAAAGTCTGGATGGTCCTCTCAGACTGGCCGTCCGACTGAGGGTGATACGCCGAGCTAAATGCCAAATCGGTGCCTAGAGCCTTCTGGAAGCTACTCCAGAATCCATAAGTGAAGCGGGGATCACGATCAGACACTATGGAGATGGGAACTCCATGCAATGGAACGATCCGCTCCACATACAAACGAGCCAACCGATGCACGCTCCAACTGACCTTGACCGGCAGTAACCGCGCCGTCTTCGTTAGTCTATCCACCAGCACCCAGATACTATCCTGCCCACTGGATGTTCTCGGCAACCCCACCACGAAATCAGTGGTCACGTGGTCCCACTTCCACGCCGAAATATCCAAGGGCTGAAGTGTACCCCCCGGTCGCTGGTGCTCAGCCTTCACCTGCTGACAGATTAGGCACCTGGCCACGAACTTCGCAATATCTCTCTTCATACCAGGCCACCAAAATTGCCTCTTCAGGTTCTAGTACATCTTCGCCGATCCGGGGTGCACGGCATACCGGCTCCCATGAGCCTCTCGCAACACCGCGCGCCTCGTCTGCTCCTCGGCTGGGACGTACAACCTACCTTGGAACCTCACGTCTCCATCCTCACCACACTCCACCTCGGTCAATGACACAATCCGGGGTAGCTCGGGGTCCGCATGCTGAGCCTCAGTCACCTGACGACGAATAGCTGGCGTGACAGTCAAGCTCGCAAGAATAGCCGAACCCTGATCTCGAGGGATCTTGAGCCTAAAAGTCATGGCCGGAACCTGCTCCCATAACCTCCACTTCCTCAACAACATCTGACTGACCATCACCTTCCTGCTCAAGGTATCAGCCACGACATTCATCCTGCCAGGCTGATACGACAGAGTAAAATCATAATCCTTCATCTACTCCATCCACCTCATCTGCCTGAGGTTAAGATCCTTCTGGGTAAACACGTACCTCAAACTCTGATAGTCAGTGAACATCTCAAACTTCTCACCATACAGATAGTGCCTCCAGATCTTCAGAGCAAAAATCACCGCCGCCAACTCAAGATCATGAGTAGGGTAGTTCTCCTCATGTGGCTTCAACTGCCGAGATGCATACGCCACAACTCCACCGTGCTGCATCAGCACAGCACCCAAACCTACCCTGGAAGCGTCTGTACACACCACAAAGCCTCTCGATCCCGAAGGCAACACCAACACTGGAGCAGTCGTGAGCAATCTCTTTAGCTCCATGAAGCTCTGCTCACACTCCTCCATCCAGACGAACGACATATCCTTCCGCGTAAGCCTGGTCATCGGGGCCGCAATACGAGAAAAATACTGGATGAACCTCCGATAATAGCCCACGAGCCCCAAAAAGCTCCGAATCTCCGTGACAGAACTCGGCCTCGGCCACTACACCAAAGCCTTGACCTTAGCCGGGTCCACGGAAACACCATCACCAGAAATCACGTGTCCCAAAAAGTGCACCTCACGGATCCAAAACTCACACTTGCTGAGCTTGGCATATAACTGGTGATCACGAAGGGTCTGCAACACCACTCTCAAATGATGCACATGCTCCTCTGCAGACCGCGAATACATAAGGATATCGTCCACAAACACGACCATAAACTGGTCTAGATATGGATGGAACACCCTATGCAACAAATCCATAAATGCCGCGGGGGCATTGGTGAGCCCAAAAGGCATCGCCAAGAACTCATAATGCCCATACCTCGAGCGAAACGCTGTCTTCTCCACATCCGACTCTCGAATCCGCAGCTAGTGATAACCCGATCTCAAATCAATCCGTGAAAACACCCGGGCCGACTAAAGCTGATCAAACAAGTCATCAATCCGAGGCAACAGATACTTGTTCTTAACAGTCGCCTGGTTCAACTGCCGGTAGTCGATGCACAGCCTCAAACTACCATCCTTCTTCTTCACAAATAACACTGGCGCACCCCAAGGGGAGAAGTTAGGACGAATGTACCCCTTGGCCAGCAACTCCTGCAACTGTGCCCTCAGCTCTCTTAACTCCGCCGGCGCCATACGGTAAGGGGCCTTCGACATAGGCGCCGTACCAAGTACCACCTCAATCACGAAGTCAATCTCTCGCTACGGTGGCAACCGTGGCAACTCCTCGGAAAAAAACATCAGAAAACTCGCACACAACCAGAATGTCCGCCGCATCCGGACACTGCCGATCGACCAAAACCACAGAAGCGAGAAAACCTTGACAACCCGTGTCAAGCAGTCTACGAGCCCTAATAGCCGAAATAAGAAAACAGGAGGAGGAAGACCGGATACCTTGGAAATAAAAGGTGGGTCCACGAAGCTGCCGGAAGTAGACCCTCTTCGAGCCGTAATCCACCAAGGCATGATGGGCCTCGAGCCAATCCATGCCCAAAATCACATCAAAGTCCTGAAGCGGCAACGCATAAAGCATGGCCGGTAAGTTCCGCCCATCCACCCACACAGGCACCTTCTCGAAGAAGTACGGGGTGAGCATGAAGTCACCGGTAGGCAACTCCACTGCCAGATCACAGGACACCTCAGTCACCGACTCCTCGGCACTCTGAGCAAACTCCTCCGAAATAAATGAATGAGATGCACCAGAATCGAACAAAACTCGAGCCGTGCAACCAAGAATCGGAATAGTACCTTCCACCAACTGGGACGCCTCAGCCTCTGCTCTGGTAATGTGGGTAACTCTGCCTCGGGCTCTCTGCCTCCCTGTGGTAGCTGACCGAGTCAACTGAGGATACTGACCCTGCTGTTGGTACTGCTGCGGCTGCGACGACATCTGCTAGGGCTAAAACTGTTGCTGCTGCTGGAACTCGTGCAGCTGACGCGGTCTCTGCGGACAGTCACACGCCATGTGCCCTGGCTGGTCACAACTAAAGCAAATCACGGGCGCCGTGCACTGCCTGCCTGGATGAGAATCGCCGCACCGAGGACACCCGCCCTGAAAACCACTCACTGAACCCTGACGCTGGAACTGGGTAGACTGCTGAACACTACCCACTGACTGCTGCGCCTGATCTCCACGACCACGGTGCCTCTTCCCAAAATCAGCCTCCTTGAGCAACTTCTTGATCTTAGATCCCAGAGATGATGAATCTGCTGCCAACGCCCCGGACGGGGACGTCCCTGAACCACCTGCTAGAATCTGGACAGAACTCTGCTGCTGCACGGACACTGGCTGACCAAAACTCGCCTGCATCTGGCCCGCACTACCCTGACCTCGAACCTTCTGCATGTCTCTCTCCAATGCCGATGCTGCTCTGCAAGCCGCATCCACGTTGGTCAACCCTGACGCAAGCAAAGGATGCCTCAGCTCCAACCTCAGACCCCCAATAAACTGATCGGTCCACACCATCTCATCCGCCACAATATGCGGTGCATAATGGCCCAACTCAACGAACCTGGACCTGTACTGCACTACGGTCATGTCACCCTAGACCAAGTCCAAAAACTCACGCAGCTTCTATGACTGGAGAAAAGACGGACAAAAAGGACGCTCGAAAGTCGGGACGAACTCCTGCCACAAGATCTGCCGAAGGGGACGGGACTGAAACACTGCTCCCCACTCTGACGTCCACCAAGTCCGGGCTGGCCCCTGCAATCGATACGTAGCCAACACCACCTTCTCTTCCACAGGACACTCCATCGAACTGAACACTCGTTCCATGTCATCTAACCACTCTCTGGCCACCTCTGAATCTGGCTACCCGCTGAAAGTGGACGGCTGATACTGCAAGAAATCTCTCAGCGTGCGGTTACCCCGAGAGGATGAGCCCTCACCGGCATCACCGCCCTGCTGCTGCTGCTGCTGCTGCTGAATAACATACTGGTACATGCCCCGGAAGAACTCCTCTGGTCCGGGAACTCTCGCCCCCTCAGCTGCATCTGCTGGGAGCCCTGCTCTGCT
This sequence comes from Amorphophallus konjac, assembly GCA_022559845.1. Taxonomy (NCBI): domain Eukaryota; kingdom Viridiplantae; phylum Streptophyta; class Magnoliopsida; order Alismatales; family Araceae; genus Amorphophallus; species Amorphophallus konjac. The sequence continues at coordinate 155,450,080 of CM040121.1, forward strand.
CTGCCCTTCCTGGCCCCCACCCGACTCTCCCTGCTAGGAACGAGTCGCTCTCCTGGGCGCCATAACACCTATTAACAAAATAATCAACGATGTTAACAAAAACATGCAGAGCCCTACGCTAGTCGCCAACTGTACAGGACATTCATGGACCTTTGGACCACTACAATCGTTTCAAGTTCTGATGTACCTCCACAACCTACGCTCTGATACCAACTGTGACGACTCGGGATCCGAGTACCGGAAAGGAACTGACGTGTCTCGAATCTCGGCCCGCCAACCCAAGAGCCCGAAGACTCGGAAGGGTAAAAAGGGATGGTGTGGGAGTACAAGAGAAGCTGAAGCAACTACAGAGATAGCACAATAATCTAAAATAAATTGCACAGCATAATATAAATAAATAAACTGCTACAAGGTCCACAGAGTCTCATGTCCAAATAAAGTACAGTCAACAGAAAGAAAAAGTACAACTACACGGGGCATCCCCCGGCTATGGCAGACTGGAGACTAACCCTGGCTAGAAGAACCACGCTGAAACTCGGCCGCACCTCTCGACGGCCCCGCCTCACCTGAAAAGTAGGGGTGAGCCTCATTTCATTGGCCCAGTAGGGATCCCCCGGACCCCCACTGCACAGCGAGAAAAACGGCTGTAAGGCGCGAGCAACCACGGAAGGTAACACCACCTAATAGAAGTACGGAAGAACTACACGCTGAAGCCGATAAACGGAAAAGCCGCCTGCGCTACAGTACCGCACCACAAAACCTTGGTCCGACAAAACTCGAGTCTATACCTGTCAGTAAATAGGAGCACCACCCACTAGAAGAACGACCGGATGCGTCCCCTGACGTCTTACACCGCGTCACAAGTGTCTAGCTACAACGCCCCGGGCGCGAGCCTCAGACAAAGCCAGTAACCAGTACCACAAAACAAGGACTAGCTGAGGTCGTGCTCGTCAGCGCGGGTCCGAAACCCTCAGCCCCGTGTGCACACTCAGACCATACGCCCTAGGCCTGTCCTCTAGCTGGTAATTCCCCCTAAGCCCGGACTCGGCTGTACGCGGGGGCCCTACGGTAACCAGCCTACTCACCGTCTCTCTCGGGTCAGCTGCTCCACCACTCCCGGGTGGGTTAGCACCGCGTGCCGTAAGAAAGCTATGACTAGTGGACGTGTCACCGGAGGTGAGACTCGACTCACGGAAACCACCGACCAGCACACTAACACAGACTCTCGGTAACCAAAAAGGTAGGCACGGATGCCGGGGACACGCGCGAGGTCCGACTGTCCCTCAAGTCACGCGGCACCCCTACCAAGGTAACTGATCCTCCGGGGACCCCCGGGCACCCATGTGGCTCTCACTGGGTGCCCACGGCAACCCTCGGTCCACATGCCACAACCGGATCCGAGACTCGCTCCACCGGAGGTGCAATCACCGAAAGGAAACGCGGCTCGGGGAGGGGGATTAACGCGCTAGGGACCCAGGGCGCGACACTGTCGCGCTATGGTCCCCTAGCGCGACCCCCGAAGAACGCGCTAGTAGAAGCTAGCACGTTCTCCAAGAAGGAGCTAGCCTAAGCTAGTGCGTTCATCAAGAACGCGCTAGGAAAGGCTAGCGCGTTCTCCAAGAACGCGCTACCTCCCCCAGGAGCGACACGAACCGCCATACTGTTCATCTTCTCGGACGAACGCGCTCGGACGACACGGCGCGTTCAAACAGAACGCGCCACTGGATCATAGCGCGACAACGGGCCGAGCCTGGTTCGTGAAATACGTCCGGAAATCTGAAAACCACGCCCATTCACCCCCCCCAGTGAAGGGAAAACAAAGGGGAATTATTCCCCAAACGTCCTAGCATGCATCTAGAGCCCCAAAATGATCAAAAACCCCAAAAATCAATGGATCCGGCGCTCAAACCCCAAGCATGGAAATAACCCTCCCGGCATGAATCTAGCCCCTCTCGGCCTCTCCACGGTCTAGAAATCACGGGGAACGCTGTAAAGAGAGCAAGGATCCGTCCCCCTACCTCAATGAAGCTCGAAATCCACCGGTAAGTCGCCGATCTTCAAATCTAGCCCGAACACAACTCCACCCACGCGCCACGAAGAGGGCACCGCTGCGATCCTCTTGCCGCCACCGTCGTCACCGCGCCGTCGCCGTCGTCCGCCACCCGTCGCCGGAGGAGGAAGGGGCGTCACGAGGTCCAACGGGCAAGAAGGGGGAGGAGGTGACCGTTGCGCTCACGAGGAGGAAAGAAGAAAGAAGAAAGAAGAAAAGGGGAAGAAAAAGGAAAAAGAAAAGGGCTATAAATAGAAAATCTGTAAAATGCCAAAAATACTGAAAAATAGAAAAGTACATATTCTCGATCCTCGGGACACACCGATCGTAACGGTACCACTCTCGCCTAGGTGAACGACCCGGTTCACCCGTAACGAGATTCCGAAGGAATTATCAAAACACACACCGGCAATCGGAAAACACGCGTGGGAAAGCCGCGGACGCACTCCGGGCCTCCGAAACAACTCCGGATCCCACCGATCCGAACACGAAAGATGTCCGAAACGAAATTTCAGACACAACGGAGCTAGACACTCTGAGAAACCATATCCGGGACCCAAAAGAAGGATCCAAAAAACTCGGGACATCACAGCCGCCCAGACCTCCTGGATGACTAGATCGCTGGCCACCCAGGTCTAGTAGACGGCCAGCTATGTGGCCATCGATGTTCTATAGATGGCCATCTCTTTGGCTGCCTTCTGGAAACTGCCAGTCAACCCCACGTTCTCCGATTCTCTTCCATGCAAGGAGCATCCACCATGCCACTTCTCCACTCCTGGGAGTCGCTACACACCTTAGCACACATGACTCTACTAGGGGATTGGCTCAAAGTGCGTTCTCCCTAATTGAGACTAATTTTTGAACCCAAGCGAGAACTCTTCGCGTGGGGGAGAAGGGAGGGGAGCTCTCGAGAGGAATAGGACTCTAAGGGGGCACTCACATGATACCACAGAAGGGGGACACAACAGAAGAGAGGAGGAGAAAAATGAGGGTAGTGGAGGAAGAAATGGAGAAAAGGGTGGAGAAGTAGAGAGAGTTCGGTGACAGAACTTCTCCCCTTGTCCACTCATTCTCCTTGCACGCTTTTGGAGGCAGACAGAAAAGAGCTTCTCTCTCGTTTGCGGGTGTTGGAGCATCCTACCGCCCATGGTTCGTAAGTGGCTGTCCCCGTGGTCACTCTACATTTTGAACGAATGGGACTAAGGCAACCTCTCTGGTTTGATCAACTCCCCCTTCTCTCATTTTCCATTTTCTACGTCTATAGGCTTAGTCTACATCTTAGCATCGCATATTAGAATCTCTTAGCACCCTATTACAGAGGTTTTCAAATTAAAAAAAGAGGAGGCGGGTGGTCGAAAGTCTCGGCCATTCCCCCCTTTCCACCACCCCTCCATGTAAACTCACCATCGCTTTTTACTAAATCCTCTACTTCCGAACATTTACTACATAATCTTAGTGCTAATTGATGTTTTCTTTCTTTTCTATTTTTGCTACTATGTTTCAGGATTTCGGTGCAACGAACCATCGGGCTCCTCATCCTTGGCCGGCTGAGACTGGAGACGCGGGAAACCCATATACGCTCCCAACTTGAGGCATAATACGCGATCATTCTCCAGTGGGAATCAAGTAAACTTCCCTGACGATCACCCTAAATTCAATTTGCACTGTAGAGTTAGAGTTTGGTTCGTGGCTACGGACTAGCCCCTAGCTATTGTCCCGTCACATTCCGCCACAGTGGGGGAGGGAATTCCCAAGCCGAACTCTAGCGCCTACACCAAGATGTATCTAACGGAACCAACACTCAAGGGAGCTATATATATTTAAACTGTGTGCAGAATGTGTTGGGAATGGATGACCCTTTGAGATCTAAAGGGGGGGGGGGGGGTGAATAGATCTACCCTCTAAAACCTTCTATCCTCTAAAATTTAACAACAGTAGGTAAACAGATGGGGAATTGAAAGAATTACTACTGTTGAATTAAGTTCAACTTAAGGAAGAATATGTGTACGAAGTAAAATGATCAGGTAATGTATAATCAACTACACGCTGTTGGAACCAAAACACAAGCACAACGCATGCAAGCTACTGAGCAGAGATCACACAACAATCACACAGAACTCAGAAGATTTTAGGTGATTCGGCACAAGCCTACATCCACCCCACACTCAAATCGAGTGTGGCTTACTGCTGATTCACAGCTTCTCACGGCTGATCCACAGCTTCGGGGATTATATCCCTACACCCGCTGAGCTTCACAACTTGCTACCAGAGGAACCCTCCTCTACCACTGAGGTTTACAGCTTAACCTTTCCACTAACATGTTAAGTAGTGGATGGCGGATCTAGAGGGGAGGGGTGAATAGATCTGTCCCTCTTTTTACAATGTAACCCTCTTTATAGCTAGTTAAAAAGAATCGCAGCGGAATATAACTAGCTTAGCGTAGCACACAACGATTCACTTAGAAAGATGAATAAGTAATATGGATATTGAACCTAAGCATGCATCTATCACGAAGCAATTGCACAATCAAACCACAACACACGAGATTTTAAGGTGGTTCGGACTGAATCCCCAGTCCTACGTCCACCCCTCACCAAATTCGGTGAGACTTTACTAGTGCAACGCACTAAACCGTAGATCGGAAAAACCTCCGATTGCCTTCCTACTAACCACCGGTAGAAACGTCAACATCGCAGATCGGACAACTTCCGATTGCCTTCCTACTAACCACCGATAGGGACGTCAACACCGCAGATCGGACAACTTCCGATTGCCTTCCTACTAACCACCGGTAGGGACGATTAACAGTTTCAAATGTTTGAATGAAATGGAAAGAGAACAAATATGAAAATACTCAAACAAGATATAGAATATGCTCAAAGAGAAAAGATCTTGTCTGAGATTACTGGAACTTGAATCTGATGCTTCAATAGTATCTTCTTCCTTGTGAAAAGATCTTGCTTGGATCACCTTGAGTTGATGAAGAAGATGAAGGATGCATATTTGATCTCCCTTGAGAATGGGCTTCTTTGGATCACCTTGAGATGATGAAGAAGATGAAGGATGCAGATTTGATCTCCCTTGAAAACCTTGTGAAATCAGCTTCCTTGGATCACCTTGATAGCTTTGCTTGCTTCTGCACTTCCTTGGAGATTGCTTGCTTTGATATGAGCTTGAAACACCTTGGAATAGATGAAGAACTTCTTCACGAAGTACTGTTCACGGCTACAGTACCTCTTCTTCCAAGTCTCCTTTGATCTGCCTTGATGCATTGGATTCAATTGAGTTAATGAAGATGTGTATGGATGTAGCTTTGATCTTCCTTTTGATCCCCTTGAGTTGATGAAGAGATTTATGGATGAAGATTTGATTACCTTTGAGAGCTTGCTTGCTTCTAGCTTCCTTGGAGGTTGCTTACTTCAGATCTAAGATTGAATCACTTGGAGTGGATGTAGAACTTTTGCACTGAGTACTGTTCATGGCTACAGTACCCTTTCTTCCAAGCACCTCCTCTAGCCTCTCTTGATCTCTCTTTGATTCCTCTTGATCAACTAGGGTTTTCTAACCCTCTTGCATTGGTTTTATAGACTTTGAATGGTCCATAGACATCCCCTAGACCAGATCCACAAATCATGGGAGATTAGGTGAGTTTTGATTAAACAAATCCATGGAAAGGGGCTGGCCTCGAGGTGGAAAATGAAGTCAACAAATGTTGGCTCAGGGCTGGCGGTCGACCTGCAGAAGCGGGTGGTCGACCGCTACTAAGAAACGCTGTAGACGGATGGTCCCTGGTATTTCCGGTCGACCGCTACTGGGCTGGTGGTCGATCGCCACTGAGACTCGTGCAGACTGGGAGCTGCTGACTGGGGCGGTCGACCGCCCCTGTGCTGGCGGTCGACCGCCAGCTTGGCAGACCTTGGGTTTTCCCGGGTCGGTCCGTTAACCTCTTTAGCTCCGTCGCTTGAGTCCTTTAGTAATCCGTTCTCATCTGTGACATCAACCTTGATTGTCTTGAAGATTTCTATTGATTATATCGCTCCTATAATCAAAACTTTGTTCCGGGGGCAGACCCCTTGACCACATCCGTGTGCGAGGGCGCAATCATTAAGCTTTCACATTTGCCATCTCCACTCCATTCCTTGTTCATTTATTGACTTATCTTTCATGAGCAAAACATCACATATGTCAGTCATATGAGAGTGGAAAATAATAATGACTTATAGTGTTTAGCCATTATCAAAACCATGAATATCAAATAACTCAAATGACCACAGGGGCACAACATGACACACAGCTTGGAGAACGGTGTTTCAAAGCAAAATGAAGGAAAGACAGAAAACCAAAAAACACAACGAGACTGTAGCTCTAGACAATGAGCAAATCGGCTCTGGTTCTGAACCAAGAGACTAATGACGGCGACTCTCAATTGCTTCTTCTCCCCAATCTCTCTCTCAGCTCTCTCTCTGAACTTGCAGGCACTAGCTCTACTGGATTGTGTTAGCTCTTCTTCTCTCTGCTTCTTTTGCTTCAATCTCTCGATCACAGATTTCTTCGCATCACTTCTTATACGCGAATAGTTTCTTATTTATATATGCAGTAGAAAGAGGGCGTGTGGAAACCACATTTCCCGCCCAAGCTTTTCGTCCAGATCTGAGATCCAAGGCCACGTGGCAGCATCTGAGCTTAACTGCTTTCCACGTGTTACTAGCATAGCTCAACCTTCAGTCTTGGATCACGTGTGATGCGGGACGGGACCACGGACACGACAAGCTCGCGATCGTCCCTTAACGAGGGAAGCGTCGGACGTGCGCGGTTGAGAAACCGGCAGTGAGCTAGGGTGGTCGGCTCTCTCTTTCGTGCCCGGATCAGGTCACGGGACGGTAACGCTCTCTCTCGCAGCAGCGATGATATAAATAGAAAGCGAGCTAATTACCTTATCATGCTCTCTAGCAGCGGCATAAATAAGCATATATGAAATTAAGCAAAATGCCAAGTAAGGAGCGAGGACGATACCTCCACGCGCTCGGCGTGGGGACGACGGACCTGGCCGAAACTCGTACTCCCGGAACAATAATACACAAGATTACAATAATACAAATCGCTGCCCACTCCACGTAGGGAGGTAAAGGGCTACACAATGGGGTCCGGGAGGACCGAATTCGGGTTGACGGGCGGCTTCTCACGTTGATTCGGCAGCACCCGAACACGTGACGGTGGGGCCCACGTGCTGTCCGGAGGGGCCGTGTGGGACCCGGTGTCACCACTGTGGTGGGGACACTTGTGGAAGTGTTCCCTGGGCTGGCGGCACGCTGGTTCACCGGCCGGAGGCCAGGCGGCTCCGTTCGGCACCGGTCGGGATAACCGGCCACGGATCTGTAGCTTCTGGTTTTCAGCGTGCGTCCCGGCGAGAACGGGCGCTGCGATCAGCCCCGATGTCGGATCAACACGAGACTGGTGCCGTTGGAAAGCTAACTTCAAATCCTTCAACTTAGGTTTAGAAATCTGGCCTGGATCGGCACGGATCTGGGCTTTAATGAATTTACAACGTCCTGTTGTACAATATCCGAACACTCAGATCTGTAGGGCTATTCTCTGAGAACTGCCTTTGACTGCTATGCAACCCTTGGATTCAGACTTATACCTCTTCATGAAAGTTGTGGTAAATTGAGCTAGGAAAACGGCAAAATAGGTTTGGACAAGTTTGGATGTGACTACGAATTGATAGGAGTTTTTCACTAACAGTGGGTCAGATCTGGAAGTGGGCTGAAAGCACTGTAGCTGAGATAGAACACGAATTGTGAAAAATGGATAAAGGGCGGATCAAAAATCAAGAAAAATGGTGGATGTAGAGGATGATGGACAGAACTCCCAGTAAAATTGGGAGAGTTTTGAAAATTCAAAAAGGTGGTCGGAGGTGGGAAACTCAGAGCTGTTGTCACTGTAGATAGAGACAAAACAGATCTGGGAATGCAAAATGAACAAAAATGGAAAATTACTAAATGGAGGAGTTTGGACGTGAAAATTTAGGTGGAGGTGGGGATTCAAGATAGAAACAACCTCTGAAAATTTTAGATCAAGAGGATGTCGGGGTAGAGAGCAGTAATTCTCGAAGTGGCCTTCTGTCTAGCAGGACAGAACCTGGATAGAACTTCCGACGGTGGCTCGATGGCGGCACGAACGGCGGCGGCGGCGGCACAGATGATTACCGGAGGTGAAGAGAGGATGATAGAAGGGATACCACTCTAGAAATGAGGTTGGGGATGAAGAAAACCAGAGGGAGAGAGAGAGAGGGTCAAAATTCTCACAAGGGGGGGCTCTTGCACAATGCTAGGATGGTTGACCAACCCCACATGGTCTAGGTGGACCAATAGGAAAGGGGTGAGGGCCCCCTTGCTTGGGCCTACTGGAATTTTACATATAAACCCACTAAGACTTACAATTGCGTACCCATATAACACATGGGTATACATACAAATATGAAAGGTCATAAATACAAACAAAATGCGGACGGTCTTGCCTCGATGTCCCCATCAATTCTCACCGGGTGGGAGGAACTCGACCCCGTCGAGTAGGGGTATGGATGCTCGAGTACTCCGGCGGATCCATCACCGTGCCAAGTAACACGGGTATGCTCCACTCCAAGTGACCGTCACCTGCTCATTCCATATATACTCGATATGCACGAACTGCTATGGGCTAAAGGTGGACACTTCGGGTGGGGCACTCTCAAAATGGGAGGAGGCGGCTCGAAGACTCACTAGGAATCACCGATGGGTCCCTATAGGTGACTGATCCGGGTATAGATGTAGAACCGATCCCATACTCATCGAATGAGTCCACTCGCCTCTTACTCATAAGAGAATGACAACGAGCTTGCACAAGACATATGCAGACAGACATATCACACAAAGAAAAAGCACACCGACTCATCTATGACCCTAGACACACCTAATGTTAGTCCGACCCGTACATGGGTGACGGCGGACCAGGACACCCGAACGTATGCCATGCATGCATCTGACGTAACCGGTGGTTGACATCATGCGAAAATCCTAGATCTCCTAAGGTGGGCTATGCATACATATGGGATGTGGATGTGGGAGGGCCAAGAGTATCTCCCCTAGATGATGGCGTATCTTGTAAGTGTACGGGCTTGGTGGGCATAGACGACCCGGCCCGTGGGGAAGGGGTGTGGTAGCGGACTCCCTCGAGGAAATGAAGTGAATGTGGAGGGTCTAAGGATCCACTAGGGAGTGGGTCAAAGGGATCAAAGAAGGTATGACCCCTTATGGTGGGTTCCCACAAGTCACGGTCCCACGTGTAGAAGTTTTGAAGGTGTGGATAGTCACCTTCTTGAATGGTGACGGGTGGGACGGGGATCGTAGGCAAGAAGTATGATTCCTCCCTCGGACAAAAGGGTATGAATTCGGGCTCGTCCGGTAGCGAGAGAAGTAGAAGAACCTCCGTGGTGACACAACCCACGGTGCACTCGGAGGTAATGGACCCGAAGACCGGATGGGTGAAGCTAAGACTAGCGTGTTGGTCAAAACCTCGGGCCAAAAGATGCGTCAACTCCCATTGTGAATCTAATCCCATGACAAGATCGTCCAACGTATCAACATGGTGACGAGATCGAAATGTGGTATGGAATGAGTTGACCGGCACTATAGGTAGGATGGGGTCCATGGATGGAAAGGGAGGTGGGACCAAGCCATCCTTGAGCCAACTAAAAAGCGGCTCGGCGATGTATAGTGTACCCGTTAGAAATACGGGTGGCTCGGGCCTTGGTGGCTCCAAATGAGATGGTTCCGAATCAAGTTCAGAAATAGAGAGTGATGACATTGGAGCTCTCATGGGTGAGGAAGGAATGTCCTTCTCGTGGTGAAGGGGTCCTTGGGGTGGCTCCGGGAACAACCAATCTATCCCGATAGACCGATCTAGGCTAGTACTAAACCGATCTAGGCTTGTACTAAACCTTTGCACTTGTCCCATCATGGCGTGGAACATTGCGCCCACTTCATCGGGACTATAGGCTCGGGATGCGGCCGTGGTTGTAAAGATGGGGTTGGGTCCCCTAGGAATGGAGATGCAAGACCATTTTTTTTTAAGTTTAAAAGTAAAATGTGATGCTAACTAATGCACCTAGACATAACCAAAACTCGGTACGCGGCGGAGATAACCGATCCGAAGACCACTCGCGCAAGTGTGCGACCTTCCCGATAGGCGTAGCCTAACGTTCGGACAACACCTTTTGATATACCGGGTTATTGGGATGCAATGCAAAAGACACTTTTTTTTGACACCCTAGACTCAACTTGGCTCTGATACCAAATTGATGTGGGACGGGACCACGGACATGACAAGCTCACGATCGTCCCTTAACGAGGAAAGCGTTGGACGTGCGCGGTTGAGAAACCAGCAGTGAGCTAGGGTGGTCGGCTCTCTCTTTCGTGCCCGGATCGGGTCACGGGACGGTAACGCTCTCTCTCGCAGCAGCGGTGATATAAATAGAAAGCGAGCTAATTACCCTATCATGCTCTCTAGCAGCGGCATAAACAAGCATATATGAAATTAAGTAAAATGCCAAGTAAGAGCGAGGACGATACCTCCACGCGCTCGGCGTGGGGACGACGGACCCGGCAGAAACTCGTACTCCCGGAACAATAATACACAAGATTACAACAATATAAATCACTGTCCACTCCACGCAGGGAGGTAAAGGGCTACACAATGGGGTCCGGGAGGACCGAATTCGGGTTGACGGGCGGCTTCTCACGTTGATTCGGCAGCACCCGAACACGTGACGGTGGGGCCCACGTGCTGTCCGGAGGGGCCGTGTGGGACCCAGTGTCACCACTGTGGTGGGGACACTTATGGAAGTGTTCTCTGGGCTGGCGGTACGCTGGTTCACCGGCTGGAGGCCAGGCGGCTCCGTTCGGCACCGTTCGGGATAACCGGCCACGGATCTGTAGCTTCTGGTTTTTAGCGCGCGTCCCGGCGAGAACGGGCGCTGCGATCAGCCCCGATGTCGGATTGACACGAGACTGGCGCCGTTGGAAAGATAACTTTAAATCCTTCAACCGAGGCTTGGAGATCTGGCCTGGATCTGCACGGATCTAGGCTTTAATGAATTTACAACGTCATGTTGTACAATATCCGAACACTCAGATCTGTAGGGCTATTCTCTGAGAACTACCTTTGACCGCTATGAAACCCTTGGATTCAGACTTCGACCTCTTCATGAAAGTTGTGGGAAATTGAGCTAGGAAAACGCCAAAACTGGATTGGATAAGTTTGGATGTGGCTACAAATTGATAGGAGTTTTTAACTAACAGTGGGTCGGATCTGGAAGTGGGCTGAAAGCACTGTAGCTGAGATAGAACACGAATTGTGAAAAATGGATAAAGGGCAGATCAAAAATCAGGAAAAATGGTGGATGTAGGGGATGATGACAGAACTCTCAGTAAAATTGGGAGGGTTTGGAAAATTCAAAAAGGTGGTCGGAGGTGGGAAACTCAGAGCTGTTGTCACTGTAGACAGAGACAAAATAGATCTGGGAATGCAAAATGAACAAAAATGGAAAATTACTAAATGGAGGATTTTGGACGTGAAAATTTAGGTGAAGGTGGGGATTCAAGATAGAAACAACCTCTGAAAATTTCAGATCAAGAGGATGTCGGGGTAGAGAGCAGTAACTCTCGAAGTGGCCTTCTGTCTAGCAGGACAGAACCTGGACAGAACTTCCGACGGTGGCTCGATGGCGGCACGAACGGCGGCGGCGGCGGCGACACTGATGATTACCGGAGGTGAAGAGAGGATGATAGAAGGGATACCACTCTAGAAATGAGGTTGGGGATGAAGAAAACCAGAGGGAGAGAGAGAGAGGGTCGAAATTCTCACAAGGGGGGGCTCTTGCACAATGCTTTTTCTCATTTCATTAATTCTAGAATAATAGAAATACATGACTTATATAATAAATAAAAAAAGACCATGAATACCCTTAGATCTAGGATCTGGAGGGGCATTTAAGGGACTTCATATTTGATTCAAATAAAATAAAAAAATGAAATTCCTAATTAATTTTAATGGGGGGACAAGGTAGGTGAGGTAGGTAGCCTACCTTTGAATTTTTAATCCACTTGTCTCCCATGTGGTCAATTGGCATTCCAACCTTCTAGATGGCCACCTAGGATGGTTGACCAACCCCACATGGTCTAGGTGGACCAATGGGAAAGGGGTGAGGGCCCCCTTGCTTGGGCCTACTGGAATTTTACATATAAACCCACTAAGACTTACAATTGCGTACCCATATAACACAAGGGTATACATACAAATATGAAAGGACATAAATACAAACAAAATGCGGACGGTCTTGCCTCGATGTCCCCATCAACGTGCCTTCCTTAAACTTTACGAACAAGTGTCCTGTCAAAATGTTAGACACTCATTCAGCATAAGACAGTTAGACAACCATAGGAATTGCACAGATTTAATAGAGCATGAGAGCAAAAGTGCACGGACTCAAATATGCATGAATTATAACGTGCATCGACCTTATTAGGCTGTAAGAGAACCATGCACAGACATTATGTGTGCAAGAATCAACGATTGCACCGAGCCAACAAGCTATACAACTATCGTGCACAGACCTTGCGCTTGCAAGGGAAAAGGATTCCACAGACCTTCTGTGCATATACAAGAAATGTGCACCGACTCTGAAGTACATTCAGTAAGTTATGCACAGACTTCACTCGAGCAATATGAAGGTATGCACCGATGTGATTGTGCACGAAACAATATTACACATACTTTATGTGCACCACACAATGAATTGCACCGACTTATTATGCAACCTACGCATATGTATGAAAGTCATGCACGGACTCATTTGCGTGCAACAGTAACGGTTGCACCGACCTTGTGTCCCTTAGACACCAACATGCACAGACTCTCTACGGAATAATCTAGGAATTGCACCGACTCAATTTATACCAGTATTTGACATGCACCGAGTATGAGTGAAGTTCGTCAGGAACTTGCACCGACTCATAGTAAGAATACACCATGAAAGTGCAGAGAGGTTTTAATGCAAGTGACTGATAATTATCTGACATTTATGAAAGATTCATCAAAATACACAACATCCTCGTGGTCAAGAAAAAGTAGTCAAAGTCAACTCTATAGTCAACCATGTCAACTCTACTGTTGCCAATTAATCAAAACACATTCAGCACATGTAGCATCACACACACTGCTGATCAATCCCAAAGGAGGTCCAACATTCTTCCCCTTTTTGATGATGGCAACACCTAAAAAGTTGCTGGCAACTGCCCAAAAGAAATGCAGGAGAAATGATGTATTTTGATGAGACATAAAGCACAGTCAGATATTATTGACAAAAGCCAAACTCCCCCTGAATGAAAGACTCCTCCCCCTTAAGCAAAATATCATGAAATCTTTCTCTTCCCTTCTCTCTCCCTTTAGCTATCAGAATCACTCCCCCTATAAGCATAGTCTTTCCTATGATCTCAATCTCTCCCCCTTTGTTCCAGAATAGAGAAGAATAGAGATAGAGAAGAATAGAGAAGGAGACACCTGAATAATCTCTACCCCTTTGCCATTAGCAAACAAGGAGTGAGGGAGACAGAATAACAATATGTGCAATGGTTCAGAATATAAGCAAATTATTGGATAATTCTTTAGATATAATGATCAATCATTGTGCATTCTTGACAAATATCAGGTTTAACAGTTATAGAAGGTAGAGTAAATTTACTGATTTTCTAAAATAGGTTATAGCATCTGTTTATAGCAATGAACCTAAGTCACATGATCATGATTGACTAGGTCAAGACTGTATCCTACTGATTTCAGACTTAATGAATATCAAAGAGAGTGACCTGAAAATGTATTGAGGTTAAACAATTGACACTTAGTGAATTTTGAATTTCAAGGGTTACATCAAGTCTTTTTCACTTCTGATTTTGAATCTGAACTCAGTGAACAGACAAGTGTCATTTATACCGTTGACATTAAGGGTACACGTGGGTTAGACGCCAGTACCCCGAGTTACTAAGCATAAACTACCATATCTGTAATATCCCGGACCCTTCGAATCCTTCTTTTTGGGTCCCGGATCTTTTTTCTCGGAGAGTCCGACTCCGTTGTGTCTGAAATTATGTTTCGGACATCTTTCGTGTTCGGATCCGTGCGTTTCGGATCAGTTTCAGAAGTTCTGGAACGTGTTCCGCGGTTTCCCGTATTTTTCCCTAACAGGACCTACGGAACCCCGTAGCGGGTGAATCGAGTCATTCACCTTCTCAGAAGTGGTACCACAATGATCAACGCGTTCCAACGATCACGGCGGTATATTTTTCTATTTTTCATATTTTTCAAAAAAATTAGATTTTCTATATAAACCCATTTTCGTTTCTTTTTCTTTCCCCATTTCTTCTTCTTCTTCCTCCTTCCGCCGTGACACACCCGCGCCCCCCTCTCTTTCTCTCTCCTCTCCCGACGACGATGCGTCACGCCCCTCCGGTTGCAGACGGTGGTGGGCGACGGTGCGGCGGCATAGGCGGTGGTGAGACGATCGCGTGGGTGTGCGGAGTTCGTGGGAAGCCCGAAGGAACGAGGGTTTCTAAGGCATTCTTTGCGGTTTGGGGACGATCTGGCGCGCCTCGAAGCGAGATCGAGGTAGGGTGACGTTCCCTAGCTCCATGTCTTCCTTGCCCGTGATTTTTAGGCCGAGGCGAGGTCGAGAGAGGGTCGTTTCGTGCCGGGAAGGGTAAAGCATGATTTGGGGTTTGAGCGCCCGATCTAGCGTTTTGAGCCGCCATTCCGCGATTTGAGGGTGTAGATGCATGCTAGGATGCTTGGGGATGGATTCCCCTTCGTTTCCCCCTCAAACGGGGTTGTATGGGGCCATACATGGGGTTTTTCCGGTGAGTTCGCCATTCTCGATTTCGCGAACAGTACACGGTTTACAGTAACTGTTTTATCTACAAGCGGCCTAAGACGGACCGTTTTTGGCATTGGGCGGCCCCAAGTTGGACCGTTTCAAGCCTTGGAGTGTCGGCAAGGTAAGTGGTCACTCGATAGACCGACTACCATTGCGCGGCCCTATGTCAGACCGTTTACCCCTGGAGACCAGCGTAGTCTTCGAGGTTCTCTGACTGTTGGGTTTTACCGTTGAAGATACGCGGCCAGAGTTGGACCGTTTACACTTTGAACGGCCTGAGTAGGACCGTTTAGTCTTTTTACCGTTGGGGGATTGGACGGTCCCAAGGGAGACCATTTTTATCCTAGAGCGGTCCAGAATGGACCGTTTACGTTCTGAACGGCCTATGTGAGACCGTTCTGTCCCTGGGTGATTCGCCTTGGGACGGTCTACGTTAGACCGTTTTCACCCAGAGGCGGTCCAATGAGGACCGCTACGAGTGCTTTGTCCAATCGGGGTTTCTTTCTTGCCGATTCGAGTGTCGGGCGAGTGGACCTCGATCCACGTGCTGACCCGTGGTCTGACTGATACTGGGCATTATGTGGGGACCACATGTTAGGGTGCCGTGGGATCTCGGGAGTTGGACTTCTCGGCTTGTGTAACCGTGAGTCGGTGTCGGTACGAGGAGCGACCCTTGTACTTTGTCCGGTTTAGACGTTATTTTCCGTTGACTAGAGAGTATACTCCTTCAGTGACCCTCCACTAGTTGTAGCCTTCCGACACGAGAGTGGTCCCACCAGGGAGTGGTGGCGAGGCTACCCTGAGAGATGATTTTGGACTGGTTTCCGTCGAGCCCCGCGTCTATCAGCCAGAGTCCGGCTGAGGGGAAAACCAGTCAGAGGGCCAGACCAGGGACGCACGGTCTGTGTGTGCACACGTGGTTGGGGGCGGTTGGACGCGCGCTAACGAGCGCGACCCCAGCTAGTCACTTGTTCTGTGGTTACTTGTACGGTATCCCCGTTCCACCAGGGGTCGAGGGTGACACCCGAGGTGCAGTTTAAGCCGTTAGTGGACGCATCCGGCCTTGCTTCTAGTGGGTTGGTACTCCTGTCTTTGTCTGGTAGCGACTCTTTGAGTTTTGACGAGTCGTCTCGATTTTCATGCTCTGCGTTCGGTACTAGCCACAGTAGTAGCTCGTAGTTACTTTTCGCGCAGTTTCTCGATTTACGAGGTGGGGACCGGATGATCCCTACTGAGCCTTGTGTTTTGAGGCTCATTCCCTGCGTGTTTTCCGTGTTTCAGGTGAGACGCGGCTTCAGGGGAGCACTTCAGAGGCTCCATGTGGTTCAGGTGCCCAGGGTTAGTTGCCAGTTGCCAGTTCCGGGGTATGCCCCGTGTAGTTGTACTTTTCTCTTTGGACTGTACTAGTTATGGACTACTGTTATATTTTAGACTGTTGTTATTTTTATGGACCATGTAATTTAATTAATGTCATTAATTGCTTCCTGCTTAATTTATTTAATCTACGTAGCTCTGCAATTATTTTAGATTTTTGTGTATCTCCACACCATCCTTTTAACCCTTCCGAGTCTTCGGGCTCGTGGGTGGCAGTTCGAGATTCGGGTTATCGGGCCTTCTTGGTGTTCGGATCCCGGGTCGTTACAGCTAGTATCAGAGTGCGGTTGTGGATATATATGAGAATCGTAAATAGTTGCAGTGGTCCACTAGTCCACAATGATGATGTACAGTTGGTAGTGACTTAGGGCACTGTGTGTTTTATTGATTCCGTTGTTTCCCGTGTCTTCTGTCTGTTTGCAGTAGGCGGGTATGGCGCCGAGGCGGAGGACTCACTCTTAGCAGGGACAGTCGACAGAGGTGCAGGAGGAGCAGAGCAGAGTGCCACCAGTTACCACCTAGGTAGGGGATGCAGCGAGAGTTTCGGGGGCCAAGGATTTCTTTCAGAGCATGTTTCAGGCCATGACTCAGCAGTTTGGCGGTGATGCTGGCGAGGGCTCATCGGCTAGGGGTCGACCCAGTCGTGCTGTGAGGGACTTCTTGCAGTTTCACCCACCCTATTATGAGGGCCAGCCAGATCCCGATGTGGCCAGGCGATGGCTTGATGAGATGGAGAGAGTGTTCAGTTCCATGTGCTATGTTGAGGAGGACATGGTGATGTTGGCCTGTAACCAGTTGTAGGGTACGGCTCGAGATTGGTGGTCTTCAGAGTGGAAGACATCCTTTCAGTCTCGCCCGCTCCAGGAGATCGTGTGGAAAGACTTCGTCACGATCTTCGAGCGTACTTTCTATCCATCCTATGTTGGTACGCAGAAGATGCGTCAGTTTTTGGAGCTGGTTCAGGACGACATGTCAGTGTTGCAGTACAGGGCTTGGTTTATGGAGTTAGGCCGTTATGCTCCCCATATCATGGAACATGAGGGAGTGAAGACGGAGCAGTTCGTGCAGGGTTTGAGGCAGGAGCTGAGGCACCTCTTAATGGCGAACGCTGCTACTGATTTGGAGATAACATCTCGTGTGGCGACATCTTTGGAGCTGGATATGCAGAAGGTTCGAGGACCGGGAGGCCAGGGGCAATCCCAGTCAGGCCGTAGTCAGCACATGGCTACCCAGCAGCAGAGTACTTTCCAGCACGCCATGGGTAGTTCGGGAGTGTTGACACCGGCAGCGTCAGTGACATGATTTGCGTCTTTTGGCTCCAAGGTCAAGAAGTTTCTTAAGAAGAGTTTCCGTAAGAAGCACAAAGACCAGAGGTAGGCGTCATCGGGCAATGTACAGCAGCCGATTCCTTTTTAGCGTCAGGGATCAGTGGGTGGATCGTGGGGAGTGTCACGCCCCGAGCCTTTATTATAGCGGAAGACTCGCTCGAGAAATGCGAACAGCCGGCATGGTAAGCCTCTTGCAAGCAAGAACGACCAGAGCGCGAGACAATCACACACATAAATGCAATTGCATAGAATTTAATCAAACTCCAACTTTATTTCATAAATGATCAAGGTATTCCTTTACAATAATCACCTTTCATTCTACTAGACTCAAGAAATAAGAAAATTACATTGACTCAATCTAAACATTATAGACTTCCTAAGTCTTCGCTCGTAGCTTTACAAGACTTTCACTCACTTCCGGACCCGCCACTAGTATAGCCCGAATCCGAATCTGAACTACTTCCATCTCCTGAAAAATGTTGGAAAATAGGTAATGAGCACACTTGCCCAGTAGGTATCTTCGCATCAACATGAAGGCACTATTAAAGTAATTAATAATTTAGCTCTAAAGAAGTAAGGCAAAATCATGCGAATGCAAATATCATGCGATTAAATCAAAGTAACACGATAATCATGTAAGATAGAGTGAGTAAGAATGAACTTATCAAGAATATAACAAGAACATGATATTGGCCTTTTCATGAACAAGAATGTAATGAGAATGCACTATCAAGCCACATAATCAACACTCCAGCATCTTATAGTTATGAGCAAGTGCTTCGTGAATTTCTGTGGAATATCGAGCAAGAAAGTCATGTATAAGAGTTAATCATGCTGCACCGTGTTGTGGATTTTAACTTCACGAGCCGTGGATAATTCACTTATTTATAAAGAAAGTACTCCCAGCGCAATGCGACGCCAGTAGCATCATACCCCATGGTTTATAAAATAGTATGTTTCCGACAATCAGTCGAGGGGACTAGCATAGAGCCCTTGAACACAATCAGTGCTCGATCGCATCTTCAAGTATAAATCAAGCTCTTACCACGCATGATAATAAAGTATGGCCAAGAATATAGCAATATCAAATAATGAAAATCAATGTATGAACGCTTCAATTTGAATATGAGGAATTCAAGAATGACATTAAACAAGGTTATGCTCATAAAATAAATTGACAGCATAACGGTACATTCTTAATCATTCATTCATCGCATTGGGTTTCTTGGTCAATATGATAAGTTCTAAACTATCATTAGTCCAGCTAGAACCTTAGAAAATCAACACTTTGGTCAAACCTTGGGTTAACAGAACAAGGACTGTGACGGTCGTTTACTGGGCCGTTACATCATGTGACGCTCCAGTAGAGGGCCGTTACAATGATCAGAGTCCAGAGCAATCAAAAATAGACTCAGAGAAATGTGACGGTCATGCAATGGGCTGTTACGTGATTCTGACGGTCCAATGTAAGGCCGTTACATTACTAGATCCAGAAAACAACGATAGTGTATTCTAGTTAATGGACTTTAATGGTACAACCAACTCGGCGTCCTAGTGGGAATCCCAGGCTCGCGGAGAATTACGGAGGTCTTGAAACAAGATTTCCTAGTCCATTGGAAGGAATATCCAATAGAGAGGTCCTCATGTCCAAGAATATGTTCCTATAGTGCAAAATGTGAACTAATGGTCAACATACCGGAGTATGTGCCATGTACTTATAGAAATGACTCTATTGATAAAGAAAGAATATATATATATATATATATATATATATATATATATATATCGATGTGAAATCATGATAAAAACTCTATCAATACATCATTCAAAATCATGTTTCTAATTACAAAACTATAGAGTTTGGGCTCATGAAATTAACATAACTTAAAGTAATAGTGAGATACCGAAACATGTAATACCTATCATGAATGATTAAATAATCTCAAAGTCACGTAATCAGGTTAACACTTAGGTAACTAGGCATAATAATATGTAAATCTGGCAAGTTTCCAATATGTCTTGAGTTGACAGTACACAGGCACCTGACGGTCTAGCCAAGGCGCGTCACATGGATTGTGATGGTCTATCGAACAGCCGTTACAGAATGTAACGCTCCTGCATAGATGCGTCAGAGTCAACAGAGAAATCAATAGGCAACCAGGGACTGTGACGGTCCATCGTATGGCCGTTACTTAAGTGTGATGGTCCTACTATGGTGCGTTACAGTATCTGCTGACAGAAAATGATATGAAACCTAAGAGATCAACTCACATCATGTCTAAATCAAATACCATGTCTATTCTAGGCATGATAACGAAGTATAGGCTATCTATATGCATGGGTTCCAGTGAATAGACAAGATAACTTCTTTTATTTCTATTTAAGGCTAAAAGATGTATGAAATGCATGGAACTATGAAAACATGAAATTGATGATCTATGATGCATGAAATTCAGTCAAACCAGAGGGCTTTTAGTCCTATCAAGATGTTTTTGCCGTTCATGAGATGACCTACCTCTTAGCTTGGCTTTAAACTTCCAATTTAGGGTTTGAAAAACGTGCCCTAGCTCTCCTTTTCCTGTGACTTTTCAGCAACTTCCTTGGGCTCTAACTCCACGACCTCTTGACCTAAAGATGTGAAATTTTGAGAGTAGTTAGTCTAAAGTATTGTAAACAAATTCCTCTAAAGAACTTACCCGAGATTATAACTCCTTACCTTGATTCCACGCTAGCAAAAGTAAGGGTCGCGCAGTTCAGAACTAGGTCCTATTTATAGGGTTCTAGCTAGGGTTTGAAGATTAGATCGATTCTAGAGTCCTTAATCTGCTAAAACCTGATCTCTAAGAGTCCTTAGTAATGTTATAACTCTTCCCAAGTTGATCCCTAGTGGATAAGATCATCAAGTTCCCATCTTTTTATAAGTTCTTCAACTTGCGGAATTCACAGAGTGTAACGGTCGTAGACCCATGCGTTACAAGCATGTGACGGTCGCGTGATAGACCGTTACATTCAACGTATATAGAGTTTCAAATAAGTAAAACTCTTTTATTCATTTATCCATATAATTATCTTAGATAATTAGTCTTTATCCTTAAAATCTGTGAATAAGCTAAATAACCTTCTAGAACATGGGCCAAACTTAATGGGCTTGGTCCTTAAACCTTTTGGATAATAATTAGATAGGCTAGGTTAACTATTTTAACCTAATTGGGCCTTATAATGACTTATAATTCTACTAATCCATTTATAAATTTATTTAGGCCTTTATAATTTCTAAAAAATTATTTTATAATTCAAAAATTATTTATATAAATTCCGGGGCACTACACACTCCCCCACTTAGAAGAATTTGGTCCCCAAATTTAATACATGGATTATGGAGAGTGTACTTACAGTTGAATAATTCTGGAAATCTTCTACGCATAAATTCCTCTGTTTCCCATGTTGCTTCATATGGCCATGTTTTATTCCATTGGATCTTGACCATATGAACAACTTTATTCCTTAATTGACGCACTTCCCGATCCAGAATCTTTATTAGCGTTTGCTCATATGTCATATCCTTCTGAATCTCCAGATTGTCATAAGTGATAATATGGTCAGGATCGTATACATACTTCTTCAGCATGGAGACATGAAATACGTCATGGACTCCTGCTAATTGTGGAGGTAAAGCCAATCTATAAGCCACTTCACCGACCCTTTCAAGGATTTAAAA
The DNA here is from genome assembly GCA_022559845.1 of Amorphophallus konjac. Taxonomy (NCBI): domain Eukaryota; kingdom Viridiplantae; phylum Streptophyta; class Magnoliopsida; order Alismatales; family Araceae; genus Amorphophallus; species Amorphophallus konjac. The sequence goes on from CM040121.1 coordinate 155,471,511, forward strand.
TGGGCCAATGAACCTTGGAGTTAGCTTTCCTTTAATACCAAATCTTCGAATACCACGACCTGGAGAAACTTTCAAATATATATGATCTCCTACCTGAAACTCCAAGTCACGTCTTCGATTGTCAACATAAGACTTTTGCCTATCTTGTGCCATTTTCATTCTCTCTTGAATGAGCTTGATTTTCTCCGTAGAATCCCTGATAAGGTCGGAGCCTAAAAATTACTTTTCCCCTATTTCATTCCAACATATTGGTGATCGACAACTTTTACCATATAGGGCTTCAAAAGGTGCCATTTGTATGCTAGCCTGATAACTATTATTATATGCAAATTATACTAAAGGCAAGTGATCATGCCAACTACCTCCAAAATCGATAGCACAGGCTCTGAGCATATCTTCTACCACCTAATTTGTTCTTTCCGTCTGATCATCAGTTTGTGGATGAAAGGCTGTGTTGAAATTCAATCTAGTCCCTAGTGAATGTTATGGGCTCTTCCAGAATTGTGATGTGAATCATGGATCTCTATCAGATACAATAGAGACAGGGACACCATGTAATTTGATAATTTCCTTTATGTATGATGCTGCTAGAATATCCACAGACCATCGACTCTTTATTGGTATGAAGTGTGCAGATTTTGTCAATCGATCTATGATTACCCATATGCCATCGTGTCCTCCTCTGGTCTTAGGTAAACCCATAATGAAGTCCATCCCTATACTCTCCCATTTCCATTCGGGAATATCCAAGGGATGTAATTTACCTGCGGGTCTAAAATGTTCAGCTTTAACTTGTTGGCAGGTTAGACAACGAGACACGAAATCAGCTATCTCTCTCTTCATATTGGGCCACCAGAAACTTCTTTTCAGATCTTGATACATCTTTGTACCTCCTGGATGAATGGAGTACTTGGACTTGTGTGCTTCATCTAGGATTAGTTTCTTCGTAGCCTCATGATCTGGTATACATATTCGGCCCTTAAATAACAATCTTCCGTCATTGGAAATAGAAAAATCCGGCCTTTGTTCAACATTAGTCTTAATTTCCAGTAATATAGGATCATCATCTTGTAACTTGACCAAGTCCTCTATTAATGTAGGTTGAGCTCGAATATTAGCTATGAAACAATCTTCTTCCTTTATGTCAATATCTAAGTTCAATTGAGCAAATTGAGGAACAAGGTCGGTTACACTAATCATACGACTTGATAACATACCCATTGGTTTTTTGCTGAGTGCATCTGCTACAGCATTTGCCTTGCCAGGATGATACTGAATGATAAAATCAAAGTCTTTGAGATATTCTAACCACCTCCTCTGCCTCATGTTAAGTTCTTTTTGAGAAAATAAATATTTCAAGCTCTTGTGATCTGAGTAGACCGTAAACTTCTCTCCATAAAGATAATGACACCAAATTTTCAAGGTAAAAATAACTGCTGCCAATTCTAAATCATGTACAGGATAATTTTCCTCATGCCGTTTCAGTTGTCTTGAAGAATAACAGATTACCTTTCCATTCTGCATGAGAACGCATCCTAAGCCAATGCCAGACGCATCCGTATACACTTCGAATCCACCACCCTCCATTGGTAGTGACAAAACAGGGGCTGTTGTAAGATGATTCTTAAGAGTTTGGAAGTTCTTCTCACATTCCTTTGACCAGACAAAAGGATTTTCTTTTCTGGTGAGTCTAGTTAAAGGAACTGCTATCTTTGAGAAGTCCTTAATGAATCTTCTATAATAACCAGCTAGACCCAGAAAGCTCCTTACTTCAGACACAGTCGTAGGCCGACTCTAATTCTTGACAGCTTCTACCTTAGAAGGATCCACAACAATACCTTCTTTTGAAATAATTAATGTGGCATAGGAATGAGACTTCCTCGAGCCAGAATTCACACTTATTGAGTTTGGCATAAAGCTTGTGTTCTCTAAGTGTTTGCAAAGCTATCCTTAGATGTTCTTCATGTTCTTCTTTTGTCTTGGAGTATATCAGGATATCATCGACGAAGACGACAATGAATTGATCCAGGTATGGCTGGAAGACACTGTTCATAAGTTGCATAAATGCTGCTGGGGCATTAGTTAACCCAAATGGCATTACCACGAATTCATAGTGTCCATAACGACTTCGAAAAGTCGATTTATAAATGTCCTCTTCTTTGATTCTAAGCTGATGATAACCTGATCTGAGGTCAATCTTAGAAAAATATTCTGCTCCCAAAAGCTGATCGAAGAGCTCATCAATACGCAACAATGGATACTTATTTTTAATTGTCAGCTGATTCAGTCGCCGGTAATCGATGCATAGCCTGAGAGAACCATCCTTCTTCTTGACAAATAAAATCGGCGCACCCCAAGGGGATGTGTTAGGTCTGATGAAACCCTTGTCTAGTAGTTCCTGCAACTGCCTTTTCAGTTCCTTGAGTTCGGTGGGGGACATCTTGTAAGGGGCTATAGAAACAGGTGCTGCTCCTGGAATGAGTTCGATTGTGAAGTTCACTTCCCTCTCGGGTGGTAAACTGGGTAGTTCGGATGGAATTACATCTGGGAACTCATTTACAATAGGGATGTCTGCTATAATAATATCCTTGGACTTTGAAATAATGACAGAAGCAAGGAAAGCTTCACATCCTCGCGAGATAAGTTTGCAAGCGTGAAGTGAGGATATAATAGTGGGGTGTTTCTTGTATTTGATGCCAAGAAAAGAGAATCTAGGAAGACCAGGTTTTCGAAAGGATATTATCCTATTTTGGCAATTGATATAGGCATCGTGATCTACAAGCCAATCTACTCCTAAAATGGCATCATAACCTTTCATGTCAAGGCACACGAGGTTTGCGGGGAGATTGTGACCTTCTACTATCACTTCGCTATTAGGATAATAGTCGGTAAGCCTTGTTCCAGAACCTAAGGGTGTGGAAATAGCGAGATCCGAAGGTAAGGGGACTGATGCAATTGACAATGTTTTTGCAAAGGTAGTGGAAATAAAAGAATGAGAGGCACCAGTATCAAATAGCACAAATGCAGGATGAGAGCAAATTTGGAGAGTACCTTCCATAAGCCCATCATCCCTGGGCACTTCCTCGTCTTCTAAGATGGCATTAAGGCGAGCCTGCCTCCTGCGTCCTCCAGATGACTGGTCCTTCATAAGGGGGTAATCCGGCATGCGATGCTCCCTGCTCCCACAACGTAAACAAGCGCCACGGCGCTTCCAACACTCTTCAGCCGAATGGCCGAATTTTTCACAAAATGTACAAGCCGTGGGGACCTGCTCCTTCTCCTCCTTAACTTTCTTTTGCTTATGGGAACTCCCACCGTTCCCATTCCTCGATCTTTTCTTATTATCACGGCTTTGGTAGGGTTCCGTGATACTAAATTTCTCCTTCTTATGACGCCGATCAGAACGTCGACTTGACTCTTCTCCTTTCCATTTTAACTTCTCGACCTTTTCTAAGGTCCTTTCACACAAGTATGCCCGTTGGACCATCTCCGCATAAGTACAGATGTTTTGTGTCCCGAGCTACTGAATGAAGCCGAGTCGTAACCCGTCCATAAACTGATTTGCCTTCAATAAATCGATATTGATTAGATGTGATGCGTACGGTGCTAACCTTGAGAATTGTAGTTCATACTCTGCCACCGACATCATCCCTTGTCTAAGGGAGGCGAACTCCATGGCTTTTCTCTCTTTCACGTGCTCAGAAAAGTACTTGGCACGGAATAAAGTAAGAAAATCGTCCCATGTATGAGGTGCATCGGCCGGAGGTGCCGGAACCGATTTCCACCATGTGCGGGCATCTTTATTTAGTTGAAATGTTGCTAGACGCACCTTCTCTGGATCAGTGCATTGAATAACATTAAATATACGATTCATCTCGTCTATCCAATTCTCTGCTTTATCGGGATTAGAAGATCCATAGAATCGCGGAGGGTTCAAACTCCAGAAATTGCGATGTAGGTGACCAGCCCTTGCCCCTGCACCGCCTTGTGCTATAGTTTGCAATACCTGAGTAAGGACGATAACTGTTTGTTGCATACCATCCCAATCTACACGATGAGCCATTTGTAAGATAAGGTACCTGGGAGAAAATAACAACTTGTTATTTCTCATAAAATTGGAACGAACAAAATAAATCTTAAAGCTAATTAGTTATCTTATCCCGGGCTCTACCCACTTCTCACATGGGTATGGAATTTCGTCCTTAGTTCATAGGTAGTGGTCCTTAAATCTTGGACTTATCCTATGACATGATTCCTTTCCCTAAGTCCTGAGACTTAGGCTCTGATACCAACTTAACTGTCACGCCCCGAGCCTTTATTACAGCGGAAGACTCGCTCGAGAAACGCGAACAGCCGGCATAGTAAGCCTCTTGCAAGCAAGAACGACCAGAGCGCGAGACAATCACACACATAAATGCAATTGCACAGAATTTAATCAAACTCTAACTTTATTTCATAAATGATCAAGGTATTCCTTTACAATAATCACCTTTCATTCTACTAGACTCAAGAAATAAGAAAATTACATTGACTCAATCTAAACATTATAGACTTCCTAAGTCTTCGCTCGTAGCTTTACAAGACTTTCACTCACTTCCGGACCCGCCACTAGTATAGCCCGAATCCGAATCTGAACTACTTCCATCTCCTGAAAAATGTTGGAAAATAGGTAATGAGCACACTTGCCCAGTAGGTATCTTCGCATCAACATGAAGGCACTATTAAAGTAATTAACAATTTAGCTCTAAAGAAGTAAGGTAAAATCATGCGAATGCGAATATCATGCAATTAAACCAAAGTAACACGATAATCATGTAAGATAGAGTGAGCAAGAATGAACTTATCAAGAATATAACAAGAACATGATATTGGCCTTTTCATGAACAAGAATGTAATGAGAATGCACTATCAAGCCACATAATCAACACTCCAGCATCTTATAGTTATGAGCAAGTGCTTCGTGAATTTCTGTGGAATATCGAGCAAGAAAGTCATGTATAAGAGTTAATCATGCTGCACCGTGTTGTGGATTTTAACTTCACGAGCCGTGGATAATTCACTTATTTATAAAGAAAGTACTCCCAGCGTAATGCGACGCCAGTAGCATCATATCCCATGGTTTATAAAATAGTATGTTTCCAACAATCAGCCGAGGGGACTAGCATAGAGCCCTTGAACATAATCAGTGCTCGATCGCATCTTCAAGTATAAATCAAGCTCTTACCACGCATAATAAAAAGTATGGCCAAGAATATAGCAATATCAAATAATGAAAATCAATGTATGAATGCTTCAATTTGAATATGAGGAATTTAAGAATGACATTAAACAAGGTTATGCTCATAAAATAAATTGACAGCATAACGGTACATTCTTAATCTTTCATTCATCGCATTGGGTTTCTTGGTCAATATGATAAGTTCTAAACTATCATTAGTCCAGCTAGAACCTTAGAAAATCAACCCTTTGGTCAAACCTTGGGTTAACAGAACAAGGACTGTGACGGTCGTTTACTGGGCCGTTACATCATGTGACGCTCCAGTAGAGGGCCGTTACAATGATCAGAGTCCAGAGCAATCAAAAATAGACTCAGAGAAACGTGACGGTCATGCAATGGGCTGTTACGTGATTCTGACGGTCCAATGTAAGGCCGTTACATTACTAGATCCAGAAAACAACGATAGTGTATTCTAGTTAATGGACTTTAATGGTACAACCAACTCGGCGTCCTAGTGGGAATCCCAGGCTCGCGGAGAATTACGGAGGTCTTGAAACAAGATTTCCTAGTCCATTGGAAGGAATATCTAATAGAGAGGTCCTCATGTCCAAGAATATGTTCCTATAGTGCAAAATGTGAACTAATGGTCAACATACCGGAGTATGTGCCATGTACTTATAGAAATGACTCTATTGATAAAGAAAGAATATATATAGATATATATCGATGTGAAATCATGATAAAAACTCTATCAATACATCATTCAAAATCATGTTTCTAATTACAAAACTATAGAGTTTGGGCTCATGAAATTAACATAACTTAAAGTAATAGTGAGATATCGAAACATGCAATACCTATCATGAATGATTAAATAATATCAAAGTCACGTTATTAGGTTAACACTTAGATAACTAGGCATAATAATAAGTAAATCTGGCAAGTTTCCAATCTGTCTTGAGTTGACAGTACACAGGCACCTGACGGTCTAGCCAAGGCGCGTCACCGGGATTGTGACGGTCTATCGAACAGCCGTTACAGAATGTAACGCTCCTATATAGATGCGTCAGAGTCAACAGAGAAATCAATAGGCAACCAGGGACTGTGACGGTCCATCGTATGGCCGTTACTTGAGTGTGACGGTCCTACTATGGTGTGTTACAGTATCTGCTGACAGAAAATGATATGAAACCTAAGAGATCAACTCACATCATGTCTAAATCAAATACCATGTCTATTCTAGGCATTATAACGAAGTATAGGCTATCTATATGCATGGGTTCCAGTGAATAGACAAGATAACTTCTTTTATTTCTATTTAAGGCTAAGAGATGTATGAAATGCATGGAACTATGAAAACATGAAATTGATGATCTATGATGCATGAAATTCAGTCAAATCAGAGGGCTTTTAGTCCTATCAAGATGTTTTTGCCGTTCATGAGATGACCTACCTCTTAGCTTGGCTTTAAACTTCCAATTTAGGGTTTGAAAAACGTGCCCTAGCTCTCCTTTTCCTGTGACTTTTCAGCAACTTCCTTGGGCTCTAACTCCACGACCTCTTGACCTAAAGATGTGAAATTTTGAGAGTAGTTAGTCTAAAGTATTGTAAATAAATTCCTCTAAAGAACTTACCCGAGATTATGACTCCTTACCTTGATTCCACGCGAGCAAAAGTAAGGGTCGCACAGTTCAGAAATAGGTCCTATTTATAGGGTTCTAGCTAGGGTTTGAAGATTAGATCGATTCTAGAGTCCTTAATCTGCTAAAACCTGATCTTTAAGAGTCCTTAGTAATGTTATAACTCTTCCCAAGTTTATCCCTAGTGGATAAGATCACCAAGTTCCCATCTTTTTATAAGTTCTTCAACTTGCGGAATTCACAGAGTGTAACGGTCGTAGACCCATGCGTTACAAGCATGTGACGGTCGCGCGATAGACCGTTACATTCAACGTATATAGAGTTTCAAATAAGTAAAACTATTTTATTCATTTATCCATATAATTATCTTAGATAATTAGTCTTTATCCTTAAAATCCGTGAATAAGCTAAATAACCTTCTAGAACATGGGCCAGGTTAACTATTTTAACCTAATTGGGCCTTATAATGACTTATAATTCTACTAATCCATTTATAAAGACCTTTATAATTTCTAGAAAATTATTTTATAATTCAAAATTTTTTTATATAAATTCTGGGGCACTACAGGGAGGGTGTCCTCGGTGTGGCGAGTCGCATCGAGGCAGACAGTGCACGGCACCGGTGATTTGTTTCAGGTGTGACCAACCAGGGCATATGGCGCGTGATTGTCCTCAGAGGCCGCAACAACAGTAGTTTCCTCAGCAGTAGCAGTACCCTCAGCAGCAGAGGCCACAGCAGCAGCAACAGCAGTAGGGGCAGTATCCACCGCTACCCAGGTCAGCGAGTGTGGGAGGCAAGTAGAGATCCTGTGGCCAGAGTACATACATGACCAGGTCAGAGGCAGTGGCGTCGCAGCTCGTAGAAGGTACCGTTCAAATTTTTGGTTGTGCGGCTCGAGTTTTGTTTGATTCTGATGCGTCTCATTCGTTTATTTCGGAGGATTTCACGCTGAGTATTGAGGAGCCGGTGACCCAGTTGTCCTATGATTTGACAGTGGAGTTGCCTTCTGGTGATTTTATGATCACTCCGTATTGTTTTGATGAGGTTCCTGTGTGGGTTGAAGGGCGTAGTTTGTCGGCCATGCTTTATGCGTTGTCACTTTAGGATTTTGATGTGATTTTGGACATGGATTGGCTCGAGGCACATCATGCTTTGGTGGATTGTGGCTCGAAGAGGGTTTATTTCCGGTGGCTTCGTGGACCCACCTTCCATTTCTAAGGTATTAGGTCTTCCTCTTCCCGCTTTCTTATTTCGGCTATTAGGGCTCATCGTTTGCTTGATGCGGGTTGTCAGGGTTTTCTCATTTCTGTGGTCATTATAGACCAGATGGAGCCGGATGTCGAGGACATCCCGGTGGTGTGTGAGTTTCCCAATGTTTTTCCCGAGGACCTACCTGGATTGCCTCCCCTGTGGGAGATTGATTTTGTGATCGAGATCGTGCCTGGTACGGGACCTTTGTCGAAGGCTCGTTACCGTATGGCTCCCGCTGAGTTGAGAGAGTTGAGGGTGAAGTTGCAGGAATTGCTTGCCAAGGGGTACATTCGTCCTAGTTTTTCCCCTTGGGGTGCGCCAGTGTTGTTCGTGAAGAAGAAGGACGGTAGTCTGAGGTTGTGCATTGACTACCGGCAGCTGAACGAGGTGACCGTTAAGAACAAGTACCCGTTGCCGCGGATTGATGATTTGTTCAACCAACTTCAGTCTGCTCGAGTGTTCTCACGGATTGGTTTACGGTCCGGTTATTATCAGTTGCGGATTCGAGAGTTTGACGTGGAGAAGACTGCATTCAGCTTGAGATACGGGCATTATGAGTTTCTGGTGATGCCATTTGGACTCACCAATGCCCCCGCAGCGTTTATGGATTTGATGCAGAGGGTGTTCTGTCCTTACTTGGACCAGTTCGTGGTCGTGTTTATGGATGGCATCCTTGTGTATTTGCAGTCTGCAGATGAGCATGCATATCATTTGAGGGTTGTGTTGCAGACTTTGCGAGATCACCAATTGTATGCTAAGCTCAGCAAGTGTGAGTTTTGGCTTCATGAGATGCACTTTGTGGGGCACGTGATTTCTGGTGATGGTATTTCCGTGGATCCTGCCAAGGTCGAGACAGTGATGTAGTGGCCGAAGCCAAGGTCCATGACGGAGATTCGAAGTTTCTTGGGGCTTGCAGGCTATTACCAGAGGTTCATTCAGGATTTTGCTCGTGTTGCAGCCCCAATGACCAGGCTTACGCGGAAGGATGTGCCGTTTGTCTTGACTGGTGAGTGTGAGTAGAGCTTTATGGAGCTTCGGAGGTTGCTCACCTCGGCACCAGTGTTGGTGTTACCTTCTGGATCGGGAGGTTTTATGGTGTGTACATATGCTTCCGGGATTAGGTTGGGTGCTGTGCTACTGCAGCACGGTAGAGTGGTGGCTTATGCATCTCGGCAGCTAAAGTCCCATGAGGAGAACTACCCTACCCATGACCTTGAGTTGGCGGCTGTGATCTTTGCATTGAAGATTTGGAGGCATTATCTGTATGGTGAGAAGTTTGAGGTGTTCACAGACCATCAGAGTTTGAGGTATGTGTTCACTGAGAAGGACCTCAACCTCAGGCAGAGGCGGTGGATGGAGTATATGAAGAATTATGACTTCACCCTGTCTTATCAGCCGGGCAGGATGAATGTTGTTCTCGATGCCTTGAGTAGGAAGGTTGTTGTCAGCACTATGATGATGAGGAAGTGGAGGCTCTGGGAACATGTGCCATCTATGTCATTTAGGCTTAAGGTTCCCCAAGAGTCAGGGTCAGCTGTTCTTGCGAGCTTGACTGTCACGCCAGCGATTCGTTGTCAGGTGACAGATGCTCAGTGTGTAGACCCTGAGTTGCCCCAGATTTTGGCTTTGGCTGATGTGGACTTCGACGAGGATGGAGCTGTGAGATTTCATGGCAGGCTGTACGTCCCAGCCGAGGAGCAGGTGAGACGTGCGGTGTTACTTGAGGCTCATGGGAGTCGGTACACAGTGCACCTGGGAGCGACGAAGATGTATCGGAACTTGAAGAGGCAGTTCTGGTGGCCAGGCATGAAGAGAGATATTGCCAAGTATGTGGCCCGATGCCTGACCTGTCAGCAGGTGAAGGCGGAGCATCAGCGACCAGGAGGTACTCTTCAGCCCTTGGATGTTCCCGCGTGGAAATGGGACCACGTGACCACAGATTTTGTGGTGTGTTTATCGAGGACTCCGAGTGGACAAGATAGTATTTGCTTGCTGGTGGATAGGCTGACGAAAGTTGCTCGGTTGTTACCGATCAAAGTCAGCTGGAGTGTGCTAAAGTTGGCTCGTCTTTATGTGGAACGGATCGTGCCTTTACATGGGATTCCCATTTCCATTGTGTCAGATCGAGATCCGCGCTTCACTTCTAGATTCTGGAGGAGTTTCCAGCGAGCTCTTGGCACGGAGTTGGTGTTTAGCTTAGCGTATCATCCTCAGTCAGATGGTCAATCCGAGAGGACCATTCAGACGTTAGAGGATATGTTGAGATCCTGTTGCCTGGAATGGCAAGGGAGTTGGATTCACCATCTACCATTGGTGGAGTTTGCCTACAACAACGGCTATCATTCGAGCATTGGGATGGCTCCTTACGAGGCGTTGTATGGGCGTCCGTGTCGGACTCCACTCGATTGGTCTGAGGTTGCTGAGCGTGTTGTGACGGGACCGGAGCTGGTGCAACAGTGTATTAATGTGGTGCATCTGGTCCGTCAGAACATGATGGCGGCGCAGAGTCGGCAGAAGAGTTATGCTGATCGGAGAAGGCAGCCACTCTGTTTTGCGGTCGGTGATCGAGTATTTTTGAGGGTCTCTCCCATGAAGGGAGTGATGAGATTTGGACAGCGTAGGAAGCTGAGTCCCCGCTATGTTGGTCCTTTCCTCATCGTGGAGCGCATTGGCGAGGTTGCTTATCGGTTGCAGCTACCTCCCGAGTTTGTAGCGGTGCATGATGTGTTCCATGTCTCGATGTTGAGGAAGTATATGCCCGATGTTTCTCATGTGTTGGAAGACTCGGTTTAGCCCGAGGTGACTCCCGATCTGTCTCTACCGGAGTTCCCTATCCGTATTCTAGATCGGCGAGAGCAGCACCTGCGGAGCAAGGTTATCCCTCTGGTTAAGGTTGTGTGGCAGCGGCACTCTGGCGGTGAGGTTTCTTGGGAGCGTGAGGATGAGATGCGTTAGCAGTTCCCTTACCTGTTCGAGTGAGTATCCTTTTCTTTCCCCTGTGCTTTGTTTTAAATTTTGAGGATGAAATTTGTTTAAGGGGGGAGGGCTGTAATATCCCGGACCCTTCAGATCCTTCTTTTTAAGTCCTAGATCTATTTTCTCCGAGTGTCCGACTTCATTGTGTCCGGAATTATGTTTCGGACATCTTTCGTGTTCAGATCCGTGCGTTTCGGATCAGTTTCGGAAGTCCCAGAACGTGTTCCGCAGTTTCCCGTGTTTTTCCCAGACAGGACCTACGGAACCCCGTAGCAGGTGAACCGAGTCGTTCACCTACTCAGGAATGGTACCACAGCGATTATCGCGTTCCAACGATCGCGGCAGTATATATTTTTATTTTTTCATATTTTTTGGAAAAATAAGATTTTCTATATAAACCCATTTTCTTTTTTTTTCTTTCCCCTTTCTTCTTCTTCTTCCTCCTTCCGCCGTGACACACCCATGTCCCCTCTCTTTCTCTCTCCTCTCCCGACGACGACGCGACATGCCCCTTCGGCTGCAGACTGTGGTGGGCGACGGCGCGGCGGCTTAGGCGGGGGTGAGACGATCGTGTGGGCGTGCGGAGTTCGTGGGAAGCGTGAAGGAACGAGGGTTTCTAAGGCGTTCTTCGCGGTTTGGGGATGATCTGGCGCGCCTCGAAGCGAAATCGAGGTAGGGTGACGTTCCCTAGCTCCATGTCTTCCTTTCCCGTGATTTTTAGGTCGAGGCGAGGTCGAGAGAGGGTCGTTTCGTGCCGGGAAGGGTAACGCATGATTTGCGGTTTGAGCGCCCGATCTAGCATTTTGAGCCACCATTCCGCGATTTGAGGGTGTAGATGCATGCTAGGATGCTTGGGGATGGATTCCCCTTCGTTTCCCCCTCAAACGGGGTTGTATGGGGCCGAAAATGGGGTTTTTCCGACGAGTTCGTCGTTCTCGATTTTGCAGACGGTACGCGGTTTAGCAGTAACCGTTTTATCTATAAGCAGCCTAAGACGGACCGTTTTTGGCATTGGGCGGCCCCAAGTTGGACCGTTTCAAGCCTTGGAGTGTCGGCAAGGTAAGAGGTCACTCGATAGATCGCCTACCATTGCGCGGCCCTATGTCGGACCGTTTACCCCTAGAAACCAGCGTAGTCTTCAAGGTTCTCTGACTGTTGGGTTTTACTGTTGAAGATACGAGGCCAGAGTTAGACCATTTACACTTTGAACGGCCTGAGTAGGACCGTTTAGTCTTTTTACCGCTGGGGGATTGGACGGTCCCAAGGGATATCATTTTTATCCTAGAGCGGTCCAGAATGGACCGTTTACGTTCTGAACGGCCAATGTGAGACCGTTATGTCCCTGGGTGATTCGCCTTGGGATGGTCTACGTTAGACCATTTTCACCTAGAGGCAGTCCAATGAGGACCGCTACTAGTGCTTTCTCCAACTGAGGTTTCTTTCTTGCCGATTCGAGTCCCGGGCGAGTGGACCTCGATCCGCATGCTGACCCGTGGTCTGACTGATGCTGAGCATCATGTGGGGACCACATGTTAGGGTGCCATGGGATCCCGGGAGTTGGTCTTCTTGGCTTGTGTCACCGTGAGTCGGTGTCGGTACTAGGAGCGGCCCTTGTACTTTGTCCGATTTAGACGTTATTTTCCGTTGACTAGAGAGTCTACTCCTTCAGTGACCCTCCACTTGTCGTAGCCTTTTGACACGAGAGTGGTCCCACCAGGGAGTGGTGGCAAGGCTACCCTGAGAGATGGTTTTGGACTGGTTTTCGTCAAGCCCCGCGTCTATCAGCCAGAGTCCAGTTGAGGGGAAAACCAGTCAGAGGGCCAGACCAGGGACGCACGGTCTGTGTGTGCACACGTGGTTGGGGGTGGTTGGACCCGCGCTGACGAGCGTGACCCCAGCTAGTCACTTGTTCTGTGATTACTTGTACGGTATCCCCGTTCCACCAGGGGTCGAGGGGGACACCCGAGGCACGGTTTAAGCCGTCAGTGGACGCATCCGGCCTTACTTCTAGTGGGTTGGTACTCCTGTCTTTGTCTGGTAGCGACTCTTTGAGTTTTGACGAGTCGTCTCGATTTTCATGCTATGCGTTCGGTACTAGCCGCAGTAGTAGCTCGTAGTTACTTTTCGCGTAGTTTCTCGATTTGCGAGGTGGGGACCAGATGATCCCTACTGAGCCTTGTGTTTTGAGGCTCATTCCTTGCATGTTTTCCGTGTTTTAGGTGAGACGCTGCTTCAGGGGAGCGCTTCAGAGGCTCCACGTGGTTCAGGTGCCCAGGGTTAGTTGCCAGTTGCCAGTTCCGAGGTATGCCCCGTGTAGTTGTACTTTTCTCTTTGGACTGTACTAGTTATTGACTACTGTTATATTTTAGTCTATTGTTATTTTTATGGACCATGTAATTTAATTAATGTCATTAATTACTTCCTACTTAATTCATTTAATCTGCGTAGCTCTGTAATTATTTTAGATTTTTGTGTATCTTCATACTATCCTTTTAACCCTTCCGAGTCTTTGGGCTCGTGGGTGGCGGTTCGAGATTCGGGTTATCGGACCTTCTCGGTGTTCGGATCTCAGGTCGTTACAATATCTGTCTCTGATCAAAATAACTACACAGGTGATTTACACCTTTGACATTAAGGGTACACGTTTATCAAACGCCAGTACCCTCAGTTACTCAGTGAAGCCAGCTCTATAGATTTGACCATATGAACAGAGGTAACATGAAGCACTTCATGACATGAGATCCTTTCCACTGCTTTGATGGAGGGTTCAGTTTTTCAGTGCAATACAGTCATTGCTCTGCCAAGTTATTCATTTCTTTTACGGATTATTTTATTGATGCTGCCCTTTTTAATTTTCAAAGTGACTTGTTTAAAGACAATACAATTTCTGATTTTCTTAGCCTAGTCTTCACTAAGTCTGTCATTTTCAGATACCGTGAGGATCTTATCTGTCATAGTCATGAAGGAAAGGTTGAGAGCTATAAAAGGTTTTCTACCACCTTATTTTCTGAAAACAGTCTTTAAACTCTACAGTCTATTAAAATTAAACCTTCGGTTTATTCAAGGAGTCAATATGATTCTTATAAAAGAAGAGTTGTAATAATTGCCGCTCAAAATAATGAACCAATTTTAGGACAGTCAACCATTCAGAATGAGGGAATAGACATTGAACCAAAGAAGCAGCTCATAAGGAGTTTCAAGAGGAGTGACAATGCCACAATGTGATGGGAGTAGTTTCAACCAAGGCCAATTGATGCAATTGATACCATGTGATGAGAATTTCTGAGAATGAAGAGAGAGTAGAATGAGTTGTACTCAGATCAGACTTTACTGAACTCCCCCTAACATCATAATGCACCAACCTGTTATGTGAAAGACACAAGATGCACGGACCTATTATGTGAAAGATACAAGATGCACGGACCTACATGCTGTAAGGCAGGGACGTGCACTAGCCTTGTATGCAGAATGCTCACACTGTGCATCGACTATGTGCAAGACATGCATTGACTTATACTCGGTGCAAAAACACGCATAGAACTCAAATGCTCATAGCAAAGACCTGCATCGACCTTAGTAGTGCATGAAATGTAGCAGGTTGAGACCTTAGTAAGCATATGGCAAAATCAACTGATGTGTGATCTAGAGGAAAACCACCCCTATCTCTATGCAATTTTATTTAACAATGCATCTATGCATAACAATTATTCAAACAATCAAAAATTATTTATTCAGAGACAAGCTGACACATATTTATTTTCAGACCACTACAAACAGCAATTCAAGAAAGAATTCTGAGTCAATCATCATGGAAAAATTTACACAAGCCTAATTCTCTTCTTAAGAATTTAAATCTTTCATTACCCAAAGGCTTTGTAAAAATGTCAGTAATTTGTTTTCCAGACTCAATGAATTCAAGTTCAATTTCTTTTTTACTGACTTCATCTCTAAGGAAATGATGTTTGATTTCAATATGTTTTGCCCTGGAATGATGAACTGGATTTTTAGTTAAAGAAATAGCACTAGTGTTATCACACATAATTGTGATGCAACCAAGATATATATGATAGTCAAATAACTGGCATTTGATCCAGAGGACTTGGGCAGCACAGTTCCCTGCAGCCACATACTCTGCCTCAACAGTGGACAAGGCTACAGTGTGCTATTTTTTAGATGCCCAAGAGATTAGACACCCACCAAGGAATTGACAATATCCACTGGTGCTTTTCATATCAATTCTACACCCAGCTTAATCTGCATCAGTGTAAGCTAGAAGATCTAGTTCACACTTAGCAGGATACCATAATCCTAGGTCAAGGGTGCCAGACGGATATCTAAAGATCCGTTTTACAGCAATTAAGTGTGAATCCTTGGGACATGCTTGAAATCTAGCACACAAACATACTAAAAATTGAATGTCTGGACGAGATGCAGTAAGATATAGTAATGATCCGATCATACCTCTGTAGTGTTTGGGATCTACCATTTTACCTGACGGATCAGAATCAAGACAGGTAGATGTCCCCATTGGTGCTGTGATTGCTTTGAGGTTTTCCATTTTGAATTTCTTTAACAGATCCTTCAAGTACTTTTCTTGAGTTATGAAAGTTCTCGCTTTGGATTAATTAACCTACAATCCAAGAAAGAACTTCAGTTCTCCCATCGAGCTCATTTCAAATTCACTAGTCATTAGAGCTGAGAATTCCTCACACATTAATGGATCAATTGATCCGAACACTATATCATCTACGTAGATTTGAATAATCAGAATTTTATCTTCACATACCTTTGTGAATAGTGTCTGGTCAACCTTACCTCTTGTGAATCCTTTTTCTGAGAGGAAATTACTCAGTCTTTCATACCATGCTCGGGGAGCTTGTTTCAACCCATATAATGCCTTCTCAAGTTTATAGACATGATCAGGAAAATCAAGGCATTCAAAACCAGGGGGTTGTTTAACATAAACATCTTCTTTTATTTCTCCATTTAAGAAGGCAGATTTGACATCCATCTGCTTCAATGTTATTCCTAGACTGTATGCAGTAGCTAAAAGAATTCTAATGGCTTCTAGCCGAGCTACAGGGGCAAAAGATTCTTCAAAATCAATACCAAATTCTTGGTTGTATCCCTAAGCTACTAGTCTAGCCTTATTTCTAATGATGTTACCCTGCTCATCAGATTTATTTCTAAAAACCCATTTTGTGCCAATTATGTTGCCATGTGAGGGTCTAGGAACAAGATGCCAGACTTTGTTCCAATCAAATTGACTAAGTTCATCATGCATGGCATTAATCCAGTGTTCATCCTTAAGGGCACTATCTATGTTTTTGGGTTCAGTCTGAGATACTAGGGCAACTGAATTTAATTCATTTTCAATTCTTGAATGTGCTCTAGTTCTCATTGGTTCATTTACATCACCAATAATGTTCTCAAGGGGATGATCTCTAAGAAATTTAAGATTAATGACTTGATTACCTGAATTCTCATTTACCTCCCCCCGAGTAATTGGAGCCTCTGCTTCACCTTCCTCAGCAGACTCTTCATTTTGTTTTTCATCATTCTTTAAAATTTCTCCATCACTTTTGTTCCTGCAAAAATCAATATCAGACTTAGTTACAGTCTCATCAAAGACAACGTGAGGAGATTCTTCAACAGTGTTTGATTTGAGATTAAAAATTCTATAGGCTCTAGACTGATCTGAGTAACCTAGAAAAATTCCAGGTTCACTTTTTGGATCAAATTTATCAAGGTCTCTTTTCGAATTAATATGAACAAAACATTTACTGCCAAAGACCTTAAAGTGGGCTAGAGAAGGCTTCTTACCTTTCAGAATCTCATAAGGAGTTAATTAAGTTTTGGGTCTTACCAAGGCTCTATTTATTATGTAACATGCTGTGTTGATAGCCTCTGCCCAAAACTTCCTTGGTGAGTTACCTTCCACTAGTATGGTCCGAGCCATCTCAACCAGAGTTCGATTTCTCCTTTCCACCACTCCATTCTGCTCTGGAGTCCTTGGTGAGGAGAATCTGTGAGTGTTTCCATTCACTCTGCAAAAGTCATCAAATTGTGAGTTAACAAACTCACCACCATGATCAGAAAGGATATTCAAGATGCCATGATCATTAGACTGCTTTATTTTATAAAAGAACTCCTGAAATTCTTCAAAAGCTTCATTTTTGTGAGACATGTAGAAAACTCATGTAAATCTAGAAAAATCATCAACAAGCATAAAATCATATCTTTTACCAGATAAGCTAACAGATCTTGTGGGTCCAAATAGATCCATGTGAATTAGCTCATACGGTTTAGAAGACAGGTTTTCTGTTCTAGATTTGAAGGAATTTCTAGTCTGTTTACATTGAGTGCATGCCTCACAAATTTTATTGTCATTTTTGAATGATATTTCAGGAAGCCCTTTTACTAACTTATGCTTATTCAGTTTGTGAAGCACACTGTAGCTGGCATGACCTAACCTACGATGCCACAAGAAGGCTAGGTCATCCTTATTTACACTAAGACAAAGATTAGTGTGTGCTACATCATCCAAATTTACCATATAGATGTTATTAATTCTCTTGCCAATGAATTTCACAGATTCTGAATGTGGTTCAAATATGGTGCATGCAAGAGAATCAAAATTAACTTTATGGCCTTTATCACATAATTAACTAATGCTCAAAAGATTGTAAGCTAGACCATCAACTAATAAAACTTCCTCAATGCAGGATGAAGAGCACTTACCAACCATTCTTGAGCCAATTATTTTACCCTTGGTATTACCTCCGAAAGTAACATGACCAGCATCTTTCTTTACCAAAGTGCAGAATTTAGCTTTGTCTCCGGTCATGTGCCTGGAACAGCCACTGTCCAGATACCATTTGTTGTGATTGGCTGCCAGGCATACCTGCAAGGGAATTAAGTAGAGTGATTTGGAACCCAGAGTTTCTTGAGTCCCAACAAAGAACTCATCTCATGCAGACAATAAACAAGATGTTTAGGTATCCACATTTGTTTTGGTGTCTTTCTGGGCATTGTGGATTTCTTGCTTTTAAGATTAGTCTGCCTTTTCTTGCCACTTTCATTCTTTTGTCCTTGTTTCTGAGGTGTGGCATTTTGTTTCTTTTTCAAATCATTTTTAGAATTTCTTTGCCAACGTCTGGCCCAATAGATTTTGGGAGTAGTAGGTGACTTGTAGACCTTGGACTGATCAGTCATGAAATCAGCATAGCCATAGGAATTTTGACTCCTGAAGTTATTGTCCGTGGTCTGCCTGTAAGAGTTCCTAAGGTGAGACTGTTGCCACTGATTATGATGCATTGGGAAGTACTGCATGGGTCTCATGTAACTCTGACTTTTCCAATTCATTTGATGATTTATATTGTGGAATGCAGAGTAAGTGGGTCCAGTCTTGTGGGGCATTGGACCAGTGGTGGTTCTACCTAGACCCGTCTGTGGAAGTTTGGTAGATTTGGTCTTGGGTTTCGGTTGAATCTTAGCTTTGGTGGTCTGGCCACTACCCTGGCTTTTGGTCTCGAATGTAGAAGCATATGAACATGACTCACCAGCCACCCCTATCTTCCCTTTGCCTTTGTCCTTGGCGCTGAGCTTGATTGTCTTAATGTTTTTATTCTTATTCTCATCATGACTTCCACCTGAAGTCATTTTTATTAGGGGCTGAAATGTCCCCTTTTCAATCACAAAAGAGGTAGTTCTCACATCAAACCTCTTTTTATTTGTTGGGTTAAAACCCAATCTTTCCTTTCTGAAGTTACTTTTTGTCCCCAGGATGGCATTCAGATTTTCAGTGCCTTGTGCCATACCTTCAATGGTATTTTGTTTATCTTTGTTTTCTTTTTCAAGATTTTCTATTGTTTTCTTCTGCTCACTTTTTACACTACTAACAGCATTGTATTTCTCAGTGGCTATGTTCGTTTCATTATGAAATTCAAGAATCTTTATCTTGAGATCATCAATGGTCTTTTCTAGATTCTCATTTTCAGCTTTCAAATCAATCAAAATAGTTTTATCATTCTAAATTTCACAAATAGAGTTTTTCAAATTTAAATTCTCAGCTTCTAGACATGCAAGTTTATCAGACAGGGTAGAATCATTGACCAAAGAATTTACTTTCTTTTTCAGGTGTCTGTTGTCCCTACGCATATCTTCATACTTTTCAAACAATTCATCATAAACATTTTCCCATTCAATTTGAGTAAAATTGTCAAACGGGGAAGTTACCTCATCGTCGTTTTTTGCCATCAGGCAAATCTTCTCATCTTTATCATCGTCAGAGGAGCTGCTCTGACTTTCCTCTTCCTCATCGCTCCAGGTGCTCACCATTGCTCTTCCCTTTTTGTTTTTCCACCTGGTCTACTTTTCCTTGAGTTTAGGGCAGTCCGCCTTGAGGTGTCCTGCTTTCCTGCAGTTATAACAAACAATAGAGTCAAATTTCTTTGCAGGTTCTGATTTATGTTTGGGCTGTCTCTTTCCTGAGAAATACTTTCTTCTCATCCCTTTCCCTTCTTTCCTCAAGAATTTCTTAAACTTTCTGGTGAGCATAGCAAACTCATCAGCATCCTCCTCAGAACTCGTGCTGCTATACTCACTGGATGACCCTTTGCTCGAATTAGCTTTAAGGGCAAGGGGTTTTCTTTTCTTCTCACTTTCATCAATTTTCTTGAGGTTCAGCTCATATGTCATGAGAGAACCTATAAGTTCATCTATAGTTGTTTTGGTCAGGTCCCTAGACACTTCAACGACGGTGGCCTTGGTGTGCCAAATGGGCGTCAGGGACCTCAGAATCTTTCTAACCAATTCATAATCACTGTAGACCTTTCCCAGACTTCTCAGACTGTTGGTGATAACATTCAGACGAGCATACATATCTGAGACAATCTCATCATGCTTCATCTTGGAAGCCTCATATCCAGAGACAAGTATATTCACTTTTGTCTCTCTGACCTGGGAAGTCCCCTCGTAAATTACTTCTAACTTATCCCACATCTCCTTAGCAGTCTTGCAGGACGAGACTCTGGAGAACTCAGTGGGATGGAGTGCACATTGTATCGTGTTAATTGCACCCCAATTCAACGTGGACTTACGGACATGCTCCTTAGTCCAGAACTCTTCATCTAGAGGTAAATCAAAAGGTTTTTTACTCACTACCTTCCTGATCTCGTAGTCCTTAGCACGAAGAAATACTTGCATCTTGTTCTTTCAATATGCATAATCGCTACCATTGAAGAATGGTAGCTTACTCGTCGAATGTCCCTCAGCAACCATTCCTTTAGAATCCATCTCTTCTCTCCGGGATGTGAAGCCCTACGGGAGAGTCTAGCTCTGATACCACGTGTTGGGAATGGATGACCCTTTGAGATCTAAAGGGGGGGGGTGAATAGATCTACCCTCTAAAACCTTCTATCCTCTAAAATTTAACAGCAGTAGGTAAACAGATGCGGAATTGAAAGAATTATTACTGTTGAATGAAGTTCAACTTAAGGAAGAATATGTGTACGAAGGAAAATGATCAGGTATTGTATAATCAACTACACGCTGTTGGAACCAAAACACAAGCACAACGCATGCAAGCTACTGAGCAGAGATCACACAACAATCACACAGAACTCAGAAGATTTTAGGTGGTTCGACACAAGCCTACATCCACCCCACACTCAAACCGAGTGTGGCTTACTGCTGATTCACAACTTCTCACGGCTGATCCACAGCTTCGGGGATTATATCCCTACACCCGCTGAGCTTCACAGCTTGCTACCAGAGGAACCCTCCTCTGCCACTAAGGTTTACAGCTTAACCTTTCCGCTGACACACAGCTTGGAGAACAGTGTTTCAAAGCAAAACGAAGGAAAGACAGAAAACCAAAAAATACAACGAGACTGTAGCTCTAGACAATGAGCAAATCGGCTCTGGTTCTGAACCAAGAGATCGATGACGGCGACTCTCAATTACTTCTTCTCTCCAATCTCTCTCTCAGCTCTCTCTCTGAACTTGCATGCACTAGCTCTACTGGATTGTGTTAGCTCTTCTTCTCTCTGCTTCTTTTGCTTCAATCTCTCGATCACAGATTCTTCGCATCACTTCTTCTGTGCGAACAATTTCTTATTTATATGTGCAGTAGAAAGAGGGCGTGTGGAAACCACATTTCCCGCCCAAGCTTTTCATCCAGATCTGAGATCCAAGGCCACGTGACAGCATCTGAGCTTAACGGCTTTCCACGTGTCACGAGCATAGCTCAACCTTCAGTCTTGGATCACATGCCTTCTTTAAACTTTACGAACAAGTGTCATGTCAAAATGTTAGACACTCATTCAGCATAAGACAGTTAGACAATCATAGGAATTGCACAGACTTAATAGAGCATGAGAGCAAAAGTTCACGGACTCAAATATGCATGAATTATAACGTGCACCGACCTTATTAGGCTGTAAGAGAACCATGCACAGACATTATGTGTACAAGAATCAACGATTGCACCGAGCCAACAAGCTATACACCTATCGTGCACAGACCTTGCGCTTGCAAGGGAAAAAGGATTGCACAGACCTTCTGTGCATATACAAGAAATGTGCACCGACTCACAAGTGCATTCAGTAAGTTATGCACAGACTTCACTCGAGCAATATGAAGGTATGCACCAATGTGATTGTGCATGAAACAATATTACACATACTTTATGTGCACCACACAGTGAATTGCATCGACTTATTATGCAACCTACGCATATGTATGAAAGGCATTTACGGACTCATTTGCGTGCAACAGCAACGGTTGCGCCGACCTTGTGTCCCTTAGACACCAACATGCATCGACTCTCTACGGAATAATCTAGGAATTGCACCGACTCAATTCATACCAGTATTTGACATGCACCGAGTATGAGTGCAGTTCGTCAGGAACTTGCACCGACTCATAGTAAGAATACACCATGAAAGTGCAGAGAGGTTTTAATGCAAGTGACTGATAATTATCTGACATTTATGAAAGATTCATCAAAATACACAACATCCTCATGGTCAAAGAAAAGTAGTCAAAGTCAACTCTATAGTCAACCATGTCAACTCCACTGTTGCCAATTAATCAAAACACATTCAGCACATGTAGCAGCACATACACTGCTGATCAATCCCAGAGGAGGCCCAACAGAACGAAGAATGATGATTAAGTGAATAAAAGTGCGCACACTCTGATGAGCTAACCAAGTGAGCAATCCCAATCTCCAGCATAAGCTTACTTCGTAAGAGCTGAGAGAAATACAAGCCCAATTCTTCCTCAACCACACGACTCCTGAGCGCTCAAGAAAAAGAAGAAGCAACCGTGCAATCTCTCCACTGCATTCATCTCTGCTTCCTCGTAAAGCCTTCACACAACTCTGAGTTTCTCTTTAGAAAACCCTTTTCCATTTAGGTCAAGATCGATTGATTTCACTCTTTTTTTTTCATCTTAAACTTGTTGTAACAATTGTACACAATCTGACTATCAAGAGGCAATTATTGTGTAACCTGCACCTAAAAAGTGGTAGTCTTCTCCTTAAGAGGAGAAGCTCTTGCTTGAGGGCAAGAGAATCAACAGGAGGTCTGTATCCTGTGGTGTAAGAGTTGCAGGTGGTTGGTATTCTATGGTCTGGCTGATACCTATAACATCAGCTGGGGCTCTAGCTGAGAGAGCCCCCGTGGTGTGGCTGAACACCTGACCAAAAACAAATAGGACTATTAAGGGTAAGAGTGCCTATGGTGTGGTTGAACACCTAGTCAAAAATAGGCAAGTGTAACTATTTCCGGTTGGGGGAGATAGTGAAAATCTCACTAGTTGCTAGGGACTGAATGTAGGACTGACTGAGGGTCAAGGCCGAACTAGTATAAAATCCTTGTGTCCATATGTGAGATTGTCATTGTGTCCTTATTTCTGTTCACTTCACTACCACTGCACTCATACTTTCATTAGTAATCTGATTCTAAGCACTGATTTATTAAGATTAATTTTTAATAACACATTCACCCCCTCTGAGTTAAGCCATCAACTAGGCAATAAATATCACTCATTGCTAAAATGTAACGGTATTGCGACATTGTGCTGGAGATGATCATCTTGATTTGCTCTCTTCGGGAGATGACCTGGGACATGCACGGCCATTTGATGCCAGTGGTCGGCATAGGTTGTGAACTCCTTATCAGGGCTCATCTTCACCTACGTCAGATCAACAATAGAATGCATGGGTCCAACCTAGTCTTGATATTGTTGGATGAATCTTACTTGCACAATCTCAAAATCCACATCTTCTTCATGCGGCAGAGAGAAAAATCAATCTCGAGCCAGCCCTTCCAATGACAATCCAAAGAGATAGGTCATCAAGTAACGATCATGTTGGAATTGTGCCGACTCATAAATGAACTCCTTCATATGAATATGAGGATCACCGCTTCTACCATACCGACGATACATAGGAATTTGAGAAGGTGGCGGAATACGGAGATTTTGGAAAGCCAATGGAATGTTGAAGGAGGATTTAGGATTAATCTACCTTCAAAGGGCATCAAGCTGGCATTGCATCTTGGATATCATATCCTGAGTGGGGAAAGGTTGAGGAGGACTTGAACTAGCTTAAGAATGTGGATGTGGACCAAGTTGAGGATAGTGGGCCAGATACGAAGATTCGGGCTGAAAATGGCCCATTCCTGGAGTAGCAAGGTGCATGGACCTGGGTTGAGCAACATGTAATGGGCCTCCTGGATTGGCAGCATGGGAGGACTCATTTAGGAGGGTTTCAAGGAGTTTTTGGGCTTGATTAGTGTCCATTTAGCGAAAGAGGTGCATTATCCGGCCCATTTGATCAACGGGAATTTCTTAGGGTCCACGAGGAGAAGATTCCACGTGGGGAGAGGAGG
The DNA here is from genome assembly GCA_022559845.1 of Amorphophallus konjac. Lineage (NCBI taxonomy): Eukaryota > Viridiplantae > Streptophyta > Magnoliopsida > Alismatales > Araceae > Amorphophallus > Amorphophallus konjac. The sequence goes on from CM040121.1 coordinate 155,495,496, forward strand.
CAGAGGGATGAGAAGGATTATACATGGTGTTGAGATAAGACTCTATGAGAGGGAGAAGAGGAGACCTACTCTAAATACAAAAACTAATGCATAACAATCAAACTAGGGAAGGAAAAAGATGTCTTACCCAAGTCAAATAAGTTAGAATGATGCTCTTATTTTAGGAGTTTTTCTTAGCCTTTTAATGGATTAATTAGTTAAGTTTCACTTGAGAAGTAGGATTCCTTGGGGGATAAGGCTCCAAACTCTGGTGGGCTAAGATTACACTCAAAATTCACACATGCATGGCCTAACTAGGGTGGCACCAAGTACAACCAGCAATGTGTCAGTGTGGGAATCCACAGCTCGCAAGACTTACGGAGGTCCTTAGATGAGTCCCCTTGTCAGCCACGAGGAATACACGACCGAGAGAGATACACTCACCAACGGGGGATACAAATAACTAAGAATGAGAAATATGCATGAACCTATGTGCACTGGAGTGCATGCAAGTCTAACCTAAATTCTAACAGAATAATGCACAAGAGTTACTCCTCGGTAGAAGAACGTGGTGCTCACAGATGTCGTGTTAATAATGCAGTTACCGAGATAACAACATCCAGACTCTATGAAACAAGAGAAAAAATTCACTTGTGTACACAAAAAATAATGCAAATGCAAATATGACACTATCAAAAGTAATTAAAATGCATGCAACATGCTTAATAATAAATGAATGAATGTGCCAAAGCCTAAAAAAAGATTGAAACTGAGAAAACTAACATAACAAGGAAACCTACTTGAAGCGGACCGAAACACACAAAACAAAGTGAGAAGGTCTCACTGTGGACGCACTAAAATTCGCTCGTCGGTGTTATGTTCGTCTGTTCGGGTGCGGTTGATTCGTCTATTAAGTGCGTGGGCGTGCCAGTCACGAAGTGACAATTTATTCGGGCTCCGAAGAGCCCATGGTGCGCTCGATCTGACTCGGTCAGACGATTGTGTGGTTCGTGTCGAGACCAAAACTCGCCGCGCCATGAAGGTTGCGGCGTCATTTACATCCCCCATACGAGGGAACACCCTTGATTAATCGCCGGGATCCAGGGCCTCATGGCCAGGGAAATTAATTGCATGAAAGGTCTATTAGGAAGCATTGAAATCCCCGTATGAGGGTGAGAAGAAAATATTCACGGTCATGTCGGTCGTGTACTGACCATTTAATGTTCGGATGAATGTCCGGCTCGAGAAAAGCGCGATCGTCACAGGAAAACCGGAGCATATGTATGCCAGGATATGGCAATTTTATTATCGGAAGAACGGAAAACGTTCGGCTAAGCCTCGGTCAAAAACCAGTAAATATGTTGGCCCAGTGCAAGAGCAAGCTGCGACCATACTGCGGTGGGCCTCCCGCGGTCGAAACAAGACTTGCATGAGCATCTTTAATATTTCTGGTGCTAAAGGGCAACGGGGAGTGTCCCTTGAATCGGCTGGAAAGCCCTATATCTAGGGAAGCAAACATTCGAAATGCGTCAGTCATTCAAGGGACCATTCGGCATTCGGACGGGTGTCCGGCTTGAAAATATCACAATCGTCGTGGGAAGACCCGGAACGTATGTATGCCGGGATACGGCAAATATATTATTCCGAGACACTGAAAACATTCGGTTAAATCTCGGTTAGCGTAGCAAGAAACCAATGAATTTATTGGCCCGGTGTAGGATCGAGTCAGGACCATACCGAGGGCGCCTCCCGCGGTCCAAACGGGGCTTGCGTGGTCATCATTAATGTTTTCGGTGACGGAGGGCAACGGGGAAGAGTTCCTGGACTAGATTCCAAAACCAAAAATGTGTCGGAGGGAGGGACTATAGGCCGAGAATATGGGTCAGACAATGACCATAATCGGGACAGACCCGAGGTCCAAGCATAGCCGACGAAGGCCTTATTGATATTCCCATGTGTAGGGTCTAGGGATGACGGGAGCCATCTCGTTCTATTCCGATTTATGTCGGGCACTTGCGGACCACTTGATATTCGAACAAGGGTCCATATTGAAGGTACGACGTAGATAGAAACAACCCCGTACAAATGTATGCCGAGTTTGCGGAAATTTCAATGAAAGGGCGGGAACGAATCCCGATAGAATGAATCCAATTTGACGAGCTATTGGCCCAGAGCAATGCCGGGTCACGACCATGTTAGGGTGGGAGCCATCGGCTATGTTGGTCGCTCACAGGTCTTTTCATGTTCGGACACATGTCCGTAATAGAAACGCGGCGGAAATCGAGGTGAACCCGTTCAAATGTCTGCCGAACGTGCGGCAATTTTAGTAGCAGCTCGGAAGGGACCCGGCCTGAGAAACGAGTCCGGTTTAATCGGAATGTTGGCCCGAGGTGAGGTCGGGTCATGGCCATTTCGGGATAATTCCCAAGACTCAGGTCCAACCTAGAAGGGCGGCATTGTTATTCCTTCAACACCGGGTCACGGGAGAGATGGGGGGGCTGCGATATAGATTTTACCATTTTTTTATCTGGGTTTCAAATTATATATATACATATTTATTTTTATTTCTTATTTCCCTTTTATGTATTTTTTCTGAATGATTTCTCCATTTTGTTTATTATTATTATTATATTTTCCTTTTTACCATCATTATCACTATTTCATTTTTTTGTTTATTTCATATATATATATATTCAAGTTTATTTATTTATCATGGTTTTTATTAATTTATTATCACAATTATCATTATCATTATATATTTTTTTGGAGAGAGAGTGAGCCAATGGAGGGCTAAAAAGGGGCTGAAGGGGTGTGCCGGCGAAGGTCTGGCCGAGCTGGGCGTGGCGGCGAAGAGCGCGAGCGGGCGCGTCGGCGAAGGGCGCGAGCGGGCGCGCCGGGTAAGGAACGGGGAGCGTGCCGGCGAAGGGCTTGGCCAAGTGTGCCGACGAAGGGCGGCTGGAGGGCGTATCGGAGAAGGAGCCAGAGGCGTGCCGGCGAAGGGCCTGGCCGAGTGTGCCGGCGAAGGGTGTGCCGGCCTAGGAGCGTGCCGGGGAAGGAGCTGGGTGGTGGCATGCCGGCGACGGGCCTGGCCGAGTGTGCCGGCGAAGGGTGTGTCGGCCAAGGATGGCTAGAGGGTGTACCGGCGAAGGGCATGGGGAGCCCACTCCTCTTCCATTCTTATGTCTTTTCCCTTTTTCTTTTCTCTCTTGATTTTATTAAGTTTGCTTGGGTTTCTTCTCTCTTTCTCTTGATTATCTTTCATTATTTCTCTCCTGAGGATGGATGTTCAAGTTGCTTAGTTGTTGTTCGATTCGGCTCTCTTTGAGTTGATTACGGTTCCCGTGCCTCGGTTAAAGCATTTTACTATTGTTCTGTTCGTTTGTTTGTTGCTTTCTTTTAGTCCTTTTTAACGTGTGGTTGTTCCATTTGTTTGTTGCTTCCTTTTATCTTTTTAATATGTTATCATTTCTAACAAAAATCCGGCAGCACCTCCCCTTGACCCGAGCGTAAGGGAGGTACAGGGAACGCGCCCACATGGAGTGACGGAACCCGACAACTGGAGGTGGGCGTCCGGGAGTGGCAACACCTTTAATAAAACTTCGGAAAACCCGGAGGCAACGGTGAGTGGAAGACTATTCTAGGACTGGCTAAGGGGGGGATGCATCGGGCAAGAAGGAGGGGCAAGTGTACCGGGCCAGGGAGGCTAAAGGTATGGCGGTGAAGGCTACGAAGGAAGGCCCAAAGGGGCGTACCGACGAGGGCTATCATAGGCGTGCCGGGGGAAGGCAGCCAAGGCCGTGCCGGTGAAGTGTGTTGAAGAGTGCACCGGCGAAGGCCCGATGGGGGTGTGTCGGCGAAGGGTTCAAAGGGGGCGTATCGCTGAAGGCTGGGGTGTGCCGCTGAAGGCACAACTGGGCGTGCCGTTGGAGGCACAATCAGGGTGTGCCGTTGAAGGCACGACTAGGTGTGCCGTTGGAGGCACAATTGGGTGTGCCGTTGGAGGCACAATCAGGGTGTGCCGTTGGAGGCATGACTGGGGTGAACGAAAGTGAAAACGCTCGGCAAGAAGTAAACCCTAAAGAAGGAAAAAAAGAAAGGGGCGTGAAACACCGAAGGATGTAAACACGGAAGACACACATTGGAGAGACGTCCGAGAAGACGCTTGCAAGCCTTCTACTTTTATTCTCACAAGAGGAGTGCCCCAAGGGGGCTAATACATCACGACGATGAAAAAAAAAGATATGAAGGGAAAGAAAGAAGAAAAGGAAATACAGTGGGAGGGAAACGGAGCGTGGACTCCTCCCCTCCCGGACCTCACTCCCTCTCTCCACTCATTCTTCTTCTGCTCTTCTCTTCGCACTGACGCCGGGAGACGGAGTAGTAGCGGGGAGGGGAAGGGCAGCAGGCCCTCTCCCCCCTCTCTTCTTCTCTACTTTCTCTTCCTCTTCTTCTTCTTCTCTTCGCGCGGACGGCGATGGACGGAGCAGCAGGAGGGGGAGGCAGAGCCTCCCCTCCCCTTCTTCTTCTCTTCCTCTCTTCCCTCTTTGCACAGACGGCGGCGGAGGGTGGAGCGGCAAAGCCTTTCCCCTCTCTTCCTCTCTTCCCCCTTCTTCTCTTCTCCTCCTCTTCTTCTCTTCTTCTGCTCGCCCTCTGCCTGTGTGTCTCTCTCCGTTTGTGTCGAAGGAGAGGGGCTTTTATACCCTCCACGGCGGAAGCGTTCGAGCACGGTAGTCGGAGGCAGGAAACCGGACACATTGATTGGGGATTTGACCCGTCGTCCTTGGTTGCAGGGGGATAGGCAGGGTGGCTGTCTCCCCAGGCGACACCTCTGCAATCCCATTGCGCGCCAAGAATCTGTAGGGCATGGGCATCACGTCGTCCTGTCAGAGCGTGCCGTTGAAGAGCCTGGACAGCGTGCCGTTGGAAGACACAGGAAGTGTGCCGCTGGGAGGCCGCCAACGCGTGCTGTTGAAGGGCCGCGATGGTGTGCCGCTGAAGAAGCTCACAGGCATGCCGCTGAGGACGCTCGCAGGTGTGCTGCTGAACGGGCGCGGGAGCGTGTCGCTGAGCGGGCGCGGGAGCATGTCGCTGAAGGGTGAAACAGGGCGTGCCGCTGAAGGCCACCCCGGGTGTGCCGCTGGGGGCCGCCTGGTGTGCCACTGAAGAGGCACAAGCGAGTGTGCCGGCGAAGGGGCCAGCAGGGGGCGTGCCGCTGAAGGGCGCCAAGGGTGTGCCGCTGAAGGGCCCTGGGGCGTGCCGCTGAAGGGGCGACGTGGGCAGTTCTGAGCCCGTTGAGAGTGCGAGTTGTGGCCCATTTGATTTTCTTCGAGGCCTACAGGTTGGAGTGTATTTTGGTAGTTGATCTCTCTCTTTGCTGTCCTGACTCCGGAGACGGCTTCACTGCAGTGTGTGCGTTTGTTTGGGGGAGTCCGGACGGCCCATCTTCCCCGTGATTTTTATTTGGAGTCGTTGTTGATGCTAGATTAGTTGGGACGTATGGGGGTGCAATTTTGCATGTCCACAAATGCCCCCCACCCACGGGTAGCGCAAGTGAAGGATGAGTCGGGCGGTGCCCGTGGGTGTACTTGTCTCTTTTCTCTTTGTCGATGGCGACGGGGTGTTGGGAGCTGGCGTAGCATGTTGGTCTCTTCTTCTCTTCGTCAGTGCCGATGGGGTGTTGTTTCAGCGTTTTCTTTCTTTCCCTTTTCGTTCGCGTATCGATCAACCATTTGGCTAACTGGTAGTCAACTGACTGATTGACGACGCGGGCGTGCCAGTCACATGAGTGACAATTTTATTGTGCGCTCATTCTGACCCATGTCGGGTGAATGTGAGGTTCGGTCGGGACCAGCAGTCCGCCATACCATAAAGGTTATGGCGTTAATTACATCCCCCACGAGGAGGGAACACCTTTGATTAATTGCCGAGACATCGGGCTGTCGAAGCCGGATTAAAAAGAGCTACATGATGATCATGAGGAAGACATGCAGGATGCACATGTTTATCGTGTAGAAGATGCATAGTTCATGGAATTATGGATCCTCGGTACGTGGCAAAGGACGTAGGTCCGAAGACCACCGCCGCGCACAGCGAAGACTTCTGACCAGACGTAATCCGGCTTTTCTGTCAACGCCATTTGATCTACTCGAGGATGTATGCATGGATGCACACATGACGTTCATAACTATATTAAGCATGATAACGGAATTGTGGAAGCAAATGGTGATCAACCTTGTTTATTACTCCCCATCGAGAGGAAGGAAGAAGGCAGCACAAATATGATGGCGAAAGCAAAGTGCTAACGGATACGGTAATGAAGATATGATAACAATATAGTTCGGGCTCGCTAGGCCCTTCTTTTATTCAATTTATTACCAGCTATGCTTCAAAAACGGCAACATGCTTCCAAAACCGACGCAACCATGCGAGAGGTAACTCATACGGCGTGATAGAACATCAGTATGGACGGCTAATACGGCGCGGCCCCATAACCGACTAAAACGGCGCGCAAGAGGATGGGGCGCGCCGGCTTGAGGCGCGCCGGAAAGTCGCAAGGAAATTTTTTTTGATTATGAGTGTGGGGTTAACCCGGCGCGGGGGGGTACCGCGCCGGTTTAAGGCGCGCCGGTTAAGACCACGCCGTATTAACCCTATTCTGTTAATTTTTGAACTTTTTTCAAGTTTATTAAGCTCCCATAGAACATTTTAGAGTTGTTTAGGCCAATTGATTATTTAATTGGAGCCCATGGCCTTCTAGGAATGAGGGAGCAAGTCAGTGCGAGGTTCATACTCAAGTACTGAGGTAACTAAGTCCAGAATGAGCGTTTCATTAAGGCTTATTCAATCTTAATCTGTCCAAAATTCGACAGCATCTCCCATGAACCTGAAGAGTTGCAGGGGAGAAGCGAGGTCATGCTCACCTGTGGAACAAGCCCCTAAACCGCCGGTGTACACGGAGGCACCCAGCAAACCCCATCGGATAGGATACCCCGAGGACTAGCCTACGAGGGGCACCAAGGCTCCGTAAGGGGAAAGATAGAGAGATGAGGTCATTGATGATGGGAGCATCACCCCGAGGGCTAGCCTGCGAGGGGTGGACAACCCACAGCTTATGACTCATCCCGTGGAGGAACCGACCACCAAGAGGGTGAAGCTCCGAGGGCTGGCCTACGAGGAGCATACATCTCTCGGCCTCGATTGGGTCTCAGATTGTCGGGGCTAAGCCTGTTAGGCTAAGACCCCTGTTGCTATCTGCTATGGCCTTGGGGAAACATCTACCATTGAGGGGTAAAGTTCCCGATTGCCCAGCAGCTGTGCGAAGTAACAGGGAATGTCCCCCTCCCCGGATGATTAAGACGAAATAAAGGAATCTCGGAGCGGTTCACATGACTATAATGCAGAGGGGTAATCAATTCACAGGCGAGACGAGCCAAACATAGAGGCATATGCTCGAACAGTTACGGCGCAGTGTTAAATCGATGCATCTTGCAATCCCAAGAACGACTCCCACCTCGCGAGCCACAGGGCAACAGGAAGAGAGGAATCGAGGGGAGTTAGTCCCTTGACAATACGGTAGAAAGAAGCATACGCAGAAGCGCAGCTCTGTCCACGGAGGGTATGCGGAGACCCTTAAATCAGACACGAGCATGGTCAAGAAGGGAAAACCCCGGGGAGGGGTGTTTCTGTAGCCCACGGTGCTTCGGGGCATGATCGGGGCTTCGGGAAAACCAGGATCAGAGAAAACGCACAGAAGACCTTAAACATACACATCGATGTAGATAGAGAAGTAGACAGAAGTTTCAAATCACTCATTCGACCTGCTGGTCCAGACATTCAAATACGCCTTGCCATCCCAGAAACAGGAATGGACCACTCATTTACACGTTAAGAATCCGGCACCGGCATCATTGCTCGGTCGCCGTTCATCATTCGCAGGGGAAAATACAGTAAGGAAAAGAAATCGCACAGGAGGGGAGGGGTCGGCTCATATCATTGCCATCCCTCCCCTCTCTTGCTTACAGTTGGTAGACAGAGACTCCGAAAGAGGAAAATCCACGAAAAGCAAAGAGAGATAGACGCCGGCGCCCACCTGTTCTCAAAACAGAGTATCGGCCCGCTTCTCCTTCTCCGGGTCCGGAGGACTTCAACCAGAACAGAGGAAGACGGCCGTTGAAGGACGCTCGAACAGAAACTCCTCTTTCAAGGAGGCTCTCTCTCCTCCCGAAGGCCTCTCTCGAAAGACCCCCTTCTTAACCTTCTGTCTACCCCCTCTTCTGCTTCTCAGCTCTTCTCTGCTTCTTCGCCCTTTTTTCAGCCCCCTCCTTTGTTTCGAATAGCCATCTGTATATATACATGATCGAGCCCCAAGCCTCATACGGCGTGAAGAACTGCGTGCCGGGAAAGGCTTCATGGGCCTTTGCGCGTCGGGATAGCCAGGCCATGGATGGGGTTCAGCGCGCCGGGATAGCCAGGCCATGGATGGGGTTCAGCGCGCCGGGATAGAGGGCATCAAGTGAGGGGCGCGCCGGGCTAATGCTCCTCGTGGGCTTCGAGCCAGTTGATGAGTCCGGGGATGATTCCGGGGGTCACCGTGAACATTTATCTTGCCAATGCTCCTCGAAACTTCGACGCGATGTCTTGTAGAAGCTCCCAGGTTGACGTACGGCCATTTTCGAGGTTTCGAATAGCTTTATCTTGATCGTACGGGCTTTCTACCGGCACGGCCTTCGGCTCTACGATCCATGCTGTTGGTCCGGCCTGGCTTGTACTCAGAGCTTTCTAGGAGGTTAGATAGCCGGGAGATAGTTCCGCCTGAGCCGGGCGATCATTCGGCCACTAATGGGCCCATCTTGACGGGAAGCCGTGCCCATGCCGGGCGATCGGGATCTTCCGCCGTCAGGGCTTTCGGTTCTCCGTTTCGGGAAGCCGGGGGGACTCCTTTATCCTCGGGAGAGCCTTTCATGAGGTGGGTAGCCACCGGGTAGACCGTCGACCTTGGTCGGACAACGGGTGTAGTGGATGCAGCACGACAAAGTCGATGCCGGTTCATTGGGCAGGCTTGGTCGCACTGCCGGTTGGTTGACGAGTTTGTCTCGGCTCTCCTGAGGTGAAGTCCCCGTGTCCACATGGAGTGACTCGAGGCTCTGTCAGCTTGAGAAGTCTTCAATATGTTGATCTTTATCGGCTTCCGTACTTCGGTGGGCCGGGTCATTCGTCCTTATGGCTTGGTCACCGACGATCATATTTTGAGTGCCAACACGTGTCGGGGACTGACATGGCATGCTGGTCTCTTCTTCTCTTCGTCAGTGCCGACGGGGTGTCGGGCGTTGACATGGTTTGCTTGTCCTCTTCTTCTCTTCGTTAGTGCCGACAGGGTGCCGGGGAACCGACGTAATTTGTTTGTTTCTTCTGTTCTTCGCCAATGCCTGACAGGGTGTCGGGCGTTGACATGGTATGTCTGTCTCTTGGTCTCTTCATCAGTGCCGACGGGGTTTCGGGGACTGAAGCAGCATGTTGGTCTCTTTGTCTCTTCGTCAGTGCCGACGGGGTGTCGGGAGCTGACACGGTTTGTTGGTCTCTTCGTCACTTCGTCAGTGCCGACAGGGCACCGGGAGCTGACATGGTCTATTGGTCTCTTTGTCTCTTTTCTCTTCTTCTCTTCTTTTCATTCTCTTATCTTTTTGTTATCTTTTTTTTCTTCTCTCTTTTGTTTGTTTATTTTTCTTCTTATCTTCTTCCCTTCTTTTTTTTGGAGAACTCCGGGTGGCTGCTGGCGTGGATACCAATGATATAAGAGCTGTCGGCACAGTGGTCGATAATTGAAAGCTGTTGACATGAGAGCCAGTATTTGAAAAGCTGTTGACCCGAAGGCCGATGATTAAAAGCTGTCGGCTAGGGCCGATAATTGAAAGCTGTTGGCTCAGGGGCCGATAAGTGAATAGCTGTCGACTTAGGGGCCGATAAGTAAATAGCTGTCGGCTCAGGGGCCGATAAGTGAATAGCTGTCGGCTCAGGGGCCGATGAGGGAGGCCAAAATAGCCAAGGCTGGAAGCGGACTTCAAGAGCCGAAGTTGGGAGATTAGCGGGCCGCGAGGGCAAGAGGTAGGCCATGGGGGCCAAGATTGGGCTCTACGAGCCGGAGCTGGGAAAGTAGACCGCAATAGCCGAAATTGAGTTTATTATTATTATTATTATTTATTTATTTCTTTATTCAGGCATGCAGGCATTCGACAGCAGGCATAACATAAGTATAAATAAGACAGCTCCCTCTATAGGGGATAGGATAGGGACATCTCCCATAATTCACAGACACGGTGCGGGCCACGAGGCATAACTGAGGGGTGGTGCTCTCGTCAAGAGGATAGCGCATGTCTTGCATGCATTGCTTAAATTCACGCATTTCACCCGAGACAATTCTCTGTGAAGTGGAGGAGCAAACGTGTGAGCAAAAGACCCTAAACATAGGGGTATGCAGGTTTTCTAAGCAACACTCGAGAGTTACTCTAGCGCCTAGACAGACATGGGTTTCAGGCTCTCGATTTCGGTAACTTCGCACAGCCCCCATCTGTTTATTTTGGTAGCGGATTTCACCGTTCAGCGTGAGTCTCCTCATGTGTCTCAATGGGGATTCCCGACTACTAGGATTCATCCTTATTATAATTCTATTACGGATTCCACCATTTGGCGCGAGTCTCCTCATGTGTCCCAATGGGGATTCCCAGCTACTAGGATTCATCCTTATTATAATTCGCTTCACCATTTCGCGCGAGTCTCCTCATGTGTCTCAATGGGGATTCCCGGCTACTCGAATTCACGTTTCTCTCCTTTTTTTCTCTCCTTTTTTTCTTTCTCTTTTTTTTTTATTTTACAGTGGGGGTAGGCAGCTTTTTCCTCACGATTACCTTTCACGCGAGTGCATGAATTCAAGTCTCCGTAGAGTGTTAAGAAGAAATTCGGGCAATCCCTATGGTCGGAGGTTGTTGAACACATTAAGTGCTAAGTGTGGGAGCGTTGCCTCAGGTTTATTTTGTGAGTTGGGCTTAGCGATTCAGCCATGACTCTTCCCCTTGACGTGTGCACCCGCCATAATTGGGTTCCCTTCGAACGCGTGCCATGACGCCCGTGCATCCGGAATCGGGGCGATATTATTTAGCAAGGAAACACGGTCCTAGAAAATTTCACGGAGGTGTATTATTCTATGTTAAGCAACCATGCAAGCAGGGCAATCATGCATTCTCTTTTTTTATTTTTGTGTGTGTTTGTTTTGTCTCTTTTTTTTTGCATAGGAAAATATTGTTGTTACGTATAAGTGTAGCGGTAGTAAAGGTATTAGGGAGGCAGACCGCAAAAGGGCTGAAAGGATATTAGGGAAGCGGGCTATAGAACCCAAGGGACATTACGGGAGTGAGCCATAAGGGCCAAAAGATGCTGGGAGGCGGGCTGCGGGAGCCAGAATCGGGAAACGCGATGGGACGGATGGATTAATCCTGACAGTGGGCCCCGGACGAAATGGCCCAGCAGAGGGGCGTTGGGTAGCGGAATGTGAGAGTTGAAGAGACGGGTCTCTTTTGTTCTCTGGCCGGGGAAGGGTCCGGACCAAAGTGAAAGGTTTATTCTTTTGTTCTCTGGCTGGGGAAGGATCCGAACCAAAGTGAGAGGTCTATTTTTTTAACTGGGAAGCTGTCGGCTGGGGTGCCAATGATGAGGTAGCTGTCGGCTAGGGGGCCGATGATGAGGTAGCTATCAGCTTGGAGGCCGATGATTGGATAGCTATGGGCCCGAAGGCCGATGAAGGGGTAGCTGTCGACCCGAAGGCCGATGATGAGGTAGCTGTCGGCTAAGGGCCGATGATGAGGTAGCTGTCGGCTAGGGGGCCGATGATGAGGTAGCTGTCGACCCGAAGGCCGATGATGAGGTAGCTGTCGACCCAAAGGCCGATGAAGGGGTAGTTGTCGGCTTGAAGCCCCGATGGCTGAAAGTTGGTCAGTTTAGCGCCCCGTCGGCGGAAGGTCTAGTCGATTTAACGCCCCGTCGGCGGAAGGCTTAGTCGGTTTAACGCCCTGCCAGCGGAGGGTCTTGTCGCCTTGAAGCCCCGATGGCTGAATATCTGTCGGCTTGAAGCCCCGATGGCTGAACATCTATCGGCTTGAAGCCTTGATGTCTGAATATCTATCGGCTTGAAGCCCCGATGGCTGGATATCTGTCGGCCTGAAGCCCAGATGGCTGGATATCTGTCGACTTGAAGCCCCGATGGCTGAATATCTGTCAGCTTGAAGCCCCGATGGCTGAATATCTATCAGCTTAAAGCCCCGATGGCTGAATATCTGTCAGCTTGAAGCCCCGATGGCTGAATATCTATCAGCTTAAAGCCCCGATGGCTGAATATCTACCGGCTTGAAGCCCCGATGACTGAATATCTGTCGGCTTGAAGCCCCGATGGCTGAATATTTTCCGGTTTAACGCCCCGTCGGCGGAATGCTGATTGGTTTCTATTTGTTGGGTGGCTGGAGGTCCTAGGTAAACGGTTTACCTCAGAAAGATTTTTTTCTTTTTTTTTGAAGAGGTAGGTGCAAAGACCATGTCTGCCTCGTGACTATTCTGTCTCTTCTTCTCTTCTTCTTCTGTGTGGAGAGGCGGGTGCAAAGACCGTGTTCGTCTCGTAATTGCTCTTTTTCTTTCTCCTCTTCTTCTTTTATGGAGAGGCAGGAGCAGAGACCATGTTCGCCTTGTGACTGTTCTTTCTCTTCTTCTCTTCTTCTTTTATGGAGAGGCAGGTGCAAGGACCATGTTCGCCTCATGTCTCTTTTTTTCTCTTCTCTTCTTCTTTTGTAGAGAGGCAGGTGCAGAGACCATATTTGTCTCATGGCTCTTCTTTCTCTTCTTCTCTTCTTCTTTTATGGAGAGGCAGGTGCAAAGACCATGTTTGCCTCGTGATCATTTCTTTCTTTTCTTCTCTTCTTCTTTTATGGAGAGGCAGGTGTAAGGACCATGTTCACCTCATGTCTCTTTTTTCTCTTCTCTTCTTCTTTTGTGGAGAGGCAGGTGCAGAGACCATGTTTGCCTCATGACTCTTCTTTCTTTTTTTTTCTTTTGTGTGAAGAGGCGGATTCAGGGACCAAGTCTGCCTCATGTGTCTCTTCTTCATTTTCTTCTCTTCTTTTACGTGATGAGGCGGGCTCGAAGACCACGTCTGCCTCATGTGTCTTTTCTTCCTTTTCTTCTCTTCTTTTGTGTGATGAGGTGGGCTCGAAGACCACGTCTGCCTCATGTGTATTCTTTCTTTCCTTCTCTTCTTTTGTGTGATGAGGCGGGCTCGAAGACCACGTCTGCCTCATGCGTGTCTTTTTCTTTATTCTGCTCTTCTTTTCTCTTTAATGCTTCCACGCTAGAGTGTATTTCTCTTAATGTGCCCCCAGGTTGGGGTGTAGCTTTATTTGGTATGCGTTCCCCTGAGGGGTGTATTTTGCCTCTTTGCCTCTGTGCCCCCAGGCCGGGCGTATTTTTCAAAGCTTCTATGCCCCCAGACCAGGGTGTTTTTTTTAAATGCCTTCAAGGCGGGGTGTAGCTCTCTTCAAATGCCCCCAAGCCGGGGTATACTCTTCACGGCTTCTATGCCCCCAGGTGGGGTATGTTTCTTCTCTGAATACCCCTAAGCCAAGGTGAGTTCTTCTGCTCTTTATGCCCCCATGGTGGGGTGAGTTTCTCTTCACATGCCCCTGGCACGGGGTGCGTCTTTTGTTTCTTATGCCCCCCTGAGGCGGGGGTGTGTCTCTTTATGGCTTCTGTGCCCCCGAAGCAGGGTATGTTGTTTCTTCAAATGCTGCTTGGACGCGGTATATCTTTATTCTTATGCTCCCAGATCGGGATGTATGTCTCTTCGCTTTTGCGCCCCGGGTCAAGGTAGATGCCTCTGCTTCTTATGCGCCAAGGGCGGAGTGTGTCTCTTTTTGTGCCCCAGAGCGGGGTAGGTGCTTCTGCTTCTTATGCGCCAAGGGCGGAGTGTATCTCTTTTTCTTGTGCCCCCAGAGCGGGGTAGGTGCTCCGCATGTGTCCCCAGGTCGGGGTGTATTCTTTTGCTTCTTATGACCCCGTGGCGGGGTGATCTCTCTTCAGATACCCCTGAGTCGGGGTGTAGCTTTGTCTCCCATGGAGGGGGTATGTTTCTTCTTCAAATGCTCCCAGGCCAGGGTGTATTCTTCTCTTTCTTGAGCTCCCGAGGCGGGAGGGGTTCTCTTCAAGTGTCCCCATGGCGGGATATGCTTCTTTCTTCGAGTGTCCCCAGGCCGGTGTGACTTCTTTTCTTCTGCCCAGACACACTCGGGAGAATGTTTGCTTCTTGTGCTCCCAAAGTGGGGTGTATTTCTACTTTTGATGCCCCCAGGGCGGGGCGTATTGCTGCTTCTGATGCCCCAGAGTGAGGTATCTTTTTTTTTACCTACCCCCGGCACGGGGTATATTCTGCTTCTAGTGCCCCCAAAGTGGAGTGTATTGTCGCCCCTGAGGCGGAGTGTAGTTCTTGCTTTTTTATGCACTCGAGGCGGGGTGAATTCTTCTTCTTATGCTCCCAAGGCGGGATGTAGCTTCTTCAAATACCCCTGAGCCGGAGTGTATTTCTTATGGCTTCTATGCCCCCTGGCAGGGTATGCTTCTTCTTCAAATACCCCCAAGCCGGGGTGGACTTCTCTTTGTAGCTTCTAGGCCCTCGAGGCGAGGTATGCTTCTTCTTCAAATACCCCCAAGCCGGGGGTGTGTTTCTTGGCTTCATATGCTCCCAGGCGGGGGTGTATTTTTCTGCTTCCTCTGCCCCAGAGTGGGGTATATTTCTCTTTGTATTCCCCTAAGCCGGGGGTATTCTTTGGTTTCATACGCCCCTATACAGGGTAGGATCTTTGCTTCTTTGCACCCAAGGTGGGATGTTTCCTCCGCTTCTTATGCCCCCAGACAGGGGTGGATTCTTCTGCTTCTTACGCCCCCGGGATGGAGTGTATTCTCTTCATGCGCCCCGGGGCGGGGTGCGTCTTTCATGGCTTCTATGCCCCCAGACGGGGTGTGGCTTCTGCTTCTTATGCTCCCCGGGGCGGGGTACATTCCTTGCTTCTCATGCCCCCATGGTGGGGTGTGATTTCTCTCTTTGTGTGCCCCCATGGCGGGGCGGATCCTACCTCCTTGCTTCTGTGCCCCGGGCGGGGTATGTTCTTTATGGCTTCTATGCCCCCAGGTGGGGCATGCTTCTTCTTCAAATGTCCCCAAGTCGGGGTGTATTCTTTTGCTCTTTATGCCCCCCAGCTCGGGGTGAATTCTTCGTCGAATGCCCCGAAGCCGGGGTGGACTCTTTTCTCAGTATGCTCCTAGGGCGGGATGTAGCTCTCTTCATATGCCCCTAAGCCGGAGCGTATTCTTTATGGCTTCTATGCCCCCCGGGCGGGGTATGTTTCTTCATATGCCCCCAGGGCGGGGTGTAATTCTTGCTTCTTATGCCCCCGAGACAGGGTGAATTCTTCTTCTTATGCTCCCAAGGCGGGATGTAGCTTTTTCAAATGCCCCTAAGCCGGAGCGTATTCTTAATGGCTTCTATGCCCCCAGGAGGGGTATGTTTCTTTTTCAATCATCCCTAAACCAGGGTGTATTCTTCTCTTTCTTATGCTCCCAAAGCGGGATGTAACTTCTTCAAATGCCCCTAAGCCGGGGCGTGTCCCTCATGGCTTCTATGCCCCCCGCTGGCGGGGTTTGTTTCTTCTTCACATGCCCCCAAGCCAGGGTGGACTTCTCTTCATATGCCCCTAAGTCAGGGCGTGTTCTTTATAGCTTCTAGGCCCTCGAAGCGAGGTGGGCCTCTTCTTCAAATACCCCCAAGACGGGGGTGTGATTCTTGACTTCATATGCCCCGGACGTGGGGTATATCTTTTGTTCCTTATGCTCCCGAGCCGGGATGTAGCTTCTTGGCCTCATATGCTGCCGAGGCGAGGGGTATGTTGCTTCATGTGCCCCCGGGGGGAATGCATTTTGCCTCTACTGCCCCGTGGCGGGGTATATCTCTTGGCTTCTTACGCCCCCAAGGTGGGGTGTGTTTTCTTCTTATGCCCCCAGGGTAGGGTATATCTTTCGCTTCTTATGCCCCCCCACCCTGAGGCGGGGTGAAGTCTTCGCTTCAAGTGCCCCTAAATCGGGGTATAGTTTTGTCTCATATGCCCCTAGAGCGGGGGTGTATTTCTCTTCATGTTCCCCAAATCGGGGTATATTTCTTCTTCAAATACCCCCCTGAGCCGGGGTGCATTCTTGCTGCTTCTTATGCCCCTAGGGCGAGGTGAAGTCCTTGCTTCAAATGCCCCTAAATCGGGGTATAGTTTTGTCTCATATGCCCCTAGAGTGGGGGTGTATTTCTCTTCATGTGCCCCTCAGTCGGGGTCTATTTCTTCTTCAAATACCCCCTGAGCCGGGGTACATTCTTGCTGCTTCTTATGCCCCAGGGCAGGGGTATGTTCTGCTTCTTTTACCCCCTCACGGCGGGGCGTATTTCTCTTCATATGCCCCCCCAGAGTGGGGGTGTAGCTTTTCTTCATCTGCCCCCTAGGTCGGGGGGGGGGGGGGTTATGCCTCTTTAGTTCTGTGCCCCCAGGTGGGGTATGTTTCTTCTTCAAAGGCCCCTAAGCCGGGGTGTGTTCTTATGCTTTTTGCGCCCCTCAGGGCGAGGTGCATTCCTCTCCATATGCCCCTGGCATGGGGTGTGCTCTTGTTTCTTATGCCCCCAGGCGGGGGTACGTTTCTTCTTCATACGCCCCTAAGCCGGGGTGAGTTTCTCTTTTTGTGTGTCCCCAGGTCGGGGTGAATTCTTTTCTTCTTATGCCCCCATGGCGGGGTATGTCTTTTGCTCCATGTGCCCCCATATCGGGGTGTATTTCTTCTTCAAATGCCCCTAAGCCGGGGTGCAACTCTACTTCTTCTTATGTCCCAAGGTCAGGGAAGATTCTTCTTCAAATGCCGCGAAGCCCGGGGGGTAGCTTTTGCTTTGTGTGCCCCTGAGTTGGGGTGGATTCTCTCATGTGCTTCTGGGAATAGGGTATATCTCCTTTTTTTCCCTCTTTTGCCCCCCGTGGCAAGGTACATCTCTTCTTCTTATCCCCAATGGCGGGGTATGTGCATGCTCTCTTCGGGAGTGGTGGCCGTGCTTGGCCTCATTGCTATAAAGCATTCCCCACAGCGGGTAGCCATTCACCAAGCTACAATTGTGGCTCGCTGGGCCTTTTAACAACCACTCGAGGGAGCGTTTTGTGCCGGATGGAGGCAGCAGGACGGAGGAACGGGCGGGGTCATTGCACCGCGGACTCGGGGCCTCCTAGAGTCGGGCGGGATGCCGTCCTTCTTCTTGTTCTCTTGGTCGGCGATGTTGGCCAACTTTTCTTCCTTTCTTCTTTATTTCTCTTTTTTTTTCTTCTCTTCTCTTCTTCTTGTATGATTGACCAGGGTGGAGGTGCAAGAGAGCGCTCACCCCCTCAGGGAGGGGATGAGTGGTTCGCTCCACCGCATCAACCCCACAATGATAATCTTTATTCAGCACGGGTCTCGACGGACGTGGCCGTACAACCCTCTCTCGCCAATTCTTTCTCTTCTTTTTTTTTGCTTCTTTCTTTTCTCTTTTTCTTCTTTTCTTCTTCTCTTCTTCTCTTCTCTTCTTCTTTTCTTCTTTTCTTCTTTTCTTCTTTTCTTCTCCTTCTTCTTGAGGAAAAGGGGGGGGGGGTTTATTTCCCCTCCCTTCTCTTCTCTTTCTCTTCTCTTTCTCTTCTCTTTTTTTTATAACAACCCCCATGATTCCTGGAAGCTGCATATGCTTCGAAGCAGCGTCCTCGAGGCCACGAAGGCAGCTGCACCGAGTCTGGCTTTTCTCCCCATAGGACTGGCGATGACAGCACCTGCCATTCATCAAAGCAGGCAAACATCATTAATTAGGAGGCCATGAGGCCCTAAATCCCAGCGAAGAGATGAAGGGTGGTTTAAGTCCCACCGGGCGTGCCAGACTTGTGGACGCACTAAAATTTGCTCGTCGGCATTATGTTTGTCTGTTCGGGTGCGGTTGATTCGTCTATTAAGTGCGTGGGCGTGCCAGTCACGAAGTGACAATTTATTCGGGCTCCGCAGAGCCCATGGTGCGCTCGATCTGACTCGGTCAGACGATTGTGTGGTTCGTGTCGAGACCAAAACCCGCCGCGCCATGAAGGTCGCGGCGTCATTTACATCTCCCATACGAGGGAACACCCTTGATTAATCGCCGGGATCCAGGGCCTCATGGCCAGGAAAATTAATTGCATGAAAGGTCTATTAGGAAGCATTGAAATCCCCGTATGAGGGTGAGAAGAAAATATTCACGGTCATGTCGGTCGTGTACTGATCATTTAATGTTCGGACGAATGACCGGCTTGAGAAAAGAGCGATCGTTACGGGAAAACCGGAGCATATGTATGCCAGGATATGGCAATTTTATTATCGGAAGAACAGAAAACGTTCGGCTAAACCTCGGTCAAAAACCAGTAAATCTGTTGGCCCAGTGCAAGAGCAAGCTGCGACCATACTACGGTGGGCCCCCCGCGGTCAAAACAAGACTTGCATGAGCATCTTTAATATTTCTGGAGCCAAAGGGCAACGGGGAGTGTCCCATGAATCGGCTGGAAAGTCCTATATCTAGGGAAGCAAACATTCGAAATGCGTCAGTCATTCAAGGGACCACTCGGCATTCGGACGGGTGTCCGGCTTGAAAATATCGTAATCGTCGCGGGAAGACCCGGAACGTATGTATGCCAGGATACGGCAAATATATTATTCCGAGACACTGAAAACATTCGGTTAAATCTCGATTAGCGTAGCAAGAAACCAATGAATTTATTGGCCCTGTGCAGGATGGAGTCAGGACCATACCGGGGGCGCCTCCCGCGGTCCAAACGGGGCTTGCGTGGGCATCATTAATGTTTTCGGTGCCGAAGGGCAACGGGGAAGAGTCCCTGGACTAGATTCCAAAACCAAAAATGTGTTCGGAGGGAGGGACTATAGGCCGAGAATATGGGTCAGACAATGACCATAATCGGGACGGACCCGAGGTCTAAGCATACCCCACAAAGGGCTTATTGATATTCCCATGTGTAGGGTCCAGGGATGATGGGAGCCATCTCGTTCTATTCCGATTTCTGTCGGTCACTTGCGGACCACTTGATATTCGGACAAGGGTCCATATTGAAGGTACGACATAGATAATAACAACCCCGTACAAATGTATGCCGAGTTTGCGGAAATTTCAATGAAAGGGCGGGAACGAATCCTGATAGAATGAATCCAATTTGACGAGCTATCGGCCCAGAGCAATGCCGGGTCACGACCATGTCAAGGTGGGAGCCGTCGGCCATGTTGGTCGCTCACGGGTCTTTTCATGTTCGGACACAGGTCCGTAATAGAAACACGGCGAAAATCGAGGTGAACCGGTTCAAATGTCTGCCGAACGTGCGACAATTTTAGTAGCAGCTCGGAAGGGACCCGGCCTGAGAAACGAGTCCAGTTTAATCGGAATGTCTGCCCGAGGCGAGGTCGGGTCATGGCCATTTCGGGATAATTCCCAAGACTCAGGCCTAATCTAGAAGGGCGACATTGTTATTCCTTCAACACCGGGTCACGGGAGAGACGGGGGGGGGGGGGGGGGCTGCGATATAGATTTTACCATTTTTTTATCTGGGTTTCAAATTATATATATACATATTTATTTTTATTGCTTATTTCCTTTTTATGTATTTGTTCTGAATGATTTCTCTATTTTGTTTATTATTATTATTATATTTTCCTTTTTACCATTATTGTCACTATTTCATTTTTTTTGTTTATTTCATATATATATATTCAAGTTTATTTATTTATCATGGTTTTTATTAATTTATTATCATAATTATCATTATCATTATATATTTTTTTGGAGAGAGAGTGAGCCAATGGAGGGATAAAAAGGGGCTGAAGGGGCGTGCCGGCGAAGGTCTGGCTGAGCTGGGCGTGCCGGCGAAGAGCGCGAGCGGGCGCGTCGGCGAAGGATGCGAGCGGGCACGCCGGGTAAGGAATGGGGACCGTGCCGGCGAAGGGCTTGGCCAAGTGTGCCGGCGAAGGGCAGCTGGAGGGCGTATCGGAGAAGGAGCCAGAGGCGTGCCGGCGAAGGGCCTGGCCGAGTGTGCCGACGAAGGGTGTGCCGGCCTAGGAGCGTGCCGGGGAAGGAGCTGAGTGGTGGCATGCCGGCGACGGGCCTGGCCGAGTGTGCCGGCGAAGGGTGTGTCGGCCAAGGATGGCTAGAGGGTGTAACGGCGAAGGGCATGGGGAGCCCACTCCTCTTCCATTCTTATGTCTTTTCCCTTTTTCTTTTCTCTCTTGATTTTATTAAGTTTGCGTGGGTTTCTTCTCTCTTTCTCTTGATTATCTTTCATTCTTTCTCTCCTGAGGATGGATGTTCAAGTTGCTTAGTTGTTGTTCAATTCGGCTCTCTTTGAGTTGATTACGGTTCCCGTGCCTCAGTTAAAGCGTTTTACCATTGTTCTTTTTGTTTGTTTGTTGCTTTCTTTTAATCCTTTTTAACGTGTGGTTGTTCCATTTGTTTGTTGCTTCCTTTTATCTTTTTAATATGCTATCACTTCTAACAAAAATCCGGCAGCACCTCCCCTTGACCCGAGCGTAAGGGAGGTACAGAGAATGTGCCCACATGGAGTGGCGGAACCCGACAACTGGAGGTGGGCACCCGGGAGCGGCAACACCTTTAATAAAACTTCGGAAAACCCGGAGGCAACGGTGAGTGGAAGACTATTCTAGGACTGGCTAAGGGGGGGATGCACCGGGCAAGAAGGAGGGGCAAGTGTGCCGGGCCAGGGAGGCTAAAGGTATGGCGGTGAAGGCCACGAAGGAAGGCCCAAAGGGGCGTACTGGCGAGGGCTATCATAGGCGTGCCGGGGGAAGGCAGCCAAGGCCTTGCCGGCGAAGGGTGTTGAAGAGTGCACCGGCGAAGGCCCGATGGGGGTGTGCCGGCGAAGGGTTCAAAGGGGGCGTATCGCTGAAGGCTGGGGTGTGCCGCTGAAGGCACAACTGGGCGTGTCGTTGGAGGCACAATCAGGGTGTGCCGTTGAAGGCACGACTGGGTGTGCCGTTGGAGGCACAATTGGGTGTGCCGTTGGAGGCACAATCAGGGTGTGCCATTGGAGGCACGACTGGGGTGAACGAAAGTGAAAATGCTCAGCAAGAAGTAAACCCTAAAGAAGGAAAAAAAGAAAGGGGCGTGAAACACCGAAGGATGTAAACACGGAAGACACACATTGGAGAGACGTCCGAGAAGACGTTTGCAAGCCTTCTACTTTGATTCTCACAAGAGGAGTGCCCCAAGGGGGCTAATACATCGCGACGACGAAAAAAAAAGATATGAAGGGAAAGAAAGAAGAAAAGGAAATACAGTGGGAGGGAAACGGAGCGTGGACTCCTCCCCTCCCGGACCTCACTCCCTCTCTCCACTCATTCTTCTTCTGCTCTTCTCTTCGCACGGACGCCGGGAGCCGGAGTAGCAGCGGGGAGGGGAAGGGCAGCAGGCCCTCTCCCCCCTCTCTTCTTCTCTTCTTTCTCTTCCTCTTCTTCTTCTTCTCTTCGCGCGGACGGCGATGGACGGAGCAGCAGGAGGCCTTCTTCTTCTCTTCCTCTCTTCCCTCTTCGCACAGACGACGGCGATGGGTGGAGCGGCGTAGCCTTTCCCCTCTCTTCCTCTCTTCCCCCTTCTTCTATTCTCCTCCTCTTCTTCTCTTCTTCTCTTCGCCCTCTGCCTGTGTGTCTCTCTCTGTTTGTGTCGAAGGAGAGGGGTTTTTATACCCTCCACGGCGGAAGCGTTCGAGCACGGTAGTCGGAGGCGGGAAACCGGAGGCATTAATTGGGGATTTGACCCGTCGTCCTTGGTGGCAGGGGGATAGGCAGCGTGGCTGTCTCCCCAGGCGACACCTCAGCAAGCCCATTGCGCGCCAAGAATCTGTAGGGCATGGGCATCACGTCGTCTTGCCGGAGCATGCCGTTGAAGAGCCTGGACAGCGTGCCGTTGGAAGACACAGGAAGCGTGCCGCTGGGAGGCCGCCAACGCGTGCCGTTGAAGGGCTGGGATGGTGTGTCGCTGAAGAAGCTCGCAGGCATGCCGCTGAGGACGCTCGCAGGCGTGCTGTTGAAAGGGCGCGGGAGCGTGTCGCTGAAGGGTGAAACAGGGCGTGCCGCTGAAGGCCACCCCGGGTGTGCCGCTGGGGACCGCCTGGTGTGCCGCTGAAGAGGCACAAGCGAGTGTGCCGACGAAGGGGAAAACAGGGGGCGTGCCGCTGAAGGGCGCCAAGGGCGTGCCGCTGAAGGGCCCTGGGGCGTGCCGCTGAAGGGGCGACGTGGGCAGTTCTGAGCCCGTTGAGAGTGAGAGTTGTGGCCCATTCAATTTTCTTCGAGGCCCATAGGTTGGAGTGTATTTTGGTAGTTGATCTCTCTCTTTGCTGTTCTGACTCCGGAGACGGCTTCACTGCAGTGTGTGCGTTTGTTTGGGGGAGTCCGGACGGCCCATCTTCCCCGTGATTTTTATTTGGAGTCGTTGTTGATGCTAGACTAGTTGGGACGTATGGGGGTGCAATTTTGCATGTCCACACTCACCTAAATCAAACAAGTTATAATGATAAAGTATTTTTTTAGGAGTTTTAGTTGACCTTTTAATATTTTAATTAAGCATTATTCCCTCAAGTAGTAAAAATCCTATAGGGAAGAGGTCCTGAACTCTGTGTGGACCTAGGTTTGACTCTAACTCACTTTATGTAAATATATATATTGAGAGACGCTAGATACAACCTACTAAGCGTCCATGTAGGAATCCATGTCTCGTCAAGACTTATGGAGGTTCCTCGGTGAGACCCCTTCTCAGCCACAAGGAATAAGTGACTAAGAGGAATACACTTCACCAAGGGGGGTATGAATTAACTAAGGATGAAATCAATGCATGACCCTATGTGCACCAGAGTGCATACAAAAACTAGCCTAAAACTAACAATCAAGATGATAAAACAAGTGCAATAGGGAGCAATAAATAGTAAAGTGATAGAATTCAATATAAAAGTCACCCAGAATCTAGAAAATAAGACAGGAGGCTCTAGGATGGATGACTTACCTAAACACGGTGCTCCCAGGTGCTGCGACTCGGAATGCGATCTTTACAGGAATCATGTTCCTTACAGAACATGGCTATTGTACCTATCGCGTTCCATGAGGAACTCAAAACAACATAAAAATAAATGAAAAAACTACAGGAAACTCAACCCTAAAAATACACAAACACATAGAAAGAGCAGGGAAGCCAAAAAAATGTGATGGGCACTAGAGGTCCCACCATGATCGCCAGAAATTTGTTAGCACAAAATTGGGTCAACTAGTATGCAAGAATGAATATTGAAAGAAAAGGAAAGTGTTGTGATTACCACCAAGGAAATAACATAATAAATAGTAGAAGGGTGTTGAGATTATGCTAATTACTTTGGAAAGGAAGGACTAGCTAGAAAATAGTATGCCTGTGAACGCAGTCGTTGAAGGTGCACATTCGGAGTAGAACACGGTCTCTGAGAGCTACAGGCCCAGAACAGAGCATGGTCCCAGTGGTCACCACATTCAAATAAAAAGTGCATGAGATGAAGATTCAACTCTTCCTTTCTCTTCAGTCGGCCAAAGAGAGAGGGTCACATGTCTGCTTCTTGTCTAGACCTGTGAAACAACATAAACAAGTGGATAAACCCATTAGAATTATGAATTGTTTTTGCAGAAGAAGCAGACTTCGGTCGACCAACTTTACTGGTTCGGTCGACCAAAAATTTTAGCATGCAGAACTCTATAATTTCCCAGAGTTTGGTCGACCGATGGAGGCATTTCGGTCGACCAAATTTCCCAGCATTGAAAGTTTCAGGAAATCATAGAGTTCGGTCGACTGACCGGACATTTCGGTCGACCGAACCCTTTGAGGCAGCTTTTGTTGACTTTACTTCTCACCAACGTAGGCAGCCATCTCTTTAGGACTTTTGAGTCCCAAAGCCTCCAGACATGCCATGAAATGTGGATCTGTGTCTTGGCATGTCCCTTGAACAATCAATAGATATAAAAGCACATTTATGGCCAAGGAACCCGAATCAACTAAGAGGATTCAAGGGAGGCTATCAAGGGAGAAAGAGAGCTGCTGCAACACCTCCGTGAACAGTGATCCGTCCAGAAGTTCTTCATCAACCTCAAGCAAATCAAGATCAATCTGAAGCCAATCAAATGGATATCAAGTCGAGAAACAAGCCTCATCAAAGATCTACATCATCTACTCAGGGGGAGCCTAAATCAGAAGTTTTTCATTTGTGTTTCTTCTTCTAAATTTCTTGAGCTTCATGTGTGTAATCTTCTAAATCTGTGTGGATCTATTTAGATCCGTGTGTGTGTATGTGTGTGGATCTACCCAGATCCGTGTGTTTGTGTGTGAGGATCTTCTCAGATCCACAGTTTGTACGTGTGAGCTGGTGGATTTCAGATCCATAACGTGTGTGTGTTGTTGATCCGGTCATCAGATCGTGTTGGAGACTCCGTCTCCGTGTGTGTGTGTGTGTGTGTGTGTGTGTGTGTGTGTGTGTGTGTGTGTGTGTGTGTGTGTGTGTGTGTGTGTGTGTGTGTGTGTGTGTGTGTGTGTGTGTGTGTGTGTGTGTGTGTGTGTGTGTGTGTGTGTGTGTGTGTGTGTGTGTGTGTGTGTGTGTGTGTGTGTGTGTGTGTGTGTGTGTGTGTGTGTGTGTGTGTGTGTGTGTGTATGTGTGTGTGTGTGTGTGTGTTGGGGCATGTCTCTGTGTGTGTGCAGGCGTTGTCCTGCGTGTGTGTGTTGGAGATTGGCTCAGTGTTGGAGATTTATCCTCGTACTGGATTTCCAGCAGTGAAGCCTCACCGGGTTTTGCTGAGGGGTGGACGTAGGGAACCCGTCGTGATCTCGAACCCCCTTAAAAATCCTTATGCCTTGTGATTTGGTTTGTGTGATTTGGTCCATTTCTCCTACCCCCATTTTGTGTAATTGTTCATGTATATTACTTCTTCCGTGTTTGATCTTTCAGATCTACCATAATCAATCTTTTCTGTAATAGATATGAGTTTCTTAGTTGCCATTTCATCATATCAACTTGAATCAGCTAAAAGTTAATTAAATTTGAAATCACCCAATTCACCTCCGCCTCTTGGGTGCCATTGATCGCAGGACTTCAATTGATACCAGAGCTAAGGCTATATTTTTCATAGATCTAACGATCTAGAGCAAGATCCAGATCAATGGCTACCAAAGTGTTCACTATGGATTCTCCACCTGTGTTTGATGGTTCTAACTTCGATCTGTGGTTAGGAAGAATGTGTAGTCTGGTCAACTCATATGACCCTAAGCTATGGAAGCTTATCTCACATGGTCCTTATGAGTTGCCTGAAGATGAATCAGCTTGGACTGCAGATTATGAGTCCAAACATGATCAAAATTGCTTGGTTCTAAGTTTGCTCACTGCTAGATTTAATGCTAATAGTTTTCCTTTTGTTTCCAGCTGCAGCTCCGCAAAGGACATACCGGATGGCTTGATTGGCTTCCATGAAGAGAAAGAGGATAGATGTCTCATGGCAGGTATGTGTGATCACAGCAGTGATCAACAGAGTGGATCACCCTCAGAGGCAAGATCGGACTCTGATAACATCTCTTTTGATGAATTATTGGATGCATTCAATGAGCTTGCAAGTAAATACAAGAAGTTGAAATCTGAGACTAAAAAATTGAAAAAGATAATTGAACAAAACAATTTGAATTCTTCTTGCAAAAAATGCTCACATTTAGAGGAATTGAGTGAGGTTCATGTGTTGGACATTGAACTTCATAAAGATCAAATTTGACCTTTAAGAAATGAAAATAATGATCTAATGGCCAAAATCTGTGAACTCCAACAAACAGAAAAGGATCTAGAAGAAACGGTGAATTCAATGGCCAATGATCAAATCTTGATAAATGAACTTGTTCATGATGAAAAGCTTGTAAAAGAAAATGAGAAACTGAAGGAATTAAACATGACCATTTCTGAAAAATTGTTGGTTCTAGAAAAAGGAAACTTTGTGACTGTGAGTGAGTGTGAAAATGTGGATGGACTAAAACAGGAAGTAGATAGCCTCAAGACCGCTAATGCATTACTGAATATCAGGCTTGCTACTTATGAAGAAGAACTTGCTGATACAAAATTACATATTTCATTTCTTCAATCTGAAATTAATGAATTGAATAATTCACTATCCAAATTTCTAAATAGCAAAGAAAACCTGGATAAATTACTGGGCATGAAAGTGAATTTTCAAAGAGAAGGGCTAGGATATAATCCTGTGAACAAAAAAAAATTTGTGAACAAGTTATACACTTCATTTGTTCACAACACATGTACACCTAGCACCTCCAAATCAGGTTCTCAGCAACACAATATGCCAAAAACTCAACAAAATCCGAAAAACAGCGTGAATGTCCCAAATGTCCATGCTAAAAACATTAATGTTAAACCCCATGCATCTAAGAAAAGGAATGTTTCTTGTCTCTACTATGGAAAACATGGACACATGATGCATGGTTATTTTATCATGAAAAATGATGATTTGAAAGCATGTAGGAAGAGAACTATTTTTTAAAAAGTAAAGCAATCATTTACCACAAAACTTTCCAAGCATTGTAATCACTGTGGTAAAAGAGGACATACAATTTCACACTACTGGTTGGTGAAGAAGAAAATTGAATTTTCATCCTGACAAAAATAAATTTTCTCCATCCATATGGAAGCATGCTAATAACCTGAATAAAACATTTGTCACGTTATATGTGAACCGTGACTACTGTGGTAAAGTAGGTCACAAGATGAATGATTATTTTTTGGTGAAAAAGGATGATTTGAATGCTGTATGTGATCATGCATATGTCTATACATGTATTCCATCCATAGCTGTTTGCATATCTTTGCGCATATCACTCGAAATATAGCATCTTGTTGAGGGGGAATTTGAAAATGTTCAAATCAGAGTTCACTGCATACATTGAGTTTGCATATGTTTTCATATATTGTCATGCACAAAAGTTGAAGAATCTATTTTCAACTAGAATAAATTCATCTCTGATGCATTCTCATGTCATGACTACATGGTATATCAAATGGTGACATGTGGAAGGGCGGGTTAAGCCTGTCTAGAAACTATCACTATCCGTGAGGTGATCCTTCGGATCTAAGTTCTCCGCCTGGTACCATGAGTCATTTATTTATAGACTTCCTATGGCATTAAAATTTCACTGAATATTTTTGAAACTCTTGCACATATTAAGGGGGAGTCGCTAGTTTAGTCATGTGATTGTTGATGAATCTGAATTGAGACTAACAAATCAAATCATTTCAACTTTTAATACAGATCACATTCCCAAGAATCCAAGTGATACTGGGCCAGATAACAATAGTGAATCAGTGCAGCACCCCAATTTGCCTGGAACTTCAACGCCCTTGAAGGGCCACCCTATTGAAAACATCTGTTGGGTCCCGTAGTGCAGGAACACGGATCTAGAGGGGGGGTGAATAGATCCTACTGCTAAAAACTATGACCAATTAAAAACACAAACTAGCACACATCGGAATTTACCAGATTGATAGGATTGAGGAAATTAATCTAAACAAGTTTAAACTTGATTCACTCAATCTCGCCGAGCTCACACGATAGCACAAATAGATATGATAGTGAACACACAATCACAAGAATCAAACCACAGGACACGGAGATTTTTAAGGTGGTTCGGGACCACGCCGGGCTCCCTACGTCCACCCCTCACCAAACCGGTGAGGCTTCACTACACGCTACAAAATGTAGCAACAAGGGGACGAACCCCAACACACACACACGTTGCTTTCACAGCAAAACACACACACGAGGCCTTGCCTCAACCTGCTGCCACAGCAGCACACACACACAGGGGAACACACCCCGAACAATATACCTTACACGGAGATACAGCTCCGTCCACACACACGTAGGGCAATGCCTACACAACCACACGGGAGAAAACTCCCAACAACACACACGGATATACTCCGCACAAATCGACACACATAAGACCACACACACACTCGGAGACCCCTTTCTCCGAACACCCACACAAAATATTCTGTCAAATGTATATGTAACAATCACAAATATATGCTATGACCTTCCACACAAATTCTATAGATGTAAACTAGAAGAATGCATCAAGTATAAGGCTCCCCCTTCTTCATCAAAATCTGATTCTCCTTGCTCATTGATGGATGATCATAATCTTGACATCATCTTCTTCCTCTCCTCTAGTCTTTTCCTTATTCCAATCTCCTCTCTTCACCTGAAAGAGTAGATAGACATAATGAGTTCAATCTTTAAGCTAATCTCAAACAAGAATATAGACTTGAATGGTTTAGAGATTCCCCTCTTCTTCACCTATACAAAAGAATACATGAGCATTAGATATGTTGTATCACAAAGATTGTAGCTCATATATATATGCAAGAGAGAGTGAACAAAGAACATGTAAATGATTATTACACATCTTAGATGCCCATTCAAAACCTTGAACAATCTCAAACAAAAGATATAGAAGTGAAAGATCAAGATTACTCCCTCATGAAATGCTTCTACAGGATTAAGAACGTTCTTGAAGTAATTTTGAAGAGATGCAACACGAACAGAGGTTGGATCTTGATTTCAGATGCTGCCTTCAGTTGTATATGATCTTGGGCCTTGATTCAAGCTTCTTCCCTTCAATTTCAGCTTCAGAGCAAGGTGGAAGAGGGCTTGGGAGCTTCAACTCCGAACCTGCACACACAAGGGTTAGAAGAAAACAATTTTCAGATCTAGCATCATCTCCCCTAGGGTTTACAACCCAAGAGTTGTATATAAGTGTTTAGAATGGTCAAGGAACAGCCTAGGGACCAGATCCATGAATTAGGGAGATGTATAGGGCATTTGGAATTGATTGGTTGGACTTTCAGAGCAAGAAAAAGGCGATCAAAAAGTGCGGCTCGAGGTCCGACCGGAATGGGTCGACCCTTGGGGTCGACCCTCGGGCAATCAGAAGCCAAACAGAACACTTTTTGTGTTCTGTTTTACAGGGGTCGACCCCAGGGGTCGACCCTCGCACTGCCAGAAACCAAACAGAACTAAAAATAAGTTCTGGGTTAAAGGGGTCGACCCCAGGGGTCGACCCTTTCAGGCAGACTACACCAAAATGGGTATGTTTTGATTCTGTTTGAACAGAACCTGAGAGGGTCGACCCCATGGGTCGACCCCTACTAGATTGGGCCTGAAAAACAACTAAAAACACCATCAATTCAATAGGAAACAATTGATTAAATGTTACCATCATCCCATGAAGATCAACCATGATTTTTCATCCTGAAAGATAAGATAAAGCAAGGTGTTAGTTGACAATCAAGATCTTTACATCAAGCATTAATACTATGACCATGTTCACAATAAATTGCTTCGTTGAACCTATTCCAAGAGTGAAAGATGGAACTTACAACATTGTTTTACTTGAGTTTCACATTATCCTTAAATGCTTGTTCTTTTGTTGAATCGTTCATGTAAGAATTATGGAGTTCCAATATTGAATTACCATTGCATGATCAACAAATTTGGAATCAAGGTACGCATAACAATGTTGAGTCACATTCCATGTGATCAATCCACAAGCTCATCAAACCACATATCATTCCCTCCATTCATTTAGCATTACCAAAGTACACATTCATGATATGTGGCTCAATATGACATGATGCACAATATGAGAGGCTCAATATGACATGATGCTCAAAATGACATTTATCCAAGTATGTTTTTCACAGAGGCTTCTCATTAAATACAAATCAATCTCACCAAGTGTAGAGACAATGCGTATGCAATGTTTGTGCTAACTTCAAAGCACGTATGCATCCACATGATGATAAGTCTTGTAGAATTACAATTCATCCACATGATGATAAGCCTTATAGAATTACAATGCATCCACATGATGATAAGCCTTATAAAATTACAATGCATCCACATGATGATATCCCAAAAGAAATAGTTTATGATCATTTCCACAACCAGTTCAAGTGAGGAGCATTCACGCACAAGGCTAAGCAACAAAGGTATTTTATAATCATCAAAATCACATACACAATAATCTCCCCCATTTTGATGATGGCAAAATATTATGCTATAATGCTCTCTCCCCCTTTGACAGAATCAGAAATGAGGATCATGATGGGGAATCCAGAATGGCAAGAACCTATGGACAACCGGATTATGAAGAGAACCAATGAGAACAATATGCATGAACGAATTGCAGAACTGTGGGGTACCAAATGTTGAAATGAAACTCTTATACCAATTGTCTAATATCAATTTGTTGAAATTGGAAATGCAAATGTGGACAATATGGTCATGTAGAATGCAAGATGACAAAATGATATGCAAATGCTCACGAGCTGCAGCAATTGGAAATGGTGGATGGCATGACAATAATGAGCAAGTAAACAAGCACTCGAACACTCATAGAAAGGTATTGACTCATGCAAGTCCTGATGAGTTAGGTAGATAAGATCACATGCAAAGCTCCCCCATTGACATTGACACATTAGATGACTGTTTTTGATTTTCAAATTTTTGATTTTTAGTTTTCTTGTGAAATGCATGAAACAGGATGTATGAAAATGATGAGACATGAAATGCATACAATGTAGTCAAGCAGATATCTATAGATACATGCAACATAACTCCTTCACAAGAAGTGATACCAATTGATTTACAGTGAGAGGATATGTGTAGGAGAAGTGCAATTGAGTCATTAAGTTCAGAATGCTCAAGATTACACCTAGAGGATTGTGCAGATAAATAGGAGAAGACATACAGCAGGTCAAGTAATTAATCAAATTTTTAAAATACATATCAAATCAAATTACCATGTGTAAGTGAGTAACATGAGTATGAATCTTAGCCATATGGATAACCAGATTTTCAAGTAAACACAATAGTAACTGCACAGACTACATTTCAATGTAGAGAACATCGTATTGGAGGCATCGCTCTACCTCATCAAATTATCATCAGTAATTTTCACACTGATAATCTGAATTTTTCTAAGAAGGATCAGGTTCAAATAATTCCTTTTTACGTGAGAAGACACATGGAGCTCATGCCAGAATCCCCAGTTATTCAGAATACTGAACCTTGTCACCTCATTTGAACAGAGATACTTTAGTCAACACTTTTCAGAAATGAACCACATCACGTCTCAGGTGACATGTGCCCAGTTTACTCAGTGAGACTTATCATTGCTCTGCCTTTCATATCAACCATTTTTTTGTATGTGGAGACAGACAGCTTTTTCCTCAACTGTCTCTTATCATCCATGCAGCAAGTTGAATTACCTTAGAGTGTTGAAATGAAATTCCTATATCCTTATGAACAACACTCAATTTCACATTAAAGTGCATGAAGTGTACGGATTTGATTTAACATGTACGGAGAAAATTTAACTTAGAACAGGATAGTGTAGCCCCCCCTATGTAAATGCAATAAGCATGAAATGCTCCCCCTTAGAGTTTTACATGAAGCACTGTGGACGCACTTTTCGACACGCTCATTTGTTTGTTTCTTTAAGTCGGTTTATTCGGTGGGTTTATTGGCGTTTATTAAGTGCGTGGGCGTGCCAGTCACAAAGTGACGATTTATTCGGGCTTCGTGGAAGCCCATGGTGCGCGCGATCTGACTAATCAGACAATTGTGTGGTTCGTGTCGGGACTGGAACCCGCCGCGCCATGAAGGCCACGACATCATTTACATCCCCCCAGAGAGGGGAACACCCTTGATTAATCGTCGGGAAAAGGGGCCTCATGGCCAGAAAATTAGTTACATGGAAAGTCTATTAGGAAGCATTGAAATCCCCGTACGAGGGTGAGAAGAAACCATTCGAGATCGTGTCGGTCACGTGTTGACCATTTGATGTTCGGACGAGTGTCCGTTTTGAGAAACGCGTAATCGTCACGGGAAAACCGAAGCATATGTATGCCGGGTACGGCAAATTTAATGTTCAAAGGGATAGGAGGCATTCGGTTTAATCTCGGTTAGAGTGGTCAGAAATCAGCGAGTTTATTGGCCCGGTGTGAGATCGAGTCAGGACCATTCCGGGGGCGCCTCCCGCGGTCCAAACGAGGCTTGCATGAGCATCATTAATATTTCCGGTGCCGACGGGCAGCGGAAAAGTGTCCCGGGACTAGATTCCAAAATAAAGACGTATACAGAGATAGCTGGCTATAGGCCTAGATGTGGGTCAGGTAATGACCATGGTTGGGGCGAACCCGAGGTCCAGACGTGACTCATGAAGGTCTTATTGATATTCCCATACGCGCGGTTGGGGAAGACGAGAGCCGTCTCGTTCCATTCAGATTTTGTTGGTCATTCATGGACCATTTTATGTTCGGACAAGATCCGTATTGAAGACGTAAACGGAAATAAACCCGTACAAATGTCTGCCGTGAGTACGGCAAGTTTAATGTGGCGTTGCGGGATTAGATCCCGGGATATACGTCGGTCACTAACGGACCATTCAGTATTCGGACGAAAGTCCATATTCGAAGCATCGGAGACAACGACAAAGACACACGGATGTCTGCCGTAGGTATGGCTAGTTTCATGGGATTACGGGATCAGATCCTGGCATATATGTCGGTCACTAACGGACCATTCATTATTCGGACGGAAGTCCGTATTAGTAGCACCGAGGACGACGATAAAACCGCACGGATGTCTGCCGTAGGTATGGCAAGTTTCATGTGGGTGCGGGATTGGATCCCGGCAAAGATGGGTCAACCTGATGATCTATTGGCCCGCGGTGGTTGCGGACTATGGCCATATCGGGGTTTCCGAGGACCACGTCTGATGCCACGGGGCGTCATTACTTTTCTCTTCATGCACAGTCTTGGGAAACGAAGGTTCCAAGGGATACGTGCGTGTCGGTCACGGTCGGACCATTCATTGTTCGGATGCGAGTCCACGTTTGAAGCATTGAAGACGATGATAAAACCGTGCAAATGTCTGCCGTAGACACGACAAGTTTAATGTGGGGTTGCGGGATTGGATCCCGGCAAAGCGGGTCGAGTTAACGAACTATTGGCCCAAGATGTGTTCGGATCATGACCATGTCGGAGGTTCCGAGGTCCACGTCCGATACCACAATGCATCATTGATTTTCTCTTTGCACCCAGTCCGGGGGAGCAGGTTGTTAAGTGTGGAGCCCGAACTCCCCAACGTGTGCCCTCGCACGCGGATCGACCTGCGCGGTCAG
Organism: Amorphophallus konjac; assembly: GCA_022559845.1. Classification (NCBI taxonomy): domain Eukaryota; kingdom Viridiplantae; phylum Streptophyta; class Magnoliopsida; order Alismatales; family Araceae; genus Amorphophallus; species Amorphophallus konjac. The sequence continues at coordinate 155,528,890 of CM040121.1, forward strand.
GTTGCGGGGGTCAAGGGGGGGCAGCGCCCCTTGCGGGGGTTTCCGGGGGCAGCGCCCCCAGAACAAAATTTTAATTATGGGGGGGTTATGCTATTGTCGAGAGAAACAAAGAAAAGGGCTAAATCGGCACGGCCAAGGGCGTGCCGTTTCAATGTTCAATGGGGAGATTGGGGGCGCGCCAGATATGGAGGGCAAGGGAGAGGGCGCGCCGTTTTTGGAGGGCAAGGGAGAGATTGAGGGCGCGTCGGATACAGAGGGCAAGGGAGAGGGCGCGCCGTTTTAGCATTTAGAGAAGAGATGGGGGATTTTGTGAGGAGGGTTGAAGCGGCGCGGTGGAGCAATGGCCGCGCCGTTTTAACTCGCGCCGGGATAGCTATATGGAGGTTGTTTTGAAGCTCTGTTTACTGCGTTTTCTTTTCCTTTCACCCGTAGGTTGATTCAAGGTTTGATTTGCTTATTCTGTTGATAGATCAAGCTGGTAATGAGGAGGTTTTAAGAGCTTTAACCATTTTAATCGTTTATTATGATGAAACAGCATGAACATCTAAGTGTTTTGTTCAGATAGTTTGCTCACAGAGGCCTCGGTTTATTCCTCCTTAATTCAACTCGTTCACCAGTTGTTGGGCGTTCTTAGCCTTGGCAAAAATCGGGCAGCACCTCCCCTAGACTGGGACTTGCCAGAGATAAAGGAAAGCCACCACTCGGATTGCTCCGGGGTAGACTCTCAAAAATCGGAGTAGGCTCACGGCGGTCTGAACCCAGATGTGAGTATGGAACGTTCGAGGGCCAGCCTACAAGAACGACCACAGCTCACGGGTGAGGAACTTTCCAAACGGGACAAGTGTTTGCCACAAGGGCCATGAATGTTCACCTTTTTGACGGGTTCCTCCGAAGGCTGTGCTACGCAGAAGCAAGCTTCGAAGGGCCCTAGGTGAGCAGAAAATAAAGAGAGGGAGAGGGAAGCAGAAGAACACCGCCCATGCCCACAAAGAAAGCATTCTTTTTATTCATCCCCAAGGGAAAAGGGGGGAAAAGAAATACAGGAGGGGAGATCTACCCCAAAGCAAGGAAAACACATCAAAGAAAGAGGAAAGAAATACATCGGTGGGGGAGGGGGAACGGGGCACAAGCTCCTCCCCCTCCGAGCTCACCTCTCTCTTTCACGCTCAATCTCTTTTTTTTTCTTCACCTAGCAGGCATAGGGACGGGGCTTCTTCTCTCTTTTTCTTCTTCTCTTCAATGGCCAGCCAGGGGGGGGGGGTTCCAGCTTCTTTTCTCTTTTCAATCGCCCATCCTTCTTCTCTGTTGAACATGCAAAGTATATATAGCCGGTTGCCCTTTCTTCGCTTGGACGGAAGGAACTCCCGCCACTTCATTCGTCTGTGGTGTCATCCGTTGATTTGCACAGTACACTGGCATTTATCCGAGGAAGGGATGTTTGCTGCTGCTACTCCCCCCATCGATGCTTTTGTTGACCGTCGATGCAGCCGCGTTGTCGAACGGAGGTGGAGACAGGGCTCCAGAGCATTGAATGCCCATGGAGACAGAGCTTCAGAGCATTGAATGCCCTCCAGGCACCAGGCTGATGCGAAAATAGGGTATCAGCCAGCGGATGGGATGGCATTTGATTGCGCGCCGGGGAAGCGCTTCAGAGAATAGAATGAGGGGTTAAAATGGCGCCACATTCAAAGGGGCACCGTTTTAAGCATCAAATGGGGAGGCCCCTTCGATAGGAGCGCGCCGTGTAGCCAAATAAAAAGGGGGCGCGCCGTTTTAAGAGGGGGGCGCGCCGTTTTAAGCCGCTCCGTTTTAGGGACACTTCGTGCCGTTTTAAGCACCAAACGGATTCCTTTCGAAGTCGCGGCCATTTATATGAATGTTGGCATTCCCAGAACGTTCCGGTTGCGACGTATGGCCTCCATAATATTCCGTTTGTAGCCTCTGGGACTCGGTCCCAGATTCTGCGTGACTTTCGGTGCATGCCGAGACTATGCCTGAGTTCCTGACTTTTCTCTGATTCAGCTCTCGGCATGGCCGGTTAAAGCATTGTAGCTGTATCTTCTGCTTAGGGGGCTTCCTTAGTGGGTAGCGGACCACCAAGCGAGTTCTCGTCCTGATCGGGCGAGGCATGAGGTTTATTCGGCAGTTCTGTCTTCGAATCGCGTTCTAATGTGTAGACGCGAATGTCGCCATGATCATCATCGTCATTTTTTGGCGTCCACAAATGCCCCCCACTCACGGGCGGCGCAAGCGAGGGATGAGTGCGCGGGGCCCGCGAGTGTAGAGTTCTTCAACATGACGTCTGTTCTTCCGAGCCAGTGGGATGCTAGTCCGGTGCAAATTCACGGGAAAGCGCTCACTCCTTCAGCGAAGGGATGAGGGGATCGCTTCACCGCATATGCCCGCGGACTAAGATGTCAGAGTGGGGGTTTAGTCATCGGCATGGGGTGAATACCGAAGCAAGGATGAAGGGTCCATGCGTCGCCTTAGGCAAGATGCCTAAAATGACTTGGATGAGGCCAATCCCAAGGGGGAGTTGGTGACTCGTGCTGGGTTTAGGAGAATTGTTCATTCATCGACTCGGATGGGAGGTCCAAGCCGAAGGCTTATGAAAGGGCTCTGCTGGAGTGAAAAGGATTTTATGCATTCCGGTGGAACGTTCGAAGTGAAGGGTTTATTTGCTGGTGCCGACAGGGTGTCGGGAGCTGATGTGGTCTATTCATTGGCACGGGGTGAGTGCCAAGGCAAAGGGGTTTTTTCATTCATTGACTTGGACGGAAGGTCCGAGCCAAGCAAAGGAGGTTTCTCTTCTTTTTTTTCGTTCATTGACTTGGACGGAAAGTCCGAGCCAATCAAAGGAGTTCTTCTTCTTCTTTTTTTCTTTTTTTTATTCATTGACTTGGACGGAAGGTCCGAGCCAAGCAAGGAGGTTCTTTTTGTTCATTGACTTGGACGGAAGGTCCGAGCCAAGCAAGGAGGTTCTTTTTGTTCATTGACTTGGACGGAAGGTCCGAGCCAAGCAAGGAGGTTCTTCTTCTTTTTTTTTATTCATTGACTTGGATGGAAGGTCCGAGCCAAGCAAAGGAGGTTTCTCTTCTTTTTTTCGTTCATTGACTTGGACAGAAGGTCCGAGCCAAGCAAGGAGGTTCTTTTGTTCATTGACTTGGACGGAAGGTCTGAGCCAAGCAAAGGAGGTTTTTTTTTTGTTCATTGACTTGGACGGAAGGTCCGAGCCAAGGGTTTATTTGTCGATGGGACTGGGAGTTGTGATATTGAGGTGGTTTATTCATTGCCAAGGGGTGAGTACCAAAGCAAGGGTCTTTTGTTCATGGAACCAGACGAAAGGTCCAGGTCATTGGTTTATTCATCGATGCCGACGGGGAGTCAGGGACCGACGTGGTTTGCTTGTCTCTTCTTCTCTTCATTAGTGCCGACAGGGTGTCGGGAACCTAACGTGGTATGTTGGTCTCTTCTTCTCTTCATCAGTGCCGACAGGGCGTCGGGAGCTGAGGTACTTTGTTCTTCTCTTCTTCTCTTTATCAGTGTCGACGAGGTGTCGGGAGCTCACCTGGTTTGTTTATCTCTTTGTCTCTTCATCAGTGCCGACGGGGTGTCGGGAGCTGACCTGGTTTGTTAGTTTCTTTGTCTCTTCGCCAGCGCCGACAGGGTGTCGGGAGCTGGCCTGGCTTGTTTGTCTCTTGGTCTCTTCGCCAGCGCCGACAGGGTGTCGGGAGCTGACCTGGCTTGTTTGTCTCTTTGTCTCTTCACCAGCGCCGACAGGGTGTCGGGAGCTGACCTGGCTTGTTTGTCTCTTGGTCTCTTCGCCAGCGCCGACAGGGTGTCGGGAGCTGACCTGGCTTGTTTGTCTCTTTGTCTCTTCGTCAGCGCCGACAGGGTGCCGGAAGCTGAACTGGCTTGTTTTTCTCTTTGTCTCTTCGTCAGCGCCGACAAGGTGCCGGGAGCTGACCTGGTTTGTTGGTCTCTTTGTCTCTCCGTTAGTGCTGACAAGGTGCCGGGAGCTGACCTGGTTTGTTGGTCTCTTTGTCTCTTCGTCAGTGCCGACAGGGTGCCGGGCGCTGACCTGGTTTGTTGGTCTCTTTGTCTCTTCGTCAGTGCCGACAAGGTGCCGGGAGCTGACCTGGTTTGTTGGTCTCTTTATCTCTTCGTTAGTGCCGACAGGGTGCCGGGAGCTGATCTGGTTTGTTTGTCTCTTCTTCTGTTCATCCGTGCCGATAGGGCATCGGGAGCTGACGTGGTTTATTCATTGGCATGGGGTTAGGGCCAAAGCAATGGTATCTTGGTTCATGGAACCAGACGAAAGGTCTGGGAACTGGTCTTATGCGTCAGTGGGACTGAAAATATTTTGATCTCCGGCGGGACTTGACGAGTCGACATCCCTCGGAGGCTTTGATGATGATTTTTCTCTCTTCTTTTTTTTTCTCTCTTTTTTTTCTCTTCTTTTCCCTTCTCTTTTTTGTTCTCTTCTTCTTCTCTTTTTTCTTCTTCTTTTCTTTCCCTTCTTTTTCTTCTTCCCTTCTTTTTTTTCTTCTTTTCTTTTTTCCCCTTCTCTTCTTTTTTTTTATTTTTTTTTGAACAACTTTGGATAGCTATCGGCACAGACGCCGATAATGAGATAGCTGTCGGCTAAACGCCGATGATGACAACTGTCGACTCAGGGCCGATAATTGGGAAGTGAGCCATGAGGGCAGAGAGGAAGGTTTATTCTTTTAACGGTCTGGACGGTGGGTCCAAATTGAAAGGGATTCGTCGCCCAAAGGGACGGGGCGGAGAGTTTGTTGATTCGATAAGGATGTTCGTCACCCGGAGGGATGGGGAGAGGAACTTGTTGATTCAATGGCCTGGACGGGAGGTCCAAATCAAAAGGGGTATTCGTCACCCGAAGGGACAGAGAGAAGAGTTGGTTCATGTAACGACCTGAACGGAAGGTCCAAATCAAAAGGATTGTTCGTGAACCCGAAGGGACGGAGGGGTGGTCAAGTCACTGACACGGGCTAGTGTTAGCACAAGGAAAAGGGGATGATTCCTTACCCGAATGGCAAGCTCGGGCCAGGGTGAAAGGTTGTTTCATTCTTTAATGCGTCGGGGGCACCAGCTGTATGGAGGGTCTTTCAATTCTTTTGCTGGACGGAAGGTCCGAACCAGAGTAGAGAGAATTCTTTTTGTTCTTCGGCTGGACGGTAGGTCCAAGCCAAAGTGAAAGGATCTTTTTGTTCTCTAGCTGGACGGAAGGTCCGATCTAGAGTGGAGAGAATCTCTTTGTTCTCTAGTCGGACGGAAGGTCCGATCCAGAGTGGAGAGAATCTTTTTTGTTCTCTGACTGGACGGCAAGTCCGAGCCAAAGTGAAAGGATCTTTTTATTCTCCAGCCAGACAGAAGATCCCATCTAGAGTGGAAAGAATCTTTTTATTCTCCGACTGGACAGCAAGTCCGAGCCAAAGTGAGAGGATCTTTTTGTTCTCTAGCCGGACGGAAGGTCCGATCTAGAGTGGAGAGAATCTTTTTAGTTCTCTAGCCAGACGGAAGGTCCGAGCCAAAGTGAAAGGATCTTTTTGTTCTCTAGTCGGACGGAAGGTCCGATCTAGAGTGGAGAGAATTCTTTCTATTCTCTGACTGGACGGCAGGTCCGAGCCAAAGTGAAAGGACATTTTTGTTCTCTAACAGGATGGAAGGTCCAATCTAGAGTGAAAGGATCTTTTTGTTCTCTAGTCGGATGGAAGGTCCGATCCAGAGTGAAACAGGTCTGTTTGTTCTCTGACCGGGCGACATGCCTAAACCAAAGTAAAAGGATTTGATGTTCTTCAATGCGCCGGGAGTACCGGCTGTAAAAGTGGGCCATGAGGGCCAGAGTTGATGTTGCAGAAGTAGGCCGCAAAGGCTGCAATTGGGGAAGCTGGCTATAGAAGCCAAAGTTGGGAGGTTAGCAGGCCGTAGAGACGGGAAGTAGGCCGTGGGGGCCAAGATTGGGCTACACGAGCCAGAACTGGGAAAGTAGGCCATAATGGCCAAAATTGAGTTTATTATTATTTTTTATTATTATTTCCTTTATTCAAGCATGCAGGCATTCATCAGCAAGCATAACATAAATACATATAAGGTAGCTCCCTCTATAAGGGATGGGATAGGGACAACGCCCATAATTCGCAAATGCAGTGTGGTCCACGAGGCACGACTAAGGGGTGGTGCGCCCGTCAAGAGGATATCGCATGTCTTGTATGCATGGCTTAAATTCACGCATTTCACCCGAGGTAATTCTTTGTGGAGTGGAGGAGCAAACATGTGAGCAAAAGGCCCTAAACATAGGGATATGCAGGTTTTCTAAGCAACACTCGAGGGTTACTCTAGCGCCTACATATTAGTTTCAGGCTTTCGATTTTCGGTAGCTTCACACAGCCCCCATCTATTTATTTTGGTAGCGGATTTCACCGTTCGACGCGAGTCTCCTCATGTGTCTCAATGGGGATTCTCGGCTACTAGGATTTATCCTTATCATAATTTTATTGCGGATTCCACCGTTTGACGTGAGTCTCCTCATGTGTCTCAATGGGGATTCCCGGCTACTAGGATTCGTCCTTATTATAATTCGCTTCACCATTTCGCGCGAGTTTCCTCATTTGTCTCAATGGGGATTCCCGGCTACTCAGATTCATGTTTCTCTCTTTTTTCTATTATTCATTCTTTTTTTCTTTTTCTTTCTTTTTTTAAGTGGGGGTAGCAGCTTTTTCCTCACGATTACCTTTCACGCGAGTGCAGGAATTCAAGCCTCCGTAGAGTGCTAAGAAGAAAGTCGGGTAATCCCTATGGTTGAAGACCATTGAACACACTAAATGTGAAGTGGGGAGTGTTGTCTCAGGTTTATTTTGTGAGTTGGGCTCAACAATTTAGCCATGACTCTTCCCCTTGACGTGTGCACCCGCCATAATTGGGTTCCCTTCGAGCGTATGCCGTGACGCACATGCATGCAGAATCGGGGCGACATTATTTAGCAAGGAAACAAGGTCCTAGAAAATTGAAGGGCGTGTATTATTCTATATTATAAGCAAGCATGCAAGCAGGGTAACCAAGCATTTTTTGTTCTCTTTTTATTCTCTTTTTCTTTTTTTTTTTTTACGTAAGAACATATTGTCATTACGTATAAGTGTAGTGGTAGTAAAAGGTATTAGGGGAGCGGGCCGCAAGAACCGAAATTGGGGAAGCAGGCTATGAGAGTCGGAATTGGGAAGCGGGTCGCAAGAGCCGAAATTAGGAAGCAGGCTACAAGAGCCACAGGGAAGCGGGCTACAAGAGCCAAAATTGGGAAACGGGCTGCAAGAGCCGAAGATAAAGGTCTCTATTTTTTGTTCTATGGCCGGGGCAGGATCCGAACCAAAGTGAAAGGTTGATTCTTTTTTTTCTCTAGCTGGGGGAGGGTCCGAACCAGATTGAAAGGTTGATTCTTTAATTCTCCGGCCGGGGAAGGATCCGGACTAGAGTGACAGGTTGATTCTTTAATTCTCTAGCCCGGAAAGGATCCGAACCAAAGTGGAAGGTTTATTGTTTGATTCTCTGGCCGGGGAAGGACCCGAACCAAAGTGGAAGGTTGATTCTTTAATTCTCTGGCCCGGAAAGGATCCGAACCAAAGCGGAAGGTTTATTGTTTGATTCTCTGGCCGGGGAAGGATCCGAACCAAAGTGAAAGGTTGATTCTTTGATTCTCTGGCCGGGGAAGGACCCGAACCAAAGTGAAAGGTTGATTCTTTGACTCTCTGGCTGGGGAAGGATCCGAACCAGAGTGGGAGGTTGATTCTTTGATTCTCTAGTCGGGGGAAGGACCCGAACCAAAGTGGAAGGTTTATTCTTTGATTCTATGGCCGGGGAAGGACCCGAACCAAAGTGAAAGGGTTATTTTTGATTCTCTGGTCGGGGAAGGACCCGAACCAAAGTGGAAGGTTGATTCTTTAATTCTCTGGTCGGGGGAAGGATCTGAACCAGAGTGAAATGTTGATTCTTTGATTCTCTGGTCGGGGAAGGACCCGAACCAAAGTGGAAGATTGATTCTTTGATTCTCTGGCCGGGGAAGGACCCGAACCAGAGTGAAAGGTTGATTCTTTGATTCTCTGGTCGGGGAAGGACCCGAACCAAAGTGACAATGTTATTTTTTGATTGGGAAGCTATTGGATAGGAGCCGATGATTAGGGTAGCTGTCGGCTCAGGGGCCGATGAGTGAAGTAGCTGTCGGCTCAGAGGTCGATGGTGGGATATCTGTCGGTGTAACACCCCGTCGGCGGAAGGTTTAGTCGGTTTAACGCCCCGTTGGCAAAATGTTATGTCGGTTTAACGCCCCGTCGGCGAAAGGTTTAGTCGGTTTAACGCCCCGTCGGCGGAAGGTTTAGTCGGTTTAACGCCCCGTAGGTGAAAGGTTTAGTCGGTTTAACGCCCCGTCGGCGAAATGTTTAGTCATTTTAACGCCCCGTCGGCAAAAGGGTTTTGTCAGTTTAACGCCCCACAGGCGAAAGGTTTAGTCGGTTTAACGCCCCATCAGCGAAAGGTTTAGTCGGTTTAATGCCCCATCGGCGAAAGGTTTAGTCGGTTTAACGCCCCGTCGGCGAAAGGGTTTTATCGGTTTAACACCCCGTCGGTGAAAGGTTTAGTCGGTTTAACGCCCCGTCGGCGGAAGGTTTAGTCGGTTTAACGCCCCGTCGGTGGAAGGTTTAATTGGTTCCTGTTTGTTGGATGGCTGGAGGTCGGAGGTCAAAGTTTGCCTCGTGACCCTTCTTTCTCTTCTTCTCTTCTTCTTTTGTAGGGAGGCAGGTACGAAGACCATGTTCGCCTCCTGTCTCTTTTTCTCTTCTCTCCTTCTTTCGTAGAGAGGCAGGTGTGAAGACCATGTTCGCCTCATGTGTCTTTTCTTTCTTTTCTTCTCTTCTTTTTGTGTGGTGAGGCGGGCTCGAGGACCACGTCTACCTCATGTGTCTTTTCTTTCCTTTTCTTCTCTTCTTTTGTTTGGTGAGGCGGGCTCGAGGGCCACGTCTGCCTCATGTCTCTTCTTTTCTTCTTCTTTTGTGGAGAGGCCGGTGCAAGGACCATGTGTGCCTCATGTCTCTTTTTCTTCTCTTCTTTTTGTGTGATGAGGCGGGCTCGAAGACCACGTCTACCTCATGTCTCTTCTTTTCTTCTTCTTTTGTGTGAAGAGGCAGGTGCAAAGATCATGCTTGCCTCATGGTTGTTCTCTTTCTTCTTCTCTTCTCCCTTTTTTGTGTGGAGCGGCGGGTACAAAGACCATGTTCCCCTCGTGACTCTTCTTTCTCTTCTTCTCTTCTTTTGTGGAGAGGCAGGCGCAAAGACCATGTTTGCCTCGTGATTGTTCTTTCTTTTTTATGGAGAGACGGGTTCAAGGACCACGTCTGCCTTATGTGTCTCTCTTTTTTTTCCTTCTCTTCTTCTTTTGTGTGAAGAGGCGGATGCGAAGACCGCGTCTGCCTCGTGACTCTTCTTCTATTTTTCTTTTATGGAGAGGCAGGTGCAGGGACCATGTTCGCCTCATGTCTCTTTTTTTTCTCTTCTATTTTTTATGTGATGAGGCGGGCTCGAAGACCATGTCTACCTCATATGTCTTCTTTTCCTTTTCTTCTCTTCTTTTGTGTGATGAGGCGGGCTCGAAGACCACGTCTGCCTCATGTGTGTCTTTGTCTTCATTCTGCTCTTCTTTTCTCATTAATGCTTCCGCGCTGGAGTGTATTTCTCTTAATGTGCCCCCAGGTTGGGGTGTAGCTTCATTTGGTATGCACCCCCCCTGAGGGGTGTGTTTTGCCTCTTTGCTTCTGTGCCCCCAGGCGGGGTGTATTTTTTTTGCTTCTATGTCCCCAGACCGGGGTGTGTTTTTTTTAGTGCCCCCGAGGTGTGGACTCTTTTCTGCTTATGCTCCTAAGGTGGGATGTACCTCTCTTTAAATGCCCCTAAGCCGGGGTATACTCTTCACCGCTCCTATGCCCCCAGGTGGGGTATGTTTCTTCTTCAAATACCCCCAAGCCAGGGTGAGTTCTTTTGCTTTTTATGCCCCCATGGCGGGGTGAGTTTCTCTATATATGCCCCTGGCACGGGGTGTGTCTTTTATTTCTTATACCCCCCCATGGCAGGGGTGAATTCTGCTTTGTCTACCCCTGAAGGCGGAGGAGTGCTTATCTTCATATGTCCCCAGAGCGGGGTGTATCTTTGTTGCTTGTTGTGCCCCAGGTCGAGGTAGATTCTTCTGCTTCTTCTGCCCCCAGAGTGGGATATATTTCCCTTCGTATGCCCCCGACCGGGGTGCATTCTTTTCGCTTCATATGCCCCCAGGGTGGAGTGCGTCTTCTGCTCCTTATGCCCCCGGGATGGAGTGTACTCTCTTCATATGCCCCCGGCACGAGGTGCATCTTTTGCTTCTTATGCCCCCAAAGGGAGGTGTAATTCTGCTTCTTATGCCCCCGGGGCGGGGTGGATTCTGCTTCTCTGCTTCTATGCCCCCAAGCGGGGGGGTGTATTTGCTGCTTGTGCACCTCTCTTTGTGTGCCCCCAGGCTGGGGTGAATTCCTTTCTTCTTATGCCCCCGAGATGGGGTACCTTTCTTCTTCAAAGGCCCCTAAGTCAGGGAATGTTGTTTCTTCTTATGCCCCCAGGCTGGGGTAGATCCCTTTCACGTGCCCCTGAAGCCGGGGTGTAACTTTTGCCTTCTGTGCCCCCGAGTCGGGGGTGCAATTCTTCTTCTACCCCTCAAGGCGGGGCGTATTTCTCTTCATATGCCCCCAGAGCGGGGGTATGTTTTGCTTCTTGTGCACCCAAAGTGGGGTGTATTCCGCTTCTGGTGCCCCCAAGATGGGGTGTGTGTCTTTTCATATATCCCCGGAGCGGGTGTAGTTTATTCTTCGAATGCCCCAAGGCCGGGGTGTAACTTTTGCTTTATGTGCCCCCGAGTCGGGGTGGATTCTCTTCATGTGCCCCTGGGCCGGGGTGTATTCTGCTTCTTGTGCCCCAGGCGGAGTTTGTCTCTTTCTTTGTATGTCCCCATGCCGGGGTGTATTTCTTGCTTCTTATGCCGCCATGGCGGGGTATAGTCTTTGCTTCTTGTGCCCCTAGAGCGGGGTAGAGTCTTTGCTTCTTATACCCCATGGCGGGTTAAAGTATTCCCCACAGGGGGCAAGAATTCATTAAGCCACAGTTGCGGCTTATTGGATCTTCTAGCAGCCACTGGAGGGGCCGTTTTATACCGGATAGGGGAAGCAGGAAAGTGGAACAGGCCAGGGCATTGTATCGCATACTTCGACCCTCCTAGAGTCGGGCGGGATGTCGGCCTTCTTCTCGTTCTCTTGGTCGGCCACGCTTGCCAAAATTTTGTCATTTCTTTTCTTTTCTTCTTCTTCTCTTTTTTTTTATGTAATAGACCAAGGTGGGTGTGTAGGAGAGCGCTCACCCCCTCAGGGAGGGGATGAGTGGTTCGCTCCACCGCATCAATCCCACATTGGTAATCTTTGTTCAGCACGGGTCCCGACGGATATGACCGCACAACCCTCTCTCGTCGATTCTTTCGCTTCCCCTTTCATTCCTTTATTCTTTCTTCTTATCATTTCATATTTTTCCCTTCTATTCTTATATTCTTCTTTTCTTCTTTTTTTTTTTTGGAAAGGGGGATTTGATTTCCCCTCCCTCTCTTCTTTTCCTCTTCTCTCTTTTTTAGCGGCCTTCATGATTCCTGAAAGCTGCATATGCCTCGGAGTAGCGTCCTGGAGGCCCTAAAGATAATTACGCCTGGTCCGACTTTTCCCCCCACAGGGCTGGCGAAGACAACACCTGCAATTCATCAAAGTAGACAAACATTGTTTATTAGGAGGCCATGAGGCCCCGAATCTCGGTGAAGAGATGAAGGGTGGTTGCAATCCCACCGGGCGTGCCAGACTTGTGGACGCACTTTTCGACACGTTCATTTGTTTGTTTCTTTAAGTCGGTTTATTCGGTGGGTTTATTGGCGTTTATTAAGTGCGTGGACGTGCCAGTCACAAAGTGACGATTTATTCGGGCTTCGTGGAAGCCCATGGTGCGCGCGATCTGACTAATCAGAAAATTGTGTGGTTCATGTCGGGACTGGAACCCGCCGCGCCATGAAGGCCACGACGTCATTTACATCCCCTCAGAGAGGGGAACACCCTTGATTAATCGCCGGGAAAAGGGGCCTCATGGCCAGAAAATTAGTTACATGGAAAGTCTATTAGGAAGCATTGAAATCCCTGTACGAGGGTGGGAAGAAAGCATTCGAGATCGTGTCGGTCATGTGTTGACCATTTGATGTTTGGACGAGTGTCCGTTTTGAGAAACGCGTAATCGTCACGGGAAAATCGGAGCATATGTATGCCGGGTACGGCAAATTTACTGTTCAAAGGGATAGGAGGCGTTCGGTTGAATCTCGGTTAGAGTGGTCGAAAATCAGCGAGTTTATTGGCCCGGTGCGAGATCGAGTCAGGACCATTCCGGGGGCGCCTCCCGCGGTCCAAACGAGGCTTGCGTGGGCATCATTAATATTTCAGGTTCCGACGGGCAGCGGGAAAGTATCCCGGGACTAGATTCCAAAACAAAGACGTATACAGAGATAGCTGGCTATAGGCCTAGATGTGGGTCAGGTAATGACCATGGTTGGGGCGAACCCGAGGTCCAGACGTGACTCACGAAGGTCTTATTGATATTCCCATACGCACGGTTGGGGAAGACGAGAGCCGTCTCGTTCCATTCAGATTTTGTTGGTCATTCATGGACCATTTTATGTTCGGACAAGATCCGTATTGAAGACGTAAACAGAAATAAACCCGTACAAATGTCTGCCGTGAGTACGGCAAGTTTAATGTGGCATTGCGGGATTAGATCCCGGGATATACGTCGGTCACTAACGGACCATTCAGTATTCAGACGAAAGTCCATATTCGAAGCATCAGAGACAACGACAAAGACACACGGATGTCTGCCGTAGGTACGGCTAGTTTCATGGGATTGCGGGATCAGATCCCGGCATATATGTCGGTCACTAACGAACCATTCATTATTCGGACGGAAGTCCGTATTAGTAGCGCCGAGGACGACGATAAAACCGCACGGATGTCTGCCGTAGGTATGGCAAGTTTCATGTGGGTGCGGGATTGGATCCCGGCAAAGATGGGTCAAGCTGATGATCTATTGGCCCGCGGTGGTTGCGGACTATGGCCATATCGGGGTTTTCGAGGACCACGTCTGATGCCACGGGGCGTCATTACTTTTCTCTTCACGCACAGTCTTGGGAAACGAAGGTTCCAAGGGATACGTGCGTGTCGGTCACGGTCGGACCATTCATTGTTCGGACGTGAGTCCACGTTTGAAGCATCGAAGACGATGATAAAACCGTGCAAATGTCTACCGTAGACACGACAAGTTTAATGTGGGGTTGCGGGATTGGATCCCGGCAAAGCGGGTCGAGTTAACGAACTATTGGCCCAAGATGTGTTCGGATCATGACCATGTCGGAGGTTCCGAGGTCCACGTCTGATACCACAAGGCATCATTGATTTTCTCTTTGCACCCAGTCCGGGGGAGCAGGTTGTTAAGTGTGGAGCCCGAACTCCCCAACGTGTGCCCTCGCACGCGGATCGACCTGCGCGGTCAGGTCGCGGGGTTCGACCTGCCCGGTCAGGTCGCGGGGGTCAAGGGGGGGCAGCGCCCCCGGAACAAAATTTTAATTATGGGGGGGGGGGTTATGCTATTGTCGAGAGAAACAAAGAAAAGGGCTAAACCGGCGCGGCCAAGGGCGCGCCGTTTCAATGTTCAATGGGGAGATTGGGGGCGCGCCGGATATGGAGGGCAAGGGAGAGGGCGTGCCATTTTTGGAGGGCAAGGGAGAGATTGAGGGCGCGCCGGATACGGAGGGAAAGGGAGAGGGCGCGCCATTTTAGCATTTAGAGAAGAGATGGGGGATTTTGTGAGGAGGGTTGAAGCGACGCGGTGGAGCAATGGCCGCGCCATTTTAACTCGCACCGAGATAGCTATATGGAGGTTGTTTTGAAGCTCTGTTTACTGCGTTTTCTTTTCCTTTCACCCGTAGGTTGATTCAAGGTTTGATTTGCTTATTCTGTTGATAGATCAAGCTGGTAATGAGGAGGTTTTAAGAGCTTTAACCATTTTAATCATTTATTATGATGAAACAGCATGAACATCTAAGTGTTTGTTCAGATAGTTTGCTCACAGAGGCCTCGGTTTATTCCTCCTTAATTCAACTCGTTCACCAGTTGTTGGGCGTTCTTAGCCTTGGCAAAAATCGGGCAGCACCTCCCCTAGATCGGGACTTGCCAGAGATAAAGGAAAGCCACCACTCGGATTGCTCCGGGGTAGACTCTCAAAAATCGGAGTAGCCTCACGGCGGTCCGAACCCAGATGTGAGTATGGAAGGTTCGAGGGCCAGCCTACAAGAACGACCACAGCTCACGGGTGAGGAACTTTCCAAACGGGACAAGTGTTTGCCACAAGGGCCATGAATGTTCACCTTTCTGACGGGTTCCTCCGAAGGCTGTGCCATGCAGAAGCAAGCTTCGAAGGGCCCTAGGTGAGTAGAAAATAGAGAGAGGGAGAGGGAAGCAGAAGAACACCGCCCATGCCCACAAAGAAAGCATTCTTTTTATTCATCCCCAAGGAAAAAGGGGTGAAAAGAAATACAGGAGGGGAGATCTACCCCAAAGCAAGGAAAACACATCAAAGAAAGAGGAAAGAAATACATCGGTGGGGGAGGGGGAACGGGGCACAAGCTCCTCCCCCTCCGAGCTCACCTCTCTCTTTCATGCTCAATCTCTTTTTTTTCTTCACCTAGCAGGCGCAGGGACGGGGCTTCTTCTCTCTTTTTCTTCTTCTCTTCAATGGCCAGCCAGGGGGGGGGGGGTTCCAGCTTCTTTTCTCTTTTTAATCGCCCATCCTTCTTCTCTGTCGAACATGCAGAGTATATATAGCCGGCTGCCCTTTCTTCGCTTGGACGGAAGGAACTCCCGCCACTTCATTCATCTGCGGTGTCATCCGTTGATTTGCACAGTACACTGGCATTTATCCGAGGAAGGGATGTTTGCTGCTGCTACTCCCCCCATCGATGCTTGTCTTCACCGTCGATGCAGCCGCGTTGTCGAACGGAGGTGGAGACAGGGCTCCAGAGCATTGAATGCCCATGGAGACAGAGCTTCAGAGCATTAAATGCCCTCCAGGCACCAGGCTGATGCAAAAATAGGGTATCGGCCAGCGGATGGGATGGCATTTGATTGCGCGCCGGGGAAGCGCTTCAGAGAATAGAATGAGGGGTTAAAACGGCGCCACATTCAAAGGGGCGCCGTTTTAAGCATCAAATGAGGAGGCCCCTTCGATAGGAGCGCACCGTGTAGCCAAATAAAAAGGGGGCGTGCCGTTTTAAGGTGCGCCGTTTTAGGGCCACTTCGTGCCGTTTTAAGCACCAAACGGATTCCTTTCGAAGTCGCGGCCATTTATATGAATGTCGGCATTCCCAGAACGTTCCAGTTACGATGTATGGCCTCCATAATATTCCGTTTGTAGCCTCTGGGACTCGGTCCCAGATTCTGCGTGACTTTCGGTGCATGCCGAGACTATGCCTGAGTTCCTGACTTTTCTCTGATTCAGCTCTCGGCATGGCCGGTCGGAGTGTTGTAGCTGTATCTTCTACTTAGGGGGCTTCCTTAGCGGGTAGCGAACCACCAAGCGAGTTCTCGTCCTGATCGGGCGAGGCATGAGGTTTATTTGGCAGTTCTGTCTTCGACTCGCGCTCTAATGTGTAGACGCGAATGTCGCCATGATCATCATCGTCATTTTTTGGCGTCCACAAGCACCCTTGTTAAGACTCAGATGTAACATTATTTATCAATGAAGTATATGGTCTTAGAAGTTTCAAGGAAGGGGTTGAATAGCATATAATAACATGCAAGCATACAATGGAGATATGCATATGCAATGTAAAATGAAAAGGTATGCAATCTCAATGCTTGAAATGTTGGCTCCAAAGATATGATGACCAATTGTTGGAAGTATTCTTTTTGGCATTGATGCAACATGAAATGTGCAAAATGATGCATTTCAAAATATGCACTATATGTATGCTGAAAATGCCAACTATGCAACAAGACACACGATGAGCTTCATCTTCCAAAAGCACTATGTGAATGGTGTGCAGAGAATGATATGCAAATATGCAATGTGATGCAAGATTTCAGATTTCACATGACACTCTATATGCACCTAAAGCAACTAATGCATGACACACATTATCAATTGTTAAAATGTGAGGACATAATTTTATTCTGAAAAGAGAATTCAGAAAATTCATTCAAAGCATCAAGATCATCACATGTGAACTTTTCTTGAAAACAGTTGTGCTTTTAACCAAAAAGATGAAGAGCACATTGGTAAAGGCCATGGAACATTGATTAACTTCAGTCCTCAAAAAGTTCAGCCACAGAACAACATCATCATGCTGAGAGAATGGAAAACATCAATCTCAAAATTTTTAGCATGCAAAACTCCCCCATAATCAATACACGATTTCAGAAAATTCATTTAAGTTGGATGCCATATGCATAAATGATTCATGGTACCGGGCGGAGGCATATTCTCACGCATGGTGATAACTTTTAGACAGGCTTGACCTGTCCTTCCATATGTCACCATTTTATATATCATGTAATCATTGAAATGATGATCAGAAACAAATATATGCACATTTGACATCCAGAGTTTAGCAAAAGGCATTCAGTGGCTACACTCTCATATATACTGCTCAGATGTTCCAATACCATTCAGCCAAGCATTCATCATCCACATTGTCAGGAGCAACCAAGGGGTATTCAAAACTTCAAAATCAATGTCTGTCAAGATATGGCATTAACATCAAGATCAAAGAGCTTCAAACAAACACTTTATTTTCTCACCTTTATCTTGAGTTACCTTTATTGACATTTTCAGATTCTTTGCTTTATTTCGCTTGTTGTCATCTTCATCAACAAGCTCCTTTCTTTCTCTCCTGCAAGAATTAGAATGATATCAGCCAGAAGAACTGGAAGCAGATCTAATCTTGTATTGAAGTCCTCTTGAGCTCCTTTCTTTCTCTCCTGCAAGAAATATAACGATATTAGCCAAAGGAGTTTCATTGAGATCCCAAATTCACATCTTATAGATAGCAGCATGTAAGGATATAAAAAGACGAAGAACCCCATGCCAAAATCCTTCCAAAACTCCTTAGGATAAGAAGAGAAACTCTAAGGGTAATGGGGTAAAAGTTCAAACCAATCGGTCCTCAAGATGGGCATTTCGACACCAACCGAGGAACAAGCAAAACTGCCTAAGACAGTTAATCTGAGCCCAGAAATGCCAAACATGAATTAAACTCCATCTAGGCACGTGGTGATACATTCAAACATTTGAATTCTTGCCATGATTTCAAGGGTTGATGGTCATTATCAAACCTGCACTGTAAAGAGCTCAATTCATGTCAATATCAATTCAATACAAATGAGATGGCCAATATCAATGCTTTTCTTCCACAAGACAATCTCCTATGAGCTGCAAGTATGTATGATGAATTGCAGCTATCAATTACAAGTGACTCACTCAAGCTGACATGAGTTCAGAATTAATTTCAGAAATTTCAGGTTTAGTCCAACTTGTGTAAAGAGTCAAGTCTATGCATATGAGGCACATGAAACACATAAGACTGGCTCTACAATCAAATTAGTATCAATTCAAGGACAAACCCATGTTTACCAAAGCATTACACCAAAGACTGGCCAAGTCGACTTAGGCCTCAACAAATGTCGACTTGAAGCACCCATGACCACGGATTGGCCTTAAGGCATTCCTCTATCAAAGTTCTCATATTGCAGACTTGAGTATCCAAGCTTCCTTTGTAGCAACCCTAATAAATGAATAATTGAAATGAATTAAAACATATATATTACAGAAGTAATATATATAAAAGGAATAGGGTTAATTGGACGAAATAAAACAAATTAAAAATAACGCCTCTTATTAGGGCGTTAATTCAAAAAGAAACGCCTCTATCAAAGGCGTGACTAAAGAAAGGACGCCCACACGTGCGGTCGTCAACTCTCACGACCAAATAGGCAAGTAAAAGAAACGCCTCTATCTTGGGCGTGTTTTAAAAAAAAGAAACGCCCTTTTTCAAGGCGCTTTTTAAGAAACGCCCTTATGCAAGGCGTTAATTCAAGAATACACGCCCTGACCAAAGGCGTTAATTCAGTTCGTGACTCGTTCGAACCCAGAGCTTATCTAGGGAAAGATTAACCTAATCTAGTAAGTATCTATTAGAGTAAGGACTCTATTAGGGATATGTTACCCTTAATCAAACCCTACTCTTGTTAGGACTTCAAAATCCTATAAATAATACGTTCGATCCAAACCTAAACCTATTTGCTTTATTCGTCTGCAGAGGTACGTGAGAGGAACATATGTTCTTCTATTCTTCTTCTTCTGTTATGAACGTATTTTGTGAAGAACTAATGTTCTTCATCTTCTTCTGTTATAGGTCCAGAAGGTTACATACGTGAAGAACAAGGTAATGTTCTTCAAACCGTTTTCCTAAACTTCGGTTATATCTTCATACTCCCTCCTTTCTTCCCCTACAGGTTGATTGAAGATCATCGTCGCCATCATCTTCATCAACTGAATTTTCCTTCTTCCTGCCCAAGGTGTTCTTCTCAAGTTATTGACCGGTCATCTCCAAATCTATCATTAAAGGTAGGTTTTCTCAAGTCACTGTAGCCCAAACTAAATTGATACAGTACAATAATTATCATGCATATACATGGTTTGGTTTACTATAGTTTTTCAACGACTTTCTGTTAATTTCTTGAAAAACACGTCCTTAGCAAGGGCGTGATTATGAAATACACGCCCCAGACAAGGGCGCTACTTTACAAATCACGACCCTGCCAAGGTCGTCAATTTTGGATTGACGCCCTGCACTCAGGCGTTAACTTCATCAATCGTTACTCACCCATGCTAAGAACTGATTACATATGAAAACCTGATTCTACCCTAATAATGCATGATCCTATGTCTTCGAACATGTTGATATTATTGTCATGACCATATATTCGTTTTCCCATGAGTTCTATTATCCTGTATCCTGAAATTAGTACTGCCCATGAAAAATCATGGTATTTCTTGAATTCACGACCTAGACAAGGTCGTCTCTCACTGGACTAACGTCTGTATATAAGGCGTAAATTTAAAAGTAACGCCCCTTCATTGGGCGTGTAATTGTTAAAACCCTGAAATTTACATTATCTGTATAATGGAATTAGAAGTAACGCCCCTTCCAAGGGCGCGTTTTTGATAAATTTCTGAGAATAATTATATCCTGTCGAATATGTAAATGATGAGACGCCTGCCCCTGCAGTCGTCAACTTTGAAGAAACGCCCCTAGGAAAGGCGTGTTTTTGATAAATTAATGAAATAAATGGAAATTCTGCAAATTGGCAATACATGTAAACGCCCTTCTGTTAGGCGTTAATTATTCAATACACGACTTGACCTAAGTCGTTATTTTACTGTAAACTGATTTTTCCTCTGATTTGCTAACCGATGGTTTATATATTATACATATATATATATATCGGCACTATTCTCCACTCCGTGAGTATAGTCCCATGTTTTCATGTTGATTTACCGACCACACTCAACTCTCATTGACATACAAGCTCTCCATTGGACATTCCGTTCCTTTGGACTAGCGAGTTAGTCATAGAGACCTCCGTAAGACTCCTCGTAGCCTTGGATTCCCTCAAGGCCGACTGAGCTGGTTGTACCCTAAAAACCCATTACACAGTTTTTGCCATGTCAATCTAAAGAAAACATGGTATACCGGCCCTTATGATTATACAAAGAGTATATCATAAGAAATTCTTGATGGGATGATGATATCATGCCATATCGTGTCATTCTTGTAAACCCCAATTCTATGATAAGAATGAGGGTATCTTGCTTGATCTAATATTCATGTGGACCTCAATTCTATATAAAGAATGTCCATATTGATTTGTCATGGTACCTAAGTTAAAGGAACCATAATCTACCTAGTTTTACCGACATCGTGATTATACCGTTATTATCGCCATTCTATGTCCTTTGTCATATTTTGAACTCTATTCTATCAAAGTTGTCATACGTGTCTACAAGCTTGAAATTCTATATTGGCTATATAAACAAGAGTGGATGTCAAAACACATGATAAATGCCTGCGCATATAGGGCCCGATCTGGTCCTGGGAGGAGCACCCGAAAGTACTTGTGCCCATGGGAGTTAAAATGATAAGGTATCTGGCATTATACCGAGTACTTGACTTGCTTGATTGGACATTCCACACACATCTTGTACTTGACTCGTACTTGACATGAAATGAAATGCGTGGCCCAAAAAAGGGTAATTTACTTGCTTGATACATGATAGCCAAAGTTCTTGACATGACTCGATAATGGTACTTGCTTGAATATCTTGAATAATTTGTATCTTGTTCATGAAAGTTCATCTTATTTCTTTGATATTACATTCTCTCTATCTTGTCGTTTCATGCGAGCATGCATAGCTTTATTGCATCCATGAAAATGTAATTACTTAAACCACTTGCTAGTACTTGAGATATAATTTCCTACTGAGCGTTCGCTCATTCCGTTTGTCCCTTTTTACTTTTCAGGTAAGTCCGACGACGATGGAAGTCAATCGGATGGGAATTGTCAAGAGTGAAGAGATAGAGATTCTCCAAGTGTCATCTAGTCTTTCCTATAGTTTCTTGAGTCAAATATGTATTCTTTTCCTTTTTATTAAACAGAGTATTGGATTTGTAATAGTCTATCCATTATGAAATAAAGGATTGGGTTATCTTGCTATTTTGCGCATCTCTGTCTTTGTGTCGAATACATGACCACTCTGATTGACATGATTGATATAGACACGTCGCGCATCTCCGGGTATCTTCCGCGCTCGGGGCGTGACAGTCTTTGTGGTATCAGAGCCTAAGGTATTCAATTCCTAGGAAACCCAAGTCCAAGGATAGGTTTCAAAACCTTTAACCAAGTGAGAGTGGGTAGAACCAAGGGTTAAATGATCAATGAGTCCTTTATAAGATCATAGTGATATGATACTAACATAGCTATTGTAATTGTAGGATAATGGCTGCCGAACGTGCTCAATGGCGCAACATGCAGCGTACCCTTCAAGGGATGACCCAAGTGCTACAACAGGTAGCACAAGGTGGTGCTCCACGAGCTGGAAGCTTACACCAAGCATTCAAGAATATGAATCCCCCGAAGTTCATGGGATCGACCGATCCAGACGATGCCGAGCATTGGGTTCGGGAGATTGAACGTATATTCCGTGTCATGCAATGCACGGATCAGGACAAAGTCTTATTAGCTACCTTCCAGTTAGAAAAGGATGCTAGATGCTGGTGGGAGTCGATTGAAGCTACTATTGACCCAACTCAAGTTACATGGGGTGAATTCGTTGAATATTTCAACGCCAAATATTTCTCTGATAGGGTCCAGGAAAAGAAGGCCGCCGAATTTGCCGCATTAAAGCAAAGATCTTTATCGGTGGCTGATTATGAAGCACAGTTCTCTAGACTGTCTAGATATGCTAAGCATTTAATTGGCACGGAAAAGATGAAAGCCCGTAGATTTCTTAATGGGCTTAGGCCCCACTACATTACTCAACTGGCGCCTATGGATATTCAAGTTTATACTGAAATAGTGCGCCGAGCTCAGTTGCTTGAAGATGCCACGGAACTATCTGATAGGATCCGTGGGAAAGACAAAAAGGAGCAAGTCACAAGTTCGGGTTCTTTTAAACCCAACTTTAAGAAGAGGCCCAATAATGGAGGTTTTTCCTCTCAAGATCAGAAGAACAAGAAATCCAAGCCTTTCTCTATCACCACTACACCTTCAAACATAGTATGCAAGCATTGTGACAAGGCTGGTCACAAAACAGAAGAATGCTGGAGGAAATTAGGAGCATGTCTCCGTTGTGGGAGTCGTGAACATCGGATTCCCGATTGTCCATTAATGAATGACCAAGACGGTGAGGGTAAACGCCCAGTGACAAGGAACGCGCGTCTTCATGCAATCCAAGAGACCGAACCAGAAGAAGAAGGCGGATTGGTGGAAGGTACATTAAAAATTTGTTCCAAATATGCGCATGTCTTATTTGATACGGGTGCATCGCATTCCATTATTTCCAAGAAGTTTGCTGACCCATTACCTCTAGAACCAGAATGGATGAAGATAATATTGTCTACTCCTCTCGGAAACGAGACGGATATCACACATCATTACCAAAATTGTGAGGTATTGGTTCGAGGAAAGAATTTTCCTATTGATCTTATCTGCTTAGATCTAAAAGAATATGATGTTATACTAGGAGCAGATTGGTTATCCAAATACCAGGCAACGGTTGATTGCCGTGATAGCAAGATTGTTTTCAAGGAATTTCCGGAACTGACTTATACTAGTCCTAAGAGTCGAAGCAAATCCCCTCTTATTTCGGCTCTTCGAGCAAGCAAGCTCGTCAGGAAAGGATGTGTATCCTTCCTTGCTTTTGTCACTAATAAAGAAGCTAAGGAAACCAAGATAGAAGACGTTCAAGTAGTACGAGAATTCCCAGACGTATTTCCGGAAGAATTGCCGGGATTACCCCCGCAAAGAGATGTGGCCTTTACCATCGACTTAGTCCCTGGTACTGGTCCGGTTTCAAAGGCACCATATAGAATGTCCCCTGCTGAACTCAAGGAGTTGAAGGAGCAGTTGATGGAACTAATCCGAAAAGGGTTTATTAGACCAAGTACTTCCCCGTGGGGAGCACCAGTCTTATTTGTAAAGAAGAAGGATGGATCCATGAGATTGTGTATTGACTATCGGCAGTTGAATCATCTTACTATCAAGAACAAGTATCCACTGCCGAGAATCGATGAATTGTTTGATCAGATTTCAGGATCCAAATATTTCTCCAAGATTGATCTCCGGTCGGGATATCATCAATTAAGGATCAAGGATGATGACATTCACAAGACCGCATTCAGAAGCAGGTATGGCCATTACGAATTTGTTGTTATGCCTTTTGGACTAACAAATGCCCCTGCTGCCTTTATGCAGTTAATGAATAGCATATTCAGGCCTTACTTGGATCAATTCATAGTAGTCTTCATCGATGATATATTGATATATTCTAAGACTAAGGAAGAACATGAAGAGCATTTGAGGATTGCATTGCAAGTCTTGAGGACAAATCAATTATATGCTAAACTCAGCAAATGCGAGTTCTGGCTTGAAGAAGTGGCTTTTCTCGGACATGTCATAACCAAGGACGGTTTATCTGTGGATCCGTCAAAAGTTGAAGCTGTAAGAAACTGGGAGAGACCCACTAATGCAAGCGAGATCAGAAGTTTCTTAGGTCTTGCAGGCTATTATCGGCGATTTATCAAAGATTTCTCTAAGATCGCCGTACCACTTACAAGATTAACTCGTAAGGAGATCCGATATGAATGGAGTGAGGAATGTGAAAGCAGTTTCCAAACTCTCAAGGATCATCTCACCACAGCTCCGGTCTTAGCCCTACCAATTGAAGGAGAGAAATTCGAGGTCTACACTGATGCTTCTGGCATTGGCCTCGGATGTGTTCTAATGCAACATGGGAAGGTCATAGCATACTCTTCTCGTCAACTGAAGAAGCATGAGGAGAATTACCCCGTCCATGACTTGGAATTGGCCGCGGTAGTATTTGCCCTAAAGATATGGAGACACTATCTCTATGGGGTACAGTTTACTGTATACTCCGATCACAAAAGTCTCAAATATCTATTTTCACAAAAGGAGCTGAACATGAGACAAAGACGTTGGCTAGAATATCTCAAGGACTTCGACTTCAGTATACAATACCATCCCGGAAAGGGTAATTATGTTGCTGACGCCCTTAGTCGAAAGCCGAGAGCAATGATAGCAAATTGTATGATGCAAGAATGGAGGTTGCTTGAACAATTCTCCGAGCTCAATATAAGCTTGGACACGGAAGCCAAATTTATCACATTATCTCATGTAAGCGTACAGTCAGATTTATTATCTGAGATACGAGCACTTCAGGATGATGATCCTATATTAGTGGAAATCAAAGGCAGATTAGAAGGACAATCTGACTTTCAACTAACTTCCGAGGGAAGATTATTATTCAAAGATAGAACTTGTATACCCGATTGTCCGGAATTAAAGAAGAAGATCTTAGATGAAGCTCACAGATCAAGATACACTATTCATCCTGGATCAACTAAAATGTACCAAGATGTAAAGAGGAACTTTTGGTGGCCCAATATGAAAAGAGAAATAGCGGACTATGTATCACGTTGTCTCACATGCCAACAGGTCAAGGCGGAACACCAAAAGCCTGCGGGAAAACTACATCCTCTAGATATTCCTAAGTGGAAATGGGAGGATATTGGTATGGACTTCATCATGGGTTTGTCTAAATCTAAAGGAGGACATGATGGAATCTGGGTTATCATTGATCGATTGACTAAATCGGCACATTTCTTGCCAATCAAAAGCCGATGGTCGATTGATGTACTAGCTGCACTATACATTAAAGAAATAGTCAGGATACATGGAATTCCTGTCTCAATCGTGTCTGATAGGGATCCCCGTTTTACTTCTCATTTTTGGAAGGGATTACAACATTCGTTGGGGACAAGGCTCAACTTTAGTACTGCTTTTCACCCACAAACGGATGGTCAGACCGAGCGAACTAATCAAGTTGTTGAAGATATGCTGAGAGCATGCATTATTGACTTTGGAGGAAGCTGGCATGACCACTTACCTTTAGTTGAATTTGCATATAATAATAGCTACCAAGCTAGTATCCAAATGGCACCTTTCGAAGCCTTATACGGAAGGAGTTGCCGATCTCCCATATGTTGGAACGAAGTTGGAGAAAAACAACTATTAGGTCCAGACATGGTAAGGGATACAACCGAGAAGATACAAGTAATCAGAGAAAGATTACAAGTTGCTCAGACAAGGCAAAAGGCTTATGCTGATACCAGGAGAAGAGATCTTGAATTCCAGGTTGGAGATCATGTATTTCTTAAAATATCCCCTGGACGTGGCATACGAAGATTTGGTGTTAAAGGCAAGCTTACGCCAAGATTTATCGGACCATTTGAGGTACTCGAAAGAGTTGGCGAGGTTGCTTATCGCATCGCGTTGCCTCCTCAGTTGTCCGAGGTACACAATGTATTTCACATATCTATGTTGAAGAAGTATGTACACGATCCGTCACATATTATTGAGCATGGAGATCTGGTGATCCAGAAAGATCTCACATATGAACAAAGGCCCTTGAAGATATTGGATCGAGAAATACGAGCTCTAAGGAATAAGGTTATTCCCATGATCAAGGTGCAATGGAATAAGAATCCTGAACGCGAAGCGACATGGGAGACCGAGGAATCTATGAAGAAACGATTTCCCGAGTTATTCTAAGAGGTATATGTCCTACACTCTCCGCATGTATAATTATATATATATTGAATTTGGGGACCAAATTCTTTTTAAGTGGGGGAGGGTGTAGCAACCCTAATAAATGAATAATTGAAATGAATTAAAACATATATATTACAGAAGTAATATATATAAAAGGAATAGGGTTAATTGGACGAAATAAAACAAATTAAAAATAACGCCTCTTATTAGGGCGTTAATTCAAAAAGAAACGCCTCTATCAAAGGCGTGACTAAAGAAAGGACGCCCACACGTGCGGTCGTCAACTCTCACGACCAAATAGGCAAGTAAAAGAAACGCCTCTATCTTGGGCGTGTTTTAAAAAAAAGAAACGCCCTTTTTCAAGGCGCTTTTTAAGAAACGCCCTTATGCAAGGCGTTAATTCAAGAATACACGCCCTGACCAAAGGCGTTAATTCAGTTCGTGACTCGTTCGAACCCAGAGCTTATCCAGGGAAAGATTAACCTAATCTAGTAAGTATCTATTAGAGTAAGGACTCTATTAGGGATATGTTACCCTTAATCAAACCCTACTCTTGTTAGGACTTCAAAATCCTATAAATAATACGTTCGATCCAAACCTAAACCTATTTGCTTTATTCGTCTGCAGAGGTACGTGAGAGGAACATATGTTCTTCTATTCTTCTTCTTCTGTTATGAACGTATTTTGTGAAGAACTAATGTTCTTCATCTTCTTCTGTTATAGGTCCAGAAGGTTACGTACGTGAAGAACAAGGTAATGTTCTTCAAACCGTTTTCCTAAACTTCGGTTATATCTTCATACTCCCTCCTTTCTTCCCCTACAGGTTGATTGAAGATCATCGTCGCCATCATCTTCATCAACTGAATTTTCCTTCTTCCTGCCCAAGGTGTTCTTCTCAAGTTATTGACCGGTCATCTCCAAATCTATCATTAAAGGTAGGTTTTCTCAAGTCACTGTAGCCCAAACTAAATTGATACAGTACAATAATTATCATGCATATACATGGTTTGGTTTACTATAGTTTTTCAACGACTTTCTGTTAATTTCTTGAAAAACACGTCCTTAGCAAGGGCGTGATTATGAAATACACGCCCCAGACAAGGGCGCTACTTTACAAATCACGACCCTGCCAAGGTCGTCAATTTTGGATTGACGCCCTGCACTCAGGCGTTAACTTCATCAATCGTTACTCACCCATGCTAAGAACTGATTACATATGAAAACCTGATTCTACCCTAATAATGCATGATCCTATGTCTTCGAACATGTTGATATTATTGTCATGACCATATATTCGTTTTCCCATGAGTTCTATTATCCTGTATCCTGAAATTAGTACTGCCCATGAAAAATCATGGTATTTCTTGAATTCACGACCTAGACAAGGTCGTCTCTCACTGGACTAACGTCTGTATATAAGGCGTAAATTTAAAAGTAACGCCCCTTCATTGGGCGTGTAATTGTTAAAACCCTGAAATTTACATTATCTGTATAATGGAATTAGAAGTAACGCCCCTTCCAAGGGCGCGTTTTTGATAAATTTCTGAGAATAATTATATCCTGTCGAATATGTAAATGATGAGACGCCTGCCCCTGCAGTCGTCAACTTTGAAGAAACGCCCCTAGGAAAGGCGTGTTTTTGATAAATTAATGAAATAAATGGAAATTCTGCAAATTGGCAATACATGTAAACGCCCTTCTGTTAGGCGTTAATTATTCAATACACGACTTGACCTAAGTCGTTATTTTACTGTAAACTGATTTTTCCTCTGATTTGCTAACCGATGGTTTATATATTATACATATATATATATATCGGCACTATTCTCCACTCCGTGAGTATAGTCCCATGTTTTCATGTTGATTTACCGACCACACTCAACTCTCATTGACATACAAGCTCTCCATTGGACATTCCGTTCCTTTGGACTAGCGAGTTAGTCATAGAGACCTCCGTAAGACTCCTCGTAGCCTTGGATTCCCTCAAGGCCGACTGAGCTGGTTGTACCCTAAAAACCCATTACACAGTTTTTGCCATGTCAATCTAAAGAAAACATGGTATACCGGCCCTTATGATTATACAAAGAGTATATCATAAGAAATTCTTGATGGGATGATGATATCATGCCATATCGTGTCATTCTTGTAAACCCCAATTCTATGATAAGAATGAGGGTATCTTGCTTGATCTAATATTCATGTGGACCTCAATTCTATATAAAGAATGTCCATATTGATTTGTCATGGTACCTAAGTTAAAGGAACCATAATCTACCTAGTTTTACCGACATCGTGATTATACCGTTATTATCGCCATTCTATGTCCTTTGTCATATTTTGAACTCTATTCTATCAAAGTTGTCATACGTGTCTACAAGCTTGAAATTCTATATTGGCTATATAAACAAGAGTGGATGTCAAAACACATGATAAATGCCTGCGCATATAGGGCCCGATCTGGTCCTGGGAGGAGCACCCGAAAGTACTTGTGCCCATGGGAGTTAAAATGATAAGGTATCTGGCATTATACCGAGTACTTGACTTGCTTGATTGGACATTCCACACACATCTTGTACTTGACTCGTACTTGACATGAAATGAAATGCGTGGCCCAAAAAAGGGTAATTTACTTGCTTGATACATGATAGCCAAAGTTCTTGACATGACTCGATAATGGTACTTGCTTGAATATCTTGAATAATTTGTATCTTGTTCATGAAAGTTCATCTTATTTCTTTGATATTACATTCTCTCTATCTTGTCGTTTCATGCGAGCATGCATAGCTTTATTGCATCCATGAAAATGTAATTACTTAAACCACTTGCTAGTACTTGAGATATAATTTCCTACTGAGCGTTCGCTCATTCCGTTTGTCCCTTTTTACTTTTCAGGTAAGTCCGACGACGATGGAAGTCAATCGGATGGGAATTGTCAAGAGTGAAGAGATAGAGATTCTCCAAGTGTCATCTAGTCTTTCCTATAGTTTCTTGAGTCAAATATGTATTCTTTTCCTTTTTATTAAACAGAGTATTGGATTTGTAATAGTCTATCCATTATGAAATAAAGGATTGGGTTATCTTGCTATTTTGCGCATCTCTGTCTTTGTGTCGAATACATGACCACTCTGATTGACATGATTGATATAGACACGTCGCGCATCTCCGGGTATCTTCCGCGCTCGGGGCGTGACATCCTTAGATCTTTGGAGTTTAGCAGCACTTGAAGAAGAGCATTCCATGGCAATTCATTTTCTGTACTTGTGTCTTGAACATCCATCAGCTTCCAAGCTTTCCACTTGGCCTCAAGACAATCATGCAACAAAGTTCTCATTTGGTTGCTTTGGGTACCCAAACCTTCTTGGGTCCCGGATGATTAGTTGCACCTCTAGTGGGTGTCTTCCATAGTTTTTGGGCATGCATATCATCAAAATACATTAAGGAGCAAACATTCATGGTATGCCCAAACTCACCATAATAATGACAACAACCAAGAGACTTCACAGAATTCTCATAAACATGACAATCAAATTTCTGTGATTTGTCATGAATGTTATCATTATAAGCATGGAAATTTTTCTTCTTCACAACAGGATGAGCATGAAATTTTTGTGGGTTTGTAAAAGTATAATTATTTTTGACTTTGAAATTCTTTCTTTCATTTGCTTGCCAACATTGTGACACATGGTGTCCTGGCTTTCCACATGTAAAACAACCACCCCTTTTTCTTTTGGAAACAAGTTCATTTTTGCATGCTTTCAAATCATCCAATTTCATCAAAAAGCAATCATGCATCATATGACCAAGTTCACCACAATAAAAACATGAGATTTTCTTTATGGATGTATGTGTGTGTGCAACATGATTTTTCATGGCATTCATTGTGACACCAACAATATTTTTAGCCTTTTGATGCAAGTTTTATTTCTTTTTCAGACTTTCATTTGATTGCTTTGTTGTTTGAGGAATAGATTGATTTGGAGACCCATTTGATGTGCTGGCTATATTAGAACTATATACAAAAGATGTGTAGACTTTGTTTTCAAAGTTCATTTTGTTCACAAGATTATAGCCCAGCCCCTCTTTTTGAAAATTCACCTTAGTCCCCAATATCTTGTTCAGATTTTCTTCCCCATTCACAAACTTACACAAAGAAGCATTCAGATCAAGAATTTCTTTTTCAAGTGATGAAATGTGCAATTCATAGGAAATGATCTCATTTTCACAAGAAATGACTTTTTCATTCAATTGAGCATTGATGGTTTGGTAGCTTTCCATCTTTTGTTCTAACACAAGCATCTTGTCAGATTCATCAACAATCACAGATTTCCCTTTTTCAAGTTTTTCAAGATTTTTCAATCTACTTTCAAGCAGGGAGATCTGAATTAGCATTGCACTGTTCTCCCTTTTGAGTTCTTCATTTTCATTTGTAAGTTTATCATTCATAATCAATTCATTACAAATATCCTGATCAATTGAGTTTGATTCCATTTTGTTTCTTAGATCTTTTTCAGTTTTCTCCAATTGATTGATTTTATTCTTGAGGGTAACATTCTCATTTCTCAAATAGGCAATGGTTTCTTTGTGACATTCAACATCATGCTCTAAAAGTTCATTCAACTTATCAAGCTCAGAACACTTATCATAAGAACCATTTTCATGGAGCATGTTTTCATATTTCTTTTTCAGTTTTCTATTTTCCGACTTGACTTTCTTATATTGTTTTGCCAACTCATCATAAGCATCAACAAAATCTTCAAGAGTAAATTCTTCAGAATCTGAATTTACCTCTTCTGCATTTTTGTCACTTTGTTGATCTGTATCATCGGCCATGAGACATTTTTGTCTTTCCTTCTCTTGAGCTTTGATCAGCCGGTCCATTAGCTCCTTCGTCGTCCTACAAGAAGATGTAAATGGATACTTGTTACTACTTACAGAAGCTTTCAATAAACTCAAAGCAGTAACATTATCATGATGCATCATTTTATCCTGATTAGACCACTTGGTCTCATCTAGAGGTAATATGTGTGGACCATGATAAATCAATTTTCAAATACTAGGATTAATAGAATTGATCACCATACACAGTTTGCCTAGCCATGAATCAAAATTCAAACCAGTGAAGATTGACAAACAGTTCATTGATATATGTTCAGTAGAAAAATTCATGATTGTGGAATGCACTGGGATCACTCTGTAGATCGCAAGATCTAGGGACAACAGAGCCTCGCTCTGATACCAATTGTTGGGTCCCGTAGTGTAGGAACACGGATCTAGAGGGGGGGTGAATAGATCCTACTGCTAAAAACTATGACCAATTAAAAACACAAACTAGCACACAGCGGAATTTACCAGATTGATAGGATTGAGGAAATTAATCTAAACAAGTTTAAACTTGATTCACTCAATCTCGCCGAGCTCACACGATAGCACAAACAGATATGATAGTGAACACACAATCACAAGAATCAAACCACAAGACACAGGGATTTTTAAGGTGGTTCGGGACCACGACGGGCTCCTTACGTCCACCTCTCACCAAACCGGTGAGGCTTCAATACACGCTACAAAATGTAGCAACAAGGGGACGAACCCCAACACACACACACGCTACTTTCACAGCAAAACACACACACGAGGCCTTGCCTCAACCTGCTGCCACAGCAGCACACACACACATGGGAACACACCCCGAACAATATACCTTACACGGAGATACAGCTCCGTCCACACACACGTAGGGCAATTCCTACACAACCACACGGGAGAAAACTCCCAACAACACACACGGATATACTCCGCACAAATCGACACACATAAGACCACACACATACTTGGAGACCCCTTTCTCCGAACACCCACACAAAATATTCTGTCAAATGTATATGTAACAATCACAAATATATGCTATGACCTTCCACACAAATTCTATAGATGTAAACTAGAAGAATGCATCAAGTATAAGGCTCCCCCTTCTTCATCAAAATCTGATTCTCCTTGCTCGTTGATGGATGATCATAATCTTGACATCATCTTCTTCCTCTCCTCTAGCCGCTTCTCTTTTCCTTATTCCAATCTCCTCTCTTCACCTGAAAGAGTAGATAGACATAATGAGTTCAATCTTTAAGCTAATCTCAAACAAGAATATAGACTTGAATGGTTTAGAGATTCCCCTCTTCTTCACCTATACAAAAGAATACATGAGCATTAGAGATGTTGTATCACAAAGATTGTAGCTCATATATATATGCAAGAGAGAGTGAACAAAGAACATGTAAATGATTATTACACATCTTAGATGCCCATTCAAAACCTTGAACAATCTCAAACAAAAGATATAGAAGTGAAAGATCAAGATTACTCCCTCATGAAATGCTTCTACAGGATGAAGAATGTTCTTGAAGCAATTTTGAAGAGATGCAACACGAACAGAGGTTGGATCTTGATTTCAGATGCTGCCTTCAGTTGTATATGATCTTGGGCCTTGATTCAAGCTTCTTCCCTTCAATTTCAGCTTCAGAGCAAGGTGGAAGAGGGCTTGGGAGCTTCAACTCCGAACCTGCACACACAAGGGTTAGAAGAAAATAATTTTCAGATCTAGCATCCTCTCCCCTAGGGTTTACAACCCAAGAGTTGTATATAAGTGTTTAGAATGGTCAAGGAACAGCCTAGGGACCAGATCCATGAATTAGGGAGATGTATAGGGCATTTGGAATTGATTGGTTGGACTTTCGGAGCAAGAAAACGGTGGTCAAAAAGTGACGCTCGAGGTCCGACCGGAATGGGTCGACCCTTGGGGTCGACCCTCGGGCAATCAGAAGCCAAACAGAACACTTTTTGTGTTCTGTTTTACAGGGGTCGACCCTCGCACTGCCAGAAACCAAACAGAACTAAAAATAAGTTCTGGGTTAAAGGGGTCGACCCCAGGGGTCGACCCTTTCAGGCAGACTACACCAAAATGGGTCTGTTTTGATTCTGTTTGAACAGAACCTGAGAGGGTCGACCCTATAGGTCGACCCCTACTAGATTGGGCCTGAAAAATAACTAAAAACAGCATCAATTCAATGGGAAACAATTGATTAAATGTTACCATCATCCCATGAAGATCAACCATGATTTTTCATCCTGAAAGACAAGATAAAGCAAGGTGTTAGTTGACAATCAAGATCTTTACATCAAGCATTAACACTATGACCATGTTCACAATAAATTGCTTCGTTGAATCTATTCCAAGAGTGAAAGATGGAACTTACAACATTGTTTTACCTGAGTTTCACATTGTCCTTAAATGCTTGTTCTTTTGTTGAATCGTTCATGTAAGAATCATGGAGTTCCAATATTGAATTACCATTGCATGATCAACAAATTTGGAATCAAGGTACGCATAACAATGTTGAGTCACATTCCATGTGATCAATCCACAAGCTCATCAAACCACATATCATTCCCTCCATTCATTTAGCATTACCAAAGTACACATTCATGATATGTGGCTCAATATGACATGATGCTCAATATGAGAGGCTCAATATGACATGATGCTCAAAATGACATTTATCCAAGTATGTTTTTCACAGAGGCTTCTCATTAAATACAAATCAATCTCACCAAGTGTAGAGATAATGTGTATGCAATGTTTGTGCTAACTTCAAAACACATATGCATCCACATGATGATAAGCCTTGTAGAATTATAATTCATCCACATGATGATAAGCCTTATAGAATTACAATGCATCCACATGATGATAAGCCTTATAGAATTACAATGCATCCACATGATGATATCCCAAAAGAAATAGTTTATGATCATTTCCACAACCAGTTCAAGTGAGGAGCATTCACGCACAAGGCTAAGCAACAAAGGCATTTTGTAATCATCAAAATCACATACACAACAACATCATTGATATTTGGTGTCAAATTAACCAGATCCTCACTAAGGCAAATAGAAGAAGAGGATTTGATGTCCTTAATCTCCCAAGAAGAGCATAAGGATGTCCATGAAGCTCTTCAGAATGAATCCTGGATCCAGGCTATGCATGAAGAGCTAAACCAGTTTGAAAGAAACAAGAACAACCTCCAGGTTTTGAAGACCCAAAACATCCACAATATGTGTACAAGCTGCAGAAAGCCTTATACGGACTGAAGCAAGCACCGAGGGCATGATATGAAAGGCTCACCTCATTTTTGCTTGAAAATGGATTCAAAATATGTAAAGTTGATCAAACACTCTTCACAAGAAACTCAGGTAAAGACATATTGGTAGTTTAAGTGTATGTTGATGATATCATCTTTGGAGCTACTAATAATGCCTTATGTGATGAATTTACAAAAATAATACAGGGTGAATTTGAAATGAGCTTAATGGGTGAACTTACATTCTTCCTTGGATTGCAGGTTAAGCAAACATCCGAAGGAATCTTCATAAACCAAGCCAAATACACCATGGAGCTCTTGAAGAAATACGACATGAAAGATGCAAAGCCAATGCCAACTCCGATGGCCACAACCACGAAGTTAGACAAAAATGAAAAGGGTAAAATAGTAGATCCCACACTATTTCGAGATATGATCGGATCACTACTGTACCTAACAGCATGTCATCCTGACATTCAATATAGTGTATGTCTCTGTGCTCATTTTTAGTCATGCCCTAAAGATTCTCACTTATTGGCTGTTAAACGGATTTTTTGATATTTGATTGGCACAGTAGACTTTGGCTTGTGGTTTCCCATCGGTAGCTCATTTTATCTGATTGCATACACCGATGCGGATTATGCTGAATGTATTGTTGATCGTAAAAGTACTAGTGGGTACTATCAGTTTCTTGGTGGGTGCCTAGTCTCATCGGCTTCCAAGAAACAACATTCAGTAGCTCTCTCAACGGCCGAGGTTGAATATGTAGCCGCCAGAAATTATGGAGCCCAAGTACTTTGGATCAAAAATTAATTGCTTGATTTGAATGTTGAAATGAAATATGTTCCAATTTTATGTGATAATACAAGTGCAATCAATTTGTCTAAAAACCCTGTTCAACATTCTAGAACTAAGCACATTGACATCCAGCATCATTTTCTGAGAGATCATGTAGGAAAAGGGGTCTTTGAATTGAAATTCAATGACACACGCAATCAGTTGACTGACATCTTCACCAAACCCCTAAACCAAGAATAATTCAATAAAATCAGAAGAGAATTTGGCATGTGCAAGGGTGAGAGCATACATATCTAAATCTACATTAAGGCTAAGACTTGCATATGTAGAAAAGTCAGTTACATAAGGGGTAGATGGCATAGAAAAACATGTAAATTGCTTTTCTTTTTGTATGTTGAAATACCACCATTGTATGCTTAATTGTATTTATACATATAGCCCTTCCTTGAAATTTTTCTAAGGCCTATAATTCCTTGATAAATAAATGTGGACCTAGTGACCTGAGGATCAGAGGCACTGTCTGAGGGGGAGAGTCAGAGGGATTTCTAAAGCAATGCTATTTCAGAATGCCCCATCATCTCCTTGATCAAGTCAATTCCCTTCTACTACCAAAAAAAATTCAAAACAAATGAAACAAAAAGGGGAGAAGGAGTTATAAAAGAAAAATGAAAAAAAAGGTTGAAGGAGTTTAAAAAAATGGGGGAAGAAAATAGGGCTAGGCCGACCATTTCGGTCGATCGACGCCCAGGTTCGGTCGACCGAATCTGGCGAACCGGACCGGCCGAACCCGCATCTGAACCCCTTTTTAAAGGGGTCTTAACTCCATTTTTCACCCATTCGACCCCCATTCACCCTCACAGCACCCCTCCAACCATAGAACACCCAAACTCCCCATTTCCAACCCTAGAAACCCCTCTTTCTTCCATCCGCACAAGATCTGGCTTGTTCGTCATCGTTTCGGGATGAAATCTCTGCGGCGGCTTGTGCGACCTTGCAGCCATTCCTTGGGTTCTAGCTTGTGGAGAAGGTTCTTCCACCGTCTCTTGGTGTGTCTTTCAGTCTCTATCTACTCCCATGGGAAGAGGTTAGCCTTCCAAGGGTTTCCACGATGGTTTTTGAAGTCTAGATGGCGCCTAAAAGAAGCTCTCGAAGGTCTACCCAGGGGGACTCTAGTACCTGGAGAGGTGAGGCCCCAGCTCCTCCACCACAGCGGGCACCTACACCTCCACGTGCACCGTGGCTGCCCCCACGGCCAATCCTTATTCCCCGTCTAGTTGATTTCTATGAGATGAATGAAGTTTTTCCAGATTTAAGTGCAGTTTTTGAGATACAAGATGGTTAGGTTGACTTTGTCACACTGTATAATAGATATTATCCCAGCCTTGTCCAACAGTTTTATGGAAATTTGACCGAGAGAAATGAAGGTCTGTATACTGTAGTTAAAGGAGTTGAGATTACAGTCAATCCGGCTTTATTTGAAAGTGCCCTAGGAGTTTCAGCTAGGGGCGCAAATATGCTCTTTGGTCATGGTCCCGTTGAGGAAACATTCATCCTCATGACCTGCAACGAATACGTGCATGGGGTTGGCAACTTGATCATGTTGAATGCCAATTACTTCCCTCCATTGCAGCGCATCTTACATCATATTTTTACCGCCCTCATCTATCCCAACGGTGGAAGACGCAATGAGGTGACAGAAGTGCACAAGTTCTTATTTTATTGTGTTATGAATGGGATGACAGTAAATATGGTCCATCTCATGACATATTTAGTTGGGTTGTGCCATACCCAAAGAAGGAGATCTCTGCCATATGCATCACAATTGACTGGGGTATTTATTTATGCTGGGATCAGCTTGATGGGAGAAGTGTCAATTCCAGTACGCCAAGATGACATATACAACAAACACAAGCTATTCACAGACTTTGGCTATTATTGGGGTCCTGATGGAGAGTTATGCAGAGATGTGAGAGTGTATGGAGAAGAATCTGACAATGAGGAAGAGGAATAGGTGCAACAGCAGCAACATGATCAAGCACAAGTCCCCCCTCCAGTTCTAGTGGAGCAGCAACCTCCTCCTCCTCCTCCATAGCAGTTCGATCCGGCGCCGCCACCATAATTTTATCATGGGGAGTCCTCCACTCAAGGTGCTGGACAGCCCTCTTGGGCAGACTTCGAAGGAGTTGATAGGCGACTAGCTAGCATAGAGACTAAGGTGGATACTTTTGGGGAGCAACTTTCCAACCTTGGTAGTAGCATTGATACATCTTTTGCTTCTATTGGCACAATGCTTGAATCCATGCAAGGCCTGATGACCTCCTTCTCTCACTCCTTGGATTTCATCACTCAGAACATGGCAAATCTCCAAGCTAGCCATGCGGACTCTCGTGAAGCTTTTCACACCAACAACCGCTCTCTTGTCGGAATCCAACACCACTTGATCACCCAGGATGACCTGCTTACCTCCATTATCCATCATCTCGCTGATGTTGGCCACGGCCCTCCGCCTGGCCAAGGTCCTCCGCCTCCTCCGTGATGATGCACTTGAGTCTTTGAGTCCTTTATCGTCCATTTTCCTTGTATCCTATCTCCTCTTTTGATGATGAGAAAGGGGGAGAAGAAGTAGCTCGTAGCTAGTATAGGCTTATATTTATCTTATGCATGTGTGTCCAATGTTTGTATGAGTGGTTGTCATTTGGCATTTGTGAGTCATTGCATTTTGAGTATGCGTCATTTGCATTTGCTTTTTGTGTCAAGGAGTCTCCCTATGTCAGTCAGTGTCAATGTACAATGTAATGAACTTGGAATGAATGAAATGCACTTGGTTTTGGACAAAAATGTTGGTTTCTTCACTTTCATTTCCTTTATTTGAATTTGGCAAATATGAATGATTGGATTGACTTGGTATTGGGTTGATGGTTGGTTTATCGTGAATGGATTGCCTTGTAGACTGTTTTGAATATTGCCCCTCAATTAGTTCTATGTATATCAAATGGTGTTGGATGAAAGACTGGTCCGCCAATCTGAATTCCCTCACTATGCGTGAGTGTAAACTCTACCTCGTACAAGAACCATGTGGGAGCTTGCAAGGATGTAATGCATTGATTTCAAGATTCAACTTGGTTTTAACGGCACGCTAATGCACTTAATATTCTAGAGTTTTGTCATCATTAAAAGGGGGAGATTATTGAGTTCTCTAGGTGATTTTGATGATAACAAAATCTCGGACGTGTTTTCCGTCTCGTGCCGCGCACACTTGCAAGAGCGAAACACTGGGATGACATTAAGGTCAAATTTCATCATGACAAATGCTCACAATATTTAAAGCTTTCAAAATGCATAAAAAGAGCTCAAATGGACTTCAAATGGATGTAAACATATGTTAAATCCAAAGCTTGCTAATATGGATATCTTAACTAGGCTAATGAGATTGATTTTGCAGAAGAAGCAGACTTCGGTCGACCAACTTTGCTGGTTCGGTCGACCAAAATTTTTAGCATGCAGAACTCTGTAATTTCTCATTGTTCGGTCGATCGATGGAGGCATTTCGGTTGACCAAATTTCCCAGCATTGAAATTTTTAGGAAGTCACAGAGTTCGGTCGACCGACCGGACATTTCGGTCGACCGAACCCTTCGAGGCAACTTTTGTTAACTTTGCTTCTCACCAACGTGGGCAGCCATCTCTTTAGGACTTTTGAGTCCCAAAGCCTCCAGACATGCCATGAAATGTGAATCTATGTCTTGGCATGTCCCTTGACCAATCAAGAGATATAAAAGCACATTTTTTGCCAAGGAACCCTAATCAACTAAGAGAATTCAAGGGAGGCCATCAAGGGTGAAAGAGAGCTGCTGCAACACCTCCGTGAACAGTTATCCGTCCAGAAGTTCTTCATCAAGCCTCAAGCAAATCAAGATCAATCTGAAGCCAATCAAATGGAAATCAAGTGGAGAAGCAAGCCTCATCAAAGATCTGCATCATCTACTCAGGGGGAGCCTAAACCAGAAGTTTTTCATTTGTGTTTCTTCTTCTAAATTTCTTGAGCTTCATGTGTGTAATCTTCTAAATCTGTGAACATCAGTGTGTATGTGGATCTATTTAAATCCGTGTGTGTGTGTGGATCTACCCAGATCCGTGTGTTTGTGTGTGAGGATCTTCTCAGATCCATAGTTTGTACGTGTGAGCTGGTGGATTTCAGATCCACAACGTGTGTGTGTGTGTTGTTGATCTGGTCATCGGATCGTGTTGGAGACTCCGTCTCCGTGTGTGTGTGTGTTGGGGCATGTCTCCATGTGTGTGCAGGCGTCGTCTTCCGTGTGTGTGTTGGAGATTTATCCCGTGCTGATTTTTCAACAGTGAAGCCTTACCGGGTTTTGGTGAGGGGTGGACGTAGGGAGCTCGTCGTGGTCCCGAACCACCTTAAAAATCCTTGTTCCTTGTGGTTTGGTTTGTGTGATTTGGTCCATTTCTCCTACCCCCATTCTATGTAATCGTTCATGTATATTACTTCTTCCGCGTTTGATCTTTCAGATCTACCATAATCAATCTTTTCTGTAAGAGATCTGAGTTTCTTAGTTGCCATTTTATCATATCAACTTGAATCGGCTAAAAGTTTATTAAATTTAAATTCACCCAATTCACCCCCCCTCTTGGGTGCCATTGATCGCGAGACTTCAATTGGTATCAGAGCTAATGCTCTATTTTTAATAGATCTAATGATCTAGAGCAAGATCCAGATCAATGTCTACCAAAGTGTTCACTATGGATTCTCCACTTGTGTTTGATGGTTCTAACTTTGATCTGTGGTTAGGAAGAATGTGTAGTCTTGTCAACTCATATGACCCTAAACTATGGAAGTTTATCTCACATGGTCCTTATGAGTTGCCTGAAGATGAATCAGTCTGGATTGCAGAT
Source organism: Amorphophallus konjac (assembly GCA_022559845.1). Taxonomy (NCBI): domain Eukaryota; kingdom Viridiplantae; phylum Streptophyta; class Magnoliopsida; order Alismatales; family Araceae; genus Amorphophallus; species Amorphophallus konjac. Next base: position 155,568,304 of record CM040121.1, read on the forward strand.
TATGAGTCCAAACATGATCAAAATTACTTGGTTCTAAGTTTGCTCACTGTCGCAGTTAATGCTAATAGTTTTCCTTTTGTTTCCTACTACAGCTCCGCAAAGGACATACTCGATGGATTGGCTGGCTTCCATGAAGAGAAAGAGGATAGATGTCTCATGGCAGGTATGAGTGATCACAGCAGTGATCAACAGAGTGGATCACCCTCAGAGGCAAGATCGGACTCTGATAACATCTCTTTTGATGAATTATTGGATGCATTCAATGAGCTTGCAAGTAAATACTGAAGTCCCGCGATCAATGACACCCAAGAGGGGGGGTGAATTGGGTGATCATAAACTTTTAGAAAATTCTTGGCCAAATGAAACAAGTGTGAAGAAAGACGTAATGAAAAATTAGATCTATTTATAAACACTTAGATCAAATAAAATCTATCACACTCAACTGATCTTAGGTATGGTGGCAGAGGTAAAAATCTGAAGATTCAACTCACGCAAGATGTTATCTTCTTGATAAGGTTTGCCTTGCCTATCTGAATCTACCTTTTAATATACCCAAGATCTAATATGAGAATGATTAATTATGCTAGATCTAACACAAACCACACAGCCAAACAAATCTACGTGTGTGTTGCACAGAATGGGGATAGAAGAAAAGAAACAAACCACACAATGGATAGAGATTTTTAGGTGGTTCGGATGCAGCAACGGCAACCTACGTCCACCCCTCACGATCTGTGAGGATTTCACACTATCTTGTAAATGATTACAAAATCAAAACACACACACACACACACACACACACACACACACACACACACACACACACACACACACACACACACACACACACACACACACACACACACACACACACACACACACGTGAGAAGTCGAAACTCCCACGAAGGTGCACAAGCACCGAATCACAAAGATATGTGAAAACTAGAAGAAGCACACACACACACACACACACACACACACACACACACACACACACACACACACACACACACACACACACACACACACACACACACACACACACACACACACACACACACACACACACACACACACACATACACACGGATCTGCGTAGATCCACACACACACACACACACACACACACGGATCTGCGTAGATCCACACACACACAAGTGTTTAAAAGTACAAGATCACACACTTGAAGCTTAATGAAAAACAAGTGAGAAACACGAAATGAAAAACTCAGATTTAAGCTCCCCCTTAATGGATGAAGATGATCTTGGATGAAGCTTCCTCCACAGCTTGATCTTCACTTGAATGGCTTGCAAAATCATCTTGAAAACTTGGAGATGGATGAAGATGTTCTTCCCTGAAACACTATTCACGGAGCTACAGTGCCAGCACTCTTTCTCCCCTTGATTGCCTCTTTGATCTCCCTCTTGTTATTAGGGTTTTTGACCCCAATATGATTTATTTATAGATCTTGGATGGTCAAGGGACAAGCCAGGAACTAGATCCACAAATCATGGTAAGTTAGGTGACTTTGAGATTAAACAAATCCAATGAAAGGGCCTTCCCACGTTGAAGAACACAAGTCAACAAAAGTTGCCTCGAAGCTGGCGATCGACCGACAGGAGGGGGCGGTCGACCGGAATTTTTCAGGAATGAGGCTTTTCAATGCTGGGAAAACCGGTCGACCATCCCAAGACCGGCGGTCGACCGCCACCTGAAAATCCTGTAGATTTTTGAACGCTGTTAATTCTGGTCGACCGGCCCATGCTCTCAGGTCGACCGGAGTGTGAAAATCCTGCCAAAACAAGTTTTAGCTTAGCAAATTATATCCATATGATCGATGCTTGAATTAAACTTATGTTGTTATTGATTTCAAGTCCATTTGAGCTCGTTTAAGGCATTTGGAAGGGTATGAACACTCAAGCATAATGCATGATGAAATTAGACCTTGATTGCGTATGAAGGCGAACTTGATTGCTAATATATGGCACGTGATAGAACGTATGTCCTGGGTTTTGGTATCATCAAAATCACCTGGATATACTCAACAAATACAAGAAGTTGAAATATGAGACTAAAAAATTGAAAAATATAATTGAACAAAACAATTTGGATTCTTCTTGCAAAAAATGCTCACATTTAGAGGAATTGAGTGAGGTTCATGTGTTGGACATTGAACTTCATAAAGATCAAATTTTCTCTTTAAGAAATAAAAATAATGATCTTTTGGCCAAAATCTGTGAACTCTAACCAACAAAAAAGGATCTGGAAGAAACAGTGAATTCAATGGCCAATGATCAAATCTTGATAAATGAACTTGTTCATGATGAAAAGCTTGTAAAAGAAAATGATAAACTGGAGGAATTAAATACGGCCATTTCTGAAAGATTGTTGGTTCTAGATAAAGGAAAATATGTGACTGTAAGTGAGTGTGAAAATGTGGATGGACTAAAACAGGCAGTAGATAGCCTCAAGACCGCTAATGCATTACTGAATGTCAGGCTTGCTACTTATGAAGAAGAACATGCTGATGCAGAATTGCATATTTTATTTCTTCAATCTGAAGTTCATGAATTGAATAATTCACTGTCCAAATTTGTAAATGGCAAAGAAAACCTGGACAAATTGCTGGGCATGAAAGTGAATTTTCAAAGAGAAGGGCTGGGATATAATCCTATGAACAAAAAAAAAATTGAGAACAAGTTATACACTTCATTTGTTCACAGCACATGTATACCTAGCACCTCCAAATCAGGTTCTCAGCAACACAATATGCCAAAAACTCAACAAAATCCGAAAAACAGTGTGAATGTCCCAAATGTGCATGCTAAAAATATTCATGTTAAACCCCAAGCATCTAAGAAAAGGAATGTTTCTTGTCTCTACTGTGGAAAATATGGACACATGATGCATGATTGTTTTATCATAAAAAATGATGATTTGAAAGCATGTAGGAAGAGAACTATTTTTAAAAAAGTAAAGTAGTCATTTACTACAAAATCTTCCATGCATTGTAATCACTGTGGTAAAAGGGGACATACAATTTCACACTGCTGGCTGGTAAAGAAGAAAATGAATTTTCATCTTGACAAAAAAAAAATTTCTTCATCCATATGAAAGCATGCTGATAACCTGAATAAAAAGTCTGTCTGGTCATATGTGAACTGTGACTACTGTGGTAAAGTAGGTCACAAGATGAATGATTATTTTTTGGTTTAAAGGATGATTTGAATGCTGTCAAAAAGCTTGCCAAGAGTGATGTTAACCCACAAGGACCCAAGAGGATTTGGGTACCTAAGAATGCATAATAAGAAATCTATTTTGTAGGTGTGCCTTGAGAACAAGAAGCATGAAACATGTTTTCAGTCAAGAAGGTAAGGCACACGGGTCAAGCGGCATGTGTCAGGGTAAAAGAAAAATCAAAAAATTGAAATCTGAACACTCAGGTGATATCCCTCTCATTTCCTCCAGAAAATGATACATGTGTTGTTCGCTTTATATTGAATATTTATGTGATCATGCATATGTCTGTACATGCATTGCATCCATAGCTGTTTGCATATCTTTGTGCATATCACTCGAAATATAGCATCTTGTTGAGGGGGAATTTGAAAATGTTCAAATCAGAGTTCACTGCATACATTGAGTTTGCATATGTTTTCATATATTGTCATGCACAAAAGTTGAAGAATCTATTTTCAACTAGAATAAATTCATCTCTGATGCATTCTCATGTCATGACTACATGGTATATCAAATAGTGACATGTGGAAGGGCGGTTAAGCCTATCTGAAAACTATCACTATGCGTGAGGTGATCCTTCGAATCTACGTTTTTCGCCTGGTACCATGAGTCATTTATTTATAGACTTCATGTGGCATCAAAATTTTATTGAATATTTTCGAAACTCTTGCACATATTAAGGGGGAGTTGCAAGTTTAGTCATGTGATTGTTGATGAATCTGAATTTTGACTAACAAATCAAATCATTTCAACTTTGAATGCAGATCACATTCCCAAGAATCCAAGTGATACTGGGCCAGCTAACAATAGTGAATCAGTGCAGCACCCCAATTTGCCTGGAACTTCAATGCCCTTGAAGGGCTACCCTGTTGAAAACATCATTGATAATTGGTGTCAAATTAACCAGATCCTCACTAAGGCAAATAGAAGAAGAGGATTTGATGTCCTTAATCTCCCAAGAAGAGCATAAGGATGTCCATGAAGCTCTTCAGAATAAAACCTGGATCCAGGCTATGCATGAAGAGCTACACCAGTTTAAAAGAAACAAGAACAACCTCTAGGTTTTGAAGACCCAAAATATCCACAATATGTGTACAAGCTGCAGAAAGCCGCGTACGGACTGAAGCAAGCACCAAGGGCATGGTATGAAAGGCTCAACTCATTTTTACATTAAAATGGATTCAAAAGAGGTAAAGTTGATCAAACACTCTTCACAAGAAAATCAGGTAAAGACATATTGGTAGTTCAAGTGTATGTTGATGATATCATCTTTGGAGCTACTAATAATGTCTTATGTGATGAATTTGCAAAAATAATGCAGGGTGAATTTGAAATGAGCTTAATGGGTGAACTTACATTCTTCCTTGGATTGCAGGTTAAGAAAACATTTGAAGGAATCTTCATAAACCAAGTCAAATACACCATGGAGCTCTTGAAGAAATATGGCCTGAAAGATGCAAAGCCAATGTCAACTCCGATGGCCACAACCACGAAGTTAGAAAACAATGAAAAGGGTAAAATAGTAGATCCCACACTGTTTCGAGGTATGATCGGATCACTACTGTACCTAACAGCATGTCATCCTGACATTCAATATAGTGTATGTCTTTGTTATGATTTTTAGTCATGCCTTAAAGAGTCTCACTTATTGGCTGTTAAATGGATTTTTTGATATTTGATTGGCACAGTAGACTTTGGCCTATGGTTTCCCATCGGTAGCTCATTTGATCTGATTGCATACACCGATGCAGATTATGTTGGATGTATTATTGATCATAAAAGTATTAGTGGGTACTGTCAATTTCTTGGTGGGTGCCTAGTCTCATGGGCTTCCAAGAAACAACATTCAGTAGCTCTCTCAACGGCCGAGGCGGAATATGTAGCCGCCGCAAGTTGTGGAGCCCAAGTACATTGGATCAAAAATCAATTACTTGATTTGAATGTTGAAATGAAATATGTTCCAATTTTATGTGATAATACAAGTGCAATCAATTTGTCTAAAAACCCTGTTTAACATTCTAGAACTAAACACATTGACATCCGACATCATTTTCTGAGACATCATGTAGGAAAATGGGTATTTGAATTAAAATTCATTGACACACACAATCAGTTGGCTGACATCTTCACCAAACCCCTAAACCAGGAAGAGCATACATACCTAAGTCTGCATTAAGGCTAAGTCTTGCATATGTAGAAAAGTCAGTTACATAAGGGGTAGATGACATAGAAAAACATGCATATCTTGTGTGTAAATTACTTTTCTTTTTGTATGTTGAAATACCACCATTGTATGCTTGATTGTATTTATACATATAGCCCTTCCATGAAATTTTTCTAAGGCCTATAATTCCTTGATAAATAAATGTGGACCTAGTGACCTGAGGATCAGAGGCACTGTCTGAGGGGGAGAGTCAGAGGGACTTCTAAAGCAATGCTATTTTAGAATGCCCCATCATCTCCTTGATCAAGTCAATTCCCTTCTACTATCAAAAAAAATCCAAAAAGAAATGAAACAAAAAGGGGAGAAGGAGTTATAAAGAAAAAAGAAAAAAAAGGTTGAAGGAGTTTTAAAAAAAATGGATGAAAATAGGGCTAGGCCGACCATTTCGGCCGACCGACACCCCGGTTCAGTCGATCGACGCCCCGATTTGGTCGATCGAATCCGGCGAACCGAACCGGCCGAACCCGCGTCCGAACCCCTTTTTAAAGGGGTCTTCACTCCATTTTTCACCCATTCGACCTCCATTCACCCTCACAGCACCCCTCCAACCCTAGAACACCCAAACTCCCCATTTCCAACCCTAGAAACCCATCTTTCTTCCATCCGCACAAGATCCGGCTTGTTCGTCATCGTTTCGGGACGAAATCTCCGTTGCAGCTTGTGCGATCTTGCAGCCATTCCTTGGGTTCCTACTTGTGGAGAAGGTTCTTCCACCATCTCTTGGTGTGTCTTTCGGCCTCTCTCTCCAAGGGTTTCCACAGCCATTTTTGAAGTCTAGATGGCGCCTAGAAGAAGCTCTCGAAGGTCTACCCAGGGGGACTGTAGTGCCCGGAGAGGTGAGGCCCCAGCTCCTCCACCATAGCGGGCTCCTGCACCTCCACGTGCATTGCGGCTACCCCCACGACCGATCCTTATTCCCCGTCTAGTTGATTTCAATGAGATGAATGAAGTTTTTCCAGATTTAAGTGCTTTTTTTGAGATACAAGATGGTTGGGTTGACTTTGTCACACGGTATAATAGATACTATCCCAACCTTGTCCAACAGTTTTATGGAAATTTGACCGAGAGAAATGAAGGTATGTATACTGTAGTTAAAGGAGTTGAGATTACAGTCAATCCGGATTTATTTGAAAGCGCCCTAGGAGTTTCAGCTAGGGGCGCAGATATGCTCTTTGGTCATGGTCCCGTTGAGGAAACTTTCATCCTCATGACCGGCAGCAAATACGTGCATGGGGTTAGCAACTTGATCACGTTGAATGCCAATTACTTCCCTTCATTATAGCGCATCTTACATCATATGTTTACCACCCTCATCTATCCCAAGGGTGGAAGCCGCAATGAGGTGACTGAAGTGCACAAGTTCCTATTTTATTGTGTTATGAATGGGAGGAAAGTCAATATGGTCCGTCTCATGACAGATTTAGTTGGGTCGTGCCATACCCAAAGAAGGAGATCTCTGCCATATGCATCACAATTGACTGGGGTATTTATTTATGCTGGGATCAACTTGATGGGAGAAGTGTCAATTCCAGTACGATAAGATGACATATACAACAAACACAAGCTATTCACAGACTTTGGCTATTATTGGGGTCCTGGTGGAGAGTTATGCAGAGATGTGAGAGTGTATGGAGAAGAATCTGACAATGAGGAAGAGGAACAGGAGCAATAGCAGCAGTAGGATCAAGCACAAGTCCCCCGTCCAGTTCTAGTGGAGGAGCAGCCTCCTCCTCCTCCTCCACAGCAGTTCGATCTGGCGCCGCCACCACAATTTTATCATGGGGAGTCCTCCACTCAAGGTGTTGGATAGCCCTCTTGGGCAGACTTCGAGGGAGTTGATAGGCGGTTAGCTAGCATAGAGACTAAGGTGGATACTTTTGGGGAGCAACTTTCCAACCTTGGGAGTAGCATTAATACATCTTTTGCTTCTATTGGCACTATGCTTGAATCCATGCAAGGCCAGATGATCTCCTTCTCTCACTCCTTGGATACCATCACTCATAACATGGCAAATCTCCAAGCTAGCCATGCAGACTCTCGCGAAGCTTTTCACACCAACAACGGCTCTCTTGTCGGAATCTAGCACCACTTGATCACCCAGGATGACCTGCTTACCTCCATTATCCATCATCTCGTTGATGCTGGCCCCGACCCTCCGTGCTAGCATGCATCATGCAAGCACACGTAGGAACATGCAATATGCAGAACATACATCATGACATGCACACATAAAACCATATATCTCATGCAACATGAGTGCAACATGCAGACTCCAATCTATACATAAAATGCAATATGCATGAATGTGCTAGATGCACCTAAATCATGTATTCTAATGCATTCCTAAATGCATGACAGGAATGCAATGCTAATGGTGAGACAATGAATATATTTTATTGGTGCATGACTGGACCAAATAAATTATTGGAACCTTCCCCTTTCAAGTGAAATAAGATAATGAAGTTCAATCAAGCAAACAACCACCATGATATCCTCAAAAGGAGAAATAGATCTATGCACATCCATTTTTCATCATTACATTCATTTTTTTTAACCATTGAGACATAGTTATAGAGTGTTCAAAGAAAGGTTTATCAAAAATATCTCCAAGAAATCCAAGATAGATATCATAATAGCATTTGTTAACAATGATAATTCAAAAGTTGATACGGCAACTGAAAATGAGACAACATCAAAATTAATAATGATTCATTGTAGGTCATTAGCAATAAGCTCATTATCAGATTAATTCCATTCAAGATGAAAATTCCACTATGAACCAAACATTTGAATACATTGATTTCTGGTACGGGACAGAGTGTAATCTCACGCATAATGATAGTTTCTGGACAGACTTAATCTATTATTTTACAAATCACCATTTGATATACCAAAAAATCACATATACACTGACTTAAGATCATTCATCATTCACAGTACATTCTATCACAAATATAGAGCAAATTTCAAACAGAAGCATCAGGACATCAATCCAAGTCTATGTTTGTCAATGAGTGTGACATGTTTAAGCACTTCAGAGATCAAGAGAAGGATAGCACTTGAGCTTTCTTGAATTTGAATTTTTATACTTCAAACATACCAAATCTTCAAGTTTCATCATATAGTTCTTAGGACCTTCTGTGTTCCTTGACAGCCGTTAGTATTGACTCTGTCCTTCTTATTTCTAAGGCACACCTGCAAAGTAAACTTCTCATTTGACATTTTTAGGTACTCAAGCCTTCTTGGATCCTTGAGGGTTAGACACACTTCTAACATGTAGGTTCCTCTTCTTCATTGCATTCAAATTGTCATTCACTATCCAAAAATAATCACACATCTCATGCCCAAATATTCCACAATAATGATAGCATACAGAAAGTTTCATGTTCTTCTTATCCATGCGATTAGAAATTTTTTGTTTGTGGATAGAAAATTTCACAATTTTTGCATAAGAGTTGTTTCTCTTTTTTACTAACCAATAGTCTGACATGATATGACCCGATTTTCCACAATGATAGCAGCAATAGGAATGTTTTCCTTTGACTGAATTTTTACTCACTGAATGAAAATTTTCATATATGTTTCTATTTTTTGAAAATCTTCCTGGTTTATCAAAAATAGTTCTGCCCTTACATGCACTCAAGTTATCATTTCACATCACACTACAATCATACATAACATGTTGTTATACACAATTTTATTCCAGGAAATAACCCAAGTTTAAAGGTGTAGGACCACTCCCGAACACCATGTAGCTGTTATTTATCCAGCGTCTCTACAACACTTCAGACACGATCGTGGGCTCAAACCAGCTTCACAAGACGCACGGTGACTCCAACAACAAGTGGGGACCAGCCCCGACCACCCAGCATGTGGCTTCGCCCGCCTATAACTTAGTCACCCGGGCCGACCCGACGACTCACAGCAATATGCCGCGGCTTACGGTACCCAGCCATAAGGCTAACGATCACCCTCAGAACATCTCCTTCTTCCTCCCCCTTGTTGTTCGCCTCCTCGTCTCTACCACGCTCCAGCAAGCCCCTCTCGCTGCCGTCGAGGGAGAACAAGGACTGTCTGCTCGGTAGAACCATCCACCCTATTGCATAACCATCTACGGCTGCTCCGTGGCATTCCTGGAGTGACCCCAACCACTAGAAGATCCCTCTTCTAGTACTCTTCGCAACGGGTATAGGCTCGAAGGCCTTCTGCATCTAGATCAGCCCCGATGAGCCGTTCTCACCGGGCTACGTGACTCACCCAGATAGGTCCGATCTGAGAATGATCTCCCTGTTGCGGTGATTCTTGTAATGCCTCAGATTTTCAGATCGTATTTTCACGGGTTGCGGATCATGTCCGAGTGAGCTTCGGACAGTTATTTCAGAGTATCAGACCCTTTAGTGGTGCATTCGTGAATTATTTTGGGTCCGTGGAGCCGCGTGGAGCGTCCCGACATTTTGTTGGAATTTTTTGGAGTCAGAATGTATTTTTGGGGCTTTCTGGAAGTAATGGAGTTTTAATAAAAAAAATAAAATTTATTTTTTTATATAAAACACCCCTCCCCTCTCTCTCTCCCTCACTCTCGCTCACTCTCTCCCCCTCCCCCGTTTCTCTCCCTCTCACTCCCGTTCTCTCCCTCTCACCCTCTTCTTCTCCGACGACCGACGGGGAGGATCGACGGTGAGGCGAAGGGTGACACGGAGTGAGGATCGGCGAGGACCGGAGCTTGAGCGAGAGGTGATGGCGCGGTGAGGCGGTTTCATAGTTTCGGGAAGAACCGATGAGGATCGCGGCGTTTCGAGCTTGGAATGGCGTCCAATCACCTTGGTTTCTTCGTAAGAGGTAGGGAGATGGATCCTTCCCCTTCCCGCATTATTTCCCTGCATTTCCATGTTGATCAGTGCGAGAATGAGTGGGTTTCTTTCATGTTGGGGTTTTAAGCATGGGGACGAGTGATGATTTCGATGATCCAGGTGATGATTCTTAGCGGATTCGTAGATTAGATGTTGGGGAATGTTTCCCCCTTGCTTTCCCCATCTTTCCCCGTGGTTTCGGGCCGTGGAGAGGCCGAGATTGGGTTTTGTTCTTGTTTTGGGGGAATTCGGGCATGATTTGGGGTGAGTGTTGGATTTGAGGTTTTGATCACCGTTTCACGACCCGTTGGGTCCCATTGGATGTGTTTGAGGTCGGGGATCGATTCCCCTAGCTTCCCGCTCGCTTCAGAGGCGAGTTGGGCGTGGAATGGACCCTTGACACTCCCGCGCGTTGGTACCCGGAATCGGTCGACCAGTTCTGGCAGAGCCAAGAACTGGCTCTGCTACTGGGTTCGGTGGACCGAACCCCCTGGTTCGGTCGATCGACCAGGTGTGGGGTCGACGCCCTGTGAAGGTGCATCGAAGTTGTTCCAGGGGCTTTTGCCCCTGGGGATTTTGGTCGACCGACCAACATTGGTTGGTCGACCGAACTCCCCTGGGATTGTTTTTTCATGGCCGTTTCAGCCCCGGTTATGTGGTTTTCAGTCCCGAACATAAAAATGGGTATTTGGCCCATCTAAACCCATGGAATGTGGCCCCTTTCAGCCTTGTGAGGGCGGCGGTCACCCGAGGATTGGTTCACACGATTTGAGGGTTCATGGGTTTCCCCATGGTCCGGGATGTCAATGGATCGGGTTCGGCTCGGGTAGACCAATACCATACCCTATGCGTGAAAATTTTACTAATACCATACCCGGATAATACCCTATTATTTTCACGGGTATGTATACGGATATATCCATCACGGATACGGATATACCCGCGGGTATCCATTTCCATCTAAAAAAGATGAATTACAGTAAATTTAAAGACCAAATTACTATGTGAAATTTTTTACTATGCAAAATTTTAAGTTCTAAAAGTAATATTAAGTAAAATATCTATAAATTTTGTATTTTAACTTTGTACAAAATTAATTAAGTCATAAAGTTGCGCTTAGATCGACATTAGTTACTTTGATGGGTAAGTTGTCAACTTTGTACTTTAATGCTTATTAATATCTAACCATGACATGATGCAACATGCAAGAATGCCAAATTCAAGAGTATGCTGTGTAATATTTACTGAGTCCAAAGTTTGTGCTATTTTATTTCAAAAAAATTTTGTTAAAAAAATATTTATGAAATATTTTTTGTTAAAAAAATATTTACGAAATGTTACACAGGTAGTCAAGGAAGAACCACTTAAAAAATGGACACAGAATCCTACCGCAAGGACCCACGAACTGAACATACATAAATTGTACATGGATTTTGAGGGCAATATTTGTGAGGCCTTCATCTGAATACAACGTAGCTCGCATGGACAAACAACATGTCGCGGCCTTTGTTGCCCCCTTTCTCTCTCTGAGGTTTTCTTATCCACGTATCAGAGATGAAACCGACCCATCATCAGCCGTATTTTTATATAGAAATGAAGAGATGCCCAGATTGGACTCCTGGGAATGAGGTGGACGGTATACCTAATTCACCGTTCCTACTGAGGTAATCAGGGACTGGGTGGCTGATGTTGAAGACAGTATTCAATGGTCGTCTCTCTCCTACAAGACACACAAAGACACACCAACCGACCCGACATCCTGCACCAACTTTAAAAAAAGTTCGGATTGCGGGAAGAATCCACAAGCTTAAAAATGTGATAAATTTGTTTTGCGATTTTGAATGTTTCTCAAACATATAGAATGTGATTTTCAAAAGCAAAGTGATAAGTCCATTAGAGTCACAAAAATGTGATAAATTTAGATCACTTCAACTTACAAGAGTGATATAGCAACACTTCAATCTTTCTTCTTTTTTCTTCACGATGCTGGCCTTTCAGATGATGTTGCGGCACATAACTATAAAAGAGTAGTCATAAGTTAGAACAACAATATAAGTATACTATAAAGATATAATATTAACAATGTGAATAACTTTTTTAACCTATATGTAAGTGATATCCATATCCTCCAAACAAGTCATAATAACACAACCATCGGAACCTGCTGAATCTAATAAAAGATAAACAAAAAAGATACCAAGTGATTAAAATAAATAAGAAACATGCAAATTCAAAATAAGCAAGATGCTTAAATTAAAAAGTATTTACTTACCTTTCTTAAGAGCCCACAACCAATCTTGGGAACACATCATTGCTTCTAATGTTGTAGGTAGGAGTTTACTGCGATGTGGACTCAACATTCTACCACTAGTAGAGAAAGCTGACTCAGAAGCAACAGTAGACATAGGAATGGCATAAATATCTTTAGCAATCTTTTGGAGTATAGGATATCTTAACCCATAAGTTTTCCACCAAAGTAATATATCAAAGTTTTCGACCCTTGGTGCACAAGGTTCTTCCAAGTAAGTGTCTAGATCTATCTTGAGAATATCCTCAACTTCATTTTCTTGAATCCAAGTATCAAAAGCATATTTAGATTCCGTAGAAGAAGAAGCACTTGACTGAGTTTGAGAAGAACCAAGAGTCATTGATTCAATCTTTTTCTTTTCCTTTGCTTGGTATTCCTTGACCAAGTTAGCTATACTCTTTAGAAGTTCTTTTATCTTACCTTTTGCTTCTCTCTCACTATAAATCAAAGGAAAATAGCACTTAATTGAAGCCATCTTGTATCTTGGGTCCAATACAGTTGCTATAGCCAACATGTCATGAATACCATCCCAATATTTGTCAAACTTTGATATCATAGCGAGTGACATTTCTTTTATTTCATCAATGCTAGAAGACATCCATTTATAAATTGACAATTTGAGCTCAACAATTTCCATAAAGAACAGATTCGCTGTTGGATAAGTATCTCCTGAAAATAGTTTAGTGACATCATAAAACCTCTCCAGTCTATCACATAACTTTTTAGCAATTTACCAGTCTTCCTCAGTAGGGGCACATTTAAAGCTTGAGTCACGATACTTTAAACGATTGAAAACCTCTTTATAAGGTAAGGCAGACTCAAGCATCAAATATGTATAGTTCCATCTAGTTTTACAATCCAAAGCTAACTTCTTAGAAACACTTACTTTTAATTGTCTAGCTGTTTCTTCAAATTTTTCTACCCTCTTAGGTGATGCTATCCAATGAGAAACACTTTCACGCACTCTATCAATTCTCTTATCAAACTTGTTAAGCCCCTCCTTCACAATCAAATTTAGAATATGTGCAGCACACCTCATATGAAAATATTTTCCACCTAGGACAAGTGTAACAATATCAAGTTTGCCTATCATTTTCTCAATCATACTATCATTAGTAGAACAATTATCAACCGTCAATGAAGATAGGTTACGATCAACATTCCAATCCATTAAAGTTTCCATTAATGCATCAGGAAGAACATCAGCAGTATTTGGGGCAGGCATGTACTTAAACCTATTAAATTTAAAAATGATTAGAATATGCAAGTTGATATATTTATCACAACCAAATAAAAAAAGTGTTATAATAAAAAAGGACGAGGAAAAGAATGAAACCTTATAATGCGACTGCATAATTTCCAAGATTCGTTCACATAATGTGATGTGACCACCATATAGTGCTTCTTTTGGTTGTTAGCAGTCCACATGTCAGTTGTAATAGCAACCCTACTTGCATTACTTTCAATTGCATGCATAAGTTTGCTCCTCTCAGCATCGTATATCTTCAATATATCACTTCTAACTGTGTTTCTTGATATCATCTTAAACATAGGCTGTAGGCTGTGGATAAAGTCCCTAAACCCAACAAGTTCCATAATAGAAAGTGGGTATTCATGCAAGACGATCACACATGCAAGTTCTCTCCTTGAAACTCCAGGATCAAAAATATAAGTACCAATCTCTGAATTTCCTACAGTATTGTTACTTGGATTTAACAAGGATTGCTTAATATCTCTTGTTTTCCTACATGCACATCTTCTCCAATGCTCAAGTAAATGTGAGGTCCCATTTTTACTTTCCGCGGTGAGCATCTTTTTGCAATAATTACATTCTGCCTTCAATTTGTCACCCATTTTTTATCTTTTGAAGTGATTCCAAACATCGGATGCCAACTTTCTTTTTGGAATGACTATATCAATATCATCATTGCTAGTTTCTGATTCTTTTTCGTCTCCACGTTTCTTCATATTCATGTCTATCTTATTATCCACCACTCTACTAACAACTATGTCACCTCCATTATCAATAGATTCATCATTCCTGTCATCACCGACAAGTCTTGAAACTTGAGATAGTGAGATGTTAGGTGTTGACTGAAAATTAACAGTTGGACTTGGAGTTGAATCAATCGGTGTGATAGAATTTGAATCCATAATTCCTAAATATCATAAAAACACAATGACAATTAACACAATATCCAAAATATTTAACTTGCACACATGAAACGAATGATACAAGTCATACAAATAATTAAGTTTTAAATAAAAATAAAATATTACATATGAATAGTCCAGGAGGATGAGGATCGATATATAAAACACTTGAAATCAAACCTCACGTACCTGTATTGCAGGATGAGACTTGGTTGAAAAAACATCAACAAAATTGATTAGATTAAGTTAAATAAATATTAACTAACTGAAGCTTCCTACATCTGCATGATGTTAAGTTAAATAAGTATTAACTAATCAACGTTTCTCTACATTGCATGATGTTAAATAAACTATAATAACCAAAGGACAAGCTACAGCCTATAGGCATATTCCGCATATCTTACTGTAGTTGAACTGGAATAAACAATTCTGGATTTAGTTGATCGATTACATGAAGGACATGATTTTTTTATGAACACCAAAATCTGGAAAGCATATCAAGTGTTCTTCTTCCCCATCAAAGGAACTGGAATAAATAACCCACGGGCCACGGCGATGTGTACGCAGAGAAGCACAAAGCAAGCAGAGGATCAAGTCATCAAACGGAATAGCAAGCGGACAGAAAGTGAACAGCATATACCTCTCAGAGAACTGCTCCGGTGGCCCGAAGCGGCTGGGGAGCTGCTGCTCTAAAAAAACTAGGGGTCCATGGGATGCCGGATGCCGTATACGTATTATGACCATTATCGTCCTGTGCAGTCGGGTAAACTGTAAAGTCGTAAAGACTTAAGAGTAACTGAGTAAGACTAGAAGAGTATAGCCAGTAAGCCAGCCGTAGGGTAAAGGATTGGCCGCCGATTGAGATTCTGACTTTCTGAGAAAGGCAACGTGAATCGTGATTGCTGGGGAGAGGAAGAGTCGTTAGGGTTAACAAATTACAAGGGAACATATTATTTATCCGGGTATTATTTATAGCTTACAAGGGAAGGTATTATTTATCAAAGAAGGCAACGTGTTAGGGAGGGAAAGTGGGGAACCGAACAGTCGTTGCAACTTACAAGGGAAGGTAAGATATGGGGATTTGTGGAGTGGAGAGAGAGTTATTAATATATTATTTATTAAGAACGGGTTCGGATCGGGTATGGATTCGGATGCACTAAATCCATACCCGACCCGAATATGAAACAGGTATTTTAAAAATACCTGAATCCATATCCATACCTGATTATGCGGGTATTACCCGACCCGTCACCGATCGGGTGAAACGGGTAACCGGGTTTACGGGTATTTTTGACATCCCTACCCATGGTGGGTTTTTGGCCATGCATTTGGGGCATGGTTTCCACGTGGCTTGCGTTCCTGTGGAGAGGATTTCACTGCGTGAGTTCAATGACCGTGGAGGGTCATATCCGCGTGAGTTCTATGATCATGGTTGGGTGGTTTCCGCGTGAGTTAGTGGGTCGGAGCCCACTAGTTTTGCTATATGGTTTTGGGTTGTTCCTTTACACCCCTTGGCGTCATGCCGTGGGTCACGGTGGTTTGCTTGTGGGTACACGCCCTTATCAAGGTTCCCGTGAGATCATGACCGACCGTGTTTTGAGGTAGATTCTTGCGGGATTGCGGATGTGAGAGCTCAGCGGGACTCCGCAGGCCTGTGGATGTAACGACCCAAGATCCGGATACAGGGAGGAGCCCGATACCATTTGAATCCTAGCCCGCCGCTCACGAGTCGGAGGACTCGGAAGGGCTAAAAGGAGTGTGGAGGCACAAAGAAATAGGAAATAAAGCAGGACAATTAACAAGAATAAATAAACAACTAACTACAACAACTGAGTCCAGTCCAACAGAAAGTACAGTCTAAAATAGTAAAGCGTACCACATGTCAAGTGAACACTCAGCCCGGCGAGCTGGTAGCTATGGACCTCCACGCAATGCCCTCGAACCTCGAGGAAGAACCACCTCACTTGAAAAGCAGGGATGAGTCTCCAAAACAGAGACTCAGTAGGGGTCACGCGGAATCCCAACCGAGAAAACCATGGTGGAAAGGAAAGCTACGCTAGCTAAGCAACTACAGTAGGAACAGCAAACCCAGTGGCCGGTCAAAACTCGGCACTATAGCTACTTCTAATGGCAACAAAAGGGAAAATCCCGATCTCACAATCGGGAACCGGACCACTCTAACACCAGGCCTATCGAGGAAACACCCATGGCAACCCTGCCGTGGAGGCCTACCTACACAGGCACGACCAACCGGGACCGCACAGTCCCACATGGGCACGACGAGGTCTCGGTAAACCCTACCAAGCACCCCCGACCACCACCTCGGAAAACACGCTGGAATGGTCCAGAAGCCACGTCTCGCAGACAGGAAACGGAACTCAAAAATAGGAGAGTCACGACTCACGTGACAGGAATACCTGCCCACTAGAAGCAAGGCCGGATGCATCCATTGACGTCTTAGACCGGGTCTTAGGTGTCTCACTGCGACGTCCCAGGCGGAGACAAAGACACCGTACAAGTAACCACAGAACAAGAACTAGATGGGGTCACGCTCGTCAGCGCGGGTCCAACTGCCCCCAACCACGTGTGCACACACACAGATCATGCATCCTAGGTCTGGCCTCTGACTGATTTTCCCCTCAGTCGGACTCTGGCTGCAAGATGTGGGGCCCTACGGTAACCAGTCTAAAAACTATTTCTCTCGGGTAAGCCTCGCCACCACTCCCTGGTGGGACCACACGTGTGTGGGAAGGCTACGACTAGTGGGGAGCCACTGAAGTGACCACTCTCCAAGGAGAAACTCCGAGAACCACGCACACACCGTGTGTGAAAGTCGAGAAGAACCAGGCGGCGCTAAGTCACTAAACTCTGGACAGTCCTCTAGACACCCTAAATCCAACGGTCCTTGAGTCACAAGACTCGGGTCAAGACCGTTGCACCGGACGACACCACGCTGTCAATCTGCCCTTACCCTAGGGTCAGAAACCCCAGCACGAAGACACACGAGGTAGTTTGCAACCACCGAGACCATTCCCTCGAAAAGGGAACTGGGAAAACCTCCAGCCCCAGGCTGGGCAACTGGACTCGTAGTCCAGGGCCTTACGCATGGCCCACTCGGAAACCACCTTCCGAAGAAACTCACGGCGTGTGGGGACACCTCACCACGCACACACCGATACATAGTGACTCGATCAACGTAACACAAAAGCACGGAACACATGGAGTCACCCGGACTCCCAAAACCCATGGGCACGCTTAATGAGGTAGCACGGTCCTCCAGACACCCTCAAAATACGGACACAAAACCCCCGGGGTGTCCGGGACACTCACGAGACTGAGAGTCGACCACTGGGTCACAATCGGGTCGACCAGAGGTCAACACAACGCTTAAACCGCACGGTAAACACGAAAGTCAAGAGGTGATCCTCCCTGGGCCGTCCAAGAGATGGGTGGTCTGACTCTGACCGTATAGCCTAGTATAGCGGTCCAGCCAGGGCCGCCTAGCCCCAGACGCCTCCAAGACCTAGGCAGTCCATCCCAAACAGCCTAGAGGGATAGCGGTCCACTGCCTGACCACTGGGGGTCACTTGGTGGTCTGCCACATGGCCGCTACTCCCCCAGACCTCACGAGACTCCAAAAACCATGAAATGGTCACTCCGTGACCGCAAGGGAGATTGGTGGTCTACCAACAGACTGCCCAATGGTATAAGCGGTCTCCTCAAGACCGCCTCACCACGGGGGTAAGGAAGGAGATGAACGGTCACCGTCTGGCCGTTTCACCCTAAACATTGTCTCCACTGGACCGCAGAAGGAAACGAGATGGTCACCCCATGACCACCTAAACGGGAGAAAATCTTGCTACGGTCAAAACTTGCCCTCGGGGGTCACGCCGGCCCCATGAGGAAAATGGTCGGTCTCATGGCCACCGCATGAGGTAGTGATCAGTCGCACGACCGCAAAACCTGCCGACAATACAGTAACCTAATTGGTGCGGACACCAGAGCGATCGAGAGACACGAACCGGCGAGCCGTCGGTACCGTACGCGGAGCACCACTCGGGCTACATCGGCTTCCATCTGACTCGGAGATAGTCTGGAGACTCCCCTTTGAGTCTCGATATTTATAGTATTTATTGGGACTTTGTTTGTGTGTAATGTGTGTTATTCGGATTGTAATTCAGATTGTAACAGGGGTTTATTTGTAATTTGGGACCACCTGGGTCCCACGGGCCTCCATCCCTTCTCCCATTGATCCACCTCAGCTCTTGGGCCCATGTGGGGTCAGTCAACCTTCCAATGTGGGCTTCTAGAAGGGTTGGACCAAGGGGGGGACAAAGGGTAGCAAAATTCAAAAAAATGGAACCAAAAGTCAAGGGGGCGCCCCATGTTAATATAGTTTATTAGGATTTGAAATCTTTTTTCATTTGTTCCAAATCACATGGGAGAAATAAATTGTGGACTCCCTCTTTTACCCCTCCCCAACCCTAGATCTAGGGATAGTTAGTGTCTTTTGTTATTTCACATAAATAGCATGTATTTTCATTTGATTAGAATTAATGAGAAGAAAAATTAGAATTTGTTCCACCAAGCAAGGGCCGCCCCCTATCTCTCTCCTCTCTCCCCCTTCTGTAGCTGGGAAGGCTGTGATTCAGAGGTGTGAAGCCTCATCTATCAGGTGTGTAGATCGTCGCCCCCGCCGCCACCGCCATCGCGCCGCCGTCGCACCACCGCCATCGTCACCGGAGTTCTGTCCACTCAGGATAGCCCCTTGATCTTGGATTTCTTGCTCTCATCCACGAGTTCATCTGGAGCCCAAAATTTCAGGGTGAGTTCCAGGGGTCATCACCACGTCCTATAAAAATTGGTGGAGCTTCTAGTTTTTATTTTCCATTTTTCCATTTTCATTCTCCACCTCCTCTTAGATCTGCCAGCTGTCTGCCCAGATTTCCAAAACCCTAATAGATCGTTCATGAACCCACCTTCTCGTGACCCAAATGACTTGATGTTTTTATTGGAGGTTTTTTCCACCTAATACCTTGTCCACAAATGTTATTGTGAGTTTAGGATCTCGTTTATATTTTCTAAAAAATCACTTCAGATCCCAACTCAGTTCTGTCTGCCACAGTCCAGATCCGACCACCCAGCAGTATAAAATACCTTTCCCCATCCAAACCTCCACCAAATCTGTCATAAAACTCTCTCCCCTCTACAACTTTCATGAAGAGTTCAACGTCTAATCGGAGGTCTACTTCACAGTCAATGCCAATACTCATGAAAAATCACCTCTATCCTGAGATTTCGGGTCCTGTCCAACAGCAACTTGTAAAATCGATCAAGGCCAGATCCGAGAAATTCAAATTTATTTCTCTAGCCCTAGATCGAAGTATTTCAAAAGAGCTTTCCAACGGTACCTCTTGTGCATCGATCCGACGTCGGAAGTGATCGCAGCAGCAGATCTCGTCGGGTCGCGCACTGTAAAATAGAAGCCGCAGATCCGTGGACAGTAACTCCGACAAGTGCAGATCGGAGCCGCCTAGCTTCCGACCTGCGTTCCAGCCCGGCCGCCGTCCAGGGAAGCGCACCACCAGAGGTCACCATCATAGGGGGACCCACTCCGTCAGGTCCGGTGGACTGAGCAGCACGTGGGCCCCATGAACCCACAGATCGCGCCGTCTGGACAGCACTAAAACGCAGATTTCGGCACCGTCGGAGCGACATCAAGATGCTGCCTGTCAACCCACTTGCCGATACTCCCGGGCCCCACATGTGACATGTTACCTCCCTGCG
The DNA here is from genome assembly GCA_022559845.1 of Amorphophallus konjac. NCBI lineage: Eukaryota > Viridiplantae > Streptophyta > Magnoliopsida > Alismatales > Araceae > Amorphophallus > Amorphophallus konjac. The sequence continues at coordinate 155,588,867 of CM040121.1, forward strand.
TGGAGTGGGTCAAAACTTTGTACCACTGTGAAAATATGTTAACCGGGATTACGGAATTGGTCGGGGTTGTCTTCCCCACGCCGGGAGCGTGGAGGTAACGGTCTTACTTCTTGGCGTTCATTTGCTAGTTTAGTATATGGTCATATGCCGCTGTGAATGCGTTAGGATTCTAACCCGTGAGTTCATGTCACCGCTGTGAGCGAGAGAGTGACTCATCCCGTGGCTCGATCCGAGCACGGAAGTGAGTCGACCACCCTTGACTCTGCCGGTTTCTCAACCGCGCGGATCCGCGTTTCCCCTCGCTTGGGACGACGAGTGAGCTTACGTTTCTGTTAGCGACGTATAGCCCATAGGAACTCTTAGTGTCGAGCCGAAGTGTCTCTCCTATTCATATGTTGCTGGTCGCGTCTCCATTTAGAGTCCAAGGTCCGCATCACTTAGCGTCGGTCCCCGTGTCTGTCCCGCATCAGTTTGGTATCAGAGCCATGTTGAGTCTAGGGTAGTCGTTGCATAAGTCTTGCACGGTCTAAGTCGAGTCTAGGATCATCATTATTTTCAAAACAAAAAAAATATTTTAAAATTGCATTTCATCCCCATAATCCGGTATATTAAAATGTGTTGTCCGAACGTTAGGCTACGCCTATCGGGAAGGCCGCACACTTGCGCGAGGAGATCTTCAGGTTGACCCTCTGCCACGTACCGGATATTGGCTACGTCTAGGTGCATTAGTATGTGCCTCCTAGTCCGTGTGTCAGTTGCATGCCCACCCGTCGAGGCACCCAATACTCGTCACCACCACCTATGGCGGATTCCCGAGCCCGTAGTTCCGATGAGCCCTCGACGGTCGAGATGTTCCAAGCCCTCATGGATCTTCTCGATACACGTATGGATGGCCTTAGTACGCATCTAGATGGCATAGGAACACGTCTAGAAGGGAGGATGAAAGCCCTAGAGGATTGGGCCGAAGCATCGGACCAGTCCATTCAGTGTCTTGTAGGGAGGATTGCTGTCCTTGAGAGGGCCCCAGTGGCGGCGCAACCCTCACCGACAAATGGCCAACAAGAGCCGGTTCAGCAACCTATTGCTCCAGGGGCTCAAGGGGCAGATGATAGGAGGCAGCAAGTGCATGAGGTGGATGATTACGCCTCTGATAATGAACAAGGGGGTTATGGTCATGATCGTCGAAACCAAAAACGGAATCGCGATGATGACGACGACCGCATTCTTAGGAGCGTGCGTGCGGACCCTCCCCTATTTGACAGGTCTCTGGACCCGAAGGTCTATTTAGATTGGGAGGCCGACATGGACCGGTACTTCGAGTGGTTTGAGATGACGGACCACCGAAGAGTTCGGTATGCTAAGATGAAGTTGCATGGGCAGGCCCAAACTTATTGGATCAATGTGGAGAGCCTGTTAGTGCAGCGACATCAACCCCGATCTGTACTTGGGATGACATGAAAATGAAGTTGAGGCAGAAATACCTTCCTGCCACGTATCGCCAGCGTCTCATAGACAAATGGCAAAGTCTCTCCCAAGGGAACCGGTCCGTGACTGAGTACACTGCCGAGTTTGATGAGTATTATTTACGGTGTGGAGTTATGGAAGAGAGCACCATGACCATATCGCGCTTTCGAAGAGGTCTACGGCCGAACTGCCAATGTGAACTTTTCCGTCGTAATGTGACCACTTTGGAACAGGCGTATCAGGTTGCTCTCGAATTGGAGCAATTCGAGGCCGAGTTTGAGCCTATCCATCGGTTGGGCCTTTTTCCCCCTCGTAGTGTCCTGCCCCGTGGATCTTTAGGCACGTATCCGAGGGCCACCATGGCTCGACCTCAGGAACCCACTCGTCCCGAGCAATTCTCTCCTAGGCCTCGCCCTCCACCTCCGAGGGATATCCCTCCTCGTCCCCAACCATGGCACCCACGGTCCGTCCACCGGCACCCGCACCCGTTGCTCGTCCTTTGTTGCCTACACCTCCTATCCGTCGGGAGGATAAGGGGAAAGGACCTTTAATCGGGGAGCCTAGTGGATCACGACAACAGTGTTATCACTGCAATGGGTTTGGCCACTTCGCCAACCAGTGTCCCACTCGTCAGTCTCTTGTCATTGGGGACACACAGGTCGGGGATGCCACTTCTTTAGATCTTGTGTTAGTCAGCTATGAAGCAGATCAGGAACTGGCTGATGAATACTATAAGGTTGAAGGTGATGGCCAGGATGACCAACATTCGGACGATACCCACTTGGGGGTCGTGAGGTGTATTCTCACCCAACCACAGGCAAGTGATGACTGGCGTCGGACCACCATCTTTCATACATACTGTAGGCTGGGGGGGCATGTGTGTAAGGTGATTATCGATAGTGGGAGTTGCATTAATGCAATCTCTACGGGCGTAGTCTCACGTCTTGGTCTTACTCCCGTGAACCATCCTTGCCCCTATCGAGTATCATGGGTGGATTCCACCTCCATTCCAATCAGGCTGTGGTGTTTGGTCCCACTGCAGTTCCATGCTTACCGTGACGAGATCTAGTGTGATGTCCTCCCCATGGAGGTGGGCAATATCATTCTTGGTAGGCCATGGTTATTTGATCGGGATGCCACACTCCATGGCCGGTCGAACACATGTACCTTCGACCATGATGGCCGACGGATTACCCTCCACCCCACTCAGCCCAAGAGCCCATCAGTTAGGGGTCCTACTGGCTCTAGTACTCCAGAGCCTTCTGTCCCCCGGCCCAGTACCCCATCCCCAGCCCGGGCTATGACCGTTATCTCTGGCACAGGCGAGCCCTCGACTAGGAGGTTGATGATGATTAGCTTCCGAGAATTGGAGCGGGAGGCTAGTAGGGGCTGCCCTGTGTTTGCTATTACAGTCCGAGAGGTGGAGCCGAAGTTCGAGGGTGAACTCCCACCCGATGTCATTCCTATTCTGTAGGAGTTCGCTGATATCTTTCCCGAGGGACTCCTACCCATGTGGGATATTCAGCATGCTATCGACCTGATTCTGGGCTCCTCATTGCCCAATCTTCCTCATTATCGCAAGAATCCCACGGAACATGCCGAGCTAAAGCGGCAGGTCGATGAGCTGATGCAGAGAGGGTCTGTTCGGGACAGCATGAGTCCGTGTGCTGTTCTCACATTACTCGCCCTAAAGAAGGATGCCACGTGGAGAATGTGCATTGATAGCCGTGCTATCAACAAAATCACCGTGAAGTACAAGTTCCCTATTGCCCACCTAGATGATATGCTAGACATGATGACCGGTGCCACTATCTTCTCGAAGATCGATCTTAAGAGTGGCTACCACCAGGTGAGGATTAGGCCATGTGATGAGTGGAAGACCACATTTAAGACCAAGGATGGTCTATATGAGTGGTTGGTTATGCCCTTTGGGTTGACCAATGCCCCTAGAACCTTCATGCGACTCATGACTCAGGTCCTTTGACCTTTCATTGGAGTCTTTGTGGTAGTGTATTTCGATGATATCCTTATATATAGTTGCACTAAAGGGGACCACTTGGACCATCTACGGTAGGTCTGTCTGCTTTTGAGGCGAGAGCAGTTGTTTGCGAACCCACAGAAGTGTGCCTTCATGACACCTCAGCTTACCTTCTTGGGTTTTATTGTGTCTAGTACTAGGGTCTCCGTCGATCCGGAGAAGGTCCGGGCCATTGTTGAGTGGCCGGAAGCCCGTACGGTCCATGATGTCCATAGCTTCCATGGCCTCGTGACGTTCTATCATCGTTTCATCTGTGGATTTAGCTCCATCACTGCCCCGATCACGGACTGTATTCGGAAGGGCACATTTGTATGGACGAAGGCCGCTACTGCTGCCTTCAAGGACATCAAGGAGCGCATGACCCAGACACCGATCCTTTGATTGCCATATTTCTCGAAGGTGTTTGAGGTCCCTTGTGATGCGTCGGGTGTAGGGATTAGAGGAATGCTGAGTCAGGAGGCCCACCCGGTCGCATACTTCAGTGAAAAGCTTAATGACGCGAAATTGCGATACTCCACTTATGATAAAGAATTCTATGCAGTTGTTCAGGCTCTTAGGCATTGGAGGCACTATCTTTTACATCATGAGTTTGTCTTGTACTCCGATCATGAAACTTTGAGGTTACTCCATTCCCAAAAGAAGCTTAATGCGCGTCATAGCCGATGGGTTGAGTATCTCCAGTAGTACACATTTGTGCTTAAACATAAGGCTGGAGTGGAGAATAAGGTGGCTGATGCCTTGAGTCGGCGTGCTTGTCTGCTGACCACCATGAGTGCCGATGTCATAGGGTTAGAGAAGATGAGAGAGGCCTATGTTGACTGTCCTGACTTCGGACAGATTTATACCACTCTCCAGGCTGGACCCTCGAGAGACCTTGATGATTATGTGCTTCAGGAGGGTTACCTCTTTCGAGGAGGCAGACTTTGTGTTCCCCGAACTTCGGTTCGAGACTTCTTAATCTGGGAACTACATGCGGGAGGTCTAGCCGGCCACTTTGGTCGGAACAAGACTATCGAGGCTGTTGAGCATAGATTTTATTGGCCGAGCTTGAAGCGTGATGTTGCTCATATTGTGGCTCAGTGCCGTACATGTGCTACGGCCAAAATGAAGAAGCAAAGCTCGGGCCTTTATACGCCTCTTCCCGTGCCTGATGCCCCGTGGCATGATGTTAACATGAATTTTATCTTGGGATTGCCACGTACCTCTAGGAAGCATGACTTGGTCTATGTGGTAGTTGACCGGTTCTCGAAGATGGCCCTTTTCATTCCCTGCTCGAAGACTTTAGATGCTTCGAGGGTAGCCCGCCTATTTCTTACTCATGTGGTGTGCAAGTTCGGGTTGCCTCGTACCATAGTGTCTGACCGTGATGTTAAGTTTACCAGTTATTTTTGGAAGACACTGTGGCATATGTTGGGTACTCACCTCAAGTTTTTCACTGCATATCATCCCCAGATAGATGGTCAGACCGAGGTGGTCAATAGGAGTCTGGGTGACCTTTTGAGGTGTCTTGTCAGGGATCGTGTAGGGGATTGGGATCTCATATTACCATTGGCAGAATTTGCATATAATGATTCGGTTAACAGGTCTACCGGTATGAGTCCATTTGAGATTGTCACAGGTCGTAGGCCTAGGAAGCCAGTGGATCTTGTTCCCATGCCCATTCATGCACGAGCGTCTGAGTCTGCCGAGTCTTTTGCTAGGCATGTTAGGAGTTTGCATCACGACATCCGTCGTCACATTGAGGCCAGCAATGCACGGTATAAGGAGTTAGCCGATGCCCATCGACACCACCGTGAGTTCCAAGAGGGTGAATATGTCATGATCAGTGTAAGACCTGAACGGTTTCCCTCTAGGACTGTAAAGAAATTGTAAGCTTGCGGAGCCGGTCCATTTAGAGTGCTGAAACGCGTTGGATCCAATGCGTATGTTGTGGACCTGCCCGAGGAATATGGTATAAGCTCAATTTTCAATGTGTCGGATCTAGTTGCATATAGGGACCCAGCGGTGATCCCTAGTGAGCCTTTCGAGCCATCTCCCCCCATTAAGATTGATCACACACCTGAGTGTCCACCACCAGTCACATTTCTATGACAGTGAGAGCATATAGATCATATACTAGATGAGTAGGTGACAGTTACGAGGAGTGGATCCAACCCGCACTACCTAGTGCGTTGGAGAGGGCGACCCGCCACCGAGGATACTTGGATCACCCGTGGAGAGTTGTAGCGGATAGATCTGGGCCTACTGGAGCGCTACCAGAGTGATGCTGACCCTTACTCGACAGGGTCGAGTTTCTCCCACCCGGAGAGAATTGGTGCGGACACCAGAGTAATCGAGAGGCACGAACCGGCGAGCCGTCGGTACCGTACGCGGAGCACCACTCGGGCTACATCGGCTTCCATCTGGCTCGGAGACAGTCTGGAGACTCCCCCTTGAGTGTCGGTATTTATAGTATTTATTGGGACTTTGTTTGTGTGTAATGTGTGTTATTCGGATTGTAATTGGGATTGTAATAGGGGTTTATTTGTAATTTGGGACCACCTGGGTCCCGCGGGCCCCTATCCCTTCTCCCATTGATCCACCTCAGCTCTTGGGCCCATGTGGGGTCAGTCAACCTTCCAATGTGGGCTTCTAGAAGGGTTGGACCAAGGGGGGGACAAAGGGTAGCAAAATTCAAAAAAATGGAACCAAAAGTCAAGGGGGCACCCCATGTTAATATAGTTTATTAGGATTTGAAATTTTTTTTTCTTTGTTCCAAATCACATGGGAGAAATAAATTGTGGACTCCCTCTTTTACCCCTCTCCAACCCTAGATCTAGGGATAGTTAGGGCCTGTTTGATAAGCTGGCAGGGTAACTTACCCGCCGGTCACATGCCAGTCACAAGGGTTATTCGCAGGTAATATCCTAAAATGGGTTTGATGGTCATGGGATTAAATGGGTAGAGTAGGCTTTTTCTTTGTTATTTTATCTAGTAACTCGGGATTGGGTATCCGAGCTGATAGCTCGAATACACCATCCCCCGGGTAAGTTACACAATCCATTTATCAAATAGGCCCTTAGTGTCTTTTGTTATTTCACATAAATAGCATGTATTTTCATTTGATTAGAATTAATGAGAAGAAAAATTAGAATTTGTTCCACCAAGCAAGGGCCGCCCCCTATCTCTCTCCTATCTCCCCCTTCTGTAGCTGGGAAGGCTGTGATTCAGAGGTGTGAAGCCTCATCTATCAGGTGTGTAGATCGTCGCCGCCGCCGCCACCGCCATCGCGCCGCCGTCGCACCACCGCCATCGTCGCCGGAGTTCTGTCCACTCAGGACAGCCCCTTGATCTCAGATTTCTTGCTCTCATCCACGAGTTTATCTGGAGCCCAAACTTTCAGGGTGAGTTCCAGGGGTCATCACCACATCCTAGAAAAATCGGTGGTGCTTCTAGTTTTTAGTTTCCATTTTTCCATTTCCATTTTCGTTCTCCACCTCCCCTCAGATCTGCCAGCAGTCTGCCCAGATTTCAAGAACCCTAATAGGTCGTTTATGAACCCCCCTTCTCGTGACCTAAATGACTTGATATTTTTATTGGAGGTTCTGTCCACCTAATACCTCGTCCAAAAATTTTATTGTGAATTTACGATCACGTTTATATTTTCTAAAAAATCACTTCAGATCCCAACTCACTTCTGTCTACCACAGTCCAGATCCGACCACCCAGCAGTATAAAATATCTTTCCCCATCCAAACCTCCACCAAATCTGTCATAAAAATTATTGCCGTCTTTCTCTCTCTTCCCTCTACAACTTTCATGAAGAGTTCAATGTCTGAATCGGAGTTCTACTTCACAGTCAATGCCAACAATCAGGAAAAATCACCTCTATCCTGAGATTTCGGGTCTTATCCAACAGCAACTTGCAAAATCAATCAAGGCCAGTTCCGAGAAATTCAAATTTATTTCTATGGCCCTAAATCGAAGTATTTCAAAAGAGCTTTCCAACGGTACCTCTTGTGTGCCGATCCGACGTCAGGAGTGATCACAGTAGTATATCTCGCCGGGTCGCGCGCTGAAAAATAGAAGCCACAGATCCGTGGACAGCAACTCCGACAAGTGCAGATCGGAGCCGCCCGACTTCCGACCGGCGTTCCAGCCTGGCCGTCGTCCAGGGAAGCGCGCCACCAGAGGTCACCATCATAGGGGGACCCACCCCGTCAGGTCCGTAGGACTGAGCAGCAAGTGGGCTCCACGAACCCACAGATCGCGCCGTCCGGACATCACTAAAATGCGGATTTCGGCACCGTCGGAGCGACATCAAGATGCTGCCCGTCAACCCACTTCCCGATACTCCCGGGCCCCACATGTGACCTGTTACCTCCCTGCGTGGAGTGGGTCAAAACTTTGTACCGCTGTGAAAATCTGTTAACTGGGAGTACAGAATTGGCCGGGGTTGTCTTCCCCATGCCGGGAGCGTGGAGGTAACGGTCTTACTTCTTGGCGTTCATTTGCTAGTTTAGTATATGGTCATATGCCGCTGTGAGTGCGTTAGGATTCTAGCCCGTGAGTTCATGTCACCACTGTGAGTGAGAGAGTGACCCGTCCCGTGGCTCGATCCGACCACGGAAGTGAGTCGACCACCCTTGACTCTATCGATTTCTCAACCGCGCGGATCCGCGTTTCCCCTCGCTTGGGACGACGAGTGAGCTTGCATTTCTGTTAGCGACATATAGCCCATAGGAACTCTTAGTGTCGGGCCGAAGTGTCTATCCTATTCATATGTTGTTGGTCACGTCTCCATTTAGAGTCCGAGGTCCGCATCACTTAGAGTCGGTCCCTGTGTCCGTCCCGCATCACTAATAGCGGTCCCCAGGTGGCCGCTCAACACATAGGCGGTCTGCCCACCTGGGACGGTTTGGCTCAGACCGCTACACGAAGGTAGCGGTCTATCGCGAGACCGCGCAATAAAACACGGTAATGCGAGTGAAATGCTGCTTCCCCGTGGGCCGCCCCACCTGAGAAGCGGTTCCTGTTAGGACCATTTCTATTCCGAAAAATCGAGAACGGTGGGAATGGCCCAGAAATGCCATTCCACGCCCCGTTCGCCCCCAGGCGAAGGGGAAACAAAGGGGAAACTCTTCCCCATGCCCCAAGGCATCGATTGATGCCAACAAACCACAAAACCACGTATTAAAACGCTAGATCCGGCTCACTCCCCAAAATCAAGCATTTTTACCCCGACGTGGAAATAAACTCTCTCGGCTCGCCTCGGGCCACCAAATCCACGGAAATGGAAGTACATGAGCTGGGGATCCATCTCCCTACCTCCACCGAAGAAACCGCGCGCCGAGGACGCCGATCCGCGAAGAAATCGCCGCAAAACCCTCGTCGGTTCGCGAACGCGCCGCCGAGCTTCCACGCGCTTCCACCGCCTCGATCCTTGCCCATCCTTGCCCGTGCCTCGCCCGCGCCGTCCCCGCCTTGCCCGCGCTCGGCCGGAGAGAGAGAGGGAGAGAGGAGGGATCGTGAGGGAGAGAAAGGGAGAGAACGAGAGTGAGAGATGAGAGGGGTGAGAGGGGGGTTTTAAAAAAAAGAAAAATAAAATATAAAATTATGCGGAAAAAACTCGGGCCGTAAAATTCCAAAAATTTAATAAAAATACGAAAAAAATTATCTCCATAGTCCTCGCGAAGAGTACATCGCAGTGGTAACGTCCCGGAGTAGGAGAACACGACGGTTCACCCTACACGGGGTTCCAAAGGTCCAACCGGCAATAACACGCGAAAATCGCTAAATGGAATCCGGGACCCACAAAAGCGATCCGAAACTCACGGATCATGACCCGATAATTATCTAAAAAATATTTGAAAGATCCGGGGCATTACAGTGGAGCATCCTAGTGGCCGATCGTTATGGACCGGGCGGGACCGCCCAGTGTGTACGACGCTCCTTGTTAGAGGTGGGACCGCCTGAACGTGCGTACCTCGACTGGGATAAGTGTATGTGGCTAACGGACGTAGTGGTGCGTACCCCGTGTCAGGTAGCTGGACACGGCCGTGCTGTTGGGTGCAGAGGCACATACCCTAGCCAGTCTGAGGGTGTAGTGTGTGTGAGTGTCTCCTCTGCTCCTCCCAGGACCGGGTGTGAGTAGTGTGCGCGCACATGAGGCCCTGGCGCAATATAAGATGTCAGTGGACGCATCCGGCCATGTTGTGTATCCTGAGTAGCGGACCCTATGACGGTGAAGGTTGAGTTACCGACAGCGTTGTCGTGGCCCTTCCGACAGATGGGCATGTGTGATGCCCTGTGCGTGGGCATGGTCTTTCCACTGGCTTTAGCTCAGGACCGAGGTTGCCAGGGTGGTATTGTCCTCCCGAGGGTGGAGGTTGTGTGTTGGCCGTGTGGCCTCATGGTGTTTTCGTTGGTTTGTCCTACCGTGTCATGGCGCTCCCTCAGTAGTAGGTTAGTAAATTTGCTATGGTTAAGCGATCCCGGTTAGAGGTTGAGGTTCCCTCGTTGGGAGCCGAGATAGCGTAGAGTTTTCGGGTTTCTTAGCTAGCCGTTCTTACTGTCCCGACCGTTGTTATTTTCTGTTGTTATTGTTGTTATTGTTGTTATTGTCGTTCCTGCAGTTACTATTGTTTACCGCTTTCGTTTGCGGTGGGGATCCGCGGGACCCCTACTGAGCCAATGAGATGAGCCTCACACCCTACTTTTCACGTCTAGCGCTCTCTTGGAGGTGGAGCTTGCTCGTTCAAAGGTTTAGTAGCACGTCAGCTCCCCCGTGCCGGGGTTGTACCCCGCATCAGTGCACGTTTCCTTTTCATTGACTATACTTGTGGACTAGACTCTATAGGTTTATTTAATTGTTATAAAATCTTAGTTTTATTTCTATCAATTAATTATTAAATTGCATAGTTTATTTCCTACTAGTTTAGAATTTCAATGCATAACCACACCATCATTTACACCCTTCCGAGCCCTCCAGCTCGTGGGTGGCGGGTCAGGATTCGAATGGTATCGGGTTAGACCCGGTATCCGGATCTTGGGTCGTTACAGATGGTATCAGAGCGTGGTTGTGGAAATGCATGGGAATTCGACTGATGGAGTGATTAAGAGTCCAGAGAGTCCACTACAGTCGATAGCTAGCTTAGGGTGTTTTGTTTAATTCACCCCTCCCCTTGTTTTCTGTGCTGTGTTAAGGTCTTGATGGCACCAAGGAGGTGGACCAGATCGTTGCCTGAGGTACCAGCGGGGGCCAGAGCAGAGCCGAGTAGAGAGGAATTGGGTAGAGAGTTGTCTCCCCCAGTGGTAGTAGCCCCGGGTGTGCCGAGTCAGGCCGAGTTTTATACAGGTATGTATCGATTTTTCACGCAGCAGATGAGTCGACGGCGTTATGGTCAGAAGGCTGGCGAGGGCAGTTCGTCGCATGGTGGTCGTGGGGGTGTTTTACGGGAGTTTCTGCGCCTTCATCCACCGACATTCGAGGGCCAGCCAGATCTTGATACAGCAAGATCGTGGATTGATGCCGTGGAACATGTGTTCCGATCGATGGAGTGTGCTAAGGATGAGAAGGTGCTACTGGCGAGTTATCAGTTGCAAGGATCACTACAAGAAAAAGTGGCTATAGCGACCGCATTAGCGACCGCTTTAATCGGTCGCTAGTCGGTCCCAAATAGAGACCAATTCGGCGACCGAAATAATCGGTCGCACATCTGAGACCTATTGGCGACCGAACTAAATTCGGTCGTCAATCGGTCGCTGATCCCGTTATACTCCCCCCCTGCGACCCCCGCCCGCCCGAGCCCCTCCCCGCCCGAGCCCTCCCTCCCGCCCTCCACCCTCCCGACCGAACTAAATTCGGTCGCCAATCGGTCGCTGATCCCGTTATACTCCCCCCTGCGACCCCCGCCCGCCCGAGCCCCTCCCCGCCCGAGCCCTCCCTCCCGCCCTCCACCCTCCCGCCCGAGCCCCCTTCCCCTGCGGCCCCCTCCCCCTGCGGCCCCCTCTCCGCCCTAGCCCCCCCTCCACCCTCCCGCCCGAGCCCCCGCCCGAGCCCCCTTCCCCTGCGGCCCCCTCCCCCTGCGGCCCCCTCTCCGCCCTAGCCCCCCTCCTCCGCCGGAGTCCCCCCTTCCCCTGCGGCCTCCCGCCCGAGCCCCCCTCCGCCGGAGCCCCCCCTCCCCCTGCGGCCTCCCGCCCGAGCCCCCCTCCTCCGCCCGAGCCCCCCTCCCCGTGCGGCCTCCCGCCCGAGGCCCCCTCCGCCGGAGCCCCCCTCCGCGCCGCTCGCTTCAACGTCAAGAACGTTGCTGTGAAGGATCTGAAGCGTGGTTTCGTGGCATCCAACTCCAAGGATGACCCCGCTAAGGAGGCCGCGAACTTCACCTCCCAGGTCATCATCATGAACCACCCGGGCCAGATCGGCAATGGCTACGCCCCGGTCCTTGACTGCCACACCTCACACATTGCCGTCAAGTTTGCGGAGATCCTGACAAAGATCGATAGGCGTTCTGGTAAGGAGCTGGAGAAGGAGCCCAAGTTCCTGAAGAATGGCGATGCTGGGTTTGTGAAGATGATCCCCACCAAGCCCATGGTGGTGGAGACTTTCTCCGAGTACCCCCCACTTGGTAGGTTTGCCGTGAGGGACATGAGGCAGACGGTCGCGGTCGGTGTCATCAAGGCCGTGGAGAAGAAGGATCCAAGCGGCGCCAAGGTGACCAAGGCTGCCCAGAAGAAGAAGTGAACCGAAACCGTATTACTGCTCTCTGCACCTACGGTGGTGGTGGTGGTTGTTGAGCCTACTTCCATTTTATGTCGTCGTCGTCGTCGTCGCAGTGTCAAGTGTGCTAGTTTTGCTTTTTGTGTGTTGTCCGTGGATTTTCTGTCCAGCATTTGGATGCAGAACTGGGTTCTAGACTGGCGGTGGCAGGGGTAAAAGAAGAGGGCTTTGATTGCTTGCCCCTGCGGCGTTCAGCCCTTACGCTTTGGCCACCACCTCTTCTCTTTCATTCGAGTCATTTTTCTGTTGTGCTTTTGTTGTTGATGCGGTCTGGAGACTTTTTACATCCATCAATGCCTTGTCTGATTTCTGTCTAGTGAATTTTGAGTGCTCAATGGTAAGTGATAACTGGCCATAAGTATAGTTTACTGTGGTTAAATAATTGAAATTAATAGGTATTCCTTTGTTCATCTTGCTGTTTTAAACGCTCGCCGAAGCGCCCTCAGGGTAACTTTATCTTCAACATCGTCACGCACTGGATGGTGATTCCCTGAATGTTATTAAACTAACGGTGACAATTTTGAACAGGAAAGCCAGGCAAAGATCAAGCGATACATGTACGTGATGGGTTCTATGACCAATGAAGGTACTCTCATGGTGTTTTCTTCTTCCATATTGTCCATTATACATGTGAATATCAATATACTCATTCTGCTGTTTATATTTGACATAGCTTTTATTTCAATCTTGGGCGTAAGACTGGATGATGATGATAGTGCTATGGTGTCATGGTGTGTACCCATCATGCATTGTGATCAATGTCCATATAAGTAAACTAGCAGAGTACAGCCCACTTCAAGTGTTTCTGGCAGTACATTATGATTATTCCACCATTTACCTGTGAATATGTATTTGATCCCGGGCGCATGAATTATTTCTCTCCACTGTTTCATGCAAGCTTTGTAAATGGGGAAGGAGATCATGAGCTCATTAACCTGAGGTGGGAATTGCTTTTGGATGAAGTATGATCATTACATCGACCGTAGTCTTGAAGTCGGGAGTGTTTAACCTTTCCAAGTCTCTCATAATCCAACAGTCATTTACCTTTCCACTTATTTGATCCACAATCCCATTAAATTTGAGGAAGTGATCCTTGTTATGACACGACCACTCCGACGGACAGAGTGACCTCTCAAGATCTCGATCCGCACAACAAGAAGGGAGGAAGAAGAAGGAACAATCACACAAGATAGGAACACATATTTACGTGGTTCGGAGGTTACCCCCTACGTCCACGGGCGACGGCGACAGTGGAACTTCACTAGATGTGGAGAAATATACAAAGAAGTCAGCATCCCAACTTGGAGGAACAAATCCTCTCACAAGAAACTCTCTCAAGCTATCCCCCCAAGACCTCTTTTAGATCTTCTCTCTAAGAAGCTCACTCGGGCTCTCACTTGGGGGCGGGTTTCATTTTTCATCGAATTAGAAAATTATTTGGGACTATTTTATTTTTCTTGGTCCAGTTCAAAAAATTAGCACACCGCCTAATTACTTAGTCCATCGGCTAGTGTGTGCAATTTGATTTTTCACCCTTTATCTTGGTTCATGTTCTATGTTGTTGGTTTTTCTTTCACATTTATTTGGGAACCCATTATTTACATCAGGCAGCCAATGACCGGATGCGTGGAGATTGTTTTCTCACTCTATATTTCATACCGGTTGATCTATTTGCCTGAGTTTTCTTTGTCATTTATTTCTCGTAAGTGTTGTTTACGTAAGACAATGAATATATTTAATTAGGTGGCGATTCATTTTCCACCGTTCATTTTGTGCTGGATGATGCATTTGCAGGGGACTGTATGCCTTCAAATTTATTTATGATTGTGTTGGTTAAATCTGGCAAGACATGATTTTTTGTGCAGAATGATTTTATAAGCCTTTTTTCAAGTAGGATGATCTTACCTTACTTGGGTATCCTTTCTCATTTATGCATGATAATTGTACTTTACACAATCAACACCATGATTTTGTGTGCAGGTTCATTTTTCACCCTATTTTCATGCTCCATGATCTATTTCCTTGGGTTTGGACATGTTTATGGTTTTGGACATAGCTTGGGCACGACTAGGGTGTTATCATCATGCTCGAGTTCGGTCTCACATGCGACCTCTCCATTTACCACACCAGCAGCCCCAGATGGTTCTTCCAGTGCCGCCCCGACCATGACTCCAGATATGTTTAGGCAGATCGTCAACGAGACCGTCTCTCAGAATATCTCTCAGAATATCTCAACCATCGTCGCTCAGACCGTCTCCCAGATGCTCACATCCTTGGGAATTGATAGTAGTAGAGCACCTCCTGCACCTCCTGCACAGCAGCCTCCGGTAAGTATTTTATTTGATTGATTTTCTATTTGTTAACTCTAAATATCATCTTACAAAATATAAGAATTTAGATTGAGGAGGGGAAAATATCATTTTCTTAACTCTAAATATCATCTTACACCTATCCTCTGGATATTAGAATCAACAGGCAGACTGTTCTGCAGGATTTTCCATAGGTGTATAGAGATTTTGGTTAGAACTGAAAGTGAAAAGATATGTATAAATTCTATTCACTTGAGTGGGGGAGGATACAGATCTATAAATATTCATAAAGCTAGAATAATATAAGGAAAGTAACATGTAGACATGAATAAAATATGCCAATTTAGGTGAAAAGATCTCCCCAAAGTCTGGTAACTGTCATGGCAGGAAGCCAGGAACAGCACCTCTAAGCAAAGGAAGGGCAGTTCATACAAAGGAGCATAGGTCATAAGTTACCGGTCGGATGGCCGTGCCGGTCATTCCAATACGACCGGGGAGATGAAAGTGACTTGTCAGAACTGACGGAATCCAAATCGGATGCCCGGTTTGAGCTCGGCGCTCAAACTTCATTTTTAAAATACACTTATTTCAAATGAACTGTTAGGACGGGTCCGGGGGTCTAAAATCTGAAATACCGGTCGGATGGCCGTGCCGGTCATTCCAATACGACCGGGGAGATGAAAGTGACTTGTCAGAACTGACGGAATCCAAATCGGATGCCCGGTTTGAGCTCGGCGCTCAAACTTCATTTTTAAAATACACTTAGTTCAAATGAACTGTTAGGACGGGGCATTTGGTTCTAAAATCTGAAATACCGGTCGGATGGCCGTGCCGATCATTCCAATACGACCGGGGAGATGAAAGTGACTTGTCAGAACTGACGGAATCCAAATCGGATGCCCGGTTTGAGCTCGGCGCTCAAACTTCATTTTTAAAATACACTTAGTTCAAATGAACTGTTAGGACGGGTCCGGGGGTCTAAAATTCGAAATACCGGTCGGATGGCCGTGCCGATCATTCCAATACGACCGGGGAGATGAAAGTGACTTGTCAGAACTGACGGAATCCAAATCGGATGCCCGGTTTGAGCTCGGCGCTCAAACTTCATTTTTAAAATACACTTAGTTCAAATGAACTGTTAGGACGGGGCATTTGGTTCTAAAATCTGAAATACCGGTCGGATGGCCGTGCCGATGATTCCAATACGACCGGGGAGATGAAAGTGACTTGTCAGAACTGACGGAATCCAAATCGGATGCCCGGTTTGAGCTCGGCGCTCAAACTTCATTTTTAAAATACACTTAGTTCAAATGAACTGTTAGGACGGGTCCGGGGGTCTAAAATTCGAAATACCGGTCGGATGGCCGTGCCGATCATTCCAATACGACCGGGGAGATGAAAGTGACTTGTCAGAACTGACGGAATCCAAATCGGATGCCCGGTTTGAGCTCGGCGCTCAAACTTCATTTTTAAAATACAAGATGAAATTTGAACTTATATTGTGTGTGTGTATTTATATATATGAAAATGAGCTGGCTTAAACTATTGGCATACTCTTGTTAATGCTTGATTTCTTTATTAAGTCTTGTTAATGCTTGATTTCTTTATTAAGGATTTGATTATAATTTTTTTAAATGATATACAGGATCATCCGTCGCGAGATGTTGGACGAGACGACGACCAGGATGATGTTGGACGAGACGACGACCAGGATGAGACATATGTGGAGGATTTGTGATTTTATTTTAGTTGTGTATGTTGTCATTTTATTATTATGGATGTATGATTAATTTGTGATTTTATTTTAATTGTGTGTAATTTGAGGTTCGTGGAGATTGTGATCCGTGTAGTTGATTTATTATTGTTTTATGAAATTGTTATTTATCAGGTGCTTGTATGTGATGAATTTGAGATTTGTCGATATTGTTGTCTGTGTAGTTGATTTTATATTTATGTTATGAATTTGTTATTTATCAGGTAATTTATTTATCAGTTTAAATAAATTTTTTAAAAAAAAATAATGCAAAATTAGCGACCGCATGGAGACTGAATTGCGACCGAATAGCGACTATAAGTTATATTTCTTTTATTAAATAATTATACTTGGCGACCGACTAGCGACCGAATTGAGACCGAATAAATCCAATAGGTTAATTTTATTTTTAAAAATACAACATAATTAGAGACCGAATAGCGACCGAATTGAGACCGACTTAATTAGCGACCGATCAGGCGACCGATTATAATCGGTCTCTGGTAACGACTGATACTGCGACCGAATTATGTCGGTCGCTATATAGCGACTAGTATATAGCGACCGACATGTTCGGTCGCTAGATAGTCTCTGTTCGGTCGCAATGCAGATTTGCGACCGATCTACGACTGAATAGCGACCGCTAGGTCGGTCGCTATCCGCGATTTTTCTTGTAGTGATCAACTCTGTCATGGTGGTCTACAGAGTGGGAATCGGTATTCCAAACTCGTCATCTTAAACAAATTCTGTGGCAGGAGTTTCTTGCTACATTTGAGCGAGTCTTCAGCCCGGAGCATGTCAGGACGAGAAGGATGTATGAGTTCCTGGAGCTGTCGCAGGGGGACATGACTGTAATGCCCCAGATTTTTTGGATATTTTTCGGATCATTTTCGTGGGTCTCGGAGTGTATTTTATGCTTTACACGTATTTTTCCTTGATGTGCCTTCGGAACTCTGTGCAAGGTGAACCGTGGCATTCTCCGACCCCGGGGCAGTACCGACGTGTTGTGCTCCTCCCGAGGGTCGCGGAGGTAATTTTTCGTAATTTTTTAAATTTTTGCAATTTTTGGGCTTTTCTATATATACTAAATCTTTCTCTCTCTCCCCTCTCATTCTCTCACTCTTTCCCTCTCTCTTCTCTCACACTCTCTCCTCTCTCCCTCTCTCTCCGGCGGCCGACGGAGCAGAGCGCAGGCAAGGCGGAGACTGCGTGGGCGAGGCACGGGCGAGGATGGGTGAGGATCGAGGCGGTGGAGGCGTGGTGAAGCTCGGCCGCGGGTTCGTGGAACGGCGAGGGTTTCGTGGTGTTTTCTTGGTGGATTGGCGCCAACGGCGCGTGAAATGTTCGGTGGAGGTAGGGAGATGGACCCCCAGCTCATGCACTTCCTTTCCCGCGAGCTTTGTAGGCCGTGGTGAGTCGAGCGGGCTTATTTGAGCATTTCGGGGAAAAACCATGATTTGGGGGTGTGAGCTGGATCTCCCGTTTCGTGATGTTTTTGACCGATCTAAGGACATAGATGTATGCTAGGAGGCTGGGGGATGGATTTCCCTTTGTTTCCCCATCACCCGGGGGTGATCGGGGCGTGGATCGAATTTTTGGAAGTTTCCCACCGTTTCGGGTTCAGGACGCCTTGGCGGTCATTCCAGAGACCGCCAAGGTCTCCAAGTGGACCAAGGGTAGACCGCTATGGGTCTCCCTGTGTCGGCTCAAGTCTGGCGGCCATACGATAGACCGCCAGGGTCCTTGGCGGTCCAGGGTTAGATCGCTAAGACCGCGTGTGTTCCGTGTGTTTCGAGGGTTTAGCGGTCCAGAGAAGGCCCACTAGCCAGTGCCTCGCGGTCCAACGGTGGGCCGCTAAAGGTACGTGCTTTCAGTGTGTAGCGGTTCAGGGTTAGACCACTAGCCTTTCCTTGGCGGTCCAAGAGTAGACCTCTACACCTCGTGGCAGCCTAGGGTTAGACCGCCAGGTGACTTTCATGCTCGCGATGTCGGGTTCGCGTTGTGTTGGTCTCCGATTGACCCAGTTATGATCCAGTGGTTGACCTTCGGCCTCGTGAGTGTTCCGGACACCCCATGGGTTCTGTGTCTGTGTTTATGGGGTGTCGGGAGGTGCCGTGCTACCTCGATTAGCATGCCCATAGGTGTGGTGGGTCTGGGGGACCCCATGTGTTCCGGGCTTTCGTGTCACGCTCGATCGAGTCACCGTGGATCGGTGTGAGTGCGGTGGGATTTCCCTACATGTCGTGAGTTTCTGCGGAAGATGGTTCTCGTGTGGGCCTTGGACTACGAGTCCAGTCATCCGGCTTGGGGCTGGAGGTTTCCCACTTTTCACTGGGATGGAAAATCGACGTGAAGGCTTGTGAGCTACCTCGAGAATCATGTTTCTGTGCTTTCCGCGTGGGCCATGTGTGTGGCCTTGGACTGTGAGTCCTATCACCCAGCCTGGGGCTGGAGGTCCCTCGAGTTCCCATTTTAGGGGATGGTCTCGGCGACTCATGAGCTACCTTGGTATTCGTGCTACCGTGGTTTTAGACCTAGGGATTAGGCTAGATTGATGGCCTTGTGCTGTTGCGTGCGACGGTCTTGACCCCGAGTCTCGTGACTCAAGGACCATTGGATTTAGTGAGTCTAGAGGACTGTCCAGAGTCCAGTGGCTCGACGCCACTTGGTTCTTCTCGAGTTTCACGCAGGGTACTTGCGTGTTTCTCAGAGTTTCTCCTTGGAGAGTGGTCACATCAGTGACTCCTCACTAGTCGTAGCCTTCCGACACGCGAGTGGTCCCACCAGGGAGTGGTGGCGAGGCTACCCCGAGAGTCAGTTTTTATACTGGTTTCCGTTGTGCCCCACGTCTTGCAGCTAGAGTCTGGCTGAGGGGAAAACCAGTCAGAGGGCCAGACCAGGGATGCACGGTCAGTGTGTGCACACGTGGTTGGGGGCGGTTGGACTGGCGCTGACTAGCGCAACCCCAGCTAGTCACTTGTTCTGTGGTTACTTGTACGGTGTCTCAGTTCCCGCCGGGTGGGAGGGAGACACTCGAGGTGCGGTCTAAGCCGTCAATGGACGCATCCGGCCTTGCTTCTGGTGGGCAGGTACTCCTGTCACGTGAGACGTGACTCCCCTGTTTCCGAGTTCTATTTCCCATCTGAGAGACATGGCTTCTAGACCGTTCCAGTGTGCTTTACCGAGGTTGTGTCTTGTGGGTACGGTTCTCGTGACCAGGTGGTCGGGGTTGCGCCTTGGACAACGTGTCTAGGTTGGCCTTATCATGAGAGATAGGTCGCTATGGTAGGGTTGCCGTGGGTTTTGCCTTGATGAGTGGTGTTAGTATAGTCCGGTTCCCGCTTGTGAGAGCAGGGTTTTCCTTTCCGGTGCAGTAGGAGTAGCTGTAGTGCCGTGTTTTGACCGGCCACCGTGTTTACTGTTCCTGTTGCTACTGTTGTTTTTGTAGTTACTACTTTCTGTGTCTCCATTGTTCTCAGTTGGGGTTCTGCGGGATCCCAACTGAGCCAGTGACAGGAGGCTCACCCCTGCATTTCAGGTGCGGCGGTTCTTCCTTATGGTTCGAGGGTGCTGTGCGGGGTTCTTAGTTGCCAGCTCGCCGGGCCGAGTGTTCACTTGGCATGTGGTACATTTTACTACTTTTGACTATACTTTCTGTTGGACTATACTCGGTTGTAGTAGTTGTTTATTTATTTCTGTTAATTGTTGAATTATCTTACCTTATTTTCTATTTCTTTGTACCTCCACACTCTTTTTAGCTCTTCCAAACCCTCCCGGTTCGTGGGTGACGGGCCAGGATTCGAATGGTATCGGGCTCTTCCCAGTATCCGAATCTTGGGTCGTTATAATGGCAGTGATGCAGTATCGATCCAGATTTATGGAGTTAGGTCGTTATGCTCCCCATATCATGGCAGATGAAAAGCTGAGGACTCAACAGTTTGTCGGAGGATTGAAGCCAGAGCTTAGGCACCTTGTGGCTGTAACCCGTGTGCTAGACGTGGAGTCAACCTATCAAGCCGCGGTAGCTGTAGAGGAGGAATTACAGAGGACCCTTCGACAGCAGCATGTTCCCCAGCAATCTTGGAGGCAGGCAGAATCGGCATCTCTTCCACCTCCTGGCTCAAGTTCTTCCCCTCCGAGATCGAGTTTCAATCGGATGTCGAGGCTGTTCAGAAGGAGCAAGTCAGGTAGGAGATGCCAGGAGCAGGAGGAGCATGTTTTGGCAGTGTTAAATCAGCGATTTGAGGATCGATCATCGCGGCGTCATGATATGATTAAGCGGCCAGGACAGTGTCCGAGATGTGGTGGGTTTCATGAGAGTAGGACATGCTTTGTGGATGAAGCTGAGCTAGAGTGCTTCAAGTGCGGTCAAATCGGTCATATTGCTCGCGCATGTTTGTGACGACCCAGATCCCAGATACCGGATAAACCCAATAGGACTACCGAGCAGACCCGATTCCACATGGAACCCGTGAAGCCTCCCAAGAGCTGTAAAGCTCCGAAGGGAAAAGGGATTGTCGTGTAGTACATTGAAGCCATAGAGATATAACAGTAAGCAATTAAATTTCATTAGATCGGTTTGCTAAAGTAGCAGAAATAAAATTACTTTTTAATTAACAGTTTAAGTTTAACAATTATACCAGAGTCTAGTCCAAAGCTAAAGACAAGCAGTACAGTCGATAGAAAAGAAAGACGTACACTGAGGTCGGGGAAACCCGACGCAGGTACCGCTAGCAGCTACGGACACGCCACACCAGGAACCGCGGAAGCAGAACGACGCCACCCACCTGAAAAGCAGGGGTAAGCCTCGTGTCACTGGCGCAGTAGGGGTCACGCGGATCCCCACTGAAAAATAAGGTAGTAACACGAAACAACTAAAACAGCAAGTAAACAGCAGGAGTAGTAAAGCAGAATAACTAAACTATAAAGCTGTAAAAGAAAACCGGGAAAGGAAGGAGTAGGAATAGCTAAAAGAAAAGGGAAAAGTCGTACCGAGCGAAACACGGCTGCCGAACTAACCTCGGCTCCCTGAACTACTCCGGGCAGTAACAGGAAGGCGAACCCTGATCTGACAAAGTCAGGAGTTGCCGATCTGACGAGCCCACAAAGACAGGAAAAACGCCTAGAAAAGACCTAGACAGACACGGACGCCCTAAAGCATACACGACTCGATTGCCATGCACGCTCTTCTAGGCATGACCACACACACACACGACTAGAACGTCGTGCACACGACACAATACTGACCTCGGGCAAGACCACGAGAGGGCTAACCTGAAAAGGTCACGATGCACGAGAAACGCGAGAGTCACGTGTCACGTGACAGAAGCACCCCCTCACAAGAAGAACAACCAGCTACGTCCACTGACGTCTTATGCTGCACCTGCAAGTGTCTCGTCTACGCTGTCGCCTGAAAAATGACAGAGACTAAGACACACTCAGAACCAGTACGGAACTACAGTCGCGAGTGACTAGACAGGGTAACGCCCGTCGGCATTAGTCCAACGCCCCTGACCACGTGTGCACACACCGACTCTTGCCTAGAGCCAGGCCTCTAGCTAGTTTTCCCCCCCAACAGGACGCTACTATTAAGCAGGAGCCCACGAAAACTAGCTTAAAAACTGTATCTCGGGAATTGTCCCGCCACATGGGCCGACATGCCATAACGTGTCGTAAGGCTACGACTAGTGGAGGCTCACTAGACACAGACTCTAAAGCACGAGTGCCGAAGTATAGACAGGCAAGGAAGCACTGTCGTACGTACTATGAAGCACCAAGGTAGCAAGACAACTGCCGACAGACTCAGGACAATGCAACTAGACCTACTACTACAATGATCCTCGAGTCTCACGACTCGGAGTCAAGATACCCGAGACTCACGGCCGGTTTCTCAACTGTGCCCGATCCCACATCTTCCCCCGCTTAGGAACGATCGCGAGCTAGAGTCCCAGGTTGCGTGTCCGTCCCGCATCATCAGCCCTCTCTCAGATATTACATCTGATCGAGTCACAAGCTAACTCTACCAGGAGAAGAGAGTACAGCAAAGCTAACCGACAAGACCTGGTCCACACAGCGCCAAGATAGATACACAAAATCATAGAGAAACAACGATAAAATGACAACAACGGCAGCACTTGCAGGATCCGGGCTCTGCACTGAACACAGAATCACGGAACACCACTGCAAGCTGGGTCACATCAAGGCATAACGATAGCTGAACACATGACCACGAGGGACTAGTCATGCATCGAACATCTCACCAAGAAAAGACCCACGACAACAAAAATGACAATCTTGGGAAACGCATCTCAAGGACCATGATCACATCTTGAGAGCACAACACCCAACAAAGGATTATAGAGCAAAACCATCTCGTACAGTGCCAACATGGCACGCACAAGACAACACATGAAAAACGAAGCGATAAAGAATCGCAAACTTAATGCCAGCTGAAGACTATACTGGACTTTCAGGACTCTGGAAATTGTATATCTCAGATTCCCATGTACTTCACACATCAATCGCCCTGATACCACCTGCGACGACCCGGATCCAGGATACCGGATATACCCGATAGGACTACCGAGCATACCCGATACCACTTGGAACCCGTGAAGCCTCCCAAGAGCTGTAAAGCTCCGAAGGGAAAAAGGATTATCGTGTAGTACATTGAAGCCACAGAGATATAACAGTAAGCAATTAAATTTCATTAGATCGGTTTGCTAAAGTAGCAGAAATAAAATTACTTCTTAATTAACAGTTTAAGTTTAACAATTATACCAGAGTGCAGTCCAAAGCTAAAGACAAGCAGTACAGTCGACAGAAAAGAAAGACGTACACTGAGGTCGGGGGAAACCCGACGTAGGTACCGCTGGCAGCTACGGACACGCCACACTAGGAACCGCGGAAGCAGAACGACGCCACCCACCTGAAAAGCATGGGTGAGCCTCGTGTCACTGGCCCAGTAGGGGTCACGCGGATCCCCACTGAAAAATAACGCAGTACCACAGAACAACTAAAACAGCAAGTAAACAGCAGGAGTAGTAAAGCAGAAAAACTAAACTACAAAGCTGTAAAAGAAAACAGGGAACAAAAGGAGTAGGAACAGCTAAAAGAAAAGGGAAAAGACGTACCGAGCGAAACACGGCTGCCGAACTAACCTCGGCTCCCTGAACTGCTCCGGGCAGTAACAGGAAGGTGAACCACTACAAGAAAAAGTGCTTTTAGCGACGGCCATATTTCGTCCCAAATTCGTCGTAAAATCCGTCGCTAAACGTTTTTGCGACAGACTGGTGACGGACTTCGGACGGAGTATGGCCGTCTAAAAAAAAGGGTCACAAATGACCGACGAATTTTATTCCGTCCTAATATCCGTCCGAACGTAGCGACGGAAAAATAATTCGTCGCCAATTTCTTCGTTAACGAGACAAATTGGGACGGATACTTCCGTCTCCAAATCCGTCTAAATATTGCGACGGGGTAAATCCGTCTCAATATCCATCTATAAATTGCGACGTAAAATAGTTCCCGTCGTTATTTCCGTCGCAACTTATACACTACAATAGAGACGGACTAAATTCCGTCTACCTATCGGTCTGAAACCTTCCAACATAAATTGGAGACGGCCTAATTTCTGTCGATATTTCCGTCGCCAATTTCGCACGGTTATCATTTCTGTCCCTAAATCCGTCTAACGTTTGAGACGGATCCGTCTCAAAATCCGTCCAAAATTTATTTTCTTCTTTTTTAAAAAAAATTCAAATTTTTATTAAAAACCTATTTACAAAATCATCGAAAATAAAAATACATACGAACAAAAATCTGAAATCAAACTTAATTAAAATTACATCAAATATCAGAATAAACTCATCAACGTTACATAAAAAAAATTTGGCGACGGAATCAACAAATGTCCTCCATATCGTCCATATCTTCATCCCCACCGCCCTGCTCATCCCCTCTGGTACCGCTCGCAGAAGAATCCTCCTATATTAAAAAAAACATACATAGATAAAAAGATTAGTATAAAGATAAATTAAATATTTTATTAGATTACATGAATTTAAATCAAACATAATATCAAAGACTGTAAAGATATCAATTGTAGAACCTACTTCTTTGAATTATTTTAAACTAAAATTTGAAAACTAACATAGTTTTGAATTGAGTTATTTGAGCGTGGGGCTCGAACCGGATGTCCGATTTAGAATCTGTCAGCTCTGACAAGTCACGCCTACCTCCCAGGTCGTGTTGGAACGATCAGAATGCCGGTCGGATCAGTATTTCACATTCTGGACCCCCGGACCCCGGCTGCTTTGATTTGAAACCAAGTGCATTTACAAAATGTACTTTTGAGCGTGGGGCTCGAACCGGATGTCCGATTTGGAATCCGTCAGCTCTGACAAGTCACGCCTACCTCCCAGGTCGTGTTGGAACGATCGGAATGCCGGTCGGATCAGTATTTCACATTCTGGACCCCCGGACCCCGGCTACTTTGATTTGAAACCAAGTGCATTTACAAAATGCACTTTTGAGCATGGGGCTCGAACCGGATGTCCGATTTGGAATTCTTCAGCTTTGACAAGTCACGCCTACCTCCCAGGTCGTGTTGGAATGATCGGAATAGCGATTGGATCAGTATTTCACATTCTGGACCCCCGGACCCCGGCTGCTTTGATTTAAAACCAAGTGCATTTACAAAATGCACTTTTGAGCGTGGGGCTCGAACCGGATGTCCGATTTGGAATCCGTCAGCTCTGACAAGTCACGCCTACCTCCCAGGTCGTGTTGGAACGATCGGAATGCCGGTCGGATCAGTATTTCACATTCTGGACCCCCAGACCCCGGCTGCTTTGATTTGAAACCAAGTGCATTTACAAAATGCACTTTTGAGCGTGGGGCTCGAACCGGATGTCCGATTTGGAATCCGTCAGCTCTGACAAGTCACGCCTACCTCCCAGGTCATGTTGGAATGATCGGAATACCGGTCGGATCAGTATTTCACATTCTGGACCCCCGGACCCCGGCTGCTTTGATTTGAAACCAAGTGCATTTATAAAATGCACTTTTGAGCGTGCGGCTCGAACCGGATGTCTGATTTAGAATCCGTCAGCTCTGACACGTCACGCCTACCTCCCAGGTCGTGTTGGAACGATCGGAATGCCGGTCGGATCAGTATTTCACATTCTGGACCCCCGGACCCCGGCTGCTTTGATTTGAAACCAAGTGCATTTACAAAATGCACTTTTGAGCGTGGGGCTCGAACCGGATGTCCGATTTGGAATCCGTCAGCTCTGACAAGTCACGCCTACCTCCCAGGTCATGTTGGAATGATCGGAATACCGGTCGGATCAGTATTTCACATTCTGGACCCCCGGACCCCGGCTGCTTTGATTTGAAACCAAGTGCATTTATAAAATGCACTTTTGAGCGTGCGGCTCGAACCGGATGTCCGATTTAGAATCCGTCAGCTCTGACACGTCACGCCTACCTCCCAGGTCGTGTTGGAACGATCGGAATGCCGGTCGGATCAGTATTTCACATTCTGGACCCCCGGACCCCGGCTGCTTTGATTTGAAACCAAGTGCATTTATAAAATGCACTTTTGAGCGTGGGGCTCGAACCGGATGTCCGATTTGGAATCCGTCAGCTCTGATAAGTCACGTCTACCTCCCAGGTCGTGTTGGAATGATCAGAATGCCGGTCGGATCAGTATTTCACATTCTGGACCCCCGGACCCCGGCTGCTTTGATTTAAAACCAAGTGCATTTACAAAATGCACTTTTGAGCGTGGGGCTCGAACCGGATGTCCGATTTGGAATCCGTCAGCTCTGACAAGTCACGCCTACCTCCCAGGTCGTGTTGGAACGATCGGAATGCCGGTCGGATCAGTATTTCACATTCTGGACCCCCGGACCCCGGCTGCTTTGATTTGAAACCAAGTGCATTTACAAAATGCACTTTTGAGCGTGGGGCTCGAACCGGATGTCCGATTTGGAATCCGTCAGCTCTGACAAGTCACGCCTACCTCCCAGGTCATGTTGGAATGATCGGAATACCGGTCGGATCAGTATTTCACATTCTGGACCCCCGGACCCCGGCTGCTTTGATTTGAAACCAAGTGCATTTATAAAATGCACTTTTGAGCGTGCGGCTCGAACCGGATGTCCGATTTAGAATCCGTCAGCTCTGACACGTCACGCCTACCTCCCAGGTCGTGTTGGAACGATCGGAATACCGGTCGGATCAGTATTTCACATTCTGGACCCCCGGACCCCGGCTGCTTTGATTTGAAACCAAGTGCATTTACAAAATGCACTTTTGAGCGTGGGGCTTGAACCGGATGTCCGATTTGGAATCCGTCAGCTCTGACAAGTCACGCCTACCTCCCAGGTCATGTTGGAATGATCGGAATACCGGTCGGATCAGTATTTCACATTCTGGACCCCCGGACCCCGGCTGCTTTGATTTGAAACCAAGTGCATTTATAAAATGCACTTTTGAGCGTGTGGCTAGAACCGGATGTCCGATTTAGAATCCGTCAGCTCTGACACGTCACGCCTACCTCCCAGGTCGTGTTGGAATGATCGGAATGCCGGTCGGATCAGTATTTCACATTCTGGACCCCCGGACCCCGGCTGCTTTGATTTGAAACCAAGTGCATTTATAAAATGCACTTTTGAGCGTGGGGCTCGAACCGGATGTCCGATTTGGAATCCGTCAGCTCTGATAAGTCACGTCTACCTCCCAGGTCGTGTTGGAATGATCAGAATGCCGGTCGGATCAGTATTTCACATTCTGGACCCCCGGACCCCGGCTGCTTTGATTTGAAACCAAGTGCATTTACAAAATGCACTTTTGAGCGTGGGGCTCTAACCGGATGTCCGATTTGGAATCCGTCAGCTCTGACAAGTCATGCCTACCTCCCAGGTCGTGTTGGAACGATCGGAATGGCAGTCGGATCAGTATTTCACATTCTGGATCCCCGGACCCCGGCTGCTTTGATTTGAAACCAACTACATTTACAAAATGCACTTTTGAGCGTGGGGCTCAAATCGGATGTCCGATTTGGAATCCGTCAGCTCTGAAAAGTCACGCCTACCTCCCAGGTCGTGTTGGAACGATCAGAATATCGGTCGGATCAGTATTTCACATTCTGGACCCACGGACCCCGGCTGCTTTGATTTGAAACCAAGTGCATTTACAAAATGCACTTTTGAGCGTGGGGCTCGAACCGGATGTCCGATTTGGAATCCGTCAGCTCTGACAAGTCACGCCTACCTCCCAGGTCGTGTTGGAACGATCGGAATGCCGGTCGGATCAGTATTTCACATTCTGGACCCCCGAACCCCTACTTTTTTGAATTACTCTAAACTAAGTTAGTTTTAAAAACTAACTTAGTTTTGAATTGAGTTATTTTAGCGTCGTGCTCAAACCGGATATCCGATTTGGAATCCGTCAGCTCTCACAAGTCACGTCTACCTCCCAGGTTGTGTTGGAACAATCGGAATACCGATCAGATCAGTATTGCACATTCTGGACCCCTGAACCCCTACTTTTTTGAATTATTCTAGACTAAGTTAGTTTTGTAAACTAACTTAGTTTTGAATTGAGTTATTTTAGCGTCGGGCTCAAACCGGATATCTGATTTGGAATCCGTCAGCTCTTACAAGTCACGTCTACCTCCCAGGTCGTGTTGGAACGATCAAAATGTCGATGAGATCAGTATTTCACATTTTGGACCCCCGGACCCGACTTCTTTAATTTTAAACCAAGTGCATTTACAAAATGCACTTTTGAGCGTCGGGCTCAAACCGGATCTCCGATTTGGAATCCGTCAGCTCTCACAAGTCACGTCTACCTCCCAGGTCGTGTTGGAACAATCAGAATGCCAATCAGATCAGTATTTCACATTCTAGACCCCAGGACCAGACTTCTTTAATTTTAAACCAAGTGCATTTACAAAATACACTTTTGAGCATCGGGCTCAAACCGGATGTCCGATTTAGAATCCATCAGCTCTCACAAGTCACGTCTACCTCCCAGGTCGTGTTGGAACAATCAGAATGCCGATCAGATAAGTATTTCACATTCTGGACCCCTGAACCCCTACTTTTTTGAATTATTCTAAACTAAGTTAGTTTTGAAAACTAACTTAGTTTTGAATTTAGTTATTTTAGCGTCGGGCTCAAACCGGATATCTGATTTGGAATCCGTCAGCTCTCACAAGTCACGTCTACCTCCCAGGTCGTGTTGGAACGTTCGGAATACCGGTCGGATCAGTATTTCACATTTTGGACCCCCGGACCCGACTTCTTTAATTTTAAACCAAGTGCATTTACAAAATGCACTTTTGAGCGTCAGGCTCAAACCGGATGTCCGATTTGGAATCCGTCAGCTCTCACAAGTCACGTATACCTCCCAGGTCGTGTTGGAATAATCGGAATGTCGATCAGATCAGTATTTCACATTTTGGACCCCTGAACCCCTACTTTTTTGAATTATTCTAAACTAAGTCAGTTTTAAAAACTAACTTAGTTTTGAATTGAGTTATTTTAGCGTCGGGCTCAAACCGGATATCCGATTTGGAATTCGTTCACTCTCACAAGTCACGTCTACCTCCCAGGTCGTGTTGGAACGATCACAATGTCGATCAGATCAGTATTTCACATTTTGGACCCCCGGACCTGACTTCTTTAATTTTAAACCAAGTGCATTTACAAAATGCACTTTTGAGCGTCGGGCTCAAACCGGATGTCCGATTTGGAATCCGTCAGCTCTCACAAGTCACGTCTACCTCTCAGGTCGTGTTGGAACAATCGAAATGCCGATCAGATAAGTATTTCACATTCTGGACGCCCGAACCCCTACTTTTTTGAATTATTCTAAACTAAGTTAGTTTTGAAAACTAACTTAGTTTTGAATTGAGTTATTTTAGCGTCGGGCTCAAACCGGATATCCGATTTGGAATTCGTTAGCTCTCACAAGTCACGTCTACCTGCCAGGTCGTGTTGGAACGATCGGAATGTCGATCAGATCAGTATTTCACATTTTGGACCCCCGGACCTGACTTCTTTAATTTTAAACCAAGTGCATTTACAAAATGCACTTTTGAGCGTCGGGCTCAAACCGGATGTCCGATTTGGAATCCGTCAGCTCTCACAAGTCACGTCTACCTCCCAAGTCGTGTTGGAACAATCTGAATGCCGATCAGATCAGTATTTCACATTCTAGACCCCTGAACCCCTACTTTTTTGAATTATTCTAAACTAAGTTAGTTTTGAAAACTAACTTAGTTTTGAATTGAGTTATTTTAGAGTCGGGCTCAAACCGGATATCCGATTTGGAATCCGTCAACTCTCACAAGTCACGTCTACCTCCCAGGTCATGTTGGAATGATCGGAATGCCGGTCGGATCAGTATTTCACATTTTGGACCCCCGGACCCGACTTCTTTAATTTTAAACCAAGTGCATTTACAAAATGCACTTTTGAGCGTCGGGCTCAAACCGGATGTCCGATTTGGAATCCGTCAGCTCTCACAAGTCACGTCTACCTCCCAGGTCGTGTTGGAATAATCGGAATGCCGATCAGATCAGTATTTCATATTTTGGACCCCCGAACCCCTACTTTTTTGAATTATTCTAAACTAAGTTAGTTTTGAAAACTAACTTAGTTTTGAATTGAGTTATTTTAGCGTCGGGCTCAAACCGGATATCCAATTTAGAATTCGTTAGCTCTCACAAGTCACGTCTACCTCCCAGGTCGTGTTGGAACGATCGGAATGTCAATTAGATCAGTATTTCACATTTTAGACCCTCGGACCTGACTTCTTTAATTTTAAACCAAGTGCATTTACAAAATGCACTTTTGAGCGTGGGGCTCGAACCGGATGTCCGATTTAGAATCCGTCAGCTTTGACAAATCACGCCTACCTCCCAGGTTGTGTTGGAACGATCGGAATGCCGGTCGGATCAGTATTTCACATTCTGGACCCCCGGACCCCGCCTGCTTTGATTTGAAACCAAGTGCATTTACAAAATGCACTTTTGAGCATGGGGCTCAAACCGGATGTCCGATTTGGAATCCGTCAGCTCTGACAAGTCACGCCTACCTCCCAGGTCGTGTTGGAACAATCGGAATGCCGGTCGGATCAGTATTTCACATTCTAGACCCCCGGACCCCGGCTGCTTTGATTTGAAACCAAGTGCATTTACAAAACTCATATAAACTGAACCCATAGAAAAGACCCATGGAAAAGAATCACATGTGCCGCTTGTGCCGTGGTGGTGGATGCATGAGGGAGAATTCCTGCTTGGGAGAGCAGGGCAGTGAGTGCCTGTAGCATGGTAGACTGCTGGGTAGACATCTCCTCTCGGAACTGCCGCTGCATCTGCAGCTGCAAATCAGAAATCTGGCTAGACATCTCGTATCGGACGATGTCTCTGACGTCGCTACCAGAAGTACTGGGGGCAAAATGAGGTATACTGAAGGCAGAAGTACTGGTTTGGGCAGAGTTTGAACTCGCACATGATGATATCACCGTGCTAGAGTCCATGCTGTCCCCAAAACCATATATTCGGCCCTTCTTCGGTACACCAGATGCGGCCACCCATTCTGCCGGATCCAAGTCTGGCTGCTCCCCCTCTCCCTCCCCGTACTTCTCTGTCACAGCTCTGCTATATGTTTCCTACAAATAAAATAAAATAATAAGTCAATTTCATATGATTCAATCTGAATTAAATGAACGGTAGAAGTTGCACACTAAGATAAACTTACCGCGACTGAACGAGCTTTCATACTCACAAATTGACCTGTCGCCTTCTTTTTGTGTGTTCTGTCGAACACCTCGAGGAACGTCGGAGCTCGATTAAGCTCCACAGCCTGTTATATAGTTCATAGTAAAAAATTGTCATATATGTTAATAAAATGTAAGAAGATTTGAAACATTACTTACCATTTTATTTTTATGAGTCACAAAAGAGACGGACCTACATGTATGCAAATTTGCCTCCGGCTGTGACGCCCTATTTGATTTGGCTTTTTGGGACTTTTCTATCCACTTGGGGTCGGCAAATTTGTCACATAGTATCTCCCAATCCTCCTTCCTCATCCATAGAGGACGGTGCTCCTTCCACAGCTGTCGGTCTTCACTCCCACCAGTAATTTTTTGGGCCTTCTTCTGAGCCGCATATACTCTCTTTCGATAATTTGTCTTCACAGTGGACTCCCAGCCAGAACGACATCGTGCCGCATCATGTCCACCAGTGAATCGATAAGTCCGCTGTAAATGAATTAAGCTTCACAATTAATAGACTGTTGTGAAATGAGTTTGGAAAAGACTTGAATTAAATGACATAGTTACTTACTAAGAACATGTCGAACAATGAATCACGGATGCCCATCGGAAATTCTTTGTAAGACAAATGTGGCCCGGGCACATGTGCCATTACTAGGCTAATAGCATGATGGACAGCGGTGCAAGGTTCTAATTTTTTCCTGCAATTGCAAATGTCAAAGTCTTCATATTAAAAACTTACCGCTAATAATTAATGAATGTAAACTAGCCTTATAAATATACCCGGAGATCCAGCAGGGGCGACGTCCATCATGGACAGTGCCTCCCTCGTGATGACTGCTGGCATCGTCAACTGGCTGCTGAGTGGTGGGGGGGGCATGTAGAAGTCAGAGGTGGTGGGAGGGTTGTAAGAACCAATTTTCATAAGTAAATGCAACATGTTACTGAAAATTAAAATAGATATACCTATAGCGACAGGTGGTGGGAGGGCACTAGGACCTGTAAGAATTAATTCACATTAGATAAATGAATATTTTGGTGGGAAATCATTAATTTCGATAAGTAAATGCAGCACGTTACTGAAAATTAAAATAGATATACCTATAGCGAGAGCTGGTGGGAGGGCACTAGGACCTGTAAGAATTAATTCACATTAGATAAATGAATATTTTGGTGGGAAATCATTAATTTCCATAAGTAAATGCAGCACGTTACTGAAAATTAAAATAGATATACCTGTACCGGGAGCTGGTGGGAGGGCACTAGGAGTTGTAAGAATTAATTCACATTAGATAAATGAATATTTTGCTGGAAATTCAAAGAAATACATAGGTGGGAAAGCATTAATTTCCATAAGTAAATGCAGCACGTTACTGAAAATTAAAATAGATATACCTGTAGCGGGAGCTGGTGGGAGGGCACTAGGACCTGTAAGAATTAATTCACATTAGATAAATGAATATTTTACTGGAAATTCAAAGAAATACATAGGTGGGAAAGCATTAATTTCCATAAGTAAATGCAGCACGTTACTGAAAATTAAAATAGATATACCTGTAGCGGGAGCTGGTGGGAGGGCACTAGGACCTGTAAGAATTAATTCACATTAGATAAATGAATATTTTTTTGGAAATTCAAAGAAATACATAGGTGGGAAAATATTAATTTCCATAAGTAAATGCATCACGTTACTGAAAATTAAAATAGATATACCTATAGCGGGAGCTGGTGGGAGGGCTCTAGGACCTGTAAGAATTAATTCACATTAGATAAATGAATATTTTGCTGGAAATTCAAAGAAATACATAGGTGAAAAAGCATTAATTTCCATAAGTAAATGCAGCACGTTACTGAAAATTAAAATAGATATACCTGTAGCGACAGCTAGTGGGGGTGGCATCGGGACAGGTGGTGGGAGGGCACTAGGACCTGTAAGAATTAATTCACATTAGATAAATGAATATTTTACTAGAAATTCAAAGAAATACATATATAGGTGGGAAAGCATTAATTTCCACAAGTAAATGCAGCACGTTACTGAAAATTAAAATAGATATACCTGTAGCGACAGCTGGTGGGGGTGGCGTCGGGACAGGTGGTGGGAGGGCACTAGGACCTGTAAGAATTAATTCACATTAGATAAATGAATATTTTGCTAGAAATTCAAAAAAATACATATATAGGTGGGAAAGCATTAATTTCCATAAGTAAATGCAGCACGTTACTGAAAATTAAAATAGATATACCTGTAGCGACAGCTGGTGGGGGTGGTGTCGGGACAGGTGGTGGGAGGGCACTAGGACCTGTAAGAATTAATTCACATTAGATAAATGAATATTTTGCTAGAAATTCAAAGAAATACATAGGTGGGAAAATATTAATTTTCATAAGGAAATGCAACATGTTACTGAAAATTAAAATAGATATACCTGTAGCGGGAGCTGGTGGGAGGGCACTAGCGGGAAGTGGTGGTGGCGTCTGTACATGTGGTGGTGAGCCGACACTTGTACCTATAAAAAAATTCTTTTAAGTTAGTAAACAATTAAAATATTCATATAGCTAACTTATTGATCAAATATACCTGTGTCTGAAGAAGATGCTAACGAGGAGGGAGTAGCGCCCCTCTCACTGCCTTGTCTCCTCCCACTCCTAGTACGACCTCCTCGCACCATTTCCTTATTAATAACAAAACAATTAATACATATTAATCCATAATTATATAAGGCTGGACAAATGTTATTTAAAATTATGCTTTAAAAGTTAGAATCAGCTTACTAAATTATCAAAACATGCCTCCCTCATGTTGATATATCTAGCTCATCATCATCTTCTTCGTCATCCATCGTAGTCTCATCAGATTGGAACTCTTCCTCTTCATCTGACTCCTCCTCCCCTCTAACATGAACATTTAACTCCGTCGGATCGATTTCTTCCACTTCATCTTCCTTACGTAATGACAGTGGCTCATTAGATTCATCCAGATTAACATGTGTGGAGCCGATAATGCCAACTTAATCTGATTGAAAATATTCGACGTTGCCAAGCTCTGAGACATTTTGACTCATATTTAACTCATAAGTGGGAAAATATTTTGCTTTAACCCTGCAAACTGCCCACCAATCTTTATTTTTGGACGATGGATACCTTGAATAATACACTTGGTGGGCTTGTGCGGCTAAAATGAACGGTTCATAGGTATTAAGTTTGTACCTATGTTTGACATCGACAATCCCAGTAGACGTGTCATGTCGAACTGAATTAGGATCAAACCACTGACACTTAAATAAGTATACATGATTGTCTCGTCCCAAATACTGAAGTTCTATAACTTCCTCAAGAATACCATAGTAGACTAATTCCACTTCATTGTATACACTTCCCTTAACAGATACGCCGCTGTTCATCGTCGACTTACTTCGTCCATAATCCCTCGTATGAAATCTGTATCCATTCACAATATATCCTAGATAGGCACGTGCAACGTTGGAGGGGCCATAACTTATCTCTTGTACTCTCTGATCACTAATGAGACCTTGTTCAACCTATATGTCAAGTAGAGTAGTTAAATATTTTTGAACAATTACGTCAACATTAGTAAATGCAATCATATATATTGAACGATCGACACTAACTTGATATCTCAACCATTTGGTAAAAAACTTCTCGCGTTCTTTTTCAATCTCTACGTCCTGGATATTTGGACATTTTTGTGCTAATTCTGAATCAAATTGTCTGCAATATAAATGCACTACTACTTTAATTGAACTACAGAAGAAGGATGAACAAGTCATGGCATTGCTGGAAATGTGGGTTAAGAACCTACTCAACATAAGGTTCAATCTCAGTACAATTCAGAAGAATATATATCTCAGCAGCGTACAACTCTCTATCTTCGAGCGTGCGGGTCGAGCAACATCCGAAAGTACGTCCAGTATGCTTAAATATGGAATGCCGATCTGACAAATCATCAACTCTCCCATCATCATTACGTGCAGGTCGAGTATGACGAGTTTGAATATCTGGCTCAAAGTACATGGAACAGAAGTTCAAAATTTCTTCAATAACATATGCCTCAGCAATCGAACCTTCCACATTTGCCTTGTTGCGAACTTTTATTTTCAATTCATGCATGCACCTACAACAACAATTCAGATGGCAATGACATGTAGCGACCACGGACAACATGAATGTCTTTATGAAAATTCTCGCATACCTCTCAAATGGATACATCCATCGGTATTGTACTGGCCCTCCGACAATAGCCTCGTATGGCAGATGGACGACCAGGTGCTCCATCGAATCAAAGAATGCCGGAGGAAATATCTTCTCTAACTTGTAAATAGTTTTGACCACATTTTCTTCAAGAGTTTGTACGTCCCGAAGTCTGAGTTCTGATGCACATAAAATCTTGAAAAACTGACTCAGCTCGGTCAGTGCTCCCCATATAGGCTTCGGCAACAAATCACGAAATGCAATGGGCAGTAGCCTTTCCATGAACACATGATAGTCGTGACTTTTCAGACCATATATTTTTCCCTCGTTAACATTCACACAACGGGCTATGTTGGATGCATATCCATTTGGAAATCTCAATTGTTTCACCCACTGGCACACTTCCTTGATCTGTGTATTATTAAGCACGTAAGCTACTTTTGGCTGCATAACCCTTCCATTTATGTTGCCTAGTTCCAGTTCTTGACGTTTACAAAGCATCTTTAAATCCATGTGCGCTTTGGCGTTGTCCTTTATTTTGCCTTTAACATTCATGACCATGTTGAACACATTATCAAAAAAATTCTTCTCGATATGCATGACATCTAGATTGTGTCGTACAAGAAGAGTTGACCAATAAGACAATTCCCAAAAAATACTTTTCTTGTTCCAGTTGTGATCCTTTCCAAAACTATTCAGTTGTCGTGTGCTACCAGACAATTGTACTACATCTGGTAAATTTTGCACTTGTGTCGCCATATGTCAACCCGACACCCGTTGCAAGTCTGCTTCATCTACTTCAACAGTATTTTTTTTAAAAGAGTCTTTTTACCTTCGAAAAGGATGGTCACTTGGTAGCAACCACCGATGGCAATCAAACCAGCATGCTTTTCCACCATGTTTCAATACAAATGATTTGGTATCTTCCATACAGTAGGGACATGCTAACCTCCCATGTGTGCTCCAACCAG
This sequence comes from Amorphophallus konjac, assembly GCA_022559845.1. NCBI lineage: Eukaryota > Viridiplantae > Streptophyta > Magnoliopsida > Alismatales > Araceae > Amorphophallus > Amorphophallus konjac. The sequence goes on from CM040121.1 coordinate 155,625,168, forward strand.
ATAGCATTCCATATGCAGGGAAGTCACTTATTGTCCACATCAGTGCAGCTTTCATAATAAAATTTTGCTTCCTACGTGCATCATAAGTAACAACTCCATCACTCCATAAAAATTTGAGCTCATCAATCAACGGCCTGAGATATATGTCCAATTTTTTCCGGGACTTTTTGGACCAGGAATTACTAAAGACAAAAATTGATTTTCTCGCTTCATGCACATGTCTGGCGGAAGGTTGTACGGTGTCATGAACACTGGCCAACAAGAGTAAGATGCCACTGAACCACCGAATGGATTAAAACCATCTGTGCATAAACCCAACCTAACATTACGTGGCTCTTTTGAGAAAGCAAGATAAGTACGATTGAAGTGGGTCCAAGCTTCACCATCGGCAGGATGACTTATTATATCATCGGTACGGCGTACTCTGTCATTGTGCCATGTCATATGTATAGCTGTCTTTGAGGACATATATAGCCGATGCAGCCTAGGCACAAGAGGGAAGTATCGCAATGCCTTGTAAGGTACATCTTTTCGCTTTGAATTGACACCTCCCTTAGGTTTGAATCTATCATGGCCGCAAATAGAACATGATATCTTATCTGCATCATCTTTGTAATATAACATACAATGATTCGGGCATGCATCTATTTTCAAATATCCAAGTCCTAGCTCATTGACCATCCTTTTTGCACGATAATAAGTTTTTGGCAACTTCTCGTCTCGAGGCAACATACTCTTGATCAAGAGGAGGAGACGGTCAAAACAAGTCTCACTGATGTGAAATTCAGATTTCAAGTTCAACAACTGTGACACTGCAGACAATCGAGTGTGCTTTTCACAACCATCCCACAGCGGCTCATCAGCATCCCTAAGTAGTTCATAAAATCTTCCGGCTGTCTTATTCAGCACTTCCTCATGAACATTAAAACTAGGACCAGCATCATCTATAACCATATCCACATACCCACTTGTGCCTGCAATATTGTCGGGCTCATACCTCAAGAATTGCTCACCATGACACGTCCAATTCGTATAACCATCCACAAACCCTTTCTTGTACAAATGATGTTGCACATCCCATGGTGAACGCCACCTCAAGTTTCTACAACTTGAACAAGGGCAACGAATGTGACCGTCGCGGTCTATTGATGCGTTTGGATTCCCCAATGCAAACTGAATGAAACTCTCAACTCCATGCTTAAAATCATCTGACACCACCCGGTCAACTATTCTACGATACATCCATGAACGATCTGTCAACATTTCGCCTGCACCCAATAAATGTTAATACACAAGTAACGTTTAAATCATTACTCTTGAAAATAAACCCGACCCATTCCTCACATCGTTGGTCGCAGACCATTTGTAGTTGGATGAGGACTGTTATTTAGATTATCACTTTTTAACCCATCCATGAAGGCTTGATCGCACAATCAATTACTATATGTGTTGCACAATTTACTGAAAATTTCGGCAGCATCTCCCCACACTTCTCCGATATACCAAAAATATTTATTGATTTTAAAGTTTTCTTAAACACTTATAAGTAAGTGGTTAAGAAAACACTCAAAATCAATAAAGGTAAATCGAAGAAGAGTGAGGAGACGCAACCGACATTTTCAGCAAACCATACAAACACATATAGTAAATGACTGCCTAAGTGCGATCAAACATTCACAGACTGTCCAAACGGGACAATTCAAGACTTTGAGGTAGATATATACATTCTCATATAAAAAAATGAGAACATACACATCAATCCCAAAGTCTTGAACGGGAAGGTTCATTGACACGGGTTTAACACGCTCTCCTGAGGTGCGTGTAATGTTAGGTCGCACCCACGCACCTCAGCTCACATGGAATACCCCATGTGTTTATATAACATAAAATTAAATAACATCGCACTTAACATTCTGCATACATCCATCTAAATAATATCTAATTTAAAAAAATACTCACATGAAGAACATCAAAGCTAAACAATCCACATTTTTGAGTCATGTCAACATCAAATTTCTGTGCATATCCATCTAAAAACACATTTATATGCAATTAACATCCACAAAGTTTGGAAGCGAAAGCATAATTTTTAGAGTATTTACCTATTGCTATAAGTCGACTGTTGCTGTGGACGCACTAAATTTTAAATAATAATTTTATTCATCTATTTATCTAGTTGTTTCGTTTGTTTAGTGCGAGGGCAGCCCAGAGGGTCCCTTTTTTTTGAGGTGAATGATCTCATTTAAATGAGTTCGGGTCTGTCGACCTAGGGAAGGGGCAGCCTAGAGGGTCCCATGACCTGGAGATATGCCGCTATGATTCCCTCTTTTTTTCTTCTTTCTCTCTTTCTCTTCTCTCTTTCTTTTTCGTTTTACACAAAGCAGAGAGGGGAGGCTGTGCAACTTTGTTTATTACATTAACATTTGCCTTATATGTGAGCACATGGCTCCTTTGCTGCCTGCCATTATATCCCAAGAGCAAAGAGCTTTTGTCAAAGGACATTTCATTCTGGATAACATATCTCTTTCCAGACAATTGGTCAGGGATATTTATAGGAAGGTCCATGGTCATAATGTCATTTTCAAGTTAGACATGGCAAAAGCATATGATAGGATGGAATGGGATTTCACTCTTTCATCGGATGCGATATCCGCCTCCGCTATTCTGAAAATAAAGCGACCCTGATAAGGGAATCTAATCAATTGTTAACAAGGTTAGCATCAATGTTCTTCTGCTTAAGTTTGCATTGGCGTTGTGTTTTTATTAATAACAAACGCTAAAATTAACCATATCTATGTTTTGCTTAGAGCGTTAAAGCCAGTTCTCGGCTTTTATTAATAACAAGACGTTTGTTTTGGAGTTGAAACGTCAAACATTTCATAATTCCAAGAGGGGTGAACCAATTGGGATTGGATGCCGGTGACATTTCTCTACCATCTTATATTGACAAATTTTTGAATATAATATAATCAATTATAAAAGATTACGATTTCTCTCACTCATCGGCTTTAACATAATAAATCACCAGCATAGAGCAAACCGTCCAAGTTTGTCCCGGTACTCCGGAGTCTCTTATGAGCTCTCATGTGGGTGATAAGGCCAATCTTAACCGACATATCCAACATAATAAAATAGAAACACCAATTTATAATTAGCCTTCGTAAAAATAATCTTGTGAGAATAGAATCTTATGTTTGTATATATATATATATATATATATATATATATATATATATAATACATGCCATCTCAACGCAGACAACGCGAAAGGAAGATAATAAGGAATAAGCTGATAAGAGTTTATATATATGTCACACGGTTAATAGATATACATAGAAGATAGAACCCAACTAGCCAGTGCCATCAAGAAAAACACATACCGGTCATCTACAGGCAAATTAAACATAATATCTCTGTTTACTGAAGAAATTAAAATTGAGGATGATCTGCCAAATGGGGCCATCACACAAGAAAATTAGGTTTTACACGTTGAAAAATGACTCTTACTTGATTACATATCAACTAAGTTTCAATCACCCAACTTAGCTTTGAATCATTGCCAAGTGTTGATAGATTTATTTTTATTTTTTGACTGCTTAATTTGGATCCTTTAATGGTGGGGGAGGGGGTGCGGTGGAGGGGGGTGGTCGCAGGAGGGGGAGGGGGGTCGCAGGAGGGAGAGAGGGTGTGGTGGAGGGGGAGGGGGGTCACAGGAGGGGGAAGGGGTGCGGTGGCAGGGGTCGCAGGAGGGGGAGGGGGGTACGGTGGAGGGGGGTCAGCAGGCGGGGGGGGCCTGTCGGTGGAGGGGGTGGCAGGAGGGGGAGGGGTGCGGTGGAGGGGGAGGGGCTGCGCTCGGGGAGGGGGTCAGCAGGAGGGGGAGGGCTGCCGGTGGAGGGGGTGGCAGGAGGGGAAGGGGGGTGGGGTGGAGGGGGGTCGTAGGAGGGGGAGGGGGTGCGGTGTAGGGGGAGGGGGTCGCAGGCGGTGGAGGGGGGTCGCAGGAGGGGGAGGGGGTGCGGTGTAGGGGGAGGGGGTCGCAGGCGGTGGAGGGGGGTCGCAGGAGAGGGAGGGGGGTGCAGTGGAGGGGGAGGGGGGTGCAGTAGAGGGGGATCGGGGGTCGCTGGGTGAGGGGGGTCAGCAGGAGGGAGAGGGGGGTGTAGTGGAGGGAGATCGGGGGTCGCTGGGTGAGGGGGGTCAGCAGGAGGGGGAGGGAGGGGCTTACCGGTGGGGGGAGATGATCGAGGCCGGCGGCGACGGCGTAGCTCCTCCGGCGACGACGGCGATGGCGCACCTCCGACGGTGACGGCGGCGACGGTGTGAGAGTGAGAGGGAGAGGGAGAGCGGGGGGAGTGAGAGTGAGAGGGAGAGCGGGGGGGAATCGAGTGAATTTTTGCGACGGTATTTGGGACGGAAAAATTTTTCGTCTCAAAGTTAAGACAGAAAATAATTCGTCTCCATATCCGTCTCTACTTTCAGACGTCTTAATTTTCATCTGCAAATCCGTCCCTAATTACGACGGATATGCAGACGAATAATTTTCTGTCTTAAATATTTAGACGAAATAGGTCCGTCTAAATTTACAGACATATTTGTGACAGATTAATATCCGTCGCAAAATGCCGTCGCTAAATCCGCTTTTTCTTGTAGTGGTAGTAAGTTAAAGGGGTGAATTAATTAGTTATGTCGTTAGCCTTTTCCTTAGAGTACACATGAAATTCTATTGAACTTGCATACAATTGCACAATAATGAGATTATTGGACTTCAAACGTATGTGTAATGGGAATTTTGCTTAGCACTTAGGGATGATTGATTTTCTGCATATTCTTTGAAGAGAGATTGTGAGGAAAAAGCTACTTGCTAAAAATAAGAAACCATGAAAAATACCCCTGATCTTAGTAACCGGGCCTGCTACACCTAACAAGTGTTAAAGTTTGCATCAAACGGTGAAGGGACCCCTGATCTTAGTAACCTGGCCTGCTTCACCTAACAAGTGTTGAGATTCATGTCAAACGGTGAAAGAGGTATGTAATATCATCTGTAAAAAAAAACTGAAGGCAATGTGAAGCTACCAAAAGTCAAAGATCTGATTTGAAATATGCAGAATTGAAAAGCATCTTTAAGTGAGAGGTAGAAAACTCATTCATTTAGATTGTTTGGTAGTCACTAATCAAGTTATATCACTTATACACAAAGGAATATTTAATTTTGAGTGTATCCTGTGGAAAGGTCTAAACTCATGGACTAATGAAATTTGTTCCGAACACATACTACTTGAACTAGTAATACTCCAAAGTCTAAATCATTATGCATAATGTTCTTATCATGAATTATGACACATGAGTTCTTGCTAATCCTAATTCTATAATTGTTTACATTGCTAAGGGACTAGCATTGTTCAAGTTCGGGGGTGTGATAAGTGTCCATTTTCTATGATAATTCATTGCATACACACCATTTTATGTGCATATAATTAGACAATTATACACATTTCATAGTTAATCTCAACTTCGCATATAAATTAGGCCTTTCACGCAAATTGATTAATTTGGTGATATCATTCAATAAATTGAAGTTGAGGGTCATGGAGATTAATTCTCCATTGTATAATTATAAGCATTTATGATTTATGTGCATATTATGATAATTTTTATGTATTAAATCGGAATAATGTGTGTGTAGGACACTGAAGACATATGCAGGAAGAACTAGGGGCAAAATGATCTCAAGAACCCTAGGGTGCCCTCTCCATCTCCCCTCATGTTGACCAAGTAAAAATTGCAGCCACCACCTATTTTTTATTGGAGGGAAAAGAAAATTCAAATATTTAAATGGAGAGAATGAAGGAGGATATCAAGGAGAGAATCAAGGAGGAAAATGGGGAGGGGATCTCCACCAAATAGGAAAGGGGCACCCAAAACCCTAAGGAAGGGGGCGCCCCCTCCTCTTTCTCTCCCCCATTCATCACAGCCATCCATCTTCTTTTGATGCAATCTCCACCTTTCATTGACCCTATTTTACCTATAAATGCCCCATTCCTTGGAGAAGAAAGGGATCTTGGATTTTTGGCTTGCTAGAAAATTTTCCTAAACCACTTAGCATCTCTCCCTCAACCCTAGTTCATCCCTAGCCTTCTTCATCTCTCCCTAGGTCACCCCCCATATCTCCCTTTCAACCCTAGTGTGCCCTTAGCTCCATCCTTCATCTTCTTCCTCTTTTCTCAACACCCTAGTGCGCCCTAGATCACCATCTCCATCTTCTTCTATTTCCCTTCTATCCATTGATATCTCCCTCACATCTTGATCACCATAGCCTCTCCTCTACCTCTTCCTTAACTCTCCTTATCTCTCTCTCCCTCTCCCCCTAGATCTCTCTCCTCCCACTAGGTAACATCCTCTAAAAGCGGCTCCAAAGGCGAAGGCGACTTCCTCCCGACATAGACGACATCATCCTCCCAAGGTGGTTCGTGATCCAAGGCCAAGAGAGGACGGCGATGTCATCACCATTGCTGCCACCATCTCCAAACTACAGGCCCTTCATATTTTTTTATTATTTTGTGTCATTTAATTTCATTGTAATCTCGTTGTGTCATTAGTGTAATTTTGTCTCGCATTTCATGTACTCTTTCTTTCAAGTTAATGAAAGGAGTTGTTCTTTTAATCTAGATCTTGCTCTTCTTCCCTCTCTACCTCCTTCTTCTATCTCTTCTTTTCCACTTCATGCAATTATTTTCTATAGCATATGCGCATAGTCATAGGCATGTTTAATTAAGTGGTCGGTTCGTTTATTATTTCACTATTTTCTTTAAGCAAAGCAAAATCACAAGTGTTTTCTAAAGTAATCCAAGGTTGGTAACTTCAAAAGTCTCTTCTTTCCTGTGGATTCGACCCTTCTCGTCACCATATTACGTCTTTTTCATCTAAGTGTGAGTTAAAATTTTTAAGATTGGCACACATATTTTTAAACGATGAACTTTCATGTAGTCACGGTGCGAGGAGAACAAACACGCTAATTCTCATCTCTCCTACGATGCGGAAACGGGGAGGCTTCAACACGTCTTTGAGCCTCTGCTCCCCCTGCGGTGATGAAAAGAGAACACACGTCAACGCAAAGATTTGGGGGTGTGCATGTATAAAATAAGAAGAAACATGTAGAAGTAGGGGGTTGAATCTCTCTCGATCTTTGGCGAGTGAAACCCCTGCTGGCCATCTTCCAAAAAAAAAAACTACGAGAAGGTGCTTGCTGGTCTCGAAGAGATCCGCAGAGAGTGAGAGAGAAGGGAGAAGGAGAGGGGCAAGCCCATCCAACGGTGGGTCTTTTGTTTCTTTTGTTTTCTTCGTTGTTTCTCTTCCATGCCCAACGAGGGGCTACACCCGAGGTAATCTTCCTTTGCGAATGAATGAGCTATTGGGTCCTTGGCTCTGATTCGAGCATGTGGTAGCATATCCCTTGCCATTTTCTTTTGTTTTGTGATTTTCTTCCCAATTGCCATGGGAGGTTGATTAATCTAATCTTACTAAGCATTCCTCAGGGTTTGCTTTGATATATTATTCAAGTTCGATTTCCGATGCAAGATTCACTCTCGTGGATGACTCCTTCCCATGGATCGTAGAATAGTATATCTCACCCTTGGCAATATTGCTCTTTATATGGCTGTCGTATCCCTTTTTGTTGGGCCACTTGATCGACCATATGCCTTTGTGCTGGCCGCCGTGTCGCCTTCCAACCTTTCGGTCCACTGTCGAAGCCTTTAAGCACTCTTCGATCCCTAGGGGCTTGCTTCTTCATAGCATGGTTCCCGGGTGATGCCCCTTATATAAGTGCATATTAATGGCATCATAGGTCGGTGATAATCTAAGTCCCCATTTTGAAATCGAGATCACGGCGTCTCATGAACCATTGGAGCCCCTCGTAGGCTAGCCCTCGGGATTTCCGAATTTGACTCGAATCGTTAGATGTCGCTGCTTTCGCACGCATCCCTATCATTTTTGGGGCCCTCTCGGATTACTTCTGTGGACGAGTACCTGATTTACACCCCCCACGGATCCGAGATCTAAGGGAGATGTTGCCGAATTTACGCCGAAAACTTGAACTAATGGCTGAACAAAAAAATAACAAACAGAGCAGGGGTTGTGATCAAATAGGAGAATGGCAACACAAAAAAACTGCGGAATAAATAACCAACGAAGGGTTAATAGAATTGAACTCTCATGAGCCAAGAGCAAAACATCTCTACATTTCTAAACATGAATAAGCCCCCATGCATGCTGTGTTTTGTTATGAAAAGCACATGCAATCTTCAAACGAAAAAGTTGTAGCCCGCTTGGGCAATGCTGTGCATCAGTCACCTTCCCAGGGCATTTCGTTGACTCCAAGCCCCCCTTTGCATCGACCTCTTTCTCCCCCCTACACTGCCTGCGTCGTCCCCAAGTGGGCCCTGCGTCGACCCCTTGCTTTTCTCGGTTAACCCTGATCTGACAAAGTCAGGAGTTGCTGATCTGTTGGGCCCACAAAGAAAAGCAAAAAGCCTAGAAAAGACCTAGACAGACACGAACGCCCTAAAGCATACACGACTCGATTGCCGTGCACGCTCTTCTAGACACGACCCCAAACACATGACTAGAACATCGTGCACACGACACAACACTGACCATGGGCAAGACCACGAGAGGGCTAACCCAGAAAGGTCACGACGCACGAGAAACGTGAGAGTCACGTGTCACGTGACGAAAGCACCCCCTCACTAGAAGAACAGCCAGCTACGTCCACTGATGTCTTATGCTGCGCCTACAAGTGTCTCGTCTACGCTGCCTCCCTAAACACGACGGAGACTAAGACACGCCCAGAACCACAACGGAACTACAGTCGCGAGTGACTAGATAGGGTAATGCCCGTCGTCGTCAGTCCAACGCCCCTGACCACGTGTGCACACACCGACTCTTGCCTAGAGCCAGGTCTCTAGCTAGTTTTCCCCCCCAGCAGGACTCTACTGTTAAGCAGGGGCCCACAAAAACTAGCTTAAAAACCGTATCTAGGGAACTGCCCCACCACATGGGCCGACACGCCGTAACGTGTCGTAAGGCTATGACTAGTGGAGGCTCACTAGACACAGACTCTAAAGCACAAGTGCCAAAGTACAGACAGGCAAGGAAGCACTGTCGCACGTACTACGAAGCACCAGGGCAGCAAGACAACTGTCGACAGACTCAGGACAAGGCAACTAGACCTACTACTACAACGATCCTCGAGTCTCATGACTCGGAGTCAATATCATCGTACAAAGCGGAACAAGCCGCCAATCGGTCTAATCCTAAGCCAGAGGAAACGACACGACCGCGTAAACGACACACGGAGACCTGAGGGATCAACAAGACCCTCAGCACACCTGGACATGCAAATCGAGGTAAGATGATATCTCAAGGCATCCAGAACCATGTCTCGGACTGGACGAAACCGCCGAGACACACCCAAGGTTACCTGTCAACCACTGGGTCACCCCGGGTTGACCGGAACCAGACAATGACGATTCTACAGTAGGAAAGAGAATCCTACTTCAAGCAAGAAAACTCCTGGCTATCTCATAACGTGGCCATAGCCCTCATAGGACATCAAAAGACATCCACGGGAATGGCAAACCACAAAGTTAAGCCAAGATGATCAGAAGTCAAAACATCGGGTAGCGACACTCAGAAATTAAGCAAAGGAACATACGCTGGCGGTCATAGAATGGGCCGCTAGGTGATTGTAGCGGTCAAGGATTAGGTCGCTAAAACCCATTCAACCCTGAACCGACCTATTCAGACGAACCACAAAAGTGGTCTAACATAGACCCGCCACACGGACTAGGCGGTCCAAGAGACAACCGCCACACTAACCTCCCTAAAACAAAGACCTAAGTCAAAACGACATGTAGCGGCCTAAGAAGGGCGCGCTACAGTGAAGAAACGCATGAAGGTTGAACTGCCAAGGCCAACCAACTTCAATTCTTGACCAGGTCTAAATCCACGGTAACACAAATACCGAGGCAGACCACAAGTCGCCGAGACCATCCCCTCAAGACGAGAACTCAAGGAAGGCCACTCACATGCGGGGGAACCCCACCGCACTCACACCGATACACGGTGACTCGATCGAGCGTAACACAAAGACCAAGATACACACACCTATGGGCACGCTAATCGAAGTAACACGGCACTTCACGAAACCCCAGAAACATGGACACGGAACCCACAGGGTGTCCGGGACACTCGCGAGGCCATAGGTCGTTCATTGGGTCTCAACCGGACCGACCAAGACTCAAAACGGGCGAAAATACAGCATTCCGGTCGACCTGAGACCTGTGGTCAGTCGACCGGCCCAGGTGGTCCGGTCGACCGGACCAACGGCTAGACTGACATAGTCCCAAGGGTTTCTGCCGGTCGACCGGCCCAGGTGGTCCGGTCGACCGGTCACGGCGAAAAACCGGCAGAATCTTGACGTTCGAGCTCGATTCCACGCCCCGTTCGATTCCAATCGAAGGGGAAAACAACCATAATCACAAGACCAACCTTCCACACTCCGGAAGGGGTCAAAATAATGCACAAACGGATTGAAACGGGCAATTCCACCGAATTAACCCTATATGGGTCACCGGGGTTCACGGGCTCGTACCGGCCCCAAATGACAACCGATCGACACGAAATTAGCGAATCTGGAACGTTGACATTCCAGGGGTTCGATTGATACCAACTGATGTAAAAATCATCGCCATTTTCCGGTGAACCCTATGAACACCCCAAAAGCATGATTTTACCAAAACTGAGCGAAACCCTCTCAAACTTGCACCGACCAATGTGCAATTATTAGGAAAATGTAGAGGAGAAGTAGGTGATCCGTCTCCCTACCTCCACCGAAGAAACCGTGCGCCGAAGCGACTAATCCACGCCGAAAATGCCAAATCAACGAACCGCGCCTTCTCGGAATCCACCGAGGGATCACGCCTTGCCACGCTCAAATCGTCGCCCATCCCGAGTCCCGATCACTCCATCGTGTCCTTGCCTCGGCCAGCTCCGCAACGGTGTGCACCCCGCGCCGAGAGACCCAGAGACGAGAGAGAGAAAGAGATGAGAGAAATGAGGGAGGAGAGAAGGGGTTGAAGGAATAAATAGAAACAAAATTAGGAATTTTCCTAATTTTCTGATATTTTAATTATTAGTCCAAAAATTCATAAATTCAGAAAAATACGAAAAAATAGTCGAAACGATCCTCGAGAAGAGTACATCACAGCTGTAACGTCCTCGAGTCGATGAACTGAGAAATAAACTCTCCACTGGGTTCCGTAACTAGTACGAGAGAAAAACCCACGTGGATCGTTAAACTCAACTCAGGACCCACAAAAGTGATCCAAAACTCTCCGAAAAGGATCCGAAAAGACCTAATAAGAATCCAATAAGGATCCAGGGCATAACATCTGCTACAAGGTTGGTGCACGTTTGGGTTTAATACAACAAGGTCGGTGCACATTTGGCTTGAATACAACAAGGTCGGTGCAACCTGTTTGCTAGCACCGTGCAGGTCTGAGCATACAACAAGGTCTGAGCATATTCTAGTATAAGGTCGAAGCAGCTAAAGATGGTAAGCTTATAAGGTTGATGCTGAGAAGTGTTTGATGAAATGCCTGACTAAAGTCATCAGTCTTCAAAAGATCAAACAGATCTTCAGCTGTTCAAGAGCAGCTCACGGTAGTTCAGCTGAGAAGCAGCAGAGGCATCGCACAAAGAGGGCAATACAGCTGAGGCAACTAAGGTTGGCATATCCCAAGGTCGAAGCAACCTCAACCATGGTAGATGAAAGGTCTGAGCAATGCTTGCCTTCAACATTAGGGAGGTCTGAGCATACTCCTCCGTGTAAGGTGTTTGATGAAATGCTTGAGTGAGTAGTTGGCAGCAGTGGGACCTAAGTAAATCTATCCGAACTCATGGCAATCACGTGAGCTCGAACTAGAGAGGAGGCACGTGTTCCTAAGTCAACCCTTGATGGACACGTGATCCGAGGGTGCTATGTCAGAAATATTCTTCTCTCTCCTGCCACGTGGTCCAATAGAAATAAAAGGGCATCAAATCATTCTTTCCAAATGGGTTCCGATACTCTATTTTGTATAAATAGACTCCCATCCTTCGAAGAGGAGTGTGGCGCAAGAAAGAAAGAAAAAGGGGTGTGCAAAAGAGAGTGGCCGTCTGAGAGAAGAACCAGAGAGTAGAAAGAAGAAGCCATCAGAGAGTGAGCATCAGAAAAGAAAGAGAAAGAAAGAGTGAAGAGCTGAGAAGAGGATAGAGAGAAGAAGAGCGAGCTCAAGTCAGAGTAACCGATAATGATATTGAAGATCTATAGATCTGTTCCAGGATCAAATCCTGAATAGTCCTGCTCCAGTTGGAGCTACAATTACTTTTGTTTCCTCTTTTGTTTTTCGTTTGTCACTTTCCATTTCCTAGAGTTTTCTGATTCCCTGGTTTGGGATCAGGTTTCCTCCTGTGCGTTCAGGAGAAGGGAGAGTTGGACTCTCCGGTTGTGAGTGACTGGGTATCACTCACGGTTTCCCTTTGTGGATTCAGAGGAAGAGAGGATTTAATCCTCTGGGTTTTGGTGAGCAATGGGCTGTTGTTCACGTCCCTTCTACGTTTGCAGAAGAATGGAGATTGTGGTCTCCCGTTGCTAGTGACGGGGTGTCACTAGTGGTTCCCCTCCGGTTTGGAGGAAGGGAGGATTGGTCCTCTAGTTCTGATCTTGTGGGCTGCAAGGTCAGGGTTCAGATCCTGTGGGTTGCAGGATCGGTGTGAGGGATTTGTCTCCCTCAGGGCAAGCTGTTAGGCAGCGCTTTGTTGCAGACTGAGTTTGCTTTGGTTTCTAGCTCTTGGTAGGGGAAGCCTCACTCGGTTGGAGTGGGGGGTGGACGTAGATCTCGGGTCTGAGATTGAACCACCTAAAAAACCCCATGCGTAGTGGTGTGCCTTGGTGTGATTGTCCTTGTCTCCTGCCCCCTTCTATTGATTGTTCTTTTGAGCGCTAGGTATTCGATATTTATTTTGCTTGAGCTATGAATGTTGGAGATCTTCTAGTCTCTCGCTGATACTTTGATGGCATGACAAGTATTTGTCCACCGGTCTAAGTAGAAGTCTTCATTTATAAGTATCTTCTGTGGAGCTGTTTTAAGTTGTTTCTTTGAGTGAAGTTTGTGTTTTAATTGAACGATATTTCCAAAAAATCTATTCACTCCCCCTCTGGATCTATTTCCGTGTACAACCTGTTCTAACAATTAGTATTAGAGCGGGTTTCTGATTGTCCAGATCCAACGATCTGCAGTAGATCCTGAGTTTTTGTGTGGTACATCTCTAGTCGCCGCTTTTGTTTTGTCATTGTCTGCTGCTTAGATCTATGGCTCATCCACCGGTTCTCGATGGTACTAATTTTGACTTATGGCTTAACAACTTGCACATGTTTGTCAAGTCTGTTAATCCTAATCTATGGAAGATCATTACTCACGGTCCATACAGACTACCAAAGAACAAGTCCAAATGGACTGACAGACATAGATCGATGTGGGATGAAAATCAAAGAGCCCAGGAATTGATGAAGGTAGCGACTAACAAGGCACTCCACTCTTATTTTCATGATTACAGGTCTGCAAAAGAGATAGTGGATAAACTGAAGACTGTCAGTCGTGGAATTCAAGATCGATGCATGATGGCTGATGGCAACAACCAAAATGAAGAGGAAGAGGATGATGATGAGGTAAACCCCTTTGAGAATTTTACTCTAGATGATTGGCAGGATGCTTATGCTAATTTGCTAGAGTCTTATGAAAGATTAAGAAAAAAGAATAAAACCCTGAAAAAGAAGTCAAATGATCCCTCTAGAAGTGAGGACATTGTAACTCTTAAAACAGAAAATGACATATTTAGAAGACAATTGACAAATCTTGATTCTGTTACTTCAGAACATGATCATTTGAAATCTGAAAAAGAAATGCTTAAGAAACAAATTGGTTTATACAAATAAGAATATCAAGAACTTGTATGTGAAATTTCTGAACTAAAAGAAAAACTTAGCTTGATTGATGATGATCAGGTTCATATCAATAATTTAGTTCAGAATGAAAAACTGTTGAAAGATTTTGAGTGTGTTAGCTCTGAATTGAATGCTCTAAAATCTAAGAATGAATATCTTAGGAAACAATGTGAAAAACACAAAGCTGAGACAACCTCCTCTGATAAATCAGTTTGTAATAAATGTCAATTTCTGAGGGAAATAAATGAAAGCCTTCATCGTGATTTGGAATGGCATCAAAACTTAATCGTTTCCCTAAGAGAAGAAAATAAAAACTTGGTGGACAAGAACTTGGAAATGGAACAAAGAGAGGAAAGGCTGAGTGAAGAGTTGAATTCCAAATCTGATAACAATAGTGAGCAGATTGATCAAATAAAATTAGAAAATGAGAGACTCAAACATCTCAACTATGCTATTTCTGAAAAACTCTTAACCATAGAAAAAGGAAAATCTGTTTGTTCAACTGAATCTGAAAAATTGATAATGTTGCAAAAAGAAAGTGAAGACTTCAAGTCTATTAATGAGGCTTTGAAAATTAAAGTTGTTGAGTGTGAAGAAGAGTTGGCCAGTTATGAGTTTAGCATTTTAGCTCTTTAACAAGAAAATAATGATCTTAATGAATCTTTGTCTAGATTTGTTGAAGGAAGGAACAATTTAGATATGCTTCTTAGAAGTAAGGTTAATTTTCAGAAGGAAGGGTTAGGCTATAACCCTACAAATAAAAAGAGCTTTAAAAACAAAATTTAAACATCCTTTGTTTTCAATTATGATTCTCACAGTTCTTTGAACCAACATGCTTTTCAATTTACTGCTCAGAAGACTTTGAAACCAACTGAAAAATAAAAGAACAAAAAGGTTTTTGCCCCCTCTTTGCATGGTCCCTATAAATCATCCACACACACACATGCACATAAGAAAATCATGGCATGTCATTACTTTCACAAGGCTGGTCACCAAATGCATGAATGCAGATTAATGGAACTAGATGATTTGAATGCTAGAAAAATGTGTGCTAGGGAATCTCATGATAACAATCATGCATTTCAGAAAAACAGGGTTCAATGTTTTCGTTGTGGCAAGATAGGCCACATTGTTGCTCAATGTTGGCATGCACAGGGAAGAAAATTCAATTCTAAGTTTGCTAAATTCCTTGCAAATGGAAATATTTTTGATAAAACTGTATCTGTCTTTAACAGAAAATCTCTTGCATGCTCCAACTGTTGGAAGCCAGGCCATCTGTTGGCAATCAAAGGACTATTTCTTCTTGTTTTGAATGTGGGAAGCATGGTCATACAGTCAAGGACTGTTGGCATGTCCAGGAAAGAAATGTGAATTCTAGATATGCTAGATTCCCTACGAAATAGAATGTGTTTGGTGGCAATCAAAGATAAAATTTCTATGATAATAACAGAAACTTTCATGAACATGCACATAGATTCCATGTTAATGATAATGTGCACAAAAAGAATTCAAAATCTGGTTTATCATGTCACTACTGTGGTCAAGTTAGGCATTCTATGAACAATTGTTCTTTAATGCTATTTGATGATTTGAAAGCTCAGAAAGTGTGGACAGCACCCTTCAAAGGTGCCACTGAGATTTCAGGGCCCAAGAATTCTTGGGTACCTAAATCTACAAAATAAGAATTTGTTTTGCAGGAGTGCCTTGGAAGGAATAAAAGGGATAATTAAGCCAAGGCACCAGAATTTGATAAACCCCATTTCTGCATCTTTTCAGGTTGGTTATTTGAATTTCTTTTAATTCTATCTTTATAGTTGCATGTTTTTGATTTGTCAGAATACATGTTCGCATTCTTATGTGACATTTGCAGTGTCATAACTGACTTCATTATCGCATCTGTGCATCATTAAATTGAAGTTGTCTGAAAATTTGAACTGCACATGAATGATGTCTGAAGTCTGTCTAAATGGTACTGCTCATCTGTTGCATAATTCACTAAAAATCTGAATTGACTGAATTGGATGCCTGCATGTTGTCTCATGCATTAAATGTTCATCTGCATACATGACATGCGCATATAGTCACACTTACAATGTTTAGCATATTGTCAATATGTGATGCACATAGGACTGCATTTGCACCTCAATGTCTTGCATGATCTCATGGTATATCAAATGGGATGTTGGGAGAAGGGTAGATCATTTATGTCTGGAAACCCACCTTATGCGTAGAGGCTAGCCCTTCGCCTAGTACCATGGCTCAAAATTGCATATTAGAGCAGTCTAGTTGTTCATGAGCATATTCCCTCATGTTTCTAATGTTCTGCATATGCTGCTTTTAGAATCCAGTTAATATATGCATACAGATAGGGGAAGTCCGCCTAGGTAATTTTTGTGGCTCATGCATATTTGTTTAAAGTTGTCATCCTGCATAGTCTTCATGCCATGTTGGAATGCATCCTGAAATGGGAAGTTCATGCATTTCATCATTCAATGATGTGCATTTGTTTGCTCTCATGCAACCATTGATTTCAAATTGATTGTCATTCATTTTGAAAATCCCAAAAGATTGAATCCATTCAGTCAGGGGGAGTGTTTAACAAGATTTTGAACTGCATAGCTATATATATATATATATATATATTTGATCTGTGCACTCCATCACTGTCTACTCCGGTCAACTAAAGCTGCCATCTTCAGATTGAACTGCACCCTTGAAAATGATCTATTTGACTAATGCATGTAGTGAATTTCTTCTCAACTCCTTGAACTCAGTGGTCTTTAATGTCTGTCATTCTGTCTCCAACTGTCAACTACTCATCTGATTTCCACTTGTATCTATTGGCATCATCTATTCTCATGTTCTTGGTATATTCTGTGTAGTGTTTCTCCATTATCTGAGGGGAGCTGGTCTGTCTGAAACCTCTCAGTTTCTGAACCTTGAACATACATGTCATAACTTCAGCCAACTGATTTCAAGTGACTCTCATACTAACTGCACATCCGGTGCTACACATAACTTGGAAAGTCTTTGTCAAACTTGACATTAATCCTGCTGCTCTCCAAACAAATCTTGTTGAAATCTCATGGTCATTTCATTAAAATCTGCAGCTGCATTACATAATCTTGGTCATCTTTGCTACATGCTTGAAATTCACGTGCCTTGCACCCCCAACAAAATTCATGTGCCTTCACATACATGCATGCTCCTTGATGCTTGTGTTTCAATTCACAATTTGACTGCTACTGAATCTTGTTGAAAATTCTGAAACTTGAGAAGATTTCAATTTGTGTACCTTGATCATAAATCTGAAAAACTTTTAAGGGAATCTTCTATTATATGGTTTTATGAATGACTGAAAGTTTCAGGTGGTTTAAAATTAATGTGTTCATTAAGTTTGGATGTGGAAAACTTGAAAATATCTGAATCACTTTTTAATAAATCTTAACCGACTGTCTCATCTTATTTCTCACAAAATCTTCCGAAATCTGAAAATTTTAAATTCATGACTATCTTTAGTTGAGATACATGAAGTAAGATTTGTCTTTAAACATCTGAGTTTTCTGAAATGTCTAAGGGGTTAAAACTGTCAGAGCAATGACCTTGGTCATTGAGAAACCATATCCAAAGGACTGAGTCATGAAGTGCCATAGTTAACTCTGCTGAAACAATGATTAAAAATTAGGCAGAGCAATGACTTGCATACTGAGAAATACATCTCACTCATCGAGGAAATGAGTTGAGATATGTCATGAGGTTAGTCCAGTTAACTCTGTACATTATAAAGCATGACTGTTAGTCACACTAAGTGCTTAGGGATATTGGCGCCTAATCAATGTATATCCTCTAGTGACAAGGTGTGTACTGAACTAGATTGCTCTTAAAGTTTGAATGCATAAAATTTCCTGTATGATCAAATGAATATCTGAAAATTATTGCAAAGAATATTGCTTTAACCCTAGACAGTCAAATGATTTCATAGTTGTTTAACCTCAACACTACTTCTTGTAATTCCTAGAGGAGGCATTGAAAAATTAAATGAGTAAGATAGAATGAGGTTAAACAAGAATGTTATATGAGTGATTGGTTCATCTTTATTAAAACTTGTTTTAGATATGAGTATTGAATTTTTTTTCAAACTCTGTATACATCATGCTTAAACCATGCTGATCAATTAAGACTTATTCATAAGTTCTTATAATAGAAGAGTCTGAAATTCTTTTATTAAGATTTATGAAATTGGTATCCTATTGAAAATCTTCATGTCTTATCTATTCTTTGGAAATTCAGCCAAAATCCATGTGCTCAAATCCTACTCTCTGACACAGATCATATTTTATTATGATTCTACTCAATGCTCTCTATGCTTTGTGATCTTAACAATTGGTTTCAGTCTAATCTCTATATTTCTGATGATACCTTTCCATTCCAATTCTTCCTGTGTTTTTGACAAATGGGAAAATCGACTGTCCCTGTGTTTTTGCTGATCATTGTCTTGACTGTCCTTTATCATAACCTTCACCTCATTTCTTCAAGGGGAGAATAGTTTGCATTTAAGGAGGAGAATCAATTATCTCTCTGTCAATTGATGCATGCTCCTGCATTGTCTGGCAATTTAGGATCATTTGGTCAGGGGGAGAATAATTCATCATTCAACCATATCACGCATGCCTTGCATCTCACTATACTGATTTTATCAAACCTTAGTTCCTTTTTGCTGAAGTCAAAGGGGGAGAACCATATTCCTTCTTTTTGATGACGTCAAAGGGGGAGAGATAATCGGCTATGTTACATTGCATTATGTTGTTTATCTCATTGTGTTGCTGTGATGCATGATGTTGTGTATCTCACTGTGTTGCCATCATCAAAAAGGGGGAGATTATTATATGTCCATGTGATTTTGATGATAGCAAACACTATAAGTCATCATGTCTTTGCATACCGCATACATACGTGTTGATGCTGCATTTAGTGTTAATTCTGCATTGATAAGGTCTTGGTGATGTCAATGTTTTTATGATGTCATAACTGTGTATGAAGCATTAAGTCTGTGCTCATCACATTTAGGTCAATGTGAGGTCCATGCATATCTCTGTCCATTGCATATGAAGTCCATGCACATTTCATACCACTGCATATCAGGTTGCATACATATACATTTCATCGAACAGGTTGTGTGCACAAATTTCTCTCAGGTTGATAAGTCATATGCACACACTAAGGTCGATGCATGTTTCCCTTGTGCATAATGCTAGTTGTGTTCTCAAGACACTAAGGTCGACACGTGTTTTGTAGGATGCATGTAAAGGTCAATGCACATGTTGGTTTACAGCATATGAAGTTTGTGCATGTTTTGGTTTATATGCATTTCAGTTCTGAGCAAGTATAAGGTCAGTGCACACCTTCTTAGTCTGCATAGTAGGTCGATGCATGTTTCTCACTTCAATACATAAGGTCTGTACACGTTTCTATGCTAGCTATTATAAGGTCGGTGCATATTTTGCTGCATGCACATCAAGGTCGGTGCACGTTTCTATAGAAATGCATATAAGGTCGGTGCACATTTTGAAGAATGCATGTGAAGTCGGTGCACGTTTTGCATTTCACATATAAAGGTCGGTGCAGGTTTCTAAAATTGCATATGTAGGTCGGTGCACACTCTTGCCTTCATCATACAAGGTCTATGCAACTGAAGAAGTTTATGCATACAAGGTTAGTGCAGCTGAAGAACACAATACAGTTAAGGTCGGTGCACATTTCACTTATGGCAGAAAAGGTCAGTGCATGTTCTGTTTCATGTCATATATGGTCCGTGCACAGGTTGCCTTATAACACATAAGGCCCGAGCACATATGAAAGGCACAACACAAGGTCGGTGCAGGTTTTGATTTCAAAGGCGCAAGGTCGATGCAGGTTTTGATTTCAAAGGTTCAAGGTCAGTGCAGGTTTTGATTTCGAAGGCGCAAGGTCTCCTTCTCAAGCATAGAGGAAGGTCGATGCACATCTGCTACAAGGTCAGTGCACGTTTAGGTTTATTACAACAAGGTTGGTGCAAATTTGGCTTGAATACAACAAGGTCAGTGCAACATGTTTGCTAGCACTGTGTAGGTCTGAGTATACAACAACAAGGTCTGAGCATATTCTAGTATAAGGTCGAAGCAGCTGAAGATGGTAAGCTTATAAGGTCGATGCTGAGAAGTGTTTGATGAAATGCCTGACTAAAGTCATCAGTCTACAAAAGATCAAACAGATCTTCAGCAGTTCAAGAGCAGCTCACGGCAGTTCAACTAAGAAGCGGCAGAGGCACAGCACAAAGAGGGCAATACAGCTGAGGCAACTAAGGTTGGCATATCCCAAGGTTGAAGCAACCTCAACCATGGTAGATGAAAGGTCTGAGCAATGCTTGCCTTCAACATTAGGGAGGTCTGAGCATACTCCTCCGTGTAAGGTGTTTGATGAAATGCTTGAGTGAGCAGTTGGCAGCAGCGGGACCTAAGTAAATCTGTCCGAACTCATGGCAATCACGTGAGCTCGAACTAGAGAGGAGGCACGTGTTCCTAAGTCAACCCTTGATGGACACGTGATCCGAGGGTGCTATGTCAGAAATATTCTTCTCTCTCCTGCCACGTGGTCCAATAGAAATAAAAGGGCATCAAATCATTCTTTCCAAATGGGTTCCGATACTCTGTTTTGTATAAATAGACTCTCATCCTTCGAAGAGGAGTGTGGCACAAGAAAGAAAGAAAAAGGGGTGTGCAAAAGAGAGTGGCCGTCTGAGAGAAGAACCAGAGAGCATAAAGAAGAAGCCATCAGAGAGCGAGCATCAGAAAAGAAAGAGAAAGAAAGAGTGAAGAGCTGAGAAGAGGATAGAGAGAAGAAGAGCGAGCTCAAGTCAGAGTAACCGGTAGCGATATTGAAGATCTGTAGATCTGTTCCAGGATCAAATCTTGAATAGTCCTGCTCCAATTGGAGCTACAATTGTTTTTGTTTCCTCTTTTATTTTTCATTTGTCACTTTCCATTTTCTAGAGTTTTCTGATTCCCTAGTTTGGGATCAGGTTTCCTCCTGTGCGTTCAGGAGAAGGGAGAGTTGGACTCTCCGGTTGTGAGTAACTGGGTATCACTTATAGTTTCCCTCTATGGATTCAGAGGAAGAGAGGATTTAATCCTCTGGGTTTTGGTGAGCAGTGGGCTATTGTTCACGTCCCTTCTACGTTTGCAGAAGAATGGAGATTGTGGTCTCCAGTTGCTAGTGACGGGGTGTCACTAGTGGTTCCCCTCCGGTTTGGAGGAAGGGAGGATTGGTCCTCTGGTTCTGATCTTGTGGGCTGCAAGGTCAGGGTTCAGATCCTGTGGGTTGTAGGATCGGTGTGAGGGATTTGTCTCCCTCAGGGCAAGCTATTAGGCAGTGTTTTATTGCAGACTAAGTCTGCTTTGGTTTCTAGCTCTTGGTAGTGGAAGCCTCACTCGGTTGGAGTGGGGGGTGGACGTAGATCTCGGGTCTGAGATTGAACCACCTAAAAAACCCCGTGCGTAGTGGTGTGCCTTGGTGTGATTGTCCTTGTCTCCTGCCCCCTTCTATTGATTGTTCTTTTGAGCGCTAGGTATTCGATATTTGTTTTGCTTGGGCTATGAATGTTGGAGATCTTCTAGTCTCTCACTGATACTTTGGTGGCATGACAAGTATTTGTCCACCGATCTAAGTAGAAGTCTTCATTTCTAAGTATCTTCTGTGTAGCTGTTTTAATTTGTTTCTTTGAGTGAAGTTTGTGTTTAATTGAATGATATTTCCAAAAGATCCATTCACCCCCCCTCTGGATCTATTTCCGTGTACCACCTGTTCTAACACTATCAAGTCATGGCCCGTTTTGCCTTTGGATCAGCAAGGGCTAGCCATTCTCGCCAGCGTGCGCAGGCTGCGACCTGCCTGCCTGCAGACTGGTGTTAAATTGACTACACCTTCCACGGTCACCATCTGCTGCTCGTCAACCCGCTGTCCCGCATCATCCCAGCCCCAACCCAGTCCGCGTTAACCCCCCTAGGGGGGGTTTACGTGGCCCAGACTGGACCCCCCAATCTGGTCCGCGTAAACCCCATTTCTTTCTCCAAAAAGATGACCACTCAGCCCCGCGTAAACCCACCACTTTTCAAATAAAAAAATATTTTTTAAGAAATCCCCAACCCATTCCGCATTACCCCCCCATGGGGGGGTTTACAGGGACCAGACTGCCCCCCCCCCCAGTCTAGTCCGCGTAAACCCCCCCCCCCCCACTTTTTAATAAAAAAATATTTTTTTAAGAAATCCCCAACACAGTCTACATTAACCCCCCCTGGGTGGGTTCACTCTGACCAAACTGGGTGGCCCCCCAATCTAGTCCATGTAAACCCCCCCACTTTTCAATAAAAAAATATTTTTTCAGAAATCCCCAACCCAGTCTACGTTAACCCCCCCTGGGGGGGTTTAAGCGGACCAGACTGGCCCCCCCAGTCTAATCCGCGTAAACCCCTGACTTTTCAATAAAAAAATATCTTTTAAGAAATCTTCAACCTAGTCCTCATTAACCCCCCCTAGGGGGGTTTACACGGGCCAGATCGGACCCCCCCAATTTGGTCCGCGTAAACCCCATTTCTCTCTCCAGAAAAAATAGCCACTCAGCCTCGCGTTAACCCTCCCTTGGAGGGATTACGTGGACCAGACTGGCCCCCCCAGTCCGGTCCACGTAAACCCCCCTCCCCCTCTCACAAACAAAAAAAAAGCTTTTTTATTAATTGTAGGGGCTTTATGGTGAGGACACACGCCGCATCACTCGACGGAGCACACGGAGCATGCCGGCATCCCTTTGGCTCGGCGATCATCTAGCAGATTAGCAGAGTTATCCCTATTTATTTTTTTTCATGCTTTAGGCCATGTTGGGCCTTGGATTAGTCCCTGCGTGGACACTGCTTTCTAGTTGTGGGCCCTTGTAGGCCAATTGGACATTTTTTTATGCTTTGTAGGCTTATTTAGAGGGCAAAGGGTTAGTGGGCCATCTTGTGCTCCACTCCTCCTTGGCCCATGTGGGGATTTGCACACCCACCCCTAGGGTTAGGGTTTTGGGCGCATCCCACCTCCTTCAAGTGGAGGAGGTAGCAGCCGCCTTCCTTTTTGGGCGCCCCCCCCTTTCCCCTTTCCACTCTCCCCCCCTTGCCTCACTTGAGCGCACCCTCCTTGATTGGAGGGAGGGCTGGTCGCAACCCCCCTTGAATGGAGGGAGTTGGGGCCCACCCCTCCTCCCATTTGCGCCCCCACCCCCCATGTGGCTAGGTTGAAACCCTAGTTTCCCCCCCCCGGGTATATAACCCTTGTATTTTCCTCCTTTTCAAATTAATGAACAATCAAACAATTTCTTGAGGAGCCTTTTTTGCGCATCCACCTCTTGGAGAGGGCGACCCTCTCCTCCTCCACAGCTCCTGCGACGGGAGCAACCCCGGGGTGCGACGCCCCATCCCCTCGGTGCAACGCCGAGGTTCCCTCCCTCTTCTACGTCGTCTCCGGTTCAATTCGTGAGTTCCAGATTCAGCTCCGAGTTGCAGCGGCTACCCCGTCTGGTGCTGATCGAATCTGAGCCCCCCCTCCTTTTTCTGTGGATACGTCTACAAGTCAGCGACGCGTGGGCCTTGGTTTCGCCTCGATCCGAGGTCGGCACCACCCGTGGCGGATTTCCTCGTGAGCTAGCGCAGGAGCCTCCATCTCTGCGCGCCCAGATCCAACCTCCTCCTTGCGAAAATCCCACAGGACGCACGACGCCGAGTTTGGATCTGATTTCTTCAGGGTTGGTACCTCTCGTCGTCCTCTTTCCAACGCCGCCAACCTCGTCTCCTTCCGACGCCCGAGCTGTTCGTGGCGTCCGTTCCCGTGAGGTCGCGCGGATCTGTCCAGTCCACCCGGCGCCAGAAGACCCGGCGACTTCCCGAGTTCACGGCGTCCAACCTCGACCAGATCTGGTCGAGCCCTTTGGTCCGGACCTGCTGCTCTGCGTCCCCAGCGTCCTCCCTCAAGCGGAGCCTCGTTCGCCTTCCAGAACAGCGAGTTACCATTTTCCCCGCTCGACAGCGCGGTTCTGGAGGCAGCTTTCTTGTCCCCACTTGCAGGTGCGGCCACGGCTTCCACGATCGGAATCTGAGGGCGCCCTTTGGCCGAGGCTTCCTCCTGCGACCTAACTGCGCGCCGTCGCTGACGGCACCCCAATCGGACCCCGGAGCGGACCGTGAGAGCCCTTTTCGCCGAGTCGCGCGTTGCTGCGATTCTGCCGGTCGGCGTCCGGGCCTTCCTCGCGATCAACCCCTCCACCGAGTGCCGCCCGTCAGCCCGTGTATCGGCCACCCCGAATGGAGTTGTTGTAGCCTGTTATCTCCCTGTGAGGAGTGGGCACCATTGCTGGCTTGTACTTTTCTTTCATTGTGTGTATCGGGGTTGTCGGTCTCGGCCGGGGTTCCTTCCCCACGCCTAGGCGTGGAGGTACGTGCGACGCTCCCCCTTCGGCATTCTGCTTTACTAGTATGTGATTATTGCATGCCGCGTGAGAGAGTAGGGATCCTAGCTAGCATTAAACACCGCGAGATCGTGAGCGAGAGTATTCCCATTCCGTGGCCCCAGTCGAGCACCGAGCTCGGACTGGACTCCTATAGTTGCGCGTCGGCTCCTTTGCCGCTTTGATCCACTCGCTTCCCTCATAGGGACGGCCGTGGACTTGGGTTTCTTGTTGAGAGACGCCTCTCCCCGGAGGAATAGTACGAAAGTCGTTCACTCGGCTTGCCTTGTCACGTGTGAGTGCTGGCCGCACTTGGTCTTCATAGTAGGTCCAGTCCTTTTTAGTCCCGTCCCGCGTCAAATTTGGTATCAGAGCATGGTCGTCCAGTTTGTCCCTACAGACTGAGGTCCTAGGCCATGTCGAGTCATTAGATTTGCTAGAGTTCATTTGAGTCCATAGGTCTACTACTTGCATTGGAGTCCATTGTTGATTTAGGAGTTTTCTGTCTAGGTTCGTGTCTAGTACCCTTTCATCCTTGTCCCTTAGAGTCTTGCATGCCCACCCGGCGTGGTACATCCTACCATCGCCCTATCCAGATGGCTGACCCTAGGAATCCCATCCCAGATGACCTATCCCTGCGGGAGATGATCGAGACCCTGAGTCTCAACTTTAGGAACCACGCCGATCGGATGGAGGGCCGGATGAAGGCCATGGAGGATCGGCTGGGAGATGTGGAGGGTCGGGTTGAGGCCTCTAACCGGACCATCCAAGGTCTGGTTGATCGCCCCCAGGGTAGAGCCCCACCGGTGGATGTTCCCGAGCAGGCCCATGGCCAACGTGACCCTGCTCCTCGACCCGACCAGCCTAGGGGAGGCAATAGGAGACCCCACGTGCATGAGGTAGATGATTTTGGGTCCGATAATGAGAGTGAGGGCTATGGCCGTGATCGCCAAGGCCATCGGTATTATAGGGATGAGGAAGATGAGCGTCTCCTTAGATCCGTGCGGGTGGACCCTCCTACCTTTGATGGGTCATTGGACCCCGATGTTTTTAGTGATTGGGCTGCTAGTATGGATCGTTATTTTGAGTGGGTCGACATGGCAGAACATCGGAAAGTCCGATATGCCAAGATGAAGTTGATTGGAAGGGCCCAAACCTACTGGGCCAATGTGGAGAGCCTAGTGAGACGTCAGGGCACACCCCCGATTGAGACGTGGGTAGATATGAAGGAGAAGCTCCGGCAGAAGTACGTCCCTCGTTCCTACCGCCACCAGTTAGTTGATCGGTGGCAGACCCTTAGTCAGGGGAACCGGCCTGTGGCAGAATACATCGCCGAATTTGATGATTGTCTCCTGCGATGTGGAGTCTCAGAGGAAGCCATCATGACTATAGCCCGCTTCCGTCGAGGTCTGCGACGGAACCTCCAGATTGAGTTACTCCGCCGCCACGTGGCTACCTTAGATGAGGCGTACCAGGTCGCTCGTGATATGGAGCTGTTTGAGTTTGAGTTTGTGCCCGATCAGCGCCCCGCTCCCACATACCCTCGTGGGACGGACTCTCGCACTAGCACAGGACAGTATGCGAGGGGACCCGTGGCCCGACCACAGGACCCCACTCGTCCGGATTTTGCTCCTAGGCCCCGGCCTCCACCTCCCCAGAGGGACTATCCACCTCGCCCCCAGGCCCCAGCTCCCGCACCCCCTCGGCCCCAGCAGCCCACTATTCCTACCCGACCTCAGCTTCCACCACCCCCGGCCCGTCGTGATGACAAGGGAAAGGGGCCGATGATTGGTGGAGCACCGCAGGGCTCTAGGCCTCGTGGAGATTGTTATCGATGCGGGGGGGTCGGTCATTATGCTGCTCTGTGCCCTTCTCGACAGCAGACCGTGGCCTTTGGAGATACCTCAGCAGGTGAGGCCGCACCCGAGGTCGAGCCTGTCAGTTATGAGGCAGACCCAGAGCTCGCCGAGGAGTTCTTTGATGAGTTGTTAGAGGGAGAGTCGTCAGGTGTCCAGGGCACGCAGTGCCAGGATGGTGTTCAGCTAGGTGTTGTCAGGTGCGTCTTGACCCAGCCTTTGGTGAGTGATGACTGGCGTCGCACCACCATTTTTCACACCTTTTGCAGGCTGGGTGGGAAGGTCTGTAAGGTGATTATTGATAGTGGGAGTTGCATTAATGCCATTTCCACGGGTACAGTGAAACGCTTGGGGTTAACCCCTGTGGACCATCCCTCCCCTTATCGTGTGTCATGGGTAGACACCACCTCTATTCCAGTCAGGCAGCGATGTCTGGTGCCTTTGCAGTTCCACGCCTACCAGGAGGAGATTTGGTGTGACGTGTTGCCTATGGAGGTAGGCAGCATTATCTTAGGGAGACCCTGGCTTTTCGATAGAGATGCTACCCTCCATGGCCGGTCGAACACATGCACCTTCGATCACAAAGGCCAGAGGATCACCCTTCATCCATCCCAGCCGACACGCCCTCCCGTTCGGGGTCCCACTGGGCCTAGTACCCCCAGCACTGATATTCCTGGGCCCAGTACCCCATCTTTGGCTCCGACCACGACACCCCCTCCTGTTGCTCCCACCCCGATTGATCCTCCGACTAGGAGGCTGATGCTTATTAGTCCCCGGGAGATGGAGCGCGAATTCATTAGAGGGGACCCCATCTACGCTGTCGTTGTTCGAGAGAGGGTTAGTGAGGCGGAGGGTGAGCTCCCTTCTGATGTTGCTGTTATCCTTCAGGAGTTTTCTGATGTTTTCCCTGCTGAGTTGCCTGAGGGTCTTCCCCCCATGCGGGATATACAGCACGCTATTGATTTGATCCCGGGGTCATCTCTACCCAACTTACCCCATTTTAGGATGAGCCCCGCTGATCATGCTGAGCTCCTGCGTCAGATTGAGGAGTTACTGGCCAGGGGATACATTCGTGAGAGCATGAGCCCTTGTGCCGTCCCTGCATTACTTGCCCCAAAGAAAGATGGTACTTGGAGGATGTGTGTAGACAGCCGTGCAATCAATAAGATCACGGTGAAGTACAGATTTCCCATTCCCCGCTTGGATGATATGTTGGATATGATGGCGGGAGCCACTGTGTTTTCCAAGATAGATTTAAAGAGTGGCTATCACCAGGTGAGAGTCAGGCCTGGTGATGAATGGAAGACGGCCTTTAAGACCAAGGATGGACTTTATGAGTGGCTGGTCATGCCCTTTGGGCTGACCAATGCTCCCAGCACCTTTATGCGGCTGATGACCCAGGTCCTGCGACCACTGATGGGGGTCTTCGTGGTTGTCTATTTCGATGATATACTCATTTATAGCCGCACCCGGGAGGACCACCTAGACCACCTTAGGCAGGTCTGTCTCATCCTGAGGAGAGAGAGCCTTTATGCTAACCCGAAGAAGTGCGCTTTCATGACTACACAGGTCACTTTCTTGGGGTTCATTGTCTCTAGTGATGGAGTCTCCGCCGACCCAGAGAAGGTCAGGGCTACAGTGGAGTGGCCCGAACCTCGCACCCTGCACGATGTCCGTAGTTTTCACGGGCTGGCGACCTTCTATCGCCGATTCATTCGAGGTTTCAGTTCCATCACCGCCCCCATCACTGATTGCATTCGAAAAGGGGCGTTTGAGTGGACCAGGGCCGCTTCGGCTGCATTTGCGCTCCTCAAGGAGCGCATGACCCAGGCACCTATCCTTCGTCTACCAGATTTCACGAAGGTGTTTGAGGTCTCTTGCGATGCCTCTGGGGTTGGTATTGGAGGAGTTCTGAGTCAGGAGGCTCACCCCGTTGCCTTTTTTAGCGAGAAGTTGGGGGATGCCCGACTGCGTTATTCTACATACGACAAGGAGTTCTACGCAGTTGTGCAGGCTCTGCGGCATTGGAGACACTATCTTCTACACCAGGAGTTCGTCCTATTTTCTGATCATGAGGCACTCCGATATCTCCATGCCCAGAAGAAACTCAACCCTCGTCATAGTCGTTGGGTAGAGTTCCTCCAGGAGTATACTTTTGTGCTGAGGCACAAGCCCGGTATGGAGAACCGGGTAGCTGATGCTTTGAGCCGTCGTGCTCACCTCTTGACCACCATGAGTGTAGAGGTGGTAGGGATGGATAGGATGAGGGAGTTGTACGCTGATTGTCCGGACTTCGGTCCGATCTACTCCACCCTCCAGGCAGGCCCGTCCCGAGAGTATTCGGATTACATGCTACATGACGGTTATCTTTTCCATGGGAGTCGCTTATGCGTTCCGCGGACCTCGGTTCGCGATTTTCTTACTTGGGAGATGCATGCGGGCGGTCTAGCTGGCCACTTCGGCCGGAATAAGACCGTTGAGGCAGTTGAGCATCGCTTCTATTGGCCTAGCCTGAAGCGTGATGTTGCCCGGATCGTGGCCCAGTGCCGCATTTGTGCTTTGGCCAAGCAGAGGAAGCAGAATACTGGCCTGTATACTCCCCTCCCTGTGCCGGACAGTCCATGGCATGACATCAGCATGGACTTTGTGCTAGGTCTGCCCCGTACCCCACGTCGTCATGATTCCATTTACGTGGTGGTAGACAGGTTCTCTAAGATGGCTTTGTTTATTCCCTGTTCCAAGACATCTGACGCCTCTAGAGTTGCCCGTCTGTTCTTCACTCATTGTGTCTCCCGGTTTGGGCTTCCACGTACCATAGTGTCCGATAGGGATGTGCGTTTCACGAGCTACTTTTGGAAAACCCTTTGGCATATGATGGGCACCCAGCTGAAATTCTCCACCGCCTACCACCCCCAGACCGATGGTCAAACAGAGGTAGTCAATAGGAGTTTGGGGGATCTTCTTAGGTGCCTAGTGCGTGATCGTGTCGGGGACTGGGACTTAGTTCTGCCTTTAGCAGAGTTTGCTTATAATGACTCGGTCAATAGGTCTACAGGTTTGAGCCCTTTTGAGATCGTTACTGGTCGAAGACCTAGGAAACCGATAGATTTGGTCCCTTCACCCATCCAGGCCCGTGTCTCTGAGTCAGCTGAGTCCTTTGCAGAACATATTAGGCAGTTGCATGAGCATATACGTCGTCATATAGAGGCCAGCAACGCACGTTATAAGGAATTAGCTGACGCGCATCGACGCACCCGTGAGTTCCAAGTGGGAGAGCACGTCATGATCAGGGTTAGACCTGAACGGTTCCCCTCGGGGGCCGTGAAGAAACTCCAGGACCGCGGTGCAGGACCCTTCCGAGTTCTGAAGCGAATAGGGTCGAATGCGTATGAGATTGAGCTGCCAGACGACTATGGGATCAGCTCAACGTTCAATGTCTCAGATCTGGTGGCATATCGGGATCCCGCGGTGATTCCCAGCGAGCTTTTTGGGCCTACCCCTCCTGTTGAGAGCATCACACCTTCGGAGCGTCCACCTCCTCCAGCCCCATTACAGACACGCGAGCATGTAGATTACATACTGGATGAGCAGGTGACCACGACCAGGAGCGGAGCCTACCAACGCTTTCTAGTGCGTTGGAGAGGGCGCCCTGCGACAGACGACACCTGGATCACACGTGGAGAGCTGGAGCGGATCGACCCGGACCTGCTGGAGCGTTACTTGAGCGACCGTGACCCTTACTCGACAGGGTCGAGCTCTTCCCACCCGGGGAGAATTGGTGAGGACACACGCCGCATCACTCGACGGAGCACACGGAGCATGCCGGCATCCCTTTGGCTCGGCGATCATCTAGCAGATTAGCAGAGTTATCCCTATTTATTTTTTTTCATGCTTTAGGCCATGTTGGGCCTTGGATTAGTCCCTGCGTGGACACTGCTTTCTAGTTGTGGGCCCTTGTAGGCCAATTGGACATTTTTTTATGCTTTGTAGGCTTATTTAGAGGGCAAAGGGTTAGTGGGCCATCTTGTGCTCCACTCCTCCTTGGCCCATGTGGGGATTTGCGCACCCACCCCTAGGGTTAGGGTTTTGGGCGCATCCCACCTCCTCCAAGTGGAGGAGGTAGCAGCCGCCTTCCTTTTTGGGCGCCCCCCCCTTTCCCCTTTCCACTCTCCCCCCCTTGCCTCACTTGAGCGCACCCTCCTTGATTGGAGGGAGGGCTGGTCGCAACCCCCCTTGAATGGAGGGAGTTGGGGCCCACCCCTCCTCCCATTTGCGCCCCCACCCCCCATGTGGCTAGGTTGAAACCCTAGTTTCCCCCCCCGGGTATATAACCCTTGTATTTTCCTCTTTTTCAAATTAATGAACAATCAAACAATTTCTTGAGGAGCCTTTTTTGCGCATCCACCTCTTGGAGAGGGCGACCCTCTCCTCCTCCACAGCTCCTGCGACGGGAGCAACCCCGGGGTGCGACGCCCCATCCCCTCGGTGCGACGCCGAGGTTCCCTCCCTCTTCTACGTCGTCTCCGGTTCAATTCGTGAGTTCCAGATTCAGCCCCGAGTTGCAGCGGCGACCCCGTCTGGTGCTGATCGAATCTGAGCCCCCCCTCCTTTTTCTGTGGATACGTCTACAAGTCAGCGACGCGTGGGCCTTGGTTTCGCCTCGATCCGAGGTCGGCACCACCCGTGGCGGATTTCCTCGTGAGCTAGCGCAGGAGCCTCCATCTCTGCGCGCCCAGATCCAACCTCCTCCTTGCGAAAATCCCACAGGACGCACGACGCCGAGTTTGGATCTGATTTCTTCAGGGTTGGTACCTCTCGTCGTCCTCTTTCCAACGCCGCCAACCTCGTCTCCTTCCGACGCCCGAGCTGTTCGTGGCGTCCGTTCCCGTGAGGTCGCGCGGATCTGTCCAGTCCACCCGGCGCCAGAAGACCCGGCGACTTCCCGAGTTCACGGCGTCCAACCTCGACCAGATCTGGTCGAGCCCTTTGGTCCAGACCTGCTGCTCTGCGTCCCCAGCGTCCTCCCTCAAGCGGAGCCTCGTTCGCCTTCCAGAACAGCGAGTTACCATTTTCCCCGCTCGACAGCGCGGTTCTGGAGGCAGCTTTCTTGTCCCCACTTGCAGGTGCGGCCACGGCTTCCACGATCGGAATCTGAGGGCGCCCTTTGGCCGAGGCTTCCTCCTGCGACCTAACTGCGCGCCGTCGCTGACGGCACCCCAATCGGACCCCGGAGCGGACCGTGAGAGCCCTTTTCGCCGAGTCGCGCGTTGCTGCGATTCTGCCGGTCGGCGTCCGGGCCTTCCTCGCGATCAACCCCTCCACCGAGTGCCGCCCGTCAGCCCGTGTATCGGCCACCCCGAATGGAGTTGTTGTAGCCTGTTATCTCCCTGCGAGGAGTGGGCACCATTGCTGGCTTGTACTTTTCTTTCATTGTGTGTATCGGGGTTGTCGGTCTCGGCCGGGGTTCCTTCCCCACGCCTAGGCGTGGAGGTACGTGCGACGCTCCCCCTTCGGCATTCTGCTTTACTAGTATGTGATTATTGCATGCCGCGTGAGAGAGTAGGGATCCTAGCTAGCATTAAACACCGCGAGATCGTGAGCGAGAGTATTCCCATTCCGTGGCCCCAGTCGAGCACCGAGCTCGGACTGGACTCCTATAGTTGCACGTCGGCTCCTTTGCCGCTTTGATCCACTCGCTTCCCTCATAGGGACGGCCGTGGACTTGGGTTTCTTGTTGAGAGACGCCTCTCCCCGGAGGAATAGTACGGAAGTCGTTCACTCGGCTTGCCTTGTCACGTGTGAGTGCTAGCCGCACTTGGTCTTCATAGTAGGTCCAGTCCTTTTTAGTCCCGTTCCGCGTCACTTTACCCGGACTAGGGCACCCCCTTCATTCTAATCCGGGTAAACCCCCCTACCCTTCAACTTCCCCTATAAAATCCCCCTTTGGGATTCTAAAGAGAAGGATCGATGGATGGATCATCCAACAGCCCAGACCCAGCACATGCAAAGAGAACTTAGCGCGTGGAGCTCGGAAGGCTTTGTTGGCTTGTTTCGCTAAACACACGCCGAGGGTATGCCACATGATCATCCCTCATACCTCATTTAGCCAAGACGCAAGCCTCCACATCAGACGAGAACATGTTCGCAAGTTTTGATGCAAGATGGAGTATCAAGTCCCTACCTTGATGAACGTGCCTTGTCCGAATGCCACTTCACGATCGTGCCCTACCTAGATGCTGCTTCAGGTAAAGCACCTTGCCCGGTCGCTACCTCGATGATCGTGCACTGCCCGAATGCTACTTTGATGAAAGCACCCTACCCGATCTATACCTCGATAATCGTGCCCTACCCGGATGTTGTTTTGATTGAAGCACCTTGTCCAGTACCTGTCTCGATGATCATGCGCCGCCCGGATGTCACCTCGATGAGCACGCCCTGAATGCAGTTACCTGGATCACTGGCATACTTCATGAGTCTTGACACAAGATGAAGTGTCAAGCCCCTACCTCTATGAACGCACCCCGAACACGACCATCGAGGTCTCATGGCGCCCAGCTCCTTCAGTCACAACAGTGCCCCCTACACTTGACTGCCAGTCTCAGACGTGCCTGACCGCCAATGTCTCATGGTGCCCAGTCCCTTCAGTCACAAGGATGCCCACGGCACCCGACTGCCAGTCTCAGACGGGCCCGACTGTCAGGGTCTCACAGTGTCTAGTCCCTTCAGTCACAACGGTGCCCCCGACACCCGACAACCAGTCTCAGACGCGCCCGACCGCCTGGGCCTCGCGGCACCCAGCCCCCTCAGTCACAACAATGGCCCCGACACCCGACTGCCAGTCTCAGCTGCGCCCGACAGCTTGGGTCTCCCGGTGCCCAGGTCCCTCAGCTACAACGATGCCCCCGGCACCCGACCGCCAGTTTCAACGGTGCCCGTCCAGCTTCTATCTCAATGATGCCTACTGGTTCCTGGCCTTACTAACTACACCAGCTTTAGCTGCACCCTACGGTCATGGTCTTAACGGCGCCCAGATACCCCAGTCCCAACGGTGCCAATGGCACCCGACTGCCCAGCTACTCCAGCCACAGCGGTGCCCAAGGCACCCGACTACCCACTCCAGACGATGCCTGGCTACTTCAGCCCCAGCGGCGCTCAGCCACTCCAGTCTCAGCGGCGTTCATGGCACCTAATTATTCCAGTAACGGTGTCCGGGGTACCCAACTCTCCCAGTTTCAACGGTGCCTGGTCACCCCAATCATAGTTATGGTTAGGACCCCGACTGCTCCAATCACAACTATGCCAACGGCACCTAGTTACTCCATTCACAGTGATGCCTACGGCCTCGATTGCCGCAATCACAACGGTGCCCATAGCACCTGGCTGCTCCAAGCTCAAGGACACCTAGTTGCTTCAGTCATGGTGGTACTCACGCCGTCCGACCGCTCCAGTCTCAACAGCGCTCTGCCACCCCTGTCTCAACAGTGCCCAGTCACTCCAGTCACAGTGGTGCCCTCGCCATCTGGTCGCCTCGTTCATAACAATGCCCAGCTACTCCAACACAGCGATGCCCACGTCACCCCAACTTCCCCGATCTCGACACTATCCCATATCGGGAATACATTGTGACGCCCCTCGGGTGATATCTTGCCGAGTCACGAGTCATCTGATGGACACTATGTACAAAAGCGGAAATACGCGCATGACAACGCAATGACCCAGGGACCGTCACAAATGACGAAATTGTCTCGTGACTTGCACACATTTGTAATCGGGCTTTCATGCCCCCACATAATGCCTTTTACGGCAGATAATTATGTAATCCAGTCAGGGAATTGATCCCCATCCTTGCCAGCTACCAGTCTCAATACTGTCCAGCAGACTGCCATCTGTCTCCCAGCTCGGTCCTAACTCCTCTTACCAGATAGCTCCACGCCCGAGCCATGACCTGCCTGCTCCCTGTCAAGCCGGTGTCAGCCGCTCCGTGCCCAAGCTAGAACATTCCTGCTCCCTACCGAGCCAGTGTCTGTTGCTCCTCTATCCGAGGCAATACCTCGTTCTCATAAACCCAGAGTGCATATCCTCTCTAGTGTCCACATTGGAACCAGTCTCTCTACCCTCAGTTATCCCTACTGTGTTGTTGTTGCCCTGTCACTGTTGCATGGACTAAGCCCTCTCGACGTCGTGGCTCCCAGGGTCCCTGACTCTACTCTTCGACAGTAGAAACAAAGGTGTTCAGGCTCCGTCCGATATAAAATCAACACTGATTGCTTGCGATCGATGGGGAAGACATCCAGTACACGAGCCCCTACAATCGCCTGCACTCTTACCAGCAGAACCTCCTTATCTCCACGTGGCGCACGATAGTTCATGCCCACGTGCCGTGCCCTGGCGTCACATCCCCTGTCAAACACTTGGTTCTGCAGGTGATCGTCGAGAAATCGACTGGCACGCCCGCATTCCATTCAGCCATCCCTATCCCAATTTTCCAGAACGATTAACCATATGCCATTCTTTCCTATGCATTCCTATCGTTCTTTTCACCTTCTTGTCAATACCCCCAAAATTCCAGTGTGCCAAGTCGACCGGCCTTCCATAAAAGGCGAGTGTGTGTCACCGTCGCAAGGAAAATAGAAGAAATTTCTCATGAGCCAACACATGTCCATACTGTCCACAGTAAAAATACGAAACATTTCTTCTTTTTAGTGGAAAAGTGTGTCTAACAGAAGAGTTCTCAACATGCACACTAGAGCGAGTGAAATTATTTTTTCATTTTTGCACCAGATTTGTTTTCTTTTTCTAATTTGTTTTGTTTTTTATCGTTTTGACCGACACGCTGATTTCGGGGTGATTTAGAAGTGCTGGCTACATTAGAGCTTTGAAAAAATGAGGTTAACAATTTGTTCTAAAAGGACTTCTTATTTACAGGGGTGTAGCCAAGCCCCTCTCTCTAAAAATTAATTTTAGTTCTCAAGATTTTATTTAAGTTTTCTTTCCCTTTAACAAATTTTGACAAGGAATCATTTAACTCTTTGATTTTATTTTCCAAAGGTGAAATTTGTAATTCAGAACTAGCAATCTCTTTCTCACGAGCAACAAGTCTATCGCTCAACATACCATTCACAGTTTTGTAACTCTCTATTCCTTGCTCTAACTCATGCAATATTTCTAAGTCATTATCAACAATACATTTTCCTTTTTCATATGCACTTAGTTTATCAATCAACATTGCATTTTGTTCTTTCAAT
Source organism: Amorphophallus konjac (assembly GCA_022559845.1). Lineage (NCBI taxonomy): Eukaryota > Viridiplantae > Streptophyta > Magnoliopsida > Alismatales > Araceae > Amorphophallus > Amorphophallus konjac. The sequence continues at coordinate 155,660,817 of CM040121.1, forward strand.
CTTTCATTCTCATCAACGAGTGTCTTATTCAAACTTAATTCATCAAGTAATTTTTGGTCATTCGACATTGATTCCAATTTATCTTTGAGCTCCTTTTTAATTTCTTCAAATTGATTGATCTTATCAAGCAGGATGTCATTTTCTTTTCTTAAAGAAACAATTTGTCCCGTATACATGTCAATATCAATCAAGAGACATTCATTTAAGTTTTCAAGCTCTGAACATTTTTCACAAGAGGAGTTATCATGAAGATTGTTTTCAAGTTTCTTTTTAAATTTCTTATTTTCAGATTTCATTTTCTTGCACTTTCTTAACAATTCATCATAAGCATCCATTAAATCTTCAAAAGAAATTTCCTCATGATTAGAATTCACCTCTATGTTTTTCTCATTGAGCTAATCACTATTGTTTGTCATCAAAAATACATTCTTCATCTTCCCTTCATGAAGCTTGATCAGATCGTCCCATATCTCCTTGGCTATGTTGTAGGTGATTCTTCCGTGTCTTTCCCGTCTTCTCATCAAGCGTGTGTGTCATTACCCCCAACCATTTCACCAACGCCACAGTGCCCTTTCAGTTGGCCACTCCTTCTCTACGCGTGACATCGTTCACATCTTGGCGATCACGGTGGGACCTCTACAATTTTCTTTGGTTACCCATGTATTTTCGGCACCCGCGTGTGCCCCTCCACTTGGCAACCACGTGTGCCCCTCCTTATTGCGCCCACGTGTGCTATAGTTGTGCTCCCAGCAGCACTTTTGCTATTTAATCTTCATCCCTCGTGCACCACGTGCACTTTTCCCCAGTCCCTTGTGGTTTCCCGAGAGGTTTGCGTTGTTTCAGAAAGGAGAGCGGTAATATCTTTCTATTTTGTATTGGCATATCTCTGTTCCCTCTGTTCTATTTGTGTGTTCTATATATCTCTGTCACGCACTGCATTTGCATAACATTCTCCCCTATTTTTTTACACTTTTTTAGGGTTACCCTCTCTCGGTGAAGGAAGAAGTCTCTGTTCAGGAATTCCTCTCGACGGACTAGGATCTCCTCCATCGGGACCTCCGTAAGTCCCCGATAGCGAAGGATTCCCTCTTCATTCACTGTACTGGTTGTACCATCGAAGTTCCCCGAAGCTAGTTGACCCATTCGTGGTGAGACAAGTGACCTTCGTTGACACGGCGATGAATCAAATTGTAACTAGGGTCCCCTCTATTTTGTGTGAACTTCAGATTTGTTAAAAAAAAGGAAGAAGCATAAGAGCATCCACTTGTTTGATAATCTCTGCTATTTGTTTGTTGGTGCATGTTTTTACGTTCCGAAAAAATTCTGAAAATGACCCACGAGTCTTTTGAGGAGTACCACCCGGGTCGTGGCCACTCGGCTGACCCACATGTCCATGCTATGGACGCAGGCCCTTCCCACGAGCCCTCACAAGAGGTGCATGCTATTGTAGGGGATGCATCCACGTCCCAGGACATCTCCTCCATGTTGGGTGTCCTTGCTAACACAGAGCTCAGTCCTAAGCAACTCCGAGCCTTTCAGGTCATTCTAAAGGGGAAGTCTGTTTCTCCCGCTCCCCAGGAATCAACTCCAGCCATCACACCCCTCCATGTGTCGGTGCAGGCTATCCCTTCCTCTTCACCGGTACAAGCTATCCCCTCTCCATCGCCGGTACAGGCCATTTCTTCTCCTTCGCTTCAAGGGCGGGCAAGTCAACAGCCTCCCTCTTTCCAATTCCCATCACAATGTTAAACTCCAGCCGTTCCTCACACACCACTTCAGCTAGGTCCATCTACTAGCAGGCCGCCACACCCCTCTAGTTTAGGGTTCCCTTCTCAGACCTCCGGGAGGCCTCTCCCTCTTCAGAGGCAGGCACCACCTTCACACACTAATGACCTTCAATCACTCCTCAATAAGTTGAATAAAATGGATGAGCAATATCGGGACTTGAAAAATATGGTGGACGTAAAGTCCACCCCTGAGGTCACCCTTCCAATCCTCCCAGTGTTCCATCTCACTCCCTCAGAAATGTCTACGTACCGAAGGTACAACGGCACTGGCAACCCCTTCATTCACCTCAAGGATTTCATGTATGAATGCTCCTTCTGGCAAAACGATAAAAGGTCCCTGACATATCTCTTCCAGAGATCATTGGATGGCACCGCTCTAGAATAGTTCTATTCCCTGGAGCCGAGCGAGGCTTAAAACTTTGATGCAGTCCAAAGGAAATTCCTACAGAAGTACGGGGATAGGGTTGGTCCCTCTCTCTCTATTACCGACTAGGTGGCTGAAAAAATGAGGGTGGATGAAGATTTCGTCCAATATGCAGACAGATGGAGGTCCCTGGCCGAGAGAATAAGGGATACCCTCTCAGAGCCAGAGCAAGTGAAGATGATCGTGTCTAATGCCACCCCGCAGTTTAGACACGTCTTGGCCATGAATAAGCTCACCACCATGGAGGAGTTGTATGAGAGAGCCAGATATGTCCAAACCCAATTAAAAGATTCCCCTCTCATGCACATGTTTGAACCGGCAAAGTCCAGGATGGTCATGAAAACAAACACTGGTGTCCAATGTGGAGTAATGGAAGGGGTTGTAGCAAATGAGCAAGTGAACACCGTTGGCAGCCCCAACTAGCCAACCAACCCAAGATTCCCACACATGCCGCGACTTCCCCTCCAGTAGGGTCCATACCCCTCACATCCTCCACCACAAAATAATGCTCTCCAGAATAATATGCCTCAACCATTTCAACCCCAGCAACAACAACCACCTCTCCAGTATCACCAAGTTCCGCCCCTTGGGAATTATGGTCCTCCCCAACAACAAAGGAGGCCAGTTGGCCCCAAGAGAGCCCATTATCCACCATTATCGGAATCATTACCGAACATATTCAATGCCCTCATGGCTGCCAGCGCACTCACCCTTCCCAAGGAAAGAGCTGTATGGCCCCCGAACATTGACACTTCTAGATACTGTGTTTACCACATACAGTCGGGTCATACAGTGGAAAACGACTTCCATTTCAAAGATTATATTTATGATATGAATGATGAAGGTGGGATTGATTGGGATGAAATGAGGCGATACATCGCCATAGTAAAGGCCAGGATGTTGGGTTCGGTGCTATGTATTCAGAGGGGGGGGTGAATGAATATACCCTTTAAAAACTTCGCCCAATTTAAAATCTAATGCTCACTAAAATTGCTAGTTCGCTAACTAGACAAACCTGAAGGCTAATAAGCAGTTGCGGAATTAAACAAACACACAGTGAGCAATCAAGGCAAAGTGCACCTAAGCATTCATCTAGAGCCAATCAGATAGAAGAAATCAAACCACTACACAATGGGTTTTTAGGTGGTTCGGTCTTGCAGACCTACGTCCACCCCACACTCAACCCGAGTGTGGATTCCGCTGACTCACAGCTTGAACAGCTGGGCATCACAGCTTGCCATACAATCCGCTGAGCCTCACAGCTTGCTGTCCGAAGGCTCTCCTCTACTTCTGCTTCACTGTATAGACTTTTCCCTTTCATCGATCAGCTACAAACAAAGGATTCTTCATCATATATATAGTGCAACAAGGTGGATAGGGTCGTGTGGCTTCCACATCTCCCGCCCAAAGGCTTTTCACCAGAACCGAGGCATTTCGTCCACCTGGCAGCATCCTCACTGAGCTGCATCCACGTGTCATAATCTGGGCACCTCGTCCTTCCTTGGATCACGTGTCTTCATTAGGCTTCACGAAGGGTGCCTGTCAGACAGAGAATCAAGTTATTAGTTTAAGTCTAAAACCCTGTATAGACTTTGCAGGATGTAATGTATAGACTTCAGTGTATAGACTTTGTGAGCTCGAATACATTGTATAGACTTCAGTGTATAGACTTTGTGAGCTCGAATACATTGTATAGACTTCACTATGTGTAAGCTTGTGAAGGCGAATGCAATGTACAGACTCCAGACTGTGAAGGCTTTGTGAATGTGAATGCATTGTACAGACTTCACGTTATGCTTGAGACACTAAGGAAGATAGACAATGTATGGACTTAGGCAATTGAAAGGCTTGCCAGTGTATGGACTTGTTGAATGTGCAGCAATGTGCAGACTTCAATGAAAGATGCAATGTGTAGACTTGACAGACACAACGTGCAACAATGTATAGACCTGAAACACTAGATGCACGATGTACAGACTTCAACTAAAATGATGCACAATGTACATACATGAATGTTGTGCGATGTATGGACTTAGCTGGCCTTCAGCTCGATGTATAGACCTTGCCAAAGGAAATGGCTGTACAAACTTGACCAAGGCAAAGCAATCGAATGTATGGACTTGCCAACTGGGCAATGTACAGACTTGAACAAGGCAAAGTCTGTACAGACTTCAAGGTTCACAATGTATAGACTTTGGCAAGGGAATGACTATACATACTTGCACAGTTCTAGGATGTATAGACTTGCCAAGGGAAACGACGGTAAAGCTATCGGTGTATAGACTTCGAGAGCAACGTCGGTAAAGCTACTGATGTATAGACTTGCAAGATCACTGATGGATGTACAGACTTCACCTCGAGCAATCTACAATGCAGTGTATGGACTTGAAGAACAATGCAGGACGTTGTACAGACTTCACTGATGCATGCTACAGTCCAATGTATGGACTTAGCTTCGTGCATGCTATAGTCCAATGTATGGACTTTGAATGTTGATGCATGAACAGTCCGATGTACATACTTCCAATGCAATGCAATGTATGGACTTCAAATAAGACGCTGCATGAGACGCTGAAGTCTGTATAGACTTTGGCCAATGCATAAGATGCTTAGAAAGACGCTGGACGTTGTACAGACTTAGCCTAAGACAATGCATGAGATGGACGATGTATAGACTTGGGCTGAATGCATGAACATGCCGTTGTACAGACTTGTAAAGCTTGAAGGCCAATGTAATGTATAGACTTACATGAGACGCTCAATGAGACGCTCAATGTACACACTTCAAGTCCAGTGTATAGACATTGCCTTAGACTCTAAATGAGACAGACGTTGTGCTGACTTTAGCCAATGCAATGTATAGACTTTGGGTTCGCCATGCAGTGTATAGACTTAGACATCCTTCAGCTCAATGTATAGACTTCAAAAATGATGCATGCAATGCAACGCAGACACTGGCTGTATAGACTTGGATATGTAGGAATGCAAATGACTCTGTACAGACTTGGATGCTTGTGTATGCATGAGGGCAATGTACAAACTATGCATATGCACACTAGCGAGTGAATAGACTTGGCTATGGCATCAAAGTATGCACAACGTAAAAGACGCCTTCTTCCTAGGCGTTTGATTCAAAAGTGACGCCACTTCTGGTGGTCGTCAAATTCCAAGTTCATCTGAATGTATAGACTTCACGATGTGCAGACTTGCCAAAGACAAGGCTGTACAGACTTAATGAACGATGCAAGACAAACGAATGTATAGACTTGCATGAAGCACATGATGCATTGTACAGACTTGGGCTGTACAGACTTCCACTCAACTGCGATGACGCTGCATGAGACACTAAATAAGATGGACATATGTATAGACTTGTGTTCTGAGGGAGTCGACCCATCAAGGAAAGGGGGGTCGACCCATCTAAGTGCACTGAGGCAGTATATGCACAGAAGAAGCAATATACGCACAGAAGAAGCAATGCACCGATCTTAATTCAAGCACAAAACACATTATGCACTTAGTATGGAACACTGCATGATTTAGCACACTCATGTATTCTCCACAAAATAGATCAGATATAACATACTCAAGCATTCTCCAGAGAATATATCAGTCATATGCATTCATGTTGCTATCATTCAATGTGATGTTCTTAACAAAACAATATGGTGACTCATTCATGTTGCTATCATTCAATGTGATGTTCTTAACAAAACAATATGGTGACTCATTCATGTTGCTATCATTAAAACACCACATTATCATCAAAGCACAAGGGGCACAACAATCTCGCCCTTTTTGATGATGGCAACATAATGAGTCACACTGACTCGTCAAACTATTCTCCCCCTTTGACATAATCAAAAAGAGAGGGAATGGTTTGAGAGACAAAATTCAGCACACAAAGTCAAAGAATGAAACATGGTTCATGAAAATGAAGTTCTCCCTTATGATAATGAAACAGCTCTCCCCCTATCAACATGCAAGATGTACTACTCTCCCCTTAAAAGCAGATGACCCATAACTTCCCCTGAAGTGCAGGAATGAACTCTGGTTATCCAATAAATCAATCTGAAATCTGCCATTATAAAGAATCTGAATTCTGGTTGCATGAACAGAATGAACCAGGTGAAACATCCACAGAACCAGAGCTGATTGTAAAACAAGATGGAAGATTCCAACAGTGTGGAGAGTAAAGTGATTGAAGATAGAAAGGCAAGAGTAGATAACAATCATCACAAGACATCTCAATGAATAATCAATATCAAGATTTATGTTGATCAGGCTATCTGGAAAGAATCTGATCATGAGGGATTTTAAAGCTTGCACCACTTCAATAAGTCTTAAGTTGTATAGACTCTTCTATCATAAAGGGTTATGAAGTGGCAACTTAACCAATCTGATTTAATTTTGATGTATACCAAATTTGCCAAATTAAACTCAATACTCATATCTAAATCCAAGTTTTAATAAAGGTGAACCAAATATTCAGATAACACTCAGAAACAATCATCTTTTATCTTACACATATGATCTCAATAGCACCTTTGAAAAATATACACAGATTAGTACAGAAGTTAAACACTTTTCTAAGAACATGAGTTGACAGAATTTTTCAAAATATTTTCATTTGAAGCACTTTTTATTTTCCTGAGTAATTTAGGTTGATCAACACCTTTTTACATGAGGCACAACACGTCTCAGGTGAAGTGACCCAGTTACTCAGTGTGATAACTGTCATTGCCTCTCAACTTCGAGAACAGAGTTAGCAATATAAGTGTCTTTTACATGAGAAGACACCTTGATCAGAGGCCAGACTCCCCAGTTACTCAACACAGATATGCCATTGCTCTGTCAGGTTTTCAATGAATTTTCATTTTAAGTGACTATGACACTTCATGACTTGGTTTCACTCCATTTCTTTGATGGAAGTCCCAGTTTCTCAGTGAACAAAGTCATTTCATTACTCACTGATTTTATTTCCTGTCAAATTTTTCAAGGTTAATGTTTAACAACAATACTCACTTTGTGTATCTTAACCAAAGTAGCCATGATTTCAAATTTTCAGATATCTGATGAGAGAGTCTAAGGTTTTTATGACACAGATGGTTAAGATTTATTAAAGCCTATCATTCAGATATTTTTAATTCATTTAATTACAAATCTGAGAATACATTAATCTTATATCAGTCTGATTCAGTGGTAATTCTTAAACCTATATGATAGGAATTTCTACCAAGTTCTCAGACTGAATTGCATGACATCCAGCTTAATTACCTCTGATCAGAACAAATAAATTTAGCTGACCAACAATCAATAGTAGCAACAAATCAGTCACACCAACTGAGACAAATGTGAAAGGTGAGTATAGGCTGGTGCAAGAGTAAATCACCAATAGAGAAATATTTCAGAAGAGTGAACATCAACACACAGTGGCTGAGTCTGGAGTTCAGACAGATCAGCTGACAGGTAGTATCATGAAGAGAGTTGAAGGAGACTCTTCTTTAACAACTCAACGAATGGAAGGCAGAATCCATTTTCAAGAGAGAGAGAAATATGTCAACAGATGAGAGTTGATCAATTACTAGACAATAGGTGTTCAACATATGACAATTAAAAAAAAAACACCAATTCTAAATGCTCCCCCTGTCTAGATGCAATGAAATTTCTTTTTAGGTTTTTCAACTGCACTACTCTTCATATGCAACATCAGTCAAACTCCCCCTGACTAAGTGCATGAAATACAATTAATGAACTGCTCATGATTTTAGAATATGCTCAAGAAGAATTCATGCTTTGTTCAATCAGAGAGAGAATTTATCATATGCATCAATTTCATTTCAGATTTTCAGATTTTTCAAATTTTATGATATTCAGTACACTGCTCTATATGAAAACTAGACCCTTGGTACTCGATAGAGAACCTGGTCTCAAGGACCATCTCACACATAGTAAGAACCTCCAGGCAGATTTCCCTACCTTTTAGTAGCTTACCATTTGATATACTAGGGTCATGCAAAGAGATGCAATGCAGAGAAGTCCTATGTGTAGCCAGTTACTTCTTTTTGAATTTTTCAGTATGATGATGTGCAATGCATTCACAACATATATGCATATGCAATTTCAGACAATCATCAATATGCAAATCATGTATGAGGAGAGTTCAGAAAATCCCAACATGATAATGCTAAACATGATAGAATGTGCAAAACACAAATTTAACATGCTATGCTATCATCTAAAGGACACAACTTCAGAAGACAGACTTTAAACTGAGTTTTCAGAACTAACCTGAATAGTCCACTTCTGGGGGTTTCACTTTTGAGTGCCTTGGATTATTAACCCCTTTATTCTTCAGCTTCCAAGGCACACCTGCAAAGATTAATCATTTTGATCCTACAGGAACCCAAGAAGTCTTGGGTCCTGAATTACCCCTATCAGGTGTTCTAAACAGTTTCTTAGCAACATGGTCATCAAATTTCATCAGAAAATAATTTTCCATAGAGTGACCATATTTACCACAATATCTACCTGAAACAGCAGATTTTCTGGTCCTATGATGCATATCAACAGCATCATGAGACCTATGATACTGAGCATGAATTGTTCTGTTGTAAACATGAGCATTTTATTTCTTATTACCTGATGACCAACATTCAGTAAATCTGTGACCTACCTTGCCATAGTTAAAACATGAAATGTTTGCACTTCTTGTTCTAAAGAATTCAGCAGATTTGAAGTTACTATGAGTTCCCTGAACATGCCAGCAGTCCTTGACTGTATGACCATATTTCCCACATTCAAAGCACCTAACATGCTTACTTCTAGATCCAGAATTATTCCTGTAATTCCCTGCCCAACACTCAACAGCCTTATGACCTGGCTTGTTGCAATTGAAGCATGTGATGTGCTGGTTGAACTTAAGTTTGTTTCTTTTGTACCCATGATGATCAGAGGATTTAGCTTGCATTTTATCATCTTGTTTCATGATGAAACATGCATCCATGATATGACCATGCTTACCACAGTAATAGCAAGAAGCATCAGATTTCTAGGGGCATGATTTCTATCAGAGGAATTCCTAGATGCATGCGAATGAGTACAAGAGGCATGAGCATTTTGCATTGACCCATCAGATTCAGCAGAGCTAACAGATTTCAGGGTATAACCAGAAATATTCTTTGCCTTCTTTGTTTGACTCTTTCTTTTTAATTTCTGATTATTTTCAACAGGTTTTGTTTGTTTTTCAATTTTCTGGGCTTTGAACTGAAATACAGATGTTGAAGGTGATTTCTGATTTTCATTTTATTTTGTTTTGGGGATTGCTTTGAAGTACCAGCTACATCAAAACTTTGCACAAAAGTAGAGTATAGCTGGTTTCTAATAATTTTCTTAATATCAGAACTACAGCTTATCCCCTTTCTTGAATTGTCATTCTTATCTTCCATGACAGTTTTTATCTTTCCTTCATTTTTAGCAGAATTGGATGCTAATTTTTCTAGATCCTGAATCTTATTTTCCAAAGATGTTATATGAAGCTCATAACTGGCTATCTCCTGTTCACTGCAATTGACACATTCACTTAAAATTTTATTTGCAGTTTTATACTTCTCAATTTCTTGTTCTAGACTGATCACCCTTTGTGATTCTCCATCACAAGTGAATTTTCCCTTTTTTAATGTGAGAAGAGTTTCAGATAAGCCAGTGTTTAAACACTTTAGTTTTTCAATTTCAGCTTTCAGTTCAGTGTTTTCCTTCTCAATTTTTTGAGGTTGAGCTTCCTTAAAAACATATTTCTCTTTTTCGATAGTCAGAAACCTCTGTGAGAACACAGTATTTAAAACCATCAGTTTTTTGTTTTGTTCCCTCAATTCTTTGTTCTCTTCAGATAGCTTCATGACTCCTTCATTACATGTTCCATTTCCAGACATAAGCTCCAATTTTTTAATTAGTTCATCTTCTCTTTCTTCTGCTTTAATTTTCTCAGCAAGCAGATTTTTGTGATCATCTTTAAGTGAGGCAATTTGTTTATTTAGCCATTCATTCTCACTATAAAGATTTTCATTACATTCTCTTAAAGCTGAGCACATTTTGCAGTTTGATTCAGCAGAAGAAGAGTGTGAAACCTTAATCCTTTCCAACTCTTCTAGATTCATCAATTGTTCATTAGTTTTCAGTTTCAGTTGACTTTCTAATTTGGAAATTTTATTGAAACCTTCTTGGTTTTCCTTTTTCAATAGGCACATTTGTTTCATATTCAAGTGATTCTCAGACAGACATTTATCATACAATTCATTTATCTTCAAGCACTTTTCACATGATGAATTAGAATCACTTTTATCAATTTTCCTTTTCATTTTCTTATGTTATTTTCTTAAATGATCATAAGATTCCAGCAGTTCATTATATGCAACAATCCAATCATCCAGGGTGTAATTTTTGAAGATGTTTACCTGATCATCGTCTTGTTCTTCATCATGATTGCTACTTGGTTCACTCCCTTGAGCCATCATGCATCGATCATTATCTCTATCGCAAGTAGTCTTCAACTTATCCAGGACTTCCTTGGCAGACCTGTAGGATGATACGCATGAAATTAGTGCTCTGTCAATTGCTGATTTTACCAAATTCAATGCTCTAGAGTTGATGGAGTCTTTCATTCTGTCCTTCTTGGTCCATTTGAATTTATCCTTCGACAGTTTGTATGAACCGTGAGTCATTACCTTCCACAAGTCAGGATCGGTTGTCCTTACATACCGATGCAACTTTTCGAGCCATGGGCCAAGGTTGCCACCTCTGAATATCAGTGGATGAGCCATCAAAATAGATAACAGACATATTCAAAGCATAAAACAATCGACAAGAAAAACACCACAACCAGATAAGCAAAACACGGCACTAACTCAGTGATGCTAAACAACGAGCAGAAGAAGCCCACTCTGAAATGCACCAAACAGAAATGCAGGATCTGCTGCGGATTGTTAGATCCTATGCACAGCAACCTGCTCTGATACCAAGTGTTGGGTTCGGTGCTATGTATTTAGAGGGGGGGTGAATGAATATACCCTTTAAAAACTTCACCCAATTTAAAATCTAATGCTCACTAAAATTGCTAGTTCGCTAACTAGACAAACCTGAAGGCTAATAAGCAGTTGCAGAATTAAACAAACACACAGTGAGCAATCAAGGCAAAGCGCACCTAAGCATTCATCTAGCGCCAATCAGATAGAAGAAATCAAACCACTGCATAATGGGTTTTTAGGTGGTTCGGTCCTGCAGACCTACGTCCACCCCACACTCAACCCGAGTGTGGATTCCGCTGACTCACAGCTTGAACAGCTGGGCATCACAGCTTGTCATACAATCCGCTGAGCCTCACAGCTTGCTGTCCGAGGAATCCTCCTCGCCTGCTAAGCCTCATAGCTTGCTCTGCTGGGCAATGCAGCTTAGCCGTCCAGTGGAATCCTCCACTGCAAATGCTGACAAACAGCTTGAAGAAAGGTATAAAAGGAAAAACGAAGGATAGAAACAATCAGCGACTGAAAGCTGAAAATGAAAGCACAAATGTGGCTCCTAAGAGCTGACTGGAGTGGATCTGATCCGACTTCCAGTAAAGACTGATCTTCAGAATGAAGCTTCTCTCTACCCTTCTTCTTCTTCCGATCACTCTATCTCACTCTCTCTCTCTCTTTCCTTCTCTTCCTCTTTTATCTGCTCGAGCTCTCTATCTCTCACTTTTTCTTCTTTTTTTTCTGCTCTTCTTCTCTCTCTCTTTTTCTTCTCTGCTCTTCACATTGGATCGAGAAGGCTCTCCTCTGCTTCTGCTTCACTGTATAGACTTTTCCCTTTCATCGATCAGCTACAGACAAAGGATTCTTCATCATATATATAGTGTAGCAGGGTGGATAGGGTCGTGTGGCTTCCACATCTCCCGCCCAAAGGCTTTTTGCCAAAACCGAGGCATTTTGTCCACCTGGCAGCATCCTGGCTGGGCTGCATCCACGTGTCATAATCTGGGCACCTCGTCCTTCCTTGGATCGCGTGTCTTCATTAGGCTTCACGAAGGGTGCCTGTCAGACAGAGAATCAAGTTATCAGTTTAAGTCTAAAACCCTGTACAGACTTTGCATGATGTAATGTATAGACTTCAGTGTATAGACTTTGTGAGCTCGAATACATTGTATAGACTTCACTATGTGTAAGCTTGTGAAGGCGAATACAATGTACAGACTCCAAACTGTGAAGGCTTTGTGAATGTGAATGCATTGTACAGACTTCACGTTATGCTTGAGACACTAAGGAAGACAGACAATGTATGGACTTAGGCAATTGAAAGGCTTGCCAGTGTATGGACTTGTTGAACGTGCATCAATGTGCAGACTTCAATGAAAGATGCAATGTGTAGACTTGACAGACACAACGTGCAACAATGTATAGACCTGAAACACTAGATGCAGAATGTACAGACTTCAACTAAAATGATGCACAATGTACATACATGAATGTTGTGCGATGTATGGACTTAGCCGTCCTTCAGCTCGATGTATAGACCTTGCCAAAGGAAATGGCTGTACAGACTTGACCAAGGCAAAGCAATCGAATGTATGGACTTTCAATGAATGGACTTGCCAACTGGGCGATGTACAGACTTGAGCAAGGCAAAGTCTGTACAGACTTCAAGGTTCACAATGTATACACTTTGGCAAGGGAATGGCTGTACAGACTTGCACAGTTCTAGGATGTATAGACTTGCCAAGGGAAACGATGATAAAGCTATCAGTGTATAGACTTCGAGAGCAACGTCGGTAAAGATACCGATGTATAGACTTGCAAGATCACTGATGGATGTATAGACTTCACCTCGAGCAATCTACAGTGCAGTGTATGGACTTGAAGAACAATGCAGGACGTTGTACAGACTTCACTGATGCATGCTACAGTCCAATGTATGGACTTAGCTTCATGCATGCTACAGTCCAATGTATGGACTTTGAATGTTGATGCATGAACAGTCCGATGTACATACTTCCAATGCAATGCAATGTATGGACTTCAAATAAGACGCTGCATGAGACGCTGAAGTCTGTATAGACTTTGGCCAATGCATAAGATGCTTAGAAAGACGCTGGACGTTGTACAGACTTAGCCTAAGACAATGCTTGAGACGGACGATGTATAGACTTGGGCTGATTGCATGAATAGGCCGTTGTACAGACTTGTAAAGCTTGAAGGCCAATGTAATGTATAGACTTACATGAGACGCTCAATGTACACACTTCAAGTCCAGTGTATAGACATTGCATTAGACTCTAAATGAGACGGACGTTGTGCAGACTTTAGCCAATGCAATGTATAGACTTTGGGCTCGCCATGCAGTGTATAGACTTAGACATCCTTCAGCTCAATGTATAGACTTCAAAAATGATGCATGCAATGTAACGCAGACACTGGCTGTATAGACTTGGATATGTAGGAATGCAAATGACTCTGTACAGACTTGGATGCTTGTGTATGCATGAGGGCAATGTACAAACTATGCATATGCACACTAGCGAGTGAATAGACTTGGCTATGGCATCAAAGTATGCAGAACGTAAAAGACGCCTTCTTCCTAGGCGTTTGATTCAAAAGTGACGCCACTTCTGGTGGTCGTCAAATTCCAAGCTCATCTGAATGTATAGACTTCACGATGTGCAGACTTACCAAAGACAAGGCTGTACAGACTTGATGAACGATGCAAGACAAACGAATGTATAGACTTGCATGAAGCACATGATGCATTGTACAGACTTGGGCTGTACAGACTTCCACTCAACTGCGATGACGCTGCATGAGACACTAAATAAGATGGACATATGTATAGACTTGTCTTCTGAGGGAGTCGACCCATCAAGGAAGGGGGGTCGACCCATCTAAGTGCACTGATGGAGTATATGCACAGAAGAAGCAATATACGCACAGAAGAAGTAATGCACCGATCTTAATTCAAGCATAAAACACATTATGCACTTAGTATGGAACACTGCATGATTTAGCACACTCATGCATTCTCCACAAAATAGATCAGATATAACATACTCAAGCATTCTCCAGAGAATATATCAGTCATATGCATTCATGTTGCTATCATTCAATGTGATGTTCTTAACAAAATAATATGGTGACTCATTCATGTTGCTATCATTAAAATACCACATTATCATCAAAGCACAAGGGGCACAACACAGGAGACCTCCTTCTAGACCACAGTTCCAATAGCAACAGCCACAACAACAACAACAACAACCACAGCAACAACAACGGCTTCAACAGGCCCCGCAGCAGCAACCGAACATGGGCATTATTCAGAACCCACTTCCGGAGCACCCCCAACCTAACCATCAGGTCAACCCCATCTCCTCTTTCCAAGAAGTTGGAAGAAGGTAGGGTTGGCATATGGAAAGCACCTCCGTTCTTGCCGTCAACCATATTCCTAGCCAACATCCACGCCTTACTCGGCCAACACCTCTCTCCCCACCACAACCTGTAACAAGGCCTTCCCCATTCCCACAGCTATCACATCCTCTCATCCGCATCCCTGCCACTAACTCCCCGTTGACCTACCAGCAAATGCCTCCACCAATGCCCTCAAAACCCCTCATCACTGACCATCCATCTCAGACCCCATCCACTTCCACTTTGTCTCCACTTCCACCTTCCAAACCCCTCATTACTCACCATCCATCTCAGACCCCATCCAATTCCACTCCGCCTCCGCCAAACGAATCGCTCATCACCCACCATCCATCTCTGGCCCCATCCACTTCCACCATGTCTCCACCTAACAAACCCCTAATCAAAACCCCTACACCCATCATTACCCCGGCTCCACTAACTGTTCCCCCACATTTACCATTTAAACCCCTTCTTAAACTCACAACTAACCCCATAGAGGTGCAAAAGCTGGAAGCGATGGTGCTCCAGAGTGGGAGGATCTTCCATCGGGTTTTCCCCCAGAACAATCAAAGTCAAGAATAGTCTCAGCCAGAGAAAGGCACTGAAAAGTAGCCAGAAGAATCCATCCCCGGGACACAATATGATCTGTTGAAACATTTGGATAAGACGTCCGCCCGGATCTCTATCCTGGAATTAATCAAGAGGTCAAAAAGTCACCAGGATGCTTTAATGGAATATCTTCAAAAGGTTATGGTAAATGAGGACCTCCCTGTAGAGAAAATCTCGGCGGTACTGACACCGACAGACACACAACCAGCTATCGTGTTTCATGACCATGAGCTTGCTCCCAAGGAGGCTCGAAGATATGCATTTTTTTTGGAAGAATTGTTTGATTTATATTTAAATATATATGATCATGAGTCATGAATTCCCCATTCCAATTGATTGTTCGGTTGCCACATAAGCCCGAACAGATTTACACCATGCCTTCTTGTGAAACCCAATGATCAGTACACAAGCAAGACGGAGGAATCAATAGAGATTAGGAATGAAAGGAGGTAAAAAGAACTACAAATCAGCTTAAACAAATCGAACACTTCTCCGTTCAATCTCCTGATGTTCCTTCCCTTCTCTTCTGAGGCTACTGCAAGTAGAATGCGAGGAAGGAGAGGACGGAGGCCCCGATCAGCTGTTGAGTTATGGTTTTGATGATTGTTGTGATTGTTAAGTTATGGTTTTGATGATAACTAAACTTAATGTGTGATTAAGTGATGATAACTAAACTTGTGGTTGATTGCTCATGCTCTTGTTATCTATGTATGTTTGAGATGGGAAATGGCAACGGTTACATGGCCTTGATGCTTGGTTTGCATATGTTGGTTTTACAAGATGCAAGAGATTTCATAACCTCTTCAATGTGAACGAGCATGGTATTAACCCTGACTATCTTGCTTGCAGGATCAAACTCATGGCAGTCGCCTGGTAAACCGTACGTATGGATAAGTACCTTACTTTCTACAGGTCAACACAGGTGGTATATGTCATTTATTGTCAAGAACCATTGGTAAGATTCTTACCTTGTCATAGTCATCAATCTCACCATGGGTATTCTATATACCTCTCATTTCTAAACTTCATTCATGATATTTGAGGTTCACAATGATAACTTGGATTGATAACTTACAAGTTCACTCTTCAAATGCATTAGTTTCTCATTCCAATCATGATAACATGCTCAAATGGTCTTGATGTTTCTAATGCATAAACCAAGTGAAATCCAACCCCCAAATGTATGAAATAAACATCTACTTAAAGCCATTGTTATTTGGATGTATTTCATTGAGCTAACACTTCAACTTTGCAGGACTAGGTCATTCCGGTCAACCAGAATCGCCAAACGCGAAAAGTCTCATACTGCAGAACTGGAGGTCGACCGCCCCAGGTCAACCGAAAATTCCAGGGATCAAATTTCTACAGGGTTTCTCAGTAGCGGTCGACCGCCAGCTTCCACAGGTCGACCGCCAGCCCCGAGCCAACAAAAGTTGACTTTGTTCTCCACTTCAAGAAGAGCCATTCTCCTTGTATTTCTTTAATCCTAATGACACCCAATCATCCACAAAACGTGGATCTGGTCTAGAGGATGGCCAACGACCATTCAAAGGTTATAAAACCTACACAAGAAGGGTTGGAAACCCTAATGCTTCATTTGGAACAAGAGAGATCAAGAGAGGCTAGAGGAGGTGATTCACGAGTACTGTAGCACCTTCGTGAACATTGCTTCGGGCTGGAGTTCTTCATCCATCCAAGGTGATTCAAGCTTGTTTTCTGAATCCATCTACCTCCAAGAAGGTGTAGAAGCAATCAAGGTTCAAAGCTACATCCATGCACCTCTTCATCAACTCAAGGTGATCCAAGGGAAGAAGAAGAAGGATGCTACAAGGAAGAAGGAGCCATTCAAGCATCATCTGAAGGTACTCTAGCTCCATTTGAAGTCAGCAATCTCAAAGGAAGAGAATAAGCTCACAAGCATCAAGAAGATACAAGGATTTGTCGAAGGAAGAAGGAAGGGTACTGTAGCCGTGAACAGTACTCCGTGCAAGAAGATCTACATCAAATACAAGGCCATTCAAGCTGAGTTTCAAGCTATTCAAGTGAAGAAGGAATCAACGTGAACATCCAGAGAACATACTCAGGGGGAGCCTAAATTAGGAGCTTTCTAAACGGTGGTTTATTCATATTGGTGTTTTATACTTTATAGTTTCAGATTTTTATTTCTTATAAACTACAAACTCGTGTGTGTGTGGATCGTTGTTGGATCTGTGGTCGTGTGTGTGTGTAGTATTTGATTCGTGTGTGCATAGGTCTTCTTAGATCTGCGTGTGTGTGTGGATTTATCCAGATCTTAGTGTTTGTGTGTGTGGAGTGCTGCACTTGTCGCAGCGTGTGTGTGTCTTGTTGATCCGCTTGTTGGATCGTGTTGGAGACTTTGTCTCCGTGTGTGTGTGTGTTTTGGGGCGCGTCCCCGTGTGTGTGGGCAGGCGTCGTCCTGCGTGTGTGGTTGGAGCATCGTCTCCGTTTGGGGATTTATCCCTGAGTGAAGCCTCACCGGGTTTGGTGAGGGGTGGACGTAGGATTGCCGTCGTTGCATCCTAACCACCTTAAAAACCGTTGTGCATTGTGTGTTATTTGTGTGGTTTTATTGTTTTCGTTGTATGGTCGTGTGGGAACGGAAAGTTTGAGAGAATTTGTTAATTAGTTTTTTTTTTTTGCTAATTATTATTTATCACATATTTTGTAAAAAGGCAAAAGTTTTCGTAAAATTTGTTATCACCCAATTCACCCCCCCTCTTGGGTGTCATTGATCGCGGGACTTCAATTGGTATCAGAGCCAAGGCTCTAATTTTTATAGATCTAACGATCTAGAGTGATCTATATCAATGACTACCATTATGTATACTTTGAATTCTCCACCGGTGTTTGATGGTTGCAATTTCGATTTGTGGTTAGGTAGAATGTGCAGTCTTGTTAACTCATATGACCCTAAGCTATAGAAGCTTGTTTCATATGGTCCTTATGAGTTGCCTAAGGATAAAAATGTCTGGACTGAAAATCAAAAGCTTAAACATGATCAAAATTGTTTGGTGTTAAAGTTGCTCACTGCTACAGTTGATTCTAATTATTTCCCCTTTGTCTCCCATTGTAAATCTGCGAAGGACATCTTGGATGGATTAACCAAAATCCGGGAAGAGCATGGAGACCAATGTCTTGTAGCAGGCACGAGTGAACAAGGGAGTGATCAGCCAAGTAGATCAAGCTCAAAGGTAAATTTTGATTTTGATAATGAAGATGAATTTAGCTATGAAGATTTGTTGATTGCATATGATGATCTTGCTGATAAATACAATAAGGTCAAATCCGAAAATAAAAAATTGAAAAAGAATGTCGAACAAAATAATTGTAATTCCTCTTGTAAAAAATACTCACATTTAGAGGAAATGATTGAGGCTCATGTGTTCGACATTGAATTTCATAAAGATCAAATCAGCTCCTTAAGAAATGAGAATAAAGATTTGAAGGGCAAGCTAAAGTTAATGGTTGATGATCAAACCTTGATAAATTAACTTATTCATGATGAAAAGTTTGTTAAAGAAAATGAGAAACTGAAGGAATTGAATAAAGCCATTTCTGAAAGATTGTTGAGTCTTGAAAAAGGGAAATCCGTGGTTGTTAGAGAATGTGAAAATGTGGATGAACTTAGACAAGAAGTAGAATGCCTTAAGACTACCAATGCCATGTTAAATGTTAGTCTTTCCACTTGTGAAGAAGAACTTGCCAATTCTGAATTGCAAATTTCATCTCTTCAATCTAAAATTCTTGACTTGAATGATTCGATGTCTAGATTTGTAAATGGTCAAGAAAACTTGAACAAATTGCTTGGGATGAAAGTAAATTTTCAAAGGGAAGGGCTGGGCTATAATCCTGTGAATAAAAAGAAGTTTGAAAACAAAGTTTATACATCATTTGGGCACAATTCAAACATAGCCAGCACATCAAATGAGAATCTGAAAAAGAAAAACCATGTTGCACACACACATGGATCCACAAAGAAAATCAATTTGCATCAAAAATCTAAAAATACTGCTAGTACACCCATGCATGTTAAATATACTTCTGCCACACACACACAACCACTTAAAAAGAAACTCTCATATTTTTACTGTGATAAATCTAGACATGCCATGCATGATTATTTCATTATGAAGAATGATGATTTGAGAGCATACAAGAAAATGAATGATTTCAAAAATGTAAAAAAGGTTTTATTTGGGAGAAATGGATTTGAGAATTCTTATCTTCATGCTAAAAGATCACATGGGAAAATGGCTTCTGTGCGTTGTTTCTATTGTGGTGAATCTGGGCATACTAAGCATGATTGTGAGTTGATGCATGGTTGTCCTTTGATGAAAAATGATAATTTGAATACTGTCAAAAAGTGGAAACCATGTGCAAATGTTGCTGCTAACCCACAAGGACCCAAAAGGATTTGGGTACCTAAGAATGGCAAATGAGATATCTGTTTTGTAGGTGTGCCTTGGGAATGTAAAGTATGAAATCTATTTTCATCAAGAAGGTAAGGCACACAGGTCAAGTGGCATAAGTCAGGTTGGAAGAAAAATCAAAAATTGAATTTGAAGATCAGGTGATATCCCTCCTACCTTCTATAGTGACTCTGTCATGTTTTAACTTACTTTGTGTCATATAGTCATGTAGTCTTGCATATGTCCGTACATACATTCCATTCATGGTTGTTTGCATATTTGTGCATATATCACTTGTCATATAGCATCTTCGTGTAAATAAGAGCTTGAAGATTCATCAAGCATGATTTCACTACATACACTAAGTGTGCATATACCTTCACGTGATGTCTTGCAAATATTGAACATTGTGTATTCATGTCATAATGCATTGCAATCCTCCTGCCTTCGTCATCCATGATTACATAGTATATCAAATGGTGACATGTGGAAGGGCAGGTTAAGCATGTCTGAAAACTATCACTACGCGTGAGGTGATCTTCGGATCTAAGTTCTCCGCCTGGTACTATGAGTCATTTACTCAAAAGACTGTATATGACATTAGATTTTTACTAAGCATATCTCAGTTATGCACACATTGAGGGGGAGTCCTCAGATTCATCATATGAACTTAATGTTTAGGTTCACACATGAGTCATGCATTGCATCTAGAGCTGTCTAGGGGATGTTGGTTGCTAAAATAATCTGTCATGCCATTGCTAATAAATTTGAATCGAAATTGACAAATCAAATCTTTTATCTTTGGATGCAGATTACACTCCTCAAGTCCAAGTGATGCTGGCCACCCATAGTCAGGCTTGCATCAACTAAAGGAATACCTTGCAAGGATGAAAAATAATGAGAACATTCTCAAATTGCTACAAGAAGATGGGATACTTTGTGTAGAACAACCTCCAGGATCGACTCAAGTACAATGTGGTGAAAGTCTTGTACGTGTTGAAGCAAGTACCTAAGACATGGTATGAAAAGCCCGCATCTTTTGATCAAGAATGGGTTTAATAGGTAAAGTTGACCAACCACCTCTCACAAGGTAAATCAGGTAAAAGACTTCTTAGTGGTTCAAGTACATGTGGATGTTATCATTTTTGAGCTACTAATAATGCCTTTTGTGAAGATTTTGCAGGGACTGTGCAAGGAGATTTTAAAATACTCTCATGAGTAAACTGAGTTTCACTCTTCTTTGGATTGCAGGTGAAAGGCTTGGAAGAAAATAGATTCTCAAGACAAAGGTAAGAAAGCAAAAGCTGAAATATCAACCTTCGTGAGGTTGGTGATTTTTAGTGATTGAAGGCTTCCAATCTTATCTCCTGAACTAAGGTAATTCAACCCCTCCTTCTATGGAAATACACAATCATGCAATGGCCTTTTGTCACTTGGTGACACCTTTAGATGACAGGTATTGTTCTACATACCTGAAATGATTGCTCCTCCATTCTGCTGTGATTAACTTGCTTATTGGTTGAATGAAACTGAAAATCTTGAACTTTATGTTGACCTTTGAACATCCTTCAATCTAATTGCTTGAGCACATTTAAGCTTAATTGAGTATCTGGTATATCAAATACTGAGTAGTGAAAAGGTGGATTATCTTCACCTGAAAACTCTCACTATGTGTGAGTTGGTCTTTGGACCAAAGTTCTCCGCCTTGTACCAGAACTGGAAGAAATTGATTGTTTGGCCTTGAAAGAATTTTCTGATGCTATTATTTGCTCCTTGTTAGCTAGCCCCATGTCATAAGAGAAACATTGCACTTTCACTGAATTTTTCTGTGATTCATGTTTTTGTCAAAGGGGGCCTTGCTAGCTAAACAAGTTGAAATGAATGCTATTTCATTCTCTATTGACTGAGTTATCTCCAATTAAAACATACAACATGCTCATGATGAATTGCTTCAAAATTTTTAAAATCGATCCTTATGGAAGTGAAGAGTTCTGCAATAGAAATGTCAACTCCTGAATGACTTGTGATTGATTTAAAAACTTTTGAAAATATGTTCTTAACAATCTCTGACAATAAATAGTTTCCACTGCATGCTGAATGATTTCTACACCTTTGTATATAAACCACTTGTGATGAATAATGTTCCATGCTCATCTTTCAAATCTGAACTGCTCTCTTGAATATAGTGTCATTTTTCATCTTACATTCCATTCTCACATAGTTATAGGTTGCATGCATCAGAACCCAATACATTAGGTGCATTTAATTCACTCAAATGAAAAATCAAAAACTCACATTTTGCACCCATGTTAAATGTTACATTGCAATAGAACTCATGCCTTAGTTACATTCAGTTCATTCAATTGGTATCCATTTGATTGGTATCAGTTGCATACTTGTATTGCATATTGCATACATTCCCTCTGTGTACTTGCTTGATATTATATGCTATTCACCTCCATCCCTTGACATTTCTATGGCCTTATGTCTTCTTGATAAGTAATGTTGCATTTGAGTCATTATTGGAGTGTTTCATGTCATACACTCTGGGGGAGTTCTTATTTCATAAGTGCATCTATTTAGGGAGAGTTGCACTGTTATGTATTCATGATATTTTTGTATACATGCTGAATCAAATTCGCACACTTCATGCACAAAATGTGAAAATGAGTGTTAATGGTAAGGATATGTGAATTTCTTTTCAACACTCTCGAGATGTTAAACTTGCTGCATGTATGTTGAAGAGACAGTTGAGGAAAAAGCTGCCTACCTATCTTTGTTGAAAAATCTGAAATATAAATGAAAGATAGAGCAATGTTCGGTCTCACTGAGTAAACTGGACGCATGTCACCTGAGACGTGATGTGGTTCATATCTGAAAAGTGTTGACTAGTATCTATGTTCAAATGAGGTGAAATGGTTCAGTATTCTGAGTAACCGGAGATTCTGGTATGAGCTCCATGCGTCTACTCGCGTAAAAAGGAATTATTTGAACATGATCACTCTTGAAAAATTCTGACTATCATGTGATATTGGTTGAGTTGAAAAATATTGGTGAAAACTCATTGTGGTAGAGCGTAGCCTCCAATACGCTGTTCTCAAAATTGAAATACAGTCTGTAAAATATCTCCTTGTGTTAATCTGAAAATCTGAATATCCATATTGTAACTATCTTTTTTCATGTTACTCACTTACACATCTGAAAATTGATTCATTATGTATTCAGAAAACTGATTGACTACTTTAGTAATTGCATGAATCTCCTATATGATTGCACAATCTCCCATATGCTACACATGTGCATTCCGGTTATCATGACTCTCTTGCATCTTTCTTATACCCATTCCCTTCTTATATAAGTACGGGGGAGTTGAGTTGCATGTACATATACATATTTGTTTGATTGTACATCTCATATGGCATCACATGCATGTGTTACATTTTATGTATTTCAAACCAAAATATAAAAATCAGACAATTTGAAAATCAAAGAAAGTCCTTTTGATATGCCCTACTGTTCTTGTTTGTTGCGAAATTCTGACATGGGATCTAGATTTTGAATCTTATCATGCTGAACACCTCAACATGTGCACATCTTCCTCCACTGGTTCATATCCTTGAGGCCAATCACCACCTTCAATTGGTATCAATACATGCTTGACTGTATTTACTTTGGATGGTTTCATATTGATTTGTGAGAATAATCACCAATTGATTTCTTCTGATTGGAATCATATTGCTTTGTTCATCCATGATTTGCCCTTGCTTCTTCTGATTTGATAAGATGGGCTATTGCTGTTTCAAAGGGAGATAAGCTTGTTGATATTGTTGATCATGTCACAGGGGGAGAAAGATTTGCATTATCCCGCTTTTTGATTATGTCAAAGGGGGAGAAAAATTGACGATTGTGTGTGACAAGGGAATGGGAGAAGAACTTTTGTGCCATTCTATTAGTTGTATCATCATTAATAAGTTTATCATTAAGTTTGTCATCATCACTAAGTTTGTCATCATCAAAAAGGGGGAGATTGTTGAGTTATGGTTTTGATGATTGTTGTGATTGTTAAGTTATGATTTTGATGATAACTAAACTTAATGTGTGATTAAGTGATGATAACTAAACTTGTGGTTGATTGCTCATGCTCTTGTTATCTATGTATGTTTGAGATGGGAAATGGCAACGGTTACATGGCTTTGATGCTTGATTTGCATATGTTGGTTTTACAAGAGGCAAGAGGTTTCATAATCTCTTCAATGTGAACGAGCATGGTATTAACCCTGACTATCTTGCTTGCAAGATCAAACTCATGGCAGTCGCCTAGTAAACCGTACGTATGGATAAGTACCTTACTTTTCTACAGGTCAACACAGGTGGTATATGTCATTTATTGTCAAGAACCATTGGTAAGATTCTTACCTTGTCATAGTCATCAATCTCACCATGGGTATTCTATATACCTCTCATTTCTAAACTTCATTCATGATATTTGAGGTTCACAATGATAACTTGGATTGATAATTTACAAGTTCACTCTTCAAATGCATTAGTTTCTCATTCCAATCATGATAACATGCTCAAATGGTCTTGATGTTTCTAATGCATAAACCAAGTGAAATCCAACCCCCAAATGTATGAAATAAACATCTACTTAAAGTCATTGTTATTTAGATGTATTTCATTTGGCTAACACTTCAACTTTGCAGGACTAGGTCATTCCGGTCAACCAGAATCGCCAAACGCGAAAAATCTCATACTGCAGAACTGGCGGTCAACCGCCCCAGGTCGACCGACAGCAGCGGTCGACCGCCCCAGGTCGACCGAAAAGTCGAGGGATCAAATTTCTACAGGGTTTCGCAGTAGCGGTCGACCGCCAGCTTCCACAAGTCGACCGCCAACCTCGAGCCAACAAAAGTTGACTTTGTTCTCCACTTCGAGAAGAGCCATTCTCCTTGTATTTCTTTAATCCTAATGACACCCAATCATCCACAAAATGTGGATCTGGTCTGGAGGATGTCCAGGGACCATTCAAAGGTTATAAAACCAACATAAGAAGGGTTGGAAACCCTAATGCTTCATTTGGAACAAGAGAGATCAAGAGAGGCTAGAGGAGGTGATTCACGAGTACTGTAGCACCTCCATGAATAGTGCTTCGGGCTGGAGTTCTTCATCCATCCAAGGTGATTCAAGCTTATTTTCTGAAGCCATCTACCTCCAAGAAGGTGTAGAAGCAATCAAGGTTCAAAGCTACATCCATGCACCTCTTCATCAACTCATGGTGATCCAAGGGAAGAAGAAGAAGGATGTTACAAGGAAGAAGGAGCCATTCAAGCATCATCTGAAGGTACTCTAGCTCCATTTGAAGTCAGCAATCTCAAAGGAAGATAACAAGCTCACAAGCATCAAGAAGATACAAGGATTTGTCGAAGGAAGAAGGAAGGGTACTGTAGCCGTGAACAGTACTCCGTGCAAGAAGATCTACATCAAATACAAGGCCATTCAAGCTGAGTCTCAAACTATTCAAGTGAAGAAGGAATCAACATGAACATCCAGAGCACACACTCAGGGGGAGCCTAAATCAAGAGCTTTCTAAACTGTGGTTTATTCATATTGGTGTTTTGTGCTTTATAGTTTCAGATTTGTGTTTCTTATAAACTGCAAACTCATGTGCGTGTAGATCGTTGTTGGATCTGTGGTCGTGTGTGTTTGTAGTATTTGATTCGTGTGTGCGTAGGTCTTCTTAGATCTGCGTGTGTGTGTGGATTTATCCAGATCTTAGTGTTTGTGTGTGTGGAGTGCTGCACTTGTCGCAGCGTGTGTGTGTCTTGTTGATCCGCTTGTTGGATCGTGTTGGAGACTTTGTCTCCGTATGTGTGTGTGTTTTGGGGCGCGTCCCTGTGTGTGTGGGCAGGCGTCGTCCTGCGTGTGTGGTTGGAGCATCGTCTTCGTTTGGTGATTTATCCCCGAGTGAAGCCTCACCGGGTTTGGTGAGGGGTGGACGTAGGATTGTCGTCGTTACATTCGAACCACCTTAAAAACCGTTGTGCATTGTGTGTTATTTGTGTGGTTTGATTGTTTTCGTTGTATGGTCATGTGGGAACGGAAAGTTTGAGAGAATTGGTTAATTAGTTTTTTTTTTTGCTAATTACTGTTTATCACATATTTTGTAAAAAAGGTAAAAGTTTTCGTAAAATTTGTTATCACCCAATTCACCCCCCTCTTGGGTGTCATTGATCGCGAGACTTCATCAGCGACCCCATCACGGGCGCCACCGCGAAGGAGCCGCTGGTGGGAGCCGGGGCCGGGGCAGCCGCATCATTGGCCAGGGCAGCGGTCGCCGAAGCGACAGCGACGAGGGCGACGTAGGCCATCTTCTTCATCTCCATTGCGGGCGTGGGTGACAGCCGGTGACGATACCACCCACCTCCGGTGTTGGCGAATGAGAAGATTTCCCCACTTTATTACTTCTGTCTTCTCCTCTTCTTGCTTGAAGGCCCCGCTCGAAAATATACATTGTGTGTTTTGATAAAAATCAATGGAGTGCCTGTGGATCCATGTTTGGTGGACACGGGTGCATCTATAAACGTGATCTCTATAAGCACCCTCTAGTTGTGTGGAATTGACATAGAACATATAAGGCCCTCACCTATCATAGTCACGACTTATGACAATAGCAAAAGGCCACCAAAGGGGATAATTACTTTGAGTGTAGAGTTGGGCCCTGCATCAGTCTCCACAGAATTCCATATCCTTGATATGGATCCCACATTTAAGGCTATAGTAGGGCGCCCCTACATTGAAGTCATGAATGTTGTGCCATCCACCAACCACCAATGCCTGAAGTTTTCATACAATGGGTGGATTATCAAAGTGATCAGTACGCCTATCCTTCATACGGTGGATGCTATTAATACCTCTCTGCCCTCTGTTTCGCCGTCTCATCGGCCCATACTATCGCTGCTGGACATGTATGACCCCTGCTGCACCCCGTTAACACAAGAGAAGCCGCTTCCCGTGCCAACGTCACGTCTCCCTTTCTGTTCTAAAGGATGGGAGATTATGAGGAATATTGGCTACCAACAAGGCGAAGGCTTGGGGGCACAATCACAAGGAAGGTTGAGACCACCGAAGAAAACAAAGTTGATCCTCAGAGCTGGTCTAGGTTTTGAAGGGCCATTTGAAGTAGATGGAAAACCCCTTACATGGACCTTATCCTCTCATTTCAAGAAGGGGCCCATCATTCAGATGGGGGATTACCCTCAAGAAGCACATGGGAGATCGCATGCTATATATTTGGTTGAAAAATGTTCAAGGACCACCAAGAGAGGCAAGGTTGATGACCCGGAGTGCGAATGGCACAAATTGTTTGATATACAAGATATTTCCATCGCACTAGAAAGAATGTTCTCACCTCCACATCTAGAAGGGCCGCCTTTGATCTCTGAAATTCGAGGGGATACCACCACTGTTGCCAGAATTCCGAACCATCCTCGTCAAGAGGACTTTGTCATCGACGGGTCGATGCCCGTCATCAACTTTGCCATCGACGGCTCATTAGCCATCATCTCCTCTATTCGCTCATCTCAGCCTTTGTTGATGTCATCTTCCTAGGCCAGATGTTTGTCTGATAATCTTTCCAGGTCCCCTTCTCTACTTACATACCTGCGCGGGTTTCTTAATCTGTGCCAGGTTTTCAATTATGATTTGCTCTATGAGCCTCACAACCCCCTAGCTATAATCCCTTTTCCCCATCCTCCAATTTCTTTTCATTGTTTTGTCATTAAAAATGAAAATGAAAAAAATGCCAATTTCCAAACTCCTCAACCGCATATTTTCATTGAGGAGACCTCTTACATCTCTCACGAGTGTGCCCCGACTTACGGGCCACTCATCCAAGGTCCCTTGAGCGACCTTCTTTACCCCTCCTCTGAGGGGTCTTTCCTTGTACATTCTTCAGGGTCTTCTTATTCTGTAGGACAAGTCGGTCATGTTAGGAATAACGGGTCAATGGTAGTACCCAAACAAAAGACCAAGCGTAAGGAAATCCCACGTCGGTTCCTCCTAGATTTAGCCAGTAGGTGTCAAGCATGCTTGGAGATCCCTCAACTGTTAGAAAATCTCATCCAACTGCCAAAAACAGATTGTGAGGAGAATTACACGATTGATGAAGGGTATGGAGTTTATGAAATCATGGATGAAGAATACCCTATTGAAGAAGGGGATGCAGATTATGAGGACGCGGCTGACGCATATGCTAGTGGAATGAGGAGATTTGATGAATCGTCAGCCGCTGTAGAAGAGTCGACCAAAGAAATCAACTTGAGAACTGAGGAAGACCCTAGGATCGTCCTCATAAGTGATAATTTGCCATCATCTGAAGAAGAGGAATTGATTGAGGTTCTCAAGGATTACAAAGACACGTTCACATGGAGCTATGCGGATATGCCGGGCTTGGACTCCACCCTGGTCGAACACCGCTTAACTCTAAAACCAGGGTCCGTCTCGGTAAAGCAAAGGTTAAGGCGTTTTCACCCTCAAATGGCTTTGAAAATGAAGGAAGAGGTCGACAAGCTCCACAAAGTCAGGTTTATTAGAGTCATCATTTATCCTCAGTGGGTGGCAAACATTGTCCCAGTCATGAAGAAGAATGGGAAAGTCATGATTTGCATTGACTTTCGGGACCTTAACCGTGCGTGTCCAAAAGATAATTTTCCTTTACCTCACATTAATGTGTTGATTGATAACCCGGCAGGCTATGAAACTCTCTCGTTTATGGATGGATTTTCGGGTTATAATCAAATTCGTTTGGTAGAAGAGGATCGGGAGAAGACGTCATTCTCTAAATCTTGGGGTACATACTGCTATGTGATCATGCCATTTGGGTTAAAGAATGCTGGAGCTACTTATCAAAGAGCTATGATGGTGATATTTCATGACATGATGCATGTATATTTGGAGGTGTACGTGGACGGTTTGTTGGTGAAATCAAGGACTAGGGCAAAACATCCAAAAGTTCTAGCTAAGGTGTTGCAAAGATCAAGGGAGTTCCAATTAAAAATGAATCTAAAGAAGTGCGTGTTTGGTACGTGTTTCATCGGGTAAGCTATTGGGCTTCATAGTGAGTAAGAGGGGAATTGAGATAGATCCCAACAAAGCTAAGGCAATCAGGGATATGCCGCCCCCGAAAAATTTAAGAGAAGTTCGAGACTTAATCGGGAGGTTACAGTTCATCCGCCGATTTATGTCTCAACACTCGCAAAGGTGTAAACTTTTCTACGAGTTAACCAAGCCAGGAGTAGAATTCCATTGGGATTCTAAGTGCCAAAAACCTTTTGAAGGATTAAAGGAATATTTGGCTAATCCACATGTTCTCATTCCACCCACGTCAGGTAAACCTCTGATCCTATATGTCTCAGTCTTGGATGACTCCATGGGTGCCGTTCTGGCACAAGCCGACGGAGAGGGTAAGGAAAGGGCCACCTATTACTTGTCCAAACTTCTCAACTCCTGTGAGCAGAGGTACATAGCTATGGAAACAACCTGTGCCGCCCTAGTTTGGGTAGTGCAGAATTTGAAACACTACTTCCTAGCTCACGAAGTCCATTTGATTGCCCGGATTAATCCTATCAAGTTTCTCTTGGAGAAATCCGTTCTCACTGATAGGCTAGCGCACTGGCAAAGCTTCCTCTCCCAGTTTGACATCACTTGTATTCAGCAAAAGGCGATCAAAGGCTATACCATAGCCAAGCATCTTACTCACCATCCTCTCTCAAAATTTGATCATGTTTAATCAGAGTTTCCAGATGAGGATGGGAATCGACGCTGAGTACTAACTTTTTATTTTGTATTTGAGTCCTTTTATTTGCTTTTATATCCTTGGGAAAGTATATGTGCAATTGTAAGGCTTTGTAAGCCAATGTGTCATTCCCTAGGATTGTGTGGATTTCTATGTAATTTGCCAGTAGGTCCAGCAAGGGGCCCCCAGCCCTTTCCCATTGGTCCACCTAAGCTATGTGGGGCTGGTCAACCATCCTAGGTGGCCATCTAGAAGGTTTGAATGCCAATTGACCACATGGGAGACAAGTGGTGTAAAATGTCAAAGTTGGCCACCTACCTTATCTACCTAGTCAAAGGAGTGTCCCCTCCATATGTAATTTGTTTATTTTTGATTTTTGATCACATGGGGGAAGAAAATGGCATATTTCTCACGAAATTATCAGCCCCCCACCCCTTGCCATTTTCTATATAAGCCTATGTATAGTGTCATTAGAGATAAATGAAGGAAAAAATTGGCATTTTGCCCCAAGAGAGCTCTTGGAGGGTGCACCCCTCTCCCCCTATCTCCTTGTTGTTCTTCCCCTTCCTCCAGAAATCTAGGGTAGGAGACCCTTTCTACCTCCCCCTCTCATCCTCTGAGTTCCCTTTCTGAAGCTGTCGCCGCCGCCGTCGCGCCACTGCCACCGGAGTTCTGTCTCCATCAGGATAGAACCCCACCTCCGTGGTCCTATATTTTTATTCTGTTGTCTGATTGAGCTGAAATTTTGAGCGCTTGTTCCTCTCTTTGTTAGCTTTCCATCCATATATCTTATGCCTCATTCTGAGTTCGTTTGATATTTTTTCCACAATTTCTAGTCCACCCCTGTCAATCTGTCATTCTGCAGATCTACAGTACATAGTCATACTGTTATATTTTTGTCACCATCGTATCTATTTTTAGAAAATCCCAAAAACTTACTGAGTCTTCCCCACGTATATCCCCTTCCACCATAATTTTCTTAGAGTCTACAAAAATCGTTTACCCCTCAGTCAAGGGTGTGTTTCAGGCAGACTGTTTGCTGTCCTGTGTGTCTGTCAGTCCGGGTCAGAAACAAAAGTCCACTTGCAGAGGTTTTAATTTTCAATCCGTGTGGTGGATGAAGCTGAAAAAATATTATGTTGTAGATCTCTGAGTGCTCTTTCCATCGGTACTAGCCACGCCTCGATCGGCCTCCAGATCTGAGCGTAGTGATTTTAGCCGCCGCAGCCCACAGATCTGTTCTATGTGCAGGTCTGAAAATTCAGTTCGGGGGAAAATCAAAAGTAAATATCAAAATTCAACTTCGGGTGCCGCCCCTTCAGGGAGTCGATCCGGGACATCCCGCCATCATCCCAGCCAAGCGGCGCCTCCAGAAGACATCAGGAAGGTGACGTTCCTTTGGAACGGATTGCTTGCTGTCCACCGAGTCAGTCACCGAGTTGGCGCAGCACCGAGTTGCAATAGTGCCGAGTCGGACCAGCAGGCCGAGTTCGTGCTGAGTTCGCCTCCAGATTGCTGCCCGTCAACCCAGGGTCGGTCCTCCCGGGCCCCACTGTAGCCCTTTACCTCCCTGCGTGGAGTGGGCAATAGAATTACTGCTGTAATTAAGTTTTTAACTGTTGTTAACCGGGAGTTGCCGTAACTGGCCGGGAACGTCTTCCTCACGCCCGGAGCGTGGAGGTAAACTCTCTACCTCTCTCTTATCGCATTTTGCTCAATTCGTATACTTTTGAATGCCGCTGCGAGTGTAGGGTTATTAGCCCGTTATCATTTCATCACCGCTGCGAGAGAGTGAGTTTGAGTGTTACCGTCCCGTGACTTGATCCGAGTCTACACGGAAAGCCGATACCCGTGACTCACGGCCGGTTTCTTAACCGTGCCCGGTCCCACGTTTCCCTCGCTAAGGGACAATTGCGAGCTCGTCTAGAGTCCAAGGATCTCATTCCTAATTCGAGTCGAGTCCGTGGTCCGTCCCGCATCAGTTTGGTATCAAAGCGAGTTTGAGTCTAGGGTGTCAAAAAAAAAGTGTCATTTACGTCTAGCCATTAGTCATTGTCTAAGTCGTGTTTAGGGTCATCGTTGTTTTAAAATAATAAAAAAGTGTCTTTTTGCATTTACATCCCTTTACTCGGTATATCAAAAGGTGTTGTTCGAGCGTTAGGCTACGCCTATCGGGAAGGCCGCACACTTGCGCGAGTGATCTTCGGATCGGTTATCTCCGTCACGTACCGAGTCTTGGTGTCTTGTCCTTAGTGTGCATGCATCCCAACATTGCATAGTCGGTCTAGTGTCTTGTCCACATGGCTTTGCATATCCATTCCTAGGGATCCATTCCCATATTTTGGCAACTATGGCCAACCCATGTCGACCCGTCCAAGGCGATAGGTCTGTGTCTGAGTACATTCGGGCATATCATACGTATTGGTTGGAACATGGCTTGGGAGAGGAGAGCACCACGGCTGCATTTCAGTTCCAGAGAGGTTTACGCCTTCACTTCCAGTTGGAGTGTCTTATCCGCGATGCATTCTCTCTGGCGCAGTCCTATAAGGTCGCTCTGGAGGTCGAGCCATTTTAGTCTCGATTTAATGACGACCTATAGCGAGCCGACGCTGCCCTGGCTGCCCTTCGGTAAACATCTACCTCCCAACCGAGTCCCGAGCCGATCGGACTACCTACCCCATTGCCTTCACCACCCGAGAGTGCTCCATTGTCACCCTCACCTTCCGATCTTATTTCGGAGCCCTCTCATTTGGAGCCACCAAAGCCCGAGCCACCCGTGTTTCTAACGGGTACACTTTACATAGTCGAGCCACTACTTAGTTGGCTCAAGGATGGCTTGGTCTCGCCTCCTTATCCATCAACGGACCCCACCCTACCATTAGTGCCGGTCAACTCCTTCCACACTACCTTTCGGTCTAATCACCATGTTGATACATTGGATGACCTTATTATGGGATTTGACATGCAATGGAAGTTGACGCACTTGTTGGCCCCAGGCTTCGACCGACCCACCGGTTGTAGCTTCACCCACCCCGCCTTGGGGTCCATTACCTCCGTGTACACCGTGGGTCATGTGACCACGGAGGTTCTTCTACTCCTCCCGCTATCGACCGAGCCTAACTTCATATCCTTTTGCCCGAGGGAGAAACCATACATCCTACACATGATCACCCTCCCACCTACTATGCATGAAGGTGACCATCCACACCTTCAAGACTTCTACACATGGGACCGTGACTTGTGGGAACCCACCACAAGGGGTCATACATTCTTCGACCCCTTCGATCCCTTCCTTAGTGAATCCCTTGACCCACCACATCTCCTCCACTTCTTCGAGGGAGATCACTACCACATCCCAACCCCACGGACCGGGTCATCTACACCCACCAAGCCCAACCTCGATACATCCACACCCGGTTCCCCTAGCCCTCTCAAGTCTCCCAAATCCAAAGGGTCATCCATGTATGATTGGGTCATACTTGGATGTTTAGGTGTTCCCCATGCCACCAACCACCGGTTGAATAACATGCATGCATGGCACATATTCGGGTGTCCTGGTCCGCCGTCACCCATGTACGGGTCGGACTAACATTAGGTGTGTCTAGGGTCTTGTGTGTCCATGTATGTGTCGAGTCAAGTCGGTTTGTATGCTCGCGTTGTTAGCCCTTTCGAGTTCGAGACTTGTCGGACTATTGGGATCGGTTCTACCTCATATCGGATCTAGTCACATAAGGAACAAGCGGTGATTCCTAGTGAGTTTTCGAGCCGCCTTCCCTCATTTGAGAGTGACCCCACCCCGGAGTGTCCACCTCTAGCCTCATTCCCATGGCAGCATGTGCATATCGAATTTATACGGGATGAGCAAGTGTCGATTACTTGGAGTGGAGCGTACTCCGCGCTTCACGGTACGATGACGGATCCGCCAGAGCTACTCTAGCAGCCGCACCCCTTACTCGACAGGGTCGAGTTCTTCCCACCCGGGGAGAGTTGATGGGAATCGACGCTGAGTACTAACTTTTTATTTTGTATTTGAGTCCTTTTATTTACTTTTATATCCTTGGGAAAGTATATGTGCAATTGTAAGGCTTTGTAAGCCAATGTGTCATTCCCTAGGATTGTGTGGGTTTCTATGTAATTTGCCAGTAGGTCCAGCAAGGGGCCCCCAGCCCTTTCCCATTGGTCCACCTAAGCTATGTGGGGCTGGTCAACCATCCTAGGTGGCCATCTAGAATGTTTGAATGCCAATTGACCACATGGGAGACAAGTGGTGTAAAATGTCAAAGTTGGCCACCTACCTTATCTACCTAGTCAAAGGAGTGTCCCTTCCATATGTAATTTATTTATTTTTGATTTTTGATCACATGGGGGAAGAAAATGGCCTATTTCCCACGAAATTATCAGCCCCCCACCCCTTGCCATTTTCTATATAAGCCTATGTATAGTGTCATTAGAGATAAATGAAGGAAAAAATTGGCATTTTGCCCCAAGAGAGCTCTTGGAGGGTGCACCTCTCTCCCCCTATCTCCTTGTTGTTCTTCCCCTTCCTCCATAAATCTAGGGTAGGAGACCCTTTCTACCTCCCCCTCTCATCCTCTGAGTTCCCTTTCTGAAGCTGCCGCCGCCGCCGTCGCGCCACCGCCACCGGAGTTCTGTCTCCATCAGGACAGAACCCCACCTCCGTGGTTCTATATTTTTATTCTGTTATCTGATTGAGCTGAAATTTTGAAAGCTTGTTCCTCTCTTTGTTAGCTTTCCATCCATATATCTTATGCCTCATTCTGAGTTCGTTTGATATTTTTGCCGCAATTTCTAGTCCACCCCTGTCAATCTGTCATTCTGCAGATCTACAGTACATAGTCATCTTGTTCTATTTTTGTCACCATCGTATCTATTTTTAGAAAATCCCAAAAAATTACTGAGTCTTCCCCACGTATATCCCCTTCCACCATAATTTTCTTAGAGTCTAAAAAAATCGTTTACCCCTCAGTCAAGGGTGTGTTTCAGGCAGATTGTTTGCTGCCCTGTGTGTCTCTCAGTCCGGGTCAGAAAAAAAAGTCCGCTTGTAGAGGTTTTAATTTTCAATCCGTGTGGTGGATGAAGCTGAAAAAATATTATGTTGTAGATATCTGAGTGCTCTTTCCATCGGTACCAGCCACGCCTCGATCGGCCTCCAGATCTGAGCGTAGTGATTTTCGCCGCCGCAGCCCATAGATCTGTTCTGTGTGCAGGTCCGAAAATTCAGTTCGGGGGAAAATCAAAAGTAAATATCAAAATTCAACTTCGGGTGCCGCCCCTTCAGGGAGTCGATCCGGGACATCCCGCCATCATCCCAGCCAAGCGGTGCCTCCAGAAGACATCAGGAAGGTGATGTTCCTTTGGAACGGATTGCTTGTTGTCCACCGAGTCAGTCACCGAGTTGGCGCAGCACCGAGTTGCAATAGTGCCGAGTCAGACCAGCAGGCCGAGTTCGTGCTGAGTTCGCCTCCAGATTGCTGCCCGTCAACCCAGGGTCGGTCCTCCTGGGCCCACTGTAGCCCTTTACCTCCCTGCGTGGAGTGGGCAATAGAATTACTGCTGTAATTAAGTTTTTAACTATTGTTAACCGGGAGTTGCCGTAACTGGCCGGGAACGTCTTCCCCACGCCCGGAGCGTGGAGGTAAACTCGCTACCTCTCTCTTATCGCATTTTGCTCAATTCGTATACTTTTGAATGCCGCTGCGAGTGTAGGATTATTAGCCCGTTATCATTTCATCACCGCTGCAAGAGAGTGAGTTTGAGTGTTACCGTCCCGTGACTTGATCCGAGTCCACACGGAAAGCCGATACCTGTGACTCACGGCCGATTTCTTAACCGTGCGCGGTCCCACGTTTCCCTCGCTAAGGGACAATTGCGAGCTCGTCTAGAGTCTAAGGATCTCATCCCTAATTCGAGTCGAGTCTGTGGTCCGTCCCGCATCAGGAACTAATCTTCACCAACCTGTCAAATGATCCAATGTGGACATTATATTTTGATGGAGTCTCGAATTCCCAAGGAAGAGGAATTGGTATTGCCCTTCTGTCACCCGAAGGCGTCACCATCCCAGAGGCATATCAGCTTGCATTCCCAGTCACCAATAACATAGCCGAATATGAGGCTCTTCTAGCCGGTCTGGAACTTGCCCATTCTTTTCGGATCACTGAATTACGAGTTGTAGGTGATAGTCAACTCATTCTCTACCAGGTGCTCACCAAATATCGCACCCTTGATCGCAAGCTCAAGCCTTATCAAGAGCTAGTCTCCGCTTATGCCAAATTGTTTACCAAGTTGATCTTTGTCCGTGTCCCTCGCGATCAGAATATTCTGGCCGACGCCCTCACCTCCTTGGCGTCATCTTTAAGGTTCCCTCTAGGTAGGTGGTCTGAATTCATCACCATCTACAAGCATCTCACCCCTGCTATTCAAGACGTTTCCCTCTTAAGAGTTAAAGAAGAAGTATTAAGGAAGGTTCGAGAGGGAGAAATCATCGAGAAGAGGGAAATCATGTTGGCGGAATTGGAAGAAGAACTGGCCGACGAGGAGAAATCATGGTTCTATGAAATTTTCAAATATTGTAAAGATCAGTCTTACCCTGAAGTAGCCACAGCAGAAGATAAGAAAGCTATACGAAGAGTGGCCCAGAAATACACACTGGTTGGAGGAGTGCTATACAAGAGAAGCCTCACTGGTGTTCTTCTAAGATGTCTTGATGATGATGAGGTCTGAAAGTGTGTCGAGGAAGCACACTCTAGTGTGTGCGGTGGCCATGTGAATAGCCAAATGCTTGCTAAGAAGATTATTCGGCAAGACTTTTACTGGCCCACCATGGAAGAGGATTGTGCCGTCTATGTTCGTAGGTGTGTCAAGTGCCAACTTCACGCCGACAAGATTCACTCACCATCTTCCTCACTTCATCCAGTATCCTCCCCATGGCCTTTCTCCATGTGGGCATTCGACATTATTGGTCCTCTCAGTGATCCCAACTCCCTCACCAAGCAAAAATCATTCATCCTCACTGCAACGGAGTACTTCACCAAATGGGCCGAAGTTGAAGCCTATGCGGAAATCAAGGCGTCAACAGTCTGCAAGTTCGTCATGAAGAACATCATCGCCAGGTTCGGCATTCCAAGCACGATCATCATCGACAATGGGCTGCAACTCATTTCTCAGGACCTTCATGACCTCTGCAAAAGGTACACAATAGCATTGCATCATTCATCACCTTATTACCCACAAGGCAATGCCAGGCAGAGGCCACATACAAAATATTGATCAAAATCATAAATAAAACCTGTGAGTCTAATAAATTCTCAGACTGGCCAGAAAAGCTTATTGAAGCTCTATGGGCCTATCGCACTTCAATCTATACTCCCACTGGCCAAATGTCGTTCCCCCTTACTTGTGGGATGGAGACAGTAGTCCTGTACGAGACTCCGATTCCTTCTCTCAGGGTACAATTGGACAAGGAACTTCCCCTCGATGAACGTCGTGATTCACTCCTTGCTCGGTTGGAACTCTTAGATGAGAAACGACTGGCCGCTGCCGAGCATGCTCGTGTTTATCAAAATAGACTCACACGTTTTTATCAAAAGAAGGTCATTGAGAGAAAATTCAAAGTCAATGAGATGGTCGTAAAAAAAAATTTTGTAAAACCTGGAGGGCCGCGTTTTAAACTCCAACCCAATTGGGAAGGACCGTATATGGTTCAGGTTGTGTACCCTGGCAACGCCTACAAGATAGTCAATGCTGAGGGGACCGAGTTATCCCACCCGTGGAATGGGCTTTATCTTAAGAAATACTATCCTTAGATAGGTGTAACAACTGGCATGGTATGAGGACCATCGGAGTTGGAAAATCACTCTTCGATCTTTGTAGTCTAACTCAGGGTTAACTTGCGCACACACTCACACTCTGCTCTCAGAATCAAACGAAGCAAAATCCGAGGAAAGCTAGAGCCAGACCCGAAAAAAAACACTAATGCCTGGTGATCATCATGCAGTCAGGTCATTGCATCCATCCTTCATGTTAGGATAGGGCCCATTAAGGTTTGGTAGGTCTCGGGTCTTGGTCTGCTAGAACCGTGGAGATTCATGTCCGGTCATGTCGGCCTATGCCCATTAAAAGAAGGCAACATGCACACATGCATGTCTTTTAGCCAAGAAAATTGGTAGCATTGCTTGTGGTGGGGCTATACCTCGAAGGTCTCCAGGAAAGTCGAAATCTTTATCCTCCTCCTTCTCGACCCAATGAGACAGCCGGCGCCCTTAAAATGCTGAGCATAAGGAAACCGAAGTACAACACCATGAAGACGAGAGTAGGATCCATCTCCTCGAGCCCGAGTCAGAGGACGAGAAGAGGGCAGTGTCTCCGCAGCCATACAAGAGGGATTCTAGAAAATCAAAAAAAATAGAGAAGGAAAGATGGAAAAGAAATGACAAATAAAATCCTGGTCGTGGCCGTGCCTGATTTCAACAGACGAAACCCTTCAAAACAAAAGCCAAATTTCACAAAAGGGGCAACGAAATTACGCTCGAGGTTTGGTTCGAAGTCGCCAAAAGGGGAAAATCTAGTAGGCCCCTGTTGGCTCGCCGGGTTAACGGTTTTATTGGTCCTCTCAGAAGGTTTACCCCCTACACTCTTCCTTCTCCCCCTAAAGATGAAAGCTCAATAGAAATCCTGAAAGGTGCGCCCCGCTAAGGCATGCAACCTCATTTTAGCAAAAACACACATATGGTTGTCTACTTCGAAAAGCAACAGCCATCGCCGCGAAGGAGTCTCGATATTTCTGGCCGGTCAAGACCTCTATCTACCACCTTGATGTCTTCTTATTTTAACCTCGGGCTTAGGCCAATGCAAGCGCGTCACCTATAGGTGCGACGACGTCTGATTCCAGGTCAGCGTCGCGCGTGCGGTTGGCGGTTAGGGTTCCAACGTGTTCCATCATATACCATCTAGAGTTGTGAGGAAATAGACTCGGGTCGGGCAAATCATTTACCTTGAACACTCTTTGGGTGTATCCTTGTAGTCGAAAGCAACTGGGAGCCTAAGCGTGGCATGACGGTATTGTCATCAGGTTAAGTCTTAACCGGCGGGATTATCATTTGAGGAGTCTAGAGGCCCAAATCAACCTAGATGTGCGCACAGGATGTCTGGGAGGTTAGTAAGAAACCCCGTCCTCATAAAGGTCAGGTGCCATAAGAATGGTGACTAGGCGTTAGTAATAAAAATACACCGAGTCCAAAAAAGAATAAAAAATAAATGGCAAAGTCCCCGTGAGAAACAAAACTGGATGTGTGTGTCTCAAAGAGCGACAAGGGATTTCCCCCTAGTTGGTATACCCTAAATTTGAGAAATGATAAAAGCGGCCCCCAGAGGACGCCACCGAATGAGACCTTGAGTGGGAGTAAATGAGACCTTGAGTGGGAGTAACAAATCAAGCACGTTAACCCTACGTTGAGCTCATTAAGAACGGTTTGTGAATGAGTAAACACCCCTAATCCAAGAATTATGCCGGTTGTTATAATGAGTGTCCTTCATGTAAATAATAATAATAATAAAATAAAACAAAATACAATACAATACAATACAATAAAATAAAAAATAAAAAAATAAACCCCAACAAACAAAATAAAAAACCAAAAAATAAACCAAAAAAATAAACAAATCAAACAAATTTAAAAAAATTCTGCATCCGTGTGATCTCATTTGTGTGCTACATTTCATTTTTAAATTCCCGTTCACATTTGTGTGCCCGTGTGTTGCATTCATCATCTTTGCTTTTGCCTTAATTGATAAAGGCTTGGCCCCTTGACTCGTATATCAAGGCTAACTTCAAAACAATCACCCACTCATTGAGCAAGGGGCCAAGCCAGAACAGAAAAACTAACTTGTTTCTCTGAAGTAATGTGTGCAGGGGTTGAAAGAAGCTGGAAAGAGGTAGAAAACAGCAAACGAAACATTCCATTATTTCCTTCCAGAAAGTGTACATCAAGTTCCACCCTCTCCCTCAACATTACTCCTTTTACTACTCTCCAGGCGAAGAGCCCTAGAGGGTGTTACCAAACCATGGGAGGTGGTACCCCTACCGCCTTGCAATCCTCTCTTCGATTCCATGCCCTGTCGGTCGACGGGGGCAGCAAAGAAGCTACTAACGCGAAAGCCACGCTCTCGTGCTCTTCGGTAGCACTCTTCACCATCTATCAACCATTGTTCAGCGAGACTAAGGTTGGTACATAGCTTAAACAATTGGGCCTCCAAGGCCCTCCGCTCCTCCCTCTTAGCCAAACTCTCGGCTCTCTCTCTTTCTCTGGCTCTTTCCCTCTCTGCCCGTTCTCTCTCTTTGTCTTCTCTCTCTATTTGGAGGGTGATCCTCAGCTCTACGGCGTCCCGAGAGGAGTCATCATCAGGACGCCGCCGCAATTCCTTGTCCAACTCTGCTATTCTGGCATCCCCTTGCGCGGCACGAGCAAGCGTCTCGTGCGTTTCTTCCGCCTGTCATATCCATCATGTCAGATATGTGGCAAGACATGAACAGAGAAAATTCAATGGTGGAACCCTTACCTGTGCGGAAAGCATTCCCTCTGCCTCCGCGGTGCGATGCGTGGCACGAGCAAGTTGCTCGTGAAGCAAATCAAGCTCTGAGGTAGGGATCCATAAACTAGAAGAGACACCATCTGCCCCCATTGCTGATGAGGCTGCGTCGAGCTGGACACGCGGCAACACACAAGAAGTGACACCGGGGGCTTAGCACCAGAAATCTAGGGTTGTAACTAGGACCATGTGTAAGTGGGCTTACCGAGGAGCTCAAAGCCGCACGGGTGTCATGCAACTATAGTTCCATGTCTGCCATGCGAGCTTGCAAGTTCACTATCATGGTGTCACGGGCGTCCTGCAGCCAGGGCACATGGGTTAACACTCAAAAATATATATATACATTCACCTCCATAAGCCCCCCAGGATGGAGCCATTCTGCATACATCGCCCTATAGAGGTGCAGGTAATCCTCATTATCTTGCACGTGCGACTCTACGAGCGTGCCACCCCGTTGCCAGTCTTCATACTGTTCGGGGAACCCCATCGACCAATCAACGGAGGTTGTCGGCATGCGCGTCTTCCTCCCAACGCGTGGTGTTGTCGTCATATCTACCCATTCCTGGGCAAGCCCTAGGGTCCTCATGGCCAATCGTAGCCGAAGTGGCTCGATTTCATTCAGACAATGGATCCAGAGGTCATGCCCAAACCGGGCACGGTTTGTCATAACTCATGGTTGATCGGCATCAATCATGCCCGCATAAGGCCTCCAGATCACCTAAGTCAAGTCACGCACCTCTTCTTAGTCACACAAAAAAGGAGAAAAACAACAACAATAAAATAATATAATAATAACCACCATCGCTGTAGGGAACTCTTGCAGCTCGCGTCATAAGACCATCAACTGGTAGGATAGAGGGGCTGGGCTCATGATGGGCTACCATCATCTAGCTAGCGGTACCGCCGTCGAAAGCCAATGATGAGCCTCCCATTAGGAGGTAATAATAGCTCCATAACTGCGTCATCATGTGTCATCAACATTACCATTAAAAAAAACACACACGCACAAAAAACGCCAAAAAAAAAACATAAAAAGAGGGGGGTACCTAGATAAACGACGTAAAGTCACTCACTGTTACCTCTCGATCTGACCTTTCGGACAGACCTGTAAATATATGCGCCAGCACGGCAGCTCCCCAGGCGTACCACCCCACTCTTTCAGGGTCTACCAGGAGCTCTAGGAAGCGACAATGGACGTTGTCTCCCTTCGAGCCCAATAGCAGCCTCCCCAACAGGAAGAGGAGGAATCTCCTCAAATCCATGTTGGACCGGTCCCAATTGCTGGCATCTACATAGTACACGGCACGGCACCCTCTTTCAGTCCTCTCCATGAACGCTTCCAAGGACTCATCATCACGTGGACAAGCGTCAATAAACCCCAATGCCTCCATGATATATGTCTTGGCCACTGACCTGTTCTTCTGATCATCCAGGTCCAACCCTAATAACTTCTAAGCAGCCTCTCTGTAATCAAAGTAGATAACACCAATCACCTCCTCGCCATCCACCTTGAGGCCCGTGATTCAGACCACATCTTCCAAGCTGGGCACCATGTGCCCCCAAGGCATCAGAAAGGCCCGGCTCGTTGGATCCCACCTTTCGCACAATGTCTGGATGAGGGCGAGGTCGAGCTTGATTGGCTCGATTCAGAGAAAGGCCCCAAACCCCATCACGTCTAGACGGGCCTTCTGGAAGTCCGGAAGATCCCGATATGCGGCCACCACTAGCTCCCATGAAATGTGTGATCTCATCATGCTCTGCGCATACACAAGAAGTGAGAAGAGGATGTGTTGTCAGAAGAAAGGGGGTGCGGGGGAAGAAGTGAAGCAGGGTCCACTCACAAGCTGTGACTGGGTCCTCACACTCAAGTGCCCTTTGAGGTCATAGAGCCTCCTGGAGCTGCCACTGGACCTGCTCCTCTTCGAGGAGTGGGAAGATTTGCCCTCCATCCTGAGACTTAAGAACTCTTTGCTCCTCCTTCTCCTTAGAAACTCACACTCTTCAAGTTAGCTTCCAATGCCCCTGGGAGGACGAAGGAGGGAGGTATTTATAGGAATGAAAGAGGTCCAAGCCAAAACTGTCACCATTACCTCTAGCAATGGCCCTCGTGATAAGGTGCCCTCCCCGCAGTCTCGTGTGTCACTTCGCCGCTCGCATAGGGTGATTGGTTCAGCGGTGCGACATGATGACTCGCTCCCTACACGGTTTAGGGGTGGCATGTCGTATTGTAAAAAAAAATTGAATGTGAAGAGAGAGAGAGAGAGAGAGAGAGAGAGAGAGAGAGAGAGAGTGACAAAATAAAAGAAAAAATGGGATGCGTCTACCACACGGGAAAAGGGCCTACAAGCCGTCATTACTGATTTCGATGATAGATTCCCGTTGAAAAGAACAGACACGGTGAGACACGATTCCCCATTTTCGGGGTGAGGTCTTGTCAAACACATCACGAGATAACGGCATAGAAGAGAAGAGGCCTCGGGAAGAAGGAATGCGCAAAAGAACAAACTAGTGACATGGAAATAAATCGTCCCATTCATATATGATAAACTGTCAAGTACATGTACATCATAAGTAAGGGGGCGGGTGTACAAGTAACCCTCTAACTCTCACCACCACCCTCCTGGTCGTCTCTCTAGTCGTCCCTCTCCTCTCTCCTAAGATGAGGATCCCTAGGGGGTCTCCGAGAGCTTTGCAAGGCAGTACTCGCCTCACCCTGCGGCGCCTGACGAGCCTCGGTGGCGAGACGACACTCCTCAGCCAAGGAGACTAGATAGCTGCCCACGGAGAAGGAACCAGACTGACGAAGGCGTGCACCACGCTCCTTCGCCCTCTGGTAGCACTCCTTACTCTCTCGCAGCCTCAGCTCCGCCATGCTGAGACTCAGTCTAAGCACAGTCATCTGGGCCTCCATGGCCCTCCTATCATCCCACTCCCTCCTCTCTCTCTCCCTCCTATCCCCTCTCTCCCTCTCCCTCTCTCCTCTCTCTCCCTCACTGCCTCTCTCCTCGCCACCTTGAGAGCGACCCTCAGCTCCAGCACATCGTGAGGCAGCTCTCAGCCTCGTGTCGCCGTCGCTCCTCCTCCAGCTCAACTATCCGGGCATCGCGCTCCGCCACAGTGGCCGCCCGGGTGTCACGCTCCTCCTCGGCCCAGACCGCTCGGGCCACTACATCCTGGATCTCCACTACCTGTCAAGGACAAATCATCCCTCCAAATCAGTAAAAGAAGAAGTGTGTAATGGAGGTTCAAAGCAAGCAACACTCACCCGAGCCGCAAGATCGCGCTCGGCCTCCTCGGTGCATCCCACAGCGCCAGCCAGCTGCCCTTGGAGGGAGGCAACCTCCATAGGAGGAGCCTGGGAGCTAGAAGACACTCCACTTGTCATCCCTGCCGCCGCTGTGTGTTGGGCACACTGAAACAAAAGAACAAACGATAGTTAGTGACTAAGCATCAGGAATCCAGGTAAACAACACAAAAAAAAATCACATTTTGCATAAACATACCAAGGTGTCTAGCTCCTGTCGAGTGATAGTGAACTGCTTAATGGCGTCTGCCAACTGGCCTCGCAGGTCAGTGATGATGACGTCACGGGCATCCTGCATTCACAAACATATAGGTTAATGTCACATACATATGCATACATTCACAAACCAAAACACAAAAAGAAATACATGCTCATTTCATACTTACCCCTGCTGGCCTCCCAAGATGGAGACAGTCTGCATGCGTCTCTCGGTAGCGCCGCAACTAGTCGGCACTGTCCTGCATGTGGGACACCATCGAGACGCCGCCCTGCTGCCAATCCTAGAACTACGCAGGGAACCGTGTACGCCAATCCACGAGCTTCGCCTTGCCTCGGGTCTTCCACCCGATGCGGCTCAGCTCGTCCACCGCTAGCCACTCCTGGGCGAGCCCCAGGGTCCTCATGACCAGCCTGAGTCAGAGTGGCTCAATCTAGTTTAGACAGTGGACCCAAAGGTCCCGCCCAAAATGAGGTCGGCCCGCCTCGACCCAAGGCTGGATGGCATCGGCCATGCCCAGGTAGGCCCTCCATACCACCTGCATCACCATACATGCATCATGTCAGTTCCCGCATTTGCAAATAAAATAACATTAAAAAAATTCATCATACCATGGCCTCAGGATACTCTGTCAGCTCCCGTCGAAGCGACGTCATCTGATAGGTGTGTGGAGCCGCAGTCACAATCGGCCTCCACCACCGCGCTAGGGGTATGACCACCGGGTCCCACTGACGGGCCCTCCCCGTCGGGAAGTAGTAATAGCTCCACACCTGCATCCATCACATGTCATTAGCGGAATCAACCGCATAAATAAAACTAACTACAGATAAATAAATAAATAAAAGTGTATTTATCTGGAGGAAAGGTGTGAAGCCGCTGGCTGTCGTCTCTTGATCTGCCCCCTGAGACAGATCAGCAATCAAGTGGGCAAGCAGGGCTGCGCCCCATGCGTAGTGCCCCACCCGGTCTAAGTCCACCAGGATCCCAAGGAAGCGACAGTGGATGTTGTCCCCCTTCGTCCCCAGCAGTAGGCGACCCAGCAAGAAGAAGAGGAACCTCCAAAGGTCCCGGTCCGCCCGCCCACGGTCACTGGCGTCCGGGCAAAATGCTTGATGTGTAGATCCCTCCAGCAGCACTAGGAACTT
This sequence comes from Amorphophallus konjac, assembly GCA_022559845.1. Taxonomy (NCBI): domain Eukaryota; kingdom Viridiplantae; phylum Streptophyta; class Magnoliopsida; order Alismatales; family Araceae; genus Amorphophallus; species Amorphophallus konjac. The sequence continues at coordinate 155,705,565 of CM040121.1, forward strand.
GGTCGTGCTCTCACCGACGTGCTGACGCGTGTCGAGAAATCCCAGTGCCTCCATCAGAGCCGCCCGGCCGACTGTCATGCTCTCTCTGTCGGTCGCTCTGGCCTCTAACCCTAGCAGCTCTAGGGTACTCTCTTTGTAGTCAGGGTAGGTGACCCCGCTCACTGCCTCTCCGTCCACTCGTAGTCCAGTGATCCAGACTATATCCTCCAGTGACGGCACCATGTGCCCCCAAGGCATCAGGAAGGCCCTGCTCGGCGCGTGCCACCTCTCTCGAAACACCTCGACAAGAGGCAGGTCGAGCTGGAAGGGTTCTATCGATAGGAATGCCCCAAATCCCATAGCGTCCACTCGGGCCCGCTGAAAGTCCAGTAACCCTCGGTACGCTGCCACCACCAAGAACTAGCTGATTCGGGTCCTCATCACACCCTGCACACCACAGAAAAAGAAGAAAAGAGTCATGTCAGTAAAAGGAAGGTTGTCACGTCCCGAGCCTTTATGACAGCGGAAGACTTGCTCGAGAAACGTGAACAGCCAGCATGGTAAGCCTCTTGCAAGCAAGAATGATCAGAGCGCAAGACAATCACACACATAAATGTAATTGCACAATATTTTAATCAAATCTCCAACCTATTTCATTGATAATCAATATTCAAATACAATAACTTTCAACTTCTTCCAATCTATCAGACTCAAAAAAATAAGAAAATTACATAGACTCAATCTAAACAATATAGACTTTCCTAAGTCTTCACTCTCATCTTGACAACACTTTCATTCGCTCTCGGACCCGCTACTTGTATAACCCGAATCCGAATTCGAATCACTTCCATCTCCTGAAAAGATTGGAAATAGGTAATAAGCACACTTGCTCAGTAGGTATCTTCGCATCAACATGAAGGCATCATTAAAGTAATTAACATTTTAGCTCTAAAGAAATAAGGTAAAATCATGTAAATGCGATCAATCACGCGGTTAAACCAAAGTAACAAGATGATCATGTAAGATAGAATGATAGCAAGAATGAACTAGCAAGAATGTAACAAGAACATGTTATTGGCCTTTCATGAACAAGAATGTATCGAGAATGTACTAGCAAGCCACATAATCATCACTCCAGTATCTTTTACTTATGAGCAAATACTTCGTGAATTTCTGTGGAATATCAAGCAAGAATGTCATGTACAAGAAAGTCATGTCGTGCCTTGGATCTTCACTTATTTATAGAGAAAGTACTCCCAGCGCAATGCGACGCCAGTAGCATCATACCCCATGGTTTATAATAATATGTTTCCGGCAATCAGCCGAGGGGACTAGCATAGAGCCCTTGAACACAATCAGTGCTTGATGGAATCTTCAAGTATAAATCAAACTACTTCCACGCATGTAACAATAAAGTAAGGCCAAGAATGTATAATTCAATAAGTTCATGATAACACTATTCAATGAATGAACGCTTCAATTTAATAATGGGAGAGTCAAGAATGACTTAAACAAGGTTATGCTTATGGAAATAAATCGGCAGCATAACGGTACATTTCTTTAACTTCCATTCATTATATTAAGTTTCTTGATCAATATGATAAGTCATATACCATTATCAAGCCATCTAGGAACTTTAGAATATCAACCCTTGGGTCAAACCTCGGGTTAACTAGCTCAAGCATTGTGACGGTCAAGTACTGGGCCATTACACTCATGTGACGCACCAGTAGTGGGCCGTTACATTAGTCTGAATCCAGAAATAGCACAATAGACTTAGTGAAATGTGACGGTCGTATATTGGGCCGTTAGATGCTCCTGACGGTCCAGTATAGATCTGTTACATTACTAGAACCAGAAACATCGATAGTGTAATCTACTAAATGGGCTTTAATGGTACAACCAACTCGGCGTCCTAGTGAGAATCCCAGGCTCGCGAAGAATTACGGAGGCCTTGAAACAAGATTTCCTAGTCCATTAGAAGGAATATCCAATAGAGAGGTCCTCATGTCCATGAATAATGTTCCTATAGTGCAAAGTGTAAACTAATGGACAATATATCGGAATATGTGCCATGTACTTAAAGAAATGACTCTATAGATAGAGAGAGAATGTGTAGCAACGTGAAACCAAGATAAACTCTGTCAATACATCATTGAAAACCATGATTTAGATACAAAACTATAGAATTTTGGCACATAAAATTAACATAACTTAAAATAACTTAAGACGCCTTAATCATGCACTTTCAATTATGAATCAGTAACTAAACTTAAAGTCATGATAACAGGTCCAAACTTAGCTATCTAAGCTTATTTACATGTAAACTTTAACTGGTTATCATTCTGCCTCGGGCTGACAGAACGCAGTGTCTGACGATCTAGGATAGGCGCGTTACAGTCTTGTGACGGTTTATCGTAGGGCCGTTACAGTAGTGTAACGCTCCTATTAAGGTGCGTCAGAGACAACAGAGTAAATAAGATGCAGTAAAGGGTGTGACGGCTTATCGTAAGGCCGTTATATTATTGTGACGGTCTTACCTTGATGCGTCAGATCGTCTGCTGGCTGAAAAAGATATAAAAATCTAAGGTTTCAACTTACATCATGTCTGGAAATCATATCTAACCTTCCACATGATAGAATGAAGGCTAACCTACTAGTATGCATGGGCTTTCTGTGAATTTGACAAGAGAGTTCTTTTTTAACTTAGTTAGGGTCAAGAGTATACCTATATGCGTGACCTACTAAAACATGAAATTCATGATCTATAATACATGAAATCAAACACAATCAGAGGGCTTTTATCTCTAACAAGATATTTTTGCCAATCATGAGATAACCTACCTCTTAAATGAGCTTTAATCTTCCAATTTGGGACTGCAAGACACGCCCTAGTTCTTCCCTTCCTGAGGTTTTTCAGTAACTTCACGTCGCTCTATCTCTCCAATCTCTTGACCTAAGGACTTGAAATTTTGAGGGTAAGAAGATGAAACTAAGGTGAATAAAATGTTTTAAAGAATTGAACCCTAATTACCTCATTTAGACGTCATAATCTCTTGATCTTCAGGGGTCTTGCGTTTAGTTTCCTGGGTTATTATGGTCGAACCAACAACTTTGGAAGCTTCAATCTCCTTGGTTGCTTGATCTCCTAGCACGAAATTTGGAGAACTATTAGTCTAAAGTATACTAAACAAAATCTTCTAAAGAACTTACCCGAAATTATGACTCATTACCTTGATTCTTCACGAGCCAAAAGTAAGGGTCGCTCAGTTTAGAACTATGTCCTATTTATAGGGTTTTGGCTAGGGTTTGAAGATTAGATCGATTCTAGAGTCCTTAATTTGCCAGAACCTGATCCCTAAGAGTCCTTAGTAACCTTACAAGTTCTCCCAATTAGGTCTCTTGTAGATAGGATCCCAAAGATCCAATCTTTCTACTCGTTCTTCCATTCACGGAACTGACAGGGTGTAACGCATCAAGACTGGTGTGTTACATGGTTGTGGCGGTCGCATGATAGACCGCTACATCCAACGTGCACAGGATTCAACACAACTCGAACTCTTTTGTTAATTATCCATTTTATTATCTATAAAAATAGTATTTATCCGTAAATAGGCTAAATAACCTTCTAGAATATGGGCCAAACTTAATGGGCTTGGTCCTTAGACCTTTTGGATTTTATTTAAATAGGCTAGGTTGATTATTTAACACAATTGGGCCTTATAATGACTTATTAATCCAATAATCTATTTATAAATCTATTTAGCCTTTATAAATTTCTAATAAATTTTAGAAAATTCTATAAATAATCTAGAAATTATTTTATAAATTCTTGGGCACTACACCCTCCCCCACTTAGAAGAATTTGGTCCCCAAATTCAATACATGGATTATGGAGAGTGTACTTACAGTTGAATAATTCTGGAAATTTTTTTCGCATGGCTACTTCGGTTTCCCATGTTGCTTCATAAGGCCATGTTTTCTTCCATTGAATCTTGACCATAGGAATAACTTTATTTCTTAGTTGACGCACTTCTCGTTCCAGAATCTTTATTGGCGTTTACTCGTACGTCATATCCTTCTAAATCTCCAGATTGTCATAAGTGATAATATGGTCAGGATCATATACATATTTCTTCAGCATAGAGACGTGAAATACGTCATGAACTCCTGCTAATTGTGAAGGTAAAGCCAGTCTATAAGTCACTTCACCGACCCTTTCAAGAATTTCAAACGGGCCAATGAACCTTGGAGTTAGTTTACCCTTAATGCCAAATCTCCGAATACCACGACCTGGAGAAACCTTGAGATACACATGGTCTCCTACTTGACATTCCAAGTCGCATCTTCGATTATCAGCATAAAATTTCTGCCTATCTTGCGCCACCTTCATTCTTTCTTGAATGAGCTTGATCTTCTCTGTAAAATCTCTGATAATATCGGGGCCTAGGAATTATCTTTCTCCTATTTCATTCCAACATATTGGTGATCGACAACTTTTTCCATATAGAGCTTCAAAAGGTGCCATTTGTATGCTGGCCTGATAATTGTTGTTATATGTAAATTCTACTAGAGACAAGTGATCATGCCAACTACCTCCAAAATCAATAACACAAGTCCTGAGCATGTCTTCTACCACTTGATTCGTTCTTTCTGTTTGACCATCAGTTTGTGGATGAAAGGCTGTGCTGAAATTCAATCTAGTCCCTAGTGACTGTTGTAGACCCTTCCAAAACTGTGATGTGAATCGAGGATCTCTATCAGATATAATAGTTACTGGGACACCGTGTAATTTAACAATTTCCCTTATGTATAATACTGCCAGGATATCCACAGACCATCGACTTTTGATTGGTATGAAATGTGCAGATTTAGTTAATCGGTCTATGATTACCCATATACCATCGTGTCCACCTCTTGTCTTAGGTAACCCCATAATGAAATCCATCCCTATACTCTCCCACTTCCATTTGGGAATATTCAAGGGATGCAGTTTACCTGCGGGCCTAAAATGCTCTGCCTTTACTTGTTGACAAGTGAGACAGCGAGATACGAAATCAGCTATTTCTCTCTTCATGTTGGGCCACCAGAAATTTCTTTTGAGATCCTGATACATTTTTGTACTACCTGGGTGAATGGTATACCTGGATTTATGTGCTTCTTCTAGAATCAATTTCTTCGTATCCTCATGATCTGGTACACATATTCGGTCTTTAAATAGCAATCTTCCATCCTTAATAGAAAAATACGGCCTTTGTTCAACATTGGCCTTGATCTCCAATAATATAGGATCATCATTTTGCAGCTTGACCAGATCTTCTATCAATGTAGGTTGAGCTTGAATATTAGCTAGGAAACAATCCTCCTTCCTATCAATATCTAAGTTCAACTGAGCAAATTGAGGAATAAGATTAGTCATACTAATCATGAGACTTGATAGCATACCCATTGGTTTTCTGCTGAGTGCATCCGTAACAGCATTAGCCTTGTCAGGATGATATTGAATAGCAAAATCAAAGTCTTTGAGATATTCTAACCATCTCCCCTGTCTCATATTTAGCTCTTTTTGAGAAAATAAGTACTTCAAGCTTTTGTGGTCCGAGTAGACCGTAAATTTTTCTCCATAGAGATAATGGCGCCAAATTTTCAAGGCGAAAATGACAGTTGCTAATTCCAAATCATGCACAGGATAATTTTCCTCGTGACGCTTCAATTGTCTAGAAGAATAGCATATTACTTTTCCATTTTGCATGAGGACACACCATAAGCCAATACCTGATGCATCCGTATATACTTCGAATCCACCACCTTCCACCGATAGTGATGGAATAGGAGCTGTAGTAAGATGATTCTTAAGAGTTTGGAAACTCTTCTCACATTCCTCTGACCAGACAAAAGGATTTTCTTTTCTCATGAGTCTAGTTAAAGGAACCGCAATCTTTAAAAATCTTTAATGAATCTTCTATAATAACCAGCTAGACCCAAAAAGCTTCGTACTTCCGATACGGTCATTGGCCGGCTCCAATTCTTGACAGCTTCTACCTTAGAAGGATCCACGGTGATACCTTCTTTTGAAATAATGTGGCCTAGGAATGAAACTTCCTTGAGCCAGAATTCGCATTTGTTTAGCTTGGCATAGAGTTTATGTTCTTTAAGTGTTTGTAAAGCTATCCTCAGATGTTCTTCATGTTCTTTCTTGGTCTTGGAATATATCAAGATGTCATCGATGAAGACGACGATGAATTGGTCCAGATATGGCTGGAAAACACTGTTCATAAGTTGCATAAATGCTGATGGGGTATTTGTTAACCTGAACGGCATTATCACGAATTCATAGTGGCCATAACGACTTCGAAAAGCCGATTTATAAATGTCCTCTTCTTTAATTCTAAGCTGATGATAACCTGATCTGAGGTCTATCTTAGAAAAATATTCTGCTCCTGAAAGCTGATCGAAGAGTTCTTCAATACGCGACAACGGATACTTATTTTTGATTGTAAGTTGATTTAGTCATCGGTAATCGATGCATAGCCTGAGAGAACCATCCTTCTTCTTGACAAATAGAAACGGCGCACCCCAAGGGGATGTGCTAGGCCCTTATCCAGTAGTTCTTGCAACTGCTTCTTTAGTTCTTTGAGTTCTGTGGGAGACATCCTATAAGGGGCTATAGAAACAGGTGTTGCTCCTGGAATGAGTTCAATAGTGAAGTTTACTTCCCTCTCGAGTGGTAAACTGGGTAATTCGGATGGGAACACATCGGGGAACTCATTTACAATAGGAATGTCTGCTAAGATAATCTCCTTGGATTTGGTAATAATAACAGAAGCAAGAAAAGCTTCACATCCTTGCGAGATAAGTTTGCAAGCGTGAAGAGAAGATATGATAGTAGGATGCTTCTTGTACTTAATGCCAAGGAAGAAAAATCTTGGAAGACTGGGCTTTCGAAAGGATATAATCCTATTGCGGCAATTGATATAAGCATCATGATCTACAAGCTAATCTACCCCTAAAATGACATCATAACCTTTCATGTCAAGGCATACTTTGCGGGGAGATTATGACCTTCTACTATCACTTCGCTATCAGGATAATAGTCGGTAAGCTTTGTTCCAGAACCTAAGGGTGTGAAAATAGCGAGATCTGAAGGTAAGGGGACTAATGCAATTGATAATGTTTTTGAAAAAGTGGTGGAGATAAAAGAATGAGAGGCACCAGTGTCAAATAGCACAAATGCAGGACGAGAACAAATTTGAAGAGTACCTTCCATAAGCCCACCATCCTTGGGCGCTTCCTCTTCTTCTAAGATGGCATTGAGGTGCGCCTGCCTCCAACGTCCTCCACCAGATGATTGATCTTTCATAAGGAGGCAATCTGGCATGCGATGCTCCCTGCTTCCACAACGTAAACAAGCACCGAGGTGCTTCTAGCATTCCTCAGTCGAATGGCTAAATTTTTCGTAAAACGTGCAAGCTGTAGCAACTTGCTCCTTCTCTTCCTTGACTTTCTTTTACTTATGGGAACTTCCACCATTCCCATTCCTGGATCTTTTCTTACTATCATGGCTTTTGTAGGGCTCCGTGATGCTGAACTTTTCTTTCTTATAACGCCGATCTGAGCGTCGGCTGGATTCTTCTCCTTTCCCTTTTAAATTTTTGACCTTCTCTAAGGTCCTTTCGCACAAATATGCTCGTTGAACCATTTCTGCATAAGTATGGATGTTTTGGGTCCCGAGCTGCTGAATGAAATCGGGCCGTAACCCGTCCATGAACCGATTTACCTTCAATAAATCGGTGCTGATAAGATGCGGTGCGTAAGGTGCAAGCCTTGAGAATTGCAGTTCATATTCGGCAACTGTCATCATTCCTTGCCGAAGAGCGGCGAACTCCATAGCCTTTCTCTCTTTTACGTGCTCAGAAAAGTACTTGGCACGGAATAGGGTAAGAAAACCATTCCAGGTATGAGGGGCATCGGCCGGAGGTGCCGGAACCGACTTCCACCTTGTGTGGGCATGTTTGTTGAGTTAAAAGGGTGCGAGACGCACCTTCTCTTGATCGGTGCATTGTATAACATCAAAGATATGATTCATTTCATCTATCCAGTTCTCTGCCTCGTCAAGATTAGATGAACCATAGAAACGCGGAGGGTTTAAGCTCCGAAAGTTGCGATGCAAATCATTAGCCCTTGCTTCTGCGCCAGCTTGCGCCATGGTTTGTAATGCCTGAGTGAGGCCAGCAACCGTTTGCTGCATGCCATCCCAATTTACGCGATGAGCCATGGTAATAATAGGGTACCTGAGAGAAAAATAAGAACTTGTTATTTTTCATGAAATCGGAAGGAAAATCAATCTTAAAGCTAATTAACTATCTTATCCCGGGTTCTACCCAATTCTCACATGGGTGTGGAAACTTCTTCCTTAGTTCATAGGTAGGGGTCCTTAAACCTTGGACTTATCTTATGACATGACTCTTCTTCCTAAATCCTGAGACTTAGGCTCTGATACCAACTTAACGGTGACGCCCTGAGCCTTTATGACAGCGGAAGACTCGCTCGAGAAACGTGAACAGCCGGCATGGTAAGCCTCTTGCAAGCAAGAATGATCAGAGCGCAAGACAATCACACACATAAATACAATTGCACAATATTTTAATCAAATCTCCAACCTATTTCATTGATAATCAATATTCAAATACAATAACTTTCAACTTCTTCCAATCTATCAGACTCAAAAAAATAAGAAAATTACATAGACTCAATCTAAACAATATAGACTTTCCTAAGTCTTCACTCTCATCTTGACAATACTTTCATTCGCTCTCGGACCCGCTACTTGTATAACCCGAATCTGAATTCGAATCACTTCCATCTCCTGAAAAGATTGGAAATAGGTAATGAGCACACTTGCCTAGTAGGTATCTTCGCATCAACATGAAGGCATCTATCACGCCCCGACGCGGAATATCGGGTCGTACAGTTAGAAACTAGCTAGAAATCACATTAATATGCTAAACTAAACAATTACTCAGGTGCTATAGAAAGAAGTAAATCTATTGGTCAAGAAGATACCAAACTTTATTACAATAACCATCAACCACTTAAACACGATCAAACATAACTTCCAAACTGATTCTAATATAATAACTGACTCCAAAAAGTAATAAAGTACTAACACAACTCTAAGGAATAACTAGAGGTAAATAATCTATGCCAACTCCATCTAATAACTGGTACACTCAAAGATATCACTCATGTCCCTCCCCATCTGTATGCGCATCACCACCTGAACTGCCTGGAAAGGGGGAAAACAACAACTATGAGCTGACGCTCAGTAGATAATAACAGGCAAGTTTACGTAATTAACCAATTATTCCATTTTCATATGCAATGATAAGAAATGAAATGACGATACAGAAGAAAAACAACATAATATAAAGATCTTGCAAGGTCAAGAAATATAAGATATCTGGATTTCAACAAGGATATCATGTAATAAGTGTAATAGGAAATTGTAATGAGGAAATGGCCACCATCAAGTATTTAAATAGTCAAGCACGATCAAGTAATAAGATATAACAAGAGATTTCTGTCGTAGACATGATGCTGGTCATGCACTCGGTGCAATGCCTCACCTTGTCATTACAAACTCCCATGGGCACAAGTACTTTTCGGGCGCTCTCCCCAGGACCAGACTGGGCCCTTATGATGCGTTGGCATTGATTTATCGGATCCAAGATCCCAAATTCCATCTAGACATTTAGTCAAGTTTATGGCCAAATAATCAGAGGAATTACTGTCCAGAAGTTCAAGATTTAAAGGACTAATCTGTCCTTGGATTCAAGAGCACAAAACACGATAAAACTCATCTCTGAGAGATGTACGGTCATACAGAGGCCGCTCAAAGGATATATGCGGCTAACACTGGGTCGCACTTACAGGAGCTGGACTGAAACTCAGCCCACGAGGTCAAGAATGAACGGCTGACAGTGTGCCGCTCTAAAGGATGAACGGTACGTTCTGGGCCGCGCAGGTAAAGAAGACCTTATGACCCATGAACAAGATATACGGTCCATATAGGGCCGTATTAAAGATATGCGGTCCAAGAGAATCCGCATAAGGTTTGAACGGTAATATTCCAGCCGCACCACCCGGGTTTGGCTAGAAAGTTAAGAAATCACCCCATTTGACTCTGGGCTGCCAAAGACAGGGTAAAACTAAACCAGGGCCTAGTCTACTGTCTATTAGTCAGTCCAGGGCTTAATGTTTTGGTCGAAGATTGATCAAGGTTAATCGACCAACACTTAATGGCATAAGCCAGGTATATACGGTCGTTATTAGGCCGCCTACGAGGATATGCGTTCCACTACTGGCCGCACATGCCTCTCTTAGCCAAATTCGATCCAAGACTTATAAACCAGCGGTTCAGTCACGTAAATCGATGTTCTGGTGGTTCATTAGATTCTTAGCAGGGATATACAGAGATCCCAAGATGATGTTAAGTCCGCCGGATGGAGTGTCCGGGGGTAAGTTCAAGGCTAGCACAACTAATGGGCTAATGACTTACTAGAAGTCGGTGAATGGTCAAACCGTTCTACAGGGATAGAATGGCTGTCCAGTAACCTAGTATTCATTTTAGTCCTAATTTCCATGTCAATTTATCAAGGATCATGATTTACATTAATTTAATTGCCAAAAAGATTAATCAAGATGCTAATGACAATGAACAAGATCATGTAGGAATGAAATAGCATGCATTTTACAGAAATTTACTTGCAGCATTTACCACTTATCATATGGGTTTCTAGTTTACTAATTATTCATTAAGATGCTAATATGAATCAAGTAGAACTCACACTAAGTCATTTTCTGCATAGATGTACGGTCCTTAGCTGACCTTATATCTACTGGGCTGAAGGGACTAGGGCTTATATCCCCTGGGCTGATGGGGACTTGGACGGCCAGGGCAGGGCCGCCCAATGGTTGGACGGTTAGGAGAGGACCACCCATGGGTTATGTGGTCATGCAGGAGCTACCCATCCAGATATGTGGTCCTCTGGGGGCCGCCCATCCTGCAGGGTTGTGTGGTCTTGAAGGAGCCGCCCATCCAGGATGTGTGGTCTATCGTAAGACCGTCCAAGTCTGGTAAAAATCCGATTAAACCAACCCTTGCCCGCCCTCGGCGAGGTTTTTAGGGTTACAATAAAACATGAAATTCAAAGGGTATAAATCATGGAATTTGGGGCTTTTACTACCAATAGAACGAGCATGAAAAACTCTACAAGATGAATGAATCAATTTTAGATTTACAGCCTGAAATCGCTACTGAAATCAAAGGGGAACAAGTTCTGCCCTAATTCTGACATGCCTCTACTAAACCATTAAATTTACGCAGGATACCTAATGGAATTTAGGGCTTTATGGATCAAAAGAAAGAGGACTAGATGCTGATTCCATCCATATATAACACTTTATATTGGGCTCGTTATTACCTACCTCAATCGAGTGAAGAAGGAAGAAGAAAGGAAGAAGAAGGGACGCCGACACGTCTCCACTAATCACCAGAGATCTCCCTTGATCGATCTCTACTGCGGCCGCCACTGCTACCAAAGGATTCTAGGGTTGCAGAGCTTTATTTTTATAGCTCATACACCTTCTGGATCCTTCTGTGCTGGGAGAATTTGTCAGAGTAAGTGGAGTGATTGAAACGGCGCCGCAATTGTTGACCTCTCCCAAGCTCGGCCGACTACAAGTTTTAGGGTTAAGATTTCGGTAAATTGGCAGAGGGGAAACGATCCTTAGATCGTGGCCTTTCATTTGCCACCGATTTGGGCTCATTTGATGGGGTATTAAGCCCTAATTCCGCGGTTTAAGTTAAGGTTAGGTAAATGTGCACTTTGGGCTCAATCCATTGATTAGACCTAGTTACGAATTTTTGTTGGGTCAACCACAGAAGACAAAGTTGTTAAATAAATTATCCTTTACCAAATTACCATTTTTTTAGATTTTTATAAGGTAGTCAAAATTCCACTTGTCCTATTCACTAAGGAATTAAATATTAAATTCCAAAATTCATTCATTTCAATTTCATTTCAATTTCAAAACCGGGGTATTACAGCATCATTAAAGTAATTAACATTTTAGCTCTAAAGAAATAAGGTAAAATCATGCAAATGCGATCAATCACGCGGTTAAACTAAAGTAACACGATGATCATGTAAGATAGAATGTGAGCAAGAATGAACTAGCAAGAATGTAACAAGAACATCTTATTGGCCTTTCATGAACAAGAATGTATCGAGAATATACTAGCAAGCCACATAATCATCACTCCAGTATCTTTTGCTTATGAGCAAGTACTTCGTGAATTTCTGTGGAATATCAAGCAAGAAAGTCATGTACAAGAAAGTCATGTCGTGCCGTGGATCTTCACTTATTTATAGAGAGAAAGTACTCCCAGCGTAATGCGACGCCAGTAGCATCATACCCCATGGTTTATAATAGTATGTTTCTGGCAATCAGCCGAGGGGACTAGCATAGAGCCCTTGAACATAATCAGTGCTCGATCGCATCTTCAAGTATAAATCAAGCTACTTCCACGCATGTAATAATAAAGTAAGGCCAAGAATGTATAATTCAATAAGTTCATGATAACACTATTCAATGAATGAACGCTTCAATTTAATAAAGGGAGAGTCAAGAATGACTTAAACAAGGTTATGCTTATGGAAATAAATCGGCAGCATAACGGTACATTTCTTTAACTTCCATTCATTATATTAAGTTTCTTGATCAATATGATAAGTCCTAGACCATTATCAAGCCATCTAGGAACTTTAGAATATCAACCCTTAGGTCAAACCTCGGGTTAACCAGCTCAAGCATTGTGATGGTCAAGTACTGGGCCGTTACACTCATGTGACGCACCAGTAGTGGGTCGTTACATTAGTCTGAATCCAGAAATAGCACAATAGACTTAGTGAAATGTGACGGTCGTATATTGGGTCGTTAAATGCTCCTGATGGTCCAGTATAGATCCGTTACATTGCTAGAACTAGAAACATCGATAGTGTAATCTACTAAATGGGCTTTAATGGTACAACCAACTCGGCGTCCTAGTGGGAATCCCAGGCTCGCGGAGAATTACGGAGGCCTTGAAACAAGATTTCCTAATCCATTGGAAGGAATATCCAATAGAGAGGTCCTCATGTCCAAGAATAATGTTCCTATAGTGCAAAGTGTAAACTAATGGACAACATACCAGAATATGTGCCATGTACTTAAAGAAATGACTCTATAGATAGAGAGAGAATGTGTAGCAACGTGAAACCAAGATAAACTCCATCAATACATCATTGAAAACCATGATTTAGATACAAAACTATAGAATTTTGGCACATGAAATTAACATAACTTAAAATAACTTAAGACACCTTAATCATGCACTTTCAATTATGAATCAGTAACTAAACTTAAAGTCATGATAACAGGTCCAAACTTAGCTATCTAAGCTTATTTACATGTAAACTTTAACTGGTTATCATTCTACCTCGGCCTAACAGAACGCAGTGTCTGACGATCTAGGATAGGCGCGTTACAGTCTTGTGACGGTTTATCGTAGGGCCGTTACAGTAGTGTAACGCTCCTATTAAGGTGCGTCAAAGACAACAGAGTAATTAAGATGCAATAGAGGGTGTGACGGCTTATCGTAAGGCCGTTATATTATTGTGACGGTCTTACCTTGATGCGTCAGATTGTCTGCTGGCTGAAAAAGATATAAAAATCTAAGGTTTCAACTTACATCATGTCTGGAAATCATATCTAACCTTCCACATGATAGAATGAAGGCTAACCTACTAGTATGCATGGGCTTTATGTGAATTTGACAAGAGAGTTCCTTTTTAACTTAGTTAGGGTCAAGAGTATACCTATATGCGTGACCTAGTAAAACATGAAATTCATGATCTATAATACATCAAATCAAACACAATCAGAGGGCTTTTATCCCTAACAAGATATTTTTACCAATCATAAGATAACCTACCTCTTAAATGAGCTTTAATCTTCCAATTTGGGACAGCAAGACACGCCCTAATTCTTCCCTTCCTGAGGTTTTTCAGCAACTTCACGTCGCTCTATCTCTCCAATCTCTTGACCTAAGGACGTGAAATTTTGAGGGTAAGAAGATGAAACTAAGGTGAACAAAAAGCTCTAAAGGATTGAGCCCTAATTACCTTGTTTAGACGTCCTAATCTCTTGATCTTCAGGGGTCTTGCGTTTAGTTTCCTAAGTTATTATGGTCGAACCAGCAACTTTGGAAGTTTCAATCTCCTTGGTTGCTTGATCTCCTAGCACGAAATTTGGAGAACTATTAGTCTAAAGTATACTAAACAAAATCTTCTAAAGAACTTACCCGAAATTATGACTCATTACCTTGATTCTTCACGAGCCAAAAGTAAGGGTCGCTCAGTTCAGAACTATTCCTATTTATAGGGTTTTGGCTAGGGTTTGAAGATTAGATCGATTCTAGAGTCCTTAATTTGCCAGAACCTGATCCCTAAGAGTCCTTAGTAACCTTACAAGTTCTCCCAATTAGGTCTCTTGTAGATAGGATCCCAAAGATCTAATCTTTCTACTCGTTCTTCCATTCACGGAACTGACAGGGTGTAACGCATCAAGACTGGTGCATTACATGGTTGTGGCGGTCGCACGATAGACCGCTACATCCAACGTGCACAGAATTCAACACAACTCAAACTCTTTTGTTAATTATCAATTTTATTATCTATAAAAATAGTATTTATCCGTAAATAGGCTAAATAACATTCTAGAATATGGGCCAAACTTAATGGGCTTGGTCCTTAGACCTTTTGGATTTTATTTAAATAGACTAGGTTGATTATTTAACACAATTGGGCCTTATAATGACTTATTAATCCAATAATCCATTTATAAATCTATTTAGTCTTTATAAATTCCTAATAAATTCTAGAAAATTCTATAAACAATCCAGAAATTATTATATAAATTCTGGGGCACTACAAAGGTCTACAATAAATAAATAAACAACACAACACACACACTCATTTTAAAAAAAAAGAAGTAAAGGCGTCAACGGGATAGGACGATTTCATAGTTTACTTATATTTGTAATTAAAATAAAAATAATAACAGCATCAAGGCGACAGGACGCTCCAATAATTTTTCTGAATTTTTAAATTTTTTAAAAAAATAATTAAGACGTCTTACCGTCAGGACGCCTCCATATCTTTCTAAATATTAATTAAATTGAGAAATAATAAACACGTCGCCACAGCTTGACGCCTTTAAAAATTACCCTAAAATTATTAATTGATTTTATAAAAAACACAAAAATATGAACGCGTCAACTGTCTTAGACGCGTTCATCTTTTCAAAATAGCCACCGCCGTGGGCTCCCCTTTTCCTCTCCTAAACTTACAAACAATTGGGGAAATGCATAAAAAAGAATAGTTTTGAGGCCTACCGGATCATGCTCTCCCTCTCATGTGCCTCCGGGTCCCTCGGGGCCTTCAATGGCCAAGGGAAGCTCCTCCTCCTCCATGGCAGCCCCTGCATGCTCCCGGGTGCTTCTCGGGCGACGAGCGGCTTGCTTCCACTTCCCCCCACCTTGGCTCGGGCCACCACGCTTCATGGATCGAGAAAGGGGAACAGAAAGACCAAAAAATGGGAGAAATTGGCTAGGGAGAGA
The DNA here is from genome assembly GCA_022559845.1 of Amorphophallus konjac. Lineage (NCBI taxonomy): Eukaryota > Viridiplantae > Streptophyta > Magnoliopsida > Alismatales > Araceae > Amorphophallus > Amorphophallus konjac. The sequence goes on from CM040121.1 coordinate 155,721,265, forward strand.
GGCGGTTCGTCGGAGGGAATCAGGAAGAAGAAGGGTCACCCGCGGGCGGCCAACGGTTGTAGAATTCAAAATATGGACGCGTCTGTGTACGAAGACGTGTCTATTAGGCGCATCCGCGTGCCAGGACACGGGAATCAAAAAACAAAAAATTAAAAAAAAACAAAAAAACAAAAAAAATTATATACGTCTCGTCAGGAAGACGCGTCCATGTAAGGCATCCAACATCCAAGACGCGCCCACAAAAAAAAGGGCACATGCACTGCCATTAAAACTTCACATTTATTTCCATAAAACAAAGTGAGCTACATCAGGGGTTTAGGTACTTCGGGCCTCAATTTCCCCAGTTTGGTTACATAAGTGTTGACACCCGTTTTAGCCCACAAGTTAAGTTATTTCTCTTATTCATCATTTTGATGTCCCGAATTAGCCATTATTTTGGAGCTTTCTCGAATGGATTTCAAGCCCATTTTTACCATTTCATATCCTTTAAGTCTTGGAGATCATGATTTCTTAGAGCCCCGGAGCTTTTCTTATCAACTTCTGGCTTCCAAGTCAACTTTCGGCCCATTTAGGCCGTCTTCCCTCAAGTAATCGACTCTCTCTCACTGCGCAGTCCTAAAAAGTGGTTATTTTTCACCCTCTTCCAGTCCTCTATTCAAAAATTTGTCTTCACCAAAGTTGTTCCTATTTCAAAGATCTACAACTTCTTATTCTACGCTGTTGGCCAGTTCTGCCCCGATTGTGAGCTATTTGCATTTTTCCGGCGTCACCTATTTTCTAGAATTTTTCTCTCTCTTCCAGCCCCATTTATCCATCTTATGATCATTTTCTCATCTTTCTTTCTTCATGAAAGTTGTTCCTCTCTCAGTTATCTACAATTTCTTCTTCTACCACTTTCGCTAGTTCTTCCCCGTTTGAGAGATACGCTTCAATTTCTGAAGTCACGCGCAGTCTACCCAGAATCTGCCTCCATCAATTAGACGGCCCTATACAGGTGCGTTACATCAGTGTGACGGTCCTACGATAAACCGTCACACCGAAACTTGCCCGAAACACCCTGTTCAACCCCCAGAATGTGGCGGTCCTACCCTAGATCGTTAGAGTCCATGTGACGGTCCAGTATGGGTGCGTTACACCGAAACTTATCCGAAATCGTCCCGTTCGACCCCCAGAGTGTGACGGACCTACCCTAGTCCGTTACATCACTCTGAAGGTCTTACGATAGACCGTTACACGCACCTGAGAGTCCAATTTGCGCTGGACTCTGCTCAGTTTCTGTGCGCCGTGGCCCCCTTGCAGAGTCCATAACTTCTTGAATTCTACTCCAAATTGAGCGTCGTTTGTTCCTATGGTTTCTCCTTGGTATTATCTTGAATTCAGTCCAAAGAACTCCGAATTTCATTAGCTATATCTCTCAAGATCTGGGTCGCAAGATCAGGATTTAAGTATCCTAGTTCAACTAAAACTCTGCAGATAAGGCTCCAGGGCTACCTTCTAATAGCTATATCTTCTAGAATCCTCCTCCGAATTGATCCCCGTTTGTTCCTATCTCTTGTCCTTAGTATTATCTCGAGTTTGATCTAAAGAACTCGATTTATCTTGGACACTATCTCCGGGAATCGTGATAAGAAGATGAGGCTTTCTTACAAAACTCTATAAAAACTGCCCAGTTCGCAGTCACGACGGGGGGCTCTTTTCGGACGTGGGGCGAAGCCATGCTGCAACGCCGACTCACAACTTCGACCCTATCTTGAAGAGGGAAGTATTAGCTTTCAATTCCATCCTTCTGGGGTTGATTTCATGGTCTACACTCTTATTTTTAGTTTCCTCAAAATCACAAATCATCATAGTTTTCTGCACTTTCTGCTACACATGCGTTTCTCTCCGTTTTGCATCATCATTTTCTCTCTATTCTCACAATCAAATCTCGTGATTTCAAATCTCATGCATGCATAACACACCCACCTATCTTTTGCACCCTTCCACAGGGGTTAAAAACCTCCCCCCGGTGCGTTCTCCCCCTTTTATTCATGCTATTTTATCACTTTGGGCAGATTTCTACACTTCATGTTCTAATGGATTTTTACCTTTGTGTTTTATCTTTGTTTTGCAGGAGAGCATGAATACAACGTGAGGCCCTCTTCCTCTAACCGGCTGGAAGGAGATGAGGTTTGAATCCACAAGTTCCCCGCACCCCGTTTCAAGCGCGATCAAGTCTTTAAGTTCCAAGGTACACGGCGTCGTTCCCCTCCTTTCTTCATCCTTTGGCGTTGTTGGAACCTTGGTGGCGATCACGGTTAGTATTTCTCATCCTTTCACCCCCCTTGTCTTTGATTCACATGTTTATGTATGTATGTATTTAAAGGGGGCGGGATAGGAATCTAATTAAAAAACAAATCAACAGTTTTTTGGCGATCACGGTGGGACACCAATGCCCATCACGCTTGTTTTCATGCTCTTTTGTTAGTTGGGTGGGTGCATGTTCATATTTAGGTGATATTTCCTCCATCCTCCCACTATTTTTGGTGTTTTACGGGCTCTGGTTATGTAACGGTCTTATGGTAGACCGTCACGCTCATATAACGGTCATTTGGTAGACCATTACAGCTTCTGGCAGTCTTGCGCGCATGCTCACAGGGCCATATTCATCGGGGCATAACTTTTGATCCCGGAGTCCGATTGAGCTGATTCTTGTTGCGTTGGATAGCCCTTTGTATTATCTTTACATACATATATCATTTGCATCATTTGGTTAACATTCTCATATTCTAATATTGTCCAACTTTTTGAGTTTTCTGCATAAGTTCTGCATGCAGGCTCAGGGACAGGTTCACAGGTACATCTTTACTCAGTGATTTGACTACCTTCCCGGTGTCTGATTGCACTGATTTTTGTTCCATTGGATAGTCATTTGTATTGTCTTTCCATCCATAGCTTATTTACATCATTTGGGTCTCATTTGCTTAGTTAAAAATTGTCATCATTTTAGCATTTTGTCCATAAAATCTGCATGTGGTCTGTGCACAGGTTCACGGGGGCAACTTTGCTCAGTGATTTGATTGACCTCCCGGGGTCAGATTGATATGTTCTTGGGCCCGTTGTGCAGACCTTTGTATTGTCTTTCCATCCATATACTATTTGTTTTAGTTGGATCATGTTTGCATAGTTTAATTTTGTCTTGATTTTCTAGTTTTAAGCTAGAATTTGCATGCACTCCGGTGCACATAGGGCCATACATTACATATCATTATTCCATTTCCTACCTTGGTAAGTGATCCGCTCGCCTCCATATTCTTTGGGCTCGACTAGGTGATCTTATCCGGGACCTCCATAAGTCCCCGCGAGCCGTGGATTCCCACACGGACGCCGGGCCGGTTGTACCTTTCCACACCTTAGGTTTGCATTTGCATACGTGTGAGGGAGTTAACCTTAGTCAACACAAAGTTTGGACCTTATTCCCATAGGATTCCTATCTTGAGGGAATTTTTCCTAATTCAAATCATTAAAAGGTCTATTAAAACCCCTAAAAGATTTCCCATCATATTAACTTGTTTGACTTGGGTGAAAACTTTCACATTGCATTGTTTATGTTGTTTGGGCTTGTCCAAGCCCATTAGTGGTGTTTTGTACTGCATCCACATGTTTTGTTGTTGTTAGGCCCACTTAAGTCAGTCCATTTTGTTGGTTCATTGTCCAGTCCATTATCCCGTGGTCCCTTGTCCATTCGTCTTTGCATTAGTGGGTGAGCCCTCCTTGTTCTCAAGCCCATTAAGCCATTGCTTCCCCACTTGTATTGTCCTTGATCCCCTTGTATTAAGTCTCCATTTGCCCTCATGGAGTATCATTCCAACCCCTTGTATCATCATTTTTCCCAATTTTCTTCCTATTCCCGCGTGGAATCCTCTTCCCATGCGGGCCCATCTTCTCGTGGTCCCTCTGACCCATCTGAGGAACATGCCAATATCATGGCCCATCTATCATGCCTAGTTCGCCAAATGGACCCGGTCCAGGCCCAACGCATCATTACGTCTCATCTTAATGGGCCTTCTTCTCATAATGGGCCATCTTCTGTTCATGGGCCTCTTTCTTCTCCTTCATATGCTACTGGCCCGATTTCTAATGGGACTTATTCTCTTAATGGGCCTCATCCTTCTGCCCATGTTGCTGCCAACCCAATGGGTCCTTATACTCATGCTTCTTCCAGGCCCACATATCCTTCCATTCCCGGAATGGGTCCTTCTTCTTCTCAGCCCGGATCCTCTTATCCGGCCCAATACCATACTCTTGGTCCCAATTCACAACCTCTTGCTCAAGCTGGCCCATATTCTTCTCGATCTCTCCCTACCCAGGAGATGATTGCTCAAGCCCAACGCCAGCTTGATGAGCTTCAACGTCGGATCGATCCTAAATCCTCTTTAAGTGTTCTGTTCGCTTTCCAAGGTCTTCGGCTTCCGCCTCCATCACAAATTCCCACATATCGCCGTTATAGTGGAGTCGGTGACCCGTATGTGCACTTGAAGGAGTTTGTTTATGAGTCAGCCCAATTTCGACATGACCAACACTTGATGGCTTATCTGTTTGGTCTGTCATTAGAAGGCCCGGCTCAGGATTGGTTCTTCTCTCTTCCGCAAGAGCAAGTTGTGAATTTTCAAGCCGTACAAGAGGGATTTATTCAGCAGTTCCAAGACCAAGTTGGGCCCAAGTATTCTATGGCGGATCTGGCCCATGAGTTGATGAATCCCGATGAGGAGTTCTGCACCTTTGCTGACCATTGGCGTCGCCTTGCCGCGCAGGTCCCGGGACACATTCCGGAGGGAGAGAAAATCAAGATGCTGATATCCAATGCCACGCCCGAGTATCGGTTTATCTTAGCCCTCAACGACATCACCACCAGGCAACAGTTATACAGCCGAGCCCGCTTCATTCGCCAACAAATCCAAGATTACCTTGACCCCGAGTCTCCACCATCTACCTCCACATATCAACATTCACCCTCCACGTGCCAACCCTACGCTCCCATGAGTCAGCCCGCCATGAGTCAACCTTCCGCCACATATCCCTCCACGAGCCAACCTCCCGCCTCTACATATCCATACGCCTCCATATATCAACCTTCCATGAGTCAGCCTCCCGTGTCCACATACCCGTCTTCGTCTCCACTTTCGGTTAAGGGAACACCACATCCCGAGAAGGTAGATGCCGTCTACATACCCCATCATCCAGTTCCACACATGCCATCATCGAAGCCCTCCACCACTAGCCACGCACTCCTGCCTACGCAACATCCACTTCCGTCTCCACAACCTTCTCCACTATTACATATCCTTCGGCATCCACCTTGATCGAAGCAGGCTCCTTGTCCTCCATTGCCAGAGTGTTTCACCGATATATTTTGGGCTTTGATGGCCACCCGCACGTTGCCGCTCTCTCCGGTTGTGCCTTGCCGACCCGCGGTCGGGGATATGCTTCAGTTCTGTGATTTTCACCGCCAACAGGGTCATTTGGTTGAGGATTGTCCCGAGTTCCAGGATTATGTTTATGACCTGGAAGCTAAGAAAAGGATTGATTGGGCCGCTATTCACAAAGTCATTTTACATCTTCGCAGCCAACAACAGCAGCAAGAAGTGCCACCCGGGCAGCCGTCTCCGTTACTTCAAGACCAGGGGCACCCCTGTGGTTCTTTATCTAGCAATGCACCCGCTCCGTCACCTACTCTGTTACCTCCGCCATCTCCTATCCAATCTCCGCAACCTCCACAAACCCAAGCCTCCGCTCAGGCTAGTGCCTCCCCTTCTTCTCCCACCGCCACTACCACTACTTCTATCCCTAACACCACTCGACGCGTTGTGTCGACACGTCGACGGTGGACACCACGACCTCCCTCTTCACCCTCTCCACCTCCATGTCCACTACCCCCATCGCCTTCATCACTATCCTCACCATCTCCATTGCCATCACCATCATCTCCGTCTCCACCACCAGTGCTTCCATCACCACCTCCATCTCCACCCTTGCCTCCATCTCCGCCATCACCTTTGCCCGAGCCTGAGCAAGCCACACATTTGCCTTTACCTTTACCCTTAGCCACGCTTTCACCTTCGCCTTTGTCGCCACCCGAGCCTATCATCGCCACATCGCCTGCGCCTTCACTTTCCATCACCACTCCCGTTGGAGCCTCCATGCCTTACAAACCTTCACGTGTTCCACCCAAACATATTCCCTTTACTTCTCCAATCACTTCCACCCCACGGAGCGGGTGTGCGTTACCCATGGTGTCCCTTGGGTCTAATCCCCAGGGAGACAATAAGCCAAGTCAAGATGATTCAGTGCCGGCCGTGCATTTCAAGATTCAGGATTTTATCTGTTGGATGCCGATCTGTGTCCTGGTCCCTGGTTATTTTGGGGACGATGTGCCTACACTTTCAAAGATGACAGTTGCTAAGAAGAGTTCTCTTGAGTTGATGCCAGTTTCTTCCCGAGCGAGGCCGGTGGCAATCTCATTGCTCGTCGGAGAGTTCACTATTGATGCTGTTATTACTCCTCACTCGATTGCTGCTCAGTTCACTGGCCAAGAAGGGTTCTCTACCCGTGTTGTGCTAACGCATACGGCCGCTAAGCAGATTATGGATTCTACATTCAAGGGACAATTGGACGTATCTTCGACATTTTTCAAGGACATTTTGCACATCCTATGCAATCTCCCTTGGTTCATTAGCAAGCCGGCCATGTCAACGCCGCGCATTGCTCTCCTCCAGTTTTGTCCTGCTCTTCTGGTAAGGGAGTTATGCTTCATGCCCAATTGCCGAGGGGAGATGCCAAATCTTATGCTGCTAGTGCCAAGTGACAAAACTCCATGGTTCTCTGATATTCATTCATTTGAGGAGTTATCTGTCGAAGAATGTTCATCTACTATTGTTAGCACCGGGTGTCTAGGGGCAACCGCCCCGATGAAGTTGCATGTTCACAGCCGGGCCAGGCCGTCTTCCAGGTGGACCCGTTATTTGAGAAAGTATTATAGATTGAGAAGGCCGAAGGTCCAAGTCCGCACCAGGCGAGTCCATTTCAAGCCAATTCTAGTTAAGAAGAGGCGGCGGCGTAAGTTTAAGGGCCGTCAGTTGTGCACTCAGGGGTCCACTTCTCTTCCTTCTTCTTCATTTCGCTCATCATTTCTTCTGCTCGGTTCCCACCCCTGGGTGGTGTATCTTCCCTCTCCTAATTATCCCCCTACGATTCTCTCCTCCCATCTCGGGTCCGCGAATCCCCGTTCTTCCTTTTCCTATCCGAAACCTCCGGACTTTACATCTCCTCACCATTCTCGGCCTCAGCCTATGTCTGATTCTCCTCCCCCGGTATCCTCGGGTTCGACTTCTCATTCTCTTTCCTCGACCCTGTCGGGTGACTCTCATTCTCCTTCCCCGACTTTGTCGGGTGGTCCTAGTTCCTTTTCTCCGACCACGTCGGATGATCACTCCTCTTCCCCCTTACCTTTTCCACAATCTTCTCACGGTCTATCTATTCTCCCCTCTTCACCATTCCGGGGTCTTTGCCTTTTCTCTTGCTGTTTTTGAGGCTTTAGCCCGCCTTGATCTCAGCTAATGTGGTTTCTTCTGTAATTGGTTCCTTGTTATCAAGGTCTCTACACCTTAACGAGGGAGTTCTAGCCCTCGTCTCTCTTCCTTTTTATCCCTTCTTCGTCCAGAATGATGTCTGCCACTCCTCTGTGTCGAGGAATCCAATCATTTGCTCTCCTTTCATCATTTATCCTGGAAAGCAAGGAATACAAAGCTACTCATACTGAACGAAGCTCGATGATCAAGATCGCGTCAGGATGCTACTTCCACATTATGGATTTGCAAGGTATCGTTATTTTGTGCAAGAAAATGTTATCATCGCTATTATCTCTCTTACTCCTGCACACGCTTATAATAATGTTGGTTCCTTAACATGGTTAAGTGGCTTTTAGAGATTTGCTTAGTTAAGATTAGTCAAATGAGTTTGCTTCTGCAGCATCCTTAGGCTAGTGATAGCTCCGCGCTGGGAGTCCAGTTCATTCCCTGATCGTTGTGGGTGACCTTTGAGCATGGGTTTTTCACACACTACACGGTGAGCCATGGCCGATCTCTCTGAGTAACACCGTTGCTGCTTTGGCCATAATTTGGGTATGCACAAAGGCATTTTCTCTTCTTTACTCGGCCAAATGCAGGGGCAAGAGATTGATGGATGAGATGACCAACCTATGCGCTCCCTAATACGAGAGAGGTCTCAAATAGTGGCAGTCTTGACCCCTCAAAAGTGAGCTTTCATGCAATATCTAGCCAAACAAGGGCTTTCAAAATCAATGATGAATCAAAAAGAAAATTATGAAAATCGAAGGCATGGAAAGAGTGGCAGTACAGTTCCCCGTGGGATGCCATGAGCCCGGTCGCATGCATGCCTGATAAATATTGGTCTAAAAATCAAAGACACAAAGCCCCGGCGCAACAGACCTACTCTTTGAGGGGTGGTGCCGTGGAAGGAATTCAAATCCTGATGTCTCCCATCCTGCTTAAAGCTTGTCTCCAATTTTTCTTCTATTTCTCCCTCTTAGGCTGGGTTGTATCCCGGGTATGGCCTTAGTAGGGACACCGTTCTTTAGAGGCAGTTGGTTGTGGTAAGCCACCCTTGCATGCACGCCCTGCTCAAGGGAAGTCTTTAATGAGAGGGGAGGGACGGCGATCCCCGGCCAGTAGTTCGAGCTTGTCTTTGGGTGTTGCGGATTGCTATTTCAAAATACCAAAAAAAAAAGATATTGTCAAAAATCTAAAAAAATGAGATATTTTTAAAAAATCTAAAAAAAATGAGATATTGTCAAAAATCCAAAAAATATAGATATTGTTCAAAATCCAACAAAAAATGAAATATTGTTAAAAAAAATCAAATATTTTCAAAATCTAAAAAAATCAAGAAAATTAAAAAATCTAAAAATATTTATCTTTCTATCTATTTGTTTTGAGAACAGATACGTAATCTGTTTGCTAAGTGTGCAAGTTGCAGGTACTCAAGCTTTCTTTGCTCCATATTTTATGCTCTGTCTCCTGTCCACATCTTCTGATCTGTTCTCTTCTTCAATCATATCTCTCGATCTATTCTGAAGCTTGTGTCATTCTCAACTTTTGTTTGCAATGATTACATCTGTGAGAGGGCTTTACCTCACGATTATGAACCTGACGGTTTTGCTTCATTCTGATCTTGGATTTTGATTGAAGGGCGTATTTGTTTATGTCCTTTGTCCCGTCGTGTCCTTGTCTCGCCGTGTCTATGTCCCACCGTGTTGTCCCACGCATGTTATTTTGTTCCTCACCACGTATTGTTGGTTGTCATGCACATGTTGTTAGTCATCCCTTTATGTCCCATGTTCTTTTCCCAACCGTGTCTTTGTCCCACCATGTCCGTATACCACCACGCGTGCTGTCCCACCATGTGCGTATTTTTGTCCCACCGTGCCTTTAGTCGCATGTATGCTTGCCATTTGTTTGTGTGTTATGTTTCATCCATCTTCGTTATGTTATGTTGTGCCATGTTTCGTTCATATTTCTCTTATTATGTTGTGTTCATGTCATGCTTGTTCATATTCGTTCATGTTCACATCATATCATGTCAAAGTGGTTGTTGTCTTATGATGAAAATCCATAAAAAGCAGAAATAGAAAATCCAAAAAAAATGCCGCTTCACCTGCACAGGTAAGTCAGGTATGGCTCTATATCCCTTCTCATTGTTGCATTACTATATGATATCTAGCTTATTATAGCCTCTCAAGGACCGGCTGGTTACCCGTGTGTTCTGGGATCTGATGTTCCCCTTTAACAAAAATGATGATGATCTAAGAGCATACGGTTAATCGTTGGATAAGCCGCTCGGTTGAGTTGAGTGGGGGATGATGGACTCTGTCTCGCACGCCGTGGTTGTAAGAAGACTTTTGACCCCGTCTTGGCTCAGTCTAGCAATATTATCCTTGAGTACTTTCTATTTTATCTTTCTTTGCATTCGTTTTAATGATTTATTTATTTTAGCCCAGCATGCATCATGTCATTTTGAGCATTCATGTCTCATGATCCGTTCAAGGATTTCTCCTCAGCAATGGTGGATTGCACCTCAGCTCTCTTGGGTAAGAGATTCTTCATTCCACTCTGAATTCAAACGATTTCTCTGATCTTGCCGCTTGGTCTGGTTGGCCAGCGTGATTCCTGTCTGGATTTTATCTCAGTTTTCTTATCTTTCCTTTTCCAGCTCTTACGTTGTGTTCTTTCCGACCCACTCATTGTCCGTGGATTGTGTCCCCAATGAGGCTGGTCGTGTTTCCTTTCCCTTAGTTAGTTCTCCAGACATGTCTCATCCTTGTCAATCATGCCTTGTGATTAGTTCGGCGTTTTCGGGAGAATTCCTGTCGCTTGTTGGTTGTGACGGGTGTCTTTTTGCCTTGATGCCCGCTTATCTGTTCTCTCTGCTTCATCTCCGCTTCATCTCCATTTCACATCACTATCGCTTTCGCTCCATCTCCTTTCTATTACATTTCACCTTCGCGTCACTTTCGCTCATTTCCTTGCAAAGCAGACATCAAGGAGGGGCATCTGTTGACACCCGTTTTAGCCCACAAGTTGAGTTATTTCTCTTATTCATCATTTTGATGTCTCGAATTAGCCATTATTTTGGAGCTTTCTCGAATGGATTTCGAGCCCATTTTTATCATTTCATATCCTTTAAGTCTTGGAGATCATGATTTCTTAGAGCCCCGGAGCTTTTCTTATCAACTTCTGGCTTCCAAGTCGACTTTCGGCCCATTTAGGCCGTCTTCCCTCAAGTAATCGACTCTCTCTCACTGCGCAGTCCTAACAAATGGTTCTTTTTCACCCTCTTCCAGTCCTTTATTCAAAAAGTTGTCTTCACCAAAGTTGTTCCTATTTCAAAGATCTACAACTTCTTCTTCTACGCCGTTGGCCAGTTCTGCCTCGATTGTGAGCTATTCGCATTTTTCCGGCATGCTGTGTTGTTCACCTATTTTCTAGAATTTTCCTCTCTCTTCCAGCCCCATTTTATCCATCTTATGATCATTTTCTCATCTTGCTTTCTTCATGAAAGTTGTTCCTCTCTCCGTTATCTACAATTTCTTCTTCTACCACTTTCGCTAGTTCTGCCCCATTTGAGAGATACGCTTCAATTTCTGAAGTCGCGGGCAGTCTGCCCAGAATCTGCCTCCATCAATGTGACGGCCCTATACAGGTGCGTTACATCAGTCTGACGGTCCTACGATAGACCGTCACACCGAAACTTACCCGAAACACCCTGTTCAACCCCCAAAATGTGGCGGTCCTACCCTAGACCATTAGAGTCCATGTGATGGTCCAGTATGGGTACGTTACACCGAAACTTATCCGAAATCGTCCCATTTGACCCCCAGAGTGTGACGGACCTACCCTAGTCCGTTACATCACTCTGAAGGTCTTACGATAGACCGTTACACGCACCTGAGAGTCCAATTCGTGCTGGACTCTGCTCCGTTTCTGTGCGCCGTGGCCCCCTTGCAGAGTTCATAACTTCTTGAATTCTACTCCGAATTGAGCGCCGTTTGTTCCTATGGTTTCTCCTTGGTATTATCTTGAATTCATTCCAAAGAACTCCGAATTTCATTGGCTATATCTCTCAAGATCTGGGTCGCAAGATCAGGATTTAAGTATCCTAGTTCAACTAAAACTCTGCAGATAAGGCTCCAGGGCTACCTTCCAATAGCTATATCTTCTAGAATCCTCCTCCGAATTGATCCTCGTTTGTTCCTATCTCTTGTCCTTAGTATTATCTCAAGTTTGATCTAAAGAACTCGATTTATCTTGGACTCTATCTCCAGGAATCGTGATAAGAAGATGAGCCTTTCTTACAAAACTCTATAAAAACTGCCCAGTTCGCAGTCGCGACGGGGGGCTCTTTTCGGACGTGGGGCGAAGCCATGCTGCAACGCCGACTCACAACTTCGACCCTATCTTGAAGAGGAAAGTATTAGCTTTCAATTTCATCCTTCTGGGCTTGATTTCATGGTCTACACTCTTAGTTCTAGTTTCCTCAAAATCACAAATCATCATAGTTTTTTGCACTTTCTGCTACACATGCGTTTCTCTCCGTTTTGCATCATCGTTTTCTCTCTATTCTCTCAATCAAATCTCGTGATTTCAAATCTCATGCATGCATAACACACCCACCTATCTTTTGCACCCTTCCACAGGGGTTAAAAACCTCCTCCCGGTGCGTTCTCCCCCTTTTATTCATGCTATTTTATCACTTTGGGCAGATTTCTACACTTCATGTTCTAATGGGTTTTTGCCTTTATGTTTCACCTTTGTTTTGCAGGAGAGCATGAATACAACGTGAGGCCCTCTTCCTCTAGCCGGCTGGAAGGAGAGGAGGTTTGAATCCACAAGTTCCCCGCACCCCGTTTCAAGCGCGATCAAGTCTTTAAGTTCCAAGGTACACGGCGTCGTTCCTCTCCTTTCTTCATCCTTTGGCGTTGTTGGAACCTTGGTGGCGATCACGGTTAGTATTTCTCATCCTTTCACCCCCCTTGTCTTTGATTCACATGTTTATGTATGTATGTATTTAAAGGGGGCGGGATAGGAATCTAATTAAAAAACAAATCAACAATAAGCTCTTCACAGCTCGTGTTCTTCCTCTACGTGCACCAGTGCCTTTCCTGGAATGCTCGTTTTCCATGATGCTTTGATAGTCTTCACATCCTTTGTGTCTCCCTCTGTACTCAGCTCCCTCTTCCTCAGAGGAGGAATGTCAGATAACATTGGGAAAGAATGGTGAGGGTGGCCGATTTGAGTACAACACCGATGCATGTTGTAAAGGACGAATTCAGTCGCGCCAACGAGTTGAAGTTCCGTGTCAGGGGAAGACCTCACGAGGAGTTCACGTAGGAGTAGGCATGCCGGTGCACAAGTGAACATAGTTTGCGTCATGGTGCTGAAGTGAGCCCGCCAGTCTTCGCGTTTCTTCAGCCAGGGAACACGATTAACCACACTACCACCAAAGCCTAACACGTCGGCCATGTGGTAGAGGGGACATTGTTGGAAGATTTTCGAGATAGTTGGCATCCCCTCACGGTGGTCAAATTTGAAATACAAGTCAATCCAGCAAGTCAGAAGAAGTACACAACAGAAAGGAGGCTTACCCATGCTGGAAGCTGTAAGACCGTTGTAAAGGTAAGCAAGAACGGCGGGCCCCACTCTTTTGCCATTCCAGATTCCACAAATGGCACTCAACTAATCTTCCTCCACTATGTTGGCAGTACAATGGAATAAGAGAGCACCCGCCAAGCAGATTGTGAATCCCTTCATGATTCCTTCCATACAATCATCACATGTCAATCCTCCCAAGGCGTTCATGACCCATTCCGCAAGCTTTTGTAGATTGATTCTCTTTTGAGTCTGGACACTTCTGATAGCTCAAAACGACATGAAACTTCCAAGGACCTCCTCAGAAGTTACCTTTTTCAGCATGGGCATGATCTTTATCTTACCATCCTTCTTGAATCTTTTCAAACCAAGCATGAGTTCCATTTCCTCAAGAAGAATAGTTGCCTCGAAAGTGGGGAAAATGAAGGTATGAGTTTGAGAATGCCAAATCTCTGCCAGCGCGCCCATAGCCGCCCAATCCATGTGAATCTTATCATAGTGCTTGGCGTGAACCATGGGTCCTTGGAGGTGCCACTTCGTAATAATAGCCCTCATGCCGATAGTGATGTTGGAAGTAAGCTTCGAGAGCCATGGCAGTTTGGAGAATTTCCTTGGGCCTGAAAAGAGAGGGTACGGCCGGAAAGAGGAAAGAAAAGAATGAAAAGGCAAGGGAGAAGTCATGTAGGAAAAATGAGAAAACAAGTCAACTCACCATCCGTGATTGAATTCTCTCGCTCAGATGCCCTTTGAGGTCGGTGAGCCGCTTGAACTCGCTGTTAGACCTACTTCTCTTCGCGAGATAGGAAGACGCGCCTTCCATCTCGAAAAGCCAAGATCCCTTTCTTCCTCCTCTTAAGCTTCAAATCTCTTAACTCACTCTTTGATGCCTTTAGCTAGGCCAAGTATGGGGTATTTATAGAAGGGGAGGGGTTAAAAAGTCAACACAAAACATTAATGATGAGTCATCATTGTTGACTTTGACACAAGGAACCCTGTCTTGTTCTCCCTTGTGCTATGTATTCTCCTGCTGTTGTGAATCTCTTTGGCTTACTTGTACAAGTGAAGTGCAATTCTGTTGTTTATAAAATAATGTTGTTTATTATGCTAACTGTTGAGTGCAAGTTTTAAAAAAAAAAAGAGCCAGGGGGCACCACTGTCCCACCTTGTCCCACCATCATTCGTCACCATGGTGTCTGGTCCTGCCTTGTCATGCATTTTAGTATATGATATTTACACTACTAGAGCATGCCAAGGACCTTATAACTTGAACGAATCTGAAATTTGAGTTCTCATTCAACAAAAAATAGTGATGATTTCAGAGGAATTTAGGTTGTACGGATATGCCGTTATGTTATGGTAGCATGGGGACGATGGTTCCGTTCGGTAAGTCGGTGCGTGGATAAATGGGCTCTGGCTCAGTATCAGTCCACCGATTTGGTATCCTGACCCATTCTTAACAACTTGACAATATTATCCTTGGCTACCTTCTATTTTAGTTTGTTTTATTTTTTTCTTTAAACCCAACATGCATTCATGTAGGACCTTGATTTCATTGTGGAGATCATTCACTTAATTTGATTATAAGAGCCGTTGTGTTTCAATTCTTAACTAATATCAGAAATTTCATTTCGAGTCGAATATTGAGTTTCCTCGAGACTGCCCTGGGCTATTTTTCTGACAGAGATCCTTGTTTGGATTGATCCTTAAATATTTCTTTTCTTTTACTCTATTTGACCCACCTTGGCCGCAGCACTTCCACATTGGCTGGTAATCGCTCCCCAATGGTGAAACCTGCAGGTTTACGACCCAGGTACTTCTGCATAGACAAGTTGGTCCAATTTTTTGTTCGTGCGTAAGTGCACATCGTCCTCTTTCTTATTTGATTTCCATCCAAACAATCGTCGATTCCAGAGGACCTTCTCCAAAGTAACTTCGTTGAAACTCTGGAAAGATTCCAACCACGTAATGTCGAGAGCGTGTCCCATCACACCATGGCATCTATTTTTCAGTCCACTCCCATTTCATGTCAATACACTTTATTCCATTCCACTATGTGTCACTCCCCTACAAAACAGACACCAAGGCGGGGTAGCTATAGACATGCTATTTTTGACATTTCCATGAGTAAATCTCATGTTCCACTAAGACGTCTCAAAGCTGCTTTCACATTTCGAGTTATTTGAATGATTTCCTATTTTTTATGGATTTTTTTACAATTTTTTGAATTTTTTCGAAAAGTATTTTAAACGTGGCTGAGGACCCTGATGCCTTCTTTAAAGGCGTCAGGGACCCCAGACGCCTTCATGAGAGCCTCGTGCAGCATGCGGGCGGCGTCACTCCCACCGCTCAGTTTGTCGTTTCAAATAAATCCAAACACAAAGATGTCTTACTGACCAGACGTGTCCTTCAAAAGTCGTGGTTAGGCGCCGAAATCAATTGCTTTTCTCTGTTGTCAACGACTTTCGACGTCGCTTTGTTAGAAAACATTTGACGCGTCTTAGATCTGGGACGCGTTAATTGAACGGGTCCCATCTCTGCGACATGCCCTTTCTTTTAAATATAAGAAAAAAATATAAGAAAATATTTTTAAATTCATTAAAGCGTCTGGTTACCGGGACGCGTCCACATGAACGCGTCCCAGACCCACGACGCGTCAATCAAAATTTTCCCTATAAATAGAGGACCCCCTCCCTCGAAACCATAGGGCTTCAGATCTGATAGAGGAGGGGGTTACTTTGTCAGAATTGTTCCAGGTTCGAGGCTTCTTTAGGGGAGGTTCTGCCGGACTTCCGGGTGCCCGCGTGCTCGCTAGAGAAAGGCTACTTCATCCCCCGCGCTTCCACGTCATCCTCACGGTGTCGAAGCTCTGTCGAAGCTCCGCCGAATCTCGCCATCGACGTCCCATACGCTCTTCCTTACCCTCCATTCTTCCTTGTTCTTTCCATTTTTAGTATGCATGCATCATTTGTCATTTTTACTCGTATCACGCTCCTCTTTTTGAGAGGGCGTCGTTCCGTGCATTTCTGCACGTGATTTCATTCATCATCTCATTTCCCTACCCTTTCACGTTCGAGAGGGGTTTAAAAATAACACCAACCAGGTGTGTGTCCGCTCATGATTTCATTACTTTTATCACAAGGGATTGATACTACACCGCTTTCATTCTAATCTATTTTGATGTTTGTTTACTTCTTCCAAGGGTAACCACATAAAGCCCTCTTCATCGGTCGGCCGAAGGGAGAGGAAGAAGCAACCCACACCACTTCCCGCTTTTGAGGTAAACGCGATCACCTTTCTCATTTTTGGGGTCTTCAGCCCCTGGCGATCACTTTTCATTTATTTTGGGGCCCTCAGCCCCTGGCGATCACACCACCACCACACACGCTCTCTTCTATTTCTTTTGTTGCCATCCTCCATTAAAACCCACGGAGAGTCACTTCCTGCAGCGGTTCTCCATTTCATCTCTGTCATTTTTGTTCTAACCCGCGCGGAGACTCATTTCCCGCGGCAGTTCCCGTATTGTTCTAACCCGAGCGGAGAGTCATTTTCCGCGGCGGTATTCCTACGTAAACCCATGCAGAGAGTCATTTCCCACGGTAGTTCATTTAAATTATGTACCATTCCCATCCCTCCGAGGCCCGCGGCGAGTCACTTCCCGCCATGGCCGTTTAATTTTCATAATTTTATTTCTATAATTTAAATTCTGCACCATTCCCATCCCTCTGAGGCCCGCGGCGAGTCACTTCCCGCCATGGCCATTTAATTTCCGCAATTGCTTTTCTACAATTTAAATTTTGCACCATTCTCATCCCCCCGCGCGAGTCACTTCTCGCCATGGCCGTTTAATTTCTGTATTTTAATTTCAGCACCTCGCATCCCCATTTCAATTCCAGTTAAAACTCGCGGAGAGTAATATCTCGCTGCAGTCCAATTCTCTCTTCTTCCGTGTCTTTTCCGTCTTCTCATCAAGCGCGTATGTCATTACCCCCAACCATTTCACCAACGCCACAGCGCCCTTTCAGTTGGCCGCTCCTTCTCTCTGCGTGACATCGTTCACACTAACCTGCTAGTTAAAGATTATGAGTTGTTTAAGATGAAGCCTGAAGAGACAATTTCTGAAATGTTCGCAAGATTAACAGAGATCACCAACGGTCTCAAAGGATTGGGAAAAGACTACACCAACTCCGAGTTAGTGAGGAAGGTGTTGAGATCTCTTCCACCCGTGTGACACATAAAGGCCATAGTCATTGAAGATTCTAAGAACATGTCCATACTATCTTTGGACGAACTCATAGGTTCACTTATGACCTATGAGATAAACATCAAGAGAACTGTTGAAGAAGAGTCGAAGAAGAATAAAATGGTGGCCTTGAAAGCCAACTAGCCTGATGATGACTCCCAAGAAGAGGAGTCCATCGAAGGAAGTAACGAAGAAGAAGACTTGACCATGCTGACCCGCCAAGTAAAGAAATTTTTGAGAAGGAAGAAAAAAATTCAAAGAAATTTCAGAAAGGGGTAAAGAAAGCCGACTCAAACCAAGGGCGAGCCGAGCAAGCCCAATAACGTTATTTGCTATGAATGCAAGAAGTTCAAGCACATGAGAGGAGAGTGCCTAGACTTGAAAAGAAGATTCAAGAAGGAGAAGTTCAGGAAGCCCAAAGCCATGGTCGCCACATGGAGCAACGAAGAGGACGAACAGTTCGAAGAGGAGCTGAGAGAGCTCATGGAAAGCCTGTGCCTCATGGCACATGAAGATGATTCAATTGAGGTAAACTCTCACCCCGACTTTATCTCAAATGAACAATGGGAATCGAAGTATGAAAAATTGTATACAAAATACAGGAAAATCAGATCGGAAAATAAATCCCTCAAGAAAAAGATCGAAGATCTCACACATGAGGGTTCTTCTATTACATTCAAAAATTTTGAACAAGAATGGTTTGAACTAACAGAAGAAAAAGAAAGTTTGTTATGAACGATTTCAGATGTCGAACAAATCAAAGATGAGTTATTAAGTAAAGTGTCTGAAATAGAAAAAATTTCTGAAAATTTGAAAAGTGAAAAAGAAGTTCTGATATCCACAGTTTTAGAACTTGAAAAGAAAAACTTGAGTTTGAATAAGGAAGTGGCTGACTTGCAGTCCACTTTATCTAGGTTTGTTAAAGGTAAACAAAACCTAGACAACATGCGGGGAGTTAAAGTTAACTTCCAAAAAGAAGGTTTGGGTATAGTCCCCAAAATAAAAAATCATTTGAGCACAAGATAACAACATCTTTTGTTCATGAAAAAGGAAATAATTGTGCTTCATGCTCATGCACAAAGCCAAAACATGTCCAGCCCAAACCACAAAAATTTCAAAAAAGGTTTTCACATGTTAACTATTTTTATTGTGGAAAATTTGGACATGTTATTGCAAATTGCTGGTTCAATCAAAACACACAAAGAAATCATGGAGTTTAGATCAAGAAAAAATATGTGCAGAATTAGACTAACTCTCATGGACCCAAATTAGTTTGGGTACCAAAACCAATTAGATGAGAATGTTGCATCTTGCAGATATGCCTGGAAGCCAGGGGAGCAAATGGTACATGGATAGTGGTTGCTCAAAGCATATGACAGGGGACAGGAAGGTGCTCTCTATGCTGCAAGACAAGGACGGAGGCTCAGTTACCTTTGGAGGAAAAGACAAAGGTAAAATCATTGGGATCGGCAACATAGGTAAGAATTCTGAAACTTTGATCAAGAATGTACTGCTATTGAAGGGTTTAAATCACAATCTCTTAAGAATAAGCCAACTTTGTGACAAGGGCTTTAAGAGTGTCTTTGATGAAATCCATTGCCTTGTCATGAATAAAAGCACAAGTGAAATCAAGTTCATCGGAAAAAGAATTAATAATGTGTATACTATTGATCTTGATACTGTTTCCGGTGATGATATGTGCTTGGTAGCTAACAACCATGAAAATGCGTGGTTATGGCACCGAAGACTAGGTCATGCTAGTTTTAGAGTAATCTCTAAATTGTCTAGACATGACTTGGTGAATGGGCTGCCAAAATTAAAGTTTGAAAGTGATAAAATCTGTGAGGCTTACACAAAAGATAAACAAACACGCATTTCTTTCAAAAATAAGAATGTTGTTTCTACCTCTCGGCCCTTAGAACTGCTGCATCTTGATTTGTTTGGCCCTACTAGGACATCGAGCCTAGGAGGGAAATCATTTGGATTTGTTATTGTTGATGACTACTCTAGGTTCACCTGGGTATTATTTTTAACTAATAAAAGTGATGCCTTGATGGAGTTTCGAGTATTTTGCAAGAAAATTCAAAATGACAAAGGCTACCTCATCACCACCATTCAAAGTGATCATGGTAGTGAGTTTGAAAACTTTGAATTCAACAGTTTCTGTAAAGAGCAGGGGTACACACATAATTTCTCATCACCAAGAACGCCTCAATAAAATGGTGTAGTGGAGAGGAAGAACAGAACTTTGATAGACATGGCACGGACCATGTTGAGCGAAAACTCCCCACCAAAATACTTCTAGGCTGAGGCCGTAAATACTGCATGCTATATCATCAATAGGGTAATGGTAAGGCCCATCTTAAAGAAAACTCCATACGAGCTCCACAACGGTAAGAAACCAAACATTGCCTATCTTAAACCCTTTGGATGCCCTTGCTACATCTTGAATAATGGTAAGACTAACCTAGATAAGTTTGATGAGAAGAGTGACAAAAGAATCTTCCTAGGTTATGCACTGAATTCTAGAGCTTACAGAGTGTTTAATAAGAGGACTTTGGTTGTTGAAGAAAGTCTTCATGTGATTTTTTATGAATCTAAATTAAAACTAACAAATCAACTTACTCCTATTTTGGATGCAGATGAAGCACCTAAACATCCAAGTGATGCTGGATCATCTAAGGCTAAGGATAAACCAACTCAAGGAACCTCCAGCAAGGATGAAGATGATGAGGATCCCTCAATTGAAACACTTCAAGAACAGCAAGTATAGCACCCCGACCTGCCTAGAGCTTCAACGTTCTTGAAAGATCACCCCACCGAGAACATCATTGGTAATCTTATAGATGGTGTCAAAACCAAATCCTCACTAAGGCAAGTGGAAGAAGAGGATTTGATGGCTTTAATCTCTCAAGATGAGCCTAAGGACATTCATGAAGCTCTTCAAAATGAATTCTGGATCTAGGCTATGCATGAAGAGCTACACTAGTTCGAAAGGAACGAAGTGTGGTCTCTTGTGCCGCATCCTAAGAATCATCACATAATTGGAACCCGATGGGTTTTCAAAAATAAGTTAAATGACACGGGAATGGTGGTTAGGAACAAGGCCCGGCTTGTAGCCAAAGGGTATACCCAGGAGATGGGTATTGAATTTGATGAGTCCTTTGCACCGGTTGCTAGACTAGAAGGAGTCCAAATTCTTCTGTCCTATGCTTGCTCTTTTAACTTCAAGTTATTTCAAATGGATGTAAAATCTACTTTTCTTAATGGGTATATCAAAGAGGATATCTTTGTAGAACAACCTCCAGGTTTTAAAGACCCAAAACATCCACAACATGTGTACAAGTTGCAGAAAGCCTTGTACAGACTGAAGCAAGCACCAAGGGCATGGTATGAAAGGCTCATCTCGTTCTTACTTGAAAATGGATTCAAGAGAGGTAAGGTTAATCAAACCTTATTCACAAGAAATGCAGGTAAAGACATATTGGTAGTTCAGGTTTATGTAGATGATATCATTTTTGGAGCTACTAACGATGCCTTATGTGATGAATTTACAAAAATCATGTAGGGTGAATGTGAAATGAGCTTAATGGGTGAATTAATATTCTTCCTTGGCTTGCAGGTTAAGCAAACATCCGAAGGAATCTTCATAAACCAAGCCAAATACACCATGGAACTCTTGAAGAAATACGGCATGGGAGATGTAAAGCCAATGTCAACTCCAATGGCAACAAGCACGAAGTCAGACAAAGATGAAAAGGGTAAAACAGTAGATCCTACACTGTTTCGAGGTATGATCGGATCACTACTGTACCTTACAACATGTCGTCCTAACATTCAATACAGTGTATGTCTCTATGCTCGTTTTCAGTCATGACCTAAATAGTCTCATTTATTGGCTGTTAAACGGATTTTTTGATATTTGATTGGCATAATAGACTTCGGCTTATGGTTTCCCATCGGTAGTTCATTTGATCTAATTGCATACACCGATGCAGATTATGCTGGCTGTATTGTTGGTCGTAAAAGTACTAGTGGGTACTGTCAGTTTATTGGTGGGTGCCTAGTTTCATGGGCTTCGAAGAAACAACAATCAATAGCTCTCAACGGCCGAGGCTGAGTATTTAGCCACCGGAAGTTGTGGGGCCCAAGTACTTTAGATCAAAAATCAATTGCTTGATCTAAATGTTGAAGTGAAATATGTTTCAATTTTATGTGACAATATGAGTGCAATCAACTTGTCTAAAAACCCTGTCCAACATTCTAGAATAAAGTACATTGACATCCGACATCATTTTTTGAGAGATCATGTAGGTAAAGGGGATTTTGAGTTGAATTTCATTGATACACACAATCAGTTGGCAGATATCTTCACCAAACCCCTAAATCAGGAACAATTCAATAAAATAAGAAGAGAACTTGACATGTGCAAGGGTGAGAGCATACATAAGGTCTGCACTAAGGCTAAGTATTGCATGTGTAGAAAAGTCAGTTGCATAAAGGGTAGATTGCATGGAAGACATGCATATTCTGTGTGACTTTTTATAGTTTCTTGTTGATATGCCATCCGTGTATGCTTGAATGTAATTATATATATAGCCCCTCCTTGAAAATTTTCTAAGGCCAAATATTCCTTGATAAATAATTATAGACCAAGTGACTTCGGGATCTGAGGTATTTTCTGAGGGGGAGAGTCAGAAGGATTTATGAAGCAATCCTGTCTCAGGATGTCTCATCTGTTCTTATTCATCAAGTCCATTCCCTTCTAAAAATAAAAAAAAGGAGAAAAGGATATATTAAAAAAAGGAGAAGAATAAAACAAAAAAAGGAAAAGGAGAAAAGAACAAAAAAGGGGAGAGAAGAAAAGAAAAAGAAAATAGAAAGGAAGAAGGAGTTTAAAAAAAATGGGTTAGGCCGACCAGTTCGGTCGACCGACGCCCCATTTCGGTCGACCGAAATCGGTCGAACCGATCCGACGAAAGCTGCGACCGAACTTGTTTTAAAGGGTCTCTTCACCCCATTTTTCACCCCCATTCACACTCTCACTCCCACAACCTTTCTCCAACCCTCAGCACCCCAAAACACCCCATTTCAAGCCCTAGAACTCTATATTTCTCCTCTTCGCACAAGATCGTGTTTGCTCGTCGTCCTTCGACACCGAATCTGTGCGGTGGAATGTGCAACCTCGAAGCTCATTCTTTGGGTCAAGCTTGTAGAGAAGATCTTTCTAAAGCCCTAGGTGTGTCCTCCGGTCCATCTTCACCCCAAGGGAAGAGGTTAGCACTCTAAGGGTTTTCCACTGCAGTTTCTAGTCTAAATGGCGCCCAGAAGAAGCTTCTTCCGAGACCCTCGGAGATCTACCCAAGGGGAGTCCAGCTCTAGGAGAGGTGTGGACCCGGTTCCTCTACCCCAACAGGCACCCTCACCTCCACGTGCACCGTCGATGCGTCCAAGGCCGATACTCAACCCTCGGCTAGTTGATTTTGGTGAGTTGAATGAACTCTTACCAAATTTGAGTGCTATTTTTGAGATTCAAGATGGTTGTATTGACTTTGTAACAAGATACACCAGATATTATCCTAGTCTCGTCCAACCATTTTATGGGAATTTGAACATGAGAAATGACCGTCTATACACTGTTGTGAAAGGAGTAGAGATCACTATCAATCTAGATTTATTTGAGAGCCCCCTAGGAGTTTCAACTAGGGGCCACGATATGGCTTTTGGTCATGGTCACGCTGAGAAAACTTTCATCCTCATGACATGTAGTGAGTATGTCCAAGGAGTCAGGAATTTGATAAAGTTGAATGTCAACTACTTTCCGTCATTGCAGCGGATCATGCACCATATGTTTACTACATTAATTTATCCCAAGGGCGGAAGCATAAATGAAGTGACTGAAGTGCACAAATTTCTATTCTATTGTGTGATGAATGGGATGACAATAAACATGGGCCGCCTCATGACAGATTTAATTGGGTCGTGTCGTACCCAAAGAAGGCGATCCCTGCCGTATGCATCACAATTGACTGGGATATTTACTTATTCTGGGATCAGTTTGGCTAGAGAAGTTCAAGTTCCAATTAGGCAGGATGACATATACAATAGACACAAACTCTTCACATCCTTTGAATATTATTTGCGTCCCGATGGAGAATTATATTGAAATGTGGGCATGTATGGTGAGGATTCTGAACATGAGGAAGAGGAAGAGCCACAACCGCAGCAAGCTCAAGCACAAGTCCCACCACCAGGTCAGGCGAAGGAGCAGCCTCCTCCCCCACAGCAGATGGAACAAGAGATGCTACCCCAGTTTCACCATGGCGAGTCATCTACGCAGGGCGCTGGACAGCCCTCTTGGGCAGATTTAGAGGGTGTTGATAGGTGCCTCACTAGACTAGAGACTTCTGTGGATGCCTTTGGCGAGCAGCTCTCCAACTTTGGGAATTCCATTGGAACTTCTTTTGACACCTTTGGCACTATTCTTGACTCCATGTCTGGTAGGATTGATTCTTTTACACAAGTCTTGGATAACCTATCCACTCACATGACCACCCTCAGCACCAGCCATCGTGACTCTCGTCGGGCCTTTCTCCTTATGAACCGTACCCTTGTGAACCTTCAGCAGCGTAGTCGGGACCATGAAACCTGCCTTGATGATATCCGACACCGCCTTCATGCTCGGGGACCTTCTGATGCTAACGCGCAAGGACTTTCTGCTCCACCACCACAGTGATAATCTTTGCATCCTGCCGTTCACTTTTGCTCCACTCTTGTACTCCCATCCCCTCTTTTGATGATGCCAAAGGGGGAGAAGTATTTGTATTTGTTATTATACTATGTATGCATGCGTGTTAGTGTTTGCATGTGTGTATGTCCTTTGCATTGCATGAGTCAGTGTTTAGTCCATGTGAGGTCTGTGTTTAGTCCATGTCAATGTCACAAATCATTTCACAAGTCAATGTAAGTCCAATGTCAATTTAAACCTTATGTCTTAATGAATGAAATGTGCTTGGTTGTTTGACATATCTTGCTACTTCAATTTTTACTTCTTCATATGGTTTTAGCACATATGAATGAATGGAATGGTGTTGGCTTGAATGATGTATTTTGAATGGATTGAAGTTGCCTTATGGATTATTTTGATTACTAAATCTCCATTGGTTCTGTATATCAAATGGTGTTGGATGAAAGACAAGTCTGCCTGTCTGAAATCATTCACTATGCGTGAGTGTAAACTCCGCCTCGTACAAGAACCATGTGGGAGCTTGCAAGGATTCAATGATATATTCCGTGATGTAAAGGATGTGTACAGGTTCAAATCTGTTTAACGACATGCCAATGCATTTAATGATCTAGAGTTTTGTCATCACAAAAAAGGAGGAGATTGTTGAGTTTCTCCAGTTGATTTTGATGATAACAAAACCCCAAATTTGTTAACCGTCTCATGCCGTGTAACTTGCACAAATGTGAGCACAATAAGGTAATTGAAGTCACCTTATGTGGAATTACAACGCTCACATCTCTAAGCTTCAAGGCTGCATGAAATAAGCCAATTAAACCTCAAATGGATGCTATATGATGCTCAAAGTAAAGCATGTTCAATAGGACTATGATTTATGGGCTAATGAGTTGTTTTAGCAGAAGAAAAGGGTTTCGGTCGACCAATGACTTGAGTTCGGTCAACCTAATCACCCAGAACACAGAACTCTAAAGAGTTATAGAGTTCAGTCGATCGATGGCTCTAGTTCGGTCGATCGAATTTTCCAGAGTTGAAAAGTCTGGAATTTCTCAAAGATCGGTCGACCGACCCCTTCGAAGCCACTTTTGTTGACTTGGGTTTTCTCCAACGTGGGCAAGCTTCTATTTTGGACTTTTGAGTCCAAAAGCCTCCAAATCTGCCAGGAAACGTGGGATGTTATCTTGGCATCTCCCTTGACCACCCTAGGCTATATAAAAACACCTTATGGGTCAAGAAATCATAATCATCCAAAAGGATTCAAGGGAGGCCATCAAGAGAAGAGGGTGAGCTGCTGCAAGAACCAGAAGCACTGCGTGAACAGTACTCCGTCTAGCCATCCTTCATCAAGATCCAAGCTTTAGAAGATCATTTTGAAGCCAACGAAGCTGTGATTAAGTGGAGAAGCAAGCCTCAGTCCAAGATCTGCATCTTTCATTCAGGGGGAACCTAGATCTGAGCTTTTCATTTCCTTTTCTTCCTCTAATTTGTCTTGAGCTTCAAGTGTGTTTTTGTTCTTAATATGTAAACACTAAGTGTGTGTGTGGATCTATTCAGATCCGTGTGTGTGTGTCGATGCCTCTGCACCATCGTAGGAGTTCTGAACTCCATACAAGTGTGTGTGTGTGTGTGTGTGTGTGTGTGTGTGTGTTGATCTTGTAACTCCTTACAAGATAGTGTGTGAATCCTCACAGATCGTGAGGGGTGGACGTAGGTTGCCGGTGCTACATCCGAACCACCTAAAAATCGTAGTCTATTGTGTGGTTTGGTCCATTTCTTCTACCCCCATTCTATGTAATCGTTCGTGCATATTACTTCTTCCGCGTTTGATCATTCAGATCTAGCATAATCTATCTTTTCTATAATAGATCTTTGGTATATCGAAAGGTGGGTTTGAATTGACAAGGCTAGTCTTGTCAGAACGATAACACCTTGCGTGAGCAGAATTGTAATATCCCAGACCTTTCGGATCCTTCTTCGTGGGTCCCAGATCTAGTCTTTGGAGCGTCCGACTCTGTTGTGTCCGAAATTTCGTTTCGGACATCTTTCGTGTTCGGATCGGTGCGATCCGGAGTCATTTCGGAGGCCCGGAGGCGTTCCGTGGCTTTTCCGCGTGTGTTTTCCGATTCCCGGTGTGTGTTCCGGCTTTTTCTTCGGAAGCTCGCTGCGGGCGAACCGGGTGGTTCCCCCAGGCACGAGTGGTACCATTGCAATCGGTGCGTTCCGAGGATTCTGAAAATGTATTTTTCTATTTTTCGGTATTTTTTCGAAAAATCGAATTTTCTATATATTCCTATTTCTTTTCTTTTTCTTTTTCCTCTTTCTCTTTCTTCTTCTTCTTCCTCCTTCCTTCCCCAACCGTGGCCGCCCTCCTCTCTCCCTCTCTCTCCCATTCAGACGCGGTGAGCCCCTCCCCGGCTGTGGACGGCGGCAGGGCGACGGCGCGGACGCGTGGGTGGCGGCGAGGCGAGCTCGTGGGCGTGCGGCAAGCGTGGGAAGCGTGGGGAGGCGAGGTTTCTAAAAGCGTTCTTCGTGGTTTGTGGATGATCCGGCGGAGCATTCGCTCCATTGAGGTAGGGTGACGTTCCTTAGCCTCTTGCCATTCGTTTCCGTGATTTGTA
Source organism: Amorphophallus konjac (assembly GCA_022559845.1). Lineage (NCBI taxonomy): Eukaryota > Viridiplantae > Streptophyta > Magnoliopsida > Alismatales > Araceae > Amorphophallus > Amorphophallus konjac. The sequence goes on from CM040121.1 coordinate 155,748,067, forward strand.
GGCCACGGGGAGGCCGAGAGAGGCTTGATTGAGCGGGTTTGGGGTTTTCCATGATTTGGGGATAGCTCGCCCGATCTATGGTTTTAGCCCACTATTTCATGTTTTGGTGGCTTAGAAGCATGCTAGGGGTCATCCCCCTTGTTTTCCCCCTCTCTGGTGGAGGCATGGGGGCGTGGTTGGAGTTTTTGGGTGTTTCCACCATTTTTCGGGCGCAGACTGAGAACGCGCTATACTCCAGTAGCGCGTTCTTGATGGTCGCGCTGCCCCGATGGGGCGCGTTCATCGGAGAAGATGAACAGTAGGGCGGTTCTGGCCGCGCTAGGGGTCCCTAGCGTGATCTGCCTTGTCGCGCTAGGGGTCCCTAGCGCAACCTGTCTTGTCGCGCTAGGAGGCCCTAGCGCGATCTTCCTTGTCGCGCTAGGGGGTCCTAGCGCGTTCTTCCTTGTCGCGCTAGGGGTCCCTAGCGCGATCTGTCCTGTTGTCGGGTGTTCCTCTTGGGACGTGTGTGTGTCCTGGGCACCCCGTGGAGTTCCGGGACCGTGTCTTTGGGTGTCCGGAGGTTCCGTTTGCCTTGGTCGTGCGTTTGGCTATGGGCGATGCGTCCGTTTCTTCTCCGACCGTGGTCACCGTGCGATGGTGCTGGTACGTGGGACGGCCCCCGTACTTCGTCAGGTTCGGACGTTGTTTTCCGTTGTCTTGAGAGTCTACTCCTTCAGTGACCCTCCACTAGTCGTAGCCCACCAGTGCGAGGTGCTGGTCGCACCAGGGAGTGGTGTACGGGCTGACCTTTAGAGACGGTTTGTGGACCGGTTACCGTTGGGCCCCACGTCTTGCAGCCAGAGTCCGGCTGAGGGGAAAACCGGTCAGAGGGCCAGACCAGGGACGCGTGGTCTGTGTATGCACACGTGGTTGGGGGCGGTTGGACCCACGTTGACGGGCGTGACCCCAGCTAGTCACTTATTCGTGGTTACTTGTAGGGTGTCTGCGCCTCGGGTAGGACCTACCACGTCAGGCGGTTCACCTGCGGTGCGGTGTAAGACATCAGGGGACGCTACCCGCTGTGCTTCTAGTGGGTGGTACTCCTGTTGAGTACGGAGTGATAGACTGTCAGTCGTGTGTTTCCGACCTTCGGGTTTTGTCGGGTTGGCCGTTGAGCTTCGGTCTTCTTACCGTGGCACGGGTGTCGGTTTGCGTGCTATGGGATCCCGTTTTGTAGAGTACAGGGCTTTCCTTTCCGAGGTAATTTTCTACCGCTAGTGTAGTGGTTTCTCGTTTTACGAGGTAGGGTTCGAGTGATCCCTACTGAGTCTTGTTTCGAGACTCATTCCCTGCGTATTTTCTCCATGTTTCAGGTGAGGCGCCACATTTGGGGAGCACGTCAGGGATGCAGCGTGGTGCGGGTGCCCAGAGGTAGTGCCAGAGGTCAGAGCCGGGGTATGCCTCGTGTAGCTGTACTTTTCTTTCTTGTCACTGTACTAGTTGTGGACTACTGTCGCTGTTATTGTTATTTTTATATTGTGGACCATGTAAAATGTTAATTTATTCCCTGCTTAATATTATAACTGTTTAATTTCTATAATTACTTGCGATACTTGTGTAGCTTCCACACCATCCTTTTAACCCTTCCGAGTCTTCGGGCTCGTGGGTGGCGGTGCGAGTCTCGGGTTATCGGGCCTTCCCGGTAATCGGATTCTCGGGTCGTTACAGCTGGTATCAGAGTGCGGTTGTGGAATTGCATGAGAATCATAGGTAATTATAGTGGTCCACTAGTCCACAGCGATGATGTACAGGTGACGCTGGCATTGGGCACCGTGTGTTTATTTTGACCTTGCCGTTTTTCGTGTTCTCTGTCTTGTGCTTCAGGAGCGAGGATGGCGCCGAGGCGGAGCTCTCGCTCTCAGCATGGGCAGTCGGCTGGAGGTCAGGAGATCCAGCAGGGGGTCCAGAGGGACCAGGAGGAGCATAGCAGAGTTCCGGGGGCTACCGAAGCCGCGGATGCTGCGAGAGTTCCAGGGGCTGAGGATTTCTTCCGTGGCATGTACCAGCTTATGTCTCAGCAGTTCGGCGGAGAGGCTGGTGAGGGCTCGTCAGCTAGGGGTGGGCCAGGCCGAGCAGTGAGGGACTTTCTGCAGTTCCATCCACCTTATTTCAGCGGCCAGGCAGACCCTGATGCGGCTCGTGATTGGCTTGATGAGATGGAGCGGGTGTTCAGTTCTAAGAAGAGTGCTGCCGAGGACAGAGTTGTGTTGGCCTACAACCAGTTGCAGGGTACGGCTCGGAGGTGGTGGTCTTCCGAGTGGAAGACGTCTTTTCAGCTTCGTCCACTTGAGCAGATCGAGTGGGATGACTTCGTTAGTGCTTTCGAGCGTACGTACTGTCCAGATATTATGGCTACGCAGCGGATGCGGGAGTTTCTGGAGCTGGTGCAGGGCAACATGTCCGTGTTGCAGTACAGGGCCCGATTTTTCGAGCTGGGTCGGTACGCATCTCACATCATGGAGCATGAGAGGGTGAGGACCACGCAGTTTGTACAGGGCTTGAGGCTGGAGCTGAGACACCATCTGATCGCGAATGGGGCCACTGATCTAGAGACAGCATCTCGTGTTACGGTTTCTTTGGAGATGGATATGCAGAGGACCCGAGGACCGATCATCCAGGGGCAGTCCTTGTCAGGTCACAGCCAGCAGTCGGTTACCCAGCAGCAGGGTTTCTTTCAGTCTGCGTCGGGTGGTTCCGGAGTATCGGCATCGGCAGCTTCGGTGACAGGATCTGCGTCCTTCGGCTCGAAGGTCAAGAAGTTCTTCAAGAAAGGGTTCGGCAAGAAGAAGTCCAGGGACCAGGGGCAGGCTTCATCGGGTAGTGCACAACAGCCGGTTCCTTTGCAGCGTCAGGGATCAGTGGGTGGATCGCGAGGACTTTGTCCACGGTGTGGTGGGACCCACCCAGGCAGGCAGTGCACGGCTCCGATCATCTATTTTCGATGTGACCAGCCAGTGCATATGGCGCGCGACTGTCCTCAGAGGCCGCCGCAGCAGCAGTTTCCTCAGCAGCAGAGGTAGCAGCAGCAGCAGGGACAGTATCCACCGCTACCCAGGTCAGCTAGTGTGGGAGGCAGGCAGAGGGCTCGAGGCCAGATCACGCACATGACCAGGGCAGAGGCAGTGGCGTCGCAGCTCGTGGAAGGTACCGTTCAGATTTTGGGTTGTGCGGCTCGGGTTTTGTTCGACTCTGGCGCGTCTCATTCGTTTATTTCGGAGGATTTTGCGTCGAGCGTCGAGGAGCCGGTGACCCAGTTGTCCTGTGATTTGGCAGTGGAGTTGCCTTCGGGTGACTTTATGATCACTCCGTATTGCTTCGATCAGGTTCCGGTTTGGATCGATGGGCGGAGTATGCCAGGCAGGTTGTATGCGTTGCAGCTTCGGGATTATGATGTGATTCTAGGCATGGATTGGCTTGAGACTCATGGAGCGGTGGTGGATTGTGGGATGAAGAGGGTCTACTTCCAGCATCCGAGCAAGCGGACCTTCTATTTTCAAGGTATTCGTTCCACCTCTTCTCAATTCCTTATCTCTGCTATTCGAGCCCGTCGATTGCTTGATTCTGGTTGTCAGGGTTTTCTCGCGTCCATGGTGGTGTCTGAACGGATGGAACCGAGTGTCGAGGACATTCCGGTGGTGTGCGAGTTCCCCGACATTTTTCCCGAGGAATTGCCTGGATTACCTCCCCAGCGGGAGATCGATTTTGTGATCGAGGTTGTGCCTGGTACGGGACCTTTGGCGAAGGCTCCATACCGTATGGCCCCCGCTGAGTTGAGGGAGTTGAGGGCGCAGTTGTAGGAACTGTTGGCCAAGGGGTATATTCATCCTAGCTTTTCCCCTTGGGGTGCGCCTGTGTTGTTTGTGAAGAAGAAGGACGGTAGTCTGCAGCTGTGCATTGACTATCGGCAGCTGAATGAAGTGACCATTAAGAACAAGTATCCGTTGCCGCGGATTGATGACTTGTTCGACCAGCTTCAGTCCGCGCGAGTGTTCTCACGGATTGATTTGCGGTCAGGTTACTATCAGCTGAGAATTCGCGAGTCCGATGTGGAGAAGACTGCGTTCAGTACGAGGTACGGGCATTATGAGTTTTTGGTGATGCCGTTCGGGTTCACCAATGCCCCAGCAGCCTTCATGGACTTGATGCAGAGGGTGTTTCATCCGTATTTGGACCAGTTCGTGGTCATCTTCGTTGACGACATCCTTGTTTATTCGCAGTCTGCTGAGGAGCACGCGTACCATTTGGGTGTGGTGCTGCAGACGTTGCGAGATCACCAGTTGTATGCGAAGCTCAGCAAGTGCGAGTTTTGGCTCAGCGAGGTGCACTTTATGGGGCACGTGATTTCTGGTGATGGCATTTCCGTGGACCCCGCCAAGGTCGAGGCAGTAATACAGTGGCCGAGGCCGAGGTCAGTGATGGAGATCCGGAGTTTCTTGGGGCTTGCGGGTTATTATCGCCGGTTTATCCAGGATTTTTCTCGCATTGCGACCCCGATGACTAGACTCACGCAGAATGATGTGCCTTTCGTCTAGTCTGAGGAGTGTGAGCAGAGCTTCAGGGAACTGAAGAGATTGCTCACATCGGCTCCGGTGTTGGTTTTACCTTCTGGATCGAGAGATTTTGTGGTGTGTACGGATGCTTCCGGTGTTGGATTGGGTGCTATTTTGATGCAGCATGGTAGAGTGGTGGCTTATGCATCTCGGCAGCTAAAGTCCCACGAGGAAAACTACCCCACCCATGACCTTGAGTTGGCGGCGGTGATCTTCGCGCTGAAGATCTGGAGGTATTATCTGTACGGCGAGAAGTTCGAGGTATTCACTGACCATCAGAGTTTGAGGTATGTGTTCTCGCAAAAGGACCTGAACCTCAGGCAAAGGCGTTGGATGGAGTTCATGAAGGACTATGACTTCACCCTGTCTTATCAGCCAGGCAGGTTGAATGTCGTTGTTGATGCCTTGAGTCGGAAGGTTGCGGTCAGTGCCTTGATGTTGAGGAAGTGGAGGCTCTGGGAACAAGTGCCCAAAATATCTTTCAGGCTCAAGATTCCCCAGGAGCCAGGGTTGGCGGTGCTTGCGAGTCTGATTGTCACTCCTGCAATCCGTTGTCAGGTGACAGAGGCTCAGCATGCGGACCCTGAGTTGCCCCGGATTCTGGCGATGGCTGATGTGGAGCTCGGCGAGGACGGTGCTGCGAGGTTTCGCGGCAGGCTGTACGTCCCAGCGGAGGAGCAGGTTCGTTGTGCGGTGTTATGCGAGGCTCATGGGAGCAGGTACACTGTGCACCCGGGTGCGACGAAGATGTATCAGAACTTGCGGAGGCAGTTCTGGTGGCCTGACATGAAGAGAGATGTCGCAGAGTTTGTGGCCAGGTGCCTGATCTGTCAGCATGTGAAGGCGGAGCATCTGCGACCAGGAGGTACTCTCCAGCCCTTGGATGTTCCTGCTTGGAAGTGGGACCATGTGACCATGGATTTCGTGGTGGGGTTGCCGAGGACCCCGAGTGGGCAGAACAGTATTTGGTTGCTGGTGGATCGGCTGACGAAGGTGACGCGGTTGTTACCGGTCAAGGTCAGCTGGAGCGTGTCTAAGTTGGCTCGTCTTTATGTGGAGCGGATCGTTCCGTTGCATGGGGTTCCCATTTCTATCGTGTCGGATCGAGATCCGCGCTTCACTTCTGGATTCTGGAGGAGTTTCCAGCGAGCTCTTGGCACGGAGTTGACTTTTAGCTCGGTGTATCATCCTCAGTCAGATGGTCAGTCTGAGAGGACCATTTAGACTTTGGAGGACATGCTGAGATCTTGCTGCCTGGAGTGGCAGGGGAGTTGGATTCATCACCTACCGTTGGTGGAGTTTGCCTATAACAACAGCTATCATTCGAGCATCGGCATGGCTCCCTATGAGGCTTTGTACGGGCGTCCTTGTCGGACTCCACTCGATTGGTTCGAGGTGGATGAGCGTGTTTTGGCAGGACCGGAATTGGTGCAGCAGTGTGTGGATGTCGTGCACCTGGTTCGTCAGAACATGTTGGCGGCCCAGAGTCGGCAGAAGAGCTATGCTGACCGTAGGAGGTAGCCCCTCGAGTTCGCCGTGGGCGATCATGTGTTCTTGAGAGTTTCTCCGATGGAGGGGGTGATGCGTTTTGGACGGCGTGGGAAGCTGAGTCCCCGCTATATTGGTCCTTTCACGATTGTGGAGCGCATCGGTGAGGTTGCTTACCGGTTGCAGTTACCTCCTGAGTTGGCATCGGTGCATGACGTGTTTCACGTCTCGATGTTGCGGAAGTATATGCCCGATGACTCTCATGTGCTCGAGTTTTCCGTTTTGCCTGAGGTGACTCCAGATCTTTCTCTCCCAGAGTTTCCGATCCACGTGGAGGATAGGCGAGAGCAGCGCCTGCGGAACAAGGTCATTCCCTTGGTGAAGGTCGTGTGGCAGCGACACTCTGGTGGTGAGGCTTCGTGGGAACGTGAGGACGAGATGCGTCAGCAGTTTCCGTATCAGTTTGAGTGAGTCTTCCTCTTCTTTCCCCTTTGGTTGTTCTCAATTTCGAGGATGAAATTCCTTAAGGGGGGAGGGCTGTAATATCCCAGACCTTTCGGATCCTTCTTCATGGGTCCCGGATCTGGTCTTCGGAGCGTTCGGCTCTGTTGTGTCCGAAATTTCATTTCGGACATCATTCGTGTTCGGATCGGTGCGATCAGGAGTCATTTCGGAGGCCCGGAGGCGTTCCGCGGCTTTTCCGCGTGTGTTTTCCGATTCCCGGTGTGTGTTCCGACTTTTTCTTCGGAAGCTCGCTGCAGGCACGAGTGGTACCGTTGCAATCGGTGCGTTCCGAGGATTCCGGAAATATATTTTTCTATTTTTTGGTATTTTTCTAAAAAATCAGATTTTCTATATATTCCTATTTCTTTTCTTTTTCTTTTTCCTCTTTCTCTTTCTTCTTCTTCTTCCTCCTTCCTTCCCCAACCGTGGCCGCCCTCCTCTCTCCCTCTCTCTCCCATTCGGACGCGGTGAGCCCCTCCCCGGCTGTGGACGACGGCAGGGCGACGGCGCGGACGCGTGGGTGGCGGCGAGGCGAGCTCGTGGGCGTGCGGCAAGCGTGGGAAGCGTGGGGAGGCGAGGTTTCTAAAAGCGTTCTTCGTGGTTTGTGGACAATCCGGCGGAGCATTCGCTCCATTGAGGTAGGGTGACGTTCCTTAGCCTCTTGTCATTCGTTTCCGTGATTTGTAGGCCGCGGGGAGGCCGAGAGAGGCTTGTTTGAGCGGGTTTGGGGTTTTCCATGATTTGGGGAGAGCTCGCCCGATCTATGGTTTTAGCCCGCTATTTCATGTTTTGGTGGCTTAGAAGCATGCTAGGGGTCCTTAGGGGTCATCCCCCTTGTTTTCCCCCTCTCCGGTGGAGGCATGGGGGTGTGGTTGGAGTTTTTGGGTGTTTCTGCCGTTTTTCGGGCGCGGACTGAGAACGCGCTATAGTCTAGTAGCGCGTTCTTGATGGTCGCGCTGCCCCGATGGGGCGCGTTCATCGGAGAAGATGAACAGTATGGCGGTTCTGGTCGCGCTAGGGGTCCCTAGCGCGATCTGCCTTGTCGCGCTAGGGGTCCCTAGCGCGACCTGTCTTGTCGCGCTAGGAGGCCCTAGCGCGATCTTCCTTATCGCGCTAGGGGGTCCTAGCGCGTTCTTCCTTGTCGCGCTAGGGGTCCCTAGCGCGATCTGTCCTGTTGTCGGGTGTTCCTCTTGGGCCGTGTGTGTGTCCTGGGCACCCCGTGGAGTTCCGGGACTGTGTCTTTGGGTGTCCGGAGGTTCCGTTTGCCTTGGTCATGCGTTTGGCTGTGGGCGGTGCGTCCGTTTCTTCTCCGACCGTGGTCACCGTGCGATGGTGCTGGTACGTGGGACGGCCCCCGTACTTCGTCAGGTTCGGACGTTGTTTTCCGTTGTCTTGAGAGTCTACTCCTTCAGTGACCCTCCACTAGTCGTAGCCCACCAGTGCGAGGTGCTGGTCGCACCAGGGAGTGGTGTACGGGCCGACCTTTAGAGACGATTTGTGGACCGGTTACCGTTGGGCCCCACGTCTTGCAGCCAGAGTCCGGCTGAGGGGAAAACCTGTCAGAGGGCCAGACCAGGGACGCGTGGTCTGTGTGTGCACACGTGGTTGGGGGCGGTTGGACCCACGTCGACGGGCGTGACCCCAGCTAGTCACTTGTTCGTGGTTACTTGTAGGGTGTCTGCGCCTCGGGTAGGACCTACCACATCAGGCGGTTCACCTGCGGTGCGGTGTAAGACGTCAGGGGACGCTACCCGCTGTGCTTCTAGTGTGTGGTACTCCTGTCGAGTACGGAGTGATAGACTGTCAGTCGTGTGTTTCCGACCTTCGGGTTTTGTCGGGTTGGCCGTTGAGCTTCGGTCTTCTTACCGTGGCACGGGTGTCGGTTTGCGTGCTATGGGATCCCATTTTGTAGAGTACAGAGCTTTCCTTTCCGAGGTACTTTTCTACCGCTAGTGTAGTGGTTTCTCGTTTTACGAGGTAGGGTTCGAGTGATCCCTACTGAGTCTTGTTCCGAGACTCATTCCCTGCGTGTTTTCTCCGTGTTTCAGGTGAGGCGCCACCTTCGGGGAGCGCGTCAGGGGTGCAGCGTGGTGCGGGTGTCCAGAGGTAGTGCCAGAGGTCAGAGCCGGGGTATGCCCCGTGTAGCTGTACTTTTCTTTCTTGTCACTGTACTAGTTGTGGACTACTGTCGCTGTTATTGTTATTTTTATATTGTGGACCATGTAAAATGTTAATTTATTCCCTGCTTAATATTATAACTGTTTAATTTCTGCAATTACTTGTGATACTTGTGTAGCTTCCACACCATCCTTTTAACCCTTCCGAGTCTTCGGGCTCGTGGGTGGCGGTGCGAGTCTCGGGTTATCGGGCCTTCCCGGTAATCGGATTCTCGGGTCGTTACAAGAATCTTCGGATTCATACCTCCGCCTAGTACCGAAGAACTAATATGTGTGATAGATTTTGATAGATCTAATCTGTAATATAGTAGATCTGAGTTTCTAAGTTGCTATTTCATCATATCTATTTAAATCGGGTAAAAGTTTTCTAAAAACTGTAATCACCCAATTCACCACCCCTCTTGAGTGTCATTGATCGCGGGACTTCACCGTGGTCTTGTACCTTTTTTTCTGTTTACTGCATTTATGTATGGACATATAAATTTTTGGACTGTGTGATTGATAAATTATATAACTATTTATTTTTTACATTAAATATGTTAAGCATTGTTGTGTTGCAATTATTTTAGATTCTTATACACTGTCACACTGTCCCTTTAACCCTTTTGAGCCCCCGACTCGTGGGTGGCGGGCCAGGATCCAAGAATATCGGGGTCTTTCTCAGTATTCAGATCTTAGGTCGTTACAAAGCCCCTGTGTCCACAAGCGTTGGATCTATAGAAAACCCGTTGAGGGTTATGGTGAGACACTGGGGGAATAGCCTGAATTCTGGTGGGGCCAGATCTTTATCGGAAAAGGTTATCATTGGCCCGTGGGTGGCATTAAGGATGGCGTTCACCACTGCACTGGCTGGGAGGTCAGCACTTACATTGATGTGACGCAGTAACTGCATTAGCACCTCCTGATGGACCGGAGACTTTTTGATTAACTCAAGAATAGAAAGATTGGCAGGAGTCTTATCAAGTTGCTTCAATAGATCATATTCTCCTGACGGGATGGGATCCTGTGGAGGCGTAGCCTCGTTGGGTTGTGATTGGGCGCCCCTGCTGGGCTGCGGAATGATCCGCGGGACATTGCGACTCCAGAGGTTGATGTTCATGGCAGATTCTCTTTTATCCCCTGGAAGCTGCTCCGCAGGGGCAGGCGCTTGCGGCTGGAGAGGTCTATCTGAAGTGACCGGAGGGAGGATCAAAGATAAAGAGGATCCGTCGGCAGGGTGGATCACCTGGACGGAGTGATTTTGTGCTGTTGACAGGACTGGCTGCTGCTGGATTGGCGCAGGCTGCGCCGGAGAGATGAGTAAAACAGGTTGCGTCGTAAGCACTTCTTATCTGACATGTTTAATGAGTTAGGTAACCGAGTATAAGCACTTTACATAGTAGTTTTTTCTATTGATTCGGTCCCATAAGCAATAGCAGGGATTGATGTAGAGCAATAGTAGAAGAAGCCGCAGGAAGCAAAGGCACGTAGTGTTAAATAGCTACATGGGTAGCATAGAAGGCAGAGGCATCCACCGGAGATGGCAGCGGGAAACATCTTTTTTCGATGAAGGGAAACGACCTAAAAGGCCAAAACCAAGCGATTGTTGCTACGTTTTTGTACTCGACTGGTATCATACATCAAAAGAGGGATAGGTCTTCCGGGAAAGAAAGAGTTCTGTCGGGCCCTTAAAACTACTCTGTTCTTTGCCAACCTATTTCATACCGTACTCGTCGTACTTCCTCTTCTGCCTATATATACTACTGGTAAGCTTAAGCTTAAATAGTGTGTATTTTCAATCGTAACCAGCCCTTACCGCGACGCAAGCGCCTTTAGGTTTGTGGTATAGTCTTTATGGGATTTGGGGGTGTCTAAGGAATATCTTCTCTGTTGATAAGAGAAGCAAGCCTTGTTGAAATAGGGCCTAGTAGAGGCTATCAGGTTTCATACAGCTTCAGAGAGAAAGCTTGAATGATAGATTGCCAACCATTTACCAGCGTAAGCAGTAGTTCCTCTAGCTTCAGGTCTGCAAGTGCCGCTTCCCACTATGTATGGTAGTCCTTTGCTTGGTCGCTTGACGAATGGCTTTCTACGACGTTAGTGAGAGCAGAGTCCAAACCAATTAAGCCATTCTAAAAGATAAAAAGTATGAACATGTTGGTGGCAAAGCTCTTTATAAATCCATAAAGTTAACAGAAAGAAAGTTGTCAAGCTAGCAACGCTACGAGTAAGCCTAAAGCTAGTTGTTTCAGCCGTTCAGCTAGCCAAAGAGCAAAGCGGAGCATTCAGAAAGAAATGGTGTAAGCGGAAGGGAGGGCGCAACGGTTAGCGACTGCCCGAGGAGTGAGACTTCTCTTCTTTTTTCCCTTTAGAAAGGAGACAAGAAGCCCGTCAACATTGAAGCTTCCGCTTTTGGCAGCTGTTAGGCAAGTGATACCATACGCAACACTATATAGTGACGGTGCGTTAAGGCGAGTTGATGAGCTAATACGGCTGGCTTACTTTTCATATGTGGAGATAACCTGACATTGATTGAATTGCTGAAAAATAAAAGGGATCCCCCGTGGTCACTCCTCCCTTGGTGGAATTCCCTGCAACAACTCTTTTCTACATTTCAATGCCCTATCATACACTCATACAGAGAAGCCAACCAGCTTGCAGATGCCTTAGCCAATAATGCGGTTCTCATGGGATGCAAAAAGGAGTTTACTTCAGTTAGAGAGCTACCCATGTTAGCTAAAGGTTATGCCATAGCTGATGCTAATGGCATACCTAATATTCGCAGGAGGCGTGACCTCCCGTGAACATGTATACTTTTTTGGAAAAGTAATAAAATAAAGCATCTAATGGTGATTTGGTGGAGTGAGACCATCCCCTTCCTTTGGAATGGGGGTGCACTCTCCCTGCATCCCATTAGATGACTTGGTTCATAAATAAAAAAAGAGATAACCTGACATTAAGCACTCGGCGAGCCACAAAGGTGCTAGTTGAATTAAGATATACATCAGTTGACCTTTCCACACCATCTGTAATACCTTGGATTCTTATTGGGTCTTTTGGATCCTTTTCGGAGAGTTTCGGATCGCTTTTGTAGGTCCTGAGTTGAGTTTTACGATCCACGTGGGTTTTTCTCTCGTACTAGTTACGGAACCCTGTGGTGAGTTTATTTCTAAGTTCATCGACTCGTGGATGTCGCAGTTGCGTTGTACTCTTCCCGAGGATCGTTTCGGCTATTTTTTTGTATTTTTCTGAATTTATGAATTTTCGGGCTAATAATTGAATTTTCAGAAATTAGGAAATTTTCCTAATTTCTTTCTATTTATTCCTTTCTTCCCTCTCTCCTCCCTCATTTTCTCACGTTCCTTCCTCTGTCTCGTTCTCTCTCCCCTCTGGGTCTCTCGACGCGGGGTGCACACCGTTGCGGAGCTGGGCAAGGCGAGGACGCGATGGAGTGATCGGGACGCGGAATGGGGCGACGGTTTGAGAGCGGCGAGGCGCGATCCCTCGGTGGATTCTGAGAAGGCACAGTTCGTTGATTTGGCATTTTTGGTGCGAATTAGTCACTTCGGCGCACGGTTTCTTCGGTGGAGGTAAGGAAATGGATCACCTACTTTTCTTCTACGTTCCCTCGAAGTTTCACGTCGAACGGTGAGCATACGAGTGGATTTCTTTCAAGTTTGGGAAAATCATGCTTTTGGGGTGTTCACAGGGTTCGCCGGAAAACGGTGATGATTTTTAGATCAGTTGGTCTCAATCGAACCCCTAGAACGTCAGCGTTCTAGATCCGCTAATTTCGTGTCGATCGGTTGTCATTTGGGGTCGGTACGAGCCCGGGAACCCCGATGACCCAAATAGGGTCAATTCGGTGGAATTGCCCGTTTCAATCCATTTGTGCGTTATTTTGACCCCTTCTGGAGTGTGGAATGTCGGTATTGTGATTGTGGCTGTTTTCCCCTTCGATCGGAATCGAACGGGACGTGGAATCGGGCGTTAGGGCTCGGTTCTGCCAATTTTCCGCCGTGACCGATCGACCGGACCAGATGGGTCGGTCGACCGGCCAGTGACCGTGGGACCGTGTTGGGTTCGTCGTCGGTCCGGTCGACCGACCACCCAGGTCCGGTCGACCGACCCTGTCCAGGGCTCAGGTCGACCGGAATGCTGTATTTTTGCCTGTTTTGAGTCCTGGTCGGTCCGGTTGAGACCCAATGACCGACCTATGGCCTCGCGAGTGTCCCGGACACCTTGTGGGTTCCGTGTCCGTGTTTCTGGGGTGTCGAGAGGTGCCGTGTTACCTCGATTAGCGTGCCCGTAGGGATGTGTGTCCCGGGCTTTGTGTTACGCTCGATCGAGTCACCTTGTATCGGTGTAAGTGCGGTGGGGTTCCCTCGCATCTGTGTGGCCTCCCTTGAGTTCTCGTCTTGAGGGGATGGTCTCGGTGACTTGTGGTCTGCTTCGGTATTCGTGTTACCGTGGTTTTAGACCTAGCCAAGATTTAAGTCGATTGGCCTTGGCGGTCCAACCTTCATGCGTTTCTTCGCTGTAGCGTGCCCTTCGTAGGCCGCTACATGTCGTTTTGACTTAGGTCTTTGTCTTAGGGTGGTTAGTGTGGCGGTTGTCTCTTGGACCGCCTAGTCCGTGTGGCGGGTCTATGTTAGACCGCTTTGGTGGTTTGTGCGAATAGGTCAGTTCAGGGTTGACTGGGTTTAGCGGCCTAATCCTTGACCGCTACAGTCACCTAGCGGCCCATTCTATGACCGCCAACGTATGTTCCTCCACTTGACTCTTGTGTGTCGCTTCCCGATGTTTTGACTTCTGATTATCTCGGCTTGACCTTGTGGTTTGCCGTTCCCGTGGATATCTTTTGATGTCCTATGAGGGCTATGGCCACGTTATGAGATAGCCATGAGTTTTCTTACTTGAAGTAGGATTCTCTTCCCTACTGTAGAATCGCCATTGTCTGGTTCCGGTCAACCCGGGGTGACCCAGTGGTTGACAGGTAACCTTGTGTGTGTCTCGGCGGTTTCGTCCAGTCTGAGACATGGTTTTGGATGTCTCGAGGTATCGTCTTACCTCGGTTTGTGTGTCCAGGTGCTTTGAGAGTCTTGGTTATCCCTCAGGTCTCCGTGTGTCGTTTTATACGAATATGTCGTTTCTTTGACTTAGGATTAGACCGATTGGCGGCTTGTTCCGCTTTGCACGACGATCTTGATTTCGAGTCGTGAGACTCAAGGATCGTTGCGTTGATAGGTCTAGTTGTCCTGTCCTGAGTCTATTGGCAGTTGGTGTACTGCATTTGTGCTTCGTAGTACGGGTGACAGTGCGTGCTTAGCCTGTTTGTACTCCAGCACTCGTGTTTCAGAGTCTCTGTGTCTAGTGAGCCTCCACTAGTCATAGCCCGATGACCTGGAGTGTCATCCACCTGGGAGTGGTGGTAAGGGCAGTTCTCGAGATATAGTTTTTAAGCTAGTTTCCGTGGGCCCCTGCTTAACAGTAGCGTCCTGCTGGGGGGGAAAACTAGCTAGAGTCCTGCCTCTAGGCAAGAGTCGGTGTGTGCACACGTGGTCAGGGGTGTTGGACTGACGTCGATGGACGTTACCCTATCCAGACACTCGCTAATGTAGTTCATGTTCTGGTTACAGTGTCTTAGTCTCTGTCGTGTGCTAGGCAGCGTAGGTGAGACACTTGAGGCGCAGCATAAGACGTCAGTGGATGCAGCTGGTTGTTCTTCTAGTGAGGAGGTGCTTCCTTCATGTGACGCGTGACTCTCGTGTTTCTCAGAGTCTGTGTTCCCCTTCTGAGTTAGCATGTTCTTGGTTCCGTCCAAGATCAGCTTCCCCTGCTGAGCTGGTCTGTGTTTGGCTTGTCCAGGACCAGCTTGTTGTGGCGTGCATGACGCTCCAGTCGTGTATGCAGTTGTGATTAGGGGGAGCTTGCACGGCAATCCAGTCGTGTGAGCTGTAAAGTCTATCTCGTCAGTCTAGGTCTTTCCCTAGGCTTGTGTATCTGGTCTCGTAGGCCTTTGTCTTGGGCCTCGTGCTTGTCGACAGATCAGTAACTCTTGACCTTTCGAGTTCAGGGTTCACCCTTCTGTTGCTGTTGGAGTAGCTTAGGGAGCCGAGGTTAGTTCGACAGCCATGTTTCGCTCGGTACGGCTTTTCCCTTTTCTTTTAGCTGTTCCTACTCCTTCCGTTCCGGTTTTCTTTTATAGCTTTGTAGTTTAGTTTTTCCTATTTTACTACTCCTGCTGTTTTAACGTGTTACTGCGTTATTTTTCAGTGAGGATCCGTGTGACCCCTATTGAGCCAGTGACACGAGGCTCACCCCCGCTTTTCAGGTGGGTGGCGTCGTTCTGCTTCTACGGTTCCTGGTGTGGCGAGTTCGTAGTGGCCAGTGGTACCTGCGTCGGGCTTCCCCCGACCTGAGGGTACGTCTTTCTTTTTTGTCGATTGTACTTGTCTTTCCTTTGGACTGGACTCTGGTATAATTATAAATTAAAACTTTTAATTTAAAAGTAATTTTATTTCTGCTACTTTAGCAAACCTGATTAATGAAATTTAATTACTTACTGTTATATCTGCGACTTCAATGTACTACACGACAATCCTTTTTCCCTTCGGAGCTTTACAGCTCTTGGGAGGTTTCACGGGTTCCAAGTGGTATCGGGTCTGCTCGATAGTCCTATCGAGTATATCCGGGATCCGGGTCGTCACACCATCCTTCACAATCAAGCTAGAAAAAGACTAATCAGGTGTTGTCCGAATGAGGAGTTGAACATTCATTCCCTACCACCACTACCTACTTAAGACTAAAAACTAGTAGTGAGACTTCTATTTCGCCACCCTGCCATATCTAGTAAGAGCCTCTAAAACAATGTTTGACACAATCAATAAGGGCTTGGCTTTTCGCAAACGCCTTGTTCCTCGTGGACGGTGGGGTATAAGCAAAAAAAAAATAGCCCTAGAAGACGAAGAGCGTATTGCTTTTCGCACACCAAAAGGTATCTTTTGTTACAAGTTGTTCGGTCTCAAGAATACTGGGGTGACCTATTAGTGGGCAATGCTCGGGTTGCATGCCATTAGAGTATTTTATGGCGCCAGTGTCTTTTTTACCATAAGCATCAATCAAAATAAGATGTGTGGCTTTTGTCGTTACTCTAATTAGTTTGTGGATTTTCATGTATCGCCCAATGTCAACCTGGGTTTTCATGTGCCCTCAGATGTCCCAACCTAGATAAATTAATGGGCATGCTAGATGGAGCTTTACTAGGCCCAGGGCATTGGTACTTCACCGCAGGCTAGCCTATCTTGTGTTGCTGGGGCAATTTGGCTTGTCCAATTTTAATGGGCCAAATGAGATGTAATCTTTTTCACCGTGCATATCTGAACGAGTTATACTTGGTGCATCACTCGAACCAATTACACAATCACAGTGTGCACTAAAAAAATTTTAAAATTTTTTTAACGTGATATTCGCATCTCTCTAATTTATCGTACAAGATATATCTCTATCTGATAGTTACAAAAATTAATTTAAAAAATTAGAACTAATATTATTTATTAAATTAAGTTTTTATTTTTAAAAATTTGTAGATTATAAAAATGCACTTATACATCAAGTTAGAGAGATCTGAATCCCACGTAAAAAAAAATAATAAGATAATTTACTTAATACACTCTAAATGTGTAATTGAACGAGGGTGCGTACAAAACATTTTTCTACCTTTACGGGAATAGCACCTCACTAACTCAAAACAATTTATATTTTACTTATTTACATCGAAGAATTAGCGTAGAGAGAAAGAGACGTACACTTTCTCAAGAGAGAGGAGAAATAGTTTCTTTTTTAAACATTTAAAAGATAAAATCTTTACTTAATAAATTATACCGACCGTGCCAAAGAATACTTTTAAGTGAATATTCCCACAACATAACCTCTATTCATATTTTAGAGATATAAAAATTACATGTATACTCTTAGAATTTTTAAATATTAACCTTTATACCCACACTTTTATAGAATTTATTTTAATACCCCTTAAATCTTTATAACAAACACAACATGCCTTACCTTCAATAGTGTCACGTCTCGATGCCGAAAATCAGAACGCAGTAGTTATAACATTCGTGTCAATCAGAGCAAAATAATAGCCAAAAAAGATAAAAAGGTAAGTGCACAAAATATCAAAAATTCAAACTTCCATTCATAGATTCCGACAAATATTCATTTCCATCGACTCTTACAAACTTTGCCAAAAGACGATACATATCTCACTAAACAATTTCAACATTTGATACAACGACTCATAACCTAACATTCATAGAAACTAGGACAGGACTCCGTCGACTCTTACAAACTTTGGCAAAAGACGATACATATCTCACTAAACAACTTCAACATTTGATACGACCGACTCATAACCTAACATTCATAGAAACTAGGACAGGACTAGACACACCATGACAACTAGTTGGAGCGCTCCAAGGTTTACTCTCGCCCTTCCCCATCGGATTGAATGTCCTCATCAGAGCTACCTGAAAAAGATTGGAAAAAATTGGGTGAGCGAGAACTCAGTAGGAATTATATCTCTATACCAAACAATCTTAAAGTGATTAATCAATTAACAAGATCTTTCTTACTAACGAGAAAACGAGCAAAATAAACAACGTGAAGAGGCATTTAACTATAGTCAATGAAATGATGAGATGAGAAAATCAAGAGGATAACAAGAGATAGAACAAATGTATAACAAGAACTTTCACGTATTGGCCGTAACAAGCACACAAGTACAATCATGTAATGTAGAGTCATGAATTTTCATGTAGAAGTGAATGTCATATATTAACACGTTAGTAAGTACTTCGGTGTAATGCCACACCTTGTCATTACACACTCCTATGAACACTAGTACTTTCGGGCGCTCCTCCTTGAACCAGACCGGGTCCTTAATGATGCGTTGGTATTGAGTGGTGGATCCAAGATCCCAAGTAAAATTTAGACATTCATTATTTATCAGCCAAGAATTTCAAGGTCAAGCTCAAGTAATTACAAGTGGAGACAATTCCTTAGAAGGAATTCAAGTTCATTGGACCAAAAGATAAGTCATAGGGATATGACTTGAGAACCAAGATTCAAGGGGATTCTAGTAGTAAGTTTAAGGATATAACACTAAAGGGGTCATGGTTAGCCCTGTCAACGGATCGGATCCGACATGTTGAGATCCAGATCTGATCAGGATCCGAAATACAGTATTATTTCGGATCCGGATCTGATCCGGATCCGAACATACAATTTCGGATCCGAACCTGACCCGAATCTTAATATGATTTTTTTTCAACGTGTTCCTGATTTTGGATCCAAATCCGCTCTTGTAAGAGGGCTTCCTCCAAGTTTCTGGAGCCAAAGTTGTAGCCAAAGTTGCAAAAAGGAAATTGACACCAAAAGGAGCATCTTACTATTTGCATATTTAAATTTATGCAACAAAGGAAAGCTGTCTAAGAATGATAAATTAAGGGCTCTGTATGAGAAGGAAAAAGTTAGTTACAGGAACATGTGTTTGTCTTTGGTCAACAAATAAGCCGAAGAGTGAAGACAACCGTTAAACATACAGAGCATGCAGCTTGATAAGGCAGAGTACATGCTTTCCCTTCTGCATAACTCACACTAGCTCAGAGAAATGTGCATCACAAATACAGAGCAATTATGTTGTGACTTACTGATCAAACCAATCACATGGACCTTCTCACTTGAGCAACAGAGGTCTTTGTAAATATACAATTAAGACGTGTAGAAAGAAATTGAATTTAGACTTGAAAAGAGAAACTTGTGCAAATATACAATTAATGCAGGCCACCACATTTCAACTGGTTGTACCAAATACCTCCTCAGCATTCCAGCCCATCCATAGCCCAGTATCTGCAAGATTTAAGTACGAATATTATTGTCCATAGACGCAAATAAATGCCAATAGAAAGATCTGTTTTATATTGAAAAAAATGAAGATTTCTTGATCCATTTTTTGATCTCCTTTAAACAGCAGATGATCTCCCTTAACTCATTAGAAATGCCAATGATGTCAATTATTAACCAAGTAAATAGGAAATACAGATATTTAAACTGAGGACTGTTGAAGCTTCCATCCATCAGTCGATAAAAATCCTCGAAAATCTGCAATTGCAGAGGAGATTGGGAGGAACATGTAGATTTTGTTCAAGTGGAACCATTCCCCACAAGCTACATCAGCAATCCTATATCAAGTTGGGAAAGAGAAATGAACCATTCACAGAATCACAGAGAACAAAAGTAATTTGTGAACTCTTAACAACAAATCGTGGCTAATAAATCCTTTCTTTATTCTCCCAGCATGGTCCTAAACGCCCAGGAAGGAACCGATAAGAATGGAAAAAATCAGAAGTAAGAAGGAAAATGAAATTTTTTTGAGGAAAGGATGGGTGACAGGCAAAGAATTTAAAGAATTCTTCACGCTATTCTCGCAGCTATCTATTTAGTCCACAATTTACATGCACGCGGAAAAGCAAGATAGAAGATTAGTTACTTTCCAGAAAGAGCTGTTAAGATATCAGAGCACTTTCAACACTAGGTTGAAAGCATGTTTCATTTTTGGGCCTTAGAAAACAAGAAAATATCTTGTGATTAAAAATGAAAATATACCCCCTTCCCACCATGGAAGCATAAATTACTGGGAACAATGGAACAGAAGATATTGTTGATGCAATAATTAATTAAATATCTCAAGCATCCAGACCCTAAAGAAGAGACCAGTCAGGTAAAACAAATCCATCAAACCCATGCCATGATGCAAGACCAAAAAGAAGGGGGAAAGGGGCATAAACAATATTAAAGGAAGAGCTAACGTTGAGGTGGGCGTTAAAAATCATTTGGCCACAATTTAAATGCGGAACAGGCACTAATAGGAAGTAATGTCCACAGCTCAAAAATCAGTAAATAAAACAAAATCACAATAGCATAATTATAACGAAAAATGATGTTGTATATTTACAGCTCCACACTCTACTTAAAAGTTAGAAGAACATGTCTAGTAAACAAGAATTTTTACTTATCTGCTATCTAGCAAAATCCAAAAGTGAAGTAGTTATGAATAATCTGACATACTTCGCCATGTTGCATTCTCAAGAAAGTACTTGGCTTAGTGGAGGAAGGGAACTGACTACATGTGCAACGGAAAGAAAATAGAAAAATGTGTTATGACCTTTCCTGTATGGAGTAGCATGCTTCTAATGTGTTTTTCCCAAGCCTAAACCATGTTCAGTTATCTGAGATCCACACAAGTATAATAGAAGAATAAAATAACTCTAAAGAAGTGCAGGAACAAAACATTGAGTGTAGACATCATACCTAATCAGCAATTGAAGAAGATGCAAATACTCCATCGAAAGGAACTTCTAAAA
The DNA here is from genome assembly GCA_022559845.1 of Amorphophallus konjac. Lineage (NCBI taxonomy): Eukaryota > Viridiplantae > Streptophyta > Magnoliopsida > Alismatales > Araceae > Amorphophallus > Amorphophallus konjac. The sequence goes on from CM040121.1 coordinate 155,768,230, forward strand.
TGTCATTTTCACTCTGATCATCAAGCTTGCTACTTGCAAATATAGAGCAAAGTGAATCTTCTTCTGAAGTGTCAACTGAAGAAATATCTTCTCGAAGCTAATTTTCAGTACATATTAGAGCTTGCACAGTAATATGATCTAATGAGCTTCTATATTTGTTTAACACCCTACTCCCAGTACTGAAAGTTGATTCTGATGCTACAGTAGACATCGGAATAGCCAACACATCACGAGCCATCAATGAAAGCACTGGATACTTTAAAGAGTTATTTTTCCACCACTTCAAAATATCTAAATTGTCATCTGGTTTTGCTGGTTCTTCTAGGTAAGCATCCAAATCAGATTTTTCTGATGAAATTAATGAAGACTGATGAAGGTACTGATCAAACTCCATGTACATAGATGTCAATGCACTTCTTGAAGATGAGACCATTTTCCTCTTTGACACACTCGTCATAGAAGATGCACTCATAGTAACAATTTCACTCTCATGTGACTGGCTTTATCTTCTAGTAGCATATGTATCATAAAGAATTTTTAGCCCCATTTTCACCTCTACTATCTGCCCATCAGCTTCATCACCATAAATCTTTTCAAAAAAATATTTTACCATGATCATCTTAAAACGTGGATCAAAAACCGTTGCAATTGCAAGAAGAGTATTTATCTTTTTCCAATACTTCTCAAATTTAAATAGCATTCGTGAAGCCATCAAAGAAATGAATGAATCATCATGAACACACCACTGTTTCAAAGAAATGTGAATTATGCAGATATCTCCAAAGAAAATATTTGAAGTTGGAAACTTAGTCCCTGAGAGTCTCTCAGTCACTTCATAAAAGACACTTAAACATTCAAGAACCAACTTAACATTTTTCCATTCACTGGCGGATGGCGCATAAAGATAGCTTGGATCATATAACTGCAAACATGAGAAGACATTTTCAAATTCAATAGCCCTCTCTAACATTAGATACGTAGAATTCCATCTCGTAGACACATCTAAAATGAGAGACTTTTGAGGACCTCTTTCACTTCTTGCAGCTTTCATGAAGTTCTCCTTCCTTTGTTGAGAGGATTTCACATATTTTACACTTTCACGTACTTTGAAAATGATCTCATCAAGCTCTTTCAAACCATCTTGGACAATCAAATTTAAGATGTGTGCACTACATCTTAGATGAAACCATGATCCATCGAGAGGCAAAAATTGTGAAAAAGTTGGATCATTTAGTAACATCTTTACTGCTTTGTTGTTAGCACTTGCATTATCTAACACAATTGAGAATAATTTCTTATTAATATTCCACTCTAATAACTTGTCAAGCAGTACTTTAGCTATCTGTCTATGACCATGAGGAGTCTCAACATACTCAAAGTTGAGAATTTTCTTTCTTAAATTTCAATCATCATCTACATAATGGCACGTTAGGCACAAATAGACATCATTACTAATGGAAGTCCACATGTCCGAAGTTAAGCTTACTCGACAATTGAGACTCTCAAGTGAGGAATAAACCCTCTCTTTCTCTTTGGCATAAAGGTTCATACAATCTGACTTAATTGTGTTACGAGACAACAACTGTAATTCAGGCTGTATATTCTTTAAAAATTTTCTAAAGAATGCATGCTCAATCATTGCAAATGGATACTGATGGACAATAAACATCTTTGCAAGATCCTCTCTACTTCTCTCATTATCAAACACAAAGGATGACTTTTCAATTTCACTTCCAGCACCTACTACATCCCCTTTACTTCGTTTCAAACTTTGGGCATCAGAACAACGCATAATGTGGTTATTTAAATGTTTTGTTCCACTTGAACTTTTGCCAACTAATTGTTTTTGACAATATCGACAAATAGCCACAACACTTCCATCTTCATTTATAACCCTCTCAAAGTCTAACCAAACTTTTGACCTCAACTTTCTCCCTCTATGTGAAGATTCACCAGACGGTTGAGTGACACTTGCTTCTGTATTATCTACATCAACTTCTACATTCTCTGAACAACTTGCCATGATTTCAAATCAAAATGACACTATAATCTACACCCTTCACAATAGAAAAAAAAATTAATAACAAATATGATCAAGCAGAACTTAAATCAAACACTTGGCAGAAATAATGATAAAGTGTTTGAGTCCAACAATCATAATATTCATACTGTCATTCACTATAATCTACATAGCAGGAAACATGAAACCAGATATTTAGGGTGTACAAAGATGAACCCAAGGCAGCATCATATCAGAAATGTGTTTCCTTCTATTTACCAAGTGGCTGAAGAGTACGGTCCATCACTTAACATTAGCAAACATGACACTCCAAACCTTCCCCCCTCCCCACCCAACAAAGAAAAATAATAAAAAACCTAAATGCAGTAATGACTAATGGTACCGGGCAGAGGTAAGTCCTCACGCATGGTGAAAGCTTCCAGACAGGCCTAACCTGTCCTTTTTCATGTCACCATTCTATATACCACGAGGTCATGCATGAATGTGCATATAACAAATGTATTTTCAATGTCATCACATGCTGCCCATACACACATCAGCCATACATTAAGAAAAGGGATCAGATAGAATGGGTGAGGACAAGAAACATCCACAAAAACTCACGGCATATCAGGCCAACTAATAATGTGAGAAGATGAAGGCCACACAAGGCAAGGGTTCCTCTTCATGCATTAAAATAATATAGCCGACATATATCTTGTTTGGAATTTTCCCCCCAAAAAGCCAACATATTAGCAGAAGAAGGGGATTCAAAACCCCCCAGACAGATATAAAACTCAGGTTTGTCTCAAAACACAAAGCAAATGAGTAGTCGAAGGGAACAGTACCAGAAGAGCAAGAAAGAAGTACATCCACATAAAACAATGCAACGAACAGAAAAGTGATGAGACTAAACCTGAGGGTGGTTTACAAGAATGGGAGTGGGGGAAAAAACATATCAAACTGCAGGTGCCCAATTACAGTAACCCAGAAAACAAGCAGGAGATCATATACATGGGTGGTTTCCTGTGGAAAGGGTCTTTGAGTATTCAAAATTGTACCTGCAGAAGAGCCAAGACTTTTACCAAAACATCAAATACTGCCCTATGCTTTCAATTCAACAGTTCTTATCTCACTTTAGTTGGTTGTCCACCTGCTGCTTTGAGTCTGCGAGCTTGAATGTAGTCCTATGTGCATGTATACAGATGAACAACATATGCAGTCATTTAAATTTGAATGACTCATCGTATAACATACGAATCAAAACTGACATCGTTATCGGAAAACCAATGTTGATAGGTTACTTACAATGAATTTACAGAGAAGCACTTCTGCACTAAGCGAGCTGTGAGTGGACTGCAATATAGACTTCAGTCATTGTGTCCATTATTAGTGTTGGTACCTATCAAAATCAGAGATAATTAAGAAAATCTCAAGAATAAATAGAAACGAAAGAGATGATACACACACAAATATACGAATGAATGCTTGCTTATTTACAGTTGGGAGTACATTACTTCTGTCCTCTAGTTAGCTACCACTATCACATAACAAGGAAGAAAAAGAAGAATAATAATAATAATCATGACATAAATGTTTGTAATTTTTAACTACTGCATCGACCCAAGGCTACGTTCATTCAAAGCTGTCTTAATTTTTAATTACTACATCGACCCTTGGACAACAAATCAAATGAACCCCTTAAATCTTGTGTACTTCTAATAACGCGTGGAACAAGGGAGTTAAGATTTTGGGGGGGGGGAGAATGGAGTCAAGATAGAAAATCACACTTATTAAAAAAATACCATCAAATAATATTCTTAAGACTAAGCAAACTAAGGCTGCAGAAGCAACAAAAAGAATAATTGTATCTCAGTCTCTAGAACTCCAAGATCATGACGACTAATGATTATTGAAGCAATGCATTTCATGAAGCCTCTTTCCAAGTTGAATATGATAAAACCTCAACATGGGAGGCACACTCTGATTCAAGTGTGAAACATTAGGGAAGTGAGTAGACTTCAAATCCCCAGAGAAGGCGTCGTACAAGTGAGATAGAAGGAGCAGCACCCAGGCATCAAACTCTAAAATCGAAAAAAAAAATCTTTTCTTTTTCAGAAGGTTGGAAGGATCAAACCCTGTAAAGAGAAGCCTAAAAAATAGATTTCTTTTTGGAGGGGGTTGTTGCGAATCTCTGGCAAGATCCAATTTTGGGACCATTTTTTGGACAAAAAACAACATACAAGAGTAGAAACCCCAGTAGAAAATCAGAAGAACCGAAGAAAAAAGTGCCTCACATAAGGTGAAGAACGGAAAACCCATCCGAGATCCCATGGCAGACTCGAAACCTAGCCGAAAGAAAAAAGTGCCTCACACTCGGAGCCCTTCCCCGTCTCCCTTAACTTACCCTCGTTCTGCCTGCTTTCAGGAGCGATCAAACAAGATAAACCAAGCCGAAAGCCAAAAGAAGAGCCTAGCATGAGAGAGAGAGAGAGAGAGGAAGACGCACCTGAAATAGAGGTCATTGGTGGCCGATCGCCACAGCGATGCGGAGACGGGGACAGGATCAAACCCTAGAGGGAGGCCGCGATGCGCCGATGATGGAGATGGGGTTGGTGGCCGATCGTCACAGCGATGCGGAGACGGGGACGGGATCAAACCCTAGTAGAGGGAGGCCGCGATGCCCCGATGATGGAGATGGGGTTGCTGTGCCCACAGAACCGCAGGTGGCCGAGGACATGTAGTGGTCGTGTGAGGAAAAAATGGAGAGAGGCCCTCCTCCCTTGATCCGAGGAGATCGCTGTCGTGAAATGCTGCCGCTGCTAGAACCCTAGAGAGATGAGCCAAGGGGGAGCGTGGTGTCGTCGCCGTCGCGGGTGGCCGAGGACATCTCCGTTGTGAAATGCTGCCGTTGGAACCCTAGCGAGAGGAGCGAGGTGGAGATGGGAGCAGCCGAGAAGGAAGCCCTCGCGCTAGGGATTTGCTCGCCCCGAAAGGTAAAAGTTTTATGGCGCCCCGAAACCCGATCCGAGAGGAGAGATTTCGAATCAAACAACCGTCGCCCCGGATCCACGGAATTGCCGCGTTTCGGATGCACTGACCTGCTCCGAATCCATTCTATTTTCGGATTCGAATCGGGTCATCGGAGCAGACACGTCCATTGACACCCCTAGTCATGGTAGTTACCTGAAGAGGCTAAAACATAACAAAGCTCGGATCTCGCAATGGCACACAAGAAACATGAAGTTCGAGGAAATTAGGCAAAGTAGCGATCAACAGAGAACCGCGATCTCATAGTAGCGGTCTGGGCATGTCCGCGTTCTGGGTCAAGAAAAAAATAGTAGACAGAGGCCATATCGGTTGACTGAAACATGGTTCAGTCGACTGAAAATGAGAAAAATCGGTCGACCTGGGCAATATCAGTCGACTGAAAACAAGGTTCAGTTGACATGAAATTGGTCGACCGAGCAATATCAGTTGACTGAAAATAGGGTTCAGTCGACTGAAAACGGATATCGATCGACCAAAGTAGGCAAACATACATGCTGGTCGCGGTCATTGTCCAGCCACGTTCTGTTGAACGCGGGCTCCTAAGGGCCGTGATCAGGACAGAATTGACAGAACTTGGTTAAAACTTTGCACCGCCCTCTCAAAGCCGGTTGAATCCCATCCCATCCAGTAGGATGTGGATTCCAGGGATCTGGGTTTTAGGGTACAACCTACTCGGTGTCCTATGTTGTGTCCCTGTGGTTTGATGATGTCAACACTATGACTCATCCTTGAGTTTCATGTATTCTTTGTTCTTGATTCTTATAGTTCATACGTGTTTCATATGTTCTTGAGTTCATATGTCCTTAATGATGGTCATGTTCTTCATATATACATGTCTCTTCATGAGTTTTGTAAAGACAGGATTAGTTTTGGACAAAGGAAAGGCTAAAAGTGTGAAAAACAAGCCAGATGCATGAAAATCATGAAGTAGATTCGACTCTAAATAGCTTTCGAGTCGACTCCAGTCAATCTAGGGCCACCCACAACATGACGGAATAGAGGTGACAAATAGTTCCATACGGGTGACAAATATGGACAAAGGGTGACAAATAGGCTGACAGAAGTAACAAATAGCTTGGCACGGGAGATGAAGAGCTGAGAAGAAGAAAAAGCCAAGTGGAGTCAACACAGCACTCAATACAGTCGACGTAGCTAAGCTCGAACAGAAGAAGTTCACAAGGGAGACAACTATCAAATTAAGGGTGACAAATAGATGGACAAAGGTGACAAATATGAAGTAAGGGTGACAAATAGGTGTGTAGTGCTGAAAAATGGCTAACGGAGACAAAAGCTTGGAATTTGAAGAAGAAGAGTCGACTAGAGTCGACTTCGGTTGCATTTGGAGCCGACTCGGCTTCAGCTCGCAAGGCAAAAATTCTAAGGTCAATGGCGATGGCTTGTGCCCATTAGTGGTGAAAAATAGGTAGGTAGTGGTGACAAATGAGCAGTTGGGTTAACAAATAGCTCGGTATGGGTGTAAAATAGGCAACAAGGCTGAAAGTGTTGAAAGTAAAGAAGCAGCGTCGACGAAGTGCTCAAGGAGAGTCGACGCAGCCAAGGTGCCAACCTCAAATACGATGACAAGTGAAGAAGACAAGTGACATATAAATACACAGAGCTGAAAAATAGTTTTCAACAGTGAAAAAAAATGGTTCACAACGGTGAAATATGGGCAACAGAGGTGAAAAATTCTTCAATGGTGATATATGGCCTGCAATAGTGACAAATGAGCCATAACGGTGACAAATAGCGCTTAAGGGTGACAAATGAAGCGCTAGTGGTGACAAATAGCTTAACGCGACGGCTCAAGGCTAACTCTAAAATGGCTAAGGCGATGGCTCCCAGCGATAAGGGTGACAAATAGGTCAATATGGCTGACAAATGTTCGATAATGGTGAATAATAGCTTGGTAACGCTGACAAATTGCCTAAGAGGCCAAAGTGCATAATACTTGTGTCTGCCACACGTCCAAGTTCGAAGGCCAATGTTTTGGCACGTGACCCAAGGTTGCCTTGACAGAAGAATATTCTCTCTCCTGACACGTGGACCAATGGGAAAATAAAGGAATCATGTTATTTTATCCAGTAGCATTCTGGAGCCCTTGTTCTATATAAATTGGACTTTCTTCTCCGAAGAAGAGTGCACTGCAAGCACAAGAAAGCTGTGAGAGAGTAGAAGAGAAAGAGAGAAGAGTGAGCAGCCTGTGTTCGAAGGATATCTGTGAGAGAAAGACTGTGAGAATAAGAAGAGAAAAAGAAAGTGAGAGTTCATGAAGATTTGAGTGCAGCCGGAGCTATTGAAGACTTGTCTGTGTGTTTGGCCTCTGGATCTGATCCAAGCCATTCTACCCCTGTGGAGCTACATTTTCTTGTTTTCTTCTTTCGTTTTTGTTTTGTTCTTCATTTGCTTTTGTTACATCAAGCAAACTGTGAGGCTCAGCTGTGTAGAGGATTTATTCCTCTGGATAGCAAGTTGTGAGGCTCAGCAGTAGCAAGCTGTGAGGCTCAGCAGTAGCAAGCTGCGTTGCTCAGCAGTTAAGCAAGCTGTGTTGCTCAGCTGTTGTAGGGATTAGTTCCCCAAAGCTGTGGATCAATGGTTCAAGCTGTGTGTCAGCGGAATCCTCACTCGGGTTGAGTGGGGAGTGGATGTAGGTCTGCTTGGTGCGGACTGAACCACCTAAAAATTCCTTGTGTTCATGGTTTGCCGTGTGTGGTTGATCCTTCTCCTCTATCCCTTTCACAGGATGGGTTGTGCGCTTAGTGTTTGAGATTGATCTTGTGAGAGGTGTCATTGGCTTAACTAGTTTGATACGCATTTGTACTTTGTTTCGTGAGAGAATTTTCCAACTCATCCTTAGTTTCCTTCCAGTTTGTTTTAAGTAGGGTGAGTCTTATTCTAGCGTAATTTTTTATAGGGGAATCTATTCACCCATCCCCCCTCTTGATTCCACCTTACACCCAACAATTGGTATCAGAGCAGGTCTCTAATCTATCATATTTAACGACCTGCAGAGAAGATCCTGCTACTTTGGTGCATCTTTAGTTTAATCATGGATTATTGCTCTGAATTATTTTCAATGCTTCATCCGCCTATGTTTGACGGCTCAGAATTTTCTCTATGGTTAGGCAGTATGTGCATATTTATAAATTCAGTCAATCCGAACTTGTGGAATCTCATTTCTAATGGTCCACATAGACTGCTTAAGGACACGTCCAAATGGACTGATATTCACAGGATAAGAAACAATGATAATGTTAGAGTTCTCAACATTTTGAAAGGTGATGTTGATCATGATATTTTCCCATTTGTCTCTGCTTGCAGGAATGCCAAAGAAATTATGGACAAGCTAATCGCCATCCATAAGAAGGAAGAGCAACATAAGTGTTTCATGGTTGACAATGTAAAAAGCGAAGAAGAAAATGAGGATGAACATGTAACTTTTATATTTGAAAACTTTTCTATAGAAGATTGGGAGCATGCTTCCACTGTTCTGTTTGAATCTCATGAAAAATTAAGAAAATAAAATAAAACCCTGAAAAAGAAATTGCATGATGTTGTTAACTCTGGTTCTAAAAATGAAGTTGTTGAAGTTCTGAAAATTGAAAATGATTATCTTAGAAAATAATTGAAAAATCTTGACACTGTTAGTTCAGAACTGGATAACTTGAAGTCTGAAAATGGAGTTCTCAGAAAATACATTGAAGAAGATGAAGAAAAACTCAGGAAACTTGAAGAACAGAATAACTTGATTTTTGAGAAATTTAAGGCTGTTAGAATAGTAAACCTGGAACTCCAGAAAGATCTGAAAAATTCTAAAACTAAACACAAGCAGAAAGCATCTTGTGATGATCAGATTCTAATAAATGAATTAGTGCAAAATGACAAACTCAAGGAAGAAATTGAAAAATTGAAACAACTTAACACTGCCCTATCTGACAGACTGATTGCATTTGAAAAGGGTAACTGTGTAACTTTAGAAAATTCAAATAAATTGGCTAGTCTTGAAATAGAAATTGAAAGCCACAAAATTGTTAATCACATGTTGAATGAAAGATTGGCTAAATGTGAAGAAGAAAATGCAAACTCTGAACTGTTAATTGCTTCCTTGGAAAATAAAATTCAGGACTTGAAAAGCTCAATGTCTAGATTTGTAGATGGCAAAGAAAATTTGGATAGGCTATTAGGAGTTAAAGTCAATGTCCAAAAGGAAGGGCTGGGCTACAACAATGTTAATAAGAAATCTTTTGAAAACAAGTTAAGGATATCCTTTGTCAAAGCATCCCATGTAGCCAGCACCTCCCAAGTCAAACAGCCTGCCAATCTGAAAATTCAAGAACAGAAAAATAAATTTCAGAAACAAAAACTCAACAGACTAAATACTAAAAAAACTTCATGTTATTATTGTGGAAAGCATGGTCACTTCATGCATGATTATTTTCTCATGGAAAAGGATGAACAGTATGTTGGTAGGATGCATGCTAGGAAATCCTCTATTGTTCAGAACAAGAAAATTCATTACTTTTGATGTGGTAAGATAGGCCACATTACTGCTCACTGCTGGTCAGTCCAGGGAAGAAAATTTCATTCTAAATATGTTAATTTTCCTACAAAGAAAAATATGTTTGATAGAAATAAATTTGCTTCAAAAGGTAAGCACATTGTGTGCTTCAATTGTGGAAAGCATGGCCATACAGTCAAGGACTATTGGCGGAAAAGAAGTTTTCATGATAAAAATGAGAACATACCTGGTTATTCATAGAAATTCAAAAATCATACTTATCAGAAAAATGTGAAAAATTCATGTTGTTGTCATTACTGTGGTCTTTTTGGGCATCCCATGTCTAATTGTTATTTGCTAAAATTTGATGATTCTCATGCCTGAAAGATGTAGAAAACACACACCAATGGTGTTACTAACCCTTCAAGACCCAAGAAAACTTGGGTACCAAGAAATTTAAACTGAAGATCTGTTTTGCAGGTGTGTCTTGGAGAAAGAAGGAGAACAAATAAAGGGGTCAATAAGGCCAAGGCACCTGTCATGTGGTAAAAACCCCAATTCATGTTTTCAATGTCTTAGTTGTTGTTTTAGTTGTGGATCTTCAATAACTCCCTCCTTGTTTAATTACATATAATGCTTAATCTGGATAACTAGAACTCATATGTTTATTTTGATTGCCTTAGTTGAGCATTCATAAGTTGAGCTGCATATACCTTCAAGTTTGTATATCTTGCATTGTCATGCTATATTTGAGATTTGTTGCTCATACTGAAATGAATTGCATATAGGACTGCAATTGCTATGCATTTTCATACATGACCTTATGGTATATTAAATGGTGTTGGGAGAAGGGCAGATCATGTTTGTCTGGAAACCCGCACTACGCGTGAGGTGATTCTAGAATCTAAGTTATCCGCCTAGTACCATGGGTCAAAACTGCGTATAGAGCACTTTAAACATTCATGAGCATAGTTCAGTAACTCCTTGCATGGTCCTCATGTTGAGGTTAATTCTTCAGTGCACTTAGATAGGGGGAGTAAGTGTCTCATATTTTGATTATCATTTCCCTCATGCATAGTTTGCATTTAGATAGGGGGAGTCAATGCATACACTTGTTTGATCACATGCATGTAGTGTTTTTAGATTTAGTTGCATATCATTGTTGAATTCATGCACATACTTAGGGGGAGTAGACTCCTGCATTTGCTTAGGGAGAGTTACATCTGAAATTATTTTGATCTGAATTGTCTCAGGGGGAGGGTGTAGTACCTTTTCCAAGAAATCAACAGTTGGTATCACCTTGAACCCTCCATAAGTTTGCTATCTGCTCACTATTATACACATTCTTGGAGTCGCCGTTTGCTTGTTGCTCAATTATATTCTTGTCTGCCCACTTGTCATGTTTAGAAGTCACCTTTTACCTGCTGGCTTTCATTGAACATCCTTTAAATTTGATCTGTTGGTAAACTGTCTGAAATTCAGAAAGATTCCAATCTGTGTAGCAAAATCAAAAATCTGAAAATAATTGAAACTAGGAATCTTCTATTATACAAGTTTATGATTGTCCAAAATAATTAGCTGGTTTAAGTTTAATGACCTCTTTGAGTTTAAAAATAAATGTATTGAAATCATCTGTGTTTAGTTTAATAGACCTTAACCATATTTTTTCATGTTGTGCCCTGCATAATCATTCTGAAATCTAAACGTTCTTTTTGAAATGGAGGTTAAGTATTGTTTTTAAACATCAGAGAATCTGAAACATTCTTAAGGGTTAAATTTGACAGAGCAATGACAATGGCCTACTGAGAAATAATGTCACTTGACCTTAGAAGTCTAGTGGACTGCGTCATGAAGTGCCACTGTTAACTTTGCAGAAATAAGTATTGTTTTTAAACATCAGAGAATCTGAAACATTCTTAAGGGTTAAATTTGACAGAGCAATGACAATGGCCTACTGAGAAATAATGTCACTTGACCTTAGAAGTCTAGTGGACTGCGTCATGAAGTGCCACTGTTAACTTTGCAGAAAATTTTTAAAAATCTATGCAGAGCAATGACTTGTTCACTGAGAAATATATCCCACTCATCAATGAAATGAGCTGAGATATGTCATGAAGTGTCAATGTTATCTCTATTCAAAATTGAGATATGACAGTCAGTCATACTAAGTACTTAGGGATACTGGCATCTAAACAATGTGTATCCTCTAGATACAAGATATGCACTGGACTTAATTGCCCTTAAAATGTTGATGAACAAAAAGAAAAATCAAAAAAATGGTAGTTGAAAGAAAAAGATATAAGCTGAAACCCATGAACAAAATCAAAAGATCTTGAATGTTTAACCTCAATATTAATCTTGGTAACTCCTAAAGGAGTCATTACATTTGAATAATTAAGATAAAAGAGAGTTAAACAGGGTTTCTAATATGAAAACTTGGTTCATTTCTATTAAATTTGAATACCGAAATTTTTCAAAGAAGTTTCATTGATAAACTCAGAACTCATTAGATTTGAACCATGTTGTTCAATAAGGAACATATCATGAACTATTTATAATGGAAGAATCTAAAAATTAGTCATTTTTGATTTATGAGATTAGTATCAGATTGAGAATTCTCTTGCAAAATTTGACAGACTTCACTCTTCAATTCCTTATACTTGAAGCATTCCTTCATTCTTGTCTGCTGCTAAAATTGCCGTTTGATATTAAAGTCACTTATGTTTGCTTGCCTTTGTGTCTTCCTACATTGTTTTGATCATGTGTCAAAGGGGGAAACAGTCCCAGCTCATTGTCTTCAACACTTTCCTATTTTTATTCATCTCCAAATTCCATATGTGATCTCAAACTATTTGATTTGATGATGTCAAAGGGGGAGAATAGTTTGTGAGTCATTATTTGTGGGAGATGATGCATATGCATGTTCATGTTCATGACTGTCTTGTTCATACATTGAATTATCTGTGTCAAATTGATGATAATGACTCAGAGTGTTGCCATCATCAAAAAGGGGGGAAATGTTGTGTCCCTGTGTTTTGATGATGTCAACACTGTGACTCATCCTTGAGTTTCATGTGTTCTTTGTTCTTGATTCTTATGGTTCATACGTGTTTCATATGTTCTTGAGTTCATATGTCCTTAATAATGTTCATGTTCTTCATATATACATGTATCTTCATGAGTTTTGTAAAGATAGGATTGGTTTTGGACAAAGGAATGGCTAAAAGTGTAAAAAACAAGCCAGATGCATGAAAATCATGAAGTAGAGTCGACTCCAAACAGCTTTCGAGTCGACTCTACTCAATCCTGAGCCACCCGCAACCTGACGGAATCGAGGTGACAAATAGGTCTATACGGGTGAAAAATTTGGACTAAGGGTGACAAGTAGGTTGACAGAAGTCACAAATAGCTTGGCACGGGAGATGAAGAGTTGAGAAGAAGAAAAAGGCAAGTGGAGTCGACGCAGCACTCAATAGAGTTGACGCAGCCAAGCTCGGACAGAAGAAGTTCACAAGGGAGACAACTATCAAATTAAGGGTGACAAATAGATGGACAAAGGTGACAAATAGGTGTGTAGTGCTGAAAAATGGCTAACGGAGACAAAAGTTTGGAATTTGAAGAAGAAGAGTCGATTAGATGTGTAGTGCTGAAAATGGCTAACATAGACAAAAGCTTGGAATTTGAAGAAGAAGAGTCGACTAGAGTCGACTTTGGTTGCATTTGGAGCCGACTCGGCTTCAGCTCGCAAGGCAGAAATTATAAGGTCAGCGGCGACGGCTTCTGCCCATTAGTGGTGATAAATAGGTAGGTAGTGGTGAAAAATGAGTAGTTGGGGTAACAAATAGCTCGGTATGGGTGTAAAATAGGCGACAAGGCTGAAAGTGTTGAAAGTAAAGAAGCAGCGTCGACGCAGTGCTCAAGGGGAGTCGACGTAGCCAGGGTGCCAACCTCAAATAAGATGACAAGTGAAGAAGACAACTGACATATAAATACACAGAGCTGAAAAATAGTTTTCAACGGTGAAAAAAAATGGTTCACAACGGTGAAATATGGGCAATAGAGGTGAAAATTTCTTCAATGGTGATATATGGCCTGCAGCAGTGACAAATTGTCATAACAGTGACAAATAGCGCTTTAGGGTGACAAATGAAGCGCTGGTGGTAACAAATAGCTTAACGCGACGGCTCAAGGCTAATTGGAAAATGGATAAGGCGATGGCTCCCAGCGATAAGAGTGACAAATAGGTCAATATGGCTGACAAATGTTTGATAAGGGTGAATAATAGCTTGGTAAGACTGACAAATAGCCTGAGAGGCCAAATTGCAGAATACTTGTGTATGTCACACGCCCAAGTTCGAAGGCCAATATTTTGGCACGTGACCCAAGGTTACCTTGATAGAAGAATATTCTCTCTCCTGACACGTGGACTAATGATAAAATAAAGGAATCATGTTATTTTATCCAGTAGCATTCTGGAGCCCCTGTTCTATAGAAATTGGGCTTTCTTCTCCGAAGAAGAGTGCGCTGCAAGCACAAGAAAGCTGCGGGAGAGCAGAAGAGAAAGAGAGAACAGTGAGTAGCATGTGTTCGAAGGATATCTGTGAGAGAGACTGTGAGAAGAAGAAGAGAAAAAGAAAGAGAGAGATCGTGAAGATTTGAGTGCAGCCGGAGCTATTGAAGACTTGTTTGTGTGTTTGGCCTCTGGATCAGATCCAAGCCATTCTACCCCTGTGGAGCTACATTTTCTTATTTTCTTCTTTCGTTTTTGTTTTGTTCTTCATTTGCTTTTGTTACATCAAGCAAGCTGTGAGGCTCAGATGTGTAGAGGATTTATTTCTCTAGGTAGCAAGCTGTGAGGCTCAGCGGTAGCAAGCTGTGTTGCTCAGCGATTAAGCAAGCTGTGTTACTCTACGGTTGTAGGGATTAGTTCCCCAAAGCTGTGGATCAGCGGTTCAAGCTATGTGCCAGCGGAATCCTCACTCAGGTTGAGTGAGGGGTGGATGTAGGTCTGTTTGGTGCGGACTAAACCACCTAAAAATCCCTTGTGTTCATGGTTTGCCGTGTGTGGTTGATCCTTCTCCTCTATCCCCTTCACAGGATGGGTTGTGCACTTGGTGTTTGAGATTGATCTTCTGAGAGGTGTCATCGGCTTAACTGGTTTGATACGCATTTATGCTTTATTCCGCGAGAGAATTTTCCAACTCATCTTTAGTTTCCTTCCAGTTTGTTTAAAGTAGGGTGAGTCTTATTCTAGCGTAATTTTTTATAGGGGAATTTATTCGCCCCCCCTCTTGATTCCACCTTGCACCCAACATCCTAGTGAGAATCCTAGGCTCGCAGAATCTTACGGAGGCCTTGTGATAGTGGTTCCAGTCCGACGAAAGCAATATCCGGTGGAGGGTCCCGACTATCCCAAGAATTCGGGTTTTAAAAATCACGGAAAATAATGGCAGCGGTGAGTCGATACCATCGGAGTGGCATGACTTTCAAACAATCCTTCTAGCAAGCCATAAAACACATAAATTTCAAATGTTAACAGGTTTACAGCTGATTCTACTCTTTTCATGAGATAGCATGGAAGGGAAGTAAGCATCAAGGAACAAGGAACATGGATTTTATTCAAGATTTATGCCATCCTTTCATGAAATCCTAAATATTTAATTACACGTTGTATTATTCCTTACCCTAAAACATGTTGTCTATCCATTTCTTTCAGAAATCAGAACACGAAAAGGCTGGGTTTGCTGGAACTCGAGCGCAGAACGCGGTTTAGGAAGGGCCGCGACCAGATGGTAGCGGTATGTCGAGGGATGCGATGAGGCAAATTTTGAACCAGTTTTCAAAAACACATAACGGAACGATAGTGATCTATTATAGGGCCGTGTTTCCAGGTCGCGGTCACTGGGGTTCCGCGATCTGGAACAGAGCTTCGCCTTCCGGCGAACTCTGACACACCCCGACTAAAAACCATATTCTGATCGCTATACTACACAAAAATTAGGCAAAATGGTACCAAAAGAAAGAGCATTCGAAGACGTACATGATGATATATTTTATGGAAGATTAGGCCTGAGAGAAAACCTACCTTAATAGATTTAAAATGAGGATGACGAAGATGTCGGAACCCTAGACGACCTTGCCTCGACTCGGCGAATCCTCCCTCGATCTCGCACGCCGCCAACCACCCAAGCAAAATGGGGTTTTCTGAGGACGTGGCCTCCAATTTATAGAGCTCATGGTGCCCCTAGGGTCTTGGTTTCGATCTACGAAAGTCGGGGAGAGAAACCCGCTAGAGAATCACAGTTGATCGATTCAAGCGCCGCCATCCAAAATGTGAGGCTCTAAGGTTAGGGTTTTTGAGGGAAAAATGGGGCAAAACGTCTATCCTAGATAGGCCAAGAGTTTAGGGTTCGATCTCAGCCCATTAGGTCTCGAATTAGGGTCCAATTAAGCCATTTATGGGTTGGTTCTACCGAACTCTGAGTTAACCCAAAAATACTATAAATTGCCAATAAACCTATTTTGAATTTTTTGGGGGGTTTTCCACTTTGATAATTTTGATAGAAATTCTTTTCTCTTCAGGGACATATATTTCATATTTTTATTTTTTCTTCGAATGTTTTCCGATTGAGAAGGTAATTAATCAATCTTATTTTAATTCGGGTTGCCACACCCTCCCCCACTTTAAAGAATTTAGTCTCCAAATTCACCTAACTTATTGGAACAAAGGACAATCAAGACACAGACCTGAAAATAATTCAGGATAATTCTTCTTAATCGCCTCTTCTGATTCCCACGTGACTTCCTC
Organism: Amorphophallus konjac; assembly: GCA_022559845.1. Taxonomy (NCBI): domain Eukaryota; kingdom Viridiplantae; phylum Streptophyta; class Magnoliopsida; order Alismatales; family Araceae; genus Amorphophallus; species Amorphophallus konjac. The sequence goes on from CM040121.1 coordinate 155,784,586, forward strand.
AATTCCACGTCTACTCCACTGGACTTTAACCATCGGTATGGACCGATTCCTAAGTTGTTGTTGGTTCCAGTCCAGAATCTTGACGGGCTTCTCTTCATAGGATATGTCCTCTTGTATCTGCATATTGGATTACGTGCGAGGGGTCATACACGTACTTTCTCAACATCGATACATGGAAGATATTATGAATGCTAGACAATTGGGGTGGTAACGCCAACCTGTAAGCAGCTTCTCCAACTCTTTCTATGATATCGAAAGGCCCGACAAATCTTGGACTTAACTTACCCCTGATCCCAAATCTTCAGACTCCTCTCATAGGTAAAACTTTTAAGAACACATGCTCACCAACTTGAAATTTCAAGTCTCTTCTTCTGTTATCAGCATAACTCTTTTGTCTTGACTGAGCTACTTGCAGACGGTCCCTGATAATTCGAATATTCTTGGACATCTCAGAGATAAGATCCGGTCCGAGCCACTGCTTCTCACCTACTTCCTCCCAGCACAAAGGTGATCTGCAACTCTTTCCATACAAAGCCTCGAAAGGTGCCATCTGAATGCTGGACTGGTAACTATTGTTGTAAGCAAACTCAATTAGAGGTAAATGCTCATGCCAACTACCTCCAAAGTCAATCATACAAGCTCTTAACATGTCTTCAATGATCTGATTGGTCCTCTTTATCTGTCCATCAGTTTGGGGATGAAAAGTTGTAATAAAATTCAGACGAGTTCCCAAAGATGCCTGCAATCCTTTCAAAAAATGGGAAGTGAATCTTCGATCTCTGTCAGACATAATGGACGCAGGAATATCGTGCAACCTCACCACTTTTTTCATGTACAGAGCAGCTAAAACATCCACAGTCCATTTTGACTTAACGGGCAGAAAGTGCGCAGCCTTAGTCAACCGATCCACAATGACCCAAATAGCATCAAAACCACCACGAGTCCTTGGTAAGCCTATGATGAAATCCATGCCGATGCTCTCCCACTTCCATTGTGGTATTTCGAGTGGCTTTAGTTTCCCAGCAGGCCTAAAATGATCGGCCTTGACTTGCTGACATACCAAGCATCTGCTTACAAATTTAGCCACTTCTCTCTTCATATTCGGCCACCAAAAGGTCCTCTTCCAATATCAGTACATCTTTGTAGCACCAGGGTGAAGAGTGTACTTGGAACGATGGGCTTCTTCTAGAATCTTGTTCCTTACCTCGATAAAATCGGGAACAGAAGTTCTTCCCTGAAAAAGCAATCTACCATCCTCCGCTAGTAGGAAATCCAGACGATTACTCAAACTTCCCTTAATCTCAACAAACAATGGATCACACTACCTTGAAGCTCCTTGATTTCAGAAAGCAAATCCGATTGAAGCTGAACATGGGTAATCATAACCCGATCTCCCTTCTCCTCGATATTAAGATCCAAACTGGCTAGTTGCTCCAACATCCGCCATTCCTCGAGCATTAGACTTGACAACTTGGCCATTGGCTTACGGCTCAAAGCATCAGCCACCACATTTCCCTTCCCTGGATGGTACTCGATGGAGAAATCAAAGTCTTTCAAGTACTCGAGCCACCTTCTCTATCTCATATTGAACTCATTTTGGGAAAACAAATACTTCAAGCTCTTGTGGTCAGAATATATGACAAAAGATTCCCCATACAAATAATGTCTTCATATTTTTAAAGCAAAAACAACCGCAGCAAGTTTCAAGTCATGGACAGGATAATTCTCTTCATGCTTCCTTAACTGTCTAGAAGAATAAGCAATCACTTTCCCTCAATGCATCAACACACAGCCTAAACCAATTCCCGATGCATCCGTATAAACCTCAAATCCTCCTTCTCCCGAAGGTAAAGTAAGCACAGGGGCAGTGGTCAAACATTCCTTCAGGGTCTTGTGGACGCACTTTTTATTTAACAATTATTTTATTCGTTTGTTGGTTTATTAAGTGCGTGGGTGTGCCAGTCACTGAGTGACAATTTATTCGGGCTCCGAAGAGCCCATGGTGCGCTCGATCTGACTCGGTCAGACGATTGTGTGGTTCGTGTTGGGACCAAAATCCGCCGCGCCATAAAGGTCACGGCGTCATTTACATCCCCCATACGAGGGAACACCCTGGATTAATCGCCGGGATTCAGGGCCTCATGGCCAGGAAATTAATTGCATGAAAGGTCTATTACGAGGTATTGAAATCCTTGCGCGAGGGCGAGAAGAAAACCATTCGGGATCATGTCGGTCGTGTACTAACCATTTAATGTTCGGACGAATGTCCATCTCGAGAAAATCACGGTTGTCGCGGGAAAATCGGAACGCATGTATGCCGAGGTACGGCAAATTTGTTGTTCGAAAGAGCGGAAAACGTTCGACCGAGCCTCGGTTGGAGCGGTCGAAAACCAGTAAATCTGTTGGCCCGGTGCAAGAGCAAGCTGCGACCATACTGCGGTGGCCCCCCCCCCCCCCCCCCGCGGTTGAAACAAGACTTGCATGAGCGTCATTAATATTTCTGGTGCCAAGGGGCAACAGGGGAATATCTCTTGAATCAGCTGAAAAGTCCTATGTCTAGGGAAGCGAACGTTCGAAACGTGTCGGTCATTCAGGAGACCGTTTAGTGTTCGGACGGGTGTCCGGCTTGAGAATATCGTAGTCGTCGCGGGAGGACCTGGAACATATGTATGCCGGGATACGGTACATGTATTATTATGAGACACTGAAAATATTCGGTTAAATCTCGGTTAGTGTAGCATGAAACTAACGAATTTGTTGGCCCGGTGCGAGATCGGGCCGGGACCATACCGGGGGCGCCTCCCGCGGTCCGAACGGGGCTTGCGTGGGCATCATTAGTATTTCCGGTGCCGGAGGGCAACGGGGAAGAGTCCCAGGACTAGATTCCAAAACCGAAAGGTGTTCGAAGGGAACGAGCTATAGGCCGAAGATATGGGTCATACAATGACCATAATCGGGACAGGCCCGAGGTCTAAGCGTGGCCCACGGCGGCCCTGTTGACATTCTCGTGCAAAGGGTCCAGGGATGACGGGAGCCATCTCGTTCTATTCCGATTTTGTCGGTCACTCACGGACCTTTTCACGTTCGGACAAAGGTCCGTATTGAGAGTACGACGTGGATGGAAACGACCATGTACAAATGTATGCCGAGTTTGCGGTAATTTCAATGAAAGGGCGGGAACGAATCCTAAGGGAATGAATCCGATTTGACGAGCTATCCGCCCAGAGCACTGCCGGGTCACAACCACGTCGGGGTGGGAGCCGTCAGCCATGTTGATCGCTCACGGGGCTTTTCATGTTCGGACACAGGTCCGTAATAGGAATGCGACGGAAATCGAGGTGAACCCGTTCAAATGTCTGCCGAACGTGCGGAAATTTTAGTAACGGCTCAGAAGGGCTCTGGCCTGAGAAACGGTCCGGTTTAATCGGAATATCTGCCCGAGGCGAGGTCGGGTCATGGCCATTTCGGGATAATTTCCAAGACTCAGACCCACCCTGGAAGGGCGGCATTGTTGTTCCTTCAGCACCGGACCATAAGGGGAGACAAGGCTGCATTGGGGATTATTACTATTTTTTATCTGGGCTCTAAATTATATGCATATATATTTTATTGCTTATTTCCCTTTTGTATATTTATTTTGAATGGTTTTATTTATGTTGTTTATTATTATTATCATATTTTTTCCCTTTATTATTATTATTATTACACAATTTCCCTCCCCTTTCGTCATTATTATTATTGTGTTCACCCTCTTCTGACTAGAGGTACGGTGGAGTGAAGGTTGAGTGTACCGCTGGAAGCTAAGGGGTGCACCGCTGAAGGCTGGGAAGTGTGCCGCTGGAGGCTGAATTAGGAGTGTGCCGCTGAAGGATTAGGAAGCGTGTCGCTAGAGAGCTAAGAGCACACCGCTGAAGGATCTTGGGGTGTACCGCTGAAGCATAAAGGGGTGTACCGCTGAAGGCAAAGGGAGAATTGAGGCGTGCCGCTGGAGGCAGGTGGGGGTGTATCGCTGGGAAGGGTGGAGCGTACCGCTGAAGGCTGGTGGAGAGTTTGAAGGGTGTACCGCTGGAGGGTTTGAGGCTGTACCGCTGGAGGGTTGAAGGGTATACCGCTGGGGGGTTGAAGGGTATACCGCTGGAGGGTTGAAGGGTGTACCGTTGGAGGGTTGAAGGGTGTTCCTTTAGTCGATTAGAATATTTTATTGTTGTTGGTTTCATTTATTCATTGCTTCCGTTTGTCTTTTAACTTATTGTTATTTCTGACAAAAATTCGGCAGCTATGAGTATACCGGAGGAATGATAATCAGGGTGTGCCGTTGAGGCAGTTAGAGGGTGTGCCGTCGGCCAGGCCAAGGGTGTACCTCTGGCGGACGGAGGGGTGTACCACTCCGAAGGCAAAAGGGGGGGGGCGTACCGCTAGGCAGAGGGATAGGAAGGGTGTGCCGCCGAGCCAGCGACCGGGAAGGGCGTGGTGCTGGGCACCCCGGAGGAGGCGTGCCGCTGGAGGACCTGAGGGAGCGTGCCGCTGGGCAGACAGACATGAAGTGTGCCGCTGGGCGGAAGATTTGAATGGTGTGGTGACTGGGGCTTGAATGTGTGTATGCTGCGGGATTTGGAGGGAAACCTCCTTCCTAACTAGTGGATGAACCCTTACCAACAGGGCTAGGTTGGCCGGCGGTACAAGGGGGAAAATCGTAACAAAGCTAGAAGACCCCGTGGGAAGGATGCAAACCACAGAAGAAATGCCTTAGAAAGGCGTAGAAATAAAACGTTTGCCAAAACTTCTACTTTTATTCTCACAAGAGGAGTGCCCCAAGGGAGCTAATACATCATGACAATATAATAAAAAAAGAACGGAGGGAGGGAAAAGAACGAACAAGATACAGTAGGGAGGGGAAAGGAGCATGGGCTCCTCCCCTCCCACAGCTCACTCTCTCTCTTCTCTCTTCGCACAGAGGCCAGGTGGCAGAGCAGCGGGCTCCTTCCTCTCCTCTTCTCTTCTTTTCTCTCTTCGCACATGGGCGGTGGACGGAGCAGCAAAAGGGGGGTAGCCGGAGCCTCCCCTCCTCTTCTTCTCTTCTTATCTTCTTCTTCTTCTTCTTCTCTTGTTCTGCCTCTCCGAAGAGCCGGCCTCCCAGCCAGAGCCCCTTGAGAGAGAGAGAGTCAATCCCCTTTTATACCGAACAGGGGTTGGCAGCTTCGAAGGCCAAGCCTTCCTCTTCTTTCCTTTCCTTTTCACCCATCCGGGGCCATTAAATGGCCTATGCCTAGGGACAGCAGGATGGGAGCTGGCGTGCCTTCACCCGGTTGGCCGAGGTTGACGTCGACGGCCTGCTGTCGCTACGCTGTCGGCCGGAACACGAGCCAGCGACATGAGCATTAAATGCTTCATGGTTGAGTGAAAACAGAGCATCGTAATGAGATGGGACGCTGTGCCGCTGGGGGCCTTGGGAGTGTGCCGCTGAGGGCTAGCAGGGGTGTACCGCTGAGGGTGTTTGAAGGGGTGTGCCGCTGAGGGCTAGCAGGGGCGTGCCGCTGAAAGGCCGTTTGGAAGCGTGCCGCTAGAGGGGCACTTGAAGTGTGCCGCTGGAGGCATCAAAGTGGTTTCCTTTTCTTCTTCTCTTCTCATCTTTTCTTCTGCTTTCTCCTCTTCTTCATTTCCCTGCATGTAAACATGGGGTGAGAATTTTTTAGTGTCCACAAATGCCCCCCAGCCGCAGACGGCACGAGAGTGGGACGAGGGAGCGGGGCCTGCGGGTGCAGCCCAACTAAGGGATTCGTCAACATGACGAGGAGAACAGGTCAGCGGAGCGGGGGTTAAGGTCAAGAAATCAGGCCACGCAGGCCAGAATCTGAGAAACATGCCATAAAAGCCGAAGTTATTTGAAAGCGGGCTATGAAAGCCAAGGTTAGGCAAGGTGAGCCACAGGGGCAGAGAGAAGAATTTGTTCCTTTAATGGTCTGGATGGCAGGTCCAAATCAAAAGGGGTATTCGTCACCCAAAGGGACGGAGAGAAGAATTTGTTGATTCAATGACCCTGATGAAAGGTCCAAGTCAAAGGGATATTCACCGCCCAAAGGGACGGAGAGAAGAGTTTGTTGATTCGATGATCCGGATGGGGGGTCCAAATCAAAGGGATATTCACTGCCCAAAGGGGCGGAGAGAAGAGTTTGTTCATTCAATGACCTGGACGGAAGGTCTAAGTCAAAGGAGTATTCGTCGCCCGAAAGGGACGGAGAGAAGGGTTTATTCATTCCATGACCTGGACGGAAGGTCCAAGTCAAAGGGGTATTCGTCACCCGAAGGGACGGAGATAAGAGTTTGTTGATTCTATGACCTAGACGGCAGGTCTAAGTCAAAGGAGTATTCGTCGCCCGAAGGGACGGAGAGAAAGTCTGTTGATTCGGTGACCTGGACGGCGGGTCCAAATCAAAGGGATATTTGTCGCCCAAGGGGACGGAGAGAAGAGTTTGTTGATTCCATGATCTGGACGGAAGGTCCAAATCAAAAGGGATATTCATCACCCGAAGGGACGGAGAGAGGGTCAAGTCGCTGACACGGGCTAGTGTTAGCGCAAGTAAAAGGGGATGATCCCTTACCCGAACGGCAGTCTCGGGCCAGGGAGAAATGTTATTTTGTTCTTTAACATGCCAGAAGAACCGGCCAAGAAAGGTCTTTTAGTTCTCCAATTGGACGGAAGGTCTACGAGCCCGATTAGAGAAGGAGAGTCCCTTATTCTTCGGATACGTGGAGAGTCCGGGCTGAAGTGACAAGGATATGTTTATTCTCCAACCAGACGGAAGGTCCGATCTAGAGTGAAAGGATATTTTTATTCTCTAGCCGGGTGAAAGGTCTGATCTACAGTGGAAATAATCTTTTTATTCTCTGGCTAGACGGCGGGTCCAAACCAAAGTGAAAGGAATTTTTTTTATTCTCCGGCCAGACGGAAGGTCCGATCTAGAGTGAAAGGATCTTTTTATTCTCTAGCCGGGCGAAAGGTCCGATCTAGAGTGAAAGGATCTTTTTATTCTCTAGTCGGGCAAAAGGTCCGATCTAAAGTGAAAGGATTTGATGTTCTTTAATGCGCCGGTAGCACCGACTGTGAAATCCGAACCCGGGAAAGTGGACCACAAGGGCCAGAATCGGTGTTGCGGAAGTAGGCCGTGAAGGCTGAAATCGGGGAAGCGGGCTACCAGGGCCGAAGTTGGGAAGCTGGCCACGAGAGCCGAATCTGGTAAGCAGGCTATGAGAGCCCAAATTGGGGGAGCAGACTACAGAAGCCGAAGTTGGGAAATTAGCGAGCCGCAAGGGCAGGAAGGTAGGCCATGGGGGCCAAGATTGGGCTCCACGAGCCAAAATTGGGGAAGACAGACTATGATAGCCAAAATTGAGTCTATTGTATACACGCATTTTTATTATCTATTTATTATTTTTATTATATATTTTTTATTCAAGCATGCAAGCATTCATTAGCAGGCATAACATAAATATAAATAAGGCAGCTCCCTCTATAGGGGATAGGATAGGGACATCGCCCATAGTTCGTGGACACAGTGCGAGCCACAAAGCACAATTGAGGGGTGGTGCACCCGTCAAGAGGATATCGCACGTCTTGCATGCATAGCCTAAATTCACGCATTTCACCCGAGGCAATTCTATGTGGCGTGGAGGTGCAAATGTGTGAACAAAGGGCCCTAACCATAGGGGTGTGCAGGTTTTCCTAGTGACACTCGAGGATCACTTTCCCGCCTACACATTAGTTTCAGGCTTTCGACTTTCGGTAGCTTCACACAGCCCCCATTTGTTTATTTTGGTAGCGGATTTCACCGTTCGGCGCGAGTCTCCTCATGTGTCTCAATGGGGATTCCCGGCTACTAGGATTCATCCTTGTTGCAATTCGCTTCACCATTTCACGCGAGTCTCCTCATTTGTTTCAGTGGGGATTCCCAGCTACTCGGATCCGCGCTTCTCTCTTTTTTTTGCATCATCTTCTTTTTCTCTCTCTCTCTCTTTTTTTCTCTCTTTTTTTTAACAGTGGGGGTAGCTAGCTTTTTCCTCACGGTTACCTTTCACGCGAGTGCAGGAATTCAAGTCTCCGTAGAGTGCTAAGGAGGAATTCGGGCAATCCCTATGGTTGAAAGCTATTGAACATGTTAAGTGCGAAGTGTGGGAGCGTTGCCTCAGGTTTATTTTGTGAGTTGGGCTTAGCAATTCGGCCATAACTCTTCCCCTTGACATGTACACCCGCCATAATTGGGTTCTCTTCGAGCGTACGCCGTGACGCACGTGCATTCGGAATGGGGGCAACATTATTATTTAGCAAGAAAATGCGGTCCTAGAAAACTACAAAGAGGTGTATTATTCTATATTACAATCAAGCATACAAACATGGTAACCAAGCATTCTCTCTTCTTCTTTTTTTTTCTTTCTCTTTTTGTTCTCTTTTTTTGCGTAAGAATGTATTGTCGTTATGTATAAGTGTAGTGGTAGGGAAGCAGACCACGGAGGGCCGGAAGGACATCGGGGAAGCGGGCTATAGAAGCCGAGGGACATTGGGGAAGCATGCCATAAAAGCCAAAGGGTACTGAAAAGTAGGCTAAAAAGCCAAGGGATATTGGGAGCGGGCTAACAAGTCGAGAGATGTTAGGAGTCGGCTACAAAGCCGAAAGATATCGGAGAGCGCGGTGGGACGGATGGATTAATCCTGATAGTGGGCCTTGGCCGAAATGGCTGGGTCAAATGGCGTGGGGTAGCGAGATGTGAGAACCGAAGTCAAGCGTCTATTTTGTTCTCTGGCCGGAGAGGGATCCGAACCAAAGTGGAGGGTCTCTTTTTTAATTCTCTAGTCGGAGAAAGAACTGAACCAAAGTGGAGGGTTTCTTTTTTAATTCTCTAGTCGGAGAAAGAACTGAACCAAAGTGGAGGGTTTCTTTTTAATTCTCTAGTCAGAGAAGGATCCGAACCAAAGTGGAAAGCTTACTCTTTGATTCTCTGGCCGGGGAAGGACCCGAACCAGAGTGAAAGGTTGATTCTTTGATTCTCTGACCGAGGAAGGACCTGAACCGGAGTGAAAGATTGATTCTTTGATTCTCTGGCCGAGGAAGGACCCGAACCGGAGTGAAAGGTTGATTCTTTGATTCTCTGGCCGGGGAAGGACCCGAACCAGAGTGAACGGTTGATTCTTTGATTGGGAAGTTGTCGGCTGGGATGCCAATGATGAGGCAGCTGTCGACCCGGAGGCCGATAAGTGAAATATATGTTGGTTGAAGCTCTGACGGCTGGATATTTTCCGGTTTAACGCCCCGTCGACGGAAGGTTCAGTTGGTTTAACACCCCGTCGGCGGAAGGTTTAGTCGGTTTAACGCCCCGTCGGTGGAAGGTTTTGTCGGTTTAACGCCCCGTCGGCGGAAGGTTTAGTCAGTTTAGTCGATTTAATGTCCCGTCGGCAGAAGGTCTAGTCAGTTTAACGTCCCGTCGGCGGAAGGTTTAGTCAGTTTAACGCCCCATTGGCGGAAGGTCTAGTTATTTTAGTCGGTTTAACGCCCCGTCGGCGGAAGGTTTTGTCGGTTTAACGCCCCGTCGGCGGAAGGTCTAGTCAGTTTAACGCCCCGTCGGTGGAAGGTCTAGTCAGTTTAACGCCCCGTCGGCGGAAGGTTTAGTCGGTTTAACGCCCCGTCGGCGGAAGGTCTTGTCGGTTTAACGCCCTATCGGCGGAAGGTTTTGTCGGCTTGAAGCCCCGATGGCTGAATATCTGTCGGTTTGAGGCCCCGATGGCTGAATATATGTCAGCTTGAAGCCCCGATGGCTGAATATCTATCGGATTGAAGCCCCAATGGCTGAATCTCTGTCGGCTTGAAGCCCCGATGGCTGAATATCTGTCGGCTTGAAGCCCCGATGGCTGAATATCTGTCAGCTTGAAGCCCCGATGGCTGAATATCTATCGGATTGAAGCCTCGATGGCTGAATATCTATCGGCTTGAAACCCCGATGACTGAGTATCTGTCGGCTTGAAACCCCGATGGCTGGATATTTGTCGGCTTGAAGCCCCGATGGCTGAATATCTGTCGGCTTGAAACCCCGATGGCTGAGTATCTGTCGGCTTGAAACCCCGATGGCTGGATATTTTCCGATTCAACGCCCCGTCGGCGGGATATTTTCTGATTTAACGCCCCGTCGGTGGGATATCTCTCGGCTTGAAGCCCCGATGGTTGGATATTTTCCGGTTTAACGCCCCGTCGGCGGAGTATCTGTCGGCTTGAAGCCCCGATGGCTAAATATCTGTCGGCTTGAAGCCCCGATGGCTGAATATTTTTTGGTTTAGCGCCCCGTCGGCGGAAGGCCGATTGGTTGCTATTTGTTGGGTGGCTGAAGGTCGGAGGTAAAAGTTTGCCTCGTGACTCTTCTTTCTCTTCTTCTCTTCTTCTTTTATGTGGAGAGGCGGATGCAAAGACCATGTTCGCCTCTTCCTTTTCTTATCTTCTTTTGTGTGATGAGGTGAGCTTGAAGACCACGTCTACCTCATGCGTGTCTTTTTCTTTATTCTGCTCTTCTTTTTTCATTAATGCCTCCGCGCTGGGGTATATTTCTCTTAATGTGCCTCCAGGTTGGGGTTTAGCTTTATTTGGTATGCGTCCCTCTGAGGGGTGTGTTTTGTCTCTTCGCTTCTGTGCCCCCAGGCGGGGTTTTATTTTTTTTTATGGCTTCTACGCCCCCAGACCAGGGTGTGTTTGTTTTGTTTTTTTTAGTGCCCCCGAGGCGGGGTGTAGCTCTCTTTCAATGCCCCCATGGTGGAGTATACTCTTCACGGCTTTTATGCCCCCAAGCGGGGCATGTTTCTTCTTCATATGCCCCTGGCATGGGGCGTGTCTTTTGTTTCTTATATCCTCGGGATGGAGTGCATTCTCTTCATATGCCCCCGGCACGAGGGTGTATCTTTGCTTTTTATGCCCCCCCGGGGGGGATTTTTCTTCTTCTGCCCTGACACGCTGGGGGATGTTTGCTTCTTGTGTACCCAGAGTGGGGTGTGTTCTCGATGGCTCACGTGCCCCCGGTGGTGGGGTGTGTGTTTCTTCTTCAGGTGCCCCTAAGCCAGAGTGTATTCTTTACGGCTTCTATGCCCCCGGGCGGGGTATGTTTCTTCTTCAAATACCCCTAAGCTGGGGTGGGCTTCTCTCCATTTGCCCTTGAGCCGGGGCGTGGTTGTTGTTTCTTGTGCCCCCATGGTGGAGTATGTTTCTTCTTCTTATCCCCCAAGACAGAGTGTGTTTCTTCTGCTTCTTATGCCCCGGGGCTGGGGGGTGGCTTCTTCGTATGCCCCTGGCACGGGGTGTATCTTTTGCTTCTTATGCCCCCCCCCTGAGACGGGGGTGTGTCTCTTTACGCCTTCTGTGCCCCCGAAGTAGGGTATGTTGTTTCTTCAGATGCCGCTTGGGCGGAGTGTACCTTTCTTCTTATGCTTCCGGATCGGGGTATATGTCTCTTCGCTTCTGTGCCCCGGGTCGGGGTAGATACTTCTGCTTCTTATGCGCCAGGGGCGGAGTGCGTCTCCTTTTTTTTTGTGCTCCCAGAGCGGGGCAGGTGCTTCTGCTTCTTACGCGCCAAGGGCGGAGTGTGTTTCTTTTTTTTGTTTTTTTTATTTTGCTCCCAGAGCGGGGTAGGTGCTTCTGCTTCTTATGCTCCAAGGGCGGAGTGTGTTTCTTTTTTTTTTTTTTGCTCCCAGCGCGAGGTAGGTGCTTTGTGTTTCTTATACCCTTTTCGCAGGGCGCATTCTTTTGCTTCTTATGTCCCTGGATCGGGGTGTATGTTTCTTCTTCAAATGCCCCTAAGTCGGGGTACATTCTTTATAGCTTCTAGGCCCTCGAGGCGAGGTATGCTTCTTCTTCAAATACCCCTAGGACGGGGGCGTGTTTCTTGGCTTCATATGCCCCCAAGGCGGGGTGTATCCTTCTGCTTCCTCTACCCTAGAATGGGGTATATTTCTCTTCGTATTCCCCTAAGTCAGGGTGCATTATTTGATTTCATAGGCCCCTGTATGGGGTGGGGTCCTTGCTTCTTCGCACCCAAGGTGGGGTATATTTTTCGCTTCTTACGCCCCCTGAGGCAGGGTGGAGTCCTTGCTTCGGATGCCCCCACAAGGCGGGGGTGTGTTTCTTTTTCAATGTGCCCCCAGGCGGGGTAGAGTCTTTGCTCCTCATGCCCCCATGCCGGGGTATATTCCTTCTTCAAATGCCCCTAAACTGGGATATAGTTTTGTCTCACATGCCCCCAGAGCAGGGGTGTATTTCTTCTTTTGTGTGCCCCCAGGCGGGGTGTGTTTTTTTTTATGCCCCTAGGCCGGGGTAGGTTATGCTTCTTCTACCCCGCAAGGTTGGGCATATTTCTCTTCACATACCCCCAGAGCAGGATGTCTGTCTCTTTGCTTCTGGGCCCCCACAAGGCGGCGTGCATTCTTCATGACTTCTATGCCCCCGGACGGGGTGTGTCTCTTCTTCAAATATCCCCAAGCCGGGGTGTATTCTTTTGCCCTTTATGCCCCCAGAGCGGGGTGAATTCTTCGTCAAATGCCCCGAAGCCGGGGTGTATTCTCTTCATGTGCCCCTGAGCCGGGGTGTATCCTTTGTCTCTTATGCCCTAAAGCGGGGGAATTCTTCTTCTTCCGCCACGACACACTGGTGAATGTTTGCTTCTTGTGCACCCAAGGTGGGGTGTAATTGTTACTTTTTGATGCCCCAGAGTGGAGTGTATTTCTCTTTGTATTCCCCTAAGCCAGGGTGTGTTCCTTGTCTCATATGTCCTCGTGGCGGAGTGTATCTTTTGTAGCTTCTATGCCCCCCAGGCGGGGTGTGTTTCTTCTTCAAGTACCCCTAAGCCGGGGTGAATTCTTCATAGCTTCCATCCCCCTCCGTGGTGGGGTATGTTGCTTCTTATATCCCCATGACGGGGTATATATCCTCTTCTTATCCCCCATGGCGGGGTATGTGCATGCTCCCTTCGGGAGTGGTGGCCGTGCTTGGCCTCATCGCTATAAAGCATTCCCCACAGCGGGCAGCCATTCACTAAGCTACAATTGTGGCTCGCTGGGTCTTTTAACAACCGCTCGGGGGGCCGTTTTGTGCCGAACGGAGGCAACAGGAAGGAGGAACGGGCGGGGTCATTGCACCGCAGACTCGGAGCCTCCTTGAGTCGGGCGGGATGCCGGGCTTCTTCTTGCTCTTTTGGTCGGCGATGCTGGCCAGCTTTCCCTTCTTTTCTTCTTTCTTTCATTTTCCACTCTCTTTTTTTTTCTTCTTATATGATTGACCAGGGTGGAGGTGCAGGAGAGCGCTCACCCCCTCAGGGAGGGGATGAGTGGTTCGCTCCACCGTATCAACCCCACAATTGTAATCTTTATTCAGCACGGGTCTCGACGGACGTGGCCGTACAACCCTCTCTCGCCGACTCTTTCTCTTCTTTTTTTGCATCTTTCTTTTCTTCTTTTCTCCTCTTCTTCTCTTTCTTCTCTTTCTTCTTGAGGAAAGGGGGTTTGATTTCCCCTCCCTTCTCTTCCCTTTCTCTTCTCTCTTTTTTTTTATATAACAGCCCCCATGGTTCCTGGCAGTTGCATATGCTTCGAAGCAGCGTCCTCGAGGCCACGAAGGCAGCTGCACCGAGTCTGACTTTTCTCTCCATAGGGCTGGTGAAGACAGCACTTGCCATTCATCAAAACAGGCAAACATCGTTAATTAGGGGGCCATGAGGCCCTAAATCCCGGCGAAGAGATGAAGGGTAGTTTAGTCCCACCGGGCGTGCAAGACTTGTGGACGCACTTTTTATTTAACAATTATTTTATTCGTTTGTTGGTTTATTAAGTACGTGGGCGTGCCAGTCACTGAGTGACAATTTATTCGGGCTCCGAAGAGCCCATGGTGCGCTCGATCTGACTCGATCAGACGATTGTGTGGTTCATGTCGGGACCAAAACCCGTCGCGCCATAAAGGTCACGACGTCATTTACATCCCCCATACGAGGGAACACCCTTGATTAATCGCCGGGATTCAGGGCCTCATAGCCAAGAAATTAATTGCATGAAAAGTCTATTACGAGGTATTGAAATCCTCGCGCGAGGGCGAGAAGAAAACCATTCGGGATCATGTCGGTCGTGTACTAACCATTTAATGTTCGGACGAATGTCCCTCTCGAGAAAATCACAGTTGTCGCGGGAAAACCAGAACGCATGTATGTCGAGGTACAGCAAATTTGTTGTTCGGAAGAGCGGAAAACGTTCGGCCGAGCCTCGGTTGGAGCGGTCGAAAACCAGTAAATCTGTTGGCCCGGTGCAAGAGCAAGCTGCGACCATACTGCGGTGGGCCCCCCTGCGGTCGAAACAAGACTTGCATGAGCGTCATTAATATTTCTGGTGCCAAGGGGCAACGAGGGAATATCCCTTGAATCAGCTGGAAAGTCATGTGTCTAGGGAAGCGAACGTTCGAAACGTGTCGGTCATTCAGGAGACCGTTTAGTGTTCGGACGGGTGTCCGGCTTGAGAATATCGTAGTCATCGCGGGAGGACCTGGAACATATGTATGCCGGGATACGGTACATGTATTATTACGAGACACTGAAAATATTTGGTTAAATCTCGGTTAGTGTAGCATGAAACCAACGAATTTGTTGGCCCGGTGCGAGATCGGGCCGGGACCATACCGGGGGCGCCTCCCACGGTCCGAATGGGGCTTGCATGGGCATCATTAGTATTTTCGGTGCCGGAGGGCAACGGGGAAGAGTGCCGGGACTAGATTCCAAAACCGAAAGGTGTTCGAAGGGAACGAGCTATAGGCCAAAGATATGGGTCATACAATGACCATAATCGGGACAGGCCCGAGGTCTAAGCGTGGCCCACAGGGGCCCTGTTGACATTCCCGTGCAAAGGGTCCAGGGATGACGGGAGCCATCTCGTTCTATTCCGATTTTGTCGGTCACTCACGGACCTTTTCACGTTCGGACAAAGGTCAGTATTAAGAGTACGACGTGGATGGAAACGACCATGTACAAATGTATGCCGAGTTTGTGGTAATTTCAATGAAAGGGCGGGAACGAATCCTAAGGGAATGAATCCGATTTGACGAGCTATCCGCCCAGAGCACTGCCGGGTCACAACCGCGTCGGGGTGGGAGCCGTCGGCCATGTTGATCGCTCACGGGTCTTTTCATGTTCGGACACAGGTCCGTAATAGGAATGCGACGGAAATCGAGGTGAACCCGTTCAAATGTCTGCCGAACGTGCGGCAATTTTAGTAAAGGCTCAGAAGGGCTCCGGCCTGAGAAACGGGTCCGGTTTAATCGGAATATCTGCCCGAGGCGAGGTCGGGTCATGGCCATTTCGGGATAATTCCCAAGACTCAGACCCACCCTGGAAGGGCGACATTGTTGTTCCTTCAGCACCGGACCACAAGGGGAGACAAGGCTGTATTGGGGATTATTACTATTTTTTATCTGGGCTCTAAATTATATGCATATATATTTTATTACTTATTTCCCTTTTGTATATTTGTTTTAAATGGTTTTATTTATGTTGTTTATTATTATTATCATATTTTCCCTTTTTTATTATTATTATTACACAAATTCCCTCCCCTTTCGTCATTATTATTATTGTGTTCACCCTCTTCTGACTAGAGGTACGGTGGAGTGAAGGTTGAGTGTACCGCTGGAAGCTAAGGGGTGCACCGCTGAAGGCTGGGAAGTGTGCCGCTGGAGGCTGAATTAGGAGTGTGCCGCTGAAGGATTAGGAAGCGTGTCGCTAGAGAGCTGAGAGCGCACCGCTGAAGGATCTTGGGGTGTACCGCTGAAGGCAAAGGGAGAATTGAGGCGTGCCGCTGGAGGCAGGTGGGGGTGTATCGCTGGGAAGGGTGGAGCGTACCGCTGAAGGCTGGTGGAGAGTTTGAAGGGTGTACCGCTGGAGGGTTGAAGGCTGTACCGCTGGAGGGTTGAAGGGTGTACCGCTGGAGGGTTGAAGGGTGTACCTCTGGAGAGTTGAAGGGTGTACCGCTGGAGGGTTGAAGGGTGTTCCTTTAGTCGATTAGAATATTTTATTGTTGTTTGTTTCATTTATTCGTTACTTCCGTTTGTCTTTTAACTTATTATTATTTCTGACAAAAATTTGGCAGCACCTCCCCTTGACCCGAGCGTAAGGGAATAACAAGGAACATGCCCACAGGGAGTGACATGAACCAACAACTGAGGTGTGTGCCTGAGCAGCCACCTTTGGGGAAAATTCGGAAGACTCGGAGAAAACACCAAACGAGAAACCAGTATACCGATGCAAGCTATGAGTATATCGGAGGAATGATAATCAGGGTGTGCCGCTGAGGCAGTTAGAGGGTGTGCCGCCGGCCAGGCCAAGGGTGTACCGCTGGCGGCCGGAGGGGTGTACTACTCAGAAGGAGAAAGGGGGGGCGTACCGCTAGGCAGAGGGATAGGAAGGGTGTGCCGCCGAGCCTGCGAACGGGAAGGGCGTGCCGTTGGGCACCCCGGAGGAGGCGTGCCGCTGGAGGACCTGAGGGAGCGTGCCGCTAGGCAGACAGACATGAAGTGTGCCGCTGGGTGGAAGACTTGAATGGTGTGGTGACTGGGGCTTGAATGTGTGTATGCTGCGGGATTTGGAGGGAAACCTCCTTCCTAACTAGTGGATGAACCCTTACCAATAGGGCTAGGATGGCCGGCGGTACAAGGGGGAAAATCGTAACAAAGCTAGAAGACCCCGGGGGAAGGATGCAAACCACAGAAGAAATGCCTTAGAAAGGCGTAGAAATAAAACGTTTGCCAAACCTTCTACTTTTATTCTCACAAGAGGAGTGCCCCAAGGGAGCTAATACATCGTGACAACATAATAAAAAAAGAACGGAGGGAGGGAAAAGAACGAACAAGATACAGTAGGGAGGGGAAAGGAGCATGGGCTCCTCTCCTCCCACAGCTCACTTTCTCTCTTCTCTCTTCGCACAGAGGCCAGGTGGTAGAGCAGCGGGCTCCTTCCTCTCCTCTTCTCTTTTTTTCTCTCTTCGCACAGGGGCGGTGGACGGAGCAGCAAAAGGGGGGTAGCCGGAGCCTCCCCTCCTCTTCTTCTCTTCTTATCTTCTTCTTCTTCTTCTTCTCTTGTTCTACCTCTCCGAAGAGCCGGCCTCCCAACCAGAGCCCCTTGAGAGAGAGAGTTAATCCCCTTTTATACCGAACGGGGGTTGGCAGCTTCGAAGGCCAAGCCTTCCTCTTCTTTCCTTTCCTCTTCACCCGTCCGGGGCCATTAAATGGCCTATGCCTAGGGACAGCAGGATGGGAGCTGGCGTGCCTTCACCCGATTGGCCGAGGTTGACGTCGACGGCCTGTTGCCGCTACACTGTCGGTCGGAACACGAGCCAGCGACATGAGCATTAAATGCTTCATGCTTAAGTGAAAACAGAGCATCGTAATGAGATGGGACATTGTGCCGCTGGGGGCCTTGGGAGCGTGCCGCTGAGGGCTAGCAGGGGCGTGCCGCTGAGGGCTAGCAGGGGCATACCGCTGAGGGCGTTTGAAGGGGTGTGCCGCTGAGGGCTAGCAGGGACGTGCCGCTGAGGGCTAGCAGGGGCGTGCCGCTGAAAGGCCGTTCGGAAGCGTGCCGCTAGAGGGGCACTTGAAGTGTGCCACTGGAGGCATCAAAGTGGTTTCCTTTTCTTCTTCTCTTCTTCACATCTTTTCTTCTGCTTTCTCCTCTTCTTCATTTCCCTGCACGTAAACATGGGGTGAGAATTTTTTAGTGTCCACAGGTCTAAAAACTCTTCTCACAATCCTCCGACCACTCATAACAATTCTCCTTACAGGTCAATCTCGTCAAAGGCACCGCAATCTTGGAGAAATCCTTGATAAACCTTCTATAATAACCGACTAAGCCTAAGAAACTTCTGACCTCAGTCACATTCACAGGCCTCTCTCAGTTTCTCACCGCCTCAACCTTGGAAGGACCTATTGAAATACCATCTTTGGAAATTATATGACCCAGAAAAGAGACTTATTGTAACCAGAATTCACACTTACAAAATTTGGCATATAGCCGATGATCTCTCAAAATCTACAAAGCCATCTTCAGATGCTCCTCGTGCTTCTCCTTGCTCTTGGAGTATATAAGAATATCATCAATAAATACTATGACCCACTGATCTAGGTGGGGTCGGAACACACTGTTCATTAGCTACAGGAGCATTTGTCAGTCCAAATGACATCACAACAAATTCGAAATGCCCATACCTGGTCCTAAACGTCGTCTTGTAGATATCCTCATCCTTGATCCTCAATTGATGATATCCCGATCTGAGATCAATCTTCGAGAAATACTGAGCTCCAACTATCTGATCGAAAAACTCATCGATCCTTGGTAACGGGTACTTGTTTTTAAGAGTGAGTTGGTTCAATTGGCAATAATCTATGCATAGCATTAATGATCCATCCTTCTTTCTAACAAAAAGAACATGAGCACCCCATGGGGACGTAGTCGGACGAATGAAACCTTTCTCCAATAGTTCTAGCAACTGCTCCTTTAACTCCTTCAACTCAACAGGGGACATACGGTAAGGAGCCTTGGAAACTGGTGTCGCACCAGGAATTAGATCGATAGAGAAAACCACCTCCCTCTCTGGGGGAAGACCTGGCAATTCCTCAGGAAACACATCAGGGAAAGTCCGGACAACAGGAATATCCTTCAATTCTAACTTCTTCTTCTCGGTCAAAGTGACCAATGTCAAGAATGCCTGACACCCCTTCATTAATAATTTATCAGCCCGAAGTGCCGAAATAAGTGGCACGGACTTAGAATGCTTACTGCTAGAAAAGAAAAGCTCAGGATGCCCAGAAAAAGACACCGATCCTGACTTACAATAGACGCTAGCATCATGCCTAGCTAACCAATCAGCTCCTAAGATCACATCATAGCCCTCCATTTCCATGCATACCAAATCAGCAGCTAAATTATAACCATTAATCAAAACCTCACTATAAGGATAAAAGTACTTGATCTCTGATCCCGACCCAATAGGGGTAGTACTTATAAGGTGAGATTCCATCAATATAGGTTTCACAGATAGAGAATTGGCAAAGTTCTAAGAAATAAACGAATGAGTAGCTTCAGTGTCGAAAAGAACAAAAGTTGGCTTGGAAAGAACAGTGAGGGTACCTTCAACTACACCACCCTCCTCGGTGGTCTCAGCTTCATGAAGGGCTTGGAGCCTGCCCTGATGCTTTTGATTTCCCTGCGACTTCTCGGGTGGAGCTTGATTAGTAATGAGCGGACATTCAGGGATTCGATGGTCCCTACTCCCACACCTTAGGTGAGCGCCTAGCTTCTGCCAGCACTCCTCCATTTTGTGGCCTGGCCTGTCGCAATACTTGCAGACTGCCTTAGATAGGGCAGCCGATCCTATCTTCTTATCATTCTCCTTTGGTCTCTTATCTTTGGAAAAACTAGGCCCACCATTGGGCCTCTTCTTGCCAGAAGTCAGCTTAAAATTCCCGGGGCTAGTAGCTTGCTCCCTTTTCTTGTCCTTTCCCTTAATTCGGTCGGTCATTTCCATAGTATCCACCAACACCTGTGCCTTTCGCACAATCTCAGCATAGTTGTGAATTTCTAACGGGGCCAACTGGTTGATATACTGCATTGCATAACACGGAAGATACGATCCATCTCCTTGACCCAATGCTCGGCCTCGTCCAGGTCAGGAGAACCACTGAACCTTGGGGGATTCATGCCATGAAAGTTTCGATGCAGGTCACCAGCGCCGTGATGAGCTCCACCCTGCGCCACTTGCTGCAAAGCCTGGGTCAAGCCCTGCACCTTCGCTGCATCTCTCTCCACTGAGCGCGCTCCGCAGCCATTTAAGAAATTAGTTGAAACCTACAAGCATAGAGAAGGGATTAAGAACGCTCTACATAATTTCTTTAGGGTTCTTTTTATTAATTAACTTAACCCAAGTCTCTACCGCATCTCACTGGGTTTGATCTTAAGACACTATCAATGTCATGGATTCTAATGACACTTCTAGAAACCTAGGGTCTAAAGAAAACCTAGGCTCTGATACCACAAAACTGTCACGCCCCGATGCGAAAAATCGGAACGCAGCAATTATAACATTCATGTCAATCAGAGCAAAATAATAGCCAAAAAAGAGAAAGAGGCAAGTGCACAAGATATCAAAAATTCAAACTTCCATTCATATATTCCGACAAATATTCATTTCCATCAACTCTTACAAACTTTGCCAAAAGACGATACATATCTCACTAAACAACTTCAACATTTGATACAACGACTCATAACCTAACATTCATAGAAACTAGGACAGGACTAGACACGCCATGACGACTAGCTGGAGCGCACCAAGGTTTAGTCTCGCCCTTCCCCATCAGATTGAATGTCCTCATCAAAGCTACCTGAAAAATATTGAAAAAATTAGGTGAGCAAGAGCTCAGTAGAAATTATATCTCTATACCATGCAATCTTAAAGTGATTAATCAATTAATAATATCTTTCATGCTAACGATAAAATGAGCAAAATAAACAATGTGAAGAGGCATTTAACTATAGTGATGTGACACAGACTAGGGACGAATGGAGGGGAAGGGGACAGACTGGGATAGTGTCCTCGGACCTATACAGCAAGCATAAAAATGAGACACGTGGCTCCGTTCAGCAGGACAGATTTCACGGTGATTCCCTCTCCCGGGGTAATTTGGTGGTAATAGGATGGATCTGAACCCGTGGTAGTCCCTTCGCTAATCTGAGCGCTAGCAGGGCTTAGAGAACCCAACCCTCAGCCTGGGAAGCCCGAATTTAACTGGGCAGAACTCGTGCCTCCGAGCACGTGGGTGTGCGCTCACTCTCTATAGTAGTGGAACACTCATTCGAGGGTGGATCCTCGGGTGTGGGCACTCGCTCACTGTCGGCGTGAGTTCAGAGAATACTTTCAGAACAAAAATTACTAGAAATGGGTAGACCGAGCGCTTACCTCGCCGATTTGAAGAAATCGGCCCGGTCGGAGACGTGGGCGAGCGGGGAATCGTTGGCTCACCACCCGCACGCTGCATCATTGTCGCTTGACCTGAAACCCACTGTTACAGCACTACGCCTCACGCAGGAGGGTTGGCTTAGGGGTGGGGAAATTAGTTTAATACAACCAAAATTGACCTCCGCACAGGGAGGGGCTTTCAGCCGGCCTGGCAGGGGTGGAGAATGTGCGGGAGAACAAGTTATGTCTGGTCTGAAGTTCTCGCGGCCATCAAGCCAGCGTCTGGGGGGCCACAGACTTCTCCGAGCGTTGTAGGAGGAAGGATCGGTGCAGAATTGACCAGAGACTAGGCTGAAGCTTGCTGTAGGAGTCGAGGATCGTCCGGGGGCCGGTCTGGGTAACTGCGGATCGAGCATCACGAACTGGTCCGGTTCTATCCGGTCTGGATCTGCAGGACAACAAGGCAATGTCGGGGTAGCTGTCCACTCCTCCGGTCGCTGTTGGGGGTGGGGCCGGTGTAGAATTGTACGTGGAAGTGGCCAAGGTGTACTGAAGGAAGGGCAGGCCCTTCTGTGATCAGGCGGGGCTGCTACTGGTGCTCCGATCGATGTTCTGTGCTGGGTGCACTGCCGCCTCTCGACGGTGGATAGCAGTGTAGTTGATGACGAGAGGGCCTCCCGGGGAAGGAGAGTCGGTGCAGCTGGATTCTCATATGGACATGGGGGTCCTTGAGGAGCTCCAGAAGGGACCGCGAACTTGGGGAAAGCAACCGATCGTAGAAAAAAGGTGGGGTGGACAAGGTAGCAAGGGGACTAGTGCGCCGAGGAAGAGACCAGTCCGATAGCTATCGTGCCTTCAGCCGCAGTGAAGTGACGGAGGGAGGGAGACTGACCACCGGTGTTCCTGAGAGGGGGAGGATGGCGTCCCTGGGCCTAGAGGTGGGGGGCTGATGCCGATGATGCCCTAGGCTTGCTCGAAGTGACCGGTGCTCTTACTGCTGCCCGCTGCTGCAGAGATGGACTGGGAACCCGATGGCAGGCTGGAGTGGAGTAGGGAGGGGAAGAGGAGAAAGGGGAGGGAGGAGCTAGCAGGGAGAGGAGAGGGAGGAGCAGGGAAGGGGGGGAATGGGGGAGCTGGCTGTGGGGTGGGGAGTGTAGGGGGTGCGGACTGTCTCAAGGAGGGGGAGGGGAGAGGGGTGTGGCCAGGGAAGGGGGGATGGGGGAGTTGGATATGGGGGCGACCTGGGCAGCAGGGAGGGGAGATGCTCTCCTTGATGGATGGCTTAGGGAGGGTCAATGGATGCCTTGGGTAAGGGAAGGGTTGCTTGGGGAAGTGAAGGGGTGCTTGGGAAGGTGGGGGAGATGTGTTGGGAAGTGAAGGGGTGTCTAGGGGGATGTGGGGTTAATGGGGGTAGTAAATGGGAGTGGGGGGGATTTGAGGGGTCAGGGTGATGTGGAGGATGAGGTGGCAAGTGGGGCTGAGGTGGAGGATGTGGTGGAGGGGAGAGAAGGAGGGAGGGGGTTGCAGGTTGGAGGGGGAATGGGGGTGGGGGTGATGGAAGGGCGGGATAATGGGAGTGATGGGAATCGACACCGAGCCAGTACCTTTTCATATTACATTTATATCCTTTAGTTTATTTTTATATCCACGGGAAAGTATACGTGCAATTGTACGGCTTTATCGGCCAATGCGTCACTCCCGTAGATTGTGTGGGTTTCTATGTAATTTGTTAGTAGGACCAGCAAGGGGGCCCTCAGCCCTTTCCCATTGGTTCATGTCATCTTGTGGGGCTGGTCAACCATCCTAGGTGGACATCTAGAAGGTTGGACTAGTCATATGCCACATGGGTAGACAAGTGGCCCATTTTGTCCAAGGTAGGCCACCTACCATTCAACCTTCCATTCAACCTCCCCTCCTAGTCAATAGCCCCCCCCCTTGCATATTATATTCTTCTTTTTTGTGTTTGTGACATGCAATCCCAGCCCTTCAATCATCTTCCCTAGATCTAAGGGTCCACATTGTATTTGATGTAAACCATATATAAGTTTGTATTTTCATGTGAAATTCAATGAAAAATCAGAATTTTTGTGTGTAAGCAAGGAGCTTGGTGCGCCCCTCTCTCCTCCCCTGCTGTTCTTCCCTCCCCAACCCCAAGTTCTAGAGTGATTCTACCTTCTATCATCCCCTCTCAACCTCCGGTGATCGTCTGTGCCGTCGCCGCCGCCGTTCGTGCTGCCATCGAGCCGCCGCTGCAGTTCTGTCTTCGTCCGACCACAACAGCTTCCACGAATTGTCTGTCTCACCCACGAGCTTAGATTGATCTGAATTTTTTATGGTGTGCTTAGCCCTTGCATCCCAAGATCCACCTACATTTTCACGCCAAAATTCCATCTGTTAGTATTTTTACAATTTCGTCCAACCTGTCATCCCAGATCTGTTAGGTTTTTGTCTATAGTGACAGAACCTCTGAGTTCTCCCCCTCCAACCATCTTTTTGATTTGTCCAAACTCTCCCAATTTTACTGGGAGTTTTGTCCATTACCCCCTACCTCCACAAATTTTCTTAATTTTTTATCAGCCCTCTATCTATTTGTAGAAATTCGTGTTCTTCCTCTGATACAGTGTTTTTAGTCAGATCCCAGATCCAACCACCCTCCACTTCCAAAATCAGAACAAATCACAACCACCTCCAAATCCAGATCCAAAAATAGTCCTGGTTTCCTTGTTCGATTTCCTACAACCTTTCTGAAGAACACATCTTCAAATTTGGACATCTACTTCATGATCAAAGGCAATCAACAGGAAAGTTCTCTACAGATCTGAGTCTTCGGTTACTGTACAATAGCAGCATATAAAATTCGCCAACACAAAGTACAAATTTGGTGAATTTTTCTGAAGGCCACTAGATTGTAGTACTTCGAAGCAGCTTTCCAACGGCTTTGATCTCGTCGCATTCCGACACCGGTACTGATCGCAGCGTCCGTTCTCGCCAGAGCGCGCGTTGAAATACAGAGCCGACAGATTTCCGATCAGTTTTTCCGACTGGTGCCGAACGGAGCCGCCCGGCCTCCGGCCGGCGAACCAGCCTGCCGCCAGCCCGGGGTGCGCTTCTCCAAGTGTATCAACTACAGAGGTACCACCGGGTCCCACACGGCCCCTCCGGACAGCACGTGGGCCCCACGGTCGTGAACACGCGTGTAGCCGAATCAACACACGAAGCTGTCCGTCAACGCAAATTCGGTCCTCTCGGGTCCATTTGTATAGCCCTTTACCTCCCTGCGTGGAGTGGGCATGTTCCCATTGCTGTAATTATTGTGTGTTAAGTTTTCTGGGAGTACGAGTTTTCGGCCGGGTCCGTCTTCCCCACGCCGAGCGCGTGGAGGTATCGCATTCGCTCCCTTACTTGGCATTTTGCTTACTTCATATATATTTGTTTATGCCGCTGCTAGAGAGCATGTGTAGGGATATCTAGCTCGCTTTATCTATTCATTACCGCTGCTGCGAGAGAGTGCGAGACCGTCCCGTGACCCGATTCGGGCACACGAGAGAGCCGATCACCCTAGCTCATTACCGGTTTCTCAACCGCGCACGTCCGACGCTTCCCTCGTTAAGGGACAGTCACGAGCTTGTCGTCTCCGTGGTCTCGTCCCGCATCAATTTGGTATCAGAGCGAGTTGAGTCTAGGGTGTCCAAAACAAAAAAAAAGAGTGTCATTTAAGTCTAAGTCGGTCTTAGGAGTTGCATTTGCATACCATTAATCGGTATATAAAAAGGTGTTGTCCGAACGTTAGGCTACACCTATCGGGAAAGCCGCACACTTGCGCGAGTGATCTTCGGATCGATTAACTCCGCCACGTACCGAGTCTTGGTGTCTTGTCCTTAGTGTGCATGCATCCCAAACCGTGCATAGTCGGTCTAGTGTCTTGTCTAAATGGCCTTGCATACCCATTCCTAGGGATCCATTCCCACCTTTTCGGCACCAATGGCCAACCCATGTCGACCCGTCCAAGGTGATAGGTCTGTGTCCGAGTACATCCGGGACTATGATAAGTACCGGTTGGAATATGGCTTGGGAGAGGAGAGCACCACGACCGCATTTCAGTTCCGGAGAGATTTGCGGTTTCACTTCCAACTTGAATGTCTCTTCCGCGACGCGTTCTCGCTGGCGCAATTTTATAAGGTCGCTCTAGAGGTCGAGCCCTTTGAGTCTCATTTTTCTCGCTCTAGAGGTCGAACCCTTTGGCAAACATCTACCTCCCAACCGAGTCCCGAGCCGATCGGACTACCTAACCCAATTCCTTCACCACCCGAGAGTGCTCCATTGTCACCCTCACCTTCCGATCTTAATTCGGAACCCTCTCATTTGGAGCCACCCAAGCCCCAGCCACCCATGTTTCTAACGGGTACGCTTTTCATAGCCGAGCCGCTTCTTAGTTGGCTCAAGGATGGCTTGGTCCCACCTCCCTTCCCATCCATGGACCCCACCTTACCTTTAGTGCCGGTCAACTCATTCCATACCACATTTCGATCTAGTCACCATGTTGACACGTTGGACGATCTTGTTATGGGACTAGACACGCAATGGAAGTTGACACATATGTTGGCCCGAGACTTCGACCAACCCATGAGTCGTAGCTTCACCCATCCGGCCTTCGGGTCCATTACCTCCGAGTGCACCGTGGGTTATATCACCACGGAGGTTCTTCTACTTCTCCCGCTACCGAATGAGCCCGACTTCATGACTTTGCTTCCGAGGGAGGAGTCATATTTTCTATACACGGTCCCATCTACCATGACGGAGGAAGGTGACCACCCACACCTTCAAGAATTTCACGATTGGGACCCTGTCATGTTGGAACCCACCATAAGGGGTCATACCTTCTTTGATCCCTTTGACCCCTTCCCTAGTGGATCCCTAGACCCTTCATATTCACTTCACTTCTTCGAGGGAGTCCGCTACCACACCCCTTCCCCACGGGCCGGGTCATCTATGCCCACCAAGCCCGTACCCTTACAAGATACACCATCATCTAGGGGAGATACTCTTGGCCCTCCCACATCCACATCCCATGTGCATGCATGGCCCACCTTAGGAGGTCTAGGATTTTCGCATGATGTCGACCACCGGTTACGTCAGATGCATGCATGGCATATATTCGGGTGTCCTGGTCCGCCGTCACCCATGTACGGGTCGGACTAACATTAGGTATGTCTAGGGTCATATATGAGTCGGTATTGTCTCTTCTTTGTGTGGTTTATTTTGTGTGGTTTGTTTGCATGGTTTGTGTGTAATTTGAGAGTCTGCATGTGTCTTGTGCAAGCTCGTTGTCGTTCTCTTATGAGTAAGAGGCAATTGGACTCGCTCGATGAGTATGGGATCGGTTCTACATCTATACCCGGATCAGTCACCTACAGGGACTCAGCGGTGACTCCTAGTGAGTCTTCGAGCTGCCACCTCCCCTCTTGAGAGTGCCCCATTCGGAGTGTCGACCTCTAGCCCATAGCAGCTTGTGCATATCGAGTATATATGGAATGAACAGGTGACGGTCACTTGGAGTGGAGCATACCCGCGCTACTTGGCACGGTGACGGATCCGCCGGAGTACTCGAGCATCCCTACCCCTACTCGACGGGGTCGAGTTCCTCCCACCCGGGGAGAGTTGATGGGAATCGACACCGAGCCAGTACCTTTTCATATTGCATTTATATCCTTTAGTTTATTTTTATATCCACGGGAAAGTATACGCGCAATTGTACGGCTTTATCGGCCAATGCGTCACTCCCGTAGATTGTGTGGGTTTCTATGTAATTTGTCAGTAGGACCAGCAAGGGGGCCCTCAGCCCTTTTCCATTGGTCCATGTCATCTTGTGGGGCTGGTCAACCATCCTAGGTGGACATCTAGAAGGTTGGACTAGTCATATGCCACATGGGTAGACAAGTGGCCCATTTTGTCCAAGGTAGGCCACCTACCATTCAACCTTCCATTCAACCTCCCCTCCTAGTCAATAGGCCCCCCCCTTGCATATTATATTCTTCTTTTTTGTGTTTGTGACATGCAATCCCATCCCTTCAATCCTCTTCCCTAGATCTAAGGGTTCACATTGCATTTGATGTAAACCATATATAAGCTTGTATTTTCATGTGAAATTCAATGAAAAATCAGAATTTTTGTGTGTAAGCAAGGAGCTTGGTGCGCCCCTCTCTCCTCCCCTGCTGTTCTTCCCTCCCCAACCCCAAGTTCTAGAGTGATTCTACCTTCTATCATCCCCTCTCAACCTCCGGTGATCGTCTGTGCCGCCGCCGTTCGTGCCGCCATCGAGCCGCCTCTGCAGTTCTGTCTTCGTCCGACCACAGCAGCTTCCATGAATTGTCTGTCTCAGCCACGAGCTTGGATAGATCTGAATTTTTTATGGTGTGTTCAGCCCTTGCATCCCAAGATCCACCTAAATTTTCACGCCAAAATTCCATCTTTTAGTATTTTTACATTTTCGTCCAACATGTCATCCCAGATCTGCCAGGTTTCTATCTACAGTGATAGAACCTCTGAGTTCTCCCCCTCCGACCATCTTTTGATTTGTCCAAACCCTCCCAATTTTACTGGGAGCCATTACCCCCTACCTTCACAAATTTTCTTAATTTTTTATCAGCCTTCTGTCTATTTTTAAAAATTCGTGTTCTTCCTCTGATACAGTATTTTTAGTCAGATCCCAGATCCGACCACCCTCCACTTCCAAAATCAGAACAAATCACAACCACCTCCAAATCCAGATCCAAAAATAGTCCTGATTTCCTTGTTTGATTTTCTACAACCTTGCTGAAGAAGACATCTTCAAATTCGGACATCTACTTCACGGTCAAAGGCAATCAACATGAAAGTTCTCTGCAGATCTGAGTCTTCGGTTACTGTACAACAGCAGCATATAAAATTCGCCAACACAAAGTACAAATTTGGTGAATTTTTCTAAAGGCCACTAGATTGTAGTACTTCGAAGCAGCTTTCCAATGGCTCTGATCTCGTCGCATTCCGACACCGGTGCTGATCGCAGCGTCCGTTCTCGCCGGAGCGCGCGCTGAAATACAGAACCGGCAGATTTCTGATCAGTTTTTCCGACTGGTGCCGAACGGAGCCGCCCGGCCTCCGGCCGGTGAACCAGCGTGCCGCCAGCCCGGGGAGCGCTTCTCCAAGTGTCTCCACTACAGCGGTACCACCGGGTCCCACACGGCCCCTCCGGACAGCACGTGGGCCCCACGGTCGTGAACACGCGTGTAGCCGAATCAACACACGAAGCTACCCGTCAACCCGAATTCGGTCCTCCCGGGCCCATTTGTATAGCCCTTTACCTCCCTGCGTGGAGTGGGCATGTTCCCATTGCTGTAATTATTGTGTGTTAAGTTTCCCGGGAGTACGAGTTTTCGGCCGGGTCCGTCTTCCCCACGCCGAGCGCGTGGAGGTATCGCATTCGCTCCCTTACTTGGCATTTTGCTTACTTCATATATATTTGTTTATGCAGCTGCTAGAGAGCATGTGTAGGGATATCTAGCTCGCTTTATCTATTCATTACCGCTGCTGCGAGAGAGTGCGAGACCGTCCCGTGACCCGATTCGGGCACACGAGAGAGCCGATCACCCTAGCTCATTGCCGGTTTCTCAACCGCGCACGTCTGACGCTTCCCTCATTAAGGGACAGTCACGAGCTTGTCGTGTCCGTGGTCTCGTCCAGCATCAGGGAGCCTCTCACTCCCTAGGGCCTCTCACCCTATAGCTTGGCCTCTCACCAAGGAATTCACGCATAAGAAGGGATTTTTGAAAATACTATCATATCTCATTAGTTCTCCAATGGGGGGAGTTGGGTCCTATTTATAGGAACCCAACTTTTTACAAGATCAAATTGCCCTTGGCTTTACACAAAATGACCCTTGCTGTCCATGGGAGTAAACCATGGGCCTAATGACTCCAAACTTAGGAAACATACTATGAAGCTAGGCACATGACTCAAATAAAAGGGAAGATACAATGATATGGCTCAAATAAAAGTAGAAAGAAATACAATATGACTCAAAGTATGATGACGGCCGTGTCTGCGCGTCTCCGGGCTGAGGTGGTGATCTATGTCAGAGGGAACTACAGGTAATGTCCTCATCATACCCCCAGGGTGCAGAGAACTCGACCCCGTTGAGTATGGGTCCACCTCGCTCTAGTGACGCTCCAAAATATCCGGGTCCAACTGCAACAAGCCTCCCTGGCTCGTCCACGAGTCCTCCGAAGGGGTTGATCCTTCCACCTAACGAGGTAGCGCCAGTATGCCCTCCTTTTGGTGATGATAGTTTGTTCATCAAGTATTCTCTCATTTTGCTCATGCCGGGCTCTCTTAGTCATGGGTGCTCTCATAGGGGTGGGATCACTCTCAAAAAAGGGGGTTGTAGTCTCAAAGGCCTCACTAGGAACCACTGCGGGGCCCTTGTAAGGTACAAGATCTGCCATGTCAAAAGTGGGACTTACTCCATAGCCTGAGGGGGGGCTAACTCATCGGCGCATATACACCTCAAGATCTTAGAAGGTCCTGACCCACGGAATCTCAGTTTTGAGGAGGCTCTAGGAAGGAGCCTCTCATACCTCACTATCATAGAATTGCCCTCATGGACTTCTCAATAACGCCTATGAGTGACTGCCATTTCCTTGTTGGATTCATCGTCCTGACTTTTGTGCTTGCTGACATGTTTATGGGGGATAAGTGTTGTGGTATGTTTAGACTCTCTTGCATGTATGGGTGGTCCTGGACACCCAAATGTGAACCTATCGTGTTCAAGATCTCTATCGATTTTGATGGTCATGGGAGGACCAGCACATCCAAATGTGGACCTATCATGTATGTACTTCCTATCAATTTTAACTAACATAGGTGGGCCTGGACACCCAAATGTGGTCCTATCATGCAACTCTATCCAAATGATGAGCTTTACACTCCCAAGTGTGGGTGCATGCAAGGAGGGGATTTGTTCAACTCTTGTGCAACGGACTTGGCAAGGGGTGAGGTATAGGACTACTTTGGAGAATCGGAACAAGGATTATGGGTTTGGGGGCTTCCATGTGGATGGATCAAAAGGATCAAGAGTGGTTAGGCTCTTGGCGAAGTTGGTTTCATCTATCCCTTGACAAAAGAAAACCCACTCTACAAGTTCTTCAATGCGGGTTGGGCCTAGGGATGGGTTGGTTTTAGTTGCACCTAGGGATGGGTGTGGCTCGTCCCAAGGATAGGGTCTGGGGCCCACAAGGCATGTAGTGGCGGGGATGCAATCGATAAGGGCCTGATTGGGCCTAATGCAATGGTCTTTAGGAAGGGATGAGGGGTAGACAATGGTGAAGGAGGGAAAGGGGACAAGTTGGCATTGGAGTTCTTGCGCGATGGGATCAAAGGGGTCAAGGAAAGTGTGACTTGGAAAAGTAAGTTCTTCTTCTATGTTTGCCCGCGTTATGTGTTCTCCAATGCGCAATAGGTCCTCTTCTACCATAAAGGTAGATGGAACATTGGCCTCATTTGGATGATTGGACTTCTCACGTGGGACTTCAATGGCTTGGGATTGGATAGAGATAGGTTCGCCAGGTGTGGGGAGAAACACGAGGATTTCACTAGTGTAGCAACCCATGGTGCATACAGAGGTAATGGAGCCAAAACAGGGAAGGATGAAACCCATGCATCTGGGTCGGTCGGTCCCTAGGGCCAACATGGCAGTCAACTCCAATTGCCATTCTAGACCCTCAATAAGATCGTACATGGTTTCTACAATGTAGTAGGATTGGAAAGTGGTGTGAAAGAGTTGATGGGCACTGTTTGGAAATGGTGATCTAAAGGTAGGTGGTATGGGTTCGAGCTATGAAGGATGAGATTTTGCTTGAGCCACTTGAGTATGGACCTTTCTATGGTTATCATTTCATGTGTGAGGGTGAACGGCTCTTGGAAGTCGGGGTTATTTTGTACGGGGAAGATTTGATGCCCTTCCTCCTCATCGGTTTGAGTATGGGTGTCCTTTGAGGAGTGGTTCAGATCTGGGGTATCTTTTTGGTCTAATTTGTTCTCACCCAGTGTTGGATTGGTTTTGTGGACCCCTTTCTCTTTGGAGTTAAGGGTGATTTCTTTCTCACTCTTGAAGATCTCAATTCCCAAGCTCGTGCTCCCATCGGGGGTGGGTTTGGTATGGACCCATGTCGGTGGGATTAGATGGTGTGATGCTATGAGGTTTGAGGGAGTTGGCGGAGGGGCTTTCGGGGGTGTTTGTAGTTTATGTGTGGGGGCGAGGGAGGCATACTTGGTGGGTTTGGGTGTAGTGGGAGATAGATGCGATGTGTGTAGGGATCGTGGGTGGGCCTCTAAGGCATCTAATATTTCCTGGATGGCTGTAACGGCATGGTCAACATGGGTTAATTGGCTTTGGATTTTATCCATCCTAGCTGAATGGGCTTTGTAGGAGAGGGTACGAGTGGTGTGAACACTGCAGTCCGCAGGTCTGCCTGCAGGTCCAGGTTGTGCACACGGTTGGGCTGAGAGCGCGTGAGGCTACTACGGGCAGTCGCCATGTGGCGATGGATGGAGAGTTCGACCTGCTGGTCAAGGCCGGACTGAGGACCGACCTGCTGCGTAAGGCATCGACACGGGTAGCCATGGGGGGCTGCGGTGTGGGATAATTGACCTGCTGGTCGGGACCAGGTAGATGGGACAGACCGGGCAAACTAGACCGACTCGATTATGCCGAGGACCTCGACTCGTGGGAACGAGTCGACAACTTGCTCTGATACCACTTGATGTGACACGGACTAGGGACGAATGGAGGGGAAGGGGACAGACCGGGATAGTGTCCTCGGACCTATGCAGCAAGCATAAAAACGAGACACGTGACTCCATTCAGCAGAATAGATTTCACAGCGATTCCCTCTCCCGGGGTAATTCGGTGGTAGTAGGATGGATCTGAACTTGTGGTAGTCCCTTCGCTAATCTGAGCGCTAGCGGGGCTTAGAGAACCCAACCCTCAGCCTGGGAAGCCCGAATTTAACCGGGCAGAACTCGTGCCTCCGAGCACGTGGGTGTGCGCTCACTCTCTCTAGCAATGGTACACTCATTAGAGGGTGGATCCTCGGGTGCGGGCACTCGCTCACCGTCGGCGTGAGTTCAGATAATACTTTCAAAACAGAAATTACCAAAAATGGGTAGACCGAGCACTTACCTCGCCGATTTGAAGAAATTGACCCGGTCGGAGACGTGGGTGAGCGGGGAAGCGTGGGCTCACCACCCGCACGATGCGTCATTGTCGCTTGACCTGAAACCCACTATTACAGCACTACGCCTCACGCAGGAGGGTTGGATCAGGGGTGGGAAAATTAGGTTAATACAACCAAAATTGACCTCCGCGTAGGGAGGGGCTTTCAACCGGCCAGGCAGGGGTGGGGAATGTGCGAAAGAACCAGTTCTGTCCAGTCTGAAGTTCTGGCGGCTAGCAAGCCGGTGTCGGGGGTGCCATAGACTTCTCCGAGCACTGCAGGAGGTGGGATCGGTGCAGATTGACCAGAGACTAGGCTGAAGCTTGCTATAGGAGTCGCGAATCGTCTAGGGGCCGGTCTGGGTCACTGCGGATCGAGCATCACGAACTGGCCCGGTTCTGTCCGGTCTGGATCTGCATGACAACAAGGTGATGTCGGGGTAGCCGTCCACTCCTCCGGTCACCGTTGGGGGCGGGGCCGATGTAGAATTATCTGTGGACGTGGCCAAGGTGTGCTGAAGGAAGGGCAGGCCCTTCTGTGATCAGGCGGGGTTGCTACTGGTGCTCCGATCGCTGTTCTGTGCTGGGTGTACTGCCGCCTCTCGACAGTGGACATCAATGTAGTTGATGATGAGCGGGCCTCCTGGGGAAGGAGAGTCGGTGCAACTGGATTCTTAGACGGACGTGGGGGTCCTTGAGGAGCTTCAGAAGGGACCACGAACTTGGGGAAGGCAACCGATCGCAGAAAAAAAGGGGGGGGGGTGGACGAGGCAGCAAGGGGATTGGTGCGCCAAGGAAGAGACCAATCTGATAGTTGTCGCGCCTTCAGCCGCAGTGAAGTGACGAAGGGAGGGAGACTAACCACCGGTGTTCCTAATAGGAGGAGGATGGCGTCCCTGGGCCCAGAGGTGGGGGGCTGATGCCGATGATGCCCTAGGCTTGCTCGAAGTGACCGGTGCTCTTGCTGCTGCCCGCTATTGCAGAGATGGACTGGGAACCCGATGGCAGGCTGGAGTGGAGTAGGGAGGGGAAGAAGAGAAAGGGGAGGGCAGAGCTAGTAGGGAGAGGAGAGGGAGGAGTAGAGGAGGGGGGGGGGAATGGGGGAGCTGGTTGTGGGGTGGGGAGTGTAGGGGGTGCGGACTGTCTGGAGGAGGGGGAGGGGAGAGGGGTGCGGCCAGGGAGGGGGGGATGGGGGAGTTAGATCTGGGGGTGACCTGGGTAGCAGGGAGGGGGGAGATGCTCTCCTTGATGGATGGCCTAGGGAGGGTCAATGGATGCCTTGGGTAAGGAAAGGGTTGCTTGGGGAAGTGAAGGGGTGCTCGGGAAGGTGGGGGAGATGTGTTCGGAAGTGAAGGGGTGTCTAGGGGGGATGTGGGGTTAATGAGGGTAGTAAATGGGAGTGGGGGGGATTTGAGGGGTTAGGGTGATGTAGAGGATGAGGTGGCAAGTGGGGCTGAGGTGGAGGATGTGGTGGAGGGGAGAGAAAGAGGGAGGGGGGCATAGGTTGGAGGGGGAATGGGGGTGATGGAAGGGGGGGATAATGGGAGCCTCTCACTCCCTAGGGCCTCTCACCCTATCGCTTGGCCTCTCACCAAGGAATTCACACACAAGAAGGGATTTCTAAAAATGCTATCATATCTCATTAGTTCTCCAATGGGGGGAGTTGGATTCTATTTATAGGAACCCAACTTTTTACAAGACCGAATTACCCTTAGCTTTACACAAAATGACCCTTGTTGTCCAAGGGAGTAAACCATGGGTCTAATGACTCCAAACTTATGAAAAAGAGTATGAAGCTAGGGACATGACTCAAATAAAAGAGAAAATACAATGATATGACTCAAATAAAAGTAGAAAAAAATACAATATGACTCAAAGTATGATGACGGCCGTGTCTACACATCTCCGGGGTGAGGTGGTAATCTGTGTCAGTGGGAACTACAGGTGATGTTCTCATCATATAGTCAATGAAAATGATGAGATGAGAAAATCAAGAGGATACCAAGAGATGGAACAAATGTATAACAAGAACTTCCATGTATTGGCCGTAACAAGCACACAAGTACAATCATGTAATGTAGAGTCATGAATTTTCATGTAGAATTGAATATCATAGATTAACACGCTAGTAAGTACTTCGGTGCAATGTCACGCCTTGTTATTACACACTCCTGTGAGCACTAGTATTTTCGGGCGCTCCTCCTTGGACCAGACCGGGTCCTTAATGATGCGTTGGCATTGAGTGGTAGATCCAAGATCCCAAGTAAAATTTAGACATTCATTATTTATCGGCCAAGAATTTCAAGGTCAAGCTCAAGTAATTACAAGTGGAGACAATTCCTTAGAAGTAATTCAAGTTCATTGGACCAAAAGATAAGTCATAGGGATATGACTTGAGAACCAATATTCAAGGGGATTCTAGTAGTAAGTTTAGAGATATAACACTAAGGGGGTCATGGTAGTATCCTAAAGAGGCTAAAACATAACAAAGCTCGGATCTCGCAATGCCACACAAGAAACACGAAGTTCGAGGAAACTAGGCAAGGTAGCGGTCAACAGAGAACTACGATCTCATAGTAGCGGTCTGGGCATGTCCGCGTTATGGGTCAGGAAAAAAATAGTAGACAGAGGCCATATCAGTCGACTGAAACAGGGTTCAGTCGACTGAAAACGGGAAAAATCGGTCGACCTGGGCAATATTAGTCGATTGAAAACATGGTTCAGTCGATAGGAAATTGGTCGACCGGGCAATATCATTCGACTGAAAATAGGGATCAGTCAACTGAAATCGGATATTGGTCGGCTGAAGTAGGCAAACATACAGGCTGGTCTCGGTCATTGTCCAGCTGCGTTCTGTTGAACGCCGGCTCCTAAGGGCCCCGATCATGACAGAATTGGCAGAACTTGGTTGAAGCTTCGCATCGCCCTCTCAAAGCCGGTTGAATCCCATCTCATCCAGTAGGACGTGGATTCCAGGGTTCAGGATTTTAGGGTATAACCTACTCGGCGTCCTAGTGAGAATCCCAGGCTCGCGGAGTCTTACGGAGGCCTTGTGATAGTTGTTCCAGTCTGATGGAAGGAATATTCGGCGGAGGTTTCCGACTATCTCAAGAATTAGGGTTTCAAAAACTATAGAAAACAATGGTAGCGGTGAGTCAATACTACCGGAGTGGCATGACTTTCAAACAATCCTTCTAGCAAGCCATAAAACACATAAATTTCAAATGTTAACAGGTTTACAACAAATTCTACTCTTTTCATGAGATAGCATGGAAGGGAAATAAGCATCAAGGAACAAGGAACATGGATCTTAATCAAGATTTACGCCATCCTTTCATGAAATCCTAAATATTTAATTACGTGTTGTATTATTCCTTACCCTAAAACATGTTGTCTATCCATTTCTATCAGAAATCAGAACACGAAAATGCTCGGTTTGCGAGAACCAGAGCGCAGAATGCGATTTATGCAGGGCTACGACCAGATGGTAGTGGTTTGTCAAGGGCCGCGATCAGGCAACTTTCGAACCAGTTTTAAAAAACACATAACGAAATGATAGCATTCTATCGCGGGGCCGTGTTTCCAAGTCACAGTCACTGGGGTTCCGCGATCTGGAACAGAGCTTCG
This sequence comes from Amorphophallus konjac, assembly GCA_022559845.1. Taxonomy (NCBI): domain Eukaryota; kingdom Viridiplantae; phylum Streptophyta; class Magnoliopsida; order Alismatales; family Araceae; genus Amorphophallus; species Amorphophallus konjac. The sequence continues at coordinate 155,820,465 of CM040121.1, forward strand.
CCTTCTGGCAAACTCTGACAGACCCCGACTAAAAACCATATTCTGATCGCTATACTCAACAAAAATTAGGCAAAATGGTACCAAAAGAAAGAGCATTCGAAGACGCACATGATGATATATTTTATGAAAGATTAGGCATGAGAGAAAACCTACCTTAATGGATTTAAAACAAGGATGGAGAAGACATTGGAACCCTAGGCGACCTTGCCTCAACTTGACGAATCCTCCCTTGATCTCGCATGCCTCCGGCCAACCAAGCAGAATGGGGTTTTATGGGGACGTGGCCTCCAATTTATAGAGCTAATGGAGCCCCTAGGGTCTTGGTTTCGATCTAGGAAAGTCGGGGAGAAAAACTCGCGAGAGAATCGCGGTTGATCGATTCAAGCGCCGCCATCCAAAATTTGAGGCTCTAGGGTTAGGGTTTTCGAGGGAAAAACGAGGGAAACCGTCTATCATAGATGGGCCAAGGGTTTAGGGTTTGATCTGAGCCCATTAGGTCTCTAATTAGGGTCCAATTAAGCCATGTATGGGTTGATTATTCCTAACTCCGAGTTAACCCAAAAATACTCTAAATTGGTCAATAAACATATTTTGAATTTTCTTTTGAGATTTTCCACTTTGACAATTTTGTTAACAAAACTTTTCTCTATAGGGATATATATTTTTCATATTGTTATTTTTTCTTCGATTTTTTTCTGATTGAGAAGGCAATTAATTAATCTTATTTTAATTCGGGTTACTACAAATAGTCCCTCGCGATGGTTAATTCTAGGTGAGTCAGAAGGGGGCAAATGACTAATCTACCCCTAGTCAACTCTCTCTCTCTCTCTCTAGTGAAAGAGATGGCAATAGGGAACGGTTCTAGGGCCATGACCACCCCCTAGTGGTGGCCCTTATCGCCCTCTCCCTTACTGGGGTGGCATCCATTGTAGAGGCGTTCGCCTTGAGCCTAGCGTCGGGGGCCAGCTCCCTCTCTCCACTACTTGCCGCTATCGCAGTCCTCGTCTCCACTGTTGTCATCCTCCTCCTCCTCTCTCTCTCTCTTGTGGAAGAGACGGCGGTAAGGAGCCATTCTAGGGCCACAATTAATGCTCTCCCTAGTGGTGGACTTCATCACCCTCTCCCTTGTCGGGGTGACATCCACCTCTGTGGCACCCATCCCGAGCCTCATATCTGAGGCTGGCTCCCCTATCCCCGCTATTGGGCCCCGTCGTGATTCTAGTCTCTTCCACTTTGCTCCTACTCAGATCACTCCGTGGGTAAATCTATCTCTCCTAGGTGCGGGGGTTCATGAATAATGTGATGTCAACCTTAACATCATCGTTGCCATGAACGATGGCAGCTAGGAGGCCCACCCCTGGGGCGCCCCCATCACGAGGACACCCAGGTCGGCTATGCCAACACTATTAGTGCTAATCCCTATTGAGTCCGCAATTGCTAGAGTCCCCATAAGGAATGAGTGGAGGAGGGGGAGGAGGTCGCTGTTGGGTTCCCACCAATCGTGGGGACCCTCTTTGCCACTGCTACTCTAGTTGTCACCCCTGGAGTGGAGATCGCCCGCAGGGGGATGCTCTCCTTGTCGTTGAGCCACCGCTAGGAGCCTCGACCCTTGTTATCATCACAGGCCCTCTCCCCGCCATTGGATTCCTGCCATCTATGGGAGCCCTCCTTGTTGCCACTGTCCTCGTCTTTGTCCTTGTAACTCACTCTAGGTCCCACCACGAGTGGGGGAGGGAGAGGATGAGAAGTAGGAGGGGGAGTCCGAGGAGAAAAATATAATCTCATATAAGTGAATTACCATTAAGTATGTAACTCATGGGATGTAACCTTAGCAGCATAATTGTATGGGTTAGAAGATTTGAAGAATATTAAGATACATTCCATAAAGATAGAGATATAAAGATAATAATTAAAAATGTTAGAAATATATGAATAAGTGTTTTAGGGATTTTTTTAAGTGACGGAGAATTTAGCACAATTAACTAACCTTGTGATTACATCGTTCTAAAATTAAATGTGACCTTGATAAATTCGTTCGCATGAGTTGAATTTGAGATCTTCCGGCTACCAGACAAGATACTTTACTATTAGTACCCACTCGCAGTCCTCCCTTAGCGGTCGGTAACAACGTCCAACGCACAAGGCTGCCGTATGAACTGGGGGGTGGGGGTGGGGGTGGGTGGTGGACATAACGCTTTCTTTATTTCCCCAATTCCCCTCACCCAGCCTCTCTGTCATCTGTTGGAGTTTTTCGTGTGGTATAGCCGTCCGACTCGCCGCTGCCATCTACATCAAATCTCCTCTTATCCCTTCCTGCCTCTGCCCTATCCCCTTAGCGGAAGCGTTGCCCCGCCGTCGCAAGCCCTATTGCTCCTCCTCGACGACCGAGGAGGAGGAGGAGGCGAGGTCCGGCTTCTGTTGCTGCTTCTACTGCGGCGGCTGCCTTGCTGTCGCTCTACAAGGAAACATGTCGGGGACTCAAGGTCGCCTCCATCCTCGTCTTGTTCCGCCACTTTCCCCTTCTTCGTCCCCTTTCTCGTCGCCTTCTTGTTATATATATGCACACATAGTCTATCTTATCGATTTCCCCATCGACGCCCGGGCGAGGTAGCTCTAGCAGCGGCTGCTGGTGATCGTGGACAGGAGCAACTTCGATATCTGTCTTAACACTAGATTGATTGTGTCTACTTCTTTCTATTGCCATAGGATAGATGGATAGATCTGGGTCTTCCTTCCACGCCATCCCTCCCCCATTCTCTCTATCTACCTGTTCCTCCGTGCGCGGAGGAACAGGGGGGGGGAGGGAGAGCAAGTGAGAGGGCGATGACGACAGAGTACAGAGAAATAGAGAGGGCTATGACGACGGAGTACAGAGAAATAGAGAGATGAGTTGTTTTCTCTCTCCCTCGGGTTGTGTGTTCAATTTGGAAGAAGGAGATGGTAGTAAACTGCAAAGTGGGAGCCTGGGAGTCCTGCTGTGTGCGGTTGTGACCGTCGGGATGGTGGCTTCTCTATCACGTCTATCCGTTGATCCTCTTCGACACAAGAATCTCCTTGACGCCAATTTTCTTACCGAACACAGAGAGATGGCCACTCTACCAAACAGCCGAGAGGTGACATATCTCACAACAATCTCCCACTGGGATGAAAAAAATGTTATAAAAAATTGCACAATGTGCCTTTATATATGGTGCAATTTTCACAGTAAGAGTCATACACTCAGGGTGTGAGTCAGTTTGCAGCCTTTCAAAAAAGGAAAAAAAAGAATCTGCAATGCACCGAGTTCTTCAGTCAAAGCATGGAGAAAACACCATCACTACCAGAAGAAATGCACATCAAACCCAAACCATTCCAGGACCCATCATTCTGCTTTGACAAAACCATACCTTCAGTTAAAGCAAGGGGAAAGTTTTATTTTATCTGATAGGGCAATGAAACATATCTAGTGTTCTTTTTTTACATAAAATATTGCCAAACCATGTCATCATGTTACATACCATTGTGATTCTAATATTCTGATCCCTGGAAGACAATCTATGCCCACCTGATAATTCTCCTGCGGTACATCCATTGGGCAATATGTTCATTATGATTTGTACTGCGATTGAGTCATTGACTACTTGAGATGGATGTGACTGGATATTTGCTGTCTAATGACTCGGCTAGTTATTTAGCCATACATTGATGTGTTGGTGTAGTTGGCCTTCTGTTGGGGCCGTGCAGAATGTTCTGTCCTAATTCTTAACTTAAGTCATGGCTAATGTCAACCATATCATAGCTTGTGTATAATAGCATGATTGGCCACAATACCTGCCTTAAGAAGCAGAGTTGTGTCTCCCAACCTGACCTGAGCTGGACTGTAGTGGGATAGCTTATGGGTTTTCTACTTTCCCTAGAGTTTACTTGAGCCAACTAGGGTTGCTTTTGACATCTTCATACCTGCCGTACGAAGCACAGTTGTGTCTCCTAAGCTGAGCAGCATGATTGGCCACAATACCTGCCTTAAGAAGAAGAGTTGTGTCTTCTAACCTGACCCGAGCTGGACTGTAGAGAGATGGCTTACGGGTTTTCTACTTTTCCTAGAGTTTACTTGAGCATCTGGGGTTAAGTTAGGCATCTTGATTGGCCCAGTACCTCCCTTTAGAAAAAGAGTTGTGTCTCCTAACCTAATCACAGATGGACTGTAGGGGGATGGCTTATGGGTTTTCTACTTTCCCTAGACTTTTCTTGAGCTGGGAGGGTGGGAGGGCGGGCGGGCTTTTAACCAAGTTTAACATTGATCGTTTGATCCATAGCTCCCTTACTTTGCTATCATCATCATCGTCGTCAGAGCCTTATCCCAATTATTTGGGGTCGTCTACATGAATCATGTTCCGCCAAATATTTCTATCAAGTGCTATATTCATATTTAAACCCAAAAAATTAATGTCCTTCCTAATAACATCACACCATCTCATTTTAGGCTTTCCTCGAGCTCTTTTACTAACATCCACTAAGATTCGGTCACATCTTTTAACCGGCGCTGAGTTAGGGCGACGAAGCACATGTCCAAATCACCTGAGTCTATTTTCTCTCATTTTACTATCAATTGGGGCTATCTCCAAGTCCTTACGGATGCACTCATTCCTAATCTTGTTTTTCTTAATCTTGTCACACATCCATCTCAGCATCCTCATCTCTGCTACACACATTTTGTGAATGTGTTCCTTTCGTACTGTCTAACACTTGTTACCATATAACAAAGCAGGTCTCACAACCGTTCTATAAAACCTTCCTTTGAGTTTCACAGACATACGACGTTCACAGAGGACTCCTGATGCGCTTCTCCATCTTAACCAACATGTCTTAATCCTATGTGCAACGTCGTCATAAATCTCCCAATTCTCTTGTATGATAGACCCTAAGTATCGAAAGCTACTACTCTTCGGAATATTATGTCTATTAATTAGAATCATGTCTTCCTGTACCACTCTCCCATTACTAAAATTACAATGCATAAACTCTGACTTGCTCCTACTAATTTTAAAACCTTTAGACTCCAAAGCATTTCTTCAACGCTCTAACTTATAATTTAAAGCATCAATACTCTCATCAATTAAGACAATATCATTTGCAAATAACATACACCAAGAGATATCCTCGTGCAATTGTTTTGTTACTTCATCCATAACTAAGGCAAAGAGATACAGACTTAGTGCAGAACCTTGATGCAAACCTATAGAAACTGGAAATTCACCAGTCTCTCCAGTAATAGTTCGAACACTAGTAATAGCACTGTCGTACATATCCTTAATCAAATCAACATATCCTTGAGAGACTCCTTTCTTTCTTAATGTCCACCTAATCAATTATCTCGGTACTCGATCATACGCTTTCTCCAAATCAAGAAAAATCATATACAAATCTTTTCTCATCTCTCTATACTTCTCCATTAGTTGCCGTAGTAAGAAAATAACTTCTGTAGTAGATCTATTTGACATAAAATCAAACTGATTTTCCGATACAGTAGTAATACATCGGAGGCGTTTTTCGATTACTCTTTCCTAAAGTTTTATAGTATGACTCATAAACTTAATTCCACGATAATTATTACAGTTTTGAATATCTCCTTTGTTTTTATAGAATTGAATTACAACACTTTTTCTCCAAACTTCTGGCATTCTCCGTTTCTTTAAAATTTTATTGAAAAGTTTAGTTAGTCACTGAATATCAATGTCTCCTAGGCCTTTCCATACTTCACTAGGTATGCCATCTGGTCTTAAGGCCTTGCCCACTTTCATTTTTCTTAAAACATCCTCCACTTCTGACATCTTAATACGCTTGAAATATTGACATTTATCAAATATTGTTGACTCTTGGGCACCTTCTAAGAGAAATCCTTGACGCAATCTCCATTAAGTAACTTCTGAAAATAACTATGCCATCTCGCTTGAATCTCAAGATCCTTAGTTAAAATCATTTGATCTTCACCTTTAATGCAATGAACATGATCTACATCTCTAGTTTTCCTTTCTTTTAATTTAACAAGTTTCAATATGTCCTTTTCACCCTCTCGGGTTCTTAATTTATTATATAAATCTTCAAATGCCTTTGATTTTGCTTCGCTAATTATTTTCTTAGTCCTCTTTTTAGCGATTTTATAAGCTTCTAGGGTTTGATTATTTTTGTTAGTTTGCCAAACTTTAAAACACTTCTTTTTTACTCTAATAGTACTTTGAATTTTCTCACTCCACCACCAAGTCTCTTTTTCTAAATTCTTTTTACCTTTAGATTCGTCTAAGAGTCATTTTACTACACTCGTTATACAATTTGTAATATTATTCCACATTATATTAGTTTCTTGTTCTAAATTTCAATTATTTTTCTTTAATAGATGATTTTTAAATGTTTCTAAACTTTTACTTTTTAAATTCCATCCTTTAATCTTAGAACAATTATTTATAATGATTTTCTTTTGAATTTAGGGATAATGATATCCATTACTAACAATCTATGTTGAGGGGCTAGACTCTCTCCAGGAATAACTTTGCAATCTTTACATAAAACTCTATCGACCTTCCTAATAAGAAAATAGTCAATTTGACTTATATGTGTTCCACTCGTATATGTTATTAAGTGTTCGTCCCTCTTCTTAAAGAAGGTATTAGCAATTGCTAGATCATAGGCCATAGCAAAATCAAGAATAGTATATCGCATATCATTGCTATTGTCAAAATCAAGCCCTCCATGAATCCTCTTATAACCTCTATTATCTTTACCCACATGACCATTAAGATCCCCTTCAACAAAGATTCTCTCTTCACTAGGGATATTTTGGATCAAACTATCAATAGCCTCCTAAAATTACTTTTTAATGCTATCTTCTTATCCTACTTAAGGTGCATATGCACTAATTATATTCAAAATATCCTCACCTAAGATAAGTTTAATTAACATCAGTCTATTCCCCAATCTATTAATTTCTACAACTCTATCTTTTTAGTTTTTATCTATTATTACAGCAACACCATTTTTAGATTTATTATTATCTGTATACTAAATTTTATATCCATCAATATCTTAGCTTTATGCCCTTTCCACCTAGTTTCTTGTAGGCTTAGTTTCTTGTAGGCAAGCTATACTAACTCTCCTATCCTTTATTAACTTAACCAATTATAAACCCTTACTCGTTAAAGTTTCTATATTCCAAGTAGCTAGACGGATCCTATGTTTTTGGACTAGCTTCTTTATCCGTGAACGTCCAACCCCACATGGGAACTCTTCCCTATTTGACACCGCAATCGGGCTCCATTGCGGCGCATCGTTTACGGGGAACACCCTAGCTAGCCCTTGCTCACTTATCATTCCATCCGAGTTCCGATGTAATATGTCGCTTCCGGGGGACGCCCTAGCATTAGCACAAAATGTATTTAGATCAGAATTCATGTGGTAGATGTGACAAAATTTTACTGCTGGCTGTCAACCTAAGGCAAAACCCTCCTTCTTTCTCATCCGGGCTTGGGACCAGCCATGGCAGAGTTTCTCCCTTACTTTGCTATATGAAGCCAAATTTGGCCTTCAGAAATTGAACATTTGATCAAAAGATGCATTCTCATTAGTGAGTAGATAACTCCCTAGATGGCTTTGGATTCTGTTGGATCATCTGCTCTTATCCTATGTTTATGTTTAACATTGCTTATCAAATGAATAATTGTTCATCCTGTCTTTCTTGGCACACTTTTGGATCAACTAATCCCTAGTTCCAAAATTTTGCTTTTTTTGAGTTTTGGAGTAATTCCACAACCTTAAACATGATGTCATAATTTTCATTATCTTTCCTTTTCCCCCTTTTTCAGATGAGAAGCCAACCCCAACAGAGGGCAAGAACTCCAAAACTGAAACATCATCTACTGAGCCACAAGCACGTAGGGCTGTTCCTTCTCCAGCAACAGGGATTCCTGGAAATCCTTATGACTTTTCTGCTCTTCAGGGATTGCTCAATGTATATTCCTCTTCTTTCTTCTTTTAGTTTAATTGGTGTCAAAGCTTTGCCTGGACTCCATCTTATTTTCTCTAGAATATTTGGTTGTTGATTGGTCATATTTCCTTGTTTAAGTTTTGAAAGTACATTGAGTAGTCTTATTGTCATATATATGATAATGCATGTGTCCATAATGGGAGTCATATACTTGTACATGCTAACTTTTTTATGGATAACTATGCTTATGCATATGCATGTGGCAAAATAAGAATGGTACCACCTACTCTAAAACCACATTATTGGATCTCCAATTTTCAATCTGCATGGTTAAATCTTCTCCACTATTTTAAAATCATTTGTTTTTATGTTTATTTCTGCTGCATTGGATGAACATAAAATGAATGGCTTAGATAGTAGAATCTATGGTATCATGCAACAGGGGGCTTTTGGTAGCAGATTTGGATGAATTTTTTTAACAGTTTGGTTAACAATTCTAAAGCACTTAAAAAAAGGTTAACAATTCCTAGGACGGTTTGACATTGTAGATTGGAAATTGGAGATCAAAGTATGTGATTTTAGAGGAGGTGGCAGTGTTCATGTTTTGCCACCAGTGGCAAGACTGGCAACAGAACCCTCCTCTATATGTATATTGTGCTTGAGGAAATCTGCTTATTCTTGCTCCATTACCGTTCCAAGAAGAAGAAGAGTTCAATCTTCTTGGGGAAAGGGTTTGGATGTATCATTAGTTAGCATAAGATGAGGTAATACATATGAAAAAATGATGTGGTGATATGCTTCCTTAAGATAAAAGAAAACTTAGTATTTTTTTTAAAAAATAAAAAAAACTTAACTGCACAACAGGTGCACTCTTTGGAGCATGGAGTTAGGGGTGAGCATGGTTCGGTTTAGTTCGGTTTGGGATCATTTTTTTTCAAACCGAACCAAACCGATTTGTTTATCAAACCAAATCAAATCAAACCGAAAAAATTCGGTTCGGTTCGGTTTCAAACCGAATTTTTATATTTTATTACAATATATATAAATTTAATGACTTATATGTATATAAAAGAAAAATAAAAATAAACATAGTTATATTTTGTATGCTTTTATATGTATGTAATTAATTTTTAATTTTTTTAATTTTAATTCGGTTTATTCGGTTTATTCGATTCGGTTCGATTTCACACATTATGAAACCGAACCAAACCGAATTCGACTCCAAACCGAACCAAACCGAACGGTTCGGTTTGGTTCGGTTTGATTTTTCGGTTTGGTTCGGTTTATGCTCACCCCTACATGGAGTAGAAGCAGAAACAAGAGCAATTTGGGGATTGATAAGATTTCATTACTCCATAGTATACGGGCATCAGGAAACACTTCATACACATAAATATATAGTAGGCAGATGGAAGACAAAAGAATTGCTTATGTTAATGGATCTTTTTCTGCCATGAATAGTCTTAACTCTTAAAAAGAATTCGTTTAAGTTTTTTTCCTAACTTTTCCATTTTTATTGCTTATTATTTGGTTGACCTTTTTTGATTTAGGACTTCGTTTCTGGGTTTGGGATTTTTGTTCTTGTAATAAGTATTATGTCTTGTTTGAATTTTAAGGCTCACTTTTATTTACAAAATTTTGTTCAAATGTTTTAGTATTTGTAGGACATGTGTAATTATTTATTAATGCTCACTTTCAAAAAAATATTTATTAATGCTGGTTCTATATAAGGTACTATACCATGATTTTTTCATAATTTTTATATTCTTAATATCAAACGAACCCTGATCCTAGGTCTATGCGTTAATGGGAGGGAAGTAGAGGCAGCTGAAGGAACCACTCATTTTCTACATCTATGGTGTTAACAACCTCTATTTGCTGCACCTGTGTTGTCTTCATATCGTAACTACCTGTGCGCTACCAGGTCTGCTGTGGCCCATGCCCAGTAAACCTTACTCCCCTCCTCTTTGCTCCTCTGTCTCCTTCATTGTATTTTGACATAATATGTGACTGCATTCTAGAACAGTGATTGCAGTCCATGCTTGGATATGTTGCCAAAGAGGGGGCTTGATGCCTTTGGTTTGATTGGAATCCTAATCAAGCAAACCTTACTTTTATGTGCATACAATTCTAGAGTTCTTCATGGGATCATAAAAGATGTCTCTGGACTTCTTAGTGGATTGGGGTCTACATCAAGTTGTGGGCAATGGCCCTAGGTGGAACTGAGGATGGGAGACTCCTTTGTTTGGGGATGGTAAGAACCTTCTGCTTTGTGCAGCCAAGATCAGATTCTTGGGGTTAAGTTATTTAATGGATACATGGGCCCCATGGGTTAGGATCGTTACGTTGATTATGTTTGTAGTCTCCTTTTCTAATTCTTTGTTTAGAATTATAGATTTGAGATATGTGGTGCCAACCACTTTGGGAAAAAGAAAAGTGAGCATTTCTTTAAGAAAAAAGCTTATGCAGATGCTCCCTTAAGTATCCTGTTTGAAATATACAGTAGTAGGATTCATATGTGTGAAAAAATCCCAAAGTTATCATTGCATGTGCTGCGACTGCTGGTGAGGACATGAGAGCTCGGGCTCGTTTTGACCCGGCATTCGTGCACCATCAACGGAGGACTCCACGTGCCACGTAGGCTACCCAGGCATTTATTTGGCTTGGAGACGGTTGTGAGTTGTAGGGCTTTGGACGACGAGTCTGTTGAGTCCAATTTCAGCCCATTAGGGGCCTGTTTAAGTTTTTTTTTATTTTTTGTATTTTCAGTCCGATTTTCGCACGAATTTTAGGGTCCCAGGGTATTTGCGTCAATTAGCAAGTTTGGAGTTTTATTCGGGTTGGGATTAGCCCAAACCTATAAACACATGTATTGTTGTTTGGAAATTAGTTAATGCAAGTTTAAGGAATTTTGAGCAGCGCTTGTGTCTTCTCCTCCAGCGAAGGGAATGAGCGCCCGAGAAGGGTGGGCGAGAAGCCTCCCTTCTGCCGTCCACCCTTCTCCTCGCCGTTCCCCCCTCTCCCGCCGATCTCTCTCGCCCTTTCACTGTCTCTCTCACACTCTCGCCATCTCTCTCGTTCTCCCTATTTTCTGCACTATGACGTGTGTCCCTACACTCCTCCGCCACTCGCCACCGCCTGCGCCAACGTCGTTTCCTTCGCCACCACTGTTCGCCGTTCACCTACGCCACATCTCGCCTTCCGCCGTTCTCCTTTGTTCTCTCACTGATCTCCCTCCCCTCTCACCGTTCCCTCTCGTGCTCCCCCTGTTTCCTCTGTCTCTCGCACACCCTTGCACACCACTGCCCTCGCCCGTCACCGCTCTCGCCGGTCGTGGTTTCCTTGCTGTCACCTTTGCTGTTCGGTTCCGCCCTCGCCACGTCGCCTCCGCCCCTGCCACCGCTCTGCCAACCGCCGCCTTGCCCTGGTCACTGTAGCTCGCTTGCAACGCCCTTTGGCCGGTTGTAGAAGTTGCCGGAGCACCATGTGACCTTGCCAGCAGCCAGCACGCCGCCTTCGCCTGTAGTAGACGTTGTCGGAGCCTTGGCGCCTCTTCCGCCCAGGCCGTTGCGGCCACTGTTCAGAGCCAACCAGTGGGCTCGTGTCGCCCCTGCTGTGGCCCTGTTTTCGTGCTGTGACCCCGGCTTTCCCGGTAGACTCACGTCTTCATCCGCCCTCTGCGAGTGCAGCCCTTCAACCCGGTCTGTGGTCCGTGTTCCCCTTTTAGCTTGTTATCTTCCTGTGAGGAGTGGGCATTAATTCGGCGTTGTAATTCTATATTATTTTCTTTGGTTGTAATCGGGACAAATGAGATGGCCGGGGTTCTTCCCCACGCATTAAGCGTGGAGGTATGTCTGCTTCCCTTCTTGGCACTTGCTTATTCAGTATTTGCGTTAATTTGCCGCCAATGTAGAGTAGGTTCCTAGTTCGTGACTTCGGTCACTGCTGGTGTATGAGTGTGAGACCCTATTCCCGGAGGCTCCATCTGGACCTTGGCTATGGATCTGACTTACCCTAGATGATGGTAGTTCCTCAACTACCACGGCCCCACGTTTCTTCGTCGCAAGGGGTGACTTGTGGGCTTTACTTCTTGTTTGGACGGGGTTAGCTTCTTGAAAATTGTGTTAGCGTTGGTTCAGTTGCTTTCCTTTGGTGGTTATTGCTGATCGCGTCATCATCTAGCTAGAGCGTCTTGCCCCACTCTCGTTGTCCGCATCAATTTGTTATCAGAGACTAGGTTGGGAGTCTAGGGTAGCCACCTCATTGTCCTTGCATTTATAAAAAAATTGCATCCCTTCATATCGTAGTGTGTCGGTGTTTAGCCTAGTCCCGTGTCATATGCCTACTCGCAGTGGTGTTGAGTATCATTTGCCAGTGCCGATGTCTGGATCACACTTGAACTTGTCGGGGTCACACCCAAGTATGTCGGGTTCGCACGTGGACCTTCAGGGAGGTCCCAACTTGGCCGAGTTTGTGCGTGATCTCACGGCTTAGGTTCGGAGGCTTGATCGGCGCCTAGATGGGGGCCCGACCGACATAAGGGATAGGATTACCGAGTCCGGCCGAACTGTTCAGGGGATGGTTGGTTGCATCACCGCCTTGGAGGGGGCCATCCGGGGCCCAGAGCATGAGCGATCGGCGGAACATTCGGATCCTCAACATCCTCATCCCCAGCCTGCACCTCAACCTGAACCCCAGGCTGCGCCTCAGCTTCACCCTCAGCCCGCGGCCCAAGCCGCATCCCAGCCACCACCCCCTAGGGCTGCCTACGCCGATATTTGGCGTGGTCGTGATGATGATTTTGATAGAGGGTCTTTTGAGGGGGAGATAGACTCTTAGGGCTGCTTTGATAACAGGTTAGGATAAGCTAACTCGGGTGGGCCCGGGATGGGCTATTCTTGGATTTTCATATATTTAGTTTTGTATCTACCCTACCCGGGGTCGGGTCGGGTATTCTTGTGAGAGAGGTGGAATGAGTTAACCCCGGGTTAAGGGCCTTAACTCTATCCGTCCCCGAGTGATGTATTCTAGCTCCCAAACTTGAATAACTCACCCACTCGCAAATAACTCATCCTAACTCGCCTTATTCCATTATCAAAGTGGCCCTTAGGGCTTCTGCTGCCCGGAGGAATAGGAGGCATGATAGGAGGTCTGATCAAGAGTTCGATGAGGAACGGAGGGCGTACCGTGATCGGGACTAGGATATTAGAAATGTCCGCCTCGAAGCTCTCATCTTTGACGGTTTTTTGGAACCGCAGGTGTACTTAGATTGGGAGGCCCGGTTGAACCCCTACTTTGATTGGTTGGGAATGTCTGACTCTAGGCATGTTTTCTTCGCCAAGATGATGTTGAGAGGTCGAGCTCAGACCTATTGGACTAACCTTGAGGACCATCTTGCACAGAGGTTTGGGGACCCTTTTGACTTATGGGAGGAGATGAAGGCAAGGTTTCGCGAGAAGTACGTCCCTGTGACGCACTGACACTGATTGATTGATAGGTGGCAGAGCATCACTCAGGGCTCTAGATCCGTTTGAGTATATTGTTGAGTTTGATGAGCTCCTGTTGAGGTGTGGAGCTCGCGAGGAGGGCGCGTTGATCCTTTCCTTATTCCGGAGAGGACTTCGTCGGGTTTACCAGTAGGAGCTGTTCCATCTACATGTAATGACCATTGACCATGCCTATCAGGTTGTGTGTGAGATGGAGCAATTTGAGATGGATAGGGACTCGCCTCCTCGGGCGAGACCTACATATCATCGTCTCCTTGACCAATGTGTCGCCCTCGGGTCATCCCAGAGGAGCCCTGCCTTCAGACCCCCCGAAGTCCCATGTCAAGACCCACACCCTTGCCCTCGTCCTTTTCCCCAGAGGGATGTTGTGCCCGCCCTACCTGCTCCCCATACTCACGCCCAACCTAGTGACCCACTTGTCTGGCGAGATGAGAAGGGGAAGGTCCCCATGGTTGGAGATGTGCCCTAGGACGGGGGTTCTTGTACCTACTGTCATCGATGTCAGGGACTAGGCCATTATTCTAGTTCTTATCCCATTAGAGCCCTAGCCATTGAGAGCATTGGTCTGATGGATCCCCCACCTGCCCTTGAGGATGTGAGTTATGAGACTGGAGTTGACATGGCCGATGAGTTTCAGTTGGAGGATGATATAGTCAGTTGTACTTGGGATATTAGCATCGAGGACGTGCCGGGTGATGACAGGCCAGGGGTAATTCGTTGCATTCTGACCCAGCTTGCGATGATTGGTGTCACACTGTGATTTTCCAAACTTACTACCGTCTCAGTGGTAAGGTCTGTAGGGTCATTATTGATAGCGGGAGTTGCATTAATGCAATCTCCACCCGTACAGTCACGAGCATGGGTTTGACCCCTATGGATCACCCCCGCCCCTACCATGTGTCTTGGGTGGATACGACTTCCATTCCTGTTCAGAAAAGATGCCTCATACCGATACATCTCCATTTATATGAGGCCCATATTTGGTGCGATGTCTTGCCTATGGAGGTCGGTAGTATTATCTTGGGCAGGCCATGAATCTATGATGTGGATGCGATCCCATGGTGGCCAACGTATCACCGTTCAGCCCTCCGACCACGAGCTTCTTCTTCGCAGGAGTGTACCCCACCTAGTGCCCATGCTGTTACTGTCTCCTCTCAGCCGCGCACTATCGTTGCACACAGTGCTATGCAGCAGGGCACTACTTCTATCCCCAGAGTTCCTCAGTCTAGTAGCACACCTACACCAGGTGTCTATAGTGGTGCCACGTACGGTCCGTCAGCATGATTCCATCATGGTGGTGGTCAATAGATTCTCCAAAATGGCTCACTTTATCTCCTGTGTCAAGACCTCTAATGCATCGAAGGTAGCCCGTCTCTTTCTAGCGGAGATTGTCCGTTTGAATGCGCTACTCAAGACTATTATTTCGGACAGGGATGTGCGATTTACGAGCTATTTTTGGAAGACTTTAAGGCACCTTATGGGAACCAAGCTCAAGTTGTCCACAACTTATCACCCTCAGATCGATGGGTAGACCGAGCTAGTTAATAGGAGTCTGGGAGACCTTTCACGATGTCTAGTTGGAGAGTATGAGTAAGGTTGGGACTTGATCTTACCATTAGCAGAGTTTACATACAACAATTCGGTCAATAAGTCTACTGGCATGGGTCTCTTTGAGATAGTTACTGGCTATAGACCTAGGAGGCCCATAGATCTTGGCCCCATGTCTATTCAGGCCCATGTTTCAGAGTCGGCTAAGTCATTTGTTGAGCACATTAGGAGTCTGCATGAGAGTGTCCGTCGTCATATAGAGATCAACAATGAGCACTATAAGGAGTTAGCAGTTGTGCATTGACGCCCGTGTGAGTTCCAGGAGGGTGATTACGTTATGGTCAGGGTCAGACCTGAACGGTTCCTCACAGCAATCGTGAGGAAGTTGTATGCCCCTGGAGTCGGTTCTTTCTAGATTTTGAAACGGGTTGGGTCCAATGCGTATGTTGTTGATCTACGAGATGAGCTATCACCCTCCCCTTGCGTGTGACCCTACACAGGAGTGTCGTCAGCCCTATACCTGTTCGGTGTGAGCAAATTGAACATACACTGAATGAGTAGGTTGTCACCTCTAGGGATGGAGCGTACCAACACTACTTAATGCGTTGGAGAGATTGACCTTCGATCGATGACAAGTGGCTCACGAGAGAGGAACTATAGCGGATCGACCCTGACTTGCTGGAGTGGTACCCGAGTGACAGAGACCCTTACTCGACGGGGTCGAGTTTTGCTCAGCCGGGGAGGATTGGTGAGGACACGAGAGTTTGGGCTCGTTTTGACTCGGCATCCGTGCATCATCGACAGAGGACTCCACGTGCCACAGGCTACCCAAGCATCTATTTCGCTCAGAGACGGTTGTGAGTTGTAGGGCTTTGGATGACGAGTCCGTTGAGTTCAGTTTCAGCCCATTAGGGGCCCCCACTCGAGTCTTTTCTTATTTTTCAATCCGATATTTGTAGGAATTTTAGGGTCTCAAGGTATTTGCGTCAATTAGTAGATTTGGAGTTTTATTAGGGTTGGGATTAGCCCAAACCCTTATATAAACACGTGTTGTTGTTTGGAAAATAGTTAATGCAAGTTTAATGAATTTTGAGCAGCGCATGTGTCTTCTCCTCTTGCGAAGGGAACAAGCGCCCAAGAATGGTGGGCGAGAAGCCCGACGCCACCGCCGGCCGGCCTCCCTTCTGCCGTCCACCCTTCTCCTCGCCGTCCCCCCCTCTCGCTGATCTTTCTTGCCCTTTCACCTCTCTCTCGCCCTCCCGCCAACACTCTCGTTCTCCCTGTTTTTTGCATTGTCATGCGTGTCCCTACACGGCTCCGCCACTGGCCACTGCCACCGCCACCCCCTGCGCTAACGCTACTTCCTTCGCCACCACCATTCGCCGTTCGCCTGTGCCATCTCCTCCTCACCTCCTGTCGTTCACCTTTGCTCTCTTGCCGTTCTCCTTCCCCTCTCATCATTCCCTCTCATGCTTCCCCTGTTTCCTCTCTGTCTCTCGCACACCCCTACACACCACCGCCCTCGCCCGCCGCCACTCTCGCCGGTCATGGTTTCCTCGCCGTTGCCTCTGCCGTTCGTCTCCGCCCTCGCCACATTGCCTCCACCGCTGCCACCGCTCTGCTAGTCGCCGCCCCACCCTGGTTGTTGTAGCTCGCCAGCATCCCCCTTTGGCTAGTTGCAGATGCTGTTGGATCACCCTACGACCTTGCCAGCAGCTAGCACGCCGCCTTCGCCTGTAGCAAACACTGTTGGAGCTCCGGCTCCTCTTCTGCCCAGGCCGTTGCGGCCATTGTTCAGAGCCAACCGGTGGGCTCACGTTGTCCCTGCAACGGCCCTATTTTCGTGCTGCGACCCCGGCTTTCCCAGCAGACCCACGTCTTCATCCGCCCTCTGCGAGTTCAGCCCGTCAACCCGCTCCGTGGTCTCGTGTTCCGCTCGTAGTTTGTTATCTCTCTACGAGGAGTGGGCATTACTTTGGTGTTGTAATTCTATATTATTTTCTCTGGTTGTACTCGGGACACGTGCGACGGTCGGGGTTCTTCCCCATGCACTAAGCGTAGAGGTACGTGTGCTTTCCTTCCTGGCACTTGCTTAGTTAGTATTTGCTTTAATTTGCCGGCAACGTGAGAGTAGGTTCCTAGCCTGACTTCAGTCATTGCCGGTGTGTGAGTGTGAGACCCTATTCTCGGAGGCTCCATCTAGACCTTGGCTGTGGACCTGACTAACCCTAGACGACGGTAGTCCCTCAACTACCATGGTCCCACGTTTCTTCTTTTCAAGGGATGACTTGTGGACTTTACTTCTTGTTTGGACGGGATTAGCTTTTTGGAAATTGTGCTAGCGTTGGTTCAGTTGCTTTCCTTTGGTGGTTATTGCTGATCGCGTCATTATCTAGCTAGAACATCCTGCCCCACTCGCATTGTCCCGCATCAACTGCATTGTATCTCAACTTTCTATCCAGTTGGAGACCACACGAGCGAGGGAGAGTGAGAGGGAGGGAGCTCCATGTCTTTTCTTAATAGAGAGTATTTCTGTTATCATTTTTGAAAGCATTGTTAGATTAAACCCATGAGCTGTTCCCATTAAGGCAGGGTAGGACAAGTTTGCCCATTATGCCCACACTGGGCAGCCCATCCAGCACTGGTGTCCCAGCACACTCATGCAGGCAGGCAGGATTCCTCTGCATGCTAGGCAGAATTCCTGCTTGGTGCTGGGTTGGAAGTAATCTGCCTAGTGCTGGGTCATCAAATGGATGCCCAAATGCTCATTGATGGCCCAGCGGTTGGTGTGGAGGATCTGGGCCGGATCCCTTGGAATAGGCATGCCTGTAGAGAGGTGAAACTATTCATGAACTTTGGCACCCAAAGCTTTGCAACATACATGTTGGGGCCTGCCACAATGCATGCAATAACTGTCCAATCATCTACTTGATCAGATGGCTAAACAACAATAACAGTATGTTAATAACTGGACTTTTGTCGTTCAAGGGTTTGTGCTTAAATACCCCCACAAAGGCTTGTAAACTTTCAACACCAGGAAAGCCTTGTATAACTTGCAATAAATTCTAAGAAGCTCATATATGAATCATTCAGTCAAGGGCTTTTGCATAAGGTTTGTAAGCCATACAATACAAGTTCTACAAAGCTCAAGACAATTCCTCTGACATAGTGGTAACAAGTAGTAATAGCTTTCTACTCGACGGCAAAGCGCGGTTGTACCTTTGCCATAGTGTCCGCACACACGGGTGGTCCCCTAGCTCGGGTCTGGGCAGCACTGCTCGGGGGTTTTACCAAGCCCACCCCATGATGCACAAGTGGTAGGGTCTCTAGGTCCAAAGTGATCGCATGCTGAGGTTGGTGGGGGGTGGGTTTCCCCCGGTCATCAAAAAACACAAAAAAAACTTTTTGCACTTGGCTTGCCCTTAGATAATGGCCAATTCAGTTACATAATAGGAAAATGGACCAGTGAACCTCCCTTGTTTCTGAAATTACATTTTCTCCATCCTCTGATTTGCCTACATACCACTTCGACTTTAAGAGAAATTAACCTCAGATTGTGAGCTCCTTTCAAGTTTCCTCTGGTGTGATCGGCACTATCTTTGCAATGCTTGCTTTCTACTGTAGGTGGAGTCTTTACTTAAAATGTTTTGGTTGACAATACAAACACTCATTCCTTGGAACATCTAGCCGAATAGTTTACAGAACTACAGAAGCCCAAAAAAAAAGAAAGAAGGTAAAGAGTTTAGTTGGGGAGAAATGAATATATGCAATGCAAATTTGAGTGAAAATTTTAGATATGGTGATAATAATGCTTCAGTGACCAGGGATCCCAGTAGAGCATTTTTATAATTGGTGATCAATGCTGCAAAGCGCTGCAGATGTTGATGATGATATAGTGAATAGAATTAAGAAAAAATGCATGAAAAGAAAGGTGGCTTTGGGCATATTTTGTGATATAGGGCTATGAATGAGTTCTTTTTTTTTTTTTTGAGAGGATGACCAACAAGGCCACAATTCATTGAATATAAGAACAGAAAGACAACACCAAAGACAAAAAGAAAAAGGAAGCTCTACCAAGATGGTAGAGACCAGTTCCCTCCCCCTAATAGCTGCACTAGCCACCCCAGAATGAAGATTCTGTTACAAAGTTAACAATTTCCAACTCTATGTTGTACGGTAGACTTGATTGCCAATTCTAGGACCATATGCACTAACATTCCAATCATAGTTGTTAAGGCGACAAGACGACCAAGGCAAGCTTGAGATTCTTGAGTGCCTAAGCACTTAGGCGTCAAGTTCATAAACATTATCATCATTAATATTTATATATATGCAAATTTTTATATAAAATTTAATCATGATCATTAAAAATATGGGAAACAACACTAATATGGACTATGAACATAGAAATAAAAACTAATACAGATGACATTGCTATAAAATACCAAAATTAATTTTGATACAAAATTAACATTAAAAATTGGACTTTTAGATTGAAAAAATATTAACATGATGTTTGCTAATTTCTTCCAAAAATCTGTAAATCATACTTGGAACAACATACATATAATATAAAGCATATACCAAAAGCAAAAGACGTCACCGGTTGTCTCAATGTGGGTAGGGAAGAGAGAGATAGAAAGGGGGAGAGGGGAGTGTTGACACGCTAAAAATAATGCTAAAATATTTTATTTTTACTGTTTCTTATTTTTCAGAAATGAAGAAGAAGAAAAGAAGAAGAAAAGAAGAAGAAAAGAGCAAAATGGGCCGAAGATACACAAATGGGCCAAGAATAAAACGAGGCGGCCCTGACCCGGCGGCCAGGTGATCCGGCGGCCAGAGACCTCCGCCTCCAGTCGCCAGATCACCTCCCTCTGCCCTGTGCCGCCGTGTCAGCCTATTCTCTCTATAAAACCAAGCTCATTCGATCAAAGAAAGAAGAGAAAAAAGAAGAAGGGAGGATACAAAGGAAAAATCTAGAGGAAAAAAGGAGAGCAACCAGCTACGAAGAGAAAGAGAGAAGAGAGCAAAAAAGAAGAGAGATTCTGGAGGGAGCAGATAGAGAGAGGAAGATCGACATTGCTGCTACCGAGGTGGGTCACCACCGAAGAAGGGCCATCCCGGGCTACAATTCCCCTTCCCTCTTCGTTCTCCTCTATCTGTGATTCTTGTACTTTTTCTTTTCTTTTCCAGTATCATGTATGCTTCTGTGAGAGTTAATGGATGAAATAAGGCTTATCTGAGCGTCTGTTGCCCTGTGTGGTTCTCTCCCTCTCCTTCTCTGATTTCACGGTGGCTAGGAACTCGCTTGAAGCGAGCAGGGTGCCCTACAGGGCTATTTATGATTTTTACCGGCTGTGCCTTTCTCCCTCTCAATTCTGAGTGATTTCTCCGTAATTGGATACCCCTTAGGTCGTCAGGGATTCGTTTACATTCGGACGTGATCTCTGAGCGTCCCTGGGAAAGGGGCATATAAATTGAGCTGTGAATTCGATTTCTGCCTTCTACGCACATCTCTGTTCCGGCGGTTTTGGACGTCAATAGAGGCTCTGTGCTGCGTTTCCAAGATCGTTAGGTGTTGGCCACCATTGATTGCCTCAATTGGAGGCCAGGGATTCGCCAATTCTCAGCGTGGTCTCTGGCCCTCCCTGGGTGAATGAGGGATACATGCCCCGTTTCTGTTTGAAACAACATTACGTATTAGCCGCCGTCTCACCGGTTTCTCTTTACCCAAATGATGTTTCAGACCCTCCCTGGATCTTAGTAAGGTTCTCCCGGCCTTGTATGGCTTGCTAACCCAATCATGCTCACCTCCTGCACTGGCCTTTAGCCTCCTTTAGCTTCCGTTGGCCCACAAACCTTCATCTGGTGGGATGACTCCATTTTCACCTTGATCTGGCGCGTGTTTTACCATTGCCACCGGATCACCCGCTTCCCACTTCTGGCTGCCAGGTCACTCGCTTCCCACTCCTCATATGGCCGCCGGATCACCTTTTCTATGCCATGGCCACCGAATCACTTCTTTGTGAAGCCGCCGGATCACCCCCTCTCATAGCCGTCGGGTCACCTCTTCCTAGCGCGCCAGATTAACAGCTTCCCATTTCTGGCCGCCGTCTCATCCCTCATAGCCCCTTTTGGCCGCCGGATGCCCCAACTACACTCCCCACTTCCAGCCGCCGGATCAGCCACTCCCCATGTGGCCGCCGGAGTACCCTTTCAACCACCCTGGTTGTCGTGTTAACCCACCTCCCTTCCTTTCTCTCTTGCCGCCAGAGCAATCTATCTTTCCAGTCGCCAGTTCAACCCTTCTACACTTGGTCGCCGGTTCAGGGAACCACTTCCGTATTTCTTGGCCGCCAGATCACATGTGCTGGCCGCCATATTAACTCCCTTTTCTCATATTCTGCTCCGTCGCCAGATCACTTGTGTTGGCCGCCGCACCAACCTTTATTCTCTCAATTTCCCCCTTTCTGTGTTGTCCGCCGGATCACCCTGTTAGGTGGGCCGCCGTATCACCTACGTCCCATCTCCTCTGGCCACCGGTTCATAGGAAACCTCCTACTACCTTTAATCCCTTCTGGCCGCCAGGATAGAGCCAGTGCACGCTGTCGGGTCACTCTGATTGGTCAGCTTCAGGGCTACAGTGTCAAGGGGTTATCCACCAATATCATGACTTTTATATTTTCCGGGATTTTTCGATCACCCCACCGAGTCATGGGGGTTCGCTATCTACTACGGCGTGAGCTCCGATGACCTCGCTAAGGGAATAACATACAAGCCGCCTTGAAGGCGAACAATGTCCCAATCCTTCTAGACCCCTCGGTCAGTCGGTCCACGGTTATGCTGGCACTCCCCTGAGCCTTCGTGCATATACCACAGTGCCGGAATGGGTCATAACTCTCGGCAAAGAGCATTCGCCACTCGTTATGTCCGGGCTGTCATTTTGATATGCCCGTCTTTTACGGAGTCCGTCTCAGTCTGCTGTGGACGGGTCTCTTATACATCTCCCCCAACATGTTCCGGGGCAGGGAGAGATGTTGTCAAAATTTTCTTGGGAAGCCGTGATTTAATTCCGCATCATGTTGCCTCGGCTTTCCGCTCGGTTTTCATCCCTTATGGTGGTAACGGCCTCACGACTATCCATGCCGAATTATGAGAGCAGAGTACCCAATAAGGGGAATAAATCAATAATAAGTGCCACCTCTCGGCATACATCGTCCCGACGACATACGAGTCCGCCTGAATGTAGTCATGTCACGTCCACCTCGTGAACCCATATGCGTGCATCGCAATGCTAAACGCGGTCTCATAATAAAAGGCAACCACTGATCGACAGCCCTATGAGTGATCACGACTACCTAGAGGGCTAGCCCTCGGGTTCTCCATTCATCATAGGGTACGGGATTGCCATTTGGCATAACCGTCATTCGGGAGATCGTCTCGACATTTCATGGACGAGTCTCTTATACCCTCCCCAATACTCTTTGGGACATGGGAGGTGTTGCCGAAATCCTCCCTGAATATGTCAAATAAACACATAAATAAATAGTTAAACAAAGTAATGATAATATGTTTTCAATCAACCCGCACTGAGTCAAAAAAAAGGATTTCTACGTGCGATTTTAATAAAGAAATAAACTCATATATGCTCATTTGCTTGTATTCAATCGCATAAATGCATGCTTGCATCTCCCGATTCTCTGGTATATAAAATGGTGATTAGCGGAAGGTCGGATTAAGTCCGACTGGAAACTTTCACTAAGCGTGAGTGTAAAACTCTGCGTCGTACCAAGAACCGGCTAAGTAGAATAAATACCACTATATTGCATGTTTGCATGTACGATTAAACCCTATTTCTGCTTTATAAAATGAACATGTCTTTTATGTATTCCTTCAGTCCCGAGGGCTCTTCTATCTTGGCGATTAATCAAGGGTTGTCCTTCTTTCGGAAGGATGTAATTAATGTCATAGCCTTTATGATATGGCAGACTCAGGATCCCGACACGATCACCCACTATTGTCTGATTAGTCAGACGGTGAGCACAATAAATCGTCACTCTGTGACTGGCACGCCTTACGCTTAAATAAAACTCATAATAAACAAATAAAATAAAATACATAAATAATAATAAAAAGTCTTCCCACGGGGGGCCTGTGGCTCTATCTCACTGTTGAGATGGGAAGAGAGAGAGAGAGAAGCTGCGGGCGGTGATTGCGTGACAGATAGTAAGAGAGAGAGAGGGAGGGAGGGAGAGAGAGAGGGGGGGACCTGCAAGCAGTGAGTGCGTGACATATAGTGAGAGAGAGAGAGAGAGGAACCTTGGTGGTGTGAAAGAGGGAGACATCGGTCGTTGGTTGCAAAGGGGGCTGTTGACGATGTCGGTGGTGGCTACGAATGGCGGCCAGTTGGCCACAAACGAGAGAGAGAGCTTCCTCTCAAGTGGGAGAGGTCGTTGGCAGTGACAGCAATTGTGGATGGTGGAGACAGCAGCTGTGTAGGTTAGCGGCGACGGCGCCGATGGTGGTCTCTCTGAAAACCCTAGAGAGAGAGGCAAGGGGGTGTCAGGGTGTGTAGGAATGGGCGATCGAGGCCATAGGGGGCCTTTTATAACCAGATATGGAACTTACAAGTCCGGACCCAGTGTGGGTCGGGTAAGCGGAACCAGGCTTGGGCTGCCTTTTCATGGCCCAATAAGGCGTCTGGTTGCCTAGGACCTTGGATAGTGCCTTCCCGCCTATGTGGGTGCCTTGACAACTATGATTCCAATCAAGAATACATTTGATGGAATTCTTGATGGTGGTAGATGGGCATTTAAATTCCTCCCTAAAAATTCTGTTATTTCTTTCTCTCCAGGTTGATCGCATCATAGCTGGAAGGCAGAACCTCCATGTATCCTTATCACCATCCCCCACGTCGTACTTCTCCCATTCCCTTAGCCCCACTTTTATTGGGGGTTCAGATTTAACTCTTGGTTAACCCTTTTCCTCCTTTGGAAGATTGGATTCTGTAACCCAGTTAGAATAGGTATAAGTGTAGCTAACCCCGTTGAGGAGGTGGGTTAAGTTTACCCTTTTCTGGACTCCCATTTATGCCTTCGTACGGCCACACTCCCACCGTGATCGTCTCCCCCTTTCACAGCGAAACTTTCATCTTCTGCGTTCGTTCCTTCTCGATCCATACGAGGGTGCCAGAGGAGGCTGATCGAATGGGAGGAAAGCGAGGGCATTGGAGGGGAGGAGGGCGGTCAAAGGGGAGAAGGACGAGGGCATTTGGAGAGGAGGAGGGTGAGGGTACTAGAGTGGAGGAGGCAAATCAGAGGGAGGGCCGAAAGGGAGGAGGGTGTGTGGATGGGAGGAGGGTGAGGGTGCCGGAGTGGAGGAGGGTGGTTTGAAGGGAGGAGGGTGAGAGTGCTGGAGTGCAGGAAGGCAGCAGGAAAGGAGGAGGGTAGGGCGTCAGAGGTGTGGAGAGCACTGTCCGGTGGCCGTTGGTGGCGACTGAAGATGTCTGTGGTGGCATTTGGTGTCGTCCGCGGCGATGTTTAGGCGTTGAGCATGGCGGCGCCTAAAGTTCAGACGAGAAAGAGGAAAAGAAAGAGAAGATGTAGATCATGGGCATTTCCAGTACTTCCACCCACCTAACCCAACTCCTTGCCCAAGTTCTCACCAAATCAGCCATGAAAAACACAGGGTTTACCCATTTTAGTTTGGTGGAATAGCCCGCACGGCATCAAACCACAAGTGGGTTAGAAGAGGGGTAACTCACCCCCTCCTAGGTTAACCCTCTTCTAACTTAACCTGCTAACAAAGTGCGGCACAAGAGATCATGGATGTTATTGTTATTTGTCCAGTTCACGTTTGTAGTCTTGAAGAGTTGAAGCCACACTGTTTATATAGTACCACACTTGAGGAACATGTGATCTATGGTTGGCAGTATCGGCTGAAATCGATATGTTTCGGCCGAAACGTATCGGTTTCGGCCTGTACCGATCCGAAACCGGACCTGCTCACTGTAGCAGGTCTGAAACCTAAAAAAATATTTTTTTAATAGTTTCGGATGAAACCGTATCGGTTTCGGCCGAAACTCACTTGTTTCGGTCCGAAACCGGACAGGTTCACTATTTTTTTTTGAGTTTTTTGAATGGTTTCAACCGGTTTCGGCCGAAACCGAAATCGGTACGTATCGGTTTCGGTACCTGCCGAAACCGGTACCGAAATCGATACTACCATCCTTATTGATCTGTTTCCTTATAATGTCGTCAAAAAACACAACCCTGTCTAATGTCTGGCCTGAATTTGAGAACCCTATTGGAAGTTGAGAGCTGTTCCAAGCTTTTTTTCCACAAGAGGAGCCTTATCCTGGTTGCTATTCCCGACCTGTTTATGCCAAGCCACTTTTTGACCATCTTGCACAAGCATTCTAGTTGCTGATTTCACTGAGAATCTTCTTGATTTTTCTCATCTCCAAGTTTTAATGTCCATGTTGGCTAGAGTTACATTCATATTATCTAGCATAGTATATAGTTGCATAATCATTGACTTCCACATCACTAAGATCCTCTGAAGGGCCATTTCTATAGGATCATGGAAAATTTGGAATGCCGGGTATACTATGTGGAGGTTGTAGTAAAAAACTTCCTTAATGAAGAATACTAAGATGATGATGCTTATGAGTTACAAGAAGAAAGTGTAAAAGCATGTTTAAATCAAAAGATTTGAGTTGGTGTGGCACTTGTTCAAAGATGCAAGAGGTCTGATCGCGATGTTTTGGGTATCTTTAAAGCAACTAGGTACAACATTAGTTGGTACCTAGATAGTTTGGTTTGCCATCTCGGGCCGACTCGGTTTGACTCATATTAGTTAGATCATTTTTGGGTCTAACCAACCCCAGATACACATAGGATCACCAAGAGGTGAAGACCCCTTGGGCATTTATAATTTTTAGGCATTTATAGTTGCCTAATGCTTAGGCATTGTAATCGTTAAGCATTCATAATAATCTATCTTAGGCAATTGTAATTTTTAGTCCAAGACATACCAAGTTGGGCTGAGTCGGCCCTATCTGACTAGTATTTTGGGCCAGACTGAGTTGGTTTGGCTTGCTGAGTAGGGCAATCTTGCTAGACAATTAATGTAAGAAAAGGAGAAGGCATAAGAAAACTTGGTCATAAGTAACTATTAGTGGTCTAAAGCCTTTTAAATCAAGATTTTTTTTTGAAAGTGGATGGTACGACTATTATATGAAAAGTAAAAGAGGGATGTACAAGTATAGTCAATGTGTTCCCAAAATATCCATGTACATAAAATTGGTCCACACCAAGACAGTATGACCCACACTAACCCCCCAACAAAATAAAAATGGACGAGTTGTGGGAGTTCATATTATATAGGAGCTCCACATGCTCTCTCTCACAAATAAAAGCAACCAAACTCTCCACCCTCTGAAAGTTCTGTTGTTTCTTTCACCCCATATAGCCCACAATGTAGCATGAAGAATCATCCACCAAATGATTCTATCCCCTCTTAGGCTCTAGCTTTTGTCCCATTTAGCGAGATGGTGCACATTCGTTTGTCGACTGATATCACCCTGTGTCCTAGCAAGCTCATCCCAAACCCCCTGTGAGTAGATGCATCCTACAAACAGGTGGTCTAAGATCTCATCCTCCTCTCCACATAGGCAACATATAGTGGGTATATTCAAAAGAAAAGTAGCCAGTCTATCATAGGTCGGCAGCCTCCCATGGGAAATCCTCCAAGTAAGGAGCTTCACTTTCAACGGACTCTTGGGAATCCAAATTTGAGGGGTAAGGCGGTGGAGCACCCCACCATCGGATATGAAAGTGTAAGCTAACCTAACTGAGAAGATACCCTCCTTCCCCCACCTTCACTACCACTCGTCCTCTCTATCAGGTTGTGGAGCATAGTCCCAAAGGAAGCTTACAAGGTCCTCTAGCTACTCTTATCTCCTTGAGCATGGGATTCCTCTTGAATGATGGTATCCAAGTACCTCTTGACAACTGATGATCAAAGGTCTAAGAGGTAGACGTCAATGGTGCTGTTGAAATTGCAAATAGCCTTAGAAAGGATGTCTTCAGGGTGAAGTCTCTGCACCATTTATCCTTATATTAAAGGCACCTATCACTTTTTTTCTAGTCGAACCTGGCCGTTGGAGGTAATGATATCCCTGCATGTTAAAATGCCCTACCAAATAGGTGAAATGTTGTGTTGTGATGCTGGTGTCATATTCCAGTCTCTCCCTTTGTCATAGTATCTTGGTCTAATAACTTGTGTCCACAATCCGTCCTCTCCCGTCCCTAACCTCCATAGCCACTTACACGAGTCATATTGAAGTCTCTGATATTTTTGATGTCCACACCTCTCATATCTTTACTTCTTGTCACTCTGTCCCAAGAGATATCATGTTAGCCCCTGCATCTCTCCACTGCCGCGCCAGAAGAATCTTGTCTGAATAGATTCAATCTTCTTTCCCACCGTCTTTGGAATCCGATACATGGGTAGAAAGTAGATAGGTAGGCTATCGAGCACTGACTTGCAAAGTACCATTCTCCACCCATAGGAGAGAAGCCTTGCCCTCCTATCTACTTTTTGCTAGTCTGGATTCATACCTCTGCACTATAAACTTCCAATTATTACAATGTAGTGGCCTTGGGGACAACGAGAGGCCAAGTAGGAGATAAGAAAAGCTCCTATTTGACAGCCCAGAATGAATGCCCCCTCTCAAGAGCCCTATCCTTTATGTTCACTCATACCAAGAGACTCTTGTTAAAGTTGACCTTGAGGCCACTGACTTTCTCTAGCAACTCAAGTATTAGCCGGGCCATATAAAGCTGGGGCTCATTCTCTACTAGGAATAAAATGGTGTCAGCAACTATGTAATGGAAAGTCTACCTCTCTCAGTCCGGAAGCCAATGATCAATCCTGTTGTCTCCGCTCTCAACCACATCCTGCTCAAGATATTATTTACCATCACAAATAGAAGGGGGGACATGGAGTCTCATTCTCGGATCCTCTGCCGCTATGGAAAGACGATGTAGGCTTCCAGTTAACCAGGACTGCAAAGGTGGTTGAAGAAATGCAGGCATGTACCCATCCGATCCATCTCTCTCCAAAGCCCATTTTTTTTCAACACATCAAATAAGCACTGTCAGTTGATCTTATCATATGCCTTCTCAATATCTAGCTTCAAGACCCGTCTTTTCTTCCTCTGAGTTTTCATGGTAAAGGCATATTTATGAGCCACCAAAAAGTTTTCCTAAATGTGCTTACTCTTGATAAAAGCTCCTTGTAAATTGCTCACCATCTATCAAATGCTCTATCTAGTCTTCTTGCTAGCATCTTGGTGATAATCTTGTATATGCCATTCAACAGACTAATGGATCTAAAATCCCGAAAGTATTGTGCTCCTTATTTTTTAGGGATAAGGACTAAGAGAGTTTTATTGATGCCCTCGAAGTGACCCTTTCCTCATGAAATGCCTTTACCACCGTCATAAAGTTCCCCTTAATGATATCCCAACACTTCTGGAAGAAAGTCATTGAGAATCTATTTAGGCCTAGAGCTCTGTCCCTTGCAAGAGAAAAAACTATTTGATGTACCTCCTCTGAGAAGCTCTGGGAAATGGCTTCCCTATCATCAGGAGAAACACATGGGAGAAGGTCAGATGCACTCTTCGGTCTACTGATATCATCCTCTGTGAACAGTTGGGAGTAGAAGTCCCTTGTCTGTCCCCAGACATACTCATCCCTAAGGAATGAGTGATCACCCACTCGGATGTAGGTGGAGTAATTTTCCTACTCCCTGATGCAATGCGCTGGAAGTACGTAATATTCCTGTCCCCTTCTTTAGTTCATCTCCCTTGAGCTTTGTTTCTAGTATATCTCTTCCCTTGTGAGGATGTCATCAAAATCTGCCTTGAGAGTGTCCCTGAGCCTTTTGTCTTAGTCATCCACTAGCCCTACCTTCAAGTAGTCTAGGCCCTTAATATGCTCTAGTATCCTGTCTTTACCAGCTTTACCAGGAAGGGTTTTCTCTACATCCCATAACATGAGAACCTGTGCCACATGCTTCATTTTTCCAACCTGACTTGCCCATGGTTCACAATACTGCCCGATACGTGTTGGTACAGGGCAGTACGTCTCGGTACTGGATCCGATCGGTCTGGTTCTGCCCTTTTGGCATCGATACCGGTCGATACATACTGATCGAGAGAGAGAGAGAGAGAGAGAGAGAGAGAGAGAGAGAGAGAGAGAGAGAGTATTGTCGTCGATCGCGGCCATTTACGGATCACCGTTGTCGCCGATCACCATTGTTGCCGATCTGCCGAGGAGACGTGAGAGCCTCTCCCATGGAGACGTGAGAGCCGTTGGGACTTGATAGGGGGTAGGGTAGACTGGCTTGGGTTCGAATGCAGTGGGGTTGGGCTGCTGGGGGGGTGTCTTTTGTTCACCTTAACCGGGGCCTTATCGGGCCAAGTTACTTGGGCCCAATTCTCTCTCTCTCTCTTTTTTGTATAGCACTCAACTTGGCCCATTGCCCAGGGCCCAAGCCTTAATGGGAATGGGGAACTGGGTGGGGTTGGAGGGGAATGGGAACGCTGACCGGTACCGTATCGATACTAGCCGATACATAACGGTACCGAAACCGATACCGATACTGCGAACCTT
Source organism: Amorphophallus konjac (assembly GCA_022559845.1). Taxonomy (NCBI): domain Eukaryota; kingdom Viridiplantae; phylum Streptophyta; class Magnoliopsida; order Alismatales; family Araceae; genus Amorphophallus; species Amorphophallus konjac. The sequence continues at coordinate 155,850,158 of CM040121.1, forward strand.
GGACTTGCCATAGTGGACCTTTCATTTCATTTCTTTGTACATTCCAAGCTCGCTTAATGGTCTCCAAGTTTGTCTCCTTGAACCAAAATCTCTCTAGTCTAAAGCTTCTCCTCATCGCATGTGTGCAGCTGGTCTTCAAGAGAAGTTTGTGGTCCGACATTGATCTCGCCGGAGACAACACCTGAACATGGGGATGGTGGTCCTCCCAATCAAATGATATTAGAAACTTATTCAACCTGGAGTAAGTGGGGTTTGTTCTTAGGTTGGATCAAGTGAACTGTGCATTTTCCATGCCAATATCAACCAGTGTCGCTTCCTCAATGGAATCAGCGAAGTCGTCCATCTCCCCTATGTGGATGTGGGTCCCCGTCCTCTCTTATGGTGCACCAACAACATTAAAGTCTCCACCTACATACCAAGGCTGCCAAGAGTTGTGGTGGTGTCGTGCCAGCTTTTCCTATAGAAGCCTCTTCTCCTCCTTACTTTGAGGGCCATAAACTCTCGTGATGTCTCAATCGAAGCCATATCTTACATTATGGAAATCTAAGGAGATAACCTCTCTGTTGACCTACCGTCTTGCTCAACCTCTTTTGCCTTGTATTGATTCCAGAGGACCATAATGCCCATGGATCTCTTTTTAGCTGGGGATGCTACTCCCTTAGCTCGTCTGGCTCTCCCAATTTCCTTCATGATATGTGTCATTGAAATTGCGCCTAGGCGTTTGCCTAGGCGTTGAGGCGGGGCGAGGTGGTGGCAACGCGCCTCGCCGCTGCCGTTGTCGCCTAGGCGTTCGCCTCACGCCGCCTTGCCACGCCTCGCCCGCCTCGGCGCACCTGGGATGACTTGCCTGCCTTTGCTTGCCTGTTCCCGCCACCTCACCAGGCGGATCCATGTATTGGGCCACCATACCCGTTATCAAATGGATTCGACATTTAACCCTCGACGCTATCGAGGCCTCCCACCCCGCAACCACTACTCCTTAGCCTCCTCCCTCCCTAAACCCTAACATCCAATGGGTCCGACAGGCGAGTGAGCGGCGACTACAACATTTGGACCTCTGGTAGTTGTCTCCCTCTCTCTCCATCTTCCTCTCTCGTCGTCTCCCACTCTCGCCGTCTCCGTCTCCCTCTCTTACTTTTTTTCTCTAACACACGCACACACATAGAGGGGCTCTACCCCTCTCCCACTCTGTCTCACACTCTCTCTCTCTATCACTCTCTTTCTCCCCCTCTCTATCTCCCTCACAGTGAGAGGGAGGGGCCAAGCCCCTCTCTGTCTCCCTCTTCCTCACTCTCTCTCTCTCTCCCTCTCTCTCTCTTACTCTTTCTCTCTAACACACACATTCACAGGGAGTGGTTCGGCCCCTCTCCCACTCTGTCACACACTCTCTCCATCCTCTCTCTCCCCCTCTCTATCTCCTTCACAGTGATAGGGAGGGGCCGAGCCCCCCTCTGTCTCCCTCTCACACAGAGAGGGGCTCGACCCCCCTTTCACTCTATCACACACGCACACACCGAGAGGGGCTCGACCCCCCTTTCACTCTATCACACACGCTCACACACGCTCACACTCTGTCTCACTCTCTTCTCCCTCTCCCTCTCTCTGTCACACAGACACACGCACAGCCGAAGGGGCTGAGCCCTTCTCTCACTCTCTCCCCCCTTCTTCCTGTCCCTTTCTTCTATCACATAGACACACACACACACAGAGTTAGAGGGAGGGGTCGATTCCTTCTCTCTCTCTGTCACTCAGTCACCCTCTCTCTCTGTCTCTCACAGTGACTATGATTGTAGGCTATGACTATTTGAAACATTTTTTGTTATGGAATTATGTAATTGACTTGTTTGGTTGTCTATTTACTTGTTTTAGTTTTGTTATAATATTGCAATTGTTATTCTTGTTTAGTGTATTTGTGTGTACGACAATATGAGCGTTAATTCTTGTTTAGGAATGAATGGATTTAGGAAATTTATTGATCTTATATATGAATCTAAAAAATTTAGAAAATTTATTGACACAATTTAATTGTTGAATTATATATATATATTTAATAAAATTTCGCCTCAAAGGCCTCGACTGTTGCCTAGACGTTTGAGGCGTGAGGCAACCCCCTAGTCATCTCGGTCGCTTGACGCCTCGGTCTACATAGTTCATGATAAGATTCTCTATCCCCTTCACCTTTGGATTCTTAAATACACAAGATGTCAATCTTACATGGCCTTACCAGCTCCTTCACAGCTTTTCTCTCCCAACCCGGCAACCCCCCACCCCATTCTTCTCACATTCCACGAGACGATCCTCATATGGGTAATGAGATGTCCCTTTCTTCCTTTCTACCCTCACTCTTTATCCCCCCTCATATGGGATTTTGCTCCCTTGGCCTCCCTCTCCATATTAATGAGCCATCTCTTTTGGATTTTGGTGAATATCTTTTTTCAAGTCCCTCTCCACCCCAACAAAGGAGATGCCCACCCTGTTCGCTAACTCGTTCACCTGAGCTGCCGTCAATTTCTCTATTGCCCACACTAACTTTTTCACCACCTCCCTCACCTAAAAGCAAAATTGACAACGAATTGACAATCTTTCAAAACAAAACTTGCATAAAAGTGAAGTATTCATCTAAATAAATTATTCATGTGATTTAGTTAGGTTTAGCTTGAGAGAAAACCTACCAAATCGAAGACCAAAGGACGCAGAACCAACCACGAACGCGAAAAACACCTACGAACTCCCCACAAACACGTTTTGATCACGCCCAACAGTCTTCCCACGAACGATTAGGGTTGGTTGGGTGGGGAATATGAGATATTTATAGATCTAAACTCTCCTAGAGTCCTAATCCACGAGATAACAAAGGGAAAATATCAAAATGTCCAAAATTCGATTTATCTCTAAAATAATCCGCCATGACTCTTCTAAAAATGATTTTATCTCACTCAAAATCCTAATTAGATGAAGGCAAACCTAACAAGGTCGATCCTATCCTTTATGGTCTAACCAATTCTAGGATTTAGCCCACTAATGGCCCATTAATTTAATTAGATTTAGGGTTTCTATAAAACTAGGGTTTTAACACCCTCTAAGGACCATAAAGATTTTAATATCAGTCTAAATTAATTTAATCTCAGTTAATTTAAAGACTTATGCCAAATTATTGTAAATATAATTTTTACTTGACATTATATTCATTTGATGTTTCTCAAAATGATATTTTAATTTACCATTATATTATTTTATCACAAGAAATATTATTTATTAATTATTCCCATTGCTCATGATCATATTCATATTCCATCTTGTTATTATATCATCATCTTTTTCTCATATATAAATATTATTATCAAATTTTTATTTATTAATTTAGGCGTGTTGTTGCATCTTCTCGCACTTAAAAATAACTTGATCCTCTAAATTCACATGATATTCTTTCTAAAATAAAAGGGGATATTAAAGCACTATCCTCAAAAATAACTCCGGATACTCTTCTCAATTTGCATCTTCTAACTCCTAAGTAGTTTCCTCTAGATTCGAAACCTTTAATTATCTCTTATAATTTCCATCCAATTTCGGAAAGCTCCTAAAATCAGATTACATCCTTCCATGACCAAACACACTAGATCACCAAATAAGCATCCAATATCAAATAGATTTAGAGTTAAGCGAGGGTACCTTCCAACATTCCACCTTCCTTAGGTTCAGGCTCTCTCCGAAAAATACTTGTTAAAATACTCCAAAAATCATTCCAAGTTACTTGATCATAGGGCAAAATTGCTTCTATAGACTCTCGTCAAGCCCTAACATCTCTCTCCAATTAGAATGTAGCTAACAACACTTTCTCTTGGTCAGTAGCATAACCCTAAATATCATTTCCAACTCCTTGACCCAATGCTAAGATTCATTCATCTAAAATTCCGGTGCAAGTCCCCAGCTCTATTATGAACTCCACCTTGAGCAACTTGTTGCGAGCTTGAGTCAATCTTTGGACAGTTCTTTGCATCTCCCTCTATTGAGCACGTTCGGCTGCCATCTCAACAACAATCTAACTCTTACAAAATAACTCCAAAAGTTAATTATTTTATTCCTTCTAGAATTAATCATATTTTAGCACTTAACCCAAGGCTCTACCCTAATCTCATCGGTTGCCTAACAATACTGACATAGGTTAAGGTCCTAATACTCACGAAAACCTAAACCTATGGTCAAAAACCTAGGACCTAGGCTTTGATACCATAAAATTTCACGTCCCGAGCACGGAAGAAAGATTAGAACGCGACAATTGTAACGAGCAATCAGAGCAAACACTATAAGACAACAATCCACAAAAGAGACAATTCCAAATATGCCAAAAATTGGACAAAGCCATGATCTTATAATAAATATTCAAAATAATGCGTCTATTACAATTGACTTCTCAAAGACTCGAATTCCAACTCAAAAGAAAAAGGAAAATACATAGACTCTCTCTCATTTTAGACAAGACTATTGAATAGACACAAGTTTCTAGGGTTGTCGGTGCACTCGATCACTATTGTCCCTTCCCATATTAGTGAATTACATCTTCAAAATTTCCTGAAAAATATTAAATAAGCATTGGGCGAGCGAACGTGCAGTAGGAATTATCTCTTGACCAAACAAATATAAGTAATTAACATGTTGATAATAATGCAGAGGTACTAAATGATAAAACATTGCGAACAAATCCGTAGAGCAATAATCAGTTGACATCAGGGTCTAATCAGTAGGGACAAATAGTCAAGCTAATGAAATTTAGAGATCAAGATATAAGAAGTCCAGGGATATCATAATTTCAAAAGAATATAACTTGTAACTTTAGGGGATCCTAGAGGTAACTAATATAGGCTCAAGAGGTGGCTCTCGTTATGTAGCATTTTGCTTTTTTCGCACTCAAGAGGTGGCTCCCATAGCGTAGCACTTTATCTCGTATGGCACCTAGTTCTCATTGAATCAATAATCAAGAGATAACGTATATCAAATGATGATCATGTATCAATGAACATAACTATAGATTTGGCCATATACAAATGAATTCCAAAAACATATATACCATTTCGGACTAAGAATATCAAATAGCAAGTCAAGCAAATCAATCATATAACAATAGTATCAATCAATCAATCAATCATATCACATGTAGGTGAATTGTCTAGATCTAATTTTGCATATTAGTTGGTGCAATGCTACACCGATCATTCACACTCCTATGGGCACAAGTACTTTCGGACATTCTGTCCAGGACCAGATCGGGCCCCCAAATTGCCAACATTGAGTGTCAAATGGACCCAAAGTCCCATATAAGTTACCAGACAATTCCATATAATGGCCAAGCAAATTCAAGAGAGTCATGTTTCAGTAACGAGAAGTAAAATGAATGCAGGGATACTAATTCATGCAAGGTTGCAAAATTGAGAATCATGTCGAGAAGTATATTGATGGAAACTAAGTAGAGAACTTAGTAAGATTAAGGAATCAATAGATCAAGAGTAGAAAATTCTAGTTTCTATGTGGATTAAGAGGTTTGAACTTATAGGGATGATAATAATCGAATTTTGTAGAAAACCATGTTAAAACAAGGGTCAAAACACATCTATGTAGTTAGGCATGGACTAACATGCACTTAATAAAACACGGTCAATCGTAGGGTCGCGTTCAGAAAGACTTTGATTGAACGCAGTTGGTCGTATGGGCCCGTTTAGAAGCAATGAGGTAGAACGCGGTCATGCTTACTGTCGCGTTCAGAAGAAACTAGGTGAAATGCAATCTGGGTCATAGCCGCGTTCAAAACAAGCTGATCAGAATGCAGTTTATCGCGGTGCTGCATTCGAGAGATAATAGGATGAACGTGGTCTCTAGGTGTGCTGCGTTCAGAATAGATAGAACAGAACTATAGGACATGGTTCCAAAGGGCCAGTCCAATCACATCTTAAACAGTAAGACGAGATTTGGAAGTGTCTTTAGGGTTTTTAGGGTACAAGCAGCTCGACGTCCATATGGAAATCTATGGCTCGCAGAGTCTTACGGAGTTCTCTTTGAAGAAGTTCCAGTCTGATAGGTGGAATACTCAGTGGAGGGTCCTAACTTCACCAAGAAAGAGTTTGCGAGAAACCAAATCAGAACGAAGTCGGTAGAATCGCGTCATCGGGGTGACGTGATCTCAAGATAAAACATTAATGTAAATCATCATGTATCCAAAACGCCGATCATAGCAAATAAACTAATTAAAAAGTAGAGGCTAAACATGGAGAATGAAATCATATAATGCAAGTAACAAGACTAACATTATAAGTTGAAGATCTAATCTTTTTAGACATGAGAGATCAATTTTGGAAGAGGAATCAAGGCATGATGTAGAAATAAAGACAATAAAGGTAGAATTAATCAAATAGGGAATTTAGGAAGAATTAGAATATAGTTATCAAAGTTTAACATGATGTCACAAGTTCATTACCTAGCTAGTTTTATTCCAGACGGCATGGTTCAAGAAAGACTTGATTTTTGAAAACAAAATTAATAGTTTAAAATACTATTTTGAAAACTGGAATATCAAATGAATCGGGTCTAGATGCGGTCGTCTCAGGCGTCGCGTTCAGGATGAAGAACTAAAGATCGCGGTCTATACATAGGACACGATTTGAGCAGAGAAGAGGATCACGATCTATTGCACGGCCGCATTCATAATGTGATCTCTGCAATGGATGCGATCTTAGTCCGAAAAGCAGAAACTTGCAGAACACATCGGAACTCCGGAAAATCACGATTTTGAAGGCAAAATTGACAACGAAGTGACAATCTTTTAAAACAAAACTTGCATAAAATCGAAGCATGCATCTAAATAAACTATTCCTGTGATTTAATTAGGTTTAGCACGAGAGAAAACCTACCAAATTGAAGACCAAAGAAGGATGAATAACCACCCACGAATGCGAAGAACACCCACAAACTCCCCACGAACACGCCTCGATCACGCCAAATAGCCTTCCTACAAACGATTAAGATTGGCTAGGAGGGGAAGACGAGGTATTTATAGATCTAACCCCTTCTAGAGTCCTAATCCTCGAGATAACAAAGGGATAATATCAAAACGTCCACATTTCGATTTATCTCTAAAATAATCCGCCAAGGACCATAAAGATTTTACCATTAGTCTAAATTAATTTAATCTCTTTTAATTTAAAGACTTATGCCAATTATTGTAAATATAATTTTTTCTCGACATTATATTCATTTGATGTTTCACAAAATGATATTTTAATTTACCATTATATTATTTTATCACAATAAATATTATTTACTAATTATTCCCATTGCTTATGATTATATTCGATCTTGTTATTATATCATTATCTTTTTCTCATATATAAATATTATTATCAAATTTTCATTTATTAATTTAGGCGGGTTATTACATCTTCCCCATTTAAAAAGAATTTGGTCCTTCAAATTCACATGATATTCTTTCTAAAATAAAAAAGGGGTACTAAAGCACTATCCTCAAAAATAGCCCCGGATACTCTTCTCAATTTGCATCTTCTAACTTCTAAGTAACTTCCTCTAGATTCGAACCCTTTAATTACCTCTTATAATTTCCAGCCAATTTCGAGAAGTTCCTAAAATCACATTACATCCTTCCATGATTGTCCACACTAGATCACCAAATAAGCATCCAGTATCAAATAGATTTAGAGTTAAAGCGAGGATACCTTCCAACATTTCACCTTCCTTAGGTTCGGACTCTCTCTGAAAAGTACATATTAAAATACTCCAAAAATTCATTCCAAATTACTTGATCATAGGGTAAAATTGCTTCTATAGACTCTCACCAAGCCCTGGCACAGTGGCATCTCTCTCTAATTGGAACGTAGCTAACACCACCTTCTCTTGGTCAGAACATCGCATGACCCTAAATATCATTTCCAACTCCTTAACCCAACGCTAAGCTTCATCCAGATCAGTAGAACTATTAAATCTTGTGGGATTCATTCCTCTAAAATTTCGGTGCAAGTCCCTAACTCCATTATGAACTCCAGCTTGAGCAATTTGTTGCATAGCTTGAGTCAACCTTTGGATAGTTCTTTGCATCTCCCTCCATTGCGTACGTTTGGTTGCCATCTTAACAACAATCTAACTCCTACAAAATAACTCCAAAAGTTAATTATTTTATTCCTTATAGAATTAATTATATTTTAGCACTTAACCCAGGGCTCTACCCAATCTCACCTGTTGCCTAACAAGATATTGACATAGGTTAAGGTCCTAAACTCAGGGAAACCTAAACCTATGGTCAAAAACCTAAGGTCTTAATAAATCTAGGCTATGATACCACAAAACTGTCACGCTCCGAGCGCAGAAGAAAAATCGGAACGCGACAGTTGTAACGAGCAATCAGAGTAATCACTACAAGACAACATTCCACAAAAGGGACAATTCCAAATATGCCAAAAATTGGACAAAGCTATGATCTTATAATAAATCTCCAAAAAATAACGAGTCTATTACAATTGACTTCTCAAAGACTCGAATTCCAACTCAAAGAAATAGGAAAATACATAGACTCTCTCTCATTTTAGACAAGACTATTGAACAGACACAAGTTTCTAGGGTTGTCGGTGCACTCGATCATTATTGTCCCTTCCCATCTGAGTGAATTACATTTTCAAAATTACCTAAAAAATATTAAATAAGCACTGGGTGAGCGAACGTCCAGTAGAAATTATAACTCTTGACCAAACAAATATTAGTAATTAACATGATGATAATGCAGAGGTACTAAATGATAAAACATTGCGAACAAATCTGTAGAGCAATAATCAGTTGACATGAGAGTCTAATTAGTAGGGACAAAGAGTCAAGCTGATGAAATTTAGAGATCAAGATATAAGAAGTCCATGGAGATCATAATTTCAAAGGAATATAACTTGTAACTTTAGGGGATCCTAGAGGTAATTAATACAGGCTCAAGAGGTGATTTTCACTATGTAGTATTTTGCTCTTTTTGGACTCAAGAGATGACTCCCATAGCGTAGCACTTTATCCTGTATGGCACATAGTTCCCATTGAATCAATAATTAAGAGATAACGTATATCAAATGATGAACATGTATCAATGAACATAACTATAGATTTGTCCATATACAAATGAATTCCAAAAACATATATACCATTTTGGGCTAAGAATATCAAATAGCAAGTCAAGCAAATCAATCATATAACAATAGTATCAATCAATCAATCATATCACATATAGGGGAATTGTCTAGATCTAATCTTGCATATCAGTTGGTGTAATGCTACATCGATCATTCAAACTCCCATGGGCACAAGTACTTTCGGACATTCTGTTCAGGACCAGATCGGGCCCCCAAATTGCCAACCTTGAGTGTTGGGTGGACCCAAAGTCCCATATAAGTCACCAAACAATTCCATATAATGGCTATAAGCAGATTCAAGAGAGTCATGTTCCAGTAATGAGAAGGAGAACGAGTGCAAAGATACCAATTCATACAAGTTTGCAAAATTGAGAGAATCATGTCGAGAAGTATATTAATGGAAACTAAGTAGAGAACTTAGTAAGATTAAGGAATCAATAGATCAAGAGTAGAAAATTCTTGTTTCCATAAGGATTAAGAGGTTGAACTTATAGAGACGATAACAATCAAATTTCGCAGAAAATCACGTTAAAACAAGGGTCAAAACGCATCTATACAGTCATGCATGGACTAATAGGCACTTGATAAAATGTGGTTAATCGTAGGGTCGAGTTCAGAAAGACTTTGATAGAACGCGGTTGGTTGTATGGGCACGTTCAGAAGCAATGATGTAGAATGCTGTCAGGTTCACGATCGTGTTCGGAAGAAACTGGGTGAAAGGTGGTCTGGGTCATGGTCGCGTTTAACGCGGTTTATCGTGGTGCCGCGTTCGGAAGACAATAGGATGAACGCGGTCTCTGGGTGTGTCACATTCAGAATAGACAAAACAGAACCGTTGGACATAGTTCTCATGGGCCAGTCGAATCACATCTTAAACAGTAAGACGAGATTTAAGTGTCTTTAGGGTTTTTAGGGTACAAGTAGCTCGACGTCTATATGGGAATCTATGGCTCACGGAGACTTAGGTCTTAGTGAAGAAGTTCCAATTCGACAGGAGGAATACTCGGCCGGTGGAGGGTCTTAACTTCACCGCGAAATGGTATGCGAGAAATCAAATCAGAACAAAGGCGGTAGAATTGCGTCACCGGGGTAACGTGATCTCAAGATAAAACATTAATCTAGATCATCATATATCCAAAACGACGATCGTAACAAGTAAAACAATTAAAAAGTCGAGGCTAAACATGGAGAATGAAATCATATAACGTAAGTAACAAGGTTAACATTATAAGTTGAAGATCTAATTTTTTTAGACATGAGAGATCAATTTTGGAAGAGGAATCAAGGCATGATGTAGAAATAAGGACAATAAATGTAGAGTTAATCAAATAGGGACCTTAGGAAGAATTAGAATATTGTTATCAAGAATTTTAACATGATTTCACAAGTTTATTACCTAGTCAGTTTTATCCAGACGGCATGGTTTAGGAAAGACATGATTTTTAAAAACAAAATTAATAGTTTAAAATATTATTTTGAAAATCGGAATATCACATGAATCGAGTCTTGACGCGGTCGTCTCAAGCGCCGCGTTCAGGATGAAGAACATAAGATCGCGGTCTATACAGAGGGCGATCTGAGTAGAGAAGAGGATTGCGGTCTATCGCACGGCACTCTCATGGCGCGGTCTTTGCGATGGACGCGATCTTAGTCCGAAAAGCAGAAACTCGCAGAACACATTGGAACTCTAGAAAATCATGATAGGCAAAATTGACAACGAATTGGCAATATTTCAAAACATAACTTGCATAAAATCGAAGCATGCATCTAAATAAATTATTCCTGGGATTTAATTAGGGTTAGCCTGAGAAACCTATCAAATCGAAGACCAAAGAAGGACAAAGAACCACTCACGAACGCGAAGAACACCTACGAACTCCCTACGAACACGCCTTGATCACGCCCAGTAGCCTTCCCATGAACGATTAAGGTTGGCTGGGAGGGGAATACGAGGTGTTTATAGATCTAACCCCTTCTAGAGTCCTAATCCTTGAGATAACAAAGGGATAATATCAAAACGCCCACATTTCGATTTATCTCTAAAATAATCCGCCAAGGACTCTTCTAAAAATGATTTTATCTCACTCAAAACCCTGATTAGATGAGGGCAAACCTAATAAGGTCGATCCTATCCTTAATGGTCTAACACATTCTACAGTTTAGCTCACTAACGGCCCATTAATCTAATTAGATTTAGGGTTTCTATAAAACTAGGGCTTTAACACCCTCAAAGTCCCATAAAGATTTTAACATTAGCCCAAATTAATTTAATCTTAGTTAATTTAAAGGCTTATGTCAATTATTGCAAATATTAATTTTAGTTGACATGATATTCATTTGATGTTTCACAAAATGATATTTTAATTTACCATTATATTATTTTATCACAAGGAATATTATTTATTAATTATTCCCATTTCTCATGATCATGTTCGATCTTGTTATTATATCAATTTTTTCTCAGCTATAAATATTATTATAAAATTTTCATTTATTAATTTAGGCGGGTTGTTACAAAATACATTATGGGAAGGACTTTTACCTACAGAAAAAAACTGCGGCATATTCTTTCAGCTCCTCATCGTCAATATTAACACTGAATAAAGAGCTCTTGTCATAATTAATTTATGAACCAGAGCATGCCTCAAAACTCTTCAAAATGAATGAGGAACTTAGTCTGATATCACTGACCTTGTAGGAAAAGCAAGGTGTCATCTGCATATTGTAGAAGAGAAATAGAGTCAAGCAGTCTGGAAACCTTGGCACTGGCAATGCGTTTCTGAGTTTCAGTATTCTTCATCATTTGGCTGAGCATGTTGGCCACCAATAAATACAGAAGGGAGTTGTTGGCCACCAATACATGCAGAAGGGAGAGAGAGGTTCCCCTTCTTGCACCCCCCTTGAACTAGTGAAGAAACCTCATGCAGTCCCATTGAGGATGACTGAGAACCTAGCTGAAATCCCTTGAACTAGTGAAGAAACCTGATGCAGTCCCATTAAGGATGACCAAGATCCTAGCTGAATTAACACAATGCTGAGTAACAGAAATAGCTTTCTGAGGAAATCCATGAATGGACTTAACATTTCACAAACTCCTCCAGTCCACTCTGTCATATGCCTTGTTGAAGTCTAGCTTGCATAACAGGTGAGGGTTCTTGCTTCTTTTGGAAGCAAATAATAACTCGTGACCTAGCAGGAAGTTGTCCTTCATTCTCTGACCATGGATGAAGGCGGCGGATTGATTCTCCTCTATAATGTTAGGTAACACAATCCCCAATCTTGTGGCCGTAACTTTTGCTACAATCTTATAGGAGCCTTTCAAACAGCTGATGGGCTTGTAGTCCTTCAGTTCTAGTCTTCTAGAGCCTCCTTTTTGGGTAGCAAAACCAAGAAGGTTTGATTCATAGCTTCACAAGTACCTCCCAAATCCAGAACTTTTGTTACAGCATTAAGCACATCAAGTTTCCCTAAAGCGGGAAGCCCAGAATTTTTGGAAGAAGAAAATAGGAATTCCATGCAGCCCAAATGCCTTGTCACTACCCAGGCTACGTACTGCTCTTTGGACCTCTTCCTCCTCAACTGGCGTGGATAACCAATCCTGCTCTTCACCACTCAACCTTTTATCTCCAAGATCCACCCACTTAGGGAACCATCTGTGCTCTGCAGTGAAAGGTTGGCCGTAGAAGCTAGCAATTCGAGCAGCAATTGGCTATTCTTTGTCCATTGACAGATCCTCCTTTTTCAGCACTGTTATCACCTTTCAACTTCGTCTGTCATTAGCTACTTTGTGCAAAAAGGAACTATTAAGTCACCTTCCTGTAACCAAGTGATTCTGGTTCGCTGCCTCCAACAGTCTACTTCTTGCAGCCAATCTTCAAATGGAGCCTTGAGTAAAATCCTTTGTTGCTGTTCTTGCACTGTCAAGCTCCATTGTTTTTCCAGTGTGTTGAATTCCTTGATTTCATTTAATAGAAAATCTTTCCTTGCATGTTGCTGGATACTCCAATTATATGCCCATTTCTTGATTTCATTTCTTTAGTATATGCACAGTGATGTTGTCATATTAAATGATTAATCCTATTGCTAGTTTGCATGGACCTTTTGTCTCCTTACTGTGGATGCATCTTCTGAATTACATTCGACCGTGACATGTCCCATATGGAGCCTTTTCCGGCCCATTAACTGGTGCATAGTAAGGTTTTGGAAAAATAAGTAGACCATTATCTTTAGGCTAGCAGCCACAAACCCCCCCCCCCCCCCAAAAAAAAAAAAAAAAAAAAAGGTTGTTTTGCTCTTCCAATGAAGTGACAAGCAGACCACATATTGATAGGATGAGACTTGATGAGGATGATGGGATGATGCTTTTAATTATGACTTCACGATTGCAGGACCCAGTCATAAAGCAAATGGCAGAACAAATTGCACAGGATCCTTCATTCACACAGATGGCGGAACAACTCCAGAACAGTGTCCAAGTTGCAGGTGAAGGTGGTATACCTCAGATGGATCCTCAGCAATATATCTCAACTATGCAACAAGTTATGCAAAATCCTCAGTTCGTGACCATGGCTGAGCGTCTTGGGAGTGCTTTAATGCAGGTGGTGATAATCTCCATGCATTTGTTTTGTTTATCCTCTGACATGATTTTCTTTACTTGCATTGTTCAAGTGAAACCTAATACCTTTCACATGTTTCTTAAGGATCCTTCTATGTCAAGAATGCTGGACAGTCTCACCAATCCATCCAGTAGGGAACAACTTGAAGAACGAATGGCTCACATCAAGGAAGATCCATCACTTAAGCCAATTCTTGATGAGATTGAGACTGGAGGTCCATCAGCAATGATGAAGTATGAGACTTAAAAGCATCACTGTGTTGTATCAGTGAACATTCTATATGCTTGAAGACAATCCTTTCTCTCTTTTGGTTTTAGGTATTGGAATGATGCTGAAGTCCTGCAAAAGCTGGGTCAGGCCATGGGCATTGGGGCATCAGGAGATGCTGAAACATCAACTGAGGTGCCTGGACCAGAGGAAGCCGAAGAAGAAGCTGGCTATGAGGATGAATCTGTTCTTCATCATGCTGCAAGTACTGGTGATGTTGAGGTATTGTTCTTATTCATGCATTCTTGTATTTCCCAACTTTAAATAGAAAACAATGAAATGAGGCTATGATGGATGATGTTGACTCTTTCCTTGTAGCTGTTTTTCCTCACCCTTTTTGGTCTTGATTCCAGTTGGGACCTTGTGCACTTTGAGATGGAATAATGTGGAAGAAGAATCTGGTTGTCGCTTAGTATGTCATGGATTACTTTCCTGCTTTTCTTTAACATATCTTCTTTGTACTGTCACAGAACTGCATAACATATCTTGCAAGAAATACCACCAAACACATTTTATTCCAACAGGTGGACTCATTACTCGTGTACCCTCTAAATCATAGTTGTCAAGGGTGGTTATGCGGGAAGGCATTTTCTCAGCAGCTAGGAGCACACATGTTTTGTTGGTTCTCAAAAAGGCGGCCTAAAGTGCTGCTTAGGTGGGCCAGGCGGCCCAAAGTGGCCGCCTGCATGCCTTGGGCCCACTTGGCCCGACCCAGAACTGAAATGGGATCCAGAAAACCAGATCTGAACATAAGACCACCCCCTCCCTCCCCCCTTCGCGGCTAGGATTTCCTCGCCAGATCCTCCTGTCATCATCACCGTCTGCTACAGCCATCCTGCTGTTATCGCCGTCTCTCTCATCGTTCTCTCCCACAATCATGGCTGTCTCTCCACTGGGCTTGTCTTCTCTCTCCTCTGGCCTCCCGACATCATTCTTCCACTGTCTTCAGCCACCCCACTGTGGTGACCAGGGTCTCTCTCTCTCTCTCTCTCTCTCTCTCTCTCTCACACACACACACACACACACACACACACACACACACACACACACACACACACACACACACACACACACACACACACACACACACACACACACACACACACACACACACACACACACACACACACACACACACACACACACACACACACACACACACACACACACACACACACACACACACACACACACACACACACACACACACACACACACACACACTCACTATATGTCATATTAGTGTTGTTTCATATATTTTAATGATTATAGTAAACCTTTGTATAGAAAATTTTATTAGGCTTCTTGTTGGCTGGTTTTTATGGACTTAACGCCTAGGCACTTAGGCGCACGGGGCCTCAGGTATGCCTTGGTGGGCCTTACCGCCTTGAGAACCATGCTCTAAACCTAGAGGATACTTTCTACATTTTGAAAAAGGATGTTGGTGGGTGGACATGTTTTAGGTTTATGCATGCCTTTTGGAGCTCCTATGTACACTTCTCTGTGTGATGTTGCTGTAGCCTTGGTTTGATCCTTTTACTTGACGATAGTGTTGTAGGTCTTTGGGGTATACTTTTCTTGTGCTACATCTACTTTTGCATTGTTATGCACTGAATTTATGTTTCAGAACCCCCCATCCACTGGGGGGGTGGAAAGAAAGAAGGATTTACATGTTCCGTGTTCCACCAGGGTTTGAAGAATGCATTGGCCACTGGAGCAGATAAAAATGAAGAAGACTCGGAAGGAAGAACAGCTTTGCATTTTGCATGTGGTTACGGGGAGGTAAATTCTCAAAACAATGACATGTTCTACTTCTACATTTTAGCAGATTAAGCTGCCTTTTCATCAGAAAACTACTATCTCAATTGTAATGATTGGGGGGGGATTCGCCTTAATGGGAAAAATATTTGCTGTTTATGGATAAACTAATTCCTTTTCACTTTTCAATTATCACATTTCTTCTCCAAATATTGAAACTAGACATGCCTGTTGATTTATTGCTTATTTCACCGTGTGTTGTCATGTTTTTTGCTTATTGACAATTGTAGTCTAGACTTCTATTTTTAGTTGCATTTTCCCTATGATACAGTTCACTGATTATTGTGAGGTTATAGCATAATTATCAAGATGGGAAATGAAAGTGGGAAGCAAAGCATGAAGTGAAAGCAAGAAATGCTTTGATTGATAATGCTTTGAATTATAAATTAAGGTGAAACAAGAAACAAATGCCAATTTTGAAATTAATTATGACGTGTAAATGAGCTTCCTGCTAAGTATGGCTTATGGTAATTGTGAGCATTAGTATGGACAGTCCCAACTTCTAGCATAATTCCCAGAAAAAAATAGAGGAAAAACAAAACCAGGACATGTATTTGCTGCAAGGAATTTGCAGATGTCGGGTTCACATTAGCATGTCATGAGGACTTGTATTTTGTTGGTATAAACTTTTGCAGTTTGTTCATCAAAAACATTGGTGCTGAAGCTAGAGGCATCAGGTACATTGGGGCTGAAGCAGGAACTTTACAGTCATCAAGGGTGGCGGTAATTCAAGGTAAAAACTAGGAACACTTGTACAACAGTGGCAAAAATGCCTCACTGGAGATATAGACAAAAACTGGAAAAGGTTCATCAACTTAAATCGGTGTTTTCAGATGGAGGACTGCAACATGCGTTTGCACCTCACATTTGGGACACCAACAGTCCACTCAAGGTCAAGTTGCTGGTTTGGAGGATTTCCCATGGGCGGCTGCTCATGTGTGATAGAGTGGCTCCTTTCTTGCAGCATATGTCCACTTTCTTCTGTTTATGTGGGGATGCGGAGCAGGATTTGGATCATTTGTTCGTAGGCTGCCCATTCACACAGGACATTTAGGCAAGGATCGCCCAGCTCTTCCAGCAGATGCCCTATCATTTTGAGGGGGTGCACCAGCTCTTCCTCAAGTGGCATAGGAGGTGGAACCTAAAGGACGACTCTGTCATTTGGTGGCTTGTTCTTCATGCCACTCTATGGGCCCTTTGGAGTGAGGAATAGAAGAATCTTCAAAAGGGAGGCGAGATCGGAGGATAGGATCTTTTCTTTTGTTTGTGACACGGTGGCCTTTTGGGTGAGACACTTATGTAATGTGGAGGCTCATAACTCCTCCCTTTTTTTGTTTTTGGGCAGTCTGGTGAACCCTCTTGGTTGGAGATTTTTTGCGTGGGAGATTTTTTGCATAGGAGATTTTTTGAGAGCTGAGAGCTTATACATGTACATCCCTTTCTTCTTTCAATATATTAGTGGTACTACTCACTTTTCAAAAAAAACTTAAATCAGTGTTTTCATTAGCTAAGATGGGGTCAGAAGCAATGTTTACAAAACTGGTTTTAGGAACCAGGCCAGTTCCAATCTCAGGTCTGTTTTGGCCAAAACTGGCCAGTTCTGGTCAAAACTGACCACCAGATCTGGGCAGGTCGTGGCCGGTTCCAGAATCCCCATCTGCTTCACCTGGTTTGGATGAAACTGGCCAGTTTTTTAAACCATGGTCAGAAGCATTGCATCTCCATAGCATCCCTGCTTGTTGGATGTGCAATATGGTGGCCGTTGCAGCAAACCTTGGAATTTCACCTTGGTTTGCCAAGGTTCACCATAAATAATTTTGTTCGAGCCCAGTTCAAGCAGAAATGACATTGTAATAAAGTACCAAAATCAAATATGAGATAAAAATAATCACCATTTACCACAAACACATTGCAATGAAGTACCAAAGAACATCACCATTTATCACAGACAGGCATATCATTTGACAGCAAACAAACACCACATACACATCAAGTAATAACTAGAAAAGTAACAAGGAGAATAGAACTACTAACGTCAGGGTTCAAGAGTAGACTGTGTGTGTGTTTGAATTTGTGTGGATGGTGTATGTATGTGAAAGAGCAGAAGGGCCTGTTGCAGTAGAGGCCCTGTTGAAGGAGTGCGTGGGTGCCTTGACAACTATGGCTACTGCACTACATGTGAAGGTCAATAACCATATGTGTTCAAAGTACAAGTCTATTATCAAATATCGCTGCATTTCAGTAGTTATGTGCACAATGCTAAGATTAAGAACTATCATTAGGTACATGCATGATATTTGCGATTGATAGTAACTTGTGCCGAAACTGGAGGAATTACGATGACAACCATGGCCGAGGGAGAGGGAGAATGAGAGGAGACAAGGGACGATCGCTATGGAAGGAGGCCCGGGCGACCTCCACAGACCTCCTGACGGTAAGACCCACTTTCCAATCTATGCTTCCATTGCCTTGCTAAAGGGCATCAGGTGGCTGCATGCAGGAGAGAGGTTGTTTGCTGGCAATGCAAGAAGCTGGGGCATCTGAGCAGCAGGTGCAACACAGACATTCTCCTTGCATTGTATGTGACTATGCAGTTAGTTCATGAAGTCAAGCCTGTGCAAAGTGTAGAAGTGCCCCAGTAGTTTTGGCTTGTGGAAGCACCACGTGGTCCTTCTCGTATATGCGCAACGTGAAGGCTCTTAGTGGTGCAGTTATTCGTGAGATCCCAAATGGAAGTGTTGACTTTGGTGATCTTATTACAGCTGTGAAACATTGGAGGGAGGGTGGTTCGTGGTCCGTTAGTTATTTGTCATCAAACTCATTTTTACTTTTCTTTTCCAAAGCTCAGGGAGGGGGTCCTTAAATCAGTATCTTTACAAATAAAAGACTGCTCTTTAATGTGGTCAGAGTAGAAGGAGGGGCGAGGCACAAGAGAGGAGTCCAAAGGTTTGTTACGGTAGTGTCATGTCTGGTGCTCCATTGCCATTATGAGTGTGGAGGTTTTTACTGACTTGGTGGCTTCATTCGTTTTTTTAGTAGGTATCTATGAGCATACTAGATCGTGGCGGGATATGTAGTCTGCTCGTTTACAGATTGAGCTTAATACAATGGCTAGCATCGCGCGTTATTCGGAGCTTCGGTGTCGTAATAACTATTATTGGGTGCTTGTGGACGTTGAAGATCTGCTGTAGGACCAGGGAGTGCGGTATTGTTTAGAGATGTACTGTTAGCATGATCAGGATTCAGAAGTTGGGGTTCATGCTGGTGAGGTCAGCACATTTCCGAGGTTGAAGAAGACCGAGTTGGGTGAGTTGACTCGGTGCCAGATGGGTGGTCAGGCAACTACTTAAAGCTGGCCGCACCCAGTGGGAAACTTACTAGTAAACCAAACAATCCAACTTACCTCCCTTAAATCGTAATAAAGTTAAGGAAGTTCTGATGCAGTCTGAAGTGGAGGGCAGTGTATTTAAGAGGGGTAATGACTCTGTTATGCAGTTAATTCAAAATTTAAATGTGCAGAGAGGAGCAAGTTTGCTATGTGTTGGGGACATGTTGGGGAGTCTTCTAAGGCAAGGGAATTGGCCTGGCTGTAAGGCATCTCCTATCTTGCGGCCGAGACTGTTGTGGGGCTTCATAAGGAAGGGGTCGCCACAAAAGTTTCAAAGTTTATTGACAGCGGAGATTTCCTAAGGTTCCTAAGGTGATTGAAACCGAAGATCGTGATCTACGTGGTCAGATCCCATCTCCTTACAACACGGGGGGTACAACTTCGAGGTTGCTTGTTTCGACCCTGAGGCTTCGGGCGGAAGGCTGCAGTGACCTGGTGGAAGGGTGCAAGGTGTGCGACAGCATGCTTGTGCCGTCGACTGATCGCTCCAGGATGGCAGAGTCGTCCTCAAGGCTTGAGGTTCAGCCTCTTCTGGTGGAGGAAGGAAGGCCGGTTGTGCTGGAAGATGCTTACTCGCCCCCGGGCTGGCATCCTTTCACTGAGGAGTAACTTGTAGAGGTTGTGCCAGAGAAGGATGAAGATCAACCCTTAAATGAGATTCTTAGCAGAGCCAACCTAAATGAGGAGGTGAGGGTTTTTTTTTTTCTCTCATGGAGTAACAAAGAGCTCGTACAGAAAGTGACACTGTGTGGGTAATAAATTGAGGGCAAACCAGGGCACTTCCAGAGACTCTTGCGAACTCTCCATCAGGAGCAGCCCGTCCTGCCAAAACCAACCACAGTAAACGTGAGGTAGTGTCACTGATGAGGGATGCACAGAGTGCCGGAGTTGTTACATGGCAATGTTCCCATTGTCTCCGGTCAGCATTTGTGTAATTTTCAGCGGAGCTTTCGTGTGTTTAATTTCTGGTTGGTTTGTAGTTCTGTAAGGAATCTCTTCTCCAATAATGATTATACTACCTCTGTTCATCATTGAATAAAATTGGTGGTATGATCCACATTTCTTTCGAAAAGAACTATCATTAGGTTGTGTTTACATATATTTTTGGGGGGGGGGGGTTGACAAGTGACTTTAAGAGTGAAGAAGCACAATTACGCAGTTTTTAATCGTGAGGAGTCCTAGAACGATGGATGAGGATCCCATGCAATTTTTTCCCAAAGAAATTGCAGTATTACCACCCATTTTATTGCTAATAGAGATAGTATAACTTGTGGGTGGAGGAGAGGCTTCTCTCCCACCAAAGAAGTTATTCAACTAGATGGAGGAGCTTACAAGTCATTAAAGGCTCTCTTCCATCCATCTAAGGAAAGATTGAGAATGTATCTATTCCGGTTGTAAGAAAAAGAGAAAAAATCAATACATTTTTTCTGTATGAAAACTCTACTTCCCCAGAAATGCAATCATAGCATTCTCTTTAAAAGATAGCATGTACGATGAGGATTTGACTTCTTGAACAGTTACCAGGCTGATTTCTCAGGTCACGAAAGTTCTTCCACTTGTTCTCAGTAGAGGATCCACGCAGTTTGATATTTTCGTCTATTTATTGATGTAAAATTAATGTTATCTCTTTTCTTTATCAGAAGTTGAGTCACTAATAAGCATAAAACAACAAAGTGAGTTTGATACCTATGGACGATTACCAACTTTTCTAGTTCCACCCAACATCTGGGCATATATCATATAATATATTTTTCAAGGACTCCTAAGGACTTGCATATTTACACGAGGGGAAAAGGTTGATGAGACATAACCATCAAGAAAAGTCAGAGGCAGAAACCTTCAGGGCCGCCAGCCCATCTTGGGGGCCTAGGCCAACCATCTAAGTGTGTAGGCGGCCACTTTTTACATCAATGGTTCTTACCATCACTTGATCAGCAAAAACAATAAGGTTGCCATGAGAAGGAAGAAGCACCAGATTGGTTTGTTGATTCAGTCAGTTGAGGCATTGATAAAAGAACGAATAATTCTGGGGATACACATGCTGTTTAGTGGTACTTATAGTTGTCAAGGCTACCCAAGGCATTCATGGGGAGCCTAAGTGCTTTGTGATAAGGCGTCTACCTAGGTGTCGCCTTAGGGCCTTTTTAAAAACATGAAAGATATATATTTCCAATATATAAATGAAGAATAAAATACATTAAAAATTACATAATGTAATATTAAAAATAGAGAGAGGGGTTAGGGAGAGAAGGGGGAGAGAGAAAAGAGAGAGAGAGAGAGTGAGGGGAGAGCACACCGAGAGAGGGGTAGGGAGAGGAGAGAGGAACACAGAGAGAGGGGCACGTGTGCACACACACACACAAAGGGAGAGAGAGAGTTTGTAAATGGAGAATGCGTTTTAACATGATCTGCTTAAAATGGAATATGTTATAGGTGCTCAAGCCAGGCAGCCCAAGGCACCTAGGTAGGGCGCCTTGGCCCACCTATGTGGGTGCCTTGCCGCCACTCGCCTAGGTGGGTACCTTGCTTGCCTTTCTTGGGGGGTAGAGAGGCTGGTTGGCGCCTTGGCTCTTTGAGGAGGCCTGGTTGCCTAAGCACCACCTAGGTGTCGCCTAAGCGACCGCCTTGACAATTATGACCGGTACTGATATAACAACCATTGGTTTCCTTTGTTTTATTGTAAGCATGGTTTTCCATATCGTACATGATTGCACCAATTTGAGCGATTCGTATGGGATCTAGCCCAGACCAAGCCCCGTTTCGGTTGTATCGCTAGGACCTTTGGCATATCAAATGGGCTTTTTATTACTCCTGTGCAAATTTGGCATTTGACTTTTTATTACCCCTTCTCCAGTACAAATTTGAGATGATTACGTGCTTTTACCCCACAAACATAGGCATTTTCAAGGGTTAACAGGGATTAAATCATTCGAAGATTGTATGAAATGATGTGTTTGTTGAAATATTTCTTTTATAAGTTAGTTTTTTACTCTAAAAAGCCCTAAAATTTCATAAAAAATTGATTTTGGTATAAAAAATGCCATGAAATTGCCTCAACATCAATTGTGTAACTTGGCCGAGTCTGTCCGACTTGGACCAACTCATACCGGATCAGGGCCTGCCTGAGTTGATGCGGGTCAGTCCGTTAAACCTCGAGTGTAACTACAGGACGTGGCTTGTGTTTTCTAGGCAGTGAGTTTGTAAAGCAATCAGGTGGCTGGAGTAATGTATGTTCTAGGTAGGTTCCAGCTTAATTCTATGCTCATTGTAACGATCAGAAAGGTTGATTAAACTATTATGTTGCATTGCATATTCTAGTGATTAATCAAGAAAAAACTATGTTTTGATCCATGTTGATAGGTTTCATTAATCTCAATGCTGTTCCTTTTCCCCCTAGAATAATTAAATATTCTATCTGGCTAAAGCCTATCTTAGTTGGATGTCTTTGAACATGGTCTATGGACAAGTATAAGTATGGGGATCTGATGCAGGAAGACAGGTTCGGTGGCTGGGTTAGGACTGGGATGCTGCTGGCACACTTCTGCATGCTCCAGGAGTCAGGGTGTTGACATTGGGATGGTGGATGTGAGTGGGGCAGAGGGTAGCCCTGTGCACACTGGGATTTGGTGGGGTGTCCAAATGGGGTGCAAGTGGGCCGAACGATGTTGGGCACACGGATGCATCTGCTGCCATTGATTGGGCTTTGTTGGTGTGGTTCTCGAAGGAGGAGGGCATGTAATGGTGAGGAGCATTAGAGTGCTGGCACTGATGTTTCCTCCAGCTGTGGTGCTGAGACTAGGGGGTCCTACATTGGCATGTTAGACAAAGGGGAGAGAACAAGGAAAAGGGTTGCATTTTAATACTGCTCATGGTGGGGTGGATAGGAGAGTTCTGTTTGTGGGGAATAAAATGAAAGCAAAGAACATGATCAGGCTTTGGGTGTGGTCTGTGAGGAGAAAAGAAGTGAGGGATCCAAACAAAGAGGGATCCAAACAAAGAAAGATGAAGCACATAGGAGAATTAAATGCTCAAGGTGAGGTGAGTGGAGAATAAAAAATTAGAAAAAAAACAAGAATGTGGAGAAGAGGAGTGAGGAGCAACTGATGGAGCTCGACTGGGATGTGACACAGAGTTGCTGCTGACGTTGGCCTGTGATGCCATTGTGCGAAGGCCTTGCTCATGCAGTGTGGAGTTCTGTTGCTCTGCCACCTTCACAGTCGGTGGGTTCTTCATGTTTGCATAGTGGGCAAAGAGAAGAGGAGAGGAGAGGAAAGGGAAGATGAGCAGAAGGCACACAGAGCAGATTGAGGGAGAAAATGGCAAATGTGGATGACGGCTGGGCCTCTCGCCTTCCCCTCTTGGGCTCTTTATCATGAAGCTACTGTTAGGGTTTTCCTATAATGGAAAAGGGTGGCTATTTTATTGATCATTCATTGCATTGTTTGTCCATTGTGTACAAGAGTGGTCCCTATATATAGGGAACATTACATTCAAACCATGATATCTTTACCCTTGTCAACCCAACAAAAAAATTGGCGCGCCTACATAAAGAAAAGGCCCACTAACACGAGGCCCACCTAAATACAAATAACAGAAATAAACGTTTAAGGACAGATCCAACTAGAATAAAAAAATAGAAAGCATAAAAGAAATATATATATAAGAAAAAGTAAAAGGACTCTACTATGTCTAATGATCATCTTCCGCTAATTCCTCTTTGTTGTACGGCACATCATTAAATCCCATTTGGTGACAGCTGAACTTTCTCCCACACCACGATTCCTTGTTTTTGCCAAAAAGTTTGTTGGACTTGATCAAAGGATGGTCTATGGATGTTGTATGATGTTATATTCACTTCATCTTCCTTTAATAGGGTTCGACAGTTGGTAACGTACAATGGACATGAATTGGTAATTTGTACTCAAGTATAAGGTCCATAGTTGTCAAGGCGACCAAGGCGAGCTTGGGGTCCTCGAGTGCCTAAGCGCTTAGACGCCTGCCTAAGCGGCGCTTAGGCGTCAAGTTCATAAAAAATATCATCATTAATATATACGTAATTATATATATATAAATTAATCATGATTATTACAAATATGGGAAACAACACTAGTATGAACATAGAAATAAAAATTAATAGAAATGACATTGCAATAAAATATCAAAATTTATTTTGAGATAAAATTAACAATAAAAATTAGACTTTCAGAATGAATAAAATACTAACCTTATGTTTGCCAATTTCTTCCAAAAATATGCAAATCATACTCGGAATAACATACATATAATATAAAGTAGATACGAAAAGAAGAAGACATCTCCCATTATCACATACAATCAATAATAAAGTAAACAAACACATAACTAGGGAAGTACCATAGATCACCATTGTAAAAAAAAAAGACATACACAATTCAAATTAAAATTTAAAATACTTTATTAACAAATTAACCCCATTATTAATTGAAAGAGGGGAAGGCAGGATAGAGAGAGATAGTTGCGAACTGTGTGTGTGAGAGAGAGAGAGAGAGGAGGAAGGGTGGGGGAAAGAAGAGATAGACAGACAGAGGGAGGGGGCAGGAGAGAGAGAGAGGGTCGGTCTCACTGTGAGTGTGAGAGAGAAATAGAGAGAGAGTGTTAGAGTGTGGAGCCCGAACTCGCCATTGTGCGCCCTCACACGCGGATCGACCTGCGCGGTCAGGTCGCGGGATTCGACCTGCCCGGTCAGGTCGTGGGGGTGAAGGGGGCAGCGCCCCTTGCGGGGGTTTCCGGGGGCAAAGAGGGAGACGAAGCTAGCAGGGGGCCGCCTAGGCGCCGCTTTTGGTGCCTAGGCCGCCCAAGCTCAACAAGACGTGGGGGCGCCTTGTAGTAAAAAAAAGGCCTGCCCTTAACAACTATGATAAGGTACATACAGCAATGCATGCTATCAATATTTCAAATGAAACCCTCTGTATCTCTTTTGTTCAAGCTTCTAATCAACATCCTTTTTTTCCTTTAAGCTAATGTCTTGAAATCAGTACAAGTTAAAAAACCTTGTGAAATATTGGGGAACAAACTCTGTTAGAAAAATCTTGCATCATTTAGTCTGGATGAGCTGTTTGGGCCAGGGCTTATTTACCTGAAGTTTCAGGGAACGGTAATGAAAGAAATACAACTATACAAATTAGCTCTTCACTCTAAAGAATCTTGATTGTTGTTGGTTAAAATTTAGAAATATGGTCTGGATAAAAAAAGTCATACATCATTAGAGGAATTTTTGTCAAAATTTTGGGAACTGATGTTACTTTCATGAAACATCAAGGGATGATGATGACAGAAATAGTGACAGTGCTGCCTAGTAGATGTTCGGGAAAATCAGAGGAAGGCAACATAGGTGGTCTTGAACATGCCATCCTTGTGCCATTTTCAACACTTGTTAATGACACATTTGGAGGTTGGTTGTTTTAGCTTGTCCAATATAGACCGTCTCATTTATCATGTGAAATGTGGAAGAATGATGATTGGTTATAGCATGAAACAGGTAGCCGGTGAATACGAATGTCCTCGGTGAGTTTAACAATGTAATGATATCACAGTGGATTTGTTTATATCTTGCATAAAAGTTTGAAAATGTGTTTATGCACACTGAATTTGGTCCATTCTATTATACGAGTACTGTCTGTTGTTTACTTGTATCTTTCGTGAAGCCAATTAATGCCTTTGGGCTTCAGGCACCTCTAAGTTACGCTAATGAATGTGGCATAGGAACCAGATTCTAGTTAGCAGAAAGTCCTTAGGCAACATTTTTTCACATCTTCCACAAAGGTAGTTCTTTTGTTGGTTTCCCTCATGGTATGTTGGTTTTTCATAAAGTTTGCATTTCCTTATGGTTGCTGCCCCTATTCTGTCATTAACACTGATTTTGCTATAATGATGTGGAGTGAGTATAATGTAATACACCATCTTAGTTCTATATTTTCATTTCTAAATTGTAAACAGGTCCTTATAAAAAGGTTATGCCAATCATTTCTTTATATGGAAACCTTTAAAAGAGGATTTTTTCATTGTGCTAAGCTCCATAGTTTGGTCAATTAATATTTTATATCTTGCAATTCTGGTTACGGTTTTGTTTTCCACTTGTATTTATTTCCTTTTATAATCTTAGGAGTACAGACAAACTTGACTATCAGATGGGTTGATTGTTAATTTGATTTTTTCAATAAAACTAAAAAATATCATCATTTAATGTAAATGGTTTTGTTATTTCTTTAATTTGGGCAGCTGCTCTCATGTTTCTGTGGGCTTAAGAGAAATATCTGAGGCCATAAATCAGGATTCTGAGTTTATCTTCTCTACATTGTATAGATAAATGATTTAGTCAACAGCATGGAGTCATCCATGTAGTCAAGCTCTCATCCCTTGGATTGGTGTGCTTTTTTTTGTTCTGGGACACAAGTAGCTATGTTTTATGATGTGGCTTAAAAGGCTAACATGAGAAGCTCTTTATCTTTTCCCTGACATGCACAACAAAATGAGGAAAGCTCCCTCCCTCATCCTCCTCTCCCAGTGCTATGTTCTGCTCATAAAGGCTCTTGCTCTGGCTTTCTTGGTTGCCTGTGCATCCCCCTCCCCTGGTGCTATGTTCATGTTGCCACCGTCTTCTGCTTCTCAAACTCCTCTGTACACGTAATAAAATTTTCTTCTATAGATCTCGGCACCACTACTCACTCAAGGCCCTCGAAGAAGTGCATTTTTTTCATCATTCCATTCATCAAGGCTCCCTACCAAGTTAATTTCTTTCTCTGTTCGTATTACATATGTCGCTGCATGATAAATGTACGCAACAGCATGCACAAATGATGGAGAACTAAATTCTTGATTAGTAATATCTTCATTTTTAGCGAATTGAAATTAAAAAGAAAAACCAAAAGCTGCAAAGTTAAATTACAAGGATAGTGGTGTATGAGGTGATCCTCACCTTAATAAATTGATGATGCTATTATGGAAGAGAAAACTGTGGATCCAGGGGTGTGGTTCCAACAAAGAACTGCTCTTTCGAGGTGGAGAGGTGATCGTGCCCACTGTTCCACGGCAAAGTATCCTGTTTCCCATGTGTCAAAAAGTTTGAGTCACAGAGAAGCCAACCATTGTGTGCACGATTCTATGGCACAATATCCTATTTTCCATGTGCCAAAGAGTTTGAGAGCATAAAGAAGCCGGCTGCGGAAAGTAGATGTCTCTGTGGAGTGTCAGCTGGCCCTGAAGGAAGATGCTGTTCTCTGGTAAGGTGTTAGGCTCGTCTAGAAGGGAAGGGGGGAACAGTTCCACGGGGAAATCCAGCTTTTCTCTTTTTGTTGTCTGTGAGGGAAATGATGAGTGTCTCATGCTAGCCTTTTCAACCACGTCATGTAAATTGTAAGGTGGTTAGTTGCTGCATCCCGTGATGAAAAGCACACCGATCCAAGGTATGAGAGCTTGACTGCATGGATGACTTCATGTAGTCAAGCTCACTGAATCATTCCTCCATTCTATATGTATATAGAGGAATGTTACAATGCGAGCTGGCCCTAGCTCAGCCTCCAATGTTTATTGGATAGCTGGATTCCAAAAAGAGAAGGGTTCAAACTCCCCACATGGGCTGGGGATTTGGGTGGGGTGGGCGAATTTTTCCACTTACCCGTGCCCGCTATGTGCGATGTGTCCCATTTGTTAAAAACTCGGCCTCGAATCTTCATCAGATTGTGGAGCTACCATGCAACTAGCCGCATGTTAAGGTGCAGGTCACATTATAACATTCTTATCTCTGTGTGTGTGTGTGTGTGAGAGAGAGAGAGAGAGAGAGAGAGAGAGAGAGAGAGAGAGAGAGAGAGAGAGAGAGAGATCACTTTTTGGACTGGTTAGAATAAACTTGTATTAGTAATGGGCCCCATTTGTTGTGCCTTTAGTGCCCAAAGTTTACAGGAGGGATGATGGGTGATGAGGAAAGAAGTGGTGGGCTACACCAAAACACACACACACACACACACACACTACACTGGCCATCTGATGAACATTGGGTTGTTGATCAAATGGCCCAGCAATGCATGCCAGACTGGGTGCATATCAATTGTACTCAATAAGGCGGTTTTACAGGGTCATTGTTTTTTCCCCCTTTTTCGTAATCATTTTATCTTGATCCAATGAGTCAAAAAGAGTGTTAATGGGGAACATTCCAGAATGTTTTGGGGGGAGAGAGAGTTTGTATGTGACGGGGGCTAGAGGGACCACCCGGGGCTCTTGATCAGAAGGCCCTGAAAGCCAAAACAAAACAAAATCCACCTGGGTTCGTGCTGGTGAATTGCCCAGGATGGATGGGCGGAGTGACTCGCCCATCCCTGCCTGTCACTGTTAGCGTCTTTGACAGTGCTATCTTATACATACACATATAAATTCTCAGTTGAAAGCCTGTTAGATAATATCCAGTGGCCATCATTTCCAATTTATTTTTTATTTTGTTACAGTTGTGAATGAGTTGTGCAGGAGAAATCCTATATTTGTTTGCTTACAGGGAGCAACCAGCCATTGATTGTGCTCCTAGTGTGATCCTTAATCCCTTTTCCTTGACATGAATTTGGGGTGCTGGATGTGCCACAAGATAGGATCATATGCTGATAGCTGTCCAATCATGCTCTTGCACCATGTAGTCCGAGGTGTGAGGTGACCAAGGGGTCGCCTCATGCCTCAAACGCCTATGCAATGGCCTAGGCATTTGAGGCGTTTTATTAAAATAATATATATGCAATTCAAAAAATATAAATATATGTCTAAATATCAAAGAAATTACATACATACAATCAATATTTTCAATAAAATTAACAATAATCAAGATTTGAGACAAAAATACATACATATAAATAAGATAAGATTTGAATAAAGGAGGTTTAAACCAAGACTGGACCAAAAGAAGAAGGTTGAGAGTGAGGTGTTTGAGGCAAAAGCGAGACGGTTTGGGACTGCTTCACCTCCTCAAACGCCTAGGCGAGCACCTAGGAAGCTTTCTAATATGTATCAATAGGAAATCAAATTAGAAGGGTGGGATGAAAATGTTATGCAGTCTCCATGGAAGGGTGTGGGATGTGCCTTCTTTCTTGGATGTCTGTTCATGCGAAAGTGCCCTGATTCAACAGCCTGATTATAGCAGCATGAATCAGTAGCCATTGAAGTGCCTTCTTTGAAGAGCTATTCACACCTTTTTGTTTCAGCACTCTTGGGTGGTGAAACTTCCCAAGTGTAAGACTTGCTGCACACCCTGGGTGTGCAGTGGCTTTTATTTTTTGAAATTTTTTTTGACGTGGGTCCCAAGATACCCTAATATGCCGTGCAAGCCACATCTCCATTGGATTACCCAAAAAGAAATAAAAAAAGAAACCAGATCAAACGAATAGTGTTGGGCCCATTTTTTAAAAATCGGCCTGTTTCATTTTTATTTTTTTTGGATAATCGGATGGTGGCGTGACTTGCACGGCAAGTTAAGGTGACTTGGAGCCCATGTCAGAAAATTTTCAAAAAAAAAAAAAACCACTGCACGCCCAGGGTGTGCAGCACACCCGGGTGTGCAGCACACCCGGGTGTGCAGCAAGTCTTACTCTGCCCAGAAGGCACGCCTTGTGGGATAGAAAATTGAAGAGGCTATTGGATCTTAAGCCAATGGGCTCCCTGCTGGACTATATCTAGACCCTTTGAAGCTGATGGTTAGGATGCACAGGTACGGGAATGTTGATGTCGTCTCCTGATTTTCAGAAAATAGGCATGGTGGAATAAAGAAACATTTTTTTTTATGATTGTGGATATATTGCATATTATGTTCAAGAACTTCAAGCTTTCAACTGTCTGTATGTCACATCCCGGCTGATTTTATTTGAAAAAAAAGTTTATTCCACTATGCCTATTTTCTAAAAACCAACAGAACCTTGAATGAAGCAAATTAGCTTCTGGTTTGGACAGGAACCATGCTTTCTCATTGAATGTGCCTGATTCATTATCTAGATATTCAGATAAGTGGAAGATTCATTTACATATAACAGCATTGCGCCTGATATAGTTTGTGGCCAAAATTTCTGCATCCTATAGAAACTGATAAAATGAATATAAAAATTAATACGCGGTTATAAATCTTGCATTTTTTCATTGATCCCTTCTTGTGGTTGAGGGTTTGGTGTGCTGTTGTCAATTGTACATGTTTTCATTGTTGTTTGTGCAAGATGGGAGTCATGCTTGGGGGTGTGACAGATTCCCCCCCCCCCCCTGTGTTGGGTTTAGGGATTTTTATATGTTAGTAATCTTACGTAATTCCAAATAAGTCCTTGTAATATTCAATATAACGAATAACTGCCTCAAATCTTCCTCTGTTCCAAAAGAAGTCCCATGTTAAATTTCAAATAATTTCGTTCTATGGTTGAAGTAAAAATTTAACTTCACATTCAAAATGAGATTAACCCATTGGTTATTGGGGTTTGAGAGAAGGGGGGGGGGGAAGGGAAGAGATCCGGCGGGGGGTTTTCACCTCCAGCAGTGACACCCCAGTCCAGTGTGTGTGTGTGTGTGTGTGTGGAGAGAGAGAGACCCATCACCACTTCACCATGGCATGAAGCAACCTGCAGCGGACCACCTAGCGGTACCTCTGCCTACTGCTGCAGTGCACCACCCCTGCCCTCCAGCAGGCCCACTCCCAGCTCCTCATCACCAGCCTCGCCTTCTACACCTACCCCCTCAGCTGCTGCTACTGTTGCCGCCGCTTCTCCTCCGCCCCCTCCTATGCTCTCTCCATCCACATCCCTGTGCCCCACCACCTTCCTCTACAACCTCCTCATCTCCGCTGCCGCCCTCGACTGCCACCACCTCGCCTGGTCCCTCTATGCCGAACACAGAGAGAGAGAGAGAGAGAGAGAGAGAGAGAGAGAGAGAGAGATGGAAAGCTGGAGGTGGTTTCCACCTTTAGAGAGATCACAGGGGGAGGGTGAAAAAATTGTAATTTGTTTAAGGGTAATTGGGTTTTTTTAGAAGGAATATTCTCAGAAAGATTTCCTTTTCAGACATCCCTTAACTGCAGGGATTATTAGAGAACGGAGAGAGATTTGGGAAGTTATATGATATATTGAAGATTATAGGGACTTATTTGGAATTAGGTAATCTCACAGGGACTAACATGTAAAAATCCCTTGGGTTTAATTTTACTTAATCTCAAGCTTGTGACAACTTGGTGGTTGGTTTTCAGGTGAAATGCGCTCAGGTTCTCCTCGAGGCTGGGGCAACAGTTGATGCTTTGGACAAGAACAAAAACACTGCCCTTCATTATGCTGCTGGCTATGGCCGGAAAGAGTGTGTGGCACTTCTTCTAGAGAATGGGGCTGCTGTGTAAGTCCCATAAGAAGTATTGGCGTTCATCTTTGTATCCATATTTGTTTGCTTTCTAAAAGCCACCCATTTTCCTTCGTGCAGTACCCTTCAGAACTTGGACGGGAAGACGCCTATTGATGTTGCCAAGCTGAACAATCAGGATGAGGTGTTGAAGTTGCTCGAGAAGGACGTGTTCCTATGATTTTGTGAGGTTTCTCCATTGCAATAATGGAAATTTCCTCTATGCCTTCTGTGCTGCGGAGTCGTCAGATTTTAGTTTGTTGCGTCTTGTGCGTACAATAACTTTTCAGTATGTAATGTAGGTTCTATTGTTATTCAGTTTGGAGTTGTGGGTCCAATGTGATGGGGAGCAAATAATTAGGTGAATTCTTGCATAATAAATTGTTTTCAGCTTTGTGATACAACCAAATTAAGCATTCTAAACCTTCGATTGTTTGCTATCCATATCGGATTTCCCTTGCTGCCTTTTTCCTTGTGCTGCGTGGAAGCCAAAGCATGCAGTTGCGAAGCTAGTAAACTGGAGGAGGTAGCAAATGGCAGTCGAAGACTCGAAGTGCCCGTATGATCAACACCATTCCTTTGGATTTCATGCAATGAACTGTATTCGGGTATGTAAGGAAACAACGTTTCCAGCCTTAACAACAAAGAGGGGGAGAGAGAGGTCAATCGCCCACATTTCCTAGGCAGCCAACCAAAAATGAATGCGGAGTGCTTTAAAACTCTTAGTCATGTCATGTGTAGGGCTCAAATGGACCGTATCCTTAAGTCCGAACATTCGAACGATTTGGAATGTATACCCTGACAGTGTTGCAAACTTTGTTAGGTCCAACCAAGGTTTGTCGGAATACAGGCTGTGTCAGATTGTATCGGCGTAGTGACATGAGCATGGTACGGCACTGGTTGGGGGGAAGAAGGGTGGGGCGGGGGGGAGCATCGTCTGGCAGCATGAGAGAGAGTGGCGGGGTGGTTGGCATTGTTCCCGTCATTTGGCGAGGTGGTCGGCGTTGTTGGCATCCTCGGGGGTATTGGGGAAGGGGGTGGAAGGGAGAAGAAAGGGGGAGGGCCGATGTTGTCTGGCGACGCGAGAGAGAGCGTCGGCGTGGCGGGTGTCGTCCGGTGAGGTGGCCGGCGTTGTCAGCATCATCCTCTGATGAGTTGGGGAAAGGGGTGGAGGGGAGAAGGGGTTGTTAGGTTAGCTTCGAAGAGACGGAGGAGTGAGAAGAAGAGGAGGGCTAGATATTTATAAAATAATCTTAAAAAATTATTTTTTTCTCGTTTGGGACTCAAAAAAATTTATTTTCGAGCTGGTATGATACAATATCATTCCAGATCATATCTCAAGAAAATCGGCACACCCTTATCGGACGATCCAACAAATCTTTGGGCTAACAAAGATTTCTATCTTCTTTACTTTCCAACTCCAGAAGCTCATGTTCTTGATACCTATTAAGATAAGAGCCTCTGTGTTGATCTTTTTCTTCGGATCCGAAAGAAAGGTCTGAGAATTAACTTCTCAACGTCACAAGGAGAGAGGTTGAGTAAATACACATTAAATTATCTGGAACAAATTAAAATCTGCCCTTCAGTGGCGTATATGTAACTTAAAACAATCTAAAGCCTAAAACCTTGGAAGTTAATATCTATCAATCCTGCCCTGCGTTACTTGTAGAATGTGCTAGTACCTTACACATATGTGCACATATATAAGTCGAGCAATACTTAGAATTCGTGCTGGACTTTGGCGGGTGGGATCAGATGATAGACTCACGTGATATGTCATAAACTTAGACCTATCTATTTTTCTATGGACCGTAGTGCTAAAAGTAGACGTTCTAATGAAACATGCAATGAAAAAATATAGGTTTAGACTGAAATCTACACATTGGCTCAGTCCTACGCTGTAGTTTTTTAGACCAATCTTGTATGTTTTATTCAATCCTTTATTCTTCAGTGGCATGCTATATTTTTTAATCTTATGTTTTATTTTTCATTCATGTGCCCTATTTTTCAGTCCAACGAATAGGGCTAGGTTTCCGATGGATCACATGGGCATGTCAATTCCACTCATTATCACGTCACGTTATATGGCCCAACGAGAGGTCGGCGTGGACATCGACCGCATTTGGTAATGCAGTGGAGAGGGATTCAATGATTGAAATCCCCGATAACTCCACGGGCGTTTCTAAACGAGTCACATGATCTGGGCTTTTGTGCGGGCTGCGATTTTAGGCAGAGGAGAGAGATAGACACGATCCGACGGTGTGACCGGAATCCGCAGAAACTCTCCTGGGATAGCTTCTCAACGGGGTCGGCGGATTCTCAATGGGAAAATCCCCATTTTGACCCTGCTCAAGCCATGGTCCATGGTTGGTGACCTACCCCCCCATGCCCTCGTTGCTGGCCATTGAGCTCGCCATCGCGGACTCCCTTGCTGATGGCCGTTGCCGTCGAGCTTGCCACCCGCCTCCACCATCGGTCGTCGTCGTCATGGAGCTGTGTTCCCAAAATCCCCTCACCTGCCTACGTCTCGTCTTGCCGCGTGGAGAGGATGAATGACCGTGGAGAAGATGAACAGTAACACAAATAGTTACTGTTCATCTAGACTCAAAGTTCGCCATTGTTATCACAGTATTTATTGCAGGATCCCCATTACATTGTTCATCCAAATTAAATAAGGACAAAAATATAACTACACTTGAGGAGGGTAAATTTAGCTCGGTCCATAATCGGCCTATTAACGACGTGCCCAATCCAACTCCGAATCTACAACACGCCCATGGGACGCCTAGCGACGGCAACCTATTAAGGGGCGGTCCACCACGGCTCAACATCGGATTTGACAGCGCAGAAAGGCTATAGCCCAAGCGCAATGACCGCCGGAGAACCCTCCGACGACTGATCGTTATCCCCCATGACGTCGACCCTGACCCCATAACAGGCGAGCACGCCCCACGAGCGTCGTAAGACTCGGCCAGGGACCAGCCAACACCGGGGTAATCACCCTCCAACGAAAAACTCCCACCACAATCGCGGGAGACGTTACTCCACTACATACGCTCTTCCCTGTTAAGGGATAGGCCGCCCACACCAGGACAACCCCTATAAGAGGGACCTTGACGGAGAAGAGACACACGGTGGATCATTCTGCCAAATCGCTACACAAGAGAATAGAGCTACTAGCCCTGCTACAGAGAGAAAGAAGCAACGACCGCCCACACTCGAAGGAAGGCTCCCTCTTGCACGACCTTACCACCCAGCGAGCACTCACCGAGTGGACACTGGGAGCCGCGAGCACTCGTCTGGAGGATCTACACGGCTCCTTAGCCTTCTACTACGATCTCTCTTTCTCTCACCTGCTCTTCTCTACCCTTCATTAATCCGTTGCTGACTTAAGCATTGGAGGGTTATCCCCTGGAGTAACACCCGGGACTCCTTCTGACGTCCCTTGTGTTCTGGTGCTTGCAGGCTTCCACGGGTGCAGGATGACTTCCCCATTCAATAAATAGAGAAGGTGGTACGTGACATAGAAATCAGATTTCTACCTCTACACTTCTTGGCACCGTCTGTGAGAAAGCGAGTGAAAAGCTATGGCACCCCGTGGAAGTCTCCGCAACGCTAGCAACTGGGGGCGCGGTTCCCATCAGGGGCCCAACTCCCGCCGAGGGTCGCAAGAAGCTTCTTCGGCTCACCCCCGCCAAGAGGTCACCCCAGGTGACCTCGATGAAATCCGCCAGCAGATTCAAGCCCTGACGGGACTCTGCCACGAACGTTTGAACCGGCCTGCGGACCCTCAGCACGTCCCGCCCAAACGGCGGCAGAATGAGAGGGTCCGGACTGGGGAGAATTCACGCCAAATGCAGGAAGCCTCCCACGCATCGGTCGTAAGGACCCAACGATCGCGTAGCTCACCTACCCCAAGGGTGCGTAGCCCACTGCACTCCAACCCAGAGATGGATCGTCGGCTTCAACGTATCGACGAGATAGAGGACAAAGTCCGGTACTTGGACGATGTCCTCCTAGCCGCCAAGAATCGCGGCCTTATTGACGACGACTAGGACTTTCATTCTCCCTTCTCCAAGGATATCATGGAGGCCCCCATCCCACCAAAGCTCCAGTTGCTGTCATTCTCCTCCTATGACGGCACCACCGACCCGGCTGACCACATGCATAGTTTCGAGTCCCACCTGGTCTTTCACCGAGCCTCGGATACTGTGAAGTGCATGGCGTTCGTCACGACTCTTCAGGAGAATGCCCGAGCCTGGTTTGAGTCTCTGCCGACCGGGACCATCTCCTCCTTCCAATAGCTCAAGAAGCTGTTTAAGGAGAACTTCATCGACTGTCGAAAGGTGGCTAAGTCAGCAATGACCCTGCTCACTCTCAGGCAGGGGAAAGAAGAAACGTTGTGGGACTTCGTCTCCCGCTTCCGCACGGAGGCGCTCCAGATCCCGCATATCGACGTTAGCATCGCTGCTACCGCACTCACCCAGGGGACACAGGACCATATCCTTTGACGCGCGCTCGGAGTCGAAGCCCCAACAACCCTCACTGATATCCTCGCCCTCGCGCAGAAGCACGCGCGTTGCGAGGAGAACACTGGGGCCTTGGGACGCATGGCCGGAACCGATCGGTTCGACCGAAAGAGATCTGTCGACTCGCCGAGGGAAGGGCGGAACAAGCTGGAGCAATGCGACGGAGACCGCCGCAACCGCTCAGAAAAGGAAAGGGGCAATTACCGCAACTACACGCCCCTGACGGCTCCTCCCGACCAAATCCTGATGGAGATCCGCGAGGAGTCATTTCTCAAATGGCCTCCCCGGATGAAATCGGATCCGAACTCGAGGAGCAAGAAGAAATACTTCCGCTACCATCGTGACCACGACCACGATACCACCGAGTGCATCAACTTAAAGGACGCCATCGAGGACCTCGTCCACAAAGGACTCCTCGATAAATTCCTCGCCAAGGCCGCGGAGAACCGACAACGGACACCTCCGCCCCTCGACAACCGACCCAATGGGAAGGAGATCATGATGATCTCTGGGGGGCCGGCCGCGGGCGGAGATAGCACGAACAGGCGGCGACAGTACGCGTCGGCCATCAACACCGTGGAACGAGGCGACGACACCCGACTGGAGGCCGCCGCTCTGGGACATCCAAAGGATCCCATTGTCTTCTCGGATAATGACCTAGACGGTGTAACCACTCCCCATTCCGATGCATTGGTGGTCTCAGCCACCATCAATCAGTGTACCGTGCGTCGCATCTTAGTAGATAATGGAAGCAGACATGATGTTATTGTGTACGACTGCCTTGTGCTTATGGGTGTAGATTTGTCTAAACTCGCGCAGTTGCACACACCATTGTACGGATTCTCCGGCACTACAGTCCGCCCGGAAGGATGCATATCGCTCCCAATTACATTCAGGATCGCGCCGAAAGATGTGACCTTCCTCGCAGACTTCACAGTCGTCCGCGCCATGACTGGGTATAACGCCATCATTGGGCGGGGGATCCTCGGAACACTTCACGGCGTCCCCTCCTCTTATCACCAGAAGCTCAAGTTTCCTACTACACGGGGAGTAGGAGAGGTTCGAGGAGATCAGAGGGAATCCCGGAGGTGCTATCTCATCTCAACCCGCGATCGGTAGCCCGAGGAGACACCACCCGAAGATAAGGCGAGAACCGAAGATCCAGGTCCAAGTGCGAGCACTCCAGCGGAAGACTTATACCTCATCCAAGTAGGAGAAGACTCGAGCAGAACGCTAAGGATCGGGGCTACTCTATCCGAGCACGATAAAGAAGCCTATATAAACTTCCTCACAGCCAACCAGGGCGTGTTCACTTGGTCCGAGGACGAACTCCCCGGAATCCCACCAGAGGTCATTACGCACCAACTTCGGTTGGACCCAACTTGCTACCCGGTCTAGAAACGCCGAAGGCGTTGTAACCCCGACATCATCAGGGAACAAGTAAGCGAGAAGCTGTGCTCATGGCTACTCAGACCCACCCGGTACCCAGACTGGGTGGCAAATGTGGTCCTGGTTCCCAAAAGTAATGGGAAGTGGCGAATGTGTGTAGACTACACCGACCTTAACAAAGATACACCTAAGGATAGCTTCCCCATGCCACGAATCGACCAACTGGTCGACGCCACGGCCGGGCACGAGATGCTGAGTTTTTTAGATGCCTACTCTGGGTACCACCAGATCAGCATGCATGAGCCCGACCAAGACAAGACAGCATTCGTCACCGACCACAGCCTGTATTGCTACACCTGCATGCCATTCAGATTAAAGAATGCAGGAGCAACATATCAACGCCTCATCAACCATATGTTCGACTCGCAGATCAGCTGCAACATGGAGGTCTACATCGACGATATGCTCGTAAAGAGCCTCCAAGCTTCCGAGCACTTGGGAGACTTGGCGGAGACCTTTGCCACACTAAGAAGGTACAATATGAAACTCAATCCAACTAAATACGCGTTCGGAGTAAAATCAGGGAAGTTCCTCGGTTTCCTCGTCACCCACCGAGGGATCGAGGCCAACCCTGACTAGATCCGCGCGGTACTAGACATGAAGCGACCGGGACGGGTGAGGGACGCACAATGTCTCACCGGACGTATCACCGCCTTGACTTGGTTCCTGTCCCGAGTAGCCGAAAGGTGCCTCCCCTTCTTCCGACTAATCAAGCAAGCTAACAAGGCGCCGGAGAAGAAAGGAAAGATCGACTAGGACCAGGAGTGCGAGCAAGCGTTTGAAGAATTAAAGCGCTACCTGGCAACCCCTCCCGTACTCTCCAAGCCGTAAAAGGGAGAACAGTTGCTCCTATACCTGTCAGTGACGCCGAGCACGATGAGCGTTGTGCTCGCCCGAGAGGAAGTTGGTGTCATGAAGCCCGTCTACTACGTCAGTCGAGCACTACAAGGGATGAAATTCCGGTACTCGCGGACAGAAAAGTTCACCCAGGCCCTGGTCACGGCCGCCCGTAAGCTGCAACCATACTTTCTGGCTCACCCGATCGTCATCCTCACCGACCAACCCCTACGTCAGGTCCTCTAGAACCCTGACGCATCAGGAAGACTGGTCAAATGGGCAATCGAGCTGGGGGAGTTCGACATCAAGTTTCGCCCGAGGACTGCAATAAAAGCTCAGGCCCTCGCCGACTTCGTCGCCAAATGCACATTACCTACTAAAAACCTGCCCGAGCAGTCCTCGGGACCTACATGGGAGCTGTATGTCGATGGATCGTCCTGTGCAGCTGGCAGCGGAGCAGGACTGGTCTTACTATCGCCAAAAGGGGTAGAGCTCCAGTATGCCCTTCGCTTTAACTTCCCAACCACGAACAATGTAGCCGAGTACGAAGCATTACTCTCAGGGCTGCGAATGGCCAAACACCTGGGGGCGACCAGGGTAAGGGCATACATCGACTCTATGCTCGTGGCTAGTCAAGTTCAGGGAGAATTCAAGGCGCGCGAAGCATCCATGATCAAGTATCTGGAGAAGGCCAAGGTCGCGGCAAAAGAGTTCTCCAAGTGGTTCACATCCCTAGAGAAGAAAACGTCCGAGCAGACGCCCTATCTCGCTTGGCGTCTGCCACCACGGTTTCTATCTCCCGATCAATCTTGATTGAGGAGCTAGCAGCATCGAGCATAGAAGAACCAACACCCCAGGTAAACGCCATCGACTATGAGCCTTCCTGGATGGATCCCCTCTTGGACTTTCTCCTATGACAACAACTCCCAAGCGGCCGCGCCGAAGCCCGCCGCACGCGAGCACGAGCAGCCCACTTCACAATGGTTAATGGTCGGCTATATCGCCGGTCCCTCTCAGCTCCACTGCTAAAGTGCCTATTCCCCACGGAAGCAAACCAGGCTATCCAAGAGGTCCACGAAGGACTCTGCGGAAGCCACGTAGGGGGGCGAGCACTCGCACGGATGCTGATCCGGCAAGGATATTGGTGGCCTACTTTGCAACAGGATTGCCTTGAGTACGTCCGAAGGTGCCCTCAATGCCAGAGATTTTCCCATTTGCACCACCAACCGGCTGCGCAACTACACACCCTGATGGAGCCTCGCCCATTTGTTCGATGGGGGGTGGACATATTGGGCCCCTTCCCTGAAGCACAAGGGAGGAAGAAATTCCTCATAGTCGTCATTGACTATTTCACCAAATGGGTCGAGGCTGAACCATTAGGGAAGATTATAAGCGAAGCGACATGGAAATTCATGCTACGAAGCATCATCTACCGGTTTGGGATATCGAGAGTTCTCACGACCGACAATGACAGACAATTTGCGAGCACCGCCTTCCATGAGAAGTGCTCGAAACTGGGGATTTGGAATCACTACACTTCAGTGGGGCACCCTCAAGCCAGTGGATTGGTGAAAAATGCCAACATAACGCTCCTCCATGGTATTAAAACTCGGCTGAACCAAGCAGGCAACTTCCGAGCATCCTGTGGGCCCACAGGGCCACCGCCAGAGCCGCTACGGGTGCAACGCCCTTCCACCTCCCATACGGAGCAGAGGCAGTAGTTCCAATAGAGATATCCAACCCCTCGCTGCAAGTGGGACATTTCGACGAGGCCAGAAACAACCAGGCAATACGAGAAAATGTGGATCTACTTGAAGAAGATAGAGCAAGCGCTCAAGTAATGCTCGTAGCATATCAACAAAAACTGGCCCAATACTACAACGCACGAGTCAAGGAACAACACTTCTTCCTCGGAGATTTGGTACTGCGGCGAGCAAGCATGGCAGACCCCAGGGGAGCCGCTGGAAAACTCGCGCCAAATTGGGAAGCCCCATACAGGGTAACTGAAGTACTCGGCAAAGGAGCATACAGGCTGGCAACGATGGGGGGGCAAGAGGTACCCAAGAAACGACATTATGTAAATCTCAGAAAAATTTTCCAATAAAGCGTCACCAGTCGTATTCAACCAAGATAGCCTACGGGTTTCCTAGAGGCGAGCACCGCTCCCTTAGAAACTCTAAGGTAACCTACGGGTTCCCTAGAGGCGTGTTGAGTAGTGGATGGCGGATCTAGAGGGGAGGGGTGAATAGATCTGTCCCTCTTTTCGCAGAACACCTTTCTTTAGAGCTAGATAAAGAGAATAGCAGCGGAATACAACTAGCTTAACGAAGGAGACAACGATTGGCTTAGCAGGATGAATAAGTGATATAGAGATTGAACCTAAGCATGCATCTAACACAAAGCAATCGCACAAGCAAACTACAACACCCGAGATTTTAAGGTGGTTCGGACTGAATCTCCAGTCCTACGTCCACCCCTCACCAAATCCGGTGAGGCTTCACTAGTGTAGCGCACCAAACAGTAGATCGGAGAACTTCCGATTGCCTTCCTACTAACCACCGATAGGGACGATAACACCGCAGATTGGAGTACCTTCCAACTGCCTTCCTACTAACTGCGATAGGGACGATTCTCAATTTCAGTAGCTTGTACAAAATGAAAAGAGAACAAATATGAGAATGTTCAGACAAGAGATGGAGATATGATCAAGGCTAAAAGCAAAAAGATCTTGTCTGAAATGCGATGTAGATCAGCAGCAGAGGCTTCTTCTTCTTCGCAAAGCTATCCTCTTGGTTGAGCAACAATGGTTTCTTCTTTCTTGCGAAGTGATCTTCCTTGGATCCCCTTGAGTTGATGAAGAGGATTATGGATGTAGATTTAATCTCCCTTGAAACCTTTGCTTGCTTCTACTCTTCCTTGGAGGTTGCTGACTTGAGATATATGCTTGAATCACCTTGGAATGGATGAAGAACTCTGCACGAAGTACTGTTCATGGCTACAATATCTTCTTCTTCCTTGGACCTCCTCTAGCCTCCTTTGATCTCCCTTGATCCCTCTTGATGCATTAGGGTTTTTGACCCCCTTTGTGTTGTTTTTATATCTTTTGAATGGTCCATAGACATCCCCCAGGCCAGATCCACAAATCATGGGAGGTTGGGTGACTTTAGGATTAAACAAATCTAAGAAGAGGTGCAGCCCACGAGGTGAAAAATGAAGTCAAAAATAGCTGCATCGGGGCTGCCGGTCGACAGGAAGTAGGTGGTCGGTCGACTGGAACATTTACAGGTTTGAAGAATTCGTTGCTGGCAATTTCAGTCAACCGGCAGGTAGGGGGTAGTCGACCGGACTGCTGGGCCGGTCGACCGGTCGACCGGTCCTTCTGGGCAGTCGACCCCTACTGAGAGGTTCTGTAGCTTTTTCAGTTCTGGAAATTCCGGTCGACCGGTCTGTGACCGGCGGTCGACCGAAAACTTGGTTTTTCACAGATTTTCTTCAATCAACCCCTTAAACTCGTTTGCAGTCCATTCCAGTATGTGGCATCAAACTCTTTAGACCTTGAGGATGTCTATTGAGTCTTTGACCTTTCCTTAATGAATGCTCAGACCTTGGACGTTGAAACCAATTGTGTTCTTCATTGTGCATCGACCTTGACTATGTGAAGTGTCGACTCTTTTGTGCCGAGTGTCGACTCTTCTTGAAGCCAGCCTGATTTTATGATAGCCATCCAGCCTGAAGAATTGACTCTTCATTTGAAGGGATTTTCATCCTTGCTTGGGCGCGATCATTGGGCTTTCACTTTTGCCATCTCCACTCCATTCCTTGGCTTATCTGTTATGGAAAAGCATCTAGTATTTCAATCATATGAGAGTGGAAAACATCAATGACTTATAGTGTTTGGCAATAATCAAAACCATGAATGTCAAATGACCACTGAGGTACAACATTCTCCCTCTTTTTGATGATGGCAACACTGTGAGTCATTATTTGACAGTAATGTCTAAAATGGCAAATGTATAACATATGCAGCTTAAGATACATGAATGATTATGCTATGCATGGATGATTTGTAAGAATGCTGATATGTATGCATGGATGATCAGAGCATGAGAATGCTACTCAAGTTCCTCCTGATTATGGGTGCTGCTCTCCCTGAGTGTATGCATGATGAGGGACTGTTGACTCTCCCCCCCGTCTCACACAAGGTTATTCTCCCCCGTCTCACAAAGTGATTCTCCCCCTTTGACAACTCACAAAGACAACTCACAAAGGTATTCTCCCCCTTTGACAACAGCAAAAAGGAGGGATAAGGTAGAGACAGTGACAAATGTGTTAGAGAGCAGAGCTGAATAGGAGTGTAGAGCAAGTCATTATATGCAGACCTGAAACATACCGTGAGCAAGATACATGGTTCAAAGCTAATGAAATCCGAGATCAACAATAGAGTTCGAAAAGCATCTACATCCATGTGTGATGGGGATATCAGAGCAAGAACACTGGCGTTTTAATTTACATTTGTGTCCTTTAGTTTATTTTTATATCCTTGGGAAGCCATATGTGCAATTGTAAGGCTTTATAAGCCAATGTGTCATTCCCTAGGATTGTTTGGGTTTTTGTGCAAAATATCAGTAGGTCCAGCAAGGGGGCCCTCACTCCTTTCCCATTGGTCAACCTAAGCCATAGGTGGTCCATGTGGGGCTGGTCAACCATTCTAGGTGGCTTCTAGATGGTTTGACATTCAAGGGGACATATGGCCTTAAAAGTCCACCTTTTCTCCTCTCTTGGTCAAGGGGGCGCCCCCCTCTCTTTAATGTTATTTAATGTGGTTCCAAACCACATGGGATAAAAACTTTTGAACTCCCTTGTTTACCCCTCCCCAATTTAGATCTGAGGGTATATGTGGTCATTTTTCTTTTATTATATAAGGCTTGTATTTTCTTTTTTCAAGAATTAATGAGAAGAAAATTTGTGTAATTGATTGGAGCTTGGTGCGCCCCTCCCTCTCTCCCTTTGGTTTCTCTCTTCCTCCTCCAATCTCCAGGGTATAGAACCCTTCTATCTTCTCCTTAGCCCCTCTGAATTCTATTTCTGCCGCCCCCGCCGTCGCCATCGCACCGCCATCGTGCCGCCGTCTTCATCGCCGAAATTCTGTCTACATCAGGACAGATCCCTACTCCGTGATTTTTAGCTCTCCATCAGGAGCTCAGATCGCAACCAAACTTGAAGGTAACTTGTAAAATCAATTAAGGCCAGATCCGAGAAATTTAAAATTATTTCTCTAGCCATAGATCGAGGTATTTTGAAAGAGCTTTCCAATGGTACCTCTTGTGCGTCGATCAGACGTCAGGAGTGATCGCAGCAGTAGATCTCGCCGGGTCGCGCGCTGTAAAACAGCAGCTTCAGATCCGTGGGCAGCACGGTCAACAAGTGAGACCGGAGCCGACTCGCCTCCCACGAGGTGAACCAGCGTACCGCCATCGCAGGGAGCGCCTCTCTAGGAGCCAACGTCATGGCGGTACCACTCCGGGCCCACTCGGACCCACCGATGAGCACGTGGGCCCCAGGTTCGTGAATATGCGTGCCGCTGAAGCTACATCAAAATGCTGCCCGTCAACCCAAGTTCGGTCCTCCCGGGCCCCATTTGTAGCCCGTTACCTCCCTGCGTGGAGTGGGCAGTAGAAATCATTTCTGTAATTATTGTGATAATTGTTTAACTGGGAGTTACTGTCTTGGCCGGGATCATCTTCCCCACGCCCGGAGCGTGGAGGTAAACTCGCTCCCACTCTTTATCGCATTTTACTTATCTCGTATATTTTTGAATGCCGTTGCATGTGATATGTTATTAGCCCGTTATATCATTTGTGTCACTGCTGCGAGAGTGAGTGAGTGACCGTCCCGTGACTCAATCCGAGTTAACGTGGAAAAGTCGATACCCGAGACTCACGGCCGGTTTCTCAACCGCGCCCTGTCCCACGTCTTCCCTCGCTTAGGGACGATCGCGAGCTAGAGTCCCAGGCCGCGTGTCCCTCCCGCATCAATTTGGTATCAGAGCGCCAGTTGAGTCTAGGGTAGTCATTTGCAAAACTCCAAACAAAAAAGTGTCATTTACGTCTAGTCATTGTCTAAGTCAGTCTAAGTGTCACATTTACACACCATTACTCGGTATATCAAAAGGTGTTATCCGAACGTTAGGCTACGCCTATCGGGAAGGCCGCACACTTGCGCGAGTGATCTTCAGATCGATTAACTCTGCCACGTACCGAGTCTTGGTTTAAGTTTAGGTCCTTAGTGTGCATTAGTTAGTGCATTCCAAATTTACATTAGTTAGGGTCGTGTCTAGTGTCTTGTCTCCGTGTGTCGGCATGCCCGCCTTGTAGTTCCCAAT
The DNA here is from genome assembly GCA_022559845.1 of Amorphophallus konjac. Lineage (NCBI taxonomy): Eukaryota > Viridiplantae > Streptophyta > Magnoliopsida > Alismatales > Araceae > Amorphophallus > Amorphophallus konjac. The sequence goes on from CM040121.1 coordinate 155,894,980, forward strand.
TCCCTATGGAATCTCGGTCGCTCAGGCGATATTACCATTGGCACCGTCATGGGCTTGAGCCCGAAGCCCCGAACTTTTATGGCTCCAAAGTCCCGAGCGACTACCTACGTTGGGAAGCCGCCATGGACAAATACTTTGCTTATTACATCATGTCCGAGGCCCATGAATTCTCTTTTGCCAAGGATAGGCTACTTCACGAGGCTGCCAAGAAGTGGGGATACATTGAATGCTTGAGGCAGATTAGGAGACAAGGGCCTGGCGAATCATGGTGGGACATGAAAAGGGAGCTTAGGAAGATTTACCTACCCCACCCGGTCCCCTCAAAACCGTCCCACCCAATCAGCTCCAGTCGGCTCCACCCACCTACCTCCACCCACGGGGGTTATACCACTAGTCGGCCCCACCAACTCACCCGCAATCAAGTGGGCCACACCTCCAACCAACCCTGCCCCTTCCAAGCCCACCAAAGCACTCCTAATCAAGTGGTCCGCCCAGTCGCCTCAACCTAAGTGGAAGCCCCACTTATAGTCGAGTCTAGGTTCGCATCTGGGCCGAGAGATGAGGAGCGAGTCCACCCCGAGGTCCCTACTCCAACCCGCACCTTTGATGAAATCGAGAAAATATTTTCAGATTGGTTGGAAAGGACACGTGCTTCTTCACCACCTGTGAGTGCTCCATTGCTACCCTCTACTTCCGAACTTTATTCGAAACCATCTTATTTGGAGCCACCAAAGCCCGAGCCACCCGTGTTTCTAACGGGTACGCTTTTCATCGCTGAGCCACTACTTAGTTGGCTCAAGGATGGCTTGGTCCCACCTCCTTACCCATCCATGGACACCACCCTACCATTGGTGCCCGTCAACTTCTTCCACACTACATTCCGGTCTAGTCACCATGTTGATACCTTGGATGACCTTGTTATGGGATTAGACTTGCAATGGCAGTTGACACACTCCTTAGCCCGAAGCTTCGACCAACCCACTAGTCTTAGCTTCACCCATCCGGCCTTAGGGTCCATTACCTCCGTGTGCACCGTGGGTTGTGTCATCACAGAGATTCTTCTATTCCTCCCCATGTCGGCTGAGCCCGACTTCATACACTTTTGTCCGAGGGAGGAATCATACTTCCTACCTACGATCACCGTCCCACCCGCCACAATGCATGAAGGTGACCGTCCACACCTTCAAGACTTCTACACATGGGACCGTGACTTGTGGGAACCCACCACGAGGGGTCATACCTTCTTTGATCCCTTTGACCCATTCCCTAGTGGGCCCCTTGACCCACCATATATACTTCAATTCTTCGAGGGAGTCCACTACCACACCCCTTCCCTACGGGCCGGGTCGTCTACACCCACCAAGCCCGTTCACTTGCGCGATACACCATCATCTAGGGGAAAGAAAGAAGATGCATTTGGTACCCCTGGCCCTCCCACATCTAAGTCCACTATGCATGCATGGTCCATTTTAGGAGGTCTAGGAATTCCCCATGACGTCAACCTCCGGTTACGTCAGATGCATGTATGGCACACATTTGGGTGTCCTGGTCCGCCGTCATACACGTACGGGTCGAACTAACAGTAGGTTTGTTTAGGGTCTTTGTGAGTCTTTGTTTCGTTTGTCTGTCGTGTGTCTGTGCATACATCGAGTCAAGTCGGTTTTGTACGCTCGCGTTGTTAGTCCCTTTCGAGTGCGACTTGTCGAAGTTTGGGATCGGTTCTACTTCATATCGGATCTAGTCACATAAGGGACAAGCGGTGATTCCTAGTGAGTCTTCGAGCCGCCTTCCATCCTTTGAGAGTGACCCCACCCCGGAGTGTCCACCTCTAGCCTCATTCCCTAGCAGCCTGTGCATATCGAATCTATACGGGATGAGCATGTGTCGATTACTTGGAGTGGAGCGTACTCCACGCTTCCAGTTTCGGTGACGCATCCGCCGGAGCTACTCGAGCAGCCGCACCCCTTACTCGACGGGGTCGAGTTCTTCCCACCCGGGGAGAATTGATGGGGACATCAGAGCAAGAGCACTGACATTTTAATTTACATTTGTGTCCTTTAATTTATTTTTATATCCTTGGGAAAGCATATGCGTAATTGTAAGGCTTTATAAGCCAATGTGTCATTCCCTAGGATTGTTTGGGTTTTTGTGCAAAATGTCAGTAGGTCCAGCAAGGGGGCCGTCACTCCTTTCCCATTGGTTCACTTAAGCCATAGGGGGTTCATGTGGGGCTGGTCAACCATCCTAGGTGGCTTCTAGATGGTTTGACATTCAAGGGGACAAATGGCCTTAAAAGTCCACCTTTTCTCCTCTCTTGGTCAAGGGGGCGCCCCCTCTCTTTAATGTTATTTAATGTGGTTCCAAACCACATGGGATAAAAACTTTTGAACTCCCTTGTTTACCCCTCCCCAATTTAGATCTGAGGGTATATGTGGTCATTATCCTTTTATTATATAAGGCTTGTATTTCCTTTTTTTAGGAATTAATGAGAAGAAAATTTGTGTAATTGATTGGAGCTTGGTGCGCCCCTCTCTCTCTCCCTCTGGTTTCTCTCTTCCTCCAATCTCCAGGGTATAGAACCCTTCTATCTTCTCCTTAGCCCCTCTGAATTCTATTTCTGTCGCCGCCGCCGCCGCCATTGCACCGCCATCGCGCCGCCGTCTTCATCACCGGAATTCTATCTACATAAGGATAGAGCCCTACTCCGTGATTTTTAGCTCTCCATCAGGAGCTCAGATCGCAACCAAACTTGGAGGTAACTTGTAAAATCGATTAAGGCCAGATCCGAGAAATTCAAAATTATTTCTCTGGCCATAGATCGAGGTATTTTGAAAGAGCTTTCCAACGGTACCTCTTGTGCGTCGATCTGACGTCGGGAGTGATCGCAGCAGCAGATCTCGCTGGGTTGCGCGCTGTAAAACAGCAGCTTCAGATCTGTGGGCAGCAAGGTCAACAAGTGAGACCGGAGCCGACTCACCTCCCACGAGGTGAACCAGTGTACCGCCGTCCCAGGGAGCGCCTCTCCAGGAGCCACCGTCACAGTGGTACCACTCCGGGCCCACTCGGACCCGCCAATGAGCACGTGGGCCCCACGTTCGTGAATACGCATGCCGCTGAAGCTACATCAAAACGCTGCCCATCAACCCAAGTTCGATCCTCCCGGGCCCCATTTGTAGCCCGTTACCTCCCTGCGTGGAGTGGGAAGTAGAAATCATTTCTATAATTATTGTGATAATTATTTAACCGGGAGTTACTGTCTTGGCCGGGATCGTCTTCCCCACGCCCGGAGCGTGGAGGTAAACTCGCTCCCACTCTTTATCACATTTTACTTATCTCGTATATTTTTGAATGCCGCTGCATGTGATAGGTTATTAGCCCGTTATATCATTTGTATCACTGCTGCGAGAGTGAGTGAGTGACCGTCCCGTGACTCAATCCAAGTTAACACGGAAAAGCCGATACCCGAGACTCACGGCCGGTTTCTCAACCGCGCCCGGTCCCACGTCTTCCCTCGCTTAGGGACGATCGCGAGCTAGAGTCCCAGGCCGCGTGTCCGTCCCGCATCAATGTTAATATAAATGAACTAGGAGTGCATATCATGGTAGTGGTTCACCTTCCTTTGCCTTATACATCCATATTCAATAACTTCATCGGGAATAGCACAAACTGGTATTGAGGTTAAACAAGCATGACTAAAGCATGGAATTGTATGATTTCATCACTTTTTTTTATGATCTTTTGCATTTGTGTGCACATGACTCATATTTTACGAGCAATCGAGTCTAGTATATACCTCCTATCCATAAGAATACACGTTGTTTAGACGCCAGTATTCCTAGGTATTTGGTAAGACTGACTGTTATGCTTCAGATTGAACAGAGATAGCTATGTCACCTCATGACATATCTGACCTCATTTCTTTGATGAGGAGATATATTTCTCTGCAATTATGCCATTGCTCTGCCTAGAGTCTAATTTAATTAAGACAGAGATAATAGGGGCACATCATGACATATCATTCGTCACTTGGTTTGAGGACGTGACATATTTCTCCGTGCAATAATATCATTGCTCTGTCAAATTTACTGCAAAGAATTCCAGCTCATCAAGGTGTTTAAAAATAATACTAAGCTTTAGTGTATCACCAAGGTTTCCATGAAGTTTGAAATTTCAGATTTTAGGATAGTCATTCAAGACACAACAAGCAATCTCTAGTTAAAGTCTATTAACACCACAGAACATAGATGATTTCAAAAGATATGTCAGAGCTTCAAGGAAATCATTAAATCTGAACCATTTTCATTAGATGTACAATCATCAGTTCATATAATAGAAAGCTCTTACGCCATAGTTCTATCTGTTTCATGATCACAGTTTCAGACTGGAAGCTAGTGAAGTTCAGATTACAAGAGAGTAAGAGAAGCAGCAAGACTCCCCTTAAGGATATGCAGTGAATGTATTCAAGGAGTTATGTTTACAATTAAGGGGAATGATCAGAAATGAAATGCATGACCCGGCCCATGATTGTACACTTATTAATGGTAACTGAATGAAGATGAAACATATGCATGAATGTTTCAAAGAAATAGCTCCCCCTTACTGTATGGCCTACATGCGACAGTGACACATGGTACTTGGCGGAGGTGTATCCTCACGCATGGTGAGTGCTTCCAGACAAGCATAACCTGCCTTTCCACACTTCATCATTTAATATACCATGGCCATGCAAGATTGATGCTACACCACATGCAATGCATCGTGAACATGAATTCAACTTTATTATGCAACTACATGCAATGCTACAGCACATGCAGAATGACATGTTTATATATAAACAATGCATGGATACCAATCAGCAAAAAGACAACCAAATTGAAGAAAATCATCATTTCAATTTTTATTAGCCCGAGGTTTGCAAAGACCAAACTCCCTTCTAAGTGTTGTAAACCTATCATTACACAAGGGCTTGGTGAAGATGTCATCAATCTGATTTAGTGTATCAACAAAATATGTTCAAAGTTTTTCTTGAAGACCTCATCTCTAATGAAGTGATACCTAATCTCAATATGCTTGGTCCTAGAGTGCTGGACTGGATTTTTTGCAAGGTTGATAGTACTGGTGTTATCACACAGAATCGGGACACAACCAAGATCCACTAAGTAGTCTTAGAGTTAGTGTTTAATCCACTACATTTGGGTATCACATCTCCCCGCAACAACGTATTCTGCTTCTGCGGTTGAGATGGCAACCGAGTGTTGTTTCTTGGAGGCCCAAGAAACTAAACACCAATCCAGAAACTGGCAGTAGCCACTAGTACTCTTGCGATCCAGCTTGCATCCAGCGTAGTCCGCATCAGAATAAGAAATGAGAGATAAATCACATGATGACGGATACCACAATCCAAAATCTTGAGTTCCGGCAAGATATCTAAGGATATGTTTGACGGCAGTCAAGTGTGATTCTCTAAGACTAGCTTGAAATCTAGTGCAGAGACAAACACTAAACTGGATATCAGGTAGGGATGCAGTCAAATAAAGTAAGGAGTCGATCATACCTCTATAGATTTTTGCATCCACTAATTTACCATTTTCATCCGTATCCAGTGATGTTGTGGTGCTAATAGGAGTTACAATTATTTTACAACTAGTCATGTCGAATCTTTTCAGCAGCTCCTTGATGTATTTAACTTGACTTATGAAGCACCCATCTTCTCCTTGGTTGACCTGCAAATAGAGAAAGAATTAGAATTCTCCCATTAGGCTCATCTCGAATTCGCTAGTCATGAGATTAGCAAATTCCTCACACATTTCAGATTTAGTAGAACTAAACACAATATCATCAACATAAATTTGAACAATCAAGATGATCTTACCTTACTTCTTGGTAAAAAGTGTTTGGTCTACCTTACCTCGTGTGTACCATTTCTCAATGAGGAATGAGCTTAGTCTCTCATACCAAGCTCTTGGTGCTTGCTTCAAGTCATAAAGTGCCATGTCTAGCTTGTATACAAAATCTTCATGGTTAGAGTTCTCAAAGTCAGGAGGCTGCTCAACATAGACTTCTTCTTTGATCAAACCATTTAAGAAGGCACTTTTTACATCCATTTGATATAGCTTTATTCTAAGGGAGCATGAAATTTGGTTTTAGATGTTGACTCCCCCTCAAAACATGCATGGGTTGGCAATGAACTATGCAGCATAAGACTTATGTGAATGCACAATGCAATGAAGATGCTGCATGATGATTGCACATTTTTGTGTCTTCCTAAACATGATTTGCATAGAAGTACATGAGATCACAAGATGATGCAAACACAAATCATTCACAATTGATTTTGAACTGAATGCAACATGATGATGCCAATTGCTAGACTCCCCCTTAGAACAATGCTGACATGAATAATGAGTTGAAAATGCAGCCATGGTATTCATCATCAAAACCAATATCTAAGAATTTCATATGGTTGGTAGCAAGAATTAAACAACTCATCCTCATATCAGCAACATCAGCAAAATAAGTTTTTCATGAATTAAACAGCTGAAATAATTGATCTCTGGTATATGACGGAGGTTTTGATTTTAGACCCTTCTCACGCATAGTAAGAGTTCCGGGCAAGCATGACTTGCCTTTATACTCTAGACCATTTGAAATACCAGAGGTCAAGCAGGGTGTGACCAATTAATCTAGCTCATATGTTCATCTTCACACCATGGGGGATAAATCATCATTTCAAACAAGCACTTTAGTTTGCAGAATTTTATTAAACAAAATGGGCAAACTTATGATGCACTATCTACATGTCAAGACTAAACATGCAAAATGATAAAAAAAATTATTTACATACTTGTGCCTTGAGCTTTTATTTACCTGACCATTCATTTCTCAGCTCCAAGGCATCCTGCACCCAAAATTCTCATTTAGAATTTTTAGGTACCCAAGCTTGCTTGAGTCCTTGTGGGTTAGCAACATGTTTAGCATCTTGGCTCATCTTTTTCAGGGCAATCACATCATCCTCCCTCATTGTGTGGCAATCATATATCTCATGCCCATTTTTCCCATAATAGAAACAACGCACAAAAAATTGATTATTCTTTTTATGTTCATGTGCGTGTGCATGTGGACTATGCTTTTGTGGGTGAGCATGATTTTTACCTTTTATGGTATGAGGGTGGTGTCTTTCTTTCAGATGCCAACATTCCTGGTCAATGTGACCAGTCTTACCACAATGAAAGCAGCGAAGAGAAGCATTTCTGTTGAAGGTCATGGGGAGTGTCGACCTGTCTGGATGGGAGTGTCGACACTTCTGATTCTCCATGCGATTCTGTGCAGAGTTCTACTGAGCAGGCCCTCTGCCAGTGTTGACCTGTTTCTTTCCTTGCCCTTTCACTTGCTGTCTTGTTCTAAGCTCATCATTTCTCAGGATGAAACAATCATGCACAGTGTGATCATGTCTACCACAATAATAACAAAGGACATTCGTTTTGTGGAAAGCATGCTATTTAGCATTGGACATGTTGTGGTGCATGTTTGGATGAGCATGCTGAATTTTACTTTTCTTTCAAGCTATATGTCCTTTTTGGTGACCACAGGAAGTGGTGGCTTCTGGTGAGCCATAATTTTGGTCTTGGGCAAACATTGACAGGAAATCATTCAAACCTTGAATTTTATTTTCAAGTGAGAAAATATGTTGTTTAGATTCAGCAAGATCCTCTTCGCATGCTGTCAATTGCTCATTGAGCATGGCATTTACCGCTTTAAGATTTTGATTTTCTTGTTCTAAAACATGTAATGTTTCAGAGCAATCATCAATGACAGTTTTACCTTTTCCAAGTGCATCCAGTTTTTCATTCACTTCTTCTTCATCTTGTTCAAGTTCATTTTTCTTTTCCAACAATTCTCTATTTTCTTCTTTTAGAGACTCAATCAGATTTTGTTGCCATTCAAGATCATCATGGAGACCCGTATTTATCTTTCTCAAGAACAAGCATTCTTCGCATGCAAAATTAGCAGAGCATGAAACTTCAGTTTCTTTCAGGACCTTTTCACTTTGAGTTTCAGAATTTTTATTTTCTTCAATCAACCTCTCATCATTAATTATCCCATTGGCCATAGGTTGATCATTAGAGATTGATTTAGGTTAGTTTTGAAGTTTTATTACAATTTCTTCCAACCTAGTGATTTCATCATGAAGATTTTTATTTTCAACCCTTAGACAAGCAATGCTTTGTTTATGCGTATCTAGTTCAGAAGAAAGAGTGTCGTTAAGCTCTTCAAAAGTAGAACAATTTTTACAAAAAGAGCTTTCATTTTGGTTATTTTTCTTGAGATCCTTTTTCAAATTTTTGTTTTCAAATTTTACCTTTTTGTATTGTTTAATCAACTCATCATAGGCTTCCATAAGCTCTTCAAAAGTAAATTCCTCGGAATCAGAGCTTACCTGTGATGAGGATGGATTGCTGGACTGTTCTGCACGGTCGGCCATGAAGCATTCTTGTTCTTGTTCCTTCCCTTCATGGATTTTCACCAACCTGTCCAATACTTGCTTGGCTGTGCTGCAGGAGGACACAAGATGAGTTAGTCTGAGATCAACTGCATCTTTAATTAAGTTATATGCAGCAAGATTATCATTGTGTTTGGTCTCATGTTCGGCTGACCATTCAATTGAATTTGATGGCAGCTCATGAGGACCATTGTATATAAGAGTCCACAATTGTGGATCTATGGATCTAACATGGATGAACATTCTCCTTACCCATGTAGAAAAATCTGAACCATCATAAATGGGCGGGGAAGCCATCTAAATAAAATGCACTGGGATCCTTCCCTGCAGATCGTAGGATCTAGGAATGGCAGAGGTAAGCTCTGATACCACTTGTTGAGTAGTGGATGGCGGATCTAGAGGGGAGGGGTGAATAGATCTGCCCCTCTTTTCGCAGAACACCCCTCTTTAGAGCTAGATAAAGAGAATAGCAGCGGAATACAACTAGCTTAACGAAGGATACAACGATTGGCTTAGCAGGATGAATAAGTAATATAGAGATTGAACCTAAGCATGCATCTAGCACAAAGCAATCGCACAAGCAAACCACAACACACGAGACTTTAAGGTGGTTCGGACTGAATCCTCAGTCCTACGTCCACCTCTCACTAAACCCGGTGAGGCTTCACTAGTGCAGTGCACCAAACCGCAGATCGGAGAACTTCCGATTACCTTCCTACTAACCACCGGTAGGGACGATAACACCGCAGATTGGAGCACCTTCCAACTGCCTTCCTACTAACCGCGGTAGGGACGATTCTCAATTTCAGTAGCTTGAACAAAATGAAAAGAGAACAAATATGAGAATGTTCAGACAAGAGATAGAGATATGATCAAGGATAAAAGCAAAAAGATCTTGTCTGAAATGCGATGTAGATCAGCAGCAGAGGCTTCTTCTTCTTCTTCGCAAAGCTCTCCTCTTGGTTGAGCAACAATGGTTTCTTCTTCCTTGCGAAGTGATCTTCCTTGGATCCCCTTGAGTTGATGAAGAGGATTATGGATGCAGATTTGATCTCCCTTGAAACCTTTGCTTGCTTCTACTCTTCCTTGGAGGTTGCTGGCTTGAGATATATACTTGAATCACCTTGGAATGGATGAAGAACTCTGCACGAAGTACTGTTCACGTCTACAGTATCTTCTTCTTCCTTGGACCTCCTCTAGTCTCCTTTGATCTCCCTTGATCCCTCTTGATGCATTAGGGTTTTTGACCCCCTTTGTGTTGTTTTTATATCTTTTGAATGGTCCATAGACATCCCCCAGACCAGATCTACAAATCATGGGAGGTTGGGTGACTTTAGGATTAAACAAATCTAAGAAGAGGTGCAGCCCACGAGGTGAAAAATGAAGTCAAAAATAGCTGCATCGGGGTTGCCGGTCGACCGGAACATTTATAGGTTTGAAGAATTCGTTGCTGGCAATTTCAGTCAATCGGCAGGTAAGGGGCAGTCGACCGGACTGCTGGGCCGATCGACCGGTCCTTCTGGGCGGTCGACCCCTACTGAGAGGTTCTGTAGCTTTTTCGGTTCTGGAAATTCCAGTCGACCGGTCTATGACCGACGGTCGACCGAAAACTTGGTTTTTCATAGATTTTCTTCAATCAACCCCTTAAACCCGTTTGCAGTCCATTTCAGTCTGTGTCATCAAACTCTTTAGACCTTGAGGATGTCTATTGAGTCTTTGACCTTTCCTTAATGAATGCTCAGACCTTGGACGTTGAAACCAATTGTGTTCTACATTGTGCATCGACCTTGACTATGTGAAGTGTCGACTCTTCTTGAAGTCAGCCTGATCTTCTGATATCCATCCAGCCTGAAGAATTGACTCTTGCTTTGAAGGGATTTTCATCCTTGCTTGGGCGCGATCATTAGGCTTTCACTTTTGCCATCTCCACTCCATTCCTTGGCTTATCTGTCATGGAAAAGCATCAAGTATTTCAATCATATGAGAGTCGGAAACATCAATGACTTATAGTGTTTGGCAATAATCAAAACCATGAATGTCAAATGACCATAGGGGCACAACAAGGCGAGCACCACTCCCCTTGAAAATGATCAGGTAATCTACGGGTTCCCTAGAGGCGAGCACCACTCCCCTGAAAAACGATCAGGTAACCTACGGGTTCCCTAGAGACGAGCACCGCTCTCCTTGAAAATAATAAGGTAACCTACGGGTTCCCTAGAGGCGAGCACCGCTCCCTTAGAAACTTTAAGGTAACCTACGGGTTCCCTAGAGGTGAGCATCGCTCCCCTTGAAAATGATCAAGTAACCTACGAGTTCCCTAGAGGTGAGCACCGCTTCCTTAGAGACTTTAAGGTAACCTACGGGTTCCCTACAGGTGGGCACCACTCCCCTTGAAAACGAGGAGGTAACCCACGGGTTCCCTAGAGATAGGCACTCTTATCCCCTCGAAAAGCGACGACAATAGTTTAAAAACCTTTGGGAAGACATAACTTTGAACGTGGAGTCAGAAAAACGAGTACACGTACGCGAGCTAAAAGACATCACGCAGAAGTCTCCCATCAAAAGTCACTCTCACGCGACCTCGACCTGGGGGCGACGACTGTCACCTGGCCGGTCCCCGGTTCGACGTGATCTACAGGGTGAGGAGCGCTTCGCGGCAACTCGACAGTCTCGAACCGCAGCTCCGTCGACTCCTGAGCCCTTGCAGTGACAACACAAGAAACATTAGCTCTGTTTGCCAGAAGTGAGCCTGGAGAAAATCAAAGTCAGTACCCTGAGGTAGTGGGGGGCTCATCCCCAAGTCCGGAAGCACCGTTAGAGTCAGCTCAAAATTGGCGTTGTAATGGGGGAAACGGAGGAGAGCCTTTATCTTCCTAGTCTCCTCGGCCGTTGCCGAAGGCCGCCTATCAGTCCATTGGGGGCGGAGACCCGCAAACCTCTAAGGACCGCGAGCGTCCGTCCTGGTGACATATACAAAGCGCTCCGCCCAACTCTTGAGGTTGGACGCAGCCTCAGAGACACCGATGAGGTGTCGGTTAGCCCTAGCCTTTAAATAGGCAAAGGCAGTATCGAAAGGAAAGTTCTGGAGACAGTAGAACTGCCGGAAGAGATGAACAGTTGGCTCCACTGAAGCCTTCTTGCATACGAAGACAAAACCATAGAGGATGTGGTAAGAATTAGGGGAGAGATCCCTTGGTTGCCGACCATAGTGATGAAGGATAGAGGCGATGAAAGGATGAATCGGAAGACGGAAGCCCGCCCGGAAAGAAGCTATGAAGACCCTGCTACCACCCGGAGGCAAACTCAACATATCATCGTCCACTAACGGGAAGACAATGTCAAATTCAAGGAGAATCTGGAAAGCTTCCCGCAGTCCGTAAACCACTCTATATGCTACTCACGACGGAGAGCGGGGACGACTAGTGCCTGTGCCCGAAGTGCTTGGGGCACCACCGCGGCCAGGATCCACCTCTTCAACAGAAGATGTGGGGCTGGTGCAACGAGCCGTCCTACAAGGCGGCATGGCTACAGTAGACAGAGAGGCTCAGGGGAAGGAAGAAAACCCTCACCAAGCAAAGGAAGACGAAGCCTACAGCAAGCACGGAAACCAACAAAACGCGGATGGAGTTCTTGGGGAACCCTCACAGGGACCCTTATAACCGTCCACGATAGAACGGAACTTCCCAGCCGTAGGGCAGGTGAAAGGCGCCCGTCCCTATCATGGTATAGTCACCAAGGCCAGACGTCTGTTCGGAGCCCTCGCCCCCAGACGAACAAGACCTGCGTCATGATCGCAACAACGGCACCTACCACAGCCAGGGGCGCCTTGCGCGCCAAGCATACGGATGGGACCACCAGTTCTTCTGATACGAGGAGATCGTCCTCGAACCCCTCGCTCTTAGACGACCCTCTTGTGATCGACTCTCAGCTCCCTACAGGAGTGCACGACAACTGAGAGTAGGGGGGCTAGTGAGGAGGGTAAATTTAGCTCGGCCCATAACTGGCCCATTAACGACAAGCCCAATCCAACTCCAGATTTACAGCACGCTCATGGGGCGCCCAGCGGCCGCAGCCTATTAAGGGGCGGTCCACCACGGCTCAACATCGGATTCGACAGTGCAGAAAGGCTATGGTCCAAGCTCAATGACCGCCGGAGAACCCTCCGACGACTGACCGTTATCCCCCACGACGTCGGCCCTGACCCCATAACGGGCTAGCACACCCCACGAGCGCCGTAAGACTCACCCAAGGACCAGCCAACATCGGGGTAATCGCCCTCCAACGGGAAACTCCCGCCACAATCGCGGGAGACGTTACTCCACTACATACGCTCTTCCCTGTTAAGGGATAGGCCGCCCACACCAGGACAACCCTTATAAGAGGGACCTCGATGGAGAAGCGATACACGGTGGATCATTATGCCAAATCGCTACACAAGAGAATAGAGCAATTAGCCCTGCTACAGAGAGAAAGAAGCAACGACCGTCCACACTCGAAGGAAGGCTCCCTCCTGCACGACCTTACCACCCAGCGAGCACTCACCGAGTGAACACTGGGAGCGGCGAGCACTCGTCTGGAGGATCTACAAGGCTCCTCAGCCTTCTACTATGATATCTCTTTCTCTCTCTCACCTGCTCTTCTCTACTATTCATTAATCTATTGCTGACTTAAGCATCGGAGGGTTGTCCCTTGGGGTAACACCCGGGACTCCTTCTGACGCCCTTTATCTTCTGGTGCTTGCAGAATTCCACGGCTGCGGGACGACTTCCTCATTCAATAAATAGAGAAGGTAGTACGTGACATAGAAACCAAATTTCTGTCTCTACAACACCCAAAAAAGCCTCCACCCATAATGGTCCCATCCCACGCCAAATGCAATTTTAATTTAAAAAATCTCTGATCTGTCGTATCTTTGTACTGTGGAGGGATGTTTCAAAAAATCCCACCCTAATTATTTGAAACAAATGGGCCCTTTGACTAGGATGTGCAACAAGCATTATCTATGTCATGAACACACTATATATGTATATATGTATTTATGCATATGTAGGAGGGTTCCATTGTCATAGGTGGAAAAATAAGAAGAGTTTTTTGTATCGATACTCCTATAAAATTTTTTATTGTCAAATATACACATCATTTAGGTATATTATCATGAATACTTTCCAAATATCCTGAATGGTTGCAGTTTATATCCTCGTTGTAACTCACGAATGTTTAACCCGAGTTAAATGTGGCTTAAATAGTAAAATACTTAACCTGCCCCTAGTTAACAAAATAAAAATAGGATTTTTTATATATATACCCCTCTAAAGTTTTTTATTGTCAAATATATCCTTTATTTAAGTATATTATCACGAATACCCTCCAAATAGACGTAAATGTTGCAATTATGTCCCTATAATTTACTACCGTCAATAGGAGACGAATATTCCATGGAATATATCATCTTACGCCGTTAGGGTATGTGAAATATATAAAATACCCTTAATGCGAGAGAGAGAACCCTCCCTCTCCTCCCCCCTCCCACCTCCGACCAGTCCCCCCTCCTCTCCCTACTGCTTCGACGAGGCCCTCCCTCCCACCGCCGACGAGCCCCCCCTCCACCACTGGCAAGCCCCCTCCACCTCTTGCTTCGCCGCCCCCTCCCACCGCCAGCAAGTCCCCCTCCACCTATGATTGTTAATGGACCAGGCCCGAGTCGAGCTTAGGTCGACCCAACTCATCAATATTAAAACTCGGGATCGGCCTGGGCTCGAGTTATGTAAGGCCAGGTCTGTTCCATTTACAAAAGTGTAAATCTTGACTAAGGTCTAGCCCGACCCAAAAATTTAAATAAAAATAAAAACAAATAAAATTAATGTATTTAATAATATAAAAATTATATTCTCATTAAATTAATTAGAGTTTTTTATGTTAATTACTTAATTTATTTGAAAATAGATTTTTTAATTTTTTAATTAAGTAAAATAACATAAATTTAAGTAAGTAATTTTTAAAATTTGAAGGGATAAAAAAGAGAACAAGTTGGGCCGACCAGCAAGCCGAACTCCACCTCTGACCCTAGTCGGGCCGAGTTTTTAGGTCTGACTAAAGGCTCGCAGATCGAAAAGAGCCTTGTGGTCAAGCTTGAAATTGGGACAGACTCGCAGACCTGTCGGTCCGACCCCACTCATTGACAACCCTACCTCCACCTCTTGCTCCACCCCCCACCCCCGTCTCATCGTCGGCAAGCCCCCCTCCACTTCTTGCTCTGTCGCCCCCTTGCCACCGCCAGCAACCCCCCTCCTCTTGCTTTGCCCCCCCACCCACCCTCCACCACTGACTAGGCCCCCCTCCACCTCCTGCTCCGCTACCCTTCACACCGCCGGCGAGGACCCCCCTCTCCCTGCTACTCCCCACCCCCCAATCGAAAGACCCCCTCCACCTCCTACTCTGCCCCCCTCTCCCTGTTGTTCTCCCCCCAATTAGGATTTCAGCAGAGAGAGAGAGAGAGAGAGAGACAGAGAGAGGATAATCATATTTTTATTTTCTATTTTGTTAAGCAGGGGGAGATTAGGTACTTTACTCTTTAAGCCACATTTAACTCGGGTTAAACACACAGGAGTTATGGACATAACCGCAACCATTTGAGATATTTTGGAGGCTATTCATGATAATATATCTAAATGAGAGGTATATTTGATAATAAGGAACTTTGGATGGGTATATATGTAAAAAATATGTAAGGATATTTTGAATATTTCATATATCCTAACGGTGTTGGATGGTATATTCTATGGAATATTTGCCTCCCGTCGACGCCAGTAAACCAGTGACATAACTATAATATTTACACCTATTTGGAGAGTGTGGAGGGTAAAAATGGTTCGACCCAGAAACGACCCAAACTCGAGAGGCCCATTAAGGCTTGGGCAAGCTAGGCCCAGACAAGGGGCGAACATACATGCTCAACCCAATAAGAGGATGACCGGCCTAACAGAGCATCGGATTCCACGACGCCGATAAGGTCGGCCCAAGCGTAATTCTCACCGGAGGACACTCCGACGACCGATCGTTGCCCCCACGACGTCGGCCTTGACCCCGTAACGGGCGAGCACGCGCCATGAGTGCCGTAAGACTCGCCAGGTACCGGCCAGCGCCGGGGCTATCGCCCTCCAACTGGAAATTCCCGCCAACATAGTGGGGGAACATTACTCTACTAAACGGACCCTTCCCTATCAAGGGATAAGGCCCCTCGCTCCAGGACAACCCATATAAAAGGGATATCGACAGAAGAGAAGAGCACAATAGATTCTTCTACTAAACCCCCATACTACTACGCAAGAGGAGACACAGTGAGCACTCTGGCCACTAGAGCTTCCTACTGAGAAGGGAGCAACCCAACCTGCAACTGCGACAGAGTGGCCATCCGCTACAACCAGAAAGCTTCCTCCTCCTGCACGGCCTTACCACCCAGCGAGCACTCTCCGAGAGCCCACTGGGAGCGGCGAGCACGCGTGCGGAGGACCTACATGCCTCTCGGATCATGTACTACGGCCTCTACTTCTCTCTTACTTAGCTCTTCTCTATTGCTCATTGTTCTCTTGCTGACTTAAGCATCGGAGGGTTGTCCCCTGGGGTAACACCCGGGACTTCTTCTGACGCCCTTCTGGTTTCTTGGTGTGTGTAGGGCTCCACAGGCGCGAGACGACTGCCCCAACAAATAAATAGAGAAGGTGGTACGTGGCCTAGGAATCATTTTTCTGCCACTACACTTCTTGGCGCCGTCTGTGGGAAGACGAGCGAAAAGCTATGGCATCCCGTGGAAGCCTCCGCAACTCCAGCAACTGGGGGCGGGGTTCCCATCAGGGACCCAACTCTCGCCGGGGATCGCAAGAAGCTTCTTCCGCTCACCCCCGACAGGAGGTCACCCTGGGTGACCTAGATGAGCTCCTCCAGGAGGTCCGAGCCCTGGCGGAATTCTACCGAGAACTCCAAGACCAGAGGCCCCAGTACGCCCCACCCAAACGACGGGAGGGCGAAGGAGGCCAGGCCGGAGAGAACTTCCGACAGGTGCGGGAGGCATCCCACGCCTCCGTCACGAGGACCCGACGGTCACGCAGCGTGCATGCGCCTAAGGTACGTGTCCCACTACATTCCAACCCAGAGATGGACCGCCGGCTCCAACGGTTCGACGAAATGGAGAATAAGTTTCGGTACCTGGACGACGTCCTCCTGGCCGCGAAGAATCGTGGCCTCCTCGACGACGACCTGGACTTCCACGCTCCCTTCTCCAGGGAGATTATGGAAGCCCCCATACCGCCAAAGCTCCAGCTGTCGTCATTCACCTCCTACGACGACACCTTCGACCTGGCCGACCACCTACATGGTTTCGAGTCTCACCTGGTGTTCCACCGGGCCTCCGACACCGTGAAATGCTTGGCATTAGTTACGACCCTCCGGGAGAACGCCCGAGCATGGTTCGAGTCCCTGCCAGCCGGGACGATCTCCTCCTTCCAGCAGCTCAAAAAGCGGTTCAAGGAGAAATTTGTGGGCCGCCGAAAGGTAGCCAGATCTGCTATAACCCTGCTCGCCCTCAAGCAGGGGAAAGAAGAAATGCTATGGGACTTCGTCTCCCGCTTCCGCGCGGAGGCGCTTCGCATCCCCCACCTTGACGTCGGCATCGTCACCACGGCACTCACCCAGGGGATGCGGGACCACATCCTCCGGTGCGCACTCAGAGTTGAAGCCCCGACAACCCTTCCGGACCTCCTCGCGCTGGCCCAGAGGCACGTGCATTGCGAGGAGAACACCGCGGCCCTGCACCGCGCGGCCGAGACCGACCAACCTGACCAGAAAAGGGCTGCCGACCAACCACAAGAGGGTCGGGGCAAGCGGGAGCGACGTGATGGGGACCACCGCGACCGCTCCGAGAGGGAAAGGGGTGGCTACCGCCACTATACGCCCCTGACGGCCCCGCCCGACCAGATCTTGATGGAGATCCGCGAGGAGCCATTCCTCAAATGGCCATTGCGAATGAAGTCGGATCCTAACTCGTGGAATAAGAAGAAGTACTATCACTTCCACCGAGACCACGCCCACGACACTGCCGACTGCATCAACTTGAAGGATGCTATCGAGGATCTAGTCCGCAGATGACTCCTCGACAAGTTCCTCGCCATGGCCGCCGAAATACGACAGAAGATGCCTCCTCCGATCGATAATCGGCCCAACGGCAAAGAGATCATGATGATCTCTGGAGGGCCTGCTGCGGGGGGGGGGGGGGGGGGGATAGCGCGAGCAGAAGGCATAGGTACGCGACAACCATCAACACGGCGGATCAAGGCGACGGTACCCCAAGGGAATTATCCCCCTCAGGTCACCCGGGAGACCCCATAGTCTTCTCCGAGGATGACCTGGAAGGCGTCACGGCGCCCCATTCTGATGCTTTGGTGGTTTCCGCCACCATTAACCAATGTACTGTGCGACGCATCCTGGTGGATAATGGAAGTGGACCCGATGTTATTACGCACGACTGTCTTGTGCTCATGGGTGTGGACATGTCACGACTAGCGCCATTGCACACGCCACTGTATGGATTCTCCGGCACGACTGTCTGCCCGAAAGGGCGTATCTCGCTCCCGATCACGTTCGGGATGGCACCGAAAGAGGTAACCTTCCTCGCCGACTTTACTGTGGTTCGTGCAATGATAGGGTACAATGCCATCATCGGCCGAGGAATCCTTGGCACGCTCCGAGACGTCCCTTCCTCCTACCATCAGAAGCTTAAGTTCCCCACCCCTCGCGGAGTAGGGGAAGTCCGAGGTGATCAACAGGAGTCCAGAAGATGCTACCTTATCTCCACCCGTGATCGACGTCCTGAAGAGGTGCCTCTAGAAAAGAAGGCGAGGACCGAAGATCCGGGTTTGAGCACGAGCGCGCCAGCCGAGGATTTATACTTCATCCAGGGTAGGGACAACCCAAGCAGATCACTGAAGATTGGCACTACCTTGGCCGAGCACGATAAGCAAGCGTACACAAGCTTCCTCGCGACCAATCATGACGTGTTCGCTTGGTTTGAGGACGAGCTTCCCAGAATTCCCCCGGAAGTCATCACGCACCAATTAAGGTTGGACCCCACCTTCCGCTCGGTACAGCAACGCCGAAGGCGGTGCAACCCCGAGCGACAAGCCATCATCAGGAAACAGGTGGGAGAAAAATTACGATCAGGGCTGCTCCGGCCTACCCAGTATCCAGATTGGGTAGCCAACATAGTCCTGGTGCCCAAAAGCAACGGGAAGTGGCGGATGTGCGTGGACTACACCGACCTTAACAAAGCCACGCCCAAGGACAGCTTCCCAATGCCACGGATCGACCAGCTGGTCGATGCTACGGTCGGGCATGAAATGTTGAGCTTCCTCGACGCCTACTCTGGGTACCATCAAATCAGCATGCACCGACCCGACCAAGACAAGACCGCGTTCATCACCGACCACGGCTTGTACTGCTATACCCGCATGCCGTTTGGGCTGAAGAACGCGGGAGCCACGTATCAACGCCTAGTCAACCATATGTTTGACTCGCAGATCGGCCGTAACATGGAGGTTTACATTGACGACATGCTCGTGAAAAGCCTCCGAGCAGCCGAACACTTGCGCGACTTGGCGGAGACCTTCGCCACACTCAGAAGGTACAACATGAAACTCACCCTACTAAATGTGCGTTCGGGGTGCAGTCAGGCAAGTTCCTAGGTTTCCTCATCACCCACCGAGGAATCGAAGCCAACCCCGATCAGATCAGAGCAGTGTTGGAGATGGAGCGACCTAAACGGGTGAGGGACGTACAGTGCCTCACCGGGCGCGTCGCCGCTCTGGCCCGGTTCTTATCCCGAGCTGCCGAACGATGTCTACCCTTCTTCCGACTGATCAAGCAAGCTAACATGGCACCAGAGAAGAAGGGATGGATCGACTGAGACCAAGAGTGCGAGCAGGCGTTCAGAGAATTGAAGCGCTACCTGATGACACCTCCTGTCCTCGCCAAACCCCAAGGGGGGGAACAACTACTCTTGTACATATCCGTAATGCCCAGCACCATGAGTGTTGTGCTCACACGGGAGGAGACGGGAGTCATGAAGCCGGTCTACTATGTCAGCCGAGCATTGCAAGGACTGGAATTCCGGTATTATCAGACCGAGAAATTCGCCCTCGCACTGATTACAGCTGCTCGCAAGCTACGGCCAGACTTCCTGGCCCATTCGATCACCGTCCTCACCGATCAGCCCCTCCGACAAATTCTTCAGAACCCTGATGCGTATGGAAGACTAGTCAAGTGGGCCATCGAGTTGGGAGAATTTGACATCAAATTCTGACCGAGGATAGCGATCAAGGCCCAGGCGCTCGCTGACTTCGTCGCTGAGTGCACCCTACCCGCCGAAGACTCACCCGAGAAGTCCTCGGGTCCCGCCTGGGAACTATATGTCGACGGATCGTCCTGCGCTGCGGGCAGCGACGCGGGATTGGTCTTACTCTCACCAGAAGGAGTGGAGCTACAGTACGCCTTGTGTTTCAACTTCTTGACCACGAACAATGTGGCTGAGTACGAGGCACTCCTCTCTGGGTTACGCATGGCGAAACACCTGGGGGTGGCAAGTGTGCGAGCATACATCGACTCCATGCTAATCACCAACCGGGTCAGGGGGGAGTTCGAAGCCCGCGATCCCTCCATGATGAAATACTTAGAGAAGGCCAAGGCCCCGACGAATGAATTCGCCCACTTTGAAGTGGTCCACATCCCGCGCGAGGAGAACGTCCGAGCAGACGCCCTCTCCCGCCTAGCGTCAGCCACTACGGTTTCCAGTTCGAGATCGGTCCTGATAGAAGAACTATCAGCACCAAGCATAGATGATCCAGTGCTCCAGATAAATGCCATCGACTACGAACCTTCCTGGATGGATCCTCTGCTCTATTTCCTCCTTCGGTAACAGCTCCCGAGCGACCACGCTGAGGCGCGACGCACGCAGGCAAGAGCGGCCCACTTCACCATGGTGGACGGCCGGCTATACCGCCAGTCCCTCTCAGCTCCCCTACTCAAGTGTCTCTTCCCCACGGAGGCCGACTAGGCCATCCAAGAAGTCCATGAAGGACTCTGCGGGAGCCATGTGAGAGGGCGAGCACTTGCAAGGACGTTGATCCGACAAGGGTACTGGTGGCCCACCTTGCAACAAGATTGTCTCAACTATCTCCGAAGGTGCCCCCAATGCCAGAAGTATTCCCACCTGCACCACCAACCAGCGACGCAGCTCTACGCCTTGACGGAGCCCCGCCCATTCGCTCGGTGGGGGATCGACATACTGGGGCCCTTCCCTGAAGCACAAGGAAGGAAGAAGTTCCTCATAGTCGCCATCGAATACTTCACCAAGTGAATTGAAGCCGAACCATTGTGGAAGATAACAAGCGAAGCATCCTGGAAATTCATGTTGTGTAGCATCATTTGCCGGTTTGGGATCCCTAGGGTTCTCACTACCGACAATGGCAGACAGTTCACGAGCACTGCCTTTCAGGAGAAGTGCTCGGAGTTAGGGATCTGGAACCACTACACCTCGGTGGGGCATCCCCAAGCCAACGGGTTGGTGGAAAACGCCAACCGTACTCTACTTCATGGCATCAAGACCCGCCTGGACCAAGCAGGCGACGCATGGATCGATTCAATCTTCAGTATTCTATGGGCTCACCGGACCACCGCTAGGGCCGCCACCGGGGAGACGCCTTTCCATCTCACCTACGGAGCTGAGGCAGTGGTTCCGGTGGAAATATCCAACCCCTCGTTACGAGTGGGATATTTTGATGAGGCCAGGAACAACCAAGCAATGCGAGAGAACCTGGACTTGCTCGAGGAAGGAAGAGCCAACGCCCAGGTAAAACTTACGGCATATCAGCAGAAGCTGGCTCAATATTATAATGCCCGGGTTAAGGAGTGACACTTCTTCCCCGGAGATCTGGTTCTTCGGAGAGCAAGCGTGGCTGACCCACGGGGGGCCGCAGGAAAACTCGCACCGAATTGGGAGGGCCCGTATCGGGTAATCGAAACACTCGACAAAGGAGCGTACAGGCTAGTGACGCTGGGGGGGAGAGAGGTGCCCAGGACGTGGAACTCCGTCAACCTCAAGAAATACTTCAGTGAAACGTCACCAGCCGTACCCCGCTAAGGTAAATTGCCCATGAAAGGTAACCTAAGGGTTCCTTAAAGGTAAAACGAGAAGGTAACCTAAGGGTTCCCTAGAGGCGCGAGCACTGCTCCCCTTGAAAATGAGAAGGTAACCTAAGGGTTCCCTAGAGACGCGAGCACTACTCCCCTTGAAAACGAGAAGGTAACCTAAGGGTTCCCTAGAGGCACCAGAACTGCTCCCCTTGAAAACAAGGAGGTAACCTATGGGTTCCCTAAAGGCGAGCACCGCTCCCCTTGAAAACAAAGTGGAAACCGAAGGGTTCCTGTGAAGGACGCGAAAGTTGTGGAATGCGAGCACGGAGGATCGCCCAGAAAGCACGCAGAAGCACTCCAACGAAAGGTACACAACAGTATTGGCTCAGAATAAAGAATTGATATTTCTTTAGTCAAAATACAAGCTGCCAGAAATTGGCAAAATACCCTCGCATGGGCCAAATACAAGTACAAGGAGAGACAAGACGTGCTCGACGGTGGCGACATATGACTCCATCGACTCGCTTCTTCGGCGTCATCCTTTGCCAACGATCATGCTGAATCTCCGAGCAGGCGCCAGGTACCCATTTTTGTTATGTGGGAGTGTACCTACAGAGAAGCCTCCTATGCCAGAGAAGAGGGACAAAACCCCCCAGGCCAACAAAAGGCTCCACTGGTAGAAGGCCTGCACAATGAAAACTAGGCCAGCGGCTCCGGCCGCCCCTGCTTGGAAGAAGGCCAGCAAGGTCCACCCGTTATAGGGAACCAGCAGACCGACTCAAGCCAACAAGGGGGATGCGGTACTACAAGGCCAACACATTAGGAAGGCCACCCCAGCGTACTGGCCATGCCTCCAAACTGGCAAATAAGGCCCCGCTGCCCCGGCTGCCACCAGCGCCTCCCTTGAATGGAGAGGTTGTCTTGTGTCTTACCGCGGACAGCGTGCGACGAGTCCCCGTCAACGGCGAGGAGGGATGTACTGACCATGCCTGCAAACTGAGGAGCCCACCGCCGTCGTCCAAGCCACATGACCATGCCTACCAAGTGGAAGAATGGAAAACAGATCCAATCCTTCCTTACGATCCTTCCTACCAGAAGATAGGAAGATGTTCCAACAATAAGGAGCATCTCACCAAGCACCTGCAAGGAGCAAACAACGGTTATATACTGCGAAGACAAGCGAAGGGAACTAGCTAAGGAATGGAAAGCAGCAATACCCTAACACTTCTCGTCCATTCAAGGACGGAACTTATCCGGCTCCAGAAGCAAGACTCCCCTGCCGGCATACAAGAGTTCGACCTTCTCCAAGGCCTCCCACCAGCCGTCCAGGTACCTGAGCCTGTACTGCTCAGGAGCAGAGACACCCTCTCCAGGCGCAGGCCACGATTGCCACGGTACCGACGCTGGGTTTCTCCGGAGGACCAAGGGTTGACGACGAGCTTGCAGAAATTCATCATCCAATGAAGTACCCGACTCTCCTGATATCATTCTCTAAGAAGGAGACCTACAAGGGTTCTCTAGCACAGAGCTGATCGCTGGAACGCAGCGAAAGCTACCATTTATAGAGAAGGCGAAGTCCCCAGGAGTATGAGGACTCTTACCGCCTCAATCAAATCCGTGGAAATCAAAGTGACGGATCCCGAAAGTAGCGCTCCCTCGGAGCCCTCACCAAGGACGCCGCTTCATATCCCCAGAGGATCTCGCAACGGTTCAGGAGGAGGGAAGTACATGAAAGAAATCTCAAAATTTGCAGACAAAAGGAAGGTTTTCATTTCTAGAAAAAGAAATTACAAAAAAGAGGCTACTGCCTCGGAAAGCGCAAAGAAAGGAAAAGACAGCTAGGGGCATCCCCTCAAGGACCTGCCCCGGTTACATCATCACGTGCCCTGGCCTCAGCAGGCGCACATGCAGCAACAACACTAGGAGAAGGTGGCTCGTTGATCAAGTCAACCACAGCAACATCCGTGGGTGCTCGCTCACCCGCGCTCAACACCGATCGCTCGGCGCCCACCTCTACGGGGTCGGGCCCCTCCTCGTCGTCATTGGCCTCCAAGCCGTAGGGATTTGAAGGAGGAGGGAGGACCGTGGCCACGAGGTCAAAGTGCCATGCTGTGGCCTTCACGGCAGCTAGAAGCCGTGGTCACGTGCTGGCCCGTAGTACTCCAGGGCCGCCTCCGTCAGCTCGGCCCGATAAGCAGAGGAGGAGCGGAAGGCCTCCACAGCCTCCTCATCAGCCGAAGACAAAGACATGCACAACATGGGGAGCTTCGCCTTGATCTTCTAGCCGCGGGCCTCCCTGGCTCGGGCCTCCGCCTCCAGCTTGGCCTCCCGCTCTCCAGCCGCATCAACCCGCGCCTAGAAGGAGTCCCGGTCGCGCTCCATTCCAACTAGGGCCAACTCCAGTTGGGACAACTTTTCCTGAAGTCCGGCGTTTGCAGCTTCGGACTCCTTCAAACGCCCTTCGGCCTCCGCCTGAAGGGCCCGACTGGCCGCCAGCTCGCGGACAACATCAAGGAAGCGGTGCCTCCACAGCCCGACGGCGCTGATGACCAGGCACACGCTCCTCGCGGTGACGGCCGTCAGCTTGTGTACGGTCTCGGGACCGAGCTCCCCAACGTGCTCATGCCAGCGAGCACTCCGCACCATGAGGTTGACAATGCCCGGGACACCCCACATCCCCGCCGGTGAGTCCTCGGGCTGCGAGGACTGGCCACGCGGAGGGACCCTCTGCGGAGGGGGAGGATCAGCTTCGACAGTAGCAGGGGCTTTGCCCCTTTCGCGCCCCCGTCCACCAGAAGCGGACGCCGGAGTAGCAGCTGCCGGCGCTGCCAGCGACGACGGCGGGCGGACACCGGGGGAGGTGCCCCAGACGAGGGTGGGACCCGGCTCCTAGCCGGGGTCGAATCCCTCCCCCTCTTCCTCGACCGACGGCAACTATCCATCTCAGCCAGCTCATCCTCGGTCAGATAAGCTCGTCCACCGCCAGCCATTGCGGACTCTTCACCAGGAGCGCTAGGAGAGGCTTCGGGGGAGCTCCGCCGAAGACTGGGCCCTTCGCTAGCCACCGACGCCTCGGGCGAACGCACCATAGGAATGCCGACAGGGGCCGGGTACTATAGCCTCCCCGGGGCAAACGCAACCTGGGCTGGGGGGGGGGGGGCGACGACTGACACCTGCCCGACTCCCGGAGCAACGCGATCCACGGGGTGAGGAGCAATCCGCGACAGTCGAATGACCACGAGGGTCCACCCCTGCGCTTCAACCACCCCTGAAAACAGAGACAAGGTTAGTCGAGCACCAGTCACGACCACCGCGACCCTGTGAGAAGATAAAACCAGTACCCTGCGGCAACGGTGGACACAACCCCAGCTCTTGGAGCAACGCCGGGGCCAGAACATGGTCCGCATCTGCAAGGGGATACCGAGCGACAGCCTTGAAATCCCGGCGACCCTCGACATTGAGGGGAGGCTTCGAGTCGCGCCAAGGGCAAGGAAAGCTACTCCGCATCCAGCCATCAGAGGCCCTATCACAATCCTTCGACTTGATCAGGTATACGTACCGCTCCGCCCATCCCTTACTGTTGGACACGGTAGGAGAGACTATGATAAAATGGTCGCGGGCACGAGCCTTGAAATAGGTGAAAAAGGTGTCGGATGGGCAACTCTGGAGGAGGAAGAATTACCGGAACAGATCGACACTCGGCTCTACCGACGCTCTACGGCACGCGTAGACAAACCCATAGAGGATGCTGTAAGAATTGGGGGATATGCCCCCAGGGTTCTGCCCGTAATGGCGGAGGATGACTGCAATACAGGGATGGACCGGGATACGAAGACCCGCCTGAAAGGAGGCCACCGGAATCATGATCCCGCCGGAAGGATAGGAAAGACAATTCTTGCCCTAGATGTATTGGTCTCCCGACTAGCATACGTGTGAAGTTTTGAACACTACTGTTAGAAGCAAAGTAGCTCCTAAATGTATTGGTCTCCCGACTAATTTTTTCCTTGATGCCATGATACGATCAATTGCTGGGAGTATTGGTGATGTTCCTCATGTTGATCAAAACACTTCTTCCCTCGTCCGTGCTCAAGTTGCCCATGCTTGCGTCCTCCTGGATGTATCCCTTAAGGTCCCGGACAGAGTATGGGTTGGCATTGGTGCAGATGGTTTTTGGCAGTCGGTTACTTGCCCCCATTTACCTTTGTTCTGTCATTCCTGTCATCGTTTGGTCCATGCTGCTGGTCAGTGTAAGAAGTTTGGTGCCCGTCGTCCTCCTGTTCGCCCGCCTCCCGGTGGCGCTCCTCCGGCTTCCAGCAAGGGCGTCCTGGCGAGATCGACGGCGCAGGCTTGGTGGGCGGTTACGAGGCCGGATCATCTCCCTCGCAATGATCATGCTGGTTCAGTTGGCCCATCTTCGCATCCTGCGCCCGTTGCTGCGCTGGCCACTGAAGAGGCCCCTGACCAGATTCCCTCTTCGCATCCCAACATGTCCGCTGCTGGTTATGAAGAGGCTCCTGCCCAGCTTCCTTTGGTTGTTGCTGGCC
The DNA here is from genome assembly GCA_022559845.1 of Amorphophallus konjac. Taxonomy (NCBI): domain Eukaryota; kingdom Viridiplantae; phylum Streptophyta; class Magnoliopsida; order Alismatales; family Araceae; genus Amorphophallus; species Amorphophallus konjac. Next base: position 155,921,203 of record CM040121.1, read on the forward strand.
ACCCTGCCCCGCCATCTGTTTGTGGAATTGCTGCTAGCTTCAATGCCTTGCCCACGGCTGGTGTGTCTCTGGCTGCCGAGGCATTGCTTCCTCATGTGGGTTCGCCTTCTGCTCTCCAAGGGGCTGTTGCTATTTCTGCTGAGAACTCTCAGCCTCCTCAGGAGGGTGCTGGTGACTGTGACCCACCACCTGTTTGTGGAATTGTTGATGCTACTGTCCTGCCCGAGGCCAGTGTACATGGGGCTGTTGCTGCCTCTGATGTGGGTTTCGCTGCGGATGCGTCCGCCAAAGCCATTACACCAGTTGCTACTGCGTCGTCTCTTGCTTGTCATCCGGGCGCCGTCGTCCTCCAAAAGGAGGCGGACCGTTTGGCCTGCTTCGCTGCCCTGCGCGCTATGAGAGATGAATTGAACGCTCTGCCTACCTTCTCTGGGTCTGGGGCCCCTAGTCGTGCTTGGCCCTCTGCTACTGCTGTCGTCTTGGCTCCGTCTCTTCCAGTTTTGCAGTCCCATGATGTGATGGCCTTGAGTACTAGCCCCTGTGACGAAGTTCCCCCAACCCCTGATGTCTCTTCTCGGGCTGTTGGTGGGGTTGCCCCGTTTGATGTCTGCCCCCATGCACACGCGCTGTAGTAGGATGGTCATCCCTCAGATTGTGCACCTAGCGAGATTGATGGTTCGGTGGATGAGCAAGGCACGAAGATTGATGTTCCCTTCCAGCCCGTCTGTAGGAGCAAAAGGAAGAATCGTCGTAGGCCAAAGCATCTCGAGCTCTATGATGTCAGGGTTTAGCTGGCAGGCTCTTTGTTTTGACATCCTTGGCCCCGTTTCTGATTCTTTAGACCGTCTTTGGATTCCGGGGGACTTAGAATGGAATAGGCTGGGTTATCAGCCATATATTTTTCTTAGTCTCTTTTGATAGTTAATCTTTAGGCCCTTACTTTTTATTTCCTTACTTTCTAAAGGGCTAACTCTTTTGCTTGCCCTCTTGTTTCCCCAGGGGAATGCCCCGTTGTCTGTGTACTCATTTCTCAATATTAATAAAATCTAGGATCACAGGTACAGTCTGAGGGAGTGAGAACATTCTCCCTTTTTGAGGGAGGGTGCATTCGACCAGTCTCTGTTCTGCTTGGTCGATTCTTGACTTAAAAAAAAATAGCTCCTAGAGGGAGGGGAGGGGGGCGAATGGGAGTACCGAGTATAAATCATATTTCTAGAATAAATTCGCATAAAGTATTACTAAAAATTTTGAGCGAACGAAAACACGTCATACTTCGTTGATATAGAAGCCGAGTAAATAAAGATGCACACAATCAAATCACGAAGATATTAGAAGTTTTATTTTGGTTCGGACATCCCTCCTAGATTCCTAGGCCCAGTACTTAGACCGTATCAAAGGTTTCATTACTTTCCGTAATAAGTACACAAGTAGGGTTTTGCTAAGGTGTTCGTCTCACCAACATCTGATTTTTTTTTTGATTTGATGTCCAATGCACCAAACTTGATGTCAGAAACAAATGTCTCTGTCTCTAGGCAGATGTGGAGACAATAAAGCTAAAAAATGAAGTAGTAAATCAAACGCACAAAAAGATAAAACAATGATAAAGACGTGTAGATGCTCTAGCGTGCAGTGATTTTGGTGTGGGTCTCTCATAATACAGCTCACTAAAAAGATGGACTCCTTCGTTCAATGAAGTGCCGTCTGACCTAGGATGAGTAGCTCACAAATTAACACTAGATCTCTCCAGTTTAATTTGTTGTCAAAGTCTTCTCATCCCCAAAGACATATATATATGTAGTTCGAATCAAAGTGGCCAGAGTGTCTCGGGCCTTTTCGTCTTTTTCTATCTTAAAACTTGATCAATAGATTTTCAGCATAACCATGACCCTCAAGTTCGCAGGGAAATCTCATTAGCTTGGATGTATTCATTGTGAGAGGGATACTACTGTTTTGTCGCCCCTGACTACATTGTAACCCTGCATTGATCAGACAACTTTTCTTTTGACAAGAGATTTCATGCACAGCATCCAGATTTTTCTTTGTTCGAAATCTCTTCAAAAAGGAAGGAACACTTTTGTTGGATTACCAACCAGACTTGTTATTTGTAATCTCTATTCTTTTTGAATATTACATTTGAGCGTTCAAAGAGTTGTATGGGAACAATACTGGTATTTGAATTTGTTCCTCGAGCGTGCGAGAGATTTATTCTAAGCCCAAAGGATGATTACTACTGATGTTCGTTTCTTGGCTTTGACATATGGCTTGAAACAGATGAGTCAGGATGACACACGGCTAAATTTCGAAATGGTATGAGATGTATTAGTCGTCCAATCTGTCAAGAAGAAATGAGAGAGAGAGAGAGAGAGAGAGAGAGAAATGCATGCATTTGTGTATGTGTATATATAATGCGACTGCGTATTGGAAATCGTCGACACGGAATATATTCTGCTCGAGCAAGTAGACAATAAGGTTTAGCTAAGAGACTGCAACCATGAGTCATGCATGTTTAACTAAAGGCTAATTTAGGCAACAAAATGGTTTAATTTTAGGAGATATTGCCTTGGTGTTACTGAAGCAATCTAGGTGATGGAAGTAGTCGCATGATTCCGATTGAGGTACTTCAGCCGAGCTTCGACTGACAACATTCCGATTGAATAGTTGATCCGACTGTGTGCTAGCATTAACGATGTTCAATATAATTTCATATTGTAGCGGCAGGAAAATGGTTCTTAAGTCACGTACCACCTTCTCTATTTATTTGTTGGGGAAGTCGTCTCACACCCGTGGATGCCTGCACACACCAAGAAATTAGAATGGCGTCAGAAGGAGTCACGGGTGTTACCGCAGGGGACAACCCTCCGATGCTTAAGTCAGTAAGGGACTAATGAGCAATAGAGAGGAGCAAAGTAAGAGAGAAGTAGAGGCCGTAGTCGTCGATCCAGGAAGCGTGTAGATCCCATGCACGCGTGTTCGCCGCTCCCAGTGGGCTCTGGAAGAGTGCTCGCTGTAGACACGCCAAAATTGACGTTATGTTGATCAAATCTCATGTCGTTATGATAACGTCTCAAGTGGACTTCAATATTCCTATAACATGAAGTTTTTCTATTTTTGTGAATTTTATGCATTTTTTCTGCATTTTTCGTGATTCACGACCTGAAGCATGGCGTTACTTTAAAAAGTAACGGCCTGTCATAGGACGTTTCAAAAGAAGGGATGACCATAGGTGAGGGCGTCAATTCCTGGTATTATCCGTTAATTTCTGGAATTATCTATTTTCAAAATAAAAGTATTTTCTGAGTAACGTCCTTCCTCAGGGCGTGTTTTTAAGAAACGCCGTTATTTCAGGCGTGTTCCCTTGATGCTAAAATAAAGAAGGTTTTATTTCCAAAAATTAAATCCAGGAAGAAACGGCTTTTCATAGGTCGTGTTTCAAGAAACGTCTCTGTGCAGGTCGTCAATTCATAAATAGACGCCCTGGCTTAAGTCGTGTTTCACTCCAGAGTCCTTCCTTTTTCCATCTTTCCCTCATAGTTCCCTACCATCCATGGACTCTTGCTCGATCTTGATCCTTCCCTGGACGCCTCATTGCCTGTTCTTATCACTTCCTTGTTTGATCACATCCGATTGAAGCTATAAAAGAAAATCTCATTCGATCGGGAAAAGGGTTAAGAGGTTAATTGTTCCACGAGCACGTTAAAAACATTCAGAAGGAAGGCGTTCGAAGCATTGGATTTTCTCCATCCTCCTGTTGTTGATTTCTACATCCTTCTGCATCCTTTCAGCATCTCCACGGTTCCCCTTTACTCTCGTCAGGGAGAGCAGGGCTCTATCTAACGTGTTTTTGTTTCGTTCATCTCTTCTTAGCATATCATCATTGTCACCCTGTCGTTATTTCGTTATTTCATTAAGCATCATTTTTCATACCCTTTCCCTAGTTCTCTGCTAGGGGTTTAAAAAAAACAAAAAAAGAGGTGCGCCCTTTATGTCTTTTCATCCTTTCATGATAGTTTTGGATTGATACTATTGCACTCTGGCTGATCCCTCTCTTTTGCTTGTTCTTTCTTGTCTTTTTTTTACAAGGTAATCAACTAAGAAAACCCACTTCATCGGCCGGCCGATTGAAGTTGGAGGAGGAAATCCACACCATCCCGCGTTTCCATCTTCACTAGGTAATTGCGATCACTTTCCCCTTATTCATCTCCTCTTGAGACCCTCGTGTCTCTGGCGATCACACACTCTCCACATTAGCACCTCGTGCTATTTTATTGCTTTCACCATTATATTACTTTTTTTTATATTAAAGAGCGGATTTTAATCCGATCTACAAATTGGCGATCACGGTGGGACTCCACTGTTTTCTTTATTGATTACCATCTCTATTGGCACCCTCGTGTGCCCTTTCCCCTTGGCACCCTCGTGTGCCCTTTCCCCTTGACACCCTCGTGTGTCCTTTCCCCTTTGGCACCCTCGCGTGCCCTTTCCCCTCGGTACCCTCGGTACCCTTTCCCTTGTGCCCCTCGGGCACCCTCCACTGTGCACCCTGCACGCTCCCCGGATCAGTCAATTGCTGCTTAGTAACGCCCTCCATTACGGCGTCTTTTGATTTAACGCCCCTCACAGGGACGTGTTTTGTTGATTAACGCCCCCCTCCAGGGCGTGTGTTTATTGCACCTGCTGGCGTTCTGTTTGCTCATTTTATCGTCTGCTATTTAACGCCCCTCTCAGGGACGTGTTTCGTTGAGTAACGCCCATTTCCAGGGCGTCTTTTACCATAACTGCTGTCTGCTGCACGCTTATCATATTGTCTGCTGATTAACGCCCCTCTCCAAGGCGTTTCATTTATTATCAACGCATGTCATTAGGGCGTCTCTCTTTATCATAACTGCTGTCTGCTGCACGCTTATCATATTGTCTGCTGATTAACGCCCCTCCCAGAGGCGTTTCATTTATTATCAGCGCCTATCATCAGGGCATTTTCTCTGAGTTTTGACGCCCTCCGGTGGAGGCGTCCTTTCTTTATAACGCCTCACCTATAGGCGTGTTTTCTTACCGTCTGTGAGCCCCTCACAGAGTTTACGACAGCCACACTGCCGTGTTTTCATTTTGTCATGACCTACCGCAGGGCGTGTCTTTTCTTCCTGCTGTGAAAACGCCCTTTCCCAGGACATTTCTTTACTGTTCTTTTTCACAGATTAGCTCTGATTCATTGCTTGGCATCTATCTTGATATTATATTGCTGTTTGGATTGTCTTGATTTGTTGGCTTGGTTGAGAGACCTCCTCTCTCTATCCTAGGATCCACACACCCTTCTTGGAATCGGGACTACCCTCCATTGAGCATTCCGTCTCTTTGGACCGAAATCCCTTTTCCAAGACCTCCATAAGTCCCCGCACCCGTGGATTCCCTCACGGACGCCGGGCTGGTTGTACCCTTGAAGTACCTGGAGTTTAGAGAACCTATGCGTTGTTAAAGAGAAAGAAAAACTTAGTTGACCCGGAGGTTACACTTGGATCAAACTAGGTCTCATTTGGCAAAAGAGTGAACGTTCACAAATAACCCACCCTAATTCAAACATCAAACATTAAAATCTTGCGTTTCTTGCCAACCTTGTTTGCATAAACATAGTTGGGTGATTTGATTGCCTTGCTTGGATTAAATATTTTGTGATAGTTCCTTCATTAAACACTCTCTCTCTTAAGAATGAAACTACGTTCAGGTAAAACCATCAACATGTCAGGCAACGGGTACTCTTATGATGATGAGAATGAGAACATATTTGGTCAATATGAGGACCCTCTCCAGGATTCTGTTTATTATGAGGGGAACTACCTTCCTCCTCACCCCCATTACTCACAAGTTCATGTGGTTGATACCACTAATCATGAGGCGGACCCTCCGTCTCAAGTTCCACTTTCCAACACTTCGGGGAACCCTTCCCCATCCATTAATGTCACAGATTTGATCCAAGCTCTCTCCCAGTTGGATGACTCCCAGCGGCAAGCCATTCAGGCCGCTTTAAAAGGGAAGTCGGTTCTTTCTTCTTCTTCTAATCCCCCTCCGGCCGTGAGTGGCCATCAGATTATTAATGACCAGGCGGTCTTGCATCCCCCTCCTCTCGTCCACAAACGCCTACTGCGGCCATGCCGGCCCAGCAGGCGAGCTATTCAGCGGTTAGGCATCAATCCTTCCAACCTCCTCGGATTCTACGAACGCCTATACCGCATTCTTTTGCTCAGAATCAGGCCCCGGTCGAGCCCGATACCAACACTCTCTTGCTTCAGAAGCTAGCCAGCATGGAGGAGCAGCTCAAGAAGGTTACAGCGACTAAGAGTGCTCCGAAATTTCTCTTCCTACATTGCCAGTGTTCCATTTACCACCTTCTGAAATGCCGAATTTCCGGCGATATAATGGGACAGGCAACCCATTCATTCATTTAAAGGATTTCCGATATGAGACTTCCTTTTGGCAAGACAATAAGGCCTCCCTGGCCTACTTATTCAGGAGATCTCTTGAGGGGCCAGCCCTCGAATGGTTTTATTCTCTGGAGCCAGCTGATGCCGGCGATTTTGATGTTATTCAAAGAAAATTCCTGCAAAAGTACAGAGACCGGGTGGGACCTTCCCTTTCTGTTACAGATTTAGTTGCCGAGAAAATGAAGCCCGAGGAGGACTTCATTGTATTTGCTGATAGGTGGCGGTCTATGGCCGACAAATTAAACGACACATTGTCGGAAAAGGAGCAAGTAAAAATGGTCATTTCTAATGCAACCCCCCAATTCCGGCACATTTTGGCCATGAATCGGCTGACAACTATGGAAGAGCTCTATGAAAGAGCTCGTTATATACAAACGCAAATGAAGGACTCGCCCATCATGGGCATGTTTGAGCCGAAGCCTCGGCTATTTAAAAAGAATACAAATGTCAACAGCGGGCCTACGACGGAAGGCACTGTCACAAATGAGCAAGTTGGCGTAGTTGGCAACCCCCATCAAGCTAACCCACGTCCACCACCACCTCCATGACAGAACCCTCATTTTAACCCTACTCCACCACCCCAATTCGCGCCTCAACGCTCCTTCGCTCCATCACAAAACCAAGCCCCCCGCATAGATCCCCCAGCTCCACCACAATACCATCAAGTACCCCCACCAGCCAACTACGGCCAACAACAACAACGGAGACCGCCACTTGGCCCCAAAAGGGACCACTATCCTCCACTCCCTGAAAGTCTCCCCGATATTTTTAATGCCCTGATGGCCGCCAACTTGCTCGCCCTGCCAAGGGAAAGAACCGTGTGGCCCGCTAATGTTGACACATCCCGCTATTGTGCCTTTCATCGTGGCCCTGGTCACAACCTGGATCGTTGCTTCCACTTCAGAGATTACATCTACGATCTAAATGACCAGGGTGACATTAATTGGGATGAGATGAGACAATACATAGCCGCTATGAAAGAAAGAAGGGCTTCTCGGCAACAGCAAAATCAGCAACAACAGCAGCCAGCTCCGCAGCAAGTTCAGCCGCAGCAAGCTCCAGCACCCCAGCAGGATATGGGGATCGTCCGTAATCCATTGCCGGAGCACGCTCCTAATCAACACGTGAACCCTGTCACGTCTCTCTACGAGGTGGAGAGAGGGCAGGGATGGCACGAAGAAAACGCCTCTGTCGGGGCATTTCACCATGATCCAACTCAAAATCAAACTCCGCGCCTTTTGCGCACACCTCCTTCTTCTTCTATTCTCCTATCGGGACGTCCCCTTTTACGCCCCGTCAATCCTTCTACCTCCACCAATTCCACGGCCTTGCCGGTTCGCTCTTTTCTTACCCGCCTACCACCTCCACAACCTACCATTCCACCTTCCACCACCAATCCCACACACGCGCCATCCAGGCCACTCCTACTCCGCTCACCGCCAGCACCCGCTACCCCCTCTACCACTCCTACACCAGCAAGAGTTCCTCCGTCATCGGTTCAACCACCTTTTGTGCCACGATCTCTCCTTATTCCACCACCTGCCAATGCTCCTCGCATTCGGATATCCCTCTCTTCTCCCACGCCCCCTGCAAGGGCACCTTCATCAAATACTCCTCCCATGCCTCCCGCGGGGGCATCTTTGTTAAACACCACTACCACGTCTCCTACGGAGGCGCCCCTTTCATTGAATTCCCCTTTGATATCCCCTAGCAGGGTTTCTGCTACCAACATTCCTTCTTCTTCTTCCAACCCTCCTCCTAATATTGCCCCGACCGAGGCGCGTCAAGGCGTAGCGCCACTCCGCAGTGGACGGATATTCCACCGTATTTTCCCACAGAGAGAGCTAGAGCCTGTGCAGGGGCCACAAGAGCAAGAGCAGGAACAAGATTCAGTGCCGGGAACTCAGTATGATTTATTAAAGCACTTAGATCGCACTCCAGCAAGAATCTCCATTCTTGAATTAATCAAGAGGTCCACCACTCATCAGCTGGCCCTGAAGGAATACCTGCAGAAGGTCATGGTCAATGAGGACCTTCCGGTTGAACAGATAATTACAGTCTTGACCCCTGCCAGCAGTCAGCCGGCAATCACATTTCATGAACACGAGTTAGCACCTCTACCAGCAAGAAAATATGCCCTATGCATTACGGTCGATATCAACAAAGTGGCTGTCAAGCAGTGTTTGGTAGACACCGGTGCATCTATCAATGTGTTGCCGCCAAGCACTCTGAAGCTATGCGGTATCCCTGAAAGCCAGATTCGGCCATCTACTATTACTGTCACGGCATACGACAATACAAAGAAACCCCCTCTGGGTATGATTACTCTCAAAGTCAGTTTGGGTCCAGCCACCAGTACAGTAGATTTTCATATTCTGGATATGGATCCGACTTTCAACGGCATTCTGGGTCGCCCTTATATTCAGCAGCTTGACGCAGTGCCCTCTACAAACCATCAGTGCCTCAAGTTTCCGCACAAGGGCCGCATTATCAAGGTGACCAGCGTGCCGATCTTGCCAGAGGAAGACATTCATGTAGCTTCATCAGTTCCTTCCATATGGCCTGCCAACAAGCCGTTATTATCTGTGCTGGACGTTCCCCGTCCACGGCCGATGCTATCTGAGACTGTTACCACAGTTGCTATGACACCCCTGCCTTCTAAGGGGAAGAAGAAAAAGAACATGATTAAAACCCCTGGCTGGAACATTCTATTGAAAATGGGATATCAAGATGGCAAGGGCCTGGGCGCCAAGCTCCAGGGCAGGATTAGGCCTTTTAAGCCTCAAAAGATGATTGCACGAGGCGGCTTAGGCTACAAAGCACCGGGCAAGAATGAAGGAGAGCCGTGGGCTGTTATGACGTCCACCTTCAAACCAGACCGCCAGCCGCTCACCTGGACTTTAAAGACACATTTTGTCACCGGTGGCATTCAGAACAATGAGCAGACTACCGTCATTACTTCATTGCTTGATTGTCAAGATGTGCACGCCAGACAGTTTGCTCGTCACATTGCACCACTAGTTACCTACAAAGCCCTGGAGTCTTTAAGGCCAGATAAAAGAAGAAAAATGGGTGATCCGGAATGTGACTGGTACAGGTGGTTTGACATGAATGACATCACAATCTCTCTGAGCCGCCTGTTCATGCCGACAGATCCAGAGTGGCCGCCGCTGATTCAAGAACTGATTGAAATACCAGCAGTAATCACAGATAAAAGGCAGATGTTAAGTGACTACACAGACACGGGGGAGCCAGATGTCCCCTTTGAAGAAGGATTTTCCGTGGATAGGCTGTGGGCCGGCCTTTTCTCTCTCACTTCTGTGCATCCATCTGTGTTGGCGTCTCTCTATTCCCGTTGGTTTGGTCACGTGCCGCGACCACCACCAATTACCATCAACTTGTCTCCCGATTCAATTCAGATTTCCCTCCCGATTGCTCCTTCGCTCCTCGAGCGATTTTCTAAAATCTCCATCTCGCCCCCGAGTGGGCCATCTTTGATTAAATCTTTCTCCAATCTTGCAATCTCCACTCCTCCTGCTATTTCCCCTTCACATTGCTTCTTACTGGAAAAAGAAAATAAAAACAAAGGAAAATATAAAAACGAAAAAAAAAATGCCAAATCTTCAACATTCCAATCCTCCATTTCTATTGAGGAGACCTCCTATTTTTCTCCCGAGTGCGTCCCAACCCAGGGGCCGCTCTTCCAAGATTCCTTGGTAAGACTCTTCTCCCCCTCTGGTGAGGGGCCCTCTCTGTATCACCTCCTGTATCCGCTTTTTCATCTCCTTCCCCTGGTCAAGCTAGTTGTTCCTATTCTTCCTCCTTTCCTTCTAATAATAAAAATCAGGGGTTAGTTCCACATAAGAAGGCCAAGGGTAAGCAGATTCCCCGAAGATTTTTGTTGGAGTTGGCTGTCAGATGCCAAGCTTGTTTAGCAATCCCTGAGTTTGTGGAAGAACCGATCATCCTGCCGGAATTAGAATATGAGGATTCTGTTGCTGCTTATGAGGGTTTGGGCGTTTATGAAATCATGAATGATGAAGACCCTATTGAAGAGGGGGAAGAAAGTTATGAAGACTATGAGGACGAGGCTGATGCCTTTGCTAGTGGCATGAGACGATTCGACGAACCATCAGCCTCTGTAGAAGAGCCAACCAAAGAAATCAATCTGGGTACTGAGGAAGACCCTAGGATTGTCCTCATCAGTAAGAATTTACCGCCCTCCGAGGAGGAGGCGCTCATTTTGGTTCTGCAAGAATACAAGGACACGTTCGCATGGAGCTATGAAGATATGCCTGGATTAGACCCTGCGCTCGTTGAACACCGCCTTACACTTAAGCCAGGGTCTGTCCCGGTCAAACAACGGTTGAGGCGTTTCCACCCTAACATGGCTTTGAAGATGAAAGAAGAGGTCGATAAACTCCATAAGGCTAGATTTGTTAGAGTCGTCCTCTATCCCAATTGGGTGGCTAACATTGTCCCGGTTATGAAGAAAGATGGAAAAGTTCGAATTTGCATAGATTTCCGGGACCTCAACCGGGCGTGTCCTAAAGATGACTTCCCCCTTCCTCATATTGATGTTCTGATCGACAACACGGCAGGATTTGAAACTCTTTCATTTATGGATGACTTTTCAGGTTACAATCAAATTCGTCTGTCTGAAGAGGATCAAGAGAAAACATCATTCACTACACCATGGGGTACATATTGCTATGTGGTTATGCCCTTTGGACTTAAGAATGCTGGAGCCACCTACCAGAGGGCTATGATGGCGATTTTTCATGACATGATTCATATTTATATCGAGGTGTATGTGGATGACCTGGTAGTGAAATCTAGGACAAGGATTGAGCACCCTGGGGTTTTGGCCAAGGTTCTACAGAGGTCACGAGAATATCAATTGAAAATGAACCCCAAGAAGTGCGTATTTGGCGTTTCTTCAGGGAAGTTGCTTGGATTCATTGTCAGTAAGAGGGGAATTGAAGTCGATCCCAACAAGGCGAGAGCCATTAGAGATATGCCTCCTCCCAAGAATTTGAAGGAAGTTCGAGGATTAATCGGGAGGTTGCAATTCATTCGCCGCTTTGTCTCCCAGCATTCACAAAGATGCAGGCCGTTTTACGAGCTTACCAAGCCGGGAGTCAAGTTTAATTGGGATGACAAGTGTCAGGCAGCCTTTGACGGATTGAAGGATTATTTGGCCAATCCTCCTGTCCTGAGGCCGCCAATTCCAGGCAAACCACTTATTCTGTATGTTTCAGTCCTGGATGACTCTGTAGGTGCTGTCTTAGCTCAAGTGGATGAAGAAGGTAAGGAAAGGGTAGCATACTACTTATCTAAACTTCTTAACCCCTGTGAGCAGAGGTACTCAGCCATGGAGAAAACTTGTGCAGCTTTGGTTTGGGTAGTTCAGAAATTAAAACATTATTTTCTAGCTCACGAGGTTCACCTCATTGCACGCATGAATCCATTCAAATTCCTCCTTGAAAAATCTGTCCTCACTGATCGATTAGCACGCTGGCAAAACTTCCTCTCCCAGTTTGATATCACTTACATTCAACAAAAAGCTATCAAGGGTTATGCCATCGCCGAACACCTTGCTCATCACCCTCTACCTCATTTTGATCCTGTCAATTCTGAGTTCCCAGATGAAGAATTAATGTCCATTAATCAACCCCTTGATCCTATGTGAACGTTACACTTTGATGGAGCTCTTAATTCTCAAGGAAGAGGGATCGGCACGGTTCTTTTAACACCTGAAGGGGTCACCATTCCATTTGTTGCTCGGCTCACTTTCCCCGTCACCAATAATATAGCCGAGTATGAAGCTCTTTTGGCCGGTCTGCAAACCGCTCATCGATATGGTGTCACTCACTTGCGGATTGTCGGTGATAGTCAACTCATTTTGCGCCAGGTGTTGGTCAAGTGCCGCACTATCAATCCTAAGCTTAAACCCTACCAGGAACTCGCTTCAGCTTATGCCAAACTCTTTACCAAGTTAATCTTCGTTCACGTCCCTCGCAGTCAGAACATTCTAGCTGACGCTCTTGCTTCTTTAGCTTCCGCTTTAGTCTTCCCCCCTGAGCGTGATTTCCATGTCCCTCTGATTCATCAGCGTGACACTCCAGCTATTAAGGATCGTGCTTTCTTTGATATTAGGGATCAGGTGCTCGAGAAGGCCAAGCAGAAAGAAATTCTTAAAGGCAAAGAGGTCATGCTTTTGGACTGGGAAGAAGAGTTGGCTGACGAAGAGAAGCCTTGGTATTATGAGATTGCCAGATACTGTAATGATCAGTCTTATCCCGAGGAAGCCACCGCAGAAGAAAAGAAAGCAATTAGAAGAGTAGCTCAACGTTATACTTTGGTTGGAGGTGTGCTCTACAGAAGAGGGCTCACCAGTGTTTTATTGAGATGCCTCGATGATGATGAATCTTGGAAAGTCGTGGAAGAGGCGCATTCTGGTGTGTGTGGTGGTCATGTGAATAGCCAGATGTTAGCTAAGAAAATCCTTAGACTAGGTTTCTATTGGCCCACTCTAGAAGAGGATTGCTCTATCTACGTTCGTAGGTGTGTTAAGTGCCAACTGCACACCGACAAGATTCATTCTCCTGCTTCTTCACTCCATCCTACGTCCTCTCCATGGCCTTTTTCCATGTGGGCTTTTGATATCATTGGACCTCTTGGTGACTCGAACCTCCTGACCAAGCAAAAATCATTCATTCTCACGGCAACGGAGTACTTCACCAAGTGGGCGGAAGCAGAAGCTTACGTGGAAATTAAAGCATCAAACGTCTGCAAATTCATCATGAAGAACATCATCACGAGGTTCGGCATCCCGAGCACCATCATCACCGACAATGGACCTCAATTTATCTCTCAAGATCTCAAGGATCTCTGCAACAGGTATAACATTGCATTGCATCATTCTTCTCCCTATTATCCGCAGGGCAATGGCCAAGCAGAAGCAACTAACAAAACTTTGATCAAGATCGTTAAAAAGACGTGTGAGGCTAATAAATTTTCGGACTGGCCAGACAAGCTGGTTGAAGCTCTTTGGGCCTACCGTACTTCCATTCGCACTCCCACTGGGCAAACCCCTTTCGCCCTCACTTATGGGATGGAGGCAGTAGTCCCTTATGAGATTCTTATTCCCTCTCTGCGAGTACAATTAGATGATGAACTTTCTATTGATGAACGTCGTGATTCACTCCTTGCCCAATTGGAACTCCTAGATGAGAAGCGTCTGGTCGCCGCTGAGCATGCGCGCGTTTATCAAAATAGGCTCTCACGTTTTTACCAAAAGAAAGTAATTGAGAGAAAATTTAAAGTCGGTGAAATGGTAATCAAGAGAATTTTTGTTAAGCCGGGTGGCCCCCGTTCAAAACTCCAACCAAATTGGGAGGGACCGTTCGTTATAAAAAAAGTTTTTCCTGGCAATGCTTATAAATTAACTAATGCTGAAGGTGAAGAGTTAACTCACCCTTGGAACGGTTTATATCTTAAGAAATACTACCCCTGATTTTCCAAAAGTCCAAAATCCAACAAAAATGAATATTTTCCAAAATCCACAAAAAATGAATATTTTCCAAAATCCAACAAAAAATGAATTTTTTCCAAAAATCCCTCAAAACAAAAAAATGAATATTTTCCAAATCCAAAAAAAATTAGAATATTCGCCGAAACAAAACAAAAAAAAAACAGAAACTAAAAACAAACAAAAAAGGCTTTCAAATTATTGTCATGGCACACAAAAGATCAAGGCCTGAAAGGTCAAAATTCAGAATTCATTTATCAGTCTTGGTAACTTAAAAATGGGGTTGACACCCGCACACACCACACGCTTTATTCTTGAACTCAAGCAGTGCAAAATCTGATAGAAAGTCAAAAACCTGACTAAAAGTGAAAGACAATACCCGTTCTTTTCCTCTTCGGCCCATAAGGGGGGAAGGGAGACCTCGAGGCAGAGGCGACGAACCTGTCCGCCGCCCTAGTAGGTGGAAGTCAAGGCCCAAAAGGGAGCAAATGTCACAAAAGCCCAAGTACAATTAGGTTTATTTTTTCATCAATGCAAATCAATTCCAAAGTGAAAGTCAAGTTTTGAAAAGAAAAGCATGTCAAGAGGGCAAAGTCCCCGCAAGGAAAACCTTGGGCGTATGCATGCATTATAAATGGGAAAAAAGGCAACAAAATATCCCTACGCCAAAGACCGAACCCCAACAGGCATAGGGCAGGGGAGGTAATTTTACTTTGAGCATCCCAGAACCCCTTATGGGCTTCCCTTATATTTTCTTCCATCCTTTCTATGTGGTAAAGTCGCGAACTGGCAGGATGGTCAAGACGAACTTAAGAAATTGCACTGTGCGAAATCTCGAATATAAGTCAACTTTGAGCACGTCGGCTCCCTTTTAATTATTCAAGAAAGATTAATGAATCCTAGATGGTGACCGTGTAGGGCCCGCGATCTGGATAGCCTTGACAATCTTGTTTGAAGTTTCATATAATTCACGCCTTTCCTTAAGGCATTTTTAATTTAATTCACGCCCTTGTGAGGGTCATCTTTATAAAATTAACGCCCTTGTTCAGGTCGTCTGTTCGTCAAATTCCAAAATCCTTTCAAAAGTGCACGCCGTCTGCGAGGGCATCTTTCACTTGAGTCACGACCTAATCTAAGGCGCGTTTTTCAGGAAAATAACAAAAAAAATATAAATGATGCATTCTTTATTCACATGCTTGCATTTTGCATGTGCATATTTTGATTTATTATTTGCATATGTGTGCTCGCATGATGCATCTCCCCTTTATTGGTTATTTCACTTTACCTTATTTGATTAAAGGCTTGGCCCCTTGACCCGTCATTAAGGTCAGAATATTGTCACCCCTTGCTCATTGGGCAAGGGGCCAAGTCGAACAGATGAATTAACCTGTTTTATTCAAGTGAAAACCGCAGCTGCAGATACAGGGCAAAAGCAAAGTAAACATGAAGGACGTGAAAAGAAAAGTACACAAACACAAGTCCACAACCACACAAGTGCTCAGGTAACAAAAGCTCAAATCTCATATATATATATATCATCATGTCTATCATGTACAGGTGTGAGGGTGGAGGAGTACAAGTAAGTCTCTCAGCTCTCGCCTCCACTCTCCTCTACTCTCCTACTCTCAACCTCCTCCTCACCGTCCCGAGCTGGTGCTGGTGGAGGAGGCATGGGCCCCCGTGAAGAAGCTGGAACTCGAGCCTGGCCCCCTGCCTCACTCCTCTCTCGAAGAGAAGAACCCGCAACAAAAGTGGAGCTAGTAAAGGAGTACCCTGTGGCCCGTGCTCGCTCACGCCCTCGCTGAAGACGCTCCTCGGATACTCGTAGCCGCTCCTGAGAAAGGATCAACTGAGTCCTCGAGTCGGCTAGCTCTCGCTCCCGTACTGCCACCTGCTCAAGGAACCGGGCACGCTCCGCCTGCTGAAGCTCCTGGAACTGGGCACGCTCCGCCTGCTGAAGCTCAAGGAACAGGGCACGCTCCGTCTGGTGCTCCTCTCGCTCTCGGGCACGCTCTCGCCTCTCCATCTCAAGAGCCACCCGCAGCTCGGCCACGTCCTGAGGAAGCTCCTCTCGTCGCCTCTGGGACCTCTCAAGCTCTGCGATCCGCTGGTCACGGATCGCCAACTCGGTACGTACCGCCCGAAGCTGAGCCACCTGCAAAAGGGTAAGCAAATCATCAATTCCACAATAAATGCAATAATTCAATAATTTAGATGCATGATTGAATTACTCACTTGTGAGCTCGACGCTCGGAAGCCCTCATCTACGCAAACAAGAGCAGCTCGAAGCTCTTCGGTCTGTAAGAATGAATTTTTATCAGTACACAATGCTATATTTAATCAATAATTGAACTGACTGAGTTTGAGTTCAGAATTTACCCGTGAAGCAAGGTCGCGCTCCGCTGCCTCGGCTCGTGCAACCGCTCCAGCTAGCTGCTCTGATAGCGCGGTCACCTCTGCGCTAGGTCCCCTCGAGCTGGAGGCCTCCCCTGGATCTCTCCTCACTATTCCCTGCTGGGCACGCTGCATTCATTAAGATCGTCAGTGTCTAATCATCAATAATTCAACAAAAAGTTTCATTTGCATATAGAAGTAATTTAAACACTCACCAGGGTCTCTAGGTCTGCCCGCGTGGCAGCTAGCTGGTCCTCTAGGCTGTGTAGATGGGCCTGGGCGTCTATCGCCGCTATGTCCCTCGCATCCTGCATCCATTGCATGTTAGTCACATGATTGTCACATAAGCATTTGTATTCATTTAGAAATAATTACATTCATACATACCCCTAAGACCCTCATCTGGGGTCGGCCGGCGTGTACCTCCCAGTAGCGCCGGAGGTACTCAGAGCTGTCAGTCGCTCGGGAAGTGACTCTGGTCCCGTCTCGCTGCCAGTCGGCGTACTGCTCCTAGAAACGTACCCTCCAGTCGGTCGTCTTGGTGCGACCGCGGGTCTTCTTTCCTATGCCTCGAGGCTCCCCGACCTCGATCCATTCCTGGGGCAGGCCCAGGGTCCTCATCACCAACCGAAGCCGTAACGGCTCAATCTCGCTCAAGCAGTGTAGCCATAGCTCACGCCCAAAGCAAGGTCGTCCCGATACGACCCAAGGTTGGCCCTCATCTGTCATATCCTCGTAGGGCCTCCACCGCACCTGCATTCATACATATCATTATCATTTCATCATAATCAAATCAAATCAATTCAAAAGAAATACATATCATCCATTCATACATACCAGCGAGGGAGGGAAGTCGCGGAACTCTCTCCGTAGAACCCACAACTCGTAGTCGAGCGGGGCACCGAAGATGACTGGTAACCAGCGTCGCGCCAGAGGAAAGGATCCCTCAGCCCCGGGTCGTGGGTCAACGCGCCCCATCGGCATGTATAGGTGGCTCCACACCTGCATCCATGCATTGCATTAGTAAGGCATTCACATGCATCATAATAAGAAGAGAAAAATAAAAGAAAAAGAGATAAAAATGAGAAAATTGCATACCTGAAGAAAAGGTGAGAAGCCACTGACGGTCGTCTCTCGCCCCGTCCCCGTGGACAAATCAGCTATCAAATGCGCCAGCAACGCTGCACCCCAAGCGTAAGTGCCAACGGTCTCCAGGTCCTCCAGGATGCCCAAGAAGCGGCAGTTGATGACGTCGGCTTTCGTCCCCAGCAATAATCTACCGAGCAGCAGCAACAAGAACCTCCTCAGGTCTCGATCCGCTCTCTCACGGTCAGTCGGGTCCTGGCAGCATGCCGCTCTCACCCCGTCAGTCAGCCTCTGTGCAAACTCACCTAGGGTCTCCCCTGACCTGTGCCTGGCATCCCCTAAACCCATCACCGTAGTCAAGTCTGTACGGAAGATGGTCCTACACTCGCTCGGCACCACGTAAACCATATCCAGCCCTAGTAAGCTCTGGGCCATCTCCGTGTAGTCAGGATAGGTGAACCCACTCACAGCCTCACCATCCACCCTCAATCCCGTAATCCTAGTCACATCCTCTAGGGTAGGAACCATGTGCCCCCAGGGCATCAGGAAAGACCGGCTCACCCTATCCCAATGCTCCCGTAGAACCTGGATAAGTGCTAGGTCGGGTCTAAATGGCTCGATGGATAGGAAAGCCCCGAACCCCATAGCATCTACCCTAACCCTCTGGAAGTCGGGGAGACCCTGGTATGCTGTCCAGACCATGACCCATGAGATACGGGTCCTCATCAACCCCTGCACGCATTAAAAGAGAAGAATTTTGCTTAATTGTTTGGTTAATCATGTGTAATTGCGCTATGTTTTGCCTGGGCATTGATTTTAATATTTTGGAAGTCACGACCCCCCTTAGGTCGTTTCTTGGTAAATTCACGCCCCTAAAGGGGGCGTTTTTCTAAATGTGGTTTGAAGTAACGTCCTGTCTGAGGGCGTTTTGTATCTTTGAAACGCCGCTGTGTAGGGCGTGAGCATGTGGTTAATTTCTAAAAATCCTAAAATATTTTTCAAATCACGCCCTCAGCTGGGGCGTTTTCCATTTAGGACCGTTCAGTTTAAATGATAATTAATGAAGAGACGCCCTCTGGTTTGGGCGTTTCCTGTTAAATAACGCCCTGGTGAGGGGCGTGGCTTTCATGATTTTTAGATAATTTAAATAAAAATGACAGCATGTGAAATAATTAATGAAAACATTTAATGGGCATGGAATTAATGGAAAATCATAATTTTTGAAGAAACGACATGCTTCAGGGCATTTTTCATGGAGGTTAATTGATTTTCAAAAAATAAAATAAATTTACGCCCTTGGTCAGGGCGTTTCGTTTGTGAATAACGCCCCTGTGGGGGGCGTGTCTTTTCTGAGTTGCAGGTTTTGCCCCCAAGGGCTATGGAAAATCAGGAAAAAATAAATAAAATAAAAATTTTGGAATTGGGGTGGGGGAACCTACCTTCTTGTGCTTCTGGGGTTGTGGCCGAGGCAATGGCCGCCTGGGCCGCCGGAGTTGACCCCGGGGAGCGATCGCCGCCGCGGGCGGTGGTCCCTCATCTTCCTCTCCCTCTTCTTCTCCACTTTCCTCTCCTTCTTCTCCTTCTTCTTCTTCGTCTTCTCCTCCTTCTTCTGCTCCTTCTTCACTGGCTCCGTCGCCGCCGCCGACCACCGCCGGTTCTTCAACCGCGACGATGGCGAGCTCCTCCACGGCGGGTTCTTGGGCGTGGGCGGCGTCGAGGTCAACGACCTCCGGGGCACTGACCCTCTGGCGTTTGGCCATGGCTCGGGTTAGGGTAGGAAGAGAGACAGAGAGAGATAGAGGGAGATTGAGAGAAGAGAACGAGAGAGGGAGATCGAAAGAGAATGGGCGGTTTCGGTTAGGGTTTGCAGAAGGGGGGGGAAAGTGAAAACGGAAGGAGGAAGAAGAAAGGGGCCGATGACCTTTGGGTTTCGAAAAGAAGACACGCCCTTAAGCAAGGCGTTTTTAATGGAATTCACGCCCAGGAGTTGGGCGTTTCATAAAATTAGACGACGTATATTAGGGCGTTAATTTGTTTTGCATGGGGAACGATAACCGTCGTTAGACGCATTGAATGGGCGTTGATTGATGTGATGAGAGTCATCATGGCTGGTTTAGAGTCACGCCTCTGTTGAGGGCGTGTTATTTTTAAGAAGTGACTAAGGAAAAGGCGTTACTTTTGATGATTCAACGATTATATTCTTTGGGGTTTGAATATTCACGCCTTGTCTGAAGTCGTTATTTAAGTCACGCCCACTGTACAGACGTTAACTGTGGAGGATGGGCCGATTGAAGCGCCTTGACGTAAGGCATTCCTTCTTGAATTCACGCCCTGTGTTGAGGCGTTATTTGCAACAGAAACACAGGTTTTGGATAATTTTGATCATAATCACAGTAATATTGGCTCACTCAGAAAATAATCTTTATTGCTTTAATAAGAAGGAATTACAATGACTAATGAGCCACTTTGGGCCTTAATTTTCTCAAAGAGATTACATAATTTTTCCACTGTTCTTTGTCTTCATCCAAGTCTTCTACAGGTTGATGAAGTTTGCTTAGCTTCCATAGAGCTTGAATGGTGATAGCCTCCTCCCCATCTCCATTACTGCCTAGGTCCCTTGATTTGATTGAAGGGAGATGGGAGATGTCCTCTAAGTGTTGCCTTGAAAGTCCAATTTGAGGAAGGCACCTGTGAGAGTTGTACAAAACAAAGTTTGAAGCGCCAATAAGACGAAGGTCCGTCCCGATGGAGAAGCGTGCACGAAGTTCCTACATTTTGAATACACCCGGGGCGCAAGTAAAGAGATTCTTTGGCATTACCTTTAAGTGCTCCCTCCAATCCCCTCTCTTCTTGATTTGAGGAACCCGGTTAGTCACTCTATTGCTTATTCCTAGTGAGCCGGTTATATAGGAGAGGGGGCTCTTTGAGAAAATTCTTGAAGGTTGTTGGGCTTCGTGGCATGGGTCGAATTTGAAGTGTAGATCAATCCAACTAGAGAGTGCTAGCATGCACCCGTAGATGGGCCTTCCCATGGCCGCCGAGGTGAGCCCGCTATAAAGATATGCTAGGATCGCCGGTCCAACTCTTTCTTCCTCCCATAAGCTCACCACTGCGCTCAATTGGGACTCCTCTAGAAAGTCCTCCATGGATGGGAATATGAGTGCTCCTGCTAAGCACACCACGAAGGCTTTGGTCACTCTTTCTATCTCCTCTTCCTCTTTGGCTTGATCCGCTCTCTTGTACACCCACGAGGCGAGCTTCAAGAGGTTAATTCCTTTAGTGACCTTGATTTGGTTCACTATATTTTGGCTAGGTATCAATGAGGTTAGCAACTCATGGGAGGAGATTGGCCTTGGCATGATGGCCATCTTTTCTTCTTCTCCTTGTTTCATCCTTTTCAAGCCTAGGATCGTCTCTACTTCTTCCAGCAAGATAGTGGCTTCGAATGTGGAAAATAAGAAGGTATGGGTGGAAGGATGCCATGTTTCAATCAATGCACCTATGGCAGCCCAATCAAGATGGATTTGGTCATAATGTTTAGCATGGGTTATCAACCCCAAGAGATGCCATCTAGCTACATATACCCTCATATCTGAAGTAAACTTGGAGAGGATGAGGGGCAACCATTTGATTCAGATGTACCTTCTAGCTCCCGGAAGAATTGGGTAGTCCTATAAAGAAGAAACATGAAGCATGCAGTGATAAGAATAAGCATATGAAATATGAGATGAGAGTTTGGCCGAAGGCACAGTAAAGCAACTAACAGAAAGATAGCTTACCTGGCTCAAAGCAATTCGATTGCTTATGTGCCCTTGTATTTCAGTAATCCTAGGAGCAGAAATCCTAGGTTTCTTCATCACCCTGTCCATCACTTTCTTTTGAAGAAGAAGCTCGCGCAGAGGCTTGAAGGAGAACAGAAGCAGAACGGAGGGCTTGCAGAAGAAAGAGGCAATTCGGCTGCAGAAGAGTTTCGATGGGTTTGTGAAGGAAAGCCTCCTTTTTATAAGGATTTGAAGAGTCCTGAAGGGTCCCGAAGCCAAAAGTTTGTTTAGGTTAAGGAGTGTTGAATTAACGCCTTGTGTAAGGGCGTCACTTTTTGATTTGACGACCTGACAGTGGTCGTGTTTTATGTAACGCCTTTGATGAGGTCGTTTTTATTCTAAGCTCATGTTACTGTTTACGCCTTTGAGTAGGGCGTGTTTTAAGTGATTAACGACCTATGGTCAGGCGTCTTTCATGCTGCTAACGCCCTGTTCTTAGGCGTGTTTTTCCTGGATTACGGATCTTTGACCTCTCCATGCTTTTGATGAACTTAAGTGCTATTATTTGGTGAAATTGTTTATGATTAAGCACTTATGATCATGTCATGTTCTGAATTAATGAATGAAAGCTAATAAATTTCAAAGTGCAGAAGTTTTGCAGGATCCAGGGCGCTTGGACCGCTCATGGGAGTAACATCTTGTCACCTTGTATCTGTTTCTTGTAAGCATTGTTACTATATGATATCTACATTATTATAGTATGTCAAGGACCTTGTGGTTCTGATGAACCTGAAATTCGAGTTCCCCTTCATCAAAAACGATGACGATTTCAGGAGAATCTTGATCGCACGGATAGGCCGTTGAGTTGTTAAAGGTTTGGGACGATGGTTCCACTTTCTGAGTTGATGCGCGGACAAACGGGCCTCGGCTTAGTGTTAACTCAGAAATATGGATTCTTGACCAGATCTAAATAGCTTAGCAATATTATCCTTGATTATTTTATATTTTAGTTTGGTTTAATCTTTTCTTTTAGCCCAGCATGCATCATGTAGGACTTTGAGTTTCATGCTGAAAATCTTCATATTATGGCAATAATGAAATTCACTCGCTCTTGATTGAGTTGACATGAGATATTCCACTTCAAAATCAAGTACTTCGTTCTGTTTGAAGCCGTTCAGGCTGATTCCTTGAAAGTGTCCCTTTTGTTAGATTTCTATCCCAATTCTTTTTACTTTTCTGTAAAATTTACCTTGGTTGTAGCACGTCCACGTTGGCTGGTAATCGCTCTCCAATGGTCTTTCCCTGTCGTGCCCACGCGCACACCCTTTATTTTAGTTAAATCTCCTTTTATCCAACAAATCGATGTTTCCTTGGAAGCACCCAGAGTTGTTTCATTCAGAATCTTGAAAAGATTTCAAATGCTTAATGTTCTGAGGCGTGTCACATCACACCTTGGCGTCTCCTTATCAGCTCATTCCACTTCATTCCTTTCATTACAATTCATTTCATTTCCGTCTCACTCCCTTGCAAAGCGGACGCCAAGGCGGGGCAGCTGTAGACACGCCAAAATTGACGTTATGTTGATCAAATCTCATGTCGTTATGATAACGCCCCAAGTGGACTTCAATATTCCTATAACATGAAGTTTTTCTATTTTTGTGAATTTTATGCATTTTTTCTGCATTTTTCGTGATTCACGACCTGAAGCAGGGTGTTACTTTAAAAAGTAACGGCCTGTCATAGGGCGTTTCAAAAGAAGGGACGACCATAGGTGAGGGCGTCAATTCCTGGTATTATCCGTTAATTTCTGGAATTATCTATTTTCAAAATAAAAGCATTTTCTGAGTAACGTCCTTCCTCATGGCGTGTTTTTAAGAAACGCCGTTATTTCAGGCGTGTTCCCTTGATGCTAAAATAAAGAAGGTTTTATTTCCAAAAATTAAATCCAGGAAGAAACGGCTTTTCATAGGTCGTGTTTCAAGAAACGTCTCTGTGCAGGTCGTCAATTCATAAATAGACGCCCTGGCTTAAGTCGTGTTTCACTCCAGAGTCCTTCCTTTTTCCATCTTTCCCTCACAGTTCCCTACCATCCATGGACTCTTGCTCGATCTTGATCCTTCCCTGGACGCCTTATTGCCTGTTCTTATCACTTCCTTGTTTGATCACATCCGATTGAAGCTATAAAAGAAAATCTCATTCGATCAGGAAAAGGGTTAAGAGGTTAATTGTTCCACGAGCACGTTAAAAACATTCAGAAGGAAGGCGTTCGAAGCATTGGATTTTCTCCATCCTCCTGTTGTTGATTTCTACATCCTTCTGCATCCTTTCAGCATCTCCACGGTTCCCCTTTACTCTCGTCAGGGAGAGCAGGGCTCTATCTAACGTGTTTTTGTTTCGTTCATCTCTTCTTAGCATATCATCATTGTCACCCTGTCGTTATTTCGTTATTTCATTAAGCATCATTTTTCGTACCCTTTCCCTAGTTCTCTGCTAGGGGTTTAAAAAAAAAACAAAAAAAAGAGGTGCGCCCTTTATGTCTTTTCATCCTTTCATGATAGTTTTGGATTGATACTATTGCACTCTGGCTGATCCCTCTCTTTTGCTTGTTCTTTCTTGTCTTTTTTTTACAAGGTAATCAACTAAGAAAACCCACTTCATCGGCCGGCCGATTGAAGTTGGAGGAGGAAATCCACACCATCCCGCGTTTCCATCTTCACTAGGTAATTGCGATCACTTTCCCCTTATTCATCTCCTCTTGAGACCCTCGTGTCTCTGGCGATCACACACTCTCCACATTAGCACCTCGTGCTATTTTATTGCTTTCACCATTATATTGCTTTTTTTTTATATTAAAGAGCGGATTTTAATCCGATCTACACTCGCTGGGTGGTAAGGCCGTGCAGGAGGAAGTGGCTCTCTGGACATAGTCGCAGGTTGGGTCGCTCTCTTCTCAGTAGAAAGCTCTAGTGGCGGAAGTATCCACCGTATCTCCTCTTGCGTAGTAGTATGGGGGTTTAGTAGAAGGATCTACCGTGCTCTTCTCTTCCGTCGATGTCCCTTTTATATGGGTTATCCTGGAGCGAGGGCCTCATCCCTTGATAGGGAAGTATCCGTTTAGTAGAGTAACGTTCCTCCGCTATGTTGGCGGGAGTTTCCGTTGGAGGGTGATAGCCCTGGCATCGGTCGTTCCCTGGGCGAGTCTTACCGCACCCATGGCGCGTGCTCGCCCGTTACGGGGTCAAGGCCGGCATTGTGGGGGCAACGGTCGGTCGTCGGAGTGTCCTCCGGCGAGAACTGCGCTTGGGTCGGCCTCATCAGCGTCGTGGAATCCGATGCCTTGTTGGGACGGTCATCTTTTTATTGGGCCGAGCATGTATGTCCGCTCCTTGCTTGGGCTTAGCGCGTCCAAACCTTAATGGGCCGCTCGCGCTTGGGCCGTTTCTGGGTCAAACCAGATTTACCCTCCTCACTTCCCCCCTACTCTTAGTTGTCGAGCACTCGCAGGGGATTGAGAGTAGCCCAAGAGATGGTTCTTCTGGAGGGTGTGATCCGAAGATGATTTCCTCGTACGGCGGGAGTTGGTGGCTTCGAGACCTGCTTGGCACGCAAGGCGTCTCTGGCGATGGCAGAAGCCACGCTGGCAATGATGACGCTGGGTCTTGTCTTGTTCTACGGATGTGGGCTCAGAACGGTCGCCTGGCCTCGGTAGCTGTACCGCCGTAGCGGCAGACGTCCCTTCGCCTGACCCTCAGGGGGAAACCGTCGGACTGTAGTGGGCGGTTTATAAGGAACGCTGAGGGGGCTCTCACAAACCATACCCATGTCTCGCTGATCGTCGCTCTCCGTCGTAGGCTTCTTCCTCCATTTGACTGGTGAGGATCCTTCTTTCTCGGTTCTTCTTTTCTTTGGTAGCGATGTGTCCACGTAGGAGAGCTCTCACTGTCGAGTCTTCCTCTTCGAAGGACATGCCTCAAGGCCGGGGTGGTATGCTGAGCACTTTGGGTGCGGGCACTTGTCCGCCTGATTCCCAACCTCTGGTGGCCTATAGGGTATTCCATGGTTTGTGGGAGACCTTCCAGATCCCCCCCGAGTACAACATCGTCTTTCCTGCTGTGGGAGATGACATAATGAGTCACCCTACTAGCGAGATCATGATCACGGTGGCCTCCTTCCAGGTGGGTCTTCGTATTCCGGTCCATCCTTTTATCTCGGCCATCCTCCGCCATTACGGGCGGAACCCTGGGGGCATAACTTTCAATTCTTATAGCATCCTATGCGGGTTTGTCTATGCCTGTCATAGAGCGACGGTGGAGCCGAGTGTCGACTTGTTCCGGTAATTCTTCCTCCTCAAGAGTTGCCCATCCGACACCTTTTTCGCCTATTTCAAAGCTCGTATCTGCGACCATTTTATCTCTGTCTCTCGTACCGCATCCAACCGCAAGGGGTGGGCGGAGCGGTATGTTTACTTGATCAAGTCGAAGGACTAGGAAAGGGCCTCTGATGACTGGATGCGGAGTGGCTTTCCTCGCCCTTGGCGCGATACGAAGCCTCCCCTCAACACCGAGGGTCACCAGGATCTGAAGGCAGTTTCCCGGTATCCTCTCATCGATGCAGACCACCTCTTGACCCCAGTGCTGCTTCGAGAGCTGGGGTTGTGTCCTCCGTTGCCGCAGGGTACTGGTCTTGTCTCCCCGTAAGGATGTGGCAGTAGTGGCTGATGCTTGACTAATCTCGTTTTGTTTTCAGGGGCGGCGAAAGCGCTGGGTGGACCCCCGAGATCGTCCGGCTGCCGCGGCTCACTCCCCGCCCCGTGGATCACATTGCTCCGGGAACCGGCCAGGTGTCGGTCGACGCCCCCCCTGCCAAGGTTGCTTTTGCCTCGGGGAGGTTACAGTATCCGACCCCTGTCGGCATTCCTCTAGTGCGTTCGCTCGAGGCGTCGATGGCCAGTGGAGGGCCTAGTCTTCGGCAGAGTCCCTCCGAAGCCGTTCCCAGCGTACCCGGCGAGGAGTCTTCCATGGCTGGCGGTGGTCGGGCTTATCTGACCGAGGATGAGTTGGCGAAGATTGACAGTCGGTGCCGATCGAGGAAGAGGGGGAGGGATTCAACCCCGGTTAGAAGCCGGGTCCCACCCTCACCTGGGGCGCCTCCCCCCAGTGTTCGCCTATCATCATCGCCAGTGGCGCCGACAGCTGCTACTCCGGCGTCCGCCTCCGGTAGCCAGGGGCGCGAAAGGGGCAAGGCCCCTGCTACTGCCGAGGCTGATCCTCCCCCTCTGCAGAGGGTCCCCTGTGCGGTCAGTCCTCGCAGCCCGAGGGCTCACCGACGGGGGTGCCTGGTGTCCCGGGCATTGTTGACCTCATGATGCGGAGTGCTTGCTGGCATGAGCACGTTGGGGAGCTGGGTCCTGTTATCATGGACGAGCTGACGACCGTCGCCGCAAGGAGCGTGTGTCTGGTCGTCAGCGCCTTCAGGCTGTGGAGGCACCCTTTCCTGGATGTTGTGCGTGAGCTGGAGGCCAGCCAGGCCCTTCAGGCTGGGGCCGAAGGGCGTTTGAAGGAGTCCGAGGGTGTGAATGCTGGACTTCGGGAGCAGTTGTCTCAGCTGGAGTCGGCCCTGGCGGGCATGGAAGGTGACCGAGACTCTTTTGGGGCGCGGGCTGACGCGGCTGGAGAGCGGGCGGCCAAGCTGGAGACGGAGGCTCGAGCCATGGAGGCCTGCGGCCAGGAGATCGAGGCGGAGCTCGCTAGGCTACGCATGTCACTGTCCTCGGCTAGCGAGGAGGCTGTGGAGGCCTTTCGCTCTTCCTCGGCTTATCGGGCAGAGCTGACGGAGGCGGCCCTGGGGTACTACGAGTCGGCGCCTGACCGCGGCTTCCGGGAAGGCTGGAGTGCTACCGTGAAGGCCACAGCGGGGCACTTTGACCTCGTGGCCCTGGTCGTCCCTCCTCCTTCAGATCCCTACGGCTCGGGGGCCGAAGACGAAGAAGAGGGGCCTGACCCCGTAGAGGTGAGCACCAAGCGGTCGATGTCGAGCGCGGGCGAGCGAGCGCCCGTGGATGTTTCCGTGGTGGACTTGAGTGACGAGCCACCTCCTCCTAGTGCTATTGCTGTGCGTGCGCCTGCTGAGTCCAGGGCACGTGATGATGTAACCGGGGCAGGTCCTTGAGGGGATGTCCCTAGTTGTCTTTTCCTTCCTTTTTTCTGCACCTTCCGAGGCAGTAGCCTCTTTTTGTAACTTCTCTTTTTTTGAAAATGAAAAACTTCCTTTTATCTACAAATCTTGAGATTTCTTCCATGTATTTCCTTCTTCCAGAACTGTCGCGAGATCCTCTGGGGATACGAAACGGCATCCTTGATGAGGGCCTCTGAAGGAGCGTGACTTTCGGGATCCGTCGCTTCGATTTCCACAGATTTGATTGAGGCGGTAAGAGTTCTCTCACTCCTGGGGACTTCGCCTTCCCTATAAATGGTGGCTTCCGCAGCATTCCAGCAATCAGCTTTTGCAATAGAGAGCCTTTGTAGGTAGCCTTCTTAGAGAATGTCCTCAGGAGAGTCTGGTTGATGCGGGACGGACACGGGAGGCGACTCTACGTGGGATGGACCTCAGACTCTAGATGTGGACGCGACCAGCAACACACACCAGGGAGACACTAAGCCCGACACTACGAGCTCCTAGTGGCGAAACGTCGCTAACAGAAGTGGAAGCTCACTCGTCGTCCCAAGCGAGGGAAAGCGCGGACCGTGCGCGGTTAAGGAACCGGCGGAGGTCAAGGGTAGTCCGACTTAACTTCCGGACTCGGATCGAGTCGCGGGATGGGTCACTCTCACTCTCACAGCGGTGACATGGACACACGGGCTAGTATCTACACTCTCGGCAGTGACCTAAGACTATATACTAGCTAAGCAATGTAACACCAAGGAGTTAAGACCTTTACCTCCACGCACCCGGCGTGGCGAAGACACCCCGGCTGACTTACGGACCCCCGGTTAACATAATTCACAGCGGTACAAAGAGATTCGACCCACTCCACGCAGGGAGGTAAAAGGTCACATGTGGGGCCCGGGGATCACGCAAATCAGGTTGACGGGCAGCATCTTGATGTCGTCTCGACGCGCCGAACTCCACGTTCTCGTGCTTTCCGGACGGCGCAATCAATGGGCCGTGGGGCCCACACACTGTCCAGTCCTCTGGGTCTGGCGGGGTGGGTCCCACTGTAATGGGGACCGCTGGCAGCATGCTTCCCTGGACGGCGGTCAGCCGGCGACACTCACCGGAGGCCGGGTGCCCCGGTTCCCAAGTGGAGAGAGTGCTGTCCACGAGCTGATGTTGCTGTTTCAGCAGCACGCGCTCCGACGAAAATGGCCGCTGCGATCAGCCCCGTCGCCAGAATGCGATGAAACCAGCGCCTTTGGAAAGAGGATTCGAAATCCTTCAATCTAGGGCCAGTGGACTCTTCTGAACCTGCACGGACCTGGGCTTTAACTATTTTTCAATTCTCTTCTCCACAGCTCCCGAAATCTCAGATTAGCATATCAGTTTCCTGTAAATGGCCATTTACCGCCTACGTACAGTTGGATTCAGACTTTGAGCTCATCTTAAAAGTTGTAGGTACTCAAACCATGAAACTTGGACTATTTTTAGAATTTGATTTGGAGGTGACTGCGATTTGTTATGCGTTTTTGGGTGGCTGGTGGTCGGATCTGGGAACAGGTGGATAGAACTGTAGATGGGTCTGAGAACGATTTTTAGAAAATATGAGATGGGAGAATAAAAAATTGAGAAAAATTTTGGATGAAGGGGTGGATGGATGGAACCCCCAATAAAGTTTGGAGAACTAACAGAAATCAAAAAGTGGCTCTAAGACATGAAACTCAGGACGGAGGTGAACCTAGACAGAACTCTGGCAGAACTGAAATGGACGGGTGGATGAAAATCAAAATATAGGAAACGTGATCTGAATGCTGGCCTGATTTTTTTGGCTGGAGAGGAACATCCCAGGAACAACTCCTCCAAATTTGGTAGCCAAATGAGCTCGGGGAAGACCTGTGAATTTCGAACAAGCTACTGTGGTACTGCGCAGGCAGAACTCCGTTGATGGCGATGGCGGTGCGGTGGCGGCTCGTGGCGGCGGCGGCGGCAACTGGAACTGATAGGGTGGAGTCACACCACCAAGAAGCAACCTTCACAGATGCAAGGGGGAGAGGGAGAGAGGAAGGGGGCGGCCTAGGCCATGCTCCAACAATTTTCAAGTTCAAAATGGCATTAATTCCATCAAAATGGAAAATACAAGCTTATATAGGTTACATCTCAAATCCATCCTCCACCGTTGGATCTAAGGAAGGGAAATGGAGGGCCTGGATTGAGTGTGACCAACACACAAAATTTATAATAAAAAAATAAGGGGAGGGGCGCACCATTGACTAGGGGGGAACAAGCTTGACATGGTAGGTGGGGTGGGTGGCCAAAATGTGGACTTTCCAAGCCACTTGTCCCCCACTTGGCCCACCCTTCTAGAAGCCTCCATGTGGAAGGTTGACTGACCCCACACGGGACCCTAGGCTGAGGTGGCTCAATGGGATGGGGCCTGGGGGGGCCGTGGGGCCCACGGGGTCCAAATTGCACATAAGCCCCTCTTACAATCAAAATAGCAAACCGAATTCAATGAAATAAACACAAATTACACACACATGAGGTCTAACTAAATATGATAAATGGGGAGGCTCAAGGTGGAGTCTCCAGGCTATCTCCGAGCCAGATGGACACTGAGGTGGCTCGAATCGTGCTCCGTGTGCGGTACCGATGGCTCGGCGTGTCGCGCCGCTCAACTGTTCGGGTGTCCGCACCACTGGTACTTCGTCAGATGATGAATTTCTGCAGGCTCATCGTCAACCTTTGGTCCTTCGGAGAAACCCAGCCCCGGTACCGTGGCGACCGTGGCCTGCGCCTGGTGAGGGTGGCCCAGCATCTGAGCAATATAGGCTCGGGTACCTGGATGGCTGGCGAGAGGCTTGGAGAAGGTCGACCGCTTGTACGCTGGCAGGGGAGTCCTGCTCCTTGAGTCTGATAGGATCCGTCCTTGAAGGGTCGAGAAGTGTCAGGGTAATGTCGCTTTCTCTTTTTCAGCTAGCTTCTTTTGCTTGTCTTGGCGGTACATGACCGTTGTTTGTCCCTTGCAGGTGCTCGGTGAGATGCTCCTCGTTGTTGGAACATCTTCCTACTTTATGGTAGGAAGGATCGTAAGGAAGGGTGGAATCTGTTTTCCATTCTTCCACTCGGTAGGCACGGTCGTGCGGCTTGGACGATGGCGGTGGGCTCCTCAGTTTGGAGGCATGGCCAGTACGTCTCTCCCCACTGCTGCTGTTGCACGCTGTCCACGGTGAGACACAAGACAACCTCTCCTTTCAAGGGAGGTGCTGGTGGTAGCCGGGGCTTGTTCGCCAGGGTGGCCTTTCTAATGTGTTGGCCTCGTAGTACCGCCGTCGCATGTTGGCTTGTGTGGGCCTGCTGGTTCCCTGTAACGGGTGGGCCTTGCTGGTCCTTCTCCAAGCAGGGGTTGTAATGTCCCGGATCTTTGCTAGATCCTTAGTATGTCTTATTGGATCTTTATTGGATCTTTCGGATCTGTTTCGGTGAGTTTCGGTTCACTTTTATGGCTTCCGAGTTGAGTTTTACGATCCATGTGGGTTTTTCTCTCGTACTAGTTACGGAACCCTACGGTGAGTTTATTTGTCAGTTTTTTTTTTAACTCAAGTCAATACTTTCAAGGTGGTAGATGGGGGAGGGGGTTCATCCCTTCATTGCGGAAGAAGATGAACACACTACCCCGACCGCCAGGCAAGCATTTTCATTAAGGAAAGTAGTAAAAGAGAGGGGGTACAAGGTGGGGGATGGGAGAAGCCCAAGAGGGGCAAGACAAGTACAAGGGCAAGAGCCCAAAAACAAAAGGAGCCAAGAGAGGCCAAGTTGTGGGAAAGGCGCCGAACCCAGCAACCCAAAGTACAAAGAAAGATCACAGCCCCAACAAGACGGAGTCTTCATCGAACACCCCTTTAGAGTCAGAAGAGAACGAGGATCGTACTCCACGGAGACGGGCCGGTGAATCTGGCGAGTCAAGTGGGTCAAGATACGAACCATCATGATCGGGCTCCTCGGAGAGGGAAGAGTGGACCGACCGATGGCGCGCCGCCGAAGCCGATTGGAGACGAAGTGAGCGGTGGGGAGGCGAAGGAGCCTCCTCAAAGATACACTGTCGATCACGCGAATAGGACGTGGAGTTGGAGCGTCGGTAGGTACGCCGTGGTGCGCTGGCCTCCGTCCTCAAGGCCAACCGCGAGCGGTCCAGAATAGGTTGCCCAACGAAGGCCGCATGAGCCGCCGCAAAGTCAGGGAACCCTGAAGCCGGCTCCAGCCCGGGGACAGTGAGAACCTGGATGGCCTGAGGGAGCTTGAAACTTGAGCCAAGAGACGAGTTAGCCGTAGCATCCACGGGTACCCCCGGTAAAGGACGTGGAGCAGGAACCACGGACGGACCGGGCGGATCCCGATTGATTTTCATCTTCAGCGCTTGGGCAAAGGAGAGGCGGGGGGATGCCGCAGGTTGAGCTGAAGCTGACAAATGACCATCCACGGCAGCCACATAGGAGGAGAGCTGCTGCCTAGGGGACCATGCCGCCGCAGCGGCATTGAGACCAGAAGAGGAAGAAGGCAATGGAGAGGGAGCCATAGTGGTTCTTCTTGGTGGCTCTGCATCCGGCGCCGGAAGGCCAAGTACCATCGGAGAGGTTGCTACAACCGGTGTGGCACAGCGGGATGCTCGGGCAGCTAGAGGTGGTGCAGCTGGCAAATGGACAACTGAAGGTGCCTTGATGGCCGGCCCAGCATCGGACGTAGCAGAGCAAGGAGGAATAGCACCCTCCCCACGGTCAGAGGCTTGTGGAGTTGAGGGGAGAGAAGCTGCAGGCAGAGGCACGGGAGGAGTAGCATCCACTGAATTGGCCCCCACGGAGGCAACAGCATTCGAGGGTGAATGCGGTGCGGCCAGGAGGCCTGGAGGCACAGCGACTGGAACCGGAAGAATAGCAGCTACCGCGGCCGGCACAGAAGGTAGAAGAGCCACCGTGGACGAACCGGGCCCACCAGCCAGTTGGGTGCCGAAGCAGGCAGCCGGAGTAACGGGGTGGCCACCAACCGCAGAATCAGGTGGGAGGGGAGACGACTCAGGCAAACCAACAAACCATGAGATAGCATTTGGGAGCTCCGAGGGAACAGAAGATGGGTCCACAACGGCAAAACAGGAGGCCGAAGAAGATGCGCCCACAGCCAAGGATCCCTGCAACGAGACCTGCAGACCGTCCCCTGGAAGAGCTCCAGCCGTGACCTGGGCGGGCCGGGGGTGTGGATGCAGAGCCAGCAAGGACGGTGGCTGGAGACTCAAACCCCCTCTCCCCACCAGAGATGACAGGGTCAACGCACAGCAAAGCAGACGTAGCCAAAACCTTCACGGAGGTGGTGGGCACACCGCGAACAGCAGAGGACACATGAGGGCGCTCCGTGGCCATGCAGGGGCCGTCTGTAAGAGCGGGGTCTGGCATGGCTATAGCAGCGGCTGGGGGCGCACCACAAGGGTCCCCAAGAGCAGGCGAAGAAGGGGGCTCAGTTGGTGGTGGGAGGCGAGCAGAGGAGCTAGCGACGACCAGAGGAGGCAAGTGAGCATCTTGGGCGTGCAGGGCACCAGCGCGAGCCGAGGGCCTCCAGACCGGGCCAGGAGGGATGGCGGGGGCCTGAGCCCTTCCTCCCGGGGCAGTGGCAACAGCCGGCGTGGCCTGCGGAGGGGGAGGCAACTTCGTACAGCTCCCCACGAGGTGACCCAAGCGACAGCAAGAAGAGCAAAAAAGAGGAGATTCCGGGATGACGACAGGTTGCCAGTAGCCGCCAGCGCCAATACCAACCCACACACGGTGGGGGAGCTTCCGAGAGATATCCAACTGAATACAGACCCGTGCAGCATGCGCACGGGTGAGGCAAAGTGTATTCCGGTCGATCTTCATGGTCGGCCCGATGCTGCCAGTGATAGAGAGAATGGAAGCTTCATGGTAGAAGTTGACAGGAAGGCCCGGAAGCTCGATCCAGACAGGAACAAGCGGTGAGTCGTGGTCCGGCGAGAAGTCTATCGACCATTGGAAGAACCTAAACGGACGCCCGTGGACAAGCATAGACTCTTTAAGGAGGACTTGCAAGTAGTCATCTATGTTGGAGAAGCGGAGTAGGAGATGCCGGCGGTCCATGGCGCTAAGCAGGAAGTCCTGCTTGAACTGGAATCTTTGAGCGAGATGCGCCCGGATGTCAGCAAAGGAGGACCTGCCCTTGGGTGTTCGAGCGATGACTGCAAAGGCTAGGGGGCTACAAGTCAGCTTAACCTGTTCAAGTGAGAAGAAAGCTGCAGCTCGCCGGAGTCCGTAGTGGCAGGGGCATGGACGGCTAGCGGTAAAACCGGCGGGGTGAAGGAGCTCAGGACCACGTGGGAGAAGGAAGGGGCAACGGTCGGAGGGTGAAAAGCGTGGAGAGGGCCTCCCAACCCGGCCGCAGCAGCCCCTCCCATCGCCGGCAAGGAAGGTCCACCGACCGCACGGTTCCGGTCGCTACCAGACGACGGTGCAGCAGCAGGCGGAGGGACCAAAATCAGTGACGGAGCTGCAGCACTGGCCGAGCAGGGGATGGCGGCATGAGGTGCGAGACACCCCTGGCCGGAGGAGGAGACGATCCCACGGGGGCCATTGACAGGAGGAGGATCCTCCGGCAGGGGATCCGCAGCAACATCCAAAGTCTGCACGCGCTGTTCCACGGCCGGTGTGGGCACAGTAGGGGTGAGGGGGCCATTGGAGCAGACCGTCAAAGCATGAGGGGGCAGCTCACAAACGCGCTCAGCAGAAAACAGAGCATCGTTTTGTGAAGCTGTCCCATCAAGGGAGGGACCGGTCAACGTAAGGGGGGAAGTGGACCGAAGTGGAACGTGACCAAGCGACTGAGATTGCGTAGGGAGAGAAAGGGAGATCAACGGTTGAGATGAAACGTCGATAGGTGGCGTGTGGAGGGGGGGAAAAACGTGGCAAGCAGGACGAGAAGGAGGGGCTGTCTGGGAACCGCGATGGCCACCGGCGGGAAACAAAGAGAGGGCCGGAGGGAAAGCAGGAACGGCAGGCCCACGGGCGGCCGGTGCCAAAGAAGGACCTTCAACACGAGCAGCGCCACTAGCAGGAGAAGCTCCAACGCCGCCCACGTCCAAGCCCTCCGAGGAAGGACAAGAACGGCCATAGAAGCCCACCACCGGAGCAGGGACACCAGCAGCGAGAGGGACCGGCGAGATGGCCGAAGAGAACGTGGAGGGGGGAGGCACAGCCCCCCCCCCCCCCCCATCGCCGGCCATCGCCGGGGAGCAGCAGCCGCGGCTGAATCAAAGCTCAGAAGGGGGGGGGGGGGGGAAGACATGCAGGAAGGGAACGGGAGGGGGAAACCGGGAGGAGAGAGAAGGGCATTGAAAGAATTATGAAATTTCTAGTTTATTTGTCAGTTCATCGACTCGAGGATGCTACAGCGACGATGTACTCTCCGAGCCGGTCGTTTTGACTATTTTTGCGTATTTTTCTGAGATAGGGCCAAAAATCGGATTTTTCAGAAATTAGGAAAATTTCTAATTTCTTTTCTATTTCTTTTCCTTTCCTCTCTCCTCCTTCTCATTTCACGCCGCCGCCCTCTCTCTCTCTCCCGTTTCTCTCCCGTTTCACCTTCTCGGCTCCGGCTGCAGACGGAGGACCTAGGGGCGAGTGTTAGGGACGCTGTGGAGCTGGCTGGGTGCACGACGGGGCGAGGATGGAGCGATTTCGGCGCGATCCCGAACGGTGGATTCAAAGCTGACGTTTGAGCTTGTGGTGCGGTTTTCGATGCGATTTAGTCCCTTCGAAGCACGGTTTCTTTGGTGGAGGTAGGGTGACGGATCACCACTTCTCCCTGCCCATTTTCCCTGCCATTGCACGTCGTTCGGCACAGAAACGGTCGAGTTTGGGCTTGTTTAGCCTAAACCGTAATTTTCGGGTTTTGTAGGGTTCGCCGGAAAACGGCAACCATTTTTAGATCAGTTACTGTCAATGGACTCCCTGGGACGTCAGCGTTCCAGAGTCACTGATTTCGTTTGGTGGTCCCGTTTGACCGCTAGGGCTCCGGGAAGTCCGGAAACCCTTTTTGGGTGATTTTGTTAGAATCGCCTGTTTCTTGCGATCCGTGCGTCATTTTGACTCCGGACGGAGTCTATGTGATTGCCAGCAAGTCCATGGTTGTATCCCCTTCGTCTCAGGACGAACGGGACGTGGAAAGGCCTCCGTTGGGCCGAACCCACGGTTTGCTCGCCGTGACGCTTGAACGGTCAGTTCTGGACCGTTCATGTATAAGGGCGGCCATCCCTGGACCGTTTATCCTTTTTCGGTTGTGGTTGTGTGGTTTTACGATAGACCACACATCCCCCTTGGGCGGTTGGTCTTGGACCATCCATCTTATGTCGGTTTGGGCTGTGTGGTCGTCTGCTGACCACATATCCCCTTGTGTGGTCGTCTGCTGACCACATATCCCCTGGGAGTTGTGCGGTTAGGTTCAGACCGTTCATCCCGTTGTGCGGTCCAGTTCGAACCATTTATCTAGTTGTGTGGTCCCTTTCGGACCGTCCATCCTTGTTGGTTGTTGGAGTTGTGTGGTCAGTTCCGAACCGTTCAACCGCTTTGTGTGGTCTATTTCGGACCGTTCAACCCCTTTGTGTGATCAGTTTCGGACCGTCCATCCTGTTGAGTGGTCCATTCTGAACCGCTCATCCTCGATGTTTTATCGGTTGGCCGTGATGGCTTCTCCCGGTGTCGTGTTAGAGTCATTGCTCTGGTATGGTCGACCCGGTGTGATCCAATGGTCGACATGCGACCTTGCTTGTGTCTCGATGGATTTGCCCAACTCGAGACGTGGTTCTGGACACCTAGAGGTACGATTTGACCTTAGTTTGCGTGTCCAGGTGCCTTGAGGGTGTCGGAGTTCCCCCAAGTCTCCGTACGTCCTGTCTGTTTCGCGTCGGTCGTCTACGTGAGTTAGGGCGGTGTTTCTAGTGGTCCTATCCTGGACTGCTAGTGTTGGTTTGTCTGTCCGATGGTTCTCTGCATCGGTCGGTTCGGCTGAATTGTGTGCGGTCTATTCCTTGACTTCTATAGTTTCTCCGAGCGACTTAATCTAGGACCACCAGTGTCTTTGCCTCTGGTTGCGTGGCGAGTCCTCCTTGACTGCTTGGTTGACCTAGCGGCCGAGTGATGGATAGCCTATGCCCAGAGAGTGGTTTACCGGTGATTTGGTTTCCGGTATCTTGGCTTGACCTTGTGGTTCTCCCATTGTCACGTGGACATCACCCGATGTCCTATGAGGGCTGTAACCGTGTTCCGAGGTGGCCAAGAGGGTTTGTGCTTGTGTGTCTTTGTTGGGTTCCGGTCAACCCGGGGTGACCCAGTGGTTGACGGGTGACCTTGTGTGTGTGTCTCGGTAGTTCTGTCCAGTCCGAGACTTTGGTTCTGGATGCCTCGAGGTGTCATCTTACCTCGGTCTGTGTGTCCAGGCATGCTGAGGGTCCTCGATGTTCCCTCAGGTCTCCGTGAGTCATTTTCTGTGGAGCGTCGTTTCCCGTGGCTTAGGATTAGACCGATTGGTGGCTTGTTTCGCTGTCAGTTACAATCTTGCCTTTGAGTCATCCGACTCAAGGATTGTTACGTAGTAGGTATAGTTGCCTAGTCCTGAGTCTGTTGGCAGTAGTCGTACTGCCAATGGTGCCTAGTAGTACGTGCGATAGTGCATTCTAGCTTGTCTGTACTCTAGCACTTGTGTTTCTGAGTCTGGTGTCTTGTGAACGTCCTCTAGTCATAGCCTGTCGACGCACACGATCCAGTGTGTTGACCCACCTTGGAGTGGTGGAAAGGGTAGTTCCCGTAATACGGTTTGTAAGCTAGTTCCGTGGGCTCCCCGCCAGCGGTAGCGTCCTACCGAGGGAGAAAACTAGCTAGAGGGCCTGGCTTAGGCAAGAGCCAGTGTGTGCACACGTGGTCAGGGGCTGAGGACTTACGTCGACGGGCGTAACCCCAACTAGTTACTTGTTGTTGTAGTTCCTGTTTGGTTCAGTGCGTGTCTACGACTCTGCCGTGGCTTTGGCGGTACCGTAGGCGAGACACTCGTGGCGCAGTGTAAGACGTCAGTGGACGCAGCTGGCTGTTCTTCTGATGAGGAGGTGCTTCCGTCACGTGATACGTGACCTTCGCGTTTCTTGTGCGCCGTGACCTTTCCGAGTTTGCCCTCTCGTGGCCCTACTCGAGGTCAGTGTTGTGTTGCGTGCACGAAGTTCTAGTCGTGTGTGTCGTCGAGTCTGTCTGTCGTCTGTCTAGATCTTTTCTAGACTTTTTTCTGTCCTTGCAGGTCTTCGTCTTAGGCCTGGCGTCGTGTCGACAGATCGGTAACACCTGACTTTGTCAGATCAGAGTTGCCCTTCTGTCGCTGCTAGGAGTAGTTTTGGGAGTCGAGTTCCTCTCGGTGGCCGTGTTCCGAGTTTTACGGCCTCGCTTTTCCCTTTTCTTTTAGCTTCCCTTACTCTTAGCATGTTCCCTACTCCTGCTGTTCCCGTTCTTTTTACAGCTTTATAGTGTAGCTTTTCCTGCTTTGCTACTACTGTTGCTTTCTGTTCCGTGTACTACGTGTTTCTCAGTGGGGATCCGCGTGACCCCTACTGAGTCTCTGTTTGGAGACTCACCCCTACTTTTTAGGTGGGTGGCGTCGTCTCTGTTCGTGGTTCCTGGTGTGGCGCGTCTGTAGCTGCCAGCAGTACCTACGTCGGGTTTTCCCCGACCTCAGTGTACGTTCTTTTCCTGTGGCATGTACTTGTCTTTAATTTCTTGGACTGGACTCTGGTATAATTGTTAAACTGAAATTGTTAATTAAAAAGTAATTTTATTTCTGCTACTTTAGCAAACCGATCTAATGAAATCTATTTGCTTACTGTACTATCTCTGTGGCTTCAATGTACTACACGACAATCCTTTTATCCCTTCGGAGCTTTACCGCTCTTGGGAGGCCTCGCGGGTTCCAAGTGGTATCAGGTGTATGCGGTAGTCCTATCGGATATATATGGTATCCGGGATCTGGGTCGCCATAGGGGTGGCCAGAGCTACTGGCCTAGTTTTCCTCGTGCATGCCTTCTACCAGTGAAGCCCTTTGTTGGCCTGAGGGCTTTGTCCCTCTTCTCTGGCATATGAGGCTTCTCCGTAGGTACCCTCCCATAGAACAAAGATGGGTGCCTACGCCTGTTCGAAGACTCTGCATGATCGTTGATAGAGGATGATGCCGAAAGAGTGGGTTGCTGGAGTTACATGTTGCCACTGTTGAGCACGTTTTGTTCCTCCATGTACTTGTACTTGGCCCATGTGAGGGTATTCTGCCAATTTCTGGCAGATTGTATTTTGACTAAAGAGATATAAATTCTTTCTTCTTGAGCCAATACTATTGTGTACCTTTTACTGGAGGGCTTCTGCGTGCTTGTCTGGGCGATCCTCTGTGCTCGTGTTCACATTGCTCGCGTCTTCCGCAGGTACCCTTGGGTTACCATTTCATCTTCAAGGGGAGCGGTGCTCGCCTCTAGGGAACCCTTACGTTACCTTCTTCGTTTTCAAGGGGAGCAGTGCTCGCGCCTTTAGGGAACCCTTAGGTTACCTTTTTATTTTCAAGGGAAGCAGTGCTCGCCTTTAGGGAACCCTTAGGTTACCTTCTCGTTTTCAAGGGGAGTAGTGCTCGCGCCTTTAGGAAACCCTTAGGTTACCTTCTCGTTTTCAAGGGGAGCGGTGCTTGCCTTTAGGAAACCCTTAGGTTACCTTCTCATTTTCAAGGGGAGCAGTGCTCGCGCCTTTAGGGAACCCTTAGGTTACCTTCTCGTTTTCAAGGGGAGTAGTGCTCGCACCTTTAGGGAGCCCTTAGGTTACCTTCTCGTTTTGAAGGGGAGCAGTGCTCGCCTTTAGGGAACCCTTAAGTCACCTTCTTTATCGTTGGCAACTTACCTCAGTGGAGTACGGCTGGTGACGCTTTACTGGAAGTATTTCCTGAGGTTGACGGAGTTCCACGTCCTGGGCACCTCTCTCCCCCCCAGCGTCACTAGCCTATACGCTCCTTTGCCGAGTGCTTCTGTTACCCGGTACGGCCCTTCTCAGTTTGATGCTAGTTTTCCTGCGGCCCCTCGCGGGTCAGCCACGCTTGCTCGCCGTAGAACCAGATCTTCGGGGAAGAAGTGTCGCTCCTTAACCCGGGCGTTGTAGTACTAAGCCAGCTTCTACTGATATGCTACAAGTTTTACCTGGGCGTTGGTTCTTTCTTCTTCGAGCAACTCCAGGTTCTCTCGCATCGCCTGGTTGTTTCTGGCCTCATCGAAATGTCCCACTCGTAAGGAGGGGTTGGATATTTCCACCGGGACCACTGCCTCGGCCCCGTAAGCGAGGTGGAAAGGCGTCTTTCCGGTGGCAGCTCTGGAGGTGGTCCGATGAAGCCATAGAATGTTGGGGATCGAATCAATCCACGCGTCGCTTGCTTGGTCCAGGCGGGTCTTGATGCCATGGAGTAGAGTACGGTTGGCGTTCTCTACCAGGCCGTTGGCTTCGGGATGTCCCACCGAGGTGTAGTGGTTCCAAATCCCCAACTCCGAGCACTTCTCTTGAAAGGTAGTGCTCGTGAACTGTCTGCCGTTGTCGGTAGTGAGAACTCTTGGGATCCCAAATCGGCAAATATTGCTCCGTATCATGAATTTTCAGGCTGCTTCGCTTGTTATCTTCCCTAATGGTTCGACCTCGATCCACTTGGTGAAGTAGTCGATGGCGACTATGAGGAATTTCTTCCTTCCCTCTGCCTCATGGAAGGGCCCCAGGATGTCGATCCCCCACCGGGCGAACGGACGGGGCTCCGTCAAGGCGTGGAGCTACGTCGCCGGCTGGTGGTGTAGGTGGGAATACTTCTGGCATTGTGGGCATCTTTGAACATAGCTGAGGCAATCTTGTTGCAAAGTGGGCCACCAGTACCCTTGTCGGATCAGCGTTCTTGCGAGTGCTCGCCCTCCCACATGACTTCCACAGAGTCCTTCATGGGCTTCTTGGATGGCCTGGTTGGCTTCCGTGGGGAAGAGGCACTTGAGTAGAGGAGCTGAGAGGGACCGACGATATAGCCGGCTGTCCACCATAGTGAAGTAGACCACTCTCGCCCGC
Organism: Amorphophallus konjac; assembly: GCA_022559845.1. Taxonomy (NCBI): domain Eukaryota; kingdom Viridiplantae; phylum Streptophyta; class Magnoliopsida; order Alismatales; family Araceae; genus Amorphophallus; species Amorphophallus konjac. Next base: position 155,961,755 of record CM040121.1, read on the forward strand.
GTGCGTCGTGCCTCGGTGTGATCGCTGGGGAGCTGCTGCCGAAGGAGGAAATCGAGTAGAGAATCCATCCAGGAGGGTTCGTATTCAATGGAGTTTACCTAGAGTGTTGGATCATCTATGCTCGGTGCTGACAGTTCCTCTATCAGGATTGATCTCGAGCTGGAGACCGTAGTGGCTGATGCTAGGTGGGAGAGGGCGTCTACTCGGACGTTCTCCTCGCGTGGAATGTGGACCACTTCAAAGTGGGCGAACTCATTCGCCGCTGCCTTGGCCTTCTCTAAATATTTCATCATGGAGGGGTCTCGGGCCTCGAACTCCCCCCTGACCTGGTTGGCGATGAGCATAGAGTCGATGTATGCTCGCACGCTTGATGCCCCCTGGTGTTTCGCCATGCGCAGCCAGGAGAGGAGCGTCTCGTACTCGGCCACATTATTCGTGGTCGGGAAGTTGAAGCGTAGGGTATACTATAGCTCTACTCCTTCTGGTGAGAGTAAGACCAACCCCGCGCCGCTAATCGCAGCGCAGGACAATCCGTCGACGTATAGTTCCCAGGCGGGTCCCAAGGACTTCTCGAGTGAGTCTTCGGAGGGTAGAGTGCATTCGGCGACGAAGTCCGTGAGAGCCTAGGCCTTGATCGCCGTCCTTGATCGGAACTTGATGTCGAATTCTCCCAACTCGATGGCCCATTTGACCAGTCTTCCTGACGCATCAGGGTTCTGAAGAATTTACCGGAGGGGCTGATCGGTGAGGACGGCGATCGGGTGGGCCAGGAAGTATGGACATAGCTTGCGAGTAGCTGTAATCAGTGCGAGGGCGAACTTCTCGGTCCGCGAATATCGGAATTCTGGTCCTTGCAGTGCTCGGCTTACGTAGTAGACCGGCTTCATGACTCCCGACTCCTCCCGCGTAAGCACATCACTCATGGTGCTGGGTGTTACGGATAGGTACAGGAGTAGCTGTTCCCCCCCTTGGAGTTTGGCGAGGACAGGAGGTGTCGTTAGGTAGCGTTTTAGTTCTTCGAACACTTGTTCGCACTCCTGGTCCCAGTCGATCCATCCCTTCTTCTCTGGTGCCAGGTTGGCTTGCTTGATCAGTCGGAAGAAGGGTAGACATCGTTCGGCGGCTCGGGATAAGAACCGGACCAGAGCGGCGACGCGCCCGGTGAGGCACTACACGTCCCTCACCCGTCTTGATCGCTCCATCTCTAATACTGCTTTGATTTGATCGGGGTTGGCTTTGATTCCTCGGTTGGTGACGAGGAATCCTAGGAACTTACCTGATCGCACCCGTAACGCACACTTAGCAGGATTGAGTTTCATGTTGTACCTTCGGAGTGTGGTGAAGGTCTCCGCCAAGTCGCACAGGTGCTCGGCTGCTCGGAGACTTTTCATGAGCATGTCGTCGATGTAGACCTCCATGTTGCGGCCGATCTGCGAGTCAAACATATGATTGACTAGGCGTTGATACGTAGCTCCCGCGTTCTTCAGCCCGAACGGCATGCGGGTGTAGCAGTATAAGCCGTGGTTGGTGATGAACGCGGTCTTATCTTGGTCGGGCTGGTGCATGCTGATCTGATGGTACCCAGAGTAAGCGTCGAGGAAGCTCAGCATCTCGTGCCCAACTATGGCGTCGACTAACTAGTCGATCCGCAGCATAGGGGAGCTATCTTTGGGTGTGACTTTGTTGAGGTCGGTGTAGTCCACGCACATTCTCCACTTCCCATTGCTTTTAGGCACCAGGACTACGTTGGCTACCTAGTCTGGATACTGGGTAGATCGGAGTAGCCCTGATCGTAATTTTTCTCCCACTTGTTGCCTGATGATGGCTTGTCGCTCGGGGTTGCACCGCCTTTGGCGTTGCTGTACCAGGCGGCATGTAGGGTCCAACCTTAGTTGGTGCGTGATGACCTCTGGAGGGATTCCGGAGAGTTCATCCTCAGACCAAACGAACACGTCTTGGTTGGCCGCGAGGAAACCCGCGTACGCTTGTTTGTCGTGTTCGGACAAGGTAGCGCCTATCTTTAGTGTTCTGTTTCAGTCGTCCCCGACCTGGATGAGGTACAAGTCTTCAGCCGGTGCGCTTGTTCTCGGACCCGGATCTTTGATCCTCGCCTTCTTCTCAGGAGGCACTTCTTCGGGATGTCGATCTCGGGTGGAGATAAGGTAGCATCTTATGGATTCCCGTTGATCACCCCGGACTTCCCCCACCCCGCGAGGGGTGGGGAACTTATACTTCTGGTGGTAGGAGGAAAGGACGCCTCGGAAAGTGCCGAGGATTCTTCGGCCGATGATGGCATTGTACCCTGTCATTGCACGGACCATAGTAAAGTCGACGAGGAAGGTTACCTCTTTCGGTGCTGTCCCGAACGTAATCGGGAGCGAGATGCGCCCTTCCGGACGGACAGTCGTGTCGGAGAATCCATACAGCGGCGTGTGTAATGGCGCGAGTCGTGATACGTCCACACCCATAAGTACAAGACAGTCGTATGCGATAACATCAGGTCAACTTCCATTATCCACCAGGATGTGTCGTACAGTACATTGATTTATGGTGGCGAAAACCACCAAAACCTCAGAATGGGGCATCATGACGACTTCAAGGTCATCCTCGGAGAAGACTATGGGGTCTCCCGGGTGGCCTGAGATGGAAAGCTCCCTCGGGGTGCCGTCGCCTTGGTCCGCCGTGTTGATGGCCGTCGCGTACCGGCGTCTTCTGCTCGCGCTATCTCCCCCCGCGGCGGGCCCTCCAGAGATCATCATGATCTCCTTTCCGTTGGGCCGATTGTCGATCGGGGGAGGTGTCTTCTGTCGTCTTTCGGCAGCCTTGGCGAGGAACTTGTCGAGGAGTCCTCTGCGGACGAGATCCTCGATAGCATCCTTCAGGTTGATGCAGTCGGCGGTGTCGTGGCCATGGTCGCGGTGGAATTGACAGTACTTCTTCTTGTTCCTCGAGTTAGGATCCGACTTCATCCGCGAAGGCCATTTGAGGAACGGCTCCTCGCGGATCTCCATCAGGATCTGGTCGGGTGGGGCCGTCAGGGGCATGTAGTGGCGGTAGCCACCCCTTTCCTTCTCGGGACGGTCGCGGTGGTCTCCATCACGTCGCTCCCGCTTGCTCTGACCCTCTCGTGGTTGGTCGGCGGCCCTTTTCCGGTCAGGCTGGTCAGTCTCGGCCACACGACGCAGGGCCGCGGTGTTCTCCTCGCAGTGTGCATGCTTTTGGGATAGCGCGAGGAGATCTGGAAGGGTCGTCGGGGCTTCGACTCCAAGTGCGCGCCGGAGGATGTGGTCTCGCGTCCCTTGGGTGAGTGCCGTGGTGGCGATGCCAACGTCGAGGTGGGGGGTGCGGAGTGCCTCCACGCGGAATCGGGAGACGAAGTCCCATAGTGCCTCTTCCTTCCCCTGCCTGAGAGCGAGCAGGGTTACTGCAGACTTGGCTACCTTTCGGCAGCCCACAAAGTTCTCCTTGAACAGCTTCTTGAGTTGTTGGAAGGAGGAAATCATCCCGGCCGGCAGGGACTCGAACCACGCCCGGGCGTTCTCTTGGAGGGTCATAACGAATGCCAAACATTTCACGGTGTCGGAGGCCCGGTGGAACACCAGGTGGGACTCGAAGCAGTGCAGGTGGTCGGCCGGGTCGGTGGTGCCGTCGTAGGAGGTGAATGACGGCAGCTGAAGCTTTGGCGGGATGGGGGCTTTCATGATTTCCCTAGAGAAGGGAGCGTGGAAGTCTTGATCATCGTCAATGAGGCCGCGATTCTTGGCGGCCAGGAGGACGTCGTTTAGGTATCGGACCTTGTCCTCTATCTCTTCGAACCGTTGGAGCCGGCGGTCCATGTCCGGGTTGGAATGGAGAGGGCTGCGTACCTTAGGCGCGGGCATGCTGCGGGACTGTCGGGTCCTTGCGACGGAGGCGTGGGATACTTCCCGTACCTATCAGAAATTTTCTCCGACCTAGCCTCCTTCGCCCTCCCGTCACTCAGGTGGGCCGTTTTGGGGCCTCTGGTCTTGGAGCTCTCGGCAGAATTCTGCCAGGGCTCGGACTTCCTGGCAGAGCTCGTCTAGGTCACCTGGGGTGACCTCTTGTCGGTGGAGCGCGGAAGAAGCTTCTTGCGACCCTCGGCGAGAGTTGGGTCCCTGATGGGAACCCCGCCCCCTGTTGCTGGCGTGGCGGAGGCTTCCACGGGGCGCCATAGCCTTTCGCTTGTGTTCCCACAGACGATGCCAAGAATTGTAGCGGCAGAAAAATGGTTCCTAGGCCACGTACCACCTTCTATATTTATTTATTGGGGAAGTCGTCTCGCACCTGTGGATGCCTGCACACACCAAGAAACTAGAAGGGCGTCAGAAGGAGTCATGGATGTTACCCCAGGGGACAACCCTCCGATGCTTAAGTTAGCAAGGGACTAATGAGCAATAGAGAGGAGCAAAGTAAGAGAGAAGTAGAGGCCGTAGTCATCGATCCAGGAAGCGTGTAGATCCCCTGCACGCGTGCTCACCACTCCCAGTGGGCTCTGGAAGAGTGCTCGCTGGGTGGTAAGGCCGTGCAGGTGGAAGTGGCTCTCTGGACGTAGTCGCAGGTCGGGTCGCTTTCTTCTCAGTAGGAAGCTCTAGTGGCGGAAGTATCCACCGTATCTCCTCTTGCGTAGTAGTATGGGGGTTTAGTAGAAGGATCTACTGTGCTCTTCTCTTCTGTCGATGTCCCTTTTATATGGGTTATCCTGGAGCGAGGGCCTCATCCCTTGATAGGGAAGGGTCCGTTTAGTAGAGTAGCATTCCTCCGCTATATTGGCGGGAGTTTTCCGTTGGAGGGCGATAGCCCCGGCGTCGGCCGTTCCCTAGGCGAGTCTTACGGCACCCATGGCGCGTGCTCGTCCGTTACGGGGTCAAGGTCGGCGTCGTGGGGACAACGGTCGGTCGTCGGAGTGTCCTCCGGTGAGAACTGCGCTTGGGCCGGCCTCATCAGCGTCATGGAATCTGATGCCTTGTTGGGCCGGCCATCTTCTTATTGGGCCGAGCATGTATGTCTGCTCCTTGCTTTGGCTTAGCGCGTCCAAACCTTAATGGGCCGCTCGCGCTTGGGCCGTTTCTGGGTCAAACCAGATTTACCCTCCTCACATACCATTTGATTATTATTAGATGTTGGGTTTGGGCATAAATTTTATATTATGTTGCCATCGTTATTTTGAGGTCCCTGCTCAATCAGACAATTATGTTTTTGCATAAATATTGTTATCAATCAAAACATGCAAGCCAAATTTCATATGAATAGGGTTTCAACAATCTCCCTTTTTTTATGTTGACAACATTTATGCAAAAATATTATGGTCAAGAAAATATATGTTCTCACACAACTAATTGCTCCCCCTACCTAATCTTATGTTTTAAATATATGCTCCCTGACTGATGCCCATGTTAGATACCGAACGGATCAGATTGCACAGGGAAACATGATGGCATCCCATAATAAAAGAGATCGAAGCGACAAGAGATCTTACGAAGCGACATATTGGGATGTCGAAAGCTTGATGAAGAGTACACCGCGCCGAGGTCATCCTCGAGCACGGAGCGGGAAGACAATGTTACCTCCTCTTTCTACAGGTCGACACTCTTTAGGGAGAGAGAGTAAGAGCAATGGGAACTCTTCTTAGATTCTCCTCAGAGACTGTCACAAAATAGGGACTAAGTTCCCAACGTGGATGTGTGTGTGTAACCTTTTCCCCATTAGAAAAAGAGTCATATTTATATATGCCTCATGGCATTTGAATCTATTGGAGAGGATAAAACTGTAAGGGAGGACGTGGGTGTGTGAGGATATGTACTTTCGCACATCCCTCCACTTCTGCCCAAAACGCGGGCCACCCACTCCATAAGACTCGGTCAACATTCTCCCACTTGGCCCACGATGTTAATATACATACATACATACATACATATATATATATATATATATATATATATATATATATATATATTGAAAATAAAATATTTTTTGAAAACATACCAATGGTGAACAAAAAACTTTTCCTTATGCGCGCAATCTTTAAAAATGAGAATACAACTGAGCTTAACCTCCCATCATAAACTGTATGCTCCATCTCCTATTAGAAACTTTATTCTTTAATCCAGTAAACATAATGGAAAAAAGACTATGGCGATCACATTCTTTCACTTTAAATGATTCCTTCCATAATCACGCTCCCACTATTTCATCTGAATTAAAGATCCTTAAGTGGTATGAACCATAGAAAATAATTTGTATGAATAGACTACACTCTATATCTATTCCTTGGTCCGAATGGAGGAGAAAATGAATGACTGGTTCATTATCACTTTAAAAAATACATCACAACTCATTCATGTGTAGACCCATGTTCTTTACATGTTCTTGATACAACACAGGTGCTAACCCCTTTGTCATGAGATCTGCTATCATCTGACTAGTGCCAATGTGATGAAGTGATACAGTACCATCTTGATTCTATCCCTAACAGTATAATATTTGACATCTATATGCTTTGACTTTTTAGATGTCTTTCTTTGAGTTACAAACTGCACTTCTGATAGGCTATTGTGGACATACTTTTTTGGATATGTTTATTTATTTATTTATTTCATTTATTTAGTGCGTGGACATGCTAGTCATAAAGTGACGATTTATTCGGGCTCCAAAGAAGCCACTGGTGCGCGCCGTATGACCAACCAAACGAAAGTGAGTGTCGTGTCGGGATCAAAAACTACCGTGCCATAAAGGCCACGACGTTAATTACATCTCCCCGAGGGGGAGAACACCCTTGATTAATCGTAAGGAAAAAGGGCCCTATGGCCTGGAAAGAAATTAAACTAAAGCATGCATGAAAATGCAAGAAGACATCTTTTATTAACATGACTTCCATGATATACTATTATTATTATTTTTTTATTCTTGGTTATTATGCTTTTATTATTTTTTGTTCATTTTTTATGTTTGGTTGATTAGGATTCAATCATGGTTTTGTTATTTCTGATTTATTTTATTATGCATTTTTGTTGTTTTGATTTCATTTATATTATGCAATTCATGATTATTCTATTTAATCATGTTTTACTTCATTCATCATATCATTACCTCAATTTTGTTGTTTTATTTGATCTTATTGCATTATTATCATTTTTTTTTACTATTAATATTTTTTGTCATTGTGAATTATTCATGCATTTGTTTGTTAACACTTAGGTGCGATTCGTATGGCGAGTGATTGTAATTTGACAACATTCCCCTTGTCTCGGGGTGTATTGGGGAAGTATCAGAGGTGCCCGTCCACAGAGGTATAGGATGGTCCTCTAGTCATCTGGGTGTGCATGGAGCGGCAACACCTGAGCATGTTCGAGGGGGGCTTTTAATTAAGATTGCTCATGCATTTTGACTCGCATTGACACCGCGGCGTACACATACGGGTCCCAAGGTGAACCGGCGTAACCCCGAGCCATGGAGCCGAAACCGAAAACATCGGAAGAAATCCATTCGGTGATAAACTGGGACTAATTTATGCTGACCGAGCAGCAACACTAAGGGCAACCCCTTTAAATGCATGTTCGCTAGTGATCCGACGTATTTTAATGTTAAAGAGAGGGGATGTTGGCCCGGAGTAAGGTCGGACCATGGCCATGATAGGGTGACCCATGAGGTCCAAGCACGACTTACATGGGCACCGTGTATGTTTCCATATCTGGGATCTAGGGGAGATGAGATCTCCGAAATGCCCGTCGAGGCATACGTGTTTTAGCATTTTATCTTATTGGTTTAATTCCACTTGGGTGTAGATTTTATTCCAATTGCTTGTCTCTTTTTCATGTATTTTTTGTTTCGGGTTGTATTATCACGAGCTTTCCTTATTATTATTATTATTATTTATCACTTATATATATATATAATTTTTTTTAATTTTTTTGCTGGTCTACTGGGGGCCGGTCGGCTCGACCCAACCTCAGGTTGGGTCGACTCTGCCCAAGGACGGAGTTGACCCTACCTAAGGTTGGGCCGACTCTGCCTAAGGTTGGGTTGACTCTGCCCAAGGACGGAGTCGACCCTACCTAAGGTTGGGTCGACTCTGCATTGGGCAAGGTCTACCCTGCCTTGGGCAGGGTCGACCCTGCGGCCTTCAGTAGGTCAGCGGAGCTCGGCATTTTTATTATTTCATTCGTTTTTTATATCATTTATTTTCATTTGTTCCATCATTCACCCTTTATCATTATTCTATTAATTCTGAAGCTATGGACCTAATACAATGAGTTACGAGAATGGGGAAGGTGTGGCAATTTTGTTTGCTTATTTAGTTTTTTCTTCCCTTTTTTGTTCGATTGGTTTTCTTTGTTTTTTGTTTTTTTGCTTTTACCCATGCGCAGGCATGCATGTGTGTGCATAAGAATGCAGCAAGGAAGAGGGGAGGGGATGATTTTACGAATAAATCACCCATGGTGTGCGGGAATCTAATTACGTACGTGAGAGGTGATCCTCGGTATGTGACGAGGTATTTCACTCACTCATAGTGACGGTTTTTAACCGGGCATAACCTGACCTTCCGCGAGACACCATTTTATACCGAGAAATTATGACATACGAGCATACAAAAAATGCAATGTGCATGGGATTTAATTAACATCTATGATGGATGCGAGTCCTAATGTACATGCAGAAGAGCATGCATATATGCGCACGAGACTTATTTGGTGTTTATGTTGAATGCAGAAACTACGTGTATGCAATGGATGTGATATGCTCAAGTTGCAGTGAATGCATGAATTCCTCTTCATCCTTGTTCATGAAAGATTAGCAGAGAATCTTGGTGCAGGCCTTGATGCAATTTTCTTTGAATGCATATATAATATTTGTTTGATGATTTTTTTATGAGATGCACATGCAATTATGGACGGTGGACTGGGTCAGCAGGAGTCTGACTCTTGGGGTCGACTCCGTACTACCCAGAACCTTAGCCCCTTTGCTCTTTGCTTATTTCGCTCTGCTCTTTTGTCTCTCCCCCCTTTTTACGCTCGTTGCGGTCTTCAACAGCTCTGACATTGATCCATTTACAGCAGCCCTTGAGAGTTCATTTGGTCATTTGTTCATTCATTTTTTTTATTTGTTCATCTTTGTCTTTGTGGTTAATATTATTCACTCTTTCATTTCTTTTATTAGTTGGATTTCTAACGAAATTTTGGCAACACCTCCCCCGGATCTGGGATGATCAGGGGGTGTTAAGTGGATACTCATCCACAGAGATTCGAGATAGTCCCAAAAATATTATGGATGCGCACGGAAGCGACAACATCCGAGATAAGAGACGGACAGACTAAATCTGAAACCCGGTCTACTCGAGAAACTAGGAGCGGGCAAAAACCATAAGCGGGCCTTGCCAATCCACAAGAAAAAAAAGGATGCAAGTCCTACTAAAGGGGGAAGGGTGTTTGATCCCTCGTGGCAGGTGACTGAAAAAAAGGGATGGAGACCCAACGAAGATACGGCAAATGACTATGATGGGTTTGAGAAGACCCCAAAGGGGACCAAACTCTGAGGGTCCGGGCCTGAAGCCATACCCATTATATTGGGCAAGCCCCAGGTTACACCCTGAAGAGGCTTATTCTTGCATTTCTGCTGGGAAGGTCAGAAGTATATTCAGTCGGGGCCATGGGGCCAAAACACGATGAGTATGATAGAGGACAGGCAGATTCACTAAGAAATGAACATACTCAAGACCGAGCAGTAGGAAACGGTGAAACACGATTAGAGTGGAAGAAAGGGTAAGAAGAGACACACACCATGACCCAACTGTTCTGAAATCTTTTCATTCTCTGTAAGAAAACAAATAATGACGGGGAGAGATACATCGTAACAGAAGATGAAGAGAACAAACGAAAGAAAAAAATACAACAGAGGGGGGGACGGGGGACGGAGCATTGGCTCCTCCTTCCCCCCTAAAGTCTCACCTATCTTGCTCTCTTCTCCCTCACTCTTTTTTTCTTCTCTTCTCTTTACGTACGAGTCCTCTTCTTCTCTTCTTCTCTTCACACAAGCGGAAGCAGCAACATCAATACAGCCCGTAGTTCTCTTTTTTCCCCCTCTTTTTTGTAGTCTCCCTTAGTCCCTATTTATAGGACCGTATGTGAAGAAGACTTCGTAGGGGGGAACCCACCGGAAAACCCCCTGGCCTTTTCTGCTTTCGTACCTCCACTGTCACATTTCCCTCTTTATAGGGGGCAGACAGTCAGCAGCCGTGGGTGGACTACGCTCGAAGCTTGCACAGAAAGGAAAACGTCACCGTTGTACCCACCTGCCACGACCGCTGTGCGCCGGACCAAGAGCCTGCTGTGGAGCACGGACCTTTAGTCAATGGTAACAGCCAGCGGTCGCTGGCCAAGCCTTTTGCCGGCGGACTGGCTTTGCATCCCCTCGTCGCCTCCATGGACGATGCCTGCAAGAAACAAGAGCAGCCCTCTCCGACGCGCGGAGGCAAGCACGTCAAACCCACCATTATTTCCCATCAACCCCCCCCCCCCTCAACTCTTCCCAGGAGCACCATCCTCCTAGTTCTCCCTCTCATTCTCACTCATATCACTGGCCCCTCCTTCCTTTCTCGAGGTTTCTCCCTCGCCATCTCTGGTCTCTTTTTGTTTCCTAGCGGCTCCCCAGTCCTTGACCACCTATGGCAGCTAGCAGACGACCTGGCGGTATTCACTTCAAGTGGGCAGAAAGGAGGAGTGATCTGATTAACCCACGGGAGCACACTTCACATCGATCGATATCCAGTGCTCGGCATGATCGTCTGGTCGAAGATAGGCTGAAGCTACTCATGTGCTGCGCTTCTCTGATCTGCAGCTCCCATGCTTAGGGAAACCCACCTTTAAGCAAAGACAAGCCCTGGATTTTTTGCACTTTTCCCCCTTTGGAGCTTCTACGAAATGATTGATATCAATAAAGGATGCACGAAGGAAAGGCAAAAAGGAATGCTTAATTTCACAGAGATTCCAAGGTTAGAAGAACTCCGTGGTCTACCATGGCCTCAGCCTGAACGTCGTCAACCTCTGGACCAATCTCTACCTGACCGTCCTCGTCAATGCCATCGTCGAGATGCCGGCGTTCGAGCTCATCGCGGTGCTGCTGGACTGGCTGGGCAGGAGGCAGATGGGGGTGTCCACCATGTGGCTCAACGTGGTGTTCTGCGTCGTAGGGAGCTTGTTGGGCGGAGTTGTTCCCGATGGTGGTGAAGAGCGTGGCACTGGGGTGTGTGACGCAGGCAGGGCAGATGGGGGCGATCCTGGCACCGCTGGTGGTGGTGCTGGGGGAGAGGGTGCCCTTCGCGGTGTTCGATTGAATGGTTCATGTTGACTTAATAAAAGAAAAAAAATTATCTACCAAACAGGTATATATAATTTTTAAAAATTATGTAATCTTTACCAAACAAATTGTGAATAGTTTACATCATTTTTAAAAATTAAGTAAAAAATTGACCTAACATAAATTGTGAGAGAGAAATAGTTTCAAAGAAAAAAGTGCTTCCAAACGCCCTATACGACTTTCACCCTTTCTCTTTTCCTTCTTTTCCTCTTTTGTCTCGTCTTCTTTTTATATTTTATTTATGCCATTCTTCTCTTATTTCTTCTTCTTTTTTGTTATTTTATTTTTTTTCTTCTTTTCTTTTCCCCTTCTTTTGACGTCTGGGCTTCCACACTCTGGGCTATACCTTCGAGGACTCCGGGACCTTGTTCAATTTTATATTCAGTTCGTCCCTTGGGACGTACATTCATGATGACACGGCGCCGTGTGTAGGATGCGGCCCCCACTATCACCAGAGTTAAAATTTGGCCATTGTGGCCTCTTCTTTTGTTTCTTCCTCTTCCTCTTTCACCGACGTCAGACGACCAACCGAAGCTTGTTGCCGTGGCCGCATGAAAATTTTGGGTGTCCACAACTATCACTAAACATCTTCAGTGGTTTGGATATAGAATCTACCACACAAAGATCTACAATGAAGTTTCTTAACCAGATGACATGTGACGTTGCATCATAGCATGCAATATATTCAACCTGCATTGTGGAGGATGATGTAAGCTCCTGTTTTACACTCATCCAGGAAATTACTCCTCCAGCCAGCATAAAAATGTATCCTGATGTTGACTTGCGATCATCAAGATATCTAGCAAAGTCTGCATCTGAATATCCAGTGACTTCTAGAATATTTGTGTGCATGTATGTCAACATGTAATCCTTTGTCCCATGTAGTAAATACGTCATTATCTTCTTAGCAGCCTTCCAATGCTCCATACTAGGATCACTTTGGTATCTAACAAGTAATCATACTGGAAATGCAATGTCAGGACATGTACACGTTTGAGCGTACATCAGGCTACTAACTATCGAGGCATAAGGTATTTTCCTCATCACATCCCTTTCCAACTCATTTTCTGGTGACTACATTTTACTGAGTTTATCACCTTTCTGGATTAGAGCAATACTAGGTTTGCAATTACTCATTCCAAATCTTTCTAGCACCTTTTAGATGTAGGGCTTCTGAGACAATCCAAGTGTTCTCTTGGATCTATCTCTATGAATCTATATGCCTAAAATATATGAGGCTTCACCCATATCATTCATCTCCAACCTTTGGTGTAGAAAATTTTTTGTTTGATGCAATAACCCAAAATCATTATTAGCAAGTAGAATATTGTCGACATATAATACTAAGAATATAAACTTACTCCCAGTGACCTTTTCGTATACACATTGATCAACAATATTTTCTTTAAAATCAAAAGTCAAAATTACCTCATTAAATTTGAGGTACCACTGTCGGGAGGTTTATTTAAGTCCATATATCGACTTCCTTAGTCTACATACCATATGCTCCTTTCCAGACTCAGGGAACCCTTCAAGTTGGTCCATATAAACCTCCTCTTCTAAATCCCCATTAAAAAAATCCATTTTCACATCCATTTGATGTAACTCCAAGTCAAAAGTCATTATAATCTGGAAAGAATTCTTTTGTGAAACTGGAGAAAAGGTCTCCGTGAAGTCGATGCCTTCCCGTTGACTGTATCTTTTTGCAACAAGTCGGGCTTTATATCTTTCGATATTACCTTTGGAGTCCCTTTTGGTCTTAAATACCCATTTGCACCCTATGGGTTTGACTCTATGAGATAACTCAACAAGATTCCAAACTTAATTTCGTTGCATAGATGACAACTCTTCCTTCATGGCATCTAACCACTTAGTAGACTCTTGACATTTAATGACTTGTGAAAACGTTATGGGGTCTTCCAAGTTACATTGCTCATTGAGGTATAACTGATAATCAGTGTGCCTATTAGGTAGCCTGCAAACTCTTTGCCCCCTCCCTAAACCATGTTCTTCTTTCTCGTGTGAGATTTGAAATTGCTCTTGCTCTTGATGAGCAGGTTCAAGAGGTGCATTCGCTTCTACAATAGGTACCGGCTCTCCAGATTCATTGCCCACTACCACAGGTACTTGATGTGGTAGAACCAGCGGGATAGGTAAAGGTATTACCGATGACTGAATGGTAGAGGATTCTTCTTCCTCGAGTACTATGTCTCGAGGCTCTACACTCCCACTGTTAGAATCATTTTCAATGAACCTAGTAATATCAGTTTCTACTATTCTAATCGAAAGAGAAGGATAGTAAAATTTGTATTCTCTTGACCTTTCAGGATAGCCTATAAAATAGGCACTTACTATCCTTGTATCTAACTTTCTTTCATGTGGGTTGTAAATTCTAGGCTCTGCCTAACACCCCAAACATGAAAATGACTTAAACTGGGTTTTCTTCCTGTCCACAACTCAAATGGTGTCTTTGGGACTGTTGGGTTTGTTGCGCTCATTCTTTATCTTTGATAATAGTTTTGATGATTACAAAATATTGTGTGATTTGCGTATGCATTGAAGTGAAAATCATGCGTGCGCGTCTTGTGGAAAACGTCTTGATGCTCAATGAGCTCATATGTTGATTATCTTATTTTGCAGGTTTGAAATGCATGGTGGATATCATGAATGTGATTCATGCATACTGTGTTTGACACTTTGGCGCCCTCATGTGATAATTGGGTTTTTCATGATGAATTGTCAAATGGTTTGCTGGGTTGTCGTGTGATTTTGATGGAAACACAAAGTTGGAATTATTGAGTTTCATGCATGTTTTTGCATAGGACTATTGATATTAATGTTCTCATTTTAATGCCCATACTATCTTGGAATGGTTTGAGTTCTTATGGATATGAATTTGGTTGGCATTGTGTAAATGAATTGCAGTTTATTTTCAAGCTTTTGTTGAAAAGATCATCATATTCCTTGGACCCATGAAAAATCATGCCTTAATGTTAAATATGAAGTTAGGTGCTCAAGGAGGTTATCATTCATTTTTTAGATCTTGCAGGTGAGGTGTCGACCCCTGGGGTCGACCCTCCATAGGCCATGGGGTGTCTGCACAACAGACAGTCCAGGCAATCAAGAGTGTCGACACTAAGTGTCGACACTTCTGTTGGTGCTGTTTCATGCATGATATTTGTTCACATTTTGATCATGATGAAATCTTGATATATGGCATTCCCTTGTTAAATGGTTCCTTTCTACAAGGACTTATTTGGCTATGGGTTATTGTACAGGTTGAAGGATTTATGCATTTGACATATGGGATACTCATATTGAATTGGACCCATTTGCATTTCATGTGTGATTTGATTGAATTTATTTAGAAATGGGTTCTTATAGCAGGTTGAAAGGGTGAGTATCAAATTTACATATGGTTGTATTTCAAAGGTTCTTAGTGCAGGCTGGAAGACCTATGTGAATGACATAATGCAAGATAATTGTTCTTATCAATTGCATTGATGAAAGTGTGTATCTATTAAGTACAGGTTCAAGTGATTGACAGCTGGTCATATGACATCCTTTTATCTCCTTAGTATGAACTGAGCTATCCTTGGTTCATCAAAGGGAGGATAGATATCCAAACTGCTATATCAATGCCAAAGGTAAGAATGAGCCTTCGAATGTTGATTGCTGATGGATATTTGGTAAGCATTGCATAGAATTCTTATTTTTATGCTCATTGCTTGTTTAGAAAAACTAGGTTTTCTAGTGACTTCATGCATGCTCTTCTTGACTATCTTGAGGTTGTCTTTTGGTCTTTTAGCTTCCCATATTTCCCTGTTGAACCAAGTTTTGTTTGATATTTTTAAGACCCTCGAATACATGTCATTTTAATTGGAAAATCATGTTTTCAATGGGTTTGAAAGGTTTCAGTGCATGTTTTGGGTTCTCAAGGCATCTCTTGGACTGACACTGCAAGTGTCGACTTACAGAGTCGACACTTGCTGGCCTGCGTGCTGCCTTGGTGCAGCAGGCAGCAAGTGTCGACTCTGAGAGTCGACACTTGGTGTCCTGGGTTGCATTTTTGCAGCAGATAGAATGTTTGCCAAAAAGTGTCGACACTTTCAGCAGAGGTTCTGTTCTTTTATATCAGGACAGAACTCGCTGAACAAAGTGTCGACTCTAAGAGTCGACACTTGTCCAGGCGGTCCGGATCGGGTTTCCGATTTTGGTTTCGAACCACCATTTCATGGTCCGATTGGCTTGGGTTTTTACCCACTTACCCTTAGGGTTTCTATAGTTGGTTGATGGTTGTTTTGAGAGGGTTTTTCAAGGGCTATTGTGGTCTTCTGTGCATCTTATAGTGCCCTTTTATAAGTGCTGCAATTTTCATCCAAAATTGAACCGAAGGGGGCTAACGTGTTTTATCTTTTGCAGGAGGAAGAAGAAAGAGGGCGGCCACAAGGTGGAGAGGAGAGGGCTTTGAGTGATTATCAGTTTCTGATGTTTGCAGGTGGATTTGGAGCTTGGATCTGAAGGCTTATCCTGTTCGAGCTGCAGTCAAGATCGGTTCTTCAAGAAGGTGGATCGACTACTCCATCCTGCTACGGATTCTACTCTCTCTCCGACCGATGCTTCAAGGAAAACATCTAAACGACCATTCAAGAACAAGGGGGAAACATTCCATATCTTTTAC
This sequence comes from Amorphophallus konjac, assembly GCA_022559845.1. Lineage (NCBI taxonomy): Eukaryota > Viridiplantae > Streptophyta > Magnoliopsida > Alismatales > Araceae > Amorphophallus > Amorphophallus konjac. Next base: position 155,977,806 of record CM040121.1, read on the forward strand.
CCATTTGCTTGTGATAGTTTTCTTGATCTACATCCTACTCTGAGCATATTTTGATTATCCTTGTATTTTTTCTGAATCGGAACATTCCTGTGTGTGGTGTACGGAGCTGCGTCTCCGTGTGAGGATTAGGTGCGAGGTGAGTTTCCCGAGTGTGTGAGTGTGTGCTACGGTGACAGCGTCTTGGGGCCAGGCCCCGTGCGTGTGACTTGCTGCGGAAGTAGCGGGTGTGTGTGGTGTTGGGGTCCGTCCCCGTGGTTGCTACATTTGTAGCGTGGTAGTGAAGCCTCACCGGGTTTCGGTGAGGGGTGGGCGTAGGGAGTCCGTCGTGGTCCCGAACCACCTAAAAATCTCAGTGTTCTTTGTGGCATGAATGTGTGATTGTCTATTTCTTCTATCTCCATTCAGCGGTCAATATATAGATTTTTATTCATTGCACCTCTACACATTGCTACTTCTGCTATCCGTGTTTGGCATAGGTTCAATTGTTTAGTGCATAGGCTATTCGAGTGAGATCAGAAAGATTGAGTGAACCTAAATCTCACTTCAATTTAGTTTAATTAACGTAGTTAATTTTATTTCCGCTGCAATACTTTAAGTTGTTTTTAAAATTGACCATCTCGTCAGGGGGACAATTCAACCTCCCTTCTTGTTCGCCATCTATTCTGGGCCAACAGGGACAGACTTTGAAGATACCCTGTTTAAGATATACACGACAGTCTTTAAGGCTTCACCCCACAAAAAATGAGGAAGAGACGTATTGTATATCATACTACGAACCATATCTATGAGAGTTCTATTCCTCCTCTCAGCCACGCCATTCTGACTTGGCTTTCCTGGCATAGAATATTGTGCTAATATTCCACATTCTTGAAGGAATCTCTCAAATGGTCCTGGCACCTGACCAGCCTCAGTGTGTTTACCAAAGTACTCACCCCCTCTATCTGATCTAACCACTTTGATTTTCTTTCCATGGTTATTCTCTACCTCTGCTTTATAAATCTTAAATGCATCAAATGCATCTGATTTCTCAGATAAAAGATAGATATAACCATAACGTGAGTGGTCATCAGTAAAGGTAATGAAATACTTTTCTCCACCTATATTTGGGGGAAATAGACAACAAATATCTGTATGGATCAATTCCAAAACATCACTACTTCTTGTGGTAGTTTTCTTATAGGTCATTATTTACTTTCCCTTTATGCAACTCATACATATCTCAGAATTAGAATAATCAAGGGTTAGAATTAATCCTTCCCTCATTAGCCTTCTAATTCTTTCTTCTGAGATATGCCCTAATCTTTTATGTCACAAGCCATACGATGTTTCCTTTACCTTTCCACGCTTAATTCCTTTATTTATGTACTCAATTACATGGGCTTCGTTTTCATTTGAACACAAACAATATAGCCCATCCATTAATATCCCAAATCTAACTAACCTTGAATCATGATGTAGACTGAATCCAGAGTCATTGAAACAGAAAGTAAAACCAACTTTACTAAGTCTGGATACATATATCAAATTCCTATAAAATCTAGGAATATAGAAAATATCATGCAGATCTAAAACAAAGTTAGTATCTAAGATAGCTCAATAGGTTCCTACAGCTTCAACACGTGAACGCACTCCGTTTCCGGTCACTATATAGCGTTCACCTTCAGTTGGGAGTCTGCTGGATAGGAAGCCCTGAACAGAATTAACTACGTGAACAGTTGTACCGGAATCTATCCACCATAAATAATGAGGAATAGTTGTTGTATTTTATACTTCACAAACAAGAATCAAAGGATTACCTTTCTTGGCCCACCATTTCTGGTATTTAGGACATGCATTCTTTATATGCCCCTTCTTTTTACAGAAGAAGCATATCAGCACTTTTCCTTGATTGCTTTCTGCATTACTAGATTGATTCTTTATAGTCTTCTTGTTCTTCTTGATGTTAGTACGCTTGCCTGAAATTTTCCCCTTCTTGTCAGCAACAAAATTCACCATTTCAACATTATCCTGCCTAAGCCTATTCTCCTCTTGCACACACATAGTCAGTAGTTCATTTATTGGCCAATTTTCCTTATGCGTATTGTAGGAGATTTTGAACGCATTGAATTGGGCAGGAAGTGAACTCAAAATGAACTGAACTAAAAATGAATCTGAAATGGTCACTTCTAGTGAATTTAGTTGCGCAGCTATATTCCTCATCTCCATAATGTGTTCGCGAATAGATCCAGAACCCTTGTACTTCATGGAGGAAAGTTTGTTCATAAGGGTACTGGCGAGAGCCTTATTTGAGGTGACAAATTGCTCTTCAATGCATATGAGATATTTTGTTGCCGTATCACATTTGGGAATTGATCCCCGAATGTTCTTTGGCAAATTTACCTTTAATAGCATGAGTGCCTGTCGATTAGAACGCTCCCACTTCTCACTAAGCAATCTGGCATCAACCGTACTCTCCTCCGTGAGAAGAGTAGGCTTCTCTACTCTTAATGAAATATCCATATCCATCCAACCAAGGGTAATTAAAATTTGATCCTTCCACTCAGTAAAGTTTGACCCATCTAAACTAGGGATGCTGAAATTCATTATTCCAGAGACTACGACTGAATAATTATAAAAAGACACTCTAATTGGTCATGCCATAAAAGAACATCACATATACTAAATTCAGTCATTGCATTTTCAACTTGATGTTAAGCGGTCAAGTAGTGTAACATTACATGACTCCTCCTTTGGGAGTGAACCATTCAACCACAATTAAGCCAACATTAACTATATAATGTGTGATCAAGTAACGCTACATCATATGACCCCTCCTTTGGGAGTGAGTCATATAAGCACAATTAGATCCACACAATTTCTTGAAAATGAGTGGCCAAGTAGCGTAACACCATATAGATTCTTCCTTTGGGGGGTGAGCTACATGACCGCAATTAGGTATATACTCATTTAATAAGACTAGTGATTAACATAGCCTAGTTTAAGGAGCCTAGTACCTTTGGGTATCAAGGGACTCCAAGATACTTAGCTACATGAAGCACTATCCTACTGCAATTTTAAGTCTAAAAACGTATCGATCCTCCTTTGGGAGTGATCTAAATGCTTATAGATTTAAAATTGTAATTATATTATTTCTAGATATGCATGATATCGCATGGTATAAAACTATAAATTCAACATGGAATATAACTTAAATATATTCCACATGAAAATTATTATAATAAAAAAATGATTAAGCACAAAAATGTGGTCATCCTTCAATCAAAGGGGCCCTAAACCGGATAGCTAGTGTGACGTTAGCACATCATCATTTATCCATGTCCAAAGTCCATATTACAGTCCGTTTATACAAAATAATATTTACAACTTGGGAACTCATTTGACTCCTTAAATTACATGAAAGATGAATTTTCAAAAATAAATAAATGACGGCTCCTCATATTTCATGTTCCTTAAAAAAAAGAATCATGCAAGTAAAATCGACATTGGCTACCTCTTTGATCGACCACAATCACATCCATGCAATATCATACCACAATCATTCACAACATGTCCATATATGCAAATGTGAAAATAACATGCATTTCTCATCTATATTAGGCTTTTATTATTTTTTTATTCATATGTTAAATATGCAAAAATAGAGGATATCAAAATAATTAATTCTAAGCATGGTTTAGCTTAGTGACCCATTTGTTTGCATATATACCCCTCTGTTTTATTTTAATACCCTTCTGAGAATTAATAGAATGCCCCTTTATAATTTCTTCTGTAAATAGATGGGCTTTAAATAGTGATCGTAATGGGCTCATGGCCCAGAATCAAAAGAGACTTAACTCAAAACTGTATGGGTCTTAATAGGATCACAAAGCTTTTGTAAACTGATGTTTGATTGGATCCCCTTTGGAACGTCATACGAAGACGTCATACGAACGTTGGAAAATTTCAACTAATATAACATGAGTAAGGATATTAGCAAAAAAAAATTTATCTGTGGCTAAGCAACGATGATGACGGGGCTAACTCTTCCTACTTCTGTCGATTTTTTTGTTTTAATAATACGTGAGATGAAGACCGATCTAATTTTTTTTATCTACTCTGATACCAAATGGATCATTTTAACTAATATAACATGAGTAAGGATATTAGAAATATTTTTTTATCCGTGGCTAAGCAACGATGATGGCAGGGCTCGCTCTTCCTACTTCTCTCATTTTTTTTGTTTTAATAATACGTGAGATGAAGACCGATCTATTTTTTTTATCTACTCTGATACTAAATGTTAGATACCGAACGGATCAGAGTGCACAGCAGAGCATGATGGCATCCCACAATAAAAGATATCGAAGCGACAAGAGATCTTACGGAGCGAGTGAGCGACATTTTGGGATGTCGAAAGCCCGATGAAGAGTACATCACGTCGAGGTCGTCCTCGCGCACGAAGCATGAAGACAAGGTTTCCTCCCCTTTCTGCAGGTCGACACTCTTTAGGGAGAGAGAGTAAGCGCAATGGGGACTTTTCTTAGATTCTCCTCACGGACTACAGTAGGATAGGGACCAAGTTCCCAACGCAGATGCGTGTGTGTAAACTTTTCCCCATTTGAAAAAGAGTCATATTTATACATGTCTCGTGGTATTTGAATCTATTGGAGAGGAGAGAACTATAAAGGAGGACGTGGGTGAGTGAAGATGTGTACTTTCGCACGTCCCTCCACTTCTGCCCAAAACATGAGCCACCCACTCCATAAGACTCGATCAACCGTCCACAAACAATATCGTGAGATATACTGCCCTTGAAAATTCTTCCCCTGAATTTTGTAGTGCGTACCCTCAATGTGTTTGTGTGCTAAAAGAGTACGATGATACAAAGCTCACAGATCGTAATTTTTTGCAGCTATATATCTTCCCCCTTTTTTTGTCAACCCGTAAAAAAAGGATGAGGACATGATGGCAGTACTCCCAGTACACAGAATACACTCTAGATAACAGATTTCAGAAAAGAAAAAGACATTAAGAATACTGAGATTGAAGGCTCATTGAAGTAGAGAAGCAAGCTTAAAAATAGACAACAAGCACAGATCTAGGCAAAAGTCTTTCATTGATAAAATTTAACTGAATATGTTACAGAAGATATGATCGTATAGAACATGTGTCAGTTACAGTAAGCACATGTTGGAAAATACCTTTCCATAAAATCCATTATTTTAGATCACGACAAAGTAAATAAATAATTATCTCAGTAATTGTTATTACAGGTATAACCTAAATATAGGTCTTCACAAATAACTGGGATAATAACTACTTAATGTCACCTAAGTAAGAAGTTTCAATAAAAAGACGAAAGGAACAATAGAAAGGCGAAGGTGAAGTATTCATCTTAACTCTTTTAAAAGGTTTATAGGGTGTTTGGTTGTAAATTTTTTAAAAAAATTATTTCTATCTAAAAAAATATGTTGTGTCAATTTTTGACTTAAATTTTAAAATTGATGAAAGTTGACCCTTCCTGTTTGACAGTAGTGTCATAATTTTTAAAATTTGTGTAGACCTATTTGACAGATAATTTTTTAAAATTAAAAAATACATAAATTAAAAAAACAACTCAATATAGATTGATATCATTCATAGAAAAATATAACTATTAAATATGAAAATATAATTAATAAAATGTCTAAAACAGCGTAACCAAGTAATTCAGCGCAATGCCACTGATAAAATGATTGCATATCAAATCCCTACTGAACAATCTTTGCATATTTCTCCTGTAGGTCGATCAATGCATTTCTTGGGGAAGAACATGAAATAATCTACGTATCACATTATAAAAGGTCATATTTATATGATATAAAATATAATATCTTCTGATATTCTAAGTCAAACCAAACAACCACCCAGTAATAGCAGAAAGCCAATACTAACTTGAACTTTCACTTCAGTCTGATGCGATTTCAAGTTGGGAATGTTCTCCTTGGAGCCTATAGCCAATCGGTTAGTGGCCATAATTGAAGGAGGGGCTTCCGGGAGGGGGAGGGGAGGTGGACGGTGGGCGCGCGAGGATAGGGAGACGGCCGAAATAGGGAGGGGGAGGAGAGGTGGACGCGGACGCGCGAGGCGTCCGGCTGGAAGACGAAGGGGGAGGGGAGGTGGACGCAGACACGCGAGGGGAGGGGAGCTGGATGCGGATGCGCCGGCCAGAAGAGGGAGGGGGAGGGGAGGTGGGCGCGGACATGGACGCGTCGGCCGGAAGAGGGAGGGGAGGGGAGGTGGACGGGGAGGTGACAGAGGGAGAAGCGGCAGAGGGGAGGGGGACGTCCGTGAACAGGGTGGGGAACGTACCTTCGCAACTCCGTGGAGAAGTTTCTCTCGAGAGGGAGAGGGGTGCAAGGGGGTCACGACATCGACGAGTGTTTATAAAAAAAATACTCCGGAGTTGTTTTTATTTGAAAAGAGATTTGAACGTAGTCGGTTTTTTCTCTAAAAATTAGAGAAGTAACTACCAAATGTGGTTAGTGAGTTCTCTGCTCATATTTTTAAGTTTGAGAGAAAAAGAAAGCAAAAAAGCACAACCGAACACCCTATTAAACTCTAGAAAGGTGAAGCATTCGCCTTAGGGAAAAGTATCTGTCTCATCACTAAATGACAAAAATCCTGTAAGGCTGAGCATTCAGTTTAGCACCCTAATAAGGCGAAGCTATTTCGCCCCAATAGAAAAAGATAAAATAAGCCCATATAAGGCGGAGCACAGCAGGATAGAAAGGCGAAGTATTCGCCTTAGCCGAAACTTCTGTCTTATCACATAATGACAAGATCTTTTACAAGTGGAAACATTCACCTAAGGTCCTTGGAAGACGAAGTATTTGTCTTAGCAGAATGGAAAGGTGATGTATTCGCCTTAATTGAAGTGCTTTGCCTCAACACAAAATGACAAAATTCTGGTACACGAAACATTAGACTTAGCAGACTGAAAAGGTAAAGTATTCACCTCAGCAAGAGAATTTGCCTTAGCAGCCCAATAAGGCGGAAGAAAATGACGAAATCCTTAACAAGGCGGAACACTTTGTGAAGGCGATACATGTCTAATATTTCGCCATTGTATAAAATAAGAAAAACATTGATAAGGCAAAGCATGTATGATATTTTGCCTTAGTAGAAAACAACAAAGCGAAACGTGTCTGATATTTACCTTAGTAAAAAATGATAAAATCCTAAACAAGGGCTAACACTATTTATTTTCTAAAGAAGGCGGAACGAACCTCATACTCTGCCATACCAGAAAACGACAGAAACAAAGGTGTATCTACACTTTAATATATGGAAAGTTGATATGTCACCTCTCTTCTTTATCAATATAATAAACCTTAGCATCAACATACAAAAGCGGTCCATGTATATTGCCTCTTAATTCATTGACCACAAAATACACAATTTGACGCTAATCTGAAGCAATAAGACAAACGTGTGTCTCTCTCACTGAAGTAATTTAAGTAAGACACATATAATCATAAGATGATAATATAATTTCAAAACATTTACCTCTAAAGCTTGAACATGAAATATTCTAAGAAACACAGTCTTAAGCAAAAGGAAAAAGACAATTTCTTATCACTTACGTACATCTCAAAGGGCAAAAATCTTACATGGAAAGTATGTTTAACCACTTGAGTAGCCCTTGCATCTGCATTTATTACTATGTATCCGTTGAGATTCTTTTGTAATAGACGTATGTATATTTCACGTTCGCATTAATTATTCAGTATCCATCGGAGATACTCACATATTATCAAGACATATTATATAATGTACTTAATTTACTACGTACCCAAATGCATGCTGTATCTTCTAACAAAAAATAAAATTTATATTATTTTTTGTCTCCTCAAATTTCAAAATTCCACACTTTATCTCACGTCGCATTTAAAGGTCTACATGGCAGAAATATTTCTAGTAAACTTGCAGGCCATATGACTCTGATAAGACAGATATACAAACATGCAATAGGGAATGATACTGACAAGTGTATCTTAGCAATAGGAGATTTACCTTACCTACTACCTAAACAAGACCAGAGCAACCAAGCTGCGGGGTGGACAAGGCCTAACACTCCACACTGAGAAGTTTGAGGCCCAAAGTTCCACACAAATCTCTGTATGCTGATACCTGGGATTCGACCGTTAGAGGATGTTGTATCTAACAGATACAAAGATGTCATCCTATAAATACCTGAAGATTGCAACAAACGAAACAACATGGTGAACACTTCAACGATCAAACATTCAAGCGCCTAAATCCTGAAATTAGCAGAGCCTTCGCCGAGTACAACCAAGAAAGGGCTCAAGGCAATCAAGATCTAGTTTCTCTCTTTGATTTTCTTGGGGAACAAAGGCATGAGTACGTCGAACAATGGAATTGTCCAAGAAGTACATGAAGAATTTGAAAGATTCCAAAAGTACAACTTAGGCCTAGTTAAGGAAGAGAGAATTACATTTGTCGATTTTTTGGTGTTACAAGCCAGAGAACAAAGTTAGCCCTCTGCACACTCAGATGCTCCCAGGCCACCATCTGAACAACCCTTTGTACAATCAGAAGTTGTCGGACTATCATCTGCACACCTAGAGACTTCCCAGCCAGCACTAGATAATGCAAAGATTGATGAAAACTTGGAGATAGTTTGTGTAATGTCCAGAGTTTTTCAGATATTTTTTCGGACCTGGATCCATGAGTTTCGGATCACTTTTGGGAGTCCCGGAGCTTGTTTTGTGGTTTACACGTGTTTTTCTCTGACGGACCTGCGGAACGCATTTGCGAGCGAACCATTGCGCTCTCCTACTCCGGGACAGTACCAGTGCGTTGAGCGTGTTCTGAGGATCGCAGAAATGATTTTTCCTAATTTTTCATATTTTTGGCATTTTTCAGATTTTCTATATAAACCCCCCTTTTCCCCCTTTTTCTTTTCTCCTTTTCTTCCTCTTCTTTCTTCTCCTGTGAGCGCCCACGACCGTTGCCCCCTGTCTCTCCCGTTTGAGCATTTCGCGGTCTCTTCCTCCTTTGACGACGGGCGGTGGACGACGGCAGCGACACGGTGACGACGACGGTGGCGAGAGGAACACGGCGGTACCCTTTTTGGGGCGTGGGAGAGGAGCTTGAGTTCGGCCAAGATTTGTGATCGGCGGCGATCCAGAGGATTTCGACCTTCCTTGAGGTAGGGGCACGGATCCTTACCCTCTTTACATGTTTCCTCTTGATTTGTAGGCCGTGGGGAGGCCGAGAGGGGCGTTTTTGAGCCGGGAGGGTAAAATCCATGTTTTGGGGTTGAGCGCCAGATCCCTCATTTCGTGAGGTTTTTGACCGATCGGTGGGCATAGATGCATGCTAGGTTGGTTGGGGAAGGATTCCCCTTTGTTTCCCCATCATCGGGTGATGATCGGGGCGTGGATGGGTGTTTTTGGGATTTCCCGCCGGGTTCGCGCTCGGGACGTGCTGGCGGTCGTTCCAGTGACCGCCAGACGATTTGAACGTTGGATGGTTTTAGCGGCCTTCTCTCGACCGCTAGGGTCAGGGTGGCGGTCATGCGATAGATCGCTACCCTTGGGTTAGCGGTCGTCAGACGACCGTTTTCCCCCGTTTGACCGAGCACCCTCGGGGTGCGTGTTTTCGACTGTTGGGATCACGTGCCTCCTAGCGGTCATGGTTATGACCGCTTACGAATGGCTGGCGGTCCAAGGAGGACCGCTAGTCCGGGGCTGGTGGCCGAGCGATAGACCGCTAGGCCCCTCATGACCCATTTCTTGGCGGTCTAGCATAGGGCCGCTAGGCACCCTAGCGGTTCAAGAGAGGACCGCTAGGTAGAGGGGCAATCCTGCGAGGATCGCCACTCGGTTTCCTTTCGATCGGTGGTTTCCGTGAGTTGAGTCTTACCTCCGGTGACACGTCCACTAGTCGTAGCCTTCTTACGGCACGCATGTGCTGACCCACCCAGGAGTGGTGGAGCGACTTACCCAAGAGAGATAGTTTTTAGGCTGGTTACCGTAGGGCCTCCACGCGCAGCCGAGTCCGGGCTTCGGGGGAAGAACCAGCTAGAAGATCTGACCTAGGGCACATAGTCTGTGTGTGCACACTGGGTTGAGGACGTCGGGCCCGCGCTGACGAGCGCGACCCCAGCTTGTCCTTGTTCATGGTACTGGTTACTATTGTGTGTCTCAGTCTTCGCTTGGGGAGTTGTAGGGAGACACTTGAGGCGTGGTGTAAGACGTCAGGAGACGCATCCGGCTGTTCTTATAGTGGGTGGTGCTCCTGTCTTCTGGCGGGTACGGACTCATTTTTCCGTCAGTTTGAGGTCGTTCAGCTTAGTACAGTTAGTTGTAGGGAGCTTTTCCGTTTATTTATTATTGCTTGTTTATTCCCTTGTACTTTTGTTAGGTAGCGTTACCTTCCGTGCTTGTTCGCGTCTTTTCATCTTGTTTTCCTCGTTGTGCGGTGGGGGTCTAGGGGATCCCTACTGGGCCAATGAAATGAGGCTCACCCCTACTTTTTAGGTGAGGCGGGGTCGTCGAGAGGCGCAGCGGAGTTTCATCGTGGTTCTTCTAACCAGGGTTAGTTGCCAGTCTGCCAGAGCCGGAGTATGCCATGTGTACTTGTACTTTTCTTTCTATTGACTGTACTTAATTCGGACATGAGATACGCTAGACATTATAGCAGTTTAATTATTTATTTTATTCTGTGCATTTTGTTTGGATTATTTGTGCTATCTCTGCAGTTATTTCAGCTTCTCTTGTACTCCCACACCATCCCTTTAACCCTTCCGAGTCTTCGGGCTCGTGGGTGGTGGGCCGAGATTCGAGACGCGCCGGTTCCTTTCCGGTACTCGGATCTCGGGTCGCCACAGTTGGTATCAGAGCATAGGTTGTGGAGGTACATAAGAATCTGAGATGATTGTAGTGGTCCAGAAGGTCCATGAGTGTCATGTACAGTTGGCGACTGGCTTAGGGCCCCATGTGTTTTATTAATCCTATTGTTTGTTCTGTTAACAAGAGTTATGGCGCCCAGGAGAGGGACTCGTTCCCAGTAGGGAGAGTCGGGGGCCAGGAAGGGCAGAGTAGAGCAGAGCTTCCGACAGATGCAGCTGGAGGGGCGAGAGTTCCCGGACCAGAGGAGTTCTTCCGGGGCATCTTCAGCAGCAGCAGCAGCAGCAGCAGCAGCAGCAGCAGCCGCAGCAGTAGCAGGGCGGTGATGTTGGTGAGGGTTCGTCGTCTCGAGGTGGACCTGGTCACGTGCTGAGAGATTTCTTGTAGTTCCAGCCGTCTCTTTACAGCGGGCAACCAGATCTAGAGGTGGCCAAGGAGTGGTTAGATGACCTAGAGCGTGTGTTCAGTTCGATGGAGTGTCCCGAGAAAGAGAAGGTGGTGTTGGCTATGCACCGATTGCAGGGGCCAGCCCGGGCGTGGTGGACGTCAGAGTGGGGGGCAGTGTTCCAGTCCCGTCCTCTTCGGCAGATCATGTGGCAAGAGTTCGTCCCAGCTTTCGAGCGTGCTTTTTGTCCATCATTCCTTGGGTCACAGAAGCTGTGCGAGTTTCTAGAGCTGGTCCAGGGCGACATGACAGTGATGCAGTATAGGTCCAAGTTCATTGAGTTGGGCCGTTATGCACCGCACATTATGGCAGATGAGGAGGTGCGGACCGAGTAGTTTGTCGGGGGTTTGAGGCCAGAGCTAAGGCATCCCCTACTTGCGTCGAGTTTGACCAACCTGGATGCGGCTTGCAGAGCAGCGGCGGCATTGGAGAGAGATTTGCAGAAGACTCGAGGTCAGGGCAGTGTGGGTTAGGCGTAGATGGGTTTTGGTCAGTCGGCGGCCGTGCAATAGCAGAGTACTATCAAACTTTCAGTAGGAGGTTCAGGGACATCTCCGTCTGTGGCGTCAGCGGCAGACTCGTCATCTCTGGGATCGAAGTTTAAGAAGCTGTTCAAGGAAGCCGGTTTTGGCAGGAGGCGCCAAGATCGTAGATATCAGGGGTAGCAGTCAGTGGGTAGTGTTCAACAGCCTACCCAGTTTCAGCGCCAGGCTTCAGTGAGTGGTTCTCGGGGCGGGTGTCCTCGGTGCGGCGATTCTCATCCAGGCAGGCAGTGCATGGCACCCGTGGTTTGCTTCAGGTGTGACCAGCCAGGGCACATGGCACGTGACTATCCGCAGAGACCGCATCAGCCGCACGAGTTTCAACAGCAGCAGTAGTTTCATCCCCAGTAGTTACCACCACAGCCGCAGCAGTACCAACAGCAGGGTCAGCTTCCTCAGTTGACTCGGTCAGCTACCACAGGGAGGCAGAGATCCCGAGGCAGAGTTACCCACATGACCAGAGCAGAGGCTGAGGCGTCGCAGTTGGTGGAAGGTACCATTCCGATTTTGGGTTGTGCGTCTTGAGTTTTGTTTGATTCTGGTGCGTCCCATTCGTTCATTTCGGAGGATTTTGGTCAGAGTGCCAAGGAGTCGACGACTGAGGTGTCCTGTGACCTGGTAGTGGAGTTGCTTACCAGTGATTTCATGCTCACCCCGTACTTCTTTGAGAAGGTACTTGTGTGGGTGGATGGGCGAAACCTACCAGCCAGGCTTTATGCATTACCGCTTCAGGACTTTGATGTGATATTGGACATGGATTGGCTCGAGGCCCATCATGCCATGGTAGATTACGGCTCGAAGAGGGTCTACTTCCGACAGCTTCGTAGACCCACCTTCTATTTCCAAGGTATCTGATCTTCCTCCTCCCGTTTTCTTATTTCGGCCATTAAGACTCGCAGACTGCTTGACACGGGTTGTCAAGGTTTTCTTGCTTATGTGGTTTTGGTCGATCGGCAGTGTCCGGATGTGGAGGATATTCCGATTGTGTGCGAGTTTTCTGATGTTTTTCTCGAGGAGTTGCCAGGGTTGCCACCGCAGCGAGAGATTGATTTCATGATTGAGGTGGTACCAGGTACAGCTCCTATGTCGAAGGCCCCTTATCGGATGGCACCTGTAGAGTTGAGAGAGTTGAAGGCGCAGTTGCAGGAGCTGCTGGCCAAGGGGTACATTCATCCTAGCTTTTCCACTTGGGGTGCGTCGGTGTTGTTCGTGAAGAAGAAGGATGGTAGTCTGAGGTTGTGTATTGACTACCGGCAGTTGAACCAGGCGACTGTTAAGAACAAGTATCCGTTGCCTCGGATTGATGACTTGTTTGATCAGCTTCAGTCGGCCAGAGTGTTTTCGCGGATTGACTTGAGATCGGGTTATTATCAGCTACAGATTCGAGAGTCTGATGTAGAGAAGACTGCATTCCACTCGAGGTATGTGCATTATGATTTCTTGGTGATGCCATTTGGGCTCACTAATGCCCCCTCGGCGTTCATGGATTTGATGCATAGGGTGTTTCATCCGTATTTAGACTAGTTCGTGGTCATGTTTGTAGACGACATCCTTGTGTATTTGCGGTCTGCTGAGAAGCATGTGCATCATTTGAGGGTGGTGTTGCAGACCTTGCGGGATCACTAGCTGTATGCCAAGCTTAGTAAGTGTGAGTTCTGGTTGAGTGAGGTGCACTTTTTGGGGTACGTGATTTCTGGTGTTGGTGTTTTCGTGGACCCGACCAAGGTCGAGGCTGTGGTGCAATGGCCGAGGACGAGTTCTGTCACGGAGATTCGGAGCTTTCTGGGACTTGCAGGCTATTATAGGAGATTTATTCAACATTTTGCTTGCATTACAGCCCCGATGACCAGGCTTACGCAGAAGGATGTGCCATTTATCTGGACGGAGGAGTGTGAGCAGAGCTTTATGGAGCTGAAGAGATTGCTCACTACCGCTCCGGTGTTGGTGTTGTCTTCTGGATCGGGAGGTTTTGTGGTGTGTACGGATGCTTCCACGGTAGGTATGGGTGCTATGCTGATGCAGCATGATAGAGTTGTGGCGTATGCATCTCGGTAGTTAAAGCGACACGAGGAGAACTACCATACTCATGATCTTGAGTTGGCGGCAGTGATTTTCGCTCTGAAGATATGGAGGCACTATCTGTACGGTGAGAAGTTCGAGATGTTCACTGACCATCAGAGTTTGAGATATGTGTTTACCCAGAAGGATCTTAACCTCAGGCAGAGGAGGTGGATGGAGTACATGAAGGATTATGATTTTACTCTGTCGTATCAGCCTGGCTGGATGAATGTCATGGCTGACATCTTGAGTAGGAAGGTGGTGGCCAGTCAGATGTTGTTGAGGAAGTGGAGGTTATGGGAGCAGGTACCGGCCATGACTTTTAGGCTGAAGATCCCTCGGGATCACGGTTTGACTGTCCTTGTGATCTTGACTGTCACGCCAGCTATTCGTCGTCAAGTGACTGAGGCTCAGCGTGCGGACCCTGAGCTACCTCGGATTTTATCGTTGGCCGAGGTGGAGTTTGGTGAGGATGGAGCTGTAAGGTTCCGAGGTAGGTTGTACGTCCCAGCCGAGGAGCAGACGAGGCGCGCGGTGTTGCGAGAGGCTCATGGGAGTCGGTATGCCGTGCACCCCGGATCGACGAAGATGTATCAGAATTTGAAGAGGTAGTTCTGGTGGCCTGGTATGAAGAGAGATGTTGCAGAGTTTGTGGCTAGGTGCTTGACTTGTCAGCAGGTGAAAGCTGAGCACCAGCGACCGGGTGGTACACTTCAGCCCTTGGAGATCCCCGCGTGGAAGTGGGACCATGTGACCACTGATTTTGTGATTGGGTTGCCGAGGACATCCAGTGGGCATGATAGTATCTGGTTACTGGTGGATAGACTGACGAAGACGGCTCGGTTGTTATTGATCAAGGTCAGTTGGAGTGTGCATCGATTGGCCCGTTTGTATGTGGAGCGGATCGTCCCATTGCATGGAGTTCCCATCTCCATTGTGTCTGATCATGATCCTCGCTTCACTTCTAGATTTTGGAGGAGCTTCCAATGGGCTCTAGGCACCGAGTTAGCATTTAGCTCGGTTTACCATCCTCAGTCGGACGGCCAATCGGAGAGGACCATCCAGACTTTGGAGGATATGTTGAGGTCATGTTGCCTGGAGTGGCAAGGGAGTTGGATCAACCATTTACCATTAGTGGAGTTTGCCTACAACAATGGCTATCATTCGAGCATTGGTATGGCTCCGTACGAGGCGTTGTACGGGCGACCTTGTTGGACTCCGCTTGATTGGTTCGAGGTGGGAGAGCGTGTCCTAACAGGACCAGATTTGGTGCAGTAGTGTACTGAGGTAGTGCATCTGGTTCGGCAGAAGATGTTGGCAGTGCAGAGCCGACAGAAGAGTTATGCCGATCGGCGGAGGCGACCTCTCAACTTTGATGTGGGAGATGGGGTGTTCTTGAGAGTTTCTCCCATGAAGGGTGTGATGCGCTTCGACAGGCGTTGGAAGTTGAGTCCTCACTATATTGGTCCTTTTCTCATTGTCGAGCGTATTGGTGAAGTTGCTTATCGGTTGCAGTTACCCCCGGAGCTGTCTGATGTGCATGATGTGTTCTATGTGTCTATGCTGCGGAGGTATATGTCCGATGATTCCCACGTTCTGGAGGATGCCGTTTGGCCCGAGGTGACCCCACACTTGTCCCTTCCGGAGTACCCTATTCGCATCGAGGATCGGCGTGAACAGCGCCTGTGGAACAAGGTTATCCCTCTGGTTAAGGTAGTCTGGCAGTGTCACTCCAGTGGTGAGGCGTCGTGGGAGCGTGAGGATGAGATGCGACAGCTGTATCCTTATTTGTTCTGGTGAGTCTTCTCCCCTATCCCTGTGCCTTGTATTTAATTTCGAGGATGAAATTTATTTAAGGAGGGAGGGCTGTAATGTCCCGAGTTTTTCGGATATTTTTTCGGATCTGGATCCGTGAGTTTCGGATCGCTTTTGGGGGTCCCAGAGCTTGTTTTATGGTTTACACGTGTTTTTCTCTGACGGACCTGTGGAACGCATTTGCGAGCGAGCCGTTGCGCTCTCCTACTCCGGGACAGTACCAATGCGTTGAGCGTGTTCCGAGGATCCTGAAATTAATTTTTCCTAATTTTTCGTACTTTTGGCATTTTCTGGATTTTCTATATAAACCCCCCTTTTTTCACTTTTTCTTTTCTCCTTTTCTTCTTCTTCTTCTTTCTTCTCCCGTGAGCGCCCACGACCGTTGCCCCCCCTCTCTCCCGTTTGAGCATTTCGCGGCCTCTTCCTCCTCCGGTGATGGGCGGTGGACGGTGGCAGCGGCGCGGTGACGATGGCGGTGGCGAGAGGAATGCGGCGGTACCCTTTTTGGGGCGTGGGAGAGGAGCTTGAGTTCGGCCAAGATTTGTGATCGGCGGTGATCCAGAGGATTTCGACCTTCCTTGAGGTAGGGGGACGGATCATTACCCTCTTTACAGCTTTCCTCTTGATTTGTAGGCCGTGGGGAAGCCGAGAGGGGCATTTTTGAGCCAGGAGGGTAAAATCCATGTTTTGGGGTTGAGCGCCGGATCCCTCGTTTCGTGAGGTTTTTGACTGATCGGTGGGCATAGATGCATGCTAGGTTGGTTGGAGAAGGATTCCCCTTTGTTTCCCCATGATCGGGTGATGATCGGGGCGTGGATGGGTGTTTTTGAGGTTTCCTGCCGGGTTCACGCTCGGGACATGCTGGCGGTCGTTCCAGTGACCGCCAGCCTCCCTTGGCGGTCTCAGGGAGACCGCCAGACGATTTGAACGTTGGATGGTTTTAGCGGCCTTCTCTCGACCGCTAGGGTCAGGGTGGCAGTCACGCGATAGACCGCTACCCTTGGGTTAGCGGTCGTCAGACGACCGTTTTCCCCCGTTTGACTGAGCACCCTCGGGATATGTGTTTTCGACCGTTGGGATCACGTGCCTCCTAGCGGTCATGGTTATGACCGCTTACGGATGGCTGGTGGTCCAAGAAGGACCGCCAGTCTGGGGCTGGCGGCCGCGTGATAGACCGCTAGGACCCTCCTCGCGGTCCAGTGTAGGACCGCTAGGCACCCTAGCGGTCCAAGAGAGGACCGCTAGGTAGAGGGGCAATCCTACGAGGATCGCCACTCGGTTTCCTTTTGATCGGTGGTTTTCGTGAGTTGAGTCTTACCTCCGGTGACACGTCCACTAGTCGTAGCCTTCTTACGGCACGCGTGTGCTGACCCACCCGGGAGTGGTGGAGCGGCTTACTCGAGAGAGACGGTTTTTAGGCTGGTTACCGTAGGGCCCCCACGTGTAGCCGAGTCCGGGCTTCGGGGGAAGAACCAGCTAGAGGATCTAACCTAGGTCGCATAGTCTGTGTGTGCACATTGGGTTGGAGATGTCGGACCCGCGCTGACGAGCACGACCCCAGCTTGTCCTTGTTCATGGTACTGGTTACTGTTGTGTATCTCAGTCTCTGCCTGGGGCATTGTAGGGAGACACTTAAGGCGCGGTGTAAGACGTCAGGGGACGCATCCGGATGTTCTTCTAGTGGGTGGTGCTCCTGTCTTCTGGCGGGTACGGACTCGTTTTTCCGTCGATTTGAGGTCGGTCAGCTTAGTACGGTTAGTTGTAGGGAGCTTTTCCATTTATTTATTATTGCTTGTTTATTCTCCCATACTTTTGTTAGGTAGCGTTACCTTCCGTGCGTGTTCGCGTCTTTTCGCCTTGTTTTCCTTGTTGTGCGGTGGGGGTCCGGGGGATCTCTACTGGGCCAATGAAATGAGGCTCACCCCTACTTTTCAGGTGAGGCGGGGTCGTCGAGAGGCGCGGCAGAGTTTCAGCGTGGTACTTCTAGCCAGGGTTAGTCGCTAGTCTGTCAGAGCCGGGGTATGCCCCGTGTACTTGTACTTTTCTTTCTATTGACTGTACTTTATTTAGACATGAGATACGCTAGACCTTGTAGCAATTTAATTATTTATTTTATTCTGTGCATTTTGTTTAGATTATTTGTGCTATCTCTACAGTTATTTCAGCTTCTCTTGTACTCCCACATCATCCCTTTAACCCTTCCGAGTCTTCGGGCTCGTGGGTGGTGGGCCGAGATTCGAGACGCGTCGGTTCCTTTCCGGTACTCGGATCTCGGGTCGCCACAGTTTGCTTCTCATCCCTTCCCAAAATTGGAGATGTTCTAATCTCAGACAAGGGATGACGAAAGCTTTATGAAGATTGGGCTTGACATAAACTGAGGATGAAGAAACTAGGAAAGAAACTCTTAACCCTCAGGCAATTTATTGAGGGAGTAGTTGACTCAAAAACATTGTCATGGGCACATGCAATGGCCTACGGGAGCATTGCCTACAGGAGCAAGTCCACACCCTCTCTGAAGAACAACACCTAAGGACATTTCTAAAGTAGCATAAAGCCTTCCTTAAGAATAACAAGGAAAGGGTCAAGAACTATCAAGACCTACACTCTCTGACTCAATATCTTGATCAATTGATGCTAAGGATGGAAGTGTAAATATAGAGCGAGATGACACTGAATTTTGGAGATTCCAGGAGCACTGTGCCAATCTCCTCTTGCAAGATCAACAACCCGTTACATATGAGGAGTTCATTGACATGGTGAATACACAGACAAAGGCGTCTTAAGACTGGACGACCTTTATTTAGGCGCATACTGCGAAGGTGGTAGAAGAATCAGAAGCACATCTGCAAGAGATATATGCTATGTACAGTACTATACCTACTGCTCCCGGTGTCATTGCAACCCCTCTAGTAGCTAATCCCGGTATTTTTGTTGCTCGAAAGACTCATTTAAAGACTTACATACGGAGCACCACAAGGTTTAGAATTCATGATAAGGGTCTTACGTGTTATGCAACCTTGCTTCGATTTAGAGCTAGGACATATAATTTCAAGTAATTCATGGGCTGCTATGCAAGTCGGGCAGTAGAGATCAGGGAGACCCCATTCGACACACTTGAGAAGGTCAAGCATTTTGCAAATAAAGTAAAGCCCTCTGAATTTTGTAGTTAGTGTCCTGTCACGTCCCGAGATTATGCAGCGGAAACAATCGGGAACGCGAACAGTCGGCTAGTACGCCTCGAGCAAGTAATATAATCAGAGCCCAAGACAATTACATAAAAGTAATTGCACAAGTGATTAACTAAAAACCTTCATCTTTATTTCTTTATCAAATATCTTTCACTCTTTTCACTAGACTCAATAAAATAAAAATTACATCATGACTCGACTAGACACTTGATAACTAAGGCTTCTCTCGTCCATAAAACCCTCAATCACTTTTGGACCTGTTACTTGTATAATCTGAATCCGATTCACTTGTACTTCCTAAAACATTGAGAAAATAGGTAATGAGCATACTTGCCCAGTAGGTATCTTCGTATCAACATGAAGGCGGATTTAAGTAATTCGCATTTTAGCACTAGAGAATAAGATAAATCATGCAGATACGACGACACACGTATATAACCAAGTAACAAGATACGATCAAGTACGAGATATGAGAATATGATTTATCAATCAAGAAAGTAGATTTTGGCCTTTCCAGGAACAATAATGTAACTAGAATGTACTAGAAAATCATGTAACAAGTAAGAAAGTACTCTTCACTTAGTAGCAAGTATTTCATGAATTTACGTGAATCCTTACTCATGTCCCGTGGATTTTCACTTATTTATAAAGAAAGTACTCCCAGCGCAATGCGACGCCAGTAGCATCATACCCCATGGTTTATAGTATGTTTCCGACAATCAACCGAGGGGACTAGCATAGAGCCTTTGAACACAATCAGTGCTCGAACTACGTCTTCAAGTATAAATCAAGCTACTTCCACGATTATAACAATAATGTGGCCAATAATGTACAAGTTCAACAATAATTCCATGATAAAGTAACCAAGGTATAGAAAGTACCAATAATTTGATATGAGTTCAAAGAATGACTTAAAGTATATTATGCCACAGCGGCGATCCAGCAACATAACGATATATTCATTAGATTTCATAATTCAAGTTTAACTTGGTTAGACATAATTTAGGCTCCAGATAATCCTAAGATCATCTAGGAACTCAAGAAAACTAACCCCAAAGGTCAAACCTCATGTTAGAATAAATCAAGAACCAAGCGGTCTATTATTGGACCGTTTAGCACGCATGGCGGTCTATTCATGGACCGTTTCCTAGAATAAAGACATCGATGCAGTAAAACCATCTGGAGCTTTAGCGGTCTAGCGAATGGCCGTTTAGTATCCCTTAGCGGTCTAGTGAAGGGCCGCTTACAGAAATCATATGGTCGTCCAGAGGGCCGCTAAGATCCAGAATACACAAAACATCGGTAAGTGCTCTTTCTAGATAATGGGTTTTAACGGTACAACCAGCTCGGCGTCCTAGTGGGAATCGCAGGCTCGCGGAGTCTTACGGAGGCCTTGAAATAAGATTTCTTAATCCGTTGGAAGGAATATCCAATGGAGAGGTTATCAAGTCCAAGATTGTGTACTTAATGTGCAAAGGTGTAACTAATGACAACAAATCGGGATATGTGCCATGTATTTAAGAAAATGACTCTTAGAAGAGAGATATACCATAGTAAAACAGCGATTAAATCATGACTAGTCCATAAATCATATAAATTTAAGTTAATTACAAAAGTATATGATTTGGTCATGAAAATAACATAAGTGTAAAAAAATAGTTCTAAGTGCATAAGGAATCATGAAATCTATTAGAATGCAACCGGTCTAGTGTAGGACCGTTTCACTAGGTCAAGCGGTCCATCGTGCGACCGCTAGGGTTTTTGACGGTCTACTAGAAGACCGTTTCTTCCTGTGTTACAGAAAACTTAATAAAAATATCAATCTAAGACATATCATGCTTGAAAATCAACATGTATAAACTCCTACAGCATAATAGAATAAGTATAGGCCAACAATATGCGTGGGTTTATGTAATAAACAAGAAAACTCTCCTTTTAACTTCAATTAGGCTAAGAATTGTGCATGAGGAGTATACTAAATGCATAGTCCCTAATAAATCATAAAATTCTCGGTGCACAATGCACGAAATCAACTAAAACCAGAGGGCTTTTATCCCTGACATAAAGTTTAAGCCTTTCATGAGATAACATACCTTTGTCCTGAGCCTTAGACTTCGAATTTAAGGTTGGAAGTTAACCCTAATTCTCTGCTCGTCCTGAACCAAACCAGCAACTTCACACCCTTATATCTCCTGACTCTCTTGTCCTAAAGACGTGAAATTTTGAGGGTAGATAAAAGATATAAAGGAGAATAAAAAGTTCTAAAGACACAGTTGCTAAATACCTCATCTAGGACTTCTAATTCCCTGATCAACTTGGGCCGGTCGCACAATTTTCTGAGTTATTGGTGTAGGATCAGCAACTTTGGAAGCCTCTAACTCCTTGTACACTTGATCTCCTAGAACGAAATTTTGAGGGGAGTTAGACCTGAGTATTGTGAATAAACGATTCTAAAGAACCTACCTGAAATAAAACCTCCTTACCTTAGTTCCATGTCTGCCAAATGTAAGGGTCGTGCAGGGTGGTCCTGGGGTCTATTTATAGGTTTTAGCTAGGTTTCATGGATTCGAACGATTTTAGAGTCCTAATTAGGTCTTAAATTCGATCCTCAAGCCTTCTAGACATATCTAATTAGTAGATATCATCGATCCTAGGTGATTTGAATGCCCAAGTTCCAAACTTTTCACGTTCTCTTCCTTTCACGGAATCTGCAGAGCCTAGCAGTCTAATGCTAGACCGTTTTCCACTGCTATGCGGTCTCGCGATAGACCGTTTTCTATCCCGGACGCCGAATTTGAACTGTTTCAAACTCTTCCCCTTGTTATCCATTTATTTATCCTATTTATCCACTTAAATTCCGAAATTCCAGAAATTAAGCTTCTAGAATATGGGCCAACCCTTTTGGGCTTGGGTTTAGGTCCTTTGGGTTCAATTAAATGGGCCTAATATATTTATTAGTAGAAGGCCTTTACTTAATGAGACTTAATTAATAGTAATTCGTTTAATAGCTCATTTAAATGTTTAATAATTTTATTTAAATCTAGAAAATTCTTAATAAAATTCTTGGGCATTACACCCTCCCCCACTTAAGAGAATTTAGTCCCCAAATTCAATACATGGATTTATGTAGAGTGTACTTACATTCAAATATCTTTGAAAATCTTTTGTGCATGGCTTCTTCAGTTTCCCATGTTGCTTCATGTGGACATGACTTGGTCCATTGGATCTTGACCATAGGAATAGTTTTATTCCGAAGTTGACATACTTCTCGTTCAATGATCCTGACTGGCTTTTGCTCGTATGCCAAGTCCTTTTTAATCTCTAGATTGTCGTAAGTAATGACATGGAATGGATCAGGTACATACTTCTTGAGCATTGAGACGTGAAATACATCATGAACTCCTGCTAATTGAGGGAGTAAAGCTATTCGATATGCGACTTCACGAATCCTGTCGAGAATTTCGAAGGGGCCAATGAATCTTGGAGTAAGCTTGCCTTTGATACCGAATCTTCGAATACCTCGACCTGGAGAAACTTTAAGAAATACATGGTCTCCTAATTGAAATTCCAAGTCACGACTTCGATTATCAGCATATGATTTTTGCCTGTCTTGTGCCATCTGAAGTCTTTCCCGAATGAGCTTTATCTTCTCGGTAGTATCCCTGATGATGTCGAGGCCGAGAAATTACCTTTCTCCTACTTCACTCCAGCAAATAGGCGATCGACAGCTTCTACCATACAGAACTTCGAATGGTGCCATCTGAATGCTAACCTGATAGCTATTGTTATAGGCAAATTCCACTAGAGATAAATGGTCATGCCAACTTCCTTCAAAGTCAATAGCACAAGCCCTGAGCATATCTTCCACCACTTGGTTTGTTCTTTCAGTTTGACCATCAGTTTGTGGATGAAACGCAGTGCGAAAATTAAGTCGGGTCCCTAATGAATGTTGAAAACCCTTATAGAATTATGATGTGAAGCGAGGGTCTCGGTCAGATATAATGGTAATAGGGACACCATGTAATTTGATAATTTCTCTCATGTATAATGTTGCTAATACATCCACAGACCATCAACTTTTGATTGGTAGAAAATATGCAGATTTAGTCAATCAGTCTATGATCACCCATATACCATCATATCCTCCTCTTGTCTTAGATAAACCCATGATGAAATCCATCCATATACTTTTCCATTTTCACTCGGGAATATTTAAGGGGTGTAATTTCTCAACATGTTTTAAATGTTCTGCCTTTACTTGCTGACAAGTAAGACAGCGAGTTACAAAGTCCGCTACTTCTCTTTTCATGTTGGGCCACCAAAAGTTTCTTTTCAAATCTTGATATATCTTGGTAGCACCAGGGTGAATAGCATACCTTGATTTGTGAGCTTCTTCCATGATCAAGTTCTTAGTGTCATCATGATTTGGCACACAAATTCGATCCTTAAATAATAGTCTTCCATCTTTTAAGATAGAAAATTTCGGTCTCTGATAAACATTATCCTTAATCTCCATCAATGTGGGGTCATTTTCTTGCAATTGGACTATGTCCTTGATCAATGTGGGTTGAAACCTTATGTTGGCAATCATACCTCCTTCTCCTTCTCTGTCAATATCAAGATTTAAATAAGAAAAATCTTCAATAAGACAAGTTATACCTTTCTTGAGGCTTGCTAGAGTTGTCATTGGTTTCCAGCTAAGAGCGTCAGCTACAACATTTGCTTTCCCCTGATGATATTGGATAGTAAAGTCGAAATCCTTGAGATACTCCAACCATCTGCGTTGTCGCATGTTTAACTCCTTCTGGGTGAAGAGGTATTTCAGACTTTTATGATATGAAAATATGATGAATTTCTCCCCATAAAGGTAGTGTCGCCAAATCTTTAATGTGAATATAACCGCAGCTAGTTCCAGATCATGCACATGGTAATTTTCTTCATGACGCTTCAACTGTCTTGATGAATAGCAAATCACCTTTCCATTTTACATAAGAACGCATCCTAAGACAATGTCAGACGCATCCGTATAGACTTCAAAGCCACCACCTTCTGTTGGTAGCGTTAATATAGGTGCAGTGGTAAGGTGTTCTTTAAGAGTTTAAAAACTCTCTTCGCAATCCTTCGACCATATAAAAGGATTCTCCTTTCTTATGAGTCTAGTCAAAGGAACGGCGATCTTTGAGAAATCTTTGATAAATCTCTTGTAATAATCAGCCAGACCTAGAAAACTTCTGACTTTAGACACGGTCGTCGGCCGGCTCCAGTTCTTAACAGCTTCTATTTTAGAAGGGTCAACAGTGATACCTTCTTTTGAAATAATATGGTCAAGGAAAGAGACATCCTTTAGCCACAACTCACACTTACTAAGTTTTGCATAAAGTTTGTGCTCTCTTAGTGTCTGCAAGGCCATTCTTAAGTGCTATTCATGTTCCTCCTTAGTTTTGGAGTATATAAGGATATCATCAATGAAGACGACTATAAACTGGTAAAGATAAGGCCTGAAGACATTATTCATTAGTTGCATAAATACTGCCGGGGCATTGGCTAACCCGAACGGCATTACCACGAATTCATAGTGGCCATATCTACTCCAAAAAGTAGTTTTGTGTATGTCTTCATATTTGATCTTGAGCTGATGATAACCTGACCTAAGGTCTATCTTGGAGAAATATTCTGCTCTAGAAATCTGATCAAAGAGTTCATCGATACGCGGCAATGGATATTTATTCATAATTGTGAGTTGATTTAGTCGCCGGTAGTCGATACATAGCTTGAGAGATCCATCCTTCTTCTTGACGAATAAAACTGACGCACCCCAAGGGGATGTGCTAGGTCGAATAAAACCCTTGTCTAATAACTCCTGAAGTTGTTTCTTCAATTCCTTGAGTTCTGTGGGGGATATCCTGTAGGGAGCTATTGAAACAGGTGCTGCTACAGGAATGAGTTCAATGAAGAAGTTTACTTCCCTTTCGGACGGTAAATCGGGCAAATCTGATGGTAATACCTCGGGAAACTCATTTACAATGGGGATGTCTTCTAAGATGACTTCCTTGGACTCGGTAATAATTACAGAAGCAAGAAAAGCTTCACATCCTTACGAAATAAGTTTGCAAGCATGAAGAGATGAAATAATAGCATGATGTTTCCTATATTTGATACTAAGGAAGGAAAACATTGGAAGACTTGATTTTCGAAAAGAGATAATCTGGTTGCGGCAATTTATATAGGCGTCGTGGTCTACGAGTCAATCTACCCCTAAAATAGCATCGTAGCCCTCCATGTCCAGGCACACGAGGTTTGCAGGAAGATTATGACCTTCTACCATTACCTCACTATCGGGGTAGTAATTTATAAGTTTGGTTCCGGGACCTAATGGTGTAGTGATTGCTAGGTCCGAAGGTAGAGGAACTGATGAAACTGGCAAGGTTTTTACGAAAGTAGTAGATATAAAGGAATGAGAAGCACCAATATCAAATAGTATGAATGCAGGATGGGAATAGATTTGGATAGTACCATCCATTAGTCCATCATTCTTGGGCGCTTCTTCATCTTCCATAATAGCATTAAGACAGGCCTACCGGTTACGTCCACCACCGAAAGATTATTCCTTCATAAGGGGGCAATCCGAAATGCGGTGCTCCCGACTGCCGCATCATAGACAAATGTCGAGACGCTTCCAGCACTCTTCGGCCGAATGACCGAACTTCTCGCAAAATGTGCAAGTCGCCATGACTTACTTTTCTTCTTCTTTGGCCTTCTTGTTCTTATGGTAGCCACTACCACTCCCGTTCCGGGATCTCTTCTTGCTATCACGGGATTTGTAAGGTTCCGTGATACTAAACTTTCCCTTCTTTTCGTGCCGATCAGACCTTCGGCTTGGCTCTTCTCCTTTACTTTGAATTTCTCGACCTTCTCCAAGGTCCTTTCACATAGATGTGCCCGTTGGACCATCTCCGCATATGTAATGATATTCTGAGTCCCAAGTTGTTGAATAAAGTTGGGCCTCAATCCATCCATAAACCGGTTAGCTTTTAATAATTTGGTACTAACCAGATGATGAGCATAAGGCGCCAGCCTAGAAAATTGGAGTTCATACTCTGCTACTGACATCATGCCTTGGTGTAACGAAGCGAATTCCATAGCTTTCCTCTCCTTAACATGTTTGAAAAAGTATTTTACTCGAAAAAGTGTAAGGAAACCTTCCCAAGTATGTGGTGCATCTTGAGGCGGTGCCGGAACAGACTTTCACTATGTACGGGCATCTTTATTGAGTTGGAACGTGACAAGACGAACCTTTTCTTGGTCGGCACATTGCATGATCTCGAATATACGGTTCATTTCATCGATCCAATTTTTAACCTCATCGGGATTAGAGGATCCTGAGAACCTCAGAGGATTTAAGCTCCGAAAATTACGGTGTAGGTCTCCAGCTCTTGCCCCTACGCCAGCTTGGGCCATATTCTATAATGCTTGGGTGAGACCTGCAACAGTCTGCTGCATATCGTTCTAGTCAACACGATGAGCTATTGTAAGAATGAGGTACCTGAGAAGAGTAATGAATTTTGTTAATTCTAATGGAATGAGTGAGGTTAACCTTAGAATTAATTCTAATTATTATCTCATCCCCTGGTTCTACCCAATTCCTCTCATAGGTTGGGGGTTTCTTTCCTAGTTTCATAGGTGTGGGTCCTTAAACCTTAGACTTAGCCTATGACATGACTTCTTCCCTAGGACTTCTAGTCCTAGGCTCTGATACCACTCTAACTGTCACACCCGGAGATTATGTAGCGGAAACAATCGGGAACGCGAACAATCGGCTAGTACGCCTCGAGCAAGCAATATAATCAGAGCGTAAGATAATCACATAAAAGTAATTGCACAAGTGATTCACTAAAAACCTTCATCTTTATTTCTTTATCAAATAATCTCAAAGTACATAAGATCTTTCACTCTTTTCACTAGACTCAATAAAATAAAAATTACATCATGACTCGACTAGACATTTGATAACTAAGGCTTCTCTCGTCCATATAACATTCAATCACTCTCGGACCCGTTACTTGTATAATCTGAATCTGATTCACTTGTACTTCCTGAAACATTGAGAAAGTAGATAATGAGCACACTTGTCCAGTAGATATCTTTGTATCAACATGAAGGCGGATTTAAGTAATTAGCATTTTAACTCTAGAGAATAAGATAAAGCATGCAGATACGACGAAACACGTATATAACCAAGTAACAAGATACGATCAAGTACGAGATATGAGAATATGATTTATCAATCAAGAAAATAAATTTTGGCCTTTCTATGAACAAGAATGTAACTAGAATGTACTAGAAAGTCATGTAACAAGTAAGAAAGTACTCTTCATTTAGTAGCACGTATTTCGTGAATTTACGTGAATCTTTACTCATGTCCCGTGGATTTTCACTTATTTATAAATAAAGTACTCCCAGCGCAATGCGACGCCAGTAGCATCATACCCCATGGTTTACAGTATATTTCCGACAATCAGCCGAGGGGACTAACATAGAGCCCTTGAACACAATCAGTGCTCGAACTGCATCTTCAAGTATAAATAAAGCTACTTCCACGATTATAACAATAATATGGCCAATAATGTACAAGTTCAACAATAATTCCATGATAAAGTAACCAAGGTATAGAAAGTACCAATAATTTGATATGAGTTCAAAGAATGACTTAAAGTATATTATGCCACGGCGGCGATCCGGCAGCATAATGGTATATTCATTAGATTTCATAATTCAAGTTTAACTTGGTTAGACATAATTTAGGCTCCAGATAATCTTAAGATCATCTAGGAACTCAAGAAAACTAACCCCAAAGGTCAAACCTCGGGTTAGACTAAATCAGAAACCAAGCGGTCTATTACTGGACCGTTTAGCACGCCTGGCGATCTATTCATGGATCGTTTCCTAGAATAAAGACATCGATGCAGTAAAACCATCTGGAGCTTTAGCGGTCTAGCGAATGGCCGTTTAGTATCCCTTAGCGGTCTAGTGAAGGGCCGCTTATGGAAATCAGACGGTCGTCCAGAGGGCCGCTAAGATCCAGAATACACAAAACACCGATAAGTGCTCTTTCTAGACAATGGGTTTTAACGGTACAACCAGCTAGGCGTCCTAGTGGGAATCCCAAGCTCGCGGAGTCTTACGGAGGCCCTTAAATAAGATTTCCTAATCCATTAGAAATAATATCCAATGGAGAGGTCACCAAGTCTAAGATCGTGTACTTAATGTGCAAAGGTGTAACTAATGACAACATATCGGGATATGTGCCATGTACTTAAGAAAATGACTTTTAGAAGAGAGATATACCATGGTAAAATAGCGATTAAATCATGACTTGTCCATAAATCATATAAATTCAAGTTAATTACAAAAGTATATGATTTGATCATGAAAATAACATAAGTGTAAAAAAATAGTTCTAAGTGCATAAGGAATCATGAAATCTATTAGAACGCAAATGGTCTAGTGTAGGACCGTTTCACTGGGCCAAGCGGTCTATCGTACAACCGCTATGGTTTCTCGCGATCTACAGGAAGACCGTTTCTTCCTCTGTTACAGAAAACTTAATAAAAATATTAATCTAAGACATATCATGTCTGAAAATCAACATGTATAAACTCCTACAGCATGATGGAATAAGTATAGGCCA
The DNA here is from genome assembly GCA_022559845.1 of Amorphophallus konjac. Lineage (NCBI taxonomy): Eukaryota > Viridiplantae > Streptophyta > Magnoliopsida > Alismatales > Araceae > Amorphophallus > Amorphophallus konjac. The sequence goes on from CM040121.1 coordinate 156,006,437, forward strand.
ACAATATACGTGGGTTTATATAATAAACAAGAAAATTCTCCGTTTAACTTCAATTAGGCTAAGAATTGTGCATGAGGAGTATACTAAATGCATAGTCCCTAATAAATCATAAAATTCTCGGTGAACAATACATAAAATCAACTAAAACCAGAGGGCTTTTATCCCTGACATAAAGTTTAAGCCTTTCATGAGATAACATACCTTTGTCCTGGGCCTTAGACTTCGAATTTAAGGTTGGAAGTTAACCCTAATTCTCTGCTCGTCCTGAACCAAACCAGCAACTTCACACCCTTATATCTCCTGACTCTCTTGTTCTAAAGACGTGAAATTTTGAGGGTAGATAGAAGATATAAAGGAGAATAAAAAGTTCTAAAGACACAGTTGCTAAATACCTCGTCTAGGGCTTCTAATTCCTTGCCCGGTCGCACAGTTTCCTAAGTTATTGGTGTAGGATCAGCAACTTTGGAAGTCTCTAACTCCTTGTAGACTTGATCCCCTAGAATGAAATTTTGAGGAGAGTTAGACGTGAGTATTGTGAATAAAAGATTCTAAAGAACGTACCTGAAATAAAACCTCCTTACCTTAGTTCCATGCGAGCCAAATGTAAGAGTCGCGCAGGATGGTTCTGGGGTCTATTTATAGATTTTAGCTAGGTTTCATGGATTCGAACGATTTTAGAGTCCTAATTAGATCTTCAATTCGATCCTCACGTCTTCTAGACTTATCTAATTAGTAGATAGCATCGATCCTAGACGATTTGGATGTCCAAGTTTCAAGCTTTTCACGTTCTCTTCCTTTCACGGAATCTGCAGAGCCTAGCGATCTGATGCTAGACCGTTTTCCACTGTTATGCGGTCTCGCGATAGACCATTTTCTATCCCGGATGTCGAATTTGAATTGTTTCAAACTTTTCCCCTTGTTATCTATTTATTTATCCTATTTATCCACTTAAATTCTGAAATTCTAGAAATTAAGCTTCTAGAATATAGGTCAACCCTTTTGGGTTTGGGTTTTAGGTCCTTTGAGTTCAATTAAATGAGTCTAATCTATTTATTGGTAGAAGTCCTTTACTTAACGAGACTTAATTAATAGTAATTCGTTTAATAGCTCATTTAAATATTTAATAATTTTATTTAAATCTAAAAAATTCTTAAAAAATTCTAGGGCATTACATGTCTGGTGAGATATCTGAAAGCTCTACATCCCAAATATAAGCCTGATCCTCCATGTAATCTATGACATGTTTAAATGACTCCTTGAAAAGAAATGTCAACATCTCCTTATGTTTTTCCCCTGTGCCCCACTGTGTATGAATGCTTATTAAACTATCTCGGGGAAGATTAGGTTATATCGCTTACACGTGGTTAAAGCCTATCTCACCAGGGGAGAGTTATTAGGGAATTTAATAACTAAGGGGGAGTCTACACCTATTAATGCCTCCCTTTTTCTGGCTATTGACAAGAAGGGAGAGTATTAAATTCTTTGAAAATTCTCTCGCCTTATCATTCTAAAAAACCATCTCAGTCAACTCTTTGATTGAAGTTATAATCTGAAAGTAAATATTAAAATACTAAAAAATTTCAAGTATTTAAGATTTATTTTGTTATAACCAAAAAAGGAGATATTATTGAGAAAATACATTTTCCCACCACATAATTGTTTGGATTATGACAAAATTAAATATATGTTATTTTGGATTATGATAAAATTACATCCATGATTATGACAAAATTAATGTCAGTTTATTCAACCCACATAAACGAGCACAATGAAAATAGGCTAAGTATGCTTTACAGATTTAACCTTTTCAGGTCTCCCCTTTGCTTACAAATATAGGTCGGTAGAATATACGGGTTACAAACAAAATAGTTAAATACTTCGCCTATTCTGAAAGAAATAGAAAATATAAAGATTCATATTTAAATTCTTCTGTGGGTTAAATGTTCAAAATGCAGATAGACGAAACAACAAAGATAGATAAGACAGATACTCGATACGTCTGCTATCTTGAGAAAACAACAGAGGATAAAAGAAAATATTTTTTTATCTTTGAGAAGTAAAATACAAATACAAACAGGCTAATGAACAATAATAAACGATATTCCGTTTATCTTAGAAAATGACAAATTAAAACCTTCAGACAAAAGCTTCGCCTAACTGAAATAGATAATATTTCATCTATCTTAGAAAATAAGTTTTTAGATGAAAGCTTCGACTAACTAAAGTAGATGATATTACATTTATCTCAAAAAATGACAAAATCTTCGTACGAAAATTTCATCTAACTGAAGTATACGATATTCCATCTATCTTTGAAAATAAAATCTTTAGACGAAAGTTTTGTCTAACTAAAGTTAATGATATTGCATCTATCTTAAAAAATGACAAAGCTTTCGGACGAAAGCTATTCATGACTAAAATAGAAGAAATCTCACATAACTAAAGTACATGATATTTCATCTATCTTATAAAAGAAAGAAAATAGATGAAAAGCTCCGCCTAACTGTAATAACTGATAATTCGTCTATATTGGCTGAACGACAAAGACACTAAATGAAATCTTCATCTAACCGGAGAAGGCAAAAGTGATAGACGTTATTCATCTATTCCAAGCAAACGACAATCCCTCACCTTATAGACGACAGTGAGCCTTGCCCTGAATTTGGTAAAACCTCGTAAACCTATTGACTATGTTTCATCTAAAAATACTAAAACAAACCTCTATAGAGAAGCACATTCCAAAAAATATTAAAAGATATAATCTATAAACAAAATAATTATTATATAAAAGAACCTTGCATGTCAAGTTTCTCACTGCACACGTAGAGGCGTTGAAAGGTTGGCCAAAATGACGCATTCGCATTAAATGCACAATATCCGTCGTGATACTTTGACTCTTCATACGTGTAAGTGTGTGTATGTGATGTGTTTTATATATTTTACTCATAAAAAACTTTTGTATTTCAAATTTTCTTTTGTTTTATCTCATGTGAAGTGTGTGTATGTAGATATTACTTTTTGCCATGTAGTGGAAAAAATGGAAAAAAACGTAAGAATAAATATTTGTCACATGCTAGAAGAAACATAGAAATAAGTATTAGGATCACTTTTTTATAAACATAGGAAAAAGAAGTAGTGTCAATTAAAATGAAACGTAGGTATTTTGTTGTTATTATTTTCTACATTTTTTCATTGTGCACTAATATTACACCTATATATATTCATGTAATGTTTCTTATACATTCATGCACTCACATTTGTTGTGCCCCAATGGTCACTTGAGTTCATATGGTCACTTGGGTCATTCGACATCATTCTATGGTCATATGAGTTCTAATGTATTCTTGGTTTTGATAATGACTTAACACTATGAGTCATTGTTGTTTATCACTCTCCATGTATTTGGTTTCATGATGCCCATTCACAACTTGCATTATATGTTCTCACATTGCATTAATACCAAGGAACATGTGGTTCTTGAATGCTCACATCAATCTTGAAACTTTGGGTTACATGATGATCATCCATTTGTTTAAATTCATTGTCATATGAACTTGATCTTTTGATATGGATGGTTAATTTGAGAATGATCTTTTCTATCCTTCTTGTTATTGAGATTCCATGAGTGTGTTTCATGGATATTTTACTTGGGGTGGTTGAGCTCTTATCTCTTGATCTTTAGCTCAGAACACTTGTGATTCAAAGTGTTCACATATAACTAATTCATGAGATTTCATATGTGTATTTCATACATTTATTATATGGATTATTGAGCTAAAGTTCTAATCCTTTTTATATGATTTTGCAGGCCAAAACACTCAATATATATTCCCCAAGATCAAAGGAGTTTGATGCCACAGAGTTCGGAAGGGTTGCAATGGCATTTGGGGCTGAATTGTGTTAATCTGGAATTTACTGTAGCTAGGTCGACCGGCGGCACTGTAGCTAGGTCGACCGAAATTCCCAGAACCAAAAGGTTCGAGGTCTGTGACATTTAGGTCGACCGGCCCATGAATTCCGGTCGACCGGTTTTCCCAGAACTGAAATGTTGACATTGTTACAGGTTTCGGTCGACCGCCCCCAGGCGTCCGGTCGACCGGTTTTGCCAGAGCCGAAACGTTCTGGCTGCAGCAGGTTCCGGTCGACCGGCCCATGAATTCCGGTCGACCGCCAGCCCCGAGCCAACCTTATTTGACTTCGAAATCCACCTCGTGGCCAGCCCCTTTCCATGGTTTTGTTTAATCAAACCTCACCTAACTTCCCATGATTTGTGGATCTGGTCTGGGGCTTGTTTATAGACCATTCAAGGTCTATAAAACCATTACAAGAGGGTTAGAAACCCTAGTTGATGGAGTTGATGAAGTGAATCAAGGGAGGCCATTTCGAGAGCACTGTAGCACCTCCGTGAACAGTGTTTCGAGCAGAACATCTTCATCCTTCCAAGAGATTCAAGCCTAGATCTGAAGCTATCTCAATCTCCAATCAAGCAAGAAGCATTCAAGGCTTGCAAAGGTGATCAAAGCTACATCCATACACCTCTTCATCAACTCAAGAGGATCAAGAGAAGATCAAAGCTACATCCAATATCCTCTCCATCAACTCAAGGTGATTCAAGCTCATATCTCAATCCAGCATCCTCCAAGAAAGAGTAGAAGCAAGTAAGGCTAAGAGGGAAGATCAAAGGAGGCTTCAAAGGGGTGTTCAAAGCAAGAGGAGTTCGAGTTACTGTTCACGTGAACAGTACTCCGTGAAGAACATCTTTATCCAATCCAAGGTATTCAAGCTCATATCAAAGAGATCATCTTCCAAGATCTGTGAAGAAGGAAGCAAGGATTAAGGTAGCATCTATTCACTTCTTCATCCATTCAAAGAGATCAAAAGGAAGATCAAGAGAGGAGGATTGGAAGAACAGTTACTGTTCACATGAACAGTACTCCGTGAAGAACAATCATCCATTCAAGGGTGATTACAAGAAGATTGATTTGCAAGAAGAAGAGATCCCTGCTGCTGATCAACAAAGCATATCGATACAAGGGCCAATTCCTTCTTACTCAATCTCTTGTTTTAATTCCTTCACATCTGTTTTACTTTCAATATTGTTAAACATTGAAGTTGTGATTCGTCCCTACCAGGTGGTTAGTAGGAAGGCAATTGGAGGGTGTTCCAATTTGCGGTTGACGTCCCTACCGGTGGTCAGTAGGAAGGCAATCGGGAGTTCTCCGATTTGCGGTGTAGCCGTCCCTACCGGCTTTGTGTGTAGGAAGACAGAAAGAGAGTTTTCTCTGTTCTGTGGTTTGGGGCGTGTCCCCGGGTCAAGCTGTGAGTCAGCAAGGAAGCCTCACCGGGTTTTGGTGAGGGGTGGACGTAGGTTGCGGGGTTGCAACTGAACCACCTTAAAATCCCTGTGTTATGGGTTGTTTATTTTGTGTGATTGCTCTATATCTTCTAACCCCATTCGCAGGTTCGTGTGCTTCCACACTTGGTTATATTGCTCACACACATATGCACTTTGAGTGATCAACATAGCATACACACACACACACGGTTGTTGCAAGCTATTGCATGTTCATCTATGTGTTATGCTTTGTAATTCACTTAAAGAAGTGTGGACGTTTCATAGCTTGTAATTCAAATCTTTTCGATTGAGCCACTCTACTTAATTCCGCTGTGCATTGTGACTAAGTGATTCATTCACTTTATAAGAGTGGTTTAAGCTTCCGCTAGCTAAGAGTTTTAAATAGGCCAAAGTTTCTGATAGGATCTATTCAACCCCCCCTTCTAGATCCGTTTACACCTCACGGGACCCAACAAGTGGTATCAGAGCTAAGCTCTGTCATTCCCAGATCCAACGATCTGCAGGGAAAGATCCCGGTGTTTATTATTTAGATGGATTCACGTGCTACACTTGCTTCGATGGTTTCTCCGCCCATTTATGATGGTTCAGATTTTTCTACATGGGTTGGAAGAATGTTCATCTATGTTAGCTCCATAGATCCACAATTGTGGACTCTTATATATAATGGTCCTCATGAGCTGCCATCAAATTCAATTGATTGGTTAGCCGAACATGAGACCAAACACAATGATAATCATCTTGCATATAACTTAATTACATCTGCAGTTGATCTAAGACTAACTCATCTTGTGTCTTCTTGCAGCACCGCCAAGCAAGCGCTGGACAAGTTGGTGAAAATCCATGAAGGAAAGGAACAAGAACAAGAACAAGAATGCTTCATGGCCGACCGTGCAGAAGAGTCAAGCAAACCATCCTCATCGAAGGTAAATTCTGATTCCGAGGAATTCACTTTTGAAGAACTTATGGAATCCTATGATGAGTTGTTTACACACTACAAAAAGGCAATATCAGAAAATAAAAAGTTGAAAAAGGATCTCAAGAAAATTAACCAACATGAAATCTTGATTTGTAAAAAGTGTTCTACGTTTGAAGAGCTCTCCTTTGATCTAGACACACATAAACAAAGCATTGCATGTCTAAGAGATGAAAATGAAAATCTTCATGATGAAATCACTAGGTTGGAAGAAATTGTAATAAAACTTCAAAACCAACCTAAGGCAATCTCTAATGATCAAACTATGGCCGATGGGCTTATTCATGATGAGAGGTTGATTGAAGAAAATAAAAATTCTGTTTCATGCTCTGCTAATTTTGCATGTGAAAAATGTTCATTCTTGAGAAACATAAATGTCGGTCTCCATGATGATCTTGAATGGCAACAAAATTTGATTGATTCTCTAAAAGAGGAGAATAGAGAATTGTTGGAAAATAAAATTGAACATGAAAAAGTTGAAGAAGAATTGCTTGAAAAATTGGTTGCACATGATAAAGGCAAATTTGTCATTGAAGATCACTCTGAAACTTTGCATGTTTTAGAACAACAAAATCAAAATCTTAAAGCAATAAACGCCATGCTCAATGAGCAATTGGTAGCATGCGAAGAGGGCCTTGTTGGATCTAAACAGCACATTTCCTCACTTGAAATTGAAATTCAAGGTTTGAATGATTTCCTGTCAACGTTTGCCCAAATCCAAGATTTTGGCTCACCGGAAGCCACCACTTCATGTGGTCACCAAAAAGGGCATACTGCTCGAAAGAAAAGCAAAATTCAGCATTCTCATCCAAACATGCACCATAACATGTTCAATGCTAAATATCATGTTTTCCAGAAAAAGAATGTCCAGTGTTATTATTGTGGTAGACATGGTCACTCTGTGCATGATTATTTTATCTTGAGAAATCATGAGGTTAGAGCATGATAGCAAGTGAAAGAACAAGGAAAGAAAGAAAGACACCACCCTCATACCATGAAAGGTAAGAATCATGCTCGCCCACAAAAGCATAGTCCACATGCACACGCACATGAACATAAAAAGAAAAATCAATCTTTTGTGTGTTGTTTCTATGTGGGAAAAATGGGCATGAGATATATGATTGCCTCACAATGAGGGAGGATGATGCGATTGCCCTGAAAAAGATGGGCCAAGATGTTAAACATGTTGCTAACCCACAAGGACCCAAGCAAGCTTGGGTACCTAAAAATTCAAAATGAGATTTTTGGGTGCAGGATGCCTTGGAGCTGAACAAAGGATCATAAGGTAAATAAAAGCTCAAGGCACAGGTATGTACATAAACCTTTTAAATTCAATCATCTTGCATGTTTAGTCCTAACATGTAGATAGTGCATCATAAGTCTGCCAAATGTCATTAAATTCTGCAAATTGAATTGCTCTTTGAAATGCAAAACCCCCATGGTGTGAGATGAACTTTTGAGCTAGATAATTTGCTCACACTATACTTGATTTCAGCTATTTAACTCATGAAAAACTTGTTATGCTGATGAAGTTGATGTGATGATGAGTTGTTTGCTACCTGATATCAGCCACTTGTAATTCTTGGACTTTGGTTTTGATGATGCGTACCATGGCCGCATTTTCAACTCATTATTCATGTTAGCACTGCTCAAAGGGGGAGTCTATTGGCATCATCATCATCATATTGCATTCAGTTCAAAATCCATTGTGAATGATTTATGTTTGCATCATCTCATAATCACACATACTTTAATGCACATCATGTTTAGAAGATAAATGATAATGCACAATCATTTTGCAGCATCGTCATTGCATTGTGTATTCACATAAATCTTAGGATGCATAGTTCATTGCCAACCCATGCATGCATTCGGGGGGTGTCAACATCAATCTAGTTTGAATCATTTCACATCATTTCACTCTTGCACGGCTATGGTATATCAAATGTTGATGTATGGAAAGGCAGGTTATGCTTGCCTAGAAGCACTCAATATGCGTGAGGTTTCATCTCCGCCACGTACCATGCGCCAATGTCGCATATAGTCCATAGAGTAAGGGGGAGTTGGTTGTTTACAACATTCATGCATATTCTTCATCTTCATTCTGTTGACATCATGGCATAGAATGCATCTTCTCAGGGGGAGCTTGTTCATAATGAAAATCCAGTCAAAATTCTGCCGGTCGACCTTATTCCTTTGACAGGTCGACCCCACAGCTCTATCCACCTGATAACTTTATCTCTTGCATTCCAGTCTGAGCTCAGTGCATAACCTCAGGGGGAGTGTTCGCCATTAATTCTCAAGTTTCCACTCATATGTAACACTCTCTTTCTATATCAAATCATTGCATCATATTGCTTAATCCTTTTGTGGTTCAACTTGGATTCAAAGTGCCTTGAACTTCTTGGAGGATTCCCTATCTTTTATTGAGGTAGTTTATCAGAGTAAATCTTCAAGAAGAGTTTTCTTTTATAGAGTCTTGTGATTGCCTTGAACATGAATGATTTTGGTTTAACATTAATGATTTTTGAGTCTTGAAGTTTAATGGTCTTGAAAATGTTTGTGGTCGGGCTTAATAGACTTAAACTAGTTACTCATGTTTTGATTTGTTATGCCGTCTCGAATCTGAAAGATTTTTTTTAGGGCATCCTTGATTGAGAAACTTCAGCTAAGTATTGTTTTTAAACATTTGTTGAATCTGTATATTTTAAAAAGTGGCTATACTTAAAGTAAGCTCAAGGCAGAGCAATGGCACTGTTGCTGAGAAATATATCTCCTCATCAAAGAAAATTAGGTTCGATATGTCATGAGGTGACTATACTATCTCTGTTCTAAGTGAAGCAAAATCGTGAGCTACACTGAGTAACTGAGGGTGCTTGCGTCTGGTAAACGTGCACACTCACGTCAAACGGTGATTGCTACACTTGACTGCTCGTAAAATGATGACAATCATCTTTCAAATGATTTCAAAAAGAAAAATCTGAATGTGTAGCACTCATGAATCAAATCTAAGTCATCTAAGTGTTTAGCCTCAATACTTATTGTGGTCACTCTCAAGGGAACCAATGAAACTGAATGAGTAAGATAAGAGAAGGGTAATCTGATTTTGACATGAATTTCTGGTTCACTACTATTAAACTTGCATACAAATGTCTTCATGTGATTCTACTGAGTAGGCCAGAACTCATTAGCATTAAACCAATCTGAACGTCAGAGCTAGTTCATTTGGGTTCTATAACTGAAAATTCTGAAAAATCCATAACTCTGATTTATGAACTCGGTTTCAGATTAAAGAACCTCCATTTGCTCTTGAGAAGTCATATCTTGATGCTCCTTATTGTTTGCCTTCATCTGTCACATCTACATAAATCATTCAGGCTGCCATGATTACATCACCATACTTCACAAGTGCTATAATCCAACAAGTGGTATCATCTTGATGCACTTTTCAAGTCGCATCCAAAATCATTTGTGTCCTCTGTCCAGTGATATCATATTGCTTTCTCATTCATTGGCATGTGGCATAAGTTCTAGCATCATTGGCATCATGTTTTCATGCATTAGGGTGGCATGCATGTCTTGACTTCATACAACTGTAGCTTGCATCATAATTTGATCATTTCCATGCATTGCATAGAAAATCCAAACAAAATCTGAATATTGGAAAACCACTAAAAATCTGTAAATTTTGAAATCAAAAATTTGATCTTTGGCTACATTGTCTTTGCCAAGCCACGAAACACCACCATGTTCTATACATCTATATCATTCATTGGTATCAGTCCTATAACTGGCTTTCCACAATTGGTTGTTCTCTTTGGTTATTTTGTCAATCATAATAAGTGTACAACCATTGGCATGTATTTCCACATCATCCTCTGGAATGTTGCCGGCAATGCAATGTTTCTCCACATTATGGTTGCTTGTAATGATGTCACAAGGAGATACAGAGAATCATGTAAGTCATTTTGTGTGCGCCATTAATGTGAGTCCCTCGTTCTCTTTTCTGGATCTTTTGATGTTGTCAAAGGGGGAGAAGTGTTCATGTGAGTCATTAATCAAAGTATGTGGTAAGATTGTGTGAGTCATTAATCAGAATGCCATCTGTGTGTCAAAGGGGGTGAGAACCATGTGAGTGACTCATAGTTGCCATATGAATTTAGAATGACTCATAGTTCAGAATGCATCAGTGTTGCCATCATCAAAAAGGGGGAGAATGTTGTGCCCCTATGGTCACTTGAGTTCATATGGTCACTTGGGTCATTCGACATCATTCTATGGTCATATGGGTTCTAATGTATTCTTGGTTTTGATAATGGCTTAACACTATGAGTCATTGTTGTTTATCACTCTCCATGTATTTGGTTTCATGATGCCCATTCACAACTTGCATTATATGTTCTCACATTGCATTAATACCAAGGAACATGTGGTTCTTGAATGCTCACATCAATCTTGAAACTTTGGGTTACATGATGATCATCCATTTGTTTAAATTCATTGTCATATGAACTTGATCTTTTGATATGGATGGTTAATTTGAGAATGATCTTTTCTATCCTTCTTGTTATTGAGATTCCATGAGTGTGTTTCATGGATATTTTACTTGGGGTGGTTGAGCTCTTATCTCTTGATCTTTAGCCCAGAACACTTGTGATTCAAAGTGTTCACATATAACTAATTCATGAGATTTCATATGTGTATTTCATACATTTATTATATGGATTATTGAGCTAAAGTTCTAATCCTTTTTATATGATTTTGCAGGCCAAAACACTTAATAAATATTCCCCAAGATCAAAGGAGTTTGATGCCACAGAGTTCGGAAGGGTTACAATGGCATTTGGGGCTGAATTGTGTTAATCTGGAATTTACTGTAGCTAGGTCGACCGGCGGCACTGTAGCTAGGTCGACCGATTTTCCCAGAACCAAAAGGTTCGAGGTCTATGACATTTAGGTCGACCGGCCCATGAATTCCGGTCGACCGGTTTTGCCAGAACTGAAAAGTTCTAGCTGCAGCAGGTTCCGGTCGACCGGCCCATGAATTCCGGTCGACCGCCAGCCCCGAGCCAACCTTATTTGACTTCGAAATCCACCTCGTGGCCAGCCCCTTTCCATGGTTTTGTTTAATCAAACCTCACCTAACTTCCCATGATTTGTGGATCTGGTCTGGGGCTTGTTTATAGACCATTCAAAGTCTATAAAACCATTACAAGAGGGTTAGAAACCCTAGTTGATGGAGTTGATGAAGTGAATTAAGGGAGGCCATTTCGAGAGCACTGTAGCACCTCCGTGAACAGTGTTTCGAGCAGAACATCTTCATCCTTCCAAGAGATTCAAGCCTAGATCTGAAGCTATCTCAATCTCCAATCAAGCAAGAAGCATTCAAGGCTTGCAAAGGTGATCAAAGCTACATCCATACACCTCTTCATCAACTCAAGAGGATCAAGAGAAGATCAAAGCTACATCCAATATCCTCTCCATCAACTCAAGGTGATTCAAGCTCATATCTCAATCCAGCATCCTCCAAGAAAGAGTAGAAGCAAGTAAGGCTAAGAGGGAAGATCAAAGGAGGCTTCAAAGGGGTGTTCAAAGCAAGAGGAGTTCGAGTTACTGTTCACGTGAACAGTACTCCATGAAGAACATCTTCATCCAATCCAAGGTATTCAAGCTCATATCAAAGAGATCATCTTCCAAGATCTGTGAAGAAGGAAGCAAGGATCAAGGTAGCATCTATTCACTTCTTCATCCATTCAAAGAGATCAAAAGGAAGATCAAGAGAGGAGGATTGGAAGAACTGTTACTGTTCACATGAACAGTACTCCGTGAAGAACAATCATCCATTCAAGGGTGATTACAAGAAGATTGATTTGCAAGAAGAAGAGATCCCTGCTGCTGATCAACAAAGCATATCGATACAAGGGCCAATTCCTTCTTACTCAATCTCTTGTTTTAATTCCTTCACATCTGTTTTACTTTCAATATTGTTAAACATTGAAGTTGTGATTCGTCCCTACCAGGTGGTTAGTAGGAAGGCAATTGGAGGGTGTTCCAATTTGCGGTTGACGTCCCTACCGGTGGTCAGTAGGAAGGCAATCGGGAGTTCTCCGATTTGCGGTGTAACCGTCCCTACCGGCTTTGTGTGTAGGAAAACAGAAAGAGAGTTTTCTCTGTTCTGTGGTTTGAGGCGTGTCCCCGGGTCAAGCTGTGAGTCAGCAAGGAAGCCTCACCGGGTTTCGGTGAGGGGTGGACGTAGGTTGCGGGGTTGCAACTGAACCACCTTAAAATCCCTGTGTTATGGGTTGTTTATTTTGTGTGATTGCTCTATATCTTCTAACCCCATTCGCAGGTTCGTGTGCTTCCACACTTGGTTATATTGCTCACACACATATGCACTTTGAGTGATCAATATAGCATTCACACACACACACGGTTGTTGCAAGCTATTGCATGTTCATCTATGTGTTATGCTTTGTAATTCACTTAAAGAAGTGTGGACGTTTCATAGCTTGTAATTCAAGTCTTTTCAATTGAGCCACTCTACTTAATTCCGCTGTGCATTGTGACTAAGTGATTCATTCACTTTATAAGAGTGGTTTAAGCTTCCGCTAGCTAAGAGTTTTAAATAGACCAAAGTTTCTGATAGGATCTATTCAACCTCCCCCTTCTAGATCCGTTTACACCTCACGGGACCCAACAACATTCAACTCGATCATCAATATCAACAAAGAACTCAATCCAAACTCCAATACGAACACATCAATATAAACCAAGAAGTTATTACTACATATTACTTTTATTCCAATAAAAATAAGCCAGATGTCTAAAAGTTACCAAATACAAATACTAGTTAAGAGAGGAGTTGATCACATCTTAGAGAAATTTTAATTAGAAGGCAATATATCCAGTTCTCGAAGAATGCATCAAACAACTTGACGAAGCATTGTCTAATAGAATTGGGAAAAAAAAAAGAGAGTCCAACACAGGGATAAGGAACTATTCACATAGTGTAGCAACATCTCTTGTACAACAACAATTCTAACCTTCTCTATTGCTTCTATACAGTTTGTCCCTCGTTCTCTGTCTTTGACTTAATATGCCTCCACCTGATTGCAAGGCAAAAATATGATAAGTTGATATTTCTGCCGTACTTACAACTTGGTGCAACAGTAAGATGGTTCCATTATGACATGTTAGTGAGGACAGTATCTTTACAGTTTTTCCGGTTCCCCCCACAGTGCATATAGGTGGACTGAATTCACAAGACAAAATTGCATGAACGTCTGCATAAGAAATAAAACACTACATCTATGAGCCATGATGATTAATAAAAATCACAGCTAGACGGTTCCGTAACAGTGAGGAATCGGAAAAGATAGAGAAGAGGAAATGACGATTAATATACATTACATCCATTTATTAACCATTTATAAACGCCCTAAAAGAGAAGAGGAAGAGGAATTTGGGTAGTGGTAGTGAAGAAAGATGCAAAATATAAACATTGCTCCTTAAACATAAAGATGACATATGATAACGTGGAATAGAAGATAGGATCCATCACATATTGGGACATAGTAGAAGACTAGTTAAAGGAATGTGCTACGCGCGAGTTTAGTTTGAATTTTTTTTCTAATTATAATGTCATATTAAGTAATAAAATTTTAGAAATAAAAAAATATTATGCTATAAAAAAATACACGTGACTTACATTTTTAACCTATTAGTCGTATCAAAGGCATCGTCCATTTGGGGATCCATATGCATGGCGCCCGCTTCCCTTTGTAAAGGATATAAAATCTAACATATATGCACAAGAGTCTGCAACCATAGGTGTTAATAAAGGAAATCCTGCATGGTGATGTCAAAATGTATAAAACTTCATTGATACATTTCCAATTAACCATCCGATCTACAAGCTCTAGCATTTCTATGAGATGCTTTTGCCATCCCACCATACAAAAAGATTTGGCATTCCACAATAATATCCTGCGAAAAATTGCTTTCTGGTTGTCAGAGCAAAGCTGTACCCAAAGTCCATTCAGTGTGGATCATCAAAAAGGGTTACCTAGTTTCAACACATCTTACATCTTGCCGTCCACTCTGCATCAGTTGATCGACAAGTTTACAAAGGCGGCACAGATGACCGAAAAACTCAGTAACTTCTCTTTCTGGCTGAAAGCTTGAAGGAATCAGATTTGGTTTTTCCCAGTTTTGGTATTACAGAAGTTGCTATCCTCAGGTCTTCATGCTGCAAATGATATGGAAGTTATGATGAGGTTGGGCTGTAACCCACAGCTTTTATAAAAACCTCAGTTTCAATTTAACTTAAGCAAGACAATGAGATTTTTTTTTCTCAGATTGCACATTGGAAATTCTTGCAAAGGCCTTGTGTACTTAGTGACGAGGAATTCAGGCCAAGTACTAATATTCCAATCCAAATTGATGGGCCTCCAATATAATTCATTTTTGGTTCTTTGGATCTAGGTATTCAAATTAATATCATAGTCACTATCAAACAACCAAGTCTATTAAATGCGATGAGTTACATATGCGTATGCAATTTCTGAACCATCCACGAAGAAAACAGCCCCTTGTTGATAATGTTATCATATTCCTTGTTTGACTTTCATACTATTGTAGTTCCATAGATCGAAAAAAGCAAATTAACTTTGTGCTTATAGGCTATATACATAAAAAAGCTTTGAAGTGAGGCATCACTGGGTTTCTAGTGCCACCTGTACCACTAACACCTCCCTTTGCCAAGGAGGTTGCAATCACAAAACCTCCCTCCGACTTAGCTACGAAGACTGATGGACCGATTCCTCATGGTCTAGATGAACCTGAGGATAAGGATCACATGAGGGATGCCGGTGGATGCTATGTCCAATAATGCCCTCCTCATTTCATCTCCATCCTTTTTTCCCTAGACCCTTAAAAGGATGCCGGTGTAAGCAACAATCTTATACTTACGTATGCAAATCTTCAAGGGGGTCCTCCTCATTATGCAACTTCTTAGCTCTTTTTCACGGGCCCTCTTCCCAATAGCTCCATCTCTCGCCTGCCTCCTTGGCACAAGAATCTCAGCCTCCTGCTCCGGTGGCAATGCCTCTCCTACATCAGCCTTCCCAGTAAACCTGTGCCGACGATGAGCCATCCCATACTGCCTTTTCCCCTGGCCGATCACAGGGGAAGAGGACAGATTTAGGGACCTCTTGCGCACCAAGTGTCCCTCTGGTGACACTACCCCCTTGGGCCCTCAACGAGCAAGTGCCATTACAGTAGCCAAACCTTGTTACCGAGCCTTCTGTCGAACCCCCCTGCCACAAGCACCCTTAGCTCCAAGATGTGAATGCAGGAAGGGCCCCAGGCTCTCCCTTATATAGTAGCTGACCAAGACACCGATGCATTAGTTAAGGGTGGATGGTCATAATGAAACTGAGATATGAACTGATTCACACTCCTTGGGACACATAACAGTCACTATGCACTAATATCCTAGCCCCCGATATGAGCCACGTGTCGTGCACCTCGCACCAAGAGCTCGACACAAATAACATGGGATCTCTTTATGAACCTTCGAACCCAAATACATGGCATCTGCCTATTGCATCTTATGCCTCCTACCCAATTTAGAATTTCAACCACATTTATGACAGAGTAGAGGTCAGCCAATCATGTGTGTATGCCCAAACATATGCTATTTGACATCGCGATATGTCGCTGACTTCGCATGTCACCTCTAACATCCTGCATGACAATCCGTGCTAGGGCACAGCGGGCACAACACAACCCCCAAACATGCTCAACCTTACGGCAAGATTGCCATAACATGACCTTAGGTGCAGCCAGTCGAGTGTCTCAGCTTGCTCACCCTCTTTGTGTAACCTTCGATGCAGCCAATCAATGGCCTTAGCCCAATTATCACATTTCATAACATTCGGCTTAGTTGACTGACAGCCATAGCTTGATTATCACTCAGGGATTGGATAACCTTTGGTCTAGCCAATCGTCAGCCCTACCTCGGTTAATGCTCTACAACCTCTGGCCCTGCCGATCGTCGACCTTAGCCTCAGTCATCACTCTCTATGTCACCTTTGGTACGGCCAATCATTGGCCTCAGTCTGGTTGCCAGTCTACATGACTTCAGGTACAACTAATCTTAGGCCTTAGCCTTGGTAGTAACATAATTTTACTTCTCGGCACGGCCAAACGATGGCCTTAGCAACATGTATCTCTCCACGTCCTCACTCTTGGCAGAAGATGGCCACAGCCTCGAGAACCTTCCTGTTTATAAACTTAGGCCCAGTTAGTTAATGACCTTAGCCTAGGTTATCTCTCAACACTATGACTTGGAGTACAATTGGAAAACACAACAGTCACGGCCCACTAGCGAATCTCCCTTGCTGCATGCAAGCTCCCGCACCTCACACTAGTGGCTAGGGGGCAAGTGACGTGGGCGCTTCTAGTCACCTTCCCAATTTAAGTCCAAACCCCACTATGTAATGGGTGCAAGATCTACGCGGTGCCAAATCCGACACAACGTTCTTTCTGTTGCCATCATTGATCTCGCTTAGGATTCTGTTAGCCTCTGTAACCACCTTGGGCTCTTTAAGTTTCCATAATTACTTCCGAGTTTGCCTAGGATCGGGCTCCTATTCCGCTTGCGATGATGATCAAGTGAAACTCCCGATAGCACACGCCTCTAGACGTCAAGGGCCTATAAAAGGTACAATACATCGATGTCGCAAGCTACACAAGAATTGCTCCTTCTACTCCATTAATTCTTTTTGCATCCGGCAATCATTGACTTAAGTATCATAGGGTTCTCCCAGGACACCCCACCTTAGGTTGCGAACTTTTCCTTCATAGGAGAATAATGAGCTTTAACGTTCGATGGCACCACTCCGCTCCCCTTGTCTCCTTCCTTCTTTGAGGTCCTTTTCTCCATGCACCAAAATAAGGATCAGCGCCCGACGCTATGCTCAATACTCGACTTGACTCTTGGAAACTCCATTGACTATTGTCCAAGCTCTCTTGTTAGATCTCGAGTACAAATTTTAAGTGTTACACAATAAGATCCGTACCCTTCTTTTTTTCTTTAATATTTCATCAAATCTCTACGATCAAAAGGAAATAGATCTAGAATTTTTTATTACAGCTACATTTACAAAAATTTTATTTCCTTATACACCTTGCCAGTATTTGGAGGATAAAAGTTGGCTGCACCACGTGCTAGTCAAAATCTTGGATTTGTGACAACCTTCCATGTCACCTACACCAGAAATGTGACACACTTCACCATCTCGATTCCCTCCGCTACGTCACAAACATTTGACGTCACTGTATGTCAAGTTTGACTAGACTTTGACCAAAAATTGAAAATAAATCGTGACATCCAACAATATCGCCTTCTCTCGAAATTGCATTAGCCTAGTTGGCCATGAATCCAATCAACCCATCTTTAATCACAATCGGTTAGCTGGTTGCGTTGACCTAAAACGCGGCAATCAACCCTAACATCTTTTCATCTCTTCCACACCTTCCACAACAAAAGACATATCTCCGTGCACTCACATTGGAATCGCCCTTGAGACCATCCTAGGAATTCATCCCTCGTAACATCATAAGTTTTTGCTTCCTTCCTTAGAAAACCCTATCTACCTATCTATAATAAAAAAAAGAATTCAAAAAACTTATTGAACTAAATGGACAAAATCGATTGATTAGGATAAAATTGTATCCTTTAGTAACCGTACATGCACCTTTGGATGCATACGGTTCAAAAAAGCGAAAAAAAAATCAATGTGTCAATTCCAGTCCTATTTCTTTTTTTTAACAGGGTTTTTTATTTTTCTCTAATGAAGGGACTTTTTCTTATATTATTCTATTCTTCAAAAAACATCATAAATTTTTGCTTCCTTCTCTAGAAAAACGTAGCCTTACAACTTTCTCTGATGCAAAGTAGTCAAGCCCCAAGTTTGACCCTCAAATTACATCATAGTCTCCAAATAGATCTTGTTATCTGATTGACTCTTAAATGTGTACCTGAACATTGATAATTTGGATTTAAAAATCCAAGATGTCATAATATAAAATATTATGCATATGAAAAATGGCATATTTTATCGACTCATTTTCCACTAGTCAACTTTATACTTTGATCTTAATCAATAGAGTAATGTCTTGCGACCGAATCGAGTGCACAAACTCATGTCAAAATATAACTGTTGATTCTATTGGCTTAAAAAAATTTGAAAAGACCCTCTTTGCATAGAAAAAAACGTCCGCGTCAGACCAGTACGACACATTTTTTTAAAAAGAGTGCGCGCAGCGAAAAAACATAGAAATAAAATATTTTGTGTAAGAGTGAAATATTTTATATATGAATGAAACATTTGTTATCAGAATGAAACATTTTATTTTACTTTAGAAATAAATTAATAAAATATTTTGTACAAATGAAACATTTTATTACGTGAACGTAACATTTGTTATAAGAATAAAATAATACATAAATGAAACATTTTGTTACATGAACGTAACATTTATTATAAGGATAAAATATTATAGAAATTAAATATTTTGTTATAAGAATGAAACTTAATAAAGTATTTTAATTCTATATCAAATATTTCATTCGTGAAATAAAATATTTCACTCTTTTATAAAATATTTTATTTCTACATTTTCTCGCTTCGTATTTAATGTTCGAAAAGGCGCGTCGTACGGTCTGATGCGGACGTCTTTTTTTACGTAGAGAGAGTTTTTTTAACTTTTTTAAGTCAACGAGATCAACTATTATATTTTGACATGACTTTATACACCGGATTCGGTGTACAAAATATTATCTAATCAATATAGTAGTCACGTTTTTCTTACTTCATTTTATTTTAATATGTTAAAAACTATATCACATAGATTTAGCTTAGAAAAAAGTCATTTGTAAAACAACCGAAGGTTTTGGTACCATGTTTGAAAAAAATACGACTTTTGCGCTTCTCGAATGTTAACTTTAGGAAAATATCCTTTAAGATATTTTATATTAATAATGTCCCTACCAAACTTCTATTCTTTTGCTCTTTTAGTAATTATTTCTAACGATCTTTTGATATTAGGCCTACCACCTGAGAATCAGAAACATATAATCCAATTAGACTTGACACAACAGTGTTTAGATTAAAAATGTTTCAACCCTCGTGAGCAACATGCAACTGCATGAAGCTATCCCCAACATGCATCTGCATGAAGCTATCCCCACCTTTACGTATGAACCATTTTTAGCCATATAAAAAAATGATACGTTTGGACTTTTTAACATTTGGTTTTTTTTTTCATGTGATTATTTTACACATTATTCTTCTCTGCACCGTCTTAAAAACCTTTTTTTCTTAATCATAACCGGCATGTTTCCTAACATTTTTAAAATAACTTCACGAGACTTTGATCAGGTTAATTTTAAAGTCGTTATTTATTTTTGATAATATAAAAATCTAACATAAGTGATCTAGGACTCACCCTGAGTTCAAGACTCCGTTCATTTACTAGGGTCACTTACGATCCATTCATTATGGATTTTAAACGATGAAAGCTAAATTATTCATAATCGACAATGTTTGTTGAGAGAGAGTAGAAATGTCAAAAATATTCACAAATTCGTTTATCGACGTCACCCGTCCCTTGATGGGTCGGATAATATTCGAATATATAAATGGATATGAATTCGAGTTTGGACATGTTTAAAATATCCGTTTCATATTCGGATAGGATATGAATTTAGTGCACCCAAATCTATATCCGATATGAACTCATTCTTAATAATTTATTGTGCATGTTAGGTCACGATTTTGCCATGAACTCAACTCGTTGCCCTCCTTAGTGGGTTGGTGAGTTTCACATTCTTATTAAAATTGTAAAGATATTTTTATAAAACACAAAAATTACTTTGGTGAGAAAATTATTGACTGGACTTCTCTTTTTTCATTTCCCATAAATTTTACATTCTCTTGCACATGGACGTAGACTCATGATTTATAAACGAATATGGATATCTACGAATATATCTATACGCGTGACAGATATTGGAGAGGGAGATTTCTATAGCCCATCTAAGAACAGTCGAACTAGGTCCGTCAGGACCAAATGAGGCCTAGCTCATCCAAGTGACAGTCCCGCAGGACCCACTTAGGATAAAAAGCCCAATAATATTACTCGGGATCAAACCCTTCCTCGACGGCCCTTAGGCTCGGAATGCTCGAACGTCGGTCAGAATGGAGGAAGACCCATGCCCGAGTTATCCCCTCACTAGGATAGAGGCAAACACTCAGCACCCACTCCGACCTATCTTCATCCGAGCTATGCCTATCGCACGGACAGGGTTGGCACCCTTCTCGCTTGGGTTTAACCGACGATTACTTATCTACGCTGCCGTTGAGAGCCCTTTATGAGTAGGAGTTTTTGAGGAAGTAAAGAGCCCATGATGAGGACGTAACTCCCACCTGAAACTCCTCAGTTTACGGGACTCATGAGGCTTGCGCACTATTTAAACCAGGGACTCCCTCCCGCGGAAGGTAAGGGCCAACACACGCCTAAAATTCCCTGAGCAGGAACCACTTTACCACCTTGGTGTAGAGGGATCTCGCGCCTCTCTTTTCCTCCTCTCTTCATAGCTTCCGCCATTGCTCTACTGACTTAGGCATCGGAGGGTTTACCCCATGGAACCATCCCTAGGCCCCCTGATCCGTTTCCCTTCCTTGCAGTTCACTATTCGGTGATCATCCCCCCAGCTCATGTCCAGCGCGAGATCACGCCTCTTCATCTGGCACCGTCTATGGGAAACGACCAAAGAGCCAGTATGGTGCGAATAAGTTCAGGGAGGAGGTCCGTCGACGACAAGGGAAAGGCCATGGTGGCGGCAGGTGAAGGCCCCTCTCAGGCCTTACAAACCCTCCCTCCAACGCCAACACCCCAGCCGACGAACCACCCCCTCCTCCCGTGACGGTAGGGCTACCACTCAATGGTGGCGCTGACGCTTTCCAAGCCCTCTAAAACTGGACATCCTCATGGAACTCATGAGGACCCAGGCGGCCAGGGATGGAAGGTCACGCGCCCCTCCAGAGAGGCCTCCCCGCAAGAACGCGTCCCAGCACACCGCCGGAGGCCGCTTCACCTTCCGAGGCCGGCAGATTATCCGTAACAGGTCAGGAGGACCTTCACAAGCCCATTCCCCGGAGCAAGAGGCCTCCTCCACGCCGAAAAGGGGAAGACCTGCGGCACACCGTCCAAACCCAGAGACCGAAGCTCCCGGAGAGCGCCAAGGAAGTCCCCCCAGCCCCACAACGCGGCGACAGCCAGAGTTATCCCTCCGACTGTGAGAATTCGAGAGACGTTTCGCAGAGCAGGAGCGTGCCCTACGGGCCTTGCAAAATGTCTCTCCGGCAGAGGACGAGGAGAATTCTCCGTTCTCCGATTACATCTTGAAGGCAGAGATATCTCACAGAACCTCCATTCCGACCTTCAAGTCCTACGACGGCCAAGGTGACCCGGCCGACCACTTCGACAGCTTCGACGCCCTGATGACCCTTCACGGAGCGTCTGACGCCATCAACTGCCGAGCCTTTGCGACCACCCTAATCCAAGGTGCCCAAGCATAGTTCCGGGCCCTCGCCCCCGGATCCATCTGGGATTTCAAGTAATTCGGGTGAGTATTCAAGGAGAGTTTCACCGGTAGCGGCCCCCCGAGGTCGGTAGCGGGGCTATTGGCTCTCAAACACGCGCAAGGGGAGAAACTCTGGGCTTACATCAACCGATTCAAGTCGGAAGTCTTGAGAATCCCCCGCCTGGATGTAGCCTCGGCCATAACCGCACTGACCGGGGGCACCCGGGACGAGAACCTCCGCCGCGAACTTGTCCTCCACCCTCCCTCGACCCTTTCCGAGCTAGTGACTCTGGCTTTGCGCCACGCAGACTGCGAAGAAGTACTCAGCGCATGCCGAGGCGCAACCGGCTCGGGTCGAGAGGGGGACAAGAAGCGGGCACTCGAGTCAAGCGCGGGCCAAGAAAAAAGGCGGAACTGAGACGGAGAACACAAGGAGCCGTCCCGGAAGTACGAGCGGTACACTCCCTTAACCGCTCCGGTGTATGAGATATATGAAGACATCAAAGGCTCGGGCCTTCTTCGTCAACCCGTGCCAATGAGGTCGAAAAACCGCAATCGCAGCAAGCATTGCCTGTTCCACAGCGACCACGGGCATCATACCGGCGATTGCCACCAGCTCCAGGATGAGATCGAGCGCCTCGTCCGCCAGGGACACCTATCCCGATTCGTGGCTGGGCGTGAGGAAGACCGAGGTTCCCCATAGGAAATCGATAATGCCCCTCGTGGGATCCACATCAACGTCATCGCTGAAGGAGCTGCATCAGGAGGGGACAGTAGCCGAGAGAGGAAGCGTCATGCTGAGCGGGCGAGCCGAGCCGTCGAGCCTCCCAAGGCCCCGCGAAGTGAGCCCCAGGTCATAGTCTTCTCCGACCAAGATCTGGAAGGGCTGACCACCCCGCATGATGACGCCCTAGTCATATCGGCCAAAATAAACCATTGTAATGTAGACAGAATTCTAGTTGACAATGGAAGTGCCCCTGATGTATTATCTTACGAATGTTTCCTTAAGATGGGGGAGAATCTGTCTAAACTCCGCCCGATCCGAACCCCCCTTTGCGGGTTCAATGGCCAGGCCACTTATCCCGAGGGAGCCCTAAGCATGCCGGTTACTCTCGGCACCCCACCCAAAACCATTACGGTCATGGTGGACTTCATAGTGATCAAGGGTATGATAGCATACAATGCAATCTTTGGCCGAGGAATCCTTAGCCGAATGAAAGTGGTGCCCTCTACCTATCACCAAAAGATGAAGTTCCCCACCAAAAATGAGATGTGGGAAGTTCGAGGTAACCAGGCGATGGCCAGAAGGTGCTATAATATCTCGGTTGAAGCCACAAGACCGGACGGGAAGAACAAGGGTTCCCGGGAAGTCGAGGAAAAACTCGCAACCTCCGAGCCTGGAGGCGAGCTGCTAACGGTTTTCCTAAACGACGACCCGACCCTAGGAGTAAAGATTGGAGCCGACCTACCGTCTGAGGTTCAGTAGCAATACAAAGAGTTTCTTTCCGTGTATACCCGAGTCTTTGCATGGTCTGATGATCAACTCCCCGGAATACCAGAAGAGACGGTAATGCATAAGCTCAACCTCGACCCGACCGTGAAGCCCGTACAACAACGCAGAAGGAAGTACGCGCCAGAGAAGCAGGCGATCATCAAGGAGCAGGTCACCAAGGGGCAAAAGACTGATCTTTTTAGACCGGTCTTGTACCTGACGTGGCTGGCTAACGTCGTCCTGGTGCCAAAAGCTTTGGGAAAGTGGCGACTGTGCGTGGACTTCACCGACTTGAACAAGGCCACACCAAAGGACTGCTATCCATTACCGAGCATCGACCAACTGGTTGATTCAACATCGGGCAATGAAATACTCAGTTTCCTGGATGCCTATTCAGGTTACCACCAGATCAGAATGGATCCAGAAGACGTCGAGAAGACGGCCTTTATTACCCACTTCGGCGTATACTGCTACACCCGGATGCCTTTCGGGTTGAAGAACGCTGGAGCCACGTACCAGAGGCTGGTCAATCATATGTTCGAAGGATAGCTCGGACGGAACGTCGAGGCCTATATTGACGACATGCTCGTCAAGACCCCCAAGGCCGAGGATCACTTCACCGACCTAGCTGAGACCTTCAACACTCTCCTGAGGTACAATATGAAGCTCAATCCCACCAAGTACACCTTTGGAGTAAGATCCGAGAAGTTCCTGGGTTTCTTAGTCACCCAACGTGGGATCGAGGCCAACCCCGACAAGGTCTAGGCCATCCTGGACATGCGCCCACCCACCTGCATCAAAGACGTCCAACGCCTTACTGGGCGCATTACCGCGCTCAGCAGATTCCTGTCCCGCGCGGCTGAACGATGCCTACCCTTCTTCAAGCTGTTGAGGGGGTCCAAAATGGCATCTGCTACGTTCGTATGGGATGAGGAATGCCAAAGGGCGTTCGCCGAGCTTAAGGAGTTCCTGGCTTCGCCCCTGGTGCTTTCCAAGCCTGTCCTAGGTGAAGCCTTGTATCTCTATCTCTCGGCGACTCCATCTACTGTTAGCTCGGTCCTGGTCAGAAATGACTCGAGAGTCGAGAGACCGGTCTACTACACCAGCAAGGTGCTCAACGAGGCTAAAAGAAGGTACCCCGCAACTGAGAAACTCATGCTAGCGTTGGTTACCTCGGCCAAGCGCCTCCGACCCTATTTCCAAAGGCATTCCATCACCGTGCTGACTGGAGAATCTATGAAGAGGATCCTCGCTCACCTTGAAGCCTCGGGACACCTCATCAAGTGGGCCATCATGCTCGGGGCCTACGATATATCATATCGACCTCGCTCGGCTATCAAAGGACATGCGCTCGCTGACTTCATCACCGAGAGCACTATCCCGACCGAAGAAAAATCTCCGTCCACGCGCGGGCCAACCTGGGAACTGTTCGTCGATGGATCCTCTAACTCGGCCGGAAGCGAGTACGAAGCCCTTATCTCGGGAGCCCGCATGGCCCGGCGACTGGGGGCTGAGCGAGTCAGAATTCACACTGACTCCCAACTAGTCTCTAGCCAGGTCAATGGCGATTACGAAACTCGAGAAGCACCGATGATCAAATACCTCCAGCTGGTCAGAGCCATGGCACAACAGTTCGAGAGTTTTGAGGTAGTTCGAATAGCTCGGGAAGAAAACTCCCGAGCGGATGCCCTCTCTCGGCTGGCCTCCTCTCTTGACCCCGAGGGTACTCGATCGGTCTTTCTCGAAGAGCTAGAGCGACTGAGCATCGATTCGGAGCTCCTGGCTGTTGACCAGGCCTCCCCAAGCGACTGGCGCACCCCCTACTTGTTGTGGCTCCAAGACTCTCAAGAGCCTCCCAACCCCCGGGAAGTCTGAAGATTGAAGTACCAAGCTCAGCGATTCGTCGTTCTGAACAGCACTCTCTAACGAAGATCCTTCTCCGGTCCTCTCCTGAAGTGCCTCAGTACTGACGAAGCCAATCGAGCGATTCAAGAGGTTCACGAAGGCCTGTGCGGAGCGCATTTGGGAGGAAGGTCACTCGCCAGGATCTTTCTACGGCAAGGTTATTGGTGGCCCACTCTGCAGCGCGACTGCTCGACCTGCGTACATCACTGCGACCGATGCCAGCGATTTGACCACTTGGTCCATCAGTCGGCAACGGAGCTCATTACCCTAGCCGAGACATATCCTTTCGCTCGCTGGGGAATTGACATCCCCGGGCCGTTCCCCATGGCTCAAGCCCAGAAGAAGTTTGTCATCGTCGACATCGACTACTTCACCAAATGGATCGAGGCCGAAGCCACAGCAAGAATCACCGAGACAATCGTCTGGAGTTTCATCTGGAAATCGATCATCTGTCGCTACGGCATCCCCCGAGTGATAGTGAGCGATAATGGTTGATAATTTGATTCTCGTTATTTCCGAGACAGATGCGCAGACCTAAACATTCACAATCACTTCACCTCGGTCGCCCACCCTCAGGCTAACGAGCTGGTCGAAAATGCCAACAAGACTATCTTAAAAGACATCAAGTCCAGGCTCGGCAAAGCCAAGGGTAGCTGGCTTGAGGAATTACCGAACGTACTTTGGTCACACAGAACGACTCCCAGAACAGCAACCGGTGAAAGTCCCTTTTAGTTGGTGTACGGCGCCGAGGCCGTTATCCCATTGGAGATTAACAATCCCTCCCTCCGAGTCATCTGTTTTTTGCACGAGGCAAACGACCAGAAATTGCTCAAAAACCTCGACCTAGC
Organism: Amorphophallus konjac; assembly: GCA_022559845.1. Classification (NCBI taxonomy): domain Eukaryota; kingdom Viridiplantae; phylum Streptophyta; class Magnoliopsida; order Alismatales; family Araceae; genus Amorphophallus; species Amorphophallus konjac. The sequence continues at coordinate 156,032,666 of CM040121.1, forward strand.
AGATGAGCTCCGAGAGATTGCCAACATCCGAGCAACGGAATATCAACGCCGCCTCACTCGATACTACAATGCCAAAGTCCGAGATAGACACTTTCAACCGGGAGATTTCGTCCTCAAGAAAGCCGAAGCCTCTCGACCAGTTAAGACGGCGGGCAAGCTATCTCCTAATTGGGAAGGCCCCTACCTAGTGGTCAAGATGCTCAGGAAAGGAGCATACCGGCTATCCACGATGGAAGGAGAGCCCATCCCTCGAACCTGGAACACGACTACACTACGCAAGTTCTACTTCTGAATACTGAGCATTGTGTAAACGACATGAAATGAAATAAAAGCCTCCTTTCCTTTATTCAAACAACTCGCTTGTACATCAGAAAGGCCGAAGCCAAGAAAATACATGTTAAAAAAGCAAAAAATCCATCTGGCACCGCCGTATGAGCCCATCGCTCGGCTGACTCGGTTGACCTTCCTGTGTCCAGCCACTGACTCTGTCTTGTGTAGAAACTGGCTCATATAAAGGGTAGTCGACCCCGTTGGCTCGGGTAACTCGGAACAAAGGTGACAGAGGGAATAAGAAGGAGAAGGCTACCTTCCAAGTTGACAGAGATGGAGGAAGGGGAAGAGGGAACACATATGAAGGCATCCTCCCCGCCAATCTGCCAACTCTTTGGAAGGAAGAGAGTGCAGGCACCCTCCGAAGAGTGAAAGAAATGATGAGAAGAGCAGAAGAGGGAAAAAGAAACCAGCAGAGCTGGACGAAGAGGCAGGGGAAAGTCCGGAAAGGAGGGAGCTTAATTGGCTTCCTCCTCCCCTCCATGGAGCGAGCAGGAAGGGACGGGCGGCAGGGATGCCTGATTCCCCCATCCGTCCACCACCTCGCCCCCCCTGCAAGCGCCGTCGGAACCTATAAAAAGAAGACGACGTGCCTCCGCACGTCGAACCCTCTTTAAACATGTCCGCCGGCCGTCAAACCCCCTTTAAACCTGAAGCAGCAAGGACTCTCTGCCCCCTGTCATCGGCAGCCTCATCTTCCGGAGCGTCTTCCATGCTTCAAATATAATGGCACAACGCTACGTGAAGAGAGAATGAGGAAAGACTGTCGGGAAAAATCCTAAGCGGTGGAGAGGAAGGGACGCCCTTCAGACCTTTTATAGGCGAAGGGAGGCTATTTTTGTCTTAAATGATTCTCCCCTTGAGAACACGCCAAAGGGACCTCTCCCTACGAACGGTCACCTCAAACTCCTCGTTTCCGCCCCAGCGGGACACACGAAGCGGCCAAACATTCAAAGCATGAAAGAATGGAAAGACACCATGTCAGACGCTCACCCAACCATCAGGCGAGATCCACGCAGAAAGTATCGGCACTTTCCAACTACTGCAGATATGCTGAACAAAATACGGCAATGGCGATACGAAACAGTTAAGTCTTCATCATAATGTTACTGCCTTACTTTTTTTCCTACACAACAAGGAAAGTTTTCCTTCGAAAAAGGAAAAGACATACAAAAAGAGAAAGTAAGGCAGATACATTAGGCCTCTGGCCCACCCTGAAGCGCGGAAGTGGAAGGCTCAGACGGTCTGCCCTCGGCACCCTCGGTGACGGCCGACCCTGGCACTAACCCCACCGGCGTGGGAACTGCCTTGGTTGTGCGCCCTCCCGAGGCATCCGGAGTTGGCGACCCCTTAGATGAAGAGCCCCCCTGATCTTCTTCCTCCGACGCAGAGGAACCGGAGGATGACAAGTCCGAGTCATAGCATTGCCCGGACGGGAAATCGATTGTCTCGGACGCCTGCTCCTCGGCATAAGAGACGGCCCGGTCATAGCCATGTTTGAACCCCTTGCGGATGCCTCGGCGAAGTGCTAACTCGTAGTAGGGGAGGGCAGCCTCCTTAAGGTCGACCCGGTAGGACTCCGAACATTTGTTCTGCTCGAGCGCCTCCACCCCAGCCGATCCCACCCTACCAGCGAGCTCGGCCTTCTCCCGCTCCACCTCGGCTAACTTCCGCTCGGCCTCCGCCGTCTGCTTCTCGGCCTCCGCCGCCTGCTCCTCCGCCTTAGCCCGACCAGCCTCAGCCTTCCGCCGAAGGTGCTCGGCTTCTTCCGCTCTGTCCACCAGCTCGGTACGCTCGGCCTCCCACCGGCCATCTAGCTCGATGCGAGCAACGCGCTACTCTTCAAAAAGGCTGCTCTTCCTCTCGAGCGATTTGCGGGCCCTAGCTAGTTGCTCGGTCAATGCCCGAGCCTTCACCTGGCTCGCCCGCGCCAGCTCCCTAACTGAGGAAAGCTCACGCCGAAGCCCATCACGCTCCTCAGCGAGCCGAGCCATCTTCCTATCAGACCCACCAAGGGTCCAGGCCAGGTTCGCCCGCTCTGACTCCGACTGAGCATAAGCTTCATCCAGAGTGGCCTCCATCTGGGCCAGGACCAAGCCACCCTCCATTTTGTCTCGAGGGCCACGGACGGGAAGTGCTGCCTGTCTCCCCCCTTCACCTTCGCGGCTATACCGCGACATACTTGATACAGAGGGCCCTGGATACCGAGCCTCTCCAAGGCCGCCGGAATAGAGACCCCCTCTTCGATCAGCGTCCCGCCGGATGGCCCAGATCGAGCCGCGGCTTTGTTCGCCCCTCGTGCCTCGGTCCGTCAGGGCTGCGTCGCCTTTTCTTGCGACCCCCCAGCCTGGACCGGTTCGACACCTGCACCACCACCTGGAGCGTTGTGGACGTCGAAAAATGTCGATGATGATCATACGGCATGCACGTCTCGACACTCGAGAGCAAGCCGAAGATGGAAATGTCGAATAAACCTCATGCCTCGCCTGATCAGGACGAGAACTCGCTTGGTGGTCCACTAGCCGATGAGGGAGCCCCCCCCCCCCGGGCGGAAGATACGGCCACAACTCTACAGTCGGCCGTGCTGAGAGCTGAATCAAAGAAGAGCTGGGAACTCCGACACAGTCTCGGCGTGCACCGAAAGTCACGCAAAGTCTGGGACCGAGTCCCAGAGGCTGTGAACGGAACATTGCGTAGGCCATACATTGCAACTAGAATATTTCGGGAACGCCAACATTCATATAAATGGCCGCGACTTCGAAAAGAATCCATTCGATGCTTAAAATGGCGCAGAAGGGCCTTAAATCAGCGCGCCTTAAACCGGCACACCTTAAAACGCCCCCCCCCCCCCCTTGCATTGCTAGACCGGCGCGCCAATGTGCCTCCATGTTAAAAGCTTTTCCTCCAAATGCTTATCGGGCACCACCTTTGCTAAATACGGCGCGCTCATTGAAGGATGCTCCCCTTGTAATTTCGTTAAAACGGCGCCACTTGTGTTGCATTAATACGGTGCCCATGTGCAAAGCTATTCCTTCTAAATCCATTACGGCATGGCCATTTTGAAGGCCAAAAAGTTGATACGGTGCAACCAACCCATCCCGTCATAACTCCGGTGCTCTGTTTCGCATCAGAGGACATTCAATGCTCAAAGTCGTGTAGCCTCCTTCGTTCGACAGCGAAGCGGCAGTGATGGCAGCAACACGTATCGACAGCAGCAGCAGCAGAAGATCTTCCGGCAAATTTGCAAATGTCCTGTCCTCGGACAAACAACAGTTTACGACACCAACCACTGGTTGCCACCGCCGACGAATGAAGTGGCGGGAGTTTTTCTTCCGTTCGAGCGAATGAAAAGGCAACCAGGTTATATATACTCTGTTTGCCTCTCCCGGGCTTCGGTCCCCCCCCCCCCCCGGCTGGCAATCAAGGAGAAGAGAGGGCTCTCGGCTGTGCGCAGTAAGGAGAAGAAGAAAAAAGAGGAAGAGAGGTTCCACCCGCTCGCGCCGGCAAGGTGAAGAAGAAGAAGAGAGTGAGTGTGAGAGAGGAGAGGTGAGTCGGAGGGGGAAGAGCCTGTGCTCTCTCTCTCTCTCTCTCTTGTCAATGTATTCCCTCCCCCCTCGCGATGTATTTCTTCTTTATCAAGAGATGAACCCCTTCCGTTTTAAAATCTTCCCCGGTCATGTGGATGAATAAAAAGAAAAGGGCCTTTTGCAATCTTAGTATTCTCTGCTTTAATCCCCGCTTCCTCCTTCTTCTCTCCTCCTTCTCCTCATCCAAGACTCTTCGAAGCTTGCTTCTTCATAGCACGACCTTCGAAGGAGTTCGTCACCGGATGAACAATCATGGCCCTTCCGTGGCAAACACTTGTCCCGCTTCGAAAATCATCGCCCGTGAGTCGTGGTCGCTCTCGTAGGTTGGCCCTCGAGCATTCCACACTCACACTTGGGCTAACGGACCGCCGTGAGGCCGTTCCGCATTTTGAGAGTTTACCCGGGAGTAATCCATGTGGTGGCTTTCGCTTCTCTCTGACAAGCTCCGATCCGGGGGAGATGATGCCCGATTTTCGCCAGGGGATTAAGAACACTTAAGAACACACGAACAAAGACACCCTCTATGAATTAACCCCTAAAATCTTGCACAACAAACTCCTCCGAACAAATCACTTAAACCCCCTCATTACCAATCTAATTTATCAACTGAACAAACAAACCAACCATTAAAATCCACCCACGGGTGAAAGAAAAGAAATACACAGTCAATCCCGGTGAAACAAACCCTCGGGAGAGGCTAATCCGGCGCGGTTACTGTTCCACCGTGTAGACACCCAATTTTGGCCGATAAATTGAGCATTTTCTTTGTTCTCCTAGTTAATGCCCCAATTGATCTTTAGTTGGTTGATTTTCTGGGATGTCTCTCTATTCTTGGCCCAACATTTCAATTCCATACCTTAGATCTCGTCTCGAGTTTGGCATTCCCGCGCTATCCGCTCTTATCGCTTTCTTGTTCATAGCGCGTTGTGGATCTAATTGAAGTTATCATTTGAACAGTTGTTATTTTCTTGACATCTGATCATTATAGCATCCACTTTGGATGTTATTCTCACTCAACATTTGATTAAGTGACTGCCCAAAGGTTTTTTTTCTCCTTTTTCTAAATCATTTGATGGGCCTTTAATTATCGCGCTATATCGTCATAGCGCGTTCTTCATGAACGCGCTATGGTCATATGGCGCGTTATCAGGCAGAGTCCTTTTCCAAATCGGACTCCCTTCTTTCATCTCAGAGTCCTTATTTGGTAAGCTTCTGATGGTGTTTCTTATCCAGGAAGGTTTCTAAATCTAGCAGGAGCCTTTCCCCCTCATTAATCACCAGGATTACCTCAATTTGAGCCGCCAAACCTTTAGATTGAATTGAACTCCGACCTAGGGTTGCTTCTCGATTTTTTTCCTATAAATTGTACCCTTTGGCCGTCGTTTCAGGGGGATGCAACTCAAGATATTGATGAGTAGGAGGAAGCTTTTCGTGCAAAATCAACAAATCCTCACTCCTCACACATCCAAGGGAGTATTTAGGGATTATTCTCGTGTTCTTCCTCTTTCTACTCTCTCTTTCCCCAAAGCACTGATTTTTATTCTTGCATAGCATTGCATCCCGATTTTTAAACACTCTTTTACGAAACACATGTATACACGCACACCACACCTATCTTTTGGCCCTTCCATAGAGGTTTAAAAACCACCAAACCCCCAGGTAATCGAGCCCCCCGTTTGTATGCTTTTGATTAAGAATAGGGGTAGGTTCTACTAAAATCTCGTTCTAATCGGCCTTTTATTTGTTGTTTATGATTGTTTGCAGGCACCAGAAGACTAATACGTGGAGCCCTTGCACCTTGGCCGGCCTTGGAGCAAGGAAGGAGCGAATCCAAATAACCCCACTTCTTGTCTGATATCGCGCTATAGGTTCCTGGCGCGATCTGAAGAACGCGCTGGGACGATACAGCGCGTTAATCTCCAGGCCTACGGCTGGCCCTCATGAATTTCTGAGGTATGTAACATGCCCCTATCTTAATATTTTTTATTATTTGGCATGTTTCTGGCCTCAGTGGCGATCACGGATCTTATTAATGCATGTTTCCCCCTCTCTTATCATCGATTTAGCGTTATATCCTGTTAAACCATCTTCCTTACAAATTCATCAATTTTGGGGGTGTTCTAAATCCACGATTCACAAATTGGCGATCATGGTGGGACCCTTTGTGCCACCACGTTCGTTCTTTTGGTTGCCTGCTTGTTAGTCCATCAAAGTGTGTGTGATTATTTGTCTTTTGGGGTTCCCCACCCTCTGTCATTGGTCGCGCTATACATCCATAGCGCGTTCTATCTATGGGCATATAGCGCGTTGATCACCAGAGGGTATTTCACCCACACCTTCTGTCGGGGTTCAGATTGTCGTCTTCTCTGGTTGCATCTTGTATATTTCCTGTTGTGTATTCATTTTTTTTAAAATATATTTTTCATTTTATTTGTTTGTTAGCTCTAGTTTAGATATTCTTGCATAACATAGCATTCATCTTTGCATTTGGTTTGGGAGACCTCATCTCCCCACACTTTTAGGAGTCACACCACCCTCTTGGTGAAGGAAGGACCCTCCATTGAGCACTCCGTCTCATTGGACCGGGAATTCCTAAACCAAGCCTCCATAAGTCCCCGCACCCATGGATTCCCTCACGGACGCTGGACAGGTTGTACCTTTGAAGTCTCGGGTTTAGTTGGCCTATGCGTGGTGAGAGAGTGTTCCTAGTTGGCACCGGAGAAAAACACATTCGAAACTAGGATCATCCCTTGAGTGATCACACCAATTTGCATAAAATCATTAATTCACCAAGGTTCAAACAAACAAAAATCAACGGTAACCATTCCAACTTGTGTGCTTCTTTGCAAATTATTTTGCTTGAACTTTGATTGCATAATGGCTTACCTTGATAGATAAAATAACATGTTTAACCTTAATGAGGATGCACAACCTAGCACATCTTATATTCCTCAATCTCAACATGCTCGTCATAATTCTCACCATATTTTCAAGGGACCACATCCTCATTCTTATGGTGTTGCCCGGCCCCTGGGCAATGACCAATCTCATGGTCCCTCGATTCAATCGCGAGCCACTACTCCTACGGGACCGTCTCCTCCCGACGATGAGAAGGTCTCCCAGATCTTGCATGCATTAGATCATCTCACCCCCCAACAAATTCAAGCCCTTAAGGCCGTTGTTAAGGGTGCATCTCATTCCTCTCATCTTCCTTCCAATCCTACGCGGGTGGCCCACCCACTTCCCTCTTCTATTCACATTCCTACTCGGGTAGCCCATCACCCATCTCCTCCTATTCACACTTCTCCTCGGGTGATCCAATACCCGCCTCCTTCTATTCCTCCTCCACCACGGCCCCAAGGCCCATTTATTCCTTGCAACCTGGCCCATCCGGGTTCTTCTATGGGTCATCCCATTAATCCTCCACCATGGCCTTTTTATGCGGCCCCTCCTTCAAGGCCATGCCAACCCTCTGTTGCTCAAGTCACACCTCTCCAACGAACTCTTCTCGACAAAGTCACTTTGTTGGAGGAACAATTAAAGAGGGTTACGAGCCCACGGCCCGCTCCTTCTACTCCAGTCAATCCCCTCCACGCCGCTCTGAATGACATTACAAAGATGGAGAAAGATTGGAAGGATAGGAGAGACGGCTACGGCATCGACAGTGCGAGCAAGCAAGAGCCGGCGGGTTTCAACGTTCAAGTGGACGCCGTCCATCCTCCACCCATTCACCCAATTCACGCATATGGCCCTCCACCTCCACATACACAATACCATTACATTCCACCCCCCACATACACGCCTTCACTACGGTGTCCACTTGAACCCGATAATGAAGAACCGAGAATTGAAGAATTCAAGACGGCGCGTGATGATGAAGCTCTGCAGGCATCCCTTCCGAGTTGCCTTCGCTTCCCTCTCCCTCCACTACCAAAAGACCGCTATGCTCAGAACTATGCCACAGTTCCCGATCCAACCCCCATTTATGAGACGTCTTGGTGTTACGATGACGGGTCGACATTTCAATCACCCATACCGCCACACCATGAGTCTCATCCTATCCCTAACACCTCGCGCCCCATCCGGCATTTTCAATGCACTAAACCTTCTCCGTTCACCCCTCCCGTAACCACACCAATAGCCTCCATTCCATCAGCCTCCGCTGAACCTCCATCATCCCCCACTACGCCGGTCTCTGTCGAGCCTTCTATTACCCCTTCTCTTTGTTCGCCACCTCCTCCGTCCACTATGCCTATAACCCTTACTCCACTACTTAACCCTTCACCATTACCTGTGGCTAATCCTGAGCAGGATTCATCCCTTATTGTACTCGAGCCAACCCCGACTGCTTTCGAGCAAAGGGAGAAGCTCGACGTGTTTAAACCTTCGCTTCCACTCACCCTTTCTCCAACACCTTCCATTATACCTCCACCATCCATGGAGCCTTCCGCCTCCGCTTCACACCTCTTTACTACTCAGAATGGGAGTGCTTCTGCAAGTACTTGTACCGAAGATGATCAAGAGCCGGGCAAGAAAGATTTGGCCACGGTCATGATGTTCAAGATGCAAGTGCTTATTTGTCGAATGCCAATCCAAGTTGTTGTGCCAAGCATGGTTGAAGAGGCCAAGTCCCCGCCACTACTCACTAAGAGAGAATGCCAAGCGTTGATGCCACCCAAGGGCCGGGCAGGGCACCCCTTGTTCCAACTTTCAAATCTTGAACCCATTCTTCCATACAAGGGGCGAATGACCATTTTGTTCAACACTCTCTATACGCCACAACCCCTGGGCAACATAATGCTTCCTATCCCAACTTTTCAACTCTCTCACACTATTACTTTTCACTCTTCAAGGAAGTTGTCGTTTACCTTTGAAGCTTCGTCCTGGGTTTGTACTTTGTCCATTGGGCATACACTTTCACTACCATGGAGGGGCGGTTATCTTGGTGCTAAGGGGCCTTCCACTATTTTATCCATCTTCCATTCAACGCCTTCCATATTCTTGTCTGTCACATTTTCTTCATGGGCCACTCCAAGGGTAAGGAGGAGGATCTCATCCTCTCGCCCTTCATGTTCTTCATATTCTTTGCATCTCATGCATTCTGTTGCATCCATGCATTCATCACATCCATTCTATTGCATCCACATGCACTTCTTCTTTCCCGGGTTTCCAAACCCGTATCTTCCCCGCCTTCCGGAACCTCTAGATCCTCCACGTTTCCTATATCTTCCGCCTCTATCTTCGGGTTCTCCATGTCCCCTTACGCTCACCGGGCATTGTGCCCCCTCCAATCTTCCCTCAGGGCATCGCGCCCCTTTCCAGCTCTTGCACCCGCACTCCCCGAATTTCTCTCCCATCCTCCTTGGGCATCGCGTCCCATGGTATCTTCCACCTCTGGAACCTTCGGATCTTGCTCATTGGGCATCATACCCCTATGCACCATCACGTCTGAATCCTCCGGGCATCTCACTGATTCTTCTCGGGCGTCGCGCCCTTTTTCTACCTTCTCCCTCCAAGACCTCCGGATTCTCTTTCCTTCTTCTTAAGGCATCGCGTCCCTTCCCATCTCATTCCTCCGGAACCTCCGGATCCTTCATCCCTCTCTTTATCCCTTGGGCATTGCATCCCATGGTATCTTCCCCCTCTGGAACCTCCAGATTCTCCATCTTATTCTTTCTATCTTCTTTCAGGGCATCCCGACCCTTCTAATTCCATTCCTCCGGAACCTCCGGATTCTCCATCTTATTCTTTCTATCTTCTTTCAGGACATCCCGACCCTTCTAATTCCATTCCTCCGAAACCACCGGACCCTCCATCTTTCTTCCGATTCATCTTTCTGCTCCTCCGGGATATCACATCCTTCATTTTTTTCTTCCTTTTCCATCATCTTTTCCCCTATTTTTTCCTAGGGCATCGCGTCCCTCGAGATTCTCCTTCTCCAGGTTCTGATTCTTCCGCTCATGATTCTCCTCCTCTGCCTCCGGATCCTCCAGATCCGCCTCTTTCCATCTATCAATTTCTTCTTCTAATTCCTCCTGATCCTGGGTCCGACCTAACTTCTTCCGCATCCACTGCCTTGGGCATCTGCCCTTTCTCCCACTGCTTCTGAGGCTTTAGTCCTCACCACTTTTCTTGATATTCCGCTTCTTCTGTAGACTGTTCCATGTGATCCGGGTCTCCGCACCTTAGTAAGGGAGTTCTAGCCCTCGCCTCTCTTCCTTTTCTCCTTATTCGTCTGAATCCGGTCTGAGCACCACTCCTTATTAAGCCACTTCCAAATCCTTTGCTTCCAATCCTTTTATTCGCTAAAAGAGGACTATCTCACGACGATCAACCTCGTCTCTGACAGCTGCTTCTACAAAGGTTGCAAGGTAACATATTGGCGTAAGTACGCATTTTTATGATATCATTTTCCCACTATTTCACGCATGATTTTCAAAATGAAGTGCTTCTTAACAAGATTAAAAGTGGTGTTTTATCTTAGGTTTTTGTTTAATTAAATTATTCCAAAAAAAGTCTTTAGGCTTGCTTCTGCAGCACCTTTGGTTAATGAGAACCCAGCGCTGGGAGTATGATGTTCTCTCCCCGCTTGTTAAGAGCAACCCTTGGCTGGGCACCGCACACACTTCACGGCGCCCTTAGCCAGCTCCTTAGATAAACACCATCCCTACTTTGGCCATGCCATGAGTATATCTAAAAGTCTTTTCTCTTCTTTACTCGGCCGAATGCAGGGGCAAGAGGTTGACAGATACAATGACCAACTTCGGTAATCCCCAATACGAGAGGAGTCTCAAATAGGGGCAGTCTTGGCCCAAACTAAAATCAAATTTCACGATACATCTAGCCAAAAGGGCTATTATGAAAATCAAGTCAAAATCTCGATAAATGCAAAAGTATGAATTGTGGCATGACAAGAGTGGCAAAGTCCCCGCAGGGAAAACCCTAGTCGTATGCATGTCAAGGGTCTAAAAAAAATCAAAGGCACAAAGTCCCGACACAACAGACCACCTCTTTGAGGGGTAATACCTTGGAAGGAATTCAAGTCCCGATACCTCCCATCTTGCATAAAGCTTATCTCAATTATTCTTCTCTTCCCCCTCTAAGACCGAATGTTTCTCGGGTATGGCCTTGGTAAGGGGCACCGTTAATCAAGGGCAGTCAGTTATAGGGCGCCACCTCCAATGAACACCCAGCTTTGGGCAATTTTAAGTAAAAGGGGAAGGAACAAGGACCCCTAGCCAGTGGTTTAAAACATCCATTGATGCTGCATTAGCAATGTCTAAGCTAAAATTCCAAAAAAAGTTTGAATATTGCCAAAAATTCCAAAAAAAAACAAAATTCCAAAAAAAATTTGAATATTGTCAAAATTCCAAAAAAAAATCATATATATTTCCAAACAAAAATTCAAATATTCTTTTCAAAAACTTATAAAAAATTTGCATATTTTTGAAAATTCCAAAAAAATTTGCATTATATTTCTGATGACATTCTTTTGTAGAGGCACGCAAAATAAAGAACAATCACAAGAAGTGCAACAAATATCAAAGACTGTCTCATTCCACTATATAAGTCACAAGAGTACAAAATGAGGATGGATACAACGATCTCTCTAGCTCTCCCCTCGACCCTCCTGGTCTCCCCCTCTACGCGAGCTCTCAGCCTCCTCCTGTCCTCCCCGGGAAGACCTAGGAGGAGCCATCTGTCCTCGAGAAGCTGAACCCCTGTCACCGCGAGCTCCCCTCTCAGCATCTTCCCTCCTCTGATGCTCAGAGGAGGTAACTAAATAATCAGTACTCGAATAGGCTCGGGAGTATCCCTCACGCTGAGCCCGCTCACGCCCTCGCCGATAGCGATCCTCCGCATCCTTCGCCCGCTGCTCGGCGATCCCTAATCTAGTACGCAGCTCCACCCTCTCTAGCTCCCGCTCCACTCTCTCTCTATCCCATCTCTCTCTCTCTCTGTCCCGATCCTCCCTCTCTCTCTGTCGCTCACTCCTCTCCACCCCGAGGAGGAGGCGTAACTCTGCCACATCTCGAGGAAGCTCCTCCGCATCGCGGTGCCTCAGCTCTACTTCCGCTGTCCGCAGCTCCTGCTCCTGCATCCGAAATCTTGGTCAATAACTGATAATAAAATTTTTCAAGACTAAGATTAAAAGAACAGATTGCTTACTCTCTCCTGTAGGGAGGCCTCAGCTGCCTCCGCCCGAGCAACTGCACTAGCAAGCTGGCACTCTAGGTTGGTGTGGTCGTAAACATGCTGAGTGGAAGATGAAGCACCATGCGAGGATCGGACTGCCTCTAGCTCCTCGCGCTAAAAAAAGAAAGCATTACCATTAATTGAATTCAAATCCAAATCATTCTAAATTACAAGTACTTACCAGCTCATCGACGGTATGCTGGAGGTCCTCACGCTGCCGGATCGTGGAATCGAGGAGTCCATGTATCATGGCCAGTCTCCCCTCTATGTCGAACTGTAATAAGCACATGTCGATTACATATTGGATAATCAAGAACAAATGAATTTAAAGGCACACCTATCCACGAGCGCTCTGATAAACTCGGCTGCCGTATGCCTGAGAGTATGCCTGGAGATAGGCATCGTCTGAATCCGCTCCCGCAGGGACTGCTCGGCCACGCCTCTTCCAATTTGCGTACTGCTCCCGGGCACGCTGCCGCCAGTCATTCGTCCCCTGGAGGCCTCGAAAACATCGTCCAGGTCGTGGGTCCGTCGCCTGGGTTGGGAACTCTACCACCGCCTGATGGAGTCCTAGTGTCCTCATGATCAACCTATGGTATAGTGGCTCGACCAGGTTGAGGGCATGCAACCAGATCTCTCTACCGAAGTATGGGATGGCCGCCTCCACCCAGAGCATCACCTTGGCGTCCCTTTGATAGGGAGTCCAGACCACCTGCATAGTTTAATTCATCATTGCCCTGGGTCTCATTCAGATAATATAATTCAATTTCAAAAATCAATTTTACCTCTATATGGGGCATCATATCTAACGTCTCCTGAATATGAGTGACCTGGTCCTTCAGAGATCGGCTATCTCGTGTAGGGGTCCATCGTCTGGCCAGGGGCAGTAGATCTCCTCGATCCTCCCAAGCACGTCGGAGGGTAGGAAGATACAAATAACTCCAAACTTGAAATGAAGCTCATGTAATCAATATAAAAGGAAAGTGCATAACTTAATCATTGGAGTTTAAGGTTTAGAGAGATACCTGAAGTAGAGGGTAAAACCCCCCGAGTGAAGACTGGAGTGAAGAAATGCCGAAGCTGTCAAACAAATGGGCTAGGATTGCCGCACCCCAAGCATACCGTCCAACTCTGTCCAGATCCTCCAGTAGGGGTAGAAATCGGCAGCTCACTGCATCACCCTGAGTCGCTAGAAGTAGCTTGCCGATCAGCAGAATAAGAAACCTCCTCAGCTCCATGTTGGCCTATGCGCAAGCCTCAGTCGTGAAACTCTCTCTGGCTCCAGCCTCTAGTCTCCTCTCAGGAGCCGTCAAAGTCTCTCCCACCTCCCTCTGCGTGTGGAACAAGCCGAGACTCTCCTGCAAAGCAATCCTCGACACTAGCGAGGTCCGGCCAGTCCCCTCCATCTCCAAGCCTAGCAGTCTACGCGCCATCTCTCGGTAGTCGGGGTAAGTGCAGCCCGTCACTGCCGATCCATGCACCCGCAGCCCAGTAATACGGGTGACGTCCTCTAGAGTCGGGATCATATGACCCCAGGGGAAGAGGAAGGCCTTGCACCCTGCGTCCCATCTGGCTTTCAGAGCTCTTATCATCCCCACGTCAACTCTCAGCACCTCTATCTCCAGGAACTCCCCGAAGCCCATTCAGCGGAGGCGGGTCCGTTGAAACTCCGGTAGTGCGGAGTAGACGGCCCGAACCAATGTCCATGAAATCCGGGCACGAACTGCACCCTCCACACCCTGCACAACATAAAAGCAAGAGACATCAATTTGTGATCACCAAACAAAAGAAAAACCAGAAGATAAAAAAACTGGCATTTCTGTTCTTTATCGCGCTATATCGTCATAGCGCGTTCTTCAAGAACGCGCTATGAAGATATAGCGCATTCATCTTCCGTAGGTAGGGGGCGACCCCTCATTCCCCAGATCTTTTCCATGGGCTTTCTGCCCTACACATCGGTCTAAAGGGGCATCTCCCCTTCTGTCTTCATCTCATTTGAAAAGAAAAAAAACAAGAAAAATCAAAAGAAAGAAAGATTAGGGCGGTTTTCTTACCAATCGACGTTTTCGGGACGCCACGCCACCAATGGGCTCCGCCGCTGTTTCCTAGGACGCCGGGACGCCTTCAACCTCTTCGGCATCATCCGGGGTGATCTCCATTTTGTCCCCTTCAAGCTGGGCCGACACGGTCGCCTCCGAGTCGGCATTCTCTTCCACGGGAGGGGGCGTTCGTTGCTCCTCCACGCAAGATCGTTGACGGCCACGGGTGGCACGCCGTTTGGAGCGTCGAGGAGGATCCCCTTCCATTGGATTAGGGCAATGAGGGTTTGGGTTGGTGAGAGGGCGAGAGAGGGAGTCGAGAGAGGGAAGTATGGGTTTGAATAAGAGAAAAGGGGGGGGGGCAGTTTTTGAAAACCTGCGTGTGATTAACGCGCTATACGTACATAGTGCGACATTAACGCGCTATGTATATATAGCGCGATAACCAAAGTAAAAAGAGAAATAAAAATAGAAGGGGGGAGGGAGAGAAAAGGAAATGCCATGAGAATATATGTTGAGAGTGAATAAGAAACTTGTGTTCTTTTGCTTATGCGTGCCTGAATTTGCTTGAATTTGCTTAGCATTGAATTCGCAGGAAAGCAAAAGAAAGATGATGATACGCCAGCAGGTAAGTATTTATTTATCCATTCCTTTTATTGCATTACTATATGATACTTACATTATTATATTATCTCAAGGACCGGCTGGTTCTCCGTATATTTCGGGATTTGAGTTCCCCTCTACCAAAAACAGTGATGATCTAGAAACATGCAGTTAATCGTCGGATAGGTCGTTAGGTCAGACAAATTTGGGGACGATGGACTTCATCTCGCACGTCGTGGTTGCAGATAACTCTTGACCCAAGTCTGTTTGATTTAATAATATTATCCTTGAGTATCTTATATTTTATTTTTTTTCTTGGCATTTGTTTTAATGATTTCTTTTATTTTAGCCCTGCATGCATCATGCCTTTTGCATTCATAAATGCCCAACTCTTCTTCCTAATTAAGGATCAATAATGCTTATGTTCTTGAACAAAGAAATTCAATTCCATTCTGAATTTGAAAGATTACTCCTAGTTGGACACTGGATCTCGCTGGTCGATGTGACCTTTGCCAAGAATTTGCTTATCCCCTTTCAATCCGATTCAACTTATCCTCCTTCTTTTGATCCACTCATTAGCTGTGAATCGCACGATGGCGTCGATGGATCCGCCGGGCTCGCGTCTATTCCACTAATTGAGTGAAATCCGTAGTTGCTATGCGCCGCGGATGCCTCTTTTGTGTAAGAGGTTGATCAGCTCCCTTTTCTTTGTTCCGCGCCTAACATTCTAGACAAAGGTCATTGATGCTAGCTCGATCTTGTGGTTAGCACAGAGTTTTTTTGGATTATTCCTATCAGTTGTCGGTTGTGATGGGTGTCTCTTTTTCCTTGATATCCACTTATCAGTCCGCTCCACTACATTTCCACTTCATCTCCCCGTCACTACCACTCTGTGTCATCTCCGTTTTGCCTCCGTTTTACCTCCGTCTCGCTCCCCTGCAAAGCGGATATCAAGGAGGGGCATCTGTAGACACCCAATTTTGGCCGATAAATTAAGCATTTTCTTTGTTCTCCTAGTTAATGCCCCAATTGATCCTTAGTTGGTTGATTTTCTGGGATGTCTCTCTATTCTTGGCCCAACATTTCAATTCCATACCTTGGATCTCGTCTCGAGTTTGGCATTCCCGCGCTATCCGCTCTTATCGCTTTCTTGTTCATAGCGCGTTGTGGATGTAATTGAAGTTATCATTTGAACAGTTGTTATTTTCTTGACATCTGATCATTATAGCATCCACTTTGGATGTTATTCTCACTCAACATTTGATTAAGTGACTGCCCAAAGATTTTTTTTCTCCTTTTTCTAAATCATTTGATGGGCCTTTAATTATCGCGCTATATCGTCATAGCGCGTTCTTCATGAACGCGCTATGGTCATATGGCGCGTTATCAGGCAGAGTCCTTTTCCAAACCAGACTCCCTTCTTTCATCTCAGAGTCCTTATTTGGTAAGCTTCTGATTGTGTTTCTTATCCAGGAAGGTTTCTAAACCTAGCATGTAATATCCTGGACCTTTCGGATCCTTCTTCGCGGGTCCCGGATCTGGTTTTTGGAGTGTTCTGCTCTATTGAGTCCGAAATTTCGCTTCGAACATTTTTCGTGCTCGGATCGGCGCGATCCGGGGTCGTTACGGAGGCCCGGAGGCGTTCCGCGGCTTTTCCGCGCGTGTTTTCTGATTTCTGGTGTGTGTTTCGACTTTTCCTTCGGAAGCTCGCTGCGGGTGAACCGGGCCGTTCACCTGGGCACGAGTGGTACCGTTGCGATCGGTGCGTTCCGAGGATCGCGGGGGTGTAATTTTCTATTTTTCGGAATTTTTTGGATTTTCTATAAAACCCCCCCTATTTTCTCTTTCTTCCCACTTTTTTCTTCTTTTTCTCCTTCTTCCGCCTCTCTTCTCCCCACCGTGACCATCGCCCCTCTCCCCCTCTCTCTCCCATTCGGACGCGGTGAGCCCTTCTCCAGCTGTAGACGGCGGCAGGGCGATGGCGCGAACGCGTGGGCGGTGGTGAGGCGAGCTCGTGGGCGTGCGGCAAGCGTGGGAAACACGAGGAGGCGGGGTTTCCAAGGGCGTTCTTCCTTGTCGCGCTAGGGTTCCCTAGCGGGATCTGTCCTGTCGTCGGGTGTTCCTCTTGGGCCGTGTGTGTCACGGACACCCCGTGGAGTTCCGTGACCGTGTCTTTGGGTGTCCGGAGGTTCCATTTACCTCGATTAGCGTGCCCGTGGGCTTGGTGGGTCCGAGTGACCCCAGGCGTTTCGGGTTTCCGTGTTCTCGCTTGATCGAGTCACCGTGTATCGATGTGCGCGCGGTGGAGTCCCCCGCATGTCGTGAGTCTTCCTGGAAGATGATCCCCAAGTGGGTCAGCTGGTTGGCCGTGGGCGGTGCGTCCGTTCCTTCTCCGACTGTGGTCACCGTGCGATGGTGCTGGTACGTGGGACGGCCCCTGTACTTCGTCAGGTTCGGACGTTATTTTCCGTTGTCTTGAGAGTCTACTCCTTCAGTGACCCTCCACTAGTCGTAGCCCACCAGTACGAGGTGCTGGTCTCACCTGGGAGTGGTGTACGGGCACTCACCTTGAGACGGTTTGTGGACCGGTTACCGTAGGCCCCTCGTCGGTAGCCAGAGTCCGACTACGGGGGAAAACCGGTCAGAGGGCCAGACCTAGGACGCGTGGTCTGTGTGTGCACACATGGTTGGGGGCGGTTGGACCCACGTCGACGGACGTGACCCCAGCTAATCACTTGTTTGTGGTAACTTGTGTGGTGTTTGTGCCGTTGGTAGGATCTACCACGTCAGGCGATTCACCAGCGACGCGGTGTAAGACGTCAGGGGATGCTACCGGCTGTGCTTCTAGTGGGTGGTACTCCTGTCGAGTACGGAGTGTCAGACTGTCAGTCGGGCGTTTTCGACCTTCGGGTTTTGCCGGGTTGACCGTTGAGTTTAGTCTTCTCACCGTGACACGTATGCCGATTTACGTGCCGCAGGGCTTCGTTCTGTAGAGGACAGGGCTTTCCTTTCCGAGGTACTCTTTTACCGCTAGCGTAGTGGTTTCTCGTCTTCGAGGTAGGGTTCGAGTGATCCCTACTGAGTCTTGTTCTGAGACTCATTCTTTGCGTATTTTTCACCGTGTTTCAGGTGAGGCGCCACCTTCGGGGAGCGCGTCGGGAGTGCAGCGTGGTGCGGGCGCCCAGAGGTAGTGCCAGAGGTCAGAGCCGGGGTATGCCCCGTGTAGCTGTACTTTTTCCTTCTTGAATCTGTACTAGTGGTGGACTACTACTGTTGTTGTTATTTTTCTATTGTGGACCATGTAAAATGTTAATTTATTTCCTGCTTATTATTATAACTGTTTAACTTTTGCAATTACTTGTGTAGTTTCCACACCATCCTTCTAACCCTTCCGAGTCTTCGGACTCGTGGGTGGCGGTGCGAGTGTCCGGTTATCGGGCCTTCCCGGTAATTGGATTCTCGGGTCGTTACAGCTGGTATCAGAGAGCGGTTGTGGGATTATATGAAAATCATGAGTAGTTGTAGTGGTCCATTAGTCCACTGCGATGATGTACAGGTGACGCTGGCATTGGGCACCACGTGTTTGTTTTGACCTTGCCGTTTTTCGTGTTCTCTGTCTTTTGCTTCAGAAGCGAGCATGGCGCCGAGGAGGAGCTCTCGCTTTCAGCAGGGGCAGTCGGCTGGAGGTCAGGAGATCCAGCAGGGGGTCGAGGGGGACCAGGAGGAGCATAGCAGAGCGCCACCGGGAGCTACCGAGGCCACGACTACTGCGAGGGTTCCGGGGGCCGAGGATTTCTTCTGTGGCATGTACCAGCTTATGTCTCAGCAGTTCGGTGGAGAGGCTAGTGAGGGCTCGTCAGCTAGGGGTGGGCCAGGCCGAGCAGTGAGGGACTTTCTGCAGTTCCATCCACCTTACTTCAGCGGCCAGGTAGACCCTGATGCAGCTCGTGATTGGCTTGATGAGATGGAGCGGGTGTTCAGTTCTGCAAGGAGTACTGCCGAGGACAGAGTGGTGTTGGCCTACAACCAGTTACAGGATACGGCTCGGAGGTGGTGGTCTTCCGAATGGAAGATGTCTTTTCAGCTTCGTCCACTTGAGCAGATCGAGTGGGATGACTTCATTAGTGCTTTTGAGCGTACGTACTGTCCAGATATTGTGGCTACGCAGCGGATGCGGGAGTTTCTGGAGCTGGTGCAGGGCGACATGTCCGTGTTGCAGTACAGGGCCCGATTTGTCGAGCTGGGTCAGTATGCACCTCACATCATGGAGCATGAGAGAGTAAGGACCACGCAGTTTGTACAGGGCTTGAGGCTGGAGCTGAGGCACCATCTGATCACGAATGGGGCCACTGATCTAGAGACAGCGTTTCGTGTTGCGGTTTCTTTGGAGATGGATATGCAGAGGACTCGAGGACCGATCAGCCAGGGACAATCTTTGTCAGGTCGCAGCCATCAGTCGGTTACCCAGCAGCAGGGTTCCTTTCAGCATGCATCGGGTGGTTCGGGAGTGCCGACACCGGCAGCGTCGGTAGCAGGATCTGCGTCCTTCGGCTCGAAGGTCAAGAAGTTCTTGAAGAAGAGTTTTCGTAAGAAGCATAAGGACTAGGGGCAGGCTTCATCGGGCAGTGTACAGTAGCCGATTCCTTTGCAGCGCCAAGGATCAGTGGGTGGATCACGAGGACCTTATCCACGATGTGGTGGGACCCACCCAGGCAGGCAGTGCACGGCTCCGATCATCTGTTTTCGGTGTGACCAGCCAGGGCATATGGCGCGTGACTGTCCTCAGAGGCCGCCGCAGCAGCAGGTCCCCCAGCAGCAGAGGCAGCAGCAGCAGTAGTAGGGACAGTATCTGCCGCTACCCAGGTCAGCTAGTGTGGGAGGCAGGCAGCGGGCTCGAGGCCAGATCACGCACATGACCAGGGCAGAGGCAGTGTCGTCGTAGCTCGTGGAAGGTACCGTTCAGATTTTGGGTTGTGCGGCTCGGGTTTTGTTTGATTCTGGTGCTTCTCATTCGTTTATTTCGGAGGATTTCGCGTTGAGCATCGAGGAGCCGGTGACCCAGTTGTCCTGTGATTTGGCAGTGGAGTTGCCTTCGGGTGACTTTATGATTACCCCGTATTGCTTCGATCAGGTTCCGGTTTGGATCGATGGGCGGAGTATGCCAGGCAGGTTGTACGCGTTGCAGCTTCGGGATTACGACGTGATTCTAGGCATGGATTGGCTCGAAATTCATGGAGCGATGGTGGATTGTGGGATGAAGAGGGTCTACTTCCAGCATCGGAGCAAGCGGACCTTCTATTTCCAAGGTATCCGTTCCACCTCTTCTCGATTCCTCATTTCTGCTATTCGAGCCCGTCGGTTGCTTGATTCTGGTTGTCAGGGTTTTCTCGCGTCCGTGGTGGTGTCTGACCGGATGAAACCGAATGTCGAGGACATTCCGGTGGTGTGCGAGGTTCCCGATGTTTTTCCCGAGGAGTTGCCTGGATTGCCTCCCCAGCGGGAGATCGATTTTATGATCGAGGTTGTGCCTGGTACGGGACCTTTGGCGAAGGCTCCCTACCGTATGGCCCCCGCTGAGTTGAGGGAGTTGAGGGCGCAATTGCAGGAGCTGTTGGCCAAGGGATATGTTCGTCCTAGCTTTTCCCCTTGGGGTGCGCCCGTGTTGTTTGTGAAGAAGAAGGATGGTAGTCTGCGGTTGTACATTGACTATCGACAGATGAATGAAGTGACCATTAAGAACAAGTATCCGTTGCCGCGGATTGATGACTTGTTCGACCAGCTTCAGTCCGCGCGAGTGTTCTCGCGGATTGATTTACGGTCAGGTTACTATCAGCTGAGAATTCGCGAGTCCGATGTGGAGAAGACTGCGTTCAGTACGAGGTACGGGTATTATGAGTTTTTGGTGATGCCGTTCGGGCTCACCAATGCCCCAGCAGCCTTCATGGACTTGATGCAGAGGGTATTTCATCCGTATTTGGACCAGTTCGTGGTCATCTTCGTGGATGACATCCTTGTTTATTCGCGATCTGCTGAGGAGCACGCGTACCATTTGGGTGTGGTGCTGCAGACGTTGCGAGATCACCAGTTGTATGCGAAGCTCAACAAGTTCGAGTTTTGGCTCAGCGAGGTGCACTTTCTGGGGCACATGATTTCTGGTGATGGCATTTCCGTGGACCCCGCCAAGGTCGAGGCAGTAATGTAGTGGCTGAGGCCGAGGTCGATGATGGAGATCCGGAGTTTCTTGGGGCTTGCGGGTTATTATCGCCAGTTTATCCAGGATTTTTCTCGCATTACGACCCCGATGACTAGACTCATGCGGAAGGATGTGCCTTTCGTCTGGTCTGAGGACTGTGAGCAGAGCTTCAGGGAACTGAAGAGATTGCTCACCTCGGCTCCGGTGTTGGTATTGCCTTCTAGATCGGGAGGTTTCGTGGTGTGTACAGATTCTTCCGGCGTTGGATTGGGAGCTGTGTTGATGCAGCATGGTAGAGTGGTGGCTTATGCATCTCGGCAGCTAAAGCCCTACGAGGAGAACTACCCTACCCATGACCTTGAGTTGGCGGCGGTGATCTTCGCGCTGAAGATCTGGAGGCATTATCTGTACGGCGAGAATTTTGAGGTGTTCACTGACCATCAGAGTTTGAGGTATGTGTTCTCTCAGAGGGACCTGAACCTCAGACAAAGGCGTTGGATGGAGTTCATGAAGGATTATGACTTTACCCTGTCTTATCAGCTAGGCAGGATGAATGTCGTCGCCGATGCCTTGAGTTGGAAGGTTGCGGTCAGTGCCTTGATGTTGAGGAAGTGGAGGCTCTGGGAACAAGTGCCCGAAGTATCTTTCAGGCTCAAGATTCTCCAGGAGCCAGGGTTGGCAGTGCTCGCGAGTCTGACTGTCACTTCTGCTATCCGTCGTCAGGTGATAGAGGCTCAGCATGCGGACCCTGAGTTGCCCCTGATTCTGGCGATGGCTGATGTGGAGCTCGGCGAGGACGGTGCTGCGAGGTTTCGCGGCAGGTTGTATGTTCCAGCGGAGGAGCAGGTTCGTCGTGCAGTGTTGCGCGAGGCTCATGGGAGCAGGTACACCATACACCCGAGTGCGACGAAGATGTATCGGAACTTGCGGAGGCAGTTTTGGTGGCCTGGCATGAAGAGAGATGTTGCCGAATTTGTGGCCATGTGCTTGATCTGTCAGCAGGTGAAGGCGGAGCATCAGCGACCAGGAGGTACTCTCCAGCCCTTGGATGTTCCTGCGTGGAAGTGGGACCACGTGACCACGGATTTTGTGGTGGGGTTGCCGAGGACCCCGAGTGAGCAGGACAGTATTTGGTTGCTGGTGGATAGGCTGACGAAGGTGACTCGGTTGTTACCGGTCAAAGTCAGCTGGAGCGTGTCCAAGTTGGCTCGTTTGTATGTGGAGCGGATCGTGCCGTTGCATGGAGTCCCCATTTCGATCGTGTCAGATCGGGATCCGCGCTTCACTTCTGGATTCTGGAGGAGTTTCCAGCGAGCTCTTGGCACGGAGTTGGCATTTAGCTCGGCGTATTATCCTCAGTCAGATAGTCAGTCTGAGAGGACCATTCAGACTTTGGAGGACATGCTGAGATCCTGCTGCCTAGAGTGGCAGGGGAGTTGGATTCATCACCTACCATTGGTGGAGTTTAGCCTATAACAACAGCTTTCATTCGAGCATCGGCATGGCTCCTTACGAGGTGTTGTACGGGCGTCTGTGTAGGACTCCGCTCGATTGGTTTGAGGTGGGTGAGCGTGTTTTGACGGGACCGGATTTGGTGCAGCGATGTGTGGATGTTGTGCACCTGGTTCATAAGAACATGTTGGCGGCCCAGAGTCGGCAAAAGAGCTATGCTGACCGTAGGAGGCAACCCCTCGAGTTCGCCGTGGGCAATCGTGTGTTCTTGAGAGTTTCTCCGATGAAGGGGGTGATGCATTTTGGACGGCGTGGGAAGCTGAGTCCCCGCTATAATGGTCCTTTCGTGATTGTAGAGCGCATCGGTGAGGTTGCTTACCGGTTGCAGTTACCCCCTGAGTTGGCATCGGTGCATGACGTGTTCCACGTCTCGATGTTGCGGAGATATATGCCCGACGACTCTCACGTGCTTGAGGATTCTGTTTGGCCTGAGGTGACTCCAGATCACTCTCTCCCAGAGTTTCTGATCTGCGTGGAGGATAGGCGAGAGCAGCGCCTGCGGAACAAGGTCATCCCCTTGGTAAAGGTGGTGTGGCAGCGGCACTCTGGTGGTGAGGCCTCTTGGGAACGTGAGGACGAGATGCGTCAGCAGTTCCCTTACCTATTTGAGTGAGCCTTCCTCTTCTTTCCCCTTGGGTTGTTCTCAATTTCGAGGATGAAATTCCTTAAGGGGGGAGGGCTGTAATATCCCGGACCTTTCGGATCCTTCTTCGCGGGTCCCGGATCTGGTTTTCGGAGTGTTCGGCTCCGCTGAGTCCGAAATTTCGCTTCGAACATTTTTCGTGCTCAGATCGGCGCGATCCGGGGTCGTTACGGAGGCCCGGAGGCGTTCCGTGGCTTTTCCGCGCGTGTTTTCCGATTTCCGGTGTGTGTTTCGGCTTTTCCTTCGGAAGCTCCCTGCGGGTGAACCGGGCCGTTCACCTGGGCACGAGTGGTACCGTTGCGATCGGTGCATTCCGAGGATCGCGGGGGTGTAATTTTCTATTTTTTGGAATTTTCTAGATTTTCTATAAAACCCCCCTATTTTCTCTTTCTTCCCACCTTTTTCTTCTTTTTCTCCTTCTTCCTCCTCTCTTCTCCCCACCGTGACCATCGCCCCTCTCCCCCTCTCTCTCCCATTCGGACGCGATGAGCCCTTCTCCGGCTGCAGACGGCGGCAGGGCGATGGCGCGAACGCGTGGGCGGCGGTGAGGCGAGCTCGTGGGCGTTCGGCAAGCGTGGGAAATGCGAGGAGGCGGGGTTTCCAAGGGCATTCTTCCTTGTCGCGCTAGGGGTCCCTAGCGCTATCTGTCCTGTCGTCGGGTGTTCCTTTTGGGCCGTATGTGTCACGGACACCCCGTGGAGTTCCGTGACCGTGTCTTTGGGTGTCCGGAGGTTTCGTTTACCTCGATTAGCATGCCCGTGGGCTTGGTGGGTTCGGGTGACCCCAGGCGTTTCGGGTTTCCGTGTTCTCGCTTGATCGAGTCACCGTGTATCGATGTGCGCACGGTGGAGTCCCCCGCATGTCGTGAGTCTTCCTGGAAGATGATCCCCGAGTGGGTCAGCTGGTTGGCCGTGGGCGGTGCGTCCGTTCCTTCTCCGACCGTGGTCACCGTGCGATGGTGCTGGTACATGGGACGGCCCCCGTACTTCTTCAGGTTCGGACGTTGTTTTCCGTTGTCTTGAGAGTCTACTCCTTCAGTGACCCTCCACTAGTCGTAGCCCACCAGTACGAGGTGCTGGTCTCACCTGGGAGTGGTGTACGGGCACTCACCTTGAGATGGTTTGTGGACCGGTTACCGTAGGCCCCTCGTCGGTAGCCAGAGTCTGGCTACGGGGGAAAACCGGTCAGAGGGCCAGACCTAGGACGCGTGGTCTGTGTGTGCACACGTAGTTGGGGGCGGTTGGACCCACGTCGACCGGCGTGACCCCAGCTAGTCACTTGTTTGTGGTTACTTGTGCGGTGTTTGCACCTTTGGTAGGATCTACCACGTCAGGCGGTTCACCAGCGGCGCGGTGTAAGACATCAGGGGACGCTACCGGCTGTGCTTCTAGTGGGTGGTACTCCTGTCGAGTACGGAGTGTCAGACTATCAGTCGGGCGTTTTCGACCTTCGTGTTTTGTCGGGTTGACCGTTGAGTTCGGTCTTCTCACCGTGACACGTATGCCGGTTTACGTGCCACAGGGCTTCGTTCTGTAGAGGACAGGGCTTTCCTTTCCGAGGTACTCTTTTACCGCTAGTGTAGTGGTTTCCCGTCTTCGAGGTAGGGTTCGAGTGATCCCTACTAAGTCTTGTTCCGAGACTCATTCCCTGCGTGTTTTTCACCGTGTTTCAGGTGAGGCGCCACCTTCGGGGAGCGCGTCGGGAGTGCAGTGTGGTGCGGGCGCCCAGAGGTAGTGCCAGAGGTCAGAGCCGGGGTATGCCCCGTGTAGCTGTACTTTTTCCTTCTTGTCTCTGTACTAGTGGTGGACTACTACTGTTGTTGTTATTTTTCTATTGTGGACCATGTAAAATGTTAATTTATTTCCTGCTTATTATTATAACTGTTTAACTTCTGCAATTACTTGTGATACTTGTGTAGTTTCCACACCATCCTTCTAACCCTTCCGAGTCTTCGGACTCGTGGGTGGCAGTGTGAGTCTCGGGTTATCGGGCCTTCCCGGTAATCAGATTCTCGGGTCGTTACATAGTAGGAGCCTTTCCCCCTCATTAATCGGCAGGATTACCTTAATTTGAGCCGCCAAACCTTTGGATTGAATTGAACTCCGACCTAGGGTTGCTTCTCGATTTTTTGCCTATAAATTGCACCCTTTGGCCGTCGCTTCAGGGGGATGTAACTCGAGATATTGATGAGTAGGAGGAAGCTTTTCGTGCAAAATCAACAAATCCTCGCTCCTCACACATCCAAGGGAGTATTTAGGGATTATTCTCGTGTTCTTCCTCTTTCTACTCTCTCTTTCCCCAAAGCACTGATTTTTATTCTTGCATAGCATTGCATCCCGATTTTTAAACACTCTTTTACGAAACACATGTATACACGCACACCACACTTATCTTTTGGCCCTTCCATAGGGATTTAAAAACCACCAAACCCCCAGGTAATCGAGCCCCCCGTTTGTATGCTTTTGATTAAGAATAGGGGTAGGTTCTACTAAAATCTCGTTCTAATGGGCCTTTTATTTGTTGTTTATGATTGTTTGCAGGCACCAGAAGACTAATACGTGGAGCCCTTGCACCTTGGCCGGCCTTGGAGCAAGGAAGGAATGAATCCAAATAACCCCGCTTTCTGTCTGATATCGCGCTATAGGTTCTTGGCGCGATCTGAAGAACGCGCTGGGACGATACAGCGCGTTAATCTCCAGGCCTACGGCTGGCCCTCATGAATTTCTGAGGTATGTAACATGCCCCTATCTTAATATTTTTTATTATTTGGCATGTTTCTGGCCTCAGTGGCGATCACGGATCTTATTAATGCATGTTTCCCCCTCTCTTATCATCGATTTAGCGTTATATCCTGTTCAACCATCTTCCTTACAAATTCATCAATTTTGGGGGTGTTCTAAATCCACGATTCACACACCGCGCCGGTTTAACCCTCCTCTCAAAAGCCCACATCTCCTTCTTTGAACCTTAAAACGGCACGCTCCCCTGGCCACCCTTAAAACGGCGCGCTCCCCTGGCCACCCTTAAAACGGCGCGCCCATTTCCCTTGTATTGCATTAAAACGGCGCGGCCCCTATAGTCTTCTTAACACGGCGCGCCCCTTGCCCATTCTTAATACGGCGCCCTCCTTGAGGTTCCATACCCGACGCGCTCCCTTGCCATCCTAATATGGCGTGCCTCCTATAAAAAAAACACAATTAACTAAATGGAAGAAAAGCTTAAAAATCATAAATAAATTAAAAGAAAGGACCCAAACAAATGAATGAAATAAATGTTGAGTTATGATTTTTGTTGTGATTGTTAAGTTATGGTTTTGATGATAACTAAACTTAATGTGTGATTAAGCGATGATAACTAAACTTGTGGTTGATTGCTCATGCTCTTGTGGTGCGGACACCCGCGCGATCGAGAAACAAGATACGCCGAGCCACCGGTACCGTACGCGGAGCACCACCCGAGCCACTTCGGCGTCCATCTGGCTCGGAGACAGTCTGGAGACTCCCCCTTGAGTCTCGGCATTTATCACATTTACTGGGACTTTATATGTGTGTAGTGTGTTTTTATTTGTCTTTATTCGGTTTGTAATTTGGTTTGTAAGATGGGTTTATGTGTAATATGGACCACCTGGGTCCCGCGGGCCCCCCACACCTCCTCCCATTGATCCACCTCATCCCCAGGGCCCATGTGGGGTCAGTCAACATATCAATTGGGGGCTTCTAGAAGGGTGGGCCAAGTGGGGGACAAATGACTTGAAATGTCAAGGTTGGCCACCAACCTTGACACCATAGTCAAGGGGGTGCCCCCCTCTCACCATCAAGCATTTTATTTTTTTGTAAAAATGGTATTAGAACTAATTAGTTCTATCCCATTTGTTTATTCCCCAAACCCTAAGTCCAAGGGTATTTTGTGTCTTTTGGCCTTTCATATAAATGGCTTGTATTTCCCAATTTAGAAGAATTAATGAAGAAGAAATCTTGATTATTATTGGAAGGAGCCTTGGCCGCCCCCTTCTCTCTCTCCTCTCTCCCCCTACTGCAGCTAGGAAGGTTGCCTTCTGGAGGTGTGAAGCCTCCCCTATCAGTTCCGGAGCTCGTCGTCACCGCCGCCACCGTGCCACCATCGCACCGCCATCGTGTTCGTCGGAATTCTGTCAATCGGATGATAGCAGGCCCTTCCTCGAATTTCTGCTCTCAACCACGTGTTCTTCTTAAGCTGGGATTTTTAGGGCGTGTTCCAGAGGTCCCCTTCATGTTCTAAAAAAATTGGTTTGGCCTCTAGACTCCGAAATCGATTTTTCCATTTTCGTTCCCCATTTCATTCCAGATCTGGCTGCTTTCAGTCCAGATCCACTTCCACCCTGAGTTTCTAGTCTTCGGACCTCCTTTTGATTTTTCCAGGAGCTCCTGAATTTACTAGGAGTTATGTCCACCTTCCTCTCCATTCCCAATTTTTCGTGGAATTTTGAAAGCCCATTTCATATTTTTAGAAATTCTCTTTCAGATCCATCTACAATTCTGTCAGCCAGTGTCCAGATCCGACCACCAGTCAGTGAAAAATCCATAACAAATGGTAGCCTCCACCAATCCCTTCACATAAATTATTTACGTTTTCCTCTCTTTTGCCTCCACAACTTTGATGAAGATCTCAAGGTCTTAATCAGACGTCTACACCGTGGTCAAAGGCAACTCTCAGGAAAATTCCCTGCTGTTCTGAGATTTCGGGTACTGTTCAACAGAAACTTCAAAAATAGTTTAAGGCCCGATCTGGGTAGATCCAGTCGATACCTTTGGCCCTAGATTGAAGGACTTCAAGATAGCTTTCCAACGATACCTCTTGTGTCCCGATCCGACATCGAGATTGATCGCAGCGGCCGATCTCGCTGGGAAGCGCGCCAAAAAACAGAAGCCAAAATCCGTGGGCTGCTACTTCCCCACTTGGTGAACGGAGCCGATCGGTCTCCGACCGGTGTTTTCGGCCGACCGCCGTCCAAGGAGGCGCGCCACCAGGGGTCCCCATCACAGCGGGCCCCACCCAACCAGAGCCGGAGGTTGGAGCGGTCCGTGGGCCCCACGGACTCGTAGATCGCGCCGTCCGGATAGCACCAAGTCGCGGGTTCGGCACCGCCGGGACGACATCAAGATGCTACCCGTCAACCCGATTGTCGTGACTCCCGGGCCCCACATGTGACCTATTACCTCCCTGCGTGGAGTTGGTCAAATTTTTGTACTACTGTAAAAAGTGTTTAACCGGGAGTCCGAGATCGGCCGGGGTTGTCTTCCCCACGCCGGGTGCGTGGAGGTAACGGTCAAACTTCTTGGCATTTCATTTGCTTAGCTAGTATATGATCGTATGCCGCTGCGAGAGCGTAGGATTCTAGCCCGTGATTCCATGTCACCGCTGTGAGTGTGAGAGTGACCCGTCCCGTGACTCAACCTGAGTATAGAAGTGAGTCGGACTACCCTTGAACTTTACCGGTTCTTCAACCGCGCACGATCCGCGTTTCCCTCGCTTGGGACGACGAGTGAGCTTACATTTCTGTTAGCGACGTATAGCCCATAGGAGCTCTTAGTGTCGGGCCGAAGTCTCTCCAATTTGTGTGTTGCTGGTTGCATCTCCATCTAGAGTCTGAGGTCCGCATCATATAGAGTCGGTCTCCCGTGTCCATCCCGCATCAGTTTGGTATCAGAGCGAGTCGAGTCTAGGGTAGTCGTTGCATAAGTCTTGCATAGTCTAAGTCAAGTCTAGGATCATCATTATTTTCAAAACAAAAATAAGGTGTTTTAAAATTACATTTCATCCCGATAATCTGGTATCTTAAAAGGTGTTGTCCGAACGTTAGGCTATGCCTATCGGGAGATCTTCAGATCGATTAACTCCGCCGTGTACCGGATATTGGTTTAGGTCTAGGTGCATTAGTCGGTGTTTTGCATCAGTTTGTGTCTCCTAGTTCGTGTGTCTTTGCATGCCCACCCGTCGAGGTACCCAATACTCGCCACCACCACCTATGGCAGATTCCCGGGCCCGTAGCTCCGATGAGTCCTCGACGGTCGAGATGTTTCGAGCCATTATGGAGCGTCTCGACACGCGTATGGATGGCCTTAGTACGCGTCTAGATGGCGTAGGAACGCGTCTAGAAGGGAGAATGAAAGCCCTCGAGGATCGGGCCGAATCTTCGGACCAGTCCATCCAGTGTCTTGTTGCGAGGATAGCCGTCCTTGAGAGGCCCCCAGCGGCGGCGCAACCCACGCCGCCCAATGGTCAACAAGAGCCGGCTCACAACCTACTGCACCAAGGGCTCAGGCAGTGGATGTTGAGAGGCAACAGGTGCATGTGGTGGATGACTATGCATCTGATAATGAGCAAGGTGGAAATGGTCGTCGAAATCAACGACGGAACCGTGATGATGATGATGACGACCGCATTCTTAGGGGCGTGCGTGCGGACCCTCCCACTTTTAGAGGGTCCTTGGACCCTAGGGTGTATTTAGATTGGGAGGCTGGCATGGACCGGTATTTCGAGTGGTTTGAGATGACGGACCACCAAAGAGTCCGATACGCGAAGATGAAGCTGCAAGGGCATGTCCAAACTTATTGGACCAATGTGGAGAGCCTGCTCAATCAGCGACGTCAACCCCAAATCGGTACTTGGGATGATATGAAAACCAAGTTGAGGGAGAAATACCTTCCTGCCTCATATCGCCAACGTCTCATAGATAAATGGCAAAGCATCTCCCAACCGATCCGTGACCGAGTACACCGCCGAGTTTGACGAGTATTACTTACGGTGTGGAGTCACGGAAGAGAGCACCATGACTATATCACGCTTTCGAAGAGGTCTGCGGCCCAATTATCAATATGAACTCTTTCGCCGCAATGCGACCACTTTGGAGCAGGCGTATCAGGTTGCTCTCGAATTGGAGCAATTCGAGGCCGAGTTCGAGTCACCCCATCGGTTGGGCTCCTTTCCCTTATGTTGTGTCGAGCCCCGTGGCTCATCTGGCACGTATCCGAGGGCCCCCATGGCTCAACCTCAGGAGCCCGCTCACCCCGAGCCCTTTGCTCCTAGGCCTCGCCCTCCACCCCCGAGGGACCTTCCTCGTCCCCAGCATCTTACGGCACCCACAGCCCGTCCACCGGCACCCGCACCTCCTGCACGTCCTTTGCTACCTACACCTCCTATCCGTCAGGAGGATAAAGGGAAAGGACCCATGATTGGGGAGCCTAGTGGATCACGGCAGCTGTGTTATCGCTGCAATGGGTTTGGCCATTTCACCAACCAGTGTCCCACCCGCCCATCTCTTATCATTGGGGACACAAAGGCCGAGGATACCACCCCTGTGGGCCTCGAGTTAGTCACCTATGAAGCAAATCAGGAGCTAGCTGACGAATACTATGAGATTGAAGGTGACGGCCAGGATGCCCCACATCCCGATGATGCCCACATTGGGGTCGTCAGGTGTATTCTCACCCAGCCGCAGGCCAGTGATGATTGGCGTCGGACCACTATTTTTCATACCTTCTGTAGGCTGGGCAAGCATGCATGTAAAGTGATCATCGATAGCGGGAGTTGCATCAATGCAATCTCCATGGGTGCTGTCTCCCGTCTTGGTCTTACACACGTGGATCACCCTAGCCCCTATCGTGTATCATGGGTGGATTCCACTTCCATCCCGATCAGGCTGCGGTGCTTGGTCCCACTGCAGTTCTATGCCTACCGATGTCCTACCCATGGAGGTAGGCAATATTATTCTGGGTAGGCCATGGTTATTTGATCGAGATGCCACACTCCATGGCCGGTCGAACACATGTACCTTCGACCATGATGGCCAACGGATTACTCTCCAACCTCATCAGCCCAAGGGCCGATCAGTTAGGGGTCCTACTGGTCCTAGTGCTCCGGAGCCTTCCATTCCCGGGCCCAGTACCCCGTCCCCAGCTCGGGCTATGACCGTTACATCTGGCCCAGGTGAACCCTCGACTAGGAGATTGATGTTGATTAGCTCCCAGAAAATGGAGCGGGAGGCTAGTCGGGGCTTCCCCGTGTTTGCTATTGCGGTCCGAGAGGTAGAGAGAGACTCCGAGGGTGAACTCCCACCCGATGTCATTCCCATTCTACAGGAGTTTGCTGATATCTTTCCCGATGAGCTTCCCGAGGGACTCCCACCTATGCGGGATATTCAGCATGCCATCGACCTTATTCTGGGCTCTTCATTGCCCAACCTTCCTCATTATCGCATGAGTCCCACGGAACATGCCGAGCTAAAACGGCAGGTCGATGAGTTGATGCAGAGATGATCTATTCGGGATAGCATGAGTCCATGTGTTGTACCCGCTTTACTCACCCCGAATAAGGATGGCACATGGAGAATGTGCATTGATAGCCGTGCCATCAACAAAATCACCGTGAAGTACAGGTTCCCTATTCCCCGCCTGGATGACATGCTAGACATGATGGCTGGTGCCACTATCTTCTCAAAGATTGATCTTAAGAGTGGCTACCATCATGTGAGGATTGGACTAGGTGATGAGTGGAAGACCGCATTCAAGACCAAGGATGGTCTATATGAGTGGTTGGTCATGCCTTTTGGGTTGACCAATGTCCCTAGCACATTCATGCGACTCATGACTCAGGTCCTTCGACCGTTTATTAGAGTCTTTGTGGTTGTGTATTTTGATAATATCCTTATCTATAGTCGCACCACAGGGGACCACTTAGACCACCTTCGGCATGCATGTCTTCTTCTTAGGCGAGAGCAGTTGTATGCAAACCCACAGAAGTGTGCCTTCATGACACCTCAGCTTACCTTCTTGGGTTTTATTGTGTCTAGTACTGGGGTCTCCGCCGATCCGGAGAAGGTCCGGGCCATTGTTGAGTGGCCGGAACCCCGTACGGTTCATGATGTCCGCAGCTTTCATGGCCTTGTGACGTTCTATCGTCGCTTCATCCGCGGATTTAGCTCCGTCGTCGCCCCGATCACGGATTGTATCCGGAAGGGCACCTTTGTATGGACGAAGGCCGCAACTGCCGCCTTCAAGGACATCAAGAAGCGCATGACTCAGACACCTATCCTTCGATTGCCTGATTTCTCGAAGGTGTTTGAGGTCTCTTGTGATGCGTCGGGTGTGGGGATAGGAGGTGTGTTAAGTCAGGAGACCCACCCGGTTGCATATTTCAGCGATACGCTGAATGACGCGAAACTGCGATACTCCACTTATGATAAGGAATTTTACGCGGTTGTTCAGGCTCTTAGGCATTGGAGGCACTATCTTTTACATCAGGAGTTTGTCTTATACTCCGATCATGAGGCTTTGAGGTACCTCCATTCCCAAAAGAAGCTTAATTCGTGTCACAGTCGTTGGGTTGAGTATCTCGAGCAGTTCACATTTGTGTTAAAACATAAGGCCATAGTGGAGAACAACGTGGCCGATGCCTTGAGTCGGCGAGTGTGTTTGCTTACCACCATGAGCGCCGAGCTCATAGGGTTAGAGAAGATGAGAGAGGCCTATGTTGACTGTCCTGACTTTGGTCAAATTTATACCACTCTCGAGGCCGGACCCTCGAGAGACCTTGATGATTATGTGCTTCAGGAGGGCTTCCTCTTTCGAGGAGGCAGGCTTTATGTTCCCCGAACTTCGGTTCGAGACTTCTTAGTCTGGGAGCTACATGCGGGAGGTCTAGCCGGCCACTTTGGTCGGAACAAGACTATTGAGGCAGTTGAGCATAGATTTTATTGGCCGCGCTTGAAGCGCGATGCTTCTCACATCGTGGCTCAGTGCCGTACATGTGCTACGGCCAAGATGAAGAAGCAAAGCTCGGGCCTCTATACACCTCTCCCCGTGCCTGATGCCCCGTGGCAGGATGTTAGCATGGATTTTGTCTTGGGATTGCCACGTACCTCCAGGAAGCATGATTCGGTCTATGTGGTTGTTGACCGATTCTCGAAGATGGCCCTTTTTATCCCTTGCTCGAAGACTTCGGATGCTTCGAGGGTAGCCCGCCTTTTTCTTACTCACGTGGTGTGCAAGTTTGGGTTGCCTCGTACTATAGTGTCTGACCGTGACATTAGATTCACTAGCTATTTCTGGAAGACACTATGGCACATGATGGGTACTCACCTCAAGTTTTCCACTGCATATCATCCCAAAACAGATCGTCAGACCGAGGTGGTCAATAGGAGTCTGGGCGACCTTTTGAGCTGTCTTGTCAGGGACCGCATAGGGGATTGGGATCTCATTCTACCCATGGCAGAATTTGCATATAGTGATTCAGTTAATACGTCTACCGGCATGAGTCCATTCGAGATTGTCACAGGTCGTAGGCCTAGGAAGCCAGTGGATCTTGTCCCCATGCCCATCCATGCACGAGTGTCGGAGTCTGCCGAGTCGTTTGCTAGGCATGTTAGGAGTCTGCATGACAACATTCGTCGTCACATTGAGGCCAGCAATGCACGTGTTGTGACCCCTCTATGTTGATGATGTTGACACTTACTTTATTTCATTGGCAACACCATTGTTTTGATTGATTGGCAACTGTTTTTGATTTGATGAAATTGCTCTATCAGATTGACTATGTGTTCTTTGCATTTAATACACTGCTGTCTGCATTTCTTACTCTCATGAGTCTATACACTGGAAACTCTCATGTCGATTGAGTCTACACATTCATCACTTACCTTTCGCTCAAGATGAAGTCCACACACTGCATCCAAATTAAATTGGTTAAGGGTGTACAGCGTCAACGCATCATGATACAGCGTCAACGCACTTCATTGGATGTGTGTACAGCGTCAACTCGCTAAGTGTGTACAACGTCAACGCATGAAGTCTGGACATCAGTCTTAATATTCTAAGTCTGTACAGCCGTTGGCCTTGAACCTCAGAGTCTGTACATTGAATCACCAACTTCTTTGAAGCCCATACATCGCTCAAAGTCTGTACAGAGTCCAACGTCTCAGTTAGCGTCTCATGCATTTGAGCAAAGTCTGTACATCGGTCTGTCAGCAAGTCTGGACATCGTCCGTCTTTGTTAGCGTCTCAGGCATTGGGCTAAGTCTATACAACATTCAATGTCTAGAGCTTCATGAAGTCTGTACATCAGACTGTTACAGCAAGTCTGTACATTGTCTGTCTTCCTCAGTGTTGTGATATTTGAAGTCTATACATCCATCAGGAGCTTCAAGTCTACACATCGCTTCGCTCCATCAAGTCTGTACATCCACAGTGTTACAAAGTCTGGACATTGGTCTTCAAACTCAAAGTCTGGACATTGGTCTTCAAACTCAAAGTCTGGACATTGGTCTTCAAACTCGAAGTCTGCACATTGTCTTCGAAACCATAGTCTCTACAATGGTCTTCACACTTGAAGTCCATACATTCGATGTGCAGAGTTGATGTCTTACTGTGTCTTTGCTGATCAAGTCTACACAATGGTCGGTGGCAAGTCTGTACACTGGCCTCAGCTTTTTAAGTCTACACATTGGCCTCCTTGCATAAAGTATATACACTGGACTGTTTGGCAAGTCTTTACATCGGCCCTTGTCTTCGATGTCTATACAGCCCTTTAGCTTGCTCAAGTCCATACATTGGCTTCAAGACTTTCAAGTCTATACACTGAAGTCTTCACATTCGTTTGCATTACATGAAGTCCATACAGTGGGTAAAGTCTGTACGTTGCATTCTGCCTTCACAAGTCTATACAACGAAGTATATACAATGCAATGTACATACTCAAATCTTATGACTTCATTCTTGTTGCTGAAGGGAACAGGGTCGACGCTGGGAGCTTAAAGCGTCCACGCATCAGTTGACGAAGCCTTCACGATATCTTCCACTGCGTCAACGCCACAAGCAAGCAGCGTCGACGCAGCAGTTGAAGAAGCATTCATCTTCACAGGCTATTCCACTGTGTCAACGCCACAATTGAGCAGCGTCGACGCAGCAGCTAAAGAGACGAGGCTAATGGCTACTGGAATGCCTCACTGCGTTAACGCCATTGAGTGACAGCGTCGATGCAGCAAGTCAGATTGCTGACATTGAGCACGTGAACGGAGAACTCTATACATCGGACTGAAGAAGCTAATGAGGGGCACGTGATCCCAGGTACCTGGCTCGTGATCCGAGAAGGACAAGGTATCCAGATGAGGACACGTGTACTGACACTCCATTGCATGCTGCCACGTGGTCCAAATTGCTGGGCGGGAAACGTGGAGAGCACACGCCTGCTGCTGTTGTTGCTATATAAACAAGTCTTCTTCCACAGAAGAAGACTGATCGAAAGAAAAGAAGAGAAAGTCTATACAGCAGTGAGCCTTCGATCCACAGATAGAAAAGAGAGAAGAAGAAGATACAGAGAAGAAGAAATAGAGAAGAAGGAGAAAAAGAGAGAGGAAGAGATCGAGAGAGATTGAGTTGAGAGAGAGCTGATTGAGAGTGAGAGTGAGAGAGTATGTATCTCAGTCTCGTGGTTCAAAACCAGAGCTGAGCTTTGCTCTTAGAGCTATATTGCTTTTGAGTTTTTCTGTTTTCGTTTTGATTCTATCTTTCATTTCCGAATACTGTTTCTTCAAGCTGTGTGTCAGCGGTCTTGTAGTGGTAGTCTCCACTGGACGGGTTAAGCTGTATTTCCCCAGCGGTTGCAGAGGATCAGATCCTCTGGTCGGCAAGCTGTAGTGCCCAGCGAAGCTGTGTATCAGCGGGTTGTTTGGCCAAGCTGTAAAGCCCAGCGGACGCAAGCTGTGTTGCGCAGCAGGAAAGCCATACTCGGTTGAGTGTGGGGTGGACGTAGGTCGTTGACCGAACCACCTAAAAATCGTGTGTGCATTGTGTTTGTGTGATTGCTTGTGAACTGTGTGTGCTGGTATCCTTTGCTTAGCTTTATTGATTCTATCGCTCATACTTATGTCTAGCTTTCGATATAAGATATGGTGAATGGCTTTCATGGATCGACCTGTTGCTTAGCATTCTTCCATTAGCTTAACTGATGTTTGCCTAAATTCCGCTTTAGAACATATCGTAGTTTTAAATTAGGCAAGTTGATCTATTCACCCCCCTCTAGATCCACACTTAGTGGAGATAGACTGTGTCCATGTAACCCAACACTTGGTATCAGAGCCTAACTCTTCTACAGGGACTCATCGCCCGAAGAGAATAGGCAGAGATGGATGCTCGAGGGATGACTGCCGAAGGTCACTCAACAACGAAGCCCCCATTCTTTGACGGATCAAACTACGCATACTGGAAGAACCGTATGCAAGTGTTCCTCAAGGCTAAGGATTATGAGATTTGGAAGATTGTCAGCAAGGGACCTTATGAGCTGTCCCCGAATGAAGATGTATGGACCAAGGAGGAGATCAGAAGGTCCACGCTGAATTGGAGTGCTATTAATGCTATCCAGTGCGCTCTGCATCCTACAGAATTCTCCCGTGTATCTGCTTGCAAATTAGCTAAGGAGATGTGGGATGCGCTGGAAGTAATTCATGAAGGTACATCTCAAGTAAGAGAGCAGAAGGCCAATCTTCTTGTATCTGAGTATGAAGCCTTCAAGATGAAGCAGAACGAGTCCATCAGCGAAATGTACGCTCGGCTGACTGTCATAACCAATGGCCTCAGAGGTTTTGGAAAACCTCAGGCAGAGTATGATGTAGTGAGGAAAATTCTGCGCTCCCTGACTCCCAATTGGCACACCAAAGCAACAGTGATGGAGGAGTCAAGGGACCTGCGTAATACTAAAGCTGATGAGCTGATTGGCTCACTAATGGCATATGAGATAAACATGCCAAGGACAGATGAAGCCGAGAGGAAGAAGAAGCCGATAGCGCTGAAGGCTAGTTCTAGCAAATCAACAAAATCCAGCTCCAGCAGGTCTTCATCATCAGAGGAGAGCCTAAATGAAGAAGAAGATGTGACTCGATCTGAGATAGCCATGATGACTAGAGAGTTCAGGCGATTTCTCAGAAAGGGAGCAAGACGGTTCGGCCAGAAGAAATACAGTGGTGGCCGAAAGGATAAAAGGTATAAATCTAAACCTGCAAAGAAAGATGAAGCTAATGTCTGTTATCAATGCAGGAAATCAGGGCATCTGAAAATTGACTGTCCAGACAATCAGAAACATAAGGACAGGTCAAAGAAGAAAATCAAGAAGGGAAGAGCTATGATCACCACATGGAGTGATGAAGATGAAGGCTCTTTCAGCAACAGCTCAGATAGTGAAGCCGAATCTGAACAGCCCATTTGCCTTATGGCAACAAGCTCCGAAGATAGAGAGGAGGACACAGATGAGGTAATCACTAGATTTGAAAACTTCACAATTGCTGATTGGGTAGATGCTTATCATGACATAGCTGATAGAGCTGATGATATTAGAAAAGAGAATAGGCATCTTAGAAGAAAAATCAATTCCATGCAAAATGATAAAACACTAACTGATAAAATTGCATGTTTGGAATCTGAGATTGATGAATTGAAACTCACATGCTCTGAAGAAGATGAAATCAAAAATGAGTTAAAAGCTTCTAAGGAAGAGAATCTAAGGCTTGAAAATGAAATTGATGAATGGAAGCTGAAGATTCAGAAATGTGAAAGTGAAGTCAAAATTATCTCTGAAAAATATGAAGCTGTCCTCAATGTCAACAATGAGCTGAAAAAGGCTATTGATGAACTTCAGAAAGACAATGAGGATAAAATGAAAACCATTGAGAAAATGACCCAAGGAACAGATAACTTAAATGCTTTGTTAGGGTCAAAGGTTAATTTCAGAAAAGAGGGCCTAGGATTTAATTCTAGTGCAACAAAAACATTCGGAATGAAAACAATTTCATTTGTTGCTCAAAAGGAAAAGGGACCTCTAATTAGCATGAACTCAACAAATTTAATGAACAAAACTGCTAATCTGAAAAAGACCAGTGCTGAGGAGAAGGGTAAACAAAAACTCAGTGAGCCTAGTAGAGCTAGCACATCTAAGCAGAATCCTAGGGCTCAGACTCAGGTTAGGGGTCGACCTACACAGTCCAGTAAACCCCAGGTCAAGGTAACCAAGTCTCCACCAACACCTCCACCTCTGAAGAAGACCCAATACAAACCTGTGTATAGGTCAGCAGGGTCCAAAGTACAGGGGAGACAAAGTGCTGCTAGGAGTCAACCCAATTATTTTTATCAACCCAGAGCTCAGACCCACTATAATGCACAGCCAACCTACTTCAATAGGTCAAATTGGTCTAGAACTCAGGATAGGTTTACAGGTCTTGCACACCAGGGTGCTAAATATCAAAGACCTTACAGTAGAAATTGGGTCAATGGGTATGGTTACTGGACATCTAGAAATCAATATTTTCATAGCCAGCCCAGGAACTACTATGGCCAAAATTTTGTGAACACACCCTGGCCAAGGCACTGGCACAGAAATAACAATACTGTCAATAATCATGCTGCTGCCAATAAGAAAAAGAATAATAAAAAGAAAAGGAACAACAACAGAACAAAATCTGTAGGATCCACTGAACAAAATTCATTTAAACAAATGTGGATTCCGAAACATTTGCTTTCCTGCTTTGCTTCTAGTTCATTTACCTTGGAGCCCAATCAGTCTTGGGTTCCAAACTTCTCTACCTAATTGTGTATGCAGGTATGTCTGGCAGCCAAGAATAACTTGTGGTACATGAATAGCGGCTGCTCCAGGCATATGACAAGAGAT
This sequence comes from Amorphophallus konjac, assembly GCA_022559845.1. Lineage (NCBI taxonomy): Eukaryota > Viridiplantae > Streptophyta > Magnoliopsida > Alismatales > Araceae > Amorphophallus > Amorphophallus konjac. The sequence continues at coordinate 156,071,456 of CM040121.1, forward strand.
AAGGCCAAATTTTACATACTGACTGAGAAAGTAGAAGGCCTTATCACCTTTGGAAGCAACACAAAGGGTAGGATTATCGGATCAGGTAAGGTAGGTAAGTGTTCTACCTGCTGCATTGATGATGTTATGCTGGTTGAAGGGTTAGCCTATAATCTACTTAGCATTAGCCAGTTATGTGATAAAGGTTACAATGTTTTATTTAACTCTCAATGCTGCAAAGTTTTTGAACCTGATTCTGATATTGTCAAATTTTCTGGAAAAAGAATAAATAATACTTACATGATAAATTTAGATGAAATTCAACACACTAACCTTTGCCTTACTGCCAGTAGAGAAGACATAGCATTTTTATGGCATCGTAGGTTAGGTCATGCTAGCTACACTGTTTTGCACAAATTAAATAAGCATGGCATGGTTAGAGGACTTCCTGAAGTCTCATTCAAGAAAGAAAATAAAATCTGTGATGCATGCACTCAATCAAAGATAACTAGAAAGTCATTTAAGTCTAGAACTGAAAATCTGTCTTCCAAACCCTATGAGCTGATACATATGGACCTTTTTGGGCCAACTAGATCTGTCAGCCTATCAGGGAGGAGGTATGGGTTTGTCATGGTAGATGACTTTTCTAGGTATACTTGGGTTTATTTCTTATCTAATAAGAGTGATGCTTTCTCAGAATTTCAGGAGTTCTATGTTAAAACAAATCAGAAAATTGAAAATATTTTGTCTGATCATGGAGGTGAGTTTGAAAACTCACAATTTGATGAATTCTGCAGGTCAAATGGAATCAACCACAGGTACTCCTCACCAAGGACACCTGAGCAGAATGGAGTTGTGGAAAGAAGGAACAGAACCCTAGTGGAAATGGGTCGTACACTTCTTGTCGAAGGTGGTCTACCAAGGAAATTTTGGGCTGAAGCAGTGAACACTGCCTGTTATGTAATTAACAGAGCCATGGTAAGACCTTCTACCCAGCAAACACCATATGAGATATTAAAAGGTAAGAAACCTTCTATTGCTCACTTCAAGGTTTTTGGTTGTAAATGTTTCATTCACATAAATGATAAAAAGGACCTTGATAAATTTGAACCTAAAGGAGAACCAGGAATTTTTCTTGGCTATTCTGAAAACACCCGAGCATACAGAGTGTACAATTTGAACTTTAAAACTGTTGAAGAATCTCCACACATAGTTTTTGATGAATCCTTGGCAAATTCTAATGTTGGTCAATGCAGGAATGAAAACAATGGTGAAATTCTGAAGGAAGGAGATCCTGCAGACAAATCCGAGGATGAAGAAGAACATAAAGAGCTTAATGAAGAGGAGCCTACAGTTCAGGAAGAGGTAAATCAAGTTCATGATACTCCAATTGCAAATATTAGATATCTCAAGGATCATCCTGTAGAAAATGTTATTGGAAATCTGCATGACCCCCCTAGGACTAGAGGCCACTTAAGAATTCAACATGAACTGAATGCTTATGCTTTTATATCAAACATAGAACCCAAGTCCATTGACTGTGCTCTCCAAGATGTGCATTGGATTAATGCCATGCATGAGGAGCTCAATCAGTTTGACAGGAATAAGGTGTGACTTTTGGTTCCACCTCCTGATCATGAAACAGTCATAGGGACTAAATGGGTATTTAGAAACAAAACTGATGAAGCGGGGAATGTTATTAAAAATAAAGCCAGACTTGTAACTCAGGGGTACAATCAGGAATTTGGAATTGACTTTGAAGAGTCTTTTACCCCTGTAGCTAGGTTAGAAACAATAAGAATTTTATTGGCTTATGCATGTTCCCTAGGAATAAACCTTCAGCAGATGGATGTGAAATCTGCTTTTCTAAATGGGGAAATTAATGAGGATGTCTATGTGAGACAGCCTCCTGGGTTTGAATGTTTAGATTTCCCTAATCATGTTTACAAGCTCAATAAAGCTCTCTATGGTTTAAAGCAAGCTCCTAGAGCTTGGTATGACAAGTTGAGCAAATTTCTCACCGACAAGAACTTCACAAGAGGTATAGTGGATCAAACATTGTTTACCAAGGTAAGCCATCCAGATATTCTTATCATTCAGATTTATGTGGATGACATTGTGTTTGGGTCAACTAACCTCAAAATGTGTGAGGAATTCTCTCAAATAATGACTGATGAATTTGAAATGAGCTCAATGGGTGAGCTCAAACTATTTCTTGGACTGGAGGTTACACAAACAGAAGATGGCATCTTCATCTCTCAGTCCAAGTATGTAAAGAATTTATTGAAGAAGTACAAAATGGACAACCTCAAGGAAATAGCTACTCCAATGGGTACATCAACCAGTTTGGATGAAGATTCTAAAGGTAAACCTGTGGACCAAAGGCTATACAGAGGTATGATCGGATCTCTTCTCTATCTTACAGCATCTAGGCCTGATATACAATTTGCTGTGTGTTTATGCTCTAGATTTCAGGCTAGTCCTAAAGAAAATAACTTTAAGGTTGTGAAAAGAATTTTTAGGTATTTACTAGGCACCCAAGAACTAGGTCTATGGTATTCTGCTAAGTGTGAGTTAGAGCTTCTAGCCTACACTGATGCAGACTATGCTGGGTGTCGAGTAGATAGAAAAAGTACCAATGACTACTGTCAATTCCTTGGTGGCTGTCTAGTGTCTTGGGCATCTAAGAAGCAACACACTGTAGCATTATCCACAGCTGAAGCTGAGTATGTTGCAGCATGTAATTGTGCAGCCCAAGTACTTTGGATTAAGCACCAACTGGCTGATTATCAGATAAATCTGGGATGCATTCCACTTTTATGTGATAATACTAGTGCTATATACCTTGCTAAAAATCCTGTTCACCATTCTAGGACTAAGCATATAGAGATAAAACATCATTTTCTTAGAGATGCTGTAAATAAAAAGGAGATTGAAATGAATTTCATAGAAACTGAAAAATAAATTGCTGATATTTTTACTAAGCCTCTTGGGAATGAAAATTTTGAGTTTCTTAGAAGAGAACTTGGCTTATGTAAATTTCAGCATGATGAATGATTGTTTAATTACTGTGAATAAAATCTCTGATGTGGACTTGTTTTTGATTGCTTGGATAAATCATGTGGATGTGAATGTGGATGTAGAACTGTCCTGCATTGCATATATTCAGGGGGAGCTTGTTGTGTCTTTGCATGTCTTTGCATATCATTCATTCATGACATATGCATAAGCTCTCTCTCAATTAATTCTTGCCATGTTGCATGCATACAGACAGGGGGAGTATTGCTAGAAATTCAGAGTGGTTTCAACTTTCTTGAAGTCATTCAACCTTTAACTCTGAATACTTGTCTCTGACATTATGGCAATCTGTTGGTCAGTTCTGATTTCTAAGCAGTAGAAAATGGACTTCTTCGTTTAAAAGAATTTGAATTGTTCAAAGACTGATGTAATGGTTTAAATATTATAATGGTTGGAGTTTAAAGATTGTAATCAGTATATAAGTAAGTTAAAAATTGATAAAACTCTCAACCTCTTTCTAATTTCATGTCAGACAAAGCTAATCATATCTGAAATCTGAAAACTCATCTGAAATCATGTCGGAGAGATTAAGTATGTGTATTGTTCTTAAACAAGTCATTCTGAAACATAAAAAGGACAGCTAAGAAAGATACTGAAAAATATTGAAAATCATTGAAAATATATATATTGGCAGAGCAATGACTGGTAATCACTAAGAAACTGAGTGATCCATCAAAGAAGTGGACAACACTCATGTCATGAAGTGTATCAGCTATCTCTGTTTAAAATGTTCAAGACAGCAGGCTGGTTTCACTGAGTACCTGGGGGTAACTGGTGTCTGATAAACGTGTACCCTCACACAAAAAGGTGTAACTCAGCTCTGTTGAATTTGATCATAGGCAGAATGGTCCATCTTGTTGAGTATCTAGGGGTATTGGCGTCTTATAAACGTATACCCTTAAGCAGAAAGACTTGTGGTACCTGAATGCTCAAAATGATCTAATATTGATAATGCTGCTCCTTCAAAAGAAAAGTTCATGAGTGTAAATTTGTTTAGTTTCAATACATGACTTGGGTTCTCTCAATATTTTTTGAGACTATGAAAGTAAGATATCATGAAAACTGAATCTTTCATGTAAATTTGATTCTGGTTTATTGTTTTATCATGCACAGTGAACTTATCTATTGCTTGTAGTGCATGAACTCCAAATTTTATCATCATTAAACCAGAACTTTTTCTGACAGCAGTTTCTAATTTCATATGACTGAAGACTCTATGCTTTAGAATGCTTATTCATGAACTACCTGTTCAGAATGCCAGTCAGTTCTTCTCTTGATTCCTCCATTGCACTTAATTTTTTCCTCCTCTTTGTTGATGGCAAAGGGGGAGAATATTGTCTAGGGGATGTCTAGGGGGAGAATATATATGTCTGAATTCTGAATTCAATTCTGAATTCATTCCAAGGGAGAGTTTGAGGCAGTGAGTTGCATGCCTTCATAGCATCTGCATGTCAATCTACATAACACATCATGTCTTTCATCAAACATATATCTATATGACAGGATGTTGCTCTTCTACTTCATATGGGGTTGCCATCATCAAAAAGGGGGAGATTATTGTGACCCCTCTATGTTGATGATGTTGACACTTGCTTTATTTCATTGGCAACACCATTGTTTTGATTGATTGGCAACTATTTGTGATTTGATGAAATTGCTCTATCAGATTGACTATGTGTTCTTTGCATTTAATACACTGTTGTCTGCATTTCTTACTCTCATGAGTCTATACACTGGAAACTCTCATGTCGATTGAGTCTACACATTCATCACTTACCTTTCGCTCAAGATGAAGTCCACACACTGCATCCAAATTGAATTGGTTAAGGGTGTACAGCGTCAACGCATCATGATACAGCGTCAACGCACTTCATTGGATGTGTGTACAGCGTCAACTCGCTAAGTGTGTACAGCGTCAACGCATGAAGTCTGGACATCAGTCTTAATATTCTAAGTCTGTACAGCCGTTGGCCTTGAACCTCAGAGTCTGTACATTGAATCGCCAACTTCTTTGAAGCCCATACATCGCTCAAAGTCTGTACAGAGTCCAACGTCTCAGTTAGCATCTCATGCATTTGAGCAAAGTCTGTACATCGGTCTGTCAGCAAGTCTGGACATCGTCCGTCTTTGTTAGCGTCTCAGGCATTGGGCTAAGTCTGTACATCATTCAATGTCTAGAGCTTCATGAAGTCTGTACATCAGACTGTTACAGCAAGTCTGTACATTGTCTGTCTTCCTCAGCGTCGTGATATTTGAAGTCTATACATCCATCAGGAGCTTCAAGTCTACACATCGCTTCGCTCCATCAAGTCTGTACATCCACAGTGTTACAAAGTCTGGACATTGGTCTTCAAACTCAAAGTCTGGACATTGGTCTTCAAACTCAAAGTCTGGACATTGGTCTTCAAACTCGAAGTCTGCACATTGTCTTCGAAACCATAGTCTCTACAATGGTCTTCACACTTGAAGTCCATACATTCGATGTGCAGAGTTGATGTCTTACTGTGTCTTTGCTGATCAAGTCTACACAATGGTCGGTGGCAAGTCTGTTCACTGGCCTCAGCTTTTCAAGTCTACACATTGGCCTCTTTGCATAAAGTATATACACTGGACTGTTTGGCAAGTCTTTACATCGGCCCTTGTCTTCGATGTCTATACAGCCCTTTAGCTTGCTCAAGTCCATACATTGGCTTCAAGACTTTCAAGTCTATACACTAAAGTCTTCACATTCGTTTGCATTACATGAAGTCCATACAGTGGGTAAAGTCTGTACGTTGCATTCTGCCTTCACAAGTCTATACAACGAAGTATATACAATGCAATGTACATACTCAAATCTTATGACTTCATTCTTGTTGCTGAAGGGAACAGGGTCGACGCTGGGAGCTTAAAGCGTCCACACATCAGTTGACGAAGCCTTCACGATATCTTCCACTGCGTCAACGCCACAAGCAAGCAGCGTCGACGTAGCAGTTGAAGAAGCATTCATCTTCACAGGCTATTCCACTGCGTCAATGCCACAATTGAGCAGCGTCGACGCAGCAGCTAAAGAGATGAGACTAATGGCTACTGGAATGCCTCACTGCGTTAACGCCATTGAGTGACAGCGTCGACGCAGTAAGTCAGATTGCTGACATTGAGCACGTGAACGGAGAACTCTATACATCGGACTGAAGAAGCTAATAAGGGGCACGTGATCCCAGGTACCTGGCTCGTGATCCGAGAAGGATAAGGTATCTAGATGAGGACACGTGTACTGACACTCCATTGCATGCTGCCACGTGATCCAAATTGCTGGGCAGAAAACGTGGAGAGCACACGCCTGCTGCTGTTGTTGCTATATAAACAAGTCTTCTTCCACAGAAGAAGACTGATCGAAAGAAAAGAAGAAAAAGTCTATACAGCAGTGAGCCTTCGATCCACAGATAGAAAAGAGAGAAGAAGAAGATACAGAGAAGAAGAAATAGAGAAGAAGGATAAAAAGAGAGAGGAAGAGATCGAGAGAAGAGAGAGGAAGAGATCGAGAGAGATTGAGTTGAGAGAGAGCTGATTGAGAGTGAGAGTGACAGAGTATGTATCTCAGTCTCGTGGTTCAAAACCAGAGCTGAGCTTTGCTCTTTAGAGCTACATTGCTTTTGAGTTTTTCTATTTTCGTTTTGATTCTATCTTTCATTTCCGAATACTGTTTCTTCAAGCTGTATGTCAGCGGTCTTGCAGTGGTAGTCTCCACTGGACGGGTTAAGCTGTATTTCCCCAGCGGTTGCAGAGGATCAAATCCTCTGGTCAGTAAGCTGTAGTGCCCAGTGAAGCTGTGTATCAGCGGGTTGTTTGGCCAAGCTGTAAAGCCCAGCGGACGCAAGCTGTGTTGCGCAGCAGGAAAGCCATACTCGGTTGAGTGTGGGGTGGACGTAGGTCGTTGACCGAACCACCTAAAAATCGTGTGTGCATTGTGTTTGTGTGATTGCTTGTGAACTGTGTGTGCTGGTATCCTTTGCTTAGCTTTATTGATTCTATCGCTCATACTTATGTCTAGCTTTCGATATAAGATATGGTGAATGGCTTTCATGGATCGACCTGTTGCTTAGCATTCTTCCTTTAGCTTAACTGATGTTTGCCTAAATTCCGCTTTAGAACATATCGTAGTTTTAAATTAGGCAAGTTGATCTATTCACCCCCCTCTAGATCCACACTTAGTGGAGATAGACTGCGTCCATCTAACCCAACACTTGGTATTTATAGGATCGAGCCCCTACCGTTGCACTAAAAGCTCGAGCTGGTAGCGAAGGCGGAACCTTATTTCCTTATGGCAGCGCAGAACCCCACACTATCGTGCTGTGGGTGGACATGAGGGGCTTCGCACATGGACCCCATAATCCATGCGGCGGGTTGGGCTGTCAAGCGCCGATGCACCACGTGGGTCCCATACCCCACGTGGAGCAACAAATCACAAGGGAGACGCTGGAAAATCCAACAATCTCCCCCCCAGCGACACCCGAGGGATTTGAACCCGCGACCTCGCTCAGATACCAGTTTATAGGATCAATCCCCTACCGTTGCGCTAAAAGCTCGAGCTGGTAGCGAAGGCGGAACCTTATTTCCTTATGGCAGCGCAGAACCCCACACTATCGTGCTGTGGGTGGACATGAGGGGCTTCGCACATGGACCCCATAATCCATGCGGCGGGTTAGGCTGTCAAGCGCCGATGCACCACGTGGGTCCCATACCCCACGTGGAGCAACAAATCACAAGGGAGACGTTGGAAAATCCAACAGCACGGTATAAGGAGCTAGCCGATGCCCATCAACACCACCGAGAGTTCCAAGAGGGTGAATATGTCATGATCAGGATAAGACCTGAACGGTTTCCCTCTGGAACCGTAAAGAAACTGCAAGCTCGCGGAGCCGGTCCATTTAGAGTGTTGAAACGCGTTGGATCCAATGCATATGTTGTGGACCTGCCTGAGGAATATGGTATAAGCTATACTTTTAATGTATCGGATATAGTTGCATATAGGGACCCAGCGGTGATCCCTAGTGAGCCTTTCGAGCCATCCCCTCCCATTGAGAGTGATCCCACACCTGAGTGTCCACCTCCAGCCCCTTTTCCACGGCAGCGAGAGCATATAGATCATATACTGGATGAGCAGGTGACAGTTACCAGGAGTGGATCCTACCCGCGCTACCTAGTGCGATGGAGAGGACGGCCCGTCACCGAGGATACGTGGATCACCCATGGAGAGTTGCAGCGAATTGATCCGAACCTACTGGAGCGGTACAATAGTGATGCAGACCCTTACTCGACAGGGTCGAGTTTCTCCCACCCAAGGAGAATTGGTGCGGACACCCGCGCGATCGAGAAGCATGATACGCCGAGCCACCGGTACCGTACGCGGAGCACCACTCGAGCCACTTCCGCGTCCATCTGGCTCAGAGATAGTCTGGTGACTCCCCCTTGAGTCTCGGCATTTATCACATTTACTGGGACTTTATATGTGTGTAGTGTGTTTTCATTTGTCTTTATTCGGTTTGTAATTTGGTTTGTAAGATGGGTTTATGTGTAATATGGACCACCTGGGTCCCGCGGGCCCCCCCAGACCTCCTCCCATTGATCCACCTCATCCCCAGGGCCCATGTGGGGTCAGTCAACATGTCAATTGGGGGCTTCTAGAAGTGTGGGCCAAGTGGGGAACAAATGACTTGAAATGTCAAGGTTGGCCACCAATCTTGACACCATAGTCAAGGGGGCGCCCCCCCCTCACCATCAAGCATTTTATTTTTTTGTAAAAATGGTATTCAAACTAATTAGTTCTATCCCATTTGTTTATTCCCTAAACCCTAAGTCCAAGGGTATTTTGTGTCTTTTGGCCTTTCATATAAATGGCTTGTATTTCCCAATTTAGAAGAATTAATGAAGAAGAAATCTTGATTATTGTTGGAAGGAGCCTTGGCCGCCCCCTTCTCTCTCTCCTCTCTCCCCCTGTTGCATCTGGGAAGGTTGCCTTCTGGAGGTGTGAAGCCTCCCCTATCAGTTCTGGAGCTCGTCTTCGCCGCCACCGTCGCCACCGTGCCGCCATCGCACCGCCATTGTGTTCGTCGGAATTCTGTCAATTGGGTGATAGCAGGCCCTTCCTCGAATTTCTGCTCTCAACCACGGGTTCTTCTTGAGTTGGGATTTTTAGGGCGTGTTCCAGAGGTCTCCTCCATGTTCTAAAAAAATTGGTTTGGCCTCTAGACTCCGAAATCCATTTTTCCATTTTCGTTCCCCATTTCATTCCAGATCTGGCTGCTTTCAGTCTAGATCCACTTCCGCCCTGCGTTTCTAGTCTTCGGACCTCCTTTTGATTTTTCCAGGAGCTCCCAAATTTAATGGGAGTTATGTCCACATTCCTCTCCATTCCTAATTTTTCGTGGAATTTGAAAAGCCCATTTCATATTTTTAGAAATTCCCTTTCAGATCCATCTACAGTTCTGTCAGCCAGTGTCTAGATCCGACCACTAGTCAGTGTAAAATCCATAACAAATCGTAGACTCCACCAATCCCTTCACATAAATTATTTCCGTTTTCCTCTCTTTTCCTTCCACAACTTTGATGAAGATCTCAAGGTCTTAATCGGACGTCTACCCCGCGGTCAAAGGCAACTCTGAGGAAAATTCCCTGCTGTTTTGAGATTTCGGGTACTGTTCAATAGAAACTTCAAAAATAGTTTAAGGCCCGATCTGGGCAGATCCAGTCGATCCCTATGGCCCTAGATTGAAGGACTTCAAGAGAGCTTTCCAACGATAGCTCTTGTGCCCCGATCCGACGTCGGGATTCATCGCAGCGGCCGATCTCGCCGGGGCGCACGCCGGAAAACAGAAGCCAAAATCCGTGGGCAGCTACTTCCCCACTTGGTGAACGGAGCCGACCGGTGTTTCCTGCCAACCGCCGTCCAGGGAGACACGTCACCAGGGGTCCCCATCACAGTGGGCCCCACCTCACCAGAGCCGGAGGTTGGAGCGGTCCGTGGGCCCCACGGACCCATAGATCGTGCCGTCCGGACAGCACCAAGTCGCGGGTTCGGCACCACCGGGACGACATCAAGATGTTGCCCGTCAACCCGATTGTCGTGACTCCTAGGCCCCACATGTGACCTATTACCTCCCTGCGTGGAGTGGGTCAAATTATTGTACTACTGTAAAAAGTGTTTAACCGGGAGTCCGAGATCGGCCGGGGTTGTCTTCCCCACGCCGGGTGCATGGAGGTAACGGTCAAACTTCTTGGCATTTCATTTGCTTAGCTAGTATATGGTCGTATGCCGCTGTGAGAGCGTAGGATTCTAGCCCGTGAGTCCATGTCACCGCTGTGAGTGTGAGAGTGACCCGTCTCGTGTCTCGACCCGAGTACGAAAGTGAGTCGGACTACCCTTGAACTCTGCCGGTTCTTCAACCGCGCACGATCCGTGTTTCCCTCACTTGGGATGACGAGTGAGCTTACGTTTCTGTTAGCGATGTATAGCACATAGGAGCTCTTAGTGTCGGGCCGAAGTCTCTCCAATTTATGTGTTGCTGGTCGCATCTCCATCTAGAGTCCGAAGTCCGCATCATATAGTGTCGGTCTCCCGTGTCCGTCTCGCATCATCTTGTCATCTATGTATGGTTGAGATGGCAAATGGAAATGGTTACATAGTCTTGATCCTTGGTTTGCATATGTTGGTTTTACAAGAGGCAAAAGGTTTCATGACCTCTTTAATGTGAGCAAGCATGGTATTAACCCTGACTATCTTACTTGCAGGATTAAACTCATGGCAGTCACCTGGTGAATCAAACGTGTGGATAAGCACCCTGCTCCTCTACAATCCAACAGGTTGTATATGTCATTTACTATCAAGAACCATTGGTGAGACTCTTACCTTGTCTTAGCATTGATCTCACCATGTGTATCTCATATACCTCTCCTTAATACACCTCATTCATGCACATTAAACATAAAACCCTTCTGGCCATCGTGCGCCCTCGCCCGCGGATTGACCTGCGCGGTCAGGTCGTGGGGATCGACCTGCCCGGTCAGGTCACGGGGGTCAAGGGGGCAGCGCCCCTTGCGGGGGTTTCCAGGGGCGGAGCCCCCGGTACAAAATTTAGAAATGCTTAAGTGTTTAGCATTTCAAATGCATTCCTAAGAACTCAAATGATCTTGAAATAACTTATAAACATACGTTCAATTCATGCCTCGATCTTGTGGATATGATTCTATGTGCTAAACTCTTCATTTTTCAGATTTTTGATAGTCCGGTCGACCTCCGGCATGACTCCGGTCGACCTGAAATAACAGAATGCAACCTTCCACAGTCTGTCACAGTGGCAGTCGACCGCCCCTCCAATCCCAGTCGACCGGAAATCCCAGGGACCGGCCTTCTACAGGTTTCTCAGTGGCGGTCGACCGCCAGCCCCGAGCAGCCCAACATTGTTGACTTTTTGTGACTTTGAGGAAAGCCCTTCCTCTTGATATTGTTTAATCCCAAAGCCACCAAACCCTCAAAAAATTGTGGATCTGGTCTAGGGCTTGTCCATAGACCTTCCAAGGGTTATAAAACATCCTATTAGAGTGATAACCCTAACCAACCAAGAGGGCTTCAAGGGAGATCAAGGTGGAGGCTATCCAAGGTGAAAGGAGAGGGTATTGTAGCTCCGTGAACAGTACTTCGTGCAACAAGATTTCCATCCTTCCTCAACACATTGAAGGTAAATCTGAAGCAAATATACTTCCATTCAAGTGAAGAGGCAAGCAAGCATTCAAGGAAGATCAAGGAAAGGCTATCCAAGGAGAAAGAAGAAAAGAAGCAAGAAAGCAAGCACAAATTCAAGAAGAGGGTGCTCAAGGTGAAAGGATAAAGCTTTCCAAGGTCCATTCAAGCTTAGTTTGAAGTCATTCAAGCAAAGAAAGAATCAACGCAAGATCTGCATCATACACCCAGGGGGAGCCTAAATCAGGAGCATTCTAAACTATGATTTATTTGTTTTGATGTCTTGTGCTTTGAGTTTCAAATTTGTGTTTCTTATAAACTGCAAACTCGTGTGTTGTGTGGATCGTTATTGGATCCGTAGTCGTGTGTGTGTGTGTCGTATTTGATTCGTATGTGTGCGTGGATCTTCCTAGATCTGCGTTTGTGTGTGTGTGTGTGGATCTTTTAGATCCGTTCTATCTCGTGTGTGTGGATTGCTGCACTTGTGACAGCATGTGTTTGTGTTGGTGATCCGCTTGTTGGATCTTATTGGAGACCTCGTTTCCGTGTGTGTGAGTGTGTTGGGGTGCGTCCCCATGTGTGTGGGCAGATGTCGTCCTGCGTGTGTGGTTGGAGCATCGTCTCCGTTTGGGGATTTATCCCCAAGTGAAGCCTCACCGAGTTTAGTGAGGGGTGGACGTTGGATTACCGTCGTTACATCCGAACCACCTTAAAAACCGCTGTGCATTGTGTTTTTGTATTATGTGGTTTGGTCCTTTTCTCCTACCTCCATTCTACGTGAGTGTTAGTATAATTGCGATTCCAGATTTATCCTCGTATATCTTGCATAATCTATATCATCATCTAATTAAGTTTGATAAATCTAATTTGTGAGCAAATAGATTTGAACCTTTTGATTAACATTGTATCACATATTTTAAAAAGGACAAAAGTTTTCGTAAAATTTGTAATCACCCAATTCACCCCCCTCTTGGGTATCATTGATCGCGGGACTTCAATAAAAGACTATGAACCACTCTCATGAGAACAAACAGTGTAACCCTCTCTATAATCAAAATTTTGTTCAGGGGGCGCTGCCCCCGGAAACCCCCACAAGGGGCGCTACCCCCTTGACCCCCGCGACCTGACCGCGCAGGTCGATCTGCGTGCGAGGGCGCACGTTGGTGAGTTCGGGCTTCACACTTAACAATTCACTCCCCCGGACTGGGTGTAAAGAGAAAATAAACGATGTCCCATGGTATCAGACATGGACCTTGAAATCCCCGACATGGCCATAGTCTGAAATCGTCTCGGGCCAATAGTCCATCAACTTGACCACTTCTATCGGGATCCAATCCTGAAATCGCATTAAACTTGCCGCACTCGCGGCAGACATTCGTACGGTTTATCGTCGTCTTCGATGATTCAAATGCGGGCTCTCGTCCGAACAATGAATGGTCTGTTAGTGACCGACATATATATACCATGATCTAATCCCGCACCCACATTAAACTTGCCGTACCTACGGCGGACATCCGTATGGCATTGTCGTTATCCTCGATGCTTCAAATGCGGACTCTCATCCAAACGACGAATGGTCCGTTAGTGACCGACATATATACCGGGATCTAACCCCACACTTGCATTAGACTTGCCGTACTTACGGCAGACATTTGTACGAGTTTATTTCCATTTACGTCATGCCGTCAATACGGATCTTTGTCCGAACATAAAATGGTCCATGAATGACCAACAACATCTGAATGGAACGATACGGCTCTCGTCTTCCCCGAACCCTATGTGTGGGAATATCAATAAGACCTTCATGAGTCACGTTTGGACCTCGGGTTCACCCCAACCATGGTCATTTCCTGACCCACATCCTAAGCCTATAGCCAGCTATCTCTGTATACGTCTTTGTTTTGGAATCTAGTCCCGAGACATCCTCCCGTTGCCCCCCTTGGCACCGAGAATATTGGCGATGCCCACGTGAGCCCGACTTTGACCGCGGGGGGCCCACCGCAGTATGGTCGTAGCTTTATCTTGCACCGGGCCGACAAACTTATCAGTTTCCGGCCGCTCTAATCGGGATTTAATTGAACATTTCTCGTTCCTTTGAACAATAAACTTGTCGTATCCCGACGTATACATGTTCCGGTCTTCCCGCGACGATTATGCTATTCTCAAGCCGGACATTCGTCCGAACATTAAAATGGTCAAAAGATGACCGACATGAGCTCAGATACTTTCTTCACACCCTCGGACGAGGACTTCAGTATTTCTTAATAGGTTTTTATGCAATTAATTTTCTGGCCATGAGGCCCCTTTTCCTGGCGATTTATCAAGGGTGTTTTCTGCTCCGAGGGGATGTAAATGACGTCGTAGCCTTTATGGTACGGTGGGTTTTGGTCCCGACATGAACTACAAAATCGTCTGATTAGTCAGATCGACTGCACAATAAATCGTCACTTTGTGACTGGCATGCCCACGCACTTAGTAAACCAATAAACCCACCAAATAAACTCGAATTAAAGAACAAACAAATGAGCGTGTCGAAAAGTGCGTCCACAAGCGTCGCCCGCCTCAATCAACACCCCAATCTCGGCCGTGGACCCAGCGTCACCTACCTCATCTACGGCCCCCTTGGCTCCTACCGAGGGGAGAGCTAGGCAAGCACCGCTGCCAATCGCAGAAGCAGCCTCGGCCCCCTCGGCTCCGGTCGAAGGGGGAGCCGAGCCAGCATCATTACCGACCACAGGAGCAGCCCCAATCTCTTCGGCCCCCTCTTGCTCGGCGGGTGGGAGATCTCGCCCAATAGGGTCAGCCCCATCATGCTCGGCGGAGGGGTGAGCCGCGGCAAGGCCACCTTCGACTGTGAGAACGACCCCGGCCTTCTTGGCCCTCTTCCTGGCCTTCACGGCGGCCCGGATCATGCCCTCCATGGGATCCTTGCGCTTGGACCCCGGCGGCCCGGAAGATTCCCCCCGGGCCGCCCCCTTTCCCTTATCTCTGGCTCGGGAGCGACCCATGGGAGCAGCCGACTCATCGGCAGCCGAGTCACCGCCGAGATCGATCACCTCTGCGGCCTCCTCCAAAGCCGGCCGCCTGGTGTCTGCACAGAAGAAAGATATGATCAGGAAAAAGAGATGGTCTCAACATCCGAAGAAGAAACTGATTTGTGGCGACCGAACCTGCCGACTGCAGCCGCGCAAGAAGACATCGCTCGATGTTCTCCGGAGTAACTAGCTCCTCCGTGGACTGACGACGCTTCAGCAAAATGATCGCGTACTCCTCCACGTCCGGAGAAAACTCGTCCTGCCTCGGAGGAATGTTCGGATGAAAATTGGGGATTACGGGACATCTCCAAGTCTCCTCCACCGAGAGAATCCCCACCCAGAAGAACTGAGTTTTCCACCCCTTGTACGAAGAATCCTTCGCGGCCAAGGAAATACATCTCCTATTCCGTCTCGCCTAGATGAAATAGAAGCCCTTCCTGGCCGAGAGATGCGCCTTCAACTCAAAAAAATAGTGAAAGAGGTCCAAGGAAGGAGGAACTCCGCATTGACGGCAGAGGATGCGAAAGGCGGAAAGAAGAAGATAGGAGTTGGCTACCAATTGTACGGGCGCCAACTGGAAGAAATTGAGAAGTTTGAGAACAAAAGGCTCGAAGGGAAGGCGGAACCCACCCTTCCACGATAGTAGAAAGGTGCAGATGTGACCCATACGAGAATCCAAGCTCGACTCGTGCGGGGCAGCCGCGGCGAAGAAAAACTTGTGGGGCAGACGAAACTGGTTCTCCAGTCGTTTCACCTCTACCTCCCCCAGTTCGCTACAGTTTGAAGCCTCCGCCCTCATCGCAGGCTCGCCCTCCCACTCTTCGACATCGGACGCTGATCTGCTATGGAATCCAGAGAGGAACTTGAAGAAAGATACTCCCGGGACCCCGAAGATTCTGGAGGAAGAGGAAGTTTTCGAACTGCCTCTGCAGTTATCTCCACCAACTCCGCAAATGCCGCTACAAGCCTCTAATCTTCCATCGTGTCTTCATGACGCATCAAAAAGCCCCAAAAGCAAGCATGAAGGAGAGCCAAACCCTAAAAATGGAGGGAGTCTGGAGCAACGACAAGCGCACAACGCCTATATTCCCACGCGGAAGGCGGCGCGTCATTCCGACCTCCGAGAAAAGTGGGCCCCTTCAGTTTAAATCCGTCAGGATCATCATTATTAAGGGCCCAGGTGACCACGAAACGTGGCTTACTAACACGACACGTGGCTTACTAAGACTCGTGGTGGATTTGATGCGATATGGGTGATCGCCGATCGCTTGACAAAATCGGCTCATTTCTTACCCATTAAGTCCAAGTGGACAGTTGATGTATTGGCTGCTTTATATTTGAAGGAAGTGGTAAGACTCCATGGTATACCTGTCAGCATTGTGTCTGATAGAGACCCGAGATTTACTTCACATTTCTGGAAGGGACTGCAAGAGTCTCTTGGTACTCGTCTGAATTTCAGTACTGCTTTTCATCCACAGACAGATGGACAGACTGAAAGAACCAACCAGATAGTGGAAGATATGCTGCGAGCTTGCATGATTGATTTCAGAGGCAGTTGGAGTAATCACTTGACATTGATTGAATTCGCCTACAACAACAGTTACCAATCCAGCATACAAATGGCTCCATTTGAAGCTTTGTATGAAAGAAGCTGTCGTTCCCCATTGTGTTGGGATGAGGTGGGCGAGAAGCAATGGCTTGGACCGGATCTTGTTTCAGAATCATCACAGAACATCCGTGTTATCCGAGACCGGTTACAAGTGGCTCAGTCAAGACAGAAGAGTTATGCCGACACAAGGAGAAGAGCATTAGAATTTCAAGTTGGCGAGCATGTGTTTCTGAAAGTCTCTCCTTCGAGAGGGATTCGAAGATTTGGCATTCATGGCAAGCTGAGTCCGAGGTATATTGGTCCATTCGAGATCCTAGATAGAGTGGGAGAAGTTGCTTACAGACTGGCATTACCGCCTCAGTTATCTGGCGTACACAATGTTTTCCATGTGTCTATGTTACGGAAATATGTGTACGATCCCACTCACATCATTCAACATGTGGATTTTGAGTTAAAGGAAGATTTGACTTATGAAGAAAGACCTATCAAGATTCTAGACCGGAAACAGCAGCAACTCCGGAATCGGTCTATACCGATGGTCAAGATTCAGTGGAGTCGGCGTGGAACCGAAGAAGCTACTTGGGAATCGGAAGATACTATGCGGAAGCGGTATCCCGACCTATTCTAGGTGATCTATCTTTTCCCTACTTTCCGTATATAGTGCAGTGAATTTGGAGGACCAAATTCTTTAAGTAGGGGAGGGTGTAATACCCCGATTATTTATTAAGTTTTATTGAGCTTTTATTAATTGAAAATTGAATTAAAATGGATTAATGTTTGAATTTTGAAATATTGATATTTAATTCATTAGAAAATAGAACCTATAAAATTTGACTACCTTAGAAAAATCTGTAAAAATAGTAATTGGGTAAAAGATCATTTTTATAGCAATTTTATCTTCTGGACTTGACCCAAATTAATTACGTAACCTTGTCTAATTAGAGGATTAATCCTGAATTTGACTTTCACCTACCCTTTACTTAATCGTAACTTAAAACGTGAAATTCGACCTTATTACTCAACCAAATGATCTGAAATCAAGGGCAAATGGAAGGCCACGAGGTAAGGAACATTTACCCTCAATCAATTTGAGGTAAACCTAGCCCTAAAACGTGCTGCCGACATAGCTTTGGTCGAGTCAAGGATTCCGGCGCCGTTTCTAAACACGAAACTTGTAGCGCCAAATACTCCCAACTCCGAAGGCTCCAGAAGCCCCATGACCTATAGAAATGTAGCTCTTTGACTCTAGTTTCATTTGGTAGCTGCGTCAGCCGACGAGGAGTCCAGATCTGGGAGCATTCGTCGTTTTGGTGGAGGGTGTTGGTAGTTCGTCGTTCTTCATCTCCAGCCCTTTAATCCATCGATTAAGGTCGGTACCCTTAACCAATTGAGACTTGTAAATATAGTATCTTGATCAGCTCGACGAGAGCTATCCAATGGGACTGAAAGCCCCAAATTTTATTAGGTATCCGTGGAGATATCGAGCTTTTTGTGAGCTGCTGTCAAGCTTGTTCTTCATTCTAGGGTTTCGAAGTCTTTCTCCGATTTGAGGTAGGTTATAACAGCCCAACTTCTAATTAATATACATGAATGTAATCAGTAGCTTGTTAGCTTTCTTTTGACACCAAAATCCCCAAATTCCGTTGTGTATGTTGGGAGAATTTTTAGATTTAGTGGATGTATGTCAAGAATTAGGTCTTCTTGTGTTCTACATGGAATAGGTTGTGATTAAATGGGTTTCTGATGAAATTCGTGCTTTAAAACTCATGTATTATGACTCTCATATGTCTAGTAAGATTCCTATAGCATGGGGTTTTGATTTCAACTCAATTGGACCTCAAATGGGTAAGTTTACATGTTTTCCGGAGGCCCCGGCCTTTTCTGGGCTTGCAGGGGTCGACCCCAGGGGTCGACCCATGTCCCAGCAATAAAGGCCAGCCCGAGGGTCGACTCCTGGGGTCGACCCATTCGGCCCAGCGCGAGGGTCGACCCAATGGGTCGACCCATGCTGCTGGATTTGAGGGGGTCGACCCCAGGGGTCGACCCATCCAGCAGGCAGACCCCATTTTTACAGGGGTCGACCCATCCAGCAGGCAGACCCCATTTTTACAGGGGTCGACCCCAGGGGTCGACCCATGTACCAGAAACCTGATTTTCATCGTTTTGCGACCCGTGGATCGATCCGGATCATTAGGGGATCGACCCATTGAACTTAGACCAATTGAAAACTATACTTTTGAAGAACCAGTGACCTGTTCTGGAAACCTTATGATTTCAATTTACATTGGTTCCTACTTGCAAACATAGTGTAAAAACATGCCGTTTACCATCTTCATTTCGACTCATACATTGGTTAAATAGAAACCCACATAATTAGTGGTTAATGGTGTAATTAAATCTCTGTTAATGCATTCTTTTCCTTCCTGTACAAGCTTGTTCCTTTACCTTATCACCTTGAATCAGTTTTTGGCAATTGTCTTAATGCAAATGATAATGGATAATCTTTGACATATTAACTTGATAATTAGGATTAATATGTTGATTAGCTTGTTGGATAGCTACTGTACTACAGTAGCGCAGCATGATTAACTCTTATTGTGACTTGGTTTTCAATCTTCTTGATGATTGTGCTTACCTTGAAATTCTGAAATGAATCTCCTTCCTACTTGAAATTGTTATTGCTACATGGTTCAAACCTTGGAATTCTGGCCATAAATTATGGAAGTCTAGATTCGTGGGATCTTTGATCCAAAGAAATCAATGCCTGGCAAACAATTAAGGGCTCGGTCTAGTCTTGGGAGGAGCGCCCGAACACTACGTGTACCCCCGGGGAGGTGATTGACTAGGTGTGGCATTTGGCACCAGTACTATAACATGGGTTAAATCTAGGACTGGCCACTACTCTCTACTACTCTCTACTACTTTTCACTTTTCACTCTTTACTGTTCTATACTCTACTTGTTGTTACTTACTTGCTGTTACTTGGACGTGGAAATGAAACTACACACGTGCTTGACATGACTTGGATTATCTTGATATGGCCAACTCTTTATCGTTATCTCCTGTAGTAAATTCTTGTCTTTGTTATTCCTCTTAAGTATTACCATTCTGTTCCTTTATATTTCTTGACCTTGCAAGATCTTTAAATTTTGTTTCATTATATCATCATTACTCTTTTATTGCATTATCCTTTGTAGCATGATATTTTGAGAATGTAATTAAACTGCTAATCACTTATACCTATCTGTTATTTCCTACTGAGCGTTAGCTCATAGTTGTTGTTTTCCCCCTTTTCCAGGCTTTTCAGGTGACGCGCTTACCGATGGGGAAGGGCAGGAGTGATGTTTTGAGTGTATCAGTTAGTTGTGTTTAGAGTGTGTTGTGCTTCAGTTATATTATTGTGGTTTAGAGTTGTTATCCCAGTTGTATTGAGTTGATTTGAGGATTATGTACCAGTTATGTTTTGTTTAATAGTCAATAAGTTATTTCCATTTCTTAGCATTTGTATATATTTAGATTAGTTCTCTCTCTTTCCAGCTCGTTTCTAACTGTACGTCCCGATATTCCACGTCGGGGCGTGACAGTTTAGTTGGTATCAGAGCCCTAAGTTTCATATTCCTAGGTTCCCTAAGTTTAGGTTTTCTTGCATTGCATCCCAATAATCGGTATATCAAAAGGTGTTGTCCGAACGTTAGGCTACGCCTATCGGGAAGGTCGCATACTTGCGCGAGTGGTCTTCGGACCGATTAGCTCCGCCAAGTACCGAGTTTTTGGTCATGTTTAGGTGCATTAGACCTCTAACCTTGTTAAAGTCTAGAACCTGACCTGGTGAGATTGGGTAGAAACTTGGGTTAAGTTCGTTCCTTAATCGTGTTATTATCTATTTTATTGGACCTAAGTAATCTATTTCTCGTGTAGATGGCAGCCGAACGTGCTGAATGGAGGAACCTGTAGCGCACGGTTCAAGGCCTGACTCAGGCGTTACATCAGGTAGCTCAAGCTGGAGCAGCGGGTCATGGCACCGGTGACTTATACCGGAACTTTCGAGGAATGAACCCGCCAAGATTTGCTGGTTCGACTAACCCAGACGAGGCCGAGCATTGGCTCAACAAAATGGGGAGAAATGTTGAAGTCATGCAATGCACCGACCAAGAGCGTGTCCTTCTTTCTACCTTCCAATTGGAGCGGGACGCGCGTACTTGGTGGGATTCCGTCAAGGCAACTTTAGGCGATCAACAAGTCGCATGGGAAGAGTTCGAGGAATTCTTCAACGACAAATATTTTTTCGATCGTGTACAAGAGAAGAAGGCGGCGGAGTTCGCGGCTCTAAAGCAGCGAAGCTTATCGGTGGCCGAATATGAAGCACAGTTCTCTCGACTTTCGCGCTATGCTACTCACCTTATCTCCACATAAAAGATGAAAGCTAAGTGATTTCTCAACGGGTTGAAGCTTCACTACATCAATCAACTGGCGCCGATGGAGATCTCTACTTATTCTGAGATGGTGAGAAAGGCACAAGTTCTAGAAGATACCTTAGAAATGACGAAGAGGATCCGTGGGCAAGGCATGAAGAAGGAACAACCAACTCCTAGACCCGGATTTGGCACTAGCAAAAAGAGGCCCATGAGTGGGTCTAGTTCATGGACCGGATCGGGAACGTGGAAAGGCAAGATGCCAAGAAATGAAGAGAAGAAACCCGGCCCTATTGTTCCATTCAAGGGCAAGTGCAAGTATTGTGATCGTCCAGGTCACAAGATGGAGGAATGCTGGCGCAAGCTAGGTGCGTGTTTACGATGTGGGAGTAGGGAACACCGTATCCCTGACTGCCCTCTTCTATCGGAACAAGCTACACCGGCAAAACCTCAAGTTATCAAGAAGCCGCAAGGAAGGCTCCAAGCTTTACATGCGGATGAAACTGGGATTTCTGATGATGGCGGACTCGTCGAAGGTACCCTTACTATAATCGACAAGCCCGCATTTGTTCTCTTCGATACTGGTGCAACGCATTCTTTTATTTCTCAGAAATTTGCGAAGTCGTTATCTATCGAACCTATTATGATGAATTCTCCATTGGTTATATCAACTCCTATTGGTTCTGGAGCGGCTATTCAATATTACTATCCTTCTAGTAAGGTTATTATTGATGAACGGAACTTTCCAGCCGACTTAGTTTGCATGGATATGAAGGATTATGATGTAATCCTTGGAGCAGATTGGTTGGCCAAGTATGAGGCCAGTGTTCACTGCAGTTCTAGCTCAGTGACTTTTACTGGACATTCTGGTTTATCTTTTACGGGGATCAAGCACCATAACCCCGTATCGCTCATCTCTTCTCTTCGAGCCGACAAGCTGATGAGGCGAGGTTGCGAGGCTTTTCTAGCCTTTGTCCATGCTACACCGGAACAGCGAGTTGAGATAAAGGACACTCCTATTGTCCGAGAATTCTCCGAAGTCCTTCCGGAGGAACTGCCAGGACTTCCGCCTGAGCGGGAAGTTATCTTCTCCATTGATATTGTTCCTGGCGCGTCTCCTATTTCTAGAGCTCCTTACCGTATGTCCCCTGCGGAGCTAAGGGAATTAAAGCAACAGCTGATGGAATTGCTCGAGAAGGGCTTTATTCGTCCGAGTACTTCACCTTGGGGAGCTCCTGTATTATTCGTCAGGAAAAAGGATGATTCGATGAGATTATGCATCGATTATCAGCAACTGAACCAGCTAACTATTAAGAATAAATACCCATTGCCGAGGATCGATGAATTATTCGACCAGATAGCGGGAGCACATTATTTCTCTAAGATCGATCTTCGATCTGGATATCATCAGCTGAGGATTAAGGAAGATGATATTTATAAAACGGCTTTCCGCAGTAGGTATGGTCATTTTGAGTTTGTCGTTATGCCTTTTGGTCTAACGAATGCACCAGCAGCTTTCATGCAGTTAATGAATAATGCATTCCGGCCTTATCTTGATCAATGGGTCGTGGTATTCATTGACGACATACTAATTTATTCCAAGACTGAAGAAGAGCATGCCGAACATTTGAGGATGGCATTGCAGATATTGAAAGATCATCAACTATATGCCAAATTCAGTAAATGTGATTTCTGGCTGCAAGAAGTGTCCTTCTTAGGACATATCATCACCAAAGAAGGTATTTCAGTTGATCCTTCGAAAGTGGAGGCAGTAAGGAACTGGGATCAGCCTACTACAGTGACCGAAGTGAGAAGCTTCTTAAGCCTGGCAGGCTATTATCGGAGATTTATTCAAGACTTCTCTAAGATTGCGGTACCTCTCACTCGTTTGACCTGCAAAGACAACAAGTTTGAATGGTCCGAGGAATGTCAGCAGAGCTTTCAAACATTGAAGGATTGCCTCACTACTGCACCCGTATTGGCTTTACCTTCTGGCGACGGTGGTTTCGTGGTCTATACCGATGCTTCTGGTATTGGCTTAGGCTGTGTACTCATGCAGCATGGTAAGGTGATTGCTTATTCTTCTAGGCAGCTGAAGAAGCACGAAGAGAATTACCCTATTCATGACTTGGAACTTGCAGCAGTTGTATTCGCCTTAAAAATTTGGAGGCATTACTTGTATGGAGAAACATTCACAGTATTTTCAGATCATAAGAGTCTGAAGTATTTATTTTCTCAGAAAGAACTTAACATGAGGCAGAGAAGATGGTTGGAGTACTTGAAGGACTTCGACTTCTCGATTGAATATCATCCCGGTAAAGACAATGTGGTGGCAGATGCATTAAGCCGGAAGCTGTGGCTAAATTATCAAGTCTCATGTTACAAGAGTGGAGGCTATTGGAACAGTTAGCTAGCCTGGATCTAAATGTTGATAATGATCGGGTTATAATTGCACA
The DNA here is from genome assembly GCA_022559845.1 of Amorphophallus konjac. Lineage (NCBI taxonomy): Eukaryota > Viridiplantae > Streptophyta > Magnoliopsida > Alismatales > Araceae > Amorphophallus > Amorphophallus konjac. Next base: position 156,094,744 of record CM040121.1, read on the forward strand.
GATTCGACTTAAGCCCGAATTATTGATGCAGATCAAATCCTTGCAAGATAATGATCCCGAGCTGGTTGAGATCAAGAGAAGTTTGAGCAGCAGACCCGACTTCATGGTAGCTGACGATGGAAGATTGTTATTCCAGGGTAGAACTTGTGTACCTGATGAAGCTGAGTTAAAGAACAAGATTCTGGAGGAAGCACATAGATCCAAATACACCATTCATCCTGGAGGCACTAAAATGTTCAAGGATTTGAAAAGGTCCTTTTGGTGGCCAAATATGAAAAGGGAAATTGCAGATTTCATGAGTAGATGTCTGGTTTGTCAACAAGTTAAGGCTGAACATTTCAGACCGACAGGAAAGTTGAAACCACTCGACATACCCCAATGGAAGTGGGAAAGCATTGGCATGGATTTCATTATGGGTCTACCGAAGACTCGTGGTGGATTTGATGAGATATGGGTGATCGCCGATCGCTTGACAAAATCGGCTCATTTCTTACCCATTAAGTCCAAGTGGACAGTTGATGTATTGGCTGCTTTATATTTGAAGGAAGTGGTAAGGCTCCATGGTATACCTGTCAGCATTGTGTCTGATAGAGACCCGAGATTTACTTCACATTTCTGGAAGGGACTGCAAGAGTCTCTTGGTACTCGTCTGAATTTCAGTACTGCTTTTCATCCACAGACAGATGGACAGACTGAAAGAACCAACCAGATAGTGGAAGATATGCTGCGAGCTTGCATGATTGATTTTGGAGGCAGTTGGAGTAATCACTTGACATTGATTGAATTCGCCTACAACAACAGTTACCAATCCAGCATACAAATGGCTCCATTTGAAGCTTTGTATGGAAGAAGCTGTCGTTCCCCGTTGTGTTGGGACGAGGTGGGCGAGAAGCAATGGCTTGGACCGGATCTTGTTTCAGAATCATCACAGAACATCCGTGTTATCCGAGACCAGTTACAAGTGGCTCAGTCAAGACAGAAGAGTTATGCCGACACAAGGAGAAGAGCATTAGAATTTTAAGTTGGCGAGCATGTGTTTCTGAAAGTCTCTCCTTTGAGAGGGATTCGAAGATTTGGCATTCATGGCAAGCTGAGTCCGAGGTATATTGGTCCATTCGAGATCCTAGATAGAGTGGGAGAAGTTACTTACAGACTGGCATTACCGCCTCAGTTATCTGGCGTACACAATGTTTTCCATGTGTCTATGTTACGGAAATATGTGTACGATCCCACTCACATCATTCAACATGTGGATTTTGAGTTAAAGGAAGATTTGACTTATGAAGAAAGACCTATCAAGATTCTAGACCGGAAACAGCAGCAACTCCGGAATCGGTCTATACCGATGGTCAAGATTCAGTGGAGTCGGCGTGGAACCGAAGAAGCTACTTGGGAATCGGAAGATACTATGCGGAAGCGGTATCCCGACCTATTCTAGGTGATCTATCTTTTCCCTACTTTCCGTATATAGTGCAGTGAATTTGGAGGACCAAATTCTTTAAGTAGGGGAGGGTGTAATACCCCGATTATTTATTAAGTTTTATTGAGCTTTTATTAATTGAAAATTGAATTAAAATGGATTAATGTTTGAATTTTGAAATATTGATATTTAATTCATTAGAAAATAGAACCTATAAAATTTGACTACCTTAGAAAAATCTGTAAAAATAGTAATTGGGTAAAAGATCATTTTTATAGCAATTTTATCTTCTGGACTTGACCCAAATTAATTACGTAACATTGTCTAATTAGTGGATTAATCCTGAATTTGACTTTCACCTACCCTTTACTTAATCGTAACTTAAAATGTGAAATTCGACCTTATTACTCAACCAAATGATCTGAAATCAAGGGCAAATGGAAGGCCACGAGATAAGGAACATTTACCCTCAATCAATTTGAGGTAAACCTAGCCCTAAAACGTGCTGCCGACATAGTTTTGGTCGAGTCAAGGATTCCGGCGCCGTTTCTAAACACGAAACTTGCAGCGCCAAATACTCCCAACTCTGAAGGCTCCAGAAGCCCCATGACCTATAGAAATGTAGCTCTTCGACTCTAGTTTCATTTGGTAGCTGGGTCAGCCTACGAGGAGTCCAGATCTGGGAGCATTCGTCGTTTTGGTGGAGGGTGTTGGTAGTTCGTCGTTCTTCATCTCCAGCCCTTTAATCCGTCGATTAAGGTCGGTACCCTTAACCAATTGAGACTTGTAAATATAGTATCTTGATCAGCTCGACGAGAGCTATCCAATGGGACTGAAAGCCCCAAATTTTATTAGGTATCCGTGGAGATATCGAGCTTTTTGTGAGCTGCTGTCAAGCTTGTTCTTCATTCTAGGGTTTCGAAGTCTTTCTCCGATTTGAGGTAGGTTATAACAGCCCAACTTCTAATTAATATACATGAATGTAATCAGTAGCTTGTTAGCTTTCTTTTGACACCAAAATCCCCAAATTCTGTTGTGTATGTTGGGAGAATTTTTAGATTTAGTGGATGTATGTCAAGAATTAGGTCTTCTTGTGTTCTACATGGAATAGGTTGTGATTAAATGGGTTTCTGATGAAATTCGTGCTTTAAAACTCATGTATTATGACCCTCATATGTCTAGTAAGATTCCTATAGCATGGGGTTTTGATTTCAACTCAATTGGACCTCAAATGGGTAAGTTTACATGTTTTCCGGAGGCCCCGGCCTTTTCTGGGCTTGCAGGGGTCGACCCATGCCCCAGCAGTAAAGGCCAGCCCGAGGGTCGACCCCTGGGGTCGACCCATTCGGCCCAGCGCGAGGGTCGACCCATGCTGCTGGATTTGAGGGGGTCGACCCCAGGGGTCGACCCATCCAGCAGGCAGACCCCATTTTTACAGGGGTCGACCCCAGGGGTCGACCCATGTACCAGAAACCCGATTTTCATCGTTTTGTGACCCGTGGATCGATCCGGATCATTAGGGGATCGACCCATTGAACTTAGACCAATTGAAAACTATACTTTTGAAGAACCAGTGACCTGTTCTAGAAACCTTATGATTTCAATTTACATTGGTTCCTACTTGCAAACATAGTGTAAAAACATGCCGTTTACCATCTTCATTTCGACTCATACATTGGTTAAATAGAAACCCACATAATTAGTGGTTAATGGTGTAATTAAATCTCTGTTAATGCATTCTTTTCCTTCCTGTACAAGCTTGTTCCTTTACCTTATCACCTTGAATCAGTTTTTGGTAATTGTCTTAATGCAAATGATAATGGATAATCTTTGACATATTAACTTGATAATTAGGATTAATATGTTGATTAGCTTGTTGGATAGCTGCTGTACTACAGTAGCGCAGCATGATTAACTCTTATTGTGACTTGGTTTTCAATCTTCTTGATGATTGTGCTTACCTTGAAATTCTGAAATGAATCTCCTTCCTACTTGAAATTGTTATTGCTACATGGTTCAAACCTTGGAATTCTGGCCATAAATTGTGGAAGTCTAGATTCGTGGGATCTTTGATCCAAAGAAATCAATGCCTGGCAAATAATTAAGGGCTCGGTCTAGTCCTGGGAGGAGCGCCCGAACACTACGTGTACCCCCGGGGAGGTGATTGACTAGGTGTGGCATTTGGCACCAGTACTATGACATGGGTTAAATCTAGGACTGGCCACTACTCTCTACTACTCTCTACTACTTTTCACTTTCCACTCTTCACTGTTCTATACTCTACTTGTTGTTACTTACTTGCTATTACTTGGACGTGGAAATGAAACTACACACGTGCTTGACATGACTTGGATTATCTTGATATGGCCAACTCTTTATCGTTATCTCATGTAGTAAATTCTTGTCTTTGTTATTCCTCTTAAGTATTACCATTCTGTTCCTTTATATTTCTTGACCTTGCAAGATCTTTAAATTTTGTTTCACTATATCATCATTACTCTTTTATTGCATTATCCTTTGTAGCTTGATATTTTGAAAATGTAATTAAACTGCTAATCTCTTATACCTATCTGTTATTTCCTACTGAGCGTTAGCTCATAGTTGTTCTTTTCTCCCTTTTCCAGGCTTTTCAGGTGACGCGCTTACCGATGGGGAAGGGCAGGAGTGATGTTTTGAGTGTATCAGTTAGTTGTGTTTAGAGTGTGTTGTGCTTCAATTATATTATTATGGTTTAGAGTTGTTATCCCAGTTGTATTGAGTTGATTTGAGGATTATGTACCAGTTATGTTTTGTTTAATGGTCAATAAGTTATTTCCATTTCTTAGCATTTGTATATATTTAGATTAGTTCTCTCTCTTTCCAGCTCGTTTCTAACTGTACGTCCCGATATTCAGCGTCGGGGCGTGACACCAATCCTTTATGGATTAGACCGTCGTCAAGACTCCTTGATGGGCTAGGGCGAAGTCTTCGCTACTGGACGCCTATCCAAGTGGATATTACACTGCTACCTGAGAGTACGAAGCTCAAGGGGATAAGGAGAGGGTGATAGTCCTTGAACGGTAAGAGTCTCTCCTATGGACGTAGCGTCCCCCAGCCCCTCACGCCTCCTCTACCCAGGGAAGGGAGCCTACAGCTATATAAACCTAGGGAACCCCTCCAGAAAGGTAAGCCAACTCTCAGCCACTTCAATTGGTTGAGAGCTATATCGTGCCCCTCTTCCCTCTTGCCCCCCTTTCGTACCTTGCTCATACCATTGACTTAGACATCAGAGGGTTTTCCCCGAGATCGCAACCGCATGCCCCCTGATTGCTTTCTTCCCCTTTTACAGAATCCTATGCTAAAGTGGCTACACCTTGCGAACGCCCTAGATCGGATGGCTCATCACTTGGCACAAGATCATGCCTCTTCATCTAGCGTCGTCTGTGGGAAGCGAGCGAGAAGCCAGTATAGTGCGAAGAAGTAACAGCAGGAGAGTTACCGACGACAAGGGGAAGGCACCGGCGGTCTCAAACAAAGGGCCCGCGCCGTCTGTGGCGACCCAAGATCCGGATACCTGGAAAGGAACCTGATACCATTCGAATCCTATCCCGTCGCCCACGAGCCGAGGCTCAGAAGGGCTAAAAAAGAGTGTGGATGTACAAAGAAATAGGAAATAAAGCAGGATAGTTCAACAATTAACAAAAATAAATAAACAACTACAACAGAGTCCAGTCCAACAGAAAGTATAGTCTAAAGTAATAAAGCGTACCACATGCCAAGTGAACACTCGGCCCGGCGAGCTGGCAGCTAAGAATCTCCAAACAGCACCCTCGAACCTCGAGGAAGAACCGCCGCACCTGAAAAGTAGGGATGAGTCTCCAAACAGAGACTCAGCAGGGGTCCTGCGGAACCCCAACCGGAAACAACGGCGGAAGCGGAAAGCAACAACAACAAGAACAATAATAACAGCAGGAACAGCAAACCGGTGGCTGGTAAAAACTTGGTGCTACAGCTACTCCTACTGTATAGGAAAACCAACACCCCGATCCCACAGTCGGGGACGGCCGAACAATGAACCACCCTAGTCACACTACTAGGAAAACGACCACTCGTCGAGAACTCGACGCTGTCCAGGGGAAAGCCCTCGGTGACGCTCACCGGAACCCCTAGACCTGGGCATCGAGAAAACACTCGAGAACTGCACGTAAAACCACGTCTCGCAATCGTGAAGCAGAACTTGACTCACGAGGAAACTCACGTCACGTGATGGGAGTACCGCCCACTAGAAGAACGACCGGATGCATCCCCTGACGTCTTACACCGTGTCACAAGTGTCTAGCTACAACTCCCCAGGTGGAGACTCAGACACACTCAGTAACTAGTACCACAAAATAAGGACTTGCTGAGGTCGCGCTCGTCAGCGTGGGTCCGAAACCCTCAGCCCCGTGTGCACACTCAGACCATACGCCCTAGGCCTGCCCTCTAGCTGGTAATTCCCCCTAACCCGGACTCGGCTGTACGTGGGGGGCCTACGGTAACCAACCTACTCATCGTCTCTCCCGGGTCAGCCGCTCCACCACTCCCGGGTGGGTCAGCACCGCGTGCCGTAAGAAGGCTACGACTAGTGGGGGCTCACATAACGTGGACACAGAAAATCACGCACGCACCCATCGCGAGTAACGTAAAGTCACAGGTGGCTCGAAGCCACCAGACTCTGGACGGCCCACTAGACCTACTAAACCCAACGGCCTTTGAGTCACAAGACTCGAGGTCAAGACCGTTGCACACGATAGCACTGAGCCATCAATCTGGCCTAATCCCTAGGTCCAAAATAACGATGTAAAGACTCACGAGGCAGTTCACAACTGCCGAGACCCATCCCTCGAGAAGGGAAACTTAAGCGACCTCCAGCCTCAGGCTGGGAGATTGGACTCACAGTCCAAGGCCACATACATGGCCCACTCGGAAACCACCTTCCGGAGAAACCATGACGTGCGGGGAAACCTCACCGCACTCACACTGATACACACGGTGACTCAATCTAGCAAGAACATGGAAGCCCGGAACACTTGGGGTCACCCGGACCCACCAAGCCCACAGACACGCTTATCGAGGTAACACGGTACCTCCAGACACCCCAAAAATATGGTCACGAAACCCACGGGGTGTCTGGGACACTCACGAGGCCGAAGATCAACCACTGGGTCACAACCGGGTCGACCGGAGACCAATGCAACACGATCGAAACGCTAGAGGGTCACTCTGACCCTTAAACCTACGGGCACGCTAATCGAGGTAAATGGGACCTCTGGACACCCAAAGACACGGTCACAGAACTCCACGGGGTGTCCAGGACACACACGGCCCAAGGGGAGAACGATCAACCGTAGACTGCCCGCTCTGGGCTGCCCGGCTGGTCACCTTCAAGAACGCGTTATCTTTGCATAGCGCGTTCAAACAGAACGTGCTATAGGTCCATAGCGCGACAAGATCAGATCGCGCTATGACCCTATAGCGTGACAGGGACAGAACGCGCTATGACGCTATAGCGCGATAGGAACCGCCTTACTGTTCATCTTCCCTGATGAACGCGGTCAATCGGGGCGGCGCGTTCTCCAAGAACACGCCCGCCTTGGCTAGCGCATTCTTAGTCCGCACCCGAAAATGGCAAAAACTGCGAAGAAATCCATTCCACGCCCCGTTCACCCCTAGGTGAAGGGGAAACAAAAGGGGGAACCTTCCCCAAGCCCTTAGGCATGCATCTAAACCCCCGGGTCGGCCAAAAACGCCGTAAAATGGGAGATCCGTCTCACACCCCAAAAAAACACGAGTTTTCCCCAAAACGCCCAAACAAGCCCGCTCGACTCACCACGGCCTACAAAACTCACAGAAAATGAAGTACACGAGCTGGGGGTCCATCTCCCTACCTTCACCGAAGATTCGACGCGCCGTGGACGTCGATCCGCGAAGAAAACGTCGTTAAAGCTCCGTCGGCTCGCGATCCCACGAACCGCCTCCACCATCGTGATCCTCGCTCTATCCTCGCCGCTCCACGCCCCACGATCCTCACCGCCTCGCCCCTGTCCACCTCCGTCGACCGCCGGAGAAGAGAGGGAGAGAGGAGAGAACGTGAGAAGAGAGAGGGAGGGAAGAGAGAAATGAGATATGGGGAGAGAGAGAAAAAGAGGTTAATATATATAGAAAACCAAAAAATTCCAAAAATTTAGAAAAATATGAAAAATTACCTATGTGATCTTCGGGAGGAGCACAACGCGCCGGTACTGTCCCGGAGTCGGAGAATGTCACAGTTCACCCTACATAGAGTTCCGAAGGCATATCAGCGAAAAACACGCGTAAAGCACAAAATACACTCTGGGACCCACAAAAATGATCCGAAAAATTCGGAACATTACAGCCCTCCCCCCTTATAAGAATTTCATCCTCAAAATTCAGCACAAGCACCAAGCCACAGGGGAAGAACACCTCGACCAACTGACAATGCTGTCAGGGCCCCATCATAGAAAACCTCGATACTCACAAAAACCACGATCCTGAGAGACGCGGGCAGACAATGATCACGGACAACATCTTGCTCACAACCCAAGATACATCGATCATCAAAGTAGGCACATGCAAACGAAAACAAGTCTGGCGTCACCTCAGCCAACATGAAAACCCACCACCGGTCAACGCCCATGCTCGGCGGACCACCACCAATCCGTCAGCTCCACGCCAAGGACCACTCCACACTTGGCAAGCCGAACGCCACAACAGCATGGGACCATGACGGAATCGGCTTCAACAAAAGTATCAAATATATATCTATGTTTAATCATCTCTTGTTAATTGGGCTGCATGTTTGGGCCAAACGGGCCATGTTTTATGTTTTGTAGTAATTATGTCCCCAACTATTATGTAAGAGTCTTTTTTTATTTGTGTCTTTTAGTCTTCCTAAGGGAGTTATGAGTGGTAGGAAGTAGGTGTTAGGTGAGTTATCTTTTGGTCTTCTTTGTAGAGCCTATAAAAGGTCATGTAATCTTTGTTTAAGACAATGAAGTGATTAGAATTTTTGGAAAACCCCTCTCTTGTAAGGTGCGAAGCCTTGCTTGCTTGTGTCACTTCTCCGAGAAGGAGATGGGGTGAGAATCCCCGTGGGTGAGAAGCCCAAGCCTTGGTCGTGAGATGCAGCCCCAACCACCTCTTTCCACTGCCCACCACCTTCCCTTCCCCACCCTTCGTCTAAGAACTCATCCCCATCGTCCTCCACCCTCCTCCTCTTCCACCTTCATCTGTGTCTTAGCCCACAACCTGCTGAAGTCCTGTAGTAGCCCAGCAACGTCGGCCCCAACTGAGCTCACCATTAGCCACCCTATCACCCATGGAACCTTCCCAATGAAGCCTCAACATCGGCCACCATCATCCACTTCCGGTTGGTCCTCTGCGAACAGCCACTACCCCCCCCCCCCCCCGCCTCAGCCCTCTCTCACCCCTTCGAACCCCCACCTGCCCTCCCACTCACTTCCCCTTCTATGCACATCTACACTTCTCTAAACCAGCAGCCACCCCACCATCGTCTAGCAGCGATCTTTCTCCTCCCTCCCTGTCCTTCCCCCCTACTCACACCTGATCGGGCCACCTTCTCAGCCCCCGTCTGCCACGAGCCCACCACAGCATTGCCCAGCCACCGTCGGCACCGCATTCATGCTCACCTATTCGCACACACACCACCTGCAAGCCCTATCGACCGCCTACCCTCCTTCCTCCCTCTCCCTCACTCTCTCAAAACCCCCGCGGCGGCCCCCTGTTTGGAACAGGGGCACCGCGGGTGCACCCATCTCCCTCCCCTCTCTCCCCTTCACAGCCTCCAACCCCCTCCTCTTCTAACTCTTCCACTTCCTTCCCTCCATCCTCCCTCTCACCACCTCCCACCGCTAACCCAAACCCCACCTACACATCCCCTTGAACCTCCATTCCATCTTAGAACCCAACACCCCTGTGAAGCCCACCGGCGGCCTCCCCTTGGCCCCTGTCCTTCTCTCCTCTCTCCCTCCTCACTTCGCATGCACATCCACGTGCACCCTTCTCGCCACCCCCCCTACAGCCTACCGCCTCCAGCCGCCGTTGGCTCTGCCCAACCCGTCTTCTCCGACAGCGCCATTCCCCCTTCACCAGTCCCAAGCTCTCCGCCTTCCCCCTCCCTTCTCTCCCACTTCTCCTCCTCTCCCACCCTCTCTTAGCCTCCCCCCCCCCAGGCGTGCATCTCCACCTCCCCTTTGCCTCTTAAAACCCAGAATAGGGCCGCCGGCACCACCTACTGGACCCTTCTGCTCGGGATCGCAGCCGCACGAGCGAACCACCACCGACCCCGAGCATGCAGTCCGCCACAGCCAGCACGCTGCCATCGTCTCCAGGAGCCCTGCCCAGCCGATCCTCGACAGCGGCGTCCCTCACCCGCCCATCGTCATCGTCCTTTGAGAATTGGCTACCCGCGGCTGCACCGTCCCCTCCGAGCATGGTGAGCACGTCGTCCGGGCTGCACCGTCCCCTCTGCTACTGCATGTCCCTCCGAGCAGGATGAGCGAGGCGGCTCTTCCACAGTTCAGGGCGAACACGAACCGTCGTTCGTGGCATGGCACTAGCTGTCGTTCCTCCGCATCCCATTCTCTCTCTTCTCTCTCATTCTCTGCTCTCTCTCTCTCTCTACAGGATGCACTTCTGTGACTTAAAAAGAGAGAGAGAGAGAGAGAGAGAGATTAGACATCTTTTACATGATGTGGAAGTCTGGCCAGAGTCCCGATCAGTTCACCTATGCATCTTTATTCCAGGCATATGCCCAGGTGGCCGCATTCGAGTATGGGAAAATAATTCATGGTGTCATAGTGAAAACTCTTTAAAAGGCTCATGTTATTGTAAGCTGTGGGCAAGTGGATATGTACTTCAAATGCAGTAGTCCTGAGGAAGGCCGGCTGGCCTTCGATGGCTCAAAGGAAAGGAACATCATTACATGGACAGCCTTGATCTCAATTCTTTCTGTTTGCCGTCGAAGAGGACTTGTTGATGAAGGTTGGAAATACTCCAGCTCCATGTCAAAAGACTACAGTATTAGACCAAGAGGGGAACATTATGCAGCAATGGTGGATTTATTAGGACGATCTGGAGAGTTGGATGAGGCATATGAGCTTGTCAAGGTTGCAGCAGAAAGGTTTTTTGAACTGGTACTAAATAATGTTGGAAAGTTCATTGTATCATCAAATGTTCAGACAGATGTTGGGTTGTGGAACACGTCAAGAACAACAGTAAAATAGTTGTAACATTAGGTATCAAAAGAAAGAGAGACTTCAATCTGGAGTCATTTTGCCTCACAACCTTGGAGATCTTCATATCACGTCAAATGGTATCAGAGCAAGTCGTCTGGTTTGTCCCAACAAGCCGGGGTCCTGCAGTTCGAGATTCAAGAATCAAGGTTCGAGGTCGAACCTTCTCCAAGTGGAAGGGTTTGATGGAATCGGCTTCAACAAAAGTATCAAATATATATCTATGTTTAATCGTCTCTTGTTAATTGGGCTGCATGTTTGGGCCAAATGGGCCATGTTTTGTGTTTTGTAGTAATTATGTCCCCAACTATTATGTAATAGTCTTTTTTTATTTGTGTCTTTTAGTCTTCCTAAGGGAGTTATGAGTGGTAGGAAGTAGGTGTTAGGTGAGTTATCTTTTGGTCTTCTTTGTGGAGCCTATAAAAGGTCATGTAATCTTTGTTTAAGACAATGAAGTGATTAGAATTTTTGGAAAACCCCTCTCTTGTAAGGTGCGAAGCCTTGCTTGCTTGTGTCACTTCTCCGAGAAGGAGATGGGGTGAGAATCCCCGTGGGTGAGAAGCCCAAGCCTTGGTCGTGAGATGCGGCCCCAACCACCTCTTTCCACTGCCCACCACCTTCCCTTCCCGACCCCTCGTCTAAGAACTCAGCCCCATCGTCCTCCACCCTCCTCCTCTTCCACCTTCATCTGTGTCTTAGCCCACAACCTGCTGAAGTCCTGTAGTAGCCCAACAACGTCGGCCCCAACTGAGCTCACCGTTAGCCACCCTATCACCCATGGAACCTTCCCAATGAAGCCTCAACATCGGCCACCATCATCCACTTCCGGTTGGTCCTCTGCGAACAGCCACTACCTCCCCCCCCCCCCGCCTTAGCCCTCTCTCACCCCTTCGAACCCCCACCTGCGCTCCCACTCAGTCCCCCTTCTATGCACATCTACACTTCTCTAAACCAACAGCCACCCCACCATCGTCCAGCAGCGATCTTTCTCCTCCCTCCCTGTCCTTCCCCCCCTACTCACACCTGATCGGGCCACCTTCTCAGCCCCCGTCTGCCACGAGCCCACCACAGCATTGCCCAGCCACCGTCGGCACCGCATGCATGCTCACCTGTTCGCACACACACCACCTGCAAGCCCTACCGACCGCCTGCCCTCCTTCCTCCCTCTCCCTCACTCTCTGATCAAAACCCCCGCGGCGGCCCCCTGTTTGGAACAGGGGCACCGCGGGTGCACCCATCTCCCTCCCCTCTCTCCCCTTCGCAGCCTCCAACCCCCTCCTCTTCTAACTCCTCCACTTCCTTCCCTCCATCCTCCCTCTCACCACCTCCCACCGCTAACCCAAACCCCACCTACACATCCCCTTGAACCTCCGTTCCATCTTAGAACCCAACACCCCTGTGAAGCCCACCGGCGGCCTCCCCTTGGCCCCTGTCCTTCTCTCCTCTCTCCCTCCTCACTTCGCATGCACGTCCACGTGCACCCTTCTCGCCACCCCCCCTACAGCCTACCGCCTCCAGCCGCCGTTGGCTCTGCCCAACCCGTCTTCTCCGACAGCGCCATTCCCCCTTCACCGGTCCCAAGCTCTCCGTCTTCCCCCTCCCTTCTCTCCCACTTCTCCTCCTCTCCCACCCTCTCTTAGCCTCCCCCCCCCCAAGCGTGCATCTCCACCTCCCCTTTGCCTCTTAAAACCCAGAACAGGGCCGCCGGCACCACCTGCTGGACCCTTCTACTCGGGATCGCAGCCGCACGAGCAAACCACCACCGACCCCGAGCGAGCAGTCCGCCGCAGCCAGCACGCTGCAATCGTCTCCAGGAGCCCTGCCCAACCGATCCTCGACAGCGGCGTCCCTCACCCGCCCATTATCGTCGTCCTTTGAGAATTGGCTGCTCGCGGCTGCATCGTCCCCTCCGAGCATGGTGAGCACGTCGTCCGGGTTGCACCGTCCCCTCTGCTACTGCACGTCCCTCCGAGCAGGATGAGCGAGGCGGCTCTTCCACAGTTCGGGGCGGGCACGAACCGTCGTTCGCGGCATGGCACCAGCTGTCGTTCCTCCACATCCCATTCTCTCTCATTCTCTGCTCTCTCTCTCTCTCTACAGGATGCACTTCCATGACTTAAAAAGAGAGAGAGAGAGAGAGAGAGAGAGATTAGACATCTTTTACATGATGTGGAAGTCTGGCTAGAGTCCCGATCAGTTCACCTATGCGTCTTTATTCCAGGCATATGCCCAGGTGGCCGCATTCGAGTATGGGAAAATAATTCATGGTGTCATAGTGAAAACTCTTGAAAAGGCTCATGTTATTGTAAGCTGTGGGCTGGTGGATATGTACTTCAAATGCAGTAGTCCTGAGGAAGACCGGCTGGCCTTCGATGGCTCAAAGGAAAGGAACATCATTACATGGACAACCTTGATCTCAATTCTTTCTGTTTGCCGTCGAAGAGGACTTGTTGATGAAGGTTGGAAATACTCCAGCTCCATGTCAAAAGACTACAATATTAGACCAAGAGGGGAACATTATGCAGCAATGGTGGATTTATTAGGACGATCTGGAGAGTTGGATGAGGCATATGAGCTTGTCAAGGCTGCAGCAGAAAGGTTTTTTGAACTGGTACTAAATAATGTTGGAAAGTTCATTGTATCATCAAATGTTCAGACAGATGTTGGGTTGTGGAACACGTCAAGAACAACAGTAAAATAGTTGTAACATTAGGTATCAAAAGAAAGAGAGACTTCAATCTGGAGTCATTTTGCCTCACAACCTTGGAGATCTCCGTATCACGTCAGACCAACTCTGTCAGAACTCAAACTTCGACAAAGCTCAGATCCCATCTGGAAAAACACACCTCAGAAACGGCCACCAAAAGGCCTTGCTTGCACGCGGCTCTCTCCATTCTCGAGCCCCTACAACAAGCATCTTCTGTCTGTAAAAGACCATCCACTGGTCACTAGATATTCATCAACGGGAAACCGTCACCGGCCTAGCAGGCATGATCCAACTCATGACAAGCCATCCGCTGACTCACGCACAGACCAAAACCGCATCACAACCGACCCTCACTCGGATACCACATCCAGACGGATCCCCATGCCAACTCTACCCTTCAGGGGAGCACGGCGGGACCCAATGACACCATCTCCCCTCGTTCCTCAAGTCACTCGACTCAGACTTACGAGGAATCATCCCTTGCTGGTCGCAGACCAGGGATCAACATCCCACGTCAACGTCTCTTCACGGACCTTGCACATGCATCGTCTACCGTCCTATCTCATCAAATCCTATCTCATTGAAACCTACGTCTCAATTAATCCAAAAGGATGCCTATCAATCCCAATTCCCTCTCTTACCACAGAGCCATGGGACACAACCTCTTACAATCCACGGCACACTTCTCCAGAACCGACCAGTGCCGCCTGCTACCACAGGAAGCAGGTCGATGACGCCATGACCAATGCACATGAGTCCCCCGACAATACACGTCTTACTACGGTCGACAACTCGGTCAACCTGACCAGCCACTCACGGCCACAGTCTGAGACCCATAATCTCTCAGAGATCACTTCTCCAAAACACGATCTCATCCGCGAACGCAACCTCCAACGCAAGAACAGGGTATTTATGTGGCAACCTAGCCAGCATATTTCCCCAACTCTCCACCTGCCAGTGCCATGAACCACAATATCTCGAGCAACAGCACGGCAACAACACGTCTCACACCAAGGAACCAATCCTCCGATGCTCAACTCATCCTCAGGAAATCCACCCACAGCAACCAACGCTACGATCCGTGCACTCTGATCCATGCGCACAGCCACCACAGCGACAACTCAGGATCCACCATCCCGACAACCCTCTGCAACTCCGCAGGCTCCGATCCTCCGCACTTCGGAAGCCGCAACACCAACCGCAAATTCTCACGAACACCGCCCGATTGGCCCTCATCCTTCCGAAACAACGCCAACACAACCTTACACAGTAGGGGACGGGAAACACTTCTCACAGACAACCACCTTGCCAAAAACGCAGGACACATCTCGCACGGACTTCATGGCACGCAGAGGCCAACCAATCCGGACACGTAATGCAAGGCGATGAGCCTTAGCTAAACACAATCTCTCCAACCAAAGGAGAAACCAACACTCCTTCGACCAACGGAGGAATCTCCATGCTCGACCTGACCTCAAACCTCCCACATGCTGGGAACAACACCTTCCAGCACCGAGAAAACCATCGCTTCCTTTAGGTCAGCACCTCCGACACACTCGGTGAGTGTCATGTCGGACCACAATCACAGCATTTGTCGATGCACCACCGCTGCAATTCCTCAAACTGTAGTGCGCCACGCCAAGAGCCGCAACATGAGCCATAACTGACAATCGTCAAAGCTCATCCTCGAGTCCCGAAACTCACCGTGGAACCTTCACATCTCGAGCCAAATCCAAGGCGAACACAACCCATTCGCACACAAGAGCACAGGAGCAAGACTTACTGGGACACCACAGCCCAATCCTGCCTCGAAATCCACAAAAATAATCGGGACCAACACGTCACTCCTGACGCCGCAGAGCATAACAAGAACATCAGGCTCGACGAAATAGCAGCTCACCGAGAAGATCCTCCACTCACCCAAGTGCACTTCTCGATCAGAACGCCCGCTCTGCCACCTCAAACCACAACCTTAACACATCAGGGGCTAGATAAACCTCAAGTTGGAGTGGCCAAACTCAACGATAGCTCCCTCAGAACACGCTCACGGCCACTTAACCACAAACAATCCTCGCAATTCACCTGACCTCACTGTAAAAACCTCGAATGCAGCACCGCAGCGACGCACCTGCCGGCAACCTCTGCCTAACGCAGCACAATCGGGATCACCATCGATGAGGGAGAAGCTCTCAACCTTGATCCTTAGACCCCACGCCGGCACGAAAGTCGCGAATAGCAACCACCTTAACAGCACCGTGCAGCGTACTCAAGCTCTCAAGCGAGAAACCAAGCGAAAAAATATGCACAAAACTCTAAGACATCTGCCGACTGTACTGGACCTTACAGACTCTGATCACTGCAATATCTCGAATTCCCATGTACGTCCACAACCATGCTCTGATACCAACTGTGGCGACCCAAGATCAAGATACCGGGAAAGGAACCCGATACCATTCGAATCATGGCCCGCCGCCCACGAGCCGAGGCTCGGAAGGACTAAAAAGGAGTGTGGAGGTACAAAGAAATAGGAAATAAAGCAAGACAATTCAACAATTAACAGAAATAAATAAACAACTACAACAGAGTCCAATCCAACAGAAAGTACACTCTAAAGAAGTAAAACGTACCACATGTCAAGTGAACACTCGGCCCGGCGAGCTGACAGCTAAGAACCTCCGAACAGCACCCTCGAACCTCGAGGAAGAACCGCCGCACTTGAAAAGTATGGATGAGTCTCCAAACAGAGACTCAGCAGGGGTCCCGCAGAACCCCAACCAGAAACAACGAAGGAAGTGGAAAGCAACAACAGTAAGAACAACAGTAACAGCAGGAACAGTAAATCGGTGGCCAGTAAAAACTCGGCGCTACAACTACTCCTACTGTACAGTAAAACCAACAACCCGATCCCACAGTCAGGGACGACCGAAAAATGAACCACCCTAGTCACGCTACTAGGAAAACGACCACTCATCGGGAACTCGACGATGTCTAGGGGAAAGCTCTCAGTGACGCTCACCGGAACCCCTAGACCTCGGCATCGGGAAAACAATCGAGAATTGCATGCAAAACCACGTCTCGCAGAAGTGAATCGGAACTCGACTCACGAGGAAACTCACGTCACGTGACGGGAGTACCGCCCACCAGAAGAACGAACGGATGCGTCCCCTGACGTCTTACACCGCATCACAAGTGTCTAGCTACAACGCCCCAGGCGGAGACACAGACACACTCAGTAACCAGTACCACAAAATAAGGACTAGCTGAGGTCACGCTCGTCAGCGCGGGTCCAAAACCCTCAGCCTCGTGTGCATACTCAGACCATACGCCCTAGGCCTGTCCTCTAGCTGGTAATTCCCCCTAAGCCCGGACTCGGCTGTACGTGGGGGCCCTATGGTAACCAGCCTACTCACCGTCTCTCTCGGGTCAGCCGCTCCACCACTCCCGGGTCGGTCATCACTGTGTGCCGTAAGAAGGCTACGACTAGTGGGGGCTCACAGAGCGTGGACACAGAAAATCATGCACGCACCCATCGCGAGTAACGCGAAGTCACAGGTGGCTCGAAGCCACCCGACTCTGGACGGCCCACTAGACCTACTAAACCCAACGGCCTTTGAGTCATAAGACTCGGGGTCAAGACCGTTGCACACAACAGCACTGAGCCATCATTCTGGCCTAATCCCTAGGTCCAAAACAACGATGCGAAGACTCACGAGGCAATTCACAACTGTCGAGACCCATCCCTCGAGAAGGGAAACTTAAGCGACCTCCAGCCTCAGGCTGGGAGATTGGACTCACAGTCCAAGGCCACACACATGGCCCACTCGAAAACCACCTTCCGGAGAAACCACAACGTGCGGGGAAACCTCACCGCACTCACACCGATACACACAGTGACTCGATCTAGCAAGAACACGGAAGCTCGGAACACTTGGGGTCACCCAGACCCACCAAGCCCATGGGCACGCTTATCGGGGTAACACAGTACCTCCAGACATCCCAAAAACACGATCATGAAACCCATGGGGTGTCTGGGACACTCACGAGGCCGAAGGTCAACCACTGGGTCACAACCTGGTCGATCGGAGACCAATGCAACACGATCGGAACGCTAGAGGGTCACTCGGACCCTTAAACCCACGGGCATGCTAATCGAGGTAAATGGGACCTCCGGACACCCAAAGACACGGTCACGGAACTCCACGGGGTGTCCGGGACACACACGGTCCAAGGGGAGAATGATCAGCCGTAGACTGCCCGCCCTGGGCTGCCTGACTTGTCACCTCCAAGAACGCGCTATCTTTGCATAGCACGTTCAAACAGAACGTGCTATAGGTCTATAGCGCGACAAGATCAGATCGCGCTATGACCCTATAGCGCGACCGGGACAGAACGCACTATGACCCTATAGCGCGACAGGAACTGCCTTACTGTTCATCTTCCCTGATGAACACACTCAATCGGGGCGGTGCGTTCTCCAAGAACTTGCCCTCCTTAGCTAGTGCATTCTCAGTCCGCTCTCGAAAACGGTGAAAACCGCGAAGAAATCCATTCCACGCCCCATTCACCCCCAGGTGAAGGGGAAACAAAAAGGGAAACCTTCCCCAAGCCCCTAGGCATGCATATAAACCCCCGGGTCAGCCAAAAACGCCATAAAACGGGAGATCCGGCTCACACCCCAAAAAATATGAGTTTTCCCCAAAACGCCCAAACAAGCCTGATCGACTCACCACGGCCTACAAAACTCGCGAGAAATGAAGTACATGAGCTGGGGGTCCGTCTCCCTACCTCCACCGAAGATTCAACGTGCCGTGGACGTCGATCCACGAAGAAAACACCGTTAAAGCTCCGTCGGCTCGCGATCCCACGAATCGCCTCCACCATCGCGATCCTCGCTCCATCCTCGCCGCTCCACGCCCCACGATCCTCGCCGCCTCGCCCCTGTCCACCTCCATCGGCCGCCGGAGAAGAGAGGGAGAGAGGAGAGAACGTGAGAAGAGAGAGGGAGGGAAGAGAGAAATGAGAGATGGGGAGAGAGAGAAAAGGAGGTTAATATATATAGAAAACCCAAAAAAATTCAGAAATTTAGAAAAATATGAAAAATTACCTCCGCGATCCTCAGGAGGAGCACAACGCGCCGATACCATCCCAGAGTCAGAGAACGCCACGGTTCACCCTGCACAGAGTTCTGAAGGCATATCAGCGAAAAACATGCGTAAAGCACAAAATACACTTCGGGACCCACAAAAATGTTCCGAAAAATTTGGAGCATTACACCGTCACACTCGTTTACTGGCCCCCTTCCTAATGACCAGACCAATGCCCCAACCCCACCACCACCACTGGGGGGCCGCCTACCATGGTGGACCCAGAGGCCTTCTGTTCCCTCAATGCTAAATTAGACACCCTCGCCGATTTGATGAGGGCCCAGGTAGCCAGGGAGGAATGGTCCCAGCGTTCCCGTTCGGGTCCCCCCCACGCAGAAGCCTCCCGGCTGACAACCTGAGGCCGCTTTATCCTCTAAGGAGGTTGTATCATCCGGAGCGGGGCGGGTGGTCCTTCTGAACCCCCACCTCCACCTGCGGAGCAATAGGCCTGCTCCAACCCGCGAGAGAGGATGAACAAGGCGGGGCCGCCCCATCAACCTATAGAGACGGCCGCCCCTATCACGGAGTGGCAGGAAAGAGATCTAGGGCATACCAAGAGCCCCCTAGCACCGTCTCGCACTCATCCAGAGCTCTCCCTTCAGCTCTGAGACTTCGAGCAGCGATTTGCCGAGTAGGAGCACACACTCCGCGCTCTGCAGCAGCATTCTGTGAGTAAGGAGGATGAGAAGCAATCCCCGTTCTCCCATGATATTATGGAGGCCGAGATATCCTTAAGAGTTTCTCTCCCGACCTTCAAGTCTTATGATGGCCTGGGCGATCCGACCGATCACTTCGACAGCTTCGATGCCCTGATGACCCTGCAAGGGGCGACGGATGCCATCAAGTGCCGAGCCATCATTACCACCTTAGTGCAAGGGGGCCAGGCTTGTTTCTGGGCACTTGCCCCCTGGAGCATCACTAGCTTCCAGTAGTTTGGGTGACTTTTCAAGGAGAGCTTTGCCGGGAGCGGACCCCCAAGGTTGATAGCGGGGCTATTGGCGCTCAAGCAAGCCCCAGGGGAAAAGCTGCGAGCCTATATTAACCATTTCAAAGTGAAGGCTCTGCACATCCCCCGCCTTGACGTAGCCTCCACCATCACTGCGCTGACCGGGGGTACTCGCGACGAAGGCCTTGGCGAGAACTGGTGCTCCATCCCCCTGCCACCCTAGCCGACCTTGTAACCTTAGCCTTGCGCCATGCGGAGTGCGAGGAGGTCCTTACCGCCTATCGGGATCCTCCTGGCCAAGGGAAGGAGGGGGAAAGAAAGCGGCCGTTCGAGCAGACCTCTAGCCAGAGAAAAAGGAGGAATCGTGAAGGTGACCGCAAGGTGCCACCAAGGAAGTTCGAGCGATACACCCCGTTGTCCACTCCCGTTTACGAGATTTATCGGGAGATTAAAGACTCGGGTCTGCTCCGTCGGCCCAAGCCAATGAGGGCCGACTCCCGACGTCACAATCGCCGGAAGCACTGCCAGTTCCATGACGACCACGTGCATCATATTGGGGACTGCCAGCAGCTCAAGGACGATATCGAAAGTCTCATCTGCCGTGGGCATCTGGCCCTGTACGTGGCCGAGCACCAGGTCGCCCATGTGGACCCCGCGGAAGAGATTGTTAATCACCCCCGAGGAATTCACATCAATGTCATATCGGGGGGATTGACATCTGAGGGAGATAGCAACCAAGGGAAAAAGCGCCATGCTGAGCGAGCCAACCGAGCCGTGGAATCCACCAAACCCTCGACTCCGGCGAACGAGCAACAAGCCCTGGTGTTCTCCGATCAAGATTTGGAATGGGTGGTTACCCCACATGATGATGCCCTTGTTATCTTGGTGACTATTAATCATTGTAATATATATAGGGTATTGGTCGATAATGGTAGTGCGCCCGACATTTTGTCGTATGACTATTTTTAAAGATGGGTGAGAACCCGTCGAAGATACGTCCGGTCCGAAACCCTCTTTGTGGGTTCAATGGTCAAGCTACTTACCTTGAGGGAGCCCTAAGCCTACCTGTTACTCTCAGGACTCCCCCCAGATCCGTGACTTTGGTTGCAAACTTCATTGTAGTTAAATGGATAATGGCCTACAACGCCATCTTCGGCCAAGGCATCATCGGCCGAATAAAGGCCGTGCCTTCCACCTATCATCAAAAGATGAAGTTCCCTACTAAATTTGACACGAGAGAGGTCTGAGGTAATCAAGCAACAGCTAGAAGGTGCTATGTAATCTCGGTGGAAACCGTGAACCCCGAGGACGTGAACTGAGGCCCGAGTGTCATCGAGAATAAGGCAGCGGCAGGCAAACCCGGTGGGGAGCTCCTGCCAATCTTCCTCAAAGATGACCCGGCCCTCGAAGTCAGAATTGGGGTGGAATTGTCACCCGAAGTTCAAGCTTAATATAAGGGATTTCTTTCTGAGTATATTCATGTCTTTGCATGGTCTGACGGCGATCTCCCCGGAATTCTCGAAGAAACCGTGATGCACCGTCTTAACCTCAATCCGACTGTGAAGCCGATTCAACAGCGAAAAAGAAGGCACGCCCCGATAAAATAGGAGATCATAAAAGAGCAAATCAGCAAGGGGAAGAAAATCGGGCTATTCCGCCTGGTCCTTTACCCGGCCTGGTTGGCTAATGTCGTCCTGATACCCAAAGCCTCGGGCAGAAGGTGAATGTGCATCGACTTCACCGACCTCAACAAAGCTACTATGAAGGACTGTTACCCTCTACCCAACATCGATCAGCTAGTCGATTCATCTTTGGGCAAAGTGCTTCTCAGCTTCCTCGATGCCCACTCCGGCTATCATCAGATCCAGATGCATCCTGAGGACGCTGAGAAGACGACATTTACCTCTGACCTCGGAGTGTATTGCTACACCCGGATGCCTTTTGAGTTGAAGAATGTCAGAGCAACTTATCAGAGGTTGGTCAACCAAATTTTTGAAGATCAGATTGGTCGGAACGTCGAGGCCTACATTGACGACATGCTCGTTCAGTCACCAAAGGCCGAAGATCACTTCTCCGACCTAGCTGAGACTTTCCACACTATCCGAAGGTACAATATGAAACTTAACCCTTCAAAGTGTGCTTTTGGAGTCAGGTCTAGAAAATTCCTAAGGTTTTTAGTAACCCCGCGGGGGATTGAGGTGAATCCCGAGAAAATCTAGGCTATCTTGGATATGCGGCGTTCAACTAGCATCATGGACGTCCAACGCCTGACAGGGAGGATCGTCGCACTGAATCGCTTCATGTCTCGAGCTGCGGAGCGCTACCTGCCCTTCTTCAAATTATTGAGAGGGTCGAAGATGGCTGCCCCAACTTTCACTTGGGATGGTGAATGTGAAAAGGCTTTTACCGAGTCGAACTCCTTCGGTACTCTTGAAGCCCGTGCCGAGAGAAACCCTTTATCTCTATCTCTCGGTGACATCTTCTATTATTAGCTCGATATTAGTCCGAGACGACAAGGGAACTCAAAAGCCAATGTACTATGTCAGCAAAGTGCTCCTTGACGCTGAGAAGAGGTACCCCACAATCGAGAAGCTCGTGCTAGTGTTGGTGACCTCAGCCAACTGCCTCTGCCCCTACTTCCAAGGACACAACATTGTGGTGTTGATCGGAGAATTAAAGAAGATTTTGGCTCACCCCGAAGCTTCGGGGCACCTCATCAAGTGGGCGGTCATGCTCGGGGCCTACGATATCTCCTTTCGCCCCCATACCGCCATCAAAGGTCAAGCACTCGCGGACTTCATGGTGGAGAATACTGCTCAACCTCATGAAACTCCGCCGCCTGTAGCTGGCCCCGCCTGGGAGCTTTTTATCAACGGATCGTCAAGCTCGGCCGGCAGCGGTGCAAGAGTTCTCCTCAACTCCCCGGAGGGAGTGGAATTGTAGTATGCTCTGAAGTTCAAATTCACGGCATCCAACAACGCCTCTGAATACGAGGCCCTAATTTTTGGGGCCCGGATGGCGAGATGCCTGGGAGCGGACCGAGTCAAGATTTACACTGACTCGCAACTAGTTGCCAGCCAAGTCAATGGAGACTACGAAGCTAGGGAACCTCTGATGATTAAGTACCTCCAGCTGGTGAAGGAGGTGGCTCGACTATTTGAGAGCTTTCAGGTGATCCGAATAGCTCGGAAAGAAAACTCCCGAGCGGATGCCCTCTCTCGCCTCGCCTCCTCTATCGGTCCAGATGGGACCCGATTGGTCCTCCTTGAGGAGCTAGAGCGTCCCAGCGTGGACCCCGAGCTCGTACCCACTGTTCAGGCATCGCCCGACGATTTGAGGGTGCCCTACATCCCCTGGTTAAGCAACGGTCTAGAGCCTTCCGACTGGCGAGAAGCCAGGTGCCTCAACTACCAAGCCTGGCGATTTGTTCTACTCGACGGGTCACTTTATTGACGGTCTTTTGTCGGGCCCCTCCTCAAATGCCTTGAGCCTCAGGAGGCTCGATGAGTGATCGCGGAGATTCACGAGGGGATCTGCAGCGCGCACCAAGGAGGGAGGTCGATCGTGAGAATCTTGCTGCGACAAGGGTACCGGTGGCCCACTTTGCAGTGCGATTGCTCGACCTATGTTCGAGGATGTGATCGCTGTCAACAGTTTGACCATCTGATCCATCAGCCAGCCACGACACTTGTAACACTCACCGAGCCTTATCCTTTCGCTCGGTGGGGGATTGATATCCTAGGTCCTTTCCCCGTGGTCCGGGCTTAGAAGAAATTCATTATCGTCGCCATCGACTACTTCTCCAAGTGGATTGAGGCTGAGGCTTCCGCAAAGGTGACAGAAGGGGTGATTTGGAGTTTTGTGTGGTGGTCAATCATATGTCGCTTTGGCATCCCCTGAGTGATAGTAAGCGATAACGGCCGACAGTTTAACTACGCTTATTTTAAGAATAAGTGCGTCGACCTACATATTCGCAACCACTTCACTTCGGTAGCCCACCTGCAGGGGAACAGTTTAGTCAAAAATGCTAATAAGACCCTTCTTAAGAGCATAAAGACCGGACTCAATAAAGCTAAGGGTAATTGACTCGAAGAATTGTCTATCATATTGTGGTCATACCGCATCACTCCAAGGGCCTCTACAGGCGAAACCCCTTTTCAACTGCTCTATGGTACCGAGGCTGTCATTCTGCTGGAAATCGGTAGCCCATCCTTGCGGGTTGTCAACTTTCAGCCCGAGCTTAACAACCAAAATATGCTGGAGAATCTCGAGCTGGCCGACGAAGTGCATGAAGCCACGAGAATCCGAGCGACGGAGTACCAGCCGTGCATGGCCCGTTACTACAATGCCCAGGTTTGGGATTGATAGTTCCTCCTGGAGGACCTAGTCTTGAGAAAGGCCAAAGCCTCTCGACCACTGGAGGCGGGGAGAAGTTGGCCCCTAATTAGGAAGGCCTTTACTGAGTGGTCGAGACACTCAGAAAAGGGGCTTACAGGTTGGCAACCATGGAAGGAAAATCGATCCCGCGGACATGGAATGCTACGGCACTGCGTAGATTTTATTTCTGAACTCATAATTCTTCCTATATTTCTGATACCATCCATACATGATATGCAAGCATACAAAAAGAAATGTAGAAGGCAATAAGAGTGAACTTTTATTGCTTGATTGTGCCTGTTCATACGTTGGGAGGGGCAACAACCCTTACAAAGAGAAAACGATAGCTTGGCACATATATACAGGGCGAGCAGCTTCAAATCGAGTCATTGACTCCACCAGCTGTGGAAACTGGCTCGGGGATGAAACTGCCGACCCAGTGGTGCCCAAATCTGTCAATATCACCCAGAAAGGCGATACTGGGAAGAAGGGTGTGAAAAAAAGAAAAAAGAAACAAGAAGGGCCCAACAGAAAAGAAGTGCTAGGCCATGACTTCCATCTGGGAAGATGGTGCAGGCAAGAAGAAACATGAAAAAGAAAAAATGAGGAGCAAGAGAATGAGAAGAAAAAGAATAAGGGGGGAGCCCCTCGGGGGAAGGAAGAGGGAGGAGAGACGGACGAAGGGAAAGCCTCTTCTGTGCAGCCCAGAGAGGCCTTTCGGTGTCTTGCTCTCCCGATGGGAAGGATGCGACAGAAGGCACGTCTCCAGGGCCCCCTTCCCTCTCCCTAGGTGGGTGGCAGCCTATTGGCAGGGAAGAACCCATCGCGTGTCCTCCCTTCTGCTATGCCATCCACCCAGTCGTCCTCCATTCTGCTATGCCGATTTAGCCAATCTGCTCTAGTGAGCTCTGGGGTCTTCATCTTCATCAGCAGACTCCATGGCTCCGCCGGAGCAAAAGAAGATGAAAAAGGAGAGAGGGGTGGAGTGAAGAGGGCAGGTTAGTGTGATGCAGGGATGTGCAGGCCCAAGCCACTATTCAAAGCTTTTTATAGGCCGAAGATGAGGCAGTGCCCCTCCCACACGTTAGTGCCCCTACCTTAACTACCCCCTCTCCTGAAGAGACGCGAGCGGATTTTGAAAAGCTACGATCAGAGTCTTCGAGGCGTAGTTACTCCTGAGTTCGCGAGCCCGCCGTGGGGAATACGCGAAGGATATGATCCTTCAATGCCTAGGGAGACGAGCAGACGTGCCTAGGAATATCTACAGATAAAATAGGCATTAGGCGCGTGACCCTGACTCTTCGGCATGAGAATCGTACGAAGGCATTATCCCCTGACGTTTGCAGATGCGATGGAAAACACCCGGTCAAAGATTTCGTGGATCATTCATCACCTTTTTTATGGAACGGCTTCTTTTATATAAAGTAGAAGAAAGAAAGTACAAAAGGGACTACAAACGGTAAAGAGAGAAAGGACGAAAGGCAAGTACAAATCGATCTCAGTCTAATGAGATCGGAAAGGAGGGTTGGGGGATCGATTGCCTTCTGGAGGGTTCGGGAGCTGAAGGGTCTTGGGAGTTCGGCGCCACCTCGATAACTGAAGGCTACGCACGCTCGACCCCCTCGAAAGCCACTGGCTCAGGCACTGACCCCACCTATGTGGGAACTGCCTCGATCGAGTGCTCTCCTGAAGTGGCCGAGTGTAATGCCCTGGGTTTTTCGGATCTGGATCAGCGGGTGTCGGATCGTCTTTTCCTGGGTTGCGGATTGTGTCCGATTGAGCTTCGGACCTTCTTATACCGGATTGTCGGACCCATTGGTGGTGTGCCTGTGAGTTTCCTTGGGTCCATGGTGTTGTGAGGAGCACGTCGGTAATTTTCTGGAATTTTTGGAGCACCTTTGTGGGTCCCAGGTCGCGTTTAGCGGTTTTCGTGTGTTTTTATCGGTCGGACCTTCGGAACCCCGTACAGGGTGAAACGTAGCATTCTCCAACACCAGGACGTTATCACTGTGTTGTGCGTATTTTGAGGATCATGGAGGTGATTTTTCCCTATTTTAAATAGTTTTGGTAATTTTTAGATTGTATATATATAACCTCCTTTTCTCTCTTTCCCTCACTCTCATTTTCTCACTCTCTCCCTCTCTCTTCTCTCACGCTCTCCCTTCTCACCCTCTCTTCTCCGGTGGCCGACGGAGCGAGGCGGGCACGCGGCGGGGTGACGCGGGCTAGGAGGACGGCGAGGGTGGTGTAAGGATTCGGGCAACACAGCGGATAACAAAAATTTATATACCGAACCTGGGCTTTGTGGAATCCTAGAACTGTGCTCTAATCGATGCAATAATAACTCCCAACCCCTAACTACGGGTTACATATTCCACCTTGCGCGAAACGACGCTGTCTGTAGTGCCCGATGCAGATTTCCACGCACGCCGAGCCGCACAGATGCACGGCCTCTAGAGTTGATCCACATGGATCCTAGCGCGGTGACGGCGTCCTCCCGTTCTTTCACTCCCACGCACAAACCACGGGTGCTCAAAACCCCGTTCTTCTCTCTTAATCCTTTCACCCTTGAGAGGGAGAGAGAGAGAGCAACTAGGGAGAGAGATTGAGCACTGGGAGAGGAGGGGAGAAGAGAAGGGGAGCTATTCTCCTCTTGGAAGTGCTTGGCATCAAGAGAGGAGAGTTTACGTAGGATGCATATATATAACAGTTAGGTGCTTTTCAAAAGAAACCATAAGGACTAAAATTGTATATGTATCCCTTTCATTATTGTACAAATATATTAAGCCCTTCTCACCATTCTTTTCTCAAAAGAATTTAAGGCTTTTAATATATACGTCTGTACAATAATGCCCCGTCACCCGAGAACCCATTGTGTGTGATCCTCTAGGCCCATAGTCACTCTAGTTTAAGGCCCATTAACTTCTAATTCCTAATTAGAAGTAAATTAAACTTATTATTCGCTTCTACTAGAGCCGGATAATAGTTTAATTTATTCCGAATCTTTGATCACATTGGGTCAAGCAAATTCACGTGATCCTAGAGGACGCCGGGTTCAAACCACCATGTCTGGTACCTATAAGTCTATAGTTGCCGCATCGCTATAATCCCTCGCTCCTTCTATGAGTCTGGTTCGATCAAGGGTATAGTAACTGTCAAACCCCCATGATCGTGCCATTCGACCATGACCTCCTTAAAGTGTATGACGTTCGTTCTAAACGAACTCACACGACCCTTGCCAGGGATTTAATGGAGCGTCAGTGTCATGGCTCATTAACTATCTGATTTATATCCGACAGTGAGCGATCCCCTCTTGACCATTAATGATCTTCACACGTATCCTGAAATGGTTAATGACTTGGCAATTCATGACTTGTGGTTAAAGTCACTTAGCCAATTCATTACACCATTCCGATCCTCGTGTAAGATCTAATCAATGTCTCAGGTCAAAGGACCAACGATGCTACTGAGACAGTTGGATCTTCAGTTGACATTAGGTATAATCAACCATCTGAAGATCTAATAGCGGATCAGTTTAGTGTACATCCTCCTAGGACGTACACCTACACATATGTGTTGGTGTCCCGCACCAGTGACCATGAGACTGGTCCCGTACACATCATGTATACTGGTTTACTAGGTAATCAAAGTCCCCGAGTGATTACCCTCTAACTGACGCGGTGGCGACGTGGAAATGGATCGACGGCACTCCAATATCACGAACAGGACGGGGACGGATAACTGCTATCTCACACAGCTCGACCTCACGCCGGACGGTCTCACACCGGGCAACACTCAAACTCACAAGGAGAAAGAGGGAAGGAAATGAAAGAGTGGAAACTCTCTCATGCACAAACCAAAGCCTTCATTCTATTCATCATATCATCTCGTAACACACCTTAGCCTCCTTATATAGGAAAGAAAGCTATAACAACAAGACCCTCAATCTTTCCCAATTATGTTTATACCCTGGCCTAACAAGACAAAGCCCACCAACCAATATTTGACTTGGACCCTAATAAAATACAATTCTTTGACTTAGGTAAAAATAAAATAAGATAGGGTGGTTTAATAATACAAATACCACCGTACACACAGATACATAAATACGTACAAATACGTATTCAGGATGCCGGGTCTTCAATCGAGTCTCCGAGCCATAAGCTCGGTGCAGTGGCGGTGCGGCGTCGGCTCCGAGTAGTGGGCCCGGTAGTGGACCCGATGTCCCCACCAACCCTCCCGGGGCGGCTGGAACTCGACTCCGTCGAGTAAGGGGGGACACGGCTGTGGTAGTGCTCCAGCAGATCTGGATCGAGACGCTGGAGATCTTCCCGGCTGATCCAGAAATCATCTGATGGTGGACGGTCGCGCCAGCGGACAAGGTAGCGCTGGTACACCCTGCTCCGTGTAGTAGTCATCTGCTCATCCAGTATCCTCTCAATATGCTCGCGCGGTACTCTCGAGGCTGTAGGACGCACAGGGGTGGGCTCACTCTCAATGGGGGGAGAAGGCTCGAAAGGGTCACTAAGAATCGTTGTGGGTTCCTTATAGGCCACTAGGTCTGCCACATTAAAAGTTGAGCTAATCCCATATTCGGGAGGTAAGTCCACAACATAAGCATTGGAGCCAATCTTCCGCAGAATTGGGAAGGGTCCATCACTACGGGCTTGCAACTTTTTAACAGCTCCTGAGGGGAGTCATTCGGGTCGAACCCGTACCATAACCATGTCACCTTTTTGGAATTCATGATGACGCCGATGTGAATCAGCCAATTTTTTATAAGTCTCATTACTGAGGTTGATTTGCTTGCTAATTGACTCATGTAGACTCTTGACATGCTGTGCAAACTCCTCAACTAACTTGGATGTTCTAGACTCGAGGGAAAGGGGAATGAGATCCACAGGTTTCCTAGGTTTGTAGCCATGCACGACCTCAAATGGACTCATATCGATGGACCTATTGATGGAGCTGTTGTATGTAAATTCGGCTCTGGGCAAAAGAAGATCCCAAGTGCCGGAATGTTCCCCTACGAGACACCTCAACAGATTCCCTAAACTCATATTGATGACCTCAGTTTGCCCATCAGTTTGGGGGTGATAGGCGGTGGAAAACTTCAGTTTGGTGCCAACTAGGTGCCAAAGTGTCTTCCAAAAATAGCTAGTGAACCGGAGATCCCGGTCAGACACGATGGTTTGGGGGAGACCATGCAGACGCATGACTTCATCAAAGAACAAATGGGCTACTCTAGATGCATCAGATTTTTTAGAACATGCAAGGAAGTGGGCCATCTTAGAGAACCTATCAACGACAACAAAGATGGAATCATGCTTATGAGCAGTGCGAGGTAAGCCAAGGATAAAATCCATGCTCACATCAACCCATGGTTGATCAGGAACGGGGAGAGGAGTGTAGAGACCAGTGTTCTGTTTGACCTGTTTGGCCATCGTGCATGTCCTACACTAGGCTACAATCTTGGCCACATCTCTTTTCAGGCCAGGCCAATAGCAGTGCTCCTCCACAGAATGGATGGTCTTGTTGCGGCCAAAGTGACCAGCAAGACCTCCAGCATGTATTTCCCAAATCAGGAAGTCCCGAACAGAAGTCCCCGGGACATAGAGTTGATGCCCTTGAAATAAAAAACCATCATGGAGTAGATAGTCAGAAAAGGCTATCGAGGGTCCAGTAGACAGAGCAGAGTCGGCAGGGCCAAAATCAGGACACTCTCCATAGAGTTCCTTCATGCGGTCAAATCCCGTGACCTCTACCCGAACAGTGGAAAGAAGGGAGACCCTTCGACTCAAGGCGTCGGCCACCTTATTGTCCTTTCCAGCCTTATGCCTTAGGACAAATGTGAAATACTGGAGGAATTCTACCCACCGACCATGCCTAGGGTTTAAACCCTTCTGAGAGCTAAGGAATTTCAAAGCCTCGTGGTCCGAGTATAAGACAAACTCTTGTGGTAAGAGATAGTGTCTCCAACATTTGAGGGCTTGGACCACGGCATAAAACTCCTTATCATATGTGGAGTATCGAAGCTTTGCATCAGAAAGCTTCTCACTGAAATAAGCCACAGGGTGGCTCTCCTGGCTAAGCACTCCACCTATTCCTACGCCAGATGCATCACATGAAACCTCAAAGACTTTGGAAAAGTCTGGTAGGCGGAGGACATGGACTTTGGTCATAAGCTCTTTTATGGCAAGAAAAGCCTGGGAGGCGGCTTTGGTCCACTCAAAATTCCCCTTACAGATGCAATCCATAATGGGTGCCATAATAGTGCTAAATCCCTGGATGAAGTGTCTGTAGAAGGTGGCTAGCCCGTGGAAACTACGAACATCGTGGACATTCTGGGGCTCCGGCCAGTCTACTATAGCCCGGACCTTTGATGGGTCCACAGACACTCCTTGACTAGAAACCACAAATCCAAGGAAAGTGACCCGGTCTATCATGAATTCACATTTCTTGAGATTGGCAAACATGGTTTCTCTCCTCAAAGTCTCGCAGACTTCCCTCAAATGATGGATGTGGTCCTGAGGGTTGTGGTTATAGATGAGAATGTCGTCAAAGTAGACGACAACAAAGCGACCAATGAGAGGTCGAAGGATTTCCGTCATAAGCCACATGAATGTGCTGGGGACATTGGATAGCCCAAACGGCATGACGAGCCACTTATACAGACCTTCTTTAGTTTTGAAGGCTGTCTTCCACTCGTCCCCTGGTCGAATCCGGACCTGGTGGTAGCCACTTTTTAAGTCAATCTTGGAAAAGATAGTGGCTCCACTCATCATGTCAAGCATGTCATCAAGACGGGGAATGAGAAACATATACTTGACAGTGATCTTATTGATGGCGCGGCTGTCAACACACATCCGCCAGGTGCCATTCTTCTTGGGTGTGAGTAAGGCAGGGACCGCACATGGGCTCTTGCTCACCCTGAGGAAACCTTTGTGGATAAGGTCCTCGACAATCCTTTGGAGCTCATCATGCTCCTTGGGGTTCAACCTATAGTGGGGAAGGTTGGGTAGGGTGGACCCAGGGACAAGATCAATGGCGTGTTGAACATCACGCATGGGAGGGAGTGTTGAGGGCAAGTCTTCCGGGAAGATATCTTGGAAGTCCTGCAGGGTTGCCTGGACTTCTGGTGGGATGGAGACTTGGGACTCCTCAGGGGTAATGGTGACGACAACAGCCCAAACAGGGGCACCCTCGGCAACCTCTCTATTCATCTCACGAACACCTATGAAGTTAAGGCGCCTAATCGGGTCATGGTCAACCTTAGGGGCCTTAGGGATGGATATGACAGGTGTAGGAGAGGAGGGAATGGGAAGCTTCCCTTTGGTGGGGGTCACGGCATTCTCCCAAATTTTGGGGGATGCAGCGGGTGTAGAGGTAGGACTCTTTCCCACCTTTGGGGGTGTCGGGCACAACTGAATCCTCTTTCCATTGTGGTAGAAGGAACACTCCTTGGACCGACCAAACGTAGTAAGGTCTACATCGTAGATCCATGACCATCCTAGGATGATGCTCCCGACCTTCATAGGCACTACATCGCATATGATTTGTCCTTGGTAGGACTGGAATTGGATGGGAATGACACATGTAGTGGTGACTGGGATAGACGTGTCGTCAACCCAAGCCACATTGTATGGCCTCGGATGAGGATGGGTAGGTAGACCTAGACGGGATACAAAGTCTGAAGAGACTGCATTGATACAGCTCCCGTTGTCAAATATCACCTTGCAGGGTTGAGTTTTGACCATGATGTAGGTTTGGAAGATGGATGTTCGACGCCAGTCATCCTCCTGTGGGTGTGCGAGGATGCAGCGAACTACACCTAGTCTTCCCTGGTTTGAACTTTCGGTAATTTCTCCCACTTGCATGTACTCGACATGTGTTCCATCATATCCTGCATTTAATTCTTCAAACTGGGCAATGAGATCAGGGTCAGGCTCATATCTCTCAAGGGTTTCTCCTTCCTGAGGTGGAAGCTCCATAGACTGGGGGTCGGTGATGACCAAGGCTCGGGTGGGGCAATTGGTGGCAATATGCCCTAGGTTATGACACCTAAAACAGCGGACTCCCGAGACAGGGGCTGGTTGGGAGGTGCTAGGGACGACTACCTTTCCCTTGTCATCTCTCCTCTCAACTGGTGGAGTATACTCCAGCCTAGGCACAGCAGCGGGTTAAGGTAAAGGGTTCCTTGGGAAAGGAGCAGTAGGGGCAATGGCCCTAAGTGGGGTAGCAGTAGGGACGTAGGAGGTGGAGGGGCCAGCTCTCTCAGTATAGCAGACTATGGGGTTTCGGGGTTCGGGTTGGTGGTAGATGGGAACCCGAGGTGGGACCACCCTTTGAAACCGCTCAACATCTCGTGCAACCTGGTAGGCGTGCTCGAGGGTGTTAACCTCCCGCAAGAATAATTCCCGCTGAATACTCTCGTGTAGGCCAGCCCTAAACCGTGAGAGGGTGACGGAGGCATCCTCCATGACTCGGCTCCGAAGGAAGAAGTCATCAAATTTGGTGATGTACTCGTCCACGGACTTTCCATCTTGGGTGAGTTTCTGCCATTGGTCTAAAAAACGCTAATGGTAGGAAGGTGGCAGATACTTCTCCCTCAATTTCTCCTTCATTTCTTCCCACGTGCCTATAGGCTCCTCTCGTCTCCTTGCTAGGAGATTCTCGATGTTGCACCAGTAGGTCTTGGCTTGACCCAGGAGTTTCATTTTGGCAAACCTCACCCTTGTAGCAGGGGTCATGCGGCGATGCCAATCAAAATATTGGTCCATCCCGGTCTCCCAATCAAGATATGTAGCGGGGTTGAGGGACCCATCAAAACTCGGAGCGTCAATCTTGACGTTCCCTAGGATAATATCCTCATCATCGTGGTCTCTCTCTCGAGGCGTACGGGCCTCTTGCTCTCTACCTTGGGGAGCCTGATTCGGGCGGACTTGCTCTCTGTCCTCCCTAGGATTGGCTACGGGATCGCCATGGCCATTCACTCTTCCTTCCTCTCCCTTCAGTCGATCCTCTAAGGCTCGGATCCTCTCATCTAGCTCGGCTCGAAGTTGGCCTATGGATTCTTCAAAATGGGTTAGAAGATTATGCTCGAGCTGAGCCAACATAGCACTCACGCTCTTCTGATCCATGTGGGATTGTAGAGTTGAAGGGCGCTCTAGACGGCCGGATGAATTCCTGGACCAACGTGGCATGCACGACCTCGGACCTAAATGATGCAATCCTAAGACCGAAAATTAGCAAGCTATAGACTCGAATTTGACTAATTGGCAAAGGGCCAATTTGAAGGGACCGGTCAGGGAGAGTTGCTTGCCCGAAGGCGAAGTAGTTGTGGGACTACCTCCTGACAATTAGGGTGCCCTAATGTGATAGCCTAGGGCCTTAAAGGATGGGTACATACAAGCTCTCTCTTGCCGTCCACAGCGATGCACTCAGGAGACTGGCTGCATGGATCGGGCTCTCGCTCACCTCGTCGCGTGACAAATGATAAGGATACTAAATAAGCAAGTGATTTGGAGCACGTACCTAGCTAGACTGAAAAGTCTAACTCCGACCGGAGACGAAGGCGAGCGGGGACGTGCGTGCCCGCACGGCGTCGAAGAAGCTTCACCGGTTACAAAAATTCACTCCACGCAGGGAGGATTTAATTATTACAAAATCGCTTAAAATTTCCCGCGCAGGGGAACAAATCAGTCCAAACTTTCTCCGCGCAGGGAGACTTAGGGGCACTCACACTCCGTGAATTACGGACTATGTGTCAGCGATCGGACGACTCAACCGTTGATCGAGTCGTAATTGTGAACTTCGGGTGCCACCTCAATAAGTTAAAAGATATATATATATATATATTCAACTCTCTTCTTTTTTTAATCAAATAATATATATAGATATATATAATAATATATATAACAATATATATATTCTATATATATATTATATATATTTAACATTTTTTTCAATCTCCCTTTTTTTGACTTTTATTTCTCTTTCAAACTTCACCTACTTTTGTTGACCTCTTCACCGTTTTTTTCCCTTTTCGAACTTTCTCTTTTTTTCAAACTTTCGAACCCTGATTTTCCTTGTTTTCAACCACCCTTTGCGGATTTCACGGCACGGCAAACGGGACAAGGCGGACGGCTAGCAGTGAGGGTTGGCCGGCGCTGGAAAGGTTGGCCGCGGCTGTGGGTGCTCTCACGAACAAGTGGTGGGCCGGGGTGGTCGTCGGTAGCAGCGACGAGTGGGGGTGCCGCTGCTGCGGCACTGGTCGGCAGTGAGAAGGGGGGCACGCAGGGGAACGCAGGGGCGCGCAGGGCCGGACGCGCAAGGCTCGCGGTGGGTGTACGGCGACCGCTCGGCCACGGGAGGCGGACGGGGTTGTGGGGCCCTTGCTCGCGGGCCGGGTGCGTCTGCGGGCTGGCGCCGGGCTCCGGCGGGTGCCGGAGATGGGGGGGCGACCGCGGAGGTCTTTGCGTCGCCCTCGGGCGACGTCGGTGGCCGTGGGGTGGTCACCGACGTAGGCGGGCCCGCCGGTGACGGCACCGAGGACTGGTGGCGGCGTGCGCTCGCAGGGGGGCGCCTGGCTGCGCACGCAGGCGGGTCAGCCAGCGAGCACGCCTGCAGGCACGCTAGGGCGTGAGGCGGGTTGTGGACCTAGCGTGGCTGGGGCCGGCACAGGGCGACGGTAGTGGGGCACTTGGCGGGGCTGCGGCGGGGAGCGCGGTGGCGCTGCAGCGGCAGGCGCGGTGGCGCGCGGCAGCGAGCGGTGGCGGGGCACTACCGTTGCGGCATGAAGGGGTTTGAACTGCGGCACGGGCGACAAGGCCCGGCCGCGCGAACCCTTGCCTTTCTCTCTTTTTTTTAAATTTCTTTTCTTCTCTCTGTTGTGCACTGAACGAGAGAGAGAGAGAGAGAGAGAGAGAGAGAGAGAGAGAGAGAGAGAGAGAGAGAGAGAACGCAGGGGGTTTCTTTTTTTTTTCATATTTTTTTTCTATTTTTTTTCTTCTTCTCCAAACTCTCTCAACCGAGCTCTTTATACTTCTCTTCTCTTCCCCCCCCCCCTTTTTGTTTTCACTTCTAGCAACCTAGAGAGAGAAAGAGAGGGACGTCGGTGACATCGAGATCGTCGGAGGCGCCGTGTTAGGCTCTGATACCAATTTGACGCGGCGGCGATGTGGAAATGGATCGACAGCACTCCGATATCACAAACAGGATGGGAACGGATAACTGCTATCTCACACAGCTCGGCCTCACGCCAGACGGTCTCACACCGGGCGACACTCAAACTCACAAGGAGAAAGAGGGAAGGAAATGAAAGAGTGGAAACTCTCTCATGCACAAACCAAAGCCTTCATTCTATTCATCATATCATCTCGTAACACACCTTAGCCTCCTTATATAGGAAAGAAAGCTATAACAACAAGACCCTCAATCTTTCCCAATTGTGTTTATACCCTGGCCTAACAAGACAAAGCCCACCAACCAATATTTGACTTGGACCCTAATAAAATATAATTCTTTGACTTAGGTAAAAATAAAATAAGATAGGGTGGTTTAATAATACAAATACCACCGTACACACAGATACACAAATACATACAAATACGTATTCAGGATGCCGGGTCTTCAATCGAGTCTCCGAGCCATAAGCTCGGTGCAGTGGCGGTGCGGTGTCGGCTCCGAGTAGTGGGCCCGGTAGTGGACTCGGTGTCCCCACCACTAACCAGGAACATTTTAAGGTATGTGTTCATGTAAAGTCAGTCTCATGATCAAGATCCCATCTTGAGTTGACTTTACAACCACATATTCTAGGGACATCGTAAAGTAATATACAATCACATATTTACGCTCAAATACCACTTCATTAATAATGAACAAGATCGTACATCTATCGGGCCTACCCGACTCTAAATTGGCCTATAGCACACCAATACTAATAATCTCCCACTTGAATTACAGCCAATTACCCACAACTTTGAGGCCCATCTTATCCCGATGGCGCTCAAACACAATCTGTGTCAAAGGCTTAGTCAGTGGATCTGCTATGTTATCTTCTGACGGTACACGCAATACCGCCACATCTCCACGATCAACAATCTTCCGAATAAGGTGAAAGCGCCTCAGAATGTGCTTCGACCTTTGGTGAGATCTTGGTTCCTTCGCCTGGACGATAGCCCCATTATTATCACAAAATAATGGGATGTGAGCTGATATCTCAAGAACTACACAGAGTGCCAAGATGAATTTCTTCATCCAGACAACTTTCTTTGTAGCTTCAGCCGCAGTAATATATTCTGCCTCCGTCGTCGAGTCTGCAGTCGTATTTTACTTGGAGCTTCTTCAACTGACTGCCCCTCCATTCAACATGAATATAAATCCAGACATGGATTTGTAGTCATATGGATCTAATTGGAAACTAGAGTCTGTGTAAGCTCTAAGCTGTAGGTCATCTCTTTCATAAAGTAGAAAAAGATCCTTAGCCCTTCGCAAGTACTTAAGGATGCCCTTTACTGCCTTCTAGTGCTCTTCACCTGGATTTGCCTGATATCTACTGACAATGCTTAAAGCATTGACAACATCAGGCCGTATACATAGCATTGCATACATGATTGACCCTATAGCTGAAACATAGGGTACCTTATTCATGTGTGCCACCTCGTCAAATGCTTTGGGGCTCATCCCCTTAGATAGGCAAATTCCATGTCTCATAGGAATGAGACCTCTCTTGGAATTTTTCATCCTAAACCTTTTGAGGATAGTGTCTATGTACATGGATTGGGATAATCCTAGTATCCTTTTAGATCTATCTCTGTAGATCCTTATGCCCAGCACATAGGATCCTTCTCCCAAATCCTTCATGGAGAAGGTCTTGGACAACCAAGACTTAGTTGATGTCAATGTCTCTACATCATTCTCAATGAGTAAGATGTCATCAACATAAAGGACCATAAAGGTCACAGAGCTCCCACTGACCTTCTTGTAAACATAGGGTTCATCTTCATTCCGAATGAAGTTGAAAGATTTGACAACCTCATCAAATCTTAAGTTCCAGCTCCGAGATGCTTGCTTCAATCCATAAATGGATCTCTGAAGCTTGCATACCTTATTAGGATAAAGCATGGAGGTGAATCCTTCAGGCTGTACCATGTACACCTCTTCTGACAGATTTCTATTAAGAAAAGTTATTTTCACATCCATTTGTCAAATCTCATAATCCAGGTATGCAGTAATGGCAAGGAGGATTCTGATTGACTTAACCAAGGCCACATGTGAAAATGTCTCGTCATAGTCAATACTTTATCTTTGACGATACCCTTTCGCCACTAATCTGGCCTTGTATGTGTAAATGTGTCCATCTCCACCGATCTTCCTTTTGAAACTCCACTTGTGGTCGATAGGGACTTTCCCTTCGGGTACATCAACCAAGTTCCAAACTTTGTTGGTGTACATGGACTGGATCTCTGAATTCATTGCCTCTTGCCATTTCTCGGAGTCTGCACTACGGATCGCCTCTTGATAGGATTGAGGATCTTCATCCTCATCGATGCACACCTTAGTGGACCTCTCTGATACATGTCTATCATATCTCTCAGGTTCTCTTGGTAGTCTACCAGATCTCCGTAGTGTCCGTATTTCACTATGAATAGGATCAACCGATACAGTCTCATCTAATGCATCTTTAGGTTGTGGTTCTTGGACCTCGTCCAATTCTATATGGCTCCCACTGTTTCTCTGGAGTAGATATTCTCTTTCTAGAAATACAGCTCTCTTAGCCACTAAGACCCTTTGCTCAGAATGGTGATAGAAATAATATCCAAAAGTCTCCTTTGGATATCCCACAAACCTACACTTATCGGTTCTTGACTTAAGTTTATCACAATCATTCTTCTTTACATGGGCAGAACACCCCCAAATTTTAATGTGATTAAAATTTGGTTTCCTGTCCTTCCATATCTCATATGATATAGAAGGAACAGATTTACTTAAGATCCTATTCAGTAAATAGGCTGCAGCCTCTAAGGCATATCCCCAAAGAGACAAGGATAGTCCTGACATGGACATCATAGATCGGACTATGTCTAACAAGGTCATGTTTCTCCTCTCGGATACACCATTATGCTGTGGTGTATACGGTGGAGTCCACTGAGAAACAATTCCATTGTCCTTAAGATAAGAAGTGAATTCATGGCTAAGGTATTCTCCTCCTCGATCTAATCGAAGAGCCTTAATACTCTTGTCAATTTGTTTCTCTACTTCATTATTGTATTCCTTAAACTTCTCAAAGACTTACGATTTATGTCTCATTAAATACACATAGTCATATCTCGAGAAGTCATCAATAAAAGAAATGAAATAGAGGTGACCCCCCTTTTACTTCTATGGACATGGGTCCACACACATCCGAGTGTATGAGCTCGAGAAGGTCAGCAGCCCACTCACCATGTCCACTAAAGGGAGCCTTGGTCATCTTCCTCATGAGACACGACTCACAGGTATCAAATGGCTTGTATTCGAATGAATTCAAATACCCATTTGAGTGTAGGTGAGAGACTCTCTTTTCACCTATATGGCCAAGGCTGCAATGCCAGAGATATGCAGAATTCACTTCATTAGCATTGGAAACCTGCATAACATTAGAGCATGTATGTAATACATAAAGACCATTGACTAATGAACCATTGGCTATCACCAAATCATTATTCATTATAGAGCACCCAGTGCTATTAAAAGCCAATGTATATCCAACGTTATACAAGTTAGAGATTGAAATAATTTTCTTAATAATATTAGGAACATAATAACAGTCATTTAGATCTAGAATGACCCCTGAAGGTAAACTGAGGCGTGCATGTTAGGGTGCAAGCCCTGGATACAGAGGGGGGGTGAATGTATCCTGCTAGGAATATCACCCAATTAAAACTTCGGAAGCTAAACACAATACCATAATAGAAACTAATTCAATTGAACAAATGAAGAGACACTTGGAGCGCTCCTAATCCATCATCTAGCGGAAGCAAAACACACAAATAAACCATTGCTCAAGAGATTTTTAGGTGGTTCGGTCCAAAGACCTACGTCCACCCCTCACTCCCAACCGGAGTGAGGCTTCCACTAGTAACACTAGCACAGCAGACTCAGTCTGCAACAACTGCTGCCAAACAGCTTGACCAGGGGAACAACCTCCCCTCTTCCTCCTAACCGGAGGGACACCCCAAGTGACTCCCAGCCACTTGGAACCCAGAGACACACAGTCTCTCTTCCTCCAAACCGGAGGGAACACCTAGTCTTGCAACCCACAAGACTAGAACCGGAGGACCAATCCTCCCTTCCTCCAAACCGGAGGGGAACCTAGAGACCCAAGTCTCTCTTCCTCTAAAACCCAGAGGGCAGCACAAGTGACACCAAGTCACCTGCAAACTAGAGGTCTCGGACCTCTCTACCTCCCAACCGGAGGGACCCCTGGACTCGAACCTACAAGCCCAGAACCGGAGATAAATCTCCCTTCCTCCAACCCGGAGGGAAACAACCGATGACACCCTGTCAAAGGCAACCAGAGACGCAAGTCTCTCTTCCTCTACACCGGAGGGAACCCTATCTCACACTAGAGGATCGGAAGAATAGCAAGTGAATAGTTCAAAGGAAAAACAAAAACCCAGCAACAGAAAGCTGAAAAGATAAAATCAAATGTGACTCTCGCAGGAGCTGGCTGGCCTGAATTTGATCCACGGTCCAGCAGGAGCTTCTTCTTCTGCTTCTCTCTTTCTCCCAGCTCGAACTCTCTTTTCTTCTTCTTCTTCTTTTTTCTTCTTCTTCTCTCTTCTTCTTCTTCTCACTGCTTCTGCCTTCTCCTTCTTCTCACTTCTTTTCTTCTTCTTCTCTATTCTCTGTATCGTGGAGGCACTCTCTGCATTTCGATCTTCTTTTCTTATCTTCTCTTTTTCATACGTCTTCAGATGGAGGCGGCTTCATATTTATAGCTACCGCATTTAGGGCGTTATCATCGGATCACGTGCCAGGTGGCAACCTCGGATCACATGTATTTCATAGGCTTCACGAGCAATACCTGTCACACAGTCATAAGAAGATATCAGATGATGTATAGACTTGGTTCAGGCTGTTTAACAAAGTGTGTACAGACTTCGTGTGAAGTAGAGTGAATAGACTTAGTGAAAGAGTGAGTGTACAGACTTTAGTATTAACGTGCCAGAGAAACCAGTGTACAGACTTCATGTTGTACAGACTTGATGTTGATCAAAAGACCTTTGGACATCAGCCCAAGGCGTCAACGGTTCCATCGTGCAGCGTCGCCTCAGCTTCTCAAGCGAGATGCTCACGCCCTTGACAGCTGGCCAATGCGTCAACGCATCCAGTGTCAGCGTCGACGCAGTGAACAAGGCAGAAAGCGAAAGACGCACCATTGCGTCTACGCAGTCAGCCAAGTGCGTCAACACACTAAAGGCACAGAACCCATGAAGACAGACATGCTGTACAGACTTTGATGCTCAAAGACGATTGTAGAGACTTTGCCTTAGAAATGAGTGTATGGACTTTGAAACAGCAAATGAATAAGTATGTACACTGAGGGAGTGTATAGACTTGGAACCCAAAGGCAGTGTACAGAATTGATAAGTCTGAGCCAATGTACAGACATCAAGTGAAGACCAGTGTATAGACTTCGAGGCGTTTGACGGATGTATACACTTAGCCTTTGAGGAACGATGTATAGAGTCTGAACGTGAAGGCATGCTGTATAGACTTGAAGCGCTTTAAGCGATGTACAGACTTGGTGGTTCAAGCAGTGTACAGACTTGTGAAGGCTTCAGCGTTGTACAGACTTGGAAGTTCCACTGTGGATGTATGGACTTGATGATCCACTGTGGATGTATAGACTTGAATGAGTGAAGCTGATGAGGGCATCTCAAGACCCTCCCTCTAGCTCGGGTTGTCTGCACACTTTTGATATGGGATAGCTGTGATCTCTACATGTTATCTTCCTTTTCCACGATCCCATCTTATGTATTTTCATTTTATTGAGTCTTATCTTATGTACTTTCTTTTATTGAGTCATGGTGTCTAGTCTATTTCTCTTATTTTGTGTAATTGGGCTTTAGTACCGTAGTATGGGCCTAATGGGTTGAGTCTAGGACTTGTTGAGTCTTTTGTCTTAATGTCAGGGTCATTTTGGTCATGTAAAGAATGGTTGTCTATATATAGGCCCATCTCTCCTCATGTATTTAACTTTTGATGAATCCATTTGAATAGCAATATTTCCCACATCTCTTTCTCTTCTCTTACTCTCTCATTATCTCTCTCTCTATCTCTCCTTCTCTCTCCCCAAGGAAAGGGGCGAACTTCTCCTCTCTCCTCCCTCCTCCCAACCACTTCCAACCCCCACCTACCTCCATTAACTCCACACAACTTCCCACAACCCCTCTTTAATCCTCACCTTGTCCCAAGGAAGTTCCATCACTCCAAGCCCCACCACCCAACTACCACCTACCCATCACCACTTCCTAAGCACCCTTCCTCTCCCCAAGGTTGAAGGGGCTCTTCCGTAAGTCCAAATTCGAATTTCCCTCTCCCTAGGGCTGTGCCCTTCCATCTCCTCACCTCCATAATCACCCTAGGTCGAAATTCCCCTCCTCCCTATAGCCAAGTTCGCCCCCCACCTCCTCTCTCACTCACCCTCTCTCTTGTGCCACCCTCCTTCCCACCACCACCTCTAGCAGCTACAGCTCCCCCTCCAGCCCCAATTCGCCCTCCCCACCATCTTCTCCCTAGCCTTCACAACCCCTAAACACCCCACATCACCCTCCCATAGCCATTAGACACTCCTCCCACCACTTGCTCTCTTGGCCATCCCCTTCCCCACACCTTCTTCTTCTCCTCATTCTGTGTCTGTTTCAGGCAGCAGAGTTGCAGTGACTTGCAGAGGCAGCCACGACCGTCCCTCAAAGATTCGGGTGGCAAGGCCTACATTGCTGGAATTGTCTGCGAGCTAGCTTTCCAACGGTGGTGGTCTCGCCGGCTTCCGAGGACGGAGCTGATCGTGAGAGCAGATCTCGTCCGAATGCGTCTGCTGTCCCTGTCAGAAGACCTGAAGCTGGATGCTGGAGCCACCACGACCAGCTCGAGATAGGTTTGGGCGCCATTTTCGGAGGGCAGGAACTACGTCCAGTCAGCTTCCATCTCCAAGAAGAAGGACCTCATTCGGCCACCAGAGCTATCAGTTACCATTTTCTTCGCCGGAGTGTGCAGTCTGCCACCTGCGGGTCCAGGTTTGACCTATCCTCACATATCTGACTACCATTCTCCTCTCCGACCTCCGATTGGGGCCCCGTCAACCCCTGCTCGAAGCTACTCCGACCACGATTGCGTCACTGCCAGGCTTGTCTCATTTGAAGTTCAGGAGCGTCCGCAGTGCCATCTGCAACCTGCTGTATCATTTCTGCACCAGCCAGAGGCAGAAGTTGCTGACCTGTTCCAGTCGCCGGCCCGATCAGCCCCGAGTTCCAGAGCTTCTGTAAAAATTCAGACACCATCCTCAGCCCATTGGGGAACTTTTGGCGCAAGTCTCATCAAGATCCGAGCTCTGTGGAGTTTTTGGCAGCATCAACACCACCCCACTGTCCGGTGAACCTGCAGGTTGGAAGAACCGGCGGAATTCGGCAAGTCGGGTTTCCTTTGCTTAATTCCCCACCCCGCTTGGCCGGCTGAAGGCCCCTCCCTGCGTGGAGGTAGTTTTGGATGTATTAAGATTAATCCCCACCCCAAGATCACCCCTCCTGCGAGAGGCGTAGTGTTGTACTCTTTGCACTTTCAGGTCAAGCTACATCGCCGCAGCGATCGGGTGTATACCCTCGCCTCCCGGCGCGCCCACGTCTCCGAGCGGGATCGGTGTCTTCACACCGATCAGGTGAGCCTCTGATACTAACCTTGATAGCCTTACTTCTATGAGTTTAGTATTGCTTTGATTGCTCGTCGGACGGTGAGAAGAGGGCCCGTACTTGTATGTTCATTTGTTGGTGCCACCGCGGACCGGGAGAGAGTGCCACCCCAAACCCCGCCCTGCGGGCCAGCTGCCAACTAAGTTGGGAATCCTAGACTTTTTGGGGTCAGCCTAAGCCAACTAAGTCCATTAGACTCATTGGGTCCCGCCTCGGACCCTTGCCATCATCCCCCGGCCCCGCCAGGTGACCGCGTGTGCCGTGTGAGTGAGACGCTATTGTGAGAATCATTGGAGTGCTTGTATGCTTGTGGATCTAGGTCCTAGGTTGTTCATTACATGCTTAGTCATCCTTGGGCTGTGCCACATCAGAAGCCTATGTATAGACTTTGAAAGAAGCAGTCCGATGTATAGACTTCAAGAACTCTAGACAACGGACGCTGTATAGACTTGGGCATTGTATAGACTTGGAACGGCTTCAAGGCAACAATGTATAGACTTTGAAATAAAGAGTGGCCACGATGTATAGACTTTACCTAAGGAACCGAATGTGTAGACTTTGGCTTGGAACGAAGGTAAAGATGCGGCTGTATAGACTTGGCCAGAACGTAGGGAAAAGCTATGAATGTATAGACTTGGCCAAACGTAGGAAAAGCCCCCAATGTGCAGACTTGATCATCCAGATTCAAAGCAACCGATGTATAGACTTGAACGTTGTACAGACTTCACGAGATGAAGACTTTGTATCGACTTGAAGACCATGAGCCAATGTACAGACTTATAAGATGTGAGGCGATGTGTAGACTGGGAGGATGCTGTGCAATGTATAGACATCCATACAAAAAATAGACAAAGCAGCATGGCGTCAACCCAGCTGATCCACTGCGTCAACGCAGCAAGTAAACCAGCAACTACTGCGTCAACGCAGTGTCCTTGTAGCGTCAACCCAATCTCCAACTGTGTCAACGCACTGCATGAACAATTAGTCACTGCTTTAACCCAATCTAGCCATATTCATGAATTAGCTATTCAAGCAAACAATCAGATATTCAGTGACTCATGGTGTGTCAGCCATCATCAAAACCACACAGGGGCACAACAATCTCCCCCTTTTTGATGATGGCAACACTATGAGTTACACTGACTCAGATTAGATTCTTCTCCCCCTTTGACTTCATCAAAAAGAAAATAGTTTAAGAAATTAAAGCAAAAAAAAAATCATCAGAATTCTCCCCCTTTAAGGGTTTCAGCAAAAAGTCATTGAACATTAACTATATGAGTGCAATTAACTATATGAGTGCACAGTCATTGACAATTCATGTAGGATATGAGAACTATGCATGAGTCAAAACCTGAAAGGCATGTTATGCAATTAGTTTGACTAGTTCCCCCTTAGTCATACAACCCTTATGCATTCACCATGCTTATGCAGGCCCAAGATATGAGTGGAAGTCAACAGTTGAGACCAATTGATAGAACTGAGTGCAAATGAATGAGTCAGTTTGGTCTGAACGACTGGAGTCCAATATGAGAGAAAAAAAATTCAGAAAGGAATAAGAAAGATTTTCAATGGAATATCAAATTTCATAAATCTGATTTAAAGAGATGATTACAGACACTTCCATCATAGAAACCTATGAATGAACCTACGTTGACAAACCAGATCAGAATTTTATGTATGCACGGTTTGAACATGAGCCTTTTCTACTCATATCTGAAATCAGTTTTCTTAATAACAAGTGAACCAAGCTTTCATATTGAGAGACCTTTTTAACCTTCTTCATTCTTACTCACTTAATTTCAAAGATTTCCTCAAGAAATGCAATCGATAGTATTGAGGATAAACAAACAAGAAACCATTTATTTCTGTCAAAGTTTCTATTGAAAGAAGATTCTTTTCCAAACAATTTCAGATGATATGGTAGATAGGCAACGAATTTGTAACAACAATAGTCAGGAGCAATTAAGTTAAGTACATCCTTACAACTGGAGGATACACGTTGGTTAGACGCCAGTATCCCTAAGCGCTTGGAAGGACTAACTGTCATGCTTCTTAAGAACAGAGATAGCATTTACACCTCATGACACACTGAAACTCATTTCTTTGATGAG
This sequence comes from Amorphophallus konjac, assembly GCA_022559845.1. NCBI lineage: Eukaryota > Viridiplantae > Streptophyta > Magnoliopsida > Alismatales > Araceae > Amorphophallus > Amorphophallus konjac. The sequence goes on from CM040121.1 coordinate 156,139,695, forward strand.
GGACATGTATTTCTCAGTGTGCCTGCCATTGCTCTGCCAGATTTTTAATCAACATATTTAAGCAGAGTTAACTATGGCACTTCATGACATATCTCAATTCATTTCTTTGATGAATGAGATGTGTTTCTCAGTGACCAAAGACATTGCTCTGACAAGATTTGGTATTTGACATAATCCATATTCCCTGATGTTTAAAAACAATACATATTTTCATACAAATCAGTCAAGGAAAATCATGATTTCAGGATTTCAGATTTCAGAAGAGTTTAAAAGACACAACATGAAAGGGTTGGTTAAAGTTTATTAAGACTAACTCAGATATTTCCAAGAAGAATTCATAAGCAAACACAAGAAATACATGAAACTTCAACCGGCTGAAAGTTTCAGACATTCATAGTCCTATATGATAGAAATTTCCTTAAAAATAATGTTTTCGGATTTATGATCAAGATATGCGCAGAGAAATCTTTCTGGGACTTCAAGGAAGACAAGAGCATTTTTCAGGTACAGCCAAGTCAACAAATGCCAATGGATACCAATTGATAATATGAGTGACAATGGCTGACAAGAGTTGAAGCAAGAGGCTGAAATGCAATGCATTTCACAATCACCAAGGAGTTTATCAAGATTGCAGTTCAACCAGGAAGGTGAGTATTAGTCATCAGACATGAGCTTTGATGAGAGGTATGATGGTCACATGCAATTTCATGAATGAATAATGAGAAATGCTCCCCCTCACTAAATGCATAAACTGAAACCCTCCCTTTTCTTTTGAAAAATTTCATGATTAAATGATGCCACTCTAAGATGCAGTTAGATGCATTAACTACCCATGAAAGGCATGAAGACCCTGAAGGGTATTAGACTAGTCAAATGTGCATGATATGCAGTGCAGCTCCCCCTGGCGGTATGCATTCAAAACATTTGAAAATCATTCATGAGTCATGAATTCTAGATGTATGCAATCACAGAATGAGCATATCCAGACACAACAGCTATTGCATGGAAATGCAAACATGCATGTTTAAACCACTAATTAACAAATCTATCTATATACCTAATACCATCTAAGTAGACTCACTGAAAAGTCAAGAGACTTACCTGAGAAGTGCATGAGTGGGGTTTACCTTTTTAGGGTGTCTTGGTTTATTTGCCCCTTTTATTTCTCATTCCCAAGACACACCTGCAAAAAGTTTCTCACTTGGCACATTTTGGTACCCAAGTTTCCTTGGGTCCTGCAGGGTTAGTGGCATTTTGATGGGATGTTTTCCAAAGCTTCTGAGCCATCATATCATCATGCTTTTTCATATAGCAACTAGGCATGGAATGTCCAGACCGACCACAATAATCACATGAACCACTCGGTCTGAATTTCTTACTATGCATGTAAGCAGGTGTGCTAAATTCATGAGCATGAATGTTTCTGTTTTTACCACCACTTTGTTTCAGATGGTCAGAAAACCAGCAATCAGTCACCTTGTGACCTTGCTTTCCACACTCAAAGCATGTGAGGGATTTTCTTGTTTGAACAGATTTGTTCCTACCAAACACACTTTGTTTAACAAATTTAGAGTTGACCTTCTTTCTCTGAGAATGCCAGCAGTCTTTGACTGTATGGCCAGGTTTCTCACAGTGATAGCAGAAGATGGAATTTCTTCTACCAACATTAAGCCAGCAGTCAACCGCCCTATGGCCTGACTTACTGCAGGTGGAACACACCATGTGTTGGCCCCTGGACCCATTTTTGTTCCTTTTAAAGACATGCTGATTTTCATACAAATTGACATGATTAGAATTTGAAAAATATTTACCTTTACCTTTGGCAAACCAACATTGTTCACTAACATGACCTGTTTTTCCACAATGATAACAATAACTTTTTCTTTTCTGTTCAACAGGACTGTTTTTGTTATTGTGCTTCCTAGCATGCATTTTATCATCCTGTTCCATCAATTTACATTCATGCATCAAGTGACCAAACTTATGACAGTAATGGCATGAAATTTTCTTGTTATTTGCATGAATGTGTTTGTTCAATTTAGGCACAGCATTCTCAGTTTTATCATGAGAGTTCCTTGAATCTTTGTTCTGAACATGACCAGTCTTTTTCTATTTTTGAACTTGTTTCTCAGACTTAGGGCTGTCAGTGGAATTTTGATTCTTCTTAGCACTAAATTCAAAAATAGGCACATTCGATGTGCTGCCAGACTTAGAGCTACTCACGAATGAAGTTTGAAGCTTACTTTCAAAGCTCTTTTTATTTATTGGTTTGTAGCCCAAACCCTCTCTTCGGAGATTCACTTTAGATCCAAGAATTTTATCAAGATTTTCTTTTCCACTGACAAATTTCTCAAGAGATTTCCTCAATTCTGTAACTTCTGATCCAAGCTTTGATACATGGATTTCATATTCATCAGCTTTCTTTTTATAGCAAACAACATCTTCTTCCAACATTTGATTAACAGTCCTAAGACTTTCAATTTCCTGTTCAGCTTTCATTAGCTCATCAGAGCTATCCAGGCTAACACTCTTCCCTTTTTCAAGAGTGATAAGTCTCTCGGACATAGCTGTATTTAACTGTTTTAGCTTGCAGATCTCCTGTCTCATTTTATCATTTTGTTCCAGGATTTCATCATCAAATTTCAAAACACTTAAGGAGGTCTGACATTCACTAAACACTTGTTCATCTTCAGATTGAAGATTTTCAAGCCTTTTCTGAAGTTTTGAGTTTTCTATTCTGACAGTCTTCAAAGTTTCAAAAATCAATCTATTTCCATTTTCAAGGCTCACTGATTTAGATCCAGATTCCTCAGTTTGTTTTTTGAGTCTAGCATTTTCAGATTTCAGATATTCCAGATCTGAAGTAATAGAATCAAGATCAGTCAGCTGTCTTCTAAATATCTGATTTTCAATTTTCAGAGTATCACTATCCTCACCAGTAAGTTTAGAATTCTCAAACCTATCTAACCGTTTTTTCATAGATCTATTTTTCTTGCTCAATTTATTGCTAGATCTTAACAGCTTGGAATAAGCATCTACCCAATCATCTAAGGTATAGTCCGCAAAGGGATTTACCTGAACTTCGTTCTCTTCTTTATCACTGTGGCTGCTGCTATGGTCGCTCCCATTAGCCATCATGCAGTTTTCCTTCCCTGTTCTGCAAGTTAGTTTCATCTTGTCCAGGATATCCCTAGCAGACCTGGAATCATGAAGGCAAAAGTGTAAGGCCTTGTTAATGGATGCTTTTATCAGATTTATAGCTTTCTGATTTTCTCTATGCATTGATCTATGACGATCAGTCCATTTGGACTCTTTTCGTGGTAACCTATGAGGACCATGAGTAATTAACTTCCACAAATCAGGATTATCTAGATTGACGTAGTTACGCAAACTACTGAACCATGAATCAAAGTTAGACCCATTGAAAACCAGTGGAAGAGCCATTTGTAGGCTATGATCAATTGAAAAAAAAGCAAGGAGTAGCAAACCGGAATAAGCACCGAGAAGCACAGGGATCACTGCAGATCGTTGGATCTTGAAGCAGTAACCGCTCTGATACCAATTGTTAGGGTGCAAGCCCTGGATACAGAGGGGGGGTGAATGTATCCTGCTAGGAATATCACCCAATTAAAACTTCGGAAGCTAAACACAATACCAGAATAGAAACTAATTCAATTGAACAAATGAAGAGACACTTGGAGCGCTCCTAATCCATCATCTAGCGGAAGCAAAACACACAAATAAACCACTGCTCAAGAGATTTTTAGGTGGTTCGGTCCAAAGACCTACGTCCACCCCTCACCCCCAACCGGAGTGAGGATTCCACTAGTAACACTAGCACAGCAGACTCAGTCTGTAACAACTGCTGCCAAACAGCTTGACCAGGGGAACAACCTCCCCTCTTCCTCCTAACCGGAGGGACACCCCAAGTGACTCCCAGCCACTTGGAACCCAGAGACACACAGTCTCTCTTCCTCCAAACCGGAGGGAACACCTAGTCTTGCAACCCACAAGACTAGAACCGGAGGACCAATCCTCCCTTCCTCCAAACCGGAGGGGAACCTAGAGACCCAAGTCTCTCTTCCTCTGAAACCCAGAGGGCAGCACAAGTGACACCAAGTCACCTGCAAACTAGAGGTCTCGGACCTCTCTACCTCCCAACCGGAGGGACCCCTGGACTCGAACCTACAAGCCCAGAACCGGAGATAAATCTCCCTTCCTCCAACCCGGAGGGAAACAACCGATGACACCCTGTCAAAGGCAACCAGAGACGCAAGTCTCTCTTCCTCTACACCGGAGGGAACCCGATCTCACACTAGAGGATCGGAAGAACAGCAAGTGAATAGTTCAAAGGAAAAACAAAAACCCAGCAACAGAAAGCTAAAAAGATAAAATCAAATGTGACTCTCGCAGGAGCTGGCTGGCCTGGATTTGATCCACGGTCCAGCAGGAGCTTCTTCTTCTGCTTCTCTCTTTCTCCCAGCTCGAACTCTCTTTTCTTCTTCTTTTTCTTTTTTCTTCTTCTTCTCTCTTCTTCTTCTTCTCACTGCTTCTGCCTTCTCCTTCTTCTCACTTCTTTTCTTCTTCTTCTCTATTCTCTGTATCGTGGAGGCACTCTCTGCATTTCGATCTTCTTTTCTTATCTTCTCTTTTTCATACATCTTCAGATGGAGGCGGCTTCATATTTATAGCTACCGCATTTAGGGCGTTATCATCGGATCACGTGCCAGGTGGCAACCTCGGATCACGTGTATTTCATAGGCTTCACGAGCAGTACCTGTCACACAGTCATAAGAAGATATCAGATGATGTATAGACTTGGTTCAGGTTGTTTAACAAAGTGTGTACAGACTTCGTGTGAAGTAGAGTGAATAGACTTAGTGAAAGAGTGAGTGTACAGACTTTAGTATTAACGTTCCAGAGAAACCAATGTACAGACTTCATGCTGTACAGACTTGATGTTGATCAAAAGACCTTTGGACATCAGCCCAAGACGTCAACGCTTCCATCGTGCAGCGTCGCCTCAGCTTCTCAAGCGAGATGCTCACGCCCTTGACAGCTGGCCAATGCGTCAACGCATCTAGTGTCAGCGTCGACGCAGTGAACAAGGCAGAAAGCGAAAGACGCACCATTACGTCTACGCAGTCAGCCAAGTGCGTCAACGCACTAAAGGCACAGAACCCATGAAGACAGACAGGCTGTACAGACTTTGATGCTCAAAGACGGTTGTAGAGACTTTGCCTTAGAAATGAGTGTATGGACTTTGAAACAGCAAATGAATAAGTATGTACACTGAGGGAGTGTATAGACTTGGAACCCAAAGGCAGTGTACAGACTTGATAAGTCTGAGCCAATGTACAGACATCAAGTGAAGACCAGTGTATAGACTTCGAGGCGTTTGACGGATGTATACACTTAGCCTTTGAGGAACGATGTATAGAGTCTGAACGTGAAGGCAGGCTGTATAGACTTGAAGCGCTTTAAGCGATGTACAGACTTGGTGGTTCAAGCAGTGTACAGACTTGTGAAGGCTTCAGCGTTGTACAGACTTGGAAGTTCCACTGTGGATGTATGGACTTGATGATCCACTGTGGATGTATAGACTTGAATGAGTGAAGCCTATGTATAGACTTTGAAAGAAGCAGTCCGATGTACAGACTTCAAGAACTCTAGACAACGGACGCTGTACAGACTTGGGCATTGTATAGACTTGGAACGGCTTCAAGGCAACAATGTACAGACTTTGAAATAAAGAGTGTACAGACTTGAAAGTTCAAGGCCACGATGTATAGACTTTGCCCAAGGAACCGAATGTGTAGACTTTGGCTTGGAACGAAGGTAAAGATGAGGTTGTATAGACTTGGCCAGAACGTAGGGAAAAGCTATGAATGTATAGACTTGGCCAAACGTAGGAAAAGCCCCTAATGTGCAGACTTGATCATCCAGATTCAAAGCAACCGATGTATAGACTTGAACGCTGTACAGACTTCACGAGATGAAGACTCTGTATCGACTTGAAGACCATGAGCCAATGTACAGACTTGTAAGATGTGAGGCGATGTGTAGACTTGGAGGATGCTGTGCAATGTATAGACATCCATACAAAAAATAGACAAAGCAGCATGGCGTCAACCCAGTTGATCCACTGCGTCAACGCAGCAAGTAAACCAGCAACTACTGCGTCAACGTAGTGTCCTTGTAGCGTCAACCCAATCTCCAACTGTGTCAACGCACTGCATGAACAATTAGTCACTGCTTTAACCCAATCTAGCCATATTCATGAATTAGCTATTCAAGCAAACAATCAGATATTCAGTGTGACTCATGGTGTGTCAGCCATCATCAAAACCACACAGGGGCACAATAGTGCAGTCCCGACAGCTTTGGTAGCAACTAAACCTCCATTGTCCATCCTCAGTTCAATCTCCTTTTTGCCTAGCCGCCTTCTATTTGCCAGAACCTGCATAGAGTTGCAGATATGAGATGTACATCCAGTATCCAATATGTAACAACCCGAGAATCCGATTACCGGGAAGGCCCGATAACCCGAGACTCGCACCGCCACCCACGAGTCCGAAGACTCGGAAGGGTTAAAATGATGGTGTGGAGACTACACAAGTATCACAAATAATTACAGAAATTAAATAGTTTACATGATACATGGTCCACAAGATATAATAAAATGACAACAGCAGTAGTCCACAACTAGTACAGAGACAAGAAAAAATAGTACAATTACACGGGACATATCCCGGCTCTGACCTCTGGCACTAACGCTGGGAACCTGAACCACGCTGAGCCTCAGACGCGACTCACCTGAGGCCGCGACTCACCTGAAACACGGTGAAACCACGCAGGGAATGAGTCTCGGAATAAGACTCAGTAGGGATCACTCGAACCCTACCTCGCAACCGGAGAAACCGCTACGCTAGCAGTAAACGAGTACCTTAAAAAGGGAAGCCCTACAATCTACAAAACATCGATCTCACGGCACGAAAACTGACGCACATGCCACGGTGGAATGATCGAAACACCACGGTCAACACGACAAAACTCGATGGTCGAAGTCGCATGACTGACAATCTGTCACTCCCGACTCGACAGGAGTACCTCCCACTAGAGGCACAGTCGGTAGCGTCCCCTGACGTCTTACACCGCACCACAGGTGAACTGCCTAACGTGGTAGCTCCTACCAAAGGCACGAACATCGCACAAGTAACCACAAACAAGTGACTAGCTGGGGTCACGCTCGTCTGCGTGGGTCCAACTTGTAGTGCCCCAGAATTTATGTAATAATTTCTGAGTTATTTATAGAACTTTCTGAAATTTATAAGGGCTAAATATACTAATAAAAGGATTATTAGATTAATAAGTCATTATAAGGCCCAATTATGTTAAATAATTAACCTAGCCTATTTAAATAAAATCTAAAAGGGTTTAAGAACCAAGCCCATTAAGTTTGGCCCATATTCTAGAAGGTTATTTAGCCTATTCACATATTTTAAGGATAAAATATCATTTTTATGGATAATAATATGGATAATTAACAAAAGAGTTTGATTGATGTTGAACTCTGTACACGTTGGATGTAGTGGTCTATCGTGCAACCGCCACAGCCATGTAACGCATCAGTCTTGATGTGTTACATCCTGACAGTTCTGTGAAAGAAAGAACGAGCAAAAAGATTAGAACTTTGGGATCTTATCTACAAGAGATCGACTTGGGAGAGTTTATAACATTACTAAGGACTCTTAGGGATTAGGATCTGGCAAATTAAGGACTCTAGAATCGATCTAATCTTCAAAACCCTATAAATAGGACCTAGTTCTGAATTGAGCGACCCTTACTTTTGGCTCGTGAAGAATCAAGGTAAGGAGATATCATGTTCTTATAATGTGGCTTGCTAGTACTTGCTCATACCCAGTTTACCACCCGAGAGGGAAGTGAACTTCACTATTGAACTCATTCCAGGAGCAGCACCTGATTCTATAGCCCCTTACAGGATGTCCCCCACAGAACTCAAGGAATTAAAAAGGCAGTTGCAGGAATTACTAGACAAAGGTTTCATCAGACCTAGCACATCCCCTTGGGGTGCGCCGGTTCTATTTGTTAAGAAAAAGGATGGTTCTCTCAGGCTACCGGCGACTGAATCAACTCACAATTAAAAATAAGTATCCATTGCCGCGTATTGATGAGCTCTTCGATCAGCTTTCAGGAGCAGAATATTTCTCTAAGATAGACCTCATATCAGGTTATCATCAGCTTAGGATTAAAGAAGAAGACATTTATAAAACGGGTTTTCGAAGTCGTTATGGCCACTATGAATTCGTGGTACTGCCATTCGGATTAACTAATGCCCCAGCAACATTCATGCAACTTATGAATAGTGTCTTCCAGCCATATCTGGACTAGTTTATCATCGTCTTCATTGATGATATCTTGATATATTCCAAGACAACGGAGGAACATGAAGAACATTTGAAAATAACTTTGCATACACTTAAAGAACATAAACTCTATGCCAAGCTAAATAAATGCGAATTCTGGCTCAAGAAAGTTTCATTCATAGGCAACATTATTTCAGAAGAATGTATTGCGGTGGATCCTTCTAAGATAGAAACTGTTAAGAATTGGAGCCGGCCAACGACCGTATCGGAAGTACGAAGTTTTCTGGGTCTAGCTAGTTATTATAGAAGATTCATTAAGGATTTCTCAAAGATTACAGTTCCTTTAACTAGACTCATGAGAAAAGAAAATACTTTTGTCTGGTCAGAGGAATGTGAGGAGAGTTTCCAAACTCTTAAAAATCATCTTACTACAGCTCATATTCTAACACTACCGATGGAAGGTGGTGGATTCGAAGTATACACGGATGCATCAGGTATTGGCTTAGGGTGTGTCCTCATGCAAAATGGAAGAGTAATCTGTTATTCTTCAAGACAATTGAAGTGTCACGAAGAAAATTATCCTGTACATGATTTGGAATTAACAGCTGTCATTTTCACCTTAAAAATTTGGCGTCATTATCTCTATGGAGAAAAGTTTACGGTCTACTCGGACCACAAGAGCTTGAAATATTTATTTTCTCAAAAAGAGCTAAATATGAGGCAGAGAAGATGGTTGGAATATCTCAAGGATTTTAATTTTTCTATTCAATATCATCCTGGCAAGGCTAATGCTGTTGCGGATGCACTCAGCAGAAAACCAATGGATATGCTATCAAGTCTTATGATTAGTATGACTAATCTTATTCCTCAATTTACTCAGTTGAACTTAGATATTGGTAGGAAGGAAGAAGATTGCTTCATGGCTAATATCCGAGCTCAACCTACCTTAATAGAGGATCTAGTCAAGTTACAAAATGATGATCTCGTGTTACTAGAAATTAAGGCTAATATTGAACAACGACCGGATTTCTCTATTACGGAGGATGGAAGATTGCTATTCAAGGGCCGAGTGTGTGTACCGGATCATGAGGATACGAAGAAATTGATTCTAAAAGAAGCACATAAGTCCAGGTATACCATTCACCCAGGTAGTACAAAAATGTATCAGGATCTCAAAAGAAATTTCTGGTGGCCCAACATGAAGAGAGAAATAGCTGATTTCGTGTCTCGCTGTCTCACTTGTCAACAAGTAAAGGCAGAGCATTTTAGACCCGCAGGTAAACTGCATCCCTTGAATATTCCCGAATGGAAGTGGGAGAGTATAGGGATGGATTTTATTATGGGGTTACCTAAGACAAGAGGTGGACACGATGGTATATGGGTAATCATAGACCGATTAACTAAATCTGCACATTTCATACTAATCAAAAGTCGATGGTCTGTGGATATCCTAGCAGGATTATACATAAGGGAAATTGTTAAATTACATGGTGTCCCAGTCACTATTATATCTGATAGAGATCCTCGATTCACATCATAATTTTGGAAGGGTCTACAACAGTCACTAGGGACTAGATTGAATTTTAGCACAGTCTTTCATCCACAAACTGATGGTCAGACAGAAAGAACGAATCAGGTGGTAGAAGACATGCTCAGGGCTTGTGTTATTGATTTTGGAGGTAGTTGGCATGATCACTTGCCTCTGGTATAATTTGCATATAACAACAGTTACCATGCCAGCATACAAATAGCACCTTTTGAAGCTCTATATGGAAAAAGTTATCGATCACCAATATGTTGGAGTGAAATAGGGGAAAGATAATTCCAAGGCCCCGATATTATCAAAGATTCTACAGAGAAGATCAAGCTTATTCAAGAGAGAATAAAGATGGCACAAGATAGGTAAAAGTCTTATGCTGATAATCGTAGACGCGACTTGGAATTTCAAGTAGGAGACCATGTGTATCTCAAGGTTTCTCCAGGTCGTGGTATTCGGAGATTTGGCATTAAGGGCAAACTAACTCCAATGTTCATTGGTCTGTTTCAAATTCTCGAAAGAGTCGGTGAAGTGGCTTATAGACTGGCTTTACCCCCATAATTAGCAGGAGTTCATGACGTATTTCACGTCTCTATGCTAAAGAAATATGTATATGATCCTGACCATATTATCACTTATGACAATCTGAAGATTAAGAAGGATATGACGTACGAGCAAATGCCAATAAAGATTCTGGAACGGGAAGTGCGTCAACTAAGAAATAAAGTTATTCCGATGATCAAGATTCAATGGAAGAAAATATGGCCATATGAAGAAACATGGGAAACCGAAGCAGCTATGCGGAAAAGATTCCCAGAATTATTCAACTGTAAGTACACTCTCCACAACCCATTTATTGAATTTGGGGACCAAATTCTTCTAAGTGGGGGATGGTGTAGTGCCCCAGAATTTATATAATAATTTCTGAGTTATTTATAGAACTTTCTAGAATTTATAAGGGCTAAATAGACTAATAAACGGATTATTGGATTAATAAGTCATTATAAGGCCCAATTATGTTAAATAATTAACATAGCCTATTTAAATAAAATTCAAAAGGGTTTAAGAACCAAGCCCATTATTCTAGAAGGTTATTTAGCCTATTCACGTATTTTAAGGATAAAATACCATTTTTATGGATAATAATATGGATAATTAACAAAAGAGTTTGATTGATGTTGAACTCTGTGCACGTTGGATGTAGCGGTCTATCGTGCGACCGCCACAGCCATGTAACGCACCAGTCTTGATGCGTTACATCCTGACAGTTCTGTGAAAGAAAGAACGAGCAAAAAGATTAGAACTTTGGGATCTTATCTACAAGAGATCGACTTGGGAGAGTTTATAACATTACTAAGGACTCTTAGGGATTAGGATCTGGCAAATTAAGGACTTTAGAAGCGATCTAATCTTCAAAACCCTATAAATAGGACCTAGTTCTGAACTGAGCGACCCTTACTTTTGGCTCGTGAAGAATCAAGGTAAGGAGATATAATTTCAGGTAAGTTCTTTAGAAGATTTTGTTTAGTATACTTTAGACTAATAGTTCTCCAAATTTCATGCTAGGAGATCAAGCAACCAAGGAGATCGAAGCTTCCAAAGTTGCTGGTTCGACCATAATTACCCAAGAATCTGAACGAAAGTCCTTTGAAGATCAAGAGATTAGGATGTCTAAACGAGGTAATTAGAATTCAATCCTTTACAACTTTTTGATCACCTTAGTTTCATCTTCTTACCCTCAAAATTTCACATCCTTAGGTCAAGGGGCTGAGGAGCTAGAGCAGTGTGAAGTTGCTGGAAACTCACTGGAAAGGGAGAACTAGGGCACGTCTTTCAGACTCAAATTAGAAGTTTAAAGCTCAGATAAAAGGGTAGGTTATCTCATGATTGATAAAAATATCTTGTTAGGGATAAAAGCCCTCTGATTGGACTTGATTTCATGCATTATAGACTATGAATTCCATGTTTTAGTGGGTTCATGCATACATACATATTCTTAGCCCTAATCAAAGATCAAAGATATTATCTTATCAATTCACTGCAACATATGCATCTAGATGACCTTTACTTCATTTTGTCATGATTGGGATAGTTAAATCTTTTCAAAACATGACATGGTTTCAAATCACAGTCTTTTAATTTCTTTATACTGTTAGCAGGGACTCTGACGCATCAAGGTAAGACCGTCAGAGTGATCTAACGGCCTTACGATAAGCCATCACACCCTCTACTGCATCTTAATTACTCTGTTGTCTCTGACGCACCTTAACAGGAGCGTTACATTACTGTAACGGCCTCGCGATAAACCATCACAGTCACTGTGACGCACCCATTCTAGACCGTCAGGGTAACTGTAGATAGAATAGGAAACTAGTTAATTTAACTTATAAATAAGCCTAGTTATCTAAGTTTTGACCTGATTTCATGTCTTTAAGATTATCTACTGATTCATGATAGAAATTGCATAATTAAGATATCTTAAGTTATTTTAAGTTATATTAATTTTATGTGCCAAAATTCTATAGTTTTATATGTAAATCATGATTTTCCAAAGATGTATTGACGGAGTTTTATCATGATTTCCTATTGTTACACATCTTCTCTATCAATAGAGTCATTTCTCTAAGTACATGACATATATTCAGGTATATGTCCATTAGTTCACTTTGCACTATAGGAACATTATTCTTGGACATGAGGACCTCTCTATTGGATATTCCTTCCAATGGACTAGGAAATCTAGTTTCAAGGCCTCCGTAATTCTCTGAGAACCTGGGATTCCCACTAGGATGCCGAGTTTATTGTACCATTAAAACCAATTGATTATATTACATTATCGATGTTTCTGGTTATCAGTAGTGTAACAGATCTATATTGGACCGTTAGGCACATGTAACGGCCCAATATACGACCGTCACATTCAACTAAGTCCGATTTCTTGGTTTGAGATTCATACTAATGTAACGGCACAATACTGGAGCGTCACATCATGTAACGGCCCAGTACACGACCGTCACACTGCTTGAGTATTTTAACCCGAGGTTTGACCAAGAATTGATATTTTAAGGTTTCTAGATGGACTCTTGATGATCTAGAACTTATCATATTGATCAAGAAACCTAATATAATGAATGGAAGATAAAGAACGTATCGTTATGCTGCCGATTTATTTCCATAAGCATAACATAGTATAAGTCATTCTTGATTTCTCATGATTCATATTAAAGCATTCATTCATTGAATTATTATTATCCAGAGCTTATTGGAATTGTACATTCTTGGCCATACTTTATTGTTACATGTGTAGAAAAAGCTTGATTTATACTTGAAGATGCGATCGAGCGCTGATTGTGTTCAAGGGCTCTATGCTAGTCCCATCGGCTGATAGTCAGAAACATACTATTATAAACCATGGGGTATGATGCTACTGGCGTCGCATTGCGCTGGGAGTACTTTCTTTATAAATAAGTAAAAATTCACAACACAATACAGCATGATTGTTACTTGACTTTCTTGATATTCCACAGAAATTCACAAAGTACTTGCTCATAAGTAAAAGATACTGGAGTGATGATTATGTGGCTTGCTACTACATTTTCGTTACATTCTTGTCATGAAAGGTCATATCATGTTCTTATAACATTCTTACCTCACCGATGCATTCCACAATGTGGAAAGGACCAATATAGCAGGAACTCAGCTTCCCACGCCGTCTAAAACGCATCACCCCCTTCATCGGAGAAACTCTCAAGAACACGTGATCGCCCACGAAGAACGCGAGAGGCTGCCGCCTACAGTCAGCATAACTCTTCTGCCGACTCTGGGCCGCCAACATGTTCTGACGAACCAGGTGCACAACCTCCACAAACTACTGCACCAACTCCGGTCCCGTCAAAATACACTCACCAACCTCAAACCAATCCAGTGGAGTCCGACACGGACGCCCATACAACGCCTCATAAGGAGCCATGCCGATGCTCGAATGATAGCTGTTGTTGTAGGTAAACTCCACTAACGGTAGGTGGTGAATCCAACTCCCCTGCCACTCTAGGCAGCAGGATCTCAGCATGTCCTCCAAAGTCTGAATGGTCCTCTCTGACTGACCATCTGACTGAGGATGATACGCCAAGCTAAAAGCCAAATCCGTGTCAAGAGCTCGATGGAAACTCCCCTAGAATCTAGAAGTGAAACGTGGATCCCGATCCGACACGATGGAGAGGAGAATCCCATGCAATGGAACGATCTGTTCCACATAAAGACGAGCCAACCTGGACACGCTCCAGCTGACTTTGACCGGTAATAACCGAGTCACCTTTGTAATATCTCAGACCTTTCGGATCCTTCTTCGCGGGTCCCGGATCTGGTTTTCGAAGTGTTCAGCTCCGCTGAGTCTGAACTTTTGCTTCGAACGTTATTCGTGCTCGGATCGGCGCGATCCGGGGTCGTTACGGAGGCCCGGAGGCGTTCCGCGACTTTTCCGCGCGTGTTTTTCGATTTCCGGTGTGTGTTTCGGCTTTTCCTTCGGAAGCTCGCTGCGGGTGAACCGGGCCGTTCACCTGGGCATGAGTGGTACTGTTGTGATCGGTGCGTTCCGAGGATCGCGGGGGTGTAATTTGCTATTTTTTGGTATTTTCCCGATTTTCCGAATTTTCTATAATTACCCCCCTATTTTCTCTCTCTTCCCCCACCTTCTCTTTCTTCTTCTTCGTCCTTCCTCCCCACCGTGACCTCCCTCTCTCCCTCTCTTCCTCCCATTCGAGCGTGGCTAGCTCCTCTCCGGCTGCTGACAGCGGCGGGGCGACGGCGCGGCGACGTGGGCGGCGGTGAGGCGATCGTGGGGATGTGCGATGCTCGTGGGAAGCTTGAAGAACGAGGGTTTTCCAAAGCGGTTTCTTACGTTCCCGGACGAGTTGGCGGAGCATTGCTCCATTGAGGTAGCGTGACGTTCCTTAGCCTCTTGCCGTTCGTTTCCGTGATTTGTGGGCCGCGGGGAGGCCGAGAGAGGCTTGTTTGAGCGGGTTTGGGGTTTTCCATGATTTGGGGAGAGCTCGCCCGATTTATGGTTTTAGCCCGCTATTTCATGTTTTGATGGCTTAGAAGCATGCTAGGGGTCCTTAGGGGTCATTCCCCTTGATTTCCCCCTCTCCGGTGGAGGCATGGGGGAGTGGTTGGAGTTTTTGGGCGTTTCCACCGTTTTTCGGGCGCGGACTGAGAACGCGCTATGCTCCAGTAGCGCGTTCTTGATGGTCGCGCTGCCCCGACGGGGCGCGTTCATCGGAGAAGATGAACAGTAGGCAGATCGCACTAGGACCCCATAGCGCGACCTATCTTGTCGCGCTAGGAGGCCCTAGCGCGATCTTCCCTGTCGCGCTAGGGAGTTCTAGCGCGATCTTCCTTGTCGCGCTAGGGGTCCCTAGCGCGATCTGTCCTGTCGTCTGGTGTTCCTCTTGGGCCGTGGGTGCCCCGGACACCCCGTGGAGTTCTGTGACCGTGTCTTTGTGTGTCCGGAAGTTCCGTTTGCCTCGATTAGTGTGCCCGTGGGCTTGGTGGGTCCGGGTGACCCCAGGCGTTTCGGGTTTCCGTGTTCTCGCTCGATCGAGTCACCGTATATCGATGTGCGCGCGGTGGAGTTCCCCCGCATGTCGTGAGTCTTCCTGGAAGATGATCCCCGAGTGGGTCATGTGTTTGGCCGTGGGCGGTGCGTCCGTTTCTTCTCCGACCGTGGTCACCGTGCGATGGTGCTGGTACGTGGGACGGCCCCCGTACTTCGTCCGGTTCGGACGTTGTTTTCCGTTGTCTTGAGAGTCTACTCCTTCTGTGACCCTCCACTAGTCGTAGCCCACCAGTACGAGGTGCTGGTCTCACCTGGGAGTGGTGTACGGGTACTCACCTTGAGACGGTTTGTGGATCGGTTACCGTAGGCCCCTCGTCGGTAGCCAGAGTCCGGCTACGGGGGAAAACCGGTCAGAGGGCCAGACCTAGGACGCGTGGTCTGTGTGTGCACACGTGGTTGGGGGTGGTTGGACCCACGTCGACGGGCGTGACCCCAGCTAGTCACTTGTTTGTGGTTACTTGTGCGGTGTTTGCGCCTTTGGTAGGAGCTACCACGTCAGGCGGTTCACCAGCGGCGCGGTGTAAGACGTCAGGGGACGCTACCGGCTGTGCTTCTAGTGGGTGGTACTCCCGTCGAGTACGGAGTGTCAGACTGTCAGTCGTGTGTTTCCGACCTTCGGGTTTTGTCGAGTCGACCGTTGAGCTTCGGTTGTCTCACCGTGGCACGTGCGCCGGTTTGCGTGTCGTAGGGTCTTTGTTGTGTAGAGTACAGGGCTTCCTTTTCCGAGGTACTCTTTTACTGCTAGCGTAATGGTTTCCCGTCTTCGAGGTAGGGTTCGAGTGATCCCTACTGAGTCTTGTTCCGAGACTCATTCCCTGCGTGTTTTTCACCGTGTTTCAGGTGAGGTGCCACCTTCGGGGAGCGCGTCGGGAGTGCAGCGTGGTGCGGGTGCCCAGAGGTCAGAGCCGGGGTATGTCCCGTGTAGCTGTACTTTTCCTTCTCGTCTCTGTGCTAGTTGTGGACTACTACTGTTGTTATTTTTCTATTATGGACCATGTAAAATGTTAATTTATTTTCTGCTTATTATTATAATTGTTTAATTTCTACAATTTCTTGTGATGCTTGTGTAGTCTCCACACCATCCTTTTAACCCTTCCGAGTCTTCGGACTCGTGGGTGGTGGTGCAGGTCTCGGGTTATCGGGCCTTCCCGGTAATCGGATTCTCGGGTCGTTACAGCTGGTATCAGAGCGCGGTTATGGGATTATACGAAAATCATGAGTAATTATAGTGGTCCTCTAGTCCATAGCGATGATGTACAGGTGACGCTGGCATTGGGCACCGCGTGTTTGTTTTGACCTTGCTGTTTTTTGTGTTCTCTGTCTTTTGCTTCAGGAGCGAGCATGGCGCCGAGGAGGAGTTCTCGCTCTCAGCCGGGGCAGTCGGCTGGCGGTCAGGAGATCCAGCAGGGAGTCCAGGGGAACCAGGAGGAGCATAGCAGAGCGCCACCGGGAGCTACCGAGGCCGCGGCTACTGCGAGGGTTCCGGGGGCCGAGGATTTCTTCCGTGGCATGTACCAGCTTATGTCGCAGCAGTTCGGCGGAGAGGCTGGTGAGGGCTCGTCAGCTAGGGGTGGGCCAGGCCGAGCAGTGAGGGACTTTCTGCAGTTTCATCCACCTTACTTCAGCGGCCAGGCAGACCCTGATGCAGCTCCTGATTGGCTTGATGAGATGGAGCGGGTGTTCAGTTCTGCAAGGAGTACTGCCAAGGACAGAGTGGTGTTGACCTACAACCAGTTACAGGGTACGGCTCGGAGGTGGTGGTCTTCCGAGTGGAAGACGTCTTTTCAGCTTCGTCCACTTGAGCAGATCGAGTGGGATGACTTTGTTAGTACTTTCGAGCGTACGTACTGTCCAGATATTGTGGCTACGCAGCGGATGCGGGAGTTGCTGGAGCTGGTGCAGGGCGACATGTCTGTGTTGCAGTACAGGGCCCGATTTGTCGAGCTGGGTCGGTATGCACCTCACATCATGGAGCATGAGAGAGTGAGGATCACGCAGTTTGTGCAGGGCTTGAGGCTGGAGCTGAGGCACCATCTGATCGCGAATGGGGCCACTGATCTAGAGACAGCGTGTCGTGTTGCCGTTTCTTTGGAGATGGATATGCAGAGGACTCGAGGACCGATCAGCCAGGGACAGTCTTTGTCGGGTCGCAGCCATCAGTCGGTTATCCAGCAGCAGGGTTCCTTTTAGCATGCGTGGGGTGGTTCGGGAGTGCCGACACCGGCAGCGTCGGTAGCAGGATCTGCGTCCTTCGGCTCGAAGGTCAAGAAGTTCTTGAAGAAGAGTTTTCGTAAGAAGCACAAGGACCAGGGGCAGGCTTCATCGGGCAGTGTACAGCAGCCGATTCCTTTGCAGCGCCAGGGATCAGTGGGTGGATCACGAGGATCTTGTCCATGGTGTGGTGGGACCCACCCAGGCAGGCAGTGCACGGCGCCGATCATCTGTTTTTGGTGTGACCAGCCAGGGCATATGGCGCGCGACTGTCCTCAGAGGCCGCCGCAGCAGCAGGTCCCCCAGCAGCAGAGGCAGCAGCAGCAGGGACAGTATCCGCCGCTACACAGGTCAGCTAGTGTGGGAGGCAGGCAGAGGGCTCGAGGCCAGATCACGCACATGACCAGGGCAGAGCCAGTGTCGCAGCTCGTGGAAGGTACCGTTCAGATTTTGGGTTGTGCGGCTCGAGTTTTATTTGATTCTGGCGCGTCTCATTCGTTTATTTCTGAGGATTTCGCGTTGAACATCGAGGAGCCGGTGACCCAATTGTCCTGTGATTTGGCAGTGGAGTTGCCTTCGGGTGACTTTATGATTACCCCGTATTGCTTCGATCAGGTTCCGGTTTGGATCGATGGGCGGAGTATGCCAGGCAGGTTGTACGCGTTGCAGCTTCGGGATTACGACGTGATTCTAGGCATGGATTGGCTCGAAATTCATGGAGCGGTGGTGGATTGTGGGACGAAGAGGGTCTACTTCTAGCATCCGAGCAATCGGACCTTCTATTTCCAAGGTATCCGTTCCACCTCTTCTCGATTCCTCATTTCTGCTATTCGAGCCCGTCGGTTGCTTGATTCTGGTTATCAGGATTTTCTCACGTCTGTGGTTGTGTCTGACCGGATGGAGCCGAATGTCGAGGACATTCCGATGGTGTGCGAGTTTCCTGATATTTTTCCTGAGGAGTTGCCTGGATTGCCTCCCCAGCGGGAGATCGATTTTGTGATCGAGGTTGTGCCTGGTACGGGACCTTTGGCGAAGGCCCCCTACCGTATGGCCCCCGCTGAGTTGAGGGAATTGAGGGCGCAGTTGCAGGAGCTGTTGGCCAAGGTGTATGTTCGTCCTAGCTTTTCCCCTTGGGGTGCGCCCGTGTTGTTTGTGAAGAAGAAGGATGATAGTCTGCGGTTGTGCATTGACTATCCACAGCTGAATGAAGTGACCATTAAGAATAAGTATCCGTTGCCGCGGATTGATGACTTGTTCGACCAGCTTCAGTCCGCGCGAGTGTTCTCGCGGATTGATTTGCGGTCAGGTTACTATCAGCTGAGAATTCACGAGTCCGATGTGGAGAAGACTGCGTTCAGTACGAGGTACGGGCATCATGAGTTTTTGGTGATGCCGTTCGGGCTCACCAATGCCCCAGCAGCCTTCATGGACTTGATGCAGAGGGTGTTTCATCCGTATTTAGACCAGTTCGTGGTCATCTTCGTGGACGACATCCTTGTTTATTCGCGGTCTGCTGAGGAGCACGCGTACCATTTGGGTGTGGTGCTGCAGACGTTGCGAGATCACCAGTTGTATGCGAAGCTCAGCAAGTGCGCGTTTTGGCTCAGCGAGGTGCACTTTCTGGGGCACGTGATTTCTGGTGATGGCATTTCCGTGGACCCCACCAAGGTCGAGGCAGTAATGCAATGGCCGAGGCCGAGGTCGGTGACGGAGATCCGGAGTTTCTTGGGGCTTGCGGGTTATTATCGCCAGTTTATCCAGGATTTTTCTCGCATTGCAACCCCGATGACTAGACTCACGTGGAAGGATGTGCCTTTCGTCTGGTCTGAAGAGTGTGAGCAGAGCTTCAGGGAACTGAAGAGATTGCTCACCTTGGCTCCAGTGTTGGTTTTACCTTCTGGATCGGGAGGTTTCGTGGTGTGTACAGATGCTTCCGGCGTTGGATTGGGAGCTGTGTTGATGCAGCATGGTAGAGTGGTGGCGTATGCATCTAGGCAGCTAAAACCCCACGAGGAGAACTACCCTACCCATGACCTTGAGTTGGCGGCGGTGATCTTCGCGCTGAAGATCTGGAGGCATTATCTGTACGGCGAGAAGTTCGGGGTGTTCACTGACCATCAGAGTTTGAGGTACGTGTTGGGTTCGGTGCAGTATTCAGAGGGGGGGTGAATGAATATAGCCCTTTAAAAATCTTTCGCCCAATTAAAATATGATGCTCACTAGAATTACTAGTTCACAAACTAGACAAGCTTAAATGCTAATGGGCAGATGCGGAACTGAACAAACACACATTAAGATCACTAGAGTGCTAACAAGACAGATTTAGACAAAATATAGTTCAACTAGAATTTCGCTCTCTTGACAAATTAAAGCACTCTAAGAAGACTAATTAACTCTTCTGCTCAACCAGGAGCCAAACACCTGGAGCGCCCCTATGCATTCATCTAGCGGAAGCAAACCATAAGCAATCAAACCACAATGCAAGAGGGGTTTTTAGGTGGTTCGGTCCTGCAGACCTACATCCACCCCACACTCAACCCGAGTGTGGATTCCGCTGACTCACAGCTTGAACAGCTGGGCATCACAGCTTGCCTACAACCGCTGGGCCTCACAGCTTGCCGTCCAGTGGAATCCACCACTGCAACCGCTGGGGATTACAGCTTACCCGTCCAGTGGAAACCTCCACTGCCCGCTGAGCAACACAGCTTGCTGTCCAGAGGAGTCCTCCTCTGCAAACCGCTGGCTAACAGCTTGAAAGAAAATGTAAAATAGAAAACAAAAGACAAGATAACAGCAGTCGGAAAGCTGTAAACGTAAAGCACAATGTGGCTCTTAAAGAGCTGACTGGCCTGGATTTGATCCACGGTCCAGTGAAGACAGATCTTCAAACAACCTCTCTCAGTCTCTTCTTCTCACGATCTCTTTCTTTCTTTTTCTTTCTCTCTGCACTTCTCTTCTTCTTTCGCTAATCTCTCACTCTCTGCTCTTCTCTTTCGCAGGCTCTCTCTGTATCTTCTCTTTCTTCTTCTTCTTCTGCTTCCTTCTTCCTTCTTCTTCTTCGCTCTGCTGCTTCTCTTTTCTTCTTTTGCTCACACTCTCAGATTTCTTCGCTGGAGAGCTTCCTCTTCTTCCGTGGAGAGTTAACCCTTTTCGAGAGGATGATGGGGTGCTTTTATATCAGAAACAGAGCCTCCGAAGGCTGAGTAGAAAATGCCCTAGTGACCACTGATTGGTCCACTTGGCAGGGTAGCACCCCTTATCTAACACGTGTCAGCATCCTGCCCCTTTTTCCCATCGGATCACATGCCCCCTCATCAGTACGCTCAGCAACTGGAGTGAGGTGGCGTTAACGTACTTGCTTCAAGGGGTTGACGCAGCCTTCAGAGATCTTCAACCTATGAAACTCAAGTCTGCTGCGTTGACTCCATCAGCTTGATGCGTTGACGCATCGGCATCGGCAGTCCAGTGATCAATGTATTTGGCGGATAGACATGCTGTGTTGACGCTGCTAGGCTAAAGCGTTGACGCAGTGGTGTGTTTCTGCAACTAATAGTTCGGCTTGTTTGCATGCTGCGTGGACGCTAAGAACTCCAGCGTTAACCTTCTAAACTTTCTCCGAGCTAGATGCCTATCAGGCTCAATGGCTGCGTCGACGCTGTCTAGCAATGGCGTTGACGCATTGATGATCCAGTGATCAAGTCTTCAGTAGATGGGCGTGCTGCGTCGATGCTGTCTTGCAGTGGCGTTGACGCACTGCAGTATTCCAGTGAGCTATCGACTCTGCCTTATTAACTACTGTGTCGACGCTGCTGTAGCATGGAGTTGATGCAGCCAGGTGAAGCTCTGAAATTCTCTTCAGCTGAAGCGTGGACGCATTGAACTCCCAACGTCGACCCTGTTCTTCATTGTTGTCATCATCTGAAGACAGTGTATAGACTTTATCAACAGCAGATGAGCAAGTGTGAGCACTGAGTGAGTGTATAGACTTTGTAAGCATTCAGCTCGTGTAATGTATATACTTCATGCAATGTACAGACTTCGTGAGACTTCAATGAAGACAGACGATGTATAGACTTCATGACTGAGGCACGATACAGACTCGTCCAATGTATATACTTACTCAATGTTCAATCTTCACGAATGATGAACAGACTACCAATGTGTAGACTTGCCAAGACAAATGAACGATGTACAGACTTGAACAAGGCAAGGTCTGTACAGGCTTTGAGGTTCACAATGTATGGACTTGGCAACCCACCGGCTGTACAGACTTCCACTCAACAACGTTGTATAGACTTGGAAATCTGAACGGGAGGATGTATAGACTTGCACAAACCAAAGTCTGTACAGACTTGAAAAGAAACCCAATGTATAGACTTCGTGAGCGCCTGGAGGATGTACAGACTTAGTGACTGTACAGACTTGGAAGGCTCAGCGAAGGCTGTACAGACTTCAACGAAGAGATGCACAATGTACAGACATCATTCAAAGGCCGGTGTGAAGATTTCACGATGTATAGACTTTCCAAGTGAAAGGCTGTATAGACTTGAGCATAGAGGCTCTGTACAGACTTGATCAAGACAAGGCAGTCGAGTGTATAGACTTCAAGTGAAAACCAATGTGTAGACATTGCCTTAGACGCTAAGTGAGACGCTCAATGTACACACTTCAAGTCTAATGTATGCAATGTATGGACTTCAAATAACATTGACGATGTACATACTTAGCCTAAGACAATGTGAAGACATGACAACCGACAGGCCATGTGTAGACTTTACGAACAACATGCACCAGAGTGTATAGACTATATGAATTGACTCTGCATGAGACACTCAGATGGACAGAGTTTAGACTAATGCATGAAGTAAAGCAAGAGCTCTTTCAAAATAATTCCAATGCGTCAACGCATTGAGTCCACTGCGTCGACGCACCAGTTGACACAATTTATAGACCAGCTCTGGGATAGACCAGTGAGTTGACGCAATGATCCCATGTGTCAACGCATCATGCAAACTCATGCATTCAATGCTGTATATCAGACACAGTCCTATGCAATCATATCAGCAGCCATATTCAAAACACAATATCATAATGCACTGACTGTGTTGCAATCATCAAAACACAATAACATTGCTATCATCAAGGTACAATATCAAATGCACTCAAATGCACTCACTGTCTTGCTATCATCAAAACCAAATGCCAAAGAGGCACAACAGTATGTGTTCTCTCAGAGGGACTTGAACCTCAGACAAAGGCATTGGATGGAGTTCATGAAGGATTATGACTTCACCCTGTCTTATCAGCCAGGTAGGATGAATGTCATCGCCGATGTCTTGAGTCGGAAGGTTGCGGTCAGTGCCTTGATGTTGAGGAAGTGGAGGCTCTGGGAACAAGTGCTCGAAGTATCTTTCAGGCTCAAGATTCCCCAGGAGCCAGGGTTGGCAGTGCTCGCGAGTCTGACTGTCACTCCTGCTATCCATCGTCAGGTGACAGAGGCTCAGCATGCGGACCCTGAGTTGCCCCAGATTCTGGCGATGGCTGATGTGGAGCTCGGCGAGGACGGTGCTGCGAGGTTTCGCTGCAGGCTGTATGTTCCAGCGGAGGAGCAGGTTCGTCGTGCAGTGTTGTGCGAGGCTCATGGGAGCAGGTACATCGTACACCCGGGTGCGACGAAGATGTATCGGAACTTCCGGAGGTAGTTTTGGTGGCCTGGCATGAAGAGAGATGTTGCCAAATTTGTGGTCAGGTGTCTGATCTGTCAGCAGGTGAAGGCGGAGCATCAGCGACCAGGAGGTACTCTCCAGCCCTTGGATGTTCCTGCGTGGAAGTGGGACCACGTGACCACGGATTTTGTGGTGGGGTTGCCGAGGACCCCGAGTGGGCAGGACAGTATTTGGTTGCTGGTGGATAGGCTGACGAAGGTGACTCGGTTGTTACCGGTCAAAGTCAGCTGGAGCGTGTCCAAGTTGGCTCGTCTTTATGTGGAGCGGATCGTGCCGTTGCATGGGGTTCCCATTTCGATCGTGTCGGATCGGGATCCGCGCTTCACTTCTGGATTTTGGAGGAGTTTCCAGCGAGCTCTTGGCACGGAGTTGACATTTAGCTCGGCGTATCATCCTCAGTCAGATAGTCAGTCTGAGAGGACCATTCAGACTTTGGAGGACATGCTGAGATCATGCTGCCTGGAGTGGCAGGGGAGTTGGATTCCTCACCTACTGTTGGTGGAGTTTGCCTATAACAACAGCTTCCATTCGAGCATCGGCATGGCTCCATATGAGGCGTTGTACGGGCGTCCGTGTAGGACTCCGCTTGATTGGTTTGAGGTGGGTGAGCGTGTTCTGACGGGACCGGATTTGGTGCAGCAATATGTGGATGTTGTGCACCTGGTTCGTCAGAACATGTTGGCGGCCTAGAGTCGGCAGAAGAGCTACGCTGACCGTAGGAGGCAGCCCCTCGAGTTCACCGTGGGTGATCGTGTGTTCTTGAGAGTTTCTCCGATGAAGGGGGTGATGCGTTTTGGACGACGTGGGAAGCTGAGTCCCCGCTATATTGGCCCTTTCGTGATTATAGAGCGCATCGGTGAGGTTGCTTACCGGTTGCAGTTACCCCCTGAGTTGGCGTCGGTGCATGACGTGTTCCACGTCTCGATGTTGCGGAGGTATATGCCCGACGACTCTCACGTGCTCGAGGATTCTGTTTGGCCTGAGGTGACTTCAGATCACTCTCTCCCAGAGTTTTCGATCCGCGTGGAGGATAGGCGAGAGCAGCGCCTACGGAACAAGGTCATCCCCTTGGTAAAGGTGGTGTGGCAGCGGCACTCTGGTGGTGAGGCCTCTTGGGAACGTGAGGACGAGATACGTCAGCAGTTCCCTTACCTGTTTGAGTGAGTCTTCCTCTTCTTTCCCCTTGGGTTGTTCTCAATTTCGAGGATGAAATTCCTTAAGGGGGGAGGGCTGTAATATCCCGGACCTTTCGGATCCTTCTTCGCGGGTCCCGGATCTGGTTTTCGGGGTGTTCGGCTCCGCTGAGTCCGAACTTTCGCTCCGAACGTTGTTCGTGCTCGGATTGGCGTGATCCGGGGTCGTTACGGAGGCCCGGAGGCGTTCCTCGGCTTTTCCGCGCGTGTTTTCCGATTTCTGGTGTGTGTTTCGGCTTTTCCTTCGGAAGCTCGCTGCGGGTGAACCGGGCCGTTCACCTGGGCACGAGTGGTACCGTTGCGATCGGTGCGTTCCGAGGATCGCGAGGGTGTAATTTGCTATTTTTCGATAATTTCTGAATTTTCCGGATTTTCTATAATTACCCCCATATTTTCTCTCTCTTCCCCCACCTTCTCTTTCTTCTGCTTCCTCCTTCCTCCCCACTGTGACCTCCCTCTCTCCCTCTCTTCCTCCCGTTCGAGCGCGGCTAGCTCCTCTCCGGCTGCTGACAGCGGCGGGGCGACGGCGCGGCGACGTGGGCGGCGGTGAGGCGATCGTGGGGACGTGCGGTGCTCGTGGGAAGCTTGAAGAACGAGGGTTTTCCAAAGCGATTTCTTATGTTCGCGGACGAGTCGGCGGAGCATTCGCTCCATTGAGGTAGGGTGACGTTCCTTAGCCTCTTGTCGTTCGTTTCCGTGATTTGTTGGCCGTGGGGAGGCCGAGAGAGGCTTGTTTGAGCGGGTTTGGGGTTTTCCATGATTTGGGGAGAGCTCGCCCGATCTATGGTTTTAGCCCGCTATTTCATGTTTTGATGGCTTAGAAGCATGCTAGGGGTCCTTAGGGGTCATTCCCCTTGATTTCCCCCTCTCCGGTGGAGGCATGGGGGCGTGGTTGGAGTTTTTGGGCGTTTCCACCGTTTTTCGGGCGCGGACTGAGAACGCGCTATGCTCCAGTAGCGCGTTCTTGATGGTCGCGCTGCCCCGACGGGGCACGTTCATCGGAGAAGATGAACAGTAGGGCGGTTCTGGTCGCACTATGGGGTCCTAGCGTGATCTGCCTTGTCGCGCTAGGGGTCCCTAGCGCGACCTGTCTTGTCGCGCTAGGAGGCCCTAGCGCGATCTTCCCTGTCCCTAGCGCGATCTTCCTTGTCGCGCTAGGGGTCCCTAGCGCGATCTGTCCTCTCGTCTGGTGTTCCTCTTGGGCCGTGGGTGCCCCGGACACCCCGTGGAGTGCCGTGACCGTGTCTTTGGTTGTCCAGAGGTTTCGTTTGCCTCGATTAGCGTGCCCGTGGGCTTGGTGGGTCCGGGTGACCCCAGGCGTTTCGGGTTTCCGTGTTCTCGCTCGATCGAGTCACCGTATATCGATGTGTGCGCGGTGGAGTTCCCCCGCATGTCGTGAGTCTTCCTGGAAGATGATCCCCGAGTGGGTCATGTGTTTGGCCGTGGGCGGTGCGTCCGTTTCTTCTCCGACCGTGGTCACCGTGCGATGGTGCTGGTACGTGGGACGGCCCCCGTACTTCGTCCGGTTCGGACGTTGTTTTCCGTTGTCTTGAGAGTCTACTCCTTCTGTGACCCTCCACTAGTCGTAGCCCACCAGTACGAGGTGCTGGTCTCACCTGGGAGTGGTGTACGGGCACTCACCTTGAGACGGTTTGTGGACCGGTTACCGTAGGCCCCTCGTCGGTAGCCAGAGTCCGGCTACGGGGGAAAACCGGTCAGAGGGCCAGACCTAGGACGCGTGGTCTGTGTGTGCACACGTAGTTGGGGGCGGTTGGACCCACGTCGACGGGCGTGACCCCAGCTAGTCACTTGTTTGTGGTTACTTGTGCGGTGTTTGCGCCTTTGGTAGGAGCTACCACGTCAAGTGGTTCACCAGCGGCGCGGTGTAAGACGTCAGGGGACGCTACCGGCTGTGCTTCTAGTGGGTGGTACTCCCGTCGAGTACGGAGTGTCAGACTGTCAGTCATGTGTTTCGGACCTTCGGGTTTTGTCGAGTCGACCGTTGAGCTTCGGTTGTCTCACCGTGGCACGTGCGTCGGTTTGCGTGTCGTAGGGTCTTTGTTGTGTAGAGTACAGGGCTTCCCTTTCCGAGGTACTCTTTTACCGCTAGCGTAGTGGTTTCCCGTCTTCGAGGTAGGGTTCGAGTGATCTCTACTGAGTCTTGTTCCGAGACTCATTCCCTGCGTGTTTTTCACCGTGTTTCAGGTGAGGTGCCACCTTCGGGGAGCGCGTCGGGAGTGCAGCGTGGTGCGGGTGCCCAGAGGTAGTGCCAGAGGTCAGAGCCGGGGTATGCCCCGTGTAGCTGTACTTTTCCTTCTCGTCTCTGTGCTAGTTGTGGACTACTACTGTTGTTGTTATTTTTCCATTGTGGACCATGTAAAATGTTAATTTATTTTCTGCTTATTATTATAACTGTTTAATTTCTGTAATTTCTTGTGATGCTTGTGTAGTCTCCACACCATCCTTTTAACCCTTCCGAGTCTTCGGACTCGTGGGTGGCGGTGCGAGTCTCGGGTTATCGGGCCTTCCCGGTAATCGGATTCTCGGGTCGTTACAGCTGGTATTAGAGCGCGGTTGTGGGATTATACGAAAATCATGAGTAATTGTAGTGGTCCACTAGTCCACAGCGATGATGTACAGGTGACGCTGGCATTGGGCACCGCGTGTTTGTTTTGACCTTGCCGTTTTTCGTGTTCTCTGTCTTTTGCTTCAGGAGCGAGCATAGCGCCGAGGAGGAGTTCTCGCTCTCAGCAGGGGCAGTCGGCTGGAGGTCAGGAGATCCAGCAGGGAGTCCGGGGGAACCAGGAGGAGCATAGCAGAGCGCCACCGGGAGCTACCGAGGCCGCGGCTACTGCGAGGGTTCCGGGGGCAGAGGATTTCTTCCGTGGTATGTACCAGCTTATGTCGCAGCAGTTCGGCGGAGAGGCTGGTGAGGGCTCGTCAGCTAGGGGTGGGCCAGGCCGAGCAGTGAGGGACTTTCTGCAGTTTGATCCACCTTACTTCAGTGGCCAGGCAGACCCTGATGTAGCTCGTGATTGGCTTGATGAGATGGAGCAGGTGTTCAGTTCTACAAGGAGTACTGCCAAGGACAAAGTGGTGTTGGCCTACAACCAGTTATAGGGTACGGCTCGGAGGTGGTGGTCTTCCGAGTGGAAGACGTCTTTTCAGCTTCGTCCACTTGAGCAGATCGAGTGGGATGACTTTGTTAGTGCTTTCGAGCGTACGTACTGTCCAGATATTGTGGCTATGCAGCGGATGTGGGAGTTGCTGGAGCTGGTGTAGGGCGACATGTCCGTGTTGCACTACAGGGCCCGATTTGTCGAGTTGGGTCGGTATGCACCTCACATCATGGAGCATGAGAGAGTGAGGACCACGCAGTTTGTGCAGGGCTTGAGGCTGGAGCTGAGGCACCATCTGATCGCGAATGGGGCCACTGATCTAGAGACAGCGTCTTGTGTTGCGGTTTCTTTAGAGATGGATATGCAGAGGACTCGAGGACCGATCAGCCAGGGACAGTCTTTGTCGGGTCGCAGCCATCAGTCGGTTACCCAGCAGCAGGGTTCCTTTTAGCATGCGTCGGGGGGTTCGGGAGTGCCGACGCCGGCAGCGTCGGTAGCAGGATCTGCGTCCTTCGGCTCGAAGGTCAAGAAGTTCTTGAAGAAGAGTTTTCGTAAGAAGCACAAGGACCAGGGGCAGGCTTCATCGGGCAGTGTACAGCAGCCGATTCCTTTGCAGCGCCAGGGATCAGTGGGTGGATCACGAGGACCTTGTCCATGGTGTGGTGGGACCCACCCATGCAGGCAGTGCAGGGCGCCGATCATCTGTTTTTGGTGTGACCAGCCAGGGCATATGGCGCGCGACTATCCTCAGAGGCCGCCGCAGCAGCAAGTCCCCCAGCAGCAGAGGCAGCAGCAGCAGCAGCAGCAGGGACAGTATCCACCGCTACACAGGTCAGCTAGTGTGGGAGGCAGGCAGAGGGCTCGAGACCAGATCACGCACCTGACCAGGGCAGAGGCAGTGTCGTCGCAGCTCGTGGAAGGTACCATTCAGATTTTGGGTTGTGCGGCTCGAGTTTTATTTGATTCTGGCGCGTCTCATTCGTTTATTTCGGAGGATTTCGCGTTGAGCATCGAGGAGCTGGTGACCCAATTATCCTGTGATTTGGTAGTGGAGTTGCCTTCGGGTGACTTTATGATTACCCCGTATTGTTTCGATCAGGTTCCGGATTGGATCGATGGGCGGAGTATGCCAGGCAGGTTGTACGCGTTGCAGCTTCGGGATTACGACGTGATTCTAGGCATGGATTGGCTCGAAATTCATGGAGCGGTGGTGGATTGTGGGACGAAGAGGGTCTACTTCCAGCATCCGAGCAATCGGACCTTCTATTTCCAAGGTATCCGTTCCACCTCTTCTCGATTCCTCATTTCTGCTATTCGAGCCCGTCGGTTGCTTGATTCTGGTTATCAGGGTTTTCTCGCGTCCGTGGTTGTGTCTGACCGGATGGAGCCAAATGTCGAGGACATTCCGATAGTGTGCGAGTTTCCCGATATTTTTCCCGAGGAGTTGCCTGCATTGCCTCCCCAGCGGGAGATCGATTTTGTGATCGAGGTTGTGCCTGGTACGGGACCTTTGGCGAAGGCTCCCTACCGTATGGCCCCCGCTGAGTTGAGGGAGTTGAGGGCGCAGTTGCAGGAGCTGTTGGCCAAGGTGTATGTTCGTCCTAGCTTTTCCCCTTGGGGTGCGCCCGTGTTGTTTGTGAAGAAGAAGGATGATAGTCTGCAGTTGTGCATTGACTATCGACAGCTGAATGAAGTGACCATTAAGAACAAGTATCCGTTGCCGCGGATTGATGACTTGTTCGACCAGCTTCAGTCCGCGCGAGTGTTCTCGCGGATTGATTTGCGGTCAGGTTACTGTCAGCTGAGAATTCGCGAGTCCGATGTGGAGAAGACTGCGTTCAGTACGAGGTACGGGCATTATGAGTTTTTGGTGATGCCGTTCGGGCTCACCAATGCCCCAGCAGCCTTCATGGACTTGATGCAGAGGGTGTTTCATCCGTATTTAGACCAGTTCGTGGTCATCTTCGTGGACGACATCCTTGTTTATTCGCAGTCTGCTGAGGAGCACGCGTACCATTTGGGTGTGGTGCTGCAGACGTTACGAGATCACCAGTTGTATGCGAAGCTCAGCAAGTGCGCGTTTTGGCTCAGCGAGGTGCACTTTCTGGGGCACGTGATTTCTGGTGATGGCATTTCCGTGGACCCCGCCAAGGTCGAGGTAGTAATGCAATGGCCGAGGCCGAGGTTGGTGATGGAGATCCGGAGTTTCTTGGGACTTGCTGGTTATTATCACCGGTTTATCCATGATTTTTCTCGCATTGCGACCCCGATGACTAGACTCATGCGGAAGGATGTGCCTTTCGTCTGGTCTGAACAGTGTGAGCAGAGCTTCAGGGAACTGAAGAGATTGCTCACCTCGGCTCCGGTGTTGGTTTTGCCTTCTGGATCGGGAGGTTTCGTGGTGTGTACAGATGCTTCCGGCGTTGGATTGGGAGCTGTGTTGATGCAGCATGGTAGAGTGGTGGCGTATGCATCTCGGCAGCTAAAGCCCCACGAGGAGAACTACGCTACCCATGACCTTGAGTTGGCGGCGGTGATCTTCGCGCTGAAGATCTGGAGGCTTTATCTGTACGGCGAGAAGTTCGGGGTGTTCACTGACCATCAGAGTTTGAGGTATGTGTTCTCTCAGAGGGACTTGAACCTCAGACAAAGGCGTTGGATGGAGTTCATGAAGGATTATGACTTCACCATGTCTTATCAGCCAGGCAGGATGAATGTCATCGCCGATGCCTTGAGTCGGAAGGTTGCGGTCAGTGCCTTGATGTTGAGGAAGTGGAGGCTCTGGGAACAAGTGCCCGAAGTATCTTTCAGGCTCAAGATTCCCCAGGAGCCAGGGTTGGCAGTGCTCGCGAGTCTGACTGTCACTCCTGCTATCCGTCGTCAGGTGACAGAGGCTCAGCATGCGAACCCTGAGTTGCCTCAGATTCTGGCGATGGCTGATGTAGAGCTCGACGTGGACGGTGCTGCGTGGTTTCGCTACAGGCTGTTTGTTCCAGCTAAGGAGCAGGTTCGTCGTGCAGTGTTGCGCGAGGCTCATGGGAGCAGGTACACCGTACACCCGGGTGCGACGAAGATGTATCGGAACTTGGGGAGGCAGTTTTGGTGGCCTGGTATGAAGAGAGATGTTGCCGAATTTGTGGCCAGGTGCCTGATCTGTCAGCAGGTGAAGGCGGAGCATCAGCGACCAGGAGGTACTCTCCAGCCCTTGGATGTTCCAGCGTGGAAGTGGGACCATGTGACCATGGATTTTATGGTGGGGTTGTCGGGGACCCCGAGTGGGCAGGACAGTATTTGGATGCTGGTGGATAGGCTGACGAAGGTGACTCGGTTGTTACCGGTCAAAGTCAGCAGGAGCGTGTCCAAGTTGGCTCGTCTTTATGTGGAGCGGATCGTGCCGTTGCATGGGATTCCCATTTCGATCGTGTCGGATCGGGATCCGCGCTTCACATCTGGATTCTGGAGGAGTTTCCAGCGAGCTCTTGGCACGGAGTTGGTATTTAGCTCGGCCTATCATCCTCAGTCAGATGGTCAGTCTGAGAGGACCATTCAGACTTTGGAGGACATGCTGAGATCCTGCTGTCTGGAGTGGCAGGGGAGTTGGATTCATCACCTACCGTTGGTGGAGTTTGCCTATAACAACAGCTTCCATTCGAGCATCGGCATGGCTCCATATGAGGCGTTGTACGGGCGTCCGTGTAGGACTCCGTTTGATTGGTTTGAGGTGGGTGAGCATGTTCTGACGGGACCGGATTTGGTGCAGCAATGTGTGGATGTTGTGCACCTGGTTCGTCAGAACATGTTGGTGGCCCAGAGTCGGCAGAAGAGCTATGCTGACCGTAGGAGGTAGCCCCTCGAGTTCGCCATGGGCGATGTGTTCTTGAGAGTTTCTCCGATGAAGGGGGTGATGCGTTTTGGACGGCGTGGGAAGCTGAGTCCCCGCTATATTGGCCCTTTCGTGATTATAGAGCGCATCAGTGAGGTTGCTTACTGGTTGCAGTTACCCCCTGAGTTGGCGTCGGTGCATGACGTGTTCTACGTCTCGATGTTGCGGAGGTATATGCCCGACGACTCTCACGTGCTCGAGGATTCTGTTTGGCCTGAGGTGACTCCATATCACTCTCTCCCAGAGTTTTCGATCCGCGTGGAGGATAGGCGAGAGCAGCGCCTGCGGAACAAGGTCATCCCCTTGGTAAAGGTGGTGTGGCAGTGGCACTCTGGTGGTGAGGCCTCTTGGGAACGTGAGGACGAGATGCGTCAGCAGTTCCCTTACCTGTTTGAGTGAGTCTTCCTCTTCTTTCCCCTTGGGTTGTTCTCAATTTCGAGGATGAAATTCCTTAAGGGGGGAGGGCTGTAATATCCCGGACCTTTCGGATCCTTCTTCGCGGGTCCCGGATCTAGTTTTCGGAGTGTACGGCTCCGCTGAGTCTGAACTTTCGCTTCGAACGTTGTTCGTGCTCGGATCGACGCGATCCGGGGTCGTTACGGAGGCCCGGAGGCGTTCCGCGGCTTTTCCGCGCGTGTTTTCCGATTTTCGGTGTGTGTTTCGGCTTTTCCTTCGGAAGCTCGCTACGGGTGAACCGGGCCGTTCACCTGGGCACGAGTGGTACCGTTGCGATCGGTGCGTTCCGAGGATCGCGGGGGTGTAATTTGCTATTTTTCGGTATTTTCTAGATTTTCCGGATTTTCTATAATTACCCCCCTATTTTCTCTCTCTTCCCCCGCCTTCTCTTTCTTCTTCTTCCTCCTTCCTCCCCACCGTGACCTCCCTCTCTCCCTCTCTTCCTCCCGTTCGAGCGCGGCTAGCTCCTCTCCGGCTGCTGATAGCGGCGGGGCGACGGCGCGGCGACGTGGGCGGCGGTGAGGCGATCGTGGGGACGTGCGGTGCTCGTGGGAAGCTTGAAGAACGAGGGTTTTCCAAAGCAATTTTTTATGTTCGCGGACGAGTCGGCGGAGCATTGCTCCATTGAGGTAGGGTGACGTTCCTTAGCCTCTTGCCGTTCGTTTCCGTGATTTGTGGGCCGTGGGGAGGCCGAGAGAGGCTTATTTGAGCGGGTTTGGGGTTTTCCATGATTTGGGGAGAGCTCGCCCGAACTATGGTTTTAGCCCGCTATTTCATGTTTTGATGGCTTAGAAGCATGCTAGGGGTCCTTAGGGGTCATTCCCCTTGATTTCCCCCTCTCCGGTGGAGGCATGGGGGCGTGGTTGGAGTTTTTGGGCGTTTCCACCGTTTTTCGGGCGCGGACTGAGAATGCGCTATGCTCCAGTAGCGCGTTCTTGATGGTCGCGCTGCCCCGACGGGGCGCGTTCATCAGAGAAGATGAACAGTAGGGCAGTTATGGTCGCGCTATGGGGTCCTAGCGTGATCTGCCTTGTCGCGCTAGGGGTCCCTAGCGCGACCTGTCTTGTCGCGTTAGGAGGCCCTAGCGCGATCTTCCCTGTCGCACTAGGGAGTCCTAGCGCGATCTTCCCTGTCGCGCTAGGGGTCCCTAGCGCGATCTGTCCTGTCGTCTGGTGTTCCTCTTGTGCCGTGGGTGCCCCGGACACCCCGTGGAGTTCTGTGACCGTGTCTTTGTGTGTCCGGAAGTTCCGTTTGCCTCGATTAGCGTGCCCGTGGGCTTGGTTGGTCCGGGTGACCCCAGGCGTTTCGGGTTTCCGTGTTCTCGCTCGATCGAGTCACCGTATATCGATGTGTGCGCGGTGGAGTTCCCCCGCATGTCGTGAGTCTTCCTGGAAGATGATCCCCGAGTGGGTCATGTGTTTGGCCGTGGGCGGTGCGTCCATTTCTTCTCCGACCGTGGTCACCGTGCGATGGTGCTGGTACGTGGGACGGCCCCCGTACTTCGTCCGGTTCGGACGTTGTTTTCCGTTGTCTTGAGAGTCTACTCCTTCTGTGACCCTCCACTAGTCGTAACCCACCAGTACGAGGTGCTGGTCTCACCTGGGAGTGGTGTACGGGTACTCACCTTGAGACGGTTTGTGGATCGGTTACCGTAGGCCCCTCGTCGGTAGCCAGAGTCCGGCTACGGGGGAAAACCGGTCAGAGGGCCAGACCTAGGACACGTGGTCTGTGTGTGCACACATGGTTGGGGGCGGTTGGACCCACGTCGACGGGCGTGACCCCAGCTAGTCACTTGTTTGTGGTTACTTGTGCGGTGTTTGCGCCTTTGGTAGGAGCTACCACGTCAGGCGGTTCACCAGCAGCGCGGTGTATGACGTCAAGGGACGCTACCGGCTGTGCTTCTAGTGGGTGGTACTCCCGTCGAGTACGGAGTGTCAGACTGTCAGTCGTGTGTTTCCGACCTTCGAGTTTTGTCGAGTCAACCGTTGAGCTTCGGTTGTCTCACCGTGGCACGTGCGCCGGTTTGCGTGTCGTAGGGTCTTTGTTGTGTAGAGTACAGGGCTTCCCTTTCCGAGGTACTCTTTTACCGCTAGCGTAGTGGTTTCCCTTTTTCGAGGTAGGGTTCGAGTGATCCCTACTGAGTCTTGTTCCGAGACTCATTCCCTGCGTGTTTTTCACCGTGTTTCAGGTGAGGTGCCACCTTCGGGGAGCGCGTCAGGAGTGCAGCGTGGTGCGGGTGCCCAGAGGTAGTGCCAGAGGTCAGAGCCGGGGTATGCCCCGTGTAGCTGTACTTTTCCTTCTCGCCTCTGTGCTAGTTGTGGACTACTACTGTTGTTGTTATTTTTCTATTGTGGACCATATAAAATGTTAATTTATTTCCTGCTTATTATTATAACTGTTTAATTTCTGTAATTTCTTGTGATGCTTGTGTAGTCTCCACACCATCCTTTTAACCCTTCCGAGTCTTCGGACTCGTGGGTGGCGGTGCGAGTCTCGGGTTATCGGGCCTTCCTGGTAATCGGATTCTCGGGTCGTTGCAACCTTCATCAGCCTATCCACCAGCAACCAAATATTGTCCTGACCGCTCGGAGTCCTCGACAATCCCACCACGAAATCTGTAGTCACGTGGTCCCACTTCCACGCAGGAACATCCAAGGGCTGGAGAGTACCTCCCGGTCACTGATGCTTCGCCTTCACCTGCTGACAGGTCAGGCACCTGGCCATAAATTCGGTGACATCTCTCTTCATGCCAGGCCACCAGAATTACCTCCATAAGTTTCGATACATCTTCATCCCACCCAGGTGTACGGTGTACCTGCTCCCATGAGCCTCGCGCAACACCGCACGACGAACCTGCTCCTCGGCTGGGATGTACAGCCTACCACGGAACCTCACGACACCATCCTCACCGAGCTCCACATCAGCCAAAGCTAAAATCCGGGGCAACTCAGGGTCCGCATGCTGAGCCTCTGTCACCTGACGACGGATAGCAGGCGTGACCGTCAGACTAGCAAGCACTGCCAACCTTGGCTCCTGGGGAATCTTGAGCCTAAATGAAACTTCAGGCACTTGTTCCCAGAGCCTCCACTTCCTCAACATCAAGGCACTGACCGCGACCTTCCGACTCATGGCATCGGCGACGACATTCATCCTGCCCGGCTGATAAGA
Source organism: Amorphophallus konjac (assembly GCA_022559845.1). Classification (NCBI taxonomy): domain Eukaryota; kingdom Viridiplantae; phylum Streptophyta; class Magnoliopsida; order Alismatales; family Araceae; genus Amorphophallus; species Amorphophallus konjac. The sequence goes on from CM040121.1 coordinate 156,174,989, forward strand.
CAGGGTGAAGTCATAATTCTTCATAAACTCCATCCAACGCCTCTGCCTGAGGTTAAGGTCCCTCTGCGTGAACACATACCTCAAACTCTGATGGTCAGTGAACACCTCGAACTTCTTGCCGTACAGATAATGCCTCCAGATCTTCAGCGCGAAGATCATAGCCGCCAACACCAGGTCATGGGTAGGGTAGTTCCCCTCGTGGGGCTTCAGCTGCTGAGATGCATAAGCCACCACTATACCATGCTGCATCAACACAGCACCCAATCCGACCCCGGAAGTATCTGTACACACCACAAAATCTCCCGATCCAGAAGACAGAACCAACACCAGAGCCGAGGTGAGCAATCTCTTCAGTTCCCTAAAACTCTGCTCACACTCCTCAGACCAGACGAAAGGCACATCCTTCTGCATAAGTCTAGTCATCGGGGCCGTAATGCGAGAAAAATCTTGGATAAACCGACAATAATAGCCCGTAAGCCCCAAAAAACTCCGGATCTCCGCCACAGACCTCGGCCTCGGCCACTGCATTACTGCCTCGACCTTGGCGGGGTACACGGAAATACCATCACCAGAAATCACGCGCCCCAAAAAATGCACCTCACGAAGCCAAAACTCGCACTTACTGAGCTTCGCATACAACTGGTGATCTCGCAACGTCTGTAGCACCACACCCAAATGGTACGCGTGCTCCTCGGCAGACCGCGAATAAACAAGGATGTCGTCCATAAATATGACCACGAACTAGTCCAGATACGTACGAAACACCATCTGCATCAAGTCCATGAAGGTTGCGGGGACATTGGTGAGCCCGAACGGCATCACCATAAACTCATAATGCCCGTACCTCATACTGAACGCACTCTTCTCCACATCGGACTCAAGAATCCTCAGCTGATAGTAACCAGACCGCAAATCAATCCGCGAGAACACTTGCGCAGACTGAAGCCGGTCGAACAAATCATCAATCTGTGGCAACGGATACTTGTTCTTAATGGTCACCTCATTCAGCTACCGGTAGTCAATGCACAACCGCAAGCTACCGTCCTTCTTCTTCACGAACAACACGGGCGCACCCCAAGGGGAAAAGTTAGGACGAATATACCCCTTGGCCAGTAGCTCCTACAACTGCACCCTCAACTCCCTCAACTCAGCGGGAGCCATACCGTAGGGAGCCTTCGCTAATGGTCCCGTACTAGGCACAACCTCGATAACGAAATCGATCTCCCGCTGGGGAGGCAATCCAGGTAAGTCCTCCAGAAAAATATTGAGAAACTCGCACACCACCGGGATGTCCTCAACATCCGGCTCCATCCGGTCCATCACAACCACGGAGGTAAGAAAACCCTGACAACCCGCATCAAGCAAACGGCGAGCTCGAATCGCAGAAATGAGAAAGCGGGAATAGGAAGACTTGATACCTTGGAAATAGAAGGTGGGTCCATGAAGTCGTCGGAAATAAACCCTCTTCGAGCCACAATCCACCAACGCATGATGTGCCTCGAGCCAATCCATGCCTAAAATCACATCAAAGTCCTGAAGCGGCAACGCATAGAGCCTAGCCGGCAAACTCCACCCTTCCACCCACACAGGAACCTCATCAAAGCAATACAGAGTGATCATAAAATCACCCAAAGGTAACTCCACTGCCAAATCACAAGACAAATGGGTCACCGGCTCCTCAATACTCAGCGTGAAATCCTCTGAAATAAACGAATGAGACGCGCCAGAATCGAACAAAACCCGAGCCGCACTACCCAAAATCCGAACGGTACCTTCCATGAGCTGCGACGCCACTGCCTTTGCCCTGGTCATGTGTGTGATCTGGCCTCGAGCTCTCTGCCTGCCTCCCACACTAGCTGACCTGGGTAGTGGCGGATACTGTCCTTGCTACTGCTGCTGCTGCCTCTGCTGCTGGGGAACCTGCTGCTGCTGAGGAAACGGCTGCTGTTGCTGTGGCCTCTAACGACAGTCACGCGCCATATGCCCTAGCTGGTCACACCGAAAACAAACTATCGACGCTGTGCACTGCCTTCCTGGGTGGTACTCACTACACCGTGGACACGGTCCTCTTGATCCACCCACTGATCCCGGACGCTGAAACGGGACCGACTGCTATACACTACCCGATGATGCCTGCCTCTGATCCTTGGGCTTCTTCTTACCGAACCCCTTCTTGAAGAACTTCTTGACCTTCGAGGCAAAAGACGCAGATCTTGTCGCCGATGCTGCCGGTGCCGGCCCTCCTGAACCACCCGACGCATGCTGAATGGAACCCTACTACTGGGTAGCCGACTACTGGCTGGGACCCGACAAAGACTGCCCCTGGCTAATCGGTCCTCAAGTCCTCTGCATATCCATCTCCAAAGAAGCCGCAACAATAGACGCTGTCTCTAGATCAGTGGCCGCATTCACGATCAAATGGTGCCTCAGCTCCTGCCTCAAGCACTGTACGAACTGTGCGGTCTTCACCCTCTCGTGCTCCATGATATGGGGTGCATTCCGACCCAGCTCAACAAATCGGGCCCTGTACTGCAACACGGACATGTCGCCCTGAACCAGCTCCAGAAACTCACGCATCCGCTGCGTTTCGATATACTCTGAATAGTAGATACACTCGAAAGCACTGACAAAGTCACTCCACGCAATCTGCTCAAGTGGACAAAGCTGGAAATACGTCTTCCACTCGGAAGACCACCACTCCCGAGTGTAGACACGCCAAAATTGACATTATTTTGAGTATATTTCATATCGCTCTACGATGCCCCATTTGACCCTCAAATCAGATTATTTGAGTGGTTTTACCACTTTTCTTGAATTTCTCCTATTTTTCCCCATTTATCTCCTTTTTCCTATTTTTCTGGATTTTTTGGGCATTTATCTCCATTTTCTTAATTCACGCCCTCATCAGGGGCGTTTTTTTTGAAACACGCCCTGGTCTAGGGCGTGTCTTTCCCATTTTATCTATTTCTCCCCCATTTTACCTATTTCTCCCCCATTTTATCTATTTTCTGAATTTTCTGAATTTACGACCTGGGTAAGGGCGTGTTTTCTTAAAACATGACTTAATCAAGGGCGTTTCTTAAAGAAAGGACGACCACACCTGAGGGCGTTAATTCTTTTGGTTGTGAGCGGCTTCCCCGTTTGAGCTCTTGAAATTAACGCCCTTCTCAGGGGTGTGTTTGTTTAACGTGGCTTTGATTGAGGCGTGTTTCACATTTTCAAATTACTGCTAAATTTGGTTTTTGAGAAACGCCCTTGTTCAGGGCGTGTTTTTTGAGAAACGCCCTATGTGTAGGTCGTCAATTCATAAATTGACGCCCTGACCTAAGGCGTGTTTCATCTTCTGGCTTCGCACCCTTTCCCCAGAGAGTCCTTGCTTCGTTAGACTCCTCCCCTTTTTGGGCTCTTGCCCGTTCCAATCCTTTCCCCCCTTGGACTCTTGCCTCCTTATCACCTTTTCTATCTTATTAATAGAGGCTCTTGCCTCTGTTAACAGGTTGGACTCCTCTTCGTTCGGCCGCCCATCTCTTCTCTCCCACGTTTTTCTTTCTTCTTCTGTCTTCTTCTTCTTCTGTGTTTTTTTTCTTTCTATTTTTTCCTTTTCTGTATTCTTCCTCCTCTTCTTCTTTGTTATTTTTCTCCTCCTTCTTCTTCTTATTATTCTTCTTCTCCGTCTTTCTCCTGTGTGTTCCTTTTTCTTTCTTTTCTCTTTTTTTTACAGGAACCGAAGGTTGCTCTAGCTAAGGAGGGCTTCTCACGTACATCTTCATCCCATCTTTGAGGCTTCCTCCCTATTGAGCATTCAAGCCAAAGGAGCAATCAACAAACAAGATTTTTTTTCTTATCTCCCCTCTATTCCCTTTATTTTATTTTCATCATATGCATGCATTCATCATTATTTAACTATCTTTTCTCACCACATTGAGATCTCCCCTTAGTGCACTCTTGCACACCTCCTTTGTTCATTATTTTCATTCATATCATCATCTCCCACACCCTCTTTGCATAGGGGTTTAAGGGCAACCACCCTTAAGGTGTGTTCTTCACTATGTTATCATGCTCACATATTTCTATCATGAATTGATGCTACACTCACCACATATTCTAATCCATATTTTTATTGGTGTTTGTCTTTTTTGCAAGGGTAATTAAAGGAAGAACTCTCTTCGTCGGCCGGCCGATTTGAAGAGAAAGGAAGCACTCACATCCCCCGCACTTTTGAGGTATTTTTCGCGATCATCCTCCCTATTTGTTATTGATTATTTTTTGAGACCTCGTGTCTCTGGCGATCACACACACTCCCCTTAGCACCTCGTGCTCATTCTTATTATTGTTATCATTTTTTATCGATATTTCTTTAAAGTGGATTTTAATAGATCTACAAATTGACGATCACGGTGGGACCCTTTGTGTTCTTCCTTTATTACCCCTTTCCCCTTAGGCACCCGCGTGTGCCGTCTCCCTTATTGCACCCTCGGTGCGTCTCCCTTTTGTGCCCCTCGGGCACCCTCCATTGTTTTTTTACCCTTCCCTAAGTGATTTGCCATTTTGTTGTCTCTTCCTTAGAATCTCCACCTATTTAAAATTCTTGATGAGCATGCTTATTCTAGTGATTGCCATGATGTTGTGATTGAGTGTTATTACTGCTGGCCGTGAAGTTTTTCTGGAGAAAGTGAAGTCACGCCCCTGGAAGAGGCATTTTTTTGATTTAACGCCCCAACCCAGGGCGTCTTCTTCATATTCGACGCCCTCTGACAGGGCGTTTTCCAGCATACTCCCGGGTTTTCCTACTTTATATTGCTGCCTGTGAATTCACGCCTTTCCCCAGGGCGTTCTGTTATTGATTAGCGCCCCACATCAGGGCGTGTCTCTTGATTTGACGCCCGCTGGACAAGGCGTCCTTTTGTTGATAGCGCCTCACCCAAAGGCGCGTTTTCCCCAGCCCCTGGGCCCCTCACGTTGATTCACGACATCCACACCGTCGTGTCTTTGGTTAGTAGCGCCCCTTGCCAGGGCGTGTTTTTACTGTGGGTTTCCAGAACCCCCCGGCTGTGGTTTTTCATGATATTCCCTGCTTATCTTTATTGATTATATTGTTGTGTTTGGCCTGATTTCCCCTGTTGCATTGCATTCATTCATTTCTTTGCATTTGGTTTGAGAGCCTCCTCCTCTTCATTTGGATCCTCACACCCTCTTGGAATCGGGACGACCCTCCATTGAGCATTCCGTCTCTTTGGACCGGAAATCCCTTTTTCAAGCCTCCGTAAGTCCCCGCACCCGTGGATTCCCTCACGGACGCCGGGCAGGTTGTACCCTTTTGAAGTCCCGAGTTAGTTGGCCTATATGGTGAGAAAGTGTTCCTAGTTGGCATTGAAGTCAAATCATATTGGAACTAGGTTCCCCCCTTGTGTGAATCATTCCAAACTTTATTAAAATTCATTAATTCACCAAGGATTAAACAAATCAAAATCACGGTAACCATTCCAATTTGTGTGCTTCTGTGCATATTATTGTGAACTTTGATTGTATAATGGCTTACCATGATAGAAACATGTTCAATTCAATTCATGAGGATGCACAACCTAGCACTTCATACCCTCAATTTCAACATGTTAATCAGCATTCTCACCATTCTTTCAAGGGACCACGTCCTCATTCTTATGGTCATGCCCAACCCATGGGCAATGTCCATTCTTATGGTCCCCCTCCTCAAGTTCGAGCCACTATTCCTCCGGGACCGTCTCCTCCCAATGATGAGAAGGTCTCTCAAATCTTGCATGCATTAGATCATCTCACCCCTCAACAGATCCAAGCCCTTAAGGCTGCCGTTAATTGTGCATCTCCTTCGTCTCCTTCTTCTATTCCTATACGGGTGGCCCATCACCCAGCTCCTCCTTCCAATCCCATACGGGTGGCCCATCACCCATCTCCTTCTTCTATTCCTATTCGGGTAGCCCATTACCCATCTCCTCCTATTCACACTCCTCCTCGGGTGGTCCGACACCCGCCTCCTTCTATTCCTCCTCCATCACGGCCCCGAGGCCCATTTACTCCTTGCAATCCGGCCCGTCCGGGTTCTTTTACGGGTCATCCCATCAACTCCCCTCCACGGCCTTTTTATGCGGCCCCTCCTTCCATGCCCTGCCAACCCTCTATTGTTCATGTTACTTCCCTCCAGCAAAACGTCTTGGATAAGATTGCTTCTATGGAGGAACAATTAAAGAGGGTCATGGCTCCTCCTATTCCGGTAAATCCTCTCCATGCGGCTTTAGATGATATTACAAGAATGGAGAGAGAATGGAAAGATAGGAGAGATGATTTCAGCACTGGCGTTCCAAGCGGGCAAGAGCCGGCATTTGAAGAACCCGAGCCGGTATATGATGATGAAGCTCCGCAGGCACCCCTTCCGAGTTTCCTTAATTTCCCACTCCCTCCATTATCATTTGATGAACCCCCTGCTTAGGACGAAGCCACCGTCCCCGATCCAACCCCCATTTATGAGACTAATTGGTGTTACGATGATGGGTCGATACTTCAATCACCCACACCGGCACATTGTAAGTCTCCTCCTATCCTTGACATCGCATACATTACACCTCCTCCAGTTACACCATTAACCTTCACACCAACCTCCCCTAAACCTTCCATTAAACCTCCACCAATTACACCTCCACTCCCTAAACCATTAACCTTCACACCATTAGCCTCCGTCGAACCCATCATTAAACCTTCCCCAATCAGCCTCCCATTAGCCTCCACCTCGGCCTCCACTTCCCCAATTTCACCACCATTACCCTCCATTATGCCTTTAACCCCAAAACCCATACCTCCACCACATAGCCTTTCGCCTTTACCTATGGTTAATTCTGAGCAGGGTCCACCACTTTTTGCACTTGAGCTAACCCCGACCGCTTGCAAGCAAAGGGAGAAACTCGATGTGTTTGAACCTCCGCCTCCATTTACGCCAACACCTCCCCTTATATCTCCACCATCCATGGAGCTTTCTGCCTCCGCTTCACCTCCCTCTACTACTCGGAATGGGGGGCCTTCTGCAAGCACAGGTGCCGAAGATAATCAAGAGCCGGGCAGCAAGGATTTGGCCGTGCCATTCAAGATGCAAGAATTCATTTGCCGGATGCCAATCCGGGTTATTGTGCCAATCACGGCCGAAGAAGCCAAGTCGCCGCCATGCCGGGCGTTGATGCCGTCTAAGGGCCGGGCAGGGCACCCCTTGTTCCAATTTCTGAATTCCGAATTCATTATTCCTTACAAGGGGCGAATGCCCATTTTATTCAACATTCCATATTCATCACCATCAATGGGCATGGCGATGCTTCATGTTCCAACTCTACGACTCCCTCACCTTATTGATCTTCGCTTTCCAAGGGGGGTGTCATTTATTGAAGCTTCCTTTATTGGGCCAATTGGTCGCACATGTTCACTGCCGTGGAGGGGCAATTGTCTTAAGGGGTCGTCCCATATTTCTTCCACTCTTGTTCATTCAACTTCATCCATATCCATTTCAATCACCTTTTCTTCATGGGCCACTCCAAGGGAAAAGAGGAGTATCTCACCTTCTCACCCTTCACATTCTTCATCTTCTTCGAATTTCATGCATTTTTCATTCATTCATTCATTCCATTCTTTGCATTCATTACATCCATCATTTTGCATACGTTTGCACCTCCTACTTCCCGGGTTTCCAAACCCGTATCTTCCCCGCCTTCCGGTACCTCCGGATATTCCGCATTTCTCAGCCTGTTCATCTTCATCTTTTTGTCCACTCTCCCTGGGACATTACGTCCCTTTTCCTGCTATCTCCCTGAAACCTCCAAGAATTTTATCCCTCCTCTTTGGGCATCTCGCCCTTTCTGATTCTATTCCTCCGGACCTTCCCCTCGGGCATCACGCCCCTTTCCACCTCATTTCTCCGGAACCTCCGGACCTTCTTGGGCATCACGCCCCTGCTCATTTGCTACCTCCGGAACCTCCGGATTTTTCTCCTGATCCTCCTTCATTCCTCTCTCTTGGGTATCGCGCCCCTTTCCATCTTATTCCCCCGGAACCTTCAGATTCTCCATCTGATTGTCTCAGTCTTTTCCTTGGGCATCGCGCCCCTTTCCATCCTCTTCCTCCGGAACCGCCGGACCTTCCCCTCGGGCATCGCGCCACTTTCCACCTCATTTCTCCGGAACCTCCGGACCTTCTTGGGCATCGCGTCCCTCCTTCCATCATTCCTCCGGAACCTCCGGATTCTCCGTCTTATTCTCTCTATCATTTTCCAGGGCATCACGCCCCTTTCCATCTCATTCCTCCGGAACCTCCGGACCCTCCATCTATCTTCCGGTTCATCTTTCTACTCCTCCGGGGCATCACATCCTTCATTTTCTTCTTCCTTTTCCATCATCTTTTTCCCTATTTCTCCTCAGGGCATCGCATCCCTTCTTTCAATATCCCTCCGGAGCCTCCGGAGCCTCCGGATTCCTCCTATCAGGATTCTACTCCACAACTTCCGGACCCTCCGGATCCGCCCCTTTCTATCTACCAATTTCTTCTTCTGATTCCTCCCGATCCTGGGTCCGACCCAACTTCTTCTACATCCATTACTCTGGGCATCTGCCCTTTCTCCCACTGTTTTCGAGGCTTTAGTCCTCACTCCACCTCCTAATTTTTCGCTTCTTTTGTAGACTGTTCCATGTGATCAGGGTCTCCGCGCCTTAGCAAGGGAGTTCTAGCCCTCGCCTCTTTTCCTTTTCTCCTTATTCGTCTGAGTCTGGTCTTGGCACCACTCCTTCTTGTTAAGCCACTTTCAATCCTTTGCTTCCAATCCTTTATCTGCCTAAGAGGACTATCCCACGATGATCACCTCTAGCAGCAGCTGCTTCTATAAAGGTTGCAAGGTAACATATTGGCGTAAGTATGCATTTTAATGATATCATTCTCTCATTGCTTCACGCATGATTCTCAAAATGAAGTGCTTCTTAGCAAGATTAAGAGTGGTGTTTTAGATCTTTATCTTAAGCTTTTGTTTAATTGAAATCATTCTCAAAAGAGTCTTTAGGCTTGCTATGCAGCACCATTGGTTAATAAGAACCCCGCGCTGGGAATTCAACGTTCTCTCCCTGCTTGATAAGAGCAACCCTTAGCTGGGCATTCCACACACTTCACGGCGTCCTTAGCCGGCTCCTTTGGTAAAACACCGTTGCTACTTTGGCCATGCCATGAGTATATCTGAAAGTCTTTTTCTCTTCTTTACTCGGTCGAATGCAGGTGCAAGAGGTTGACGGATGAGATGACCAACCTTGGTAATCCCCAATACGAGAGGAGTCTCAAATAGGGGCACTCTTGACCCAAATTAAATGAGTTTTCATGATATACATTTCGCCAAAAGGGCTATTATGAAAATCAAGTCAAAATTTCGATAAAAGCAAAAGTATGAATTATGGCATGTCAAGAGTGGCAAAGTCCCCGCAGGGAAAACCCTGGTCGTATGCATGTCAAGGGTCTAAAAATTAAAGGCACAAAGCCCCGGCACAACAGACTACCTCTTTGAAGGGAACACCTTGGAAGGAATTCAAGTCCCGATATCTCCCATCCTGCATAAAGTTTATCCTCAATTATTCTTCTCTTCTCCCTCCAAGACCGAATGTTTCTCGGGTATGGCCTTGGTAGGGGCACCGTTGATCAAAGACGGTCGATTATAGGATGCCACCTTCAATGCACGTCCAGCTTTGGGTAGTTTTTAGCGAAAAGGGAAGGAACAAGGACTCCTAGCCAGTGGTTCAAAACACCCTTTGATGCTGCATTAACTAAGTCTAAGCCAAAATCTCCATAAAAATTCAAATATTTTCAATTTCAAAACTCATAAAAATTTGCATATTCCAAAATCCAAAATCCAAAAAAAAATTGCATTGTATTTTCTGATGGTGTTTTACAGGAACAGCTTTCCAAGGACCAAGAGCACGGGATGGGTCCTATCTCCACTCATTGCTATCAATCTATTGATTCTCCCGATATTCTCATGACATGCCACCCTGGGCATTTTTTGGTTATCACCTCCTTATATCATTTTGGTTATATCTCCTGATTATCATTCTGATTATTCATCTCCAGATCTTTCAATCAACCCCTACTAATTTCTCTTGGTCAATTCTGCCACTGGGCTTTATCAGATCTTGATCTTTCAACTCCAAATCTTGATTAGCCAGATTGTCTCCTCATGACAAAATAACAAATAATGTTGCTTTGCAATGCCATGCTATTCATGTTATCCATGCTTTGCCCTACTATGTGTTATTCATGGCTATGTTTGCTATGCTTAAATGCCTTCTCCATTTCTTGTTATACTTTTTATATCTTGGCTAATGAATTTTGAGCGCAGAATAAGAAGCTCTTGGTCCCGCCGACTGGGCATCATCATCAAGCCCCACGGTGTTTGCAGCTCATTTCTGAGTTCCCCCATGTTTATTGCTCCACCATCTCCCTATATGCATTTTACTATATGTTACATATGTTACTAGATTATATCAAGGACCTTGTGGCTTTGGTAAGTCTGGGATTTGAGTTCCCCTTCATCAAAAACAATGATGATTCCAGAGACATCTTAGTCATACGGATAGGCCGTTGAGCCGTCCGAGACTGGGGACGATGGTTCCCTTTTTACGAGTTGGTGCGTGGATAAACGGGCTTCGGCTTAGTATCAGCTCGCAAAATTAGTTTCTTGACCCAGTCTGGGCAGTTTAACAATATTATCCTTGATTATATTATATCTCCATTTGTTTTATTTTCCCTTTAGCCCAGCATGCATTCATGTAGGACTTTGAATCAATTGTTGAAAAATCATTCTGATCAGCTGATGTTGAGAGTTGAATTGATCTTGATTCTTCCCGATATGAGATTTTCCTTGCCGAATTGAATCCTCAGTTCGTTTTGTCGCCGTTTTGGGTGATTTTCTCGAAAGCTCCTTATTTGGATTTTATCATCTTATTTTTATCTCCTTTCTTTTGATCCACCTTGGCTGCAGCACGTCCACTGGCTGGTAACCGCTCCCCAATGGTGAAACTTGCAGGTTTGTGACCTGAGGTACTTCCACCACGCTGGAAGTTGATCATTTATTTTATCTCCTTCGTGCACCGCGTGCACATCTCCCCTTTTATCCAAACATTGTTGATTTCATTGGATTTCCCGAGATTTGCTTCATCTCGTGCTTTTGATTTGATTCTCATCAAGTGATGTTGATTGCGTGTCTCATCACACCTTGGTATCTACTTTTCAGTTTGCTACGCTCCCTTGCAAAGCAGACGCCAAGGCGGGGTAGCTGTAGACACGCCAAAATTGACATTATTTTGAGTATATTTCATATCGCTCTGCGATGCCCCATTTGACCCTCAAATCATCTTATTTGAGTGGTTTTACCACTTTTCTTGAATTTCTCCTATTTTTCCCCATTTATCTCCTTTTTCCTATTTTTCTGGATTTTTTGGGCATTTATCTCCATTTTCTTAATTCACGCCCTCATCAGGGGCGTTTTTTTTGAAACACACCCTGGTCTAGGGCGTGTCTTTCCCATTTTATCTATTTCTCCCCCATTTTACCTATTTCTCCCCCATTTTATCTATTTTCTGAATTTTCTGAATTTACGACCTGGGTAAGGGCGTGTTTTCTTAAAACATGACTTAATCAAGGGCGTTTCTTAAAGAAAGGACGACCACACCTGAGGGCGTTAATTCTTTTGGTTGTGACCGGCTTCCCCGTTTGAGCTCTTGAAATTAACGCCCTTCTCAGGGGCGTGTTTGTTTAACGTGGCTTTGATTGAGGCGTGTTTCACATTTTCAAATTACTACTAAATTTGGTTTTTGAGAAACGCCCTTGTTCAGGGCGTGTTTTTTGAGAAACGCCCTATGTGTAGGTCGTCAATTCATAAATTGACGCCCTGACCTAAGGCGTGTTTCATCTTCTGGCTTCGCACCCTTTCCCCAAAGAGTCCTTGCTTCGTTAGACTCCTCCCCTTTTTGGGCTCTTGCCCGTTCCAATCCTTTCCCCCCTTGGACTCTTGCCTCCTTATCACCTTTTCTATCTTATTAATAGAGGCTCTTGCCTCTGTTAACAGGTTGGACTCCTCTTCGTTCGGCCGCCCATCTCTTCTCTCCCACGTTTTTCTTTCTTCTTCTGTCTTCTTCTTCTTCTGTGTTTTTTTTCTTTCTGTTTTTTCCTTTTCTGTATTCTTCCTCCTCTTCTTCTTTGTTATTTTTCTCCTCCTTCTTCTTCTTATTATTCTTCTTCTCCGTCTTTCTCCTGTGTGTTCTTCTTTCTTTCTTTTCTCTTTTTTTTACAGGAACCGAAGGTTGCTCTAGCTAAGGAGGGCTTCTCACGTACATCTTCATCCCATCTTTGAGGCTTCCTCCCTATTGAGCATTCAAGCCAAAGGAGCAATCAACAAACAAGATTTTTTTTCTTATCTCCCCTCTATTCCCTTTATTTTATTTTCATCATATGCATGCATTCATCATTATTTAACTATCTTTTCTCACCACATTGAGATCTCCCCTTAGTGCACTCTTGCACACCTCCTTTGTTCATTATTTTCATTCATATCATCATCTCCCACACCCTCTTTGCATAGGGGTTTAAGGGCAACCACCCTTAAGGTGTGTTCTTCACTATGTTATCATGCTCACATATTTCTATCATGAATTGATGCTACACTCACCACATATTCTAATCCATATTTTTATTGGTGTTTGTCTTTTTTGCAAGGGTAATTAAAGGAAGAACTCTCTTCGTCGGCCGGCCGATTTGAAGAGAAAGGAAGCACTCACATCCCCCGCACTTTTGAGGTATTTTTCGCGATCATCCTCCCTATTTGTTATTGATTATTTTTTGAGACCTCGTGTCTCTGGCGATCACACACACTCCCCTTAGCACCTCGTGCTCATTCTTATTATTGTTATCATTTTTTATCGATATTTCTTTAAAGTGGATTTTAATAGATCTACAAATTGACGATCACGGTGGGACCCTTTGTGTTCTTCCTTTATTACCCCTTTCCCCTTAGGCACCCGCGTGTGCCGTCTCCCTTATTGCACCCTCGGTGCGTCTCCCTTTTGTGCCCCTCGGGCACCCTCCATTGTTTTTTTACCCTTCCCTAAGTGATTTGCCATTTTGTTGTCTCTTCCTTAGAATCTCCACCTATTTAAAATTCTTGATGAGCATGCTTATTCTAGTGATTGCCATGATGTTGTGATTGAGTGTTATTACTGCTGGCCGTGAAGTTTTTCTGGAGAAAGTGAAGTCACGCCCCTGGAAGAGGCATTTTTTTGATTTAACGCCCCAACCCAGGGCGTCTTCTTCATATTCGACGCCCTCTGACAGGGCGTTTTCCAGCATACTCCCGGGTTTTCCTACTTTATATTGCTGCCTGTGAATTCACGCCTTTCCCCAGGGCGTTCTGTTATTGATTAGCGCCCCACATCAGGGCGTGTCTCTTGATTTGACGCCCGCTGGACAAGGCGTCCTTTTGTTGATAGCGCCTCACCCAAAGGCGCGTTTTCCCCAGCCCCTGGGCCCCTCACGTTGATTCACGACATCCACACCGTCGTGTCTTTGGTTAGTAGCGCCCCTTGCCAGGGCGTGTTTTTACTGTGGGTTTCCAGAACCCCCCGGCTGTGGTTTTTCATGATATTCCCTGCTTATCTTTATTGATTATATTGTTGTGTTTGGCCTGATTTCCCCTGTTGCATTGCATTCATTCATTTCTTTGCATTTGGTTTGAGAGCCTCCTCCTCTTCATTTGGATCCTCACACCCTCTTGGAATCGGGACGACCCTCCATTGAGCATTCCGTCTCTTTGGACCGGAAATCCCTTTTTCAAGCCTCCGTAAGTCCCCGCACCCGTGGATTCCCTCACGGACGCCGGGCAGGTTGTACCCTTTTGAAGTCCCGAGTTAGTTGGCCTATATGGTGAGAAAGTGTTCCTAGTTGGCATTGAAGTCAAATCATATTGGAACTAGGTTCCCCCCTTGTGTGAATCATTCCAAACTTTATTAAAATTCATTAATTCACCAAGGATTAAACAAATCAAAATCACGGTAACCATTCCAATTTGTGTGCTTCTGTGCATATTATTGTGAACTTTGATTGTATAATGGCTTACCATGATAGAAACATGTTCAATTCAATTCATGAGGATGCACAACCTAGCACTTCATACCCTCAATTTCAACATGTTAATCAGCATTCTCACCATTCTTTCAAGGGACCACGTCCTCATTCTTATGGTCATGCCCAACCCATGGGCAATGTCCATTCTTATGGTCCCCCTCCTCAAGTTCGAGCCACTATTCCTCCGGGACCGTCTCCTCCCAATGATGAGAAGGTCTCTCAAATCTTGCATGCATTAGATCATCTCACCCCTCAACAGATCCAAGCCCTTAAGGCTGCCGTTAATTGTGCATCTCCTTCGTCTCCTTCTTCTATTCCTATACGGGTGGCCCATCACCCAGCTCCTCCTTCCAATCCCATACGGGTGGCCCATCACCCATCTCCTTCTTCTATTCCTATTCGGGTAGCCCATTACCCATCTCCTCCTATTCACACTCCTCCTCGGGTGGTCCGACACCCGCCTCCTTCTATTCCTCCTCCATCACGGCCCCGAGGCCCATTTACTCCTTGCAATCCGGCCCGTCCGGGTTCTTTTACGGGTCATCCCATCAACTCCCCTCCACGGCCTTTTTATGCGGCCCCTCCTTCCATGCCCTGCCAACCCTCTATTGTTCATGTTACTTCCCTCCAGCAAAACGTCTTGGATAAGATTGCTTCTATGGAGGAACAATTAAAGAGGGTCATGGCTCCTCCTATTCCGGTAAATCCTCTCCATGCGGCTTTAGATGATATTACAAGAATGGAGAGAGAATGGAAAGATAGGAGAGATGATTTCAGCACTGGCGTTCCAAGCGGGCAAGAGCCGGCATTTGAAGAACCCGAGCCGGTATATGATGATGAAGCTCCGCAGGCACCCCTTCCGAGTTTCCTTAATTTCCCACTCCCTCCATTATCATTTGATGAACCCCCTGCTTAGGACGAAGCCACCGTCCCCGATCCAACCCCCATTTATGAGACTAATTGGTGTTACGATGATGGGTCGATACTTCAATCACCCACACCGGCACATTGTAAGTCTCCTCCTATCCTTGACATCGCATACATTACACCTCCTCCAGTTACACCATTAACCTTCACACCAACCTCCCCTAAACCTTCCATTAAACCTCCACCAATTACACCTCCACTCCCTAAACCATTAACCTTCACACCATTAGCCTCCGTCGAACCCATCATTAAACCTTCCCCAATCAGCCTCCCATTAGCCTCCACCTCGGCCTCCACTTCCCCAATTTCACCACCATTACCCTCCATTATGCCTTTAACCCCAAAACCCATACCTCCACCACATAGCCTTTCGCCTTTACCTATGGTTAATTCTGAGCAGGGTCCACCACTTTTTGCACTTGAGCTAACCCCGACCGCTTGCAAGCAAAGGGAGAAACTCGATGTGTTTGAACCTCCGCCTCCATTTACGCCAACACCTCCCCTTATATCTCCACCATCCATGGAGCTTTCTGCCTCCGCTTCACCTCCCTCTACTACTCGGAATGGGGGGCCTTCTGCAAGCACAGGTGCCGAAGATAATCAAGAGCCGGGCAGCAAGGATTTGGCCGTGCCATTCAAGATGCAAGAATTCATTTGCCGGATGCCAATCCGGGTTATTGTGCCAATCACGGCCGAAGAAGCCAAGTCGCCGCCATGCCGGGCGTTGATGCCGTCTAAGGGCCGGGCAGGGCACCCCTTGTTCCAATTTCTGAATTCCGAATTCATTATTCCTTACAAGGGGCGAATGCCCATTTTATTCAACATTCCATATTCATCACCATCAATGGGCATGGCGATGCTTCATGTTCCAACTCTACGACTCCCTCACCTTATTGATCTTCGCTTTCCAAGGGGGGTGTCATTTATTGAAGCTTCCTTTATTGGGCCAATTGGTCGCACATGTTCACTGCCGTGGAGGGGCAATTGTCTTAAGGGGTCGTCCCATATTTCTTCCACTCTTGTTCATTCAACTTCATCCATATCCATTTCAATCACCTTTTCTTCATGGGCCACTCCAAGGGAAAAGAGGAGTATCTCACCTTCTCACCCTTCACATTCTTCATCTTCTTCGAATTTCATGCATTTTTCATTCATTCATTCATTCCATTCTTTGCATTCATTACATCCATCATTTTGCATACGTTTGCACCTCCTACTTCCCGGGTTTCCAAACCCGTATCTTCCCCGCCTTCCGGTACCTCCGGATATTCCGCATTTCTCAGCCTGTTCATCTTCATCTTTTTGTCCACTCTCCCTGGGACATTACGTCCCTTTTCCTGCTATCTCCCTGAAACCTCCAAGAATTTTATCCCTCCTCTTTGGGCATCTCGCCCTTTCTGATTCTATTCCTCCGGACCTTCCCCTCGGGCATCACGCCCCTTTCCACCTCATTTCTCCGGAACCTCCGGACCTTCTTGGGCATCACGCCCCTGCTCATTTGCTACCTCCGGAACCTCCGGATTTTTCTCCTGATCCTCCTTCATTCCTCTCTCTTGGGTATCGCGCCCCTTTCCATCTTATTCCCCCGGAACCTTCAGATTCTCCATCTGATTGTCTCAGTCTTTTCCTTGGGCATCGCGCCCCTTTCCATCCTCTTCCTCCGGAACCGCCGGACCTTCCCCTCGGGCATCGCGCCACTTTCCACCTCATTTCTCCGGAACCTCCGGACCTTCTTGGGCATCGCGTCCCTCCTTCCATCATTCCTCCGGAACCTCCGGATTCTCCGTCTTATTCTCTCTATCATTTTCCAGGGCATCACGCCCCTTTCCATCTCATTCCTCCGGAACCTCCGGACCCTCCATCTATCTTCCGGTTCATCTTTCTACTCCTCCGGGGCATCACATCCTTCATTTTCTTCTTCCTTTTCCATCATCTTTTTCCCTATTTCTCCCCAGGGCATCGCATCCCTTCTTTCAATATCCCTCCGGAGCCTCCGGATTCCTCCTATCAGGATTCTACTCCACAACTTCCGGACCCTCCGGATCCGCCCCTTTCTATCTACCAATTTCTTCTTCTGATTCCTCCCGATCCTGGGTCCGACCCAACTTCTTCTACATCCATTACTCTGGGCATCTGCCCTTTCTCCCACTGTTTTCGAGGCTTTAGTCCTCACTCCACCTCCTAATTTTTCGCTTCTTTTGTAGACTGTTCCATGTGATCAGGGTCTCCGCGCCTTAGCAAGGGAGTTCTAGCCCTCGCCTCTTTTCCTTTTCTCCTTATTCGTCTGAGTCTGGTCTTGGCACCACTCCTTCTTGTTAAGCCACTTTCAATCCTTTGCTTCCAATCCTTTATCTGCCTAAGAGGACTATCCCACGATGATCACCTCTAGCAGCAGCTGCTTCTATAAAGGTTGCAAGGTAACATATTGGCGTAAGTATGCATTTTAATGATATCATTCTCTCATTGCTTCACGCATGATTCTCAAAATGAAGTGCTTCTTAGCAAGATTAAGAGTGGTGTTTTAGATCTTTATCTTAAGCTTTTGTTTAATTGAAATCATTCTCAAAAGAGTCTTTAGGCTTGCTATGCAGCACCATTGGTTAATAAGAACCCCGCGCTGGGAATTCAACGTTCTCTCCCTGCTTGATAAGAGCAACCCTTAGCTGGGCATTCCACACACTTCACGGCGTCCTTAGCCGGCTCCTTTGGTAAAACACCGTTGCTACTTTGGCCATGCCATGAGTATATCTGAAAGTCTTTTTCTCTTCTTTACTCGGTCGAATGCAGGTGCAAGAGGTTGACGGATGAGATGACCAACCTTGGTAATCCCCAATACGAGAGGAGTCTCAAATAGGGGCACTCTTGACCCAAATTAAATGAGTTTTCATGATATACATTTCGCCAAAAGGGCTATTATGAAAATCAAGTCAAAATTTCGATAAAAGCAAAAGTATGAATTATGGCATGTCAAGAGTGGCAAAGTCCCCGCAGGGAAAACCCTGGTCGTATGCATGTCAAGGGTCTAAAAATTAAAGGCACAAAGCCCCGGCACAACAGACTACCTCTTTGAAGGGAACACCTTGGAAGGAATTCAAGTCCCGATATCTCCCATCCTGCATAAAGTTTATCCTCAATTATTCTTCTCTTCTCCCTCCAAGACCGAATGTTTCTCGGGTATGGCCTTGGTAGGGGCACCGTTGATCAAAGACGGTCGATTATAGGATGCCACCTTCAATGCACGTCCAGCTTTGGGTAGTTTTTAGCGAAAAGGGAAGGAACAAGGACTCCTAGCCAGTGGTTCAAAACACCCTTTGATGCTGCATTAACTAAGTCTAAGCCAAAATCTCCATAAAAATTCAAATATTTTCAATTTCAAAACTCATAAAAATTTGCATATTCCAAAATCCAAAATCCAAAAAAAAATTGCATTGTATTTTCTGATGGTGTTTTACAGGAACAGCTTTCCAAGGACCAAGAGCACGGGATGGGTCCTATCTCCACTCATTGCTATCAATCTATTGATTCTCCCGATATTCTCATGACATGCCACCCTGGGCATTTTTTGGTTATCACCTCCTTATATCATTTTGGTTATATCTCCTGATTATCATTCTGATTATTCATCTCCAGATCTTTCAATCAACCCCTACTAATTTCTCTTGGTCAATTCTGCCACTGGGCTTTATCAGATCTTGATCTTTCAACTCCAAATCTTGATTAGCCAGATTGTCTCCTCATGACAAAATAACAAATAATGTTGCTTTGCAATGCCATGCTATTCATGTTATCCATGCTTTGCCCTACTATGTGTTATTCATGGCTATGTTTGCTATGCTTAAATGCCTTCTCCATTTCTTGTTATACTTTTTATATCTTGGCTAATGAATTTTGAGCGCAGAATAAGAAGCTCTTGGTCCCGCCGACTGGGCATCATCATCAAGCCCCACGGTGTTTGCAGCTCATTTCTGAGTTCCCCCATGTTTATTGCTCCACCATCTCCCTATATGCATTTTACTATATGTTACATATGTTACTAGATTATATCAAGGACCTTGTGGCTTTGGTAAGTCTGGGATTTGAGTTCCCCTTCATCAAAAACAATGATGATTCCAGAGACATCTTAGTCATACGGATAGGCCGTTGAGCCGTCCGAGACTGGGGACGATGGTTCCCTTTTTACGAGTTGGTGCGTGGATAAACGGGCTTCGGCTTAGTATCAGCTCGCAAAATTAGTTTCTTGACCCAGTCTGGGCAGTTTAACAATATTATCCTTGATTATATTATATCTCCATTTGTTTTATTTTCCCTTTAGCCCAGCATGCATTCATGTAGGACTTTGAATCAATTGTTGAAAAATCATTCTGATCAGCTGATGTTGAGAGTTGAATTGATCTTGATTCTTCCCGATATGAGATTTTCCTTGCCGAATTGAATCCTCAGTTCGTTTTGTCGCCGTTTTGGGTGATTTTCTCGAAAGCTCCTTATTTGGATTTTATCATCTTATTTTTATCTCCTTTCTTTTGATCCACCTTGGCTGCAGCACGTCCACTGGCTGGTAACCGCTCCCCAATGGTGAAACTTGCAGGTTTGTGACCTGAGGTACTTCCACCACGCTGGAAGTTGATCATTTATTTTATCTCCTTCGTGCACCGCGTGCACATCTCCCCTTTTATCCAAACATTGTTGATTTCATTGGATTTCCCGAGATTTGCTTCATCTCGTGCTTTTGATTTGATTCTCATCAAGTGATGTTGATTGCGTGTCTCATCACACCTTGGTATCTACTTTTCAGTTTGCTACGCTCCCTTGCAAAGCAGACGCCAAGGCGGGGCAGCTGTAGACACGCCAAAATTGACATTATTTTGAGTATATTTCATATCGCTCTGCGATGCCCCATTTGACCCTCAAATCATCTTATTTGAGTGGTTTTACCACTTTTCTTGAATTTCTCCTATTTTTCCCCATTTATCTCCTTTTTCCTATTTTTCTGGATTTTTTGGGCATTTATCTCCATTTTCTTAATTCACGCCCTCATCAGGGGCGTTTTTTTTGAAACACGCCCTGGTCTAGGGCGTGTCTTTCCCATTTTATCTATTTCTCCCCCATTTTACCTATTTCTCCCCCATTTTATCTATTTTCTGAATTTTCTGAATTTACGACCTGGGTAAGGGCGTGTTTTCTTAAAACATGACTTAATCAAGGGCGTTTCTTAAAGAAAGGACGACCACACCTGAGGGCGTTAATTCTTTTGGTTGTGACCGGCTTCCCCGTTTGAGCTCTTGAAATTAACGCCCTTCTCAGGGGCGTGTTTGTTTAACGTGGCTTTGATTGAGGCGTGTTTCACATTTTCAAATTACTACTAAATTTGGTTTTTGAGAAACGCCCTTGTTCAGGGCGTGTTTTTTGAGAAACGCCCTATGTGTAGGTCGTCAATTCATAAATTGACGCCCTGACCTAAGGCGTGTTTCATCTTCTGGCTTCGCACCCTTTCCCCAAAGAGTCCTTGCTTCGTTAGACTCCTCCCCTTTTTGGGCTCTTGCCCGTTCCAATCCTTTCCCCCCTTGGACTCTTGCCTCCTTATCACCTTTTCTATCTTATTAATAGAGGCTCTTGCCTCTGTTAACAGGTTGGACTCCTCTTCGTTCGGCCGCCCATCTCTTCTCTCCCACGTTTTTCTTTCTTCTTCTGTCTTCTTCTTCTTCTGTGTTTTTTTTCTTTCTGTTTTTTCCTTTTCTGTATTCTTCCTCCTCTTCTTCTTTGTTATTTTTCTCCTCCTTCTTCTTCTTATTATTCTTCTTCTCCGTCTTTCTCCTGTGTGTTCTTCTTTCTTTCTTTTCTCTTTTTTTTACAGGAACCGAAGGTTGCTCTAGCTAAGGAGGGCTTCTCACGTACATCTTCATCCCATCTTTGAGGCTTCCTCCCTATTGAGCATTCAAGCCAAAGGAGCAATCAACAAACAAGATTTTTTTTCTTATCTCCCCTCTATTCCCTTTATTTTATTTTCATCATATGCATGCATTCATCATTATTTAACTATCTTTTCTCACCACATTGAGATCTCCCCTTAGTGCACTCTTGCACACCTCCTTTGTTCATTATTTTCATTCATATCATCATCTCCCACACCCTCTTTGCATAGGGGTTTAAGGGCAACCACCCTTAAGGTGTGTTCTTCACTATGTTATCATGCTCACATATTTCTATCATGAATTGATGCTACACTCACCACATATTCTAATCCATATTTTTATTGGTGTTTGTCTTTTTTGCAAGGGTAATTAAAGGAAGAACTCTCTTCGTCGGCCGGCCGATTTGAAGAGAAAGGAAGCACTCACATCCCCCGCACTTTTGAGGTATTTTTCGCGATCATCCTCCCTATTTGTTATTGATTATTTTTTGAGACCTCGTGTCTCTGGCGATCACACACACTCCCCTTAGCACCTCGTGCTCATTCTTATTATTGTTATCATTTTTTATCGATATTTCTTTAAAGTGGATTTTAATAGATCTACAAATTGACGATCACGGTGGGACCCTTTGTGTTCTTCCTTTATTACCCCTTTCCCCTTAGGCACCCGCGTGTGCCGTCTCCCTTATTGCACCCTCGGTGCGTCTCCCTTTTGTGCCCCTCGGGCACCCTCCATTGTTTTTTTACCCTTCCCTAAGTGATTTGCCATTTTGTTGTCTCTTCCTTAGAATCTCCACCTATTTAAAATTCTTGATGAGCATGCTTATTCTAGTGATTGCCATGATGTTGTGATTGAGTGTTATTACTGCTGGCCGTGAAGTTTTTCTGGAGAAAGTGAAGTCACGCCCCTGGAAGAGGCATTTTTTTGATTTAACGCCCCAACCCAGAGCGTCTTCTTCATATTCGACGCCCTCTGACAGGGCGTTTTCCAGCATACTCCCGGGTTTTCCTACTTTATATTGCTGCCTGTGAATTCACGCCTTTCCCCAGGGCGTTCTGTTATTGATTAGCGCCCCACATCAGGGCGTGTCTCTTGATTTGACGCCCGCTGGACAAGGCGTCCTTTTGTTGATAGCGCCTCACCCAAAGGCGCGTTTTCCCCAGCCCCTGGGCCCCTCACGTTGATTCACGACATCCACACCGTCGTGTCTTTGGTTAGTAGCGCCCCTTGCCAGGGCGTGTTTTTACTGTGGGTTTCCAGAACCCCCCGGCTGTGGTTTTTCATGATATTCCCTGCTTATCTTTATTGATTATATTGTTGTGTTTGGCCTGATTTCCCCTGTTGCATTGCATTCATTCATTTCTTTGCATTTGGTTTGAGAGCCTCCTCCTCTTCATTTGGATCCTCACACCCTCTTGGAATCGGGACGACCCTCCATTGAGCATTCCGTCTCTTTGGACCGGAAATCCCTTTTTCAAGCCTCCGTAAGTCCCCGCACCCGTGGATTCCCTCACGGACGCCGGGCAGGTTGTACCCTTTTGAAGTCCCGAGTTAGTTGGCCTATATGGTGAGAAAGTGTTCCTAGTTGGCATTGAAGTCAAATCATATTGGAACTAGGTTCCCCCCTTGTGTGAATCATTCCAAACTTTATTAAAATTCATTAATTCACCAAGGATTAAACAAATCAAAATCACGGTAACCATTCCAATTTGTGTGCTTCTGTGCATATTATTGTGAACTTTGATTGTATAATGGCTTACCATGATAGAAACATGTTCAATTCAATTCATGAGGATGCACAACCTAGCACTTCATACCCTCAATTTCAACATGTTAATCAGCATTCTCACCATTCTTTCAAGGGACCACGTCCTCATTCTTATGGTCATGCCCAACCCATGGGCAATGTCCATTCTTATGGTCCCCCTCCTCAAGTTCGAGCCACTATTCCTCCGGGACCGTCTCCTCCCAATGATGAGAAGGTCTCTCAAATCTTGCATGCATTAGATCATCTCACCCCTCAACAGATCCAAGCCCTTAAGGCTGCCGTTAATTGTGCATCTCCTTCGTCTCCTTCTTCTATTCCTATACGGGTGGCCCATCACCCAGCTCCTCCTTCCAATCCCATACGGGTGGCCCATCACCCATCTCCTTCTTCTATTCCTATTCGGGTAGCCCATTACCCATCTCCTCCTATTCACACTCCTCCTCGGGTGGTCCGACACCCGCCTCCTTCTATTCCTCCTCCATCACGGCCCCGAGGCCCATTTACTCCTTGCAATCCGGCCCGTCCGGGTTCTTTTACGGGTCATCCCATCAACTCCCCTCCACGGCCTTTTTATGCGGCCCCTCCTTCCATGCCCTGCCAACCCTCTATTGTTCATGTTACTTCCCTCCAGCAAAACGTCTTGGATAAGATTGCTTCTATGGAGGAACAATTAAAGAGGGTCATGGCTCCTCCTATTCCGGTAAATCCTCTCCATGCGGCTTTAGATGATATTACAAGAATGGAGAGAGAATGGAAAGATAGGAGAGATGATTTCAGCACTGGCGTTCCAAGCGGGCAAGAGCCGGCATTTGAAGAACCCGAGCCGGTATATGATGATGAAGCTCCGCAGGCACCCCTTCCGAGTTTCCTTAATTTCCCACTCCCTCCATTATCATTTGATGAACCCCCTGCTTAGGACGAAGCCACCGTCCCCGATCCAACCCCCATTTATGAGACTAATTGGTGTTACGATGATGGGTCGATACTTCAATCACCCACACCGGCACATTGTAAGTCTCCTCCTATCCTTGACATCGCATACATTACACCTCCTCCAGTTACACCATTAACCTTCACACCAACCTCCCCTAAACCTTCCATTAAACCTCCACCAATTACACCTCCACTCCCTAAACCATTAACCTTCACACCATTAGCCTCCGTCGAACCCATCATTAAACCTTCCCCAATCAGCCTCCCATTAGCCTCCACCTCGGCCTCCACTTCCCCAATTTCACCACCATTACCCTCCATTATGCCTTTAACCCCAAAACCCATACCTCCACCACATAGCCTTTCGCCTTTACCTATGGTTAATTCTGAGCAGGGTCCACCACTTTTTGCACTTGAGCTAACCCCGACCGCTTGCAAGCAAAGGGAGAAACTCGATGTGTTTGAACCTCCGCCTCCATTTACGCCAACACCTCCCCTTATATCTCCACCATCCATGGAGCTTTCTGCCTCCGCTTCACCTCCCTCTACTACTCGGAATGGGGGGCCTTCTGCAAGCACAGGTGCCGAAGATAATCAAGAGCCGGGCAGCAAGGATTTGGCCGTGCCATTCAAGATGCAAGAATTCATTTGCCGGATGCCAATCCGGGTTATTGTGCCAATCACGGCCGAAGAAGCCAAGTCGCCGCCATGCCGGGCGTTGATGCCGTCTAAGGGCCGGGCAGGGCACCCCTTGTTCCAATTTCTGAATTCCGAATTCATTATTCCTTACAAGGGGCGAATGCCCATTTTATTCAACATTCCATATTCATCACCATCAATGGGCATGGCGATGCTTCATGTTCCAACTCTACGACTCCCTCACCTTATTGATCTTCGCTTTCCAAGGGGGGTGTCATTTATTGAAGCTTCCTTTATTGGGCCAATTGGTCGCACATGTTCACTGCCGTGGAGGGGCAATTGTCTTAAGGGGTCGTCCCATATTTCTTCCACTCTTGTTCATTCAACTTCATCCATATCCATTTCAATCACCTTTTCTTCATGGGCCACTCCAAGGGAAAAGAGGAGTATCTCACCTTCTCACCCTTCACATTCTTCATCTTCTTCGAATTTCATGCATTTTTCATTCATTCATTCATTCATTCCATTCTTTGCATTCATTACATCCATCATTTTGCATACGTTTGCACCTCCTACTTCCCGGGTTTCCAAACCCGTATCTTCCCCGCCTTCCGGTACCTCCGGATATTCCGCATTTCTCAGCCTGTTCATCTTCATCTTTTTGTCCACTCTCCCTGGGACATTACGTCCCTTTTCCTGCTATCTCCCTGAAACCTCCAAGAATTTTATCCCTCCTCTTTGGGCATCTCGCCCTTTCTGATTCTATTCCTCCGGACCTTCCCCTCGGGCATCACGCCCCTTTCCACCTCATTTCTCCGGAACCTCCGGACCTTCTTGGGCATCACGCCCCTGCTCATTTGCTACCTCCGGAACCTCCGGATTTTTCTCCTGATCCTCCTTCATTCCTCTCTCTTGGGTATCGCGCCCCTTTCCATCTTATTCCCCCGGAACCTTCAGATTCTCCATCTGATTGTCTCAGTCTTTTCCTTGGGCATCGCGCCCCTTTCCATCCTCTTCCTCCGGAACCGCCGGACCTTCCCCTCGGGCATCGCGCCACTTTCCACCTCATTTCTCCGGAACCTCCGGACCTTCTTGGGCATCGCGTCCCTCCTTCCATCATTCCTCCGGAACCTCCGGATTCTCCGTCTTATTCTCTCTATCATTTTCCAGGGCATCACGCCCCTTTCCATCTCATTCCTCCGGAACCTCCGGACCCTCCATCTATCTTCCGGTTCATCTTTCTACTCCTCCGGGGCATCACATCCTTCATTTTCTTCTTCCTTTTCCATCATCTTTTTCCCTATTTCTCCCCAGGGCATCGCATCCCTTCTTTCAATATCCCTCCGGAGCCTCCGGATTCCTCCTATCAGGATTCTACTCCACAACTTCCGGACCCTCCGGATCCGCCCCTTTCTATCTACCAATTTCTTCTTCTGATTCCTCCCGATCCTGGGTCCGACCCAACTTCTTCTACATCCATTACTCTGGGCATCTGCCCTTTCTCCCACTGTTTTCGAGGCTTTAGTCCTCACTCCACCTCCTAATTTTTCGCTTCTTTTGTAGACTGTTCCATGTGATCAGGGTCTCCGCGCCTTAGCAAGGGAGTTCTAGCCCTCGCCTCTTTTCCTTTTCTCCTTATTCGTCTGAGTCTGGTCTTGGCACCACTCCTTCTTGTTAAGCCACTTTCAATCCTTTGCTTCCAATCCTTTATCTGCCTAAGAGGACTATCCCACGATGATCACCTCTAGCAGCAGCTGCTTCTATAAAGGTTGCAAGGTAACATATTGGCGTAAGTATGCATTTTAATGATATCATTCTCTCATTGCTTCACGCATGATTCTCAAAATGAAGTGCTTCTTAGCAAGATTAAGAGTGGTGTTTTAGATCTTTATCTTAAGCTTTTGTTTAATTGAAATCATTCTCAAAAGAGTCTTTAGGCTTGCTATGCAGCACCATTGGTTAATAAGAACCCCGCGCTGGGAATTCAACGTTCTCTCTCTGCTTGATAAGAGCAACCCTTAGCTGGGCATTCCACACACTTCACGGCGTCCTTAGCCGGCTCCTTTGGTAAAACACCGTTGCTACTTTGGCCATGCCATGAGTATATCTGAAAGTCTTTTTCTCTTCTTTACTCGGTCGAATGCAGGTGCAAGAGGTTGACGGATGAGATGACCAACCTTGGTAATCCCCAATACGAGAGGAGTCTCAAATAGGGGCACTCTTGACCCAAATTAAATGAGTTTTCATGATATACATTTCGCCAAAAGGGCTATTATGAAAATCAAGTCAAAATTTCGATAAAAGCAAAAGTATGAATTATGGCATGTCAAGAGTGGCAAAGTCCCCGCAGGGAAAACCCTGGTCGTATGCATGTCAAGGGTCTAAAAATTAAAGGCACAAAGCCCCGGCACAACAGACTACCTCTTTGAAGGGAACACCTTGGAAGGAATTCAAGTCCGATATCTCCCATCCTGCATAAAGTTTATCCTCAATTATTCTTCTCTTCTCCCTCCAAGACCGAATGTTTCTCGGGTATGGCCTTGGTAGGGGCACCGTTGATCAAAGACGGTCGATTATAGGATGCCACCTTCAATGCACGTCCAGCTTTGGGTAGTTTTTAGCGAAAAGGGAAGGAACAAGGACTCCTAGCCAGTGGTTCAAAACACCCTTTGATGCTGCATTAACTAAGTCTAAGCCAAAATCTCCATAAAAATTCAAATATTTTCAATTTCAAAACTCATAAAAATTTGCATATTCCAAAATCCAAAATCCAAAAAAAAATTGCATTGTATTTTCTGATGGTGTTTTACAGGAACAGCTTTCCAAGGACCAAGAGCACGGGATGGGTCCTATCTCCACTCATTGCTATCAATCTATTGATTCTCCCGATATTCTCATGACATGCCACCCTGGGCATTTTTTGGTTATCACCTCCTTATATCATTTTGGTTATATCTCCTGATTATCATTCTGATTATTCATCTCCAGATCTTTCAATCAACCCCTACTAATTTCTCTTGGTCAATTCTGCCACTGGGCTTTATCAGATCTTGATCTTTCAACTCCAAATCTTGATTAGCCAGATTGTCTCCTCATGACAAAATAACAAATAATGTTGCTTTGCAATGCCATGCTATTCATGTTATCCATGCTTTGCCCTACTATGTGTTATTCATGGCTATGTTTGCTATGCTTAAATGCCTTCTCCATTTCTTGTTATACTTTGTATATCTTGGCTAATGAATTTTGAGCGCAGAATAAGAAGCTCTTGGTCCCGCCGACTGGGCATCATCATCAAGCCCCACGGTGTTTGCAGCTCATTTCTGAGTTCCCCCATGTTTATTGCTCCACCATCTCCCTATATGCATTTTACTATATGTTACATATGTTACTAGATTATATCAAGGACCTTGTGGCTTTGGTAAGTCTGGGATTTGAGTTCCCCTTCATCAAAAACAATGATGATTCCAGAGACATCTTAGTCATACGGATAGGCCGTTGAGCCGTCCGAGACTGGGGACGATGGTTCCCTTTTTACGAGTTGGTGCGTGGATAAACGGGCTTCGGCTTAGTATCAGCTCGCAAAATTAGTTTCTTGACCCAGTCTGGGCAGTTTAACAATATTATCCTTGATTATATTATATCTCCATTTGTTTTATTTTCCCTTTAGCCCAGCATGCATTCATGTAGGACTTTGAATCAATTATTGAAAAATCATTCTGATCAGCTGATGTTGAGAGTTGAATTGATCTTGATTCTTCCCGATATGAGATTTTCCTTGCCGAATTGAATCCTCAGTTCGTTTTGTCGCCGTTTTGGGTGATTTTCTCGAAAGCTCCTTATTTGGATTTTATCATCTTATTTTTATCTCCTTTCTTTTGATCCACCTTGGCTGCAGCACGTCCACTGGCTGGTAACCGCTCCCCAATGGTGAAACTTGCAGGTTTGTGACCTGAGGTACTTCCACCACGCTGGAAGTTGATCATTTATTTTATCTCCTTCGTGCACCGCGTGCACATCTCCCCTTTTATCCAAACATTGTTGATTTCATTGGATTTCCCGAGATTTGCTTCATCTCGTGCTTTTGATTTGATTCTCATCAAGTGATGTTGATTGCGTGTCTCATCACACCTTGGTATCTACTTTTCAGTTTGCTACGCTCCCTTGCAAAGCAGACGCCAAGGCGGGGCAGCTGTAGACACGCCAAAATTGACATTATTTTGAGTATATTTCATATCGCTCTGCGATGCCCCATTTGACCCTCAAATCATCTTATTTGAGTGGTTTTACCACTTTTCTTGAATTTCTCCTATTTTTCCCCATTTATCTCCTTTTTCCTATTTTTCTGGATTTTTTGGGCATTTATCTCCATTTTCTTAATTCACGCCCTCATCAGGGGCGTTTTTTTTGAAACACGCCCTGGTCTAGGGCGTGTCTTTCCCATTTTATCTATTTCTCCCCCATTTTACCTATTTCTCCCCCATTTTATCTATTTTCTGAATTTTCTGAATTTACGACCTGGGTAAGGGCGTGTTTTCTTAAAACATGACTTAATCAAGGGCGTTTCTTAAAGAAAGGACGACCACACCTGAGGGCGTTAATTCTTTTGGTTGTGACCGGCTTCCCCGTTTGAGCTCTTGAAATTAACGCCCTTCTCAGGGGCGTGTTTGTTTAACGTGGCTTTGATTGAGGCGTGTTTCACATTTTCAAATTACTACTAAATTTGGTTTTTGAGAAACGCCCTTGTTCAGGGCGTGTTTTTTGAGAAACGCCCTATGTGTAGGTCGTCAATTCATAAATTGACGCCCTGACCTAAGGCGTGTTTCATCTTCTGGCTTCGCACCCTTTCCCCAAAGAGTCCTTGCTTCGTTAGACTCCTCCCCTTTTTGGGCTCTTGCCCGTTCCAATCCTTTCCCCCCTTGGACTCTTGCCTCCTTATCACCTTTTCTATCTTATTAATAGAGGCTCTTGCCTCTGTTAACAGGTTGGACTCCTCTTCGTTCGGCCGCCCATCTCTTCTCTCCCACGTTTTTCTTTCTTCTTCTGTCTTCTTCTTCTTCTGTGTTTTTTTTCTTTCTGTTTTTTCCTTTTCTGTATTCTTCCTCCTCTTCTTCTTTGTTATTTTTCTCCTCCTTCTTCTTCTTATTATTCTTCTTCTCCGTCTTTCTCCTGTGTGTTCTTCTTTCTTTCTTTTCTCTTTTTTTTACAGGAACCGAAGGTTGCTCTAGCTAAGGAGGGCTTCTCACGTACATCTTCATCCCATCTTTGAGGCTTCCTCCCTATTGAGCATTCAAGCCAAAGGAGCAATCAACAAACAAGATTTTTTTTCTTATCTCCCCTCTATTCCCTTTATTTTATTTTCATCATATGCATGCATTCATCATTATTTAACTATCTTTTCTCACCACATTGAGATCTCCCCTTAGTGCACTCTTGCACACCTCCTTTGTTCATTATTTTCATTCATATCATCATCTCCCACACCCTCTTTGCATAGGGGTTTAAGGGCAACCACCCTTAAGGTGTGTTCTTCACTATGTTATCATGCTCACATATTTCTATCATGAATTGATGCTACACTCACCACATATTCTAATCCATATTTTTATTGGTGTTTGTCTTTTTTGCAAGGGTAATTAAAGGAAGAACTCTCTTCGTCGGCCGGCCGATTTGAAGAGAAAGGAAGCACTCACATCCCCCGCACTTTTGAGGTATTTTTCGCGATCATCCTCCCTATTTGTTATTGATTATTTTTTGAGACCTCGTGTCTCTGGCGATCACACACACTCCCCTTAGCACCTCGTGCTCATTCTTATTATTGTTATCATTTTTTATCGATATTTCTTTAAAGTGGATTTTAATAGATCTACACCGAGCCGTACCCTGTAACTGGTTGGAGGCCAACATCACTCTGTCCTCCGCAGTACTCCGCGCGGAACTGAACACCCGCTCTATCTCGTCGAGCCAACTCTGACCCATATCAGGATCTGGCTGACCGTCATAGTAAGGTGGATGGAACTGCATGAAATCCCTCACTGCTCGGCCTGGCCCACCCCTGGTCGATGAGCCCTCACCAGCCTCTCCACTGAACTGCTGAGACATAAGCTGGTACATGCCACGGAAGAAATCCTCGGCCCCCGGAAACCTCGCAGTATCCACTACCTCGGTGGCCCCTGGTGGCGCTCTACTATGCTCCTCCTGATCCCGCTTTGGATCTCCTGACCTCCAGCCGACTGCCCCTGCCGAGAGCGAGTGCCCCGCCTCGATGCCATGCTCGCTCCTGAAGCAAAAGATAGGAAACACGGAAACAGCCAGGTCAAGAAAAACGCACGATGCCCGATGTCAAGGTCACCTGTACATCATCGTTGTGGACTAGTGGACCACTACAATTACTTATGATTCTCGTATAATCCCACAACCGCTGCTCTGATACCAGCTGTAATGACCCGAGAATCCGATTACCGGGAAGGCCCGATAACCTGAGACTCGCATCGCCACCCACGAGTCCGAAGACTCGGAAGGGTTAAAAGGATGGTGTGGAGACTATACAAGTATCACAAATAATTGCAGAAATTTAATAGTTTACATGATACATGGTCCACAAGATATAATAAAATGACAACAGTAGTTGTCCACAACTAGTACAGAGACTAGAAAGAAAAGTACAGCTACACGGGGCATACCCCGGCTCTGACCTCTAGCACTAACGCTGGGCACCTGAACCACGCTGAGCCTCAGACGTGCTCCCCTCAGGCCGTGACTCACCTGAAACACGGTGAAAACACGCAGGGAATGAGTCTCGGAACAAGACTCAGTATGGATCACTCGAACCCTACCTCGCAACCGGAGAAACTGCTACGCTAGCAGTAAGCGAGTACCTTAAAAAGGGAAGCCCTGCAATCTACAAAACATCGATCTCACAGCACAAAAACTGATACACGTGCCATGGTGGAACGACCGAAACACCACGGTCAACACGATAAAACTCGAAGGTCGAAGTCGCACGACTGACAGTCTGTCACTCCCGACTCGATAGGAGTACCTCCCACTAGAGGCACAGTCGGTAGCGTCCCCTGACGTCTTACACCGCACCGCAGGTGAACTGCCTGACGTGGTAGTTCCTACCAAAGGCACGAACACCGTACAAGTAACCACAAACGAGTGACTAGTTGGGGTCATGCTCGTCAGCGTGGGTCCAACCGCCCCCAACCACGTGTGCACACACAGACCGCGCGTCCCTGGTCTGGCCCTCTGACCGGTTTTCCCCTCAGCCGGATTCTGGCTGCAAGACGTGGGGCCCGACGGAAATCGGTCCATAAACCGTCTCTAAGGGTAGCATCTCCACCACTCCCTGGTGGGACCACGCGCGTGTAAGCAGG
Source organism: Amorphophallus konjac (assembly GCA_022559845.1). Classification (NCBI taxonomy): domain Eukaryota; kingdom Viridiplantae; phylum Streptophyta; class Magnoliopsida; order Alismatales; family Araceae; genus Amorphophallus; species Amorphophallus konjac. The sequence continues at coordinate 156,206,704 of CM040121.1, forward strand.
CTACAACTAGTGGAGGGTCTCTGAAGGAGTAGACTCTCAAACCATGAAAAACAACGTCACAACCGGACGGTACAAGGAACGCGCCTCGTACCAACACCGACGCACGGTGACAGAAGCCGACAACGACATCTCCCGGTACCACTCAGTATGATGAGAGATACGCCGACACGACCCGTCCCCTTGAACGGTCCACACTGGGCCGCTCAGGGATGTGCGGTCGCACAGGGACAGCACCAGGGTTAAACGGCCAGCACGGGACCGTTCTACCCGGGTCCAAACGGGCAGAAGAACGGCCAACATGGGCACGTTCCACAGATGTGCGGCCAGATCCTGGCCGCACGTGGGTGAGGAACGGTCAGCTCCTAGCCGCTTGTCTCCCAACGATAATAAACCTGAACGGTTAGTCCTTAGCCGCACTTGGGAAGGGCAGCTACGGTTTCGCCGTTCAAGGGTTGTGCTGTCTAGATCTGACCGCACACCCAGGCAACGGCACCAGATGACATACGGCCAGCACCTGGCCGCACGAAGGGTTATGCGGCCAGCTCCTGGCCGCACACCCCGGTTCACTGTATACCGGTAATAATCAACGGTCGAAAACCCAGGGTTGGGCGGTCGTTATGGGGCCGCACCTTAGGATATGCGGTCCCACGATAGACCGCACAAGCCCACTGTGCGCCGAGCCCCAACCACAGCGCGTCGAGCTGATGGACGGCCAGAACGGGGCCGCACAAGGGTTGTGCGGGCCCTGGTTCGACCGCACATCGCCCACCAACGCGAAAATGGTGAACCTCACCGGAATCGCCCATTTCGGCCCCAAAACAAGCCCCACGAAGGGGGGAACAATGAGAGAAGAACCCCCAAGCCCCCCTAGCATGCTCCTACGCCCTTAAACCACGGAATCGGGGCTCAAAACGGCGGATCAGATGAACTCTCCCCGCGGCATGAATGACACTTCCCGACGCGAAAATAACCCCTCTCAACCTCGTCTCGAGCTAAAACTCACGGGGAAGAAAGGCAAGAGGCTAATGAACGTCACCCTACCTCCGGTTCGCGATGAGATGCGTCGATCCGAGCTCAATCCCACGAAGAACGCCATTAGAACCTCGCCTTCCCACGCTTCCCATGCTTGCCGCACGCCCGCACGATCGCCTCGTCGTCACCCACGTCCTCGCACCACCGCCGTCTGCAGTCGGAACGGAGGTCGTCGCGCTCGAACGAGAGAGAGAGAGAGAGAGAGAGAGAGAGAGAGAGAGAGAGAAAGGGCGGCCACGGTCGCGGGGGAGGAAGGAGAAGAAAGGAAGAAGAAGAAGAAAAAGAAAAGAAAATGAGGGTTTAACTAGAAATTCTGGAAATTTCAGAAAATATTAAAAAATCAAAAATCACATTTTCGCTATCCTCGGAACGCACCGATCGCAACGGTACCACTCTCGCCTAGGTGAACGACCCGGTTCACCCGCAACGAGGTTCCGAAGGAATTACCGAAACACAGACCGGGAATCGAAAAACACACGCGGAAAAGTCACGGAACGCTCTCGGGCCTCCGAAATAACTCCGGATCGCGCTAATCCGAACATGAAAGATGTCCGCAATGAAATTTTGGACACAACAGAGTTGGACACTCCGAGAAACTAGATCCGAGGCCCACGAAGAAGGATCCAAAAGGTCCAGGATATTACACAATACCCATGATGTGGATTCCATATATGACAAATTAAGGTCTATGACAAAAATACCTTCATTTAGAATTACCTTGTAATTCTTTTTCCAATGCTTTATTTCCCCGCATCGAAAACACTTGTCTTCTTTTTCATTCTTCTTGTCATTTCCTTTGTCAACTTTGGCGATTTCCTTACCCTTGACCTTCTTCTTTCCCTTCCCTTTGTCACCTTTGGTAGATATCTGGGTGGCCTTCCTTTTCTTATTGGCCCGGCCAACAATCATTACAGAAGATGGTTTATCTTTCTGCATGGTCCCTTCAACACTTTTCAACATGTTGAGCAGCTCCGGGAGAGTTACTTCAATCCTATTCATGTTGAAGTTTATGATGAAGGGAGAAAAGGAATCGGGCAATGACTGGAGAATAAGATCAATGCACAGTTCAAGATCCAACTTGAATCCCAGTGCATTGAGTCTCTCAATCCACTCCATCATTTTCAGTACATGAGCATGTACTGAAGCACCCTCTGACATCCGTGTCCTGAAAAATTTTCTTGGAGATATCATACCTTTCAATCCTGCCCTGCTCCCTGAAGAGCTGGCGTAGGTTAAGAAGTATGCTTCTACAATCACTCTTTTCAAATTGCCTCTGCAGCTCAGGAGCCATAGAGGCCAGCATGTAACATTGGGCAATGGAAGAGTCTTCTGACCATTTGGCATAAGTCATTAAATCACCTTCGTCGGCATCAGGAGCTGGCTCAGAATGAACCGTGTCCAACACATAAGCTATTTTTTCGGCGGTGAGGACTATGCGTAAATTACGCAGCCAATCTGAGAAGTTGGGTCCGGTCAGCCTGTTGGCATCCAAGATGCCACGGAGGGGGTTGGACGACGACATTGTAATCTGGATAAGAAATAAAAGATAACTTAGCATATGCTCAAATTCTAAATTAGATGTGATTTTCTATCTTGATTAGTCCCACTATTTTTTGATCGAACTATATAACCCTCAGTATATAGAACCAGAGATCAACGAGATCAACCTAGTGGATCGGAATCCCAACGAGACTGATGTATGACATTGTGGAAAGCACAACAAGTCATACACTATCTTAAGGGCAGTCAACAAGCACTTGCATCCAATGCAATATTCGATTCCGGCCCCCGAGAAATCATCCCCTTGTGGAAAGTACAACAAAGGATACTCTCGGTTAGATCTAACTACCATTACTGCATGGCAATGAGTTCATGACCCGACCCTTGTGGAAAGTAAAATAAGGTCAAGTTCAATTCCTCACCCCGTTGAGGCCTAGCCTTGGAGTTACATCCTGCCCCCAAACTCATGGACCTTGTGGAAAGCACAACAAATCCATGAGATGAAGACATCCATTCACCCCATAATGATGGAGGGCCACGATGACTCCTAGAGCCACGCTTACCAGATCTAAAATTAAATTACGAGGGAATTTATTTTTATCTTGATCTCACCCTAGGTGGTAGTATAAATATATCCAATATATTTACCGTACCAAGTAGTTTGCACAAAGTAAATGCATCCAATGCACAAATTAAATCGCAAGTGATCATGGACACTATTCCTAATAAGGTGTTTGGTTGCTCTTTTTTCCCTCTTTTTTCTCTAAAATTTAAAAAAGAGAGCAAGAGACTCACCAAACCCCGTTTGGTAAGACCTATCTTATTTTTGAGGGAGGAATCTTACTCTATGTAAATCTTCCTAAAAAAAAGTCTCGAGCAATTTAAAAAAAAAACGGCCACGATGCCTCGGACTCCCCCTCCCTCCCATGCCCGACCCCCCTCCCCTGCGGCTCCCCCTCCTCTTCCTCGCCGCCCCCCTCCCCCCCGGCCGGCGCCCAGCACAACCCCCCTCTCCCTCCCCTCCTCTGTGGCCCCCCTCCCCCGCGGCCGGCATCCCCTCTCCCGTGGCCGGCGGCCTGCACAGCCCCCGTCCCCCGCGATCGGCGTCCCCTCCCCCACGGCTCCCCCTCCTCCTAATCCTCGACCGGATTGCACACCCACGACGGGCACCACGGAGGCCCGCCTGCCGCAGCCCGTCGGTGACGCCGTTGTCGCCATCTGCGGACGGCCTCTCTGCCGGCCGCCACTGCGAACCAGCATCGCTGCTCGGACAGGGGGTGGCACCTTCATCTCCACCGGCTTGTCATCCTCGCCGCCCTTCTCCCTGCGGTAGCACGAGGACGCAGAGGACCTGACGTTGGCATTCTCGGTCGTGACGGTGGACACGACGGACGGTGAGGGGCTGTCGGGTGGGACGACGGCCTCCCGGAGGAACCTGTAGAAGGCCCACTTGGAAGGGCTGCGGTTGATGTCCTTGGGATCGGAGGAGCCGGCGGCGGAGTGGGGCGATGAGGAGGAAGAAGCCCAGAAGGAGTCGGTGATCTCCTCCATGGATTGGGAGTTCAAAGCCACCGGATCCATCAAAGTGGGGGTTTGTTCACACCTGTCACGTCCCGAGCGCGGAAGATACCCGGAGACGCGTGACGAGTTTATATCAATCATGTCAATCAGAGTTGTCGTGCATTCGACACAAAGACAGAGATGCGCAAAAATAGCAAGATAACCCAATCCTTTATTTCATAATGGATAGACTATTACAAATCCAATACTCTGTTTAATAAAAAGGAAAAGAATACATATTGACTCAAGAAACTATAGAAAAGACTAGATGACACTTGAGCAGCTCTATCACTTTCACTCTTGACCATTCCCATCCGATTGACTTCCATCATCGTCGGACTTACCTGAAAAGTAGAAAAGGGACAAACGGAATGAGCGAACGCTCAGTAGGAAATTATATCTCAAGTACTAGCAAGGGGTTTAAGTAATTACATCTTTCATGAATGCAATAAAGCTATGCATGCTCGCATAAAACGACAAGATAGAGAGAATGTAATATCAAAGAATAAGATGAACTAATCATGAACTTTCAACAAGATAACAAGTGTATTCAAGATATTCAAGGAAGTACGTTTAACAAGTCATGTCAAGAACTTTGGTTATTATGTATCAAGCAAGTAAATTACCCTTTTTCGGGCCACGCAATTCATGTCAAGTCAAGTACGATTCAAGTACAAGATGTGTGTGGAATGTCCAATCAAGCAAGTCAAGTACTCGGTATAATGCCAGATACCTTATCATTTTAACTCCCGTGGGCACAAGTACTTTCGGGTGCTCCTCCCAGGACCAGATCGGGCCCTATATGCGCAGGCATTTATCATGTGTTTTGACATCCACTCTTGTTTATATAGCCAATATAGAATTTCAATAATCAAGCTTGTAGACATGTATGACAACTTTGATAGAATAGAGTCCAAAATATGACAAAGGACATAGATTGATGATAATAACGGTATAATCACGATTAACGATAAAACTAGGTAGAATATGGTTCTCTTAACTTTGGTCCCATGACAAATCAATATGGACATTCTTTATATAGAATTGAGGTCCACATGAACAGTATATCAAAGTAAGATACCCTCATTCTTATCATAGAATTGAGGTTTACAAGAATGACATGATATGGCATGATATCATCATCCCATTAAGAATTCTCTTATGATATACTCTTTGTATAATCATAAGGGCCGGTATACCACGTTTCTTTAGATTGACATGGCAAAGATCGTGTAATGGGTTTTCAGGGTACAACCAGCTCAATCGACCTTGAGGGAATCCAAGGTACGAGGAGTATAACGGAGGTCTCTATGACTAACTCGCTAGTCCAAAGGAACGGAATGTCCAATGGAGAGCTTGTATGTCAATGAGAGTTGAGTGTGATCGATGAAACAACATGAAACGTGGGACTATACTCACGGAGTGGAGAATAGTGCCGATATATATATTATATAACATATGAAACCATCGGTTAACAGAAACAGTGAAAAATCAGTTTTACAGTAAAATAACGACTTAAGCAGAGTCGTTTATCAAGTAATTAATGCCTAACAGAAGGGCGTTTACATATGTATCCATTTTGTAGAAATTTCAATAATTCAATAATTTATCTAAAACGCGCCCTGGTAAGGGTCGTTTCTTCAAGATTTGACGACTACAGTAGCAGGCGTCTCATTATTTACATATTTGACAGAATATAAATAATTTTCAGGATTTATCTAAAACACGCCCTGGGAAGGGGCGTTACTATTTAATTCTTATTTTCACAAGATACAATTTTTTTCAGAATTTTACAGAAACGCGCCCTCTGAAGGGGCGTTATTTAAATACTCACGCCCTAGTTCAGGGCGTTAGTTTAATAAGTCACGTCCTAACTTAGGCCGTTAATTCTTCAAGGGTCATGAACAGTAACGAAGTTATATAACAAGCAATTTCCCGATATCAAATTTCATGGACAGGACAGGAAAACTAGCAGGCAGAGTCATGCATTATATTAGAATCAGGATTTCATATATATCATCTTTATAATATGGGTGTTGATTATTTTCATGAAATTAACGCCTGTGTACAGGGCGTCAAATATGAAATTGACGACCTTGTCAGGGTCGTGTCTTGTAAATTAGCGCCCTGGACAGGGGCGTTACTTTTAAAATATTGCCGTAAACCCAATAAAACTGTATGCATGCCATGCTTATACATATATCTTGCGTTATTTTCATTTGGGCTACAATAACTTGAGAAAATCCTACCTAATAATGGATTTGGAGATGACCGGGTGAATAACTTGATAAGAACACCTTGGACAGGAAGAAGAAAAATTTTAGTTGATGAATATGATGGAGATGATGGCCTTCAATCAACCTGTAGGGGAAAGAAAGGAGGGATATTGAGAATAGAACCGAAGATAGGGAAAAGATTGAAGAACGTTACCTTGTTCTTCACATACGCGGTTTTTATTCCTCACCTGTATTAGAGGAAAAGAAGAGGAAGAACATTAGTTCTTCACGTAATAGAAGCAGAAAATAAAAGGAATAGAAGAACTGTTTATTCTTCACGTACCTAGCAGCAGACGCTCGATCAAATGGTTTTAGGGTTGGCCGAACAGGTTTATTTATAAGATTTTGGAAGTCCTATTAGAGTTAGTGATTGTGTGAGGGTAGTATATCCCTAATAGAGTCCTTACTCTAATAGATACTTACTAGATTAGGTTAATCTTTCCCGGGATAAGCTCTGGGTTCGAACGGTTCACGAATGGAATTAACAACTTTGGTCAGGTCGTCGATTCTTGAATTGACGACCTTGTTCAGGTCGTTTCTTAAGAAGCGCCTTATATAAGGGCGTTCCTTATTTTTAAAACACGCCCAAGAAAAGGGAGTTTCTTGTCCTTGCCCTTTTTGGCGTTTGGAGTTGACGTCTTGTGTTGAGGGCGTCCTTTCTTGAATAACGCCTTAGGTAGAGGCGTTTCTAATTTTAATAGCACCGTTATCAGAGGCGTTATTTATTTTTGTTTTATATTTTTTTTCTATTTACAAGATTTATTTATAAATCTTTATCATTATTAATATTTTTATCAGGGTTGCTACACCCTCCCCCACTTAAAAAGAATTTGGTCCCCAAATTCAATTGCATGTCATGTATACACGCGGAGTGTGTAGAGTATATACCTCTTAGAACAACTCGGGAAATCGTTTCTTCATAGATTCCTCGGTCTCCCATGTCGCTTCGTGTTCAGGATTCTTATTCCATTGCACCTTGAGCATGGGAATAACCTTATTCCTTAGAGCTCGTATTTCTCGATCTAAGATCTTCATAGGCTTCTGTTCATAGGTAAGATCTTTCTGGATCACCAGATCTCCATATTCAATAATATGAGATGGATCGTGCACATACTTCTTCAACATAGATATGTGAAACACATTATGCACGTCGGACAATTGAGGAGGCAACGCGATGCGATAAGCAACCTCGCCAACTCTTTCGAGTACCTCAAATGGTCCGATGAATCTTGGCGTAAGCTTACCCTTAACACCAAATCTTCGTATGCCACGTCCAGGTGATATTTTAAGAAATACATGATCTCCGATTTGGAATTCAAGATCTCTCCTTCTTGTATCTGCATAAGCCTTTTGCCTGGTCTGAGCAACTTGCAATTTTTCTCTGATTACTTGTATCTTCTCAGTTGTATCCCTTACCATGTCTGGACCTAATAGTTGTTTTTCTCCAACTTCGTTCCAGCATAAGGGTGATCGGCAACTCCTTCCATATAAAGCTTCGAAAGGTGCCATTTGGATACTAGCTTGGTAGCTATTATTATATGCAAATTCCACTAGTGGTAAGTGATCGTGCCAGCTTCCTCCAAAGTCAATGATGCATGCTCTAAGCATATCTTCAACAACTTGGTTAGTTCTCTCGGTCTGACCATCCGTTTGAGGATGAAAAGCAGTACTAAAGTTGAGCCTTGTTCCCAACGAATGTTGTAGTCCCTTCCAAAAATGAGAAGTAAAACGGGGATCTCTGTCAGACACGATTGAGACAGGAATTCCATGTATCCTGACTATCTCTTTGATATATAATGCAGCTAAGACATCAATTGACCATCGACTCTTGATTGGCAAGAAATGCGCCGATTTAGTCAATCGATCAATAATAACCCATATTCCATCATGTCCTCCTTTTGATTTAGATAGACCCATGATGAAATCCATACCAATATCCTCCCACTTCCACTTAGGAATATCTAGGGGATGTAGTTTTCCAGCAGGCTTTTGGTGTTCCGCCTTGACCTGTTGGCATGTGAGACAGCGTGATACATAGTCTGCTATTTCTCTTTTCATGTTGGGCCACCAAAAGTTCCTCTTTACATCTTGATACATTTTGGTTGATCCTGGATGAATAGTGTACCTTGATCGGTGAGCTTCATCTAAGATCTTCTTCTTTAATTCCGGACAATCAGGTATACAAGTTCTATCTTTGAACAATAATCTTCCATTAGAAGTAATCTGAAAGTCAGATTGTCCTTCTAATCCGCCTTTGATTTCCACTAATATAGGATCATCATCCTGAAGCGCTTGTATCTCAGATAATAAATCTGACTGTATGCTTACATGAGATAATGTGACAAATTTGGCTTCCTTGTCCATGCTTATATTGAGCTCGGAGAATTGTTCTAGCAATCTCCATTCTTGTATCATACAATTGGCTATCATTGCTCTCGGCTTTCGACTAAGGGCATCAGCAACATAATTACCCTTTCCGGGATGGTATTGTATATTGAAGTCGAAGTCCTTGAGATATTCTAGCCAGCGTCTTTGCCTCATATTTAGTTCCTTCTGTGAGAAAAGATATTTGAGACTTTTGTGATCGGAGTATACGGTAAACTATACTCCATAAAGATAATGTCTCCATATTTTGAGTGCAAATACTACCGCGGCCAATTCTAAGTCATGGACGGGGTAGTTCTCTTCATGCTTCTTTAATTGACGAGAAGAGTAGGCTATAACCTTTCCTTGTTGCATTAGGACACATCCGAGGCCAATGCCAGAAGCATCCGTGTATACCTCGAATTTCTCTCCTTCTATTGGTAGAGCTAACACCGGAGCTGTAGTGAGATGATCCTTGAGAGTTTGGAAACTTCTTTCACATTCCTCACTCCATTCATATCGGATCTCCTTACGAGTTAATCTTGTAAGTGGTACGGCGATCTTAGAGAAATCTTTGATGAATCGCCGATAATAGCCTGCAAGACCTAAGAAACTTCTGATCTCGCTTGCATTAGTGGGTTTTTCCCAATTTCTCACAGCTTCAACTTTTGACGGATCTACAGATAATCCATCCTTTGATATGACATGTCCGAGAAAAGCCACTTCTTCAAGCCAGAACTCGCATTTGCTGAGCTTAGCATATAGTTGATTTGTCCTCAAGATTTGTAATGCAATCCTCAAATGCTCTTCATGTTCTTCCTTAGTCTTGGAATATATCAATATATCATCAATGAAGACTACTATGAATTGATCCAAGTAAGGCCTGAATATGCTATTCATTAACTGCATAAAGGCAGCAGGGGCATTTGTTAGTCCAAAAGGCATAACAACAAATTCATAATGGCCATACCTACTTCTGAATGCGGTCTTATGAATGTCATCATCTTTGATCCTTAACTGATGATATCCCGACCTGAGATCAATCTTGGAAAAATATTTGGATCCTGAAATCTGATCAAATAACTCATCGATTCTCGGCAGTGGATACTTGTTCTTGATAGTGAGATGATTCAACTGTCGATAGTCGATGCACAATCTCATGGATCCGTCTTTCTTCTTTACAAATAAGACTGGTGCTCCCCACGGGGAAGTACTTGGTCTAATAAACCCTTTTCGAATCAGTTCCATCAACTGCTCCTTCAACTCTTTGAGTTCAGCCGGGGACATTCTATAGGGTGCCTTTGAAACTGGACCAGCACCAGGGACTAAGTCAATGGTGAAGGCCACTTCTCTTTGAGGGGGTAATCCCGGCAAATCTTCCGAAAATACGTCTGGAAATTCTTGCACTACCTGAATGTCTTCTATCTTGGTTTCCTTAGCTTCTTTAACAGTGACAAAAGCAAGGAAGGATACACATCCTTTCCTGACGAGCTTGCTTGCTCGGAGAGCCGAAATAAGAGGGGATTTGCTCCGACTCTTGGGGCGAGTAAAGACTAATTCTGGAAAATCCTTGAAAGCAATTTGGCTATTGCGGCAATCAACCGTTGCCTGGTATTTGGATAACCAGTCCGCTCCCAGTATAACATCATACTCCTTTAGATCGAGGCATATGAGATCTATAGGTAAATTCCTACCTTGAACCATTACCTCACAGTTTTGGTAGTGATGAGTAATATCATTTTCACTTCCAAGAGGAGTAGTTAAAACTATTTTTATCCATTCTGGTTCTAACGGTAACGGGTCGGCAAACTTCTTAGAAATAAAGGAATGTGATGCACCCGTATCAAATAAGACATAAGCACTTTTGGAACAAATTTTTAATGTACCTTCCACTAATCCGCCTTCTTCTTCAGGTTCGGTCTCCTGGATTGCATGAAGACGAGCATTCTTCGTCACCGGGCGTTTACCATCACCGGCTTGGTCATTCATTAATGGACACTCGGGAATCCGATGTTCGCGACTCCCACAACGGAGACAAGCTCCTAATTTCCTCCAGCATTCTTCTGTCTTGTGGCCAGCCTTGTCACAATGCTTGCATACTGTATTAGAAGGTGTAGTGGTGATAGAGAAGGGCTTGGATTTCTTGAACTTGGAATCTTGAGAGGATGAACCTCCATTATTGGGCCTCTTCTTAAAGTTGGGTTTGAAAGAACCCGAACCTGTGACTTGCTCCTTCTTGTCTTTTTCACGGATCCTATCAGATAGTTCCGTGGCATCTTTAAGTAATTGAGCTCGGCGCACTATTTCAGAATAAACTTGGATGTCCATAGGCGCCAGTTGAGTAATATAGTGGGGCCTAAGCCCATTAAGAAATCTACGGGCTTTCATCTTCTCCGTGCTAATAAGATGCTTAGCATATCTAGACAACTTGGAGAACTGAGCTTCATAATCTGCTAATGATAAGGATCGTTGCTTTAATGCAGCGAATTCTGCAGCCTTCTTTTCTTGGACTTGGTCCGAGAAATATTTAGCATTGAAGTATTCCACAAATTCTTCCCATGTTACTTGAGTAGGATCGATGGTTGCTTCAATAGACTCCCACCAGCATCTAGCATCTTTCTCTAACTGGAATGTAGCTAATAGAACTTTGTCCTGGTCCGTGCATTGCATGACACGGAATATGCATTCGGTTTCCCGAACCCAATGCTCGGCATCGTCCGGATCGGTCGATCCCATAAACTTCAGGGGATTCATGTTCTTAAAGGCTTGGTGTAAGCTTCCAGCTCGTGGAGCACCACCTTGTGCTACATGTTGTAGCACTTGAGTCATCCCTTGAAGGGTACGCTGCATGTTGCGCCATTGAGCACGTTCGGCAGCCATTATCCTACAATTACGATAGCTACGTTAGTATTATATCACTGTGATCTTATTAAAAGAATCATTGACTCTTAACCCTTGGTTCTACCCAATCTCACTTGGTTAAACATTCAACTTATCCTTGGACTTGGGTTTTTCCTAAGAATTGAATACCTTATGCTCTGATATAACAAAAACTGTCACGCCCCGAGCGCGGAAGATACCCGGAGACGCGTGACGAGTTTATATCAATCATGTCAATCAGAGTGGTCGTATATTCGACACAAAGATAGAGATGCGCAAAAATAGCAAGATAACCCAATCCTTTATTTCATAATGGATAGACTATTACAAATCCAATACTATGTTTAATAAAAAGGAAAAGAATACATATTGACTCAAGAAACTATAGAAAAGACTAGATGACACTTGAGCAGCTCTATCACTTTCACTCTTGACCATTCCCATCCGATTGACTTCCATCGTCGTCGGACTTACCTGAAAAGTAGAAAAGGGACAAACGGAATGAGCGAACGCTCAGTAGGAAATTATATCTCAAGTACTAGCAAGGGGTTTAAGTAATTACATCTTTCATGAATGCAATAAAGCTATGCATGCTCGCATAAAATGACAAGATAGAGAGAATGTAATATCAAAGAATAAGATGAACTAATCATGAACTTTCAACAAGATAACAAGTGTATTCAAGATTTTCAAGTAAGTACGTTTAACAAGTCATGTCAAGAACTTTGGCTATCATGTATCAAGCAAGTAAATTACCCTTTTTCGGGCCACGCAATTCATGTCAAGTCAAGTACGATTCAAGTACAAGATGTGTGTGGAATGTCCAATCAAGCAAGTCAAGTACTCGGTATAATGCCAGATACCTTATCATTTTAACTCCCATGGGCACAAGTACTTTCGGGTGCTCCTCCCAGGACCAGATCGGGCCCTATATGCGCAGGCATTTATCATGTGTTTTGACATCCACTCTTGTTTATATAGCCAATATAGAATTTCAATAATCAAGCTTGTAGACATGTATGACAACTTTGATAGAATAGAGTCCAAAATATGACAAAGGACATAGATTGATGATAATAACGGTATAATCACGATTAACGATAAAACTAGGTAGAATATGGTTCCCTTAACTTGGGTCCCATGACAAATCAATATGGACATTCTTTATATAGAATTGAGGTCCACATGAACAGTATATCAAAGTAAGATACCCTCATTCTTATCATAGAATTGAGGTTTACAAGAATGACATGATATGGCATGATATCATCATCTCATTAAGAATTCTCTTATGATATACTCTTTGTATAATCATAAGGGCCGGTATACCACGTTTCTTTAGATTGACATGGCAAAGATCGTGTAATGGGTTTTCAGGGTACAACCAGCTCAGTCGACCTTGAGGGAATCCAAGGTACGAGGAGTCTTACGGAGGTCTCTATGACTAACTCGCTAGTCCAAAGGAACGGAATGTTCAATGGAGAGCTTGTATGTCAATGAGAGTTGAGTGTGATCGATGAAACAACATGAAACGTGGGACTATACTCACGGAGTGGAGAATAGTGCCGATATATATATTATATAACATATGAAACCATCGGTTAACAGAAACAGTGAAAAATCAGTTTTACAGTAAAATAACGACTTAAGCAGAGTCGTTTATCAAGTAATTAATGCCTAACAGAAGGGCGTTTACATATGTATCCATTTTACAGAAATTTTAATAATTCAATAATTTATCTAAAACGCGCCCTGGTAAGGGTCGTTTCTTCAAGATTTGACGACTACAGTAGCAGGCGTCTCATTATTTACATATTTGACAGAATATAAATAATTTTCAGGATTTATCTAAAACACGCCCTGGGAAGGGGCGTTACTATTTAATTCTTATTTTCACAAGATACAATTTTTTTCGGAATTTTACAGAAACGCGCCCTCTGAAGGGGCGTTATTTAAATACTCACGCCCTAGTTCAGGGCGTTAGTTTAATAAGTCACGTCCTAACTTAGGCCGTTAATTCTTCAAGGGTCATGAACAGTAACGAAGTTATATAACAAGCAATTTCCCGATATCAAATTTCATGGACAGGACAGGAAAACTAGCAGGCAGAGTCATGCATTATATTAGAATCAGGATTTCATATATATCATCTTTATAATATGGGTGTTGATTATTTTCATGAAATTAACGCCTGTGTACAGGGCGTCAAATATGAAATTGACGACCTTGTCAGGGTCATGTCTTGTAAATTAGCGCCCTGGACAGGGGCGTTACTTTTAAAATATTGCCGTAAACCCAATAAAACTGTATGCATGCCATGCTTATACATATATCTTGCGTTATTTTCATTTGGGCTACAATAACTTGAGAAAATCCTACCTTAATAATGGATTTGGAGATGACCGGGTGAATAACTTGATAAGAACACCTTGGACAGGAAGAAGAAAAATTTTAGTTGATGAATATGATGGAGATGATGGCCTTCAATCAACCTGTAGGGGAAAGAAAAGAGGGATATTGAGAATAGAACCGAAGATAGGGAAAAGATTGAAGAACGTTACCTTGTTCTTCACATACGCGGTTTTTATTCCTCACCTGTATTAGAGGAAAAGAAGAGGAAGAACATTAGTTCTTCACGTAATAGAAGCAGAAAATAAAAGGAATAGAAGAACCGTTTGTTCTTCACGTACCTAGCAGCAGACGCTCGATCAAATGGTTTTAGGGTTGGCCGAACAGGTTTATTTATAAGATTTTGGAAGTCCTATTAGAGTTAGTGATTGTGTGAGGGTAGTATATCCCTAATAGAGTCCTTACTCTAATAGATACTTACTAGATTAGGTTAATCTTTCCCGGGATAAGCTCTGGGTTCGAACGGTTCACGAATGGAATTAACGACTTTGGTCAGGTCGTCGATTCTTGAATTGATGACCTTGTTCAGGTCGTTTCTTAAGAAGCGCCTTATATAAGGGCGTTCCTTATTTTTAAAACACGCCCAAGAAAAGGGCGTTTCTTGTCCTTGCCCTTTTTGGCGTTTGGAGTTGACGTCTTGTGTTGAGGGCGTCCTTTCTTGAATAACGCCTTAGGTAGAGGCGTTTCTAATTTTAATAGCGCCGTTATCAGAGGTGTTATTTATTTTTGTTTTATTTTTTTTCTATTTACAAGATTTATTTATAAATCTTTATCATTATTAATATTTTTATCAGGGTTGCTACAACACCTCTGCTGGTTTTTTGATCGGAACAGGAAGAAAATTTCTGACTTTGATGTCCTCTAGAGTGGATTTCTTCGTCAAGCACAGAAGGAAGAACTCCCGTGGGCCCGGCAACTTGTTCAGAACTCTCAGAATAATCAAAATTTTAAATTTGGGCTACCAAACAGGTATGAATAAAATTTAAAAAATGTAATAGTTTTACCAAACAGATAGTTATATGTTTCTATCAATTTTAAAAAAGAAGTTAAAAATTGACATAGTATATTTTTTTTGATAGAAAGAGTTTTTATTTAAAAAGTGCTCCCAAACACCCTATAATGCTATTAAGACATCCGGCTCGCTTCCGAAGCAGCTGGATCATCCTCGTCGGGTGTGCTCCACGCTTTCATGTTCTGACATCGCACGAATTACAACTTTTACACGGCACGCAGGCCGGCAAAATTTAAATTACATGTCAATAAAATTCCAGAAGCCCTCAGGGTGAGTACAACTATGAAGGGAGATAAAAGTACATAGGAATTTCAACAGAGAGAGAAAGGAGGCTCGCAGATCCCAAATAATTACATTAGCTATGTCCATGATCACTTGCCAACCCACACTTTTCAGATCAATCAAAGGTAAAATTTTGAAAATAATCCTTATATTTAGATTGAAAAGTGGGATGTGCAAATAAAAAATAGGCTGACTTTATTTAATTTTAAAAATCCAAGTTGGATTAGCTAAAATAAAACACATATAAACAAGCAAATTCAAGGCAACATTAAGCAAAGCATACATAGAATCATCATTTATCGCAGGGGCATGCATATTTGAATCTGATTCAAATAATACAGATAATTGAGATAATTATTTAAAATTTAAATTTAAATTTAATTATCTAATAATTAAATTTTAAAAATAAATTTAAATTAATTAATTATTCAAATTTAAAATCAAATTAATTATCCAATAATTTCATTTGAAAGTAAGTTTAAATAATGTAATTATCCTCAATTATTATTTTTCTGAAATTCAAAAATTTGAATTTAATAAATATCTAATAATTAAAAATTTTAAAAATTAATTTTTCTATAATTATCTTCAATGAAATTCAAAAATTAAATTTAACAATTATTTAATAATTAAAAATTCAAAATATTAAATTTCTCATATCATCTTCAATTATTACACTATTATCTCAAATAAAGTAATAATTATCCCAACTCAATAAATTCAAAAGTTAAATAAAATTCAACAAGATTTGAATTTTCTATTGAGAAAAGATAATTAATATTTAAGATAATAATAGATTAATTTAATGTGCCCCTAATATATATTTAAATATATTAAATGCCTAATAAATTAATATAGCATTATAATTTAAAAAAATAAAAAAAAGTTTTCGCGGTCAAATCGCGTGCGGGAGCGGCAGCCCACGCGGCCCGCGTGGGCAGACGCGTCCGCGCCCGCGTGCGGACGCCATTGCAGCGCCCGCAGCGTGGCGGGCCCGTGTACGGGCGCCCGCCACGGGGCGCCCGCCGTGGCGGGCGGGCGCACTGCACCCTTCGCGGCAAAGTGCGCCCAACGGACCTTTTTTTTTTTTTTTTGCCCGGGAACTGAGGATGCCCAGCATCCCATTCCCTTGTTAACAGTCATGAACCAAGATGCCCAGCATCCCATATCAATTTTAATAATTGAAGATCATGAAGATTGCCCCTAAGCATGGTTCTATGTGTTGGGACGGTGCGATGGATACAGAGGGGGGGTGAATGTATCCCCTTCAAAAATATTACCCAAATTAAAACAGTAAGCCTACTGCTAGACTCAGTTGCGGAATAAAAGCTATAGAGCACAAATAAACAATTGATCAAACAGTTGAACTGCTAACGATAGGTACCTGATCAAGACTAAGCCGAAGATAGAACTATGCAAACCTGACTCACTTAACAAAACACATAATGCGCAAGTTCACTTCAGATAGAAAAGAATGCTCAGACAACCTGTGAAGTAGGTAGAAGACAAGGAGCAAACCCACAAGGCAAATCACGGCACAGATGATTTTTTAGGTGGTTCGGTCCACAGACCTACGTCCACCCCTCACTCCAAACCGGAGTGAGGCTTCCACTAGCACAAGCTAGACCCGCAGACTCAGTCTGCAACAGGTGCTGCCAAACAGCTTGACCAGGGGAACAACCTCCCCTCTTCCTCCAGACCGGAGGGACACCCCAAGTGACTCCCAGCCACTTAGAACCAGAGACTAGGTCTCTCTTCCTCCAGACCAGAAGGGAACCCACCAGTGACTCCCCATCACCAGCAAACCAGAGGTCACAGACCTTTCTTCCTCCAGACCAGGAGGGAACCACTGATGACACACAGTCACCAGCGAACTGGATATCAGATCTCCCTTCTCCTGAGTCCACAAGAGGAACCCGACCTCACTACTGAGTATCGGAAGAACAAAAGTAATCAGAGTAACAAAAAGAAAAATAAGAAATGAAAATAACACAGCAAACAGAGAGCTAGAAACTCAAATGCACAATGTGGCTCTCAATGGAGCTGATTGGCCTGGATCTGATCCACGGTCCAGTAGGAACTTCTTCTGCTACTTCTCTTCTTCTTCTGCTGCTGATCTCTCACTCTCTTTTTCTTTCTCTTCTTCTTCTTTCACTCTCGATCTTACTCTCGATCACAATCTCTTTTTCTTTTTTCTTCTTCTGCTTTCAGCCTCTCTGCTGCTGCTCTCTCCTTTTTCTTCTTCTGCTTTTTTCAGCTCTCTGCCTCTGCTTCGATCACTCTTCCCTTGATCTGTCTTCTTCTGGTGGAAGAAGCTCCATATTTATACCAGCAGCAGCTAGGGTGTGTGTAGGGCTTGTGCCCTCTTTGTCCTCGGATCACGTATCAGGTGCCAACCTCGGATCACGTACCAATCTTAATTCCCTCGTCCAGCAGTCCTGTCAGATAATCGGTCGAAGACAATATCAGCTAAAGTCAGTAAAACCCTGTACATGCTTCATTCATGCAAGCAAGGCAGTGCATGACTGTACAGAGTTGGTCGAGTCAAGCAATGGACGAGTGTACAGACTTGTTGAGACAATGCATGAACAAACGATGCAATGTATAGAGTTGATAACGTGAAGTTCTGAATGCATATGAGAAAGTATATACATAGGCGATGAGTGCTCAGACAAGCCACCAAGCGAGTGTACACACTTTGTATGATGCCCAGCTAAAGCATGTACAGACTTTATGTGATGCCATCCGAAGCATGTATAGACTTAGAATGCATGGAAGGGATTGTACAGACTTTGTCTGCATGTGAAGACTTTGAATGCCTTCATGAGACCTCAATGTACAGACTTGAGGGATGCATGAACATAACAGAAAGGAATGTGCAGACTTCTGTATGCGAACAGTGTGTAGACTTAGTGTATGCGTGCATGCAGAACGATGTACAGACTTTGCTGTGCCTGCAGTAGACGACACCAGTGTACAGACTTACTAAGCTTTCGCTAAGTCTGTATAGACTTGATCATGCAGATGACAATGTGTAGACTTGATGCACGAACTGTGCACATGAACACGGATGTACAGACTTTAGTGAATGCCTTCTATACAAACGCTGTACAGACTTTGAGAGCAATGCAGGCTGTACAGACTTGACGAGCATGAACAATGTGGCGATGTATAGACTTACCCACCAATGTACAGACTTTGCATATATGAGACACTGTATAGACTTTCAGCAATGTATAGACTTTAGTTAACGAATAGATGCATGAACTATGCACATACATGAAGAGTGTACAGACTTGCATGAGACGCTGGGTAAGACGGTGGATGTATAGACTTGTGCTGTACAGACTTGTTGTGTGTAATGCATGCGAATGTATAGACTTGTATGAGACAACATGAGACGCTCAGACATGAAGCACTATGAGACGCACAAAGAGACGATGGAGTGTATAGACTTTGATAAACAAATGTATAGACTTGATAAATGCGTCAGACGCTGAATGAGACGGTCGGATGTACACACCTTGAACGTGTGTGTGATGGACAATGTAGACGATGCATGAGACGATGCATGCAGAAGGGGTGTACAGACTTGGTCTTACAATGTATAGACTTGGCCAACTATCAACTTATGGATGTATGGACTTTAAGTGTGCATATGCCAAGACCATGTACAAACTTGAAGAAGGCATGTGCAGTGATGTATGGACTTAGTGTGAAATATGCATACAATGCACAGCCATTGGAAATGAGTGTATAGACTTTGCCAGCGCCAGGCCGATGTACAGACTTGGCGTTATGATGCATGCATGCTGTATAGACTTGCGATGCCATGAAGATAATGTACATACTTGTGCAGCTAGCCGTTGTATAGACTTGGCGTTATGAGGCATGCATGCTGTATAGATTTGCTGGTGTGAACGATGTATAGACTTCAAATCAAAGGGTGCACGATGTACAGACTTAATGAATGTGCAGACTTGTCAGCGAGATGCACAATGTATAGACTTGATGCAATCCATGAACAAGAAGACGATGTACAGGCTTGGCCAATGTACATACTTGCCAGTAGCATGAGACGAAATGCATTGGCTTTGGCTGTATAGACTTTGATGCCCAAATGCAATGTGCAGACTTTATGACTGATGCAATGAAACACCGGAGGATGTACAGACTTACAGGCACAAGAACATGGACGGATGCAGTGAATGCATATAGCAGATATGAACTGAGTGTATGCAGGTGAACTAACAGAGCAGTCTGCAATAGGAAAGTATGTACATTGAACATGCAATGCATGAGAGACAATGTACAAACTTGTTAAATGATGCACAAAACAATTTATGCATATCAGCTAAAACATCATCTAGGCATAAGGCATACAGATCTGAGAGTAGACAGAGCATTACCTGATCTGAGCATGCACTGAACTTACCTGTCACTGGTTGACTTTTGACTTTGGTGACTTCATGACCTATGAGCCATCCTTAAAAGCTGTTCTGTCAGTTTATCATAAACATCAAGATTATATCATCAAGGATGTAAACATAATGAGGCATAATATTTGTCATCATCAAAACTCCAGAACCACAGGGGACACAACAATCTCCCCCTTTTTGATGATGGCAATATTATGAGTCATTGCAATAGATCCATCATGATGATTATGAAACACCATATGATAGTTCATAATTATGTAAACATAATGAGCATGTAAAACACCATGTGATGCAACTGTTGATTGATGCAAATGATGACTCACAAAAGTTCTCCCCCTTTGACAACATCAAAAAGAACGGAATGATCATTGACTGTGGAAGGAGCTATTATGCATTGCTGAGTTACAGTCATCAAAAACTCCCCCTGACAAGATACTCTCCTGAATGAACATTGAACCATAGGGACATGCAAAAATTCTCCCCCTTAGATGGACAGTGATTGGAATGAAGCTCAGAACATAAAGAAGTCAACAGTAAGCATTCAGAATAAATGAGAAAGGTTTTCAATGGGATATCAATTTCATAAATCTGATTAAACAGGTATTTCACACTCTTCTATTATAGAGATTTATGAATGATCTTCATTGACAAGTCAGATCAGAATATGATGTATGCAAGGCTTGTTCATTAGCATTCTGTACTCATATCTGAAATCAGTTTTAATAAAAGTGAACCTTACTTTCAAATTGAACGTCTTGTTTAATCTTCTTCTTTCTTACTCACTCAATTTCAAAGATTCCTTTAAGAGATGCAATCAATAGTAATGAAGTTAAACACATAAGAAAACATTTGTTTCTGTCAAGGGTTCCAATAGAATATTTCTTTTGCACTCATTTTCAAATGATACACTAGATCAGCAACAATTTTCATAACATTCTTCATGAGCACTTGAGTTTAGTACACCCTTTTAACTAGAGATATACGTTGTTTAGAAGTCAGTATCCCTAAGCACTTGGAAGGACTAGCTGTCATGCTTCATAGGAACAGAGATAGCATTTACACTTCATGACACACTACAAATCATTTCTTTGATGAGTGAGATGTATTTCTCAGTGTGCATGCCATTGCTCTGCCAGATTATCAATCATTCTTAAGCAGAGTTAACTATGGCACCTCATGACACAGTCCTTTGGACATGGTTTCTCAGTGACCAAAGTCATTGCTCTTACAAGATTTATCCTTAGACATGTTCCAGATTTTCAGATGTTTAAAAATAATACTACTTTCATACATATCAATCAAGGAATATCATGATTTCAGAATTTTTAGAATTCAGAAGAGTTTAAAAGACACAACATGAAAATGTTTGTTAAAGTTTATTAAGACTAACTCAGATGTTTTCAAGATATGTTCATAAACAAACACAAGACATACATGAATCTTCAACCGGCTGAAAGTATCAGACATTCATAGTCCTATATAATGGAAGATTCCTCTTTAAGTTGTTTTCATATTTATGATCAGGATATGCACAGAGAAGTCTTTCTGAATTTTCAAGGAAGGCCAAATCATTTTACGGAGCAGCCAATTCAATGGATAGGATGAATGAAAATGGCTGATAACAGTTGAAGCAAGAAGCTGAAATGTGTTGCAATGCATGGGTCAGATGTGATTTCAAGAGTATGAATAATGCTCCCCCTAAATGTATGCATGAGCTAGCACTCAAGGTGTCGACACTTCTAACCAGTAAATGCAAGTGCAGTGAGCTGACAGCATGTAATATATGCAATTGCAAATGCATGTGCATGTCAAATGTGCAGGTGAACATTTTTAAGCATGAGACATCGTCCAAGCAACAGATTCATTCAATTCAACTTTTCAGTTTTATGATGTGTAATTCATTTTCAGTCGAACTGTTGCGCAAATAACACATCATATTGAGAGATTTCAATGCCAAGCATAGATGCAGTTGAGAAGCTATATGCATGAAATTTTGATTAACAAATCAAACATGATATGCAACAATTTAAACAACGTTATAAAAAAAACTCAAATGTCTACCAGCAGAGGTGGGGTTTTACCAAACTTTAGATGCCTTGGTTTATTTGACCCTCTTTTATTCCTCATCACCAAGGCATACCTGCAAAGCACAGATTTCATTTTTTGTTTCTAGGTACCCAAGACTTCTTGTGTCCTACATTATTAGTAACACCTCTGATTGGTGCTTTCCTCAACCTTTGGGCATGTTTATCATCATTCATCATTAAAGCACAATGATTCATGGAGTGCCCAAATATTCCACAGTAGTAGCATGAAGAAACAGATTTTAGGTTCTTTTTATGCACATCATTATGAACATGAATTTTATGTGCATTGCCATGGAAATTTCTGTTACTTGCATGAAATTTTGGTTTACCATTATCTGCCCACCAGCATTCCGAAGTTCGGTGGCCAAGTTTGTCACATTCAAAGCATGTAAGAATCTTTTCTTTAAAAACAGATTTATTCCTACCAAAATCATTTCTATTTGCAGGGAATTTAGCATGTTTGAAATTCACATTCCTACCCTGGATATGCCAACAGTCCTTGACTGTATGGCCATGTTTTCCACAATGAGAGCAGATAGAGAAGGTTTTTATATGAGAACCTAACCAGCATTGTGCAGCAACATGTCCTATTTTTCCACAATTATAACAATGAATTTTCTTTTCCCTAAAGACATGCTTCCTACCCTGATTGTTTTGTACAGTAGCTAGGTCATCCTTTTCCATCAAATTACACTCATGCATCAGATGTCCAAACTTGTGACAGTAATGACAAATCATTTTCTTTTTAGATGCATGTGAGTGTGTGGGTGAAACATGCAAAGTGGGGACAGGAACATGTTGGTTCTTTTCTTTTTGTTTTTCTGTTATTTTCTTTTGAGCAGATAACTGAGAACCAGGAAGGTTCTGAGGGCTGTGAGAAGTTGAGCTGAAAACAAAGGAAGTTTGAACTTTATTTTTAAAACTCTTCTTGTTTGAAGGGTTATAGCCCAACCCTTCCTTCTGAAAATTAACCTTTGTTCCTAGAATCTTATCAAGATTATCTTTTCCGTCCACAAATTTTGATAAAGAATTATTCAAATCCTCAATTTCATTTTCCAGAGAAACGATGTGTATTTCATAACTGACAATCTCTTGTTCATTGCAATTTACACATTCGCTTAGTACCTTGTTTGCAATTTTGTATTCCTCAACTTCTTGTTCCAGATTTCTCAATTTTTCAGATTCTTCAATGTAAACAGATTTTCCTTTTTCTAAGAGAAGAAGTTTCTCTGACATAGCAGTGTTCAACTGCTTCAATCCTTCAACCTCTTTGGTTAATTTGTCATTTTTTGATTTCAGATTTTCAATTTCTTCAACAGAGCCTTTATCAATTTTCATTGAGCTCATTTTACTATTCAGCTCTTCCTCTATCTGTTCAAACTCTAAAATCTTGTTTAACAGTTCTTTGTTTTCTTCCTTTAGGGAAACAATTAACTCCTTCTGCCATTCTAAATTTGAGTGAAGATTTTCATTTATTTTCTTAAGAAGTGGACAATCATTGCAAGCAGATTGACTAGAACATATTGTTTGAGCCTGGAGTTTTTCACATTGTTTCCTAAGACATTCATTTTCAGATTTTAGAACATCCAATTCAGAGCTAACACATTCAAATTCTTTCAATTCTTTTTGCTATTTTTCAAGATCTTTCTGTAATTCCACATTTACAGATTTTATGGCATTAAATTTTTTAGCAAACAAATTCTTCTCTTGCTCAAGTTTCCTATATTTTTCTTCATTTTCTTTAGAAGATTTTGTAAGAGAGTCATTTTCAGATTTTAGCCTACTTAGTTCAGAGCAAGCACATTCAAGTTCCTTCATCAATTTTTCATTCTGATTTTTATGCATATGGATATCAGACAAACATGCATCATGAGATTGCTTCATATTTGAACAATTTTCACATGGAGAACTTGAACTACCCCGATCACTTTTCTTTTTCAAGTTCTTGTATTATTTTCTTAAATGTTCATGAGATTCAAGCAACTCAGCATATGCATTCTCCCAATCATCTAAAGAAAAATTCTCGAAGGGATTTACCTCATCATCATCCTCTTCTTCATTTTGGATGTCACTTTGATTACTTCTGTTAGCCATCATGCAGCTGTCTTCATTAAACCTGTGAGCTAGCTTCAGCTTATCCAGGATGTCTTTAGCAGACCGATAGTCATAGAAGCAAGAGTGTAAGGCCCTGTCCGTAGCTGCTTTCATTAGATTCAGAGCTCTTTGATTCTCTTCATGCATTGATCTGTGACTGTCAGTCCATTTGGACTCTTTCTTTGGTAATCTGTGAGGACCGTGTGAAATTAACTTCCACAGATCAGGATTAACTGCATCAACATATTTGCGCAGACTGACAAACCACATATTAATATTAGAGCCGTTGAAAACCGGTGGATCACCCATGGAAACAGATCAGATTAATGCAATAGGAATAATGATGCACCAAGAGCGAGATAGCACCAAGACAGTAGGATCAGATCTGCAGGTCGCTGGACCTTCTATGCAGACACCCGCTCTGATACCAATTGTTGGGACAGTGCGATGGATACAGAGGGGGGGTGAATGTATCCCCTTCAAAAATATTACCCAAATTAAAACAGTAAGCCTGCTGCTAGACTCAGTTGCGGAATAAAAGCTATAGAGCACAAATAAACAATTGATCAAACAGTTGAACTGCTAACGATAGGTACATGATCAAGACTAAGCCGAAGATAGAACTATGCAAACCTGACTCACTTAACAAAACACATAATGCGCAAGTTCACTTCAGATATAAAAGAATGCTCAGACAACCTGTGAAGTAGGTAGAAGACAAGGAGCAAACCCACAAGGCAAACCACATCACAGATGATTTTTTAGGTGGTTCGGTCCACAGACCTACGTCCACCCCTCACTCCAAATCGGAGTGAGGCTTTCACTAGCACAAGCTAGACCCGCAGACTTAGTCTGCAACATGTGCTGCCAAACAGCTTGACCAGGGGAACAACCTCCCCTCTTCCTCCAGACCGGAGGGACACCCCAAGTGACTCCCAGCCACTTGGAACCAGAGACTAGGTCTCTCTTCCTCCAGACCAGAAGGGAACCCACCAGTGACTCCCCATCACCAGCAAACCAGAGGTCACAGACCTTTCTTCCTCCAGACCAGGAGGGAACCACTGATGACACACAGTCACCAGCGAACTGGATATCAGATCTCCCTTCTCCTGAGTCCACAGGAGGAACCCGACCTCACTACTGAGTATCGAAAGAACAAAAGTAATCAGAGTAACAAAAAGAAAAATAAGAAATGAAAATAACACAGCAAACAGAGAGCTGGAAACTCAAATGCACAATGTGGCTCTCAACGGAGCTGACTGGCCTGGATCTGATCCACGGTCCAGTAGGAACTTCTTCTGCTACTTCTCTTCTTCTTCTTATACTGATCTCTCACTCTCTTTTTCTTTCTCTTCTTCTTCTTTCACTCTCAATCTCACTCTCGATCATAATCTCTTTTTCTTTTTTCTTCTTCTGCTTTTAGCCTCTCTGCTGTTGCTCTCTCCTTTTTCTTCTTCTGCTTTTTTCAGCTCTCTGCCTCTACTTCGATCACTCTTCCCTTGATCTGTCTTCTTCTGGTGGAAGAAGCTCCATATTTATACCAGCAGCAGCTAGGGTGTGTGCAGGGCTTGTGCCCTCTTTATCCTCAGATCACGTGCCGGGTGTCAACCTCGGATCACGTGCCAGTCTTAATTCCCTCGTCCAACAGTCCTGTCAGATAATCAGTCGAAGATAATATCAGCTAAAGTCTGTAAAACCTTGTACATGCTTCATTCATGCAAGCAAGGCAGTGCATGACTGTACAGAGTTGGTCGAGTGAAGCAATGGACGAGTGTAGAGACTTGTTGAGACAATGCATGAACAAAACGATGCAATGTACAGAGTTGATGGCGTGAAGTTCTGAATGCATATGAGAAAGTATATACATAGGCGATGAGTGCTCAGACAAGCCACCAAGCGAGTGTACACACTTTGTATGATGCCCAGCTAAAGCATGTACAGACTTTATGTGATGCCATCCGAAGCATGTATAGACTTAGAATGCATGGAAGGGATTGTATAGACTTTGTCTGCGTGTAAAGACTTTGAATGTCTTCATGAGACCTCAATGTACAGACTCGAGGGATGCATGAACATAACAGAAAGGAATGTGCAGACTTCTGTGTGCGAACAGTGTGTAGACTTAGTGTATGCGTGCATGCAGAACGATGTACAGACTTTGATGTGCCTGCAGCAGACGACACCAGTGTACAAACTTACTAAGCTTTCGCTAAGTCTGTATAGACTTGATCATGCAGACGACAATGTGTAGACTTGATGCACGAACTGTGCACATGAACACGGATGTACAGACTTTAGTGAATGCCTTCTATACAAACGCTGTACAGACTTTGAGAGCAATGCAGGCTGTACAGACTTGACGAGCATGAACAATGTGGCGATGTATAGACTTAGCCACCAATGTACAGACTTTGCATATATGAGACACTGTACAGACTTTCAGCAATGTATAGACTTTAGTTAACGAATAGATGCATGAACTATGCACATGCATGAAGAGTGTACAGACTTGCATGAGACGCTGGGTAAGACGGTGGATGTACAGACTTGGGTTGTACAAACTTGCTGTGTGTAATGCATGCGAATGTATAGACTTGTATGAGACAACATGAGACGCTCAGACATGAAGCACTATGAGACGCACAGAGAGACGATGGAGTGTATAGACTTTGATAAACAAATGTATAGACTTGATAAATGCGTGAGACGCTGAATGAGACGGTCGGATGTACACACCTTGAACGTGTGTGTGCTGGACAATGTAGACGATGCATGAGACGATGCATGCAGAAGGGGTGTACACACTTGGTCTTACAATGTGTAGACTTGACCAACTATCAACTTATGGATGTATGGACTTTATTTGTGCATATGCCAAGACCATGTACAAACTTGAAGAAGGCATGTGCAGTGATGTATGGACTTAGTGTGAAATATGCAGACGATGCACAGCCATTGGAAATGAGTGTATAGACTTTGCCAGCGCCAGGCCGATGTACATACTTGGCGTTATGAGGCATGCATGCTGTATAGACTTGCGATGCCATGAAGACAATGTACAGACTTGTGCAGCTAGCCGTTGTATAGACTTGGCATTATGAGGCATGCATGCTGTATAGACTTGCTGGTGTGAACGATGTATAGACTTCAAATCAAAGGATGCACGATGTACAGACTTAATGAATGTGCAGACTTGTCAGCGAGATGCACAATGTATAGACTTGATGCAATCCATGAACAAGAAGACGATGTATAGGCTTGGCCAATGTACAGACTTGCCAGTAGCATGAGACGAAATGCATTGGCTTTGGTTGTATAGACTTTGATGCCCAAATGCAATGTGCAGACTTTATGACTGATGCAATGAAACACCGGAGGATGTACAGACTTACAGGCACAAGAACATGGACCGATGTAGTGAATGCATATAGCAGATATGAACTGAGTGTATGCAGGAGAACTAACAGAGCAGTCTGCAATAGGAAAGTATGTACATTGAACGTGCAATCTATGAGAGACGATGTACAGACTTGTTAAATGATGCACAAAACAATTTATGCATATCAGCTAAAACATCATCTAGGCATAAGGCATACAGATCTGAGAGTAGACAGAGCATTACCTGATCTGAGCATGCACTGAACTTACCTGTCACTGGTTGACTTTTGACTTTGGTGACTTCATGACCTGTGAGCCATCCTTAAAAGCTGTTGTCAGTTTATCATAAACATCAAGATTATATCATCAAGGATGTAAACATAATGAGGCATAATATTTGTCATCATCAAAACTCCAGAACCACAGGGAACACAACATTATGCGGAGAAATTACATCGATTAGAGCGCAACATGGCTCTGATACCACTGTAAGGATTCGGTCAGCCGAGTTCGGGCAACGTAGCGGATAAAAAAAATTTATATACCGAACTCGGGCTTTGTGAAATTCTAGAACCGTGCTGTAATCGATGCAATAATAGCTCCCAACCCCTAACTACGGATTGCGAATTTCACCTTACGCGGAATTACGCTGTCAGTAGTGCCCAATGCAGATTTTCACGCACGCCGAGCCGCACAGATGCACAGCCTCCAGAGTTGATCCACACGGATCCTCGCGCGGTGACAGCGTCCTCCCGTTCTTTCACTCTCACGCACAAACCACGGGTGCTCAAAACCCCGTTCTTCTCTCTTAAGCCTTTCACCCTTGAGAGGGAGAGAGAGAGAGCAACTAGGGAGAGAGATTGAGCACTGGGAGAGGAGGGGAGAAGAGAAGGGGAGATATTCTCCTCTTGGAAGTGCTTGACATGAAGAGAGGAGAGTTTACGTAGGATACATATATATAATAGTTAGGTGCTTTTCAAAAGAACCCATAAGGATCAAAATTATATATGTATCCCTTTTATTATTGTACATATATATTAAGCCCTTCTCATCATTCTTTTCCCAAAGAAATTTAAGGCTTTTAATATATACGTCTGTACAATAATGCCCCGTCATCCGAGAACCCATTGTGTGTGATCCTCTAGGTCCATAGTCACTCTAGTTTAAGGCCCATTAACTTCTAATTCCCAATTAGAAGTAAATTAAACTTATTATTCACTTCTACTAGAGTCGAATAATAGTTCAATTTATTCCGAACCTTTGATCACGTTGGGTCAAGCAAATCCGCGTGATCCTAGAGAACGCCGGGTTCAAACCACCCTGTCTGGTACCTGTGAGTCTACAGTTGCCACATCGCTATAATCCCTCGCTCCTTCTATGAGTCTGGTTCGATCGAGGGTACGGTAACTGTCAAACCCCCATGATCATGTCATTCGACCATGACCTCCTTAAAGTGTATGACGTCCGTTCTAAACGAACTCACACGACCCTGGCTGGGGATTTAATGGAGCGTCAATGTCATGACTCATTAACTATCTAATTTATACCCGACAGTGAGCGATCCCCTCTTGACCATTGATGATCTTCACACATTCTGAAATGGTTAATGACTTGGCAATTCATGACTTATGGTTAAAGTCACTTAGCCAATTCGTTAAACCATTCCGATCCTCGTGTAAGATCCAATCAATATCTCATGTTAAAGGACCAATCATGCTACTGAGACAGTTGGATCTTCAGTTGACATTACGTATAATCAACCATCTGAAGATCCAATAGCGGATCAGTTCAGTTTACATCCTCCTAGGACGTACACCTACACATATGTGTTGGTGTCCCACACCAATGACCATGAGACTGGTCCCGTACACATCATGTATACTGGTTAACTAGGTAATCAAAGTTCCCGAGTGATTACCCTCCAACCAGGAACATTTTAAGGTATGTGTTCATGTAAAGTCAGTCTCATGATCGAGATCCCATCTCGAGTTGACTTTACAACAACATATCCTAGGGACATCATAAAGTAATATACAATCACATATTTACGCTCAAATACCACTTCATTAATAATGACCAAGATCGTACATCTATCGGGCCTACCCGACCCCAAATTGGCATGTAGCACACCAATACTAACAGATGGGTCGAGGGTCGAGACACGAGGGCACGTGGAAGCTCGATGGCGCGATCGTGGAACGGCGAGGGTTTCACGGCGTTTTCTTTGAGGATCGGCGTCCACGGCGCCTAAAATCTTCGGTGGAGGTAGGGAGATGGATCCCCACCTCGTGCACTTCCTTTCTCGAGAGTTTTGTAGGCCGTGGTGATCCGAGAGGGCCTATTTGTGCATTTTGGGAAAAATCCATATTTTTGGGATGTGAGCCGGATCTCCCGTTTCGTGAGGTTTTTAACCGATCTAAGGGCATAGATGCATGCTAGGAGGCTTGGGGATGGATTCCCCTTTGTTTCCCCATCACCCGAGGGTGATTGGGGTGTGGATTGGGTTTTTGGGGCATTTCTTGCCGTTTCGGGTTCGGGACGCCGTAGCGGTCGTTCCAGAGACCGCTAGGGGCGCCAAGCGGACCAAGGGTAGACCGCTAGGGGCGCCAAGCGGACCAAGGGTAGACCGCTAGGGTCTCCCTATGTCGGCTCAAGGCTGGCGGTTACGCGATAGACTGCCAGGGTCCTTGGCGGTCCAAGGTTAGACCGCTAAGACCGCTTGAGTTTCATGTGTTCCAAGGGTTTAGCGGTCGAGAGGTAGCCCGCTAGCCATTGCCTCGCGGTCCAAGGGTAGACCGCGAGGGGTCCGTGATTTCAATGTGTAGCGGTCCAGTGGTAGACCGCTAGCCTTACTTTAACGGCCTAAATTTAGACCGCTAGCCATCGTGGCGGTCTAGGGTTAGACCACCAGGCGATTTCCGTGCTTGCGATGTAGGGTTCGCATTGTGATGGTCTCCAGTCGATCCGATTGTGACCCAGTGGTTGACCTTCGGCCTCGTGAGTGTCCCGAACATCCCGTGAGTTCCGTGTCCGTGTTTCTGGAGTGTCTGGAGGTACCGTGTTATCTCGATTAGCGTGCCAATATGTGTGGTAGGCCTGGGTGACCCCATGTGTTCCGGGCTTTCGTATTACGCTCGATCGAGTCACCGTGTATCGGTGTGTGTGCGGTGGGGTCTCCCCCGCATGTCGTGAGTTTTCTCTGGAAGATGATTCCCGAGTGGGCCATTTGTTTGGCCTTGAACTGCGAGTCTAGTTGCCCCGCCTAGAGCTGGAGGTTTCCCACTTTTCCCTAGGATGGGGAATCGACGTGGCGGCTTGTGAGCTGCCTTGGGAATCATGCTTATGTGCTTTCCACGTGGGCCATGTGTGTGGCCTTGGACTGTGAGTCCAATCACCCAGCCTGGGGCTGGAGGTCTCTTGAGTTCCCGTATGAGGGGATGGTCTCGGTGGCTCGTGAGCTACCTCGGTATTCGTGCTATCGTGGTTTTAGACCTAGGTATTAGGTGAGATTAACGGCGTTATGCCATTGCGTACGACGGTCTTGACGCGAGTCTTGTGACTCAAGGTCCGTTGGATTTAGTGAGTCTAGAGAACTGTCTAGAGTCCAGTGGCTCGGCGCCACTTGGTTCTTCTCGACTTTCGCACATGCGTGTGTGGTTCTCAGAGTTTTTCCTCGGAGAGTGGTCACATCAGTGACTCCCCACTAGTCATAGCCTTCTGACATGCGAGTGGTCTCACCATAAAGTGGTGGCGAGGCTGACTCGAGAGATGATTTTTAGACTGGTTACCGTAGGGCCCCACGTCTTGCAGCCAAAGTCTGAATGAGGGGAAAACCAGTCAGAGGGCCAGACCAGGGATGCACGGTCTGTGTGTGCACACGTGGTTGGGGGCAGTGGACCCGCGCTGACGAACGCGATCCCAGCTAGTCACTTGTTCTGTGGTTACTTGTACGGTGTCTTAGTTCCCGCTGGGCCGGAGTGAGACACCTGAGGCGCGGTCTAAGCCGTCAGTGGACGCATCCGGCCTTACTTCTGGTGGGCAGGTACTTCTGTCACGTGAGACGTGACTCTCCTATTTCTGGGTTCCGTTTCCCGTCTGCGAGACGAGGTTTTCTGGACCGTCCGGTGTTTTCGAAGTAGTGGCCAGGGGTGCTCGATGGGGATTACCGAGGCCTCGCCTTACCAGTGTGGGACTGTGTGGTCCCGATTGGTCGTGCCTGTGTGGGCAGGCTTCTGCGGCAGGTTTGCCATGCATGTTTCCTCGGTAGGCTTGGTGTTAGAGTGGTCCGGTTCCCGATTGTGAGATCGAGATTTCTCTTTCTGTTTGACCGGTACAGTAGGAGTAGCTGTAGTGCCAAGTTTTGACCGGCCACCGGTTCGCTGTTCTTGCTGTAGTTGTAGCTGCTTTCCTTTCTGCTACCATTGTTGTTCTCAGTTGTGGTTCCTCGGGATCTCTACTGAGCCAGTGACAGGAGGCTCACCCCTGCGTTTCAGGTGCGGCAGTTCTTCCTCGAGGTTCGAGGGTGATGTTCGGAGGTTCTTAGCTGCCAGCTCGCCGGGCCGAGTGTTCACTTGGCATGTGGTACGTTTTACTGCTTTAGACTATACTTTCTGTTTGACTAGACTATGCTGTTGTAGTTGTTTAATTATTTCTATTAATTGTTGAATTATCCTACCTTATTTCCTATTCCTTTGTACCTCCACACTCCTTTTAGCCCTTCCGATCCCTCCCGGCTCGTGGGCGGCAGGCCTGGATTCGAATGGTATCGGGCTCTCCCCGGTATCCGGATCTTGGGTCGTCACACCGAGGCTGGTGGCTCTTCCTCCGAAGGGTTGGGGTAACCCTCAATCTCTTCATCCGAGGCACCCGACTCGGGCATGGACAGAGGGGACGAGCTCTCTTCTTCCGAGTTGTATCGCTACTCAAAGTTGAAAATAAGCTCATCGACGACCTGGTCCTAGGCCAGGCACACCGCTCATTTAAACCCATGCGTGAAGCCCTTCCTCAGCCCACGCTTGTAGCCCGACCCGTAGTAGGTGAAGGCGGTTTTCTTCAGAGCATCTTGGTATTCTTCCGAGGCAAGGTATCGCTCTACCGCCTTCTCCTTAGCCTCCGCCCCCTGGCCTCGATCTCCACTATCCGCACCTCAGCTTCTGCCAACTTCGCCTCGACCTCCCCTTTCTCTCACTCCGCTATTAGGAGGCGGCCCTGGAGCTCTTCTCGCTCGGCCTACCATTGTCCTGAGCTCGCTTCATGAGTTTGATGCTCCTTTTCCAAGAGCCCACTCTTGAGCTCGGCTAAGTACCGGGCCTGGGATAGCTGCTCCATTAAGGACCACACTTCCTCCTGCTCTGCTGGGCCCGAGAGTAGAGTGATGCTGTAATATCCCAGACCTTTCGGATCCTTCTTCGTGGGTCCCGGATCTGGTTTTTAGGAGCGTCTGGCTCCGTTGTGTCCAAAATTTCGTTTCGGACATCTTTCGTGTTCGGATCGGCGCGATCCGGGGTTGTTTCGGAGGCCCGGAGGCGTTCCGCGACTTTTCCGCGCGTGTTTTCCGATTTCCGGTGTGTGTTCCGGCGATTCCTTCGGAACCTCGCTGCGGGTGAACCGGACCGTTCACCTGGGCACGGGTGGTACCGTTCCGATCAGTGCGTTCCGAAGATTCCGGAAACGTATTTTTCTAATTTATGTATTTTCTGGATTTTCTATAAATACCCCCCCCCCCTATTTTCTTTTTCTTTTTCCCTTTTTCTCTTTCTTCTTCTTCTTCTTCCTTCCTTCCTCCCCACCGTGACCTCTCCCTCTCTTCCTCCCATTCGGGCGCGGCTAGCTCCTCTCCGGATGCTGACAACGGCGGGGCGACGGCGCGGCGACCTGGGCGGCGGCGAGGCGATCGTGGGGACGTGCGGTGCTCATGGGAAGCTTGAAGAACAAGGGTTTTCTAAAGCGATTTCTTGCGTTCGCAGATAATCCGGCGGAGCATTCGTTCCATTGAGGTAG
Organism: Amorphophallus konjac; assembly: GCA_022559845.1. NCBI lineage: Eukaryota > Viridiplantae > Streptophyta > Magnoliopsida > Alismatales > Araceae > Amorphophallus > Amorphophallus konjac. Next base: position 156,240,017 of record CM040121.1, read on the forward strand.
GGTGACGTTCCTTAGCCTCTTGCCGTTCATTTCTGTGGTTTTTAGGCCGAGGGGAGGCCGAGAGGGGCTTGTTTGAGCATGTTTGGGGTTTTTCCATGATTTGGGGAGAGTCGCCCGATCTATGGATTTGATGCATGATTTCGCGTTTTGGTGGCCTAGAATCATGCTAGGGGTCCCCAGGGGTCTTCCCCTTTGATTTCCCCCTCTCCGGTGGAGGCACGGGGGCGTGGTCGAAGTTTTTGGGCGGTTCTGCCATTTTCACCGCCGGGTGAGTGTGACGGTCCTTCCAGGGACCGTCACATGTTGTAACACGCCTGGGAGGGGCCGTTACATGTCCTTTGTGTAGCCTTCGGGGGTCAGGGACTGCGACGGTCCCACGATTGACCGCCATCTGCATGTGACGCGCCTGGGCTGGGCCGTCAGGGGCTTTCCGACCGTTGGTTTCTGACCGTTGGGGGTCTGCGTGAGTAACGCGCCTTGGCGAGCGCGTTACATCCGTGTAACGCGCTGGGGCGAGCGCGTTACTTCCTGAGTTATGCCAGGTGTGAGGGGTGCGTAACACGCTGGGCCAGGCGCGTTACATTCGTGTAACGCGCTGGGGCAAGCGCGTTACATCCAGCTTCCACGTTGGGAACGCGAGGCGAGTGTAACGCGCCAGACCAGGCGCGTTACATTTGTGTAACGCACTGGGCCAGGCGCGTTACATTTGTGTAACGCGCTGGACCAGGCGCATTACTCCCCGCGCTCCTCTGGCCGTGTGACGGCCTGCGTTGGACCGCCAGTTGAGTGTGACGGCCTCGTCTAGACCGTCACATCCTTGTGACGGCCCTAGGGTGGACCGTCATATTCTGGGTTGACCCGAGAGGGTTGCAACCCCGTTTTCTTGTCCGACCTGGGTCACCGCGCGATGGGACCGGTACGGGGGCGCGGCTCCCGTACGTTGTCAGACACGGACGTTGTTTTCCGTTGACTCGAGAGTCTACTCCTTTAGTGACCCTCCACTAGTCGTAGCCTGCTTACACGCGAGTGGTCCCACCTGGGAGTAGGTGGAGATGCTTACCCTGAGGATGGTTTTAGACTGGTTACCGTCGGGCCCCTCGTCAAATCAGAGTCCAGTGCCGGGGGAAAACCAGTCAGAGGGCCTGACCTAGGACGCGTGGTCTGTGTGTGCACACGTGGTTGGGGACAGTGGACGCACGTCGACGGGCGTGACCCCAGCTAGTCACTTGTTTGTGGTTACTTGTACGGTGTTCGCGCCTTTGGTAGGAGCTACCACGTCAGGCGGATCACCTGCGGCGCGGTGTAAGACGTCAGGGGACGCTACCGGCTGTGCTTCTAGTGGGAGCTACTCCTGTCGGGTACGGAGTGACAGACTGTCAGTCATGTGTTTTCGACCTTCGAGTTTTGTCAGGTCGACCGTTGAGCTTCGGTCTTTTTACCGTGGCACGCGTGCCGATTTGCGTGCCATATGTTCTTTGTTGTGTAGAGTACATGGCTTTCCTTTCCGAGGTACTCTCCTACCGCTAGCGTAGTGGTTTCCCATTTTACGAGGTAGGATTCGAGTGATCCCTACTGAGTCTTGTTCCGAGACTCATTCCCTGCGTGTTTTCACCATGTTTCAGGTGAGACGCCGCCCCGGGGGAGCATGTCTGGGGTGCAGCGTGGTGCGGGTGCCCAGAGGTAGTGCCAGAGGTCAGAGCCGGGGTATGTCCCGTGTAGCTGTACTTTCTTTTCTTGTCTCTGTACTAGTGGTGGACTACTGTTGTTGTTATTTTCTATTGTGGACCATGTAAAATATTAATTTATTTCCTGCTTAATATTATAACTGTTTAATTTCTGTAATTATTTGTGATACTTGTGTAGTTTCCACACCATCCTTTTAACCCTTCCGAGTCTTCGGACTCGTGGGTGGCGGTGCGAGTCTCGGGTTATCGGGCCTTCCCGGTAATCGAATTCTAGGGTCGTTACAGCTGGTATCAGAGCGCGGTTGTGGAATTACATGAGAATCATAGGTAATTGTAATGGTCCACTAGTCCACAACGATGATGTGCAGGTGACACTGGCATTGGGCACCGCATGTTTGTTTTGACCGTGCCGCTTTCGTGTTTTCTATCTTTTGCGTCAGGAGCGAGCATGGCGCCGAGGAGGAGCTCTCGCTCTCAGCAGGGGCAGTCGGCTGGAGGTCAGGAGATCCAGCAGGGGGTCTAGAGGGACCAGGAGGAGCATAGTAGAGCGCCACCGGGGGCTACCGAGGCCGCGGATACCGCGAGGGTTCCAGGGGCCGAGGATTTCTTCCGTGGCATGTGCCAGCTTATGTCGCAGCAGTTCGGCGGAGAGGCCGGTGAGGGCTCGTCAGCTAGGGGTGGGCCAGGCCGAGTAGTGAGAGACTTCATGCAGTTCCATCCACCTTACTTCAGCGGCCAGGCAGACCCTGATGCGGCTCGTGATTAGCTTGATGAGATGGAGCGGGTGTTCAGCTCTGCGAAGAGTGCTGCCGAGGACAGAGTGCTGTTGGCCTACAACCAGTTGCAGGGTACGGCTCGAAAGTGGTGGTCTTCCGAGTGGAAGACGTCTTTTCAGCTTCGTCCACTTGAGCAGGTCGGGTGGGATGACTTCGTCAGTGCTTTCGAGCGTACGTACTGTCCAGATTATGTTGCTACGTAGCGGATGCGAGAGTTTCTGGAGCTGGTGCAGGGCGACATGTCCGTGTTACAGTATAGGGCCCGATTTGTCGAGCTGGGTCGGTATGCACCTCACATCATGGAGCATGAGAGGGTGAAGACCGCGCAGTTTGTTTAGGGTTTGAGGCTAGAGCTGAGGCACCATCTGATCGCGAACGGGGCCACTGATCTTGAGACATGGTCTCGTATTGCGGCTTCTTTGGAGATGGATATGCAGAGGACTCGAGGACCGATCAGCCAGTGGCAGTCCTTGTCAGGTCGCAGTCAGCAGTCGGCTACCCAGCAGCAGGGTTCCTTCCAGCATGCATCGGGTGGTTCAGGAGTACCGGCATCGGCAGCTTCGGTGACAGGATCCGCATCTTTTGGCACGAAGGTCAAGAAGTTCTTCTCGAAGAATTTTCGAAAGAAGAAGTCCAAGGACCAGGGGCAGGCTTCATCGGGGAGTGTACAGTAGCTGATTCCTTTGTAGCGTCAGGGATCAGTGGGTGGATCACGGGTGTCATGTCCACGGTGCAGTAGGACCCACCCAGGCAGGCAGTGCACAGCGCCGATCATCTGTTTTCGGTGTGACCAGACAGGGCATATGGCGTGTGACTGTCCTCAGAGGCCGCCACAGTAGCAGGTTCCCCAGCAGCAGAGGTAGCAGCAGCAGCACGGACAGTATCCACCGCTACCCAGGTCAGCTAGTGTGGGAGGCAAGCAGATAGCTCGGGGCCAGATCACGCACATGACCAGGGCAGAGGCAGTGGCGTCGCAGCTCGTAGAAGGTACCGTCCATATTTTGGGTTGTGCGGCTCGGGTTTTGTTTGATTCTGGCGCGTCTCATTCGTTTATTTCGGAGGATTTCGCGCTGAGCGTCGAGGAGTCGGTGACCCAGTTGTCTTGTGATTTGGCAGTGGAGTTACCTTCGGGTGATTTCATGATCACTCCGTATTGCTTCGATCAGGTTCCGGTTTGGATCGATGGGCGGAGTATGCCAGGCAGGTTGTACGCGTTGCAGCTTCGGGATTATGACGTGATTCTAGGCATGGATTGGCTCGAGACTCATGGAGCGGTGGTGGATTGTGGAATGAAGAGGGTCTACTTCCAGCATCCGAGCAAGCGGACCTTCTATTTCCAAGGTATCCGTTCCACCTCTTCTCGATTCCTTATCTCTGCTATTCGAGCCCGTCGATTGCTTGATTCAGGTTGTCAGGATTTTCTCGCGTCCGTGGTTGTGTCTGACCGGATGGAGCCAAATGTCGAGGACATTCCAGTGGTGTGCGAGTTTCCCGACGTTTTTCCCGAGGAGTTGCCTGGATTGCCTCCCCAGCGGGAGATCGATTTCGTGATCGAGGTTGTGCCTGGTACGGGACCTTTGGCTAAGGCTCTCTACCGTATGGCCCCCGTTGAGTTGAGGGAGTTGAGGGCGCAGTTGCAGGAACTGCTGGCCAAGGGGTACATTCGTCCTAGCTTTTCCCCTTGGGGTGCGCCCATGTTGTTTGTGAAGAAGAAGGACGGTAGTCTGCGGCTGTGCATTGGCTATCGGCAGCTGAATGAAGTGACCATTAAGAACAAGTATCCGTTGCCACGGATTGATGATTTGTTCGACCAGCTTTAGTCTGCGCGAGTGTTCTCGCCGATTGATTTGCGGTCCGGTTACTATCAGCTGAGAATTCGCAAGTCCGATGTGGAGAAGACTGCATTCAGTATGAGGTACGGGCATTATGAGTTTTTGGTGATGCCGTTCGGACTCACCAATGCCCCTGCAGCCTTCATGGACTTGATGCAGATGGTGTTTCATCCGTAATTGGACCAGTTCGTGGTCATCTTCGTGGATGACATCCTTGTTTATTCGCAGTCTGATGAGGAGCACGCGTACCATTTGGGGGTGGTGCTGCAGACGTTGCGAGATCACCAGTTGTATGCGAAGCTCAGCAAGTGTGAGTTTTGGCTCGGCGAGGTGCACTTTCTGGGGCACGTGATTCTAGTGATGGCATTTCTGTGGACCCCGCCAAGGTCGAGGCAGTAATGCAGTGGCCGAGACCGAGGTCTGTGACGGAGATCCGGAGTTTCTTGGGGCTTGCGGGTTATTATCGCCGATTTATCCAGGATTTTTCTCGCATTGCGACCCCGATGACTAGACTCACGCGGAAGGAGGTGCCTTTCGTCTGGTCCGAGGAGTGTGAGCAGAGCTTCAGGGAACTGAAGAGATTGCTCACCTCGGCTCCGGTGTTAGTTTTACCTTCTGGATCGGGAGGTTTTGTGGTGTGTACAGATGCTTCCGGCGTTGGATTGGAAGCTGTGTTGATGCAGCATGGTAGAGTGGTGGCTTATGCATCTCGGCAGCTAAAGCCCCACGAGGAGAACTACCATACCCATGACCTTGAGTTGGCGGCGGTGATCTTCGCGCTGAAGATCTGGAGACATTATCTGTACGGCGAGAAGTTCGAGGTGTTCACTGACCATCAGAGTTTGAGGTATGTATTCTCGCAGAGAGATCTGAACCTCAGACAAAGGCATTGGATGGAATTTATGAAGGATTATGACTTCACCCTGTCTTATCAGCCGGGCAGGATGAATGTCGTCGCCGATGTCCTGAGTAGGAAGGTCGCGGTCAGTGCCTTGATGTTGAGGAAGTGGAGGCTCTGGGAACAAGTGCCCGAAGTATCTTTCAGGCTCAAGATTCCCTAGGAGCCAGGGTTGACAGTGCTTGCGAGTCTGACTGTCACTCCTGCTATCCGTCGTCAGGTGACAGAGGCTCAGCATGCGGACCCTGAGTTGCCCCGGATTCTAGCGATGGCTGATGTGGAACTCGGCGAGGACGGTGCTGCGAGGTTTCGTGGCAGGCTGTACGTCCCAGCGGAGGAGCAGATTCGTCGTGCGGTGTTGCGCGAGGCTCATGGGAGCATGTACACCGTACACCCGGGTGCGACGAAGATGTATCGGAACTTGCGAAGGTAATTCTGGTGACCTGGCATGAAGAGAGATGTCGCAGAATTTGTGGCCAGGTGCCTGATCTGTCAGCAGGTGAAGGCGGAGCATCAGCGACCAGGAGGTACTCTCCAGCCCTTGGATGTTCCTACGTGGAAGTGGGACCATGTGACCACGGATTTTGTGGTGGGGTTGCCGAGAACCCCGAGTGGGCAGGACAGTATTTGGTTGCTGGTGGATAGGCTGAAGAAGGTGACTCGGTTGTTACCGGTCAAAGTCAGCTGGCGCGTGTCCAAGTTGGCTCGTCTTTATGTGGAGCGGATCGTGCCGTTGCATGGGATTCCCATTTCGTTCGTATCGGATCGGATCCGCGCTTCACTTCTGGATTCTGGAGGAGTTTCCAACGAGCTCTTGACACGGAGTTGGCATTTAGCTCGGCATATCATCCTCAGTCTGATGGTCAGTCTGAGAGGACCATCCTGACTTTGGAGGACATGTTGAGATCCTGCTGCCTGGAGTGGCAGGGGAGTTGGATTCATCACCTACCATTGGTGGAGTTTACCTATAACAACAGCTATCATTCGAGCATTGGTATGGCTCCCTATGAGGCTCTGTACGGACGTCCTTGTAGGACTCCACTCGATTGGTTTGAGGTGGGTGAGCGTGTTTTGACGGGACCAGAGTTGGTGCAGCAATGTGTGGATGTTGTGCACCTGGTTCGTCAGAACATGTTGGCGGCCCAGAGTCGGCAGAAGAGCTATGCTGACTGTAGGAGGCAGCCTCTCGAGTTCGCCATGGGCGATCGTGTGTTCTTGAGAGTTTCTCCGATGAAGGGGGTGATGCGTTTTGGACGGCGTGGGAAGCTGAGTCCCCGCTATATTGGTCCTTTTGTGATCTTGGAGCGCATCGGTGAGGTTGCTTACTGGTTGCAGTTACCCCTTGAGTTGGCGTCGGTGCATGACGTGTTCCACGTCTCGATGTTGCGGAAGTATATGCCCGATGACTCTCATGTGCTCGAGATTCCTGTTTGGCCTGAGGTGACTCCAGATCTCTCTCTCCCAGAGTTTTCGATCCGCGTGGAGGATAGGCGAGAGCAGTGCCTGCGGAACAAGATCATCCCCTTGGTAAAGGTGGTGTGGCAGCGGCACTCTGGTGGTGAGGCTTCTTGGGAACGTGAGGATGAGATGCGTCAGCAGTTCCCTTACCTGTTTGAGTGAGTCTTCCTCTTCTTTCCCCTTGAGTTGTTCCCAATTTCGAGGATGAAATTCCTTAAGGGGGGAGGGCTGTAATATCTCGGACCTTTCGAATCCTTCTTCGTGGGTTCCGGATCTGGTTTCTAGGAGCGTCTGGCTCCGTTGTGTCCGAAATTTCATTTCGAACATCTTTCGTGTTCGGATCGGCGCGATCTGGGGTTGTTTCGGAGGCCCGGAGGCGTTCCGCGGTTTTTCCGCGCGTGTTTTTCGATTTTCGGTGTGTGTTTCGGCGATTCCTTCGGAACCTCGCTGCGGGTGAACCGGGCCGTTCACCTGGGCACGGGTGGTACCGTTGCGATCAGTGCGTTCCGAGGATTCCGAAAACGTATTTTTCTAATTTTTGATATTTTTTAGATTTTCTGGATTTTCTATAAATACCCCCCCTATTTTCTTTTTCTTTTTCCCTTTTCTCTTTCTTCTTGTTCTTCTTCCTTCCTTCCTCCCCACTGTGACCTCTCCCTCTCCCTCTCTTCCTCCCATTCGGGCGCGGCTAGCTCCTCTCCGGCTGCTGACAGCTGCGGGGCGACGTGGGCGGCGGCGAGGCGATCGTGGGGACATGCGGTGCTCGTGGGAAGCTTGAAGAACGAGGGTTTTCTAAAGCGATTTCTTACGTTCGCGGACGATCCGGCGGAGCATTCGCTCCATTGAGGTAGGGTGACATTCCTTAGCCTCTTGCCGTTCATTTCCGTGGTTTTTAGGCCGAGGGGAGGCCGAGAGGGGCTTGTTTGAGCATGTTTGGGGTTTTTCCATGATTTGGGGAGAGTCGCCCGATCTATGGATTTGATGCATGATTTCACGTTTTGGTGGCCTAGAATCATGCTAGGGGTCCCCAGGGGTCTTCCCCTTTGATTTCCCCCTCTCCGGTGGAGGCACGGGGGCGTGGTCGAAGTTTTTGGGCGGTTCTGCCGTTTTCGCCGTCGGGTGAGTGTGACGGTCCTTCCAGGGACCGTCACATGTTGTAACGCGCCTGGGAGGGGCCGTTACATGCCCTTTGGTTAGCCTTCGGGGGTCAGGGACTGTGACGGTCCACGATTGACCGCCATCTGCATGTGACGCGCCTGGGCTGGGCCGTCAGGGGCTTTCCGACCGTTGATTTCTGACGGTTGGGGGTCTGCGTGAGTAACGCGCCTTGGCGAGCGCGTTACATCCGTGTAACGTGCTGGGGCGAGCGCGTTACTTCCTAGGGGTGCGTAACGCGCTGGGCCAGGAGCGTTACATTCGTGTAACGCGCTGGGGCAAGCGCGTTACATCCAGCTTCCATGTTGGGAACGCGAGGCGAGTGTAACACGCCAGACCAGGCGCGTTACATTTGTGTAACGCACTGGGCTAGGCGCGTTACATTTGTGTAACGCGCTGGACCAGGCGCGTTATTCCCCGCGCTCCTCTGGCCGTGTGACGGCCTGCGTTGGACCGCCAATTGAGTGTGACGGCCTCGTCTAGACCGTCACATCCTTGTGACAGCCCTAGGGTGGACCGTCATATTCTGGGTTGACCCGAGAGGGTTGCAACCCCGTTTTCTTGTCCGACCTGGGTCACCGCGCGACGGGACCGGTGCGGGGGCGCGGCTCCCGTACGTTGTCGGACACGGACGTTGTTTTCCGTTGACTCGAGAGTCTACTCCTTTAGTGACCCTCCACAAGTCGTAGCCTACTTACACGCGAGTGGTCTCACCTGGGAGTAGGTGGAGAGGCTTACCCTGAGGACGATTTTAGACTGGTTACCGTCGGGCCCCTCGTCAAATCAGAGTCCAGTGCCGGGGGAAAACCAGTCAGAGGGCCAGACCTAGGACGCGTGGTCTGTGTGTGCACACGTGGTTGGGGACAGTGGACGCACGTCGACGGGCGTGACCCCAGCTAGTCACTTGTTTGTGGTTACTTGTACGGTGTTCGCGCCTTTGGTAGGAGCTACCACGTCAGGAGGATCACCTGCGGCGCGGTGTAAGACGTCAGGGGACGCTACCGGCTGTGCTTCTAGTGGGAGCTACTCCTGTCGGGTACGGAGTGACAGACTGTCAGTCATGTGTTTCCGACCTTCGGGTTTTGTCAGGTCGACCGTTGAGCTTCGGTCTTCTTACCGTGGCACGCGTGCCGGTTTGCGTGCCGTAGTTTCTTTGTTGTGTAGAGTACAGGGCTTTCCTTTCCGAGGTACTCTCCTACCGCTAGCGTAGTGGTTTCCCGTTTTACGAGGTAGGATTCGAGTGATCCCTACTGAGTCTTGTTCCGAGACTCATTCCCTGCGTGTTTTCACCGTGTTTCAGGTGAGACGCCACCCCGGGGGAGCGCGTCTGGGGTGCAGCGTGGTGCGGGTGCCCAGAGGTAGTGCCAGAGGTCAGAGCCGGGGTATGCCCCGTGTAGCTGTACTTTCTTTTCTTGTCTCTGTACTAGTGGTGGACTACTGTTGTTGTTATTTTCTATTGTGGACCATGTAAAATGTTAATTTATTTCCTGCTTAATATTATAACTGTTTAGTTTCTGCAATTATTTGTGATACTTGTGTAGTTTCCACACCATCGTTTTAACCCTTCTGATTCTTCGGACTCGTGGGTGGCGGTGCGAGTCTCGGGTTATCGGGCCTTCCCGGTAATCGGATTCTCGGGTCGTTATAGATGCCGCCTTCGAACGAAGGGCTTCATGCTCGGAAGTGAGGAGGTCGAGCTTCCGATCTAGCTCGGTACGGGCCTTCGCTTCTGCCCCCTCGCCTTTCTTCGCTTGCACTAGGCGGTCCATGACCTCGGCCCGCAACTGGGCCAGGAAGAGCCCCCCCTCCATGACCCGATCAAGGAGTGCCTTGGAGGAGTAGTGCTAAAACTCGTCCCGCACGCGGGGAGTCGCCAGTGACCTACAACAGTCGTAGAGGGACGCCCGGATGGTGAACCACCTTTGATGGGGGCTGGTACTGCCCTCGGTCTGCTTCTGCGGTGAAGGGACCCCTTTAGGACTCCTCGAGTCAGGGGCATCGGCACCCGATTCGTTCAGAGGGGCCGCATCAGCATCCCCTCCGTGAGGCGCGACGATGGCCCCCTCGGTTGGGGCCTGCTCCGCCGGAGGTTCAGCGGTAGGGTCCTCGACAGGGGCAGGAAGGACCATGGCACTCGGTATAGGCGCTTCAGGTGGAGGGGCCCTCGCTGAGCGAGGAACCTTCTCTTTTTTCCGCCTGCTTTCCTCGGCGGCCATGCCTTCATGGAGGCCAACATCAGCCTTTGCTTAGGGTCTTTTTGCTTGCCCCCGTCACTCTGATTCCTCCCCGGTAAGGACTCGCTTGCCCTTGTCTCGGGCAGTAGAGGGGCCCTCGGTCTCCTGAGCCCTAGAGGGGTGTCTCGAGCGACGACAGTCATTTCCTCCCGGGCTCCCTCCCCGGAGGCGACCTTGGTTGGCCGATCTTCCCTAACATCGTGAGAAATGTCTGCAAACTGAAAGAGAATTCGTTAGAGGAAGGCCGACGAGATCAGTGAGTAGAGCTGAGCTACTCGAGTTCTCACCTCTGGACAGCAAGGGAACGTGAGTATAATGTTGTAGATTGGCCTCGGACATAAGCTCTACGATCGACTGCTTATGGCTTTGAAGAATCTTGATGCCGTCCTCGACCTCTTAAGAAACCGCCGAAGGCCTCGAGGGAAATACCGGGTGGTAGTTCGACAGGATCGGGAAGCCCCAGGGGGAACCCTTGGTATACTCTACCTAGAAATACTGGGTCTTCCACCCTTTGTGCAAGGAATCCCGGGGGGAGAGGGTAACGCAGCTCATCCCCCTCCCGGCTTGAAGGAAAAAGAAACCCTTCCTGGCCTGGGTGTGCTCTTTCAGCTCGTAAAAACATGAAAGAGGTCGAGGGATGGGGAGAGGACACACTTGCGGCAAAGGACGAGGAAGGATAAAATGAAAGTGTACGAGTTGGAGACCAACTGGACATGAGCCAGTTGGTAGGAGTCTAGCAACTTCTCAACAAAATGATGGAGGGGGAGATGGAAGCCACACTTTCAGGCAAGAGGGCAGCTGCAGAAAGCACGTGAGCGAGTGCTCAGACTTGACTCGTGTGGCTGGGAGGGGGAGAAAGAATATCGCCAGGGCAGTTGGTAGCAGATTTCGAGCTCCTTCACGTCTGCCTCCGTGAGCTCACTGCGGAGGTGGCGGCACGGCGTCGGGGCGGAATTGCCCGGTCCTTGCTTCACCTCCTGGCCGCTTATGTCCTCATTGCGCTCCGCCATAGAGGATGCGAGGGATGACAGAGAAATACTCGAATCCGAAGAAATTGCAGGGGGAGGAAGCTGGCGAATCGCCTCCGCAGTAATCTCTGCGAGCTCTTTAAAAGCTCTAGCAATCTCCCGCTCTCTCCGGTTCTCCTCTTGGAACATGTATCTCCTTAAGAACTCGCGGAAGTGGGGAGAGACAGACAAACCCTAATGGGAAAGTGGGGAGGACAGAAGCTAGGGGGCTCTTATAGCCCCTGGAAACCCAAAAAGAACTGCCGCGATGTCTCGCCGCCTTGCACATCCCGAGACGACGCCTTTGAGCCGATGCGAAAAGATGTGATCATTGTGCTCGAGCCCCCACGCGTTAGGGCAACCACATTTATGGACCCGAGAAACGAAGCTGGGATAGCTCATAATGGCCAAACTCCCGCCCTTGTCGAAAACCTCGATGTATAATCTATAATCTCCGAGCCCATCCTTGGCTCGAGAGTAGGGGGGACAAGTGGAGAGGGGAAGATTCGCGGCCCACTATGTACCTGGTCCAAATAGCCCATCAAGGCCCGCCATGCCCAACAAGTGACAGCCCCTACAGAGCCCACTTACTATAAGACCCCGTTCGCCCGAGGCTTGCGTAGCCCATCAAGCCTTAGCTCGGTCGCCCGGCCAATAAGCCTCCCCAACATTGGGGAAAAGCCTACATGCGACTGTACCGAGCGATCAAAAGGCAGAGGAATGCTCCCTTAGGGGTGCCCACGCTCTCGGCGCCCCGGTGTAGGCGAGGGATACCCTCAATCCTTTATGGATCAGCTCGTCGTCAAGACTCCTTGATGGGCTAGGGTGAAGTCTTCGCTACTGGGCACCTATCCAAGCGGATATTACGCTGTTACCTGGGAGTAGGAAGCTCAAGGTGATAAGGAGAGGGCGAGAGTCCTTGAACGGTAAGAGTCCCTCCTATGGACGTACCGTCCCCCAGGCCCTCACGCCTCCTCTACCCAGGGAAGGGAGCCTGCATCTATATAAACCCAAGGAACCTCTCCAGAAAGGTAAGTCAACTCTCAGCCACTTCAACTGGTGGAGAGCTATCTCATGTCCCTCTTCTCTCTTGCTTCCCTTTCGCCTTATTTATATCGCTCACTGACTTAGGCATTAGAGAGTTTTCCTCGATATCGCAACCCCGGGCCCCCAAATTACTTTCTTCCCCTTTTGCAGAATCCTCTGTTGAAGTAGATATATCTTGCGAACGTCTTAGATCGGATGGCTCATGGCTTAACACGAGGTCTTGTCTCTTTATGATGTTTGGTAAATGTCTACTTTTAAAAACATTTGGTGTCCTAATGGATAGTTACGAAAAGACTCTACGTACCCAGTATATTCATTTAACAAGAGTATATCCATAAATATAACTTTAAAATTATTTTTTAGATAATTAATAATTATGCATGTACATATTTATATATATAACCTTTTGCAAATGGAGGCCGGGGACAACTTTTCCTCAAATCATAATAATAGTAAACTTATTTGTTTGTTCACGCGGCCGCGTCGGATGGCTTTTTGCGCGTCGTGCGCCTGTGAGAGGAAGACCGCCCTTTCGGGGCGTGCGATCCACCTTCCCACGGATTTTAATTTACCATTCCCTCGCGTTGTGGGCGCACGAAACCGGGCCAGTGGGAGCCCTCCACGTTCAGATCCGAAACTGCGTACTCCAGGTACTGGTTCGGCGCAGACAGTGCCGGTCCATCGGATCTCGTTGTTCTGTTGACGACGCGGTGCGCCCCCACCACCACCTCTTTCTCTTTCTTTTGTCACCCCCCTCCCCTCCACCCCAACAAGACGCCACCCGGGTCGGTTTAGCTGACTGGACTCTTCGTCAGTGGCTGTCCCCCCCCCCCCCCCCGACACCCCAACCTCAGAGTAGTAAAAACACGCCAACCCCGAGCTGAGCTCCAGTCCTCCCATTTGATTTGTAACGGATGGGCAGCTGAGGGTATCTGCTCTTCGTTGACGTCATCCTCGCCTATTCTAACCAATGCAAAATTGAGTTACAGTAGGGGTCGGCTAATCAGTCCATGTAACTTTAAAACCGACCTAACCTATCTGGAAACCAAATGAAATGGCCTGGCTGGCTCGCCCCGCCTCTACTGCTGCCGTTTCTTTCACCTTCTAACCAATGCAAAATTGAGATACAAATAGGGGCCCCTCGGTTTTCTGACTCTCTTCGTCGTCATCATCTTATTCTTCTTCTTCCTCTCTCACCCCGTCAACAACCGTCCATCTCCCTCCCCCCTTCCCCCCTGCTGCGCTGCTGGTGGTGGAGGCGACGAAGGCCGTGGGAGATTCGTCGGGTCACTAATAAGTAATAGTTGGAATTGAGGGCTGCAACCCGCGTGGAGGCCTGCCTCTTTCTCCTCCTCGTCTCCTTCTTGGTCGTCCCGTTGTTGCTGTTGCCACCACGCCACGACACCAGTACCCGTAGAGCTGGTGGGGTGGAGGGGGGTTATTCCTCCGCGTGCTGGGAGACCAGATCGTTCAGCTTCCTCATCACGGGCGGCCGGACGCACTCCGGTGTGGTTGCTTGCTTGGGATCGCAGCCGCCGTCGTCGGGGAATCCCTCCCCGCAGCGCCTCACTCGGATCGCGGGCGGCTTCTTATCCGTCCTCCCAATTCGTCGCAATGAACAACCTTCTGACGGTGCGCTCCCCTTGTCTCTGATTTGACGATCTCCGTCCATACCTCTCTTCACTTGTTATTTCGAACGAATCAACATCCTCTTTCTTGTCCTTTTCTTTGTTTTTTTTAAATCTCTCTCTCTCTCTCTCTCTCCCTCTCTCTCTCTCCCCTCCCCTCATTTGTGCAGATGAATTTGATTACCATTTGTTTTAAACAACCAAAAATTAAAGAAAAGTTGCCACGAAATTAGAAAGGAAGAAGCAAAATAGAATCACGTTCATCCTGGGGTTCTTGAGACCTATATATTCAGAATCGAGCCTTCTGCCGCCTTTTCCCCCATCCCTAATTTGATTTCTTTTGGGTACAAACCGGAGGAAGAAGAGAACTCGCTGGCTTTGAAATCGGATTTGCCATGAGGCGGGTTCTGATCTAGCCATCTTCCAATTTGAATCGCGAGTGCTGAACTCGAATTGGAAAGTTTCGACAATCCTAGTGGACTTCTCTGCCGCTGCAATCAATTTTATCTTGACCATTTTAAATGACAGTCTGATAGATATGAATGCTAGGCGGAACCTTTGTCTTCTAGTTTGGTTGCAGGGACATGCCCTAACTAATCGTGCACAGCACATTCACAGCGCCTCCATCCTGGATCGCCTCTTCCCCCCCAAGGAAAGGAGGGATTCTACGAGGAAGAGTGTTGGTGAGGGTTGCCTTGCAGTGTGACGTCCAGGTCCCATCTGGACATGAGCTGCTTTGGGTTTTTGAATAACAGGATGCTTCTTCTGAGTAGTCATCCTGCAGCCGACCATACTTGACAATGATCACCAACGAGGTGGTTACCGAACAGGCTACAGATGATGGGCCATTCTCCAACTTCTGGGTTTATTATTCTCTGGATAAAATTTCTGATTTGCTTCTTCTTTGAGGTGCAAGCCGCCTTCTGCATGAAGCCTTTTCAAATTTGGTGCTTCTGTATTCAGTCCATCTGCTTATAACCTTACTATTTCCACTGAATTGCCAGAGTGCATCTGATTTGATGCATGATCGGTGGGCCTGTCTTTCTCCATCTCATGGATGAAGAGTCTATGAAAAGAAGGAAAGGACAGTGTAGATGTCATGGATTTGTATTCCTTTAGATCAATGCATGCTTTCATGTACAGGGCAACCTTCTTGAGCTGATTACCACTGTGTAGTCACAGGTGAAAGGTGCTCGTAGCGATCAAGTTGTCACCTTAGCCTCAAATGCCTAGGTGAAGGCCTAGGCATTTGAGGTGACCTTTTTTAAATACATTAAATAAATCAGACATATAAATATATAATTAAATATGTCAACAACACATATAAAAACCAAGAAGATTAGTAAATTCATCCATTCAAATGTGAGAAATAGATTAAGGACCTATTGAATTCACATAAAGTTTGAACACCCTAATAACTTAATAAAATTCAGATATAAAAATTAACTAAATTTATACATGCACATGTGCTAATTGTTGAAGGAGTGTGTGGGCATGATCTACCTTTGACCCAGCCTCACATTGTGGATTGACCTATGCGGTCAGGTTGGGGGGGGGGGTCAAAAGAGGGGCAGCACCCTCTTTGTTGGGCGGTTGAAGGGGGCAGAGACCCCCTGGTACAACATTTTGGGGGTATTATATGTCAGAAAACTCACTAGGCCCAAAGTGGGCTTGGCCCAAAGATGGTTGTGGCCACAGTAAGCTCGCCTAGCCGAGCTGGGCCAAGGCAAGGTGAGTATGGGTGCCTAGCCTCGCCTCACCGCCTAGGCAAGTGCCTCAGACACCTTTGGTAGAATAGGATTACCATGAAATGAGGTGGCATCTTGTAGTGAAGAGATTGAATACATTGGGACAGTCTCATTAAAGTATGGCTAGATTGTAAACAGGTGTGGGAAGGGGGCATAGACTCAACGCCAGTGCTTCTTTTTGCCTGCTGATCAATGGCAATGAGGATGATTGAGAAATGGTATAGACTAATGGATTTAAGAAGAATGGTGCTTATGGTTAGGGGGATCTAAGTTGCTGTTTAGGGATAACATCAAACTTTTACAATCAAGGAGGGAAATTGAAGTGGAAGACATCATTAGACAACCAACAAGCAGAGCATCCGAGAATAAAAGGAGGGGAGAGGGAAGACACGAGAGGAGAAGTGGAAAAGGAAGAGAAAGGGAAAGAGATCATACTTCTTGCTCAATCAAAATGATGGATCCCTCATGAGAAATAAATCGATGGCATCTGTGGAAAGTTGTCAGCATTGGAATCCTAGAATGATCAAGTGGGAAGAGTCAACTGTGATCACACCTGAAAATTATCTGATGTTTCATTTATATTCTGTCTCTATGTGTTTTTTAGACAAAAGTTGTGGTTTGCACCTTCAATTTTATTGCAAGAGGTAGTACAACTAGTAGGTGTGGAGGAGAGGTTTCTCCACAACCTTAAACGGTGCAATACAATAAGAAATGTGGAAACAACCAATTATGTCCCTCCAAGTGTCCAGACTAACACCAATAAGAAATCTGGACCAAGAATAAAGAATATAAAGTTTGTAAACAAATATTCTCTAGGTAAGGTCTACTTCCCCGAAACATGACTTTGTTGTGTTGTTTTAAGATGCTTCAGCAAATGGTATGTGGGAGTAAGGAAAGAATCTTGACAGCAGCACAAGAGATTTGCTTCCTTTTAAGATCCTGGAAAAAGCTCCACATATCTTCAACTGATGCCACAGAAAGCTGAACTCCAGTCATTTTCCCAAACACAGCTCAAACTTCTTTACTAAATTGACATTGGATACGCATATCTTCATGCTCCAGCAAATGGCATGTGGGCGTAAGGAAAGAATCTTGATAGAAAGCTGTCTTTATGTTTTTTAGAAAAGTGGATGGTACCACAAGTATATATTAAAAGGAAAAAGGGTTGTACAAGTATAAGCTTTGAGCTTTCAAAAACCTCTTTACAAAAAGCACCTCCTCACCAACTTGGTGTTCCTAATTAACTCCCCAACAACAAAAAGAGAGGAGTTATGATTCTCCACTTTACAAAGCTCTCTCGCCCAAATGGCCACTATCTCATAGACAAAAGTAGCTGACCTAAATTCTGACCTTGCTTCCCTCTTGAAAATTCTACTGTTCCTTTCAATCCACAAGATCCAAAGTGTGGCATGGAGGATCAACCACCAAATGATATTGCCCCCCTTCAGGTTTCAAACCCTATGTCATCTGGTGAAGAGTTGTTGCACCCCCACGAACTGACGAACTGGCTGTTGAAATCTCTGTTGAATGCTCGTACAAATATTGCTCGCATAGGTGCAACTAATGAATAGATGGTCCAGGTCGTCCTCCTTCTCCCCACACAAGCAGCACAAGGTAGAAATATACTGAAGAAAAGGTGTCACCCTATCACAGGTGGGACGCCGCCCATGTGAAATCCTCCAAACTAAGAGCTTCACCTTCAGTGGGCTCTCGAGAGCCCAAACCTGAGGAACATAAGAGTGCCGCACACCCCCCTCCGAGACGAGAGAGTAAGCCGACCTGACTGAAAAAGTCCCCTCCCTCACCCATCTCCACACCCAAGAGTTTTGCCCTATCACTCACCAGCCGAAAGTCAAGAAGGAAAGACAAAAGAAGCTGAAGCTGGTCCATCTCCTGAGGCTGAAGATTCCTCTTGAACGTGGGTGTCCAAATACCCCTAGTGAGGTCTGCATCAAAGGACTGAGCCGCTGACCCTCTAGCTGCCCCTGCAATAACGAATAAGGATGAGAAAGTCTCCGCTAAAGTGAAATCACCACACCATCTGTTCTGCCAGAATAGACTCTGACTATCACCCAAGCAGACACGAACATTAGCTTTGACAAAATCAACATCCTGAAGGATGCCTCTCTAGATCGGGGAGACATTGTATAGTGTGGATGGAAGCAAATCTCAAACTCTGGTTGTGGAGCAGTATCTCTGCCTGATAAGCTGCATCCAAAGACCTACTTCCTCGGTCCCAAGTCTCCACAAAAGCTGTCTTTATGTTCTTTATATATACTGTTGGTTTGTTTTTATATAGTGGCTGCCATCATGATTTTGAAGTTCCTTTCTACTCGCTAATCTCAAAATTTGAGTACTGTCACATTTTGGCATGCTTGTGATTTTTCTTGATGTATTTTATATTGGAGCATGAAAGTTCGTTCCATCTTTTTCTTCAAAAGAGAAATGATGCATGTTATTCACAAACTTTTGATTTAGGGGACAGTTATTAGTTAAAACTTAAAATGGAACAAGGAGTGGGAGATGCTTCAAATCCCTACTGAAAACATTATATAGTGATGCAAACTAGTAATAATTGACCAGACTACCAGAATTTCGGAAAAGTCCACGTATGGAAATTAATTCCTGAAAAAGTCTAGGCAGCCTGTTTCTAAGCTAGAACATTAGCTCATTATGAGGCAGTTATTCACCCCCCCAACACACACATACACACCCTTTATCAAGTCTTATTTTAAATGTTTCTGGTAGAGTACTTAAGCTGTATTTATTTTATCCAATGAAAATTTGTTACTTATATGAAAAAGAGAAATGCAATGGGCAAAACTGTAGTTTTCATGACCCTTTTGTCGGTGTTTTAGTAACCTTCTCAGATAGAGTCCTGATTATAAATTATAATGTGAGTATTCAGATGCTAGTAGCCGTATGTGGGGATGAGGATTTATTTATGGATCTTTTTGGTTTATTCGTTATTAATTGCGTGGGCGTGCCAGTCACATCTGTGACAAGTTTATTATGCGCACCGTCTGACTGATCAGACGAAAGTGGGTATCGTGTCGGGACCCTAAACCGAAACCCGCCGTACTATAAAGGCTACGACTTTAATTATGCCCTTCCAAAAGAAGGACAACCCTTGATTAATTGTCAAAATAGAGGGACTATGGAGCCGAATAATTTGAGAGCAAACATGAGTTGGAAGACATTTATTGAATAAAATGGAATTTATCATGCAACCAAGCAAGCAATGAGATGATGCTCCTCTAAGTGGATCAATCCTCGGTACGAGGCGGAGTTTCCACTCACGCATAGTGAAAGCTTTTAGCCAGACTTAATCCGACCTTCTGCAAATCACCATTTTTATATACCGGAGACCTAGGGCATACAAGTATTTACTGATATGGAACATGTATATATATATGCATATCATCATCATCATCATCAGAGCCTTATCCCAATTATTTGGGATCGGCTACATGAATCCTGTTCCGTCAAAGATTTCTATCAAGTGCTATATTCATATTTAAACCCAACATCGCACCATCTCATTTTAGGTCTTCCCCGAGCTCTTTTACTAGCATCCACTAAGATTCGGTCACATCTTTTAACCGGTGCTGAGTTAGGGCGACGAAGCACGTGACCAAATCACCTGAGTCTATTTTCTCTCATTTTACTATCAATTGGGACTATTTCTAAGTCCTTACGAATGCACTCATTCCTAATCTTGTCTTTCTTAGTCTTGCCACACATCCATCTCAACATCCTCATCTCTGCTACACATATTTTGTGAATGAGTTCCTTTCGTACTGCCCAACACTCGGTGCCGTATAACAAAACAGGTCTCACGGCCGTTCTATAGAACCTTCCTTTGAGTTTCACAGACATACGACAATCACAGAGGACTCTTGATGCGTTTCTCCATCTTAACTAGCCTGCCTTAATCCTATGTGTAACGTCGTCATAAATCTCCCAATTCTCTTGTATGATAGACCTTAAGTATCGAAAGTTACTACTCTTCGGAATGTTATGCCCATCAATTAGAACCATGCCTTTCTGTACCACTCTCCCATTACTAAAATTATAATGCATAAACTCTGACTTATTCCTACTAATTTTAAAATCTTTAGACTCCAAGGCAAGTCTCCAATGCTCTAACTTAGCATTTAAAGCATCAATACTCTCATCAATTAAGATAATATCATCTACAAATAACATACACCAAGGGATATTCTCATGCAATTATTTTGTTACTTTATCCATAACTAAGTCAAAGAGATACGGACTTAGTGCAGAACTTTGATGCAAACTTATAGAAACTGAAAATTCACCTGTCTCTCCAGCAATAGTTCGAACACTAGTAATAGCACCATCGTACGTATCCTTAATCAAATCAATATATCATTGAGAGATTCCTTTCTTTCTTAATGTCTACCAAATCAATTCTCTCAGTACTCGATCATACGCCTTCTCTAAATTAAGAAAAATTATATACAAATCTTTTCTCATCTCTTTATACTTCTCCATTAGCTGTCGTAGTAAGAAAATAGCTTCTGTAGTAGATCTATTCGGCATAAAACCAAACTGATTTTCCGATACAGTAGTCATATATCGGAGGCGTTTTTCGGTTACTCTTTCCCAAAATTTCATAGTATGACTCATAAGCTTAATTCCACGATAATTATTACAGCTTTGAATATCTCCTTTATTTTTATAGAAAGGAAGTACAACACTTTTCTTCTAAACTTCTGGTATTCTCTTTTCCTTTAAAATTTTATTAAAAAGTTTAGTTAGCCACTGAATACCAATGTCTCTTAGGCCTTTCCATACTTCAATAGGTATGTCATCTGGTCCTAAGGCCTTGCCCACTTTCATTTTCCTTAAAGCATCCTCCACTTTTGACATCTTAATACGTCTGAAATATTGATATTTATCAAATATTGTGGATTCTTGGGTACCTTCTAAAGAAGAATTCTTGACGCAATCTCTATTGAGTAACTTCTGAAAATAACTATGTCACCTCTCTTTAATATCAAGATCTTTAGTTAAGACCCTTTGATCAATATATATATATATATATATATATATACACGAATGTATGTAGATTTGCACATGAAAGTTTATTTTCTTATTAAGAATTGCGTGTAGGAATCAACTTTTACTAGGACGCGTATGCTGCATACGACCATGAACGCTTATGCATCATTTGAAAATTTGGTGTTGGTTGATCGAAGTTATACTATCGTTGCATTATCCAACCATTTACTTGTTTATTCACTCGCCATGTTCTGGGAAGATTTCGGCAGCACCTCCCGTGTCCCGAAGTGTGTCGGGGAAGGTATAAGAGACTCGTCCACGAAATGTCGAGACGGTCCCCTGATTGACGGTCATGCCTAAGTGGCATTCCCGTGCCCCATGATAGGTGGAGGAACCCGAGGGCCAGCCCCCTAGGAAATCTCGGTCACCCGTGAAGCCGTCGATCAATGCTTGCCTTTTTATTGTGGAACCGTCTTTAACAGTGCAGTGCATGCATATGGGTTCATGAGGAGAACTGGCATGACCGCGCTCAGACGGGCTCGCATATCATCGGGACGATGTGTGTCAGGAGACGACACTTGTGATTGATTCATCCCCTTTATCGGGCACCTTGCTTTCACAATTCGGCATGGATAGCCGTGGAACCGTTACCACCATAAGGGATAAAAATCGAGCGAAAGGTCGGGGAAAACACGATGCAGGAGAGAAAATGAAATTCAGATTTCTAAGAAAATTTCGGCAGCACCTCCCCCTGCCCCAGAACGTGTTGGGGGAGATGTATAGGAGGCCCGTCTACAACAGGCTGAGACGGACTCCGTAAGCGACAGGCATGTCGAAACGATAGCCCATACCCTAGAGAGGGTGGCGGATCTCCGAGGACTCGCCTACCAGGAGACCCGTGTCACCCAAGGGTTATCGATCACACTCTGCTAACTGTGTCGACCCATTTCGGCGCCACGGCATATACATAGAGGCTTAAGGAAGCGCTAGTATAACCATGGGTCGGTGGGTCTAAGGATATCGGGGCACTGTTCGCCACTGAGGCAGTTCATGTTCACTCGGGGGGAGAGGGCTCTGGGCAGCTAATTGATTGCAGTAGATGTCAGACAAGTTGTTTGCCCCTTATTGAACAGCCTCTAGGGTCATGCTTGGAGCGCAGCAAACCCCGGCGCTGACAGGGGATGAGCCGAACTTCAAACATTATCCGAGTGAGAGGGCAGAAGCCATCCGTAGCACTAAAGGGATGAGAGGAGCAGTGGTACGGCGATGCTCACTGATGCAAAACTGGAAGAAAAACCTCGGTTGGCAAATAAATTGCTCTGTCTAACGGCTGGGTCGACTCACCATGCCAGATGAGTCGACCTATTCTATGACCTTCCCCTGTGAAACAAACATTTGAGTCGACTCATTGGAAGATGCTCGAACCGACAGGTCAACGCAGGTTCCCACCCAAGTCGACTCAGCGATGGACTCAAAGGCGGCCAGTTAGAAAGGAGAAAACGTAGTGATCCGGCGGCGTACAACGTGCCGGATCAGGGTGGCTGGGGTTCAACGGCGACACTACCAACAGACCCCTTGTCCGGCGGCCATTGAGATATAGAGAAGGGATAGTGACCCGACGGGCATAAGGTTGGTGGGGTGGTGATCCGGCGGGTGTGCAGCACGCCGGATCAGCTAGAGCTGATCCGGCAGCAGTGAGAGCTGATCCGGCGACGCTCACTGCCGCCGGGTCAATCTTCTTTGATCACTTTAAATGATTTCAGGGCTGGGAAGGGACCATCCTTGGTCAATCAGGGTGTCCCATGGAACCTAAAAGCTTCGTGTGAGCACGCAGAGGACAACTGACACTTATGGATAATGGATTGATGCAGAAACTCATGAAATGGCGGCGTACCCATAACCCTGTTTTAGACGGACAATAGGGTTGCTTTCGTATGCCATATCCCTCACCTACATGGGCAACCAGAGATCATACTTGGGGAACCGCAAACCTCTGGCCCCAATTGAGGAGGCAAATTGTTGGTGAAATTTGGCAGATGCGAAGAGACACTAGGAGCAATCCGGGAGTTGATGAATGCACCGGTTTGCGTAGAAGGAGACAAAAGTTGAAAAAGATAGAATTGATAGCACATCTGTAGCCCCGAGGAAGGGGGCAATTTACTTAGTTTAGGGTTTGTCCCCACTTCACCCAACAAGCATCAAGCAGTGAAAAGAAAGGAGAGATCGGAGAAATGCACACGGAGACTCGTCTAAAAAAAAAAACCCAGATCCCTGTATTCTCCCTAATTGGGACTCACCGTAGCCTTTCTGGGCATAAGGGGGCTGCGGGGGTAGAGAGGGAGAAGCATTAAACAAGCATTCAATTGGGTCCGAACTTCTTATTCCATTCAGGAGAGCAGAGCATACAACAGTGACGCAAAAATTCACAAAGAAATGGGGAGGGGAACTATAGCCCAGTGAGGGCACCTTCGGTGGAAAACCCACCTATACACTGGAATCGGCAGAAATAGAAAGATAGACTCCTCCTCACGCGCTCCTGGAATAGACCTCTCCGGTTCTGGGGAATGGTGGCTGTAGGCTCTTTGCGCTCAAAGCTAAGGCTCTTCACTGGCTCTCTCAGCATGTGGAGGGCGTGCACTCATCTTTTTTTTCTGTGAGTGTGACTGCATGTATCTTTTTTGATTCTTCTCTCCCTTTCATTAGGGCGAGCAAATTGGGTTTTATAGGGAGGAGATTGGCCTTGATACGGCGGCATATGGCGGGGGGGGGGGGGGGGGCTCACCCGACGGCGCCAGGTGGAGCAGAACTGGCCGTCGGATCCTCATGTGGTCGCCGGCTCACCTAAGCTTTTGGCCCATTTGTGCTATTTTGGCCCAGTGGAGATACTATTCACCCATCGACCCATTGAGTAGTTTGACTTCGTTGCTTGGAGTATTCTGCTTACTCTCTAGGCCAGAGTTGGTGAGGGCTTGCCCTGCTAGGGGCCCCTTCAGACCAACACATATTCCGGCATATTAATGCGTGTTCCGCAGTAATATTACTGATCTTTGGGATTGGTCCTGAGCTTGTCTTGAATTCCAGCATTTGTTCTTGCAGCCACATCCTGCGGTCGGAGGTTCACTGCAAGGGTTTTATCAGGCGGAAGCTCGTCCGGGAGTTCTTTCGTCTTTAGAGGACTATTCTTCTGGGTTTGTTTGGCTCGATCGCTTCTGTGATGGACGACGATTCTGCCAGGTATCGGCTTTGCCGGAAAAGGCATGACCGGATGTGTTTCTCATGACGTAGTGGGCTCCCTTCGCTGTCTGATGAGGCTGGGATCCTTTGGGGACTGTTTTGGGGATCGTGTGTCAGCCCGGGTGACTCCTTCGACACTCGATTGGACTGCTGTTGTGCCTTTAGGGCGTTCCGTAGCTCAATTATCATGTTGGTGGCATGTCAGGGCTCCGGTGGCTCGGGAGAGCATTTCCGGGTTGTGAATTGCAACTGTTGAGCTTGACCTGATGGTTTTTGACTCATAGCTGGCATTGCACACTTGTGTAATATTTCAGGTGTCAACACCGTACCAGCCTTACTTTCGTAGGAATCTGCTACCTAGGCCAAAGTCTACCATTCAATTGATTTGTTGGTAGAGCACAACCTGTGATAAGACGTTCATCCATACACAGATTATCATATTGCAGCAAATAAAATAAAGTGACTTTCATTCCCCTTTATGTGTCTATTGGTTCCAACTGATTAAAGTAGATGTGCATGACTCGAAAGAAAAGGAACAATTCATCTAAATAGTGTATAATTGACCACAAGACTACTATTGAGGTAAAGTAGGTGACTGCGCTCCTATTGCTAAGAGCCTTCGCCTGCAAGACATTTAAAAAAAATTGTGAGATACACTATTGGACTCAATTGGTATTATTTACTTCCTAGATCTCCCCAGCTCACACAATCTATGCCCTCTCTTTCCTCATTTTTCACTTTCTTTCTTTATTTTCTAGTTTTTTGTATGTGTATATGCAATGTGATGCATAATACTTTAAAACTAATATTCGAGAAAAATCCATGGAAAGAACATGACTTTCATGTAACCTAGGTTATTTGTATTCATACTTCCTTTCATTTGTCTCTTCTTCTTATCTTCTCGACTTTCTTTCATTTAATCATTGTTTACTAAAGTATAATAGTAAATCACATCATAATTTGCTATTCTCATGGGGTGTAAGAGATGAGCCGTGTGTTAGCAACCAACTCTTACCCTATTCTATTTTAATGTGTACCCAAATGGTCTATCTTTGTAGCCAATCGCCCCTCTAACTAGTGGTTCGTCTTTTAATCCAAAGCAACAAGGATTACCACTGCTGGTGATGATAAAGATCAACTGAGCGCATTACCCACTAGCTCAATTCCTCATCTGCGGCCTAACATTCTTGAGGAGTCTTGAACTACTCTAGTGGGAGAGGTGATTGTCAGGTTTACATGGAACATAGTCTCAAAGTACATCATCTTAATCCCAAGAACAAGTGCAACATGCTTGGCACTTAAGTGGGTCTCCACCCACTACCTTAGTCAGTTGTGTCTCGAGTTTAGACTCTAGACCCTATAAGAAAGAGGGATGCTTTGTGCCTGACTATGGCACTATCACAAGGAGCTAGTTGGCCAAAGAACAACTCATATGGGCCTATCCTGCCAATGAAGTAATGTCACTTCATACTACTTTAAATAGTATGAAACCAAGGAATCCAAACTTTGAAGGAAAACCCTCAACTTTAATCCATACAATATAGTCTTTAAATACATATGATCTTTCCTTCATCTTATTGGCTACCCAAGGTCTTCTTATAATCATCATGCTTCTTCTGTCTAATCATAGTTATCATCGTCTTGATTATTTAGTCTCATTTCTTTCATGGGGGTCATTAGACCTTTGACAAGTACCATTTACAAAAAATGTTATATTGCTTAGTTCATAAGGTAATCTGAATTTTAACCAGTAATGAGTATTTCAAATCACTTTGATATCCTTCTTACATAATCATTTGAATACAGTAAATCTTAAGCATGAAAAAAAATAGTCTCTACTAGTTGTGAGGAAGACTTATTCAAAAAACATGTTAAAATCATTCTATAACATGATGCACACACGTGCTTGCTATTTTTTTTCCTTTCCCCCCTCAATTACGAAAAGTAAACCCACCCGCCCAAGATCAAGCCTCAATCACCGGTAAGCTGAGGCGTGAGTAGGCCAAATGTCTCTTGGACAGTGGCATCTCCCCTCTTCCATGGACAAAATCTGTGAGGTTTTACCATCTGAAATCTTAAAAAAGGATATGTCCCTAGTTTTTGCAGCATTTAATTTAAGCTTCTTTTGCTCATGATATCATCTCTTATCTTTAAGTAACATGTTAACCATGTTTTCTGTTTTAATAACTAAAAGCCTAATCGTTTAAAGTATTAAAGAGTAGTTTTCCTTGCTATTATGAGTCTTATAGAACCCAGTTCCTTTTGTAGTACACAAATGTGAAAAAACTGTGTCAAAGCAGCAGGTCATGATCATTCAATTTAAGAAATAATCCAGACAGAACCTTTCCTTAGTATATTTTGAATACGCCAAAACTCTTGTATTTTTTTTGATGACCGGGGAAATCAAGTCCACCACAAACTTCAGTGTGCAGCACCTGCCACCCCCCATCCCGCACATCATGGGGGCTACCAGCTGGGCGAGGGGTGGGCTTGGTAAAATTCTTGACCCGGGCAAACCTAAAACTCTTGTTAAAAACAAAACCTAAGAGGGGATTAGACTTGGGGTCATCCTATCTTATGGAGAGACCTTAGGTGGCTAGTTTGAATTCATTCCAGTCCTCTTAGCCCATAACCACACTACAACAAAACTTCGTTTGACCAGCCATTGTTATGAACTTTTATGGCAATTATAATTGCTGCTAATAGTTTCACCGGAAATTTAGCAATTTTGTCATTAGATCCAGTGTCACTAAAAATTGTAGTGGCAATTATGCCGATTGTTGGGAAAAATATTGTGAATTACCGTTAAAGAATATATATACTTTAATGGCAATTGTTACTGGCAATTATAGTCACCACTAATTCTCTTCTTGGTGCTAATGACATTAATTTTTTGCAACATTTGCAATCACCACTAAATATGTAATGGTGATTATGTGATTGCTAATAATGATACTATAAACTGCCACTAAAGAATATATGATTTAGCAACAAATTCTTGCCTAATTACAGTTGCCTCATGTTGTACATCTCTTTTTAGACCCACAATATTAATGTTTTGTAGCATTTATAATCATTGCCAATGTCCAATTACTTAGCATAGGCCACATCATCAAACTTACACTGCCACCTGTAATTGCCAAAGTATAATCTTTCATAATTATGTATTAGCTCCCACAATCTAACTATTTAACAGCAAGCCCACCAACATTAAGTCCATGTGGTTAGCAGACGGTAAAAAAAGAGGAATAGCCAATCACATTGGTGATGAATATTCCATCCAATGCTCTTCCCCCCGTCTCCCGCATCCCTCCCCCCTTTGGTTGGCGGGTCTCTCTCTCTCTCTCTCTCTATATATATATATATATATATATATATATAGAGTCCCTTTTCCTTGAACACTCCTGTGGCCGCATATAGATCCCGGTACGAGAACCAGTGAGGCTTGTAGTTACCCTCTCTGAACACTCCTGTGGCAGCATAGATCCCGGTATGAGAACTGGTGAGGCTTGTAGTTACCTTCCATCCCTCCGCTTGCTGATCAGTGGTCGCTTTGGCGCTCTCTCTCTCTCTAGGAGTGCTTTCTCCTTGAACGCTCCTATTGCACCATATAGATCCTGGTACGAGAACCGGTGAGGCTTGTAGTTACATTCCATCCCTCCGTTTGCTGATCGATGGCTGGTTTGGTCTTCCTCGTCATGAACAACACCTCAACAGCAGTTTATGATTGCAGCCAAGTATGTAATGAGATGCCATCAAGAGGAGAACGCCACATACATCTCATCCTTTATGATTGCAGAAAGATTGATGGTGGAGGGCAGCAGTGGAGTGCTGGGCTTCGCCACCCTCGTCAGAGACAAGGTAACATTATACCTCATGTCCCTGCCATCATATTCCACCTAGATGTGCATGGTGTTGCCATTGACTAGTGTCAAGTTCCTGAACTTGTAAGTGCCCCAATCATAGTACCTTGCAGCCATGGAATTGACGGATGTCATGTTGGTGGCACCGATCCCAACTGTCTGGTTGTTGGTGCTCCGGCCGCCAGGGCTGTAGGCAGCGCCGAGGTCAACAGCGACAAGGTTGTTGGTGGAGTTGCCACCGCTCCGCCCGCCGCCGCCGCCACCGCCGCCGCCGAGCTTGTTGCATGGGGAGACGATGAAGGTGATGCTGTTATTGTTGAGCTGGGAGTCACTGTAGATGATTGTTGGATCACGGAATATCTTTTCCTTTTTTTTTGAAAAGAATTTGGTTTCATAAATTTCTTACTGAGCCTTTTAAAAGAAAAGGGAAATTTATGATAAGTGCACATTGAGGGGCTGTATAGATAGCCTGTGCATGGTTTATTCCGTGGGTGCGCATCGTATCAGACGATTTGGGTTTGAGTGCTGAACCTTTCCTCACTGACTGCAGTCAGTGTTGATTTACATCGGCATAATGTCCGAACACCCTTGTTTAATTCTCAAAGAAAGTCCTAAAGTCTCTTACGCAGGTTCTGAGGCCAAGGGCATGCTGGTCATGCCTCATAATGCACTTCTCCCTTCGTGCACCGGCAACAACACCTGCTATCTAAAGAATTAGGATTTCAACTAGGGCCATTGGCGAAACCCTAAAGTTTAAAGACATAGGTATGATTTATGGGAGGCAGAAGGTATATTATGGCATCTTGATAGTTTCTATATCTCAAGGATATTTTGATCATTTTGCGGGTTCCAGGGGTATTCTGGTAATTATACCAAAGTAGGGGCATTTGTGAAATTTTTGTGTTGTAGAGAGACTGTGGTGTGATCTCCAGCTTCCAAGGGCACTAAGGCAATTTTCAGGAGATTTTGAAGGCTCTTAGGCTATTTCTAGGTCACAGGGATAGTTTGGTAATTTTATCAGACCCTAGGCGGACTTAGGCTTGAGATGACATTTAGGTGCAAGACTAAGCTAGCAAGGTCCCTAAATGAAGGAGCAATAGTGGGTTTCATAGAAGGCGTGCACGTGTTGATTCTCAAAAGCGAGGGACATATGCACATTTTTTCGAAAGTCAGGTCTATCCATAATTTTTCTTGGCGCACACATGAGAGAAGACAACTGAGTGCACTCATGTTTCATGTAAGCACAAGGGTTGTCGGCAAAGTGTCGACTGTACATAAAAGGTCTCTGCACTGACGCGAGACATGAGGCCATAGTCACAATTACAAAAAGTTGCAGGATAGGGCTGTAGTTACAGGACTTTGGTTTTCTTGCAATTCTTGGAGGGGCATTTTTGCAATTCCTCATTATTTGAAGGAATTATGTAGTTTGGCCATCCAGAATGTATGAAAAATTATATACATAGCTTTCAGTGGCATAAACGCACGACCCAGGGTATTTATAAATCGTACCTTTGATGGGCCTTTTCACAAGCAAACAAACTTCGTCGCGTGTGTCCTCTTCTTCTGTTCGTCTGTATGTGTCTCTCTGTGTGTATGTCCTCCTCAGCCCAGGGTGCTATTTATAGAAGTGGGAGGACCCAGGTTGTCAAAAACATGAGGATTTGCCTCAATTTTGACAAAAAGAATAGATTTTAGCCCCAATTCTGACAAGGTGGGATGGCCCACCCCTTTTTTCTCCTTTTCTTCTTTCTCTTTCCTTTTTCTTTTTTTCCCTCGTGATGGGAAGAGGGGCCCGGAGGGGTCATTTGACCTGCGGGCGGGACCCAGCGGGCCTGTGGGTCAAATGACCCCGCGGTGTTTGTGTTGACCCCGCTGGGGTCCAGCAGGGTGAGACGACCCCGCCCGGGGTCGTTTGAAGTTCCCCAGCGGGGTGGATACGACCCCGTTGGGTCGGTCGAACCCGCTGGGGACCCAGTGGGGTCATTTGACCTCCGGGGCGGGTTTTTGCCCCCTTTTCGCATGCCTTCCTCATTTTTTCTTCTCTCTGGGTGGGGAGAAGCCGCCGCCCTTCATTTTTCCCCTTCGGCGCTCATTTTCTGCCGCGTGGCAGTAGTGAGTTGGTGGAGAACCGTGCGGGAGTGGAAGCTTGCTTGTTTGTTGTCGTGCACCGTTCGTCAGGGGGGAGTTCTTGCGTCTGTTTGGGCTGCGTGGTACGCAACTATTCTGCCGCTTCGACAGGGATACGCATGTATTTTCCCCCTAATTTCCCTTACTGTGACGCCTCTTGCGATGATATGCGATCGGGCTGATGGACCCTAAATCACGGAGGTACTCCACGGAACGACGGTATCGACGTTACACTATATTTTATCCGTCGATTGGTATGAAGTGAAATTCTCGAAATATTTCGAGAAAGTTATGGGTGCAACAATGATGTTGATGACAAAGTGCAGGTGAAGGTATTACTGGCTACGGAAGGCTTGAAGCGGAGGGGACAACATAGAAGGCATGGCCTCTTCGCTGGCCGGTGGTGTTGGTGAACTTCGAGAGGCCATCACAGGTGAGCTCCACTGTGCCATCCATGTTGAGGTCCACAATCCCTCTGTTGGGTGAGGGTGCTAGTGCCAGAGGGGGAAACCCGCCTCCAGTGCTCTCCTCTCTCTCTCTCTCTCATGTCTAACCAAGGGCTATTTGGTCTTTTTTGTGCCTGGGTGAAGCTAACCACACGGGTTAACTTTGTTTTGTCCCTTACTCACGGAGCAAATGGCATGGGATTTTTAATAAGGGTTTGAACAATTGGTGGGCTTTTTGATAAATAGTTATATTGCGGGGGTAACATTATTATGAAAGATAATAGCGGCTTAAAAATAAAAATCCCTAAAAACAATTGTATTCTTCGACTTCTACATGTTGCATAATTAACATTTTTCTCAAGTGCCATACATCAGTATAAAAACTTAAAGATTTTACACAATTTTCATTCATAACAAAACAAATTACACAACTATGTTAACTATAAACAAACCATACATATTGTCTCATCCAAATAAACAATGTCCAAAATTAAGTTTGTAGACGTACTAAAAAAATGTACAACACATCAAAAGCAGTAAAATATGGAAATATGCATCTTCCCAAGGCAATCTTCCTGAAATCTGAGCAAGGAATATTGATAGCCTTGAATTATATTCTGCATTTGGAACCATGTCATACAAAAGAATGAAAGATTAATTAACAACATAGAACTTGCATGCAAAACAAGTATCTGACATGATTTAAAAATTTATAGCCTTAACATTGTGAATATAGTTTTTATTCTCAATGTTAATACAGCATAAGGATGATCCATAACTCGATATTAAGTAACATAAGATCTCACCTCAGTCAAAAGCTAGTGAAATGAAACATAGGTTGCCTTCACTATAGCATTGTCTTCTTAACCTGAAAAGATCCTTGATCATACATGTTTGCTACCTATATGATCATTGAATGAGCAATTATTAAAGAATACAACATATGAAATTTGATGAATATATGTATTAATTACTAAAATATAATAAACAGAATATAATTACCTGGGAAGTAGATTTACCCAAATGGGTGGTATGGGGACTTTAGGATCTACTAATAAATATCAAAATAATATATCATCAGTTATACACATCTTAATAAGTATAATATTGGAAAGACGGATTGATACAATCAAGTTGATAGTTTTACTTGCTTACGACGGTATCTACAATCATCAGATGAAGCACCTTTGATACTTCCACATAATTCTATTACATGTTTGTGTATTGAATGTCCAACTGTAGTCTTATACAATCTATTTGCACCAGACATGATAACATAAGCGAAGAGACAAAAAAGGATCTATGTACTCAAGGCTGACTTGACATCAGACTGAATGAAGCAATTCATTTATTTGTAACATTTTATATTTATCTATGCCTCATTTTGACAATTAAAGTGCAATTTCCATCTAAGTAAAAGCAATAAAATATTATAACTAACCTATAAGGATTGTAACTCGTATGATGACACTATAAGGAAAGCAAAAGTATGATATCCAACAAATTGACAATGGTAAGATATATATACTTGCAGAAAAGGGTAGCTGCACACCAAGGCAGTTGTGGTCGAAGTTTTTTTTTGGAAGGTATAGTTGTGGTAGAAGATAATTAAACAATGTAAGGAGGTCTTGCTTTTGTCTCTAATTATTACCATTCTTCTGAGAATGGAGAACCTTAAAGGAAAAGCACTCCAAAGACCAGCCTGTGATAAATTCAAGGGGTATAAGAGGAATAATGTGGAGCATGCAGGAAAAAATGAAATTTCCCAAGTATTCAAAGGAATGAAAGGTGAGATCAAAAGTCTTGATTCTTTTTGAGCTTACAATAAGAAAATCACATTCTTAATAGCAGTACTCTAAGTACTCTTATGGTAAAGAGAAACAAATCTGGGGTGAGAAAAGGATTTGACCCCTTTCTTTCAACTTTTAAGGAATAACCTAGCAAAAGGCAGGGTTTTTGCATAGAAGGGGTTAACATTACGTAAAGTTCCCATTGTCCTATCTAAAATTTCCCAATGTTAGTGTTGCCACAGCCGCCACTG
The DNA here is from genome assembly GCA_022559845.1 of Amorphophallus konjac. Lineage (NCBI taxonomy): Eukaryota > Viridiplantae > Streptophyta > Magnoliopsida > Alismatales > Araceae > Amorphophallus > Amorphophallus konjac. The sequence goes on from CM040121.1 coordinate 156,272,224, forward strand.
CTTCTCATGACAGTGCTGAAAACAATGATCTCTTGCCAACCCCATCTTCTATGGCACCGCAAATGCTGAGCCGGAGGCTGATGGTGCCCTGGAGGGATGGCGATGTTGGCCAGGGGGTGGATTCGTCCAAGATTGGATGTGTGGGACTGTTCCATCCCTCAATGCTTCACTCTCAGCGGGATGCTAGAGTTTTTCCTGAGCCATATAACCACATTTCTTGGCAAAATAGGATGGAAAATTCTTCACCGATAAGGCTTGCTCCAAGTGTTGGTTCAGATAAGGATGCATGAGAGAGAGAGAGAGGATTTTTTGTTCAATAGAGGAGGTAGTTTCAAGTACGTCGGGGAGATGGGTGGTGCACAATGAATCATTTCCGCCTGTCTACTCTGATAGGAAAAAGAGATCAAATTGGTGCCCAGAAGCCAGAGCTAATGGTGATGATTATTTAGAGGCTGTTAAAAGATCCTTTTAATGACAATTGCTACAAATGCCATGGTAAATACTACAAAAGTTACTCCCATAAAAAAAGTACCGGATTTTATGTAATTGCCACCAGTAAAATGCCACTAAAAACTGATTCTGTAGCTGTGGCAGTAGCTGAGGGAGCCGCCTCCTTGAAGCTCTGTGTTGGCATGCTGATGAAGACCTCCCCCTTTTCCTGCACTTGGTGGAGGTAAGCTTTTCTTCCCTTCCTTCCTCCTTCTTCCCTCCTTTCTTCGTTTCCTTCTCTTCTCCAGCTGCTGCCCTGCTCTCTTCCTCCTCTCTCTTTTCTCTTTCTGTTCTCTTCCTCTGCCTTACCCCGTCTCCCCTCTCCTGAGGCGAGCAGGTGGCAGGTCTGAGGAGAAGGCCTGGCTGTGCTCCCTTATAGAGCAGGTAGGGTGCAAGAAGAGAGGAGAAAAGGCGGTTGGGGTGGGGTGGGGTGATGGGCCCCCATCCAGTCTATTTACTAAGGTCCAATAAGGGCCTGTTGGCAGTGGCCCATTAAGGGGTCCTTAAGATCCAATAATGTTCTCTATTTTAACCTTAAGGACAATTATAATGAAATCCTCTGTTTGACACTCAGTATAAACCTTATACTTCACAAAATTTAAAAAAAATCTCCCTTTTTTGGGGGGTTACCTGGCAGTCTTTCTGTCGCAATATTGATCAACTACAGCCGCTTACCATGATGGTAGCTTCTGTGAACACTTCACCATCAATAAATTTCTGCAGAATTCGGATAGGTTGTCCACATCAGCCCACACCAGATCTGAATTCAGGCTGCCTTTTCCAATCATCTTTGAGAAGGCAAGGCCCCTGGAGATTCTGAGATCTAAACGATGACCAATGTGATGATGAGGGGCCAGCCATCATTCTTGAGGAGAGGAGAGAGATATGAGAGGGAGGAGAGAAAAAGGGATCTATCGCTTATCAGAGTGAAATCTAAGGGAGAGAAGAAGGGGAGTGATCTGAGGGATAGAAGATATTTGGGAGAAGGTGCTTTTTGGGTGACAGTATGATCAAAGAGGGATGGAGATCCAAGTGACAGAAGATGGGGGAAGCTATCTAAGGGATAATGAGGGAGGGATATGAGAAAGATATAATGTAACAACCTGAGAAAGGGCAGTCTTTTTTGTGTTTCCAACTTTGCATGGGGGGGGGAGCAATCTAAGAGAGGGGTCAATTTGTGAGAGAGATATAGACTAGGGAGTGAATATATATATATATATATATATATATATATATATATATATATATATATATAAATATAAAAGAGGTTTTTCTCTCTTAGATTGCTTCTCTTTTTCATGAGATAGAGATGGAGAGAGAGAGAGAGGAGGTCTAAGAAAGAGAATCAATCTAAGAGAGGGACATACTTTAGGGAGGGAGTCTCTCTCTTTCTCTCCCCCTCTGTTGGGGGGTGACAAAGATCACAGGCAATAGGTGGTGGTGTCAACAGTTGGCAATGCAATGGCAGCCTATGCAGCAAATTCTGTTCTGGGTGAGCGCAGCTGGTAATTGCAGTGAGCTCCTGACAAGGCTGTTGAACTTTGGTTGGTGACAAAAGGCACTTGCATGACGGTGATAAACTCTAGGTCAATGGAGGTGGCTGAGGGTGGAGGCTCCTTGGGGAGGGGAAGGGTAAGAGAAGAGAAAAAGGGCAGATACCATTTGATGGAAAGCTGAAACGTTGTTTTTTAATAAATGATGAATACAGATGGTAAGGATGGCTTCTTTTTTTCGTACCCAAGGATGGATTCCATTTCATCCTATTCATTTTAGATGGCATGGGTATGTACTAGAATGGCTTCATGTGTCTAGAACTGAGAATCTTAATGCTTGGGAAATTTACATCCTTTTTTCCACCTGGGAAAGAAATTATATGAGACATATTCCCCTTGAATTTGGACCAAGGAATCTGTTTGGGGCATCCCAAATGAACCCAAAGTGATGAATATCATAACAATACATGGATGCAAATGTCTATCCAATAGCAGACATTATAGTTTTTGTGAAAAACATGAAGCAAAGCTAAGGGTATAAAGCAACTTAGCCTAGGAGCTTAAGCTTTGTGGCAACTAGGCACCTAAGTGTCTAGCCTTTGAAAATGGCACTTGTTTCACTGGTTATGCAAATTAATTTTTGGATGATTTCTAGTTATCTTCTATGTCTATCACAATGACCTGCACATGGGAGTACATGTCCCTATGCTTGTGCACATAGCCATATTAATCAATATCTTTTCTTTTGTATGCTCAAGATTATATCATTCATTTGTCTGAAGGGTAGGAATCTGCTCCCTTCCCCAAACGGGCAATGTTTTGCAACTAATTATGTGACTATAGAGGATTAAGAAGTTGATCATCAACACTAGTTTTGTAGGGTACTGCCTTAGCAAAGCTAGGCTTTGGAAGATTTATGGGGCAATAGCTTCATGATAGCTGACATAAGCAGCAAGGGCCCCTCTTCAGTGTGTTGCATTTTCCATTTGTTTTCTAACCATGAATATTGCATTCTTTCAGGACTCTTTTGAGCTCCCGAGAGGTCAGTTCTCAGGGGATGGAGACATTGAAATGGGTACACAACCATCTATGAATTCAGCAGAACTGGGGTTGGAAAGTTTTTTCAAACAGGTATGTGTTTCTAATGGAATCAACTGCTACCAAGATATGTAGTTAATGTTCTTTTATACATCTACATTCTGGGAAGCACCACTCTCTCTGATGACATTGATTCTTCTCTACTTTGTTAGGTCCAAGATATTGAAAGGCAAGTTGATAAGCTCTCAAAACTCTTGAAAAAGCTACAGGCATGTATTCCTACTTTTCTTTTTGTAATTTTTACATAAACTTTGGATTGTATTTTCCAGTTTTAGCTTACCGGATGTCAATAAGCCTTCTTGATAGATCTAATGTCTGTGCAACCTTGAGCATTTACCTGTCATGCATAGTAATGATTGATCTTATCACTTTCAATCTGATAGTTATTATTTCTATGCTCGCAGAAGGCAGCAAGAATAACTTTGAGGATTAGTCAATGTCAGCGAACATTTACTTTAACAAGTTCTTTGTTGCAATATAAGTTGGAATTCTTAGACAAGAGAATGTCACACTGCTCAACTAATTCCATTTCAGACATGCCTGTGCATTAGGTGGCTTATAAAGATACTTAAGGCATATATCAGTTACTTATTGTGGTTAAGATGTGAAAGTCTCTTAATCAAGTGCAAGTAAATTCTAGAAGCTTATAAACTAGTAGGACAATTTTGCATGTCAGCATGCGTGCAGCCAATTTAGCATGTGTACCTAGAGGAGAACATTTTCTTAAGACCTATTTGGAGACGAGTCACAAGGCTAAAATGAGGTTTCATATGTTAGCAACTCTGCAAACGCCTGCTTGTTGCATTGCTCAACCTGTAATTTGTGAATATATCTCTGAAGAAAGATAAATTTACTTGAAACAAATGCCTTGAAGTGCCTATCTAGCTGCGTCCTTGAACCCTCCATAGAGGAGATCAATTTTTTTAACTAGAGCAGTGGGGTTGGTAGAATCGCTTTGGAGCAGTAAATAGTGTGTTACTTGTGCAACTATGGAAACATTATCTTTTTCCTCTAATGTCAGCTGCAAGCTTGCAATGGGTAAATGCCAAGCTTTTTGTTGCCCCCTTTTTTCTGTTTGGGGGGGTGTGTGATGATGGAAATCAGGTAAGATACTTTTAAGAGATAGGAGCTGCATGTTGCGGGGAATCTGATAGTCCCATACAGATCTAGCAATGGTGTCCACGTGCTTACCAGGCTAAGCCCTCCATGTCAAGGACAAAACCATGAGAACCATGGGCCAGAGTGGAGAATATCTTGACCGGTCCATACACCAAGAATGCTGCAACAGATGGCATCATTGTGGCCTCCTGTCCTTTGCACATGCCTGCCTCCATCTCGGGGCTGTGATGGGTGTTGTAGCTGGGGCCCTCTAATACTCTCATACTAATTGCTAGAAGAGGTGTCTTTCTGCTTACAATGTCAGGTCTGCCCCCTTTCTCATTGAGGCACCTTTTCCCATGGACAAAACCGTGAGGCCGATGGGCCAGAGTAACAATCCCAATCAAGATGCAGTGTTCTAGCTTGAAATCTTCCAAGTTCCTTAAACTCGTTTGTGAACTTAATTTTAGCAGTTGACCGATAAATAACCTTTTATAAACCCATAAACCCATCCCAAGTCCTTTTATAAATATATGATTATCTTCATGTGGACTCCCTACTCTAGATCAGTTTTAGGGTCAATACTGAGGATGGTATACAGAGAGAGAGATATATATTCATGTGGGCGTCCTACTCTAGATCAGTTTTAGAATACTGAGGATGGTAGACAGAGAGAGGGAGGTGAGGGAGGGGGAGGAACATAAAGAGTGAGAGAAGGTTGAGGTGGGGGTGGGAGTGGCTAAATGGGGCCCCATTATTATAGCCCACAAGGCCTTCTCCCACCCTTGCTAACTATTGGCAACCACCTGGCAATGGCTATTTGGGATTGTCCTCCATCAGCTGATTTTGCCTTGGATCTGGGCAATCTGCCCGGACATAAAGAGTGAGAGAGGATTTGAGGTGTGGGTGGGACTGGCCAAATGGGGCCCCATTATAGCCCCCAATGCCTTCTCTCACCCTTGCTAGCTATTGGCAACCACCTGGCAATGGCTAGTTGGGATTGTCCTCCATCAGCTGATTTTGCCTTGGATCTGGGCAATCTGCCCCCCAGCAGGCCGAACTCCCCAAGAACAGGGGAGAGTCAGAACAGGGTCAAATCAGTGTGTTAGATCCAATTGATTGGCAGTCCAACCTGAATTGATGAGTGATGGTTTACATATTTGTCATGGCCAGAGCACGTATACATGTCAACATTTGAGACTCATGTCCATGTTCTAAAAACATCAAAGGATGGAACACACTTTGATTAATTGATTCATTGAGTATAGCTCTTTGTGCTTGAGAACATAAATAAGAGGAATATGTGTATTATGGTGCTGAATGCTTATCTAGATATTTAGTAGTTTTTCTTTCTTGGCTGCTTTTTGTTGAACATAATGATAGAGTTTGAGATTTTGAGACTCATCTAGATGGTTGGTAGTTATTTCATTGAGCCATTTTGGGGTTAAATTCATCTCTTTGTTCTTGCTTTATGTTGTTTATCTAGTTGGTTAATTTATATATGTTAATTTCTTTTGGCATCTCCTTTTCAAACTGAAGGTGGGGCTGTACCCAATTTGACTACTGTTGAACGATGAGTATAGTCCAGCAGATGGACAAAAAAAATAGAAATGAAGAACTCTGTGCAGAATGCTCTCCAGTGCATTGTATTCACATTATTCATTACAAATGTATACATAAACGAAACTCCATTTCATGTTCGCCTTTAGGTGATTGATGTGGGTCTTGTCTTGCAGATTCATCTCTTTTAGGGGTGCAAATGAACCAATACGCTTGACAAGTAACTCGAATTCGGCTTGGTTGATATTTGAACTAGACTTGTTTATTAAGTTAAACAAGCCAAGTTCAAACATGTTTTTATGCTTGGTTCATAAACGAGCTGAGTTTGAGCATCAATATGCTCATCTTGTCTAAACTCGTGAACACCTCTATTAATATTACGTAATATTATTAGATTGCAGTACCCATTAGATCTCTTCTGTCGGTGACGACATCAATGCTGCTCTAGAGAGAGAAGCTTCGCGGGCGTCGGGGTTCTTTGGGTCACGGAGTGTCATGTTCTGGTGGGGGTGGGTGGGTCACAGCTTAGGAGGTGGGGCTCATCACCTAGGGGGGTGGGTCGCAGGCCAACCTCCCACGTACTTCAGCTGTGGTCGTCGAGGCCACATCCAGTGGTTCTACAACGAGAAGCGGCCCGGTCGTGCAGTGTCTGGTGCCATCTTTGGTGGCCACCGTTCCTTCGCAGACGTGGTTGGGAGCTACTCGTAGGTAAAGGGGCCAGTGAATAAAGCATTGGATGGATGCTGGGGAGCTTCCGGCAGAGCTCCCGCAAGGTAGTCTCGCTTGGCGACGACAATGCCTGTGTTTCCCTGTTGGAAGGGTCGGTGGAAGCGGAGGTTATCAGAAGTTGGCTGGAGGAGGCCGCAAGTGGGTTTTAGATTGTTGCGAGGGTGGACATGTCCACGTTCCTGGCGCTAGGGCAGGAGGACTCTGTGTTACGGTTGGTGGATGCGGGCTGTCTGGCGGTCAATGGAGCTTTGCTCTGCCTCCAGAGGTGGTCAGAGTCTAGGGGAACATTCCCTAATCCGATGGTAAGGCGGTTTCAGGTCCTCTTTGAGGTGTGCCGATCCACTTGTGTGACGATGATGGGCTCGCCTTCCTAGCTCGGGGATTCGGCAAAGTGGAGAGGGGCAGTTTGGGCTTCACCCCGTGGAGCTCGCGCACGTGTGTTCTTGCAATTGTCTAGGTGGCCAGTTCGGCGACGATACTGGTGGTCATCTTCGTCGACCTCGTCGGGGTCCAGGTTATCGTCCGCCTCTGGGTTAAGGTGGAGATTGAGGTTGTGCCACCGGCCTAGCTAGCGTTCCAGGGTGGCCGTCGGGAAGTTAGGGATGTACGGGTGAGAGGTTGTTTTTTCGATTCAAATTCGGTTGCTGTAGCAGCGAGCCAGGGTTGTCCGGGGTGGTTCAGGTCGATCCATCTCTTGCTCACGTTTCGGTGGGTGGCGATTCGGGCACTAGTCGACAATTCTGGGGTCCGGGTTGGGCTTGCCCACCCGTGACTTACCCGCGAATCCAGAACCTATCGGTTCGTTGAGACCCGCTATGGGTCGTCTTCCCTACCCGTTATCGCCCGAAGCGCAACGGCCCCAGGTGTTTTAGTCCCTTCCGGGGGTGGGGCGCCTTCCGACGATCGCCTCCGCCCCGCCGGTGGCTAGTTGCTTTCTCCGGTCTCAGCAACCATCTTCTCTGGTTTAGCATCGACCGGGGGTAGGGGAAAGGCTTGTGGCAGTGTCTCCTGTTGCGGGGGAAAGGGAAGCAGGTGGCCGGGGAGGTGCTATTGGCTGGGGTTGAGTCTGCCTGGCAAGCCGACGACAATCAGCCTAGGCCGTCGGTGGCGCTGTTTCAGCTGGAATCTCTATCAGGGGAGAACCCATCCGTAGTGCTGGCTCCTACTACCACCACCGTTGACTCGTCAGTGGAAACCTGCTAGTAGTTGACAGCGGTGGACCCGTCTTTTGTTAGGGCGGGCTCTGTAGGTCTCCTCCAGGGGGCTGATGATCAGGAGTTAGAGGAGGACTCTGCATGTGGGAGAGGAAGGTCTCCTGTCCCTTCGAGGTGGGCTTGTGGCTTTGCTCACTTCTGGGGAGGAGCCAAAGGGGAGGAGTCGTCTGAGTAGAGAGGTGAGGGAGATGGTGGGGTTGAAAAAATGATGGAGGAGAAGGTGAGAGAGCTGGTTGACACGATAGGCATCTCCTTTGAAGCCGGGGCAGACAAAGACGTGAAAGGGGCTTTGAGCAAAATTAGTAAGAGGTGATGTGCTTCTATGTTATAGGAGGAGAGGGCTCATCAATGAAGGGTGAAGGAGGGGGAAGGTGTGGGGGAGGAGACGAGTACCACTTTGTCTTTATGAGGATTCTCTCATAGAATGTGAGGGGGATGGGGGAGGGTGGAGAAGAAGAGGGTGGTGAAGGAGTTTATCAAGAGATGTAAGATTGACATCCTTTGCATCCAGGAGACCAAGTTTGAAGGGGCTGGTGAGTCTCTAATGAGGACGAGGTTGATTGAATACTGTCAGGCTTGAGAGGTTTTGGTTTAGCGAGGCAGACTTTATGGATACTGTCAGGGGAGCTTGGAATGCTCAGGTTCCTGGTGGATCTACACTGGTGTTGAAACTGAGGCATACTTTTTAGGGTCTTAAAACCCGGGGGGGGGGGGGCAGGCAAGACCCTCTTGGGGAGGGTAGTCAAGGACAAAATTTTATAGTATATTGAGGGTTTGGATATGATAGGTCTTATGGATATAGAGGACAAGAGCCTCATGGACACTTTGAGAAGTCAGTTTGATGAGATCATCTATAGAGAGGAAATCTACTGGAGGTAGAGATTGAGGGATAGATGGATCAAAGAGGGGGACAAGAATACTGTCTACTTCCAGTGCTTCCTTTCAGGGAGGAGGGTTAATACCATTACTTGTATTTGGGTGGGTGAGCTGTCTACTTCTTCGGAGGAGTAGATTAGGGGTTTGGCGAGGGATTACTACTCCAGGCTATTGTCTGAGAATGATCACTTTAGACTGAGGATTGCAGATGGTCTTCTTCCACGTCTCTTTCTAGAGGAGAGAGATGTTATATCCCACAGCTTTACAGAGGAGGAGGTTCGCCGGGCAGTTTTCTCTCTTATAGGGGACAAAGCTTCAGGATCGGATGGCTTCCCTATGGCCTTCTTCTAATGCTGTTGGGATGTCATCAGATATGATCTTATGGCAGTAGTTGGGGAGTTTTAGGATAGGAGGGCACACCTGAGGGGCATTAATAAAACCTTCCTTGTCCTTGTCCCTAAAAAACAAGGGGCTCAATATTTTCGGGACTTCAGGCTTACCAATTTGTTGAATGGCACCTATAAAAGCTGCTGGCAGGGAGACTGGACAGAGCTATGGATAGGGTGGTCAGTTGCTTCCAGGGAGTCTTCATAAGGGGGAGATATATTCAAGATAATTTCTTGGTAGCCCATGAGTGTCTATTTGTCATGATTTCACAGCGGAAGAAAGGAGTTGTCCTGAAGTTGTACTTTGAGAAGACTTATGATAAGGTCAACTAGTTATGCTTATTTGATGTATTGGAGAAGATGAGTTTTGGTGATAAATGGATTGACTGGATCCAGACTTGTATATCTTCTGCTTCTTTTGCTGTCATTGTCGCTGTCATTGTCAATGGGAAGCTGTCCTCGTTCTTTTACAGTGGTAAAGGGCTGTGGCAGGGAGATCCTATGTCGCCTCTCCTCTTTGTCCTTGTGGCTCATGTGCTTAGCAGGGTGTGGCAGAGAGCAGCGACTGCAGATCTGATCAGGGGTTTCCAGGTTGGGAGAGGTTCTTCAGTCTGCTGATGATACTATTTTGCTCCTGACAGAGGGTGAGCAGTAGCTTTATGTGGCTAGACTTTTTCTGGAGTTGCTGGAGGTGATGACTGGTTTGAAGGTTAACATGGAGGATTCCGCTGTTTAGAGGGCATATTGGGTTGTCAGATAGGAAAATTTCTCTATCTCCTACCTGGGTCTCCTTCTGCCCCCAAGTGCTCTGCAGTGTGCTGCTTGGCTTCTCATTATTCAGAGGTACGAGGTCAGACTGGCTGGTTGGAAGGCTAGATTATTATCTTATGGGGGTAGGCTAGTCTTACGCAGATATGTTTGGACAGCTTATCTACCTATTTTCTTTCAGTGTTTCGGATCTCCAAGATTGTGGTGAAGAAGATTGAGTCCATTCAGAGGACATTCTTCTGGCATGGGAGGGGGGGAGATGCAGGGGATGACATGATATCAGGTGGAGGAGGCTAGTTGCTAGTAAGGAACAGAGGGGGTCTAGGGATCAAGGATGTTGCAGACTTAATATGGCTCTCTTGAGCAAATGGTTTGGAGATTGGGGGCAGTGGATGAAAGTCTCTGGGTGGATTTGATTAGGTAGAGGCACTATAGCAAGAGGAGGATTTGGGATTTGGACACACCAGCACTGTCCCAGACTTTTCCCATTTGGCGTGGCATTCGGTCTTGTAGGGAGGTCATCTTCTCTAGCGTTCGAGTCTGTTTAGGGAAAGGCAAACAATGTCTTTTTTGGAAGGACAGATGGTGACATCTTTTCCTAACCTTTTTGCTGTCTCTGCTGACCCTTTGGGGCCGGTAGACTGGAAGTTTGACCCCCAGCTTTCAGGGGGCACTTGGGCGCTAATTTTCAAAAGGGACCTCAGGACCGTAGAGATGGAGTAGCTTCAAGACCTCTTACACACTTCCATAGGGGGGATGCATGGACATGGAGGTGAGGTAGGGAGGAGGCCTTCTCGGTTTGGTCTGCCTACGCCATCATCTTGGACGGAGGGGTGCGCCACAGCCTTGCTCCGCAGATTTGGAGGCCGAGTCTGCTGAAGGTGAAGCTCCTCACCTGGAGGATTTCTTACAGGAGGCTTTCCACTCGAGACTGGCTGCTTTAGTTCGTCCTGGGCATACAGTCAATCTGCTGTTTGTGTGATCAAGAGGACGAGACTTTGGACCACCTGTTCGTAGATTGTTCGTATTCGCATGAGGTGTGGGACGAGCTGGCCTCCGCCAGGTTGACGTGCAACATTTCATTAGGTCTTGGGGTAGGACTGGGCCCCTCAGAGGAGATAGCACTTTGTGGTGGCTGATTCTGCACCCTACGCTTTGGTCCCTGTGGGGGGGGGGGACATAACAATAGGATTTTTAGAAGGGGCTATAGTTGAGGACTCTCTTATTTCTTTTATTTGTGATAGAGTGAGGGAATGGGCAGAATTGTTTTGTAACGTGAATTCCCTCGACTCCTCTTTTTGTTCTGCTGGGGGATTAGTGTGATACTCACCATCTTCGTGTGACCATTTTGTATAGGGATTTTTTGGGAGCTTCTGGAGCATACTTGCACATCTCTCTCTTTTTGCTTAATACAATTGTGGTATCATCCACTTTCAAAAAAATATTATGTAATATTATTAATGTAATAAATATAAAATAATTTAAATTAACAAATAATTAAGTGGCTGACCCATCAATCCAAGCATTTGCATCAAAGGGGGCTGGCCGCCTTCAGGTTTGGTGCTTGTACAATAGTCCCACATCATAAGTTCTAAAAAGAGATGGTGCCAACGTTATTTTAGTGACCAGACACTCTTTTTCTATTAGTTGTGGTTGTTCACCCACTCTAGGGCTCTGGGCTTTGCGTGGGCATACTCATCAGTTGGCCTTCCCTCCAAATTTTAATCCTCCGAGGCCTGAAAGTTTTAAATTTTAAAAGTTTTCGGGTTAAATGCTGGTGGGCAGTACATGAGCTCATGGCTCATTGGGCTTGCGAGCAGTACTTGAGCTTGACAAATACTTGAATGAGCTGAGCTTGAACAGTTGTGTTAGAAGCTTGATTGAGTCCGAGCTCAGCTCGAGCTTGGTTAAAGTTGGTCTAGCTGAGTTTGAGCAGGAGACTACTTGGCTCAGCTTGGCTCGTTTGCACCCTTAATATCTTGCCTTTTAGCTATTGCTTCCTTGGTATGCTCTCCTCTTTGCTAATAAATAATGGTGAAGTTGGAATTAAGAAAACAATAGTTTGATTTAGTGTGCTTGTTGAACATGGTAAATATCTTTTCATTTTCACTAAGTTGTCTGATTGTTGTGCAGGATGCAAATGAGGAATCAAAGGCTGTTACTAAAGCTTCTGCCATGAAAGGTGGTTTTTGGACTAAAAGTGTATACATCTTTTTATTCTTCTGTGTTACTCTTTTGTGACCATGGGATGAACTACTTAGATATTTGCTTGCAGCCATCAAGCAGCGGATGGAGAAAGATATCGATGAAGTTGGAAAAATCGCACGTATATCAAAATTGAAACTCGAGGAACTTGACAAAGATGTATGCACTTATCATTTCTCGGGATCAAAATGTTTACCTTTTCATCCTATATAACCAAAAGCCCATCATTTTTTTCCCCCAGCCCCTTTAGCCTCTGAAAGGAGAGAAAGATAATCATTTGGAAGGACATAAATAGGGACCACATGTTTTGTTATGTTATGTCTTTCTAAGAAGGTCGCTATAATATTTCTCTGTGTCTTCTTTTGAGGATTTCTTAGCATCAGGGTGATTAATGATTAAAAAGGATCGCAGACCTGTATGCCATCTTAATTATGATCTAACAATGCCTACAAAAGATACTATTTCAATTGGCAACCTGGCTACTTTCTTGTTTTCCATGCTCATTTTTTGTCGTAAACAAAATGGAGGCTTGAAGAACAGAGGTTGGGAGAGAATTTGTTTCAACGGATACACTTCTTACAGCCGTTTATATTTTTAATGGTTATTTTTCCCAGAGATTTCTTTAGAAGCTTTCACTTTTCAGTTCACCTAGTCTGTTTTCTTGAACTCCTTGTGAATGGTTTCATTACCTTGGTTTTCACATACAATTCATTTTTGCATTCATCAATGTCTATCATTTATAGCTCAATAGCTTGAGCCCTGTTTATGAATAATTTCTTTTCCATGGTGATCTCGCATTTAGCGATTCTGTAGATAGAATGCATCCTTTGGCTCCAGCTTGCAATAATTATTTCTAAAAAGAAATCCAGTCAATTTATAAAATTTCTTCCACTGAAAACAGAATTTGGTCAACAGACAAAAGCCAGGCTGCGGAAAAGGATCAGGCGTAGATCGTTCAAGAACATCTACTACTGTGTAATTTAATATTTTTGAATTGTGGTTTGTAAGCACAAGTATAATATCTGCCTTTTCATTTATGCCTTTTTCTTTTTTTGCTGGATGCAGTGCACTCAAGAAGAAGTTGAAGGAGAAAATGTCTGAATTCCAGGTGATAAACCCATACTATATTTCTATATTCAAGATAGCAAAGCTAGTTGTATATATTTAATCAAGGATTTGACATTAATTCTAATGCATGAGAGCTGCATTGTTAAATTCCAACTTAAAGATGGCTAGGTAGGATACTCATCATATTACTATAAACTTTTTTACACATTATGGCTTGACATTATCTGGAAGTTTACATTTTAAAGCTCAAGTATGGATGCTCTCTGTAGCTGAATCTTCCTGCAACTCAAGATGCATGCTCTCAGTAGCTGAATTTTTCTGCAGCCATACTTTTCACCATCAGGTCTTTGTCCAAGTCCTCGGTAAGCAACATACCAGATATGGGAGCATAAGACGTTACAGAAAAATGTGTATCTTTAGTAAACCCATTGGCTAAAAAGAAAGGATTATCTGGAAATGGATGCAAATGGGGTGGAGGAAACTAGATATAGTTGCAAAGCTTTCTCTGAGCCAGCTATCAGTTTGAAGAAAAATAAGAGGAAAAAAGTGCAAAAAAGTAATGTGCCTGTCAGATACGCCTCTTTGTTTTACTTAGATGACTTTTGTAACCCATGATTCTCCATCCAATCAGATAGGTATCTGTTTGAACGAGAAATTTGGGATATCAAATAAATATCGGTTTGAAAGTTTTGACTTGGAGAAACCCTTTTTCTTAAACTTGATATTAAAACGTTAAGTTTTGCCCAATTGGATTTGGCAATTTAGGGTTTTGAGTTTGGACTGTACCCACTGACCTTGACTGGTGTTTATTCCATCACTATGACGAGCAACAACCCTTGACTAACTGCCCATGATAATATCCTGAAAGAAATTTAACACATAACTATTAAACTTGGTAGCAAGAGCATGACTAAGAGTGTCCATGACCTTTCCTATAAGGATTTCAAATGATATTAAGATGTGGGATATTTTAGAAAATTTGTAGGGCTTGTGCATTTGACAACCTTTGAAGATTGACATTTTTTAGAAAATTTCAGCGATTTTTAATAATTTTTAGACGAGTCAGGAAAATATTTTTCATTTTAGAAACTTAGGGTTTTAGTGTCTTGCATGTTTTTAGGGTTTTTACATTTTTGAGAAATTTCTGAAAATTTTAATGCTTTTTATGAAGATGATGAATAATTTTGATATTTTTTAGAAATTTTTAGGTTTTGAGGAATGTTTTAGGCATTTTCGGATTTTTAAAGGTTTTTACTGATATTTACCATTTTTTGTGTATTCTTTTGAAATTGGTTGGTGCTTTGGTCATTTTGGAAAAGTTCATGGTCGTTTTGGGAAAGTCAATATTTTTCAGAAAATTTCTGTCATTTTTCCATTGCTAATTCAATAATTACAGATTTTTCCTCGCTTTCTCTGATTTTTATGGATTTTTATCTCATGAGAGGTTTGTCAGTCATTTGGCCAACCTTCCAAAAGAAAACAAGGTGGGCCATACTTGGTTCACAGTCTGAAATGACATGGGTCAAAGACCAAACCATTTTCACTAAAATTAGGCCCATTAAGGGTCCGTGATTGAGCTAGATTGGGATAATTAAACCCACCAGGGGTCCATTAGTCAATAATTAGATAAGACCTATTAAGGATCCAATAGTGAAACCAGGCCCATAAACTGTCGATTAGTCATCATGATAATCCATTAATCAATCAAAAATTAGTGCCAAGTATTGCACATTGATTATAGGTAACTGGTCATTACCACATTAAATATTGATCATGAGTCATAGGGCAGTGATTTTGCGCATACAAAGTAATCTTAATCATCAAACACATTGTACTTTTTTTTTGAAAGTGGTTGGTACCATTAAATTGTATTAAAGTAAAAAGGAGGGATATACTAGTAATCGAGTAGTTCCCAAAAGATTCGTATTCAAAAATTCTGCACACCAAGCTGATGTGGCACCCTCTAACCTCCAACCAAACTCATTGTACTTTGAGAATGAATCATAGGCCATCAATCATTAAGTCCAAACGATCTTGATCATAGATCAAAGATCATTGATCTTTAATTATTAACATAAAATGATCTTGTTTGTCGATTATTAATTGGATGACGAAGGAGAGACTGTTTTCAGAATCTCCGAAAGGTGGGAGTGTGTTGCTCTTCTCTAAGTCTCCTCTCCAAGACCCCCCTGGGTGGGGGTGTATTTATAGTGGAGAGAGGTCGCCCAGTTTATTGGGGCTTGGTGGTGTGGGGAGGATGAGAGGACTCCCACTAAATTTTTTTTTGAATCATTTCTTTGTCGTTTGTTGAGTGGAGGTTGGGGGGGTGTGAGAGAAAAATCCCCACTCTAGTTATCTCACCACATAATGGGGTGTTTGGTTACGTTTTTTTTGATATTTTCTCTCTCAAAATTTATTTTGAGGAAAGAATGTGGACTAAATCATGTTTGGAGCATCTCTCCTAATTTTTAGGGAGGGAGTTAACTCTTCATTAAATTTCCCCAAATAAAAAATAACTCTTTCCTTTTTTTTTTTAAAAGAGCTCTCTCTCCCATAACCACCTCTTTCTCTCTCACACACATATGTCACCCTTCTTTCTCTCCCTCCCATAACCACCTCTCTCTCTCTCTCTCACACACACACACACACGATTACCACCTATCTCTCTCTCTTCAACCACGCCCTAATGAGGAAACTCCATACTCTCTTAAATATTATTTAGATTTTACCAAATATGTCAAAAGTTAAATTTTATAAATTCAAAAATTGTGGCAAAAATCACAGTGAAATATTTAAAAGAGAAATAGTCTTAAGAAAAAAATTACTCCCAAACACCCTATAAGTCTCTCTCTCTCTCTCTCTCTCTCTCTCTTCTTTTATGCACCAGCCTGCAAGAGAAGTAGAGCGAGTGGAAGTGAAGTAGAGAGGCAGCAAGTGGGTCCCACAGATTTCCCTCACTCATATTTTTAGTTTTCTTTCTTTTTCCTGTGCCAGCAGTCTTCTCTCTCCTTTTCCTTCATTCTTTTTTTTCTTCCTTTTTTATTCCAGGCAAGGGTCCTCATTGGAGACTCTCTTTTCCCTGTTTGCTGCAGCAGGAAGAGTCGTCCTCCTGGACACTCTCTCTCTCTCTCTCTCACACACACACACACACACACGCGCGCGCGCGCACACACACCCACACCCACACACACACACCCCCACACCCACACCCACACCCACCAGTCTTCTCTCTTTTGCTGTGCGCCAGCGTTGGGCTAGCTGGAGAGAAGGGCACACTCCTTTTGTGCTTTCTTTTTCCTTCTCTCTCTCCCTCTCTCTTCAGTTTCTTCTTCCTCTGTCTTTTTCTTTGTTCGTCTCTTTCTCTTCCCTTCTTTTGTGTTGCAGAGTAGATCTTCTGTTCATGTTGCTGCAATGCTGGTCTGCATATTCATCATCTATATATATATTGCTTGCGAGAGAGAGAATGCAGGTACGATGTAAATACAAATGCTAAACTCTGTCCCTCAAGGGTGGGAGAGTTGGTTGAGCCTTGCGGCTGTCCATTGGGCAAACCATGAGGTCACGAGATTGATTCCCACCTGTGGACACCTGCAATGGATATCCACACCGTGATCGGGAGTACCCACTGCTCGAGAGAGGTTTGCCCTGCCCCAGCTTAGGCTACTGGTGATTCAAACTTGATCTTGGGTGGGTGGGCTTACTCTTGGATCCCAAAAAGGTACAAATGGTAAACTCAGATATAGTATGCAATAGCCTGCAGCCCAGCTCAGGTTCCACAGATGTGATCAACCACTTAAAAATGTGGCTTCACAATGTTTGCTATTTCATGTGCATACCAAAGTTAATGATGTAAACTACAGATGAAAGGAAGAACAACAAATAGAGAGAGAGAGAGAGAGAGAGAGGATGGATTTCCTGTTACTCTCGTCTGTTGGATCACATAAATGTAGATCTAATGGATAACAACACACGAATAAGATGTGCTGAGAACCTTCGGTGTGCCTAAATTCACTAGGATAAAGGGGGTGGCGATGTGGAGGAAAGTTCGGTAGAAAAAGCTTTTTCTTGTTTAGAAGGCAAACATGCATCTGACCATCTGATTGGCAAGGGAATGCCCATCAGATGGCGCACTGCATGCTGGGCAAGTTGGCCCAGTGCACAGTGGTGGAAATCCTAATGGCCCACTGCATGCGATCTTTCTGCTGAGATGGACTTTTTCCTTCCATTTTTTTTTTCACGAGAGATCTTTTGATAGAATAAATTCAGTGGTTAGGAGCATGGGAACAGAAAGCTTTCCTGTTATCAGGTAACAGGAAGGTATTTCTTACATATATGTATATATATTATCCTCATCATCTCTCCATTTTCTGTTTATATTTTTTGTTAAAACAGTATCTCCTTTTGGTTAGTGCTATGTGCTTATCTTTGGTCTGGTTTAGCTCGAGTATCAGTCCTATTGGTCCTCAACTGAACGTTCTATCATGCTGGGCTGGATCCCACTGACTTAATTACCTGAATGAGCTGTGGCAGGAAGGTTGTTTCATGTGAAACCTGTTTCAAATGTGAGGTGGTATCTATGCAAGTCATCTCAAATGAAGTGGCATGATTAGCCTGATCTAGTTCCAGTCATATCCAAAGCTGCTTCTTAAACAAATCAATAGGTTAGACAATATTTTTCTGTTAAATTTCTTCAAAATCCTGTATGAAATTGACCCTTGTGCAAATATGGGAATGTTGGGGAGGAAAACTTAAATTCACTAAGCCTCAATTTGGTAGGGAGTTAGATTAATAGTGGACTAACTCAACCCGCTTAAAGTAGTATGGAGTTAACCCATTTTTAATTTGATAGGAGAAGAGTTAATCTGGGAGTAAGGAGGTGGGCTAACCTATTTTTAATCTAGTGTGATTTGATAAGGAGTAGGTTAACCCGGTGATGATGGCAACCAAAATATTATATTTATGTCTCTTTTTAATTTTTTAATATATCTCTCATTCTCTCTCTACCTCTCTCCCCTCCCCCCCTCTCTCTCTCACACATTAATTACAAGTTTAGGTTACTATTCATCTTTAAATTTTTTATTTTATATTAATTTTAAATTATTTCTAATATATGCTATAAATTAAATATATCATAAAAATAAAAATCTTTTTGATAAATAACATAATTAATATCACTAATTAAAATTTAAAACATGGAAACGTCATTAATTACGGCTTAAGTTACTGTTCATCTTCAATTTTTTATTTTATTTTAGTTTTTAATTATTTTTAATATAAGTTACAAATTAATATATCATAAAAATAAAAAAATTTTGACGTAGAAACATAGAAATGTAATCAATTTTACTAAATAAAATTTAAAATGTAGAAACGACATTAATTATGGGTTTAGGTTGCTGTTCATCTTAAATTTGTTATTTCATTTAAAATTTTTAAATATATTTTTAAAATAATTTATAAAATAAATATATCTTGAAAATAAAATATTTTTTATAAATAACATAATTAATTTCACTAAATAAAAGTTAACGTTGAAACGTCATTAATTATCGGTTTAGGTTACTGTTATCTTAAAATTTTTTTATTTTACTTTAAAATTTTAAATATTTTTGATATATTCTATACAATGAATATACCTTGTATCTAAAATGTTTTTGATAAATACATAATTATTATCACTAAATAAAATTTAAAAAGATCATTAAATGCGAGTTTAAGTTACAATTCAGCTTTAACCTTTTTAGTTTTATTTTATTTTTTAAAAATATTTTAATATATTTTTCAAAATGAATATACTTTGAAAATATTTTTAATAAATAATATAATTAATATCACTAATTAAAATTTAAAATATATGAACGATCATTAAATGTTAGTTTAAGCTACTGTTTATCTTTAAATATTTTTATTTTATTTCAATTTTTAAATATTTTAAATATATTCTATAAAATGAATATAATATGAAAATAAAAATTTATTTAATATATAACACCATTACTTTAACTAGATAAAATTTAAAAGTGAACATTTTAATCGTTGTTTAATAGTAGGCATAGATAAAGAGAGGAGAGAGACCGATAGAGAGAGAGAGAGGGTGGGGGCATTTATTGCGATGCTCAGGAGGTTAACCCACATTAACCCACCTCTGGAGGTGGGTTTCAAAACCCAGGAATAACCTTGGGTTAGCCCTTAATCTAATCCAATTAAACTAAAGTTGCAATCAAATCACAAAAAGGGTTAGCCCTGGGCTAACTTCGGGTTAACCCAGGGCTAACCCTCAACCAAAAAGGGGCTAAGGGTGAGTAGGGATCTCCTAGAATGGAGGGAGATCTAAGCTGGCTTCGACAGTGATCTAGCAAACATTTCATTCTGAGTGACTGGGGATCCTGAGTTCCTCTAAAGTGGAAGGATGACTCTTCTGGCATGGATCAACTACGGGGTGAATGTGGATGTTTTGTTACCCTGTTTTGGGCTTTTCTCATTAATCCTTGAAAGGAAGATGATGGAGAGAGAGAGGTTTTGGTGGTGTGAGGAGAGGGGACCGACCAGCCTCATTTGTATATTAAAGTGAGACCAAAAGAATTGTGAAAACCTCATAAAGAGGGTGACTAGAGAAAAGGGAGGGGGAAGATAGGATATCAGTCCTTACAAGAACTATAATTAGAAAAATACCGCTAATAACAAAAAACTCTCTACTACACTTCCCCTCAAGTTTAGATATCACAGATGCTTAACTTGCTCAGACTAGAAGTTACTGAGCTTCAATTCGAGCTTTGGTGAAGATATTTGCAGTCTGATCTTGTGAGTTCACATGGGGTAAACACAACTCTCCAGAATCAAGCTTGTCCCGAATAAAGTGCTAGTCAATCTCAATGTGTTTAGTCCACTCATGTTGTATTGGATTGTTAGGAATATTAATTGCTACCTTATTCTTACAGTAGAGCTTTATAGGTAACTCCACTTGTTTTTCTAGATCACTTTAAGATAAGTTTTAACTAGAGTAACTTAGTAAGCCCGTGTGCTATTGTTTTGTATTCTGCTTCAACATTAGTTCTGGCACATATTGTTTGTTTCTTACTTCAAGTAACCAGGTTACCACAATGAAAAGTACAGTATCCAATAGTTGACCTCGTATCATCTTTAGAACCAACCCAGTCTGAATCATCATATCCTTTAATAGTCAACTGATTTGTCTTTCTGAAAAGAATGCTTTCTGCTGGACAAGATTTGTAGTATCATAAAATACGCTCCATGGCCTTCATGCGAGTCATTTTTGGTTGCATATACTGACTTACCATGTTTACAACATATGATAGGTCAGGCCGAGTCAAAGATATCAACCAGTTTTTGATATGAACCACTATCCTCTGGAGAGCGTTTCTCACCAGCCTCTTCTGTTAATCCATGATTTAGCTCAATTGGAGGCGCTGTTGGTTTGCATCCCAGTTTTTCCAATCTCTATCAATAAGTCGAGCAAATATCCTTTGATAGATATAAATCCCTTCCTTGGTCCTGGCTACTTTGATACCTAGAAAATGCTTCAATTCTCCTAAATCTTTGACTTCGAATTCAGCAGACTACTTGTTCTTTAGATTCTGAACCTTACAAGTATCATCGCCTGTAATGATCATATTGTTGACAAACAAGGAGGACTGTACCATGACCATGTTGAAGGAGTGTGGAGTCTGATCCGGATGTTGGTAGGCTTCCCCCTGTCCTTTTGCGGATCCAACCTCGCGGTAAGTTGGAGGGGGGTTGCAGGGGGGCAGCGCCCCCTTGCCATTAAGGCCGGGGGTTCTGGGGCGGAGCCCCCAAGGCGAAAATTCTGGGGGGTATTATTGTAATTTCACCCGGGAGGGTTGCCTTAGGCTCCTTGTATATAAAGGCATCATCTCTTGTAATTGTTCCTTAGTGCGAAATAAGAAATCTCAGTGCGGCCGTGGATGTAGGAAGGCACATCGCCTCTCCGAACCACGTAAATCTCTGTGTTCTTGTGGTTTGATCTCTTCTTCCCCCTTCTTTCTTCCTCTATTGTTTGTCCATCTCTACAGGTACTCCGATTTCTAACAGACCATTGTTCTACTTTACAAATAGTGTGTGATCAGCATTTGACTGTTTAAACCAAAATTTGATGATGGCATGACAGAGTCGCTCAAACCATGGCACTGGGTGACTGTTTCAGCCCATAGAGCCTTCCTGAGTCTACAGACTTATCCTTTTGTATCAACACCTGGAAGAGACGAGGTTCCCATCATCCCCCCCCCCCCCCCCCCCCCCCCCCCCCCGCCCAAAAAAAAAAAAAAAAAAAAAAAAAACACCTGGAAGAGACAACATATAACTTCTTTTTGCAGATCACTATTCAAAAAGGTATTTTTCACATCCATCTTATACGAAGCCCAAGAATATTGCACCGCAAGAGACAGAATCACTCTTATAGATTTCAGCTTTACCATAGGTGCAAAAGTCTCTAGATAGTCAATGCCATAAGTCTGAGTGAATCTTTTTGCAACAAGTCTAGCTTTGTATCTTTGGATTATACCTTCGGCATCATATTTGATGGTATACATGCTTGGCTCCAATTGGAGTCTTGCCTTAAGGCAAATCAACCATTTCCCATGTATCATTTCTGTCAAGTGCATTTAACTCCTCTTGCATTGCTTGCTGCCATTTAGGGCCCTTAACTGCTTCAGAAAAGGAATTTGGAATAGAAACTGAGGATATGGCTGACAAAAAGGTATGATAGTGAGGAGAAGTGTGAGACAAGCTGATGGGATACTTTATGTAGTCCTGAACTCTTTTGCGAATTGCAATAGGTAGATCCAAGTCTTTTTCAGGAGAAGGGTGAGGTTCCTCAAGTTCATCTGGACTAGCAACAAGATCACAGCCTGGGTGCATAACAACCTTTGGAATTGGCTGATCAGTAGCTAGTCTATCTTTGAACTTTTTCTTCCTGTATGCAATCATAGGCTTTTCAGATTTCTGTAAACCATTAGCAGCTTGAACTTGAGATCGAATGTCCCATGTGGCAGAACTAGAGGGCATAAAGGAAATAAAGGAGGGTGGTAGGGAAGGTAAAACAAGAGTAATAGTGGCCACAATAGTATCACCAAGTGTCTCCCCTTGAGACCGAGTCCGGGGAGAGTAGTAGGACTCAGACTTGAAGAACATGACATCTTTCCGAACAAGAGTACGATGGGTAGAGGGATCATAGCAACGGTAGTCCTTTTGAGTTGTGGAATATCCAAGAAAAATGCCACGAGTAATGCGATGATCAAGTTTGGTACTACCAAGCTCAAGCGAATGAATGTAGCAAAGGCAACCAAAGACCCAAGGCAACAGAGAAAAGAGTGGTCTATCGGGATAAAGAATAGAGAATTAGAGATGAGGTTGCAATCCTCAAGACTCTTGGACGGCATGCGATTGATTAGATAATTGGCGGCCAGGACAGCATCAGCCCAAAAGGATTTAGGAAGGTGGCGTTGAAACAAGAGTGCTCGGGCTGTCTTAATGAGATGACGATTTTTGCGCTCAACAACGCTGTTCTATTGGGGAGAATAAGCACGATAACTTATGAATGATGCCCTCATTTTCAAGAAAGACATTGACGTTACGAGCAAAATATTCGCGAGCATTATCCGAATGAATGACTTTCACAGTCTTGTTGAACTGAGTCTGTACCATGTTGCAAAAACTTAGAAAGCACGTGCTACTTCATCCCGAGATTTTAGGAAGTAAAGCCATGAATAGTGAGAGTAATCATCAATAATTATAATAACATATTTATGTCCATCCAAGGATGAGATTGGAGAAGGGCCCCACACATTAGAATGCACAATATCAAAGGAAGAAGTGCTCTTGTTCATAGAATAGGGAAATTGAGTTTTGTAATGTTTGGCCAACTGGTAGACTTGACACTGTAAAATTGGACATCAACTCACTGAAATAAAGTAGGAAACAAGACCCTCAAGGAACAAAAGGAAAGGTGCCACAATCTAGAATGCCACAATTGGATCTCATGTAGTCTCTTGTCTAAGCTGGATGCCAGAAGACTAAAACACACTCTTCTCACGTGGCTTGCAGACCTATAGACCATCTACTTCACGACCAATCCCAATTGTTTGCTTTGTGTCTAGGTCCTAAAAAACACAATGATCAGAAAGAAAAAGATTACAGAACAATGTAATTGTTTGGTGATATTGCTCACGGAGAGCCGATTAATAGAAAGGGAAGGAGCGTGAAGAGTGGGAGATAAAGTAAGATGATCAGAGGGTTTGATGGAGCCTTTCCCAGCCACAGTGGCACGAGTGCCATCAGCGATAATAACTTTATCTTGGTTCGACAACAAAGAATAAGAAGTGAAGGATGTAAAGATACTATTCATGTGGTCCTTTGCACCCGAATCAATGAGGAGTGGTTAGAGAATCGGGTGGAGGCACTGAGGGTGGCACCATGTATACCTGAGGAAGTAGAAGAAGATGATGGTGGTGTGAGAACCTGAAGCTGTAAGAGGAGCCATTGAAATGTAGCGATATTAGAGGGAGGAAAGCATAGCAGGGCCAGAAGCAATGTTAGTAGAAGATCCACCTTAAGCAGGCAGAGAGGACTGAGAGACTGCCACATTACCCTTGGCTTGCCTTTCCTTCTTAGTTTTGAACTTATAAGGTTTCGTTTCAAGAAATTTTTCCTAGCAGAAATTGGTGTCATGATTGGTGCAGCCACGATGATGACACTTATTGTGACACCGCACCTTTCCACTGCCAGACTTATTCTTGACGGTGGTAGTAGCAAGGGCAGAGTATTCACCCAAAGTGGAAGTAGGAGCAGTGTGTTATCTGCTGCCCATAACCTGATGCCACTGCTCTACGCTTAGAACTTTGAAATAAGTCTCCACCAACGAAAGAGCAGGATCTACGTTCTGGATCTGTTCCCTCAAAACATGATATTTAGAATTCAGTCTACCTAAGAACTTGACAATTTTATCATCTTCTTGCAAAAAGAGATCTCTTATGATCTTCCAAAGATGTCCATTTGGCAGTACGGTAGACATTCAACTCATTCCAGAGTGAGGTAAGAGCACAGACGTAGTTCATGATAGAATAAGAGCCATGCTTCAATTCATGGATGTTATGGCTCAATTGATAGAGTCGAACCTTGTTTGTCTTCCGACCATGGAGACTAGTCAAGGTCTTCTACATGTCAGCTGCAATGGACTTGTGGAAAATAGTGGGGGGGATCCCGGGGATAATGGAGTTAACCAAGACATGACCATGCTATTGTCACGTCACCATGTGCCATATTGAGGGTCCTTGGCATCCGGAATCTTTTGATTACTAGTCAAGAACCTTAATTTCTCACACCCGATCTATGTAGTTAGAGGCGGGAGGCGACCAAGGCAACCAAGGGGTCGCCTCATGCCTCAAACGCCTAGGCGATGGCCTAGGTGTTTGAGGCATTTTATTAAAAAATATATGCAATAAAAAATATAAATATTTGTCTAAATATCACAAAAAATACATACACACTATCAAGATTTTCAATAAAATTAACAACAATCAAGATTTGAGGCGAAAATACATAGGGTAAGTCAATCAAGGTCTCATGGGACCAACCCTCCTGGGAGTGAGGCGCTCGAGGCAAAGTGAGGCGGTTTGGGGCCGCCTCGCCTCAAAAACCGCCTAGGCGCGCTTTTGATAACATAGCACCCGATGATGTAGAGTTCAACAGCAATAGCCCAGGAAGCATAGTTATGCTTTGTAAGCTTGTCAGAAGTGATGTGCAGAGTTGTCTGGCCGGTAGAGACGAGGCGCAGGTTGAACCACAGGTGAAGAAGTGCTCAACGGTATAGAGTTCTCACCGGCCATCGTAAAGGATGGAAGAAGGTGAGACAATCAACAATGAGGAGAGGGAAGCGACTGCTGCACTCTCAGATAACTGCCACATAAGAGAAAAGTGGCAACCACTGTATCCATGGATGTCCACCGGACGAAGGGAAGAGAGCCACGGTCCAAAGAGACACCTTCTGCGACTTTAGCAGAGGAAGGATTTGGACCGCAGGCTGAAGGGTGATGATCTGCAAGCAAGTGCGCAGAGAAGAATGCCCGGAAAAAGAGATTTCGTCTCCCTTTGTGGAAGAGAGAGAGAACGCTAGAAGGGTCACACTGGATAGATCACCAAGAGAAAAAGAAAGGAAGAAGCAAGGAGTTCACTCTTGCGCTAACAGGAAGGTACCCCAGGGAGTATTGCAGAGAGGATCTCCAGAAAAGAGGAAGGGTACCTAGGAGGGATACCACTCTGATACCATGAAAGGAAGACAGGCCAATGGAGAGAGAAAGAGGTTCTGGCGACTTGAGGGGAGAAGATTGACCGGCCTCATTTATATATTAAAGTGAAACTGAGAGAACTACACAAGTACCCTTCATAAAGACATCGACCAGAGAAAAGGAAAAAAAAGAGATATGCCATCAATCCTTACTAGAACTATAATTAGAAAAACACCCCTAACAACAAAAAAACTCTACTTCACTACAATCCTTATTTACTGCAACAAGTTCAAGAGTTTTCTGGTGGCAGGATGAGATCAGAGGGAAGTCAAGGTGTGCCACATTTAGGACATAAAGAAGAGTACTATCTGCCCCTGTCACATGCACTGTGGGTGTCATTCCTCCCAATACTGCCTGTGTATGCTCCCAGCTTTAATATCTAGGGATTGAAGTCTGCATCGAAACTTGTTGATGGAGTGAGGGAGGCAGAGCTAATTTCGTTCCCCAGATGTCAATGATGCTTGAAGGGGTTTACTGTTATGTCTTGCATCTTTGTAGTAATCCTGGGTTCTGCTCTCAGCCTATGATCCCTAGTGAGAGAGAATCAAAATTTTTCTGCTTCTATACCTGCCATCCCTCATTTCTCTCTCTCTCAGCCTCTGTGTGTGTGTGTGTGTGTGTGACCCCTAGTGAGAGAGAATCAAAATTTCTCTGCTTCTACACCTGCCATCCCTCATTTCTCTCTCTCTCAGCCTGTGTGTGTTTGTGTAATGATATAGTGTGTTTCACTAAATAACTTGAGATTTTTTAGGACTTATAAATAAGTACTGAGTTGGAGGGGTGGATCCATAAATATGTAAGATTGTAAAGGTTGAAAACTAAAAAATGTCATAAAAATTATCTGGCAATTTCTGATTTTGTATGTTTAAGCAACCCCTTGGTCACCTCAGTTGCCGCACACCTTTGAGTACATAGGGCTCAACCCTATCTGGTGGGTGGGATTGACCTGTGGTCTGTTCAAAGTGTTTCATAGAGAGATGCGGAGGAAAAATGAATGGACAGAAGAGAGGAGACTGAAGAGAGTTATTCAGAGCCTACTTGCAAAATTTTCACTAATATACTGTGTAATACTTAAAGGGGGCCCTGCAGCCCAACTTTGGATAATAGTGGTGCTTCACAGTACCCATGAAGTTGAATTAAGTTCATCATAATTAGCTATTGGATATTTAACAATGTGTGGCTCTTTGATGTACCATTAGATATTTAAAAGCAGATGTTTAAATATTTGAAAATTTGACTTAGCCTAGTGGATGTTTAGATATTTGAAAATTTAACAAAGTCCTTGACTAGAAGTCCATGGTATCCTCTGGCTTCTTGCCTACCTTTAGATGCTGAGGTGGTATGCCTTTAACATTTAGGAATGACCCAAGTCCCTGGTGACTTACCTTTCAATATTTAATGGTGATCCTCTAATCCACCTTTGGAATTGCATCTCTAACATTTGAGAAATTGACTAGAGTCCATATTAACCGAAGGAGAGAGTGCACAGTGCCAGAGTTCCACTGAGACGAGGTTGCATTCTTGCTCATCGACATTGCCGAGGTCATGAGCAGTGGCTGCTGAGAGATGTTGCCCACTTCAAGTGGTGGCTGGTGAGAGATATCATCTTCATGCTGGAGGGGGAGGGGGTTAGGGTTTCAGAGTGGCGAAGATGAATAGGACTCAGGAGGGAATGGGTTAGGCCCTTTGGGTGTATTTATTCCCCAGGACAATATGAACCAGATCCTGGGCTGAGGCAACAGCCTAAGTGGCCCAGACACTTCAGGTAACATGTGACTGCACTGAGGTGACTTTGCATCACCTAACCTTGCCTTGTTGCCTTGGTGATCGCCTCAGTCACCTTTCATGACATATCTTGATTCTGGGTGGGTGGCTTTACTCTTGGTCTTCAAAAAAAAAAGGAAAAAAAAAGGAAAGAAAGAAAGGATAGCATAGTTTGGGGTGGTCTTACATAGGCCCTTCACCTCCTTGGCTAACAGTGACATGCCACGACTTGATCTTTGAGTGGCTAGGATGATGGGGCATGCTGTTGTGGGATTGATTTTTTTATTAGCTTTATAGAGAGAAAATCTGCATGAAAAAATGTTCAGTAAATATGAATGTGAAAATAAAACGACAGTTAAAACAATTTAGAGTATGATGCTCTGATTTCTTTTTTAAAATATAGATTATATACATTTGAATGAGTGCTGATTGGTCCTCAAAATGACGATCCTACTAATGCGGCTGACGTTCCTCCAACAGCAACCCTTCTTCTCCCCAAACTGAGTTTGGTGAGGATATGAGTCATCTGAGTTAAAAGGTGGGAGTAAAAACCACCTTTGATTATTAGCATGGAAGGACCTTCTCTTTCTTTTCTTTTCTTTTATTATTTTTTTCTTTTTCCTTTTCTACAAGTGATTGGCCACAAGCAGACCTTCTTCTCTCCTCTCCCTTCGGAGGGAACCACAATTAAATACGTTCAGAAGAAGGCTTATGGCTGGGGGAGGGCCCATTGCTAAAACACATAACAATGGGCCTTTAGCCCATCACTAGTTATTTCTAACGGTGCTCCCCACCTTGGCAGGAAATGTTAACAACCCTTTGGTGTGGTTCAGGGATCTCAACAATTGCTTCCCCTTCTAGATGCTTATATAGGTGCTCTCTCATGAGAGGATATTCAAGAGATAATGATTTTAAGGGTATCTCCATTTCTATGTAAATAAAATTTTACTAGGGTATTTATTTAAAAGTCTCTTCATAATATATTGTTCTGGTTCTAGCAAAGTAATGCAAAAAGGAAAGTATTTGAAAAACCATACGAACGGCTGGTTGAATGAATAGGTTAGCAATGGGTGAGCAATGCTAGTTGATTTAAAGAGAAAGTTGAGCAATTCCTAAGACTTTACGTACAGGTCAGATGAGTTGGATATGTCTTCATCAACTCCAAGGAGCAGTTATAAGAATAACATGAAAAACTTGTCTCTAGGAACTCAAGTTTCTGAGAGATGTTAAAGAGGAAGTGTAGTTACCCAGTTAGTCGGAAAAGGCCACAAGGACAGAAGGGTGAAAATGTGCCAGTGTGAAGCCTCCACTGGGGACTGAGACAGAGATGAATCAGATTAGTCCCATATTGGAAAGCAAGCAAATGCAGACAATACCTCTCAAAGGTCAGAGTGGGTCGTGACGGGAAGTGACTCTATTGACTGATGGTTAAAAAGAAAAGGGTGAGGAGGAGCAACCTTTTATGTGAATATTGTTGAAGGGTTATCCTCAGATAAATCTTGATGTCTGACTGTTGCATTTGTTGTATAGAATGTACCCTAGTTTTCTTGTTAAAGTTGTTGAATGATGAAATTACTGATGCCAGCTGCTTTGAGATTAGTGCTCTGCAATAGTTTCATTATTATCTTGGTCATCCTTATTATTCTCTTAGACGACATTTGCCCCTGCACTTGGTCATCGATGTCATATGTGGTTGATTAAACTTGGAAGTATGTAGCTGGTGTGATGTGTCTACTGAGATGTTAAGTGGATGGTATTTTGTTCATAGCTGTGTCCATTAAGATTTTGTTCACATATCCTTTTGGTTTTTCTGA
The DNA here is from genome assembly GCA_022559845.1 of Amorphophallus konjac. Taxonomy (NCBI): domain Eukaryota; kingdom Viridiplantae; phylum Streptophyta; class Magnoliopsida; order Alismatales; family Araceae; genus Amorphophallus; species Amorphophallus konjac. Next base: position 156,301,106 of record CM040121.1, read on the forward strand.
GTCTTGTTTCAAATGTTGGACTTTTTCATGCCTGGTAACTTATTCTGCCTCTATATACCAATGTATCTCATCTCTTGACACTTCATCTTTTTACTATTCTAATAAAATTTGTTCTATGAGTGAAAAGAGAAAATCCTGTCCAAAACTGATCCTAGTACAACTTGATACAGGTCAGATTGAGATGTGAAAATATGTACTGACCCACACCTGCTTCCATAAGAAATGGTTAAAGTTTGGAATCTTCTTTTCCTTCATAGATCATGAAGAACAAGTTTAAAGATGGACTGTACCAAATTCATCGACAGAAAGAAAAAAACAATAAGAGGATACACATTTTAGCACAGAATATCCCAGTTTGATATTCTGTACCACCATTCCTAATATCCTGAAATTAGCCACTCAATATGATGAAAAATTGACACATTATTAATGAGAACAATGAAAAAATGTATAATAAAGGGTCACTTACAAAAGGGGATAGTGGCAGCAAGTGCAAAGTCTAGCAGGTTGGTTTTCCTCTTCTTTTTTTTTTGGTGGGGGTGGGGGTGTTGATCCTTCTCCTTGGCTTATGGGTGGTGGATGGTCAATGGACAGGTTAACCATGGCCACGAGTCTCCCTCCTCTCTCTTTCTCTTGCTTGTAGGTGGTCAATGGACAGTGGACAGCTTGACGAGGCCCAAGAGCCTCCCTCCTTTTCCCATTTGGCTTGCGGAGCAATGGTGTGTGGTAAGTTGACAGAAGCAGGTCAACAATGGCAGGTGGCTCAACACAGCCACATGCCTGTCCAAATGTTCATAACACTATGGTGTGTAAAAGGTGGAAGGAAGGCATGGGTTTCAAATCCTTGGGCTTGAATGATCTGAAAGTAACGGGTAATGGGGACGGATTTTGAATCACCCACAAACCTGCTGGTCTAATTGCATGACCACAGTCACATGACTTGATGATCTTTACCTGCTTTCGGCTGTGTTTCGGGCATTTTGCATCTCGGAAGCCAGAGACACAGAATCTCAAGAGATCTAGAGAGATTGTTGGGAGATTGCAATCCATGAACTGTGGTCCCACTTGATTTGTATTCATAGACTCAGCTTTTCATAGTCGACGGATTTCTCTTTTGATCTTTTTATCAGTCTGACATTCTCTATGCACTGTTGTACATTAGTTGTAATTGGCAGATGAAGGCTGTTCACTTTCTTGAGGCGAGGGTGGTGTAAAGGATACTTGATAGGAAATTTCCATATTCCTTGTCTCAAGTGGACCAAAAGCTGTAAGAGGGTTTTTCAGATATGTTCATTCTTGGGGGAAGGGTGGGCTAATTCAGATAGGAGCACCTGCCCTCAACCCAACACCTCCAGAAGAAAATGTAAATCTGGGAACTCCCTCCATATAATCCAAAACCCCAACCATTTATTTTTCAGAATTGTGTTTCTATTGTCCCACTTGTGGAATGCCAGTGCAGGTGGTGGTATTATTTTCATAACAAAAAGAAATGTCTAAAGAGACAAAACAAAGTCCAAAAATTCACTAGTTTTGTTCCATGAGCACAGATTTGTATCAGTCACCATCAATAGGGCATTTGGCCGACACAACTCTACTTAAGAAACAAGTTCATGGGTTCAACACCCATGGGTTCCACAAACATGGGTGATGTGTGCCTCTCACATACCCTAGGGTTTACCCCACCTTTCTCCCCCTCTCATACATACACCACGCATATATATTATGTACAATCAAACAAACATGCATACATGCATAAAAGCATACATGTTAATTTCTTTAATTTTTTTTGCTTACTTTGCAGGCTTTGAGGGAAACCATCCAACAAGAATATCGGGAAGTTGTTGAGAGAAGGATTTTTACAGGTTCTTTCTTGTCCTATCATGACATGGAAATAATGTCAATGGTTACACTATGCTGTGCCCTAAATTTTTATGCTTTTCTGGATTTTGTGTGAGCAGTAACGGGAAATCATGCTGATGAGGAGGTCAGTAGTTATTGGTTAACACGTTATAAGTTTGTACAGCATTTGCTCTTGGTATTCATCAAATTATATATGGTTGGGTTTGATTCAACAGACAATTGATCGGTTGATAGAAAGAGGGGACAGTGAGCAAATATTTCAGAAAGCAATACAGGAACAAGGGCGAGGCCAGGTATGTTGCTATCTAACCTTTGTTTGGTAATATGAATTTCTTGTGCTTTTCGAATGGTACATAGTGGCCTACATTCTACTATTTCTTGAACAAGGGAATAGAGTTATAGATGAAAGGGCTTTTATCCTTCTGTACTTGTAGGTAATGGACACACTCGCAGAGATACAGGAGCGTCATGATACTGTAAGGGAGATAGAGAGGAAGCTCCTTGAATTGCAGCAGGTATTACATTTTTTAAGGCCATTGTGAAACTAATAAATTTACTAACTTTTATAGCTGCTATGAAGTTTAGCCAGTGAATTACATTCTTTCTCAAATCTGGCAGCATGATATCTGTGGTGGTTTAACCCCCAGTCCATTAGAGCCTTAATCTGTCTATTGTATATTTACTTCAAAACTTATGAAATGAGTGGTGTCTTATCAAAGCCGATGCTTAGAATAAGTTAGAAATGTTCAGCTCTCTGCATTTGATACTGCTAATATACGATTTCATGAATGTATAGATTTTCTTAGATATGTCAGTGTTGGTTGATGCCCAAGGTGACATGCTCGACAACATTGAGTCGCAGGTAACGAACTGGGATTCCTCATCTGATAAATTAGTGAATTTTCAGTGCTTCAATTCAATATTCTTTGTTTGGAAAATATGAAACGGCAATTGTTAGTTAGCGAGAGACTGATGTGTGCATGTTTAGCTGTGGAAGTACTGCTTCCTAAAAGATTGTTCTTTATTTCTTCACAGGTTTCTAGTGCTGTTGATCATGTTCAATCAGGGACGACAGCACTCCAGAGGGCGAAAAGACTGCAGAAAAATTCACGTAAATGGATGTGCATTGCAATGATCATCCTTCTTATAATAGTTGCCATCGTCGTGGTCGCAGTGGTTAAACCATGGAGTAGCGGCAAGAGTGCGTGAATGTTTAGGATACTTGGTGTAGAAAATATTTTTTGTTCAACAATTCTGTCATTCCAGGTCATACGCATTGGTGCCTTGTTACGTTGCATGCCTTTTTTTCTACTTTGGTGCGTGTGGAGCTTGTGTTTGCTTGGCCCTTCTTCTGAAGTAACTCGACTCCTTTTCGTCTTTTTACTGAGAGAGGGCTCTGCAGGTATTAATTGTGAGATGTTGTGTAATTAATATATCGGTTGAGTATTGCACTCGCGGTTGAACATCCCCGTAGTTTTACAAGTTCTCTGCTATTCTACATTAGATGTTGTTCAATGTCAAGAAACATCAACTATCATATATTGCGGAAGTCTCTCTCTCTGGTGAGATTCACCATGGTGATTATGAACTCTTTTTTTATCTGTAACCAATGAGAGGAGATGGTGCCAGGGCGAGATCACATTGCAGGCAGGACTTGTGGGCTTGGGTTTTTTTGTCTCGACAGTCCTGTGCATAACATGGACCAAGAAATGTTCGGCATGCTTCCACGAGCGTGGTGTCTTTGTTGAGTACCCGGCAACACCTGCCCCGGCACCTTCCTACGTGGAGGGAGAGTGGATCGTCCCTCCATGTGGACCCTTCAAAATCGAACCTGGGAATAATCCACCAGGATGACGTAGTTTCGGCTCCTGGAATTCCCAACCCTCGTGGACGACAGTTTCGATCGAAATTTAAAACGTCTTGAACGAATCGTATTGGTTTTGGATCGAAATGATTTGAAATATATAGGTCGAAATTAAACAAAATTAGATGTCTTGTAATTGGTAAAAAATAATATTTTATTTAATTTCGTGTTAAAATTGAAACTGAAATTGTTTTTGAAATTGTCGAGGTTCTTTGAGAATTGATCTCAATCAAATATCATTTTTGAAATCATTTTTTGTTATTTCTTATAAACAATGAGTGAATAGGGGCCGTCCTTTAGTGTGTAAAACAATAGATCCAATGGGTGCACTAAGATCGTACTGTTACTGGTTTGGATCGTGGTCAAATATCATTATATTATATATGTAAATATGTAGATTTCTTATCCCTGCTATGGGAAAAATAGAATATGGACAAGACTTTACATTTCGGAATTCCGCTTTTATTGACTAAACATCTTACGGAAGGATAAATTAGAAGATAGTACTTCTTGAAATCTTACGTAAGGATAAATTAGAAGAAAGTACTTCTACAAAAAGAACCACTGAACAAGCGTTCCGTAAAACTGAGCAGGTTGAACAAGCATTTTGTACGGCTGAGCACTTTGAACAAGCGCTCCTTAAGGTGGAGATATTGAGTCACGTACAATGGTGCAATCGTTGTTATCTTTAAGTTTTGGTTATAATACTGAGCGTAGCATCGTATAATTTAGCGTGTGTACGACAGGGCATTCATTCTCCACGTTGCAGCATGGGTTTCTATCGACTACTGTTGTCTTACCCAAGAAAGCATCGTTTGGTTGTTTCCCTCTTTTCTAATAATGTGTCTCATCAGATTGTGGATGCAGATGTAGAGAATACAGGCTTTGGGGACCTATTTTAAGGGAGTGGAGTGGAGTGGCACCTTTACCGTTAAATGGCATGACGTGGGATGCCTATTCAAGTTGGATGGCCTTCCTTGCTATCTGTGTGGGTGTACACATATCTCGTAAGATTAAAGATTCCATAAGGTTCAGTTTCTGTTTTTTCTTCTTCCCTAAAGTCTACCAGATAGTATAGGGTATTTTAGTGAGAAAAAAAGAAGTTTCCGGGAAAAAAAAACCTCGAGTACAAAATAGAGGTCTAAACTCTTAAAGGCAACGGCCCGATCGCAGCTATTGAAACTAAGTTATTTGAAGTCAATGGTCTATCTATCTATCTATATTTATGACAGGTATTAAAAAAAACTGCTCAAAACATGTTAGAAACCAAACTGGAGTAAGCACCAAGCAGTGGGTTCTCAAATCCCGAAGGAAAAAAAAAAGGTCCAGTTTAGGAGAGCCACAAACTGGATACAAAATATGTGACGAGATTTTCCAAATTCAATAGTTTACAAAGGGTGAAAGCAGAACCCAGAAAGCCTATTTAAGCTCCGTTTGATTACCAGACGATGCCGAACTGGTTTAAGCGTCGGGCGCCTTTCTCTTGTGACGTGACGATTGTTTCTGAGTGATTGAAATCAAGTTGAGCATTTCTTACGGCACATCATAGAAATCTCAATTACATCCTGAAGCTTTCCAGTCTAGAGTGAAGCTCCTAACTTCTGTGTCATGTATTTTTGTTAATTCTCAGACTGTGGGTTATATTATATAACCCAAGAACGTCTTGCGACAACCAGACTACGTCAGGGGCTGGGAAGGTCCGAGATCATGTTTGTTGTCTGCCGATCCCTCCTCTTCTTGTCGTCGTCGAGCATTTATCTCTCATTTATCTTGGTCTCAACTCCGGGGCTCAGAATCTAGAAGGGTTGTGGAGATTTTCTGCTGCTTTCTTCCACCGGACCAATTTTCCAATCAAATGCTTGGAAGCGTTCTGTTTAGTTGGGTTTTGGTAATATAAAGACAAAAGAAGAGGAAAACGGCACGAAGAATGAATGCCACTAGTAGTCTAATAATAAGTGAGCCTGATGTAGCAGAGTCACAGTGCTCGATTGGAAACCAACAGTCAAACCGAGTGGCCCGACTTCTGAGTCCAAGAGGGAGGTTACAGTTCGAGTCCAAGTCTCCACGCAAGCGTGAAGGTCCGGGGGATTACCCTCCGACGGTCAAGTTAGGCCGGAGCTTAGACATTTTGAAAAATGGGTATTTAATACTTTTATGTGATATTTGTACTTGGTTGGGCACTGTCTCCCTTATAGATGGTGTAAGGATCAAGGCCGGGATTAAGAAGAACGCAGTAGATACTAAAAATTAAAATTTTTAACCCGGCCGAGTTGATCGCCCCGTGTGATTTCCGATGATAATCTACAACTACGGGGTTCGATCTTTACCTCTACGACGCTCAGATAGCAACGAAGTGGAAACAATCCCTCGTGGTGATAATCAACCGCGCAAGTGCACGGCCTCTAGCGGTATCCACGCGGGCATAAACGGTGGAATCCTCTCTTCGCAGTGCCCAACGAATGATCTTCTCCACAGCACCTCGCATGGTCTCTACACTATAGACGAGACGGAGAAGAGAGAGGATAGAGGAGGTGTGCACCCCTCCCAAGGAGGGGAGAGAGAGAGAAGGGGGCGGCCCATAGAGAAATCCTGGATGCTTGGCCTAAGGTTCATCCATCGTAACTATTTATAAACTTATCAATTTTTCATAAAAATCCTCATAAGTACGTCTAACATTACAAACATATTTTCACCGTCCATAACCCTAATGTGTGTGACCCTCTAGGCCCAATGTCAGTTTAGTTTTAGGCCCAATAAGCTTAAGAACTCCTTCTTTATTTTTTCACATTAATAAACATGAAATTAATTATTTAATTATTTCATGAATTAAATAATTAATTCATCATCTTATGATGAATAATCATCTCATGATTATTTATCTGATGGGCTTTCAGGCCACCGTAAGCACTAAGCAATACTTCGTGACCCCAGAAGACAATGGGGTTTTATATAACCACTATAGGACCTTTCCGTCAATAGTTACCACACAGCTATAGTCCTTCATTCATACCCAATGCCCCTGGTCATAATTAAGGATATGGTCATACTGTCAAACCCTTCTTATCTATGACCTGATGAACGTACTCCAAGTCCCAATAAAAAACTCCTTTTCTATTGAACTATCTATCTTGGCCAAGGATTTAACTGAGTACCATTCATAGGGCATTCTCTCTCACGCTATATTTGAGAGTGAATGATCCATTGTTGTCACTCAATTACCTTCACATGTATTCCGATGTATCCAAATGCCTGAGCATTCAAGACTTATGGATAGAGTCCCTTGGTCAAGAATCAAAATATAGAAGTCCTCATGCAAGGTGAGCAGGGTAAAATTGGCTCGGTCCATGAAGGGCCCATCTACCGCAAGCCCAACTCGGTTGGCGCGCCTAGCGGACCTCGACTGATGCGGCCCATTACATGCGGCCCAAGATGACAATCCTTGGATTCGACAGCACGAAGGACCTTAGCCCAGGCGGAAGGACCGCCGGATAAGTCTCCGACGACCGACCGTTACCCCCCATGACTCTGGTCTCGACTCCACTAAGGGCTAGCATGTCCCACGGGCGCCGTAAGACTCACCCAGAAATCGGCCGACTCCGGGATAGCCGCCCCTCAACGGGAAACTCCCGCCACGATTGCGGGGAGCGTTATCCTATGACTTACTCCCTTCCCTCTTAAGAGATCAGCCACCTCCCCTAAGACAACTCCCTATAAAAGGGACCCCAACGAAGGACAACCCACGGTGAATTTTCTGCCAAGAACTACACACAGAGAATAGAGCCAATCGTCTAGCTACTATGAAGAGAGGTCACGACTGTCTACTCCATGAGAGAGGACCCCTTCTGAGCGATCCTACCACCCGGCGAACACTCACTGAGTGGTCTCTGGTGCGGCGAGCACTCGCACAGAAGCCCTGCAACCCTCTTCGGCCTCCTACGGCGACCTCTATCATTCTCCCTACTTCCTACTCTTCTCTGTTAATTTATTAATCCCTTGCTGACTTAAGCATCGGAGGGTTGTCCCCTGGGGTAGCGCCCAGGGATCCTTCTGATGCTCTACCTTCTGGTGCTTGCAGGCTTCCACGGGTGCAGGGCGATCTTCTACAACAAACAAATAGAAAGGTGTGGTATGTGGCCTAGGAACCAGATTCCTGTCGCTACACTTTTTGGCGCCGTCTGTGGGAATCTCGAGCGAAAAGCCATGGCACCTCGTGGAAGTCTTCACAACGCTAGCAACCAGGGGCGTGGTTCTCACCAAGGGCCCAACTCCCGTCGTGGATCACATGAAGCCTCTTCTACCCATCCACTTCAAGAAATCACCACTCACGATCTCACCGAGATATGCCAACAGATCCAAGCCCTGACAAGACTATGTCAGGATCTCTTAAACAAGCCTGCGGATCCCCAGCACGCTCCCTCTGAACGGCATCAGAATGAGGGGGTCCAGACCGGGGCAAATTCTTGCCAAGTGCGGGAAGCCTCCCATGTCTCCGTTGAGAGAACCCGACGATCGCGCAGCTCTCTCGCGCCAAGGGTGCGCATCCCGCTACACTCAAACCCAGAGATGGACCAACGGCTCCAGCGCATCGACGAGATCGAGGATGAGGTACGTTACTTGGACGATGTCCTCCTCGCCGCCAAGACTCGCGGCTTCATCGACGACAACCAGAACTTTCACGCTCCCTTCTCCAGAGAGATCATAGAAGCACCCATCCCTCCAAAGCTTCAGGTACCGTCCTTCACCCCGTACGATGGCACCATCGATCCGGCCGACCATATGCACAGTTTTGAGTCCAACCTGGTCTTTCACCAGGCCTCAAACGCTGTGAAGTGTCTGGCATTCGTCACGACCCTCTAGGAGAACGCCCGGACATGGTTTGAGTCCCTGCCGGTTGGGACTATCTCCTCCTTCCAGAAGTTGAAGAAGCTATTTAAGGAGAACTTTGTTGGCTACCGAAAGGTGGCCAAATCTGCGGTAAGCCTGCTCGCCCTCAGGCAGAGACGCGAGGAGACGCTTTGGGACTACATCTCCTATTTCTGAGTAGAGGCGCTCCAGATTCCGTGCCTCGACATCAGCATCGCTACCATCGCGCTCACTCAGGGGACGTGGGACGCCATCCTTCGACGCGCGCTCGGAGTCGAAGCCCCGATGACCCTCACTGACCTCCTTGCCTTGGTGCAGAAACATGAGCGGTGCAAGGAAAATATTACGGCCCTGGGCCGCACGGTCGGAGCCGATCGGTCCGACCGGAATAGATCCGCCGACTCACCTCACGAGGGGTGGAGCAAGCGAAAGTGACGAGACCGAGATCGCCGTGACCGCCCAGATAATAAGGAAAGGGGCCAGTATCACAACTACACGCCCTTGATGGCTCCTCCCGACCAAATATTGATGGAGATCCGCGAGGAACCTTTCCTCAAATGGCCTCCCAAGATGAAGTCGGATTTGAGCACGAGGAGTAAGAAGAAGTACTGCCGCTTCCATCGCAACCACAGCCACGACACGGGCGACTGCATCAACTTAAAGGACGCCATCGAAGACCTCATCCGGCGAGGACTCCTTGACAAGTTCATTGCCAAGGCCGCGGAGAAGCGACAACGCGAGCGAACACTGCCCATCGACAACCGACCTAACGGGAAGGAGATCATGATGATCTCCGGAGGGCCGACCTCGGGCGGAGATAGCGCCAGCAGGCATTGACGGTATGCATCCGCTATCAACGCCATGGAGCAGGGCGACAACAGTCAACGGGAAGCTACCGCTCGGGAACACCTGAAAGACCCCATCGTCTCTTCAGACGATGACTTGAATGGTGTAACCACTGCCCACTCTGATGCTTTGGTGGTCTCGGCCACCATTAATCAATGTACCGTACGACGCATTCTGGTTGATAATGGAAGCGGTCCGGATGTTATTTTGTATGACTGTCTAGTACTTATGGGCGTAGATTTGACGCGGATCACACCACTACACACACCGTTGTATGGTTTTTCCGGCACAACCGTCCGCCCGGAAGGGCGCATATCACTGCCGGTCACATTCGGGACAGCGCCGAGGGACGTAACGTTCCTAGCATATTTCACGATCGTTCGCGCAATGATCGGATACAACACCATCATCGGGCGAGGAATTCTCGGCACCCTCTGCGGCGTCCCCTCCTCATATCACCAGAAGCTCAAGTTCCCCACGCCTCGCGAAGTGGGAGAAGTCCGGGGAGATCAAAGGGAGTCAAGAAGGTGTTACCTCATTTCAACACGCGACAGACAGTCCGAGGAAGTGTCGCCCGAGAAGAAAGCAAGGATAGAAGACCCGGTCCGAGCACGAGCACTCCAGCAGAGGATCTATACCTCATCCAGGTGGGGGAAGATTCGAGCAGGATGCTGAGGATCGGGGTGACCCTGTCCGAGCAAAAAAGAGAGGCTTATACCAGTTTCCTGGTGGCGAACCAGGTTGTGTTCACTTGGTCCGAGGATGAGCTCCCCGGAATCCCACCAAAAATCATCACGCACCATCTCAAGTTGGACCCAAGCTGCCGCCCGGTTCAGCAGCGCCGCAGGCATTGCAACCTCGAGCGACAAGCCATTATCATGGAACAAGTGAGCGAGAAATTACGCTCAGGGCTACTCAGACGCACCCGATACCCCAACTAGGTGGCGAACGTAGTCCTCGTTCCTAAAAGCAACGGGAAGTGGCAGATGTGCGTAGACTACACCGACCTCAACAAAGCTACGTCGAAGGATAGCTTCCCCATGCCACGGATCGACCAATTGGTCGACGGTATGGCCGGGCACGAGATGCTAAGTTTCCTAGATGCCTATTCTGGGTATCACCAGATTAGCATGCACAAGCCCGACCAAGACAAGACATCGTTCGTCACCGACCACGGTTTGTACTGCTATACTCGCATGTTGTTTGGATTGGAGAATGCGGGGGCAACCTACCAGCGCCCGGTCAACCACATATCCGGCGCACAAATCGGCCGCAACATGGAGGTCTACATCGACGGCATTCTCGTCAAAAGCCTTCGGGTAGCTGAGCACTTGGAAGACCTCGTAGATACATTCGCGACACTCAGAAGGTACAATATGAAACTCAACACAAGCAAGTGTGCATTCGGTGTAAAGTCAGGGAAATTCCTTGGATTCCTTGTCACCCATAGAGGAATAGAGGCAAACCCTGATCAAATCAGAGCGATACTGGAGATGAAGCGGCCGGCACGGGTAAGGGACGTCCAGTGCCTCACCGGCCGCGTTGTTGCCTTAACTCGATTCCTGTCCTGAGTAGCCGAAAGATGCCTCCCCTTCTTCTGGCTCATCAATCAAGCCAATAAAGCGCCGGGGAAGAAAGGCCAGATCGAGTGGGACTAGGAGTGCGAGCAGGCATTCGAAGAGCTGAAGCGTTACCTAGCCACCCCTCCCATGCTCTCCAAACCACAAAAGGGAGAACAACTGTTCCTGTATCTATTAGTGACTCTGAGCACGATGAGTGCCATGCTCGCCCGGGAGAAAAGTAACGTCATGAATCCCGTCTACTATATAAGCCGGGCATTACAGGGGCCAGAGTTTTGGTACTTGCGAACTGAGAAGTTCGCGCTGGCCCTAATCATGGCCACCCGCAAACTGCGACCGTACTTCTTGGCTCACTCGATCACTGTCCTCACTGATCAACCACTGCGACAAATCCTCCAGAACCTTGTCGCATCAGGAAGGTTGATCAAGTGGGCTATCGAGTTGGGTGAGTTCGACATCAAATTTCACCCGAGGACCACAATCAAGGCCCAAGCCCTCGCCGACTTCATCGTCGAATGCACAATACCGGCAGAGGACTCACCTGAGCGGTCCTTAGGGCCAACATGGGAGCTATATGTCGACAGATCGTCCTGTGCCGTTAATAGCGGAGTGGGACTTGTTCTACTGTCGCCAGAGGGGATAGAACTTCAATACGCCCTCCGCTTCAACTTCCCAACCACGAACAATGTGGCCGAGTATGAAGCGCTTCTCTCAGGGCTGCGAATGGCGAAACACCAGGGGGCGACCAGTGTGCGAGCAGACAGTGATTCCATGCTCATCGCCAACCAAGTCAAGGGAGAGTTCGAAGCATGCGAGCCAGCCATGATCAAGTACCTGGAGAAAGCTAAAGTAGCTGCCATAGAGTTCTCCCACTTCGTAATGGTGCATATTCCCAGGGAGGAGAACGTCCGAGCAGACGCTCTATCTCGCCTAGCGTGGGCAACCACAGTCTCCAACTCAAGATCCATCTTGACAGAGGAATTGTCGGCACCAAGCATAGAAGAACCAACACCATAGGTGAACGCCATTGACTATGAACCCTCATGGATGGACCCCCTCTTGGATTTTCTCTTACAACAATAGCTCCCAAGAGATCGCGCTGAGGCTCGCCGCACACGAGCGCGAGCAGCACATTTCACAGTGGTTGACGGCCGCTGATAGCCACAAACTCATCGTTGAAAAGTCGTGCCACAATTTAAAATTAACCGAACTCACTCACTTAAAAAGATTAAAATTTAAGCAAAGTGGTGAATACGGGTCGATCCCACGGAGAAGAAATATTTTCAAAATAGCATGGAGAAAAATTTTTATATTTGAAAAATCCAAAGTTTTGAGTTAGATTAAACTAAAGAAAAAAAATTGCATGGAAGTAAACAAACTAAAGAATATGAGAGGGTTAAGGAGAGAAATTGGAAAGAGAGGGAGAAAACTAAGAAGACACAATTGCACAAAATCTAAATTTTATTGCTATGAAAGGTGACAAGTACAATTCTATGAAAATAAAAATTATAACTTGACTGAAAATAAAAGAGAAAGAGGAAGAGTAAGAGCCAAGATGATGAAGAATAGCCGCCGTCTCCACCATGCCGTGCCTTAGAATTTCACCCCACTGTAGAAGTAGACGCCGCCGAGAGGACCAAAGGAAGAAGATCCGCCAAAGGGATGTGTGAAGAAATATGGAAGAGTGAGATAGATAGGTGGAAGAAGAAGAGAGAATTTTAAAACAAGAGATGTGTGTGTGCGTAGTGTGTTTGCTGTGAATAGAGAGAGAGAAAAGAGAGGTTACAGTGGAAATAATAAAAATACAGTAAAAATAGTTTTGAAAATAGAGAGAGATTGGAAGAGAGATAACTTAAAAACTAAAGAGATTTAGAAGAAGTGGAAGAAGATAAAGTTGCAGAGGATGAAAAGAGGAAGAATATTGCTGAAGAACACAGAAGCAGAAGATGAGAGGAAGAGGGTGAAGAGCATGAAAGACCAGGAGGTGGTGCGCGGATGAATAGTGAAAACACAAAAGATAGAATATTTGAAAACTGATTATAAATTTAAAACGAGGAAGATTTAGAGGAAGAGGCAGAAGAAGAAGTTGAAAAACACCTAAAAAAATAACTTTTGTGAAGACAGCAAGAGGAAAAGTAGATCAGAAGGGGGAGAAAAATGAGAAAGAATAGTTATATAAAAACAGGATAAATAATAAAAATGTAGAGACAGAGCTTTGAAAAATTAAGAATACCTTGAAAATGGGGAAGAATCAGAGGAAGAGAAAGAAGAAGAAATTGTAGAAGACTTACAACCTCACAACTTTGAAGAAGAAAGTAAATTAAAATGACGAATAAAAGTGTATGAAAATAAGGCTAGAAGAAAGGCTAAGCGGCTAACTCCTCCCATCGGTCACCCACGATGGCTTTTTATAGTGTGCTGAGAAAACCCACGATCGTGGCATCAAGATAAACTTCAAATCCGGCTTTTCAGCAGCAGAGATTGATCCAAAGAGGTAGCTTGCCATGATTAGAGTCCTCCTTTCCTCAAACAAGAGGAGATAGGCTCAAATAATAGAAGATAACAATGATCGGGGCAAGGCCTTTCCGTTTCAAACTCTTTTGAAAATGGCGACTGGGGCACCAGGCATAAATTAAAATAGCGATTGCGCATGCGGTTGCACATTCTTTATTACCTCTTTTTGACATTTTTATTTTTTCCATAAATCTAGGAAATGTCGACTTTATAGACTGGTGCTAATTCCTTTTTCTATTTTTCTTTGATTTTCCACATAAATGAATGAGCGCCCGCCCAAACGGTCGCTTATTCTTCTTCAAAGAAATAGCGCATTCGCAAGTGGTCGCACATTCTTCTCTATTTTCCAGCTTTTCTCTTTTTTTCTATTTTCATAAATAAATGTGTGCCTCCATACTCAGTCGTGAATTCCTTTTTTTCTCTTATTTTCTTTTTTCAGTAAAATAAATTGGCGCCCTTTCAGTCAGTCGCTATTTCCTATTTTTCAGAAATATTTTCCAAATTAGCGTCTGACACTCCGGTCGCTATTTCCTGAAAGTTCAAAAAATTCAAAATATCAATATAATTCATCTCAGAATGATGTGCTATTTCTTGAATATTTCTCACATGATCATTTTAGCTCAAAAAGATGAGAAAATGCATACAGACTCAAATAATGGTGAGAATGTAATTTGTCCATATTAATGCACAACTTTATTCATTTTAATGTTTAAAGATGATGAATGTGATGCAACTTATGATATAAAATATAGCACTTATCACACCCCCCAACTTACTCATTACTAGTCTCTTAGCAATGTAAAAAAAATTAAAATTTAGGACTAACAAGAGTTTGTAAAGTCCATACTCTCATATCCAGCTCTCCCTTCATAGAATCAACCCAAAGATTAGGAATCTGGAATCATAAATGCACACTAGCCTTACGTAGGAAATTAAAAGTACATGATCAAGAATTCAACTCAAAGCTTAATAGCACTTGTGCATGTGTAACTACCAAATCCACAACTTAGACAATTACGTCTATCATTTGCAATCTCAAGCAAGTGCCTTTCAACCCTACACCTCTTAATCAGAGCATTAAACATACGAGCTTTTTATCTGCCTTATTACTTTGTCCATTTGGGATCTTTTTATTTCATACACATGATGCTGCACTACCCTTCACTACTTAACATGAACCTCGACTCTTGCCTTAGGAGAAGCAGGCCCAGTTACACAGGTCAAGGTTCCCATTTCTATTTTACGCGAACCTCAACACGTCTTAGGTGAAGTAGGCCCGGTTACTAAAATTCGGGACATTTTTCATGGTATTTTTTTTCTTTTTCATCATTTTTTTCATTGTGCCATTTGCACTAATTTGATAGATAACTTGACAGAAAGCTTGAAAATATCTCTTTCTTAAGAAGTACAGAGCATCAGACACCATACCCATAATAACCGAGGGCTTGTCTTGCTTGTTTCAAAGTGATTTTCATTTTTCTAAAGTGCACATGAACTTTAAAGAGATTCTTATATCAATTTTCCTTGGCTAGATTGAAAATTTTCCATCATCCTTCTCTCTAGCCTTTTCTATTCAAGAATCACTTTCAAATTAAGCATGAATCATGAAACTCAAAAATGAGGATTTCATCTTTTACTTTGTATGAAATGCAAGATATTAAGCAAGACTCATGTCAGGTTGTACTATATGCATCATGAAATTTTTTTCTCCCCCCTCCCCAACTTGAATGACATTATCCTCAATGGCATATTCAATTGAAAGCAGTAGAACAATGTTCATAAAAATATTGCTGAGATGGAAGGATACAACCTGGTGTGCGGGATAAAAACTCCATAAATAGATGTCGACAACATCTTCTCCTCGGCCTTGACCTAACTTCTAAAATATTTAAACAAAAATATCAAATAACAAAAACCTTGGGTTACCTCCCAGAAGCGCTAAGTTTTTCGTCTTCAGCCAGACTCATGAAAGCTCACAAAGATCTTAGTCTGGATCACTTAAAATAATGGACTCTTTTAACACCTAATCACTTTCCAAGTAAGGTTTTAATGTTTGACCGTTGACAGTAACAATGTGACCATTTTTAGGATTCAAATTTTAACAGCACCATGGTCAAAAACTTTAACAACAACAAACGGTCCATCCCATCTGGATTTGAGCTTACCGGGGAACAAGCGTAGTCTTGAGTTAAAAAGCTAAACCTTTTGATTAGTAGAAAAAGTTTTCCTGTGAATATGCTTATCGTGGAATGCCTTGATTTTAGCTTTGTAAATCTTTGAATTTTCATAGGCCTCATTTCTTAATTCCTCCAGTTCATTAAGTTGCAGAGCTCTTTGGGCACCAGCTTGAGTTAGATCAAAGTTAATTTGTTTAATGGCCCAATATGCTCTATGCTCAAGTTCTACGAGCAAGTGGCAGGCTTTTTCAAAGATGAGTCTATAAGGTGACATGCCAATGTGAGTTTTATATGCAGTTCTATAGGCCCATAATGCATCATCTAGTCTCTCGGACCAGTCTTTCCTATCCGGTCTAACTGTCTTATGCAAAATATTTTTGATCTCTCTGTTGGACACTTCAACCTGGCCACTAGTTTGGGTATGATAGGGGGTAGCAAGCTTGTGAGTGATGTCAAATTTATGAAGTAGAGCTCGAAATTAAAAATTTATGAAATGAGAACCCCCATCACTAATGATTACTCTAGGACAACCAAATATAGAGAAGATGTTTTTCTTGACAAATTTCATCACCACCCTATGGTCATTAGTCCTAGTAGCAATAGCTTCAATCCATTTTGAAACATAGTCCACTGCCACCAAAATATATTCATTACCAAATGAAGGTGGAAATGGTCCCATAAAATCGATTCCCTAAACATCAAAAATTTCAACAACCAGAATGGGACTGAGCGGCATCATATCTTTCTTAGAATTGTTACCCACTGCTTGACATCTTAAACACGTTTTTAAAAATTCATAAGCATCCTTAAACAGTGTGGGCCAATAAAATCCACTTTGTAAAACCTTCGTCGTAGTTTTCTTTCCATAGAAATGTCCCTCACAAGCAAGATTATGACAAAAGTTCAAAATAGAATGTTGTTCTTCTTCGGGGGCACATCTTCTTATAATCTGATCTGGACCCATGTGAAACAGCTCTGGGTCCTCCCAAAAATAGTGCTTAACCTTTGCAAAGAATTGATCATTCTCCTGTTTAGTCCATCATCCCGGAATTTATCCTACCGCCAGGTAATTGACAATGTGAGCGTACCAGGGAGTTGAAGTGTGAGAGATAGAAAGAATTTATTCATCGGGGAAAGAATCAGACATCGGAGCACTTTCAAGTATCACTATCCTAGATAGATGATCAGCTACAACATTCTCTAACCCCTTTTTGTCTCTTATTTCCAAATCAAATTCTTGCAACAATGGAATCCACCTAATGAGACGGGATTTAGCATCCTTCTTGGAAAGGAGATATTTCAAAGTTGAGTGATCAGAATAAACAATAACCTTAGCCCCTAACAAATAGGATCGAAATTTTTCCAGGGTAAAAACAAAAGCCAGTAATTCCTTCTCCGTGGTGGTATAGTTCAATTGAGCGTCGGCGAGGGTGCGACTCGCATAGTAAATCATCACGGGCTTCTTATCAACTCTTTGACCCAAGATAGCTCCAATGGCATAGTCCGAGGCATCACACATGATTTCAAAAGGGAGCGACCAATTTGGAGACTGAAGAATCGGAGCTTGACTTAAGGCCGCTTTCAAGGAATTAAATGCCTCTAAACAAGAATCATCAAAGGTAAAGGTAGTGTCTTTGGCGAGCAATTTAGTGAGAGGACGAGCAATGGTGGAAAAATTTTGAATGAATCTGCGATAGCATCCAGCATGGCCAAGAAAAGATCGAATTTGTTTAACTGAAGAAGGAGGAGGAAGATTGGAAATCAAATCAACTTTGGCCTTATCAACCTCTATTCCTCTTTCTGAAACAACATGGCCTAAAATTATTCCTTCTTTCACCATAAAATGGCTCTTCTCCCAGCTTAACACAAGATTTGATTCAATGCACCTCTTCAGCAGCTGAGTTAGATTTTCTAAACAGCTTTCAAAAGAAGTACAAAACACTGAAAAGTCATCCATAAACACCTCCAAAAATTCACCCACCATTTCAGAAAAAATTGACATCATGCACCATTGAAAGGTGGCTGGGGCATTACACAGCCCAAATGGCATTCTTCTAAAAGCAAACTTGCCATAGGGACACGTGAATGTTGTCTTCTCTTGATCCTCCGGGTATATTAGAACCTGATTATAACCGGAATAGCCATCCAAAAAGTAGAAATACTTTTGCCCAGCCAGTCTCTCCAGAATTTGATCCACAAACAGAAGTGGGAAATGATCTTTCTTTGTCATCTAATTCAATTTTCTATAGTCAATACAAACTCTCCACCCCGTTTATAATCTCATTGGGACTTCTTCTCCTTTCTCATTGGTAATAGCCTTCAGCCCTGATTTCTGAGGAACAACTTGCGTGGGGCTGACCCACTTGCTATTTGAAATGGGATATATAATCCCGGCATCCAGCCACTTTACAACTTCTTTCTTGACTACCTCCTTCATGTTTGGATTCAACTGGCGTTGCATCTCTCTGCTCGGCTTGGCATTGTCCTCCAAGTAAATATAATGCATGTAAACATCTGGACTAATACCCTTCAAATCTGCCACTGACTAACCTATCGCCCCTTTATGCTCCTGAAGGACATCTAAAAGCTGAGACTCCTGAGCAGAAGTGAGATTGGAAGCAATGATTACAGGAAAAGTTTGATCAGGACCTAGATAAGTATACTTTAAAGAATCCGGTAGAGGTTTCAATTCAAGAACGGGCGGCTGATCCAAAGATGGAAGAACATGTTCAACTTGCAATGGAGGGAGATGTTCTATCTTACAATAGGGTGCGGAAGAGAATAGAGAATCCTGCAGCATGCTACCCTCTTCTAAGCTACCCTTGACTTCATCCGGGTTTTCATCGATCAATTTATCAAAAATATAAATAGCATTACACTCTTCATCTTGTTCCGGATACTGGGATGCCCTAAAAATATTTAAGGAAACCTTCTCACCTCCGAACGATATATCCATCATTCCCATGGCACAATTTATGTTGGCCTTTGCCGTAGCTAGAAACTGACGTCCCAAAATAATGGGAGTATGCTTTAATTCCTGGGACGAGGCCATATCCAAAATGAGGAAATCCATCAAGAAATAACACTCATGAGCTTTTACAATCACATCCTCTAATAGACCCCTTGGAGTTTTCACAGACTGATCCGCCAGTTGAAGGATTATAGATGTGAACTTCAATTCCCCTAGATCAAATTACTCATATATAAATGTGGGCAATAGATTCACGCTAGCTCCAAGGTCCAGTAATGCTTTATCAAAAGTAACCCCACCTATATCACATGAAATTAGAGGAGCTCCGGGGTCCTTTAACTTCTTAGGCAAATGATTCATCATAACAGCACTAACATCTTCAGATAAGCGGATCTTTTGAGTTATTGCCTTAGGCTCCCTCTTCGGAGTACATAGCTCTTTCAGAAACTTTGCATATGTCGGCACATGTTTGATTGCGTCCAATAGTGAAATATTGATATTCACCTGTTTAAACAATTCCACTAATTCCTCTTGTTGAACCGGCTTTTTTTTGAAGTTTCGATTCGACTTTAGAGCATCGGGAAAAGAGATCTTAGGAACATACTCCTGAGGATTTTCTTCATCAACCTTCGATTTTCCTTTATCCAGCTTCTTCTCTCCATCCTCCGATTTCTTCTTCTCTTGCACAATCACCGGCTCCTCATCTTCACTATCACTCTCTTCTTGGGCCTCTTGGGTCGAGCTACTTCCAACTCCCCTAGTCTTGTAAGGGTCATCTAAAATCCTCCCGCTCCTAAGGGTAGATATAGCCTTGGCATTCTCAAATTGAGGGCCCATAAGAGGAGGAGGCTGAGGTTGGTTTGGTTGCAGAAGAAGAGGGGCTCTTTGGTGAAAGCCTGGAGGTTGGTTCTTCGGATTAGCCACAGGTTGGCTAGGAAGCTGACCTACTTCTCTCCTCATCTTACTAGCAGCTAATTGCCCTATTTGTCCTTCCAACTTAGCAATGGATTGATTATGGGAAAGTGTGGATTGATTCTGAGACAGAATAAGTTGTTGTACTAATTGTTAGAGTTGATCATCTTTTTCATCGAAGTTGGGCTGAGGAGGAGGTGGTTGATAAGGAGCTTGAGCTTGATTGAATCGATTAGGGGGATGATACTGGCCCTGAGAAAATTGATTTTGATGATATGTGGCCTGAGCATGATGAAACAGAGGTTGAGGGTATTGATGTTGTACTTGTTGAAAAGGAAATTGAAAATGTTGGTGAGATTGGCTTGGCACTTGAAATGGTTGTTTTGGAACAGCCTGCTTTGAGGGATTCGCTTGCATAGGTGGACCTTGTTGAGATTTCTAAGAAAAATTGGGGTTGTTTCTCCAACCTGGATTGTAGGTGTTAGAATATGGATCATAAGCAGGTTTGGACACACCCTGAGCAGCAAAGATTTGCTCTTGGATGAACGGGGGAAGTTGGGCCGCCGTCGGGCAATCTGTGATAGCATGGTTAGGGCTAGAGCAAAGAGCACATATTTCTTCATGATTAGGAGCTGAGAATAGTTGAGATTAAGGAGCAGAAGAGAAGGAAGGTTCTTGTCTAGATAACAACTGATCTAACTTCTGAGCTACCAAATCAACCTTTTCCATCTTCTGAGCCAACAAATCGATTTTATTCAATTTTTGAGTTATGACATTATGATGCGGGACGGGACCACGGACACAACAAGCTCGCGATCGTCCCTTGATGAGGGAAGCGTCGGACGTGCACGGTTGAGAAACCGGCAAGAGCTAGGGTGGTCGGCTCGCACTTTCGTGCCCGGATCGAGTCACGGGACGGTAACGCTCACTCTCGCAGCAGCGGTGATACAAAAAGAAAGCGAGCTAGTTACCCTATCATGCTCTCTAGCACCGGCATAAACAAGCATATATGAGAATTAAGCAAAATGCCAAGTAAAGAGCGAAGACGATACCTCCACGCACTCGGCGTGGGGACGACGGACCCGGCCGATCTCGCACTCCCGGGACAGTTAATACATAAAGATTACAGCAATGATGTAAAGCCCACTCCACGCAGGGAGGTAAAGGGTGACACAATGGAGCCCGGGAGGGCTGATTTCGGGTTGACGGGCGGCTTTCCGCGTAGCTTCGGCAACACCCGAACTAGTGACGGTGGGGCCCACGTGCTGTCCGGAGGGGCCGTGTGGTACCCGGTGTCACCACTGTGGTGGGGACACTGGTGGAGGCGATCCCCGGGCTGGCGGCATGCTGGAACGTCGCCCGGAGGTCGGGCGGCTCCGATCGGCACCCGTCGGGTTTGCTGTCCACGGGCTGGTTGCTGCTGTTTTGCAGCGCGCGCTCCGGCGAGAATGGGCGCTGCGATCAGATCCGATGTCGGATTGACACGAAATTAGTGCCGTTGGAAAGCTGACTCGAAGTACTTCAATGTAGGCCTAGAGATCTGGCCTGGATCTTCGCTGATCTTGACGTATGGAATTCACAACCTCATGTTGTACAGTAACTAAACACTCAGATCTGCAGAGCTGATCTCTGATAACTGCCATTGACCGCTAGGAATAACTTGGATTCAGACTTCGACTTCTTCATGAAAGTTGTAGGATTGTGAGTTGGGAAGATGGCAAAGTTGGTGTGGACACGTTTGGATGTGTCTATGAATTTATATGATTTGTTTACTGGAGGAAGGTCGGATCTGGGATCTGGCTGGAAGTACTGTAGCTCCGGTAGAATATGAATTTTGAAAAATAGGTAAAAGACTCAAAAAAAATTAATAAAAATTGTGGAGGTAGGGAAAAATGGACAGAATTCCCAGTTAAATTGGGAGGTCAAAATAAATTCAAAAGAGTGGTAGAAGAGGACGAACTCAAAGGGTCTGTCACTGTAGACAGAGACAGATCTGATTTGAGTTTGGGGAATGAACGAAGTGGAAACAATAAGAAACGGGGGAAGTTGGAGCTGAATTTTTTTGTGGGGAAGGATCTATAAGGTAGGAACCAACCCTCAAAATTTGAAGTCGATCTGAACTCGTGGCTGACTTGAGGAATTTCTGAGCTTCACCTCTGTCCAGCAAGACAGAACACCGAAATTGATCCCGTGGCGGCTCGAAGGCGGCACGAACGGCGGCGGCGGCGGCACCGGTGATGATCAGAGGTTGAGAGGGGATGAAGGGAGGTAGAACCACTCTAGATCTGGGGTTGAAGGTGGAAGAACAGCAGGGGGAGGAGAGAGGGGTGCACCAAGCTCCAAGAGACTCAATAATTTTCTAATTTTTTCATTCATTAATTCATGCAATATGTAAAATACAAGTATATATATGCAAGGGGTCTAACCTATTCTAAGCCCTTGGATCAAGGGTTGATCAATGAAGGGTTGAGATGTGGTTTGACAACCACATTAAACCCCATTAAACTACTAGGTTCGCCCCCCCCTTTAAGAAGGCAATTAGCCTTTGTCTTCTTTAATTAATTCTAGGTCCAAGTCCAAGGTTGGACCATGGACCAGCCACCTTGGACCCAGGAGTCCAGGTGGACCAATAAGGATGAGGGAGGGGGCCCCTGCAAGACCTACATGCACATTTGCAAAGAAACCCAATGGCCTTTTGCAAATAAACCCACTAAGACCTACTATTGTGTACCCATATACCACAAGGGCGTACATACAAATACAAAAGGACGTAGATGCAAACACAAAGTGAGCGGGCTGACGTTGATGTCCCCATCACATTAATATCCACATTGTTCTCAAATTCTCCTTGGTTCTTAACTTCATATAACCCTGACCTCTTAGATGGCCCAATCATTCGTTCATAAAATGAGAGCGAGGCATGACTAATGGAATTTTCACTAAGCATCTCAAATAAATCATAGGCCTCGTCCTCACTCTTACTCATAAATGCTCCCCCACATGAAGCATCCACCATGTGTCTATAATTTTCTGTCAAACCCTCATAGAATGCCTAGACAATTTGTCATCTTGATAATCCATGGTGGGGGCATTTTCTTAGCAAATCTTTCAATCTATCCCACGCCTCATGGATTTGTTCTCCAGAGTTTTATGTGAATCCAATTATGGCTCTTCTCATGGTATTGGTTCGTCCTATGGGATAGAATTTTTTCAAAAATTCTTTTTGCATTTCAGCCCAAGTATCTATGGATCTACCCAAGGCACTTAACCAATATTTAGCTTTATCTTTTAATGAGAATGGGAAGAGAGTTAACTTAAAAGTATCATCAGAAAAGTTCTGGATTTTGACAGTGGAGTAAATCTGGAGAAATTCATCAAGATGTTTATATGGATCTTCATTGGTATTGCCATAGAAAGATGACAACATTTGGATGGTACTTGACTTGATTTCATATTAAACCGCCTGATTTTGAGGTGCTTGGACATAGCAGGATGGTTGATATTGATTAGGCATGAAATAGTCCTTCATCTGCTTAGGGGTAACTTGTTGCACGTGATATTAATTTTGATTTTGGTCCTCCATGAGGTTAGGTTGTGGATAATTTCTGGCATACACTAACCTCTCAATCTCACTAATGGGCCTTAACAAATGTGGATGTAGGGATCTCCTACCTTGCATGCAATGCAAAAGGGCCCAAAGAGAAATTATTTATTTTTTAGATTTTTGAAATTTTTTTCTAAAAATGAGTCAAATGCAACACTAACTATATGAATTATGTATGTAAAAATGATGGTTTTTTTTAATTTTTTTTATGCAAATGAGTTTGGAAATAATGCAATGAATCAATCACTATATGAATGTAAAATGATGATATTTTTTTTCTTTTGAAAAGAAGAATTGGTACTAACTACTAAATTGGTTAATTGGCCAGGTAGATGTGGAGTTGTGGGATACTCTCCCTACTTTCGTAGAGTCCTAATTAAATAACCACAATCTCACTTGGGCGTTTACCACTTAACCTCTAGCCTTAGACACTAAATTTTTAAAAAATAGTAGTAAATTTCAACACTCTTTTTTTTATGTTAAACCTTCTAAGGGTAAACTACCTTCAAGGTACTTCTTGGTACAACCAGCCCGACGTCCGTGAGGGAATCCACGGGTGCGGGGACTTATGGAGGTCTTGGAAAAGGAATTTCTAATCCAAAGAGATGGAATGCTCAATGGAGGGTCTTTTCAATTTTAAGAAGAGTGTAAGGAATCCTAACTTGCCCTTGAGAAGAGGAAATAGAAGAGAAGAGAAAGAATTTTTTTTTCAAATGAGGATGCAAGTAAATAAGAATCAACTAAAATGTAACATTCATGAAAATAATGCAACTAAGATGAAAACATGCTATCACGATGAAATTTTTTTCTATTTTTTCTATTTTCTGATTTTTTAGAGAATTTTTTCAGAATTTGTTTCTTTTTTTCAAAAGAAATAGATATAGATAAAAGATAACTAACAACTAAAAATATAAAAAAATATGTAAAACTACTGAAAATTAAAACATAAAATCATGATTTTTGTGTTTCCTAGTTTTTCTATTTTTTTTAGATTTTTAAAGAATTTTTTCAGATTTTTTTAAATTTTTTCAGAATAGGACCATTTCCTATATTTACTGACCTTTAACGACACAAATCATGAATTTCCTGGAATTTCTAAATTTCTGCTTTCTGCTATAGTTTCAGGCTTCAATGACGCTCTCTGTGACAGTTTTTTTTTGAGAATTTCCAAGTCTGAAATTTTATGGATTTTTTAATTTTTTTTAATTTTTCCTACAAAATAAAAATAGAAAAAATTAGTAAAACTATATACAAATCAAACACAAGAATTTTCAACCATTAAAAATTATTTCCTCCCCGGCAACGACGCCAAAAATTGATAGCTACAAACTCATTGTTGAAAAGTCGTGCCACAATTTAAAATTAACCGAACTCACTCACTTAAAAAGATTGAAATTTAAGGAAAGTGGTGAATACGAGTCGATCCCACGGAAAAGAAATATTTTCAAAATAACATGGAGAAAAATTCTTATATTTGAAAAATCCAAAGTTTTGAGTGAGATTAAACTAAAGAAAAAGAAAATTGCATGGAAGTAAACTAACTAAAGAATATGAGAGGGTTAAGGAGAAAAATTAGAAAGAGAGGGAGAAAATTAAGAAGACACAATTACACAAAATCTAAATTTTATTGCTATGAAAGGTGACAAGTATAATTCTATGAAAATAAAAATTACAACTTGACTGAAAATAAAAGAGAAAGAGGAAGAGTAAGAGCCGAGATGATGAAGAATAGCCGCCGTCTCTACCGTGCCGAGCCTTGGAATTTCACCCCACCGTGGAAGTAGACGCCGTCGAGAGGACCAAAGGAAGAAGATCCGCCAAAGGGATGTATCAAGAAATATGGAAGAGGGAGATAGATAGGTGGAAGAATAAGAGAGAATTTTAAAACAAGAGATGTGTGTGTGCGTAGTGTGTTTGCTGTGAATAGAGAGAGAGAAAAGAGAGGTTACAGTGGAAATAATAAAAATACAGTAAAAATAGTTTTGAAAATAGAGAGAGATTGGAAGAGAGATAACTTAAAAACTAAAGAGATTTAGAAGAAGTGGAAGAATAGAAAGTTGTAGAGGAAGAAGAGAGGAAGAATATTACTGAAGAACACAGAAGTAGAAGATGAGAGGAATAGGCTGAAAAATATGAAAGACCAGGAGGTGGTGCGCGGATGAATAGTGAAAAACACAAAAGATAGAACATTTGAAAACTGATTATAACTTTAAAACGAGGAAGATTTAGAGGAAGAAGTAGAAGAGGAAGTGGAAAAACACCTAAAAATAAACAACTTTTGTGAAGACAGCAAGAGGAAAAGAAGATTAGAAGGGGGAGAAAAATGAAAGAGCAGTTATGTAAAAATTGGATGAATAGTAAAAACGTAGAGGCAAAGCTTTACAAAATTAAGAATAACTTGAAAACGAGGAAGAGTCAAAGGAAGAGGAAGATGAAGAAATTGTAGAAGACTTAAAAGTGCACAACTTTGAAGAAGAAAGCAAATTAAAATGACGAATCGAAGTGCATGAAAATAAGGTTAGAAGAAAGGTTAAGCGGCTAACTCCTCCCATCGGTCACCCACGGTGGCTTTTTATAGTGTGCAGAGAAAACCCACGATCGTGGCATCGAGATAAACTTCAAATCTGGCTTTCCAGCAACAGAGATTGATCCAAAGAGGTAGCTTGCCTTGATTAGAGTCCTCCTTTCCTCAAACAAGAGGAGATATGCTCAAATAATATAAGATAACAATGATCGGGGCAAGGCCTTTCCGTTTCAAACTCTTCTGAAAATGGCGACTGGGGCACCAGGCGTAAATTAAAATAGCGGCTGCGCATGCGGTCGCACATTCTTTATTACCTCTTTTTGACATTTTTCTTTTTTCCATAAATCTAGAAAATTGTGACTTTATAGACGGGCACTAATTCCTTTTTCTATTTTTCTTTGCTTTTCCACATAAATGAATGAGCGTCCACCCAAACGGTCGCTTATTCTTATTCAAAGAAATAGCGCCTTCGCAAGTGGTCGCACATTCTTCTCTATTTTTCAACTTTTCTCTTTTTTCTATTTTCATAAATAAATGTGCTCCTCCATACTCAGACGTCGCGAATTCCTTTTTTCGCTTATTTTCTTTTTCCAACAAAATAAATTGGTGCCATTTCAGTCAGTCGCTATTTCCTATTTTTCAGAAATATTTTCCAAATTGGGATAAGGCTCTGATGATTATGATGATGATTTTCCAAATTGGCGTCTGACACTCCGATCGCTATTTCCTGAAAATTCAGAAAATTCAAAATATCAATATAATTCATCTCAGAATGATGTGTAATTTCTTAAATATTTCTCACATGATCATTTTAGCTCAAAAAGATGATAAAATGCATACAGACTGAAATAATGGTGAGAATGTAATTTTTCCATATTAATGCACAACTTTATTCATTTTAATGCTCAAAGATGATGAATGTGATGTAACTTATAATATAAAATATAACACTTATCAGCCGCTTATACAGGCGATCGCTTTTGGCCCCATTGTTAAAATGCTTGTTCCTTACGGAAGCCAAGTAAGCTGTACAAGAAGTACACGAAGGGGTCTGTGGAAGCCACGTAGGTGGGCGAGCAGTCGCACGGACACTGGTCCGATAAGGATTTTGGTGGCCTACCCTACAACAAGACTGCCTTGATTACGCCCGAAAGTGCCCTGAATGTCAGAAGTTCTCCAACCTGCACCATCAGCCAACTACGTAGCTATACGCCCTGATGGAGCCTCGCCCATTTGCTCGGTGGGGGGTAGAGATATTGGGCCCCTTTCTTGAAGCCCAAGGGAGGAAAAAGTTCCTCATGGTTGCCATTGACTACTTCACCAAATGGGTCGATGCAAAACCATTAGAAAAAATCACGAGCGAAGCAACTTCGAAGTTTGTGCTGTAGAGCATCATCTGTCAGTTCGGGATGCCATGAGTCCTTACAACCGACAACGGTAGACAGTTCGCAAGTACTGCCTTTCAGGAAAAGTGCTCAGAACTGGGGATTTAGAACCACTATACCTCAGTGGGACATCCCCAGGCAAACAGATTAGTGGAGAACGCCAACAAGACGCTCCTCCATGGCATCAAGACTCGTCTGGAACAAGCAGGCGACTCATGGGTAGATTCCATCCTGAGCATTTTGTGGGCACACCAGACCACCGCCAGAGCTGCCATAGGCGAAACACCCTTCCACCTCGCGTACGGGGCAGAGGCGATCATTCCAGTTGAAATATCCAATGCCTTACTACGGGTGGGACATTTTGATGAGGCCAGAAATAACCAAGCGATGCGAGAAAATTTGGACATGCTCAAGAAAGACAGAGCGCGCACCCAAGTAAAACTCGTGGCATATCAACAGAAGCTGGCCCAATACTACAATGCTCGCGTGAAAGAATGGCACTTCCTCCCCAGAGATCTGGTGCTACGGCGAGCAAGCGTGGCAGACCCTAGAGCTGCCATGGGGAAACTTGAGCCAAATTGGGAAGGCCCGTACCGGGTAATTGAAGTGCTCGGCAAAGAAGCGTATAGGCTGACGACGCTGGAGGGGCGAGAGATACCCAGAACGTGGAATTATGTAAATCTCAGAATATTTTATCAATAAAGCACTTCTTCAACAGTCCAACAAGAGCATCACCAGCCGTATTCGACGAAGGTAGCCCACGGGCTCCCTAGAGGCGAGCACCGCTCCCTTAGAAACTATAGTGGCTTACGAGTTCCCATGAGGCGAGCATTGCTCCCTCAAAAACTATGGTGGCTTATGAGACCCCTTAAAAACAAAGGTAGCTTACAAGCTTCCTAGAGGCGAGCAATCCCGCTCCCCTTGAAAACAAAGGTAGCCCACGGGCTCCCCATGGGCAAGTATCCCTACTTCCCTCAAAAAAATGAAGGTAGCCCACGGGCTTCCTAGAGGCGAGCAATCCCGCTCCCCTTGAAAACGAAGGTAGCCCGCGGGCTCCCTAGAGGCGAGCGTTCTTACCCCCCTCAGTAACAAAGGTGACTTCTAAGTCTCCTAGAGGTGAGCACTCATACTCCCTCAAAAATAATGGTAGCGTTCGAAGCTCCCAAGGGGCCGGTATTCAGAAACTCGCGACACACAAAGAAATCTTCCATCAAAGGGTGCACGACAGTGTAGTTGCAAACCAAGGAATTTTTATTCTTTAGTCAAAATACAAGTCACCAAAACGGCGTCATCATGCTGCCAACATACAAGTCTATGGAAGGATAAGACAGACTAAAGCTACGGTGGCGCCGCGACCATTCCAATATTCAACTTCCGGCCCCTGGAACAAGTCGCTGCCCCAGTCGAGCAGCCTATCAACAACCGTCAAGGCAACTTTAATGGACGCATCACCTCCCGGCACCACTGCTTCTAAGGAAGCGGACCAGCTGGAGAAGTCGCCCGCTCAGAGACCTGCACCAGGAAAAGGGCGGGAGACCTTCTCCCCTGAAGCTGCGAACCCGGGAAGATCCTGCATCACCATGTTGGCACCGCGAGGATGGAGACGGATAGCGAGGCCCACCCATTAGGGCAACAGGCCTACCCACTATCACCACTATCTACAAATAAGAGACGCTTCCCTCTGGTAGAGAAAAGTGCCTCATCATACGCCTGCGAACCAAGGAAGAAGATGAAGAACAAGCATGCACCACAATGCCAAAGGCAGATTGCAGTAGGAAAAGTTTTATTTATAAGCAAGGGGGAAGCCTACAAAGAAACTTCTCATCCCCTTAAGGACGGAACCTGTCCGGTTCAAGGGACAAGATTTCCCTATCAGGTACAGGCGGTTGACCTTCTCCAAGGCCTCTCGCCAGCCAGCCAGATAGCCGAGCTTGTATTCTTCGGAGGCGCGCCCACTGCTGTTCTCTCCTGGCGTCGGCCACTCCGGCCATGTCTCCGGCAACGTCTCCTTCCGGAGGCACAGGCGCTTGCGGGGGACCTGCGAGGACCCATCATCAAACGAAGTTCCAGACGCCTCCGACAACATCATGTAGGAACTCCTTCCTCGTAGCCCAGCGAACCGAAGGTGGCCTGGAGGCTCAACGAGGGTCGCTACTTATAGAAGGAAGCAAAGTTCCCAGAAAGAGGAGGGAAACTCGCCGCCTTTTCAACTTCATAGAAATCGAAGCGGCGGATCCCGAAGGTCGCGCCCTCTTGGAGTAACTTTCGAGGCGCCGTTCCGTATACCCAGGAGATCTCGATGCAAATCGAAAAAGCAAGATACGCGGCAGGCCCCAATGGCTGCAGAAATTGGGAAGGAAAGGAAAGTTTTCATTTCAAGAAAGAAAGGGTTACAAAATAAGAGAACGACTGACCCTAACCAAGCAGAAAGAAAACTACAAGAGAGGGAAAAGAAAAAATAGCGGGCATCCTCTCAAGGGCTTGCCCCGGCAGCAGCGTCACGTGACCCGACATCCTCGGGCTCGCATTCGGCCGCGGCTCCTAGAGGCAGCGGATCATCGGTCAAGTTGACCAGACCTTCCTTCACCAACGGGTCACCATCAAGTGCACGCCCACCAGCGCTCAGCTCCAGCACCCGCTCCTCAACTCCTGTCTCCTTGTCACCAAGCTCCTCTTCGCCGTCACTAGCATCAGGACCGAACGGCATCGAGGGAGGATGTAAGGGCGGTACCGGCACGCCCAGGCTGCCCGCTGCAGCATTAAGGGCTGCCATCCAACCTTCTTGGAAGCCCTGGTCTCGAGCAGGGCCGTAGACTCCAAGGGCAACCGCATTCAACTCATCCCGGTAAGCCAGGGACGAGCGGAAGCGCTCCACCGCCTCTTCACCAACAGAGGGCATCGACGAACGCAATGCCTCGGCCTGGGCCGCTACCTCCTGAGCTTTGGCCTCAGCAGCCACTGCTCGAATGATCACCTCTCGGAGAGACTCTTCAGTAGATTGGGCCTGAGCACAAAAGACATCCCGGTCCATCAAGGCACCCGCCAGAACCCTCTCCTGCTGTTCGACCAGCCCCCTCAGCCTCGCGAGCTCGGCCTTGTCGGTCGCCTGACGCAATTGGAGCTGCTTGCATTGCATCGACAGCCTTGCTTACACCTCTTGGCTGACCGCCAGTTCTTGCGCCAGCCCACCAAAGTGGTGCCTCTACAAGCCCAAGGCCCTAGAAGCCGTGCATATGCTCTTCGCGGCCAAATCCGTCAGCTCCTTCTTGGCCCCAGGGCCAAACACCTCGGTGCGCTCATGCCACCCAATGCTTTTGTTGGTGAGTTCGACGGCTGTCGCAACGCCTACGTACCTGATCACGGTATCCTCAGGCGGCATATAGCGAGTGCGTGGGGGAACTTCGGATGGTAGAAGGCGGGTTGCTTCATCCGTAACGAGAGCCTTACCTTTATCAGGCGCCTCCCCCATTGGAACAGACGCAGGCTGAACAGGCTCATGCTCTTCGGTCGTAGATGGTAGGGGAGGAGCCTCAAGTGGAGGTGGAGCCTCGGACGGCGACGGCGATGGAGCCCGACGTCAGATCGGAGCAGGCACCCTTTTCCTTTTCTTCTGGCGACGCTGGCTATCCAGTGCCGCTAACTCGTCCAGATCCAACTGGACACCCCCACCCCCACCGCCGCTAACTCGTCCAGCTCCAACTAGACACGTCCACCGCTAGGCATGGCGGATTCTACTTCAGCAACTCTAGCGACTTCCTCAGAGATGTCCCTCCGAGCACTTGACCCGCCGCTGGCCACAGGAGCCACATATGAGCCCTCTACCAGAAGAGCCACGGGGAGCGGATACGGCAAGCGCCCCGGCGCTAAAGCGATGGCCGCCTGGGGAGCGGCGACAGTCACCAGGTCGGTGCCCGACTCTATGTGGTCAGTAGGGGCAGGAGCGCACTGCAGCAACTTCACCGTCTCGTACGGCAGCTTGAACGACTCCAGCACTCCTGCAAGACAACACCAAGGAGTCAGCTTAGGCGAGCAGATGACCCAGCACGAACATTGGAACAACGAAGGCAAAACCCTGAGGCAATGGGGGGCTCAACCCCAGCTCCCGTAGCACCACCGGAGTCAGCACAACATCGGCATTAGGAAGGGGATAACGAAGAAGGGATTTAATCACCCCCATCTCTTGGGCGGTGGCGGAAGGACGCCTATCTGCCCAGATGGGACGGAGACCCTGAGCGAAGCGCCAGTCGCTCAGATGGTTACTACCCCCGACCTTGGTGATGAAGACAAAGCGCTCGGTCCAACGCTTGATGTTTGACACTGCAGGGCTAACCTGAACTAGGGTCTGACCTGTCCAGGCCTTGAAGTAAAAGGAGGACGGATCGGCTGGACAGGCCTGACAACTATAAAAATGATGAAAGAGGAAGTAAGTGGGGTCGACTGAAGCTCGGCGACAGATGTAGACGAAGCCGCACAAGATGCACCAAGAATTGGGAGACAGGGTCCCTGGAGATGGACCATAACGTTCCAGGATAGACTCGAAGAAGGGGTGAACAAGGAGACGGAAACCTGCCCTGAAGGACTCTATCAGGACTAAAAGCCTGCCGGGTGAACGACCCCGGAGACCGTTGTCGGCAGAGGGAAAGATGATGTCAAACCCTGCTGGGATCTGGAAGGCCTGTTGGAGGCCATGGATGACCCTGTAGGCAACTAAAGGAGGGGAGCAGGGATGACTTGGGCCGGCGTCTGAAGTGCTCGGGCTCCCTCACGACCAGCTCCCACCTCCCCGGTGGAAGAGCTAGACCCAATTCTAGGAACCCTCCTGCGAGGCGACATGAACCCAGGAAATAGGAGGAGGAAGAAGACCCTCACCAGGTGAGCGAAGAAGAAGAAGACGACGAGCGCGGAAAGCGACGGAAGAGCAGTTGGGATCCTAAGGGAAACCCTATGGTGGTTCTTATAGTTGATCGTATCGAAATTTGCGTCGTTAAACATAATGGCCATCAATCTTAAATTACCAAACTCGCAAAGAAATAAAATCGTAGTTTCATGGCAAGTCCGGGTCGATCCCACAAGGAAGTTAGACTTTTAAAAAAATCTCTTTTCTCTTTTATATTTAAAAAAAATAAAAGAAGTTGTTGGAATGATTTTTTTTGGAAAACAATTAAAATTATGCAAGATTAAACTTTATTTAAAGAAGTTTGGAGGGATAAAGGAGAGAAATTGGGAGAGAGAGAGAGAGAGAAAGAGATAGAGCCAAAGATTAGAGAGACAATGACACTAACTATATATATTCCTTAATGCTCCAAAATAAAAGATTACAATGCATGGAATTTTAAGAAAATATAAAAGAGAACTACAATACTTGAAATAAAATCTAGCTAACAATACACATTAAAGAACTAAGAAAGAAGAGATGTAGCAGGTGAGCCGAAGATCTCATGACGAGAGTAGGAAGCAGGGGCTGCTACGTGCAAGTGAATGAGGAACGGAGAGAGAGTTGAGACGAGAGAAGAGTGAAGAGGCATGCAACATGAAGGCGAGTGTGTGTGGAGAGAGGGAGCATGCAACATGAAGGGTGAAAAGAGAAAAGGGAGAGAGGGTCGACGTAGCGACTGTGCGACATGTGTGCAGTGTGTCGCTGTGTGCGATGGGAAGGGAGAGAGGAAGAGAGTGCAGAGAGGGTGAGAGAAGCAAGCAGCAGAGGGAGAGGAGAAGTAGGCAGGTGGAGTGTGGGCAGCAGGAGAGGTGGAGAGTGGCGGCCGTGCATGCGAGCGTGCATGTAGTGGAGAACGAAGAGGGGAGGGGGGGGGGGCGAAGCAAGGTGTGTAAGTGTGTGTGTGCCGGCAGTGAGGAGGGCTGTGGTTCGCGACAGAGAGGGGATGAGAGAAGCTGAGAGAGCAAGAGAGATAGAGAGAAGAGAGATCTAGAGAGGGGAGCGTGACCGCTATGGTAAGAGGGAGGTCGTGTGGTGTGTGTGAGTGTGCATGTGAAGTGTAGGAGATGAAGAGTGGGACGAGAGGAGGGGGACGAAGGAGAGCGGTGGTGGTGCAGGCGGGTTAGAGAGAGAAAGAGAGGGAGAGAGAAGAGTCGGACGGTGAGGGGGAGGGGGCTACGTGAAGATGGTGTGAGGTGAGTGTGGAGTGAGGGTTAGTGTGTTGATAAGTGTGTATTTTGACATGTTAATTTATGTTATAACATATTTTTATGAACTTTAATATTCATCATTATGTATTTATCACACTTAATCATAAATTTTGACCAAAATATTTAGTTTAATAAAATTAATTACATTTTGATCCATAAACTCTTTTATTTTATAGGTACAAAAGAACAAACCCTTCATAAGTCATATAAATGAGCCAAAGGCTCGTGACCAAGCTTCAAATATGCCAAAGGCCCCATGTATGTGCCCCCTTCTCAACACATGGCACGGTCAAAGATGGGCCAAGGCAAATGCCCAAAACCAATCTTCACATGGGTCAAAGCCCATTCAATGCGCGGTCAACACCAACCGTATGGGCGAAACGCTGGCGAGGTCAGCGCTGGCACGGTCGACAATATGGGCGAATAGGCTTCGGCAGGCGTGGCCAAGCGACGTCGGCTGGGAGTTGGCGAGGCAAGTGGCCAAGGCGGGTTTCTTCACGCGTCGGCACGGGCGACGAGGTTAGGTTGCGGGCGAATGCGGCCCGGCTTCGGCGGGCTTCAGCAGGCAGTCAACGGCGGGCGCAGGCGTGGCGCATGTGGCGGAGGAGAGAGAGAAGCGCGACGGCGGAGAGAGGAGAGAGAAAGAGGAGAAAGAGAAGAGAAATAAGGAAAAAAGGAGAAAAAGAAAGAGAAAAATTTATAAAAAAATAACAAAGTGTGCACCACATGTTTGCACACATTCCCAAGTCAAAAATTGCAGCAAAAGTGTTCACATGGAGAAAGAAAGGGGTTAACTTGGGCCTATAAAAGGAGGGCATGGGAAGGCTCTTCCCCTCTTACGTAGATTGCAAGCCCTCATTTCTAGTGTTAGGAGTAGGCTCTCCCTCTCTATCTCCCTTCATTTCTAGTGTTAGGAGTAGGCTCTCCCTCATTTCTAGTGTTAGAGTAGCTCTCCCCATCTCTTGTCTCATCTCTTATTGTAATTTGTTTTATTGTTGTTGTTGTAATTTTCATGCATTATAAGTTTATTTTAATTTATGTTTAAGTATAGTGGTGTTATTCTTCATTTTTATGTTGCATAATCTTTTTCCATCCCTCTCTAATTTTTCTTCCAAAGTTCTTTCTCGATCATTTTCTCAATTTCTTCCAAAGACGGTCAAGAGAAGCGGTTCCGATCCGGTCGAGTGTACGTGATTGTTTCCGACAATATATAAATCAAAGGTTCGAGGAGACGACACCGTTATCATACCACGGCCGCAAAACTATCTCACTTCATCTATTTTATTTCGCATGTAATTTTTCTTCTCTAGATTTCCAATTTTCTATCATATTTCTTTAAATAAATTTCTTTCATGTTCTTTAAATTCTAAAAATAAAAAAGAATCTTTCTCTAAATTTTTTTTTAAACTTTCAATTTTAACCTCAATCTCTTTGTGAATTTGACCCGTGCTCGTCAGTATATTACGATTTATTTGAATTGAACTGCGAGTTTGATAGTTTGATTGATTATCACATTTTTTAACAACGAATATTTTGGCACGTCATGTGTGCATGCAAGTGACGAGTGTGTTGTGTGTAGCAGGGAGAAGAGAAAGAGTGATCGGGGAGAAGAGAGAGAAGGTGTTGGTAGGTGGAGAAAGGTTGAGAGGGAGAGGGGTGAAGGTGAGAAGCGGCTGGCGGTGCTGCTACAGAGGAGAGAGGGAAGAGAGATCGGTGAAAGGAGGGGGGGGGGTCGAGGCAGTGAATGGTCGTTGGAGAGAAGGGGGAGTGGTGAGCTCGGAGGAGCCCCAGCGGGTCACAGTGCCGACTGTCGTGGGTCTTATAGAGAGAGCTGCTGGACGGTGGTTGTAGGTGGAGACGGTGCGATGTGGTGTGTGGGCGCGTGGAGAAGGGAAGACGGTGAGTGGGAGCGTATGAGAGGGTATAGGTGAGAGACAGGAGAGGGACGACTAGGGGAGCAGAGCGCAACAGTGCAGGAGGGGGAGCGAGGCTAGCCGGAGTGGGTGTAAGTGAGAGAAGAGGGTGCAGCTGGCGGTGGGGAGCAGTGAATTGCGTAGAAGAGGCTACGACGGTGCTTGTGCAGGTGAGAGAGAAGAGTGTGTGCAGAGGAAGAGTGGGAGGGGAGAGAAGAGAGGGAAGTCCGGTGAGGTCACGGTATGTGTGGGAGAGGGACGTCCGGTGCCCCTGTTCCAAACAGGGGCGCCGGATCGCGTGGGATTGAGGGAGAGAGGAAGGGCAGAGAGTTGGAGGGAGAGGGAGGGATCGCAGGTGAGTGCAGGGGGAGAAGAAAGCTAGAGGGGAAGAGACCAGCCAAGGGGGGAGGGAGCGAAGAGTTCCATAGTAGGGGGGAGCTCTGGTTTTATAAGAGCCCGGGGACGGTGCCTACGCTGCGTCGCGTTCGCCCGGAGAGACCTGCTCGCTCTACATGCCATCATGCCACCTGCGTCAGGAGCTACCCCTGCTCGCGATCATGCCACCTGAGGCCGGCGCCTGGAGCTACTCCTGCTCCGCATGCTGCAACTGCCGTCTGGAGCAATGGAGAGGCCTGCTGTCTGCCACGGCTGCTGTCGCAGTCAACCTGCAAGCGCCGTTCTGCTCGCCCTGCCATCCACTCATTGCTTCTGCATGCTCGAGATCGCTGCCTGCCTGAGGAGGAGATGCTGCCATGCTGCTACCGTGCCAAGCTAGTGCATTCGGTGGATCCCCATGTCTGCACCGCATGCTACTCGTCGGGGAGGGAGACACCAATGGCAGGCTGCCATTGCTGCTGAGACCGTTCTGCCTGTGCCGTTGTCCTGCTCTGCACCTGCGGGAGGGGAAGAGGGCACTTCACAAGTGTATGAAAATCATGAAAAAAAATTATACAAAAGCCCCTCGACCACATATCTTTGATCAATGTATTCATATTTTGTCATTTGACCTCCCATTTAGTTCATTCAAAATGAATTTTGTAGAAATCAATTTTAGTAAAAAAAATTATGATTAAAATTTAATTATACAATTCAATTAATAACAGAAAAAGTTCCATTTTATGTGAGACTGAAATTATCATATAAAGTTGCATAATTAACTTTATCAAAGTCTAAAAAATAGCGTGTGTGATATGAATTAAAATAAACAATAGAGCACTTATCACACCCCCCAACTTACTCATTGCTAGTTCGTTAACAATAGAAACAAGTTAAAAATTAGAGACCGACAAGAGTTTAAAAGATTTCATACCTCAAGTCTACATCCTCTTTCATAGAATTGACTACGAATTCGGACTTTGGAATTATTAAAGTATATACTAGCCATAGGTTTAGAACATGATACTCACAATTCTCTTAGAATACTCCCAAGGTCTCATAGCATTAGTGCTCGTGAAGTCTAAATTTACAGTTTGGGCAATTGCATCCTCCATATTGTCATTGTAGCTTGGTGTCTTTCAACTCTACCACCCAGATCAAAGCTTTGATCAAGTGGCCTACACTTTTCTTTTCTTTTTTTTTTGTAACATATGGTACTGCACAACCCTTCACTGTTTGACGCGAACCTCAACTCTTACCTTAGGAGAAGCAGGCCAGGTTACTAAGATCATGGGCATTTTCCATAGTTTTTTTTGTAACACATGGTACTGCACAACCCTTCACCGTTTGATGCGAATCTCAACTCTTGCCTTAGGAGAAGTAGGTCCGGTTACTAAGATCATGGGCATTTTCCATGGTTGTTTTTTTTCTCTTCTTTTTTTTTTTCAAATCTAACTCTTTACTAGGGAGGGCAGAGTATCAGATACCATATCGAATGATAGAAGGCTTGTCCTTCCTATTTCATTAGTGTGCAAGTGATTTTTTTTTAATGCTAAGAGACCTTAGGAGATTCTAAATTCGTTCCCATGACTAGACACTAAAATATCATTCCATCATCCTTCTCCACAGTCTTCTCCATTCTAGAGTCTCTTTTATGAAAGCATGAATCATGAAAACTCAGTTGTGGCTTCTTTCTTTCTTTTTTTTAACAAAATAAGGCAGCAGGTTACGAGAGAATTTTACAATGATGACCCTTACCTCCCAACTTGAATAGCATCGTCTCTGATGATATAAACAATAAATAATGAACGGGACAATGCACACATGAATGCATGGGACAGAAAGGTACAACCTGGGACAGGCGGCCTTGCGAATGACTTCATCGTGCTCCTACATACACAAATGAAAATAACTTACTAGATTATTGAAGGAGAAATAGTTGGGTTACCTCCCAACAAGCGCTAAGTTTAACGTCTTCAGCCAGACAACCTTCTTTTATTTATAATGGGTCACTCAGTGGGATTGATTCTTTTGGTGAAAGTTGTGTGTTCTCAAAGTAGGGTTTGAGACGTTGACCATTGACAGTGAAAATTTGACCATTTTTAAGATCTAGAATTTTGACAGCACTATGATCAAAGACTTTGAGCACAATAAATGGTCAATCCCATCTAGATTTCAATTTTCCCGGGAATAGGCGTAGCCTTGAATTAAAGAGCTAGACTTTTTGATCGGGTTGAAAGGATTTTCTCACAATGTGTTTATCATAGAAGGCTTTGGTCTTGACTTTATAAATTTTAACATTTTCATAGGCTTCACTCCGCAACTCCTCTAACTCATTTAATTGAAGGGCCTTATGATACCCGACTTGAGCCAAGTCAAAATTGAATTGCTTAATAGCCCAATAGGCCCTATGCTCAAGCTCAACGGGTAGGTGACAAGCTTTTCCAAAGATCAACCTATATGGTGACATGCTGTGATGACCCGGACTCCGGATACCGGATATACCCGATAGGACTACCGAGCAGACCCGATACCACTTGGAACCCGTGAAACCTCCCAAGAGTTGTAAAGCTCCGAAGGGAAAAAGGATTGTCGTGTAGTACATTGAAGCCACAGATATAACAGTAAGCAATTAAATTTCATTAGATCTGTTGGCTAAAGTAGCAGAAATAAAATTACTTTTTAATTAACAGTTACAAATTAACAATTATACCAGAGTCCAGTCCAAAGGAAAGATAAGTACAGTCGACAGGAAAGAAAGACGTACACTGAGGTTAGGGGAAGCACGACGCAGGTACTGCTGGCAGCTACAGACTCGCCACACTAGGAACCGCGGGAGCAGAACGACCCACCTGAAAAGCAGGGGTGAGCCTCGTGTCACTGGCCCAGTAGGGGTCACGCGGATCCCCACTGAAAAATAACGCAGTAACACGGAACAACAACTAAAACAGCAGTAGTAAAGTAGGAAAGCTAAACTACAATTAGAAAGCTATAAAAGAAAACCGAAAACGGAAGGAGTAGAGCAGCTAAAAGAAAAGGGAAAAGAAGCCGTACCTGAATGAAAACACGGCTGTCGAAAGGACTTCGGCTCCCCACACTACTCCGAGCAGCAACAGAACGACGAACCCTGATCTCACAGAGTCAGGCGTCACCGATCTGTTGACAAACTTAGGGCCTACTAAAGCAGACAAAAGCATAGTAAAGACCTAGACAAACAAGACAAACCTAAAGCATACACGACTCGATTATCATGCATGCTCTTCTAGACACGACCACATACACGACTGGAACGTCGTGTACACGACACAAGACTGACCTCGGGTAAGGCCACGAAGAGGCTAACCCGAAAGGGTCACGATAAGTGAAAAACACGGGAGTCACGTGTCACGTGACAGAAGCACCTCCTCACTAGAAGAACAGCCAGCTGCGTCCACTGACGTCTTATGCTGCACCTAAAGTGTCTCGCCTAACGCTGCCAAGCACACGGTAGAGACTAAGACACTGTAACAAGAACATGAACCACAGTAACGAGTGACCAGTCAGGGTCACGCCCGTCGACGCAAGTCCTACGCCCCTGACCACGTGTGCACACACCGACTCTTGCCTGAAGCCAGGCCTCTAGCTAGTTTTCCCCCCCAGCAAGACACTACCGTTAAGCAGGGGCCCATGGAGCTAGCTTAAAAATCGTATCTCGGGAACTGCCACGCCACCACTTCCTGGTGGGTCGACACGCCGTAACGCGTCGCCAGGCTACGGCTAGTGGAGGCTCACTAGACACAGAACTCTGAAACACAAGCACTGTAGTACTAACAGGCAAGGAAGCACTGTCATATGTACTACGAAGCACTAGGGCAGCACAACGACTGCCAACAGACTTAGGACAGGGCAACTAGACCTACTCACACAACGATCCTTGAGTCTCACGACTCGGAGTCAAGATCATTGTACAAAGCGGAACAAGCCGCCAATCGGTCTAATCCTAAGTCACAGAAACGACATGACCGCGTAAAACAACACACGGGGACATGAGGAAACACCAAGACCCTCAGCACATCTGGACACGTAAACCGAGGTGAGACAACACCTCAAGGCGTCCAGAACTATGTCTCAGGTTGGACAGAACCGCCGAGACGCACACAAGGTCGCCTGTCAACCACTGGGTCACCCCGGGTTGACCAGAACCGAACAATGACGATTTAACAGTAGGGAAGAAAATCCTACTTCAAGCAAGAGAAACCCCTGGCTACCTTATAACGTGGTCATAGCCTTCATAGGATATTAAAAGATATCCACGGGAGCGGCAAACCACAAGGTTAAGCCAAGATATACGGAAATCAAAACGACGGAAAACGGCACTCTGGGCATAAGCGATCCATCACTCGTCCGCTAGGTAAACCAAGCAGTAAAGGAGGAAGTCGCTACGCACACAGAGACGAGGATAATGGTGGTCGTAGGCTGGTCCGCTAGAGGACAGTAGCAGTCAAAGGTTGGGCCGCTAGAAGATTGTAGCAGTCATAGGTGAGGCCGCCTACACCAGTCAACTCTCGCACCGACCTACCCAGTCAAACCACCCAGCGGTCTAAGATAGACGCGCTACACAGACTTGGCGGTCTAAGAATGAACCGTCACACAAACCGCCCTAAGATACTGACCTAAGACACACGGACTGTAACGGTCGAAGGAAGGTGCACTACAACAAAGAAATGCATGAAGGTTGGGCCGCTAGAGCCAACCGACTTAAAATCTTGACTAGGTCTAAAACCATGGTAACACGAATACCGAGGTAGACCACAAGCCGCCAAGACCATCCCCTTAAACAGAAACTCGAGGGAGGCCACACACATGCGGGGGAACCCCACCGCACTCATATCGATACACGGTAACTCGATCGAATGCTACACAAAGCTCGAAACACACATACCTACGGGTACGTTGATCGAAGTAACACGGCACTTCCTGACACCCCAGAAACATGGACACGGAACTCACATGGTGTCTGGAACACACGTGAGGCCATAGGTCGGTCATTGGGTCTCAACCGAACGGATTGGTACTCAAAACAAGCAAAAATACAACATTCCGATCGACCTGGCCCCTGGGGTCGGTCGACCTGACAGGGTCGGTCGATCGACCCAGGTGGTTCGATCGACCGGACCATCGGCTGGACCATCACGGTCCTACAGGCAACCGCCGGTCGACCGGCCCATTTGGTCCGGTCGACCGGTCACGGCGGAAAATTGGCAGAACCGAGCCCTAACGCCCGATTCCACGCCCCATTTGATTCCGATCGAAGGGGAAAACATCCATAATGAGAATATCGACCTTCCACACTCCGGAAGGGATCAAAACGACGAATTGACCCTATTTGGGTCACCGAGGTTCCCGGGCTCATACCGGCCCCAAATGATAACCAATCGACACGAAATCAGCGGATCTAGAACGCTGACATTCCAGGGGTTCGATTGATACCAACTGATCTAAAAACCGTCGCCATGTTCTGGTGAACCCTGCCAACACCCCAAAAGCATGGTTTTCCCGAACTTGAAGGAAACCCACTCGTATGCTCACCGAACAACGTAAAATTGCAGGGAAACGTAGAGGAGAAGTAGGTGATCCGTCTCCCTACCTCCATCGAAGAAACCGTGCGCCGAAGCAACTAAACCGCGTCAAAAATGCCAAATCAACGAACCGCGCCCTCTCGGAATCCACCGAGGGATCGCGCCTCGCCACGCTCAAACCGTCGCCCCATTCCGCGTCCCGATCACTCCATCGCATCCTCACCTTGGCCAGCTCCGCAACGGTGGGCACCCCGCGTCGAAAGACCCAGAGAGGAGAGAGAATGAGAGAGAGGAAGAGAGGTGAGAAATGAGGGAGGAGAGAGGGTGAAGT
This sequence comes from Amorphophallus konjac, assembly GCA_022559845.1. Classification (NCBI taxonomy): domain Eukaryota; kingdom Viridiplantae; phylum Streptophyta; class Magnoliopsida; order Alismatales; family Araceae; genus Amorphophallus; species Amorphophallus konjac. Next base: position 156,342,527 of record CM040121.1, read on the forward strand.
GGAATAAATAGAAAGGAAATTAGGAAAATTTCCTAATTTTTGAAATTCTAAATTTTTGTGCCGAAAATCCCCTAATTCAGAAAAATATGGAAAAATAGTTGAAACCATCCTCTTAACGAGTACATCGCAACTGTAGCGTCCTCGAGTCAATGAACTAAGAAATAAACTCACCACAGGGTTCCGTAACTAGTACGGGAGAAAACTCACGTGGATCGTAAAACTCAACTCAAGACCTACAAAAGCGATCCGAAACTCTCCGAAGAAGATCCGAAAGACCAAATAAGAATCCGATAAGAATCCAGGGCATTACACATGCCAATGGGAGTCTTGTATGCTGTCCGATAGGCCCAAAGAGCGTCATCCAATCTTTCAGACCAATCTTTCCTATCGGGTCTAACAGATTTTTGCAAGATGTTTTTGATCTCCCGATTGGAAATCTCCACTTGCCCACTTGTTTGAGGGTGGTAGGGGGTGACAATTTTGTGAGTGATCCCATATTTCTCGAGAAGAGCTTGGAATTGGGCATGAGTGAAATGAGAACCCCCATCTCTAATGATGGCCCTAGGACACCCAAACCTGAAAAATATATTCTTTCGGACAAACTTCATGACAACCTTATGATCATTGGTCCGGGTGGCGATGGCTTCAATCCACTTAGATACATAGTCAACCGCCACAAGAATGTACTCATATCCGAATGATGGCGAAAAGAGCCCCATAGAGTCAATTCCCCAAACATCAAAAATTTTGACCACTAGAATGGGATTAAGTGGCATCATATCTCATTTGCTCATGCTTCCTACGGCTTGACACCTAAGATAAGTCTTGCTAAATTCATAGGCGTCTTTGAAGAGAGTGGGCCAGAAGAACCCACTTTGTAACACTTTGGCAGCCGTTTTCTTTCTCGCGAAGTGCCCCCCACAAGCTACAGTGCGACAAAAGTTCAGGACACTTTGTTGTTCCTCCTCGGGGATACACCTCCGAATTATTTGATCCGGACCCACATAGAATAATTCGGAGTCTTCCCAAAAATAGTGTTTTATTTTGGCCAAGAAATATTCTTTTTCATGGTTAGACCACCCCTTAGGAATTTGCCCTACAGCTAAGTAGTTGACAATATCTGCATACCATGGGAGTTGACTATGGGTAATGGACAAGAGGTGCTCATCAGGAAAGGAATCTTGCAAAGGAGCATTATCAGTTGTGAGAATCTGAGAAAGATGATTGTCAACTTTATTTTCAGAACCCTTTTTTTCTTTGATTTCAAGATCAAATTCTTAGAGTAAGAGGATCCACCTAATGAGTCTAGGTTTGACATCCTTCTTGGAGAACAAGTACTTGAGTGCTGAGTGATTAGAATATACAATGCCTTTGGCACCTAGAAGATATGACCGAAATTTTTCAAGGGCAAAGACGACAACTAGCAACTCTTTTTCCGTGGTGGTGTAGTTAAGTTGAGTATCGGTGAGGGTGTGAGTCGCATAATAAATCACCACCGGACATTTATCAATCCTTTAGCCTAGAACTGCTCCTATAGCATAGTCAGAGGCATCACACATGATTTCAAAGGGCAAAGACCAATTGGGAGGTTAGAGAATGGGTGCTTTGTCAAAGCCTCTTTAAGGATATTGAAGGCCTCTAGGCAAGCAACATCTAGATGGAATGGAGCTTCTTTGGCTAAGAGAAGAGTTAGCGGGCGGGCAATCTTGGAAAAGCCACTTATGAACCGGCGGTAAAAGTTGGCATGGCCAAGAAATGGATGATTTTGTCTAATAGAGGTTAGAGGAGGAAGATTATAAATGAGGTCAACTTTGGCCTTATGGTGCGGACACCAGGGCGATCACGTGACACGTCGGCGAACCGACGGTGCCATACGCGGAGCGCCAAGTGGACTACATCGGCTTATCTTCAAAAGGGGGATAATTTGGCTTGAATTTGGACCTTTTTTGGCATTGAATTGGGCTTGTAAAGGGTATTGTATATGTAATTTGCTAATGGGCTGGTTGTAAGGCTCCTAAAGGGTTAAATTGTTAAAGCCCCTTAAGCATTCCATAAGTAGAAATGGCCTTGGTCCATTTGTAATGGATCCATAAGTCATATGGGCTTCCTTCCTACATGGGTTCTCTAGATTGGATAATCTAGAGTGGGCTCTCTTTATTCATGGGTTTGGTTAAGTCATGGCCACATTTGGCCTTAAGCCATCTAGGTTGGAATGGGCTTGGTTAAGCCATGGCCACATGTGGTCCATTCAAGGCCCAAGATTGGGACGCCCCCTCTTTTGGCTTATTAGGCTAGGAATTGTGTTTTTTTTAAGCTTCTTCCACCTCCATTCACCACATGGATTAATAGATGGCTGCTGGTCAAGATCTAATGGCTGCCAGCCTACCATATATGGCTGCCACCTACCTTTGAATTTCAAAGGGAGGAAGCTTCCCCTCCCCTTTCTTGGTCTCCCCTCCCATCACAATCAAAAGGGGGCGCAACCACCTTCCCTCTCCCCTTGCTCCATCGATCTTCCCTTTCCCCTACCCCTTGTATTTCCCTATATAATGGCATGTACAGTGTTTATGCTTAATAGAATGAAGTTTTGTTGAAAGAAAAGTTCATTAGAGAGTGATTCTCTTTGTGTGTTCTTGGGTGTGACTCCCATTGAGCTGTCCTAGGACTGGACAGAAATGGGTCATGAGACTCGACCCCGTATCCCCCTCTTCCTCTTATCTTCTTATTCCACAAAAATTATCCGTGATACCTCTGCAAGTTAGCAAACTTTCAGCTTTGGTTTCGCATCGATCGGAGTTTGTGAGCAATGATGGCGATTTTTCTCGTGGAGGTATGCAGATCGGTTCCTGAATACTTCCTAGAACTGAAGTTGTCTGTGTTTTAATTCCTGGAGCCCAACCCCGACGCCATCTGAAGTTGGTTCCTAAAGAGCAATCGTAGTATTTCAAATCCTATTTGTGTTGCCGTTGGTTTCGCCTCGATCCGTGACCGGTGCTGATCGTGACGGCAATTCTCGTGGGATCGCGCGGGCTGGTCTGAGCAGGCCAGGATGAGAACTAGAATCAACTTTCAGAGCCTTCCCCGCTTCATCCAGCCACGATCCTGTGAAGGATCTTTAGAGTATTTCTTCCTCTGGACGTCGCCTACCACCTTCCACAAGGAACGCCCCGATCCGACATCAGAAACTATTTTCCCAACATTTTACCGTGTTTCTGTGCAGTTCTGTGAGCACAAAACTAGAACCTCAGAAGATTCGTCACTGCGCCCAGATCTAAAGGCATCTATTCGCGATCTTCGGAGTGAAGATACTACATCTAGTCGCCGACATTCTCCAACAAACGGCTCTCCGATCGGGCATCGGATCAAGCCATACCAGCCTCTGCAAGCTTGCTACGCAGGGTGACCAGTGCGGGCAGAACCGGGTCGGCTTCCCGTCGGCGTACCCGAGCGGCTCTGGCACGCGTTCCTCGCCTCCTGCGAGTGTGGCCCGTCAACCTGGGTTCCAGCAACCCCAAAGTTATTGATTGTAGCCCGATACCTCCCTGTGTGGAGTGGGCCAAGCTTCTGAAATTGTAAAGTTAATCTTGTGTGTATTGGGGTTGTTCGAAAATCGGCCGGGAATTCTTCCCCCACGACTAGTCGTGGAGGTACGTGCTCGTTCCGATCCTTACATTTACTGTTTAGTATGCTTTCTATATTGCTGTGTTTGTGAGAATAGGGCCGTTAGCTAGTTCCAAATTTCACCGCGATTGTGAGTTGTGAGTGCCCGTTCCGTAGCTCCAATCGAGCACCGAGCGCATATTAGCACCCTAGGCGACGGTGGTTTCTTAATCGCCACGATCCCCACGTTTCCCTCGCAAGGGACGATCGTCGGGCTCAAGAGAGTTACTGTTGAGAGACGTCTCCACCCGGAGAATACCACAGTGGTCAGCCGCCTGGCTTGCCTTAGCGTGTTAGTGCTGGCCGCACAACGAGTCGGTCGTACGTCTTACCCCGGTCGTCATCCGTCCCGCATCAAATTGGTATGAGAACGTCGTTCAAGTCTAGGGTCATTCAAGTTCAAGGTTGCATTTGCATTCCTCTACTCGGTATATCAAAAGGTGTGACACGATCGTTAGGTTATGCCTATCGGGAAGGCCGCACACTTGCGCGAGTGGTCTTCGGATCGATTAGCTCCGCCACGTACCGAATAGTGGGTTAAGTCTAGGTTTCTAGTTAGTGCATTCCAACATCGTCATGTCTAAGTGTGTAGTCGAGTCTCATGCCAACTTTGCATTAGTATTTTGGGGTCGTGTCTAGTGTCTTGTCCAAGTGTCGGCATGTCTAACATGTAGTTCTCCAACTTCCCATGGATTCCCGGTCGCCCAGGCGATATGACCGTTGGCCCACCCATGGGCTTGGCAACCATCCTCTCCGCTTCTGTAGGCCTGAAGCCTCAGATTTTTTTGGCTCCAATGACCCGGGCATCTACCTCAAGTGGGAGGCCACCATGGACACATACTTTGATTGTTATACTATGTCCGAGGCAATGTAATTCTCTTTCGCCAAAGAGCGGCTTCTTCATGAGGCTGCCGAAAAGTGGGATTACATCGAAAGAATGAGAGAGGTTAGGGGGCAATGGCCCATCAAGTCATGGTGGGACATGAAGAGAGAGCTTAGGAAGGTCTACGTGCCCCAACCGGTCACCTCCAACCGGCCCCACCCAATCACTTCCAACCAAGTGGGTCCTAGCCGGAGGCAAAGAGCCCCACACGTCGATGAGCCAAGACCCAATCCTAGGACGGTTGACTATGGGCGAGTCCACCAGGATATCCCTATTCCAACCCACTCCGTTGCCGAACTTATGCAAATGATTTTGGACCGGTTGGATGGGGTGGATAGGACACGTACTCCTAGTGATGTACTCCTACCCGAGCCTAAGGAGGTCATCGCCGGTAGTCTTAACCCGGCCCCATCAACGGAGTCCCCAAGCCCTCTCCCCATCATAGTAGATCCTCCTTCCCCACCCATGAGAGCTCCATCACACTCACCTTCCGATCTTATTTCGGAGCCCTCTCATTTGGAGCCACCAAAGCCTGAGCCACCCGTATTTCTAACGGGTACACTTTACATAGCCGAGCTACTAGTTAGTTGGCTCAAGAATGGCTTGGTCCCACTTCCCTTCCCATCTATGGACCCTATCCAACCTCTGGTGCCAATCAATTCATTTCACACCACTTTCCGGTCTAGTCACTATGTGGATATATTGGATGACCTTCTTAAAGGGTTAGACCGGCAATTGATATTTACGCACTTGTTGGCTCCAGGCCTCGACCGACCCACAGGTCGTAGTTTCACTCATCCCGCTTTAGGGTCCATCACCTCCGTGTACACCGTGGGTCATGTTACCACGGAGGTTCTTCTACTCCTCCCGCTACCGGTCGAGCCCGACTTCACTCCTTTTATCCCAAGGGAGGAGCCCTATCTTCTATACACTGTCCCATCTACCACGATGGATGGAGGTGACCATCACCTTCATGAATTTCAAACATGGGACTATGTAATGGAGGAACCGGGGGGTCACACATTCTTTGACCCATTCGACCCCTTCTCTAGTGGGCCTCGTGCTCCACCACTTCCCCTCTACTTTGTCAAGGAAGTCCCCTACCACTCTCTTCCCACTCGGGCCAATCAAATTCCACATAGCAATAGCTTCGATTATTGGGAAGCATGGCATGCCTTACCTACATGTAGTGGTGATGAACCTCTTAGCCCACCCACACCCACATCTGATAGGAAGTCCTTGCATGCATGGTGTCTTTTTGGGTGTCTAGGAGTACATCATCCTACCTACCTTTGGTTGCATCTAGTGTATGCATGGCACACATTTGGGTGTCCTGGTCCGCCATCGTCCATGTGTAGGTCGGACTAGCCATAGGTTTGTCTAAGGTCATGTGTGTGTGTTTGTTTGTCTCCCTCGTTGTTCTCTTTCATGCATATGGTTTGCATTAAGTCGTGTCAATAAAGGGCCAGTCAAAGCACGCATAAGGAGGTAGCCAATGCATGCTACATATCCGTGGATTCAAAGAGAGAGTACATCTAGATCAGGGTCATACCTGACAGGTTTCCGCCCGGAGACCGAAAGCCACTCTAAGTCCACGATCCCCACCCTTTCCGGGTTAAGAAACAAGTGGGTCCGAAAGCGTACGATATTGAACTACCGAACGACAATGGTGTCAATTCGACGTTCCATGTTTCCTCTGGTAGTATATTGGAACCCGCGGTGATCCTTAGTGAGTCTCGAGCTTTATCTTTCTATTGGGAGTGACCCCTCACCCGAGAGTCCACCTTTCCAGCCTCAACGCATGCATATAGATTGTATACTGGATGAGCAGGTGATCACCACAAGGAATGGCGCATACCCACACGTCCTAGTGCGTTGGCGAGGATGCCCCACGATGACCAGCGCCTTGATCACATGCGGAGAGCGTAAGCTTCGGGACCCTTACTCGACGGGGTCGAGTTCCTCCCACCCGAGGAGAATTGGTGCGGACACCAGGGCAATCACGTGACACGTCGGCGAACCGACGGTGCCATACGTGGAGCGCCAAGTGGACTACATCGGCTTATCTTCAAAAGGGGGATAATTTGGCTTGAATTTGGACCTTTTTTGGCATTGAATTGGGCTTGTAAAGGGTATTGTATATGTAATTTGCTAATGGGCTGGTTGTAAGGCTCCTAAAGGGCCAAATTGTTAAAGCCCCTTAAGTATTCCATAAGTAGAAATGGCCTTGGTCCATTTGTAATGGATCCATAAGCCATATGGGCTTCCTTCCTACATGGGTTCTCTAGATTGGATAATCTAGAGTGGGCTCTCTTCATTCATGGGCTTGGTTAAGCCATGGCCACATTTGGCCTTAAGCCATCTAGGTTGGAATGGGCTTGGTTAAGCCATGGCCACATGTGGCCCATTCAAGGCCCAAGATTGGGGCGCCCCCTCTTTTGGCTTATTAGGCTAGGAATTGTGTTTTTTTTAAGCTTCTTCCACCTCCATTCACCACATGGATTAATAGATGGCTACTGGTCAAGATCTAATGGCTGCTAGCCTACCATATATGGCTGCCACCTACCTTTGAATTTCAAAGGGAGGAAGCTTCCCCTCCCCTTTCTTGGTCTCCCCTCCCATCACAATCAAAAGGGGGCGCAGCCACCTTCCCTCTCCCCTTGCTCCATCGATCTTACCTTTCCCCTACCCCTTGTATTTCCCTATATAATGGCATGTATAGTATTTATGCTTAATAGAATGAAGTTTTGTTGAAAGAAAAGTTCATTAGAGAGTGATTCTCTTTGTGTGTTCTTGGGTGTGACTCCCATTGAGCTGTCCTGGGACTGGACAGAACTGGGTCGTGAGACTCGACCCCGTATCCCCCTTTTCCTCTTATCTTCTTCTTCCACAAAAATTATCCATGATACCTCTGCAAGTTAGCAAACTTTCAGCTTTGGTTTTGCATCGATCGGAGTTTGTGAGCAATGATGGCGATTTTTCTCGTGGAGGTATGCAGATCGGTTCCTGAATGCTTCCTAGAACTGAAGTTGTCTGTGTTTTAATTCCTGGAGCCCAACCCCGACGCCATCTGAAGTTGGTTCCTAAAGAGCAATCGTAGTATTTCAAGTCCTATTTGTGTTGCCGTTGGTTTCGCCTCGATCCGTGACCGGTGCTGATCGTGACGGCAATTCTCGTGGGATCGCGCGGGCTGGTCTGAGCAGGCCAGGATGAGAACTAGAATCAACTTTCAGAGCCTTCCCCGCTTCATCCGGCCAAGATCCGTGTGAAGGATCTTCAGAGTATTTCTTCCTCTGGACGTCGCCTACCACCTCCCACAAGGAACGCCCCGATCCAACATTAGCAACCATTTTCCCAATATTTTACTGTATTTCTATGTAGTTCTGTCACTACAAGAAAAAGTGGCTATAGCGACCGAATTAGCGACCGATTAAATCGGTCGCTAGTCGGTCCCAAATAGAGACCAATTCGGAGACCGAAATAATCGGTCGCATAATCGAGACCGTTTCAGCGACCGCATGTATATCGGTCGCTAATCGGTCGCTATTATTGCGACCGAATTAACTTCGATCGCCAGTCGGTCGCTGATGCCGTTATACTTCCTACTACGACCCCCGCCCGCCCGAGCCCTCCCGCCCGAGCCCCCCCCCTCCCGCCCGAGCCCCCCCTCCCGAGCCCCCTTCCCCTGCGGCCCCCTCTCCGCCCTAGCCCCCCTCCCCGCTCCCGCCCGAGCCCCCTCCGCCGGAGCCCCCCCTCCGCCCGAGCCCTCCCGCCCGAGCCCCCCTCCGCCGGAGCCCGTCGCCGCGCCGCTCGCGTCGAGTCGCCGTCGCCGCTCGCCCTGCCGTCGTCGCCCTCCGCAGGTACCTCTCTCTCTCTCTCTCTCTCTCTCTCTCTCTCTCCCTTCCCCCTCCGTCACCGGCCTGCTCCCCTCCCCCGCCGGCCTACTCCCCTCCCCCCTGTGGCCCCGTCGCCGGCTTGCTCCCCTCCCCTCCCCCCTGCGGCCTGCGCCCCCGTCCCCCTCAGATGTCGCCAGATGCGGGCCACGGGGGAGAAGGGGTTCCCAAGCGAACGCGGGCCGATGTCGCCAGATGCGGTCGACGTAGGAGGCGGCGTCCTCGCCAGAGGAGAGGTGCTTGGCGAAGGCATCGGCCATGTCCACCCATATGACCATATCAGAACACCATAAGATACTATTTAATTTGTCGATATTCTCTTTGGAGCATATTGTGAGCCGAAAATATTCGAATTTTAGAATAAGGTCGATCTATGTACTAATCATTTTTCTCTAATTCCAATTTTTAGTTTTCAACTACCGTACAAGCATGTGTTAGCAGACGGCTCTGTATCTTAAGTTTTTTTAAGTGGGAGTCTGTTTCTCGAGATCGAAATTAAACTGAATGATAAAGACCTAACTAGTGCCGGATATGTATTTCAAGTTCCATGGTTATAAGTGTTGTATGTCGGTCCGTGTTCTTATCTCGAGCATGATCGAGAAGACCGAGTCTCCACCTCCGAGGGTGATTAATTATCGAGAAGAATTTTAAGAGTTGGTGTCAAAGAAATCAAAAGTGAGATCCGTGCAAGTCACATTAATGATTGAAAAAATCACTCTCGAAGCTTTCGTTATTTCTCATTCAATCGTGTCTAATGCTAATATCTCATTTTGTCACACAGCATTTTTTAATCATAGTTTGCACTAATTGATGCATAAAATGCTGAGAAAGTGAGAAGTTCTATTACATAATGTAAAGCAGCTAAACTTGGCCTTATGTTTTTGTGGTAGTCTGGGACAGTTGCATATATATAGCCTATGTACGATATGTTTTATACCTCTGACATGTCTTCTATTACAAGTTTCTTGTTCTTAGCTAAATTTGTTATTGAACTAGATATTATTTTAGTTAATCACTTTTACTGTTTTCATTTTCTGTTTCATTTGTTTTAGTGAATTATTTTAGCCCGTGGTAGAAAGGAAGTTATCCCTAAGCCTGCGAATTCCACTTGATGTTGCTCACTTTAGGACTGTCATTTAGCATGTCATGATTGTACGAGACAAACATGTGATTGACTGGTAGTAGCAAAGCATGACCCTCTTCAGATGGATGCAATTGGTATTTCAATAAATTTCTCCACAGATGCTAACTTATCTCTTTTATCTATTCTGATGGCCTTTGTACTTCATTTCACTTTTCCAGATACTGTTTGGATGTGTTGCTCAATACACCATCATGCCAGCCTTGGGAGCAATAATTAGCAAAGCCCTGGGCCTCTCACCAGCTCTTGCCGTTGGTTTGATTTTGCTTGGATGTTGTCCAGCGGGAACAGCATCGAATGTCGTAAGCTATCTGATGCACATTTCTTTTAATAAGTGCAACAACAACAAAAATCTGATATACAGTGTCATATACAATGTTACTATACAGAGGAATCATATAATTAGTCTATTCCTTGCTTAACTATTGCACATATTTCGTAGTTCCAAAAGCCTTGTGTAAGCTCTCACTTTCCTCCAGAATTGTGCTTCCTCTTCTGTGTAGACAAGCTTAAGATTCGTTTGATCAAATAAAACTTATACTCTATGGTTTTGATGGAGTTGAGAAATACCACGGCCAGGGTTGAAGAAAAAAGTTATATAGTGCAGATTCAGGAGGCTGGAAAATCTACAGTATGTGCTAGAATGAATTGTTTGAGGCTCCCTTATTAACCAAAATTCTGGCTGGAGCATATGTCCCCGTGGATGCTGTCAAGCTTTCCATCAGTACTTTACAGGTGAATTGACGCCCATTTGAGGTATACATTGACATTTGGCAATCTGTTTCCATTCTAGGCTGTTAAATATATATTTTGTTGCAGGTGGTGGTTGCGCCTATTCTACTTGGCTCTTACTTGCAAAAAGTATTCCCTGCCTTCATGAAAGTAGTTCTACCATTTGCTCCACTTCTTGCTGTCTTAGCTTCTTCATTGCTTGCAAGCAGGTTCAATCTTCATAACTTTGACTCTTGACCAACTTGACAAGCTAGCATTTAATCGGAATTCTTCTATAATGTTTGTTATTCTTTCAGTGTATTTTCAGAAAATCTTGTTCGTCTAAAACAATCAATGGTCTCTGCATCAAATGGTTCTCATCTTGGATTCAAAGACATGTTGTCTGGAGATTTTGGGGGTTGTCGTATTATCTGTTATCCTACTGCATTTTGCAAGTTTCTTTGTGGGGGTATGCCTTTTTCACCTTTCTTGCTATGATTATTTTGTTTTCTCCTTCTTCCTTTGTGTATTAGAATAATGTGATGCACAGTCGAATAAATTTTTTGAACTTTCATTATAAGTATCTCTTGTCCTTTTTTATTATTAGAGTACATAAACTATTCATGAACTTTTCTTGGTGAAGTTAAATATTATCAGGTAGAACTTTCATTAAGTTCAGAGTTGGGCATGAATGTCATACAGAGTGTGGTCATATGTCTCATGATTCCAAGGATTTAGGAACGAATATTAACATGTTTATCAAACAAGTTGTGAATAATATTAACTAGAAAGGATATGAGATATCACATCTAATTAACTTTGACTGTTCAACCTTCAAATGAAATGAACTTATGAACAGAGTGCCCAACTTAAGTGCTATATTAAATTTAAGTATGATGCTCTCCATCATTTGATATAAAGATTGGATAACAAGGATAAAATGTGATATGCCGTTGACACTTGGCACTGTAGCATGCATTTTAAACCTTATGTAGCAAACAAGGTACAAAATAAAACTTGTGACTAGGTTATGTGACTATGTTATCTTTTAGAGTAATGCTACACTCAAGTTAATTTTCAACCCGACTCCATATGAAACATGCTCCTCCGCTTAGAATTGTTGGCTGGTCTAAATGCACTCCACAGGATGACCAGCTGCATTTATTTTAGTCTAATTCTAATGGTCATCCCATGTCAGCAATTTCATTTGTTCAATTTAATTGCAATTTGCAAGCATCTCTACAAAATAACACATAAGGCATTCCATAATCTACATGGACTTTTTTTATCAGTTTTCTGCTTTCTGCTAACTATGTTGGTGTTAAAGATGATGTTTTAACTTGGCTTCTTCACTGATTGTGAGGCAGAAATTATTACCCAGTTTCTTCAAATGATCATCCTTTTTGTTAATATAATTCTTCGCAGATTTGATCACCCAAATATTGTGAAGCTGGAGGCCTTGATAACTTCCCGATTGTCATGCATCATATATCTTGTTTTTGAATATATGAAACATGACCTTGCAGGATTAACATCCTGTCCTGACATCCAATTTTCGGAGTCACTGGTTTGTCTATGCCAAATATTCACTTTCAGCCAATTTTTTTATGTAGCATTTAAAGTTTCTTTTTTTTGGCTATCATGTCAAAAATGGTTCCCCTCAAGCTGCTCTTCGAAGAATTTCACATGTTTATTTGTCACTTTTGCAGGTAAAATGCTACATGCACCAGTTATTATCTGGACTTCAACATTGCCATTCACGTGGTATCATGCATCGTGACATTAAGGGTGCAAATCTTCTGGTCAACAATGATGGCATTTTGAAATTAGCTGACTTTGGTCTGGCAAACTTCTCTAATCTTGGTGGGAAGCACCCATTGACAAGCCGTGTAGTGACTCTGTGGTACCGTCCACCCGAGCTTCTCTTGGATCAACAGATTATGGAGCATCAGTTGATCTGTGGAGTGTTGGCTGCGTATTTGCAGAACTGCTTCTGGGAAAACCTATCCTGCAGGGGACTACGGAGGTAATCAACTTCAATGTTTATTTTTGAGTATGATACTTGCCATATTATCAGGCCATCTTTATGTATCGTAGCTACATGCTCTGCTCTTTTCCATGTGGAAGATAATGTTCACAGTTCATGAAAATTATGAGCAATGATGCCTCCGACAGCAAACCAGGTCCCTTTGAGGATTCAATTGAAGTTTGATATTTAAGCATTACATCGACCTGCTGACTTTGCTATATGGCTAATGCATACACATTAAATGCTTTTAAGGACTAATATGGTTGTGCTCCCTTGTGTTCTAGGCTTGTAGTCAGATATTGCCTCCAATCATGTAATGGTTGACTCGTTGCCATGCTAGACTGCATCCATCATGTAACTTTGACTTTGATTTGAAGTTTGCATTCTTACTTTTATTTTTCTGGAGACCCTGCAAATCTTGTTTTGTCATACTTCTGGATTTCTTATATTTTTTCACAATCAAATTCACCCTATTGTTTATTCTCTTGAGATCTTTTAAGCCTGTATAACATTTTTAATTGCTACTCCAACCAGGACCTTCAACAGCATGGAAGAGTTAATTGTTGATTATGAAAGTGGAGCATTGCATCCAGGAGACCTGAAACCTGCACTCTCAAAGTCATTGAACCAGATTCTGCAGGTAATGCTAACATTTCTGCGTGCCAAGGAAAAAAGGGAATTAGTTATCTAATGAGTGGAGCAAATGAACCTTGGTCTGCACAAGGTTGCAAGTGGCATGTACTTGCCTGTCTCTTGGTAAGTTTGTTGGAGTTTATTTGAGCTGCTGTCAAGGTGAATCTTAATAGTCTCTTTCCTGATTTCGAATTCAAAAGTGTGGTATGTTTGGTGACTCTTCACATTGCAATTAAAGTGATGCTACATTGATCAGTTATAGATTGTGTAGTTATATTATCATTTTTCTGTCGACATTGTTTTCATTCCATAATGAACATGGACAAGCACAAGTAGCATTTTGGATAACTTATCAGCTGTTACTGCATTGCAGTCAACCAATCAGTTGGTTGAAAATAAAAATCCACATTAACCAATAGTAGAGATCTCTTCCCCATTTCTCCCTGGTCCGAATCTCTGAGTCTTTTTTCTGGTCGGCAGCCCGTACGTGACCATTTTAAAAACAACAGTGACGCAAGGGAACTGCTGAAAACTGTCAAGGTATGCATTCATCTGAACCCTATACTCTGATATTACTACAGTCTAATGCATCTTATGATTCTGATGTTAATTTTGACCATTTTGCTAAAGAAGGGCAAAGTAGCATTACAAAGTTGGTCCTCATAACTCTAGTACTACTGACAGCCTCCCCCCCCCTCTTTTTTTTTTAATTCTGATCGCAGTCGTACAAAGTTACTAGGTGATTGGGAGATTGCTACTTCAATTATGGAGTTTGATCGAGTCGTAGGTGCCATTTTGACATGGCTCACAATTTCCATCTGAATTTTATCTGAATGTAAACGGCAGATGACACTTCTATATTTTGTCTGAACGGCTTGATGCATTTTTCTCTTGGTTATCACAAGAGGGTTACTTAGTGATAATCGAGTGCTATTTGAAAGAAGAAAGAAAATACTCGGCACATTATTTTGTAGTGCTCATTGATCTTGAAGTAGAATTCTGAAGTGGAATCCAAATCGACTTGTCAGAACTGACGGAATCCAAATCGGATGCCCGGTTTGAGCTCGGCGCTCAAACTTCATTTTTAAAATACACTTATTTCAAATGAACTGTTAGGACGGGTCCGGGGGTCTAAAATCTGAAATACCGGTCGGATGGCCGTGCCGGTCATTCCAATACGACCGGGGAGATGAAAGTGACTTGTCAGAACTGACGGAATCCAAATCGGATGCCCGGTTTGAGCTCGGCGCTCAAACTTCATTTTTAAAATACACTTAGTTCAAATGAACTGTTAGGACGGGGCATTTGGTTCTAAAATCTGAAATACCGGTCGGATGGCCGTGCCGATCATTCCAATACGACCGGGGAGATGAAAGTGACTTGTCAGAACTGACGGAATCCAAATCGGATGCCCGGTTTGAGCTCGGCGCTCAAACTTCATTTTTAAAATACACTTATTTCAAATGAACTGTTAGGACGGGTCCGGGGGTCTAAAATTCGAAATACCGGTCGGATGGCCGTGCCGGTCATTCCAATACGACCGGGGAGATGAAAGTGACTTGTCAGAACTGACGGAATCCAAATCGGATGCCCGGTTTGAGCTCGGCGCTCAAACTTCATTTTTAAAATACACTTAGTTCAAATGAACTGTTAGGACGGGGCATTTGGTTCTAAAATCTGAAATACCGGTCGGATGGCCGTGCCGATCATTCCAATACGACCGGGGATATGAAAGTGACTTGTCAGAACTGACGGAATCCAAATCGGATGCCCGGTTTGAGCTCGGCGCTCAAACTTCATTTTTAAAATACACTTAGTTCAAATGAACTGTTAGGACGGGTCCGGGGGTCTAAAATTCGAAATACCGGTCGGATGGCCGTGCCGATCATTCCAATACGACCGGGGAGATGAAAGTGACTTGTCAGAACTGACGGAATCCAAATCGGATGCCCGGTTTGAGCTCGGCGCTCAAACTTCATTTTTAAAATACACTTAGTTCAAATGAACTGTTAGGACGGGGCATTTGGTTCTAAAATCTGAAATACCGGTCGGATGGCCGTGCTGATCATTCCAATACGACCGGGGAGATGAAAGTGACTTGTCAGAACTGACGGAATCCAAATCGGATGCCCGGTTTGAGCTCGGCGCTCAAACTTCATTTTTAAAATACACTTAGTTCAAATGAACTGTTAGGACGGGTCCGGGGGTCTAAAATTCGAAATACCGGTCGGATGGCCGTGCCGATCATTCCAATACGACCGGGGAGATGAAAGTGACTTGTCAGAACTGACGGAATCCAAATCGGATGCCCGGTTTGAGCTCGGCGCTCAAACTTCATTTTTAAAATACACTTAGTTCAAATGAACTGTTAGGACGGGTCCGGGGGTCTAAAATTCGAAATACCGGTCGGATGGCCGTGCCGATCATTCCAATACGACCGGGGAGATGAAAGTGACTTGTCAGAACTGACGGAATCCAAATCGGATGCCCGGTTTGAGCTCGGCGCTCAAACTTCATTTTTAAAATACACTTAGTTCAAATGAACTGTTAGGACGGGGCATTTGGTTCTAAAATCTGAAATACCGGTCGGATGGCCGTGCCGATCATTCCAATACGACCGGGGAGATGAAAGTGACTTGTCAGAACTGACGGAATCCAAATCGGATGCCCGGTTTGAGCTCGGCGCTCAAACTTCATTTTTAAAATACACTTAGTTCAAATGAACTGTTAGGACGGGTCCGGGGGTCTAAAATTCGAAATACCGGTCGGATGGCCGTGCCGATCATTCCAATACGACCGGGGAGATGAAAGTGACTTGTCAGAACTGACGGAATCCAAATCGGATGCCCGGTTTGAGCTCGGCGCTCAAACTTCATTTTTAAAATACAAGATGAAATTTGAACTTATATTGTGTGTGTGTATTTATATATATGAAAATGAGCTGGCTTAAACTATTGGCATACTCTTGTTAATGCTTGATTTCTTTATTAAGTCTTGTTAATGCTTGATTTCTTTATTAAGGATTTGATTATAATTTTTTTAAATGATATACAGGATCATCCGTCGCGAGATGTTGGACGAGACGACGACCAGGATGATGTTGGACGAGACGACGACCAGGATGAGACATATGTGGAGGATTTGTGATTTTATTTTAGTTGTGTATGTTGTCATTTTATTATTATGGATGTATGATTAATTTGTGATTTTATTTTAATTGTGTGTAATTTGAGGTTCGTGGAGATTGTGATCCGTGTAGTTGATTTATTATTGTTTTATGAAATTGTTATTTATCAGGTGTTTGTATGTGATGAATTTGAGATTTGTCGATATTGTTGTCTGTGTAGTTGATTTTATATTTATGTTATGAATTTGTTATTTATCAGGTAATTTATTTATCAGTTTAAATAAATTTTTAAAAAAAAAATAATGCAAAATTAGCGACCGCATGGAGACTGAATTGCGACCGAATAGCGACTATACGTTATATTTCTTTTATTAAATAATTATACTTGGCGACCGACTGGCGACCGATTAGCCACCGAATAAATCCGATAGGTTAATTTTATTTTTTAAAATACAACAAATGTAGCGACCGAATAGAGACTGAATAGAGACCGAATTATTAGCGACCGATCAGGCGACCGATAATAATCGGTCTCTGGTAACGACTGATACTGCGACCGAATTATGTCGGTCGCTATATAGCGACTATTATATAGCGACCGACACATTCGGTCGCTATATAGTCTCTGTTCGGTCGCAATGAAGATTTGCGACCGATCTACGACTGAATAGCGACCGCTAGGTCGGTCGCTATCCGCGATTTTTCTTGTAGTGTGTGAGCATAAAACCAGAACCTCAGAATATTCATCACTGTGCCCAGATCTAAAGGCATCTGTTCGCGATCTTCGGAGTAAAGATACTACATCCAGTTGCCGACATTCTCCAAGAAACGGCGCTCCGATCAGGTATCGGATCCAGCCGTACCAGCCTTCGCAAGCTTGCTGCGCAGGGTGACCAGTGCGGGCAGAACCGAGTCGGCTTCCCGTCGGCGTACCCGAGCGGCTCCGGCACGCGTTCCTCGCCTCCTGCGAGTGTGGCCCGTCAACCCGGGTTCCAGCAACCCCAAAGTTATTGATTGTAGCCCGATACCTCCCTGTGTGGAGTGGGCCAAGCTTCTGAAATTGTAAAGTTAATCTTGTGTGTATTGGGGTTGTTCGAAAATCGGCAGGGAATTCTTCCCCCATGACTAGTCGTGGAGGTACGTGCTCGTTCTGATCCTTACATTTGCTGTTTAGTATGCTTTCTATATTGCTGCGTTTGTGAGAATAGGGCCGTTAGCTAGTTCCAAATTTCACCGCGATTGTGAGTTGTGAGTGCCCGTTCCGTAGCTCCAATCGAGCACCGAGCGCGGATTAGCACCCTAGGCGACGGTGGTTTCTTAATCGCCGCGATCCCCACGTTTCCCTCGCAAGGGACGATCGTCGGGCTCAAGAGAGTTGCTGTTGAGAGACGTCTCCACCCGGAGAATACCACGGTGGTCAGCCGCCCGGCTTGCCTTAGCGTGTTAGTGCTGGCCGCACAACGAGTCGGTCGTACGTCTTAGCCCGGTCGTCATCCGTCCCGCATCACCTTATCCACCTCTATACCCCGTTGGGATACAATGTGGCCTAAAACTATGCCCTCTTGAACGATGAAGTGGCTCTTCTCCCAACTAAGAACAATGTTGGTTTCAATACACCTTCTAAGCACTTTCTTCAAAATTTCCAAGCAATTTTAAAATGATTCCCCGAACATAGAAAAATCATCCATGAAGACTTCTAGGAATTCTCCTATCATATCAGAGAAAATAGCCATCATACAGCTTTGAAAAGTGGCCGGTTCATTACAAAGGCCAAAAGGCATTCTCCTAAAGGCAAATGTGCCATATGGGCACGTGAAGGTGGTATTCTCTTGGTTTTCTGGATAAATGGCCACTTGATTATATCTGGAGTACCCATCTAAGAAATAAAAATATCTTTGGTCCGCCAATTTCTTCAGAATTTGGTCAATAAAGGGGAGTGAAAAATGGTCCTTTTTGGTCATGGCATTGAGTTTCCTATAGTCGATGCACACTCTCCATCTCGTTGTGGGCCTAGTGGGCACATCTTCTCCTTGTTCGTTTTTGACCACGGTGAGTCCCGATTTCTTAGGAACCACTTGAGTGGGACTCACCCATTGACTATCTGAGATAGGATAAATAATTCCCGCATCTAGCCATTTGACAACTTCCTTCATGTTCGGATTCATCCTCCTTTGCATTTCCCGGCTCGGTTTGGCATCATCCTCCATGTAAATGTGATGCATACAAATGGACGGACTTATCCCCTTAAGATCAGCCACCATCCAACCTATGGCACCATTGTAAGTCCTAAGGACTGCTAGGGTTTCTTAGGTAGGGGTAAGGTTGGAAGTCAATATAACAGAAAGAGTTTGATCGGGGCTTAGGAATGCATATTTGAGGGAGTCCGAAAGAGGCTTAAGCTCAAGTTTAGGAGGACTTTCAAGTGATGGTAGGTCCGGTTCGGCTTGCAATGTCGGAAAAGGTTCAACCTTAGGCCAAATGGTACAATGATGAGGAGAATCTTGTAGAGCATTAGCCTCCCTTAATTGATCAACGTCCGGACTATTATCAAGAAACTCATCACAGATGTCTATAGAGTGACATTCCTCATCTAGGTCCAGATATTGGGAAGCTTTGAACACATTGAGAGAGACTTTTTGACCTCCAAATGAGATTTTCATAGTCCCCGAAGCACAGTTGATGTTGGCTTTGGTAGTGACAAGGAATGGGCGGCCTAGGATGATTGGAGTGTGACTTAGTTCCGAGGGGGAGGCCATGCCAAGAATGAGAAAATCAACGGAGAAGTAGCAATCATGGACTTTGACAATCACATCTTCTATCAAACCACGGGGGGTCTTGTGTCATGCCCCGAGTGCGGAAGGAACCCAGAGATACGTGACAAGTTTATATCAATCATGTCAATCAGAGCGTAAGTGTATTCGACATATCAAGACAGAGCGTGCATAAGTAATGATAACCAAGTCCTTTATTAATCATAAACCTTCAAGTATTCATATTACAACGCACCACGAAAGTACTAGGACTCAATAAAATAAAAGTACAATGGATGACTCAAGAAAATAGAAAAGACAAGACTAGATAACGCTTGACGGTTGGAATGGCTCTAAACTCTTCACTCTTGTCCATCCCCATCCGAATGAGTCTCGTTATCAGAATTACCTGAAAAATAGGGAAAAACACTAGGTGAGCGAACGCTCAGTAGGAATTATATCTCAAGTGCTAGCTTGCTTTAAGTAAATTACATGTTACATGAATGCAAGTATGGCTATGCATGTTCGCGTGAAATGACATTAGAGAGAGAGTGTATAGCAAAGGACACTAGCATGGACTAGCAAGAATTTCCAAGATTTCATGTAATTATATCTAGATAAGCGAGCAAGTACTTTTCACAAGTCATTTCAAGAATTGGCTATCGTGTTATCAAGCAAGCAAGTAAATACCCTTCCGGGCCACGCATGCCATGTCACGTCAAGTCAAGTTCAAGTATAAGAGTTTGTGGAATACCATTTAACTAGAACGACGAGTACTTCGGTGCAATGCCACACCGTGATCAATATTAGCTCCCATAGACAAAAGTACTTTCGGGTGCCCCTCCTAGGACCAGATTGGGCCCTTATATGCGCCAGCATTGAATCATGTATTTTGACATCCACTTTAGTTGTAGTCAATATAGAATTTCAACGGAATGAACCTTTGTAGGAATATAAGGTAGATCTTGTGGAATAGAATCACAAGGATAGAAATTACATGTAAGGACATACTACAGTCGAGTCGGTACAATCGCGATACTCATAGAAACTGGGTGGATTTGGCTCCCTAGTGGGTGCCATGACATTAAGAATAAGCGTCCATTTGTACATGGGTGCTTGTTCTTTGAACATGATAAAGCAGAAGAATTTGTATCTCTATAAGGACACACAATCCAAGATAGATAGCAATGGTATGGTTTCCCCATTCCATTAGTTCAAGAATTATTCTCAGGACGGCAAGATAGTGTACCATGAGGGCCGGGTTACCATGTTTCTCTAGAGTGATATGGTAATCAAAAAGTGTCATAGGTTTTAGTGGTACAACCTGCTCAATCGGCCTTGAGGGAATCCAAGGCTACGAGGAGTCTTATGGAGATCCCAATGACTAACTTGCCAGTCCGAAGGAACGGAATGTCCAACGGAGGGCTCGTATGTCACCAAGAGTTGAGGGGTAATCGATAAAACATCGTGAAACGTGGGATTATACTCACGGAATGGAATATAGTGCCTATATACATAACCCACTGTCAAGGGTTACCGAAAACATTCGGAAATCAGAAACTCAGGTAAATGGCGCCTGAGATCAAGTCTTCATTTTATGAATTAGCGCCCTGGGTAGGGTCGCTAGTTCAATATATCAGGACTGTTCATTCAGTCATTATATCCAGGTTCTAAATATATTAAGATATGTAAAATTCTCAAATTCCAGAAATTATGTAAATGGCGCCTTGGCTTAAGTCTTCAATTCAGTAAGTAGCACCCTAGTCAGGGGCGCCATTTTTCAAAATAATGGCAGGATGCATGTCGTGATTTTCAATATCAGTGTAATTTGGTCATGAACATTAACACCTTTCCAATATAAATAATTTTGCTGGAACAAGTACATGGACAAGTAGAGAAAAATAGTAGGAATCTAGCAGCATACTCATGCATTAGATTAGATATCATGGCTCTCAGTTATTAAATTTTGAACATGTGTGTTTATTAAATTACTGAAGGAATAATGACTATTTATACATTCGTTAAATCAAATAGCGCCCTAGAGGGAGACGCCTCTTACTGAAATTCACAGAAACACTACAAAAACCTTATGGAAACAATCTGACAGACCTATATGCATGCTCATGATCTGATATCTATTAGATTGGGCTTGTACTTGAGAACACCTACCTTGTGGTTGATTTGGATGATGAAAACATGAAGAGATTGAAGAACAGCAAGAATTATAATCCCTAAAACGATACTCTGTTTGCAATAGAGAAACTGGATAGAAGGAGTAACAATAGCAGGAAGAAGATGAACTCGACAGCTGTAGTAGAACAATCCCTTGACAGCACCTGCGAAAGAATGGCAACTCCTCAAATAGGATGAACAAGATCTTTTGGCAGCCTCGGGGATGAAGAAGAGGGAGGAAAGCTTTCTGCTTTCTTCTTGTCTTCAAAGGAAATCTTCAAAAGAAGAAACTTATAATTTCTCCACGGCAACACATGAAAAATAGTAGAAGAATAGGAAGCAGAAGGCTTCCTTCTACTTTGAAGCAGCACGTAGGTAGACGACGGAATAAAGAGGAGCAAACTCGTTCCTCTCTTTACGCACCAGCGACAAGGGATCACACAAAGAGTAGTAACCGGAACTTGTTGCTAGTAGCAGGGTATTTATAGAGTAATCCTAATGGGGTTTAAGAGTTCAATTGGGATCAAAGTTTTCATGGAAGGAATCCTAAAAGTTTCCACGTATCCAACCTTTCTAGATTAATAATATCCCGAGTGGCAGTTAGCTTCCCAGTTCGAACCAAACACTACAGTCGACTTACCAATTTTCCTACTGCAAGGAAATAGCGCCCAGAGGAGGGGCGCCCTTCATGTAATTAGCGCCCAAGATAGGGGTGCCCTTCATATAATTGGCACCCCCATGTGAGGTCTTCAATTCATCAATTAGCGCCCCCTTGAGGGGTCTTCAATTCATGAAATGGCGCCCTAAGAGGAGGCACCCTTCATATTTGGTCCATTTGTTCTATGGTTTAAGTGTAAGTCCCATTAGATATAACTATATATAAGTGGGTTTAAGTATATATATAAGTGTTGAGCCTTGAACATTGGTTTAGTTTTTAATCCATTTAGGATTTTATTCCTTTAATTCAGCGGGGTTGCTACACCCTCCCCCACTTAAAAAGAATTTGGTCCCCAAATTCAATGGTATACCGACGTGGAGGGTGCAGAGTACATACCGTTCGTAAATAAGTTGGGAAATATCTTCTTCATGGATTCCTCGGTCTCCCACGTGGCTTCTTGTTTCGAGTATTTGTTCCATTGAACCTTGACCATAGGAATTGCCTTGTTTTTTAATGCACATACCTCGCGATCAAGGATCTTCATGGGTTTTTGTTCATAAGTGAGATCCTTTTGTATCACCAGGTCTCCATGATCTATGACATGTGATGGATCATGAACATACTTCTTTAGCATGGATATGTGAAACGCATTATGGACGTCGGACAATTGAGGAGGCAAGGCAATATGGTAGGCAACCTCGCCAACTCTCTCTAATACCTCAAAAGGTCCGATATACCTTGGTATAAGCTTGCCTTTAACACCAAATCTCCTGATTCCTCGGCCTAGAAAATTTTTTAAGAATACATGATCTTCGACTTGGAATTTGAGATCTCTTCTTCGGTTATCGGCATAAGCCTTTTGTCTAGATTGAGCCACTTGAAGTCTTTGTCTAATCAGTTGGATCTTCTCGGAAGTATCTTTAACTATGTCTGGGCCTAGTAGTTATTTCTCGCCAACTTCATCCCAGCACAAAGGTGATTGACAACTCCTTCCGTATAAGGCTTCGAAAGGTGCCATCTGTTGTTGACACCCGGAAAATGAACAGGGGTGGAAGCATGATTGAAAAGAAAGATCTGACCAACAGCGAAGGACTGAGGCTGATGTCCGAGCTCGTCGCCATTCGAGTGACGATATTGATAAGATAAAACCCTGTCTACGGACTGATAGAACCCTGTCTGCGGACTGATAGAACCCTGTCTACGGACTGATAAAACCCTGTCTACGGATTGATAAATCCCTATCTACGGACTGATAAAACCCTATCTACGGACTGACAGAACCCTGTCTGCGGACTGATAAAACCCTGTCTACGGACTGATAAATCCCTGTCTACGGACTGATAAAACCCTGTCTACGGACTGACAGATCCCTGTCTACGGACTGATAGAACCCTATCTGCGGACTGATAAATCCCTGTCTACGGTCTGATAGAACCCTGTCTACGGACTTATAGAACCCTGTCTGCGGATTGATGAAAATTGCAATCGTGACGTCAATACAAGATATTTCAGAAATGATAGACCATTTGGGATGATGATACATTTGAAGAAGCCCTAAGTGGGCCTATATGAAGATGGCGCCCAAAGCCCATGTCGAAGCCCAGATATGGCGTCGAGAGATCAAGGTTGAGCGCGCCGGGAAGCATGCCTCAGGCGCGCCGTGAAGATGCCTGCCGAGAAGGAAGAGGAAAGGGGTTATAAAAACCCCTCCCTTCGATAGAGATAAAAGGGGGACAACATCAGAGAGAGAAAAATCAGAGGGCTCCGGGATCGATCGACTGGAGAGAAAAAAAAGCTGAAGGAAAAAAAGAGAGAAAGCCAGATAGAGAAAGGGGATCGTTTTGAGAGAAAGAGCCACCCCTCCCCTTTCGATCAACAGAGAGGAAATAGAAGAGAAGAAGAAGGAAAGCTCCAGGTGGGCACTGGGGAGGGAGAGGAGTCAATGCTCCACCCTCCCCTCCATGTTTTCTTTCTTTATCTGATGTAATATAGCGAGTTCCCTCTCGATCTATCAACTGTAGCCGGAGTTTCGGCCTTGATTTTTTTTAGATCTATGCTTTACATTTTCTTTCATGAGCGGTGTAATATTTCCCATATGCAATACAAGAAGCACTAAGATGCCCGTCTGGGTATTGATGGTTTAAGATATCGATCTCTGTCCGTCTGTCTCTCTATGCATATGGCCTTCGTCTGAAAGGAACATAGATCAGATTCTTTGGGTTTTAAAGTCGATCGCAAGGGTTTATTCCTCGAAGAGGGACGAGGATAAGACTCCTAACCCCATCCAATGGGTTACTGAGTTTTGTCTTCTTCTTCCCTCTCCGATCTCGATGTCTGTTTTCCATACATATATGATATGTTTTCTTTTTTGAAGGAGCCCCCCCCTTTGGCGGTTCAGGAACTAGAGATATCAGTCTCTTGGTCTCCTCAGCCGCCCAGCTCTCATAAATAACGATCGGATCTCAGGTTCTCCATCCTAAAACATTGGATGCTTAGGGCCTAAAGTTTATACGATTGATAGCGCTTCCTTTTCCATCGATTTAACATCACTGGGCTCATCTGGAGGGGTCTGAGGACAGTCACCTCCTGACTCCCCCAAATGGCCTGCAACAGACGGGCAAAACTCTCAACGGAACCAGGTGATGGTGTGATCTCCCCCGCTTGATTCCTTTGTCCAAAACCCTTGGCACCCTTCTAACAGCGATCTCCATGAAATTCCTCCCTTGCATCTCTGGCCCAGCATTGATTCGAGCCTGAAATCCCCAGAAAACACCCAAACAGAGCATCGTTTCTGGGCTCTAGAAAACCTAAGATTCTTATGCAATTTCACCCTCTCGGCGTGCGAGCTTCCCCACCGAGAACCACAAGGCCGAGAGGCCTCCCCCGTCTTTTGGCTAAACGACAACCCAGTTGGTTACCAACGCTTTCCTCGTGAGGCTATGTGTGCGAGGCCCCCGGAGTGTAGACTCCCGGCGTGGCCAGAAGCGCGCCGGGAAGCCCTCTGCCGAGAACCCTTCTGCCTTCATAACCACCCTCACACCTTTTTGCCCAATATTGAAGCTGCCCCTCTCGGCGCCTCCCTTTCCGGCGCGCCCATGAGCCCGCCGAGAAGCTCCAGGCCGAGAGGCCTTATTTCCCTTTGGCCAGCCCACTGACCAGGCCGAGAACCCCCCTGCCTATAGCCATTCACCCCTTTTTGCCCAAGCCTTGATGCTGCCCCTCTCGGCGCCCCCCCTTCTTGGCGCGCTCAGGTGCCGGCCGAGAGCCTCCATGCCGAGAGGGTCTTTCCTCCCTCTTTTGGCCGCCGAGAGCCCTCGGCCGAGAGCAGCTTCTCGGCGCGCTCAGATGCCGGCCGAGAGCCTCCATGCCGAGAGGGTCTTTCCTCCCTCTTTTGGCCACCGAGAGCCTTCGGTCGAGAGCCTTCCCTTGGCCGCCGAAAACCTCTTTGGCCAGCCCAACCGCCAGGCCGAGAGCCCCTCTCCATCCATCAAATGCCAGGCCGAGAGCCCCATTTTGTCCAAACCAAAGGCCAAGCTGAGATCCCTTCTTCAGTCAGATGAAACCCACTCAGAGGCCCACCTCTGCACCGTTCTTCTATAAACTTCTTAAGCTCCCCTACATCCGTTTAAGGAGATACTCATAGACCATCACTTGGGTCTTAATGAGATACAATAAATGGGGAAGATCTCCCCTACAGCTTTCGTCCCGAACCCGGATTTCACCGATGCCTTATGAACCTAAAGAACCATGTCATTATATGTGTTCTGATGGATTCCAAGGGAATATCGATCAATGATATGGAGGCAAGAGATGTCCCTGGGCCTGGTGCCCATCTTTGTTTGGTCGTTGTCCCGGCTCTCCGTGGATGATGACCTATTCTTCCTTGGCATAATCCAGGTTGAGGGAACATGCTGCCGAAATTTACATAGCCCCACCAATCGAGTGTGGTATTCTCCTATAACCCCGCTGGCCCACGGAGTTATGCCCTTGTGCGATCTCTGATGGCCCTCCAAAGGGGGATATTAATAAGATATCGCACTCGTACCGGGTGTGTTACATCAGGACCGGTCCCCATCCGGATTCCAGGTTATGTCTATATATATATATACCCGATCTTTTGCGGAGTCTACCCTGCCGCTGCACGGGTGGTTTCCTATTCCCCACTTGGCATCATCCAAGATGGTGGGAATATGCCGGCGGGTTCCCCCCGTAATTAATAAACCCCTGTTCTGTTCAAATACGTTTAAGCGTCTTGTAAACAGATGAACTTTGTCTCCTTTGAGCATACGGTTTTACCGCTGTCTTCCTCCTACCTCTAGCGTTTAATCAAGGGTTGTCCTCCTTAGGGAGGACGTAATTAACGTCATAGCGTTCAGGGTATGACGGACTACTAGTCCAGACACGATCACTCACAATCGACTGACCAAGTCAGATCGAGCGCACAATAAGAATCGTCACCACGGTGACTGGCACGCCAATAAACCCATAAACAATAAATAGATAAATAAAAACAATAAACAAGATAAGAAGAGAAAGAAGAAAAATGTGCATCAAACAAGTCTGGCACGCCCGGTGGGACTTAGTCTCCCTTCATCTTTGCGCTAAGGTAGGAGGCCCAGCGGGCCCCCCCCCTCAATGCCTAATTCTGTGTACTTTCCTTAATTCCAGGAATCTACAATGACAGCCGGAATCATGTCCGTTTGCTTCGGCAAGCAGCCGGTCGACATGCACGTGCGAGAAGGCTACCTGGCGGTACCCCTCGCGTTCGGATCAATGCCGCCCGCCGTCGGGCTGCCCAACTGTCTGGGCCTTATCTTCACCGACCTGCTGCAGGTCGACAACAACAAGCAAGGCGCCGCTGCAAGTGCCCCGATAAGGGCTGCTGATGAGATGGCTAGCTTACCGGAGAAGACGGCCTCGACAGCCGTCGCCTGCTATGTGCACCATGTTCAAAGGAGGGACGTGGTCTCCACTGCTGCCCAGAAAGGAAAAAGAACCAACCGGAGGAGCCGGTATGCTGCTGCTGACCGTCGTCTTTCAAATTCTGGGAAGACAATGATGATGGGCGATGTTAGGGTGAACCTCGACGGTCGCTCCCGAGAAGTCCGACCGGACAGGATTGTCCCGACCATCCAGATTGACAACAAGTTCCAAGTTCTGGCCACCAAGAAGGCCAACTGGGAAGCTGATGGGAGGAAGCCACTGGCGCCCAAGCCAGCAAGATATAAGCAGGTATGGCAACCGAAGAAGATGCAGAGCTGGGCTCCAGCTCAAGATGAGGAGAAGGCTACCAATGATGCTGTTGCCCACTTCAGCGCGGGAAGCCGAAGAAGAAAGGGAAAAGAAACAGGAAGTACTATTGCTGCTCACCCCAGAGCCCGGGGTAGGAGAGATGAAAGAAATGATGGAGAAAGAAAACTGACTGCTGCTCGCCCCATGAGGAGGGGTAGAAGACCTGAAAAGAAAGAAGACCTTGCTGTCACCCACCCCAAGGCCGGGGGAAGAAGATGGCAGAGAAAGAACCATGATGTTACTGCCAACTGCTGCCAGAATGGCGATGCGGGAATGTGTGAACCAGCCATGGTTGCCGTCCCAAGAAGATCGAGGGCCTGTGCCAGACAGGCCGACATCTTCCGATATTCCAAGATCGAGCATTTGAATGCTCAGATAACAAGACTGGCCTGCCAGTAAAGAAGCCAGGAAAGACTGATGTTCCAACCTGAGCCGCAGAGGCACAACTCTGAAGAGATGAAGCAAGTGGTCCAGGACTACTTCCACTACCTTGGGAACTCCGCCCTCGGTCAACAAAGATTATCCCGTGCCTTGGGTACCGTGGATGAGGAAGAAGAAGATATCCCTCAAGAAATGATATACGGAGTCTCTTCCTCCGATTCAAACGATTATGAAGAAGGCCTCAGGGCCGGACATGATGAAGAAGACCTGCACGGGAAAGAAGCCAAAGAAAGAATATCGGTCTTTGACCGGCTCAGATATCCTAGCCAAATAAAAAGAAAGGTCTACAGGCAGAAAGGAAAGATGCAAATCTTCGCCTGCAATATGGATGGACTGGCCAGGGGGCAAGATATATTACCAACTCAGCCAGATGAATTGCTCAGGCTGGCAACTAGACCTGGTCCTGTCACCAGAAGAGGCCAGGCAGCAAAAGATAAAATCAAAATTGATGATGAAGCCCGCAGGGTTACCACTATGACAGTTAATGTGGTGACAGCGGAAGATGGGGATAACCCCTTTGTTGATGATGCTGAAGGGACATCTGAAGATATACAAATTCCATCAACCATGGATCCCGTGATCCAGATGATGTTCAGAAGATACCAACAGGAGATCAATGCTCTCCGAAGACAGCTCAATGAGAGACAGGAAGCTACATCAGTCTCGAAGCAAGCTGAACCTGCGGGACAGACATCCAGCTCCACAGAAACAACTATCCTGGCTAATCCTCTCTTAGCTGATAAGGGCAAAGCACCAAGCCAACCTGTTCCACAGCAAACAGTAGCTCAGCCCTCTGTGTCTCAGACGCAGCCTACCGCGCCCATCTTGCGCGCCACTGTGATGACAACTCCTCACAGCCAGCAACAAGCTCACTTCTTCCCAGAAGAGATAGATCCAGCTGTAGCCCACAAGCAGATGATTGAAAGAATTGTGGAAATGAAGCTGTCAGAGAAGACTGGAGACGATACTAGTGCCTATGATGTGTACAAGGTGCCGTATCCCCCCCAGTATGCTGCCAAAAGACTACCTCCAAGCGTCAGCAAGCCGCCAAAGTTTGAGAAGTTCAATGGCCAGGGCTCCCCCAGGGAGCATATAGCCTACTATACTACAATCATGGGCGACCTAGCAGTCGATGAAGCCTATCTGCTCAAGTTCTTTGGCTCGTCCCTCACTGGGTTAGCCTTTGAATGGTATTCAAGCTTGTCAGCATGATCAGTGGTTGATTGGCCCGATATGCAAAGAAAATTCCGCGACAGGTTTCATGTCACAGAAAGGGAAATCACAATAGCAGAACTGTATGCTACCAGGCAGAAACAGGATGAAACTGCGCTGGAGTACATCAAAAGATGGAGGAATCTAGCCATGAGATGCAGGAGACCTCCTCATCAGGAGGATGCAGTGCAGATATGCAAGCAGAACCTCAGGAGGGAGGTACTGGAAAAAATGATCGGTGCAGATGTCAAAACATTTGACCGACTGAACAATATAGTGGCGGAGGTCGAGACGTTCTTGTCCAAACGTCCGACCGTCAATGCTCCCGCCATGCCAAAAGGAAAATCCAATGATCGGCGGCCGGCACACTCTAAGGCCAACACCGTCGATTTCAGAACCTTTGAGCAACAAAAAGGGAAGAAAGGGGCAGATGAAGCTCCCCCGATGGCAGATACAGCAGAAAGAAGAGACAAAGTCTCTCTAAGGGACAGGATGAGAAGGGCTTACTCTTTTCCCAAGGATAAGACTGCAGCATTATTTAACTGGGCATATAAGTTCAATAAGGTAACATTGCCTGAACTGAAGAAGCCCGAAGATGCAGAAAAGAAAGATGATCCGATGTTCTGTCCATTTCACCGGGTGTTGGGGCACCCAATTGAGGACTGTTATGTCTTCAAAGATATCATGGAAGGAATGGTCAAGAAGGGTGAACTGCAGCTGGGAGATTACCAGGTGAAGCCGCCTCGGCCACATGAGCTTCCGCCCTGGAGGGTGGCCACCAATATGATCTCAATCTATCAACAGCTGCCTAAGGAAGCCGCTGAAGAATGCACCAGGCACACCTATGAAGCCTGCCTCCTCACCCCATTAAGAGATCAGGAAGGATGGCAGATGGTACCCACAAAAAATAGAAAGAAGACTCCCACAGTCAAAACCAACGGAACAGTTATCCGGGGTATCACCCCAAAGCCGGAGTCTCCTCCAATAAAACCAATATGGCCTACAGCTGAGACCGGACCAGTCATCCGGATCCATACTCGCAACCGGAGGAGACAAACTCCCCTCCCTGCACATAAAGAAGAAAGTCTTGCAACCAGGCGTCTGTAGCAATATATTAATGAGCTTGATGAGTATGAGCAGAAAGAGCCGAAACACCTGTTGGTGAAAGACTGTATACTCTGGGAGCAGCTCGAAGAATTGAAAATTGAAGAGCAGCCGGAGGCAGAACAAAGAAAAGATGAGACTGAGCCCTTCTGGGGACAGGAACTAACAAAGCCCAATTCCCAGAAAAAGAAGAGACGGCCTAAGGCCAAAAAGGGAAAGAAGGTCACGACAGTACAATGCAATACTCTGTCGGTACTCTTCTCCCTGCCCGGGGAGGATGATGAACAAGAAGCATCAGATGTCCAGCTGGAAGCCAATCATGCTGAGGCCTCTACCTCAGCCCATGCAACACGTTCTGGGAGAAAATGGGGGCGTCCGCCACCAGCCAACCATAATATGATGTTCAGAGGGGAGCAACCCTATCAGATCCCGAAACCAGAGGTGCGAGGTGTCCAAGTTCCTCCCCCTGCCAGCTTGTACCAAGGAAACGATAAAGCAGAAGGAGCCCCTTCATTCCTAGAGTTCCTGTCCAGCTTAGAAAATGAGCAGCCGTCTCATACTGCTCCAGCTAAAAGCGATAAATGCCAGCAGACAGCAACTGGAAAGCAGAAGCAGCATAAAGAAAATGAAGAAAATAGCCCTCTAGCAAAGACAGGGGCAGTCATTACAGAAGAAGCCCTCCGGGAGACCGATGAAGAAAATGAAACCGGGACTGGGTAGCAAAGGCCACAGGCACCACATGAACCTCCAAGACCCCGGTGGGCAGAGGAGATGAGGCTGTCTAATGTTTGGGTTGGCAGTCGAATCATGAAAATGTTGAAGAAGCTCCCCACCAGATTCTCCATCTGGGAAATACTCTCTCTGAGTGAAGAGGCCCGCCAAGCAATTGTGGATGCCCTGCAGTCGCCGGCATAATGTGAAGCACTCTTGGCAGAAGTGAATGTTGGACCATCAGTCACGTTCACAGAAGATGATATGCTGATCCCAAATGCCAGTCACAACAGGCCGTTGTATATGAGGGGCTCCCTGAACTGTCAGTCGCTGAGCAGGATACTGATAGATCCCGGGGCTGCTGTAAATATTCTCCCGTATCGCATCTATCAGAAATACTACTTTGATCTGCAGCTTACCAAGGTCAGAGACATGAAGATTGCTGGGTTCAACCAGAAATGTGAAACACCTCTCGGGGTGGCTGATTTCAACCTCACATTGGGTGACCTCACTACCGTGGTACGATTCTATGTGATCGACTCC
The DNA here is from genome assembly GCA_022559845.1 of Amorphophallus konjac. Classification (NCBI taxonomy): domain Eukaryota; kingdom Viridiplantae; phylum Streptophyta; class Magnoliopsida; order Alismatales; family Araceae; genus Amorphophallus; species Amorphophallus konjac. Next base: position 156,373,487 of record CM040121.1, read on the forward strand.
AACACCACGTATAAGGCCCTGTTGGGGAGACCGTGGCTGCATGAATATCAAATAGTGCCATCCACGCTACACTAATGCATAAAATACTGCCATGAAGGAAGGGAAGAAAGGGTGTTTGCAGACCTACATCCTTTTGAAGTGTTCGAATGCCATATGCTCGATGCCTCCTACTACACCGAGGTGTCACAAAAAGCTGAAAAGAAAGAGGCTGTGATCAGCCAGAAGAAGCCGGCGACGAAGGCAAAAGCTTGGTCTCCACCGCCACCCAGGGGCTATGTTGAAAAGCATGAAGTAGCTCACATCTCTTATGCTGATGATTTTGCTCGGATCACCCCTCCTAGCATCCATCCAGATAGCACTGATCAAGAAATGAAAGAAAGGTGCATACAGGTGAAGGTCCCACGAGGTTTAATCAAACCCGTCGCCAGCCTAGAATACCAAACAGTGCTGCCACTGAAGACTATGGAAATCCCTCGCTTCTGCGAGCCACCTACCATATTCTACACCGGGGAGGCAGTCGAAGAAGATGATCAAGACTGCATGGTCCCTGAAGAAGCCGCAAACCAGATGGTGCCGATTATAGGCCTGGAGTATACTACCCAGCAGGTTTCGCAGATGTTCTCCAAGATGCAAATGCCATCACTACAATCTGCAGCCCAGAAGAAAGCATTCAGGGAGCTATGGGATCCGCCTCGAGATAATAAGGAATTGAGGAAGATCACATAGCATCCGGGATTGGGTTATACCCTTCAAGAATATTATGAAGCTGAGGTGGATGTCATCTCTACCTTCTACCAGCATGGAGACTCCCCTGGGATAGGATATGATCAATATCCCTTCGAGGATGAAGAGATTATGTATCAAACCATAACAAACAATGAAGCCCAAGATGACCAGCCAGAAGCAGGGATGTCTGATAAAACTGAGAGGGGTCGGTGCTGGAAGGACCCGTCCTGCAAGGAGGATCTATTCCAGGCCGAAGCACAATTTGATACGGGAACCCCGGATGAAGACCAGATGGCCAAAGAACTAAGAGAATGCCTGGAATTTGAGCGCATTCTGGAAGAAGTCAGGGCTCTACAAAAAGATGACCTTTCAAGGGAACCTGCAACAGAAAGATCCTTAAGAGCGGAAGATTCCACTTTTGAATTCTCTTCTGAACCAGCCTCATCCTCGGGGCAGACTAAACAGAATCCGATGGTATCGGCCTTATATGATAAGCCGACGTCCGCTGATGAGCAGGATGACGATACAGAAGAACATGAAACTGAAGAGAATTATATCCCGGGAGGCTTCATTGATTTGCAAGAAGCCCCACCCGAAGTTGAGGACGGAGGTCAGGCCACCGTCGATGAGCTGATAGAAGTGAATCTGGGGTCAGCAGATGAGCCAAGGCCGACATTCCTCAGTGCACTGCTAGAACCAGCTGCCAGAGAACAGTACATACAGTTTCTGAAAGAGTTTCGAGACTGCTTTGCATGGACATATGATGAAATGCCGGGACTGAGCTCTGATGTGGCACAGCACCGATTGGCGATAAACCCGTGGGCAAGCCCTGTAAAGCAGCCTTCAAGGAGAATGCGTCCTGAACTGATAAATCAGATCAACAGAGAAGTCGACAAGCTGATTGATGTGGGCTTTGTTGAAGAAAATCGGTATACTACATGGCTGGCCAATATAGTGCCCGTGAAGAAGAAAAATGGGCAGATCCGAATATGTGTAGATTTCAGGGACCTGAATAAGGCTTGTCCAAAAGATGATTTCCCAGTGCCAATCACTGAAGTAATGATCGATGCAACCACCGGCCATGAAGCCCTGTCATTCATGGATGGGTCATCTGGATATAACCAGATCTGGATCGCTGAAGAAGACAGAGTGCACACTGCATTCCGCACCCCGAAGGGGATATTTCATTATAAAAGAATGCCGTTCGGCCTCAAGAATGCTGGCGCTACTTACCAAAGAGCTATGACAAAGATCTTTGATGATTTGCTCTTCAAAAAGGTAGAGTGCTATATTGATGACCTGGTGGTGAAAACCAGCAGAAAAGAAGACCATTTGCAGGATCTGAGAGTAGTATTCCAGAGGCTGCGCAAATATGAGCTCAAAATGAACCCTATGAAATGTGCCTTCGGCGTATCCAGTGGAAAATTCCTTGGGTTCATCGTCCGTCACAGGGGCATTGAGATTGACCCATCCAAGATTAAAGCCATCCAGGAGCTCCCTCCACCAAGGAATCTCCACGAGCTAAGATCTTTACAAGGGCGTTTGGCCTACATCCGACGGTTCATATCAAATCTGTCGGGAAAATGCCACCCTTTTCACAGGCTCATGATGAAAGATGTGCCGTTCCTCTGGGACGATGGCTGTCAGGAAGCCTTTGAGAAACTGAAAGAATATCTCAAGACCCCTCCAGTGCTGGGGGCACCTATTAAGGGCAAACCCCTGATACTATACATTGCAGCCACACACTGTTCCCTGGAGGCAATGCTGGCACAGATAAATGAAGAGGGAAAAGAGCAGGCTCTATACTACCTGAGTAGGAGGCTGATCAGAACTGAAGAAAGCTACAGCTATATAGAAAAGACATGCTTGGCACTAGTCTTTGCCGTTAAAAAGCTCCGGCACTACATGCTGTCACATGAAATCAGATTGATATCTGCGGCAGATCCACTCAAATACATACTGACTCAACCAGTACTGAAAGGCCGGTTGGGCAAATGGGCAGTAATTCTGATGGAATTTGATATCACATATATACCCCAGAGGGCAATAAAAGGACAGGCCATGGCCGATTTCTTCGCAGAACATCCTGTGCCAGAGAATGATATGTTGGGGACTGAGTTACCCGACGATGAGACACTAGAAGCCTGTCAAGCTCAGTCAGCTATGTGGCAGCTGTTCTTTGATGGAGCATCTAGAACAGAGACAGACTCCGATGGAAAGACCAGAATACGGGTCGGAGCCGGTATTGTGCTGAAATCGCCATAAGGGGAGGTTGTGCACACTTCCTGTTCTATAAACAAGCCCTGCACTAATAATGAAGCCGAGTATGAAGCTCTGATAATCGGACTACATATAAGCCTCAACATGGGTATCCAAATGCTTCAGGTATTCGGGGATTCAATGTTGATAATAAAACAAATCCAAGGGGAGTTCGAAGTGCGGAAGCCGGAGTTGAACCCCTACCACCAAAAAGCTGTGCGCCTCATGGCGAGATTCTATCATATTGAACTCAAACATGTGAGCCGTGCACATAATGCCCAGGCTGATGCATTGGCAAAACTAGCCAGCTCAATAGCAGTCCCACCAGATGAAACACTGAACATTGTTGTTATAAATCGGCGGCAGGTCCCCAGCATGCTAGAAGGCTGCCCCGAAGAAAATGAAGTTGCCACGATCAGTACAGAGCAGGCGTCTGATTGGAGACAACACCTGCTACAGTGGTTTTTACATCAACTGCTGCCGCAGAAAAGAGAAGAAAAGATGAAACTTCTAAGGATCAAAGATTCTTATGAATTCAGAAGTGGAACTCTGTTCCGAATAATGGCAGATGCACGCAAGAAGATTCTGCTCCGCTGCCTGTCCACTGAGGAAGCTTGGCAAGCGATGAAAGAAGTACATGCTGGGACAGCAGGTGCCCACCAGGCTGGCCCCAAGATGAAGATAGAAATCAAGAAGCTGGGCTACTATTGGCCCACTATGTTTGAAGACTGCTGCACATTTGCAAAGTCATGCCAGAAGTGTCAGGAGCATGCTGTTGTGCCTAGAAGGCCACCTACGATTCTGCACCCTACAGTCCCTAGCTGGCCGTTTGCACAATGGGGAACTGATGTAGTCGGCCCACTACCGACTTCCTCGGCCGGGCATAAGTATATACTGGCCATAACAGATTACTTCTCCCGATGGGCAGAGGCTATAGCACTAAGAGAAGTCACTGGCGAGCTGGTCGCCAGATTCATCAAGCGAAACATCATCTTCCGGTTTGGGATCCCCAGCCGAATAATATCTGACAATGGGAGTCATTTCAGAAATCAGAAAGTCTATCGGCTTGCCGAGAAATATAAGATCGAATGGAGGACTTCCACTCCTTACAATCCACAGGCAAATGGATTGGCAGAAGCTTTCAATAAGACTTTGTGCACCCTGCTGGCCAAAGTCGTCAGTGAAAGTAAGAAGGACTGGGAAGAAAAGATGTATGAAGCTCTGTGGGCGTACCGCACCGTCTTCAAAACACCTACAGGGTGCTCACCATACTCCTTGGTATACGGCTCAGAGGCAGTAGTCCCACTAGAGCTGGAAGTCCCGTCACTCAGAGTGGCAGTCCAATACGACCTAGCCCATGGTGAACAAACCAATGCAGAAAGAAGATTAGAAGAATTGGCTGAATTGGAAGGGAAACGCCTCCAAGCTCAGAAGAATATCCAAATGTATCAGGTCCGCATGGCCACTGCATTTAACAAACTCGTAAAAGGACGAGAATTTAAGAAAGGTGACCTCGTCATGGTCAAGAAAAAAGAAGTCATGGCGTCCAACCCGAAGGGAAAGCTAAATCCCAATTGGGAAGGTCCATATGTGATACAAAGGGTCTACGAAGGAGTGGCCTACATAGTTGTTAATCATCGAGGGGAGATCCAATTCTCACCGCTCAACGGTAAACACCTGAAGCTGTATCATGCTGCACAGCTGATACTCCCCGAGTAATCGGGCAAGAGATACCCTTTCCTTGGCCTAGCGGCACTCCGCCCTAGCCGAGATGTCCTTTCCTTGGTCTAGCGGCACCCCGCCCTAGTCAAAGATATCCTTTCCTTGGCCTAGTGGCACTCCGCCCTAGCCGAACTACTCTGCCTTGGCCTAGTGGCACTCCGCCCTAGCCGAACTACCCTTCCTTGGTCTAGTGGCACTCCGCCCTAGCCGAGATATCCTTTCCTTGGTCTAGTGGCACCCCACCCTAGTCAAGATACTTCTGCCTTGGCCTAGTGGCACTCCGCCCTAGCCGAACTACTCTGCCTTGGCCTAGTGGCACTCCGCCCTAGCCGAACTACCCTTCCTTGGTCTAGTGGCACTCCGCCCTAGCCGAGATATCCTTTCCTTGGTCTAGTGGCACCCCACCCTAGTCAAGATACTTCTGCCTTGGCCTAGTGGCACTCCGCCCGAGCCGAACTACCCTTCCTTGGTCTAGTGGCACTCCACCCTAGCTGAGATATCCTTTCCTTGGTCTAGCGGCACTCCGCCCTAGCTGAATTACCCTTCCTTGGCCTAATGGCACTCCGCCCTAGCCGAGATATCCTTTCCTTGGTATAGTGACACTCCGTCCTAACCAGGCTACCACTTATCGTGATCTTGTGTCGTCACGGTCTGACACCCTCTAAACAGGAAGGGGGGGGATTAAAAAAAAAGGAAATAAAAATGGGGTTAAAAATAGAGATACCCCGCCAGCCTTGTTCAGACATTCTGAACAGGGGCAAAAATGGCCAAAACCCAGATGTGGTGAAAACCCGAAAGGGCACTGCAGGCAAAATCGGGTACCCCGCCACGTGAAAATCCGAAAGGACGCGTGGACAAAAGCAAAAGGGGGCTGGCTCTGGTGAAAACCCGAAAGGGCACTTAGGTCGGTAATGTGGTAACCACGAAGAAACCCACATATCGCTTTACGTCCCGCCGTGATAAAACCTATTTAGTTTAGACCCTACGTCTATCCTGATGAAACCTATAAAAAATTCCTTGCATTGGTATAAACCTAATACCAATGATGAAATCCGTTGCCGATCGATTGGCGCACTGCCCGATCAGCGATGAAACCTGTCCAGTTTAGACCTTACGTCTATCCTGATCAAACCGATATAAAAATCCTTGCGTTGGTATAAACCCAATACCGATGATGAAACCCGTTGCTGATTGATCGGCGCATTGCCCGATCAGCGATGAAATCTGTCCAGTTTAGACCTTACGTCTATCCTGGTGAAATTTATATAAAAATCCTTGCATTGGTATAGACCCAATACCAACGATGAAACCCATTGCGGATTGATTGGCGCTTTGCCCAATCAGCGATGAAACCCGTCCAGTTTAGACCTTACGTCTATCCTGATGAGACCTATAAAAATCCTTGCATTGATGTTAGCACCCACGTCAATGATGATATATGCACAAGCTGCGCCTATCAGTTATAGAATCAAAGTTTCAAAAAAAAAAAAAGAAGAGACAAAATGGGGTTAAAAATAGAGATACCCCGCCAGTCTTGTTCAGGCATTCTGAACGAGGGCAAAAATGGCCAAAACCCAGCTGTGGTGAAAACCCGAAAGGGCACTGCAGGCAAAATCGGGTACCCCGCCACGTGAAAATCCGAAAGGACGCGTGGGCAAAAGCAAGAGGGGGCTGGCTCTGGTGAAAACCCGAAAGGGCACTTGGGTCGGTAATATGGTAATTCAAAAAGGTCCCGTGCCAACCGGCACGATACCTTCATCTGCCTTTGTTGGTAAAACCTTCCGTCGGTCATACGGCTCCATGCCCCACCGATGATAAAGCCTTTCTGGGACAGACCTTACGTTTTCCCTGGTGAAATCCACATACCCTCTTTCGCATGTCCCACCTGCAATAAACCCTACTCAGTTCGGACCTTTCGTCTATTCTGAGGAAACTTATAAATCCTTCTTACATCGATATAAACCCAATATCGATGATGAAATCAACTGTTGATCGATTGGCACCTCGCCCGATCAATGATAAACCCTACTCAGTTTAGACCTTTCGTCTATTCTGAGGAAACTTATAAATCCTTCTTACATCGATATAAACCCAATATCGATGATGAAATCAACTGTTGATCGATTGGCACCTCGCCCGATCAATGATAAACCCTACTCAGTTTAGACCTTTCGTCTATTCTGAGGAAACTTATAAATCCTTCTTACATCGATATAAACCCAATATCGATGATGAAATCAACTGTTGATCGATTGGCACCTCGCCTGATCAATGATAAACCCTACTCAGTTTAGACCTTTCGTCTATTCTGAGGAAACTTATAAATCCTTCTTACATCGATATAAACCCAATATCGATGATGAAATCAACTGTTGATCGATTGGCACCTCGCCCGATCAATGATAAACCCTACTCAGTTTAGACCTTTCGTCTATTCTGAGGAAACTTATAAATCCTTCTTACATCGATATAAACCCAATATCGATGATGAAATCAACTGTTGATCGATTGGCACCTCGCCCGATCAATGATAAACCCTACTCAGTTTAGACCTTTCGTCTATTCTGAGGAAACTTATAAATCCTTCTTACATCGATATAAACCCAATATCGATGATGAAACCAGCTGTTGATCGATTGGCACTTCGCCCGATCAATGATAAACCCTACTCAGTTTAGACCTTTCGTCTATTCTGAGGAAACTTATAAATCCTTCTTACATCGATATAAACCCAATATCGATGATGAAATCAACTATTGATCGATTGGCACCTTGCCCGATCAATGATAAAACCCTACTCAGTTCAGACCTTTCGTCTATTCTGAGGAAACCTATTAAAATTCTTGCATCGATATAAACCCAATATCGATGATGAAACCAACTGTTGATCGATTGGCACCTCGCCCGATCAATGGTAAAACTCTACTCAGTCTAGACCTTTCGTCTATTCTGAGGAAACTTATGAAAATCCTTGCATCGGTATAAATCCAATATCGATGATGAAATCAACTGTTGATCGATTGGCACCTCGCCCGATCAATGATAAAACCCTACTCAGTTTAGACCTTTCGTCTATTCTGAGGAAATTTACGAACTCTTCTTACATCGATATAAACCCAATATCGATGATAAAACCAGCTGTTGATCGACTGGCATTTTCGCCCGATCAATGATGAAACCCTAGTCAGTCCAGACCTTACGTCTGCCTTGATGAAAACCACATATCCTTTAATCATCCCACCTGTTATAACCTCTACCCAGTCTAGACTTTCCGTCTATTCTGATAAGGCCCTTTCTTTCACATTTCCTGCAAATTGTCTCCCTCACAGCACATATTGCCAAGAGGGACGTTTGCCGCTACTAACAGAATCTGGTTTAAGCACCTCTTCGGATGCCGTCACGCGGTGGAGCGAGTTCCCCATCCTTTCTCTGAAGGGGTGGACGCTCTCCTGCCAGATACACGCCATTCGCATGAGGGCTTGCCAAAACCAATACCCCACTTCCCTGAAGTGATAAAACCACGTGGAAAAGAAGGTGGATACACATAAGGCAAAATTTTTCCTTTCATTAAGAAGTGAGTACATAAAGGGCCCCGAGGGGACATTGTATCACAAAAGAGCAAAAAAGGAGAAGAAGAAAAGAAAAAAAAAATGATTCATGGCTGCCGGAAGATATCCTCGAATGCCAGAAGACCCACAGAAGGGGCGGCTCCTAGTTCATGAAGCCGAGCCTCCTCTTCCTGCAGTCGAACAGACTGGTCTCGAAAGGATGCCACCTGCCCCTCTAATAAAGCTGCTTCTTCCTCGAGTTACGGTCGAGAAGTTGTCAGCTGTGGCAGCTCAGCTCAGAGATCAGACAGTTCAGCTTCCAGGATAGTTATCCGGTCGCGCACGAAATGCTCCCGCTCCGCCAAAGACTGCATTTGACGCTGTCGCTCCTGAAAGATAGAGTTCACCTTTGCCAGCTCGGACTTGCACTCCATTCTTTGCAACTTCAAGGCTGCCAATCTGTCCGACATGATATGTGTCAAGAAATCCCGGCGATGAACAAATTTTAACAGCAAAAGAACCCGCTGGGCCCATATTTTTGTGGGACATCCCATCGCCTGTAAACCAGCAGTGAAGCGCCCGGCTATCTCCTTCAACTGTAAATAAGTTAGTCCAGGTTGGGACTCCACCAGTTGACGCAGCATGCCCAGATGTTGCCAAACAAAACTTTCAGGGGAAGTGAAGCCAGGCGAAGGAAGAGGAGCTACTTCAAAAGATACTTCGCTGTCGATATCCGCCCATAGGGTGATGTCCGGCTGCGAAGAAGAAGACGGCAGGTCTGCCGAAGCCGCCAACTGAGCTCCGCCCATAGCCTCTGAGGTGGCCGGGAAATCTTCCACCTCCATCTCCTCGGAGGCGGCCGTCGAGATACTCCCGGACGCAACTTCAGGCATCTCCTCCTCAGATTCTGAAGATACGGAAGCAGATTCCGTGGTCATTATAGGCGATACTCCCAGTTCTCCAACAGATACCTCTCCTTCTTCCATTTCGGTGCCCGCCCCCTGCAATGTCAAGGCGGCGGGGGCCACGGTCTGAAGAGGCACAGGTTCGCTCTCCATGACTGATACTGTGGGAACTGTTGATTCCGGAGCGATGGTCATCACTGCAGTTGGTATAAAGGTAGAACCCCTGGCTGGGTCCATTTCAGCTCTAAAATCCAAAGCCTTGATGAGAGCCGGGCCTTCCCCTGCATTCCGCAGGTCCAATGATGCTAAGTCTGTGGAGGACTGCACCCTCACCGGCACAGGGCGAATTATCTCAAGAATGGCTACCGAAGCAGGAACAATAGCCAAGGTGCCAGATAAAGTGGCTTCAACGGCTGCACTCGTGGCCGGGAGGGCAACAATGGATTCCTGTGAACGAATCAATGCGGCGTCAAGCAGCAGATAAAGATGGGGAAAAGGAAACCATAAAGGGAAGAGACTCACTTCTAAAGTGATGCCAATATCCTCAAAAGGTTGCAGAGAGGAAGAAAGCTCCGCTGATGAGACCACAAAAGGGGGAGTTATATCTGCCTCGGTATCCAGAGCGACAAACTCTTCTGGCAATTCTTCTCTAGAAGACGGCACCAGCAGCTTGGGGGGTGTAAATGATAAAACAATGGCGGTACATACGGATGGGGCCTCTGGTTTAGAGGCACCCTCCGTGTCACTCCCGCTGAAATCTGTTTCTTCTCCACCTGCCTCAGAAGCGGCCGCAGAGCTACCGGAGGAGATCTCTACTCTGTCCATGGGCGGGGCCATCAATGCTAACATCTGCTTGGAGGAGGACCGAGTAACTATGCGCCTTCCGGGAGCGGGGCCCCATTTCACCTAGGTCGTATAAACCTCCCGCGGCTGAGTAGTATCGCCAACCGCTCCTGTAATCTCAGTCTCCTCCCCGGCCATCACTATAAAGAAAAGCCTATGAGAGGGACGATGAAAGATAGTTGAAACAAACATAAAAAGATGAAAAGGAAATGCTTACCCTCCGCCTCACTAGTCGGCGTGGGAGAGGGCAACCGGGTCTCCACCTCGGAGGGCGCCGCAGCTGGCTCTTGGGCTATGTAAAAAGGAGTGGTCAGATTTAAACACTCCTCTGAAGTCCAGCAAGATAGAATGAAGAAATGCAATGGCAGAATATTGATGTTACCCTGAACTGATGCCTGAGCGGCCTCCCTCCGAGTTTCAAACTCATCAAATGAGGGAATGTCAGGGAGAGGGGTCCCGGTGTCCATCACTACCGAAGCCGATTGTTGAGCCTGAGCTTTCTTGGCCTTCCTGGCCTTCCCAACTGCAACCTTGACTGCGGAAGCCTTCCTCTTCTTGCCAGGAGGCAGGGGAGTAGTGGTCGGTGCTGCGGCAGGAATTTCAAAATAAGTGGGCTTCTCAGCCTGCGCAATAATCTTCCTGTAGAGCCCCTGCCGCTTTATGTCGGGCCGGTCTGTTAAGAACGACAGAAATATGATGGGATCAATAGATACAAAATTCAGATGCTAAACAGAAAAACACTGCAGTCAGAAAGGAAAAGATTATACCTGCTGGTCCATCATAAAATACAGAGAGCGGCCAGTACAGATAAGCTACCTCCTTGGAGCGGGAGGCAGCCTCCTTGATGAGTCAGCACACATCACCAAATAGCTGGCACTTCTCTACCAAAGTTGCCAAATCATTATGGCCATGAAGGTCGAGGCAGCGAAACAAGTCAAGATGGTCCATGCCCCAGCCATCGACATAATGAAATGATATAAACAACGGCTTGTTCAAAATGCCAGCTATCGGGCTCTCTGCAGATAATCCATGCAAATTCAGCAGAATGAACAGCCAGGACGTTTGCTTATAGTACGTCTGAGTTCTATCCTCCCGACGCACAAACGTCCTATATGGATGAAATTTATCAACTAGACCCCTCCAATGAGCTACTGCCGGGAGCGGCTCTTCAACGGGGAATGGATACTGCTGCTCCTCCAAGCGAGCGCCCCCTACATGGCTCAGATGTTTCAGGTTCTGCATAAAGGTGTCCTCGTTGATGGCAGCAAAGACGGGAGCTAGCGGCTCGGAATTCTTTTCCTTCAGAGCTCGGCGCTGGGCCAGGTAGTTCTCTGCCTCCCTCGGGTTCTGCGAATAAAGCTTTCTCAGATGGGCCTCAGAAATTTCAAACACCGGCCCAGGCTGCTGTTTTAGGAAGGAGCGCTCTGCAACATCCCAGAAGGTGCCTCTACCGTCTCTATAAAAGCCGGTCCGGATATTCCACCATTTGATATATTCTGATGTTACCCGGGGAACACGGTTAGAAACAACGGGCACCCTGAAGATTGCATCGTCATGACGATGATAGAAATCCCACCACAACCGGCCCTCGCCAACAATGAGGGACCCGTGCTTGGCCCGGCTGTCTAGGGGAAACTGGGCAGCTGAAGTTGGAATATGCTGGTCATAGCCGAAGTTTCGCCCAAAGCGGAACAGATAGTACGGCTCCAACAGAAGCAGGCCACCCTTCCTATAAACCAAAACACTGGGCCAAATTGCCATGGCCCATCTCACCAGCTCCGGTTCTAGGATAGGCCGAGCAATGTTGACCCCGGAGATGGGGTGGATATATGTTTCTACCTCCTCCAGCTTGCATTCTCTCTGAGGATCAATCAAAGGAGCCGAACCCGCTGCCAAGCTCCAAAAATGTATGCTACCAGGAGCGTCCATCGGTACCTTTATCAGTCGGCCCCTGATTTTGAATAGCTGATCATAAAAGGGACCAGGCTCAGCGCTGGCAAATTCAATCATCCTGGGTGACACTGTATCCGCCTACAAGGTTCTCGGAGCTAATTCGGGGAATATGCTGCAGACCCAGGCATTGAAGAAATGAAAAGGACCCACGGTCCTCAAAGAACGGGGAGTCCGATGTCTGTACAGGTCCCCCAAGGATTTGTATATCAAACACAGGGCCACTGGGCAGAGCGACAGCCTCATCCCCCATGCCATCTGACAAGCTGGATATATGACCTCTGGTCGAATGACTGTCTCGTCCCCTTGTGGAAGAGCAAAAGTGCACAGCCAGAATGTGAGATAGGCTGCACAGTGTGTGATAGGATCTACCCCTGCCGGGTTGGGACCACCTTTGCCCGCATGGCGCAATGAAGATGGCAATGCCGATTTATAGCGGGGAGCTCTTATCTGCTTGCTCGCGACAGGACCCATGGAGGGGAAATCTGCATATTTCAGGGGACCGGCGAAGAAATACTGAAGCCACTGACCGATCCGGACCCTCAGTTTGCTACCTTTCTCTCGGGGATGATAGCCTTTGGAGGAGCCTCTACTATATGCCAGACAGATGGAGCGATAGACCTTCATCAAATATCGGTAAGAGAAGCCAAGGGAATACTTGCCTTCTCCATCAGAGCTGTCTTTCTCGGAGTCTGCCAAACAGACTTCTTCATACGGCTCGCCATCAATGGGCAGGCCGGAAAGCTGTGATAAGCTCCAGAGATCCAGAGATGTCTCCCCCTCTGCTGTATAGAAAGTGTTGAACAAAGGGCAGAACACCTCAAACATCCCACAGCACAGCCCCCGGGATATGGGATACCGGAATCTGGAAGCAAAGACACTGTGATACACTCCTGCTCTGATTAGCAGGGGGGCATACTCTAGCAGAACAAACTCTGTAAATTCCACTGCCCCCACTCGGAATAGGTGAGCGTCAGTGATTTTGGTGTCTCCAAACCAGCCGGCCGCCAGAAGATACTTAAACTGAATGACCGAGCAATTTAGCACGAAGGGCTCTTCGCGATATCCCCACTTTATAGGTGCCAAGAACATGCCGTAGCCGGGCTTCTCCCTATGAACTCGGCCGCTGACATTATCCCACCGGGCTGGTGTGAACTTAGGTGCCCGGATCAGCATTTTCTTCTCGGGTTCCAGCTCCGATATTCCAAGGACTGCACCCCAATCCCGCTTCTCTCCGGGAAGATAGATGGCCTGGCCACGATATACTGAGTCCTTCAGAATATCCCGTTCAGCAAGAATGGCAGCTTCGACTACGCGAGCTATCCGGTAGTCTCGCATGCCGCTCACTGTGAAAGTCCGTATGAACTGCATCAGATGTCGGTCCTTCGGAAAGTCTGGCCGATAGTTACTATCCCACCTGAAGCATGTCTCGGACACCGTGGAATATACCCGGGCCGTCTGCACTGTGTCAGTTTCAGAATCAGACGATTCGTCAACTGAAGCTATTTTATCATATCCATAATCCAAGCTGTGCACGTTCAACCAATTCACTCTGGCCCGAGATATATCTGGCTGGGCCGATGAACTAGCTCCGACAGCTCCGGAGGATGCAGCAGCAGAGCCAGAAGCCATTGCTATATCTGCAAACAAAAGAAGAAATGTGGATTAAAAGTCAGTCTTATAAGGATTACAACATGAGATTCTATAGAAATTTCGGCAGCATATCCCCTTATTCGGGGTCTGCCCAAAAGAATAGGGAGTCACCAACCAAGAGGGGGTGATCTCGGAATCAAAGGGATTGAATCCCAAAATACGTCGCCCAGGATGGAAGGACTCGCGGTAACGGCCGAGAGGGCGAAGGCTGCTCGCGCCGAAGAGAGGAAGTGAGGGAGAAAAATTGAAGAAAGAGAAAGGCAAGTGGAGAATGAAGAAAAAAGGGATGTCGGCGCCCTAAATAGGGGGCTCAGTCGAGTGAGGTCTCGGCGCGGCGAAATGCGCGCCGAGAACCTCTCGGCCGAGAGCCCCCCGGCGGCCAGAAGGCGCGCCGAGAAGCCCCCAGGCCGAGAAGTCCCCAGGCCGAAAAGCCCAGGCCGAGATCCCCCGGCGGCCAGAGGGCGCGCCGAGAAGGCCCCAGGCCGAGAAGCCTCCCAGGCCGAGATCCTCTGCGGCCGGGGCGCGCCGAGAAGGTCCCCACGCCGATAAGGTCCCCAGGCCGAGACCCTCTGTTGCCAGGGCGCGCCAAGAAGCCTCCCAGGCCGATAACATCCCAGGCCGAGACACCCGCGCCGAGAAGCTTCGCGCCGGGAGGTACTGCAGGCCGAAAAGCCCCAAATGCTAAAAAAATGATGACAGAAAATATGAAGAGAAGAAACATCGATGTGCAGAATACTGTTACAGCAAGATGATCAGGTCTGAGGACTGAATTGAAGACAAATTGAGGAAGATACCCTCGAATAGTGAAAGACACCTGCAACCCTCGTGGCGCTTATTCTGCGCTTACGCCGCCCGCAGGTGGGGGGCATTTGTTGACACCCGAAAAATGAACAGGGGTGGAAGCATGATTGAAAAGAAAGATCTGACCAACAGCGAAGGACTGAGGCTGATGTCCGAGCTCGTCGCCATTCGAGTGACGATATTGATAAGATAAAACCCTATCTACGGACTGATAGAACCCTGTCTGCGGACTGATAGAACCCTATCTACGGACTGATAAAACCCTGTCTACGGACTGATAAATCCCTGTCTACGGACTGATAAAACCCTATCTACGGACTGACAGAATCCTGTCTGCGGACTGATAGAACCCTGTCTACGGACTAATAAAACCCTATCTACGGACTGATAAATCCCTGTCTACGGACTGATAAAACCCTATCTACGGACTGACAGATCCCTGTCTATGGACTGATAGAACCCTGTCTGCGGACTGATAAATCCCTGTCTACGGACTGATAGAACCCTGTCTACGGACTGATAGAACCCTGTCTGCGGATTGATGAAAATTGCAATCGTGACGTCAATACAAGATATTTCAGAAATGATAGACCATTTGGGATGATGATACATTTGAAGAAGCCCTAAGTGGGCCTATATGAAGATGGCGCCCAAAGCCCATGTCGAAGCCCAGATATGGCGTCGAGAGATCAAGGTTGAGCGCGCCGGGAAGCATGCCTCAGGCGCGCCGTGAAGATGCCTGCCGAGAAGGAAGAGGAAAGGGGTTATAAAAACCCCTCCCTTCGATAGAGATAAAAGGGGGACAACATCAGAGAGAGAAAAATCAGAGGGCTCCGGGATCGATCGACTGGAGAGAAAAAAAAGCTGAAGGAAAAAAAGAGAGAAAGCCAGATAGAGAAAGGGGATCGTTCTGAGAGAAAGAGCCACCCCTCCCCTTTCGATCAACAGAGAGGAAATAGAAGAGAAGAAGAAGGAAAGCTCCAGGTGGGCACTGGGGAGGGAGAGGAGTCAATGCTCCACCCTCCCCTCCATGTTTTCTTTCTTTATCTGATGTAATATAGCGAGTTCCCTCTCGATCTATCAACTGTAGCCGGAGTTTCGGCCTTGATTTTTTTTAGATCTATGCTTTACATTTTCTTTCATGAGCGGTGTAATATTTCCCATATGCAATACAAGAAGCACTAAGATGCCCGTCTGGGTATTGATGGTTTAAGATATCGATCTCTGTCCGTCTGTCTCTCTATGCATATGGCCTTCGTCTGAAAGGAACATAGATCAGATTCTTTGGGTTTTAAAGTCGATCGCAAGGGTTTATTCCTCGAAGAGGGACGAGGATAAGACTCCTAACCCCATCCAATGGGTTACTGAGTTTTGTCTTCTTCTTCCCTCTCCGATCTCGATGTCTGTTTTCCATACATATATGATATGTTTTCTTTTTTGAAGGAGCCCCCCCCTTTGGCAGTTCAGGAACTAGAGATATCAGTCTCTTGGTCTCCTCAGCCGCCCAGCTCTCATAAATAACGATCGGATCTCAGGTTCTCCATCCTAAAACATTGGATGCTTAGGGCCTGAAGTTTATACGATTGATAGCGCTTCCTTTTCCATCGATTTAACATCACTGGGCTCATCTGGAGGGGTCTGAGGACAGTCACCTCCTGACTCCCCCAAATGGCCTGCAACAGACAGGCAAAACTCTCAACGGAACCAGGTGATGGTGTGATCTCCCCCGCTTGATTCCTTCGTCCAAAACCCTTGGCACCCTTCTAACAGCGATCTCCATGAAATTCCTCCCTTGCATCTCTGGCCCAGCATTGATTCGAGCCTGAAATCCCCAGAAAACACCCAAACAGAGCATCGTTTCTGGGCTCTGGAAAACCTAAGATTCTTATGCAATTTCACCCTCTCGGCGTGCGAGCTTCCCCACCGAGAACCACAAGGCCGAGAGGCCTCCCCCGTCTTTTGGCTAAACGACAACCCAGTTGGTTACCAACGCTTTCCTCGTGAGGCTATGTGTGCGAGGCCCCCGGAGTGTAGACTCCCGGCGTGGCCAGAAGCGCGCCGGAAGCCCTCTGCCGAGAACCCTTCTGCCTTCATAACCACCCTCACACCTTTTTGCCCAATATTGAAGCTGCCCCTCTCGGCGCCTCCCTTTCCGGCGCGCCCATGAGCCCGCTGAGAAGCTCCAGGCCGAGAGGCCTTATTTCCCTTTGGCCAACCCACTGACCAGGCCGAGAACCCCCCTGCCTATAGCCATTCACCCCTTTTTGCCCAAGCCTTGATGCTGCCCCTCTCGGCGCCCCCCCTTCTTGGCGCGCTCAGGTGCCGGCCGAGAGCCTCCATGCCGAGAGGGTCTTTCCTCCCTCTTTTGGCCGCCGAGAGCCCTCGGCCGAGAGCAGCTTCTCGGCGCGCTCAGATGCCGGCCGAGAGCCTCCATGCCGAGAGGGTCTTTCCTCCCTCTTTTGTCCACCGAGAGCCTTCGGTCGAGAGCCTTCCCTTGGCCGCCGAAAACCTCTTTGGCCAGCCCAACCGCCAGGCCGAGAGCCCCTCTCCATCCATCAAATGCCAGGCCGAGAGCCCCATTTTGTCCAAACCAAAGGCCAAGCTGAGATCCCTTCTTCAGTCAGATGAAACCCACTCAGAGGCCCACCTCTGCACCGTTCTTCTATAAACTTCTTAAGCTCCCCTACATCCGTTTAAGGAGATACTCATAGACCATCACTTGGGTCTTAATGAGATACAATAAATGGGGAAGATCTCCCCTACAGCTTTCGTCCCGAACCCGGATTTCACCGATGCCTTATGAACCTAAAGAACCATGTCATTATATGTGTTCTGATGGATTCCAAGGGAATATCGATCAATGATATGGAGGCAAGAGATGTCCCTGGGCCTGGTGCCCATCTTTGTTTGGTCGTTGTCCCGGCTCTCCGTGGATGATGACCTATTCTTCCTTGGCATAATCCAGGTTGAGGGAACATGCTGCCGAAATTTACATAGCCCCACCAATCGAGTGTGGTATTCTCCTATAACCCCGCTGGCCCACGGAGTTATGCCCTTGTGCGATCTCTGATGGCCCTCCAAAGGGGGATATTAATAAGATATCGCACTCGTACCGGGTGTGTTACATCAGGACCGGTCCCCATCCGGATTCCAGGTTATGTCTATATATATATATACCCGATCTTTTGCGGAGTCTACCCTGCCGCTGCACGGGTGGTTTCCTATTCCCCACTTGGCATCATCCAAGATGGTGGGAATATGCCGACGGGTTCCCCCCGTAATTAATAAACCCCTGTTCTGTTCAAATACGTTTAAGCGTCTTGTAAACAGATGAACTTTGTCTCCTTTGAGCATACGGTTTTACCGCTGTCTTCCTCCTACCTCTAGCGTTTAATCAAGGGTTGTCCTCCTTAGGGAGGACGTAATTAACGTCATAGCGTTCAGAGTATGACGGACTACTAGTCCAGACACGATCACTCACAATCGACTGACCAAGTCAGATCGAGCGCACAATAAGAATCGTCACCATGGTGACTGGCACGCCAATAAACCCATAAACAATAAATAGATAAATAAAAACAATAAACAAGATAAGAAGAGAAAGAAGAAAAATGTGCATCAAACATCTGTATACTTGCATGGTAGCTATTGTTGTATGCAAACTTGACCAAAGACAAGTGATCATGCCAGCTTTAACCAAAATCAATGATGCAAGCTCTGAGCATATCTTCTACTACCTGATTTATTCTCTCGGTCTCACCATCCGTCTGAGGATGAAAGGCTGTACTAAAACTGAGTCTTGTCCCCAACGAATGTTGTAGACTCTTCTAAAAATGATAAGTAAATCGAGGGTCTCAGTCAGACACGATTGAAACAGGAACTCCATGAAGTCTGACTATCTGCTTGATGTATAGTGCAGCAAGAATGTCAATTGACCATCGGCTCTTGATTGGCAAGAAATGTGCCGACTTGG
This sequence comes from Amorphophallus konjac, assembly GCA_022559845.1. Lineage (NCBI taxonomy): Eukaryota > Viridiplantae > Streptophyta > Magnoliopsida > Alismatales > Araceae > Amorphophallus > Amorphophallus konjac. The sequence continues at coordinate 156,391,867 of CM040121.1, forward strand.
TCAATCGATCTATGATGACCCAAATTCCATCATGTCCTCCTTTAGATTTAGACAGTCCCATTATAAAGTCCATACCGATATCCTCCCACTTCCACTTGGGAATATCAAGAAGATGAAGCTTATCGACATGTTTTTGGTGTTACGCCTTAACTTGATGACAAGTGAGACAACGAGACACGAAATCCGCTACCTCTCTTTTCATGTTAGGCCACCAAAATGTCTGCTTTAAGTCTTGGTACATCTTGGTAGATCCAGGATGAATCGTGTACCTTGATCTGTGAGCTTCTTCTAATATCTTCCTCTTCAGTTCTACACAATCTGATACACAAGTTCTTTCTATGAATAATAGTCTTCCATCTGCTGCTAGTTTGAAATCAGATCGCTCTTTTATCTTGCCCTTGATTTCCACTAATACTGGGTCGTTGTCTTGAAGACCATGTATTTCAGAGAGTAAATCGGGTTGTATCCTCATATGTGATAGTGTAACACACCTGTTCTCATTATCCATGCTTACGTTAAGCCTGGAGAATTGTTCCAACAACTTCCACTCCCGAATCATACAATTGGCTATTAACGCTCTTGGATTTCGACTGAGGGCATCAGCTACAGGATTACCCTTTCCAGGATGATATTGGATGGTGAAGTCGAAGTCCTTAAGATATTCCAGCCAACGTCTCTATCTCATATTCAATTCCTTTTGAGAGAAGAGATACTTGAGACTCTTATGATTAGAGTATACAATGAATTGCACTCCGTACAAGTAATGTCTCCAGATCTTTAATGCAAACACTATCGCAGCCAATTCTAGGTCATGGACTGGGTAGTTCTCTTCATGCTTCTTCAGTTGTCGGGAAGAGTAAGCTATGACTCTTCCTTGTTGCATCAATACACGTCCGAGGCCAATGCCAGATGCATCGGTATATACCTCGAATTATTCTCCTTCAATTGGTAAGGCCAAGATCGGGGCAGTAGTCAAGTGATCCTTTAGAGCTTGGAAGCTTCTTTCACAATCTTCACTCCATTCATAATGGATCTCTTTGCGGGTTAGCCTAGTAAGCGGCATGGCAATCTTGGAGAAGTCCTTAATGAATTGCCTGTAATAGCCTGCAAGATCCAAGAAACTTCGGATCTCGCTAGCATTGGTTGGTCTCTCCCAATTCTTCACAGCTTCCACCTTTGAGGGATCTACTGATATCCCATCCTTGGAGATTACATGTCCTAGGAAGGATACTTCTTCTAACCAGAACTCACATTTGCTAAGCTTTGCATATAATTGATTCATCCTTAATATCTGTAATGCAATCCTCAAATGCTCTTCATGTTCTTCTTTGGTCTTCGAATAGATTAATATGTCATCAATAAAGACCACCACGAACTGATCTAGATAAGGCCTGAATATGCTATTCATCAACTGCATAAAAGCGACATGGGCATTTGTTAGTCCGAAAGGCATAACAACAAACTCATAGTGCCCATACCTGCTCCTGAACGCGGTCTTATGAATGTCCTCATCTTTGATTCTCAGTTGGTGATATCCTGACCTGAGATCAATCTTCGAGAAATACTTAGATCCAGATATCTGGTCAAACAATTCATCGAATCTTGGCAGTGGATACTTATTTTTGATAGTGAGATGATTCAGCTGTCGATAGTCGATGCATAACCTCATGGATCCATCCTTCTTTACAAATAATACATGCGCTCCCCACGGGAAAGTGCTTGGTCTGATAAATCCTTTCTTCAGAAGCTCCATCAGTTGTTCCTTTAACTCCTTGAGCTCGGCAGGGGACATCTTATAAGGTGCCTTAGAAACTGGACCAGCACCAGGGACCAGGTCGATGGTGAAGGCCACTTCTCTTTGTGGGGGTAATCCAGGTAAATCTTCTAGAAATACATCTGGAAACTCCTACTACCGGGATGTCTTCTATCTTGGTCTCCTTAGTCTCTTTTTTGTGACAAAAGCAAGGAAGGAAGCTCATCCTTTCCTTATAAGCTTGCTAGCTTGGAGAGCCAAAATAAGAGGTGACTTGTTCCGACTCTTGGGGCTAGTGTAGACAAGTTTCAAAAACTCTTTAAAAGTTACCTTGCCTTCACGGCAATCAACGGCGACCTTATGTGTAGATAGCCAATCGGCTCCTAAGATAACATCGTATCCTTTTAAATCTAGACATATCAAGTCTGTTGGCAGATTTTTCCCTTTTACCATAACTGTACAATTGGAATAGTGGTGTGAGATCTTGGATTCATTTCCAAGTGGGGTTGCAATTACTAGATCTATCCACTCTGGTTCCATAGGTAATGGATCAGCTAACTTCTTTGAAACAAAAGAGTGTGATGCACCGGTATCAAACAAGACATGAGCATACTTGGAACAAATCTTGAGTGTACCTTCCACTAGTCTGCCTTCCTCTTGTTCTGCCTCTTGAAGAGCTTGCAGACATCCATTCTTTTTCACCGGGCGCTTTTCATCTCCAGTTTGATCATTGAGTAGCGGACAATCGGGAATCTGATGTTCACGGCTCCCACAACGGAGGCAAGCTCCGAGTCTTCTCCAGCATTCCTTGGCCCTATGGCCGGTCTTGTCACAATGTTTACACACCTCTTTAGAAGGTGTGTTAGTAATGGAGGAAGGTTTAGTCTTCTGAAACTTTTTCTCTTGGGAGGGAGTACCTCCATCATTGGCTCTCTTCTTGTTGAAGGAGGGCTTGAAATTTCCAGGGCTTATAATAGGCTCTTTCTTGTTCTTCCCACGGATCTTGTCGGACAGCTCCGTGGCATCTTTTAATAGTTGAGCTCTCCGAACCATATCCGAATAGACCAGAATGTCCATCGGTGCCAGTTGTGTGATATATTGGGGTCGAAGCCCATTGAGAAATCTTCTTGCTTTCATCTTCTCGGTACTTACTAAATGTTTCGCGTACCTTGACAGCCTAGAGAATTGGGCCTCATATTCAGCCACTGACAGAGTTCTCTGTTTGAGTGAGGTGAATTCTGTGGCTTTCTTCTCTTGCACTCGGTCAGAAAAGTATTTGTCATTGAAGTACTCGGTGAACTCAGCCCATGTGATGGGTTCTTCACCTAGGGTGGCTTCTACGAACTCCCACCAGGAACGGGGGTCTCTTTCTAATTGGAACCTAGCTAGCAATACCTTCTCTTCATCCGTGCATTGCATAACACAGAATATCCTTTCCACTTCTCGGAGCCAATGCTTGGCATCACCGGGATATGATGAGCCAACTAACCTTGGTGGGTTCATATTTCTGAAACTACGGTGGAGATCACCAGCTCCACAGTTCCCCGCACCTTGCGCCACTTGCTGTAGTGCCTGTGTCATGCCTTGAATAGTGCGTTGCATGTTACGCCACTGAGCACGTTCGGCAGCCATCTTCCTACAAAATTTTAATTAACTAATCAATATGAGATTGACCCAAAAGTTTGAGTACCTAAGTTACCTCAACCCATGGTTCTACCCAAATCTCACTGGTTAAAGGTTTAAACCTATCATTGGACTTGGGTTCCTAGGAATTGAATATCCTAGGCTCTGATACCACAAAAATTGTCATGCCTCGAGCGCGGAAGGAACCCGGAGATGCGTGACAAGTTTATATCAATCATGTCAATCAGAGCGTAAGTGTATTCGACATACCAAGACAGAGCGCGCACAAGTAATGATAACCAAGTCCTTTATTAATCATAAACCTTTAAGTATTCATATTACAACTCACCACGAAAGTACTAGGACTCAATAAAATAAAAGTACAATGGATGACTCAAGAAAATAGAAAAGATAGGACTAGATAACGCTTGACGGTTGGAATGGCTCTAAACTCTTCACTCTTGTCCATCCCCATCCGAATGAGTCTCATCATCGAAATTACCTGAAAAATAGGGGAAAACACTAGGTGAGCGAACGCTCAGTAGGAATTATATCTCAAGTGCTAGCTTGCTTTTAGAAAATTACATGTTACATGAATGCAAGTATGGCTATGCATGTTCGCGTGAAACGACATTAGAGAGAGAGTGTATAGCAAAGGACACTAGCATGGACTAGCAAGAATTTCCAAGATTTCATGTAATTATATCTAGATAAGCGAGCAAGTACTTTTCACAAGTCATTTCAAGAATTGGCTATCACGTTATCAAGCAAGCAAGTAAATACCCTTCCGGGCCACGCATGCCATGTCACGTCAAGTCAAGTTCAAGTATAAGAGTTTGTGGAATGCCATTTAACTAGAACGATGAGTACTTCGGTGCACTGCCACACCGTGATCAATATTAGCTCCCATGGGCACAAGTATTTTTGGGTGCTCCTCCCAGGATCAGATCGGGCCCTTATATGCGCCAGCATTGAATCATGTATTTCGACATCCACTTTAGTTATAGCCAATATAGAATTTCAACGGAATGAACCTTTGTAGGAATATAAGGTAGATCTTGTGGAATAGAATCACAAGGATAGAAATTACATGTAAGGACATACTACAATCGAGTCGGTACAATCGGGATACTCATAGAAACTGGGTGAGTTTGGCTCCCTAGTGGGTGCCATGACATTAAGAATAAGCGCCCATATGTACATGAGTGCTTGTTCTTTGAACATGATAAAGCAGAAGAGTTTGTATCTCTATAAGGACACACAATCCATGATAGATAGCAATGGTATGGTTTCCCTATTCCATTAGTTCAAGAATTATTCTCACGACGGCTAGATAGCGTACCATGAGGGCCGGGTTACCATGTTTCTCTAGAGTGACATGGCAATCAAAAAGTGTCATAGGTTTTAGTGGTACAACCTGCTCAATCGGCCTTGAGGGAATCCAAGGCTACGAGGAGTCTTATGGAGGTCCCAATGACTAACTTGCCAGTCCGAAGGAACGGAATGTCCAACGGAGGGCTCGTATGTCACCAAGAGTTGAGGGGTAATCGATAAAACATCATGAAACGTGGGACTATACGCACGGAATGGAATATAGTGCCTATATACATAACCCACTGTCAAGGGTTACCGAAAACATTAAGAAATCAGAAACTCAGGTAAATGGCGCTTGAGATCAAGTCTTCATTTTATGAATTAGCGCCCTGGGCAGGGTCGCTAGTTCAATATATGACGACTGTTCATTCTGTCGCTGTATCCAGGTTCTAAATATATTAAGATCTGTAAAATTCTCAAATTCCAGAAATTATGTAAATGGCTCCTTGGCTTAAGTCTTCAATTTAGTACGTAGCGCCCTAGTCAGGGGCGCCATTTTTCAAAATAATGGCAGCACGCATGTCGTGATTTTCAATATCAGTGTAATTTGATCATGAACAATAGCACTTTTCCAATAGAAATAATTTTGCAGGAACAAGTACATGGACAAGTAGAGAAAAATAGCAGGAATCTAGCAGTATTCTCATGCATTAGATTAGATATCTTGGCTCTCAGTTATTAAATTTTGAACATGTGTGTTTATTAAATTACTGAAGGAATAATGACTATTTATACAGTTGTTAAATCAAATAGCGCCCTAGAGGGAGGCGCCTCTTACTGAAACTCACAGAAACACTACAAAAACCTTTTGGAAACAATCTGACAGTCCTATATGCATGCTCATGATCTGATATCTATTAGATTGGGCTTGTACTTGAGAACACCTACCTTGTGGTTGATTTGGATGATGAAAACGTGAAGAGATTGTAGAACAGCAAGAATTATAACCCCTGAAACGATACTCTGTTTGCAACAGAGAAACTGGATAGAAGGAGTAACAGCAGCAGAAAGAAGATGAACTCGACAGCTGTAGCAGAACAATCCCTTGACAGCACCAGAGAAAGAACAACAACTCCTCAAATAGGATGAAGATGATCTTTCGGCAGCCTCGGGGATGAAGAAGAGGGAGGAAAGCTTCCTGCTTTCTTTTTGTCTTCAAAGGAAATCTTCAAAAGAAGAAACTTATAGTTTCTCCATGGCAACACATGAGCAACAGTAGAAGAATAGGAAGCAGAAGGCTTCCTTCTCCTTTGAAGTAGCACGTAGGTAGACGACGGAATAATAGGGAGCAAACTCGTTCCTCTCTTTACGCACCAGCGACAAGGGATCACACAAAGAGTAGTAACCGAAGCTTGTTGCTAGTAGCAGGGTATTTATAGAGTAATCCTAATGGGGTTTAAGAGTTCGATTGGGATCAAAGTTTTCATGGAAGGAATCCTAAAACTTTCCACGTATCCAACCTTTCTAGATTAATACTATCCCGAGTAGCAGTTAGCTTCCCAGTTCGAACCAAACACTTACAGTCGACTTACCAATTTTCCTACTGCAAGGAAATAGCGCCCAGAGGAGGGGCGCCCATCATGTAATTAGCACCCAAGATAGGGGCGCCCTTCATGTAATTGGCGCCCCCATGCGGGGTCTTCATTTCATCAATTATTGCCCCCTTGAGGGGTCTTCAATTCATGAAATGGAACCCTAAAAAGAGGCGCCCTTCATCTTTGGTCCATTTGTTCTATGGTTTAAGTGTAAGGCCCATTAGATATAACTATATATAAGTGGGTTTAAGTATATATATATGTGTTGAGCCTTGAACATTGGTTTAGTTTTTAATCCATTTAGTATTTTATTCCTTTAATTCACCAGGGTTGCTACATCTTGACTGACCGATCCACTAGTTGGAGAATGATGGAGGTTGGCTTGAGTTCCCCTATAGCAAATTGCTCATAAACAGAGGTGGCTAAAAGGTTGACACTAGCTCCTAAGTCGAGGAGGACACGGTCAAAGCTTACACCACCTATATATCACATGAGATGAGAGGAGCACCGGGGTCCTTCAACTTTCTAGAGAGATTATTCATCAAGACCGCACTAACATCCTCGGAGAGCCAAATCTTCTTAGGGGCCATCTTAGGCCCTCTTCTTGGAGTGCAAAGTTCTTTGAGGAATTTGGCATAGGCTGAAACATGTTTTATGGCATCTAGGAGTGGAATATTGATGTGAAATGCTGAAAAGAGCTCCATTAACTTCTCATTTTAGGCCGGCCTAGTCTTAGTGGGCTTGGGTTCTAAGGCACTAGGGAAGGGAACTTTGGGTTGATAGGAATTTGAGTTTTCATGGGCTTTTCATTTCCCTTTAGGATCTCCCCCCAACTTATCTTGAGTGCATTCCTCCTTGTTCACATTCTCATCATCTTGATTCTCTTTCATGGCATCTTGCAATACCTTTCCATCCTTGTATGGGTCATCTAACACCTTTCCACTTCTCAAGGTTGAAATAGCTTTGACATTCTCAAATTGTGGGCCTTTAGGTTGGGCTGGTGGGATGGGTTGAGGTAGGAGGCCCGGTTGTGGAGGAAAACTTGGGGGTTGGTTTCTAGGGTTGGCCACTGGTTGACTTAGAAGTTGGCCCACTTCTCTTCTCATTGTAGCTTCCGCCAATTGCCCTATTTGACTTTCCAACTTGGAAATGGATTGTTGTTGATTCAAGATGATTTGTTGGAGTTGATTGAATTTATCTTTGAAATTGGATTGAGGCGGAGGTTGGTAAGTGGGTTGGCCTTGATTGGGTTCAAAATGTGAATAGCCCATGGGCAGGAATTGAGCTTGTGGACCTCTAGCAAATGAATTGGGTTGGGCTTGAATTTGACTTTGCATGGGTTGCTTGTGCGCTTGATGGATAGATGGGTTGGTTACTTGAGGTGGAGCCTGTTGACCCTTCCAAGAGAAGTTAGGATGATCTCTCCAGCCCGGATTATAAGAATTAGAAAATGGATCTTAGTTGGGCTTGGAGAACCCTTGAGCGACTTGAACTTGCTTTTGTATGAATGGTGGTAATTGGGCCGCCGTTGGACATTCTGTGATGTAATGGGCCGGGCTTGCACATAGAGTGTATGCCACTTGTGGGGTGAAAGATTGACCCGAATATGAATAGGATGATGGTTAGAAAGAAGGGTCTTTCAAAGTCAAGAGTTGATCTAACTTTTGGGTTAGACTCTCTACCTTATCCAACTTTTGAGTGATGAGGTTTATGTCCAATCTTGGTTCAAAATCACCCCGTGCTTTGACCTCATATAATTCGACCCGCTTAGAGGGCCCAATGGATCTCTCATAGGATGATAAAGAGGCATGATTTATAGAATTGTCACTAAGCATTTCAAACAAATCATATGCCTCATCCTCACTTTTGCTCATGAATGTCCCTCCACATGATGCATCTACCATTTATCTAAATTGGTCGGACAATCCTTCATAGAAAGCTTGGACTACTTGCCATTTGGACAACCCATGGTGAGGGCACTTCCTAAGCAATTCCTTGAGTCTCTCTCAAGATTCATGTATTTGCTCTCCCGGAGTTTTGGTAAAACCCGTGATTACCCTTCTCATGGTATTGATGCGGCCGATAGGGTAGAACTTCTTCAAAAATTCTTGTTGCATCTCGGCCCAAGTTCTCATTGGCTTCCCTATAGTACCCAACAAATATTTAGCCTTGTATTTAAGAGAGAATGGGAAGAGGGTCAATCTAAGGGCATCATCTGAGAAATTTTGGATTTTTACCGTGGAGAAAATTATTGAGGTGCTAGCTAATGTACGCACGACTAAGATCTAGAGAGGGGGTGAATGGATCCCCATTAAAACTTTTAATTACACTCAATGTGAACAGATGAAATTGCAGCACTCTCTTTACTGAATGAACTCCTCACGTAAAACCAACATCAAATACTAAGCGTGCAAACAGAATCAAGGTAGACACAATGATGAGATATAATGCTCGCCCACTTAAGCTGATGTTTCTAAGTCGTTCGGGACAATTCTTTTAGTGTAGCTCAAATACTGTGAACTGATAACCGGAATTAAGATATACTGTAATGTAAACTACTTATCCGGTTCTAAACAATTATCTAGCAGAAACGCAGCGATGCGCAGGGAATCACACAAAAGAGACAAGAGTTTTAAGGTGGTTCGGTCTCAACCTTGAGACCTACGTCCACCCCTCACTCAAACCTGAGTGAGGCTTACTGCTAATTACACAACATAATTCAGCTGATCCACAGCTTCAGGGACAAGTCCCTATAAACCGCTGATCCACAGCTTTAGGGATTCAATCCCAGACCGCTGAGCCTCGCAGCTTGCTAAATCCGCTGAGCTTCACAGCTTGCTGTCCGAGGAACCAATCCTCACCACTGAGCAACACAGTTTGCTCCACTGCCTAACAGCTTGAAGAAAGATTCAAAGGAAAAACAAGAAAGAACAAAACAACACACGGATAGAACTTGAAAACAATGTAGCTCTCTCTTGAGCAGTCGATTCTAGATCTGATCTAGAAATCAAAGCTTCAGTAACTATCTTCTCTCTGACTTCTTCTCCTTTCTCCGATATCCTATTTCTCAGTGGCTCTTTCTCACCCTTCTGTGAAGACCCTTAAGCTCATAGCTTCTCCTCTCTTCTTTGCTCTTTCCTCTCGATCTCTTCTTCTCTAGATTCTCACTTAGCTCACTGTATTTTCGATGCTTTGTTTTTCAGTAGCTTCCACTCAATTTTTCTCTAGGACCCCTCTTCTCTTTTTTATTTTTTCACACTTCTCTGCTTGTACCTTCTCTCTTCTTCATTGCTTACAATTTTCTCAGTCGCTTTCTTTTATATCCTCAAGCTGAATCTTGTGGACCCCACAAGATTTCAGACGGACGTGTGGAGGGAAGACTCTCGTCAAAGTCTTTTTTTAGAAAGTAAGCTGAATGAAATCCACGTGTCAGATCTGGAGTGAATCCACGTGTTGAAACATTCTGGTGGACTGACGGCCTTGGATCACGTGCTGGTCATCTTAACTTTTGAACCATGTGGCCACTAATGTCTTTGATGCTTTCTATCCTTCAAGTGTTTGATCAAGTTGCCTAAGTAGTTTGATGCTCTTCATATTGAAGTTCCTGTCAGAGATAATATGGAGATTCATCATACATCTTATCATCATGTAGATCACAAGTTGTTAAGAGAGATGTCTAAGAGATGTATACTTATACAGATTAATAAAGATGGGGTAAGTGCTGCTAATCATGAAGATCAGACATTCCCATGACATGCAGTATGCGGTGATGAAGATGCTTTGATGCGTTCACTAAGTGCATTGACCTGAGACTACTCAAAGCTGAGCAAATGCAGTAACCAACACTTACTGAACCAACCTGTGTGGTCCACAGGTAGACCTGATGGACAAAGTGAGAATGGAAAACCACAAGAGATTGAAGAGTTGCATCGACCTGTTAAGCTAGGACAAATGTAGCTGCATTAACCTGACAAGGTGATGACATTACAGCTTGTATTAAAGCATTGACCTGATGAGCCAAGCAAGTATGGCTCCATCAACCTGAGTGCAGTGACTGTCAAATGCACATTGACCTGATAGAGCTTGATCAACACATGTGCATCGACCTGATAGAACTTGTTGCTACATGTGCATCAACCTGATGGACATAACGCTTTCATGTACATCGACTTGGTAGACTGAATGCCTGTATGTGCATCGACCTTGCTGAACAGAAGGGCTTCTAGTGCATCGACCTGACAGACTAATGGAGTGTACATGCATCAACCTAACAGACTTAATGCGTGTATGTGCATCGACCTGACAAGCTACAGACTTGAATGTGCATTGACCTGATTTCAATGTAATGCTTAGCTGCATCGACCTGCATGACTGAATGTCTATATGTGCATTGACCTTATGTTCCTGACACTTATAAAGATGCGTGACCTATATGAAGATGCATAAGCTTGAATGGCATTCAGACTTAAGAGCAAAGATGACAACTCAAACAATCATTATTAAGGTAGTTTTGCCACGACATGATTCATAGTGTGACATCATCAAAACCAGGGTTCCAACAATCTCCCCCTTTTTGATGATGGCAACTATGAGTCATATCTTCGCTTATCACAAACTATATCACACAATAAGCGACAACTCATTCATTTAACAAATATGAACATTTCTTTCACAGAGAAATAACCAGTATAACATTGTAAGCAGATCCCATTCATTCCAACAAAAAAGTTTCAATTTTGTGTCATTCTTTCATTTTCACAGATATGTTAAAAAAATGCAACACTCAACACTCAATGCTGAAAGACACACTACACAACTGAAAGACACAACACGACACAACACTACATGCATACATGCATGAGACTTTACTGTCTACTGTGTACAAATGAGAGAGGTGACTATTCTCAGTCCAAATCTCCTTTTAACATTTTAGTCCAAATCTTCTCCCACTAACTCTTTCAACCAAACTCAGATCATCAAAATCTTCTCCCCCTTTGACATCATCAAAAAAAGTGGAGGGTTTTCTATTGTTGTTGTCGTCGAGTAGGTGCTCTGCTGGAGCTTCCAGGGGACCTCAGAGGTATAGCTTATGGAATGTTTTGTGGTATTCGGTTAACCTTTGTACCCAAAGCAGCAATTTTTGCACTCAATTTCTGATCAGTCTGGTGAACCTGTGCCTGGAGTTCTTTAACAGTTGTGGTCAAATCGACAAACCAGTTCTGCAGCATAAGACTGAGATTGTCAAACTGAGCCAACTGAAGAGATGACAAAGATGTTGAAGAGCTTTAAAGTAGAGAAGAGAGCTGTTCTCTGATTGCTCTAACCATAGTAATAATCTCATCACCTACAGAGTTAGTTTTAGCATACACTTTTCCAATTTGAACAATGATGCTCTGGGATTCATCCATTAACTTGGCACACTTAAGAGATAGACTTTGCTGCTCTTCTCGGATATCATAGGCTTGCATCAGCATCTCTGTAGTTTTCTCTTGTGTCTTTGTGTGAATTTCCTTCAGCCTTTTCATTATTGACCCTACTTTTTCACAAACATGCAGTAGACATTCTATGAAATTAAAAATCCTCTGATCAGATTTTGCTTTATCTGCCTTAAACTTCTCCCATCGACTATTCATAGTCTGTTCAACATGTGCAAGTCTGAGTTCAAATCTTTCAACTGCCATGTTCAACTGCATAATGGAAGAATTTACATTTTGAAATTGTGTCATCGGAAGTCTCACCAGTGTAGGATGAATTTTAGACACATTTGGAGCTAAGCTGGATCCTTTTGATGTAGATGCCTGAGTATGAAATTCGGGTGGAGTGTTTCCTTCAGCAAATACCCTTGGCTCTTCTGGAGATAAAGGTTACAGTATGCCAAATGCTGTCACAGGTCCAAGGTATGTGTTCTGTAGCACATCAGGATCTGCCTGATGTTGTTCATCTAATTGAACCTTGGCTTGCTGTTCTTGTTCTTGGTTCACATCTTCAGGTTGTAAGGCTTCAAAATTCACTTGGACATCTTACTCTTTATCTGACATTTGTTGTTCTGCCTGTTCTTGCTGTCCTTGTTGCTGTTCCTGCTACTGCTCTTGTTGTTGTTCTGCCTGCTGCTCTGACTACAGTTCCTGTTGCTGCTCTTGCTACTGTTCTTGCTGAATTTGTTGTTGCTCATGGTGTGTCTGCTGATGCTCTTCCTATTGCTGATCTTGTTGCTGTTCTAGTTCATTTTCCTGTTGCTACACTTCCTACTGCTCATCTTGCACTTGTTGCTGTTGTCCTTGTTGTTGTCCAATATCTCCTGGCAACTGTTTCTGAACTCTTGCAACAATATTCTTCAATGTCATGAATTTGTTTATAAACTCCATATTGTAAACATTAACTTTAGAGATTTCTTTATATCTTTCATCCTCAAGAGGCACCTTCATCTTCTTAAATACAGTAGTCAGATAAGCTGCATAGGGTAGATGCCTTTTATCTTCTTTATAGTGGCCAATGATTTCACCATGATTTCTAGAAGACACACTTTAATATTTCTGAACATACAATAAAATAGAACTCTTTGTGTCTAATTTAATCTTTCTCTGCCTCCATCTTGTGGAGTTATAATGGTCGTAAGCATATGATGCAACAATCTCTTTAATGGAGAGAACTTGTTGGTGTTGAAACTGGTCAATCGGGTTTGCTTGTAATCATATGGATTACTTGGCTGATATGTTAAAATGGTATAAGCTTCAAATTCATCATATTCTAGATATTCTTCAAAAATACCATCCTCGGGTATCCTTAAAATCTTGTGAAGGGAATGTCTAGTCAGCTCTATTTTAATCCCTTTGACATAGGACCATAGCATAGGTAGGTATGGGTCATATCTCAAATTCTTATAAAATTCAGTGACCAGCCTAGGATAATAGTACATATGCTTTCCCATAAATTTCTTCCATCCTTGGAATTTTATCAGACCCATCAATTCAAAAAATTCATCAAACCCCTGTTGATCATGGAAATCAATGTACCGAGGAAAGATGATTTTAGCAGACTCAACTATTGTGTCCCCTGTGGTTCTGGAGTTTTGATGATGACAATCATTATGTCTCATTATGTTTACATGTACATCCTTGATGTTACAATCCTGATGTATTATGAGAAACTGTCAGAACAGGTTTAAAGATGACTCACAGGTCATGAAGTCAACTCAAGTCAAAAGTCAACCAGTGACAGGTAAGATCAGTGCACAGTCAGATCAGGTAATGCTCTATCTACTCTCAGATCTGTGCATATGCTATTTCCTGTACATTGTCTTAGCATGCATTCATTACAACAGAGTCTATACATTCTCTGCTGATATGCATGTGCATAGTTCGTGCATTGATTTGTCTCGCACACACATTATAAAGTCTGTACATCATATGCATAGTCTATACAACTCCTGGTGGTAAGTATGTACAATGTCCTTTGCATGCATTACTTAAAGTCTATACATTGTCGCCTGCTCGTGCATCTCTTCTGAGTCTATACATTGCCGCTATGGCTGTGCATCATTTAGCAAGTCTATACATCTGTCAGCCTTGTCTCTTGCTCGCAAAGTCTATACATTCATGAGCTATGGCTGTGCATCGTTTGCATATTGCACACTAAGTCCATACATCACTGCACAAGCAAGTCTGTACATTCTAGCGTCTCACTTAGCGTCTTTGTGCATGGAGCATTCAAGTTTGTACATTGGCAAAGTCTGTACATCGTTGGCTTGTGCATGCATCGTCTTTCAAAGTCTATACATTGGCAAAGTCTGTACATCATTGGCTTGTGCATGCATCGTCTTTCAAAGTCTGTACATCGGTCAGTCTCACTCAGCGTCTCATGCTATCAAGTCTATACATTGTAGCCTGTTCGTGTTCAAGCTTTCAAAGTCTATACATTGTCTGCATTGCACACTAAGTCTATACATCGCTGCATACACTATGCATTTGGACATTGTTTATTACAGCAAGTCTGTACATTGTTTTCTCATGCACGTAAACGGTCAAGTCTGTACATCAATGCATGCTATCAAGTATGTACAGCCTATGTGCTTCATAACGCTAAGTCTATACATTGGCTAGCTGCACAAACACTAAGTCTACACATTGTTACATGTAGAGTCTGTACATTCATTTGGCATGTCAGTGCATCCATTTGTAATGTATATACCTTGCTATCTGCATTTGTGCACTCCTTCGCTCTAAGTCTATACATTGCTTCATGCATTGCACGAAGTCTGCACATTGTGTGTTGCTGTGCTCATACATCATTTTAGTAAGTCTGCACAATGGTGCACGTTGAGTCTGCACATTCATTTGGCATGTTAGTGCATCCAATTGTAATGTTCATACCTTGCTTAGATGCACTCTACACTACACACACTAAGTCCATACATTTGTTGACGGCACGACTGTGCATCCACTTTCAATGTACATACTTCACTGCATGCACACTGCATTACACACGTTCAAAGTCTGTACATGCCATAGTCTTGCATCGTTCAAAACAAAGTCTGTACATTGCTTTCTGAATTAACTCAGTGCATCCTCGTCTGTTCTAACAGGACTGTTGGTCAAGGAGCTAAATGAGGGCACGTGATCCAAGAAGCTAGGATCGTGACACGTGTCATCCTGCAGGCTGAAATGTTGCCACGCAGCCAAAGTGTTAGGGCGAGAACTAAGGAGGACACACGCCCACCCTACATGCTGCTGCTATATATACTAAGCTTCTTCCTCAGAAGTAAAAATGATCGAAGCAGAAGCAGAGACAGAGTCTGCACGATCCAGAAGAAGAAAGAGAGTGATCGAAGAAGCAGAGAGAAGTAGAAAGAGCTAGCAGAAGAAGAAAAAGAGAGAACAGAAGAGAAAGAGGAGAAAGAGAGAAGAAGAAGAAGAAAGAGAGAGAGAGATCCTTTGAGAGCAAAGATCGAGAGAAGAAGAGAAGTGCAGCAGAGAAGAAGAGAGATAGAGAGAGAGAGGAGAAGAAGGGAAGTTGCTTGAAGATCTGCTCCTGCTGGACCGTGGATCAAATCCAGGCCAGTCAGCTCCGTTGAGAGCCACATTTGTGCTATCATCTTTTACAGCTTTCTGATTGCTGTATTTTTCATTTCTTATTTTTTACTTTCCACTTCCTTGGTTTTTATTTTTCCGATACTCTGTAGAGAGGTCGGGGTTCCTCCTGTTGGTTCAGGAGAAGGGAGATTTTAATCTCCGGTTGCAAGTGACTGGTGTCGCTTGTGGGTTCCCTCCTGGGTGGAGGAAGAGAGACCTCGGTCTCTGGTTGCTAGTGACGGGTAGTCACTAGTGGTTTCCCTCCGGTCTGGAGGAAGAGGGGAGGTTGTTCCTCTGGTCAAACTGTTAGGCAGCATTTATTTGTAGACTGAGTCTGCGGTTCTAGCTGTTGCTAGTGGAAGCCTCACTCCGGTTTGGAGTGAGGGGTGGACGTAGGTCTGTGGACCGAACCACCTAAAAATCCCTTGTGCAGTGGTGTGTCTGTTTGATCGATCCCGCTAGATGCATGCTAGGACCGTGATCTAATTGGTTGTCCATGTCCTAGTGATTGATGGGGTATGCATCTTTGATGTTTGAGCATTTGTCCATTGAACTTGTGATTATCATTTCATACGGATTTTAAATTGGTTATAATTCATTAGAAGATCCATTCACCCCCCTCTGGATCTATGTTTATCTATCGCACCAAACTATCAATTGGTATCAGAGCGGTTCTCTGACTCATCAGATCCAACGATCTGCAGAGGATCCTGCATTTGTGGTGCGGTTCTTGGTCCGTAGGTTATCGGTTTACATTCATTATTTTTGAATTTGGTTTTATCTGTTTCAATGGCTCATCCACCCGTCTTTGGTGGTTCTGATTTCAACCAGTGGCATAGTGCTTTCCGTGCTCATGTTAAATCTGTTGATCCAGACCTGTGGAAAGTGATTTCACATGGTCCTCATAGACTACCAAAAGATCAGTCCAAATGGACTAATACGCATCGATCTATGTGTGCAGAAAATCAGAAAGCACTAGAGTTAATGAAGGCCGCGACGAATCGAGCTCTTCATTCATGTTTCCTTGATTTCAGATCTGCAAGAGATATATTGAAGATGATAAAGAGAGCCGAGAAAGAAAATCAAACGAGCTGCATGATGGCTCGAGGAAGTGAACAAAGTAGCAATCTGGAAGAAGAACAGGATGATGGTGAGGTAAACATTTTTGATAATTATACCCTAGACGATTGGATTGCTGCTTATGATGAACTGCAAGAGTCTTATGATCAGTTAAGAAAATAATACAAAAAATTGAAGAAGAGTAGTAGGTCAGACAGTTTGAATTCTGATTGTAAAAATTGTGCTGAACTGAAAAATGTTCATGATGCTTGTATGTCTGATATTCAAATGTTGAAAAAACAAATTTCGTTGCTGAAGATTGAAAATCAAGATCATGTAAAAGAAATCTCTGAACTTGAGAAGAAGCTTAGCCTAACTTGTTATGATTCTGTTCAGAGTAAGGATTTGCTGAAAATTTTTGAATGTGTTAAGTCTGATTTAAACAAGCTGAAAAGTGAGAATGACTCTCTCAGAATGTTCTCCAAAGAAAATGAAGAAAGTTTAGAGAAACTTAAAAAGGAGAACACGTTGCTGACTGAGAAATTTGAAGCCATCAAATCTGAGAATGTGGAATTATAGAAAAATATTAAAAAATAGGAAAAAGATTTAAAGGAATTTGAGGCTGGAAGAAAACTTGGAATTAACTCTGACGATCAGATTTTGATAAACGAATTAATTCAAAGTGACAGACTAAAGGAAGAAATTGACAAACTAAAACAGTTGAACACCACCATGTCAAAGAGATTGCTGACATTTAAAAAGGTAAATGTGTGGTGTCCGATAATTCAGAAGAAGTGGAAAAGCTCAAAGCTGAAATAGAAAGCTTAAAAATGTCAATGCCACTTTAAGTGAAACACTCAACAGGAGTGAGGAGGAAAATGCTAACTCTGAATTGCTCATCGTTACTCTTGAAAATGAAATCAAGGATCTTAAAGAATCCTTGTCAAAATTCGTAAGTGGGCAGAAAAACCTAGACAAGCTACTAGGTGTAAAAATCAACCCTAGGAAGGAAGGGCTGGGCTACAATAATGTTAACAAGAAAGAGCTTCAGAGCAAGTTGATGACTTCATTTGTAAAAGCTTCAAGTGTAGCTACCACATCACAGAACAAGCAACCCATTGTGCAGAAATCCCAGAAACAAATTAAGAAATCCAAAGGGGTTGAAAACATCAAGAAAAAGACTGATTTTAAGTATGTTGAGAAAGTACAATCTGTGCTTGACACGAATACACATGCACATGCACATAAAAATAAGAATTCATGTCATTACTGTGGTAGGGTTGGCCACATTATGAATAATTATTTTATTCTGAAACAAGACAACAGAAAGCATGCTAGGAAACCTGTTTCTGCTCAGAACAAAAAGATTCAATATTTTTATTGTGAGAAATTGGGCCATCTAGCGTTGAATTGCTGGTTCAGGAAGGGATCTAGAGGTAGTCAGATTACATGTTTTCATTGTGGAAAGCATGGCCACACAGTCAAGGACTGTTGGCATGCTCAAGGGAAAAGTTTCATTTCTGAAGGGTTTAAATTCCCTGCAAATACAAATGCTCTCAGAAAGAACAAAGTTGTTTTGAAAAAGAAAAACTGTGAATGTTTTGATTATGGAAAACAGTTTGGTCATGCAAATAACATAAATTTCCATGCCAATGCACATAAAATCCATGTTCATAATGATGTGCATAAAAAGAACCTAAAATCTGATTCTTCATGCTACTACTGTGGAATATTTGGGCACTCCATGAATCATTGTGCTTTAATGATGAATGATGATAAACAGGCCCAAAGGTTGAGGAAAGCACCAATCGAAGGTGCTACTAACATTATAGGACCCAAGGAGTCTTGGGTACCTAAAAACACAAAATGAGAGTTATGTTTTGCAGGTATGCCTTGGGGATGAGGAATAAAAGGGGGTCAAATAAACCAAGGCATCCAAAGTTTGGTAAAACCCCACCTCTGCTGGTAGACATTTAATAACGTTGTTTAGATAGTTTCATATCATGTTTGATTTGTTAATCAACATTTCATGCATATAGCTTCTCAAATGCATCTATGTTTGGCATTAAAATCTCTCAATGAATATGATGTGTTATCTGTGCATCAGTTCAACTGAAATTGGTGCTTGAATACTAAAAAGTTGAATTGAATGAATCTGTTGCTTGGACGATGTCTCATGCTTTAAAATGTACACCTGCACATTTGACATGCACATGCATTCACAATTGCATATAAGTAGCATATTGTCAGCTTAAGATGCATATAGAACTGCATCTGCATTGGATTGTCATGCATGAGTCTTGGTATATAAATAGTGAGATACTAAAGGGCAGATGAGTTCTGTCTGGAAGTGCTTGCTATGTGTGAGGTGGTCTTTAGACCAAGTCCTCCGCCTGGTACCATAAGTCAGAGTTGCACGAAGAGCAATCTAAATGTTCATGAGCACAGGTCATAAAAATTCCATACATAAATTTCATTGCATCCATTGTTCTTAGACTTCAGTCATACAGTGCATAGTGTGAGGGGGAGTTGTATACCAAGGAAACAATGTGATCACTGCATATATTACATGCCGTCAGCTCACTGCACTTGCATTTACTGGTTAGAAGTGTAGACACCTTGAATGCTAGCTCACGCATACATTTAGGGGGAGCATTATTCATGTTCTTGAAATCATATGACCCATGCATCACATAACTGTTTATCTAGCTCATTTCTATCAACTGAACTTCCCATCTTCAGTTTGAACTGCTATCTTGCTTAAATCCCTGTGGTGAATGTGAAATGCAACACATTTCAGCTTCCTGCTTCAATTGTTGAATTGGCTGCTCCTTAAAATGATTCGGCCTTCCCTGAAAATTCAGAAAGACTTCTCTGAGCATATCCTGATCATAAATATGAAAACAACTTAAAGAGGAATCTTCTATTATATAGGACTATGGATGTCTAATACTTTCAGCCGGTTGAAGTTTCATGTATGTCTTGTGTTTGTTTATGAAAACATCTTGAAAATATCTGAGTTAGTCTTAATAAACTTTAACCAACATTTTCACGTTGTCTTTTAAACTCTTCTGAATTCTGAAAATTCTGAAATCATGATATTCCTTGATTGACATGTATGAAATTAGTATTGTTTTTAAACATATGAGAATCAGGAACATGTCTAAGGGTAAATCTTGTCAGAGCAATGACTTTGGTCACTGAGAAACCATGTCCAAAGGACTGTGTCATGAGGTGCCATAGTTAACTCTGCTTCAGAAGATTGATAATCTGGCAGAGCAATGACATGCACACTGAGAAATACATCTCACTCATCAAAGAAATGATTTGTAGTGTGTCATGAAGTGTAAATGCTATCTCTGTTCTTATGAAGCATGACAGTTAGTCCTTCCAAGTGCTTAGGGATACTGGCATCTAAACAACGTGTATCCTCTAGTTACAAGGGTGTACTAAACTCAAGTGCTCATGAAGATTGATATGAAAATTGTTGCTGATCTAGTGTATCATTTGAAAAGGTGCGCAAAAGAAATATTCTATTGGACCCCTTGACAGAAACAAATATTTTCTTATGTGTTTAACTTCAATACTATTGATTGCACCTCTTAAAGGAATCTTTGAAATTGAGTGAGTAAGAAAGAAGAAGGTTAAACAAGACTTTCAATATGAAAGCAAGGTTCACTTTTATTAAAACTGATTTCAGATATGAGTACAGAAAGCTTATGAACAAGCCTTGCATACATCATATACTAATATGACTTGTCAATAAAGATCATTCACAAATCTCTATAATAGAAGAGTCTGAAATACATGTTCAATCAGATTTATGAAATATATATCCCATTGAAAACCTTTCTCATTCATTCTGAATGCTTACTTTCTCACATTGGACTCCATTATTTCAGACCTAAATGTTGACTTCTTTAAGTCCTGTGCTTCATTCCAATCACTGTCCATCTAAGGGGGAGAATTTTTGCTTGTCCCTGTGGTTCAATTATCATTCCATTCTTTTTGATGTTGTCAAAGGGGGAGAATTTTTGTGAGTCATCATTTACATCAAATCATCACTTGCATCACATGGTGTTTTACATGCTCATTTTTTGACTGAGCTATTCTGTAGTGCATGTTCATGAACTGTCATATGGTATTTCATAATCATCATGATGATTCTATTGCAATGACTCATAATATTGCCATCATCAAAAAGGGGGAGATTGTTGTGTCCCCTGTGGTTCTGGAGTTTTGATGATGACAATTATTATGTCTCATTATGTTTACATGTACATCCTTGATGATACAATCATGATGTATTATGAGAAACTGTTAGAACAGGTTTAAAGATGACTCACAGGTCATGAAGTCAACTCAAGTCAAAAGTCAACCAGTGACAGGTAAGATCAGTGCACAGTCAGATCAGGTAATGCTCTATCTACTCTCAGATCTGTGCATATGCTATTTCCTGTACATTGTCTTAGCATGCATTCATTACAGCAGAGTCTATACATTCTCTGCTGATATGCATGTGCATAGTTCGTGCATTGATTTGTCTCGCACATACATTATAAAGTCTGTACATCATATGCATAGTCTATACAACTCCTGGTGGCAAGTCTGTACAACGTCCTTTGCATGCATTACTTAAAGTCTATACATTGTCGCCTGCTCGTGCATCTCTTCTGAGTCTATACATTGCCGCTATGGCTGTGCATCATTTAGCAAGTCTATACATCCGTCAGCCTTGTCTCTTGCTTGCAAAGTCTATACATTCATGAGCTATGGCTGTGCATCATTTGCATATTGCACACTAAGTCCATACATCACTGTACAAGCAAGTCTGTACATTCTAGCATCTCACTTAGCGTCTTTGTGCATGGAGCATTCAAGTCTGTACATTGGCAAAGTCTGTACATCGTTGGCTTGTGCATGCATCATCTTTCAAAGTCTGTACATTGTCAAAGTCTGTACATCGTTGGCTTGTGCATGCATCGTCTTTCAAAGTCTGTACATCGGTCAGTATCACTCAGCGTCTCATGCTATCAAGTCTATACGTTGCAGCCTGTTCGTGTTCAAGCTTTCAAAGTCTATACATTGTCTGCATTGCACACTAAGTCTATACATCGCTGCATACACTATGCATTTGGGCATTGTTCATTACAGCAAGTCTGTACATTATTTTCTCATGCACGTAAACGGTCAAGTTTGTACATCAATGCATGCTATCAAGTATGTACAGCCTGTGTGCTTCATAACGCCAAGTCTATACATTGGCTAGCTGCACAAACACTAAGTCTACACATTGTTACATGCAGAGTCTGTACATTCATTTGGCATGTCAGTGCATCCATTTGTAATGTATATACCTTGCTATCTGCATTTGTGCACTCCTTCGCTCTAAGTCTATACATTGCTTCATGCATTGCACGAAGTCTACACATTATGTCTTGCTGTGCTCATACATAATTTTAGTAAGTCTGCACAATGGTGCACGTTGAGTCTGCACATTCATTTGGCATGTTAGTGCATCCAATTGTAATGTTCATACCTTGCTTAGATGCACTCTACACTACACACACTAAGTCCATACATTTGTTGATGGTACGACTATGCATCCACTTTCAATGTACATACTTCACTACATGCACACTGCATTACACACGTTCAAAGTCTGTACATGCCATAGCCTTGCATACGTGAAGTCTGTACATGCTTTAGCTTTGCATTCACAAAGTCTGTACATGCCATAGTCTTGCATCGTTCAAAACAAAGTCTGTACATTACTTTCTGAATTAACTCAGTGCATCCTCGTCTGTTCTAACAGGACTGTTGGTCGAGGAGCTAAATGAGGGCACGTGATCCAAGAAGCTAGGATCGTGACACGTGTCATCCTGCAGGCTGAAATGCTGCCACGCAGCCAAGGTGTTAGGGAGGGAACTGAGGAGGACACACGCCCACCCTACCTGCTGCTGCTATATATACTAAGCTTCTTCCTCAGAAGAAAAAATGATCGAAGCAGAAGCAGAGACAGAGTCTGCACGATCCATAAGAAGTAAGAGAGTGATAGAAGAAGTAGACAGAAGCAGAAAGAGCTAGTAGAAGAAGAAAAAGAGAGAACAGAAGAGAAAGAGGAGAAAGAGAGAAGAAGAAGAAGAAAGAGAGAGAGATCCTTTAAGAGCAGAGATCGAGAGAAGAAGAGAAGTGCAGCAGAGAAGAAGAGAGATAGAGAGAGAGAGATAGAGAGTTAGAGGAGAAGAAGGGAAGTTGCTTGAAGATCTACTCCTGCTGGACCGTGGATCAAATCCAGGCCAGTCAGCTCCGTTGAGAGCCACATTTGTGCTATCATCTTTTACAGCTTTCTAATTGTTGTATTTTTCATTTCTTGTTTTTTTACTTTACACTTCCTTGGTTTTTGTTTTTCCGATACTCTGTAGAGAGGTCGGGGTTCCTCCTGTTGGTTCAGGAGAAGGGAGATTTTAATCTCCGGTTGCAAGTGACTGATGTCGCTTGTGGGTTCCCTCCTGGGTGGAGGAAGAGAGACCTCGGTCTCTGGTTGCTAGTGACGGGTAGTCACTATTGGTTTCCCTCCGATCTGGAGGAAGAGGGGAGGTTGTTCCCCTGGTCAAGCTGTTAGGCAGCATTTGTTTGCAGACTGAGTCTGCGGTTCTAGTTGTTGCTAGTGGAAGCCTCACTCCGGTTTAGAGTGAGGGGTGGACGTAGGTCTATGGACCGAACCACCTAAAAATCCCTTGTGCAGTGGTGTGTCTGTTTGATCGATCCCACTAGATGCATGCTAGGACCGAGATCTAATTGGTTGTCCATGTCCTGGTGATTGATGGGGTATGCATCTTTGATGTTTGAGCATTTTTCCATTGAACTTGTGATTATCATCTCATACGGATTTTAAATTGGTTATAATTCATTAGAAGATCCATTCACCCCCCTCTGGATCTGTGTTTATCTATCGCACCAAACTATCAACAACCAGTTCCTCTGCTTGTTCAGATGAAGAAGATGATTCAACCTTTTCTTTAGAGGATAAATGATCTGGTTTCTCCTCTTCTGTAATCCGGCGCCGCTTGACCGGTACCTCAAGAGTCTTCCCTTTTATTTTGGTGGATTTCTCTGCATGTGGTGTATGCATGTCTAAACCAGTGCCCCTGTCATGCACATGCTTCGATCTGGCCTCCTTGCGAGGTTCTTCAGCTTCTCTCCTTGATTGCACAGCCACTGGTTGCTGCTCCTCCTGAGCTTGTCATTTCCCCTTGCTTCTGGTTGCCGGAGCCAACATATTGACACGATGAAACAACAAGGAAAGAACATGAACAAACATATATGTATGTATGCAAGGAAGATGAAGTGAAGGAATGAAGAGAACTGAATCAAGCAAGTGGTAAGTGACACGGACGACGCTACGACATTGGTGCGATGGGGTTCAGAGAAAGAGAAGACTCGACCTATATGTGAGAAAATTCGATAGGTATGGGTGACTAAATAGGGTAAAGTCATAAAAAAGATTTATGTTAACTTTACCAAATTCAGAGACATTTACTAAACTACCCTTCTCTTTAGGATATATTGCCTTTCCTTGCAGGTATGTGGTTTGTGGCTTATAGGGGTTAAATCTTGATACATGAATGTTCTTAAATTAATCCTTTTATGCAGAGACAATGGAGATAAAGCAATCTTAACAATGTACTATGCCCAATCCAAAAACCATCAAACTTACTTAACATTTTCATTAGACATCAGGGGTATAATAATCTGCCTTATATTGAAAATAAACAATTTCAGATTTCTGAAAGTGGTACAGAGTCAACTATATTTTCCTTTTCTTTTATTTATTGGCTTGAGCATTCAAGTATGACTACACCTTTTTACATAAGGAGACATGTTGGTTAGACACCCGAATCCTTGGTTGCTCAGTGTAATCAACTATCCTGCTTCAATTTATGAACAGAGTTAACCTCTTTTATCATGACATAACTTCTGCATTTCTTTGATGCTGAAAGTCAATTTCTCCAAAAGATATGCCATTTCTCTGCCTTATATTGTTATTATTATTATATGGTGTATTCCTTGGCCTTATTCAAATTTTACTTTAAAACTATTTAAGGACAATATAAGTACATGATTCTCTACTAGAGATGTCCTTTTACTTATAATTATTAGATTTCAAGAAATTGACCAGACAGATCCATTTTCAGAATGTTTTAAAACCATTGTAAGTGCACTCATGGATAATCTTGAACAATTAAGATTATATTTAATCCCAATAAACAGCAGATCATAGTTTTGTAAGGTCAAACAATTTCTCTTAGATATGGGTGGTCTTGTAATGATATCTCTTGATTAGTAAAGAAAACATACTTTTATGACAGACTCCCCTTGAATGGATGCACAGACGTTTATAAGAAGGAATGTAAAAGACTTGACCAAGTAGACATGGAACTAAGTGCTAGAGACATTGGACTGAGTGCAAGAATAGATATATCTGAGAAGTGAAGGAAACTAGGATGGATAAGGTAGGTAACCACATCGAAGCACAAAGCAAACTTGAGCTAGATTTGAAAGCAATCAAAAGACTCAAATAACTTCTCATCATGATTATATCTTCTTCATAAAGCACAGCACCTTAAAGCAGCAAACATCTCATTCCAGATAAAGTGAGGTCAGTGCACCTTTCTTATGCATCGACCTGCTGGCTTAACCAAACTGATGTTTCAGCCACAAATCATTAACACATCGACTCCACTAGGCAATGGCTTGACCTCATAAAATTCTAACCAGCAGCTATCGCTAGAGCACTTATTCAGACATCTCAACCAGACCACCTTTTCTGACAAAATCACCTCATTCTCTTCCACTGAATTACACTTGGCCATCTCAGATCAAACCACATCAGACTCCCCCTCAAGATATGCAATAAGTTTAACCAAACAACATCCCTCGTTTTCATTGTACACATTTATGCAAATATGAAAAATAAGATGCAAATTTATCACTACATGCAAGTTAGACCCTTGGTACTAGGCAGAGGTCTAGCCTCTATGCACGATGTGGGTTTCTAGACAGAAATGATCTGCCTTTCTCCCAACATACCATTTGATATACCAAATGATTATGCATGGAAATGCTTCTAATATGGACAATGAGTTTAACACTGAATAACTGCTCAACTTGCAAATGCACATGTTAAATGTCATGTAGCAAATGTATGAATTAAGATAGACATTAACATGCATGATAGAATAAAATTGTCAAACTCCCCATTTATCTTTAAATTGAAGAATCAATAATTCTAATCTAACCAAACATGCAACAATCAGGAGAGATTTATTCAAAACATCAGTTGAATCAGTAAAGATAAAAAGGAAGTGGGGTTTTACTGACCTTCATGTGCCTTGATTTTATTGTACCCCCATTTTGTTTTCTGCCACCAAGGCACAACTGCAAGCAAAAACTTATTTTGGATCTCTAGGAACCCAAGAATTCTTGGGTTCAGAAACATTACTTTTACCTTTCTTAGGTGCTTTCCATGATCTCAGAGCACTCAAATCATCAAAACTCATAGCAAGACAATTATTCATGACATGCCCCACCTTTCCACAATGATAACACAGATTAAGTGCATTCATGTTCTTCTTTAATGGATGTGCATGGTATTTTTGTGGGATGGCATTAGTTCTGCCATTTCTATCATGGAACTTAAAATTTCCTCTCACATGCCAATAGTTCTGGACTGTGTGGCTAACTCTTTTACAGTTAAGACGATAAGGCCTCTTGTTTGAGAACAAATTTGGCCTTCTTTGGTCAGTGAAATTTCTATAGGCTTTCAATTCATCATTCTTAAAAACCAAGCAATCATGCATTATATGGCCAAATCTATTACAGTAAAAGCACTGAATTGCCCTTTTCTTCACAACATGTTTTTGACATGAGCTTTTCCAGCATGCACATGAGGATTTTGAAATAAACCCTTTTTGTTTGAATTTATCTTGACATTTCTGAATCCATTCAATTTCTTGCATGCATTTACTTCATCAAATTTCATGATTTGACAGTCATCCATCATATGACCTATTCTACCACAATAATGACATGAAAATTTCTTTTTATATGCAATTGTGTTTGTCACGCCCCGATGTGAAAATTCAGAACGCACCAGTTATATCACTCACGACAATGAGAGCACTTAAATAATTAAATAGACACAAAATTAGCAAAATGAGAATAATCTGCTCAAATAACTGCCAAATTTTATTTATCGATGAACAACCACTTACATGCAAATTAAATAAACAGAAACTAATCAACTGGACTCATTACAATTCTATTGACTAGCACAATCTACTCATTGACCACTTCTAACTAAGACATCCATCAAGCACGACTTATACTGGCTCGCTCCACGGTCCCTTACGCATGCCCATCCCCATCAATTTGAGTATCCTCCTTAGAACTATCTGAAAAAGGGGGAACAACTGGGTGAGCGAACGCTCAGTAGGTCTAACAGGCAATGTATAAGTGATTAACCAATTTAATAATGTTATCGAGAATCATCAAGTAAATGGAAACAACCAGGATAGCGATGAACGACGACAAAACATTGCAAGGAATAGTATGGAAAGAACCATAGCACTATCCCATGAATTGGCCGAACAAGCATACAAGTATAGCAAGTCATGTAAGATCATAAAGTTCATGTGGAGATGAATGTCATAGACACACGCTAGCAAGTACTCGGTGCAATGCCGCACCTTGTCATTACAAACTCCCCGGGCACAAGTACTTTTGGGCTCTCCTCCCAGGACCAGAACGGGCCCTTTAATATGCGTTGGCATTGATTAGTGGATCCAAGATCCCAATTTATCTAGACATTCATTGGAATCCTGCCAAGAATTTCAAGGCTGAGTTTATGTAACTTATCTCTAGGACCAAGTGAAATTCCAAGTAAGTTTGAGATGAGAAGTCATAGGGGATATGACTTGGAAGTCAACGTTCATAAAAAAAAATGATCATGAATCAAGGCAAGATTCGCAGTCCAAGGCCATCCCTGGCACGGCTGCTACATTATACAAAAACCACGAAAACCACATTTGTCCCAAGGGTTGCGGTCATGCTCGGAACGCTAGGGAGAGATTAACGGTCTATCTTGGACCGCTATTAGGTTGATTTTAGCAAGATGGTTCCGTCGACTTAATCGGGTCCTCGATCGGTCTAAGGCAGGTGGGACTGAACCAGGGTCCAGCCCACTCAACCTAGGTCGATAGAGGGGACTTGGGTCGACTTTGAACAAGAATAAGTTGACCAACCAATCTGGCACTTAGCCAGGTCAGGGGGAACCTAACGGTCTGGCCAGGGCCGCTAAAGGGCGATAGCGGTCTCAAGAGGGCCGCTAGCAGGTCGATTAGAGCAGAACAGCCCCAACTCCGGGCTGCCCAAAACGCGAGTCAAGCAAGTCAGTGGTTCAGGTCTCGGTGGTACAACCTACCCGGCATCCTGGTGGGAATCCTGTTGTGTCCCTGTGTTTTGATGCTGTCAAAAACTATAGTCATGTATACTCTTTAATATGTTCAATCAATGTGATTTGTTGATAAACAATCATGCATATGCTCTCATGACTTTGCTTGTGCTATTGAGGTATTCAAGGTGCACAAAGTACAGATTGAAAGCATGTTAAAATCAAAAGTCAAGGCACAGTCAACAAGAAAAGTCAACATGGTCAATGAAGTTAATGCACAGTCAACGAGAAAAGTCAATAGTCTTGGTTGGCCAGTCAAAGCTCCAGACAGTACAAGCTGTACTAATGGTTGTCAACAGGGTCGGTGCACATTTGATTTTACTGCCACAAGGTTGGTGCACATCGGTCAAACTCTGAAGAGAGGTCGGTGCACATTTAAGCAACCTTAAAAGAAAGTCGATGCACATTTCCTTTGTATATGTAGAAGGTCGATGCACATCTCAGCATGAAGAACTAAGGTCGATGCTACCTTAGTTATCATAGTGACTAAGGTTGATGCACCTTCAATTTGCATGGGACAAAGGTCGAGGCACATCCTGGCAGCAAAGAAGAAAGGTCGATGCACCTTTGTAATTTCAAGCTGAGAGATCGGTGCACATTTGAGCAATTCCAGTAGGAAGGTCGGTGCACATCGGTCAAACTCTGAAGAGAGGTCGGTGCACATTTAAGCAACCTCAAAAGAAGGTCGATGCACATTTCCTTTGTATATGTAGAAGGTCGATGCACCTCTCCTTTGTGCATGTAGAAGGTCTGAGCATGTTTTAGGTCTGAGCATGTTTTAGGTCTGCTTTTATTTCAGGTCTGTGCACATTTAGTTTCTATCTCTGATAAGGTCTGTGCACATTCATACATTGTCAAGTAAGGTTAGAGCACATTCGTTCATTAAGTTAGGCTAGGTCTGAGCACATTCTCTGAGCACTGTGTTACAAGGTCAATGCTTGTATTTCCTTCTAAGTCATGCAGGTCCATGCACATACTTTGGAGTGCCTTTAAGGTCGATGCATGTGCCCTTCCTAGACATGCAGATGAAGTGTTTGATGCTGAAAAGGTTGATGCACATCAACACTACAAGACCCACAAGTCGGTGCACATCAGTATTCTTTGATCTTGAAGGTCAGTGTATCTATGAGGTAGCTTGATAGGAATCAACACCGAGCACTAATATTTTATTTTACATTTGTATCCTTTTTGTTTGTATTTATATCCTTGGCTAATTGGGTTTGCAATTGTAAGACATTATAAGCCAAATGGTTAGTCATTAGAAATCTTTGGGTTTCTTTACAAAAATGCCTTTGGGTTTCTATGTAAAATGTCAGTAGGTCCAGCAGGGCCCCCACCATCTTTTCCATTGGTCCACCTAGGATCTAGGACCCATGTGGGGCTAGTTCAAAGTCCAAGATTGGACTTGGACCAAGGGGGGGACAAGGTGGAAGAAAATTCAAACTTGGACCAAGTAAAGTCCAAGATGCTCCCCCCTTTATACTATTTTATTCATGTTGTATTTTATTTAATTTGGTCATTTGACCACATGGGGGATTAATTATCTTATCCCTATTTTACCCCTCCCTAACTCTAGATCTAGGGGTAGTTTATGTCTTTTTTTCATTTCTATATAACCCATGTATTTTGTGAATTCCGTAGTAATTAATGAAGAAAAATCCCATTTGTTGCTCAATTTGCCCAAGGGCACCCTCTCTCCCCCTTGGAGCTGTGATAGCTCCGAATTTTCAGAGGTGTGAAGCTTCCCCACCACCCCCCCTCTCTGAGTGAGAAGCTCAGCACCGCCGCCGCTGCCGCCATCGAGCCGCCATCGCACCACCACCACCGCCTCGTCGGAGTTCTGTCCATCCCTGGATAAAAGCTTGAAGCCGGAATTTTATCTCCCAATCAAGAGATCTGTTCGAGCTCCAATTTTTAGGGTTTGTTCATCTTATCATTCTCCAACCCTAGTTCAAATTTCGTGTCATTTCGCCTTCATTTAATATTTTTCTCGTAATTTTAGTTCCACCCCTAACAGTCTGCCCATCAGCAGATCTGCGGGATAGTGTCCTGTTGTCGTATTTTCCCCCCACCCTTAGCCACCTCTAAAAAATCCCAAAAATTCATACGTGTTCCTCACATCCCCCTCTTGCACCCATAATTTTCTCAAGAGTCTAGATCCATCATTTTTGTATCAGCCAAAATTAATTTTTAGGCAGAACCTATTCTGTCCCGACTGTCTGTAATCCGAGTCAGTAAAAAAATCTTGGGAACAGTCATTTTCATTTCTAATCCGTCTACTGGATGGATCTGAAATAATTATATATTGTAGCCCTTTGAGTCCTCTATCCATCGGCATCAATTTTGCCTCGATCCGACATCAGATCTGGGCGCAGAAATACTTTTCGTGGAGGCACGCATTTCTGATCTGAGAACAGGCCAGCATATCAGTGCACCGGTTAATCCCGATAAAATACGCCTGGATAGCTTCGGCGACCGCCGCTCCCGGACATCGATCGGCAACCCATCAATAGCGTCCCAGCTAGCTGCCGCAGCAAGGAGACGCCCGGGTACTGCCGTCCCAGCAGCCGGACCCACCTGCTGTCCCGCGGGCCCCGTAGAACTGAGCCGGACCAGCAGCCCGTCTCTGGCCCGGGAGCATTCCAAATTGCTGCCCGTCAACCCAAGCTTGGTATTCCCGGGTTATTGTTGTCGCCCTTTACCTCCCTGCGTGGAGTGGGCCATAAAATCACCGCTGTAATTATTTAATTACTGTGTACCGGGAGTATGAGTCTTGGCCGGTGTCACGTCCTGAACCGATAGCAGCAGAACGTGTCATTTGCTCGGAACGTGACAGTTAAACAGTCGTGAATGATCAAGAGCAGGAAACATGACACCGACTAATTTGAGGTAATAAATAAAAATTTTATTCCAAATATAAGTCTATTACAATTTTTCAACTTTAATAAAAGACTCAGGAAAAATACCAAGAAAGAAAAGGAATTAGAGACACACTAACGGATCTAGACATGATGATCTAAACAGAGAACATCATCTAGACTCAAGAAAGTAAAAGACTCGGGTTCACTAATTTTCAGAGCTCGCTTGCACACTTGTCCCTCCCATGTGAGTCTCAGTCTCGCTAGCCACCTGATTACCTGAAAAATGTTGAAATAAGACTGGGTGAGCGAAAACTCAGTAGGAATTATATCTCAAGAACAAGCAATTGGTTTAAGTAATTACATTTTTTGCACGCAAATGCAAGTAAGGCTATGCATGTAGAAATAACCGAGCAAGTGAACAAAACTAGCAAGAGATTTACCACGTCATGTAAACTTTCAAGCGAGTTTTAAACAAGTGATATTCAGGAGAAAAATTATAGATTATTGGCTATTTCGCACAAGTACTTGCCCATTCCGGGCCACGCAAGTCGAGTCACGCAAGACAAGTCATGTACGGAAGTCACGAGAGAAAGAGAGAGTGTGGAATGCCAAAGATCAAGAGAGACAAGTACTTCGGTGTAATGCCAGACACCGTGATCAATATAACTCCCATGGGCACAAGTACTTTCGGGTGCTCCTCCCAGGACCAGATCGGGCCGTATATGCACAACATTAAAGATAGATCTAGACATCCACTATAGTTCATAGCCAATAGAGAGTTCCAAAGAACAAACTTTAGTAGAATGATAAATAGAGTTTATGGAACTCAAGGGCAAGGCCCTTGGGTAAGGATAGACTAACGATAAAATCCACGTAAAGAACATAGACAAACCGTGACATGTCGATAAACTAGGTGGAAATGGCACCTAGATAGGTTGCCAGGATACTTTGAATAAATGACTAACAAGAGTCATGAATTCAATGGACAAGAAGCAAGCTGAAGAATTGGCACTTAACCATAGGTTACCCAATTCAATAATTTGCCTAGTGGAACGGTCACCCACTCCACCGGCTTGAGAGATTTCTCTCATGGGCCAAGCGTAGCACCATGAAAGGGCCAGGTTACCACGTTCCTCCAGAGTGAAGTGGCATTAAAAAGGGTACAAGGTGTTTAAGGTACAACCAGCTCAGTCGGCCTTGAGGGAATCCAAGGCTACGAGGAGACTTACGGAGGTCCCAATGACTAACTTGCCAGTCCGAAGGAACAGAATGTCCAACGGAGGGCTCATAGGTCACCGAGAGTTGAGGTGTATAACGTGAACCAATCATGAAATAGAGACTCCATCTACGGATATGAGATGAGAGTGTCAAAAGACCCGCGGTATAGGTCAAAACCAGAGGAAAACTATGAGAACAAGAAAGCGTTAATTAAAGAATTTGCGTCTATTAAGAGGGACTATAATTCTAAAATTAACCATAATTAAATAAACTTATTTTAATTGATGCCCATGTGTGACGTCGTTCATTAATTAGCGTCCACTTGGAAGGACGTTAATTCTATAAATTTTAACTTAATTTATTTAACAGGATTTCACGTCAATATCTATTTAATTGAATAATTTCAAAATATACATTCAAAGACACATTTATTTATATAAAAAATTTAGAGAAATAAAATATATAATAATTAGGAGAAAAATATAAGGATTCCAATTATATAACTTTTATAATTTTATGCTACATAGTTTAGTAGATATAGATTTTTAAAGATATAATCAAAAGTTATATATATATATATATATATATATATATAGATATATATATATATTAAAAGAAAGAGCGGCAGTCGCGGATGACATAGTGAAATTGTCAACTTTTTAAAATCACCCGTTTCTCGACGTAACCATGTCGGAATCGTGCGTTCTATATACCGAAATGACGGGCTCGAAAAACTCTACATAATCGGGTGTTCACAAAAATTTTTCGTTGAGAGATGGGGGATCTTGAGATAGGGGACTCGAAAAATGATGGTACCACCCTCACTACCTCGGTCTCCACCCCAATAATACCTCTGTAAAATTTCATAGTCAAAGGATGCTCCGACGACCTAGAACGGGCCATCAACATAAAATACTGTAACTAACATGCTATAGTAAGATTTCCGATTCGTCGTATACCTATACAAAACCTATTAGTTGATGTTAGTATTAAATACTCATATAATCATATAGAAATTTAGGATAAATCATGGGGATTCAATTTACATGAACTTTGTGATTTTTAGACAAGAGATTATATAGATATAAAATTTTTAACGTGATGTGATGATTTAATCAATTAAGATAATCATGCAACAGTAAACTAAAAACTCAGACAAAACGATAGTCAGGAAAAATGAAACATGAATTTTAAACATGCAACCTAATTACTACTGTCTTGGGCTTCAATTATTTGAGAAAACCTACATTTGGATGAAGATTGACGATGAACATTGAGGAAATCAGTACTCTATTTTTGCTAGCGGAACATAGGATGGAGAGGAAGAAGAACGCCTTGGTTCCTTCTTGCTGTCAACAAGACCGCAGGAGGAAGATGGGGTAGAAGCCTTCAACTGCAACAGGAGGAATAAGAAGGTAGAAGATCTTCCACGGTCGGCAGTAGCAGGAGGAAGAAGAGGACGCAGGCGCAAAGGCAATGCACAGCAGCAGCAGCATGGGTTTATTCGTTCGGCAGAGAAGGTTATTTATGCGATGAGAAACCTAGTGGCGTCTGGGAGGTTGAATGGAAGTAACGCTTCCACGATTTGGTCTGTGGTTTTCTCCTCTTGCCAATGCAACAGCTGCCTGCCATGCTTTGATGTTGAAACCCTAAAGCTAACACCATGCAATGTCTGAGCATGCTATTGGGTTGGGTTGCACACTTGCATGGTCTTGGGCTGGGTTTGGGTTCACGTGTATGGTTTTAAGGCCCAAATAATGCGGTTGGGTTTCGAATGGGTTCTAGGCTTGGTTATTGTTGGCGCATGGGTGATGGATTTGGTTCATGTATTATATATATATGAGTTTATCTGTATGAGTTTTAAGCCTTATAACCAGTGGGTTTTACTGTGTGTATGCTTAGGCAAAAGCCCATCTTTTATGGAATTAGCTCATACATATATATATATATATATATATATATTATACATATACATATATATATATATATATTATACATATACATATATATATATATATATATTATACATATATATATATATATATCATGGGATGGCTTCACTATGTGTTCAGGAGAGAGCCCATGTGTACGAGTTATATATATATATAATACATATATTTATACACATCTAACTTGTATATATATATATATATATATATATATATCTTAAAGGCCTTTTACTCAAAGACTTACCAAAGACTTATTATAGTTTTGCTACATATATATCTACATGTATATACCACTAGTTATGTTTAAGGGTTTCAAAGCCCACATTGAGTACGTATGAGTTATAAGACATATATATAATTTGGCCTTCTTACACAAGTATCTAGGAGTTTTATTCGATATTCAAATAAACTCATTTGTTATTTATTAAACCCTTACATACGCGGCTTATATCTATTAATAGTTTATATATATATATATAGCCTTAAGCTATTTTTATATGCAAGGCCCGTACGTCTATCGATTTACTATATATTTTATTAATTTGGTGTGGCTATAATAATACTCGTATATCCAAGGCTTAATAACTTAGGGTCAAGGCTCATGTATTCTATAATTACATATCTTTGTCATTCCATATGGTCCATTATATATATATATATATATATATATATGTTTATATACTTCTAGAAGCACATTATGTATTAATACTACCCTTGCGTGGGGTTTTAAGGGTATGCTAGTGTACATAAGTTGGCCTTGAATGCTAACCCCATTTCTTATGGGGTTGTATTAAGCTTATATTATAGGTGGGTCATGATATATACTAGGGTCTTAATCGATTGAGAGTTTGCTTAAGGTAGTACTTTATACAGAAATTTTATTTCTCATAACTTCTTTCACATTATTTATCTTCTTAATCATTATCTTGGGTATCAAAGGCAGGATTGATCCTAGTCTCTTTTTAATATCTTTAACGTTTAAGGTCCTTTAAATTTTTATTGGCTATCTCCATTTGATATTTATTAGTATGGTATAGTTATTATCATATAATTTCCATTTAAGTTTTCGGGGTGCTACAGCCGGGGTCGTCTTCCCCACGCCCGGAGCGTGGAGGTATTGTTTCCGCTCCCCTCTTTGGCATTTGCTTTACTTGTATATATTTCTATATGCCGCTGCATGTGATAGGTCCTAGCTCGTTATAAATTTTATCACCGCTGCGAGAGTGAGTGAGTGGAACCCGTCCCGTGACTTGATCCGAGCACGCGGAAAGCTGATACCTGAGACTCATTGCCGGTTTCTCAACCGCGCAGATCCACGTGTTTCCCTCGCTTAGGGATATCCGCGAGCTAGAGTCCCAGGTTCGCGTCCCGTCCCGCATCATAGCTTGAAGCAGAAGACCAAAGCTCCATTTAACAAGGTCGAAGCACATATTATGGTTAAGCTTAATCAAGTCAATGCACATATTAAGAAGCTCTCCAAGGTCGATGTAGCTGTTGGGAACTGAGGTCTCTATAGCAAAAGAAAGTGTTTGATGAAATGCCTCAGAGAACCTGAAGTTAGCAGAACTCTGGATCTGAAGAAATCCACAAGCCATAAATGTCAAAGATTCAAGGTCGATGCATGTTATTCTCCTACCAGTGAGGTCGATGCTTCAAGAATTACTCAACTCCCAACTTAAATCTAGACCCATTAAGGAAGTCCGAACCACTTAAGTTCTTTACTGTCACGAAGAACCCAAGAAAGCTGTAAACGACACGTGATCCTAGAATGGTGAGAAAAATGGCACGTGGTCCCAGAAAAATTCATGATTGGGCACATGATCCAAGGGCAGTTTGGCTGAGGAACATTCTCGTCTCCTACCACGTGGGCCTATGAAAAATCAAGAACAAAAGTGCTTTATCCAAAGCATCTCCGGAAGCCCTGTTCTGGGTATAAAATAGGAGGTATCTTCCTCTATACAAGAGTGCGGAAAAATAGAAGAAGGAGCAGCCAGAGAAGAGAGCAAAAAGAAGAGCTGCTAGTGAGTGAGAGCTGAAGAAGAAGAAGAGAGAGAAAATAATCTAAGAGAAGCCTACTCGTGATTGAAGATTTGATTCCATCAGTTCAAGGATCAGATCTTGAACTGTCTTGCTCTACTCAGAGCTACATTTTTATTTTCCTGCTTGTATTTCCCCTTTGTTCATTTCCCTCTTTACTGTTGTTTTTTGATTTCCTATCTTGGGGGTCGGGTTCCTCCTAAGGATTCAGGAGAAGGGAGACCGTGTCTCCAGTTGCTAGTGACGGGGTGTCACTAGTGTTTCCCTCTGGTTTAGAGGAAGGGAAATTTATCTCTAATTTCCCTCTATGGATTCAGAGGAAGAGAGGATCTAATCCTCTGGGTTTTGGTGAGGAGTGGGTTGCTGTTCACGTCCCTTCTGCATTTGCAGAAGAAGAGAGATAGTGTCTCCGGTTGCTAGTGACGGGGTGTCACTAGTGGTTCCCCTCCAGTTTGGAGGAAGGGAGGATTGATCCTCCAATTTTTGAGTAATTGGGTGTTACTCAAGTTTCCTTCTGATTTGATCCGAAGAAGAGAGGAGAGTGTTCCTCTGGGTCAAGCTGTTAGGCAGCATTTGTAGCAGACTGAGTCTGCGTCTACTTTGGTAGAGAAGCCTCACTCCAGTTTGGAGCGAGGGGTGGATGTAGGCGGACTGGTGTCTGGACGAACCACCTAAAAATCCAGTGTGCAGTGGTTTACTTTGTGCGTTTGCTCCCTATCATCCACCTCCTTTCACAGGATCGCTCACGAGGGTCGTCTGCTGTGTGATTCCATTAAGTGCACCAATTTGTCTATCGTTTTCTGTCTCAAGGTTACTCTCTTTACTGTGCAGCTTAGGCACACATGTAGTGTTTGCTGTACTGCCTTGACGATAATTCATACGGTTTGATTCAGTCATGAATGTTCACATCTTCAATCTGTCATGTGCTCGACATCAGGTATGGTTGAATGTTTTAGTGTTAATCTGATTTTAGATTGAGCAGTTTTCTGAAGGATATATCCTGTGTGAGTTTAATTCAGTTTGAGAAATTTCACCCTCACTATACTCTGGTTTTATCTTGGACTACTCATTGTGGTTTAGGATAATGGTATTGTTATTTGAGATATTGCCGTGAATGGTTTGATTAATAAATTGGGTTGTTATTGTCATTGGGCCTAAGTTTTTTTTGGAGATCTGTTCAACCCCCCTTCTAGATCCTAGCTACGCACCTAACAATTGGTATCAGAGTGGGTTACTGTCTCATCGTATCCAACGATCCGCAGTAGATCCTGCAGTCTCTTTGGTGCATTTCTGAGTGTGTTCAGTCTATTGCATTGAATTATTTGTTGATTTGATTTTATGGCTCATGCACCGGTTTTCAACTGCTCCAACTTTGAATCATGGCTCAACAGCATGCGTAGCTATGTTAGAATAACAGATCCAGATCTATGGAAGGTAATTTCATGTGGTCCACACAGAATACCTAGAGATAAATCTAAGTGGACTGAAAATCATAGATCAAAGAATGCTGTTAATTTGAAGGCAGCTGTTGATATTGCTATTCTTCCATGTCTTTATGAATGCAGATCTGCCAAGGACATCTTAAACAAACTGAAGAATGCCAGCCGTGAAAAGGAAAATAAAAAATGCATGATTGCTGAAGGAAGGAATGAAAGCGAGGATGCTGAAGAGGTAAACAATCCATTCTTTAGCTTCACCTCAGATGATTGGGAAGATGCCTATGCCAAGCTGCTAGAATCTTATGAAAAACTAAGGAAGAAGAATAAAACCCTGAAAAAGAAGTTAAACAATCTTGAGAATATTAACTCTACCGGTGAGGATATTAAAATCCTGAAAACTGAAAACAATATATTTAGAAGACAATTAATAGATTTTGATGCTATTACTTCAGAATTGGAATATTTAAAATCTGAGAATGAAAAACTCAAAAAACACTCTAAGGAATCTGAACATAAATCAATGAATCTTGAAAGTAAAAATAGATTGATTTCTGAAAAACTGGAGGCTGTTAGAGTAACAAATTTAGAGCTTCAGAAAATTTTTGACAAACTTCAATCAGAAAATCAATAAGAAATGTTTAATGAATGTCAGACTTCTTTAAGTGATTTGATATTTGATGATGAACTCTAGGAGCAAAATAGTAAACTAAAAGATGAAATTAACGAGCTGAAACACTTAAACTCAGCTATGTCTGAGAGACTAATCACATTTGAAAAAGATCACTGTGAGTTTGATGATGGTTTTGATGATTGGTTTTTGATGTGAGTTAATCACTGTGAGTCATCCTGCTGTGTGAGTCATCATGCTGTTATTCAGTTATTTTCTAATCATAACTCAGTCTATCAAATGTTCAGTCATCTTGCTGCTCAGTTTAGTTTAACATATTTGATGTTCAGTCATGATAACTGACGCATAAAGCATTCTTTGCTTCACTCTGCTTAGTTAGTATGAACAGTAGTGGGTCGACCCACTCTTGCTGATGCGTCGACCCATCAGAACACTGATTGTCTGGTTTGTCTAACTTCAAGTCTACACATCATAAGTTGAACGTAAAGTATATACGTTGCAGCGTCAACTCATTGGGCTGCAGCGTCAACTCAGCAAGAATGCACATCGCCTTCAGACTTTAAAGTCTATACAACGTTGCCTTGTCTCTTCAAGTCTATACAACATTGCCTTGTTTTTTCATGTCTATACATTACATCATTGTCTTCAGCTCAAGCGTTCAAAGCCAAGTCTATACAACGCTAAGTCAATACATTGAACTGGTCTTCAAATCCAAAGTCTGCACACTGGCTTCACGTTTTCAATGTCTATACAGTGGCTTCGCATAGGCAAGTCTGTACATTGGCCTCACTCACTCAAGTCTATACACTGCTAAAGTCTGAACATCACAGTGTTCAAGTATTTCAAAGTCTGTGCATTGGCTTCGCTCTTGCAAGTCTGTACATTGGAGTCTTATCTTCAAGTCTGTACATCGGGCAACTTCTAATGGAAGTCTGTACAGCCAATGCACTTAACTGAAGTCTATACATTGGATTGTCAAGCTTCATGTCTATACACTGGATTGTCTAACTTCAACTCTATACATCCGATTACTGTTGCAGTGTTCACCAAGTCTATACACTGCTTCAGATCTAATTCACAATGAGATATGAATGGCGTGTTTGTGATTAAGTCTTGATTCATTAATCTTTTCGTTTGAATTAATTCCTGATGCAAGACAGGAACAGGGTCGACGCTAGAGCTTAAGGCGTCCACGCACCAGTGAAGATGCATCCACAGATACTCTTCACAGCGTTAACTCTACGCAAGGCTGCGTCAAATCAGCCACTCAAGAAGCAGAGGCCTTGTCAGAAATACTCCAATGCATCAACGCAGTAGTGGGGCAGCGTCGACGCAACAGTTAATAAAAAAGGGGCTAGGCTGGTTGCTCACTGGAACGCATCAATGCGTTAACACCACGGGTTGGAAGCGTCGACGCAGCAGTTAAAAAGGCTAGGCTCTTTGCTCGCTGGAACGTATCAATGCATCAACGCAACAAACTGATGGAGTCAACGCAGCAGACTTGAGTTTCATAGGTTGAAGATCTTTGAAGGCTGCGTCAACCCTTTGGAGCAAGTGTGTTGACGCCACCTCAACTCCAGTTGCTGAGCGTATTAATGAAGGGCACATGATTCGAGGTGCCTGGCTCGTGATCCAAGGATGGACGAGATAACAGGATGCTGCCACGTGGTCCGAATTTCTAGGGCAGGAAATGTGGAAGCCACACGCGCCCAGTGTGCCAGCTGTTGCTGCTTATAAAAGGAAGCCTTCATCCAACAGATGAAGACTGATCGAAGAAGAAGCCTGGAGAGCAGAAAAGCCCTTCGATCCAGAAAAAGAAAAGAAGAAGAAAAAGAGAAGAAGAAGAAAGAGAGTGAGAGCAGAAGAAGGAAAAGAGAGAGATAGTGCTCGTGAGAAGAGTGAAGAAAGAGAGAGAGAGAGTGAAGAAAGAGAGTGAGATCGAGAAAGAGAGAGAGTGAAGAAAGAGAGAGAGAGAGTGAAGAAAGAAAGTGAGATCGAGAAAGAGAGAGAGTGAAGAAAGAGAGTGAGATCGAGGGAGGTCTATTCCTACTGGACCGTGGATCAGATCCAGGCCAGTCAGCTTCGTTGAGAGCCACATTGTGCATTTCATTTTTCAGCCTTCTGTTTGCTGAAGTTATTTTCATTTCGTGTTTTTGTTTTTCCCTTTTCATTTGGTTATCCTTGTTCTTCCGATCCTCTGGACTGAGGTTGGGTTCCTCCTGGTGGGTCAGGAGAAGGGAGATCTAATCTCCGGTTTGCAAGCAGCAGGAGGACTGCTTGTGGGTTCCCTCCGGGCTAGGAGGAAAATAGGCTAGGCCTTTGGTGGTTTGCTGGTAGCAGAGTGCTACTGGCTGGTTCACTGGTAGCGGGGCTGCTACTAGTGGGGTTCCCTCTTGGTATAGAGGAAGAGAGACGTGAGTCTCTGGTTTCTAGTAACCGTGGGTTGCTAGAGGTTCCCTCCGTGTAGGAGGAAGAGGGGAGGTTGTACCCCTGGGTAAGCTGTGTATCAGCGTTTGTTGGCAAGCTGTGTTGCCCAGCTATTAGTGAAGCCACACTCGGGTTGAGTGTGGGGTGGATGTAGGTCTGCTGGACCGAACCACCTAAAACCCATTGTGCAGTGGTTTGATTTCTTCATTTGTCTTATTGCTTCAGCTAGATGCTTGCATAAGGGCGCTTCATGTGTTTGCTTCAAGTTCAACGAAGTTGATTAGCTGCGTACGCTATCTGTTTGACACTGGGATTGTGTGTTGCTTGATTTGTCTAATTGCTTAGAGTGTCTTAATCTGTTAAGTGATTGAAATTCTAATTGAGCTATAGTCGTCTAACTTGTCTTGTTAGAGTGCTTACTGTCAGTTGGTTTTATTCCGCAACTGCTAATTAGTCTTTCAGATTTGATAGATCTGTCTAGTTAGCATTCTAGATAGTTAGTGAGCCGAATATTTTAATTGGGCGAAAGATTTTAAAGGGCTATATTCATTCACCCCCCCTCTGAATACTGCACCGAACCCAACAAGAGGGTCTCGTTGTT
Source organism: Amorphophallus konjac (assembly GCA_022559845.1). Classification (NCBI taxonomy): domain Eukaryota; kingdom Viridiplantae; phylum Streptophyta; class Magnoliopsida; order Alismatales; family Araceae; genus Amorphophallus; species Amorphophallus konjac. The sequence continues at coordinate 156,432,954 of CM040121.1, forward strand.
GGCTACCATACGGGTGGAAGTCATAGGATTTGAGAGGGTCAAGGATGAATACCCTGATTGTCCAGTTTTTGGGCATATCCATACCACCCCACCCAATCACCTAAGGAACACCAAGGTTTCATCCTAGAGGACAGATTCCTCTTCAAAGGCCATAAGCTTTGCATACTTAGAACCTCACTGTGGGATTTCTTAGTCTGGGAGTTACATGCTGGAGGCCTGGCTGGCCATTTTGGGGTGCATAAAACCATTGCTATGGTTGAGGGTCAGTTCTACTGGCCAAGTCTCAAAAGAGATGTGGCTAAAATTGTGGGTCAGTGCCGCATATGCGCATCGGCCAAACAAGTGAAATAGAACACTGGCCTATACACCCCACTCCCTGTCCCTGATCGTCCATGGCAGGATTTAAGCATGGACTTTGTCTTGGGCCTACCTAGAACCCAAAGGAAGCATGATTCAATCTTTGTCGTAGTGGATAGGTTTTCCAAAATGGCTCATTTCATCCCCTGTTCTAAAACCTCCGATGCCTCCCATGTGGCCCGCCTATTCTTCAATGAGGTAGTTCGCCTCCATGGCCTACCCAAGACCATCATTTCTGACAGGGACGTTAAGTTTACCAGCTATTTCTAGAAGATCCTCTGGCACCTAATGGGGACCCTTCTCAAATTTTCCACAACCTATCTCCCTCGAACTGATGGTCAGACAGAGGTCATCAATCAGAGTCTAGGAAATCTCCTTCGGTGTCTCGTTGAGGATCACCCAGAGAATTTGGATCTTATTCTACCCCAGGCCGAGTTTGCATACAACAACTCAGTGAATAGGCCAATAGGAATGATCCCATTTGAAGCCGTGCATGGGTACAAGCCTAGAAAGCCTACAGATCTCATTCCTTTGCCTACACATGCTAGAGTGTCTATTAGTGCTGAGTCATTTGTCTAACACATGAAAGAGCTACATGAAGAAATCCGCAAACACATCAACAAGAGCAATGAGGTGTACAAGAAATCTACTGACTCCCACCGACGCCACCAAGAATTCCGTGCAGGTGATTTTGTGATGGTGAGGATCGAGAGACTATTCCCTGGAAATGTCTCCAAACTGAGGTCGCGTGGATCAGGTCCCTTCTAGGTCCTGAGGCGGATCGGCACCAATGCTTATGTGTTGGACCTCCCCGAGGAATACGTAAGCCCCACATTCAATGTGGCTGACTTGGTGCCATACAGGGGTCCCACGGTGACACCTAGTGAGGACATCGAGCCTGTTCCACCCCTTGAGAGAGCCACTACCCGTGAGAGAGTTCCACCAGTCCAGAGAGGCCAGCGTGAGCAAGTGGAGTGGATATTGGATGAATAGGTCACGGTAACCCGGAGCAAGGCATACGAGCGATACTTGGTAAGGTGGAAGGGCCGGCCTCCTTCGGATGATTCATAGGTGAGCCGGGAGGATCTTCAGCAGTTGGACCCCAACCTCCTGGAGCGTTATCACAACCGAGTGGACCCTTGCTCGACAGAGTCGAGCTCTTCACAGCTCGGGGGAGTTGATGGGGACATCACCCATGATTCCCTCTGGCTCGGCACCTCTCTCCCTCCCGGAGATGGGTAGGATGCAGCTCCACGACTGGACGGGTCCGCTTCGACACTTGGGCTAGCTATTTGGGTCATCTTGGTGTATTTTCCCCTTTTATTTGAGTTATTCTGATGTAATTTTCCCTTTGTTTTGAGTCAAGTCCCTAGGTTATTATGTCATTTACCTAAGTTTGTGATCATCTTGATGGGATTGAGTGGCTTATGGGTCCAATTATGTGGGCTTGGCCCAGGGGCGCCCTTCCCCTTCCCCACCTTTTTGGTTATTTGTTATTAGCACATATTTCAGGGACTTTTTGTAAATGTTGGGATCCCTATAAATAGGACCCCAACCCCACTTGGAGGAGGTAATGAAATATTGAATGAAAATTTCCACACAAAAATTGTGTCCCTCTCCCCTTCCCCTTCCCCACCTTTTTGGTTATTTGTTATTAGCACATATTTCAGGGACTTTTTGTAAATGTTGGGATCCCTATAAATAGGACCCCAACCCCACTTGGAGGAGGTAATGAAATATTGAATGAAAATTTCCACAAAAAAATTATGTCCCTCTCTCTCTTGAGTGAATCTTCTCTCTCTCTTCCCCTCTCTCTCTAGTGCGCCCCCCTTCTCTCTCTTCCCCTGCCACCTCACCCTCCACATCTGCCCTCCCAACCTTTCATCTTCCCAAGACCCATTAACTCCCCTTTACTCCCACCACTTTCCAAGCAACCTTTCCCCTTCCCCATACAACCTTTCACATTCCCAAGGGAGAATCCCTTCTCCCAAGCACCCCTTTCCCTCCCCAAGGCAACCCTTCCCATTCCCTAGGCCCCCATTAACCCCTCCATTAACCCACCACTCAAATCAAAAGGGAATCCTCCCCATTCCCCCAAGCCATTTGCGCCCCCATCTCCCCACCTCCTCCAAGAGAGAACCAACCTTCCCCCCCCACCTCCCACTCCACTCCCCCACACCAGGTCCACCCCCTCCCTGACCTTCCTTCCCCCCTCTCCCCTTTTTCGCCCCACACCACCCCTTCTACAACTACTACCAGCAAACCCCTCTCTCCCCTTGCCATTCCCCCCACCCCATACCACTCCATATCCATCAATAGCCTCCTTTGCACTACTCATTTGGCTGGCAGCAGTAGGAGCTCAACTAGCAGAGCCTGCTCCAGAGTCGTTCGGCATCATCTGGAAGCGCACCATACATCGTCGGAAAGCTCATCGAAAAAGCTCTGCAGCGTGGTGGTCTCGCCTGCTGTCCGGAGGGCTCGTTCTTCCCCGATTGCACATAGTGGCCCTAACTGGAAGACAGAGTTACAGTGCAGAAGCTTCCACGACCTCACCCTTGCTCTCCTGGGTGCGCCGCTTGACCGAGTCGAGGTACCACCAGTCCTCCAAGCAACGCAACATGCGGGGCCTCGTTTGGAGTCCGGGGCTTCCCGTTCCAATTTTCTTCCCCCAGGTGCGTTGATCAGGCCACTCAGGGCCTGACCTGACCCCCCCTCACTCAACGGGCTCCCTCTCTCTGCCCCAACATCATATGGAGCTCTCACTGGTTGCCGCTCGAAGAAGACTCATCCACGGTCGTACTCGTCTTGGTCCCGCCACGTTCGGATTTCGAGAGCGGACATGTCAACTACATCCATCTGCTGCTGCACCCTGGGACCAGTCCGAGCCAGAGCGCAAGGAACCTGATCTAGAGTCTGCCCCAGCCGGTGATGATGTCGGGATCATCGAAAGAAATTTACAAGTGTACCTGGCTCTGTCAGCGATGTTTTGGCACCAGACACGATGACTTCCGAGCTCGATGGAGTGCGTGGCGGCGTTTACAGCGACTCCCTGTCTTGCAGTCCCAGACCAGGACAGAACTGGAGAATTGCCCATCCAGCATTAGCTTAGCTAATCTCCCCTCCCTGCCTGGCCGGCTTAGCGCCCCTCCCTATGTGGAGGTAGTGTTTGATTGTAACCCTATTCTTCCCCTCCCCTAGTCCAACCCCCCTGCGTGGGGAGTAGTGCATGTACTATTTGAACAGGGGAAGCTACACCGACGCAGTGTGCGGGGAACCCACACTCCCCCACTCGCCCTCGTCTCCGAACGGGGTTGGTTTCTTCAAACCAACCGGGTAAGCTCTAAACCTTGCTCCCATTACCAGTATTTGTTCCTTTAATATCCGTGAAATTGCTCCGCTGGTAGTGAGAGAGAGAGCGCCTGACCCCGGAGTGTTCAACTTCTGTGTAGTCACTGTGGTTTGTGAGAGAGAGTGACCCAGTGCCCCACTTGGCACCCGGCCAGCCCCTTAGTTGTGGACATCGTACCCTCGGGAGGGCAACCTTAGCCCTGGTGGCCCTCTACCAGCCAGGGTCTTGATCCACCACCTCCACTCGACATCGCCGAGTCACCCCGGGTTCGTGTGTGTGCATCGGCGAATTGGCGATTTACGCCACCTCATGCTCTAAAATTGACTGTGTTTGTGTGGTAGGTCCACGGACCCCATCCCTTTGCTGCATTCACCCTAGTGGTGTCACATCATTCATCCTCCCACCTCCCTCGCTGAGCTAGTGATCCTAGCCCTGCGCCACGTAGAGTGCGAGGAAGTCCTCAACGCCTGCCGAGGCATGACAGGCTCGGACAAGAAGAGACCGTCCGAACAAGGGACGGATCAAGGAAAGAGGCGGAATCAGGACAGAGACCGCAAAGAGCCATCCTGAAAGTGTGAGCGATATACGCCTCTTACCGCTCCCGTCTATGAAATCTACAAAGACATCAAAGGCTCGGGTCTCCTCCACCAGCCCGAGCCTATGAATGCCAAGCACCGCAATTGCCGTAAGCATTGCCTGTTCGACAGCGATCACGGACATCGCACCAGCGATTGCCATCAACTCCAAGACGAGATCGAGCGCCTCATCCGCCACGGACACCTATCCCGATACGTGTCCGGGCAGAAGGAAGACCGAGGTGCCCCCGAAGAATTCGACAATGCCCCCAGTAGAGTCCACATCAACATCATCGCTGGCGGCATGGCATCAGGAGGAGACAGCAGCCGAGGAAGAAAGCGTCACGCCAAGCGGGCGAGCCGAGCCTCTGTTGAGCCCCCTAAGGCCCTACAGGCGAGCGAACCGCAGGCCCTGGTATTCTCCGACCAGGTCTTGGAAGGGTTAACCACCTCGCATGACGACGCTCTTGTTGTATCGGGTACAATAAACCTTTGTAACATAGATAGGATCTTAGTTGACAATGGTAGTGCCCCTGATGTATTATCCTATGAATGTTTTCTCAAGATGAGAGAGAATCCATCTAAACTCCGCCCGATCCGAACCCCCCTCTGTGGGTTCAACATCCAGGCAACTTATCCCGAGGGATCCCTGAGCCTGCCAGTTACTATCGACACTCCGCCCAAAACCGTTACGGTTATGGTGGACATCATCATGATTAAGGGAATGACGGCCTATAACGCCATCTTCGGCAAAGGTATCCTCAACCGAACGAGAGCGGTGCCCTCTACCTTTCACCAAAAAATGAAGTTCCCCACCAAGCATGGCATGGGGGAGGTCCGAGGTAACCATCAATTGGCTAGACGGTGCTATATAATCTCGGTCGAAGCCACGATGCTGGAAGGGAAAAACAAAGGAGTAACGGGAGCCGAGGAGGTACCAGCAACATCTGAGCCTGGCGGCGAGTTGCTAACGGTCTTCCTCAACGGTGACCTGACTCTAGGAGTCAAGATCGGAGCCGATCTACCACCTGAGGAACAAGAAAAATATAAGGATTTCCTTGCCTAGTACATCCAAGTCTTTGCATGGTCTGATGAACACCTCCCCGGGATCCCCGGAGACATGGTGATGCACAAGCAAAACCTCGACCTAACGGTGAAACCTGTTCAACAGCACAGAAGGAAGCACGCCCCGGAGAAGCAAGCGGTCATCAAAGAGTAAGTCATCAAGGGGCAAAAGACTGGCCTCTTTCGTCTAGTCCTGTACCCTACGTGGCTCGCCAACGGTGTCCTGGTACCGAAGGCTTCGGGGAAATGGCGAATGTGCGTAGACTTCACCGACCTCAACAAGGCTACCCCGAAGGATTGCTACCCGTTGCTGAGCATCGATCAACTGGTCGACTCAACCTCTGGCAATGAATTGCTCAGCTTCCTGGACGCCTACTCCAGTTACCATCAGATCAGGATGGACCCGGAGGATATCGAGAAGACCGCCTTCATCACTGACTTCGGCGTACACTTCTACACCCGAATATCGTTCGGGTTGAAGAACGCTGGAGCAACATATCAGGGACTGATCAACCACATCTTCGAGGGACAACTCGATTGGAACGTCGAGGCCTACATTGATGATATGCTCGTCAAAACGTCAAAGGCCGAAGACCATCTTGCCGACTTAGCCGAGACCTTCGACACCCTCCTGAGGTGTAACATGAAGCTCAATCCCGCTAAATGTGCCTTCAGAGTCAGATTCAGGAAGTTACTAGGCTTCCTGGTAACTCAGCGTGGGATCGAGGCCAATCCCGACAAGGTTCAGGCCATCCTGAACATGCGGCCGCCCACCTACATCAAGGACGTCCAATGCCTTACGGGGCGCATTGTTGCGCTCAACCACTTCCTATCCCGAGCGGCCGAACGATGCCTACCCTTCTTTAAATTATTGAGGGGACCCAAAATGACATCTGCTACGTTCGCCTGGGATGAGGAATGTCAGAAGGCATTCGCCGAACTCAAGGAATTCTTGGCCTCGCCCCTAGTGCTGTCCAAGCCGGCCCCGGGCGAAGCTCTACACCTTTACCTCTTGGCGACCCCTTCCACAGTGAGCTCGGTCCTAGTTAGGAACGACGCGGGGGTCGAGAGATCGGTTTACTATACCAGTAAGGTGCTTAATGAGGCTGAAAGAAGTTACCCCGCAACCGAGAAACTCATGCTAGCGTTGGTTACCTCAGCAAAGCGCCTCCGACCCTATTTTCAAGGGCACTCCATCGTCGTATTGACCGGTGAACCCCTGAAGAAGATTCTCTTACACCCTGAATCCTCGGGATGCCTCGTCAAGTGGGCCATCATGCTCGGGGCCTACGACATTTCGTATCACCCTTGCTCGACCATCAAGGGACAGGCCCTCACGGATTTCATCGTCGAAAGCATAGTCCCGATTAAAGAGGTACCTCCACCTGCGCCCGGGCCCACTTGGGACCTGTTCGTCGACGGGTCCTCCAACTCGGTCGGAAGTGGTGCCGATGTCCTTCTCAAGTCCCCCGAAGGAGCAAAACTACGGTACACCTTGAAATTCAACTTCCAGGCATCCAACAATGCATCCGAGTACGAAGCCGTTATCTCGGGGGCCAGGATGGCTCGACGATTAGGGGCCGAGCGAGTCAGGATCCACACCGACTCCCAATTAGTCACTAGCCAGGTTAACGGTGATTACGAAGCTTGGGAAGGACAAATGATCAAGTACCTCTAGGTGGTCAAGAGGATGGCCCAACTCTTCGAGAGCTTTGAGGTAGTTCGGATAGCCCGGGAAGAAAACTCCCGAGCAGACGCCCTCTCTCGCCTGGCCTCCTCCCTCGACCCCCAAGGTACTCGGTCGGTCTTCCTCGAAGAGCTTGAGCGACCGAGCGTCGAGTCCGAGCTCATGACCGTTGACCCAGCACCCTCGAGCGACTGGCGGACCCCCTACATATCCTAGCTCCGGGATTCTCAAGAGCCCCTCAACCCTCGGGGGGCTCGGAAACTTAAGTACCAAGCTTGGCGTTTCATCATCCTAGACGATGCCTTGTACCGCAGATCTTTCTCTGGTCCCCTCCTCAAGTGCATTGGCGCCGACGAAGCCAGCCGAGCGGTTCAGGAAGTACACGAAGGCATCTGCGGCGCGCACCAAGGAGGAAGATCGCTCGCCAGGATCTTGCTTCGGCAAGGTTACTAGTGGCCCACTCTCCAGCGCAACTGCATGACCTATGTACAGAAGTGCGACCAATGTCAGCGCTTCGACCATCTGGTCCACCAACCCGCCGTGGAGCTCATCACCCTTGCCGAGCCATACCCCTTCGCTCGGTGGGGGATCGATATTTTGGGGCCATTCCCCACTGCTCAGGCTCAGAAGAAGTACGTCATCATCACCATCGACTACTTCACCAAATGGATCAAGGCCGAGGCCACCACCAGGATCACCGAATCAGTCGTATGGAGTTTCGTTTGGAAGTCGATCATTTGTCGCTACGGTGTCCCCCGGGTGATCGTGAGCAATAATGGTCGGCAATTTGATTCTCATTACTTCAGAGACAGAAGTGCCGACCTAAACATTCGCAACCACTTCACTTCGGTAGCCCACCCTCAGGCCAACGGACTGGTTAAGAATGCCAACAAAACTATCTTAAAAGGCATCAAAACCAGGCTCGGCAAGGCCAAGGGAAGCTGGCTCGAGGAATTCCCGAGCGTACTATGGTCGCATCGAACTACTCCGAGAACGGCCACCGGTGAAAAACCTTTTCACCTGGTATATGGCACGGAAGCCGTGATTCCATTGGAGGTCAGCAATCCTTCTCTCCGAGTCATCCACTTCAAACCCAAGGTGAACGAGCAGAAACTGCTAGAAAACCTCCACCTAGCGGACGAGATCCGGGAGATTGCAAATATCCGAGCAAAGGAATACCAACGGTGTGTCACTCGATACTAAAACTCCAGAGTCCGAGACAGACATTTCTAGCCAGTGGACTTCGTCCTGAGAAAGGCTGAAACCTCTCGACCACTGGAAGCGGCGGGGAAGCTAGCCTTCAACTGGGAAGGCCCCTACCGAGTGGTCGAGACGCTCGGGAAAGGGGCGTATCGATTGTCCACCATGGAAGGAGCACCCATCCCTCAGACATGGAATGCGACAACACTTCGCAAGTTCTACTTTTGATCATCTAGCAAACACGCACATGTAAGAAAAATAGAATAAACGCCATTCTTCTCTTTTCATTAAACTCTAGTGTACATCAAGTAGGCCGTAGCCAATACAATATATAGTTTAGCAAAAAAAAAAAATACATCCACTGGTACTATGACACGAGCAGAACGCTCGGCCAACTTGGTAAGCACTCCTGTGTCCAGCCACTGACTCTGTCTAGTGCGGAAACTGGCTCAGATAAAGGATAGCCTTCCTCGTTGGTTCGAGAAGCTCGGAGGAAAGGTGCCAGAGGGATTGGAAGGACAACAAATAAAAGAAGGGGGAAGTCAACCCAAGACAAATAAAGAGGAAGCTTGAGAGAGCTCCCCTTCTAGGTGATGGGATTGACGAGAAAGGAGGGAGCTTAAAGAGCTTCCCCTCCCCTCAAGATAGCGTCGATGGGTCAGGGACAGGAAGGCGACATGCTCCAGCATGTCGAACCCTCTCCCAAACTGACCTCCGACTGTCGAACCCTCTTCCAAACTGGAGTAGCAGGAGATTCCCTCCTATTGCTGTCCGCATCATCATCTTCTAAAGTGCTTTCCATGCTCCGCTGAGATCGACAGCACAACACTTCGCAGAAAGGGAAGAAGGAGAAACCGTCAGGGATGGCCTTAAGCGATGAAAGGAAGAGGAGATGCCCCTCGGACCTTTTATAAGCCGAAGGGGGAGCTGATCGCCTTAAATGACTCTCCCCTTAAAAACACGCTAAAGGAGCCTTCCCTAAGACGGTTACCTCATTTCCCAACATCCCCCCCAGTGGGACGCGCGAAGCGGCAAGTCATTTAGGGCGTCATGGAAAAGCAGAAAGGTGCCAGTGTCATGTCAGTTATCTGACAGATTGGCACGCGCGATATCTGCAGAGAAAATCGGCGCCTTCCCCAACAACTATAGATACGATAGTCAAATCATGCCAAAAGCGGTAAGGAACAGTCAATTCAGCACTTAATATTGTCGCTATTATACTTTCCAAAAAAAAGATTTTCTCGTGACTACATAAGGGAAAAGAAAAAGAAAGAAAGAGCTTGTACATCAGGCCTCGGGCCCATCTCGAGGCTCAATAGATGAGGGACCCTCAGCACCAGATGATCTGCCCCCGGTACTCTCTGCGACGGCCGACCCAGGCACTGACCCCACCTGTGTGGGAACTGTCTCGGCCGCGTGCCCTCCCGAGGCTGCTGGAGTTGGCGATCGCTCAGACGAGGTCGAGGCCCCCCGACTCTCCCCTTCGCTCGATGTATAGTGGGAGGAGTCGGTAGACCCCCAGTCCGAGTCATAGCGTTGTCCGGTAGGGAAGACGAGCCCAGACGCTTGGGCCTCCACCTCTATAATGGCCCGATGGAAGCCCTGGGAGAAGCCTTTCGAAGGCCCCGACGGTATCCCGACTCATAGTAGGGGAAGGCAGTTGTATGAAGAGCTGCGTGGTAAGCCTCTGAGCATTTATATTGCTTGAGCGCTTCCACCCCGGCCAGCTCCGCCTTCCCCTCAAGCTCGACTATCCTCTGTTCTGACTCGGACAACCTCCTCTCAGCCTCGGTCCGTGCATCCTCGGCCCCCCAGACTCAGTCCTCGAGCCCCTTCTGCTCGGCCTTCCATTGCTCGTCACGCTCGACCTGAACTATGCGCTCCGCCTCTAGGAGCTCATTCTTCAGATCGACCATACGACAGGCCTGGGCCAACTGCTCAACCAACGACCGAGCCTCCACCTGGATCGACTGCACCTGTACCTGAAGCGGGGCCACCTCCCGACGGAGGCCCCCAAGTTCGAGGATCAAACGTTCGACCTTCCGATCAAGCGCACCACGGGCCCATGAAAGAGTCTCCTGCTCCAACTCCACCCGAGCGTACGCGTCCACTGCCTCGGCCCCTAGCTGGGCCAAGACCAGACCACCCTCCATAATCCGCTCGAGAAGCGCAGAGGGGGGACTTTTCCTGAGCTCTCCTTGCAAGGCTCCCGAAGCTATGGAGTGGCACATCCGGTATAAAGGAGCTCGGACGCTGAAGGTACTGGTCGAGGGAGGGGGGACCCTCTCCAAGGCTACCGGGACTGGGACACCTCCCCCGAGCTACCTTGCCTCGGGGGCCCACCGGTTGGGTTGGGCTGGGCCGCCTCGCTGCGTACCTCCCCGGCCTCGATCGACTGCGACTGAGTCGCTTCACCTTGCGACCCTCCAGCCTCAACCGGTTCAGACCGGATCCCTCCGTCTTGCACCCCTTCGACCTCACTCGGCGCCCCGACGTCGGCCATGGCCCCTTCGTCATTTACTCACTCTTGCTCCATAGAGAGAGAAGGCAGCAGAGGAACCTCATCCGCCGGGCGGGCGACCTCCACCTTCCTTACCTGCTTCTTCTCGGAAGACAGGGCCTGCATCGAAGACCTCAGCAACTTCGCCACGGGATCCTTACACTTGACCCCCCGGCGTTCGGAAGCGTCATCCCGGATGACCCGCTTACCCCTATCCCGGGCGCGGGATGAGCCCTCTGAAGCTTGAAGATCACTCGGAGCCGACGTATCATCCACGTTGATGACCTCCAGCTCGGATGGCGGTACCTCCTCCTCAGCCGCTCGCCTCAGGTCTGAACGAAGGAGAGCAAATTGAGAGAAGGAAGGCACTTACCTGAAAGAGAACAAGCCCCTAAGACCCTTACCTATCGGCAACAGCACTCGAGAAAGGTACGCCTCAATGTTGGACGGGGTCAACAACTCAGCAGTCGATCGATGATTCTGCAGAAGGATAGCAGTATCCCTCTCCACCTCCGGGGAGACCTCTGTTTGCTTCGGAGGAATGTTCGGGTGAAAATTGGGCACCGTAAAGAAATCCCAGACCACACCGACCGCGGACGCACCCACCCTGAAATATTGGGTATTCCACCCCTTTTGAGAGGAGTCCTTCATGGAAAGGGACACGCAACTCCTTTTTCACTTCGCTTGGACGAAGAAGAAGCCCTTCCCCGCATGGAGATTCTCCTTCAGCTCGAAAAAATAATGGAAGAGGTCCAATGAGGTGTTTACCCCACTCTGGCCACATAGGAAAATGAAGGAGAAGATAAGAGTATAGGAGTTGGAGACCAGGTAAACAGGAGCCAGCTGGTAGAACCGAAGCAAATTGGCAACAAAAGAATGAAGATGAAGGTGAAAGCCGCATTTCCACGCCAGAAGAAAAGAGCAAAAGCGTCCGAAACGAGTGGCCATGATAGACTCATGAGGTTCAGGCGCGAAGAACTGAAACCGCCAAGGCAGCCCATACTGGTTCTCCAGTCACTTCACATCAGCCTCACCCAGTTCACTGCGAAGAGGCTCCGATGGCACCAAAAAAGACCTTGGGGCCTGTTCTGCTCCCCGCCCCTCGGCCTCAGGATTTTGGTCCGCCATGGAATAGATAGAAGAACTAGAAGAAGAAGGGGGAAAGCTCTAGACTAGAGGACTCCAGAGGAGAAGGAAGTTGACGGATTGCCGCCGCCGTAATCTCTTCCAGCTCCGCGAAAGCCGCTGTGATTCTCCACACTTCCGAATTGCTCTCACGGCTCATGAGCCCCCCTCAAATATAAATGCAATAGAAGGCAAAACCCTAAACCCCAGAAATAAAGGGACGCAAACAATGTGCAATGCTTATAAACCCTAGCTGGAAGCGGCGCGACGTTTCGATCTTCCGTAGAGGGGCCTTCTTGTAAAAATTCTCAGAATTATCATCATGACTGGTGTATTTTCAGGACAAGCCACATCATGTGGCCCCTGCAGAGAGAGATCTCCACCCAACTAGAGCCACGAAAAGTCCAGCCCAAATGCTACTCATCCGAGCCTAATTTTGGCTCGGGAGTAGGGGGGGACAAGTGGAGAGGGAAAATCTAACCGCCCGAATGGAGAGGCCAAACAAGGTCTAATTTGACCCAACAAGGCCCAGCTCCTTGAAGTGGTAGCCCCAGGGCCCACTTATTATAAGCCTAATAACTTACTCGGATCAAGCACTTCCCAGGCGGCCTTCGGGTTGGGAAGTCCGAGCATCAGTTCGATCGAAAAAGCTCCTTCGGAGCCCAGTATTCCCAGCCCATTATATGCACTCATCGCTCGGGAAGCATCTCCTGGGGCAGTGCCTCACACTCGGGCCAACTGATGGAAGCTTATCTGTACGGCCGTTACGAGCCCTTTAAAAGCTGGGAGCTCAAGAGGATAAGGGAGATCAAGAGTCCGGATTCTATAAAGAGCCCGCACGAAGGACGTAACCCCCCTTGAAACTCTTCAGCTTACAAGGATCATGCACTCAATGAGCTATTATTTAAGTTGGAAGAGCCCTACTGTGAGATGGTAAGCCAAAAACCCTGAGCAGGAACCACTTCACCTTTTGGTGGAGAGGGATCTCGCGCCCCCATCTTCCTCCTATTTCCTTCCTTCGCACCAGTGCTCTACTACTCTTGCTGACTTAAGCATCGGAGGGTTTTCCCCGGGGATCCATCCCTGGGAACCTCTGACTTGTTTCCCCCCTTGCAGTTCATACTCCAAGTGTACGTGGTCATCCTCTTCCCCGCTCAGAAGTAGCGCGAGATCGCTCCTCTTCACTACCTTAGTTATCACAGTGACTAAGGTCGATGCACCTTCAGTTTGCACGGGACAAAGGTCGAGGCACATCCTGGCAACGAAGAAGAAAGGTCGATGCACCTTTGTAATTTCAAGCTAAGAGGTCGGTGCACATTTGAGCAACTCCAATAGGAAGGTCGGTGCACATCGGTCAAACTCTGAAGAGAGGTCGGTGCACATTTAAGCAACCTCAAAAGAAGGTCGATGCACATTTCCTTTGTATATGTAGAAGGTTGATGCACCTCTCCTTTGTGCATGTTTTAGGTCTGAGCATGTTTTAGGTTTTAGCATGTTTTAGGTCTGCACATGTTTCAGGTCTGTGCACATTTAGTTTCTATCTCTGATAAGGTCTGTGTACATTCATACATTGTCAAGTAAGGTCAGAGAACATTCGTTCATTAAGTCAGGCTAGGTCTGAGCACATTCTCTAAGCACTGTGTTACAAGGTCGATGCTTGTATTTCCTTCTAAGTCATGCAGCTCCATGCACATACTTTGGAGTGCTTTTAAGGTTGATGCATGTGCCCTTCCTAGACATGCAGATGAAGTGTTTGATGCTGACAAGGTCGATGCACATCAACACTACAAGACCCACAAGTCGGTGCACATCAATATTCTTTGATCTTGAAGGTTAGTGTATCTATGAGGTAGCTTGAAGCAGAAGACCAAAGCTCCATTTAATAAGGTCGAAGCACATATTGTGGTTAAGCTTAATCAAGTCAATGCACATATTAAGAAGCTCTCCAAGGTCGATGCAGCTGTTGGGAACTGAGGTCTCTATAGCAAAAGAAAGTGTTTGATGAAATGCCTTAGAGAACCTGAAGTTAGCAGAACTCTGGATCTGAAGAAATCCAAAAGCCATAAATGTCAAAGATTCAAGGTTGATGCATCTTATTCTCCTACCAGTGAGGTCGATGCTTCAAAAATTACTCAACTCCCAACTTAAATCTAGACCCATTAAGGAAGTCCGAACCACTTAAGTTCTTTACTGTCATGAAGAACCCAGGAAAGCTGTAAATGACAAGTGATCCTAGAATGGCGAGAAAAATGGCACGTGGTCCCATAAAAATTCATGATTGGGCACTTGATCCAAGGGTAGTTTGGCTGAGGAACATCCTCGTCTCCTGCCACGTGGGCCTATGAAAAATCAAGAATAAAAGTGCTTTATCCAAAGCATCTCCAAAAGCCCTGTTCTGGGTATAAAATAGGAGGTATCTTCCTCTATATAAGAGTGTGAAAAAATAAAAGAAGGAGCAGCCAGAGAAGAGAGCAAAAAGAAGAGCCGCCAGAGAGTGAGCGCTGAAGAAGAAGAAGAGAAAGAGAAAAGAATATGAGAGAAGCCTGCTCGTGATTGAAGATTTGATTCCATTAGTTCAAGGATCAGATCCTGAATTGTCTTGCTCTACTCAGAGCTACATTTTTATTTTCCTGGTTGTATTTCCCCTTTGTTCATTTCCCTCTTTACCGTTGTTTTTCGATTTCCTATCTTGGGGGTTGGGTTCCTCCTACGGATTCAGGAGAAGGGAGACCGTGTCTCCAGTTGCTAGTGACGGGGTGTCACTAGTGTTTCCCTCTGGTTTAGAGGAAGGGAGATTTATCTCTAGTTTCCCTCTGTGGATTTAGAGGATGAGAGGATCTAATCCTCTGGGTTTTGGTGAGCAGTGGGTTGCTGTTCACGTCCCTTCTGCATTTGCAGAAGAAGAGAGACGGTGTCTCCGGTTGCTAGTGACGGGGTGTCACTAGTGGCTCCCCTCCAGTTTGGAGGAAGGGAGGATTGATCCTCCGATTTTTGAGTAATTGGGTGTTACTCAAGTTTCCTTCTGATTTGATCAGAAGAAGAGAGGAGAGTGTTTCTCTGGGTCAATTTGTTAGGCAGCATTTGTAGCAGACTGAGTCTGCGTCTACTTTGGTAGAGAAGCCTCACTCTGGTTTGGAGTGAGGGGTGGATGTAGGCGGACTGGTGTCTGGCCGAACCACCTAAAAATCCAGTGTGCGGTGGATTGCTTTATGCGTTTGCTCCCTATCATCCACCTCCTTTCACAGGATCGCTCATGAGGGTCGTATGCTGTGTGATTCCATTAAGTGCACGAATTTGTCTATCATTTTCTGTCTCAAGGTTATTCTCTTTGCAGTGCAGCTTAGGCACACATGTAGTGTTTGCCATATTGCCTTGACGATAATTCATATAGTTTGTGGTGAATGTGATTTTGATGATTACAAAATATCTTTGTTTGCATTTGTTGCTTGGCCTTGTGCGTGAATGGTTATTCATGTCTTCCTGTGTATGAAGTTTGAAATGGTTGTGGAAATGGCTGTGGAAATGATCACAAACTAAATAGTTGTGGAAATGCTCACAAACTACTTTTATTGGGATATCATGTCGATGCATTTGTGACTCTATAAGGCTCATATGTGCTTTGATACTAGAACATTGCATTGTGGAAAATATTCTTGGATAAATGTCATATTGAGCCTAAGTCATGCATGGTAATGCTAAATGATTGATTGTGATGCAAATACCATTGCTAGCCCCCAAGGTAGTGATGTGTGGATTGCTGAGAGTTTGGATGATGATCAAATTGAATGTGACTCAATATTATTTTATGTGGCTTGGCTCCTTACTCATTGAATTCCAAATTTATACTATCATGCAATGGTGAATGATATTTGAAATTTCATGACTCTGTGTTTGAATGCTTCAACCAATCAACAAGAAATGTGAACTCAGGTAAAACAATGAAGTAAGTGTTGCTATAAGGAGTTAAATGGATATCTCGTTCCTCCTTCACTCTTGGAATATGTTCAATGATGTATTTTATTGTGAACATGCTCATAGTGTTAATGCTTGATGTAAAGATCTTGATTTTCAACTAACCTCTTGCCTTATCATATTTTTCAGGATGAAAAATCATGGTTGATCTTCATGGGATTATGGTAATATTTAATCAATTATTTTCCATTGATTTGATGGTGGTTTTAGTTATTTTTCAGGTCCAAACAAGAAGGGGTCGACCCATGGGGTCGACCCTCTTAGGTTCTGTTCAAAACAGAACCATTTTTATGAACCATGCCTGAAAGGGTTGACCCCTGGGGTCGACCTATAACCAAAAATTTGGTTCTATTTGGGTTCTGGAATCACGAGGGTCGACCCCAAGGGTCGACCCCTGTAACCCAGAACCAAAGATTGGTTCTGTTTGGGTTCTGGAAACACGAGGGTCGACCCTGGGGTCGACCCCTTCAGTTCCGACCTCCAGCCGCCACTTTTTACCACCGTTTTTTTGCTCCTAAAGTCTTCCAATCCGAGTCCAACTTCCACAAAACACTCCACAAAATATGGATATGGTTCCCAAGCTGTCTTTAACTGTCCTAATCAATTAAATAAACCCTAGTGGCATTAAATAAATAAGAAGAGAGGTGAGATCAGAGGGGAGGTTGAGATATTCTAATTGGTATGTGCAGGTTCGGAGTTGTAGCTCCCAAGCCCTCTTCCACCTTGCTCTGAAGCTGAAATTGAAAGGAAGAAGCTTGAATCAAGCCCCAAGATCATATACAACTGAAAGCTGCATCTGAAATCAAGATCCAACCTCTGTTCGTGCTGCATTACTTCACACTTGCTTCAAGTTCGTTCTTCATTCTACAGAAGCATTTCATGAGGAAGTTATCTTGATCTTTCACTTCTGTATCTCTTGTTTGAGATTGCTTAAGGTTTTGAATGGGTATCTAAGATGTGTAATAATCATTTACATGTTCTTCGTTCACTCTCTCTTGCATATATATATGAGCTGTAATTTTTGTGATACAACATTTCTAATGCTCATATATTCTTTTGTATAGGTGAAGAAGAGGGGGATCTCTAAACCATTCATTTTCACATTCTTGATTAGAGATAAGCTTAAAGGTTGGGCTTATTATTCCGTCTATCTATTCTTTCAGGTGAAGAAGAAAATGGAAGAAGAAAAAGAGGAATGCCTTGAGGAGAGGAAGAAGATGATGTCTAAATCATGATCATCCGTCAAGAGCCAAGGAGAATCATATTTTGTTGAAGAAGGGGGAGCCTTTTACTTGATGCAACTTTCCAGTTTTCATCTATATAATTTGTGTGGAGGGTCTTAGCATATATTTGTCATTGCTTCATAAACATTTGAGAGAATACTTTGTGTGGGTGTTCGGAGAAAGGGGTCTCCGAGTATGTGTGTTGTCATATGTGAGTCGATTTGTGCGGAGTATATCCGCGTGTGTGGTTGGGAGTTATTACCCGTGTGGTTGTGTAGGCATTGCCCTACGTGTGTGTGGATGGAGTTGTGTCTCCGTGTGAAGTATTCAGTTCGGGGTGTGTTCCCCAACGTGTGTGTGTGTGTGTATGTGTGTGCGTGCTGCTGTGGCAGCAGTTTGAGGCAAGGCCTCGTGTGTGGTTTGCTGCGAAAGCAGCGTGTGTGTTGTTGGGGTTCGTCCTCGTGTTGCTACTTTTGTAGCGTGTAGTAAAGCCTTACCGGTTTGGTGAGGGGTGGACGTAGGGAGTCCATCGTGGTCCCGAACCACCTTAAAAATCCTCGTGTCTTGTGGTTTGATTCTTGTGATTGTGTGTTCTCTATCCTATCTGTTTGTGCAATCGTGTGAGCTCGGTGAGATTGAGTGAATCTAGTTTAAACCTGTTTAGATTAAATTACTCAATCTTGTATATTCCGCTGTGTGCTAGTTATGTTTTTAATTGGACATAGTTTTTAGTAAAAGGATCTATTCACCCCCCCTCTAGATCCGTGTTCCTGCACTACGGGACCCAACAATTGGTATCAGAGCAAGGCTCTGTTGTCCCTAGATCTTGCGATCTACAGAGTGATCCCAGTGCATTCTACAACCATGAATTTTTCTATTGAACATGTCTCAATGAATTGTTTGCCAATCTTTACTGGTTCGGATTTTAATTCATGGCTAGGCAAACTGTGTATGGTGATCAATTCTATTAATCATAGTCTTTAGAAATTGATGTATCATGGTCCACACATATTACCTCTAGATGAGACCAAGTGGTCTAATCAGGATAAAATGATACATCATGATAATGTTACTGCTTTGAGTCTATTGAAAGCTTCTGTAAGTACTAACAAGTATCCATTTGTGTCTTCTTGTAGGACGGCAAAGGAACTTATGGACCGGTTGATCAAAGCTCAAGAAAAGGAAAGGCAAAAATGTCTCATGGCCGATGATGCTGATCAACAAAGTGATGAAAATGCAAAAGAGGTAAACTCAGATTCTGAAGAATTTACTTTTGATGATCTTGTTGATGCTTATGATGAGTTGGAAAAGTAATATAAGAAAATCAAGTCAGAAAATAAAAAATTGAAAAAGTAATATGAAAACATGCTCCATGAAAATAGACCTTGTGATAAGTGTTCTGAGCTTAACAACTTGAATGAACTTTTAGAGTATGATGTTTAATGTCACAAAGAAACCATTGCCTGCTTGAGAAATGAGAATGTTGCCCTCAAGAACAAAATTGATCAATTGGAGAAAACTGAAAAAGATCTAAGAAACAAAATGGAATCAAACTTAATTGATCAGGATATTTACAATGAATTGATTATGAATGATAAACTTACAAATGAAAATGAAGAACTTAAAAAGGAAAACAGTGCTATATTGATTCAGACATCTCTGGTTGAAGGCAGCATGAAGTTTCTTGAAAAAGAAAATGTTTTGTTAAAATCTGAAAATGAAAAATTGAAACATCTAAACACAACAATGTCTAAAAAATTACTTGCTTTTGAAAAAGGGAAAAGTTTGGTTGTTGATGATTGTGAAAAGATACATGTGCTAGAACAAATGATGGAGAGCTACAAAGTCATCAATGTCCAATTGAATGAAAAAGTCATTTCTTGTGATAATGAGATCATTTCCTATGAATTGTATATTTCATCACTTGAAAAGAAAATTCTTGATCTGAATGCTTCTTTGTCTAAGTTTGTGAATGGGGAAGAAAATCTGAACAAGATATTGGGGACTAAGGTGAATTTCCAAAGAGAGAGGCTAGGCTATAATCCTGTGAATAAAAAGAATTTTGAAAATAAAGTCTATACATCATTTGTCCATACAAACATAGCCAACACATCAAATGGGTCTTCAAATCAATCTGCTCCTCAAACAACGAAGAGATTAAATGAAAGTCTGAAAAAGAAACAAAACTTGCATCAAAAGACTAAAAATGTTGTTGGTGTCACGATGAATGCCATGAAAAATCATGTTGCACATACACATGCATCCACAAAGAAAATCTCATATTTTTATTGTGGTGAACTTGGTCATATGATGCATGATTACTTTTTGATGAAATCTGAAGATCTAGAAGCATGCAAGAAAATGAATGGCTTCACAAAGCCAAGAAAGTATTTGAACACAAAAAGAACTTTTGATAATTCTTATGTTCATGCAAGAAGACCATTTGAAAGATTTGCTCCATTGAACTGTTTTCATTGTGGAAGGTTCGGTCACAGGATGAACAATTGATTTAGTTTGAAAAATGATAACATCTCTACAAACGCACAGAAATTTCATGCTCATCCTGTTGTGACGAAGAGAAATTTCTATGCTTATAATGATAACATTCATGCTAAATCACAGAAATTTGATTATCGTGTTTATGAGAATTCTGTGAAGTCTCTTGGTTGTTGTCATTATTGTGGTGAGTTTGGGCATACCATGCATGTTTGCTCCTTAATGCATTTTGATGATATGCATGCCCAAAAACTGTGGAAGGCACCCTCTAGAGGTGCAACTAACTATCCGGGACCCAAGAAGATTTGGGTACCCAAAACAACCAAATGAGAACTTTGTTGCAGGATTACCTTGAGGCCAAGAGGAAGGCTTTAAGTCGACTTGGCTAGCTCTGGTGTGATGCCTTGGTAAACATGGGCTTGTCCTTGAATTGACACTGATTTGTTTGAAGAGACTGTCTTGTGTGTTTTATGTGCATCAACCTTGTCTACACTTGTGCTTAGACTTGGTCCTTCATGTGCATTGATCTGTACTACACATGGACAGACCTGGGTTCTTCATGTGCTTAGACCTGACTCTTTACACTATTGGGCTACACTTGAAATTTCTGAACTGAACTTTGAACTCATGTCAGCTTGAGTGAATAACTTGTATTGAATAAAGATTGATATGAAATTGAGTTTCTGATACTGCAGGTTGAGAGAGAAAGTCATATGTGATGAAAAGCCCTGAAGATAGTTTCTTCAATATGCATTAGCTTAATATTGACATGAACTGAGCTCTTTACAGTGCAGGTTTGATTATGACCATCAACCCTTGAAATCATGGTAAGAATTCCAACGTTTGAATGTATCACCATGTGCCTAGATTGAGTTTAATTCTTATTTGGCATTTCTGGGTTCAGATTAACTATCTTGGACAGTTTTACTTGTTCCTCAGTTGGTGTCGAAATGCCCATCTTGAGGACCGATTGGGTTGAACTTTTACCCCATTACCCTTAGGAGTTTTGAAAGGGTTTTGTCATGGGATTCTTGTTGTGCCCCTGTGGTCATTTGAGTTATCATATGGTCACTTGGGTCTTTCGACATCATCCTATGGTCATATGAGTTCTGTGATATTCTTGGTTTTGATAATGGCTAAACACTATTAGTCATTGTTATTTTTCACTCTTATATGACTGACATATGTGATGTTGTGTTCATGACAGATATGCAAATGAATGGACAAGTGAAAGCTCAATGTTGCACCCTCGCACGCGGATCGACCTGCGCGGTCAGGTCGCGGGGATCGACCTGCCCGGTCAGGTCGCGGGGGTCAAGGGGGCAGCGTCCCTTGCGGGGGTTTCCGGGGGCAGAGCCCCCGAAACAAAATTTTGATTGAAGACTCAATAATAAATCTTCAAGACAGTCAAGGGTGTTGCCACAGACATGAACGGGCTGCTAAAGAAGTCAAGCGATGGAGCTAAGAAGGTTAACGGACCGACCCGGGCAAGCCCGGGGTCTACCCAGCTGGCGGTCGATCGCCAGCACAGGGGCGGTCGACCGCCCCAGCCAGCATCCGCCAGTCTGCATGTCTTTCAGTAGCGGTCGACCACCAGCCAGTGGCGGTCGACCGAAAATCCCAGGGACCATCCGGTTGCAAGTTTCTCAGTAGTGGTCGACCGCCAGAAGCTGTAGGTCGACCGCCAGCCCCGATGCAGCCATGTTTGACTTCGATTTCCACCTCGTGGCTAGCCCCTTTCCATGGATTTGTTTAATCAAAACTCACCTAATCTCCCATGATTTGTGGATCTGGTCTGGGGGATGTCCAAGGACCATTCAAAGTCTATAAAACCAACACTTGAGGGGTTAGAAACCCTAATGCTTCAAGGCTTCAAGAGAGATCAAGGGAGGCCATTTTGCGGGTACTGTAGCACCTGCGTGAACAGTACTTCGGGTTGGAGTTCTTCATCCATCCAAGGTGATTCAAGCTTGTTTCTGAAGCCATCTCAACCTCCAAGGAAGCAAGAAGCAATCAAGACTTTCAAAGGTGATCTAAACTGCATTCTTCATCCTCTTCATCAACTCAAGAAGATCAAAAGGAAGATCGAAGCTACATCCATCATCTTCTTCGTCAACTAGAAGGGATTCAAGAAAGATCATCTCGCAAGGAAGACGACACCTTCAAAGCATCCGATTCAAGCTTCTGTAACTCAGACAAGATCTTCTTTCTTTAAGCATACTCTATATACTGTTTGAGTGATTTCATATTTGTTATCTTTTCATTTCATATAAACATTTGGAACTGAGGATCGTCCCTACCGATGGTTAGTAGGAAGGCAATCGGAAGTTATCCGATCTGCGATGTTGACGTCCCTACCTGTGGTTAGTAGGAAGGTAATCGGAGGTCTTTCTGATTTACGGTTCAGTACGTGGCACTAGTGGAGCCTCACCGGATTTGGTGAGGGGTGGACGTAGGACTGGGGATTCAGTCCGAACCACCTTAAAATATTGTGTGTTGTGGTTTGTTTATGTGATTGCTCATTCTAGATGCATACTTAGGTTCGAATCGATATATTGGATTGCTCATCGTGCCAAGTGAATCATAGTGTTCTTCGATAAGCTAGTTATATTCCGCTGTAATTTATCTTATCTAGCTATATAGAGGGTTGCATTGCGAAAAGAGGGGCAGATCTATTCACCCCTCCCCTCTAGATCCGCTGTCCACTACACAACAAGTGGTATCAGAGCCTAATCTCTCATTATGGGGTCCAACGATCTTGAGGGAATTGGTGGATCAACGTCCAAGGGTTTTCTACCCGAAGGACATTCTGTTAATAGGCCTCCTTACTTTACTGGAACTAATTATCCTTATTGGAAACATCGTATGCAGGTGTTCATTCGCGCCCAAGACTACGAACTTTGGCGAGTGATCAGCAAAGGTCCGTATGAGCTTACGGATAATGAGGACTTGTGGACCAAAGAACAGATAAGGCAATCTATTGTCAACTGGAGTGCTAAACACATCATGCAATGCTCACTCCATCCAGTTGAATTCTCAAGAGTGGCTACCTGCACATCTGTAAAACTAATGTGGGACAAGCTAGAGGTAATCTACGAAGGAACCTCTCAGGTACGAGAAACAAAAGCCAACATTTTAGTTTCTGAATATGAAATGTTCCGCATGAAGCCTGATGAGTCAATTCAAGATATGTACGCCCGATTAACTGTGCTTACTAATAGTTTGACTGATTTGGGAAAGAAATATTTAGAGCAAGAAATTGTAAGAAAAATTCTCAGATCGTTAACTCCAGCATGGCACACAAAGGCTACCGCAAGATATTGTAATCTACCATGCACGGTTTATTACGGCGGAACCCTCAATACATGGCGGAGGATATAGGTCCGAAGACCACCATCATGCATGGCAAGAGCTTCTCGTCGGGCGTTGCCCGGCTTTCTGCTAATGTCATTTGATATACCGAGGGCCCGTGCACTCAAGCATACATTGATGCGGCATGAATGCTTAGCCTAAAACATGATAATGAAGCTATGAAATTAGCCAATTCAGGTTTAGACAAATCAGTTCACCCAATTTATTGATTACAGGGTTTATTTGATTCTATTATTAGCATTGGAAATCACCCCGGAGGGGAGGAGAGGATTAAAACGGCACGACGACGCGATTCGGAATGAAACCGATGCGGTACGCATAGCTAAAAGATTAAACGGCGCGATCCAAGTGTGGGTAAAGGCTTAAAATGGTGCCACCAGCCGTAGGTACAGGGGGAATGGGTTAAAACGGCGCGCCCCTTTGAGGGCGTGCCGTAATAGGGTGCGCCGTTTCAAGGCGCGCCGTATTAAGGTGCGCCAGTTGTCGGTGATGCCGGTTTAGCCCCGTTTCATGGAAACCAAGATTTTATTGGTTTATTTTTAGATTTATTAAAATGTTTTGAAGGATTTTGAAAATTAACTAAGTTAATTATTCATCGGATCGGCCCCGGGCCGTCCGAAAGTCAAGTCATAGGCTCGAGCGTGGCGATTGTTCCCTGTCAAGCCGGTTTATTATGTTAGTTTATTGAACAGCTTATTTCACTCGCTCAAGCCAAAAATTCGACAGCATCTCCCCATCCTGGAGGACTTATCGGGGAGAAGCGGGGAGTATTCACGTAGCGGAGCGACCCCCTAAAAGTCGGGTGGCACAACGGCGGCCGGCAAACCCGAACGGATAGGAAAACCCCGAGGGCTAGCCTACTAGGGGCACCAGGTCCATGGGTGGAGAGTAGACGGTGGTGCGGACACCCGAGCAGTTGAGCGGCGCGACATGCCGAGCCACCGGTACCGCACACGGAGTACAACGCGAGCCACCTCAGCATCCATCTGGCTCAGAGATAGCCTGGAGACGCCCCCTTGAGTCCCGGCATTTATCATATTTAGTTAGACTTTATTTGTGTGATGTGTGTTTATTTCATTTTATTCGGTATGTAATTTTGGTTGTAAGAGGGGTTTATTTGTAAAATGGGACCCCCGTGTCCCACGGGCCCATAGACCCCCTCCCATTGGTCCACCTCAGCTCATGGGCCCCATGTGGGGTCAGTCAACATGTCAAATGGAGGCATCTAGAAGTTTAAATGGTAAAAGGCACATGGGAGACAAGTGGACTTCAAAGTCCAAGGTGGCTACCAAACATGTCCTCCTTGCCATTCTAGTCAATAGGCCGCCCCCCCTTATTTTTTTTATTGTAATTTTTGTGTGTGTGTCACACTCAATCCAGGCCACCCATTCCCATCCCCTAGATCCAACGGTGGACAATGGATTTGAGATGTAACACATAAATACTTGTAATTTCCCATTTTGGAGAATTAATGCCATTTGAACTTGGAAAATTGCTTGAGCAAAGGCCTAGGCCGCCCCTCTCTCCCCCTTGAAGCTGTGAAGGCTTCCCTCTGGAGGTGTGACTCCTCCCCTTATCATTCCGGTCGCCGCCGCCGCCGCCACGAGCCGCCATTGCATCATCGCCGAGATGGCCGGAGTTCTGCCTTCATCCGACCACAGCAGCTTCCACAAATTCGCTGTGTCAGCCACAAGCTCAGATCAACCTGGGGATTTTAGGGGATGCTCCAGAGGTGTCAAGCATGTCCCAAAAATTTTGGTTGGTCATAAAGATCACATTTGATATATTTTTATTTTTGTCCAACCTTAATTTCCAGATCTGTCTGCTTGCTGTTTCAATTTTCACCCGCCCTGTGTTTCCCATGTTCGGACCTCTTTCTGATTTTTGTTAGATCTCTTAATTTTACTGGGAGTTCTGTCCACCAACCCCACCATCCCCAAATGTTATTGAATTTGTGTGAGGCCATCCCATATTTTTTAAAAATCGATCTCAGAGCTAGCTACAGTGTTGTCCACCTGTTTCCAGATCCGACCCCCTTCCAGTAAACAAATCCTAACAAATCACAGTCACCTCCAATCAGGACACAAAAAAATATCCTCGTTTTCCTGGTTTAAAATCCTACATCTTTTATGAAGAGATCAAGAGCTGAATCGGCCAACTTTCTTGTGGTCAAAGGCAATCTTCAGACAAGTTCCCTGCAGATCTGAGACTTCGGTTACTGTACAACAGGGACTTGCAAATTCAATAAAGTTCTGACCCGACCTGATCCAGCAGATCTCTCTGGGTCTAGATTGAAGCATTTGAAGAGAGCTTTCCAACGATAGCTCATGCGTCCCGATCCGAGGTCGGGATTGATCGCAGTGGCCTTTTCTCCGGAGTGCGCGCCGGAAAACAGAAATCAAAATCCGTGGGCAGCTAGTTCAACAATTGGGAATCGGGGGCCGATCGATCCCCGATCGGTGTTTCCAGCCGACCGCCGTCCGTGGAGGCGCGCCACCAGGGGTCTCCATCACTGTGGGACCCACCCCCGCAGATCCGGAGGACAGCGCCGTCCATGGGCCCCGCGGACCCGTAGAAGCTGCCGTTCGGAAAGCACAAAAACACGGAATTTGGCACCGCCGGGCGACATCAAGATGCTGCCCGTCAACCCGATTTGCGTGATTCCCGGACCCCGCATGTGACCTTTTACCTCCCTGCGTGGAGTGGGTCAAATTATTGTACTACTGTAAAAATGTCTTAACCGGGAGTCTGTGGTTGGCCGGGGTTGTCTTCGCCACGCCGGGTGCGTGGAGGTACGGTCTTAACTTCTCGGCATTCGCTTGCTAGTTTAGTATATGGTCTTTTGCCGCTGCCGAGAGCGATAGGTACTAGCCCGTGTGTCCATGTCACCGCTGTGAGAGTGACCCGTCCGGCGACTCGATCCGAGTCCGGAAGTGAGTCGACTACCCATGAACTCTGCCGGTTCTTCAACCGCGCACGATCCGCGTTTCCCTCGCTTGGGACGACGAGTGAGCTTGCGTTTCTGTTAGCGACGTATATAGCCCATAGGAGCTCTCCGTGTCGGGCCTAGTGTCTCTTCTGTCATGTGCTGCTGGTCGTGTCCACATCTAGAGTCCGAGGTCCATACCACGTAGAGTCGGTTCCCGTGTCCGTCCCGCATCAGTTTGGTATCAGAGCCAGTTGAGTCTAGGGTAGTCGTTGCATATGTCTTGCATGGTCTAAGTCGAGTCTAGGATCATCATTATTTTCAAAACAAAAAAAAGGGTGTTTTAAAATTGCATTTCACCCAATAGCCCGGTATATTAAAAGGCGTTGTATGAACATTAGGTTATGCCTATCGGGAAGGTAGCGTACTTGTGCGAGTGATCTTCGGGTCGCTTATCTCCGCCACGTACCGGATATTGGTTAGGTCTAAGTGCATCATCTAGTGAGTGTTTGCATTAGTCGGTGTCTTCTAGGTCGTGTGTCTTTGCATGCCCACCCGTCGAGGTACCCAATACTCGCCACCACCACCTATGGCGGACTCCCGAGCCCGTAGCTCCGATGAGTCCTCGATGGCCGAGATGTTCCGAGCCATTATGGAACGTCTTGACATGCGTATGGATGGTCTTAGTACGCGTATGGATGGCATAGGAACACGTCTAGAAGGGCGGATGAAAGCCCTCGAGGATCGGGCCGAGAGTTCGGATCAGTCCATTCAAGGCCTTGTAGGGAGGATCGCCGTTCTAGAGAGGGGCCTAGTAGCGGCGCAACCCGTGCCGACGAACGGCCAACAAGAGCCGGCACAACCACCCGCCGTGCCAAGGGCTCAAGTGGAGGATGTCGGGAGGCAACAGGTGCCTATAGTGGATGATTATACCTCCGACAATGATTAGGGGGAAATGATCGTCGGAATCAACGACGGAATTGTGATGATGATGATGACGACCGCATCCTTAGGGGTGTGCGTGCGGACCCTCCCACCTTTAGTGGGTCCTTGGACCCTAGGGTGTATTTAGATTGGGAGGCCGGCATGGACCGGTACTTCGAGTGGTTTGAGATGACGGACCACCGAAGAGTCCGATACGCGAAGATGAAGCTGCAAGGGCAGGCCCAAACTTATTGGATCAATGTGGAGAGCCTGCTCAATCAGCGACGTCAACCCCAAATCGGTACTTGGGATGATATGAAAATCAAATTGTGGGAGAAATACCTTCCCGCCTCATATCGCCAACGTCTTATAGACAAGTGGCAAAGCATCTCCCAAGGGAACCGATCCGTGACCGAGTACACCACCGAGTTCGATGAGTATTACTTACGGTGTGGGGTCACGAAAGAGAGCACCATGACTATATCCCGCTTTCAAAGAGGTTTGCGGCCCAATTATCAATATGAACTCTTTTGCCGCAATGCAACCACTTTGGAGCAGGCATATCAGATCGCTCTCGAATTGGAGCAGTTCGAGGCTGAGTTCGAGTCACCCCATCGGTTGGGCTCCTTTCCCCTTCGTAGTGTCGAGCCCCGTGGCTCATCTGGCACGTATCCGAGGGCCCCCATGACTCGACCTCAGGAGCCCGCTCGCCCCGAGCCCTTTGCTCCTAGGCCTCGTCCTCCACCCCCGAGGGACCTTCCTCGTCCCCAGCATCTTACGGCCCCACCCACAGCCCGTCCACCGGCACCCGCACCTCCTGTACGTCCTTTGTTGCCTACACCTCCTATCCGTCGGGAGGATAAAGGTAAAGGACCTATGATTGGGGAGCCTAGTGGATCACGGCAGCAGTGTTATCGCAGCAATGGGTTTGGCCATTTCGCCAACTAGTGTCCCACCCGCCCATCTCTTCACATTGGGGACACACAGGCCGAGGATGCCACCCCTACGGGCCTCGAGTTAGTCAGCTATGAGGCAGATGAAGAGCTAGCTGACGAATACTATGAGATGGGAGGTGAGGCCCAGGATGCCCAGCATTCGGACGATACCCACGTGGGGGTCGTCAGATGTATCCTCACCCAGCCGCAGGTCAGTGATGACTGGCGTCGGACTACTATCCTTCATGTATTCTGTAGGCTGGGAAAGCAAATTTGCAAGGTGGTCATCGATAGCGAGAGTTGTATCAATGCAATCTCCACGAACGCTGTCACCCGTCTTGGTCTCACACCCGTAGACCATCCTTGTCCTTATCAGGTATCATGGGTGGATACCACTTCCATATCGGTCAGGCTGCGGTGCTTGGTCCCGCTGCAGCTCCACTCCTACCGTGATGAGATCTGGTGTGATGTTCTCCCCATGGAAGTGGTCAGTATCATTCTTGGTAGGCCATGGTTATTTGACCGGGATGCCACGCTCCATGGCCGGTCGAACACCTGTACCTTCGACCACGCTGGCCAGCGGGTCACCCTCCAACCCGTTCGGCCCAGGAGCCCATCAGTCAGGGGTCCTACTGGCCCTAGTACTCCGAAGCCTTCCGTTCCCGGGCCTAGTACCCCATCCCCAGCTCGGGCTATGACCGTTACCTCTGGCCCAGGAGAGCCCTCGACGAGGAGATTGATGATGATTAGCTCCCGGGAAATGGAGCGGGAGCTTAGTCAGGGCTGTCCGGTGTTTGCCATTACGGTCCGAGAGGTGGAGCGGGACTCCGAGGGTGAGCTCCCACCCGAGGTTGTTCCCATTCTGCAGGAGTATGCTGATGTCTTTCCTGATGAGCTTCTCGAGGGACTCCCACCTATGCAGGATATTCAGCATGCCGTCGACCTTGTTCTGGGCTCTTCTTTGCCCAACCTTCCTCATTATCGCATGAGTCCCACGGAGCATGCCGAGCTTAAACGGTAGGTCGATGAGTTAGTGCAGAGAGGGTCTGTTCGGGACAGCATGAGTCCATGTGCTGTACCCGCATTACTCACCTCGAAGAAGGATGGCACGTGGAGAATGTGCATTGATAGTCGTGCCATCAACAAAATCACCGTGAAGTACAGGTTCCCTATTCCCCGCCTTGATGACATGCTGGACATGATGGCAGGTGTCACTATCTTTTCGAAGATCGATCTTAAGAGTGGCTACCATCAGGTGAGAATTAGGCCAGGTGATGAGTGGAAGACCGCATTTAAGACCAAGGACGGTCTATATGAGTGGTTGGTCATGCCTTTTGGGTTGACCAATGCCCCTAGCACTTTCATGCGGCTCATGACTCAGGTCCTTCGACCTTTCATTGGAGTCTTTGTAGTGGTGTATTTTGATGATATCCTTATCTATAGCCGCACCACAGGGGACCACTTAGACCACCTTCGGCAGGTCTGTCTACTTCTTCGGCGAGAGCAGCTGTTTGCGAATCCACAGAAGTGTGCCTTCATGACACCTCAGCTTACCTTGTTGGGTTTCATTGTGTCTAGTACGGGGGTCTCCGCCGATCCGGAGAAGGTCCGGGCCATTGTTGAGTGGCCGGAACCCCGTACCGTTCATGATGTCCGCAACTTTCATGGTCTTGCGACGTTCTATTGTCACTTCATCCGCGGATTTAGCTCCGTCACCGTCCCGATCACGGATTGTATCCGAAAGGGCACATTTGTATGGACGAAGGCCGCATCTGCCGCCTTCAAGGACATCAAGGAGCGCATGACCCAGACGCCTATCCTTCGATTGCCTGACTTCTCGAAGGTGTTTGAGGTCTCTTGTGATGCGTCGGGTGTTGGGATAGGAGGAGTTTTGAGTCAAGAGTCCCACCCGATCGCATATTTCAGTGAGAAGCTGAATGACACGAAACTGCGATATTCCACATATGATAAAGAATTCTACGCAGTTGTTCAGGCTCTTAGGCATTGGAGGCACTATCTTTTACATCAGGAGTTTGTCCTATACTCCGATCACGAGGCATTGAGGTACCTCCATTCCCAAAAGAAGCTTAACTCGCGTCACAGTCGTTGGGTCGAGTATCTCCAGCAGTTCACCTTTGTGCTTAAACATAAGGCTGGAGTGGAGAATAAGGTGGCTGATGCCTTGAGTCGGCGAGCATGTTTGCTTACCACCATGAGTGCCGAGGTCATAGGGTTAGAGAAGATGAAGGAGGCCTATGTTGATTGTCCTGACTTCTGTCAGATTTTTACCACTCTCCAGGCCGGACCCTCGAGAGACCTTGATGAGTATGTGCTTCAGGAGGGTAACCTCTTTCGAGGTAGCAGGCTATGTGTTCCCCGAACTTCGGTTCAAGATTTCTTAGTGTGGGAACTACATGCGGGAGGTCTAGCTGGCCACTTTGGTCGGAACAAGACTATTGAGGCAGTGGAGCATCGATTTTATTGGCCGAGCTTGAAGCGCGATGTTGCTAACATCGTGGCTCAGGGCCGTACCTGTGCTACGGCCAAGATGAAGAAGCAAAGCTCTGGCCTTTATACGCCTCTTCCCGTGCCTGATGCCCCGTGACAGGATGTTAGCATGGACTTTATTTTGGGATTGCCACGTACCTCCAGGAAGCATGATTCTGTCTATGTGGTGGTTGACCATTTCTTGAAGATGGCCCTCTTTATTCCTTGCTCGAAGACTTCGGATGCTTCGAGGGTAGCCCGCCTTTTCCTTACGCATGTGGTGTGCAAGTTCGGGTTGCCTCGCACTATAGTGTCTGACCGTGATGTTAGATTCACTTCCTACTTTTGGAAGACACTATGGCATATGATGGGTACACACCTCAAGTTTTCCACTGCATATCATCCCCAGACAGATGGTCAGACCGAGGTGGTCAATAGGAGTCTGGGAGACCTTTTGAGGTGTCTTGTGAGGGACCGCATTGGGGATTGGGATCTCATTCTACCCATGGCCGAGTTTGCATATAATGATTCGGTGAATAGGTCTACCAGCATGAGTCCATTTGAGATTGTCACAGGTCGTAGGCCTAGGAAACCCGTTTACCTTGTCCCCATGCCTATCCATGCTAGAGTGTCGGAGTCGGCCGAGTCATTTGCTAGGCATGTTAGGAGTTTGCATGACGACATCTGTCGTCACATTGAGGCCAGCAATGCACGTTACAAGGAGTTAGCCGATGCCCACCGACACCACCGAGAGTTCCAAGAGGGCGAATATGTCATGATCAGGGTAAGACCTGAACGGTTTCCCTCTGGAACCGTTAAGAAGTTGCAAGCTCGCGGAGCCGGTCCATTCAGAGTGTTGAAACGCGTTGTATCCAATGCGTACGTTGTGGACTTGCCCGAGGAATACGGTATAAGCTCTACTTTTAATGTATCGGATCTAGTTGCATATAGGGACCCAGCGGTGATCCCTAGTGAGCCTTTTCGAGCCATCTCCTCCCCTTGTGAGTGACCCCACACCTGAGTGTCCACCTCCAGCCCCGTTGTCACGGCAGCGTGAGCATATAGATCATATACTGGATGAGCAGGTGACAGTTACCAAGAGTGGATCCTACCCGCGCTACCTAGTGCGATGGAGAGGACGGCCCGCTATCGAGGACACATGGATCACGCATGGCGAGTTGCAGCAGATCGATCCGGACCTTCTGGAGAGATACAGGAGCGATGCAGACCCTTACTCGACAGGGTCGAGTTTCTCCCACCCGGGAAGAATTGGTGCGGACACCCGAGCAGTTGAGCGGCGCGACACGCCGAGCCACCGGTACCGCACACGGAGTATAACGCGAGCCACCTTAGCATCCATCTGGCTCGGAGACAGCCTAGAGACGCCCCCTTGAGTCCCGGCATTTATCATATTTAGTTAGACTTTATTTGTGTGATGTGTGTTTATTTCATTTTATTCGGTATGTAATTTTGGTTGTAAGAGGGGTTTATTTGTAAAATGGGACCCCCGGGTCCCACGGGCCAACAGACCCCCTCCCATTGGTCCACCTCAGCTCATGGGCCCCATGTGGGGTCAGTCAACATGTCAAATGGAGGCATCTAGAAGTTTGAATGGTAAAAGGCACATGGGAGACAAGTGGACTTCAAAGTCCAAGGTGGCTACCAAACATGTCCCCCTTGCCATTCTAGTCAATAGGCCGCCGCCCCCTTGTTTTTTTTATTGTAATTTTTGTGTGTGTGTCACACTCAATCCAGGCCACCCATTCCCATCCCCTAGATCCAACGGTGGACAATGGATTTGAGATGTAACACATAAATACTTGTAATTTCCCATTTTAGAGAATTAATGCCATTTGAACTTGGAAAATTGCTTGAGCAAAGGCCTAGGCCGCCCCTCTCTCCCCCTTGAAGCTGTGAAGGCTTCCCTCTGGAGGTGTGACTCCTCCCCTTATCATTCCGGTCGCCGCCGCCGCCGCTACGAGCCGCCATCACATCACCGTCGAGATCGCCGGAGTTCTGCCTTCATCCGACCACAGCAGCTTTCACGAATTCTCTGTGTCAGCCACGAGCTCAAATCAACCTTGGGATTTTAGGGGATGCTCCAGAGGTGTCAAGCACGTCTCAAAAATTTTGGTTGGTCATAAAGATCCCATTTGATATATTTTTATTTTCGTCCAACCTTAATTTCCAGATCTGTCTGCTTGCTGTTTCAATTTTCACCCGCCCTGTGTTTCCCATGTTCGGACCTCTTTCTGATTTTTGTTAGATCTCCTAATTTTAATGGGAGTTCTGTCCACCAACCCCACCGTCCCCAAAGTTTCTTGAATTTTTTTGAGGCCATCCCATATTTTTCAAAAATTGATCTCAGAGCTAGCTACAGTGCTGTCCACCTGTTTCCAGATCCGACCCCCTTCCAGGTAAACAAATCTTAACAAATCACAGTAACCTCCAATCAGGACACAAAAACATATCCTCGTTTTCCTGGTTTAAAATCCTACATCTTTTATGAAGAGATCAAGAGCTGAATCGGCCAACTTCCTTGCGGTCAAAGGCAGTCTTCAGACAAGTTCCCTGTAGATTTGAGACTTCGGTTACTGTACAACATGGACTTGCAAATTCAATAAAGTTATGATCCGACCTGATCCAACAGATCTCTCTGGGTCTAGATTGAAGCATTTAAAGAGAGCTTTCCAACGATAGCTCATGCGTCCCGATCCGAGGTCGGGATTGATCGCAGCGGCCGTTTTCGCCGGAGCGCACGCCGAAAAATAGAAATCAAAATCCGTGGGCAGCTAGTTCAACAATTGGGAATCGGGGGCCGATCGATCCCCGATCGGTGTTTCCGGCCGACCGCCATCCGTGGAGGCGCGCCACCAGGGGTCTCCATCACTGTGGGACCCACCCCCGCAGATCCGGAGGACAGCGCCGTCCGTGGGCCCCGCGGACCCGTAGAAGCTGCCGTTCGGAAAGCACAAAAACACGGAATTTGGCACCGCCGGGCGACATCAAGATGCTGCCCGTCAACCCGATTTGCGTGGTTCCCGGACCCCGCATGTGACCTTTTACCTCCCTGCGTGGGGTGGGTCAAATTATTGTACTGCTGTAAAATTGTGTTAACCGGGAGTCCGTGGTTGGCCGGGGTTATCTTCACCACGCCGGGTGCGTGGAGGTACGGTCTTAACTTCTCGGCATTCGCTTGCTAGTTTAGTATATGGTCTTTTGCCACTGCCGAGAGCGATAGGTACTAGCTCGTGTGTCCATGTCACCGCTGTGAGAGTGAGAGTGACCCGTCCCGTGACTCGACCCGAGTCCAGAAGTGAGTCGACTACCCATGAACTCTGCCGGTTCTTCAACCGCGCACGATCCGCATTTCCCTCGCTTGGGACGACGAGTGAGCTTGCGTTTCTGTTAGCGACGTATAGCCCATAGGAGCTCTCCGTGTCGGGCCTAGTGTCTCTTCTGTCATGTGCTGCTGGTCGTGTCCACATCTAAAGTCTGAGGTCCATACCACGTAGAGTCGGTTCCCGTGTCCGTCCCGCATCAGACTGGTAGCGCGACTCATAACGGGAGCGAAGACCCCGAGGGCTAGCCTACGAGGGGCACGCGACCCGAGTCGATGCCACGTCCAAGTTGGGATGACCGATGGAGAGGGAGAACCCCGAGGGCCAGCCTATGAGGGGCACCCATCTCACGGCCACCACAAGGGCCACTAAGGGCTGTGGATTTGAGGTGTCGGGATTAACCCGTTTACTGTTCACTCATTAATCCATAGGAGATTCGTCACTGCTGGATGGCCCCCTATGGATGGAGTGTCATCACAATGGAACAGTGGGCGATGTTCCCCTCTCCTCGGTCACCAAATCTCTTTGAAAGAACGGTACACGGTGCAAATGCAACTCATACTCAGTTAGCAGACTGATCATGATATATATATATATATATATATATATATATATGGATTAGCAATTAACATGGTGATTATCGAGCTAGGGCTCAGAAGACGATGGTGCAGAGAAGCCAAGCATTAAGCTTATAGGGGCAGCCTCATTTCCCTCTGTTCATGATCAGGAACAGAAGGGGGACTAGAGGACGGCCCTAGGGTCGACCAGTAAGACATACGTGCATACATCTCCGGTGGTGAAACCCTCAACATTCTAACAGAAAAGAACCCCGGGGAGAGGGGATATTGCTGTAGCCCATGGTATCCCAGGGCGTGTGTCCGGTGTCGGAGAAGATGGGTACGGAAACCATTCGCATGGTGAAGAGATTAAAGCACGGACAGAGGGAAGATGAGCAACTGGGGAATATGGAAACGGCGCCGAGCACAACCACAGTTCATTCATCCCTTTTAAGCACAGTAAGTAGGGTGCACATACGCATATCACCCATTCCGGCGCCGGCACTGTTGCACGGCGCCGTCTCACTGGCCACAAGAAGAAAACGCAGGGGGGAGAAGAAGAGATGATACAGAGATGGGGAAAACAACGTTAATCCCCCTGCCTCATTAGTGCAGTCGTGCACGAAATTCATTCCATGAATAAGGAAAACTATACAAATTGCATACATCGATGCCGGCATTGCCGCTCGGTCGTCGAGTGTTACTTTTATAGTAACCCGCAATCAGTGGCGTCGGATTCAGTGGCGCCGGGGACAAATGTCCCCCAATCACTTTTACTCGCCGGCTTTTGTGGCGCCGGATAAAGGGGCACCGGTGACCTTTTGCGCGCTGGTTTAGCTTGTTTGCTCGATGCGGACTAGCCGATGGGTCCGGGGATGGTTTCGGAAGCCCCCATAGACTCTTCCTCTCGCCATGGTCCTTGGAAAACCTTGACGGAGCGTTGACAGAGCTCTCGGCACGATGAATGGCCTCAATCGGAACTCCGTGTGTGTTTGGCTTGAGCATGCGGGTCTTCCACCGACACGGCACTAGGCACTGCGATCTGTGCTTCCGGCCCGGCCCAACTCGGGCTCGAAGTTTCCTTGTGGGATGGTATGACATCCGGAATAATTTCACCCTAACTGGATGATCATTCGGCCATTAACGGACCCAATATAGGGAGATGCCAAACCCGTGTCTGGTGATCGGGACCTTCTACTAACAGAGCCTTCGGTTCCTTGTTATGAAGGGCCGATGGCGTTCTTCCTCCTCAGGAGAGTCTTCATTCAGTTGGCAAGCCACCGGGTAGACCGTCGTCCTTGGTCGGGCGACGGGTGTAGGGTAGCGACATGACGGAGTCGATGCCGGATCATTAGGCAGGCTTGGTCGCACTACCGGTTGGTTGTGGATTCATCTCTACTCTCCCGAGGCGAAGTCCCCGGTGTTCATTCCAGGTGACTCGAGGCTCTGGCAGCTTGAGAAGTCTTCAGCAGGTTGTTCTTCATCGACTTCTGTGCTTCAGTAGACCGTATCATTCGTCTTTGCGACTCGATCCCCGTTCATCACATTTTGAGTGCCAACACCCTCTAACTGGTTTTCCCCTCAGCCGGACTCTGGCTGCAAGACGTGGTTCCCAACGGAAACCAGTCTAAAAATCATCTCTCGGGGTAGCCTCGTCACCACTCCCTGGTGGGACCACTCGCGTGTCGGAAGGCTACGACTAGTGGGGAGTCACTGATGTAACCACTCTCCAAGGAGAAACTCCGAGAAACATGCACGCACCCTGTGCGAAAGGCGAGAAGGACCAAGTGGCATCGAGACACTGGACTCTGGACCGTCCTCTAGACTCACTAAATCCAACAGTCCTTGAGTCATGAGACTCGGGATCAAGACCGTCATACGCAACAACACAAGGCCGTCAATCTAGCCTAATCCCTAGGTCCAAAACCACGGTAGCATGAATATCGAGGCAGCTCACGAGCCACCGAGACCATTCCCTCGGGAAGGGAACTGAGAAGCCTTCCAGCCCCAAGCTGGACAGCTGGACTCACAGACCGAGGCCACACATATGGCCCACGCGGAAAACACAGAAGCATGATTCCCAAAGCAACTCACAAGTTGCCATGCCGATTCCCCATCCTAGGGAAAAGCGAGAAACCTCCAGCCCCAGGCTGGATGACTGGACTCGTAGTCCGAGGCCAAACACTTGGCCCACTCGGGAACCATCTTTCGCAGAAACCCACGACATGCTGGGGAACCCCACCGCACTCACACTGATACGCGGTGACTTGATCGAGCGTAACACAAAGTCCTGAACACACACACCTACGGGTATGCTAGTCGAGGTAACACGGCACCTCCAGACACCCCAGAAACACAGACACAGAACCTACAGGGTGTTTGGGACACTCACGAGGCCGACCACAATTCACGGAAACCACGGTTGAAGAGAAACGGGACTGTAAACCACTCGGTGCAGCCCAGAGCCTGCCGGTACAACCCTGGGCCGCCACAGGCTCTGGTGGTCCAACACTGATCCGCCATAGGACTCTAGCGGTCCAACACAAGAGCGCTAGATGAAGAAGCCACGCTGGCTTTGGCGCGCCCATCCCAGGCAGCCACAATGCTCTAGTGGTCATGCCTTGGCGCGCTAGAAGCCCTCTGGCGCCCGTACCTACGGCCGCTAGAGGCACGTGACTCCCAACGGTCAGAAAGCACTCGACTCGAGAAGCGACGGTCAAAAATGAGGTGGCGGTCTAACCCTAGGCCGCCACACCGTCTGGCCGTTTATCGTGCAGCCTCCAGACGATGTCGTGACCTACCGACAAAACAGTAACCTGTGGCGCACCCGCCTTGGGCCGCCACAGCGTCTGA
Organism: Amorphophallus konjac; assembly: GCA_022559845.1. Lineage (NCBI taxonomy): Eukaryota > Viridiplantae > Streptophyta > Magnoliopsida > Alismatales > Araceae > Amorphophallus > Amorphophallus konjac. Next base: position 156,469,898 of record CM040121.1, read on the forward strand.
CGCTCCTACCCTGGGCCGCTAGAGACTCTAGCGGTCTCTGGAAGGACGGCCACACCAGCCTGAGAACGGGCCGGCGGGAAAACCCCAAAAATCCAAACCACGCCCACAAACATCCATGGATGAGGGGGAAAACAAAGGGGAAGCTCCCTTATAGCCCCTAGCATGCATCTACGCCCTCGAATCGGTCCGAAACGTGACGAAACGGTAGATCGGCCGACCACTCCCCAAAACATGAATTTTCTCAAAAAAAGCTCAAATAGGCCCTCTCGGCTCACCACGGCCTACAAAACTTGCGGGAAAGGGAATGCACGAGCTGGGGGTCCATCTCCCTACCTCCATCGAAGATTTTGCGCCCCGAGCTCGCCGATCCACGAAGAAATCATCACGAAACCCTCGCCGGTTCACGATCCCACGAATCACCTCTACCATCGTCATCCTCGTCCCGAGCCCGTCGCTCCACGCCCCACGAGCCATGCCGCCCCACCCTCGTCTGCCTCTGTCGGCCGCCTAGAGTGAGAGGGGGAGAGGAGAGAACGTGAGAGAAGAGAGAGGGAAAAGGGAGAGAAATGAGACATGGGGAGAGAGAGAAAAAGGGGGGCTTTATATATAGAAAATCCAGAAATTACCAAAAATACGAAAAATAGGGAAAAGTCATCTCCCTGATCCTCGGAAGACACACAACGCAGTGGTAACGTCCCGGAGTCGGAGAACGCAACGGTTTGCCCTACACGGGGTTCCGAAGGTCTGACAGACAAAAACACGCGTAAAACCCACAACGTAACCCGGGACCCACACAGGCGCTCCGAAAAATCTAGAAAAATACCGGCGTGCTCCTCTCAACACCACGGACCCAAGAAAATTCATGGGCACCCCACCAACGGGTCCACAATCTGGTATAAAAGTCAGAAACCCACTCGGACATAATCCGCAACTCGCGGAAAGGCGATCCGAACCCACGGATCCAGATCCGAAAAATATCCAAAAAATTCGGGGCATTACACGACCACTTTGACGTACCGTCTGTTAGGATACCTGCCAGCCACCACGAAGATGACCTCAGCGGACATACCACCCCTCGGCACCACCGCTTCTGAGGAAGCGGACCAGCTAGAGAAGTCACCTGTTCAAAGGCCTGCACCAGGAAAAAGCGGGGACCACCTCTTCCAGAGCCGCGAAGACCTGGCACCTTCATGTCAGCATCAGAGGGATGCGCGTGGACAACGAGGCCAACACATCATACCTATGAGGCCAACACATTATCAGCAGGCCTACCCACTATCATGAGAGGTCTCCCACCAACAACGGAAGATGCCTCGTCACACGCCTACAAACCAGAGGAAAAGATGAGCATCAAGCGTAGGCTACAAAGGCAGAGACAGAATACACATGGATAAACTTCACTTAAAAAGCAAGAGAGGGGAGTAGAAGGAAATATCTCGTCCCCTTAGGGAAAGAACCTGTCCGGATCAAGGAGCAGAACCCCCTGCCAGAGTACAAGCGGTTAACCTTCTCCAAGGCCTCCCGCAAACCATCTAGGTATCCAAGCATGTATTGCTCAGAGACGCCACCACCGTTCTCCCCAGGTGCTGTCCACGGCTGTCACGGTGCCAGCAACGCTTTCCTTTGGAGGCGGAGGAGCTGGTAGAGAACCTGCAAGGCTCCATCATCAGACGAAGTGCCAAACTCCTCTGACGACATCTTGTAAAAACGCCCTCTTCCTGGCCCAGCAAACCAGAGATGCCCTGATGGCCCAACGGGGGTCGCCATTTATAGGGGAGGGACGAAGTTCCCCAAAGGGAGGTGGAGTCCTACCACCTCTTCAAAGCCTTAGGAACCGAAGCGGCAGATCCCGAAGGTCACGCCCTCTCAGGGTAACCCCCAAGGCGCCGCTCCGTATCCCCAGGAAATCTCAGTGCAAGCAGAGAAAGCAAGATACGTGGCAGATCCCAGAGATTCATCCCAGAGATTCTAGAGTTTGGGAAAAAGAAGAAAGTCTTCTATTCAAAAAGTGTAAGTACTATAGAAAGAGGCAACCGCCTCAGCATCGCAAGAAGAAAAATTACACAAAATGGAAAAGGAAAGTGGCAGATATCCCCTCAGGAAATTACCCCGACGGCGTTATCACGTGACCCGTCGTCCCCGGGCTCACGTGCGGTGGCAGCTTCCATAGTCGGCGGATCGTCAGTCAAATCGATCAGGCACTTCTTCACCAATGGGCCATCCCTGGCAGCCCGCCCACTGGTGCTCAGCTCCGGCCCCTGCTCCTCAGCTCCGACCTCCTCGTCCCCAGGCTCCTCCTCGCCGCCACTGGCCTCCGAGCCATAGCCTCGATGGAGGAGGAAGAGAAGGCACCGAGGCGCCAGGGCTCTTAGCCGCAGCCCAGAAAGTAGCCTTCCAACCTTCCTGGAAGTCACGATCGCATGCGGGCCCGAAGACTTCCAAGGCCACCGACGTGAGTTCGGCCCGGTAGGCCGAAGAAGAGCGGAACTTCCCCACTGCCTCCTCGCCGGCAGTAGTCATTGACGAGCGCAATTCAGCAAGTTGCACCTCCCCCTCCTGGGCCCAGGCCTCAACAGCTTTGATCAGTGCCCCTAGCCTGGAGGCATGGACAACAGCTGTCTCGTCCTGAGCATGAAAGAAGTGGTGATCCCGCTCCATCCCTGCGAGGGATCGCCCCATCTGCTCCAACTATTCTCGGAGCCAAGCAACTTCCGCCTTGGACATCTCCTGGCGCCCCTTGAGCTTCTCACACTTGGCCGTCGTCGCCACATGTGCGGCTCGACAATCCTCAAGTTCCCTCGCAAGGCCACTAAAGTGGTACCTCCACAAGCCCAGGGCCCTGGAAACGGTGCACACACTCTTCACAGCCAGACCAGACAGCTCCTCCTCGGCCTCAGGGCCGAATGCCCCGGTGCGCTCGCACCACCCGACGCTCTTGGTAATGAGGTCAGCGGCCGTCACGACCCCCGCGTACCCAATCGTGGCCTCCTCAGGTGGCAGATGGTGAGTGTGCGAGGGAACCTCGGGCGTCGAAAAGTGGGTCACTTCATCGACAACGGGGGCTTTGCCCTTATCATGAGCCTCTACCACTGGGGTAGGCGCAGGAGGGACAATGGCAGGCTCCTCAATCGGTGATGGCGGAGGAGGAACCTAAGAAGGAGGGGAAGCCCCAGACGAAGATGGTGGCGGAGCCCAACTTTGGGCCGGAGCAGAAACCCTATTCTTCTTCTACGGGCGACGCTAGTCGTCCGACGCCGCCAACTCGTCCACACTCAAAGGGATGCGTCCACCGCCAGGCATGGTGGACTCCACTTCGGCAGTACTAGCGACTTCCTCGGAGATGTCCCTCCGAGCACTCAACCCGCCACTGGATGTGGGAGCCGCGACCGAGCTCACTAAAGGCATCCCAGAGCGAAAGCAACCACAGCGTGAGGGGCAGCGACAGTCACCTGGCTGGCCCCTGGCTCGACGTGGTCCACAGGGCAAGGAGTACGCTGTGGTAACCACACTACCTCGTAGTGCCACCCCGGTAGTTCTGGTGCCCCTGTAATCAAATCCAAAAGAATCAGCTCAGTACGCCACCAACAAAGCCTGACCAGAAATCAAGGTTAGTACTCTGAGGCAATGGGGGGCTCAACCCCAGTTCCCAGAGTACCGCCGAAGCGAGCGTGAAGTCAGCATTGAAAAGGTGGAATTTGAGGTGGCTTTTATATTCTTGGACTCTTCCACGGTGGCCAAAGGCCACCTGTCCGACTAGACAGGGTGGACGCCCGTGAACCTCCAACCTTCAGAGTGATCGCGAGCACTCGACTTGGTGATATATACATAACGCTGTGCCCAACCCTTGAGGTTGGACGCAGCGTCATAGACTCGGACAATGTTGCGGCCGGGCCGAGCCTTTAAGTACGCGTAGGCACTGTCGGTCGGGCAGCGCCGAAGGCTGTAAAATTGTCGGAAGAGGTGAACGCTTAGCTCCACCGAAGCCTTCCAGCATACGAAGACAAAACAACAAAGGATGTGGCAGGAATTGGGGGATATCTCCCCTGGATGCCGACCATAATAGTGGACGACGGACCGGATAAAGGGATGTACAGGAAGGCGGAAGCCCGCCTGGAAGGATGCTACGGGGACCATGATGCCACCCGGAGGCAGACTCAGTTGATCATCATTGACGGTTGGGAAGATAATGTCGAAGTCGGGGGGGGGATTTGGAAAGCCTCCCGCAGCCCGTGGACCACCATATAGGCGACTAATGATGGGGAACGAGGATGACTGGGGCCCATGCTCGAAGTACTCGGAGCGCAACCACGACCGGAATCCACCTCCTCGACAGAAGAGGTGGGGCTGGCCCAGAGATTTCTCCTACGTGGCGGCATGGCTCTAGAAGACGGAAGACACAGAGCAAAGAAGAAGGCCCTCACCAGGTGACAAGGGAAGAAGCCTATAGCAAGCGCGTCAGATGACAAGAGGCAGAGGGAGTTCTAGAAAAGACCCTGTGACGGTTCTTATAGCCTCTCGAGGCAGAAGAGCCACTTCAGGGCCCTAGGGCAGGTGAAAAGGTGCCTGTCACTATCATAGTATGACCACCGGGCTCAGACGCCCGTTCGACGCCCGCGCTCCCAGACGACGAGCCCCACGTCATGATCATAGGAATGGCGCTTCTCGCAGCCAGAGGCGCCTTGTGCCCCAAGCAAGTGCCTGGGACCACTAGTCCCAATGATGCGAGGAAGCCACCCTCGCAACTAACCCTCTCATGCTCGACTCTCAGTTGCTTCCAAAGTGCTCGGCAACTGAGAGTAGGGGGCCTAATGAGGAGGGTAAATCCGGCTCGGCCCAGGACGAGCCCATCTATGACAAACCCAACTTGGCCCAAAGCCTGCCACCGTGCCCAAGGGTGCATGTCGGCTGTAGCCCATGTAAACGCGGCCCAATACGACATGACATCAGATTCGACAACACTGGAAAGGCTACGGCCCAGGCGCAATGACCGCCGGAAGAACCTCCAACAACCAACCGTTACCCCCCACGACGTTGGCTACTACCACATAAGAGGCGAGCACGCCCCACGAGTATCGTAAGACTCGCCCAAGAATTGGCCGACTCTGGGGTACTCGCCCCTCAACGGGAAACTCCCGCCACGATGCGGGAGACATTACTCTACTACTTACGCCCTTCCCGGTTAAGAGATAGTCCTCCCACTTTAGGACAACTGTGACGACCCGGACTTCGGATACCGGATATACCCAATAGGACTACAGAGTAGACCAGATACCACTTGGAACCCGTGAAGCCTCCCAAGAGCTGTAACGCTCCGAAGGGATAAACAGATTATCGTGTAGTACATTGAAGTCACAAATATAACAGTAAGCAATTAATTTTTCATTAATCAGGTTTGCTAAAGTAGCAGAAATAAAATTACTTTTTAATTAATAGTTAAAATTAACAATTATACCAGAGTCCAGTCCAAAGAAAAGATAAGTATAGTCCAACAGAAAGAAAACGTACACTGAGGTCGGGGGCAGCCCGACGCAGGTACTGCTGGAAACTACGAGCACGCCACATTAGGAATCGCAAAGGAAGCAGAGACGACCACACCTGAAAAGTAGGGGTGAGCCTCGTGTCACTGGCTTAGTAGGGGTCACGCGGATCCCCACTAAAAAATAACGCAGTAACACGGAACAACAACTAAAACAGTAGTAGTAGTAAAGCAGGAAAAGTTAAACTACAACTAGAAAGTAGTAAAAGAAAGCTGGGAGAGCAGGAGTTGAACGGCGAAAAGAAAATGGAAAGGCCACACCGAGCAAAACACGGTTGCCGAACAAACCACGACTCCCTAAACTACTCCAAACAATGACAGAAGGGTGAACCCTGATCTCACAAAGTCAGGAGTTACTGATCCATCGGTAGGCACAAGGCCTGAAGCGAAGGCCCTACAAAACTAGACAAAAGACCGTAGAAAAGACCTAGACAGACACACACACCAACGCATACATGACTAGATCATCATGCACGCAACAGAAAACTGATCTTGGACGAAGCCAAGAGTAGACTAACTCGGAAGGGGAACACAGACTCCAAGAAACACGAAAATCACGCGCCAAGTGACGGAAGCATCTCCTCACTAGAAGAACAGCCAGATGCGTCCACTGACGTCTTACACTGCGCCACAGGTATCTCGCTACGGACGCCGAGAACGATGGAGACTGAGATACTCACAGAACCAGAACAGGAACTACGTACAGTAACGAGTGACTAGTCAGGGTCACGCCCGTCGACGATCGTTCAAAACGCCCCTGACCACGTGTATACACACCGACTCTTGCCTAGAGAGCCAAGCCTCTAGCTAGTTTTTCCCCCAGCAGGACGCTACCGTAAAGTAGGGGCCCACAGAAACTAGCTTAAAAATCATATCTCGGGAACTGCCCTCACCACCTACTCCCAGCTGGGCCGACACTCGAGGCCGTCAGGCTACGACTAGTGGAGGCTCACTAGACACAGAGACTCTGAAACACGAGTGCTGAAGTACAGACATGCTAAGGATGCACTGTCGCACGTACTACGAAGCACCTAGACACATGGCGGTATACCAACTGCCACCAGACTCAGGATAGGACAACTAGACCTCCTGACATAATGATCCTTGAGTCACAAGACTCGGGGTCAAGATCGTCGCACAACGGCGGTAACAAGCCGCCAATCAGCCTAATCCTAAGCCACAGGAAAACGACACTGGATCATCAGATCTACACAACCGTGTAAAATGACACACGGAGACCTGAGGGAGCACCAAGACCCTCAATGCAATTGGACATGTAAACCGAGGTAAGACAGTACCTCAAGACATCCAGAACCATGTCTCGAGCTATCCAGAATAGTCGAGACACACACAAGGCTACGTGTCAACCTTTGGATCTTACCAGGTTGACCAGAACCTAGCAACGACTCTGAAGACTTAGAAGCAGTACAAAACACTACTCGAGCTAAGGACACTCTTGGCTATCCTATAACATGGTCATAGCCCTCATAGGATATCAAAAGACATCCACGGGACAACGGGCAAACTATAAGATCAAGCCAAGATGATTGGAAATCAAAATAACGGAAAATAACACTCCGAGACATAAACGGTCTACTGATCGGCCGTTATTCAGGGAAAAGCGGTCCTCCAAGGGCCGCTTACACAATAACATGGTCTATCGCGAAGTCGTTTAACTCTAAACCGACCAACATGAAACGGTCGCCCTTGAACCGCTTACAAGGTTGAATGGTTTCTGTAAAACCGTTTAACCGTCACGGCGAGTAAAACAAGGGATCGGTCGGATCTCGGCCTTTCCATGCCCCGTTCGCTCTAAAATGAAGGGGAAACAATCCTAACGACGATACAAGCCTTCCACAGACCGGAAGGGGTCAAAACGGCATCAAAATCGCAAGAAATAGGCGATTCTAACGAATCGACCCTAATGGAGTCACATGGGTTCCCGGGCTTCTACCAGCCCCAAATGACCACTGATCGCGATGAAACTTGCAGGAATGGAATGCTAACATGCTGGGGGTTCCAATGAAACCAACTGATCTGAAAACCGTCGCTATTTTTTGGCGAACCCAACGAACACCCCAAAAGCATGATTTTCTCGAACTTGAATGAAACCCACTCGTTCTCACACCATTCGTCGTAAAACTGCGAGGAAACATAGAACATGAGTAGGGCTTCCATCTCCCTACTTCCACTGAAGATTCCGTGTGCTGAAGCGACTAAACTGCACCAAAAACCGCCAAACGAACAAACCGCGCTAGCTTTGAATCCACCGAGGGATCACGCCGTGCCACGCTCAATCCGTCGCCCCATCATGCGTCCCGATCACTCCATCGCGTCCCCGCCTCGGCCAGCTCGGCAACGGTGCGTGCCCCGCGTCGAGAGAGCCAGAGGGGAGAGAGAACAAGAGAGAGAAAGAGAGGGTGAGAAATGAGAGGGAGGAGAGAGGAAAGGCAAATAAAAAGGAAAGAAATTAGGAATTTTCCTAATTTCCAAAAATCTGATTTTTATGTCAAAAATCCACTAATTCAGAAAATTATGAAAAAATAGCCGAGGCGATCCTCTCAAAGAGTCCATTGCAACTGTAGCGTCCTCGAGTCGATGAACTGAGAAATAATGTAACGACCCGAGAATCCGATTACTGGGAAGACTCGATAACCCGAGACTCGCACCGCCACCCACGAGTCCGAAGGCTCGGAAGGGTTAAAAGGATGGTGTGGAGATTACACAAGTATCACAAATAATTACAGAAATTAAACAGTTTATATAATTATGCAGGAAATAAATTTAACATTTTACATGATACATGGTCCACAAGATAACATAAAATAAACAACAGTAGTCCACAACTAGTACAGAGACAAGAAGGAAAAGTACAGCTACACGTGGCATACCCTGGCACTGACCTCTGGCACTAATGCTGGACAACTGAACCATGCTGAGCCTCAGATGCGCTCCCCTGAAGCCGCGCCTCGCCTGAAACATGGTGAAAACACGCAGAGAATGAGTCTCGGAACAAGACTCAGTAAGGATCACTCGAACCCTACCTCGTAAAATGGGAAAACCGCTACACTAGCAGTAAGCGGGTACCTCAGAAAGGGGAAGCCCTGCAATCAACAAAACACCGGTCTCACGACACGAAAGCCGACACACGTGCCACGGCGAAGCAACCGGAACTCAACGGTCAACCCGACCAAAAACCCGAAGGTTGAAGTCACAATGACTGACTGACAGTCTGTCACTCCGGACTCGACAGGAGTACCTCGCACTAGAAGCACAGTCGGTAGCGTCCCCTGACGCCTTACACCGCACCGCAGGTGAACTGCCTGACGTGGTACCGCCTACCAAAGGCACGAACACCGTACAAGTAACCGCAAAGTAAGTGACTAGCTAGGGTCACGCTCGTCAGCGCGTGTCCACTGTCCCCAACCGCGTGTGCACACACAGACCATGCGTCCTAGGTCTGGCCTCTGACTGGTTTTCCCCTTAGCCGGACTCTGGCTACAGACATGGGGCCCGACGGAAACCAGTCTAAAAAACCATCCTCTGGGTAAGCCCGTACACCTACTCCCAGGTGAGACCATCACACGAGTACTGGTGGGCTACGACTAGTGGAGCGTCACTAAAGGAGTAGACTCTCAAGTCAATGGAAAACCACGTCCGCCTCCGACAACGTATGGGGACCGTCCCATGTACCAGCACAGTCGCACGGTGACCCCGATCGGAAAAGAAACAGGACTGCAACCCATTCGGAGCAATCCTGAGCCTGGCGGTCTACCCTAGATGCACCACAAGCTCTAACGTCCTAGGGCTGGACCGTCACAGCCATCTGACGGCCCAACACAAGGGCGTCAGACCCTCAGTGCAAAACGGCGTGTGACGCGCCTACCCTGGTGCGTCACAGTCTGTGACGCGCCAGCCCTGGTGTGTCACATGACAAGATGAAACCAACTGTGACACGTACCACTCAGTTCGTCACAGTCTGTAACGGACCAACTTTGGTGTGTTACAGGGTGAGGATGCGTTAGCTCTGACGCACCCACATAGGGGCGTCACAAGGCTGTGACGCGCCAGGTCTGGTGCGTCACATGCCTTGACCCCCAACGGTCAAAAACCAACGGTCATGCCAACGGTCAGATCGTCCCTGACGGTCCAACCCAGGCGCGTCACAGCGCCGTGGCGGTCTATCGTGGGACCGTCACAGCCCACAGACCCCCAGTTGGCCAAAACAGAGCTGTGATGCACCCACCTAGGCGCGTCACATGGTGTGACGGTCACTGGAAGGACCGTCACACCGACCCGACGGTGAAACGGCGTGAAACGCCCAAAAATTCCAACCACGCCCCCATGCCTCCGTAGGAGAGGGGGAAATCAAAGGGGAAGACCCCTGGAGACCTCTAGCATGCTTCTAAGCCATCAAAACGTGAAATCATGGCCTAAAATCATAGATCGGGCGAACTCTCCCCAAATCATGGAAAACCCAAACCCAGCATGAAACCCCGTCTCTCGGCCTCCCCTCGGCCTACAAACCACGGGAATGGAATGCAAGAGGCTAGGGAACGTTACCCTACCTCAATTTCGCCTCGAGACGTGCCAGATCGTCCACGAATCACGATGAGAGCTTTTAGAATCCCCACTCCTTCACGCTTCCCACGAGCATCGCACGGCCATGAGATCGCCTCGCCACTACCCACGTCGCCGCTTCGTCGCCCCGCCGCCGTCTACAGCCGAAGAGAGGCCCGCCGCGGTCGAATGAGAGAGAGAGGGGAAGAGGGGCGCTCACAGTTGGGGAGGAAGAAGGAAGAGGAAGAAGAGGAAGGTGGGGGAGAGAGATAAAAAGAGAGGTATTTATAGAAAATCCAGAAATTCCAAAAAATACCAAAAAATTAAAAATCACATTTTTGCGATCCTCGGGACGCACCAATCGCAACGGTACCACTCTCGTCTAGGTGAACGACCCGGTTTACCCACAACGAGATTCCGAAGGATTTGCCGGAACACATACCGGAAATCGGAAAACACGCGCGGAAAAGTCACGGACACACTTCGGGCCTCCGAAACAAGTCCGGATCGAGCCGACCCGAACATGAAAGATGTCCGAAACCAAATTTCGGACACAACGGAGCTGGACACTCCGAGAAAGTAGATTCGGGACCCAAGAAGAAGGATCTAATAGGTCCGGGATATTACAAACCTCCCCGTTAATGAAATTTCATCCTCGAAATTGAGAACAACCGAAGGGGAAGGAAGAGGAAGACTCACTCAAACATGTAAGGGAACTGCTGACGCATCTCGTCCTCACGCTCCCAAGAAGCCTCACCACCAGAGTGCCGCTGCCACATCACCTTAACCAAGGGGATGACCTTGTTCCGCAGGCGCTGCTCTCGCCTATCCTCAATGCGAACGGGAAACTCTGGGAGAGAAAGATCTCGAGTCACCTCGGGCCAAATAGAATCCTCAAGCACATGAGAGTCATCGGGCATATACTTCCGCAACATTGAGACGTGGAACTGTTGTGCCCATGTGATCATTTGAGTCTTCCTGTGGTTTGGGTCATTCGACATCATCTTGTGGTCATTTGAGTTGTTGGATATTCTTGGTTTTGATAATAGCTAAACACTATAAGTCATTATTGTTTTCTACTCTCATATGACTGACAAACGTGATGTTTTGTTCATGACAGATATACCAATGAATGGACAAGGAATTGAGTAGAAATGGTAAAAATGAAAGCTCAATGATTGCGCCCTCGCACGCGGATCAACCTGCGTTGTCAGGTCGCGGGGATCAAAGGACTCAAGACAGTCAAGGTTGATTGAAGACTCAGTAATAAAACTTCAAGACAGTCAAGGTTGATGCCACAGATGAGAACGGACTGCTAAAGGACTCAAGCGACGGAGCTAAAGAGGTTAACGGACCGACCCGGGAAAACCCGAGGTCCGCCCAGCTGGCGGTCGACCGCCAGCACGGGGACCTAGCCAGTAGCTCCCAGTCTGCACGAGTCTCAGTGGCAGTTGACTGCCAGCCCAGTAGCGGTCGACCGGAATTTCCAGGGACTAAAATTCTACAGTGATTCTCTGTAGCGGTCGACCGCCAAAAGCCTCCGGTCGATCGCCAGCCCCGAGTCTTCAATGTTGACTTTATTTTTCACTTCGAGAAAAGCCCATTTCCTTGTATTTGTTTAACCCCAAAGTCACCCAATCCCCCATGGATTGTGGATCTGGTCTGAAGGATGTCCAAGGACCATTCTAAGTCTATAAAACCAACACAAGGAGGGTTAGAAACCCTAATGCTTCAAGGGGAACAACTAGATACCAAGGGAGGCTAAGGAGGAGATTCACAGGTACTGTAGCACCTCAGTGAACTGTGCTTTGGGCTGGAGTTCTTCATCCATCCAAGGTGATTCAAGCTTAGATCTGAAGCAAGCAACCTCCATGGAAGCTAGAAGCAATCAAGGCTCTCAAGGGTGATCTAAATTGCATCCTTAAACCTCTTCATCAACTCAAGGAGATCAAAAGGAAGATCAAAGCTACATCCATAGTCTTCCTCATCAACTAGAAGAGATTCAAGGAAGATCATATCTCAAGGAAGAAGACACCATTGAAGCATCAGATTCAAGCTCCAACAATCTCAGACAAGATTTTTCTTCTTTAGCATATTCCTTATCTTGTTTGAATAGCTTGATATTTGTTCTCTTTTCATTTCATTCAAACATTTGGAACTGAAGATCGTCCCTACCGGTGGTTAGTAGGAAGACAATCGGAAGTTGTCCGATCTGCGGTGTTTGACGTCCCTACCTGTGGTTAGTAGGAAGGTAATCGGAGGTCTTTTCGATTTGCGGTTCAGTGCGTGGCACTAGTGGAGCCTCACCGGATTTGGTGAGAGGTGGACGTAGGACTGGGGATTCAGTCCGAACCACCTTAAAATCTTTTGTGTTGTGGTTTGTTTTTGTGATTGCTTCGTTCTAGATGCATGCTTAGGTTCAAACCAATATATTAGTTGCTCATCTTGCCAAGTAAATCATAGTGTTCTTCGATAAGCTAGTTATATTCTGCTGCGATTTATTTTATCTAGCTATATAGAGGGTTACATTGTGAAAAGAGGGGTAGATCTATTCACCCCTCTCCTCTAGATCCGTTGTCCACTACTAAACAGGAACATGTCATGCACCGAAGCCAACTCAGGGGGTAACTGTAACTGATAAGCTACCTCACCGATGCGCTCCACAATGTGAAAGGGACCAATATAGCGGGGACTCAGCTTCCCACGCCGCCCAAAATGCATCACCCCCTTCATCGGAGAAACTCTCAAGAACACACGATCGCCAACGGCGAACGCGAGAGGCTACCTCCTCCGGTCAGCATAGCTCTTCTGCCGACTCTGGGCCGCCAACATGTTCTGACGAACCAGGTGCACGACATTCACACACTGCTGTACCAACTCTGGTCCCATCAAAACATGCTCACCAACCTCAAACCAATAAAGTGGAGTCCGACACGGACGCCCATACAACGCCTCATAAGGAGCCATGCCGATGCTCGAATGATAGCTGTTGTTGTAGGCAAACTCCACCAACAGTAAGTGGTGAATCCAACTCCCTTATCACTCTAGGCAGCAGGATCTCAACATATCCTCCAAAGTCTAGATGGTCCTCTCTGACTGACCATCTGACTGAGGATGGTACGCTGAGCTGAATGCTAAATCCATGCCAAGGGCTCGTTGAAAACTCCTCCAGAATCCAGAAGTGAAACACGGATCTCGATCTGACACAATGGAAATAGGAATTCCATGCAACGAAACGATCTGCTCCACATAAAGACGAGCCAACTTGGGCACACTCTAGCTGACTTTGACCGGTAACAACCGAGTCACTTTCGTCAGCCTATCCACCAGCAACCAAATACTGTCAAGTCCACCCGGAGTCCTGGGCAACCCCACCACGAAATCTGTGGTCACGTGGTCCCATTTCCACGCGGGAACATCCAAGGGCTGGAGAGTACCTCCTGGTCGCTGATGCTCCGCCTTCACCTACTGACAGGTCAGGCACCTGGCCACAAACTCGGCCACATCTCTCTTCATGCCAGGCCACCAGAACTGCCTCCCCAAGTTCCGATACATCTTTGTCGCACCCGGGTGCACGGTGTACCTGCTCCCATGAGCCTCGCACAACACCGCACGACGAACCTGGTCCTCGGCTGGGAAGTACAGCCTGCCACAAAATCTCACAACACCGTCCTCGCCAAGCTCCACATCAGCCATGGCCAAAATTCAGGGTAACTCAGGGTCTGCATGCTGAGCCTCTGTCACCTGACGGCGGATAGCAGGCGTGACAGTCAAGCTCACTAGCACCGCTAACCCTGGCTCTCGGGGAATCTTGAGCCTGAATGACACTTCGGGCACTTGTTCCCAGAGCCTCCACTTCCTCAACATCAAGGCACTGACCGTGACCTTCTGACTCAAAGCATCGGCGATGACATTCATCCTACCCGACTGATAAGACAGGGTGAGGTCAAAATCCTTCATATACTTCATCCAACGCCTCTGTCTGAGGTTAAGGTCCCTCTGCGTGAACACATGCCTCAAACTCTGATGGTCAGTGAACACCTCGAACTTCTCACCGTATAGGTAATGCCTCCAGATCTTCAATGCGAAGATCACAGCTGCCAATTCCAGGTCATGGGTAGGGTAGTTCTCCTCGCGGGGCTTCAGCTTCCGAGATGCATATGCCACCACTCTACCATGCTGCATCAACATAGCACCCAATCCGACCTCGGAAGCATCTGTACACACCACAAAACCTCCCAATCTAGAAGGTAAAACCAACACCGGAGCCGAGGTGAGTAATCTCTTCAGTTCCCTGAAACTCTGCTCACACTCATCGGTCCAGACAAAGGGCACATCCTTCTGCGTAAGTCTGGTCATCGGGGCCGTGATGCGAGAAAAATCCTGGATAAATCGTCGATAATAGCCCGCAAGCCCCAAGAAACTCTGGATCTTCGTCATAGACCTCGACCTCAGCCACTACATTACTGCCTCGACCTTGGCAGGGTCCACGGAAATACCATCACCAGAAATCACGTGCCCTAAAAAGTGCACCTCACGAAGCTAGAACTCGCACTTACTGAGCTTCGCATACAACTGGTGATCTCACAACGTCTGTAGCACCACACCCAAATGGTACGCGTGCTCTTCGACAGACCGCGAATAAACAAGAATGTCATCCACAGATCCAAGTAGGGATGGAACACCCTCTACATCAAGTCCATGAAGGCTGTGGGGGCATTGGTAAGCCCGAATGGCATTACCAAGAACTCATAATGCCCGTACCTCATACTGAACGCAGTCTTCTCTACATCGGACTCGCGAATCCTCTGCTGATAGTAACCGGACCGTAAATCAATCCGCGAGAACACTCGAGCAGACTAAAGCTGGTCGAACAAATCGTCAATCCGTGGTAACAGATACTTGTTCTTAATGGTCACCTCATTCAGCTGCCGGTAATCAATGCACAACCGCAAGCTACCATCCTTCTTCTTCACGAACAACACTGGCGCACCCCAAGGGGAAAAGCTAGGACGAATGTACCGCTTGGCTAGCAACTCCTGTAACTGCACGCTCAACTCCATCAACTCAGCGGCGGCCATATGGTAGGGAGCCTTCGTCAAAGGTCCCGTACCAGGCACAATCTTGATCACGAAATCAATCTCCCACTGGGGAGGCAATCTAGGTAAGTCCTCCGAAAAAATATCGAGAAACTCGCACACCACCGGAATGTCCTTGACATCCGACTCCATCCGGTCTGCCACGACCACAGAAGCCAGAAAACCCTGTCAACCCGCATCAAGCATACAACGAGCTCGAATCGCAGAAATGAGAAAACGGGAAGAGGAAGACCTGATACCTTAGAAATAGAAGATGGGTCCACGAAGTCGTCAAAAATAAACCCTCTTCGAGCCATAATCCACCAAAGCATGATGTGCCTTGAGCCAATCCATGCCCAAAATCACATCAAAGTCCTGAAGCGGCAACGCATAGAGCCTAGCTGGCAAACTCCGCCCTTCAACTCACATAGGAACCTCATTGAAACAATACGGAGTGATCATAAAATCACCCGAAGGCAACTCCACTGCCATATCACAGGACAACTGGGTCACCGGCTCCTCAATACTCAGCGTGAAATCCTCCGAAATAAACGAATGAGACACGCCAGAATCAAACAAAACCTGAGCCGCACAACCCAAAATATGAACGATACCTTCCACGAGTTGTGATGCCATTGCCTATGCCCTGGTCATGTGTGTAATCTGGCCTCGTGCTCTCTGCCTGCCTCCCACACTAGCTGACCTGGGTAGCGGCGGATATTGTCCCTACTGCTACTGCTGCTACTGTGGCCTCTGCTGCTGCTGAGGAAACTGCTACTGCTGCCTCTGAGGACAGTCACACGCCGTATGCCTTGGCTGGTCACACCAGAAATAAACTATCGGCGCCGTTCATTGCCTGTCTAGATGGGACTCACCACACCGGGGACACACCGAACGAGACCCACCGACTGATCCCTGACGCTGAAAAGGAATCGGCTGCTGTACACTACCCGATGATGCCTGCCCCTGATCCTTGGGCTTCTTTCGAAAACTCTTCTTAGAGCCAAAAGACACAGATCCTGTCGCCGACGCTGCCGGTGCCGGCGCTCTTGAACCACCCGACGCAAGCTGAAAAGAGCCCTGCTGCTAGGTAGCCGACTGCTAGCTATGACCCGATAAAGACTGCCCCTGGCTAATCGGTCCTCGAGTCCTCTGCATATCCATCTCCAAATAAGCCGCAACACGAGACGCTATCTCCAAATCACTGGCAACGTTCGCGATCAAATGGTGTCTCAACTCCTGGCTCAAGCCCTATACGAACTGTGCGGTCTTCACCTTCTCATGATCCATGATATGAGGTGCATAACGACCCAGCTCAACAAATCGGGCCCTGTACTGCAACACAGACATGTCGCCCTAGACCAGCTCCAGAAACTCACGCATCCGCTGCGTAGCAATATACTCTAGACAGTACGTACGCTCAAAAGTGCTGACAAAGTCGCTCCACTCGATCTGCTCAAGTGGCCGGGACTGAAAAGACATCTTCCACTCGAAAGACCACCACGCTCGAGCCGTACCCTGCAACTGGTTGTAGGCCAACATCACCCTGTCCTCTGCAGTACACCGCGCGGAATTGAACACCTGCTCCATCTCGTCGAGCCAACTCCGAGCCAAATCAGGGTCTGACTGACCGGCATAGTAAGGTGGATGGAACTGCATGAAATCCCTCACTACTCGGCCTGGCCCACCCCTGGTTGACGAGCCCTCACCAGCCTCTCCGTCGAACTGCTGCGACATAAGCTGGTACATGCCATGGAAGAAATCCTTGGCCCCCGGAAACCTCGCAGTATCCACTGCCACGGTGGCCGCTGGTGGCACTCTACTCTGCTCCTCCTGCTCCTGCTGAACCTCCTGCTGGATCTCCTGAACTCCAGCCGACTGCCCCTGCTGAGAGCGAGTGGTCCGCCTCGGTGCCATGCTCGCTCCTGAAGCAAAAGATAGAAAACATGGAAACAACAAGGTTAAGAAAAACACACGATGCCCGATGCCAGCGTCAACTATACATCATCGCTGTGGACTAGTGGACCACTACAATTACTTATGATTCTCGCGTAATCCCACAACCGCGCTCTGATACCAGCTGTAACGACCCGAGAATCCGATTACCGGGAAGGCCCGATAACCCGAGACTCGCACTGCCACCCACGAGTCTGAAGGCTCGGAAGGGTTAAAAGGATGGTGTGGAGACTACACAAGTATCACAAATAATTACAGAAATTAAACAGTTTATATAATTAAGCATGAAAGAAATTTAACATTTTACATGATACATGGTCCACAAGATAACATAAAATAAAGAACAGTAGTCCACAACTAGTACAGAGACAAGAAGAACAAGTACAGCTACACGGGGCATACCCCGGCTCTGACCTCTGGCACTAACGCCGGGCACCTGAACCACGCTGAGCCTCGGACGCGCTCCCCTGAAGCCGCGCCTCGCCTGAAACACGGTGAAAACACGCAAGGAATGAGTCTCGAAACAAGACTCAGTAGGAAAAATAGCTACACTAGCAGTAAGCGGGTACCTCAGAAAGGGGAAGCCCTGCAATCTACAAAATATCGGTCTCACGGCACGAAAGCCGACACACGTGCCGCGGCAAAGCAATCGGAACTCAACGGTCAACCCGACCAAAAACTAGAAGGTCGAAGTCATAACGACTGACTGACAGTCTGTCACTCCGGACTCGATAGGAGTACCTCGCACTAGAAGCACAGTCGGTAGCGTCCCTTGATGTCTTACACCGCACCGTAGGTGAACTGCCTGACGTGGTAGCGCCTACCAAAGGCACGGACACCGTACAAGTAACCGCAAAGCAAGTGACTAGCTGGGGTCACGCTCGTCAGCGCGTGTCCATTGCCCCCAACCACATGTGCAGACACAGACCATGCGTCCTAGGTCTGGCCTCTGACTGGTTTTCCCCTTAGCCGGACTCTGGCTATAGACGTGGGGCCAGACGAAAATCAGTCTAAAAAATCATCCTCAGGGTAAGCCCGTACACCTACTCCGAGGTGAGACCAGCACACGCGTACTCGTGGGCTACGACTAGTGGAGGGTCACTAAAGGAGTAGACTCTCAAGTCAATGGAAAACCACGTTCGCATCCGATGACGTACGGGGACCGTCCCACGTACCAGCACCGTCGCACAGTGACTCCGGTCCGAAAAGAAACAGGACTGCAACCCATCCGAAGCAATCCTGAGCCTGGCGTTCTACCCTAGATGCGCCACAGGCTCTAATGGTCTAGGGCTGGACCGTCACAGCCATTTGACGGACCAACACAGGGGCGTCAGACCCTCAATGCAAAACGGCGTGTGACGCGCCTACCCTGGTGCGTCACATGACAAGAAGAAACCAACTGTGACGCGTGCCACTCGGTTCGTCACAGTCTGTAACGGACCAACTCTGGTGCATTACAGGGTGAGGCTGCGTCAGCTCTGATGCACCCACACAGGGGCGTCACAAGGCTGTGACGCGCCAGGTGTGGTGCGTCACATGCCTTGACCCCCAACGGTCAAAAACCAACGGTCATGCCAACGGTCAGATCGTCCCTGACGGTCCGACCCAAGCGCGTCACAGCGCCATGGCGGTCTATCGTGGGACCATCACAGACCCCCAGTTGGCCAAAATAGAGCTGTGATGCACCCACCTAGGCGCATCACATGGTGTGACGGTCACTGGAAGGACCGTCACACCGACCCGACGGCAAAACGGCGTGAAACACCCAAAAATTCCAACCACGCCCCCATGCCTCCGTAGGAGAGGGGGAAATCAAAGGGGAAGACCCCTGGGGACATCTAGCATGCTTCTAAGCCATCAAAACGTGAAATCATGGCCTAAAATCATAGATCGGGCGAACTCTCCCCAAATCATGGAAAACCCAAACCCGGCATGAAACCCGATCTCTCGGCCTCCCCTCGGCCTACAAACCACGGGAATGGAACGCAATAGGCTAGGGAACGTCACCCTACCTCAATTTCTCCTCGAGAGGCGCCGGATCATCCACGAATCATGATGAGAACTTTTAGAATCCCCGCTCCTTCACGCTTCCCACGAGCACCGCACGCCCACGAGATCACCTCGCCGCTACCTACGTCGCCGCGCCGTCGCCCCGCCGCCGTCTGCAACCGAAGAGAGGCCCACCGCGGTCGAATGAGAGAGAGAGGGGAAGAGGGGCGCTCACGGTTGGGGAGGAAGAAGGAAGAGGAAGAAGAGGAAGGTGGGGGAGACAGAGAAAAAGAGAGGTATTTATAGAAAATCCAGAAATTCCAAAAAATACCAAAAAATTAAAAATCACATTTCCGCGATCCTCGGGACGCACCGATCGAAGCGGTACCACTCTCGTCTAGGTGAACGACGCAGTTCACCCGCAATGAGATTCCGAAGGATTTGCCGGAACACACACCGGAAATCAGAAAACATGCATGGAAAAGTCACGGACACACACCGGGCCTCCGAAACAACTCCGGATCGCGCCGACCTGAACACGAAAGATGTCTGAAATGAAATTTCGGACACAACGGAGCCAGACACTCTGAGAAAGCAGATCCGGGTCCCAAGAAGAAGGATCTGAAAGGTTCAGGATATTATAAATAAACTCACCACTGGGTTCCGTAACTTGTACGTGAGAAAAACCCACACGGATCTTAAAACTCAACTCAGGACCCACAAAAGTTATCCGAAAGCACTCCGATAAGGATCCAAAAGATTCGATATGAATCCAGGGTATTACAGCCTCCCCTCCTTCAAGAAATTTTATCCACAAAATTTAAGGAACTACCAAGGAGAAGTAGGGAAGAACAAACCCAAGCATCTGAACTCGGAACAACACAAATCTCAAAAACTATGATTCAGAGGAACACTGCCAGACCATAATCACAAGCATACACTCTAGATCTCAAGGGAAATCGATCCACTGAACGTTCATGGTACACAAGTGAACACAAGTCTCACACCTCCGAAATAAGGCAACGCCGCTTCTGTCTCACGGGAAAGGAGACACGACCCATGCCACGATAACAGCAACCAATAACACAAAATGACAGATACAGCAAGCATCAGCGTAAATAAGGAAACATAGTCCTCTTAGCTGACACCTCAACATCATCGGCTCCAGTGCCAAAGGCAACCACGAAAGCCTGGCACACATGACGTCATCGACAGCACTGAACCACAAACACAATCAAGTCAGTCCTCACTCAGATATTACATCTGATCAAGTCGCAAGCTAACTCCATCAGGAAAGAAGAGTATATCACAACCAACTGACAAGACTTTGGTCCACACAATGCCAAGATAGATTCACAGGGAAACAATGACAAAACGACAACAACGACAACAACAGCACATGCAGGATCCCGGCTCCGTACAGAACACAGAACCACAGAACACAACTGCAAGCTGGGTCACATCAAGGCACGATAACAGTCACACCCCGAGCTTTTATGATAGTGGAAGACTCGCTCGAGAAACGTAAACAGCCGGCATGGTAAATCTCTTGCAAGCAAGAATGATCAGAGCGCAAGACAATCACACACATAAATGCAATTTGCACAACAATTTAGTCAAACTCCAACTTTATTTCATAAATGATCAAAATACTCTTTTACAATAACCTTTTCATCATTTTCCATTCCACTAGACTCAAGAAATGAGAAATTACAAAGACTCGACATAACATTGTAGACTTCCTAAGTCTTCACTCTCCATTTGATATGACTTTCATTCGCTCTCGGACCTGCTACTTGTATAACCCGAATCCGAATTCGTATCACTTCCATCTCCTGAAAAGATTGGAAATAGATAATGGGCACACTTCCCTAGTAGGTATCTTTGCATCAACATGATTAGCACTATTAAAGTAATTAACATTTTAGCTCTAAGGTAAAATCATGCGAATGCGATAAATCATGCGATTAAACCAAAGTAACAAAACGATCATGTAAGATAGGATGAACGAGTATGAACTAGCAAGAATGTAACAAGTATGATCAAGAATGTAGCATGGCCTTTCATGAACAAGAATGCACTTTCACTTTTCACTTTCATAACCATAAAGGATACGCACGAGAACGTCAATCATGTAGCAATTCACTAGATTTTCACGAGTGCTCATGGATTTCACTTATTTATAAAGAAAGTACTCCCAGCGCAATGCGACGCCAGCAGCATCATACCCCATGGTTTATAATAGTATGTTTCCGGTAATCAGCCGAGGGGACTAGTATAGAGTCCTTAGACACAATCAGCGCCCGAACTACATCTTCACGTATAAATCAAGCTACTTCCATGAGTGTAACAATAAAGTATGGCCAAGAATGTAACCATTCAATCAATAAGTTCATGACAATAATTATCAAAGAACGAATGCTTCTATTAAGAATATGAGATATCAATAATGACTTAAACAAGGTTATGCTTATGGAAATAAATTGGCAGCATAACGGTACGTTCTTTATTTTCCATTCATTATATTAGGTTTCTTGATCAATATGATAAGTTCTAGATCATCAAGAGTCCATCTAGAAATCTTAGAAAATAAACCATTGGGTCAAACCTTGGGTTAACATACTTAAGCTTTGTGATGGTCTTGTACTGAACCGTTACATAACGTGACGCTCCAGTGTTGGGCCGTTACATTAGTCTGAATCCAGAAACAGTAAAATAGACTCAGTGAAATGTGACGGTCGTATATTGGGCCGTTAGATGATCCTGACAGTCCAGTATAGATCCATTACATTGCCAGAACCAGAAAACATCGATAGTGTTTTCTAATCAATTGGGTTTTAAAGGTACAACCAACTCGGCGTCCTAGTGGGAATCCCAGGCTCGCGGAGAATTACGGAGGCCTTGAAACAAGATTTCCTAGTCTATTGGAAGGAATATCCAATAGAGAGGTCCTCATGTCCAAGAATAATATTCCTATAGTGCAAAGTGAACTAATGGACATATACCTGAATATATGCCATGTACTTAGAGAAATGACTCTATTGATAGAGAGGATGTGTAACAATAGGAAATCATGATAAAACTCCATCAATACATCTTTGGAAAATCATGATTTAGATACAAAACTATAGAATTTTGGCACATGAAATTAACATAATTTAAAATGACTTAAGATACCTTAATCATACAATTTCTATTATAAATCAGTAAATAATCTTAAAGACATGAAATCAGGTCAAAACTTAGATAACTAGGCTTATTTATAAGTTAAAATTGACTATTTTTTCAATTCTGTCTCCAGTTCTCCTGATGGTCGAGAGTGGGTGCGTCACAGTGATTGTGACGGTTTATCGAGGGGCCATTATAGTAGTGTAACGCTCCTGTTATGGTGCGCCAGAGACAACGGAGCAATTAAAATGCAACAGAGGGTGTGACGGCTTATCGTAAGGCCATTACAGTGTTGTGACGCTCTAAGTATGATGCGTCAGAGTCCCTACTAACAGTATAAGAAAATTAAAAGACTGTGATTTGAAACCATGTCATGTTTTGAAAAGATTTAACTACCCCAATCATGACAAAACGAAGTAAAGGTCATCTAGATGCATAGATTGCAGTGAATTGACAAGATAATATCTTTGATCTCTGATTAGGGCTAAGGATATGATGTATGCAGGAACCCACTAAAACATGAAATTCATAGTCTATAATGCATGAAATCAAACACAATTAGAGGGCTTTTATACCTAACAAGATGTTTTTGCCAATCATGAGATAACCTACCGCTTAACTAGGCTTTAAGCTTCTAATTTGAATATAAAAGACGTGCCCTAGTTCTCCCTTTCCAGTGAGTTTCTAGCAACTTCACGCTGCTCTAGCTCCTCAGCCTCTTGACCTAAGGATGTCAAATTTTGAGGGTACGAAGATGAAACTAAGGTGAACAAAAAGTTCTAAAGGATTGAACTCTAATTATCTTGTTTAGATGTCCTAATCTCTTGATCTTCAGGGGTCTTGTGTTTAGTTTCCTGGGTTGCTAAGGTCCGACCAGCAACTTTGGAAGCTTCAATCTCCTTGGTTGCTTGATCTCTTAACATGAAATTTAGAGAACTATTAGTCTAAAGTATACTAAACAAAATCTTCTAAAGAACTTACCCGAAATTATATCTCCTTACCTTGATTCTTCACGAGCCAAAAGTAAAGGTCGCTCAGTTCAGAATTAGGTCCTTTTTATAGGGTTTTCGCTAGGGTTTGAGATTTAGATCGATTCTAGAGTCCTTAATCAGTCAGAACCTGATCCCTAAGAGTCCCTAGTAATGTTATAAGCTCTCCCAAGTTGATCTCTTACAGATAGGATCCCAAAGTTCCAATCTTTCTACTAGTTCTTCCATTCACGGAACTATCAGGGTGTAACGCATCAGTCTAGGTGCGTTACGTGGCTGTGGCGGTCGCACGATAGACCGTTACATCCAACGTGCACAGAGTTCAACATAAATCAAACTCTTTTGTTAATTATCTATATTATTATCCATAAAAATGGTATTTATCCTTAAAATACGTAAATAGGCTAAATAACATTCTAGAATATGGGCCAAACTTAATGCGCTTGGTCTTTTAACCTTTTGGGTTTCAATTATCAAAGCTGGAAAAATTACTTAACATAAATTGGGCCTTATAATGATTTATTTAATCTAATATTTATTTATTAATCCATTTTGGGTCTTTAAAATTCTCAGAAAATAATTAAATATACCAAAAATAATTTATAAAAATTCTGGGGCCTTACACCCTTCCCCACTTAAGAGAATTTGGTCCCCAAATTCAATATATGAGTTTTTTATGGAGAGTGTACGTATTTTAATGTATTAAGAATTAACGTAATGTGAATGGGTTAAGAGAGTACCTTTTATCATCTCACCTCCCTCGTCTAGAATGGCATTTAATCGACCTCGCTTCCCGCGTCCGTTGATATCCCTTGAAGATTGTTCATTTATGAGAGGACACAAGGGCAAGCGATGTTCCCGGCTTCCACATTTGAGGCATGCGCCGAGACGCTTCCAACATTCTTCTGCCGAGTGCCCAAATTTTTCACAAAATGAGCAAGGTGCCACGGCTTGCTCCTTCTCTTCTTTAACTTTCTTGTTCTTTCCATTTCCATTTCCATTTCTTTTTCCATTACCGTTCCCATGACGGGACCTCTTAATGTGACGATTTTCACCGTCATCCACTTCTTGTTCTTCTCACCTATCATATCTTCGGCTTGACCTTTCTCCTCGAAGCCTTTCCACCATCTCCATGGTTCTTTCACATAGGTGCGCTCTTTGAACCATCTTCGTATAGGTGTAGATATTCTGGGTTCCAAGTTGTTGGATAAATCCGAGTCTTAAACCATCCATAAATCGGTTGGCTTTCAATAAATTTGTGCTTACCAAGTGAGGAGCATAAGGTGCTAGTCGAGAGAATTGTAATTCATATTCTGTTACGGACATCGTGCCTTATTTTAAGGAGGCAAATTCCATAGCCTTCCTCTCTTTTACATGCTCGGAAAAGTACTTGGCTCGGAAAAGTGTAAGAAAACCCTCCCATGTATGAGGTGCATCTGCAGGTGGTGCCGGAATGGATTTCCACCATGTACGAGCATCCTTGTTAAGTTGGAGCGTGGCAAGTCGAACCTTCTCCTGGTCGGTGTATTGCATGACATCGAATATTCGATTCATTTCATCGATCCAATTTTCCGCTTCATCCGGGTTAGAAGATCCAGAGAATCATGGAGGATTTAAACTTTGGAAATTACTGTGCAAGTTACCCCCGCCAACCCTTCCACCGACTTGGGCCACTGTTTGTAGGGCTTGAGTAAGTGCCGCAACAGTTTGCTGCATCTCGTCCAAGTTTATACGATGAGCCATTGAGAATCAAGGTACGTAAGATTCAAGGACATTTTAGTTATTTAGAGTCAGGAAGATTTTTCCTAAGATAATTTCTATATAACTATCTCATCCCGGGCTCTACCAAATCCTCGCATGGGTAAGGAAATTTCTTCCTTAGTTCATAGCTAGGGGTCCTTAAACCTTAGACTTATCCTATGACATGACTCTTCTTCCTAAGTCCTGAGACTTAGGCTCTGATACCAACTTAATTGTCATGCCCCGAGCCTTTATGACAGTGGAAGACTCGCTCGAGAAATGTGAACAGCCGGCATGGTAAGTGTAGTGCCCTAGAAATTTTAAATAATTTTTAAGAATTTATAAAGGCCTAAATAAATTTATAAATGGTTATTATGAGGCCAAGTGGTGTTAATCAATTAACCCAAACCACTTAATTAAAGTCCAAAAGGTTTTAGCTCTGGCCCATTAAAGTTTGGCCCACATTCTAGAAGGTAATTAAGTCTATCCACAGATATTAAGGATAAATACTAATAATATAAGATATTGATTTGGATAATTAACAAAAGAATTTTCATAATATGAAACTCTAAGCTACGATGACTGTAATGGTCTATCATAAGACCGCCACAGACATGTAACGCATGGTCACTCGACCGTTACATTCCTGTTAGTTCCGTAAGTAAAGGGACTCATGAAAAGATTAGAACTTGATGTTCCTATCCACTATGGATCAACTTGGGAAGGATTGTAAAAACTCTAAGGACTCTTAGAGATTAGGATTTGATGAAATAAGGACTCTAAACTCGATCTAATCCTCAAGCCCTAGCCTAAACTCTATAAATAGGGCATAGTTCTGAACTGTGCGACCCTTACTTTTTGGACGTAAAGAAGCAAGGTAAGGAGTCATTATCTCAGGTAAGTTCTTTAGAGGTATTTGTTTACAATACTTTAGACTAACTCCCCTCCGAATTTCACATCGTTAGGTCAAGAGGGCGTGGAGTTAGAGCCTAAAGAAGTTGCTGAAAAAGTCACAAGAGAAGGAAGGGATCTAGGGCAAGGTTCTCAACCAAATTCAGAAACTACAGTCTAAGTACGAGGTAGGTTATCTCATGAACGGAAAAAATAACATGATAGGACTAAAAGCCCTCTGGTTTGATTGAATTCCATGCATTATAGAGCATTGATTTCATGTTTTATTTGTTCTATGCACATCATGCACCTCTTAGCCAAATTAAGAAATTAAAACATGACTATTCATCTATTCAAGATTACCTATGCATGTAGATGGCCTTACTTCGTTAACATGATTAGAAGCTCATCATGTTTTGATAAAAGACATGATGTGAGTTGATCTCTTAGTGTTATGATTGTTTTCTATTAACAGATACTGTAACGCACTAGCATAGGACCGTCACTTTCAAGTAACGGCCCTACTACAGACCGTTACAAACTCTGTAGTATTTGAATTGTACTGATGTTTCTAACGCGCTTGGACAGACGCGTTACAATCATGTAACGGCTGGGTCCTGACCGTCACTTTCACTGTGACGCCCCATCTCCAGACCGTTATATCATGTGTTCTGTCAACCCTATGACTGAATACAACCTGCCAATCTTATTATGGTTAAAGCCTAGTTACTTAAGTTTTAAACATAATCATGTGATTTTAAGGATATTTGATTATTCAGGATAGGTATTGCATGTTTTATCATCACTTCTACTTAAGTTATGTTAAACCAAATTCTATAGTTTTGTACTATAAAACATGACTTTTTAACATTGTATTGACAGAATTTTTATCACGATTTTCACTTTGATTATACATGTCTCTCTTGTCAATAGAGTCAATTCTATAAGTACATGGCACATATTCCGATATGTCGCCATTAGTTCACACCTTGCACTATAGGAACACAATCTTGGACATGAGGACCTCTCTATTGGATAATCCTTCCAATGGACTAGGAAATCATTGTTTCAAGGCCTCCGTAATTCTCCGCGAGCCTGGGATTCCCACTAGGACGCCGAGTTGGTTGTACCAATGAAAGCCCATCAATTAGAACACTATATCGTGGTTTTTGATTTTTAAAATATAACGGCCTTGAACTGGACCGTCAGGCTCACGTAACGGCCCAGTGCCAGACCGTCAAATTCCTCTGGGTCTATTTTTTATCCTTCTGGACTTGGATCACTGTAACGGACTATTACTGGCGCGTTACATAATGTAACGGACCAGCCAATGACCGTTACATTGCTTGTATATGTTAACCCAAGGTTTGACCAAGGGTTGATATTCCATTGATTCTAGACAAACCTTGATGATCTAGAACTTGTCATATTGCTTAAATTGATCTAAAAGAAATGGAAGTTAAGGAAAATACCGTTATGTTGTCGATTTATTCTATAAGCATGACTTAGTTTAAATATCATTCTTGATCTCATATATTCATAATTGAAGCATTCATTCATTGATTATTGTTATCATGGAATTATTGGAAGTGCTATATTCTTGGCCATACGTTACTGTTATACTGCGTGGAAATAGCTTAATTTATAACTGAAGATGCGATCGAGCACTGATTGTGTTCAAGGGCTCTATGCTAGTCCCCTCGGCTGATTGCCGGAAACATACTATTTTATAAACCATGGGGTATGATGCTACTGACGTCGCATTGCGCTGGGAGTACTATTTCTATAAATAAGTGAAGATCCACGGCACAACATGACATTCTTGCTTGATATTCCACAGAAATTCACGAAGCACTTGCTCTTAAGCATAAGATGCTAAAGTGAGGAATATGTGGCTTGCTAGTACAATCTCATTACATTCTTATTCATGGAAGGCCAATATCATGTTCTTGTTATATTCTTGATAGTTCATTCTTGATCATTCTATCTTACATGGTTATCTTGTTTCTATTGATTCGATCGCATGATTGATTCGCATTCGCATGATTTTACCTTATTTGTTTAGAACAAAATGATTATTACTTAAATAGTGCCTTCATGTTGATGCGAAGATATCTACTGGGCAAGTGTGCTCATGACCTATTTTCCAATATTTTTCAGGAGATGGAAATAGTTCGGATTCGGATTCGGGCTATACTAGTAGCGGGTCTGGAAATGAGTGAAAGTATTATAAAGATGAGAGTGAAGACTTAGGAAGTTAAAGTGTCTAGATTGAGTCAATGTAATTTTCTTATTTCTTGAGTCTAGTAGAATGGAAATCAAATTAGTGATTGTATCTTGAATATTGATCATTTATGAAATAAAGTTGGAGTTTGAATATTATTGTGCAATTGCATTTATTTGGGTGATTGTCTTGCGCTCTGATTGATTCTTGCTTGTGAGAGGCTTACCATGCCGGCTGTTCGCGCTCCCCGAGCGAGTCTTCCGCTGTAATTAAAGGCTCGGGGCGTGACAGTTAAGGTGGTATCAGAGCCTAAGTCTCAGGACTTAAGAAAAAGAGTCATGTCATAGGATAAGTCCAAGGTTAAGGACCCCTACCTATGAACTAAGGAAAAATTCCACACCCATGTGAGGATTGAGTAGAACCCGGGATAAGATAACTAATTAGTTTAAGATTTATTATGCTTATTCCAATATTCATGAGAAATAACAAGTTGTTATTTTCTCTCAGGTACCTTATTATTCTTATCATGGCTCATCGTGTAGATTGGGACGGTATGCAACAAACTGTTGCCGGCCTCACCCAGGCACTACAAACTATAGCACAAGGTGGTGCGGGGGCAAGGGCAGGAGACCTTCATCGTAATTTCCAGAGTCTAAATCCTCCGCGTTTCTATGGATCTTTCAATCCAGACGAAGCAGAAAATTGGATCGACGAGATGAATAGGATATTTGATGTTATTCAATGCACTGATCAGGAGAAAGTCCGTCTAGCTACGTTCCAATTAAACAAGGATGCCCGCACTTGGTGGAAATCGATTCCGGCACCTCCAGCCGATGCGCCACATACATGGAATGTTTTTCTCACTTTATTCCGTGCCAAATATTTCTCCGAGCATGTAAAGGAAAGGAAGGCTATGGAGTTTGCCTCCCTTCGTCAAGGGATGATGTCCGTGGCAGAATATGAGTTGCAATTTTCAAGGCTAGCACCGTATGCACCACATTTGATTAGTACAGACTTATTAAAAGTAAACCGATTTATGGACGGGTTACGACCCGGTTTCATTCAACAACTGGGGACACAGAATATCCGCACTTATGCGGAGATGGTTCAAAGGGCATATTTATGCGAGAGGACCTTAGGGAAGGTCGAAAGGTTGAAAGGAAAGGGAGAAGGATCTAGCCGGCGCTCTGATCGGTATTATAAGAAGGAGAAGTTCAGCATCAAGGAACCATACAAAAGCCGTGATAATAAGAAAAGATCAAGGAACGGGAACGGTGGAAGTTCTCAAAAGAGTAGTAAAAAGGTGAAGGAAGAAAAGGAGCAAGTCGCCTCGGCGTGCACCTTTTGTGAGAAATTCGGCCACTCGACTGAAGAATGCTGGAAGCGCCTAGGTGCTTGTTTGCGTTGCGGGAGTAGGGAGCATCATGTACCAGATTACCCCCTTATGAAAGACCAACCAAATAATGGAGGACGTAGGAGGCAGGCTCGCCTCAATGCAGTTATAGATGAAGAAGAAGCGCCCAGGGATCAAAATGATGGGCTCATGGAAGGTACTCTTCAAATCTGTTCTCGTCCTGCATTCGTGCTATTTGATACTGGTGCTTCTCATTCTTTTATCTCCACCACTTTTGTAAAAACCTTACCAACTGCATCAGTTCCCCTACCTTCAGATCTCGCTATTACTACACCTTTAGGATCTGGAACTAAGCTTACGAACTATTATCCTGATTGTGAGGTAGTGGTAGAAGGACACAATCTCCCCGCAAACTTAGTATGCCTCGATATGAAAGGTTATAATGCCATTTTAGGGGTAGATTGGCTTGTAGACCATGATGCTTACATCAACTGCCTAAATAGGATTATATCTTTCCGAAAACCCGGTCTTCCAAGATTTTCTTTTCTTGGCATCAAATACAAGAAGCATCCTACCATTATATCTTCTCTTCACGCCTGCAAACTTATCTCGAAAGGGTGTGAAGTTTTTCTTGCTTCAGTCATTGTCACCGAATCTAAGGAAATTATCCTAGCAAACATTCCTATTGCAAATGAATTCCCTGACGTGTTCCCATCCGAACTACCTAGTTTACCGCCCGAGAGGGAAGTAAACTTTACCATTGAACTCATTCCAGGTGCAGCACCTGTTTCTATAGCCCCTTACAGGATGTCCCCCACAGAACTCAAGGAATTAAAGAAGCAATTACAGGAACTTCTAGACAAGGGTTTTATCAGACCTAGCACATCCCCTTGGGGTGCGTCGGTTCTATTTGTCAAGAAGAAGGATGGTTCTCTCAGGTTATGCATTGACTACCGGTGATTGAATCAACTTACAATCAAGAACAAATATCCATTACCGCGTATTGATGAGCTCTTCGATCAGCTTTCGGGAGCAGAATATTTTTCTAAGATTGACCTAAGATCAGGTTATCATCAGCTTAAAATCAAAGAAGAGGACATTTACCAATTGACTTTTCGAAGTCGTTATGGCCACTATGAATTCATGGTAATGCCGTTTGGGTTAACTAATGCCCCAGCATCATTCATGCAACTTATGAACAATGTCTTCCAGCCATATTTAGATCAGTTCATCGTCGTCTTCATCGATGATATCCTGATATACTCCAAGACAAAAGAAGAACATGAAGAACATCTAAGGATAGCTTTGCAAACACTTAGAGAACATAAGCTATATGCCAAACTCAATAAGTGTGAATTCTGGCTCAAGGAAGTCTCATTCCTAGGCCACATTATTTCAAAAGAAGGTATTGCTGTGGATCCTTCTAAGGTAGAAGCTGTCAGAGATTGGAGCCGACCAATGACTATATCTGAAGTTAGAAGCTTTTTGGGTCTAGCAGGGTATTATAGAAGATTCATAAAGGACTTTTCAAAGATCGCGGTTCTTTAACTAGACTTACCAGAAAAGAAAGTCCTTTCATCTGGTCGAAGGACTGTGAAAAGAGTTTTCAAAATCTTAAGAATCATCTTACAACAGACCCTGTTTTGTCACTACCAATAGAGGGTGCTGGATTTGAAGTATATACGGATGCATCTGGAATTGGCTTAGGATGTGTCCTTATACAAGATGGAAAGGTGATTTGCTATTCTTCAAGACAATTGAAATGTCACGAAGAAAATTATCCTGTACATGATTTGGAATTAGCAGCAGTTATTTTCGCCTTGAAAATTTGACGTCATTATCTTTATGGAAAAAAGTTCACTGTCTATTCGGATCATAAGAGTTTGAGATATTTATTTTCTCAAAAAGAGCTTAACATGAGGCAGAGGAGATGGTTGGAATATCTTAAAGACTTCGATTTCGTTATTCAATATCACCCTGGCAAGGCAAATGTTGTAGCAGATGCACTTAGCAGAAAACCAATTGGTATGTTATCAAGTCTCATGATTAGTATGACTAACCTTGTTCCTCAATTTGCTCATTAAATCTAGATGTTGACATTAAGGAAGATAATTGTTTCATGGCAAATATCTGAGCTCAACCAACATTGATTGAAGATTTGGCCAAGTTACAAGAGGATGACCCAATTTTACTGGAAATTAAGGCCGATATTAAACAAAAACCAGATTTTTCTATATCCGAAGATGGAAGAATGCTATTCAAGGGCCGAATGTGTATACCCGATCATGAAGATACAAAGAAATTGATCTTAGAAGAAGCACATAAATCAAAGTATACCATTCATGCAGGAGGTACAAAAATGTATCAGGACCTCAAAAGAAGCTTTTGGTGGCCCAATATGAAGAGGGAAGTAGCTGACTTCGTATCTCGGTGTCTCACATGTCAACAAGTGAAGGCGGAACATTTCAGACCCGCAGGTAAATTACATCCCTTAAGTATCCCGGAATGGAAATGGGAAAGCATAGGAATGGATTTCATTATGGGACTACCTAAGACAAGAGGTGGACACGATGGAATATGGGTAATTATAGACCGATTGACTAAATCTGCACATTTCATACCAATAAAAAGTCGATGGTCTGTAGATATTCTAGCAGCACTATACATAAAAGAAATTGTCAAGTTACATGGAGTCCCTATCGCTATTGTATCAGATAGAGTTCCCCGATTCACATCACAATTCTGGAAGAGCCTACAACATTCACTTGGGACTAGATTGAATTTTAGCACCGCTTTCCATCCACAAACTGATGGTCAAACAGAAAGAACAAATCAAGTGGTAGAAGATATGCTCAGGGCTTGTGTCATTGATTTTGGAGGAAGTTGGCATAATCACTTGCCTTTGGTAGAATTTGCATATAACAACAGCTATTAAGCAAGCATACAAATGGCACCTTTTGAAGCTCTATATGGGAAAAGTTGTCGATCACCAATATGTTGGAATGAAATAGGGGAAAGGCAATTTCTAGGCCCTGATTTAATCAGGGATTCTACAGAGAAAATCAAGCTCATTCAGGAAAGGATGAAAATGGCACAAGATAGGCAGAAATCTTATGCTGACAATCGAAGGCGCGACTTGGAATTTCAAGTAGGAGAACATGTATATCTAAAGGTTTCTCCGGGTCGTGGTATTCGAAGATTTGGCATTAAAGGAAAGTTAACTCCAAGATTTATCGGTCCATTTGAAATCCTCGAAAAGATCGGTGAAGTGGCTTATAAATTGGCTTTGCCACCACAATTAGCAGGAGTTCATAATGTATTTCACGTCTCGATGCTGAAGAAGTATGTGTATGATCCAGATCACATTATCACTTATGACAATCTAGAGATTCAGAAGGACTTGACATATGAACAAATGCCAATGAAGATTTTGGAACGAAAAGTACGTCAACTCAGAAATAAGGTCATTCCTATGGTTAAGATTCAATGGAAGAAAGCATGGCCTTATGAAGCAACATGGGAAATCGAATCAGCTATGAAGAAAAGATTCCTGGAATTATTTAATTGTAAGTACACTCTCCTCAATACATGTTTTGAATTTTGGGACCAAATTCTTTCTAAGTGGGGGAGGGTGTAGTGCCCCAGAAATTTTAAATAATTTTCAAGAATTTATAAAGGCCTAAATAAATTTATAAATAATTATTATGAGGCCAAGTGGTGTTAATCAATTAACCCAAACCACTTAATTAAAGTCCAAAAGGTTTTAGCTCTGGCCCATTAAAGTTTGGCCCACATTCTAGAAGGTAATTAAGTCTATCCACGGATATTAATGATAAATACTAATAATATAAGATAATGATTTGGATAATTAACAACTGAGTTTTCATAAATTGAAACTCTAAGCTACGATGACTATAACGGTCTATCGTAAGACCGCCACAGACATGTAACGCATGGTCACTCGACCGTTACATTCCTGTTAGTTCCGTAAGTAAAAGGACTCATGAAAAGATTGGAACTTGATGTTCCTATCCACTATGGATCGACTTGGGAAGGATTGTAAAAACTCTAAGGACTCTTAGAGATTAGGATTTGATGAAATAAGGACCCTAAACTTGATCTAATCCTCAAGCCCTAGCCTAAACTCTATAAATAGGACATAGTTCTGAACTGTGCGACCCTTACTTTTTGGACGTAAAGAAGCAAGGTAAGGAGTCATTATCTCATGTAAGTTCTTTAGAGATATTTGTTTACAATACTTTAGACTAACTCCCCTCCGAATTTCACATCGTTAGGTCAAGAGGGCGTGGAGTTAGAGCCTAAAGAAGTTGCTGAAAAAGTCACAAGAGAAGGAAGGGATCTAGGGCAAGGTTCTCAACCAAATTCAGAAACTACAGTCTAAGTACGAGGTAGGTTATCTCATGAACGGCAAAAACAACATGATAGGACTAAAAGCCCTCTGGTTTGATTGAATTCCATGCATTATAGAGCATTGATTTCATGTTTTATTTGTTCTATGCACATCATGCACCTCCTAGCCAAATTAAGAAATTAAAACATGACTATTCATCTATTCAAGATTACCTATGCATGTAGATGGCTTTACTTCGTTAACATGATTAGAAGCTCATCATGTTTTGATAAAAGACATGATGTGAGTTGATCTCTTAGTTCTATGATTATTTTCTGTTAACAGATACAGTAACGCACTAGCATAGGACCGTCACTTTCAAGTAACGGCCCTACTACAGACCGTTACAAAATCTGTAGTATTTGAATTGTACTGATGTTTCTAACGCGCTTGGACAGACGCGTTACAATCATGTAACGGCTGGGTCCTGACCGTCACTTTCACTGCGACGCCCCATCTCCAGACCGTTATATCCTGTGTTCTGTCAACCCTATGACTGAATACAACCTGCCAATCTTATTATGGTTAAAGCCTAGTTACTTAAGTTTTAAACCTAATCATGTGATTTTAAGGATATTTGATTATTCATGATAGGTATTGCATGTTTTGTCATCACTTCTACTTAAGTTATGTTAAACCAAATTCTATAGTTTTGTACTATAAAGCATGACTTTTTAACATTGTATTGACGGAGTTTTTATCACGATTTTCACTTTGATTATACATGTCTCTCTTGTCAATAGAGTCAATTCTATAAGTACATGGCACATATTCCGGTATGTCGCCATTAGTTCACACCTTACACTATAGGAACACAATCTTGGACATGAGGACCTCTCTATTGGATAATCCTTCCAATGGACTAAGAAATCATTATTTCAAGGCCTCCGTAATTCTCCGCGAGCCTGGGATTCCCACTAGGACGCCGAGTTGGTTGTACCAATGAAAGCCCATCAATTAGAACACTCTATCGTGGTTTTTGATTTTTAAAATGTAACGGCCTTGAACTGGACCGTCAGGCTCAAGTAACGGCCCAGTGCCAGACCGTCACATTCCTCTGGGTCTATTTTTTATCCTTCTGGACTCGGATCACTGTAACGGCTTATTACTGGCGCGTTACATAATGTAACGGCCCAGCAATGACCGTTACATAGCTTGTATATGTTAACCTAAGGTTTGACCAATGGTTGATATTCCATTGATTCTAGACAAACCTTGATGATCTAGAACTTGTCATATTGCTTAAATTGATCTAAAGGAAATGGAAGTTAAGGAAAATACCGTTATGCTGTCGATTTATTCTATAAGCATGACTTAGTTTAAATATCATTCTTGATCTCATATATTCAAAATTGAAGCATTCATTCATTGATTATTGTTATCATGGAATTATTGGAAGTGCTATATTCTTGGCCATACGTTACTGTTATACTGCGTGGAAGTAGCTTAATTTATAACTGAAGATGCGATCGAGCACTGATTGTGTTCAAGGGCTCTATGCTAGTCCCCTCGGCTGATTGTCGGAAACATACTATTTTATAAACCATGGGGTATGATGCTACTGGCGTCGCATTGCGCTGGGAGTACTATTTCTATAAATAAGTGAAGATCCACGGCACAACATGACATTCTTGCTTGATATTCCACAGAAATTCACGAAGCACTTGCTCTTAAGCATAAGATGCTAAAGTGAGGAATATGTGGCTTGCTAGTACAATCTCGTTACATTCTTGATCATGGAAGGCCAATATCATGTTCTTGTTATATTCTTGATAGTTCATTCTTGATCATTCGATCTTACATGGTTATCTTGTTTCTATTGATTCGATCGCATGATTGATTCGCATTCGCATGATTTTACCTTATTTCTTTAGAGTAAAATGATTATTACTTAAATAGTGCCTTCATGTTGATGCGAAGATAGCTACTGGGCAAGTGTGCTCATGACCTATTTTCTAATATTTTTCAGGAGATGGAAATAGTTCGGATTCGGATTCGGGCTACACTAGTAGCGGGTCCGGAAACGAGTGAAAGTGTTATAAAGATGAGAGTGAAGACTTAGGAAGTTAAAGTGTCGAGATTGAGTCAATGTAATTTTCCTATTTCTTGAGTCTAGTAGAATGGAAATCAAATTAGTGATTGTATCTTGAATATTGATCATTTATGAAATAAAGTTAGAGTTTGAATATTATTGTGCAATTGCATTTATTTGGGTGATTGTCGTGCGCTCTGATTGATTCTTGCTTGCGAGAGGCTTACCATGCCGGCTGTTCGCGCTCCCCGAGCGAGTTTTCCGCTGTAATTAAAGGCTCGGGGCGTGACAGTAAACCTCTTGCAAGCAAGAATGATCAGAGCGCAAGACAATCACACACATAAATGTAATTTGCACAATAATTTAGTCAAACTCCAACTTTATTTCATAAATGATCAAAATATTCTTTTACAATAACTTTTTCATCATTTTCCATTCCACTAGACTCAAGAAATGAGAAATTACAAAGAATCGATCTAACATTGTAGACTTCCTAAGTCTTCACTCTCCATTTGATGACTTTCATTCGCTCTCGGACCCGCTACTTGTTTAACCCGAATCCGAATTCGTATCACTTCCATCTCCTGAAAAGATTAAAAATAGGTAATGAGCACACTTGCCCAGTAGGTATCTTCGCATCAACATGATTAGCACTATTAAAGTAATTAACATTTTAGCTCTAAGGTAAAATCATGCGAATGCGATAAATCATGCGATTAAACCAAAGTAACAAAACGATCATGTAAGATAGGATGAACGAGTATGAACTAGCAAGAATGTAACAAGTATGATCAAGAATGTAGCATGACCTTTCATGAACAAGAATGCACTTTCACTTTTCACTTTCATAACCATAAAGGTTACACACGAGAACGTCAATCATGTAGCAATTCACTTGATTTTCACGAGTGCTCATGGATTTCATTTATTTATAAAGAAAGTACTCCCAGCGCAATGCGACGCCAGTAGCATCATACCCCATGGTTTATAATAGTATATTTCCGACAATCAGCCGAGGGGACTAGCATAGAGCCCTTGGACACAATCAGCACCCGAACTGCATCTTCACGTATAAATCAAGCTACTTTCATGAGTGTAACAATAAAGTATGACCAAGAATGTAACCATTCAATCAATAATCTCATGACAATAATTATCCAAGAATGAATGCTTCTATTAAGAATATGAGAGATCAAGAATGACTTAAACAAGGTTATGCTTATGGAAATAAATTGGCAGCATAACGGTACGTTCTTTATTTTCCATTCATTATATTAGGTTTCTTGATCAATATGATAAGTTCTAGATCATCAAGAGTCCATCTAGAAACCTTAGAAAATCAACCCTTGGGTCAAACCTTGGGTTAACATACTTAAGCTTTGTGACGGTCTTGTACTGAGCCGTTACACAACGTGACGCTCCAGTGTTGGGCCGTTACATTAGTCTGACTACAGAAACAGTAAAATAGACTCAGTGAAATGTGACGGTCGTATATTGGGCCGTTAGATGATCCTGATAGTCCAGTATAGATCCGTTACATTGTCAGAACCAGAAAACATCGATAGTGCTTTCTAATCAATTGGGTTTTAATGGTACAACCAACTCGGTGTCCTAGTGGGAATCCCAGGCTCGCGGAGAATTACGGAGGCCTTGAAACAAGATTTCTTAGTCCAATGGAAGGAATATCCAATAGAGAGGTCCTCATGTCCAAGAATAATGTTCCTATAGTGTAAAGTGAACTAATGGACATATACCTGAATATATGCCATGTACTTAGAGAAATGACTCTATTGATAGTGAGGATGTATAACAATAGGAAATCATGATAAAACTCCATCAATACATCTTTGGAAAATCATGATTTAGATACAAAACTATAGAATTTTGGCACATGAAATTAACATAACTTAAAATAACGTAAGATACCTTAATCATACAATTTCTATTATGAATGAGTAAATAATCTTAAAGACATGAAATCAGGTCAAAACTTAGATAACTAGGCTTATTTATAAGTTAAAATTGACTATTTTTTCAATTCTGTCTCCAATTCTCCTGACGGTCGAGAGTGGGTGCGACACAGTGATTGTGACGGTTTATCGAGGGGCCGTTACAGTAGTGTAACGCTCCTGTTATGGTGGGTCAGAGACAACAGAGCAATTAAAATGCAACAGAGGGTGTGACGGCTTATCGTAAGGCCATTACAGTGTTGTGACGGTCTAAGTATGATGCGTCAGAGTCCCTACTAATAGTATAAAGAAATAAAAGACTGTGATGTGAAACCGTGTCATGTTTTGAAAAGATTTAACTACCCCAATCATGACAAAATGAAGTAAAGGTCATCTAGATGCATAGATTGTCGTGAATTGACAAGATAATATCTTTGATCTCTGATTAGTGCTAAGGATATGATGTATGCATGAACCCACTAAAACATGAAATTCATAGTCTATAATGCATGAAATCAAACACAATCAGAGGGCTTTTATACCTAACAAGATGTTTTTACCAATCATGAGATAACCTACCGCTTAACTAGGCCTTAAGCTTCTAATTTGAATCTGAAAGACGTGCCCTAGTTCTCCCTTTCCAGTGAGTTTCCAGCAACTTCACGCTGCTCTAGCTCCTCAGCCTCTTGACCTAAGGATGTGAAATTTTGAGGGTACGAAGATGAAACTAAGGTGAACAAAAAGTTCTAAAGGATTGAACTCTAATTATCTCGTTTAGACGTCCTAATCTCTTGATCTTCAGGGGTCTTGTGTTTAGTTTCCTTGGTTACTAAGGTCCGACCAGTAACTTTGGAAGCTTCAATCTCTTTGGTTGCTTGATCTCTTAATATGAAATTTGAAGAACTATTAGTCTAAAGTAAACTAAATAAAATCTTCTAAAGAACTTACCCGAAATTATATCTCCTTACCTTGATTCTTCACGAGCCAAAAGTAAATGTCGCTCAGTTCAGAATTAGGTCATTTTTATAGGGTTTTGGCTAGGGTTTGAGATTTAGATCGATTCTAGAGTCCTTAATCTGCCAGAACCTGATCCCTGAGAGTCCCTAGTAATGTTATAAGCTCTCACAAGTTGATCTCTTACAGATAGGATCCCAAAGTTCCAATCTTTCTACTCGTTCTTCCATTCACGGAACTATCAGGGTGTAACGCATCAGTCTAGGTGCGTTACGTGGCTGTGGCGGTCGCACGATAGACCGTTACATCCAACGTGCACAAAGTTCAACATAAATCAAACTCTTTTGTTAATTATCCATATTATTATCTATAAAAATGGTATTTATCCTTAAAATACGTAAATATGTTAAATAACCTTCTAGAATATGTGCCAAACTTAATGGGCTTGGTCTTTTAACCTTTTGGGTTTCAATTATCAAAGCTAGATTAATTACTTAACATAAATTGGGCCTTATAATGATTTATTTAATCTAATATTTATTTATTAATCCATTTTAGGTCTTTAAAATTCCCAAAAAATAATTAAATATACCAAAAATAATTTATAAAAATTCTGGGGCCTTACACCCTTCCCCACTTAAGAGAATTTGGTCCCCAAATTCAATATATGAGTTTTTTTATGGAGAGTGTACATATTTTAATGTATTAAGAATTAACGTAATGTGAATGGGTTAAGAGAGTACCTTTTATCATCTCACCTCCCTCCTCTAGAATGGCATTTAATCGACCTCGCTTCCTGCGTCCGTTGATATCCCTTGAAGATTGTTCATTTATGAGAGGACATAAGGGCAAGCGATGTTCCCGGCTTCCACATTTGAGGCATGCGCCGAGACGCTTCCAACATTCTTCTGCCGAGTGCCCAAATTTTTCACAAAATGAGCAAGGTGCCACGGCTTGCTCCTTCTCTTCTTTAACTGTCTTGTTCTTTCCATTTACATTTCCATTTCTTTTTCCATTACCGTTCCCATGACGGGACCTCTTAATGTGACGATTTTCACCGTCATCCACGTCTTGTTCTTCTTGCCTATCATGTCTTCGGCTTGACCTTTCTCCTCGAAGCCTTTCCACCTTCTCCATGGTTCTTTCACATAGGTGCGCTCTTTGAACCATCTCCGTATAGGTGTGGATATTCTGGGTTCCAAGTTGTTGGATAAATCCGAGTCTTAAACCATCCATAAATTAGTTGGCTTTCAATAAATCTGTGCTTACCAAGTGAGGAGCATAAGGTGCTAGTCGAGAGAATTGTAATTCATATTCTGTTACGGACAACGTGCCTTGTTTTAAGGAGGCAAATTCCATAGCCTTCCTCTCTTTTACATGCTCGGAGAAGTACTTGGCTCGAAAAAGTGTAAGAAAACCCTCCCATGTATGAGGTGCATCTGCAGGTGGTGCCGGAATGGATTTCCACCATGCACGAGCATCCTTGTTAAGTTGGAACGTGGCAAGTCAAACCTTCTCCTGGTCGGTGCATTGCATGACATCGAATATTCGATTCATTTCGTCGATCCAATTTTCCGCTTCATCAGAGTTAGAAGATCCAGAGAATTGTGGAGGATTTAAACTTCGGAAATTGCCATGCAAGACCCCCGCCAGCCCTTCCACCGGCTTGGGCCACTGTTTGTAGGGCTTGAGTAAGTCCCGCAACAGTTTGCTGCATCTCATCCAAGTTTATACGATGAGCCATTGAGAATCAAGGTACCTAAGAATCATGGACATTTTAGTTATTTAGAGTCGGGAAGATTTATCCTAAGATAATTTCTATATAACTATCTCATCCCGGGCTCTACCCAATCCTCGCATGGGTAAGGAAATTTCTTCCTTAGTTCATAGCTAGGGGTCCTTAAACCTTAGACTTATCCTATGACATGACTCTTCTTTCTAAGTCCTGAGACTTAGGATCTGATACCAACTTAATTGTCACGCCCCGAGCCTTTATGACTGCGGAAGACTCGCTCGAGAAATGTGAACAGCCGGCATGGTAAGCCTCTTGCAAGTAAGAATGATCAGAGCGCAAGACAATCGCACACATAAATGTAATTTGCACAATAAATTAGTCAAACTCCAACTTTATTTCATAAATGATCAAAATATTCTTTTACAATAACATTTTCATCATTTTCCATTGCACTAGACTCAAGAAATGAGAAATTACAAAGACTCGATCTAACATTGTAGACTTCCTAAGTCTTCACTCTCCATTTGATATGACTTTCATTCGCTCTCGGACCCGCTACTTGTATAACTCGAATCCGAATTCGTATCACTTCCATCTCCTGAAAAGATTAGAAATAGGTAATGAGAACACTTGCCCAGTAGGTATCTTCACATCAACATTATTAGCACTATTAAAGTAATTAACGTTTTAGCTCTAAGGTAAAATCATGCGAATGCGATAAATCATGCGATTAACCCAAAGTAACAAAATGATCATATAAGATAGGATGAACGAGTATGAACTAGCAAGAATGTAACAAGTATGATCAAGAATGTGGCATGGCCTTTCATGAACAAGAATGCACTTTCACTTTTCACTTTCATAACCATAAAGGTTACGCACGAGAACGTCAATCATGTAGCAATTCACTAGATTTTCACGAGTGCTCATGGATTTCACTTATTTATAAAGAAAGTACTCCCAGCGTAATGCGGCGCCAGTAGCATCATACCCCATGGTTTATAATAGTATGTTTCCGGCAATCAGCCGAGGGGACTAGCATAGAGCCCTTGGACACAATCAGCGCCCGAACTGTATCTTCACGTATAAATCAAGCTACTTCCATGAGTGTAACAATAAAGTATGGTCAAGAATGTAACCATTCAATCAATAAGCTCATGACAACAATTATCAAAGAACGAATGCTTCTATTAAGAATATAAGAGATAAGGAATGACTTAAACAAGGTTATGCTTATGGAAATAAATCAGCAGTATAACGGTACGTTCTTTATTTTCCATTCATTATATTATGTTTTTCTTGATCAATATGATAAGTTCTAAATCATCAAGAGTCCATCTAGAAACCTTGGAAAATCAACCATTGGGTCAAACCTTGGGTTAACATACTTAAGATTTGTGACGGTCTTGTACTGAGCTGTTACATAACGTGACGCTCCAGTGTTGGGCCGTTACATTAGTTTGACTCTAGAAACAGTAAAATAGACTCAGTGAAATGTGACGGTCATATATTGGGCCGTTAAATGATCTTGACGGTCCAGTATAGATCTGTTACTTTGCCAGAACCAGAAAACATCGATAGTGCTTTCTAATCAATTGGGTTTTAATGGTACAACCTACTCGGCGTCTTAGTGGGAACCATAGGCTCGCAGAGAATTACAGAGGCCTTGAAACAAGATTTCCTTGTCCATTGGAATGAATATCCAATAGAGAGGTCCTCATGTCCAAGAATAATGTTCCTATAGTGCAAAGTGAACTAATGGACATATACCTGAATATATGCCATATACTTAGAGAAATGACTCTATTGATAGAGATGATGTGTAACAATAGGAAATCATGATAAAACTCCGTCAATACATCTTTGGAAAATCATGATTTAGATACAAAACTATAGAATTTTGGCACATAAAATTAATATAACTTAAAATAACTTAAGATACCTTAATCATGTAATTTCTATTATGAATCAGTAAACAATCTTAAAGACATGAAATCAGGTCAAAACTTAGATAACTAGGCTTATTTATAAGTTAAATTTGACTATTTTTTCAATTCTGTCTCCAGTTCTCCTGACGGTCGAGAGTGGGTGCATCACAGTGATTGTGACGGTTTATCGAGGGGCCGTTACAGTAGTGTAACGCTCCTATTATGGTGCTTCAGAGACAACAGAGCAATTAAAATGCAACAGAGGGTGTGACGACTTATCGTAAGGCCGTTACAGTGTTGTGACGGTCTAAGTATCATGCGCAGAGTCCCTGCTAACAGTATAAAGAAATTAAAAGACTGTGATTTGAAACCATGTCATGTTTTGAAAAGATTTAACTACCCCAATCATGATAAAACAAAGTAAAGGTCATCTAGATGCATAGGTTGCAGTGAATTGACAAGATAATATCTTTGATCTATGGTTATGGCTAAGGATATAATGTATGCATGTACCCACTAAAACATGAAATTCATAGTCTATAATGCATGAAATCAAACACAATCAGAGGGCTTTTATCCCTAACAAGATATTTTTGCCAATCATGAGATAACCTACCGCTTAACTAGGCTTTAAGCTTCTAATTTGAATATGAAAGACGTGCCCTAGTTCTCCCTTTCCAGTGAGTTTCTAGCAACTTCACGCTGCTCTAGCTCCTCAGCCTCTTGACCTAAGGATGTGAAATTTTGAGGGTACGAAGATGAAACTAAGGTGAACAAAAAGTTCTAAAGGATTGAACTCTAATTATCTCGTTTAGACGTCCTAATCTCTTGATCTGCAGGGGTCTTGCATTCAGTTTCCTGGGTTGCTAAGGTCCGACCAGCAACTTTGGAAGCTTCAATCTCCTTGGTTACTTGATCTCCTAACATGAAATTTGGAGAACTATTAGTCTAAAGTATACTAAACAAAATCTTCTAAAGAACTTACCCAAAATTATATCTCCTTACCTTGATTCTTCACGAGCC
The DNA here is from genome assembly GCA_022559845.1 of Amorphophallus konjac. Lineage (NCBI taxonomy): Eukaryota > Viridiplantae > Streptophyta > Magnoliopsida > Alismatales > Araceae > Amorphophallus > Amorphophallus konjac. The sequence goes on from CM040121.1 coordinate 156,513,415, forward strand.
AAAAGTAAGGGTCGCTCAGTTCAGAATTAGGTCCTTTTTATAGGGTTTTGGCTAGGGTTTGAGATTTAGATCGATTCTAGAGTCCTTAATCTGCCCGAACCTGATCCCTAAGAGTCCCTAGTAATGTTATAAGCTCTCCCAAGTTGATCTCTTGCAGATAGGATCCCAAAGTTCCAATCTTTCTACTCGTTCTTCCATTCACGGAACTATCAGGGTGTAACGCATCAGTCTAGGTGCGTTACGTGGCTGTGGCGGTCGCACGATAGACCGTTACATCTAACGTGCACAGAGTTCAACATAAATCAAACTCTTTTGTTAATTATCTATATTATTATCCATAAAAATAGTATTTATCCTTAAAATACGTAAATAGGCTAAATAACCTTCTAGAATATGGGCCAAACTTAATGGGCTTGGTCTTTTAACCTTTTGGGTTTCAATTATCAAAGCTGGATTAATTACTTAACATAAATTGGGCCTTATAATGATTTATTTAATCTAATATTTATTTAGTAATCCATTTTGGGTATTTAAAATTCCCAGAAAATAATTAAATATACCAAAAATAATTTATTAAAATTCTGGGGCCTTACAATAACAGTTGAACACATGACTACAAAGGACTAGCCATGCGTCGAGCAGCTCACCAAGAAAAGACCCACGATAACAAGGACAATAATCTTGGGAAACGTATCTCAAGGACCACGATCACGTCCTGAGAATACAACACCCAAGAAAAAGATACAGAGGAGCAGAGGGTTATCAGCCCACATGCTTCCGCTGCGCACTGATACAATGCACACAGGCATCGAAAATACCTCGGCATCCGCATCTCAACACACACTCGGCGCCATCGTAATTGACGGAACTGCAATATAACACACCATGAGTACTGATCCTGCAAGGAACTGATCACAAGTCGCTTAAGTGCACATCAAGAAGAGTACCAGCTTCAGTACAAAGCACAAAGAAAACTACTAATTTCAGCTTACCCTTACGTCCTGAAACCATTACTGAACCTTCACAACACGTCAGCCGCCAGACACGGCACGAAGAACACGGTATACAACGGCTCTTAACATAAGAATAGGTCCAAAGCCAAGCAACCGTCAAACAAGGAGCAGATCGGGCTCAGAATAAATAATGTCCACACTTAAGCAGACACAGGACAAAGGTCTCACCAAGTCAGCAATTCCAAGGCTTACCTAGAAAAGACTCCACCAAACGGGATGAGAAGCATCAAGCTCACTAACAGTAGCTCACCAGGAAGGAAAATCCTAGGTTCACTTGAGCATCTTCTTAATCGAGGCAACAAAGCAACCACTTAAACAGAAGCGAAACACCTCAGGAGCTGCACAGACTTAAGCTGGGACGACCAAAACATCGTAAGAATGTGTACGACCATCACACCAACTCAAAAAGTCACCAGCCACCTGAACAAACCACAGAGAAATCTCGAATAATGTAATACAGATTCAAGCCTACCGGCGAACTCTGCCAAGTACAACATGATTGAGACAAACACCACGACAAAAAAGAACGTCCCTTCGCACCCTGACGAGAGCAAAAAAATCTCGCACAGTGCTAACACAGCACGTACAAGACAAAACACGGAAACAAAGCGACAATGAATCGTGAAAGCTAAGCTAGCGAAAGATTGTACTAGACTTTCAGGACTCTGGATACTGTATATCTCAGATTCCCATGTACTTTCACATAACAATGCTCTGATACCACTTGTGACGACCCGGACTCCGGATACCGGATATACCTGATAGGACTACCGAGTAGACCCGATACCACTTGGAACCCGTGAAGCCTCCCAAGAGCTGTAAAGCCCCGAAGGGATAAAAGGATTGTCGTGTAGTTCATTGAAGTCGCAGATACAACAGTAAGCAATTAAATTTTCATTAATCAGGTTTCCTAAAGTAGTAGAAATAAAATTACTTTTTAATTAACAGTTAAAATTAACAATTATACCAGAGTCCAGTCCAAAGGAAAGATAAGTACAGTCCAACAGAAAGAAAATGTACACTGAGGTCGGGGGAAGCCCGACGTAGGTACCGTTGGCAACTACGAGCACGCCACACCAGGAACCGCAAAGGAAGCAGAGACGACCACACCTGAAAAGTAGGGGTGAGCCTCGTGTCACTGGCTCAGTAGGGGTCACGCGGATCCCCACTAAAAAACAACGCAGTAACACGGAACAACAACTAAAACAGCAGTAGTAGTAAAGCAGGAAAAGCTAAACTACAACTAGAAAGCTGTAAAAGAAAGCTGGGAGAGCAGGAGTAGAACGGCAAAAAGAAAAGGGAAAGGCCGCATCGAGTAAAACACGGCTGCCGAACAAACCTCGGCTCCCTAAACTACTCCAAACAACTACAGAAAGGCGAACCTTGATCTCACAAAGTCAGGAGTTACCGATCCCTCGGCAGGCACAAGGCCCAAAGCGAAGGCCCTACAAAACTAGGCAAAGACCCTAGAAAAGACATAGACAGACACACACACTAACGCATACATGACTAGATCGTCATGCACGCAACATAAAACTGATCTTGGACGAAGCCAAGAGTAGACTAACTCGGAAGGGGAACACAGACTCCGAGAAACATGAGAATCACGCGCCAAGTGATGGAAGCACCTCCTCACTAGAAGAAGAGCCAGATGCATCCACTGACGTCTTACATTGCCACAGGTATCTCGCTACGGATGCCAAGAAAGATGGAGACTGAGATACTCACAAAACCAGAACAGGAACTACAGTAACGAGTGACTAGTCAGGGTCACGCCCGTCGACGTTCATCCAAAACGCCCCTGACCATGGGTGCACACACCGACTCTTGCCTAGAGCCAGGCCTCTAGCTTGTTTTTCCCCCCAGCAGGACGCTACTGTAAAGCAGGGGCCCATGGAAACTAGCTTAAAATTGTATCTCGGGAACTGCCCTCACCACCTACTCCCAGGTGGGCCGACACTCGAGGTCGTCAGGCTACGACTAGTGGAGGCTCACTAGATACAGAGACTCTGAAACACGAGTGTTGAAGTACAGACATGCTAAGGATGCACTATCGTACGTACTACGAAGCAGCCAGACACATGGCGGTATACCAACTGCCACCAGACTTAGGATAGGACAACTAGACCTTCTGACACAATGATCCTTGAGCCACAAGACTCGGGGTCAAGATCGTCACACAACGGCGGTGACAAGCCGCCAATCAGCCTAATCCTAAGCCACAGGAAAATGACACTGGATCATCAGATCCACACAACCGTGTAAAATGACACACAGAGACCTGAGGGAGCATCAAGAACCTCAACTCAATTGGACACGCAAACCAAGGAAAGACAATACCTCAAGGCATCCAGAACCATGTCTCAAGCTATCCAGAATAGTCGAGACACACACAAGGTTACGTGTCAACCTTTGGATCTTATCAGGTTGACCAGAACCTGGCAACGACTCTAAAGACTTAGAAGCAGTACAAAACACTACTCGAGATAAGGACACTCTTGGCTATCCTATAACATGGTCATAGCCCTCATAGGATATCAAAAGACATCCACGGGACAACGGGCAAACCATAAGATCAAGCCAAGACGATTGGAAATCAAAATAACGAAAAATAACACTCCGAGACATAAACGGTCTACTGCTCGGCCGCTAACCAAAGTAAGCGGTTGACCATAGGGCCGTTCACCACCGAGAGACAAAGACATTGGGCGGTCAGAAATGAACCATGCCAAGACATACACGGTTTATCTAAGGCCGTGTCACTGATCTAAGCGGTCTAAGGCATGGCCGCTTTAACCATAAAAGCACAAGGTTACACGGTCTCGTTGAGGCCGTGACTTGCACAGCACGGTCTCCTCAAAGCCGTGTAAAGACTATAGCGGTCATAGCCTGGCCGCTCAACCCAGTCAACCCCTAACCGACTTAACCGGTCAAACCACTGAACGGTCCATATTGAACCACTACACCAGGCCAGGCGGTCACCCAAAGGGCCGCCTAAACCATGGCACGGTCGGAGCTAGACTACTAGCTCGAACTGACATAAAACGTTGACCACGTCCAAACGATAAAAACGGTTGAGCCAAGGCTGCTTAAACCTTGAACACGGTTAGTCGCGTGGCCGTTCAGCCATCGAACCGACATACCCAAGACAACACGGGGAAACACGGTCTCTATTGGGCCGTTATTCAGGGAAAAGTGATCCTCTAAGGGCCGCTTACACAATAACACGGTCTATCGCGAAGCCGTTTAACTCTGAACCGACCAACATGAAACGGTCGCCCTTGAACCGCTTACAAGGTAGAACGATTTCTGTAAAACCGTTTAACCGTCACGGAGAGTAAAATAGGGGATCGGCCGGATCTCGGCCTTCCAACGCCCCGTTCGCTCTAAAATGAAGGGGAAACAATCCTAACGACGATACAAGCCTTCCACAGATCGGAAGGGGTCAAAACGACATCAAAATTGCAAGAAACGAGCGATTCTAACGAATCGACCCTAATGGAGTAACATGGGTTCCCGGGCTTCTACCGGCCCCAAATGACCACTGATCATGATGAAACTTGCGGGAATGGAATGCTAACATGCTGGGGGTTCCAATGGAACCAACTGATCTGAAAACGGTCACCATTTTTTGACGAACCCAATGAACACCCCAAAAGTATGATTTTCTCGAACTTGAATGAAACCCACTCGTTCTCGCACCGTTCGACGTGAAACTACGAGGAAACATAGAACAGGAGTAGGGCTTCCATCTCCCTACCTTCACCGAAGATTCCGTGCGCCAAAGCGACTAAACCGCGCCGAAAACCGCCAAATGAACAAACCGTGCCGGCTTTGAATCCACCGAGGGATCGCACTGTGCCACGCTCAATTCGTCGCCCCATCACGCGTCCCGATCACTCCATCGCGTCCCCGCCTCGGCCAGCTCGACAATGGTGCGCGCCCCGCGTCGAGAGAGCCAGAGGGGAGAGAGAAAGAGAGGGTGAGAAATGAGAGGGAGGAGAGAGGAAATGAAAATAAAAAGGAAAGAAATTAGGAATTTTCCTAATTTTTGAAAATCTAATTTTTATGCCGAAAATCCGCTAATTCAGAAAATTACGAAAAAATAGCCGAAGCGATCCTCTCAAAGAGTACATCGCAACTGTAGCGTCCTCGAGTCGATGAATTGAGAAATAAACTTACCACTGGGTTCCGTAACTTGTACGGGAGAAAAATGCATGCGGATCGTAAAACTCAACTCAGGACCCACAAGAGCGATCTGAAAGCACTCCGATAAGGATCCGAAAGATCCGATAAGAATCCAGGGTATTACAACAACCCCCTATAAAAGGGACATCGTCAAAGAAGAGAGGACACGGTGAAACTTCTGCCAAAAGTTTCTCACAGAGAATAGAGCAACTGGTCCTACTACAGTGATAGAGAGGTCACGCCATACTACGTCCAGAGAGAGAACCCCTCCTACACGACCTTACCACCCAGCGAGCACTCTCCGGGTGCCCACTGAGAGCGGCGAGCACTCGTACAGAGGGCCTACACGTCTCTCTGATACTCTAGTACGACCTCCATCTCTCTCTCTCTCTCTCCTGAGCTCTTCTATATTCCTTTCTTAAAACTATTGCTGACTTAAGCATCGAAGGGTTGTCCCCTAGGGTAACGCCAAGGGCTCCTTCTAACGTCCCGTTCTTTTCTGGTGCTTGCAGGCTTCCACGGGTGCCGAACGACTTCCATGTGAAATAACTAGAGAAGGTGGTACGTGGCATAGAAACCAGATTTCTGCCTCTACACTATCAATATTAAATAGTTTTGGTGATAATAAAATTGCTCAAGAATTAATTAGATGATGAGTAGTGATAGGCGGATCTGGAGGGGAGGGGTGAATAGATCAGCCCCTTCTTTGCGGAAATAATAGATAGATAAAATTGAAGAGCAGTAAAGCAAGAACAATCGCCAGCTAGAGAGCTAAATGCATGGAAGATATATCAATAGCGTTCCTACCAAGCATCTAGTGACAAGGCAAAATAGAAGATAAACCACAGAGACACAGGTTTTTAAGGTGTTCGGTCTCTATCCAGAGACCTACGTCCACCCCTCACTCAACTAAGTGAGGCTTCACTAGTGCAAACGCACTACTGTTGATTCACAGCTTCCAACCGAGAGAAAAACTCTCTCTACACCGCTGCCAAACAGCTTAAGGGTACACAACCCAAAGCCATGGATCTGTGAACACACAGTCTGGCTACACGCAGGTAGGGAACCAAGTAGAAGTATGAGTGTTGATAAAAAAAAATGGAAATAAGATAAGCAGACAGGGTATGGCACTAGAAATCAGTGGGAGAAGGAAGGTCCTATTTGGAAAACCGGATGAAGCCTTGGCAAAGCTTCTTCTTCTCTTGGGCTCTTCACCACGGGCTCAAGAGAGGCGCTGAAGACTCCTTGCAGCTGCTACAGGGGTGACTGAAGACGTTCTTTTCCTTGCAGTCAAGGCTCCAGATCATGAAAGGGAGTTGAACCCCTGATGCCTTCACATCGGTAGCAGAAGGATGAAGAGAGCTTCCTTGCTCTTGCGTGCTACACCTTCTTCCTTGTTCCTCTGCTCTTCCTGCATGTGAGGTTCTCGAAAAACCTGCTTCACCTCTAAGTTATCTCCAGCCTTATGCTCTCCAGAAATCCCATGCGCAGTACGTCATACTCGCATTCCCCATTTGCTTCAACGCCCTTGTCTCTTCTGTCGTATGCGCTAGTACGTGGGTAGGTAGAGAACCAAAAATAGGAAAAGGACCCACACCTGGAAGATTCCTCTACCACCCAATCAGATCCTCTGTAAAAGTGGGCTTCTAGAAGGAATTTCAAGTGCGAGCGGATCCTCCAAGACCGGTTGGGGATCTTGGAAAGCGGACTCTAACAGATTCAGATCTGTTCTGGACGAGCTTGAAGGTGTTGATACTTTCAGAGAAGGTGTCGGCACATCTCATTGAAATCTTGAAGAAACATGGCTTCCAAGCAAAACAGGTCGACACTTCGATGGCCGCGTGTCGACACATGCGCCACACACCCGTACGGATCAAGCCTCCGTGTCGGAGCTTCAATAGGAAGTGTCGGGGCATGTGCGCTAGACAAAGATAAAATCCGTTGCGCTAAACCAAGGGTGTCGACACCTTTTCACAGGGTGTCGACACACAGTGCCAAACAGAACCAAAACAGAAGCTGCTTAAACACGAGTTTCTTCATGATGTGTCGACACGTCCAGATGACAGGTCGACACTTTGAGTGAACTTCTCCTGTACTTGTTCAAACAAGAAATTAAACCAAGTTTGTTAGATATTTCACAAAGATATAATAATGATTTATGGTTTGTTATCATCAAAACTAGGGGACACAACATTCTCCCCCTTTTTGATGATGACAACCATGAGTCATTATTTAAAACCATTCATTTGGCATTTAAGCATTTCAGTTGGAGAACATCAACCACAAGAGATTTTGTCATTCAATAAGAAGCCATTCTTATACACATCAACCAAGACGTCATACATTGTCATTGAACAATCACAGTTTCATCAAACAAAAAACTTTCCATTCAAGCATTTACACAAGTGTGATTTAACTTTCTAAACTTCTAATACTAAATGAACCTAACTAAATGCCAATGCCAGATGATGATTTTAGCACTCTCATTTCTCATTGTCTTCAACTCTTCTCCCCCTTTGTCATCAGCAAGGAGGGGGTGAAGGAGGTGGTTGCTGTGGTGGAGGCATAGAGCTTGAGTTTCCTGGAAATTGAAGTTTTTGAGCCTCTGAAAATTGTTGTTGCAAGTGGAGGACTGTTGCAGCTAGAGAATCTACTTTCTGAGTCAGATGTTCATCTCTTTGTTGCACAAAACGATGAAGAGTCTTGATGTTGTCATTTATAGCATCCAGCCAGGTGTGTAGCATTTCACAGATATATTCAATTTGTGCTTTCTATTGGGAGCTCTGTGGTGAGACATAAGAGGATGTAGCTTCAGAGGGACGAGGATACCATGCTTCACCTATGTCTACTAAATTAGGTGGAAGTTGAGCTTTGTGTAGAGGAATCAATTCAGGAATTTTTGTCCCAACCATATCCAATTTGGTATAAACAGCATCCATCTTTTGTTCAGCTTTTGTGGAGGTGCTCACCCTTATGGCTGTGTCAGTATGGACTTGTTCTGCAAGCTTGGTGGAGGCATCAATGAGCTTTCTAGTGTCGGTATGAACTTTTCCTCTTAGTCTTATGGACTCATCAATGGCGCGTGCAAAGTTTCTATTCAATGATGCTTCCATATTAGTAGTGACTTTTATAATTTTTGCAGTCTCAGTAGTCACTTTTTCTCTGAGTGTAATAGAATCAGTAGACACTCTTTGTTCAATTCTGTGAGAGGTATCAATGAGTGTTGCATATTTGAGATTCATTTTGCTTTGATCTTCCTTGATGTCATATGCATGCATAAGCATTTCATTTGTCTTTTCTTGGGTTTCAATGTGAACCTCTCTCAGTCTTTTCATCACTGTCCCTGCTTTTTCACAAACATGCATCAGGGAGTTCATAAAGGCATGCAGTTTACCATCAGACTTGTGTTTATCTCTTACAAATTTCTCCCATCTGCTGTTATGAGTTTGTTCACTGTGAACAAACCTTGCATCCAATCTCTCAAGTTTCATATCAAGCTGCATAATTGAGGAATTTACATTTGCAAACTGAGCAGTAAGAAATCGAATCAGGGTTGGGTGAATACCCATCACACCTTCAGTGGCAGCAAATTGTGGACCTCTTGATGATGAGGCTTCTGTATGAAATGCAGGAGGTGCCTCTCCTTCAACATTTACTCTTCATTCAAATGGAGGAGTTTGAGGTGGAAGAATCCCAAATTGTATTATGGGACCAAAATATGTGTCCTGTGGCATATCCTACTGCTGCTGATTCTGTTCGAAGTGAACATCCATATGGAACTGTTCCTTATACTATTCTATGTGCTCTTCTACAGCTTGTTGAGCTTGTTGAGCAAGTGCTGGTTATATTGGTTCTGCTGGATGTTGCTGTACAGGTGCAGTTGGAGGTGCAGTCTGGTGACCAGGCAAATCCCTTACAACTTTGTCTCCTTTCTTCTTAAAGTGTATGTACTTCTCAATAAACCTCAGGCAATATACATTACTTTGAGGAATGTCCTTCTGCTTCTCATTCTCCAAAGAAATTCTGACTCTCTGAAAAATTGCTGCCAAGTGTGCAACATAGGGCAGATTTCTCCTTTGCCCTATACAACTCCCTATGATCTGAAGCATTATCTCAGGAAGACAGATCTCTAGATTATTAAACATGCAATAGAATATAAATCTCTGGGTTTCTGTAATCCTACTTTTGCCACCCCCTTGTGGGGTAATGATGGTAGTGCACATGTGGTGCAGTAGCCGTTGCAATGGAGGAAACTGGTTAGTGTCAAAATGTTTCACAAGAAGTTGGGTTTCATCTTCCGAATTACTAGGCTTCCCAATCAAGATTGTATATGCAGCAGATAAGTCTATTTGAGATTCTGATTCTAACAACCCATCTCGGGGTATACGTAAAGCTTTATGGAGAAGCTTTGTTGACAATTTGATTTTCCTTCCCTTGACTTCGGTCTGGAGAGCCTTTTGGTTCTCATCATAAGTAAGGTTTTTGTAGAACTGGTGGACCAGAGAAGGGTAGTAGACCCTGTGTCTAGACAAAAACCTCCTCTAATCTTAGAATTCTATAAGTGGAAGTAGCTCGGGAAAAACATCGAGCATCTTGTGGTCATCGAAATCCACATACCTTGGAAACAAGATTCTTGTTGGATCATTCTCTTCTTCCCTGACAGTTTGAGTAGCACTGGGCTGTAGAGGAGTAGGCTGTTGCTTTTTCTTCTCTTTTTTTGCAGCAGATAATCATTTCCACTTGGCCGGTTGCCCTCGCGACAGTCTTTCGTCAACCACGGTATCCTTGGACGGTGCTTCTTTCCTCTTTTTCGATGCAGCAGCAGCTGGTCTGTCGTGTATGAGTTTAGAGTGACCTTCTTTTCTTGTCTCCCCTGCAACATGAGCTTGAGTAGAAGCCCTGTTTGGTGTTGCCGCATCTTTCCTTTTGCCATGGGTGACCGAAGGAGTCATGGTTTGAGCGGAGAGAGAGAAGAGAAGGAAGCTAGGGTTGCTGGAGGATCACAGCAGACAAGGGAACTAGCTGGAGTGCTAGGTTCCACTTGCGGAGGGAGATGGAAGAAAGTGTCGACCTCCGCGGTGGAGAAGTGCAGACGCGCCGGGGAAAGGTCTTGCGGAGAGAAAAGGTTAGAATTGGTAAAGTTAAAAACAAGATATTCACTGGCCAGTTAAATAAGGTGAAGATGATATTTTTCTCTTTTAAAAGTACACCCCTTAGATACGAAATTGCTGAAATACCCTTTTTGAAGAATAAAAGATTAAGAAAAACTATTTTTGCAACAATAATAAGATTAAAATATTTAAATGAAGTCCACTGACTTAAACAAACCTATTAATCTTACTCATTAAGTTCATTAGGCGAGATTGGGGGAAAAATTAATCGAGTATTGAAAATAAACAAAATAACCTGTTTGAAGTAAAATAACCTATCCATGTGATCGAGACTCCCCTGGAATTATCATTATTTTTTATAAAGGGGAACTCAAATTCCAGGTTCATTAGAATCACAAGGTCCTTGATATACTCTAATAGAGTATATAACATATAGTAGAATGCATACAGGAGGGATACAGAGGTGAAAGATGTCACCGAAGAAGAACTCTGAGCGCCTTGAAATCTGCATAAAGCTTGTCTTTTTTGCGCTCAAAGATCATTAACACAACAAGAAAAAAATGATATGATAAAGAATCCATGTAAACATGATAAATGTAAGCTCAGTGGAATGATAATTCTCATAATTCATATGCAATCTCAGACAAAACCATCATAATTCATATGAAATTTCAAAATAGCACAATTGAAAGAATTGGCGACCACTTGAAGGGGCGCTCAATTAATAAATGACGACACTACGATGGGCGCTATTTAAAGAATTAGCAGGTACTGTGACGGTCGCCAATTCTTCGCGATTCCAGAAGCACTCGGAAACTGAAATCTTGATCCTTTTCAAGCTCGAATTTAAGCTAATCCTGCGAACTGAAGCTCCCTCCTTATAAATAGCACCTCCAAGGCTCCTCCTTTCATCAAAGAGAAGGTCCAAAGGCTCCAAGGAAGTCCCAAATCAAGATTGGAGTCAAGAAATTAAGGAAAAATAGAGAAAAAATAGAGCTTTGAAGGTTAAAGCATGGAGAACCTCATACAATGCCCATTGAAGAGATCAAGGTGCGGATTTGCAAGGATTACGGAGATCGAATGGGCGTATTAGCGGAAGGATTGTGGAAAACCAGTAAGTATTAAGCAAGACCTTGGTTCTATCTCTCTCTCCCCAATTCTACCTGAATCTAATTCTACCCTTTGCTCTTCTTTCTCTTTTTAAATTTTCAGGATTATCCACTCATCCCGGGGGCTAGGAGATACACCAAGATCCAATGGCTCCCCCAACTTCTTTCCAAAATCACCCTAGATATGAGATCCTATCTCTCCAAGTGGCATCTCTTAGGCTTAGTAACCCATGCCAAACACTATAATGATGTACACTTCGATTGGGCCGCCATGGGAGGTCTCATAGAAATATGGCACCCACACACCCATACCTTCCTATTCCCCACTTTCAAAGCTACCATCCTTCTAGAAGAGGTGGAGATGTTACTAGGATTGAAGACCTTGAAGCAAGGAGAGGAAGAAAAGATGGCGATTATGCGTGAGCCAATGAGTGCACTAGAGATGTTGGCAAGCCTAATCCCAAGCCAAAACATGATAGATCAAATAAGAGCCACAAGAGGGATCAATTTGATGAAGCTTGCGGCGTGGGTGTACAAAGCTTTAGGAAAAGCCAAAGAAGAGGATTTGGAGGTGATCATGAGAGCTACGGTGATATGCCTTGCGGGAGCATTGCTATTCCCCTCGGCGGATGATTTCTTGGAAGAGGAGCAATTGAGCGCCATATGCGGAATATGGGAAGGAAAGAGGATTGAGCTGGCGGTCTTAGCTTATCTCCATAGTGGGCTCACCTCGGCGTCTATGGGGAGGCCCCTATATGAGTCTATGCTTCTATTCATTAGTTAGGTGGACCTCCACTTCAAATTTGATCCATGTGAGGAGTCCCAACAAGTCTCTAGGATTTTTTCTAAGAGCCTACTCCACTATATGACGGGCACACTAGGATTGAATGAGAGAGTTACAAATCGGGTTGTTGGCCCAAATTAGATGGCGGATAAGAAGGGGGGATTGAATTGTCCCCCAGTCGAGATGGCATATTTTAAAAGCAAACTATACTAATTACAGCGGAAACAAAATTAACTGTGTTAATTAAACTAAAAATTAAAGTGAGATTGATGTTCTCTCAATCTTTTCGATTTCACTCGAATAGCTTATGCAATGAGCGATGAACTATAACCAAATACAAATAGCAAGCGTAGCAATGTGTAGTGGAGCAGTGAATAAAAATCTATAAATTGACCTGTGAATGGAGATAGGAGAAATGGACAATCACACAGGCATGCCACAAAGAACACGGAGATTTTTAGGTTGTTCGGGACCACGACGGGCTCCCTACATCCACCCCTTACCGAAACCCGGTGAGGCTTCACTAACACGCTACAGGTGTAGCAAACACGGGGACAAACCCCAACACCACACACGCTGTCTCTACAACAATTCACACACACGGGGCCTTGCCCTGAGACGCTGCCACCGCAGCATACACATACACACGAACTCGGGGAACTTACCCCGCAATAAACCACACACGGAGATGCAGCTCCATCCACACACATAATGTATTCTGAGTTCAGCTAAAATAGAAAGATATACAAGATATGCTCAACAGATTATAACACAAGGAGAATATCATAAAGATATGGATAAAGGATATAGAATGTTTCCCCTTAGTTCTCCAATGTCCATAAAAAGATTTTCCTTGAAGCTTAGGTCAGAGGGAGTTGAGTCCGCAGGATGTCGGAGTAGCCGGTCTTCCTTATTGAAGATCCAAGGTATGTTCCTTCAATTCCAAGCTCCAATCGCACCTTTCAATGGCCGTTGAAGATCTTCCTTGAAGCACAGGTCGGAGGGAGTCGTATCCGCAGCAGGATGGAGCAGCCGGTCATCTTCGTTGAAGATTCCAGCTCGTTTGCAACTCGTACAAGATGATGGCCTTCAAATCCTAGCTCCAATCACACCTGCATACATCAGAAAATGGTTAACCTCACAAAGCCCTCTCCTCTCCACCTTGTGGCTGCTCTTGTTCTTCCTTCCTCTACAAGAGAATAGAAAATATTAGCCCCTCGATTCGCATTCCTTGTAAAGATCGCAATGATATATATAGCAGCATATAGATGAACAAAAGACCACAATAGCCCTAGTAAAACTCTCTCAAAACAACCCTAAAACATGTATAGGAACCCTAAGGGTAAGGGTGTAAAAGAGCAAGGCAAATGGATCTAGAAAATTGGGTTTCGATACCTAACATGCAAACCCGATCCGGACGCACCAGAGAAAGTGTCGACTCTTAGAGTCGACACTTTTGTCAAGGTATTCTGCCAGTCAGGAAAAATCAACACACAGGCGAAAGTGTCGACTCTTAGAGTCGACACTTTTTGCCAACCACACTGTCTGCAGCAAAACCACGCCCCTAGACACAAAGTGTCGACTCTCAGAGTCGACACTTGCTGCCTACTGCGTCGAGGCAGCAAGTAGAATAACAAGTGTCTACTCTGTGAGTCGACATTTACTCTGTCCAAGCCAAAAATTGCCTATGGCAGTCCAATGCAAGCACAACCATTAAAGGGCCCATCAACCCCATTGAAAAATAGATTATGCCAAGTTAAATAACATGGTTAGAGGGTCTTTAAAAACACTAAACAAACTTGGATTTATATAGGAATAAGTGAAAGAAAGTAAGCAACACACTACCATAGACTTCCATGAGCAACATGCATGAAGTCACATGCAAACCCAATTTCATCTAAACAAGCAATGGGCATAAAAACAAGGGTTCTAAGCAATGCTTTCCAGATATCCATCAACTTTCAAACATTCAAGAAGCTCATTCTTACCTTTGGCATTGATGAAGCAGTTTGGATCTCTATCCTCCCTTTGATGAACCAAGGATAGCTCAGTTCATACTTAGGAGATAAAAGTATGCCACATGAACATGTGTCAATTACCTGAGCCTTTGTATAGTCACCCCTATTATATATGAATTACAAGTTCAGTCCAAAAATTCCAGTCAGACTTTAATCAAAGCAACTGATAAGTACAGAAGTCTTGCATTATGTCCTTCACACGGATCTTCCAGCCTGCACTAAGAACGTTGTAACACTATCACAAATACCACAAATAAATTTGATTCACTTACATCCAGCCCATTTAAAACATAACCTTCACAATCCAAGAATTGCGTCATATATGGAGAAGCCATTTCTAAATTAAATTCAATCAACCTTTCATGAACACAAGTTCAGTCCAAAACAGTTAAGGGCAGTCCAAAGCAAGTGTAAACCCAGTAAACTCCATTCATTCAACTCCATTTAAAAAACTTGATTTTTCCAAATGAATAACATGGATTTAGGGGTTTTAAAAAAAACCTGCAATATTTCAAAACTCAATACCATGTCAATCCACATAAAGATTCTAGTCTATGCATATAAGAAACCAAGGTCAATGCATGTTCAACATATGGTCGATGCACATGAACAAGTTATCAAGGAAAGGTCAGTGCATGTTCAACATAGGTTGATGCACATGAACGGCACTAAAGACAGGTCGATGCACATCATGATAGGTCGGTGCACATTTTGAAGCACCCTATTGACAAGTCGATGCACATTTGAAAAATCATGTAATCAGGTCGATGCACATGATTAATCAACCTAGCACAGATCGATGCACATATTGAAGCAGGCTTACACAGGTCAATGCACATTTGTAAAACACCAAAGGCAGGTCGATGCACATTTGTAAAGCACAAAGATAGGTCGATACACATTGAAGAAACGACCTATAACAGGTCGATGCACATTATGATAGGTCAATGCACATTGTGTATCAGCCTATTGACAAGTCCATGCACATTTCTATGGGTCGATGCACATTATGAAAAAACCTATAACTGTGAGACATGATTTTTCATGGGTCCAAGGAATATGATGAACTTTTCAACAAAGGCTTGAAATGAAATGGCAATGTATTTACACAATACCATGCAGCCAATTTCATATCTACAAATTCTCAACCATTCCACACTAGTATGGGCACTAAAGCAAGAACATTAATCTCAACAGTCCCATACAAAAACATGCATGATACTCAAAAATACAAACTTAGTGTTTGCATGAAAAACAAAAGCTTCACTTTTCTAGGATAAGATTATTTTCTTCAAAATAACCACACCTATCAAAGTTCAGAGCATTAATCATTTCCACAGTTCATACCAATGGTGTGATCCATTCCAAACAAGTGAAAGACGTAACAAACTTGGCCAAGTCGACTTTGGCTTTAGCAGAGGTCGACTTCAAGGAAGCAAGCATGCATAAAGCATTCTTACCATGTTTTATGAAGAATGTACACAACATTTAGTACCAGTTTTGAAAAGTGGAGAGCAAGATGAGTGTCCATGCATTCATTTGACTCACGAAACAATGTCCATCATTTTATTCTAATCCTGGAAAGCAAGATCATCAAAATATTAGTTCCTTAAAACATCAATGGATAATTTACACAACACTTGAACATACACACGTAAATCACACAATATTTTGTTATCATCAAAACCATTATCAAAGACAAAGAGGGAGCGCAACGAACCCAACAATCTCCCCCTTTTTGATGATGATAAAATATTGTGGCCACCAAAACTCTCTCTCCCCCTTTGACATTATCAAAAAGTGGGGGACTAGAGGATCAAATGTGGAGTTTTCAAAAACGAATGAGATAGAAATATAAAGTCATTGGCGCACGAACCCAGCAATTAACCTACCATGAAACGAAGGTGTATGAACCTTGAACACCAACCAAGAAGATATAATTTAAAGTGCAATGCGCAAGATGATTGTAATGTGTGCAAATGCTCAATTTGTGAACTGTATGTAGAATGTATGACCAAACTATGCACACGGAGTATAACGAGACTGAACTATATGCAAATGGAATGCTAAAAAGTACATTATTCTCCCCCTATTGTCATGAACAAAAATTGACTGACAATGGGATTATATAACATGTTATTTACATGTATAATCTAAAGATGCATCAAAGTGAAATGAAGTATGATATGTATAAACAAGATCAAGCAATCAATCACTCAAGCATGGATAATTAGATATAAAAGCAAGCAAGTCCCTTTGGGACAGGTTTAAAAATAATGCTATTGATTATGGAGTATGATGTGCATGAACAATACTAAGAAGGTCGTGGTTACAAAAAGACGGTACTGCATAAACTATGAAAGTTGACAAATTCATAAAGTACATTCACACAATCAAACCCAAAGTGTATATGTGAAAATTGAGCAATGAATTCTAAGGCAATATGGATCATCAGATTTTCCAACGAACACTTAAAGGAGCCGTTCCTCCATACACTTCCATACACAATGCTCGAGTATTGGTAGCTACGTATAACCCCCAATTTTTTTTTGATTAAACACAAGAAGGTGACTAACCTTTTGACGCAAGTTATACCCTTTGTCTCAGGGGCATTTTTCGGTTACTCAGTTTCGTCACTTATCTTAAATGCGGATTTTGTCACTTTTCGGTGCGAGTTGTACCCTTTGTCTCAGGGGCACTTCCCGGCTACTCTATGCCAAATCCCACTTATTATTATAGTGGATTAGCTTCACTTTTCGACGCGAGTTTCCTCCTTTGTTTCAGGGAGGATTCCTGGCTACTCGGATCCACGTTCCACTTATACATATTTTTAAAAGGGGCAAATAGTTTTTTCCTCACGAGACATGTGATTTCCATGTAGAGATTCAAGAGCCCTTTGGAGTGTTGAGTAGAATTACTGTAATCCTTATTAGATTGAATCATTTATCTCAAAAAGGTGCAAAGTGTGTGGGTGGTTGTATTGAATGTAAGACATGAATTAGTCTAATCACAGTTACGTCTCCCCCTAAGTGTATGCACAGATATGAAATGAACCTCCCCCTTAATATGTGCCATGTAACAAACATGTCTAAATCAAAGCAATTTTATCTAGCAAGGGAAAAGGTCATAGGATGAATTCTGGAAAGGGTGATATGATATATACACTCAAACATGCATCGAGGTAAAGTTTTCACACAAGTTGATTACCAGTACGTGGCTGAGAACATAGGTCCAAAGACCACCATCAAGCATGGGGAAGGCTTCCAATTGGACAAAATCCAACCTTCCACAATCGCCATTTGATATACCGGATAATCATGGCATTCAAGCACACAAATATGTCAAGTATATGCAAGTATAAGCATGTAAATGGATAGATGATCGAAGACTTTCTTTATTTACAAGTATGCAAATATGTGCATGATATGAGCAATATATATGATGCAATTAAGTGTGTGTTCTATGTATGCAAGACCGAATTATTATTTGTAAAAAGTGAGTAAGAGTATGAAAGACTTTATGTGCAGTGTAAAGCATTCAAAAATTGGATTTATTCACAAAATGTGAAACAACTCCAAACTTAAATTTTACCTTTGTAGATCTTTCAAAGTGAACTTAAGCTGGATAAATTTTAAAACAAACCATTTTTGTTTCTCACCTTGAGAATCCATATTTATTGACATTCCTCGGCCTCAAGGCGCCCCTGCAAGATAAATTCTCATTTTGATGATTTGGGTATCCAAGTCATCTTGGGTCCCGAGGGGTTAGTTCTAGCATGAGCAAATGTATTCTTATATCTCCTGGAACACCAATCATCATCATATCTCATTGTGGCACAGTCATCCATTGAATGACCATTCTTGCCACAATAAAAGTAGTGAGAAGATTTTCTTTTCATAAATCATTTATCATCATTTTTCTTTAAAGAACAATTATTCATCATGTGTCCAACTTCACCACAATAATGACACAAAAAGTTTCTTTTGATAGACCACTCATCATCACTTTTCTTTGTGAAATAATTTTCAAAAACATGACTATATAATCCACAGTAGAAGCAATGAATGTTGAGGTTCTTCTCTATGAATTTCTCATGATTTTTGGAACCATCAACCATATTCACTCTTAACTTTAAGGCTTCATCATCATCAAATTTTATCAAGAAACAACCATACATTTCATGGCTAAATTTGCCACAATAAAAATAAGAGACATTCATTCTTTTTCTTGATGTATGAACATGATTAATAGTTGAGGCTTTTGCTTGCACACAAGAGTGATCATTGACACATTTTTGTTGTTGATCTCCTTTATCACACAAGAGCAAAAACTCGTTCAACCGCTTGATTTCATTTTCGAGAGACATGATATGCATGTCAGAACTGATCAATTCTTCTTCACATGACGTAATTTTCTCATTCAACAAGAAATTAACACTTTTGTGGCTTTCAATTTCTTCTTCAAGACCATGCATTTTATCACAATCATCAACAATCACACATTTTTCTTTTTCAAACATACGGAGTTTATCAACCAGCAAGTTGTTTTGATCTTTCAATTTTTCAATCTCTTCAGCAAACTTTTCATTCTAAACAAGTTCATTAAACAAAATCTGATCACTATCTAGAGAACTCAATTTATCGTTTAGTTCCTTTATAATGTCTTCCAGTTCTAAAATTTTAGCCATTAAGGTTTCATTTTCATTTCTCAAGCATGAAATTGTTTCTTTGTGCACATCAACATCATGCAATAAGTTTTCATTCAAGTTCCTAAGTTCATAACATTTCTCACATGAGGAGGCAACATGTGTAGTATTTTGAATTGCCTTTTTCAATTTTCTATTTTCAGATTTCACCATTTTATATTTTTCAACTAAGAGCTCATATGCATCCATCAATTCCTCGAAACTGAATTCCTCATCATCAGAATCAGAGTTAGAAGATACCTCGGAGCTTTCCTTACTTTGACGATCATTGTCGCTGTTTGCCATGAGGCACTCACTTTTCCAGCTTTCTTCTTGGGCTTCGCTTAGCCCATCCCAGATCTCTTTGGCTGACCTACAAGATGAAACAAAAGGATATACGTCAGTGTTCACTGCAGCCTTAAGAGCATTCACAACAAAATGATTGTCAGAATTCTTCTTCTTATGCTCTTCAGTCCGTCTTGACTTATCTTTCGGTAGAACAGGAGGACCGTGAGTGATTAAGTTCATAAGCTTCGGATCAATACTATAAATCCAAATATAGAGTTTTCTAAGCCATGATATACAGTCAAAACCATCAAAGACATGAACCAAATTCACACTAGCCATCATGATAAGATCTTTTCTCCTAGACCGTAAGGTCCGCTGAATAAAAATCAGAGACTTGGCTCTGATACTAATTGTTGGCCCAGATTAGATGTCGGACAAGAAGGGGGGTTGAATTGTCCCAGTCGAGATGGCAGATTTTAAAAACAAACTATACTAATTATAGCGGAAACAAAATTAACTATGTTAATTAAGCTAAAAACTAAAGTGAGATTGATGTTCTCTCAATCTTTCCGATCTCACTCGAATAGCTTATGCAATGAGCGATTAACTATAACCAAATACAAATAGTAGACGTAGCAATGTGTAGTGGAGCAGTGAATAAAAATCTATAAATTGACTTGTGAACGGAGATAGGAGAAATGGACAATCACACAGGCATGCCATAAAGAACACGAAGATTTTTAGGTGGTTCGGGACCACGACGGGCTCCCTACGTCAACCCCTCACCGAAACCCGGTGAGGCTTCACTAACACGCTACAGATGTAGCAAACACGGGGATGAACCCCAACACCACACACGCTGCCTCTGTAGCAATTCACACACATGATGCCTTGCCCCAAGATGCTGCCACTGCAGCACACACACACACACACACGAACTCGGGGAACTTACCCCACAATAAACCACAGACGGAGACGCAGCTCCGTCCACACACATAATGTATTCCAAGTTCAGCTAAAATAGAAAGATATACAAGATATGCTCAGCAGATTATAACACAAGGAAAATATCATAAAGGTAAGGATAAAGGATGTAGAATGATTCCCCTTAGTTCTCCAATGTCCATAAAAAGATTTTCCTTGAAGCTTAGGTAGGAGAGAGTTGAGTCCGTAGGATGTCGAAGCAGCCAGTCTTCCTTCTTGAAGATCCAAGGTATGTTCCTTCAATTCCAAGCTCCAATCACACCTTTCAATGACCGTTGAAGATCTTCTTTGAAGCACGGGTCGGAGGGAGTCGTATCCGCAGCAGGATGGAGCAGCCGGTCATCTTCCTTGAAGATTCCAGTTCGTTTGCAACTCGTACAGGATGATGGCTTTCAAATCCTAGCTCCAATCGCACCTGCATACATCAGAAAATGGTTAACCTTACAAAGCCCTCTCCTCTCCACCTTTTGGCCGCCCTCGTTCTTCCTTCCTCTACAAGAGAATAGAAAATATTAGCCCCTCGATTCGCATTCCTTGTAAAGATCGCAATGATATATATAGCAGCATATAGATGAACAAAAGACCACAATAGCCCTAGCAAAACTCTCTCAAAATAACCCTTAAACTTGTATAGGAACCCTAAGGGTAAGGGTGTAAAAGAGCAAGGCAAATGGATCTAGAAAACTGGGTTTCGATACCCAATACGCAAACCCGATCCGGACACACCAGAGAAAGTGTCGACTCTTAGAGTCGACACTTTTGTCAAGGTGTTCTGCCAGCCAAGAAAAATCAACACATAGGCGAAAGTGTCGACTCTTAGAGTAGACACTTTTTGCCAACCACACTGTCTACAGCAAAACCACACCCCTGGACACCAAGTGTCGACTCACAGAGTTGACACTTGCTACCTGCTGCGTCGAGGCAGCAAGCAGGATAACAAGTGTCGACTCTGTGAGTCGACACTTGCTCTGTCCAAGCCAGTAACTGCCCATGGTAGTCCAATGCAAGCACAGCCATTAAAGGCCCTTCAACCCCATTCAAAAATAGATTATGCCAAGTTAAATAACAAGCTTAGAGGGTCTTTAAAAACACCAAACAAACTTGGATTTATATAGGAATAAGTGAAAGAAAGTAAGCAACACACTACCACAGACTTCCATGAGCAACATGCATGAAGTCACATGCATACCCAATTTCATCTAAACAAGCAATGGGCATAAAAACAAGGGTTCTAAGCAATGCTTACCAGATATCCATCAACTTTCAAACATTCAAGAAGCTCATTCTTACCTTTGGCATTGATGAAACAGTTTGGATCTCTATCCTCCCTTTGATGAACCAAGGATAGCTCAGTTCATACTTAGGAGATAAAAGTATGCCACATGAACAGGTGCCAATTACCTGAGCCTGTGTATAGTCACCCCTATCATATATGAATTACAGGTTTGGTCCAAAAATTCCAGTCAGACTTTAATCAAAGCAATTGATAAGTATAGAAGTCTTGCATTATGTCCTTCACATGAATCTTCCATCCTGCACTAAGAACGTTGTAACACTATCACAAATACCACAAATAAATTTGATTCACTTACATCCAGCCCATTTAAAACATAACCTTCACAATCCAAGAATTGCGTCATATATGGAGAAGCCATTTCTAAATTAAATTCAATCAACCTTTCATGAACACAAGTTCAGTCCAAAACAGTTAAGGGCAGTCCAAAGCAAGTGTAAACCCAGTAAACTCCATTCATTCAACTCCATTTAAAAAACTTGATTTTTCCAAATGAATGACATGGATTTGGGGGTTTTAAAAAAACCTGCAATATTTCAAAACTCAATACCATGTCAATCCACATAAAGATCCAAGTCTATGCATATAAGAAACCAAGGTCAATGCATGTTCAACATATGGTCGATGCACATGAACAAGTTATCAAGGAAAGGTCAGTGCATGTTCAACATAGGTCGATGCACATGAACGACACTAAAGACAGGTCGATGCACATCATGATAGGTCGGTGCACATTTTGAAGCACCCTATTGACAAGTCGATGCACATTTGAAAAATCATGTAATCAGGTCGATGCACATGATTAATCAACCTAGCACAGGTCGATGCACATATTGAAGCAATCTTACACAGGTCGATGCACATTTGTAAAACACCAAAGGCAGATCGATGCACATTTGTAAAACACCAAAGGCAGGTCGATGCACATTTGTAAAACACAAAGACAGGTCGATGCACATTGAAGAAATAACCTATAACTGGTCGATGTGCATTCTGATAGGTCAATGCACATTGTGTATCAGCCTATTGACAAGTCCATGCACATTTCTATGGGTCGATGCACATTATGAAACACCCTATAACAATGAGGCGTGATTTTTCATGGGTCCAAGGAATATGATGAACTTTTCAACAAAGGCTTGAAATGAAATGGTAATGTATTTACACAATGCCATGTAACCAATTTCATATCTACAAATTCTCAATCATTCCACACTAATATTGGCACTAAAGCAAGAACATTAATCTCAACAGTCCCATACAAAAACATGCATGATACTCAAAAATACAAACTTAGTGTTTGCATTAAAAACAAAAGCTTCACTTTTCTAGAACAAGATTCTTTTCTTCAAAATAACCACACCTATCAAAGTTCAGAGCATTAATCATTTCCACAGTTCATACCAAAGGTGTGATACATTCCAAACAAGTGAAAGACATAACAAACTTGGCCAAGTCAACTTTGGCTTCAGCAGAGGTTGACTTCAAGGAAGCAGGCATGCATAAAGCATTCTTACCAAGTTTTCTGAAAAATGTACACAACATTTAGTACCAGTTTTGAACAGTGGAGAGCAAGATGCATGTCCATGCATTCATTTGACTCACAAAACAATGTCCATCATTTGATTCTAATCCTGCAAAGCAAGATCATCAAAATATTAGTTCCTTAAAACATCAATGGACAATTTCCACAACACTTGAACATACACACGCAAATCACACAATATTTTTTTATCATCAAAACCATTATCAAAGACATAGAGGGAGCGCAACGAACCCAACACGGGTACCCAAGCTCAAGAAACGGGTGGATTGGCGCGGACATCTCAAAGTTATGCCACAAATGGCCTTCACATGCGCGCCGGGGTTCCTCAAGACTCAAGACCTCCATGCTCGGCTTTGTTCCAAGGTGGAGCTCCGGGTAATTGGTGCTACCGAGTTCGTGCTTTACAACTTCCACCGATGCCTCTCACAACTCGGCCTTCCCCATCATTTCTTTGAAGAAGCTTCTCATCTCCCACCAATCAACAAGAGAGAATTGGGCTCAAAGGGTGATCCAGAGGAGATCAAGACAATACAAGCTTTATGGCGAGTCAGCAAGCTACACCGGCCCATGGAGCGCATTAAAGAAGACAAAGATCAACGGAAGACTTATGTAATAGCTCTTAGGAATTTAAGGCCCAGGGTGGCTCATTAAGCATGTAATGATCATTTTCCTTATTGAATAAAAGATCTTTCCTTGATTGTGTCACGTCCCGAGCCTTTATGACAGCGGAAGACTCGCTCGAGAAACGCGAACAGCCAGCATGGTAAGCCTCTTGCAAGCAAGAATGATCAGAGCGCAAGACAATCACACATATAAATACAATTACATAATATTTACTCAACTTCAACTTTATTTCATAATAATCATGTATTCAAATACAACCACTAATTCAACTTATTCCAATCTATCAGACTCAACAAATAGGAAAATTACATAGACTGAATCTAAACAATATAGACTTTCCTTAGTCTTCACTCTCATCTTTGACAATACTTTCATTCACTCTTGGACCCGCTACTTGTATAACCCGAATCCGAATTCGAATCACTTTCATTTCCTGAAAAAGAATGGAAATAGGTAATGAGCACACTTGCCCAGTAGGTATCTTCGCATCAACATGAAGGCATCATTAAAGTAATTAACGTTTTTGCTCTAGAGGAATAAGGTAAAATCATGCGAATGCGATCGAACACGCGATTAAATCAAAGTAACACGATGATCATGAAGATAGAATGAGAACAAGTATGAACTAGTAAGAATGTTATAAGAACATGATATGGCCGAGAATGTACTAGCAAGCCACATAATCATCACTCCAGTATCTTTTACTTATGAGCAAGTACTTCATGAATTTCTGTGGAACATCAAGAAAGTCAAGTATCAATCATGTTGTATTGTGTTGTGGATTTTCACTTATTTATAAAGAAAGTACTCCCAGCGCAATTCGACGCCAGTAGCATCATACCCCATGGTTTATAATAGTATGTTCCCGACAATCAGCCGAGGGGACTAGCATAGAGCCCTTGAACACAATCAGTGCTCGATCACATCTTCAAGTATAAATCAAACTTTTTCCACGCATGTAACAATAAAGTATGGCCAGGAATGTACAATTCCAACAAGCTCTTGATAACAATAATTCAATAAATGAATGCTTTAATGAGAATTATGAGAAATCAAGAATGACTTATACTATGTTATGCTTATGGAAATAAATCGGCAGCATAACGGTACATTCTTTATCTTCCATTTATTATATTAGGTTTCTTGATCAATATGATAAGTTCTAGATCATCAAGAGTCTATCGAGAAACCTTGGAATATCAACCCTTGGTCAAACCTTGGTTAAAATATTCAAGCAGTGTGACGGTCGTGTACTGGGTCGTTACATGATGTGACGGTCTAGAGTTGATGCGTTAGAACGACAAAATCCAGAAACAGTAATTGGACTCAGTTAACTGTGACGGTTGTATATTGGGCCATTACATATGCCTGACGGTCCAATATAGGTCCGTTACACTACTGATAACCAGAAACAACGTTAGTGTCATCTAATCACTTGGGTTTTAATGGTACAACCAACTCGGCATCCTAGTGGGAATCCTAGGCTCGCGGAGAATTACGGAGGCCTTGCAACAAGATTTTCTAGTCCATTGGAAGGAATATCCAATAGAGAGGTCCTCATGTCCAAGAATAGTGTTTCTATAGTGCAAAGTGTAACTAATGGACATA
Organism: Amorphophallus konjac; assembly: GCA_022559845.1. NCBI lineage: Eukaryota > Viridiplantae > Streptophyta > Magnoliopsida > Alismatales > Araceae > Amorphophallus > Amorphophallus konjac. Next base: position 156,538,666 of record CM040121.1, read on the forward strand.
TACCTGAATATACGCCATGTACTTAGAGAAATGACTCTATAGATAGAAAAGAATGTGTAACAATGTGAAACCAAGATAAAATCCCGTCAATACATCTTTGGAAAAATCATGATTTAGATACAAAACTATAGAGTTTAGCCAATGAAATTAGCATAACCTAAAATAACTCAAAATGCTTTAATCATACAATTTCCTATCATGAATCAATTAAGAAACTCAAAGTCATGAAAATAAGGTTAAAACTTAGATAACTAGGCTTATTTATAAGTAAGTTTGGCTGTCCTCAGTCCTATCTCAATTTGACAGTAAACCGCACTCTGACGGTCTAGTATGGGCGCGTCACAGGGCTGTGACGGTTTATCGTAGGAGAGTTACAGTATTTTAACGCCCCTGTTATGGTGCGTCAGAGACAACTGAGAAAATTTAAATACAACCGGGGTTGTGACGGCTTATCGTAAGACCGTTACAGTCGTCTGACGGTCCTAGTATGATGCGTCAGAGTCCCTACTAACAATAAAAAGACTATGATTTGAAACCGTGTTATATTTTGAAAAGATTTACTACCCTAATCATGACAAAATGAAGTACAGGTCATCTAGATGCATAGGTTGCAGTGAATTAACAAGATAACATCTTTGATCTTTGATTAGGGCTAAGAATATGTATGTATGCATGAACCCACTAAAACATGAAATTCATAGTCTATAATGCATGAAATCAAACACAATCAGATGGCTTTTATCCCTAACAAGACGTTTTTGCCAATCATGAGATAACCTACTGCTTAACTAGGCTTTACACTTCTAATTTTAGCTTTCAAGGACCGCCCTAGTTCCTCTCTTTTTGTGACTCTTCAGCAAATTCACGCTGCCCTAGCTCCTCAGCCTCTTGACCTAAGGACGTGAAATTTTGAGGGTAAGAAGATGAAACTAAGGTGAACAAAAGGTTCTAAATAATCGAACTCTAATTACCTTGTTTAGACGTCCTAATTCCCTGATCTTCAGTGGCCTTTAGCTCTGATTCCTGGGTTACTATGGTCGAATCAGTAACTTTGGAAGCTTCAATCTCCTTGGTTACTTGATCTCCTAGCACGAAATTTGGAGAACTATTAGTCTAAAGTATACTAAACAGAATCTCCTAAAGAACTTACCTGAAATTATATCTCCTTACCTTGATTCTTCACGAGCCAAAAGTAAGGGTCGCTCAGTTCAGAACTAGGTCCTATTTATAGGGTTTTGAAGATTAGATTGATTCTAGAGTCTTTAATTTACTAGAACCTAATCCCTAAGAGTCCTTAGTAATGTTATAAGCTCTCCCAAGTCGATCTCTTGTAGATAAGATCCCAAAGTTCTAATCTTTTTGCTCATTCTTTCTTTCACGGAACTGTCAGAGTGTAACGCATCCAGACTGGTGCGTTGCATGCTTGTAGCGGTCGCCCGATAGACCGTTACACCAAACGTATACAGAGTTTCAATTAAATAAAACTCTCTTGTTCCTTTATCCTTATAATTATCTATAAAAATAGTATTTATCTTTAAAATACGTGAATATGTCAATTAACCTTCTAGAACATGGGCCAAACTCAATGGGCTTGGTCCATTAACCTTTTAGATTATCTTTAAATAGGCTAGATTAATTATTTAACCTAATTAGGCCTTATAATGACTTATTGATCTAATATTCTATTTATTAATTTATTTAGGCCTTTATAAATTCCTGAAAATAATTAAACATTCCAAGAATAATTTATAAAATTTCTGGGGTCTAACACCCTCCCCCACTTTAAGAGAATTTGGTCCCCAAATTTAATACATGGATTATGAAGAGTGTACTTACAGTTGAATAATTCTGAAAATCTTCTCTGCATGGCTACTTTGGTTTCCCATGTTGCTTCATATGGCCATGTTTTCTTCCATTGAATCTTGACCATAGGAATAACTCTATTTCTTAGTTGACGCACTTCCCGTTCCAGAATCTTTATTAACGTTTGCTCATACGTCATATCCTTCTGAATCTCCAGATTGTCATTAGTGATAATATGCTCAGGATCATATACATACTTCTTCAGCATAGAGACGTGAAATACGTCATGAACTCCTGCTAATTGTGGAGGTAAAGCCAGTCTATAAACTACTTCACCGACCCTTTCGAGAATTTCAAATGGACCAATGAATCTTGGAGTTAGTTTGCCCTTAATGCCAAATCTCCAAATACCATGACCTGGAGAAACCTTGAGATACACATGGTCTCCTACTTGAAATTCCAAGTCGCGCCTTCGATTATCAGCATAAGATTTTTGCCTATCTTGGGCCATCTTCATTCTCTCTTGAATGAGCTTGATTTTCTCTGTAGAATCTCTGATAATATCGGGGCCTAGGAATTGTCTTTCCCCTATTTCACTCCAACATATTGGTGATCGATAACTTTTTCTATATAAAGCTTCAAAAGGTGCCATTTGTATGTTGGCCTGATAACTGTTGTTATAAGCAAATTCTACCAGAGGCAAGTGATCATGCCAACTACCTCCAAAATTAATAACACAAGCCCTGAGCATGTCTTCTACCACCTGATTCATTCTTTCTGTCTGACCATCAGTTTGTGGATGAAGGACTGTGCTGAAATTCAATCTAGTCCCTAGTGACTGTTGTAGACCTTTCCAAAATTATGATGTGAATCGAGGATCTCTATCAGATATAATAGTGACTGGGACACCATGTAATTTAACAATTTCCCTTATGTATAATGCTGCCAGGATATCCACAGACCATCGACTTTTGATTGGTATGAAATGTGCAGATTTAGTTAGTCGGTCTATGATTACCCATATACCATCGTGTCCACCTCTTGTCTTAGATAACCCTATAATGAAATCCATCCCTATACTCTCCCATTTCCATTCGGGAATGTTCAAGGGATGCAGTTTACCTGTGGGTCTAAAATACTCTACCTTTACTTGTTGACAAGTGAGACAGTGAGATACGAAATCAGCTATTTCTCTCTTCATATTGGGCCACCAGAAATTTCTTTTAAGATCTTGATACATTTTTATACCACCTGGATGAATGGTGTACTTGGAATTATGTGCTTCTTCTAGAATCAATTTCTTCGTATCTTCATGATCCGGTACACACACTCGGCCCTTGAATAGCAATCTTCCATCCTCCGTAATAGAGAAATCCGGCCGTTGTTCAATATTAGCCTTAATTTCTAGAAATATAGGATCATTATTTTGTAACTTGACTAGATCCTCTATTAAGGTAGGTTGAGCTCGGATATTAGCCATGAAGCAATCTTCTTCCTTCCTATCAATATCTAAGTTCAACTGAGCAAATTGAGGAATAAGATTAGTCATACTAATCATAAGACTTGATAGCATACCCATTGGTTTTCTGCTGAGTGCATCCGCAACAGCATTAGCCTTGCCATGATGATATTGAATAAAAAAATCAAAATCCTTGAGATATTCCAACTATCTTCTCTGCCTCATATTTAGCTCTTTTTGAGAAAATAAGTATTTCAAGCTTTTGTGGTCCGAGTAGACCATAAACTTTTCTTTATACAGATAATGGCGCCAAATTTTCAAGGCAAATATGACAGCTGCTAATTCCAAATCATGTACAGGATAATTTTCCTCGTGACGTTTCAATTGTCTAGAAGAATAACAGATCACTTTTTCATTTTACATGAGGACACACCCTAAGCCAATACCAGATGCATCCGTATATACTTCGAATCCACCACCTTCCATCGGTAGTGATAGAATAGGAGCTGTAGTAAGATGATTCTTAAGAGTTTGAAAACTCTTCTCACATTCCTCTGACCAAACAAAAGGATTTTCTTTTCTCGTCAATCTAGTTAAAAGAACTGCAATCTTTGAAAAATCTTTAATGAATCTTCTATAATAACCAGTTAGATCCAGAAAACTTCGTTGGCCGGCTCCAATTCTTGACAGCTTCTACCTTATAAGGATCTACAGTGATACCTTATTTTGAAATAATGTGGCCTAGGAATGAAACTTCCTTGAGCCAAAATTTGCATTTATTTAGCTTGGCATAGAGTTTATGTTCTCTAAGTGTTTACAAAGTTATTTTTAAATGTTCTTCATGTTCCTACTTTGTCTTGGAGTATATCAAGATATCATCAATGAAGACGACGATAAACTGGTCCAAATATGGCTGGAAAACACTGTTCATAAGTTGCATGAATGTTGCCGGGGCATTAGTTAATCCGAATGGCATTACCACGAATTCATAGTGGCCATAACGACTTCGAAAAGAAGATTTATAAATGTCCTCTTCTTTAATTCTAAGCTGATGATAACCTGATCTGAGGTCTATCTTAGAAAAATATTCTGCTCCAGAAAACTGATCGAAGAGCTCATCAATACGCGGCAATGGATACTTGTTTTTAATTGTGAGTTGATTCAGTCACCGGTAATTGATGCATAGCCTGAGAGAACCATCCTTTTTCTTGACAAATAGAACCGGCGCACCCCAAGGGAATGTGCTAGGTCTGATGAAGCCTTTGTCTAGTAATTCCTGCAACTGCTTTTTTAATTCCTTGAGTTCTGTGAGGGACATCCTGTAAGGGACTATAGAAACAGGTGCTACTCCTGGGATGAATTCAATAGTGAAGTTCACTTCCCTTTCGGGCGGTAAACTGGGTAATTCAGACGGGAACACATTGGGGAACTCATTTACAATAGGAATGTCCGTTAAGATAATCTCCTTGGATTCGGTAACAATGGCAGAAGCAAGAAAAGCTTCACTTCCTTGCGAGATAAGTTTGCAAGTGTGAAGAGAAGATATGATAGTAGGATGCTTCTTGTACTTGATGCCAAGAAAAGAGAATCTTGGAAGACCAGGCTTTCGAAAGGATATAATCCTATTTCGGCAATTGATATAAGCATCATGATCTACAAGCCAATCTACCCCTAAAATGGCATCATAACCTTTCATGTCAAGGCATACTAAGTTTGCGGGGAGATTGTAACCTTCTACTATCACTTCGCTATCAGGATAATAGTCGGTAAGCTTTGTTCCAGAACCCAAGGGTGTGGAAATAGCGAGATCTGAAGGTAAGGGGACTGATGCAATTGATAATGTTTTTGCAAAAGTAGTGGAGATAAAAGAATGAGAGGCACCAGTGTCAAATAGCACAAATGCAGGATGAGATCAAATTTGAAGAGTACCTTCCATAAGCCCACCATCCCTGGGCGCTTCCTCTTCTTCTAGAATGGCATTGAGGAGAGCCTGTCTCCTACGTCCTCCACCAGACGATTGGTATTTCATAAGGGGGCAATCTGGCATGCGATGCTCCCTACTTCCACAACGTAAACAAGCACCAAGGCACTTCCAACACTCCTCAGCCGAATGGCTGAATTTTTCACAAAATGTGCAAGACGTGGCGACCTGCTCCTTCTACTCTTTGACTTTCTTTTACTTATGGGAACTTCCACCATTCCCATTCTTGGATCTTTTCTTACTATCGCGACTCTTGTAAGGCTCTGTGATGCTGAACTTTTCTTTCTTATAACGCCGATCTGAGCGTCGGCTAGACTCCTCTCCTTTCCCTTTTAATTTTTTGACCTTTTCCAAGGTCCCTTCACACAAATACGCTCGTTGAACCATTTCCGCATAAGTATGGATGTTTTGGGTCCCGAGCTGCTGAATGAAACCGAGTCGTAACCTGTCCATGAACCGATTAGCCTTCAATAAATCAATGCTAATAAGATGCGGTGCGTAAGGTGCAAGCCTTGAGAATTGCAGTTCATATTCGGCAACCGTCATCATTCCTTGCCGAAGAGCGGCGAACTCTATAGCCTTTCGTTCCTTTACGTGCTCAGAAAAGTACTTGGCATGGAGTAGGGTAAGAAAACCATCCCATGTATGAGGTGCATTGGCCGGAGGTGCCGGAACCGACTTCCACCATGTGCGAGAATCTTTGTTAAGTTGAAAGGTTGCGAGACGCACCTTCTCCTGATCGGTGCATTGGATAACATCAAAGATACGGTTCATTTCATCTATCCAGTTCTCTGCCTCGTCAGGATTAGAAGAACCATAGAAACACGGAGGGTTTAAGCTCCGAAAGTTACTATGCAAATCACCAGCCCTTGCTCTTGCGCCAGCTTGCGCCATGGTTTGTAATGCCTGAGTGAGGCCAGCAACCGTTTGTTGCATGCCATCCCAATTTACGCGATGAGCCATGATAATAATAGGGTACCTGAGAGAAAATAACAACTTGTTATTTCTCGTGGAATTGGAAGAAAAATCAATCTTAAAACTAATTAACTATCTTATCCCGGGTTCTACCCAATTCTCACATGGGTGTGGAAATTTCTTCCTTAGTTCATAGGTATGGGTCCTTAAACCTTGGACTTATCCTATGACATGACTCTTCTTCCTAAGTCCTGAGACTTAGGCTCTGATACCAACTTGACTATCACGTCCCGAGCCTTTATGACAGCGGAAGACTCGCTCGAGAAACGCGAACAGTCGGCATGGTAAGCCTCTTGGAAGTAAGAATGATCAGAGCGTAAGACAATCACACACATAAATACAATTGCATAATATTTACTCAACTTCAACTTTATTTCATAATAATCAAGTATTCAAATACAACCACTAATTCAACTTATTCCAATCTATCAAACTCAAGAAATAGAAAAATTACATAGACTCAATCTAAACAATATAGAATTTCTTAAGTCTTCACTCTCATCTTTGACAATACTTTCATTCACTCTCGGACCCGCTACTTGTATAACCCAAATCCGAATTCGAATCACTTTCATTTCCTGAAAAAGAATGGAAATAGATAATGAGCACACTTGCCCAGTAGGTATCTTCGCATCAACATGAAGGCATCATTAAAGTAATTAACGTTTTTGCTCTAGAGGAATAAGATAAAATCATGCGAATGCGATCAAACACGCGATTAAATCAAAGTAACACGATGATCATGGAGATAGAATGAGAACAAGTATGAACTAGTAAGAATGTTATAAGAACATGATATGGCCAAGAATGTACTAGCAAGCCACATAATCATCACTCCAGTATCTTTTGCTTATGAGCAAGTACTTCGTAAATTTCTGTGGAATATCAAGAAAGTCAAGTATCAATCATGCTGTATTATGTTGTGGATTTTCACTTATTTATAAAGAAAGTACTCCCAGCGTAATGCGATGCCAGTAGCATCATACCCCATGGTTTATAATAGTATGTTCCTGACAATCAGCCGAGGGGACTAGCATAGAGCCCTTGAACACAATCAGTGCTCGATCACATCTTCAAGTATAAATCAAACTTTTTCCACGCATGTAACAATAAAGTATGGCCAAGAATGTACAATTCCAATAATCTCTTGATAACAACAATTCAATAAATGAATGCTTTAATGAGAATTATGAGAAATCAAGAATGACTTATACTATGTTATGCTTATGGAAATAAATCGGCAGCATAACGGTACATTCTTTATCTTCCATTTATTATATTAAATTTCTTGATCAATATGATAAGTTCTAGATCATCAAGAGTCCATCTAGAAACCTTGGAATATCAACCCTTGGTCAAACCTTGGTTAAAATATTCAAGCAGTGTGACGATCGTGTACTGGGCCGTTACATGATGTGACGGTCTAGAGTTGATGCGTTAGAACGACTAAATCCAGAAACAGTAATTGGACTCAGTTAACTGTGACGGTTGTATATTGGGCCATTACATATGCCTGACGGTCCAATATAGGTCCGTTACACTACTGATAACCAGAAATATCGATAGTGTCATCTAATCACTTGGGTTTTAATGGTACAACCAACTCGGCATCCTAGTGGGAATCCTAGGCTCACGGAGAATTACGGAGGGCTTACAACAAGATTTTCTAGTCCATTGGAAGGAATATCTAATAGAGAGGTCCTCATGTCCAAGAATAATATTTCTATAGTGCAAAGTGTAACTAATGGACATATACCTGAATATACACCATGTACTTAGATAAATGACTCTATAGATAGAAAAGAATGTGTAACAATGCGAAACCAAGATAAAATCCCGTCAATACCTCTTTGGAAAAATCATGATTTAGATACAAAACTATAGAGTTTAGCCAATGAAATTAGCATAACCTAAAATAACTCAAAATGATTTAATCATACAATTTCCTATAATGAATCAATTAAGAAACTCAAACTCATGAAAATAAGGTTAAAACTTAGATAACTAGGCTTATTTATAAGTAAGTTTGGCTGTCCTCAGTCCTATCTCGGTTTGACAGTAAACCGCACTCTGACGGTCTAGTATGGGCGCGTCACAGGGCTGTGACGGTTTATCGTAGGACCGTTACACTATTTTAACGCTCCTGTTATGGTGCATCAGAGACAACTGAGAAACTTTAAATACAACAGGGGTTGTGACGGCTTATCGTAAGACCGTTATAGTCGTCTGATGGTCCTAGTATGATGCGTCAGAGTCCCTACTAATAATAAAAAGACTATGATTTGAAACCATGTTATGTTTTGAAAAGATTTACTACCCTAATCATGACAAAACAAAGTACATGTCATCTAGATGCATAGGTTGCAGTGAATTAACAAGATAACATCTTTGATCTTTGATTAGGGCTAAGAATATGTATGTATGCATTAACCCACTAAAACATGAAATTCATAGTCTATAATGCATGAAATCAAACACAATCAGAGGACTTTTATCCCTAACAAGACGTTTTTGCCAATCATGAGATAACCTACCGCTTAACTAGGTTTTAAACTTCTAATTTGAGCTTTCAAGGACCGCCCTAGTTCCTCTCTTTTTGTGACTCTTCAGCAACTTCACGCTGCCCTAGCTCCTCAGCCTCTTGACCTAAGGACGTGAAATTTTGAGGGTAAGAAGATGAAACTAAGGTGAACAAAAGGTTCTACGTAACCGAACTCTAATTACCTTTTTTAGACGTCCTAATTCCCTGATCTTCAGTGGCCTTTAGCTCTGATTCCTGGGTTACTATGGTCGAACAAGCAACTTTGGAAGCTTCAATCTCCTTGGTTGCTTGATCTCCTAGCACGAAATTTGGAGAACTATTAGTCTAAAGTATACTAAACAAAATCTTTTAAAGAACTTACCTGAAATTATATCTCCTTACCTTGATTCTTCACGAGCCAAAAGTAAGGGTCGCTCAGTTCAGAACTAGGTCCTATTTATAGGGTTTTCAAGATTAGATTGATTCTAGAGTCCTTAATTTACCAGAACCTAATCCCTATGAGTCCTTAGTAATGTTATAAGCTCTCCCAAGTCGATCGCTTGTAGATAAGATCCCAAAGTTCTAATCTTTTTGCTCGTTCTTTCTTTCACGGAACTGTGAGAGTGTAACGCATCCAGACTGGTGCGTTATATGCTTGTAGCGGTCGCCCGATAGACCGTTACACCAAACGTATACAGAGTTTCAATTAAATAAAACTCTCTTGTTCATTTATCCTTATAATTATCTATAAAAATAGTATTTATCTTTAAAATATGTGAATAAGTCAATTAACCTTCTAGAACATGGGCCAAACTTAATGGGCTTGGTCCATTAACCTTTTAGATTATCTTTAAATAGGCTAGGTTAATTATTTAACACAATTGGGCCTTATAAGGATTTATTGATCTAATATTCTATTTATTAATTTATTTAGGCCTTTATAAATTCCTGAAAATAATTAAATATTCCAAGAATAATTTATAAAAAATCTGGGGTCTTACAATTGAGCCAATGAAAGTGTTTAAAATAATCAAATCTACCAAAAAAACTCACAATTCTATCTAAAAAATGGGGCTCTGTAAGAAACTGCGCTTGCCACCGAGGTCGCTAATTTTTAGTTTTGTGCCCTTCCCATTGGGTTTTTCCTCGACTTCTCGGGGCCCCTTGTTCTTCCCGTCCGGCCTTGTGGCTTCGACCGAGATAATATAGCACCTTCTGGCCAATGCCAGGTTGCCCGGGACTTCCCCACCCCATGCTTAGTAGGGAACTTCATCTTTTGGTGATAGGTAGAGGGCACCGCTTTCGTTCGGCTAAGGATCCCCCGGCCGAAGATTGTGTTGTATGCAGTCATACCTTTGATCACTATGAAGTCCACCATAACCGTAATGGTTTTGGGTGAGGTGCCGAGAGTAACCGACAGGCTCAGGGCTCCCTCGGGATACGTGGCCTGGCCATTGAACCCGCAAAGGGGGTTCGGATCGGGTGGAGTTTAGATGGATTCTCCCACATCTTAAGAAAACACTCATAAGATAATACATCAGGGGCGCTTTCATTGTCAACTAGAATCCTATCTATGTTACAATGGCTTATCGTAGCCGAAATAACTAGGGCGTCGTCATGCGGGGTGGTCAGCCCTTCCAGGTCTTGGTCGAAAAAGACTATGACCTGTGACTCACTTGGCGGGGCCTTGGGAGGCTCAATGGCTCGGCTCGCCCGCTCGGCATGACGCTTCCTTCCTCGGCTACTATCTTCTATTGATGCAGCTCCTCCAGCGATGACATTGATGTGGACCCTGCGGGGGGCATTATCGATCTCCTCTGGGGCGCCTCGGTCTTCCTTATGCCCGGTCACGAATCGGGATAGGTGTCCCTGGCGGACGAGGCGCTCGATCTCATCGTGGCAATTGTGGCAATCGCAGGTATGATGCCCGTGGTCGCTGTGGAACAGACAGTGCTTACTGCGATTGCGGTTCTTCGACCTCATTGGCTCGGGTTGGCAGAGGAGGCCCGAGCCTTTGATGTCTTCATAGATCTCGTACACCGGAGCGGTTAAGGGAGTGTACCACTCGTACTTCTGGGATGGTTCTTTGTGCTCCCCGTTTCGGTTCCGCCTTTTTCCTTGGCCCGAGCTTGGCTCGGGTGCTCGCTTCTTGTCCCCCTCCCGACCCGAACCGGTTGTGCCTCGGCATGCGCTGAGAACTTCTTCGCACTCAGCATGGCATAAAGTCAGAGTCACTAGCTCGGCAAAGGTTGAGGGAGGGTGGAGGACAAGTTCGCGGCAGAGGTTCTCGTCACATGTGCCTTCGGTCAGCGCGGTTATGGCCGAGGCAACATCTAGGCGAGGGATTCTCAGGGCTTCCGACTTGAATCGGTTGATATAAGCCCGGAGTCTCTCCCCCTACTCCTGTTTGAGAGCCAATAGCCCCGCTACCGACCTCGAGGGGCCGCTGCCGACGAAGCTCTCCTTGAACACTCGCCCAAATTGCTTGAAGTCTCGGATGGATCGGGGGGCGAGGGCCCGGAACCATGCTTGGGTGCCTTGGCCCAGGGTGGTAACGAAGGCTCGGCACTTGATGGCGTCGGACGCCCCATGAACGGTCATCAGGGCGTCGAAGCTGTCGAAGTGGTCGGCCTGGTCACCCTGGCCGTCGTAAGACTTGAAGGTCAGAATGGAGATTATGGGAGATATCTTTGCCTTCAAGATGCAGTCGGAGAACGGGGATTTCTCCTCGTCCTCCACTGGGGAGGTCTTCTGCAAGGCGCGTAAGACGCGCTCCTGCTCTGCGAAGCACCTCTCGAACTCTCGCAGTCGGAGGGATAACTCCGGCTGTTGTTGCGCCGTGGGGCTAGGGGGGCATGCTGGCGGGCTGTCTCGGGGTTCCCCAGGGACTTCGGTCCCGGGGTGCGGATGGCGTGCCCAAAGTTTTCCCCTTTCTCGGCGTGGAGGAGGCCTCTTGCTCCAGAGGGGGGGCTTGTGAAGGTCCTCCTGACCTGTTGCGAATAAGCCGCCTGATGCTGGACGGATGACGACCGGACTAAGACGTACGACGGACTTGATGTGAGGCCAGCACTAACACGCTAAAGGCAAGCCGGGCGGTTGACCACCGTGGTGTTCTCCGGGTGGAGATGTCTCTCAACAGCACTCTAACTAGCCCGACAATCGTCCCTTATGAGGGAAACGCGGGGATCGCAGCGGTTAAGGAACCACCGTCGCCTAGGGGTATCCAGTTCGGGCTCGGTGCTCGACCGGTGCCAAGGAACGGGCGCTCACAACTAACAATCACGGTGATTTGTAACTAACTATCGGCCCTAATCTCACAAATGCAGCATAATAGACCATATACTAAACCAGCAAGGTGAGAGAGGAACGAGCACGTACCTCCACGACTAGGCATGGGGAAGAATTCCCGGCCAAATTCAAACAACCCCAATACACACAATTGTTAAGTTTACAATTTCAGAACCTGACGCCCACTCCACGCAGGGAGGTAAAGGGCTACAAACACCAATTTTGGGGTTGCTGGAACCCGGGTTGACAAGCCACACTCGCAGGAGGCGAGGGACGCGAGTTGGAGCCGATCGGGTGAGCCGAATGGAAGCCGACTCGGTTCTGCCCACGCTGCTCACCCTGCGTAGCGAACTTGCAATGGCCGGTGCGCCAAGATCCGATGCCCGATCGGAGGTCCGTTTGTTGGAGAACGTCAGCGACAGGAGGAAGATCGTCTGCTCCGAAGGGAGTGATCAGATCTTTTCAGATCTGGGTGCAGCAGCGACTGAACTGAGCTTCTGGTTTTGTGCACTCAGAACTGCACAGGAAGACAAATAATTATCAAAAAAATGGCTCCCGATGTCGGATCAAGGCTCTATTTGTGGGAACTCGTCGGTGACGTCCAGTGGAAGACGTAGTCCAAATATCTCGCACAGATCTAGATGGGATGAGGCAGGGCAGACTCTGGAAGTCGACTCTGGTTCTGAGTTGGGTCTGCACAGATCAGCTCGTGCGATCCCACGAGAATTATCGCCATGATCAGCACAAGTCTCGGATCGAGACAAGATCAGTGGCAGCGCGAAGAGGACTCAAAATCCTACAATCACTCTGAAAGGCAGCTCCTGATGGCTTGATAGGAGATATGGGAAAATTCGTAATCAGTAAACTCCAGATCTGGACAACATGCTCGGGCAGATCTGCGCGCCATCACGAAAAGAATTGCTGTCGGCGATCCATAACTCCGATCGATGCGAAACCACCTCTGAAATCTTCCTGACTTGATGAAGTATCATTGGTAATTTTCGTGGAATCAGATGATAAGAGGATGTGGACGATAGAGGGGCGAGTCACACGCCCAAGATCAATCCCGTCACAGGATTGGGCAGGGCATCACACCCATGGGGGGGGGAAAGAGAATCACTCTCTTAACTCAAAATCCTTTCACAAAAACTTAATTAACCTTTGCACTAACATTATACAAGTGTTTAAATAGGGGTTTGAAAAGGGGAGGGGGCTGGGAGGTTCGATGGAACCAAGGGGAATGGGGGGGTGCGCCCCTTTGACAATGAGAGGGAGAGAGGGGGAGATAAGGGGACATGGACTCACCTACTTTCACCTACCTTTGAATTTCAAAGGGAAGGGGGGGTAGGTGGCAGCCATTCTTTTGAACCAGCAGCCTTCTCCATGTTCCCTTGTGGTAAATGAGGGAGGGAAGAAAAGAAAACAAAAAAAACTAGCCTAATACATCCAAAGAAGGGGGCGCCCCCTTCATGGGCCAAGAATGGGCCAAGTTTGGTCCAAGGCCACCCTTAAGCCCATTCAATCAAGCATGGCTTATGGTCTTTCCCATCTAGATGGCCCATGAAAGAAGGAGGCCCAAGTGGGCCTTACATGGCTTATGGATCCATCATGAAGCCTAAGGGCCGCTCCTCCTTAATGGATTCTAAAGGGCTTGAAACCAAATGGCTTTTTAAGAGCCTTACAATCAGCCCAAAATGAAAACCCAAGTGAAAAGACATATTACAAGCCCAAATGTAATGCAAACAAAGGTTAAAAGTATCCAAACTCAAGCCAAATTGCCTCCATTTCAAAGGAAAGCCGATGTAGTCCGATTGGTGCTCCGCGTATGGTACCGTCGGCTCGCCGGTTCGTGCTACTCGCTCGTTCCGGTGTCCGCACCAATTGTCCCCGGTGGGAGGAACTCGACCCCGTCGAGTAAGGGTCCCGAAGCTTGAGCTCTCCGCATGTGATCAAGGCATTGTTCATCATGAGGCATCCTCGCCAACGTACTAAGAGGTGTTGGTAGGCTCCATTCCTTGTGATGATCACCTGCTCATCCAGTATAAAATCTATATGCTTGCGTTGAGGCTGGAAGTGGTGGACTCTCGGGTGGTGTGTCACTCACAATAGAAGGATAAAGCCCGAAACTCACTAGGGATCACCGCGAGTTACGATATGCTACCAGATTAGAAACATGGAACGTCGAGCTGACACCATAGTCATCCGGTAGTTCAATAGCGTACGCATTTGAACCCACTTGTCTCGTGACTCGGGAAGGGTGGGTATCACAGACCTAGAGTTGCTTTACGGCCCCAAGAGGAAACCGTTTAGGTATGACCCTGATCATGACGTACTCTCTCTTTTGAACTCACGGGCATGTAGCATGAATTAGCTAACTCCTTATACGTGCATGGCTGGCCGTTTATTGGGACACGACTTAATACAAACCATATGCATGAAAGAAAACAAACTATAGAAACAAACAGACACACACATGACCTTAGACATACATAGACACCAACAAACAATGCAACCCAAAGCTGGAGACTCTTAGACATCTAACATGAACCTACTGACTTCTAAATGGGGGTTTAGAGGTTCGGGAGGATCACACCCAAGTGCACATCACCCTGGGTACCCGGGTCGGCAGCATGCTCTTCTAAAAGTGCATCAAAATACTCCTTCTCAAGTTCGGGGTCCGCCTCATAGATGACCTCCACTAGCTCCGGTGGGGAGTCACGGACTGGAGTGTCCGAAATAGCCAATGATTCCCGAGTGGGACACTTGGCCGCAAAGTGGCCAATTCCACCACACCTATAGCACTGGTCACGTGGCCCTGTGCTAGAAGATGCTCCACCGGTCATCGGTCCCTTTCCCTTGTCTTCTCGTCGGGCCATGGGTGATGGGAGCTGAGGTCGGGTAGGCAATGTGGACTGCTGGGGGTGTGGGGTGGGGGTTGGTGTCTGTGGGCGAGGGAGAGGGTCCCTTGGAGGGAGAGGCCGAGGCCTGAGAGCAAAGGGGTCCTGGCGAGGGAGTTTCGGAGGACGAACCACTGAAAATCGGCTACAGGAACTAGGTGTGGTCCGAGAGTCGGACCCACGCTGAGGGATGGTTCCCAGTCGCTGGACAGGAGCAAAATCTGACTCAAACTGCTCTAATTCGAGAGCAACTTGATAGGCGGCCTCCAAGGTGGTTACATTTCGGCGAAAGAGTTCGTACTGATAGTGGGGCCGCAGACCATGACGGAAGCGAGAAACAGGCATCGTGCTCTCTTCCGAGATGTCACATCACAAAAAATATTCATCAAACTCTGCGATGTACTCGGACACAGACCTATCACCTTGGGTGAGGTTTTGCCATCGATCAATGAGCCGTTGACAGTACGACGTGGGAAGATACTTAGTTCTAAGCCTATCCTTCATTTCATCCCAAGACTCAACCAGGGGCTCTCGACACTGATAGAGTAAGCTCTGCACATTGCGCCAATAAGTTTGCACTTGCCCTAACAACTTCATTTTTGCAAACCTGATTCTCCGGAGGTCCGTCATTTCGAACCACTCAAAGTATCGGTCCATGCTGGCCTCCCAATCGAGATAGACCTTTGGGTCCAAAGACCCGTTGAAAGTGGGAGGGTCTGCTTGCACGGTCCTAAGGACTCTATCCTCCTCCTCATCTCTTGGCTGATGAAAGCCATGACGGCATCGGCCATTCCCCCCATACGCATTATCAGACCCATAGTCTTCTAGACCAAGGTCACGATGTTGTGGTTCGATGACCTGTTGTCGGGCATTTTGAGGAGCGGGTGGGGGCTGGTTTTGGGCCGCAGGAGCGGCCTGGACTTGGGCCATGGGAGCGGGTTGGCCTTCGGCCACCGCGGGAGGAGGTGCGGGTGGGCCTTGAGCCGCTCCCGGGGGGTCCCCGTGTGACATTCTATCTAAACGTCCAACTAGATCTTGGACAGACCTGTCAGAGGTCTCCATGCGTCCCTCCATGGCCCTAAGGCGACCATCCATATTATCGGAGAATTCTGAAAGGTAGCCTCGGATTGGTCCAATCGAGCCATAATGGCCATCATTGCCTCATGTAAGGAGTGGAAGTCTCCCGGGGGGGCATCCCGTGGATTAGCCATAGATGCGGGGCGATGGTATTGGGTACCACGCCAGGTGGGCATGCAAAGACACGAAGGTTGGAATGTACTAACTAGGAACCTAGACTTAAACCAAGACTCGGTACGTGGCGGAGCTAATCGATCCGAAGATCACTCGCGCAAGTGTGCGGCCTTCCCGATAGGCGTAGCCTAATATTCGAACAACACCTTTAGATATACCGAGTAAAGGAATGCGAATACAACCTTAGACTTAGACGACCCTAGACTTAAACCGACGCTCTGATACCAATTTGATGCGGGATGGATGACGACCGGGCTAAGACGTACGACAGACTTGATGTGTGGCCAGCACTAACAAGCTAAACGCAAGCCGGGCGGCTGACCACCGTGGTGTTCTCCGGGTGGAGACGTCTCTCAACAGCACTCTAACTAGCCCGACAATCGTCCCTTACGAGGGAAACGTGGGGATCGCAGCGGTTACGGAACCACCGTCGCCTAGGGGTATCCAGTTCGGGCTCGGTGCTCGACCAGTGCCAAGGAACGGGCGCTCACAACTAACAATCACGGTGATTTGTAACTAACTATCAGCCCTAATCTCACAAACACAGGATAATAGACCATATACTAAACCAGCAAGGTGAGAGAGGAACGAGCACATACCTCCACGACTAGGCGTGGGGAAGAATTCCCGGCCGAATTCAAACAACCCCAATACAGACAATTGTTAAGTTTACAATTTCAGAACCTGACGCCCACTCCACGCAGGGAGGTAAATTGCTACTAAAACCAATTTTGGGGTTACTGGAACCCGGGTTGACGGGCCACACTCGCAGGAGGTGAGGGACGTGAGTCGGAGCCGATCGGGTGAGCCGAATGGAAGCCGACTCGGTTCTGCCCGCGCTGCTCACCCTACGCAGCGAACTTGCAAAGGCCGGTGCGCCAAGATCCGATGCCCGATCGGAGGTCCGTTTGTTGGAGAACGTCGGCGACAGGACGAATATCGTCTGCTCTAAAGGGAGCGATCAGATCTTTTCAGATCTGGGCGCAGTAGTGACTGAACTAAGCTTCTGGTTTTGTGCACTCAGAACTGCACAGGAAGACAAATAATTATCAAAAAAATGGCTCCCGATGTCGGATCGAGGCTCTATTTGTGGGAACTCATCGGCGACGTCCAGAGGAAGACGTAGTCCAAATATCTCGCACAGATCTGGACGGGATGAGGCAGGGCAGACTCTGGAAGTCGGCTCTGGTTCTGAGTCGGGTCTTCACAGATCAGCTCGCGCGATCCCACGAGAATCGTCACCGTGATCAGCACAGATCTTGGATCGAGACAAGATCAGTGGCAGCGCGAAGAGGACTCAAAATCCTACAATCAGTCCGAAAGGAAGCTCCTGATGGCTTGAGAGGAGATCTGGGAAAATTCGTAATCAGTAAACTCCAGATCTGGACAGCATGCTCGGGCAGATCTACGCGCCGTCACGAAAAGAATTTCTGTCGGCGATCCAGAACTCCGATCGACGCGAAATCACCTCTGAAATCTTCCTGACTTGATGAAGTATCACTGGTAATTTTCATGGAATCAGATGATAAGAGGATGGGGAGGATAGAGGGGCAAGTCACACGCCCAAGATCAATCCCGTCACAGGATTGGGCAGGGCATCACACCCATGGGGGGGGGAAAGAGAATCACTCTCTTAACTCAAAATCCTTTCACAAAAACTTAATTAACCTTTGCACTAACATTATACAAGTGTTTAAATAGGGGTTTGACAAGGGGAGGGGGCTGGGAGGTTCGATGGAACCAAGGGGAATGGGGGGGTGCGCCCCTTTGACAATGAGAGGGAGAGAGGGGGAGACAAGGGGACATGGGCTCACCTACTTTCACCTACCTTTGAATTTCAAAGGGAAGGGGGGGTAGGTGGCAGCCATTCTTTTGGACCAGCAGCCTTCTCCATGTTCCCTTGTGGTAAATGAGGGAGGGAAGAAAAGAAAACAAAAAAAAAACTAGCCTAATACATCCAAAGAAGGGGGCGCCCCCTTCATGGGCCAAGAATGGGCCAAGTTTGGTCCAATGCCACCCTTAAGCCCATTCAATCAAGCATGGCTTATGGTCTTTCCCATCTAGATGGCCCATGAAAGAAGGAGGCCCAATTGGGCCTTACATGGCTTATGGATCCATCATGAAGCCTAAGGGTCACTCCTCCTTAATGGATTCTAAAGGGCTTGAAACCAAATGGCCTTTTAAGAGCCTTACAATCAGCCCAAAATGAAAACCCAAGTGAAAAGACATATTACAAGACCAAATGTAATGCAAACAAAGGTTAAAAGTATCCAAACTCAAGCCAAATTGCCTCCATTTCAAAGGAAAGCCGATGTAGTCCGATTGGTGCTCCGCGTATGGTACCGTCGGCTCGCCGGTTCGTGTCCGGTGTCCGCACCAATTGTCCCCGGGTGGGAGGAACTCGACCCCGTCGAGTAAGGGTCCCGAAGCTTGAGCTCTCCGCATGTGATCAAGGCATTGTTCATCATGAGGCATCCTCGCCAACGTACTAAGAGGTGTTGGTAGGCTCCATTCCTTGTGATGATCACCTGCTCATCCAGTATAAAATCTATATGCTTGCGTTGAGGCTGGAAGTGGTGGACTCTCGGGTGGTGTGTCACTCACAATAGAAGAATAAAGCCCGAAACTCACTAGGGATCACCGCGAGTTACGATATGCTACCAGATTAGAAACATGGAACGTCGAGCTGACACCATAGTCATCCGGTAGTTCAATAGCGTACGCATTTGAACCCACTTGTCTCGTGACTCGGGAAGGGTGGGTATCACAGACCTAGAGTTACTTTACGGCCCCAAGAGGAAACCGTTTAGGTATGACCCTGATCATGACGTACTCTCTCTTTTGAACTCACGGGCATGTAGCATGAATTAGCTAACTCCTTATACGTGCATGGCTGGCCGTTTATTGGGACACGACTTAATACAAACCATATGCATGAAAGAAAACAAACTATAGAAACAAATAGACACACACATGACCTTAGACATACATAGACACCAACAAACAATGCAACCCAAAGCTGGAGACTCTTAGACATCTAACATGAACCTACTGACTTCTAAATGGGGGTTCAGAGGTTCGGGAAGATCACACCCAAGTGCACATCACCCTGGGTACCCGGGTCGGCAGCATGCTCTTCTAAAAGCGCATCAAAATACTGCTTCTCAAGTTCGGGGTCCGCCTCATAGATGACCTCCACTAGCTCCGGTGGGGAGTCACAGATTGGAGTGTCCGAAATAGCCAATGATTCCCGAGTGGGACACTTGGCCGCAAAGTGGCCAATTCCACCACACCTATAGTACTGGTCACGTGGCCCTGTGCTAGAAGATGCTCCACCGGTCATCGGTCCCTTTCCCTTGTCTTCTCGTCGGGCTGGGGGTGATGGGAGCTGAGGTCGGGTAGGCAATGTGGACTGCTGGGGGTGTGGGGTGGGGGTTGGTGTCTGTGGGCGAGGGAGAGGGTCCCTTGGAGGGAGAGGCCGAGGCCTGAGAGCAAAGGGGTCCTGGCGAGGGGGTTTCGGAGGACGAACCATCAAAAATTGGCTACAGGAACTAGGTGTGGTCCGAGAGTAGGACCCACGCTGAGGGATGGTTCCCAGTTGCTGGACAGGAGCAAAATCTGACTCAAACTGCTCTAATTCGAGAGCAACTTGATATGTGGCCTCCAAGGTGGTTACATTTCGGCGAAAGAGTTCGTACTGATAGTGGGGCCGCTGACCATGACGGAAGCGAGAAACAGGCATCGTGCTCTCTTCTGAGATGTCACATCGCAAAAAATATTCATCAAACTCTGCGATGTACTCGGACTCAGACCTATCACCTTGGGTGAGGTTTTGCCATCGATCAATGAGCCGTTGACAGTACGACGTGGGAAGATACTTAGTTCTAAGCCTATCCTTCATTTCATCCCAAGACTCAACCAGGGGCTCTCGACGCTGATAGAGCAAGCTCTGCACATTGCGCCAATAAGTTTGCACTTGCCCTAACAACTTCATTTTTGCAAACCTGACTCTCCGGAGGTCCGTCATTTCGAACCACTCGAAGTATCGGTCCATGTCGGCCTCCCAATCGAGATAGACCTTTGGGTCCAAAGACCCGTTGAAAGTGGGAGGGTCTGCTTGCACGGTCCTAAGGACTCTATCATCCTCCTCATCTCTTGGCTGATGAAAGCCATGACGGCATCGACCATTCCCCCCATACGCATTATCAGACCCATAGTCTTCTAGAACAAGGTCACGATGTTGTGGTTCGATGGCCTGTTGTCGGGCGTTTTGAGGAGCGGGTGGGGGCTGGTTTTGGGCCGCGGGAGCGGCCTGGACTTGGGCCATGGGAGCGGGTTGGCCTTCGGCCACCGCGGGAGGAGGTGCGGGTGGGCCTTGAGCCGCTCCCGGGGGGTCCCCGTGTGACATTCTATCTAACCGTCCAACTAGATCTTGGACAGACCTGTCAGAGGTCTCCATGCGTCCCTCGACGGCCCTAAGGCGACCATCCATATTATCGGAGAATTCTGAAAGGTAGCCTCGGATTGGTCCAATCGAGCCATAATGGCCATCATTGCCTCATGTAAGGAGTGGAAGTTTCCCGGGGGGGGCATCCCGTGGATTAGCCATAGATGCGGGGCGATGGTATTGGGTACCACGCCAGGTGGGCATGCAAAGACACGAAGGTTGGAATGTACTAACTAGGAACCTAGACTTAAACCAAGACTCGGTACGTGGCGGAGCTAATCGATCTGAAGATCACTCGCGCAAGTGTGCGGCCTTCCCGATAGGCGTAGCCTAACGTTCGAACAACACCTTTAGATATATCGAGTAAAGGAATGCGAATACAACCTTAGACTTAGATGACCCTAGACTTAAACCGACGCTCTGATACCAATTTGATGTGGGATGGATGACGACCGGGCTAAGACGTACGACAGACTTGATGTGTGGCCAGCACTAACAAGCTAAACGCAAGCCGGGCGGCTGACCACCGTGGTGTTCTCCGGGTGGAGACGTCTCTCAACAGCACTCTAACTAGCCCGACAATCGTCCCTTACGAGGGAAACGTGGGGATCACAGCGGTTACGGAACCACCGTCGCCTAGGGGTATCCAGTTCGGGCTCGGTGCTCGACCGGTGCCAAGGAACGGGCGCTCACAACTAACAATCACGGTGATTTGTAACTAACTATCGGCCCTAATCTCACAAACACAGCATAATAGACCATATACTAAACCAGCAAGGTGAGAGAGGAACGAGCACATACCTCCACGACTAGGCGTGGGGAAGAATTCCCGGCCGAATTCAAACAACCCCAATACAGACAATTGTTAAGTTTACAATTTCAGAACCTGACGCCCACTCCACGCAGGGAGGTAAATGGCTACTAAAACCAATTTTGGGGTTACTGGAACCCGGGTTGATGGGCCACACTCGCAGGAGGCGAGGGACGTGAGTCGGAGCCGATCGGGTGAGCCGAATGGAAGCCGACTCGGTTCTGCCCGCGCTGCTCACCCTGCGCAGCGAACTTGCAAAGGCCGGTGCGCCAAGATCCGATGCCCGATCGGAGGTCCGTTTGTTGGAGAACGTCGGCGACAGGACGAAGATCCTCTGCTCTAAAGGGAGCGATCAGATCTTTTCAGATCTGGGTGCAGTACTGACTGAACTGAGCTTCTGGTTTTGTGCACTCAGAACTGCACAGGAAGACAAATAATTATCAAAAAAATGGCTCCCAATGTCGGATCGAGGCTCTATTTGAGGGAACTCTTCGGCGACGTCCAGAGGAAGACGTAGTCCAAATATCTCGCATAGATCTGGACGGGATGAGGCAGGGTAGACTCTGGAAGTCGGCTCTGGTTCTTGTAGATTCCTTTAAAATCCACACGAGGAAAATATTAAGAACAAGCCATAATTAATAATGTGGAGAAAAACATGCACGAGGTGCACAAGGGGAGTGTGTGTGATCGCCAGAGACACGAGGGTCTCAAGTGGAAAATAATATGGGGAGATGATCGCAAAATACCTCAAAAGATGCGGTTGATTGTAGGTGCTCCTTTCTCTTCAAATCGGCCGGCCGATGAAGAGAGTCCTTCACTTGTATTACCCTTGCAAAAAAAAACAAACACCAATGAAGAAATTGCATTAGATATGTGGTGAGTGTAGCATCAAATCATGATAGAAATATGTGAGCATGAAAGCATGTGCAAGAACGCACCTTAAGGGTGGTTGCCCTTAAACCCCTATGCAAAAGGGTGTGGGGAGATATGAATGCATGTAAAAAAAATATTATGGGGAGAGAGTGCAAGAGATGCACTTATGGGAGATGCTCAACGTGGTTGAGTGAGAAAAATCAATAAGAATAATGATGCATGCATGAACCATTGATGATGATAAAACAAAAGGGAAAATAAAAAAGGAAGAAGGGGCCTGTGCTTCGGCTTGAATATTCAAGGGGGAGGAAGCTCTGCAGTGGGATGAAGACATGAGCGTGGGCTTCTCCTTAGCCAAGCAACAGCAACCTGCGAAGGAAAAGAAAAGGAAACAAACAGAGAAGAAGGGGGAGGGGAAATACGTGGGTGGAAGAAGAAGAAAAAGATAGAAGAAGAAGGAGGAGAAGGGGGATCGAGTGTCCAACGAAGGGGCATCCAACCGAACAACAGGGCAAATGGCTCTATTAAATAGGATTGGAAGGGATAAACATTAGCAAGAGTCCAATCAAGGGAAAGGATAGGAATGGGCAAGAGCCCAATCAAGGCAGGATTTAACGAGGCAAGGACTCTCTGGGGAAAGGGGCTGCGAAGCCAGAAGATGAAACACGCCTTAGGTCAGGGCGTCAATTGATGAATTGACGACTTACCAGAGGGCGTTTCTCAAAAACACGCCCTGCACAAGGGCGTTTCTTCCAAAACCAATTTTAGAAATAAAAACTCCCCATATTTGAAAAATGTAAAACACGCCTTAATCAAAGCCACTTTTTCAAAAAAGCGCCCCATGGAAGGGCGTTAATTTCAAGAGCTCAAATGGGGAAGTCGGTCAAACCAAAAGAATTAACGCCCTCAGTTGAGGTCGTCCTTTCTTTAAGAAACGCCCTAGCTCAAATCATGTTTTAATAAAACACGCCCTTACCCAGGTCGTGAATTCAGAAAATTCATAAAATAGATAAAATGGGGGAGAAATAGATAAAATGGGAAAGACACGCCCTAGACCAGGTCGTGTTTCAAAAACACGCCTCTGATGAGGGCGTGAATTCAGAAAATAGAGATAAATGCCCAGAAAATCCAGAAAAATAGGAAAAGGGAGGTAAATTAGGAAAAATAGGAGAAATCAGGGGCAATCCATGAAAAGTGGGAAAACCACTTAAATAAGCTGATTTGAGGGTCAAATGGGGCATCGCAGAGCGATATGAAATATACTCAAAATAATGTCAATTTTGGCGTGTCTACAGCTGCCCCGCCTTGGCGTCTGCTTTGCAAGGGAGCGTAGCAAACTGAAAAGTAGATACCAAGGTGTGATGAGACACGCAATCAACATCACTTGATGAGAATCAAATCAAAAGCACGAGATGAAGCAAATCTCGGGAAATCCAACGAAACCAACAATGTTTGGATAAAAGGGGAGATGTGCACGCGGTGCACGAAGGAGATAAAATAAAATGATCAACTTCCAGCGCGGTGGAAGTACCTCAGGTCACAAACCTGTAGATTTCACCATTGGGGAGCGATTACCAGCCAGTGGACGTGCTGCAGCCAAGGTGGATCAAAGGAAAGGAGATAAAAATAAGATGATAAAAATCCAAACAAGGAGTTTTCGAGAAAATGACCCAAAATAGCGACAAAACGCACTGAGGACTCAATTCGGCAAGGAAAATCTCATATCGAGAAAGATTAAGATCAATTCAACTCTCACATCAGCTTATCAGAATGATTTTTCAACAATTGTTTCAAATTCCTACATGAATGCATGCTGGGTTTAAAGGGAAAAAATAAATCAAATGAAAATATAGAATAATCAAGGATAATATTGTTAAACTGCCCAGACTGGGTCAAGAAACCAATTCTGCGAACTGATACTAAGCCGAAGCCCGTTTATCCGCGCACCAACTCGCAAAAGGGAACCATCGTCCCCAGCCTTGGACGGCTCAACGGCCTATCTGTATGACTAAGACTCCTCTGGAATCATCATTGTTTTTGATGAAGGGGAACTCCAATCCCAGATTTACCAAAGCCATAAGGTCCTTGATATAATCTAACAGCGTATTAACATATAGTAAAATGCATACAAGGAGAGATGGTGATAGCAATGGGCACATGGGGGAACTGAGAAATGAGGTGTCAGCACCGTGGGGCTTGGATAATGATGATGCCCAGTCGGCCGGACCATGAGCTTCTTATCCTGCGCTCAAAATTTCATTAGCCAAGATATAAAAGATATAACAAGCAATGAATAAGGCCTTTAAGCATAGCATAGCAAACATAGCCATGAATAACACATAGTAGGGCAAAGCATGGATAACATGAATAGCAAGTCATTGCAAAGCATCATTATTTGTTATGTTGTCATGAGGAGACAATCTGGCGAATCAAAATTGGAGCTGAATGATTGAAAATCAAGAAAATGCCTAGTCGCAAATGATCAGGAAAATTAGCAGGAGTTGATTGAATGATAATGAGATGAATAATCAAGATGATACCCGGGAGATGTAACAATCAAAATGCCCAGGGAGATATGAGGAATTGATAATCAAATGCCCAGCGGCAAGTCATGAAAAATGTCGGGAAGAATCAATGGATTGATAACAATGAGTGAAAGGGGACTCATCCCGTGCTCCTGGTCCTTGCAAAGTTGTTCCTGCAAAAGGCACCATCAGAAAATACAATGCAAAATTTTTGGAGTTTTGAAATATGCAAATTTTTATGAGTTTTGAAAAAGATATTCAAATTTTTATGAGTTTTGATCAATATGCAAATTTTTGTGGGTTTTGGAAAATATTCAAATTTTTATGAAGTTTTGAGAAAGGTATTCAAATTTTTATGGATTTTGGACAAGAAATATTCAATTTTTTTGTTTGATTTTGGCTAGACATTGCTAAAGCAGCATCAAAGAGTTTTTTGAACCACTGGCTAGGGGTCCTCGTTCCTTCCCTTTTTGCTTAAAACTGCCCAAAGCTGGGCGTGCATTGCAAGGTGGCGCCCTATAACCGACCGCCTTTAATCAACGGTGCCCCTACCAAGGCCATACCCGAGAAACATTCGGTCTTGGAGGGAGAAGAGAAGAATAATTGGAGATAAGCTTTATGCAGGATGGGAGATATCAAGACTTGAATTCCTTCCAAGGTGTTAACCCTCAAAGAGGTAGTCTGTTGCGCCGGGGCTTTATGCCTTTGATTTTTAGACCCCTGACATGCATACGACCAGGGTTTTCCCTGCGGGGACTTTGCCACTCTTGACATGCCATAATTCACAATTTTGAATTTATCGAAATTTTGACTTGATTTTCATAATAGCCCTTTTGGCTAGATGTATATCATGAAAACTCATATTGATTTTGGGTCAAGACTGCCCCTATTTGAGACTCCTCTCGTATTGGGGATTACCAAGGTTGGTCATCTCATCCGTCAACCTCTTGTACCTGCATTCGGCCGAGTGAAGGAGAGAAAAAGACTTTCAGATATACTCATGGCATGGCCAAGGTAGCAACGGTGTTTTAACCAAAGGAGCCGGCTAAGGACGCCGTGAAGTGTGTGGAATGCCCAGCTAAGGGTTGCTCTTAACAGGCGGGGAGAGAATGTTGAATTCCCAGTGCGGGGTTCTTATTAACCAAAGGTGCTGCATAGCAAGCCTAAAGACTCTTTTTGAAAATGATGTAATTAAACAAAAGCCTAAGATAAAGGTCTAAAACACAACTCTTAGTCTTGTTAAGAAGCACTTTATTTTGAAAATCACGCATGAAGTAAGGAGGCAATGATATCATGCAAATGCAAACTTACGCCAGTATATTACCTTGCAACCTTCATAGAAGCAGCTGCTGCTGGAGGTGATCATCATGGGATTTGTCCTCATTTGCAGAAAAAAGATTGGAAGCAAAGGATTGAAAGTGGCTTAACAAGACGAAATGGTGCTCAGACCAGACTCAGACGAAATAAGGAGAAAAGGAAGAGAGGCGAGGGCTAGAACTCCCTCACTAAGGTGCGGAGACCCTGATCACATGGAACAGTCTACAGAAGAAGCGGAAAATCAAGAAGAGGGGTGAGGACTAAAGCCTCGGAAGCAGTGGGAGAAAGGGCAGATGCCCAAGGCAGTGGATGTGGAAGAAGTTGGGTCAGACCCAGAATTAGGAGGAATCAGAAGAAGAAATTGGTAGATGGAAAGAGGTGGATCCGAAGGGTCCGGAGGTAAAGGAGGAGAATCGTGATAGGAGGAATCATCCGGGGGCTCCGGAGGGATAACGAAAGAAGGGACGCGATGCCCTGGGGAGAAATAGGGAAAAAGATGATGAAAAAGATGACGGAAAAGAAAGAAGAGAATAAAAGATATGGAGTCCTGGAGGAGCAAAAAGATGAATTGAAGGAAATATGGAAGGTCCGGAGGTTCCGGAGGAATGAAATCAGGAGGGTCGCGATGCCCTGGGAGATGATAGAGAGAATAAGACGGAGAATCCGGAGGTTCCGGAGGAATAAAATCAGGAAGGAGAAGGTGGAAAGGGGCGTCGTGCCCGAGGGAAAAGTCCGGAGGTTCTGGAGGAGGAGAATGAAAAGGGGCGTGATGCCCGAGGGGAAAGTCCGGAGGTTCCGGAGGAAGCAAATAGAAAGGGGCGCGATGCCCGGGGAAAAGATGGAGACAATAAGGTGGAGAATCCGGAGGTTCCGGAGGGATGAAATCAGTAAGGAGAAGATGGAAAGGGGCGTCGTGCCCGAGAGAAAGGTCCGGAGGTTCCGGAGAAATAGAATCAGAAAGGGCGAGATGCCCAAAGAGGAGGGATAAAATTCCTGGAAGTTCCAGGGAAATGGCAGGAAGGGGGACGCGATGCCCCAAGGAGAGTGGATAAAAAGATGAATATGAATCAGATGGGAAATGCGGAATATCCGGCGGTGCCGGAAGGCGGGGAAGATACGGGTGTGGAAACCCGGGAAGCAGGAGGTGCAAATGTATGCAAAATGATGGATGTAATGAATGCAAAGAATGGAATGAATGAATGAATGAAAAATGCATGAA
Source organism: Amorphophallus konjac (assembly GCA_022559845.1). NCBI lineage: Eukaryota > Viridiplantae > Streptophyta > Magnoliopsida > Alismatales > Araceae > Amorphophallus > Amorphophallus konjac. The sequence continues at coordinate 156,566,033 of CM040121.1, forward strand.
ATTCGAAGAAGAAGAAGAATGTGAAGGGTGAGAAGGTGAGATCCTCCTCTTTTCCCTTAGAGTGACACATGAAGAAAAAGTGATTGAAAGGGATATGGATGAATTTGAATGAATAAGAGTGGAAGAAATCGGGGACGGCCTCTTAAGGCAATTGCCCCTCCACGGCAATGAACATGTACGACCAAGTGGCCCAATAAAGGAAGCTTCAATAAATGACAACCCCCTTGGAAAGCGAAGATCAATAAGGTGAGGGAGTCGTAGAGTTGGAAAATGAAGCGTTGCCATGCCCATTGATGGTGATGAATATGGAATGTTGAATAAAATGGGCATTCGCCCCTTGTAAATGAATTCGGAATTCGAAGGTTTGAACAAAGGGTGCCCTGCCCGGCCTTCAAACGGCATCAATGCCCGGCATGGCGGCGACTTGACTTCTTCGGCCGTGATTGGCACAATAACCCGGATTGGCATCCGGCAAATGAATTCCTGTATCTTGAATGGCACGGCCGTGGCCAAAGTTTTCTTACCCGGCTCTTGCTTATCCTTGGCGCAAGTAGCTGCAGAAGCACGCCCCTTCCGAGTAACAAAGGGAGGTGAGGCGGAGGCGGAAGGCTCCGTGGATGGTGGAGTTATAATGGAAAGTGTTGGCAAATGGGTGAATGGGGGCGGAGGTTCAAACACGTCGAGCTTCTCCCCTTGCTCGGAAGCAGTCGGGATGGGCTCGGGTGCAAAAAGTGGTGGATCCTGCTCAGGATTAGCCATGGGTAAGGGTAAAGGGTTCAATGGTGAAATAGGCAAAGTGGGTTTTAAAGGGATAATGGAAGGTCGAGGTGGAGGTAATGGGAGGTTAATTGGTGAAGGTTCAACGGTGGGCTCAATGGAGGCCGATGGTATGGAGGTTAAGGGTTTAATGGGCGCAGGTTTGATGGAAGACTCAGGGGAGGTTGATGGTGTGATCGCCAATTTGTAGATTCCTTTAAAATCCACACGAGGAAAATATTAAGAACAAGCCATAATTAATAATGTGGAGAAAAACATGCACGAGGTGCACAAGGGGAGTGTGTGTGATCGCCAGAGACACGAGGGTCTCAAGTGGAAAATAATATGGGGAGATGATCGCAAAATACCTCAAAAGATGCGGTTGATTGTAGGTGCTCCTTTCTCTTCAAATCGGCCGGCCGATGAAGAGAGTCCTTCACTTGTATTACCCTTGCAAAAAAAAACAAACACCAATGAAGAAATTGCATTAGATATGTGGTGAGTGTAGCATCAAATCATGATAGAAATATGTGAGCATGAAAGCATGTGCAAGAACGCACCTTAAGGGTGGTTGCCCTTAAACCCCTATGCAAAAGGGTGTGGGGAGATATGAATGCATGTAAAAAAAATATTATGGGGAGAGAGTGCAAGAGATGCACTTATGGGAGATGCTCAACGTGGTTGAGTGAGAAAAATCAATAAGAATAATGATGCATGCATGAACCATTGATGATGATAAAACAAAAGGGAAAATAAAAAAGGAAGAAGGGGCCTGTGCTTCGGCTTGAATATTCAAGGGGGAGGAAGCTCTGCAGTGGGATGAAGACATGAGCGTGGGCTTCTCCTTAGCCAAGCAACAGCAACCTGCGAAGGAAAAGAAAAGGAAACAAACAGAGAAGAAGGGGGAGGGGAAATACGTGGGTGGAAGAAGAAGAAAAAGATAGAAGAAGAAGGAGGAGAAGGGGGATCGAGTGTCCAACGAAGGGGCATCCAACCGAACAACAGGGCAAATGGCTCTATTAAATAGGATTGGAAGGGATAAACATTAGCAAGAGTCCAATCAAGGGAAAGGATAGGAATGGGCAAGAGCCCAATCAAGGCAGGATTTAACGAGGCAAGGACTCTCTGGGGAAAGGGGCTGCGAAGCCAGAAGATGAAACACGCCTTAGGTCAGGGCGTCAATTGATGAATTGACGACTTACCAGAGGGCGTTTCTCAAAAACACGCCCTGCACAAGGGCGTTTCTTCCAAAACCAATTTTAGAAATAAAAACTCCCCATATTTGAAAAATGTAAAACACGCCTTAATCAAAGCCACTTTTTCAAAAAAGCGCCCCATGGAAGGGCGTTAATTTCAAGAGCTCAAATGGGGAAGTCGGTCAAACCAAAAGAATTAACGCCCTCAGTTGAGGTCGTCCTTTCTTTAAGAAACGCCCTAGCTCAAATCATGTTTTAATAAAACACGCCCTTACCCAGGTCGTGAATTCAGAAAATTCATAAAATAGATAAAATGGGGGAGAAATAGATAAAATGGGAAAGACACGCCCTAGACCAGGTCGTGTTTCAAAAACACGCCTCTGATGAGGGCGTGAATTCAGAAAATAGAGATAAATGCCCAGAAAATCCAGAAAAATAGGAAAAGGGAGGTAAATTGGGAAAAATAGGAGAAATCAGGGGCAATCCATGAAAAGTGGGAAAACCACTTAAATAAGCTGATTTGAGGGTCAAATGGGGCATCGCAGAGCGATATGAAATATACTCAAAATAATGTCAATTTTGGCGTGTCTACAGCTGCCCCGCCTTGGCGTCTGCTTTGCAAGGGAGCGTAGCAAACTGAAAAGTAGATACCAAGGTGTGATGAGACACGCAATCAACATCACTTGATGAGAATCAAATCAAAAGCACGAGATGAAGCAAATCTCGGGAAATCCAACGAAACCAACAATGTTTGGATAAAAGGGGAGATGTGCACGCGGTGCACGAAGGAGATAAAATAAAATGATCAACTTCCAGCGCGGTGGAAGTACCTCAGGTCACAAACCTGTAGATTTCACCATTGGGGAGCGATTACCAGCCAGTGGACGTGCTGCAGCCAAGGTGGATCAAAGGAAAGGAGATAAAAATAAGATGATAAAAATCCAAACAAGGAGTTTTCGAGAAAATGACCCAAAATAGCGACAAAACGCACTGAGGACTCAATTCGGCAAGGAAAATCTCATATCGAGAAAGATTAAGATCAATTCAACTCTCACATCAGCTTATCAGAATGATTTTTCAACAATTGTTTCAAATTCCTACATGAATGCATGCTGGGTTTAAAGGGAAAAAATAAATCAAATGAAAATATAGAATAATCAAGGATAATATTGTTAAACTGCCCAGACTGGGTCAAGAAACCAATTCTGCGAACTGATACTAAGCCGAAGCCCGTTTATCCGCGCACCAACTCGCAAAAGGGAACCATCGTCCCCAGCCTTGGACGGCTCAACGGCCTATCCGTATGACTAAGACTCCTCTGGAATCATCATTGTTTTTGATGAAGGGGAACTCCAATCCCAGATTTACCAAAGCCATAAGGTCCTTGATATAATCTAACAGCGTATTAACATATAGTAAAATGCATACAAGGAGAGATGGTGATAGCAATGGGCACATGGGGGAACTGAGAAATGAGGTGTCAGCACCGTGGGGCTTGGATAATGATGATGCCCAGTCGGCGGGACCATGAGCTTCTTATCCTGCGCTCAAAATTTCATTAGCCAAGATATAAAAGATATAACAAGCAATGAATAAGGCCTTTAAGCATAGCATAGCAAACATAGCCATGAATAACACATAGTAGGGCAAAGCATGGATAACATGAATAGCAAGTCATTGCAAAGCATCATTATTTGTTATGTTGTCATGAGGAGACAATCTGGCGAATCAAAATTGGAGCTGAATGATTGAAAATCAAGAAAATGCCTAGTCGCAAATGATCAGGAAAATTAGCAGGAGTTGATTGAATGATAATGAGATGAATAATCAAGATGATACCCGGGAGATGTAACAATCAAAATGCCCAGGGAGATATGAGGAATTGATAATCAAATGCCCAGCGGCAAGTCATGAAAAATGTCGGGAAGAATCAATGGATTGATAACAATGAGTGAAAGGGGACTCATCCCGTGCTCCTGGTCCTTGCAAAGTTGTTCCTGCAAAAGGCACCATCAGAAAATACAATGCAAAATTTTTGGAGTTTTGAAATATGCAAATTTTTATGAGTTTTGAAAAAGATATTCAAATTTTTATGAGTTTTGATCAATATGCAAATTTTTGTGGGTTTTGGAAAATATTCAAATTTTTATGAAGTTTTGAGAAAGGTATTCAAATTTTTATGGATTTTGGACAAGAAATATTCAATTTTTTTGTTTGATTTTGGCTAGACATTGCTAAAGCAGCATCAAAGAGTTTTTTGAACCACTGGCTAGGGGTCCTCGTTCCTTCCCTTTTTGCTTAAAACTGCCCAAAGCTGGGCGTGCATTGCAAGGTGGCGCCCTATAACCGACCGCCTTTAATCAACGGTGCCCCTACCAAGGCCATACCCGAGAAACATTCGGTCTTGGAGGGAGAAGAGAAGAATAATTGGAGATAAGCTTTATGCAGGATGGGAGATATCAAGACTTGAATTCCTTCCAAGGTGTTAACCCTCAAAGAGGTAGTCTGTTGCGCCGGGGCTTTATGCCTTTGATTTTTAGACCCCTGACATGCATACGACCAGGGTTTTCCCTGCGGGGACTTTGCCACTCTTGACATGCCATAATTCACAATTTTGAATTTATCGAAATTTTGACTTGATTTTCATAATAGCCCTTTTGGCTAGATGTATATCATGAAAACTCATATTGATTTTGGGTCAAGACTGCCCCTATTTGAGACTCCTCTCGTATTGGGGATTACCAAGGTTGGTCATCTCATCCGTCAACCTCTTGTACCTGCATTCGGCCGAGTGAAGGAGAGAAAAAGACTTTCAGATATACTCATGGCATGGCCAAGGTAGCAACGATGTTTAACCAAAGGAGCCGACTAAGGACGCCGTGAAGTGTGTGGAATGCCCAGCTAAGGGTTGCTCTTAACAGGCGGGGAGAGAATGTTGAATTCCCAGTGCGGGGTTCTTATTAACCAAAGGTGCTGCATAGCAAGCCTAAAGACTCTTTTTGAAAATGATGTAATTAAACAAAAGCCTAAGATAAAGGTCTAAAACACAACTCTTAGTCTTGTTAAGAAGCACTTTATTTTGAAAATCACGCATGAAGTAAGGAGGCAATGATATCATGCAAATGCAAACTTACGCCAGTATATTACCTTGCAACCTTCATAGAAGCAGCTGCTGCTGGAGGTGATCATCATGGGATTTGTCCTCATTTGCAGAAAAAAGATTGGAAGCAAAGGATTGAAAGTGGCTTAACAAGACGGAATGGTGCTCAGACCAGACTCAGACGAAATAAGGAGAAAAGGAAGAGAGGCGAGGGCTAGAACTCCCTCACTAAGGTGCGGAGACCCTGATCACATGGAACAGTCTACAGAAGAAGCGGAAAATCAAGAAGAGGGGTGAGGACTAAAGCCTCGGAAGCAGTGGGAGAAAGGGCAGATGCCCAAGGCAGTGGATGTGGAAGAAGTTGGGTCAGACCCAGAATTAGGAGGAATCAGAAGAAGAAATTGGTAGATGGAAAGAGGTGGATCCGAAGGGTCCGGAGGTAAAGGAGGAGAATCGTGATAGGAGGAATCATCCGGGGGCTCCGGAGGGATAACGAAAGAAGGGACGCGATGCCCTGGGGAGAAATAGGGAAAAAGATGATGAAAAAGATGACGGAAAAGAAAGAAGAGAATAAAAGATATGGAGTCCTGGAGGAGCAAAAAGATGAATTGAAGGAAATATGGAAGGTCCGGAGGTTCCGGAGGAATGAAATCAGGAGGGTCGCGATGCCCTGGGAGATGATAGAGAGAATAAGACGGAGAATCCGGAGGTTCCGGAGGAATAAAATCAGGAAGGAGAAGGTGGAAAGGGGCGTCGTGCCCGAGGGAAAAGTCCGGAGGTTCTGGAGGAGGAGAATGAAAAGGGGCGTGATGCCCGAGGGGAAAGTCCGGAGGTTCCGGAGGAAGCAAATAGAAAGGGGCGCGATGCCCGGGGAAAAGATGGAGACAATAAGGTGGAGAATCCGGAGGTTCCGGAGGGATGAAATCAGTAAGGAGAAGATGGAAAGGGGCGTCGTGCCCGAGAGAAAGGTCCGGAGGTTCCGGAGAAATAGAATCAGAAAGGGCGAGATGCCCAAAGAGGAGGGATAAAATTCCTGGAAGTTCCAGGGAAATGGCAGGAAGGGGGACGCGATGCCCCAAGGAGAGTGGATAAAAAGATGAATATGAATCAGATGGGAAATGCGGAATATCCGGCGGTGCCGGAAGGCGGGGAAGATACGGGTTTGGAAACCCGGGAAGCAGGAGGTGCAAATGTATGCAAAATGATGGATGTAATGAATGCAAAGAATGGAATGAATGAATGAATGAAAAATGCATGAAATTCGAAGAAGAAGAAGAATGTGAAGGGTGAGAAGGTGAGATCCTCCTCTTTTCCCTTAGAGTGACACATGAAGAAAAAGTGATTGAAATGGATATGGATGAATTTGAATGAATAAGAGTGGAAGAAATCGGGGACGGCCTCTTAAGGCAATTGCCCCTCCACGGCAATGAACATGTACGACCAAGTGGCCCAATAAAGGAAGCTTCAATAAATGACAACCCCCTTGGAAAGCGAAGATCAATAAGGTGAGGGAGTCGTAGAGTTGGAAAATGAAGCGTTGCCATGCCCATTGATGGTGATGAATATGGAATGTTGAATAAAATGGGCATTCGCCCCTTGTAAATGAATTCGGAATTCGAAGGTTTGAACAAAGGGTGCCCTGCCCGGCCTTCAAACGGCATCAATGCCCGGCATGGCGGCGACTTGACTTCTTCGGCCGTGATTGGCACAATAACCCGGATTGGCATCCGGCAAATGAATTCCTGTATCTTGAATGGCACGGCCGTGGCCAAAGTTTTCTTACCCGGCTCTTGCTTATCCTTGGCGCAAGTAGCTGCAGAAGCACGCCCCTTCCGAGTAACAAAGGGAGGTGAGGCGGAGGCGGAAGGCTCCGTGGATGGTGGAGTTATAATGGAAAGTGTTGGCAAATGGGTGAATGGGGGCGGAGGTTCAAACACGTCGAGCTTCTCCCCTTGCTCGGAAGCAGTCGGGATGGGCTCGGGTGCAAAAAGTGGTGGATCCTGCTCAGGATTAGCCATGGGTAAGGGTAAAGGGTTCAATGGTGAAATAGGCAAAGTGGGTTTTAAAGGGATAATGGAAGGTCGAGGTGGAGGTAATGGGAGGTTAATTGGTGAAGGTTCAACGGTGGGCTCAATGGAGGCCGATGGTATGGAGGTTAAGGGTTTAATGGGCGCAGGTTTGATGGAAGACTCAGGGGAGGTTGATGGTGTGAAGTTTGATGGTATAACTGGTGGAGGTGTAATGTAAGCAGCGTCAGGGATAGGAGGAGACTCACAATGTGCCGGTGTGGGCGATTGGAATATCGACCCATCGTCGTAACACCAACTGGTCTCATAAACAGGGGTTGAATTAGGAGTGGTTTCCTCCTGAGCAGGGGGTTCATCGAATAAAAATGGGGAAAGCGGAAAGTTAAGGAAACTCGGAAGGGGTGCCTGCGGAGCTTCATCATCATCGTATACTGCCTCGGATACTTCGAGTGTCGGCTCTTGCTCACTTGAACCGTCGACGCCGTAATCATCCCTCCTGTCTTTCCATTCTCTCTCCATCTTTGTAATCTCGTCCAAAGCGGCATGGAGAGGATTGACTGGAGTAGGAGGAGCCGTGACCCTCTTTATTTGTTCCTCCATCAAAGTAATCTTATCAAGCAGAGATTGTTGGAGGGGTGTGACTTGAACAACCGAGGGCTGGCAGGGCCTTGAAGGAGGAAGGGACGCATAAAAAGGCCGTGGAGGGGAATTAATGGGCCGGCCCATGGAAGAATCCGGATGGGCCGGATTGCAAGGAATAAATGGGCCTCGGGGCCGCGGTGGAGGAGGAATAGAAGGAGGCGGGTGATGGGTCACCCGAGAGGAAACATGAATAGAAGGAGATGGGTAATGGGCTACCCGATTAGAAATATGAGTGGAAGAAGGAAGTGGGTGATGGGCCACCCGAGTGTGAATAGAAGAGGGAAGTGGGTGATGGGCCACCCGAATAGGATTAGAAGATGGAGGTGAATGAGATGCACCCTCAACGGCCGCCTTAAGGGCTTGGATCTGTTGAGGGGTGAGATGATCCAATGCATGGATGATTCGGGAGACCTTCTCGTCATTGGGAGGAGACGATCCCGAGGGAATAGGGGCTCGCAATTGAGGAGGGGGACCATGAGAATGGACATTGCCCATGGGTCGGGCATGACCATAATAGTGAGAATGTGGTCCCTTGGAGAGATGGCGAGAATTATGTTGAACATGTTGAAGGTGAGGATTATAAGATGTGCTAGGTTGTATATCCTCATGAATTGAATTGAACATGTTGTTTTGTTTATCAAAGTAAGGCATTACGCAATCCAAATAATGTGCAAACAATTTGCAAAGAAACACACAAGTTGGAATGGTTACCTTGATTTTTATTTGTTTGAACCTTGGTGAATTAAAGATTTTAGCAAAGTTTGGAATGATTCACACAAGGGGGGAACCTAGTTTCAATATGATTTGAACTTCAATGCCAACTAGGAACACTTTCTCACCGTATAGGCCACTAACTCGGGACTTCAAAAGGGTACAACCTGCCCGGCGTCCGTGAGGGAATCCACGGGTGCGGGGACTTACGGAGGCTTGGAAAAGGGATTTCCAGTCCAAAGAGACGGAATGCTCAATGGAGGGTCGTCCCGATTCCAAGAGGGTGTGTGGATCCTAATGAAGAGGAGGGGGGCTCCCAAACCAATGCAAAGAATGCAACAGGGTAAGTAGGCCAACCACAATAATCAATCAATCAACAAAGACAAGCATGAAGTAGCATGAAAAACCACAGCGGGGAAGGGTTCTGGAAACCCACAGTAAAAACACGCCCTGGCCGGGGGCGCTACTAACAAGAGCAGAGTAAAACGCGCCTTATGGTGAGGCGCTATCAATAAAAGGACGCCCTGTCCAGCGGGCGTCAAATCAAAAAGACACGCCCTGATGTGGGGCGCTAATCAAATAAAAGACGCCCTGGAGCAGGGCGTGAATTCACAGGCAGCAATATAAAGCAGGAAAACCCTCAAATATGCTCGAAAACGCCCTGTCAGAGGGCGTGAAATATGAATAAGACGCCCTAAGTTAGGGCGTTAAATCAAAAAAACGCCTCTTCCAGGGGCGTGACTTCACTTTCTCCAGAAAAACTTCACGGCCAGCAGTAATAACACTCAATCACAACATCATGGCAATCACTAGAATAAGCATGCTCATCAAGAATTTTAAATAGGTGGAGATTCTCAGGAAGAGACAACAAAATGGCAAATCACTTAGGGAAGGGTAAAAAACAATGGAGGGTGCCCGAGGGGCACAAAAGGGAGACGCACCGAGGGTGCAATAAGGGAGACGGCACACGCGGGTGCCTAAGGGGAAAGGGGTAATAAAGGAAGAACACAAAGTGTCCCACCGTGATCGCCAATTTGTAGATTCCTTTAAAATCCACACGAGGAAAATATTAAGAACAAGCCATAATTAATAATGTGGAGAAAAACATGCACGAGGTGCACAAGGGGAGTGTGTGTGATCGCCAGAGACACGAGGGTCTCAAGTGGAAAATAATATGGGGAGATGATCGCAAAATACCTCAAAAGATGCGGTTGATTGTAGGTGCTCCTTTCTCTTCAAATCGGCCGGCCGATGAAGAGAGTCCTTCACTTGTATTACCCTTGCAAAAAAAAACAAACACCAATGAAGAAATTGCATTAGATATGTGGTGAGTGTAGCATCAAATCATGATAGAAATATGTGAGCATGAAAGCATGTGCAAGAACGCACCTTAAGGGTGGTTGCCCTTAAACCCCTATGCAAAAGGGTGTGGGGAGATATGAATGCATGTAAAAAAAATATTATGGGGAGAGAGTGCAAGAGATGCACTTATGGGAGATGCTCAACGTGGTTGAGTGAGAAAAATCAATAAGAATAATGATGCATGCATGAACCATTGATGATGATAAAACAAAAGGGAAAATAAAAAAGGAAGAAGGGGCCTGTGCTTCGGCTTGAATATTCAAGGGGGAGGAAGCTCTGCAGTGGGATGAAGACATGAGCGTGGGCTTCTCCTTAGCCAAGCAACAGCAACCTGCGAAGGAAAAGAAAAGGAAACAAACAGAGAAGAAGGGGGAGGGGAAATACGTGGGTGGAAGAAGAAGAAAAAGATAGAAGAAGAAGGAGGAGAAGGGGGATCGAGTGTCCAACGAAGGGGCATCCAACCGAACAACAGGGCAAATGGCTCTATTAAATAGGATTGGAAGGGATAAACATTAGCAAGAGTCCAATCAAGGGAAAGGATAGGAATGGGCAAGAGCCCAATCAAGGCAGGATTTAACGAGGCAAGGACTCTCTGGGGAAAGGGGCTGCGAAGCCAGAAGATGAAACACGCCTTAGGTCAGGGCGTCAATTGATGAATTGACGACTTACCAGAGGGCGTTTCTCAAAAACACGCCCTGCACAAGGGCGTTTCTTCCAAAACCAATTTTAGAAATAAAAACTCCCCATATTTGAAAAATGTAAAACACGCCTTAATCAAAGCCACTTTTTCAAAAAAGCGCCCCATGGAAGGGCGTTAATTTCAAGAGCTCAAATGGGGAAGTCGGTCAAACCAAAAGAATTAACGCCCTCAGTTGAGGTCGTCCTTTCTTTAAGAAACGCCCTAGCTCAAATCATGTTTTAATAAAACACGCCCTTACCCAGGTCGTGAATTCAGAAAATTCATAAAATAGATAAAATGGGGGAGAAATAGATAAAATGGGAAAGACACGCCCTAGACCAGGTCGTGTTTCAAAAACACGCCTCTGATGAGGGCGTGAATTCAGAAAATAGAGATAAATGCCCAGAAAATCCAGAAAAATAGGAAAAGGGAGGTAAATTGGGAAAAATAGGAGAAATCAGGGGCAATCCATGAAAAGTGGGAAAACCACTTAAATAAGCTGATTTGAGGGTCAAATGGGGTATCGCAGAGCGATATGAAATATACTCAAAATAATGTCAATTTTGGCGTGTCTACAGCTGCCCCGCCTTGGCGTCTGCTTTGCAAGGGAGCGTAGCAAACTGAAAAGTAGATACCAAGGTGTGATGAGACACGCAATCAACATCACTTGATGAGAATCAAATCAAAAGCACGAGATGAAGCAAATCTCGGGAAATCCAACGAAACCAACAATGTTTGGATAAAAGGGGAGATGTGCACGCGGTGCACGAAGGAGATAAAATAAAATGATCAACTTCCAGCGCGGTGGAAGTACCTCAGGTCACAAACCTGTAGATTTCACCATTGGGGAGCGATTACCAGCCAGTGGACGTGCTGCAGCCAAGGTGGATCAAAGGAAAGGAGATAAAAATAAGATGATAAAAATCCAAACAAGGAGTTTTCGAGAAAATGACCCAAAATAGCGACAAAACGCACTGAGGACTCAATTCGGCAAGGAAAATCTCATATCGAGAAAGATTAAGATCAATTCAACTCTCACATCAGCTTATCAGAATGATTTTTCAACAATTGTTTCAAATTCCTACATGAATGCATACTGGGTTTAAAGGGAAAAAATAAATCAAATGAAAATATAGAATAATCAAGGATAATATTGTTAAACTGCCCAGACTGGGTCAAGAAACCAATTCTGCGAACTGATACTAAGCCGAAGCCCGTTTATCCGCGCACCAACTCGCAAAAGGGAACCATCGTCCCCAGCCTTGGACGGCTCAACGGCCTATCCGTATGACTAAGACTCCTCTGGAATCATCATTGTTTTTGATGAAGGGGAACTCCAATCCCAGATTTACCAAAGCCATACGGTCCTTGATATAATCTAACAGCGTATTAACATATAGTAAAATGCATACAAGGAGAGATGGTGATAGCAATGGGCACATGGGGGAACTGAGAAATGAGGTGTCAGCACCGTGGGGCTTGGATAATGATGATGCCCAGTCGGCGGGACCATGAGCTTCTTATCCTGCGCTCAAAATTTCATTAGCCAAGATATAAAAGATATAACAAGCAATGAATAAGGCCTTTAAGCATAGCATAGCAAACATAGCCATGAATAACACATAGTAGGGCAAAGCATGGATAACATGAATAGCAAGTCATTGCAAAGCATCATTATTTGTTATGTTGTCATGAGGAGACAATCTGGCGAATCAAAATTGGAGCTGAATGATTGAAAATCAAGAAAATGCCTAGTCGCAAATGATCAGGAAAATTAGCAGGAGTTGATTGAATGATAATGAGATGAATAATCAAGATGATACCCGGGAGATGTAACAATCAAAATGCCCAGGGAGATATGAGGAATTGATAATCAAATGCCCAGCGGCAAGTCATGAAAAATGTCGGGAAGAATCAATGGATTGATAACAATGAGTGAAAGGGGACTCATCCCGTGCTCCTGGTCCTTGCAAAGTTGTTCCTGCAAAAGGCACCATCAGAAAATACAATGCAAAATTTTTGGAGTTTTGAAATATGCAAATTTTTATGAGTTTTGAAAAAGATATTCAAATTTTTATGAGTTTTGATCAATATGCAAATTTTTGTGGGTTTTGGAAAATATTCAAATTTTTATGAAGTTTTGAGAAAGGTATTCAAATTTTTATGGATTTTGGACAAGAAATATTCAATTTTTTTGTTTGATTTTGGCTAGACATTGCTAAAGCAGCATCAAAGAGTTTTTTGAACCACTGGCTAGGGGTCCTCGTTCCTTCCCTTTTTGCTTAAAACTGCCCAAAGCTGGGCGTGCATTGCAAGGTGGCGCCCTATAACCGACCGCCTTTAATCAACGGTGCCCCTACCAAGGCCATACCCGAGAAACATTCGGTCTTGGAGGGAGAAGAGAAGAATAATTGGAGATAAGCTTTATGCAGGATGGGAGATATCAAGACTTGAATTCCTTCCAAGGTGTTAACCCTCAAAGAGGTAGTCTGTTGCGCCGGGGCTTTATGCCTTTGATTTTTAGACCCCTGACATGCATACGACCAGGGTTTTCCCTGCGGGGACTTTGCCACTCTTGACATGCCATAATTCACAATTTTGAATTTATCGAAATTTTGACTTGATTTTCATAATAGCCCTTTTGGCTAGATGTATATCATGAAAACTCATATTGATTTTGGGTCAAGACTGCCCCTATTTGAGACTCCTCTCGTATTGGGGATTACCAAGGTTGGTCATCTCATCCGTCAACCTCTTGTACCTGCATTCGGCCGAGTGAAGGAGAGAAAAAGACTTTCAGATATACTCATGGCATGGCCAAGGTAGCAACGGTGTTTTAACCAAAGGAGCCGGCTAAGGACGCCGTGAAGTGTGTGGAATGCCCAGCTAAGGGTTGCTCTTAACAGGCGGGGAGAGAATGTTGAATTCCCAGTGCGGGGTTCTTATTAACCAAAGGTGCTGCATAGCAAGCCTAAAGACTCTTTTTGAAAATGATGTAATTAAACAAAAGCCTAAGATAAAGGTCTAAAACACAACTCTTAGTCTTGTTAAGAAGCACTTTATTTTGAAAATCACGCATGAAGTAAGGAGGCAATGATATCATGCAAATGCAAACTTACGCCAGTATATTACCTTGCAACCTTCATAGAAGCAGCTGCTGCTGGAGGTGATCATCATGGGATTTGTCCTCATTTGCAGAAAAAAGATTGGAAGCAAAGGATTGAAAGTGGCTTAACAAGACGAATGGTGCTCAGACCAGACTCAGACGAAATAAGGAGAAAAGGAAGAGAGGCGAGGGCTAGAACTCCCTCACTAAGGTGCGGAGACCCTGATCACATGGAACAGTCTACAGAAGAAGCGGAAAATCAAGAAGAGGGGTGAGGACTAAAGCCTCGGAAGCAGTGGGAGAAAGGGCAGATGCCCAAGGCAGTGGATGTGGAAGAAGTTGGGTCAGACCCAGAATTAGGAGGAATCAGAAGAAGAAATTGGTAGATGGAAAGAGGTGGATCCGAAGGGTCCGGAGGTAAAGGAGGAGAATCGTGATAGGAGGAATCATCCGGGGGCTCCGGAGGGATAACGAAAGAAGGGACGCGATGCCCTGGGGAGAAATAGGGAAAAAGATGATGAAAAAGATGACGGAAAAGAAAGAAGAGAATAAAAGATATGGAGTCCTGGAGGAGCAAAAAGATGAATTGAAGGAAATATGGAAGGTCCGGAGGTTCCGGAGGAATGAAATCAGGAGGGTCGCGATGCCCTGGGAGATGATAGAGAGAATAAGACGGAGAATCCGGAGGTTCCGGAGGAATAAAATCAGGAAGGAGAAGGTGGAAAGGGGCGTCGTGCCCGAGGGAAAAGTCCGGAGGTTCTGGAGGAGGAGAATGAAAAGGGGCGTGATGCCCGAGGGGAAAGTCCGGAGGTTCCGGAGGAAGCAAATAGAAAGGGGCGCGATGCCCGGGGAAAAGATGGAGACAATAAGGTGGAGAATCCGGAGGTTCCGGAGGGATGAAATCAGTAAGGAGAAGATGGAAAGGGGCGTCGTGCCCGAGAGAAAGGTCCGGAGGTTCCGGAGAAATAGAATCAGAAAGGGCGAGATGCCCAAAGAGGAGGGATAAAATTCCTGGAAGTTCCAGGGAAATGGCAGGAAGGGGGACGCGATGCCCCAAGGAGAGTGGATAAAAAGATGAATATGAATCAGATGGGAAATGCGGAATATCCGGCGGTGCCGGAAGGCGGGGAAGATACGGGTTTGGAAACCCGGGAAGCAGGAGGTGCAAATGTATGCAAAATGATGGATGTAATGAATGCAAAGAATGGAATGAATGAATGAATGAAAAATGCATGAAATTCGAAGAAGAAGAAGAATGTGAAGGGTGAGAAGGTGAGATCCTCCTCTTTTCCCTTAGAGTGACACATGAAGAAAAAGTGATTGAAATGGATATGGATGAATTTGAATGAATAAGAGTGGAAGAAATCGGGGACGGCCTCTTAAGGCAATTGCCCCTCCACGGCAATGAACATGTACGACCAAGTGGCCCAATAAAGGAAGCTTCAATAAATGACAACCCCCTTGGAAAGCGAAGATCAATAAGGTGAGGGAGTCGTAGAGTTGGAAAATGAAGCGTTGCCATGCCCATTGATGGTGATGAATATGGAATGTTGAATAAAATGGGCATTCGCCCCTTGTAAATGAATTCGGAATTCGAAGGTTTGAACAAAGGGTGCCCTGCCCGGCCTTCAAACGGCATCAATGCCCGGCATGGCGGCGACTTGACTTCTTCGGCCGTGATTGGCACAATAACCCGGATTGGCATCCGGCAAATGAATTCCTGTATCTTGAATGGCACGGCCGTGGCCAAAGTTTTCTTACCCGGCTCTTGCTTATCCTTGGCGCAAGTAGCTGCAGAAGCACGCCCCTTCCGAGTAACAAAGGGAGGTGAGGCGGAGGCGGAAGGCTCCGTGGATGGTGGAGTTATAATGGAAAGTGTTGGCAAATGGGTGAATGGGGGCGGAGGTTCAAACACGTCGAGCTTCTCCCCTTGCTCGGAAGCAGTCGGGATGGGCTCGGGTGCAAAAAGTGGTGGATCCTGCTCAGGATTAGCCATGGGTAAGGGTAAAGGGTTCAATGGTGAAATAGGCAAAGTGGGTTTTAAAGGGATAATGGAAGGTCGAGGTGGAGGTAATGGGAGGTTAATTGGTGAAGGTTCAACGGTGGGCTCAATGGAGGCCGATGGTATGGAGGTTAAGGGTTTAATGGGCGCAGGTTTGATGGAAGACTCAGGGGAGGTTGATGGTGTGAAGTTTGATGGTATAACTGGTGGAGGTGTAATGTAAGCAGCGTCAGGGATAGGAGGAGACTCACAATGTGCCGGTGTGGGCGATTGGAATATCGACCCATCGTCGTAACACCAACTGGTCTCATAAACAGGGGTTGAATTAGGAGTGGTTTCCTCCTGAGCAGGGGGTTCATCGAATAAAAATGGGAAAAGTGGAAAGTTAAGGAAACTCGGAAGGGGTGCCTGCGGAGCTTCATCATCATCGTATACTGCCTCGGATACTTCGAGTGTCGGCTCTTGCTCACTTGAACCGTCGACGCCGTAATCATCCCTCCTGTCTTTCCATTCTCTCTCCATCTTTGTAATCTCGTCCAAAGCGGCATGGAGAGGATTGACTGGAGTAGGAGGAGCCGTGACCCTCTTTATTTGTTCCTCCATCAAAGTAATCTTATCAAGCAGAGATTGTTGGAGGGGTGTGACTTGAACAACCGAGGGCTGGCAGGGCCTTGAAGGAGGAAGGGACGCATAAAAAGGCCGTGGAGGGGAATTAATGGGCCGGCCCATGGAAGAATCCGGATGGGCCGGATTGCAAGGAATAAATGGGCCTCGGGGCCGCGGTGGAGGAGGAATAGAAGGAGGCGGGTGATGGGTCACCCGAGAGGAAACATGAATAGAAGGAGATGGGTAATGGGCTACCCGATTAGAAATATGAGTGGAAGAAGGAAGTGGGTGATGGGCCACCCGAGTGTGAATAGAAGAGGGAAGTGGGTGATGGGCCACCCGAATAGGATTAGAAGATGGAGGTGAATGAGATGCACCCTCAACGGCCGCCTTAAGGGCTTGGATCTGTTGAGGGGTGAGATGATCCAATGCATGGATGATTCGGGAGACCTTCTCGTCATTGGGAGGAGACGATCCCGAGGGAATAGGGGCTCGCAATTGAGGAGGGGGACCATGAGAATGGACATTGCCCATGGGTCGGGCATGACCATAATAGTGAGAATGTGGTCCCTTGGAGAGATGGCGAGAATTATGTTGAACATGTTGAAGGTGAGGATTATAAGATGTGCTAGGTTGTATATCCTCATGAATTGAATTGAACATGTTGTTTTGTTTATCAAAGTAAGGCATTACGCAATCCAAATAATGTGCAAACAATTTGCAAAGAAACACACAAGTTGGAATGGTTACCTTGATTTTTATTTGTTTGAACCTTGGTGAATTAAAGATTTTAGCAAAGTTTGGAATGATTCACACAAGGGGGGAACCTAGTTTCAATATGATTTGAACTTCAATGCCAACTAGGAACACTTTCTCACCGTATAGGCCACTAACTCGGGACTTCAAAAGGGTACAACCTGCCCGGCGTCCGTGAGGGAATCCACGGGTGCGGGGACTTACGGAGGCTTGGAAAAGGGATTTCCAGTCCAAAGAGACGGAATGCTCAATGGAGGGTCGTCCCGATTCCAAGAGGGTGTGTGGATCCTAATGAAGAGGAGGGGGGCTCCCAAACCAATGCAAAGAATGCAACAGGGTAAGTAGGCCAACCACAATAATCAATCAATCAACAAAGACAAGCATGAAGTAGCATGAAAAACCACAGCGGGGAAGGGTTCTGGAAACCCACAGTAAAAACACGCCCTGGCCGGGGGCGCTACTAACAAGAGCAGAGTAAAACGCGCCTTATGGTGAGGCGCTATCAATAAAAGGACGCCCTGTCCAGCGGGCGTCAAATCAAAAAGACACGCCCTGATGTGGGGCGCTAATCAAATAAAAGACGCCCTGGAGCAGGGCGTGAATTCACAGGCAGCAATATAAAGCAGGAAAACCCTCAAATATGCTCGAAAACGCCCTGTCAGAGGGCGTGAAATATGAATAAGACGCCCTAAGTTAGGGCGTTAAATCAAAAAAACGCCTCTTCCAGGGGCGTGACTTCACTTTCTCCAGAAAAACTTCACGGCCAGCAGTAATAACACTCAATCACAACATCATGGCAATCACTAGAATAAGCATGCTCATCAAGAATTTTAAATAGGTGGAGATTCTCAGGAAGAGACAACAAAATGGCAAATCACTTAGGGAAGGGTAAAAAACAATGGAGGGTGCCCGAGGGGCACAAAAGGGAGACGCACCGAGGGTGCAATAAGGGAGACGGCACACGCGGGTGCCTAAGGGGAAAGGGGTAATAAAGGAAGAACACAAAGTGTCCCACCGTGATCGCCAATTTGTAGATTCCTTTAAAATCCACACGAGGAAAATATTAAGAACAAGCCATAATTAATAATGTGGAGAAAAACATGCACGAGGTGCACAAGGGGAGTGTGTGTGATCGCCAGAGACACGAGGGTCTCAAGTGGAAAATAATATGGGGAGATGATCGCAAAATACCTCAAAAGATGCGGTTGATTGTAGGTGCTCCTTTCTCTTCAAATCGGCCGGCCGATGAAGAGAGTCCTTCACTTGTATTACCCTTGCAAAAAAAAACAAACACCAATGAAGAAATTGCATTAGATATGTGGTGAGTGTAGCATCAAATCATGATAGAAATATGTGAGCATGAAAGCATGTGCAAGAACGCACCTTAAGGGTGGTTGCCCTTAAACCCCTATGCAAAAGGGTGTGGGGAGATATGAATGCATGTAAAAAAAATATTATGGGG
Organism: Amorphophallus konjac; assembly: GCA_022559845.1. NCBI lineage: Eukaryota > Viridiplantae > Streptophyta > Magnoliopsida > Alismatales > Araceae > Amorphophallus > Amorphophallus konjac. Next base: position 156,584,438 of record CM040121.1, read on the forward strand.
AGAGAGTGCAAGAGATGCACTTATGGGAGATGCTCAACGTGGTTGAGTGAGAAAAATCAATAAGAATAATGATGCATGCATGAACCATTGATGATGATAAAACAAAAGGGAAAATAAAAAAGGAAGAAGGGGCCTGTGCTTCGGCTTGAATATTCAAGGGGGAGGAAGCTCTACAGTGGGATGAAGACATGAGCGTGGGCTTCTCCTTAGCCAAGCAACAGCAACCTGCGAAGGAAAAGAAAAGGAAACAAACAGAGAAGAAGGGGGAGGGGAAATACGTGGGTGGAAGAAGAAGAAAAAGATAGAAGAAGAAGGAGGAGAAGGGGGATCGAGTGTCCAACGAAGGGGCATCCAACCGAACAACAGGGCAAATGGCTCTATTAAATAGGATTGGAAGGGATAAACATTAGCAAGAGTCCAATCAAGGGAAAGGATAGGAATGGGCAAGAGCCCAATCAAGGCAGGATTTAACGAGACAAGGACTCTCTGGGGAAAGGGGCTGCGAAGCCAGAAGATGAAACACGCCTTAGGTCAGGGCGTCAATTGATGAATTGACGACTTACCAGAGGGCGTTTCTCAAAAACACGCCCTGCACAAGGGCGTTTCTTCCAAAACCAATTTTAGAAATAAAAACTCCCCATATTTGAAAAATGTAAAACACGCCTTAATCAAAGCCACTTTTTCAAAAAAGCGCCCCATGGAAGGGCGTTAATTTCAAGAGCTCAAATGGGGAAGTCGGTCAAACCAAAAGAATTAACGCCCTCAGTTGAGGTCGTCCTTTCTTTAAGAAACGCCCTAGCTCAAATCATGTTTTAATAAAACACGCCCTTACCCAGGTCGTGAATTCAGAAAATTCATAAAATAGATAAAATGGGGGAGAAATAGATAAAATGGGAAAGACACGCCCTAGACCAGGTCGTGTTTCAAAAACACGCCTCTGATGAGGGCGTGAATTCAGAAAATAGAGATAAATGCCCAGAAAATCCAGAAAAATAGGAAAAGGGAGGTAAATTGGGAAAAATCGGAGAAATTAGGGGCAATCCATGAAAAGTGGGAAAACCACTTAAATAAGCTGATTTGAGGGTCAAATGGGGCATCGCAGAGCGATATGAAATATACTCAAAATAATGTCAATTTTGGCGTGTCTACAGTTCTGAGTCGGGTCTTCACAGATCAGCTCGCGCGATCCCACGAGAATCGTCACCGTGATCAGCACAGATCTTGGATCGAGACAAGATCAGTGGCAGTGCGAAGAGGACTCAAAATCCTACAATCAGTCCAAAAGGTAGCTCCTGATGGCTTGAGAGGAGATCTGGGAAAATTCGTAATCATTAAGCTCCAGATCTGGACAGCATGCTCTGGCAGATCTGCGCGCCGTCACGAAAAGAATTTCTGTCGACGATCCAGAACTCCGATCGACGCGAAACCACCTCTGAAATCTTCCTGACTTGATGAAGTATCACTGGTAATTTTCATGGAATCAGATGATAAGAGGATGGGGAGGATAGAGGGGCAAGTCACACGCCCAAGATCAATCCCGTCACAGGATTGGGCAGGGCATCACACCCATGGGGGGGGAAAGAGAATCACTCTCTTGACTCAAAATCCTTTCACAAAAACTTAATTAACCTTTGCACTAACATTATACAAGTGTTTAAATAGGGGTTTGACAAGGGGAGGGGGCTGGGAGGTTCGATGGAACCAAGGGGAATGGGGGGGTGCGCCCCTTTGACAATGAGAGGGAGAGAGGGGGAGACAAGGGGACATGGACTCACCTACTTTCACCTACCTTTGAATTTCAAAGGGAAGGGGGGGTAGGTGGCAACCATTCTTTTGGACCAGCAGCCTTCTCCATGTTCCCTTGTGGTAAATGAGGGAGGGAAGAAAAGAAAACAAAAAAAAACTAGCCTAATACATCCAAAGAAGGGGGCGCCCCCTTCATGGGCCAAGAATGGGCCAAGTTTGGTCCAATGCCACCCTTAAGCCCATTCAATCAAGCATGGCTTATGGTCTTTCCCATCTAGATGGCCCATGAAAGAAGGAGGCCCAATTGGGCCTTACATGGCTTATGGATCCATCATGAAGCCTAAGGGCCACTCCTCTTTAATGGATTCTAAAGGGCTTGAAACCAAATGGCCTTTTAAGAGCCTTACAATCAGCCCAAAATGAAAACCCAAGTGAAAAGACATATTACAAGCCCAAATGTAATGCAAACAAAGGCTAAAAGTATCCAAACTCAAGCCAAATTACCTCCATTTCAAAGGAAAGCCGATGTAGTCCGATTGGTGCTCCGCGTATGGTACCGTCGGCTTGCCGGTTCGTGTTACTCGCTCGTTCCGGTGTCCGCACCACCGCCGCCCTTGGATGGTGAAGCGGCCTCCGGCAGTGTGTTGGGACGCGTCTCCATGGGGAGGGCTCTCCGGAGGGATGCGTGACCTTCCTTTCCTGGCCGCCTGGGTCATCATGAGTTCAACGAGGACGTCCAATTTTACGTTGAGGGCTTGGAAAGCATCAGCGCCCCCATTGGATGGTAGCTCCACCACCGCAGGCAGAGGCAGTTCACCGGCTGGGGTGCTGGCGTTGGAGGGGGGGTTCTGTGTGGCCTGAGAGGGGGCCTCTCCCCCCGCCACCATGGCTTTTCCCCTGTCGCCGGCGGACCTCCTCCCTATACTCCTTCACACCATACTGGCTCTTTGATCGTTTCCCACAGAAAGCACCATGTGAAGAGGGGCGATCTCGCGCTGGTCCTGAGCTGGAGGAGATGATCACCGATCTGTGAACTGCAAGGAAGGGAAACAGATCAGGGGGCCCAGGGATGGTTCCCTGGGGAAAACCCTCCGATGCCTAAGTCAGTAGAGCAGTGGTGGAAGCTATGAAGGGAGGAGGAAGGAGATGCACGAGATCCCTCTCCACTAAGGTGGTGAAGTGGTTCCTGCTCAGAGAGTTTTAGGTGTATGTTGGCCTTACCTTTCGCTGGAGGGAGTCCCAGGTTTAAATAGTGCGCCAGCCTTATGAGTCCCGTCAGCTGAGGATTTTCAGGCGGGGGTTACGTCCTCGACGTGGGCTCTTTATAGCCTTGAGGAGTCGTGGGCCCCCTTATCCTCATAAACTCCTGCTCAGAAAGGGCTCTTAACGGCAGCGTGGATAAGTAACTATCGATCGACCCAAGCGTGAAGAGTGCCGGCCCTGTCCCGGGCGATGGGCATAGCTCGGGTGAGGTTCAATCGGAGTGGGCGCTGGGCGCCACCCCTTATCCTGGTGAGGGGGATAGGTCGGGCGTGGGTCTTCCTCCGACCGGACCGACACTCGGCCTTTCGAGCCTAATGGCCGCCTAGGAAGTGCTTGATCCCGAGTGAGCTTATTGGGCTTTTATGTTAAGTGGACCCTGCGGGGCAGTCACTTAGATGAGCTGGACCTCGTTTGGTCTCACTGGACCTTGTTCGGCCGCTCTTGATTGGGCTACAGAAATCCCCCTCTCCACTTTTTTTTCCATAAAAAATAAAAATTTCATAATTGGTGCCCCTTTAGATAGCCGCTCATTCATTAAATAATGCCCCTCCACATGGGCGCTGATCCCTTTTAAAAGATAACTCAAAATTCTAAAAATTCTTGTAAACATCGCCTTCTTACGCAGCTGTCCATTCTTAAATAATGCTCGTGTACACGGTCATTTATTAGAACAAGAAACCCATTAATGCGTCTCATTATTTGTCTGACAACTCCACTAATCCCAACGCACACCGTAAAATGGCGACCCCGTAAGTAGTCGTTCAATCATTAATTAACGCATGAATGAAAAGTCACTGATTCTAAATTTTCCAAAAAAACTAAAATTCCAATAAATGGGCGCCTTCTTTTTTTTTTTTTCAATCACAAAGTCATCTAATGGCCGAAGGGAGAGTGCACCCCCATTCCAGAGGAAGGGAATGTTCCCACTCCACCAAGCGAACCATTAAATGCTGATTTTATTACTTCTCTTTTTGTGTAGAATCTGTACATGTCAATAGAGACCAATGACAAGTCTCTAGTACAATGGGTATGAAAAAAGACTATACAAAAATTCTACGAAAGTTGGGAACAGAGGATGCATCCGCCAAAGCATAAGCTTTGGCTAGTATGGGCAATTCTTTGAAGGTATAGAACTCCTTGTTGCAGCCAATGAGTATTGCATGGTTGGCAAGGGCATCCGCAACCTGATTAATCTCTCTATAGGTGTGAAAGATGGGGCTGCCACACGACTGGAATTCTTCTTGAATATCTGCCCACCATGGAAGAAGAGACCAAGGAGGATCTTTCTTTTTGGTTAGCATATCAACCATAACCTTTGAATCTGTATAAATGATTGATAGAGGGATAGAATGCTGGCTGGCTAGGCGTAATCCATCCAAAAGAGCTCTTCCTTCAGCAAGCATATTTGTGCCATTCCCATAAAAATAGGAGAAACTTAACTGAACTTGGCCATAAGAATTTCTTATGCAGCCACCCCCTCCAGCCGGGCCTGGATTGCCCTTGCAGGCCCCATCAATATTTAGAGAATAGTTAACAGAAGGAGGCATCCAATTAATGATCTTAACTGCCGACTGTTTGGTGTTAACTTCAATACCAAATTCATGAATCAATTTCCATTGACTATGACTAATACCTTTTCTGAAATGGGAATGCTGCACAGTTTGTTTAATCTCCAAAAGGATGATATCAGCCACTCTTAAAATATTGGAAGAAATTCCTTCATACCTGGCCAAGCATCTATATTTCCAAATCTCCCAAGTTATCAAAATCACCATCATAAGAGATATAAAGCCTTTGGGAGAAGTAATTTGAATTTCTGTAATGAATTGCTTTAGATATAATCAGAAATTAGATGAAGGTTTTAAGTCTGGTAAGAGAGGACCAAACTTATTCCATAGGAAGGCAGCAGGTTCACTTTTCAGGAATAGGTGATCATCATCTTCATTATTCCTATTAAGTTGACAACAAGAGCAGCAAGATGCCATCTGTACACCACATGATTGTACTCTACTGTCAGTGGGAACCGCCTGCTGTATGAGCTTCCAGCAAAATAAAGCTGCCCTTGGGGGAAATTTGATATTCAGTAGCTTGCTAAATCCTGAGCTGTCCTGTTGGGTTGTTTGCCCCTTTATATATCTGTAAGTAGATTTGATGCTAAATTTCCCAGAATTAGATAGTGACCAGATGGGAATATCCCTGCCATTCTGTAAAATAATGTTCTGAAGATCCCTTCGGGTCTGTTGATCAGTTATAAAATTCCAAGCATTGTGTTGTTCTTCTGTTAATACAGCTCTTGCCGAATAATCCTCAATTGAAGATTGAGAAGAAGCCTGTTCAGTTAAGGCTTTATCTTTGTACCAGGTATCTTTAAAGAAGTTTATGGATGAACCATCTTTAATGATCATCCGAAAGCCAGAAAGAAGAATAGTCTTGGCTTTTACAAAATCTCTAGTTCTAATTCCTGCTAGATATGGGGAGGTGCAATCAGAAATATGACAGCCTTGCAAATATTTGCATCTAACAAACCGAGCCCACAGAGAATCACTGAATATAGAAAGCCACAGGAGTTTTACTTGGCAGCAGGACTGAATATCAGCAATACTTCTAATGCCCAGGCCTCCATTGACAATAGGATTACAAATTCTGTCCCATGAAACCCAATGCTTCTTGTGAGAAGTGTCAATCCCTTGCCAAAAGAAATTGGCACACAATTTTTCAATCTGTCTCTGGATGGTGCAAGGAATTGAAACTGCACTAGCTGAGTATATTGCCAATGATGACAGCACAGTACGAATCAGAACAACTCTGCCAGCCTGAGATAAAAATTTGCTCTGCCAACCTGCTAATTTGTTGTTCATTTTATCAATTAGATATTTGAAATAAATGACCTTAGTTTTTCCTTTAAACAAAGGAATCCCCAAGTAAGTGATTGTATTTGTTCTGTGCTGATACCCTGTCAACTGCTTTAATCTGTTGATAGATGAGGCTGGCATTCCTTTTCCAACAATAAAGCAGCTTTTGGAAGCATTTATTCTTTGTCCAGAGGACATTTCATATTTTCCAAGGAAAGACAATAGCTGCTTAACTGAGGGGATGCTCCCATTCAGAAAGATAATTGAGTCATCAGCATAAAGGATGTGGGATAGCTGAAACGAACCTCGAGGCAGGTGATACAATTTGCATTTACCAGAAAAAAATAAGAGACTTAGCCCTCTGCTCAATACTTCCTCTGCTAAGATGAACAATGCAGGTGCTAAAGGATCTCCTTGTCGAACCTTTCTAGATGACTTAAAATAACCATGAATCTGTCCATTCAAGGATATAGAGAACCAACAATTCATCAAAAGTTGAGCTATGAGGGACACAAACCTGTTAGAAAAACCAAATTTTCTCAATGTATGGAGAAGAAAATCCCATTCAATGCGGTCATAGGCTTTGGCCATGTCAAGTTTAATTAACATATTATGCCCTCTAACCGGTCTGTCTAACTCCATAAAAAGCTCCCTGGCCAGAAGGAAATTATCAGTTATCAGTCTTCCAGTGATGAACCCACTTTGTTCACTTGAGATTATCATAGGAAGGACATGCCTCAGCCGGTCACTCAGTATTTTAGACACTATTTTATAAACAAAATTGCATAGACTTATAGGCCTGAAATCTGCAAATGAAGATGGATTCTTGACTTTAGGAATCAGGCATATAATAGAGGAGGTGATCCCCTGCGGAAGACCCCATCCATGGAAAAAGCTCTGAACAGCTTTAATCACATCCAAGCAAACAATGTCCCAACAAAAGGTGAAGAATCCTCCTATGAAGCCATCTGGACCTGGAGAACTGTTTCCTGACAGTGAGAAAACCGCATTCTTGATCTCATCAGCAGAAGGAGTTGAGCACAATGAGGTGTTCTGATCTTCAGTAACCAGAGAAGGAATTGTTGAGAATAAGTTTTCATCTAGGATGTGTTCTTCTGAAGCAAGCAAAGACTTAAAGTAATCAGTAGCCCCGTCAAGTAAAGAGGCTTGATCTTCCACCCATATGTTATTCACCTTAAGTTTTTGGATAAAATTCCTCTGCTGTTTGACTTTAGTATAATGGTGAAAAAACTGTGTATTTCTGTCTCCGGATTGCAACCACTGAATTCTAGATTTTTGATACCAATATATCTCCTCTCTAGCCAATAACATCTTCATCTCTGCATTTACTTTGTTAAGTGTGGCTCTATTCTCAACAGTAGGGTTCTCATCATAGTAAGCCTGAGCTTTTTCCACAGCATGATTAGTATCTTCTTTAAGCTTGTGAATATTACCAAAAATATCTTTATTCCAGCTTTTTAGTTGGAGCCTTAAACTTTTCAATTTACTTTGAAGAGCATGAAAAGGATGAACATCAGTCTGAGTAACTTTATTCCACTGAGTCTTTACAAAATCCAGAAATTCAGGATGAGTTTGCCACATATGTTGGTAAATAAATCTCCCCGGGGTTGACCTGACAGAGCTTGTCGAGAACAAAAGGGGGGCATGATCAGAGGGGCCCCTTGGAAAATGTTTCACTGACAAATTAACTCCTTTTTCCAACCAATAGGAATTGTACAAGATTCTGTCCAGCCGAGCTCTGATGTGAGTGGGGCCTAACTGATTATTTGACCAAGTGAAATTTGAGCCTGAATAACCAGCATCAACAAAACCAACCGCTGATAAAAATCCTTGAAAATCAGACATTGCTACCACTGATGGGAAGTTCCCCCCAATTTTCTCTTCAGGAGACAGGACACAATTGAAGTCACCTCCTATAATCCATGGGATTGAGACCCCTTGACTAAAAGCCAGTAAGGAGTCAAACATTTCCCTGCGAATATCACAACTATACGAAGCATAAATGGCAGTAAACAGCAGAGAGATGGAGCCTTCTTCCTGAATGCCCACAGTCAAGTACTGAGGATGCAATTGCACTATTTGCAAATTTAAACTAGAGTTGTAAAATAGCCAAATTTTAGAAGAGTCTCCATTATTTCCAATCACAGACTGCATATTAATTTTCCTGGCTACTCTAGGAGCACGGTTAAAATTGATGCAAGGTTCAGATATTGCAACCAATTTAACATCATGAGCTCTAACAAGCTGTGCAAGACTCCGGATGGTGGCCTTATTTCCAATTCCTCTTACATTCCACACCAATGCTGATTTAATCATTATTAAAGGAGGAGGAAGAATGAACAGCCAATACCTTGGCTTTGGCCCTTGTCAATCGGGCATCACTAAATAAAACTCCAGGCAAAACAGAATCAGTATTTGATTTCAGAAGTAAGTTCTTTGAACAGTCGCCAAATTGATTTACCATTTTAACATTCTTAGCAGCAGATAATTTTGAAACCACATCAATATTGACAGCCTTAATAGGTATTTGATCCACTGCTGATTTTTCCAGACTATGATCATGAAAGGTCCCCTGCATTTTCCCTGAAGATTGATGGATTGAAGGCAGCTCCTCATATTCTGAAATACAAGGGGGGGAGACAGGATTTGAAGATGAGGAAGCTTTACAGCATTTCATAGGCTTAGAACCATTAATTTCATCATCTTCCAACAAACCAGAAGATGCAGAAGACAGAACATTGCAATGTCCTTTTGTTCCTGAAGGAGCTTTATTAACTTTCTTAACTTGGATATTCACAATTTCCGAATCAGTTTCCTCAGCAACATGATTGAGGATTGTAAATCTATTTGCATCTTTTACTGGAATTTCATCTGTTGTGACCTTCTTCGGCTTATAAGCTTGCCGTATGTTCCTCTGTTCTTCATGCATCTCCGTAATTTTATTGGAGGGAACTTTACTTTTTTTCTTTTTGCATTCCTTGTCCGAATGACCTATTTTGTGGCAGAATGAACATAACTGAGGGACTCTATGATAGTTAACCGGCTGCCAGAAACCTCCATTGCCCATACCAATCCAAATCCTATCTCTCCTTTGTTTGTCGAGATTCAATTCTATACAGACCAGGGCTTCTGAAGTATTCGTCATCGCAGCTGTGTTTTCATGAATTCGAAGCACCTGACCAATATTGCCAGCAATAGATCGCAACATGTCTTCATGGTAAAAATTAACAGGAATCTCCGGAAAGCCAATCCAGACTGGAATGATTGGCGGATCAGACACAAAATCAAAACCCTACTGCCATTTGAAAAATCTGAACACGAATCCTTTTATGAAAAAACTTTTCTGTAAAAGAACCCTCAGATAGTCATTCTCGTTTCCCAGACGAATTAGAAGGTGTCTAGGGTTCATACGACTGATGATCGGCTCGGCAGTCAGATGAGGGTATTGAACTAAACATGCCTTAACTTCAGGGATCGAAGGACGACCATATGAGCATTTAGCAATTATAGCATATTGAAGATGATCGCAAGATACCTGAATATCTTCCTGCGAGAAAAACACTGCCGGCTCTCCCTGGTCAGTGAACGCAGGAAGCTTCATCGAAATACGGCGATGAGGCATTTGACGAGATTCCAGTAGAGATTGAGCATAAGACTTCCGAAGAATAGCAGGAGCGTCTTCTGCTGGAGGTTCGGTCCCAATTCCGGACGGTTGTGCCTCCCCCGCCGCATCCACCATGGCCGGCGGGGAGGGAACTCTGCAATGCGAAGGAAGCGGGAAACACTCAGAGTTTCTCTCACTAGAAACGAAGAGAGAGGATACTCTTAATGGGCACCTTCTTAGATGGTCGTTGATTCTTAAAATGACGGCACTCTCTAGGGCGTCATTTCTTTCGAATTCACCGCCACAAATACTTCCGTTAAAACTTCCTTTCCTTGCTTTGAAACCCCTTCTCATTTCCTTCGTTTCCTCCTTTCATTCTTTTCACCCTTCTCTGCTACTCTTTTCTGCAACTCCCACCGGTGACAACCACCGCGGCAACTACCATTCTCTCCACTCTCTCCACTGTCTGCCCTCTCTCTACCTCAATGGCCTATGCAAGTGGCTCCGGTGGCAGGAAACGGCAGCGGGTGATGGCGCCCGCCGTAGTCCATATTAACGAGGAGGACGACGCCGGTGAGGAGGAGGTCCCTCCCATGGCGGCCGAGGCTCCGACAGCGGAGCACGAAGAAGGCGAAGGCAGAGAAGATGAAGACGATGGAGGTGAAGAAGATGAAGATGGTGAAGATGGTGAAGATGATGAAGATGACGGCGACGACGATGAAGAAGAGGAAGAAGAAGGAGGCGGCGAAGGCAATGGCGACGGCGATGGGGAAGAAGAACAAGGTGAGGAAGAAGGAGGCAAGGCAGAGCAGCCTCGTCCTTGCCGCCGGCCACTATGGGGAGGGCTGATGGAGCCCGAACCCAGCAAGGTGAGTCCGTTCACCCTACTGCATTTTTTTTTAAACACAAACCATGGCCATTGGAAAGAGGGAAAGAAAACTGTGGGACAATAGGAATTGACGACCGAATGGACGACGTCATTTCCTAAATATTTTTTTTGAAGAAAATAATTCTTTTTAGAAATGGCGTTAGAGAAGAGGTGGCAGGTGTAGGTGCTGGAAGTACGTCCGCGTACGGCATGCGTGATATCCTCCCGAACTTGTGCTACTGCTACCTACAGTGCACATGTTAGAAATGAAGAGATAGAGTGATCGCCAGAGGTGTTTACCTGAACCTCACAAGGGTAGAATGATCATGAACGCCTTAGGAATGGGAGAATGTGGGTTCTTCCTGTCCTCGCTCTCGGTCGGCCAAGAACGCGGAGCTCTACAAGTCGATGATGAAGTTCCTGCTAAATTAACCAGCAAACAAAGAGAACAAACCCATTAGGCTGTGATAGTGTAATATATGCTCAAACCAAAGGAAGAAACATGTAATTGGATTGAAAAACCTCTTTAAAAAGGGGATCTAGGAAGATCTATCATGCATGAATGCAGTAAAACGGAATGAAGTATAGCAAAATGGAGAACAAGGAAGAAAGACGGGGTTTGCCCGTCAACCAAACAGAGGGCGGCCACATGTGTGGCCGTTCAAAGGTGGTAGGCTGCCATGTCGATGGCCACCCCCCTGGAACTGGACTCTCCGATCGCGGAGCTCTTCAACGGCGGGTTCTGCTTCTAGGGAAGGTCAGGGAAGGCGCTCTCGTGCTCACAGCTCTCTCTCTGGGCTCCGAACTGCCAGCCTCTCCTCCTCTCCAAAGTGTTTAAACCCCCATGAGAAATGTCTCTACCCTCCAATGAGATGGATCGGAATGGAGTTTTGTATGTGGGGCCATCTCCCTCCAAAAATCATTCAAAAATGGAGTGCGTGTGAGGCTACGTGGGTCTCGAACCCCCCCGGAGTGGGGATGGTTGTGAAGAACGTGCCCGAAGTGGGCGGAAACGTGGGTTTGACTGCAGTTATCAGGAGGCAGCCAAGTAGAGGGCCGTTCAAAGGGAGCTGGGCGGCCATGTCGCTGGCCACCTTGAGGAGCTAGGCGGCCAGGAGTTTGGCCACCTTGGGATGTGGGCGGCCAGCTCTCTAGCCACCCTGGAATGGGCTGGGCGGCCAGCCATCTGGCCGCCCAAGGGTATAGGCGGCCAAGTCTATTGCCTTCCAGGGGGGATCAATAGGAAATGGAAGGAATCATATATAGCACCTCAAAAAGGATGAGAAAGGGACAAGGTGGAGCCTACCTAGATAAGGATGAGACTCCACACCACCAATCAACCAAGAAGAAAGTATCAGTTATATGGTGGCTGGACAAGGTCCGCGGTATGTCCGAAATCAGGCGTCTACAGCAGGTTGCAATTTTTTTTTTAAAAATGAATAATTTAAAGAAATAGCGACCAGAAAATTGTCGTCATTTTGAAACGCCTTCTTTTCTTCTTTTTTTTCCCTTTTTTTTCAAAAACCATTTAGTTTTTTTCAACAGAAATAAAAAACAAAACAAAATTGCCCAAGAAATGGCGCCTGACCTCTCGGCGTCAAATTTAAAACTTCAGAGAATTAGCGGCTGAACAACGGGCGCTCAATAAGAAATTAATGACCACTGTATGGTCGCCAATTGAAATAGTGATGATTTTTTTTAGTTTAATTGGTTAGCTAATATTGGTTATTGACACATTTTTGTTGTTGTTTTGTTGCAGGGGTTGATATGGACTCACATTTCCTGGGTTCAAGTGATGGCGGCATACCATAGGCTGCCCAACTTCCTGAGGGTGAGAGTGGAGGTGATGTGATTCGGGCCCTTCCTCAACATCGATCCGGTACGTATTGATATGATCCTTATTCAGGTGCTAAGGGAGAGATGGGACAGGGCTAGTCGAGCATTCTTGATGCCCTGGGGGCACATGGTGCCGAGCCTAGAGGATGTGACGAGGATCACGGGGTTGAGGGTAGATGGAGAGGCAGTGAGTGGGGAGACCCTCCCGGATTACGGTGAGCTAACTCAGAGGCTATTGGGTTTAGAGACAGTGGCAGACACCCCTAGGAACTGTAGGATGATCTACAGGACTGAGCTGACAGGTGCCATGGGATTAGGAGACTCTCGACAGAATTTAGGGGAGTCTTTAGGTGATCTTGCAGAGAGACTGACCACGAGAGTCCGAGCCGCCTACTGTCAGGGCCCGGCTCAGAGGGAGAGAGTAGATATGGACCTAAGAAGATTTCTATTCTTGATGCTCGGGAGGTTACTATTGGGGACGAAGGGAGATGATTTGAACTGTAGATTTCTGGGCATTCTGGAGGACCTGGACGGAGTAGGGCAGTACACCTGGGGGGCTGCCCTGCTGGCACATTTGATAGCCGACCTATCAACGGGGACAGGTCGTGAGACGATTGTCAGTGGCTTCTCACCTTTTCTTCAGGTACGAATTTTTTTATTTAAATGATTATGAATGTGATTATGCTTATGATGAATGTTTATGAATGCTACTAATGATTGTGGATGCAGGTGTGGAGTCACCTCTACATGCCCATGGACCGAGTTAGCACCCGACCTGGAGAGGCTGTGCCTACCCACTGGCGCAATGGTGGTTGCCGTACTTGACAGGGGCGCCTCATGCTTGCGAGCTACGAGTACTCAGGCGGGAGTTCCGCGACTACCCCGCCTCACTGGTACATGCGTAAATATGATGCAATTATGCTTTTCTTTCCTGCTTTATGAAGATACTATGATATAATGATATGCATGCAGGTGGTGTGGAGACCTTACCAGGGGATGACTGACGAGGGTCAACCTTGGGTCATATCGGGTCGACCTCGCTTTGAGCGTGACATTTGGGTTCACTGCCAAAATGAGATCGAACCGTTACGGCTACGGCTGGCGACGAGGACGCTCGGTCTGCACCAAGAGTGGGTCGAAGTAGCAGAGCCACGCGGGATCGGGCAGAAGACCCAAGGACTTACCATTGCGACCGACTGGCAGCTTCGGTTCCCGGAGTAGTTCGCGGACTGGCAGCGAGGTGGGACCCCAGTCGTCTCTCATGCACCAGATAGTTCGGCGTACTTGCAGTGCTACTGGGAGACGTACGCTAGTCGACCCCAGATGAGGGTAGTGGGGGTACGTATGAAGGCATGCCATTTCTAATGTTAAAACTTACATGCTTATTGAAATATGCAGCTAATATGTGACAAATGCAGGACGCACGAGATGCAGTAGTAGTGGACATGCAGGTCCATCTCCACAGGGTAGAGGCCCAGCTTGCGACTACGCGAGCTGACTTAGAGGCCTTGGTGAGTGTACTTAACTATGTGCAATGAATTATTCCTGAATTATTAACATTTAGCCACTGACAATCTCAATAAATGCAGCGTGCCTAGCAGGGAGCAGTAGTAGGAGGAATAGGAGGCGCTTCCTCGAGCACGAGGGATCAGAGTGTCGAGGTGGCTTCTCTACAGGAGCTACTCGCAGGAGCGGTGGCACGAGCCGAGGTGGCGGAGCATGACCTGGCTGAGCAGGTGAGTTCAAAGAATAAATAGATGCACAAATTCCTTTCAGGCATGAATATTCAAAAAGCTCATATGAATAGTGACGTTTCAGGTTGCGAAGCTGCAGGAAGCACTGACCCAGGTGGCCCTGGCGGGCACAGAGCTAACGATCCGTGACCAGCGGGTCATGGAGCTAGAGGAGACACTGAGGCGGCGAGAGGAGTTGCCCAATGACGTGGTGGAGATGAGGATCCTCTTCGAGGTGGAGAGGAGAGACCATGCTCGCGAGAGGGAGGAGCGGCTTGCGCGGGAGCGCGATCTTGTGGAGCTGAGGACGGGGGTTGAGAGCGAGCTAGCAGAGTTGAGGATGTGGCTGGCCGTCATGGAGGAGAGGCTGAGGATCATAGACGAGCGCCTGCAGAGGGGTCATGAGCGAGCACGGGCTGCGGGCCATTCTAGTGCCTTCGCCAACACAGGGTACATAGTAGGTTCCTCGACCCAGCAGAGGAACGAGGTGGACGAGCGAGCACGAGCTGGTGGGTCGGCTGCCACTCAGTGGTCCATGCGCCCACCACGCTCCTGTCGCTAGGACGAGGGAGAGGCAGAGAGTAGGAGAGAGGAGAGTGGAGGAGAGAGCTAGAGGGAGTTTGCCTTTGTACGCCACCTCCAGCATTTTGTTCACATATATATATGAGCATGTTTATATAAATGAAAAGTATATTTGTTACCTGAGTTTGCTTTTTGTGCATTGTGTATACTTGTCTCATCTGCTTCTTTCTGTTCATGCATTCCACACTTAAACAAACAGATTAATTAATCTGTCCAGTTTGGCCCCTTGCTCGATAAGCAAAGGGTTGTTGACCTTGACGAAGGGTCAAGGGGCCAAGCCTTTAATCAACAAAGGCAAATAACAAAGAATAGAGGAAAATGCGACATGCAGGCAAGCAGATGCCAACTTGGAATTAAAAGATACCCATACAAGATGCAAGCAAGCAAATGATATGGCAAGAGAAAAAAGTAGAGCATTCTGTAGGAATTGGCGACCGGACAGATGGCGCCAATTCCTGAATTTTTATTATTTAATTTTTTTATTTTTTTTATTTTTAGAAAATGACGACCAAGAAGGAGTCGTTGATTAAGAAAATAACGCCCCTATGATCGGGCGCTAATTGAAAATAAATTTTTTCTTTTATTTTTTAAAAATGACGACTAGACAGGTGACATTATTTAAGAAAATGGCGCCCTCTGATTGGGCGTTAATTAGAACCAATTTTTCTTATTTTTTTTGTTTTTATTTTTGAAACTAACTTAGCATGGTACATAGGTCATAAAACCTTACACATTCACCAACTTAAATTCACTCATCATTCTTAAATAACTTAACAAAGGGTCAATGTTCTTAAAGTTTTGCTTTCACTCATAACCTCGCGCGGCCCATTCTCCTAAGTCCGTCTTTGCCATTCTTCAAGCTTATGACATACCATGGAGAGGGAATGGAAGAAGATTTTGGGGAAGTTTACGAGAGGTTCCGAAAGACCAGGAAGCTTCCCTCCCCTACCCCATTGCCTGTTGAGGTTCGGTCTTTGGCTTAGGGAAATTTTGTTACCATTTTGCCCTTATTCATTCATGCTTACGACCAGGGTTTTCCCTGCGGGGACTTTGCCTCCTTGACATACTTTTCTTTTGCATTTGACTTGATTTTTTTTCTTTTTTTTTCAAAAAATGAAGACCTAATTGTACTTGGGCTTTTATAGCACATTGTTCCCTTTTGGGCCCTGACTTCCACCTACTAGGGCGGCGGGTAGGTTTGGTGGTCTGCCCAGAGTCTGACTTCCCCCCTCGTGAATCGAAGAGAAAAGAACTGGTAAAGCCTTTACACTCTCAGTTTGGCTTTGACTTTCCTCGAATTTTGAACCGCTTGAGTTCAAGAGCTATACGTGTTGTGTGTGTGTATTGACCCAGGGTTAAATTATCGAGACTGAATAATGAATTAGAGATTTTGATTTTTCGAGCTTCGTGGCCCATGCACCATGCCAACCATTCTTTTATTATTATCATTTTTTTATTTTTTTATTCTTTTTGTGTTTTTTTGTGTGTGTGTTTTGAGACTTAGGGATAGTATTTCTTAAGATATAATCCATTCCAAGGGTGAGCCAATTCTTCCCCTTCAGCATTAATCAGTTTGTAAGCATTGCTAGGATAAACTTCTTTTATTACATAAGGCCCTTCCCAATTTGGTTGAAATTTTGAGTGAGGTCCACCAAGTTTTAATAAGGTTCTCTTGATTACCATTTCACCAACTTTGAATTTTCTCTCAATTACTTTCTTTTGATAGAAATGTGAAAGCATGTTCTGATAAACTCTTGCATGTTCGGCGGCGGCCAGACGTCTCTCATCTAAGAGTTCCAATTGTACAAGGAGAGATTCGCGGCGCTCATCAATAAAGAGCTCATTGTCCAATTGTACTCTAAGGGAAGGTATAAGAATCTCATTGGGAACTACCGCCTCCATTCCATAAGTAAGGGCGAATGGGGTTTGCCCAGTAGGCCTTCGAATGGAAGTACGGTAGGCCCATAGAGCTTCCACGAGCTTTTCAAGCCAATCTGTAAATTTGTTAGCTTCACACGTTTTCTTGATAATTTTAATCAAAGTTTTATTCGTTGCCTCTGCGTGGCCATTGCCCTGTGGATAATAAGGAGATGAATGATGCAATGTAATGTTATACCTGTTGCAGAGGTCTTGAAGCTCTTGAGAAATAAATTGTGGCCCATTGTCGGTGACGATGGTACTTGGTATGCCGAACCTGGCGATGATGTTCTTCATTATGAATTTGCACACCGTTGACGCTTTAATTTCTGCATAAGCTTTCGCTTCCGCCCACTTGGTGAAGTACTCCGTGGCCGTGAGTATAAATGATTTTGGTTTTGTGAGGAGGTTTGAATCACCAAGAGGTCCGATAATATCTAAAGCCCACATGAAGAAAGGCCATGGGGAGGACATAGGATGGAGTGAAGAAGCAGGAGAATGAATTTTGTTGGCGTGCAGTTGACACTGAACACACCTTCGAACATAGATAGAACAGTCCTCTTCTAGTGTGGGCCAACAGAAGCCTAGCCTAAGGATTTTCTTAGCTAACATCTGGCTATGGACATGGCCACCACAAACTCCTGAATGCACCTCTTCCACAACTTTCCATGATTCATCATCGTCGAGGCATCTGAGGAGAACACTAGTAAGACCTCTTCTATAGAGCACGCCTCTAACCAGAGTATATCTTAAGGCGACTCTCCTGATAGCTTTCTTTTCTTCTGCCGTGGCCTCTTCAGGATAAGACTGATCTTGGCAATATCTGGCAATCTCATAAAACCATGGCTTTTCCTCGTCAGCCAATTCTTCTTCTAAGTCCAATAGCATGACTTCTTTATTCTCAATGATCTCTCCTTCCTTAACCTTCTTAAGCACCTCCTTCTTAACACTAAGAAATGTAGGATCTTTGATAGCAGGAGTAAGATGCTTCTGAATGATAACATAATGGAAATCTCTTTCGGGGAGGAAAATCAGGGAGGAGGCAAGTGATGCAAGAGCGTCAGCTAAGATATTCTGGTTTCGAGGAACATGGACAAAGATCAGCTCGGTAAAGAGCTTGGCATAAGCAGAAGTAAGTTCTTGATAGGGTTTGAGCTTGGGATCGAGTGTACGGCATTTGGTTAGCACTTGGCAAAGAATAAGCTGACTATCACCTACAATCCGCAATTGGGTAACAACAAATCGATGAGCGGCCTCAAGTCCGGCCAGAAGAGTCTCATACTCAACCATATTATTTGTAGCAGGGAAGGTGAGCTGAGAGGCAAATGGAATGGTGATACCCTTAGGTGTTAAAAGACCCATGCCGATTCCCCTACCATGAGAATTCAGAGCTCCATCAAAATGTCATCCACATGGGATCTGAAGGTTGATTAGTGGACATCAATTCCTTATCTGGAAACTCTGAGCGAACAGGATCAAATCGAGGAAGAGGGTGATGCGCAAGATGTTCGGTGATGGCATAGCCTTTAATTACTTTTTGCTGAATGTAAGTGATATTGAACTAAGAAAGGAAGCTCTGCCATCGTGCTAATCGGTCAGTAAGAACAGATTTTTCAAGAAGAAATTTGATGGGATTCATGCGAGTAATGAGATGAACCTCGTGAGCTAAGAAGTAATGTTTCAATTTCTGAACTACCCATACTAAGGCTACATAGGTCTTCTCTATAGTGGTATACTTCTGCTCACAGGGGTTGAGTAGCTTAGACAAGTAGTATGCTGCCCTCTCCTTTCCTTCTTCATCAACTTGCGCAAGGACAGCACCTACTGAGTCATCCAGGACAGAAATATAACGAACAAGTGGTTTGCCTGGAATCGGCGGCCTCAGGACAAGAGGATTGGATAGATAGTCCTTCAATCTGTCAAAAGCCGCCTGGCACTTGACATCCCAATTAAACTTGACTCCCGGCTTAGTAAGTTCTTAGAACGGCCTACACCTTTATGAGTGCTTGGAGACAAATCGACGAATGAATTGCAACCTCCCGATTAATCCTCGAACTTCTTTCAAATTCTTGGGAGGAGGCATATCTCTTATTGCATGCACCTTGTTGGGATTAATCTCAATACCCCTTTTACTAACGATGAATCCAAGTAAGTTACCTGACGACACACCAAACACGCACTTCTTAGGGTTCATTTTCAATTGATATTCTCATGCTCTTTGTAAAACCTTTGCTAAAATCCTAGGATGCTCAATCCTCATTCTTGACTTCACTACCAGGTCATCAACATACACCTCGATATAAACATGGATCATATCATGAAAAATAGCCATCATTGCCCTTTGGTAGGTGGCTCTGGCATTCTTAAGTCCAAACGGCATGACCACATAGCAATATGTATCCCAAGGTATTGTGAAGGGGGTCTTCTCTTGATCTTCTTCAGCCAAGCGAATCTGATTATATCCAGAGAAGCCATCCATAAAAGAGAGGGTCTAAAATCCTGCCATATTATCAATCAAAACGTCTATGTGAGGGAGGGGGAAATCATCTTTAGGATACGCGCGGTTAAGATCCTAAAAATTTATGCAAAATCTGACTCTTCCGTCCTTCTTCATAACCGGGACAATGTTAGCCACCCAATTGAGGTAGAGGATGACTCTAATGAATCTAGCCTTATGGAGCTTATCGACCTCTTCTTTCATCTTTAATGCCATATGGGGGTGGAAACGTCTTAACCTCTACTTAACCGGGACAGACCCTAGCATATCCTCGTAACTCCATGCGAACATGTCCTTATATTCTTGGAGAACCTGAATAAGTGCCTCTTCTTCAGCTAGAGGCAAATTCTTGCTTATGAGGACTATCCTGGGGTTTTCCTCATTTCCCAAGTTAATTTCTTTGGTAGGCTCTTCTACTGAGGCTGACGGTTCGTTGAATCTCCTCATACCACTGGCAAAAGTGTCAGCCTTGTCCTCATATTCGTCATACTCTTCATCCCCCTTTTCAACAGGGTCTTCTTCATTCATGATTTCATAAACACCAAACTCTTCGTCTATGGAACACACATCCTCACATTCTATTTCTGGCAGGGGAAGCAGATCTTCCAAAAACTCAGGAAGGGCCAAACATGCCCGGCACCTCCTGGCTAAATCTAACAAGAACCTACGGGGGACCTCCTTACCCTTGGCTTTCCTAGTTGCTATTACCCCAAGACTCTGATTAGAGGAAGAAGATGAAGAGCTAGATGAACTACCTTGACCTAAAGAGGAGGAAGGAGAAGAGGCTACAGAAGGATATATAGAAGAGGAGGAGGACCCCTGATTGGGAGAAGTGAGAAAGTCCACTAACGGACCCTGAAGGAGCGGCCCTTGGGTTAGGGCGGACTCCTGAACAAAATAGGAGATCTCCTCAAAAGTGATGGTAAATTGTGGAGTTTGAAAATTGGCATTTTTTTTTCGCCTCCACAAATAGCCAAGCATTGAGATGAAGGGGAAGAAGGTGAGGAGGTTCCGCAAGGGACATATGAGATAAATGTTGAATGAGGGAATGCCCAGGGAGGGATGAGATGGAAAGTTGGGAAAACTGCTCAAGGAGCTGAGGAGAAATCAGGGAGGATTGGAAATAATCGAGAGAAATAGAGATCAAGACCGCGGGTGGTCTAGGAATGTAAGAAGTAAGCATTCTGTCAAACAAGCGGATAACAAGTGATGGATGTAAGGCATTAACAAGAAATAGGCCCGCCCATAGCCTGTCCATAGTAAAACCCTTCTTAAAGGGCATATCCGGCTCTCCGGTATCAGTATAATTATTCAATAATTGCCTCTTATCAGTAATGGTCTTTGGTTTTTCAAGCAAGTCATGGATCAGTGGTGGCCATTTTGGATCTATTGGCAAAAATAGTCGGCTCAGAGTAATAGAAATATCATTCATGTCAAACCACCAATACCACTCACATTCTGGATCATCCATTTTCCTTCTTTTGAATGGTCTCAAAGATTCCAGGGCCTTCTATGTAACCAGCAGCGCCAAATGGCGAGCAAATTGACGTGCATGCACATCTTGACAATCTAGCACTTAGGTGACCATAGTAGCTTGTTCTCTGTTCTGTTCAACTGGCCCTTTTACAAAATGAGTATACAGAGACCACATGAGGGGCCTCCTGTCCGTCTTTAGTGTGGATGACAGTGTAGCCCAGGGCTTGTCTTCACTGGCAGCTGCCTTTTCTTTACACGGTCCTACATATCCCAAGCCACCTTGGGGAATAAGCTTCTTATCTTTTATGGGCTTTAGCCTGCCCTGAAGCATTGCTCCTAGTTCTTTACCGGGTCTATAACTCATTTTCAACATTATTTTCCAGCCGGAGGTATTCAACACTTGTTTCTTTTTCTTCCCCTTTTGAGGTAGGGGTGGCACCGGCACTGATGTGATCATGGTAGCCTAAGGCTTCAAGATATCTTGCCGCGGGTCGGCAAGATCCAGCAGAGAGAGTAGGGGCTTGTTAGTCAGCCAAATAGACGGCAAAGATGTGGCCGAATAGATGTCTTCTAACAGTAGGATGGGAACACTAGTCACCTTGACAATCCGCCCCTTATGTGGAAACTTTAAACATTGATGATTTATTGAGGGTACGACGTCAAGTGCTTGAATATATGGACATCCCAGAATTCCATTAAATGTGGGGTCCATATCTAGATTATGAAAAATAGTGCTGACCGTGACCGGTCCCAGTCCTACCTTTAAAGTGATTATCCCTATGGGTGGCTTCTTGGTGTTATCGTATGCAGTAACTGTAATGGGTGAGGGCTGAATTTCCTTTTCTGAAATTCCACACATCTTCAAGATACTTGGCGGCAGCACATTAATGGAGGCACCAGTATCAACCAAGCATTGACTGACGGCCATTTTATTGATATTAACGATAATGTATAATGCATATTTTCGAGTCGGTATGGGCGCCATCACATGCTCATGGAACACAATGGCTGGTTGGTTGCAAGCTGGAGTCAACACTGCTAAAATTTGCTCCACCGGGAGGTCTTTATTGACCATTACCTTCTGTAAATACTGCATTAGTGCCTCCTGATGAGTCTTGGATCTTTTGATTAATTCTAAAATCAAAATCCTTGCCAGAGTTTTGTCAAGATGCTTCAACAAATCATACTGGGTGCCCGGCACGGACTCCTGCCCTGGTTCCTATTCTTATTGTGCTGCTGGTGGCTCTAGATCCTGACGCTGCTGAGAAAACACACGGTGAAAAATCCATCCACTGCAGAGCACCATGGTTTAAGAATTCTGCGCCTCCGTCGGGTTGGTAGGTGTAGGTGGAGGGTTATCAGAAGAGGAAGGGATGTCGGGGTTAACGGATGTGGAAGGTTGAATGGGAGCAACCAGAGGAGAGACTCGTATGAGGGGCCTAGCCGGTTGTGGGTTGTCCTGAGGCAGTGATGGTAAAGGCTGACAGGAGGTCTTGGCAATAGTGGAGGCTTGGCAGCGGCGGGTGTAAGGCGAATGAGCAAAGGCCTTCCAGGTTGGGGGCTAGTGGGTGTAGGTGCGGGAGCGGGTGAAGGTGTGAGACGGATGAGAGGACGAGGAGGCAAAGGGTTATTGGATGTGGTAAAAGAAGATGGTGGTAGTGTATGCGAAGGCTGAATGAGGAGGGGCCGAGTTAGAGGGTTAGGAGGAGGCGTAGGGGCTTGGCGGAGAAGAGGTCGGGAGGGTTGAGGAGAGGAAGATGAGGTTCTTAGCAGATGAGGAGGTTGGCTAGAAGTTTGGCTGACGGGGCAGACGGAGGTGCCTTCTTCATGCCACCCTTGTCCCCTCTCCAGCTCTTGGAAGGAGGTGACAGGGTTAACTTGGTTATTTTGCTGAGCGTGCTCCGGCAGTAGATTGTGGACAATCCCCATGTCCTGTTGTTGCGGAGCTTGCTGCTGCTGTGGTGGTACTTGCTGAACTTGCTGCGGCTGAGGCTGCTGGCCTTGCTGCTGTCGCTGAGGTGTCCGTGCATTCAAAGTGGCGATAAAACGCCTCATTTCATCCCAGTCAATACCGCCCTGATCATTTAGATCATATATGTAATCCTTGAAATGGAAACAATGATCTATATTGTGACCAGGCTGCCGATGAAAAATACAATACCAAGAGGTATCTACATTTTACGGCCAAACTATCCTTTCCTTGGGCAAGGTGAGCGCGTTGGTGGCCATAAGGGCGTTGAAGATGTCAGGGAGGCTCTCAGGTAATGGAGGATACTTGGCCCTTTTGGGACCTAGGGGTCTCTTGGCTGCTGAGGCTGCTGGGAGCCATAATTGGCAGGAGGTGGAACTTGATGGTAGTGCTGGGGGATTGGAGGGTTTTGTGGCACAGAGGGTTGCTGTTGTGGAGGAGGTGGAGGCCGGAATGGCTAAGGAGGATTGTTCATGGGATGGTGGACTTGGTTCTGGAAGGTGGGTTGTTGGGTTGGTGGCCTTTGGTTGGTTGGATGGCGAAAAGGTGCAGGGTTACCCACTGCGCTCACCTGCTCATTAGTGACCATACCCTCGGTCGTCCCGCCATTCATGTTGCTATTGGCTTTCCTCATCATTCTGGGCTTCGGCTCAAACATGCCCATGATGGGTAAATCCTTCATTTGTGTTTGAATATACCAAGCCCTTTCATAGAGCTCCTCCATGGTATTAAGCTTGTTCATGGCCAATATGTGCCGAAATTGCCGAGTCGCATTTGAAACTATCATCTTCACCTGTTTAGATTTCGACAGCGTATCTTTTAACTTTTCAGCCATTGACCTCCAACGGTCAGCAAACTGGATGAAGTCCTCATCGGGCTTCAGTTTTTCGGCCACAAGGTCAGTAACAGACAAAGACGGACCCACGTGGTCCCTGTATCTCTGCAAGAACTTTCTCTGAACGATATCGAAATCACCAGCCTCTGCCGACTCAATGGAGTAAAACCTTCAAGGGCCGGGCCGTCAAGGGACCTTCTAAATAGATAAGCCAAAGAGGTCTTATTATCCTGTTAGAAGGATGCCTCATACATGAAATCTTTCAAGTGGATGAACGGGTTGCCCATTTCATTGTAACGCCTGAAGTTAGGCATCTCTGACGGAGGCAAGTGAAAAACTGGAAGAGTAGGGAGAGTAACCTCCAGAGTATTTTTAGGGGCCGTGACCTTCTTGAGTTGCTCCTCCATACTAACAATCTTTTGGAGGAGAAGAGTGTTGGTGTCAGACTCGGCCGGGGCCGGATTGGTAGGGAACAGGTTTGGCATAGGCCTCCTCGAAAATTGAAGAGGTGGGAGATGTTGTGGCCTAACCACGGAATGACTTGCCGGTTGGGCCGGCGCAAGAATAATCGGAGTTCGTGGATGGGATGGATTTTTTTGAGAGACCGCCTGGTCATTAGAGGTATTGATTTGAAGGCCACCCACGGCCGGAGGGGGATTTGAAGAAGAAGGGATAGACTTCCCTTTAAGAGCGGCCTGGACCGCTTGACGTTGAGTATCATCCAATTGGGACAAAACGTTGATGAGATCATTCAAATTAAAAGACGGGGAAGCATCCCCGGATGTGTGTTGAGTGATGGGTTAAGATTGAGAGGAAGGCTCAACCCCTTGAGTGGTGGTGTCCACCACATAAACTTGAGGGTAATGAGAATGAGAGGGAGTATAGTTTCCCTCATATTGAATGGGGCCTTGAGGGGGGACCTCATAGGACGGGTCAAATTGACCCTCCTCACAACCATCATATGAGAACTCGTAGTTGGCCATGTTGACAATTCTACCTGATCGAAGCATCATGATTGTAATAAGAAATTATTTGAATCAACAAGTATGGATAGCAAACAAGCACTCAAGTAAATTGTCAACCAAGTTATGATGATTGCGTAAGGTTTTAAGGTTCTTTGAGATTTTAGAAAGGATGGATTTTAATGAAGTAGTTCTCTCTCTTCAATGTGAATCCTAGTTGTAATTTGGGTATAATCTTCAGGTCAACTAGGTTCTTTCTCTCTCTTCACAAGTGCATGGGTTAGCTAAACTCTGGGGTGCTTCAAATGGTACAACCTACTCGACGTCCGTAAGGGAATCCACATGTGCGGGGACTTATGGAGGCCTTGGTTACGGAATTTCTAATCCAAAGAGACGGAATGCTCAATGGAGGGTCCTTTCCTTCCCAAGAAAGTGTAGGGAATCCTAAGGGTGTAGAGAGAGGAGGTCTCTCAACCAAATGTCCTAATGCAAGCTAACGCAAGTAGGATCACAACAATTATGAATAGAAGCAATAAACAAGCCACACAAGTCAAAACAGAAGCAATCAACCGATTCTGTGATAACAGAAAGAAATGGCGGCCACACAGTGGTCGCTGTATCAGTGAATAGCGACTGTATAACAGTCGCTGATTATGTAAAATCTGTAGATCTATTTAAAATCCACTAAAATTAAAATAAGCAAAGCATGCATAGGATGCTATATGGAGGCTGATCGCCAGAGACCGCGGGCCTCAAAAGATATAACAATGAAAGAAAAGGGGATCACGGAATACCTTAAAAGCGGGGAGATGTGAGCGTTTTCCTTCTCTTCTTATCGGCCGGCCAATGGAGAGAGTCTTCTTATGATTACCCTTACAAACAAAGACAAACACCCAACAAATAAAGAATGGATTAGCAAACCAAGATGTGTAGTATCAAAATCCCAAGTGAGTATGTAAACATGAAAGTATGGAGATTGAACACACCTGTTGGGGTGTTGCCCCTTTAAACCCCTATGCGAAGGGTGGGGATAGATATGATGATATGAAATGTGCAAGTGTTGCAATGGGGGATGGCTCAATGTGGTTAAGCTTAAGGAAGTAAAAGATGAATGATGCATGCATGCAATGCTACAAACGAAGAAGCACAGAGAAGAGAATAGAGAATATAGAAGAAGGAAGAAGACCCTGTGAGTTTCTCCTGTCTTTGGCTTTGGATTGATGTTCGGGAGGAAGTCTCAGAAGGGATGACGCTTTTGGCGCAGTGAAGACTTCCTCCGCCAACCGGCAGTCGGGCAGCACCTCCCCCTGTGATTAAAAAATTCGCCTCTCCTGGGCATAGGATCGCAGGGGCTTATATAGGGAGAAACTCAAAGTTTAAATCCAAGAACAATTGGGATAATTATTCATGGAAGGAGCTAAGCATAGCAAGGAGTCCTCCCCAACTTGGAAAGCAACCTGGAGGCTTACCCAATCGAAAATGGATCGTAAAACGAGGAAGGAAGGAGCTATCGGTGATTTTGGGCGGTTGTAGAGAAATGGCGTCAGACACTGTGGTTGCCCATTAAATGGACGTCCACCCGCACGGACGTTCATTCTAAGCCAAATTGGAATTTCTAAAATTAATAAAGAAATCGTGTCTGGGAAGTTGGATGCGAATTAACCATTTTCACATATTTTGATATATTGATAATATCAAATTGAGGCAAGGAAAGACGCGTCGAGAAGACTGGACGCATTCAAGAATAGGCGACTCAGTAAGCTGACACGTTTTCTTTAATTACCAAAAATTGACAAGGAAACCGCATCCTACCGTGCAGGCGCGTTTATTGAATTTCAAGAATTTTGGTAATTAGAAAAGGAAATCGCGTCCTGATTAGAAGACGCATATTCTTGAATTTATGAAATTACCAAAAATTATAAAGGAAATCATGTCCTAACATCCTGACGCCTTTTATTAAATTTATGAAATTATCAAAAATTAAAAAGGAAATACGTCCGTGTGAACAGACGCGTATTCTTGAATTTCAAGGAATTTGGTAATTTTATCAAAATGAAAAGGAAATAGCGTCCACTCAACCGGTCGCCCAGTAAGAACGTGTCGAGGAGGCCTGACGCGTTCAAGAAAAGCTTTCTGAAAAATTGGAGAAACGCCTAGGAAAATTCTAAAAAAATAGGAAAAAGCTGAAGAAAGTTGAATATTCGAGGAAAGTGGGGAAAACCACTCAAATAAGTCAATTTGAGGGCCAAATTAGGCATCACGGTGTGATAGGCGATGTACTCACAGTAATGTCAATTTTAGCGTGTCTACAGCTGTCCCGCCTTGGGATCTGCTTTGCAAGGGAGCAGAGCGAATTGAAAAGTAGATGCAAGGTGTGATGAGACACGCGATCAACATCTTTGATGAGAATCAAATCCAAAACTCGAGATGAAGTGATGGGGACATAAAAGCAAGGCCACTAACATTTTTTATTTACATTTATACCCTGGTGTTAAATGGGTTTGCAATTGCATGGCAACTATAAGCCAAAGTGTGAGTCCTTAGGTTTTAGTGGGTTTCATTGCAAAAGGCCATGTGGCCCGGCGGGACCCCACCTTCTTTCCCATTAGTCCACCTAGGCTCTAGGGCCCATGTGAGGCTGGTTCAAAGTCCAAGGTGGGCTTAGACCAAGACCTTTCAAAGTTGGACTAAGAAAAGTCCAAGATGCCCACTTGCCATTTATCCTTTTTTATGTTGTTTTGACCACATGGAGAAGGGAAAAGGAATTAAATATTCTCATCCCCTAATTGCCCCTCCCTAACCCTAGATCTGAGGGTAGTGATGGTCATTTAGTTAGGTCTATAAAACTCATGTATTTTAATTATTTTGATAATTAATGAAGAGAAAAATTACATTTGTGCACAATTGCCCAAGGGCGCCGCCTCCCTCTCCCCTTCTTGCAGTAGAAATCTATGGTGTGAAGCCATATTCTGGGAGTGATTCCCACCTATACCACCTCCGCTGGATGCGACTTCCAGCCCCCGCCGCCGCCGCCTCCGTTCGTGCCGCCGTCGAGCCGCCACAGCCTGTTCTTGGAAATGTTGTCCAAGATTCCAAGATCCAGGACAGAGGCTGAAAGAAAAGGCTGGTCCGCCCAATCCGTGTATCTGATGATCTTGAAATTTTTAGAGATCATTTCCCTCCTTGTTAACCATCCCCAGTTTAAATTTTATGTCAATCAGACGTCGTTTGCTATTTTTCTCAGTCTTTTAATTCCACCCTTGACAGTCTGCCAATCAGTAGATCTGCGGGACAGTGTCTTGTTCTTCTATTTTTTCCGCCCCCTTATACATCTCTAAAAATTACCAAACAATTCATCCGCGATCCTCACTTCCTACCCTACCCACCATAAAATTCCCAAGATCCAGTTCTACCATTCCCTTATCGGTCAAAATTAATTTTCAGGCAGATCCTATTCTTTCCTAACTGTCTATAATCTGAGCCAGCAGAAATACTTGGGGAACAGTCGTTTTCATTTTTAATCCATTTTTTGGATGGTCTAGACATTAATTTATATTGTAGCCCTTTGAGTCTTCTGTCCAACAGCGTCGATCTCGCCTCGATTCGCCTCTGGATCTGGTCGCAACAATTATTTTCGTGGAGGCACACAGATCTGATCTGTGAATAGGCCAGCAGAACAGTCTGCCGGTTAATTCTGGAAAAATACACCGGCTCACATTCGATCACCGCCGCTCCCAGGGATCGACCAGCAACCCCCCAGTAGCGTCCCAGCCCGCCGTTGTAGCAAGGAAACGCCCGAAAGCCACCGTCCCAGCAGCTGAGTTTGCTTGCTATCCAGCAGGCCTGAACCGAGTTGGAACAATACCAAGTCGGACCAGCAGCCCGCCTCCGGCCCGATAGCCCTTCTGGCTTGCTGCCCGTCAACCCGAGTTCGCTACTCCCAGGTCCCACGTGTAGCCCTTTACCTCCCTGCGTGGAGTGGGTAATAAAAATCATTTCTGTGATTATTGTTAATTATTTGTACCGGGAGTACGAGTCTTGGCCGGGGTTGCCTTCCCCACGTCCGGTAGCGTGGAGGGATCGTTTCCGCTCCCCTCTTTGGCATTTACTTTACTCGTATATATTTCTATATACCGTTGCTTGCACGTCATAGGTCCTAGCTCGTTAAACCCATCCCGTGACCCGATCCGGGCACGAAAAAGAGAGTTGACCACCCTAGCTCATTGCCGGTTTCACAACCGTGCACATCCGCACGCTTCCCTCACTAGGGACGAGTCACGAGTTTGCATAGTGATGCGGGACGAGACCACGGACATGACAAGCTCGCGATCGTCCCTTAACGAGGGAAGCGTCGGACGTGCGCGGTTGAGAAACCGGTAATGAGCTAGGGTGGTCGGCTCTCACGTGTGCCTGGATCGGGTCACGGGATGGTCACGCTCACTCTCTCGCAGCAGCGATGATATGAAATTATAGCGAGTTAGGTCCTAAAACATGCTCTCTAGCAGTGGCATAAACAAGCATATATGGAAATAAGCGAAATGCCAAGCAAGGAGCGAATACGATACCTCCACGCGCTCGGCGTGGGGACGACGGACCCGGCCGAAGTCGTACTCCCGGGACAGTTAATACATAAAGATTACAGCAATGAGTTACAGCCCACTCTACGCAGGGAGGTAAAGGGCGACACAATGGGGTCCGGGAGGACCGATTCCGGGTTGACGGGCGGCTTCTCGCGTAGCTTCAGCAACACCCGAACACGTGACGGTGGGGCCCACGTGCTGTCCGGAGGGGCCGTGTGGGACCCGGTGGCACCACTGTGGTGGTGGATGCTTGGATGAGCGCTCTCTGGAGTGGAGGCATGCTGGTTCGCCGGCCGGAGGCCGGGCGGCTCCGTTCGGCACCGGTCGGAAAAACCGGCCACAGATCTGTAGCTTCTGGTTTTCAGTGCACGCGCCGGCGAGAACGGCCGCTGCGATCAGCCCCGATGTCGGATCGACACGAGACTTGCGCCGTTGGAAAGCTAACTTCAAATCCTTCAATCTAGGCCTAGAGATCTGGCCTGGATCGACACGGATCTGGGCTTTAATGAATTTATAACTCCCTGTTGTACAGGAACCGAACACTCATATCTGCAGGGCTGTTCTCTGAGAACTGCCATTGACCGATATGAATACCTCAGATTCAGACTTCAACTTGTTCATGAAAGTTGTAGGAAATCAAGTGAGAAAAATGAAAAAACTAGTTTGGACAAGTTTGGATGTGGTTACGAATTGATAGGAGTTTTGAACTAGAAGTGGGTCGGATATGGAAATAGGCTGAAAGTACTGTAGCGGAGATAAAACATGAATTTTGAAAAATGGATAGAGGGTAGATAAAAAATCAAGAAAAATGGTGGATGTAGGGGATGATGGTCGAAACGCCCAGTAAAATGGGGAGGGTTTGGAAAAATCAGAAAGAGGGTCGGAGGTGAGAAAAACAGGGCTGCTGTCACTGTGGACAGAGACAAAACAGATCTGGGAATGAAAGATGCACGAAAATGGAAAATTACTAAATGGAGGAGTTTAGATGTGAAACTTTAGGTGGAGGTGAAGATTAAAGGTAAGAACACACCCTCAAAATTGCAAATCCATCTGAGCTCGTGGATGACAGAAAGAATTCGTCGAAGTCACCTCTGTCCAGCAGGACAGAACCTTGACGATGGCTCCGTGGCGGCTCGTAGGCGGCACGAACGGCGGCGGCGGCGGCACAGATGATCACCGGAGATAGAGGGGAGGGGATAGGAGGTAGAAACCACTCTAGAACTGGAGGTTGGAGAAGGAAGAACACCAGGAGAGAGGAAGGGGGCACTATGCTCCAAGCTTCAACACAATTTTCTGATTTTTCACTAATTTTTACATGAAAATACAAGCTTATATATGACTCCAATCAAATCAATTGTGCACCCTTGGATCTAAGGATGGGGATTGAAGGGCTGGGATTAAGTGTGATAAACACACAAAAAATAATAAAAAATCAAGGGGAGAGGGGCGCCCCCTTGACCATGGTTAATGGGGTTGAATGGGTAGGTGAGGTAGGTAACCCACCTTGGACTAATTAAGCCACTTGTCTCCCATGTGGTCAAATGGCATTCAACCCTTCTAGATGGCCACCTAGGATGGTTGATCAGACCCACATGGATGACATGGACCAATGGGAAAGGGCTGAGGGCCCCCTTGCTGGTCCTACTGACAAATTACATAGAAACCCACACAATCTATGGGAGTGACGCATTGGCCGATAAAGCCGTACAATTGCGCGTATACTTTCCCGTGGATATAAAAATAAACTAAAGGATATAAATGCAATATGAAAAGTACTAGCTCGGCGTCGATTCCTATCAACTCTCCCCGGGTGGGAGGAACTCGACCCCGTCGAGTAGGGGTATGGATGCTCGAGTACTCCGGCGGATCTGTCACCGTGCCAAGTAACGCGGGTACGCTCCACTCCGAGTGATCGTCACCTGCTCATTCTATATATACTCGATATGCGCGGACTGCTATGGGCCGAAGGTGGACACTCCGGGTGGGGCACTCTCAAAAGGGAAGGAAGCAGCTCGAAGACTCACTAGGAATCACCGCTGAGTCCCTGTAGGTGACTGATCCGGGTATAGATGTAGAACCGATCCCATACTCATCGAGTGAGTCCAATCGCCTCTTACTCATAAGAGAATGACAACGAGCTGACATAAGACACATGCAGACTCACCATGCACTAACACACATATGCAAACAACACAAATAAGAAACGGACTCATGCATGACTCTAGACAAAACTAGTGTTAGTCAGACCCGTACATGGATGACGGCGGACCAGGACACCCGAATATGTGCCATACATGCATTTGACGTAACCGGAGATGGGTGGCATGGGGTACACCTAAATGTCCAAGTATGACCCAGTCATGCATGGACGGCCCTTTAGATTTAGGAGACTTGAGTGGGCTAGGAAAGCCGGGTGTGGCAGAGCCGGGTGTAGGTGTATCGTGGACGGGCTTGGTGGGTATGGAGGACCCGACCCGTAGGAAAGGGGTATGAAGGTGGACTTCCCCGAAGAAGTGAAGGGAATACGAAGGGTCTAGGGATCCACTAGGGAAGGGGTCAAAGGGATCAAAGAAGGTATGACCCCTTATGGTGGGTTCCAACATGACATGGTCCCAATCGTGAAATTCTTGAAGGTGCGGGTGGTCACCTTCCTTCGTCATGGTAGATGGGACCGTGTATAGGAAATATGACTCCTCTCTCGGAAGCAAAGTCATGAAGTCGGGCTCATCCGGTAGCGGGAGAAGTAGAAGAACCTCCGTGGTGATACAACCCACGGTGCACTCGGAGGTAATGGACCCGAAGGCCGGATGGGTGAAGCTACGACTCGTGGGTTGGTCGAAGTCTCGGGCCAACATATGTTTCAACTTCCACTGCGTGTCTAGTCCCATCACAAGATCGTCCAACGTGTCAACATGGTGTCTAGATCGAAACGTGGTATGGAAGGAGTTGGCCGGTACTAGAGGTAGGATGGGGTCCATGGATGAGAAGGGAGGTGGGATCAAGCCATCCTTGAGCCAACTAAGAAGCGGTTCGGCTATGTATAGTGTACCCGTTAAAAACACGGGTGGCTCGGGCTTTGGTGGTTCCAAATGAGAGGATTCCGAATCGAATTCGGAAATAGAGGGGGATGACATTGGAACTCTCTCGAGTGGTGAAGGCCATGGTGTAGGCGGCTGGGAGGTAGATGCTTGTCTAAAGCCACCATACCGAGAAAAGTGTGACTCAAATGGTTCGACCACTAGAGCGACCGTATAGGATTCCGCTGGAGAGAATGCATTACGGATAAGACATTGTAACTGGAAGTGAAAGCGCAAACCTCTCCGGAACTGAAATTCGGCCGTGTTGCTCTCCTCTCCGAAGCCATGTTCCAACCAATACTTATGATATGCCCGAATGTACTCGGACACGGACCTATCGCCTTGGACGGGTCGACATGGGTTGGTCATAGTTGCCAAAATACGGGAATGGATCCCTAGGAATGGATATGCAAGGCCATTTGGACATGACACTAGACCGACTATATAAGGTTAGGATGCATGCACACTAAGGACAATACACCAAGACTCGGTACGGGGCGGAGTTAATCGATCCGAAGATCACTCGCGCAAGTGTGCGACCTTCCCGATAGGCGTAGCCTAATGTTCGGACAACACCTTTTTATATACCGACTAATGGTATGCAAATGTAACTCCTAAGACCGACTTAGACACTTAGACTTAAATGACACTCTTTTTTTTTGTTTTGGACACCCTAGACTCAAACTCGTTCTGATACCAAATTGATGCGGGACGAGACCACGGACACGACAAGCTCGCGATCGTCCCTTAACGAGGGAAGCGTCGGACGTGCGCGGTTGAGAAACCGGCAATGAGCTAGGGTGGTCGGCTCTCACTTGTGCCCGGATCGGGTCACTGGACGGTCACGCTCACTCTCTCGCAGCAGCGGTGATATGAAATTATAGCGAGCTAGATCCTAAAACATGCTCTCTAGCAGTGGCATAAACAAGCATATATGGAAATAAGCGAAATGCCAAGCAAGGAGCGAATACGATACCTTCACGCGCTCGGCGTGGGGACGACGGACCCGGCCGAAGTCGTACTCCCAGGATAGTTAATACATAAAGATTACAGCAATGAGTTACAGCCCACTCCACGTAGGGAGGTAAAGGGCGACACAATGGGGTCCGGGAGGACCGATTCCGGGTTGACGGGCGGCTTCTCACGTAGGCAACACCCGAACACGTGACGGTGGGGCCCACGTGCTGTCCGGAGGGGCCGTGTGGGACCCGGTGGCACCGCTGTGGTGGTGGATGCCTGGATGAGCGCTCTCTGGAGTGGAGGCGCGCTGGTTCGCTGGCCGAAGGCCGGGCGGCTCCGTTCGGCACCGGTCAGAAAAACCGGCCACGGATCTGCAGCTTCTGGTTTTCAGTGCGCGCGCCGGCGAGAACGGCCGCTGCGATCAGCCCCGATGTCGGATCGACACGAGACTTACACCGTTGGAAAGCTAACTTCAAACCCTTCAATCTAGGCCGAGAGATCTGGCCTGGATCTACACGGATCTGGGCTTTAATGAATTTATAACTCCCTGTTGTACAGGAACCGAACACTCAGATCTGCAGGGCTGTTCTCTGAGAACTGCCGTTGACCGATATGAAGACCTAGGATTCAGACTTCGACTTGTTCATGAAAGTTGTAGGAAATCAAGTTAAAAAAATGGAAAAACTAGTTTGGACAAGTTTGGATGTGGATACGAATTGATAAGAGTTTTGAACTGGAAATGGGTCGGATCTGGAAATGGGCTGAAAGCACTGTAGCTGAGATAGAACACGAATTTTGAAAAATGGATACAGGGCAGATAAAAAATCATGAAAAATGGTGGATGTAGGGGATGATGGACGGAACTCCCAGTAAAATGGGGAGGGTTTGAAAAAATCAAAAAGAGGGTCGGAGGTGAGAAACACAGGGCTGCTGTCACTGTAGATAGAGACAAAATAGATCTGGGAATGAAAGATGCACGAAACTGGAAAATTACTAAATGGAAGAATTTGGATGTGAAAATTTAGGTGGCGGTGGGGATTCAAGGTAAGAACACACCCTCAAAATTTCAAATCCATCTGAGCTCGTGGCTGACAGGAAGAATTCGTGGAAGTCACCTCTATCCAGCAGGACAGAACCTTGACGATGGCTCCGTGGCGACTCGTAGGCGGCACGAACGGCGACGGCGGCGGCACAGATGATCACCGGAGATAGAGGGGAGGGGATAGGAGGTAGAAACCACTCTAGAAATGGAGGTTGGAGAAGGAAGAACACCAGGAGAGAGGAAGGGGGCGCAATATGCTCCAAGCTTCAACACAATTTTCTGATTTTTCACTGATTTTTACATGAAAATACAAGCTTATATATGACTCCAATCAAATCAATTGTGCACCCTTGGATCTAAGGATGGGGATTGAAGGGTTGGGATTAAGTGTGATAAACACACAAAAAATAATAAAAAATCAAGGGGAGAGGGGTGCCCCCTTGACCATGGTTAATGGGGTTGAATGGGTAGGTGAGGTAGGTAACCCACCTTGGACTAATTAAGCCACTTGTCTCCCATGTGGTCAAATGGCATTCAACCCTTCTAGATGGCCACCTAGGATGGTTGACCAGCCCCACATGGATGAGATGGACCAATGGGAAAGGGCTGAGGGCCCCCTTGCTGGTCCTACTGACAAATTACATAGAAACCCACACAATCTACGGGAGTGACGCATTGGCCGATAAAGCCGTACAATTGCGCGTATACTTTCCCGTGGATATAAAAATAAACTAAAGGATATAAATGCAATATGAAAAGTACTAGCTCGGCGTCGATTCCCATCACCTAGAGTCTCAGGTTCGCATCCAAAGTGGCGTCGAGTCGCGTCCCGTCCCTCATCAAATTGGTATCAGAGCTAAGTCGAGTCTAGGGTCGTCAGTCCAAGGTGTCTCATTACATCCTTTACCCGGTATATCAAAAGGTGTCTACGGAACGATAGGTAACGCCTATCGGGAAGGTAACACACTTGCGTGAGTGTGATCTTCGGATCAAACCTCCGCCACGTACCGGATACTGGTTGAGTATAGGGTTGTACTCGAGTCTACATTTTACCCCTTGTCACCATGTAGAGTGTCTAGGTGCTTGCATTAGTTTTGCATTAAAAAAAGGGGGGGGGGGAAGTCTCTTGTACTTTGTTTCAATGCATGCCCACTCCTAGGGGAGCCAATTCCCATCCCCTTGCAACTATGGCCAAACCCTACGCCCAAGTCCCCCCAATGCAAGAGAAAGTCCCGATCAGACCCGTCCAAGGCAACAAGTCTGTGTCTGAGTACATTAGGGACTTCGATGAGTACCGGTTGGGAAGTGGAGTTGGAGAGAATAGCACCACGACTGCATTTCAGTTCCGAAGAGGTTTGCGGCTTCACTACCAGTTTGAATTGCTTTGCCGCGACGTGACCACTCTGGAGCATTCTTATCAGGTCGCTCTAGAGGTTGAGCCTTTCGAGTCAAGATTTGATGTTATCCTACAGTGAGCATCTACCTGTCAGCAGAGCGCCGAGCCGGTCGGCCGGCCACATGAGCCCACGAGGCAGGACGCTCCTGCCCCACGGCCTCACCCACCCCAGCCGGGGAACCCTTCCCCTAGGGCTCCTTTGTCACCTACTTTACCTTCCGGTCGGCCGGCCACATGAGCCCACGAGGCAGGACGCTCCTGCCCCACGGCCTCACCCACCCCAGCCTGGGAACCCTTCCCCTAGAGCTCCTTTGTCACCTACTTTACCTTCCGATCTTTATTCGGAGCCACCTCATTTGGAGCCACTCGTGTTTCTAACGGGAAAGCTATTCATCGCCGAGCCACTACTTAGTTGGCTCAAGATAGGCTTGGTCCTTTGACCGCCTTACTACCCAGCCATGGATCCAGCACTCCCAGTAGTACCTATTAACTCCTTTCACACCACTTTCCAGTCCTTCTTCTTTGTAGAAAGTGTGAAGGATCTACTAAGGAGTTTAGAATGTCAATGGGGGTTGACATGTATGTTGGCTTTAGGGTTTGACCAGCCCTATAGTCATAGTTTCATGCTCCCAGCATTGGGGTCTATTACCTCGGTGTACACCTTGGGTAATATCACCACCGAGGTCCTATTGTTCTTCCCCGTTCCCGATGAGCTTGACTTTGTCCCCTCTTACGGTATTGTCGTCCCAAGGGAAGACCCATATGCACTCCATGAGATCATCGTCCCACTTACCATAAAGGATGAAGGTGACCATCTACACCTTCAAGAACTTCAGACATGGGACCGTGATATGTGGGAACCCAGTTCGAGGGGTCATACTTTCTTTGATCCCTTCAATCTCTTCCCTAGTGAGCCTTATGACCCACCTTATCCATTTCACCTTGCCAGGGAAGTCCCCCATTACACCCCTTCCCCACTGGCCGATCCACCTATGCTCATCGAGCCCGTTCATTGGCGAGAGATACATACATACAAGGGTGATGAAGAATGTGAATTCGGCTCTCCTAGCCCTCCCAAACCTCCCAAGTCCACTAGGGAGCATGTGCATGATTGGTTAACTTTAGGATGCCTAGAAGTCCCCCATTCCGCCAACCACCGGTTGCCTCTTGTGTATGCTAGGCACACATTTGGATGTCCTGGTCCACCATTGCATATGCATGGGTCTGCATAGCATTAGGTTTGTCTAGGACATAGAAGTGTGTTTTCTTTTGTACAGTTTGTTAGGAGTCTGCATGCGTCGAGTTGAGTCGATCTCATGTCAACTTGCGATGTCAGTCCCTTTCGAGTGTGAGGTAAGTCGGGTCTACTGCGTACGTTAAAGACTTGCCGGAATTTGGGATCGGCTCTACCTCAATGTCTCGGATCTAGTCACATATAGGGACTCCGCGGTGATTCCTATTGAGTCATTGAGCCGTCTCCTTCCTTTGAGAGTGACCCAACCCTTGAGTGTCCACCACTAGCCTCATTCCCACAGCAGCATGTGCATATCGAATATATACGGGATGAGCATGTGACGATTATTAGGAGTGGAGCGTACCCGCGCTATCCAGTATGGTGACAGATCCGCTGGAGCGATACATGTGCAACCGCACCCCTTACTCGACGGGGTCGAGTTTCTCCCACCCGGGGAGAATTGATGGAAACATAAAAGCAAGGACACTAACTTTTTTTATTTGCATTTATACCCTTATGTTAAATGGGTTTGTAATTGTATGGCAACTATAAGCCAAAGTGTGAGTCCTTAGGTTTTAGTTGGTTTCTTTGCAAAAGGCCATGTTACCTGGCGGGACCCCCACCTTCTTTCCCATTAGTCCACCTAGGCTCTAGGGCCCATGTGGGGCTGGTTCAAAGTCCAAGGTGGGCTTAGACCAAGACCTTTCAAAGTTGGACCAAGAAAAGTCCAAGATGCCCACTTGCCATTTATCCTTTTTTATGTTGTTTTGACCACATGGGAGAAGGAAAAAGAAATTAAATATTCACATCCCATAATTGCCCCTCCTTAACCCTAGATCTGAGGGTAGTGATGGTCATTTAGTTAGATCTATAAAACTCATGTATTTTCATTATTTTGACAATTAATGAAGAGAAAAATTGCATTTGTGCACAATTGCCAAAGGGCGCCCCCTCCCTCTCCCCTTCTTACAGTAGAAATCTATTGTGTGAAGCCATATTCTGGGAGTGATTCCCACCTATACCACCTCCGATGGATGCGACTTCCAGCCTCCGCCGCCACCGCCGCCTCCGTTTGTGCCGCCGTCGAGCCCCCACAGCCCGTTCTTTGAAATGTTGTCCAGGATTCCGAGATCCAAGACAGAGGCTGAAAGAAAAGGTTGGTCCGTCCAATCCGTGTATCTGATGATCTTGAAAATTTGAGAGATCATTCCCCTCCTTGTTAACCATACGTAGTTTAAATTTTATGGCAAGCATATGTCGTTTGCTATTTTTCTCAATTTTTTAATTCCACCCCCGACAGTCTGGCAATCAGCAGATCTGCGGGACAGTGTCTTATTCTTCTATTTTCCCGCCCCCTTATCCATCTCTAAAAATTAACCAAACATTCATCTGTGATCCTCACTTCTTACCCTACCCACCATAAAATTCCCAAGATCCAGTTCTACCATTCCCCTATCGGTCAAAATTCATTTTCAGGCAGATCCTGTTCTGTTTTGACTGTCTGTAATCTGAGCCAGCAAAAATACTTGGGGAACAGTGGTTTTCATTTCCAATCAATTTTCTGGAAGGTCATGAAATTAATTTATGTTGTATCCCTTTGAGTCCTCTGTCCAACGACGCTGATCTCGCCTCTATCCACCTCTGGATCTGGGCGCAACAATTATTTTCGTGGAGGCGCGCAGATCTGATTTATGAACAGGCCAGCAGAACAATCCGCCGGTTAATTCTGGAAAAATACGCCGGCTAACATTCGGTCGCCGCCACTCCCGGGGATCGACCAGCAATCCCCCAATAGCGTCCCAACCAGCCGCTGTAGCAAGGAGACGCCCGGAAGCCGCCGTCCTAGCAGCCGAGTTCGCTTGCTATCCAGCAGGCCTGAACCGAGTTGGAACAGTACCGAGTCGGACCAGCCGCCCGCCTCCGGCCCGATAGCCCGTCCGGCTTGCTGCCCGTCAGCCCGGGTTCGCTACTCCCGGGTCTCACGTGTAGCCCTTTACCTCCCTGCGTGGAGTGGATAATAAAAATTATTTCTATAATTATTGTTAATTATTTGTACCGAGAGTACGAGTCTTGGCCGGGGTCACCTTCCCCATGCCCGGTAGCATGGAGGTATCGCTTCCGCTCCCCTCTTTGGCATTTGCTTTACTCGTATATATTTCTATATGCCGCTGCTTGCATGTGATAGGTCCTAGCTCGTTAAAGTATTTTAATCACCGCTGCGAGAGTGAGCGAAACCCGTCTCATGACCCGATCCGGGTACGAAAAAGAGAGTTGACCACCCTAGATCATTGCCGGTTTCTCAACCGCGCACATCCGCACACTTCCCTCGCTAGGGACGAGTCGCGAGTTTGCCTAGAGTCTCAGGTTTGCATCCAAAGTGGCGTCGAGTCGCGTCCCATCCCGCATCATGAAGCAATCTTAGGAGGTTTAATGAAAGCAACAATTGTTTGGATTAAGGAGGGAGTGTGCACACGGGCACGTAGGAGCGATCAACTTCCAGTACGGTGGAAGTACCCCAGGTCACAAACCTGTAGGTTTCACCATTGGAGAGCGATTACCAGCCAATGTGGATGTGTTGCAACTAAGGTGGATCTAAGGAAAAGGAGATTAAAATAAGAGGATAGAATCCAAACAAAGGAGTTTTCAAGAAAATCGCTCAAAACAGCGACAAGACGAACTGAGGATCTAATTCGACAATGAATATCTCATATCTTGAAAATTAAGATCATTTGACTCTCAAAATCAGCTTATCAGAATGATTTTTTAAAAGTTAATTCAAATTCCTACATGAATGCATGCTGGGTTTAAAGGAAAAATTAAAATAAATTAAAATAGAAGATAATCAAGGATAATATTGTTAAGCTGCCAAGGCTGAGTCAAGATACCGATTTGTGAGCTGATACTAAGCCGAAGCCCGTTTATCCGCGCACCAATTCATAAAAGGGAACCATCGTCTCCAGTCTTGAACGGCTCAATGGCTTATCCATACGACTAAGATTCTTCTAGAATCATCATTATTTTTGATGAAGGGGAACTCAAATTCTAAATTTACCAAGGCCACAAGGTCCTTGATATAATATAGTAGCGTAAGTAACATATAGTAGGAATGCATACAGGGAGAGATGGTGATAGCAATAGGCATGAGAGAACTGAGGAATGGCACCGTGGGGCTTAGATGATGATGCCCAAACGGTGGGACCAAGAGCTTCTTCCTACGCTCAAAATTTGTTTAGCCAAGATATCGTGATAGATAAAGCAATTGAACCATAGCAGCCATAACATAAATAGCATTGACTCAAAGGATTGAACATACATAGTAAGGCAAAGCATGGATAGCATGAATGGCATGAGTCGAAGCATAGCATTATATTGAAAATCATAGTAGAGATAAACATGAGACATGCAAAGCATCATTGTTTGTCATGAGGATGACAACGTGGCTAATCATAAAATGTATGCATGAATGAATCAGGCTCGGCTGGGATTTGTTCTTGAATGATTAGAGTGAATGCCCAGAGTAGTAGGGATAATCAGGTGAAATAAGCAGGAATTACTTAGAAAGATGTAGGAATGATATCCAATTGATCATGATAGGGAAGAATCGAAAGGTAGATAGCAATGAATGAAGAGGACTCATCCCAAACTCTTGGCCGTTGAAAAAGTGTCCCTGCAAAATAGCACCATCAGAAAATACAGTGTATTTTTTTTATTTTTTAAAGTATGTAATTTTTTATGGGTTTTGGAAAATATTCAAATTTTTATGGATTTTTTGGAAAATATTTGACTTTTGTTTTTTGGATTTTGGGAATATTCAAATTTTATTGGATTTTGAAAATATTCAAATTTTTTTGGATTATAAAAAATATTTGATTTTTTTATGATTTTTGGTTTAGGCGATGCTAGGTTAACACCAATGGGAATTCAAATCACCGGTTGGGGTTATCGTTCTTTTCCCCTTCACTAAAAATTACCCAAAGCTGGACGTGCATTTAAGGTGGCGCCCTATAGCCGATTGCCCATGGTTAACGGTGCCCCTACCAAGACCATACCGGAGAAACATTCAGCCTCGGAGGGAGAAGAGAAGAAAAATTGGAGATAAGTTTTATGCAGGCTGGGAGATATAGGGACTTGAAATCCTTCCAAGGTACTACCCCTCAAAGAGGTGGTCTGTTGCGCCGGAGCTTTGTACCTTTGATTTTTAGACCCTTAACATGCATACGACCAGGGTTTTCCCTGCGGGGACTTTTCCTCTCTTGACATGCCTTTATTTCATAATTTTGCATTTATTGAAATTTTGACTTCAATATAGCCCATTTCTGGCTAGATATATCATGAAAAGTTCATTTTGATTTGGGTCAAGACTGCCCCTATTTGAGACTTCTCTCGTATTGGGGAGTACCTAGGTTGGTCATCTCATCCGTCAACCTCTTTCCCATGCACTCGGCTGAGTAAATAAGAGAAAAGACTTTCACGCATACCCATGGCATGGCCGAAGCAGCAATGATGTTTACCAAAGGAGGCCGGCTAAGGACGCCGTGAAGTATGTGGAGTGCCCAGCTAAGGGTTGCCCTTAACAAGCGGGGAGGGAATGTCGAACTCCCAGCGCGAGGTTCTTATAGCCAGAGGTGCTGCAAAAGTAAGCCTAAACACTCTTTTCGATTTTATTTAGATAAAATTCAAAAAAGATAAAGACTTAGGATAAAGGCTAAAATACCACTCTTAATCATGTTAAGAAGCACTTCATTTTGAAAACCGTGCGTGAAGAATGATGAAATCAAGAATGCAAATCTTACGCAAAAATGTTACCTTGCAGCCTTATGAAACAGCAGCTGTCGGAGGCGATCTTGATCATCGTGGGATTTGTAGTTGATGGGAATCAACACCAGGCAGTAACATTTTTTTTGTTTGCATTTATATCCATGGCTAATTGTGTTTGCAATTGTATGGCAATTATAAGCCAATGTGTTAGTCCTTAGGAATCTTTGGGTTTCTTTGCAAAAAGCTAGTAGGTCCAGCAGGGCCCCCCACCCTCTTTCCCATTGGTCCACCTAGGATCATGGGCCCCATGGGCTAGTCTTTGGTCTATGGGAGGACTTGGACCAAGGGGACAAACAAAAGAAGAAAATTTA
This sequence comes from Amorphophallus konjac, assembly GCA_022559845.1. Classification (NCBI taxonomy): domain Eukaryota; kingdom Viridiplantae; phylum Streptophyta; class Magnoliopsida; order Alismatales; family Araceae; genus Amorphophallus; species Amorphophallus konjac. Next base: position 156,626,017 of record CM040121.1, read on the forward strand.
AAATTCTTGCCCCCTTTTCAAAGGGGTGCCCCCCTTTAATAGTTTTTTATTAATGTTGTAATTTTTTTATTTTTACCCATTTGATCACATGGGAGAATAATCCCCCATACCCCTTTTGCCCCTCCCTAACCCTAGATCTAAGGATAGTTTAGATCTTTTATCTATTTCTATATAAGTCTTGTATTGCCATATTTCAACAATTAATGAAGAGAAAAATTGTATTTGTGCACAATTGCCCAAGGGCGCCCCCTCCCTCTCCCCTTCTTGCAGTAGAGAATGCAGCAGAAATCCATAGTGTGAAGCCATATTCCAGGAGTGAATCCAAGTTCTATCCCTCCCCCTGGGTGTGAAGCTCAGCCACCGCCGCTGCCACCTCCGTTCGTGCTGCCGTCGAGCCGCCATAGCCCGTTCTTTGAAGTGTTGTCCAGGATTCCGAGATCCAGGACAGAAGCTAAGAGAAAAGGTTGGTCCTCCCAATCCATGAATTTGATGATCTTGAAATTTTGAGAGATCATTCCCCTTGTTGTTACCTCCTCCCATTTTAAATTTCGTGCCAGTCCACCACCGTTTGCTATTTTTCCCAGTCTTTAGTTCCACCCCTGACAGTCTGTCAATCAGCAGATCTGCGGGACAGTGTCTTGTTCTTCTATTTTTCCCGCCCCTTAACCATCTCCAAAAAATCCCCAAAAATTTGAGCACGTCCCACACATCCCCCTCTACTCACTATAAAATTCCCAAGATTCAGATCTACCATTCCCCTATCGGTCAAATTTCATATTCAAGCAGATTCTGTTCTGTCCTGACTATCTGTAATCCGAGCAAGCAGAAATACTTGGGGAATAGTGGTTTTCATTTTCAATTGGTTTGCTGGATGGTCATTAAATTAATTTATGTTGTATCCCTTTGAGTCCTATGTCCATCAGCGCCGATCTCGTCTCGATCCGCCTCCGGATCTGGGCGCAACAATTATTTTCGTGGAGGCTCGCAGATCAGTTCCGAGTCAGGCCAGCAAGAGCAGTCCGCCAGATAATTCCTCGAAAAATACACCGGCTCACATTCAGCTGCCGTTGCTCCCGGGGATTGACCAGCAACCCCCCAGCAGCGTCCCAACCAACCGCCGCAGTAAGGAGACGCCCGAAAGTTGCTATCACAGCAGCTGAGTTCACTTGCTGTCCAACCAACCATTCCCGAAAGTTGAACAGTACCGAGTTAGACCAGTAGCCCGTCTCCGGCCCGAAAGCCCTTCTGGCTTGCTGCCCGTCAACCCGAGTTCGCTACTCCCGGGTTGCCATTGTATCCTGTTACCTCCCTGCGTGGAGTGGGCAATAAAATCATTTATGTAATTATTGTAATTATTTGTACCGGGAGTACGAGTCATGGCCGGGGTCGCCTTCCCCACGCCCGGTAGTGTGGAGGTATCGTTTCCGCTCCCCTCTTTGGCATTTTGCTTATCTCGTATATTTTTCATATGCTACTGCATGAGTGATAGGAACTTATCTCATTATACTTTTATCACCGCTGCGAGAGTGAGTGAGTGGAACCTATCCCGTGACTCGATCCAAGCACGTGGAAAAGTCGATACCCGAGACTCATTCTCGGTTCCTCAACTGCGCAGATCCATGTGTTTCCCTCACTTAGGGACGTCCATGAGCTAGAGTCCCAGGTTCGTATTTCGTCCCGCATCAGTAGTCCTCTCAGGCAGATAAAAAGATTGGAAGCCAAGGTTTGAAGTGGCTTAACAAGAGTACCAAGACCAGACTCAGACGAATAAGGAGAAAAGAAAAAGAGGCGAGGGCTAGAACTCCCACGCTAAGGTGCTGAGAACCTGATAACATGAAAGGTCTACAAAAGGAGATGAGAATCAAGAGGAGGGGTGAGGACTAAAGCCTCAGAAGTAGTGGAAAATGGGTAAATGCCCAGAGCGGTTGATGCGGAATAAGTCGGGTCGGACCAGGGATCAGGAGGAATTAAGAGGAGAAATTGGTAGATGGAGAGAGGTGGATCCGGAGGGTCCGGAGGCAAGGTGGAAGAATCATGAAAAAAAGAATCATCCGGAGGGTGAAAGTGCCGAGGGATGCGATGTCTTGGAAAAAGGTATGGGGAAAGATGATTGAGAATGAAGAAAAGGACAAAAGACGTGATGCCCTGGAGGAACAGGAGGAGGAATCGGAAGAAAGATGGAGGATCCGGAGGTTCCGGAGGAAGATAGAAAGGTGTGCGATGCCCTGGAAGAATGTCTGGAGGTTCCGGAGGTTCCGGAGGAGGAATGTAGACAGGGGCGCGGTGCCCTGGCAAAATGTCTGGAGGTTCCAGAGGATGGAAATAGAAAGGGGCGTGATGTCCGGAGGTTCCGTAGGAATGGAATCAAAAGGGACATGATGCCCAGGGAGAATCAGTGAGAAGCCCGGAGGATCCAGACATGAGGGTGTAGAGAGAGGCGATGCCCAAAGAGGGAGGTCCGGAGGTTCCGGGAAGATATGGAAAAGGAGGGCGCGATGCCCGATATGCGGAGAAAAATCTGGAGGGTCCGGAAGTGGAGGTGTAGAGTGGGCGCGATGCCCTAGGAGGAGACTGGAGGGGGCACAATACCCAGTAGGTGTAAGGGGACCCGGAGATCTCGAAGATAGAGGTAAATGAGATGAAGGATAATGAGGATCCAGATATAAGAGGTGGGAAAGGGCACGATGCCCTGAGAGAAGATTGGAGGGGACGCGATGCCCGGAAAGTGCAAGGGGACCCGGGGATCCCGAGGATAGAAATGAATAAGATGGGGAATACGGAGGATCCGGAGGTTCCGGAAGGCGGGAAAGATACGGGTCCGAAAACCCAGGGAAGAAGAAATGCAAATGCATGCGAATGCAATGCAATGGATGCATGGAATGCAATGAACACAAAGGTTGAGAGGATGAGAACCCCCTCCTCACCCGACGGGTGGCCCATGAGGAAGAATCGGTGAAAGACAAAAGTGTGGATGAAGCAGAATAGAAGATGGAAGGCCCCTTAGCAGAAGAATGCCCGCCCCTCCACAACAATGAAAGTATACAGCCAATCGGCCTAACAGATAAAATCAAAGCCCATGACAAAGCTTCAACAATAAATGTCAACTCCTTTGGAGGGCGAAGAGCAATAATGTGAGGGATTTGAAAAGTTGGAATGGAAAGCATCATCTCGCCCAGGGATTGTGGCGTATAAAGAGTGCTGAATAAAATGGGCATTAGCCCCTCACATGGAAGAATGGGTTTGAGATTGAAAAGTTGGAATGAGGGGTGCCCTGCCCGACCCTTGGGCCTGGACTTACACGGCATCAAAGCTTGACATTTTCTTTTGATGAGCAGCGGCGGGGACTTGGCTTCTTCAACCATGCTTGGCACGAAAACACGGATTGACATCCGGTAAATAACCTCTTACTTTTTGAACAACATAGACGTGGCCAACTCCTCCTTGCCCGGCTCTTGATCTTCCTCGGCATAAGTACTTATAGAAGGACCTCCATTCCAAGTGGTAGAAAGAGGCGAAGTGGAGGCGGAAGGCTCCATAGATGGTGGAGGTATAATGGAAGGTGTTAGAGGGAACACGTCAAGCATCTCTTTTTGCTCGGAAGCGAATGGGGTTGGCTCGAGTGCAAAAAGGGGTGGACCCTGTTCAGAATTAGCCATGGATAAAGGTAAAGGGTTAAGTGGTGGAGGAGGGATAGCTAGGTTAGGAGTTAAAAGGGTAATGGAGGACTGAGGTGGCAGCAATGGCAAAGGATTAATGGGAGGGTCGGCGGAGGCCGGTGGAGTGGAGGTTAATGAAGGCATAACTGGTGAAGGCTTAGTGGGAGGTTCGGCGGAGGCCAGTGTTGTGGAGGCTAATGGCATGGTGTTTAAAGGAGGAGGTTTGGTGCGTAGGAAATGCCGGATGGGGAGAGAGGTGTTAGGGGTAGAAGAAGACTCATGATGCGCCGACGTGGGTGATTGTAGTATCGACCCATCGTCGTAGCACCAGTAGGTTTCAAAAATGGGGGTTGGATTAGGGGCAGTGGCATCGTCCTGAGCAGGGGGTTCATCTAGTGGTAGTGGAGGAAGAGGAAAGCGAAGGAAATTCGGAAGGGGTGCTTGCAGAGCTTCATCATGCGCCGTCTTCAATTCTTCAATTATCGACTCTTCTTTGTCGGGTTCAAGTGGATGCCGTTGTAGAGGCGTATTAATGGGTGGTGGAGGTGTATAACATGGAGGATTTTGTGGTGGCGAATGCGGAGGCAGAGGCGGAGGGCCATATGAATGAGTGGGGTGAATAGGTGGAGGGCGGACGGCGTCTACTTGATCATTAAAATCTGTCGACTCTTGCTCACTTGAACTGTTGATGCTGTAGTCGTCTCTCCTATCCTTCCATTCTCTTTCCATCTTCGTAATGTTGTTCAGCAAGGCGTGAAGAGGATTGATTGGAGAAGGAGGAGGAGGAGCGGGACGCGGGCTCGTGACCCTCTTAAACTGTTCCTCCAATGAAGCAACTTTATCAGCGAGAACTTGTTGGAGGGGCATAACTTGAGCAACGGAGGGTTGGCACGGCGGCCTTGAAGGAGGGGCTGCATATGAAGGCCATGGAGAGGGACTAACGGGCTGACCCGAAAAGGGACCCGATCGAGCCGGGTTGCAAGGAATAGATGGGCCTTGGGGCCGTGAAAGAGGAGGAATAGAAGGAGGCGGGTGATGGGCCACCCGAATAGGAGTAGAAGGAGGTTGAGAAGAATGAGATGCACTCTCAACAACTACCTTAAGGGCTTGAATTTGTTGAGAGGTGAGATGATTTATAGCATGCAAGATCTGGGAGACCTTCTCGTCATCAGGAGGAGACGGTCCCGAAGGAATAGTGGCTCGCGATTGAAGTGAGGGATCACAAGATTGGAGATTGCCCGTAGGTCGGGCAAGACCATGGGAATAAGGGAGTGGTCCCTTGAAAGAATTGTGGTGAGTATTATGGTGAACATGTTGAAATTGAGGAGTATGTGATGTGCTAGGTTGTGCATCCTCATGATTATAATTGACATTTAACATGTTAGTTTGATTATCAAAGTGAAACATCATGTAAATAACCAATATTCAATCAAAATGTTTTGCAAGAACAGCAAACAAGTTGGAATGTTATGCTTGATTTTTTTTGTTGAAGCTTGATGAATTAAATGATTTTATCAAAGTTGATGTAATCCACTCAAGGTCATGAACCTAGTTTCAATATGAGGTTGCTCCAATGCTAACTAGGTTGAATCTCACCACGAATTGGGCCAACTAAACTCGGGGACTTCGAAAGGTACAACCTGCCTGGCGTCCGTGAGGGAATCCACGGGTGCAGGGGCTTATGGAGGCCTCGGTTTAGGAATTCTCGATCTAATGAGACAGAATGCTCAATGGAGGGTCCTTCCTTAACCAAGAGAAGGGTATGGTCTCCTAGAAAGTATAGGGAGAGGGTGTAGTGCCCCAGAATTTATTTGATAATTTTCTGGCATTATTAGCAATTAATGGACTAATTTGGAGTTGTTAATCAATATAAGGCCAAATGGTGTTAATCATAAATTTACCCAACTCACTTAATTAAAGTCTAAAAGGTTGTTAACTCAGGCCCATTTAGTTTGGCCCATATTCTAGAAGGTCATTAAGCTTATCCTCAGAATTATAAGGATAAATACCACTTAATACAGATAATTAGGCGGATAATGAATAGAAGAGTTTGATCAATTTAGAACTCTATCCACGTTGACTGTAACGGTCCATCGGACGACCGTCACAGCCATGTAACGCATATGTCTGTGACCGTCACACTCTATGAACCCCAAAACACTGAAGAGTTTGATTTTCTTTGAACTCTGGGAATGAGTAATGTAACGGTCTATCGCGAGACCGCCACATGCCTCTAACGCACTGGCCGTAGACCGTTACATCCTGTTAGTTCCGTAAAAGAAAGAAAAAGTACAAAAATTGAAACTTTGGACTCTTATCCACTAAGGATCGACTTGGGAAGAGTTATAACAATACTGAGGACTCTTAGAGATTAGATTATGACCAAACAAGGACTCTAGAATCGATCTAATCCTCAAACCCTAGCCTAAACTCTATAAATAAGGCATAGTTCTGAACTGTGCAACCCTTACTTTTGGGACGTAAAGAAGCAAGGTAAGGAGTCATTATCTCAGGTAAATTCTTTAGAAGTATTTGTTTACAATACTTTAGACTAACTCCCCTCCGACTTTCACATCTTTAGGTTAAGATGTCGTGGAATTAGAACCCAAGGAAGTTGCTGGAAAAGTCACAGAAGAAGGGAATCTAGGGCAGAATTCTCAACCCAATTCAGAAGCAACAGCCTATGTTAAGAGGTAGGTTATCTCATGAATGGCAAAAATAACTTGATAGGACTAAGAGCCTCTGGTTTACTTGAATTTCATGCATAGTAGAGCATCGATTTCATGTTTTGATAGTTCTATGCATATCATACACCTCTTAGCCAAATTGAGAAATTAAAACATGACTACTCATCTGTTCATGATTACCTATGCATATAGATGACTTCTACTTCGTTAACATGTCTAGAAACTCATGATGTTTTGATAAAAGACATGATGTGAGTTGATCTCTTAGTTTCTATCGTTGTTTTCTGTTAGCAGATACTGTAACGCATCACAGAAGGACCGTCACTTTCATGTAACGGCCCTACGACAGACTGTCACACACTCTGTGGTATTTGAATTTCACTGTTGTCTCTAACGCGCTTGGACAAACGCGTTACATTCATGTAACGGCTGGACCTTGACCGTCACATTCACTATGACGTCCCATCTACAGACCGTTATAGTCTATGCTCTGTCAACCCTAGACAGAATATAACTTGCCAATTTTGCTTATTATTAAGCCTAGTTACCTAAGTTTTATCCTGATCATGTGATTTTAAGGTTATTTGATTATTCATGATAGGTATTGCATGGTTTGTTATCTCACTTTTACTTGTGTTATGTTAATGAAGCCAAAGTATATAGTTTTGTATTATAAAGCATGACTTTTTAACATTGTATTGACGGAGTTTTCATCATGATTTTCAAATTTGAGTATACATATCTCTCTCTGTCAATAGAGTCAATTCTATAAGTACATGGTACATATTCCGGTATGTTGTCATTAGTTCACACTTTGCACTATAGGAACACAATCTTGGACATGAGGACCTCTCTATTGGATATTCCTTCCAATGGACTAGGAAATCATTGTTTCAAGGCCTCCGTAATTCTCCGCGAGCTTGGGATTCCCACTAGGACGCCGAGTTGGTTGTACCATTAAAACCCAATAACTAGAATACACTATCGTGGTTTCTGATTCTTGAAATGTAACGGCCTTGAACTAGACCGTCAGGCTCACGTAACGGCCCAGTGCCAGACTGTCACATTCCTCTGAGTCTATTTTTATCTTTCTGGACTCTGATCATTGTAACGGCCCATTAATGGCACGTTACATAGTGTAACGGCCCAGTAAACGACCGTTACATAGCTTGTATATGTTAACCCAAGGTTTGACCAAGGGTTGATATTCCAATGATTCTAGACAAACCTTGATGATCTAGAACTTATCATGTTGCTTAAGAAACTTAATATAATGAATGAAAGATAAAAGAATGTACCGTTATGCTGTCGATTTATTTCTATGAGCATAACCTTGTTTAAGTCGTTTTCTTGACTCATGCATTCTTATGTTGAAGCATTCCTTCATTGATTCTAGTTATCATGAAATTATTTGGAATTTCTATATTCTTGGCCATACTTTACTGTTACATGCGTGGAAGTAGCTTAATTTATAACTGAAGATGCGATCGAGCACTGATTGTGTTCAAGGGCTCTATGCTAGTCCCCTCAGCTGATTGCCAGAAATATACTATTTTATAAACCATGGGGTATGATGCTACTGGCATCGCATTGCGCTGGGAGTACTATTTCTATAAATAAGTGAAGATCCACGATACGATACTACACGACATGACATTCTTGCTTGATATTCCACAGAAATTCACGAAGCACTTGCTCATAAGCATAAGATGCTAAAGTGATGAATATGTGGCTTGCTAGTACAATCTCGTTACATTCTTGTTCATGGAAGGCCAATATCATGTTCATGTTATATTCTTGCTAGTTCATTCTTGATCATTCTATCTTATCTTGTTACTTTGGTTTGATCGCATGATTGATTCGCATTCGCATGATTTTACCTCATTCTTTAGAGCTAAAATGTTAATTACTTTAATAGTGCCTTCATGTTGATGCGAAGCTACCTACTGGGCAAGTGTGCTCATTACCTATTTCCAATATTTTTTAGGAGATGGAAATAGTTCGAATTCGGATTCGGGTGATTCAAGTAGCGGGTCCGAGAGCGATTGAATGTTGTTATTACAAGAGTGAAGACATAGGAAGTTTATAATGTCTAGATTGAGTCAATGTAATTTTCCTATTTCTTGAGTATAGTAGAATGAAAGATGATGGAAAGTGGTTGTATTTCGAGTATTGATCATTTATGAAATAAAGTTGGAGTTTGATTAAATTCTATACAATTGCATTTATTTGTGTGATTGTCTCGCGCTCTGATTGATTCTTGCTTGCAAGAGACTTACCATGCCGGCTGTTCGCGCTCCCCGAGCGAGTCTTCCGTTGTAATAAAGGCTCGGGGCGTGACAGTTAAGTTCTCCCAAGCCAATATGTCCTGTATGCAACCTAATGCAAAAGAGAATGGAAAATCAAACAGAACAATGCAAATATGAATGATGAATGCAGAGATGAGCTATGAACAAGAACGGGAATTACTATGAACAATAGCATGTAATAAAACAGATGAACAACAGAATGCAAACGGGATGGATATGGAACAATGGTGGAACAGACAATATGACAAGATATGGCTATAACATACAACAAGTGCAACAGGGAAACACAAGATAATGAATATCATAATGTAACTAGTGTAACAGGAAAAACACTAGATATGCGACAACTGTAACAGGAAATGCATGAGCTGTATTTAATATGCAACAAATGAATGTAAGTGAATATGATATGCAACAGAGAGAGGAAATGAATGTGCAACAGAGAATGTTTGGGATATGACTATGCAACAATAGTGAGAAATGTATACAACATGCAACAGACGAGTACTCGGGATATCACAGGAAATTAGCATTTGTTTCGATGGGCGCTCAATTTTTTATATATAAAAAGAATAGGCGACTTCTCATGTGGGCGCCCATTTATTTATTTATTTAGAAAAAGAATGGGAGACTAATGAACTGGACACCATTTTTTTATTATTATTTTTAACAGGATAGATGGGATATTCAAATAAATCTAAAAATCAAACGATCACTTGGGAAAATAAATAGAAAGAGTGCTACGAGGAGCACTAATAGGAGGTGCACCATGGGTGCAAAATAGGAGGGGCACCCTGGGTGCCAAAAGAGGGGGGTAATCAAAAGAAACCCAAAGGAGGTCCCACCGTGATCGCCAATCTATAGATCTATTTAAAATCCACTAAAATTAAAATAAGCAAAGCATGCGTAGGATGCTACATGGAGGGTGATCGCCAGAGACCGCGGGCCTCAAAAGATATAACAATGAAAGAAAAGGGGATCGTGGAATACCTTAAAAGTGGAGAGATGTGAGCGTCTTCTTTCTCTTCCTATCGGCCGGCCGATGGAGAGAGTCTTCTTATGATTACCCTTGCAAACAAAGACAATGAAAGAAAAGAGTTTAAATCCACAAACAATTGGGATAATCATTCATGGAAGGAGATAAGCATAGCAAGGAGTCCTCACCAACTTGGAAAGCCACACAGAGGCTTACCCGATCGAAAATGGACCGCAAAACAAGGAAGGAAGGAGTTGTCGGTGATTTTGGGCGGTTGCAGAGAAATGGCGTCAGACACTATGGTCGCCCATTAAATGGGCGTCCACCCGCACGGACGTTCATTCTAAGCCAAATTAGAATTTTCAAAATTAATAAAGAAATCGCGTCTGGGAAGCCGGACGCGAATTAACAATTTTCTTGAATTTTGGATATATTGATAATATCAAATTGAGGCAAGGAAAGACGCGTCAAGAAGACAGGATGCATTCAAGAGTAGGTGACTCGGTAAGCTGATGCGTTTTCTTTAATTATTGAAAATTACCAAAAATTGACAAGGAAACCGCGTCCTGCCGTGCAAACGTGTTTATTGAATTTCAAGAGTTTTGGTAATTAGAAAAGGAAACTGCGTCCTGATGAGAAGACGTGTATTCTTGAATTTATGAAATTACCAAAAATTAAAAAGAAAATCACGTCCTAACATCCAGACGCCTTTTATTAAATTTATGAAATTACCAAAAATTAAAAAGCAAATCGCGTCTGTGAGAACAGACGCGTATTCTTGAATTTCGAGGAATTTGGTAATTTTATCAAAATGAAAAGGAAATAGCGTCCACTGAACCGGTCGCCCAATAAGAACGCGTCCAGGAGGTCTGACACGTTCAAGAAAAACTTTCCGAAAAATTGGAGAAAAGCCCATGAAAAATAGGAAAAAGCTGAAGAAAGTTGAATATTCGAGAAAAGTGTGGAAAACCACTCAAATAAGTCGATTTGAGGGTCAAATTGGGCATCACGGTGTGATAGGAGATGTACTCATAGTAATGTCAATTTTAGCGTGTCCATAGTGTCTTCCTCTTCAGGCAATTCAAACGAACCTTTGCTAATAAGTCGCCAAACCTCATGATCTTGGGCTCTGATAAAAATCTGCATACAGTTTTTCCAATAAGGATAGTTTGTCCCGGTGAAAAAGGGAGGTCTATTTATAGAATGCCCTTCGGGTATAGGGCTCTTGGCAGCCATATCACCACTTCTCTCACGGTCGTTAGACCACATACAGAGAGACTAGCTCTGATACCACGTGATGAGTAGTGATAGGCGGATCTAAAGCGGAGGGGTTAATAGATCAGCCTCTTCTTTGCGGAAATAATAAATAGATAAAACTGAAGAGCAGTAAAGCAAGAACAATCGCCAACTAGAGAGCTAAATGCATGGAAGATATATCAATAGCATTCCTACCAAGCATCTAGCGACAAGGCAAAATAGAAGACAAACCACAGAGACACGGGTTTAAGGTGGTTCGATCTCTATTCAGAGACCTACGTCCACCCCTCGCTCAACTAAGTGAGGCTTCACTAGTGCAAACGCACTACCGCTGATTCACAACTTCCAACTGAGAGAAAAACTCTCTCCACACCGCTGCCAAACAGCTTGAGGGTACACAACCCAAAGCCACGGATCTGCGAACACACAGTCTGGCTACACGCAGGTAGGGAACCAAGTAGAAGTATGAGTGTTGATAAAAATAAAATGGAAAGAAGATAAGCAGACATGGTATGGCACTAGAAATCAGTGGGAGAAGGAAGGTCCTGTCTGGAAAACCAGATGAAGCCTTGGCAAAGCTTCTTCTTCTCTTGGGCTCTTCACCGCGGGCTCAAGAGAGGCGCTGAAGACTCCTTCCAGTTGCTGCAGGGGCAACTGAAGACGTTCTTTTCCTTGCAGTCAAGGCACCAGATCGTGAAGGAGAGTTGAACCCCTGATGCCTTCACGCCGGTAGTAGAAGGATGAAGAGAGCTTCCTTGCTCTTGCGTGCTACACCTTCTTTGTCACGCCCTGAGCGCGGAAGATACTCGGATATGCGCGACAAGTTTATATCAATCATGTCAATCAGAGTAGTAGTGTATTCGACACCAAAACAGAGATGCGCAAAATAGAAAGATAACCCAATCCTTTATTTCATAATGGATAGACTATTACAAATCCAATACTCTATTCAATTAAAAAGGAAAAGTACATAGTTGACTCAAGAAAATAGGAAAAAGACTAGATGACACTTGGAAAAGCTCTAGCTCTTTCACTCTTGACCATTCCCATCCGATTGACTTCCCTCATTGTCAGAATTACCTGAAAAGTAAGGGACAAACACGGAGTGAGCGAACGCTCAGTAGGAAATTATATCTCAGGAACTAGCAAGGGGTTTAAGTAATTACATTTTTCATGAATGTACTATAGCTATGCATGCTCGCATAAAACGACAAGATAGAGAGAGAATTTATCAATAAGACAGCAAGATGAACTAGTCACGAGCTTTCAGGAAAAGATAACAAGATATTCAAGCAAGTACTCTTTAGCAAGTCATGTCAAGAACTTTGGCTATCATGTATCAAGCAAGCAAGTAATTACCCTTTTTCGGGTCACGCAAGTCATGTCAAGTCAAGTACGAGTCAAGTACAAGATTTGTGTGGAATATCCAATCAAGCTAGTCATGCACTCGGTATAATGTCAGATACCTTATCATTCAACTCCCATGAGCACAAGTACTTTCGGGTGCTCCTCCCAGGACCAGATCGGGCCCTATATGCGCAGGCATTTATCATGTATATTTGACATCCACTCTTGTATATATATAGCCAATAGGGAATTTCAACAATTTAAGCTTGTAGACACGTAGGATAACTTTGAGAGAATGGGGTCCAAAAATACGACATTGGACATAGATAGGCGATAACAACGTACAATCACGATGAACGATGAAACTAGGTGGAATTAGGTTCCCTTAACTCGGGTACCATGACAAACAAGTATGGACATTCTTTATATAGAATTGAGGTCCACATGAACAGTACATCAAAGGCAAGATACCCTCATTCTTATTATAGAATTGAGGTCCACAAGAACATCAACAAATGGCATGATATCATCATCCCATTAAGAATTCTCATGATATACTCTTTGCATATCATAAGGGCCGGTATACCATGTTTCTTTATAGTGACATGGCATTCAATAGTGTAATGGGTTTTTAGGGTACAACCAGCTCAGTCGACCTTGAGGGAATCCAAGGTACGAGGAGTCTTACGGAGGTCTCTATGACTAACTCGCTAGTCCAAAGGAACGGAATGTCCAATGGAGAGCTTGTATGTCAATGAGAGTTTAAGGGTGATCGATAAAACATCATGAAACGTGGGACTATACTCACGGAGTGGAGTAATAGTGCCTACATATATATATATATACATATAGTGAAACCCTCGGATAACAGCAATCGGGAAAAATCAGTAATGCAGAAAGTAGCGACTCTGGTAAAGTCATTTTTCGTAAAATTAACGCCTTAATCAGGGGCGTTTATATTAAATTTGACGACATATAAAGAGGTCGTCCTTTCCAATATTGCTATTTTACAGGATATTAAAAATCTGTAATTTTGTTGAAAACGCGCCTTGGGTAGGGGCGTTACCAGGAAAAAGGCGCCCTAGTCTGGGGCGTTAGTTAAACAAGAGACGACCTGGTCAAGGTCGTGAATTCACAATTTTACAAATTTTGAGGTAATGAATATTTCAGGAACATGGTATATAGTCAGGACCAGAAAAATAGCAGGATTACAAGAAATTGACCATGCATTAATTTAGAATCATGTTTGCATTGATAATTACTTTTTAAACATGCTATTTATTAATTAACAGGAATTAACGTCCATGTGCAGGGCGTCAAATCTGGAATTGACGACCTGGGCATGGTCGTGTCTTTTAAATTAACGCCCTTGTTAGGGTCATTTCTTTCAAACATTCCGTAGAAAATAACCAGAACGCATGAAAACTATATGCATGAACTACCGATGATAATTATCTATAGTTATATGGTAGTTTGGGCTACGTTCCATGAGAAAATCCTACCTTATGATGATTAACTGGAGAACTGATGAAGACACGGTACTCTGCTATCAACAGAGTTGGATGAAAGGGGCAGAAGTCTTGGTGTAGATGTATCGACATGTTCTCTTTTTTTTGGCACGATCAGAAGCAGACGTTCGTCGATGAAGAACCCACGTTCTTCAGTAGGTTAAGATGACTTCTCTACAGAGAAATAAGATGAAGAAACATCAGTTTTTCTTCATAATACTTAACTGAAGGTGGAGGAAGGAAAAACTTACCCGTTAATCTTCTTAACCTGTAAGAAGAGATGAAGAATAAGAATATTTAGTATTCTTTCATGAAGTCGATAATCGGACGAACAGAGATACAAGAAGAACCTGCTGTTCTTCACATACCTTAGAATACTCCGAACGCCAAATAGCGTTCTCGGTTCAAGCAGCAGGTTACTTATAGGATTTCTAGAATCCTAATAGAGTTAGTGTTTGATTGGAAGTAATACTTCCATATTAGAGTTATTACTACATTCGAACTCTTCCTCGTAGTTATCACCTTACCCTGGATAGACTCCTGGGTCGAACGAAACTCAAACTGAATTAGCGACCTAGGTCAGGGCGTCGAATTTAAATTGACGCCTTGTCAAGCGTCGTTACTTGTTAAAACGCGTCCACGAAAGGGACGTTACGCTAACTTGTCCTTTTTATTTATTTTGGTCGTTTGAAATTTGACGCCTTAACGTGTGGGCGTCCTTTCTTCAAAACACGCCTTAGGTAAGGGCGTTTTCTTGTAAAGTAGCGCCTTTATCTGAGGCGTTATTTCCATCAGGGTTTTAATTATTTTTATTCCAAGCTCTTTCGTTTATTTATTAAATCTTTTAATCTATTTTGATTTATTTATTCCTTTTAAATTTATCAGGGTTGCTACACCCTCCCCCACTTAAAAAGAATTTGGTCCCCAAATTCCATATCATATATTTGCATTTGGAGAGTGTAGAGTACGTACCTTCTAAAATAAATCTGGAAATTATTTTCTCATAGATTCCTCGGTCTCCCATGTAGCTTCATGTTCTGAATTCTTATTCCATTGTACTTTTAGCATGGGAATAACCTTATTTCTTAGGACACGTACTTCTCGATCTAAGATCTTCATAGGCTTCTGTTCATACGTGAAATCTTTCTGGATCACTAGGTCTCCATATTCAATAATATGTGATGGATCGTGCACATACTTCTTCAACATGGATATGTGGAACACATTATGTACCTCGGACAATTGAGGGGGCAATGCGATGCGATAAGCAACCTCGCCAACTCTTTCTAGTATCTCAAAAGGTCCGATAAATCTTGGTGTAAGCTTGCCTTTAACACCAAATCTTCGTATTCCACGTCCAGGCGATATCTTGAGAAATACATGATCTCCAATTTGGAATTCAAGATCTCTTCTTCTTGTGTCGGCATAAGCCTTTTGCCTTGTCTGAGCAACTTGCAATCTTTCCCTGATTACTCGTATCTTCTCAGTTGTATCCCTTACCATGTCTGGACCTAATAGTTGTTTCTCTCCAACTTCATTCCAGCACAAGGGTGATCGGCAACTCCTTCCGTATAAAGCTTCGAAAGGTGCCATTTGTATACTAACTTGGTAGCTATTATTGTATGCAAATTCGACCAGAGGCAAGTGATCATGTCAGTTTCCATCAAAATCAGTGATGCATGCTCTAAGCATATCTTCAACTACTTGATTTGTTCTCTCGGTCTGACCATCCGTTTGAGGATGAAAGGCTGTACTAAAATTAAGTCTCGTCCCCAACGAATGTTGTAGTCCTTTCCAAAAATGAGAAGTAAAATGGGGATCTCTGTCAGACACGATTGAAACAGGAATACCATGTAATCTGACTATTTCCTTGATGTATAGTGCAGCTAAGACATCAACTGACCATCGACTCTTGATTGGCAAGAAATGCGCGGATTTGGTCAATCGGTCAATGATAACCCATATTCCATCATGTCATCTTTTTGATTTAGATAAACCCATGATGAAATCCATACCAATATTCTCCCACTTCTATTTAGGGATATCTAGAGGATGTAGCTTTCCAGCAGGCTTTTGGTGTTCCGCCTTGACTTGTTGGCATGTGAGACAGCGTGATACATAGTCCGCTATTTCTCTTTTCATGTTGGGCCACCAAAAATTTCTTTTCACATCTTGGTACATCTTGATAGATCCAGGATGAATCGTATACCTTGATCTGTGAGCTTCATCTAAGATCTTCTTTTTCAATTCTGGGCAGTCCGGTATACCAGTTCTATTCTTGAACATTAATCTTCCATCAGAAGCTAGTTGGAAGTCCGATTGTCCTTTTAATCTGCCCTTGATTTCTACTAATGTAGGATCATCATCCTGAAGTGCTTGTATCTCAGATAATAAATCTGACTGTATGCTTACATGAGATAATGTGACACATCTAGGGTCCGTGTCCATGCTTATATTGAGTTCAGAGAATTGTTCTAGCAATTTCCATTCTTGAATCAGACAATTGGCTAACAGTGCTCTCGGCTTTCGACTAAGGGCATCTGCTACATGATTACCCTTTCCGGGGTGATATTGTATATTGAAGTCGAAGTCCTTGAGATATTCCAGCCATCGTCTTTGCCTCATATTTAGTTCCTTCTGTGAGAAAAGATATTTGAGACTCTTGTGATCGGAGTATATAGTAAATTGTACTCCATAAAGATAATGTCTCCATATTTTTTAGTGCAAATACTACCGCGGCCAATTCTAAGTCATGGACGGGGTAGTTCTCTTCATGCTTCTTTAATTGACGAGAAGAGTAGGCTATAACCTTCCCTTGTTGCATTAGAACACACCCGAGGCCAATGCCAGAAGCATCAGTGTATACCTCGAACTTTTCTCCTTCAATTGGCAATGCTAAGATAGGAGCTGTAGTAAGATGATCCTTGAGAGTTTGGAAGCTTCTCTCACATTCCTCATCCCATTCATAACGGATCTCCTTGCGAGTTAACCTTGTAAGTGGCACGGCGATTTTTGAGAAATCCTTGATGAATCGCCTGTAATAGCCGGCAAGACCTAAGAAACTTCGGATCTCGCTAGCATTGGTCGGTCTTTCCCAGTTCCTTACAGCTTCAACCTTTGATGGGTCTACAGACAAGCCATTCTTTGATATAACATGTCCGAGAAAAGTCACTTCTTCAAGCCAGAATTCACACTTGCTAAGTTTTGCATATAATTGATTTGTCCTCAATATTTGTAATGCAATCCTCAAATGTTCCTCATGCTCTTCCTTGGTCTTGGAATAAATCAATGTATCATCAATAAAGACCACCACGAATTGATCTAAATAGGGACTGAATATACTATTCATTAACTGCATAAAGGCAGCAGGGGCATTCGTTAGTCCGAAAGGTATAACAACAAATTCATAATGGCCATACCTGCTTCTGAATGCGATTTTATGAATATCCTCGTCCTTGATTCTTAGTTGGTGATATCCGGACCTAAGATCAATTTTGGAAAAGTACATGGATCCTGAAATTTGATCAAACAATTCATCGATTCTCGACAGTGGATACTTGTTCTTGACAGTGAGATGATTCAATTGTCGATAGTCGATGCATAACCTCATGGATCCGTCTTTCTTCTTTACAAATAATACAGGCGCTCCCCACGGGGAAGTACTTGGTATAATGAATCCTTTCTTAATGAGTTCCATCAATTGCTCCTTTAACTCCTTGAGTTCAGCAGGTGACATCCTATAAGGTGCCTTTGAAATCGGACCAGCACCAGGGACTAAGTCAATGGTGAAGGCCACTTCTCTTTGCGGGGGTAATCCCGGTAAATCTTCCGGAAACACGTCCGGAAATTCTTGCACTACTGGAATGTCTTCTAGCTTAGCTTCCTTAGCTTCTTTAACTGTGACAAAGGCAAGGAAAGATGTACATCCTTCCCTGATGAGCTTGCTAGCTCGGAGAGCTGAAATAAGAGGGGATTTGCTCCGACTCTTGGGGCTAGAAAATATTAGTTCTGGAAATTCCTTGAATGTAACCTTACTATTGCGGCAATCAACCGTTGCCTGATACTTGGATAACCAATCAGCCCCTAGTATAACATCATACTCTTTCAGATCTAAACATATGAGATCAATAGGGAGATTTTGACCATGAATCAATACCTCGCAGTTTTGGTAATGATGTGTAATATCAGTCTCATCATCCAGAGGAGTAGACAAAACTAGCTTTATCCATTCCGGTTCTAGGGGTAATGGGTCAGCAAACTTCTTTGAAACAATAGAATGCGATGCACCAGTATCAATTAAGACATATGCATTCCTGGAACAAACTTTCAATGTACCTTCCACTAAGCCGCCTCCTTCTACTTGCTCGGTCTCCTTGATTGCATGAAGACGAGCATTCTTGGTTACTGGGCGCTTCCCGTCAACGGCTTGGTCGTTAAGTAATGGGCAATCGGGAATCCGATGCTCACGACTCCCACAACGGAGACATGCTCCTAGTTTCCTCCAGCATTCCTCTGCTCTATGACCCGCTTTATCACAATGTTTACACACTGTATTTGGAGAGGTAGTGGTGATAGAGAAGGGCTTGGTCTTCTTGAACTTTTGGTCTTGTGAGGGAATACCTCCATTGCTAGACCTTTTCTTGAAGTTGGGTTTAAAGGAACCCGAACCTGTAACTTGTTCCTTCTTATCCTTACCACGAATCCTATCAGACAGTTCCGTGGCATCTTCTAATAGTTGAGCTCGGCGTACTATCTCTGAGTAGACTTGAATGTCCATCGGCGCCAGTTGAGTAATAGCTTGGGGCCTGAGCCAATTAAGAAACCTCTTAGCTTTCATTTTCTCGGTGCTAACTAGATGCTTAGCGTATCGAGACAATCTAGAGAATTGGGCCTCATACTTGGCCACTGACAAGGATCGTTGCTTTAATGCGGCAAACTCTGCAGCCTTCTTTTCCTGAACGCGGTCCGAGAAATATTTCACGTTGAAGTGTTCAACGAATTCTTCCCATGAAATCTGATCTTGATTTATAGTAGCATCTATTGATTCCCACCAGCATCTAGCATCCCTTTCTAACTGAAAAGTAGCTAATAAAACTTTATCCTGATCCGTGCATTGCATAACACGGAATATACGTTCTATCTCCCTAATCCAGTGTTCAGCGTCATCTGGATCAGTAGAACCCGTGAACTTGGGTGGGTTCATGTTCTTGAAAGTCTGGTGGAGACTTCCTGCTCGTTGTCCACCCCCTTGTGCTACTTGTTGCAGCACTTGAGTCATGCCTTGAAGGGTACGCTGCATATTACGCCATTGAGCACGTTCGGCAGCCATTATCCTATAATTACAATAACTAGGTTAATATGTGATGGTATTTAAAGACTCATATACTATGTTAACTTTAACCCTTGGTTCTACCCAATCTCACTGGTTAAAGGTTTGAACATATCCTTGGACTTGGGTTTTTCCTAGGAATTGAATACCCTAGGCTATGATACCACAAAAACTGTCACGCCCCGAGCGCGGAAGATACTCGGATATGCGCGACGAGTTTATATCAATCATGTCAATCAGAGTAGTAGTGTATTCGACACCAAAACAGAGATGCGCAAAATAGAAAGATAACCCAATCCTTTATTTCATAATGGATAGACTATTACAAATCCAATACTCTATTCAATTAAAAAGGAAAAGTATATAGTTGACTCAAAAAAATAAGAAAAAGACTAGATGACACTTGGAAAAGCTCTAGCTCTTTCACTCTTGACCATTCCCATCCGATTGACTTCCCTCATCGTCGGAATTACCTGAAAAGTAAGGGACAAACGCGGAGTGAGCGAACGCTCAGTAGGAAATTATATCTCAGGAACTAGCAAGGGGTTTAAGTAATTACATTTTTCATGAATGTACTATAGCTATGCATGCTCGCATAAAACGACAAGATAGAGAGAGAATTTATCAATAAGACAGCAAGATGAACTAGTCACGAGCTTTCAGGAAAAAATAACAAGATATTCAAGCAAGTACTCTTTAGCAAGTCATGTCAAGAACTTTGGCTATCATGTATCAAGCAAGTAAGTAATTACCCTTTTTCGGGTCACGCAAGTCATGTCAAGTCAAGTACGAGTCAAGTACAAGATTTGTGTGGAATGTCCAATCAAGCTAGTCATGCACTCGGTATAATGCCAGATACCTTATCATTCAACTCCCAAGGGCACAAGTACTTTCGGGTGCTCCTCCCAGGACCAGATCGGGCCCTATATGCGCAGGCATTTATCATGTATATTTGACATCCACTCTTGTATATATATAGCCAATAGGGAATTTCAACAATTTAAGCTTGTAGACACGTAGGATAACTTTGAGAGAATGAGGTCCAAAAATACGACATTGGACATAGATAGGCGATAACAACGACACAATCACGATGAACGATGAAACTAGGTGGAATTAGGTTCCCTTAACTCGGGTACCATGACAAACAAGTATGGACATTCTTTATATAGAATTGAGGTTCACATGAACAGTACATCAAAGGCAAGATACCCTCATTCTTATTATAGAATTGAGGTCCACAAGAACATCAACAAATGGCATGATATCATCATCCCATTAAGAATTCTCATGATATACTCTTTGCATATCATAAGGGCCGGTATACCATGTTTCTTTTATAGTGACATGGCATTCAATAGTGTAATGGGTTTTTAGGGTACAACCAGCTCAGTCGACCTTGAGGGAATCCAAGGTACGAGGAGTCTTACGGAGGTCTCTATGACTAACTCGCTAGTCCAAAGGAACGGAATGTCCAATGGAGAGCTTGTATGTCAATGGGAGTTTAAGGGTGATCGATAAAACATCATGAAACGTGGGACTATACTCACAGAGTGGAGTAATAGTGCCTACATATATATATATATATACATATAGTGAAACCCTCGGATAACAGCAATCGGGAAAAATCAGTAATGCAGAAAGTAGCGACTCTGGTAAAGTCATTTTTCGTAAAATTAACGCCTTAATCAGGGGCGTTTATATTAAATTTGACGACATATAAAGAGGTCGTCCTTTCCAATATTGCTATTTTACAGGATATTAAAAATCTGTAATTTTGTTGAAAACGCGCCTTTGGTAGGGGCGTTACCAGGAAAAAGGCGCCCTAGTCTGGGGCGTTAGTTAAACAAGAGACGACCTGGTCAAGGTCGTGAATTCACAATTTTATAAATTTCGAGGTAATGAATATTTCAGGAACATGGTATATAGTCAGGACCAGAAAAATAGCAGGATTACAAGAAATTGACCATGCATTAATTTAGAATCATGTTTGCATTGATAATTACTTTTTAAACATGCTATTTATTAATTAACAGGAATTAACGTCCATGTGAAGGGCGTCAAATCTGGAATTGACGACCTGGGCATGGTCGTGTCTTTTAAATTAACGCCCTTGTTAGGGTCGTTTCTTTGAAACATTCCGTAGAAAATAACCAGAACGCATGAAAACTATATGCATGAACTACCAATGATAATTATCTATAGTTATATGGTAGTTTGGGCTACGTTCCATGAGAAAATCCTACCTTATGATGATTAACTGGAGAACTGATGAAGACACGGTACTCTGCTATCAACAGAGTTGGATGAAAGGGGCAGAAGTCTTGGTGTAGATGTATCGACAGGTTCTCTTTTTTTTGGCACGATCAGAAGCAGACGTTCGTCGATGAAGAACCCACGTTCTTCAGTAGGTTAAGATGACTTCTCTACAGAGAAATAAGATAAAGAAACATCAGTTTTTCTTCATAATACTTAACTGAAGGTGGAGGAAGGAAAAACTTACCCGTTAATCTTCTTAACCTGTAAGAAGAGAAGAAGAATAAGAATATTTAGTATTCTTTCATGAAGTCGATAATCGGACGAACAGAGATACAAGAAGAACCTGCTGTTCTTCATATACCTTAGAATACTCCGAACGCCAAATAGCATTCTCGGTTCAAGCAGTAGGTTATTTATAGGATTTCTAGAATCCTAATAGAGTTAGTGTTTGATTGGAAGTAATACTTCCATATTAGAGTTATCACTACATTCGAACTCTTCCTCGTAGTTATCACCTTACCCTGGATAGACTCCTGGGTCGAACGAAACTCAAACTGAATTAGCGACCTAGGTCAGGGCGTCGAATTTAAATTGATGCCTTGTCAAGCGTCGTTACTTGTTAAAACGCGTCCACGAAAGGGACGTTACGCTAACTTGTCCTTTTTATTTATTTTGGTCGTTTGAAATTTGACGCCTTAACGTGTGGGCGTCCTTTCTTCAAAACACGCCTTAGGTAAGGGCGTTTTCTTGTAAAGTAGCGCCTTTATCTGAGGCGTTATTTCCATCAGAATTTTAATTATTTTTATTCCAAGCTCTTTCGTTTATTTATTAAATCTTTTAATCTATTTTGATTTATTTATTCCTTTTAAATTTATCAGGGTTGCTACATTCTTCCTTGTTCCTCTACTCTTCCTGCTTGTGAGGTTCTCAAAAAACCTGCTTCACATCCAAGTTATCTCCAGCCTTATCCTCTCCATAAATCCCATGCACAGTACGTCGTACTCGCATTCCCCATTTGGTTCAGCGCCCTTGTCTCTTCTACCGTGCGCGCTAGTACATGGGTAGGTAGAGAACCAAAAATAGGAAAAGGACCCACTCTTGGAAGATTCGTCTGCCACCCAATCAGATCCTCTGCAAAAGTGGGCTTCCAGAAGGAATTTCAAGTTCGAGCGGATCCTCCAAGACCGGTTACGGATCTTGGAAATCGGACTCTAACAGATTCAGATCCGTTCTGGACAAGCTTGAAGGTGTCGACACTTTCAGATAAGGTGTCGGCACATATCATTGAAATCTTGAAGAAACATAGCTTCCAAGCAAAACAGGTCGACACTTCGATGGCTGCGTGTCGACACATGCGCAACACACGCGTGCGGATCAAGCCTCCATGTCAGGGCTTCAATAGGAAGTGTCGAGGCATGTGCCCCAGACAGAGATAAAATCCGCTACGCTGAACCGAGGGTGTCGACACCTTTTCACAGGGTGTCGACACACGGTGCCAAACTGAACCCAAAAAGAAGCTGCTTAAACACGATGATGTGACACAACCTCGGACTTAGTCAAACAAGCACATCTAAGCATCCAAATGGGCCTTAATGGGCCACCGCTCTCTTCGTTGCACTCTATTCCCGGGGTGACTATGTGATACCAAGGGTGATTTATGGGAATGGACCCTTGCTGGTAGAGGGCCAGCAAGGCCAAGAATTGATTCCCCAAGGTTGGTTGCCCAATTCGATTGGGGCCGACAAAGTGCACTCGGGCACCGGGTCACACTAACCCACGGCGATCACTCTAAGTCATGGACTTGAGGATCGGGCACTCCTCACGAATTCAGCGGTGCATGAATCAAATATTGAGAGAGCTACACTAGGTGAGCAAGGAAGAGACACTTACTCGACCGGTTTGAAGAAACCGGTCCCGGTCGGAGACGAGGGCGAGCGGGGAGGCGGTGGTTCCCCACACGCCGCGGCGGTGTCGCTTGACCTGCCAAACCACTTACAAAACTACTCCTCTCGCAGGAGGGGGGATCTTGGGGTAGGGGTTAATATGATACATTCAAACACTACCACCACGCAGGGTGGGGCCTTCAGCCGGCCAAGCGGGGAGGGGTTGGTGGACCGAAACGAAGAGAAATGAGAACTAGGGAAGTTGCAGCTTCAATCTGGAATTCTGGAGAGGGGGTCGCTGTGATGGCTATGCCGGGCTTGTCCGGACTCCAAATTGATCGAAACCAGCTCCTGAAGCTTCCTGACTGGAAGAGGTGGACTCCAGAATTTTTGGGGAAGCTCAGACGGTCGGAGGTGGCTGCACCAGCATCAGGAAGTAGCCTCCTCTGTCTGGCCGCAGGTACTGTTTGGACTATAACAGCAAGTTGCAGAAGTGACTGAGCGCCCTCCTGAGCTCCGATCAGCACGAAACCAGCGGCATCATCTTCGTGGTCGAGGTAGCTTTCATCAGGAGGTGACGGAGATGCATTCAGAGGTCGAGGATGGCCGGGGCACCCAGAAGAGTGGGTACTGGTCGGAGTAGACAGCAGAAAACAGAACTAGATAGATCGGGGGAGAAAATTCGTAACTTCTTCCTCTGGTGGCCGAACGGGGTTCTGTTTCTTGATCTTGAAAGACGACCAGTAGAGGAAGAACTTTCATGAAGGG
Organism: Amorphophallus konjac; assembly: GCA_022559845.1. Lineage (NCBI taxonomy): Eukaryota > Viridiplantae > Streptophyta > Magnoliopsida > Alismatales > Araceae > Amorphophallus > Amorphophallus konjac. The sequence continues at coordinate 156,649,996 of CM040121.1, forward strand.
GCTTCAGCCTGAATCCGCTGGAGTTTGTCGTGGCAGAAGGATCTTCCACGCTCTGGTCCAGGATGAAGACCTCTCTGCGCACTGTTGGGAGAATGGCTCTATCTGGCAGCTCCGAGCTCCGATCGTGTTGATTCCACCTCACCTGCGAAGTAGACTGGAAGGCCTTTCCAGAAAGGTAGGCCACGCCTTCTGAAGAACTAGGATGAATCCGTGGTTGACGCTGCAACAAGGGCTGTTCTGCAGATCTGCACAGCTCCAACCTACTAGAAGAAATGAGAGGGAGATATGGCTTCTTTGGTGGAGGGAAATGGTAGGAATGACCTAAGGGAGAGTGGGGGCTCTTGTGGGGTGGAGAAGGAAGCTAATGGTGATGGGGAATGAGGTGGAGAATGGCTGGAAGCAAGTGCTAGCAGGTGGAGGAGGAAGAGCTACGAATTTGGGGAAGGGGGGGTGAGAGGAGAAGGTGAGGGGGCACAAGTGAGTGGAGGGAAGGGTGGATTTCAAATTCAAAAGGTCTTGGAAGGTGGGTGATTATGTTGGGAAGTGGAGTGCTTGCATTGGAATGGGGTAGATTTGGTTGGAAGGTGGAGGAAGGTGGAGGAAGGTGTTGGAATGGGGAGACTTCTACCTAGGAACTAGGGAGTGGAGTAATGGAGGCCATGGGGAAGTGGAGGGCATTAAAGGAGGTGGTTGGAGGTTGGAAGTGGATGGGAGGAGGGCGGAGAGAGAAGGAAATTCGGATTTGGGGTTGGAGGAGAGAGAAAGAGGGGTGAAATAGAGAGATTAAGAGGGGAATGGGTGGGGAATCTCTCCCCTAGGGTCTCTCACCCAAAAACTAGAGGAATCACTCCAATTTGAACTCAAATGGCAAGTTTAACTCAAAAGGATGTAATCATTCATTAACTTCAAATGAGGGAAGTGGGGTCCTATATATAGGCAACCCACTCTTTACAATAAGTCCCTGATAAAATAAACAACTACAAATAACCAAGGGGGTTGGGAGTGCTAATGGGCCTAGTCCAACGAATGGGGCCCAATAGCTTACATTAGACATCATGATGATACCAAACATAGGAAAATAAGTGCTAGACTTAGGGAAATGACTCAAATAATATGGAAATACATCAAAATGACTCAAAGGAAAACCACAAAATGGATAAGGGGCCTTAATAGAGTGAGGCCCAAACTCAACTAGCTCCCGAATGTGAAGAAGTGGACCCGAGCCAAAGGGAGTCGTGGGTGATGCCTCCATCAAATCCCCTGGGCCGCAAAGAGCTCGACTCCGTCGAGTAAGGGTCCATCCGGCTAAGGTACCGCTCGAGGAGATCTGGATCCAATCGCTGTAGGTCCTCCCGACTTACCCATGAGTCTTCCAACGGAGGCCGATCCTTCCACCTGACGAGATAGCGCTCATAGACCTTGCTCCGGGTGGTAGTGACCTGCTCATCCAATATTTGTTCAATGCGATCACGCTGAGCTCTTTTGGCTAGTGGACTCTCCTCTCGGGTGGGTGCTCTCTCAAAGGAGGGAGTGGGCTCGATCTCCTCACTAGGTCTCACCGTGGGGCCCTTGTAAGACACTAAGTCGGCGACATTGAATGTAGGACTTACCCCATAATCCTCGGGGAGATCTAATTCATAAGCATTCGCACCAATACGCCTCAAGACCTGGAAGGGCCCAGTCCCACGTGGTCTCAACTTGGAGTTGGCTCCTGGGGAGAGCCTCTCCGTCCTCACCATCACAAAGTCACCCACTTGGAACTCTAAGTGACGCCGGTGAGAGTCGGCCAACCTTTTATACGCCTCATTTTTCATGCCAATGTGCTTGCGGATTTCCTCATGCAACTCTCTAATATGTTGTGCAAAAGACTCGGCAGAAATGGACACTCTAGCATGCTGGGGAAGGGGAATGAGATCGGACGGCTTTCTTTGTTTGTACCCATGCACTGCTTCAAATGGACTCATCCCTATTGACTTATTGACGGAATTATTGTATGTAAACTCAGCCTGTGGTAAGATGAGATCCCAATTTCCGGGCCGATCCTCAACAAGACACCTAAGGAGGTTCCCTAGACTCTGGTTGACCACTTCAGTTTGGCCATCCGTTTGGGGGTGGTAGGCAGTGGAGAATTTGAGGAGGGTACCCATCATGTGCCAAAGAGTCTTCCAAAAATAGCTAGTGAATTTGACATCCCTATCGGAGACTATGGTCTTGGGTAGCCCATGGAGGCGGACTACCTCATCAAAGAATAACCGGGCTATATGGGAGGCATCGGAGGTTTTGTAGCATGGGATGAAGTGGGCCATTTTGGAAAATCTATCAACCACCACATAGATGGAGTCATGCTTCCTAGAGGTCTTGGGTAAACCTAGCACAAAGTCCATGCTCAAATCTTGCCATGGGCGGTCGGGAATGGGAAGTGGGGTGTATAGGCCGGTGTTTTGTTTTACTTGTTTGGCCGAAGCACATGTGCGACATTGACCCACTATTTTGCCTACATCCCTCTTGAGGCTTGGCCAATAAAATTGACCCTCAACTAAGGCAATGGTCTTGTGGACCCCAAAATGACCGGCTAACCCACCGGCAAGTAATTCCCAAACCAAGAAGTCTCGAAGAGATGTCCGACGAATGCAAAGCCTTGGTCCCTTGAAGAGGAACCCATCCTCTAAAATGAATCCTTCATGCTCCTTGCTAGAATGAGTGGTCAAGTTGGCATAGATTTGTCCAAAGTCGGGGCAACTAGGATAATCATCCTTGACCTTGTTAAAGCCAATCACTTCCACTTGGATAGTGGATAACAAGGACATCTTCCTACTAAGGGCATCCGCGGCCTTATTCTCACTCCCGGCCTTGTGTTTGATGACAAAGGTGTAGGATTGGATAAACTCAACCCATCGGGCATGTCGGGCATTCAACTTATGTTGGGAGTTGAGGCATTTGAGGGCCTCATGGTCGGAAAAGATGACAAACTCTTTGGGAAGCAAGTAATGTCTCCAATATCGGAGGGATTGGACCACGGCATAGAACTCTTTGTCATAGGTGGAGTATCTAGTCCTAGCATCACATAGCTTCTCACTAAAGTAGGCGATCGGATGTCCCTCTTGGCTAAGAATCCCTCCTATCCCAATCCCGGATGCATCACAAGTGACCTCAAAAACTTTGGAGAAATCGGGAAGGCATAAGACCGGGGCTTGGGTCAACTTTTCCTTAAGCTCAAGGAAGGCTTTAGAGGCGGCTTTGGTCCAAACAAAGGTTCCCTTCTTGAGACAATCAGTTATCGGGCCGGTGATAGTGCTAAACCCTCGAATGAATCTCCTATAGAATGTAGCCAACCCATGGAAACTTCTAACCTCATGAAGGGTGTGGGGTTCCGGCCAATCAAGAATAGCTTGGACCTTGTCGGGGTCCATGGAGACTCCTTTGGTTGATACCACAAATCCTAGGAAGGTGATGTAAGTGGTCATGAAATGACACTTTCCTAGGTTGGCAAATAGGCTTTCTTGCCGGAGGACGGTGCAAACTTTCCTAAGGTGGTCAAGGTGGGCCTCATGGGTTTGGCTATAGATGAGAATATCATCAAAGTATACCACTAGAAAATTCCCAATGAAAGGCCTAAGTACCTCCGTCATAAGACGCATGAAAGTACTTGGGGCATTAGAAAGCCCAAATGGCATGACTAACCACTCAAAGAGACCATCCTTGGTCTTGAAGGCCGTTTTCCACTCATCCCCGGGCCTTACCCTAACTTGGTGGTAGCCACTCTTGAGATATATCTTAGAGAAGATGGTGGCTCCGGCTAGCATATCCAACATGTCATCAAGCCTAGGGATGGGGAACCTATACTTGACGGTAATCTTGTTAATGGCCCGGCTATCCACACACATCTGCCACGATCCATCTTTCTTGGGGGTAAGGAGGGCCGGGACGGCACATGGACTCTTACTAATGCGGATGAAGCCCTTCCTAATGAGTTCCTCTATTTGCCTCCTAAGTTCGGCATGTTCCGTAGGATTGAGGCGATAATGAGGAAGGTTTGGAAGGGTGGCTCCCGGCACTAGGTCGATTGCGTGTTGCACATCACGCATGGGAGGGAGTTGGTCCGGGAGCTCTTCCGGGAACACATCATGAAATTCTTCCAATAGTTGTTGGATCTCTATGGGATGGGGATTAGAAGGGGTAGGTTCCCCTAAGCATATGACAACCGCACACAAAGGCACCCCTTGAGCAATTTCCTCTTCAAGCTCTCTCCTAGTGATGAGATGAATACCCTTGGTCAACCCCGTGGTTCTACTTTGTTTTGGGGTTTGGATAAGGGCTTGAGTTGGAGGGGTGGAGTTCCCCGAGACTTGTGGAGTGGTGGGGTGTGATCCTTGAGGGAGAGTGTCCCTCTTGGGCATGGGACGAGGTGGGGAAGGGTTAAGACGGATAGTCTTACCCTCATGCTCAAAGGTGCATATGTTGCTTCTTCCTAGAATGGTGGCATCCACATCATAGAGCCAAGGTCTTCCTAAAAGGATGCTACCCACTTCCATAGGTATGACGTCACACCATATTTGGCCATGGTAGGAAGAGAAAGTGAGAGGCACTAGGCATTGGGTGTTGACCGGGATGGAGTTGTTGTTGATCCATGAGACCCGGTATGGACTTGGGTGGGGAGTGAGAGTAAGCCCAAGGAGCTTGACGGTGTCGGGTGACACGGCATTAACACAACTACCACTATCCAAGATCACTTTCCTCACATGGTTCTCTATCTTGATAAAGGTGTGAAAAATTGAGGTCCGTCGCCAATCCTCTTCTTGAGGTTGGGTGAGGGTGCACCTAAGGACTCCTAGATGGGAGTTGTTTGAAGGAGTGGAGTGATCTAGATCCGACTCTAGACATTGGGCTTCATACTCCTCTTCCCAATCTATTAAGGCTTCATGTTCTTCAATGACATTTTCTTGTCCCTTTTGGGGTTGAACTTCTTCCTCAATAAGCAAACTAGATAACCCCTTAGATGGACATTGCCCCGCAAAATGACCATACCCATGACACTTATAGCATTGTTGGCGCCCACTTCCCGGGGTGGCTCCTACACTTGGGCCTTTGTGGTTGTCATCCTTCCATGGGAGAGGGTGACTAGGAGCGGGCTTGTTTGGAGTGATGGGTGGGGGAGGGTTGTAGGACCTTAAAGGGGCATTCCCACTTGGGCTAGGAGCTCTCATGGGAGTGGGTGGAAGGGGACGTGTTCCCAAGTTTTTGGGGTCAGTGGGTCGGGGAGGGATAAATCGGGAATTCCTAGAAAACCTTTCCACATCTCTAGCTATTTGGTAAGCTAGCTCAAGGTTATCAACGTCCCTCATGAATAGTTCCCTCTTGATGTGGCTTTGAAGCCCATTCCTAAAACGGGATAAGGTGACATCCGGATCCTCATGGACTCCACACTTTAGAAGATAGGAGTCAAATTTTTCAATGTACTCTACCACGGTCTTCCCTTCTTGGGTGAGGCTTTGCCATTCATCTAGGAGTATTTGGTGGTAGGTTCGGGGGAGGTATTTGTTCCTAAGTTGGTTCTTCATGTCCGCCCAAGTGTCAATAGGCTCTTCCCGCCTAACCCGTCTTAGACCCTCTTGATTTAGCCAATAGGTTTTGGCCAACTTAGTGAGATGCATCTTAGCCAATCTAACTCTCCTTTGGTCGGACATGGGGTACCATTCAAAGTATTGGTCCATGGCGGTCTCCCATTCTAGGTAAACACTAGGTTCATGTGAACCATCAAAGTTTGGGGCCTCTACCTTGATCATCCTTAAAAGGGGGTCATCCGGATCATCCCGTGGACGCCGGTCATGGTTTTGATGGGGGCGAGGCCTCTCATAATCATAATAATGGTCATGGTCCATATCCTCCCTACAAAATTCAGCATGTGGGTGATGGGCTCTTGGGCCATTGTTCCTTTGGTGGAACTCATCCCTATGAGGCTCTACATGTGGAGGGTGGACTCTTGGGCCTTGGTTCCTTTGGGGAAAACCATTCCTATGGAACTCACCATGTGGTGGAGGGGCTCTTGGCTCATTGATCCTTGGGTGAGGATCTTCTCTATGAGGCTCATCATGCGGAGGGGGAATTCTAGGCTCATTGTTCCTTGGGCGGAACTCTTGGTCTTCTAACCGAGCAATTCGGTTGGTAATGGACTCTAGTTGGGCAAGGATGGTTGTGAGGGCAGCATCTACCCTATCCATGTGGCCTTGGGGTCCCTCCCTAGGAACATCTTGGTTGAGTTGGTGAGGATTGGGATCCATTGGTGGAGCCGAAGACGATGAACCGGGTTGATAGCTAGCACCACTACGGGTGGACATGCAAGACAAAGGGCCAAAGTGGTTGGACACACTATGCAAAGGTCCTAGGACTTAGACTTGATAGAGACAAGTCAAGGACTTGCTCTGATACCACTTGATGTGACACAACCTCGGACTTAGTCAAACAAGCACATCTAAGCATCCAAATGGGCCTTAATGGGCCACCGCTCTCTTCGTTGCACTCTATTCCCGGGGTGACTATGTGATACCAAGGGTGATTTATGGGAATGGACCCTTGCTGGTAGAGGGCCAGCAAGGCCAAGAATTGATTCCCCAAGGTTGGTTGCCCAATTCGATTGGGGCCGACAAAGTGCACTCGGGCACCGGGTCACACTAACCCACGGCGATCACTCTAAGTCATGGACTTGAGGATCGGGCGCTCCTCACGAATTCAGCGGTGCATGAATCAAATATTGAGAGAGCTACACTAGGTGAGCAAGGAAGAGACACTTACTCGACCGGTTTGAAGAAACCGATCCCGGTCGGAGACGAGGGCGAGCGGGGAGGCGGTGGTTCCCCACACGCCGCGGCGGTGTCGCTTGACCTGCCAAACCACTTACAAAACTACTCCTCTCGCAGGAGGGGGGATCTTGGGGTAGGGGTTAATATGATACATTCAAACACTACCACCACGCAGGGTGGGGCCTTCAGCCGGCCAAGCGGGGAGGGGTTGGTGGACCGAAACGAAGAGAAATGAGAACTAGGGAAGTTACAGCTTCAATCTGGAATTCTAGACAGGGGGTCGCTGTGATGGCTATGCCGGGCTTGTCCGGACTCCAAATTGATCGAAACCAGCTCCTGAAGATTCCTGACTGGAAGAGGTGGACTCCAGAATTTTTGGGGAAGCTCAGACGGTCGGAGGTGGCTGCACCAGCAACAGGAAGTAGCCTCCTCTGTCTGGCCGCAGGTACTGTCTGGACTGTAACAGCAAGTTGCATAAGTGACTGAGCACCCTCCCGAGCTCCGATCAGCACGAAACCAGCGGCATCATCTTCGTGGTCGAGGTAGCTTTCAGCAGGAGGTGACGGAGATGAATTCAGAGGTCAAGGATGGCCGGGGCACCCAGAAGAGTGGGTACTGGTCGGAGTAGACAGCAGAAAACAGAACTAGATAGATCGGGGGAGAAAATTCGTAACTTCTTCCTCCGGTGGCCGAACGGGGTTCTATTTCTTGATCTTGAAATATGACCGGTAGAGGAAGAACTTTTATGAAGGGGCTTCAGCCTGAATCTACTGGGGTTTGTCGTGGCAGAAGGATCTTCCACGCTCTGGTCTAGGATGAAGACCTCTCTGCGCACTGTTGGGAGAATGGCTCTATCTGGCAGCTCCGAGCTCCGATCATGTTGATTCCACCTCGCCTGCGAAGTAGACTGGAAGGCCTTTCCAGAAAGGTAGGCCACGCCTTCTGAAGAACTAGGATGAATCCGTGGTTGACGCTGCAACAAGGGATGTTCTGCAGATCTGCACAGCTCCAACCTACTAGAAGAAATGAGAGGGAGATATGGCTTCTTTGGTGGAGGGAAATGGTAGGAATGACCTAAGGGAGAGTGGGGGCTCTTGTGGGGTGGAGAAGGGAGCTAATGGTGATGGGGAATGAGGTGGAGAATGGCTGGAAGCAAGTGCTAGCAGGTGGAGGAGGAAGAGCTACGAATTTGGGGAAGGGGAGGTGAGAGGAGAAGGTGAGGGGGCACAAGTGAGTGGAGGGAAGGGTGGATTTCAAATTCAAAAGGTCTTGGAAGGTGGGTGATTATGTTGGGAAGTGGAGTGATTGCATTGGAATGGGGTAGATTTGGTTGGAAGGTGGAGGAAGGTGTTGGAATGGGGAGACTTCTACCTAGGAACTAGGGAGTGGAGTAATGGAGGCCATGGGGAAGTGGAGGGCATTAAAGGAGGTGATTGGAGGTTGGAAGTGGATGGGAGGAGGGAGGAGAGAGAAGGAAATTCGGATTTGGGGTTGGAGGAGAGAGAAAGAGGGGTGAAATAGAGAGATTAAGAGGGGAATGGGTGGGGAATCTCTCCCCTAGGGTCTCTCACCCAAAAACTAGAGGAATCACTCCAATTTGAACTCAAATGGCAAGTTTAACTCAAAAGGATGTAATCATTCATTAACTTCAAATGAGGGGAGTGGGGTCCTATATATAGGCAACCCACTCTTTACAATAAGTCCCTGACAAAATAAACAACTACAAATAACCAAGGGGGTTGGGAGTGCTAATGGGCCTAGTCCAACGAATGGGGCCCAATAGCTTACATTAGACATCATGATGATACCAAACATAGGAAAATAAGTGCTAGACTTAGGGAAATGACTCAAATAAAATGGAAATACATCAAAATGACTCAAAGGAAAACTACAAAATGGATAAGGGGCCTTAATAGAGTGAGGCCCAAACTCAACTAGCTCCCGAATGTGAAGAAGTGGACCCGAGCTAAAGGGAGTCGTGGGTGATGCCTCCATCACACGAGTTTCTTCGTGATGTGTCGACACGTCCAGATGACAGGTCGACACTTTGAGTGAAATTATCCTGTACTTGTCCAAACCAGAAATTAAACCAAGTTTGTTAGATATTTCACAAAGATATAATAATAATTTATAGATTGTTATCATCAAAATCAGGGGACACAACATCATACACTGTCAACAAAATGGGTCAAATCATGAAAACAAAACTCTTCGTTAACAATTCAGATATGGATAAATAAACTGTGTAGAAATTGTTCAAAACGAATAACGAAATTGCTTTGTAATGACAAAAGCTGCTCAGTCCAATTTCACAAAATGACTTAAGCAGTCTTTACTCTCAAATTAAGTTCAAAAATAAAATATCTAAAGTCATTGTTCAAGGAAAGGTAAACCAACAAAAGGAATAAAATCTTTCAATCATCTTGTGACTTAATTAGTCGCTGCCATGATAATTGCTCAACCTTTGCAGCAAGGAAAATTAAAGATTGAGTCGATATTTCACATCAATTATCTAAGGCTTAGTCGACTACTTGAAATAGAACATAATCGTAAAAGAACATAGTCAATATAGTTCCTCATGATTATATAGTCGATATTGGAAAGACAGAAACAAATCACATAGTCGAAAATAGAAAAGCTCACATAGTTGATATAAGAAAAAAAGACTGAACCAGTCACATAATTGATATCTTACGCATAGTCGAAATCTGCAAAGAAAAGATGATCACGTAGTCGAAGAGTTGAGACGAAGCACAGTTGAATCACATAGTCGATAACAAATTGCTTAGTCGATGTTCATCAACTATCGACTATCTCATATAAGCATTCAAATAATCGACTATCTGCACTATTAGTAATCGACTATCTTATACAATACAAATTGACTATATTAAATAGACAAAATCGACTATCTCAAAATACAAGTTGAAATAACATAAAAGTGGTTATCTGATGCAAGGTTTGACAAATCGGTCCGGGACGGCCCGAATCACCCGTCTCGGACCGTCCCAGTCATAGATCGGGATGATCGACCTGTGAGACGCAACCGAGATAATATATATAATATATTATATTTTTGATAAAATCTGATCGGTAGGTTTGTTTGTTTAAATCGCTTCACTGTCATTGGAGCGTCCTATGTTCGAATCTCAAAAGACGTATCAAAATTTTAATTTTTTTCACTTTTATTGAAACTATTGAATGGAAAAAATGTTAAAACCCATTGGCGCTAACAGGAATCAAACCTCGGTCGTCTCAATTACGCATAAGATCGCTTAACTAACTGACCTAACGAATAATTTGTGAAATTTTACTTATAATCTTTATATTAAAGTATTTATTTCGGATCGGTACGGAGCGGTATAATACCGTCCCGTCCCGTCCCAGGCCGTGACCGGAACGGTCGATACGATCGAGATGGCAAACTCTGATCTGATTAACACATATTATTTAAAAGTAAAATGTGGAACGTTGACTAAGCTACATTGAAATGGAATTCTTGTCAGCTATCCTGATGTGTCTGGTTAATTTTAGATAGTTGTTTAATTAAATGTCTTAATACAGATACATTAAATGGTCAGCTACTTCACTGTCTATATCTCTTATATTTTATCTAATGTAGCTGCATTGCATAACTAAAGTAAAACATGACTACCAGACATCAGCCTTATGTATGCATATCTTCAATAGCTAAAATTTAGGATGTGGTATACTCGTCAATAGACGAAAGAAAATATACAAATCAGCTGTTTGTCTTACATTTGTATATCCTCATAACTGAAATTCAGAAAATAGTATATGCATCAGTTGTTTGATTGATATTTTGCTTAAATCCATCAACATCTAGTGGGGTCAAATAATCCTATGAATTCATGTTATCAGTTGTCTAAACATCATGTAACAACTCGAATTTTTTTTAGATAAATAAAATAATAATATCTAAATTTTTACGCGAGTAAAATAATAATGTTTATTTAAAAATTTTTTAAATGAATAAGATAATATTATCTTTTGAAGCTAAAATTTAAAATTTTAATAAAAATATAAAAAAATATGGATCTTGTAGAAATCAATATTTTCAGCAACTTTGTCTAAAGAAAGAGACCCAAATAAAATTTGGTTTAAGCCCAAATAAGATAATTATGCTAAATCGGGCTTAGAACAACCCCGCCCAAATTCAATCCAATTAGGCCTTAATTCAAGCTCTTATAGGCTATAATCGAACGAAATCTCTTGGCCCATGCTAGGTGATCGATTTCCCTCGCTAAACCCTAACCCTAGACCCTCCAATTCGGCGCGACGGCGGCGGATTTGATCGACCCCGAGTTTCTCGCCATTTTCCCCTCTTTGGACTCTTTAGATCGATTCGATCGCTAGAAACCTCCTTAGACTTTATAAATAGGTGGCATTCGCTCCCTAGAAACCCTATTTTCTTCGACGGCTGGTGGCGTGCTCGATCGTTGGTGGATTCAGCGTTTAGGGCGGTTCGAGTTAGGGTTTCGGCGACTTCTTCCCCTTCACTTCTCGTCGATCTAAGGTAGGTTTCTCTCGGGCTAAACTGATAATAAAATATGACATCTTGTTCATCTTTTAGTTCTCTTTCATTTGATACTAGTTTGCCCAATTTTAGTACAGCATGTCGATCGAATTTGTGGTTTTACTTAGAGGTATATCCGAGAAGTTGCCTTCACTTTAAGTCCATCTTATGTTAGTTTATGTTAGTCTAAACCCTAATTAAAGTATGCTATCTTATTTGTCTTCGAATGCTCTTTCCAACGATACCAATTTGCCTAAATTCCGTTCACTATATTGATCGCAATCGTCGTTTTAGTCAAGGTCTGTCGGAGTTCGTCGCCGACAGATCTCAATTTTAAAAACGGTCCTACCAGTGACCGCTTCATGAAGAAAGGGTCACGCGATAGACCGTCTTATCACCCTAGTTTTTAAAAAATAATAATATTTTATGAACGCGTCTCTTCTCTTGGATGCGTCCTTGTATGTTTTATTATTATTATTATTATTAGCCAATATTCCCGAGAAATTATGGCCACGTCTTATCGTCATAACGCTTTAATTTGGATGCGTCCAGCCACCTGGACGCCTTCATTGAGTATTTAAAAAAAGGGATTTATTCTTATGGAAACGGTCCTTTCCTGACCGTCTATTTCGTAAGGCGGCCTCCCTCCTAACCGCTTTCTGGCCTCTCACAGCAAGAACGAGTGATTGTTTTTCTACATTTTTCGACTGATTGTTCGCCAATGTCCAACATGTTCCTCTGAGCATTAATGTTGCAGAACGCATTGTTAACTAGGGTAATGAAACTGTAATCAATTTTTATTATTATTCCCATGATTATTCCTCCTTGATTATCATCCTTATGTAACCATGAGAAAATTAGTAGAATAACATGTTTACCAAATGCTTGGTTAATTCATTTAATTTTACTATTTATAGCTTGCTGAATATTATGCATAATGTCATTGTTTGAGGGTCATACAACTCCGGTGGTATTGACTTACCACTTACGCCTTTTTTCGTTATTTTAAGCCCTAAATTCTTAGACATAGAATTCCTCTCCGTCGGATATTCCTTCTGCCGGACTAGGTGTTTATGTTCCGAGGCCTTCGTAACACTCCGTGAGCCTGGATTCTCACTAGGACGCCGAGTAGGTTGTACCATTAAATCCTGAACCCATTGGAAGTCTAATTTTGGCGGAACGAGGCCCTGTCAAAGTTCTGTCGAAATTCTGTCAGTTTTATGAAAACGGCCCTTCCAAGACTGCTATTTGATAGCTGCGGTCTTGCCTAGACCGTATTAATCTCGGAGCCATGTGGCCACTTTTTGAGACATCCATTCTCCCAGACGCTTTCATGTAAAAGCGTCCAGTTCCTCAGACATGTTCATGATTAGGACCTGACTCGGTTTAATCGGGTTGGTCTAACCCACTTGATTACGGTCTTCTCGTGACCGTCAACTTAGGGTAGCGGTCCAGGGTTGACCGTTTCTTCGTTCAGCAACCTGAGATTTTTCGTTTCTGTGGTTATTTTGTGTTAAACTGTTCCAGCCTCTCCAGGCTATTATATCTCGAGATTATGACCTTTGTGGAGTCTATTTTGACATTATATTTCACGAAAAATCATCCAATATCCTTCTTAAAGTCATTTTTCTTAAATGACTTTCCCTTGATAATTGGAAGTCTGCAAGGAATTTATTTCTTACTCGTGTTATCTTGCTTTCATGAGCTATTCTTGGAATTCCGATGCCATTAATAAATTGTCATGATTTGAGGGTCGAATGGGGTTCTATTTATAGCCAAAACTTGACCAAATTTGTCAAGATTCCTTGCCTAACAATGCCAAACTTCCAACTCCGAATTAAAAGAAAATTCTAATTTTTCTTCTTAACCTAGCCTCCATTTGATGTGAAACCAATGTAAAAACGGCTTGTCTAAGGTGGGCTATTAGGTAAGGGTCGATTTTTGTGCCAAACTTCTAGAAATGGGGTTATTTTAATCCCTTAAATTACATATTAAACACATGTTACGAATTTAGGTCAAATTATCCTTTAATAAATCCTTTAATCTATTAATCCAGCCTATTTTGGATTATCCAATGGGCCAATTGTGATCCTAGTCCATTACATGGACTTTTATTGGGCTTAATATCTATTTACTTCTAGTTAATTCAAGTAAATTCAATAAACTAGCTTATTTCATATAGGAAAAATGTAATTTGATTATTTCATGAAAATTTTAAATTACATAATGAAATTGAAAAAAATATTTCTCATTTTAATTATCGGGTTTCTACACTACCAATGGGAAGAAGAGACCGAATGGTGGTAATGGGGCTCATAAAGACAAGAAGGGTAAGAAGGGAGAGCAGCAGATCGTCCCTGTTAAGGAGAAGTGCGAGCATTGTGATAAAGGTGGGCATCGGTCGGAGGATTGTTGGAGGAACAAAGGGAAGTGTATCCGTTGTGGAAGCGGAGACCATAGAATTGCTCGTTGTCCCCTGATGAAGGAGCAGGCGCCACGAGATGGGCAACTGGAGGAACCGAAGCGGCGAGACAGGCTGCAAGGGATGGAAGGTAACTCTAAACCTGCCTTAACTTTATATTTTCATGCTTAGACTGGGTGATTTTGTATAATAGCATGAATTAGAATGGGTCTCGTCAGTCTGGAGTATTAGAAGATGCTTAAGAGTGGTAATTGTACCCCACAGTTAATTTGGAAAGAATCGTATGAATTTGGAGGATCAAATTCCTTAAAGTGGGGGAGGGTGTAGCAACTCGAATTTTTTTTGGATAAATAAAATAATAATATCTAAATTTTTACGTGAATAAAATAATAATGTTTATTTAAACTGAATTTTTAAATGAATAAGATAATATTATCTTCTGAACCCAAATTTAAAAATTTTAAGAAAAATATGCATCTTGTAGAAATCAACATTTTTAGCAACTTTGTCTAAAGAAAGAGGCCCAAATAAGAGAATTAGGCAAAATCGGGCTTAGAACAACCCCGCCCAAATTAAATCCAATTAGGTATTAATTCGAGCTCTTATGGGCTGTAATGGAACCCAATCTCTTGGCCCATGCTAGATGATCGATTTCCCTTGCTAAAGCCTAACCCTAGACCCTCCAATTCGGCACGACGGTGGCAGATTTGATCGACCCCGAGTTTCTCTCCGGTTTCCCCTCTTTGGACTCTTTAGATCGATTCGATCACTAGAAGCCTCCTTAGACTCTATAAATAGGTGGTGTTCGCTCCCTAGAAACCCTATTTGCTTCGACGGCTGGTGGCATGCTCGATCGTGGGAGGATTCAGCGTTTAGGGCGGTTCGAGTTAAGGTTCCGGTGACATCTTCCCCTTCACTTCTCGTCGATCTAAGGTAGGTTTCTCTCTGGCTGAACCGATAATAAAATATGCCATCTTGTTCGTCTTTCCGTTCTCTTTCATTTGATACTAGTTTGCTCAATTTTAGTACACCATGTCGATCGAATTTGTGATTTTATTTAGAGGTATATCCGAGAAGTTACCTTCACTTTAAGTCCATCTTATGTTAGTTTATGTTAGTATAAACCCTAATTAAAGTATGATATCTTATTTATCTTCGAATGCTCTTTTCAACGATACCAATTTTCCTAAATTCCGTTCACTATATCGATTGCAATCTTCATTTTAGTCAAGGTCGGTCGGAGTTCGCCGCCGACAGATCTCAGTTTTAAAAACGGTCCTACAAGTGACCGCTTTATGAAGAAAGGGTCACGCGATAGACCGTCTTATCACCCTAGTTTTCAAAAAATATATATTATTTTTTGAATGCGTCTTTTCTCATGGACGCGTCCATGCATTTTATTATTATTAGCCAATATTCCCGAGAAATTATGGCCGTGTCTTATCGTCATGACGCTTTAATTTGGACGCGTCCAGCCACCTAGATGCCTTCATTGAGTATTCCAAAAAAAACGGATTTATTCTTATGGAAACGGTCCTGTCCTGACCGTCTATTTCGTAAGACGGCCTCCCTCCTGACGGCTTTCTGGCCTCTCACACCAAGAACGTGTGATTGTTTTTCTACATTTTTCGACTAATTATTCGCCAATGTCCAGCATGTGTTGGATCGCTGGTTTTGATAATGACAGTTTCTGAGTCATGTGTGATAGAATTGTGGTCAGTGCATCTGATTAGAATATGTGATTAATTCATGTGAACTGTTTGCTTTGTGGATTGGTCACAAACCCTAATCTTGATAGTAACTTACTGATGAATCATGCTTAGCTGTTGGTGCTTTAATTCTTCAAGTTTATCTATTGAGTATGGTCCATGTGGTCCATGCTATTTCATAGACCAAGTCATAGTCAGTGCATGCAGTGTCTCGCTCATTATCTTGCTCGGTGCAACTCTTGTTTAGTTCTGCACCTAACGCGTAAGTGCTTGCCTCGGTGCAAGTCTTTTTTCATGCCCACATTCTATCGATTAGTCTCTTTCTCGGTGCATCCAAATGCATCATGTCTTCCTTGACTCGGTGCAAGCATTGTCTTGCATCTCTCTCTAATTAAGCTCATCTCTGACCAGCATCTCGGTGCAGATCTTGCTTGGACAGCCTAACCTAATTCGGTGCAATTCTTGTTTTTGCTTACCACCATCTCGGTGCAAGTTCTGTCTTGTATTTTCCTTTGTCCGTATACTCTTCTCCATTATCTCGGTGCAACTCGTGTCTGGACCGCAAATCCAACTCGGTGCATCTATTGTGTTACGCATTTTTTTTAGAGTCAGTGCACTGTTCGCCCTAGACATCTCTAGAGTCATTGCATATCTTTGGTCCTTCTTTTTTTTCTTTGACTCGGTGCATAGTCTTCTTCTTGTGCCTCTTGGGTTCATGTCGGTGCACATCAGTTGCACGGATGGTCACTAAGATTTGGGCATATGGTGTCATGCATATTTGTAAGTCAATATGGTGTCATGCATATGTGTAAGTCAATACATTTCTCACGTCTGGTTTTATCAACTCAGTGCATGCTATGTTTACTCTCTCATTACCTTAGTGCAAACTATGCTAAGTGCTTGACTAAGTGCCTTGCGTTTTTTGACAGAGTTTCTCTCCGAGGAGGGGCATGTGATCCAAGGCAGACCGACCTCCGAAAGAGTGCCACAAAGAAGGCTACAACGCTCAGATGGTGACACGTGGCAGAGAGCCTTCTGGAAGCCATTTGGGCGGGAGTTCACCCTCCACACGCCCAGGGCGTGAGCACGGGATTCAGAGACAGAAGATATATATATATATATCTCGGGTGAGATCAAGAAGATCATCCCTCTTGAAAGCAGTAAAAGAAGAAAGTGGAGAAAATCAGAGAGAGAGCAAAAGAAGAGTAGAAGAGAGAAGTGTTCGAAAAAGAAAAAGAGAGAGTTCGAGGAAGAAGAAGCTGCTGAAGATCTGCTATCTGTTGGCTTTTGGATCAGATCCAGACCAATATGCTCCTGCGAGAGCTACATTCTTATGCTTTATTTCCAGCTTTCCGTAGCTGAATTTTCTCACACTTATTTTTCCCTTTTCAACTGTGTTTTTTCGATTCTCTGGTTTGCGGTCGAGGCTCCTTCTGGGTGTTTAGGAGAAGTGAGGATTGGTCCTCCGGCTGTGGGCAACTGGGTGTTACTCACTGGGTTTCCTTCTGCTGCTGCAGGAGAAGAGAGAGTTGGTCTCTCCGGTCACTGGTGGTGGTGTGCCACTAGTGGGTTCCCTCTGGTTTAGAGGAAGGGAGACTGGTGTCTCCGGTTGCTTGTGACGGGTTGTCACTAGTAGTCCCCTCCGGTTTAGAGGAAGGGAGGTTAGCCTCCAGTTCTGGTTTTGTGGGCTGTAGAACCTGGTTGAGGGATTTGTCTCCCTCGGTTATCAAGCTGTTAGGCAGCGTCTTGTTTGCAGACTGAGTCTGCGTCTTGCATTTTGCAGGGGAAGCCTCACTCGGGTTAGAGTGAGGGGTGGATGTAGATCTGGGGTCTCGTGCTGTGGTTTGCTTCATGTGTTTTCTCCTTATCTTCTTCCCCCTCTTCACAGGTTGTGGTGTGATCTGTTTCAGCTTTCCAAACTTATAGTTCGCCAAGTGTTGGTGCTGTGTCTTGTGGACTCTTATATCTTAGTGTCTTTCGTGCATCAGTTTTGCATCTGGTTCTTATAGTGAAGCTGATTTATTTTATTAGGCAAAATTTCCCAATAGATCCATTCACCCCCCCCTTTGGATCTATTCCTATGCGCCACCGTTTCTATCAATTGGTATCAGAGCGAGGTTACTGTCTCATCAGATCCAATGATTCGCAGTAGATCCTGCAGCTTCTTTGGTGCATAACTGAGCGTGCTTTGCTTGTTGTTTTGAACTGTTTGTTGATTTACCTTCATGGCTCATCGACCGGTTTTAAATGGCTCCAATTTTAATTCGTGGTTTACCAGTCTGCGCAAGGGTTCCCCGTAAGCGACGCGCCGCAATGGTGCCCGTTTGAGGTTCTCGTGTGGGGTTGGACACACACGGGTAAAGAAGCAAGTCTAAAAACATAGGATCCATCTAGTTACTTGGAATATAGGAACTTTAACAGGTAAGGGTTTAGAATTAGTTAAGTTAATGAAGGACAGGAGGGTTAACATAGCTTGCCTACAAGAAACTAGGTGGAAAGGACATAAAGCTAAAGACATTGATGGATATAAAATTTGGTATACATGTAATAATAACTCTAGAAATGGTGTTGCTATAATAATAGATAAAAACTTAAAAGACAGAGTTGTGGAAGTAAATAGATTGGGGGATAGACTAATGGTAATTAAACTTATCTTAGGTGAGGATATTTTAAATATAATTAGTGCATATGCACCTCAAGTAGGATTAGAACAGAGCATTAACAAGTAACTTTGGGAGGCTATTGATAGTTTGATCCAAAATATCCCTAGTGAAGAGAGAATCTTTATTGGAGGGGATCTTAATGGTCATGTGGGTATAGATAATAGAGACTATGAGAGGATTCATAGAGGGCTTGATTTTGGCAATAGAAATGATATGGGTAACACTATTCTTGATTTTGCTATGGCCTATGATCTAGCAATTATTAATACCTTCTTTAAGAAGCGGGACGAACACTTAATAACATACAAGAGTGGAACACATATAAGTCAAATTGACTATTTTCTCATTAGGAAGGTCGATAGAGTTTTATGTAAAGATTGCAAAGTTATTCCAGGTGAGAGTGTAGCCCCTCAACATAGGTTGTTAGTAATGGATGTCACTATCCCTAAATTCAAAAGAAAGATCATTATAAATAATTATTCCAAGGTTAAATGGTGGAATTTAAAAGGTAAAAGTTTAGAAACTTTTAAAAATCATCTATTCAAGAAAAATATTTAGAATTTAGAACAAGGAACTAATGTAATGTGGAATAATGTTACAAATTGTATAACGAGGGTTGCAAAACAACTCTTAGGCGAATCTAAAGGTAAAAAGAATTTAGAAAAAGAGACTTGGTGGTGGAGTGAGGAAATCCAAAATACCATTAGAGTAAAAAAAGAATGCTTTAAAGTTTGGCAAACTAAAAAAAATGCTCAAACCCTAGAAGCCTATAAAATCGCTAAAAAGAGAGCTAAGAAAATAGTTAGCGAAGCTAAATCAAAGGTATTTGAAGATTTATATAATAAATTAGGAACCCAAGAGGGTGAAAAGGACATATTTAAACTTGCTAAATTAAGAGAATGGAAAACTAGAGATTTAGATCATGTTCGGTGCATTAAAGGTGAAGATCAAAGGATTTTAACTAAGGATCTTGAGATTAAAGGGAGGTGGCATAGCTATTTTCAGAAGTTACTTAATGGAGATTCCGTCAAGGATTCATCTTTAGAAGGTACCCAAGAGTCCACAATATTTGATAAATATCAATATTTTAGGCGTATTAAGATGTCAGAAGTGGAGGATGATTTAAGGAAAATGAAAGTGGGCAAGGCCTTAGGACTAGATGGCTTACCTATTGAAGTATGGAAAGGCCTAGGAGATATTGGTATTCAGTGGCTAACCAAATTTTTTAATACAATTTTAAAGGAACGGAGAATGCCAGAAGTTTGGAGAAAAAGTGTTGTAGTTCCTTTCTATAAAAACAAAGGAGATATTCAAAGTTGTAATAATTATCGTGGAATTAAACTTATGAGTCATACTATGAAACTTTGGGAAAGAGTAATTAAAAAACGCCTCCGTTGTATGACTACTGTATCGGAAAATCAGTTTAGTTTTATGCCAAATAGATCTACTACAGAAGCTATTTTCTTACTACGGCAGCTAATGGATAAGTATAGAGAGATGAGAAAAGATTTGTATATAATTTTTCTTGATTTAGAGAAGGCATACGATCGAGTACCGAGAGAATTGATTTGGTGGACATTAAGAAAGAAAGGAATCTCTCAAGGATATGTTGATTTGATTAAGGATATGTACGGCAGTGCTATTACTAGTGTTCGAACTATTGCTAGGGAGACTGGTGAATTTCCCGTTTCTATAGGTTTGTATCAAGGTTATACACTAAGTCCGTATCTCTTTGCCTTAGTTATGGATGAAGTAACTAAACAATTGCATGAGGATATCCCTTGGTGTATGCTATTTGCAGATGCTATTATTTTAATTGATGAGAGTATTGATGCTCTAAATGCTAAGTTAGAGCGTTGGAGACTTGCCTTAGAGTCTAAAGGTTTTAAAATTAGTAGGAGTAAGTCAGAGTTTATGTATTGTAATTTTAGTAATGGGAGAGTGGTTCAGGAAGATATGGTTCTAATTGATGAACATAACATTCCGAAAAGTAGTACCTTTCGATACTTAGGGTCTATCATACAAGAGAATGTGGAGATTTATGATGACGTTACACATAGGATTAAGGCAGGCTGGTTAAGATGGAGAAGTGCATCAGGTGTCCTTTGTGATCGTCGTATGCCTGTGAAACTCAAAGGGAGGTTTTATAGAACGGCTGTGAGACCTACTTTGTTATATGGTACCGAGTGTTGGGCAGTACGAAAGGAACACATCCACAAAATATGTGTAGCAGAGGTGAGGATGTTGAGATAAATGTGTGGCAAGACTAAGAAAGACAAGATGAGGAATGGGCGCATCTGTAAGGACTTAGGGATAGCTCCAATTGATAGTAAAATGAGAGAAAATAGACTCAGGTGGTTTGGACATGTGTTTCGTCGCCCTAACTCAACGCCGGTTAAAAGATGTGACCAAATCTTAGTGGATGCTAGTAAAAGAGCTCGAGGAAGGTCTAAAATGAGATGGTGCGATGTTATTAGGAAGGACATTAGTTCCTTGAGTTTAAATATGAATATTGCACTTGATAGAAATCTTTGGCGGAACAGGATTTATGTAGCCGACCCCAATTAATTGGGATAAGGCTCTGATGATGATGATGATGATGATGACTAGTCTGCGCAGCTATGTCATATCAGATGACCCTGATCTATGGAAGCTAATTTCACACGGTCCACACATATTACCAAAGAAAAGGTCCAAATGGACAGAAAGTCATAGATCGAAGTGTGATGAAAATCAGAAAGCCTTGGACTTAATGAAAGCAACCACTAACAAGGCTTTCCACTCTTATTTTCATGATTGCAGGTCAGCTAAGGACATCCTGAACAAACTGAAGATGGCATGCCATGAAAAGGAAAACCAAAAATGCATGATGGCTGAAGGGAGCAATGAAAGCAAGGATGAAGAAGAGGTAAACAATCCTTTCGCTAGCTTTACTTTAAAGGACTGGGAAGATGCATATGCTAACTTGCTAGAATCTTTTGAAAAACTAAGAAAGAATAATAAAACCTTGAAAAAGAAGTTAAACAATCTTGAGAATGCTAACTCTACTAGTGAGGACAATAAAATTCTGAAAATAGAAAATGAGATATTCAGAAGACAATTAACAGATTTTGATGCCATTACTTCAGAATTGGAACATTTGAAGTCTGAGAATGAAAAACTCAAAAACCAGTCCAAGGAATCTGAACATAAATCAATGAAGCTTGAAAATGAAAATAGATTGATTTCTGAAAAATTGGAGGCTGATAAAGTAATAAATTTAGAGCTTTAGAAAAACTTTGACATACTTCTATCAAAAAATCAACAAGAAGTGTTTAAAGAATGTCAAAATTCTCTAAGTGATTTGGTGTTTGATGATGCTCTCCAGGAACAAAACAGTAAACTGGAAGAGGAAATTGACAAGCTAAAACACCTAAACACAGCTATATCTGACACACTAGTCACGCTTGAGAAAGGTAAATGCGTGAGCATGGATAGCTCTAATGAGTTGCAAAATACTGAACATGAAATTGAAAGTTTAAAAACTGTTAATCAAATGTTGAATGAAAATGCTACATCTTATGAAGAGAAGATAGCTGGATATGAGCTCCGTGTCTCAGAACTTGAAACTGAAATTTCTAACTTAAACAAATCTCTGGAAAAATTTGTGAGTGGAAAAGATAATCTAGACAAGCTCCTTGGCTGTAAGGTGAACTTCCAACGTGAGGGTCTGGGTTTTAACCCAGCTAATAAAAAGGGCTTTGATAGTAAGCTCCACACTTCCTTTGTGTGTAGTTCTGGGCCAAATAGCACATTCAGTGCACCTACCTTCCAATTCAGTGCTCAGAAAAACAAAAAATCCACTATCAGTCCCAAACCTGTAGAACAAACTCAAACAGTGAAAAAGAATGAAAATCCATGAAAAAAGAACAAAAACACTCATGTTGGCACAAAGAATGCTGCACACAAGTCACATGCACCTCCACACATTCATGCAAAGAAAACTTCATGTCATTATTATGGAAAAATTGGTCATGTGATGCACAATTGTTATATCCTAAAATCTGATGAATTGAATTTTTATAAAGGGATGAAGAAAATAAAAAAATTCAGGAAACTCACATGTGCACATTACTAAAAGGTCATTCAAGAATTAGTTTGCCCAGAAAAGGCAATTCAGATGTTTCCACTATGGTAGATTTGGTCATGCAATTCATGACTGTTGGTTTGTGAAAGAGAATGAGTGTAAGGCTTTTAGGAGGAACATTGTTCCTAGAACTCCTCCAAAGAGACCTTATTGCAATGCATGTGGTAAGTCCGGCCATACAGTTGAGCACTGTTGGCATTCTCAATGGAAAAAGTTTAATTATCAATCTGTTAAATTCCCTGTAAGTAGAAACAATTCTGTTAGGAATGAATTTGCATGTGAAAGAAAATATCATGCATGCTTTAAGTGTGGAAAGTCAGGCCACAGAGCTATGGATTGTTGGCTGGCAGAAAACAAAAGAAGAAATGTCCATGTAAACAACAGAGAATTTCATTCATATGCACATAGATTTCATGCTTATATTAATGTACACAATAAGAACAGAAATTCTATTGTCTCATGTGATTACTGCGGGCAGGTTGGGCATTCTATGAATAATTGTCTTTTAATGATGCTTATGATATGAAAGCCGAAAGATTGTGGAAAGCACCCAAAAAAGTACTACTAATCATGCAGGACCCAAGACCGTTTGGGTACCTGCCCATGCCAAATAGAGTGCTAACTTGCAGGTATGCCGTGGAATGAAATAAAGGGGTAACTGAGCCACGGCATTCGAAGGAGAAAACCCAATGTCTGGATTTCTATTCAGGTCAGTCTTCCAATCGTACTAATGTTAATGTTCTAGATAAATGCGTGCAAATAATAAGAGTGCTTCTGAATTGTTACTACATGAATTGTCACTCTCTCTACATGTTAGCTCTTCGCACAGAACATTATTATGAAAATCTAAAAAGAGGCACTTGAATGTGTGCACAAGGGCCTAGAAATAAAACATGTTTTTACCTCTCTCTATCTGCAAGAAAAAAAAAGTGCTGCCTAATTATGGATCTTGGCACTCAGTAAGGGGGAGTTGAACTATTCTGAGTGGAATGAAGTAGTTGGTGCACTTTATGAGTTTGAAAGCTAGAAGTGTTTAAGATGAGATGTTGAGCTGAAATTGTCAGGTCTAATCAGAAGTGGTTGGGTCAAGAGTTGGCTAAGAATATCCTTGGATTAAAGCAGTCTACAACTCTACATCAATTTCGACCTCTACTCCAATGTTGTTGGAAAGCTCACCTCTTCATCCTTCATCTTTATCATCAAATGATCCATCTCCTCTCATCTAAATTCCTTTCCCATGGGCTGACACTTAGGGGGAGCAATGTATGGAACATTATTATCCTTGTCCAACGTGCATTATTATGACCAAAAACCACTCCCAGAAGTGTATGAAGATGTTGGTCTTCCCTATTGAGTGATCTTCGGCCTATAAAGATTATATCTTATGGTTAATTGTTCAAGAGAACTCTTGAAAGCATTATCACTGGAGATGAAAACACTCTTAATAACTAGAAATGTCCAACCTAATAAAATTCATCAATATGAAATTCATGAGTTTTGGGATAATCTGGTAAGAGAAAATGTCTTATAAAGTGCTTTTAAATCATGCTTCCAAGCTAATATGAAGTAGAC
Source organism: Amorphophallus konjac (assembly GCA_022559845.1). NCBI lineage: Eukaryota > Viridiplantae > Streptophyta > Magnoliopsida > Alismatales > Araceae > Amorphophallus > Amorphophallus konjac. The sequence goes on from CM040121.1 coordinate 156,673,822, forward strand.
CAGGGAATACGCCATCAAGTAAAATAAACAATAATGGCAGAGCAATGGGAAATTTCTGAGAAACTAGTCATCTAGATCAAAGAAATCTAGAAATTATGTCATGAAGAAATAAGCTATCTCTGTTCGTAAAAAGAGGCAAGAAGGTAGACTGTGCTGAGTAACCAAGGTTTCTGGTGTCTGATAAACATGTCTCCTTGTGTAAAAAGGCCAGTCTTACTGAAATGCTCCAATAAAAAAAATTAAAAAAGGGGGGGCAAAAGAAAGAATAGATGTGGTTGACTCTGGTTCCACCTCAGGGGCTGAAACTGAATTTAAAACACAATATAAGACATATATATGAAAACCAGCTTTATCTTATGAAAATAATGAGTTACCTTGGTGACTTTTTATTAATTGGACATTGACATGTGACTAAAAGTGTTTATCTCCATTGGGTATGTGTTAAAAGATGAACCTTTGAGCGATAGACATATAAGATATAAGTTTAATACGCCAAAGACCATAAAGGAGGTGAAGAAAAATATTCTATACACGAGAGGGGCAGTTCGGGGATAAAGTGTACATCAAAAAAAAAGAGGATAATGCATTTTATACATTGTTTAACCCTAAAAGTGCCGATTGAACTTCCGCCCTTTTTCTTTTTATAAGCCAGGTCATTTCCTCTCTCATGACTTCTCATCGTAAGCGTCTCTCCAGTCTTCTTCTCCGCCGTTTCTGCTTCTCGCCCTTTCACGTGCCGATCACCTGGTTCATCTTCCACCCTTGTCGTTCTCGAAAGAGGACGTCCTCGTCTCAATCACAATCATATGTGATGTCTATTCCGTCAACTAAGACCGAGGGGAAGAAAGAGGTGTCTGAGGAGCATCTGCCGCCAACTCAAGACATCAGCATGTCCGAAAGAGAAAATGATTCTGAGAGCAATAGCAAGGAGGGGCCTTCTGGAGATGCCCAAGGAAAAAGGAAGGCCGATGAACTCGTCCATCTCGAGGAAGCAAAGGCTGAGAAAAGCGAAGAAGTTCCAGAAAGAAAAAAAAGGAAAGGAAAAGAGATAGTGGGGGAATCTTCTGAAAACAAAATGTCTAAGGATCCAACTGAACCATTTGCCGAGGATACACAAATTTTTGAGGAAGAACATCCGGTCTACAATGTCGAGTATCCTGAATCAAGCACTTCGTCTGCAAGTTCTACCAAAGCCAATAGTGAGCCGAATATTTTTGATCTGCTCAACAATCTGTCAACTTTGGTTCAAAATCAGAGTAAGAAGTGTCTTCCCAGCTTCTGTACATAAATCTTTATCTGAACAAAATGAGCACAAGACTACATCTTCTAGAGCTCAGAGTGAATACGCAGTGGACACAATTTGTGGCTGAAAAACGGAGGGCATATGATACGATGCAAGAGTTCTTAGGAAAGCTCTTAGGTCTGATTGATAGAATAGGGGAGGCGGTTAGCAGTGTTCAGAGCACTCAGACCAATTCTTACAAGACTCTTGTCACTATCCTTGACAAGACCTACGATATCAACATTGAGCTTGCGAAGATGAGGACTCTGGATCATCCCTTCCTCACTGGTCAACAGGAGATCCGTACAGCATTGGACAAAGCTCAATCTGAAGTTGCTGCCGTTGTAGCCAGACTTGAAAAATTCTTAACAGAGCAAGCGGATATGTCCTCTCTCTCGGCCAGTATTAACGGCACTATTTTCTACTGCTTTGAGCAGCTGTCCAACTCCTTGCAGTCTCTTCAGAATTCCATCCTGGATAGAACCCCTCAAGGAGGAAATTCAAGTTCTGCTCCTCCCAGAGATCTGAGAGACCCCAGAAGCTCCTACGATTTTTGATAATGACAAAGGGGGAGAGAAGATGTCATGTAGTTGTGATCTATTGATGATGATTTTTTATGGATATTGCATAAAACCTTCCCTGTGGATGACTTTAAGGTTTTGATGAATCTTAGAGTTCTGATGGTAACTGTTTACACCTGATTCATATTGCTTTCTGTGCTAAAGTAGTGGTTGCTATATGTATGACATATTTTGCTTAATTCATTATGTGAATTATCATACATGACTCATTAGGTTGTCATCATCAAAAAGGGGGAGATTGTTGGATCGCTGGTTTTGATAATGACAGTTTCTGAGTCATGTGTGATAGAATTATGGTCAGTGCATCTGATTAATTCATGTGAACTGTTTGCATGGTGGATTGGTCACAAACCCTAATCTTGATAGTAACTTACTGATGAATCATGCTTAGCTATTGGTGCTTTAATTCTTCAAGTTTAACTGTTGAGTATGGTCCATGTGGTCCATGCTATTTCATAGACCAAGTCATAGTCAGTGCATGCAGTGTCTCGCTCATTATCTTGCTCGGTGCAACTCTCGTTTAGTTCTGCACCTAACGCATAAGTGCTTGCTTCGGTGCAAGTCTCTGTTCATGCCCACATTATGTCGATTAGCCTCTTTCTCGGTGCATCCAAATGCATCATGTCTTCCTTGACTCGGTGCAAGCTTTGTCTTGCATCTCTCTCAAATTAAGCTCATCTCTGACCGGCATCTCGGTGCAGATCTTGCTTGGACAGCCTAACCTAGTTCGGTGCAATTCTTGTTTTTGCTTACCACCATCTCGGTGCAAGTTCTGTCTTGCCTTTTTCCTTTGTCCGTATACTCTTCTCCATCATCTCGGTGCAACTCGTGTCTGGACCGTAAATCCAACTCGGTGCATCTACTGTGTTACGCATTTTTTTTAGAGTCAGTGCACTATTCGCCCTAGACATCTCTAGAGTCATTGCATATCTTTGGTCCTTCTTTTTTTTCTTTTACTCGGTGCATAGTCTTCTTCTTGTGCCTCTTGGGTTCATGTCGGTGCACATCAGCTGCACGGCTGGTCACTAAGATTTGGGCATATGGTGTCATGCATATTTGTAAGTCAATACGGTGTCATGCATATTTGTAAGTCAATACATTTCCCACGTCTGGTTTTATCAACTCAGTGCATGCTATGTTTACTCTCTCATTACCTCAGTGCAAACTGTGCTAAGTGCTTGACTAAGTGCCTTGCATTTTTTGACAGAGTTTCTCTCCGAGGAGGGGCACGTGATCCAAGGTAGATCGACCTCCAAAAGAGTGCCACAAAGAAGGCTACAACGCTTACATGGTGACACGTGGCTGAGAGCCTTCTAGAAGCCGTTTGGGCGGGAGTTCACCCTCCACACGCCCAGGGCGTGAGCACGGGATTCAAAGACAGAATATATATATATATCTCTCTCTCTCGGGCGAGATCAAGAAGATCATCCCTCTTGAATGCAGTAAAAGAAGAAAGGGGAGAAAATCAGAGAGAGAGCAGAAGAAGAGTAGAGGAGAGAAGTGTTCGAAAAAGAAAAAGAGAGAGTTCGAGGAAGAAGAGATATAGTGAAGCTGCTGAAGATCTGCTATCTGTTGGCATCTGGATCAGATCCAGACCAATATGCTCCTGCGAGAGCTACATTCTTATGCTTTATTTCCAGCTTTCCGTAGCTGAATTTTCTCACACTTGTTTTTTCCTTTGCAACTGTGTTTTTCTGATTCTCTGGTTTGAGGTCGAGGCTCCTCTTGGGTGTTCAGGAGAAGGGACGATTGGTCCTCCGGCTGCGGGCAACTGGGTGTTACTCACTGGGTTTCCTTCTGCTGCTACAGGAGAAGGGAGAGTTGGTCTCTCCGGTCACTGGTGGTGGTGTGCCACTAGTGGGTTCCCTCTGGTTTAGAGGAAGGGAGACTGGTGTCTCCGGTTGCTCGTGATGGGTTGTCACTAGTAGTCCCCTCCGGTTTGGAGGAAGGGAGGTTAGCCTCCAGTTCTGGTTTTGTGGGCTACAGAACCTGGTTGAGGGATTTGTCTCCCTCGGTTATCAAGCTGTTAGGCAGCGTCTTGTTTGCAGACTGAGTCTGCGTCTTGCATTTTGCAGGGGAAGCCTCACTCGGGTTCGAGTGAGGGGTGGATGTAGATCTGGGGTCTCAGATCGAACCACCTAAAAAATCAGTGTGATGTGGTTTGCTTCATGTGATTGCCCCTTATCTTCTTCCCCCTCTTCACAGGTTGTGGTGTGATTTGTTTCAGCTTTCCACACTTATAGTTCGCCAAGTGTTGGTGTTGTGTCTTGTGGACTCTTATATCTTAGTGTCTTTCGTGCATCAGTTTTGCATCTGGTTCTTATAGTGAAGCTGATTTATTTCATTGGGCAAAATTTCCCAATAGATCCATTCACCCCCCCCCTTTGGATCTATTCCTGTGCGCCACTGTTTCTATCAGCATGTTCCTCTGAGCATTAATGTTGCAGAACACATTGTTAACTAGGGTAATGAAACTGTAATCAATTAATATTATTATTCCCATAATTATTCCTCCTTGATTATCATCCTTATGTAATCATGTGAAAATTAGTAGAATAATATGTTTACCAAATGCATGGTTAATTCATTTAATTTTGCTATTTATAGCTTGCTGAATATTGTGCATAATGTCATTGTTTGAGGGTCATGCCACTCCGATGGTATGCCTGGCGATGGACGTATCTCGCTGACCGTGGACGAGCTAGCGGCGCTAGACAGCCAGCGTCACTCGAGGAAACGGAGTAGGGGTCCTGCTTTGGTCTGAAGTCGGGCCCTACCACCATCATTCGAGGCTTCCTTGCCTGAGGTTCCTCCCCCGCCATCCCATACTGAGGAGCGCGAGCCCGTTCCGTCTGCGGTCGTTCCAATGGGGGAGGTGCTTGATGAGTGTAAGGCCCCCGTTGCCGATGAAGCGGCCCACCTTCTGCCGTCCGAAGTTCCCCGCGCACTCGCCATGTGCCGTCCGAGGAGACCACGATTGGGTATGCGAGCGTTGCGACGGTCGCTGAAATTATCAACAAGAGTATCGGGTGGCGCGAGCGCACCGGGCTGTTCGGCCCTGGGGCCGAGGAGGAGCTGACGAATCTGGCCGCGAAGAGCATATGCACGGTTTCTAGGGCCTTGGGCTTGTGGAGACACCACTTTTCAGGCGTTGCGCGGGAGCTGGAGGCCAGTCGGGCCGCGCAAGCCAAATTGACGGCCAACTAGGAAGAGCTCGAGGGGCGTCTGAGGCTGAAGTCGTCGGGCTCCGAGAGCAATTGAGTCATGTGGAGTGGGTCCTCGCCGAGATGGAGCGAGATCGAGACTTTTTTCGCGCTCGGGCCGAGACAGCTGAAGCCCAAGCGTCCAACCTGGGGGCACTGCTCAAGGCCATCGAACTTCGGGCCTAAGAAGTGGAAGTGCAGGTTGAAAACCTGAGCTTGCCGATGTCCACTGCCGGTGAGGAGGCAGTGGAGAGCTTTCGCTTATCCTCAGCTTATCGAACCGAGCTGACCACATCAGCCTTGGAAATCTTTGGGTCGGCACGTGATCGCGGTTTCTGGGAGGGGTGGATGGCTACTCTCTAGGCTGCAGCCGAGGATCTTGGCATTTCGGCGCCCCCTCTTCCTCCTCTGATGACGCCCTATGGCCCTGAGGCCAGTGGTGGTGAGGAGGAGCTTGGTGACGAGGAGCTTGGTGACGAGGAGACTGGGGCCGAGGACCGCGCACCGGAGCCGAGCACTAGTGGGCACGCACCTGTTGACGTCCCATCGGTAGAGGGGGGCTCAGTTGACTTGATCGATGATCCGCCACCTCTAAAAGCCACTGCAGAACGTGAGCCCGAGGATACTGGGTCATGTGACGTCGCCACCAGGGCGACCCCTTGAGAGGGTGCCTGTCCTTTTCCTTTTCTTTCTTTCGTAGTTTTTTTTCTTTCTTGTTCTATTGGGGCAGTTGGTCCTTCTTTTATAAACCTTTTGATTTTGGAATGAAGACTTTCTTTTCTTTCGCAACCTCTGGAGCCACGGGTGCCTGCCACGTATCTTGCTTCTTCTTTTTTGATTTGCCTTGAGATCTCTTGGAGATACGGAATGGCGCCTTGGGAATTACTCCAAGAGAGCGTGACTCTCGGGATCCGTCGCTTCGATTTCCACGAAGTTGGGAAGGCAGTGAGTTCCCTCCTTTTTCTGGGGACTGCGCTTCCCTCTATAAGTAGTAGCCTTCGCTAAACCTCAAGGTCACCTTTGGTTATAAGATGTCATCGGAGGAATTTGGCACTTTGTTTGATGATGGATCCTTGCAGGTTCCCCACCAGTGCCTACACCTCCGGAGGGAAGCGCTGTCGGCGCCGTGGCCACCGTGGCCAATACCGGGAGAGAACCATGGTGGAGGCGCCTCCGAGGACTATAAGCTAGGTTATCTGGCTGGCTGGTAGGAGGCTTTGGAGAAGGTCAATCGCCTGTACTCCGGCTGGGGGATCTTGCTCCTTGAATCGGATAGGTTCCGTCCCTAAGGGCATGAGATATTTCCTTGTATTCCTCTCCCCTATTTTTAAGCAAAGTTTTTCTCCGCCTCCCGCTTTGAGGTGTATGCTTGTTTTTCATCTTCTCTCTTGGTTTGCAGGTGCATGATGAGGTGCCTTCTGCTGGTGGTGGGAGGCGTCTCTTACTTGTAGGTAGTAGTGATAGTGGGTAGGCTTGTTGGTATAATGTGTTGGCCTCGTAGTCCACCCGGATCCTTTCGGTGTCGACGCAACGGTGCCAAGTCTTACCAAGGTCGCTGCTTTAGAAGAGAAGGTCCTCGGCCTTTTTCCTAGTGCAGGCCTCTGGGTGGGCGTCTCTCCTGTTGGTCTGCTTCCTCAGAAGTGGTGGTGCTAAAAGATGTGTTGCCCATTGAAGTCGTCTTGGTGGTCGCTGGCAGGTATCCTGACAGCTGCGGCATCGGAAGGACCGAATGCTGAAGACTGGAGCGACTGTGGTGCCACCGTAGCCTTCTACTTGTCTTGTTTTTCCATATGCTTGTATGTATGCGTATTGAGGCTTGCCCATTTGTATTTTGACTAAAGAAATAAAATCCTTTAGCTTTGGAACTATGTTGATGTGTACCTCTTGGCGGAAGATGTTCGCATGTGCGGTGAGTTTATGAGAGCTTGGTGGTCTGTTATGTCCCTATGTTTTGATGATAGCAATCACCATGAGTCAATGTGCGTTTGCCATTTGTTGCATGATTCAATATGTGTTTTACTGTATTATTCTTGTGTATTTGGTCATGCCTTTGCTCATTGCATATAGGCCAGTGCATTTACATGCATACATAAAGTCAAACGAAACGAAACGTCAACTCACTGCACATGAAGTCAATGCATCTCCATATGTGCACATTTCACCTAATTGCACAAGGTCCGTGCAACATTCAAGTCCGTGCACATTTGATTGGCATTTTGAAGTCAATGAATGCTTGTCACAAGGTCTGTGCATTTCTATGTTCACGATGCATACTTAAGGTCGATACAAATTTTTATCTTGTGCCTAGCTAAGTCTGTGCACGTTAGGGTTTTGGCATATAAGGTCCGTGCATATCCTTGAAACCAACTCCGTGCACATTTCCCTTATGCATATAGAGTCCGTGCATATTTGTCTTGTTGATATTAAGAGTCAATGCATGTAGAAGGTCCGTGCATGTAGAAGGTCAGTGCATGAAGAATGATCATGCAGAGTTTGCTTCACAGAGTCTGTGCATGTTTACATGCTAGCTGTCATAAGGTCTGTGCATCCTTCGCTGAGTGCAAGTCAAGTCGTTGCACGTTACTCAAAGTCTGTGCAAGTTTCTGTCATCTGCATGACAAGCTTGGTGCAAACCTTGCCCTGCAAAATTCAAGGTTTGTGTAGGTCTCGCATAGATTAGTGCATATGGCATATCAGGTCCATGCATACTAGGGCCGTGCATTTCATAGTCGGTGCATATCTTGCTGAAACATAGGCATAGTCGGTGCAATTCTTGCTGTGAGCTTATAAAGGTCTGTGCAAGTTTTGTCTTGTGCAAAACACGGTTGCATTTGTTCTTTACATAGTCCGTGCATGTTTTTGCTGTTTGATCTGTGCACATTTTAGAACATGCTAAATCAGGTCCGTGCACATTCTGCTTGTGCACGAATAAGGTTTGTGCACATATACATAAGTGCACTACATGGTCTGTGCATATGTGCATATAGACTTATATGGTTTGTGCTTAGATTCATATACACACTATAAAGTCTTTACATCTTTCATACTTAACTGAAATTCATTTATGCACAGTGACTCTCATATAAATAGGTCAATACACAATAGCTATCCATTCATGACTACAATATGTTTGACAAAATGCCCTCTATCCTATTGGCAGGAGTCTAAGTGTGAGGAGCCCTAGGGCAACTGAGGGAACCAGGATCAAACACCTGAGAAGCATGGGACAGACATCATCGTTACTCACGCGTGAGGACAACCGAACCAATGATTGGCACGTGATCCAAGATAGATGCATCCAGAAGTTGCCACGTGAATTCTCCTTCATCCAAACTATGACATGTGGCTAAGAACTTCCTGAAACCTCTAGGCGGGAGTGTTCCCTCCACACGCCGGATGCGTGAGTCCGTGGGACCCCAAGGTAGAAGCTCTATAAGAAGGCCCCTTTCTGTGATTAAGAAAATACGAAGAGCAGAAGAAGAATATAGATCTGAGGAGAACCAAAGAGAAGAAGAAGAGTGCGGCCAAAGAGAAGAGTACGAGAGCCAGTAGTAGAAAAAGAAGAAGAAGTCCAGAGAGAGCGAGAGAGCTACAAAGTGAAGAGAGAGAGAGAGAGAGGAAGAACTGAGAAGTGAAGAGAATGCTAAGGAAGGAGAAGAGAGAGTTTCTCTTGAAGACTTGTTTTGGAATTGCTCTTCAGATCTACAGTTATTTTTATTCTTATTTTTGTTTTTTGTTTGTTCTTTCCATTTGCTCAGTGTATTTTTTTGATTCTCTTGTTTGTGGTCGGGGTTCCTCCTGTGGACTCAGGAGAAGAGAGACTTGGGTCTCTGGTTGCTAGTGACTGGGTGTCACTAGTGGTTCCCTCCGGTTTGGAGGAAGGGAGGATTGGTCCTCCGGTTTGCAAGTGACTGGGTTTCGCTTGTGGTTTCCCTCTAGTTTAGAGGAAGAGAGACTTGGGTCTCTATTTTGTAAGTGACTGGGCGTCACTAGTGTTTCCTTTCGGGTTGGAAGAAGAGAGGAGTGTGTTCCTCTGGTTCAAGCTGTTAGGCAGCGCTTGTAGGCAAGCTGTGATGCCCAGTTGTTTCAAGCTGTTTGGCAGCAGTAAGCCACACTCTGGTTGGAGTGTGGGGTGGATGTAGGTCTGGAGGACCGAACCACCTAAAACTCCTTATGCATCGTGATCTGATTACCTCTATGAGTTTGCTAGATGCATGTTTAGGATCGCGATCTAATTACTTTTCACTCATGGTAGATGAATGCTTGGGATCGGTTCAATTGCATAGAATTACTGTGTTTGCTGGGCATGCTGGTTATGTGTTCTATCATGTGTCTCGTTAGAACATCTGTTTAGATCAAGCTGTTTTACTGCGTTCCAATGTTCTACAGTTTTATTCATGCTAAGTGCCAAAGTAAGATCACAGGTTGTGCATGTTAAGTGTTCGAAAGAGATTCGCATTAGGTTGACTGATTAAGTGTTTGAGTGTGAATCTTACTAGAACACCTGCATTATTGAACCATAGTTTTTATTTTCGCAAGATTTTATGAGTTCAGTGATAATTGGGATCTAAGATTAAAATTGGGCAAATATTTTTCAAAGGGGATTCATTCACCCCCCTCTGAATCCGGACCTTGCACCCCAACAAGTGGTATTAGAGCGGGTCTCTGATTCATCAGATCCAACGATCTGCAGAGGACCCTGCTACCTCCTGGTGCACTGCTTGTTCTAATTCTTTAGTCTGATTTGCTTTTATGGGTCATCCACCGATTTTCGATGGATCTAATTTTAGTAATTGGTTAGGCAGTCTGTGCGGCTTTATAAACTCTATAGATCCAAAACTATGGAATCTCATTAAACTTGGTCCACATGTCTTGCCTCGAGAGGAGAGTAAATGGTCCCAGAAGGACAAACAAAAGAATCTTGAGAATATACAAGCTCTGAACATTATGCAGAAAGCAGTAGATGCTAATGTCATATTCTCAATTCCTACCTGCAGGACTGCGAAGGAGATCTGGGATTCAGTCATCACATTTCATGAGAACCCAAAATGTATGATGGCTGAAGGAAGCAATGAAGGTGAGGATGAAGAAGAGATAAACAACCCTTTCGCTAACTTTACTTTAGATGATTGGGTAGATGCATATGCTAGTTTGCTAGAGTCCCATGAAAAACTGAGAAAACAGAAGACATCCCTAAAAAAGAAGTTAAACAAATTTGAGAATGCTGAATCTGTAGGTGAGGACATTGAAATTCTGAAAACAGAAAATGGTATATTTAGAAGACAACTGACAGATCTTGATACTCTTAGTACAGAACTTGATTTCTTAAAATCTGAGAACAAGAAACTTAAAAACCAGGTTCAGGAATCAGAACATAGATCTGAAAATCTTGAAAGTGAAAACAGATTGATCTATGAAAAATTGGAGAATGTTAGATTAATAAATTTAGAGCTTCAGAAAAACTTTGACAAACTCCTATCAGAAAATCAACAAGAAGTGTTTAAAGAATGTCAGAATTCTCAAAGTGATTTGGTGTTTGATGATGTACTCCAGGAACAAAATAGTAAACTGGAAGAGGAAATTGACAAGCTAAAACACCTAAACATAGCTCTATCAGAAATACTCGTCACACTTGAGAAAGGTAAATGCGTGAGCATGGATAGCTCTGAAGAGTTGCAAAAGGCTGAACATGAAATTGAAAGTTTAAAAACTGTTAATCAAATGTTGAATGAAAAAGCTATATCCTATGAAGAGAAGTTAGCTGCATATGATCTCCATTTCTCAGAACTTGAAACTGAAATTTCTGACTTAAACAAATCTCTGGAAAAATTTGTGAGTGGAAAAGATAATCTAGACAAGCTCCTTGGCTATAAGGTGAACTTCCAACGTGAAGGTCTGGGTTTTAACCCAGCTAATAAAAAGGGCTTTGACAGTAAGCTTCACACTTCCTTTGTGTGTAGTTCTGATCCAAATAGCACATCCAGTGCACCTCCCTTCCAATTCAGTGCTCAGAAAAACCAAAAATCTACTATCAGTCCCAAAACTGTAGAACAAACTCAAACAATGAAAAAGAATGAAAATCCACAGAAAAAGAATAAAAACACTCCTGTTGGTACAAAGAATGCTGCACACAAGTCACATGCACCTCCACACATTCATACAAAGAAAATTTCATGTCACTATTGTGGAAAAATTGGTCATGTGATGTACAAATGTTATATCTTGAAATTTGATGAATTGAATTTTCATAATGGGATCAAGAAAATAAAAAATTTAGGAAATACACATGTGCACATTACTAAAAAGTCACTCAAGAATCAGTTTGCCCAGAAAAGGCAACTCAAATGTTTCAACTGTGGTAGATCTGGTCATGCAATGCATGACTGTTGGTCTATGAAAGAGAATGAGTGTAAGGTTCTTAGGAGGAACATTGTCCCTAGAACTGCTCCAAGGAGACCTTATTGCAATGCATGTGGTAAGTCCGGCCATACAGTAGAGCACTGTTGCCATGCCCAAGGAAGAAATACACATCCCAGATTTGTTGGACTTCATGCTAAAGAGAGAGTAGTTGGTGGAAATAATTCTGTTGTTAAAGGAAAATCTTTTACATGTTTTAATTGTGGAAAGCCAGGCCACAGAGCTGCTGACTGTTGGCTGGCTGGTAGTGAAAAGATAAATTTTCATGTTACTAATAGAAACAATCATGTTTACCCACACCAACTTCATGTGCATGCTAACACATATAAGAAGAACATGAAATCTGTTATTTCTTGTCATTATTGTGGGCATGTTGGGCATTCTATGAATAACTGCTCTTTGATGATATTTGATAATTCAAAAGCCCAAAGATTGTGGAAAACACCCATCAGAGGTGCTACTAACCATGTAGGACCCAAGAATTCTTGGGTACCTAAATCTGTAAAATAAGAATCTGTTTTGCGGGTGTGCCTTAGAAAGAAATAAATAAGGGGTTGAATAAGCCAAGACACCCAAATCTGGTAAAACCCCATCTTTGTGCTTGACAGGTTCAATCTTCAAACCTTAGATAATTTCCTTCTGTCAGTTGCATACATGCTTACATCTGAATTTTACTTGTTATTCATAGGTCCTCAAATACATTTGCTGAATGATCTGTTCATACTTTGGGCTGAGAGTGAATTGAATGTCATTATCTGATAATCTTAATTACATGTGACTGATATCTGATAAGTTAATTGCTGCAATAAATGGTTCTAGATGTTATGATTTGTCAAACTCCCTGCATCTTGTCATTGCATATGTTGCATTTAGAATCTGCATACAATGCATTTAGTCAGGAGGAATAGATGCATAAACTGCCATGCACTTGTGGGATTTAGAGTCCTTGCATACAGTCAGGGGGAGGTTGTCTGTCCCTGTACGTTGTTCTTGCCACACATGTCCATGTTGTGCGTTTAAGAAAGTCACCCCATATGCTAATATGTAGTGATTGCATTGCAGTGCATTAAATTTGAAAAATCCAAAAAGGAGTGATTCACTACATCTAGACAGGGGGAGCTTTTTAGACTCAGTAATCTTTCACAATCTAAACCCTTCCTGTCTAGTCACTTAAATCATTCTCCTATACTTCTGTGTTAGTGACTCACTTAATCATGTGTCCACTGATTGACTAGCTTCTGATTCATCATCATCATCTGAAATCTCACTTGCCGTGAAGCTAAAAATTCATTTTGTTACCCTATAATTTGTTGAAGGAGAGCTTTACTTAAATTCATCTTTGTTAAGTTGATCAGACTGAATTCCAGACTCAGCTATTGGTGTCTAAGCTGAAGTACTCAAATGCATACTTCTTGCTGCATCTTTTTATATGCATGCTTGTTAATGTTCTCTACTGCTCTCTATTCAAAAGCTTATCTCCCTCTACTTGTTCTGAGTTCACTTGCATTGATACTCTACTTGAGACTGAAATTCCTTGATTACTCCTCCCATTGTTGCTGGAAGGGAGCCTTACTTGAGAGTATTTTGTGCTACTGAATGCTGAAACACCTTGGTCAGACTTGACATTAAGCCTTCAGCTCTCTAAACAAAATATTTCTTGTTACTTTATTGATTGGCTGCTATTGAATGTGTTGATCTCTCTAAACTTGGAGAGATTTCAATTTGTGTACTCTTTCATAAATCTGACATCATCTCTAGTAAAGAATCTTCTATTATACTGGTTTAAGAATGTCTGATAAATCAAAGTGATTTAAGTCTAATGTATGCATTAAGTTTGTCGTAAAGGACTTGAAAATATCTGAATCATTATGTTTAATAAATCTTAACCAATTGTCTCATGTAACTTCATGCAAAACCTTCTAGAATCTAAAATTTTAAAAACATGGCTTTCTTTGGTTAAGATACATGTAGAAAGTATTGCACTTGAGCATTTTAGTGTACTGAGTATTGTCTAAAAAATCTGAAAACATTTGAAAGAAAATAAAGTAAGAGCAATGACTTTGGTCACAGAGAAACTAGGTTCTCTATCAAAGAAATAGAGTGAGCCCCTGTCATGAAGTGCCATAGTTACCTCTCTGATAAAAATGATTGGAAATCTGGCAGATCAATGGCATGGTTGTGTTGAGTAACTGGGGATTCTGGCCCCTGATCAAGGTGTCTCCTCATGTAAAAAGACACTCCAAATTGCTAACTGTGTTCTCATGTCGAGAAGCAATGCAGTTATCACACTGAGTAACCGGGTCACTTCACCTATGACGTGTTGTGTCTCATGTAAAAATGTGTTGATCAACTAAGACTGTTCAGGAAAAATAGTGTGCTGATCAAAAGAAAAAATCTGAAAAATTAGTGGAATCAAAGACAAGTTCAGATACATTCAAAACTATTCAATCTCAATACTATCTTGTGTAACTCCCATTGGAGTCATTATTTTTTGAATGAGTAAGACTGAAGGAGGTTAAAACAAGAATGTCATTTGTGCAATTGGTTCACTTCTATTAAAAGGTGTTTCAGATATGAGTATTGAATTTCATTGACAAACTCTGTATACATCATGCTTAATTCATGCTGGTTAGTTTAGATCCATTCATAATCTTTTATAATAGAAGAGTCTGAAATTATTTTGTTAAGATTTATGAACTTAGTATTCTATTGACAATCTTTCTACCTTATACATTCATTAGCATTTCAGTCAATACTCTGTGCTCAGCTTTCACTCACTGGCAAAATCAATTGCACTCACTGATCTTGATGTCTCTTGGGCTTGACTGGACACTATCTGTAATTGCATCCCTGTGCTTTTGATTGATATCTCGTTTCTTAACAATTGGTATCATCATCTCTCTACTATTAAGGGGGAGATTAATCTAATTTCTTCTGGCTTACATCTCCTTGCTCAGACTGATATTTCTTCTTGTCTGTCCCTTGTCATTCTCCTATCCTCACATCTTTAGGGGGAGTAAGGCTCTATGATTTGCTCTGACCATTAGTTTCAACTCATTCGAAGTCAAAAGGGGAGAGTGTCTTCACTTACATGTCTGGAATGAGCTTTGGGGGAAATTGTGTTCATACTGCTTATCATTGCTCTCTCACTTGTTTGTGTTCATCTGTTTTGGAAATCTATTGCTCACTGCTCTTACATTTGGTAAGGGGGAGACTGTATGGAAACTCCTGTGTTTTTGATAAATTCCATTCATCTACTTGATTAGTTCTTTTTGATATTGTCAAAGGGGGAGAATATTTGTGAGTCATCTGTTGTTGCTATCCTGTTGTTGCCTAGATGAATATTTGTGAGTCATAGCTATCTTGTTGCTGCCTAGCTCTCTTGTGTTGCTTAGTGTTGCATATGACTCATAGTGTTGCCATCATCAAAAAGGGGGAGATTGTTGTGTCCCTGTGTTTTGATGAAAGCAATCACCATAAGTCAATGTGTGTTTGCCGTTTGTTGCATGATTCAATATGTGTTTTACTGCATTCTTCTTGTGTATTTGGTCATGCCTTTGCTCATTTCATATAGGTCAGTGGATTTACATGCATACATAAGGTCAAACAAAACAAAACGTCAACTCACTGCACATGAAGTCAATGCATCTCCATATGTGCACATTTCACCTAATTGCACAAGGTCCGTGCAACATTCAAGTTCGTGCACATTTGATTGGCATTTTGAAGTCAATGAATGCTTGTCACAAGGTCTATGCATTTCTATGTTCACGATGCATACTTAAGGTCGGTGCAAATTTTTATCTTGTGCCTAGCTAAGTCTGTGCACGTTAGGGTTTTGGCATATAAGGTCCGTGCATATCCTTGAAACCAACTCCGTGCACATTTCCCTTATGCATATAAAGTCCGTGCATATTTTTCTTGTTGACATTAAGAGTCAGTGCATGTAGAAGGTTCGTGCATGTAGAAGGTCCGTGCATGAAGATGGACCGTGCGGAGTTTGCTTCATAGAGTCTGTGCACGTTTATATGCTAGTTGTCATAAGGTCCGTGCATCCTTTGCTGAGTGCAAGTCAACTTGTTGCACGTTACTCAAAGTTTGTGCAAGTTTCTGTCATCCGCATGACAAGCTCGGTGCAAACCTTGCCTTGCAAAATTCAAGGTCCGTGCAGGTCTCGCATAGATAAGTGCATATGGCATATCAAGTCCATGCATACTAGGGTCGTGCATTTCATAGTCAGTGCATATCTTGCTGAAACATAGGCATAGTCGGTGCAATTCTTACTATGAGCTTATAAAGGTCTGTGTAAGTTTTGTCTTGTGCAAAACACGGTTGCATTTGTTCTTTACATAGTCTGTGCATGTTTTTGCTGTTTGATCGGTGCACATTTTAGAACATGCTAAATCAAGTCCATGCACATTCTGCTAGTACACGAATAAGGTTTGTGCACATATACATAAGTGCACTACATGGTCTGTGCATATAGACTTATATGGTCTGTGCTTAGATTCATATACGCACTATGAAGTCTGTGCGTCTTTCATACTTAACTAAAATTCATTTATGCACAATGACTCTCATATCAATAAGTCAGTACACAGTAGCTATCCATTCATGACTACAATATGTTTGACAAAATGCCCTCTATCCTATTGGCAGGAGTCTAAGTGTGAGGAGCCCCAGGGCAACTGAAGGAACCATGATCAAACACCTGAGAAGCATGGGACAGACATCATCGTTACTCACGTGACCACTTAAGGTACATCTGGAACATGAGTCCGTGAGGACAACCGAACCAATGATTGGCACGTGATCCAAGACAGATGCATCCAGAAGTTGCCACGTGAATTCTCCTTCATCCAAACTATGACATGTGGCTAAGAACTTCCTGAAACCTCTAGGCGGGAGTGTTCCCTCCACACGCCGGATGCGTGAGTCCGTGGGACCCCAAGGTAGAAGCTCTATAAGAAGGCCCCTTTCTGTGATTAAGAAAATACGAAGAGCAGAAGAAGAATATAGATCTGAGGAGAACCAAAGAGAAGAAGAAGACTGCGGCCAGAGAGAAGAGTACGAGAGCCAGTAGCAGAAAAAGAAGAAGAAGTCCAGAGAGAGCGAGAGAGCTACAAAGTGAAGAGAGAGAGAGAGAGAGGAAGAACTGAGAAGTGAAGAGAATGCTAAGGAAGGAGAAGAGAGAGTTTCCCTCGAAGACTTGTTTTGGAATTGCTCTTCAGATCTACAGTTATTTTTATTCTTGTTTTTGTTTTTCGTTTGTTCTTTCCATTTGCTCAGTGTATTTTTTCGATTCTCTGGTTTGTGGTCGGGGTTCCTCTTGTGGACTCAGGAGAAGAGAGACTTGGGTCTCTGGTTGCTAGTGACTGGGTGTCACTAGTGGTTCCCTCCGGTTTGGAGGAAGGGAGGATTGGTCCTCCGGTTTGCAAGTGACTGGGTTTCGCTTGTGGTTTCCCTCTAGTTTAGAGGAAGAGAGACTTGGGTCTCTGGTTGCTAGTGACTGGGTGTCACTAGTGTTTCCTTTCGGGTTGGAAGAAGACAGTAGTGTGTTCCTCTGGTTCAAGCTATTAGGCAGCGCTTGTAGGCAAGTTCTGACGCCCAGCGGTTTCAAGCTGTTTGGCATTAGTAAGCCACACTCTGGTTGGAGTGTGGGATGGATGTAGGTCTGGATGACCGAACCACCTAAAACTCCTTGTGCATCGTGATCTGATTACCTCTCTGAGTTTTCTAGATGCATGTTTAGAATCGTGATCTAATTGCTTTTCACTCACGGTAGATGAATGCTTGGAATCGGTTCAATTGCATAGAATTACTGTGTTTGCTGGGCATGCTGGTTAAGTGTTCTATCATGTGTCTCATTAGAACATCTGTTTAGATCAAGCTGTTTTACTACGTTCCAATCTTCTACAGTTTTATTCATGCTAAGTGCCGAAGTAAGATCACTGGTTGTGCATGTTAAGTGTTCGAAAGAGATTCGCATTAGGTTGACTGATTAAGTGTTTGAGTGTGAATCTTACTAGAACACCTGCATTATTGAACCATAGTTTTTATTTCCGCAAGATTTTATGAGTTCAGTGATAATTGGGATCTAAGATTAAAATTGGGCAAATATTTTTCAAAGGGGATTCATTCACCCCTCTCTGATTCCAGACCTTGCACCCCAACATGGTCAACGTTGTGACCGTTTCTAGCTTCTCTATGTTGCATTCATCTCCTTGTGCTCATGGTACGCTGTGGTCATTCCTTCTAAGGAGCTCGTGGGCTGATGCGGGACGGGACGCGACTCGACGCAAATTTGAATGCGAACCTTAGACTCTAGGCAAACTCGCGAATCATCCCTAGCAAGGGAAGCGTGCGGATGTGCACAGTTGAGAAACCGGCAATGAGCTAGGGTGCTCAACTCTCTTTTTCGTGCCCGGATCGGGTCACGGGACGGGTTTCGCTCTCTCTCGCAGCTGTGATTCAAATACTTTAACGAGCTAGGACCCATCACATGCAAGCAGCGGCTTATAGAAATATATATGAGTAAAGCAAATGCCAAAGAGGGGAGCAGAAACGATACCTCAATGCTACCGGGCATGGGGAAGGTGACCCCGGCCAAGACTCGTACTCTCGGTGTACAATAATTAAATAATTACAGCAGTGATTTTTGTTGCCTACTCCACGCAGGGAGGTAAAGGGCTACACGTGGGACCCGTGAGTAATGAACTCGGGTTGACGGACAGCAAGTCGGAAGGGCTATCGGGCCGGAGGCGGGCTGCTCGTCCGACTCGGTACTGTTCCAACTCGGTTCAGACCTACTGGATAGCAAGTGAACTCGGCTGTTAGGACGGTAGCTTCCGGGCGCCTCCTTGCTGCGGCGGCTGGCTGGGACGCTGCTGGGGGGTTTCCAGTCGATCCCCAGGAGTGCCGGTCGCTGGTTCGGAGCCGAGGATTTATGGGAGAATTAACTTTCAACTCTATTCTGCAGTCCTACCTCGGGACAGATCTGTGCGCCTCCACGAAAATAATTGTTGTGCCCAGATCCGGGGGCGGATCGAGGCGAGATTAGCGCCGTTAGATAGAGGACTCTAAGGGGTACAACATAAATTAATTTCACAGCCATCCAGTAAAAGGATTGGAAATGAAAAACTCTATGGGTTGGAGTTGTTTTTGGCTCAGAATCTAGATCACACGGGACAGAGTAAGATCTGCTTGAAAATGAATTTTGACAGAGAATAAAATGGTGGATCTGGGTCTTGGAGATGTTATGGGGGATAGAGGGGGATGTGGGGGACGTGCAAAATTTTTATGGTAATTTTCTAGAGTGGTTTAAGGGGTGGGAAAAATATAACAACATGCTACTATCTCGCAGATTTGCTGATTGGCAGACTGTCAGGGGTGGAACTAAATAACTGGAAAAAATAGCAAACGGTGGTGGATTGACATGAAATTTAAACTGAGAATGGCTAACAAGGAGGGGAATGATCTATCAAAATTTCAAGATCATCAGATACACGGATTGGGAGGACCAACCTTTTCTTTGAGCTTCTGTCCTACATCTCAGAATTTTGGACAATACTTCAAAGAACGGGCTGTGGCGGCTCGACGGCGGCATGAACGGAGGCGGCGGCGGCGGTGGCTGGAAGTCGCATCCAGCGGAGGTGATTGAGGTGGGAATCACTCCTAGAATCAAGGCTTCACACCTTGGAGAATGATGCAACTCTCACAGCTACAAGAAGGGAGAGAGAGGGGAGGGGCCCCCCTTGGGCTTCTTGGAGAATTTTCCAACTTTTCTTTGCATTAATATATCAAAATATGAAAATACATGGGTTATATAAATCTAACTAAATGACCATTACTACCCTCAGATCTAGGATTAGGGAGGGGCAATTAGGGGATGAGAATATTTAATTCTTTCTCCTTTCTCCTATGTGGTCAAAACAACATAAAAAAAGGATAAATGGGGGGGGGGGAGAGAAGTCAAGGGGGAGAATGGTCCAAGTTTGAATGGTCAAGCCCACCTTTGGACCTTGGACCAGCTCCACATGGGCCCTAGAGAGTCTAGGTGGCCCAATCGGAGAGAGGGTGGGGGTCCCGCTTAGCCAACATGGCCTTTTTGCAAAGAAACCCACTAATTCCTAAGGACTAACCCAATGGCTTATAATGCCTTACAATTGCAAACCCAATTTACTCAAGGATATAAATGTAAATAAAAAAGTTAGTGGTCTTGCTTTGATGTCCCCATCATGGGCTACCTTCGTTTCCAAGGGAAGCAAGGATACTTGCCTCTAGGAGACTTGGAAGTCCCCTTTGTTTCTAAGGGGAGCAGTGCTCGCCTCTTGGAAACCCTTAAGCTACCATTTCATTTTCGAGGGGAGCGGTGCTCGCCTCTTGGAAATCCGTAGGTTACCATTTCATTTTCGAGGGGAGCGGTGCTCGCCTCTTGGAAATCCGTAGGTTACCATTTCATTTTCGAGGGGAGCGGTGCTCGCCTCTTGGAAATCAGTAGGTTACCATTTCATTTTCGAGGGGAGCGATGCTCGCCTCTTGGGAACCCGTAGGTTACCATATTATTTTTGAGGGGAGCGGTGCTACCATTTCATTTTCGAGGGGAGCAGTGCTCACCTCTTGGGAACCCGTAGGCTACCATTTCATCTTCGAGCGGAGCAGTAATCACCTCTTGGGAACCCGTAGGTTACCGTTTCATTTTCGAGGGGAGCGGTGCTCGCCTCTTGGGAAACCGTGGGTTACCATCTCGTTTTCGAGGGGAGTGGTGCTCGCCTCTTGGGAACCCATACGTTACCATTTCATTTTCGAGGGGAGCGATGCTCGCCGCTTGGGAACCCATAGGTTACCATTTTAAATTTTGGAAAAAGAGTTTTTATTGATAAAAAGCTCTAAGGTTTATGGAGTTCCACATCCTTAGGACCTCTCACCCCCCCAGTGTTGCTAGTCTGTACGCTCATTTGCCGAGTACCTCCGTTACCCTGTACGGGCCTTCCCAGTTTGGCGCAAGCTTTCCAGCGGCTGCCCTGGGTCTGCCACGCTTGCTCACCGTAACAAGTTCTCGGGGGAGGAAGTGTCATTCTTTTACTCGAGCATTGTAGTACTGGGCCAGCTTCCGTTGATAGGCTACGAGTTTTACTTGGGCGTGCACTCTATCTTCTTCGAGCAAATCCAAATTTTCTCGCATCGCTTGGTTATTTCTGGCCTCATCAAAATGTCCCACCCACAGTGAGGGGTTAGATATTTCAATGGGTATGAACGCCTCAGCTCCGTATGCTAGGTGGAAGGGGGTTTCGCCCGTGGCTGCTCTGGCCATAGTCCGGTGTGCCCACAAAATGCTCGGGATGGAATCCACCCATGTATCGCCAACTTGTTCTAGGCGGGTCTTGATGTCGTGGAGGAGTGTTTTGTTAGCATTCTCTACTAACTCATTTGTCTGGGGATGTCCCCTCGAGGTATAGTGGTTCCAAATCTCCAGTTCTGAGGCAACGCTCGCAAACTGTCTGCCGTTGTCGGTCGTGAGGACTCGTGGGACCCCAAACCAGCATATGATGCTCCGCAGAACGAACTTCCAAGTGGCTTCGCTCGTGATTTTTCCTAGTGGTTCTGCCTCGACCCATTTGGTGAAGTAGTCAATGACAACCATGAGGAACTTTTTCCTCCCCTGAGCTTCTGGGAAGGTGCCCAATATGTCCACCCTCTATCGAGCAAATGGGCAAGGTTCCATCAGGGCGTACAGTTGTGTCGCTGTCTGGTGGTGTAGGTTGGAGAACTTCTGACACTGGGGGCACCTCCTGACGTAGTCGAGGCAATCTTGTTGTAGCGTGGGCCACCAGTATCCTTATCAAATACGGGTCCGCATGAGCGCTCGCCCCCCTACACGACTGCCACAGAGCCCTTTATGTACTTCTAGTACGGCCTGCTTAGCTTCTGTAGGGACCATCGATCACCGATATAGGCCACCATCGATCACCTTGAAGTGCGCCGCCCGTGCTCTCGTGCGGCGGGCCTCACCGCGATCGGTCGGAAGTTGTTGTCGAAGGAGGAAATCCAACAGAGGATCCATCCAGGATGGTTCATAGTCGATGGTGTTTACCTGGGGTGTTGGTTCCTCTATGCTCGGTGCTGCCAATTCCTCTATCAAGATGGATCTTGAGCTGGAGACTGTGGTTGCCGACGCTAGATGAGACAGACCATCTGCTTGGAGGTTCTCCTTCCGAGGAATGTGCATCATCTCGAAGTGGGAGAATTCTGCAGAAGCAACTCTGGCTTTCTCCAGGTACTTGATCATGGCTGGCTCAGGTGCTTCGAACTCCCCCTTGACTTGGTTGGCGACGAGCATGGAATCGTTGTATGCTCGCACACTAGTCGCCCCCAGGTGTTTCGCCATTCGTCGCCTAGAGAGAAGCACTTCATAATCGGCCACATTGTTCATGGTCAGGAAGTTGAAGCGGAGGGCATATTGGAGTTCTATCCCCTCTGGAGATAGTAGTACTAGTCCTGCTCCGCTGCCAGCGGCGCAGGATGATCCGTCGACATATAGCTCCCATGTTGGCCCTGATGATTGCTCGAGTTAGTCTTCCGCAGGTATTGTGCACTCGATGACGAAGTCGGTGAGGGCCTGAGCCTTGATTGTAGTCCTTGGGCAGAATTTGATGTCGAATTCACCTTACTCGATAGCCCACTTGATCAACCTTCCCGATGCGTCAGGGTTCTAGAGGATTTGTCGTAATGGTTTGTCAGTGAGTGCGGTGATTGGGTGAGCCAAGAAGTATGGTCGCAGCTTGCGAGCGGACGTGATGAGGGCCAACGTGAACTTCTCAGTCTGTGAGTACCAAAATTCTGGCCCCTGTAATGCCCGGCTTACGTAGTAGACGAGCTTCATAACATTGCCTTCCTCCTGCGTGAGCACTATGCTCATCGTGCTCGACGTCACAAAAAAATATAGGAGCAGTTGCTCCCCTTTCTGTGGTTTGAAGAGCATGGGAGGAGATGCCAGGTATTGCTTCAACTCTTCAAACGCCTACTCGCACTCCTGGTCCCAATCGATCTGCCCTTTCTTCTCCGGTGTTTTGTTGGCTTGCTTGATGAGTCATAAGAAGGGAAGACACCTCTCAACCACTCAGGGCAAGAACCGAGTTAAGGCGGTGATGCGGCCGATGAGACACTATACGTCCCTTACTCGTCCCGGGCGCTTCATTTCTAGCATCGCTCGGATCTGGTTAAGGTTAGCCTCTATTCCTCTGTGGGTGACGAGGAATCCAAGGAATTTTCCTGATTTTAACCTGAACGCGCATTTACTTGGATTGAGCTTCATGTTGTATCTCTTGAGTGTCGTGAACGTCTCCGCCAAGTCATCCAAGTGTGCGACTGCTCGGAGTGTACCGACCCAAGATCCGGATACCGGGAAAGGAACCCAATACCATTCGAATCCTAGCCCGCCGCCCACGAGCCGGGGCTCAGAAGAGCTAAAAAAGAGTGTGGAGGTACAAAGAAATAGGAAATAAGGCAGGACAATTCGATGATTAACAGAAATAAATAATCTAACTATAGAAGAGTCAAGTCCAACCGAAGTATAGTTTAAGGCAGAAGAACGTACCCAACACCGAGTGAACACTCGGCCCGGCGAGCTGGCAACTAAGAATCTCCACGTAGCACCCTCGAACCTCGAGGAAGAACCGTCGCACCTTAAAAGTAGGGGTGAGCCTCCTGTCACTGGCTCAGTAGGGGTCCCGCGGAACCCCAACCGTAAATAGTGGTAGCACGGAAATCAGCAACAGCAGGAACAGTAAACACGGTGGCCAGTAAAACCTCGGCTCTACAGCTACTCCTATTGTACCGAAAAACACGTCCCAATCTCTCAGTCGGGAAACCACCAGACTAAAAACCACCCTAGCCATGCTACGGGGGAAAGCACATGGCAACACTGCCGAAAAGGCATGTCACAAAGACGGGGCCGAACCTGGACCACCTGGTCCCCGGGTACCCTCACAACCTCGCTGTCGTGAACCCGACCCAGCCAAGGGGGTGAAGCCTCGGTAATCCAACCGAGTGTCCCTAGCGCCAACCTCGGAAAACACATAGAAAACGGTCAGGGAAGCCATGCCTCGTGGTCATAAAATGGACTCCAGGGTCACGGAAACTCACGTCCCATGATGGGGCACCTGCCCACCAAAAGTAAAGACGGATGCGTCCACTGACGTCTTACACCGCACCTTAAGTGTCTCTCTGTGACGCCCCAGGTGGAGACAGAGACTCAGCAGTAACTAGTACCGCGAACAAGGACTAGCTGGGGTTGCGCTCGTCAGCGCAGGTCTGACAGCCCCCAACCATGTGTGTACACACAGACCATGCGCTCTAGGTCTGATCCTCTAGCTAGTTCTTCCCCCCAGCCCAGACGCAGGCTACAAAGACGAGGGGTCCTACAGTAACCAGCCTAAAAACTGTCTCTCTTGAGTGTAGCTCTCCACCTACCCCCTAGGTGGGTCAGCACACGGGTGCCCAGACAAGCTAATGTAGCTCTCCACCTAACTCTAGGTGGGTCGGCACCAGCATGCCCAGGAAGCTACGACCAACGGGGGTCACCATAGAAGCGACTCTCGGTGGAAACCATCGGAACGCGGATAGGCTACTCACAAGCCCGGTCACGTCCAGCTCGGGAAACAGCTGGCACTCTGCCACCGGACTCTAGGTAATCCACTATAACCTAGTAAACCAACGGTCCTTGAGTCGCAGGACTCAGGGTCTAGACCGTCGTACAGGATAGCTCCAAGCCGTCAATCTGGCCTAACCCTAGGTCAGAAACCATGGTAATATACTGCTCAAGGCGGCTCATGACCGCCGAGCTCAATCCCTTCCAAAGGGAGTGAAGAAAACCCTCCAGCCTCTGGCTGGTTGACTGGACTCACAGTCCAAGGCCACACACATGGCCCACTCGAAAACCACCTTTCAGAGGAACCCACGACGTGCGGGGGAGCCCCACCGCACTCATATCGATACATGGTGACTCGATCTAGCGAGAACACGAATGTCCAAAACACATGGGGTCACCCGGACCCTCCGACCAATGGGCACACTAATCAAGGTAACATGGTACCTCCGAACACCCAAAAACATGGTCACAATACCCACGGGGTGTCCAAGACACTCACGGGGCCATAGGTCAGTCATTGGGTCTCAACAGGACCGACCGGAGCCCAAAACGAGCCAAAATTCTACATTTTGGTCGACCAACCCTTATGGGTCGGTAAACCTTAATAGTTCGGTCGACCAACCCAGATGGGTCGGTCGACCAAATTGGGCAGTGTTGTGTATGTGATTTTGATGATTACAAAATGACTTTGTTGCTTGGCCTTATGCGTGAATGCTTATTCATGTCTTCATGTGCTTGAACTCATTATCCTCTCACTATGAAGTTTGAAATGGTTGTGGCGATGAGTACAAACTGTTTCTATTGGGATATAATCATGTGGATGCATTGTGATTCTATAAGGCTCATACGTGCTTTGAGGTTAGCACAAACATTACATATTCACTTGGTTAGATTGCTTTGCAATCAATGAGATAGCCTTTGTGGAAAACATGCTTGGATAAATGTCATATTGAGTCTCATGACATGCATGTGTACTTTAGTAATGCTAAATGAATGATTGAGATGCAAACATCATTGCTTGCCTCCAAGGGAATGATGTGTGGATTGATGAGAGTTTGGATGATGATCAAATTGAATGTGACTCAATATTATTTTATGTGGCTTGGCTCCTTATTCTTTGAATTCCAAATCTATACTATCATGCTATGGTGAATGATATTTGGAATTTTATGACTATGTGTATGAATGACTCAACCAATCAACAAGAAATGTGAACTCAGATAAAACAATGAGGTAAGTGTTGCTCTGAACTGAATTTGGAACTCATATGAGGATCTTAAGATGAAAATGTTATCAAAGCATTTATGTGTCTCATGCAAGTGCTTTCATGTTCATACTTCATGTCATTTGGGTCTCGGCCTCAAAACAAGCTTCATATGTTAATGCATGACCCATATATTTTAATCTTGATCTAACATCTTGCTTTATCATGTTTTTCAGGATGAAAAATCATGGTTGATCTTCATGGGATTATGGTAACATTTAATCAATTGTTTCCCATTGATTTTATGAAGGTTTTAGCTCATTTTCAGGCCCAAACTAGAAGGGGTCGACCCATGGGGTCGACCCTCACAGGTTCTGCTCAAAACAGAACCATGTTTTTGAAACCAGCCTGAAAGGGTCGACCCCAAGGGTCGACCCCTGCAACCCAGAACCTAAAAAATGGTTCTGTTTTGGGTTCTGGGAACACGAGGGTCGACCCCTGTAATCCAGAACCATAAAACAGGTTCTGTTTGGCTTATGTGAGCCCGAGGGTAGACCCTGGGGTCGACCCTTTCCGGTCGGACGTCCAGCCACCATCTTTGACCGCCGTTTTCTTGCCCCAAAAGTCCTACCAATCAATTCCTAATGCCCTATATGTCTCCCTAATTCGTAGATCTGGTCTCCAAGCTGTCTCTTGACCGTTCTAATCATTTATATACATCTCTTGGGTTGCAAACTCTAAGGATAAGAAGCTAGATCTGAAATTTGGGTGTTCTCTAACCCTTGGGTGTGCGGGTTCGGAGTTGCAGCTCCCAAGCCCTATTCCACCTTGCTCTGAAGCTGAAATCGAATGGA
Organism: Amorphophallus konjac; assembly: GCA_022559845.1. NCBI lineage: Eukaryota > Viridiplantae > Streptophyta > Magnoliopsida > Alismatales > Araceae > Amorphophallus > Amorphophallus konjac. Next base: position 156,700,012 of record CM040121.1, read on the forward strand.
AGAAGCTTGAATCAAAGCCCAAGATCATATACAACTGGAAGCTGCATCTGAAATCAAGATCCAACCTCCGTTCGTGCTGCAATACTTCATACTTGCTTCAAGTTCATTCTTCATCATGCAGAAGCATTTCATGAGGGAGTTATCTTGATCTTTCACTTCTATATCTTTTGTTTGAGATTGTTCAAGGTTGTGAACGGATTATCTAAGAGATGCAACATATATATGAATGCTATTTTGTTCATCTAGTTATTGCTTTCTTATTAGTGCTATGTTTTTCATCCTAAGCAACAAGATGAACTAATGCTTTCCTTTCTCTTGCAGAAGAAGAAGGAAGAGTGTGGCCACAAGGTTGAGAGGAGAAGGGTTTATGAAGCTAATCCTTTTATGATGTATGAAGGTTTGATTGGAGCTAGGATTTGAAGGAAAAGAGGATCGACTCGAGGAGAGGAAGAAGATGATGTCAAGATTATAATCATCCGTCAACAAGCCAAGGAGAATCAGATTTTGTTGATGAAGGGGGAGCCTTATACTTGACACATCTGTCTAGTTTTCATTTCTATAATTTGTTTGGAGGGTCATAGCACATATGTGTTTTCGGTTCATAAACATTTGAGATAATGCTTTGTGTGGGTGTTCGGAGAAAGGGGTCTCCGAGTGTGTGTGTGTTGATTTATGTGCGTCATTTTGTGCGGAGTACATCCGCGTGTGTGGTTAGGCATAACTTGGGGTGTGTTCCCCGTGTGTGGTTGGGAGTTTACTCCCGTGTGGTTGTGTAGGCAGTGCCTACGTGTGTGTGGACGGAGTTGTGACTCCGTGTGAGGAAATTTTTCGGGGTGTGTTCCCCAGTGGTGTGTGTGTGTGTGTGTGTGTGTGTGTGTGTGTGTGTGTGTGTGTGTGTGTGTGTGTGTGTGTGTGTGTGTGTGTGTGTGTGTGTGTGTGTGTGTGTGTGTGTGTGTGTGTGTGTGTGTGTGTGTGTGTGTGTGTGTGTGTGTGCGCGCGCGGCTGTGGCAGTAGCTTGAGGCAAGGCCTCGTGTGTGGTTTGCTACGAAAGCAGCGTGTGTGTTGTTGGGGTTCATCCCCGTGTTGCTACATTTGTAGCGTGTAGTGAAGCCTCACCGGTTTGGTGAGGGGTGGACGTAGGGAGCCCGTCGTGGTCCCGAACCACCTTAAAAATCCCCGTGTCTTGTCGTTTGATTCTTGTGTCTATGTGTTCTCTATCCTATCTGTTTGTGTAATCGAGTGAGCTCTGTGAGATTGAGTGAATCTAGTTTAAACATGTTTGGATTAAATTACTCAATCTTGTATATTCCGCTATGTGCTAGTTGTGTTTTAATTGGACAGAGTTTTTAGTAGTAGTAGTAGGATCTATTCACCCCCCCTCTAGATCCGTGTTCCTGCACTACGGGACCCAACAATTGGTATCAGAGCAAGGCTCTGTTGTCCCTAGATCTTGCGATCTACAGAGTGATCCCAGTGCATTCTACAATCATGAATTTTTCTGTTGAACATGTCTCAATGAATTGTTTGCCAATCTTCACTAGTTCGGATTTTGATTCATGGCTAGGCAAACTCTGTATGGTGATCAATTCTATTAATCATAGTCTTTGGAAATTGATTTATCATGGTCCACACATATTACCTCTAGATGAGACCAAGTGGTCTAATCAGGATAAAATGATGCACCATGATAATGTTACTGCCTTGAGTTTATTGAAAGCTTCTATAAATACTAACAAGTATCCATTTGTATCTTCTTGTAGGACGGCAAAGGAGCTGATGGACCGGTTGATCAAAGATCAAGAGAAGGAAAGGCAAAAATGTCTCATGGCCGATGATGCTGATCAACAAAGTGACAAAAATGCAAAAGAGGTAAATTCAGATTCTGAAGAATTTACTCTTGATGATCTTGTTGATGCCTATGATGAGTTGGAAAAGTAATATAAGAAAATCAAGTCAGAAAATAGAAAATTGAAAAAGAAATCTGAAAACATGCTCCATGAAAATGGTTCTTGTGATAAATGTTCTGAGCTTGATAACCTTAATGAACTTTTAGGACATGATGTTGAATGTCACAAAGAAACTATTGCTTGTTTGAGAAATGAAAATGTTACCCTCAAGAACAAAATCGATCAATTAGAGAAAACAGAAAAAGGTCTAAGAAACAAAATAGAATCAAACTCTATTGATCAGGATATTTACAATGAACTGATTATGAATGATAAATTTGTAAATGAAAATGAAGAACTTAAAAATGAAAACAATGCTATTTTGATTCAGATATCTCTGCTTGAAGGCAGCATGAAGGTTCTTGAAAAAGGAAATACTTTGTTAAAATCTGAAAATGAAGAACTGAAGCATCTAAATATAACCATGTCTAAAAAATTACTTACTTTTGAGAAAGGAAAAAGTCTGGCTATTGATGATTGTGAAAAGATGCATGTGCTAGAACAAATGATGGAGAGCTACAAAACCATCAATGCCCAATTGAATGAAAAAGTCACTTCCTGTGACAATGAGATCATTTCCTATGAATTGCATATTTCATCACTTGAAAAGGAAATTCTTGATCTGAATGCTTCTTTGTCTAAGTTTGTGAATGTGGAAGAAAATTTGAACAAGATTTTGGGGACCAAGGTAAATTTTTAAAGAGAAGGTCTTGGGTATGAACCCACCAAAAAGAAAGCCTTTGGGCTAAAGACTCAAACATCTTTTGTGCATGCTTCTTGTTCCTCAAATATGTCAAATGTTTCTTGTGTTGAGAAATCTAATCCCAAGGCTCAGGTTCAACCTAGGAGCAATAGGATTCATGCTCACAAAAGTTACAAAAACCATGCTCCAAAATCAACAAATGTTAATTGTCATTATTGTGGTAAACATGGTCATTTGATGAATGATTATTTCATTATGAAATCGGATGATTTGAAAGCATGCAAAAATGAACTTGTTTCCAAAAGAAAAAGTGTTGCTTGTTTTAAATGTCGAAAGCTAGGACACCGTGTGTCACAGTATTGGTAAACAAATGAAAGAAAGAATTTCAAAGTCAAAAATAATTATACTTTTGCCAACCCACAGAAATTTCATGCTCATCCTGTTGTGAAGAAGAGAAATTTCCATGCTTATAATGATAACATTCATGCTAAATCATAGAAATTTGATTATCATGTTTATGAGAATTCTGTGAAGTCTCTTGGTTATTGTCATTATTGTGGTGAGTTTGGGCATACCATGCATGTTTGCTCCTTAATGTATTTTGATGATATGCATGCCCAAAAACTGTGGAAGGCAACCTCTAGAGGTGCAAGTAACCATCCAGGACCCAAGAAGGTTTGGGTACCCAAAACAACCAAATGAGAACTCTTGTTGCAGGATTGCCTTGAGGCCAAGAGGAAGACGCTACGTTGACTTGGCCAGTTCTGGTGTGATGCCTTAGTGAACATGGGCTTGTCCCTGAGTTGATACTTGAAGCTCATCATTCACACTTGCAGCTCATAGGAGATTGTCTTGTGGAAGAAAAGCACTGAAATTGGCTTTCTCATTTGTATTGAGTTGAGATTGATATGAAATTGAGTTTCTGATATTGCAGGTTGAGAGAGAGAGAGAGTCATATGTGATGAAAAGCCTTGAAGTTAGTTTCTTCATGTACATTGGCTTAATATTGACATGAATTGAGCTCTTTACAGTGCAGGTTTGATAATGACCATCAACCCTTGAAATCATGGAGAGAAAGAAAGGAGCTCAAGAGGACTTCAATGCCAGATTTGATCTACTTCCATTTCTTCTGGCTAATATCATTCTATTTTTGCAGGAGAAAAAGAAATGAGCTTGAGAGGATTTCAACACCAGATTTGATCTACTTCTATTTCTTCTGGTTAATATCATTCTATTTCTTACAGGAGAGAAAGAAAGGAGCTTATTGATGCAGAAGACAACAAGGGGAATAAAATAAAGAATCTGAAAATGTTAATAAAGGTAACTGATAACTGCATATTTTTACCTATTAAAAAGCCATTATAAACATTTCTTTTGAGCTTTAATGATAATAAATATGCATGTATCACATCTATTTTGAAGTTCGAATCAACTCCCTAATTTGTGAAATTAAATAAATATTTACGATAATTTTTATGTATTTTTACAAGTCCTCGATGAGAGAAGGAGAATAAGAAACCAAATAAAAAAAAAGGAAAAGAAATTAATAAAAATAACAAAAAAATAATTGATGAGTCAAATGTTCACTTTAAATAAATAAAATAAAAAGAAAAAAATCATAATTTTCTAACATGTTTTAACATTTATAACATATTTATAAGATTTATTAAGCTATATATATGTTATATATATATATATATATATATTATATTAATATGTGTGTGTGTGTTTTGTGCGCAGGAAGCAGGTGAAGAAGTGGGGGCGGGATTCGATCCCGCCCCCTCCTCAAATCGCGCCCCCCTCCTCTGTTCGCACGGACCAGGAAGAAGAAGAGAAGGGGCGGGCGCACAGCGCCGCCCCCCTCTCCCCTCCTCACATCCGCGGGCGCACCGCGCCGCCGCCGCCCCCCCTCTGTCTGCTAGCGGTGGGCGCACCGCGCCGCCGCGCGGCCCTCTCTCCATCCGGCGCATCGCGCCCTCCGAACCCATGTCGGCAGAATCAACAAAATGAGCCACCAAAGAAGGAAGAAAGAAGAAGCAAATGGCAAGAAAAAAATTATAAAAAATTAGGAATGTGCTTACCACATGTTAATAAAGGAAGTATAGTCAAATTTGTGCATTGAAGGGGTGTACAAGGGTGTTCTATAATCCTATAAATAGACCCCTATATACAAGGATTAAGGGAGGAAGGGTGGAAAGGATAGCATTTTGTTTAGAAAGCCATTTGTTTTGAGTTTTGAGTTGTGAGCTTTGATTGTTTTGAGAGTTTAGCCACTTTGTAATGAGTGATTTGAGAGATTTTAATACAATATTAGTTGTTTTCTTGTGTTAATTATATTTTGTTCTTGGTGTTCTTATGCATGTTCTTACTGTTCTTCGCCCTTTTTCATGTTGTTATGATCCCCGTTTGTAATTTCTTTCTTCATCAAAGTTGTTCCTGTTTACATTCCCCACACTTTTTATGTTCACCACTTTTTCTGATTCTATCTCGTTCTTAATCTATAGCCTAATCTTCTTAATTCTGTTTAGAGTAATTACTGTTCATCCGTGGTGATACCCTGTACCATTTCATCATTTTGAAGCCTTTACAATCCTCAAATAACTCTGAGTTCTTCATGAAAGTTGTTCTCAACTTGTAGATCTAAGTTTTCTTCTTCTTGCCCGTTGTCCAATTCTTCTTTGTTTGAGCTCTAGAATTAATTTTCTAAGCTGCTGTTTTTCTGTCAGGTACTATTCATCCGACCCCTGTTTTTAAAGCTTTTCACCTTCTTCCTTTCATCTTTTGATTTTGAGTTCTTCATCAATCTTCTTCCTCTCGTTTTTCTCTACAACTTTGCTGTTTTCCATTTCGTCTAAATCCTTCTAATTTTAAAGATAGGTTGTCTCCAAACTTGCTGTTATTCAGAGTCAACATTCCATGTGTTTCTTAATCATGTGTAATTAGTGTAATTAGCTTAAAACCATGTCAAATTATACTTTTTCAAGCAAAAGAAATTGTATCCATACTATTTAAGAAAACTTTGTTCCCTGTGGATCGACCCGTCTTCACCACTTTACTCGAATTTAAATCTTTTTAAGTGCGTGATTTCGGTATAATATAACGTTGATAAGCGGGCGTATTAACGACGCGCTTTCACCGCTACATCAATTTTTGGCGCCGTTGCCGGGGAACAAATTTTTTTTTAATGGTTGGATATTCTTTTGATTGATTTGTTTATTTGTATATTAATTTCTTTCTCTTTTTTTTATTTTTACAGGAAAATGACAAAAAAAAAATCAGAAAATTCAAAAGAGTGCTCCAGGTAAGTAGATCCATCTTCTCTCTTGTGATTTGGTTTATTTTCTTTACTTTATGAGCTTTTATATTTAGAAAAATTTCAAAAAAATTGGCTAGATAGTTTCATTAATAAAAGACAAAAAAAAAAAAATCTTCATTTGAACCTAATAAAAAATTCTCATTCCAAGACTAGCAACTACACACATCATGTTTTAGGATCATTCATCATTTAAGTTGCATTAATGTCATGATATATTGTGTTTAGAAAATAATTGTTCATGCATTTGCATATTAAACCCCTTGTTTGATCATTGTTTGTTGCATTCCATTTTTAAATCATTCTAAGGGTAACACCCATAAATAAGATAAGGTGGGGGATTTCATCACCCTCTCCTTAGCCCAAAAATCACAAAGTCATTCATGTTTGCATTACCTAGGCCCTAATTAAAACTCAGTAAACATTGGCCCTAGGATCACACTTTGATTTCTGTATAATTGAAGTTTAACCTCTTATGAAAACCGGTGTCTAAGGCAAGACGGTCAACGGCAAACGCCATAAGCGGGACAGTGGTTTGGCATAATTAGGTCCCTACGAAAGTAGGGGGAACCTCCCACTTCCCCACCCCTTACCTGGCTGGTGGACATATTGAGGTTAACCTTAAGTTATACTTTAATCACTTTGTGAAACCACATTGGTAGATTAGGACTCATCTAGGTCATTAAGCTTGTGTGAAAACTTGCTTGTGTTTGCTTAAATACAAAACAAAACAAAAATCATAAAAAGAAAAACATAAAAACAAAAGAGTCATTCTCTCTTCTCTTCTCTTCTCTTCTCTTCTCTTCTTTCATCTTGGTTGAGTTAAAAAAAAAAAAAATCAAATCAAAAAAAAAAATTTAAATAAACAAAATTATCATAAAAAGTTTTTTTTTTCTCTTTTTGTCCTAGTTTATGCAAGGTAGGCGATCCCTTCACCCACCTTTATTAGGACCAATAGACGAGATTGAGAGGTTAGTGCATTCCACCATTCACCATAAACCTAACCTCATGGCAGACCAAAATCAAAATCAAACCCAACAAGTGGCCCCCAAACAAATGAAGGATTATTTCATTCCAGATCAATATCAACCTTCATTTTTCACTCAAACACCTCAAAACCAAGCAGCTCACTATGAGATAAAATCCTCCACCATCCAAATGTTGCCATCCTTTTACGGCCTTACAAATGAGGATCCCTACCGACATCTGGATGAGTTCCTCCAGATTTGCTCAACTGTTAAAATCTCCAACTTCTCTGATGATGCTCTCCGGCTGACTCTCTTCCCCTTCTCCCTCAAGGATAAGGCCAAATACTGGTTAGGAACCTTGGGTAGGTCAATTGACACTTGGGCTGAAATGCAAAAAGAATTTTTGAAGAAATTCTACCCAATTGGACGAACCAACACAATGAGGAGAGCAATTACTGGATTTACACAAAATTCTGGGGAACAAATCCACGAGTCATGGGATCGGTTAAAGGATTTAATAAGGAAATGCCCTCACCATGGATTATCACGCTGGCAAATTGTTCAGGCATTTTATGAGGGCTTGACCGACAGTTACAGGCAAATGGTGGATGCCTCTTGTGGGGGAGCGTTTATGAGTAAGAGTGAGGATGAGGCACATGATCTTTTTGAAATGTTGAGTGAAAACTCAATTAGTCATGCTTCACTTTCATCCTATGAAAGAGTAATTGGGCCGGCTAAAAAGGGCGGGCTGTATGAAGTAAAGAGCCATGGTGAGCAAGAGAATAGGATGGATATGAATGCCTTGACTCAGAAGTTGAGCAAAATGGAATTATTGGCCAAGAAGATAGAAAATGTTGATCTCGTCGCCCAAAAGCTAGATCAATTTCTGTCTAGGCATGAACCTTCTTCTTCTTCAGTCTCTCAACCTCAACCATCCTCACCTCCCAACCATGGTGAAGTTTGTGCTATTTGTTCTAGCTCTGATCATGGTGTCACCGATTGCCCCACTGCAGCTCAACTTCCCCCATTCATCCAAGAACAAATATTCGCTGCTCAGGGTGTCTCTAAGCCTCCATATGATCCTTACTCTAACACCTACAATCCAGGCTGGAGAAATCACCCAAATTTTTCTTGGAAATCCCAACAAGGCTCATCTTCCAACCAATCAAATCCCGCATTTCAAAAACAACCACTTCAACCTCACCTACAACAACACCAATCTTCGTTTCAACAAGCTCCATCTCAACATCATGCACCATTCCACCAATATTCTCAACCTCAGTTTCAGCACTCTCAGGCCCCGTATCAGCAATCTCAATACTCTCAGGGCCAGTTCCATCATTATCCATCCAACAGATCTAATCAAGTCCCCTTCCAACCTCCTCCTCAATTTCTGCAGTCAAATTTTGATGAAAAGTTTGACCGACTCCAACAACTCATTTATTCGCAACAGCAATCCATAGCTAAGTTGGAAGGTCAAATCGGCCAAATTGCCGCAGGAAATGTTCGGAGAGAGGTCGGTCAGCTTCCTAGCCAACCTATGGCTAATCCTAGGAACCAACCTCCGGGCTTCCCCCAAAGAGTTCCTATTCTTCCTACTCAACCTCAACCGCCCCATCCTCCAGGTCCCCAATTTGAGAATGCTAAGGCAATCTCTTCTCTCAGGAGTGGGAAGGTTTTAGACGACCCTTACAAGGCCGGGGGAATTACCAGTAGTTCGGGTCAAGACACCCAAGAGAAGGGTGATGAGGAAGAGGAGCCCGTAATTGGAAAAGCACCGAAAAATCCGGACAATGGAGATAAGAGAATGGATAAAGGAAAGGCAACAATTGATGATGGACCTCAAGAATATGTGCCTAAGGCTCCTTTTCCCGATGCTCTAAAGTCAAAAGCTCATAAGAAACCGCCAGCACAACAGGAAGAATTAGTGGAATTATTCAAACAGGTGAATATCAATATTCCACTTTTGGATGCAATCAAGCATGTGCCGGCATATGCCAAGTTTTTAAAAGAGCTTTGTACTCCAAGAAGGGAGTCAAAAGTGGCGACCCAAAAGGTCCGTTTATCTGAGGATGTTAGTGCCGTTGTTATGAACCATTTGCCAAGAAAGTTAAAGGACCCCGGGGCCCCCTTGATTTCATGTGAGATAGGTGGAGTCACCTTTGATCGGGCATTGCTAGACTTAGGTGCTAGTGTAAATCTTTTACCCACCTTTATCTATGAGAAGTTTGATCTAGGGGAATTGAAATCCACTTCCATAACCCTTCAATTGGCGGATCGGTCGGTAAAAACTCCAAGGGGTCTTTTAGAAGATGTTATTGTTAAAGTGCATGAGTGCTATTTCCCGGTGGATTTCCTCATTTTAGATATGGCCTCAACCCATGATTTAAAACACACACCCATCATTTTGGGTCGTCCATTTTTAGCTACGGCTAAAGCCAATATCAATTGTGCCACGGGAATGATGGATATCTCATTTGGAGGTGAGAAGGTTGCTTTAAATGTGTTTAAGGCGTCCCAATACCCGGACAATGAAGAGGAGTGTAATATCATCGATATCTGTGAGGAGGTGATGGATGAAAGTCCGGATGACATCGAGGATACCCTAGAGGAGGGAAACATGCTTCAGGATTCGTCTCTCTCTTTCTCACCCTGGTCTAGGGTAGAATCACTCCCTCCATTACAATCCAAACCTGCACTTCCATCTTTGGACCAGCCGCCTACTCTTGAGTTGAAACCTCTGCCGGATTCTCTCAAATATGCTTACTTGGGTCCTGACCAAACTCTGCCCGTGATTATTGCTTCTCATCTTACTTCGGCTCAGGAATATCAACTCTTAGATGTTCTTAAGGAGCATAGGGGGGCAATGGGATGGTCGGTGACCGATCTCAAGGGCATCAGTCCGGATGTTTGTATGCACCACATTTACATGGAGGACAATGCCAAGCCGAGCAGGGAGATGCAACGCCGGCTAAACCCGAACATGAAAGAGGTGGTTAAGCAAGAAGTGGTGAAGTGGTTGGATGCCGGGATTATATATCCCATCTCTGATAGCAAATGGGTCAGCCCCACACAAGTCGTTCCAAAGAAATCTGGGCTGACCGTGATTCAAAATGAGAGAGGAGAAGAAGTGCCAATGAGAATACAAACGGGATGGAGAGTCTGTATTGATTACAGAAAATTAAATTCTATGACAAAGAAGGATCATTTCCCTCTCCCGTTTATAGATCAGATTTTGGAGAAGTTGGCTGGGCAAAGATATTTCTGCTTTTTGGATGGATACTCCGGGTATAATCAAGTTGCGGTCTACCCGGAAGATCAAGAGAAGACAACGTTCACGTGTCCTTATGGCACGTTTGCTTTCAGGAGACTGCCATTCGGGCTTTGCAATGCCCCTGCCACCTTTCAGCGGTGCATGATGGCCATATTCTCTGAAATGGTGGGAGAATTTTTGGAGATTTTCATGGATGACTTCTCCGTTTTTGGAGACTCATTTGATAATTGCTTGGAGAATTTAAAGAAGGTGCTGGCTCGGTGTATTGAATCCAACCTGGTGTTGAGTTGGGAAAAGAGTCATTTTATGGTACGAGAGGGCATTGTGTTAGGCCATGTAATTTCTGAAAGGGGGATGGAGGTAGACAAGGCTAAGGTCGACCTAATTTCCAATCTTCCTCCTCCTTCATCTGTCAAACAAATCCGCTCTTTTCTTGGCCACGCGGGTTTTTATAGAAGGTTCATTCAGAACTTCTCTACCATCACTCGTCCTCTCACTAAGCTCTTAACCAAGGACACTCCATTTCACTTGGATGAGTCGTGTCTTGAGGCTTTCCATTCCTTAAAGGCAGCCTTGACCCAAGCTCCAATTCTTCAAACACCAGATTGGTCACTACCTTTTGAAATTATGTGCGATGCCTCGGACTATGCTATTGGAGCTGTCTTGGGGCAAAGGATTGACAAGAAACCTGTGGTGATTTATTATGCGAGTCGCACTCTCGCAGATGCTCAAATGAATTATACCACCACCGAGAAAGAGCTTTTGGCCGTTGTTTTTGCCCTGGAGAAATTCCGATCATATCTTTTGGGGGCCAAAGTCATTGTCTATTCTGATCACGCCGCTTTACGGTACCTGCTTACCAAGAAAGAGGCTAAACCTCGTCTGATTAGATGGATTTTGTTGCTCCAAGAATTTGATTTGGAAATTAGAGACAAGAAAGGGTTAGAAAATGTGGTGGCTGATCACTTGTCCCGAATAGTGATTCCTGAGAGTGCTCCAATGTCTGATTCCTTTCCTGACGAGCAATTATTGTCTATCACCTCAACCCCTTGGTATGCTCATATTGTCAATTTCTTGGCAATAGGCCAACTACCGGGTGGGTGGACTAAGCAGGAAAAGGATCATTTCTTTGCAAAGGTCAAACATTTTTGGGAGGACCCGGAACTCTTTCACATGGGTCCGGATCACATCATTCGGCGATGTGTCCCCGAAGAGGAACAACAATCAGTATTGAATTTTTGTCACAATCTAGCTTGTGGGGGACACTTCTCGGGGAAGAAAACTGCGGCTAAAGTTTTGCAGAGTGGATTCTATTGGCCCACCTTATTCAAGGATGCATATGAATTCTCCAAAACATGTTTAAGGTGTCAAGCCGTGGGCAATATGTCTAAGAGAGATATGATGCCGCTAAATCCAATTCTAGTGGTTGAAATTTTTGATGTTTGGGGAATAGATTTCATGGGACCGTTTCCATCATCTTTTGGAAATGAATACATTTTGGTGGCGGTCGATTATGTGTCAAAATGGATCGAAGCTATAGCCACTCGGACCAATGATCACAAGGTGGTCCTGAAATTTATTCGCAAGAACATTCTCTCTAGGTTTGGTTGTCCGAAGGCTGTCATTAGTGATGGGGGATCGCATTTCACTCACTCCCGATTCCAATCTTTGCTCAAGAAATATGGGATCACCCACAAAATCGCTACCCCCTATCATCCCCAAACCAGTGGCCAGGTGGAGGTTTCCAATAGGGAGATTAAAAACATTCTGCATAAGACAGTTAGGCCAGATAGGAAAGACTGGTCTGATAGACTAGATGATGCACTTTGGGCCTACAGAACTGCATTCAAAACTCCCATTGGAATGTCTCCATTTCGCCTTCTCTTTGGAAAAGCCTGCCACTTACCTGTTGAACTTGAACATAGAGCTTATTGGGCAATTAAGCAAGTCAATTTTGACTTAACTCAAGCTGGAGCTCAAAGAGCCCTACAACTTAATGAACTGGAGGAACTGCGTAATGAGGCCTACGCAAATTCCAAGATTTACAAAGCCAAAACTAAAGCTTTCCATGATAAGCATATTCATAGAAAAACTTTCCATGCAAATCAAAGAGTTTGGCTTTTTAACTCACGGTTACGTTTGTTCCCGGGTAAGTTGAAATCCAGATGGGATGGCCCATTCACTGTCATTAAGACCTTTGACCATGGCGCTGTCCAAATTCTAAATCCAGATAATGGTCATCTTTTTACTGTTAATGGCCAACGGTTAAAACCCTACTTGGAGAATGAACTGTTATCACCAAAAGAATCCATCACCTTACATGATCAGGTATGATTTCCATTTGAACTTTCATGCGTCTGGCTGAAGACGGTAAACTTAGCGCTTTTGGGAGGCAACCCACGGTTTTTGTGATTTGATATTTTGTGTGTTTGTGTTTCAGTTGCCAGGCCACACAGCATTGGAGCCGTCGTCACCCCGCCCACCAGGTTGTGTCATTCCATCCCAACCATATTTTATGTTTACTTGTCCTCTAAGCTTTCTATTGCATATGTCATTGGGGACAATGCCCTTTAAGTTTGGGGGGAGGGAGAAAATTTTTGAAAATTTTTCATGAAAATACCATGAGTTCTTGCTTGCTACCCTGCTTTGTTGTATGAGAATGCTTTGTTGTATGAGAATCTGTCATGTAAATCCCCATTTTGAGTTTCCAGATTCCTGCTTGAAAAGTCATTCTGAATAGAACGAACTGGGAAAAGGATGATGGATAATTTCTTTCCTCTAGCCATGGAACACTTATTTAAGAGTCTATTTAAAGTTCAGATGCACTTTAGAACAAAGAAACTCACTTTGCACGCTAATGAAACAAGAATGACAAGTCTTCTGCTATTTTAGGTACTGTCTGATATTCTGCACTTTCTGAAAAGAGAACTTTTACAAAGCTTTCTGCCATAAGAATTATTCATGAAAAAATAAACACCATGAAAAATGCTCCGATTCTGAGTAACCGGGCCTACTTCACCTAAGACGTGTTGAGGTTCGCGTAAAAAGGAAACGGGAACTCTAATCTGTGGAACCGGGCCTACTTCACCTAAGACGTGTTGAGGTTCGTGTAAAATAGTGACGGGTAGTGCAGCATCATGTGTACAAAAACAAAAAAAAAATAATAGAAAAAAAAATAAAAATAAAAAGAAGGCAGACAATAAGCTAGTGTGCTAAACGCTCTAAGTAAGAGTGCAGAATTGAAAGACATTTATTCAGAATAGCAAATGAGGGATGCAATTATCTTCACTGTGGAGTTAGCATTACACATGCACAAGTGCTACTGAATTTTGATTAGATTCTTGATCATGTACCTGCATTTTTGACATAAGGCTAGTCAATGATAATTAGTCCAGAATCCTGCTCCTTAGTTAACTCTATGAAAGATGATTGAAAATGAAGTCTGGATAATTTAAACCTCTTGATAGTCCTAAATTTTTATGTGCTCTTAAATTGCATTGCTAAGGGACTAGCAATGAGTAAGTTGGGGGGGTGTGATAACTGCATATTTTTACCTATTAAAAAGCCATTATAAACATTTCTTTTGAGCTTTAATGATAATAAATATGCATGTATCACATCTATTTTGAAGTTCGAATCAACTCCCTAATTTGTGAAATTAAATAAATATTTACGATAATTTTTATGTATTTTTACAAGTCCTCGATGAGAGAAGGAGAATAAGAAACCAAATAAAAAAAAAGGAAAAGAAATTAATAAAAATAACAAAAAAATAATTGATGAGTCAAATGTTCACTTTAAATAAATAAAATAAAAAGAAAAAAATCATAATTTTCTAACATGTTTTAACATTTATAACATATTTATAAGATTTATTAAGCTATATATATGTTATATATATATATATATATATTATATTAATATGTGTGTGTGTGTTTTGTGCGCAGGAAGCAGGTGAAGAAGTGGGGGCGGGATTCGATCCCGCCCCCTCCTCAAATCGCGCCCCCCTCCTCTGTTCGCACGGACCAGGAAGAAGAAGAGAAGGGGCGGGCGCACAGCGCCGCCCCCCTCTCCCCTCCTCACATCCGCGGGCGCACCGCGCCGCCGCCGCCCCCCCTCTGTCTGCTAGCGGTGGGCGCACCGCGCCGCCGCGCGGCCCTCTCTCCATCCGGCGCATCGCGCCCTCCGAACCCATGTCGGCAGAATCAACAAAATGAGCCACCAAAGAAGGAAGAAAGAAGAAGCAAATGGCAAGAAAAAAATTATAAAAAATTAGGAATGTGCTTACCACATGTTAATAAAGGAAGTATAGTCAAATTTGTGCATTGAAGGGGTGTACAAGGGTGTTCTATAATCCTATAAATAGACCCCTATATACAAGGATTAAGGGAGGAAGGGTGGAAAGGATAGCATTTTGTTTAGAAAGCCATTTGTTTTGAGTTTTGAGTTGTGAGCTTTGATTGTTTTGAGAGTTTAGCCACTTTGTAATGAGTGATTTGAGAGATTTTAATACAATATTAGTTGTTTTCTTGTGTTAATTATATTTTGTTCTTGGTGTTCTTATGCATGTTCTTACTGTTCTTCGCCCTTTTTCATGTTGTTATGATCCCCGTTTGTAATTTCTTTCTTCATCAAAGTTGTTCCTGTTTACATTCCCCACACTTTTTATGTTCACCACTTTTTCTGATTCTATCTCGTTCTTAATCTATAGCCTAATCTTCTTAATTCTGTTTAGAGTAATTACTGTTCATCCGTGGTGATACCCTGTACCATTTCATCATTTTGAAGCCTTTACAATCCTCAAATAACT
Source organism: Amorphophallus konjac (assembly GCA_022559845.1). NCBI lineage: Eukaryota > Viridiplantae > Streptophyta > Magnoliopsida > Alismatales > Araceae > Amorphophallus > Amorphophallus konjac. The sequence continues at coordinate 156,715,026 of CM040121.1, forward strand.
CTGAGTTCTTCATGAAAGTTGTTCTCAACTTGTAGATCTAAGTTTTCTTCTTCTTGCCCGTTGTCCAATTCTTCTTTGTTTGAGCTCTAGAATTAATTTTCTAAGCTGCTGTTTTTCTGTCAGGTACTATTCATCCGACCCCTGTTTTTAAAGCTTTTCACCTTCTTCCTTTCATCTTTTGATTTTGAGTTCTTCATCAATCTTCTTCCTCTCGTTTTTCTCTACAACTTTGCTGTTTTCCATTTCGTCTAAATCCTTCTAATTTTAAAGATAGGTTGTCTCCAAACTTGCTGTTATTCAGAGTCAACATTCCATGTGTTTCTTAATCATGTGTAATTAGTGTAATTAGCTTAAAACCATGTCAAATTATACTTTTTCAAGCAAAAGAAATTGTATCCATACTATTTAAGAAAACTTTGTTCCCTGTGGATCGACCCGTCTTCACCACTTTACTCGAATTTAAATCTTTTTAAGTGCGTGATTTCGGTATAATATAACGTTGATAAGCGGGCGTATTAACGACGCGCTTTCACCGCTACATCAGTAACTCAAGACAAAGGTGAGAAAATAAAGTGTTTGGCTGAAGTTCCTTGGTCTTGATGTTAATGCCATAACTTGACAGACAGTGATTTTGAAGGTTTGGATACCCCTTGGTTGTTCTTGACAATGTGGATAATGAAAGCTTGGCTGAATGGTATTGAAACATCTGAGCAGTATATATGAAAGTGTAGCCATTGAATGCCTTTTGCTAAACCCCCGATGTCAAATGAGAATACATTTGTTTCTGATCATCATTTCAATGATTACGTGGTATATAAAATAGTGATATGTGGAAGGGCAGGTCAAGCATGTCTGAAAGCTATCACCATACGTGAGAATATATCTTCACCCGGTACCATGAATCATCTATGCATATGGCATCCAACTTAAATGAATTTTCTGAAATCATGCATTGATTATAGGGGAGTTTTGCATGCTGAAAATTTTGAAAATGATGTTTTTCTATTCTCTCAGCATGATGATATTGTGTTTGTGGCTGAACATCTTGAGGACTGAAGTTGATCAATGTTCCATGATCTTTACCAATATGCCACTCATCTTTCTGGATAAAAGCACAACTATTTTCAAGAAAAGTTCACATGTGATGATCTTGATGCTTTGAATGAATTTTCTGAATTCTCTTTTCAGAATAAAATTATGTCCTCACATTTTAACAATTGGTAATGTGTGTCATGCATTAGTTGCATTAGGTGCATATAGAGTGTCATGTGAAATCTGAAATCTTACATCACATTGCATATTTACATATCATTCTCTGTACATCATTCACATAGTGCTTTTGGAAGATGAAGCTCATCGTGTGTCTTGTTGCATAGTTGGCATTTTCAGCATACATATAGTGCATATTTTGAAATGCATCATTTTGCACATTTTATGTTGCATAAATGCCAAAATGAATACTTCTAACAATTGGTCTCAGATCCTTGGAGCCAACATTTCAAGAACTGAGATTGCATACCTTTTCATTTTACATTGCATATGCATATCTTCATCGTATGCGTGCATGTTATTATATGCTATTCAACCCCTTCCTTGAAACTTCTAAGACCATATACTTCATTGATAAATAATGTTGCATCTGAGTCTTAACAAGTGTGCTTCATGTAAAACTATAAGGGGGAGCATTTCATACTTATTGCATTTACATAGGGGGAGCTACACTATCCTGTTCTAAGTTAAATTTTCTCCATACATGTTAAATCAAATTCGTACACTTCATGCACTTTAATGTGAAATTGAGTGTTGTTCATAAGGATATAAGAATTTCATTTCAACACTCTAAAGTAATTCAACTTACTGCATGGATAATAAGAGACAGTTGAGGAAAAAGCTGCATGTCTCCACATACAAAAAACATGGTTGATATGAAAGGCAGAGCAATGCTAAGTCTCACTGAGTAAATTGGGCACATGTCACCTGAGACGTGATGTGGTTCATTTCTGAAAAGTGTTGACTAAAGTATATCTGTTCAAATGAGGTGACAAGGTTTAGTATTCTGAGTAACCGGAGATTCTGGCATGAGCTCCATGTGTCTCCTTGCGTAAAAAGGAATTATCTGAACCTGATCCTTCTTAAAAAAATTCATATTGTCAGTGTGAAAATTACTGATGATAATTTGATGAGGAAGAGCGAAGCCTCCAATACGATGTTCTCTAGATTGAAATGCAGTCTGTGCCGTTACTTTAGTGTTTACTTGAAAATCCGGTTATCCATATGGCTAAGATTCATACTCATGTTACTCACTTACACATGGTAATTTGATTTGATATGTATTTTAAAAATTTGATTGATTACTTGACCTGCTGTATGCCTTCTCCTATTTATCTGCACAATCCTCTAGGTGTAATCATGAGCATTCTGAACTTAATGACTCACTTGTACTTTCTCTACACCTATCCCCTCACTGTAAATCAATTGGTATCACTTCTTGTGAAGGAGTTGTGTTGCATGTATCTATAGATATCTGCTTGATTACATTGTATGCATTTCATGTCTCATCATTTTCATACATCATGTTTCATGTATTTCACAAGAAAACTAAAAATCAAAAATTTAAAAATCAAAGTCAGTCATCTAATGTGTCAATGTCAAAGGGGGAGCTTTGCATGTGATCTTATCTGCTTAACTCATCAGGACTTGCATGAGTCAATACCTTATACGTGTGTTTGAGTGCTTGTTTGTTTGCTCATTATTGTCATGCCATACACCATTTCTAATTGCTGCAACTCGTGAGCATTTGCATTTTCAATTTCCACATTTGAATTTCAACAATTGGTATCAACCAGTTCTGCAATTAGTTCATGCATATTGTGCATATTGGTTCTCTTCATAATCCCAGAGTCCATAGGTTCTTGCCATTCTGGATTCCCCGTCCTGCTCCCCATTTCAGATTATGTCAAAGGGGGAGAGAGCATTATAGCATACATATTTTGTCATCATCAAAATGGGGGAGATTGTTGTGTATGTGATTTTGATGATTACAAAATGACTTTGTTGCTTGGCCTTATGCGTGAATGCTTATTCATGTCTTCATGTGCTTGAACTCATTATCCTCTCACTATGAAGTTTGAAATGGTTGTGGCGATGAGTACAAACTGTTTCTATTGGGATATCATCATGTGGATGCATTGTGATTCTATAAGGCTCATACGTGCTTTGAGGTTAGCACAAACATTACATATTCACTTGGTAAGATTGCTTTGTAATCAATGAGATAGCCTTTGTGCAAAACATGCTTGGATAAATATCATATTGAGCTTCATGACATGCATGTGTACTTTAGTAATGCTAAATGAATGATTGAGATGCAAACATCATTGCTTGCCCCCAAGGGAATGATGTGTGGATTGATGAGAGTTTGGATGATGATCAAATTGAATGTGACTCAATATTATTTTATGTGGCTTGGCTCCTTACTCTTTGAATTCCAAATCTATACTATCATGCTATGGTGAATGATATTTGGAATTTCATGACTATGTGTATGAATGACTCAACCAATCAACAAGAAATGTGAACTCAGATAAAATAATGAGGTATGTGTTGCTCTGAACTGAATTTGGAACTCATATGAGGATCTTAAGATGAAAATATTATCAAAGCATTTATGTGTCTCATGCAAGTGCTTTCATGTTCATACTTAATGTCATTTGGGTCTCGGCCTCAAAACGAGCTTCATATGTTAATGCATGACCCATATATTTTAATCTTGATCTAACATCTTGCTTTATCATGTTTTTTAGGATGAAAAATCATGGTTGATCTTCATGGGATTATGGTAACATTTAATCAATTATTTCTCATTGATTTGATGAAGGTTTTAGCTCATTTTCAGGCCCAAACTAGAAGGGGTCGACCCATGGGGTCGACCCTCACAGGTTCTGCTCAAAACAGAACCATGTTTTTGAAACCAGCCTGAAAGGGTCGACCCCAAGGGTCGACCCCTGCAACCCAGAACCTAAAAATTGGTTCTGTTTTAGGTTCTGGGAACACGAGGGTCGACCCTGGGGTTGACCCATTGAAAGGGTCGACCCCAAGTCGACCCCTGTAATCCAGAACCATAAAACAGGTTCTGTTTGGCTTCTGTGAGCCCGAGGGTCAACCCTGGGGTCGACCCTTTCTGGTCGGACGTCCAGTCACCATCTTTGACTGCCGTTTTCTTGCCCCAAAAGTCCTACCAATCAATTCCTAATGCCCTATATGTCTCCCTAATTCGTGGATCTGGTCTCCAAGCTGTCCCTTGACCGTTCAAATCATTTATATACATCTCTTGGGTTGCAAACCCTAAGGATAAGAAGCTAGATCTGAAATTTGGGTGTTCTCTAACCCTTGGGTGTGCAGGTTCGGAGTTGCAGCTCCCAAGCCCTCTTCCACATTGCTTTGAAGCTAAAATCGAAAGGAAGAAGCTTGAATCAAAGCCCAAGATCATATACAACTGGAAGCTGCATCTGAAATCAAGATCCAACCTCCGTTCGTGCTGCAATACTCCATACTTGCTTCAAGTTCGTTCTTCATCCTGCAGAAGCATTTCATGAGGGAGTTATCTTGATCTTTCACTTCTGTATCTTTTGTTTGAGATTGTTCAAGGTTGTAAATGGATTATCTAAGAGATGCAACATATATATGAATGCTCTTTTGTTCATCTAGTTACTGCTTTCTTATTAGTGCTATGTTTTTCATCCTAAGCAACAAGATGAACTAATGCTTTCCTTTCTCTTGCAGAAGAAGAAGGAAGAGTGTGGCCACAAGGTTGAGAGGAGAAGGGTTTATGAAGCTAATCCTTTTGTGATGTATGAAGGTTTGATTGGAGCTAGAATTTGAAGGAAAAGAGGATCGACTCGAGGAGAGGAAGAAGATGATGTCAAGATTATAATCATCCGTCAACAAGCCAAGGAGAATCATATTTTGTTGATGAAGGGGGAGCCTTATACTTGACACATCTGTCTAGTTTTCATTTCTATAATTTGTTTGGAGGGTCATAGCACATATGTGTTTTCGGTTCATAAACATTTGAGATAATGCTTTGTGTGGGTGTTCAGAGAAAGGGGTCTCCGAGTGTGTGTGTTGATTTATGTGTGTCGTTTTGTGCGGAGTACATCCGCGTGTGTGGTTGGGCATAACTTGGGGTGTGTTCCCCGTGTGTGGTTGGGAGTTTACTCCCGTGTGGTTGTGTAGGCAGTGCCTACGTGTGTGTGGACGGAGTTGTGACTCCGTGTGAGAAATTTTTTCGGGGTGTGTTCCCCAGTGGTGTGTGTGTGTGTGTGTGTGTGTGTGTGCTGCTGTGGCAGTAGCTTGAGGTAAGGCCTCGTGTGTGGTTTGCTGCGAAAGCAGCGTGTGTGTTGTTGGGGTTAGTCCCCGTGTTGCTACATTTGTAGCGTGTAGTGAAGCCTCAACGATTTGGTGAGGGGTGGACGTAGGGAGCCCGTCGTGGTCCCGAACCACCTTAAAAATCCCCGTGTCTTGTGGTTTGATTCTTGTGTCTGTGTGTTCTCTATCATATGTGTTTGTGCAATCGAGTGAGCTCGGTGAGATTGAGTGAATCTAGTTTAAACATGTTTAGATTAAATTACTCAATCTTGCATATTCCGCTGTGTGCTAGTTGTGTTTTAATTGGACAGAGTTTTTAGTAGTAGTAGTAGGATCTATTCACCCCCCCCTCTAGATCCGTGTTCCTGCACTACGGGACCCAATAGGCAGAATGCCCAGTTCGCTACCGTCGTCGTTGGTCGACCGAATTGCCCGCGCCGGTCGACCGAACACGGTGAAACCCCAAACCGAACCCCGTCGTTCGGTGCCGATCCATGCCCAATCACCCCCGAGTGATGGGGAAAATATGGGGAACCCATTCCCCAGCCTTTGGACCACCAAGAGGCACAATTTAAACCCCAAAAACGTGGTTAAAACGTAAGATCCGTCGCTCACCCCAAAATCGATCATTTTAACCCCCAACGTGAAATAAACCCGCTCGATTCACCACGACCTACGAAACTGACGGGAAAGGGACTACAGAGGTTAAGGAACCATCCCCCTACCTCCATCGAAGATTTTACGCGCCTTGGACGCCGTTCCGACGTGAAACACCCCACGAAACCCCCCCCAACACCCGAACACGACCGAGCTTCAACGTGCCACCACACCTCGATCCTCATCCCATCCACGCTGCTCCTCACCCTACGCACATCGCCACCCCGCCCCCATCCACCTCCATCATCCGCCGGAGAAGAGAGGGAGAGAAAGGGAGAGCGTGAGAAGAGAGAGAATGAGAGAAAGAGAAAGGGTGGGGGTTATTTATAAGAAAATGATTTGGGATTTTAAAATTTGGAAAATACAAAAAATAGGAAAAAATACTTCCCGTGATCCTCGAAAAATGTACAACGCGGTGGTAACGTCCTGGAGTCGGAGAACGCAACGGTTCACCCTGCACGGGGTTCCGAAGGTTCGATAAACAAAAACACACGTAAATCATAAAACTCAATCCGGGACCCACAGAAGCGATCCGAAACCCATGGATCTTGATCCAATAAATATCTGAAAAACCCGAGGCGTTACACGGAAGCTCTTGATGAGCATGTCATCGATGTAGACCTCCATGTTACGGCCGATCTGCGAGTCGAACATGTGGTTGATGAGACGTTGATAGGTTGCTCCCGTATTCTTTAGTCGGAATGGCATGCAGGTGTAGTAGTACAACCCCGTTGACACCCATTTTTTGCCTATGAGTTGAGTCATTCCTCTTACTTGTATTTGGTGATGCCTCAAGTTGTCCATTACTCATTGGGCTATTTTCGGGCATGTCTGTGGGCTCATTTTATGGGTATCTCCCTTCCTGGCTCGATTTGCTCTTGGATTTAGGCTTAATGGGCCTTGATTTTGCTGGATTTTGAGATCATTTATCTCATTTTATCAATTTCAAATGTCCAGGCTGTACGCGGTCTAGCGACCGGCCGTTCAGTGATTGGGCGGTTTCCTTGGAACCGTTTAATGATTTATTGGATATTTATTTGATTTTCAAAATTTCCACCGATATGCCTTTGCACGGTCGTATTTCAGCCGTTTAACTCTATTGAACGGTGTGGCTTTAGACCATCAAGTTCCCAGAGTCCTAAGCTCGTTGATTTTTTAGATAATTATCTATTTATCCTATTTTCTGGATTTATCACTGACAGGAATACACGGGCTAGCATTGGACCGTGCCATTCATTGAGTGGTCTAGAAATAGACCGTTTTTGAAGTCTCGCGATCAATGACACCCAAGAGGGGGGTGAATTGAGTGTTTACAAATTTTAAGGAAACTTTTGGCTTTTTAAAATATGTGATAAACACCAATTAGGAAGTTGAAAGTTGTTAAATAAATTCTCTCAATCTCTCCGCTCCCACACGAGCATGTAACGAAATAAAACAATCAAACCACACACATGCACAGCCCAAACCACAATGCACAGTTATTTTAAGGTGGTTCAGATGCAACGACGGCAATCCTACGTCCACCCCTCACCAAACTCGGTGAGGCTTCACTCGGGGATAAATCCCCAAACGGAGACGACGCTCCAAACACACACGCAGGATGACGCCTGCCTACACACACACACGGGGACGCACCCCAACACACACACACGCGGAGACGAGGTCTCCTATTGAATACATGTGCACCATGATTACTGTTATGGTTTTGATGATAGCAACTACTATAAGTCACACTGTGGTGCATCTGTTTAAACAATCAGTCATTTCATCGAACATGTTGTGTGCATGAGCAGTGCATGGTTTTGATAGCAAATACTAAGTCACACTGTGTTTGCATATGACGTCATTGTGCATCTGTTTAAACAGTTAGTCATTTCATCGAACATGTTGTGTGCATAAGCAATGCATCAGTGCATACCATTGTTCATATCTTGCATTGGTTCATTCATATAGTCGGTGCATTTCTTATGCTGCTACACATAAAGTCTATACATTCTCCATGCATCTTCATTACTAAGTCTATACATCCTGCAACTCAAGTCTATACATCATCCTGTTGCAAGCACATCAAGTCTATACATCCTTCAGCAGCAAGTCTATACAGTAGCAAGTCTGTACATTCTTCAGCAGCAAGTCTGTACATCCTTCAGCCAGCAAGTCTATACATCAGCTCAGTGCACAGCAAGTCTATACAGCAGCAAGTCTATACAGCCAGCAAGTCTATACAGCCATCAAGTCTATACATCAGCAAGTCTATACATCCTGCAACACGAAGTCTGTACGTTGGCTGATTGCACAGACTCAAAGTCTGTACGTTGGCTGATTGCACAGACTCAAAGTCTGTACGTTGGCGGCTAGCACAGACTCAAAGTCTGTACGTTGGCTGCTAGCACAAACACATAAAGTCTGTACGTTGGCTGCTAGCACAAACTCAAAGTCTATACATTGTCTGGTTGAAGTCTGTACATTGGCTGGCTACTTCAACACAAAGTCTATACGTTGTCTGGTTGAAGTCTGTACAATGTATATTTGCTCCAACACAAAGTCTGTGCATAGTCAGTGCATTCGGTTGATTCATGGCATAGTGAAAGCCATATGATCGCGTCCAAGCCTTGATACAAATCTCTTCTACAAGGATGAAGTTACAGACTTGAACATGCTGCTAATGATCTCAAGCGACTGAGCTGGAGGGCTAACGAACCAACCAGGCTGAACTGGGGGTCTGCCCAGCTGGCGGTCGACCGACAGCACAGGGGCGGTCGACCGCCCCAGCCAGGGAATGCCAGTTTGAAAGTCTGTCAGTTGGCGGTCGCCGCCAGCCAGTAGCGGTCGACCAAAAATCCCAGGACTCACCAATCTACAGTATTTCTCAGTAGCGGTCGACCGCCAGAAGCTGTAGGTCAACCGCCAGCCCCGAGCCAACCAATGTTGACTTTGTTTTCCACTTCTAAAAGGGCCATTCAACATGGATTTGTTTAATCCAAAAGTCACCTAATCACCCATGATTTGTGGATCTGGTCTGGGGCTTGTCTATAGACCATTCAAAGTCTATAAAACCAATACAAGAGGGTTAGAAACCCTAGTTGATGTAGTTGATGAAGTGAATCAAAGAGAGCTCAAGGGAGGCCATTTCGAGGGTATTGTAGCACCTGCGTGAATAGTACTTCGGGCTGGAGTTCTTCATCCTTCCAAGGTGATTCAAGCTCAGATCTGAAGCCAAGCAACCTCCAAGCAAGCAAGAAGCATTCAAGGCTCTCAAAGGTGATCAAAGCTACATCCATACACCTCTTCATCAACTCAAGGAGATTCAAGAAAAGATCAAGCTACATCCAATATTCTTCTTCATCAACTCAAGGAGATTCAAAGGAAAGATCAAGCTACATCCTATATCTGCTCCATCAACTCAAAAGGATCAAAGGAAGATCAAATCCTCAACAGATTCAAGATCCAACAATCTCAGACAAGATCTAATTCATTCTAGCATATTTTCATATATTGTTTGAGCATTTTCATCTTGTTTCTTTCTTCATTTCATTCAATCTATTGAAACTGAAGATCGTCTCTACCGATGGTTAGTAGGAAGGCAATCGGGAGTTCTCCGATCTGCAGTGTAGCCGTCCCTGCCGGCTTTGTGTGTAGAAAGATAGAAAGAGGGTTTTCTCTGTTCTGTGGTTTGGGGCATGTCCCCGGTCAAGCTTTGAGTCAGCAAGGAAGCCTCACCGGGTTTTGGTGAGGGGTGGACGTAGGTTGCGGGGTTGCAACCGAACCACCTTAAAAATCCCTGTGTTGTGGGTTGTTCTTCGTGTGTGATTGCTCTATCTCTTCTACCCCCATTCACAGGTTCGTGTGCTTTCAAACTTGGTTATCTTATTTTATACACTCAAGCTCTCATAATTGCATCTTGGTTGATCACCACTGCATTCACACACATATGAACTTTGAGTGATCAATATAGCACACACACACGTACGGTTGTTGCAAGCTATTGCATGCTCTGTGCCACTCTACTTAATTCCATTGTGCATTGTGTCTAAGTGATTCATTCACTTTATAGGAGTGGTTCATGCTTCCGATAGCTAAGAGTTTTAAATAGGCCAAAGCTTTTGATAGGATCTATTCAACCCCCCCCCCCTTCTAGATCCGTTTACACCTCGCGGGACCCAACAAGTGGTATCAGAGCGAGGCTCTGTCATTCCCAGATCCAACGATCTGCAGGGAAAGATCTCGGTGTTTGTTATTTAGATGGCTTCATATGCTACACATGCTTCGATGGCTTCTCCGCCCATTTATGATGATTCAGATTTTTCTACATGGGTTGGAAGAATGTTCATCTATGTTAGCTCTATACATCCACAATTGTGGACTCTTATATACAATGGTCCTCATGAGCTACCATCAAATTCAATTGATTGGTTAGCCGAACATGAGACCAAACACAATGATAATCGTCTTGCATATAACTTAATTACAGCTGCAGTTGATCTAAGACTAACTCATCTTGTGTCCTCTTGCAGCACAGCGAAGCAAGTATTGGACAAGTTGGTGAAAATCCATGAAGGTAAGGAACAAGAACAAGAATGTTTCATGGCCGACCGCGCAGAACAGTCCGGCAATACATCCTCATCACAGGTAAACTCTGACTCCGAGGAATTCACTTTTGAAGAACTTATGGAAGCCTATGATGAGTTGATTACTCAATACAAAAAGGTAAAATCAGAAAATAAAAATTTAAAAAAGGATCTCAAGAAAATCAACCAAAATGAAAGCTCATTTTGTAAAAAGTGTTCTATTTTTAAAGAGCTTAACGACACTCTCTCAGTTGATCTAGATACGCATAAACAAAGCATTGCATGTCTAAGGGAAGAAAATGAAAATCTTCATGATGAAATCACTAGGTTGAAAGAAATTGTAATAAAACTTCAAAAGCAACCTAAGTCAATCTCTAATGATCAAACTATGGCCGATGGGCTAATCTATCATGAGACGTTGATTGAAGGAAACAAAAATTCTGTTTTATGCTCTGCTAATTTTGTATGTGAAAAATGTTCATTCTTGAGAAACATAAATGTTGGTCTCCATGATGATCTTGAATGGCAACAAAAACTGATTGATTCTCTGAAAGAAGAGAATATAGAGTTGTTGGAAAAGAAAATTGAACATGAAAAAGTTGAAGAAGAATTGCATGAAAAATTGGTTGCACATGAAAAAGGCAAATCTATCATTGAAGATCACTCTGAAACCTTGCATGCTTTAGAACAACAAAATCAAAATCTTAAAGTAGTAAACGCCATGCTCAATGAGCAATTGGTAGCATGCGAAGAGGGCCTTGTTGAATCTAAACAGCACATTTCCTCACTTGAAAATGAAATTCAAGGTTTGAATGATTTCCTGTCAATGTTTGCCCAAATCCAAGATTCTGGTTCACCGGAAGCTACAACTTCCTGTGGTCACCAAAAAGGGCACACTACTCGAAAGAAAAGTAAAATTCAGCATACTCATCCAAACAAGCACCATAACATGTCCAATGTTAAATACCATGCCTTCCATAAAATGAATGTCAATTGTTATTATTGTGGTAAACATGGTCACACTGTGCATGATTATTTTATCTTGAGAAATGATGAGCTTAGAGCAGGAGATCAGGTGAAAGAGCAAGGAAAGAAACAGGTCAATACTGGCAGAGGACCTACGCAGCAGATATCTATACAGAATTGCATGGGGAGTCAGAAGAGTCGACACTCCCATACAAGCAGGTCGACACTCTCCATGGCTTTAAATAAAAATCTTCCTCCTTGATGCTCTCATTGTGGTAAGTCTGGCCATACTGTCTAAGAGTGCTGGCACTTGAAGGGAAAGCATCACCTTCATGTCATGAAAGGTAAATCCCATGCTTATCCACAAAAATAAAATGCATATGCACACGCACAAGAACATAAAAAGAATGCTCAATCTTTTGTGCGCTGTTTTTACTGTGGGAAAAATGGTCATGACATGTATGATTGTCATACAATGAGAAAGGATGATCTAATTTCCCTGAAACAGATGAGCTACATTGGTGAATATGATAAAGCTGCTAACCTACAAGGACCCAAGCAATCTTGGGTACCTAAAAATTCCAAATGAGAATTTTGGGTGCAGGATGCCTTGGAGCTGAACAAAGGATCATAAGGTAAATAAAAGCTCAAGGCACAGATATGTACATAAACCTTTAAGTTCAGTCATCTTGCATGTTTAGTCTTGACATGTAGATAGTGCATCATACGTCTGCCCAATGTCATGTTGATGTGATGATGAGTTGTTTGCTACCTGATATCAGCCACTTGAAATTCTTGGACTTTGGTTTTAATGATGCATGTCATGGCTGTATTTTCAACTCGTTATTCATGTTAGCATTATTCAAAAGGGGGAGTCTAACAATTGACATCATCATGTTGCATTCAGTTCAAAATCAATTATGAATGATTTATGTTTGCATCATATTGTAATCACGCATACCTTAATGCACATCATGCTTAGTAGACACAAAAATGCACAATTATTTTTACAGCATCTTCATTGCATTGTGTATTCACATAAGTCTTAGGCTGCATAATTCATTGCCAACCCATGCATGTATTCAGGGGGAGTCAACATCAATCTACCTTGAATCATTTTACATCATTTCACTCTTGCACGGCCATGGTATATCAAATGTTGATGTATGGAAAGGCAGGCTATGCTTGTCTGGAAGCACTCAATATGCGTGAGGTTTCACCTCCGCCAAGTACCATGTGTCAATGTCGCATATAGGCCATATAGTAAGGGGGAGTTGTCCTTGTGCAACATTCATGCATATGTTTCATGTTCATTATGTTACATTTCACAAGTGTAAAATCATGTGTTGGTTCATGCATTTCATGTCTGCTAGATTCATGTTTGATCAGGTCAACCTCTGCATGGTTCAAGTAAACCTCTCCTTGACATTCGTCATTCTATTTGACTGCCTACATAACTCCTTGAGTGCATTCATTGCATATTCTTAGGGGGAGTCGTGTTATTTTTTCTTGGTTCATCTGTCCTTTTTGCATCTGAACCTCAATGACCTCCAGTGTGATAATAAGTTCAAGAGACAGACATCACTACGGTGTAAGAGCTTTCTATTATATACCCTAATGATTGTCCATTCACTGAAAATGGTTCAGATTTAATGATTTCCTTGTAGTTCTGATATATCTTGTTTGAAATCATCTATGTTCTGTAGTTTTAATAGACTTTAACTAAAGACTGCATGTTATGTCTTGAATGACTACCCTGAAATCTGAAAATCCAGACTTCATGACAATCTTGGTGATACTCTAGAGCTTAGTATTGTTTCTAAACATCTTGATGAGCTGGAATTCTTGAAAATCAATTTGTAGAGCAATGATATTATTGCACGGAGAAATATGTCACGTCATCAAATCAAGTGACGAATGATATGTCATGATGTGTCTCTGTTATCTCTGTCTTAATTACATTTGGACTCTAGACAGAGCAATGGTATAATTACTGAGAAATATATCCTCTCATCAAAGAAATGAGATCGGATATGTCATGACGTGACTTTGCTATCTCTGTTTATTTTGAAGCATAACAGTCAGTCTTACCAAATACCTAGGAATACTGGCGTCTAAACAACGTGTATTCTTACGGTTAGGAGGCATGTACTAGACTAGACTGCTCGTAAAATATGAGTCTTGTGCCTTCAAATGCAAAAGATACTGAAAATCACATTTGCTGCGATCATAAAATTCCATGATCTAATCATGATTGTTTAGCTTCAATACTGGTTTTTGTGCTATTTCCTTTGTAGTTCTTGAATATGGATGTATAAGACAAGGGAAGGTTAAACACTGTCATGATATGCGCTTCTGGTTCATTTCTATTAAACTATGGATGTCGATGCCTTTTGAACTCTATTGATGATCTTGATTTTCATTAGCTTTGAACCATATATATTGCTTCCGGCATGTTTCCAATTTCCATATAATGGCTTGCTCTTCCACTACCATTCCACTCTGATCTCTAGGACTTTTGTCAACCACTGTACCGTATCCCTCCTTTTTACTATTGGCAAAGGGGGAGAATGTCTTGTTATGAGTCCTTGCTGTGGACTTGGGAGAAAGTGGGAGATGTTGCCTAATGTTGTCTTTGTGCGTTGTCAACGGGGGAGAGTGCATTGTAGATATGGGAGAATCCAAGGGGGAGAGAACCTTCATTTATGATGAGGGTTTATGAATAGCATTCATACACTTTACTTCTCCATGCATGCATACATATCTGCATTCACATGCTTCCCTATCATGGATCTTGAGCTGCACATGTTACATATGTCATAAACTTTGATGTCTTGGCTATTTCTGCCATATAATGACTCACAGTGTTGCCATCATCAAAAAGGGGGAGAATGTTGAATACATGTGCACCATGATTACTGTTATGGTTTTGATGATAGCAACTACTATAAGTCACACTGTGGTGCATCTGTTTAAACAATCAGTCATTTCATCGAACATGTTGTGTGCCTGAGCAGTGCATGGTTTTGATAGCAAATACTAAGTCACACTGTGTTTGCATATGACGTCATTGTGCATCTGTTTAAACAGTTAGTCATTTCATCGAACAGGTTGTGTGCATGAACAATGCATCAGTGCATACCATTGTTCATATCTTGCATCGGTTCATTCATATAGTCGGTGCATTTCTTATGCTGCTACACATAAAGTCTATACATTCTTCATGCATCTTCATTACTAAGTCTATACATCCTGCAACTCAAGTCTATACATCATCCTGTTGCAGGCACATCAAGTCATTACATCCTTCAGCAGCAAGTCTATACAGCAGCAAGCCTGTACATTCTTCAGCAGCAAGTCTGTACATCCTTCAGCCAGCAAGTCTATACATCAGCTCAGTGCACAGCAAGTCTATACAGCAGCAAGTCTATACAGCAGCAAGTCTATACAGCCAGCAAGTCTATACAGTCAGCAAGTCTATACATCCTGCAACACGAAGTCTGTACGTTGGCTGATTGCACAGACTCAAAGTCTGTACGTTGGCTGATTGCACAAACTCAAAGTCTGTACGTTGGCTGATTGCACAAACTCAAAGTCTGTACGTTGGATTGTTGGCGATGGTTTTTATTCGACCATCTTATTATTTTATTTTATATATAGATATATGTATATATACATATATCTTGTTTCACGTGTCGATCAACCAATTAACTAACTGGTAATTAACTGATTGATTGACGACGCGGGCGTGCCAGTCACGTATGTGACAAGTTTATTATGCGCTCATTCTGACCCGTGTCGGGCGAAAGTGAGGTTCGGGAGGGACCAGCAGTCCGCCATACCATAAAAGTTATGGCGTTAATTTCTTCCCCCGCGAGGAGGGAACACCTTTGATTAATTGTCGAGATAGTGGGCTGTCGAGGTCGGAATACAAGATGCGACGTTATGAACATGACGGAATCATGCGAGGTGCATCTATCTATCATGCAGGAGAGGCATGGTTCATTGAGTTGGAGACCCTTGATACGTGGCGGAGGGCGTAGGTCCGAAGACCACCATCGCGCATAGCGGAGACTTCTGATCGGGCGTAACCCGGTCATCTGTCAGTGCCATTTGATATACCCAAGGGTCGATGCAAGCATGCATGCATGATGATGATAACTATGCTAAGCATGGCAACAAAATTATGAAAGTAAGTAGTGATCAATCACATTCATTAATCCCCGTCAAAAGTGAGGGAGACGGTAACACAAGGGTGATAACGAAAGCAAAGTACTAATACACATGATAGCCAACATGATAAAGAGGTTATTCGGAGCATGAACAGCCCTTGCCTTACTCAATCTACCGCTAATTAGGGTAGCCAATATCGACCACGGGAGGCCAGGATTGCCCCGAGAGCGAGCAAAGGATCAGAATGGCATAACAACTTGAAACGGCGTGATAACGCGAGAGATAGCTTCCACGGCGCGATAAAGCGTAGGTAAAGAGGCTAATCCGGCGCGGTAAAGCGTATGTGAAGAGCTAATCCGGCGCGGCCTTGATAACTAACTAAAACGGTGCGCAGGGCACGAGGCGCGCCGATTTAGGGCGCATCGGGAACGTGCCAAACAAAAAAGTAAAAGTTATGAGTCTAGGCTTAATCCGGTGCGGGGGGTACCGCGCCGTATTAAGGCGCGCCGGATTAGGGCCGCGCCGTTTTAACTTATTTTTTGATGAATTTAGAAACCCTTGAACTTGTTGGAATGCTTTAAAGGCTTAAAGGTTCAATGGGGCTTATTGCCTGTTGAAACAAAGTCTGAGACTCTTCGGGAGTAGAGTCATAAGCTAGTGCGAGGTTCAAACTTGAGCACTGAGGTTCCTGGACCCAGAATAGTCATTTTTATTATAGCCATCTCCATGGAGACGAATGTGTATCCAAATACTGCCAACAATCAGGCAGCATCTCCCCTGAACCTGAAAGGTTGCAGGGAAGGAACGGGGTCATACTCACTCATGGAGTAAGCCCCTAAACCGCCGGTCTGCACAGTGGCAGCCAGCAAATTCCCAACGGATAGAGTACCCCGAGGATTAGCCTGCGAGGGGCACCAAGGCTCCGTGGGCGAAGGTAGAGGGATGAGGCCAGTGATAATGGGAGCAGCACCCCGAGGGCTAGCCTACGAGGGGTGGGCAATCCACAGCCTATGACTCATCCCTTAGAGGGACCGACCATTAAGGGAGTGAAGCTCCGAGGGCTAGCGTACCAGGAGCACACATCCCTTGGCCTCTATCGGGTCTCTAGGTTGTTAGGGCCAAGCTTATCACTCTAAGACCCCGTTACTATCTGCTGTGGCCTTGAGGAAGCATCTACCATCGAGAGGTAGAGCCCTCGATCACCCAGCAGTTCCGTGAAGCAATGGGGAATGTCCCCCTCCCCGGGTGATTAAGACGGGATGAAAGAATCTCGGAACGGTTCAAATGACCATGATGCAGAGGGGTGGTCGACGCACAGATGAGATGAGCCAATCATAGAAGCATATACTCGAACAGCTAGGACGCAACATTCAGGGTGATGGATCCGGCCGTCCCAAAGGCAACTCCCACCTTGCGAACAATCAGAGCAGTACGAAGGGAGGAGTTAATGGGAATTAGACCCTCGATACCACGGCGGGAAGAAGCATGCGCATGAGCACAGCTCTGTCCACGGAGGGGATACAAAGATCCTTAAATCAAAGATGAAAGCAGTCGATGGGAAAGACCTGGGGAAGGGTCGTTTCTGTAGCCCACGATGCTTCGGGGCATGATCGAAGTCGGACTTCGAGGAAACCGGAGCCGGGAACCACGCGCGGAAGAACTCATACATATACATTGACATAGAAAGAGATGGGGAAATAAGCTTCAAGCATTCATTCGACCTATCGGTCCACACATCCATGTACATATCGCCACCCAGTAAACGGGAATGGACTAACATTTACATTACAAATCCGGTGCCAGCATCATCGCCAAGTCGCCGTTCATCAGTTGCAGAGGCAGAGGGATGTGCAGAGACACGACAATAAAGCAAAGGGGAAGAGAGAATCACAGAGAAAGGGGAGGGGGGTCGGCTCATATCATCGCCATCCCTCCCCCTCTCGCTTACATCTGATAGATGGAAACCCCAAAAGAAAAGAATCCACGAAAGCAGAGGAAGATAGGCACCGGTGCCCACCTGTTCTCGGAACAGAGTATCGTATCTTCAGCGAAAGCAGAGGAAGATGGCCGGCGGAGGACGCTCAGACGAGACCCCTTTTTCCCAAGAGCTCTCTCTCCCGATTTCTCCTTTTTCTCTCTGCCTCTTCTTCGAAAGCCTCTCTCCCGTCTTCTATCTTCTCTCGTCTTTTTTCTTCCTTCTCCGCCTTCCTTTCCTTTCTCTTCTGTTGTCTCTCCCCTTTTTTTGAATAGCCATATGTCTATATATATATGATCGAACCCCAAGCCTCATCCGACGTGAGGAACTGCGCGTCGAGAAAGGCTTCATGGCCTTTTGCGCGCCGGGATAGCCAGGCCCCTGGTGGGGTGCTTTGCGTGCCGGGATAAGGGGCATCAGGTGGGGGGGGCGCCGGTTTAGGGCGCGCCGTGCTAATGCTCCTCGCGCGCTTCGAGCCAGTCGATGAGTCTGGGGATGATTTCGGGGGTCACCGTGAACATTTATCTTGCCAATGCTCCATGAAACCTCGACGAGATGTTTTGTCGAAGCCCCCAGGTCGATGTACGGCCATTCTCGGAACTTCCGATAACTTTGGTTTGATTATGCGGGTTTCCCGCTGACACGGTCTTCCGCTCTATGATTCGTGCGGTGTTGACACATAAAATATATACGTATATATAATAATAAATGAGAGAAAAGAGGAAAAGAAAATAAATAATAACAATAATAACAAAAGATAAAAAAAAGAGAAAATATATAGCGATAATAATAGAATAATAATAAAATGATAACACAAGTGATATAAATATTAATGCTAACATATTTTCATCTTATATCTCTTATTTTCCCAGGGATAAAGGGAAACGAAGGAGAAGCCCACGTCGAAAGCATCGGCGCCGATTGGTTCGTGGACCGAAGAAGGCCCAAGGCCCAAGTAGAAGCCACATACGTCGATACCTCCACGACCTAGGGCGCGCCGAGACTCAGGATCAAAGGACGAAGGAAGCGCGCCGATAAGAATAGGGTTTAACGCCCCCTATATATAACCCTCCAGCTCGATGAAGAAAAGGGGGGGATCAGCGGCCAAAGAAAAAAAGAAAGGGGCGGCGTTAGAAGAAGAAAAAAAAAAGGAGATATCGAGAGGATAGCCAGAAACCCAAAAAAGAGAAAGAGAGAGCCCGAGGAAAAGGCGATCGAAGAAGCAAAGAGAAGATCTGAAGAGAAGGAAGAAGGGAAGGCTCCAGGTGGGCTGCTCCGGGGAGGGAGAGGAGTCAATGCTCCACCCTCCCCCATGGTTTTCTTTTCTTCTTCGTGTAATCCTGCCGAGTTTATCTCGATCTTTAGTTTTGGATGTAACCGGGATATCCCGATGTATATTCATCTCCCTTTCCCTCACTCCCTCCTTGTGGTCGGTGTTGGAATGATGTTATGAAATGAAATACTACCATGGTCCATTTGGGTGTCGATTGATTGAGATATCTGCTCTATATCTTTCTATGTATATCTTTCGTTAGGAATTTCCGATAGTTTAGACGCTCTCGGTTTCAGGATCTTTCTATGACTCTGTTCCTCGAAGAGGGATGAGGATAGAACCCCCACCCCTATCTAATGGGTGATTGGGCTCTGTTTCCTTCTCCCCTCCTGTCTCAATGGCAGATTCTCCCCATTTAGTTCGAGTTTCCCCTCGAGCCCTTCATACAGTTCAGGAACCAGAGACATCAATCTCTTGGTTCCCTGAACTGCCGAGCTCTGATAAACGACAATATCGATCCCTAGGTCCTCCATTCTAAGCCTTGAATGCTTAGGGCCTGGAGTCTCGGTGCTGAAAGTCCCTCCGTCGCCGGTTTTCAATGCCATTGGGTTCGTCCAGGGGATCAGAGACAGTCATCTCTTGATCCCCCAGACGGCTGACGGCAAACAGATAAAACCCTCACAGGATCTGGACGATGATCTCGATTCCCCCTACTGATCCTGCCTTACAATTCCCTTGGAATCCTTCTAACAGAAGCACCTATGAAAGCCCCCTTTTCTGTGCTCCAGATCTTGCCTTAACC
Source organism: Amorphophallus konjac (assembly GCA_022559845.1). Taxonomy (NCBI): domain Eukaryota; kingdom Viridiplantae; phylum Streptophyta; class Magnoliopsida; order Alismatales; family Araceae; genus Amorphophallus; species Amorphophallus konjac. The sequence goes on from CM040121.1 coordinate 156,734,807, forward strand.
TGAGCCAGAAATCTCAAGAAACCCTGAACAGAGTATCGTTTTGAGCCCTGAAACCCTCACCTGTTCACCGTCTCGGCGTGCTAATTTCCACGCCGAGAGCCGAACTGCCGAGAGGCCTTCCTCTCCTGCTAAACGACAAAAAAAAAGCCTATTTCAAACCCTTCCACATGAGCCTCCCGGCACCAAGCTCCCGGCGTGCCATTTCCCCGCCGAAAACCCCTCAGCCGAGAGGCCTCCCTCTCTTGCTAAACGACAAACCATGGCCCTGCAATTCAAACCCTCCATACACACCTAACCCCCCTTTGGCCATGAAACCCCTCTCCACATGACCTTCCCGGCCGGGGCTTCCCGGCGGCAGGTTCCCGGCGCGCTAACTAGCGTGCCAGGAAGCCTTGCGCCGAGAGCCCCCCCCCTTTTTTGCCACTTAGGCCCACGCCGAGAGCCTCTCCCGGCCACTTCATGGGCGCGCCGAGAAGCCCCCACTATAGCTCACGCCGAGAAGCTCCCTTCGGCCAGGGAAGCCTCACGCCGAGAGCCCTCCTTCCTTTGGCCAATCAAATCCCTGGCCGAGATCTTCCTCTCCTGGCCAACAGAAACCCTGGCCGAGATCCCTCTTTTGACTAAATAAAACCATGCCGAGAAGCCCATAGCTATGGCCATCTGGCCCTTGCGCCGAGAAGCCTGCGCCGGGAACCTCTCGGCCTCCTTGCCTTCGCGTCGGGAACCTATGAACACTTGAATTGCACCGATAACATGCCCAAGTTTTACTACTGAGTCTTCAATCCAAATTTTTGTTCCGGGGGCGCTGCCCCCGAAAACCCCCGCAAGGGGCGCTGCCCCCTTGACCCCCGCGACCTGACCGGGCAGGTCGATCCCCGCGACCTGACCGTGCAGGTCGATCCGCGTGCGAGGGCGCAACCTTGAGCGTTCGCTCACTTTCCGTCGTCCCGCATCGGGTTCATGAATAACCCCTTTAGCTCGGGAGGACTCTGCCACTGCATGAGTTCCACCAGCTTCTACAGGGAATATCAAACATTGCCCCATGGCAGATAAGCGATTCGGGAAGTTCAACACTTCTCTCTTTCGGCTTTCATCCCGGCACTCCGTGGGTGATAGTCTATTTCCCCCTGGGCATGATCCAGATTAAGGGGAAATGCTGTCGAAATACTTATCGATGTTTTAAACCTCATCACGGTCGCGGCTCAGGCTACCTATGATTGAGATCCTCCTTCCCCCCTTAACCCCGGGCTTTGAACCGCTGACTTAACGATATCATCTGTTTCTATGGCCGATGTTATTATCTTGCCCGCCTTCACGGCTCTGGTATGAAGTTCAATTTGCACACATGAATATATGTTTGCCTCTCGAGGCCTCCTATTTTTGGCGTTTAATCAAGGGTTGTCTTCCTTAGGGAGGACGTAATTAATGTCATAGCGTTCAGGGTATGACGGACTTCTAGTCCAGACACGATCACTCACAATCGACTGACCATGTCAGATCGAGCGCACAATAAAATCGTCACTCCGGTGACTGGCACGCCAATGAACCAATAAATCAATATATAAATAAATAAATGAATCTATAAATAATAAATAAAAAATAAATAAATAAATAAATAAATCCGCGTCCACATGCGGCTGGCTCCGTCTGGCTTGTGCCCAAAGCTCCTTAGGGGGTGGGATAACACCAGGGATAGTTCCGCCTGAGCTGGGCGATCATTCGGCCACTAACGGGCCCATCTTGGCGGGAAGCCGTACCCGTGCCGGGTGATCGGGATCTTCTGCCGACAGAGCTTTCGGTCCTCCGTCCTGGAGAGCCAGGGGGACTCTTTCATCTTCAGAAGAGCCTTTCATGAGGTGGGTAGCCACTGGGTAGACTGTCGTCCTTGATCGGACAACGGGTGTAGTGTATGCGACACGACGGAGTCGATGCCGGTTCATTGGGCAGGCTTGATCGCACTGCCAGTTGGTTGTGAGTTCGTCTTGGCTCTCCTGAGGTGAAGTCCCCGTGTCCATACGAGGTGACTCGAGGCTCTGGCAGCTTGATAAATCTTCAATATATTGATCTTTATCGGCTTCCGTGCTTCAGCGGGCCGGGTCCTTTGTCTTTGTGGCTTGGTCACCAACGATCATATTTTCGGTGCCAACAAATGCCCCCCAGACGTGGGTGTTGCGAGCAAGGCACGAGTGCAGCAAGGTCGACGGATGAATTTCACCCGGGATGATCTCCTCTTTGATTGACAGGAGTTTGGGACGGCCCTTAATCGGCACGGACATTAATCCGGCGGCATTTGCATTTTAATACGGCGCGGAGTTGCTTCGGCGCGCTCTTGGCTTTGAGGCGTTAATCCGGCGCGCTCCTAGCCCCTTTTTGTTTTTAATATGGCATGGCCCTGGGTGTTTGCCCGTTAATCCGGCGTGGATGTTACTAGGAGGGAGCTAATCTGGCGCGCCAAGAATCGGCGCGCCTTTTGGTTTGGGGGACGTTAATTCGGCACGCTAAATAGCGCGTCGGATTAACATCCGAAGCCATCCCCTATATAAGGCTTTCGCCTTTTGTTTTTCTCTTCTTCATCCTTCATTTGCAAACGAACTTTCTCTCTCCTCCCTTTCTTCTCTCCCTGCGGTGCCGAGTGAGCTGAGGGCGAGAGCGGCGGCGGTTTTTTCCTTCGGGGTGAGCGAGATGCTGTCCTTTTGGGTTTCAAACCCATTCTTTGGGCCCTGGGAGGCTTCTAGTAGGGCTTGCCCTCGGAGATATTTCCCCGGGTGTTCCTTTTGGCCTCGGTGTAATACCGATGGCTGCTTTTAGGGGTCGTTCCCTTAGTGGACGCGTTCCCGCTTTTCTTTGGCAATCTCCCGTGCTGGGGAGACTCTGCCAAAATTTTGTCAGAAATCTGCCTCTGATCAACTATTTTCTGACTTTGTTTATTGTTTGATGCGCTTCTTTGCAGCTATCATGGCATCTGGCTCTTCTTCTCGTGCCGTGGTGACGTGGGAGAACGTCAATTCCCTTGATCGGGGGCACGGTCAAGTGGATGTGGTTGCGGAATCCTCAGATTCGGAGACAGATACTGTGGATACCAGCCATCTCCTCATTCTTGGGGGCGACTCCTTTCATTATGACAGGGAAGGTGTCGCCAGGAGGGACTACTCCAAAGACAAACACCTGATGTCCCTTCTTCAACGCTTCAACCTTCAAGGGAAGAGGGACCTGTTCCTTGTCCGAAAAGTGGAGCAGGCCCTGCTGGTGGAGAGGGACAGTCTGACAGATTGTGTGGTGCGGAGAAGACCCATTTATCTCCCCGGAGAGGTCAGGAAATGGAGCGTCGTGCTGGGACTGCAAGATCTGGCTCCAGAAGACGGGCTACTGACCAGGGCCCCTGAATTTGTACCCGCTCGGTGGAATGATTCCGCGGGCAGAGTGGATCGGGAGAAGCCGATCTTTGGCTTGTTCCTTGCCCCATTGAAATGGGGATACAGAGAAGAATCATTTTTTCTGGATTGCTTGGCGGTCCACTTCAAGCACCAGATATCAGTGGGGTGGTTCGCTGAGCTGAGAGCCACCGACGCCCACGCATTCAGCCCCGGAGCAGTGGAGTTCACGGACTACGTACTGCAACATTATGCTCCAATCTTGACCAAGGCCGAGATATACCACAGCGTGTATGCTTCAAGGTATCGCTACCCCATCTCTCGGGATTTGTGCTGCGGTATGATCGACGTGTTCTGCCCCGAATATAACACTTTTTACACTTCGGAAGGAGAGACCTCTCTGGATCTTTGGAGCCTCTCACAGCTTAGTGGCCTACCCATTGATGGAGAACTGTATGAAGAGGTCTGCTGGCCTGACTGGTTGAAGGATCAGACCGACGGTGAGGGTCGGTATCTGGCAGGTTATGCCTATCGATATCTGATGAAGGCGTACCGCACCCTCTTTCATTCGTCGCACGACGCGAGGGAAGCCCGGAAGCCGGGCGAGAAGCGAAGGGTGCGGATGGGCACCTGGCTTCAATATTTCTTCAATGGGAAGAATAAGTACGAAGACTTTCCCCCGTAGCGCCAGTGGCTCAGAAGCGGAAGAAGAGGGTGCGACGCCAGGCCGCTTCATCATCTTCTTCGAGAGGAGGGCAGGGGGAGAACACAAACCCTACTGGTGTTGATGCAATCACTCACTGTGCTGCATATCTGGTTTACTGGCTTTGTTCTTTCGCTCTTCCTCAAGGTGACGAGAGCGTGATTAGGGCGGAGGCCATTTATCTGGCCTGTCTCATGGCTTGGGGTACAAAGCTATCTCTTTGTTCGGTGGCTTTATGCCTTATTTATAAGATGTTGGGACACCTACACAAGACGCGTCTCCCCAGGAGTCTTCGGACGGTCGGTCCGTTACACTTTTTCAATGCTTGGGTCTGTACCCTGTTCCTAGACTCCTCGGGCATTGCAGTATGTTCCTCTTGTTCCGCGGATGATAGAATTCGTGAGTGCCGAGCCATCCTTATTGGCAGAGCAACTCTACGCATTCGGGGCAAATTGGCCCGTATTCCCACAGATTCGCCTGGGGTTCTTCACTTTTGGAGCTTAGCTGCCCACTCCAGCCCGCTGGTGAACAGGACGAGGCAGTGTAAGCTTTTTGAGACTAAGGAGTATATTCATCTGCTTTCGGAGGCCAAATGTACAAGACCCATTCTTGAGCCGGAGTTGGTTGACTGGGCGCTGGCTATCAGGCCGAGTGTCCTTGTATTCCGCAAGAGCGGCATTCTTTGGTTGGAGCCGTACTATCCATTCCGCTTCAGTCGGAACTTCGGCTACGACCAGCACATTCCACATTCTTCTTCACAATTTGCGTTGCCTAACAGGCACAGGGCCGGGCAGGTTTCGAATGACGATGCCCGGATATGGTGGGACTTCTTCCACTATCGGGAAGATGTTTCTTTCAGGGTGCCAACCCCCGCCCGTTTTCCTCGCGTCACGCCTGAATATATCAAGTGGTGGAACGCGCGGACGGGATTTTATAGGAGCTCCCGGCAAGAGTGCTGGGCCGTGGCAGAGCACAGGTTCCTGGATTCCCAGCCAGAGCCAGTCCTTGACATTGAGTCTTCTTATTTGAAGAAGTTGAAATCTTGGACCCATACGGAAGTGAAGGCCTATCTGGAGGCCCGCAAGGTCGTAAAAAGTCGCAGGACGAAGGTTGACCCGAAGCTGCCCCCAATCAACAAGGACGACTATGTGAAAACCTTCGAGGTTTATGCCAGGTGAGTAGCGAGAGGGTGGTCCTTCAGCAACTCCCCCTGCCGGTAGAGGAGCCCATCTCGACTGTGGCTGACTGGCGTCCCGAGGTGGATAGGTTGTACCCCTATCGAACCTTCATTTGCAAGGAAGACAGGCGGGCCGCCTTATATGACAACACCCCGTGGCTATTCGGGCTTCTTCGCTCACATGGTCTTTCAGTGGGTGGTCCCAGCGAAGCCATCCTGGACCGACCTCTTCATGTCTCTTTCAAATATGCTGACAGATGGGGGCTGGACCACCTGAGCCTATATTATCTCCTGTCTTCTCGTGGTCATGAGGACCTGGCACTGCTGGCCGAGTCGAGTGAAAAGATCAGAGATTTATGCTGGCTCATTCGCGAGGTAGCTTCAAGAGACAAAATGCCATCGCTATATTATTGGCCTCTCTTCCCCTTCTACACGGGGCCGGCAAGTATGTTCCATTTCTTCATTCAAGCCCTTCGACCAGCATCTTTCTTTCATTGGGGTGCATTATTCTCACCTGTGTGCATGTGCAGTCCGACCGACTTCGGAGGAGACCCGGCACTTCAGGGAGCTGATAATAAAGGCTCAGAAGCCGACATATTTCGAAGTTCCTGAGCCGGCCCTGACCACAACGCCACTGCCTCCTGGCGATTCAAGAAAGTGGACTCGATCCCAATTGAGAGAGGCCGTCGGGAAGGCGAAGGCGGTGGTGACCCGAGTGACACGGGCGCGCCGAAAGAAGGCCGCAGAAAGGGAATCAGCAACCGTTCTTCCTTCGGTTGTATCCTTCGAAGAGTTCAAAGCTTCTCGCACACAACGGCCAGAAGCTAAAGGTAGGCTCTCCTTTTCTTCAGAGTTCATTAGTCCACTTTGACTGCCTTGGCTAGCTCATGCTGACGGTTGCCTGACACAGTTGCCGCGGTCGTCGGGTTGGAGGCGACGGTAGATGTCGCGACTAGGGAAGGGGCAGAGGGAATCCCTGGTGCTCCCTTAGAGAGAGATCTGCCTTCTCCGACGCCCAGATAGGAAATGGAAGGTAATTTATAGTTTAATTGTGACGCCACCACGAAGCTTCACATCTTCAGTCGGCTGGACCGTTCTTGTCGTAAATTTCAGTTGTTATACAACCGTCATTGCTTCCGGGCTCGGAGAGTGCAGAAGAAGCGATTATTCAGGGGCAGGGTGAACTTGCCCTTGAGATCCCATCCACTGTTGCTCCTGATGTGGAGTGCACGGGGGAAGCTCCTGCTGCGGGTGATGCTCCTCCTGGCGAGGCTCCTGCTCCGATGGTGGAGCGTCCCGAAAGAGCAGAGGGGTCTTCCTCCTCTGAGCAGGTTGATTATGGTGGCGGCTCCAGTGATGAGGAGTTCCCACCTATTGACACCGAGATTGAGGATGCCGGGGCGTCTTCGGCCTATGAAAGCGATCATCCGACTTTTAGCCCACCCCGGTTGTCATGGAGTGGTCTTGGGCTATCAGGCTCACTTTTGATCGGAGAGGCTGGCGCCGGAGAAGTTGCCCTTAGAGATTTGAGCTTGGTACCGGCCGAGGTAAGGACCCACCCGTAGTCGGTGCCTGCTGCCCTTCCTTTCTATTCCTTTTAGCTTTTTTAATGTACATATTTCTGGTGCATACTAAGGTGGTGCTGCCAACCATGATGGTGCAGATACCCCTCCCGGCTCTAGGCGCGGACCACGCAACCTTCCCGTCCGTCTTGCGGCCTATCGCACTACGATACCCCAAGGACTATGCAGCGGCAGTGGCTCCAGCTGGACCCGGAGCACTTGTGAGGGTTGATAGTTTGGTAGCAGTCAAGGACTCCCAGTCATTAGAAGTCGCACAACAGTCAGCTTCGGAGAAGGATGGCCCCTCCGCAATAGAAGCCGGGGAGATCGTTGAAGAACAGATGTCCTTGGCCCTTGATATTCCTGTTGCACCTCCATCCCAAGGGGCTGGTAGGGAAATTGTCGTCATTGAGGCTCCAGCTACCGTATCGGCCACCGTGGTTGTTCCCCACACCAGTGGACTGTAGCTCATGCCATCGTCATCTTCTAGGACGGGCGACGATATCTGGGCCACTGTGGACAGCAGAGTGGAGTTTGAACTACCCGAGACGTCGTCGCCTGGTCTCCAGTCTTCGAGTGACCTTGTGTGGCAATTTCTAGGGACCTTTCAGCAGACCATAACGGCCAGCAGAGATTTAACCTATGTTCAGCTGAGGGGCTTGATAGATCATTTATCCCGCTCGCTGTTGGCCTTTGGTTGCCCCATGGACGACTGGACTCCACGGGTAATCTTGCTTCTAAAATATGTAAACAGGAGGGAATTCTTAGGCCGGGAGGCAGCTGACCAGCTGGCTAAAGTAACACTAGAGCGGGCTGAATGCCGAACAGCTCTCATCTCCCTGAAAGGGACTGCGGCGCGGATGAGGGACGACGCTAATGCCTCTTTGCAGCGTCGAAGATTTCTCACGGCCCGCATAGCGGAAGTACATGCCGAACTTTCAAGGGCAGAGGTTGAGCTTTAAGAGGTAGAACGCCTGGAAGTCCAGAGGGTGGAGGAGGTAGAACTGGTCGAGGGGCAAGTTGCTTCTCTCGGGGAGAGACTATCTCAGCTGGAGGCCACTGAGTTCAGACTGCAGGAGCTGGCCCGCCATCCTTCCCTGGGCATTTCGGAGCTGGAGGACATCTTCCGACGCCTTTTACCATAGTCATTTTCTATTTGCCTCTTTTGATGGACTTCATGTATTCCGGGGAATGCCCCACGTAACATGTACTCTTTATTCCGTAGAATGAAAATCTTCATTTTGCTGTCAAATGACGACTCCATTCTTTTATCATTCTTCTTTTTTCTTTCTTTCCAGTCGCCAGTTGTTTCTAGTCTGAGTGTGTGGGTCACAAGGGCAGGAGAGCGCTCACGCCTTCAGCAAAGGGGTGAGGTGTTCGCTCCACCGCGCCGCGACTATTCTCAAGACTAAACAACGGCCTGAGTGAGTCGAGAGTCTGGAGGACCCAAACGGGTATATGAGAGATGAAAATCGAAACAGATAGCGAGCGACCTTGCCGATGGTGACAAGGGTTGAGAAGGGTAGACGGTCTTGCCGATGATGACAAGAACTGAAAAAGGGGTAGCTACCGGTCTTGCCGATGGTGACAAGGGTCGAAAAGGGTAGACGGTCTTTCCGATGATGACAAGAACCGGAAAGGGTAGCGACCGATCCTACCGATGATGACAAGAACTGGAAAAGGGTAGCGACCGATCTTGCCGATGGTGACAAGGGTCGAAAAGGGTAGACGGTCTTGCCGATGATGACAAGAACCGGAAAAGGGTAGCGACCGATCTTGCCGATGGTGACAAGGGTCGAAAAGGGTAGCGACCGATCTTACCGATGATGACAAGGGTCAAAAAGGGTAGACGATCTTGTCGATGATGACAAGAACGTAGCGACCGATCTTGCCGATGATGACAAGGGTCGAAAAGGGTAGACGGTCTTGCCAATGATGACAAGAACTGGAAAGGGTAGCGACCGATCCTGTCGATGATGACAAGGATCGAAAAGGGTAGCGACCGATCTTGCCGATGATGACAAGGGTCGAAAAGGGTAGACGGTCTTGCCGATGATGACAAGAACCGGAAAAGGGTAGCGACCGATCTTGTCGATGGTGACAAGGGTCGAAAAGGGTAGCGACCTATATTGTCGATGATGACAAGGGTCAAAAAAGGGTAGATGGTCTTGCCGATGATGACTAGAATCGGAAAGGGTAGCGACCGATCTTGCCGATGGTGATAAGGGTCGAAAAGGGTAGATGGTCTTACCAATGATGACAAGAACCGGAAAGGGGTAGCGACCGATCTTGCCGATGGTGACAAGGGTCGAAAAGGGTAGACGGTCTTGCCGATAATGACAAGGACCGGAAAAGGTAGCGACCGATCTTGCCGATGATGACAAGGGTCGAAAAAGGTAGACGGCTTTGCCGATGATGACAAGAACCGGAAAGGGGTAGCGACCGATCTTGCCGATGGTGACAAGGGTCGAAAAGGGTAGACGGTCTTGTCGATGATGACGAGAACCGGAAAGGGGTAGCGATCGATCTTACCGATGGTGACAAGGGTCAAAAAGGGGTAGACGGTCTTGCCGATGATGACAAGGACCGGAAAGGGTAGTGATCGATCTTGCCGATGGTGACAAGGGTCGAAAAGGGGTAGGCGGTCTTGCCGATGATGACAAGAACCGAAAAAGGTAGCGACCGATCTTGCCGATGATGACAAGGGTCGAAAAAGGTAGACGGTCTTACCGATGATGACAAGAACCAGAAAGGGGTAGCGACCGATCTTGCCGATGGTGACAAGGGTCGAAAAGGGTAGATGGTCTTGCCGATGATGACAAGAACCGGAAAGGGGTAGCGACCGATCTTGCCGATGGTGACAAGGGTCGAAAAGGGTAGACGGTCTTGCCGATGATGACAAGGACCGAAAAAGGTAGCGACCGATCTTACCGATGCTGACAAGGGTCGAAAAGGGTAGACGGTCTTGCTGATGATGACAAGGAACGAAAAAGGTAGCGACCGATCTTGCCGATGATGACAAGGGTCGAAAAGGGGTAGACGGTCTTGCCGATGATGACAAGGACCGGAAAGGGTAGTGACCGATCTTGCCGATGGTGACAAGGGTCGAAAAGGGGTAGACGGTCTTGCCGATGATGACAAGAACTAGAAGGAGGTAGCGACCGGCCTTGCCGGTGGTGACAAGGGTCGAAAGGGGTAGCAAATACATACATATATGTGGGACATTGGATGAAGACTCCGCTTCGACCCTGTAAAGGGTCTTCAGGACGGAGGATGGATCATCACTATTCATCATTCATACATATATTTTTATTCTCATTACTGACCTAAGCGCCGTTTCGGGTTTTCGCCGAAGCCAGCCCCCTCTTGCTTTTGCCCACGCGCCCTTTCGGGTTTTCACATGGCGGGGTACCCGATTTTGCCTGCGACGCCCTTTCGGATTTTTGCCACAGTTGGGTTATAGCCATTTTTACACTTGTCCTAATATAGGAGCAAGCCTGGCGGGGTATCTCTATTTTTAACCCCATTTTCTTTTCTTTTCTTCTTTTTTTTTTGAATTTGGAGTACAGAAGAATTCGACTGCGAGAATGCTGACCGGCCTTACCGATGATGACAAGGATTGGTCTCTGGCTTAGTTCATCGACACTGGTTAAATGTCGAAGCAAAGATCACGATTTGTTAACAAGGACGTAAGATCCGAGTTAAGGGTAGAGGTCGACCGATCTCGCCGATGATGACGAGGGTTGAACACGGGTTTACTCGTCGGCGTGGGTCACATGCCGAAGCAAAGGTGGGGTTATTAACAAGGACGGAAGGTCCAAGTTAGGGGTAGAGATCGACCGATCTCGCCGATGATGACGAGGGTCGAACATGGGTTCGTTCATCAGGATGAGTCACATGCCGAAGCAAGGGTGGGATCATTAACAGGGACGGAAGGTCCAAGTTAGGGGTAGAGATCGGCCGATCTCGCTGATGATGACGAGGGTCGAACATGGGTTTGTTGAAGGATCTCCGGTGGGACGTCTGATGATTGTCCCTTTTGGAGTTTCATTGGGTGGAGAACAAAAGAGGAATTTTTAAATTACCACTTTACTAACTTAAGCGCCCTTTCAGGTTTTCGCCGAAGCCAGCCCCCTCTTGCTTTTACCCACGCGCCCTCCCGGGTTTTCACGTGACGGGGTACCCGATTTTGCCTGCAGCGTCCTTTCGAGTTTTCACCACAGCTGGGTTATAGCCATTTTTGCACTTGTCCTAATATAGGAGCAAGTCTGGCGGGGTATCTCTATTTTTAACCCCATTTTTCTTTTCTTTTCTATATATATATTTTTTGAGGATATAAAAGGTGGTAGGTCGAAGTGTGATGTTCGACCCTTGGTTGGTGGCAGACGGCTGTTGGCCGGATCACCGGGCCTTGTGCCGAGCAGAGCGATTTATTCGTTAGCAGGGGCTGAATGCTAACGTAAAGGAATGATCTTTCGCCGATTCGGACGAAAGGCCCGTAACGGCAATATGGTGTATTCTTTTGAGAGCTCGGCCAGGGCGGAGTGCCACTAGACCAAGGAAAGGTAGCTCGATCCGGGCGGAATGCCTCTAGACCAAGATAAGGGTAGCTCGGCTAGGGCGGGATGCCACTGGACCAAGATGAGGATAGCTCGATCAGGGCGGAATGCCACTAGACCAAGATAAGGGTAACTCGGCTAGGGCGGGATGCCACTAAACCAAGATCAGGGTAGCTTAGCCAGGGCGGGATGCCACTAGATGAAGATAAGGGTAACTCGGCTAGGGCGGAATGCCACTAGACCAAGATCAGGGTAGCTTGGCTAGGGCGGGATGCCACTAGACCAAGAAAGGATAGCTCGGTTAGGGCGGAATGCCACTAAACCGAGGAAAGGTAGCTTGGCTAAGGTAGATTGCCATTGGGCCAAGAGAAGATGGCTCGATCAGGGTGGAATGCCACTAGACCAAGGAAAGGTAGCTTGGCTAGGGCGGAGTGCCACTAGACCAAGGAAAGGTAGTTCGATCAGGGCGGAATGCCTCTAGACCAAGATAAGGGTAGCTCGGCTAGGGCGGGATGCCACTGGACCAAGATGAGGATAGCTCGATCAGGGCGGAATGCCACTAGACCAAGATAAGGGTAACTCGGCTAGGGCGGGATGCCACTAAACCAAGATCAGGGTAGCTTGGCCAGGGCGGGATGCCACTAGACGAAGATAAGGGTAGCTCGGCTAGGGCGGAATGGCACTAGACTAAGATCAGGGTAGCTTGGCTAGGGCGGGATGCCACTAGACCAAGAAAGGATAGCTCGGCTAGGGCAGAATGCCACTAAACCGAGGAAAGGTAGCTTGGCTAAGGTAGATTGCCACTGGGTCGAGAGAAGATGGCTCGATTGGGGCGGAATGCCACTAGACCAAGGAAAGGTAGCTCGGCTAGGGCGGAGTGCCACTAGACCAAAGAAAGGTAGTTCGATCATGGCGGAGTGCCACTAGACCAAGATAAGGTAGCTCGATCAGGGCGGAGTGGCACTAGACCAAGATAAGGGTAGCTCGGCTAGGGTGGAGTGCCACTAGACCAAGGAAAGGTAGTTCGATCAGGGCGGAATGCCATTAGACCAAGGAAAGGTATTTCGACCGATCACTCAGGTAATGTTGGTTGTGCTGCATGATACAGCTTTATATGCTTTCCGTTGAGGGGAGAGAACTGGATGACTCATTTGTGGTCTACCAGGACGTAGGCACCCCCTTCATATACTCGACGGATGATATATGGTCCGATCCAGTTTTCGACCAACTTCCCTTTGGGGGTGGAGGCCATTACTTCTCTTCTTTTGACTATTACCAGATCTCCTTTCTTGAATTCTCGACCTTTAACCAGCTTGTCGAAAGCGCGGGTCATGCGAGCTTGGTAGAGTTGGATGTTTTGTTGTGCCCGGAGGCGTTTTCCTTCGAGCTCAGCGAGCTCTTCCAATCTTCTTTCAGCATTGGTTTGTTCGCCGCTGGCTAGTCCATGCTGGATGGCGACTCGCAGCGAAGGAACTTCCAGTTCAATCGGCACCACAGCCTCTGACCCATAGACGAGGGAGAAAGGTGAACAGCCGGTTGGGGTTTTGTAGACAGTACGATAGGCCAGAGCGCTTCGTACATCCTTTCTTCCCAATCTTTTTTATTAGACTTGACAGTCTTTGCTAGCAACGTACATAGTGTCTTGTTAAAGGCTTCTGCAAGTCCATTGGCTTGAGGGTTGTAGGGGGATGATGTCCTCCAGTCAATCTTGTATTTGTCGGCTAGCCGATAAACCTTCTGGTTCCTAAAATGGCTGCCATTATCAGAGATGATTCGGCTGGGGATCCCAAACCAGAATATTATATTCTACCGGAAGAATCTCGCAACTAGCCCTCCCATCACATCTCTTAGTGCTACCGCCTCCGCCCATCTGGAGAAGTAGTCATTAGCCGCTAAGATATATTTTCACCCTGATGAAGATGTTGGTAGTGGCCCTACCACGTCCGTGCCCCACTGGGCGAACGGCCAGCTTGGCAAGGTGGGATGCAGTGGCACTGGAGGTCTCCTTGCCACGTTAGCGTGTTCCTGACACTTCTGACAAGCTTTGGCGAACTTGCAGCAATCATCAAATATAGTGGGCCAATAGTAGCCCAATTTCTTTATCTCAATTTTCATCTTTGGGCCAGCCTGGTGTGCTCCAGCTGATCCCGCATGGACTTCTTGCATCACCTGTCCTGCCTCTGTTAAAGACAAGCAGCGAAGTAGGACTTTCCTTCGGGCATCTGCCATTATTCGGAACAGGGTTCCGCTTCTCATCTCGTAAGAGTCCTTGACCATTAGGAGCTTCATTCTCTGTTCTTTTTCCCTCGGGAGCTGTTGGTGTTGGAACCACCGCAGGAGATGTTCTCGCCAATCGGGCTGCTGAATCTCCTCGACGGCTACCACCTCAAACTCTTGTTCATCGGCCAAGACCTCTGTTACACTGGGGACCTGCCGGCGGTTGATCACTATTATATTTAGGCTTGCGTCTGGCGGGACCACCAATGAACTGGCCAGCTTAGCGAGGGCGTCTGCCTGAGCATTCCGACCCCGGTTGATGTGCTTGAAGCTGATGAAGTAGAATCTTGATATCAGGCGGGTTGACAGCTGGTGATAGGGGAGAAGCTCTTGCTTTCGCACATCGAACTCTCCTTCTAGTTGTTTTATAACTAGCATGGAATCTCCGAATGCTTCCAGCATCTGAATTCCCATGGATAGGGCAATCTGCAACCCGATTATCAGGGCTTCATACTCTGCTTCATTGTTTGTGCAATGTTTGTTTATAGAGCAGGATGTGTGCACCACTTCTCCTTCTAGGGATTTCAGAACTATGCCTGCTCCTGCCCTGATTCTGGCCGATCCAGTGGCAGAGGTGTCAATTCTGGACGCGCCATCGAAATATAGCTGCCATAAGGAGGGCTACACCTGAACGGCTTCCAGGGTTTCATCTTCAGGAAGCTCCGGTTCCAGTGGGCAGTCCCCGGGTACTGGGTGCTCAGCGAAGAAGTCTGCAATAGCTTGGCCCTTGACGGCCTTGCGCGGTACATAGGAGATGTCAAACTCCATAAGGATTACCGCCCATTTGCCCAGGCGACCTTTGAGTGCCGGCTGGGACATAATATATTTCAGGGGATCCTCTTTGGATACCAAGCTAATTTCATGTGACAACATATAGTGTCGGAGCTTTTTAACTGCGAAGACCAGTGCCAGATAGACCTTCTCAATATAAGTATATTTCTCTTCAGTTCTGACCAGTCTCCGACTGAGGTAATAGAAGGCTTGCTCTTTCCCTTCTTCATTATTCTGGGCCAGCATTGCCCCCAGGGAGTTATGTGTAGCTGCTATATACAGTATCAATGGCCATCCTTTCACTGGTGCGCCCAGCACTGGAGGAGTCTTCAGATAGTCTTTCAGCTTGTCAAAGGCTGTCTGGCAATCTTCATCCCAATAAAAGGGAACATCTTTCATCATCAATTTGTGGAAAGGCTGGCATCGCCCTGACAAATTGGAAATGAACCGCCGGATATAAGCCAAGCGGCCCTGTGGCGATCTCAACTCGGAGATATTCCTTGGTGAAGGTAACTCCTGAATTGCTTTGATTTTTGTGGGGTCTATCTCGATCCCCCGGTATCGGACGATGAAGCCCAAGAATTTTCCGCTCGACACTCCGAACGCACATTTCATGGGGTTCATATTCAGCTCATGCTGCCTCAGCCTCTGAAAGACAATCCGGAGGTCTTGCAGATGATCTTCTTTTCTTCTGGTTTTGACCACCAGATCATCTATGTAACACTCGACCTTGTGGTAGAGCAATTCATCAAAGATTTTGGTCATTGCACGCGGATAAGTTACGCCATCATTCTTTAGTCCGAACGGCATCCTC
This sequence comes from Amorphophallus konjac, assembly GCA_022559845.1. Classification (NCBI taxonomy): domain Eukaryota; kingdom Viridiplantae; phylum Streptophyta; class Magnoliopsida; order Alismatales; family Araceae; genus Amorphophallus; species Amorphophallus konjac. Next base: position 156,750,041 of record CM040121.1, read on the forward strand.
TTATAATGATAAATGCCTTTAGGGGTTCGGAAAGCAGTATGGACCCGGTCATGCTCGGCTATCCAAATCTGGTTGTAGCCGGATGACCCGTCCATGAACGACAAGGCCTCGTGACCGGTTGTAGCATCGATCATGACTTCCGTTATTGGCACCGGAAGGTCATCTTTGGGGAAGGCTTTATTTAGATCTCGGAAGTCAACACATATCCGGATCTGTCCATTCTTCTTTTTCACGGGGACGATATTCGCCAGCCATGTGGTGTACTGGTGTTCTTCAACAAATCCCACGTCAATGAGCTTGTCGACTTCAGCACAAATTTGAGTAATGAGTTCTGGCCTCATGCGTCGTGGTGGTTGCTTCACCGGCTCAGCCTCAGGGCTGATTGCCAGCTCATGTTGCGAGACAGCGGGGCTTAGACCCGGCATTTCTTTGTAAGTCTAGGCAAAGCAATCCCAGTACTCTAGCAGCAGCTGGATGTACACCTCCCGTTCTTCTGGGGACAGCTGGGCACTGAGGAAGGTAGGCCTAGGGTCCCCCTCATTTCCCAAGTTGACTTCTATCAATTCATCGACCGTGGCTTGACCTCCATCTTCTATCTCCGGAGGTGCTGGCTGGAGGTCAACAAAATTTGGAATACCATCTTGAGGGTCGAGCACTTCGACTTCCTCGTCAGACACCACCAGAGCTTCATGAGGATTCTCTGTTTCTTGTGCTAGCTGCTGCGCGGATCGTTCTATTAGCAAATCCACTACCGTTGTAGCTCCCAAGGGCGAGAGAGCAGCTTCGGTGTTTTTAGATGAGGTTGCAACCGTGACAGGCTGGTGGTTGTTTATTTCCGGGCCTTGACAGCATCCCGATTTTGTAGCAGAAGTTGAGGATGTCTCGCCTTCTGGGGCAGTTGTATCTTCTGTGGAAGTGGCTTTTCCTTTCTTGGTAGCTGGTTCCCCTTGATCGGAGTCGACCGAGGCTCCCCTGATTGGTAGAAGAGGTGTTGAAGTTATCATCAGTATGGCTCCACTGGAGGGAGAAATTCCTGCTTCCTCAGTATCTTCAGCTTCACTGCTGCTAGCCGTATCAAATTTGACTTGAAGGGCCTCCTCTTCAGGGTGGACCTGCTCCCAGCATCGGCAGGAGGCCGAGGTCTCTATTTCTTGATTTCCGGGTTGAGCCAGTTCAACATGCTCAGCTTCCATCGGGTATTCATCAAAAGTTGCCCCCAGCGGGCTATCTTCAACAGGATAGAAGGCGGAGATGGTGCCCACCTCGTATCGCCCACTATAATAATATTCTTCCAAGGTGAAGCCCAAACCCGGATGTTGAGAGACGCGTCTCATTTCCTTATCCAGATTTGCGGGATGCCACATTTTCTGGAAAGCTTCCCTGTGCTTCTGAGACTGATCGGGGGGAATGTGCTACTTCTGAAACATCCTGGCCATCCGCTCAGTTGTGAATGCCAAACCCTGGACGGGAACCGGCGGGTTGCTTATATCTTTGGGGAGGCTGCAGTCTGTGTCTTCCCGAGTAGGATGCTCCTCAGCTGTATAGAACAAGCTGTTGGGTCCATCTTCCTGTGTCACCTCCCAAGTTTTGAAAGGCTCGACAGTAGGGTTGTCAAGGCCGGGAGTTGGCTTGGTAAGGCCATCCGGGATTTCAATATGATTGTGCCGCCGAGCGACCCGCACTTCATTAGCTTCAGGGTATAATATTGGGGGTGCTATCCTGCCCACATCCCCAGATGCTGTGATATGGGAGACCACCTTGGGATTGATATATCCGCGCAGCGGTGGTGGATACCAACTGCTGCCGGATGTGCTTCTTGATGCCCCCGCAGGAGTCTTAGCTTCAGAGGTCTTTTGAGAAGGCCACGTATATAGGTTGACATCCGCCAAATGACATTCAAACACCTCGAATGGGTGGGGGTCTGCAAATATCCTCTCCTCTTTCCCTTGGAGACTGTACTTGATGCATTGGTGGAGCGTGGAGGGCACCACCATATTTTCATGCAGCCATGGGCGGCCGAGCAGTGCTTTGTACGAGATGCGGGAGTCAATGACATGGAACTGCACCGTCGTAGTGAAATCTGCTAGGGTGAGGGTGAACTCTGCCACTCCCATTGACACTTCACATTTTTGATTGAAGCCGGTGATACGCATATCTCCGACTTTCTCGAGATGCACGTTAAAGTGGTGCCTCTCATATATTCTATAAGGCAGGATGTTGACCGCTGCAGCGGGGTCAACAAGAATCCTGTTCAGCTCCCTTCCATTCAGGTGCCCCTTCATATACAGCGGCCTGTTGTGGCTTATGGTGGGCAGCAGCATATCGTCTGGAGTGAAGGTCATGATAGCCTCCGGCATTGCTTCGGCCAGACATGTCTTAAAATGAGCAGGCGTCTGGAGAGCAGTAACAATCGCATGTTGAGTCTCTTCACTCAAAGAAAGGATCTCCCAGATTGTAAATCGAGCGGGGAGCTTCTTGAGTAGCTTCATTATTCGGCTCCCAGCTCAGACATTGGAGAGCTTCATCTCCTCAGCCCATCTGGGCTTGGGGAGGTTTTGATTTGCGGGCCCTGACGGACCTACTTCATCTTCCTCAGATTCGGCGCCCTTCTGGCTGGTACCGACTTCTGGGTGTTCTTTGTTAGTTGCTACGGGGCAAGCTCCATCTGCACTTGGATCTTCAACAGATTGTGCTAGCTGCGGGTGAACGGCCCCGGGTGTAGGGTTGGCCTCCTGGCAAGGCTGCTTCCCCTTGGTCATCTTCATGAATTCAAGAAATGAAGGGACCCCCTTGCCCCCACTCTTGTTATATAGGCCTGATGGAGGAGGGATTTGGACTCCCTTGACCTCCAGCGGAGGTGTCTTGTAGGGTTGCTCCCCTCTGAACATGATGTTGTGATTGGGTGGCGGTTGGCGCCCCCATTTTCGGCCTGACCGAGTGGCATGTGCAGCAGTTGCGGCCTCGGCCTTGCCTCCCCCAGCATGGGGTGTGAAACAAATTTCCTCTTCTTCCTCCTCTCCGGAAAGGTTGAAGAGTGCTGATAGGGTATTACAGGAGACAACATGCACTTTATCGGCCTCAACGGCCTTCTTTTTCTTCTTCCTTTGTTTCTTCTTCTTTTTTGCTTCTGCGGGCGGGTGCCCCCAGAATAGACTGCCCTCTCTATCGGATGCCTCTTCAGCTTCCTCCTTTTGTTCAAGTGAGAGATGCTCTAGTTCTTGCCATGGGACGTGGTCCTGCACTAGCAAGGGCTTCAATTTGGGCTGCACATACTCGTCTAGCCCCTCAATGAGGTTTTACAGTCGAAGGACCCCAGGATTGGTCTCTTTAATCACTGGCAGCGGAGTTTGTCTCCTCCGATTATGTGTATGTATCCTGATAGCTGTAGGTGGAGTGACCCATACGGGTGCTACCACTGGCGGAGCAGGCCGGGGTGTAACACCACGGATATGTGCCCCCTCTTTCGGGCGGGGTGCCCTCTTCTTCCTGTGCTTTACAGGGGCCTGCTGCCATCCCTGTTGTTCTTTTGCGACCTCCAAGAAATGAGCTTCATAGGTGCTCCGTGTGCTTGTTTTAGAGATCTCCTCGGGCAATGCCTGGTATAGGGAGATCGTGTTGACTCCTGCCCTCCTCCGAGGGGCTTCATGTGGCTGGGGAGGGTCCACTTTGTACTCTCCCAGCTCAATTTCATTCTTCTTCACCATCCCTTCGATGATGTCCTTGAAAACATAGCAGTCCTCGATTGGATGTCCCAACATCTGGTGGTAGGGGCAGAATCTTGGACTATCTTTTCTCTTTAAGTCCTCCGGCCTCCTTGGCTCTGGCAGGGTGACCATGCTGTAGTCCGTTACCCAGTCGAACAGAACTCGGGTCTTATCTTTTGGAAAGGAATAGGCCTTCTTCATCTTGTCCCTCAGCGAACGACCTTCTTTGCCGTCTGGGGCTTCTGCAGGCTGTGGGGTGACTCCCTTCTTGCCTTCACTTTTCTGTTGTTCGAACGCCTTTATGTCAAGAGCGTTTGCTTCTTTAGGCGACGAGCGCCGCTCCACCGCCTTGCCCTTCTGGGTCGTGCCGGCAGCAGATGTAGGGGCACGTCTGGCCAGGAAAGCTTCCACCTTGGCCATGACATTGTTCAATTGATCAAACGATCGTATTTCCATCCCGATCATCTTTTCCAGAACCTCCCTTCTGAGATTCTGTTTGCATATTTGCACAGCGTCCTCCTGATGCGGGGGCCGCTTGCACCTCATTCCGAGGTTTCTCCACCTCTTGATATAGTCGAGGGGTGTCTCATCGGCCCTCTGCTTTGTTGAGTAGAGTTCGGCCACTGTGACCTCCCTCTCTGTGACATGGACTCTTTCTCTGAACTTCTTCTGCATATCTGGCCAGTCGCTGATCGACCCGGCCGAGAGGCTAGAGTACCATTCAAATGCGAGCCCCGTCAGCGAGGACCCAAAAAACTTCAGCAGATATGACTCATCGGTGGCCAAGTCGCCCATGACAGTCATATAATAGGCTATGTGTTCTCTCGGGGATCCCTTCCCGTTGAATTTATCGAACTTGGGCAACTTACTGATTCCCGGGGGAAGCCGCTTAGCAGCATGGTGTTGCGGGTAGGGCACCCGGTATGCATCGAACGCGACTTAGTCGCCTTCACCTCTTTCTGCGAGCTTTAGCTCGATCATTCTTTCCACCATCATCTGGTTCATGACTGTAGGGTCAACCGGCTCTGGATAGAAGTGTGTTGGATGCATGTACGGGGTGACCAGGGTGGTCGCTTGTGGAGGACGCGACAGCGGGGGTGTCTGGTGCACTTGAAGGAGCACCGGTGATAGCAGCGGCTGGAGCTGTGGTGGCCGCTGTTGCATTGTCGCCATGCTTGGTTCTGACGACTGAGGTAGTGTGCAGAGCGGTGGAGGGCCGTCAAGACGGGCCGCTCCCCGGGATGATTCACCCTGGACTTCGGGTGGTTTGGAAACTAAGGACTGTTCAATCTTCTCCATCAGCTGCTTCTTCAGCAAGTCTATCTCTTGCCGATATTTCTGAAGTAATATCAAGACCGATGGGTCTATAGTGGCTGTAGTGGGGATAACTTCTGCTGTGTCCCCGGACGTACCCTCGGGTAGGATGTCGAGGGGGACGTCGTCTTCTTCCTCTGCCGTCACCATATTGGCGGTCAGGACGGGGGTCTTATCATCCCAGTGGTGGTAGACCTGGGGTTGTTTTCCTTTAGCCATCATCAGGAGCTCCCTTGCTGCTTCTGTTCTGCGAGTACTCGGCCCCGGCCGTGCGACCAACTGAGCCAATTCTCGGGGATCTTCGGGAAGCCCCCCATATAGGTTGGATATACCAGCCATGTTGCAGGTGAAGACCTGCATCCTTCTCCTTTGTCGACGGACCCTCCTTTTAGCCTGATGCGGGAAGGTCAGCCTTTCGAACATAAAAACTCTTCTCCTTTCTTCCCGCTTGGGGACGGCTTCATCGGCTTTGATCTCGAAGCCGTTGTCATATCCATTGTCATCGACTGACGACACCATCATTCTTTCTCCCACATCTTCTTCATCTGCCGTTGACGGGCAGTAGTCTTCATCGGTGGCGGCTGCTTGCATCAGTCGCTGTTGCCTAAGCGTGGGGTTGCCTAACCCTCGAAAATAGTTTCTGACCAAACAGTTCATCTCTTCTTGACCCCGCTCCTGATGTAACACGGGGGATGATTGTCGACCTCCCGTAGGAGGGATATAAGCTAGCCGAGCTCTGTCGGCAGGTTGTTGGAATCTTCGTCCCGCAGCTGGGACATTGGCTTGACGGGTAGCTGCCCGGAAACTTTTACGACGCGGAGGATCCACAACCACTCCTTCTTCTTCCTTCGGGGGCAAGCCCCTTTCTCTTCTCTCTTCCGCCCCGTCATACACAGGACGGCGGCGGATGGGTGTCAGCCGATGGGCAGGTTGGGCCCGCTTGGGAACCCACACCTGTTTGAACCTTCTTGGCCTGGGGGCCGACCTTCCTTGGCCATAGTGGCCGATTTCTTCTCTTTCTGCCCTCCTTCCAGCGAGGGCCTGGTATGTATTGTGGACAGGGATGGCGGGGATGACTCGGTCTGGAACCACCCGTGCGTTGCGTCCGTTGAGGAAGACGCGCATACCGCCCACCATCATAAACTTCCCGGACTGAGATAGAGTCCTAGTAATCACAGTAGCACTCCTTTGGACTTGCCGGCGTTGACGTCCTCCAGGGTGCTTGTTGACAATATTGGGGTGGGCCCCAGGTATGGCGTGGTGCACCAGACAGCTAGCGGCCGGGGCCGGACTCTTGGATGAGTCGTTGCAGCAAGGAGCCTTCATAGGCTCCACTTTCCCCACAGCTTCCTCGACAGGTTCCAGGGCTTCAATCTCCAGCATATCCACGAAGGCCAACCCCAAGAAGTTGGGGAAGCCGACGGCTGTAGGGAAGCTACCAAACTCCATGGGCACCGCCAGGTACCCTTGTGCATGCCTAGCAACAATTGACGGACCGAAGCCGACGCCAGTTAATCCATTTGTTGTCATCGTTCGCCTGCAAAGACAAACAAGCCAACGATCAGTAGCCTTTGAGAGGGCCTCGAAGCCCAAGTATCTCGGCAAAGAGATGAAAGGTGACACTGGTCCCACCGGGCGTGCCAGACTTGTTGGCGATGGTTTTTATTCGACCATCTTATTATTTTATTTTATATATAGATATATGTATATATACATATATCTTATTTCACGTGTCGATCAACCAATTAACTAACTGGTAATTAACTGACTGATTGACAACACGGGCGTGCCAGTCACGTACGTGACAAGTTTATTATGCGCTCATTCAGACCCGTGTCGGGCGAAAGTGAGGTTCGGTCGGGACCAGCAGTCCGCCATACCATAAAGGCTATGGCGTTAATTACATCCCCCGCGAGGAGGGAACACCTTTGATTAAGTGCCGAGATAGTGGGCTGTCGAGGACGGAATACAAGATGCGACATTATGAACATGACGGAATCATGCGAGGTGCGTCTATCTATCATGCAGGAGAGGCATGGTTCATTGAGTTGGAGACCCTTGATATGTGGCGGAGGGCGTAGGTCCGAAGACCACCATCGCGCATAGCGGAGACTTCCGATCGGGCGTAACCCGGTCTTCTGTCAGCGCCATTCGATATACCCAAGGGTCGATGCAAGCATGCATGCATGATGATGATAACTATGCTAAGCATGGCAACAAAATTATGAAAGTAAGCAGTGATCAATCACATTCATTAATCACCGTCAAAAGTGAGGGAGACGGTAACACAAGGGTGATAACGAAAGCAAAGTACTAATACACATGATAGCCAACATGATAAAGAGGTTATTCGGAGCATGAACAGCCCTTGCCTTACTCAATCTACCGCTAATTAGGGTAGCCAATATCGACCACGGGAGGCCAGGATTGCCCCGAGAGCGAGCAAAGGATCAGAATGGCATAACAACTTGAAACGGTGTGATCACACGAGAGATAGCTTCCACGGCGCGGTAAAGCGTAGGTAAAGAGGCTAATCCGGCGCGGTAAAGCGTAGGTAAAGAGCTAATCCGGTGCGGCCTTGATAACTAACTAAAACGGCGCGCTGGGCATGGGGCGCGCCAGTTTAGGGCGCCCCGGGAACGTGCCAAACAAAAAAGTAAAAGTTATGAGTCTAGGCTTAATCCGGCGCGGGGGGTACCGCGCCGTATTAAGGCGCGCCGGATTAGGGCCGCGCCGTTTTAACTTATTTTTTGATGAATTTAGAAACCCTTGAACTTGTTGGAATGCTTTAAAGGCTTAAAGGTTCAATGGGGCTTCTTGCCTGTTGAAACAAAGTCCGAGACTCTTCGGGAGTAGAGTCATAAGCCAGTGCGAGGTTCAAACTCGAGCATTGAGGTTCCTGGACCCAGAATAGTCATTTTTATTATAACAATCTCCATGGAGACGAATGTGTATCCAAATCCTGCCAACAATCGGGCAGCATCTCCCCTGAACCTGAAAGGTTGCAGGGAAGGAACGGGGTCATACTCACTTGTGGAGTAAGCCCCTAAACCGCCGGTCTGCACAGTGGTAGCCAGCAAATTCTCAACCGATGGAGTACCCCGAGGACTAGCCTGCGAGGGGCACCAAGGCTCCGTGGGTGAAGGTAGAGGGATGAGGCCACTGATAATGGGAGCAGCACCCCGAGGGCTAGCCTACGAGGGGTGGGCAACCCACAGCCTATGACTCATCCCTTAGAGGGACCGACCATTAAGAGAGTGAAGCTCCGAGGGCTAGCCTACCAGGAGCACACAACCCTTGGCCTCTATCGGGTCTCCAGGTTGTTAGGGCTAAGCTTATCAGGCTAAGACCCCGTTACTATCTGCTGTGGCCTTGAGGAAGCATCTACCCTCGAGAGGTAGAGCCCTCGATCACCCAGCAGTTCCGTGAAGCAATGGGGAATGTCCCCCTCCCCAGGCAATTAAGACGGGATGAAAGAATCTCGGAACGGTTCAAATGACCATGATGCAGAGGGGTGGTCGACGCACAGATGAGATGAGCCAATCATAGAAGCATATACTCGAACAGCTAGGACGCAGCATTCAGGGTGATGGATCCGGCCGTCCCAAAGGCAACTCCCACCTTGCGAACAATCAGAGTAGTACGAAGGGAGGAGTTAATGGGAATTAGACCCTCGATACCACGGCAGGAAGAAGCATGCGCATGAGCACAGCTCTGTCCATGGAGGGGATACAAAGATCCTTAAATCAAAGATGAAAGCAGTCGATGGGAAAGACCCGGGGAAGGGTCGTTTCTGTAGCCCACGATGCTTCGGGGCATGATCGAAGTCGGACTTCGAGGAAACCGGAGCCGGGAACCACGCGCGGAAGAACTCATACATATACATTGACATAGAAAGAGACGGGGAAATAAGCTTCAAGCATTCATTCGACCTATCGGTCCACACATCCATGTACATATCGCCACCCAGTAAACGGGAATGGACTAACATTTACATTACAAATCCGGTGCCGGCATCATCGCCCGGTCGCCGTTCATCAGTTGCAGAGGAAGAGGGATGTGCAGAGACACGACAATAAAGCAAAGGGGAAGAGAGAATCGCAGAGAAAGGGAGGGGGTCGGCTCATATCATCGCCATCCCTCCCCCTCTCGCTTACATCTGATAGATGGAAACCCCAAAAGAAAAGAATCCATGAAAGCGAGGAAGATAGGCATCGGCGCCCACCTGTTCTCGGAACAGAGTATCGTATCTTCAGCGAAAGCAGAGGAAGATGGCCGGCGGAGGACGCTCAGATGAGACCCCTTTTTCCCAAGAGCTCTCTCTCCCGATTTCTCCTTTTTCTCTCTGCCTCTTCTTCGAAAGCATCTCTCCCGTCTTCTATCTTCTCTCGTCTTTTTTCTTCCTTCTCCGCCTTCCTTTCCTTTCTCTTCTGTTGTCTCTCCCCTTTTTTTGAACAGCCATATGTCTATATATATATATATGATCGAACCCCAAGCCTCATCCGGCGTGAAGAACTGCGCGCCGGGAAAGGCTTCATGGCCTTTTGCGCGCCGGGATAGCCAGGCCCCTGGTGGGGTTCTTTGCGTGCCGGGATAAGGGGCATCAGGTGGGGGGAGCGCCGTGCTAATGCTCCTCGCGCACTTCGAGCAAGTTGATGAGTCCGGGGATGATTCTGGGGGTCACCATGAACATTTATCTTGCCAATGCTCCTTGAAACCTCGACGAGATGTCTTTTCGAAGCCCCCAGGTCGATGTACGGCCATTCTCGAAACTTTCGATAACTTTGGTTTGATCATGCGGGTTTCCCCCTGACATGGCCTTCCGCTCTATGATTCGTGCGGATGGCTCTGTCTGGCTTGTGTCCAAAGCTCCTTAGGGGGTGGGATAACACCAGGGATAGTTCTGCCTGAGCTGGGCGATCATTCGGCCACTAACGGGCCCATTTTGGCGGGAAGCCATACCCGTGCCGGGTGATCGGGATCTTCTACCGACAGAGCTTTCAGTCCTCCGTCCCGGAGAGCCATGGGGACTCTTTCATCTTCAGGAGAGCCTTTCATGAGGTGGGTAGCCACTGGGTAGACCGTCGTCCTTGATCGGACAACGGGTGTAGTGTATGCGATACGACGGAGTCGATGCCGGTTCATTGGGCAGGCTTGATCGCACTGCCGGTTGGTTGTGAGTTCGTCTCGGCTCTCCTGAGGTGAAGTCCCCGTGTCCATACGGGGTGACTCGAGGCTCTGGCAGCTTGAGAAATCTTCAATATGTTGATCTTTATCGGCTTCCGTGCTTCAGCGGGCCGGGTCCTTTGTCTTTGTGGCTTGGTCGCCGACGATCATATTTTGGGTGCCAACATGGCTGCTAGCACAAACACATAAAGTCTATACGTTGGCTGCTAGCACAAACTCAAAGTCTGTACGTTGGCTGCTAGCACAAACTCAAAGTCTATACATTGTCTGGTTGAAGTCTGTACATTGGCTGGCTGCTTCAACACAAAGTCTATACGTTGTCTGGTTGAAGTCTGTACAATGTATAGTTGCTCCAACACAAAGTCTGTGCATAGTCAGTGCATTCGGTTGATTCATGGCAAAGTGAAAGCCATATGATCGTGTCCAAGCCTTGATACAAATCTCTTCTACAAGGATGAAGTTACAGACTTGAACAGGCTGCTAATGGTCTCAAGCGACTGAGCTGGAGGGCTAACGAACCAACCCGGCTGAACTGGGGGTCTGCCCAACTGGCGGTCGACCGCCAGCACAGGGGCGGTCGACCGCCCCAGCCAGGGAATGCCAGTTTGAAAGATTGTCAGCTGGCGGTCGACCGCCAGCCAGTAGCGGTCGACCGAAAATCCCAGGGCTCACCAATCTACAGTATTTCTCAGTAGCGGTCGACCGCCAGAAGCTGTAGGTCGACCGCCAGCCCCGAGCCAACCAATGTTGACTTTATTTTCCACTTCGAAAAGGGCCATTCAACATGGATTTGTATAATCCAAAAGTCACCTAATCACCCATGATTTGTGGATCAGGTCTGGGGCTTGTCTATAGACCATTCAAAGTCTATAAAACCAATACAAGAGGGTTAGAAACCCTAGTTGATGTAGTTGATGAAGTGAATCAAAGAGAGCTCAAGGGAGGCCATTTCGAGGGTACTGTAGCACCTGCGTGAATAGTACTTTGGGCTGGAGTTCTTCATCCTTCCAAGGTGATTCAAGCTCAGATCTGAAGCCAAGCAACCTCCAAGCAAGCAAGAAGCATTCAAGGCTCTCAAAGGTGATCAAAGCTACATCCATACACCTCTTCATCAACTCAAGGAGATTCAAGAAAAGATCAAGTTACATCCAATATTCTTCTTCATAAACTCAAGGAGATTCAAAGGAAAGATCAAGCTACATCCTATATCTGCTCCATCAACTCAAAAGGATCAAAGGAAGATGAAATCCTCAACAGATTCAAGATCCAACAATCTCAGACAAGATCTAATTCATTATAGCATATCTTCATATCTTGTTTGAGCATTTTCATCTTGTTTCTTTCTTCATTTCATTCAATCTATTGAAACTGAAGATCGTCCCTACCGATGGTTAGTAGGAAGGCAATCGGGAGTTCTCCGATCTGCGGTGTAGCCGTCCCTGCCGGCTTTGTGTGTAGGAAGACAGAAGGAGGGTTTTCTTTGTTCTATGGTTTGGGGCGTGTCCCCGATCAAGCTGTGAGTCAGCAAGGAAGCCTCACCGGGTTTTGGTGAGGGGTGGACGTAGGTTGCAGGGTTGCAACCGAACCACCTTAAAAATCCCTATGTTGTGGGTTGTTCTTCGTGTGTGATTGCTCTATCTCTTCTACCCCCATTCACAGGTTCGTGTGCTTTCAAACTTGGTTATCTTATTTTATACACTCAAGCTCTCATAATTGCATCTTGGTTGATCACCACTGCATTCACACACATATGAACTTTGAGTGATCAATATAGCACACACACACGTACGGTTGTTGCAAGCTATTGCATGCTCTGTGCCACTCTACTTAATTCCGCTGTGCATTGTGTCTAAGTGATTCATTCACTTTATAGGAGTGGTTCATGCTTCCGATAGCTAAGAGTTTTAAATAGGCCAAAGCTTTTGATAGGATCTATTCAACCCCTCCCTTCTAGATCCGTTTACACCTCGCGGGATCCAACATCTCCAACACGATCCAACAGCTGGATCAACAAGACACAGAGATGCTGCGACAAATGTAGCAATCCACACACTAAGACAATCGGATTTAAGTAGATCCACACACACACGTAGATCTAGGAAGACCTACGCACACACGAATCAAATACGACACATATACACACGACCACGGATCCAACAACGATCCACACACACACAAGTTTTCGCAGTTTATACAAAACACGAATATGAACTTGAAACACACTAAGGCACAGTTTAGAAATCCCCTAATTTGGCTTCCTTTTCAACGTATGCTACTGATCCTGAATGTTGCCTTCCCTCTTGCTTGAATGACTTCAAGTGGATTGTGAAAACCTTGCTCTTTTCACCCTTGTACAACCTTCTTCTCAAATCTGTGCTTGCTTGCTTCTTCTTCTTTCTTCCTTGGGCAATCTTCCTTTGAATCCTTGCTTCCTTGCTTCCTTGCTTGCTTCTCTTCCTTGGAGGATGTTGGCTTCAGATCACCTTCAATGGGTTGAGGATGGATGAAGAACACTTGCTGCACGGAGTACTGTTCACGGCTATGGTACTTCTCCTCTTCCTCCACTTGGATAGCCTCTCCTTTGATCTCCCTTGAAGCCCTCTTGGTTGGTTAGGGTTTATGGCTCCAAATGAGATGTTTTATAGCCCTTGAATGGTCTATGGACAAGCCCCAGACCAGATCCACAAATCATGGTGTAATTGGGGTCATTGAGATTAAACAAATGGGTGGAAAGACCTCTCCTCGAGCTTGAAACAAAAGTCAACAAAAGGGGGCCTCAGGGCTGTCGGTCGATCGGAAGGCATGGGGCGATCGACCCGAATTTTTCAGTCGGTTGATTTTTAAACTCTGGAAAAACCGGTCGACCGGACGCCTAGGGGCGGTCGACCGAAACCTGTAAAAATGCCATCTTTTCGGTTCTGGCAATTCTGGTCGACTGGCCCTATGGTCTTGGTCGACCGAAATAACCCATACCTGTAAAAATGAAGTGTTAGGCCACATAAACATATCCATAAGTCAAGATATTCATGTCCTCATCTATTCCATGCATTTTGGGTTTGGATTCAACTTGGTTTGTACATTAGACCATTTGAGCAATTCTCATTTCATGAAATCAAAATTTTCTTCCGGGGGCTCTGCCCCCAGAAACCCCCACAAAGGGCGCTGCCCCCTTGACCCCCGCGACCTGATCGCGCAGGTCGATCCACGTGCGAGGATGAACGACGGCGAGTTATGCAAGGGCTTGAAAGCTCATGAACTAGGTGCATATGAACACTTTGAAACACACATGTTCTGAGGTAAGGGTCAAGTTCTGAGCTAAGAATCAAGAGATAAAACTCAATCATCCCAAGTAAATTATTCATGAAATAACCTCATGGAACACTCAATAACAGGAAGTGTAAAACAGGGTAAGAGCCTTACCAATGGTTCTTGACAGTACATGACATATACCACCTATTTTAGATTGTAGAGGAGCAAGGTACTTGTCCACATGTTTGGTTTATCAGGCGACTGCCATGGAATTATAAGGTTGATCCTGCAAGCAAGATAGTTAAGGTTAAAAACCATGCTTGTTCACATTAAAGAGATTATGAAACCTCTTGCCTCTTGTAAAACCAACATATGCAAACCAAGGATTAAGACCATGTAACCGTTGCCATTTGCCATCTCAACCATACATAGATAACAAGAGCATTAGCGATCAACCATAACTTTAGTTATCATCACTTAATCACACATTAAGTTTAGTTATCATCAAAACCATAACTTAACAATCACAACAATCATCAAAACCATAACTCAACAATTTTATCTTGAAGAGTCCAACACCGTGATGCCCGGTCAGTTCGGTGGATAAGTGGATAATTTCTCATTTTATTTTATTTATCACCGACAGCGTTGAACGGTCTAGGGATGAACCATGCGATATGCTGGGCCGTCTATCGCGCGACCGCGTACATGCTCGAAACATGTGGATTATATGGGTTTTCTCTCTCCATCCGTGGCTAAACCTCCATCTTCTTCCACCATTTTCTCTACGGTTTCTCAACCAAATGAGATGCCGTTTGAACCTGGTGGAATATAAGGATATTATCTACGAATTTGGTTTTATCATCTCGGACTAATTTTCACTGGATAATCCAATTTTGAGGTTGGACTTTAGGGCTCTATAAATAGGACCCGTAGTCCAAGCTTGAAGAAGCGGGAGATCCAACGTCGGCGGCGAAGCTCTGTCGGATTTCTGATCAAATTGTAGCCTGGGAGGGAGGCTTCCTACGTCCTTTGAGCCTCCGATTTTAGGGTGTAGTCATTTTTTTGAGTCCTAGTCTTAGGCTTTTAAGTGTCTCTCTTTCATTGCATGCTCTTTTAGTCATTTCTTCCCACCATTTTTACACTTCTCATATCATTTTTCACATCCTCCCATTTGTTTTGACGCCCTATAGGGGTTTAAAAACCTCCCAGGTATCGCCCATTCCATGATGTCGCGTTTATTTTCCATTCTCTTCTATAGTTACTACAAGTTTTAGGGCTAATTTGGGTTTTATTTTTGTATCCTTCATGTTGTTTTACAGGTCAACATCATCCTAGCACGAGGCCCATCCCCTCTGGCTGGCTAGAAGGGGTGGAGGATCAGATCCTACAACTTAGAGTCTGGCGTCACTGAACGGTCGTCTTCCATCCGTTTGAAGTTGAGAGCGGTCCTCCAAGAACCGTTCATCCTTGCGCACGGCCTTCTGCGAACCGTTCTGTCGCCAGAATCGTGTTTGTCCCACTTCCTTCTTTGGCACTGTGAACGGTCTGTCGAGGGGCCGTGCCACTTACTAGGCGGTTCTTCCAGGACCGTGTACTGCTACAGCACTGAACTTTAGGCGAGTGCTTTTCTCCCCTTTTCCAAGGTACGTCTTACCGTCTGGTACCCGTCTCTTGGTGGCGATCACGATCACACACACTTCTCCACCCTTTCTTTCTTCCTTCATCTCCGTTGTTTTTACGTCTTGATTTTGGAAAAGGAAGGTAAGAAGGAGAAAGGTGGGAAAACATGTCAACAGCCCCTTTTTTGGCGATCACGGTGGGACGCCTAGTGCCCATCGTGCTAGTGTTTTGCTGATCTGTTTCTGCGCTTGGTAAGGGTTTTGTTTGAGGTGTTTAAGATTGCTGTTCGTCCACCTCGGGTTGCTGTTCTCGGAGTTGTACATGGTTCGTCCAGGGCTGCGCC
Source organism: Amorphophallus konjac (assembly GCA_022559845.1). Lineage (NCBI taxonomy): Eukaryota > Viridiplantae > Streptophyta > Magnoliopsida > Alismatales > Araceae > Amorphophallus > Amorphophallus konjac. The sequence goes on from CM040121.1 coordinate 156,765,461, forward strand.
CATCTCCGCGGTCGGATGATAGACCGTCCTGTCTCGGTCCCAGATTCAGCGGTCCTCTCCGGACCGTGTATCTGCCTCCGCGGCCTTCCAATAGGCCGTCCTTGTCTGCTGGATCAGGTATGTTACTATCGTTCATGCGCTTGTGATCTTACTGATTCTGCATGGTCTGTTTAGGGCCGCCCTGCTGGTCACACGGTCTGACGGCAGACCGTCCAGTCTCCTCACGTATGCATTTATTTGAGTTTATCTCAGTTCGGTGTCTCTTCTATTTTTATTTATTTATTACTCCCTGCTGTTGCACGGTCCGGCCAGGACCGTTTGCTTCCCTGAGCGGTCTGCCCTTAGACAGCGTTTTACTGCTACAGTGCACCCGAGGCTATCACTTTGATTGCTATTCCTTATCATTTCTTATTTGGTTGGTGCTGTTCAGATCTCCCATGTTTGTCACTTGATTTTTGCATGATCATTATTTCATTTATTATATTTGATTGATCATTGTTTGTTAGATTTAGGTTAGATCTTGCATGCACTCCAGTGCGCATAGGTTTCATCCATACTCTTCCATATTAGTTGCATTCCTACCTTGGTATGGGATCCTCTTGTCTCCATATTCCTTGGAGCCGACTAGGTGACCTTACCCGGGACCACCGTAAGCCCCCGCGAGTCGTGGATTCCCACACGAATGTCGGGCAGGTTGTACCTTGCCACACCAGTCTAGGGTTGCATAGGTGAGAGAGAGTCACCTTTAGAATCAACCGAGTTTCCCATTCCACCTTTGTTAGGCACCTGTGTGGTTGAGAGGATTGTCATTTTAATCAATCCACTAAGGTTCTAAAAGGGGAATTTATAAAATTTGCCGCGCATCATTTAACTTGGTTGGTCATTTAATTGCCTCTTCCCTCCTCTCTTTCTGTGTGCAGTTGATTGATTGTTTGTTTGTTTGTTTAGAAGTTCATTAGGTTGCTCTTCCATGTCAGTCTCCGTTGCATATGGAGTTGCTTCACACCCTCAGGATCTCCTCCTAGGGGCAGCTCTCATTTCTATTTCTATTTCAATCCTTTGTTCGATTCATCACCCACCATGTCGTCCTACAATTTCTCTCACTCCCATGAGGATTCTATCCCTCAGGGACTTCTGGAGGACCCACATAGGGTCGCCCATGTGTAGGGAAGAGAGGGGACCGCCCCTCCTCTTCCGACCATTGTTGTTGAGGGTACTCAGCCCTCCCTTTCTGATTCCTCTTCATAGAATTCGGCCAATCAAATTCTTCACATGATGGCCCAACTTGATCCGACTCAGCTTCACCTCATTCGACATACGCTGCAGGGGCCAGATGCCCCGTATTCAGTTCCTTCTCATGGCGCGCCTACTGCCACCACTACATCTCCTATTATTGGTCAGGGGTTGTCTCTGCTATGCCCATCGATCTCACCCCTGTTCACCCTCAGACCCTCCGATTCTCCAGCATGGAGATGGGCCAAGTCTCTACCTCGTCCCAACAACCTCTTGACAAGGGGAAGACCCAGATCCCCTTGAGTTCTTATTCTGATCCATACACCACTGTCTCTTCAGTGCCGCAGGCCCTTATGGCCCCGACTGATTTTATCCGTCTGCAACCAAGGGCCGCCCAGTTGACTCATGCGGATACGGGCCCTTCCTTGGCCCATTATCCATCTTATGGGCTTCCCCCCTCATCAGCTTATCCATCAGCTCCGTATACTGGCTCTATTTTTCCTACCGTGTCTCCTCCCTCCCGAGAACGGGAACTTCTCAATAAATGGGCTGCCATGCAGCTGTAAATTGACCTCCTCCATAAGCGGGTTGGCCCGCAGTCTCTCGCTGATGTCCCTATTCCTAATTTTCGGGACATTCACTTCCCACCTTAGTCAGAGCTCCTTACATATCGTAAGTACGATGGGAATGGCAACCCGTTCATTCACATAAGGGAGTTTTTGTATGAATCAGCATAGTTCCAGCATGATGACTGCCTTATGGCATACCTCTTTCGCCGGTCATTGGACGTGGTGGCGTTAAAATGGTTTTATACATTGCCTTTGGAGGAGGCAGAAAGCTTCAAAGTGGTCAAGGAAAAGTTCATAACAAGATTCCAAGACCGGGTGGGCCTGGAATATTCCTTCACCGATTTGGTAGCAGAAAAGATGAAGCCAGATGAGGACTTCGCCACTTATGCAGATAGATGGAGACTGATGGCCTCACGTGTGCCCGGGCAGATCTCGGAAGAAGAAAAAGTAAAGTTGATTTCAAATGCAACCCCTACGTTCTGGAACATTCTGGCGATGAATGACATATCGAATATGCACCAGTTGTACAGTCGGGCCCGGTTTATCCAGACCCAATTCAAAGACTCCCCCTTTCATTCCTTATTTGAGGCCCAGAAATCCAAAACCACAAGGAAATCCCAGGGCCCAGTCACCGAGGGAGTACAAATCAACGAACAGGTTCAAGCTGTTCAGTTCCCTAACTAGTCCGCTCCACCCCGTTTCTAGCAACCTCCACGAAACCTCCAGTTCTCCGCTCCGCAAGCTCCCCGACCCCCTTTCCATGCTTCCCAACAACCACAACAACCACAACCACCACCACAACAGCCTCAGCAGCCACCCCAATACCACAATGTTCCTCCTCCTGCTGGTTATGGGCCTGCTCGACCGGGTCCAAAAAGAGCCCATTATCCTCCACTCCCTGAAACTTTGCCATACATTTTCTCAGCCTTGATGTACACTGGTGACATACAGCTCCTGTCGGAACGTCAGAACTGGAACCCGACCACCGATCAATCAAGATATTGCATCTATCATCGGCAGCCCGGGCACACGATAGACAGATGCTTTCAGTTCAGAGACTTAGTGTATGATTTACATGAAGGGCAACGGATTGACTGGGCCCAGATGCACAAATTGATAGAGGACATTAAAGAGAAGAGAAGATAGGCAAGGCCGCAGCAGGCGGCGCCACAGCAGCAGCAGTAGTAGTTTTAGCAACCCCAACCTCAACCTCAACAGCAGTAACAGCAACCAGAACTCGGGATTCATCAAAATCCCATGCCAGACCACCAGCCCGCTCCTCAACAGCAACCGTCAGCACCGGCACAGGTTAATGTAGTCCACCACCTAGCCCCTAATGCTGGCTGGTCTTTTGACGATGAGACTCCTTCTCATCTCCTGGCCTTCCACCACACCAACTTTCCCGCACCTTCTGTTCCCTCCATCCTCTGGCCCACCACATTAACCACTGCACCATCCACTATCCCCTCCCGGTCACCTATCGCACCTGCCACATTCCCCACCATTCCACCGATTCTTGCACCATCGCCCACCATACCCTCCATCGGCACCCCTCCATCTAACCCTTCACCCATCACCGCTCCTCCAGGGCCTATTAGACCAACCTCTGCCATCCTCACCCCCACTTCCATCCCTTCCACTTACCCCACCGGGCCAACTGGGAGTCCATTTGATGCCGTGCCGGCACGAAACTGCGCCCTTCAGAGCGGGTGTCTATTCCATTGAAGTTATCCCTCTACTGGTGCACCTGCACCCAACCCCCCAATTCCTTCATCAGTAGTTGAAGCAGAAGAAGTCAACCTCGTGCCTGGCACAAAGTATGATTTGCCACAGCATTTGGACCGGATGCCGGCCAAGATCTCAGTCTTGGAGTTAATTAAGAGGTCTACGCTACACCAAGATGCCCTGAGGGCTTTTCTGCAGAAAGTTATGCTTAGCAAGGATGTAGCAGTGGACAGCTTGCCGTCGGTGTTGGCCACTATCACAAGGGGGCCATCTATTTCATTTTTTGAGTCAGAGCTAGCGCCCCCGGAGGCACGGCAGATGCCGTTATGCATTACAATTTCATTGCATAAAGTGGTTGTCGATTCAGCTCTTGTGGACACGGGAGCATCTATTAATATGTGTCCCTTGAGCACGTTGCGTGCCGGCAACATTTCTGAAGACATGCTGTGCCCAACACCGACCACCATTGTGGCGTACGATAACTCTAGGAGAGCTTGTCACGGGGTCGTGACAGTTCAGGCTGAGCTAGGGCCTTTAAAGTTGGATGTGAAATTTTATGTGCTGGACATAGACCCAATGTTTAAGGCTATTCTAGGTCATCTGTGGATTGATAGTTTGAATGCAGTACCCTCAACCGCCCATCAGTGCCTCAAGTTCCCATTTCAGGGGTGGGTAGTCAAGGTGAAAAGTGTTTCCACAGTCCAGACTGTTGATGCAATTGCTGATAAAATCATGCCTACATTATGGCCAAGTAACAAGCCAGTTTTGTCAGTGATGGACTTGAACTTTCCCTGGGCATATGCTTCACGCAAGCCCGCCATTACACCCGTAAATGTCAAAATCAAGTCCAAGATTAGAGATTCCAAAGGGTGGCACAAGATTTTGAAGCTAGGCTATCAGCCGGGCATGGGCCTCGGTGCGCAATTGCAGGGTCAAACTAACCCCATCCCCCGAGGCAGAAAGATGAGCCGGAGAGGCCTTGGCTACCGTGAGTCCACATTGTCAATACTGGGAGACTCTGAGCCACTGACATGGGACTACCGGCAGCATTTCGTGAAAGGCCCAATGCAGCCAGGTACTCTAAAGAAGCCACCGCCCTGTGTTGACAAGAGAAATGATGCCGCCTTTGCTGTTGCTGACCCACCGCCGCCACAGAAGGGGCTGGTGGGCGATATGGAAGATTATTGCAGTTGTTTTGAGAAGATGTTCTATGAAGAAAAAGCTTCTTCGAAGGAAGTGGAGATGCAGCTGGTGAAGCATTCTCCGGTTAAGCCAGTTTACCGGAGGTCGCGGGAAGAGGGGAGCTCCATCATTACCTTTTCTTGGCCTCCTTCCCGTTTTGCCTCCCTGTTTCAACAGTTGGGGTTTATTCCCCGTTCACCACCAATCCTGGTTGACCCGTACTTTACGGAGAAGCCACTTGAAATCTTGTTTGTTCCATGTGCTTGTGGGAAGTGCCCACCTATTGATTTGTCTACTATGTGGACCCCCGCCAATAATCTCCACGAGATATGGTTTTCATCTTTCGACCCATTCTTCGATTCTCTCTTCCCATCTCTATTTCCCATGCAACTTCCTCCTCCTCCTTCCTCCTCTAACCCCTCTTGCTTCATGATTTCCTCCGACCTCCAAAAAAATGCCAATTTTAAAACGGAGGTTTCGCTGGAGGATTACGCTATGTTATGTCCATCTTCCCAGGGGCATGAGACCTCTCCTTCTTTCCCTGTAGATTTCTTATATCCTAGATTAGATGTACAGTGTGCAGAGTCCCCTAGGTTGGTAGAGTCAGTTGGGGTAGAGTATAGTTCTAGTGTTGTCAGCCCGTCCACGTCTGCGGCGCACCCTGTGATGCGTCATTCTAGATCTGTTCCAGATAGGTTCCTTTAGGATCTGGCCCAAAGATGTCATGCCCTCCTCAAGTGTCCTGAGTTTGTTGAGATTGCAATAGTCTTGGAAGATGATGAGAAAGTAGAAGGGGGTGTGGAGCAATGATGGATTAGGTGTTTATGAAATCATAGATGAGAAGGACCCAGCCGATGATGAGGAAAGTGACGTGGATGACGCTGCCGATCTGTACGCACAAGGTTTAAAGAGATTTGATGAACCGTCATCGGCAGTGGATGAACCCACAAAAGAAATCAATCTTGGAACTGAAGAGGACCCTAGGCCCATAATCATTTCTGCTGATCTCCCTCCTCAAGTTGAAGAGGAGCTACTTAAGGTCTTGAGGGAGTATGAGGCTCTCCTTGCTGGACTGAAGCACACCTACATCATGGGCACGCGATACCTGAACATCATAGGAGATTCTCAGTTGGTGTTGCGAACTTACCGCACCCGTGACCCTAAGCTCAAGCCTTATCAAGATTTGGTCACGCTCTTGGCTAGGTAGTTCTGCAAACTGATCTACATTCATACTCCTCGTTCTTAGAACATTCTTGCCGATGCGCTCGCATCGCTTGCTTCTTCCCTTTCCTTCCCCCTTAGTCGCGCCACTGAGACCATTATGGTCCAGCGGTTAGACACTCCTTCCCTTCAAGATCCGTGGTTTGACCACCTTTGGAAATCTGTAGAAAGGAAAGCTGAGAGGGAAGATTTGAAGGAAGTTTCTTTGACTGAGCTCGTAGAGATCATAGAAGAAGAGGAATTGCCGTGGTATTATGAAATAGAGCAGTACTGTAAGGATGGATCCTTCCCAGAGACGGTAAATGCCGAGCAGCGCAAGGCCATTAGAAGAGTCACCTCCAGATACATGATTTTCGCAGGTGAATTGTATAGGCGGGCTCTTAACGGGGTTCTTATGAGATGTTTAGATGACGATGAGGCTTGGAAGGTTGTTGAAGCAGCTCACGCGAGTGAGTGTGGAGGGCACGTTAATGGGCAAGCTTTGGCGAAGAAGATTCTTAGGTAGGGCTATTACTGGCCAACCCTAGAAGAAGACTGTTCCACCTATATTTGTAGGTGTCTTCAATGCCAACTTCATGCCGACAAATCCATGCTCCTGCTTCCTCTCTCCATCCTCTTTCTGCTCCTTGGCTATTCTCCATGTGGGCTTTTGATATTGTCGGTCCACTAGGTGATCCGAACTCCCAGGTTAAATAGAAATCATTCATTCTAACGGCTACGGAGTATTTCACCAAGTTGGCGGAAGCTGAAGCTTATGTAGAAATCAAAGCCACCATAGTATGCCGCTTCATCATGAAGAATATCATTTTGCGGTTTGGAGTGCCGAGTGATATCGTCACCGATAATGGGCCTCAATTTGTGTCTCAAGAACTCCAGTACCTCTGTAAGAAGTTTCATATTTCATTGCATCATTCATCACCACACTACCCTCAAGGCAACGGCGAAGCCGAGGTCACGAACAAAACCCTTCTTAAAATCATTAAGAAAACATGCGAGTCACACAAATTTACTGATTAGGCCGACAAATTGATAGAAGCCCTATGGGCTTATCGCACCTCCGTTCGTACTCCTACGGGGCAAACCCCTTTTGCTCTCACTTATGGGATGGAGGCGGTACTCCCGTATGAGATCTTGATCCCTTCCTTAAGAGTGCAGCTAGACAAAGAACTTAATCTCAATGAGCGTCGGGAGGCGTTGCTAGTCCAACTAAAACTCTTAGATGAGAAGAGACTTAACGCGGCAATCACGTCTCTGTTTATCAAAAGCGTGTCTCGCGGCACTTTCAAAAGAAGGTTATTGAAAGAAAGTTTCAAGTGGGTAACATGGTTTTGAAACGCAAATTTATTAGATCAGCAAGTCCTAGGTCTAAGCTGCAACCCAATTGGGAAGGGCCGTTTGTAGTTAAAGAAATCTATCCCGGGAACGCGTACCGTCTTGTTAATGCTGAGGGTGAAGAATTGGAATGGGTTGTATTTAAAACACTTTTATCCATAGAGTCGAGCCAGTAACGGCTCGGTGGCAGGGTATTCCCCTACTTGATCATGAAGGAGATCCACGGTTCAATATTCACCCACTACACGACCCCCGTGGTTCGGTTTTCCTTTTACGCGATAACGTTTCTCCCTTGGCCATGCTTAGGGGAAAGTGAAAATCCTTATTTTTTTCACCTCTTTCAGCTGAAAATAGGGGCAAATACCTATTGCTGGCTTTTCTATCAAATTCTCTTTTATTTTCCAAGGACTGGATCGTACCCCGGGTATGGCCTCGGTAGAGGCACCGTTAAGCAGAATCGGACCCCGGCCATGGGCGGTCATCCATAACGCACGTTGAACTCGGGAAACCCCTAACGAGATATGAAGGCCCCCGTCGTCGGGTTTGCACTGGCTTCGAAACCAAAAAAAATCAAATATTTCAAAATAAAAAAAAATCAAATATTTTAAAACCAAAAAAATCAAATATTTCAAAATCAAAAAAATCAAATATTTCAAAATCCTAAAAAAATCAAATATTTTAAAAATCCAAAAAAATCAAATATCCTCAAAACCACAAAAATATTTTCATCTTCATGATCTGCATTCATGGCATGCACTGCACTCATTTTCCTTTGTCATTTGCCCATTTAATAAGGCTTACCCCCTTGACCAAAAATCAAGAACTTGTCATCTCCTAAATTGCCACATGCAAGGGGTTAAGCTTAAAACAGATTTAATATGTTTCTTTGTTTATATGTGTGCAGGGGCAGGTTGAAGAAAAGATTCAGCATTTCTATCACTGAACGGTCCCTTAGAGACCGTTTTATTCTTTCCAACGGTCAACGTCAGACCGTTCCATTATGCACACGGCCTCATCCAGACCGTGTCAATCTCTAGCACCCTTCAAGGATCAACGGTCCCCACTAGACCGTTCATAAACCACCACGGTTAATTTTTGACCGTTCTATTCTGTTTACGGTCCTTCGATAGACCGTTCAACTCTTATGAGGTCCCTATTCTAAACTCTGTCGTTCATCTTGTACACGGTATCAGTCTGGCCGTTCCATTTTGTGGCACGGTTATATTTTAACCGTTTATTCAACTGAGCGGTCTACGTATGACCATTTTCATCCTAAGATCCTACCTCAAGTTCATTCAATTGCATGTAAGAAAGGCCAAACTCAAATCAATCCAATCATTTATTTTATTCATTTCAATGTAGACATTTCTAAACATAAGTCTCTATATCAACATCATGAAAACAAAATAAATCACTTAATCCTCAGACGGGCATCCCCGCGAGGCCTAATCTCTCTCAGCTCTCTCACATATGCCTGCTATGCCTCCTGGAGCTCCGTCACCTCCGCCGGTAGGGTCAGCACCCTACTAATATCCCACATGATCAGGGCGCTCCTGACCGCCTGCTCGTCCTCCTCTAACCCGAACCTCCTCGCCTGTAGTGCGGGAAGATGGGGTAGCGCTGGAAGTGTAGTCCGGGGTAGTCCAATCTGAAGGAAGCACCGATGTGGGCTGTACATCACCAAAGCAGTGTCACCCACGAGCCTCAAGTCCAAGCCAGGCCTCCTACGAAGCCTGAGAGTAATGCCGTGGAGGAAAGGAGGGCGCATCACGAACCAGCCCAGGGGCAAGGTGTTGATGTAGTGGCACCACTCGTCCCTCGTCTTCTTCTCTGCCGTCCTACACTCCACCTCTTGAGAGAACCTGAAAGAACTGCCAATGAAGAACAATGGATGGCTCCTGAAAATCTGGCTAACCGAGGTGACATCCTCCCTAGGCATGAACTTCATCCTAACTCCCATCTAGCACTCTAGGAGAATCATAGAGCCAAATAGGGGACCCCCTAGGGCGGCTGAGCTAAGACCCTCATATAAGTAAGCAAGGACGGCCTGGGAGATGGATAGACCCTGCCACAGACCACTGATGGTGCTAAGAATGGGGATATCTAAGACATGGTCGGCAGAGGGGAAGAGTATGGCCCCGTACAAACAAATGGAAGCAGCCTTAGCTATGGCCTCGTACCACCCACACTTATTCTTGCAATGTGCTATCACCCACTGGCTGAGAGGTAGGAGATGGATATGGTGAGGGCCCACTATGGTGCAAATGTCCTTGCTGCTAGGTATGAACTCTCCTAAGATAAGGGCAGGATCCACAGGGGTAACAGTGTGACAGACTAGATCCTCCTCACCCACCTTGGACCTAGGAAAGGATAAGTAGGCTTCCACCTCCTCTAGAAGGACGGTAGCCTCAAAAGATGGGAACATGAAAGTGTGGGTCTGGGGGTGCCATATCTCTACCAAGGCCGAAATGCTATGCCAATCCAAAGAGAGTTTAGGGTAGTTCTTGGATAGCACTAGAAGGGAGTGGAGATGCCAGGATCTAAGGATGGATGTCACAGATATGGGTAGCTCGCGAATCATAGGAGCCATCCACTTTAAAGTGGAGTATCGTCTCAGGCTGGGGAGGAGCTGAAATGAAGAGAGGAAGAGAAAAGAGAGGAAGAGGTAAGCTACTTGAAGGAAATGGTATGAAATTGAATTGAATGATGAACAACATACCTTTCTCATGGGGCTAGAGCTCAAATGCCCCGAGATGGTGGTTAGCCGTTGTAGCACGCTGTGCTCCTTTCTAGCCGACTTTGGACCTTGGTAAGCCACCTCTCCCATGGAGCTCCCTTCCAAAGCCCTCTTCATGGTGTTTTGAGGAAGATAGAGAAGGGTTTCAAGGCTTGAAAGAGGGTTGATGTGTGAAGAACGAATTTGGAGTCCCCTCTTACTTATAGAATTTGGTTAGAGGTCTAAACCCACTAGAATTGAGGTTGGATAAGCCTAGATCAGGTTAAGATAGAGTTTGGGCTGAGTTGGGTACCTATCCTCGGGTTAGGACTCTCCAAGAGAGTCCCGTTCGGACTCTCAGGGCGTACATGTACGCGGTCTATCGATAGACTACTTTGGTCGATACACAGTCTAATGGAGACCATTATGTAATCTTCTACACAGTTCGAGTCCTGGCATTTGCACGGTCTTAGAGAGGCCATTCTGTTAAACACACGGTCATAATGGAACCGTTCTATTATTTGAACAGATAATAGTGGACTGTTTAATGGCATCTGTGGGTTCTAGCTGATTGGCTGACCACGGTCTAGAGGTGAGCCGTGTGTCTCTTGGGGCGGTCCACTACCGTTTAGATGAGCGTTTAGAAATCTGAAACCTTGTTTTTGACCCTTTTGCACCAATGTCACTTAACCTGTGGTCGTGTCGTCTCTCTCCCACTCAGATTGTTTGGCATCTCTCTCTCCCGCTCAGATTGTTTGGCGTCTCTCTCTCCCACTCAAATTGTTTGGCGTCTCTCTCTCTCTCTCTCCCACTCAATTTGTTTGGCGTCTCTCTCCCCCACTCACACGAGGTCGTCTCCCTCTCACGCACTCATAGTCGTCTCTCCCTCACTCGCGTCGTGTCATCTCTCACGCACTCGTGTCGAAGTGGTCGTCTCTCTCTCCCACTCACTCGTGTCCGTCTCTCTCTCCCACTCGCTTGTGTCAGGTTAGTAGTCGTAGTTAGTTAGTTAGTGTCAAGCATTTGCATTCATACATCCATCCACAAAATCAAAACAAAAAACATATCATATCACTATCATATCCATAAGTACAAGTTCTGTCAAAGTACAAAGGTCAAGCCTCTCCCTCTCCCTCTGGCCTGTCACTGTCCCCTGCTCCCTCATGCCTCTTTGGTGGAGGCATCGCCGAGCTCGCCTCCTCGCGGTGTCGTCGGTGCCGCTCCTCCTCCTCGTTCCTGCGTCGGTCGAAGGAACCCGTGAAGTAACTCTTGATGGAACCGTGGGTACCATGGGTGCTGCCGCTCGAGTGTCACTGCGCTCTGACAGTCGGCTCATCTCCTTGTATGCCCGCAGCTCCCCCCTAAGCTCTAACGCCTCTGTCCGGTAACGCTCTGCCTCCACGACTCCAGCTCGGAGATGCTCTAACTCTGCGTGAAGGAGCGCCGTCTCGACCGCATCTGCCGGTCGGCTCCGCGCCATCTCTTCCCGGAGACGAGAAACCTCAGCTCGGTAAAGGTCTGCCCCTGCCGCCCACACTCTAAGAAGATCCGTCTCCACTATCCCAGCACTGGAGCGCTCCATCTCTGCATAGAGGCGTGAAGCCTCTACTACGTCTGCACGTAGAGCTGTGGCCTCAGCGCGGAACCGCTCGGTCTCCTCCCTCTGTCGGGTGGTGATGCGGGACGGACACGGGGACCGACTCTACGTGGTATGGACCTCGGACTCTAGATGCGGACACGACCAGCAACACATGATGGGAGAGACATTAGGCCCGACACGGAGAGCTCCTATGGGCTATACGTCGCTAACAGAACGCAAGCTCACTCGTCGTCCCAAGCGAGGGAAACGCGGATCGTGCGCGGTTGAAGAACCGTCAGAGTTCAAGGTAGTCAGACTCACTTCCGGACTCGGATCGAGTCGCGGGACGGGTCACTCTCACACTCACAGCGGTGACATGAACACACGGGCTAGTACCTATCGCTCTCGACAGCGGCAAAGACCATATACTAGCTAAGCAAATGAACGCCAAGAAGTTCGGACCATTACCTCCACGCACCCGGCGTGGCGAAGACAACCCTGGCCGAATTACGGACTCCCGGTTAACAATGATTACAGTAATACACTAAGTCGACCCACTCCACGCAGGGAGGTAAAAGGTCACATGTGGGGTCCGGGAATCACGCAAATCGGGTTGACGGGCAGCATCTTGATGTCGCCCGGCGATGCCGAACTCCGTGTTTTCGTGCTTTCCGAGTGGCGGGTTTTACGGACCCGTGGGGCCCGCGGACGACGCTATCCTCCGGATCTGTGGGGGTGGGACCCACTGTGATGGGGACCCCTGGTGGCGCGCCTCCACGGACGGCGGTCGGCCGGGAACACCGATCGGGGGTCGATCGGCCCCGATTCCCAATTCTGGAACTAACTTCCCACGGATTTTGGTTGCTGCCTTCCGGCGCGCGCTCCGGCGAAAACGACCGTTGCGATCAATCCCGATGTCGGATCGGGACGCATGAGCTATCATTGGAAAGCTCTCTTCAAATTCTTCAATCTAGATCCAGAAAGATCTACTGGATCGGGTCGGATCAGAACTTTATTGAATTTACAAGTCCCTGTTGTATAGTAACCGAAATCTCAGATCTACAGGTGAGTTGTCTGAAGACTGCCTCTGACCGTAAGGAAGATGGTCGATTCAGCTCCTGAGCTCTTCATAAAACTTGTGGGATTTTAAACAAGAAGAACGGGGATTTTTTTTGTGGACTGATTGGAGGTGGCTGTGATTTGTTGTGATTTGTTTACTGGAGGGTGGTCGGATCTAGGAACAGGTGGACAGCACTGTAGCTATCTCTGAGATCGATTTTTGAAAAATACGGGATAGCCTCGAAAAAATTCAAGAAAATGTGGGGACGGTGGGGTTGGTGGACAGAACTCCCAGTAAAATTGGGAGTTCCAAAAAAAATCAGAAAGAGGTCCGAAACGTGGAAACACAGGGTGGGTGGAAATGGAAACAGACAGCAGACAGATCTAGAAATTAAGATTGGACGAAAATGAAAAAATATCAAATGGGATATTTATAACCAACCAAATTTTTTGAGACTTTCTTGACACCTCTGGAACATGCCCTAAAATCCCCAGGTCGATCTGAGCTCGTGGCTGAAACAGAGAATTCGTGGAAGCTGCTGTGGTCGGATGAAGGTAGAACTCCGGCGATCTCGGCGGTGATGCGATGGCGGCTCGTGACGGCGGCGGTGACTACCGGAATGATAAGGGGAGGAGTCACACCTCCAGAGGGAAGTCTTCACAGCTTCAAGGGGGAGAGAGGGGTGGCCTAGGCCTTTGCTCAAGCAATTTTCCAAGTTCAAATGGCTTTAATTCCCCTAAATGAGAAAATACAAGGTACTTATAGGTTACATATCAAATCCAATAGTCACCCTTGGATCTAGGGATGGGGGAATGGATGGCCTAGATTGAATGTGACACACACACACAAATTAAATAAAATATAAGGGGGGGCAGCCTATTGACCAAGGGGGGGACATGGTAGAATGGTAGGTAGCCTACCTTGGACTTTGAAGTCCAATTGTCTACCCATGTGGCATTTACCATTCAACCTTCTAGATGTCTCCATTTGAAATGTTGACTGACTCCACATGGGGCCCTAGGCTGAGGTGGATCAATGGGAAGAGATCTGGGGGGCCCGTGGGGCCCGGGGTCCCATTTTATAAATAAACCCCTCTTACAATCAAAATTACAAACCGAATAAAATGAAATAAACACACATTACACACAAATAAAGTCTAAACAAATATGATAAATGGGGAGGCTCAAGGCGGAGTCTCTAGGCTGTCTCCGAGCCAGATGGACGCTGGGGTGGCTCGAGTCGTGCTCCGTGTGCTGTACCGGTGGCTCGGCGTAACTGCTCGGGTGTCCGCACCAATTCTCCCCGGGTGGGAGAAACTCGACCCTGTCGAGTAAGGGTCTGCATCGCTCCGGTATCGCTCCAGAGGGTCCGGATCAATCCGTTGCAACTCTCCATGCATAATCCACGTGTCCTCGGTAGCGGGCCATCCTCTCCATCGCACTAGGTAGCGCGGGTAGGATCCACTCCTGGTAATTGTCACCTGCTCATCTAGTATATGATCTATATGCTCACGCTGCCGTGACAAAGGGGCTGGAGGTGGACACTCAGGTGTGGGATCACTCTCAATTGGAGGAGATAGCTCGAAAGGCTCACTAGGGATCACCGATGGGTCCCTATATGCAACTAGATCCGAAATATTAAAAGTAGAGCTTATACCGTATTCCTCGAGCAGGTCCACAACATACGCATTGGATCCAACGCGTTTCAACACTCTAAATGGACCGGCTCCGCGAGCTTGCAACTTCTTAACGATTCCCGAGGGAAACCGTTCAGGTCTTACCCTGATCATGACATATTCGCCCTCTTGGAACTCTCGGTGGTGTCGGTGAGCATTGGCTAGCTCTTTGTAACGTGCATTGCTGGACTCAATGTGACGACGGATGTCGTCATGCAAACTCCTAACATGCCTAACAAAAAGAAAAACACACAGATGCACACACAACCCTACACAAACCTAATGTTAGTCAAACCCAATCATATGCAAGGTGGTCCAGGACATCCGAATGTGTGCCATGCATGCATTTGACATAACCGGAGGTTAATGTCATGGTGGACTCCTAGACATCTACGATGCACCAATCATGGACGTTGGGTTTGGATGTGGGAAATTCGGGAGGTTTGGGTGGTTTAGGTGGGCCGGGGAAACCAAAGCCTTCATTACCCCCAAATGACGGTTCGGACCTAATGCCATGTGAAGGTTGCCAGGCCCGAGTAGGAAGGGTGTGATAGTGGACTTTCTTAAAGAGGTGGAATGGAGGTTGTGGGCCAAGGGGACCACGAAGAAAGGGATCGAAGGGATCAAAGAATGTGTGACCCCTCGATATGGATTCCCTCATCTCAAGATCCCATGTGTGGAAGTCTAGAAGGTGTTGTTGATCTCCTTCATCCATGAAGGGAGATGAGACGGTTGGGGTATGATGGTGGACTCTCTCAAAAAGGTGGAGTAAATATGGTGGTTCACGGGGTCCACAAGAGAATGGGTCGAAGGGATCAAAGAAGGTATGACCCCTCTGACTAGGCTTCTACAAATCACTGTCCCACATTTGGAAATCTTGGAGGTGTAAATGATCACCTTCATTCATTGTGAGAGGTGGGACGGCAGTCGTAGGTAGAAAGTAAGATTCCTCCCTTGGGCAAATGGGAATGAAGTCGGGCTCGGCCGGCATAGGGAGGAGTAGAAGAACCTCCGTGGTAACATAACCCACGGTGTACACGGAGGTGATGGACCCTAAAGCGGGATGAGTGAAACTACGACCTGTGGGTCGGTCGAAGCTTGGAGCCAACAAGTCCGTAAATGTCAATTGCCGGTCTAACCCTTTAAGAAGGTCATCCAATGTATCCACATAGTAACTAGACCGGAAAGTGGTGTGAAATGAATTGATGGGCACCAGAGGTAGGATAGGGTCCATAGATGGGAGGGGAGATGGGACCAGGCCATTCTTAAGCCAGCTAAGGAGTGGTTCGGCTATAAGTAGCTTTCCCGTTAGAAACACAGGTAGCTGTGGCTGAGGTGGCTCCGAATAAAGATCAGAGAGTGATGCTTCTCCAACCCTTTTGTCCCCTAGGGCTAGAGATGTCTGAGTGGGACACTGTCCGGCAAAGTGGCCGAACCCCTGGCAGCGATAACACTGTTGTCGTGACCCACTACGCTCCCTGATAAGTGGACCCTTACCCTTATCCTCCTGACGGACAGGGGGTGTAGGCAATGGGGCTCTCGTGGGTGGGGAAAGAGGATCCACTATGATGGGGAGAGGATCTTGGGATGAAACCATAGATGGCAACGGGTTGGGGCTACCGATTGCTACCTCCTTAGGCTCGTGTAGGAGTACATCACTAGGAGTACGTGTCCTATCCACCCCATCCAACCGGTCCAAAATCATTTGCATAAGTTCGGCAATGGAGTGGGTTGGAATAGGGATATCATGGTGGACTCGCCCGTAGTCAACCGTCCTAGGATTGGGTCTTGGCTCATCTACGTGTGGGGCTCTTTGCCTCCGACTAGGACCCACTTGGTTGGAAGTGATTGGGTGGGGCCGGTTGGAGGTGACCGGTTGGGGCACATAGACCTTCCTAAGCTCTCTCTTCATGTCCCACCATGATTCGATGGGCCATTGCCTCCTAACCTCTCTCAAGCGCTCAATGTGGTCCCACTTTTCGGCAGCCTTGTGTAGAAGCCTCTCCTTGGCAAAATAGAATTACCCAGCTTCGGACATGGTATAACAATCAAAGTATGTGTCTATGGCGGCCTCCCACTTGAGGTAGTCGCCCGGGCCTTTGGAGCCATAAAAATCCGAGGCTTCGGGCCTACGGAAGTGGAGTGGGTGGTTGCCAAGCCCATGGGTGGACCAACGGCCATATTGCTCGGGTGATGGGGATTCCATGTGAATTTGGCAGAACTACATGCTAGACATGCCGACACTTAGACAAGACCGACAGACTCTTATTGGACTACACACGAACTAGGAGACACAAATTGATGCAAACACCGACTAATGCACCTAGACCTAAACCAATATCCGGTATGTGGCGGAGTTAATCGATCCGAAGATCACTCCCGCAAGTGTGCGACCTCCCGATATGCGTAGCCTAACGTTCGGACAACACCTTTTAAGATACCGAATTATCGGGATGAAATACAATTTTAAAACACCTTTTTTTTGTTTTGAAAACTAATGATGATCCTAGACTCGACTTAGACTATGCAAGACTTATGCAACGACTACCCTAGACTCAACTCGCTCTGATACCAAACTGATTCGGGACGGACACGGGAACTGACTCTACGTGGTATGGACCTCGGACTCTAGATGCGGACACGACCAGCAACACATGATGGGAGAGACATTAGGCCCGACACGGAGAGCTCCTATGGGCTATACGTCGCTAACAGAACGCAAGCTCACTCGTCGTCCCAAGCGAGGGAAACGCGGATCGTGCGCGGTTGAAGAACCGGCAGAGTTCAAGGTAGTCAGACTCACTTTTGGACTCGGATCGAGTCACGGGACGGGTCACTCTCACACTCACAGCGGTGACATGAACACACGGGCTAGTACCTATCGCTCTCGACAGCGGCAAAGACCATATACTAGCTAAGCAAATGAACGCCAAGAAGTTCGAACCATTACCTCCACACACCCGGCGTGGCGAAGACAACCCCGGCCGAATTACGGACTCCCGGTTAACAATGATTACAGCAATACACTAAGTCGACCCACTCCACGCAGGGAGGTAAAAGGTCACATGTGGGGTCCGGGAATCGCGTAAATCGGGTTGACGGGCAGCATCTTGATGTCGCCCGGCGATGCCGAACTCCGCGTTTTCGTGCTTTCCGAGTGGCGGGTTTTACGGACCCGTGGGGCCCGCGGACGACGCTATCCTCTGGATCTATGGGGGTGGGACCCACTGTGATGGGGACCCCTGGTGGCGCGCCTCCACGGACGGCGGTCGGCCGGGAACACCGATCGGGGGTCGATCGGCCCCGATTCCCAATTCTGGAACTAACTTCCCACGGATTTTGGTTGCTGCCTTCCGGTGCGCGCTCCGGCGAAAACGGCCGTTGCGATCAATCCCGACGTCGGATCGGGACGCATGAGCTATCGTTGGAAAGCTCTCTTCAAATTCTTCAATCTAGAGCCAGAAAGATCTGCTGGATCGGGTCGGATCAAAACTTTATTGAATTTACAAGTCCCTGTTGTACAGTAACCGAAATCTCAGATCTATAGGTGAGTTGTCTGAAGACTGCCTCTGACCGTAAGGAAGATGGCCGATTCAGTTCCTGAGCTCTTCATCAAACTTGTGGGATTTTGAACAAGAAGAACTGGGATATTTTTTGTTTACTGATTGGAGGTGGCTGTGATTTGTTATGATTTGTTTACTGGAGGGTGGTCGGATCTGGGAACAGGTGGACAGCACTGTAGCTATCTCTGAGATCGATTTTTGAAAAATATGGGATAGCCTCACAAAAGTTCAAGAAAATTAGGGGACGGTGGGGTTGGTGGACAGAACTCCTAGTAAAATTGGGAGTTCCAAGAAAAATCAGAAAGAGGTCCGAAAATTGGGAGTTTTTCATAGTTTTCTGGAAAATAGTGTAAGTAGCGACCCTCCTTAGGGCGCTAATTTTTAAGGAAGCGACCCAGACTAGGGCGCTAATTCTTGTTTTGACGCCCTGCCCAGGAGTCGTCAATTTCACTTAAGTATTAATTACCCATGTTTAAAATTCTATATCAAGTAAACCATGTATCTAATCTAATGCATGATCATACTTGTTGAATCCTACTATTTTTCTCTTCCTGACCATGTGATCCTCTTCCTGAAATTTTATTATCTGGAAATTTATACTGTTCATGAATCCTATTTCGGATGTTAAGGAATTAACGACCTGGGTAGGTCGTCTCTTACATAACTGACGCCCTGCACCAGGGCGTGACTTTAAAATTAACGCCCCCTGTGAGGCGCGTTTTCATGAAAATTCCAGAAATTGGCAATTATGCAAAATATTATAAATCTAATGGATGCCTGCTATTGTAGTCGTTAAATCATAAATAAATGCCCCTGTAGAAGGCGTTAATTTGATAAGTAATGACTTAGATTAAGTCACTATTCTCCTGTGTTACTATTTTGAACTGTTTTCTGTTAACCGAGGGTTTATATATATATATTATTTGGCACTATATTTCCATTCCGTGAATATAGTCCCATGTTTCATGATGTTTTACCGTTTACCCACTAACTCTCGGTGACATACAAGCTCTCCATTGGACATTCTGTTCCTTTGGACTAGCGAGTTAGTCATAGAGACCTCCGTAAGACTCCTCGAGCCTTGGATTCCCTCAAGGCCGACTGAGCTGGTTGTACCATAAAAATCTATTACACAATCTTTGCCATGTCACTCTATAGAAACATGGTATACCAGCCCTTGTGTTATGCTATGAGTATGATATGAGAATTATCTTAATGAACGGGGAAAGCATGCCATTATTGAGATGTTCTTGTGGACCCCAATTCAATATCAAACCTTATTATGATGCTCTTGTGGACCTCAATTCTATATAAAAGAATAACCGTTCTTACTTGTCATGGTACCCAAGTTAGGGAACCAATTCCACCTAGTTTTATGATACTCGTGATTGTACCATTATTATCATTCTTCTATGACAAGTTCAATTTTTGGACTTTATTCTACCAAGGTCCGTCTTACGTATCTACACACTTTATCCCTGAAATTCTATATTGGCTATATACAAAAGTGGATGTCAAAATACATGATCAATGTCTGCGCATTTAGGGCCCCATCTGGTCCTGGGAGGAGCACCCGAAAGTACTTGTGCCCATGGGAGTTGAATGATCACGGTATGGCATTGTACCAAAGTGCATGACTAGCTTGATTGGACATCCCACAAAAATCTCGTACTTGACTCGACTTGACATGACATGACTTGCGTGACCCGAAAAAGGGTATTTTTTTTACTTGCTTGCTTGAAACGTGATAGCCAAGTTCTCGACATGACATGATGAAATTACTTGCTTGAACATCCTGACATCTATTACTTGAAAGTTCATGAATAGTTCACCTTGTTATCTTGTTGATATACTCTCTATCTTGTTGCTTTACGCGAGCATGCATAGCTTATTGCATTCATGGAAAAATGTAAATTACTTAAACTCATTGCTAGTTCTTGAGATATAATTTTCTACTGAGCGTTCGCTCACTCCGTGTTTCCCTACTTTTTAGGTAAGTCCGATGACGAGACCCAAACGGACGGGGAAGGTCAAAAGTGAAAGAGTTAGAGCTGCTCAAGTGTCAATTAGTCCTGTCTTTTCTATATTTTATTGAGTCAACTTTGTATTTTTCTTTTTATTAAGTTTAGCATTTTCAAGGGATTGTAATAAAAAGTACTTTTATGAAGGAATAAAAGGATTGGGTTATCTTTACTTTTGCGCATCTCTGATTTTGGTGTCGAATACACTAATACTCTGATTGACATGATTGATATAAACTTGTCACGCATCTCCGGGTATCTTCCGCGCTCGGGGCGTGACATGGACGTTGAGTATCAGAGCCTAGGGTATTCAATTCCTAGGAAACCCAAGTCCAAGGATAAGTCTGAACCTTTAACCAGTGAGATTGGGTAGAGCCAAGGGTTAAAGTCAACATAGAATTAAAAACCTTTAAACGTAATCACATACTAATATAGTATTATAATTGTAGGACAATGGCTGCCGAACGTGCTCAGTGACGCAACATGCAAGGCACGCTGCAAGGCATGACCCAGGTGCTCCAATAGGTAGCACAAGGAGGTGGACATCGTCGAGCGGGAAATCTCCACCAAAGTTTTAAGAATATGAACCCTCCCAAATTTATGGGATCCATTGATCCAGATGACGCAGAGCACTGGATCCGGGAGACGGAACATATATTTAGAGTGATGCAATGCACGGACCAAGAGAAGGTCCTGTTAGCTACCTTTCAGTTAGAAAGAGATGCCCGATGCTGGTGGGAGTCAATAGAAGTTACAATAGATCCGGACCAAGTTACATGAGAGGAATTTATTGAACATTTCAACAATAAATATTTTTCAGACCGAGTCCAGGAAAAGAAAGCTACCGAGTTTATCGCCCTCAAGCAACGGTCATTGTCGGTGGCGGAGTACGAGGCACAGTTCGCCAGATTGTCCCGGTACGCTAAGCACTTAGTTAGTACCGAAAAGATGAAGGCTAGAAGGTTCTTGAACGGGCTCAGGCCCCAATACATCACCCAGCTAGCGCCGATGGACATTCAAGTCTATTCGAGATCGTGCGCCGAGCTCAACTACTGGAAGACGCCACGGAACTATCTGATAGGATTCGTGGTAAGGACAAGAAGGAACAAGTCACAAGTTCGGGTTCCGTCAAACCCAACTTCAAGAAGAGGCCGAGTAATGGAGGAACTTCTTCTCAGGAGCAGAAGACTAAGAAGACCAAACCTTTCTCCATTACCACTACACCTTCAAATATAGTATGCAAGCATTGTGACAAGGCTGGTCATAAAGCCGAAGAATGCTGGAGGAAACTTGGAGCATGTCTCCGTTGTGGGAGCCGTGATCATCGGATTCTCGACTGCCCCCTGCTGAATGAACAAGCCGGTGACGGAAAGCACCCGGTAACAAAGAATGCTCGTCTCCACGCAATTAAGGAGACCGAACAAGAGAAAGGCGGACTAGTAGAAGGTACATTGAAAATTTGTTCCAAGTCTACACATGTCTTGTTTGATACTGGTGCATCGCATTCAATTGTTTCCAAGAAGTTCGCTGATCCGTTATCTTTGGAACCAGAATGGATAAAATTAGTTTTGTCTACTCCTCTTAGAAACGAAACTGATATTACTCACCATTACCAAAACTGCGAAGTATTGGTTCAGGATAGGAATTTCCCCATCGATCTCATATGTTTAGATCTAAAGGAATATGATGTCATAATAGGAGCTGATTGGTTATCCAAATACCAGGCAACTGTTGATTGCCGCAATAGCAAGGTTATTTTCAAAGAATTTCCAGAATTGGTCTGTACTAGCCCCAAGAGTCGAAACAAAACACCTTTTATTTCGGCCCTCCGAGCTAACAAGCTAATCAGGAAAGGATGTGTATCTTTCCTTGCGTTTGTCACCATTAAGGAGAGTAAGGAGACTAAGATAGAAGATATCCCAGTTGTGTAAGAATTTTCGGACGTATTTTTGGAATATTTGCCCGAATTACCCCCACCAAGAGAAGTGGCCTTCACCATCGATTTAATACCTGGTGCTGGTCCAGTTTCTAAGGCACCTTATAGAATGTCCCCTGCTGAACTCAAGGAGTTAAAGGAGCAATTGATGGAACTTCTTAAGAAAGGATTTATTAGACCAAGCACTTCCCCGTGGGGAGCACCTGTGCTATTTGTAAAGAAAAAGGATGGATCCATGAGGTTATGCATCGACTATCAACAATTGAATCATCTCACCATCAAGAACAAGTATCCACTGCCGAGAATCGATGAGTTATTTGATCAAATATCTGGATCCACGTATTTTTCAAAGATTGATCTCAGATCAGGATATCACTAACTAAGGATCAATGATGATGACATTTATAAGACCACATTCAGAAGCAGGTATGGCCATTATGAGTTTAATATTATGCCTTTTGGACTGACAAATGCCCCTGCTGCCTTTATGCAGTTGATGAATAGTATATTCAGGCTTTATCTAGATCAATTCGTGGTGGTTTTCATTGATGATATATTAATTTACTCCAAGACCAAGGAAGAGCATGAGGAGCATTTAAGGATTGCGTTACAGATATTAAGGACAAACTAACTATATGCAAAGCTCAGCAAATGTGAGTTCTGGCTAGAAGAAGTAACTTTTCTAGGGCATGTTATATCAAAAGAAGGCTTATCCGTAGATCCATCAAAGGTTGAAGCTGTAAGGAATTGGGAAAGACCAACCAATGCTAGCGAGATCCGAAGTTTTTTGGGTCTTGCGGGCTACTATCGGCGATTCATCAAAGATTTCTCCAAGATAGCCGTACCCCTCACTAGGCTAACTCGTAAAGAGATCCGTTATGAATGGAGTGAGGAATGTGAAAGAAGCTTCCAAACTCTTAAAGATCATCTGACTACAGCCCCGGTCTTAGCTCTACCAGTTGAAGGAGAGAAGTTCGAGGTATACATTGATGCATCTGGCATTGGCCTCGGATGTGTTCTAATGCAACAAGGAAAAGTTATAGCTTATTCTTCTCGCCAATTGAAGAAGCATGAAGAGAACTACTCAGTCCATGACTTGGAGTTGGATGCGGTGGTGTTTGCACTAAAAATATGGAGACACTACCTGTACGGAGTGCAGTTTACTGTATACTCCGATCACAAGAATCTCAAGTATCTCTTTTCACAGAAGGAGTTAAACATGAGGCAAAGACGTTGGCTAGAATATCTCAAGGACTTCGACTTCACTATACAATATCACCCAGAAAAGGGTAATCCTGTAGCTGATGCCCTCAGTCGAAAGCCGAGAGCACTATTAGCCAAATGTATGATTCAGGAATGGAAATTACTAGAACAATTCTTAAAGCTGGAGATAAGCATGGATAAGAAAAATAAAAGTGTTACACTATCCCATGTAGGCATACGGCCAGATTTATTCTCAGAAATACAAGGACTTCAGGATGATGACCCAACGTTAGAAGAAATCAAGGGCAAATTGGAAGGACATTCTGATTTTCAATTAGCTTCAGATGGAAGGTTGTTATTCAAAAATAGAACTTGTATATCGGATTGTCCAGAATTAAAGAAGAAGATCTTAGATGAAGCACACCGATCAAGGTACACAATTCATCCAGGATCCACCAAAATCTACCAAGATTTAAGAAGGAACTTTTGGTGGCCCAATATGAAAAGAGAAGTCGCGGATTTTGTATCTCGCTGTCTCACCTGCCAGCAAGTGAAGGCGGAACACCAAAAGCCTGCCGGTAAGCTACATCCTCTAGATATTCACAAATGGAAGTGGGAGGATATTGGTATGGATTTCATTATGGGTCTGTCTAAATCAAAAGGAGGACATGATGGAATATGGGTTATCATCGACCGATTCACCAAATCGGCACACTTCTTGCCAATCAAAAGTCGATGGTCAGTTGATGTTCTTGCTGCCTTATACATAAAGGAAATAGTTAGGTTGCATGGAATACCAGTTTCAATCGTGTCTGACAGAGATCCCCGTTTTACTTCTCATTTTTGAAAGGGACTACAACATTCGCTAGGGACGAGACTTAACTTTAGTACAACTTTTCATCCTCAAATGGATGGTCAGACCGAGAGAACTAACCAGATAGTGGAAGATAGCTCAGAGCTTGCATCATTGATTTTAGTGGAAGCTGGCATGATCACTTGCCGTTGGTTGAATTTGCATACAACAACAGCTACCAGGCAAGTATTCAAATGGCACCTTTCGAAGCTCTATACGGAAGGAGTTGCCGTTCACCCTTATGCTGGAACGAAGTTGGAGAGAAATAACTGTTAGGTCCAGACATGGTAAGAAGTACCACCGAGAAGATACAATTGATTAGAGAAAGACTGCAAGTAGCTCAGTCTAGACAAAAGGCTTATGCTGACACAAGAAGGAGAGATCTCGAATTCCAAGTCGGAGATCACGTTTTTCTCAAGATATCACCTGGAAGTGGAATAAGGAGATTTGGTGTTAAGGGCAAGCTTACACCAAGGTTTATCGGACCTTTTGAGATACTAGAAAGGGTGGGTGAGGTTGCTTACCGTATCACCTTACCTCCTCAATTGTCCGAAGTACATAATGTATTCCACATATCTATGTTAAAGAAGTATGTGCATGATCTGTTACATATCATTGATCATGGAGACCTGGTGGTTCAGAGATATCTCACATATGAACAGAAGCCCATGAAGATACTGGATCGTGAAATACGTACCCTAAGGAATAAAGTTATTCCCATGCTAAAGGTGCAATGGAGCAAGGGTTCTGAACATGAAGCCACGTGGGAAACCGAGGAATCCAGGAGGAAACGATTCCCAGAATTATTTTAAGAGGTATGTGCTCTACACTCTCCACATATATCTATGCGATTGAATTTGGGGACCAAATTCTTTTAAGTGGGGGAGGGTGTAGCAACCCTGGTAAAAAAATAAAAGAAAATAAAAACCCCAATTGATCAAAATAATATTAATAAATGATAAGAGCCTAAAGGAGTAAATAATAAACCAAAATGTAAATAATGCCTTGACTCAAGGCGCTACTTCAAAAAGAAACGCCCTTATACAAGGCACGAATTACAGAAAGGACGACAACAGCAGATGTCGTCAATTCTTAAACGGCCAAAATAATAAAAAGGGCAAGTAAACGTGACGCCCTCCACATGGACGCGTTTTACATAAGAAATGACTTTAACAAAGGCGTCAATTTAAATTAACGCCCTATGGCAAGGCGTTAATTCTGTTCGAGTTTCGTTCGACCCAGGAGACTATCCAGAGCAAGTTTCTAGATAACTACGTGGAAGATTGAATAAGGTAAGAACTATATTAGGGAAATATTACTTCCAATGCGATACTAACTCCATTAGGATCGTAAAAACCCTATAAATACCCTCCCAATCCACCCAGACCGCTACGTTGGCGATCTATTCATCGTGCTGCTGTTGTCAACCGTGAAGAACAGGTTGGTTCTTCCAATTGTTTTCTTCCTCTGTTGATTAGGTATTATGAAGAATAATGCTTCTTCATCTTCTTCTTCAATTGCAGGTTGCCTGTAACGTGAAGGAGCTCCTGTCTTCCTAAAGAACGAGGGTTCTTCATTGAACGTACATCTTCTTTCGAGGCAAACTGAGATTTCTCTACACATATCAGCCTTCTCTTTGTCATCCCTGTCTCTGCTGCTATTGGGTTCGTAGGAGGATTCCATATAGATCAGAGCCTCTTTTTGTTCTTCAAGTTCTTCACGTGCCTTCAATCAAAGTCTTCAGACCAGGTAGGTTTTCTCAAGAATTGTAGCCCAAACCAACATAGTAATTATGATAAAGTCATCTGTCAATTCATGCATATAGATTCTCTGCGTTTTTCATAGTTTTCTGGAAAATAGTGTAAGTAGCGACCCTCCTTAGGGCGCTAATTTTTAAGGAAGCAACCCAGACTAGGGCGCTAATTCTTGTTTTGACGCCCTGCCCAGGAGTCGTCAATTTCACTTAAGTATTAATTACCCATGTTTAAAATTCTATATCAAGTAAACCATGTATCTAATCTAATGCATGATCATACTTGTTGAATCATGCTATTTTTCTCTTCCTGACCATGTGATCCTCTTCCTGAAATTTTATTATCTGGAAATTTATACTGTTCATGAATCCTATTTAGGATGTTAAGGAATTAACGACCTGGGATAGGTCGTCTCTTACATAACTGACGCCCTGCACCAGGGCGTGACTTTAAAATTAACGCCCCCTGTGAGGCGCGTTTTCATGAAAATTCCAGAAATTGGCAATTATGCAAAATATTATAAATCTAATGGATGCCTGCTATTGTAGTCGTTAAATCATAAATAAACGCCCCTGTAGAAGGCGTTAATTTGATAAGTAATGACTTAGATTAAGTCGCTATTCTCCTGTGTTACTATTTTGAACTATTTTCTGTTAACCGAGGGTTTATATATATATATTATTTGGCACTATATTTCCATTCCGTGAATATAGTCCCATGTTTCATGATGTTTTACCGTTTACCCACTAACTCTCGGTGACATACAAGCTCTCCATTGGACATTCCGTTCCTTTGGACTAGCGAGTTAATCATAGAGACCTCCGTAAGACTCCTCGAGCCTTGGATTCCCTCAAGGCCGACTGAGCTGGTTGTACCATAAAAATCTATTACACAATCTTTGCCATGTCACTCTATAGAAACATGGTATACCGGCCCTCGTGTTATGCTATGAGTATGATATGAGAATTATCTTAATGAACGGGGAAAGCATGCCATTATTGAGATGTTTTTGTGGACCCCAATTCTATATCAAACCTTATTATGATGTTCTTGTGGACCTCAATTCTATATAAAAGAATGACCGTTCTTACTTGTCATGGTACCCAAGTTAGGGAACCAATTCCACCTAGTTTTATGATACTCGTGATTGTACCGTTATTATCATTCTTCTATGACAAGTTCAATCTTTGGACTCTATTCTACCAAGGTCCGTCTTACGTATCTACACACTTTATCCTTGAAATTCTATATTGGCTATATACAAAAGTGGATGTCAAAATATATGATCAATGCTTGCGCATTTAGGGCCCGATCTGGTCTTGGGAGGAGCACCCGAAAGTACTTGTGCCCATGGGAGTTGAATGATCACGGTATGGCATTGTACCAAAGTGCATGACTAGCTTGATTGGACATCCCACAAAAATTTCGTACTTGACTCGACTTGACATGACATGACTTGCGTGACCCGAAAAAGGGTATTTTTTTTACTTGCTTGCTTGAAACGTGATAGCCAAGTTCTCGACATGACATGATGAAATTACTTACTTGAACATCCTGACATCTATTACTTGAAAGTTCATGAATAGTTCACCTTGTTATCTTGTTGATATACTCTCTATCTTGTCGCTTTACGCGAGCATGCATAGCTTATTGCATTCATGGAAAAATGTAAATTACTTAAACTCATTGCTAGTTCTTGAGATATAATTTCCTACTGAGCGTTCGCTCACTTCGTGTTTCCCTACTTTTCAGGTAAGTCCGATGACGAGACCCAAACGGACGGGGAAGGTCAAGAGTGAAAGAGTTAGAGCTGCTCAAGTGTCAATTAGTCCTGTCTTTTCTATATTTTATTGAGTCAACTTTGTATTTTTCTTTTTCTTAAGTTTAGCATTTTCAATGCATTGTAATAGAAGTACTTTTATGAAGGAATAAAAGGATTGGGTTATCTTTACTTTTACGCATATCTGATTTTGGTGTCAAATACACTAATACTCTGATTGACATGATTGATATAAACTCGTCACGTATCTCCAGATATCTTCCGCGCTCGGGGCGTGACATAGACGCTGAGGTGGCTCGAGTCGTGCTCCGTGTGCTGTACCGGTGGCTCGGTGTAACTGCTGGGGTGTCCGCACCAGGTGGCCTCGCCCAGCAACGCGATCAGCTTGGTCGTCTGCATATGAACACATCATGGTCAGTCAATTGCATTTCATAATCATAAGCATTAAAGGATAGTGTAGTGGTTGCTTACCCTCTCGGCGAGAGCCGCCTCGGCCGCCTCGGCCGCCTCTGCCCGTGTGACCATCCTTGCGAACTCGACATCCCACTCGGCGCTGTTTGCAGGGGTCTGTGAGGAGGAAGAAGGTGCGTCGGTCCCCTGGCGCTGGGTTCCCTCAGCTCGCTGCATCCAAAATTCGCATACATAATCATAATCATTTGCATAATTTAAGAGTTTAGGGTTTAAGGAAACTCACTAGAAGGCTCAGGGCCTGTCGTGCCTCATCCCGCTCCTGGATGGTCGAGTGAAGAAGTCCCTGTAGCTCTGCAATCCTCCCCTCAGGGTCAATCTACATTTAGGAAGTCCAAACATCAGTGCCTAAACATATAGAAGCATAATAGAAAGCATTTAGGGTTTAGAAGTCGTACCGGTCGACGGGCACCACGGAACACCTGGTCCCTGTAGTGTCGGGCATAAGCCATGTAGTAAGCCTCCTTGCTCTCCGCCCGGGCAGTCACCACCCGCCCGTGCGCTGCCCAGTCCGCTATCTGCTTTGCAGCTCGCTCCCTCCAGTCCACCACCATAGCCAACCCTCGGGGGTGTCGCCCGACTCCCTGCTCCGACTTTTCTGGTGCCGGAAACTCAACTGCTAGCTGATGGACGCCGATCGTCCTCATCACCGATCTGAAGTGGAGCGGCTCCACCACGTTCATGCAGTGCAACCACACGTCCTGGCCGGAGTAGGCGAGGGCCGCCACCACCCAGGGCTGACCCTCGTGTCCCTCGCTCGCGTACGGTGTCCACCGAACCTGTCCATCAAATAGGAAAATTGCATTAGTATCATAAGCATATAGATTGCATTTAATTAAAGAGTTAGAGTGTAGAGTCGTACCGAGGCGAAAGGTAGTGTGTCTAGATCGTCCTGGATCCCTCGGACCTATCTCCGTAGGGATCCCATCTCGCGTGGAGCGATCCACCGCCTGGCGATGGGCAGCCGCTCTGGATATGTCTCGTCCCCTCTCCCTAGCCCACGTAGGTACACGTAGGCCCACACCTGCATTGCATTCCATCAAATGTAAGCATATAGTACTCATAGGAGTCATATCGCTGAGTTTAAGAGTTAGAGTCGTACCTGGAGTAGAGGAGAGAAGCCCCCGAGCATCGTCCACCGACTCATAGAGCTGAGGGTGTCGAACAGTAAGGCGAGGACTGCCGCTCCCCAGGCGTAGTCCCCGACATGCCCCAGGTCCTCGAGAAGGGGAAGGAACCGACAGCTGATCACGTCAGCCCGCGTCGCGAATAGAAGGCGGCCAAAGAACAGCATCAGGAAGCGTCTCAGCACTCGATCCGCCTCAGGTCACGCCGCAGCCACCACTCGGGGTCGTGCCAGCTCTATCAACCTCTGCAGATGCTACTCGAGCAACTCTCCAGTCGCTATCCCCGCTCGCCGTAGCCCGAGGCTATCCTGCAGCCTCGCCCTCGTCAAAGTCGTAGACTGCCGCCTGGGTGCAGCAGTTGGTGCGGACACCAGAGCGAGTGAGAAGCACGAACCGACGAGCCGTCGGTACCGTACGCAGAGCACCACCCGGGCTACAGCGGCTTCCATCTGGCTCGGAGACAGCTTGGAGACTCCCCCTTGAGTCTCGATATTTATAGTTTATTGGGACTTTGTTTGTGTGTATTGTGTGTTTTATTCGGATTGTAATTCAGATTGTAAGAGGGGTTTATGTGTAATTTGGGACCACCCGGGTCCCGCGGGCCCCCCTACCTCTTCCTCATTGATCCACCTCATCTCTAGGGCCCATGTGGGGTCAGTCAACCTTCCAATAGTGGGCTTCTAGAAGAGTGGACCAAGGGGTGACAAGGAATAAAAAAAGTACAAGAAGGAGGCCATGAAGTCAAGGGGGCGCCCCCTATTTAATATAGTTTAATAGGTTTGAATTTTTTTTTATTTGTTCCAAATCACATGGGAGAAATAAATTGTGGACTCCCTCTTTTACCCCCCACCAATCCTAGATCTAGGGATAGAACTAGACTTTTTGTATTTTCTATAAAAGCCTTGTATTTCTATTTTGAGTGAAATTAATGCATATGAAAATCTGGAATTTCTTCCAAAGAGCAAGGGCAGCCCCTCTCTCTCTCTCTCCTCTCTTCTTCTTGCAGCTGGGAAGGCTGTGTTCTGAGATGGGAAGCCTCATCTATCTGGTGTGGAGTTCGTCGTTGCCGCCGCCACCGCCATCGAGCCGCCTTTGCACCGCCACCACCTTCATCGGTATTCTGTCAATCGGATGACATCAGGCCATTATCTGATTTTTAACTCTCATCCATGAGTTCATATGGAGCCCAAACTTTCAGGGTGAGTTCCAGGGGTCTTCACCACGTCCCAAAAAAATTGGTTGGGCTTCTAGCTTCCATTTTACAATTTTCCATTTTCGTTCTTCCTTTCCATCCAGATCTGCCAGCTTTCAGTCCAGATTCACAGTAGCCCTGAGTTTCCCCTATTCGGACCTCTTCTTGATTTGTGCTTGAGCCCCCAATTTTACTGGAGGTTCTTTCCAACACCCCCTCCATCCATGAACTTTTGTGGAATTTCTAAAGGCCTTCACCTATTTTTTAAAAATCACTTTCAGATCCCACTTAGTTCTGTCTGCCTCTGTCCAGATCCGACCAGCCGCCAGTATAAAATATCTTTCCCCATCCAAACCTCCACCAAATCGCTCATAAGAATTATTTACATTTTTCTATCTCTCCTCTCTACAACTTTAATGAATAGCTCATCTTCTGATTCGGAGGTCAACCCCGCGGTCAACGCCGACTCTCAGGAAACTCAGTTTCTGCCCAGTCAGAGTTGAGACAAAGAACAGGCCGGTTCTAAAATCGCCCATCAGAAGCACGGCTCCGGTGAATTTTTTTGAGTCCCACAGGGTCGAAGGATTTCAAGTTAGCGTTCCAACGGCGCTGGTTTCGTGCCGATCCGACATCGGTGCTGATCGCAGTAGCCGATCTTGCCGGGACGCGCGCCAGAAAACAAAGGTTGCAGATCCATGGACAGCACTTCCGACAAGTGGTGATCGGAGCCGCCCGGCCTCCGACCGGCGTTCCAGCCCTGCCGCCGTCCAGGGAGGCGCACCTCCAGGTGTCCCCACCATAGCGGGACCCACCCCGTCCGATCCGGAGGACTGAGCCGCACGTGGGCCCCACGAACCCGTAGATCGCGCCATCCGGACAACACTAAAACGTGGGTTTCGACGCCGACGGACGACATCAAGATGCTGCCCGTCAACCCAATTCCCGCTACTCCCGAGCCCTACATGTGACCTATTACTTCCCTGCGTGGAGTGGGTCAAATCTTTGTACCGCAGTGTATTTGTTTAACCGGGAGTACAGGATTGGCCGGGGTTGTCTTCCCCACGCCGGGAGCGTGGAGGTAACGATCTAGACTTCTTGGCATTTACTTGCTTAGCTAGTATATGGTCGTGTGCCGCTATTGAGTGCGATAGGAACCTAGCCCGTGAGTCCATGTCACCGCTGTGAGCGAGAGGGTGACCCATCCCGTGGCTCGATCCGAGCACGGAAGTGAGTCGACCACCCTTGACTCTGTCGGTTTCTCAACCGCGCGGATCCGCGTTTCCCCTCGCTTGGGACGACGAGTGAGCTTGCGTTTCTGTTAGCGACATATAGCCCATAGGAACTCTTAGTGTCGGGCCAAAGTGTCTCCATTGTTGTATGTTGTTGGTCATGTCCGCATTTAGAGTCCAAGGTCTGCATCACTAGAGTCGGTCTCCGTGTCTGTCCCGCTTCAGTTTGGTATTAGAGCGAGTCGAATCTAGGGTAGTCGTTGCATAAGTCTTGCACGGTTTATGTCGAGTCTAAGATCATCATTATTGTCAAAACAAAAAAAAAGTGTTTTAAAATTGTATTTCATCCCGATAATCTGGTATATTAAAAGGTGTTGTCCGAACGTTAGGCTACGCCTATCGAGAAGGCCGCACACTTGCACGAGCGATCTTCGGATCGATTAACTCCATCACGTACTGGATATTGGCTTAGGTCTAGGTGCATTAGTCGGTGTTTGCATTAGTCTGTATCTCCTAGTTCGTGTGTCTTTGCATGCCCACCCGTCGAGGTACCCAATACTCGACACCTCCACCTATGACGGATTCCCAAGCCCGTAGCTCCGATGAGCCTTCGACGGTCGAGATGTTCCGAGCCCTCATGGATCGTCTCGATACGCGTATGGATGGCCTTAGTACGCGTCTAGATGGCATAGGAACACGTCTAGAAGGAAGAATGAAAGCCCTCGAGGATCGGGCCGAAGTTTCGGACCAGTCCATCTAGGGTCTTGTAGGGAGGATTGCCGTCCTTGAGAGGGCCCCAGCGGCGGCGCAACCCGCCCCGACCAATGGTCAACAGGAGCCGGCTCAGCAACCTGCTACGCCAAGAGCTCAGGCGGTAGATGTTGGAAGGTTATGAGGTGGCTGACTATGCATCTGATAATGAGCAAGGGGGATATGGTCGTCGTAACCAACGACGGAATCGTGATGACGATGATGACGATCGCGTTCTTCAGAGCGTGCGTGCGGACCCTCCCTTTTTTAGCGAGTCCTTGGACCCGAAGGTCTATTTAGATTGGGAGGCCGGGATGGATCGGTACTTCGGGTGGTTTGAGATGACGGACCACCGGAGAGTTCGATACGCAAAGATGAAGCTGCATGGGTAGGCCCAAACTTATTGGACCAATGTAGAGAGCCTGCTAAATTAGCGACGTCAACCCCCGATCGGCACTTGGGATGACATGAAAATGAAATTGAAGGAGAAGTACCTTCCTGCCTCATATCGCCAACGTCTCTTAGACAAATGGTAAAGTCTCTCCCAAGGGAACTGATCTGTGACCGAGTACACCGCCGAGTTTGATGAGTATTATTTACGGTGTGGAGTTACGGAAGAGAGCACCATGACCATATCACGCTTTCGGAGAGGTCTACGGCCAAACTATCAATATGAACTTTTTCGCCACAATGTGACCACTTTGGAATAGGTGTATCAGGTTGCTCTTGAGTTGGAGCAATTCGAGGCCGAGTTTGTAATACCCCGGTTTTAAAATTTTGAAATAAAATTGAAATGAATGAATTTCAGAATTTAATATTTAATTCCTTAGTGAATAGAACTAGTGGAATTTTTGACTACCTTATAAAAATCTAAATAAATGGTAAATTGGTAAAGGATGATTTATTTAACAACTTTGTCTTCTGTGGTCGACCCAGCAAAAATCCGTAACTAAGTCTAATCTTCGGTTTGAGTCCAAAGTGCACACTTACCTAACCTTAACTTAAACCGCAGAATTAGGACTTAATACTCCATCAAATGAGCCCAAATCAGTGGCAAATGAAAGGCCACGATCTAAGGATCATTTCCCCTCTGCCAATTCATCGAAACCCTAACCCTAAAACTTGTAGTCGGCCGAGCTTTGGAGAGGTCAACTATTGCGGCGCCGTTTCAATCACTCAACTTGCTTCAACGAATTCTC
This sequence comes from Amorphophallus konjac, assembly GCA_022559845.1. NCBI lineage: Eukaryota > Viridiplantae > Streptophyta > Magnoliopsida > Alismatales > Araceae > Amorphophallus > Amorphophallus konjac. The sequence continues at coordinate 156,798,828 of CM040121.1, forward strand.
CCAGCACCGAAGGCTCCAGAAAGTGTATGAGCTATAAAAATGAAGCTCTGCAACCCTAGAATCCTTTGGTAGCTGTGGCGGCCACTGTGGAGATCGATCAAGGGAGATCACTGGTGATTAGTGGAGACGTGTCGGCGTCTGTTCTTCTTCCTTTCTTCTTCCTTCTTCACTCGATTGAGGTAGGTAATAACGAGCCCAATATAAAGTGTTATATATGGATGGAATCAGCGTCTAGTCCTCTTTCTTTTGAGCCTGAAAGCCCTAAATTCTATTAGGTATCCTGCGTTAATTTAATGGTTTTGTAGAGGCATGTCAGAATTAGGGCAGAACATGTTCCCCTTTGATTTCAGTAGCGATTTCAGGCTGTAAATCTCAAATTGATTCATGCATCTCGTAGAGTTTTTTATGCTCTTTCTATTGGTAGTAAAAGCCCCAAATTTCATGTTGCAAACTCTTCAAATTTCGTGTTTTATTGAGACCCTTTAAACCTCGTCGAAGGCGGGCAAGGGTTGGTTCAATCGGCTTCTTACCAGACTTGGACGGTCTTACGATAGACCACATAACCTGGGATGGGCGGCAATCACTGGACCGTCCAACCCCTTGGGCGGCTCCCAGTAGACCACACAACAGAGGATGGGTGGCTCCCAGCTGACCACACAACCAGGATGGGCAGCTCCCATCTAACCACTCAACCCTCGCAGGGATGGGCGGCTCCCAGACAACCACATAACTGGATGGGCGGCCATCACTGTGACCGCACAACCTAGGGATGGGCGACCATGCCCATGACCGCCCAACCCCATGGGTGGCTCCACCCAGACTGCCCAACCCTTGGGCGGCCCTGCCCTGGCCGTCCAAGTCCCCTTTCAGCCCAGTGGTTGTAAGCCCTAGTCCCTTCAGCCCAGTAGATATAAGGTCAGCTAAGGACCGTACATCTATGCAAAAAATAACTTAGTGTGAGTTCTACTTGATTCATATTAGTGTCTTAATGGATAATTAGTAAACTAGAAACCCATATGATAAGTGGTAAATCATGCAAGTAAATTCTGTAAAATGCATGCTATTTCATTCCTACATGATCTTGTTCATTATCATTATCATCTTGATTAATCTTTTTGGCAATCAAATTAATGTAAATCATGATCCTTGATAAATTGACATGGAAATTAGGACTAAAATGAATACTAGGTTGCTGGACAGCCATTCTACTCCAGTAGAACAGTTTGACCCTTTGGCGGACTTCTAATAAGTCATTAGCCCCATTAGTTGTGCTAGTCTTGAACTTACGCCCGGACACTCCATCCGGCGGACTTAGCATTATCTTGGAATCTCTGTATATCCCTGCTAAGAACCTAATGAACCACCAGAATATCAATTTACGTGACTGAACCGTTAGTTTATAAGTCTTGGATCGAATTGGGCTAAGAGGGGCATGTGCGGCCAGTAGTGGACCGCATATCCTTATAGGCGGCCCAATAACGACCGCATATACCTGGCTTATGCCATTAAGTGTCGGTTGATTAACCTTGATCAATCTTCGACCAAAACATTAAGCCCTGGACTGACCAATAGACAGTAGACTAGGCCCTAGTTTAGTTTTACCCTGTCTTGGCAGCCCGGAGTCCAATAGGGCGATTTCTTAACTTTCTAGCCAAGCCTGGGTGGTGCGGCTGTAATATGACCGTTCAAACCTTATGCGGATTCTCTTGGACCGCATATCTTTAATACGGCCCTATATGGACCATATATCTTGTTCATGGGTCTTAAGGTCTTCTTTACCTGCGCAGCCTAGAACTTACCGTTCGTCCTTTAGAGCGGCACACTGTCAGCCGTTCAATCTTGACCTTGTGGGCTGAGTATCAGTCCAGCTCCTGTTAGTGCGGCCCCTTGTTAGCCGCATATATCTCTTGAGCGGTTTATGTATGACCGTACATCTCTTAGAGATGAGTTTTGTCATGTTTTGTCCTCTTGAATCCAAGGACGGATTAGTCCTTTAAATCTTAAACTTCTGGATAGTAAATCATCTGATTATTTGGCCATAAACTTGACTAAATGTCTGGACGGAACTTGGGATGTTGGATCCGAAAAATCAATGCCAACGCATCATAAGGGCCCAGTCGGGTCCTGGGGAGAGCGCCCGAAAAGTACTTGTGCCCATGGGAGTTTGTAATGACAAGGTGAGGCATTGCACCGAGTGCATGACTAGCATGATGTCTACGACAGAAATCTCTTGTTATCTCTTGTTATTTGATCGTGCTTGACTTGTTTAAATTACTCGATGATGGCCATTTCCTCATTACAATTTCCTGTTACACTTATTACATGATATTCTTGTTGAAATCCAGATATCTTATATTTCTTGACCTTCCAAGATCTTTATATTATGTTATTTTTCTTCTGTATCGTCATTTCATTTCTTATCATTACACATGAAAATGGAATAATTGGTTAATTACGTAAACTTGCGTGTTATTATCTACTGAGCATCAGCTCATAGTTATTATTTTCCCCCTTTCCAAGCAGTTCAGGTGACGATGCGCATACAGATGGGGAGGGACAGGAGTGATATCTTTGAGTGTACCAGTTATTAGATGGAGTTAGCATAGATTATTTACCTCTAGTTATTACTTAGAGTTGTGTTAGTACTTTATTACTTTTTGGAGTTAGTTATTGTATTAGAATCAGTTTGGAAGTTATGTTTGATCGTGTTTAAGTGGTTGATGGTTATTGTAATAAAGTTTGGTATCTTCTTGACCAATAGATTTACTTCTTTCCATAGCACCTGTGTAATTGTTTAGTTTAGCATATTAATGTGATTTCTAGCAAGTTTCTGACTGTACGACCCGATATTCCGCGTCGGGACGTGACAGTTTAGGTGGTATCAGAGCCTAGGTTTCACATTCCTAGGTTTTCTAAGTTCTAGGGGTCTAAGTGATGATTTAGGACCCATAACCTTGTTATAATCTAAGAACCCAACCTGGTGAGATTTGGGTAGAAACTTGGGTTAAGTTCATACCTTAATTGTGATATTATCTATTTTTAATGAACCTAAGTAATCTATTCCACATGTAGGCCTTTGCAATGGCAGCTGATCGCGCGGAATGGAGGAACTTACAGTGCACGGTTCAAGGCCTTACTCAAGTTTTGCAACAAGTGGCCCAAGCAGGAACTGCAAACCATGGCACTGGTGATTTATATCGGAACTTCTGAGGGATGAATCCGCCGAGATTTGGTGGCTCGACTGACCTTGACGAAGCCGAGCACTGGCTAGATGAAATGGGAAGGATATTCGAAGTAATGCAGTGCAGCAATCAAGAACGTGTCCTTCTATCAACCTTTCAACTTGAACGTGATGCTAGAACATGGTGGGATTCAGTGAAGGCTACCCTTGGTGATCAGCAAGTCACATGGGAGGAGTTCGAAGAATTCTTTAATAGCAAATACTTTTCTGATAGAGTGCAAGAGAAGAAGGCAGCGGAGTTCGTGGCTTTGAAGCAGCGGAATCTATCTGTGGCAGAATATGAAGCTTAATTTTTCCGGTTATCCCGATATGCTACTCACTTGATATCCACCGAGAAGATGAAGGCTAAGCGCTTTCTTAATGGACTGAAGCTGCTATATATCAACCAATTGGCACCAATGGAAATCTCAACCTATTCTGAGATGGTGAGAAAAGCTCAAGTCCTAGAAGATACTCTAGAAATGATGGAGAGAATCCGTGGAAAAAGTGCAAGGAAGGAACAACCTACGGGTTCCGGGAATATCAAACCCGAGTATAGCAAGAAAAGGCCCATTAGTGGGTCTGGTTCATGGAGTGGTTCCGGATCGTGGAAGGGCAAGTTGTCGAAACGTGAAGACAAGAAGCATGGCCCTAATGTTCCATTCAAAGGAGTATGCAAGTATTGTGATCGTCCAGGTCACAAGATGGAGGAGTGCTGGCGCAAGCTGGGCGCCTGTTTGCGATGTGGAAGTAGGGAGCACCGTATCCCTGACTGTCCTCTTTTATCTGAGCAAGCTATGCCGGCGAAACCACAAGGCATCAAGAAACAACAAGGCAAGCTCCAAGCTCTACAAGCAGATGAGGCAGGAACCACTGAGGGTGGTGGACTCGTCGAAGGTACTCTTATTATACTCGACAAGCCAGCATTTGTTCTTTTTGATACTGGTGCCACACATTCATTTATTTCTCGGAGTTTTGCTAAGTCTTTAGCTGTGAAGCCTATTTTGATGGATTCTCCATTAGAAATTTCAACCCCTATTGGTACTAGATCAGCAATTCAGTATTTCTATCCTTCTAGTAAGGTTATGATTGATGAACAGAATTTTCCAGCCGATTTAGTTTGCATGGACATGAAGGATTATGATGTAATCCTAGGAGCAGATTGGTTGGCTAAATATGAGGCAAATGTTCACTGTAGTTCTAGCTCTGTGTCTTTTACTAGGCACCCGAGACTTTCTCTTGTGGGAGTTAAACACCATAACTCCGTATCACTTATCTCAACTCTTCGAGCTGATAAGCTGATGAAGCATGGATGTAAAGCTTTTCTAGCCTTTGTCTATGCGACCCCTGAGCAGCAGATCGAGATTAAGGACATTTCTGTTGTCCGAGATTTTCCTGATGTCTTTCCAGAGGAATTACCAGGACTTCCGCCTGAGCGGGAAGTTATCTTTTCTATTGATCTCATTCCTGGCACATCTCCTATTTTCAAAGCTCCTTATCGTATGTCTCCTGCGGAGCTGAGGGAATTAAAGCAATAGTTGATGGAATTGCTCGAGAAGGGTTTCATTCATCCAAGTACTTCCCCTTGGGGAGCCCCTGTATTATTCATCCGAAAGAAAGATGGTTCAATGAGATTGTGCATCGATTATCGGCAATTGAACCAGCTGACTGTCAAAAACAAATATCCTTTACCAAGGATTGACGAATTATTTGATCAGATAGCGGGAGCTCAGTATTTTTCTAAGATCGATCTTCGATCTGGATATCATCAGTTGCGGATTAAGGAAGAGGATATCTATAGAACAGCTTTCCGCAGTAGGTATGGTCATTATGAATTTGTCGTTATGCCTTTTGGTCTAACGAATGCACCAGTAGCTTTCATGCAGTTGATGAATAATGTATTTCGACCCTACCTTGATCAATGGGTCGTGGTATTCATTGATGATATCCTAATTTATTCCAAGAATGAAGAGGAGCATGCTGAACATCTGAGGATGTCATTACAACTATTAAGAGATCATCAGCTGTATGCCAAGTTTAGTAAGTGTGAATTCTGGCTGCAAGAGGTGTCCTTTCTTGGACATATCATCACAAAGGAAAGAATTTCTGTTGATCCTTCAAAGGTAGAGGCAGTGAAGAATTGGGATCAGCCTACCAGTGTGACTGAAGTTAGAAGATTCCTAGGCCTAGCAGGCTACTACCGAAGATTTATCCAAGATTTCTCTAAGATTGCGGTACATATGACAAGATTAACCCGTAAGGAGAACAAATTTGATTGGTCAGAAGATTGCCAGCGAAGCTTTCAGACTTTGAAGGAATGTTTAACTACTGCACCTATATTGGCTTTACCTTCTGGTGAAGGAGGTTTTGTCGTATACACTGATGCTTCAGGTATTGGTTTAGGCTGTGTACTCATGCAGCATGGGAAAGTGATTGCCTATTCTTCTAGACAGTTGAGGAAGCATGAAGAGAATTATCATGTTCATGATTTGGAATTAGCAGCAGTGGTATTCGCCTTGAAGATATGGAGGCATTACTTGTATGGAGAAATATTCACAGTGTTTTCAGATCATAAGAGTCTGAAATATTTATTTTCTCAGAAGGAACTCAATATGAGGCAAAGAAGATGGTTGGAGTACTTGAAGGACTTCGACTTCTCGATTGAGTATCATCCTGGAAAAGGCAATGTTGTGGCAGATGCATTAAGCCGGAAGCCTGTAGCTAAATTGTCAAGTCTCATGTTACAAGAGTGGAAGCTACTGGAACAACTAGCTAGCCTGGACCTTAATGTTGACAATGATCGGGTTAGGATTGCACAGATTCGACTTAAGCCCGAATTGTTGATAGAAATCAAGTCTTTGCAAGATAATGATCCCGAGCTAGTAGAGATCAAGGGAAGCTTGAGCAGTAGACCTGACTTCATGATGGCTGACGATGGAAGATTGTTATTCCAGGGTAGAACTTCTGTACCTGACGAAGCTGAAATAAAGAACAAGATTCTTGAGGAAGCACATAGATCCAGATAAACCATTCATCCTGGAGGCACTAAAATGTTCAGAGATTTGAAAAGATCCTTTTGGTGGATGAATATGAAAAGGGAAGTTGCAGACTTCGTGAGTAGATGCTTGGTTTGTCAGCAAGTTAAGGCTGAACATTTCAGACCGGCAAGAAAATTGAAACCACTTGACATACCCCAATGGAAGTGGGAAAGCATTGGCATGGACTTCATTATGGGTCTACCTAGGACTCGTGGTGGACTTGATGCAATATGGGTGATTGTCAATCGATTGACAAAGTCAGCTCATTTCTTACCCATTAAGTCTAAATGGACAGTTGATGTATTGGATGCTTTGTATTTGAAGGAAGTGGTAAGGCTCCATGGCATACCAGTCAGCATTGTGTCTGATAGAGACCCCAGATTTACTTCGCATTTCTGGAAGGGACTGCAAGAGTCTCTGGGTACTCGTCTGAATTTCAGTACTGCTTTTCATCCACAAACAGATGGACAGACTGAGAGAACCAACCAGATAGTGGAAGATATGCTTAGAGCATGCATGATTGATTTCGGAGGCAGTTGGAGTGATCACTTAGCATTAATTGAATTTGCCTACAACAACAGTTATCAATCCATCATACAGATGGCTCCTTTTGAAGCATTGTATGGAAGAAGCGGTAGTTCCCCGTTATGTTGGGATGAGATAGGTGAGAAACAATGGCTTGGACCGGATCTTATTTCAGAATCATCACAGAACATCCGTATTATCCGAGACCGGTTACAAGTAGCCCAATCAAGACAGAAGAGTTATGTCGACAACAGAAGGAGAACATTGGAGTTTCAGGTTGGCGAGCATGTATTCTTAAAGGTCTCTCCTATGAGAGGGATTCGAAGATTTGGCATTCAGGGCAAGTTAAGTCCGAGATATATTGGTCCATTCGAGATCCTAGATAGAGTGGGAGAGGTTGCTTATAGACTGGTATTACCGCCTCAGTTGTCTGGCGTACACAATGTTTTCCATGTGTCTATGTTACGGAAATATGTGTATGACCCCACTTACATCATTCAGCATGTGGATTTCGAATTGAAGGAAGATTTGACCTATGAAGAAAGACCTATCAAGGTTCTAGACCGGAAACAACAGCAACTCCGGAATCGTTCCATACCGATGGTCAAAATTCAGTAGAGTCGGCATGGGACCGAAGAAGCTACTTGGGAGTCTGAAGATACTAAGCGGAAGCAGTATCCCAACTTATTCTAGGTGAGCTATCTCATTCCCTATTTTCTGTATTTAGTGCAGTGAATTTGGAGGACCAAATTCCTTAAGTAGGGGAGGGTGTAATACCCCGGTTTTAAAAATTTGAAATAAAATTGAAATGAATGAATTTCAGAATTTAATATTTAATTCCTTAGTGAATAGAACTAGTGGAATTTTAGACTACCTGATAAAAATCTAAAAAAATGGTAAATTGGTAAAGGATGATTTATTTAACAACTTTGTCTTCTGTGGTCGACCCAACGAAAATCCGTAACTAAGTCTAATCTTCGGTTTGAGTCCAAAGTGCACACTTACCTAACCTTAACTTAAACCGTAGAATTAGGGCTTAATACTCCATCAAATGAGCCCAAATCAGTGGCAAATGAAAGGCCACAATCTAAGGATCATTTCCCCTCTGCCAATTCATCGAAACCCTAACCGTAAAACTTGTAGTCGGCCGATCTTTGGAGAGGTCAACTATTGCGGCGCCGTTTCAATCACTCAACTTACTTCGACGAATTCTCCCAGCACCGAAGGCTCCAAAAAGTGTATGAGCTATAAAAATGAAGCTCTGCAACCCTAGAATCCTTTGGTAGCTGTGGCGGCCGCAGTGGAGATCGATCAAGGGAGATCACTGGTGATTAGTGGAGACGTGTCGGCATCCGTTCTTCTTCCTTTCTTCTTCCTTCTTCACTCGATTAAGGTAGGTAATAACGAGCCCAATATAAAGTGTTATATATGGATGGAATCAGCATCTAGTCCTCTTTCTTTTGAGCATGAAAGCCCTAAATTCTATTAGGTATCTTGCGTTAATTTAATGGTTTTGTAGAGGCATGTCATAATTAGGGCAGAACCTGTTCCCCTTTGATTTCAGTAGCGATTTCAGGCTGTAAATCTCAAATTGATTCATGCATCTCGTAGAGTTTTTTATGCTCTTTCTATTGGTAGTAAAAGCCCCAAATTTCATGTTGTATACTCTTCAAATTTCATGTTTTATTGAGACCCTTTAAACCTCGTCAAAGGCGGGCAAGGGTTGGTTCAATCGGCTTCTTACCAGACTTGGACGGTCTTACGATAGACCACATAACCTGGGATGGGCGGCCATCACTGGACCGTCCAACCCCTTGGGCGGCTCCCAGTAGACCACACAATAGAGGATGGGTGGCTCCCAACTGACCACACAACCAGGATGGGCGGCTCCCATCTAACCACTCAACCCTGGAAGGGATGGGCGGCTCCCAGACAACCACATAACTGGATGGGCGGCCATCACTGTGACCGCACAACCCAGGGATGGGCGGCCGTGCCCATGAGCGCCCAACCCCATGGGCGGCTCCACCCAGACCGCCCAACCCTTGGGCGGCCCTGCCCTGGCCGTCCAAGTCCCCTTTCAGCCCAGTGGTTGTAAGCCCTAGTCCCTTCAGCCCAGTAGATATAAGGTCAGCTAAGGACCGTACATCTATGCAGAAAATGACTTAGTGTGAGTTCTACTTGATTCATATTAGTGTCTTAATGGATAATTAGTAAACTAGAAACCCATATGATAAGTGGTAAATCATGCAAGTAAATTTCTGTAAAATGCATACTATTTCATTCCTACATGATCTTGTTCATTATCATTATCATCTTGATTAATCTTTTTGGCAATCAAATTAATGTAAATCATGATCCTTGATAAATTGACATGGAAATTAGGACTAAAATGAATACTAGGTTGCTGGACAGCCATTCTACTCCAGTAGAATGGTTTGACCCTTTGGCGGACTTCTAATAAGTCATTAGCCCCATTAGTTGTGCTAGTCTTGAACTTACCCCCGGACACTCCATCCGACGGACTTAGCATTATCTTGGGATCTCTGTATATCCCTGCTAAGAACCTAATGAACCACCAGAACATCGATTTACGTGACTGAACCGCTGGTTTATAAGTCTTTGATCGAATTAGGCTAAGAGATGCATGTGCGGCCAGTAGTGGACCGCATATCCTTATAGGCGGCCCAATAACGACCCCATATACCTGCCTTATGCCATTAAGTGTCGGTCGATTAACCTTGATCAATCTTCGACCAAAACATTAAGCCCTAGACTGACCAATAGACAGTAGACTAGGCCCTGGTTTAGTTTTACCCTGTCTTTGGCAGCCCGGAGTCCAATAGGGCGATTTCTTAACTTTCTAGCCAAGCCCGGGTGGTGCGGCTGGAATATGACCGTTCAAACCTTATGCGGATTCTCTTGGACCGCATATCTTTAATACGGCCCTGTATGGACCGTATATTATGTTCATGGGTCTTAAGGTCTTCTTTACCTGCGCGGCCCAGAACTTACCGTTCGTCCTTTAGAGCGGCACACTGTCAGCCGTTCATTCTTGACCTCGTGGACTGAGTATCAGTCCAGCTCCTGTTAGTGCGGCCCCTTGTTAGCCGCATATATCTCTTGAGCGGTTTATGTATGACCGTACATCTCTCAGAGATGTGTTTTGTCGTGTTTTGTGCTCTTGAATCCAAGGACGGATTAGTCCTTTAAATCTTGAACTTCTGGACAGTAAATCATCTGATTATTTGGCCATAAACTTGACTAAATATCTAGACGGAACTTGGGATCTTGGATCTGATAAATCAATGCCAACGCATCATAAGGGCCCAGTCTGGTCCTGGGGAGAGCACCCGAAAAGTACTTGTGTCCATGGGAGTTTGTAATGACAAGGTGAGGCATTGCACCGAGTGCATGACTAGCGTGATGTCTACAACAGAAATCTCTTGTTATCTCTTGTTACTTGATCGTGCTTAACTTGTTTAAATTACTTGATGATGGCCATTTCCTCAGTACAATTTCCTGTTACACTTATTACATGATATTCTTGTTGAAATCCAGATATCTTATATTTCTTGACCTTGTAAGATCTTTATATTATGTTGTTTTTCTTCTGTATCGTCATTTCATTTCTTATCATTGCACATGAAAATGGAATAATTGGTTAATTACGTAAACTTGCCTGTTATTATCTACTGAGCGTTAGCTCATAGTTATTGTTTTCCCCCTTTCCAGGCAGTTCAGGTGACGATGCGCATACAGATGGGGAGGGACATGAGTGATATCTTTGAGTGTACCAGTTATTAGATGGAGTTGGCATAGATTATTTACCTCTAGTTATTCCTTAGAGTTGTATTAGTACTTTATTACTTTTTGGAGTCAGTTATTGTATTAGAATCAGTTTGGAAGTTATGTTTGATCGTGTTTAAGTGGTTGATGGTTATTGTAATAAAGTTTGGTATCTTCTTGACCAATAGATTTACTTATTTCCATAGCACCTGTGTAATTGTTTAGTTTAACATATTAATGTGATTTCTAGCTAGTTTCTGACTGTACGACCCGATATTCCGCGTCGGGGCGTGACAGAGTTCGAGTCTACCCATCGGTTGGGCTCCTTCCCCCTTCGTAGTGTCGAGCCCCGTGGCTCTTCTGGCATGTACCCGAGGGCCCCCATAGTCCGACCTCAGGAGCCCACTCGCCCCGAGCCGTTCGCTCCTAGGTCTCGCCCTCCACCTCCGAGGGACCTTCCTCATCCCCAACAACTTACGGCACCCATCGCCCGTCCACCGGCACCCGCACCTCCTACTCGTCCCTTGTTGCCTTCACCTCCTATCCGTCGGGAGGATAAAGGGAAAGGACCTTTGATTGGGGAGCCTAGTGGGTCGCAGCAGCAATGTTATCGCTGCAATGGGTTTGGCCATTTTGCCAACTAGTGTCCCACTCGCCCAACTCTTGTCATTGGGGACACCCAGGCCGAGGACGCCACCCCTACGGATCTCGTGTTAGTGTGCTATGAAGCAGATCCGGAGCTAGCTGACGAGTATTATGAGGCCGAAGGTGATGGCCAGGATGCCCAGCATCCGGACGATACCCACTTGGGGGTTGTCAGGTGTATTCTCACCTAGCCACAGGCCAGTGATGACTGGCGTCGGACCACTATCTTTCATACATTCTGTAGGCTGGGCAAGCAAGTTTGTAAGGTGATCATCGATAGTGGGAGTTGCATCAATGCAATCTCCACGGACACGGTCTCCAGTCTTGGTCTTACACCCGTGGACCATCCTTGCCCCTATCGAGTATCATGGGTGGATTCCACCTCCATTCTGATCAGGCTGCGGTGTCTGGTCCCACTGCAATTCCATGCCGACCATGATGAGATCTGGTGTGATGTCCTCCCCATGGAGGTGGACAGCATTATTCTTGGTAGGCCTTGGTTATTTGATCGGGATACCACACTTCATGGCAGGTCGAACACCTGTACCTTCGACCATGCTGGCCAACGGATTCTCCTCCAACCCTCTCAGCCCAAGAAGCCTTCAGTTAGGGGTCCTACTGGTCCTAGTACTCCGGAGCCTTCCATCCCCGGGCCCAGTACCCCACCCCCAGCTCGGGCTATGACCGTTACATCTGGCCCAGGCGAGCCCTCGACTAGGAGATTGATGATGATTAGCTCCCGGGAAATGGAGTGGGAGGCTAGTAGGGGTTGCCCTGTGTTTGCTATTACGGTCCGAGAGGTAGAGCCAAAGTTCGAGGATGAACTCCCACCTGATGTCATTCCTATTCTGCAGGAGTTTGCTGATATTTTTCCCGAGGAGCTTCCCGCGGGACTCCCACCCATACGGGATATTCAACATGCTATCGACCTGATTCCAGGCTCCTCATTGCCCAATCTTCTTCATTATCGCATGAGTCCAATGGAACACGCCGAGCTAATATGGCAGGTCGATGAGTTGATGCAGAGAGGGTCTGTTCGGGACAGCATGAGTCCGTGTGCTGCTCCCGCATTACTCGCCCCAAAAAAGGATGGCACGTGGAGAATGTGCATTGATAATCGTGCCATCAACAAAATCACCGTGAAGTACAGGTTCCCTATTCCTCGCCTAGATGATATGCTAGACATGATGGCCGGTGCCACTATCTTCTCGAAGATCGATCTTAAGAGTGGTTACCACCAGGTGAGGATTAGGCCAGGTGATGAGTGGAAGACCGCATTTAAAACCAAGGACGGTCTATATGAGTGGTTGGTTATGCCCTTTGGGTTGACCAATGCCCCTAGCACTTTCATGCGACTCATGACTCAGGTCCTTCGACCTTTCATTGGAGTCTTTGTGGTTGTGTATTTTAATGATATTCTTATATATAGTCGAACTAAAGGGGACCACTTGGACCATCTAAGGTAGGTCTGTCTACTTTTGAGGCGAGAGCAGTTGTTTGCGAACCCACAGAAGTGTGCCTTCATGACACCTCAGCTTACCTTCTTGGGTTTTATTGTGTCTAGTACTGGGGTCTCCGCCGATCCGGAGAAGGTCCGGGCCATTGTTGAGTGGTCGGAACCCCGTACGGTCCATGATGTCCGCAACTTCCATGGCCTTGCGACGTTCTATAGTCGTTTCATCCACAGATTTAGCTCCATCACTGCCCCGATCACGACTGTATTCGGAAGGGCACGTTTGTATGGACGAAGGCCGCAGCTGCTGCCTTCAAGGACATCAAGGAGCGCATGACCCAGACATCTATCCTTCGATTGCCAGATTTCTCGAAGGTGTTTGAGGTCTCTTGTGATGCGTCGGGTGTAGGGATTGGAGGAGTGTTGAGTCAGGAGGCCCACCTGGTCGCATATTTCAGTGAAAAGTTGAATGACGCGAAACTGCGATACTCCACTATGATAAGGAATTCTACGCAGTTGTTCAGGCTCTTAGGCATTGGAGGCACTATCTATTACAATAGGAGTTTGTCTTATACTCCGATCATGAGGCTTTGAGGTACCTCCATTCACAAAAGAAGCTTAATATGCGTCACAGCCGATGGGTTGAGTATCTCCAGCAGTACACATTTGTGCTTAAACATAAGGCTGGAGTGGAGAACAAGGTGGCTGATGCCTTGAGTCGGCGTGCTTGTCTGCTGACCACCATGAGTGCCGAGGTCATAGGGTTAGAGAAGATGAGAGAGGCCTATGTTGACTGTCCTGACTTCAGTCAGATTTATACCACTCTCCAGGCCGGACCCTCGAGAGATCATGATGATTATGTCCTTCAAGAGGGTTACCTCTTTCGAGGAGGCATACTTTGTGTTCCCCGAACTTCGGTTCGAGACTTCTTAGCCTGGGAGCTACATGCGGGAGGTCTAGCCGGTCACTTTGGTCGGAACAAGACTATCGAGGCTGTTGAGCATAGATTTTATTGGCCGAGCTTAAAGAGAGATGTTGCTCATATTGTGGCCCAGTGCCGTACATGTGCTACGGGCAAGATGAAGAAGCAAAGCTCGGGTCTTTATACGCCTCTCCCCGTACCTGATGCTCCGTGGCATGATGTTAGCATGGACTTTGTATTGGGATTGTCACATACCTCTAGGAAGCATGATTCGGTCTATGTGGTGGTTGACCGATTCCCGAAGATGGCCCTTTTCATTCCCTGCTCGAAGACTTCGGATGCTTCGAGGGTAGCCCGCCTATTCCTTACTCATGTGGTGTGCAAGTTCGGGTTGCCTCGTACCATAGTGTCTGACCGTGATGTTAGATTCACCAGCTATATTTGGAAGACAGTGTGGCATATGTTGGATACTCACCTCAATTTTTCCACTGCATATCATCCCCAGACAGATGGTCAGACCGAGGTGGTCAATAGGAGTCTGGGTGACCTTTTGAGGTATCTTGTCAGGGACCGTGTAGGGGACTGGGATCTCATATTACCACTGGCAGAATTTGCATACAACGATTCGGTTAACAGGTCTACTGGCATGAGTCCATTTGAGATTGTCACAGGTCGTAGACTTAGGAAGCTAGTGGATCTTGTTCCCATGCCCATTCATGCACGAGTGTCTGAGTCTACTGAGTCTTTTGCTAGGCATGTTAGGAGTTTGCATGACGACATCCGTCGTCACATTGAGGCCAGCACTGCACGGTATAAGGAGTTAGCCGATGCCCATCGACACCACCGAGCGTTCCAAGAGGGTGAATATGTCATGATCAGGGTAAGACCTTAACGGTTTCCCTCTGGAACCGTAAAGAAATTGTAAGCTCGAGCCGGTCCATTTAGAGTGTTGAAACGCGTTGGATCTAATGCGTATGTTGTGGACCTACCCGAGGAATATGATATAAGCTCAACTTTCAATGTGTCGGATCTAGTTACATATAGGGACCCAGCGGTGATCCCTAGTGAGCCTTTTGAGCCATCTCCTCCCATTGAGAGTGATCCCACATCTGAGTGTCCACCACCAGCCACATTTCCACGGCAGCGAGAGCATATCGATCATATACTGGATGAGCATGTGACAGTTACCAGGAGTGGATCCTACCCGCGCTGCCTAGTACGATGGAGAGGGCGACCCGCCACCGAGGATACTTGGATTACCCGTGGAGAGTTGCAGCGGATAGATCCGGACCTATTGGAGCACTACCAGAGCGATGCTGACCCTTACTCGACAGGGTCGAGTTTCTCCCACCCAGGGAGAATTGGTGCGGACACCAGAGCAAGCGAGAAGCATGAACCGGCGAGCCGTCGGTACCGTACGTGGAGCACCACCTGGGCTACAGCGGCTTCCATCTGGCTCGGAGACAGCTTGGAGACTCCCCCTTGAGTCTCAATATTTATAGCTTATTGGGACTTTATTTGTGTGTATTGTGTGTTTTATTCGGATTGTAAGAGGGGTTTATGTGTAATTTGGGACCACTCGGGTCCCGCGGGCCCCCTACCTCTTCCTCATTGATCCACCTCATCTCTAGGGCCCATGTGGGGTCAGTCAACCTTCCAATAGTGGGCTTCTAGAAGAGTGGACCAAGGGGGGGGGGACAAGGAATAAAAAAAGTCCAAGAAGGAGGCCATGAAGTCAAGGGGGCGCCCCCTATTTAATATAGTTTAATAGGTTTGAATTTTTTTTTTATTTGTTCCAAATCACATGGGAGAAATAAATTGTGGACTCCCTCTTTTACCCCCCACCAATCCTAGATCTTGAGATAGAACTAGACTTTTTGTATTTTCTATAAAAGCCTTGTATTTCTATTTTGAGTGAAATTAATGCATATGAAAATCTGGAATTTCTTCCAAAGAGCAAGGGCCGCCCCTCTCTCTCTCTCTCCTCTCTTCTTCTTGCAGTTGGGAAGGCTGTGTTTTGAGGTGGGAAACCTCATCTATCTGGTGTGGAGTTCGTTGTTGCCGTCGTCGCCGCCATCGAGCCGCCTTTGCACCGCCACCGCCTCCGTTGGTATTCTGCCAATCGGGTGACATCAGGCCATTCTCAGATTTTTAACTCTCAGCCACGAGTTCATCTGGAGCCCAAACTTTCAAGGTGAGTTCCAGGGGTCTTCACCACATCCCAAAAAAATTGGTTGGGCTTCTAGCTTCCATTTTACAATTTTTCACTTTCGTTCTTCCTTTCCATCCAGATCTGCCAGCTTTAAGTCCAGATTCAAAGTAGCCCTGAGTTTCCCCTCTTCGGACCTCTTCTTGATTTGTGCTTGAGCCTCCAATTTTACTGAAGGTTTTTTCCAACACCCCCTCCATCCACGAATTTTTGTGAAATTTTTAAAGGCCTTCACCTATTTTCTAAAAATCACTTTCAGATCCCACTTAGTTATATCTGCCTCTGTCCAGATTTGACCACCCGCTAGTATAAAATATCTTTCCCCATCCAAACCTCCACCAAATCGCTCATAAGAATTATTTCCGTTTTTCTGTCTCTCCTCTCTACAGCTTTCATGAAGAGCTCATCTTCTGATTAGGAGGTATACCCCGCGGTCAATGTCGACTCTCAGGAAACTCAGTTTCTACCCAGTCAGAGCTGAGACTGAGAACATGCCGGTTCTAAAATCACCCATCAGAAGCATGGCTCCGGTGAGTTTTTTTAGTACCATAGGGTCGAAGGATTTCAAGTTAGCGTTCCAACGGCGCTGGTTTCGTGCCGATCTGACATCGGTGCTGATCGCAGTAGCCGATCTCGCCGGGATGTGCACCAGAAAATATAGGTTGCAGATCCGTGGACAGCACTTCCGACAAGTGGTGATCGGAGCCGCCCGGCCTCCGACCGGCGTTCCAGCCCTGCCGCCGTCCAGGGAGGTGCACCTCCAGGTGTCCCCACCACAGCGGGACCCACCCCGTCAGATCTGGAGGACTGAGCCGCACGTGTTCCCCACGAACCCGTAGATCGCGCCATCCGGACAGCACTAAAATGCGGGTTTCGGCGCCGACGGACGACATCAAGATGCTGCCCGTCAACCCAATTCCCGCTACTCCCGGGCCCCACATGTGACCTATTACCTCCCTGCGTGGAGTGGGTCAAATCTTTGTACCGCAGTGTATTTGTTTAACCAGGAGTACAGGATTGGCCGGGGTTGCCTTCCCCACGCCGGGAGCATGGAGGTAACGATCTCGACTTCTTGGCATTTACTTGCTTAGCTAGTATATGGTAGTGTGCCGCTGTTGAGTGCGATAGGAACCTAGCCCGTGAGTCCATGTCACCGCTGTGAGCGAGAGAGTGACCCGTCCTGTGGCTCGATCCGAGCACGGAAGTGAGTCGACCACCCTTGACTCTGCCGGTTTCTCAACCGCGCGGATCCGCGTTTCCCCTCGCTTGGGATGACGAGTGAGCTTGCGTTTCTATTAGCGACGTATAGCCCATAGGAACTCTTAGTGTCGGGCCAAAGTGTCTCCATTGTTGTATGTTGCTGGTCATGTTCGCATTTAGAGTCCAAGGTCCGCATCACTAGAGTCGGTCCCCGTGTCCATCCCGCATCAGCAGCTCCAAGCCCAGCAACTCTTGGGCCAGCTCCCAGTAGTCAGGGTAAGTCACCCCACTGACCGGAGTCTCGTGCACGGGTAATTCGGTGATGCGCGCAACGTCCTCCAGCGTGGGAACCATGTGGCCCCACGGGAAGAGGAACGTACAGCTCACTAGATCCCAGTGGTCGTGCAGAGCGTAGACGAGTGGCGTGTCAAGCCTAGTCACCTCCACGCTCAGGAACTCGATAAAACTCATGGTCCTCAGCCTCTCCCGCTGAAAATCCGATAGTGCGAAATACACTGCTTGGACCTACAACTAAGAGATCCAAGTCCTCCGCTTTCCCTGTATACATTTAGAACATTACGTTTCATTTTAGGATCTTGCATTTTCATTAGTTAATAATTCACTCTCTACTCACTGAACGGTCTCATATGAGCCGTTCATCTTTCAAACAGTTGGGTTTCAACCGTCCCAATTACTCCCCTCAGAAGTTCACGGTCCCCCACGGACCGTTCTGCCCTATCCACGGCCCTGAGAGGACCGTTCTTCTATCTGGTGCTTACCCTGGAACGGCCTATTCTTGGCCATTCAATAATCGCACGGTCCCCATCTGACCTTGTTTTCCCCTTCCGAGCCCCTGGTCATCTGGATTTTCACGGTCTATCGTCGAACCATCCTACATTTCAACGGTCTAGTCAAAGCCATTCTGTTCTTAAGTGTTTCAGGTTCTGAACGGACCAAGGTGGGTCATCCTACATTTCAACGGTCTGGTCAAAACCGTTCTGTTCTCAAACGTTGCATATTCTAAACGGACCAATGTGGCCCGTCCTAAATATCCACGGTCTGGTGGAGATCGTTATGTTTTAAGCGTTTCATATTCTGAACAGACCAATGTGGACCGTTCTAAATATACATAGTCTTCCTCAGACCGTGTTTTCCCGTCGGTTCAGTTCCTTTTGAACGGCCACCCGTGGGCCGTGTTATGTTTGGGCGGTTCTATGGGAACCGTGTCGTTAGCTTGGGCGGTCACTGTTAAATCACGCTGTCGCTGTCGTCTCCGACGGCGTTGAAACCCTCCCCATCGGTGGTGAGGGCCCCCCATTGCCTCCCAACCGGACCTATTGGGGTCGTGAGCCCCTTCTCTACCCACCTAAGCTACATGCATGGTTTGAAAACAGGAAATGGGGGAGGGTTTAAGTGACCTACCTCGTCCGTCCTCGGTGGCCTCTCCACCGCCGCCATGGGCTCCGCCGGTGCCTCCCCGACGTCTCCTTCTTGGACCACGACTGCTCCCACCTCGGCGGCGGGTGGTACGGCTTCTTCATTGGCCACGAGCGGTGGCACGATGTTCTCCTCCACGGTGGCCGCCGGCAGAGGCCCTTGGCTTCCTTCACCGGTCATGAGATGAAGATGACGCCTTGACGATTGATGTTTGAACCGCATGCAGACTAGGGAGACGGGGGGGAGAGTGGAGAGAATAGATTGAGGGTGAAAGAGGTGGGGAGAGCGGTGGGGTGGTGGCGTTCGTTGGTTACGGTGTGGAGGGAGGAGGAGGAAGAAGAAGGGTTTTATTTTTTTTTTGAAACCGCCCGTGGTTACACGATCTATCGATAGACCGTGTGAGTATTGGACGGTCTTTCATATGACCGCTTAGCTTCTAGCGGTGCGCTTCATTAAACGGCCACGGAATGGCCGTGCAGTTCATTAAACGGTCTCATGTTGGGCCGTGTAGTTCACGATCATATTCAAATGGGCAATCCTTGCACGGCCCAAACTGGACCGTTTACATCTTGGAGCGGTCTGGTGATAGACCGTTTATATGCTGAATTAATGGTGAGGAATGTGCTTTGCTGCCTTGTGTGATTAAGTGGCTGAATTCTTCTTTTTTGGCTTGAATAATTATTTCATGATGTGATATTGCAAATCTTGTTCATTAATTCATTACAGCACCGCTTCAATTTGCCGTTTCGCCTGTACAGGTAAGTCAGGTATGGCCTTCCATCCATATATCCTTTATTACATTACTATATGGTATTATGCTATATTATCTCGAGAACCAGTTGGTTATCTACGTGTTCCAGGATCTGATGTTCCCCAATAACAAAAATAATGATGATCAAGGTTCATGTGTTTAATCATCGGATAGGCCGTTAGGTTGGGAAAATTTGGGGACGACAGTTCTATCTTGCACGCTGTGGTTGCAGATAGCGTCCTGACCTTGATTGCCTAGTCTAGCAAAACTGTTCTCGAGTATTTTTTATTTTATGGCTGTCTTTGCATTTATTTTAATTATTTTATTTATTTTAGCCTAGCATGCATCATGCGCATCCTTTGAGCATTTATGACCCATGGTTTGTTTGAAAATGTCCCATCAGTGATGGATGATTGTGCGTTCATGGTTTTGGATGAGAGGAACTATTCCACTCAGAGTTGGAAGGTTTTCTCTGGTTTGTTCACCTGGTTTGATTGACTGAAGGTCCCTGTCTGAAATTTTAGTCTGTTTCTTTACTTTTTGCTGCTTATTCCGGTCTCCTCATTGGTCTGAGAGATTGTGTCCCCCAAGAGGTTGATCGTGTGTTTCCTTTTATTTAGTTAATTCCTCCAGACTGGGGTCGTTTTAGTCCAATCGTTCCTTGTGTTTAATTTAGAGTTTTCCGAAAGATTTATGTCGCTCGTTGGCAATAAAACGGGTGCCTTTTACCTTAACCCCCACTTTTCAGTCCTCTCTGCTTCGTTTCCGCTTCATCTCCATGTTCCATTTTGCTTTCGCTTCATCTCCGCTCGCTCCTCTGCAAAGAGGACGTTAAGGAGGGGCATATGTTGACACCCGTTTTTTACCTATGAGTTGAGTCATTCCTCTTACTAGCATTTGGTGATGTCTCGAGTTGTCCATTACTCATTGGGCTATTTTCAAGCATGTCTGTGGGCTCATTTTATGGGTATCTCCCTTCCTGACTCAATTTGCTCTTGGATTCAGGCTTAATGGGCCTTGATTTCGCTGGATTTTGAGCTCATTTATCCCATTTTATCAATTTCAAACGTCCAGGCTGTATGCGGTCTAGCGACTGGCCGTTCAGTGATTGGGCGGTTTTCTTGGAACCGTTTAATGATTTCTTGGACATTTATTTGATTTTCTAAATTTCCACCGACAAGCCTTTGCACGGTCGTATTTCATCCGTTTAACGTATTGAACGGTGTGGCTTTAGACCGTCCAATTCCCAGAGTCCTAAGGTCATTCGTTTTTCAGATAATTATCTAATTATACTATTTTTTGGATTTATCACCGAAAGGAGTACACGGTCTAGCATTGGACCGTGCCATTCATTGAGTGGTCTAGAATTAGACCGTTTTATTCTGAAGAGTCCAACACCGTGTTGCCCGGTCAGTTCAGTGGATAAGTGGATAATTTCTCATTTTATTTTATTTATCGCCGACAGCGTTGGACGGTCTAGGGATGGACCGTGCGATATGCTGGGCGGTCTATCGCGCGACCGCGTACATGCTCGAAACATGTGGATTATATGGGTTTTCTCTCTCCATCTGTGGCTAAACCTCCATCTTCTTCCACCATTTTCTCTGCGGTTTCTTAACCAAATGAGATGCCGTTTGAACCTGGTGGAAGATAAGGATATTATCTACGAATTTTGTTATATCATCTCGGACTAATTTTCACTGGATAATCCAATTTCGAGGTTGGACTTTAGGGCTCTATAAATAGGACCCGTAGTCCAAGCTTGAAGAAGCGGGAGATCCAACGTCGATGGCGAAGCTTTGTCGGATTTCTGAGCGAACTGTAGCCAGGGAGGGAGGCTTCCTACGTCCTTTGAGCCTCCGGTTTCAGGGAGTAGTCGTTGTTTTGAGTCCTAGTCTTAGGCTTTTAAGTGTCTCTCTTTCATTGCATGCTCTTTTCATCATTTCTTCCCACGTTTTTTGCACTTCTCACATCATTTTTCACATCCTCCCATTTGTTTTGACGCCCTATAGGGGTTTAAAAACCTCCCAGATATCGCCCATTCCATGATGTCGCGTTTATTTTCCATTCTCTTCTATAGTTACTACACATTTTAGGGCTAATTTGGGTTTTATTTTTGTGTTCTTCATGTTGTTTTGCAGGTCAGCATCATCCTAGCACGAGACCCATCCCCACTAGCCGGCTGGAAGGGGTGGAGGATCAGATCCTACAACTTGGAGTCTGGCGTCACTGAACGGTCGTCTTCCGTCCGTTTAAAGTTGAGAGCGGTCCTCCAAGAACCGTTCATCCTTGCGCGCAGCCTTCTGTAAACCATTCTGTCGCCAGAATCATGTTTGTCCCGCTTCCTTCTTCGGCGCTGTGAATGGTCTGTCGAGGGGTCATGCCACTTACTAGGCGGTTCTTCCAAGACCGTGTACTGCTGCAGCACTGAACTTTGGGCGAGTGCTTTTCTCCCCTTTTCTAAGGTACCCGTGTCTTGGTGGCGATCACGATCACACACACTTCTCCACCCTTTCTTTCTTCCTTCATCTCCGTTGTTTTTACGTCTTGATTTTGGAAAAGGAAGGTAAGAAGGAGAAAGGTGGGAAAACATGTCAACAAACTCGTGGTCAGTGACGAACGCTATCTTGTCGTGGTTGGGTTTGTGCATGCTAATCTGATGATACCCAGAGTAGGCATCTAGGAAGCTTAGCATTTCGTGCCCGACCGTGGCATCGACTAGTTGGTCGATCCATGGCATGGGGAAGCTATCTTTCAGCGTAGCTTTGTTCAGGTCGGTGTAGTCTATGCACATTCACCACTTTCTGTTGCTCTTAGGAACAAGGACCACATTTGCCACCCAGTCCAGGTACCAGGTGGGTCTGAGTAGCCCTGAGCGCAACTTCTCGCCCACTTGTTCCTTGATAATGGCCTGTCGCTCGGGGTTGCAACGCCTTCAGCGTTGTTGAACCGAGCGGTAGCTCGGATCCAACTTGAGTTGGTGTGTGATGATCTCTGGTGGGATTCAGAGGAGCTCATCCTCGGACCAAGCGAACACGTCTTGGTTTGCTATGAGGAAGTTTGTGTATGCTTCCCGCTCTTCTTCGGACAAGGTAGCCCCAATCCTCAGCATTTTGCTTGGGTCTTCCCCCACCTGATGGGGTATAGGTCCTCCGCTGGAGTGCTCGCACTCGGACCTAGATCTTCTATCCTTGCCTTCTTTTCGGGCGGCGCTTCCTCGACTGGCCTGTCACGTGTCGAGATAAGGTATTACCTTCTTGACTCCCGTTGATCCCCTCGAACTTCTCCCACTCCGCGAGGCATGGGGAACTTGAGCTTCTGGTGATACGAGGAGGGGACGTCGCGAAGGGTACCGAGGATTCCTCTCCCGAAAATGGCGTTGTACCCGATCATTGCGCGGACGACCGTGAAATCTGCCTAGAATGTTACATCCTTTGGTGCGGTCCCAAACGTGATCGGCAGTGAGATGCGTCCTTCCGGACGGATCATTGTGCTGGAGAAACCATACAATGGTGTGTGCAACGGCGTGATTTGGGACAAGTCCGCACCCATGAGCACAAGACAGTCGTATGAAATAACGTCAGGACCACTTCCATTATCAACCAAAATGCGACATACGGTACATTGATTGATGGTGGCTGAGACCAGCAACGTGTTGGAATGGGGAGTGGTTACACCGTTTAAGTCATCGTCGGAGAAGATGATGGGGTCTTTTAGGTGTTCCCGGGCGGCAGCCTCCCATTGGGCGCTGTCGCCTCGCTCCACGGTGTTGATGGCTGACGCGTACCGTCGTCGCCTGCTCGCACTATCTCTGCCCGCGGTCGGCCCTCCGGAGATCATCATGATCTCCTTCCCGTTGGGTTGGCTGTCGAGTGGTGGAGGGGTCCGTTCATGTTGTCGCTTCCCCGCCGCCTTGGCGATGAACTTATTGAGGAGTCCTCGCCGGATGAGGTCCTCGATGGCGTCCTTCATGTTGATGCATTCGGCCGTATCGTGGCCGTGGTCGCAATGGAAGCGACAATACTTCTTCTTACTCCTCGAACTTGGATCCGACTTCATCCTAGGAGGTCACTTGAGGAATGGTTCCTCACGGATCTCCATCAAGATCTGGTCGGGAGGAGCCGTTAGGGGCGTGTAGTTGCGGTAATTGCCCCTTTCCTTTTCTGGGCGGTTGCGGCGATCTCGGTGCCGTCGCTCCCGCTTGTTCCGCCCTTCTCGTGGCGAGTCGGTGGATCTCTTTTGGTCGGATCGATCGGTTTTGGCCGTGCATGCGGCCCATGGCCACAATGTTCTCCTTGCACCGCGCATGCTTCTGTGCCAAGGCGAGGAGGTCGGTGAGGGTCGCCGGAGCTTCCACTCCGAGCGCACGTCGAAGGATGTGGTCCCGCATCCCTTGAGTGAGTGCGGTGGTGGCAATGCTGATGTCAAGGCGTGGGATCCGGAGTGCCTCTGCTTGGAAATGGGAGACGAAATCCCAAAGTGTCTCTTCTCGCCTCTGCCTGAGGGCGAGTAGGGTCACCACAGACTTGGCTACCTTTTGGCAGCCAATAAAGTTCTCCTTGAATAGTTTCTTCAGCTGCTGGAAGGAGGAGATAGTCCCGGCCGGCAGGGACTCGAACCAAGCCCGGGCGTTCTCCCAGAGAGTCATAACGAACGCCAGGCAGTTCACAGCGTCTGAGGCTCGGTGAAAAACCAGGTGGGACTCGAAGCTGTGCATGTGGTCGATCGGGTCAGTAGTGTCGTCGTACGGGGTGAAGGACGGCAACTGGAACTTTGGCGGGATGGGGGCTTCTATGATCTCCTTGGAGAAGGGAGCATAGAAATCCTGGTCGTCATTGATAAGGTCTCGATTCTTGGCGGCGAGGAGGACATCATCCAGGTAACGGACCTTGTCCTTGATTTTGTTGATGCGTTAGAGCCGCCGATCCATCTCTAGGTTGGAATGTAGTGGGCTGCGCACCCTTGATGCAGGGGAGCTGCGCGATCATCAGGTCCTTGCAACGGAAGCGTGGGAGGCTTCCCGCACTTGGCGAGAATTCTCCCCGGTTCGGATCCTCTCCGCCTGTCGCCGTTCGGGCAGAGTGTGCTAGGGGCCCACATGCCGGTTCAAGAGTTCCTAGCATAGTCCTATCAGGGCTTGAATCTGCTAGCGAATCTCATCGAGATCGCCTGGAGTGACTTCTTGGAGTGGATGGGCAGAAGAGACTTCTTACAATCCACGACGGGAGTTGGGCGCTTGGTGAGAACCACGCCCTCAATTGCTGGCGTTGCGAAGACTCCCACGAGGTGCCATGGCTTTTTGCTCGAGATTCCACCGACGGCGCCAAGAAGTGTAGAGGCAGAAATCTGCTTTCTATGCTACGTACCACGCTTATCTATTTATTGTTTGGGGAAGTCATCCGATACCCGTGGAAGCCTGCAATCACCAAAAGCAATGGGCGTCAGAAGGAGCCCTAGGCGCTATCCCAGGGGACAACCCTCCGATGCTTAAGTCAGCAACGGTTGTAAGTAAGGAACATAGAAGAGTAGGAGAGAAAGTGGAGAGGGAGGTCGTTGTAGCAGATCTGAGAGACGTGTAGGCCCTCTAAACGAGTGCTCGCCGGTCCCAATGATCACTCGGAGAGTGCTCCCTAGGTAGTAAGGTCGCACAGGAGGGAGATCTCTTCTCAGGGAATGAGTAGACGTGACCTCTCTAGTAGCAGGGCATACAACTCTCTAGTTAGCTTCTTTGTAGGCATTTTTATTGGTGAGATTCCCCGTGAGTTGTCCTTCGTCGGGGTCCCTTTTATAGGGGCTTGCTTTGGTGAAGATGGTCGATCCCTTAACAGGGAAGGGCATGCGTCGTGGGATGACGTTCCCCGCGGTTATGGTGGGAGATTCCCGTTGAGGGGCGATTACCCTAGGGTCGGTCGGTTCCTGGGTGAGTCTCACGGTGCCTATGGGGCATGCTCGCCCTTAGTAGAGTCGTTACCTGCATCTTGGGGGGTAACGATCGGTCTTCGGAGACCTATCCGGCAGTCCTTCCGCCTGGATTAGGGCCTTTCCCGTTGTTGAATCCAAGGACTGTCGTCCTGGGCCATTCGCTATGGGCCGCGGCCATGGACCGAGGCCCGTTAGGCACGTTGTGGATCGCAAGTCGAGTTGGGCTCGGTGTAACCGAGCCTTATTTGGACCGAACCGGATTTACCCTCCTCAGTCTCTAAGAGTTGGACTTGGACCAAAAGGCTTAGGTTTAGGTCTTAAGGTCCATTTTAAGTGGACTTATTTATCTGGTTAATAGCTGGGCTTTTAAATTAATGGCTTTGAATGGTTAAGCCCACTTAGGCTTATTAAAATACCTAAATAAATCTATTTAATTTCTAACAATTCCAGGAAATTTTTCAGGGGTGCTACAGCGGGGAGCGAGACGTCTAACGTTTAGGAAGGAGGAGGGAGAGGGGAGTGTTGTTCAGTGGGGTGTCGTATGCACAGGAAGGAGGAGAACGAGGAGGGAGAGGGAAGGGTCGAGCGACGGGCCGCCGAACGTCAGACGACAGGGGGCCAGACGTGCAACATTGGCAAGAAGGAGGAGGGAGAGGGGGGCTGGCACGCATGGAAGATGAGAACGAGGAGGGAGAGGGGAGAGCCGGACGAGGGTTCCAACTGCATCCGCCGCCCACTTCTTCTGGTGGAATGCTTAGTAGGATGGGGCAGGGGTGGGGGCAAGTCGGTGGATTGCTGGAAGAGGGGAGGGAGGAAGGTGGCATATCTTGTGGTAGAGGTTCTCAAGACGCGCGAGATCGAGGTCGAGGTCGCGGTGGGTTGCAAGTCGTGATAGACGTTCCAAAAAAATTACTCTATACTTATTGTTTTTTAGAGAGAGGTTTCAAAAGATTGTGACTATCTCAAAGAATAAGAATTCATACACCAAATGATTTTGAGTAAGTCTCCTATTTTTATTTTATTTTTTTGAGAAAAAAAGGTAAAAAAAATATAATTAAATATTTTATAAAGAGTTATTTTTTATTTAAAAATTTTTAATAAAGGGTCAACTTACTCCTCGGGAGAGATAACTCTAAACATAACGTTAAAAAAATGTAACCGAACCAATGTTATCAGAACCGGACCTGTGCCTGAACCGGATAATGAGCTGGTTCGGTTCGAACCGGTTTGACAGTTGGTTCGAACCGGTTTGAACCGTGATATCATTATAATATTGATATATGGTCCGACCCGATATATGTATGTAAAGACATCACGGTTTGACATCCAACTGTGATATCATTATAATATATGGTCATTATAATATTGTGATGTCACTACGATAAGAAATAACTCAAATAAGATATAATGATCAAAATAAATAAACATATATGTATATAGAGAATAACTTGTAACTACTTGTTGGAAATAGAACCTTTATGTTGATTCAAATATCTTCATTTATATGTTAGAAATAGAGCCTTTATGTTTAGTCACATATTGGAAGTTAGAAATACTTACTTGACTTTATATGTTGGAGAGCATAAGATGTGGGCTTGGAGTTGTGTGTCGAATTAAATGGTTTGATTGAATATAAGTAAATAATATATTTATTTATTTATTTGTGTCAAGTCGGGTTGGGTTGGGTTGGGTTGGCGGGGTACCGAACCATTTTTTTTGACGGGGGAATAGGGTCGAACATGCCCGAATCAATTCAACAGTCGAACCATGGTTCAGACGGTTTTTTATCGTTTGACCGGATCGATTCCTAAACCGATTTACGGTCGAATCGATCCGATCGACCTATTCGATCTGATTCTTATAACATTAAACCGAGCAGAACACCTTATTTGTTAAACAAAGTTAACCCCCTTTCCAGCCGTAAATTCAAAAATTTTCAATGCCGTTAGTTATTGGGAATAATAATAATAAATGGACAGTAACAAACGAGTGATTGAATCCCTCGTGCATCCATGTGGTGTCCTGAAGATACACAATTCCCGGTAAATATAATAATCATTATACTCACAAATGACGATGGAAGGGTAATAAATGACCAGTAAATTAATCTCTTTATCTACCAAATTGAACTTCAAATAAAATAAATAAAATACCCGCTCACCAAGACCGCGCACAGGTTCACTAAAAAAGGCATCATCAACCCCACACATACATCCCACTACCTTGATAGAAACCTCTCTCTCTCTCTCTCTCTCTGCGCTCTGCAACGCAGCAGCATTCTTCCCCCAAACAAGCGGCAGCAGCTGCACCGCAAGCGACAAAACCCCCACCCTCCACCACCTCGCTCGTCACCCCTCGATTTGTGCATCTTCTTCTTCCTCCACCACCGGCAGTGGCGGATCTCTGGCTCTGCATCTGCTGCAGCCACCACCGGCAGTGGCAAGCAGCTGCAGCTACAGCGGCGCAGCTGCTTCCAAGTGCATGCACGAGGAGAAGGAAGAGGCGGCCTCCCTCCCGGCGATCCGGACGGCAGTGGCAAGCATGGTGCTCCCAGCTGCGGCAGCGGGGGCGGTGGTGGGGGTGGTGGGCGACGACGGGATGGGTGACGGCATGCAGTGCTCGGAGCACCCACAGTACTATAACCAGCGGGCCAACCCGGGGGGCATCTGCCCCCTCTGCCTCCAGGAGAAGCTGGGCCGCCTCGTCTCCTCCTCCCCTAACAACAGCACCACCACCAACGACACGTCTTCCCCCCACTTGTTTTATCCTTCCGCTCTCGCCGCCCCACCCTACTACTCCGACTCCCCTTCCTCTCCCCCCTCCTCCTCTTCTCTTCGCCCCGCTGTCGTCGAGGCCGCCGGCTACGGCGCCAGAGCTGGCGGTGGCAGCAGGGGCCTCTCCTCGTCTTCCTACTCCAGTACCGGGGGGCACCGCCGCGCCGCCTCTGGCAACCGGGGTGGTAGTGGAGGCCGGAGCAGGATGATCCCGTTTCTCTACACCACCCACGGCAAGAAGAAGAAGGTGTTCGGCGGCAGCGGGAGCAGCAGCACCACCACCGCCAGGCCAAGTAGCGCCGTCAGCGGGAAGGCCATGTCCTCCACCACCAGCTCCTCTTCCCTCTCCGCCATCTCCACCACCGCTTCCTCGTCTTCCGGCAGCAGCGGCGGAAACCCGGTCTTCAAGAGGAGCAAATCGGTGGCGCACCGCCCAACGGGCGGCTACCCGGACGGCTGCCGGGCAGGCGGCGCCATCACGGAGGACCCGGAAAAGTTCGACAGTCCCCGGAAGAAGAGCTTCTGGTCGTTCCTGTACCTCTCTTCCTCCCAGCAGAACAGCCACCACCACTCCTCCAGCCCCAGGAGCAAAACCATCGCCGCCAAACGCAGAGGAGCATTGGGTGGCGGAGGCAGCAAGGATGCCAACGGCAGTAGTACCGTCACGGCCCCAGCCACCACGTACATCAGAGACATCAAGCTGCTACCGCAGCCACCGCAACTACCGGCCATCAGCACCGCCCCCGCGACCTCTGCCACCGCCAGCAGAAGTAGCAGCAAACCTCAAGAAGACGCCAAGACCCCGAGGAGAGAGTACCCAGCAGCCGTGGCTCCTGCAGTAGGAGGAGGAGCAGCAGCAGCAGCAGCAGCGACGACAGCTGTGAGAGCGGAAGATGCGGACGACAGCCCCGGGAGCGGAAGCCAGGCGTCTGCGTCATTCGGCCGGAAGGTGGCGAGGTCCCGCTCGGTGGGGTGCGGCAGCCGGAGTTTCTCCGGGGACTTCCTGGAGAGGATATCCACCGTGGGATTCGGCGACTGCACGCTCCGGCGCGTCGAGTCACAGAGAGAGGCGAAGCCCGGCAAGGTCGCGAGCCACCACCACCGGCGGGCCGCAGGGGAAGAAGACCAGGAGCTGCCTCCGCAGAGGGTGGTCAGGTGCGGCGGCATCTTCGGTGGCTTCTACTCGTCTTCTTCCTCGTCGTCCTACTGGCTCTCCGACGACCTGGGCGGTGGGAACTCCGGTGCCGGTACCGGGCGGATCTCGACGGCGGTCCCCGGCGACGGCGGCGGGGACAGTGGGACCCCGCACTCTCGGCGGAGCTGGGCGTGGGCGGCATTCGCCAGCCCCATGAGAGCCTTCAGGCAGTCCTCTTCTTCCAACAAGCATGCATCGGCCGTCGCGTCCGTGAACGGTGTCAACCCGGCAACCGGCCGATCCGCTGCTTCGTCCTCCACTACTACTCTCCCCGCACCCAACACCGCGGGTGGTGGCGCCGCCTTGCTGGCCGTCAAAGGATGAAAGGGGCTTCCTTTTCGACATATCCAAAATACCCCCCCCCCTCCCCCCCCCCCCCCAAAAAAAAAGAGAGCATATTCTTAAATTTGTCAAGAACATAATTCAAATATGTGTACATGCATCCAGTTGGTGTGATATCGGTGAGTGGTGGGGGCTTGACAAGCTGGTTGGGTTGATGGTTATGTTTTCTGATTCCGATCTTTAACTCTTGTGCTGTAAAGTCTGGGATTTCCCGGTGTTACTGCTGCTGCTGCTAACTAACTAGATGCATGCTTATCTCGATTTTTATATAGGATATGGGGATTCCAATATTTGATTCATGGGGTTGCCATTCTTTTTTTCTTGACCTTGTTCGCTTCCTGTGATTTCTTCCTTTCTGCTGCTTCAATTTCCACCAGGTAGTCCTTCACATAGCTGACTGTGACTTGAAATCGAATCATGTACAAGCTGTTTGCATGCGGTGGTCGCATATGGATTCGATCTTGTGGTGATCTTTAATTGCTATCATAATCACGTCCAGCTTCTGTATGCAGCTCTGTAAGATCCTTTCTTCTTTTGGTCTCTGTTGTATTTTATCAGATGGATCTCTCTCTCTCTCTCTCTCTCTATCAATCTATCTATCTTTGTTTCTCCGTGTGTCTGTGTCTGTGTCTGTGTACATAGAGATGGATGAATGCCAGAAGCTTTTGCCCCTGTGTGCCGCTGGAATGGGCAACCCTTTTTTCCCTCTGGATGTCTTTTTGCTGTTCTCAACCTTTTTCTTTCTGCATGGAGGACGAAAAGTATTCCGTGGATGGTGATGTAGATCTTCTGCGTCCTCCGGAGGCCAATTATTATTTTTTCCAATCCGCAAAGTGGGGTTGCCTTCATTGATGGCCGCCTTTAATTGTTTCATCCCACTCTTTACAAAGAAAAGATCCCCCCCCCGCCCTATTCTTCGGGAAGTTTTTGATTTGAGTTGGTTGAGAAAGGTAATACCAGACAGAGACATCCACGGTCATGATACAACTAAAGGTTGAGCGATTTGGAGTGCGGGAGGCCGAGGGAGGAAGAGTGTGTGTATATATATATATATATATATATATATATATATTCTCTGTGATCTGTCGTGACATACATATTAATTAGCATCAACGCTTGCGAAGAGTGGGGAGGAGGAGGTGAGGGTGTGGAGCCTGCAGGTAGCAACCGAGGAGGAGGGAGTGGAGGGAGGAAAGCATGGTTTGTTGACTAGAGTTGACTCGTGCGTATGGGACTATATCATGATAAATCTGATACATTACGGATCATCTTCAAGATCGGTCGAGTCAGATCTAGTCATAATGAGAGAGAGATAGAGGAGGGAGGAGATAGTGGGTCTAGTCAGATCGAGTCAGATACGATTCAGACGTACCGTATCAAATCAGGAGGATCTCGATTTAATACTGATCAACGAGTCTACGAACGTTGGAGGAAAGTGGCATGAGAGGAGCCGGAGTGGACGGAGGAGCTAGCTAGGTGACAGAATTACGGCATTCAGAAATCCACCAACAAAGAAGCTGACGGGACTTGACTATTAATTAACGGGAAGAGTAAGAGTCGTAGTAGTAGTGTAGCAGCGGGAATGTGAATTGTAAAGGCGGGAGCTAAGCTAGTGCACGGGGGGCAGTGCCGTCCAATGACGGCAACCTTCGGCAAGCAAGCAGCCAGTCACGTCCCTTTCCCGGGCTCCCTGCGGGTGTGTGCATGGGTGGTGGG
Organism: Amorphophallus konjac; assembly: GCA_022559845.1. Taxonomy (NCBI): domain Eukaryota; kingdom Viridiplantae; phylum Streptophyta; class Magnoliopsida; order Alismatales; family Araceae; genus Amorphophallus; species Amorphophallus konjac. The sequence goes on from CM040121.1 coordinate 156,829,966, forward strand.
CAAGAAGAGGGAGGGAGGGAGGGAGGGAGGTAAAGGATTGTATCACGTACTAATGACTTGACTCAGACCTTTTACTCCACCATCGTCACCACCTGTACAAGCTAACCATGTCTGAGCTGTTGGCATGTGAAAGGATGGTGGCCAGAAGGCAAGAATTCGGATACAGGAGGAAGCCGTTCCTCCCTCCAAGTTTCTCTCCTGTTTCTTTTATTATCCCGCGTCCTGGTGTGTGTGTGTGTGTGGACATGTGGTGGTGGTGCTGGTTTGGAAACCCACTGATGGGGGGTATTTTGTTTTTTTTTGGGCTGTTGTTGTAATGCTGTGTTTTCATTTTTTTCTTCTCATAGGATGCTTAAAAGGAGTGTGAGACATGGGATGAAACCGGGGGACGAATGGAGGGGCAGCTCCACCCGCACCTCTTCTGCTATAAAGACGAGACAAGGTGACAAGCAAAGCTAACCCCTCCAAGATCCTGTTCTGACGTCTGTCTCCAGTCGGGGAGTCCACATGGTGTCTTTTATTTATTAGTATTATTATTTTCCAAGACTCTGGCGTTTGTTTGTTCTCTTGTGACTTGTCCTGTTCTGATATGCAACCCCACCAACCTCACGCCTCTCCGCCATCAATCACCCCAATCCGTTCCATCCCCCACACGTCTGATGAACCTTCTTCCTCCACCATCATTCCATCTGGTCACTGTTGATAGGTTTGCGACCCCGAGGACACACATTACAAATGTGGAGAGAGAGAGAGAGAGAGGAAAGCGAGAACACACTCTCCATCATCCATTTGCATGCGCTGTTCTTCACATGCGGACAGCGATGTCCGTGTAGGGAGGACGAGATTGCATAAGACGGTATCGATCAACAACATGTTTAATTATGAAGAGGAGAACAACGCTCAGTCCTGTATCCGTGTATCCTTTGCCTCGCCACCGCGATCATGCATCCTCCAGCCGATGAAGTGAAGCGTAACAATAGAAGTTGAGTAAAGGGTCAGCTCCGATGTGGGGATGGGGGATTGGGAATGGGGACAGGCACGCAGATGGTGGTGATACGAAGATGTGCAATGTTGTCCTTTTCATCGGGCACCTCTCACGGGTCTCGTCGGGAGATTCCCCACCACATTTTTAGTCAAATCCCGCTCTCTCTCTCTCGTCTTCCATTTACTAGTGCAAGTGAGCTGAGCCCTTCCCTCTTCTTTCTAGATCCCCGCTGGCACTGGCAACAACAACAACATGCATGCAAGAGAGGAGAAGGGGTGAAATAATTTTTAAACAGTAATGGAAACAACTCATTGGATTTGACAAGAACTCCAACCCCCTCCCTTGCCCTAAAACCACACACCCAGGGAGCATACCTCACTGTCACCTTGCACATGGCCCATTTTCAATGTTTGGCTGGCTTGCCGTCACCGGCACTTAAATTGCAGACGATGGGCATGGTCAGACAGACACACACAGAGAGAGAGAGAGAGAGAGAGAGAGAGAGAGAGAGAGAGAGAGAGAGAGAGAGAGAGAGAGAGAGAGAGAGAGAGAGATGGTCTACGGATGGGAGGAACAGAGTTAAAAAAAATGCTTTGCAGCTGTCGAGACGGGTGTATTAACGCAAGCGAATACATTCTCATGTGCCCTGCTGCCAGAGAGGTTTCCATCGTTGTTCTACGTAGAATTATTACCATGGCAACAACATGGGTCACTGCGTCTCGCCCCTGCTCGCAAAAGAAAAAAAAACCGAGTCCACTGGAAGTCTCCGCATCTCAGGTTTGTGCTTCGCATGTAGTAAAACCACATGGATAGGCTGTAAAAATTAAGGCTATATATATGTTTAGTAGAGGTTAGTGAAAGAAGTGTAGAAAGAGTAGAGATGTCGTGGAAAAAATGCTTGAGGAAGTTCTTCCTCCAGCGTCCCTGTTATATAGATGTGTACAGCAGCTATACATAGCAGGTTTAGATGCACGAAATGACGTGCCAATACAAAGAAAGGGGATGATAATAGGGAAGAAGAAAATATAGAATACAACAAATGTGGAAGGCCAGAGTTGCAGCGGATCCGCTCTACTCTGATTACAAGCAATATTCTCGCTGTCACGAGTTGCATGTTACAGATTTACGGTGCTCTGTTTTCGGGTAATAGCCGAGCAGTATCTTCGCTAACACGCCCCCTCAAGCTCATGGTCGTAGGAACGACATGTAGCTTGTCACGAAGCCAAGTGAACCGTATCCGTGGGAGCGCCTTGGTAAGGAGATCAGCAAGTTGATCTTTGGTGGAAACATCAGAGACAACTAGCTGTTTAGAGGAGACTTGTTCACGTACGAAATGATAGTCAATTTCCACATGCTTGGTGCGAGCGTGGAAGACAGGGTTCGCCGCAAGATAGGTGGCACCAATGTTATCACACCAGAGGACAGGGGGAGAAATGAGTGCATAGCCAAGTTCGCAGAGCAAAGACCGAAGCCATATGAGCTCAGCAGTGGCGTTTGCCACTGCTTTGTATTCCGCTTCAGTGCTAGAGCGAGCCACTGTACTCTGTTTCTTCGAGCTCCAAGAAATAAGACTATGACCAAGAAAGATCAAGTATCCACTTGTAGAGCGTCGGTCTGTGTGGGAGCCGGCCCAGTCAGCATCGCTGAAGGCTTGGAGCTGAAGAGGGGAGTCTCGACGAAGTAGGAGGCCATGAGTAACAGTTCCATTGAGATAGCGAAGGAGCCGTTTGACGGCCACCCAATGTTCAGCGTGAGGATCATGCATATGTTGGCACGCTCGATTGACTGCAAAGGTAATGTCAGGACGGGTGATAGTGAGATACTGCAAAGCTCCAACAATGCTGCGATATAGAGATGCATCTGGCACGCGGGAGGTGCGCTCGGAAGAGACCACGGGTGGCGAGACCACCATGGGTGTGGACAAAGGTTTAGCACCATCCATTCCGGCACGCCGCAGAATGTCCATAGTATACTTAGCTTGAGAAAGTACACAGCCATCAGCATGTGGTTGGAATTCAATGCCGAGAAAAAAATGAGCATTGCCAAGGTCTCGGACAGCAAATTCTTGACTGAGAGATCGAATAAGATCTGCAACGCCCCCTGGATCAGACCCAGTGATGAGAATGTCATCGACATAAATAAGAATGTAGGTGACAACATGACCCGAGCACTTGTAGAACAAAGAGGTGTCAGTCTTAGAGCCGAGAAAGCCCAATTCTTGAAGGCGACGGCTGAGACGTTGAAACCATGCCCTTGGAACTTGACGAAGGCCATAAAGGGCTCGGCGCAATTGGCAAACATGATGAGGATATTGAGGATGAACAAAACCCTGTGGTTGTTCCATAAACACTACTTCTTGTAAGTGGCCGTGGAGGAAGGCATTCGACACATCTAATTGACGGACCGGCCATCCACGACTAACAGCAATAGCAAGAAGGAGCCGTACGGTGGTGATCTTGATGACGGGACTGAATGTATCGGTGAAGTCAACTCCAGGCATCTGACGAAAGCCTTTGGCCACAAGGCGGGCCTTATGGCGATCAATAGAACCGTCGGCTTTATGTTTAAGTTTGAAGACCCATTTGCATCCTACCACATTCATGTCTGGCCGTCGTGGGACGAGAGTCCAAGTGCCATTGCGAAGAAGAGCGTCAAACTCGGAAGCCATGGCTGCCCGCCAGGATGGATCTTTGGATGCTTGACTAAAGCACGTTGGCTCTGAAGTGGTGGAATAAGCCGAGAAGCACGTTGGATGGTGCTGCACCACAGTGGATCCTCGTGGCCCAATAGTGGTACTTTGGGCATAAATATCTGCCAAGGCCCTAAATCGTTGTGGTGGTGAAGCCGAGGAATCCACCGAGGGTGAGGAGGCCAGTGCAGACGTCGATCCAGAGTCACTAGTGGTGTTGAAGGGCGGCTCAACAGGGAGCAAAGCACCAGGAGAGCCAGGCGGCAGTGAGGGTGATGCAATAGAGGTGTCATCCAATGAAGGTGCAGGTGTAGGCGCTGGAGCAGGTGCTACAGTCGGAGAAACCGAAGGAGGTGCTGCTGCGGGTACCAAAATATAGCCCGGAGAAGGCCCTAAGAGTCCCTGCGCAGAATGTGGAGCTGCTTGTTTTGTGGATCCCTGCTCAGCAAAAGGAAAAGTGGTTTCGTCGAAAACAACATGCCGAGACACATACATTCGTCCAGAGGTTAAGGAAAGACAACGATAGCCATGATGATTATTACTGTACCCCAAGAAAACACAACGCTCAGACCTTGGAGAAAATTTGTTGGAAGCATATGGGCGTAACCAAGGATAGCAAGTGCAGCCGAAGGTGCGGAGAAAAGTATAATTTGGTGTCTTGCTAAACAATTTCTCAAATGGGGAGATATTGTGAAGAATAGGAGTGGGGAGACGATTGATTAGATAGACAGCTGTAGAGACGGCCTCGTCCCAAAAGCGATGGGGAACTGATCCGAAGGATAGAAGAGTAAGAGCAGTTTCCACAATATGACGATGCTTGCGTTCAGCAGTCCCATTTTGTTCAGGGGTGTGGGGGCAGGAAACACGGTGAAGAATGCCACAATGATCAAGATGTTTGTGGAGGGATTGGTATTCGCCACCCCAATCTGAATGGAAGATAAGGATCTTTCGCCTGAACAAACGTTCAACATGACGTTGAAATCGGCAAAAGACATCCAGGACATCGGACTTCCGTTTGAGTAAGAAAAGCCATGTGAACCTACTAAAGGCATCCACAAAAATAACATAATATGAGAAGCCATCATGGGACACAGTAGGTGCGGGGCCCCAAAGATCAGAATAGATCAATTGCAAAGGATGCGTAGCCATGGATGAGGACAAAACAAAAGGTAATTTGTGGCTCTTATTCATCGTGCAGGAAGGACAAGCGATGGGTCGTAGGTAACCCATATTTATTAATAACTTGAGAAACGATGTGAAGATTGGGGTGACCAAGTCAAGCATGCCACGAGGAAGGAGAGGTACGTTCTCCTAGAAATGCTGTCGGGTTGATGGACTGCATGGGAGAAAAATGATAGAGACCATCTCTAAGGTGTCCGCGAAGTAGAACCGTCCCCGATACTCGATCCTTCACAAGGCAAAAATGAGGGTGAAATTCAACAATAACATTGTTATCAGCAGCAAGTTTGCGAACAGATAGAAGATTTTTAGTAATCGAAGGCACATGAAGAACATTATTCAATTTAAGAGGGTGAGAAAAGGAAGGAAGGACAGCGGAACCAAGAGATGTGATGGGAAGACCTTCTCCATTGCCAATCTGGACTTTGTTGGTGCCCTTGTAGGATGAGGGGTTGAGCAGCACATTGTAATCAGGCGTAATATGATGTGTGGCGCCACTATCTGGGTACCAGGACGAGGACTCTAATGCCGAGGTTGCTGGAGGTGCATACGGAGGCATGTACATTGGCAAATGAGGAGTGTAGCCTGGAAAAGAACTATGCTGTGCTGCAATGTAGGCAGCAGGTGAGCGGTCTGGCTGTTGGACAGGGGAGACAAGAGGCATTGCTCGCCGTGCAGGAGGTGGTCTGGCAGCAGGTCCTCCAGGGAAAGCCTTGTTGAAGCGCTCTGTGCATTCATAACCCCGGTGTCCAAAGTTGAGGCAGATTTGACACTTGGGTTGCTGATTGTGACCTTTTCCTCTGCCGCGATTCCCACCTCCTCTATGTCCATCTTTCTGTGGGAAGGGCACATGGGCAGCGATGTTGGCAGATGGGAAGAGAGCTTCTTCAGTAGCAGAGGACCGGTGTTGCTCCATAAGAGTCTCATGTGCCGTGAGATGAGCCAAAACATCTTCCAATGTGTATGCTTCAAGACGAGTGGTAACACTGGAAATAAAAGCCTCATAAGCAGGGCCAAGGCCTGCTAGGACAACCATCACCAGGTCGGAGTCATCGACTGGATGCCCGATAGCTGCAAGCTGGTCCGCTATTACCTTGATGGACTGGACATACTCCTCCACAGTGGCCGTGCCACGCTTGATCCCGTGGAGTTTGGTCTTGAGTTGCAGAACGCGAGACCTAGAACGGGAGGCGAAAGCACGGGCGAGAGCATCCCAAACCGCCTTGGCAGAATCGTGCCCAACAACAAGTGGGAGGATGGGTTCTGTGAGAGAGGATATGAGCCAAGACAAGACGAGTTGATCTTTCTGTTCCCAAGCCGCATAAGCAGGGTTGGGTTCCTCGGCTATCTTGTCATCAGTGGTTGTTGTTGTCAATGTCGGCTGAGGTGGTATTTCAATGCCATCGACAATGGAGAGGTAGCCATGGCTTTTTAAGAGGGGAACGAACTGGGCTCTCCAGAGAAGGAAGTTGTCCCGGGACAGCTTGAGAGGCAGAAAGGGCATGATGTTGGTTGGGGTGGTTTTTGGAGCTGCGGAAGAAGATGCAATGGGATTGGCCATGGATCGGTGCTGTGAAGCTAACGCTCTGATACCATGAAAGAAGTGTAGAAAGAGTAGAGATGTTGTGGAAAAAATGCTTGAGGAAGTTCTTCCTCCAGCGTCCCTGTTATATAGATGTGTACAGCAGCTATACATAGCAGGTTTAGATGCACGAAATGACGTGCCAATACAAAGAAAGGGGATGATAATAGGGAAGAAGAAAATATAGAATACAACAAATGTGGAAGGCCAGAGTTGCAGCGGATCCGCTCTACTCTGATTACAAGCAATATTCTCACTGTCACGAGTTGCATGTTACAGATTTACGGTGCTCTGTTTTCGGGTAATAGCCGAGCAGTATCTTCGCTAACAGTTAGAACCTTACTAATTTCGAGTTCCACCATTATATCATCTGCATGCTTCTCTACCCCGTCAATGGACGTACCTTGAAATGCAGAGTTCAGATAACATTCTTTAATATCACAAAGCCGGCAAAAGTTGTAGACATGTAGAAAGAGGTGTTCTGATCTTTGGCATTGTAGAGGCCTTCCACCATGTTGACAGAAATCAATAAACCATGGAGACTTGAGAGCTAAAATTACCTTGAACGTGAAAGTGGAACACATACGGAGAAGGCCACTAAAGTATCTCCAAGGATCCCCATCCTCCAAAACCCAAAGGACGATGGTGAAGCCTTTCTAGAGACAAAGCCAAGATGACGAAGAGGATGGAGCACAACGACGGGGTTCTCCCACATGTAGGGTGCGGCCGACAATGAGGGGCGTGGCCTGCTTCATTAGTTAAGGAGAGGGGGGGCATTGTTTATGTTGCACCTCTTCCAGATAAGAGGAAGATGATCCTCCAGCTCCAAGAATTGATCTCCAAGCTCAGGCTCCAGCACTGGATCTCGAACTACTGAAGATAGATGCACTAGAAATAGAAGAACAGATCAATTGCAAGACAGAGCTCAGATCCGAAAGGATTCCAGAGCTCGAGAAGCACTAAGAATAGAACTAGGAACTATAAGCTAATTTCCACATGAGATGGGTTTTGGGTTACGACGAATGATGATCCCTGGGATCTATTCATCCCTCTTTATAATGCTCCGCAGAGCTCATAGCTACATGAGTTAATGGTTGGGATTGTGCCATATCAGCTTTGGCCAATTCCCCAAATATTTCAAAATTCCCTCGAAAACTATAAAGAAGACGAAACTAATATAATGAATCAACAAAAGAATAGAAAATAATTGATTAACTACCCTCATCCGTCGAGTCATGGATGTTGGGCCGGTCTCAACGGTCTTTCGTTTGTTGGCAGTCGACTCAGGTCGACTTCTTCTGCTATAAAGTCGACTTTATCCATTACAAACTCCTCCCCCCCTTTTAAAGGGACCTTGTCCCCAAGGTCAAATGAGGGGTAAGATGCTGTAAATGTATAGTAATCCTCCCAGATGGCATCTTCTACTGCTTGACCTTGCCATTGAATAATATCTGTGAGACTGTCTTGTTTTCCCTCTTGACCATTCGTCTGCCCAGCAAGTGGAGTGGTTGTCTGTTAGCCTGTTGCATGAGATCTGGCAATGGTAGACTGTGTGTTTTAGCAGTTCCTACTTTGAGTTTTAACTGTTAGATGCGAAAAACAGGATGTATTATTGAATTTGGTGGTAATAGCAAACGATAGGCAACCGCACTAATCCGTTTCTCAATTTGATATGGCCCAAAGTAACTGTTAGGGTGCTAGGCCCGGATACAGAGGGGGGTGAATGTATCCTTCTATGTATAATGGCCAAACAAAAACTTGGATGCTAGAGATAGACACAGAATAGAACCAATTCGATTCAACTCAAATACAAACACTTGGAGCGTGCCTATTCAAGCATCTAGCGGAAGCAAAGCAAACAATCAAACCACTGCACAATAGATTTTTAGGTGGTTCCGTCCACAGACCTACATCCACCCCTCACTCCCAACCGGAGTGAGGCTTCCACTAGCTCAAGCTAGAACGCAGACTTAGTCTGCAAACAGTTGCTGCCACACAGCTTGACCAGGGGAACAGCCTCCCCTCTTCCTCCCAACCGGAGGGACACCCAAGTGACTCCCAGCCACTTGGAAACTAGAGGTCGAAGACCTCTCTTCCTCCAGACCAGGAGGGACCACTGGACTTGCAACCACAAGCCCAGAACCGGAGGACTAGCCTCCCTTCCTCTAACCAGAGGGAACCCACAAGTGACAACCTGTCACTTGCAACCCGGAGATCAGATCTCCCTTCTCCTGAACCAACAGGAGGAACCCGATCCCCAGCAGGGCAATCGGAAGAACAAGATAACCAAATGAAAATGGAGAAACAAAAACACGAAATGAAAATAACTTCAGCAAACAGAAAGCTGAAAGACGAAATGCACAATATGGCTCTCAACAGAGCTGACTGGCCTGGATCTGATCCACGGTCCAGTGAAGATAGATCTTCAGATGAAGCTTCATATCTCTCGTTCTCTCTTCTTCTTTCTCTTCCTTTTCTTCTCTGCTTCCTTCTCTCACTCGCGAGCTCTCTCTCTTTCTCTTTTTACTTCTGCTGCTTCTCTCACTCTGCCACTCTTCTTTTTCTTCTTCTTCTCTTCTCACTGGATCGAACTCTCAGCACTACTGCTTTTATGCAATTGCTCTCAAGGCTTCGATCACGATCTCTCTCTCTCTTTCTTCTTCTTTTCTTTTTCTGGATCGAAAGGCTTTTCTGCTCTCCAGGCTTTTTCTTCGATCTACCTTCATCTGAAGATGAAGGCTCCATTATATACCAGCAGCAGCAGTAGCAGCAGGGCGCGTGTGGCTTCCACAGTTCCCACCCTAAGAATTCAGACCACGTGGCAACATCCAGCAGGCTGTCAGAACACGTGTCCTCATCTGGGCACTCTCCTTATCCTCGGATCACGTGCCCAACACCAGTACGCTCAGCAACTGGAGTTAGATGGCGTCAACTCACTTGCTCCAAAGAGTTGACGTAGCCATCAGAGATCTTCAACCTTTTTAACCGCTGCGTCGACTCCATCAGCCTGCTGCGTTGACGCAACGGTATCGGCAGTCCAGTGATCAAGTTTTCAACAGATGGGCGTGCTGCGTCGACGTTATCAGCATGTTGCGTTGACGCATTGAAGACATGTACATTTGTATACTGGCGTCTCTTAAGCCGCTGCGTCGACGCTGCTTGTTGATGGCGTTGACGCAGTGGAAGATATCGTGAAAGCTTCGTCGCTTGTAGGAGTTTCTGCTTCTTTAACTGCTGCGTCGACGCTGCTTGCTTGTGGCGTTAACGCAATAGAAGACATCGTGAAAGCTTCGTCTACTGATGCGTGGACGCTTTAAGCTTCAGGCGTCGACCCTGTTCCCTTCAGCAATAATAATGAAGTGTTTAGACTTAGTGTTAACGTGCCAGAGAAACCAGTGTACAGACTTCATGTTAACGTTGAACCCAATGTACAGACTCTATGATATGAAGCTAATGTCCAGACTTGAAGAGAAAATAAATGTATGGACTTTGACGGAGTGAGACAATGTTCAGACTTTGAAGATACACTGTGGATGTACAACCTTGGAAGATCATGGAGTGTATAGACTTGAAAGTCTGAAGGCGATGTACAGACTTTGATGCCCAAAGGTGATGAATAGTGAATCAGTGTATAGACTTCAAAGTTCATTGAAGGATGTTCAGACTTTGTTCCACCGACCAGAGTATTGACTTTGCAAGCGTGAGACGCTAAAAGAGACGGTGGCTGAGACGAACGCTGTATAGACTTTGAAATCTGAATCGACAAAGTAGGCTGTACAGACTTTGAGAGTCTTGAAGGATGTACAGACTTTGAGGGCTTTGATGGCCAATGTACAGACTTGTAACACTTGAGGACTGATGTATAGACTTAGGAACATTTGCCAAGGCTGTACAGACTTCAGGCTGAACGTGTGCAAAGACTGAGAATGTATAGGCTTCATGAAGTGCATGCTACAGTGATGTATAGACTTAGACGCAACATGCTATGCAATGTACACACTTGATGTAATGCATGCCGATGTACAGACTTCAGTTGAAGTCAACCGAAGAGTGTATATACTTTATGAATGCATATGCCAAGACCAATGTACACACTTGATCGAATGTCTAGACTTTGCATGAACAGTCGATGTGTAGGCTTGAAGAACTGAAGCCCACGTTGTATAGACATGACCTAACAGTCCAGTGTATAGACTTGAATAGCTGAAAGCTACAGTGAGAGAGTGTATACACTTGACCAGATCAAGGGCAATTCGAGTGTACAGACCTCATGCCATGAGACGCTGAGAGAGACAGTCCAATGTACAGACTTATGAAGACTGATGCATGAACAGTAATGCATAGACTTAGGAGCATGGAGGCCAATGTATAGACATCAACTATCAAGACGCTAAGGAAGACGGACAATGTACAGACTTCCTGTAACAGTCTGATGTACAGACTTCATGAAGCTAGACCAGCGGCTGTACAGACTTTGAAGGAGGACAAATGTATGGACTTGGTGACGTGAAAGCGATGTACACACTTATAGCGTTGACGCTAATGTCTTGAGAATGCTCACAGCGTTGACGCTGCATGAGACGTAGGCTGTACAGACTTAGCATGTGAAGACTGATGTGCATACTTGCTGAGTTGACGCTGCAGCCCAATGAGTTGACGCTGCAACGTATATTCTTGATGATCAACTGATGATGTGTAGACTTCATCAAATGAAGAAACTGAACTGAAGCGTTGACGCATCAGCTCAAGGAGTTGACGCACTACTGTATGGACAGATACAAATATGGCCAAGGGGTCGACGCATCGGCACACTGAGTTGACGCACTGCAGTGACAACTATGCAGACAGAGTGTAGCAATGAATGCTTTATGCATCAGTTAACATGACTGAACATCAAAATATATTAAACTAAACTGAGCAGCAAGATGACTAAACATTTGATTAACTCACATGACTGAACATTTGATTAACTCACATCAACAACCAATCATCAAAACCATCATCAAAACCACAGGGGCACAATAATCTCCCCCTTTTTGATGATGGCAACACTTTCAATACATTAAGTCATTCTGATGATGTGAGACATTCTGAAGACTCAAATTATTCTCCCCCTTTGACTTCATCAAAAAGAAAAGAATTTTAGAAATTAAGACATGTATAAAAGTTCAGTCAATTTCTCCCTCTTTGGCAAACAATCTCCCCCTTTGGTATAATCAAAATAAACCATGATAGATGCAGATGCAGTAAGAAATGCAATACTTCCCCCTAAGTATATGAATGCAAGGTCACAAATGATATGAACATGATTCATTATGACAAGGAATGCTCCCCCTGAATAAGTGGAATCTTATGAGATAAATGAGAAGGAGACTACAGGGGCAAACAAGGAGAAGTTCAGGTCAATGAACCAATAACATGAGCAGAAGAAATTCAGCCAGATTTTTAAGGAAGCTTCAATCTCAGAAAATTCAGTCAGATTTTCAGAGAGATATCAATCTCATAAATCTAAAACATAAGTTTTCAAAGTCTTCCATTATAAGGGCTTATGAATGAGCTTTATTGAACATCATGGTTTAAACATGATGTATGTAGAGTTTATCAATAAAATTCTGTATTGATATCTAAAATCATGGTTTAATAAAAATGAACCAAGCCCTCATATTTATCTTGATAAATCTCCCTTTCTCTTACACAATCAAAATTATTGACTCCTTTCGGAATTACATGCATCTGTATTGAAATCAAGTAATTATGAAGTCATATGAATTTATCTAGGGTTGTAGCAATTTAATTTTAACATCAATATTCAGGTATTTCAATTTGTTCAACAATTTTCTTGCTACAATTTTACGAGCACTCTAGTTCAGTTCACACCTTGTAACTAGAGGATATACCTTGATCAGAGGCCAATATCCCTAAGCACTTAGTGTGACTAACAGTCATGCTTTGTATGAACAGAGTTAGCATTTACACATCATGACACACTCGAAATCATTTCTGGATGAGTGAGTTGTATTTCTCAGTGTGCATGCCATTGCTCTACCTAATTTTCAATGAATTTTATTTTACAGAGTTAACTAAGGCACCTCATGACACAGTCCTTTGGACATGGTTTCTCGGTGACCAAAATCATTGCTCTGACAACTATTTACCCTTTAGACATTTCAGACAATTTCATTTGCTTCAAAGCAATAACAATATCATGTACTTAACCAAATAAAGTCATGTATTCAATAATGCAGATTTCAGAAGATTTTACAAGACACATCATGAAGTAGATGGTTAAGATTTATTAAGCATGCTTCAGATATTTTTAAGAGATTTTAAAGCCAAACTCATTGAATACATTAAACTTAAACCACATGAGTTATTTCAGTCATTCATAAAAAAAAACGTATAATAGAAGATTTCTAGTTCAAAATTTTTCAGATTTATGATCGAGATAGCCCATTGAAATCTTCATGAAGGACTGATTGAATTCTGAACCCGAATTATACCAATTGATAGGAGGAATACCAATTGTTAAGAGAGATTGTGAAGCTCAAAGTTTTCAGAATATGATTAAGGTTTGTCAACAAAATCAGTAAGAGAGAATATGCAATGAGTTCTGACACATGTATGCATTTGACAACCTATATGTAATGCAATGACTCCCCCTTACAATATGCATTCAAACTCTCTTTTTGGCATTTTCAATATAAGGAGATGCAATGCACTATATGTATGCAGGGACATGCAAAGACTTAACATTGAATGCTATGCAAGGAAATGCAACTAACTCCCCCTGAAAACATGCAATGCTTGCACTGAAAATTGAACATATGATACCAAATGATTCATGCACATTCAGACTGCCCTATCAAGCAACATGACCCATGGTACTAGGCGGAGCACTTGGTCTAAAAGACCAGCTCTCACATAGTAAGGACCTCCGGACAGATTTCCCTGCCTTTTGGTAGCTTACCATTTGATATACCATCGAGGTCATGAATAACAAGGTAAAATCAACAGTCCTATATGCAATTCAGGTTTTTCAATGAGTTATGCAACAGACAATTTTCAAATCACACTCATATGCAGTTCAGATTTTTCAAAAAATTCGAAATGCAATTTGTTTTCAGAGTCTATGCATAACACAATTATCAAGCGATTGAAATTAGCCTATGTATGCATCAGATACAGACAACCCTTCTTAATCTGATATTTGCACAGAACTCTCAGCAAATGCATGATCAGAAAATAATGCACATGGCAAATGATGAATGAAAATGCAAAAACAGATTTAACTTGCTATGCATTAAAACTAAAAACAAGAAGAGCAGGAAGTTTACCTGAAAAGTTCAATATGGGGTTTTCTTCTTGAGTGCCTAGGATCATTACCCCATTTTATTTCAGTCCCAAGGCACACCTTCATAGCAATGTTATTTTACACAAACAGGTACCCAAGAAGTCTTGGGTCCTGACAAAATAGTATTACTCCTAGCAGGTTTTCTCAGCACATTTCTAGGAGCAGTTTTCAGATCTGATTTATGCACATTCTTGTTAGCATGAATTCTATGTGCATAAGTATGAGATTTCTTGTTAATAGAATAAAAATTCTGTTTGCCAAAACCAGTTTGGCTTTGATATCCTACCAGCCAATAGGTTGCAGCCCTGTGACCTGGCTTCCCACAGTTATAACATGAAAGTTTTGCAAATTGTCTTACAGGGAATTTAGCATGTTTGAGATTCACATTTCTACCCTGAATATGCCAACAGTCCTTGACTGTATGGCCATGCTTTCTACAGTGAGAGCAATAAGAGGCATTCTTTTTAAAATTGAGTTCATTATTGCCATAGCCTCCTTGGGCATGCCAACAATCAATGGACCTGTGGCCATGCTTTCCACAGTGAGAGCAGAAAGGGGACTTTTTTCTAAAAGAACTTGACCAGCATTCAGAGGCCTTGTGACCAATTTTGTTGCAATTAAAACATATGATGTGCTGGTTCTTTGAAACAGATTTGTTCTTGTTAACGACATGCTGATTTGCAAAGTGTTTTGTATGATATGAACATGATTTTTCCTTACTACTTGCAAATCAGCAATGAGCAGTAGTGTGTCCTACTTTATCACAATTAGAACTTGTGACACTCTTTTTCTGACCAGACACAGATTTTCTAGCATGCTTTTTATCATCCTTTTTCATCACAAAATAGTTACTCATAAGATGTCCATACTTACCACAATAATGACATGAGCCATTTGGTTTCTTAAGAACATGGCATTTATCTGATGAGTTTTTAGCATGCAGATTGTTCCTTTGAATTTTTGATGTTTTATGATTTTTATTTTATTTTTCTGTTTTCTTAGCCTTGTACTGAGGTGGAGATGAAGTAAAAAGCTTTTTCTGTTCAGAGGTTTTAATAAAAATAGTTTTCAGCTTGGATCCATCAACCTTTTTCAACTTTTCAGTTTGTTTCTGATTTTTCTGAACATTTGGTTGTTTATTTTCTAAGGTGGTGGCTACATCTGATGCTTTGATAAAGGATGTTATCAGCTTGTTTTCAAAGGCCTTTTTATTGACATTGTTGTAGCCTAACCCTTCCCTTTGAGTATTGACATTAACTCCTAACAACCTGTCGAGATTTTCTTGACCACTCACAAACTTTGACAGAGATATTTTCAGATCTTGAATTTTATTTTCTAGAGAGGAAATGTGTAACTCATAACTGGCAATCTCTTGCTC
Source organism: Amorphophallus konjac (assembly GCA_022559845.1). Classification (NCBI taxonomy): domain Eukaryota; kingdom Viridiplantae; phylum Streptophyta; class Magnoliopsida; order Alismatales; family Araceae; genus Amorphophallus; species Amorphophallus konjac. The sequence continues at coordinate 156,845,130 of CM040121.1, forward strand.
ACTGCAATTCATAGCTTCAGTTAACACATTGTTAGCAGTTTTGTATTTTTCAATTTCCTGTTCCAGATTGCTCAGTTTATTAGAATCTTCATTGCAAATAGTTTTTCCTCTTTCCAAAGTAAGAAGTCTTTCAGACATAGTAGAATTCAGCATTTTTAATTTTTCATTTTCTTCCTTAAGCTTGTCATTCTGAATTAACTCATTTATTAGAGTCTGATCCTCTGAGTTAACCATGCTTTCTCTCCTAGCTCCAAACTCCTTCAATTCCTTTTGTTGTTTTTTAAAATTTTTCTGTAATTCTATGTTTACAGATTTTATGGCATTAAAATTTTCAATCAGCAAATCATTCTCTCGTTTAAGTTTCTCTAATTGTTCTTCATTTTCTTTAGAAAACTTTCTGAGAGAGTCATTCTCATTTTTCAGCTTGTTTAAGTCAGATTTAACACATTCAAGTTCTTTTAGCAAATCCTTACTCTGAACAGACTCATGATTAGCTAGGCTAAGCTTCTTTTCAAGTTTAGAGATTTCCTTTACATGATCTTGATCTTCAATTTTCAGCAATGAAATTTGTTTCTTCAACATTTGAATATCAAACATAAAAGCATCATGAACATTTTTCAGTTCAGCACAGTTCCTACATGGAGAATTGAAACTGTCTGACCTACTATTCTTCTTCAATTTTTTGTATTATTCTCTTAACTGTTCATGAGAGTCTAATAATTCAACATATGAATTCTCCCAATCATCCAAGGTATAGTTCTCAAAAGGGTTTACCTCCTCATCATTATCATCTTCACTTTGATTGCTGCCTTCATCGCTTCTGTTGGCCATCATGCAGCTTGTTTGATTTCCTTTCCCTGCTCTCTTCATCATCTCCAACATATCCCTTGCAGATCTGCAATCAAGGAAACATGAGTGAAAGGCTTTGTCAGTGGCTGCTTTCATCAGATTTATAGCTGTCTAATTCTCCTCATACATTGATTCGTGACTGTCAGTCCATTTGGACCTTTTCTTTGGTAATTTATGAGGACTATGTGAAATCACTTTCCACAGGTCTGGATCAACAGATTTAACATAAGCACGTAAAGCACTGTGCCACTGGTTGAAATCAGAACCACTAAAGACGGGTGGACAAGCCATTGAAACGGATAGCCGATAGATTCAATGCAACAAGAATATTGATGCACTAAAACAAATTAGCATCTAAGACTGCAAGATCGATCTGCAGGTCGCTGGACCTTGTATGCAGAAACCTCGCTCTGATACCAACTGTTAGGGTGCTAGGCCCGGATACAGAGGGGGGTGAATGTATCCTTCTATGTATAATGGCCAAACAAAAACTTGGATGCTAGAGATAGATACAGAATAGAACCAATTCGATTCAACTCAAATACAAACACTTGGAGCGTGCCTATTCAAGCATCTAACAGAAGCAAAGCAAACAATCAAACCACTGCACAATAGATTTTTAGGTGGTTCGGTCCACAGACCTACATCCACCCCTCACTCCCAACCGGAGTGAGGCTTCCACTAGCTCAAGCTAGAACGCAGACTTAGTCTGCAAACAGTTGCTGCCACACAGCTTGACCAGGGGAACAGCCTCCCCTCTTTCTCCCAACCGGAGGGACACCCAAGTGACTCCCAGCCACTTGGAAACTAGAGGTCGAAGACCTCTCTTCCTCCAGACCAGGAGGGACCACTGGACTTGCAACCACAAGCCCAGAATCGGAGGACTAGCCTCCCTTCCTCTAACCAGAGGGAACCCACAAGTGACAACCTGTCACTTGCAACCCGGAGATCAGATCTCCCTTCTCCTGAACCAACAGGAGGAACCCGATCCCCAGCAGGGCAATCGGAAGAACAAGATAACCAAATGAAAACGGAGAAACAAAAACATGAAATGAAAATAACTTCAGCAAACAGAAAGCTGAAAGATGAAATGCACAATATGGCTCTCAACAGAGCTGACTGGCCTGGATCTGATCCACGGTCCAGTGAAGATAGATCTTCAGATGAAGCTTCCTATCTCTCGTTCTCTCTTCTTCTTTCTCTTCCTTTTCTTCTCTGCTTCCTTCTCTCACTCGCGAGCTCTCTCTCTTTCTCTTTTTACTTCTGCTGCTTCTCTCACTCTGCCACTCTTCTTTTTCTTCTTCTTCTCTTCTCACTGGATCGAACTCTCAGCACTACTGCGTTTCTGCAATTGCTCTCAAGGCTTCGATCACAATCTCTCTCTTTCTTCTTCTTCTTCTCCTTTTCTTCTTCTTTTCTTTTTCTGGATCGAAATGCTTTTCTGCTCTCCAGGCTTTTTCTTCGATCTACCTTCATCTGAAGACGAAGGCTCCATTATATACCAGCAGCAGCAGCAGTAGCAGGGCGCGTGTGGCTTCCACAGTTCCTGCCCTAAGAATTCAGACCACGTGGCAGCATCCAACAGGCTGTCAGAACACGTGTCCTCATCTGGGCACTCTCCTTATCCTCGGATCACGTGCCCAGCACCAGTACGCTCAGCAACTGGAGTTAGATGGTGTCAACTCACTTGCTCCAAAGAGTTGACGTAGCCATCAGAGATCTTCAACCTTTTTAACCGCTGCGTCGACTCCATCAGCCTGCTGCATTGACGCAACGGTATCGGCAGTCCAGTGATCAAGTCTTCAACAGATGGGCGTGCTGCGTCGACGTTATCAGCATGTTGCGTTGACGCATTGAAGACATGTACATTTGTATACTGGCGTCTCTTAAGCCGCTGCGTCGACGCTGCTTGTTGATGGCGTTGACGCAGTGGAAGATATCGTGAAAGCTTCGTCGCTTGTAGGAGTTTCTGCTTCTTTAACTGCTGCGTCGACGCTGCTTGCTTGTGGCGTTAACGCAATAGAAGACATCGTGAAAGCTTCGTCTACTGATGCGTGGATGCTTTAAGCTTCAGGCGTCAACCCTGTTCCCTTCAGCAACAATAATGAAGTGTTTAGACTTAGTGTTAACGTGCCAGAGAAACCAGTGTACATACTTCATGTTAACGTTGAACCCAATGTACAGACTCTATGATATGAAGCCAATGTCCAGACTTGAAGAGAAAACAAATGTATGGACTTTGACGGAGTGAGACAATGTTCAGACTTTGAAGATACACTGTGGATGTACAACCTTGGAAGATCATGGAGTGTATAGACTTGAAAGTCTGAAGGCGATGTACAGACTTTGATGCCCAAAGGCGATGAACAGTGAATCAGTGTATAGACTTCAAAGTTCATTGAAGGATGTTCAGACTTTGTTCCACCGACCAGAGTATTGACTTTGCAAGCGTGAGACGCTGAAAGAGACGGTGGCTGAGACGAACACTGTATAGACTTTGAAATCTGAATCGACAAAGCAGGCTGTACAGACTTTAAGAGTCTTGAAGGATGTACAGACTTTGAGGGCTTTGATGGTGAATGTATAGACTTGTAACACTTGAGGACTGATGTATAGACTTAGGAACATTTGCCAAGGCTGTACAGACTTCAGGCTGAACGTATGCAAAGACTGAGAATGTATAGGCTTCATGAAGTGCATGCTACAATGATGTATAGACTTAGACGCAACATGCTATGCAATGTACACACTTGATGTAATGCATGCCGATGTACAGACTTCAGTTGAAGTCAACCGAAGAGTGTATATACTTTATGAATGCATATGCCAAGACCAATGTACACACTTGATCGAATGTCTAGACTTTGCATGAACAGTCGATGTGTAGGCTTGAAGAACTGAAGCCCACGTTGTATAAACATGACCTAACAGTCCAGTGTATAGACTTGAATAGCTGAAAGCTACAGTGAGAGAGTGTATACACTTGACCAGATCAAGGGCAATTCGAGTGTACAGACCTCATGCCATGAGACGCTGAGAGAGACAGTCCAATGTACAGACTTATGAAGACTGATGCATGAACAGTAATGCATAGACTTAGGAGCATGGAGGCCAATGTATAGACATCAACTATCAAGACGCTAAGGAAGACGGACAATGTACAGACTTCCTGTAATAGTCTGATGTACAGACTTCATGAAGCTAGACCAGCGGCTGTACAGGTTTTGAAGGAGGACAAATGTATGGACTTGGTGACGTGAAAGCGATGTACACACTTATAGCGTTGACGCTAATGTCTTGAGAATGCTCACAGCGTTGACGCTGCATGAGACGTAGGCTGTACAGACTTAGCATGTGAAGACTGATGTGCATACTTGCTGAGTTGACGCTGCAGCCCAATGAATTGACGCTGCAACGTATATTCTTGATGATCAACTGATGATGTATAGACTTCATCAAATGAAGAAACTGAACTGAAGCGTCGACGCATCAACTAAAGGAGTTGACACACTACTGTATGGACAGATACAAATATGACCAAGGGGTCGACGCATCGGCACACTGAGTTGACGCACTGCAGTGATAACTGTGCAGACAGAGTGTAGCAATGAATGCTTTATGCATCAGTTAACATGACTGAACATCAAAATATATTAAACTAAACTGAGCAGCAAGATGACTGAACATTTGATTAACTCACATGACTGAACATTTGATTAACTCACATCAACAACCAATCATCAAAACCATCATCAAAACCACAGGGGCACAACAGTAACGAGCACTGAGTTTGGCATTGTTCCTCTGTACCACAGAATGTTGACGGTAGGGCTGTAGTTTTAAATAAACCCAATCGCCAACTTTGTACTCCTTCTCAGTTCTATGTTGATCAGCCATTATTTTCATTCGGTCTTGTGCTTTGGAGAGATTCAGCTTGAGTTCCCTGAGTATATCATCATGGGTACGCAATGTTTCTTCCACTTCTTGTACTTTAGATGTGCCTGGAACATAGGATAGCAGTGTAGGTGCAGAAACTCCATATAATGCCTCAAAGGGAGTGGTGCCAGTAAATGAATGAACCGAGGTGTTATACCAATATTCAGCCCATGGTACCCAGTGAGACCATTTATTTTGTTGTTGATAGCAAAAATACCTAAGATATGTTTCAAGGCTTTTGTTCAAACATTCTGCCTGACCATCCGTTTGAGGGTGGTAGGCACTGCTCATGTGAAGCTTGACACCTTGAAGTTTGAAAATTTCTGACAAGAAATGACTAGTAAATATAGCATCTCTGTTAGAGATAATGACCTGTGGTACCCCATGTAGTCGGATCACATGTTGAACAAACTCATGAGCAACTGAAATGGCTATGTATGGGTGTCGTAGGGGAACAAAGTGGGCATATTTAGTAAGGTGGTCAATGACTACCAAAATTGATGATTTCTGATTAGAAGGAGATAGTCCGTCAATGAAATCCATATGTATATGTGTCCAGACCTTATCAGGAATTGGGAATGGTTGTAGGAATCCTGCTGGGTGCTGTTGAACATGTTTATTTCTTTGGCAAACATCACACTCTCTAACAAATGTTCTGACACTATGTGTAGCGACCCAAGATTCGGATACCGGGAAGGACCCGATACCATTCGAATCCTGGCCCGCCGCCCATGAGCTGGAGGGCTCGGAAGGGCTAAAAGGAGTGTGGAGATACAAAGAAATAGGAAATAAAATAGGACAATTCAACAATTAACAGAAATAAATAACAACTACAACAGAGTCCAGTCCAACAGAAAGTACAGTCTAAGGCAGAAGAGCATACCCAACACCGAGTGAACACTCGGCCTGGCGATCTGGCAACTAAGAACCTCCGCACAGCACCCTCAAACCTCGAGGAAGAATCGCCGCACCTGAAAAGTAGGGGTGAGTCTCCTATCACTGGCTCAGTAGGGGTCCCGCGAAACCCCAACCGTAAACAACAGCGGTAGTGGAAAGTAGCAACAATAGTAGGAACATCAAGCCGGTGGCCAGTAAAACTCAAGGCTACAGCTACTCCTATTGTACAAGAAAATACGCCCCGATCTCAAAGTCGGGGGACCACTGAACTAATGGGGAAACCTCTGGCTATGCTACCGGAAGAAACATCATGACAACGCTGTCGTGGACCTAACACCGTCTAGGGAGAACCCTCGGTGACACCCACTGAAACCCATGACCTCTACTTCGGGAACACACCCTAAAACTACACGTAAAATCACGTCTCACATATGGGAAGCAGATACTCAAGTCACAAGAAACTCACGTCACGTGCCGGGAGCACTGCCCAGCAGAAGTAAAGCCGGATACGTCCACTGACGTCTTAAACTGCACCTCAGGTGTCTCGCTGCGATGCCCCAGGCATAGACTGACACACACAGTAACCAGTACCACGAACAAGGACTAACTGGAATCGCGCTCGTCAGCACAGGTCCGACTGCCCCCAACTGGGTGTGCACACACAGACCTTGTGCCCTAGGTCAGATCCTCTAGTTGGTTCTTCCCCCGAAGCCCGGACTCAGGCTGCGCGTGGAGGCCCTACGATAACCAGTCTAAAAATCGTCTCTCTCGGGTAAGCTGCTCCACCACTCCCGGGTGGGTCCGCACACGCATGCGCAAGAAGGCTACGACTAGTGGGAGGTTACTAATCGTGAACACGGAAAGCCACGCACGCACCCATCTCTAGTAACGCGGAGTAACAGGTCATTCGGGGCCACCAGACTCTGGATGGTCCACTAGACCTACTCACACCAACGGTCCTTGAGTCACGAGACTCGGGTCAAGACCATTGTACAGGGACAGCTCCATGCCGTCAATATGCCTAATCCCTAGGTCTAAAACCTCGGCACGATGACTCACGAGGTAGTCCATAACCACCGAGACCATTCCCTCGAAAAGGGAACTTAAGAGACCTCCAACCCCATGCTGGGTGACTGGACTCACAGTCCAAGGCCGCATGCACGGCCCACACGAAAACCACCTTCCGGAGAAACCCACGTCGTGCGGGGAAACTCCACGGCACTCATACCGATACCCGATGACTCTAAAGCATGGGCCATACGCATGGCCCACTCGAAAAATGCTTCTCAAGGAATCCACAGACTTGCGGGGGTAACCCTCCGCACTTAGGCCGTCACACAACGACAAGACTAAGCGTAACACGGAAGCCCGGAACACAAAGGGTCACCCGGACCCTCCAAACCCATGGGCACGCTAATCGAGGTAATACGGTATCTCCAGACACCCAAAAAGCACAGTCACGGTACCCACGGGGTGTCCGGGACACTTACGGGGCCAAAGGTCGGTCATTGGGTCTCAACCGGACCGACCGAGACCCAAAACAGGCCAACCAACTGAAATTTTGGTTGACTAGACCCCTGGGGTCGGTCGACCGGTCCGAGGCGGGTGGTCTACCAGCCACGCAAAGGGGGAGGGGGCTGCCCAGTTCAATCGACCGGCGCTGGCTGGTCGGTCGACTGAACCGAGGCGGAAACCCTCCCGTGGTGAACGCCGATTGGTCGACCGAATGGCCCGCGTCGGTCAACCGATTACGACAGAAAACCGACCGGAGCCGCCCTAGGGCTCCGATTTCCACGACTTCTCGACCCCAGTCGAGGGGGAAAACATTGGGGATCATTCCCCTAGCCCCAAAACCCAAAAATGGGAGGAATAAACAGAGGAAACGGCACTCGATCCGTCGAAATCGTCACATGCCCTAAAAACATGATTTTTCCCCCAAACGGCAATAAACCCACACTCGGCTCACCATAGGCTACCAAACTCGCGAAAAAGGAAGTACCGGGGTTAAGGATCCATCCCCCTACCTCCACCGAAGATTCCGTGCTGAAGTCCCGCGATCAATGACACCCAAGAGGGGGGTAAATTGGGTGTTTACAAACTTTTAACAAAATCTTGCCCAATTCAAACAAGTGTGAATAATTACCGTAATGAAATTCAGATCTATATGAAAACTCTTAGATCTAATAAAATCTATCACACTCAATTGATCTTAGGTACGATGGCGAAGGTGGAAATCTGAAGATTCTGCTCACACAAGAGGTAATATCCCTGACAATGTTTCCATTGTCGATCTAAATACGCCTTTTGATATACCCGAGATCTAATATGAGGATGATAAATTATTCTGGATCTAACTCAATTAATTCAACCAAATTAATCTAAATGTATGCTGCACAGAATGGGGATAGAAGAAATGGAGCAAACCACATAGGAGACAAAGGTTTTTAGGTGGTTCGGATGCAACAACGACAACCTACGTTCACCCCTCACAGACTGTGAGGATTCTCACACTATCTTGTAAGAGATTACAAGATCAAAGACACACATACACACACGTGAGGAATGTGAAACTCCCACGAAGGTGCAGGAGCACCAACTCACAGAAGATGTGAAGAACAAAGAAATCACTCACACACACACACGGATCTGCGTAGATCCACACACACATAAGCGTTTAATATTACAAGAACACACGATTAAAGCCCAACAAGAATGAAAGGAGAAAATAGGAAATGAAAACACAAATTCAAGCTCCCCCTTAGTGGATGAAGCTAGCTCCTAGCTTGATCTCCACTTGAATGGCCTGCAGATTGCTCTTGAGATCCTAGCTCTTGGATGAAGAACTCTTCCACGGATCACTATTCACGGAGCTACAATAATGCCCTCTTTCTCCCTTGATTGCCTCCTTGAACCTTTGTTAGATCTCCTTAGGGTTTTTGACCCCAATGAGATATATTTATAGATCTTGGGTGGTCAAGAGACATCCCTCAGACCAGATCCACAAATCATGGCTTGATTGGGGGCATTGGGTTTAAACAAATGGGAGATAAGGCCTCTCCCCGTGCTTGAACCAAAAAGTCAAAAAGAGCTGCCTCGGTGCTGGCGGTCGACCGGCAGGAGGGGGCGGTCGATTGGAAATTTACAGAGTTTGAACTTTTCAGTGCTGGGAAAACCGGTCGACCGGGATAGGGCCGGCAGTCGACCGAACTGTAAATTCCTGTTGCTTTTTGAACGTTGGAAAAACTGGTCGACCGGCCCTTGTCCGTTGGTCGACCGAACTGTCCCAGACCTGCAAAAATGAAGTGTTAGCCCGATGAAACATATCCATATGACAATGGCTTCATGTCCTTAGATTTTTCATGCATTTTGGGATTTGTTTTGATTCTATTTATTCAATTAGAAATATTGAACCATTTTGAAAATGGATCTTTACACAAGATGTTCTTAAACCAACACTTAAGCACACTTAATCCGCATTTTGACTGCATTGACACGGCCCGAGATAGAAACTCAATTTGGGGGTTTGTTATCATCAAAATCATGCAGAGAGACTCAACAATCTCCCCCTTTTTGATGATGACAAAACTCGAGTAGGAAAGTACATTAGCGTGTCGAACAAGAATCAAATCAGTCAGGCAAATCCAACTCACGCGATCCAACAAAATCCATTTCAATCTTTCAATCATTCATATGCGCCCAATTGTTTGATCTGAAATAAAACCAATATAGGTTCCAATACCAAGTGCATTTCATTCATCGAAGTTCAGGGTACAAATTACATGATATTGACATTACATGAACATGATGCATGATACGAAGACCAACAACCAAATGCAAGACTCACAACCAAATGCAAGACTCTGTGGAATACAACTGACATGAATGACAAATGGCACACAAACATGCAGGCATACCTAAAGCATACCATCTATAGACCTAACTAGCTATTTCTCCCCCTTTGGCATCATCAAAACGGGGAGTGGGATACAAAAGATGTGGACACAAGTGACATGAAGAGACACAAGGACAGCTATGGAGTACGGCGATCCGGAGTCCCCTCATCGTCGTCACCGTCAGAGTCATCATCCTCATCGTCGGAGCCATCCTCATCAGTAGGTGGAGGAGTAGGTGGAGGTGGAGGGATACGGGTCTCAATGTCACGCAGAAGGTGCTCAATGTGAAGAAGGGAACGAGTGGTGGTCCGGTAAGCACTGGTGGTATCCACATAGTCAGTAGCAAGAGAGGCTACGTGGGCAGCAAGGGTATCCATGGTGTGAGAGAGAGTGTTCATACGGCCATCCATAGTGTCCATGAAAGTATCAAGCCTCCCAAGAGTTGAGTCAAGGCGGGTTTCCATGCCCGAGATGCGCCTATGAAAGCTCTCATAATCCCCCCAAGGAGGATATCCAGCACCCTGAGCTGAGGACTCCCCGTGGTAAAACTGTGGTGGTAGAGGCACTGCGGGATCCATGTGAGGTGGTGAGGGCGGAGGAGGCTGGTCCTCGGCCTGAACTGGTGCAGGTGCTTCCCCTTGATCTTGCTGTTCTTCCTGCTCTTCTTCACTTGCTAATTCGTCCCCATAAGTGGGTACATCACGACGAAGCTCACCATCCAGACCCCAATAGTATCCCATATCTGTGAAGATCTTGTGGGCATTATAGATATCATCGTATCTAACTTGAATGAACATTTCATCACCTAAATGTATCCCAGCGTGGATGAATACTCCAGTCAACTGTGAAGCATAAGGCAAGGATCTTCTTAATTGGGTATGGCATAAACCTATCAAGTTTGTCATGAGCCGACCCATATTGACTAAATTGCCATTCATAACATGATAAAAGAGAAATCGGTGAACTTCAGTCACTTCATTTCTGCTCCCACCTTTTGGATAAATCAGTGAGGTAAACATGTGGTGGAGAACTCGTTGCAGTGGTGGAAAATAATTTACATTTAATTCAATTAAATCACTCACACCACGTACATAATCATAGCTCGTCATGGCAATGAAAGTGGCCTCAACTTCACCATGGCCAAAAGTCATATCAGCACCCCTGGCAGAAACACCTAAAGCGCGTGCAAACAGATCTGGAATTATATGAATCTCAATACCCTGAACCACTGTGTACAACTCTTCATTTCTGTCAACTAGATTGCCATAAAACTATTCCACTAGATATGGATAATATCTGGGATATCTAGTGACAAAATCGGTCCAACCCGATTGAATTTTAAACACTGCACAAATGTCGAGCAGGATTTCATTCACCTCATTAAAATCGACAAGATGAGGGTCGATAATGGTCCTCGGAGGCAACCTAGGTGCGTGAGGAGGAGTTGGAGCCTGCCGTGGTGGTGGAACCTGTTGGGACGCTAAAGGTGATCTAGAGAGGGGTGAATAGATCAGTCACCCGATAAAAACAACTACAGCAGATTCATGTGCGGAATGAGAACTTCTGCTAAACAGATAGAGCGCACAAAGCAAAGACCAACCAAAATAGATGAAGAGCCATCCTAAACAATCATCTACTGCGCAAAGAACAAGATAAAGAGGCAATGCAAACCATAAAGCAATCACACAGTAGACAGGAGTTTTTAGGTGGTTCGGTCCTCCAGACCTACGTCCACCCCACACTCAAACCAGAGTGTGGCTTACTGCTGCGCAACACAGCTTGCGTCCGCTGGACAATACAGCTTATCCTACAACCGGTGGGGACTACAGCTTAACCCGTCCAGAGGAATCCTCCTCTGCCCGCTGAGTAACACAGCTTACTGTCCGAGACCAAGTCTCACCCGCTGAGGAATTATAGCTTGACCTGTCCTGTGGAATCCTCCACTGCAACCGCTGGGGATTACTGAAGTCCCGTAATCAATGGCACCCAAGAGGGGGGGTGAATTGGGTGAGCACATAATTTTACCACAGATATACACAATATTAAGATTATGCAAGAATGCTAAAAAACCAATGCAGTAAAAACCAGATCAATCAAGGATAATCACTGCAATAGCCTTTGGTACTAGGCGGAGTTAAGAAATCCATAGATTTACTCACGCAAACTGTTGTCTTTCCGGCAAGAGTAACCTTGTCAGTCTGATTCCAGATTTTGATATACCAAGGATCTATTTGATGGTGATCAATAGAACTAGATCTAGAGATAGCAAATAAACTAAATCCACAAGCATGCTCAGAAGAGGGATAGGAGAAAAGGAACAAAACACACGGAGACAATGATTTTTAGGTGGTTCGGATGCCACAGCAGCAACCTATGTCCACCCCTCACCAAACGTGAGGATCCACACACTATCTTGTGAAAGGATACAAGATCAAACACACACAAAGGCAATCAAACTTGACTGCACACACACACGGATCTGTGAAGATCCACACACACACAAATGGTTTAGGATTACAACCAACACACTTTGAAACTGAGAAGGATGTGAAAATGAAAAACACAAGAACAAGGGCTTGATTAGTGCTCCCCCTTAGTTGATGAAGGATTCTTTGGATGCAGCTTGAGATCCACTTGATTCAGGCTTGATCTTCTTCAGATGTGGCTTGATCTTCACTCTTGAAAGGAGGAAGAAGGATGAAGAAATCTTCTCGAAGCATTGTTCACGTCTACAGTGCAAGCTTCCTCCTTCCCACCTTTGATAGACTCCTTTGATCCACAATGAGCATTAGGATTTTCCAATCCCTCTTGTATATGTTTTATAGGTTCTTGTATGGTCCAAGGACTCCCCCAGACCAGATCCACAATTTCTGGAGAGTTTGGTTGCTTTGGGATTAAACAAATATAAGAGGAATGACTTTTCTTGAAATGATAAAAAGTCAACAATTGTTGGCAGCTCGAGGCTGGCGGTCGACCTGCAGAGGCCCGCGGTCGACCGCCAGGGGCCGTCATGTAGCCATTTGGCTGCTGGGAAAATAGGTCGACCGCTAGCTTCTAGCGGTCGACCGCCAGGTTCACAGATCGCCAGACTTGAGTTCTGTTATTTTAGGTCGACCGCCAAGGGTCCACAGGTCGACCGCCAGTCTCCAATCCTACAAAAATCAAGTGTTAGCTCACTTGAAACTTATCCATTGGTTCGATGCTTGAAATGGGCTTGTGTTATAGTTGATTACAAGTTAGTTTATATTCGATTTAACACATGGAAGGATTCATTAACACAAATTTGACATGGGGTGAAATTGATGGTTTAAAACATGAAGTTTCGCTTGTAAACAAAGTACATGGGAGATAAATGTCCTGGGTTTTGTTATCATCAAAATCACTCAGATATGTTCAACAATCTCGCCTTTTTTGATGATGACAAAAACTAGGCATTAGATTTGCATTTTCACCAATGTGCCTATGAGAGAGTTTTGGAAGCGACGTCAATCTCATTTGAAATTTAGTTGAAATCCATCAAGTTGAAACATTTGAACTCACGATGTGAAGGCATTCAACACGTCCATATCAACACAACATATCACTTCCAACACAAGCACGTCAACGAATCCATACCAGCCATTCAATACTTATTTGCGATATTGACAAGAAGTGAGATAGGAGAGAGCCAATCTTGTGAATTCAAGGAGTGCATTCTTCCATTCATTCTCATTAGATTCATATAGGGTACACGGAATGCAAGAGGTGAAAGAGGGAATGCAACCACTAAATGCAAACCACTAATGCAATATAACCAAATAACCAAATGCAATACAACGTGCTCAAACTAAAATGCAAACGACAAACATGCATGCAAGCAGGCACACACACACACATAGCATATATATATGAGCATAATAGCCTACTTCTCCCCCTTTGACATCAGCAAAAAGGAGAGGCATGGGATACAAAAAGTGGACAAAAGTAACACTAGAGACCCAAGAACAGCTACACAGCAGGGTGATCCGCAGCTTCCGTGACATGAACATCATCCGGGAGATCATCACCATGGGGGGAGCCAGCAGGAGCAGGAGCAGGAGGTGGAGGAAAACGATCCTCAAGGTTATGGAGAACCTCATTGTGATGAAGAAGTTGGTTACGGATGGAAAGAAGGGAGTGGTTGGTGAGGCGGAAAGCCTCACGGTTATCTTCATGGCTGGCAAAGAGAATGGCCAAATGGGTAGAGAGATCATCCAGAGTGTGGGTGAAGGAGTCCATTCGTCCAGTCATGGTATCCATAAAAGTGTCCAGACGCCCAAGAGAGGAGTCAATGCGGGTTTCCATGCCTAAAAGACACCGGTCTAGAGCCTCATAGTCCCCCCAAGTGGAATGCCCAGCACCCTAAGTGGAAGACTCCCCGTGAACGTACTGCGGTGGTGGAGGGAGAGCCGGTGGAGGAGGCACATCTTCGGGCTGGACTTGGGCAGGTGCATCTTGGTGATCTTGTTGGGGGTCCAGTTCATTTTCTTCTTCACTGACATTATCTTCCCCATAAACTGGGACAGCACGACGAATTTCGCCATTTGCATCACGGTAATATCTCATATCGGAGAAAATCTTATGCTCATTATAAATGTCATCATGGCGGACCAGAACAAACTGCTCATCTGCCAATGGGACCCCGATAAAAGTGAACACTCCAGTGAGTTGAGAAGCATAAGGCAGGGACCGCCGTAAGTGTGTCCGCCATCGACTTATCAGCTGAGTCATGAGCCATCCCACATTAATTAATTCGCCATTCATAACATGATAGAATAGAAATCGGTGCACTTCAGTCACTTCATCTCGGCTGCCACTCTTGGGATAAATAAGTGTTGTAAACATATGATGGAGAACCCGTTGCAGTGCGGGAAAGTGGTTGGCATTGAGCTCAATGAGGTCACTCACACCATGGACAAAATCACATCTCATCATGGCAATGAAACTTGCCTCAACCTCACCATGCCCAAAAATCATGTCTGCACCATGTGAAGAGACACCTAGGGCAAGATTGAATAATTCTGAATTAATTCGGATCTTAATGCCCTGAACCATTGTGTACAAGCTTCCATTTCTTTCCACCAAATTACCATAGAACTGTTGTACTAGATAGGGATAGAACCGGTTGTATCAAGTGACAAAGTCAAGCCACCCCGGTTGCATTGAAAAAACTGTATAAATGTCGGGCAGGATTTCATTCATCTCTTGAAAATCGACAAGACGAGGGTCGATGATAGCTCTTGGAGGTAACCTACGTGCGAGAGCTTGTGGTGGAGGAGCGGCCGGAGCTTCACGTCTCCGAGCACTAGGTTCCCCTTGGAGAAGACGCCGAGCACTCCTTCTAGGTGCCATTTAGACTAAGAAACCCGCTGAAAGTGTGATACCTCTACCTTGGGATGGAGAGAGAGACATCGGGGAGGACTGTGAACACCTTCTTCACGCTCTGGAAATCAGGGAAGGGCGACACAAGAGCACGAACGCCGGTGATGAGTTGTTCCGAGGTGGAGATAAATTGGCCGGATCGTGGTGGGAGAAAGGAGATGAGGGGTTTTGAGGGCTTAGATGGTGGGAGAGAGGTGTGCTAGGTTTAGGGTGGAGTAAGGGAGAGAGAGTGGAAGGCAATAGAATGGGAAATGGGTCGAAAAACCCCCTTATATTGGGGCTCGGACGCGGTTGAACCGGGGCGGTTCGCCGCTGGCGGTCGACCGACACGAAGCCAGCGGTCGACCGCTGGGGTATAGAAGCCCCAATGTGGACCCCGAGAGGAAAAGAGTTGAGCCAGCGATCACCAGAGATAGAAATGGGCTCCATGACCCTGTGGACTCCCCCATTTTCACAGAACATTTTTTTTCTTTTTCTTTATCCCTTTTTTTTAATCTTTTCTTCTCTTTTGCTAAGCCACGAATGATATCAAGCATGAGTCGACCACGGAAACCCTTGAGTACAGACTGCTTAGAGCACTAGATCACGAGTCCACATATATCTATCGAGGAATATGCAGTTTTAGGAAAAAGTCAAGGAAGAAGTGTATATAAATATAGGTACAGGCACACATGCTAGGTATGGTCATACACAATAAAAAAATGAAACACACACGATGCATGCATCTCACATAATCTAACCAACGAAAAAACAGCCTAGTGCAGACCTAAGTACGTATGCCCTCACCCTTGCACATGCCAAGTTCTCTCCTGATTTTGTTGAATTGATCCTGATTTAGGGGTTTTTTGAAGATGTCAGCCAATTGGTTGAGTGTGTCAATGAACTTGAACTCAAAAACCCCTTTACCTACATGATCTCTTAGAAAATGATGCCGAATGTCAATGTGTTTGGTTCTGGAGTGTTGAACAGGGTTTTTAGAAAGACTAATTGCACTCGTATTATCACATAAGATGGGCACACAATCCACTTCAACATTCAAATCAAGCAATTGATTTTTGATCCAAAGTACTTGGACTCCACAACTTCCGGGGGCTACATATTCAGCCTCGGCCGTTGAGAGAGCTACTGAATGTTATTTCTTGGAGGCCCATGAGACAAGGCACCCACTGAGAAACTGATAGTACCCACTTGTACTTTTACGATCTACAATGTATCCGGCATAATCCGCATTGGTATAAGTAATTAAATCAAAAAGAACTACCGATGGGAAACCACAAGCCAAAATCAACAGTGCCAATAAGGTATCTAAAAATGCGTTTGACAGCTGATAAGTGAGATTCTTTAGGGCATGACTAGAAACGGGCACAGAGACATACACTGAATTGAATGTCAGGACGGCAAGCTGTAAGGTACAGTAGTGATCCGATCATACCTCGAAACAGTGTAGAGTCTACTATTTTACCATTTTCATCCTTATCCAGCTTTGTGGTAGTGGCCAAGGGAGTTGATATGGGTTTTGCTTCTGACATCCCATATTTCTTCAGCAATTCCATAATATATTTGGCTTGATTGATGAAGATTCCTTCTAAAGTTTGTTTCACCTGCAACCCAAGGAAGAAAGTCAGCTCCCCCATTAAGCTCATCTCGAATTCTCCTTGCATAATTTTTGCGAATTCATCACATAAAACATTGTTAGTAGCTCCAAAGATGATGTCATCCACATACACTTGAACTACTAAAATGTCTTTACCTGATCTCTTTGTGAAAAGTGTTTGGTCAACCTTACCTCTCTTGAAACCATTTTCAACCAGAAATGAGGTGAGCCGTTCATACCACGCCCTTGGTGCTTGCTTTAGTCCGTATAGGACTTTTTGGAGCTTGTATACATGTTGTGGATGTTTAGAATCTTCAAAACCTAGAGGCTGCTCTACAAAAATGTCCTCCTTGATATAAACGTTAAGAAATACAGATTTAACATCCATTTCAAATAACTTAAAGTTCAGGGAACAAGCAAATGACAATAAGATTCGAACAGCTTCAAGTCTAGCAACCGGTGCAAAAGACTCATCAAAATCAATACCCATCTCCTGGCTATACCCCTTGGCTACAAGCCGTGCCTTATTCCTAACCACCAATCCTGCATCATTTAGTTGTTTCTGAAAACCCAACGGGTTCCAATAGTGAGATGGTTCTTGGGACGCGGCACGAGAGTCCACACCTCGTTTCTTTCAAACTGGTGCAATTCTTCATGCATAGCCTGAATCCAAGATTCATTTTGAAGAGCTTCACGAATGTCCTTGGGTTCTTCTTGTGATAGCAAGGCCATCAAGTCTTCCTCTTCTACTTGCCTTAGAGAGGACCTAGTTCTTACCCCATCCTCCAAATTGCCTATTATGTTCACAGCTGGATCATCCTTTAAAAGAGTGGAGGAGCTGGGTAGATCAGGATGCTGCACTTGTGGTTCTTGTAGTGTCTCGAGTGTAGGATCTTCATCTTTTTCACTATTACTTGAGGTTGCTTTCAATGGTTCATCCTTAGCCTTGACACTCATTGAGTTCTTAGGAGCTTCATCTGCATCCACAGTAGAAGAAGTTTGATTTGTTAATTTTGATTCGGTTTCATCAAAAATCACATGAGGACTTTCCTCAACAACCAAGGTTCTTTTATTAAATAGACGGTAGGCTCTAGAATTGATTGCATAACCTAGAAAGATGCCTCTGTCATTCTTTTCATCAAATTTGCCTAGGTTAGACTTACCGTTATTGAGAATGTAGCAAGAGCATCCGAAAGGTTTAAGATAAGAAATGTTTAGTTTCTTACCCTTGTAGAGCTCGTATGGAGTTTTCTTTAGAATGGGCCTTACCATTGCCCTGTTGATGATGTGGCACACTGTACTTACCACCTCAGCCCAGAAGTACTTGGGTAGAGAGTTCTCACTAAGCATGGTCCGAGCCATATCCAATAACGTTCTGTTTTTCCTCTCCACTACTCCATTTTGCTGTGGCGTCCTTGGTGATGAAAAGTTGTGTGTGTATCCTTGCTCTTCACAGAAGATGCTAAATTCATGATTTTCAAACTCACCACCGTGATCGCTCTGTATGGTAGTGATGAGGTGACCTCTTTCATTTTGGATTTTCCTGCAAAACACTCGAAATTCCATCAAGGCATCACTTTTATTGGCTAAAAATAGCACCCATGTGAATCTGGAGTAATCATCAACAATTACAAATCCAAAAGATTTGCCTCCTAGACTGGATATCCTGGTGGGGCCAAACAAATCAATATGCAGCAGTTCTAGAGGCCGGGAGGTAGAAACAATATTTTTGTTTTTGAAAGAGGCACGTGTCTGCTTGCCTTTTGTGCAAGCCTCACTAGTTCTATCGCTTTCAAATTTCAATTTGGGCAGACCTATCACCAAGTCATGTCTAGACAGCTTAGAGATCACTCCAAAACTAGCATGACCTAGTCTTCGGTGCCATAGCCATGCATTCTCATGGTTGTTAGCTACCAAACACACATTATCAATTGAAACATCATCAAGATCAATGGTGTACACATTGTTGCTCCTTCTACCGATGAATTTGATTTCATTTGAATCTTTGCACATGACAAGGCAGTGAGTCACATCAAAAATGATTTTAAAACCCTTATCACACAACTGACTTATACTCAGCAAGTTATGATTCAACCATTTCACCAGAAGAATATTTTCAATCAAGGTCTCAGAATTTTTACATATGTCTCCAACTCCGATTATTTTACTTTTATCCTTCCCGCAAAAAGCAACTGAACCTCCTTCCTTTTCTTGCAGCTTAGAGAACACCTTCTTGTCCCCTGTCATATGCCTTGAGCAGCCGCTGTCCAGATACCATTTGCTCCCCCTGGCTTCAAGACATAGCTGCAAGAGACAATTTTCTCATGCAATTGTTTTTGGTACCCAAACAAGTTTGGGTCCATAAAAGTTAGTCCAGCTCTTTAAATGTGTCCTTTTTGCCCATGGAGCATGATATTTAGGTGTGCTTTGTTTGAACCAGCAGTTGGACATCACATGGCCAAATCTACCACAGTGAAAGTAATTAACATGTGAGAATGTTCCTTGGTGTCTGTGTGGCTTAGACTGAACATGTTGGGGTTTGGTGTGAGAACATGAAGCATAGTCATTTTCTTGTCCATGCACGTGAGATGTGGTGATCTTGTATTCAAAAGATTTTTTATTCTGGGGTATGTACCCCAATCCTTCTCTTCGGAAGTTAACTTTAACTCCCAAAATGTTGTCTAGGTTCTGTTTCCCTTTAACAAGCACAGAAAGAGTGGATTGCAGGTCAGTCACTTCTTTATTCAAGCTCACATTTTCATTTTCGATTTCTGACATGGAGAAAGTCAGAGTTTCTTTTTCATTTTTGAGTTTTTCACATATGTTTTCAATTTCACAAATTTTGCATGAAAGTTCCTCTTTAATTCTCTCAAGATCAGAAATTGTTTGAAGCAGAGTTTCTTTTTTTCAGATATCTCAAACCATTCTTGTTCAAGTTTCTCAAATCTCACATAAATATCATCATGGGTTGACTCACCAATCTTTTTCTTGAGATCGTTATTTTCACTTTTGATTTTTTTGTATCTTGTATACAGCTTTTCATATTCCAATTCCCACTGTTCATTTGAAATAAGGTCCGGGTCAGAATTTACCTCGGTTGAGTCATCTTCATGTGCCATAAGGCACAAGTTCTCCACCAGCTCTTGAATTTCTTCATCAGATGATTCATCCTCTTCGTCGCTCCATGTGGAGACCATGGCTTTGGGCTTTCTAAATTTATCTTTCTTGAATTTCTTCTTCAGATCTGGGCATTCTCCTCTCATGTGCCCGGGCTTCTTACACTCGTAGCATATTATGCTACTTGGTTTGCTTGATTCACCCTTAACTTGATTGAACTTCCTTGGGTCCCTTCTGAAGTTGCCTTGAAAGTTCCTCTTCCTTTTCAAGAATTTCCTCACTTGATGAGTGATCATTGCCAAGTCTTCTTCTTCATTGCTTTCTTCGCTAGATTCATCTTCTTGCAGGTTATCATCAGACTGATCGATGAGCTTTCAGTCCAACAATTTTCTTCCTTTTTGTGTCCTCCTCAGTGGTTCTCTTCATGTTTATCTCATAGGTCATTAGAGACCCTATGAGCTCATCCAACGGCAATGTAGATAGGTTTTTGGAATCCTCAATTACTGTGGCTTTTGTGTGCCACGCGGATGGAAGTGACCTCAAGACCTTCCTCACCAGTTCAGAGTTTGTGTACTCCTTCTCGAGGCTCTTGAGACCATTCGTGATCTCAGTTAACCTTGTAAACATTTCTGAGATTGTTTCCTCGGGCTTCATTCTGAACAGTTCATAATCGCTGACGAGCAAGTTGGCCTTGGTTTCTTTAACCTCTGAGGTTCCTTCATATATGAGACGCAACTTGTCCCACATTTCTTTGGCTGAGCTGCACATAGACACACGAGAGAACTCATTAGGATGAATAGCGCATTGCATAATATTCATAGCATTGAAATTTACAGTGCATTTTTTTAATTTCTTCATGTGTCCATTTCTCTTGGTGTATGGACCCTTGTCCACAACTCTCCATATCTCATACTCCTGGGCTCTTAGAAAGACATGCATCCTATTTTTCTAATAGGAATAATTCGAGCCATCGAAGTAAGGAGGATGATGAATTGAGTGGCCCTCAGGCATAGTTCCCTTGTTTGCCATTGATCGGATCTTGCTCTAGATCGTTAGATCTGATAAAATTGAGCCTTGGCTCTGATATCAATTGAAGTCCCGTAATCAATGGCACCCAAGAGGGGGGGGTGAATTGGGTGAGCACAAAATTTTACCACAGATATACACAATATTAAGATTATGCAAGAATGCTAAAAAACCAATGCAGTAAAAACCAGATCAATCAAGGATAATCACTGCAATAGCCTTTGGTACTAGGCGGAGTTAAGAAATCCATAGATTTACTCAAGCAAACTGTTGTCTTTCCGGCAAGAGTAACCTTGTCAGTCTAATTCCAGCTTTTGATATACCAAGGATCTATTTGATGGTGATCAATAGAACTAGATCTAAAGATAGCAAATAAACTAAATCCACAAGCATGCTCAGAAGAGGGATAGGAGAAAAGGAACAAAATACACGGAGACAACAATTTTTAGGTGGTTCAGATGCCACAGCAGCAACCTACGTCCACCCCTCATCAAACGTGAGGATCCACACACTATCTTGTGAAAGGATACAAGATCAAACACACACAAAGGCAATCAAACTTGACTGCACACACACACGGATCTGTGAAGATCCACACACACACAAATGGTTTAGGATTACAACCAACACACTTTGAAACTGAGAAGGATGTGAAAATGAAAAACACAAGAACAAGGGCTTGATTAGTGCTCCCCCTTAGTTGATGAAGGATTCTTTGGATGCAGCTTGAGATCCACTTGATCCAGGCTTGATCTTCTTCAGATGTGGCTTGATCTTCACTCTTGAAAGGAGGAAGAAGGATGAAGAAATCTTCTCGGAGCACTGTTCACGTCTACAGTGTAAGCTTCCTCCTTCCCACCTTTGATAGACTCCTTTGATCCACAATGAGCATTAGGGTTTTCCAATCCCTCTTGTATATGTTTTATAGGTTCTTGAATGGTCCAAGGACTCCCCCAGACCAGATCCATAATTTCTGGAGAGTTTGGTTGCTTTGGGATTAAACAAATCCAAGAGGAATGGCTTTTCTCGAAATGATAAAAAGTCAACAATTGTTGGCAGCTCGGGGCTGGCGGTCGACCTGCAGAGGCCAGCGGTCGACCGCCAGGGGCCGTCCTGTAGCCATTTGGCTGCTGGGAAAATAGGTCGACCGCTAGCTTCTAGCGGTCGACCGCCAGGTTCACAGATCGCCAGACTTGAGTTCTGTTATTTTAGGTCGACCGCCAAGGGTCCACAGGTCGACCGCCAGTCTCCAATCCTGCAAAAATCAAGTGTTAGCTCACTTGAAACTTATCCATTGGTTCGATGCTTGAAATGGGCTTGTGTTATAGTTGATTACAAGTTGGTTTATATTCGATTTAACACATGGAAGGATTCATTAACACAAATTTGACATGGGGTGAAATTGATGGTTTAAAACATGAAGCTTCGCTTGAAAACAAAGTACATGGGAGATAAATGTCCTGGGTTTTGTTATCATCAAAATCACTCGGATATGTTCAACAATTACAGCTTACCCGTCCAGTGGAATCCTCCACTGCAAACCCGTTGACACACAGCTTGATGAAACATTTCAGAAATCAAAACAAAAACAAACGAAAAGCAAAATGTATCCCTACAGGGAATGAAGCTCAAACAAGTGAGCAAACTCAGATCTGGTTTTGAACCAAAGATCTGAGGAACAAATCTCTCTCAACTCTTCTCTCTCTCAACTCTCTTTCTTTTCTCTTCTTCTAGATCGAACGGGCTCTCTACTCTTCTACTTTTCCTTCAAGTCTTCTGTATGTTCGATCAGTCTTTTTCAGATGGAGAAGTCTTCCTTTATATAGTAGTTCCAGTAGGAGCAGCACTGGGCGCGTGTCTTCCACAGTTCCCACTCAAATGCTTTGGCCACGTGTCATCATCCTGTCAGCCCTTCCAGCCTCGGATCACGTGCCCAATCATTAAGCTTCTCGAGACAGTACCTGTCAGTCAGTCAAAGAGAATCATCAGCTTAAGACAACAAGACCTTGTACAGACTTCATTCATGCAAGTAAGACAGTGCATGGCTATACAGACTTGGTGAATGCAAAGATAAAGCATGGCAACACACAATGTGCAGACTTCGTTCAATGCATGAGGCAATGTATAGACTTTGCATTATGAAGCACACAGGCTGTACAGACTTGTGCTAATGCTGCAAGTGGACAATGTACAGACTTCAAGTGCGTGCAACAAGATAATGTGTAGACTTGTGCAGATTAATGAAGAACACTGTCGATGTACAGACTTGAGAAATGTGTGAAGAAACATAGGTTGTACAAACTTCATGGCATACATCGATGTATAGACTTTAGACATGATGCAATGTAGTATGCATATAGTGCAATGTATAGACTTATGAGTGTGTGCGACCAGACAGTGTGCATACTTGCTAAACTCTGTGGCGTGCAACTAACTGATGTACAGTCTTGACTTATGCATGCAAGACCAGGCTACACCGTCTTCATGTCGTGTGGAGAGTAAACAATGTACATACTTGCATGAGACACAGCATGAGATTCTGAACTGCCAAGAATGTATAGACTTAACTGATGTACAGACTTTGCATGAGACGCAACATGAGACGCTTAATGTACAGACTTTCTGGATGCACGCTAATGCACAAATGCTTGGTCCGATGTACAAACCTGCTGATGTACAGACTTGCCGATGTACGCTAATGCACAAAGGCTTGGTCCGATGTACAGACTTGCCGATGTACAGACTTAGTGCATGAAGCAAGGCAATGAGGAATGTATAGACTTTGTGTGTTGTGCAAGCGGATATATAGACTTAGCATGAGACGCTAAGTGAGACAGTGTGCAGACATTCAGCAACACACGATGTACATACTTTCTAGGCATGAAGGCAACCGCTGTACAGACTTCGTGTGCTTAACACTTAAGCCTGAAGTAGGGCAATGTACAGACTTCTTAACAGACGCATGCAGCAACTCTTTGCACTGATGCAGTGTATGCTAAACACAAAGACTATAGCAATGAATAGATCAGACATAGCACACTCATGCATTCTCCACAGAATAGATCAGTTCATGTGATGACTCAAAGTGTTGTTCTTAGTAAAACAATATGGTGACTCATTCATGTTGCTATCATTAAAACACCACATTATCAACAAAGCACAAGGGGCACAACATTCTCCCCCTTTTTGATGATGGCAACATAATGAGTCATACTGACTCGTCAAACTATTCTCCCCCTTTGACATAATCAAAAAAGAAGATGGTTTGAGAGACAAAATTTAGCACACAACTACAGAGAATGAAACATAGTTCATTGAAATAGAGTTCCCCCTATCAACATGCATGCAGAACTACTCTCCTCTTAATGCAACTAATACCCAAAGCTCCCCTTGAGAACATGAGTGAAGTCAGGATGGAAGATTTCAAAAGTGTGGAGAGTAAAGTGATTGATGATAGGAAGGTAAAAGTAGACAACAATGATCACAAGGCATCTCAATGAAAAAATAATAACAACCCATTCTCCCCCTGAAAGTATAACTCCCCCTGAATTATTTCTCCCCCTTTGAGAAAGGAATATGAACGGATGAAACAATAAGGTAAGGAGTCACTATACAACAGCTGAAGCATTGGTTCAGAGAGTGAGCATGATTATAGACAACTGTTAAAGCATAAGAATCAGCAATATACAGTCTTGAAAAAATTTAGGTTTAACAGTGATAAAGATAGAGTAAAGCAGCTGACCACTGAAAAAGAGTTATAGACTCCATTTATAGCAATGAATCTAAGGCACATGGTTTTAATAGAAAAGTTAGAAACAATACCCTTTGTGATTAAACATGGAAGTTCAAGAAGGGCAACTTGAATATGTATTGAGAAAAAACAATTTTCATTCAATGACTTTTGATTTCAAAGGGTTACATCAGTTTGTATTTCACTTTTTAATTTTTCAGAAACTGAGCTAAGTGAATAGACCAGTGGCATTTGTGCTGTTGACATTAGGTGTACACCTTGATTAGAGGCAGGTACCCCCAGTTACTAGGCATAAACTACTAGATCTATTTCAGATCAAGACCTACAAGGAACAATTTTCACCTTTGACATTAAGGGCACACCTTGATCAGAGGCCAGTACCCCCAGTTACTTGGTGAAAACTCCTTCTATAGATTTGACCCTATGAACAGAGGTAGTCTGAAGCACTTCATGACTTATGAATTCTCCTACTTCTTTGGAGGAGATCACAGTTTCTCAGTGCAATTCAGCCATTGCTCTATCACTGTGTTCAGCTCTTTACATTAATGTTCTTATTTACTGCTGCCTTGATTTCTTTTAGAGTGATTATTTAAAAAATACACACTCTTATTCACCTTTTCTAGATATTTCCAGTTTAACACGTTCAGGCATTAAAAAAAAAACCTTTTCTATTCTAACCATGAGACAGAGATTAAGAGCTATAAAAGTTTTCTTTTATCTCAAGTTCTGAAGTGCAGACACTTAACTCTTCAATTTATAAAAGTTAAACCTTTAGTTTCTTTCAATTTGCAAGTGTGATTCTTATAAATGAAAAATTGCAATAACCACAGCTCAATGTACTAAACCAGAAGCAATACGGTTGTTCAGTGAAAGTGATAGGGAAATGATAGCAATAGGCATTAAGATCCAAGAGCATCTGATGTCAAAGAATATGAATGAATTGAGTGGGGACAATGAGAAGTGAAAAAGATTCAATGTACTGAACTTAACTCTCAGCTCCCCCTGACACCAAGATGTAACAATTATGCTATGCAATGCTTTCAACTAATTAAGTGCAGACTATGCAACAATGTGCAGACTATGCAACAATGATACATAAAGCAAGTATGCAATCATTTCCAGTTTATGCACCCAAGTCATGAACATTTTAACCTTATTCAGAATTTTCAAATTTAATGATATGCAGTACACTGCTCTATATGAAGACTTGACCCTTGGTACTTGACGGAGAACCTGGTCTCAAGGACCATCTCACACATAGTAAGAACCTCTAGGTAGATTTCCCTATCTTTTAGTAACTTACCATTTAATATACCAGGGTTAAGCAAATAGATGCAGTGCAAAACAGTCCTAAATGCATTGAAAGACTTCCTTGATAGTCATGCAAATGATATATAGACTTTAGACATGATGCAATGTAGTATGCATATAGTGCAATGTATAGACTTATGAGTGTGTGCGACCAGACAATGTGCATACTTGCTAAACTCTGTGGCGTGCAACTAACTGATGTACAGACTTGACTTATGCATGCAAGACCAGGCTGCACCGTCTTCATGTCGTGTGGAGAGTAAACGATGTACATACTTGCATGAGACACAGCATGAGATGCTGAACTGCCAAGAATGTATAGACTTAACCGATGTACAGACTTTGCATGAGACGCAACATGAGACGCTCAATGTACAGACTTTCTGGATGCACGCTAATGCACAAAGGCTTGGTCCGATGTACATACTTGCCGATGTGCGCTAATGCACAAAGGCTTTGTCCGATGTACAGACTTGCCGATGTACAGACTTAGTGCATGAAGCAAGGCAATGAGGAATGTATAGACTTTGTGTGTTGTGTAAACGGATGTATAGACTTAGCATGAGACGCTAAGTGAGACAGTGTGCAGACATTCAGCAACACACGATGTACAGACTTTCTAGGCATGAAGGCAACCGCTGTACAGACTTCATGTGCTTAACACTTAAGCCTGAAGCAGGGCAATGTACAGACTTCTTAACAGACGCATGCAGCAACTGTTTGCACTGATGCAGTGTATGCTAAACACAAAGACTATAGCAATGAATAGATCAGACATAGCACACTCATGCATTCTCCACAGAATAGATCAATTCATGTGATGACTTAAAGTGTTGTTCTTAGCAAAATAATATGGTGACTCATTCATGTTGCTATCATTAAAACACCACATTATCAACAAAGCACAAGGGGCACAACAGAACCGGAGCCTCACGTCTCCGAGTGCTAGATTCCCCTTGATGAGGACGCCGAGAACTCCTTCTAGGCGGCATCTTAGTCTAGGAAACCCTTGAAGGGAACGATCTCAACCCTGGGAGAAGGATGAACCAAAGGACACTCTGGAGGCTAGATATGACCTTCTCCACACTCTGGAAACTGAGAATGGGCTGCACGATCACACGAACAACCGCAGAGATGTCGTCCCGAATCCGTGACGAATCTGTCGGATGATGTGCGCATGGACAAGGAATGAGGTTTTAGGGCTTGGAGAGTGGTGGAATGATGTTCTAGGGTTAGGAAGATATATGGGAGAGAGAGTGGGTGTGAAAAAATGAGTGAAGAGGAGGGAGAAACCCTCTTAAAATATGGTTCGGTCGTGGTTCGGTCAGCCCGGTTCGCCGCAAACGGTCGACCAGACCGAGGGCGGCGGTCGACCGGAAAGGTCGATTTGCCCCTTCAAAACCCAAAAACTGAATGTTAATCTCCACCAAGCCTCCTTTGAGAGATGTGGAGCTCCATTGTCTTGCTACCTGTCTTCCCCATTTTCCCCTTTTTTTCCCTTTTCTTTTTTTTGTTTGTCCCTTTTTTGTTTTTCCTTTTTTTTGTTTCTTTGGGAAGAAATGGAATGGGACAACTTCTGACATGAATCGACCTTAAGAGTATTTCGAAACCTCCCCCTTAGTGACTGCCTAGAATCCCCAGGTTACTGGTCCACATTTATTTGTCAAGGAGTATTGGGCCTTAGAAATTTTTCAAATTTTTCAAGAAAAGGCATATATATATAAGTACAAGCACACATACAAGGTAATGTCAAGCACAAAAATAGAAGAATACACACAACTTATGCATGATGCATGCATTTTACACAATCTACCCTTCATGCTTCTAATTATTTGTTCAACGTAAATGCATTACTAATCCTAGTGCAGACCTAAGTATGTATGCCCTCACCCTTGCAAATGCCAAGTTCTCTCCTGATTTTATTGAATTGTTCCTCGTTTCGGGGTTTTGTGAAGATGTCTGCCAGTTGATTGTGGGTATCAACAAATTTTAACTCAAAATCCCCCTTGCCTACATGATCTCTCAGAAAATGATGGTGAATGTCAATGTATTTGGTTCTGGAGTGTTGAACAGGATTTTTAGATAAGTTAATAGCACTTGTATTGTCACACAAGATTGGCACATAACTCACTTCAACATTCAAATCAAGCAATTGATTTTTGATCCAAAGTACTTGGGCTCCACAACTTTCTGTGGCTACATATTCAGCCTCGGCTGTTGAGAGAGCTACTGAATGTTGTTTCTTGGAGGCCCAGAAACTAGGCATCCACCAAGAAACTGGCAGTACCCACTAGTACTTTTGTGATCAACAATGCATCCTGCATAGTCAGCATCGGTATATGCAATTAAATCAAATGAGCTACCAATTGGAAACCACAACCCAAAGTCTAGTGTGCCAATTAAATATCGAAAAATCCGTTTAACATCCATTAGATGAGATTCTTTTGGACATGACTGAAAACGAGCACATAGACATACACTGAATTGAATGTCAGGGCGGCATGCTGTTAAATACAGTAGTGATCCGATCATACCTCGAAACAGTGTGGGATCTACTATTTTACCATTTTCATCTTTGTCCAACTTCGTGGTTGTGGCTATCGGAGTTGACAGGGGTTTTGCTTCAGCCATCCCAAATTTCTTTAACAGCTCCAATGTATATTTAGCTTGATTGATGAAAATTCCTTCGGGCGTTTGCTTCACCTTTAATCCAAGAAAGAAGGTTAGTTCACCCATTAAGTTCATCTCAAACTCTCCTTGCATTATTTCTGCAAATTCATCACATAAAGTATTATTAGTAGCTCCAAAAATTATATCATCAACATACACTTGAACTACCAATATATCTTTACCTGATTTTCTCATGAAAAGTGTTTGATCAACCTTACCTCTTTTGAAATCATTTTCAATCAGAAATGGTGTGAGCCTTTCATACCATGCCCTTGGTGCTTGCTTTAGCCCGTACAAAGCCTTCTGGAGCTTGTACACGTGTCGTGGATGTTTGGGATCTTCAAAACCTGGAGGTTGTTCTAAAAAGACATCCTCTTTGATATACCCATTTAGAAATACAGATTTAACATCCATTTGAAATAATTTGAAGTTAGATGAGTAAGCATATGACAAAAGAATCCGGACTGCTTCTAATCTAGCAACCGGGGCAAATGACTCGTCAAAATCAATACCCATTTCCTGGCTATACCCTTTGGCTACAAGTCGAGCCTTGTTCCTAACAACCAATCCCATATCATTCAATTTGTTTCTAAAAACCCAGCGGGTTCCTATTACGGGTTGATTCTTAGGACGCGACACAAGAGTCCACACCTCGTTCCTTTTGAACTGGTGCAACTCTTCATGCATAGCCTGGATCCAGGATTCATTTTACAGAGCATCATGAATATCCTTAGGCTCTTCTTGTGATATTAAGGCCATCAAATCCTCTTCTTCTACTTGCCTTAGTGAAGATCTAGTTCTTACCCCATCTTCAGGATTACCTATGATGTTTTCAGCAGGGTGATCTTTCAGGAATGTTGAAGAACTGGGCAAGTCGAGGTGCTGCACTTGTTGCTCTTGAAGCGTTTCAATTGGAGGATCTTCATCCTCTTCACTCTTGTTGGGGATCCCTTCAGTTGGTTCATCCTTGGCCATGACATCATTGGAACATCTGGGATCTTCATTTACATCCATAATTTCAATAGATTAATTTGTCAGTTTTAGCTCAGATTCATCAAAAATCACATGAGGACTTTCTTCAACAACCAAAGTCCTCTTATTAAACAATCGATAAGCTCTAGAGTTAAGTGTATAACCTAGGAAAATTCTTTTATCACTTTTCTCATCAAACTTACCTATGTTAGACTTACCATTGTTCAGAATAAAGCATGGGCATCCAAAAGATTTAAGATGGGAAATATTTAGTTTCTTACCCTTGTAGAGCTCATAAGGAGTTTTCTTCAAAATGGGCCTTACCATCGCCGTGTTGATGATGTAACATGTTGTACTTACCGCCTTAGCCCAAAAGTATTTTGGTAGAGAATTTTCACTTAACATGGTCCGCGCCATGTCTATCAATGTTCTATTTTTCCTTTCCACTACTCCATTTTGTTGGGGCGTTCTTGGTGATGAGAAGTTGTGTGTGTAACCTTGCTCTTCACAAAAATTGCTGAACTCATGATTTTCAAATTCACCACCATGATCACTTTGGATGGTAGTGATAAGGTAGCCTCTATCATTTTGGATCTTCCTGTAAAACACTTCAAACTCCATCAAGGCATCACTTTTATTGGCTAAAAATAATACCCATGTAAATCTAGAGTAGTCATCAACAATAACAAATCCAAAAGATTTACCTCCTAGGCTAGATGTCCTAGTAGGACCAAATAGATCAAGATGCAGCAATTCTAGAGGCCGGGAGGTAGAAACAATGTTCTTATTTTTGAAAGATATACGTGTTTGCTTGCCTTTTATGCAAGCCTCACATATTTTATCACTTTCAAATTTTAATTTTGACAAACCATTTACCAAGTCATGTTTAGACAACTTGGAGATTACTCCAAAACTAGCATAACCTAGTCTTTGGTGCCATAGCCATGCATTATCATGATTGTTTGCTACCAAGCACACGTCATCACCAGAGACATCATCTAGATCATAAGTATAGACATTGTTATTTCTCTTGCCGATGAATCTGATTTCATTGGAGGTTTTATTTATGACAAGGCAGTGAGTTTCATCAAAAATAATTTTAAAACCCTTGTCACACAATTAGCTTATGTTCAGCAGGTTATGATTCAAACCTTTCACTAAAAGGACATTTTCGATCAAGGTTTCAGAATTCTTACCTATGTTACCAATTCCAATTATTTTACCTTTGTCCTTTCCACCAAAAGCAACTGAGCCTCCATCCTTCTCTTGCAGCATAGAGAACGCCTTCTTGTCCCCTGTCATATGCCTTGAACAGTCGTTGTCCAAATACCACTTGCTCCCCCTAGCTTCAAGACATATCTGTAAGAAATAAAATTCTCATGTAATTGTTTTTGGTACGCAAACTAGTTTGGGTCCATAGGAGTTAGTCCAATTCTGTGCATATTTTTTCTTGGTCCCAATCTCATGATTTCTTTGATTGTTTTGTTTAAACCAACAATTAGTAATAACATGTCCATATCTACCACAATGAAAGCAATTGACATTTGAGAATCTTCTTTGGTATTTGTATGATTTGGATTGAACATGTTTGGAACTAGTGTGTGAACATGAAGCACAATTGTTTTCCTTTTCATGGACATAGGATGTTAAGATGTTATTCTCAAAAGATTTCTTGTTTTGGGGAATATACCCCAAACCCTCATTTTGGAAGTTAACCTTAACTCCAAACAAGTTATTTAGGTTTTGTTTGTCTTTAACAAACCTAGATAGAGTTGACTACAATTCATCCACTTCTTCACCCAAGCTCACGTTTCTTTTTTCAAGTTCTGAATTTTTAGATTTCAGAACTTCTTCTTCATTTTTCAACTTCTCAAGAGCTTTTTCCATTTCTGACATTTTACATGACAACACCTCTTTGGCTCTTTCAATATCTGAAATTGTTTGTAGCATGCTCTCTTTTTCTTCCGTCAACTCAAAACATTCTTGTTCCAATTTCTCAAATTTAACAGAAATATCCTCATGTGTTAATTCATCAATTTTCTTGTTGAGATTTTTATTTTTAGATCTGATTTTCTTATATTTCAAATACAACTTTTCATATTCTGACTCCCATTATTCATTTGAAATAAAATCAGGGTCAAAATTTACCTCAGTTGTTTCTTCACCTTCATGTGCCATGAGGCACAGACTTTCCACGAGCTCTTACAGCTCCTCATCGAACGGTTCGTCCTCTTCGTCCATCCATGTGGCGACCACGGCTTTGGGCTTCTTGAATTTGTCCTCCTTGAACTTTTTCTTCAAATCTGGGCACTCTCCCCTCATGTGCCTAGGCTTCTTGCATTTGTAGCATATGATGCTATTTGGCTTGCTAGATTCTCCCTTGTTTTGAATGGGCTTCCTTTGCCCTTTTCTGAAGTTGCCTTGAAAATTCCTCTTCTTTTTCAAAAACCTTTTTACTTGGCGAGTTACCAAAGCCAAGTCTTCTTCTTCATTGTTTCCTTCGCTTGATTCTTTTTCTTGAAGGTCGTCATCAGATTGGTGAGCCTTCAATCCAATCACTTTCTTCTTCTTTGTATCTTCCTCGGCTGTTCTCTTCATATTTATCTCATAGGTCATGAGTGACTCTATGAGTTCATCCAAGGAAAGTGTGGACAGATTTTTCGAATCTTCAATTACTGTGGCTTTTGTGTGCCACGTTGACGGAAGTGATCTCAGAACTTTCCTCACAAGATCGGAGTTTGTGTACTCCTTCCCGAGGCTTTTGAGAACATTTGTGATCTCCGTTAATCTCGTGAACATTTTTGAGATGGTTTCTTCAGGCTTCATCTTGAACAACTCATAATCTCTAACGAGAAGGTTTGCCTTGGTCTCCTTGACCTCGGAGGTTCCTTCATAGATGAGCCGTAATTTGTCCCACATCTCCTTTGCTGAGCTGTACATGGACACGCGAGAAAACTCATTAGGATGAATAGCACATTGCATAATGTTCATAGCATTGAAATTAACCGTGGATTTTTTGATTTCTTCAATTGACCATTTATCCTCATCATCCAAGAGTTTGTAAGGACCCTTGTCCACAACTCTCCAAACTTCGTACTCTTGAGCCCTAAGGAAAACATGCATTCTATTTTTCCAGTACGAATAGTTTGAACCGTCAAAGAAAGGAGGACGGTTGATGGAGTGACCCTCATGCATCATACTCTTGTTTGCCATTGATCTGGATCTTACTCTAGATCGTTAGATCTGAAGGAGATAGAGCCCTTGCTCTGATACCAATTGAAGTCCCGCGATCAATGACACCCAAGAGGGGGGTGAATTAGGTGTTTACAAACTTTTAACAAAATCTTGCCCAATTCAAACAAGTGTGAATAATAGTCGTAATGAAATTCAGATCTATATGAAAGCTCTTAGATCTAATAAAATCTATCACACTCAATCGATCTTAGGTACGATGACAGAGGTGGAAATCTGAAGATTCTGCTCACGCAAGAGGTAATCTTCCGGACAAGGTTTCCCTTGTCGATCTGAATACGCCTTTTGATATACCCGAGATCTAATATGAGGATGATAAATTATTCTAGATCTAACTCAATTAATTCAACCAAATTAATCTAAATGTATGCTGCATAGAATGGGGATAGAAGAAATGGAGCAAACCATACAGGAGACAAAGGTTTTTAGGTGGTTCGGATGCAACAACGGCAACCTATGTCCACCCCTCATAGACTGTGAGGATTCTCACACTATCTTGTAAGAGATTACAAGATCAAAGACACACACACACACACACACACACACACACACACACACACACACACACACACACACACACACACACACACACACACACACACACACACACACACACACACACACACACACACACACACACACACACACACACACACACACACACACACACGTGAGGAGTGTGAAACTCCCATGAAGGTGCAGGAGCACCGACTCACAGAAGATGTGAAGAACAAAGAAATCACTCTCACACACACACGGATCTGCTTAGATCCACACACACACACACAACCGTTTAATATTATAAGAACACACGATTAAAGCCCAATAAGAATGGAAGGAGAAAATAGGAAATGAAAACACAGATTCAAGCTTCCCCTTAGTGGATGAAGATGATGAAGCTAGCTCCCAGCTCGATCTCCACTTGAATGGCCTGTAGATTACTCTTGAGATACTAGCTCTTGGGTGAAGAACTCTTCCACGGATCACTGTTCACGGAGCTACAATAACGCCCTCTTTCTCCATTGATTGTCTCCTTGAACCTTCTTTAGATCTCCTTAGGGTTTTTGACCCCAATGAGATATATTTATAGATCTTGGGTGGTCAAGAGATATCCCCCAGACCAGATCCACAAATCATGGCTTGATTAGGTGAATTGGGTTTAAAGAAATGGGAGAGAAGGCCTCTCCCCGTGCTTGAACCATAAAGTTAAAAAGAGCTGCCTCGGGGCTGGCGATCGACCGGTAAGAGGGGGCGGTCGACTGAAAATTTACAGAGTTTGAACTTTTCAGTGCTGGGAAAATCGGTCAACTGGGATAGGGCCGGCGGTCAACCGAATTGTAAATTCCTGTAGCTTTTTGAACGCTAGAAAAATTGGTCGACCGGCCCTTGTCCGTTCATCGACTGAACTGTCCCAGACCTGAAAAAATGAAGTGTTAGCCCGATGAAACATATCCATATGACAATGGCTTCATGTCCTTAGATTTTTCATGCATTTTGGGATTTGTTTTGATTCTGTTTATTCAATTAGAAATATTGAACCATTTTGAAAATGGAGCTTTACACAAGATGTTCTTAAACCAACACTTAAGCACACTTAATCTGCATTTTGACTACATTGACATGGCCCGAGATAGAAACTCAATTTGGGGGTTTGTTATCATCAAAATCATGCAGAGAGACTCAACACGTGCATCAAGATCACCGTTCTACGTGAAATCATCTGTGAAACCACCGTCGGTTCACGAATGCGCACCCGAGCTTCAACACGCCACCACGCCTCAATCCTCGACCCGTCCCTGCCGTCCCTCGCCCCACGAGCCTCTCCGCCTCGTCCCCGTCCACCTCCGTTGGCTGCCAGAGAAGAGAGGGAGAGAAAGGGAGAGCGTGAGAAGATAGAGAGTGAGGAAGAGAGAATGAGAGAAAGAGGGTAGGGGGGTTATTTATAGAAAATGATTTGGGATTTAGAGAATATATAAAATATAAAAATGGGAAAAAATACTCCCCATGATCCTCAAAAAACGCACAACGCGCCTGTAGTGTCCCGGAGTCAGAGAACGGAACGCTTCACCCTGCATGGGATTCCGAAGGTCCGACAGGGAAAAACACGCGTGCACTGTAAAACTCAATCTGAGACCCCCGAAAGCGATCCGAAACCCACGGATCTAGAT
Source organism: Amorphophallus konjac (assembly GCA_022559845.1). Taxonomy (NCBI): domain Eukaryota; kingdom Viridiplantae; phylum Streptophyta; class Magnoliopsida; order Alismatales; family Araceae; genus Amorphophallus; species Amorphophallus konjac. The sequence continues at coordinate 156,879,966 of CM040121.1, forward strand.
CCGAACAATAATCCGAAAAAACCCGGGGCGTTACAGCCCTCCCCCCTTAAAGAAATTTCATCCTCAAAATTCAGGACAAGCTCCAAGGCGCAGGGGAAGAACACCCCGAACCAACTGACAACGCTGTCAGAGCTCCGGCTAAAGAAAAATCTCGATTCTCACGGAAACACAGATCCTGAGGGATATGGCCAAACCATAATCACAAGAAACACCTCGCTCTGCACATTACACACATCGATCATCAGAGCAGGCTTAACACAAAAGCACAAGTCTGGTATCACCTCAGTCACAAAGAAATCCACTCATGGCACCGCTGCCACCATCTCGCTCACCGAGGAGACACAGTCCTCGTTACGAGAAAACATCCACCGATCAAACCCATGCTCGGCGGACCAAACAACCGCCAACCTCTTTACCAACTGACCGCCACAAATCCATCGGCTGTATGCCAAGGACCATCTCACACCTGGCAAGCCGAACGCCAACAACAACACGGAACCAACTCTATCAGAACTCAAACTTCGACAAAGCCCATGTGCCATCCAGAAAAAGGCACATCACGGAAACGGCCACCAAAGGCCTCACTTGCACACAACTCTCACAGTTCTCGATGCACAACCACCAGCACCTTCTGTCTGTGAAAGACCAATCACTGGTCACCAGACACTTGCCAACGGGAAACCCTTGACTCTCTCAGCTTCTTCCTTCCTTCCTGGTCCTCCACCAGTTCTTAAGGGCACATTCCAAATCTCGACAGGCCATCCGTTGACTTTCTCACATACCAACACCCCATCTGATCTCGAGCTGATCCGCACTTAGACACCACATCCAGACCGATCCTTATGCCAACTCTACCCTCTCAGGGGAGCACGGTGAAACCAAATGACAGATTCCACAATCCTCGGTCCTCACAACACTCGACTCAGGCTTATAAGGGAAATCATCACATGCTAGTCACAGACCAAGGGTCACCATCCAATGACAACTTCCTATCATGGACCTCCATACACAGGCATCGTCCACCGTCCTATCTCATCAAATCCTATCTCATCTCAATTACTCCAAATGGACGCCTGCCAATCCCAATTCGGCTCTCATCATAGAGCCACGGGACACAACCTGAACAATTCATAACACACAATCCCAAGGCAACCAAGTGCCACATGCTATCACAGCAACCTGGTCGATGATGCCACGACCAATGCACAAGGATCCCCAGACAACACACATCTCACCATGGTTGACCATGTGGCTAGCCTTACCAACCGCTCGCAGCTACCAACTGGGACCCATAATCTCTTAGAGATCACTTCTCCAAAACACAATCTCATCCGCGAACACAACCTCCAACACACGAACATGGTACTCATGCGGCGCACTTGCCAACATATTTCCCCAACTCTCCATCCTGCCAGTGCCATGAACCACAATATCTCGAGCAATAGCACGGCAACAACACATCTCACACCGAGGAACCAATCCTCCAACGCTCTACACATCCTCATAAAATCCACCTGTAGCAACCAACGCTACAAACCAGAACCTGTGGGTTATGGGCCCACCAGGCTTCCACTGCCCACTCTGATCCACGCGTACACAACCAACACAGCAACTCAGGATCTGCCATCCTGACAATCCTCTACAACTCCGCAGACTCCAATTCTCAACACATCGGGAATCACAACACCAGCCGTAAATTCTTACAAACACCGCCCATCCGCACACATCCTTTCGGAACAGCGCCAACACACCCTTACACAACAAGGGAACGTGCAACGCTTCTCACAGGCAACCACCTTGCCAAAACATAGGACGCGTCTCACACGGACTTCATGGCACACAGAAGGCCAACCAAATCTGAGCATACGATGCAAGACGATGAACCTTAGCCAAACACAATCCTCTCCAACGAAAGGGGAAACCAAATCACACCTCTGAAAAATCGAGAGATCTCCACTCTCGACTCGATCTCGAACCTTGCACATGCTGGGAACATCACCTTCCAGCAACAAGAAAGACCATTACCACCGACAGGTCAGCTCGTCCGACAACACTCTCCAAGTGTCTCATCGGACCACGATCACCGCATCTCTCGATGCACCACCACAATTCCTCGAACTGCAACATGCTACGCCTTGAGCCACAACATGAGCCATAATCGGCAACCGTCAATGCTCATCCTCGAGTCCCAAACTCACCGCGGAACCTTCACATCTCAAACCAAATCCAGGGCGAACGCAACCCATTCGCATGCAGAAGCGCTGGACTTAGAGCTCACTAGGACAACTCTACCCAATCATGCCTTGAAATATGCAAAAACAACCAGGACCGACACGTCATTTCTGACGCCACAGAGCGTGACAAGAAAATCAGGCTCGACAATCAGCAGCTCACCTAGAAGATCCTCCGCTCACCCGAGCATACCTCTCGATCAGAACATCTGCTCTGCCACCTCAAACCACAACCGTAACACCTCAGGGCTGGATAAACCTCAAGCTGGAGTGGCCAACCTCTATAACATCTCCCTCAGAGCACGCTCACGGCCACTTAACCACGAGCAATCCTCACTAGCCACCTGACCTTGCTACAAATTCCTCGAACACAGCACCGCAACGACACACGCCTGCCAGCAACCTCTGCCCAACGCAGCACGACTGGGGCCACCACCCATCGGGAAGAAACGTCTCTATCACATCCCTTGGGCCCCACACTAGCACTCCACGAAACAGTAACCACCTTCACAACGCCGCACCCTTAAGCTCTTACGCGAGAAACCAAGCGGAAGACGAACACAAAACCCTATGCCAGCTGCCGACTATACTAGACCTTATGGACTCTGATCACTACAATATCTCGAATTCCCATGTACGTCTACAACCACGCTCTGATACCAACTGTAGCGACCCAAGATCTGGATACCGGGAAGGACCCGATACCATTCGAATCTTGGCCCGCCGCCCACGAGCCGGAGGGCTCGGAAGGGCTAAAAAGAGTGTGGAGGTATAAAGAAATAGGAAATAAAGTAGGACAATTCAACAATTAACAGAAATAAATAACAACTACAATAGAGTCCTGTCCAACAGAAAGTACAGTCTAAGGTAGAAGAGCGTACCCAACACCGAATGAACAATCAGCCTGACGAGCTGGCAACTAAGAACCTCCGCACAGCACCCTCAAACCGTGAGGAAGAACCGCTGCACCTGAAAAGCAGGGGTGGGCCTCCTATCACTGGCTCAGTAGGGGTCCAGTAGAACCCCAACCGTAAACAACGGCGATAGCGAAAAGCAGCAACAACAGTAGGAGCAGCAAACCGGTGGCTGGTAAAACTCGGCGCTACAGCTACTCCTACTGTATCGAAAAACACGCCTCGATCTCACAGTCGGGGGACCACTGAACTAACGGGGAAACCTTTGGCTATGCTACCGAAAGAAACATCACGACAACGCTGTCGTGGACCTAACACCATCCAGGGAGAACCCTCGGTGACACCTACCGGAACCCTAGACCTCTACCTCGGAAACACACCCGGAAACTGCACGTAAAATCACTTCTCACAGATGGGAAGCAAAAACTCAAGTCACAAAAAACTCACGTCACGTGATGGTAGCACTGCCCACCAGAAGCAAAGCCAGATGCGTCCACTGATGTCTTAAACCTCACCTCAGGTGTCTCGCTGCGACGCCCAAGGCGGAGACTGAGACATACAGTAACCAGTACCACGAACAGGGACTAGTTGGGGTCGCACTCGTCAGCGCAGGTCTGACTGCCCTCAACTACGTGTGCACACACAGACCATGCATCCTAGGTCAGATCCTCTAGTTGGTTCTTCCCCCGAAGCCTGGACTCAGGCTGTGCATGGAGGCCCTACGGTAACCAGCCTAAAAACTGTCTCTCTCGGGTAAGCCGCTTCACCACTCCCGGGTGGGTCCGCATACGCGTGCGCAAGAAGGCTACGACTAGTGGGAGGTCACTAAACATGAACACGAAAAGCCACGCTCGCACCCATCGTGAGTAACGTGGAGTAACAGGTGGCTCGGGGCCACCAAACTCTGGATGGTCCACTAGACCTACTCACACCAATGGTCCTTGAGTCACGAGACTCGGGTCAAGACCATTGTACAGGGATAGCTCCACGCCATCAATCTACCTAATCCCTAGGTCTAAAACCTCAGCACTATGACTCACGAGGCAATCCACAACCGCTGAGACCATTCCCTTGAAAAGGGAACTTAAGAGACCTCCAGCCCCAGGCTGGGTGACTGGACTCACAGTCCAAGGCTGTATGCACGGCCCACACGAAAACCACCTTCCGGAGAAACCCACGTCATGCGGGGAAACCCCACCGCACTCATACCGATACCCAGCGACTCTAGAGCATGGGCCATACGCATGGCCCACTCAGAAAATGCTTCTCAAAGAATCCAAAGACGTGCGGGGGTAACCCTCCGCACTCAGGTCGTCACACAATGACACGACTAAGTGTAACACGGAAGCCCGGAATACAAAGTGTCACCCGGACTCTCCAAACCCATGGGCACACTAATCGAGGTAACACAGTATCTCCGAACACCCAAAAAACATAGTCACGGTACCCACGGGGTGTCCGGGACACTTACGGGGCCAAAGGTCGGTCACTGGGTCTCAACCGGACCGACCGGGACCCAAAATAGGCAACCCAACTGCATTTCGGTCGACCAGACCCCTGGGGTCGGTCGATCAGCCCCAGGCAGGCGGTCGACCAGCCACGCGCATGGGGAAGGGGCTGCCCAATTCGGTCGACCGGCGCTGGCCGGTCGGTCGACCGAACCGAGGTTGAAACCCTCCCGTGGCGAACGTCGATTGGTCGACCGATTACATCAAAAAACTGATCGGAGCTGCTCTAGGGCTCCGATTTCCACGCCCTATCGACCCCAGTCGAGGGGGAAAACACTGGGGATCATTCCCCTAGCCCCAAAACCCAAAAATGGGAGGAAGAAATGGAGGAAACGGCGCTCGATCCGTCGAAATCGTCACACGTCCTAAAAACATGATTTTTCCCCAAACGGCAATAAACCCACGCTCGGCTCACCACGGGCTGCCAAACTCACTGGAAAGGAAGTACCGAGGTTAAGGATCCTTCCCATTACCTCCACGGAAGATTCCGTGTGCCAAGATCACCGTTCTATGCAAAACCGCTGGTTCACGAACGCGCACCCGAGCTTCAACGCGCCACCACGCCTCGATCCTCGACCCGTTCCCGCCATCCCTCACCCCACGAGCTTCGCCGCCTCGTCCCCGTCCACCTCCGTCGGCCGTTGGAGAAGAGAGGGAGAGAAAGGGAGAGCATGAGAAGAGAGAGAGAGTGAGGAAGAGAGAATAAGAGAAAGAGAGAGGGTAGGGGGGTTATTTATAGAAAATGATTTGGGATTTAGAAAATCCAGAAAATACAAAAATGGGAAAAAATACTCCCCATGATCCTCGAAAAATGCACAACGCGCCTGCAGCATCCCGGAGTCGGAGAATGCAACGGTTCACCCTACATGGGGTTCCGAAGGTCCGACAGGCAAAAACACGCGTGAACCGCAAAACTCAATCCGGGACCTACGAAAGCGATCCGAAATCGACGGATCTAGATCCGAACAATAATCTAAAAAAACCCAGGGCGTTACACTATGATTCATGCCTTGCCAGTAAAAAGACCTTTTAAGCCTATGCAGTGTTTTGTGATATCCAGAATGACCACCCTCTGGGTTAGCATGGTGTTCTTGCAGCAATGTTGAGGCTATGGGGTGGGATTTGTGTAATAATATTCTCCCTTTGTAGTATAGAATGCCACCCTTCAAAGAGTACTTCATATGCTTCAAATCCCCTGAGTGCCAACGTTCCAGGAGAGATTTAAATGTATCATCATTCTAGTATGCGGGTTGGATGTCCTTAAACCATAAGGGAGTCACAACAGAAATAGAAAAACAAGCTGTCGAAGTGAAGTCATCATGTACCCTTGATAGTGCATTAGTAGCTCGGTTATGTGACCCAGACTTATATTCCAAATTACAATCATACCCCAAGAGCTTAACTAACCACCTCTACTGTGCAGGGGTGTGTACCTGCTGGTTCAATAGATAGCGGAGGCTCTGATGATCAGTTTTAATCACAAAAGGTCTTCCCAATAGATATGGCCTCCACTTCTGGACAACAAAAATGATTGCTTCCATTTTTTTTCATTTGCAGATTTTCCCAGTTGTGGGAGACTAAATGCCTTACTCATATATGCAATTGGTCTACCCTTTTGCATCAAAACTGCCCCCATTCCACTGCCAGAGGCATCACATTCTACAACAAATTGTTCTGCAAAATTTGGTAGAGCTAAGACTGGAAACTTTTACATTGTATGTTTGAGAGTTTTAAAGGCCTTTTCAGCAGTAGGTGTCCAAACAAAAGCTTCCTTTTTGAGTAGTTGCGTGAGAGGGGTTGCCATTGTACCATAGTTTTTGATAAACTTTCGATAATAACCTGTGAGTCCCAGAAAACCCCTGAAGGCTCTAACTAATTTTGGGATAGGCTAGTTCAAGATGGCATCCAATTTGCCTGACTCTATCGACACTCCATGCTCTGAAATAATATGTCCCAGATAGGCTATTGTGGTTTCCCCAAATGCACATTTACTTAACTTTGCATATAAAGAATTATCTGTCAGAAGCTGTAAGACCTATGCTAGATGTTGTAACTGTGGCTCCCAGGTCCTACTGTAGACTAGGATATCATCAAAAAATACCAGGACAAACCTCCTCATATATTGCCTGAAAACATCATTCATCAAATTCTGAAATGTTGAAGGTGCACTGGCCAAGCCAAATGGGATCACAAGGAATTCATAATGTCCCTCATGAGTGCGAAATGTTGTCTTTGAAATATCATCTGGGTGCATTCTTATCTGATGATATCCTGAATGAAGGTCCAATTTTGAAAAGAATTTGGCACCATGTAGTTCATCTAGGAAGTCATCAACCAGTGGAATTGGGAACTTGTCTTTGATGGTATTCTGATTTAAAGCCCTATAGTTTATACACATTCTACAAGAGCCATCATGTTTCTGCACAAGGAGAATATGAGCAAAGAAAGGGCTGCTGCTTGACTGAATGTGGTGGCGGAAGAAAAGATTTTTTATTTCTGTTTCAATGATGTTTTTCTGAAGGGGTGGATGCTTGTAAGCAGGAGATGAAATGACCTTTGATTCATCCATTAAGGGTATTCGATGATCATGTACCCTACTAGGGGGAAGTTCAGTAGGCTCAGAGAAAACTACAGAATATTTCTATAAAATGGAAGCGATGTCTGGATGATAAGAACTAAAAAAGATAGATGAAACAGTGTCAGAAGGACTAGTAGCATCCAGAGAATAAAACTGTAGTGTATAGATGGCTCTGGCTTTTTGTATATCTGCCCCAAATTGTTTGGCAGAAACTATATCTAATGATGCAGGTGGTAAACCTTGTAACATGAAATCCTGTCCATTGAGTGAAAACTTCATGACCATTTGTGATATATTGAAAGTAACATCTCCTAACATTTGTAGCCATGTATTTCCCAATACCATATCAACAACACCAAGAGGTAGAATCAGAAAGTCCAAATTAAAGGATAGCCTTGGCAATTTAAGTGTGAGACCTGGACACCATCCCTGGGAAGGTAGTTGTAGCCCTGCAGCTATCTTTACTGGTAGGGAATCAAGGCGTGTTACAGTTAAGCCCAACTTCTTAACAATGGATGGATCAAGAAAATTATGAGTACTGCCATTGTCCACTAAGATAAGTATTGACAGAGGTCCCACTTTCCATTGTAATCGAAGAGTACCAGGGGAGGCTAAGTTGGGCACAATATGAGAGGATAAAGAAGGGTCCATGTCATGTTAGGAATCTTGTTCAGAGCAAGTCTCATCCACATCCACTGTCTCATAGTCTGTAGAATCCGGTATAAGCTGCAAGAAGAATAACTTCTGAGACTGACATATATGGCTTGGAATCCATTTGTCATCACAGTTGTAACACTGTCCTTTCATTCTTCTCTCTTGTAATTGGTGAGTTGTAAGCTTCCTAACAGGAGTGGAAGAAGGCTTAGCTGAAGAAGTGAGTGGAGTTTGAAAATTGTGGGCCTGTGGAAACTTGGAATATTGAGAAGTGGAGAAGTTATAATGGGGATTGAAACAACGCTTGGATTGGAACTTTTGCTCCTGAATCCTTGCGATTTCCATTGCCTATGACAGTGTTTGGGGTAAGAATGATCTAACTTCACATGATAATTCCTCATGTAGTCCACTCAAAAATATGCCCAATAAATGGTCTTCTGATACTCCAATGACTCAGTTGGATAGAGTTTCAAATTGCCTTTGGTAATCTGCCACTGTGCCAGTTTGTCTAAGTTTACTTAGTTGGCCATGAGAGTCTACCACAGAAATGGAACCAAAACGAGATCCTAACCCTTTCAAGAACTCCAACCAGGTTAAAGATGACTTGGTGTTAGAGAAGTGCCAGAACCACTGTAGGGCCTCACCCTCCAAATAAAAGGAAGCAAAAGATACTTTGTGATAATCAATAACTTGATTGTACAAGAAGTATCTATTAGCTTTAAATTTCCATTCTGATGGATCTGAATTCCCACTATACTTAGGAAATTCATGAGAGGGAAATCTAAATGATCCCCCAAAATCTGACAAGGTATCAGCAGAAACTAAGGAATCTATAGGTTTCAATTCCAAGGAGTGGACTCGCTGTGCTACAGAGCCTAATTCATCATGCATAGAACTGATTTTACTCTATAAATCTTGTAGAATAGAAAGTACCGAGTCCATGGGAGTTGATGTTGTGCCAGAAGAGAAACCGAAGCTGCCTGGAGGTAGCTCAGACACCATTTTGTTGCACCTCTTCCAGTAGATAAGAGGAAGATGATCCTCCAGCTCCAAGAACTGATCTCCAAGCTCAGGCTCCAGCACTGGATCTCGAACTACTGAAGATAGATGCACTAGAAATAGAAGAACAGATCAATTGCAAGACAGAGCTCAGATCCGGAAGGATTCCAGAGCTCGAGAAGCACTAAGAACAGAACTAGGAACTATAAGCTAATTTCCACAGGAGATGGGTTTTGGGTTATGACGGATGATGATCCCTGGGATCGATTCATCCCTTTTTATAATGCTCCGCAGAGCTCATAGCTACATGAGTTAATGGCTGGGATTGTGCCACATCAGCTTCGGCCAATTCCCCAAATATTTCAAAATTCCCTCCAAAACTATAAAGAAGACGAAACTAATATAATGAATCAACAAAAGAATAGAAAATAATTGATTAACTGCCCTCATCCGCCAGGTCATGGACGTTGGGCCGGTCTCAACGGTCTTTCGTTTGTTGGCGGTCGACTCAAGTCGACTTCTTCTACTATAAAGTCGACTTTATCCTTTACAATTTACTAGGGAACCAATGTAGCTTCTCTCTCTGGGAGGTTGCGCCCCATGCAGACCCTCTCCTATTTATAGGAGAGGGGCATTACTAGAGGAGGAGGATTCCCAATATGCGTCAGCTATCCTACTCCAAGTAGGATTGTGACGGTAGGGAGGGTTGGCAGTGGCCAACTCCATGGGATGTGCCGATCCCCTCCTAATTGGGGTTGCCCTAGTGGACACCCTGTAATGGGCCTCGGGCCATATATGAATAGCTCCCACTTGCCATTAAAGGTAATAACACATGTCCTCTGTCCCAAAATCTACTTCTCTTTGTCATATAAAAAATGAACCATGTACTCTCTGTGAGATTCATCGAATATCTTGACAGTGATGTATTATGTTGGGTCCCTTCCTTGGTGCAACCGCGATCAAGAGGGGGGGTGAATTGATTGCCCATTCTAAAAATAATGATCCATTAAAACATAAAACTGAGATTGTTAAATCTCAGATGGAACACACAGCAGAATAAATTCAAACAACTAAGATCTACTAATGTAGATCCAGATTATCATGGAAACAATCTTTGGTGTGTGTGGAGATATTTGTTGAAATAGCAGATAGACTTGTGAGCAGTGATGTGTATGGAGAGAAGATTGAACACAAGTAGTGCACGATATAATCACCGATCAGATCTGCTGCACCACCGAGCAGAGATCTTCTTGAACACCTGGGGAGTGTGTGTGAGCAGGCTTAATGTGTGTAGCAGTGAGTGATTTAATGAATCGAACTAGACTTCACAATGTGTGCGAAGATTCAATAAATGTGCATAGTGAGCAACCAAGCAGTGTGAAGTGTATTAGAATGTACTTGTGAAGGGAGATAGAGGAAATGGAACAATCTCACAGGCATTCAACATAGGCACAAATATGTTTAGGTGGTTCGACCACACATACCAGTGTGCCTACTGTAGACACGCTATTCCTGACTCCCCTGAGAAAATCTCATATTATCACGCGACGCCCCGCAGTGGCTTTCGCATTTTGAATCACTCGAGTGTTTCCTATCTTTGAGTCTTCTCTCGTCTTCTGGGCGAGTAGCGTAACGCTCCTTCGGCATCCGAAAACCGCCTCGTTGTGGAAATCATGCGGCATTCGAACGGCTTCAACATCAATCGGATGCATCAGAAGTTGCCGGGACCAGGAAAATGCCTAACGGACGACTACCGACGCCCTTCTTGGGGGAATCCGCGGGTCATCATGGAGGCGTCCAGGCCCCTGGACGCCTCCATCAATACAAAATAATGACAAAAAATATATATATAAGATTGAACAAAAAATATATATAATTTCATGGAGGCATCCAGGCCACTGGACGCCTCCATCAACTAGCTCACGGGTGACCCCCGGCCATCGATTGACCGTTGCTCAGTCTGTCGTTTGAAGAAAATCCAAGTTATGGAGGCGTCCAGGCCCCTGGACGCCTCCATCAACCAGCTCACGGGCGACCCCCGGCCATCGACTGACCGTTGCTCAGTCTGTCGTTTGAAGAAAATCCAAGTTATGGAGGCGTCCAGGCCCCTGGACGCCTCCATCAACCAGCTCACGGGTGACCCCGGGCCATCGACTGACCGTTGCTCAGCCTGTCGTTTGAATAAAATCCAAGTTATGGAGGCGTCCAGGCCCAGGACGCCTCCATCAACCAGCTCACGGGCGACCCCCGGCCATCGACTGACCGTTGCTCAGTCTGTCGTTTGAAGAAAATCAAGTTATGGAGGCGTCCCGGCCCCTGGACGCCTCCATCAAACAGCTCACGGGCGACCCCCGTCCATCCACTGATCTTCGCTCAGTCTGTCGTTTGAAGAAAATCCAAGTTATGGAGGCGTCCAGGCCTCTGGACGCCCCCATCCTTCCGACCTCTATAAATAGAGGCCTACCCCCCTCAGTTCAGGAGGTCGAAAAAGAGCGCCGAGAGGCTGTCGGATTCTATTCCTAACCCGTGGGTGTTTTGTAGGGGAAGTCCGGCCGGATCTTCAGGTGCCCGTGCTCGCAGGAGAGAGGCCGCCTTCGCCCGCCGCGCTACCTCGTCGTCCCTACGTTGCCGAAGTTCCATCGGATCTCGCCATCGACCATCCAATAAGCCATTCTCTCCTCTTCTTTCCTAGTTATCTTGCATTCATCATATCATATCTTCTACCCCCCCCCCTTTTATGAGGGAGTCTCTTCCCGTTTCTATGTCGGAATAATTGCCATTCATCATAAGCATTTTCCTCCTACTCGTGTCCGAGAGGGGTTTAAAAGACAACACCAACCAGGTGTGTGTCTTGCCATCATTTCGTTACTTGCATTGTTAGAATTTGAATACTGCACCTTCATCTTTCTGATCCACCCGTTACTTGTTTGTCGTTGTTTTGTAAGGGTACCTGAGGAAAGCCCTCTCCGTCGGCCGGCCGAAGGGGGAGGAAGAAGCAACCTGCCATTTCCCGCTCTCGAGGATTCACAATCTCCGCGCTCAATACAAGGTACACGCGATCATTTCGTTTCTTTGAGGTAACCCCTCTGGCGATCACATCCCTTTAGCATCCTACGTATGCTTTTTCCTCATATTGGCACGTTTCATAATCCTTCTTAATTTTTAGTCGCTTGATAGTCTGTAGTTTAGTTCATTTTCTTCTCCTTGAGTGGATTCCTCGGCTTCCACAGATTGGCGATCACGGTGGGACCTTCTTTTTGCTTTTTTGGGTTACCTTTGAACTCTCGGCACCCACGTGTGCCTCCCTTCTTTCGGCACCCGCGTGTGCCCCTCCCTATTGCGCCCACGTGCGCTACATCATTTCCCTCGTGCACCACGTGCACTCCCCCGGTCCTTTGTGATTACTTCGAGGTCTGCGTTATCTCGGCACCCACGTGTGCCCCTCCACTCGGCACCCACGTGTGCTCCCTCCACTTGGCACCCTCGTGTGTCCCCCTTCTTATTGCGCCCGCGTGCGCTGTGTCATCCCCTTCGTGCACCACGTGCACGCCCCTTAGTCCCCTCTTTTGTCATTTTTAAGTCTGTGTTGTCTTGGAAAGTAGAACGGCTATATCTTCCTCTATCTGTTTATTGTTGTTATATTCTTGTTATATCACTGCTATACATCTGTTATATTTGTGTGCTTATCTCTGCTCCATCTGTGTGTTACATATCTTTTATCCAGCACCGCATTTCATGCATTTACCCCCTTTTCTTTCCTTTTTTTACTCTTTTCTAAGGATCACCCTCTCTCGGTGAAGGAAGGACTCTCCGTTCGGGAATTCCTCTCGACGGACTAGAATCTCCTCCACTGGGACCTCCGTAAGTCCCCGACATCGAAGAATCTCCTCTTCGTTCACTGGGCCGGTTGTACCATTGAAGTTCCCCGGAGTTAGTCGACCCATTCGTGGTGAGACGAGAGCCCCTAGCTGACACGGTGGTGAAAACAAAAATGAACTAGGGTCCCTATTTTGTGTGAACTTCGGATCTGGTTAAAAACACAAAAAAAATCATCAAAATCAAAACACAAAAAAAGGGGCGTAAAGGCATCCACTTGTTTGATAATCTCTGCTATTTGCTTGCTAGTATATGTTTTTGCGTTCCGGAAAACTGTGAGCATGGCTCACGAGTCTTTTGAGGAGAACCACCCTGGTCGTGGTGAGTCAGTCGAGCCGCGAGTCCATGCTATGGACGCGGGTCCTTCCCATGAGCCCTCACGTGAGGTGCAGGTTACCACAGGGGACACATCCCCGCCACAGGACATCTCCTCTTTGCTAGGTGTCCTCGCCAACACGGAGCTTACCTCTGAGCAGCTCCGGGCCTTCCAGGCCATTCTGAAGGGGAAATCTGTTTCCCCCGCTCCCCAGGAATCAACTCCGGCCATCGCACCTCTCCAAGAATTGGTGCGGGCCATTCCATCTCCTTCGCTGGCACAAGCCATCCAATCTCCCTCGCTTCAAGGGCAAGCGAGCCAACAACCACCCTCGTTCCAGTTCCCTTCGCAATCTCAAACCCCTGTTGTTCCCCACATACCGCTTCAGCCGGGGCCAACTATCGGCGGCCCGGCAGCTCCCTCTCATTCAGGGTTTCCCCCTCAAGTCTCCGGGAGACATTTTCCTCCCCAGTGGCAAGTGCCACCTTCACCGCCCGAGGAGCTCGCCCAATCGCTCCTCAATAGGTTCAATAGGATGGACGAACAGTTTCAGAATTTGAAGAAAATGGTGGACGTGAAATCCACCCCGGAGGTTGCTTTGCCAATCCTTCCGGTCATCCATCTTCCTCCCTCCGAAATGCCCACGTACCGCAGGTACAATGGCACTGGCAACCCCTTCATTCACCTCAAGGATTTCATGTATGAGTCATCCTATTGGCAAAACGACCAGAGATCCCTGGCATACCTCTTTCGGAGGTCATTGGACGGTCCTGCGCTAGAGTGGTTCTATTCTTTGGAGCCCCGCGAGGCCGAGAATTTTGAAACAGTCCAGAGAAGGTTCTTGCAAAAGTATCGGGATAGGGTCGGTCCCTCTCTCTCCATTACCGACCTAGTGGCCGAAAAGATGAAGTCCGACGAGGATTTTGTCCGCTATGCTGATAGATGGAGGTCTCTGGCAGAAAGAATAAGAGATACCCTCTCGGAACCTGAACAAGTAAAGATGATCGTATCCAATGCGACCCCACAGTTCAGGCATGTCTTGGCCATGAATAAGCTCACCACCATGGAAGAGCTCTATGAAAGAGCCCGGTACATCCAAACCCAGTTAAAAGACTCCCCCATTATGAACATGTTTGAGCCGCCGAAGCCCAAGGTGGTCAGAAAGACAGGCGCTGGTGTCCCAGGCGGAGCAACAGAAGGGGTCGTAACAAATGAGCAAGTAAGTGCGGTCAACAACGCCAACTATGCAGTCAACCCAAGGCTTCCACAAATGCCCCGACTTCCCCTCCAACCAGGTCCCTTCCCCTCTCGTCCTCCACCCCAAAACGATCCACCTCAGAACAACATGCCTCAACTACTTCAACCCCAGCAACAACCTCGACCCCAGCAACAACAACCACCACTTCAGTACAACCAAGTTCCACCCCCAGGAAATTACGGTCCCCCACAGCAACAAAGAAGGCCGATTGGTCCCAAGAGAGCCTATTACCCACCATTGCCAGAAACTCTGGCGGATATTTTCAACGCCCTCATGGCCTCAAACACACTCATCCTACCCAGGGAAAGGCCCGTGTGGCCCCCGAATGTTGATACCTCCAGATACTGCGTCTATCACAGGCAGCCAGGACACACAGTGGACAACTGCTTTCAGTTTAAAGATTACATCCACGATACGAATGATGAAGGCGGGATTGACTGGGATGAAATGAGGCGATACGTCGCCACTCTCAAGGCTAGGAGACCTCCTCCTAGGCCACAGTTCCAGCAACAACAACAGCAGTTACAACAGCAGCCACAGCAACAACCACAACAACAACAACAGCCTCAGCAGGCCCAACCACAACAGCCCAACATGGGCATAATCCAGAATCCATTACCGGAGCACCAACATCCCAATCATCAGGTCAACCCCATCTCCTCCTTCCCGGAAGTCGGGAGAGAGCAGGTGTGGCATCCAGAGAGTACCTCTATTCTTTCTACCGCCAACCCTATCATCATGCAACCCCCTCGCCTTGCCCGGGTAGCACCTCTCTCTCATCAACCCGCGTTAATACCGCCTTCACCATTCCCACTGCCATCACGCCCTCTCATTCGCACCCCAATGACCTATCAGCCAACACCCTTCATTACACCCTCACACCCTCTCATTTTCTCTCACTCCCCCACTTTACCATCCACCTCTACTGCATTTGCCCCTATGCCTTCTAAGCCCCTTATCACCCGTCCACCGTACGTAACCCCGCCTGTCTCCACCATACCACCGCCAATGCCCTCAAAACCACTCATCATCCACCATCCATCTCAACACCATTACCCGCTCCAAACCTTACCCACTTCCACTTTGCCTCCACCTCCACCTTCCAGACCCCTTATCCTTCATAACCCGTGCGATATCCCCTCTACCTCCACCATGCCTCCACCTAACAAACCCCTCATCAGAATCCCTGCTCCCATCATCACCCCTGCTTCATCAACCATCCCTCCACCACTACCCCTCAAACCTCTGTTAAAACCCACTGCTACCCCTATAGAGGTACAAAAGCCACAGGCAATGGTGCTCCGGAGTGGAAGGATTTTCCACAGGGTTTTCCCCCAGAACAGTCAGAATCCCGAGCAGTCTCAGCCAGAGAGGGACGATGGAGAACAACCGAAAGATCTATCCCTGGAACACAGTATGATTTGTTGAAACACTTGGACAAGACGCCTGCTCGGATCTCCATCCTGGAGCTGCTTCAGAGATCCACATCCCATCAGGCAGCCTTAATGGAGTATCTTCAAAAGGTCATGGTGAATGAGGACCTCCCTGTAGAAAAGATTTCTGCCGTCCTGACCCCAACGGACACGCAACCGGCCATCATGTTCCACAACTACGAGCTCGCTCCCAAGGAAGCTCGAAATATGCATTGTGTGTTTCAATAAAAATTAATGGGGTATCCATAAACCCATGCCTTGTAGACACGGGTGCGTCCATAAATGTGATCTCCATGAGCACCCTTCAGTTGTGTGGGGTCGAACAGGAACAGATAAGACCTTCTTCAATCACAGTCACGGCTTATGACAATAGCAAAAGGCCGCCACAAGGGATGATTATTCTAAGGGCAGAGCTAGGTCCTATGTCAGTCCCCACGGAATTCCATGTCCTCGACATGGACCCCACATTCAAGGCCATACTGGGTCGCCCTTACATTGAAGCCATAGATGCTGTGCCTTCCACCAACCATCAGTGCTTGAAGTTTCCTTACAATGGAAGAATTATTAAAGTAGTCAGCACACCTGTCCTTCACACGGTGGATGCTATCAACACCTCTCTGCCCTCTGTTTGGCCGTCTCATCGGCCCATATTGTCATTGCTGGACGTGTGCGATTCATCTCACATTCCGCTAGCACCAAAGAAGCCGATCAAGGCAACAACGCCATATCTCCCTTTTCACTCCAAAGGTTGGGAGATTATGAGAAACATCGGCTATCAACAGGGCAAAGGTCTGGGTGCACAGCTACAAGGTAGGTTGAAACCACCAAAGGAGATTAGGCCGAACCGCAGGTTTGGCCTAGGCTTCAAAGGACCATTCAAGGCGGATTGGAAGCCCCTCACATGGACCCTATCAAACCACTTCAACAAAGGGCCCGTTATTCAGATGGGGGATTATCCGCAGGAAGCACATGGGGGGTCGCATGTTGTGTATTCAGCCGAAAAATGTCCGAGGGTCACCAAAAGAGGCAAGATCAAAGACCCGGAATGCGAATGGGACAAATGGTTTGATATACGGGACGTTTCCGTTGCACTGGAAAGGATGTTCTCGTCTCCCCAGCTTGAAGGACCGCCATTGATCTCCGGAATGCCAGAAAATATCATTACTGTTGCCAAGGTCCCAAACTATCCTCGTCCTCGCCAGAAGGACCCTGTCACCAGCGGATCTTCATCCGCCATCACCATCACCACCGACGACTCATTAGCCGTCATCTTCTCCATTCACTCGTCGCAACCTTTGTTGCTGTCATCTTCCTGGGCCAGACGGTTGTCTGATGATCTTCCCAGATCCCCCTCTCTACTTACATACCTGCGCGGGTTTCTCAACCCGCGCCAGGTCTTCAATCATGATCTGCTCTACGAGCCTCCCAATCCTCTAGCCATAACCACTTTTTCCTCTCCCCCGATCTCTTTCCACTGTTTTGTCATCAAAAATGAAAACGAAAAAAAAACTTCAATTTCCAAACTCCTCAACAACACATCTTCGTTGAGGAAACTTCCTACATCTCCCACGGGTGCGCCCCGCCCTGCGGACCACCCGTCCAAGGTCCGATGAGCGACCTTTTCTACCCCTCCTCTGAGGGGTCTTCCCCTGTACATTCTTCACCATCCTCTTCATCTTTTTCTTCTTCTGTAAATAATGTCAGTCAATCTAGGAATAATAAGTCAAAGGTAGTACCTAGGAAGAAATCCAAGGGTAGGCAGATCCCTCGTCGATTCCTTCTGGATTTAGCCGCCAGGTGTCAGGCCCTTCTTGCCGTCCCTCAGTTGCTAGAAAATCCCATCCAGCTACCGGAAATAGAATGTGAGGGCAACTGCATAATTAATGAGGGGTATGGAGTCTACGAGATCACAGATGAAGAATACCCTACTGAAGATGAGGGTGAAGAATATGAGGATGCGGCTGGCGCATATGCTAGTGGAATAAGGAGATTCGACGAGCCGTCAACCGCCGTAGAAGAGTCCACCAAAGAAGTCAACTTGGGAACTGAGGAAGACCCTAGGATCATCCTCATAAGTGATAATCTACCACCCTCTGAAGAAGAGGCATTAATTGAAGTTCTCAAGGAATATAAGGACACGTTTGCATGGAGCTACGAGGATATGCCGGGTCTGGATTCAACCCTGGTCGAACACCGTTTAACCCTAAAACCAGGGTCCGTCTCGGTAAAACAAAGGTTAAGGCGTTTCCACCCTCAAATGGCTTTGAAAATGAAAGAAGAAGTCGACAAGCTCCATAAAGCCAGGTTTATTAGAGTCGTCCTTTATCCTCAATGGGTGGCAAACATTGTCCCGGTCATGAAGAAAGATGGGAAAGTCAGGATTTGCATCGACTTCCGGGACCTTAACCGCGCGTGTCCAAAGGATGATTTTCCCTTGCCTCACATTGATGTTTTAATCGACAACACAGCGGGGTATGAGACCCTCTCATTCATGGATGATTTTCAGGATATAATCAAATTCGTTTGGCAGAAGAGGATCAAGAAAAGACATCATTCACTACACCTTGGGGAACATATTGTTACGTGGTCATGCCGTTTGGGTTAAAGAATGCTGGAGCTACTTACCAAAGAGCTATGATGGCCATATTTCACGACATGATGCACATATATCTGGAGGTGTATGTGGATGATCTATTGGTGAAATCAAGGACCAGGATGGAACATCCAAGGGTTTTGGCTAAGGTCTTGCAGAGATCAAGGGAGTTCCAATTGAAAATGAACCCGAAGAAGTGTGTGTTTGGTGTATCATCGGGCAAATTACTGGGCTTCATTGTGAGTAAAAGAGGGATCGAGATAGATCCCGACAAAGCTAAGGCCATCAGGGATATGCCACCTCCCAAGAATTTGAGGGAAGTCCGAGGTTTAATCGGGAGGTTGCAGTTTATTCGTCGGTTTGTGTCTCAGCACTCACAAAGGTGTAGACCTTTCTATGAGTTGACCAAGCCAGGAGTAGAATTCCACTGGGATTCTAAATGCCAAAAAGCTTTTGAAGGGTTAAAGGAATATCTGGCTAGTCCACCCGTTCTCATTCCACCCAAACCAGAAAAACCTCTGATCCTCTACATCTCCGTCTTGGACGACTCCGTGGGAGCTGTCCTCGCACAAGTTGATGAAGAAGGCAAGGAACGGGCAACCTATTACTTGTCCAAACTTCTCAATCCCTGTGAGCAGAAGTACACAGTCATGGAGAAAACCTGTGCTGCCCTCGTTTGGGTGGTGCAGAAATTGAAGCACTACTTCTTGGCTCATGAGGTCCACTTGATTGCTCGCATGAACCCTATCAAGTTTCTTCTGGAGAAATCCGTCCTTACTGATAGGCTAGCACGCTGGCAAAGTTTTCTTTCCCAGTTCGACATCACCTACATCCAGCAAAAGGCAATTAAAGGCTATGCCATAGCCGAGCATCTCGCCCACCATCCTCTCCCCAAGTTTGACCCTGTCCAATCAGAGTTTCCAGACGAGGAACTAATGTCCATCGCCCAATCCGACAAGCCAATGTGGACATTATATTTTGATGGAGCTCTAAATTCCCAAGGGAAGGGTATCGGCATTGTCCTTCTAACGCCTGAAGGCGTTACCATCCCAGAGGCATTTCAGCTCGCGTTCCCAGTCACCAACAACATCGCTGAATACGAGGCTCTTCTAGCTGGCCTGGAACTAGCCCGTTCTTTCTATATCACTGAGTTGCGAGTCGTGGGTGATAGTCAACTCGTTCTCCGCCAGGTGCTTACCAAATATCGCACCCTCGATCCCAAGCTCAAACCCTATCAGGAGCTGGTCTCCGCCTATGCCAAATTGTTCACCAAGCTGATCTTTGTCCATGTTCCTCGCGAACAGAACATTCTGGCCGATGCCCTCGCCTCCTTGGCGTCATCCTTCAAATTTCCTTTAGGTGCATGGTTTAGATCCATCATTCTCTACAAGCGTCTTGTCCCTACCGTTCAGGACCCTTACCTCTTAAAGATCAAGGAACGAGTCCTACAGAAGATCCAGAAGGGAGAAATCCTTGAGAAGAGGGAGATCATGCTGGCAGAAGTCGAAGAAGAGCTGGCTGACGATGAGAAACCATGGTTCTACGAAATTGTCAAATATTGTAAAGATCAGTCTTATCCTGAAGGAGCCACCACAGAAGATAAGAAAGCCATAAGAAGGGTGGCTCAGAAATACACATTGGTTGGAGGTCTACTCTATAGGAGGAGCCTTACTGGCGTTCTGTTAAGGTGTCTTGACGACAATGAGGTTTGGAAATGCGTAGAAGAAGCACACTCGGGTGTGTGCGGTGGCCACGTGAATAGCCAGATGCTCGCCAAGAAGATCATTAGGCAAGGCTTTTACTGGCCCACTATGGAAGAGGATTGTGCCATCTATGTCCGTAGGTGTGTCAAGTGTCAACTTCACGCCGATAAAATCCATTCACCATCTTCCTCACTTCATCCAATATCCTCCCCATGGCCTTTCTCCATGTGGGCATTCGACATCATCGGTCCCCTAGGTGATCCCAATTCCCTCACCAAACAAAAATCTTTCATCCTTACTGCGACGGAATACTTCACCAAATGGGCCGAAGCCGAAGCTTACGCGGAAATCAAGGCGTCAACAGTCTGCAAGTTCATCATGAAGAACATCCTCGCCAGGTTCGGCGTCCCAAGCACAATCGTCACCGACAATGGGCCACAGTTCATTTCTCAGGACCTTCAGGACCTCTGCAAAAGGTACGCAATTGCATTGCATCATTCATCGCCTTATTACCCACAAGGTAATGGCCAAGCGGAGGCCACCAATAAAACATTGATCAAAATCATCAAGAAAACATGCGAGTCCAGTAAGTTTTCAGACTGGCCAGAAAAGCTTATCGAAGCTCTATGGGCCTATCGCACTTCAATCCGTACCCCCACCGGGCAGACTCCGTTTGCCCTTGCTTACGGTATGGAAGCGGTAGTCCCGTACGAGACTCTGATCCCTTCTCTCAGGGTACAATTGGATGAGGAATTTCCCCTCGACGACCGTCGTAATTCACTCCTCGCCCAGTTGGAACTCTTGGATGAGAAGCGGCTGGCCGCTGCCGAGCATGCGCGTGTGTATCAAAATAGACTCGCTCGCTTTCACCAAAAGAAAGTCGTTGAGAGAAAATTCAAAATCGGTGAGATGGTCGTAAAACGAATTTTTGTCAAACCTGGAGGGCCGCGTTCTAAGCTCCAACCCAATTGGGAAGGACCATTTGTAATTCAAGCCGTGTACCCCGGCAACGCCTACAAGCTAATCAACGCCGAGGGGACCGAGTTATCCCACCCTTGGAATGGGCTTTATCTTAAAAAGTACTACCCTTAGCATAGTGCCAAAACGTCAAAAAAAAAAATAAAAAAATGATGAAAAGACAGAAAACATCAAAAACAACAAAAATATTGAAAATCACTAAAAATATGGAAAATTCAAAATGCCGATGCCTGGTGGTCACCGTGTAGTTAAATCTCTGCATCCAACCTTCATGTTAGGATAGGGCCCATTAAGGCTTGGTAGGCACCGGGTCTTGGTTTGCCAGAACCGTGGAGATCCCTGTCCGGCCACCTCGGCCTATGCTCGCTCAAAGGAAGCCAACATGTACTCACTTACGTATTTTATCTAAAAAAGTTGGTAGCATCACCTACGGTGGGGCCTCATCCGGAAGATCTCCAGAAGCTGTAATCTTTATTCTTTTCTCTTCGACCAAATGAGACAGTCGGCGCCCTTAAAACGCTGAGCATGAGAAACCAAAACTCAAACCCCCAAGGGCAAGAGTAGGATCCATTTCCTCGAGCATCGATCAGAGCACGAGAAGAGGGCAGTGTCCCCGCAGGCATACGAAAGGGAGCTCACAAACGTCAAACGACTATATCTTCCTCGCAAAAAGAAACACAAAATCAAAATCAAGAGAAAAGCCTGGTCGTGACCGTGCCTGATGCGATAAATGAAACCCCTCAAAGCAAAAGTCTGAATCCACAAAAGGGGCCATAGAATGTAAATGCTCGGATTTGGTCCGAAGTTGTCCGAAAGGAAAGAGTTAAATGGGCCCTTATTGGCTCGCCGGGTTAACGGTTTTGCCGATCCTCTCAGGAGGTTTATCCCCTACGCTCTTCCTTCTTCCTTTAAAGGTGAAAGCTCGACGGAATGTCTGAAGGGCGAAACCCGCCAAGGTTTGCGACCTTATTTTAATACAAACATATGGTTGCCTACTTTGAAAAGCAGAAGCTATCGCTGCGAAGGAGTCTCTGTGTTTTTGGCTGGTCAAGACCCCTGTTTACCATCTGGGTGTCTTCTTATTTAACCTTAGGCTTAGGCCAATGCAAGCGCGTCACCTCTGGGTGCGATGGCGTCTGATTCCTGGTCAGCGTCGCGCGGTTGGTCGTTAGGGTTCCAGGGTGTTCCATCATATACCATCTAGAGTTGTGAGGAAACAGACCCGCGTCGGGCAAATTATTTACCTCGAACACCTTTTGGGCGAATCCCTGTGGTCGGAAGCAACTGGGAGCCTAAGCATCGCATGGCGGTATTGTCATCAGGGTAAGTCTTAGCTGACGGGATTATCATTCGAGGGGTCTAGAGGCCCAAATCAACCTAGATGTGCACTTAGGATACCTGGGAGCTTAGTAAGAAACCCCTGTTCTCATGAAGGTTAGGTGCCATATGGGTGCTCATCAGGCGTTAGCGACAAAAAAATGATAAAAAAAGAGAAAATGTAGATATTTGGAAAACAAAAAAAATTTATTAGAATGATAACAAAGACAACAACAAAAAATGCCAGAAAAAAAAATCATTTCGCATGATTGCATTTGTATGCAGCGTTTCACTTTTAAATTCTACTTGCATTAGTGTGCTTGTCTGTCACATTCATCATTATCGCATCTTTCCCTTGCCTTCGTTAATAAAGGCTTGGCCCCTTGACCCATTATCAAGGACAGTTGAAGTGAACACCTGCTTATTGAGCAAGGGGCCAAGTCAGAACAGAGATACTGACTTGTTTGTTTCAGTGATGCGTGTAGGGATTCAAGATAGCAAGAGTGAGATGAAAATCAAAACAAAATCATACCTTTTATTCCATTCTTAAATAAGGAATTGTACATTAAGCTCCACCTTCTCTTTCTACATTACTTGTCCCGCCACTCTCCGGGTAAAACGCCCTCAAGGGTGCTACCCAACTACGAAAAGCGGTACTTCTACCGCTCTGTACACCTCTTCCCATTCCCACACCTCGACGCTGATCCGTGGGAGCAGCAAAGGAGCTACTGACACGAAAGCCACGCTCTCGTGCTCTTCGATAGCGCTCCTCACCATCTCTCAACCATCATTCAGTGTGGCCAATGCTGGTTCGGAGTTCGAACAACTGGGCCTCCATGACCCTTCGCTCCTCCCTTTCAGCTAATATGTCGGCTCTCTATCTTTCTCTGTCCCTCTCTTTCTCTGCCCATTCTCTCTCACGGTCTTCCCTCTCCAATTGAAGGGTGATTCTCAGCTCCATGGCATCCCTGGAAGAATCGTCATCGGGATGACGCCGCAATTCCTCCTCCAGCTCTGCTATTCTAGCCTCTCTCTGTGCAGCATGGGCAAGTGACTCCTGCATCTCCTTTTCCTGCCAGATGTACTATCTCAGATATGTGGCAAGGTATAAACAAGGAGAACTCAACACTGAAACTCTTACATGTATAGAGAGCATTCCTTCTACCTCCGCGGCACGCTGCGTAGTCCGAGCAAGTTGCTCGTGAAGCAAATCAAGTTCTGAGGCGGGGATCCATAAGCTGGAAGAGACGCCCCCTCCTCCCATCGCTGACGAAGCCGCGTCGATCTGAGCGCGCTATAAACCACATGGGATGAAAATTAGCGGCCGAACGCCATCAATCTAGAGTTTTAATTAGGAGTGCGCATTGTACATACACCTACCGAAGCGCTCAAGGCTCCACGGGTGTCGCCCAATTGTTGCTCTGTTTCTGCCAGACGTGATCGCAAGTCCGCTATCATGGTATCACGGACATCATGCAACCATAGGAGTCAGCATCCACAGAGAGGAGAGGAGGAAAGGAGAAAAGAGGAAAAAGGAGACCCACCTCCACAAGTCCCCGGGGTTGGAGCCGCTCTGCGTACATTATCTTATACAGACGTAGATAGTCTTCACTATCCTGTGCATGTGATTCCACAATTGTGCCATATCGTTGCCAGTCTTCATACTGTTCGGGGAACCGCACACGCCAATCAATGCAAGTTGCCAGTCCACGTGTCTTTCTTCCAACGCGAGGTGGCGTAGTCGTATCCACCCATTCCTGGGCCAGCCCTAGGGTCCTCATAACCAATCGTAGCCGAAGCGGCTCGATTTCATTTAGGCAGTGTATCAACAATACCCGTCCGAACCGGGCACGACTTGTTAAAACCCATGGTTGATCGGCATCGACCATGCCTGAGTAGGGTCTCCAGTTTACCTAGGTGAGGTTGTACATACCCGTTTAGCTGGTTAATATATATATATATATATAGGGATTATATATATATATATATATATATATATAATCCCACCATCGCTGTAGGGAATTCCTGTAGCTCGTGCCTTAGCACCATCAGCTGGTAGGTTACAGGTGCTGCACCCATGATCGGTTGCCACCGCCTCCCTAACGGCACCATCGCTGGTCGCCAATGCCGAGCTCTCCCCATCGGGAGGTAATAATAGCTCCACAGCTACATCATCATATGCCGTCAATGCCTCAAGTGGACTATTACAAATAAACATAAAAATATATAATAAAAATAAACAAAAAAAATACCTGGATAAGTGGTGTGAACCCACTCACAGTCATCTCACGATCTGCCTCTTGGGACAGGCCCGTAAACAAGTGCGCTAGCATGGCAGCTCCCCAGGCATACTGTCCTACTCTTTCGAGGTCAGATAGCAACCCTAGGAAACGACAATGGATGCCGTCTCCTTTCGAGCTCAGTATCAATCTCCCCAAGAAAAAGAGGAGAAATCTCCTCAAATCCATATTAGATATCTCCCAATTGTCAAAATCTGTGCAATACACAGCACGACATCCCCTTCCCATCCTCTCCATAAATTCTTCCGAGGACTCGTCGTCTCGTCGACGAGTATCAGTGAGCCCTAATGCCTCCATGATAGACACCCTAGCTACTGATCTGTGCTTCCGACTGTCTAAGTCCAACCCCAGTAGCTTCTGGGCGCCTTCT
This sequence comes from Amorphophallus konjac, assembly GCA_022559845.1. Classification (NCBI taxonomy): domain Eukaryota; kingdom Viridiplantae; phylum Streptophyta; class Magnoliopsida; order Alismatales; family Araceae; genus Amorphophallus; species Amorphophallus konjac. The sequence goes on from CM040121.1 coordinate 156,904,994, forward strand.
CGGTAATCCGCATAGGTGATGCCGGTCACTGCCTCACCATCCACTTTGAGGATCATGATTCGGACCACATCTTCTAGACTGGGCACCATGTGCCCCCATGGCATCAGGAATGCCCGACTTACTGGGTCCCATCTTTCGCACAAGGCTTGGATAAGGGCCAGGTCGAGTTGGATCGGCTCGATCTAAAAGAAAGGCACCAAATCCCATCACGTCTAGCCTGGCCTTCTGAAAATCTGGGAGACCCCTGTATGCGGCCACTGCCCATGAAATGTGTGATTTCATCACACTCTGTGCGTGCATAAGAAATGGAGAAGGGTGTTGTCAAGAGGAAGGAAGAAAGAATGAGAAAAGGGGGGGGGGAAGCTCAGCTTACGAGTTGCGACTGGGTCCTCTCGCTGAACTGCCCTTCGAGGTCCGGGAGTTTCCTGGAACTGCTACCGCTGGATCTGCTTCTCTTCGAGGAGTGGGAAGATTCACCCTCCATCCGGAATTCTGAGTTTATCCTAGTACCCTTCAAGTTAGCCCTCGATGCCCCTGGAAGAACAAAAGAGGAAGGTATATATAGAAATGGGAGAAGTGTGGGCCAAGATTGCCTCCAACGATAGCCCTCACAATAGGGCGCCTCCCCTGCGGTCCCATGAGTCACTTCACCACCCGCACAAGGTGATGGATCGGACGGTGTAATATGATGACCTGCTCCCTGTGGCGCCCTGTCATAATGTGGAGGCCATCCGCAAAGTTTGAAAAATCATCCGGGAGAAGAGGCCTAAACTGTCATCATTGACCTTGACGACAGATTCCCGTGAAAGAATAGTCGCAGCAAGATGCCATCCTCCGTCTAGGGTAGGATGTCGGCAGACACATCACATGAGAACAGTACAAAGGAGCATAGGGAAGAAGGGACGCGCAAGAAAACAAACAAACAACAGAAAATCAAATCACTCATAAGTCTACATAAGCTGTCACAAACATTACAATCATAGAGAGGAGGCGGGTCCACTGACTCGCCAACTCTCGACATCATCTTCATGCTCATCCCTCTAGGCGTCCCTCTCCTCTCCCCCGAGGTGAGGATCCCTCGGAAGCCTCCTGGACCCCTGTGCAGCGCTCGCCTCGCATCGTGGCACCTGCTCCACAGCAGTGGCTCGCTGCTCCTCCTCTGGCGTGGCGAGGAAGCCACCAGCAGAAAAGCGTCCGGACCGACGAAGTAGCGCCCCCAACTCTTGCGCTCTCTCGTAGCGCGTCTTCATCGCCCCTAACCTCTGCGCCATAACCTGAAGGCCTAGCTGGAGCTCCCTCACTTGGGCCTCCAAGGCCTTCTTCTCGGCCTGGTCTCGCTGTCGCTCGGCCCTTCTCTCCTCTCTCTCTCTCTCTCTCTCTCTGCCTCCCTCCTCGTCACCTGCAGAAGGACCCTTAACTCCAGAATGTCTGGAGAGGGCCTCCCCTCACCTCGACGCTGCAGCTCTGCCACAGCTGCGGCCCAGGCATCACGCTCCTCTTCAGCACGAACCGCGCTGGCCACCGCACTGGCAAGTTGCTCCTGGAGGGAGGCGATCTCCAAAAAAAGAGCCTGAGGATTGGAGGACAATCCGCCAGCCATCCCTACCATCGTTTCCTGCTGAGTACATAAAAAATAGATAGACAACAGCCGTTGGTTAAATTCTGGAATTTCATGGCAAAAAATATATATATATAATTTTGAGGCCCTATTGTCACCTCCGTCCGTCTCCCAAGCTGAGGAGCCCCCGCTCGGTCCCCCCTCCGCTACTACAGGAGGCCGCCACTGCCCTGCACCGATGCGCTCCCTTGTTGTCCAGGGGAATGTACGCGCCGGTCCTCGAGCTTTGCCTTGCCACGACTCTCCTTCTTGACACGGCTCGGCTCATCCGCGCTCGCCCACTCGTCAGCCAAGCCCGGGATTCTCACCGTACCCTGCATCAAAGAAGGAGGTCCCCCGTCAGTTAACGAGAATGCGTCCCCTGTCGAGGACGTGCCCATCATGTGAGTGTCGCCCTCGCCAAACCCCTTCCACTCCCACACCACTCGCTCCAAACTCAAAATAAGTCATAGAGGTGGGAACCGAAGCACTAACCCAGTCGCGTTCGCCTCCTTCCGCACCATCGGGCCCCTCAGGTCCCACGAGTGCTCTAAAAGGCCCTTCCACTTCCGTCGACGCCTCTCCATGCTCGGGCGCATCCCTCCTCGGGCGAGGAGTCCCTCGCCCCTCTCTCCCCTTGCCGCGATCTGGCCCACCGAACTCCATCGATTGAGAGTGGAAGAAGACGAAAAGGGGCGAGCAAATCTCGACAGGAGGCTGGCTCTTTTGCGGGTAAGGCGTGAAGAAAGAAGGGCCGCCTGGCGCTTTAAATTTGAATTCGAAGGATAAGACGCATCCTCGCGCCAGGATGCACCAAAAAAAAGAAGAGAAGGATGATCTCTCCGTGCAAGGCGTAGTTCCCTACTTTTCAGGGTAAGGTCTCGTGAAGCGTGCCTCGAAACAACTCGATGCAAGAGAAGAAGCGTGGAAAAGGGAAAGTGCATACGACAAAAGGAACCGTTTCATTGTACATAAGCAAATAGTCAGTTATACATCATACAATAAGGAAGGTGAGGTGTACAAGCAACTCTCTAACTCTCGCTACCACCTTCCTGGTCATCTCTCTCCTCCCTCCTCTGACGGGGATCCCTAGGGGGCCTCTGTGAACCCTGAGAAGCCGTGCTTGTCTCCCCAGGTGGCACCATGCCAGCCTCCAAGGCGCGGCGATGCTCCTCGGCCGAAGAAACTAGGAAGCTGCCCACGGAGAACGAACCGGACTGACGAAGCCGCGCGCCACGCTCCTTCGCCCTCTGATACCGCTCCTCACTCTCCCGAAGTCTCCCCTCCGCCGTGCCAAGGCTCAGTCGGAGCTCCGTCACCTGGGCCTCCAGAGCCCTCCTCTCGTCCCAATCTCGATATCGCTCTGCCCTCCTGTACTCCCTCTCTCTCTCTCTATGATCTTCCTATCCCTCTCCCTCTCTCTCTCTATGATCTCCCTATCCCTCTTCCTCTCTCTCTCTCTATGCTCTCCCTCTCCCTCTCCTCTCTCTCTCTCATCGCCTCTCTCCTCGACAGCTCGAGGGCGATCCGCAGATCCAGCATGTCGCGAGGGAGGTCCTCAGCCTCCCGTCGCCGCTCCTCCTCTAGCTCCGCAATCCGGGCGTCACGCTCTATCGCCCAGGCGTTGCACTCCTGCTCGGCACGAATAGCACGGGCCAGGGCCTCCCGAATCTCGGCCACCTGTCAAAGCACGCATGCACCGTAAGAGAGCAGTGAAGGAAGAAAAGTAGCTAGAAGAGAGTCGGGGTGAAGCATACACTCACTCGAGCCTCACGGTTGCGCTCTGCCTCCTCAGCCCGAGCCATCGCATACGCCAGCTGCTCCTGAAGGGCAGAGATCTCCGGGGGAGGGCCCCACGAACTGAAACCCGCTCCACCAGCCATCCCGACTGACGCTGCCTGGTGGGTCCGCTGAAACACAGGGCAAACGACAGTTAGAGGCTAAGTATCAAAAATCCAGGTCACAAAAAAAAATGCATTTCATAGACTCACCAGGGTCTCCAACTCCTGTCGAATGGCCACCAACTGCCGCCTGGCGTCTGCCAGCTGGGCCCGCAGGTCGGCAATCATGTTGTCATGAGCATCCTGCATTGCATATAAGTTAGTGTCACATATGCATACATGTAGAAAAGGAAAAACTTTTTTCGCTTACCCCTGCCGCACCACCAAGAAAGAGATGCTCCCCGTACGTGGCTCGATACCGTCTCAGGTAGTCAGTGCTGTCCGATACATGGGACACCACTGGGACCCCGCCCTGCTACCAGTCCTGGTACTGTGCGGAAAAGCGTGTATGCCAGTCCATGATCTTTACCTTCCCCTTGGTCTTCCGCCTGACGCGGACCGGCTCGTCTACGTCGACCCACTCCTGGGCTAACCCCAACGTTCTCATAACCAGCCTGAGCCGAAGCGGCTCGATCTCGTTCAGGCAATGGACCCACACGTCCCGCCCGAAACGAGGACGACCCGCTACGACCCAAGGCTGGCCAGCGTCGTCCATGCCCAGGTAGGGCCTCCACACCACCTGCATCACCATACATACGTCATGTCAGTTGCCATTAAGTCGCATGCATAAAAACACCAAAAATCATACGCATCATACCATAGCCTCGGGGTACTCGCTCAGCTCCCGACGAAGCGACGCCAGCTGGTAGCCGTGGGGTGCCGTGACCATGACCGGCCTCCACTGTCGCGCCAGAGGCACGACTCTCCTGTTCCCCTGTCTGGCTCTTCCCATCGGGAAGTAGTAGTAGCTCCACACCTGCATCCATCATTAGCACGAATAATTGCATATTTAACTACGGTAAAATGCATAAATAAAGTGTTTACCTGGAGAAAAGGTGCGAAGCCGCTGACTGTCGTCTCCCTCTCTGAAGTCTGGGAGAGATCGGCGATCAAATGGGCAAGCAGAGCCACTCCCCACGCATAGTTTCCCACTCTGTCCGGATCCGCTAGGATCCCGAGGAAGCGGCAGTGGATGCCGTCCCCCTTCGTCCGCAACAGACGGTGACCCAGGAAGAAGAAAAGGAACCTCCGGAGGTCTAGATCCACCAGCTCCCGCTCGCTCGGGTACTGGGTGAAAGTTGCACGAGCGTCTCCCTCCAGTCGTGCCAGAAACTCCGCTCCAGTCTCGCTGACCCGCTGGCGCGGATCACCAAACCCGAGCGCCTCCATAATCTCCACTCGGCCGACTACCCTGCTGTCTCTGTCAGTCGCGCTCATCTCTAGCCACAGCAGGTCCAAGGCACTCTCTCGGTAATCGGGGTAAGTGACCCCGCTGACTGCCTCTCCGTCAACTCGTAGCCCGGTGATCCGAGCCACGTCCTCCAGTGTCGGCACCATGTGCCCCCAGGGCATCAGAAACGCCCCGCTCGGCGGGTGCCACCGCTCCCTCAACGCCTGGATGAGAGGAAGGTCGAGTCGGAAGGGCTCGATCCGCAGGAAAGCTCCAAAACCCATGGCGTCCACCCGCGCCCTCTGAAAGTCCGGCAGCCCACGGTACGCTGCCACCACCAGGGACCATCTGATCCGGCTCTTCATCACGCCCTGCACACCACAAAAAATAAATAAAAAAAGAAACACATAAGCATCATGGATAATAATAAACAACAACACTGTATATAATATTTATTTATTTTTTATTTATTTTAAATATATATATATATATATATATATATATATATATTTAAAGGCCTCCACCCCCATGGACGCTTTCATTTTACTTCATTTATTTTATTTTAACAAACAAAAACAAATAAAAAATAAAATAAAAAATAATATATATTATCATGAAGGCGTCCAACACACTGGATGCCTACTTATTTTTAATTTTATTTTATTTTTTACGTAATAACTCAAAAAATAATAAAAATAAAATAAAATAAAAAAGAAAAGTTGTAGGCGTACAGGCCTCTGGACGTCTCCTTCCCCCACTCACCGGCCTTCTCCACACCATCTCTCGCCCGCCTGTTTAGCCTATTAAACCAACAAATTGCAGTTCTGAGGGGCTTACCGGGTCGTGCTCATCCTCTCCCGTGTCGCCAGCACCCGCAGGACCCTCCACGGCCAAAGGAGGCGCCTCCTCTTCCTCGGCGATCTCCTCTTCCGTGGCAATCTCCTCTCCCACGGCAGCCTCCTCGGCATGATCCCTCGACCTCCTCCGACGACGAGCCCGTCGTTTCCGCCTCTCTCCACCCTGGCTCGGGCCTTCTTGCTCCATTGAGAACTGGAAATGGGTCGTTAGAATGAACAGTAGAAGAGAACAGGGGGTGAGACCCCCTTTATATAGAAAATCACCAGGATTTGGGGCGTCCAGGCGCCTGGACGCTCCCACATTTTTATTTTACTAAAAATTAAAAAAAAACATAGGGACGTCCAAGCGCCTGGACGCTCCCACAAGTAAAAAATTAAAAAAAATTGAAAAAGAAAATATAGGGGCGTCCAAGCGCCTGGACGCCCCCACATCAAAGAAAATAAAAAATAAAAAAAATAAAAATGAAAAGATAGGGGCGTCCAGGCCCCTGGACGCACCCACAAAAAGAGCAAAAATTTTTCAAAAATTTTTCAAAAAAATTAGGGGCGTCCAGACCCCTGGACGCCCCCATTTAAGCATATAAAAATGTATATATATATATATACACACACATATATATATATATATACATATATATAGTATATATATATACATATATATATATATGTATATATATATATATACTATATATATGTATATATATATATGACCATAATATGAATAAACTAGATCACAAAAGAGAAAACACAAAAAGCAAAAAGAAAAAATAATAATCATAAAAAATAATAATTAAGGGAACAATGGTCCAAAAATGCCAAATGCGAGCTTTTATTCGATCAGAAAGCGGAGCAGGCTACATCAGGGGCTTAGGCGCGTTAGGTCTTAACTTCCCCATTTCGGTTACATAAGCTCTCCACAGCTCACATTCTTCCCCCACGTGTGCTAAGGCCTTTCCCACAACACTTGTCTTCCAGGGTGCTTTAACGGCCTTCGCTACCTTCCCATCCGCTTCCGTACCCAACTCCCTCTTCTTTAAAGGGACGATGCCAGTCAGTGGTGGAAACGAGTGGCGTGGAATGTCGATCTGGAGGCAGCACCGATGCGCGTTGTAAAGGACAAACTCAGTCGCGCCGATCAGTTGGATTCAACTTCGGGAGAAGACCTCATGAGGAGTTCGAGTGAGAGTAGACATGCCGGTGCGCAAGTGAAGAAGCTTTGTGTCATGGTTCAAAAGTGAGACCGCCAGTCTTCCCGTTTCTTCAGCCACGGAACACGGTTCGCCACAGTGCCACCGAAGCCTAACACATCGGCTATGTGATAAAGGGGGCTTTGTTGGAAAAGCTTTGAAGCAGTCGGCATCCCCTCACGGTGGTCGAATTTGAAGTGCAAATCGACCCAGCAACTCAGAACAAGTGCGCAACCAAAAGGAGGCCTACCCATGCTCGAGGCGGTAAGACCGCTATAAAGGTAGGCAAGGACGGTGGGTCCCACCCTCTTTCCACTCCAGATCCCACAGATAGCACTCAGTTGGATTTCTTCCACTATGTTGTCGGTATGAGGGCACAAGAGAGCGCCCGCCAGACAAATTGTGAACCCTTTCATGATTCCTTCCAAATGTTCATCATCTGGTGACCCTTTCAAGGCATCCATAACCCATACCGCGAGCCTTTGCAAGTCAATTCCCTTTTGAGTGCGGACCTTTCTGACTGCGTCGGACGGCATGAAGCTTCCAAGGACGCCCTCGGAAGTCGCCCTTGTCAACATCCGCATAGGCTTCGTGTTCCCGTCACTCTTGAATTTCTTCAGTCCAAGCAGAAGCTCCACCTCCTGGAGGAGAATGGTCACCTCGAACGTCGGGAAGATGAAAGTGTGGGTCTGGGGATGCCAGATCTCCACTAATGCGCCCATAGCCGCCCAGTCCATGCGGATTCTCTCGTAGTGTTTGGCGTGAATAAGGAGCCCCTGAAGATGCCACTTTGAGAGTATAGCCCTCATGCCAATGGAGATGTTGAAAGTTAGCTCTGAAAGCCATGGCAGTTTGGAAAACTTCCTCGGGCCCGGAAAGAGTGGATACGGCTGGAAAGAAGAAGAGAAAGGAAGGAAAGTGAGAAGAGAGTTCATGCAATAAATTTGAAATAAATCAACTTACCATATGCGACTGGATCATCCCACTCAGATGACCCTCGAGGTCGGAAAGTCGCCTGATCTCACCGCTAGGCCTACCCCTCTTCATAACGCAGGAAGACTCTCCTTCCATCCTAAAATCCCCAAACCCTCCTCTCCTCCTCCTCCTGAACTTTCAAAACACCCCTTGGTACATTTGAATAAACTAGCCTAAGGGAGGTACTTATAGGAAAGGAGAGGTGCTACGGGACGGGACGTGTCACATGAGTGGTCAAGTCGTCAGTGTTTTATCCTTGTACTGTGGCACGATTCTGTTATATTTCTGCTGCTTTCTGATGTATTTAATCTATGATGGTCTATGCAGGTTTTACCAACGGACGTTTTTCGCCCTATCTTGTATACCATCCTTCAGTGTTCGGTCCCCCGTGTCATGCATCATACTATATGATATTTACGCTACTAGAACACGTCAAGGACCTTGCGACCTGAACGAATCTGGGATTTGAGTTCCCCTTCAACAAAAACAGTGATGATTCCAGAAGAATTTGGGTTGTACGGATAGGCTGTTAACTGGTATTAGTGTGGGAACGATGGTTCCATTCAGTGAGTCGGTGCGTGGATAAACGGGCCCCAGCTCAGTATCAGCTCACTGGATCGGTATCCTGACCCATTCTTAACGAGTTGATAATATTATCCTTGGCTATTTTCTATTCTAGTTTGTTTTAAATTTTTTTAAACCCAGCATGCATTCATATAGCACTTTGAGTCTATTGCGGAAGATCATTCAAGTGATTCGATTGCGAAAGCCGTTGTGCTTCAATTCTTACAAATATAAGATATTCCATTCTGAATGAAATACTGAGTTTCCTTAAAACGGCCCTACGCTGCCCTTCCAAACGAGACCCTTGTTTGGAAAGACCCTCAGATATTCCTTTGCTTTTTACCTTGTTTGACCCACCTTGGCCGCATTACTTCCACATTGGCTGGTAACCGCTCCCCAAAGGTGAAACCTGCAGGTTTATGACCTAGGTACTTCCACACCGAGAAGTTGGTCTCCTTTATTTTTGTGCCTGAGCGCACATCTCACCCTCCCTTATTTGATTTCCGTCCAAACAATCGTCAAGTTTGAAAGACCTTCTTCAAGGTCGCCTCATTGAAACTACAGGAAAGATTCCAAACAGTCATGTCAAAAGCGTGTCTCATCACACCTTGGCATCAACTTATCTGTCCATTCCCACTCCATTTCACTCCACTTTGATACCATTCCATTACGTGTCACTCCCTTGCAAAGTAGACGCCAAGGCGGGGTAGCTGTAGACACGCTATTCCTGACGTCCCCTGAGAAAATCTCATATTACCACGCGACGCCCCGCAGCGGCTTTCGCATTTTGAATCAATTGAGTGTTTCCTATCTTTGAGTCTTCTCTCGTCTTCTGGGCGAGTAGCGTAACGCTCCTTCGGCATCCAGAAACCGCCTCGTTGTGGAAATCATGCGGCATTCGAACGGCATCAACATCAATCGGATGCATCAGAAGTTACCGGGACCAGGAAAATGCCTAACGGATGACTGCCGGCGCCCTTTTCGGGGGAATCCGGGGGTCATCATGGAGGCGTCCAGGCCCATGGACGCCTCCATCAATACAAAATAATGACAAAAAATATATATATAAGATTGAACAAAAAATATATATAATTTCATGGAGGCGTCCAGGCCACTGGACGCCTCCATGAACCAGCTCACGGGCGACCCCCGGCCATCGATTGACCGTTGCTCAGTCTGTCATTTGAAGAAAATCCAAGTTATGGAAGCGTCCAGGCCCATGGACGCCTCCATCAACCAGCTCACGGGCGACGACTGACCGTTGCTCAGCCTGTCGTTTGAATAAAATCCAAGGTATGGAGGCGACCAGGCCTCTGGACGCCTCCATCAAATAGCTCACGGGCGACCCCCGGCCATCGACTGACCGTTGCTCAGTCTGTCGTTTGAAGAAAATCCAAGTTATGGAAGCGTCCAGGCCCATGGACGCCTCCATCAACCAGCTCACGGGCGACGACTGACCGTTGCTCAGCCTGTCGTTTGAATAAAATCCAAGGTATGGAGGCGACCAGGCCCCTGGACGCCTCCATCAAATAGCTCACGGGCGACCCCCGGCCATCGACTGACCGTTGCTCAGTCTGTCGTTTGAAGAAAATCCAAGTTATGGAAGCGTCCAGGCCCATGGACGCCTCCATCAACCAGCTCACGGGCGACCCCCGACCATCGACTGACAGTTGCTCAGCCCGTCGTTTGAATAAAATCCAGGGTATGGAGGCGTCCAGGCACCTGGACACCTTCATCAAACAGCTCACAGGCGACCCCCGGCCATCCACTGACCGTCGCTTAGTCTATCGTTTGAAGAAAATCCAAGTTATGGAGGCGTCCAGACCTCTAGACGCCCCCATCCTTCCGACCTCTATAAATAGAGGCCTAGCCCCCTCAGTTCAGGAGGTCGAAAAAGAGCGCCGAGAGGCTGCCGGATTCTATTCCTAACCCGTGGGTGTTTTGTAGGGGAAGTCCGGCCGGATCTTCAGGTGCCCGTGCTCGCAGGAGAGAGGCCGCCTTCGCCCGCCGCGCTACCTCGTCGTCCCTATGTTGCCGAAGTTCCATCGGATCTCGCCATCGACCATCCAATAAGCCATTCTCTCCTCTTCTTTCCTAGTTATCTTGCATTCATCATATCATATCTTCTACCCCCCCCTTTTATGAGGGAGTCTCTTCCCGTTTCTACGTCGGAATAATTGCCATTCATCATAAGCATTTTCCTCCTACTCGTGTCCGAGAGGGGTTTAAAAGACAACACCAACCAGGTGTGTGGCCATCATTTCGTTACTTGCGTTGTTAGAATTTGAATACTGCACCTTCATCTTTCTGATCCACCCGTTACTTGTTTATCATTGTTTTGCAAGGGTACCTGAGGAAAGCCCTCTCCGTCGGCCGGCCGAAGGGGGAGGAAGAAGCAACCTGCCATTTCCCGCTCTCGAGGATTCACAATCTCCGCGCTCAATACAAGATACACGCGATCATTTCGTTTCTTTGAGGTAACCCCTCTGGCGATCACATCCCTTTAGCATCCTACGTATGCTTTTTCCTCATATTGGCACGTTTCATAATCCTTCTTAATTTTTAGTCGCTTGATGGTCTGTAGTTTAGTTCGTTTTCTTCTCCTTGAGTGGATTCCTCGGCTTCCACACCTACATCCACCCCTCATCAAACCAGTGAGGATTACACTATCTTGTAAACAACCTACAAGACAGCACACACGGAGCCAGGCTCCAACACGCACACATACAAATAACCGCACACACACGAGGAACAAACTCCCCACGAGGAGGACACTCCTCACGTTGTTTTCACAGCAACAACCGGGGACGAACTCCAAATGCTCTGGGTCTAAAATCCAACAGCATACACACACAGAGACAAATGTGCTCAGACGAGCTGAGCCTGTGCCAACACCGCACAGTTACAAATCAAAGCAAACAAGATAGAACAATGAAAACTGTAGCTGCGATTTATGCAGCATAAAAGTTTCTTCAACGGTCACTTCTTCCTTCTCTCTTTCTTGAGCTTCTTTCCACTTTCTATCTCTCACTGCAACTAAAAGGTGGATGCTCTATCTCTCTCTTCCTTTCTCTTCTTACTCTCTCTTTTCCCCTTCTTCCTTCGATGGAGGATGCTCTCTGCTATCTCTACAGCCCACAACAGCCTTCTCACTCTCTTTCTTTCTTTCTTCTTCCTTCCTTTCTCTCTGAGACGAGCTAGGCTATCTTCTCGAACTGCTGCTTACCCCTGAATAAGCTCGCCCGTCTTCCCAGTTGGTGATCGCAACATATTTATAGAAGAGAGGTTTAATCTGAGCCCTTCATCCTAGAAGATTTAATCTGAGTCGTTTAGATCCTTAGAAGACTCCAGATCTGAGGTCCAAGGTTCTGGATCGACTGGCCACTGATTGGCCCTTGGATAATGGATAATTTTTCTTTCCAAGCTTTTTTTGATTGGTCTACGTCAAAAAGATAGAATATTGTATCCTATGAGCTTTTCAGAAATAGTGCCACGTGTCCTAGGGACGTGTGCCAATCATGTGAGGAAGAGTCCACGTGACTGCTTAAGTACATCACGTGCCAGTACCTTCGAGCCAAGTCAGTCGACTGAATTCTTCAATGTCAGCTTGACTTGCTATGTGTTGACCCAGTTGGCTGGTGGGTCGACTCAGTCTTCTTCTGCTGCAACACATAATCACCAGTTCAGTCCATTGCGTCGACTGATGCTGCCTGGTCTGTCAACTTGTGCAGTGAGCTCTAGATGATGTGACTCGACCTATCTTCATGTGGGTGTCGACCCATCTTCATGTGGAGTTCTGTCGACTTGAGATGACTTCAGTTGACCTGTTTTTACTTGGACGTAGCCTGACTTTAGAGATCTTCAGTTGAGATGCTTTCCTTTGTTAGCTTGATCTGAAGACACTTCCCAGCCCATGCTTCATGAGTTTTGCCCATGGAGAAGTACTCCTTCATATGTTGGCTTCTTCTGCTGACTTGACTGAATATTATCTGCAGGAAAGTCTGTCGACTTGCGCTTTGTCTGTCGACTGACTTTTCTTAAGTCGATTGATTTTACCTTTGTTCAGTCGACTGATTTTACCTTTGTTCAGTCGACTTACACTCTGCCTTCTGAGTTTTGTCCAGCCCTTGAGTAGATCTTACTAACTAGAGGGGTCGACCCATTTTCCACAGAGGGTCGACCCAACTGCAGTTGCTGTTGCTACTACTGTTGCTTGCACTGCAGTTGCTACTGTTGTTGTTGCTGGCAGAAATCTATCGACACCATGGAAAATCAGTTGACTAACTTCCATATCTGTCGACTAATTTTTGACTCGGTCGACTGACTTTTCCTCTGTCTGTCGACCAACTGGCCAGGCCCAGCTTCTGAGACAGCTGATTTCACTTCTCTCTGCTGACTGTATGGCGTATTTGTTGACATGTGTTGACTGTTGACATCATCAAATCCATATTAGACTCATCAATGAGTCATAGTCAGACATCATCAAAACTAGGGACACAACATATTAAGTCATCACCAAACTAACAGAGCACTGAAATAGTTTCGTAATACTTCAAACAACTTAGTATCCACAAGATTCGACATTTCTAATCTCCTAAAATAGATAGTATCAAATCTAAATGTCACGTGCTCATGACTTTTCACCACATTGATGACCAAGCATCCAAAGAAATGAGTCACAAAGACAACAACTGAAGATTGTGAAATGGCTTTGCCCTCTTTGGCCCTCTCTAAAATTAAATTCTGATGGTGCATGCAAACAATCTAGAGACACTGGAGGAGGTGGAATTATCAGGGATTCAAGAGGTAAGGTCATCCTGGCCTTTTCTCACTTCTATGGTCAATCTAACAGCTTAATTGCGGAAGCTCGTGCATTACTTGATGGCATCAAATATTTGAAGACTGTGGACAATAAACCAGCACTCATTGAATGTGATTCCCTCACCCTTGTCCGGATTATCAAGAAGGAAACTCATTGTCCCTGGTCCATTCTCAGCTATGTCAGGGATATTTGGAGCCTCTTATCTCAGCTTGATTCTATTTCTCATATATTCAGAGAAGGCAATACAGTAGCGGATTTACTTGCCTCTTTAGTTTGCACCAATAAATGTAATTCTTTCTATTCTTCAAGTGAGCTCCCTTCAATTATAAAAGGTGCTGCTCGGCTGGACTCAATAGGCTTGCCTAGTATCAGACTAATGTAATTCTTTATTCTTCATCAATGGAATATAATTTGCCTCCTAGTGGCTTGATGGTGGAGTGGCTTTCTCCTTACCTCTGGTAAGGGGTGCACTCTCCCACTGACCCCTAGGTTAGGTTTTTGTATTAAAAAAAGTCACAAAAACATGATGCAATAGTCAGATGTCTTCCTTATGTAGCTCATATCAGTCTAATTATTCTTTAACGCTTTCATAGACATGTCCTCCTGAAACTGTATTAATCGTATCCGTAAGGAACATGTTAAGGTAAGGACATCGAGTCTCTTGTTTATGATATAACTAGTGCTAAGCTAAGTGTGCTAGGCAGGATCACTTTGGTGTGACAGAGTAACTTACACAATGATGAAGCAGAGATCTATTTATCATTCTCACATTCAATGACATACAACACACGCAGTATGATAGGTACACCGTGGTGTTCTTCTATTGACATGGGGGTGTCACTTCAAAACAAACATCACGTGGATCTTACTCTAGCTACACCCCACACAGCTAACCAGAGTTTCGCAATCCGATTGCTCCTACTTAGCACCTTATTGTGAATCTCACATCCTTTCATAGGCTTCATGAGATTACATTGTCCTCACGGACGATCTACATGGATCTCTTCTTAGCCCAATTAAGATAGCATCTCATTGATGTTCGAGATATTCTACTCACTATCAAAACTGCCAAGATGAATCACTAGTGTGAGATGGTCGATTTAATGTTGGTGAAACTCTAATAATGTGTAAACCAATTATTCCATCCAGACACATAATTGGTGAATGAACAATGAACAATGAATTTTATTTATTGATGCCAACTGACAAATTACACTTATTACAATTTGCTAGGTCCATGGACTCATAATGGGTAACAAAAATCTTTATGACTATCTGTTGTTAAACCCTTGCTCATAGAAGATCATGTGTTGTGTGTTTTGAATGACGACAATAATTTTAGCAAAAATAGTATTATGATATATTTAGTAAGAACTTGAGAATGGTGAAAAAATTATTAGAAATACAAGGAAAATATATTTGGATTTAAAAGAACATAAGCCAAAGAAATGAGAAAAAGTTGAATATCATAAAGGTTTTTGTTGTCCCTGTGATGTTGATGATGTCAAACACTATGACTCATCATGAGTCTGCATGTGCATAGGATTCATGTTTTGATGATGATGTCATATGGTTAATGTCATATATAGATGCACATCCTTGAACTATGTGAAGAACAGCTAAAACATGTTGTGTAAAGAACAGGTTGAACAGATTTGATGATTTGATGAAGATTCTTGAAGTCAGAATAGGTTGAACATATTTGATGATTTGATGAAGATTCTTGAAGACATTCAAGCAATCAGTCCAAGGAAGATCATGTTGGTAATTTTTCTGAAGTTTTGCAGCATGAGCCAACTCCAGTTGAAGCCAACAGTTCAAAAGCCTAGCTAAAAGCCAAAATGTTCAGTCAACCGTAGTCACCAGATGAGCCCTGCAGATAAGGGTAACAAATAAAGGCACACGGGTGACAAATATGAGTTAAGGGTGACAAATAAATATACAGTGGTGACAAATAGGCAACAAGGCCAACAAATAGCTCCGTATGGGTGATATATAGGCAACAAGCCTGAAAGAGTCAAAAAAAAAGTGGAGGAGTCGACGCAGTGTTCAATTGGGGTCGACGCAGTCCAATGGAAAACTTCAAACAAGATGTCAAGTGATGAAAACAAGTGACAAATGCAGAATATCTGTGACAAATAGATAAGTTGCACTGACAAATGAAGGATAAGGCTGACAAATAGGTCTACACGGTTGAAAAATGGCTTGCATAGCTGAAGTCATCAAACTCAACATAGTTGTGTCGATGCAACGTCTGTGTGCGTCAACTTAGTCAAGCAGAAACAACTATCATGTACATAAGGGTGACAAATGGCCGATATCTGTGACGAATAGGTGAGTAAGGGTGTAAAATGCCTCACAAGGGTGACAAATAGGTGAAGTCGATGGCTCAAGTAGAGGAGGAAAATACAAAGGTGATGGCTTCTATCGCTAAGGGTGACAAATGCCTCGTAAGGGTGACAAATGTTGTGTAAGGGTGAAAAATGACTTGTTAAGGGTGACAAATAGGTCACCAGTGCAGAAAAAGGGTCTAACATGTGATTCACCAAAGTGGACCTCGTGACTTTGGTCTCCAATAATTGGCACAGTATTCGAGGACACGTGGCACCCCTCCAGGCTACATTCCAGAAGGCTCCTTTATATAGAATATTCCTTACTTTCCACCGTGGACCAATCAAAAGAGGCTGAATGATTTTCTCTCTATTATTCATGAAAAACTCACCTGATATTCGAAGAGCAATGGATGACCCAGATTAATTCTATCCAAGGTCAAGGGTTGGAATTCCTTTCCAGCTCTATAAATATTCTGCACGGGCCTTTGATGAAGGATTGATCGAGCAGAAGGAGAAGAGGAATATCCGTGAGCTCGTTCCAGCACCAGGAGCTTCAAGAACATTAAAAAGAAGAAGAAGGAGCTGTGAAGAACTGGCAAGGGCTGTGAAGAGGAAGCTTCGTCCATTGAAGAGCAAGTGAAGAAAGGAGAAAAGTGAAAAAAGAAGAAGTTCGCCTGTTACTCCATAACAGAGCATCAAATTTTTATTTAGGGAGTTTTTTATAGGAGTCATTTTGCTATTATCGGTAATGATGCTTAACTGTTCTTTGTTCCTTAACTTTGAAACATATACTTGTGTGTGTATCTGTGCAATGGTTGCACAGGCTCAGGGTGTCTGAGCGTTTGTGTGTGTATGTGTGCCACTAGATCTCAGATCCAAGGTGGTCTGGGGTTCATCCCCATGTTTGTGCAGGATCTCTCCTACATGTGTGTGTTGGGGCATGTCCCCGTGTGTGTGTGCAGGCTTGTCCTGCGTATTGTGGAAATGCCTCGTAAGGGTGACAAATGTTGTGTAAGGGTGAAAAATGACTTGTTAAGGGTGACAAATAGGTCGCCAGTGCAGAAAAAGGGTCTAACACGTGATTCACCAAAGTGGACCTCGTGACTTTGGTCTCCAATAATTGGCACAGTATCCGAGGACACGTGGCACCCCTCCAGGCTACATTCCAGAAGGCTCCTTTATAGAGAATATTCCTTACTTTCCACCGTGGACCAATCAAAAGAGGCTGAATGATTTTCTCTCTATTATTCATGAAAAACTCACCTGATATTCGAAGAGCAATGGACGACCCAGATTAATTCTATACAAGATCAAGGGTTGGAATTCCTTTCCAGCTCTATAAATATTCTGCAAGGACCTTTGATGAAGGATTGATCGAGCAGAAGGAGAAGAGGATTATTCGTGAGCTCGTTCCAGCACCAGGAGCTTCAAGAACATTGAAAAGAAGAAGAAGGAGCTGTGAAGAACTGGCAAGGGCTGTGAAGAGGAAGCTTCGTCCATTAAAGAGCAAGTGAAGAAAGGAGAAAAGTGAAAAAAGAAGAAGCTCGCCTGTTACTCCATAACAGAGCATCAAATTTTTGTTTAGGGAGTTTTTTATAGGAGTCATTTTGCTATTATCTGTAATGATGCTTAACTGTTCTTTATTCCTTAACTTTGAAACATATACTTGTGTGTGTATCTGTGCAATGGTTGCAAAGGCTCAGGGTGTCTGAGCGTTTGTGTGTGTGTGTGTGCCACTAGATCTCAGATCCAGGGTGGTCTGGGGTTCATCCCCATGTTTGTGCAGGATCTCTCCTACATGTGTGTGTTGGGGCATGTCCCCATGTGTGTGTGCAGGCTTGTCCTGCGTATTGTGGAGCTTTGCTCCGTGTCGGGGATTTATCCCCATGATGGTTCTCTTACAGTGAAGCCTCACCAGGTTTTAGTGAGGGGTGGACGTAGGGAGCCCGTCGAGGTCTCGAACCACCTTAAAATCCCTGTGCCTTGTGGTTTGGTTTGTGCGATTGCTTCATTGTCTTCTACCTCATTCATAGGAGATTGATTTTAGATTCACAGTCTCTGATCTGTTTTACAGATACATCTTAATCATACACACACATTGTCTTCCTGTTTGATGTGCATCACACACAAATCCTTCACCTACACATTGTGAGGCTTGGTCCGCATATCTGATTGTTGAGCATATGTCATATCAGAAATCTAGAATGGTTTAATGTCAATAAGTACATATATCTTTATATAGTAAGTCCTTGTTGAGTTTCCGCTGTGTGAGGTCTGATAGTTTTAAATTGGACATAATTTTTAGAGGGATCTATTCAACCCCCCCTTCTAGATCTGTTTTCCTGCACTTCGGGACCCAACAGTTTTTCATTCAAGATGATATATATCAGCCAAAGCCATCACTTGCGTTGATCCGTCAGAGCTGTCATCCAGTCAAGTTCCTTGACAAAATTCTTCAACAGAGAAAGCTTTAAAAACTCAGTCAAAACCTTGCATGAGATAGTCAATAAAAAGCAAGTCGAAACCCTTCAACAATCCTGAATCTAAAGCAACTCAATCAAAATATGCAACATGTGACTAAACTTAGTCAGACCACTTGCGACTTTAAAACAGTCAATGCACTTCTTATGACTGACTATAGTCATAACACTTCTGTGATTGAATGCAATCGAAGCAATCAACTAAGTAAATTTATTTAAATTCTTGCGACATCACTTAGGTGACTAAACATTCAATCAAATGTTATATATATTGCCATTTGTTGGTGGGGTTGGGTACACGCAGAGGGTTTTTTTCATGAAAATCATTATTAAATGGGAATTTACAACGAACCATTCTTGGAAATACATTAACAGGCATATCATTAATGTTCGGGATATTCTACTCACTATCAAAAGTGCTAGAGATATCAAATATCTCATCTTCCTCAATATCAAAATTGCCAAGATGAATCACAAGTGTGAGATGGTCGATTCAAGGTTGGTAAAACTCTAATAATGTGTAAATCAATTATTCCATCCTGACACATAATTGACGATGGAACAATGAATTTTATCGATGCCAACTAACAAATTGCACTTATTCCGATTTGCATAGGCCCATGAACTCACAATGGGTAACAAAAATCTTTATGACTATGCCGTTAAACCCTTGCTCATAGAGGATCATGTGTGTTGTATTTTGAATGATGACAATAATTTTAAGAAAATAGCATTATGATATATTAAATAGGAACTTGAGAATGGTGAAAGAATTATTAGAAATTCAAAGAAAATATATTTGGATTTAAAAGAACAAAAGCCAAAGAAATTAGAACAAGCTAAATATCATGAAGGCTTTTCATTCAAGATGATATATATCAGCCAAAAAGCCATCACTTACTTACATTGATCTGTTAGAGCTTTCATCTAGTCAAGTTCCTCGACAAATTTCTTCAATAGAAAAAGCCCTAAAAGCTTAGTAAAAATCTTGCATGGGACAGTCGATAAAAAGCAAGTCGAAACCCTTCAACTGTCCTCAATCTAAAGCAATGCACTCAAAGTACTCAGCATGTGACTAGACTTAGTCGGACCACTTGCGACTTTAACACAGTCGATACATTTCTTATGACTGACTATAGTCATAACACTTCTGTGACTAAATGCAGTCAAAGTAATCAACTAAGCAAACTTAGTTAAAGTCTTGCGATTGAATGTCACTTGACTACTTCATTCAATTGATTTGCTGAATCACTCAAGTGACTAAATATTCAATCAAATGTTATATATATTGCAATTCAAATGAAATTCAAGTAAGGCATTACTGAATATTATTTTGATTCAACTAATCTTAAATGCAATTGAACAATCATGCTTCATCTGAACAACACTCAAATTATGTTGTTAACTAATTCATTTGAATGTTTTATCTGATAAATTCGGCTACAATATCTTTGACTCATTTCTCAACTGTAACATTAGTCACTTAGATCCAAAGGTGATAAGCTTAAGCAAAATATTCTAAATGACCTTGCTGCTTAGATCATGATAAATTCAGCCATGCCTCATTGATTTACCTCTTAGTTGAAATAACTAAGAGATTGTTCAAACAATGATTGACATAAATCAGTTATACTTTATTTATCCATTCTTTAGTTGATATATTATGTAATTGTAGCTATAAATACTCAAATGTAGAAAGTAGTTGTTCTCCAAAGAAATATCTTTTAAACTAACTTCTGATTATGAGTATGGGTGGGTATCGGGTCGGGACTAGAGACTGTCGTGCCATAAAGGTCACGGCGTTAATTACATCCCCTCGGCGAGGAGAAAACCTTTGATTAATTGCCAAGATAAATTCATGAATATGGCACATGCTGTCTCCCTCAAGATCAATCATGTATTTAGAGAAGGGAATCAGGTGGCAGATTCGCTGGCATCCTATGCCTGTCGTTTAGGCTGGAATAAAATCTTTGAGACACAATCTGACTTGCCTCCTTGTACTAGGGGGGCGGTACTCATGGATAGCCTGGGTTGCCCCTCCTTCCGCATTTAGCCTCGGGTGTAGTCCTGTTCTTAATTGGTACTTCTGGGTTTTTCTTTCAGCTCTTGTACTTCTCAGGGGTATGCCCCGCAGTACTTGTACATATTCTTTCCTTATTATTAATAAAATTTTAGGCACAGGTCTCACCTGGGAGAGTGGTTTCACCTGTCCTTGCTAGGGATAGGCGCACTCGACTGGCCGCTGAACCTGCAGCCTTTTCATAAAAAAAAATTGCCAAGATAAGGGGCCTCATGGCCTAGAATTAGCATAAATAAAATAAATGAGATAGTGAACTCTTGAATCGTGTTAAAATGCCCCTGCATGATGTGTAAACGTTTAAATCATGTTGGTCGCTCAACGACTGTTTCATATCCGGATGGAACTCCGTGTTGAAAGCGTGACGAAGATGGCGATAAAATTCGTGCAAATGTCTACCGAATATATGGCAAATTTAATGAGAGTGTGGGGATAGATCTTGGTGGAGACGGGTCGGGCTTATTGAGCTATTGGTCCGGAGCAATATTGGGTCATGGCCATATTGGGGTGACCCCCGAGGTCCAAACCCGATTTACCGGGGCGTCATTGATATTCCTTTCACCAGTCCGGGAAGTAGGCGTTCTGGAGTGGACTTTATTGTTTTGTTTTTTGGTTATTTAATTTTATTTAGATGCATGCATGCAATTTTTATCTAACCATCGATATTATTATTCATTTATTATTGTCATCATGATTTTCTTTGGTTGCATTTTGTTATTCTTTTAATCCTTGATTTATTCGCTCATTTATTACTTTGGTGGTTTGTTCACTCATCATTTTTTGTTAATATTGTTTATTATTTTCTTGTATTTGTTTCCAGATATGCACTAACCCCGTCGTTAAAAAGTTGTGCCAGAATTTAAAATTTACCAAACTCACTCACCTAAAAATATTAAAATTCAAGCAAAGTGGTGAATATGGGTTGATCCCACGGAGAAGAAATATTTTCAAAATAGTATGGAGGAGAATTCTTATATTTGAAAATCTGAAGTTTGAGTGAGATTAAACTAATGAAAATAAAATTGCATAGAAACTAAGTAAAGAATATGAGAGGGTTAAGGATAGAAATTGGAAAGAGAGAGAGAAAATTAAGAAGACAATTGCACAAAAATTTGAACTTTGTTGCTATGAAAGGTGACAAGTATAGTGTATGTGAAAAATTAAAATTACAACTTGCAAATAAAAGAGAAAGAGGAAGAAATAGGAGCCAATAGGATGAAGAATAGCCGCCGTCTCCTTGCCGTGTCGAGCCTTGAAATTTCACCCCGCCGTGGAAGTAGACGCCGCAGAGAGGACCAAAGGAAGAAGATCCGCCTTGGGATGTGTGAAGAAATATGAAGAGGGAGGTAGATAGATAGAAGAATAAAGGAGAGATAGACTTAATAAAAATGCAGTAGAATCAAGTAGAAAATAGAGGGTGAGAAGAATTAAAATAACTTTAAATCTAGAAGGAATTAGAAGAAGTGGAAGAAGAGAAAGTTGTAGATCAGAGGAAGAGGAAGAAGTTTCATGAAGAGTGCAGAGAGAAAAAATATGAGGAAGAGGGTGAAAATTAAGGAAGAATAGAAGGTATTTGCGCGAATGAATAGTGAAAAATGGGAAGATAGCACCTTGAAAAATTAAGAATAACTTGAAAACAGAGAGGAATTAGAGGAAGATGAAAAAAAAGAAAATTTAGATCTTTGAAAAATGAAGAAGTTTGATGAAGAAACATAGATGAAAAGAGGATCAGAATAGGATGAAAACGGAGGAAGAACAGAATTATGAAAAATCGGGTGAATAGAAAAAAGTGCAGAACTGAACTTTGAAAAATTAAGAATACCTTGAAAACGGGAGAGAATTAGAAGAAGATGAAGCAGAAGAAATTGTATAAGACTTAAAAATGAAGATCTTTGAAGAAGAAAGAAATTTAAGAAAATGACTAGAAAAGTATGAAAATGGGCTTAGAAAACTAGGCTAAAAGGGCTAATGCGTGAACTCCTTCACATGGCACTCTCGGGTGCTTTATATAGTGCAGCAGAGAAGCCACGATCATGCCCTATTGGATTAGCTTCAAATTCAAATTTTCAGCAGTAAAGGTTGATCAAAGGAGGTAACTTGCTATAGATAAAGCCCTCCTTTCCTCAAATAAGTAGAGATAAGCTCAAATCTTAGAAGATAACAACGATCGGGGCAAGCTGGTTCTGTTGCAAACTCTTCTGAAAATGGCAACTTGGCATCGGGCATAAATTAAAATAGCGACTGCTTGAACGGTCGCTCAATCCTTATTTTTATTTTTTTGACAATTTCT
This sequence comes from Amorphophallus konjac, assembly GCA_022559845.1. Lineage (NCBI taxonomy): Eukaryota > Viridiplantae > Streptophyta > Magnoliopsida > Alismatales > Araceae > Amorphophallus > Amorphophallus konjac. The sequence continues at coordinate 156,927,347 of CM040121.1, forward strand.
TTTTTTCATAAATCCAGAAAATAGCGACTTCATGAACGGGCGCAATTTCCTTTTTCTATTTTTCTTGATTTTCCGCATAATTGAATGAGCGCCCGCTTGCGCGGTCGCTTATTCTTTTTTTCATTTCTTTCTTTTCTTTTTCCTTTTCTTCTGATTTTCCGTTCAGAGGGAATAGCGCCTGCATGCGCGATCGCTCATTCTTCTTTCTTTTTCTAGCTATTTTCCTTTTTCTTATTTTATTCAAATGAATTGGCGCCTGGCCTTGTGTCGCAGTATCTTGAATATACGCCCTGGCAGAAGGGCGTTTATTAAACGGCGACCGGAGCTCGATCGCTCATTCCCTGAAAATTTAAAAAATTTAAAATATCAACATATTTTTACCCAGAATGACTGTGTAAGTTCTTGAATATTTCTCACATGATCTTTTTGGCTCAAAAATATAGTAAAAATGTATGCAGACTCAAATACTGGTGAGAATGAGCTTAACTGCTCATGTAGCACAACTTTATTCATTTAAGGCTCAAAGATGACGAATGTGATGCAACTTATGATGTAAAATATAGTATTTATCACACACCCCAACTTACTCATTGCTAGTCCCCTGGCAATGCAAGTAAATTGAATTTTAAGACTAACAAGAGCTTGTAAAATCTACACTCTAATATCCAGCTCTCCTTTCATAGAATTAACCAAAGATTAGGAATCCGGAATCATTAATACACACTAGCCTTATATAGAAAATTAAGGTACATGATCAAGAATTCAAATCAAAGCTCAATAGCACTTGTGCATGTGTTATTGCCAAATCCATAGCTTAGACAATTGAGTCCCCCATTTGCTATTCCAAGCAAGTGCCTTTCAACCCTGCACCTCCTAGATCAGAGCATTAATTATACCAGCTTTATTATCTGCCTTACTTCTTTGTCACTTTGGGATCTTTTATTCCCCACATGATGCTGCACTACCCCTTCACTGTTTTACATGAACCTCAACTCTTGCCTTAGGAGAAGTAGGCCCGGTTACTAAGATCAGGGTTCCCTTTTCTGTGTTGTGCGAACCTCAACACGTCTTAGGTGAAATAGGCCCGGTTACTAAGATTCGGAGCATTTTTCATGGTGTTTCTTATCTTCTCTTTTATTCAATGTGTCTTTTGCGCTTATTTGACAGATAACTTGGCATTTTTTTTTGAAAATATCTCTTTCTTGAGAAGTGCAGAACATCAGACACAATACCCAAAATAGCAGAAGGCTTGCCTTGCTTGTTTCATTAGTGTGCAATGTGATTTTTATTTTCTAAAGTACTCATGAACTTTAAAGAGATTCTTATATCAGTTCTCCATGGCTAGATCGAATAAATTTTCCATCATCCTTCTCTCCAGCCTTTTCTAATCTAGAATCACTTTCAATTTAAGCATGAATCAATAAAACTCAGAATGGGGATTTCATCTATGCAGAATAATATGCAGAAGCTTATGTCAGGTTGTACTATATGTATCATGAAATTGTCTTTCTCCCCCCACCTTAAATGACATTGTCCTCAATGGCATATACAGTTGAAAGCAATAGAATAATGTAATAATCAACACTTCTGAGTAGGAAAGAGACAACATGGTGCACGGGATGTTCTTTCAATTTTCAGCATTCGTACCATGCAAAGAGAAGATCATGAAAAAATATATGTGGCCAAAAGATAAGTTGGTGAGTAGGAAAGAGACAACCTGGTGGACGGGATGTTCCTTCAATTTCTAGCATTCGTACCATGCAAAGAGAAGATCATGAAAAAATATATGTGGCCAAAAGATAAGTTGGTTATTAGCATGATTGATTGTTTTATGCAACGCATATGCTAACAATTCTTCTTCCATAGGTGTCATGTAAAAATCAACACTCAGTATTTTGGGTTTGACCTTTATAGCATACCATGATGAATCAAGTAGGTCAAACGGACCGCCCCGGTCAGAAATTGGAATAGGAATTATCATATCATCAATTATAAAATATTCCTCTTTAAGGTCATTATAAGTATTGAAAACATTAATGCAGACCTTATTATCAAGCAAAATGTCCTGCTCTTCCTCACTTTTAGAGATTTCATAAACATTAGTGAGGTGAGAAGGGATCAAAGGGAGAGGAAGCAAAGGATCAGTGTTAAGGAGCTTAGGAGAATCAACAGTGAAAGAAGCATACTCCTCAACATTATGAAGCTTGGAAGGTTCAATGGAATCAAACAAATCGGCCAACATGAAAGTGTCCAACACAAATTGAGAGTTATCCATGTCAGGAATAGATATCAAATCAATATCCTCCCCTTGATTTAGAGATGCCCAATCGAGATAAAAGTTATGAATGGTACCCGCCTCCTCCTTTACCCAAGAGAGATCATTAATTGTCTTACTCAATTCATTCTCCACTTGCACATCCTCTTCAACCTTCCCTTGGAACAAGGTCTCCTCAAATTCAATAAGGGAAGCAAATGAGATTTGATTATGGACTCGCTCATTACTTTCTTCTTATATATTCACCCCCAACTTGAGATCATCAACTTCTTTAGAACCCTTCTCGTAATGGCAATTAAGCTCATGCTCCTCTAACTCAACTTTTCGATCATCATCATAGCTATAGCTAACTCCCTCAAAAACTTCCTGATAAGACTCCTCCATATTTCCCACATGATCTAAATCGAGAGTGATTTGAGTATTGTGTTCATGGGAAACTATGGGTTGTTCATAAAAGCTTTCAGTATTGTCAAGTCGTGGAAGTTGATAATCAGAATTGGCATTAAAGTAGCTAGGCAATTGATCTAATTCCATGCCCTTGATGGTTTTCGCAAGTTGATCTAGTCGGGCTTGATTTTGGGCCATGATGAGATGAAATCGATTAATTCTCTCCTCCTGATTAAGAGTTGAGCGTGGAGGAGATAGATGTGTAGACTGAGAAGTACAATTTGAGGGGTAAGAAGTTGAATAATGATCAACTTGATAGTGAGATAGGGGTGAGGATGTGGGTTGTCCTCCATAGTGGACTTGATCCTGAAAACTATTTAAAGATGGAGCCCAATTTTGATAGAATTGATCTGGAGGATTTTGGGCCAGGCCTTGATAAGAATCCCAAGAATTATTATATTGTCCTCCCCCATAAGAATCATAAGAAGGTATGGAGGGTCTTTGAGCAATTTGGGCTTGTTCTTGAGGGTGAAATGAATTATAAGACCCATGAAGGAATTGAGTGGATTGGATATGATCTTGGTTAAAGGAATTAAGTTGGGTCCCCATGAGTGATGGGCTTTCATTATTAGAGGGGCTTCCATTATAGGCTGACCACAAGTATGGATTGTCGTATTGGGCTAGGCCAGGTTGGGTGAAAGGTGGAGGTTGAGTGGGACTATTGTTAACATAATGGGTCGGCTTGGCCCATATGCCATTATGATCATGATAATAAGGTGGAATGAAGGAATTTAAATTCATAGCCCAAAGAATAGATCAAGAAACATGGGCCAACAAGTCCACCTCATCGAATTTATTAACCCACTCAAAGATTGATATTTTCTCACCTAATTTTTTTTAAATTTTTTTTCTTTTCTAAATTATGCAAATGCAATAACAACTATACGAGTTATGAATGCAAAAATGACGACTTTTTTTATTTTTTATTTATTTTCATACAAATGAGTTTGGAAAATAATGCAATGAATCAAACACTATATGAAAGGAAAGTGAGGATGTTTTCTCTTTTTTTTTTGAAAAGAAGAATTGGTACTCACTACTAAATTGGTCAACCGGCCAGGTAAGATGTGGAGTTGTGGGAGGCTCTCCCTACTTTCGTAAGGTCCTAATTAATAACCACAATCTCACTTGGGCGTTTGCCACAAAAACTCTAGCCTTAGACACTAATGTTCCAAAATAATAATAAATTCTAAAACTCTCTTTTTTATATGTGAAACATTCTAAGGGCAATTTACCTTCAAGGTGCTTATTGGTACAACCTGCCCGGCGTCCGTGAGGGAATCCACCGGTGCGGGGACTTATAGAGGTCTTGAAAAAGAAAATTCTAATCTAAAGAGACGGAATGCTCAATAGAGGGTCTTTCCAATTCCAAAAAGGATGTAAGGAACCTAACTTGTCCTTTAGAAGGGGAAAGAGATGAGAGGAAAGAAAACTTTTTTTTTTCAAATAATGATGCAAGTAGATAAGAACTCAACTAAAATGCACAATGCATGAAAATAATACAACTAAGATGAAAGCATGATGACATGATGAGATTTTTCTCTATTTTCTGATTTATGATTTTTTTTCAGAGAGTTATTTTTTTAGATTTTTTTCCTTTTAAAGAGAGAGATGAAGAAAATATAACTATCAACTAAAAATAGCAAACAATATGCAAAACTACTGTAAAATAAAGCCTAAAAATATGTTTTTAGTGTTATCTGGTTTTATGATTTTTCTGGATTTTCAGGAATTTTTTAGATTTTTTTAGAATTTTTCAGAATTTATCAAAAACATGATCTTTGCCTACGTTTACTGACCTTTAGCGACGCTTGAATTTCCTGGAATTTCTGAATTTCTATTTTCTGTTACAGTTTCAGGTTTCAGTGACGCTTTCTGTGATAAATTATTTCTTGAGAATTTGTAGGTCCGAATTTCTGAGAATTTCTGGATTTTTCTGATTTTTTAATTTTTTTTCTTGCAAAATAAAACACATAAAAATGAGAAAACTATATACAAATCAAACCCAAGAATTTTCAACCATTAAAAATTATTTTTTTCCAGACAACGATGCCAAAAATTGATATACACTAACCCCTTCGTTAAAAAGTCGTGCCATAATTTAAAATTTACCGAACTCACTCACTTAAAAATATTGAAATTCAAACAAAGTGGTGAATACGGGTCGATCCCACGGAGAATAATATGTTCAAAATAGCATGAAAGAGAATTCTTATATTTAAAAATCTGAAGTTTTAGTGAGATTAAACTAATGAAAATAAAATTACATAGAAACTAAGTAAAGAATATGAGAGGGTTAAGGATAGAAACTGGAAAGAGAGAGAGAAAATTAAGAAGGTAATTATACAAAAATTTAAACTTTGTTGCTATGAAAGGTGGCAAGTATAATGTATGTGAAAAATTAAAATTACAACTTACAAATAAAAGAGAAAGAGGAAGAAATAGGAGCCAATATGATGAAGAATAGCCGCCGTCTCCTTGCCGTGCCCAGCCTTGGAATTTCACCCTACCGTGAAAGTAGACGCCGTCGAGAGGATCGAAGGAAGAAGATCCACCTTGCGATGTGTGAAGAAATATGAAGAGGGAGGTAGATAGATAGAAGAAGAAAAGAGAGAAAGACTTAATAAAACGCATAAGAATCAAGTTGAAAATAGAGGGTGAGAAGAATTAAAATAACTTTAAATCTAGAAGGAATTAGAAGAAGTGGAAGAATAGAAAGTTGTAGATCAGAGGAAGAGGAAGAAGTTTCGTGAAGAGTGCAGAGATACAAAACATGAGGAAGAGGGTGAAAATCAAGGAAGAACATAAAGTATCTGCGTGGATGAACAGTGAAAAATGGGAAGATAGCACCTTGAAAATTGAGAATAACTTAAAAACGAAGAGGAATTAGAGGAGGATGAAAAATAAAAAAATTTAGATCTTTAAAAAATGAAGAAGTTTAATGAAGAAACTTAGATGAAAAGAGAATTAGAAGAGGAAGAAAATGGAGGAAGAACAGAATTGTGAAAAATCGGGTGAACAGAAAAAAGTGTAGAACTGAACTTTGGATAACTAAGAATAGCTTGAAAACGGGAGAGAATTAGAAGAAAATGAAGAAGAAGAAATTGTAGAAGACTTAAAAATGAAGATCTTTAAAGAAGAAAGAAGTTTAAGAAAATGACTAAAAAAGCATGAAAATGGGCTTAGAAAACTAGGCTAAAAGGGTTAATGCGTGAACTCCTTCCCATGGCACTCTCGGGTGCTTTATATAGTGCAGCAGAGAACCCACGATCATGCCCTATTGGATTAGCTTCAAATCCGATTTTTCAGCAGCAAAGGTTGATCAAAGGAGGTAACTTGCTATAGATAAAGCCCTCCATTCCTCAAATAAGTAGAGATAAGCTCAAATCTTAGAAGATAACGATCGGGGCAAGCTGGTTCTGCTGCAAACTCTTCTGAAAATGGCAACTTGACATCGGGTGCAAATTAAAATAGTGACTGCTTGAACAGTCGCTCAATCCTTATTTCTATTTTTTTGACAATTTCTTTTTTTCATAAATTTAGGAAATAGCGACTTCATGAACGGGCACCGTTTTCTTTTTCTATTTTTCTTGATTTTCTGCATAATTGAATGAGCGCCCGCTTGTGCAGTCGCTTATTCTTTTTTTCATTTCTTTCATTTCTTTTTCCTTTTCTTCTGATTTTTCGTACAGAGGGAATAGCGCCTGCATGCGCAGTCGCTCATTCTTCTTTCTTTTTCCAGCCATTTCCCTTTTTCTTATTTTCTTCAAATGAATTAACGCCTGGCCTTGTGTCGCAGTATCTTGAATATACGCCCTGGCAGAAGGGCATTTATTAAATGGTGACAGGAGCCCGGTCCCTCATTCCCTGAAAATTCAAAAAATTTAAAATATCAACATATTTCTACCCAGAATGACTGTGCAACTTCTTGAATATTTCTCACATGATCTTTTTGGCTCAAAAACATGGTAAAAATGTATGCAGACTCAAATACTGGTGAGAATGAGATTAACTACTCATGTAGCACAACTTTATTCATTTAAGGCTCAAAGATGACGAATGTGATGCAACTTATGATGTAAAACATAGCATTTATCATTTCCCAATTTTTTACTTTGTTTGCTTCCCCTTTTTTTTAAGAGGGGAGAGAGGTAGATTAGGGGATGAACCGGCGCATAAGCGAGAGAGGCGGAGAGGGAGAGAAGGGTGAATCAGCGCAAGGCAAGAGGAGGGTGAAGAGAGTGAATCGGCGTTGAGGAGAGAGGGAGAAGAGGGGATTGAGTCGGCGCAGAGAGAGGAGCATGAATAGAGAGATGTGGGGAGTGAACCAGTAAGAGAAGCGCTCGTGCGCGAGCCGGTTCACCTCTGCCTTCTCCCCCCTTTTTTTAATGGGAGATTGAATTGGCGCGCATGGCAAGAGAGAGAGAGAGAAAAAAAAAGTCTAGAAAGGGGCAAGTCGACTTGGCCAAAGGGAAAAGTCGACTTCCCCCCCTCGCAGCATCAGAACAAGGGACAAGGGGGCAAGTCGACTTGGGGCCTAGCCAAGTCGACTCGCCCCCGACCGGCCAAAGGCTTTTTTGTTGTTTTTGTGTTTAGAGTGTTCGTTTAGCAACATAGATTAATGAATCTTTTTGGGTGTTTGAGGTATACATATTCATGAGTATGAAGGGGGTTTATTATGCATGGGTGTGGGGCTTGTTCTGTGCTTATGATGCATCTGACTTAATGCATAAGATGTACCTGTCCTGTTTTGTTTGAGATGAGCCCATGGGGCTACCCATTTTTAGTGTTTGTTCATGAAGATGTGGCAGGTAATGCACATGAATTTGATATACATGAGGTCGACGCAGAGGAGCTGATCGGGAAAAGCAAGGGGTCATCGACGCAGGGGGTTCAGCAGAAATGTTCATGTGGGTGCAGGAGAACATATATGCAGTTTAATGCATGCATGGAGCTTACAGAGCTCTTTGTGTAGGTTTATGCCAAGGATAATGCCATGCCTCAACGTGTGTGAGGGAGGGGGAGTGTTTAGATACACTTAAGTTCATAACTGTAGAGATCCTCTATTTTTTTGGTCCATGAGAGGTCCGTGTCAATGCATTTGATGCTTTAGGGGTCCTTTTATTCATTTTTTTGTTTACTCAGCCACATTTTCATGGTTAGCAATGTTCAGATATGCTTTTTTTGTTTGTCACGTTTCTAGCGGAATTTCGGCAGCATGATGCGCAACAAACACTCGTCGTTAAAATACTGTGCCACAATTTCAAAAATATACCACACTCACTCACTAAAAAGATTTTAATTCAAAGTAAAGTGAAGTATGAGTCGATCCCACGAGGAGGACAATTTTCTTTGTAAATAAGTTGGAAAACTCTTGTATTTTTGAAAGCAAGGTTTGAGTGAGTTTTTGGAAAATAGAACTAAGATTGCATGAATGAAATTAAACCTATCTAAGAATATTAGGGGGTTGAGAAGAGAAATTTATAGGAAGTGGAGAGAGAAAAAGAATAACACTTGCAAAAATTAACTTTTATTGCTAGAAAGGAAAGATTACAAGTCTATGAAAAATAAAAATTACAACTTGAATGAAACTAAAAGAAAGAGGAATAATCAAGAGCCAGAAAAGTGTAGAAGAATAGCGCCGTCCAATCCTCTTCGATCCTTTGAGGAGATCGCCCTGCCTTGGAGATGAACGCCGCCTTTAGAGCACCGAAGAAGAACTTCCGTCAAAAGGGAATTTTTAAGAGATGAGAGGAAGGAGAGATAGAAGATAGAAGAAGAGGAGAAAAAGGATTTAAAACATGTATAAGTGTGTGCTGTTGAAAACAGAGAGAAGAGGTGAGAGAGAGAAGAGAAATTGAGAGGGTCCGGGAGAGTGAAAACAGTAAACAGTAAAATAGGAATAATAAAAATAGAGTAAGAGGAAAATTAAAATAACTTTACAACTATGGAGAATTAGAAGATGTGGAAGAAGAAGAAGTTGAATATCTTGAATAGAGGAAGAACTTTGGTGAAGAGAGCAGAGGGATAAAAAAATCAGAAGAGGGATAAAACGTTAGAAGAATAGAGAAAGACGCGGATGAACAGTAAAAATCGTAAAAAGTTGAACTTTAAAAATGGAAGTGTAATTTAAAAATGAAGTAGAATTAGTAGAAGAGGAAGAAGAAGAAAATCTAGAGCTTTGAAAAATGAAGAACTTTGCTGAAAATACTAAGATGAAAAGAACAATAGAAAAGCATGAAAAAGGCTAGAATCCATCGTTCGGTTCTCATGGGCATCCTTTTATAGTGTTTAATTAGTTCCACTTGTACAAGGCCTTAGAGATCAAGTCCAAATCCATCTTTCCCTCAAAATCCTATTTGAACTGAGTGTGTTGCCATCAAAAGAGTCCTTCTTGCATGAAATATGGGAAGATAATCATGTTTGGAGCTGGTAGCTTCCATCTTGGCTTCTGACTGTAAATGGCGTCCACTGCAGTGGCCGCTATATCCAAAAAATGGCGCCTTAAGTCTGGATGCTATTTCTAATTAGCGTCCATGTCTCAACCACTATATCTTTATTATCTTATGTTAATAGTTTCCTTACTTTTCGTGCAAAAGATTTGGCATCTTCTTGAACGGCCGTTAATTTATTTTTCCATTTTTTAACCCCTTTAATTTCTATTTCTTTCATAGGACTGCTTCAAATTGGCGGCCGTATGTTAGCCGCTATTTCTTGATTTGGCGCCCTTCCAAACAGGTGCTGATTTAAAATGGCGACAGAGCTCTAGACGTTCATTCTTCCATCTAAAGACATGCTTCAAATTAGCATCCATTCAGAACATCACTGATTCTCTGAATTAGTGCCTTTTCACATAGGCATTGTTTAATTGGCGTCTGGCCTCTGATCGCTCATTCATGCATCTTTCAAGAAATGGCGTCAAATCTTTGGTCGCTAATTCCTACAATAGTGAAAATCCATTGTAAATGCCAAAAATAAATTATGCAATTTATCCCTTATGCAAGTTCATATCTCACGTAGTCATTATGGCTTTCAAACTATGATAATTTCATGCAAACTTAATTTGTTTGTGATATTGGAGTTAATTATCCAAACTACATAACTTTATTCTTTTAATGCTCAAAGATGACATATGTGATGCAAATTATGATATGAAATATGACACTCATCACACACCCCAATTTACTCATTGCTAGTCCCTTAGCAATACAATCAAAATTAGAATTTAGGACCAACAAGAGTTTACAAAGTTCATACCTTCATATCTAACTCTTTCTTTATAGAATTAACTGAAGATTAGGAATCCGGAAGCATTAATGTGCATTAGCCTTTAAGTTGGAAATTAAGAACATGACTAAGAATGTATCCAAAAGCTTAGTAGCACTTGTGCAAGTGTAATACTAAATCCACAGCATAGACAATTGCATTCCTCATTTGCTATTTTAGATAGGTATCTTTCAATCTCTGCACCTCCTAGATCCGAGCATTGAGTACAGTAACTTTTTGTCTACCTTATTTCTTTGTCCCTTTTGAGATTTTTTTCTCTCTTTTTTTCATACACACTTCATGCTGCACAATCTTTCACATTTTGATGTGAACCTCAACTCTTACCTTATTAGAAGCAGGCCCGGTTACTAGGATCAGGGGCATTTTTCATGGTGTTTTATTTTTTTCATTTTACTTTTACACTTATTTGATTGATAGAACTTGGCAGAAAGCTTTTCTAAAAACATCTCTTCCTTAAGAAGTGCAGAGTATCAGACACCATACCCAAAATAACTAAAGGCTTGTCCTGTTTATTTTATTAGCGTGTAGAGTGATATTTTTTCTAAAGTGATAAAGAACTTTAAAGAGATTCTTTCATCAGTTTTCCATGGCTAGATCGAATAATTTTTCTATCATCCTTCTCCCTAGTCTTTCATATTCCAGAATTACTTTCAATTCAAACATGAATCAAGAAAACTTAGTCGGGGATTTCATCTTTTCACTTTCATGCAGAAATGTAGGTAAGAATGATATGCAGGACATTATGCAAGAACTCCTGTCAGGTTGTTTTATATGCATCATTTTCTCCCCCCCCCCTAGCTTGAATGACATTATCCTCAATGGCATATGTAAGCAATAGAAACATCATGACAATGTAACAATAAATATTGCTGAGTAGGAAAGAGACAATCTGATATGCGGGGTGAAACTCCATTATTGATATGAACGGTGACAGCTTTGTTGAGTAGTGGATAGCATATCTAGAGGGGAGGGGTGAATAGATCTTCCCCTCTTTTCGTAGAACACCCCTCTTTACAGCTAGATAAGAGAATCACAGCAGAATATAACTAGCTTAGCGTAGCACACAACGATTTGCTTAGCAAGATGAATAAGTAATATATCGATTCGAACCTAAGCATGCATCTAGCACAAAATAATCGCATAAGCAAACCACAACACAAAGGATTTTAAGGTGGTTCGGACTGAATCTCCAGTCCTACGTCCACCCCTCACAAAACCCGGTGAGGCTCCACTAGCGTAACGCACTGAACCGTAAATCGGAAAGACCTCCGATTGCCTTCCTACTAACCACAGGTAGGGACGTCAACATCGCAGATCAGACAACTTCCGATTGCCTTCCTACTAACCACCGGTAGGGACGATCTTCAGTTTCAAATGTTTGAATGAAATGGAAAGAGAACAAGATGAAAATGCTCAAACAAGATATAGAGATATGCTAAAATGAAATAGATCTTGTCTGAGATGACTGAAGCTTGAATCTTCTTTTCTTCACACGATGTAGACAACCAACAGAAGCTTCTTTCTTCTTCACAAAGCTCTCTTCTTGATTCAGCAACAATGACTTCTTCTTCCTTGTGAAATGAGCTTCCTTGGATTTCCTTGAGTTGATGAAGAAGACTATGGATGTAGCTTTGATCACCCTTGAGAACCTTGATTGCTTCTAGCTTCCTTGGAGGTTGCTTGCTTCAGCTCTAAGCTTGAATCACCTTGGAATTGATGAAGAACTTCTGCACGGAGTACTGTTCACAGCTACAGTACCTCTTCTTCCAAGCTCCTCTCCAGCCTCTCTTGTTCTCCCTTTGATTCAAAATGATCAATTTTGGGTTTCTAACCCTCTTGCATTGGTTTTATATCTTTTGAATGGTCCATAGACACCCCCAGACCAGATCCACAATCCATGGGAGATTGGGTGACTTTAGGATTAAAGAAATACAAGGAAAGGGGCTGGCCTCGAGGTGGAAAATGAAGTCAACATTTGTTGGCTCGGGGCTGGCGATCGACCGGAGGTTGGTGGCGGTCGACCGCCACTGAGAAACCCTGTAGAAATTTTGATTCTGGAATTTTCAATCGACCGCCCTGGGCTGGCGGTCGATCACCACTGATAATCCTGCAGACAGTGAGCTGCTGGAAATTCCGGTCGACCGCCCCTGGGCCAGCGGTCGACCGCTGGCTGGGGAAATCCCAGGTTTCCCTGGTTCAGTCCGTTAACCCCTTTAGCAGCTCATTCACGTCGGTGGCATCAAACCTTTTAGAATCTTGAGGATTTCTACTGAGCCTTTTGACTCTTGAAGTTAACATATTAAAGGTATATTGCTCCTATAATCAAAATTTTGTTCTGGGGGCTCTGCCCCCGGAAACCCCCGCAAGGGGCATTGCCCCCTTGAGCCCCGCGACCTGACCGGGCAAGTCGATCCACGTGCGAGGGCGCAATCATTGAGCTTTCACTTTTTTCATCTCCACTCCATTCCTTGGCTTATCTGTCATGAAAGAACATCAAGTATTTCAGTCATATGAGAGTGGAAAGCATCAATGACTTATAGTGTTCAGCCATTATCAAAACCATGAATATCAAATGACTCAAATGACCACAGGGGCACAACATTCTCCCCCCTTTTGATGATGGCAACGCTGTGAGTCATTATGTGGTAGTAATATCTAAGATGGCAAAGTTTATAACATATGTAGTTCAAGATCCATGATGATGAAAGCATGTGAATGCGGATATGTATCCATGGATGATCAGTATGGATGATCAAAGCGTGTGAATTAGTATGCATGATTACAAAGAGATTTCTCCTTCTTTGACTCCCCCCCCCTTTGACACTCATAATCACAAAGAGATATGTATGCATGGACAATCACAAAGGATATTCCCCCATAGACCACTCACAAAGGTAACTCACAAAAGTCTCCCCCTTTGACAACAACAAAAAGGAGGGGTAAGGTAGAGTCGATGACAAAAGTCTTAGTGACAGAGCTGAATAGGAGTTTAGAGCAAGCCATTATATGCAAACCTTAAACATGCAGTGAGCAATATACATGGTTCAAAGCTAATGAAATCTGAGATCATCAACATAGTTCGAAAAGCATCTACATCCATGTTTTAATAGAAATGAACCAGAAATGCATATCATGGCATTGGTGAACTTTCCTTTGTCATATACATTCATATTCAATTACTCCATCGGGAATAGCACAAACTAGTATTGAGGTTAAACAAGTATGACTAAAGCATGGAATTTTATGAATTCAGCATTGGTTTGCATGATCTTTTGCAGTTTTATTCACATGACTCATATTTTACGAACAATCGAGTCTAGTACATGCCTCCTATCCGTAAGAATACACGTTGTTTAGACGCCAGTATTCCTAGGTATTTGGTAAGACTAACTGTTATGCTTCAGAATGAACAGAGATAGCAAAGTCACGTCATGACATATCCGATCTCATTTCTTTGATGAGAAGATATATTTCTCAGTAATTATGCTAGTGCTCTGCCTAGAGTCCAAATTAATTAAGACAGAGATAACAGGGGCACATCATGACATATCATTCGTCACTTATTTTGAGGACGTGACATATTTCTCCATGCAACAATATCATTACTCTGTCAAATTGATTTTCACGAACTCCAGCTCATCAAGGTGTTTAATAACAATACTAAGCTTTAGCAACTTCAACCAACGTTGCAATGACGTTTGAATTTTTAGATTTCAGGATAGTCATTCAAGGCACATCATGCAATCTCTAGTTAAAGTCTATTAGCACCACAGAACATAGATGATTTCAAAAGAAATATCAGAACTTCAAGAAAATCATTAAATCTGAACCATTTTCATTTGATGGACAATCATTAGTTAATATAATAGAAAGCTCTTACGCCATAGTTCTATCGGTCTCATGATCTCATATTCAGGCTAGAAGCCATTGAGGTTCAGATTGTAAGAGAGTAAGAGAAGCAACAAGACTTCCTCTAAGGATATGCAATGGATGCACTCAAGGAATTATGTTTGAAGCAAGTGTAATGACAATTGTCAAGGAGAGGTTGACTTGAACCATGCAGGGGTTGACCTGGTCAAACATGAAGTTGGCAGAGATGAAGTGCATGACCCAACACATGGTTGTACACGTATTCATGGCAACAGAATGAAAATGAAACATATGCATGAATACTTCAAAAAGATAACTCCCCCTTACTATATGGCCTATATGCGATAGTGACACATGATACTTGGAGGAAGTGAAACCTCACGCATATTGAGTTCTTCTAGACAAGCATAACATGCCTTTCCATACATCAACATTTAATATACCATGGCCATGCAAGTATGATGCTACACAAACCATGCAATGCATCGTGAACATGAATTCAACTTTATTATGCATTATGACTACATGCAATGCTACACCATATGCAAAAGGACATAATTACATATAAACAATGCATGGAAACCAATATGCAAAAACACACAACTAAATTGAACAAGATCATCATTTCAATTTTTATTGGCCTGAGGTCGGCAAAGACCAAGCTCCCTTCTGAGTGTTGTAAACCTGTCATTACACAAGGGCTTGGTGAAGATATCAGTAATTTGATTGAGAGTATCAACAAAATGTAGCTCAAAGTTTTTCTTAACGACCTCATCTCTAATGAAGTGATGCCTAATCTCAATATGCTTAGTCCTAGAGTGCTGGACTGGATTTTTTGCAAGGTTGATAGCACTAGTGTTATCACATAGAATTGGGACACAACCAAGATCCACTAAGTAGTCTTGGAGTTGGTGTTTAATCCACAACACTTGGGTGCCACAGCTCCCCACAGTAACATATTCTGCTTCTGTAGTTGAGAGGGCAACCGAGTGTTGTTTCTTGGAGGCCCAAGAAACTAAACACCCGCCCAGAAACTAGCAATAGCCACTAGTACTCTTGCGATCCAACTTGCATCCGGCGTAGTCCGCATCAGAATAAGATATAAGAGATAAATCACATGATGACGGATATCACAATCTCAAATTTTGAGTTCCGGTAAGATATCTTAGGATACGTTTGACGGTAGTCAAGTGGGATTCTCTAGGACTAGCTTGAAATCTAGCACAAAGTGTAGAGCCCCAAAATTTATAAAAGTAATTTCTAGTTATTTAAATAATATTCTGGTATTAATTGGGCTAAATAATCAATATAAGGCCAAAATTGTGTTAATCAATTAACCCAACCCACTTAATTGAAGTCTAAAAGGGTTTAGGACCAAGACCATTAGGTTTGGCCCATATTCTAGAAGGTATTTAAGCCTATCCACGAATATTTAAGGATAAATACTAATAATATAAGATAATGATTTGGATAATTAACAAAAGAGCTTTTATAAATTGAAACTCTAAGCTACGATGACTGTAACGGTCTATCGCAAGACCGCCACAGCCATGTAACGCATGGGCACTTGACCGTTACATTCCTGTTAGTTCCGTAAGTGAAGGGACTCATGAAAGGATTAGAACTTGATGTTCCTATCCACTATGGATCGACTTGGGAAGGATTGTAAAAACTCTAAGGACTCTTAGAGATTAGGATTTGATGAAATAAGGACTCTAAACTCGATCTAATCCTCAAACCCTAGCCTAAACTCTATAAATAGGGCATAGTTCTGAACTGTGCGACCCTTACTTTTTGGACGTAAAGAAGCAAGGTAAGGAGTCATTATCTCAGGTAAGTTCTTTAGAATAATTTTTTTACAATACTTTAGACTAACTCCCCTCTGAATTTCACATCTTTAGGTCAAGAGGGCGTGGAGTTAGAGCCTAAAGAAGTTGCTAAAAAAGTCACAAGAGAAGGAAGAGATCTAGGGCAAGGTTCTCAACCAAATTCAGAAACTACAGTCTAAGTAAGAGGTAGGTTATCTCATGAACGGTAAAAACAGCATGATAGGACTAAAATCCCTCTGGTTTGATTGAATTCCATGCATTATAGAGCATTGATTTCATGTTTTATTTGTTCTATGCACATCATGCACCTCTTAGCCAAATTAAGGAATTAAAACATGACTATTCATCTATTCCTGATTACCTATGCATGTAGATGGCCTTACTTCGTTAACATGACTAGAAGCTCATCATGTTTTGATAAAAGACATGATGTGAGTTGATCTCTTAGTTTTTATGATTGTTTTCTGTTAGCAGATACTGTAACGCACTAGCATAGGACCGTCACTTTGAAGTAACGGCCCTACGACAGACCGTTACAAATTCTGTAGTATTTGAATTGCACTGATGTTTTTAACGCGCTTGGACAGACGCGTTACAATCATGTAACGGCTGGGTCCTGACCGTCACTTTCATTGTGACGCCCCATCTCCAGACCGTTATATCCTGTGTTCTGTCAACCCTCTGACTGAATACAACCTGCCAATCTTATTATGGTTAAAACTTAGTTACCTAAGTTTTAAACCTAATCATGTGATTTTAAGGATATTTGATTATTCATGATAGGTATTGCATGTTTTGTCATCACTTCTACTTAAGTTATGTTAAACCAAATTCTATAGTCTTGTACTATAAAGCATGACTTTTTAACATTGTATTGACGGAGTTTTTATCATGATTTTCACATTGATTATACATATCTCTCTCTGTCAATAGAGTCAATTCTATAAGTAGATGGCACATATTCCAGTATGTTGTCATTAGTTCACACTTTGCACTATAGGAACACAATCTTGGACATGAGGACCTCTCTATTGGATAATCCTTCTAATGGACTAGAAAATCATTGTTTCAAGGCCTCCGTAATTCTCCGCAAGCCAGGGATTCTCACTAGGACGCCGAGTTGGTTGTACCAATGAAAGCCCATTAATTAGAACACTCTATCGTGGTTTTGATTCTTGAAATGTAACGGCCTTGAACTGGACCATCAGGCTCACGTAATGGCCCAGGGCCAGGCCGTCACATTCCTCTGAGTCTATTTTTATCTTTCTGGACTCGGATCACTTTAACGGCCCATTACTGGCACGTTACATAATGCAACGGCTCAGCATATGACCGTTACATAGCTTGTTTATGTTAACCCAAGGTTTGACCAAGGGTTGATATTCCTATGATTCTAGACAAACCTTGATGATCTAGAACTTGTCATATTGCTTAAATTGATCTAAAAGAAATGGAAGTTAAGGAAAATACCGTTATGCTGTCGATTTATTCTATAAGCATAACTTAGTTCAAATATCATTCTTGATCTCATATATTCAAAATTGAAGCATTCATTCATTGATTATTGTTATCATGGAATTATTGGAAGTGCTATATTCTTGGCCATACTTTACTGTTATACTGCGTGGAAGTAGCTTAATTTATAACTGAAGATGCGATCGAGCACTGATTGTGTTCAAGGGCTCTATGCTAGTCCCCTCGGCTGATTGCCGGAAACATACTATTTTATAAATCATGGGGTATGATGCTACTGGCGTCGCATTGCGCTGGGAGTACTATTTCTGTAAATAAGTGAAGATCCACGGCATGACATGACATTCTTGCTTGATATTCCACAGAAATTCACGAAGCACTTGCTCTTAAGCATAAGATGCTAAAGTGAGGAATATGTGGCTTGCTAGTACAATCTCGTTACATTCTTGTTCATGGAAGGCCAATATCATGTTCTTGTTATATTCTTGCTAGCTCATTCTTGATCATTCTATCTTACATGGTTATCTTGTTTCTATTGATTTGATCGCATGATGGATTCGCATTGCATGATTTTACCTTATTTCTTTAGAGTAAAAATGATAATTACTTAAATAGTGCCTTTATGTTGATGCGAAGATACCTACTGGGCAAGTGTGCTCATGACCTATTTTCCAATGTTTTTCAGGAGATGGAAATAGTTCAGATTCGGATTCGGGCTATACTAGTAGTGGATCCGGAAGCGAGTGAAAGTGTTATAAAGATGAGAGTGAAGACTTAGGAAGTTAAAGTGTCTAGATTGAGTCAATATAATTTTCCTATTTCTTGAGTCTAGTAGAATGGAAATTAAATTAATGATTGTATCTTGAATATTGATCATTTATGAAATAAAGTTGGAGTTTGAATATTATTGTACAATTGTATTTATTTATGTGATTGTCTTACGCTCTGATTGATTCTTGCTTGTAAGAGGCTTACCATGCCGGCTGTTTACGCTCCCCGAGCAAGTCTTCCGCTGTAATTACAGGCTCGGGGCGTGACAGTTAAGTTGGTATCAGAGCCTAAGTCTCAAGACTTAAGGAAAAGAGTCATGTCATAGGATAAGTCCAAGGTTAAGGACCCCTACCTATGAACTAAGGAAAATTTCCACACCCATGTGAGGATTGGGTAGAACCCGGGATAAGAAAGCTAATTAGCCTTAAGAATTATTTTGATTCATTCCAATTTCATGAGAAATAACAAGTTGTTATTTTCTCTCAGGTACCTTATTATTCTTATCATGGCTCATCGTGTAGATTGGGACGGTATGCAACAAACTGTTGCCGGCCTCACCCAGGCACTGCAAACTATAGCACAAGGTGGTACGGGGGCAAGGGCAGGAGACCTTCATCGCAATTTTCGGAGTCTAAATCCTCCGCGTTTCTATGGATCTTCCAATCCAGACGAAGTAAAAAATTGGATCGACGAGATGAATAGGATATTTGATGTTATTCAATGCACTGATCAGGAGAAGGTCCATCTAGCTACGTTCCAATTAAACAAGGATGCTCGCACTTGGTGGAAATCGGTTCCGGCACCTCCAGCCGATGCGCCACATACATGGAACGTTTTTCTCACTTTATTCTGTGCCAAATATTTCTCCGAGCATGTAAAGGAAAGGAAGGCTATGGAGTTTGCCTCCCTTCGTCAAGGGATGATGTCCGTGGCAGAATATGAGTTACAGTTTTCAAGACTAGCACCGTATGCACCACATTTAATTAGTACAGACTTATTAAAAGTAAACTGATTTATGGACGGGTTACGGCCCGGTTTCATTCAACAACTGGGGACACAGAATATCCGCACTTATGCGGAGATGGTTCAAAGGGTATATTTATGCGAGAGGACCTTAGAGAAGGTCGAAAGGTTGAAAGGAAAGGGAGAAGAATCTAGTCGGCGCTCTGATCGGTATTATAAAAAGGAAAAGTTCAGCATCACAGAACCATACAAAAGCCGTGATAATAAGAAAAGATCAAGGAACGGGAATGGTGGAAGTTCTCTAAAGAGTAGTAAAAAGGTGAAGGAAGAAAAGGAGCAAGTCGCCTCGGCGTGCACCTTTTGTGAGAAATTCGGCCACTCGGCTGAAGAATGCTAGAAGCGCCTAGGTGTTTGTTTGCGTTGTGGGAGTAGGGAGCATCGTGTGCCAGATTGCCCCCTTATGAAAGACCAACCAAATAATGGAGGACGTAGGAGGCAGGCTCGCCTCAATGCAGTTATAGATGAAGAAGAATCGCCCAGGGATCAAAATGATGGGCTCATGGAAGGTACTCTTCAAATCTGTTCTCGTCCTGCATTCATGCTATTTGATACTGGTGCTTCTCATTCTTTTATCTCCACCACTTTTGTAAAAACCTTACCAACTGCATCAGTTCCCCTACCTTCAGATCTCGCTATTACTACACCTTTAGGATCTGGAACTAAGCTTACCAACTATTATCCTGATTGTGAGGTAGTGGTAGAAGGACACAATCTCCCCGCAAACTTAGTATGCCTTGATATGAAAGGTTATGATGCCATTTTAGGGGTAGATTGGCTTGTAGACCATGATGCTTACATCAACTGCCGAAATAGGATTATATATTTCCGAAAGCCCGGTCTTTCAAGATTTTCCTTTCTTGGCATCAAATACAAGAAGCATCCTACCATTATATCTTCTCTACACGCTTGTAAACTTATCTTGCAAGGATGTAAAGCTTTTCTTACTTCAGTCATTGTCACCGAATCTAAGGAAATTATCCTAGCAAACATTCCTATTGCAAATGAATTCCCGGACGTATTCCCATCTGAACTACCTAATTTACCACCCGAGAGGGAAGTAAACTTTACCATTGAACTCATTCCAGGTGCAGCACCTGTTTCTATAGCCCCTTACAGGATGTCCCCCACAGAACTCAAGGAATTAAAGAAGCAATTACAGGAACTTCTAGATAAGGGTTTTATCAGACCTAGCACATCCCCTTGGGGTGCACCGGTTCTATTTGTCAAGAAGAAGGATGGTTCTCTCAGGTTATGCATTGACTACCGGCGATTGAATCAACTTACAATCAAGAACAAATACCCATTGCCGCGTATTGATGAGCTCTTCGATCAGCTTTCGGGAGCAGAATATTTTTCTAAGATTGACCTAAGATCAGGTTATCTTCAGCTTAGAATCAAAGAAGAGAACATTTACAAATCGGCTTTTTGAAGTCGTTATGGCCACTATGAATTTGTGGTAATGCCGTTTGGGTTAACTAATGCCCCAGCAGCATTCATGCAACTTATGAACAGTATCTTCCAGCCATATTTAGATCAGTTCATCGTCGTCTTCATCGATGATATCCTGATATACTCCAAGATAAAAGAAGAACATGAAGAACACCTAAGGATAGCTTTGCAAACACTTAGAGAACATAAACTTTATGCCAAACTCAATAAGTGTGAATTCTGGCTCAAGGAAGTCTCATTCCTAGGTCACATTATTTCAAAAGAAGGTATTGCTGTGGACCCTTCTAAGGTAGAAGCTGTCAGAGATTGGAGCCGACCAATGACTATATCTGAAGTTAGAAGCTTTTTGGGTCTAGCAGGTTATTATAGAAGGTTCATAAAGGACTTTTCAAAGATCGCGGTTCCTTTAACTAGACTTACCAGAAACGAAAATCCTTTTATATGGTCGAAGGACTGTGAAAAGAGTTTTCAAAATCTTAAGAATCATCTTACAACAGCCCCTATTTTGTCATTACCAATAGAGGGTGCTGGATTCGAAGTATATACGGATGCATCTGGAATTGGCTTAGAATGTGTCCTTATGCAAGATGGAAAGGTGATTTGCTATTCTTCAAGACAATTGAAACGTCACGAAGAAAATTATTCTGTACATGATTTGAAATTAGCAGTAGTTATTTTCTCCTTGAAAATTTGACGTCATTATCTTTATGGAGAAAAGTTCACTGTCTATTCGGACCATAAGAGTTTGAAATATTTATTTTCTCAAAAAGAGCTTAACATGAGGCAGAGGAGATTGTTGGAATATCTTAAAGACTTCGATTTCGCGATTCAATATCACCCTGGCAAGGCAAATGCTGTAGCAGATGCACTCAGCAGGAAACCAATTGGTATCTTATCAAGTCTCATGATTAGTATGACTAACCTTGTTCCTCAATTTGCTCAATTGAATCTAGATGTTGACATTAAGGAAGATAATTGTTTCATGGCAAATATTCGAGCTCAACCAACATTGATTGAGGATTTGGCCAAGTTACAAGAGGATGACCCAATTTTACTGGAAATTAAGGCCAATATTGAACAAAGACCGGATTTTTCTATATCCGAAGATGGAAGAATGCTATTCAAGGGCCGAATGTGTATACCCGATCATGAAGATACAAAGAAATTGATCTTAGAAGAAGCACATAAATCAAAGTATACCATTCATCCAGGAGGTACAAAAATGTATCAGGATCTCAAAAGAAACTTTTGGTGGCCCAATATGAAGAAGGAAGTAGGGACTTCGTATCTCGGTGTCTCACATGTCAACAAGTGAAGGCGGAACATTTCAGACCCGCAGGTAAATTACATCCCTTAAGTATCTCGGAATGGAAATGGAAGAGCATAGGAATGGATTTCATTATGGGACTACCTAAGACAAGAGGTAGACACGATGGAATATGGGTAATTATAGACCGATTGACTAAATCTGCACATTTTATACCAATAAAAAGTCGATGGTCTGTAGATATTCTAGCAGCACTATACATAAAAGAAATTGTCAAGTTACAAGGAGTCCCTGTCGCTATTGTATCAGTAGAGATCCCCGATTCACATCACAATTCTGGAAGAGCCTACAACATTCACTTGGGACTAGATTGAATTTTAGCATCGCTTTCCATCCACAAACTGATGGTCAAACAGAAAGGACAAATCAAGTGGTAGAAGATATGCTTAGGGCTTGTGTCATTGATTTTGGAGGAAGTTGGCATGATCACTTGCCTTTGGTAGAATTTGCATATAACAATAGCTATCAAGCAAGCATACAAATGGCACCTTTTGAAGCTCTATATGGAAAAAATTGTCGATCACCAATATGTTGGAATGAAATAGGGGAAAGGCAATTTCTAGACCCCGATTTAATCAGAGATTCTACAGAGAAAATCAAGCTCATTCAAGAAAAGATGAAAATGGCACAAGATAGGCAGAAATCTTATGTTGACAGTCGAAGGCGCGACTTGGAATTTCAAGTAGGAGAATATGTATATCTAAAGGTTTCTCCGGGTCGTGGTATTCGAAGATTTGGCATTAAAGGAAAGCTAACTCCAAGATTTATCGGTCCATTTGAAATCCTCGAAAGGATCGGTGAAGTGGCTTATAAATTGGCTTTGCCACCACAGTTAGCAGGAGTTCATGACGTATTTCACGTCTCGATGCTGAAGAAGTATGTGTATGATCCAGATCACATTATCACTTATGACAATCTAGAGATTCAGAAGGACTTGACATATGAACAAACGCCAATGAAGATTTTGGAACGAGAAGTACGTCAACTCAGAAATAAGGTCATTCCTATGGTGAAGATTCAATGGAAGAAAGCATGGCCTTATGAAGCAACATGGGAAATCGAATCAGCTATGAATAAAAGATTCCCGGAATTATTTAATTGTAAGTACACTCTCCTCAATCCATGAATTGAATTTGGGGACCTAAT
Source organism: Amorphophallus konjac (assembly GCA_022559845.1). Taxonomy (NCBI): domain Eukaryota; kingdom Viridiplantae; phylum Streptophyta; class Magnoliopsida; order Alismatales; family Araceae; genus Amorphophallus; species Amorphophallus konjac. The sequence continues at coordinate 156,950,244 of CM040121.1, forward strand.
TCTTCTAAGTGGGGAGGGTGTAGAGCCCCAAAATTTATAAAAGTAATTTCTAATTATTTAAATAATATTCTGGCATTAATTGGGCTAAATAATCAATATAAGGCCAAAATTGTGTTAATCAATTAACCCGACCCACTTAATTGAAGTCCAAAGGGGTTTAGGACCTAGACCATTAGGTTTGGCCCATATTCTAGAAGGTATTTAAGCCTATCCACGAATATTTAAGGATAAATACTAATAATATAAGATAATGATTTGGATAATTAATAAAAGAGTTTTTATAAATTGAAACTCTAAGCTACGATGACTGTAACGGTCTATCGTAAGACCGCCACAGCCATGTAACGCATGGGCACTCGACCGTTACATTCCTGTTAGTTTCGTAAGTGAAGGGACTCATGAAAGGATTGGAACTTGATGTTCCTATCCACTATGGATCGACTTGGGAAGGATTGTAAAAACTCTAAGGACTCTTAGAGATTAGGATTTGATGAAATAAGGACTCTAAACTCGATCTAATCCTCAAACCCTAGCCTAAACTCTATAAATAGGGCATAGTTCTGAACTGTGCGACCCTTACTTTTTGGACGTAAAGAAGCAAGGTAAGGAGTCATTATCTCAGGTAAGTTCTTTAGAATAATTTGTTTATAATACTTTAACTCCCCTCCGAATTTCACATCTTTAGGTCAAGAGGGCGTGGAGTTAGAGCCTAAAGAAGTTGCTGAAAAAGTCACAAGAGAAGGAAGGGATCTAGGGCAAGGTTCTCAACCAAATTCAGAAACTACAGTCTAAGTAAGAGGTAGGTTATCTCATGAACGGCAAAAACAGCATGATAGGACTAAAAGCCCTCTGGTTTGATTGAATTCCATGCATTATAGAGCATTGATTTCATGTTTTATTTGTTCTATGCACATCATGCACCTCTTAGCCACATTAGGGAATTAAAACATGACTATTCATCTATTCCTGATTACCTATGCATGTAGATGGCCTTACTTCGTTAACATGACTAAAAGCTCATCATGTTTTGATAAAAGACATGATGTGAGTTGATCTCTTAGTTTCTATGATTATTTTCTGTTAGCAGATACTGTAACGCACTAGCATAGGACCGTCACTTTGAAGTAACGGCCCTACGACAGACCGTTACAAACTCTGTAGTATTTGAATTGCACTGATGTTTCTAACGCGCTTGGACAGACGCATTACAATCATGTAACGGCTGGGTCCTGACCGTCACTTTCACTGTGACGCCCCATCTCCAGACCGTTATATCCTGTGTTCTGTCAACCCTCTGACTGAATACAACCTGCCAATCTTATTATGGTTAAAACCTAGTTACCTAAGTTTTAAACCTAATCATGTGATTTTAAGGATATTTGATTATTCATGATAGGTATTGCATGTTTTGTCATCACTTCTACTTAAGTTATGTTAAACCAAATTCTATAGTCTTGTACTATAAAGCATGACTTTTTAACATTGTATTGACGGAGTTTTTATCATGATTTTCACATTGATTATACATATCTCTCTCTGTCAATAGAGTCAATTCTATAAGTAGATGGCACATATTCCGGTATGTTGTCATTAGTTCACACTTTGCACTATAGGAACACAATCTTGGACATGAGGACCTCTCTATTGGATAATCCTTCCAATAGACTAGGAAATCATTGTTTCAAGGCCTCCGTAATTCTCTGCGAGCCTAGAATTCCCACTAGGGCGTCGAGTTGGTTGTACCAATGAAAGCCCATTAATTAGAACACTCTATCGTGGTTTTGATTCTTGAAATGTAATGGCCTTGAACTGGACCGTCAGGCTCACGTAACGGCCCAGGGCCAGACCATCACATTCCTCTGAGTCTATTTTTATATTTCTGGACTCGGATCACTTTAACGGCCCATTATTGGCGCGTTACATAATGTAACGGCCTAGCATATGACCGTTACATAGCTTGTTTATGTTAACCCAAGGTTTGACCAAGGGTTGATATTCCTATGATTCTAGACAAACCTTGATGATCTAGAACTTGTCATATTGCTTAAATTGATCTAAAAGAAATGGAAGTTAAGGAAAATACCGTTATGCTGTCGATTTATTCTATAAGCATAACTTAGTTCAAATATCATTCTTGATCTCATATATTCAAAATTGAAGCATTCATTCATTGATTATTGTTATCATGGAATTATTGGAAGTGCTATATTCTTGGCCATACTTTACTGTTATACTGCGTGGAAGTAGCTTAATTTATAACTGAAGATGCGATCGAGCACTGATTGTGTTCAAGGGCTCTATGCTAGTCCCCTCGGCTGATTGCCAGAAACATACTATTTTATAAACCATGGGGTATGATGCTACTGGCGTCGCATTGCGTTGGGAGTACTATTTCTGTAAATAAGTGAAGATCCACGGCATGACATGACATTCTTGCTTGATATTCCACAGAAATTCACGAAGCACTTGCTCTTAAGCATAAGATGCTAAAGTGAGGAATATGTGGCTTGCTAGTACAATCTCGTTACATTCTTGTTCATGGAAGGCCAATATCATGTTCTTGTTATATTCTTGCTAGCTCATTCTTGATCATTCTATCTTACATGGTTATCTTGTTTCTATTGATTTGATCGCATGATGGATTCGCATTGCATGATTTTACCTTATTTCTTTAGAGCAAAAATGATAATTACTTAAATAGTGCCTTCATGTTGATGTTAAGTAACCTACTGGGCAAGTGTGCTCATGACCTATTTTCTAATGTTTTTCAGGAGATGAAAATAGTTCAGATTCGGATTCGGGCTATACTAGTAGTGGATCCGGAAGCGAGTGAAAGTGTTATAAAGATGAGAGTGAAGACTTAGGAAGTTAAAGTGTCTAGATTGAGTCAATGTAATTTTCATATTTCTTGAGTCTAGTAGAATGGAAATCAAATTAGTGATTGTATCTTGAATATTGATCATTTATGAAATAAAGTTGGAGTTTGAATATTATTGTACAATTGCATTTATTTATGTGATTGTCTTGCGCTCTGATTGATTCTTGCTTGCAAGAGACTTACCATGCCGGCTGTTTATGCTCCCCGAGCGAGTCTTCCGCTGTCTCAAATAAAGCAATGAGCCAATCATACCTCTATAGATTTTTACATCCACTAATTTACCATTTTCATCCGAATCCAGTGATGTTGTGGTGCTCATATGAGTTGCAATTATTTTGCTGTTTGTCATGTCAAATCTTTTCAGCAGCTCCTTGATGTATTTAGCTTGACTTATGAAGCACCCATCTTCTCCTTGGTTGACCTGCAAACAGAGAAGAAATTGAAGTTATCCTATTAGGCTCATCTCGAATTCGCTAGTCATGAGGTTAGCAAATTCCTCACACATTTCAGATTTAGTAGAACCAAACACAATATCATCAACATAAATTTGAACAATCAAGATGTTCTTACCTTACTTCTTGGTGAAAAGTGTTTGGTCTACCTTACCTCGTGTGTATCCTTTTTCAATGAGGAACGAGCTTAGTCTCTCATACCAAGCTCTTGGTGCTTGCTTTAGTCCATAAAGCGCCATGTCTAGCTTATATACAAAATCTGCATGGTTAGAGTTCTCAAAGGCAGGGGGCTGCTGAACATAGACTTCTTCTTTGATCAATCCATTCAAGAAAGCACTTTTTATATCCATTTGATACAGCTTCATTCTAAGGGAGCATGCAAAGGCAAGTAAGATTCTGATGGCTTCAAGTCTAGCAAGTGGGGCATAAGATTCCTCAAAGTCTACCCCAAACTCTTGATTATACCCTTGAGACACCAATCTAGCCTTGTTTCTTATAATCTTGCCATCCTCACTGAGTTTGTTCCTAAAGACCCATTTAGTGCCTATCATAGATTGTGATGATGGTCTAGGAACAAGATGCCAAACTTTGTTTCTTTCAAACTGATTTAACTCGTCTTGCATTGAATTTATCCAGTTTTCATCTTTTAATGTCTCATCAACATTCTTGGGTTCAATATGGGAGACAAGAGCAAGTTGATCTAATTCTTCCACAATTCTAAAATGTGACCTTGTTCTAGGTGGATCATTCAAGCTGCCAATGACATTTTTTAAAGGATGATCCTTAAGAATTCTAATGTCTGTAGAATCATTACCTTCTCCTGGAGCTTGATCTATTGCATTGCTTGATTCAGCTAGGTCACCATCTTCTTTTGTTTCTTCTTGTGGAGAATTATTCTTTTCCTTCAAGCTTAGAAATTCCACGTCTTCATCGTTTTTCCTGCAAGAGTTATCATTGTTAGAATCATCATGATATTCATCAAAGGAGACATGGGGTGATTCTTCCACAGTTTGACTCTTAATGTTATAAATTCTATAATCCCTAGATCTATCAGAATATTCAAGGAATATACCTTCATCGCTCTTGGGCTTGAATTTATCTAAGTCTCTTTTATCGTTATTGTGGAAGCATCATTTAGACCCAAACACTTTCATATGTGTGAGAGAGTGCTTTTTACCTTTCAACAACTCATAAGGAGTCTTTTTGGTGTGTGGCCTTACCAAAGAGCGGTTGATAATGTAACATGTCGAGTTTACCGCCTCAGCCCAAAATTTGCTTGGGAGTTGCCGTTCGGCAAGCATTGTTCTTGCCATCTCTATGAGTGTTCGGTTCCTTTTTTCAACTACAGTGTTTTGCTCTTGCGTTCTTGGTGAACAAAACTTGTGTGAAATGCCTTTAGCCCTGCAAAGATTATAGAAGTTAGTATTTTTAAATTCACCACCATGATCAGATTGAATGTTGGAAATCTTAAACTCACTGTCTTGCTTTATCTTCATATAGAGTGCCTGAAACTCATCAAAAGCATCATTTTTATGTGTGTCGCGCGGGTTTTTTTATGTCGATTAACCGGGGTGAGGGAAGGGATACAGCGATGAAGGAAAATACGGGAGTTTGATGTATCTCGGGTATCCTCCTTACGGGTGCTTGCCTCTCACGGCGGTACCGGGCACTCTCCTTTCACGAAAAGTTGAAAATGGTCGAATGGCACGTAAGTGTCGGGATAAAGGTTAACCGGACAGGGTGTGGGCGTGCCAGTCGATCTCTCGACAATCACTCATGGAACCAAGGTCTGAGCGGGGAAGCGCCACCAGGGCACGGCACGTGGGCTCGGGTGATCGGGTGACACGTGGAGAGAAGGGGTTCCATGGGTGCGACTGCGTAGGCGATTGCGGGAATCGTGTATAGGATGTCTTTCCCCATCGGCCGCAAGCAACCGATGTTTATTTACATCGGATTGAATCCGAATACCTTTGTTCTAAGCTGAAGAGAAGTCTCTATGTGTGTCTGAAGCCATGGGTTGAGGGCCGGGGGCGTTCAACAGCTAGGGGTAAGCGTAATACCGAGGGGTGTTAACTGGGGTCGGGGTGTTGGGCACGGATGCCGAGTGGAGTGGGTAAGAAGCTGGAGGCCAGAATACGGACGTATGTACTTCACTGGTTTTATGATGTGCCACATGGGCTTTAAAAGCGGGCCTTAATGGGCCGAAGCACAACTAGAGCAAGCCACGGTACAATTCCGACATGTGAGTCGGTCCCCGGTCATTGCGTGACAAAGTGGATGTCTGCGTGTTCTGCTGGAACTCTTTACAGAGGAGTTGGTGTGGGTCCGACTGCCTTAGTAGTCAGAACGGACACGGGCTGGCGCCTAGCGAAGGTCGGACGCAGCTCGATGTGAGCGGGCGGGCCCGAGTCTCGGACGGCGAGCATTGTCAAGCTGGAGAGTCGAGGTCGGCCCCGGGATTGTGATTCCGGAGCTAGAGGTCCGACTAGACTCAATTTGTCAATCTGAGGGGCCGACGGCTGACTGGGAGGTGAACGGTAGGTACGCGGTTCCGTGTCGAGGGCCGACGCAGTGTTATGAAGTACCCTTTGTCACCGGCGTAAGTGTCGTAAGTTGTCGTACATAGGCAGACCTGGGATGCGGGCGTTCTTGCCGTTGGTACGATCATCTTACACGCGTCGGGGATGGACTTGGTATGAGACGGCTAAACATCACGTGAGGGGAGTACGTGCGACATACCCTCGGTGTGTGGGAGCCGACTAACAAGCCAATCACGCGCGCACTTGTCTTCTCACGTTCCCGACCCTTACCGAAAGCCTCGGGGATCCGAGGGTGCGACAGTTAGGCCAGGGAAGTTTGCACGGTGCGTTGCTTCCTTCCTTTATGCACGCCTTTTTTAGCTTGTTGGTAAGGGGGCAATTTATAGAAGTTGTAGGGGTGGGGTTTAGGCGGACCAAGTTGAGGGTCCAACTTGGTCCGGGTAAACCCCCAAAATAGTATTTTTATTTTATTTGAATTTTTTTATGTGTTTTGTGTGTGTGTGTCGGAGTGGAAGGGGTGGGGTTTAGGTGGACCAGCCCAAGGGGCTGGTCTGGTCTGCCTAAACCCCTCCTCCAGGGGCATGGGGCTGGTCCGCCTAAACCCCTCTTCGGATGGTAAAAATTCTTTTTTTTTATTTTTTGGAGGGGTTTAGGCGGACCAGCTTGGGGGTCCAAGCTGGTCCGCCCCCCTTCCCCAGAGGGTTTAGGCGGGTCCGCCTAAACCCCTCCCCAGGGGGGGTTTGGGCGGACCAAACATGTCTTCTTTTTTAATTTGTTAAAAATCTTTATTTTATTACCTAGGGGTTTAGGCGGACCAGCTTGGGGGCCCAGGCTAGTTCGCCTAAACCCCTCCCCAGGGGGGGTTTGGGCGGACCAGGTAGAAGAGAGAGAGAGGGGGAGTGGTCCCACCTCTATAAAACCTAGTTTTTTTGTTGTTTTCTTCCTAAATTGGCAAAGAAGACAAGGACAGGAGGATACTGGCAGGATATGGGTTGGCTGGCCACGTGTGTGCGAGGAACATGGGTGGCGTGATTGACGTAATCCCGGGGCCTCGTCTTCGCGAGTTCTTCCACGTACGGGTACGACGAACGAACTTTGCACGAACCTTGGACCATGAAGTTAGGAATTTCCACGAACTGGGAGTGGGGAGGGCCGTCGGGCCTCCGAGCTGAGGGGAGGGTGCGGCCCCCGGGGAGTTTGCCCTCTCCGGGGGTGCGGCCACGCCCTGGGGCAGACTGGCCCCGGGCGAGTCGCAACCCCGGGGGATGGCCCCCGGGGGTCTTCCTTCATCATCTGGGGATATCCTTTGAAGGATATAGGGTCCCGGGATATTGGAACGGCCCATGAGCGCCTTTGTTCTTCAAGTTGTAGTGGCCGCTCGCAAAGCGTTCGGGCGAATGCTCGACACACCCCGGGTTGTCGAACGAGCCGCGTAGGTGGCCTACGGGCCTTGGATTTGGCCGAGGGCCAAGGGTAGAAGCTCGTAGGGGATGGGAGGAGGCACCTTGGGCCGATGGGCCTTGCCTCGTACTACATGCCTTGTTGTATGGCAGGTTGGCAGAGTAGCCTCGGGCTGGCCCGAGAGCTAAGTTCAGTGGCTCGTTGCCACGTGTATGAGGGTCGGGTGTGGCCCCGACTTGCTGGGGGGTAGTCGTAAGACCCAATTGGTGTACTGGAATCATGGGGTGGCCCGTGGATTGGTGTAGAAGGGTTGAAACACGTGCGCCCACAAGGTGCTCGGTAGAATGCCGAACACGCGTGTGTGAGCCGTACACGCGTATTACGGGCATCCTGAGCCTGTGATTGACCTATTTGGGTCTCCCTTTGACCTTGGAGGGTTGAAAGAAGGCGTCTCGGGGTAGGCCCCTGGCCTTTTCACTGGGTGCCATGTGGTATGGCTTGTTGTCGGAGTGTCCCCGGGATGGCCCAGGTGGTCGTGTAGAAGGCGGGCAAAGTCCGCAACTTAGGAGTCGGGAGTGGTCCCGATCGATTGCTAGTGCCGCCGTAAGCTTCGGCTAGTGGGTTGGGGCCGTTGGTCGGGCCCACTGGGTTGTCAGAGGGGCTGGGTAGCCCATGCCTTGAAGGTGTTCAAGGAAATTCCCAAACCCTTATTTCTGGGTATTTTGCAGGGGAATAGTCCGAGTACAATAAATACCCCCCACGGGTCGTGCGTCGGAGGCAGAGGCGAGGGCGTACGGCCCGTGAACCTCTCCTTTCGAGTTGTTGTAGTTGCATTTTGACGTTTCATATGCTTGTGATTTTCTGTATCGTATGTGTTGAATTTCTGGCATACTGACCATTTTTTTTGTGCTATGTCTTGCAGCTATGGCCCGATTTGGCAGGGACGAGAGGGTCTCAAGGCGTGTGGTCCGGGAGGAGGACCATTGGGTGAGGAGGACCGAGTGGCCCACGCCCCCTTTGGGCTCGCCAGTCATCACTGCGGCCAACGTGGAGCAGCTTGATGGTGGGCAGACAGCTGCGGCAGAGGGCCCCACCGATGAGCGCGACGACGTGGTTGGGGTTGTGGAGTTGGCCCGGGCGTCAGAGGCAGGCATGATTTATACTTATGACCGCATCGGTGGCTATCTAGTGGAGTTCCCTCTGGACCGACACTTGTTTGAGTTTATCAGGCACTTCGTCCCGTCAGGCATGGAGGGGTTGCTGGAGCCCGTCGTCAACTGGAGCGGGCGATCTTGTTGGGCCGAGACAGCTTGCACGGAATTGTCCTTTTTGGCTTCTTGAGTTTCTCTGTGGATTACTAGAGGCAGAGTCAGTTTCCCAGTGCTGAGTGCCTGGGCTTCTTCAGCAGAGCAGACCAGTTCAGAGTCGGCGCCAGAGTGATGGGTCCCACCTTCTGGGATTTACATGGACACCACCGAGCAGAGACAGAGGGCAGTCCAGGATTAGCACTGGAGCCATCAGGGCTGGGGTATGCTAGAGAAGGCTATGACGACCATAGCCTTTTGTCCGGGATTCTGCGACAGACCGCCGTTAGCTGGTATGGCCGTTGGGCGGTGATTTCATCACACCGATACCGCCAGGGAGCTACCGAGTGGTTGATGGGTATAGTACACCACTACCGGGTGCTGCTAGACTGAGCTGATATCCGATATGCTGTGACTGCGGATCTGTATGGGTATCCTTGCGACAAAGGGCTTTTACAGGCATTGACAGAGCGCTTCAATAGCAGGTGGAACACCATGGTAACTGCTAAGGGAGAGACCTCGTTAGACCTGTGGTCCCTATGCAAGATCTCTGGGTTGCCGATCAGTGGCGAGGGGTACGAGGAGGTAGTGTTGGATGACCTGCACCGTAGCCACACTGACGGACATGGATGATATCGGGTTCCTTACAGCTACCGGTATTTGCTGAAGACTTGGAGGGACTTGACCCTAGCTGGGAAGGAAAGAGCGGCGCAGACTCCCCGGGTGCCGCTGAACGCGTGGATTCGCCACTTTTATGACGGACCCTTTTGCTTTCACCAGGAGTTCGCGAGGGACCAGACCCCCTGGGAGGAGTACACAGAGGTGGAGCTGCGCTTCCGGACATACACGAGGTATATCTACGCACCACAGAAGGGGTGGAAACCCCAGAGGCTGCCGGACGTGACCCAGTTGGCCGCGTACTTGGCATACTGGTTGGCGACGTTTGTGGTCCCCCACGGGGAGGACGGCCAGCTGAGAGTAGAGCTGTTGTAGCCTACATGTCAACTGGCAGAAGGACGGAGGTTGGCCTTAGCCCCAACGGCTTTGGCTAATATCTATCAGGGACTGGGGGTACTGGCGGCGCACCCGGTGCCACGTGAGCGTAGCCTGCTTCTGCCGACTCACTACCTCAGCGCATGGGCTGGGCTACTGTTCCCAGGGTTGATGTCTCGCGGGTCCGTAGCGAACCAGGTGGCACCTTTGTTGTTTAGCTTCACTGGACAGCCAGATGGGGATGCAGTTGTGTAGCTGGAGGAGGCCGGGAGAGTTTTGTGTTACTTGCCCGGCAGGGGCGAGGAGGGTATTCCCTTTGACGGTGCCACGAGGGACTCCAACCTGATCATGGTGCCTTCGGATGGTGGGGCGACCTGCGCCCTACCTTACCAGTAGGACCCGGACGCGTCATTGTACACAGAGTGGGTAATGAGCACCCGACCAGCAGTGCTACCTTTACACCGGTCCGTGACGAGCTTCTTAGAGCCGTACTACCCGCACAGGTTCGCTCGGAACGTCGGGTACGACCAGGGGATCCTACCGATCTAGGAGTTTCCTTTGGCGGGTCGTCAGTATAGAGGCCGGGACACCCACTTGCTAGCCGCGGCGTGGTGGGGCTTTTACTGTCGCCGAGAGCAGGAGCGACTGTCGACGCCTGTGCCGGGATGCAGGGGATGGTTTGACATCCACTACGTTAGGTGGTGGTTCGAGCATAGTCATCAGTACCGACAGAAGGCCTCGGTGATCTGGAAAGTCGAGGAGACTCGTCTCTTGAGGGAGGATCTGCCTCTCATCGCACTAGATGACGGGTATCTGCGGGCTCACTTTTCTCAGATCCATCGGGAGGTCGAAAGGCTGGCGTAGCAGGCGCCCCGGGGGAGCCTAGGCTCTTTGTCGACAGGGTGGAGCGGCAACGGGGCACTGAAGCCCCTTAAGCAGGCGCGGGCGACGCCTGGAGGTACCAGAGTCCGGGCACCTCGACCCGGGACGTCGAGGACTTGGTGGACCCAGTTTCTGGCGGACTGTGGGTTCGAGCAAAGGGGTTCACTAGACCGAGTGCTCCCTGAGGGGAGCTTTGCAGATACGGCGGATGACGACTGGAGGCATCATGTTGCCCACACGATCAGGTCAGCTAGACCTATAGAGCTCGTGTCCCTCATTGAGTGTGCCTACACCCTGAGGGACGTGAAGGAGGCAATCGCGAAGGCCGCACGGGTTGTGGGTTCGAAGCCAGAGCAGCTAGTTCCTCTGCCACTGACCCACTTCGTGACTTCAAGTAAGACCTCTTTGTTAGCCTGCTAGCCCTGCTTTGTCATTTTCTAGGACATGAAGCTGAGAGATCTTGCGTGACTGTGTTTGGCAGGTTCTGCAGTGGACATGGATCCCCTCTCCACAGGGACATCTTCTGGGGATGGTGATGGGGCCCTTCAGCCCCAAAGGAAGTGCCCCCGGGTGGAGATCGGAGTCAGGGAGGTTGGTGAGTCCTCTCGGGGACCCGCTGCCAGGGAGCATATCAAGGCGGAGCTGGCTCTGAGTAAGTGCCATATTCACCTACTTGCTTTATATTGATTCAGCCTTGACGATTGGCTAACCTCGTGTAATTGGATTTGCCTTTCACAGTGCCATTGGAGACCGGGGCTGACGTGGCCTTCTCGCCACCCTAGGAGGTCGACCCACTTTCTAACGACGGGGTCGATCATGAGATAGATATGGAGGGACTTCTTCGTATGATGGATGAGACCGCCCCCGATGTTGAGACCTTCCCCGATTTTGAGCCATGGAAGGCTTCCAACGATGCCCCTCCAGGTAAATAATTCTGGAACCGAGCGAGTCGTGTTTATGGCTGTATTTGTTTCTGGGAGTTGACATAGTTGCTGGTGTCGTGCAGAGGTGGCCGGGGCATCAGAGACCGCACCTTCTCCTGACATGCAAGGCAAGGTGCCCCCATCCATTGATGGGCAGGAGTCCGCTGCGACCCAGAATGGCTTGGGTAAGTATCGAACTGTTACGAAAAGTATTGTCCTTCCGTTATATAGTCACGGGGATGCCGATACTAACTAACTTTATGAGGTCATTTGCCAGGTGAGGATCCAGCCGCTACTCTGGAGATGATTCAGGAGCTGGTCCGTACTGGCCCTTCAGTGTCTCTTCCCTCCTTTGAGGGGGAGCCTGAGGGGAGGAGCACTTCAATGCCGCCCACGACCGAGGAAGTGTCTAGTTTGCTGCCGTAGCTATTGGCGGGGGTGGAGCGAGCTTCCCTACCAGCTGTGGTGTCAGCCTGCACTGTGGGGCTAGTCGGGTCCTCAAGCATGGAACCCTCAGGTGCGTAGCTGGGGACTTAATCATTTCTGTTAAGCCTATTGTTATTGATTGTCTTCTAGTGTTGAGGTCCTGTTGGTATTGTTTACAGGTGTACCTTTGCCTCTGGAAGAAGGTGAGCTGCCCCGCAACGGGGCCGAGATGGTGGAGGAGGGGTCCACTAAAGTGGCCCTTGCTGAGGGCGACGAGGAGATCGTCGACATCGAAAAGGTTTCGGATGGGAGTGCTCCGGCCAGTGAGTTTTCTGTTTGCAACTCTTAGCTGGAGAACCACTCTTGTATGGAGCTGGGTCTTGTGATGACCATGTTTGCTGCGTTGGCTTGCAGGAGCTTCAGGTTCGGCCACCTCTGGGAGTCTGTCGGGGACCTCGTCGAGCTCTTTAGACGACGGCGGCTCAGAGATGGAGACAAAGGAGTGTTTGAGCTCGAGCTCTTCATCCTCCGGGGCCTCGGCTGGTAGGGAGGTTCCTACGAGGATCGCTTATGGAGGTATGCAGTGGTCCTCTCCGCCTTTATTTAGTGCTTGCACGCTCTATAAGGCAGAGTGCTGACGTTCTTGAGTTACTTGCAGCATCGGATTCTGGGGATGAGCATGCATCGGCTCCTGATGAAGGTGGGCAGGAGGAGCCTCCTGTCCCACCTGTGCTTTCTGAAGATGACCGTGTTGTGTATTGGACAGCGGATCTAGAGGGGAGGGGTGAATAGATCTGCCCCTCTTTTCGCAATGGAACCCTCTAAATAGCTAGATGGAACAAATCACAGCGGAATATAACTAGCTAAATGAAGGACACAACGATTTGCTTAGCAAGATGATTACTATTATATCGATTAGAACTTAAGCATGCATCTAGAATGAAACAATCACACAAACAAACCACAACACACGAGATTTTAAGGTGGTTCGGACTGAATCCCCAGTCCTATGTCCACCCCTCACCAAATTCGGTGAGGCTCCATTAGTGCCACGCACTGAACCGCAAATCGGAAAGACCACCGATTGCCTTCCTACTAACGACCGGTAGGGACGTCAACACCGCAGATCGGACAACTTCCGATTGCCTTCCTACTAACCACAGGTAGGGACGATCTTCAGTTCCAAATGTTTGAATGAAATGGAAAAGAACAAGATATGAAAACACTCAAACAAGATATGAAATATGTTCAAAGAGAAAAGATCTTGTCTGAGTTTGCTAGAGCTTGAATCTGATGCTTCACTTGGCTTGGAGTTGATATCCTCTTGAAGTAGCTTGAATCACTTGGAGATATGATGAAGAATTTCTTCCCGGAGTACTGTTCACAGCTAAAGTACTCGAACTCCTCTCCCTTGAACACACCCTTGCAGCCTCCTTTGATCTCCCTTATTAGCCTTTCTTGCTTCTACTCTTCCTTGGAGGTTGCTGGATTGAGATATGAACTTGAATCACCTTGAGTTGATGGAGAGAGTATTGGATGTAGCTTTGATCTTCCTTTTGATCCTCTTGAGTTGATGAAGAGGAAGAAGGATGCAGTTTAGATCACCTTTGAACCCCTTGATTGCTTCTTCTTCCTTGGAGGTTGAGATGGCTTCAGATCTGGACTTGAATGCCTTGGAATGGATGAAGAACTCCTTCCCAAAACACTGTTCACGGAGGTGCTACAGTGCCTCGAAAATGAGCTCCCTTGATCTCCCTTGAAGCCTTGAAGCATTAGGGTTTCTAACCCCTCAAGTGTTGGTTTTATAGACCTTGAATGGTCCATAGACACCCTCCAGACCAGATCCATAAATCATGGAAGATTAGGTAAGGTTTGATTAAATAAATCCATGGAAAGGGGCTGGCCACGAGGTGGAATTCGAAGTCAAACAAGGCTGCATCGGGGCTGGCGGTCGACCTGCAGCTCCTGGCGGTCGACCGCTACTGTAAAACCTGCAAACGGGCGGTCCCTGGGATTTTCGATCGACTGCCACTGGCTGGCGGTCGACCGCCAGTTGAAACACATGTAGACTGGCGATCCCTGGCTGGGGCGGTCGACCGCCCCTGTGCTGGCGATCGACCGCCAGCTGGGCAGAACCCGGGCTTGCCCTGGTCGGTCCGTTAAGTCTTGAACTCCGTCGTTCAACTCCATTAGCAGCCCGTGCATGTTTGTGGCATCACTCTTGACAGTCTTGAAGATTTTATTATTGAGTCTTCAATCAAATTTTTGTTCCGGGGGCTCCGCCCCTGGAAACCCCCGGAAGGGGCGCTGCCCCCTTGACCCCCGAGACCTGACAGGGCAGGTCGATCCCCGCGACTTGACCGCGCAGGTCAATCCGCGTGCGAGGGCGCAACATTGAGCTTTCACTTGTCCATTCATTTGCATATCTGTCATGAACACAACAGCACATATGTTAGTCATATAAGAGTGAAAAATAACAATGACTAATAGTGTTTAGCCATTATCAAAACCAAGAATACCACAGAATGCATATGACCATAGAATGATGTCGAATGACCCATGTGACCACAGAATGACTCAAATGACCTCATGGACACAACAGACCGGATGGTGGAGGAACCATTGCCCTCTTCAACCCCGGTAGGTGATGCTATGGAGGCGGAGGTGCAGTTGCCTTCCCCGACCCCGACAGGTGATGCCATAGAGTCAGCTGGACTTGCTCCAGGTAAGGAGTCAAGATTTGTCTCCTTATTTTTGTCAGGTTTTTCACCTTGTTTGTCGAAGGAAGCCTTGTATGTGTTACTGACTCCCTCTGGTATTAGTTGGAACTATGCAGGTTCCACTGGAGTGCTGGCTGCATCTGGAGACCTCTCCCTAGATTTAGGGGTGGAGTGGCCTCCATTCGCTTCTCCGCCAGAGCCGTTGCTGGAGGTGAGTGCAGGTGCCGCCCTGCTCCAGCGGGCATGAGGCTACTCATAGAGCGAGCCCCTCCCTTCTTCGGAGGACCTGAGGCAGCGACAGGGGGAGTGCAGCCAGGGCTATCACGCACTCGGATTCCTACGCGAGCTCTAGATGTCCAGGTTAGCTGGAATCTGGGCCGAGTACCTGCGGCTTCGCGAGGTGTAGGAGCAGAGGTCTCAGAGACTAGCGGTGATCTGGGAGGTGTAGGTGCAGCGGGCTCGGCTCGTGTCAGCCATAGCTGAGCAGAGGAGCCACGCCGAAGCAACTGCGTCAGCGTCTCAGGCGCGAGCCGCACAGCTGAGGGAGGTGGAGGGCCAGGCCGAGATCTTGAGGAAGGCCTGGGAGGAGCGACAGGCAGTTGCCGAGCGCGTCCGAGCCGAGTGGCAGGTGGCTGAGGCCATAGCCGGAGCCAATTCCCAGCTCTTGTCCACCTTGGAGGCGGAGCTTGCAGCAGCGGACTTCCGTCTTACGGCGCTGGGGGGGGCTGAGGCGGAGCCCTGATTATATCTCCCCCCCTTTTGTGTGTGTCTGGAGTGTATGGATTTTGTTACCCCAAGGGCATGTCTTGGGCTCTTTTTACAGAGTATTAATGACAAACTCCAGATCCTTTATTTACTAGGTTGTTCCCTCCCCTCTTTGATGGAATGGAATGATGCGTGTGAACTAACGACCACTTATTGTTAGTCATGCTTGCTTGTCCTACGACGCATCGTCATGAGTGATAACAGGGACCGGTTTTAAGAAACTCAGTGTTAGAAGCTGGTGGTTGAGTGCTCAGTAGTAGAGGAACGAAAGGCTGTATGTGGGGGCCGATTCTCCCGAAGAATGAAAGCCCGCATATCGGAGAACCAACGTAGGTCCGTAAGAACGGGGCAACCTACGTGGTTTCGGGTTATAGAGGTGATTCTGGAGGGTGTATATTGACCCTAAACTGGATGGTGGAATGTCGGCTAACATTATGCCGTTAGCCAAAGAATGGGTTCGTATGTATCCGGGAGACTGGGATTGAGCTCGCTAGACGGCCTAGGCGGACATGGTGACCAAGACCGGGACTGGGATAGGGACTGGAAATTGAAGCTGGGACTATGACCGGGAATGGGGACTGGAGCTGAAGCCGGCTGGGTGACCTAGAAAGGTGCAATGGTTAGGAACTGGAACTGAGTAAGATAGCTAGCTTGGGAAGGCATTATAGCCGAGACTGGGACTTGAGGCTGGGAGACTAGCCTGCGAAGGCGTTGTAGCCGGAGACTGGAAGCTGGAGACTGGCGGCTGGCCTGCGAAGGCGTTGTAGCCAAAACTGGAAGCGTGAAACTGGTGGCTGGCCTATGAAGGCATTATAGCCGAGGCTGGAAGCTTGAAACTGGCGGCTGGCCTGTGAAGGTGTTGTAGCGGAAACTGGAAGCTGGAGACTGGTGGCTGGCCTGTGAAGGCGTTGTAGTCAAAACTGGAAGCTGGAAACTAGCGGCTACCGACCCTCGGGGGTGTAGTTGCTGCCATTTTTGTGACATGATGTTGAGCTCGCCATCGGGGCATGTCGTAGCCGGTGGCTTTGTATGTAAAGAGTGGAGAGGGAGAGAGTTTTTCTTTTTTCTCTTTACCAGCCCTACCACCCTTGCGGGTTTTCGCCAAGGCTGGCCCCCTTTAGCTTTTTTCGGTGCACCCTCGTGGATTTTCACACCGAGGGGTTATCTAATTTTACTTGAGGTGCCCTTTCGGGTTTTCACCTCAGCCGGGTTGGTGGCAATTTTTACGCCCAGTCGCCTTATAGAGGGAGTTAACTGAGGCCGCCGGGGTATCTCTATTTTTAACCCCATTTTTTTGTATATATATATTATTTTGAGACTACCGTCCGTAGCATATTGCGGTCAGGGGACGTAACTTGAGACTGGAAGGTGTGGATATCCGAATATTGCTCGGCCATTCATAAGGGTTTTTAGAAGTCTCCACGCCACGGTGGCGAAGGGCCACTTTGTCATGGCAAGGTATAACTGGGGGTGTGACTGGTGGATCATGGATCGTATGGGAGAACTGGGATTATGATGAACTGGAAGGCTCTGGATTTGCAGGGTATGTGGGATGTAGGGGCAGAGGGTGATAAATGTCTCAGAATGCATTGGGATATGAGTTTACCGAGATGGTGGCTGGAAGCTTGACTGTCATAGGGACTGGTTGAACTGTGATGTTGAGGTAAGGGCCAAAGGTTGGCCCAGCCAAGCAGGAATAATGCAAGGTTGACTAGGGATTGATGGGTTTGCGCCGTAGCAATGCAAATGGATTGAGGACTGGCTCTGGATGAAGCCAACGGCCCACTAAAGAATAGGTGGAACACCGTGTAGACTGGTAGGGAGAAGAAGATTTTCTCGTTATTGGCTCTACCGCCCTTTCGGGTTTTCGCTAGAGCCGACCCCCTTTAGCTTTTTCCGACGCGCCCTTGCGGGTTTTCACGTCAAGGGGTTCCCCGATTTTGCCTGAGGTGCCCTTTCGGGTTTCCACCTCAGTCGGGTTACTAGCCTCTTTGCCCCCAATCACCCCCTTGTGGAGAAGATGACCGGGTCTACCGGGGCATCTCTATTTTTAACCATATATATATATATATATATATATATATATATTTGTTGTTGACTTACCTGTGAGCCTGGCGGCTAGACTGGTGCTGGTGCGGAGGCGCCTGTGCTCCAATGGCGACGGGAATGAGGGTAGGCGATCATTTCCTATGGATGCCTGGCGGCGATTCCGAGGAGCTGGGCTGGCTGGTTGACTGGGAATCATAGATCGGGAGGACTGGCCGGTTAGATCCTTCACGGGGGAGGACTGGCCTTATTGATAGTAGCTGGGACGTGCGCCTTAGTCCGATTGGCGCGCGAATTCGTGTTCTAGTGCATACTATAGCTTCATATGTTTGCCGTTGAGAGGCGGGAACGGTCTACGACCTTTGTGATCAACAACCGTGTAGGCCCCACCCTCGTAGACATTCTGGATGATGTATGGACCTCACCAGTTTGGCTGTAGTTTTCCACTGGAGCGCCCTGCCATGATCTCTTTTTCTTTGATCATGACGAGGTTGCCTTGCTTGAAAGCTCGCTGCTTGACGAGCTTATCGTAGGCCCGGGCCATGCAAGCCTGGTATACCTGCATGTGTTTGTAGGCTTCGAGTCGCTTTCCTTCGAGATCGGTGAGCTCTTCTAACCTTCTCCGGTACTCATCTTCAACAGAATCGGCAAGGCCGGTGTCGATTGCCGCACGATAGGAGGCTAACTGGACTTCGATGGGGATAACTACTTCTGTCCCGTAAGCAAGGGAGAATGGCGAGCACCCCGTGGGGGTTTTGTAGACCATCCAATAGGCTCGTAATGCTTCGAAGACCTTTTCAATCCAGTCATGTTTCCGGTGGCTAACCATCTTAGCCAAGAGCTTACGGAGGGTTTTGTTGAAGGGTTTTGCCAAGCCATTAGCCTGGGGGTTGTAGACCGAAGAGGTTCTCCAGTCGATGTGGAATTTGGCCGCTAGTTGGTATACGGCCTTATTCTTGAAAGGTGTCCCGTTGTCGGACACTATGCGACTAGGAGTACCGAATCGGTATATGATGTGGTGCCGGACGAATCTGGCAACCACCTCGCCGGTGACCTCTCGCAAAGGGAGAGCCTCCGCCCAATGAGAGAAGTAGTCAGTGGTGGCCAAGATGTATTTATGGCCCTTGGAAGATGGCGAGAAAGGCCCCGTAATGTCCATGCCCCCCTCAACGAATGGCCAAGTGGGGGCTGTAGGGCGCAGTGGGTTGGGAGGTCTTCTGGGTACTGGGCCAAAGGCTTGGCATTGATGGCACGTACGGGCATACTGGGTGCAATCCACGTACATGGTTGGCCAGTAGATGCCTTTGAGCTTGATGTTGTGCTTTATTCGATCTCCGGCCTGGTGTGCGCCGCACAATCTGGAGTGGACTTCCTGCATGATGGCTTGAGCCTCGATGAGGGAGACGCATCTCAGGAGGATCGACTTGTCCTTCTCATGGACGAGTCGGTACAGGGAGTCGCCGATCAGCTCGTAGGAGGTTGCTCGGCGGAGTAGCTGGACCCTTTGAGCTCGGTCAGGGGGAAGCCACCCTTTCTTGAACTTGATGATGGGCGCACGCCAATCATCCTCTTCTGGAGGTGTGCTCTGGTCAAGGTCGTAGACCTCGTAAATGGTGAGTCCGGTGTTGCCTTCGAGTGAGCTCGGTATCAGTCTTCTATGCTTGACGATGATGTTGACCTCGCCCTCGGGCGGAAGCTTGATGGCCGCGACCAATTTTTCTAAGGCATCCGCCTGAGCATTGCTGCTCCTGGGAATGTGGTCTATTTCGAAGAAATAGAACTTCTGGGTTAATCTGGTGACGGCGGTGGGGTATGGAACCAACTCTGGCTTCCGCATGTCATAAATGCCATGGACCTGCCGAACTATCAGCTGGGAGTCCCCGTAGGCTTTGAGGCATTTAATGCCCATGTGGAGAGCCATCTGGAGCCCAATGAGTAGAGCTTCATACTCGGCTTCATTGTTGGTCAGGGACTTCATGAGGGCGCAAGAGTTGTACAAAACTCCGCCCTGAGGAGTCTGGAAGACTATGTCGGCACTTGCCGTGGTGGCTGGATCCTGGTTGCTTCTGGTGATCCCTCGGGAAGCACCGTCGAAGTAAAGCTCCCAGCAAGGCACGCTGGTCGTGAGAGCGCTTTGCTGCCAATAATGCAAGACATCTCCGCTCTGTTCAACGGGTGGTTGTGATTGAGCAACAGTGGTTGTGAGAGCGCTCTGCTGCCTGTAATGCAAGACATCTCCGCTCTGTTCAACCGGTTGTTGTGATTGAACAGCCAGGGACTCCTCGTCTGGGAGCTCCGAGTTGAAGGGTGAATTGTCTGGCACTAGATGGGCTGCCAAGAATTCAGCCATACCTTGAACCTTGATTGCTTTTCTGGGGACATAAGTAATGTCGTACTCTATTAGCAGGAGAGCTCACCTTCCCAGTCTGCCTGAGAGGATAGGCTGTCGGAGGAGATACTTCAGGGGGTCATGCTTGGATATAAGCTCGACCCGATGGGACAGAAGGTAATTCCGTAGCTTCTTAACTGCGAACACCAATGCCAAGCAGACCTTCTCCATGGGGGAGTATCGTTACTCGGCATCGATTAGCTTCCGACTGAGGTAATAGAGGGGCTGCTCTTTACCTTCTTCATTAATTTACGCCAACAGAGCTCCCAGCGAAGCGTCTATGGCCGCAATGTAAAGGATGAGGGGTTTACCCTTGACTGGTGCTCCCAGAACTGGGGGAGTGAGGAGGTACTCTTTGATTTGCTCGAAAGCCGCTTGGCATTCCGAGTCCCATGTGAACGGGGCGTCTTTCTTCATCAGCTTGCTGAAAGGCGCGCATCGATCGGAGAGGTTAAAGATAAACCTCCGAATGTAGGTCAGCCTTCCTTGGAAGGACCTGAGTTCGGTGATGTTGCTGGGTCTTAGGAGTTCTCGGATCGCTTTGATCTTGCTGGGATCCACCTCGATTCCTCGGTATCTGACGACGAAGCCGAGAAATTTGCCGCTGGATAGGCCTAAGGCGCATTTCATGGGGTTCATCTTGAGCCCATATTGCCGGAGACGCTCGAAGACTTGCCGAAGATCGTGCAAATGGTCTTCGCGCCTTTTAGTCTTGACGACGAGGTCATCGACGTAGCATTCGATGATATTGTGCAGCATCTCGTCGAATATTTTGGTCATGGCCCTTTGGTAAGTAGCACCAACATTTTTCAAACCAAAGGGCATGCGTTTGTAATTAAAAATCCCCTTGGGGGATCTGAAGGCTGTATGGTTCTTGTCTTTGAGGGACATTCGGATTTGATTATAGCCGGACGACCCATCCATGAAAGACAAGGCTTCATGGCCGGTGGTCATATCGACCATTGTTTCTGTGATGGGGACTGGAAAGTCATCCTTCGGACAAGCTTTGTTGAGGTCTCGGAAGTCGACGCAGATGCGGACTTGACCATTCTTTTTCTTAACTGGGACTATGTTGGCAAGCCAGATTGGGTAGATGCACGGCTCGATGAAGTCGACCTCCACCATTTTGTGGACTTTGGCCGAAACCTGGAGCTCCAGCTCATGGCGCATGTGCCGCTGTGGTTGCTTGACCGGAGCGACTGAGAGAGAAATGGCTAGGTCATGCTCCGCTACATAGGGATCTAGCCCTAGCATATCCTTGTATGTCCAGGCGAAGCAGTCTTTAAACTCAAGCAGGAGTTGCTTGTAGTCTTGCTTCTGTGCCTCGGTGAGGAGAGCACTGATGAATGTAGGCTGAGGGGCTTCATCGTCGCCCAGATTGATCTCCACAAGATCATCGACGGTCGCCTGGTCGCCGTCCTCCAGCTCGGGAGGAGCGGGTTGCAAGTCGATGAAATCCTCATCATCAGTGTCAGAGTCGGGTAGCTCTTGGTTCTCAAAGCCATCGACTGATGCTGATGGGACTGTAGAGCCGTTGTTGCTGGGATACATCGAGGATTGGTCTCGGCCGCCGATTTTTGGCCAGCAGTCGTGAACTGGAGTTGCTGAGGTTTCCCCGGGGTTGCCTGGTGAAGCTGACAATCTTTCACATTTAGGACCAGGGATATCCCCCCCCTCAGGAGGGTTTATTGAACTGGATCCCTCGACTGGTTGAGAGACCAGAGAAGCTTCTTTCGTCCCTTTGTCTTTGTGGGGAGGTGAAGAAGGTTCCGCGACGGCCTGGGCCGGGGTTCTGGCTCCGGCGGAGATGGGGATCAGAATTTTCTCTCCCTCATCCCCGGAGCGGTCAAATTTGGCTTCGACTCTAGCTTGATCGTCGGCTGGTAGTGCCAATCCTACGACGTTGACTGCGTAGTGGATGCGGAAGTCTGGGTCCTGGTCGTAACCAAGCCCCCTGGTATCCTTATGGAAGGACGGGGGTTGCCCCCGGCCCTGGGAAGGGTCCCACAGTCTACGGAAGTGTCTTTGTTGGGCAGGAGTGCCACAGGGGAATGTGTTGCTTCAAACACATTTCTTGAATATGCGGCGACAGATCGCCCCACACCTGAACTGCTTCAGGGGTATCATCGGCTTGCCTAGACCAGCCGAAGTCATCGTCTGGCGGGGCTTGAGGGACCATGTCTCCTTTATAGAAGACAATGGGTTTGTCCCTGTTAGCCTTCCTTTTGTTCTGGCGTTACGGCTTGAAGGTGACAGTGAAGGTCATCAGCGACTCGATGCTGTGCTCCTTGGATGCACACGGGAGCTGGAAGTAGTCTTGTGGCAAGCATATACTCTTGCCGATAGCTCGGCTAATGAGATTAGCCTCAAAGTCGATCTGGCGCCTTTCATGGCGATCTGAGGTTGACTTGGAGTCAAGGCGCAGCCGATGAAGCTTGGCCTTTTCCTCGTCAACAGAGAAGAGATCATCATCGTCTTCCTCTGAGAGCCAACCGTGGCTTTTGCTCTTAATTACGGTGGACTAATCCCCTTGAAGTAGAGCGCAGCGTCGGCTAGGTTGCATTCTGCCGGTGTGAACGGCGACATGTCCGCAAAGACCTTATGTTGTTCCCCGTCCTTGGCATACTTGATGCATTGGTGGAGAGTTGACGGGACGACCTCGTTTTCGTGGAGCCAGGGTCTGCCCAGTAGCATCTTGTAAGACGTGTTAGAGTCGATGATGTAGAAAGTCGCCTTAGAGGTGAAATCATCGAACATCAGATTGACGTCCACTCGGCCAAGGACGTCCTCGGTGTTCTGGTTGAAGCTGGATATCTTAACCGCCTAAACCTTCTGGAGGTATGGGGTCAGATATAGAGACTTGAATGTCTTGAGGGGCATGATGTTAATTGCGGCACCGGCATCCACTAGGATCCGGTTCACATCGTGCCCATTGATCTTCCCCTTCATGTAGAGAGGACGGTTGTGGCACAGAGGGGAAAGTAACATGTCTTTCTCCATGAAGGTGATAATGGCTGCGAAGGCTCCATAGGCAGCTGCCTTCATTTCTGCGGCATGCACTTCATAGACTTTCGGCTCTTGGAGTATTTTGATAAGGGTTTCCCTTAGATCATTACTCCAAGCGATGGCTTCCCAGATTGAAATGCTGGCAGGGAAGCGCTTCATTTGGTGGAGGACCTTTCGGTCTGCTCGGGCTCGAGCATCCTCCAGAGAGGGTAGTATGTCAGGCTGAACCTTCTGCGAGCTGCCGTGCTGTTCCCCATCGGGGAATTGCACTACCTTGCCCTTACCACCGGGATCAGATTGACCTCGATCCCTAGCGGGCTCTTGGAACAGGGATGCCAGTGACGGCTCTTCTGGGGGTGATTGGCGGGCTGGCTCGTCCTTGCCGGACGGTCCCGCTTGCTCTGCCGCAGAAGCCGGTACTGGTGCAGGGGCTGAGAGGCTGGTAGTAGCCTTTTCAATGACTGAAGGGTCGAAGACACCGGGTTCACCCCGAATTTCTACTTTCGGAATGGGAGCCGGTTCCTATCCTTGAAAGAGGATGATTCACTCCAGGTTGAAGGTGGATGGGTGAGGAGGTAGCTCAGGGGTTCTCCCACGACCTCTACCGCGTCCCCGGCCACGACCTCGACCGCGACCGATGTGTTCTGGAGCTGGCTGTAGCCCCAGAGGGGCGGTAGCCCTTTATCTTGTCTGGGAGGCCACTGGGTAGCCCTTTGTCTTGTCGGGGAGGCCACTGGCTCGCCCCGTCGAGAAGCGTTGATATTGTCGGGAGGTGGGATAGCCACCATGTTGCAGGTGCAGCGCCGAAGCATTTCTTCCAGCTGCTCTGTGGTGATTTCCTTGTCTTTATAGCACAAGGAGAGCTCGTCAGGGATCACGAGTCTTTCGCCGTTCTTGAGCTTTTGGATCATCTCTTGGACCCAATTTCTGAGGCGGGCTCATTTCTGCATTTCTTCCCACGGGATGTAGCTATCGAGTGGGAGAGCCCCGGTAGGACGAGGAGGGACATATTCCTCCAGGTCATCGATGAGCCGCTAGAGCCTTTGGAGAGGCGTTGGCTCAGCTGGAGATTGTAGGGCGGCTACTTGTTCAGCTTGTTTCTTGAGACTCCTTCTGAGGTTCTTCCTCCTATTTTTCTCTTGTCTCTTGGCGATAGCCGTCTCCAAGGGAGTAGGAGGGAGAGGTGTTGGAGCCGGAGTTGATAAATCTTGACGAGGATATCTCCGAGCCGATGCCCTTGCAGGGCGAGGTCGATGATTCTTCCTTGCCCGAATTTTGATCCAGGCACCTTCCGCTTGTTGTATCTGGAAGGTGGCATTAATCGCCTGCTCGTTCACTGCGAGCGGCAATTCCTGGTATGCCGGAATGCTGGGACTGGTGTCCGAAGACGTGTGCGCGGTTTGGTGCCTTACCCGCGGTGGCGATAGGAGCCTACGGGAAGTCGGTAGGCTAGTGCTGGCATCCGAAGACGTGTGCGCGGTTTGATGCCCTAGCCGCGGTGGCGATAAAGATGCCTTCCGCTGAGCCGGTGCATTGAGACCGGTGTTGGAGGACATATGCATGGTTTGATGCCTTACCCGCGATGGCGACGGCTTCTGTTGAGAAGCGGATAGAGAAGTGTACTAGTCGTCCCGCTCCTTAGCCTTGCCTTTGCAACCATGCTAAGAGGTAGTGATGGGAATCAACGCCGAGCATGTACATTTTATTTTGCATTTATATCCTTTAGTTTATTTGTATATCCACGGGAAAGTATATACGCAATTGTACGGCTTTATAAGCCAATGCGTCATTCCCACAGATTGTTTGGGTTTCTTTGTAATTTGTCAGTAGGACCAGCAAGGGAGCCCTCAGCCCTTTCCCATTGGTCCATGTCACTCATGTGGGGATGGTCAACCATCCTAGGTGGCCATCTAGAAGGGTTGAATGTCAAATGCCACATGGGTAGACAAGTGGTTAAATTGGTCCAAGGTAGGTCACCTACCTTCACCTACCCATTCAACCCTTACATATGGTCAAGGGGGCGCCCCATTCCACTAGGCATATTTTAATTTTTGTGTGTGTGTCTATCACACTTAATCCCAGCCTTTCATCCCCCATCCCTAGATCCAAGGGTGTACAATTGATTAGATACCTAGCATATAAAAGGTTGTATTTTCCATTTGTTGGCAAAAAAAAATGAAGAGAAAATTGTTGGAAATTCAAGAGTGATTCTTGAGCCCCTCTCCCTTCCCCTGGTGTTCATCTCCTCCAACCTCAAATTCTAGAGTGGTTCTATCTTCAATCCCCTCCCCTCTATCTCCGGTGATCATCTGTGCCACCGCCGCCGCCGTTCGTGCTGCCTTCGAGCCGCCGCGGAGCCATCTTCAAGGTTCTGCCCTGCCTGATAGAGGTGTAGTCCATGAATTCCTCCTCTCCACCACGTGAAGATATCAAGCTGAAATTTTAAGAGTGTGTTCTTACCTTGAATCCCCAGCTCCACCTAAATGTTCATATCTAAACTCTTCCATTTAGTAATTTTCTATTTTCGTTCATTTTACATTCCTAGATCTGTTTTGTCTCTGTCTATAGTGACAACAGCTCTGAGTTTTCCATCTCCGATCACCTTTTTGAATTTTTCAAACTCTCTCAATTTTACTGGTAGTTCTTTACATCATCCCCTACATCCACCATTTTTCCTGAGTTTTTATTCGCCCTCTATCCATTTTTCAAAATTCGTATTCTATCTCAGCTATAAAGCTTTCAGCCCATTTCCAGATCCGACCCACTTCCAGTTCAAAACTCCTATCAATTCGTAGCCACATCCAAACTTGTCCAAACCAATTTTGTCGTTTTCCTAGCTTCATTTCCTATAACTCTTATGAAGACCACCACTTCAGATTCGGACGTTCACATATCGGTCAAAGGTAGTTCTCAGACAAGTTCTCTACAGATCTGAGAATCTGGTCACTATACAACAGCAACTCAACAATTCATTAAAGCCCAGATCCGTGTAGATCTAGGCCAGATCTTTAGACCTATATTGAAGGATTTGAAGTTAGCTTTCCAACGGCCCCAGTCTCGTGTCGATCCGACATCGGGGCTGATCGCAGCGCCCGTTCTCGCCGGGACGCGCGCTGAAAACCAGAAGTTGCAGATCCGTGGCCGGTTATTCCGACCGGTGCCGATCGGAGCCGCCCGACCTCCGGCCGGCGAACCAGCGCGCCTCCACTCCAGGGAGCGCTCATCCAGGCATCCACCACCATAGCGGTGCCACCGGGTCCCACACGGCCCCTCCAGACAGCACGTGGGCCCCACAGTCAAAAGTTCGGGTGCTACCGAAGAGACGCGAGAAGCCGCCCGTCAACCCGAATTCGGTCCTCCCGGGCCTGTTTGTGTAGCCCTTTACCTCCCTGCGTGGAGTGGGTGATATTTCATTACTGTCATCATTGTGTAATATTTATCCCGGGAGTACGAGTTTCGGCCGGGTCCGCCTTCCCCACGCCGAGCGCGTGGAGGTATCGCATTCGCTCCCTTACTTGGCATTTTGCTTACTTCATATATATTTGTTTATGCCGCTGCTAGAGAGCATGTGTAGGGATATCGCGCTTTATCTATTCATTATCGCTGCTGCGAGAGAGTGCGAGACCGTCCCGTGACCCGATCCGGGCACAAGTGAGAGCCGACCACCCTAGCTCACTGCCGGTTTCTCAACCGCGCATGTCCGACGCTTCCCTCGTTAAGGGATAACCGTGAGCTTTTCGTGTCCGTGGTCTCGTCCCACATCAATTTGGTATCAGAGCAAGTTGAGTCTAGGGTGTCAAAAAAAAAGAGTGTCATTTAAGTCTAAGTGTCTAAGTCGGTCTTAAGAGTTGCATTTGCATACCATTAGTCGGTATATCAAAAGGTGTTGTCTGAACGTTAGGCTACGCCTATCGGGAAGGCCGCACACTTGCGCGAGTGATCCTCGGATCGGTTGTCTCCGCCACGTACCGAGTTTTGGTTATGTCTAGGTACATTAGTTAGCATCACATTTTGCTTTTACAATAAAAAAAATGGCCTTGCATATCCATTCCTAGGGGACCCAACCCCATCTTAGCCACCATGGCCACACCCCAATTCCATAGTGCCGATGAAGTGGGCGCAATGTTCCAAGCCATGATGGGACAAGTGCAAAGGTTTAGTACAAGCCTAGATCGGTTTAGTACTAGCCTAGATCGGTCTATCAGGGTAGATTGGTTGTTCCCGGAGCCATCCCAAGGACCCCTTCACCACGAGATGGACATTCCTTCCTCACCCATGAGAGCTCCAATGTCATCACTCTCTATTTCCGAACTTGATTCGGAACCATCTCATTTGGAACTACCAAAGCCCGATCCACCCGTATTTCTAACGGGTACTCTT
Source organism: Amorphophallus konjac (assembly GCA_022559845.1). NCBI lineage: Eukaryota > Viridiplantae > Streptophyta > Magnoliopsida > Alismatales > Araceae > Amorphophallus > Amorphophallus konjac. The sequence goes on from CM040121.1 coordinate 156,977,349, forward strand.
TATATAGCCGAGCCACTTCTTAGATGGCTCAAGGAAGGCTCGGTCCCACATCCCTTTCCATCCATGGACCCCACCCTACCTTTAGTGCCGGTCAATTCCTTCCATACCACATTTCGATCTCGTCACCATGTTGATACGTTGGACGATCTTATCATGTGATTAGATTCACAATGGGAGTTGACACATCTTTTGGCCCGAGGCTTTGACCAACCCGCTAGTCTTAGCTTCACCCATCCGGCCTTAGGGTCCATTACCTCCATGTGCACCGTGGGGTGTGTCACCACGGAGATTCTTCTACTCCTCCCGATGCCGGCCGAGTCCGACTTCGTTCCCTTTTGCCCAAGGGAGGAATCTTATTTCCTACATATGTCCGTCGTCCCACCGAACATAATGTATGGCGGTGATTATGAATTCCAAACTTGGGACCATGTCATGTTGGAACCCATCTCACGGGGTCATACCTTCTTCGACCCTTTTGATCCCCTCACTAGTGAATCTCCCGAGCTGCCATCTTCACTCCACTTCCTCCGCGGAGTTCACTATCAAGCCTTTTCCACTCGGGCCAAGCAACCTCCACATAGTCATAGGTCCGAACCTTCATTCGGGGGTAATGAAAACTTTGGTTCCCCGAGTCCACCTAAACCACCCGAACCTCCCGGACTTCCCACCTCCAATCCAAATGTCCATGAGTGGTGCATCGTAGGATGTCTAGGAGTTCCCCATGACGTCAACCTCCGGTTACATCAAATGCATGCATGGCACACATTCGGGTGTCCTGGTCCACCATCGCCTATGCGTAGGTCGGACTAACATTAGGTGTGTCTAGGGTCATAGATGAGTCCGTGTGTTTTCCTTGTGTGGTTTGTTTTGTGTGATTTGTTTGCATGGTTTGTGTGTCATTTGTTTGTCTGCATGTGTCTTGTGCAAGCTCATTGTCGTTCTATTATGAGTAAGAGGCGAGTGGACTCATTCGATGAGTATGGGATCGGTTCTACATCAATACCCGGATCAGTCACCTACAGGGACTCAGCGGTGATTCCTAGTGAGTCTTCGAGCTGCTTCCTTCCCTTTACGAGTGCCCCACCCGAAGTGTCCACCTCTAGCCCATGGCAGCTTGTGCATATCGAGTATATATGGAATGAGCAGGTGCCAATCACTTGGAGTGGAGCATACCCGCACTACTTGGCACGGTGACGGATCCGCCGGAGTACTCGAGCATCCATACCCCTACTCGACGGGGTCGAGTTCCTCCCACCCGGGGAGAGTTGATGGGAATCGACGCCGAGCATGTACATTTTATTTTACATTTATGTCCTTTAGTTTATTTGTATATCCACGGGAAAGTATATGCGCAATTGTACGGCTTTATAAGCCAATGCGTCATTCCCACGGATTGTTTGGGTTTCTTTGTAATTTATCAGTAGGACCATCAGGGGGCCCTCAGCCCTTTCCCATTGGTCCATGTCACTCATGTGGGGCTGGTCAACCATCCTAGGTGGCCATCTAGAAGGGTTGAATGTCAAATGCCACATGGGTAGACAAGTGGTTAAATTGGTCCAAGGTAGGTCACCTACCTTCACCTACCCATTCAACCCTTACATATGGTCAAGGGGGCGCCCCATTCCACTAGGCATATTTTAATTTTTGTGTGTATGTCTATCACACTTAATCCCAGCCTTTCATCCCCCATCCCTAGATCCAAGGGCGTACAATTGATTAGATACCTAGCATATAAAAGGTTGTATTTTCCATTTGTTGGCAAAAAAAAATGAAGAGAAAATTGTTAGAAATTCAAGAGTGATTCTTGAGCCCCTCTCCCTTCCCCTGGTGTTCATCTCCTCCAACCTCAAATTCTAGAGTGGTTCTATCTTCAATCCCCTCCCCTCTATCTCCGGTGATCATCTGTGCCGCCGTCGCCGCCGTTCGTGCCGCCTTCGAGCCGCCGCAGAGCCATCTTCAAGGTTCTGTCCTACCAGATAGAGGTGTAGTCCACGAATTCCTGCTCTCCACCACATGAAGATCTCAAGCTAAAATTTTGAGGGTGTGTTCTTACCTTGAATCCCCACCTCCACCTAAATTTTCACGTCCAAACTCCTCCATTTAGTAATTTTCTATTTTCGTTCATTTTACATTCCCAGATCTGTTTTGTCTCTGTCTACAGTGACAACATCTCTGAGTTTTCCATCTCCGATCACCTTTTTGAATTTTACAAACTTTCCCAATTTTACTGGGAGTTCTATCCATCATCCCCTACATCCACCATTTTTCCTGATTTTTGATTCGCCATCGATCCATTTTTCAAAATTCATGTTCTATCTCAGCTACAGTGCTTTCAGCCCATTTCCAGATCCGACCCACTTCCAGTTCAAAACTCCTATCAATTCGTAACCACATCAAAACTTGTCCAAACTAGTTTTTACATTTTCCTATCTTGATTTCCTACAACGTTACTGAAGACTACCACTTCAGATTCGGATATTCACATATCGGTCAAAGGTAATTCTCAGACAAGTTCTCTGCAGATCTGAGAATCCGGTCACTGTACAACAGAAACTCAACAAGTTATTAAAGCCCAGATCCATGCAGATCCAGGCTAGATCTTTAGGCCTAGATTGAAGGATTTGAAGTTAGCTTTCCAACGGCGCTAGTCTCGTGTCGATCCGACATCGGGTCTGATCGCAGCGCCCGTTCTCGCCGGGACACGCGATGAAAACTAGAAGTTGCAGATCCGTGGCTGGTTATTCCGACCGGTGCCGATCGGAGCCGCCCGGCCTCCGGCCGGCGAACCAGCGCGCCTCCACTCCAGGGAGCGCTCATCCAGGCATCCACCACCACAGCGGTACCACCGGGTCCCACACGGCCCCTCCGGACAGTACGTGGGCCCCACAGTCACAAGTTCGGGTGCTGCTGAAGAGATGCGAGAAGCCGCCCGTCAACCCGAATTCGGTCCACCCGGGCCCGTTTGTGTAGCCCTTTACCTCCCTGCGTGGAGTGGGCAATATTTCATTGCTGTCATCATTGTGTAATATTTATCCCGGGAGTACGAGTTTCGGCCGGGTCCGCCTTCCCCACGCCGAGCGCGTGGAGGTATCGCATTCGCTCCCTTACTTCGCATTTTGCTTACTTCATATCTATTTATTACCGCTACTACGAGAGAGTGCGAGACCGTCCCGTGACCCGATCCGGGCACAAGTGAGAGCCGACCACCCTAGCTCACTGCCGATTTCTCAACGGTGCACGTCCGGTGCTTCCCTCGTTAAGGGACAACCGTGTGTTTCTCGTGTCCGTGGTCTCGTCCCGCATCAGGTAGGCCTAGCGATGACTGATGGCGTTGCAAGACGTCGTCGCTCTACACAGTTATCCCGACTCTGCGGAATGAAGGAGCCTTGTGGCAGTGGGCCCGCCACTTGAAGCGAAGCCGCTGAAGACTCCGAAGATGTATTCTTTGTACTTCGAATTGTGTCAACAGGCAGGCGGGGTAGACCCGACGGCCCCTCCGCTGAGGAGGTACACCGAGGCTGAGGCGGGGACTCACCCTATTTTTGCTTTCCCTTCCTATCCGCGGCCGTCGGTGACGAAGATAGGGCGGGAGGAGGATGAGAAGGAGCCAAAGAGCTTGTCGTCATCTCACCCACCAGAACATCCTCCTGGCCGAGAAGGACCTGGAGGAGCCTGGCGGTGTCTTCTTCAGGGAAAGGGAGAGACTTTAGCTCCTGCCAGGACTGCCACTGCACGGCCAAAGTGGCTGGGATTGGCTGGCTAGGTGCTGATGTCTGGGAGCCCTCAAGGGCCGGAGGAGCAGGAGAATGGATGGCGTTGACCGAGAAGTTAGTCGGCTCCGTCTCTTGACTAGCATCCTTCTCTCTATGCCTTCGCAGTCGCTCAAGCGCCTCTTGATTGTCTGTCCGGAACTCGAGCCATTCTGGAGGATGGTGGTAAGGCAGCCCGTGCCCATTTTCTTGAGGAGAGTCTAGCCGCTCTGGCGCATCCCTGGCGATGCTCAGGGTCTCTTCGACAGCTTGCCGAAGCCTGACGAGCGACATGGAGTTTCCTTCCGCATCGATCTACTCCCATCGGATCTGTTCCTGGATAAGGTGCTGAACTTCCTCAGAGGACTCGATCGGGTGGCAGATTCTGGCATGGAAGGGGCAGTACTGGGGGTGACTACAATCCCAATGGGTGTAGTCGGTAGGCGAGTCGCGGGGCATGATTTGCCCCCTCTCGACGAGGGTATTGAGGAGGTGTCAGGTTCTCTCCCTGGGGAAGGAGAGAGGTCTCTGATCATGCCAGGGCCTCCACCCTGGGTACCAGATCGAACGTTCCCTTCGATTAGCCCTGGGCTCTTCTGACTCGTCATCAGAGAGAGAGAATACGGCCATCATGTGGATGACATTGGCCGAGGGGTGAGCCACGCGTACGGCCTTAGCCGGCCTGGCCCACGTATGTGGTTGTGGAGGATCGACGAGACCACTCTTCATCTTGACGAGGCCGTCTCGGATCAGCTTCTGCGCCTGAGTCTTGAAGACGTAGCAATCTTCAAATGAGTGACCCAGCATGCGATGATACAGGCAGTAACTGGGATCATCGGTCTTCAGGGCCTCATCCGGCTTACGGATTTCTGGTAGTTCGACGATCTTCTGGGCCATGCAGAGGTCGAAGAGAATCTTCGTGTGTTCCTTCTTGAAGGAGAAGGGTGTCTTCATGCGCTCCGAGAAGGAACGAGCAGCCGGCTTGTCTGCTGGCTTTTTGTCAGAGCCACTGGACTCGGCCCCTTTACCGACTTTGGCGGCAGGGGTGAACTCTATAATGTTCACCTCCTTGCCGGGCTGGCATTCTCGCGCTTTTTTACCCTTTGCTACAGTATAGCTCGGGTTATCGGCGAAGAACATCTCTATTTCGGCGACTGCCGAATTGAGTTGATCGAACCCTTTGATGTTGGTGCCGAGAAGCTTTTCGCTGACTCTGGTTGCCAGACCTCGACAACATATGGTGATGGCGTCCTCTTGAACGGGTGGATTAACACACCTCATACTGAGGTCTCGTCATTTTTTGATGAAGTCAAGGGCATTCTCGCCCTTTTTATGCCGAAGAGAATAGAGTTCGACTAGGGAGACCTTTCGCTCGGCCGTTTTAAATCGGTCGAGGAATTTCTTCTGGAGATCCGCCCAGTCGATGACTGAGTTGGGCTTCAGGCGGGAGTACCATTGGAAGGCCGTTCCCGTGAGCGAAGTGGCGAAGTAGCGGGGGAGATATGATTCGTTCAACGCTAACTCACCCATGGCCGTAACATAGTAGGCCAAGTGCTCATGTGACGATCCTTGCCCGTCGAACTTTTGCAGCTTTGGGGGCTTGGAGTGTTCTGGAGGAATCTTCTTCAACTAGTGGTGAAGCGGGTAGGGTACACTGTAGAGATCCACCATGACCGTCCCTTCACCATACTGGGTGATCTTTGTCTCGACAATGCGCTCGATCATCTGACGTTGTGCCAAGAGATCCTTCGGCACTGGCGTATTGGAGGCTCGTGGTTGAGTATCAACCGGAGGCGTGCCAAACCCCGTTGCCAACGGAGTTCGGGCAATCGCCGCTGAGGTGTTGGCAGCATCGCGGGCTGCTGGGGGTACCGATGCCTCGGCCCGAGGCCTGTCAGGTTGATGCGGATGAGGGTCTCGCTCCTGGAGGAGGTCCTGCAGGAGGGCCTTCAGGTGCTGGTTCTCCTTCGTGAGAGTGTCGAGGGTCACTTCTTGAACCTCGTTCGCAGGAGGGTCGTTGTTGACCGGATCTACGTTGATAGGAGGGTTGTGATCGCCAGAGGGTTTACCTCAATAAAAAAAAATAAGATCGCATGTACCTGGTGAAAGATGGGATGCGGGATGAATGTGGATCTCCTCCTCCAACTCCAATCGGCCGGCCGACGAAGTGGGTTTTCTTGATTGATTACCTTGTAAGAAAGACAATGAAAGACAAGCAAAAGAAAGGGGATCAGCCAAAGTGCAGTAGTATCAGTCAAAAACCAACATAAAAATGATGAAAAGACATCAACATGCGCACCTTCTTTTTTGTTTTCTTTTTAAACCCCTTAAGAAGACTTAAGGGAAGGGGAGTTTGATGATAAAAAGAAATGCAACAGGACGTGAACAGATGTGAAGGGTGAATAGAGATATAAAGGACGGAGGGATGATGATATGAATGAAGTAAAAACAAAAAAAAAAGATGAAAAGATGAGAACCCCTGCTGTCCCTGGCGACAGTAAAGGGAAAACCCGAATGAATATGTTGATGGATGTAGATGGATGAAGCACCGGACGCAGCCCAATCAAAGGATGCAGAGGGGAGACGGCAAAGGATGAAGAAAGCTCTGCTCGTGATGAATAAGCTTCTGAGCGCTTAACCCGCTGAATGCTTAAGGTGCTTAACCTTCAACACGATCGGTCAAGGCTTCAATTTATAATGCCTCAAGCGGATGTGATCAAACCAAGGAATGATAAGAACAGGCAATGAGGCATCCAGGGAAGGATCAAGATCGAGCAAGAGTCCAAAGACAGCAGGGAACTGTGAGGGAAAGATGGAAAAAGGAAGGACTCTGGAGTGAAACACGCCTTAATACAGGGCGTCTTTTATGAATTGACGACCTTCACAGAGACGTTTTCTTGAAACACGACCTAGGAAAGGGCGTTTCTTCCTGGATTTAGTTTTGGAAACGGAACCTTGCCTTGTTTGAAAACTGAGATAACACGCCTGAGATAACGGCGTTAATTAAAATCACGCCCTGAGAAAAGGCGTTACTCACAAAATGCCTTTTATTTTTGAAAATAGATAATTCCAGAAATTAAGGGATAACACCATGAATTGACGCCCTCACCTACGGTCGTCCTTTCTTTGAAAACGCCCTACAACAGGTCGTTATTTTTGAAATTAACGCCCTTAATCAAGTCGTGACTCACAAAAATATAGGAAAAATGCAGAAAAAACTCACAAAAATAGAAAAACTTCATGTTATAGGAATATTGAAGTCCACTTGGGGCATTTATATAATAACATGAGATTTGATCAACAAAACGTCAATTTTGGCGTGTCTACAGCTGCCCCGCCTTGGCGTCTGCTTTGCAAGGGAGTGAGACGGAAATGGAGCGAAGTGTAATGAAAGGAATGAAGTGGAACGAACTGATAAGGAAACGCCAAGGTGTGATGTGACACGCCTCAGACACTAAGCATTGGAAATCTTTCCAAGATTCTGAATGAAACAACTCTGAGTGGTTCCAAGGAAACAATCGATTTGTTGGAAAAAAGGAGGCTAAACTAAGTAATAAAGGGTGTGCGCGTGGGCACGGCAGGGAAAGACCATTGGAGAGCGATTACCAGCCATGTGGACGTGCTACAACCAAGGTAAATTTTGCAGAAAAGTAAAGAGAAATGGGATAGAGATCCAACAAAAGGAACACTTTCAAGGAATCAGCCTGAATGGCTTCAAATAGAACGAAGTGCTTGATTTAAAGTGGAATATCTCATGTCAATTCAATCGAGAGCGAGTGAACTTCATTATTGCCATAATATGAAGATTTTCAGCATGAAACTCAAAGTCCTACATGATGCATGCTGGGCTAAAAGAAAAGGTTTAAAACAAACTAAAATAGAAAATAATCAAGGATAATATTGCTAAGCTGTTTAGGTCTGGTCAAGAATCCATATCTCTGAGCTGACACTAAGCCGAAGCCCGTTTGTCCACGTATCAACTCAGAAAGTGGAACCATCATCCCAAACTTTTAACAACTCGACGGCCTATCCGTGTGATCAAGATTCTCCTGAAATCGTCATCATTTTTTGATGAAGGGGAACTCAAATTTCAGGTTCATCAGAACCACAAGGTCCTTGACATAATATAATAGCATAGATATTATATAGTAACAATGCTTACAAGAAACAGATACAAGGTGGCAAGATGTTGCTCCTATGAGTGATCCAAACGCCTCGAATCCTGCAAACTTCTGCACTTTAAACTTATTAGCCTTTTTCCATCAATTCAGAACATGACACGATCATAAGTGCTTAATCATAGACAATTTCATCAAAATAATAGCACTTCCCTCCCTCGCTGGTATGTATGAATGAATGATATGTATTTCTTTTTGTTGTTTATTTGAATATGATGAAATGATAATGATGCGTGTTCATGAATGCAGGTGCAGTGGAGACCATATGAGGGGATGACCGATGAGGGCCAGCCTTGGGTCGTATCGGGGCGACCTCGCTTCGGGCGTGAGCTGTGGCTACACTGCTTGAGCGAGATTGAGCCGTTACGGCTTCGACTGGTGATGAGGACCCTGGGCCTGCCCCAGGAGTGGATCGAGGTCGGAGAGCCTCGAGGAATTGGCAAGAAGACCCGCGGTCGCACCAAGACGACCGACTGGAGGGTGCGATTCGAGGAGCAGTACGCCGACTGGCAGCGAGGCGGGACCACAGTCGTTTCCTACGCGACTGACAGCTCCGAGTACCTCCGGCGCTACTGGGAGGTTCACGCCGGCAGACCTCAGATGAGGGTCTTAGGGGTATGTATGAATGCACTTATTTCTAAATTAAATGCAAATGCTTATGTAACTATTATGCGATTAACATGTAATGAATGCAGGATGCGAGGGACATAGCGGCGATAGATGCACAGGCCCACCTCCACATCCTGGAGGACCAGCTAGCTGCCACACGGGCAGACTTGGAGACCCTGGTGAGTGTTTAAATTATTCCTATATGCAAATGAATTTTTTCTTTTGTTGTGTTGAATTAATGATTAGTCACTGACGGTCTTAATGAATGCAGCGTGCCCAGCAGGGAGTAGCGAGGAGAGATCCAGGGGAGGCCTCCAGCTCGAGGGGGCCTAGTGCAGAGGTGACTGCACTGATGGAGCAGCTGGCTGGTGCGATAGCACGAGCCGAGGTGGCGGAGCGTGACCTTGCTTCACGGGTAAATTCTGAACTTGAAACCTCATTCAAACAATGATTAGATATAAATTGTGCACTGATAAAAATTCATTTTTTTACAGAGTGAAGAGCTTCGAGCCACTCTTATCTGCGTAGATGAGGGCTTCCGAGCGACGAGCTCACAGGTGCGTGACCTACCTTTAGTCACATGTTGTTATTTCATTTCATGAATTATTGAACTGTGGAACTGATGATTTGTTTACCTGTTTGTAGGCTGCTCAGCTGAAGGCGATACGTACCGAGTTGTCGATCCGTGATCAGCGGATCGTAGAGCTTCAGCGGGCCTTGCAGCAGCGCAGTGAGCTTCCTCAGGACGTGGCCGAGCTGCGGGTTGCCCTGGAGTTGGAGAGGAGGGAGCGTGCTCGGGAGCGCGAGGAGCGAGCTCGAGAGCGTGAGGAGCACCAGGCGGAGCGTGCCCGGTTCCAGGAGCAGTTGTTGGCACGAGAGCGTGAGCTGGCGGACTCGAGGACCCAGTTGATCCTTTCCCAGGAGCGGCTTCGAGTGTCCGAGGAGCGGTTGCAGCGAGGCCGTGAGCGAGCACGGGCTGCGGGGTACTCCTTCACCAGCTCCACCTTTGTGGCGGGTTCTTCCCTCTGAGAGAGGAGCGAGGCAGGAGGACACGTTCGGGTTCCGGCCTCTTCACGGGGGCCTATGCCTCCTCCACCGGCGCCAGTTCGGGATGGTGAGGAGGAGGTTGAGAGAAGGAGAGTAGAGGAGGGTGGAGGCGAGAGTTGAGAGTTCTGTACTTGTACTCCTCCACCTTCACACCTGTACATGATAGACATGATGATACACATATATATATGAGATTTGAGCTTTTGTTACCTGAGCACTTGTGTGGTTGTGGACTTGTGTTTGTGTACTTTTTTCTTCTCTCGTTCCTCGTGTTTGCTTTACTTTGCCCTGTATCTGCGGCTGCGGTTTTCACTTGAACAAACAGGTTAATTCATCTGTTCGACTTGGCCCCTTGCCCGGTGAGCAAAGGGTGTAAATATTTTGACCTTAATAATGGGTCAAGGGGCCAAGCCTTTAATAAGGCAAAATGAAATAATCGAAACTCGGGGATGCCTCATGCAATCACACGTATGCAAACAATAATTAAAAGATGTCCAGGCAAGAATGCAATTCATGCAACATGAAGAATTTATTTTTGTTCTTTTCAGTATATATATATATATTTTTGAAGATTTTTCTAAAAAACACGCCTTAGATTAGGCCGTTACTATCGTGAAAGACGCCCTTGGAGACGGCGTTACCGTGCAAAGATTATTGAATTTTGTTGAAAACACGACCTTCCAGGAGGCGTTATTTTTAAAGAAACGACTATGATCTAGGCGTGAATCAGCATAAAAGCGCCTTGAACAAAGGCGTTAATTTGTATTCCTCCCAAATTGGGCTGATAAAGAAATCAAGGTGGTGGGCCCTACTTGGTCATCTTCTAAGTTCCATTAACCTTTCTTGAATAATTAAAAGGGGAATTGGCGTGAATATGGTTAAACTTATACACAAGATTTCGTACAGTGCATTCTCTTCAGTTTGTCTCGACCATTCTGCTGGTTCATGACTTTTCCAAAAATAAAAGAGAAGCTATGAGGAAGCTCACAAAAGATTCAAAGATGCCTGAGGCAAAGCTACCTCCCCTATCCTTATGCCTGTTGGGGTTTGGTCCTTGGCGTAGGGACGCTTTGTTGCCTTTTTTGCCTCTTCATAATGCATGCATACGCCCAAGGTTTTCCTTGCGGGGACTTTGCCCTCTTGACATGCTTTTCTTTTTCACCATTTGACTTTCACTTCGGAATTGATTTGCATTGAATAGATTTGAACTGATGAACAACCTAATTGTACTTGGGCTTTTGTGGCATTTGTTCCCTTTTGGGCCCTGACTTCCTCCTACTAGGGCGGCGGATAGGCTTGGCGTGTCTACCTCAAGACCTCCCTTCCTCCCTTGTGGGCCGAAGAAGAAAAGGATGGATATCGTCTTTCGCCTTTAGTTTGATTTCGACTTTCCATCAGATTTTGCACTGCTTGAGCTCAAGAGTAAAGTGTGTAGTGTGTGCGGGGTCAACTCCCATTTTAAATTAGCAAGACTGACAAATGGATTTTGGATTTTGACCTTTCGGACCGGTGACCTTTGCATGTTATGTTAGCCCAAAAGGGAGAACCATGAAAGAAAACTCTTTTGTTTTGGATTTTGGAAATATTCAGATTTTTTGGATTATCTGGGAGATTTCTATTTTCTTTGGATTTTTGTGAAGTTTTCAATTTTTGTTTGGATTTTTGTTCAGGGGTAATATTTCTTGAGATACAAACCATTCCAGGGGTGAGTTAATTCCTCTCCTTCAGCATTAACCAGTTTATAAGCATTGCCAGGATAAACATCTTTTATGACAAACGGCCCTTCCCAATTTGGTTGGAGCTTTGAACGAGGGCCACCCGACTTTACGAAAATTCTTTTGATTACCATTTCACCGACCTTAAATTTTCTCTCAATTACCTTCTTTTGATAAAAACGTGAGAGCCTGTTTTGGTAAACGCGCGCATGCTCAGCGGCGACCAGACGCTTCTCATCTAGGAGTTCCAATTGGGCAAGGAGTGAATCACGACGTTCATCGATCATCCAATTGTACTCGCAAAGAGGGGATAAGAATCTCATAAGGGACTACGGCCTCCATTCCATAAGTAAGGGCAAAAGGAGTTTGCCCAGTGGGGGTTCGAATGGAAGTGCGGTAGGCCCAAAGAGCTTCAACCAGCTTGTCTGGTCAATCCGAGAATTTATTAGCCTCGCACGTCTTCTTAACAATCTTGATTAAAGTTTTATTAGTGGCCTCTGCTTGGCCATTGCCCTGCGGATAATAGGGAGAAGAATGATGCAATGCAATGTTATACCTGTTGCAGAGATCCTTGAGATCTTGGGAGATAAATTGAGGTCCATTGTCGGTGACGATGGTGCTTGGGATGCCGAACCTCGTGATGATGTTCTTCATGATAAATTTGCAGACGGTTGATGCTTTAATTTCCACGTAAGCTTCTGCTTCCGCCCACTTGGTGAAGTACTCCGTTGCCGTGAGAATGAATGATTTTTGCTTGGTCAGGAGGTTCGAATCACCAAGAGGTCCAATGATATCAAAAGCCCACATGGAAAAAGGCCATGGGGAGGACGTAGGATGGAGTGAAGAAGCAGGAGAATGAATTTTGTCGGCGTGCAGTTGGCACTTAACACACCTTCGAACATAGATAGAACAATCCTCTTCAAGAGTGGGCCAGTAGAACCCTAGTCTAAGAATCTTCTTAGCTAGCATCTGGCTGTTCACATGACCACCACACACACCAGAATGCGCCTCTTCCACAACTTTCCAAGATTCATCATCATCGAGGCATCTCAATAAAACACCGGTGAGCCCTCTTCTGTAGAGCACACCTCCAACCAAAGTATAACGTTGAGCCACTCTCCTAATTGCTTTCTTTTCTTCAGCAGTGGCTTCTTCGGGATAAGACTGATCATTACAGTATCTGGCAATCTCATAATACCAAGGCTTTTCTTCGTCAGCCAACTCTTCTTGCCAATCCAATAGCATGACCTCTCTGCCTTCAAGAGCTTCTTTCCGTCTAACCTTCTTAAGCACCTGATCCCTAATATCAAGAAAAGCACGATCCCTAATGGCTGGAGTATCACGCTGATGAATCAGGGGGACATGAAAATCACGCTCAGGAGGGAAGACTAAAGCGGAGGCTAAGGAAGCAAGTGCGTCGGCCAAAATGTTCTGGCTACGCGGGACATGAACGAAAATCAATTTAGTGAAGAGTTTGGCGTAAGCTGAAGCGAGTTCTTGGTAGGGCTTGAGCTTAGGATTGATAGTGCGGCACTTGACCAACACTTGGCGTAGAATAAGCTGACTGTCACCGACGATTCGCAAATGGGTGACACCATATTGATGAGCGGTTTTAAGACCGGCCAAAAGAGCTTCATATTCGGCTATGTTATTGGTGACGGGAAAAGTGAGCCGAGTAGCAAATGGAATGGTGACTCCTTCGGGTGTTAAGAGAACCATGCCGATCCCTCTTCCTTGAGAATTAAGAGCTCCATCAAAATGTAACGTCCACATAGGATCTGGGGGGTGATTAATGGACATTAATTCTTCATCCGGGAACTCTGAATTGACAGGATCAAAGCGGGGGAGAGGGTGGTGAGCAAGATGTTCGGCAATGGCATAACCTTTGACAGCTTTTTGCTGAATGTAAGTGATGTCAAATTGAGAAAGGAAGCTTTGCCAGCGTGCTAATCGATCAGTGAGGACAGATTTTTCAAGGAGGAATTTGATTGGATTCATGCGAGCAATGAGGTGAACCTCGTGAGCTAGGAAATAGTGTTTTAACTTCTGAACTACCCAAACCAAAGCTGCACAAGTCTTTTCCATGGCTGAGTATCTCTGCTCACAGGGGTTAAGGAGTTTAGATAAGTAGTATGCTGCCCTCTCTTTACCTTCCTCATCCCCTTGAGCTAGGACAGCACCTACGGAGTCATCCAGGACTGAAACATAAAGAATAAGTGGTTTGCCTGGAATTGGCGGCCTCAGGACAGGAGGATTGACCAAATAATCCTTCAATCCGTCAAAGGCTGCCTGACATTTATCATCCCAATTAAACTTGACTCCCGGCTTAGTAAGCTCGTAAAACGGCCTACATCTCTGTGAATGCTGGGAGACGAAGCGGCGAATAAATTGTAACCTCCCGATTAATCCTCGAACTTCCTTCAGATTCTTGGGAGGAGGCATATCTCTAATGGCCTTTGCCTTGTTGGGATCAACCTCAATTCCCCTCTTGCTAACGATAAATCCAAGTAATTTCCCTGAAGAAACGCCAAATACGCACTTCTTGGGGTTCATTTTCAATTGAAATTCTCGCGATCTCTGCAAAACCTTGGCCAGAACCCCAGGATGCTCAATCCTTGTCCTTGATTTCACAACCAGGTCATCCACATACACCTCAATATAAATATGAATCATGTCATGAAAAATTGCCATCATGGCCCTTTGATAAGTGGCTCCAGCATTCTTAAGTCCAAAGGGCATGACCACATAACAATATGTGCCCCATGGTGTAGTGAATGAAGTTTTCTCCTGGTCTTCTTCAGCCAGACGAATCTGATTGTAGCCTGAAAAGCCGTCCATGAAAGAAAGAGTCTCAAATCCTGCCGTGTTATCAATCAGTACATCAATATGAGGGAGGGGGAAGTCATCCTTAGGACACGCCCGGTTGAGGTCCCGAAAATCTATGCAAATTCGAACTTTTCCATCTTTCTTCATAACCGGGACAATGTTAGCCACCCAATTGGGATAGAGGACGACTCTAACGAATCTAGCCTTATGGAGTTTATCGACCTCTTCTTTCATTTTCAAAGCCATGCTAGGATGGAAACGTCTCAACCGTTGTTTTACCGGGACAGATCCTGGCTTAAGTGTAAGACGGTGTTCAATGAGCGCAGGGTCTAATCCAGGCATATCTTCATAGCTCCATGCGAACGTGTCCTTGTATTCTTGAAGAACTAAGATGAGCGCCTTCTCTTCGGAGGACGGCAAATTTTTGCTTATGAGGACAATCCTAGGGTCTTCCTCGGTACCCAAGTTGATTTCTTTGGTAGGTTCTTCTACTGAGGCTGATGGTTCATCGAATCTTCTTATACCACTAGCAAAAGCATCAGCCTCGTCCTCATATTCTTCATAACTTTCATCCCCTTCTTCAATAGGGTCTTCATCATTCATGATTTCATAAACGCCCAAACCCTCATAAGAAGCAACAAAGTCCTCAATTTCTAATTCTGGCAGGATAATGGGATCTTCCACAAACTCAGGGAGAGCTAAACAAGCTTGGCATCTAATGGCCAATTCCAACAAAAATCTGCGAGGAATCTGCTTACCCTTGGCCTTTTTGTGTGAATTTACCCCATGATTTTTATTAGAAGAAGAGGAAGAAAGGGAGGAAGAGCAACTAGCTTGATTATAAGGGAAAGAAGGAGGTGATAAAGTGGATACAGGAGGTGATACAGGGGAGGGCCCCTCACCAGAGGGTGAGAAAAGATTTACCAAGGAATCTTGGAAGAGCGGCCCCTGGGTTGGGACGCGCTCGGGAGAAAAGTATGAGGTCTCCTCAACAGAAATGGAGGATTGGAAAGTTGGGAAATCGGCGTTTTTTTTTCATTTTTATCTTTTTCGTCGTTTTTATTTTCTTTTTCAAGTAAAAAGCAATGCGAAGGGGGAATAGTGGGAGGAGTGGAGATTGCAAGTTTGGAGAAAGATTTAATCAAAGATGGCCCATACGGGGGCGAGATGGAGATTTTGGAAAATCGCTCGAGGAGCGAAGGAGCAATAGGGAAGGAAATCTGAATTGAATTGGGAGATAAGTTGATGATAATCGGTGGTGGTCACGGCACGTGACCAGACCCACGGGAATAGAGAGAAACCAACACAGACGGATGCACAGAAGTGAGGGAGAAAAGGCCGGCCCACAGCCTATCCACGGAGAATCCTTCTTCAAAGGGGACATCTGGCTCTCCCGTATCTGTGTAGTCACTTAACATCTGCCTTTTATCTGTGATTGCGGCAGGCATTTCAATCAGTTCTTGAATCAATGGCGGCCATTCTGGATCTGTCGGCATGAACAGGCGGCTTAAGGAGAAAGTGATATCATTCATGTCAAACCACCTGTACCAGTCACATTCCGGGTCACCCATTTTCCTTCTTTTATCTGGCCTTAAAGTCTCCAAGGTTTTGTAAGTGGCCAGTGGGGCAATGTGCCGCGCAAACTGTCTAGCGTGCACATCCTGACAATCAAGCAATGATGTAATGACGGTAGTCTGTTCATTGTTCTGAACGCCACCGGTGACAAAATGTGTCTTTAAAGTCCAGGTGAGCGGCTGGCGATCTGGCTTGAAGGTGGACGTCATAACAGCCCATGGCTCTCCTTCATTCTTGTCCGGTGCTTTGTAGCCTAAGCCGCCTCGTGCAATCACTTTTTGAGGCTTAATGGGCCGAATCTTGCCCTGGAGTTTGGCACCCAGGCCCTTACCATCTTGATATCCCATCCTTATCAGAATGTTCCAGCCGGGGGTATTCATCATATTTTTCTTTTTCTTCTTCCCCTTAGAAGGCAGGGGTGTCATGGCAACGGTGGTAACAGTCTCAGATAGCATTGGTCGACAGTGAATGTCCAACACAGATAATAACGGCTTGTTGGCTGGCCACATGGAAGGAACTGATGAAGCTACATGTATGTCCTCCTCTGGTAAGATCGGCACGCTGGTCACCTTGATAATGCGGCCCTTGTGCGGAAACTTAAGGCACTGATGGTTTGTAGAGGGCACCGCGTCAAGCTGCTGAATATAAGGGCGACCCAGGATACCATTAAAGGTCGGGTCCATATCCAGAATATGGAAATCTACCGTAATGGTGGCTGGACCCAAACTGACTTTGAGAGTAATCATACCCAGAGGGGGTTTCTTTGTATTGTCATATGCTGTGACAGTAATGGTGGATGGCCGTATCTGGCTCTCAGGGATACCGCATAGCTTCAGAGTGCTCGGAGGCAACACATTGATAGATGCACCGGTGTCTACCAAACACTGCTTAACAGCCACTTTGTTGATATCAACCGTGATACATAGGGCATACTTTCTTGCCAGTAGAGGTGCTAACTCATGCTCATGGAATGTGATTGCCGGCTGACTGCTAGCAGGTGTTAAGACTGTAATTATCTGTTCAACCGGGAGGTCCTCATTGACCATAACCTTCTGCAGGTATTCCTTCAAGGCCAGCTGATGAGTGGTGGACCTCTTGATTAATTCAAGAATAGAGATTCTGGCTGGAGTGCGATCCAGGTGCTTTAACAGATCATACTGAGTTCCCGGCACTGAATCCTGTTCCTGTTCCTGCTCTTGCGTCCCCTGTACGGGCTCTAGATCTCTCTGTGGGAAAACACGGTGGAACATCCGTCCACTACGGAGCGGCGCTACGCCTTGACGCGCCTCTGTCGGGGCAATATTAGGGGGAGGGTTGGAAGAGGAGGAAGGAATGTTGGTAGCAGAGATCCTGCTAGGGGGTACCAAAGGTGAATTCAATGAAAGGGGCGCCCCTGTGGGAGGCGGAGTAGTGGTGTTTAATAGAGATGCCCCCGCGGGAGGCATGGGAGGAGTATTTGAAGAAGGTGCCCTTGCCGGAGGCGTGAAAGAAGAAAGGGATATCCGAATGCGAGGGGTATTGGCAGGTGGTGGAATAAGGAGAGATCGTGGCACAAAAGGTGGTTGTACTGATGGTGGAGGAACTCTTGCCGGTGTAGGAGTGGTAGAGGGGGTAGCGGGTGTTGTCGGTGAGCGGAGTAGGAGTGGCCTGGAGGTCGCGGATGTAGGATTGGTGGTGGAAGGTGGAATGGCATGTTGCTGTGGTGGTAAGCGGTTAAGAAGAGAGCGAGCCGGCAAGGTCGCGGAATTGGTGGGGCGTAAAAGAGAACGTCCTGATAGGAGATTAGAAGGAGAAGGAGGAACGCGCAAAAGGCGCGGAGTTTGATTTTGGTTTGGATCATGGTGGAATGCCCCGACAGAGGCGTTTTCTTCGTGCCATCCCTGCCCTCTCTCCACCTCGTAGAGAGACGTGACAGGGTTCACGTGTTGATTAGGAGCGTGCTCCGGCAATGGATTACGGACAATCCCCATATCCTGCTGGGGTGCTGGAGCTTGCTGTGGCTGAGCTTGCTGCGGAGCTGGCTGTTGTTGATTTTGCTGTTGCCGATGTGGCCTTCTCTCTTTCATGGTGGCGATGACTTGTCTCATTTCATCCCAATTAATGCCACCCTGGTCATTCAAATCATAAATATGATCTCTGAAATGGAAACAACGATCAAGGTTGTGACCAGGGGCGCGGTGAAATGCACAGTAACGGGATGTGTCAACATTGTCGGGCCACACCGTTCTTTCTTTTGGTAGGACGAGCAGGTTGGCGGCCATCAAAGCATTAAAAATGTCAGGGAGACTCTCTGGGAGTGGCGGATAATGGGCCCTCTTGGGGCCAAGCGGTGGTCTCCGTTGTTGTTGGCCATAGTTGGAAGGTGGGGGGACCTGATGATATTGTGGTGGTGCTGGAGGGTCGGTGCGAGGCGCTTGGCTCGGTGATGGAGCAAAAGAAGGTTGGGGGGTGAAGTGGCGCTGTGGGGCGGAGGTAAAGTGGGGGTTTTGCTGTGGAGGTGGCGGAGGTCGTGGGTTTGACTGGTGGTGAGGGTGACCAACTACGCCAACCTGCTCGTTTGTGACAGTGCCCTCAGTCGTGGGCCCACTGTTGACATTTGTATTCTTTTTAAACAGCCGAGGCTTCGGCTCAAACATGCCCATGATGGGTGAATCCTTCATTTGTGTTTGTATATAACGAGCTCTTTCATAGAGCTCTTCCATCGTTGTCAGCCGATTCATGGCCAAAATGTGCCGGAATTGAGGAGTTGCATTAGAAATGACCATTTTTACTTGCTCTTGTTCTGACAATGTGTCTTTCAATTTTTCGGCCATAGACCGCCACCTGTCAGCAAATATAATGAAGTCTTCATCGCGCTTCATTTTCTCAGCGACCAGATCTGTAACAGAAAGGGAGGGTCCCACCCGGTCTCTGTACTTTTGCAAGAATTTCCTTTGGATAACATCAAAGTCACCGGCATCAGCTGGCTCCAGAGAATAAAACCATTCGAGGGCGGGTCCCTCAAGAGATCTTCTGAATAAATAGGCCAGAGAGGCCTTATTGTCTTGCCAGAAAGAAGTCTCATATCGGAAGTCCTTTAAATGAATGAAGGGGTTACCGGTCCCATTATATCGCCGGAAATTCGGCATTTCAGAAGGTGGTAAATGGAACACTGGCAATGTAGGAAGAGAAATTTCCGGAGCATTCTTGGTTGCTGTAACCTTCTTGAGCTGCTCCTCCATGCTGGCTAGCTTCTGAAGCAAGAGAGCGTTGGTATCGGGCTCGACTGGGGCCTGGTTTTGAATAAAAGAATGTGGTATAGGCGTTCGTAGAACTCGAGGAGGTTGGGAGGATTGATGCCTGACTGCTGAATAGCTCGCCTGCTGGGCAGGGATGGCCGCAGTAGGCGTTTGTGGACGAGAGGAGGGAGGATGTAAGACCGCCTGGTCATTAATGATTTGATGGCCACTCACGGCCGGAGGGGGATTAGAAGAAGAAGAAAGGACGGATTTCCCCTTTAAGGCGGCCTGAATGGCTTGCCGTTGGGAGTCGTCCAACTGGGAGAGAGCTTGGATCAAATCTGAGACATTAATGGATGGGGAAGGGTTCCCCGAAGTGTTGGAAGATGGAACTTGAGACGAAGGGTTCGCCTCATGGACAGTGGTATCGACCACATGGACTTGTGAGTAATGGGGGTGAGGAGGAAGGTAGTTCCCCTCATAATAAAAAGAATCCTGGGGAGGGTCCTCATATTGACCAAATATGTTCTCATTCTCATCATCATAAGAGTACCCATGGCCTGACATGTTGATGGTTTTACCTGAACGGAGCTTCATTCTTAAGAAAGAGGATGTTCAATGAAGGAACCGTCACAAAATACACAATCCAAACAAAGCAATCAAATCACTCAACTATGTTTATGCAAACAAGGTTGGCAAGAAACGCAAGATTTTAATGTTTGATGTTCGGATTTAGGGTGGATTATTTGTGAAGGTTCACTCTTTTTGCCAAATGAGACCTAGTTTGATCCGAATGTAACCTCCGGGTCAACTAAGTTCTTCTCTCTTTTAACAACGTATAGGTTCTCTAAACTCCAAGTACTTCGAGGGTACAACCAGCCCGGCGTCCGTGAGGGAATCCACGGGTGCGGGGACTTATGGAGGTCTTGGAAAAGGGATTTCCAGTCCAAAGAGACGGAATGCTCAATGGAGGGTCGTCCCGATTCCAAGAAGGGTGTGTGGATCCTAGGATAGAGAGAGGAGGTCTCTCAACCAAGCCAGCAAACCAAGATGATCCAAGCAATAATATAATGTCAAGACAAATGATAAGCAATGAATAATAGCCAATCTGTGAAAAAGAACAGTAAAGACACGCCCTTGGAAAGGTCGTGTTCACAGCAAGAGGAAAGACACGCCCTGTGGCAGGTCGTGACTAAATGAAAACACGGCAGCGTGGCTGTCGTAAATTCTGTGAGGGGCTCACAGACCGTAGGGAACAAAACGCCTTAGGATGAGGCGTTATAAATAAAGGACGCCTGCAAGTGAGGGCGTCAAAACTCAGAGACACGCCCTGATGGAAGGCGCTGATAATAAATGCAACGCCTCTGAGAGGGGCGTTAATTCACAGGCAATATGACAAGTATGCAGCGAACAACAATTATGATAAAGAGAAATGCCTTAATGACAGCCGTTAATAAGTAATGAAACGCCTTGAAGAGGGGCGTTATTCCACAGACAGTATAATCACCATGCAACACACCGCAGTTATAGAAACATACGCCCTGGAAATGGGCGTTAATTTATGAAACACGTCCTTGTAAGGGGCGCTAAATATCAGACGAGAAAATAATGAAGATCATGCAAGCAGATGCAATAAAGACACGCCCTTGCAGGGGGCGTTAATTAATAAAAACACGTCCCTGTGAGGGGCGTTAAATCAAAAGACGCCCTCGTCTAAGGCGTTAATAAGCAACAATTGACTGATCCGGGGAGTGTGCAGAGTGCACAATGGAAGGTGCCCGAGGGGCACAAAGGAAAGGGTACCGAGGGTACCGAGGGGAAAGGACACACGAGGGTGTCAATGGGAAAGGACACACGAGGGTGTCAAAGGGGAAAGGGCACACGAGGGTGCCAATGGAGATGGTAATCAACAAAGAAAACAGTGGAGGTCCCACCGTGATCGCCAATTTGTGGATCCCTTTAAAATCCACACTTTTAGGTGTGAGGTTAAAAAGGAAGGGAAAAGGGAAACATTAAATAACGGTGGAGATGAAACAATGCACGAGGTGCACAAGGGGAGTGTGTGATCGCCAGAGGGTTTACCTCAATAAAAAAAAATAAGATCGCATGTACCTGGTGAAAGATGGGATGCGGGATGAATGTGGATCTCCTCCTCCAACTCCAATCGGCCGGCCGACGAAGTGGGTTTTCTTGATTGATTACCTTGTAAGAAAGACAATGAAAGACAAGCAAAAGAAAGGGGATCAGCCAAAGTGCAGTAGTATCAGTCAAAAACCAACATAAAAATGATGAAAAGACATCAACATGCGCACCTTCTTTTTTGTTTTCTTTTTAAACCCCTTAAGAAGACTTAAGGGAAGGGGAGTTTGATGATAAAAAGAAATGCAACAGGACGTGAACAGATGTGAAGGGTGAATAGAGATATAAAGGACGGAGGGATGATGATATGAATGAAGTAAAAACAAAAAAAAAAGATGAAAAGATGAGAACCCCTGCTGTCCCTGGCGACAGTAAAGGGAAAACCCGAATGAATATGTTGATGGATGTAGATGGATGAAGCACCGGACGCAGCCCAATCAAAGGATGCAGAGGGGAGACGGCAAAGGATGAAGAAAGCTCTGCTCGTGATGAATAAGCTTCTGAGCGCTTAACCCGCTGAATGCTTAAGGTGCTTAACCTTCAACACGATCGGTCAAGGCTTCAATTTATAATGCCTCAAGCGGATGTGATCAAACCAAGGAATGATAAGAACAGGCAATGAGGCATCCAGGGAAGGATCAAGATCGAGCAAGAGTCCAAAGACAGCAGGGAACTGTGAGGGAAAGATGGAAAAAGGAAGGACTCTGGAGTGAAACACGCCTTAATACAGGGCGTCTTTTATGAATTGACGACCTTCACAGAGACGTTTTCTTGAAACACGACCTAGGAAAGGGCGTTTCTTCCTGGATTTAGTTTTGGAAACGGAACCTTGCCTTGTTTGAAAACTGAGATAACACGCCTGAGATAACGGCGTTAATTAAAATCACGCCCTGAGAAAAGGCGTTACTCACAAAATGCCTTTTATTTTTGAAAATAGATAATTCCAGAAATTAAGGGATAACACCATGAATTGACGCCCTCACCTATGGTCGTCCTTTCTTTGAAAACGCCCTACAACATGTCGTTATTTTTGAAATTAACGCCCTTAATCAAGTCGTGACTC
Organism: Amorphophallus konjac; assembly: GCA_022559845.1. NCBI lineage: Eukaryota > Viridiplantae > Streptophyta > Magnoliopsida > Alismatales > Araceae > Amorphophallus > Amorphophallus konjac. The sequence continues at coordinate 156,999,468 of CM040121.1, forward strand.
ACAAAAATACAGGAAAAATGCAGAAAAAACTCACAAAAATAGAAAAACTTCATGTTATAGGAATATTGAAGTCCACTTGGGGCATTTATATAATAACATGAGATTTGATCAACAAAACGTCAATTTTGGCGTGTCTACAAGGGTCACGGCCTTCCACTGGGACCTCTTCCGCGGGTTCCGACGCCTGCGGTCTGGAAGAAGTGCCAATATGACCTGTTGAGGGAAGCGGCGGAGCCTGGTGGCGCAGCCTCCTAAAGTGGGATAGAGCCTGGTTCAAGTCATCAGGCTGGGCGTCTGGCTGGTGTCCGGTGGTGTAGCACGCGAACACTCGCACCACGTCATTGATGAACCAGGCCGTCCGCTTCCCGCGCGTGTGCCGCTCGGGGCGGATAGGCGCCCTTAGCCTATCAAAGACCGAGGTGCGTTGCAGAGGGGGCCCACTCCCGATGTCAGTCGGAGGAGAGTCCGGGACAGGTTGCTGGAGGGCCCGGGGATGGGCTCGCCTTTTCCTCTGCTCGCTTGTGCGGGGGACATTGGACGAATGGGAATCGTCAGACTGTGCTACTGTAAGGATAGCCATATTCCGTCTGATGCCGCGTCTGAGTGCTCGTAGGGGGTTAGTGATCCGCGCCCTTCGAACAGCTTTAGCTTCTTCTGGGGTAACCCAGATTCTTCTCAGGTGAGGTTGCTGATCTCCCTTGTCGCCGCTTTTCCGACGAGCTGTTTTGGGAGGCTGTGTGCCTAGCTGCGGTGGGTGCCCCCGGACTGCCGCCGAGGAACCCGCTCCTTTGAGCTTCGCCCCGTCCTCTCGTGTTTGACGCAAGAGGTCAAAATGATTGGAAGTGGGGATGGTGGGAATGGTCCATTCCCGAGGTATGATTGGTTCACCACCGTCGAGACGGATCTGCAGGTCACCGACAAGGACCGTCTTGCCGGAGTTGCTGGTCACGGAAGTGAGGCGCCTGCCTCTGCGGCCATGGTGATGCTTCTTCTGAGGAGCTGAGGAAGACTCAGCCCCAAGATGGTAGACTGAGAAGACATGACCAGGAGCGACCGGCAACATGAAGCCGTCAGTCCGTAGTGCCGGGATCGGTCCCTGGGGTAAGTAACCCATGCCGGGAGTCGATGGTTGGGCGACTCGGGTGTAAGCCTTCACCGTTGCCGATGCTCAAGATGACGTTCTTGCACCTGGAGGTGACGCCGTCGGAAGTACTGGGGTGCCAACGCCCCTGGGTCGAAGACCCGTGGTAGGTGCCGGCGTAGTCTGGGCTCGAGTCGGGGGACCCGAGGAAGGTGCTGAGGAGCACTGCCCCATGGGTGGAAGACCCACGGGGAGAGCTGGTTCAACTGGAACTCGGGACCACGGCCTCGAGTATGACGCCGGAGGGCTGTGAACTCGGGGCTGTGATCCCGGGTCAAGTGTTGGCCTTGCCGGGATTCGGGGTCGGGAACCCGATGCAGATGCTGGGAAGCCGTAGACCCGAGACTGAAATCCCGTGTCGGGTGCTGGCTTGGCTGTGGCTCGGGATTGAGGACCCGAGAAAGATGCTGGGAAGTCGTGGACCCGAGGCAGGGAGCCTGTGTTGGGTGCCGGCTTGGCTGCGGCTCGGGGTTGAGGACCCGAGGAAGATGCTGGGATGGTGACCGAAGTCCGGGGCGCAGGGCCCGTGTTGGAGATCAGACGAAGCTGGCCTTAGGAGGTGATGTTTGCCCGGGCCAGCGTTGATGTGGGGGCCCCGCGGGGGCCTGCAACGATAGTCCGGCGCCCGGCACTCAGGCGGGACACTGGAGCTAGGGGTGCGCATGGCGCATTGACCGCAGGGGCCACTGGAGAGACTGGAGTTGGCTGAGAAGCAGCCACAGGGATCACACCCAGGAAGTAGGGTGATCCGATAACCGGCGCGAAGCTGCCGAAAGCGATCGGCGTGGCCAAGTAGCCCACCCAGGCATGGGTGGCAATGACGTTGGGGCTGTAGGTGACGGCCGCCATGGTTGCTGGGATGCTGAGTGCTACGGAGGTGACAGTCGCTAACAGTCACCGAGAACGGCCCGACGATCAGAACGTGAATCGGGAGCCGCTGGAGAACGTGCACAAGTACCCTCCTTTGCCTCTCCTGCAAGGACAGGGAAAGGGCCCTGGGCTTAATGGCTGGCACATGCTTTTCTTCAGCAAAAAGAAGGAAGGCGGGAGACGTCCCACCGGGCGTGCCATCCTCTCTGTCGCGCGGGTTTTTTTTATGTCAATTAACCAGGGTGAGGGAAGGGATACAATGATGAAGGAAAATACGGGAGTTTGATGTATCTTGGGTATCCTCCTTACGGGTGCATGCCTCTCACGGCGGTACCGGGCACTCTCCTTTCACAGAAAGTCGAAAAGGATCGAATGGCACTTAAGTGTCGGGATAATGGTTAATTGGACAGGGTGCGGGCATGCCAGTCGATCTCTCGACAATCACTCATGGAACCAAGGTCTGTCCGGGGAAGCGCCACCAGGGCACGTCACGTGGGCTCAGGTGATCGGGCGACACGTGGAGAGAAGGGGTTCCATGGGTGCGAGTGCGTAGGCAATTGTGGAAATCATGTACATGACGTCTTTCCGCACCGGCTGCAAGCAACTGGTGTTTATTTACATCGGATTAAATCCGAATACCTTCGTTCTAAGCTGAAGAGAAGTCTGTATGTGTGTCTAAAGCCATGGGTAGAGGGCTGGGGGCGTTCAGCAGCTAGGGGTAAGCGTAAGACCGAGGGGTGTTAACTGGGGTCGGGGTGTTGGGCACAGATGCCGAGTGGAGTGGGTAGGAAGCTGGTGGCCCGAATACAGATGTATGTATTTCACTGGTTTTAATATGAGCCACATGGGCTTTACAAGCGGGCCTTAATGGGCCGAAGCACAACTGGAGCAAGCCATGGGACAATTGCGACATGTGAGTCAGTCCCCGGGTCATTGCGTGACAAAGCGGATGTCTGCGTGTTCTGCTGGAACTCTTTACATAGGAGTTGGTGTGGGTCTGACTGCCTTAGTAGTCAGAACAGACACAGGCTGGCACCTGGCGGAGGTTGGACCCGGCTCGATGTGAGAGGTCGGGCCCGGGTCTCGGACGGTGAGCGTTGTCAAGCTGGAGAGTCGAGGTCGGCCCCGGGATTGGGATTCCTGAGCCAGAGGTCCGACTAGACTCAATTTGTCAATCTGAGGGGCCGACGGCCGACTCGGAGGTGAACGGTAGGTACGCAGTTCCGTGTCGAGGGTCGACGTGGCGTTATGAAGTACCCTTCGTCATCGGCGTAAGTGTCGTAAGTTGCCGTACACGGGCGGACCCGGAATGCGGGCGTTCTTGCCGTTGGTACGGTCATCTTACACGCATCGGGGATGGACTTGGTATGAGACGGCTAAACACCACGTGAGGGGAGTACGTGCGACATACCCTCGGCGTGTGGGAGCCGACTAACAAGCCAATCACACGCGCACTTGTCTTCTCGCGTTCCCGACCCTTGCCGAAAGCCTCGGGGATCCGAGGGTGCGACAGTTAGGCCGGGAAAGTTTGCTCGGTGCGTTGCTTCCTTCCTTTATGCACGCCTTTTTTAGCTTGTTGGTAAGGGGGCAATTTATAGAAGTTGTAGGGGTGGGGGGTGGGGTTTAGGCGGACCAAGTTGAGGGTCCAACTTGGTCCGGGTAAACCCCCCAAATAGTATTTTTATTTCTATTTTATTTGAATTTTTTTATGTGTTTTGTGTGTGTGTGTCGGAGTGGAAGGGGTGGGGTTTAGGCGGACCAGCCCAAGGGGCTGGTCTAGTCCACCTAAACCCCTCTTCGGAGGGTAAAAATTCTTTTTTTTTTATTTTTGGAGGGGTTTAGGCGGACTAGCTTGGGGGTCCAAGTTGGTCCGCCTAAACCCCTCCCCAGGGGGGGTTTGGGCGGACAGAACAGGTCCACTTTTTAAATTTTTTTAAAATCTTTTTTTATTACCTAGGGGTTTAGGCTGTCTAGCCTGGGGGTCCAGGCTGGTCCGCCTAAGCCCCCCCCCCTGGGGGGATTAGGCTGACCAGCTTGGGGGCCTAAGCTAGTCCGCCTAAACCCCTCCCCAGGGGGGGTTTGGGCAGACCAGGTAGAAGAGAGAGCGGGGGAGTGGTCCCACCTCTATAAAACCCAATTTTTTTTGGTTGTTGTCTTCCTAAATTGGCTAAGAAGAAAAGGACAGGAGGATACTGGCAGGATACGGGTTTGCCGGCCACGTGTGTGCGAAGAACGTAGGTGGCGTGATTGACGTAATCCCGGGGCCTCATCTTCGCGAGTTCTTCCACATACTGGTACGACGAACGAACTTTGCACGAACCTCGGAGCGTGAAGTTAGGAATTTCCATGAACTGTGACTGGGGAGGGTCGTTGGGCCTCCGAGTTGAGGGGAGGGTGCGGCCCTCGGGGAGTTCGCCCTCTCCTGGGGCGCGGCCACGCCCCGAGGCAGACTGGCCCCGGGCGAGTCGCAACCCCGGGGGATGGCCCCCGGGGGTCTTCCTTCATCGTCTGGGCATATTCTTTGAAGGATATAGGGTCCTGGGATATTGGAATGGCCCATGAGAGCCATTGTTCTTCGAGTTGTAGTGGCCGCTCGCAAAGTGTTCGGGCGAATGCCTGACACACCCCGAGTTGCCGAACGAGCCACGTAGGTGGTCGACGGGCCTTCGATTTGGCCGAGGGCCAAGGGTAGAATCCCGTAGGGGCGAGGGCATCACACCACATACCCTCTGGCTTGGCACTTCTCTCCCTCCCGGAGGTAGCTAGGGAGTAGCCCTTCTTCAGACGGAACATTGGTGCTTATCATCCTATTACATTTTCCTATTTTCTTGAGTTATATTGATGTATTTGCCTATGTTTTGAGTCATGTTACTAGGTTATCATGTTATTTACTTATGTTTGTATGTAGGCTAGTGGGCTAATGGGGCTAGTAGGTCTTATTGGGCCATTTCTTTGGTCTGGCCCATGGGCGCCCCTCTCCCCACCCCTTGGTCTTCCGTCATTTGTCCATTTCATGAGGACTTTTTGTAAATTGGGTTTTCCTATATATAGGACCCCAAACCCCCTCTTTTGAAGTAATGAAGTATTGAATATTTGAGCATAAGTGCACCCCTCTCTCTCTCTAGCTCTCTCATCCTCTCTCTCTCTAGGGGGCGGACCCCTCTCTCTCTCTTCCCCCTTCTCTCTCTCTCCCTTGGGCGAACCTGCCCTTTCACTTCCCCCTTCCCCTGCCACCTCAGCTGCCACCTCACCCCTCCACCCTTTCATATTCCCTAGACCCATAACTCCATTCAATAACCCCTCCACCCTAGGCAACACTTCCCATTCCCCACACATCTTCCCCACTTCCCAAGCAACTCTTCCCCTCCCCAAGGCAACTCCTCCCCTTCCCTAGGCTTCCATTAACACCTCCATTAACCCTCCACTCCAAATCCAAAGGCAACACCCCACTCCCCTAGACCATTTGCGCCCCCACCCCCACCCTTGGCCGCACCCCTCTCTCCACCACCCCCACCTCCCAGCTGCGGCCCTCTTCCCCCTCCACCCTCTTGGACATCCACGATCCCTGCTCCACCCCTATCACCATTCCCAAACATCCTTCCCCCATCAGCCATCCCACCCCCACTCCCACTGTTGCTAAACCACCCCTTCCATTAGCCTAGTTCCACCACCACTTCTTTCACTTGGCCCAAGTTTACAGGTGGCAGAAGAAGGTCCGACTAGCAGAAGCCACCACGAGTTCATACGGAAACGTCTGAAGGCGAATCATATATTTCTGGAAAAGTCGTCCAGTCCCCTACGCAGGCGAGGAAGAATCGTACCATTCCGAGTTTGGGGCTGTCCGGGAGAGCCAATCTCCCCCGACTGCACAGAGCTCCATTAGCAGAGTTCCTGGACCCTGTTCAAAACTACACCACGGCCGACGGTGAGAGATTCAAGCCATGAGTTCTTCTAAAAATATCTTCCTCCACCAGTCCTCTTTCTGGATCAAGAAGTGGAAGTGCACTCGGCATCCGGAGGCCAGAGTTCTCATTCTTCTTCTTCGACTGGTCGGGTCTGTCTTCCACAAGTGGCAGTGACCTGCCTCCACTCATTGGCATCCCCCAGTCCGCCCCGACATCAGACGGCTTCCCCACCAGTTTTCCCGCAAAGAGGGTTCATCCACGGTTCCAAAAACTTTGACGGTTCGAGATTTGGTGTCCGGGAGCGGCCGGGACAACTTCTGCAAGTTACTGTTTGTGCCAGGTAGCTGTTGCGGCCAGAAGCTGCCACCTTGCTCGAAGCTCTACCCGGACCAGCCACTGGAAGATTCAAGCCACAAATTCTTCAACGAATATCTTCCTCCACCTGTCACCGTCCAGGATCAAGAAGCAGAACCACATTCGGCATCCGGGAGCCAAAGTTCTGATTTTTCCCCTACAGTCGCGCGGGTCTGCCTCCCCAGTCTGTAGCGACCAGTTCCCACTCATCGGCATCCCCCAGTCCACTCCCACATCGGACGACTTCCCCGTCAGTTTTTCAGCGTAGAGGCTTTATCCACGGTTCCAAAAACTCTAACGGTTCGAGATTCGGCACTCAGGAGCGACCGGTGTGGCTTCTGCAAGTCACTGTTCATGCCAGATAGTGACTGTGGCCAGAACCTGCCACTCTGTCCAAAGTCCGACCCGGACCGGCATCTGTAGCAGAAGAAATCAAGGAAATTCAGAATCATCTGCGTGCCAGATACGAGGAATTCTATGCTGGTCTCGCCTCCGGAGAAATTCCGGAGCGTGATTTACGGTCTCTACAGCAACTGGCAGTCAGCCAACATAGCGAACAGGGAGCTTCCGTTTCGGCTTCACCCGCGCACTTTCCGGCGAATCCCCCTTCCCCGCCTGGCCGGCTGACCGCCCCTCCCTGCGTGGAGGTAGTGTTGATTGTACTTGAATATTTCTCACCCCCGAGATCACCCTCCTGCGCGAGGTGTAGTGATTGTACTTTTAAACAGGATTGAAGCTTCATCGGCGCAGTGTGCGGGGAACCCACACTTCCCCGCTCGCCCTCGTCTCCGACCGGGGTTGGTTTCCTCAAACCAACCAGGTGAGCCTCCTGCCCTTGCCTCCTTATACCTGTTTATTTAATATCCGTGAAACATATCGGCCGGTAGGAGAGCGAGTGCCCGATCCCGGCGCCACCTTTCAGTGTGGTCACCGTGGCCATAAGTGAGCGAGTGACCCCGTGCCCTTAAGGCATCCGGCCGCCCTTGTTTGTGGGCTTTCAAAACCTTCGGGAGGGCTAACTAAAGTGGTGCTGGCCCTCTAACCAGTCAGGGGCTATCTCCATCACCTCGACTCGGCATCACCGGGTCACCACGGGAATCGTGTGCGCACGGTGCGTTGGTAGCTTTAACATATTCTCGGCGCCTTGTAATTATGATTGCGAATTAGGTCCAAGGAATCAAAGTCTCCGCTGCATTTTGTGTCACATCAGGCTGGGAGAAGGCACCTTGGGCCGATGGGCCTTGCCTCGTACTATGTGCCATGTTGTACGGTGGGTTGGCAGAGTAGCCTCGGGCTGACCCGAGAGTTAAGTTCAGTGGCTCGTTGCCACGTGTCTGAGGGGCGGGGGTGGCCCCGACTTGCTGGGGGGTCGTCGTAGGACCCAATTGGTATACTAGAATCAAGGGGTGGCCCGTGGATTGGTGTACAAGGGTTGAAACATGTGCGCCCACAAAGTGTTCGGCAGAATGCCGATCACGCATGTGTGAGCTGTACACACGTACTACGGGCCTCCTGAGCCTGTGATTGACCTATTTAGGTCTCCCTTTGACCTTGGAGGGTTGAAAGAAGCCATCTCGGGGTAGGCCCCAGGCCTTTTCACTGGGTGCCACGTGGTGTGGCTTGTACTCGGAGTGTCCCCGGGATGGCCTGGGTGGTCGTGTAGAAGGCGGGCAAAGTCCGCAACTTAGGAGTCGGGAGTGGTCCCGATCGATTGCTAGTGCCGCCGTACGCTTCGGCTAGCGGGTTGGGGCCGTTGGTCGGGCCCACTAGGTTGTCAGAGGGGCTGGGTAGCCCATGCCTTGAAGGTGTTCGAGGAAATTCCCGAACCCTTATTTCTGGGTATTTTGCTGGGGAATAGTCCAGGTACAATAATGTGTGAGAAAGAAAACCCATGTGAACATAGAGTAATCATCCACCAAGACATATCCATATTTTCTCCCACTTAAACTAGCAGTTCTGGTTGGACCAAACAAATCCATATGAATAAGCTCAAGTGGTTTAGATGACATGTTTGCAGATCTAGCCTTGAAGGACTTTCTTGTTTGTTTACCTAGGGCACATGCATCGCACAATTTGTTTTCTTGTTTAAAAGATAGTTCAGGCAACCCTTTCACTATTGAATGCTTTAACAGTTTATGTAAGACATTGTAGCAAGCATGTCCTAGTCTACGATGCCATAACCATGCTAGCTCAGATTTTGGTGCAGCAAGACAAAGATTTATGTGAGCAAGATCATCTAAGTCAATCATATACACATTGTTGACCCTTTTTCCAGAAAATTTTACCTTGTCAGATTTTGGTTCAATGATTCTACTTTCATAAGAGTCAAACAACACTTTATGATCTTTATCACACAATTGACTTATGTTGAGCAAATTGTATTTTAAACCTTCAACTAACAGCACATTTCCAATGGAGTTGGAGAGGTTCTTACCTACATTACCTGTTCCAATGATTTTTCCTTTGTTGTTCCCTCCAAATGTGACGTATCCTCCTTCCTTTTCCTCCAAGCGACAAAATTTGTATTTATCTCCAGTCATGTGTCTTGAATAGTCACTATCAAGGTACCACCTATTATGCATGGCTGCAAGACATTCCTGCACAAGTAATTAAGCAATGGTGTTTGGAATCCAACCAAATTTGGGTCCTATCAAACTCTTTAGATTTTCAAAACATGAAACTATTTCTTTTGGAATCAAAACCTTCCTAGCATTCATGTTTTGTTTGCTTAGAGCAGGGATTTGGTTTTTCTTTTCAGCTTTAACATTCACTTTTTGTTTAGAGGCTCTTTGTTGAAATTTGTGAAAGTTTGAGAAAGTTTGCTTCTGAAACCATTGAGGCCGTTGGTTGGTTTTGGGTTGAAAGTGATTGTTTTGCCACCTAGGAGATTGAAACTTATAGGGTTGGTGAACACAAGAATCACAATTCTCCCAAAAGCAGGGTGGTGTTGGCCTATATGAATGTGCAGCCCAGTTATAGTGACATCTGGAAGGTTGAGCAGGTAATGGCCAATGAAGTGTTGACCTATGTTGCTGGGAAGGTTGACCTTTCTTAGGCTTTTGGACAATCTTTTTGAGAATTTCAGTGGCTTCCTCTTTAACCTTTTATTTTCCTTTGGATGTTATTTTTGAGGTAGAAGCATCAGAAGAGGAAACAAATGTGACAGTCTTTAACCCAATTGGCCTTTTATTTGTTGGTTCAAAACCCAACCATTCCTTGTTGAAGTTCATTCTAGTACCTAGCAGTGCATCTAGGTTTTCTCTTCCATCCACAAACGTTTCTAAAGATTGTTGTCTATCCTTCAACTCTTTTTGTATGTTTTCAATGTTTTGAAGAAGTTGAGTGTTGACTTGTTTGACAGCTTCATACTTCTCATTACTCAGTTTGCTGTCCTTTTCATAGCTTTGCATTTTTAGCTTCATGCTATCAATCTCATTTCTTAAGTCTTCATTTTCAGTTTCCAAGTCAGCCATTTATTTTCTTCCCTCTTCCAAATCCTCAACCATTTTCTTAAGATCTCCAATTTCAGTTTCAAGTAGAGTAGTCTTATCATTCATATCATGATCATGCACGAACAAGTTAATTTTATTTTTCAATAATTTATTCTCCTTTTTGTACATGTCATATTTTTCCATGAGCTGTATATATGCTTCCTCCCAATCATCAATTGAGTAATTTTCAAAAGGAGAGTTTACCTCAGTTTCTTTATCACCTCTGGCCATGAGACCAAGATCTTCTTTTTCCTTGTCCGAGGAGCTAGTTCCACCATCACTTTCTTCCTCGTCACTCCAGGTGGACACCATGGTCTTGTTCTTCTTCTTGCCCTTCCATTTGTCAACTTTTCTGAATCTGTCAGGACTATCAGTCTTGAAATCCCTGGTTTGTTGCAAGAATAACAAATGATTTTGTCAGTTTTCTTAAAGTTTTCAGAATTAGATTTGAAACCTTTTCTTACCTGTGACCTTCCTCTCATGAAGCTTTTACCTTCCTTTCTCAGAAATTTTCTGAACTTACGTGTGAGCATGGCTACGTCATCCTCATCTCGCTCACTTGTAGAATCCTCACCTTCATCAGAAGTGCCTTGACCACTGGGTCCTACTTTAAGAGCTAGGGACTTTTTCTTAGGTACCTCAGCCTCTTTGTTCTTAAGGTTGATCTCATAGGTCATCAATGACCCTATGCGTTCATCTACCTTAGTAGTTGTGAGATCTCTCGATTCTTCAACCACGGTAGCCTTCGTGTGCCATACAGGAGTCAGTGATCTGAGAATCTTCCTCATAATTTCCTGTTCTGAGTATTTCTTTCCCATATCTATTAGACTATTAGTAAGCACAGTTAAGCGAGCATACATATCCTGAATTGACTCATCAGGCATCATACGGAACATTTCATATTCAGAAATTAAAATGTTGGCATTTGTTTCTCGTACCTGAGAGGTTCCTTCGTAAATTACCTCTAACTTGTCCCACATTTATTTTACAGTTGCGCAGGTAGCCACTCTTGAGAATTCTACCAGATGGAGTGAACATTGCATGATGTGTTTAGCACTCCAGTTGACAATGGATTTTCTTATTTATTCTTTGGTCTACAAGTCCTCATCATCCGTAAGCTCATACGGACCTTTGCTGATCACTCGCCAAAGTTCATAGTCTTGGGCGCGAATGAACACCTGCATGCGATGTTTCCAATAAGGATAATTAGTTCTAGTAAAATAAGGAGGTCTATTCACAGAATGTCCTTCAGGTAAAAATCCTTTGGACGCTAATCCACCATTTCCCTCAAGGTCGTTGGACCCCATAATGAGAGATTAGGCTCTGATACCACTTGTTGAGTAGTGGATAGCGGATCTAGAGGGTAGGGGTGAATAGATCTGCCCCTCTTTTCGCTGAACACCCCTCTTTACAGCTAGATAAGAGAATCACAGCGAAATATAACTAGCTTAGCGTAGCACACAACGATTTACTTAGCAAGATGAATAAGTAATATATTGATTCGAACCTAAGCATGCATCTAGCACAAAGCAATCGCATAAGCAAACCACAACACAAAATTTTTTAAGGTGGTTCGGACTGAATCCCCAGTCCTACGTCCACCCCTTACCAAATCCGGTGAGACTCCACTAGCATAACGCACTGAACCGTAAATCGAAAAGACCTCCGATTACCTTCCTACTAACCACCAGTAGGGACGATCTTCAGTTTCAAATGTTTGAATGAAATGGAAAGAGAACAAGATAAAAATGCTCAAACAAGATATCGAGATATGCTAAAATGAAATAGATCTTGTCTGAGATTGCTGAAGCTTGAATCTTCTTTTCTTCACACGATGTAGACAACCAACAGAAGCTTCTTTCTTCTTCACAAAGCTCTCTTCTTGATTCAACAACAATGGCTTCTTCTTCCTTGTGAAATGAGCTTCCTTGGATCTCCTTGAGTTGATGAAGAAGACTATGGATGTAGCTTTGATCACCCTTGAGAACCTTGATTGCTTCTAGCTTCCTTGGAGGTTACTTGCTTCAGATCCAAGCTTGAATCACCTTGGAATGGATGAAGAACTTCTACACGGAGTACTGTTCACGGCTACAGTACCTCTTCTTCCAAGCTCCTCTCCAGCCTCTCTTGTTCTCCCTTTGATTCAAAATGATCAATTTTGGGTTTCTAACCCTCTTGCATTGGTTTTATATCTTTTGAATGGTCCATAGACACCCCCCAGACTAGATCTACAAGTGGGAGATTGGGTGACTTTAGGATTAAAGAAATACAAAGAAAGGGGCTGGCCTCGAGGTGGAAAATGAAGTCAACATTTGTTGGCTCAGGGCTGGCGGTCGACCGGAGGTAGGTGGCGGTCGACCGCCATTGAGAAACCCTGTAGAAATTTTGGTTCTGGAATTTTTGGTCGATCGCCCTGGGCTGGTGGTTGACCGCCACTGAGAATCCTACAGACAGTGAGCTGCTGGAAATTCTGGTCGACCGCCCCTGGGCCAGCGGTCGACTGCTGGCTGGGAAAATCCCGAGTTTCCCCGGTTCAGTCCGTTAACCCCTTTAGCAGCTCATTCACCTATGTGGCATCAAACTTGACAGAATCTTGAGGATTTCTACTGATCCTTTTGACTCTTGAAGTTAACAGATTAAAGGTATATTGCTCCTATAATCAAAATTTTGTTCCGGGGGCTCCGCCCCCGGAAACCCCCGCAAGGGGTGCTGCCCCCTTGACCCCCGCGACCTGACCGGGCAAGTCAATCTGCGTGCGAGGGCACAATCATTGAGTTTTCACTTTTGCCATCTCCACTCCATTCCTTGGCTTATCTGTCGTGAAAGAACATCAAGTATTTCAGTCATATGAGAGTGGAAAGCATCAATGACTTATAGTGTTCAGCCATTATCAAAACCATGAATATCAAATGACATAAATGACCACAGGGGCACAACAAGCTTCATCTTCTGGACTCGACTTGTCTACTAAAAAACACACTAAAAATAAAGCATCAAATAACAAAAATATTGGGTTGCCTCCCAGAAGCGCTAAATTTTTCATCTTCAGCCAGACACATGTAAGCTCAAAATTTTATTCCAGATCACACAAGGTAATTGATTCTTTTGACAATAGCTGTTCATTTTCTAAATAAGGTTTTAATCTTTGACCGTTAACAGTGAAAATATGACCAGTTTTGGGATTCAAGATTTTAACAGCTCCATGGTCAAATGCCTTAATAACAACAAATGGTCCATCCCATCTGGATTTCAGTTTACCTAGGAACAAGCGCAGCCTTGATTTGAAAAGTCAAACCTTTTGATTAGCATGAAAAGTTTTTCTGTGAATGTGTTTATCATGAAAAGCTTTGGTTTTGGCTTTATAAATTTTGGAATTTTCATAGGCTTCGTTACGCAATTCCTCCAGTTCATGTAATTGTAGAGCTCTTTGGGATTTTAATGGCCCAATATGCTCTATGATCTAATTCTACAGGAAGGTGGCAGGCTTTTCAAAAAATGAGACGATAAGGTGACATGCCAATGGGAGTTTTGAATGCAGTTCTATAGGCCCATAATGCATCATCTAGTCTATCAGACCAGTCTTTTCTATCCGACCTAACTGTCTTATGCAGAATGTTCTTTATCTCCCTATTAGAAACCTCTACCTGACAACTAGTTTGGGGATGATAGGGGGTGGCGAGCTTATGAATGATGCCATACTTGCGGAGTAAAACTCAGAATTGAGAATTCGTGAAATGAGATCCCCCATCACTAATGATAGCCTTGGGACAACCAAATCTAGAGAAAACATTCTTCTTTACAAATTTCATGACAACCTTATGATCATTGGTCCTCGTGGCTATAGCTTCAATCCATTTAGAAACATAGTCAACCGCCACCAAGATATATTCATTCTCAAAAGATGGTGAAAAATGTCCCATAAGATCTATACCCCAAACAGTAAAAATTTCGACTACCAAAATGGGATTTAGCGGCATCATATCTCCTTTTGAATTACTGCCCACAGCTTGGCATCGCAAACAGGTTTTAGAAAATTCATAAGCATCCTTAAATAACGTGGGCCAATAAAATCCACTTTGCAAAACTTTCGCCGCAGTCTTTTTACCAGAAAAGTGTCCCCCACATCCTAGATTGTGACAAAAATTTAATACAAAATGTTGTTCTTCTTCGGGGACACATCTTCTGATAATTTGATCGGGACCCATATGGAACAGCTCTGGGTCCTCCTAAAAATAGTGCTTGACTATAGAAAAGAAATGATCTTTTTCCTATTTAGACCACCCGCCCAGAATCCGTCCTACTACCAAGTAGTTAACAATGTGAGCGTACCGGGGGGGTTGAAGTGTGAGATATAGCAAGAAGATGCTCGTCAGGAAAAGAGTCATTCATGGCGGTGCTTGCAGATATAACAATACGAGGCAGATGGTCAGCCACGACATTTTCTAACCCCTTCTTGTCCTTAATCTCCAAATCAAATTCTTGAAGTAACGGAATCCAGCGAATGAGACGGGGTTTAGCATCCTTCTTGGAAAGAAGATATTTCAAAGCTGAGTGATCGGAATACACAATAACCTTAGCCCCCAAAAGATATGAGCAAAACTTCTCTAGGGCAAAAACAACAGGAAGAAGTTCTTTCTCCATGGTGGTATAATTCATCTGAGCATCTGCGAGGGTGTGGCTCGCATAGTAAATTACCATGGGTTTCTTATCAATTCTTTGACCTAAGACAGCTCCTATGGCATAATCTGAGGCATCACACATTATTTCAAAGGGTAGCGACCAATCTGGAGATTGAAGAATTGGGGCTTGAGTGAGGGCCACTTTCAGAGAATGGAATGCCTTTAAACAAGAATCTTCTAGTTGGAAAGGAGTATCTTTACCTAGTAGTTGAGTGAGAGGACGAGCAATGGCAGAGAAGTTTTGAATGAATCTTCTATGAAAACTAGCGTGGCCAAGAAAAGCTCGAATTTGCTTAACAGACATAGGAGGAGGAAGATTAGAGATCAGATCAACTTTAGCTTTATCTACTTCTATCCCCCTCTCTGAACAATATGGCCTAGCATAATACCTTCTCTTACCATGAAGTGGCTTTTCTCCCAGCTAAGCACCAGATTAGACTCTATGCATCTTTGTAGCACCTTCTTCAGATTTTCCAAACAACGGTCAAATGATTCACCAAACACCGAGAAGTCATCCATGAAAATCTCTAAAAATTCTCCCACCATTTAAGAAAATATTGACATCATACATCGTTGAAAAGTAGTAGGGGCATTGCATAGCCCGAATGGCATTCTTCTAAACCAAACATGCCACAAGGACACGTAAATGTGGTTTTCTCCTGACCATATGGGTAAATAGTAACCTGATTATTCCCAGAATAATCATCCAAAAAGTAGAAATATTTTTGTCCAGTCAATTTCTCTAAAATCTGATCTACAAAGGGGATAGGAAAATGATCTTTCTTTGTCATTGAATTTAATTTTCTATAATCAATACAGACTCTCCACCCCATCTGTAGTCTTGTTGGCACCTCTTCTCCTTTTTCATTTTTATTCACGGTCAGTCCTGACTTCTTCAGAACTACTTGCATGGGCCTGACCCATTTACTATCAGATATGGGATATATGATCCTGGCATCCAGCCACTTTACGACTTCCTTCTTGAATACCTCTTTCATATTTGGATTTAACCTGCGCTGCATCTCCCTGCTCGGCTTAGCATTATCCTTTAAGTAAATGTAATGCATACAGACATCCAGACTAATTCCTTTCAAATCAGCTACTGACCAACCTATTGCCCCCTTATGCTCCTTAAGAATAGTTAAGAGTTGAGATTCTTGAGCAGAAGTAAGGTTGGAGGCAATGATGAGAGGTAGAGTTTGATTAGAACACAGATATGCGTATTTCAAAGAGTCCGGGAGAGGTTTGAGTTTAAGAGTAGGAGGATGTTTAAGGGATGGTAAGACAGGTTCGGATTGTAATGCAAGAAGTGGTTCTACCCTAGAGTAGGGTGCAAAAGAGAGAGGAGAATCCTGAAGCACACTACCCTTTTCTAAGGTATCCTTTAAATCATCCGGACTTTCATCAATCACATCCTCTAAGATATCAATGACATTGCATTCTTCCTCTTGGTCCGGGTACTGAGATGCCTTAAAAACATTCAAAGAAACTTTCTCTCCTCCAAATGAGATGTCCATCATTCTTGTGGCACAATTGATGTTGGCCTTAGCCGTATCTAGAAAAGGACGTCCTAAAATAATCGGCGTGTGTTTCAATTCCTGAGATGAGGCCATTGTTGACACCCGTTTTAAGCCTACAAGTCGAGTTATTTCTCTTATTCATCTTCCGTGATGCTCCAAATTAGCTGTTATTTTGGAGCCTTTTTTGAACCTATTTCGAGCCCATTTCTTGACCATTTTTCAAGCCCATTGAGCTTTGAAGGCCATTTACTTCAATTCCCCCACTTTCGGGTCCGTTTCAAGCCGTTCAGACGGCCGAACGGGCATCCATGCAAACCCTGCACAGTTCTCTGAAGGCAGTCTCCTAGGAGATCGCGTTCATGAACATGGTCTCCTAGGTGACCACGTTCTGCCTTGTATTTTTAAATTTTTATTTTTTATTTTATTTATATTTAAAGTGACAATCTTCTTGAGACCGCCACCTTCAAGTGATGGTCTCCTGAAGACCGTCTTCTCAATTTTTGTTCCGGAAGCTTCCCGGATGTGTCGACTCGGCTGTTTGACCCTTTTTCTGATCCCATCAAGTGGCGATCCTTGCAAGACCGTCTGCTTCAAGAAATGGCCTTGCGACTGGCCGTCTTCTTAGTACAGAATTTGGATGATTCTAAACTCTGTTTTCTTCGCCCGAGGACTCTCCGGGAGCCCTATCTTGCGCTGTTTTTGATGGAGATAGCCCTCCACTTAGATTCTAATCCATCCTAGGGGATTATCACCACTATTATCTTGAGTTTTATTCACATATATCCCCTATTTTTGGGTGTTTATCTCCTATTTTGACCTAGGGTTTCTGGGTTCTCTATAAATAGCACCATGTTTGCAGTGCGCGAAGGGGGGCTCTCTCTCGATTCGGGGCGAAGCCATGCCGCATCTCCGACTCGTCTCTTTGACCCCGACCTGTCCAGGGAAGTATTAGCTTCAATTATCAACACTCAGGGCTCTATTTCGCTCATCCTTCTCTTAGTTCTCATCATCTACTTTTCTGATTTCATCACAATCTACATATTTCTGCACTTCTGCGGCATATTTGCACGTTTTGCATGTACATTTTCCACAGCCTTGCTGCGTGTTAATTCATTATGTTTGTTCTATTCTCATCACAATACACACACCTACCTTTTTCACCCGTTTACAGGGGTTAAAAGCTCTCCCCGGTGCGTTCTTCCCTCTTGTCTTCACGTCACACTTACATGATCTAATGGGTTTTTGCCTTTTGTTTTGTCTTTGATTCATAGGAGAGCAAGAGAACGTGAGGCCCTCTTCTTCTAGCCGGTTGGAAGGTGAGGAGGTGCAATCCACGATGTTTCCTGTATCCCTTTTCTAGTGCGATCACGTTGTAGCGGTCCTCTTTGGCCGTGTTCTTCATCCTTTTTTCCAAGGTACACATCAACGTTGCTCTTTTTTCTTAGTCCTTTTGGCGTTGTCAACCCTTGGTGGCGATCACGGTTAGTATCTCTATTTTCATCGCCCCTTTGTCCTTTCATGCTTTCATGCTTATATGCATATACTTGCTAGTTTGGGGTGGGTAGATTAAACATCTACAACTCTATTTTTTGGCGATCACGGTGGGACGCCTAGTGCCCATCACGTTAGTCTTGTTCTTCTGCAAGTATTGGTGTGTGTATGTCATTGTTTGGATAGCATTTTTTAGGGTTTTCAGCATTTTTGTGGTTCTGGGATCAAAGCGCGGTTCCCAGGCAACCACTTCAATGAGAATGTGGTTCCTAGGAGACCACCTTCTGATTTTGGCAGACCCTGGGGCAGGCTCTCAGGCGCGTCTTTCTTTGACGATTTAATTCACTTCCTGGGGTCTGATCGCTCTGTTTTTGGTCCCATTGTGTTGTCCTTTATATTGTCTTTCACTTCCCATATCATTTTCACTCATTCTGTTAGGTTTTGATAATTTAATTGTGTCTTGATTTTCAAGTTTTCTACAAGAAATCTGTAGGCAGACCCGGGACAGACTCTCAGGTACGTTTTTGGTTGATGATTTAATTTACTTTTCGAGGTCTGATTGTGTGTTTTTTGCTCCTATCTTACTCTCCTTTATATTGTATTCATTTTCATATATCATTTGCATTCATTCTGTGGTGTTTTCATATTTTAATGTTGTCTTGATTTTCGAGTTTTATGCTAGAAATCTGCACATAGACTCTCAGGTATGCTATTCATTAAGGATTTAGATTACTTTTCGGGGTCTGATTGTGCCGTTTTCTAGTTCTATCTTGTTGTCATTTGTATTATCTTCATTTTCATATATCATTTGCATCTATATTGTTGTGTTTGCATAATTTAATCTTGCCTTAATTTTTCAGTTTTATGCTAGAATTCTGCATGCACTCCGGTGCGCATAGGGTCATGCATTGCATACTATAGTTGCATTCCTACCTTGGTAAGTGATCCTCTCGTCTCCATATTTCTTAGAGTCGACAAGGTGATCTTATCCAGGACCTCCGTAAGTCTCCGTGAGCCGTGGATTCCCACACGGATGCCGAGCCGATTGTACCTTTCCACCCCTAGGTTTTACATTTGCATACGTGTGAGAGAGTTAACCTTAGTCAACCCAAAGTTTGGACCTTATTCTCATAGGATTCCTATCTTGAGGGAATTATTCTCAAATCAAATCATTAAAAGGTCCACTAAAACCCCTAAAAATCTCGTATCATATTCACTTGTTTGGCTTGGGTGAAACATCTCATATTTATATTGTTTGCGTTGTTTGGGCTTGTCCAAGCCCATTTGTGGTGTTTTGTGCTGCATCCCGCATCATTCATATACTTGAGTCATGTTTTAGAACCTAGGTTCATCATTTTGGTCATATCATTTCATCATTTCTCTGTGCATAAGTCTGTCTGCTCATGTAACGACCCGAGATCCGAATATTGGGAAGGCCCGATAACCCGAATCCCGAACCGCCACCCACGAGCCCGAAGACTCGGAAGGGTTAAAAGGATGGTGTGGAAATATACGAGAACCTGAAATAATTACAGAAGTACGCAGTTTATATGAATGAGCAGAAAAATAATAAATAACATTAAACAAATTACATGGCCCATAATTTAATAACAGTCCAAAATATAACATTAGTCCACAACTAGTACAGTCCAGAAAGAAAAGTACAAGTACATGGGGCATACCTTGGACCTAGCAACTGGCAACTAACCCTGGGCGCTAGAACCATGTGGAGCCTCTCAAGCGCTCCCCTGGAGCCTCGCCTCACCGGAAACCACGGAAACACACAGGGAATGAGCCTCATAACAAAGGTTCAACACGGATCACTCGGACCCCTACCTCATAAAATGAGAAACTGCACGGAAGGCAGCTAAAGTTAACACTAGCAAGACGTAGAGTGAAGGTCAACAAAATAAGTAAACGGGAAAACTCAGATACGACAAGTATCGGCCACACGGCACAAAAACCGAGATAACTTGACAAAACACCAAGAGTTTCTACCTGACAAACACAGGAGTAGCACCCACTAGAAGCAAGGCCGGATGCACCCCCTGGTGTCTTAAACCGTGCCTTAGGTGGCCCCCTCGTCGCCCCTGGCGGAACGGGGACACCGTACTAGTAGCCATAGAACAAGAACTAGCTGGGGTCGCACTCGTCAGCGCAGGTCCAACTGCCCCCAACCACGTGTGCACACACAGACCATGCATGCTAGGTCTGGCCCTCTGACTGGTTTTCCCCTCAGTTGGACTTTGGCGTCAAGACGTGGGGCCCTACGGTAACCAGTCTAAAAATCATCTCTTGGGGTAGTCTCGCCACCACTCCCTGGTGGGACCACTCGTGTGTCGGAAGGCTACGACTAGTGGAGGGTCGCTGAAAGAGTAGACTCTCTAACCAACGGAAAACAACGCCTAAAATGGACAAAGCACAAGGACCGATCCTCGTACCAATACTAACTCACAGTGACACCAGGCGAACCACACCACTCCCTAGGGTCCCCACAATACCCACGTACAACCCCCACATGATGCCCAGCATCAGTCGGATCGTAGGTCAACACAGGGATCGAGAACCACTCACCTGGGATTGGAATCGTCAAGAAACAGACTCCGGTTGGGCAGATCACATGTGGCGGTCCACACTGGACCATCCCTGGTAAAAATGGTCTAATGCTGGACCGCCCAAAGCATAGGCGATTCGCTATGGACCGTAGAAGGAGAAGAAACGGTCTCCAATAGGCCACTGCTCCAAAGAAGAGAAATGGTCTCCTATCGGTGTAGACACGCCAAGATTGATACTATGTTGATTAAATCTCATGTCACCATATTAACACCCCAAAGTGAACTTCAATATTTCCATAATATGAAGTTTTTCTATTTTTGTGTGTTTTTAGGCCATTTTCTAATTGTTTTTGTAATTCACGACTCCACGTAGGGCGTGTTTTAAATAACGGCTTGGGCCGAGGCGTTTCTCAAAGAAAGGACGACTGATCCAAAAGACGTCAATTTCTGGACTTTTACAAATCCTACTGAAAATTAGAAGATAAGAATTAACGTCCCTCCATGGGTCGTGTTTTGAATTAACGCCTCTCTCTCAGGCGTCTCTTCATCTTTTTCAAATAAAAAATGTTTTCATTACTAAAATTAAATCCATGAATTGACGCCTTTGTCCCAGTCGTGATTTTAATTAACGCCATGTCCCAGGTCATCAATTTCGAATAACGCCTTTCCGTGGGTCGTCTTCCACCCTTCCGAGTCCTGCTTGAACATACCTTTCCTAGAGAGTTCCCTGCTATGTTTTGGTCACCATGCTCGATTGGGGAAGTAGAGACCTTGTCGTAGATGAGTCTTGCCTGTTCTTATCCCATCAGATCTGTGTTTTGCACCCTATAAATAGCCCCCTGGGTTGAGCTCGCGCGAAGGGGGAGAAAGGGTTAGAAAGGGTTAGAAAGGGTTAGAAGAGGTTAGAGAGGTTAGAAGGAGTTAGAAGCAGAGAAGAGCTTAGCAGAGCAGAGCAGCGCTGAGATAGAAAAAATTAGCTGTTAGCAGAGAGCAACAGAATTCTTCATAGAGAAGACTGTGTCTCTTCTGCAAGAGCCTTTGATCTTTCGGTGTCCCTTCTTCCTCCTGTTGCTTCATCTATTGGTTCTTCTCCCTCTACTATTGTCAGCAACAGCAGGGAGTTCTTTACGTTGGCTTATTTCATTATTTCATCATCGTTCATCACAGTCTTTTGCATTAGCTTTGCATCACACCTCCTTTCCCTAATTCTCTTAGGGGTTTTAAAGAAACCAAAAGGTGCACACTTCATGCTATTATTTCATCATCTTATTCTACTTGAGGATTGATACTACACTTCAGCTAATCCTATTTTTTCTTTGTTTGTTTGTGATTTTTTTAAGGGTAATCAAAGAGAGAAACCCCCCTTCATCGGTCGGCCGGTAGAAGGAGGAGGAAGAAATCCACAATCATCCCGCATCCTTTTTCTCACCAGGTATTCGCGATCAATTTCGTTCCTTTTTTGAGGTAACCCCTCTGGCGATCACCCTCCATATAGCAATCTCTTGCCCCCTTTTTTTATTTAGCTTTGTCGGCGTAACATCTTCTTCTTTAGGTGTTCACAATCGGCCGTTCAAAGCAAAAGCGGTCCACACTAGGCCGCCTCAGGGTATGAAATGGTCCCCTTGGGGCCGCCTACCCTGGGACTGCGAAAAGTTAAAACGGTCCGCCTGTGACCATTGGGACATAAACGGTCTCCCCTGGGACCGCCCACAGGGGTGAAACGGTCAGCCCATGACCGTCATTCCCAAAACCTTTTCAACGGTCAAAACAATGGTCAGAAACATCTCAGGGGTCACGTTGGTCCCACGAGGAAAACGGTCGACCACCAGGCCGTCACTGGGTCTGGGCGGTCTATCGCGAGGGCACATACCCTGCCGACACTCCAAAGCTGAAAATGGTCCATCTGAGGGCCGCCTAGGGTAAAAATGGTTCCTGTTAGGACCGTCTTCATTCTGGAAAACCAAGAACGGCGGGAATGGTCCAAAAATGCCATTTCACGCCCCATTTACCCCCAGGTGAAGGGGAAACAAAAGGGGAACCCTTTCCCATGCCCCAAGGCATCAAATGCCGCCAACAAACCACCAAACAGCGCATTAAATCTCTAGATCCAGCGCTCAAATTCCAAAGCATGATTTTTCCTTCCCCGGCTCAAATGAACCCCTCTCGGCCTAGAAATCATGGGGAAGACGGTAAATGAGCTAAGGATCCATCACCCTACCTCGGGGTCACCCGAAACGTGGTGGATCGCCGCCGATCTTCAAAACTTCGCTTAAAACCCCCATTCCTCATGAGCCTCCCACGGGCTCCACACGCCTCCACGATCGCCTCGCCGCCACCGTCATTGCCGTGCCGTCACCTCGCCGCGTTCTGCAGTCGGAGGGGAGGTCGCCCCGTCCACGCACGGGAGAGGGAGAGAGAGCGGAGGAGGAGTCGGCCGTTGGAAGGGGAGGAAGAAAAAGAGAAGATAAGAAAAAGAAAAGGGTAGGGTATTTATTGAAAACCCAAATTTTCCAAAAAATATGAAAAAAATAGAAAAATACATTTCCTCGATCCTCGAAACACGCCAGACGCACTGGTATCATCCCGGAGTAGGAGAACACAACAGTTTGCCCTATAAAGGGTTCCGTAGGTCAGTTAGGGAAAAACACGTGTAAACCGTAAAACACGTTCCAGGACCCCCCAAAATGATCCGAAACCCACGGATTCAGATCCGAACTGTGTCCGAAAGACCTGGGGCCTTACAGCCCCCCCCCCCTTAAACAAATTTCATCCTCAAAATTCAAAATAAAGCGCGAGGGACTTACTCGAATAGATAAGGGAACTGCTGACGCATCTCGTCCTCACGTTCCCAAGACGCCTCGTCGCCAGAGTGTCGCTGCCACACCACCTTAACCAGGGGAATAACCTTGTTCCACAGGTGCTGCTCTCGTCGATCCTCAACACGGATAGGGAACTCCGAAAGAGACAGATCGGGAGTCACCTCGGGCCAAATGTAATCCTCCAAAACATAAGAATCATCGGGCATATACTTCCACAGCATCGAGACATGGAACACATCATGCACCGCCGTTAACTCCGAGGGTAGCTACAACCGATAAGCGACCTCACCGATGCATTCCACAATGGGGAAAGGGCCAACATAGCAGGGACTCAGCTTCCCACGCTGGCCAAAACGCATTACCCCCTTCATAGGAGAAACCCTAAAAAATACTCAGTCACCCACTGCAAAACTGAGGGGCTACCTTCTCCGATCGACATAGCTCTTCTGCCGACTCTACGTCGCCAACAAGTTCTGACGGATCAAATGCACCACATTCACGCATTGCTGAACCAGCTCTGGTCCTATCATAACATGCTCACCAACTTCAAACCAATCAAGTGGAGTCCGACACGGTCGCCCGTACAACGCCTCATAGGGAGCCATCCCAATGATCTAATGATAGCTGTTGTTTTAGGTAAACTCCACAAATGGTAGATGGTGAATCCAACTCTCCTGCCATTCTAGGCAACATGATCTCAACATATCCTCTAACGTCTGGATGGTCCTCTTTGACTGACCATCCGATTGAGGATGATAAGCTGAGCTAAAAGCTAACTCCGTGTCTAGAGCTCTCTGGAAACTCCTTCAGAATCTAGAAGAGAAACGCGGATCTCGATCTGACACAATGGAAACGGGAATTTCATGCAAAGGTACGATCTACTCCACATAAAGACGTGCCAACTTAGGCACACCCCAGTTGACTCTGATCGGTAACAACTGAGCCATGTTCGTCAGCCTATCCATCAACAACCAAATACTATCCTGCCCACTCGGAGTCCTCGGCAATCCCACCACAAAGTCAGTGGTCACGTGGTCCCATTTCCACGCGAGATCCTCCAAGAGCCGAAGCGTACCACCAGGTTGCTGATGCTACGCCTTCACGTACTGACAGATCAGGCACCTGGCCACAAACTCAGCAACATCACACTTCATGCCAGGCCACCAGAACTGCCTCCTCAAATTCCGATACATCTTCATCGCACCCAGATGTACAGTGTACCTACTCCCATGAGCCTCTGGTAACACTGCATGCCTCACCTGCACCTCGGTCGGGATGGATAGCTTACCTCAGAATCTCACTGCTCCGTCCTCGCCAAGCTCCACATCGGCCAAAGCCAAAATCCGGGGCAACTCAGGGTCTGCATGCTGGGCCTCTGTCACCTGACGACGGATGGCTGGTGTGATAGTCAAGCTCGCAAGGACAACTGGCCCCGGCTCTTGAGGAACCTTAAGCCTAAATGTCACGGCTGACACTTGTTCTCAGAGCTTCCACTTCCTCACCATCATCGCACTGACCACGACCTTTCTGCTCAAGGCATCGGCAACGACGTTCATCCTGCCCGGCTGATAAGACAGGGTGAAGTCATAATCCTTCATATATTCCATCTACCTCCTCTGCCTGAGGTTAAAGTCCTTCTAAGTAAACACATAACTCAGACTCTGATGGTCAGTGAGCACCTCAAACTTCTCGCCGTATAGATAATACCTCAAGATTTTAAATGCAAAGATCACAACAGCCAACTCAAGGTCATGGGTAGGGTAGTTCTCCTCGTGTGACTTCAATTGCTGAGATGCATAAGCCACCACTCTACCGTGCGACATCAACACAGCACCCAAACCGATCCTGGAAGCATCTGTACACAACACAAAACCTCCCGACCTAGAAGGCAACGCCAACACCAGTGTTGAGGTGAGCAACCTCTTTAGCTCCGTAAAGTTCTGCTCACACTCATCAGTCCAGGCGAACGGCACATCTTTCCTCGTAAGTCTGGTCATTGGGCCTGTAATACGAGCAAAATCCTGGATGAATCTCCTATAATAGCCTTCAAGTCCCAAGAAACTCCAAATCTCCATTATGGACCTCGACCTCGGCCACTGCACTACTACCTCGACCTTAGCTGGATCCATGGAAATACCATCACTAGAAATCACGTGCCCCAAAAAGTGCACCTCACGAAGCCAGGACTCGCACTTGCTTGCTTCGCATACAACTAGTGATCTCGCAAAGTCTGCAACACAATCCCCAAATGGTACACATGCTCCTCTACAGACTACGAATATATAAGGATGTCGTCCACAAACACGACCATGAACTGGTCCAAGTAGGGATGGAACACCCTATGCATCAAATCCATGAACATTACGGGGGCATTGGTGAGCCCAAACGGCATCACCAAAACTCATAGTGCCCATACCTCGTGCTGAACACAGACTTCTCCACTTCAGACTCACGAATCTACCGTTGATAATAATCGGACCACAGATCAATCCGCGAGAACACTCGAGCAGACTGAAGTTGATCGAACAAGTCATCAATCCGTGGCAACGGATACTTGTTCTTAATGGTCACCTCGTTCAGCTGTCGGTAGTCAATACACAACCTCAGACTACCGTCCTTCTTCTTCACAAATAATATTGGCGCACCCCAAGGGGAAAAGCTAGGATGAATGTACCCCTTGGCGTGCAACTCCTGCAATTGCGCCCTCAACTCTCTCAGCTCAGCGGGAGCCATGCGGTAAGGAGCCTTCGACAAAGGTCTCGTACCAAGCACAACCTCGATAACAAAATCGATCTCCCGCTAGGGATGTAATCCAGGTAAATCCTCGGGAAAAACATCGGGGAACTCGCACAGCACCGGAATGTCCTCCATATCCGGGCATTGTTGGTCAACCACAACCACATAAGCGAGAAAACCCTGACAACCCGCGTCAAGCAATTGACGAGCCCTAATAGCCGAAATAAGAAAGCGGGAAGAGGAAGACCTGATACCTTGAAAATAGAAGGTGGGTCCACAAAGTTACCGAAAATAAACCTTCTTCGAGCCGTAATCCACTAAGGCATGATGGGTCTCGAGCTAATCCATACCCAAAATCACATCAAAATCATGAAGTGGTAACGCATAAAGCCTGACCGGCAAGCTTCGCCCTTCCACCCACACAGGCACCTTCTCAAAATAATACGGGGTGATCATAAAATCACCCATAGACAACTCTACCGCCAAATCACACGACATCTGGGTTACCGGCTCCTCAATACTCAGCGCGAAATCCTCCGAAATAAAAAAATGCGACGCGCCAGAATCAAACAAAACTTGAGTTATGCAACCCAAAATCATAACAGTACCTTCCACAAGCTGCGGTGACTCTACGTCTGCCCTGGTCATGTGTGTAATCTTTTCTGTGAGACCTCTGCCTGCCCACACTCATTGACTGGGGTAGTGGCAAATACTACCCCTACTGCTGACGCTGTTGAGGGTACTGCTGCTGCTGCGGCCTTTGAGGACAGTCATGCGCCATGTTCCATGCCTGGTCACATCTGAAACAAATCACTGGCGCCGTGCACTGCCTGCCTGGATGCGATTCGCCACACCGGGGACACACCCCCCACGAACCACCAACTGATCTCTGACACTGATAAGGCATTGACTACTAGACACTACCTGCATACGCCTACCTCTGATCTCTGCCCTCCTTACGGTTCTTATAGAAACCTTTCTTGAGAAACTTCTTGATCTTGGACCCAAAAGATGCAGATCCTGCCGCTGACACCGCTAGTGCCGATGCTCCCGTACTACCTGTAGAGTGCTGAAAGGTGCTCTGCTGTTGGGTAGCAGTCTGCTGGCTATGGCCTGACTGGGACTGCCCCTGGCCAACCTGCCCTTGGATCTTTTGCATATCCAGCTCCAATGATGCCGCCACATGGGAAGCCATTTCCAAATCTGTGGCAGCGTTCGCCATTAAGAGGTGCCTCAGATCCTCCCTCAAACCCAGGACGAACTGCTCGGTCTTCAGCTCCTCATTCTCCATGATATGGGGAGCATAACGGCCTAACTCAACAAACCGAGCCCTGTACTGCAACACTGATATGTCACCCTACACCAGCTCCAGAAATTGACGCATCTTCTGCGTACCGACAAAGGATGGGCAGAAAGTATGCTCGAAGACCCTAACAAAGTCCTTCCACGGGACCTGCTAAAGGGAACGTGACTGAAAGGACGTCTTCCACGCTAAAGACCACCAAGCTCGAGCCGAACCCTGCAACTGGTTACAAGACAACATTACCCTATCCTCCTCGGGGCAGTTTATGGAACTTAACACTCTCTCCATCTCATCAAGCCAATCTTGGGCCACATCTGGGTCTGGCTGGTCGCTATAGTAGGGTGGATGGAACTACAAAAAATCCCTCACTGCACGGCTAGGCCCACCCCTAGACGATGATCCCTCACCAGCATCTCCGCCGAACTGCTGAGTCATAAACTGAAACATACTCCGAAAGAAATCCTCTGCCCCCGGAACTCTCGCTGCATCCCGTGCCTCAGTGGCGACTGGTGGCACTCTACTCTGCTCCACCTGCTCATCCTGCTCCTCTATCGACTGTCCCTGTTGGGAGCATGGCCTCTGCCTCGATGCCATACTCACCTGTTGCAAAAGATGAGACACGGAGAAACGACGAAATCAATAAAACATACGATGCCCTAAGCCAGTGCCGACTGTACATCATCATTGTGGACTAGTGGACCACTGCAATTACTTATGATTCTTATATATATCCACAACCACGCTCTGATACAAGCTGTAACGACCCGAGATCCGAACTGGGAAGGCCCGATAACCTGAATCCCGAACCGCCACCCACGAGCCCGAAGACTCGAAAGGGTTAAAATGATGGTGTGGAAATATACGAGAATCTGAAATAATTGTAGAAGTACACAGTTTATATGAATGAGCAGAAAAATAATAAATAACATTAAACAAATTACATGGCCCACAATTTAATAACAATCTAAAATATAACAGTAGTCCACAACTAGTACAGTCCAAAAAGAATAGTACAACTACGCGGGACATACGCCGGACCTGGTAACTGGGAACTAACCCTAGGCGCTAGAACCACGTGGAGCCTCTGAAGTGCTACCCTGGAGCCTCGCCTCACCTGAAACCACAGAAACATGCAGGGAATGAGCCTCATAACAAAGGCTCAGTAGGGATCACTCAGACCCCCACCTCGTAAAACGAGAAACTGCACGGAAGGTAGCTAAAGTTAACACTAGCAAGACGTAGAGCGAAGGTCAACAAAAAAAGTAAACGGGAAAGCTCATCTACGACAAGTATCTGCCATACGGCATAAAAACTGAGACAACCCGACAAAACACCAGGCCGGATGCTTCCCCTGGCGTCTTAAACTGCGCCTCAGGTGGCCCCCTCGTTGCCCCTGGTGGAACGGGGACACCGTACTAGTAACCACAGAACAAGAACTAGCTGGGGTCGCGCTCGTCAGCGCGGGTCCAACTGCCCCCAGCCATGCGTGCACACACCGACCATGCGTGCTAGGTCTGGCCCTCTGTGGACGTCGAAAAATATCGATGATGATCATACGGCATGCACGTCTCGACACTCGAGAGCAAGCCGAAGATGAAAATGCTAAATAAACCTCATGCCTCGCCCGATCAGGATGAGGACTCGCTTGGTGGTCCGCTAGCCAATGAGGGAGCCCCCCGGGTGGAAGATATGGCCACAACTCTACAGCCGGCCGTGTCGAGAGCTGAATCAAAGAAGAGTCGGGGACTCCGACACAGCCCGACGTGCACCGAAAGTCACGCAGAGTCTGGGACCGGGCCCCAAAGGCTGTGAATGGAACATTGTAGAGGTCATACATAGCAACCGGAACCTTCCGGGAATTTTGACATTCACGTAAAATGGCCGCGACTTCGAGAAGAATCCGTTTAGTGCTTAAAACGGCACGAGGGGGCTTTAAAACGGCGCGCCTTATCCGGCGCGCCCCCCCCTTTAAAACGGCGCGCCCCCCTTTGGGATGTGGCGCCGTTTTAACCCTTTTCTTTTCATTGGCTACACGGCGCGCCCCGAAGCCCCCCTTGATGCTTAAAACGGCGCCCCTTTGAATATGGCGCCGTTTTAACCTTTTAACCCCTTTCTCTGAAGCGCTTCCTGGCGAGCAACCGACCCATCCCATCGGCATTACGGTCCCCTGTTTCCTGGGAACTGCACGACGACGAACAAGCCTGAAATGGCTAAAACGTCTGCTTCGATCCGTTGGGCATCCAAGCATGTTCTTTAAATGGAAACTCTCGAGCCACGCACTGTCGAATGCTTGCTCCGTCAGCCGGCCGCCCATTCCCCTGCAAATGATGAAAGCAAACGTGGCTAGCGGTGTACATGCCAGCGAAGGGGGAGGCCATGCCTCTACCCCTCTCCCGGTCACACTATAGCCGCGGCAGAGGTGACGTCCACGACAACGGCTCTCGACACGGCGACACGGCAGAGGCGTTGCAGGCGAAGCAAGATGGAAAGAAGAGGAAATAAAGAGAAATAAGGGGGGGGGCTCTCCCTTCGACAGGGCCACTGGCCCCTATAAAAATCCCACCACGGGGAACTTTGATCGGGGGGGAGAAGAGGGACAACTCTTGGAAGCTTGAAAGGCAGAAGCTTTCTTCTGAGAGAAATCCCTTGAAGCCCGAAGCCTGTGCGAAGAAGAAGAGAGAAAGAGTGGGAGAGAAAGGGGAGGAAGAGTGAGAGCCAGCCGTGTGAGGGTGGGTCATTGTCTTTCCCCTCTCCCCTTGTATTCTACTCGGCGACGTCCAGCCCCGATGTAGCTCTTCTGTTTAAATGGAAATGAAGCATGGGGCCTTCAACCCCGATCCTCACTTATCTCCCTCATGAAACCCGATTTTGATGCTCGCTCATCCCTTCCCTTTTGCAAGTCTATATGTTTCCGTCGGATCATATATGCATAGATATATACATATGTATCTGTAGATAGATATATACGTATGCATGCGTTAACTTCATTTTACTGCTGTCCCTTGGATCTCCCTTCCGCCGTGTTCTTGTGCCGACTTCGGCTCTCACGCGGTCTTCAGCCACGCGATCACGGCAACCCTCGGGTCGTCGGAGTTCCTTTGTAGGTTGGCCCTCAGGACCTCCGGCCCCGAACGGGGGAGTCGATACGATCGCAACAACCCATGGGTCACCGGTTTCCCTTGTAGGCTAGCCCTCGGGATCTCCGGCCCCTAATGGGGTAATTTTACTGGTGTCGTTGCTTATGCACACACCGGGATGTTTCGGGGCCGTCGGAGTTCTCTCCGCATGGCGCGCCCCATCTTTTCCCCCAGACCCTTCCGATCTAGGGGAGGTGCTGCCCGATTTTCGTCAGGGTCAAGAACATACAAGAACACCAAGAACAATGAATAAATGTATCATAGAATTTGCCCACGGGTGAAAGAAAAGAAACACACAGTAAAACTCTGTGAACTGAACCCCCCCCCCTTGAACGAACACTTAAGCATCCACGCTAATCCACCTGAATAAACAATTAAAATGTTTAAATCTTATTTCTGTAAACATAATCCATCCATAAGATGAACAACTAATCAATAAACCGGCTTATAGTTTAAAGAAAACAAGAAACAGAGCATAAAAGGGTCGAGATAAAACCTCTTTGAAGCTGTCCCGGCGTGGCCTAATCCGGCGCGGTCACCCCTCACCGCGCCGATTTAACACCACTCTCGTAACCCCCATTTCCTTTGAACGCTAAAACGGCGCCCCCCCATGGGAGCCTCTCTACCCGGCGCGCCCTTCTACCTTGTTCAATCATTAAAACGGCGCGCCCCGTTGAGGCCTCTACCCGGCGCGCCCCATAGCACCCCCCCTTTTTGTTCAACCCTTAAAACGGCGTGGCCACAAAACCGGCGCGCCCCCCCTTAACGTCCTTGAAACGGCGCGCCTCCTCTCCATCTCTTTCACTGTTCACCTTAAAACGGCGTCCCCATTTCCTCCCTTGGACCCTAAAACGGCGCCCTCCTCTTGATACTAATCCGGCGCGCCCCGTCCCCGTTGCTTCCTTAAACCGGCATGAGAGAAAAGAATTAAAGCTAATGAATAAAACTGATCAAAAGTTTTCCCTCCACTATAATCCAAATTTTGTTCCGGGGGCGCTGCCCCCGAAAACCCCCGCAAGGGTCGCTGCCCCCTTGACCCCCGCGACCTGACCGGGCAGGTCGAACCCCGCGACCTGACCGCGCAGGTCGATCCGCGTGCGAGGGCGCACATTGTCGAGTTTTGGCCTTACACTTAACGACCCGCTCCCCCGGACTGTGTGATGATGCCCCATGGTATCGGACATGGACCTCGGGATCCCCGACATGGTCATGATCCGTGCACCTCTTGGGCCGATAGTTCATCAAATTGACCCACTTCTTCCGGGATCCGATCCCGCACCCACATGAAACGTGCCGTACCTACGGTAGATATCCGAATGTCTTTGTTGTTACCTTCGATGCTTCGAATATGAACTCTCGACCGAATACTGGATGGTCCTTAGTGACTGATATATATATATATATATATATATATATATATATATATATATAC
This sequence comes from Amorphophallus konjac, assembly GCA_022559845.1. Classification (NCBI taxonomy): domain Eukaryota; kingdom Viridiplantae; phylum Streptophyta; class Magnoliopsida; order Alismatales; family Araceae; genus Amorphophallus; species Amorphophallus konjac. Next base: position 157,030,901 of record CM040121.1, read on the forward strand.
CGGGATCTAATCCCGCACTTTCATTAAATTCGCCGCACTCGCAGCAAGTATTTGTACGGTTTTTGAACACCGTTTTACATACCGACGCGGAGGGTTTAAATCATGTCAACCCAACTCGCATGCTTTAATGAAAAACGATCTTTAGGTCATTTGACCCCTTTTCTTGGCAATTAATCAGAGGTCTTCCCCTCTCTCAGGGGATGTAATTAACGTCGCGCCCTTTATGGCGCGGCGGGTCTCCAGTCCCGACCCGATATCCACAATCATCTGATCAGTCAGATGGAGCGCACCCCGGGCTTCGGACCACTCTAGTCTTGAAGCCCGAACACATTGTCACCTAGGTGACTGGCACGCCCTCGCACTAGATAAACCGATAAAAAGACCACCGATATCCCGATACTTTCACACACGAAACCTAGTGCGTTCCACAAGCTGGCACGCCCGGTGGGACTGGACTACCTCTCATCTTTTCGCCAAGATTAGGGGCCCAATGGCCTTTTCCGAAGTCTTAACTTCCGCATTTTTGAAATTGCAGGAGGGATCCATTTCTGAAGAACCGATGGCTGTCACTTTCGGTCCATTGGTTGTGGCGAGCCATGCCGAGCATGGCTACTTGGCAGTGCCGATCCAGTTCGGCGATTTTCCCCCGGTCGTTGGCTTCCCCAACTTCCTCGGGGTTATGTTCGTGGACCTCTTGGATGTCAAGGAGGTCGAGCCCGTCGCCCCCGTGGAGGCGACACCCGAAGCTGTGAAGATGGTGGGCTACTATGTCCACCACATTGAAGTGAAGAAGAAGCGCACCTCGGCTGCCAGGAGGGCGGCAAGGAGAACCACTAGCACGCCGCAAGGCCGGCTTTCCCTCTCGGGCAAATCCGTAATGATCGGAGGAGTCCGAGTGTACCTGAATGGCCGTCAGGCCACGATCTCACCAGATAGGGTAATCCCGATGGTGCCGGTGCACAACCAATTCCAAGCACTGGCCCGGGAGCGAGAGGACCACATCAGGTCCATGCCAAAGCAAGAGTCGGCCCAGAAGCCGACTAAATTCAAGCAAGCATGGGTCCCCATCAGGCGGGCCCCAGCCTCAACTCAACTGGAGCTCGTCAGGACTGACCGGCTCAAGAAAAAGATGAAGGAAGATGAAGAAGAGAAGATTGAGGCGCCGGTTCAAGCGTCTCGAAGACCTGCCTTCCGTGCTCACGGTCGGCAGGCGAACATCTATTTGAAGGAAAGAAGATACAACATGATGCACGAGCGGAGGCATCTCGCCTATAGACCGCCAGTGCAAGCATCACCACCAACTGTCTGCCCCAGCCGGGGAGAAGACGACATCACTCAAGCCGTGAGGGGATATCTCCACAGCCTTGGAAACACCCTCTTGGGAACTCAGCGGCTCCTAGAAGCCGTGAATGATGCTGAAAGAAACCGGAAGCAACAAGTTAACCCGGAAGATATCGAAGATGCGGAGTCAGGGTGCTATGGGCCACCTCTCTGTGAAGAAGCTCCACCAAGAGTCTCGGTGTTTGACAGGCTAACCTTTCCTAGACTGACAACCAGGGAGGCGGCTCGAAGAAACCAAAAGATGCGGGTTTATACCTGTAATATGGCCGGAGTGGCCAACCAATATGGAGCCCTACCTGAAGACCAAGAAGAGATGGCCAGGTTGGCTGGCAGGTCGGGTCCCCTCACCAGAAGAGGAGCAGCTGCAGCTGAGATAATACAAGCCCTCGCCGGTGAAACAAGTTCAGATGCGGTCGCCATGGCGGCGAACGTGATTACCACTGGGGATGAAGGAGAAAGGGTAGCACCTTCTCTAGATACTCTGACAGAAGGGGGAGGCCAAGCTCCTAGCCCTTCCACCTCCGACCCGGCGATGCTGATGCTGCTTCAAGCCTATCGACAGGAGATCGAAGCTCTGAAGCGACAGGTGGGCGAACTGACCATGCATGCTTCCACATCGAAGCAGGTCGAACCGTCTCCAGAAACATCCAGGCAAGGCGCTGGAGAATTTGAGGGTTCACCCCAGGTGACGGCCTCTCAGCCAATCCCCAACTATGCTGGGGGCACGGCCCCAATGACCCCTTCGGCTCCTCAACACCAAGGCACCGCCACTATACCCCAGGCGACGGTGTTGACGACGCCACAGATGCAGTCAGCTCATTTCTACCCAGAAGCAGTGGATCCGGCAACGGCTAACAAGCTCATGATCGAGCAGATAGTCGAGATGAAGCTGGCCGACCGGGGAAGTGAAGAATATGCCTCATATGATGTGTACAAGGTACCCTACCCTGTCCATCATGCGGGGAAGAGATTGCCTCCTGGCGTCAGCAAGCCGCCAAAGTTTGACAAATTTAATGGCCAGGGGTCACCGAAGGAGCACATAGCCTATTACGTCAATGTGATGGGCGATCTGGCGACTGATGAATCATACCTACTGAAGTTCTTCGGGTCCTCGCTCACAGGGCTCGCCTTCGAATGGTACTCGAACTTGCCGGCGGGGTCCGTTAATGACTGGCCAGATTTGCAAAGAAAATTTCGGGAGCGGTTCCACGTCACCGAAAGAGAGGTCACAGTGGCCGAGCTCTATGCAACCAAGCAGAAGAATGATGAAACTGCTCTAGAATTCATCAAGAGATGGCGGAACCTCAGCATGAGGTGTAGACGCCCGCCACACCAAGAAGATGCGGTTCAAATCTGCAAGCAGAATTTGAAGCGTGAAGTTTTCAAGAAAATGATCGGGATGGAGATCAAGTCATTTGATCGATTAAATAATGTGGTGGTGGAAATTGAGTCCTACCTCTCCAAATACTCTTCCGCACCGGCCACCTCAGCCCAAAAAGGAAAATCAATTGAGAAGCGGTCCGTGCCCAAAGAAGTCAATACTATCGACTTCAAGGATTTCGAGAAGCAGAAGGACAATGATAAAGGAGTCGCCAGTGCTCCTCCGGCCAAGCAGGCTGAACAACAAGAGGCCGCCTCCTTGCGGTCAAGAATGAAGAAACTTTACTCCTTCCCGAAGGAGAAGACCCGGGTCATCTTCGAGTGGGCCACCAAATATAACAAAATTACTCTCCCGGAGCCAAAGAGACCCGGTGACATCAAGAGGAAAGATGATCCTCGATTTTGTCCGTACCATCAGATGCTCGGGCACACCCTCGAAGACTGTTACGTCTTCAAAGACATCATTGAAGGCATGATCAGGAAGGGAGAGCTCCAGATGGGCGAACACAAGGTGGACCCGCCCCGCCCGCATGAGTTGCCAGTGCTGGGGGCAACCGTAAATATGATATCCTTATACCAACAACTGCCTGAAGAAGTGTCAGATACTTGTACAATGCACACCTATGAGGCATTTGTTCTCGCTCCCGCAGAGAGCCATGGAGATTGGCAGATGGTGCCAAAGAAGACAAGAAGAAAGTCGACATCCCGCCCTACCCCGGGAGTCCGAATTCATGGCGTCACGCCTCAGCCACCACCACCGGTTGTCACCCCGGTCTGGTATGAAACTGCTCCTCAGTTGGTCCTCCGAAGAATGACTGACAACAGGAAGAAGCCACTCTTGTTGCGGATGCACATGCAAGTCAGCCCGGTGGTTAAACGGCTGCAGGCAATCATTGACGGGTTAGAAGAATATGAACAACCCAAGATCCAGCCAGTGCGGCTGAAGGAATATGTCCCCTGGGAACATTTTGAATCCTTAAAATTGGCTGAAGAAGCTGAACCCGAAACACAAGAAACCGGCATATGGGATGAACTTCCCCGAGAACAGCTTCCAGCTGTAAAAGAAGAGAAGAAGAAAAAGAAGAAGAAGCTGAAGAATAAAAGAAAATGCAGCCTTTTGTCTTGCAATACCTTGTCGGCCTTGTTCAACATGGCCCAAAACTCTGAAGAGGAGGGAGAAGAAGAAATATGCTTCGCACCTACTGAAGCAAACCAAGTCGAGGCCTCTACTTCCCAACATGTCACCAGGTCTGGGAGAAGGTGGGGACGTGTGCCCCCGGCCAATCACAATATTATATTCAGGGGCGAGCGGCCATACCAAATCCCCGAACTTGAAGTGAAGGGCGCAGCAATCCCGCCTCCATCGGGCTTGTACCCTGAAGATGCAGCAGGCGAAGTGGTACCCTCGTTCGCCGAATTTTTGCTCGCGAAGAAGAGCAAACAACCATACCAACAGCCCGGGTCCAAGGCCAAGAGCACTCTTACCTCCACCTCGGGAATGCCCCCTCTGGCAAATAAAGATGATGAGGGCGCCACCCCTGTGGCTCAGCCCGTGCAAATGAAAGAACCAGTCGACCAAGCAAGCCGGAGTCGGGCGGCCCCCGAAGAAGATAAACTATCTTCCCCGCCGACTCCTCCGGCACCAGAACATGGCAAGCATAGCAAAGCCGAAGAAGCAAAGTTAGCTAACGTCCAGGCCGGCACTCGGATATTGAAACAATTGAAAAGAATCCCAGCGAGATTCAGTGTCTGGGAGATACTCTCCCTGGATGAGGAAACCAGGCAGGCTGTCATTGCGGCTCTGCAAACCCCGGCGCATTATGAAAGCTGTTTTGCTGAGTTGCAGTTGGGAACAACCATCACCTTCACCGAAGAAGACATGCTCTTTCCTTCGGTCAGCCACAACAGACCCTTGTACATGAGGGGGCAGTTGAACGGCCAGCCTATAAACAGGATCTTGGTCGATACAGGGGCAGCAGTAAACATACTCTCCTACCAGGTTTACCAGAAACATTACTTCAATGTGCACCTGATCAAGGTCAGGGATATGAAGATAACTGGGTTCAACCAGAAGTCTGAAGTTCCCGTGGGTGTAGCAGAGTTTGAGCTGTCACTAGGAGACTTCACCACCAAAGTGCAGTTCCACGTCATCAACTCCGATACCACATATAAAGCATTGCTCGGCCGACCGTGGCTGCATCAGAATCGGGTAGTGTCTTCGACCCTGCACCAGTGCATTAAGTACTTCCGGAATGGAAAAGAAGAAAGAATATTTGCAGACTTACACCCCTTTGAGGTGTTTGAATGCCACCTGCTCGATGCTGCACTTTACATGGAGGAGCCGAAGCAGAATCCCCAGCCGACTCAAAGCAAAGGGAAGGAGATAGCAGAGGACGACGACTGGTTCCCTCCACCACCGCCCGACTATGTGGCACCGCAGGAAGTGTCACACATTTCTAAAGTTGAAGGCGTGGTTCGAGCCATCCCCTTCAATATTTACCTCGAGACAGGAGTTCCGAAGCTCGAAGATTTGCCTGGGTATGTGAAGGTCCCTCCAGGGATCATGAAGCCCCCCACAGACTTAGACTGTCAAACAGTCGAATTCTTGAAGATCTGGGAGGTGCCCAACCCAGAGGGCCCACCTACGATATTCTATGTGGCTGATGAACATCCAGTGAAAGGGGATGATGATTGTAAATTCCCCGAAGAAATCTGTGACCCGGTCGGCCCAATCATGGGACTTCCGGATATATCCAGCAGAGTTGTGAAAATGGCTAGAGGGCAACAATTGCCCTTCTTTCAGACCGAAAGTCGGAATCAAATGTTCAAGAAGCTGTGGTATCCACCGAACCTGGATAGGGAGCTCCTGAAGATTACCCAGCACCCTGGGTTGGGTTTCTCAGCAGAAGAATTCTATGAAGCAAACATGATAGCCGTCTCAGCTCTAGTTGGCGACGGTCCCCCAGAAGACACAGATGCACTAGAAACCAAGGGCAAAGAGCAGAATATGACTTCAGCCGACAAAGCTCAAGATGAAGAAGTGTTCCTCCAGAACCCACCTCTAAGCAAGGATATAGAGGGGGTGCCATCGACTTCCGAGGCACCACTCCCAGATAGTCACGGTGGCGGGGTGCTGCCACCTCCACTTGATGCCGAAACGGAAGATAGCAGTCCAAGCTACACTCCAGATTTCTCCCTTTGTGACCCTGTTATGCTCGCAATATGTTATGAGCAGCAGCAGGAGATTGAGATGTTGAAGGCACAGTTGGCCAAGATGATCAAACTACTGTCCGGTCTTACCGAGGGTATCCACCTCCGGGAGGGCAGATCCATGAACTCGGGGGGCTCCTATGCCACCACGGCAAGATGGGAGAATCAGTACCTGACCACCAACTTTAGTACTTTTATGCACTCAAGGAGGAAGGTGAAAGAAATAGCCGGTCCTTCAACTAGCCGGCCGGCGGAACGAGTCCTCACGTTGCAGGAGAAGATGAAGAAGCCTTATTCCTTCCCGAGGGATAAAACTCGGGAGATCTTTAAATGGGCTTGCCACTATAGCAGGGTTACCTTGCCAAAGTCCAAAAGGCCAGAGGATGCTACAAGGAGTGATGACCCTAAATTCTGCCTCTACCATCGAATCCTTGGCCACCCTATAGAAGATTGCTATGTCTTCAAGGATATCGCCCAGAACCTGATCAACAGAGGAGAATTGAAGATGGAGGATTATGAGGTGAAGCCCCCACAACCCCATGAAGCGGCTGTTCGTGAAAAGGGAGTCCATGTGGTTTCCCTCCTCGCAGAGGTCACAAGCCTGGCTGGTGAAAGATGCCCTGAAGCAGATTTCCCTCAGCCTAACTCCACCTTGCCCTCACTGCTCGGCGGGTTACATCAGGAAATTGAAAGGCTGGAAGAGCACCTAGCCGAAATAAGTATGCGCTGGTTTGACCCAGCAGGGGACATCCTCCCTCAGCGATACAGTCACTCAAGCCCGGAGCACTTCCTCGTGACCAGGGCAGAACTCTACAGCCACAGGCAAGAAGATGATGAACCCGTCCTGGACTACATCAGAAAGTGGAGAAGCCTATATGTGAGATGCATCTCCCCGTTAAGCCACGAGGTTGCCACTTGGGCTTGCGGGGAAAGTCTAAAGAAGGATATTCAGCAGTGGATGGTCGGCCTTAACGTCCACTCCCTTGATCAGTTGGCCATGATAGCGGCTGATATTGAAGCCTTCCCGGCAAAATACCATCCTGCCATCACCCTGGCAAGGCAAGAAGACAAACCCGGAGGTGTCAACTTCCGCACTTCTGGGTATTCGAAGGAGAAGACAAAGGAGGTAGCCAATCCTTCAACCAATCAACCGGCCTCGTTGCGAGAGAAAATGAGGAGGCCTTATTCCTTCCCAAGACACAAAACTCAGAGGATTTTTGAATGGGCTTGTCGTTACGGCAAGATCACCTTGCCAGAATCCAAAAGGCCAGAGGATGTCGAACGAAGCGACGACCCCGAATTCTGTCCTTATCATCGGGTGCTGGGGCATCCTATTGAGAATTGTTATGTATTCAAAAATATCGCTCAAGGCCTAATCAGGAAGGGCGAACTAAGGCTGGGAAAATATGAAGTGTACCCACCGCGTCCGCATGACGTGGTCGTTCATAGAAGCGGGGTCCACATGATCTCTTTGCTCACGGAGGTCGCAAGCCCCACCGATGGAAGATGCCCGGAAGCCAGTGAAGCACCCCTTTCAACCCCTCTGAAAGAAGATGACAAAGCCCTGCCACTGAGCGGGGTGGTACAAGAAGACATCTATGATGCCCTCGAGGCTGAAGAAGACGATGAAGGCTTCATCGATTTGCAACCGGCTCCCCCGGAGATAGAAGATGGTGGCCAAGCCACTGTTGATGAGCTGATCGAAGTGGATCTGGGTACAAAAGATGACCCCAGACCAACATTCCTCAGCGCCCTCCTTCTCCCAGAAGAAAGAGAGCGATACATCAAGCTCCTACAAGAGTTCCGAGACTATTTTGCTTGGAACTACAAAGAAATGCCGGGCCTCAACCCGGCCATTACCCAGCATATGTTGGCCATTGACCCCAAGGCCGAACCAGTGAAGCAGTCACCCCGGCGAATGAGGCCAGAACTGATAAGCCAAGTTTGCAAGGAAGTCGACAAGCTCATAGACGTCGACTTCGTAGCAGAAAACCAGTATACCACCTGGCTGGCCAATATTGTGCCCGTCAAGAAGAAGAACGGCCAGATCCGGATATGTGTGGACTTTCGAGACCTGAACAAGGCTTGTCCGAAAGATGATTTTCCGGTGCCCATCACTGAAGTCATGATCGATGCCACCACTGGCCATGAAGCCTTATCTTTCATGGACGGGTCGTCCGGATACAACCAGATATGGATAGCCGAACATGATAGAATTCATACGGCTTTCCGATCACCCAAGGGGATATTCCACTATAAAAGGATGCCTTTTGGCCTCAAGAATGCTGGCGCCACTTATCAAAGGGCGATGACCAAGATATTTGATGAATTGCTCTATGAGAAGGTCGAATGCTACATCGACGACTTGGTTGTCAAGACCCAAAAGAAAGAAGATCACCTGAGTGACCTCAGGGTTATATTTCAAAGGCTCCGACAATACGAGTTGAAGATGAACCCACTGAAGTGCGCCTTCGGCGTTTCCAGTGGGAAGTTTTTGGGCTTCATTGTCCGATATAGGGGGATTGAAATAGACCCCTCCAAGATAAAGGCCATTCAGGAGCTGCCGCCTCCGAAGAACCTGACGGAACTGCGATCACTGCAGGGTCGATTGGCCTATATCCGCAGGTTCATCTCCAACCTGTCCGGCCGATGTCAACCATTTCATAAGTTGATGATGAAAGATGCGCCATTCGACTGGAATCAAGAATGCCAGAAGGCTTTTGATAAGCTAAAGGAATACTTGAAGACCCCACCAGTGCTGGGGGCACCTGTCAAAGGGCGGCCGCTAATTCTCTACATAGCCGCCACCGAATGTTCACTCGGGGCAATGTTGGCTCAAAACAACGACGAGGGAAAGGAGCAGGCACTTTATTACCTCAGTCGAAGACTGGTCGGGGCAGAAGCAAAGTATACCCCGATCGAGAAAGTTTGTCTTGCCTTGGTCTTTGCGGCCAAGAAAATGAGGCATTACATGCTCTCACATGAAATACAGCTGATATCAAGGGCCGATCCAGCCAAACATCTCTTGTCCCAGCCGGCGCTGAAAGGGCGACTAGGGAAGTGGGCCGTCATTTTGATGGAATTTGATATTACATATGTGCCGCAAAAGGCTATTAAAGGCCAGGCGATAGCAGATTTCTTTGCAGCACACCCTGTGCCTGAGAATTCCCCGCTTGTCACGGAACTTCCGGAAGATGAAACACTGGAAGTAGACCAAGTCCGTCAAGCCATATGGCAGTTATACTTCGACGGAGCATCCAGAACGGAGACATCTCAATCAGGGCATGCGAGGATAAGGGCTGGAGCAGGCATCGTCCTCAAATCCCCAGAAGGAGAAGTGTTGCATACGTCGTGTTCGATCAACAAACCGTGCACGAACAATGAAGCAGAATATGAGGCCTTGATTATCGGTCTTCAGATAGCCCTCCACATGGAGATCCGAATGCTGCAGGTGTTTGGTGATTCTATGCTTATTGTCAAGCAGATACAAGGAGAGTTCGACGTCCGGAAGCCCGGGTTACTCCCGTATTGCGCCAAGGCGAAGAAGCTCATGGGGCGGTTCTACTTCATTGAAATAGGCCATGTCGTCCGAAGCCAAAATGCCCAGGCTGATGAACTAGCAAAATTAGCAAGCTCACTGGCGGCCCTGCCAGGCGAATCCCTCAACATAACAGTCATAAATAGGCGCCAGGTCCCCAGCATGATAGAGGAGCCAGGTGACGAAGAAGAATATGAAGCTGCGATAGCAGAAACAACTAACTCTCCTGATTGGAGGGAACCCCTAATGAAATGGTTTGAACACCAAGAATTGCCCAAGCAGAGGGAAGAAAGGATCAGATTGATCAGAACAAAAGATTCTTATGAAGTCAGAAATGGAACTCTGTTCCGAACCATGGCTGATGCCGGAAGAAAGGTGCTCCTCCGATGTATATCCATGGAGGAGGCTTGGATGGTTATGAAGGAAGTTCACGCCGGGTCGGCCGGTGCTCATCAAGCTGGGCCGAAAATGAAGATTGAAGTCAAGAAGCTGGGATATTACTGGCCGACTATGTTCGATGACTGCTGCAAGTATGCCAAGTCATGTCATAAATGCCAGCAGCATGCTGCGATCCCAAGAAGACCTCCAGCTCATTTGCACCCAACGGTGCCCAGTTGGCCTTTTGCTCAATGGGGTACTGATGTTGTGGGCCCGCTCCCCGCGTCTTCAGCGGGATGCAAATACATTCTAGCAGCAACAGATTACTTCTCTCGCTGGGCTGAAGTTGTGGCTCTAAGAGAAGTGACGGGAGAAATCGTGGCCAGATTCGTCCGTCGAAATATCATATTCCGATTCGGCGTGCCCGATCGAATTGTCTCTGACAACGGAAGCCACTTCCGAAACCAAAAGGTCTATAGATTGGCCGATAAATTCAAGATTGATTGGAGGACGTCCACTCCGTATAATCCGCAGGCAAACGGGTTAGCGGAAGCCTTCAACAAGACACTATGCACACTTCTTGCCAAGACGGTCAGCTCTAGCAAGAAGGATTGGGAAGACAGGATGTATGAAGCGCTATGGGCGTATCGCACTGTGTACAAGACCCCGACAGGTTGTTCACCATTCTCCTTGGTGTATGGCTCAGAAGCGGTCGTGCCGATAGAGCTGGAGGTACCCTCACTACGGGTGGCGATCCAGCACGAATTAGTCAAAGATGGCCAAGCCAATATAGAAAGAAGACTGGAGGAGCTCTCCGATCTGGAAGGACGGCGGCTCAGAGCCCAGCAGAACATACAGGTCTACCAGGCCCGTATGACCCGCGCCTTTGACAAACTCGTCAAAGAACGTGAATTCAAGATGGGAGACCTAGTCATGGTCAAGCGAAGAGAAGTCATGGCGGCCAACCCCAAAGGCAAACTGAATGAAAACTGGATAGGACCTTATGTGGTCCAGAAAGTCTATGAAGGCGGTGCTTATGTCATCGTCAACCACCGGGGGGAAATCTAATTCCCACCACTCAATGGGAAACACCTGAAGTTATACCATGCGCCGCTTCCCCAGCTCGGCGATCAACTGAAACCATTACCCCACAATGAAGAGGATTCCATCATGGAGCTTTTTACATAAAACATCCGAAAACTCAACTCGGCGCCCATGGCCCTCCGAGGCCTCAACCGAGCAGCATGGCGTAGACCTTCCGTCTAAGCCGATTAAACCCGATTCCATTGCGTTGACATAAACCCAATGTCGACGATACTATCACACCTTTGTGATCCGGTCCCACCGTGGTCATCAAAAAAAAAAGAAAAGAAAAGAAAAGAAAGAAACAAAGAAAAAAAAAAGAAAAAAAGAAAAAAAAGAAGACGGAAAAGAAAAAGAATGAGAAAGAAGTTGTTCCTTAGTGTTACTTTACTCGGCATCTTCGCCGGAAGCTCCGATTTAGACCTTTCGTCTGGGTCGGAAGAAAACCAAAATCCTTGCGTTAATGCAATCCCAGCATTGACGAATTTACCTTACTCGGCACCCTCGCCGAAAGCTCCGGTTTAGACCTTTCGTCTAGGTCGGAAGTAAACTAAAATCCTTGCGTTAATGTAATCCCAGCATTGACGAATCCACCTTTACTTGGCATCCTCGCCGAAAGCTCCGATTTAGACCTTTCGTCTGGGTCGGAAGAAAACCAAAATTCTTACGTTAATGCAATCCCAGTATTGACGAATCTACCTTACTCGGCACCCTCGCCAAAAGCTCAGATTTAGACCTTTCACCTTGGTCGGAAGAAAACCGAAGTCCTTGCGTTAATGCAATCCCAGCATTGACGAATCCACTTTATACGGCACCCTCGCCGAAAGCTCCGATTTAGACCTTTCGTCTGGGTCGGAAGAAAGCTGAAATCCTTGCGTTAATGCAGTCCCAGCATTGACGAATTCACCTTATGCGGCACCCTCGCCGAAAGCTCCGATTTAGACCTTTCATCTGGGTCGGAAGAAAACCAAAATCCTTGGGTTGATGCAATCCCAGCATTGACGAATCCACTTTATGCGGCACCCTCGCCAAAAGCTCCGATTTAGACCTTTCGTCTGGGTCGGAAGAAAACCAAAATCCTTGCGTTGATGCAATCCCAGCATTGACGAATCCACTTTATGCGGCACCCTCGCCGAAAGCTCCGATTTAGACCTTTCGTCTGGGTCGGAAGAAAGCTGAAATCCTTGCGTTAATGCAGTCCCAGCATTGACGAATTCACCTTATGCGGCACCCTCGCCGAAAGCTCCGATTTAGACATTTCGTCTGGGTCGGAAGAAAACCAAAATCCTTGCGTTGATGCAATCCCAGCATTAACGAATCCACTTTATGCGGCACCCTCGCCGAAAGCTCCGGTTTAGACCTTTCGTCTGGGTCGGAAGAAAACTGAAATCCTTGCGTTAATGCAATCCCAGCATTGACGAATCCACCTTATGCGGCACCCTCGCTGAAAGCTCCGATTTAGACCTTTCGTCTAGGTCGGAAGAAAACCAAAATCCTTGCGTTGATGTAATCCCAGCATTGACGAATCCACTTTATGCGGCGCCCTCGTCGAAAGCTCCGATTTAGACCTTTCGTCTGGGTCGGAAGAAGATTGAAATCCTTGCGTTGATGCAACCCCAGTGTCAACAAACCACCTTTGACGGCGCCTAAGGCCTTTCTGGGGCCTCAGCCGTGCGATCCGATCTTGACTTTTCACCCAAGTCAGAGAAACTTGAACCCCTCCTTCTTGCTTCGGCATTCCACCATGCCGTCGACCAAACCCCCACTCAGATATGCCAGTCCGTGTGCATGTGCGGTGAAGCGATCCCCTCATCCCTTCGCTGAAGGAGTGAGCGCTTTCCCGTGAATTTGCACCGGACTAGCATCCCACTGGCTCAGAAGAACAGACGTCCTGTCGAAGAACTCTACACTCGCGATCCCCGCGCACTCATCCCTCGCTTGCGCCACCCGCGAGTGGGGGGCATTTGTGGACGTCGAAAAATGTCGATGATGATCATACGGCATGCACGTCTCGACACTCGAGAGCAAGCCGAAGATGAAAATGCTAAATAAACCTCATGCCTCGCCCGATCAGGATGAGGACTCGCTTGGTGGTCCGCTAGCCGATGAGGGAGCCCCCCGGGTGGAAGATATGGCCACAACTCTACAGCCGGCCGTGTCGAGAGCTGAATCAAAGAAGAGTCGGGGACTCCGACACAGCCCGACGTGCACCGAAAGTCACGCAGAGTCTGGGACCGGGCCCCAAAGGCTGTGAATGGAACATTGTAGAGGTCATACATAGCAACCGGAACCTTCCGGGAATTTTGACATTCACGTAAAATGGCCGCGACTTCGAGAAGAATCCGTTTAGTGCTTAAAACGGTGCGAGGGGGTCTTAAAACGGCGCCCCTTATCCGGCGCGCCCCCCCCTTTAAAACGGCGCGCCCCCCTTTGGGATGTGGCGCCGTTTTAACTCCTTTTGTTTTCATTGGCTACACGGCGCGCCCCGAAGCCCCCTTGATGCTTAAAACGGCGCCCCTTTGAATATGGCGCCGTTTTAACCTTTTAACCCCTTTCTCTAAAGCGCTTCCTGGCGAGCAACCGACCCATCCCATCGGCATTACGGTCCCCTGTTTCCTGGGAACTGCACGACGACGAACAAGCCTGAAATGGCTAAAACGTCTGCTTCGATCCGTTGGGCATCCAAGCATGTTCTTTAAATGGAAACTCTCGAGCCACGCACTGTCGAATGCTTGCTCCGTCAGCCGGCCGCCCATTCCCCTGCAAATGATGAAAGCAAACGTGGCTAGCGGTGTACATGCCAGCGAAGGGGGAGGCCATGCCTCTACCCCTCTCCCGGTCACACTATAGCCGCGGCAGAGGTGACGTCCACGACAACGGCTCTCGACACGGCGACACGGCAGAGGCGTTGCAGGCGAAGCAAGATGGAAAGAAGAGGAAATAAAGAGAAATAAGGGGGGGGCTCTCCCTTCGACAGGGCCACTGGCCCCTATAAAAATCCCACCACGGGGAACTCCGATCTGGGGGGGAAGAAGAGGGACAACTCTTGGAAGCTTGAAAGGCAGAAGCTTTCTTCTGAGAGAAATCCCTTGAAGCCCGAAGCCTGTGCGAAGAAGAAGAGAGAAAGAGTGGGAGAGAAAGGGGAGGAAGAGTGAGAGCCAGCCGTGTGAGGGTGGGTCATTGTCTTTCTCCTCTCCCCTTGTATTCTACTCGGCGACGTCCAACCCCGATGTAGCTCTTCTGTTTAAATGGAAATGAAGCATGGGGCCTTCAACCCCGATCCTCACTCATCTCCCTCATGAAACCCGATTTTGATGCTCGCTCATCCCTTCCCTTTTGCAAGTCTATATGTTTCCGTCGGATCATATATGCATAGATATATACATATGTATCTGTAGATAGATATATACGTATGCATGCGTTAACTTCATTTTACTGCTGTCCCTTGGATCTCCCTTCCGCCGTGTTCTTGTGCCGACTTCGGCTTTCACGCGGTCTTCAGCCACGCGATCACGGCAACCCACGGGTCGTCGGAGTTCCTTTGTAGGTTGGCCCTCAGGACCTCCGGCCCCGAACGGGGGAGTCGATACGATCGCAACAACCCATGGGTCACCAGTTTCCCTTGTAGGCTAGCCCTCGGGATCTCCGGCCCCTAATGGGGTAATTTTACTGGTGTCGTTGCTTATGCACACACCGGGATGTTTCGGGGCCGTCGGAGTTCTCTCCGCATGGCGCGCCCCATCTTTTCCCCCAGACCCTTCCGATCTAGGGGAGGTGCTGCCCGATTTTCGTCAGGGTCAAGAACATACAAGAACACCAAGAACAATGAATAAATGTATCATAGAATTTGCCCACGGGTGAAAGAAAAGAAACACACAGTAAAACTCTGTGAACTGAACCCCCCCCCCTTGAACGAACACTTAAGCATCCACGCTAATCCACCTGAATAAACAATTAAAATGTTTAAATCTTATTTCTGTAAACATAATCCATCCATAAGATGAACAACTAATCAATAAACCGGCTTATAGTTTAAAGAAAACAAGAAACAGAGCATAAAAGGGTCGAGATAAAACCTCTTTGAAGCTGTCCCGGCGTGGCCTAATCCGGCGCGGTCACCCCTCACCGCGCCGATTTAACACCACTCTCGTAACCCCCATTTCCTTTGAACGCTAAAACGGCGCCCCCCCCATGGGAGCCTCTCTACCCGGCGCGCCCTTCTACCTTGTTCAATCATTAAAACGGCGCGCCCCGTTGAGGCCTCTACCCGGCGCGCCCCATAGCACCCCCCCTTTTTGTTCAACCCTTAAAACGGCGTGGCCACAAAACCGGCGCGCCCCCCTTAACGTCCTTGAAACGGCGCGCCTCCTCTCCATCTCTTTCACTGTTCACCTTAAAACGGCGTCCCCATTTCCTCCCTTGGACCCTAAAACGGCGCCCTCCTCTTGATACTAATCCGGCGCGCCCCGTCCCCGTTGCTTCCTTAAACCGGCATGAGAGAAAAGAATTAAAGCTAATGAATAAAACTGATCAAAAGTTTTCCCTCCACTATAATCCAAATTTTGTTCCGGGGGCGCTGCCCCCGAAAACCCCCGCAAGGGTCGCTGCCCCCTTGACCCCCGCGACCTGACCGGGCAGGTCGAACCCCGCGACCTGACCGCGCAGGTCGATCCGCGTGCGAGGGCGCACATTGTCGAGTTTTGGCCTTACACTTAACGACCCGCTCCCCCGGACTGTGTGATGATGCCCCGTGGTATCGGACATGGACCTCGGGATCCCCGACATGGTCATGATCCGTGCACCTCTTGGGCCGATAGTTCATCAAATTGACCCACTTCTTCCGGGATCCGATCCCGCACCCACATGAAACGTGCCGTACCTACGGTAGATATCCGAATGTCTTTGTTGTTACCTTCGATGCTTCGAATATGAACTCTCGACCGAATACTGGATGGTCCTTAGTGACTGATATATATATATATATATATATATATATATATATATATATATATACCGGGATCTAATCCCGCACTTTCATTAAATTCGCCGCACTCGCAGCAAGTATTTGTACGGTTTTTGAACACCGTTTTACATACCGACGCGGAGGGTTTAAATCATGTCAACCCAACTCGCATGCTTTAATGAAAAACGATCTTTAGGTCATTTGACCCCTTTTCTTGGCAATTAATCAGAGGTCTTCCCCTCTCTCAGGGGATGTAATTAACGTCGCGCCCTTTATGGCGCGGCGGGTCTCCAGTCCCGACCCGATATCCACAATCATCTGATCAGTCAGATGGAGCGCACCCCGGGCTTCGGACCACTCTAGTCTTGAAGCCCGAACACATTGTCACCTAGGTGACTGGCACGCCCTCGCACTAGATAAACCAATAAAAAGACCACCGATATCCCGATACTTTCACACACGAAACCTAGTGCGTTCCACACCCTCTGACTGGTTTTCCCCTCAGTTGGACTTTGGCGTCAAGACGTGGGGCCCTACGGTAACTAGTCTAAAAATCATCTCTCGGGGTAGCCTCGCCACCACTCCCTGGTGGGACCACTCACGTGTCGGAAGGCTATGAATAGTGGAGGGTCGCTGAAAGAGTAGACTCTCTAACCAATGGAAAACAACGCCTAAACCGGACAAAGCACAAGGACTGATCCTCATACCGACACCGACTCACAGTGACACCAGCCGAACCACATCACTCCCTGGGGTCCCCACAATACCCACGTATAGCCCCAACATGATGCCCAGCATCAGTCGGATCGTAGGTCAGCACGGGGATCGAGAACCACTCACCCGGGATTGGAATCGGTAAGAAACAAACTCCGGTTGGGCAGATCACAGGCGGCGGTCCACACTGGACCGTCCCTGGTAAAAACGGTCTAATGCTAGACCGCCCAAAGCATAGGTGGTTCGCTATGGACCGCAGAAGGAGAAGAAACGGTCTCCAATAGGCCACCACTCCAAAGAAGAGAAACGGTCTCCTATCGGCCGTTCAAAGTCAAAGCGGTCCACACTGGGCCGCCTCAGGGTATGAAACGGTCCCCTTGGGGCCGCCTACCCTGGGACTGCGAAAAGGTAAAACGGTCCGCCTGTGACTGTTGGGACATAAACGGTCTCCCCTGGGACTACCTAGAGGGGTGAAACGGTCAGCCCATGACTGCCATTCCCAAAACGTTTTCAACGGTCAAAACAATGGTCAGAAACATCTCGGGGGTCACGCTGGCCCCACGAGGAAAATGGTCGACCACCAGGCCGCCGCTGGGTCTGGGCGGTCTATCGTGAGGATGCATACCCTGTCGACACTCCAAAGCTGAAAACGGTCCATCTGAGGGCCGCCTAGGATAAAAACGGTTCCTGTTAGGACCGTCTTCATTCCGGAAAACCAAGAACGGCAGGAATGGTCCAAAAATGCTATTCCACGCCCCATTCACCCCCAGGTGAAGGGGATACAATAGGGGAACCCTTCCCCATGCCCCAAGGCATCAAATGACGCCAACAAACCACCAAACAACGCATTAAATCTCTAGATCCGGCGCTCAAATCCCAAAGCATGATTTTCCCTTCCCCGGCTCAAATGAACCCCTCTCGGCCTCCTCTCGGCCTAGAAATCCCAGGGAAGACGGTAAATGAGCTAAGGATCCGTCACCCTAAATCAGGGTCGCTCGAAACATGGCAGATCACCACCGATCTTCAAAACTTCGCTTAAAACCCCCGTTCCTCACGAGCTTCCCACGGGCTCCACACGCCTCCACGATCGCCTCGCCGCCACCGTCGTCGCCACGCCGTCACCTCACCGCCGTCTGCAGCCGGAGGGGAGGTCGCGGCATCCACACATGGGAGAGGGAGAGAGAGCGAAGGAGGAGTCGGCCGTTGGAAGGGGAGGAAGAAATGAGAGGAAAAGAAAAAGAAAAGGGTGGGGTATTTATAGAAAACCTGAATTTTTTGAAAAATATGGAAAAATAGACAAATGCATTTCCTCGATCCTCGAAACACGCCAAACGCACTGGTACCGTCCCGGAGTAGGAGAACACAACGGTTTACCCTATAAAGGGTTATGTAGGTCCGTCAGGGAAAAATACGTGTAAATTACAAAACACGTTCCGAGACCCCAAAAATGATCCGAAACCCACGGAATCAGATCTGAACAGTGTCCGAAAGACCCGGGGCCTTACAGCTCGTCTATCTTAGAGTCTGGTAGCGGTCCACCCAGGACCGCCTCCTTCTAATAGCGGTCTCCCTAGGACCGCCACTTGCCCTGTGGCCCTCCCTTCTTCAGCTCTTTGCGCCATTGCTTCTCTGACTGTATTCCCTTGAATTCCCTATAGAAAGTCTCCATTTGCTCTCATGGAGCATCGTTTCAATCCCATGTACCCTTCTTCTTCCCAATCTCTCTATTCCCGTGTGGAATCTTCTTCCCACGCGGGTCCATCTCCTCGTGGTCCCACTGACCCGTCTGAAGAACAAGCAAATCTCATGGCCCATCTATCATGCCTTGTTCGTCAGATGGACCCGACCCAGGCCCAAAAACTCATTGCAAATCACCTTAATGGGCCTTCCTCTCTTAATGGGCCTTTTCCTCTTAATGGGCCTCCCTCTTCTTCTTCCCATGTTGTTGGCCAGGTCCTTATGCCCATGTCCCTTCCAGGTCCATGCATCCTTCTACTCCCGGAATGGGCCTTTATTCTTCTCAGCCCGGATCCCATTATCCGCCCCATTATCATAATTCTGGTCCAAACTCACAACCTCTTGCTCAGGCTGGTTCGCATTACTCTCGATCTCTCCCTACCCCAGAGATGATTGTTCAAACCCAACACCAGCTTGATGAACTTCAATGCTGAATTGATCCCAAACCCTCCTTGAGTGTTCCATTCGTATTCCAAAATCTTCGGCTTCCACCTCCTTCGCGATCCCTGCATATCGTCGCTATGGTGGAACCGGCGACCCGTATGTGCACGTTAAGGAGTTCGTTTATGAGTCAGCTCAGTTTTGACATGACCAACGCTTGATGGCCTATCTATTTGGTCTGTCATTAGAAGGCCCAGCTCAGGATTGGTTCTTCTCCCTCCTGCAAGACCAGGTTGTGAATTTTCAAGTGGTTCAAGAGAAATTTATCCAGTAGTATCAGGACCAGGTTGGGCCCAAGTACTCCATTATGGATCTGGCCCATGAGAAGATGAAGCATGATGAGGAATTCTCCACCTTTGCTGATTGCTGGCGTCGCCTCGCCGCGCAAGTCCCAGGGCACATTTTGGAGGGAGAGCAAATCAAGATGCTCAATTCTAATGCGAAGCCCGAGTATCGATTCATCTTAGCCCTAAATGACATTACCTCTTGGCAACAACTATACAGTCGAGCCCGCATCGTTCGCCAACAACTTCATAATTCCCTTAACCCCGAGTCTTCCTCACCTCCTACGCCCACATACACCTCGCCATCCACATCTACCCCCTACATGAGTCAGCCTTCCACAAGCCAACCCTACGCTCCCGTATATCAACCCTCCACGAGTCAATCTTCCGCTTCCACATATCAACCCTCCACGAGTCGGCCATATGCCTCTGCATATCAGCCTCCCATGAGTCCACCACATCAACCCTCCGTGAGTCAACCTACCGCCATCCATGGCCAACCCTCCGCGTATCCACTTGTGTCTCCACCTTCACCTTTGGTCAAGGAAACACCACACCCCGAGTAGGTGGATGTTGTCCACTACATACCTCCCCATCCCACTCCGCATATGCCTTCGCCGAGTCCCTCCACCAGTCACCGCGCACCCTTGCCTATGCAACCTCCACTTTCGTCTCCATAACCCTCTTCTCCATCACCTTCTCATACCCCTCATCCCTCTTGCCCGAAGTGGGCTCATCACCCTCCGTTGCCGAAGTCTTTCACAGATACCTTTCGGGCTTTGGTGGCCACTTACGCGTTGCAGCTACCTCCGGTTGTGCCTTGCCGACCCGCGGTCGGGAATTTGCTTCAGTTCTGTGATTTTCAATGTCAGTAGGGGCATTTGGTCGAGGATTGGCCCGAGTTCTGGGAGTTTGTTTATGGCCTGGAAGATAAGAAAAAGATCAATTGGTTCACTATTTAAAAGGTCATTTCATATCTTCACAGCAAGCAACAGCAGCAAGTGCCGCCCAGGCAGCCGTCCCCGTCACTACAAGGCCAGGGGCACCCATGTGATTCTTCATCTGGCACTGCGCCCGCTCCATCACCTACGCCATCACCTACTTCATCACCTACCCCATCCCTTCCATCTCCATCTCCATCTCCATCTACCTCATTATCTTGGCCATCTCCTACCCCATCTTCGCAACCTCCATCAACCCAAGCCTCTGCTCAGGCTAGTGCCTCTACTTCCTCCACTTCCTCCGTTACTACCACTTCCACTCCTAACGTCGCCGGACGCGTTGTGTTGATATGACGACAGTGGGCGCTGCACCCATCCTCTTCGTCCTCTCCATCTCCATTACCCCCATTACCCTCATCATCGCCTTCTTTACCCTCCTCCTCGCCTAACACTCCATCATCTTCTCCACCGCCTCTCCCAAAATCACCTTGTCCTCTATCTCCGTCATCTCCACCGTCTTCACCATCTTCTCTGCCATCACCTTCGCCCGAGCCTGAGCAAGCTCCATCTACACCTTTACCCTTACCCACACCTGAGCCTATCATTGCCATTCCGCCTTTGCCGTCATTTTCAGAACCTTCAAGCCCTTCATCCTTGCCTTTACCTTCACCTTTGCCACCACTTGACACCATCATACCCATTGAAGCCTTCACGCCATTTGAACCTATTCCTATTCCCTCCACTTCTCCATCCACTCCCACCCCACGGAACGGGTGTGTGCTACCTATGGTGTCCCTTGCATCTAGTCCCCAAGGAGAACATGAGTCAAGTCAGGATGATTCTATGTTAGTTATACATTTCAAGCTCCAAGATTTTATCTGTCGCATGCCAGTCCGCGTCCTGATCCCTGGCTGTTTCGGGGATGATGAGCCTGCACTTCCCATGATGGTTGTCAAGAAGGGTTCTCTTGCATTAGTGCCAGCTTCTTCTCGAGCGAGGCCGGTGACAATCTCATTGCTCACTGGGGAGTTCACCATTGATGCTGTTATTACTCCTCGCTCTGTTGCCATTCAGATTGCTGGCCAAGAAGGGTTCTCTACCTGAATCGTGCTGACATGTACGGCCGCCAGAGACATTATGAATTCCATGTTCAAGGGGAAATTGGCCGTATTCTTAACATTTTCAAAGGACATTCTGCACTGCCTATGCCATCTCCCTCAGTTTATCACGCCGGCCATGTCAACGCCGCGCATTGATTTCCCTCAGTTTCATCCTTCCCTTCTATCAAGGGAGCTATGCTTCACGGCTGATTGCCGAGTAGAGTTACCGAATCTCAAGGTTCTTGTGCCAAGTGATAAAACTCTGTGGTTTCATGATGTTCATCATTCCGAGGAGTCACCTGTTAGAGAATGTCAGCATGTTATTAGCACTGGGTGTCTAGGGGTAACTGCCTCGCTGAGGCTACATGTTCATCATCGGGCCAGGCCATCTGTTAGGTGGGCCCGTTATTTGAGAAGATATTGCAAATCAAGAAGCCCGAAGGTCTGAGTCCACTCTAGGCGGGTCCATTTTTGAGAATTTTCTGCCAAGAAGAGATGGCGACGCAAGTATAAGGGCCGCATATTGTGCACTCATGGGATCACTTCTCATTCTTCTTCCCCTTCTTTTCATTCATCCCTTCTCTTGCTTAGTTCCCACCCATGGGTGGTGCACTGCCTTCTTCTAATCTAGTTTCCATGATTTTCTTCTCTCCCTCCGGGTCCATGCACCCCCATTCCTCTCCTTCTCATCTGGATCCTCCGGATTTCCAGTATTTTCACAATTCTAGGCATCGGCCTTGGCCTTGGCCCTCCTTTCATCCCAATTTTGGGATGTCTATTGATTCTCCTCTGGAATTTTTGGATTCTATCTATGATTCTTATCCGACCCTATCGGATGTCTATCATTATCCTTTTCCGACCCTGTCGGAAGACCACTATTCTCCTTCTCCGACCACGTCGGATGATCACTCCCATCTTTCCTCGCTTCCACATCAATCCAATCATTGTTTTTCTATTATTTCTTCCTCACCCTTTCGAGGTCATCACCCTTTTTCTTGCTATTTTTGAGATTTTAGTTCACCTTGATCTCAGTTGATCTTTGTTTATTCTATATCTGGTTCCTTGTTATCAAGGTCTCTGTGCCCTAGCGAGGGAGTTCTAGCCCTCGTCTCTCTTCCTTTTTCTCCCTCTTCATCTAGTGTGATTGCATCCGCCGCTCCTCCATGTCGAGGAGTCTTTCAAAAACCTTGTTATCCTCTCATCTTTGTCCTATCAAGCAAAGAATGTGAAGCTCGATGATCAAGCTCTCGCTTCTGGACACTGGTTTTTGCTCCATGGATTTGCAAGGTATCTTTTATTCTGTGCAAGAACATGCTATTATTTCTATCATTTCTGTTACCTTCATTATGTCCTACGCATGGTTATAATGCTGATTCCTTCACATGTTTGAGTGGCTTTAGTAAAATTTCTAGTTCACTTCTGCAGCACTCTTAGGCTGGTTACAGCTCTGTGTTGGGACTCTAGTTCTTTCCCCGATCGTTGAGGGTAATCTTTGGCATGGGTTTTTCACACACTACATGGCAAGCCATAGCCGATTTCCTCTGAGGCACACCGTTGCTGCTTTGGCCATACCATGGGTATGCACAAAGGTCTTTCCTTTTCTCTGTTCGGTCGAGTGCAGGGGCAAGAGATTGATGGATAAGATGACCAACCTAGGCGCTCCCTAATACGAGAGAGGTCTCAAATAGGGGCAGTCTTACCCTCAAATTTGAGCTTTCATTCTAAATCTAGCAAATAAGGGCTCTCGAAACAAGAAAACCAGTGAATCAACATCAAAATTATGAATCAAAGGCATGGCAAGAGTGGCAGCACAGTTCCCCGCGGGACGTCATGAACCTGGTCGTATGCGTGCCTGATAAGTATGGGTCTCAAAATCAAAGACACAAAGCGCCGGCGCAACAGACTGTATATTTGAGGGGTAGTGCCCTGGAAGGAATTCAAATCCTGATATCTCACATCCTGCATAAAGCTTATTTCCAATTTTCTTCTGCTTCTCCCTCTTAGGCTGGGTTGTGTCCCGGGTCTGGCCTTAGTAGGGGTACCGTTCTTTAGAGACTGTTGGTTGTGGCAAGCCACTCTCATATGCACGCCCTGCTCAAAGGAAGTCTTTAATGAGAGGGGAGGGGCGACCACTCCTAGCTAGTAGTTTGAGCTCGCCTTGGGTGTTGCAGATTACTTTGTCAAAATTTTAAAAAAAAATCATATATTGTAAAAATCCTAAAAAATCAAAAAATCAAAAGGTTTAAAAATCCAAAAAATTTAGATATTTCAAAAATTCCAAAAAAAATCAGATACTTCAAAATCTAAAAAAATCAAATATTTTCAAAAAAATCTAAAAAAATCAAAAAAATTATCATAAAATCCAAAAATATGTGTCTTGTGTTTCTCTTTTTCATGAGTTTTTGTCTATTTTGTCTTGAGAACAAATATGTAATCTGTTTGCTAAGTGTGCAGGTTGTAGGTGTTTCCTTACTCTTTATCTTTCTGCTTTGCCTCCTGTTCATCTTCTTTCTGATCTGTTCTATCTCTTCTTCAATCTTGCCCCTTGATATGTTCTGGAGCTTATATCCTTCTCAGCATTTGCCTATCTCGCTTGGTATCTTTATGAGAGGGCTTTACCTTACGATTATGAACCTGGCGGTTCTACTTCATTTGATTTTTGGGCTTTGATTGAAGCATGTTTGTCGTGTCTTTTGTGCCGTGAGTGTTTGTACCGTTGTGTTGTTTATGTGTCTCTCTGTGTCGTCCCACGCGTGTTGTCATCCTACGCGTATCTTCATCCCACGTGTTTTCATCTCGCTATGTTGTCTTTCGTCCCACGTGTCTCTTGTCCCCCATGTGTTGTCCCGCCATATTTTGTTGGTCATCCCACACGTGTCTTGTCCTACCGTGTCCTTGTCCCACCGCGTGTGTTGCCCCACCGCGTTGTGTTGTCTTGTCCAACTGTGTCTTCAATCCCACGCACGCTTGCCGTTTGTTCTTGTGATGTTTGTTATGTTGTTATGTTTTGTTCGTCCTTGATATGTTATGTTTAGTTCGTTTTCACTAAGTTTCGTTTACCTTCGTTGTTATGTTATGTTCATGTTGTCATGGTTGTCTTATTAAAAATCCATAAAAATCTAAATATCAAAAATAAAAAAAATGTCGTTTCGCTTGGTAGGTAAGTCAGGTATGGCTCTCTACCCCTTCTCTTTGTTGCATTACTATATGGTATCTACACTATTAATAGCCTCTAAAGGACTGTCTAGTTGTCCGTGTGTTCTGAGATCTGATATTCCCCTTTACCAAAAATGATGATGATGTAGGAGCATACGATTAATCGTTGGATAGGCCGTTAGTTTGAGTCGGGTGGGGGACGATGGACTCTGTCTCGCACGCCATGGTTGCAAGAAGACTCTTGACCCCGTCTTGCTCGGTCTAGTAATATTATCCTTGAGTACTTTCTATTTTATCCTTTCTTTGCATTTGTTTTGATGATTCCTTTATTTTATCCGAGCATGCATCATGTCATTTTTGAGCACTCACACCTCATAATCTCTCAAGGTTTCCCCTTAGCAATGGTTGATTACACTTCAGTTCTCTTGGATAAGAGATTTCTCATTCCACTCTGAATTTGAATGTCTTCTTTGATTTGCCCGCTTGGTCCAGTTGGCCAGTGTGATTCCTGTCTCGATTTTATCTCATTATCTTTCCTTTTCTAGCTTTTCAATTGTGTTCTTTTGATCCCCTCATTGGTCGCGAATTGTGTCCCTTGATGAGGTTGGTCGTGTTTTCTTTTCCTTCGTTAGCTAGTTCTCCAGACATGTCTCATCTGCGTCATGCATTCCTTGTGGCTAGTTCGGCGTTTTCAGGGGAATTCCTGTCACTTGTTAGTTGTGACGGGTGTCTTTTACCTTGATGCCCACTTTTCAGTTCTCTTCGCTTCATCTCCATTTCACGTCGCTTTCATTTTCACTCCATCTTCTTTCCATTTCACCTCCGCGTCGCTTTCGCTCGTTCCCTTGCAAAGCGGACATCAAGGAGGGGCATATGTTTACACCCGTTTTAAGCCTACAAGTCGAGTTATTTCTCTTATTCATCTTCCGTGATGCTCCGAATTACCCATTATTTGGAGTCTTCTTTGAACCTATTTCGAGCCCATTTCTTGACCATTTTTCAAGCCCATTGAGCTTTGGAGGCCATTTACTTCAATTCCCCCACTTTCGGGTCCGTTTCGGGCCGTTCGGACGGCTGAACGGGCGTCCGTGCAAAACCTGCGTAGTTCTATGAAGGCGATCTCCTAGGAGACCACATTCATGAGAACGCGATCTCCTTGGTGACCGCATTCTGCCTAGTATTTTTAAATTTTTATTTTTTTATTTATATTTATATTTAAAGTGACGGTCTTCTTGAGACCGCCACCTTCAAGTGATGGTCTCCTGAAGACTGTCTTCTCAATTTTTGTTCTGGAAGCTTCCCAGATACGTCGGCTCGACCGTTTGACCCTTTTTCTGATCCCATCAAGTGGCAGTCCTTGCAAGACCGTCTTCTTCAAGAAACGGCCTTGCGACTGGCCACCTTCTCAGTACAGAATCTGGATGATTCTAAACTCCGTTTTCTTCACCCGAGGACTCTCCGAGAGCCCTATCTTGCATCGTTTTCGATGGAGATAGCCCTCCACTTAGATTCTAATCCATCCTAGGGGATTATCACCACTATTATCTTGAGTTTTATTCACATATATCCCCTATTTTTGGGTGTTTATCTCCTATTTCGACCTAGGGTTTCTGGGTTCTCTATAAATAGCACCATGTTCGCAGTGCGCGAAGGGGGGCTCTTTCTCGGTTCGCGGCGAAGCCATGCCGTATCTCCGACACGTCTCTTCGACCCCAACCTATCCAGGGAAGTATTAGCTTCAATTATCAACGCTTAGGGCTCTATTTCGCTCATCCTTCTCTTAGTTCTCATCCTCTACTTTTCTAATTTCATCACAATCTGAATATTTTTGCACTTCTGCTGCATATTTGCATGTTTTGCATGTACGTTTTCCGTAGCCTTGCTGCGCGTTAATTCATTATCTTCATTCTATTCTCATCACAATACACACACCTACCTTTTGCACCCATTTACAGGGGTTAAAAACCCTCCCCAGTGCGTTCTTCCCTCTTGTTTTAACATCTACTTTATGTATACGGGATATGATACTACACTTACATGATCTAATGGGTTTTTGCCTTTTGTTTTGCCTTTGATTCGCAGGAGAGCAAGAGAACGTGAGGCCCTCTTCTTCTAGCCGGTTGGAAGGCGAGGAGGTGCAATCCATGACGTTTCCCGCATCCCTTTTCTAGCGCGATCACGTTGTAGTGGTCCTCTTTGGCCGTGTTCTTCATCCTTTTTTCCAAGGTACGCAGTGCCGTTGCTCTTATTTCTTAGTCCTTTTGGCGTTGTCAACCCTTGGTGGCGATCACAGTTAGTATGTCTATTCTAATCGCCCCTTTGTCCTTTCATGCTTTCATGCTTATATGCATATACTTGCTAGTTTGGGGCAGGTAGATTAAACATCTACAGCCATGTCCAAGATTAAAAAGTCCATAGGAAAGTAGCATTCATGAACCTTAACAATCACGTCCTTCAATAAACCCCTTGGTGTTTTGATAGATCGATCCGCTAGTTGAAGGATTATTGATGTAGGCTTTAGTTCTCCCAAATCAAATTGCTCATAAATAAAGGTGGGCAATAAGTTCACACTTGCTCCTAAGTCTAGTAATGCTGATCAAAAGTAACTCCACCTATGTCACATGAAATCAACGGAGCTCCGGGATCCTTCAATTTCTTATGTAAATGATTCGTTAAAATAGCACTCACGTCCTCAGATAAGCGGATCTTCTGAGTAATCACCTTTGGTTCCTTTAGAAATTTTGAATATGCCGGCACATGCTTGATTGCATCCAAAAGTGGAATATTAATATTCACTTGTTTAAATAGTTCCACCAATTCCTCTTGCTGAACTGGTAGTTTCTTGTTGGCTTTTGACTTTACTGCATCCGGGAAGGGGACCTTTGGCATGTACTCTTGGGGTTTCTCTTCAATCTTGGTTTTTCCTCTTTCAAGTTCCTTTCTTTGAACGTCCGGCTTATTCTTTTCCTGAACGATCATGGGCTCCTCCTCCTCACTATCACTCTCATCTTGGGCCTCATGGGCCGAGCTAGTGCCAACTCCCCTAGCCTTAGAAGGATCATCTAGAATCTTCCCGCTCCTAAGAGTAGAGATTGCCTTAGCATTCTCAAATTGAGGACCTACAGGAGGGGGAGGCTGAGGTTGGTTTGGTTGAGGAAGAAGAGGAGCTCTTTGGAGAAAGCATGGAGGTTGATTCTTAGGTTTAGCCACTGGTTGGCTTGGAAGTTGTCCTACCTCTCTCCTCATACTATTTGTGGCTAATTGTCCTATTTGGCCTTCCAACTTAGAAATGAATTGATTTTGAGAAAGAATAAGTTGTTGTTGAGTAAGAATTAGTTGTTGGAGTTGATCAACTTTTTCATCGACATTGGGCTGAGGAGGCTGAGGTTTGAAAGGAACATGAGCTTGATTGAAACGGTTATGCTGATGATATTGGCCTTGAAATGACTGATCTTGATGATACTGGGCCTGAGAATGCTGAAATGGAGGTTGGGATTGTTGATGTTGTTGAAAAGGTGCATAAGTAAAGTTTTGTTAAGACTAAGCTGGAGCTTGAAAGGGTTATCTTTGGATTGGTTGATGTGCGGGATTAGATGCAGGGGATGGTCCTAGCTAATTTTTCTAAGAAAAATTTGGGTGATTTCTCTAGCCTGGATTATAAGTGTTAGAATAAGGATTGTAAGTAGGCTTGGAGATGCCCTGAGCAGTAAAAATTTATTCTTGGATGAATGGGGGAAGTTGGGCCGCTGTGGGGCAATTAGTAACTGCATGATTTGGGCTCGAGCAAAGAACACAAATTTCTTGATGATTAGAGTCCGAGAAGGGTTGAGATTGAGGGGCAGAAGAGAAAGAAGGTTCCTATCTATTCATGGATAGCAACTGATCTAATTTCTGAGCTACCAAATCAACCTTCTCTATCTTTTGTGCCAACATGTCCATTTTATTTAATTTTTATGTAAGAACATTAATATCCATCCTATTCTCCGACTGTCCTTGATTCTTAACTTCATAAAGTCCTGCCCTCTTAGATGGCCCAATCATTCTTTCATAAGATGAAAGTGAGTTATGACTAATATAATTTTCACTTAACATCTTAAACAAGTCATAAGCCTCATCCTCCCTTTTTCTCATGAAGGCGCCCAAGCATGACGCATCCACCACTTGTTAGTAATTATCAGTTAATCCCTCATAAAATGCCTAAACTATTTTCCATCTTGATAAACTATGGTGTGGGCGCTTTCTTAATAAATCTTTCAGTCTCTCCCATGCTTCATGTATTTTTCCCCCAGGATTTTGAGTGAATCTAGTCATAGCTCTTCTCATTGTATTGGTTCGCCCAATGGGATAAAATTTCTTCAAAAATTCTTTTTACATTTCAGCCCATGTGTCAATTGATCTACCCAAGGCTCCTAACCAATATTTAGCTTTGTCCTTGAGAGAGAATGGGAAGAGAGTCAATCTAAGAGCATCATCAGAGAAATTCTGAATTTTTACTGTGGAACAAATTTGGAGAAACTCATCAAGATGATTGTATGGATCTTCATTAGTATTGCCATAGAAGGATGGCAACATTTGAATGGTGCTTGACTTAATCTCACATTGAATAGCTTGGTTTTGGGGTGCTTGAACATAGAAGGATGGTTGATATTGATTTGGCATGAAGTAATCCTTCATTTGCTTGGGAGCTTCTTGTTGATTAGGATCCGCCATGAGGTTAGGTTGATGATGGTTTCTAAGATGCACTAACCTCTCAATTTCACTAATAGGCCCTAGCAAGTGTGGGTGTAGAGATCTCCTACCGTACATGCAATGCAATAAGACCCAAATGATGTGTGTTGTTTTTGTTTTTTTTCTCTTTTTTTAAAGTAATGAAAGCAATAAATTAACTACTATATGAATGATGTATGCAAGATGATGGTTTTTTTTTTAACTTCTAAGGGCAAGCTAACTTCGGGGTGCTTCTCGGTACAACCTGCCTAGCTTCCGTGAGAGAATCCACAGGTGCGAGGACTTATTGAGGTCTTGAAAAAAAGATTCCAGTCTAATGAGACGGAGTGCTCAATTAGAGGATCCTTCCAATTCCAAGAGGGGTGTGCCTAATTGCCCTTAAGAAGGGAGCAAGAGAAGAAGAGAATGAATTTTTTTTTAAATGATACAAATGATGAACAAAGAATTAACTAAATGCAACAATGCATGTAAGGGATGCAACTAACATGAAAGCATGAAATCCTGACAATGAAATATATTTTTTTGAGATTTCCATTTTCTATTTTTTTTCAGAGAATTTTTTTTCTATTTTTTTCAAAGAGAGGTGGAAATGAGAGAGAAATAGTAACTAAAATACTAAACAATCTGTAAATCTACTACGAAATAAGGCCTAAAATCATGTTTTTTTGATGTTTCTGGTTTTCTTATTTTTTAAAGATTTTTTATGATTTATTTTAAGATTTTTAAAAAATTTTCAAAACAGAACCTGTCCCTACGCTGACTGACCTTTAGCGACGCTTAAATTTTCAGGATTTTCTGATTTTCTGCTCCCTGTGGTGACAGATTCAACTCTTCAGCGACGCTTTCTGTGACAGTTGATTTTCTGTAGAATTCAGGTCTGGATTTCCCTTCTTTTTTTCTGATTTTCTATTTTTTAATTTTTTTTCTTTTTATTGTAAAATAAAAATAGAAAAATTAGTAAAAAAATATACACATGAAACACAAGAATATCCAACTATCAAAAATCATTTCCTCCCCGATAACGGCGCTAAAAATTGATGCACAACAAACACTCGTCGTTAAAATACCGTGCCACAATTTCAAAAATATACCGCACTCACTCACTAAAAAGATTTTAATTCAAAGTAAAGTGAGAGTATTGGTCGATCCCACGACGAGGAAAATTTTCTTTCTAAAAAAGTTGAAAAACTCTTGTATTTTTGAAAGCAAGTTTTGAGTGAGTTTTTGAAAAATAGAACTAAGATTGCATGAATGAAATTAAACCTATCTAAGAATATTAGAGGGTTGAGAAGAGAAATTTGGAGGAAGTGGAGAGAGAAAAAGAATAACACTTGCAAAAATTAAATTTTATTGCTAGAAAGGAAAGATTACAAGTCTATGAAAAATAAAAATTACAACTTGAATGAAACTAAAAGAAAGAGGAAGAATCAAGAGTCAAAAAAGTGTAGAAGAATGGCAACCGTCCAATCCTCGTCAAGTCTTTGAGGAGATCACCCCGCCTTGGAGATGAATGCCGCCTTTAGAGCACCGAAGAAGAACTTCCACCAAAAGGGAATTTTTAAGGGATGAGAGGAAGGAGAGATAGAAGATAGAAGAAGAGAAGAAAAAGGATTTAAAACATGTATAATAGGGTGTTTGGTTGGGTTTTTTTCCCTTCTTTCTATCTCAAATTTAAAAAAGAGAGAGAGAACTCACTTAACCGTGTTTGGTAAGTACTCTCTAATTTTTAGAAGAGAAACTAACGCCATTCAAATCTCTTTCTAAAACAAAACAACTCTGGAGTAATTGTTTTTTTGAAATCACCCGACTACGTCGTGAGTCGGGAGGCCTCCCTCTTCCCCCTGCATTTCCCCCTCCCCCCTCCCCCTGCGTTCCCCCCCAACCGGCGCCGGCCTCCCTCTTCCCTTGCATTTCCATCTCCCCCCTCCCCCTACGTCCCCCCCACCGGCGCCGACCTCCCCCTTCCCCCTGCCTTTCCCTCCTCCGCCCCCCCTGCGGCCAGCCCTTCCGCCGGCGGCTCCCCCCTCCCCCTACGTCCCCCCCACCGGCCTCCCCCTTCCCCCTGCCTTTCCCCCCTCTGGCCCCCCTACGACCCTCCCCGGCAACCCCCTCCCCCATGGCCCCCCTCCCTCCCCCACGGGCCGCTGCTCCCCCTCCCCTCCCCGGCGTCGGCCTCCCTCTTCCCCTTGCCTTTCCCCCCTCCAGCTCCCCCTGCGGCCCTCCCCTCCGCAGCAACCCCCTCCACCGACGGCTCCCCTCCCTCGTGGCCCCCCTCTACCGGCAGCTCCCCCTCCCCTCCCCCGTGGGCCGCTACTCCCCCTCCCCTCCCCAGCGCCAGCCTCCCCCTTCCCCCTGCCTTTCCCCCCTCCGGACCCCCTGCGGCCCTCCCCTCCCCGGCACCCCCCTCCACCGACGGCTCCCCTCCCCCGCGGCCCCCCTCCGCCGGTGGCTCCCCACCCCCACGGCTCCCCCTCCCTCCCCCGCAGGCCGCTGCTCCCCCTCCCCTCCCCGGCACCAGCCTCCCCCTTCCCCCTACCTTTCCCCTCTCCGCCCCCCCTGCAGCCGTCCCCTCCCCTCCCCGACAACCCCCTACACCGACGAAGAGCTCCCCCTCCGGCCCCCCCTGCTGCTCCCCCCTCCGCGATCTCGAATGGGCGATCCATGCCCGGTCCGACGAAGCCCGACGAAGAACTCACCGAAGCCATTCTAATCCGGCGAAGGCCGACGAACAAGTTTATTTAAAATTTAAAAATTCAGATGTTTTTGCCAAACAATGAAAGACTCTTTTTATTAATTTTAAAAATTTAGTAGAAAATGGGTCTGTCATAATTTTTAAGATAGAAAGAGTTTTTTTTAAAGTGTTCCCAAACACCCCATAAGTGTGTGCTGTTGAAAACAGAGAGAAGAGCAGAGAGAGAGAAGAGAAATTGAGAGGGTGCGGGAGAGTGAAAACAGTAAACAATAAAATAGGAATAATAAAAATAGAGTAAGAGAAAAATTAAAATAACTTTAAAACTACGAAGAATTAGAAGATGTGGAAGAAGAATAAGTTGAAGATCTTGAAGAGACGAAAAACTTTGGTGAAGAGAGTAGAGGGAGCCAAAGATCAGAAGAGGGAGAAAACGTAAGAAAAATGGAGACAGACGTGGATGAACAGTAAAAATCGTAAAAAGTTGAACTTTAAAAATGAAAGTGTAATTTAAAAACGAAGCAGAATTCGTAGAAGAGGAATAAGAATAAAATCTAGAGCTTTGAAAAATAAAGAACTTTTCTGAAAAGACTAAGATGAAAAGAAGAACAAAAAAGTTTGAAAAAGGTTGGAATCCCTCGTTCGATTCTCATGGGCGTCCTTTTATAGTGTTTAAGGAGTTCTATTGGTACAAGGCCTTGGAGATCAAGTCCAAATCCACCTTTCCCTCAAAATTCTGTTCGAACTGAGTGTGTTGCCATCAAAAGAGTCGTTCTTGCATGAAATATGGGAAGATAACCATGTTTGGATCTGGCAGCTTCCGTCTTGGCTTCTGACTGTAAATGGCATCCACTGTAGTGGACGCTATATCCAAAAAATGGCACTTTAAGTCTGGACGCTATTTCTAATTAGCGGCCATGTCTCAGCCGCTATATCTTTATTGTCTTATTTTAATATTTTCCTTGCTTTACGTGCAAAAGATTTGGCATCTTCCTGAACGGCTGCTAATTCATTTTTCCATTTTTCAACCCTTTACTTTCTATTTCGTACGATGGAATGGGCGCCTTCTCGAACAGGTGCTAATTCATTCTTTCATAGGAGTGCATCAAATTGGCGGCCATATGTTAGCCGCTATTTCTTGATTTGGCGCCCTTCCAAATAGTCGTTGATTTAAAATGGCGACAGAGCTCTAGATGTTCATTCTTCCTTCTAAAGATAGGCTTCAAATTAGCGTCCATTCAGAACAGCACTTATTCTCTGAATTAGCGCGTTTTCACATAGGCATTGTTTAATTGGCGTCCGGCCTCTGGTCGCTCATTCATGCATCTTTCAAGAAATCGCGTCCAGTCTTTGGTCGCTAATTCCTGCAATAGTGAAAATCCATTATAATTGCCAAAAATAGATTATGTAATTTATCCCTTATGTAAGTTCATATCTCACATAGTCATTATGACTTCCAAACTAGGATAATTTCATGCAAACTCAATTTATTTGTGAGATTGGAGTTAATTATCCAAATTGCATAACTTTATTTTTTTAATGCTCAAAGATGACATATGTGATGCAAATTATGAAATGAAATATGACAGTCATCACAGCACCTCCCCTAGACCCGGGGTTTGTATGGTGTAAAAGAGAGACCTGCCCATGGAGGGATCCGAGACGGCCTCAAAAATTCATGGGTGATTTGAGAACAACTACCTCGAAACCCGAGTTGGGTACGGAACCCTGAGGACTAGCCTACGAGGGGATCCGGCGACCCGTGGGCAGTAGCATCCGAAGCTTGGGACATAGGTTTATTATGTTGCCGACATTTGGCCTTTTTTGTTCACCCTCTAGTGGGGTTCCCCCAGGGACCATACTTATGAAGAAGCAAGTTCTATGGACTCGGAGTCATGATCGTAAGAAAATGAATAACATCACCTCGGTGAACGAAGGAGAAATCTAGATTCTAAGGAGTTTGGGAGAGATGGCGGAGCCCCCATAACTCATGGGTGTGAGTGAAAGGGAAACCGATCGTCTCCTCAAAAAGGGGGTATCACGCGTCCATCGAGCACAATAGCATGCGTTTATGAGAACGGAAAAGGACTGCTTGAACTAGAAGAGGGGGATGAGATGGAGGCCATAACATGCCATGACTCAAAGCCTTTTTATTCATTGCAGGAGAAGCAAATACAAGAGGGATATACCTCATAGCAAGAAGCATAGCAAGGAGAGAAAAAAGGAGACTAGATCGGAGGGAGGGAATGAAGCATGGGCTCCTTCCCCCCTTAAACCTCACCTTTCTTCTCTCTTCTCTCTTTTTCTTCACTCTGCAACGCAGGTGTACATATGGGCTCTCTCCTTTTTCTTTTTCTTCTTCTCTTCTTACAAACCTTTCTCTCAATTCTCCAACCCCCTTCAGCAGCAGAGCTTGCCTCCCTTTTATAGATAAGTGGACGTGTGGGCCTCCTTCTTCTTCTCCCCCCCCCCCTTTTCCCGCTCAAAGTCATCATGAGCCTGCATGGGCGCAGAGGATAGGTGGGGTGCCCTCCTAGGATTGGTTGAAGGAGATAGGTGTCGATGTTGATGCTCCGTGGCGGCTCTCGAAGGTTGCCATTTTTGGTGCCTGCGATTACTGGACGAGTCCTTCCCGCTGGTCTGCTGGCGGGCGCATGGCTTCATCCATCGGTTGATGCGGGAGTTACTCCCTTTTAAGCATGGGTCCTCTACTAACCACCGGTTGGGGAGGGGCCTGCCGTTGGATGGGGTGCTAGATGCCTGAACCCCTCTCTCTTCCTTCCCCTTCTCCTTTTCCTTCTTCCCCTATTCTTCTTGCAATGGACCAGCGTGGAAACAGAGTTCCGTGCCCATGATGAGACGTTTCTCACACCCGTTCAAGGGGTAGAGAGCCACGCCATATCAAGCTGAGGTTGAGGGGGGGCATCGACACAGTGGGCATGGGAGGCTTGCGTGTCGGTTCACTTGGCATTGGGGGGCTTTTGCACGCCGGATCAAAGAGCCAAGGGAGGCTTGCTTGCGCGTCGGTTCAAGTGGCCATGAGGGGGCGCCGATTCAATTGTGGGTGGTGTCGATTCATGTTGGATGGGGGTGCTTGGCCGGTTCAAAGGCCCCTTGCCCTTCTTCATCTCTTTTCTTCATTTTTATCTTACATCGTTCCTATCATCATCTTTTGTTTCGGCTATCTCCCCTTTTAATTGCCTTTGTTTGGCTTAGTGCGGCTCATTGCTCTCGATGTTAATTTTCTGGTGTCAACAAATGCCCCCCACCCGCAGGTGTCGAGAGCAAGGAACAAGAGAGCGGGGCGCAGGTGTATCTTCTCGTTCAGTAGGTGGTTGATATCGGGAAAGAACATCTTCGACTTCACGCGAATGATCTTGGTCACGATCTATATTGATTGGTTCTGACAGAGAGTCAGGCGCCAATCAGAATGAGATCGTCAGCATTGGGTTCATGCTGACGCAAGGAGTTAGGTTTATCCGACCTTAGATAGAAGGTCTAAGTTGTTGGGTTATATTGGCCATCACGGTGGGATGGATGGGTTAGTCCTGCACGAGAGACATGTGCCAATCCGTATGGTATCATCAACATTGGGTTTATGTTGACGCAAAGAGTTTGGGTTTTTCTGACTTAGACGAAAGGTCTAGGTCAAAGGTTGATTCGTCAATTCCAATAGGGTGTCAGAAGCTGACGTGGTTTATTCATCGACACGGGGTGAGTGTCAAAGTAATGGTCTTTTTGTTCTTTGGCTAGATGAAAGGTCCGAGTCAAAGTGAAAGGCTCTTTTGTTCTCTAGCCGGGCGGAAGGCTCGACTCAGAGTGGAATGGTCTTTTTGTTTTCTAGCCAGACGGAAGGTCTGATCTAAAGTGGAGGGGTCTTTTTATTCATGGCTTCAGACAGAAGGTCCGGGCCATCTGTTTATTCATCGGTGGTGTTGTGTCCCTTTGGTTTTGATGATGACAAACTATGAATCATTTATGAGTCTTTATGCTTTTGATGATGTCATGTAATTCTGTGGAAGTTCAAGTTTTCTGTTAAGCTCATAATAATTGTTCAGAAAACTATTCAGAAAATCAGTAGAGATGCCTTGAAGAAAGTCAGTAGGCTTGTCATTTCAGCAGGCTTCAAGTTTTGAAATTCAGAAGTTTCAGCAGACCTATGTCGGCATATTACTCAGGAAGATTTCAACACAAGTGTGTCAACGCAATGAAGAATTGCGTCGACCCAATAAGTTCCTATTTACACAGGTTCTATCTTCACCTCAGTAGAAATTATGGAGTCGACGCACCAACCCACAGCGTAGACTCAAGGAACAAGGATTCTTTAATGTAA
Organism: Amorphophallus konjac; assembly: GCA_022559845.1. Lineage (NCBI taxonomy): Eukaryota > Viridiplantae > Streptophyta > Magnoliopsida > Alismatales > Araceae > Amorphophallus > Amorphophallus konjac. Next base: position 157,066,917 of record CM040121.1, read on the forward strand.
AGTCAAGCTTCAGACCAAGGGGGTCGACTCCATCAGACCATGGAGTTGATAGAGTGGAGCTAAGATGACAAAAAGCCAAGCTTCTAGACCTTGGGGTCGACTAAATCATACCATGGAGTCGACGTAGAAAATATGAGGTGACAAAATGCCTCATTCGTCTAAGAAGGTCAGATGACTTCTGACTAAGTCAGCTGAGGTTCATAGAAGCAGTAGCAGCAACTCAAGATTTCTAAGTTGTTATCAAAGGAAATCCAAGAATATTTTTTCCACCAAAGTCGGTCAACCGATTTTTGTCTTTTGGTCGACCGAAATTACCTGAAAGAAAAGTCATCCGAGAGACAGTGCAGCAGGTCGACCTGTATTCTGCAATAGGTCGATCTACCTGCTAACCAGTGGTATTCTCATCCGCCCAATTCTTGCAATATGTCATCATGTGATAGGGGCTTATGGAAACACGTGCCATTCATCTCAAATCATTGGCACAACAACCTAGGCCACATGGGAAACCTTCCATAAGACTCTTTATGGAGAATATTCCATTCTCTCAGCCTGGACCAATCAGAAAACATATGAATCAGAGATTAGTTCATTCTCCCTCTGCCACCCACGTGCATATCTCCTGAGCGAACTAATTCGTTGGGAAATTACTGGTACGGGTCTCCTAAACCTAAACCTTCAGATCTAGAGCTATTCCAACAAGATGGACGACCCAGATTTCCTGTATCCCAAATCAAGTGACCAGATTCATATATGGCGCTATAAATACACCTTGAAGGCCTCCTTTAGAAGGCTGATTGAGCAAAGGAAGCCAGGCAGATCTGTGAGCTCGTTCCAGCAGCAAGAAGAGAAGTGGAGAGAGGAAAAAGAGAGAAAGAGAAAAGCAGAAGGAGAGTTCGATAGAGTGCTGCCCAGTTCAGAAGAAAAAGTAAAAGGAAGGGAGATATGCAGCTGAAGCAAAATAGATCTCCAGAAATTATATTCAAAGTGCTTCCAGTGGAAGCTACAGCCTCTGCGTCTGTTTTTTGATTTGATCACCTTGTTGTTTATGTTCATCTTTTGTTTTTTTTGTTATTTCTTTTCAATTTAGCTTTGGTTTTGCCTTGTTGTGCTCGGTGCGCACAAGGTGTTTGCACACAGTACATCACTGTGTGTGGGTTGTTCTAGGAAACCAGAACGTGGATGATTGTTCCTCCGATTGCCTTATGAGCTTTCAGAAGAAGGGAGAATTGGTTCTCCGGGGTTCCTTATGAGATTTTAGAAGAAAGGAGGATTGGTTCATCTGGTCACTGCTTGTGGCAGTGGTACTGATCTTGCTTGGTGCGAGATCAGGGGTTGAGGGATTTGTTTCCCTCGGTTTAAGCTGTGTAATCAGCGTCTATAGCAGACTGAGTCTATGTTCTTGCTTGGGACAAGGGAAGCCTTACTCATTTAAGTAAGGGGTGGACGTAGGTCTGTAGGTAGCAGACCGAACCACCTTAAAAAATGACTGTCTAGTGGTTTGTTCTGTGTGGCTGCTCCTTATCTTCTACCTCTCTTCACAGGTTGTTTCATTGGCTGAGCTCATTGATGACTTGAGTATGATAGAGTTATTTTCTACATTGAGTTTATGTTCATCTCACAACTGCTAAGTCACTTATGGTATATCAAAAGGTGTGTATAAGCACACTTTACTTGAGGAGAGTTCTAAGACTCAAACCTCCGCCTAGTACCAGCTAAGTGAATTACAATTTGAGATGTTTGGTTGATCTTTGCTTATATTCCAGTACTCATCAGCTTGTTATTTGTTATATCTGCAAGGTGTTCGAGTTAAGCTCTGTGTGAACCTATCTGTTCAAATTGCTTTTGATTGAGTAGTAATCCTTCACTTTAATCCTTCTACTTTTTCCCTAAGTGCTTCAGGCATTTAGTGTGTACAGTACTGGCTTCTTGCTATCTGCACTCAGTTTGATAGTTGTTCTTCTGCTAGCTTTTCGGTTCTGCAGTGTGGTTATAGATCTGATCAAATATGGCTTTCTGGTAGTTTAATTTTAACTGGTATAGAATCTACAAATTGGGCATAAATTCTTTGTTTGATCTATTCACCCCCCTCTAGATCAAGGCTGTGTTTCTAACAATTAGTATCAGAGCGGGTCTCTAACATTATCAGATCCTAAGATTTGTAGAGAAAAGTTCCTTGTGCACTCATCACTATTTTATCCTTCCGAATTTTTCTGATGGATTCATTACCGATGTTCGATGGTTCAAACTTTCAAATCTAGTTAGGTAGAATGTGCAGATTTATCAACACTGTTTATCTAAATCTTCGGACTCCAATTTCTCATGGGCCACACAAATTGCCCAAGGAGAAATCCAAATGGTCTGAGGATCATAAATTAAAAAATAGAGACAATATCAAGGCTCTACATATGATGAAAGTTGCAGTGGATATTACTGCATTTCCTTACTTATCTTCATGCAAGTCCGCCAAAGAAATTTGGGATAGTTTTACTGTGACCCATCAAAAGGAGAATAAAAGTTGCTTGATGACCAAAGCGAGTCATCAAACAAGCCATGAAGAAAGTGAGGAGGAAAATTCTGAATCCCAATCCGATGAAAATCCTTATGATGCTTTGGTAGAGATGTATTATGAATTGTGTGAGAAATACAAGAAAATGAAGACTGAAAATAAGAAACTCAAAAACGAAGCTGAAAACACATGCTCGAATAACTCTTCATGCAATGAATGTTCATTTTTGAAAGAATTGAATGAGAGTCTTCACTCTGATCTTGAATGGTAGAATAACTTAATTGCTTCATTGAGAGAAGAAAATGAAAATCTGCTGGATAAGAAATTAAAACTTGAACAAGTGGAGGAGGAGTTGAAAGAAAAATTAAATTCAATGCCCAATGTTGAAAAACATGTCGAGGAAATTAAAAACTTGAAAGAAAAAAAATGAAAAACTAAAAGTGCTAAACTCCGCCATGTATGAGAGACTACTTGTTCTAGAAAAAGGAAAATATGTTTTGGATGGAGAAAAATCTGAAAAATTGGAAAATTTGAAAAAAGAGATAGAAAGTTTTAAAACAGTCAATCAAATGTTGAATGAGAAAGTGGTTCGCTATGAGAAAGAAATGGCCAGTTATGAACTCAGTATTTCATCCCTCCAATATGAGATTAATGATCTTAATGACTCTTTGTCTAAATTTGTTGGGGCAAAGGATAATTTAGATAAGTTTCTTGTAAGTAAAGTAAACTTCCAAAGAGAGGGACTGAGTTTCAACCCAGTAAATAAGAAGAGTTTTGAAAATAAACTCTACACATCTTTTGTGTGTAGTTCTAAGCCAAACAGTAGCTCAAACTCACCCATTTTTTGGTTTACTACCCAGAAGGATCCAAAATAAGCTGCCAGTCAGAAAACTGCAAAACAAACAGAAAAATAGAAAAATGTTAATAATTTGTAGAACAAGCCAAGAACTTTCCTGCTACCACTGTGCATGCTGTACACAGTTCTGAAACACACACACATGCACCCAAGCAGAAAATTTCCTATCATTATTGTGGTAGTGTCAGTCATATAATGCATGCATGTCATATCATGAAGTTTGATGAATTGCAAGCACACAAGAAAACAAATGGATTCAAAAATGCAAAGATGTTTTCAAACAGAAAAAGTTCATTTCAAAATTCTCATGTGCATGCAAAAAGGGGATATGTTAAAGATCATGTTCTCCAGAAAAGGACAATCGAGTGTTTTTATTATGGAAAGTCTGATCATGCAAAGCATGATTGTTTTGTTCTTAAAAATGATGAAAAGACTTATAGAAAAGCCACTATCCCAAAGAGGCCAAAACTATTTTCAAATAGGAAGCCTTACTGCCATGAATGTGGGAAGATCGTCCATACAGTCAAGGACTGTTGGCACTTGAGAAAGAACCACAACTTTCATAATAGAAATGGCAAAATTCCTACCTACCCACAGAAACAAAATGCTTGTTTTTATAAGAAGAATATGTCTCCTACTTGCTGTCATTACTGTGAAAATTTAGGGCATGTTATGGATGACTATTTTAGTATGAAATCCGATAATCTGCATGCTCTGAACTCATGGACATCACCAGTGAGAAGTGTTGCTAACTCATCAGTGTTGTGAAAATTATGTTTTGATGATGTCTCACTATAAGTCATTGGCCAATTGATTTAGAAAATCATGAAACATCCTTTAATTTGGCTGGGTATGAAGATGTTTAACCAAGCTTAAAGACTGCGTCTACCCCATCATTGGATGCATCGACTCAATTGATCTCAAGAAGAAGAAAAGCTCAAGCATGGTCAAGGCTGCATCGACCCAAGAATGAAGTTGCATCGACATCTTTGCTCTCAATGGAAGAGAAGCCGAAACGGGTGTTAGGCTGTGTCGACCCCTTGGTACAGCCGCGTCGACCCAATCACCTCGAGCATAAATCTGAAGGCAGTCAGCGTCAGATGCGTCGACCCAATAGTTTCAGGGCGTCGACGCCAGGGTCTTCCAGAAGCTGTTATAAACGCATTCCTTGAAGGATGCGTCGCTGCATCACACTTGCTGCGTCGATGCACAGTATGGAAGCCTATAAGCAGTTCAAGCCGAACACTACGCCGTGTCAACTCCAGACCCCCACTACGTCGACTCTATGAAGAGCAGCCTGCCTACAGTTCAAAGGAACATGAAGCTACGTCAACGTAATGGGTTAGTGTGTCAACGCACAATGAGCTTCCCAGAAGCTGGTTCAAGCTCGTCCTCAACGGCTACGTCAACGCAATGTCTTTGCTGCGTCGATGCACCTGTAGCTTCCTCAGACTAATTCTATCAAATCTGTCACATTTCGAAGACCGTACAGAGACCAAAGAGAAGTGACGTAAACCTCCAAAAACTTAATTTTTGAGGTCTGGAAAAGGCTCCTAGGATAGATAACTATCCTTGTCATCATAAGGTTACCAGAATAGCTTTTTGGTCAAAGGATCTGACAGTTAGCAAATGTAGGAAAGGTCACCTTTCATGGTATCCTCCTTTCTGCACCTGACCAATCAAGCTTGATTCCAGAAAATCCTCCAGGACAAAAAAGGACGTCCTTCTATAGATAGCCAATGGGAAGAAGATGATGCAGGCCTATTGTTGAAAGAACTCCTTTTATATTCTAGCCAACCAAATGGGAAAGGCTTGGAGGGAAAATTTTCCACTCCCTGCACCTATAAAAGGATGCCCCCCCCTTGTATGAGGAGCTACTGCTGTAGGAGTTGTAAGTTGGTGTGTAGAGGAGCAGGACGTGAGAAGAGCAAAAGAAAGATGAAGGAGTGCCTGTCCAGATTTCTTTTAGAGAGAGCAAAATGAGTGAAGGATGATCCACAGCCAAGCCAGTCAGCCCTGGGTTTGTTGAACCATTGATCTGCACCGCTGCTCGTCGTATTTCTTGTTCTACTACAACTGCACTTGCAGCTTCTGGTTTGGCCATTTGTTGTCTTTATTTTTCTACAACAAACCATTCTATGTGTGAGGAGTTGTCCCTGTGTGAGCTGCAGTTGCAGCGTGTGTGTGCTTGTTTCTCTCGTTTCTTGTTTCTCCTTTTGGGGCTCGTCCCCATGTGCTGCGTGTCGCAGCTTGAGGAGTTTCTCCTCGTGAGGACTTCATCCTCATGTGTGTGTGGGGGGTGTATCCCCGTGTTCTACTGGGTTTCCAGCGCGTGTGTGTGTGTCTTTTGGCCAAAGAGTGGAAGCCTCACCAAGTTGGTGAGGGGTGGACGTAGGCTTACTTGGTAGTAGTCGAACCACCTTAAAATTGATGTGTTGTGGTTTGTTGTTTGATGTCCATCTCTTTTACTTCATCTTCACAGGCGCTTTAAGTTATCAAGTGTGTTTCAACATCATTTCTTTGCTAACATCTTACATTCTAGTCTAGTGTTGTGCTTGTTTTGGCCTCTTCATCTCACTAATTTTGATAGCTCTTCAAAGTGGTCATAGATTGAGTGTAGGATCTATTCACCCCCCTCTAAATTCTCTCATACCATTCAACAGTTGGTATCAGAGCAGGTTCCCTAGAGATGTGGTCCAACGACCAGGGGAGATCCGACGGGAATGTCCCTCGCAGCTACATAGCTGAGGGCCATGTCATCAATCGACCTCCATTCTTCGATGGAACGAACTACTTGTACTGGAAAAATAGAATGGAAGTGTTTCTTAATGCCCTGGATCATTTGATCTGGCATGTTGTTAGTAGAGGTCCTTTTGTTCTAGTAGAGGTGGACGATACCTGGACCCCTGACCAGGTTAAGAAATCCACAGTTAATTGGAGCATAATGAATATAATGCAGTGCACTATCCATCCCACAGAATACTCAAGAGTATCCACTTGCAAATCTGCAAAAGAAATGTGGGATAGGCTTGAGCTAATCTATAAGGGGACATCTGAGGTAAGGGCCACCAAGGCCAACATGTTGATTTCTGATTATGAGATGTTCAGAATGAAACCAGATGAATCTATTTCTGAGATGTATGCAAGATTTGCCCAATTAACCAACCGCTTAAAACTCTTGGGAAAAGAAAACACTAATAGTGAAATGGTCAGGAAGATCCTTACATCTCTCACCCCAGCGTGGCACACTAAGGCGACTGTTATTGAGGACTCAAAGGACTTGTCTGTATTGACAGTTGATAGACTGATAGATTCGCTCATGACATATGAGCTCAACCTGAAAAGAAGCGAGGAAGGCGTCAAGCTAAAGAAGACAGTGGCTCTCAAAGTTTCTGAGAGCACAGATGATTCAGATGAAAATGGTGATGATGACATTCCGGAGGCAAGCCTAGCTGACCATGCTCTGATCACTAGGCAATTCAAGAAGTTTCTTAGAAGAAGGGGTAAATTCCATAAGAAGAAGAAGACCCCCCAGGTAAGTAGAAACTCCAACTTCAAATCTGCTCAAAGCAGGAACTCTGACAATATTATCTGCTACCAATGCAAGAAATTAGGACACATGCGAGGAGAGTGTCCTGAGTTAATTAAGTAGGCAACCAAGGCCAAGGGAAAGAATCCCAAGGTAATGGTTTGCACTTGGAGCGACGACGATGAGGAAGATGAAAGCTCCTCTGCACTGGAAGATGAGGATGATTACTGTTTAATGGCAGATGAAGATCAGGTAAGTACTCCATTTGAAAATTTTTCAATTGAGGAATGGGAAGATGTATATGCTGACTTATTTGAGAAGTATGAGATGTATAAAAAGGAAAACAAGTAGTTAAAAAGAAATATCAATACTTTATCTCATGATAATCCTGTTAACAGAGAGCTAGAAACACTAAAAGTTGAAAATGAAAAACTCAAGAAACAAATTGAAGATTTTGAAACCAACCGCAGAACTGAGAAACTCAAGAGAAGAAAATGGTGGTCTCAGAAAATAGCTAAGCCAAGCCAGCTTGAAATGTGAAGAATGTGAGAAAGAGAACCAACTGAATCTCGAAAAATATGAAGCAATAAAAATTGTCAATGATGAGTTACAGAAAAGCCTTGAGATGGCTGAAAAGAGTTGAAGGACAGGCAATCTGTCCTAGAAAGAATGACCCAGGGAAAATCCAACCTGGATGTCCTCTTAGGCACTCGAGTCAATTTCAGGAAGGAAGGGTTATGTAACACCCCGTAAAATTTTTCATTTTTCCAGATCATGATCCGTGAGTTCGGAGCATCGTTGTGAGTCCCGGAATGTGTTTTGGGCTTTACGCGGGTTTGTGTCTGACAAGCATTCGGAGCCTTGTGCAGGGTGAACCAATGTGTTGTTGGGCTCCAGGACGTTGCAGGTGTGTTGTGCATTTTTTGAGGATCGTGGGGAGTATTTTTCCATATTTTTATATTTTTTGGATTTTTAAATCCCAAATCATTTTTTCTATTTAACCCCCCCACCCCCTCTCTTTCTCTCATTCTCTCTTTCTCACTCTCTCTTCTATTTCTCTCCCCCTCTTCTCCGGGAGGCCGACGGAGGCAGAGGTGCGCAAGGTGGAGACGGCGTGAGGGCGAGGAGCATGAGGATGGGACGACGATCGAGGCAGCAAAGGTCGCTCACGCGTTCGTGAACCGACGGGGGTTTCACGGGCGTTTTCGCGTGGCACGCGTCCACGGTGCGCGGAATCTTTGGTGGAGGTAGGGGGATGGATCCTTAACCCTTGTACATCCTTTCCCGATGATTTGGTAGGCCATGGTGAGCAGAGCGAGGTTTATTTCACGCCGGGGGTTTAAAAGCATGTTTTAGGGCGTGTGACGGTTTCATCGAATCGATCGATGTTTTCTCGCTTTCTTCCTCCCTTTTTTGGGTTTTGGGACCCGGGGAATGATCCTTGTTGTTTTCCCCCTCGACTGGGGTCAAGTGGGCCCGAAAATCCAGCCCCTGGGGTGGGCTCGGTCGAGGTGGTCGCCATATTCGGTCGATCGACCGGTTGTGGTCGGCCGACCGAACGGCCTGCCGCGAATGGGGGCGCTCTGCGGATTTCGGTCGACCGACCGCTGCTGGCCGGAGCGGCGATCGGTCGACGTAGCGTGCACTGCGTTGACGCAGCCCGCTAGGCTGGTCGACCGACTGGGTCGGTCCGGTCGACCGACCGGTGTAGGGTGCATGGGTCAACTGACCCAACTGGGTAGGTTGACCAAACTGCACCAGTCTCACCCTTTTTGGCTCCCGGTCGGTCTAGTTGAGACCCAATAACCGACCTATGGCCCCGTGGTTGTCCCGGACACACCGTGGGTATCGTGACCGTGTTTTTGGGTGTCCAGAGGTACCGTTTTACCTCGATTAGCATACCCGTGGGTTTTAGGGGTCCAGGTCACCATTTCGTGTTCCGGGCTTCCGTGTTACGCTTGATCGAGTCGCCATAAATCGGCATGAGTGTGGAGGGCTATTCCCGCACGTCGTGAGCTTCTCCGGAAAGTGGTTTCTGTGTAGGCCATGCGTATGGCCTATGGACTGTGAGTCCAATTACCCAGCCTGGGGATGAAGGGTTTCTTAGCTTCCCTTTGGAAGGAATTAAGCTCGGCGGTCATGGGCCGCCTTGAGGATTATTTTACCGAGGCTTTTGACCTAGGGGTAGGCCCGATTGACGGCCTATGGCTATCCTGTGCAATGGCCTTGACTCGAGTCTTGTGACTCAAGGGCCGTTGGGTTTAGTAGGTTTAGTTGACTGCCTATAGTCCGATGGCATCCTGCCACCTATTTTTCAAGCTAATTTATGACGGGCTCGTGCGTAGCCTGTCCATATTCCGTAGGGTTCTTCCGAGAGTCATTTGCTACTCAATGATTCCCTACTAGTCGTAGCTTGCCTTTGCACGCGTGTGCATACTCACCAGGGAGTAGGTGGAGAGCTACACCCGAGTGTGAGATGGTTTCTAGGCCGGTTACCGTAGGGCCTCCCCTGTAGCGGCTAGAGTCCAGGCCGGGAGGAAAACCAGCTAGAGGGCCTGACACATGCAGTCAGTTAGTGTGTGCCCATATGGTCGGGGACTTCGGACGCGTGCTGACGAGCACGACCCCAACTAGACCCTTATTTTGTGGTTACTAGTACGGTGTCTCAGGTTTCCGACTGGGCCGAGGGAGACACCTGAGGCGCGGACTAAGATGGCAGTGGATGCATCGGGCCTTGCTTCTAGTTGGCAGTACTCCTGTCACACGAGACATGTTTTCCCATGTTTTTCGGTGGTTTCTGGGTGTTCTTCTGAGACCGAGGTCTAGGGTTTCCGGTAGCATTATCGAGGGTTTTCCCTAGACGGCTCCGGGTTCACGACAGTGAGGTCGTGACCGTGTTTCCAGACCGCATGGTCTTGGGCCAAGCCCTAGTCAATGAGGACAGGCCTCCGCGATAGCGTTGTCGTGGTGTTTCTCCTGGCATCGTAGCCAGGGTTTTCTCGTTAGTCCGATGGTCCCCCGACTGTGAGATCGGGGTGTGTTTCCTGGTACAATAGGAGTAGCTGTAGAGCCGAGGTTTTACCGGCCATCGTATTTGCTGTTCCTACTGTTGTTACAACTTTCCATTACCGCCGTTGTTTACGGTTGGGGTTCTACGGGACCCCTACTGAGCCAGTAAGATGAGGCTCACCCCTTGCTTTTTAGGTGTGGCGGACCCTCCTCGAGGTTTGGAGGTGCAACATGGAGGTTCGTAGCTGCCAGCTCGCCGGGCCGAGTGTTCACTCAGCATTGGGTACGTTTTATTTCTGTAGACTGTACTTTTTGGACTGGACTCTATAGTTAGTTATTTAATTGTTATGTTATTGTTATTCCTACTTTATTTCTTATTCTTGTATACCTCCACTCACACACATCCTTTAGCCCTTCCGAGCCCTCCGGCTCATGGGCGGCGAACCAAGATTCGAATGGTATTAGGTCCTTCCCGGTATTCAGATCTTGGGTCGTTACAGATGGTATCAGAGTAAGTGTGTTTGCAGGTGTAGATGGGAATTTGAGCTAATTGCAGTGATCAAAGTCCATAAGGTCCAGTACAGTCGATAGGTGGCATAAGATTTTGTGTTTATTTTTCGCTTTGTTTCTCGCTTGAGAGCTTGAGTGCACTGCGTTAGCACTGTGAAGGCGGTTGTTGTTATCGTTTGAGTGTCAGCGTGGGGCCTGAGGAATGAGATAGAGAGATTTCTTCCCATGGGTGGTGGCCCCAGTTGTGTTGCGTTGGGCTAAGGTTGCTGGCAGGTGCATTGCTGTGATGCTACTTTCGAGGAATTTACAGTGAGGACTGGTGGCTGGCGAGGATTGTTTGTGGTTAAGTGGCCATGAGTGTGCTCCTGAGGTGTTTTTGTCATTTTGGCCACCCCAATTTAAGGTTTACCCAGCCCTTGAGGCGTCGAGATCATGGTTTGAGGTGGCAGATCGGGTGCTTTGGTCGAGAAATGTGCTCGGATGAGAGGAGGATCTTTTGGATGAGTTGCTGATTATTGAGCTCGACGTTCTTGTTGTGCTCTGTGGCGTCAGAAATGACGTGCCAGTCCTGATTATTTTTGTGGATTTCGAGGCAGGATTGGGTAGAGATGTCCCAGGGAGCTCTAAGTCCTACGTTTCTGCGCGTGAATGGACTGTCTTAGTCTTGGATTTGGTCCGAGATTGTGTGGCGGTGGCTTGGTTTTGGCCCAGATTGTGAAATTTGGGTCCATTATGCACTGCCTTGGATGCGCTATGCGAGATTGCAGGCGAGATGTGAAGGTTCCGTGGTAGATTTGGGACGGAGGATGAGCGTTGGCAGGTGCCGATCGTGGTTCGTGTCGTGGCTCTTGGCGTGGTGGTCCGTGCGGTGGCAGCTCAGAAGATGGATGTTTTAAGGATTCGAGTATCAAGGATGGATCGGTGTTAGCATATACATAATCGAGGGAATAATGTCCGGTGGCTAGAGATGTAGCAGCCTTCGAGCCTGGCGTCGTTCGTGGTTTCTTCGCTCCTCGGTAAGTGTTTTGGCATTTTAATGGGTTCGAGATCTGAGGCAGGCGTAGGTAAGAAGCATGTGGCAGCAGCTAGCCCATTTGCTACGGCAGTGTGTGGCTGGCGATTAGCAGGGTCAATGCTTGAGGCATGGCAAGTTACAGTTCACAGAATTACAGCGGTGGTGCATCGAGAGATGCTGTGATCGTGGTCCGATGGAACACTTGGCTAGTGTTGTCGGAGGAGCTAACCTGACGAGGGGCAATGGTATTCTGCGGGTGCTGGAAGGTGTTGTTCCCAGTGTGTGCAAGGTTCGAGGTTAGGTCATGTAGCAACCCTGATAAAAATAAGATTTTTTTAAAAAATAAAAATAAAAATAATAAAAAATAATAAAATAATAAAATAATAAAAATAAATAAATAAAAGATAAGTAAATAGATGACAAAGAGCCTAAATGAGTAAATCATTGATCAAGAGGAAAATAACGCCTTTTATCAAGGCGCTGATTCAAAAGGAAACGCCTCTGTATAAGACATTAATTTAAAAGGGACGCCTAGACGATAGGGCGTCAAATTTCAAACGACGGGAAAAATAAAAACTAAGGAAAAGAAATGTAACGCCCTCTACCTGGGCACGTTTTATACAAGTAACGACGCTTGACAAGACGTCAATTTAAATTCGACGCCCTCACTTAAGACGTTAATTCAGTTCGAGTTTCGTTCGACCCAGGAGTCTATCCAGGGTAAGTTCTGGATAACTACGTCGAAGGTGGAATATGGTAAGGACTCTATCATGGAAGTATTACTTCCAATGGAACTCTAACCCTATTAGGATCCCCAAAATCCTATAAATACCCTCCTAATCGACCCAGATCGCTATTTGGCGATTTGAGCTATCGTTCTGCTGAAAGGAGAGGTTTTGTTCTTCTTTTTGTTTCTTCCAAACCGCAGAAGCATGAGGATTCTAATGCTTCTTCGTCTTCTTCTTACAGGTTAATGAGTTCCTGTCTTCCTGAAGAACGAAGGTTCTTCATCAAGCATCATCTTTTTCTTCTTCTGCCGGTATTCAGAAGACTCTGTTGCAAAACAGAGTATCGTTTCTCTTCACGTATCTTCACCCAGATAATCATCAGGTAGGTTTTCTCAAGAACGTAGCCCAAACTAGCTTAATATCTTTAATAATATCATCGATCCTCCTTGCATATAGTTTTATTATGGTTTCAACTGTTTCTATGCAATTTTCAAAGCAACGCCCTTGACCAGGACGCTAATTTAAAATAAGCGACCCACACCAGGGCGCTAATTCTTATTTTGACGCCCTACCTAGTAGTCGTCAATTTCATATAAATTGATAATTACCCATGTTTAAAATTCTATATCTATGAAACCATGAACCTAATCTAATGCATGTTCATCTTGATTGAATCCTGCTATTTTTCTGGTCCTGAGCATGTACCTATTTCCTGAAAATTTAATATCTAAAATTTGGAAAATTATTGAATTAACTACCTGCACAAAGGCGTTTCTTATTGAACCGACGCCCCAGATCAGGGCGCAAATTGAAAGGTAACGCCCCTGACCAGGGCGCGTTTTTGTTAAATTCCATAATATTGGAAATTTTGGTAAAATAGAAATAAAGAATGGGCGACTGCTGTATACGTCGTCAAATTGTGAATAAACGCCCCTGAGAAAGGCGTTAATTGGATAATTAATGACTTTATTTAAGTCGCTATTTTCTGTATTACCATTTTATACTGATTACTGTCAACCGAAGGGTTTTATATATATATATATATATATATATATATATATATATATATATATATATATATATATATATATATATATATCGGCACTATATTCCAGTCCGTGAATATAGTCTCATGTTTCATGATATTTTTATCGCACTACCCTCAATTCTCATTGACATACAAGCTCTCCATTGGACATTCCGTTCCTTTGGACTAGCAAGTTAGTCATAGAGACCTCCGTAAGTCTCCTCGCAGCCTTGGATTCCCTCAAGGCCGACTGAGCTGGTTGGAACATAAAAACCCATTACATTATTTAATTGCCATGTCACTCTAAAGAAACATGGTATACCGGCCCTCATGTTATGCAAAGTGTGTATCATGAGAACTTTCTTAATGGGATGAGGTTATCATGCCATTTGATGCTGTTCTTGTAAACCCCAATTCTATATCAACATTGTCATGATGTTCTTGTAGACCCCAATTCTATATTAAACTTGATATTCTTGTGGACCTCAATTCTGTATAAAGAATGTCCATACTTGTTTGTCATGGTACCCAAGTTAGGGAACCAATTCCACCTAGTTTTATCGATAATCGTGATTGTACCGTTATTATCGTCATTTTATGTCAAGTGTCATATTTGTGGACTCTATTCTATCCAAGTTTATCCTACATGTCTACAAGCTTTATTCTTGAAATTCCATATTGGCTATACACAAAAGTGGATGTTAAAATACATGATTAATGCCTACGCATATAGGGCCCGATCTGGTCCTGGGAGGAGCACCCGAAAGTACTTGTGCCCATGGGAGTTGATTGATCACGGTATTGACATTATACCGAAGTGCATGACTAGCTTGATTGAACATTCCACAAATCTTGTACTTGTACTTGACTTGATATTACATGACTTGCGTGGCCCGAGAAAGGGTATTTATATACTTGCTTGACTTGAAACAAAATAGCCAAATTCCAACGTGACATGATGAGTTTACATGCTTGAATCTCTTGATATCTTTTGATATAAGTTCTTGAAAGTTCATGACTAGTTCTTCTTGCTATCGTATTGTTATACACTCTCTCTATCTTGTCGTTTTATGCGAGCATGCATAGTTATAGTGCATTCATGAAAGATGTAATCACTTAAACCCCTTGCTAGTTCTTGAGATATAATTTCCTACTGAGCGTTCGCTCACTTAGTGTTTTCCTACTTTTCAGGTAAGTCCGATGATGAAGGAACTCAATCTGAAGGGGATGGTCAAGAGTGAAAGAGTTAGAGCTACTCAAGCGTCAATTAGTCCTATCTTTTCTCTATATTTCTTGAGTCAAGCGTTGTATTTTATTTTATTGAGTCTAGTATTTGCAAGGGTTTGTAATAGACATATTCTTATTAAAGGAATTAATGGATTGGGTTATCTTTATATTTGCGCACTCTGTCTTTGTGTCGAATACACTACTACTCTGATTGACATGATTGATATAAACTCGTCGCGCATCTCCGGGTACCTTCCGCGCTCGGGGCGTGACAGTTTTTGTGGTATCAGAGCCTAGGGTATTCAATTCCTAGGAAAACCCAAGTTCAAGGATAGGTTTAACCTTTAACCGGTGAGATTGGGTAGAACCAAGGGTTGAGTTAACATAAAAACTTAAAAGCCCTTAACGCGAGTATATACTAATATAGTTATTGTAATTGTAGGATAATGGCTGCCGAACGTGCTCAGTGGCGCAACATGCAGCGTACACCCCAAGGCATGACCCAAGTGCTGCAACAAGTAGCACAGGGAGGTGCACAACGAACCGGAAGTCTCCACCAAGTCTTCAAGAACATGAACCCTCCCAAATTCATGGGTTCTACTGATCCGGACGACGCAGAGCACTGGATCAGGGAGACGGAGCGTATATTCCGTGTTATGTAGTGCACGGATCAAGATAAAGCCTTATCAGCTACCTTTTAGTTAGAAAGGGATGCCCGATGCTGGTGGGAATCAATAGAAGCTACTTTAAATCAAGACCAAATTACTTGGGAGGAATTTCTTGAACATTTCAACAATAAATATTTTTCAGACCGAGTCCAAGAAAAGAAAGCTAATGAATTTACCGCACTCAAGCAACGGTCATTATCGGTGGCGGAGTACGAGGCACAATTCTCTAGATTGTCTCGGTATACTAAGCACTTAGTTAGCACCAAGAAGATGAAAGCTAGGAGGTTCCTAAACGGGCTCAGGCCCCAATATATTACCCAGCTGGCACCAATGGATATTCAGGTCTACTCAGAGAAAGTACGCCGAGCTCAATTGTTAGAAGATGCCACGGAGCTATCAGATAGAATCCGTGGGAAGGATAAGAAGGAACAAGTTACAAGTTCGGGTTCCTTTAAACCCAACTTCAAGAAGAGGCCTAGCACTGGAGGTACTTCTTCTCAAGACCAAAAATTTAAGAAGACCAAGCCCTTCTCTATCACTACTACACCTTCAAATATAATATGCAAGCATTGTGACAAGGCTGGTCATAAAGCCGAAGAGTGCTGGAGAAAACTTGGAGCATGTCTCCGTTGCGGGAGCCGTGAGCATCGGATTCCCGATTGCCCATTACTTAATGATCAAACCGGTGACGGAAAGCGCCCGGTAACCAAGAACGCTCGTCTTCACGCAATTAAGGAGACCGAAGAATAAGAAGGCGGACTAGTAGAAGGTACACTGAAAGTTTGTTCCAAGTATGCACATGTCTTATTTGATACGGGTGCATCACATTCTTTTATTTCCAAAAAGTTTGCTAACCCACTACCTATGGAACCGGAATGGATGAAAATAATTTTATCTACTCCTCTCGGAAATGAAACCGATATTACTCACCATTATCAAAACTGTGAAGTCTTGGCAAAAGGAAGAAATCTTCCTATCGATCTCATATGTTTAGATCTAAAGGAGTATGATGTCATACTGGGAGCCGATTGGTTATCCAAATACCAGGCAACAGTCGATTGCCGCAATAGCAAGGTTACTTTCAAGGACTTTCCAGAACTAGTCTATTCTAGCCCTAAGAGTCGGAGCGAGTCACCTCTTATTTCGGCTCTCCGAGCTAGCAAGCTCATTAGGAAAGGATGTGTATCTTTCCTTGCATTCGTCACGATTAAGGAGGCTAAGGAAACTAAGATAGAAGACATTCCGGTGGTACAAGAATTTCCGGATGTGTTTCCGGAAGACTTGCCTGGATTACCCCCACAAAGAGAAGTGGCCTTCACCATCGACTTAGTCCCTAGTGCTGGACCTGTTTCTAAGACACCTTATAGAATGTCCCCTGCCGAACTCAAGGAGTTAAAGGAGCAGTTGATGGAACTTCTTAAGAAAGGATTCAATAGACTGAGTACTTCCCCGTGGGGAGCGCCTATGCTATTTGTAAAGAAGAAGGATGGATCCATGAGACTATGCATCGACTATCGACAGTTGAATCATCTCACTATCAAGAACAAGTATCCACTACCGAGAATCGATGAGTTATTTGATCAAATATCTGGATCCAAGTATTTTTCAAAGATTGATCTCAGGTCAGGATATCACCAACTAAGGATCAAGGATGATGACATTCATAAGACTGCATTCAGAAGCAGGTACGGCCATTATGAATTTGTTGTTATGCCTTTTGGACTAACGAATGCCCCTGCTGCCTTCATGCAGTTAATGAATAGTATATTCAGACCTTATTTAGATCAATTCGTGGTGGTCTTCATTGATGATATATTAATATATTCCAAGACTAAGGAAGAGCATGAGGAGCATTTGAGGATTACATTACAAATATTAAGGACAAACCAATTATATGCCACGCACAGCAAGTGTGAGTTCGGACTTAAAGAAGTAACTTTTCTCAGACATGTTATATCCAAGGATGGCTTATCAGTAGATCCATCAAAAGTGGAAGCCGTAAGAAATCGGGAAAGACCAGCCAATGCTAGCGAGATCCGAAGTTTCTTAGGTCTTGCCGGCTATTACAGGCGATTCATCAAAGATTTCTCTAAGATCGCCGTACCACTTACGAGGTTAACTCGCAAGGAGATCCGTTACGAATGGAGTGAGGAATGTGAAAGAAGCTTCCAAACTCTCAAGGATCATCTTACTATAGCTCTTGTCTTAGCTTTACCAATGGAAGGAGAGAAATTCGAGGTATACACTGATGCTTCTGGCATTGGCCTCGGATGTGTTCTAATGCAACAAGGAAAGGTTATAGCTTATTCTTCTCGTCAATTGAAGAAGCATGAAGAGAACTACCCCGTCCATGACTTAGAATTGGCCGCGGTGGTATTTGCACTCAAAATATGGAGACATTATCTTTATAGAGTACAGTTTACTATATACTCTGATCACAAGAGTCTCAAGTATCTCTTTTCACAAAAGGAACTAAATATGAGGCAAAGACGTTAGCTAGAATATCTCAAGGACTTCGACTTCAATATATAATATCATTCCGGAAAGGGTAACCATGTAGCAGATGCCCTTAGTCGAAAGTCGAGAGCACTGTTAGCCAATTGTATGATTCAAGAATGGAAATTGCTGGAGTAATTCTCTGAACTGAATATAAGCATGGACACATACTTTCAATGTGTCACATTATCTCATATAAGCATTCATCCAGACCTATTATCTGAAATACAAGCGCTTCAAGATAATGACCCAATATTAGTAGAGATCAAAGGCAAACTGGAAGGACAGTCTGATTTTCAAATAACTTGTGAAGGAAGATTGATGTTCAGGAATAGAACTTGCATACCGGATTGTCCCGAGTTAAGAAGAAGATCTTAGATGAAGCTCATAGATCAAGGTACACGATTCATCCAGGATCAACCAAAATGTACTAAGATGTGAAGAGGAATTTTTGGTGGCCCAACATGAAAAGGGAAATAGCAGACTATGTATCACGCTGTCTCACTTGCCAACAGGTCAAGGCGGAACACCAAAAGCTTGCTGGAAAATTACATCCTCTAGATATTCCAAAATGGAAGTGGGAGAATATTAGCATGGATTTCATTATGGGTTTATCTAAATCAAAAGGAGGATATGATGGAATATGGGTTATTATTGACCGATTGACTAAATCAGGGCATTTCTTGCCAATAAAGAGCCGATGGTCAGTTGATGTTTTGGCTGCATTATACATCAAGGAAATAGTCAGATTACATGGTATTCCTATTTCAATCGTGTCTGACAGAGATCCCCGTTTTACTTCTCATTTTTGGAAGGGACTACAACATTCGTTGGGAACAAGGCTTAACTTTAGTACAGCTTTTCATCCTCAAACGGATGGTCAGACCTAGAGAACTAATCAGGTGGTTGAAGATATGCTCAGAGCTTGCATCATTGATTTCGATGGAAGCTGGCATGATCACTTGCCGTTGGTGGAATTTGCATACAATAATAGCTACCAGGCAAGTATACAAATGGCACCTTTCGAAGCTTTATACGGAAGGAGTTGCCGATCACCCTTATGTTGGGACGAAGTTGAAGAGAAACAACTGCTAGGTCCAGACATGGTAAGGGTTACCACTGAAAGAATACAATTGATTCGAGAAAGACTGCAAGTTGCTCAGTCTAGGCAAAAGGCTTATGCCGGCACGAGAAGGAGAGATCTTGAGTTCCAAATCGGAGATCATGTATTTCTCAAGATATCACCGGGACGTGGCATACGGAGATTTGGTGTTAAGGGCAAGCTTACACCAAGGTTCATCGGACCTTTTGAGATATTGGAAAGAGTTGGCGAGTGAAGAGGACATCACCAGCAATTTCATATGATCGAGGATCCCGATACTCGCCGCCTAAGCTACATCTTGTTCACCACGTTATTTCGAGTCCTATGATGTAATTTTCATTTTCTACTCATGTAATTTACCTTTTATTTGAGTCTTGTACCTAGGTTATTAAGTCATTTCCCTAAGTTCGAGTCTCATTAGGCTATGGTGCTTGCTATTGGGCCTATTTCTTTGGGCTAGGCCCATGGGCGCACCCCCCCTTCCTTGGTTATCTGTTAGTATGTTAAAAGTCAGGGTCTTATATGTAAAAGTGGGTTTCCTATAAATAGGACCCCAATCCCTCAGTTGTAAACTAATGAATATTTGAGTAAAAACTTGCCACAAGAATTGTGCCCCCCCTCTCTAGCTCTCTCTCTCTCTCACTAGCTCTCTCTCTCCCTCTCTCTCTCTAAAAGGGGCGAACCCCTCTCTCTCTCCTCTCTCCTCTCTCTCCAGATTGCGCACCATTCTCTCTCTCCTCACCTTGCCACCTCAGCTGCCACATCACCCTCCCAACCCTTCACCTTCCCAAAGCCCTTAACTCCACTTCAATTCCCCCCACTTCCCAAGCAACCCTTCCTATTCCCTATACACCCTTTCACCTTCCCAAGGAAGACTCCCCTCTCCCAAGGAATCTTTGCCCTCCCCGAGACAACCCCTCCATCTCCCTAGACCACCATTAACACCACTCATTAACCCATCTCACCCAAATCAAGAAGAAGCCCCTCCCCATTCCTCCAAGCCATTTGCGCCCCCATCACCTCACCACCTCCACCCCTTGGCCATTTGCGCAATCACCCCCCCCCCTCCCCTGCTAGCTCCGCCCCTCCTTCCTCCCTCACCTCCCCTTGCCACCTCCCAACCATTCCCCACCACTAAAGCAACCATTTCCCCTCTCCTTCCACCAAAGAAACCTCCCCCTTCAACCCTTTCTCTCCAAAACTGTGTGCAGCTGAAGCCCTGCAGAACAGCCGCCTGTTGCAGTGCTGTCCACGACCTCATCCCAGAGCTCCTGGGGGCGTGGCCTACATCGTCGGAAAGATATCCAAGTCAACTTCGCAGGCGAGGTGGAATCATCCCATTCCGACGTCGCTACAGTTCGTGGTGCCCATTCTCCCTCGGCTGCGCAGATCTCCTCCTGCAGAGTACCAGAACCCGACTTGAAGCTGTACCACGACAAACGGAGGAAGATTATGACTACGAGCCCTTCTGAAAAGTTCTTCTTCCCCCAGCCCTCTACCAGGATCAAGAAGCGGAACTTTGTTCGGTGTCCGGAGGCCAGAGTTCTCGTCTTTCTCCCTCGGCTGGTCGGGCCTGCCTCCCACAGTCTGCAGCAACCTACCTCCACTCTTATGAGTCTCCCCATCCTCACCGACGTCAGAAGACTTCCCCGTCAGTTTTGCTGCGAAGAGGACTCGACCACGATTCCAGCAACTCTAACGGCTTGTGATTCAGAGCTCGGGAGCGGCCGGGGTAACTTCTGCAAGTCACTGTTCATATCAGGTAGCTGCTGCCAAATTACTGCCACCAAGTACCTGAACCTGAAAGAAAGCTGTGCCACGGAGGACCCTAGCAAAACCAAGCCTAGGTTTCTTCATCAAAGTTCTTCCACGTCCTTCCCTCTTCCAGGATCAGGAAACGGAACTGCGTTCGGGTTCTGTGAGACAGAGTTATAGAGATTCTCCTCCGACTGCTCCAAGCTGCTTCCCCAAGTCTGCTACGACCTGTCAGCACCTTCTTGGGTCCCCCGGTCTCCTCCGACCTCATCTGGCTTCCCCGTTGATTCTGCTGTGAAGGAGACTCGACCACGATTCCAGCAACTCTGACGGCTCGTGATTCAGGGCTCGGGAACGGCCGGGGTAGCTTTTGCAAGTTGCTGTCCGTATCTGGTAGCTGCTGCGGCCAGAATCTGCCACCCTGTTTGACGCTCAACCCAGACCGGCAGCTGCAGCAGAAGAAATCGGAAAAATTCTGAGCCATCCGCGTGCCAAATACGAAGAACCCCACACTGGTCTCGCCTCCAGAAAAATTCAGGAACGTGATCTACAGCCCCGGGACCGTCTGGCTGTCAGCCATCACAGCCTGCAAGTGGAAACAACTTCGGCTTCCTTCTTCCGTTCTCCGACGATTTTCCCGTCCCCGCCTGGCCGACTTACCGCCCCTCCCTGTGTGGAGGTAGTGTTTGATTGTATTTGATCATCCCTTCCCCGAGGTCACCCTCCTGCGCGAGGTGTAGTGATTGTAATTAACTAAACAGGATTCAAGCATCATCGGCGCGGCGTGCGGGTAGCCCACGCTTCCCCGCTCGCCCTCGTCTCCGGCCGGGATCGGAGTCCTCACGCCTATCAGGTGAGCTTCTGGCCACTCTTCTTTGCTGGTTTATTACCATTGCTTAGCTTAGTATCGTTTTTAGTTGCCCGTCGGTGGTGAGGCGAGCGCCCGATCCAAAACCATCAATTCGAGTGTCCGCCGCGGAGTGAGTTGTGAGAGAGCCGCTGCATCCCACGCCCGTGGCATGCTAGCCGCCCACGGAATTGGGGCATCCCTGGCCCATTGGGGTCCAACCTTAGCTGGCCATACCCTTGGAACATTGAGGTTCAACCCCGGACCCTCACCGCCATCGCCGGTCCTCCTACGGACCCGAGTGTGCCAACGCGAGTGAGTCCGCTTGTGTCACGTTGCCTAAATTGTTGTGTTGCTTGCAAATTTAAGTCTGTGGGGTCGTGTCACATCAAATGGTATCAGAGCAAGTTCACAACTTGTCTCTCTACAAGTTGGTCCTAGGGCGCATTCGCATTTAGAGTCATTTTCGGGCCACCTAGTGCATCATCATGTACACTCCACATTGGTTAAGTCCCCTCAACACGGCCGTCCACAAGAGTCCGATTGACCCCCTCCTCATGGACATCATCCTAGAAGGAGACCTTAGTTTTGACGGATCCAATCCTAATGCCTACCTAAAGTGGGAGGCTACCATGGATAAACACTTTGATAGGACTAGGGTCTATGGACATGCTAGGGTCCGCAGGGCCACAGGGTGGCTTCGGGGACAAGCCAAGAAGGAGTGGGAACGCATAGTGAGCTTAAGAAGGATTTGGAGGCAAGAACCCATAGGATCATGGGAAGAGATGAAGATTGAGCTTAGGAAGATCTACGCTCCCCGACCCTCCCACTCCTACCTTAAGCTTAGGAAGAACTACGCTCCCCGACCTTCCCACTCCTACCTTGAGAACCATAACCCGAAGAGCATTCCCACTCCCCCTTTCCCTCCCAGTCAACCCAAGACCTCCCTTAGGGTCCAATCTCCACCACCCCAAATGATTCCAATCCCGATCACCACCACCATTAAAACCAAATTGGCCACCACCCAACCCAACATTCCCCATCAAACCCACACCCCACAAGCTTCCACAAATCCTCATCTCACCCATTTCCAAAAGGAACTTACGGAGGTGACCGAAGACTATGAGGCTCCCCTAGATTGGGAAGAAGAATATGAGGCCCAAATAGGTCAAGAGAACTCATTCCTACCCAAAGAAGACCCATTGAGCCAAATGGGGTGCACCCTCCCCCATGAGTTACAAGATGCCCAACCTAGGCCTCCACTTCTACCCCTCCCCATCCTATCCCAAGTCCCCCATTACCCACCACCCCAAAAGAGCCATATGCCAGTCATCAACACCCCACAAACAATGGACTTACTCACCTCCTTGGTAGAGGAAACCATGATCCCCATACCCGACCCCATAGTGGTGAATACTCCGGACCCAACCCCCGCCATGGAGATCACCCATGTCCAGGAAGAAGAAGAAACTTCACATGGTGGACTTCACCTTACACCAACCTCCCTAGTAGGGGCCGAGCTCATCTTAGGAGAACCCCTTTCACGTTGGCTAAAGGAGAACCCATTTAGAGATCTCATGGCCCATGTTTGCCCTCCTATGGAACAAAACCTCCCTATAGTACCCTTACCCACCTATCACACCATAATCCAATCATCCTATCAAGTGGAAACATTAGGGGATTTTCTTAAGGGTCTATCTTGGCAAATGGAGTTAACTAGCATGTTGACCACTGTAGCCGACCAACCTAGGAGCCTTGACCTCCTACACCTATGTGTCGGGTCCATCTCCTCGATATACACTATGGGTTGCTACACTAGCGACCTTCTTTTATTCCTCCCAACACCCGAAGAGCCCGATGCTATCCGTGAATTAGAGTTGCTTATTTCGGGTAGGATGCCAAGCCCTCAATTCATGGCCAACCAACCCGCCAAGGATTTCGGTTCAATTACTTCATTTGAGGAGGAGAACTCACCATCATTTGAAGACCTTGAGGAGATAGAATACCCCTTCCTTGGTAACACATTCCATGACCCCTTTGATCCCTCCATATGGAAGACATTGAACCCATGGGACCTGGCCGCCTTACCCACCACCCACTCCCTCCTACCCTCACCCACCATGTTGAACCCAACCCACCTATTCCACTACTTAGTTCACACTATGAGAGCCATGACCGAGGGTGACGTCCACCTAGGAAATGAGGAAGTGGCCTATCCCAAAATGTCCACCTTCTTGGACCCCTTCGACCCCTATGAGTGGAAACCCCCAAATCCACCCCCACCTAAAGATGGGACCATCTTGATTGTAATGCATGTGCCACAACATTTTACCCCACCTGGTAGGGCTAGTCATCTCATTTGTGTCTTATACACACTAGGTCCGGTGCATGACAGGTTCACATTTGGATATGTAGGTCCACCCCCATTCATCATCCATCTTATGCATGATAAGAGTCTACATGGAAGTCCAGGTCCTCCGGCATTCATTGCACCCATACCTGATAGAACCACATTTGGACATGCTGGTCCTCCCCCACTCTTCATCCACCTCAGGCATGATAGGTCAATTTACGGTTGCCCCGGTCCACCTTTACACACCAAGCTTTTCACACCCACACCGCATCATAGTACATGGCATACACATTCATGCAAGCATCTAACAACGAGCGGTGAGGTTCACAAAGAGCGGGCAAAAGCTTGCGAGCGCCACTTGGAATTCCAAGTAGGCAATCTGGTGATGATGGCCTTGGAGTGGCTCTACCCTAGGGTCACCTCCAATTCGAGGGCACGTGGACTTGGACCTTCCCAAGTTCCAAGTGATTTTGGCAACCCGGCCATCGGGTTGGACTTACTAATGGGTTTTGGGATTCACCCCATTATCCACATGGTGGATCCGGCACCCTATATGGGCACCGCGGTGGATCCTAGTGAGTGCCTCGAGCCTTTATCTTCCTTTGAGAGGGACACCCTCGGAGAGCCACAAAAAAAAAAAAAATGGCCCGAGAGTCCGACGTGTGCACACGAAGGCAATACTAGGCAAGCAGGCTCCCATCACCAGCAAGAGGGTGCGCCTGAGCCACCTCGAGAGGATGAGGGACCGTCCCCTGGTTGCGGACGCAGGGTTGAGTTTGGATGTTGAGGCTCACTCTGAGTTTCTGGAGAGGACCACTTCCCCGGTGGGCCCATACTCAACAGAGTCGAGTTTTCCGCACCCCGAGGGTATGATGAGGACATCACCAGCAATTTCATATGATCGAGGATCCCGATACTCGCCGCCTAAGCTACATCTTGTTCACCATGTTATTTCGAGTCCTATGATGTAATTTTCATTTTCTACTCATGTAATTTTCCTTTTATTTGAGTCTTGTACCTAGGTTATTAAGTCATTTCCCTAAGTTCGAGTCTCATTAGGCTATGGTGCTTGCTATTGGGCCTATTTCTTTGGGCTAGGCCCATGGGCGCACCCCCCCTTCCTTGGTTATCTGTTAGTATGTCAAAAGTCAGGGTCTTATATGTAAAAGTGGGTTTCCTATAAATAGGACCCCAATCCCTCAGTTGTAAGCTAATGAATATTTGAGTAAAAACTTGCCACAAGAATTGTTCCCCCCCCTCTCTAGCTCTCTCTCTCTCTCACTAGCTCTCTCTCTCCCTCTCTCTCTCTCTCTAAAAGGGGCGAACCCCTCTCTCTCTCCTCTCTCCTCTCTCTCCAGATTGCGCACCATTCTCTCTCTCCTCACCTTGCCACCTCAGCTGCCACATCACCCTCCCACCCCTTCACCGTCCCAAAGCCCTTAACTCCACTTCAATTCCCCCCACTTCCCAAGCAACCCTTCCTATTCCCTATACACCCTTTCACCTTCCCAAGGAAGACTCCCCTCTCCCAAGGAATCTTTCCCCTCCCCTAGACAACCCCTCCATCTCCCTAGACCACCATTAACACCACTCATTAATTAATCCATCTCACCCAAATCAAGAAGAAGCCCCTCCCCAAGCCATTTGCGCCCCCATCACCTCACCACCTCCACCCCTTGGCCATTTGCGCAATCACCCCCCCTCCCCTGCTAGCTCCGCCCCTCCTTCCTCCCTCACCTCCCCTTGCCACCTCCCAACCATTCCCCACCACCAAAGCAACCATTTCCCCTCTCCTTCCACCAAAGAAACCTCCCCCTTCAACCCTTTCTCTCCAAAACTGTGTGCAGCTGAAGCCCTACAGAACATCCGCCTGTTGCAGTGCTGTCCACGACATCATCCCAGAGCTCCTGGGGGCGTGGCCTATATCGTCGGAAAGATATCCAAGTCAACTTCGCAGGTAAGGTGGAATCATCCCATTCCGACGTCGCTACAGTTCGTGGTGCCCATTCTCCCTCGGCTGCGCAGATCTCCCCCTGCAGAGTACCAGAACCCGACTTGAAGCTATACCATGACAAACGGCGGAAGATTCAGACTACGAGCCCTTCTGCAAAGTTCTTTTTCCCCCAGCTCTCTACCAGGATCAAGAAGCAGAACTGCGTTCGGTGTCCGGAGGCCGGAGTTCTTGTCTTTCTCCCTCGGCTGGTCGGGCCTGCCTCCCACAGTCTGCAGCAGCCTACCTCCACTCTTCTGAGTCTCCCCATCCTCACCGACGTCAGACGACTACCCCGTCAGTTTTTCTACGAAGAGCACTCGACCATGATTCCAGCAACTCTGACGGCTTGTGATTCAGAGCTCGGGAGCGGCCGGGGTACCTTCTGCAAGTCACTGTTCGTATCAGGTAGCTGCTGCCGAATTACTGCCACCAAGTACCTGAACCTGAAAGAAAGCTGTGCCACGGAGGACCCTAGCAGAACCAAGCCAAGGTTTCTTCATCAAAGTTCTTCCACGTCCTGCCCTCTTCCAGGATCAGGAAACGGAACTACGTTCAGGTTCCGTGAGACAGAGTTATAGAGATTCTCCTCCGACTGCTCCAAGCTGCTTCCCCAAGTCTGCTACGACCTGTTAGCACCTTCTTGGGTCCCCCGGTCTCCTCCAACCTCATCTGGCTTCCCCGTCAATTCTGATGTGAAGGAGACTCGACCACGATTCCAGCAACTCCGACGGCTCATGATTCAGGGCTCGGGAGCGGCCGGGGTAGCTTTTGCAAGTTGCTATCCGTATCTGATAGCTGCTGCGGCCAGAATCTGCCACCCTGTTCGACACTCGACCCAGACCGGCAGCTGCAGCAGAAGAAATCGAGAAAATTCTGAGCCATCCGCGTGTCAGATACGAAGAACCCCATGCTGCTCTCGCCTCCATAAAAATTCAGGAACATGATCTACAGCCCCGGGACCGTCTGGCTGTCAGCCATCACAGCCTGCAAGTGGAAACAACTTCGGCTTCCTTCTTCCGTTCTCTGACGGTTTTCCCGTCCCCGCCTGGCCGGCTTACCGCCCCTCCCTGTGTGGAGGTAGTGTTTGATTGTATTTGATCATCCCTTCTCCGAGGTCGCCCTCCTGCGCGAGGTGTAGTGATTGTAATTAACTAAACAGGATTCAAGCATCATCGGCGCAGCGTGCGGGTAGCCCACGCTTCCCCGCTCGCCCTCGTCTCCGGCCGGGATCGGCGTCCTCACGCCTATCAGGTGAGCTTCTGGCCACTCTTCTTTGCTGGTTTATTACCATTGCTTAGCTTAGTATCGTTTTTAGTTGCCCGTCGGTGGTGAGGCGAGCGCCCGATCCAAAACCATCAATTCGAGTGTCTGTCGCAGAGCGAGTTGTGAGAGAGCCGCTACATCCCACGCCCGTGGCGTGCTGGCCGCCCATGGAATTGGGGCATCCCTGGCCCATTGGGGTCCAACCTTAGCTGGCCTTACCCTTGGAACATTGAGGTTCAACCCCGGACCCTCACCGCCATCGCCGGTCCTCCTACGGACCCGAGTGTGCCAACGCGAGTGAGTCCGCTTGTGTCACGTTGCCTAAATTGTTGTGTTGCTTGCAAATTTAAGTCTGTGGGGTCGTGTCACATCAGCGAGGTTGCTTATCGCATCGCATTGCCTCCTCAATTGTCTGAAGTGCATAATGTATTCCACATATCTATGTTGAAGAAGTATGTGCACGATCCATCGCATATTATTGATCATGGAGACTTAATTATCCAGAAGGATCTCACATATGAACAGAAGCCCATAAAGATACTAGATCGTGAAGTACGTACTCTAAGGAATAAGGTTATTCCCATGATAAAAATACAATGGAATAAGAGTTCCAATCATGAAGCCACATGGGAGACCGAGGAATCCATGAGGAAGCGATTTCCAGAATTATTTTAAGGTATATACTCTACACTCTCCACATATATATATATTATGGAATTTGAGGACCAAATTCTTTTAAGTGGGGGAGGGTGTAGCAACCCTGATAAAAATAAGATTTTAAAAAAATATAAAAATAATAAAAAATATAAAAATAATAAACTAATAAAATTAAATAAATAAAAGATAAGTAAATAGATGACAAAGAGCCTCAATGAGTAAATCATTGATCAAGAGGAAAATAACACCTTTTATCAAGGCGCTGATTCAAAAGGAAACGCCTCTGTATAAGACGTTAATTTAAAAGGGACGCCTAGACGATAGGGCGTCAAATTTCAAACGATGGGAAAAATAAAAACTAAGGAAAAGAAATGTAACGCCCTCTACCTGGGCGCGTTTTATACAAGAAACGACGCTTGACAAGGCGTCAATTTAAATTCAACGCCCTCACTTAAGACGTTAATTCAGTTCGAGTTTCGTTCGACCCAGGAGTCTATCCAGGGCAAGTTCTGGATAACTACGTCGAAGGTGGAATATGGTAAGGACTCTATCATGGAAGTATTACTTCCAATGGAACTCTAACCCTATTAGGATCCCCAAAATCCTATAAATACCCTCCTAATCGACCCAGATCGCTATTTGGCGATTTGAGCTATCGTTCTGCTGAAAGGAGAGGTTTTGTTCTTCTTATTATTTCTTCCAAACTGCAGAAGCATGAGGATTCTAATGCTTCTTCGTCTTCTTCTTACAGGTTAAGGAGTTCCTGTCTTCCTGAAGAACGAAGGTTCTTCATCAAGCATCATCTTCTTCTTCTTCTGCCGGTGATCAGAAGACTCTGTTGCAAAACAGAGTATCATTTCTCTTCACGTATCGTCACCCAGATAATCATCAGGTAGGTTTTTTCAAGAACGTAGCCCGAACTAGCTTAATATCTTTAATAATATCATCGATCCTCCTTGCATATAGTTTTATTGTGGTTTCAACTGTTTCTATGCAATTTTCAAAGCAACGCCCTTGACCAGGGCGCTAATTTAAAATAAGCGACCCACACCAGGGCGCTAATTCTTGTTTTGACGCCCTACCTAGTAGTCGTCAATTTCATATAAATTGATAATTACCCATGTTTAAAATTCTATATCTATGAAACCATGAACCTAATCTAATGCATGTTCATCCTGATTGAATCCTGCTATTTTTCTGGTCCAGAGCATGTACCTATTTTTTGAAATTTTAATATCTGAAATTTGGAAAATTATTGAATTAACGACCTGCACAAAGGCGTTTCTTATTGAACCGACGCCCCAGATCAGGGCGCAAATTGAAAGGTAACGCCCCTGACCAGGGCGCGTTTTTGTTAAATTCCATAATATTGGAAATTTTGGTAAAATAGAAATAAAGAATGGGCGACTGCTGTATACGTCGTCAAATTGTGAATAAACGCCCCTGAGAAAGGCGTTAATTGGATAATTAATGACTTTGTTTAAGTCGCTATTTTCTGTATTACCGTTTTATACTGATTACTGTCAACCGAAGGGTTTTATATATATATATATATATATATATATATATATATATATATATATATATATATATATATATATATATATATATATATATCGGCACTATATTCTAGTCCGTGAATATAGTCTCATGTTTCATGATATTTTTATCGCACTACCCTCAATTCTCATTGACATACAAGCTCTCCATTGGACATTCCGTTCCTTTGGACTAGCAAGTTAGTCATAGAGACCTCCGTAAGTCTCCTCGCAGCCTTGGATTCCCTCAAGGCCGACTGAGCTGGTTGTACCATAAAAACCCATTACATTATTTGATTGCCATGTCACTCTAAAGAAACATGGTATACCGGCCCTCATGTTATGCAAAGTGTGTATCATGAGAACTTTCTTAATGGGATGAGGTTATCATGCCATTTGATGTTGTTCTTGTAAACCCCAATTCTATATCAACATTGTCATGATGTTCTTGTAGACCCCAATTCTATATTAAACTTGATATTCTTGTGGACCTCAATTCTATATAAAGAATGTCCATACTTGTTTGTCATGGTACCCAAGTTAGGGAACCAATTCCACCTAGTTTTATCGATAATCGTGATTGTACCGTTATTATCGTCGTTTTATGTCAAGTGTCATATTTTTGGACTCTATTCTATCCAAGTTTATCCTACATGTCTACAAGCTTTATTCTTGAAATTCCATATTGGCTATACACAAAAGTGGATGTTAAAATACATGATTAATGCCTGCGCATATAGGGCCCGATCTGGTCCTGGGAGGAGCACCCGAAAGTACTTGTGCCCATGGGAGTTGATTGATCACGGTATTGGCATTATACCGAAGTGCATGACTAGCTTGATTGAACATTCCACAAATCTTGTACTTGTACTTGACTTGATATTACATGACTTGCGTGGCCCGAGAAAGGGTAATTGTATACTTGCTTGACTTGAAACAAAATAGCCAAATTCCAACGTGACATGATGAGTTTACATGCTTGAATCTCTTGATATCTTTTGATATAAGTTCTTGAAAGTTCATGACTAGTTCTTCTTGCTATCGTATTGTTATACACTCTCTCTATCTTGTCGTTTTATGCGAGCATGCATAGTTATAGTGCATTCATGAAAGATGTAATCACTTAAACCCTTTGCTAGTTATTGAGATATAATTTCCTATTGAGCGTTCGCTCACTTAGTGTTTCCCTACTTTTCAGGTAAGTCCGACGATGAAGGAACTCAATCTGAAGGGGATGGTCAAGAGTGAAAGAGTTAGAGCTACTCAAGCGTCAATTAGTCCTATCTTTTCTCTATATTTCTTGAGTCAAGCGTTGTATTTTATTTTATTGAGTCTAGTATTTGCAAGGGTTTGTAATAGACATATTCTTATTAAAGGAATTAATGGATTGGGTTATCTTTATATTTGCGCACTCTGTCTTTGTGTCGAATACACTACTACTCTGATTGACATGATTGATATAAACTCGTCGCGCATCTCCGGGTACCTTCCGCGCTCGGGGCGTGACAGGTCAAGCGTGGAGATCTCCCGATTTGTAGGAAGTATGTTGGTTTCTCCTTGGTTGAAGAGATCACGTTTTGCTAAGTTCGTCATCTTGCATTATGTGTACGGATTGGTTGGCCTCTCTTGTGTGCCTTGAAGTCCGTGCGAGATGCGTCCTGTGTTGCGACAATGAGGTTGCCTGTGAGAAGCGTTTCCATTTTCCCCTTGATGCATAAGGGCATTGGCATTATTCTGAAAGAATGTATGCCAGTTGGGCGGTGATTGTGAAGACTCGTAGCTGGTGTTGTAGTTCCCGATGTGTTGGATCGGAGCCTGCGGAGTTGCAGAGGATTGCCAGATTTGGAGAGAGAATATGTGCTTGGGTTCGAGGTAATTGGGTCTTTTCTCACCCTGTTCTCCAGAGTTAGCCAGCCGAGTTGAGGATTGTCGGGATGGCGGATCCTGAGTCGTTGCGATGGTTTTTGTGCACGTAGATCAGAGTGCGCAGTGGAAGCCTAGTGAGCTTATAACCCCGTAGGCCCAGGATCGTAGTGTTGGTTATAACGGGGGAATTCCTGAGGATTTGTGTGGAGCATCGGAGCATTGCTTCCTTGGTGTGAGATTGTCTCTGGCTATGTGAGCCATGTTGGTTGCCGTGCCATTGTTGGAGGCATTATGGTTCGTGGCACTAGTAGGATGGAGAATCGGGGAAATATGTCGACAAGGTTGCCGCATGAGTACCATGTTCCTTTGTTAGAAGCCGTGTTAGGTGTCTGGTTCTGAACCTGGATGGGGTTGCTGAGGAATCACCGGACGGAGGACAAGGATGTGATGGTCAGAGTCGGTGGCTTGGTGCTCGACTTGCATTGGAAGTTGTGCCCGTCGTTGATTGTTGAGCTTGGATGGAGGTTATAAGATGGCAGCCTATCAAAGGTCGAGGACGCGATCGGAGTTAGTAAACTCCATGCTTAACGCGTGCTGGAAGCTGTGTCCTCGGATGAGATCATGGTTCCCCAAGAGCAATCTCTGAGAAATTATGGGTCCCAGTTGGTAGCTGTGAACGCCTCGTAAGGCTAGTCAAGTGGCTGACCATGGCAAGGTCTGTATTATCAAGAGGCCCAGTTGAGTCCGAGAGTTTCGGAATGATGTGGAAGAGGACTCAGCGGTGATAAGAATCTACGAGGTTTGGGTCGACCAGGATGCTATGGTGGCAGGCGGCACTTGTCTGTTCTGAAGACGTGTGCCGAGGATCGTTCAAGTGTTGTCCTGTGGCTCTGTGGCGAGAGCGGAGCTGAGGAATTGGCAGGCATCCATTTGGTGAGATTGAGACGGAGTATTTGACGAGACAGTGCAATGAATGATGCCTACGTGTGAAGGTCCCTTGAGGACGTTGACGTTGGATGGTGAACCTTGGTATTGTGACCTGCATGGAAGGATTTCCCTGTAAGCTTGAGTCGAGTGAGGTAAGGACTGAGGATTCCGGAATCTTGTCATTTGGTTTTGCCGTGCTCCCCTGAGAAGGTAGAGAGATGGCGTGAGGATCGGATCGGATCCGGTATCCGAGTGAGGATCGGCTCGTGAGGTGATAATGGTCTATGTGAGGGTCAGCTGATGGCCTGTCCAGATTTGCAATGCGATCATTGGATCTGGTGATGGACCAGAAAGGAAGGAAGAAATCGAGCGAGTGAAGGCTTCCCGTTGGTGAGTGTGTGGTGACCGGTGCATGGTATTTCACAGACAGAAGATGCTGTATGTAGCGAGTCGAGAATGGCAAGAGCCGTGTGTAACCGAGGCCTTTGGTGGCCGTTTCCGTGATGTGCCTTTTCCCAGATGGGATCTGGGCTATGTCGAAGTTTGAGTTCTGATAGAGTTGGTCCAGTGCGGTTATTGGCGTTCGGCTTGCCAGGTGTGAGATGGTTCATGGCGCAGAGTCGACGAAATTGTCACAGTCAGTTGGAATGACTATGTGTGCTGGCGAAGCTCAATGATGGTCGTCCCTTATGGAGGGAGTGAGATCAGTCATCTGGTAGCAGAGCGGACGTGTGATTGGTCTGCCGAGCATGGGATTTGATCGATGGCTAATTCTCGTAGCGAGGATTGCGTTTCCCCAGTGAGCAAGATCGTGGCAGTGATGCCACGGTTGGAATTTCGTGGTGGCTGAGGCGACGCCAGACTTGTTCCTTTTTGTGTTATGCCTGCTCTGATAATCGATGTGTGTTGTGAGCTGAGCGAGGAGTTTGTTCAAGATCAAGGTCTAGCTGTGTCCCTTTGGATCCGTGTCCTGCGAGTATCAAGGTTTTACTGGAGCTCTGGGAGCGTTGCCAGCTGGGTGTGTTGTTCTTCCCCTGTGCCTTGGTGGTTGCCTCAAATTTTGAGGATGAAATTTTTATAAGGAGGGGAGAACTGTAACACCCCAAATTTTTTTTCATTTTTCCGGATCAGGATTTGTGAGTTCGAAGCGTCGTTGTGAGTCCCGGAACGTGTTTTGGGCTTTACGCAGGTTTGTGTCTGACAAGCCTTCGGAACCCTGTGCAGGGTGAACCGATGTATTATGGGGCTCCGAGACGTTGCAGGCGCATTGTGCATTTTTCGAGGATCGTGGGGAGTATTTTTCCATATTTTTGTATTTTCCTGATTTTTAAATCCCAAATCATTTTTTTTATTTAAACCCCTACCCCCTCTCTTTCTCTCATTGTCTCTTTCTCACTCTCTCTCTTCTCTTTCTCTCCCCCTCTTCTCCGGGTGGCCGATGGAGGCAGAGCCGGGTGAGGTGGAGGCGGCGTGAGGGCGAGGAGCGCGAGGATAGGACAAGGATCGAGGCAGTGGATGCATGAAGCTTGCTCGCGCATTCACGAACCAGCGGTGGTTTCACGGGCAATTTGGCGAGGAACGGCGTCCATGGTGTGCGGAATCTTTGGTGGAGGTAGGGGGATGGATCCTTAACCCTTGTACTTCCTTTTCCAAGGATTTGGTAGTCCGTGGTGAGCTGAGCGGGGTTTATTTCATGCCGAGGGTTTAAAAGCATGTTTTAGGGCGTGCGACGGTTTCGTCGAATCGATCAACAATTTCCCGCTTTCTTCCTCCCCTTTTTGGGTTTTGGGACTTGGGTAATGATCCCCGTTGTTTTCCCCCTCGACTGCGGTCGAGTGGGTGTGGAAATCGAGCCCCTAGGGTGGGCTCGGTCAGGGTGGTCACCATATTCGGTCGACCGACCGGTTGTGGTAGGCTGACCGAATGGCCCGCCATGAATGGGGGCGCTCTGCGGATTTCGATCGGTCGACCGCTGCAGGCCGGTCGACCGACCACCGCTGGCAGGGTCGACGTAGTGTGCGCTACGTCGACGCAGCCCGCTGCTCCGGTAGATCGACCGAGTCGGTCCGATCGATAGACTGGCGTAGGGTGCATAGGTCGACCGACCCAACTAGGCAGGTTGACCGAACTACACTACTCTCACCCATTTTGGCTGCCGGTCGGTCCGGTTGAGACCCAATGACCGACCTATGGCCCCGTCGTTGTCTCGGACACCCCGTGGGTACCGTGACCATATTTTTGGGTGTCCAGAGGTACCATTTTTTCTCGATTAGCATGCCCATGGGTTTTTGGGGTCCGGGTGACCCTTTTGTGTTCTGGGCTTCCTTGTTATGCTTGATCGAGTCGCCATAAATCGGCATGAGTGTAGAGGGCTATTCCCACACATCGTGAGCTTCTCCGAAAAGTGGTTTCCATGTGGGCCACGCGTATGGCCTGTGGACTGCGAGTCCAACTACCGAGCCTGGGGCTGGAGGGTTTCTAAGCTTCCCTTTGGAAGGGATTAAGCTCGGCGGTCGTGTGTCACCATGAGGATTATTTTACGGAGGCTTCTGACCTAGGGGTAGGCTAGATTGACGGGCTAGGGATGTCCTGTGCAACGGCCTTGACCCGCGTCTTGTGACGCAAGGGCCGTTGGGTATAATAGGTTTAATGGACTACCCAGAGTCCGGTGGCATCGTGCCACCTATTTTTCGGGCAAATTTTTGACGGGCTCGTGCGTAGCCTATCTATATTCTGTAGGGTTCTTCCAAGAGTCGTTTGCTACTCAGTGAGCCCCCACTAGTCATAGCTTGCCTTTGCACGCGTGTGCATACCCACCAGGAAGTAGGTGGAGTGCTACACCTGAGTGTGGGATGATTTCTAGGCTGGTTACCATAGGGCCTCCCCTGTAGCTGCTCGAGTCCGGACCGGGAGGAAAACCAGCTAGAGGGCCTGACACATGCAGTCAGTCGGTGTGTGCACACATGGTCGGGGACTTCAGACGCGTGCTGACGAGCACGACCCCGAGTAGACCCTTGTTTTGTGGTTACTAGTACGGTGTCTCAGGTTTCCGCATGGGGCCAGGGAGACACCTGAGGTGTAGACTATAACGTCAGTGAACGCATCCGGTCTTAGTGGGCAGTATGTTGCATTCTGTATGTTTTGATGATGTCTGTACAATATGGTCCTTTAGTTCATACAATAAGTCTTAAATGCATGTGCTCTCTTTGTATAGTTTAATCTAACTAAAAGACTCTTAAATAAATTACAGGAATGACAGATCAAGTCACTTACAAACAACGTGGAGTCGACGTAGGAAAATTACTGCATCAACGCCATGAGTATTCCAGAAGTAAACTCAAGAAAACAAGCGTTCTGTTTGCCAGCAGGACGTCGACGCAGATCACCACTGTGTCGACACAGTCATGCTTCCAGAAGCATTCCAGAATTCCATCTTGATTGGAGCATCGATGCAAAACAAAGTAGTGCGTCGACGCACTAAGCCCAGAACAAGAACTTGAACTACACCACATCGACGCATCAAAGAACTGCATCGACACACCAAGTCAAAATGCTAGCATTCAAAGCCTTATGTCTAAAGGCCCATCATTTACACCGCGTCGATGCAACAAGGAAGCACGTCGACGCAGCCTCATTCAACCTTCAATGACACAAGTACTGGCGACGACGTCAAGAGAATAAGGGTGAATAATAGCTTCACAACGGTGAAAAATAAACTTTTTGGGTGACAAATAGCTCTACAATTTTGAAAAATAATCGAGCTTGTGAGGAACCCAAGTGGATCATGTGCCAGCGACTTTGAAAATATTGGCACGTAATCCAATTCACGTGCCAGTGACCTCAAAGCTTTGGCACGTAATCCAATCCACGTGGCTGAGCTCTGGAAGATTCAGATGGTCAGAATATTCTCCTTGCCACCTGGACCAATGAATCATTTTGGCGGTGGATCAGATTATTCAGTGGAAGGTGACTCTCTGCTATATATATCAAGTCGTTTGAAGTGAAGAGAAGCTGCTGCCATTGCGATTAGAAGGAAGAAAACACTTCAGAGAGAAAAAGAAAGAGAGCCCTTCAAATTCAAAGAGAGAAGAGTTTCTAATAGTAGCCCAGTTGGTTTCTAGTGAGGATTGCTTCAATTGAAGCTACAGCTCGATTTGATTCTTCGATTTTCTATAGTAGTCACGTGTATTTTCGTTTCTATTTTTTCTTTCAATCTAGTTCGAAGTCTTTTGTGTCTATTCCTTCTGAAACTTCAGAAGAAGGGAGATCTTGTTCTCCGGGATCCCCTTTGGGTCATTAGAGGGAGGGAGAAGTTAGTTCTCCGGGGTTCCTTCTGTGAATTCAGAAGAAGGGAGGATTGCTCCTCCGGTCACTGCATTAGGCAGTGAGTTCGTCTCTTGCTGGGAGCAGGATCGAAGGTTAAGGGATTTGTTTCCCTTGTTGTCAAGCTGTGGAGTCAGCCTCTGTTGCAGACTAAGTCTGTGTTTGTTTGCTTTGTGCAAGGAAGCCTCACTCAAATCGAGTGAGGGGTGGACGTAGATTGCTGGTCGCAATCGAACCACCTAAAAAATCTTCTCGTCTGATCTGTGGTTTGCTTCTCTTGCTATCTATCGCAATCTGCAACAACTAAGTGGTATATCAAAAGATGTAGCAGGAAAGATAGGTTAAGCGTTTGAGTTTCTCCAAGTGATTTTGATGATAACAAAACCCTGGACTTAGTTTCCGTCTCGTGCCGTGTCGAAGTGATCAAGAGCAAGCTTTGAATGTGTTTAATGCCATTTTGTGTAATGGTAAAAGCTCAAATGTTATAAGGCTTTCAATTACATAAATTGAGTTTAATGAATCCCAAAATGAACGAGTTGTTTGAACACATGAATGTAACTGGAGCCAAATTGGGTCAGTATTTCTGATGATAACAAACCCCGAACTTGGTTTCCGCCTCGTACCATGCTTAACTACTTAAAAGCAAGCATTGGATGTGATTGAGGCTAAATTCCATCATATCAAATGCTCAAATTGTTCACAATCTTTAAATGCATAAAAAGAGTTCAAATGAACTTCTCATGGATGCAAACATATGTTCAATCCCAAGTTTGATTATGTAGACATGTTATTATGGGCTAACAATTCTGTTTTGCAGGAATTCCCGAGTTTGGTCGACCATTGCACTTGGTTCGATCGACCAAAATTTCCAGTGTGCAGAACTCTGTAAATTTACAGAGTTTGGTTGACCTAAATATGGAGTTCGGTCGACCTAAATTCCCAGCAACGAAAATTTACAGGTTTTTAACAGTTCGATCGAGCGACCGGATTTTTCGGCCGATCGAACCCTTCGAGGCTGCCTTTGTTGACTTTGTTTCTTGAATGTGTTCAAAGCCTCCTTCTTGGACTTTTTGGTCTTAAAGTCTCCCAACTTGCCAAAAATCATGGATCTGGTTCCTAGCTTGTCCCTTGACCATCCTAGGTCTTATAAAAATAACTCTTAGGGGAAAGAAACCACAATAAACATCAAGGAGAAAGAGGAATCAATTGAAGGCTACCAAGGGGAGAAGGAGAGATGCTGCAAGAACTCCGTGAATAGTGTTTCGTCCACAAACTCTTCATCCAAGTTCAAGCTTTTCAAGATCAAGCTGAGGCCAGTCAAGTGGAAATCAAGTGGAGATTCAAGCTTCATTCAAGATCTACATTATATACTCAGGGGGAGCCTAAATAAAAAGCTTTTATTCTGTGTTTCATCTCCTTTTGTGTTTTGAGCTTCAGGTATGTGTTCCTTGTAATCTGTAAACATCCGTGTGTGTGTGGATCTATCTAGATCCAGGTGTTTTTGTGTGTTGTGTGCTGCATCTGTTGCAGCGTGTGTATGCGTTGTTAATCCGGTTGGATCATGTTGGACACTTCGTCTCCGTGTGTGTGTTGGAGTTCATCTCCGTCAGTGTGTTGGAGCTTGTATCCGTGTTGGGATTTATCCCCGTGCTGATTTCCAGTAGTGAAGCCTCACTGGGTTTTGGTGAGGGGTGGATGTAGGTTGTCGTCGTTGCATCTGAACCACCTTAAAAATTCTTGTGACTTGTGGTTTGAGTTGTGCGGTTTGGTCCATCTTCTCTACCTCCATTCTGTGTGATCGTACGTATATATTGTTTCCTCCATATTGTATTCGTTCGAGTCTAGCTTAATTAGTTATCATGTGTGCTAGATCTTGATAGATCAAATCAGAAATTCAACAGATTTGAATCCTTGTACTTCTACTTCATCACATCTATTTTGAACTAGCAAAGTTCTCCTAAAATTTGTAATCACCCAATTCACCCCCCTCTTGGGTGTCATTGATCACGGGACTTCAATTGGTATCAGAGCTAAGGCTCTATTTTTCATAGATCTAACGATCTAGAGAAAGATCTAGATCAATGGTGACCACCATGTTCACTATGGATTCTCCACCTGTGTTTGATGGTTCTAACTTCAATTTGTGGTTAGGAAGAATGTGCAGTCTTGTCAACTCATATGACCCTAAACTATGGGAACTTATATTACATGGTCCTTATGAGTTGCCTAAAGACAAATCAGTCTATACTGCAGATTATGAGTATAAACATGATCAAAATCGCTTAGTTCTAAGTCTGCTCACTGCCACAGTTAATGTTAATAGTTTTCCTTTTGCTTCTAGCTACAGCTCCGCAAAGGACATACTAGATGACTTAGCCGGCTTCCATGAAGATAATGAGGACATATGTCGTATGGCAAGTATGAGTGATCACGGCAGTGATCAGCAGAATGGATCACCCTCGGAGGTAAATTCAGATTCTGAAAATATATCTCTTGATGAGCTATTGGATCCATATAGTGAGCTTGCAAGTAAATATAAGAAGCTAAAATCTGAGAATAAAAAACCTGAAAAAGAAGGTTGAACAAAATAACTATGATTCCTCCTGTAAAAAATACTCACATTTAGAAGAATTGATTGAGACTCATATGTTCGACATTGAATTTCATAAAGATCAAATTTGCTCCTTAAGAAATGAAAATAAAGAGCTGAAAGAAAAGGTAAACGCAATGGCCAATGATCAAACCTTGATAGATAAACTCATTCGTGATGAGAAGCTTATGAAAGAAAATAAGAAACTAAAGGAATTGAACACGGCCATTTCTAAAGGCCCTTGACAAATTTTCCAGATTCTCACAACTCACTAATAATCTAAAGGCCCTAGGCAAAGATTACACTGGCAGTGAGCTTGTTAGGAAAATACTCAGGTCCCTTCCCCCTTCTTCGCACACTAAAGCAACTGTGATCGAAGACTCCAGGGACTTATCCACTTTGACAGTGGATGAATTGATTGGTTCGCTAATGACTTATGAAGTCAACTTCAGGAAGAACGTAGAGAAGCACGAGAAGAGTAAGTCAGTAGCTCTCAAAGTGTCAGATGCAGAGAGTAGTGAAGACTATGAAAATCTTTCAGATCTAGATGATGCTCAACAGGCCCTGCTGACCAGACAGTTCCAAAGGTTCTTGAGAACCAGAGGTAAGACCTTCAGGAAAAGAAGGCCGCAGTTGATAGGTAAGAGTTCAAATCCTAAATATGACAGGAACAAAAATTCTAACAAAGTTATCTATTATCAGTGTCAAAAGGCAGGTCACATGAAGGGAGATTGCCCCGAATTAATGAGGAAGAACTTCAAGGTCCAGAAGAAGAAACTTCAAGCTATGGTATGCACATGGAGTGATGAGGAGGAGGACATTGAAGGCGGAACTTCAAAGGAAGAAGAGCAAGGCCTATGCCACATGGCTCACAGTGATGAGGAGGTAAGCAATCCTTTCGAAAAATTTTCTATTGATGATTGGGAAGATGCATATGTAGATCTCTTAGATAAATTCAATTGTCTAACCAAGGAACACAGAGTGATAAAAAGGAAATTGAATAATGTTATTCAGGATCAAACCTTTGTTGAAAAAGAAAAAGGAAATCTTAAGAAACAGGTGGAAGAATTGAATTCATTAAAAATTGACAATGAAAACCTAAAAATAGAAAATGAGGAGGTTAAGAAACATCTGGATGATTTTAAAATGAAATTTCAGGAAATCCAGAAAGAAAATGAACTAACATCTGAAAAACATGAAGCAGTTAAGAATGCGAATACTGAAATTCAAAAACATTGTGAAAAACTTCAAAAGGAATTAGATGATAAACAAGCAATGCTTGAAAAATTTGTTCAGGGAAAATCAAACCTAGATTCCATGCTAGGTATGAAAATAAACTTCAATAAAGAAGGATTGGGATATGATCCTTCAAGCAAAAAACCTTTTGAATTCAAAACAGTTACACTCAGTCAAGATAAAGGTGAGGAGAAACTGGACACCCCATCCAATTTAACCAACAACAAAAATGTCCAGGAATCAAAAATGAAGAACTTTATAAAAATCAGCTCAAATAATTCCTCTTAAAAATAGACCAAAGTCTAGGGTAACCCAAGAGAGAAAACAATCTTGCATTGACGCGGCCCAAGTTTTGCGTTGACTCAGTCTGTCCCAGCCAGAACCAACAATGGCCAACAAGCTAAGATGCGTCGACGCAGCTCATACCTCAGGTCGACGCAGTCTACCCAGAACAGAAATTCAAAGATGAACAAAAACATGAATAAGAACAAAACACACTGGCCACATTTTGATTACTCTCAAGGCTCCTTTAATAAACATGCCTTCCAAAGTCAAAAAGTTTCCTGAGACATCCCTGGAATTATTTTGGAAGCAATTGGAATAAAAAATCTCTTAATAAAGCTCAAGTAAGACCAAACCCAATATTTGCTACCACCAAAACTGTAAATGCTGAGAACATGAAATATAACATCAATCAGAAGAAAACTGTTAGACAGGTTTGGATTCCTAAGAGCTTGTTGAAGGGTTTGAATGATGCTTCTGGACCCAACTTTTCTTGGGTTCCAAAGTTTTCTGCATAATTTGTTTGCAAGTTAGTCTGGCAACCATGCACAACAAATGGTACTTAGATAGTGGCTGCTCGAGGCATATGACTGGAGACTGGACCAAGTTCAGTAAGCTGGAGATGAAGGTAGGTGGAATGGTCAAGTTTGGAGGGAAGAATAAAGGTAAGATAATTGGTTCAGGCACCATTGGTAAGTTTCCCTCAAACACTATTGAAAAAGTCTTACTTGTTGATGGACTTGAGCACAACTTGTTAAGCATTAGTCAACTTTGTGACAAGGGTCACAAAGTTGTTTTTGACAATCATGCATGCAAAATTTTTGAAATAATTTTTGATACAATAAAATTTCTAGGGCATAGAATCAATAATGTCTACATAGTAGACTTGAATGGAAATTCTGTATCCAACCTGTGTTTGACTACTAATTTAGATAATAATGCCTTTAATTGGCACAGGAGGTTGGGCCATGCTAGCTATAACACTTTAAATAAATTGGTCAAGCTTGATTTAGTTAGAGGATTGCCCAAAATTTAATTCAAAACAAATACAAATATCTGTAATGCATGTGCTTTAGGGAAAGAAACCAGAAAATCGTTCAAAATAAGAACTGAATCATTGTTATCTAGACTACTAGAATTCCTGCACATGGACTTATTTGGTCCAACCAGAACTCAAAGTTTCAATGGAAAGAGATTTGGGTATGTAATTGTGGATGATTTCACTAGATTTGCATGGATATTTTTCTTAGCTCATAAAAATGATGCATTTAAGGAATTTCAACATTTCTTTAACAAAATAAAGCAAGAAGGTAAGCACAAAGTCTGCATTATACAATCTGATCATGGGGGAGAATTTGAAAATACACTATTTTTAGATTTCTATAATAAAGAAGGACTTACTCACAAGTTTTCTTCTCCCAGGACTCCAAAGCAAAATGGAGTAGTAGAGAGAAGAAACAGAACAATCGTGGAGATGGCTAGAACCATGTTAATTGAAAGTCAACTTCCACGAAGATTTTGAGCAGAAGCTGTAAATACAGTATGTTACACAATTAACAGGGCCATGGTAAGACCTATCCATAAGAAAAACCCATATGAATTATTGAAAGGTCAGAAATCGAACTTGGCTTATTTCAGAATTTTTGCTTCCAAATGTTTTATTCACAATAATGATAAAAGGGACTTAGATAAGTTGGAAGCCAATAGTAGTCCATGGATCTTTTTGGGGTATTTCGAATAGTCAAGAGCTTATAGAGTCTTTAATGTTCATGATCAGTCAATAGAAGAGTCTCCCCATGTAATATTTGATGAATCAACTCAATGTGCTTACCAAAGTGGTGATGACAGGGGACAGAAGAAAGATGGAGAATTTTTGGAGGACAAGCAAAATGGATCATTTGAACCTGCTGCACATATTGACACAGACCAACGTCGGTCAACCGAACTAGTTCATTAGTCGACCGAACAAGGTGAGTCCTCAAACAACATTAAATTTCTGAAGGATCATCCTGCTCACAACATTATAGGAAATTTACATGATCCCCCAAGGACTAGATCTTTTCATTATGAAGTCAATAATCAAGATCCAGTAGCACTAGTCTCCCAAGTTGAACCCAAAACCATAGAAGAAGCCCTAAAAGATGAATCATGGATAATTACAATGAATGAAGAATTGGGTCAATTTGAAAGAAATAAAGTTTGGAAATTGGTTCCTAGACTTGAAAATAGTTCTGTCATAGGAACTAGGTGTTGGGTCCCATGTGGTGCAACCGGATATAGAAGGGGGGGTTGAATAGATCTAGTACGAACTTGCCTAATTAAAAAATTCAATTAAATAATGCACACGTTGCTGGAATAATATAAGTAGAAACACATGAGCATAGTGCACAGCGGATTTAACTTGGATAGCAAAGAACCCAGCAGCTAAGCACTAGGATTCTCTGCATAGATCGATTCACAGTAGGGATCATAAAGCACATCAACAGGGTGTTAACTGACTTGCTTTGTGTGTGCGCTATGGTGATCAACTAGAGTGCATGTGTGTGTAAGCAAGGTGATCCTCATTTGTTGGAGAATGCTCCCAAGTGCCTATGTGCAAAGGTTCAGCAGGCAACCAAGGGGATGCAGGTACAATGCAAAGAATAAACGATGTGTATACAAGATAGCGCAGTCCACAAAGCTTGAGTGTGCGATGGGCATAACCAAGATTACATACGTTGAAACACGCACACCAACTTGTGAATGGGGATAGAGAAGATGGAGCAATTCCACAAGGTGCACAACCCACAACACAGGAGTTTTTAAGGTGGTTCGGTTGCAAACCCGCAACCTACGTCCAGCCCTCACCAAACACGGTGAGGCTTACCCTTGCAAAAGCAAGAACCGTGGAGAACCTTCACAACACACGCTGAGTCACAGCTTGACATGAGGGAGACAAATTCCTCACCCTGATCTTGTATCCACAAGATCAGACCCACTACCCGCGGTAGTGACCGGAGGAGCCCAAATCCCCCTTCTTCTGTAAACACAGAAGGATACGTGAGACAACACCCCATTGCTCATAGGCATAGAAGATTAAATCCTCTCTTCCTCTGAGACCAGAGGGAACATGGAGAAGAACACTTATCCCCTCTTCTGATCACTCAGAAGAAACTTGATCCCCAAAAAAGGGGATCAGAAGAACCAGGTGAACCAAACCAAAATACAAGGAGAAAACACTGCAAGTGCAGTGGAGAAACAAGAACTAGAAAATATGAACACCAGTTGAAGCTATGAATCAAGATATGTAAGCTGGTGCCTGTAGCTACATGGTTAGATCCAATGATCTATTTCTTCAAGCACCGGTAGACTGCAAGGCTGCTCTCTCTCAAGACTTCTTTATTTTTCTCTTCTCCTCTTTCTTCTTTTCTTTTACAGCACTGGACTATGGTCGATAGGTGCTAGGCTGCTCTCACTCCCTTCTTTTCTTTC
Source organism: Amorphophallus konjac (assembly GCA_022559845.1). NCBI lineage: Eukaryota > Viridiplantae > Streptophyta > Magnoliopsida > Alismatales > Araceae > Amorphophallus > Amorphophallus konjac. Next base: position 157,110,691 of record CM040121.1, read on the forward strand.
TCACAGGTTTTCTTCTTGGATGCTCAAGGGCGTGGGTTTCTTCCAAGGCAGCAGCAGCTTCTTCTCTTGTAGAAGCTTCATATATATAGAAGAGCCAGTGGATATTTTCCCTCCAAGAAGTCTTCCATCAGTCTAGCTCAACTTAAAATATTTCCTTTGACTTATTGAGTGTTGACTAGCTCTTTCAAAGATAGTGCGAGATGAAAGAGAAAGAGAGCTTTTCCCTCCAAAAACCTTCTTCCTTTGAGGCATGCACATGAGGTGCTTGAGAGCCTCTCCAAAGCAGTCCCATGGATGGGATGGTGGCAGCAAAGGAAAACTCTTTTCTTCAACCACTTTTCAACCCTCCATAATAAATGGCCCTTTTGACATCGATCTCCTTATTGGCTGAAGTCTACTTTCTGTCTTGTGTACTCTGCCTGGACAGGCAGCCCATTGGTTGACAGCAAGGTAATGGCAGACTGTGAGATTGACCATCTTCTGCTGGATTTCTGACATAGGTAACTCCAAGAAGGCAGATCCAAGTGTGATAAGATGGCAGACCATAAGTCAGCCCTTGGGACTTGATCCAGACCTCGAAAACTATGTTTTTGGACATTTGCTGTACCTATTTTCTCTCTCTAGATCACCCAATTGATTTGACAGAAAACTGCTTAAACTGGTTCTGCCATATCTATTACATCAACCTTTCTATATGCTAAGGTCGGTGCAGCTGACGAAGAAGGCTTAGAGTCTTCTGGTGTGTCGATGCAGCTAACCATTGGGTCAATGCAACTCAAGGGGTGCATCAGTGTAACTAATGAATGCTTTCTAAATGAGACTCGTGAGGTCGGTGGACTATAACAAAGGTTGCTGAAGACTAGCCTATCAGGTCGATGCAACTTGAACAATTGCTTTAGTGAGTTCGGTGCAGCTGCGTGATGGACTTGTTGAAGGCTGCTTGTTAGGTCGGTGCATCTCAAGCCCTGGCTACAGTGAGGTCGATGCAGTTGTACAGACTTGCTGTAGTGAGGTCGGTGCAATGGCCGTTTGAGCTTGATGGCGTAGATGCTGCTCAATGGTAAGGTCGATGTAGCAACGAGAACCGCTCGAAGGCTGACTTGTTGCACTGATGCTAAGTGCAGAATGCACCGATACATCCTTAATTGCAGGCGCCAGACAGAACTTTGACCAACAAGTGTCGACTCTGGGTGTCGACACTCTTCTCAGTTTTGGTTGAACTATCCTTTAAGCTTTTCTTCTTCTCAGCCCTATGCTTGCATTGATTTCTGTGCTACCAATTGCCTTGATTTCCATGCACCCAGCAATATTATCACCTGCCTTGATTTCTGTGCATCATGTTGTATCATTTTCTGTGTCATTCTTTATTTCTTACACTTTGCTTACACATCTTCTTGCTAATGTTGTCATGACCTGAAATTTATGAATATGTGTTTATCAAATGCAGATCAGACTCATCAATGAGTCATAGTCAGACATCATCAAAATAATAGAATTAAGCATGTTACACACATGCCCAACATTCTCCCCCTTTTTGATGATGGCAACTATGAGTCATTATGTGTCAAGGTGCAAAGAATTATAATCATGAGTTGAATCACAAGGACTTATATAATTCTTTCCCCATATAAGTCTCTCCCCTTTAAGTATTCAAGTGAATGACTCATATAATTCTCTCCCCCTTTGACATCATCAAAATAAAAGTATTGGAGAGAATATATGGCATAGTTAGCAAGGTAAGGAGTAAAGTTGGAGATTATTAACACAGGATGTACAGAGTGAAAGTAAGTACATTGTTGGGTCCCTGAAGGGAGTGTGTGGTCCCTTGTGAATGCAAGTTAACGCAAGAGTTATGCAGAGAGAAGACCGTGTAAATAAGGAGTTGATACCACTTGTTAGTGAGTGATGCTGAGTGTTTAGAGAGCAAGTGATACCAATTGTTAATGACCAGCACAATGTAAATTTTTAAGTCCTTTGGCATGGCAGAAACATATTTACACAAATAGGCATCATATGCCATGAAGGCACAACACAACAACATATAGTGAATCATGAGAGGCAGATATGTGCATGAGATTTGAGCATGACCGAGTAATGCAATTTGAGAGCAATTATTTTTGGTTTTCTATTTTTCAAATCTGTGAGATTTTCTATGCAATACATGGAGAAGGAAAATGCACACTAACCATATGCTAGAAGAACTGAAGCCAATAGCTTTAGTGACATGATACCACTTGTTTGAAAGTGGTGAATCTTTCATGGCAGCCAGAATTGCTATGCAAATGTCCAGAGAGGGCAGAAGTCATTGGAGCAATGAAGCGACAAGTGGCCAATTTGCCTCAATGGCCGATTCCAGGACAGCTAGACCGAGCTCTGGTTGCAGTGGGTCGACTCTGAGGGTCGAAACTTGGAAATTTTTGAGGCAAAGAATCCAAGAGCTGATAAGATGAGGGTTCCTCACTCTGAAGCCAAGTTCATAAATACAGAGTTACATAATTTTTAGAATTTCTAGTTGTAAAACTCTAGTGACAAGGCCCTTATTTTCAGATTGGTTTAAGACTGATGAATTCTGAGTTTTTCAATAAACACACTTGAAAGTATTTGCATTCAAAATTAATAGAAGTGAACCAGAATGTCATACTTAAAACAAGTTAACCTCCTTTTATCTTACTCATTCAATTCCATTAGCTTTCTTGAGAGTTATTGCAAGAATCATTGAGGATAAACACTTAGACATTTTTGATTTTATCCAGGAGCACCACACATTCAGATTTTTCTATAGAAACCATTGTTTTTACCAATTATTTTTCCTTTTACGAGCAATCAAGTGTAGCATGCACCTTTTGACGTGAGAGTGCACGTTGATCAGACGCCAGCACCCCCAGTTACTCAGTGTAACTCACCATTTTGCCTCATTTAGAACAAAGATAGCATGGCACTTCATGATGCTGTCCTCTTCACTTCTCTGATGAAGGGACTTGGTTTCTCGGTGAATCCAATGCCATTGCTCTGCCTTAAAGTACTGAACTTAGCATACACCTTTTTACATAAGGATATACGTTTATCAGACGTCAATATCTCCAATTACTCAGTATGGCTAAAATTCATTGCTATCATTGTAGCCCTTTTTCTTTTGAAATCTTTAGATTTGCCCAATGTTTAAAAACAATACTTTCAATGAAGTTTCTCAATGAAAGATGCCTTTATATTAAAGATAAACTTTCAGATTCAAGAAGGCAAAATAAGTCAAAACATGATAAGCTGGTTTAAATCTATTAAGTCAGAGTGCAACCACTTTCAAGACTATTAAACTTTAAAGTTCAAGAAATCATCAATTTTAAACCAATAGCTTTCATGTTTAGGGCAGTCATAAAGCTCCATAAAGGAAGATTCTTCTAGAAGATTTACTCTGATAAATGAATTCAACAACATACTGAAAATCCTCCAAGAAGTTCAAGGCATTCAAGGAATTCTGAAAACATTCAACTAATAGTTCAAGGAATGGCAGATTCCAGACAATCCAAAGCAATTTAGACCCAAGATAGAATATAGCATAACAGCATTATGAACCAGGGTCTGATTTCAGCAGAGAGGATAGATGTGTAGAGTAAGAATGGATAGTGAACACTCCCCCTGAGGTTGTGCACAGAGTTTCGAACAGAAAGCACTTTTCAAGTAGAATTAACTGCGAGGTCAACATGAGTAGGTCTAAGGTCTACCTGATCAACCCTCTAAGAGGATGCAGTCTATACAAATGTCAACAAAAAGAATGCATGAATGCAGACTGAATTTTTAATGTTGACTCCCCCTAAACATGTGCATGGGTTGACAATGGAGTATGCAACCTATGACTTAAGTGAACACATGATCCATTAAAAATGATACCACTTGATATGCCATCTCTGGGTCCCTTTAACATGGTGTGCATTGGCGTGTATGAGACCACAACATGATGCAATCATAGATTATTTGCAATGCATTCTGAACTGAAATGCGGACTGGATTTTTAATGTGCGGATGGATACATGCTACTTACTCCCTCTTTCCAAATGTTCTGAGTGGGCAAGTTAGACATAACCGGATATGCAGGGGAGTATGAGTAAAACATGCCAGTCATGCAGTGTTGGGTCCCTTGATCATGAAATGCATGATAGTGCATGAAATTCCAAGATGATGCTTAATGACCACAACACATACAGATTCAAACATATGAAATGCATTTCTACACTAAGGTGCAAACTCTTAAACTCCCCCATTGTTGAATGCTCATGGAAGTTAGGATAGTCAATCAGCATGTTATCAGTCCACATGAGTGATGAGTTGAAATATATGTGCAGCCATGGCAGACATCATCAAAAGAAATGATCAAGGAGTTCATATGGATGGTAGCAACAAGCAGACAACAACTCATCCTCATATCAACTCCATCAGCATAGCAGATTTAAACACATCAAGTTATGAGTTCTGGTACTAGGTGGAGAGCTTAGATCCAAGGATCACCTCACACAAGATGCTGTCTTCCTAACAAGCTTAGCTCATCACTTTGACATACACCTTTGATATACCAGAGAATCAGTCATTTTCAACGACAAAATTTTTCAAATTTTAACCATGGGGGAATTCGGATGGAGCATGGAAGTTTACAGACATGTAGGATTTATTGAGAATAAGAAGGTAATTCTAAATGCAATGACTCATGATAACCCTAACATGCAGATTTAACATGAATTAAAAGGTTTATTTACATACATGTGCCTTGAGCTTTTATTTTCAGGTTGAACTAGCTTAGCTCTAAGGCACCTACAACCACAATTCTCATTTTGAATTTTGTGGTATCCAAGCTTGCTTGGGTCCTTGAGGGTTTGCATCATGTGTAGTATTCAGATTTCTCTTTCTTAATGCTATCAAGTCATCTTTCCTCATTGTATGACAATCATACATCTCACGCCCAATTTTCCCACAGTAGAAGCAGTGCACAAAAGATTTTGTGATTCTTTTGTGTGCATTAGTCTTTTGTGGGTGAGTAGGGAAGTTACCTTCTTTGGCATGAACGTGAGTTCTGCCTTTCAAGTGCCAACAGTCTTTGACTGTATGACCAATCTTTCTACAGTTATGACAGTAAGGCCGTTTATTTGAAAACAAGTTTGGCCTTCTTTGGACAGTTGGTTTCCAAACAGCTTAATATTCATCATTTTTCAACACAGCACAATTGTGCACCATATGACCCCAACTTCCACAATAAAAGCATTTAACATTCTTTTTCGGTGTAGCATAACTTTGTTTAGCATGAACATGAGGATTTTGAAATAAACCTTTTCCATTTGAGAACTTTTTGGAATTTTTAAAGCCATCTGTCTTCTTGCATGCATTCAGATCATCAAATTTCATGACTTTAGAATCATGCATCATGTGACCTACTCTACCACAGTATTGACAAGAAATTTTCTTTTCGTGTGCATGTGTGTGTGAGTTTGAATTATGTTCAATATGCACATGGGTCTTTTTGTCAGATATGATTTTCAATGTTTTCAGCTGTGAATCAGGAGGGAGTTTCCTGGATGTGCTAGGAATATCAGAAGCGTGAACAAAAGAAGTTTGTAGTTTATTTTGAAATATTTTCTTGTTCACTGGGCTGTAGCCAAGCCCTTCCTTTTGAAAATTTACCTTAGTTCCAAGCAGCTTGTTCAAGTTATCTTTTCCCTCAACAAATTTGGTTAAAGAGCTTTTCAAGTCTTGAACCTCATTTTCAAGGGATGCAATATGAAGCTCATAACTAGCAATTTCCTGTTCACTGCAGACAACCCATTCATTCAACATTTTATTTGTAGTTTTGTAACTCTCAATTTCTTTTTCCAGCACATGACCTTTTTCAGAATCAACATTGATTGCTGTGGATTTTCCTTGTTCAAAAGATAAAAACTTTTCTGACAAGACAGTTGTTGGTTTTAATGTGTCCCTTCTTTTGCAAGATGGGCTATGATGCCAACTATGAAAGTATGAGCCAAGTAATGAAATCAATCAACCTATGGACATGTGAATCATGATGCTAGGGAACTATGGACGCGGGATTTTTCTCCTCTTTTTTCAATTTTGTTTTTTATTTATTTATTAATTTAGTTTGTTAGGCGTGCCAGTCACGTGTGTGACGATTTCATTGTGCGCTCGACTTGACTTGATCAGTCGATTGTGAAGTCCGAGTCGGGACCAAAAGTCCGCCATACCATAAAGGCTATGACGTTAATTACGCCCTTCCTAAGAAGGACAACCCTTGATTAAACGCCAAAATAGGAGGCCTCAGAAGGCAGTAAAAATATTAATGTGCGAAATAAAGGCTTCATGCTTAAGGAAGAGGATGAATGGAGGGCGGATTTATTTAGTTCGACGGACTAAATCGGGCGGCACAACCTTTAACTTTGAGCCATACCGGGTAAGGATAGAAGACCATCCACGCAGTGGCGGGACGGAATTCGGCTAATCATTAAGGTATTCCCTTTTGACACTTCCACTCGACCGGATGCTCCAAATAGGTTCGTTTCCCCCGAAGATGGAGCCGGATGGGAAGTGTATCGGAGACACCCCCTTGACTCATCGGGGTTGATGACATTGGACTAGATTTCGGCAGCACCTCCCCTCAACTTGGAACATGCCCAAGGGGAAATAGGTGATCATCCACGGAGTGCCGGGATGAAAACCGAAAGAGAAAGGCACTGGGCCCTGGCACGATGTGATGTTGGGGATGGTTCCCTGTTTATTTATTCCATGTGGTGTACCCTGTGACCTGCAGATATCCCTCGAATTAGTGTGGCAGGGTGCTCAAGGATTGGGCAGAGGAGGAGAGGCTCTCGGCATGGCTGTAACGAGCATAAGCAGGCTTCCCGACACGGGGGAATGGGTTCTCGGCATGAGGCTCTCGGCATGGTTTTGAAGAAGGAGGAGGGCGCTCTCGGCGTGAGGTTCCCGGTGCGGGGGAAAGGGGCTCTCGGCATGAGGCTCTCGGCATGGTTTTAAAGAAGGAGGAGGGCTCTCTCGGCGTGAGGTTCCCGGCGCGGGCCGCGCCGGGAGCTGTTTATAGCGCCGGAAAGTTTTGTAGAGGTTTGTGGGGTTCTACGGTGCTCTGTTTTGGGGATTTTTCCTGGGATTCAAGTAACGGCTAGGGGGTTTTAGGATGCAAACAAGGAGGGGGCCGAGGGCTCTACCAAGTCACCAGATTGACATCAAGGAGTCACATGGGTAGAAGGGATTCGAGGGATTGAAGTCACCAGGCGTTCGAACCCTCTGGAGCAGGCTTTATGCCATTCATATCACCGACCATCCAGGAGATCAAGAGATGACTGTCTCTGATCCCTGTAATGGCCCCAACGGCTTAGGATACTCGAGAGGACTATGGACTTCGCAACGTTTAAACCATCGATGTCGTCGAGGGAGAGAGAGGGACAAAGCCCAGAGATCCACGGTAAGGATCGGGGCTCTGTTACCTCCTTTCCATCTGAAATAATCATGCACATAGGCACAAGAAATCACTGAAATTCTAAACATCCGAGCAATTAATGCATGCGGGGGATAACATACATTCTGAGAGAGAGAGCACAGGAAGGAGAGGGCCAACCAACACCATTTCATCGGAACAACCGTGGAGTTGCATTTCACTGTTTCATCATTTACATCATTCATAGAACGAAGGGGACAGAGGGAAGAAAAATCGACTAATACTCTATCTCCTCGACAACAAGGGGATCCCTTCACTTCGAAAGCGGAAAATGGAATCGAAGCTTATACATCAAAAGAAAGGGAAGCAGGAAGGGACGACAGCAATAAAGGGAAGGGGAGGGCGGAGCATTGACTCCTCTCCCTCCCCTAGCACCCCACCTTCTCCTTCCTTCTGACCTCACAGCAGCTTTTCTTCTGTTCTCTCTTTTTATCTGGCTATCTGGAGACGCTTCTCTTCGCTCTTTTTTTTCTTTGCTTTCTTTTCTTCTTGCCCTCTCTGTCTCTGTATCTCCTCCTTCTCCTTGTCTATCCTCTCCTTTGTCTTCTGTCTTGTGCTCGAGAGAAAGGGGGTTTTATAGGCATGGTGCTCCCCCTTCTCGGCAGGGTCCCCCCGGCGCGCAGACCACAGGTTCCCGGCGCGCTTCAGTTGAAAGTAGGAGGCTTCCCGGCGCGCTTTGGTTGAAAGCAGGAGGCTTCCCGGCGCCAAATGATGTAGCTTCCCGGCGCCAAATGATGTAGCTTACCGGCGCCGCCCCACATGGGCTTTGGGCCCTGGTGAGGAGCTCTCGGTGTCACACTAGTGAGCCCATTTAGGGCTTTTAATATTTTACACTTCCTCACCAGTAGGCTTGAGCTGTCAAAGCTACCTAATCTGCTCTTTCATTTGTCGGTCCTTTGAACCTGTCAGAATAGGTGAAGGCCCATTAATTGGTGAGTTGACATAGTCTTATCAGAATATTTTCGGAGGTTTTCATCAGTCAATAGACTGCAATTCTTCATCAGTACTGCCATCTGAGCGAAGACAATACCGGACATCAGCTTGACCGGGAAAGGCCTCAGCTGGGTGATAACTTCAGTGACGACTCTTCTGTAATTCTGGCTTTGCAGGAAGTCCTGAGAGCTTCATGTCTGGTTCTTATCTTCGGTCTCATCTTTATTTTCAGTTATATTTCAGGTGTCAACAAATGCCCCCCACTTGCAGGTAGCGGGAGTGCAGAATAAATGACACGGTACTTGCAGGTGTACATATCATTCAGCATCTGAACCTTTTTCTCAGCTGGACATTATCAGGCATCTTTCATTTCGAATTTGGAAGCTTCTTTGCATTGACATTTCTTTGTAATTTTTTTCAATTTCTTTGAATTTCTTCCAGTTTCTTTGGCTTGGATGCTCCCGGCGCGAGGACAACTGGTTCCCGGTGCAGGGCTTCTCGGCGCCTGACTTCTCGGCGTGACCGGTCACGGGGCTCTCGGCGCACCTTTTGGCCAAAGGGGGGCTCTCGGCCTGCCCATTTTCGGCGGGCTTTTTTGAATTAGGGGGGGTTCTCGGTGCGCGTTTCATCGCGCCGAGAACCTGTCTTCTGGTTCCACTATTTGAAGCACCGGGAGGTTTTTTCTTCTCATTTTCATCCGAGCTTCCTCTCTGTTCATCTTCTTCTCTTCGGCGCGAGCTTCTCCCCCTCTCGGCCGTCCCATTTCCCTTCCCGGCGTATACTTCGCTCGGTAGGGCACTGTTTTGGGATTAAATCCCTTTTGTTCCCGGGATCACTCCCTCTTGGTGGGTGACTCCCTATCTTCTTTGGGCAGACCCTGAATAAGGGGAGATGCTGCCGAAATTTTATAGGGTTTCATATTACAATCTTTACGAGATTGCCTCTTGTTTTGGGATTTTCATTCACATCTCTTCTTTGACTGCAGTCACTGCAATGGCTTCCGATTCCGCTGCTGCATCTTCTGGAGCTGTTGGGGCGAGCTCGTCAGCGTAGCCAGATATATCACGGGCCGTAGTAAACTGGCTGAATGTGCACAATTTAGACTTCGGGTATGACAAAGTTGCTACCATTGACGAATCGTCTGATTCTGAGACGGATACAGTATCAACATCGAGGGTATATTCCATTGCGATGGAGACATACTTCAGACGGGGCAACGACTATCGGCCGGATCTTCCGAAGGACCGCCACTTAATGCCGTTCATCCGAACTTTCACAGTGGGTGGCATGCGAGACTATCGGATAGCCCGTGTTGTCGAAGCTGCCATCCTTGCCGAACGAGATAGCTTGAAGGAGTCGGTGTACCGCCACAAGGCCATCTATCTTCCCGGGGAGAAGCGTGACTGGGACGTAGTCCTCGGTATATCAGAGCTGGAGTCGGAGAAGAAAATGTTGACCCGGGCCCCGGAATTTACACCTGTCCGGTGGGATAATGCTAGTGGCCAAGTTCATAGGGAGAAGCCTGGCTATGGTCTATTCCTGGCACCAATAAAATGGGGGTACCACGAAGAGCCCTTTGTGTTGAATTGTTCGGCCGTCTAGTTCAAGTATCATCTGGCTGCCGGTTGGTTTGGAGATACCAAAATCACTGACGCCCATCTATTCCGGGTGGGAGCGGTGGAATTCACAGAGTTTGTTTTAAAGGAATACGCCTCTCTGCTGATCAGAGCCGGGGTATATCACAGTGTCTTTGCTTCTAGATTCCGCTATCCCATATCCTGAGGGTTATGCTGTGGAATGTTCGAAGTATTCTGCCCTTTGTTCAACATATTTTATACAGCAGAGGGCGAAACATCTCTCGACCTCTGGAGTTTGTCACAACTTTCTGGTCTGCCTATTGACGGTGAGCCGTATGAAGAGGTCTGCTTGGCGGATTCCGAGAAGGATAGCTCAGATGGCGAAGGCAAGTATTCACTTGGCTATTCCTACCGGTATTTAATGAAGGCCTATCGCTCCATCTATCTGGCGCATAGTAGAGGATCCTCCAAGGGTTACCATCCTCGAGAGAAAGGCAGCAAGCTGCGGGTCCGGATAGGGCAGTGGATTCAGTATTTCTTTGACGGTCCCTTAAAATATGCAGACTTCCCTTCCATGGGTCCGACTGCCAGCAAGCAGATAAGGGCTCCTCGCTATAAGTCAGCGTTGCCATCTTCATTGCGCCGTGTAGGCAGTGGTGGTCCAAATCCAGTAGGGGTGGACCCTATCACACATTGCGCGGCTTACTTCACATTCTGGCTGTTCACTTTCGCTCTCCCTCAAGGGGACGAGACAATCATTCGGCCCGAAGCCATATACCCGGCATCCCAGATGGCCTGGGGAATGAGGCTGTCACTTTGCCCAGTGACCTTGTGTTTAATCTACAAATCTTTGGGGGATTTGTACAAGCATCGAACTCCCCGTTCTTTGAGGACCGTGGGCCCTTTTCATTTCTTCAATGCCTGGGTCTGCAGTCTATTTCCTGAATTGGCTCCTAGAACTCTGCAGGCAGATACAGTGTTACCCAGAATGATTGAATTTGCCAATGCCGAACCTGGCTCTTTCTCTGATCAGTTGTTCAAAATAAGGGGCCGACTGATAAGGGTACCAGTGGATGCCCTTGGCAGCATTCATTTCTGGAGCTTGGCAGCAGGTTCAGCTCCTTTGGTTCATTCTCAAAGAGAGTGTAAGATGGAAGAGGTAGAGACCTATGTTCACCCCGTTTCAGGGGCTAATGCTGTTAGGTCTATTCTGGAGCCGGAGCTAGTTAGATGGGCCATGGCCATTCGACCCAGTGTTTTAGTCTTCAGGAAGGGTGGTCTGCTTCTTCTGGAACCATATTATCCATTCCGCTTCGGGCGGAACTTTGGCTATGACCAGCATATCCCTACATCAATTGCCCAGTTTCCCCTGGATAGCCGGGCCAAGCACGGATCCGCCATTGTCGGTGATGGAAGGTTGTGGTGGGATTTCTATCATCGCCATGATGGCGCCGTTTTCAGAGTTCCCACTATTTCCAACCGTGTCCCCCGCGTCACATCAGAGTATATCAAATGGTGGAACATTCAGACCAGCTTTTACAAGGATGGCAGGGGTGCATTCTGGGACGTGGCTGAGCGTTCCTTCCTGAAACAGCAGCCCAGGCCGGTATTTGACATCCCCGAGGCCCACCTAAAAAAGATTTATTCACAACATCCGAGGGAGGCCGAGAACTATCTGGCTCAGCGTCGGGTTCTGAAAGAAGGAGGCTCCGAGCCACCCGCTCCTGTCTTTGCTGCCATTAACGAAGATACCTTTATGAAGAAGTTGAAACATCTGTGTCATGTAGGAGGCGCTCGTCTGGAGGTGCAACAGTACCCTTTCCCTGTTGAAGAGCCGCTCCTGACGGTCGTCCCCTGGAAGGGTCCGACAGATAGATTTCATCCCTACAGGACATTTGTGCGCAGGGAAGATAGGACTCAGACGTACTACAAGCACACGTCTTGGCTGTTCGTTCTACTGAATGTACATGAGTTATCTACAGAGAGTCCGATAGCCGGCATATTGAATAAGCCATTGTTTATTTCTTTTCATTATGTCGACGGCTGGGGCATGGATCACCTCGACTTATTTCGATGTCCTGATTTTCATGGTCATAGCGATCTAGCATCTTTAGTGGAGAAGTTCCAGACATTTGGTGATGTCTGTTGGCTTGTCAAGGAGGCTGCTTTCCGCTCCAAGGAGGTAGCTTATCTATACTGGCCGCTTTCTGTCTTTTATGATGGCCTAGCAGGTATGGTCTTTCCTTTCTGACTGTAGTGCTTTCTGTTTGTTATTCAAACTCTGCATCTACTGGTCTCATTGCTTCTTTGACGTCTTCAACAGATAGGCCAGATATAAAGCGGCAGGGGCTTTACAGAAAAATCATTGCGCAAGCTGAGAGGCTTGCTTATTTCGAAGTCCCTGCAGCAGCACCGATGACCACTCCCCTGCCTCCGGGCAAGAAGAGAAAGATTTCTGCCGTGAAGACTGCAGTTGGGAAGGCCAGGAAAGCTAAGAAGGCCCATGCTCGGCAGTTGGCTTCAGCAGTGATGGATCCTGGGACCCCTCTTCCTGATATCCCCTCCTTTGATGAGTTTGAATCTCAAAGGGAGGGCGTCCAGACGTCAGTCAAGGGTAACATCAACAGCCTACAGTTATATCTTTCATCGTCTTTTGCTGAATTTTATAGAAATCTTTGAATCTGACCCCCCCTTTTTGTACAGCCCAAGAGCCAGTTGTGACACTTTCTGTGGTGGAGACCAGATTGCCTTCCCCCACGCCGGCTAGTGAGGCGGAGGGTAAGTGTGCTTTTTAATATTCTTTTGCACATTTCGATCATCTGTTTATTGTTTCTCTCACGAACCTTTCCCTGTAGTGACGGCCGGTGAGGGGGCTGCAGTTATGGGAGCAGCTGGCGATATAACTCAGCCACAGGAGGGCCATAAGACCCAGACGAAATGGGGCCTTGTCCCTGTGAGGCACATAGTTACCCGGTCTTCATCTAGGCAGACGTTAGGGACGCAAGTCCCGCCCGTGGATAGCGTGGAAATCTCTTCTAGCAGCTCCGCGATTGCTTCCGAGGCAGAAGGAGAAGGAGCAGATTTCGGCGAGAGCGAGACGGAGGGTATCTCCCAATCAGAGGCCCTACTTGTCTGTACTGCCATTGTCCCACTGTTCACCCCCTCCAAACTGCTGGTGCCGTCTTCTGAGGAGGAACTATAGGAAGAATTTGCTGGCTTGGATACCGAGGCAGATATAACTCCTCCCTTCGCTGCTTCGGCAGCGGAGCTTTTCTCTTCCTTGCACTCCTTTGAGGATATCGACATCACATTAAAAGTGGGTCTCTCTCCTTTTCCTCATCATTATATATATATATATATATATTTTATCGCTGCTTGATGTTGCATTGATCTGTTCACAGGAATCCCCTGTTGCTAGGCCGGTAGTGACTGCAGCCTTTGAAGCCATTCTATCTGACACCTTGGCTATTGTTCCTGCTTCGTCAGCCACTTGTGCAGGTGTTTCTGAGATAATTCGCCCTGTGCCGGTGAGGGTGCAGTCTTCTACAGACTTAGCATTGTTGGACTTGAGGACCTCGGGGGAGAGTTCGGCCCTTATCCGGATCTTGGATTTCAGAGCTGAGACGGACCCAGTTAGGGGTTCCGCCTTTATACCGGCCGTAGTGATGACCATTGCACCGGAGTTAGCAATTCCCATGACAGTAATTATGGAAACTGAACTTTTGCCTCTTCAGTCCGTAGCCCCTGCCGCCTTGACATTGAAGGAACTGGCCGCTGAAGCGGGGATGGAAGAAGGGGAGGTATCTGCCACAGAGATCGGAGTATTGTCCATAACTGGCCCAGAATCAATCTCCTTGCTCTCGGAATCTGAGGAGGAGGAGCCCCGAGAAGAGGATGCTGAAGATGTGGGTATCACATTGGGGACCCAGGAAGCAGCCGCTCCAGCACTTATTAAAGTTGCCCCTACGAGTATTAAAATAGCAACCCCCGAGGAGATGGAGGTGGAAGGCCTCTTGGTTTCGTCAGGGATTGCAGAGAGAGCTCAGTTGGCACCTTCAGCAGACCTCCCATCTTCCTCTTCCCAGCCTGATGTTGCACTATGGGTGGATATTGACAGTGAGGTGACTTTCGAGGTAGCTCCAGTTCCTTCTCCTGGCTTCGCTTCATCTGAGAGTTTTGTCTAGCAAAATCTTGACATGCTGCGCCAGCTGGTGGAGTCCTAGCCTGGACTGACTTATCTGCGACTGAAGGAGATAGCCGAGCGTTTCACCGCCGGTCTACAGGCGATGGGCTGTCCCATGGAAATATGGGCCCAGCGGGTTCTATTGTTGTTAAAGTTTATACATCGCCGGGACTTCTTGGCACATATTATGTCTGACAGACTGGCAGCTTTGAAGTTGCAAAGGAAGGAGTGCAAGTCTGAGCTGGAGAAGATGGACTCGGTTCTTCAGGAGCGCCAATGCCAACTTCAGTCTCTGGCGCAGCGGGAGCAGTTCGTGCGCAGCCGGATAACCATCCTGGAGGCTGAACTGTTTGACATCTGGGCTGAACTGCAGCAGATAACAACTTCTCGACCGCAGCTTGCGGAGGAAGTAGCCCTGTTGGAGGGGCAGGTGGCGTCCTTTCAGGATGAGTCTGCTCGGCTACAGGAGGAGGAGGCTCGACTTCATGAGCTGGGGGCTGCCCCGCATGTAGGGCTTCTGGCCTTCGAAGACATATTCCGGCGCCCGTGAATATCTGTTTCCCCCCCTTTTTGTAATACAATTCCCCCTCAAGGGCCCTTCTTGTATTCCCTTTTTATTCAATGGAAAGGAATCTTTACACCAGTCTCATATGTGGTTTGTCCTTTACTTATCGCACCATCAATATTTCACGGCGATTTGGCAGTGGTTTCAGCGGTCCCTATGGGAATAGCCCGTACCTAGCAGGAGTGCGTCCACCCTTTCAGAGAAAGGATGGGGAACTCGCTCCACCGCGCGACGGTATCCGGAGGGTGCCTAAACCCAATACTGGGGGTAGCTGAATAAAAGAGGTTTAGAACATCGTCTGGAACAAATGGATGGTTCATCTCGGACATGTTTCAAAGCTGGTCGGGGCAATGTATCAAACGACCAGTGATGGATTTTATCATCGATATTGGGTTTATATCGACGCAAAGGAATTTCATAAGTTTCATCAGGATAGACGTAAGGTCTAGACTGGGTAGACTTGATCATAGGTGGGACGTGAAAAGGGTATGTGGTTTTCATCAGGACAGACATAAAATCTGAATTGGACAAGTTTTCATCATTGATCGGGCAATGTACCGATCAACCAATGGTTGGCTTCATCATCGATATGGGGTTTATATCGATGCAAAGGGATTTCATAAGTTTCATCAGGATAGACGTAAGGTCTAAACTGGGTAGGTTTTCATCATTGATCGGGCAAGGTGCCGGTCGATCAATAGCTAGTTTCATCATCGATATTGGGTTTATATCGATGCAAAGGGATTTCATAAGTTTCATCAGGATAGACGTAAGGTCTAAACTGGATAGGGTTTTATCATTGATCGGGCAAGGTGCCGGTCGATCAATAGCTGGTTTCATCATCGATATTGGGTTTATATCGATGCAAAGGAATTTCATAAGTTTCATCAGGATAGACGTAAGGTCTAAACTGGATAGGGTTTTATCATTGATCGGGCAAGGTGCTGGTCGATCAATAGCTGGTTTCATCATCGATATTGGGTTTATATCGATGCAAAGGGATCTCATAAGTTTCATCAGGATAGACGTGAGGTCTATTCCAGCAGGCTTTATTGCGGGTGGGACTTTGCCAAGAAATACGTAGGTTTCATCAGGATAGGCGTAGGGTCTATCCTGGTAGGGTTTTATCGTTGACCGGGCAAGGAGCCGATCGATCAAGGGAAGGTTCAGGAGTTTGATCAGGACGGACGTAAGGTCCGAACTGGCCAGGCTTTATCAGAATGATGACGGGTTTTATCGTCGGTGGGACATGTGAAAGAGGGTATGTAGATTTCATCAGGGTAGACGTAAGATCTATCCCGGAAAAGGCTTTATCATCGGTGGGGCATAGAGCCAGATGACCGACGGAAGGCTTCATCAGTGAAGGGGAGGTGAAGGCAACGTGCCGGTTGGCATGGAACTTTTGAATTACCACATTACCGACCCAAGCGCCCTTTCGGGTTTTCGCCGGAGCCAGCTCCCTCTTGCTTTTGCCCACGCGTCCTTTCAGATTTTCACGTGGCGGGGTACCCAATTTTGCCTGCAGTGCCCTTTCGGGTTTTCACCACAGCTGGGTTTTAGCCATTTTTGCCCTTGTCCAGAATGCCTGAACAAGTCTGGCGGGGTATCTCTATTTTCAACCCCATTTATATATATATATACTTTTTTGTCGTTTTCTTCCTCTTTTCCTTTTTTATTGTCTTTTCTGGGACCAGAAATTTCATCCTATGGACCATGGCGCCATATGTTTATTGTGGACACACGATCATTGATGTGGGTGTCAACATCAATGCAAAGGGAAGTAGGGTTTCATGATCTATCCAGACGAAAGGTCCGAATTGATTTAGAGGATATGGATAGCAGCTCGGGCACGAGGCCGTTTGCTGAAAATATGAGTTTCATCGTTAATGTGGGGTTTAACATTAACGCAAAGGAATAGAGTTTCATGATCTATCCAGACGGAGGGTCTGAATCGATTCAAAGAGCAGCATTCTGCTGTGTCAGAGCGGACGGAAGGTCTACCCTGGATGGGTTTTAGCGTCGATCAGGCAGCGTGCCAACCGATCGATAGCAGGTTTCATCATTGGTATTGGCTCATCCCAATGCCAGGATTTTATATGCTTCATCAGGATAGACGTAGGGTCTAAACTGGGTAGGGTTTTATCATTGATATTAGGCGAGGTGCCAATCGATCAATGGCGGGTTTCGTCATCGGTATTGGATTTATACCAATGCAAGGAGTTCATAGATTTCATCAGGGTAGACGGAAGGTCTAAACTGGATAGGTTTCATCATAGATCGGGCAGTGTGCCAATCGATCAACAGCAGGTTTCATCGCGGTGAGACGTAGAATAGGTTTCATCGGGATAAACGTAAGGTCTAAACCGGACAGGTTTCATCGTGGTGGGTCTTAGACAGAAACAAGTGGAAGTGTTTTATCAGAACAGACGGAAGGTCTATCTCGAGGTGGGCTTATTATCGAGGGAAATTTTTCTTTGAGCAATGCATGAAGGCTTCAACAGAATAGACGTAAGGTCCATTCCGGATGGGTTTAATCGTTGATCGGGCAAGGTGCCGGTCGATCGACGAGGAGTTTTATGGTGGGAGGTGAGGCTTTCTTTGAAATCACCACATTACCGACCCAAGCGCCCTTTCGGGTTTTCGCCGGAGCCAGCCCCCTCTTGCTTTTGCCCACGCGCCCTTTCGGGTTTTCACGTGACGGGGTACCCGATTTTGCCTGCAGTGCCCTTTCGGGTTTTCACCACAGCTGGGTTTTGGGACATTTTTGCACTTGTCCCTAATATAGGAGCAAGTCTGGCGGGGTATCTCTATTTTTAACCCCATTTTTTTTACTTTCTTTTTGTTCTTTCTTCTTCCTCCCTCTTTTTTTTAGAGGGTGACAGGTCGGAATGCCACCAGCTCAAGATGAGGGTAGCTTGGTTAGGGCGGAGTGCCACTAGACCAAGAAAGGGTAGCTTGGCTAGGGCGAAGTGCCGCTAGACTGAGAAAGGGTGTAGCTTGGCTAGGGCGGAGTACCACTAGACCAAGGAAGGGTGTAGCTTGGCTAGGGCGGAGTACCACTAGACCAAGGAAAGGGCAGCTCGGTTAGGGCGGAGTGCCACTCGACCAAGGAAAGGGTGTAGCTTGGCTAGGGCGGAGTGCCGCTAGACCAAGGAAGGGTAGCTCGGCTAGGGCGGAGTGCCACTAGACCAAGGAAAGGGTAGCTTGGTTAGGGCGGAGTACCACTAGACCAAGGAAGGGTAGCTCGGCTAGGGCGGAGTACCACTAGACCAAGGAAAGGGTAGCTTGGCCAGGGCGGAGTGCCGCTAGACCAAGGAAGGGGTGTAGCTTGGCTAGGGCGGAGTGCCGCTAGACCGAGAAAGGTTATAGCTTGGCTAGGGCGGAGTACCACTAGACCAAGGAAAGGGCAGCTCGGTTAGGGCGGAGTGCCACTGGACCAAGGAAAGGGTAGCTTGGCTAGGGCGGAGTGCCGCTAGACCAAGAAAGGGTGTAGCTTGGCTAGGGCGGAGTGCCACTAGACCAGGGAAATGGTAGCTCGGCTAGGGCGGAGTGCCACTAGACGAAGAAAGGGTGTAGCTTGGCTAGGGCGGAGTGCCGCTAGACCAAGGAAAGGGTAGCTCAGTTAGGGCGGAGTGCCGCTAGACCGAGGAATGGGTGTAGCTTGGCTAGGGCGGAGTGCCGCTAGACCAAGAAAGGGTGTAGCTTGGCCAGGGCGGAGTGCCGCTAGGCCAAGGAAAGGGTAGATTTTGTCCGATTACTCGGGGAATGTTGGTTGTGCTGGATGATACAGCTTCAGATGTCTTCCGTTGAGTGGCGAGAATTGGATTTCCCCTCGATGGTTAACAACCACGTAGGCCCCTCCTTCGTAGACCCTCTGTATCACATAAGGACCTTCCCAATTAATATTCAACTTTCCTTTTGGGTTGGACGCCATGACTTCCTTTTTCTTGACCATGACGAGGTCACCTTTCTTGAATTCTCGTCCTCTTACGAGTTTGTTGAATGCAGTGGCCATGCGAGCCTGATACATTTGGATACTCTTCTAGGCTCGGAGGCGCTTCCCTTCCAATTCAGCCAGTTCTTCTAGTCTTCTTTCTGCATTGGTCTGTTCGCCACGGGCCAGGCCATATTGGACTACCACTCTGAGTGACGGGACTTCCAGCTCTAGCGGAATCACTGCCTCTGAGCCGTATACCAGCGAGTATGGTGAGCACCCTGTAGGTGTCTTGAAGAGAGTGCGGTATGCCCACAGAGCTTCATACATTTTCTCTTCCCAGTCCTTCTTATTAGAACTGACGACCTTGGCCAGCAAGGTGCAGAGAGTCTTGTTAAAAGCTTCTGCCAATCCGTTTGCCTGTGGATTGTAAGGAGTGGAGGTCCTCCATTCGATCTTATATTTCTCAGCAAGCCGATAGACCTTCTGATTTCTGAAATGACTTCCATTGTCAGATATTATTCGGCTGGGTATCCCGAACCGGAAGATAATGTTCTGTTTGATGAATCTGGTGACCAATTCACCAGTCACTTCTCTTAATGCTATAGCCTCCGCCCATTGGGAGAAGTAATCTGTTATGGCCAGTATGTACTTATGTCCGGCCGAGGAAGTCGGTAGTGGCCCGACTACATCAGTTCCCCATTGTGCAAATGGCCAGCTGGGAACTGTAGGGTGCAGAGTTGTAGGAGACCTTCTAGGCACAGTAGCATGCTCCTAGCATTTCTGGCATGATTTTGCAAATTTACAGCAGTCTTCAAACATGGTGGGCCAATAGTAGCCCAGCTTCTTAATTTCTATCTTCATCTTGGGACCAGCCTGGTGGGCACCTGCTGTCCCAGCATGTGTTTCTTTCATCGCTTGCCAGGCCTCCTCAGTGGACAGACAGCGGAGTAGAATTTTCTTGCGTGCATCTGCCATTATTCGGAACAAAATTCCATTCCTGAGTTCATAAGAATATTTGATTCTTAGGAGTTTCATCTTTTCTTCTCTTTTCTGCGGCAGTTGTTGGTGTAGAAACCACTGCAGCAAGTGTTGTCTCCAATCAGATGCTTGTTCTGTGCTGATGGTGGCAACCTCGTCTTCTTCGGGGCACTCTTCTAGCATACTGGGGACTTGCCGCCGGTTCATAACGATAATGTTTAGTGTCTTATTTGGTGGGATTGCTAGTGAGCTAGCCAGCTTCGCCAGTGCATCAGCCTGGGCATTGTGTCCACGGCCCACATGCTTGAGCTCAACATGGTTGAATTTCGCCATGAGGCGCACAACTTTTTGGTGGTAGGGACTCAGTTCTGGCTTCCGCACTTCGAACTCCCCTTGGATCTGTTTTATTATCAACATTGAATCCCCGAATACTTGAAGCATTTGGATACCCATGTTGAGGCTGATATATAGCCCGATTATCAGAGCTTCATACTCGGCCTCATTATTGGTGCAGGGCTTGTTTATAGAACAGGAAGTATGCACGACCTCCCCTTCTGGTGATTTCAGCACAATACCGGCTCCAGCCCGTATTTTGGTCTTTCCATCGGAGTCTGTCTCTATTCTAGATGCTCCATCAAAGAATAGTTACCACATAACTGATTGAGCCTGGCAGGCCTCGAGTGTCTCATCATCAGGTAACTCGGTCCCTAGCATATCGTTTTCCGGCACAGGATGCTCTGCGAAGAAATCAGCCACGGCCTGTCCTTTTATCGCCCTCTGGGGTGTATAGGTAATATCGAATTCCATCAGGATCACTGCCTATTTGCCCAACCGGCCCGTCAGTACTGGCTGAGTCAATATGTATTTGAGCGGATCTGCTGCAGATATCAATCTAACTTCATGTGACAACATATAGTGTCGGAGCTTCTTGACAGCAAAGAGCAGTGCCAAGCAGGTCTTTTCTATGTAGCTGTAGCTTTCTTCAGTTCTAATCAGCCTCCTACTCAGATAGTATAAGGCTTGTTCTTTGCCTTTTTCATTTATCTGTGCCAGCATTGCCCCCAGGGAACAGTATGTGGCTGCGATATACAGTATCAAGGGCCTGCCCTTAATTGGTGCCCCCAGCACCGGAGGGGTCTTGAGATATTCTTTCAGCTTCTCAAAGGCTTCCTGACAGCCATCTTCCCAGGGGAACGGCACATCTTTCATCATGAGCTTGTGAAAGGGGTGGCATCTTCCCGACAGATTTGATATAAATCGTCGGATATAGGCCAGCCGCCCTTGCAGAGATCTCAGCTCGGGCAGATTCCTTGGTGGAGGGAGCTCCTGGATAGCCCTAATCTTGGATGGGTCGATTTCAATGCCCCTATGCCGGACAATAAACCTGAGGAATTTTCCACTGGACACGCCGAAGGTGCATTTCATGGGATTCATCTTGAGTTCATATTTACGCAGCCTCTGGAATACTACCCTCAGGTCTTGCAAATGGTCTTCGCTTCTTTTAGTTTTTACTACCAAATCATCAATGTAGCACTCTACTTTCTTGAAGAGCAAATCATCAAAGATCTTGGTCATAGCTCTTTGGTAGGTATCGCCGGCATTCTTGAGGCCAAACGGCATCCTTTTGTAGTGGAATATCCCCTTCGGGGTACGGAATGCAGTGTGAACTCTGTCTTTCTCAGCAATCCAGATTTGGTTGTATCCGGATGACCCATCCATAAATGATAGAGCCTCATGACCAGTAGTCGCATCGATCATCACTTCAGTGATTGGCACTGGAAAGTCATCTTTCGGGCAAGCCTTATTAAGGTCCCGGAAATCAACACATATTCTAATCTGCCCATTCTTCTTCTTTACAGGCACTATGTTGGCTAACCATGTAGTATACTGATTTTCTTCAACAAAGCCTACATCAATCAGCTTGTCAACCTCTTTGTTAATCTGATTTATTAATTCAGGGCGCATTCTCCTGGAAGGCTGCTTTACAGGGCTAGCCTCTGGGTTTATTGCCAATCGGTGCTATGCCACATCAGAACTCAGTCCTGGCATTTCATCATATGTCCATGCAAAGCAGTCTCGGAATTCTTTCAAGAACTGTACATACTGTTCCCTGGCAGCTGGCTCCAACAGTGCGCAGAGGAATGTCGGCCTTGGCTCATCTACGGTCCCCAGATTTATTTCCACAAGCTCATCGACGGTGGCCTGACCTCCATCTTCGACCTCGGGCGGGGCTTCTTGCAGGTCAATGAAGCCTCCCGGGATATAATCTTCTTCAGTTTCATGACCCTCTGTTTCATCATACTGGTCATCAGCGGGTGCTGGCTCATCATATACGGCCAATATTGTTGGATTCTGTCTAGTCTACCCCGAGGACGTGACTGGTTCAGCAGGAAACTCAACAATGGAGTCTTCCGCCCTTAGAGGCTTTTCTGGTGCAGGCTCCCTTGAGAGATCATCATCCTGTAGAGCCCAGACTTCTTCCAGGATGCGCTCAAACTCCAGGCATTCCCTCAGCTCTTTGGCTACTTGGTCTTCATCCGGGGTTCCCGTATCAAACTTTGCTTCAGCATGGAACAGGTCCTCTTTGCAAGGTAGGTCTTCCCAGCACCAATCTTTCTTTGCTTCATCAGACGTCCCCGTCTCCGGCTGACTGTCTGGGGCTTCATTGTTCATTATGGATTGATAAATGATTTCTTCATCTTCCGAGGGGTACTTGTCATATCCCACCTCGGGAGGGTCTTCATGTTGGTAGGAGACAGAGATGACGTTCACCTCAGCTTCATAGTATTCTTGAAGGGTATAACCCAATCCCAGGTGCTGAGTGATCTTCCTCAGTTCTTTATCATCCCGGGGCGAATCCCATAGCTCATGGAACACCTTCTTTTGGGCAACAGGTTGTAGTGATGGCATCTGCATTTTAGAGAACATCTGCGAAACCCGCTGGGTAGTATAGTCCAAGCCCGTGATCGACACCATCCGGTTTGCAGATTCTTCAGGGACCATGCAGTCTTGATCATCATCTTCGACTGCCTCCTCGGTGTAGAATATGGTAGGAGGCTCGCAGAAGCAAGGGATTTCCATAAGCTTCAGTGGTAGCACCGTCTGGTATTCTAGGCTGGCAATGGGTTTGACCAAACCCTGTGGAACCTCCACCTGTGTGTATTTTTCTTTCATTTCTTCATCGATATCATCTGGGTGAATGCTAGGAGG
This sequence comes from Amorphophallus konjac, assembly GCA_022559845.1. NCBI lineage: Eukaryota > Viridiplantae > Streptophyta > Magnoliopsida > Alismatales > Araceae > Amorphophallus > Amorphophallus konjac. Next base: position 157,133,560 of record CM040121.1, read on the forward strand.
GGTGATCCGAGCAAAGTCACCAGCATAAGAGATGTGAGATACCTCATGCTTTTTAATATAGCCCTTTGGTGGCGGGGGAGACCAGTTTCTTGCCTTCGTCGCCGGCTTTTTCTGGCTGACCACAGCCTCTTTCTCTTCACAATTTTGCGACACCTCAGTGTAGTAGGATGCATCGAGCATATGACACTCGAATACTTCGAAGGGATGCAGATTCGCAAACACCCTCTCTTCTTTTCCTTCATGGCAGCATTTGATGCACTGATGTAGCGTGGATGGCACTATTTGATATTCATGCAGCCACGGTCTCCCTAGCAGGGCCTTATATGTGGTGTTGGAGTCGATTACATAGAATCGTACCACGGTAGTGAGATCCCCCAATGTGAGGTTAAAATCAGCCACCCCAAGGGGCATCTCACATTTCTGGTTGAATCGCGCAATTTTCATGTCTCTGACCTTGGTAAGCTGCAGATCAAAGTAATATTTTTGGTAGATGCGGTATGGGAGAATGTTCACGGCAGCCCCGGGATCTATCAGTATCCTGCTCAGTGGCTGACAGTTCAGGGAGCCCCTCATATACAGCGGTCTGTTATGGCAGGAATTCGGAATCAGCATGTCATCCTCTGTGAATGTAACTGACGGCCCAGAATTCACTTCTGTCAAGAGTGTTTCATATTGTGCCGGTGACTGCAAGGCATCAACAATTGCTTGGCGAGCCTCTTCACTCAGAGAGAGAATCTCCCAGATGGAGAATCTGGTAGGGAGCTTCTTTAGCATTTTCATGATCCGGCTGCCCACCCTGACATTAGACAGTTTCATTTCTTCCACCCATCGGGGTTTTGGAGGTTCATGTAGTGTCCTTGGCCTCTACTGACCAGTGCTGGCTTCAACCTCTGGACTGACTTCTTGGGGGGCTTCTTCTATAGCAACGGCCCCTGGTGCCGTTAGAGGGTTATCCCCTTCTTTCTCATTCTGCTTGTAGGCTACAGACGCCGATTGCTGAGGTCTCTTGCCTTTATCTGGCCCAGCCTTTATCGACTGCCCATTTTCTAGACTAGACAGAAATTCCAGAAATGTTGGAGTTTGACCTCCTTTCTTCTTTTCTTGGTACAAGCCGGCAAGGGGAGGAACCTGGACACCTCGTACCTCCGGTTCGGGAATCTGGTAGGGCTGTTCCCCTCTGAACATAAGGTTATGATTAGCTGGTGGTGGGCGCCCCCACCTTCTTCTGGAGCGTGTTGCATGTGCTGAGGTTGAGGCCTCGGCATGGTTGGCTTCTAGCGGGGCATTTGATGTTTCATCCTCATCATTCTCCCCGAGCGAGGTAAAGAGTGCCGACAGAGTGTTACATTGTACTGTCACGACCCTCTTTCCCTTCTTGGACTTGAGCCGTCTCTCCTTTTTCTGGGAATTTGGCTTTATTGGCCCCTGCCCCCAGAAGGGTTCAGTCTCAGCTTTTTCTTGTTCTGCCTCTGACTGCTCTTTAATTTTCAATTCTTCGAGCTGTTCCCAGAGTATACAGTCTTTCACCAGCAGGTGCCCGGGCTTTTTCTGCTCATATTCATCGAGCCCATTAATATACTGCTGTAAACGCCTGGCTGCAGGACTTACTTCCTTATGTGCAGGTAGGGGGACTTGTCTTCTCCGATTATGAGTGGGGATCTGGATGACTGGCCCCGTCTCAGCTGTGCGCCATACTGGCTTTACTGGAGGCGGTTCAGGTCTTGGTGTGACACCGCGGATAACTGCTCTATTGGTATTGGCTGCGGGAGTCTTCTTTCTGTTCTTTATGGGTTTCATCTGCCATCCTTCCTGATCCTTCAGTGGGGCGAGGAAGCAAGCTTCATAAGTATGCCTGGTACATTCTTCAACGGCCTCCTTAGGCAGCTGCTGGTAGATTGAAATCATATTGGCGGCCATTTTTAATGCCGGAGGCTCATGTGGACGAGGTGGCTCTACCTGGTAATCTCCCAGCTGTAGCTTGCCCTTTTTGACAATGCCTTCCATAATATCTTTGAAAACGTAGCAATCTTCAATCGCGTGCCCCAGCGCACGGTGATATGGACAGAATAGCGGATCACCTTTCTTTGCCGCGTCATCGGGTCTCTTTGGTTCAGGGAATGTTACCTTGTTGAACTTGTATGCCCAGTTGAATAGTGCGGCTGTCTTATCTTTTGGGAAAGAGTACGGCTTTCTCATTTTGTTTCTCAGAGAGACCTTATCTTTTCTTTCTGCTGTGTCTGCTGGCGGGGGAGCTTCATCTGCCCCCTTCTTCCCTTTCTGTTGTTCGAAGGTTCTGAAATCGATGGTGTTGGCCTCAGAGTGCGATGGTCGTCGATCATTAGATTTCCCTTTCGGCACAGTTGGAGCATTGGCCGTCGGACGCTTAGACAGGAACGTCTCGACCTCCGCCACTATATTGTTCAGTCGGTCAAATGTTCTGACATCTGCACCAATCATCTTTTCCAGTACCTCTCTCCTGAGGCTCTGCTTACATATTTGCACTGCATCTTCTTGATGAGGAGGTCTTCTGCATCTCATAGCTAAGTTCCTCCACCTTTTGATGTAGTCCAGTGATGTTTCATCTTGCTTTAGCCTGGTTGCGTATAGTTCTGCTATTGTAATTTCTCTTTCTGTGACGTGAAATCTGTCGCGGAACTTTCTTTGCATATCAGGCCAATCGGTCACTGACCCAGCCGGTAGGCTTGAATACCATTCAAAGGCTATCCCGGTGAGGGATGAGCCGAAGAACTTAAGCAGATAAGCTTCATCAGCTGCCAAGTCACCCATAATTGTGGTATAGTAAGCTATGTGCTCCCTGGGAGAGCCCTGGCCATTAAATTTCTCAAACTTCGGCGGCTTACTAACGCCTGGCGGTAGTCTCTTAGCAGCATACTGGGGAGGATACGGTACCCTGTACACATCATAGGTACTAGCATCATCACCAGTCTTTTCAGACAGCTTCATCTCCATAATCTTTTCAATCATCAGCTTCTGGGCTATGGCTGGATCTATGTTTTCCGGGAAGAAGTGAACTGGTTGCTGACTGTAAGGAGTTGTCATCACAGTTGCACGCAAGGTAGGCGCGGCAGGCTGCGTCTGAGGTACAGAGGGATGAGCTACCGTCTGCTGCAGAACGGGTTGGCTTGGCGCTTTGCCCTTATCAGTCGGGAGAGGATTAGCTGGAATAGCCATTTCTGTTGAGCTGGTAGTCTGCCCCACAGGCCCGGCTTGCTTGGAGACCGGTGTAACTTCATGCCTCTCATTTAGCTGTCTTCTGAGAGCATTGATCTCTTGTTGGTATCTTCTAAACATCATCTGGATCATGGGATCCAGGGTTGACGGGATCTGTAGATCTTCTGAAGTCCCTTCAGCATTATCAACGAAGGGATTGTCTTCCTCCTCCGTTGTCACCACATTAACTGTCATAGTGGTGATCTTGTAGGCTTCATCATTAGTCTTCATCTTATCTTTTGCCGCCTGGCCTCTTCTTGTGACGGGGCCTGATCTGGTTGCTAGTCTGAGCAGTTCATCTAGCTGTGTCGGTAACATATCCTGCCCTTTGACAAGCCCGGCCATATTACAGGCAAAGATCTGCATCCTTTCCCTCTGCCTGTGGATTTTCCTTCTCACCTGATCGGGGTATTTGAGCCGGTCAAAGACTGATATTCTTTCTCTAGCTTCTTCCCTATGCAGGTCTTCTTTCCTATACCCGGCTCTGTGGCCTTCTTCATAATCATTGGAATCGGAGGAGGAGACTCCGAGCATCACTTCTTGAAGGGTTTCTTTTTCTTCTTCATCCATGGTGCCCAAGGCACGGGATAATCTTTGCTGCCCGAGGGCGGAGTTCCCTAGGTAGTGAAAGTAGTCTTGAGCCACTTGTTTCATCTCCTCTTGATTGTGCCTTCGTGGCTCTGGTTGGAGCATCAATCTTTCCCGGCTCTTCTGCTGATAAGCCAGTCTCTCCACCTGAGCAGTCAAGTGCTCGGCTCTACAGTATTTGAATATATCGGCCTGTCTGGCACAGGCTCTTGGTCTTCTTAGAGTGGCAGCAGCGACCGGTTCGCTTATTCTCATTTTCTCTTCCTCCCTGAACCTTCTACCCCCATCTTGGCAGCGGTTGGCAGCATAATTCTTTCTTTCCCATCTTTTGCCCCCATCCATGGGGTGGGTGACTGTGAGGTCTTCCTTCTGCTGATATCTTTTGCCCCTCATCCTGGGGCGGATAGTAGTCAGATTTCTTCCTTCATTCCCTTTCTCATCTCTCCTACCCCAAGCCCTGGGGTGAACAGCAACAGCATTTCTTATGTCTTTTCCTTCTTCTCTTCTGCTTCTTGCCCTGAAGCGGACAACAGTGGTATCAGCAATGTTCTCTTCCTCTTGAGCTGGGACCCAGCTCTGGATTTTCTTCGGCCGCCAGATCTGCCTGAACTTGGGCGGCTTCGGCGCCAGTGGCCTTCTATCCTCCTCTTTCGTGTCGACCCTCCTGGCAGCTAGTACCCGGAACATGTTGGTAGTAGGCACCATCGGCACGATCGTGTCTGGCTTGACCGCCCTTGGGCGACCACTAAGGTTTACCCGGACATCTCCAATCAGCATTGTCTTTCCTGAGTTGGATATCCGACGACCCGCAGCAGTGGGTCGGGCTCTCCTGTCGGATCTCCTCCTTCTTCCAGCAGCAAAGGGTGCGCCCCTTTTCGCCTCGTGATGGACGAAGCAGGCCACGACCTCAGGAGTATCTTGCATCGCCTGGCTCATTTTGGGGCTGGTAGCTTGCGTCAATGTCTCGACAACAGTCCTTTGCTCCTGGTTGTCAATCTCGAGCAAGTCAGTGAAGATGAGGCCCAGGCAGTTGGGCATCCCAACAGCAAGCGGCATCGATCCGAACGAAAGAGGTACCGCCAGGTAGCCTTCTCGAACATGCACATCGATCGCTTGTTGATCAAAGCATACAGACATGATTCCAGCCGTCATCGTAGCTTCCTGAAAATAGAGAAAGCACGGAATCAGAAATTTGAGGGGGGGCCCACTGGGCCTCCTATTTTGGCGTAGAGATGAAGGGAGACTAGGTCCCATCGGGCGTGCCAGACCTATGGACGCGAGATTTTTCTCCTCTTTTTTCAATTTTGTTTTTTATTTATTTATTAATTTGGTTTGTTAGGCGTGCCAGTCACGTGTGTGACGATTTCATTGTGCGCTCGACTTGACTTGATCAGTCGATTGTGAAGTCCGAGTCGGGACCAAAAGTCCGCCATACCATAAAGGATATGACGTTAATTACGCCCTTCCTAAGAAGGACAACCCTTGATTAAACGCCAAAATAGGAGGCCTCAGAAGGCAATCAAAATATTAATGTGCGAAATAAAGGCTTCATGCTTAAGGAAGAGGACGAATGGAGGGCGGATTTATTTAGTTCGACGGACTAAATCGGGCGGCACAACCTTTAACTTTGAGCCATACCGGGTAAGGATAGAAGACCATCCACGCAGTGGCGGGACGGAATTCGGCTAATCATTAAGGTATTCCCTTTTGACACTTCCACTCGACCGGATGCTCCAAATAGGTTCGTTTCCCCCGAAGATGGAGCCGGATGGGAAGTGTATCGGAGACACCCCCTTGACTCATCGGGGTTGATGACATTGGACTAGATTTCGGCAGCACCTCCCCTCAACTTGGAACATGCCCAAGGGGAAATAGGTGATCATCCACAGAGTGCCGGGATGAAAACAGAAAGAGAAAGGCACTGGGCCCTGGCACGATGTGATGTTGGGGATGGTTCCCCATTTATTTATTCCATGTGGTGTACCCTGTGACCTGCAGATATCCCTTGAATTAGTGTGGCTGGGTGCTCAAGGATTGGGCAGAGGAGGAGAGGCTCTCGGCATGGCTGTAACGAGCATAAGCAGGCTTCCCGGCGCGGGGGAATGGGTTCTCGGCATGAGGCTCTCGGCATGGTTTTGAAGAAGGAGGAGGGCGCTCTCGGCGTGAGGTTCCCGACGCGGGGGAAAGGGGCTCTCGGCATGAGGCTCTCGGCATAGTTTTAAAGAAGGAGGAGGGCTTTGTAGAGGTTTGTGGGGTTCTACGGTGCTCTGTTTTGGGGATTTTTCCTGGGATTCAGGTAACAGCTAGGGGGTTTTAGGATGCAAACAAGGAGGGGGCCGAGGGCTCTACCAAGTCACCAGATTGACATCAAGAGTCACATGGGTAGAAGGGATTCGAGGGATTGAAGTCACCAGGCGTTCGAACCCTCTGGAGCAGGCTTTATGCCATTCATATCGCCGACCATCCAGGAGATCAAGAGATGACTGTCTCTGATCCCTGTAATGGCCCCAACGGCTTAGGAAACTCGAGAGGACTATGGACTTCGCAACGTTTAAACCATCGATGTCATCGAGGGAGAGAGAGGGACAAAGCCCAGAGATCCACGGTAAGGATCGGGGCTCTGTTACCTCCTTTCCATCTGAAACAATCGTGCATATAGGCACAAGAAATCACTAAAATTCTAAACATCCGAGCAATTAATGCATGCGGGGGATAACATACATTCCGAGAGAGAGAGCACAGGAAGGAGAGGGCCAACCAACACCATTTCATCGGAACAACCGTGGAGTTGCATTTCACTGTTTCATCGTTTACATCATTCATAGAACGAAGGGGACAGAGGGAAGAAAAATAGACTAATACTCTATCTCCTCGACAACAGGGCAATCCCTTCACTTCGAAAGCGGAAAACGGAATCGAAGCTTTTACATCAAAAGAAAGGGAAGCAGGAAGGGATGACGGCAATAAAGGGAAGGGGAGGGCGGAGCATCAACTCCTCTCCCTCCCCTAGCACCCCACCTTCTCCTTCCTTCCGACCTCGCAGTAGCTTTTCTTCTCTTCTCTCTTTTTATCTGGCTATCTGGAGACGCTTTTCTTCGCTCTTTTTTTTCTTTGCTTTCTTTTCTTCTTGCCCTCTCTGTCTCTGTATCTCCTCCTTCTCCTTGTCTGTCCTCTCCTTTGTCTTCTGTCTTGTGCTCGAGAGAAAGGGGGTTTTATAGGCATGGTGCTCCCCCTTCTCGGTAGGGTCCCCCCGGCGCGCAGACCACAGGTTCCCGGCACGCTTCAGTTGAAAGCAGGAGGCTTCCCGGCGCGCTTCGGTTGAAAGCAGGAGGCTTCCCGGCGCCAAATGATGTAGCTTCCCGGTGCCGCCCCACATGGGCTTTGGGCCCTGGTGAGGAGCTCTCGGTGTCACACTAGTGAGCCCATTTAGGGCTTTTAATATTTTACACTTCCTCACCAGTAGGCTTGAGCTGTCAAAGCTACCTAATCTGCCCTTTCATTTGTCGGTCCTTTGAACCTGTCAGAATAGGTGAAGGCCCATTAATTGGTGAGTTGACATAGTCTTATCAGAATATTTCCGGAGGTTTTCATCAGTCAATAGACTGCAATTCTTCATCAGTACTGCCATCTGAGCGAAGATAATACTGGACATCAGCTTGACCGGGAAAGGCCTCAGCTGGGTGATAACTTCAATGACGACTCTTCTGTAATTCTGGCTTTGCAGGAATTCCTGAGAGCTTCATGTCTGGTTCTTATCTTCGGTCTCATCTTTGTTTTCAGTTATATTTCAGGTGTCAACAGGAACCAACACAAGCTCTAGCGCCTGCTATCTCAATCAAGACTAAGCAAAGCAAAGAAAGAAAAACACACGCCGGAGCGTGGAATAAGGAATAAAGGAAAACACACCGTATAGGTGGAACAAACAAAGTAAAGAAGAGATATGATGAAAGAGAAAGCTATTGCCCAAACTAAGGAAAGATGTGATCGCCACCAAGGTAGAAACAAGTCAAAGACCTTATAAATACCTTAGAATAGGAGGATGATGTACCCACCCACGGGAGAGAGAAAACAACTAGGAAACTGCAGCTCCGTCAGATGTAACGGTCGAAGGAAGATGAGCCACAGAAAGTGTGACGGTCTTACGATAGACCGCTACAATACTATAACACGCCTGTGCCAGACCGTCAGAGCTTCTGCAAAATAAGAAGTTGGGAATCTTTTGATCTCCAAGCTTTCCAGCTGGCCAGAGAGCTTGGGCCTAGTGATATGGACTCTATAAACCTGCAAGAGAGTGTAGAACACAAGAAAAACAAACCAGATTAGCCCTTAGACAAAGTAGTATCAATAAATCCAAGAAATTTAAGAACATGCAAAAGGAAAGGGAAATACCGAGGAGGTTGGTTTTTTAACCCCTCTGGGGTGTTTTAAAAGATGGGAGGATGTTATGAATGAATGCAGTAAGTGCAAGAACGTGGGAGATGGAGAGGGACAATGCTATGATGTTTGAAAGGGAGAAAAGACAGTAAGATGACAACTTGACTGAACTAAACCCTTGGAAACGATACTCCCTGAACTTTGGAAGTTGATGGACGTGGGAAGCAGCTCTCCTTGGTTGGTTCTGGCTCCAGGATGCGGCAGCACTTCGACGCAAACTCCAGATGTCTCCCCCCTCAAGCCATGAAGTGAATGGTTCTATTTATAGACCCTCAAAGTCTAGGTTCGAATTAAGAGGATAATGACTAGAATTTTATCAAAAACTTGGATAAATCTTGAAGATAATACTCCCTAGAGTCCACAAAATCAAACAAAAGCTTCTTAGGATGAGTATCGAGAGAGAAACCCTCAAACCAAACTCCTACTCCGATCACAGAATAGTAGAGCAAAGGCCAGGCTTGTCAGGAATCTCGGTTGGATGTAATGGCCGCTCGATAGACCGCCACACTAATGTAACGCTCCAGCCTTGGACCATCACACAACCCTATCCACTATAAGATAAGATCAACGGGGGAAGTTTGCGAACGTTGGACTCTTCAAGAAGGTAACGGTCAAGGGTAGATGCGTCACAACCAATGTAATGGCTGCACAATAAACCGTCACACCCAATGGATAGGCAAAATATAAGCTTGAAAGGAAGCCTTTAAACTTAAGGACTCTGGAAGGATGTAACGCACCATGGTAGATGCGTTAGAGCACTGTAACGCCCCATCAAAGGACCGTTAGAGATAATAGAGTGCAAAATGAAATGAGAGTTTGCTAAGCTTCATCCAGCAGAAAGGGATAAGGAACCAGACCCAACCAAGGAGATATGACTCATGAACTGGACCTTAATTTGACCAAGAAGGCCCAATAAAGGTGAACAAGTTGGAGCATCATATAGAATGAACAAGGAGATGACCCAACTTATTGGTCATAAAACGGGTGTCAACAGATGCCCCTCCTTAACGTCCTCTTTGCAGGGGAGCGAGCGGAGGTGAAGCGAAAGCGAAAAATGGAACATGGAGATGAAGCGAAGATGAAGCGGAGTGGACTAAAAAGTGGGCGTTAAGGCGAACGACACCCGTTCTCAACCAACAAGCGACAGGAATTTTCTGGGAAACTTCAAACTAATCGCAAGGAAAGGTAACCAAAGGGCACATGTCTGGATGAACTAACAACTAAGGAAAGGAAAACACGGCCAGCGGTCGGAGCAACAGAAAGGAAAGAGATGATTAACTAAACTCCAGACAGGAATCTTCAGCTAACCAAATCAAGCGAGTAGACCGAAGGAAACCTTCTAATTCAGAGAGGAATGACTCTCCTTATTCGAGATCATTAAACACAGTTATTCACCATCACTGAGACACCTAGACAGATGAAGGTTCGTGAATGCTCAAAAGATGCGTATGATGCATGCTGGGCTAAAGGAAAAAGAAATTATTTAAAATGAATGCAAATAAAAAAAGAATAACAAGATACTCGAGAATAGTATTGCTAGACCGGAGAAACTAGGGTCAAGACACCATCTGCAACCACGGCGTGCAAGACAGAACCATCGTCCCCAAGCTTTTCAAACCTAACGGCCTATCCAATGATTAATCACGTGTACTTAGATCATCATCATTTTTGTTTAAGAGGAACATCAGATTCTAGAACACATGAATGACCAGCCGGTTCTCGAGATAATATATCATATATAAATTATAGTAATGCATTAAGGGATAAGGAATCGAGATACAATACCTGACTTACCTTCCTGGCGAGCGGATGATGCATGAACTTCAACAAAGAGGTTAGCCACCAATGATAAGAAGCATAATCAAACAAGCATGAATTGCATTGATAAGATAAACCATTCAAGCAAATGCGATCATTCATCACCATTCATTAAATTGCTCTGAAGCATGTAACGATCTAGTAAGGGTGCGTTAGACGTCCCTGACGGATCCACCTCGGGCCGTCAGAGTCTGGCGGCTCACATCCTTAAAGACATCATTTTAAATGACCTAACGGTCCATAGAGGACGCGTCAGAGTAGTGTGACAGTCTCACGATAGACCGTCACATTTCCTGAGCGTTCAAAAAAATAAATCGAACGGTCACTTCCTCCATTCGCTCGTAAACGCCAAAACCACACCAAAAACTCAACACCCCCAAAACCCCACCGTTCCTCCTCCGTCCGACGAACCATGGCCGGCGGCGAGCCGTCCCAGCCACCGAAGAAGAGGGAAAAAGGGAAGAAGAAGATGGCCATCCGGCGATTTCGAGCACGGGTGGATCAAGAAGGAACCCCACCGGCGGCGAGCCCTCCGACGAACGAACTAACGGAGGAAGTCCCTCCAATGACTGTGGAAGAAGCTGAGGAAGCCATTGGGAAGACCATTGGCGAGGAAGAAGCGACGGCGAGGGAGAAGAAGAAGAAAAGGAGCCAAGACCCCGAGGTAGGCCGATTTCCCTAAAATTCCAATTGTTAATTTTTTTACGAGCATGCATGTGTGTTTGGAGGGTAGCCATGGGTCTGGGGACCCCTTAGGAATGATTGTAGGCCTCCATGGCCATTTTAGGAGCCAAGGAAAACAAAAGGGACAACGCCCTATTGCAGAGAACATGACAGTCGTTGCAGCGACCGTCACAGGCCTGACGCACTACCCCTGGTGCGTCAGAGGACTGTGACGCATCACCCTAGGGCCGTCAGAGAAACCAGAATCAATTTTTTGGGGATTTTTAGTTATTCAATTTTTTTATTGTTTTATTCATATGAAATGCAATGCAATGAAATTATGATCGAATGACTGGCTTGTGCTCTAATTGTGCAGGGGAAAAGAAGAACGAGGATCTCTTGGCTTCAGATCCGGGCAGTATACCAGGCATTGCACGAGTACCAGAGAGAGGGATTGGCTGGGATGGGATTCGCCGAGGTGCTTAGCATTGAGGTGACCAGGATGGATACCCTGCTCTTGTACGCACTGCACGAGAGGTGGGACCCCGTGAGCCGGGCTTTCATCTTCCCTTGGTGATCCCCACATTAGAAGACATGGTGAGGATCACCAGATTACGAGTCCACGGAGCAGCAGTGACCGGGTGGACATATGGAGATTATCGGAAGATGGCCCAAGAGCTACTGGCCTTAGATCTGATCAGGCCGGGGCACACATCATCCCAGCTCTCGAGGTCGAGACTACAGGATAGCTTGGGACTGAGAGGAGCGGCTATAGCAGTCGGCGAGCTCCCCGAGCAGCATATAGACCGAGTGATAGAGCAGGTACGCCCATGAGTGGCGGCAGAGGCAGGACAGGAGGGAGATCGAGTCCTGAGATGATTTCCAATGCTGTTGTTCGGAAAGCTGCTTTTTTCGACCCGATCTGACGTGATCAGCTGCAGGCTACTGCCACTGCTAGAGGATTTGGGCAGAGTGGGGAAGTACGCATGGGGAGTGGCAGCGCTCGCCTTCCTCTTCGAGTCGCTCAGCACTACAGACCGACGGACGATGTTGGGTGGCTTCTCGCCTTTGGTACAGGTAAATGCTGAACTCTAGATGCTTTCTATATGATTATGATTCTGCAAATGCAAATGATGCAATTTACTGACACTCGACCTTAAATGTAGATCTGGAGCTTCGTGTACCTCCCGGGGATTGGGCGAGGTAGTCAGCTACATCCCGAGCGGATCCCCATCGCGAGGCGGTGGGTGGTAGCGAGGGATAATAAATCGATCAATCGGCTGACCCGGGCCATCCAGGATGATCTTGACTCATTCCCACACACAACGGTAAGCTGCGAACTTAAACTTTCTATATGCTCTTAAATGCTGCAAAAAAAGCTTTCTAAATGCTCATGAATGCTTCTGAATGGATTAACATGACCTTTTTAGGTGAGATGGACCCCATACCGGGATGAGGGCTACGAGGGACAACCTTGGGTGAAGGCGTCCCTGGCATACAGCGAGCGAGACATATGGCTTCACTACATCAACGTGATCGAGCCCCTGCACTACCGGTTGATCCTGAGGACACGGGGACTTCATCAGCCAGAGGTGACGTTCCCCCGTAGAAATGATGAGCGCCCGGGCAAATCTTCAAAGGGCATTAGCGGAGACGTCGACTGGTGCACCCGGAAGGCCAAATATGTGCATGATTGGAACAAAAGAGGCAGGGTGGTGAAAGACCGGGCGGACAGCGACGAGACCTACCTCAAAGCTTACTCCCACCGGTATGGTGACCAGGTGTTCAGAGGCACTCGACGGCCGGTATGAACTTCTAAACTCAAAACTCTATCTATTTAAATTAATGCTTCTATATGCACTGACATATGCTTTCTAAATGCATCTAGACCCACAGGGAAGAATAGCCGAGCTCGAGGGACTCCTTCATGCCACCATCCAGCAGCGGGATGAGTACCAGACTACCTTGGAGCTTTTGGTGAGTTTCTACACTTAAGACTTAAATGCTTATGATGCAAATGGCTAACTTTGACTTCTAAATGCAGCGGGGCCGAGGGAGCCCATAGGACCGGACCAGACGCACCGTCCTTCTCTTCACAGCCTGCCGGGGAACGGGCTGAGCGAGATGCAGATTTTACCCGAGCTGTAGCTCGAGCCGAGGAGGCCGAGGCTACCCTCGCAGAGCGGGTAAGAATCTAAACTTGAACCTAAATGCTTCTGATTTAAACTTAAAATGCCTAATGGACTGACCATGATAAAATGCAAAATGCAGGCGAGAGAACTGACCGCGGCTTTGGCCGAGACAGAGCGAGCTCGAGCAGAGACCGAGCGGTCCCGAGCAGAACTGGACCGTTCCCAAGCTGAATCAGGGCGTCTTCAGGCAGAGGTGGCCCGACTAAGCGGGGAATTGGAGCGGGCAGCCACCCAGACTGCAGACCTTGATAGATACCAGACCGAGGCTCGGGCGGCGCGACTCCAGGTGCATGACTTAAAGATAGAACTCCAGGCCGTGGAACGGATAGTCCGGATGATCAGCCGAGGCCCTGTGCTGAGTGCATCCCGGAGTGCTGTAGCAGGAGGCACACGGAGCGGAGGACCGAGCGGATCGGTATGAAACTACCAGGCTAGTTCTTCCGATCGATGGAGGAACGAGGAGGCGGATCGGAGACGATCACGAGAGGAGGAGCACAGCGCCATGGGGCCGCCAGCCAAGCGGCAGGAGGGTGCCGGTGATAGTGAGGGCCCGAGGGATAGACCGGCCGAGTGATGTATTTTCTTTCTTCTTTGACACCCACACTTGTACATGACTTATGTGGATGAAATGGAATGATAGAAATGAAATGAAAATCTTTTTGAGTTTTATTTTTTTATGTGTATGAATGAATGGATGAATGTGAGTATGAATGAATGTAATGAAATGGATGTGAATGTGTGAATGAATGGATGAAGATAAATGTGTGGATGGGAATGTAAATGAATGGGGATAAAGTGTAAGACCGGTAGGTCAGACCAAAGGGAGAAGGGAAAGAACAGAAACCTGCAGCAGAAGGTGTGACGGTCTGGTGTAGGAGCGTCAGATCCATGTAACGCACCAAGATAAGGCCGTCAGAGACGACAGAGGGTGGACTGAAAATTGTATAGCAGGAAATGTGACGGTCCACTGATGGAGCGTCAGAATCAGGTGACGGTCATAGACTAGACCGTCAGACATGACAGAACGATATTGGGCTAAAAATGTGTAGTAGGAAGTGTGACGGTCCGGAGATGGAGTGTCGGAGCTATGTGCCGGTCTTACGATAGACCGTCAGAGAACAAACTATATTCTGAGATGGATTCTGCCGTGAGAGCCCAAACTCGAGGTAAAGAGACCTTAATCCACACTAGAACCCTCCTAGGCTTAGGATAAGACTTTCTAACCCCAATCTTATCGTTCTCGCACCAAAATCAAGCCTTTATAAGCTAGGAACAAACCCAAAAAATGCAGCTTTCATTAATTCTCTGCTACAAGGGTTGAAAACTCCATCAAAGGGCAAGGAACATCATGAAGAGAAGCTTTGGAGCGATGATCATGGAGGAGAGAGTCTACATCGGTCCTAAAGCAGCCAAGAAGGAGCATGGGGAGCTGCAAAGGTTGACATCCATCCCCAAGCATCTGAGCTCAAGTGCCCAAAGAGTGGTAAGTTCCAGTTGACTTCAAAAGTTCATCAATTTCTACACTTTCTATACCACTTATGATTCTTCTTTCTTCTTCTTCTTCTTTCTTTAGCCTCTTCCTGGTCCAAGGTGTTACTCCAACTTAAAGTGGGTGGCTCCCATGGTCAAAGAACTCCCTTTAGAAGTTTTATCCATCCTTAGGGCATGGCACCTCCAACCTTTGTTAGTTTTGGCCAAGAGCTTCCAGAAATTGTCTTTAGATTGGGCAAGCATTTCAGTCCTTATAGAGTTATGGCATCCACAAACATACACCTTCCTCTTCCCTTCCTTTGAAGCTACAGTCCTATTGGAGGAGGTAGAGACCTACCTAGACCTTGCCAAGACTAAAGTAGGGGAGGAAGATCTAGTGTGCCATACGGTCGAACCTATTGACCTATCCTTGATCTTAAGTGATTTCATACACAACCCGAAGGATGTAAGGACCATGATCAGCCCAAACCATATTCACTTGATACCCATGGCTCAATGGATAGTCTCTCATTGTAAGAACAAGTGGGAGAGATATGAAGCCATTGCCAAAGCCGTGTCAGTTTGCTTATGCGGAGTCTTCCTCTTTACTACCACCGACCACCTCCTAGATATCCAAAACCTTAGCATCATCAGTGGACTGTGGCGGGGTTTGTCTATTTCTCAAGCAGTCCTTTCATTCCTTTATGAAGGACTTAGTTCAGCTTGCTAAGGAGGACCTCTTTTCGGCTCCATGATACTCCTTGAGTGTTGGATGGGTGTGAGAATCAAGTTCCAACCCAAGGAAGACATACCTTCAGCCAGCCGGATCTTGGGGAGCCACCCCTTGTTCTTTATTGGAGGTGCCTTCGGATTCTCTTCACAGGTTGAATGCAAGACGGCAGATAAGAAAACGCGGGATGAATGGTGCCTCTTCCTCAACACTTTGCCAATACGGAAGTTCATGATGCGTCCAAGAGTTTTGCGGAGCACCTTACTTAGAATACCACGGTGACCAGGCCTTGATCTACAGCTAGTGGGGAACACCACCTTAGCGATCTACAACCCGCACCGGTGCTACCTTCAAATTGGGCTACCCCGAACTGAAGTTCCTGCACTATCACACTACCCTCCCCTTCTAGCTAGGAAGATGGGGACCGAGGAAGAAGAGAGAGCGATCCGGAACGTACTGACCATGTAGGAGATCAGCAGAGTGCGCTCGTGGCAAGAAGAAGTGGAAGAGGACGATGAGGGACGCCGTAGCTATGTGAAAGAATTACGCAAGATCCGCCCTCTTGCAGATAGAAAATTGAATGTAGCTTGAGATTTCTTATGATGTTTTTGAACTTGAAGTTTATCAATCAATTTTATGTATTATTGAACTCAATGGAATGATATAGAAGTGCCTTAGTTGATGGAATCATGAGTTTGTTGCTTGACTTGGCCTGAAAGTAGAGTTTCTGGAATCTGTAACGGTCCTACATAGGGCCATCACAATAGTTTGACGGTCTTACAATGAGCCGTCAGAAGGAGTGAACTCAGAAAATTGAGTTTCTGTTCTCTGTAGAATGTAACGGTCTAATAGTAG
The DNA here is from genome assembly GCA_022559845.1 of Amorphophallus konjac. Taxonomy (NCBI): domain Eukaryota; kingdom Viridiplantae; phylum Streptophyta; class Magnoliopsida; order Alismatales; family Araceae; genus Amorphophallus; species Amorphophallus konjac. The sequence goes on from CM040121.1 coordinate 157,149,541, forward strand.
GCCGTTAGAGTGAAGTGACGGTCTATCGCGGATGCGTCAGAGAGGGTTTGCTGAGGACCAATGTATTTCAAAGTTCAAAAGGCTGTGACGGTCGAAGGGTGACCGTTACAAGGCTGTGACGGTCTGACACTGGTGCGTTACAGACCTGAACCTGAGAATTTGCAATCTTGGGCTTGAACCTGCGTTCTGCACACACTTAGACAAGAAACAAGTTAGATCTGTTCTTAGACTCAACCCCTTGCCTAAAATAAGTTAGAATTTGACCATTTCTCGATATTTGGTCAAGGGGTGGAGCCTTTTTAAATAGGTGAAGAATATAAAATGGAAACAATGCAATGCATGCAATGCATATGATGGTTTTTTTTTTGGAATTTTTGCAAACATTTGGATTTTTGTGAGTTTTTGAAAATATCTGGTGTTTTTGGATTTCGAAATATATGATTTTTTTAGATTTTGAAATATGTGATGATTTTTTGAAATATATGATTTTTTTAGATTTTGAAATATATGATTTTTTTAGATTTTGAAATATATGATTTTCTTGGATTTTGTAATATATGATTTTTTTGGATTTTAAAATATATGATTTTTTTTGGATTTTGAAATATATGATTTTTTGGATTTTGGAATATATGATTTTTTTTGGATTTTGGTAAACCAGTGTCTCCCTAGGAATGAGGGTCCTCCCAATTCCGTTCAGAGTTTCCGAGGTTGGCGTGTAATGGGGGTGACAACCCCTGGCCAGGGCCTAACTCACGTGACGGTATCTCTGCCAAGGCCATACCCAGAGTACTTGTCTCAGTCCTGAAAAGGAAAAATAGAATGCGGGGACAAGCTTAGGCTAGATATAGAAGTTTTTAGGTCTTGAGTTCCTCTCCAGTCAACCTATTCAGAGACTTGGTCTGTTATGCCGGGGCTTTTGCGTCCGTCATCGAACCTTTGTCCACTCTAGGCACGCATACGACCGGGCTCATAAGGTCCCGCGGGGAAACTGTACTGCCACTCTTGCCATGCCTAACTTATTATTTTTTTCTTTTGGAGCTTTGGAATTTATAATTGATGGACTTTCGAGATAGACTTTTTCTTTTGTCAAGAATATTGCTCCTTTTCTTTGCTCTTTTCCTTTTTCTTGTGGCGTTAGGTCATAACGGACTGCCCCTATTTGAGACCTCCTCTCGTCAAGGTGCCTAGATTGGTCGTCGCCTCCTTATTCACCCCTTGCTCAGGGACGTCGTGTAGTGTGTGATTGCCATACCCGGGGTCCTCTTTCTCGCAAGGAAGGGAAATGACATCTTGCTACCGGGGTGGCACTGGTTTAGATTCTAAGGAAAGAAACGCTTAAGGTACAACCCATTCCAAGCGTGAGAGAGCTCCTCACCTTCTGCGTTCACTAAGCGGTAAGCATTCCCTGGATAAGCCTCTTTCACAACGAACAGCCCTTCCCAATTAGGTTGCAATTTAGACCTAGGACCTGCAGACCAAATGAATTTACGTTTCAAAACCATATCACCTTTTTGAAATTTACGCTCAATTACCTTCTTTTGAAAATAACGTGAAACTCTCTTTTGATAAACAGATACGTGATCGGTCGCATTCATTCTCTTCTCATCTAAGAGTTCCAGCTGGACGAGCAACGCCTCTCAACGTTCATGTCGATTAAGTTCCTTATCGAGCTGTACCCTTAGGGAAGGGATCAAAATCTCATGTGGGAGCACCGCCTCCATCCCGTAAGTGAGAGCATAGGGAGTTTGCCCCGTAGGAGTACGAACAGAGTTGCGGTAAGCCCATAGAGCTTCCACTAATCTTTCTGGCCAATCAGAAAACTTATGAGATTCACATGTTTTCTTTATGATTTTGAGAAGGGTTTTGTTAGTGGCTTCGGTCTGACCGTTGCCTTGTGGGTAATATGGAGATGAGTGATGCAATGTAATATTAAACTTCTTATATAGGTCCTTGAGCTCTTGAGAGACAAACTGGGCTCTATTGTCGGTGACGATGCTGCTTGGCACTCCGAACCGTGAGATAATGTTCTTCATGATGAAGCGGCACACCGTGGTAGCTTTAATCTCTGCGTATGCTCTGGCTTCAGCCCACTTGGTGAAGTACTCAGTGGCGGTAAGGATGAAGGATTTTTGCATGATATGAGAATTGGGATCACCGAGCGGGCCGACAACGTCGAAAGCCCACATAGAGAACGGCCAAGGAGCAGATAGAGGATGAAGAGATGAAGCCGGAGCATGAATTTTATCAGCATGGAGTTGGCATTTAAGACACCTCCGGACATAGAGGGAGCAATCTTCCTCTAGAGTGGGCCAATAATAGCCCTGCCTAAGGATCTTCTTCGCTAGAGCCTGGCCATTAACATGACCTCCAAACTCACTAGAATGGGCTGCTTCGGCCACCTTCCAAGCTTCATCATCATCCAAACATCTCATGAGCATCCCGTTAGTAGCGCGCCTGTATAGTTCTCCAGCAATGATAGTATACCTTGAGGCGGCTCTTCTTATTGACTTGCGCTGCTCGGTATTTGCCCCTTCCGAGAACGATCCATCTTTGCAAAACAACTTAATTTCATGATACCAGGGCAACTCTTCCTCTTCCAGGATCTCCTCTAAGTCTGTCAAAGATACTTCCTTCAACTCTTCCTTCTCAGCCCTCACCTCTATAGTCTTCCTAAGGTTAGCAAACCAGGGATCCTGAAGAGAGGGTGCGTCCAATCTCTGAACGATGATAGTCTCAGTACTCCGACTGAGAGGGAAAGATAGAGAGGAAGCGAGGGATGCTAAAGCATCGGCTAGAATGTTCTGAGACCGGGGAGTATGGATGTAGATCAACTTGCGGAATTGCTTAGCAAGGAGCGTGACCAAATCTTGATATGGTTTGAGCTTAGGGTCACGGGTGTGGTAAGTGAACAGAACTTGCCGCAGGACGAGCTGAGAGTCCCCTATGATATTCAAGTAATGCGCGCCTAGAAGGTAGGCGTGCTTCAATCCAGCTAGGAGAGCCTCATACTCGGCGATATTGTTGGTAGCAGGAAATTGAAGTTGATAAGCAAAAGGAATCGTCACTCCTTCTGGAGTGAGCAGAACAGCGCCTATCCCTCGGCCCTGAGAATTGAGTGCACCGTCGAAGTGCAGAGACCAGAAGGGATGATGAGTCAGGACAGAAAGATGCTCATCAGGGAAGTCATCCTGAATATAATCCGTGTAGGGAATCGGGAGATGGGCAAGATGCTCAGCGATGGCGTATCCTTTGACCGCCTTCTGAACAACAAACGTGATATCAAACTGAGATAGGAAGCTCTGCCAGTGAGCTAACCTACTAGAGAGAACAGGCTTTTCTAAGAGATAGCGGATTGGGTCCATTCTAGAGATCAACCTAACTAGGTGGGCAAGTAAGTAGTGTTTGAGCTTCTGAGCTACCCACACTAAGGCGGCACAAGTCTTCTCCATAGCGGTGTATTTGGCGTCGGCCGGGTTGAACAACCTGGAGAGGTAATAAGCTGCCCGCTCTCTCCCTTCATCGTCTACTTGTGCTAAAACCGCCCCTAGGGAGTCCTCAATGACCGAGATGTATAGTATTAGGGGTTTCCCAGGGACAAGAGGTTGCAAAACTGGGGGATTGGATATATATTCCTTTAGGTCCTCATAGGCCTTTTGACAATCTTGATTCCATTCAAATTTGACTCCCGCCTTTAGCAATTCATAAAACGGGCGGCACCTCTGAGAATGTTGGGATATGAATCTTCTAATGAATTGCAATCTACCAATCAGCCCTCAAAGTTCCGTAATATTCTTTGGCGGAGGCATGCCCATGACGGCCTTTGCTTTATTAGGATCAATCTGGATCTCCCGTTTGCTAACTATAAAGCCTAACAACTTCCCTAAAGAGACTCCAAAAACACACTTCTTCGAATTCATTTTCAGCTTGTACTCCCTAGCTCTCTGCAGCACCTTAGCCAGAATAGAGGGGTGTTCTTCTTTGGTTCTTGATTTCACCAAGATGTCATCCACGTAAGCCTCCATATAAATGTGCATCATGTCGTGGAAAATGGCCATCATTGCCCTCTGATAAGTGGCACCTGCGTTCTTCAGACCGAACGGCATAACCACGTAGCAGTATGTGCCCCAGGGCGTGGTGAAGGAAGTTTTCTCTTGATCCACCGAAGCGAGACGAATCTGATTATACCCTGAGTAACCGTCCATGAATGACAAAGCTTCGTACCCGGCGGTGTTATCGACCAGGACGTCTATGTGAGGCAGCGGGAAATCATCTTTGGGACATGCTTTATTAAGATCCCTGAAATCGATGCAAATACACACCTTTCCATCCTTCTTGATAATAGGGACTATGTTCGCCACCCACTGGAGATATAGAACAACTCTAATGAACCTGGTCTTGTATAACTTATCAACTTCTTCTTTAATCCTTAAGGCCATGTGGGGGTGAAATCTTCTTGACCTCTGTTTTACGGGTGGTTTAAGCACGAGTCGGTGTTCCACTAAAGAGGGGCCAAGACCCGGCATGTTGTGCCCCAGAATTTATATATATAATTTTTAAATATTAAAACAATTTTTTGAAAATTATAAAGACTTAAATAAATTTATGAAGGGATTATTAGATTAATGAGTCATTATATGGCCCAATTGGGTTAAATAGTTAACCTAGCATAATTAATGATTATCCAAAAAGATAATGGACCAAGCCCATTAAGTTTGGCCCATATTCTAGAAGGATAATTAGCTTATTCACGGATTTATAAGATAAATACTATTTATCTAAGATAATTATAGGGATAAACGAATAAAAGAGTTTTATTAACTTAGAACTCCATACACGTTGACTGTAACGGTCCATCGGGCGACCGTCATAGCCAGGTAACGCGCCTGGGCATGACCGTTACATACTGCGAGTTCCGTAAGTCAAAGAACTCCCAAAAAGAATAGAATTTTCGAACCCTATCTACAAGAGACCTAACTAGAAAGACATGTTAAGTTACTAGTGACTCTTAGAGATTAGGTTTTGATGAAATAAGGACTCTAGAATTGATCTAATCCTCAAACCCTAGCTAGAACTCTATAAATAGGACCTAGTTCTGAACTGGGTGACCCTTACTTTTGGCTCGCAAGAAATCAAGGTAAGGAGGCATAATCTCGAGTAAGTTCTTTAGAAGTATTTGTTTACAATACTTTAGACTAACTCCTCTCCAAATTTCACGTCTTTAGGTCAAGAGGTCGTGGAGTTAGAGCCCAAGAAAATTGCTGAAAAGTCACAGGAAGAAGAGAACTAGGGCTCGGTTTTCAGACCTTAATTGGAAGGTTAAAGCTTAAATTAAGAGGTAGGTCATCTCATGAACGGCAAAAGTAACTTGATAAGACTAAAAGCCCTCTGGTTTGATTGAATTTCATGCATTGTAGATCATCAATTTCATGTTTTAATAGTTCTACACATTACATGCATCTCTTAGCCCTAATTGGAAGATTAAAAGATGTTACCTTGTCTATTCACTGATACCTATGCATGTAGTTGACCTATACTTCGTTATAATATCTAAGAATACATGGTATTTTGATTATAGACATGATGTGAGTTAATCTCTTGTATTTCATACTGATTTCTGTTAGCAGATTCTCTGACGGATCATGGTAGGACTGTCACAGGCATGTAACGGCCTTGCGACAGACCGTCACACACTCTGTTACATTTTTATTTTCATTGTTGTCTCTAACGCACCTGGACAGGAGCGTTACATACTGTAACGGCCCCTCGATAGACCGTCACAGCCATTGTAAAGCACCCCTGTTAGACCGTTAGACTCTGTGTTCTGTCAACCTATGGCAGAATAGTTGGCACGGCCCGAGCGCGGAAGGAACTCAGAGACGCGTGACGAGTTTATATCGATCATGTCAATCAGAGCGTTAGTGTATTCAACACAAAGACAGAGTGCGCAAAAGTAAAGATAACCCAATCCTTTATTCAATCACAACCTCAAAAGTACTTCTATTACAATCCACTTATTGAAAGTGCTAAGACTCAATAAAGGGAAAAGTACAACTATTGACTCAAAAATATAGAAAGATAAGACTAGTAGACGCTTGGGTAGACGGTTAGCACTAATCTCTTCACTCTTGACCTTCCCCATCCGATTGAATCTTGTCATCGGACTTACCTGAAAAATAGGGGAAAACACTGAATGAGCGAACGCTCAGTAGGAATTATATCTCAAGAGCTAGCTTACTTTAAGTAAATTACATGTTACATGAATGTAATAAAGCTATGCATGTTTACGTAAAACAACAAGAGAGAGAGAGAGTATAACAAGAGATAATTGACTGAACTAGCATGTCTTTCAGGAACTTATACCAATAAATGTCAAGATATTCAAGCAAGTACATTCATCATGTCATGTCGGGAATTAGCTATCATGTTTCAAGCAAGTATATAAATACCATTTCTGGGTCACGCAAGTCATGTCATGTCAAGTTGAGTATGAGATTGTAGAATGTCTAATCAAGCTAGTCATGCACTTCGGTACAATGCCATACCGTGATCATTACAACTCCCATGGGCACTAGTACTTTTGGGTGCTCCTCCCAGGACCAGATCGGGCCCTATATGCACAGGCATTGATCATGTATTTTTTGACATCCACTAAAGTTATAGCCAATATGGAGTTTCAAGGAATAAACTTGTATAACTTTAAGGTAGATCTTGTGGAATAGCATTTCAAGGATTTGAACATGTGGTATAATGACGATAATAACGGTATAATCACGATTAACGATAAAACTAGGTGGAATCGGCTCTCTAACTCGGGTGCCATGACAATAGGAATAAGCGCCCACATGAACATGGTCGCTCGTTCTTGTACATGATAAGGTAGATAGAATTAGTGTACACAAGTACGACACACTATTTTTTAAAGGATATGAATGGTATGGATTACCCATCCCATTATTTCAAGAATATTCTCATGACATACAAACAGCATGTCGTGAAGGCCGGTATACCATATTTCTTTATAGTGACATGGCAATTAAGAAGTGTCATGGGTTTTAAGGGTACAACCAGCTCGGCTGCTTTGAGGGAATCCAAAGCTAGCGGAGTCTTACGGAGGTCTCTATGATAAAGTCACCAGTCCGAAGGAACGGAATGTCCCGCGAAGGGTTCATCTATCATCGAGAAATAGGGGGTAATCGAGAAAACACCGTGAAACATGGGATTATACTCACGGAATGGAACATAGTGCCAACACGCATAACTATATATATGACCCGACAGTGGGTTACAGAAACCACGTATAAACATGACTATCAGTAAAATGACGTTTGGGATCTGAGTCTTCATTTTATGAATTGACGCCCTTGTCAGGGTCATCAGTTTATCAAATGACGGCTGTTCACTCAGTCATTACATATAGATTAATATCTTTAAACATTTCATTTATTGACGTCTCTCATGAAGGCTTTAATTCTGTAAATATCACACTAGTCAGGGGCGTCATATATAAAATAAAAGGGTAGTATGCACGTCGTCAATTATTTTGTCTAGGAATTTTATTCCCATTTCACTATTTATCACAATTTGACGCCTATGTATAGGGGCGTCCATTCAAAATAACGACCTAGTCAGGGTCGCTAATTCGTTGTCATATGATTTGCACCGGGCAGGTACAATCACAGGCACAAGGTTTATAAAATATGTCTGATCAGGAATCATTTGACATGAACAGATAGAGAAAAATATCAGGAATTTATCAGTATGACCATGCATCATTTTTCATGTAGGGATTCATAGTTATTAAATTTTGATCATGCATAATTATTAATTGACTGTTCAATTGACGACTATTGATAAGGCGTCAAATTAAAATAACACTTTAATCGGGGGCATCATATCAAGAAATACAGAAATCATCATAAAACTGATAAACCTCTATCAAAAATGAAATCGGTAATTCTTACAGACCTATATGCATGTTTATAACTTACTAATTGCAGAGTTTTGCTAAGTCTTGAGAAAACCTACCTTGGTTGGGTGGTTTGGTTGACAGACGCTGAAGAACGGTGAAGAAAATAACTATGAACGATACACTGTTTCAAACAGAGTTTCTGGAAGCAACTCTTTAGCCAAAGCAATAGCAGCACCCCTCGGAAGATGCAGTAGGATGATGAGGGTGATAATAGCTTCAGCAACGCAGTGGGAACAAGGAAGAAGGAGATGATTCTTCTACGTTCCCGACAGGAAGATGATGGTAATAGCAACAATTGCAGCAGCTCCTTTGGTCCAGATTAGAACAGCAGGAGCCTCCCACGATCAACCAAAATCTTCAGAAGAAGAAGCAAAAGACAGCTTCCACCCTTCAAGGTATTGACAGCAAGAGGAAGATGCTGATGAAGAACTGCTATGCAGCAGCACAATAGGAGTAGCAGAACGAAGAGGAACTTCAAGGCAGAAGAGCAACAGCAGCAGCAGGACGTCTTTGGTAATTAGTATTAACGTGAGTTCGATGGAAAGGGGATGGGTATTTATAGGAGAAGAATCCTAATAGGTTCTAAGAATTTTATTAGGATTAGAACTTCCATCTTAGAATCCAATTAGCATTTAACTATTCCACGTATTGATCCTTTCCTTAATCTAAACTTACCCAGTTATCATCCCAGTTCGAACCGAACACAAACAGGTCCTTTTGTAATTGACGCCTTAGGTTGGGGCGTTTATTTGAAATTGACGCATGTACAAACAGTCTTCAATTCTTTATTTGACGCCTGTCATAGAGGCGTCAATTCTCTAATTCGCGTCTTCACGCCAATCTTCAATTAATTAGCGCCTTGATCAGAGGCGTTATTTTATTTTAAGTATTTATATAAGCTAGGACTCTTATCATTAGTGGATTTATCATCTTATCCCTTTTTCATTTACCAGGGTTGCTACAATAGTAACCAGTTAAGTTTACTTATAATTAAACCTAGATAGCTAAGTTTTAACCTATTATTATGGTTTTAAGTTTACTTACTGTTTCATATTGGAATTTGCATGACTTAGGCATCTTGAGTTATTTTAAGTTATGTTAATTTCATGAACCAAAACTCTATAGTTTATAATTAAATCATGATTTTTGAAAGTTGTATTAACGGAGTTTATCTTGGCTTCACAATGAGTATACATTCTCTCTTTATCAATAGAGTCGTTTCTATAAGTACATGGCACACATTCCGGTATGTTGTCCATTAGTTCACTTTGCACTATAGAAACATACTCTTGGACATGAGGACCTCTCTATTGGATATTCCTTCCAATGGACTAGAAAATCTTGTTTCAAGGCCTCCGTAATTCTCCGCGAGCCTGGGATTCTCACTAGGACGCCGAGTTGGTTGTACCCTTAAAGCCCATTGATTAGATTACACCATCGATGTTTTCTAATTATCAGTAACGTAACGGCTCTTTGTTGGACCGTCAGGCACACGTAACGGCCCAATATAAGACCGTCACATTCATCTGAGTTTGAATTCTTGATTCAGGATTCAGACTAGTATAACGGCTTCATCCTGGACCGTCACATAATGTAACGGCCCTAGGCATGACCGTCACCTTTCTCTGAGTCTATTTTTATTGTTCTGGACTCGGATCATTGTAACGGCCCAATACTGGAGTGTTAAATGATGTAACGGCCCAGTAAACGACCGTCACATTTCTTAAGTACTTAACCCAAGGTTTGACCCAAGGGTTGATATTCCAAAGGTTCTAGATGAACTAATGATAGTCTAGAACTTATAAAATTGATAAAGGAACTTAATGTAATGAATGGAAGTAAAAGAATGTACCGTTATACTGCCGATTTATTCTCATGAGCATAACATTGTTTAAATCTTCTTTAGACTCGTGCATTCTTTAATTGAAGCATTCATCCATTGATGATCGTTATCATGAATTATTGACTTGTACATTCTTAGCCATACTTTATTGTTACATGCGTGGAAGTAACTTGATTTATACTTGAAGATGCGATCGAGCACTGATTGTATTCAAGGGTTCTATGCTAATCCCCTCGGCTGATTGCCGGAAACATACTATTTTATAAACCATGGGGTATGATGCTACTGGCGTCACATTGCGCTGAGAGTACTTTTTCTATAAATAAGTGAAGATCCATGACACGACATGACATTCTTATACATGACTTTCTTGCTTGATATTCCATAGAAATTCACGAAGCACTAGCTCATAAGCAAAAGATGTTGGACTATTGATTATGTGGCTTGCTAGTACATTCTCGTTACATTCTTGATCATGAAAGGCCAATCTCATATTCTTTTCATATTCATGCTAGTTCATTCTATCTTATATGATTATCTTGTTACTTTGGTTTAATCGAGTGATTGATCGCATTCGCATGATTTTGCCTTATTTTTCTAGAGTAAAAATGTTAATTACTTTAATAATGCTTTCATGTTGATGCGAAGATATCTACTGGGCAAATGTGCTCATTACCTATTTCCAATCTTTATAGGAGATGGAAGTGATTCGAATTCGGATTCGGGTTATACAAGTAGCGGGTCCGAGAGCGAATGAGAGTATTTTCAAGATGAGAGTGAAGACTTAGGAAGTCTATATTGTTTAGATCGAGTCAATGTAATTTCCTTATTTTCTTGAGTCTAGTAGAATGATAAAAAGGTTGTTGTAAAAGAATACTTTGATCATTTATGAAATAAAGTTGGAGTTTGATTAAATACTGTGCAATTGCATTTATGCATGTGATTGTCTCGCGCTCTGATCGTTCTTGCTCGCAAGAGGCTTACCATGCCGACTGTTCATGTCCTCGAGCGAGTCTTCCGCTGTAATAAAGGCTCGGGGCGTGACATTTAAGTTGGTATCAGAGCCTAAGTCTCAGGACTTAGGGAAAAGAATCATGTCATAGGATAAGTCCAAGGTTTAAGGACCCCCACCTATGAACTAAGGAAGAAAATTTTCATACCCTTGTGAGAATTGGGTAGAGCCCAGGATGAGATAGTTATTACCTTTAAGATTGATTTTCTTTCAGTCTCACGGTAAATAATAAGTTGTTATATTTCTCTCAGGTACCTTATTGCTATCATGGCTCATCGCGTAGATTGGGATGACATGCAACAAACAGTTGCCGACCTTACTCAGGCATTACAAACTATTGCGCATGGTGGCGCAGGAGCACGGGCTGGAGATCTACATCGCAATTTCTGGAGTTTAAACCCTCCGCGTTTCTATGGTTCTTCCAATCTGGATGAAGCAAAAAATTGGATCGATGAAATGAATCATCTCTTTGATGTTATTCAATGCACCGATCAAGAAAATGTGCGTCTGCCAGCGTTTCAACTTAATAAGGATGCACGTACTTGGTGGAAGTCGGTTCCGGCACCTCCGACCGATGCACCCCATACATGGGATGGTTTTCTTACTTTATTCCGTTCCAAGTATTTCTCCGAGCACGTAAAGGAATGAAAGGCTATGAAGTTCGCCGCTCTTCGGCAAGGAATGATGACGGTTGCCGAATATGAACGATAATTTTCAAGGCTAGCACCTTACGAACCACATCTTATCAACACCGACTTATTGAAGGCAAATTGGTTTATGGACGAGTTACGACTCTGCTTCATCCAGCAACTCGGGACCCAAAACATTTGTACCTATGCGGAGATGGTTCAACGAGCATATTTATGTGAAAGGACCTTAGAGAAGGTCGAGAAATTAAAAGGAAAAGGAGAAGAATCAAGCCGACGCTCTGATCGGCATTATAAGAAGGAAAAGTTTAGCATCACGGAACCCTATAAAAGCCGTGATAGCAAGAAGAGATCAAGAAGCGGGAATGGTGGAAGTTCCCAAAAGAACAAGAAGGTCAAGGAAGAGAAGGAGCAAGTCACCTCGGCGTGCACTTTTTGCGAGAAATTCGGCCACTCGGCTGAAGAATGCTGGAAACGCCTTGGTGCTTGTTTGCGTTGTGGAAGTAGGGAGCATCGCATGCCGGATTTCCCCCTTATGAAAGATCAACCGTCAGTAGGAGGACATAGGAGGCAGGCTCGCCTCAATGCCGTTATAGATGAAGAAGAAGCACCCAGGGATCGGGATGGCAGACTCATAGAAGGTACTCTTCAAATCTATTCACGTCCTGCATTTGTGCTATTTGACACTGGTGCCTCTCATTCTTTTATCTCCACTACTTTTGCCAGAACCTTACCAATCACATCAGTTCCCATACCTTCAGATCTTGCTATTTCCACACCCTTACGTTCTGGAACAAAGCTTACTAACTATTATCCTGATTGTGAGGTAGTGGTAGAAGGACACAATCTCCCCGCGAACTTAGTATGTCTCAATATGAAAGGTTATGATGCCATTTTTGTTAGGTGCGGATAATGAGACAGACGTAGATCCAGAGGGGGGGTGAATGGATCTTCTAATATTTTTTAACCAATTTAAAAACCGTATGAGGTGATAATCACAAATTCAATGGACAAATGCTCAAACATCAAAGATGCATGCCCCATCAATCACTAGGACATGGACAACCAATAAGATCACAGTCCTAGCATGCATCTAGCGGGATCAATCAAACAGACAAACCACTGCACAAGGGATTTTAGGTGGTTCGGTCTGCAGACCTACGTCCACCCCTCACTCAAAACCAGAGTGAGGCTTCCACTAGCAAAGGCTAGAACCGCAGACTCAGTTTGCAAACAGACGCTGCCAAACAGCTTGATCAGAGGAACACACTCCTCTCTTCGTCCAACCCGGAGGGCAACCCTAGTGACACACAATCACTAGAAACTAGAGGCAAACGTCTTCTTCCTCCAGACCAGGAGGGAACCCACAGGTAGCAACTACTACCTGCAAACCCGGAGTCAGAGACTCCCTTCCTCTGAAATCCAGAGGGAACCACTAGTGACACACAGTCACCAGCAAACTGGAGAACAGATCTCCCTTCCTCTGAAACCCAGAGGGAACCACAAGTGACACCTAGTCACTTGCAAACCAGAGGTCACGGACCTCTCTTCCTCCACACCAGAGGGAACCACTAGTGACATACAGTCACTAGCAAACCGGAGAACAAATCTCCCTTCTCCTGAGACCACAGGAGGAACCCCGACCTCACTACAGAGTATCGAAAAAAACAAGCCAAGGAAGTGTAAAGTAAAAACAAGAAACGAAATACAGCAATCAGAAAGCTGGAAATGAAATCCACAAAGTGTAGCTCGCCAAGGAGCAATCTGGCATGGACTTGATCCAAATACCAGAAGAACAAATCTTCAATGAAGGCTTCAGTTCTCTACTCTTCTCTCTCGATCCTCACGATCTCTCTCTCTCTCTCCTTTTCTTCTGCAACTTCTTTCTTCTCCTCTCTACTTCTCTTCCTCTTTCTTTTTCTTCTTCTTCTCTATTTCTCTTCTTCACTCTTTTTCTTTTTCTTCTAGATCGTGCAGGCTCTCTCTCTCTGCTTCTGCTCTTTCTTCTCCCTTTTTCGTTCACGATCAGTCTTCTCCAGAAGGAGAAGTCCTCTTTATATAGCAGTTCCAGCAGGAGCAACACTGGGCGTGTGATTCCCACGCCTTCCCGTCCAGAAGGTTCCTCCACGTGTCATCATCCTGTCAGCCCTTCCAGCCTCGGATCACGTGCCAGGCACCAACCTCGGATCACGTGCTCAGTCATCTGCCAGTTTAATGACAGAGTTACTTCAGTCGATCAAGCAGAGATAAAACATTCTGTACTGACTTTATGTATGTATAAAACAACCGATGTATACACATGTCACAAGGGAGTGTATAGGCTTAGTGTGCACGCGAGAACGATGTACAGACTTGATGTTTACATGCATGAGAAAATAATGTACAGACTTCCTGTGCCTAGAGTTTCAGTATGGATGCACAATGCACAAGCTAAGTGTGTGCATGTGTGGACTTTGAGTGCATGCGACAGCAATGTATAGACTTTGAACGCGTGAAATGCAGCAAGGCAATGTATAGACTTTATGTGCAATGTAAAGGCTGTACTAACTTCGTGTGTGTGCTAAAACAGTGAACGTAGGTAAAGATAGGAATGTACAGACTTTGTCTTGAGTATGTGAAGCATGTATCATGCACAAGGAATGTACAGACTTTGTGGAAGGCATGCACTGACTATATTATGCTTGGACCTGGTGCATGTTAAGGCTTGAAGCGTGCACCTAGTGAGTGTAGACTTAGTGTGCATGCAAGAAGATGATGTATAGACTTGATGAGATGATGCATGAACAAGCAACCAATCAAATGTATAGACTTAGAAAATGCGTGAAGCACACGATGTATGGACTTGCCAAAGGAGTGATGCATGAGCAGGCGACAATGTATAGACTTGGCAAGTGATACACGAATAGGCTGCAATGTGTAGACTTGAATGCATGTGATGCAGACACAAGGAGTGTATAGACTTGAATGCTTGTGATGCAGACAACAAGTGTACAGACTCTTGATGTATGCATGTAATGCACTAAACGATGTAGAGACTTAGCGTGCCTGAAGCAGGGCAATGAATAGACTTGCCACCAATGTACAGACTTGCTATGACATGTATGCAGACGACACCAATGTACAGACTTTCTAGGCTTACGCATGGACTAAGTCCGTATAGACTTTACATATGCATGATGGCGAGTGTATAGACTTCATCTATCAAGGTTCAGGCATGCTGTCAAAGAATGTACAGACTGTGCATATGAAAGTATAGACTTAGCGGGCAAGACATGAAGCGCTTTGTGAGACACAACATGAGACGCTAAGTGAGATGATGGAGTTGTACAGACTATGCATATGAATGTATAGACTTAGCGAGCAAGACATGAAGCGCTATGTGAGACGCAACATGAGACGCTGGGTATGTTGAGACACAACATGAGACGCTAAGTGAGACGATGGAGTTGTACAGACTATGCATACGATGTACAGACTTTATATGCATAAAGCACATGATGCAACAATGTATAGACTTGATGAACTGGCGCATGGACATAACAGCAAAGGATGTATAGACTATATGAATGCTAAGCTAAGACATGCACAGACTTCATGTGTGCGAGGACGGCGAATGCACTGACTTCCTATATGCTCAAGCAGGACTTTCATTTAGACAGAGATGTTCATGATATGCAATGCTGACTCATAGTGTTTGCTATCATCAAAATCACAGGGGCACAACAATCTCCCCCTTTTTGATGATGGCAACCCTATGAGTCACACTGACTCATGTCAAACTATTCTCCCCCTCTGACTTCATCAAAAAGAAAATAGTTTGAGATATGCATGCACTGATAGAATGAAAGTCTCCCCCTTTGGCAAAAAAATCTCCCCCTTTGACAATTATGATGAAAGGAGATATCAACAAAAGCACAGGGATAATCAAGCATTACCACAATCTGTAAGCACAGTGCATTTGATTCAGATGACAGTAAATGGATGAGGAAGAAGGATTTTCATTAGCACACCAATTTCATAAATCTTGATAAACTGATTTCAGACTCTTCAATTATAATAGATTGTGAATGAGTTTCAACTTGCTATCATGATTTAAGAATGATGAATCCAAAGTTTATCAGGAAAATTCAATACTCATATCTGAATCATCTTTTAATAGAAATGAACCAAACAAAAACTCATCTGATATTCATGTTTAATCTCCCTCCATCTTACACATTTAAAGTTCAATGACTCCTTTGGAAGTTACACAAGATAGTATTGAGATTAAACAGAGATAAAAGTGTCTGAACTTGTCTTAAGTTTTTCAGAATTTTCTATTGATCAGCACATATTTCTTGAGCAAGTTTGGTTAATTCAACACATTTTTACGTGAGGCACAACACGTCTCAGGTGAAGTGACCCAGTTACTCAGTGTGACAACCATATTGCCTCTCAAAGAGAACAGAGGTAGCAATTTGGAGTGTCTTTTTACATGAGGAGACACCTTGATCAGAGGCCAGAATCCCCAGTTACTCAACACAACCATGCCATTGCTCTGCCAGATTTTTAATCATTTTTATAAGAGAGGTAACTGTGGCACTTCATGACATGGGCTTGCTCTATTTCTTTGATAGAGAACCCAGTTTATCTGTGACCAAAGTCATTGCTCTAACCAAGATTTTTTTCAAGTATTTTTAGATTATACAGACATTTCTCAGATCACTGAAAAATTTAAGAACAATACCAACTACATGTATCTTAACCAAGGAAAGCCATGGTTTTAAATTTTCATATTTCAGAAGGTTTTGCATGAAATTACATGAGATAATTGGTTAAGATTTATTAAACAAACGATTCAGATACTTTAAAGTCTTTTAGATCAAAACTTAATGAATACATTAGTCTTAAATCAATTGATTCATCAGACATTCTTAAGCCAGTATAATAGAAGATTCTTCTTTTCAGAATATGTCTGATTTATGATTAGGGTACATGAACTAAAATCTTCCCTCATTCAGATGAATCAACATAGACAGTGTAGCAAAGCATTCTGATACCAAGAACAAGTTCAGAAGCCAGTATTAAAGACTAAAATCCAGTCAGATTAGCTTGGACCAGTCTTGACAAGATATGAAGAAATGTGAAAGATAGGAACAAGCTAGCAATTGAACTCATAGCAGACAGAATCAATAGCTGAGTCTGGAATACAGACAGATCAGTTGACAGGAGTGCCATGAAGAAAGTTGAGAGAAGCTCTTCTTCGAAAAACTTAATGAATAGAAGGCAGAATTCATCGCCAGGAGAGAGTGTGAGAACACATGAGAGTTATTCAGATAGCTACACAAAAAGTGTTCAGTGTGATAGACTAAAGAATTCAAAAATGCTCCCCCTGTCTAGATGCAATGAGTCATTTCTTTTTAGATTTTTCAAATTTGATGATATGCAATAAACTGCTCTACATGCATGCATATGAAGTGACTCTCCTGGAGATATTTCCTGAACATGAATGTCATGATCATTATGCAAGGATAACCAAACTCCCCCTGACTATATGCAATGAATGAAGATTTTAAATGCAACAAGTGCAATGACAGAATGCAACAAGTACAAATTATGCATCATAACATAGATATGTAATGCATTCAGCAAACAAGATTTTCATGATATGCAAACATCTAAAGCAAACAATTTCATATAACAGAATCTAAAACAAGGTTTCAGAACTGACCTGAAAAGTACAGTCATGGGCTTTTCATTCTTGAGTGCCTTGGATTATTACCCCTTTTTATTCTTCAGCCCCCAAGGCACACCTGTAGGTTAGCACACTATTTGGCATGGGCAGGTACCCAAACAGTCTTGGGTCCTGCATGGTTAATAGCACCTTTTATGGGTGCTTTCCACAGTCCTTGGGCTTTTGAGTCATCAAATATCATTAAACAACAGTCATTCATGGAGTGCCCAAATTGCCCACAATAATGACATGAAACAACATGCTTTGATTTCTTGTTATGCACACAATTATTAGCATGGAATTTTTGTGCATTAACATGAAATTTTCTATTATTAGCATGAACATATTGTTTTCCATATCCTGCCATCCAACAGTCGGAAGCTCAGTGGCCTGACCTTCCACATTCAAAACTAGCAAGCGATTTTTCCTTAAAAGCAACGTTATTTCTACCAAAAGTATTTTCTTTTGTAGGAAGGTTGACATGTTTAGAGTTGAATTTTCTGCCTTAAGTATCCCAACAGTCCTTGACTGTGTGGCCATGCTTTCCACAGTGATAGCAAGCAAAAGAATTTCTTCTATGAAAACCTGACCAGAATTTAGTAGTCATATTACCAGACTTGTCAGATAGATGACCATAAGGTCCCCTTGGAACAGTGGTTCTTCTAGGAGCCTTGAACTCATTCTTCTTCAAGAACCAGCAATAATGGCTTGCATGACCAGATCATCCACAATGGGAACATTTGAGTTGCCTCTTCTGGGCAAACTGATTCTTGGATGAGCTTTTAATAAAATGCATATGTGTATTTCCTGAATTTATAATTTTCTTCATTCTATTATGAGCATTCAATTCATCATATTTCAGGATATAGCAGTTATGCATCATATGATCGAATCTTCCACAATAATGACATGATCCCTTTTTGAGGTGAGTGTGTGAGAGATCATGTGTCTTGTGTACAGCGTTTTTTGTACCAGCAGGGGTGTTTTTGTTCTTTTTCTGTATATTTTCATTCCTTTTCAATTTTTGAATTTGTTCTGCAGATTTGGAATTGACAGTGGATTTTTGATTTTTCTGAGCACTGAATTCGAAGATAGGTACACTAGATGTGCTAGTTGGCTCAGAACTATACACGAATGAAGTGTGAAGCTTACTGTCAAGGCTCTTTTTATTTGCTGGGTTAAAACCCAGACCCTCACATTGGAAATTAATTTTACAACCACGGAGCTTATCCAAATTATCCTTTCCACTCACAAAATTTTCAAGAGATTTGTTCAAGTCAGAGATTTTAGATTCAAGTTTTGAAATATTAAGTTCTAGGCCAATAATTTCAGTTTCATTGGAAATGACCTGGTTATGCAGTGCATCATTCAGACTTTTCAATGTTTCATTTTACTGTTTGAGTTTGAGCTGATTTTCAAATTGATTTCCATCAACAACACATTTTCCTTTTTCTAGAGCATGCAGTCTCTCTGACATAGCAGTGTTTAACTGCTTCAACTCTTCATTCCCCTTTTGTATCAGTTTCAATTTTTCATTTTTAGATTTCAAATTTTGGATTTGTTCAGCAGAATTTTCGTCATTAGTAATGGAACTTAGCTGTTCTATTAGAGCTTCTTCTCTCTGTTCATCTTTCAAACTTTTATTGAGCAATTCATTATTCTCATCTCTTAATGAGGCAACTAGATCCTTATACCATTCAAGATCAATATGAAGGCTCTCGTTAACTTCTTTCAGACCTGAGCAATCCTTACAAGTAGATTCACATGTAGTTTTAGTATTGACTTTTAAGCTCTATTTCCTAAGACATTCATTCTCAGATTTTAAGACATTCAATTAAGAGCTAACACACTCTAAATCTTTTACCAATTTTTCATTCTGAACTACATTATTGTTATGAGCCTAATCATCATCAATTAAGCTAAGTTTTCCTTTTAGTTCAGCAATTTCACAAACATGCTCTTGATTTTCCTTTTTCTGTAAACTAATTTGTTTGATAAGAGCTTCTTTTTCAGATTTCAAATGATCTAGATCTGAATTGACAGAATCAAAATCTTTTAATTGTCTTCTGAATATGTCATTTTCTATCTTCAGAATTTCCATGTCCTCACCTCTAGAATTAACATTCACATGATCATTCAACTTCTTTTTTAGAGATTTATTTCCTTTTCTCAACTGTTCGTAAGAATCAAGTAAAACATTATATGCATCAATCCAATCATCCATATCATAATTTTCAAATTTAGAAGGTACCTCATCTTCATCTTCTTCTTCATTTTCTTCTTGCTGTCCATCATCGTCAACCATCAGACATGTGTTGCGATTCCTGGTAAGCTTCAGTTTCTCTAAAATCTCCTTGGCAGACCTGCAAGAAGAAACACATGAAATTAGAGCTCTGTCAAGTGATGCTTTCATTAAATATAATGCTCTAGAGTTGACAGAGTCTTTCAATCTATCCTTATCGGTCCATTTAGATACATCCCTCGACAATTTATGAGGGCCGTGAGTTATCACCTTCCAAAGATCAGGATCAATTGTCCTCACATACCGATGCAGCTTTTCCAGCCATATATCAAAGTCATCACCTCTGAAGATCGGTGGATGAGCCATCGAGAGATGATAGATGCACCGAAAATAGATGAGCAAAGCAAGACACTAAATCAGTGAAACAAAACACCGAGCACAAGAAACCCACTCTGAAATACACCACAAAAGATGTAGGATCTGCTGCGGATCGTTGGATCCAATGCACAGCAACTCGCTCTGATACCACTTGTTAGGTGCGGATAATGAGACAGACGTAGATTCAGAGGGGGGGTGAATGGATCTTCTAATATTTTTTAACCAATTTAAAAACCGTATGAGGTGATAATCACAAATTGAATGGACAAATGCTCAAACATCAAAGATGCATGCCCCATCAATCACTAGGACATGGACAACCAATAAGATCACGGTCCTAGCATGCATCTAGCGGGATCAATCAAACAGACAAACCACTGCACAAGGGATTTTAGGTGGTTCGGTCCGCAGACCTACGTCCACCCCTCACTCAAAACCAGAGTGAGGCTTCCACTAGCAAAGGCTAGAACAGCAGACTCAGTCTGCAAACAGACGCTGCCAAACAGCTTGACCAGAGGAACACACTCCTCTCTTCTACCAACCCGGAGGGCAACCCTAGTGACACACAATCACTAGAAACCAGAGACAAACGTCTCTCTTCCTCCAGACCAGGAGGGAACCCACAGGTAGCAACCACTACCTGCAAACCCGGAGTCAGAGACTCCCTTCCTCTGAAACCCAGAGGGAACCACTTGTGACACACAGTCACCAGCAAACCGGAGAATAGATCTCCCTTCCTCTGAAACCCAGAGAGAACCACAAGTGACACCTAGTCACTTGCAAACCAGAGGTCACGGACCTCTCTTCCTCCACACCAGAGGGAACCACTAGTGACACACAGTCACTAGCAAACCGGAGAACAAATCTCCCTTCTCCTGAGACCACAGGAGGAACCCCGACCTCACTACAGAGTATCGGAAAAAACAAGCCAAGGAAGTGTAAAGTAAAAACAAGAAACGAAAATACAGCAATGAGAAAGCTGGAAATGAAATCCACAAAGTGTAGCTCGCCAAGGAGCAATCTGGCATGGATTTGATCCAAATACCAGAAGAACAAATCTTCAATGAAGGCTTCAGTTCTCTACTCTTCTCTCTCGATCCTCATGATCTCTCTCTCTCTCTCCTTTTCTTCTGCAACTTCTTTCTTCTCCTCTCTGCTTCTCTTCCTCTTTCTTTTTCTTCTTCTTCTCTATTTCTCTTCTTCACTCTTTTTCTTTTTCTTCTGGATCGTGCAGGCTCTCTCTCTCTGCTTCTGCTCTTTCTTCTCCCTTTTTCGTTCACGATCAGTCTTCTCCAGAAGGAGAAGTCCTCTTTATATAGCAGTTCCAGCAGGAGCAACACTGGGCGTGTGATTCCCACGCCTTCCCGTCCAGAAGGTTCCTCCACGTGTCATCATCCTGTCAGCCCTTCCAGCCTCGGATCACGTGCCAGGCACCAACCTCGAATCACATGCTCAGTCATCTGCCAGTTTAATGACAGAGTTACTTCAGTCGATCAAGCAGAGATAAAACATTCTGTACTGACTTTATGTATGAAAACAACCGATGTATAGACATGTCACAATGGAGTGTATAGGCTTAGTGTGCAAGCGAGAATGATGTACAGACTTGACGTTTACGTGCATGAGAAAATAATGTACAGACTTGCTGTGCCTAGAGTTTAAGCATGGATGCACAATGCACAAGCTAAGTGTGTGCATGTGTGGACTTTGAGTGCATGCGACAGCAATGTATAGACTTTGAACGCGTGCAATGCAGTAAGGCAATGTATAGACTTTATGTGGAATGCAAAGGCTGTACTGACTTCGTGTGTATATGCTAAAATAGTGAACGTAGGTAAAGATAGGAATGTACAGACTTTGTCTTGAGTATGTGAAGCATGAATCATGCACAAGGAATGTACAGACTTTGTGGAAGGCATGCACTGACTATATTATGCTTGGACCTGGTGCAGGTTAAGGCTTGAAGCGTGCACCTAGTTAGTGTAGACTTAGTGTGCATGCAAGAAGACGATGTATAGACTTGATGAGATGATGCATGGACAAGCAACCAATCAAATGTATAGACTTAGAAAATGCGTGAAGCACACGATGTATGGACTTGCCAAAGGAGTGATGCATGAGCAGGCGACAATGTATAGACTTGGCAAGTGATACACGAAAAGGCTGCAATGTGTAGACTTGAATGCATGTGATGCAGACACAAGGAGTGTATAGACTTGAATGCTTGTGATGCAGACAACAAGTGTACAGACTCTTGATGAATGCATGTAATGCACTAAACGATGTAGAGACTTAGCGTGCCTGAAGCAGGGCAATGAATAGACTTGCCACCAATGTACAGACTTGCTATGACATGTATGCAGACGACACCAATGTACAGACTTTCTAGGCTTACGCATGGACTAAGTCTGTATAGACTTTGTATATGCATGATGGCGAGTGTATAGACTTCATCTATCAAGGTTCAGGCATGCTGTCAAAGAGTGTACATACTGTGCATATGAAAGTATAGACTTAGCGAGCAAGACATGAAGCGCTTTGTGAGACGCAACATGAGACGCTAAGTGAGACGATGGAGTTGTACAGACTATGCATATGAATGTATAGACTTAGCGAGCAAGACATGAAGCGTTATGTGAGACGCAACATGAGATGCTGGGTATGTTGAGACACAACATGAGACGCTAAGTGAGACGATGGAGTTGTACAGACTATGCATACGATGTACAGACTTTATATGCATAAAGCACATGATGCAACAATGTATAGACTTGATGAACTGGCGCATGGACATAACAGCATAGGATGTATAGACTATATGAATGCAAAGCTAAGACATGCACAGACTTCATGTGTGCGAGGACGGCGAATGCACTGACTTCCTATATGCTCAAGCAGGACTTTCATTTAGACAGAGATGTTCATGATATGCAATGCTGACTCATAGTGTTTGCTATCATCAAAATCACAGGGGCACAACAATTTTAGGGGTAGATTGGCTTGTAGATCATGATGCTTATATCAATTGCCGAAATAGGATTATATCCTTTCAAAAGCCCAGTCTTCCGAGATTCTCTTTTGTTGGCATCAAGTACAAGAAACACCCCACTATTATATCTTCTCTTCCCGCTTGCAAACTCATCTCGAAAGGATGTGAATCCTTTCTTATTTCAGTCATTGTTACCGAGTCTAAGGAAATTGTCCTAGCAAACATTCCTATTGCAAATGAGTTCCCAGACGTGTTTCCATCTGAATTACTTAGTTTACCACCCGAGAGGGAAGTGAACTTCACTATTGAACTCATTCCTGGTGCGGCACCTGTTTCTATAGCCCCTTACAGGATGTCCCCCACTGAACTTAAGGAACTAAAGAGGTAGTTGCAGGAACTACTAGACAAGGGTTTCATTAGACCCAGCACATCCCCATGGGGAGCGCATGTTCTATTTGTCAAAAAGAAAGATGGTTCGCTCAGGCTATGTATCGACTACCGGCGACTGAATTAGCTTACAATCAAAAATAAGTATCCGTTGCCGCGTATTGATGAGCTCTTCGATCAGCTTTCGGGAGCATAATATTTCTCTAAGATTGATCTCAGATCTGGTTATCATCAACTTAGAATCAAAGAAGAAGATATTTATAAATCGGCTTTTCGAATTCGTTATGGCCACTATGAATTTGTGGTAATGCTATTTGGGTTAACTAATACTCCCGCAGCATTTATGCAGCTTATGAATAATGTTTTCCAGCCATATCTGGATCAGTTCATTGTCGTCTTCATCGATGATATCCTAATATATTCCAAGACATAGGAAGAACATGAAGAACATCAAAGGATAGCCTTGAAAACACTTAGAGAACACAAGCTATATGCCAAACTCAATAAGTGTGAATTCTGGCTCAAGGAAGTCTCATTCCTAGGCCACATTATTTTAAAAGAAGGTATTGCTATGGATCCTTCTAAGGTAGAAGCTATCAAGAATTGGAGTCGGCCAACGACCGCATCAGAAGTTCGAAGCTTTTTGGGTCTAGCTGGTTATTACAAAAGATTCATTAAAGATTTCTCTAAGATTGCAGTTCCTTTAACTAGACTTACAAGGAAAGAAATTCCCTTTGCCTGGTCGGAAGAATATGAAAAGAGCTTTCAAAATCTTAAGAATCATCTTACTACAGCCCCTATTTTATCATTACCAATGGAAGGTGGTGGATTTGAAGTATATACGGATGCCTCAGGCATTGGCTTAGGGTGTATTCTTATGCAAAATGGGAAGGTAATCTGTTATTCTTCAAGATAATTGAAACGACACAAGGAAAACTATCCTGTGCATGATTTGGAACTAGCAGCAGTTATTTTCACCTTAAAGATTTGGTGTCATTATCTTTATGGAGAAAAGTTTACGGTCTATTCAGACCACAAGAGCTTGAAATACCTATTCTCTCAAAAAGATTTAAACATGAGGCAGAGAAGGTGGTTAGAACATCTCAAGGACTTCGATTTTGCTATTCAATATCACCCTGGCAAGGCAAATGCTGTAGCAGATGCACTCAGCAGAAAACCAATGGGTATGCTATCAAGTCTTATGATTAGCGTGACTAACCTTGTTCCTCAATTTGCACAGTTGAATTTAGATATTGACAGGAAGGAAGAAGGTTGTTTCATAGCAAATATTCAAGCTCAGCCTACATTGATAAAGGATCTAGTCAAGCTGCAAAATGATGATCCTGCATTATTGGAGATTAAGGCCAATATTGAACAAAGGTCGGATTTTTCTATTTCTAATGATGGAAGATTACTATTCAAAGGCCGAATATGTGTACCAGATCATGAGGCTATGAAGAAACTAATCCTTGATGAAGCACATAATTCCAAGTACACCATTCATCCAAGAGGTACAAAGATGTATCAAGATCTCAAAAGAAACTTTTGGTGGCCCAATATGAAGAGGGAAGTAGCTGACTTTGTGTCTCACTGTCTCACATGTCAACAAGTGAAGGCAGAACATTTCAGACCCGCAGGTAAATTACATCCCTTAAATATTCCTGAATGGAAGTGGGAAAGTATAGGGATGGATTTCATTATGGGGTTACCTAAGACAAGAGATGGACACGATGGAATATGGGTAATCATAGACCGGTTGACTAAGTCTGCACATTTCCTACCAATTAAGAGTCGATGGTCTGTGGATATTCTAGCAGCATTATACATGAAGAAAATTGTTAAATTACGTGGTGTCCCAGTCACTATTATATCTGATAGAGATCCTCGATTCACATCACAGTTCTGGAAGGGCCTACAACATTCACTAGGGACTAGATTGAATTTCAGCACAGCTTTTCATCCACAAACTGATGGTCAGACAGAAAGAACAAATCAGGTAGTAGAGGATATGCTCAGGGCTTGTGCTATTGACTTTGGAGGTAGTTGGCATGATCACTTACCTCTAGTAGAATTTGCTTATAACAATAGCTATCAGACAAACATACAAATGGCACCTTTTGAAGTCTTATATGAAAAAAGCTGTCGATCGCCAATATGTTGGAGTGAAGTAGGGGAAAGACAATTCTTAGGCCCCGATATTATCAGAGATTCTATAGAGAAAATAAAACTCATTCAGGAAAGAATGAAAATAGCACAAGATAGGCAAAAGTCTTATGCCGATAATCGAAGGCTCGACTTAGAATTTTAGGTTGGAGATCATGTATATTTGAAGATTTCTCCATGTCGTGGTATTAGAAGATTTGGCATTAAAGGGAAGTTGACTCTTAGATTTATTGGCCTATTTGAAATTCTCGAAAAAGTCGGTGAAGTGGCTTATAGATTAGCTTTGCCTCCACAATTAGCAGGAGTTCATGACGTATTTCACGTCTCCATGCTAAAGAAGTATGTATATGATCCTGATCACATTATCACTTATGACAATCTTGAGATTCAGAAGGACTTAACATATGAACAAATGCCAATAAAGATATTGGAACGTGAAGTGCGACAGCTAAGAAATAAAGTTATTCCTATGGTCAAGATCCAATGGAAGAAGACATGGCCATATGAAGCAACATGGGAAACCGAAGCAGCAATGCGAAAAAGATTTCCAGAATTATTTAACTGTAAGTACACTCTCTCCACAATCCAAGTATTAAATTTGGGGACCAAATTCTTCTAAGTGGGGGAGGGTGTAGTGCCCCCTGAATTTATATATATAATTTTTGAATATTAAAACAATTTTTTGAAAATTATAAAGGCTTAAATAAATTTATGAAGGGATTATTAGATTAATGAGTCATTATATGGCCCAATTAGGTTAAATAGTTAACCTAGCATAATTAATGATTATCCAAAAAGATAATGGACTAAGCCCATTAAGTTTGGCCCATATTCTAGAAGGATAATTAGCTTATTCACGGATTTATAAGATAAATACTATTTATCTAAGATAATTATAGGGATAAACAAATAAAAGAGTTTTATTAACTTAGAACTCCATACACGTTGACTGTAACGGTCCATCGGGCGACCGTCACAGCTAGGTAACGCGCGTGGGCACGACCGTTACAAACTGCGAGTTCCGTAAGTCAAAGAACTCCCAAAAAGATTAGAATTTTCGAACCCTATCTACAAGAGACCTAACTAGAAAGACATGTTAAGTTACTAGGGACTCTTAGAGATTAGGTTTTGATGAAATAAGGACTCTAGAATTGATCTAATCCTCAAACCCTAGCTAGAACTCTAAAAATAGGACCTAGTTCTGAACTGAGCGACCTTACTTTTGGCTCGCAAGGAATCAAGGTAAGGAGGCATAATCTTGAGGAAGTTCTTTAGAAGTATTTGTTTACAATACTTTATACTAACTCCTCTCCAAATTTCACGTCTTTAGGTCAAGAGGTCATGGAGTTAGAGCCCAAGGAAGTTGCTTAAAAGTCACAGGAAGAAGAGAACTAGGGCTCGGTTTTCAGACCTTAGTTGGAAGGTTAAAGCCTAAATTAAGAGGTAGGTCATCTCATGAACGGCAAAAACAACTTGATAAGACTAAAAGCCCTCTGGTTTGATTGAATTTCATGCATTGTAGATCATCAATTTCATGTTTTAATAGTTCTTTGCATTACATGCATCTCTTAGCCCTAATTGGAAGATTAAACGATGTTACCTTGTCTATTCACTGATACCTATGCATGTAGTTGGCCTATACTTCGTTATCATGTCTAAGAATACATGGTATTTTGATTATAGACATGATGTGAGTTAATCTCTTGTATTTCATACTGATTTCTGTTAGCAGATTCTCTGACGGATCATGGTAGGACCGTCACAGGCATGTAACGGCCTTGCGACAGACCGTCACGCACTCTGTTACATTTTTATTTTCACTGTTGTCTCTAACGCACCTGGACAGGAGCGTTACATACTGTAACGGCCCCTCGATAGACTGTCACAGCCACTATGACGCACCCCTGTTAGACCGTTAGACTCTGTGTTCTGTCAACCTATGACATAATAGTAACCAGTTAAGTTTACTTATAATTAAACCTAGATAGCTAAGTTTTGACCTGTTATTATGGTTTTAAGTTTACTTACAGTTTCATATTGGAATTTGCATGACTTAGGCATCTTGAGTTATTTTAAGTTATGTTAATTTCATGAGCCAAAACTCTATAGTTTATAATTAAATCATGATTTTTGAAAGTTGTATTAACGGAGTTTATCTTGGCTTCACAATGAGTATACATTCTCTCTTTATCAATAGAGTCATTTCTATAAGTACATGGCATACATTCCGGTATGTTGTCCATTAGTTCACTTTGCACTATAGGAACATACTCTTGGACATGAGGACCTCTCTATTGGATATTCCTTCCAATGGACTAGGAAATCTTGTTTCAAGGCCTCCGTAATTCTCCGCGAGCCTAGGATTCCCACTAGGACGTCGAGTTGGTTGTACCCTTAAAGCCCATTGATTAGATTACACCATCGATGTTTTTTGATTATCAGTAATGTAACGGCTCTGTGTTGGACCGTCAGGCACACGTAACGGCCCAATATAAGACCGTCACATTCATCTGAGTTTGAATTCTTGATTCAGGATTCAGACTAGTATAATGGCTTCATCCTGGACCGTCACATAATGTAACGGCCCTAGGCATGACCGTCACCTTTCTCTGAGTCTATTTTTATTGTTCTGGACTCGGATCATTATAACGGCCCAATACTGGAGCGTTAAATGATATAACGGCCCAATAAACGACCGTCACATTTCTTAAGTACTTAACCCAAGGTTTGACCCAAGGGTTGATATTCCAAAGGTTCTAGATGAACTAATGATAGTCTAGAACTTATAAAATTGATCAAGGAACTTAATGTAATGAATGGAAGTAAAAGAATGTACGGTTATGCTACCGATTTATTCTCATGAGCATAACATTGTTTAAATCTTCTTTTGACTCATGCATTCTTTAATTGAACCATTCATCCATTGATGATCATTATCATGAATTATTGACTTGTACATTCTTGGCCATACTTTATTGTTACATGTGTGGAAGTAACTTGATTTATACTTGAAGATGTGATCAAGCACTGATTGTGTTCAAGGGCTCTATGCTAATCCCCTCGGCTGATTGTCAGAAATATACTATTTTATAAATCATGGGGTATGATGCTACTGGCGTCGTATTGCGCTGTGAGTACTTTTTCTATAAATAAGTGAAGATCCACGACACGATATGACATTCTTATACATGACTTTCTTGCTTGATATTTCACAGAAATTCACGAAGCACTTGCTCATAAGCAAAAGATGCTGGAGTGTTGATTATGTGGCTTGCTAGTACATTCTCGTTACATTCTTGATAATGAAAGGCCAATCTCATGTTCTTTTCATATTCATGCTAGTTCATTATATCTTATATTATTATCTATTTACTGATGAGGGCATCTCCCGACACCCCTCTAGCTTTGATCGCCTGCACACTCTTGATATGGATTGATCATGGTCTACACTTGTTATCTTTATTTCCCAAGTTTAATTTTATGTATTTTCTTTTTATTGAGTCTTATCTTATGTATTTTCCTTTATTGAGTCATATGGTTTTAGTCCATTTCCCTTGTTATGTTTAATTGGGCCTTATTACTTTAGTTATGGACCCATAGGATTGAGTCTAGGATATGCTCGGTCTTTTATCTTATTGTCAAGGGTATTTTAGTCATGTAAAGAATGGTTGCCTATATATAGGCCCCATCTCTCCTCTTGTATTCAACTTTTGATGAATATTGAAGAAAACCCTTTCAAACTCTCTCAATATCTCTCTCTCTCTCATTATCTCTCCATTCTCTCTCCTCCTCTCTCTAAATTTTGAAATTCACTCTCTCTCCTCCCCCTCTCAACCACTTCCAACCCCCACCTACCTCCATTAACTCCCCACAACTTCCCACAACCCCTCTTTAATCCTCACCTAGTCCCAAGGAAGTTCCACCACTCAAAACCCCACCCTCCAACCACCACCTACCCCTTTCACTTCCCTAAGCATATCTCCACCTTCCCAAGGCTGAATTAACTCATTCCAAAGCCCAAATTCAAATCTCCCCTTCCCTCCTTGCTCCCTAGGTCGCACCCCTCCTCTCCCCTCAAGCCAAGTTCACCCCCTCCTCTCTTCTCCACTCCAGCTTTGTGTGCAGGCCGACCTGCAGTTTAGCACTCTGTTGCAGTGACATCCACGACTGCATCCTGGTTCTGATGGTGGCGTGGCCTAACTTTCTGGAAAGGCCTCCCTGTGCTCTTCGCAGGCGAGGTGGAATCACTCCATTCCGAGTTCGTGGCCGTCCGTGAAGGCTGTTCTTCCCCGACTGCGCAGAACCTCTCAGACCAGGAGCCAGAGCGGCAGAGAAGACTCTCCCACGACAAACCTTGAAGGAACCAGTCTTCGAGGTCTTCTACAAAGTTCTTCCTCCCCCTGTCAGCGTCCAGGAACAGATGGCGGAACCTCGTTCGGCATCCGACAACCAGAGATACCAATTTTCTACCACACCCACGCCGGTCTGCCTCCTCACAGTCTGCACCGACCACCGTCCACTTCTCTGGACACCCAGCTCATCTCCAACATCAGAAGACTTCGCCGTTTATTTTGCTGCAAAGTAGACTCGTCCACGATTCCAACGAGTCTAGCGGTGCCAAATTTGGAGCTCAGGAACGATCGTGGCAGCTTCTGCAACCTGCTGTTTCAGACTGAGCTCGGCCAGAGACCAGAGCTGCATCCATCTTCCAGTCGCTGGAGCAGTCAGCCCCCAGATCAGAACGTCGTCCAAAAAATTCAAGCCACACCCCTCTCCGGTTAGCAAGCTTTTGGTGCAAGTTTCATGAGATTCCAAGTTCGGTGGAATTATTGGCAGCATCGACATCGGCCCTCTATCCAGAATTACAGAAGCTAGGCAGAATCGGTAAAGCTCGGAAAGTTGACTCTATCTCGCTCGTTCCCCTCCCCGCTTGGCCGGCTGAAGGCCCCTCCCTGCGTGGAGGTAATTTTTGGTTGTAATACATTAACCCCCACCCCAAGATCCCCCCCTTGCAAGGGGCGTAGTGCTGTACCTCTTCACATTTTCAGGTCAAGCTCCATCGCCGCGGCGATCGGGTGTATACCCTCGCCTCCCGGCGCGCCCTCGTCTCCGAACGGGATCGGTGTCTTCACACCGATCAGGTGAGCTTCTGATCACACCCTTGTAGCTTCATTTCTGCAAATGTAGTATTGCCTTGAATGCCCGTCGGACGGTAAGAGAGTGCTCGGAATTCATTTTAAGCAATATCGTGCCCACCGCGGCCCGTGAGTGAGTGCCACCCCACACCCCGCCTTGCGGGCCAGCCACCCACAAAGTTGGGACTCCCTGGCCCATTGGAGGTCAGCCTTAGCATTGTAAGTCCATTAGGACAATTGGGTCCCGCCTCGGACCCTCACCATCATCTCCTGGACCCACCGGGTGAACGTGTGAACCGAGTGAGCAGAAATCGTCGTTGTGAGAATCATTGAGCGCTTGTATGCTTGCGGGTCTAAGTCCTAGGGTCACCTTATCATATTTAGTGGTCTTTGGGCTGTGCCACATCAAGTGGTATCAGAGCGGTCATAGGCTTGTCCTTACAAGTCTAGTCTTGGGTCACACTAAGTCTTTCATAGGTGCATCCGCACACCCTTGCATAGCCCACCCAACCTTGGATGACCACTCGTAGTGGTACTCGCTTTCAACCCAATACTACATCTTCCAATCTCACAATGAATCCAAAACCCCAAGGGATGCCTACCACTAACACTCATGACTTCAACTACTTCATGAAAGTCTTGACCTATGCCAATGAGCGGCTTGATAACATATCGGGCCGACTCAACCAACTTGGAAAAAATAGGCCCGCCCTAAGGACGGACGATAGGATGGCCCCTTTCCCACTTCCCACCTTTGATGGGACCTCTCCTAGCAAATATTTAGATTGGGAAGCTACAATGGACCAATACTTCAATTGGTATCATATTTCCGAGGATGAAAAGGCATGGGTTGCCAAAATACAACTAACCAAAAGGGCTCAAACTCATTGGTGTAAAATTGAGGGCTTAAGGATAATTAGACGGGAAGCTCCCCTCACCACATGGGAGGACATGAAGGATCAACTAAGGGCTAGGTATGTGTCCCCTTCCCACTCGGATCACCAAAACCCAAGGAGCACTCCCACTCCTCCCACCCCACCCGTCCAAACCCTTATCACTAAAACCCAAGTACCTAAGACCTCCACCTCCCCACCTAACCCCATGAGGTCCCCCACATCCCAACCAAAACCCCCTTCCCTAACCTACACTAGTCAAGCCCCTTTAGCCCCCACTTCCACCCCAAGTGATCCCAAGGGCAAGAGACCCCTAACCAACCCAATTCCCTCCATGGTGACCACCACTCATCAACCCTCACCATTAAAAACCATGTGGACACTATGTCCACCCCTCCACCAAGGCCCATAATGGCCACCACCCCAAAACCCAAAACCCCTCACCCAACGCACCTCCCGCTTCCTACACCAATCTTACCCCAAATTAGGCCTCCACTACTTCCACTCCCAAGTCCAACCCATGGCCGACCTTGCTCACCTCCTCGAGTGCGCCATGCCTCGACTAACACCAACCCACCCACCATAGACCTTTCTACCCCATTGTCCTTAGGAGTTGCAACCCACACACCTACCCAAGTGGAGAGGGATACCAATTCGGATCCACCTCCCAAAATCAAGGAAATCCAAGGGCCATACAACTCACCCACCCCTCCTAACCTAGTTCCTCAAGAGCTATACACCCTTCCCCATGACACCATCACCATAGATAAGTCCATATTCCTATGGCTCAAGCGAGGCCTCACCATTCTTAGTTTACAACCAAGCCACCTACTCATGGGACATCAATCCCAACTCATTCCCACTCAGCCTCATGTCACTTATCAAACCTCCTATTGTGTAGAAGATTTGGGAGACTTAGTGGCCTACCTACATTGTCAAGTCCACTTGACCGATATGCTAGCCATGAGGCCATCAGAGTCTAGCACCATTAGCCTAGCTTACCCCACCATTGGCTCCATCACTTCCATCTACACCAATGGCCAATTTACAAGTGAGATCATACTCCTTCTTCCCATGGAGGAGGAACCCATCCTAGTCTACTCCCCAACCATTGAGATCCCAAATACTTTGATTGGCCAACCCATTAGCAACCTTGGCCCAATTATCTTAGAGAGAGATGATTCGCCATTTGAGGACCTTGAGAACATGGAGTACCCCTACCTAGGTGACCCTTACCATAATCCCTTTTACCCTTTTCTACGGGAGCCTAAATCTCCATGTGACCCACTTTCCCTATTCACCACCCACCTCACCTTACCCACATCGCCCATGTCGACCCAAACTCCTCCCTTCCTAGAATCGGGTTACAACATGAGAGCCTTGACCTTAGGCAACAAACACCTTGGGATTGATGAAGTGCCCCACCCCATAACCACGTTCGTAGATCCCTTCGACCCATTCACGTGGACGTTCAAAAGTCATCCGACATCTATGCACATGGAAGTCACCTTTGGGATAAACATGCATGTGTCCAGGCCTACCACACCATTTGACATGATTCATAAGTCGGGTACATTCATCCACATCACCCACATGTCAAGTAGGCAGCATAAGTGGACCATATTCGGATGTATTGGCCCACCTTCATTCATCATGAGTCTTAAGCATGATAGGAGCATACATGGATGTCCGGGTCCCCCGACATTTATCACACCCATGCATAAAAGGTTCATCTATGGATGTCCCGGCCCTCTTAAGACTACCACAGTCTTCATAGCATCAAAGTGTGATCGGTCTACATTTGGCTGCCCAGGTCCACCTTGGCATACGCATTCTCGCAAGCATATAGGAAGGATCAATGAGACTTACAAAAAGCGGGCAGATGCTCATCGGCGCCACTACGAGTTCCAAGTGGGAGACTCGGTGATGGTGAGGACGGAGCAGCTCCTTCCGGGACCTGCCTCCAAGTTGAGGGCACGGGGTTCGGGACCCTTTCGAGTTCTACGACGACCTGGCAGTAATGCTTATGAGCTTGACCTACCAGAAAGCTATGGGGTGCACCCTACCTTCAGTGTGGCGGAACCTGGTACCCCACAAAGGCCCCGCGGTGGAACCCAGTGAGTAGCTTGAGCCTTTACTCCCCCTTATGAGAGACACTCCCGGAGGGACTCCACTTTCTAGCTTGAGAGACCGACGAGAGCAGGTAGAGGCAATACTGGATGAGCAGAGTATCATTACGAGGCACAGGGTGTATCAGCGCTATCTGGTTAGGTGGAAGAGCCGTCCCCCGATCGAGGATACATGGGTGAGTCGGGAGGATTTGATATGCTTGGATCCCGACATGATGGAGCAGTACGACAGCCAGGCAGACCCATACTCGACAGGGTCGAGCTCTCCCCACCCCGGGGGATTTGATGAGGGCATCTCCCGACACCCCTCTAGCTTTGATCGCCTGCACACTCTTGATATGGATTGATCATGGTCTACACTTGTTATCTTCATTTCCCAAGTTTAATTTTATGTATTTTCTTTTTATTGAGTCCTATCTTATGTATTTTCCTTTATTGAGTCATATGGTTTTAGTCAATTTCCCTTGTTATGTTTAATTGGGCCTTATTACTTTAGTTATGGACCCATAGGATTGAGTCTAGGATATGCTCGGTCTTTTATCTTATTGTCAAGGGTATTTTAGTCATGTAAAGAATGGTTGCCTATATATAGGCCCCATCTCTCCTCTTGTATTCAACTTTTGATGAATATTGAAGAAAACCCTTTCAAACTCTCTCAATATCTCTCTCTCTCTCATTATCTCTCCATTCTCTCTCCTCCTCTCTCTAAATTTCGAAATTCACTCTCTCTCCTCCCCCTCTCAACCACTTCCAACCCCCACCTACCTCCATTAACTCCCCACAACTTCCCACAACCCCTCTTTAATCCTCACCTAGTCCCAAGGAAGTTCCACCACTCAAAACCCCACCCTCCAACCACCACCTACCCCTTTCACTTCCCTAAGCATATCTCCACCTTCCCAAGGCTGAATTAACTCATTCCAAAGCCCAAATTCGAATCTCCCCTTCCCTCCTTGCTCCCTAGGTCGCACCCCTCCTCTCCCCTCAAGCCAAGTTCACCCCCTCCTCTCTTCTCCACTCCAGCTTTGTGTGCAGGCCGACCTACAGTTTAGCACTCTGTTCCAGCGACATCCACGACTGCATCCTGGTTCTGCTGGTGGCGTGGCCTAACTTTCTGGAAAGGCCTCCCTGTGCTCTTCGCAGGCGAGGTGGAATCACTCCATTCCGAGTTCGTGGCCGTCCGTGAAGGCTGTTCTTCCCCGACTGCGCAGAACCTCTCAGACCAGGAGCCAGAGTGGCAGAGAAGACTCTCCCACGACAAACCTTTAAGGAACCAGTCTTCGAGGTCTTCTACAAAGTTCTTCCTCCCCCTGTCAGCGTCCAGGAACAGAAGGCGGAACCCCGTTCGGCATCCGAAAACCAGAGATACCAATTTTCTACCACACCCACGCCGGTCTGCCTCCTCACAGTCTGCACCGACCACCGTCCACTTCTCTGGACACCCAGCTCATCTCCAACATCAGAAGACTTCACCGTTTGTTTTTCTGCAAAGTAGACTCGTCCACGATTCCAACGAGTCTAGTGGTTACAAATTTGGAGCTCAGGAGCGATCGTGGCAGCTTCTGCAACCTGCTGTTTCAGACTGAGCTCGGCCAGAGACCAGAGTTGCATCCATCTTCCAGTCGCTGGAGCAGTCAGCCCCCAGATCAGAACGTCGTCCAAAAAATTCAAGCCACACCCCTCTCCGGTTAGCAAGCTTTTGGCGCAAGTTTCATGAGATTCCAAGTTCGGTGGAATTATTGGCAGCATCGACATCGGCCCTCTATCCAGAATTACAGAAGCTAGGCAGAATCGGTAAAGCTCGGAAAGTCGACTCTATCTCGCTCGTTCCCCTCCCCGCTTGGCCGGCTGAAGGCCCCTCCCTGCGTGGAGGTAATTTTTGGTTGTAACACATTAACCCCCACCCCAAGATCCCCCCCTTGCAAGGGGTGTAGTGCTGTACCTCTTCACATTTTCAGGTCAAGCTCCATCGCCGCGGCGATCGGGTGTATACCCTCGCCTCCCGGCGCGCCCTCGTCTCCGAACGGGATCGGTGTCTTCACACCGATCAGGTGAGCTTCTGATCACACCCTTGTAGCTTCATTTCTGCAAATGTAGTATTGCCTTGAATGCCCGTCGGACGGTAAGAGAGTGCTCGAAATTCATTTTAAGCAATATCGTGCCCACCGCGGCCCGTGAGTGAGTGCCACCCCACACCCCGCCTTGCGGGCCAGCCACCCACAAAGTTGGGACTCCCTGGCCCATTGGAGGTCAACCTTAGCATTGTAAGTCCATTAGGACAATTGGGTCCCGCCTCGGACCCTCACCATCATCTCCCGGACCCACCGGGTGAACGTGTGAACCGAGTGAGCAGAAATCGTCGTTGTGAGAATCATTGAGCGCTTGTATGCTTGCGGGTCTAAGTCCTAGGGTCACCTTATCATATTTAGTGGTCTTTGGGCTGTGCCACATCATTTACTTTGTTTTAATCGAGTGATTGATCGTATTCGCATGATTTTACCTTATTTTTCTTGAGCAAAAATGTTAATTACTTTAATAATGCTTTCATGTTGATGCGAAGATACCTACTGGGCAAGTGTGCTCATTACCTATTTCTAATCTTTTCAGGAGATGGAAGTGATTCGAATTCGGATTCGGGTTATACAAGTAGCGGGTCCGAGAGCGAATGAAAGTATTTTCAAGATGAGAGTGAAGACTTAGGAAGTCTATATTGTTTAGATCGAGTCAATGTAATTTCCTTATTTTCTTGAGTCTAGTAGAATGATAAAAAGGTTGTTGTAAAAGAATGCTTTCATCATTTATGAAATAACATTGGAGTTTGATTAAATACTGTGCAATTGCATTTATGCATGTGATTGTCTCGCGCTCTGATCGTTCTTGCTCGCAAGAGGCTTACCATGCCGGCTGTTCATGTCCTCGAGCGAGTCTTCCGCTGTAATAAAGGCTCGGGGCGTGACACGGCATGTCCTCATAAGACCAGGCAAAAGAATCACTATACTCCCTTAGAACCTTGACTAGATCTTCTTCCACTTGCAGAGGGAGATTAGCGGCAATAATGATGGGCCTTGGGTCTTCTTCAGTTCCCAAATTTATTTCCTTCGTAGGTTCATCCACTACCGACGATGGCTCATCGAATCTCTTTAATCCTTGCGCATACAGATCGGCAGTGTCATCTATGTTGCTGTCCTCATCGTCAATCGGGTCTTTCTCATCCAAGACTTCATAAACACCGAGTCCGTCATCGCTCCACACCCCTTCTATTTCCTCTTCATCTTCTATCATGA
Organism: Amorphophallus konjac; assembly: GCA_022559845.1. NCBI lineage: Eukaryota > Viridiplantae > Streptophyta > Magnoliopsida > Alismatales > Araceae > Amorphophallus > Amorphophallus konjac. Next base: position 157,186,328 of record CM040121.1, read on the forward strand.
TTGCCGTAGCGACAAACTCTGGACACTTCAAAAGAGCATGACATCGCTGAGCCAGATCCTGCAAGAACCTATCATGAATGGATTTGGAATGACACGCAAGCGAGCGCGGCTCAAGCTCGGAAGGATTGGACGACCAAGAAGAGGACCCTACTTCTCTAGGTCTAATCGACCCTACTTCCCTAGACTCGACAGACCCTACACCTATCCTAGGAGAAAGGAAATCTAGTGGAAAGGAAGGAGCAGGGGACTCGTGCCCTTGGGAGGAGGATGAAGACAAGATAGCGTAATCTTCCACTAAAATCTCCGTTTCATATTTGACATTTTTTTTTGGAGATCAGTGGAGATCATACAGCAGGATGGAGGAGGAGGAAGTTGCATGGGGAATAGAGAGGGGAAGATGCAATCAAAGAAGGGGTCGGAAGATGAAAACCACATTTCGTGGAGTTGGGCGGTGGGGGAAGGAGGAGTGAATAGAGTTGACAGATCAATGGGTGGGCAGCGCCGACATGCACATGGAACAAACAAGATTTCGGGTGATCTTTCCGTAAAATATGGATCGACCATAATCGGGGGTGAATGGGGAATAGATTCCAATTGTTGAAATAGAGATGTGAGACGAGAGGGAGACCAAGAAATGATAATGGGCAAGCTCCCCTTCTTCTATAGATGGCCAGGTGGCTTCGGCTTCTATTGAACGAGCCGCACCTCCTGATTCTCCTTCTAACCATACCCATCTGGCTCGATGAACATTCTGGCAAATGACTGTCTGAAATCTGGCATATCATCAACAGGCCCTTTTGGTAGTAGAGGTGGACTAGCAACTGTGCAAGATGTATCTTTCTTTTCTGACTGTATTCGTGGCGGATTCAATGTACCCGGTCGGAGGGGTCCTCTTACAAAGTGTTGGCGGTAACCCATGTAAGTGGCCCTGAGTCCCCCATCATTGAGAGTGCGGACTCTCGATAACCGAGGCCTCTCTGGCTCATTTTTCTTCCTTTGGGCACTGGCTTGGTTCGCCCTTGTAACTGTGACCGAGGCCTCTCCTCGGTTGATAACCCAGCTTCAATATGATATCCCAACCCTTGGGTGCTATTTGGTAGAGGGATAATGCGGGACGGACTGAGGAGACTACGCTATATGAGACGGACACGACTCGACCAGCAAAGACACGACTACTAGAGCAACCTCGGCTCGACACTGAGAGCTCCTACGGGCTACACGTCACAAATAGAAGTGTAAACTCACTCGTCGTCCCAAGCGAGGGAAACGCGGATCGTGCGCGGTTGAAGAACCGGCAAAGATCAAGGTAGTCTGACTCAACTTCCGGACTCGAATCGAGTCGTGGGACGGGTCACTCTCACACTCACAGCGGCGACATGAACACACGGGCTAGGAACCTACACTCTCGTAGCGGCATAAGACAGTATACTAGCTAAGCAAAGTAACGCCGAGAAGTTTAGACCGTTACCTCCACTCACCCGGCGTGGCGAAGACAACCCCGGCCGATTTACGGACTCGCGGTTAAACAATTTTACAGCGGTACAAATATTGGACCCACTCCACGCAGGGAGGTAAAAGGTCACATGTGGGGCCCGGGAATCATGCGAATCGGGTTGACGGGCAGCATCTTGATGTCGCCCGGCGGTGCCGAACACGCGTCTAAAGTGCTGTCCGGACTGCGCGATCTACGGGTCCGTGGGGCCCACGGATGGCGCTGTCCTCTCGGCCTGTTGGGGTGGGGCCCGCTGTGATGGGGACCCCTGGGGACGCGCCTCCCTGGAAGGCGGTCAGCCGGAAACACCGATCGGTGGCCGATCGGCCCCGATCTCCAACTCTTGAAGTTGCTGTCCACGGATTTTTTACTTCTGTTTTTCGGCGCGTGCTCCGGCGAGATCGGTCGCTGCGATCAATCCCGATGTCGGATCGGGGCACATGAGCTATCGTTGGAAAGCTCTCTTGAAGTCCTTCAATCTAGGACTAGAGAGATGACCTGGATCTTCCCGGATCTGGACTTTGTTGAATTTTGAAGTTCCTGTTGTATAGTACCCGAACTCTCAGACCTGCAGAGGAGTTTTCTGAAAACTACCGTTGACCATGGGGTAGACTTTAGATTCAGATCTGGCGCTCTTCATCAACGTTTTAGATCTTGGAACAAGGAAAACGGAAATAATTGTTTTGGAAAGATTGGAGGTGTCTACGAATTGTTATGAATTTTATACTAGAAGGTGGTCGGATCTGGAAACTGGCTGACAGCACTGTAGATGGATCTGTGCACGAATTTATAAAAATAGGAGATGATCTCCCGAAATTCCAACAAAATTTGGGGATGGTGGGGAAGGTGGAAAGAACTCTTAGTAAATTTGGGAGCTCCAGAAAAAATCAAAAGATGGGTGGGAGATAGGAAACTCAGGAAGGAAGTGGATCTGGACAGAAAGCAGCCAGATCTGAAATGAAAGGGAAAATGAAAATGGAAAATTGGATTTCGGCATCTGGAGACCAAACCAATTTTTGTGAGAGCTGGAGGGGACATCTGAAACACGCCCTCAAAATCCCAGCTCAAAAGGATGTCATGGCTGATAGTAGAAATTCGTGGAAGTGGCAGTGGTCGGCTGAAGATAGAACTCCGACGAACTCGATGGCGGTGCGATGGCGGCTCGTGGCGGCGGCGGCGGCGACCGGAACTGATAGGGGAGGAGTCACACCTCAGAATGGCAACCGTCACAGCTGCAACAGGGAGAGGGAGGAGAGAGGAAGGGTGCGCCCAAGGGCTTGCTCAAAGAATTTTCTGATTTCAAATGGCATTAATTCTACACAAATGGGAAAATACAAGCTTTTATATGCTACATCTCAAATCCAATCTCCACCATTGGATCTAGGGAAGGGGAATGGAGGGCCTGGATTGAGTGTGGCCAACACACACAAAAAATAAAATAAAAAATTAAGGGGGGGGGGCTATTGACCAAGAGACATGGTAGGTGGGGGTGGGTGGTAAATGTTGACAATTTTGGTCCATTGTCCCCCAAGTGGACAATTGACTAGTCCAAGGCTTCTAGATGCCACCTAGGAGGTTGACCAGCCCCACAAGGATGACATGGACCAATGGGAGGGGGTCTGTGGGCCCGTGGGACCCGGGGGTCCCATTTTACAAATAAACCCCTCTTACAATCAAAATTACAAACCGAATAAAATAAAACAAACATACATTGCACACAAATAATGTCTAAACAAATATGATAAATGTCGAGACTCAAGAGGGAGTCTCCAGGCTGTCTCCGAGCCAGATGGACGCTGAAGTGGCTCGAGTCGTGCTCCGTGTGCGGTACTGGTGGCTCGACATATCGCGCTTCTCAACTGCTCGGGTGTCCGCACCAATTCTCCCCGGGTGGGAGAAACTCGACCCTGTCGAGTAAGGGTCTGCATCGCTCCGGTATCGCTCCAAAAGATCCGGATCAATCCGCTGCAACTCTCCATGCGTGATCCACGTGTCCTCGGTAGCGGGCCGTCCTCTCCATCGCACTAGGTAGCGCGGGTAGGATCCACTCCTGGTAACTGTCACCTGCTCATGCAGTATATGATCTATATGCTCACGCTGCCGTGAAAAAGGGGCTGGAGGTGGACACTCAGGTGTGGGATCACTCAAGGGGAGGAGATGGCTCGAAAGGCTCACTAGGGATCACCGCTGGGTCCCTATATGCAACTATATCCGATGCATTGAAAGTAGAGCTTATACCATATTCCTCGGGCAAGTCCACAACATACGCATTAGATCCAACGCGTTTCAATACTCTAAATGGACCGGCTCCGCGAGCTTGTAGTTTCTTTACGGTTCCAGAGGGAAATCGTTCAGGTCTTACCCTGATCATGACATATTCGCCCTCTTGGAACTCTCGGTGGTGTCGATGGGCATCGGCTAACTCCTTATACCGTGCATTGCTTGCCTCAATGTGACGACGGACGTCGACATGCAGACTCCTAACATGCTTAGCAAAAGAAAAAAAAACACACGGATGCACACACAACCCTACACAAACCTAATGTTAGTCCGACCCAATCACATGCAAGGTGGTCCAGGACATCCGAATGTGGTCCATGCATACACTAGAGGCAACCGAAAGTTGATGGAATGTTGACGGCATCCTAAAGTGATCCATTCATGCACGGATGGCCTTTTAGATTTGGGAGGTTTGGGCGGGCCATCTTCTACATCACCCCGATATGTAGGAGTATTATGAATGTGTTTGGAGGTTGTAGATGGATCGGCCCGTGGAGAAGGGGTATGATGGTGGACTCTCTCGAAAAGGTGGAGTAAATATGGTGGGTCACGGGGTCCACAAGAGAATGGGTCGAAGAGATCAAAGAAGGTATGACCCCTCGGACTAAGCTTCCATAAATCACTGTCCAACATTTGGAAATCTTGGAGGTGTAAATGATCACCTTCATTCATTGTGAGAGGTGGGACGACAGTCATAGGTAGAAAGTAAGATTCCTCCCTTGGGCAAATGGGAATGAAGTCGGGCTCGGTCGGCATAGGGAGGAGTAGAAGAACCTCCGTGGTAACATGACCCACGGTGTACACGGAGGTGATGGACCCTAAAGCGGGATGAGTGAAACTACGACCTATGGGTCGGTCGAAGCTTGGAGCCAACAAGTGCGTAAATGTCAATTGCCGGTCTAACCCCTTAAGAAGGTCATCCAATGTATCCACATAGTGACTAGACCGGAAAGTGGTGTGAAATGAATTGATTGGCACCAGAGGTAGGATAGGGTCCATAGATGGGAGGGGAGATGGGACCAGGCCATTCTTAAGCCAGCTAAGGAGTGGCTCGGCTATAAGTAGCTTTCCCGTTAGAAACACGGGTAGTTGTGGCTGAGGTGGCTCCAAATAAAGATCGGAGAGTGAGGCTTCTCCAACCCTTTTGTCCCCCAGGGCTAGAGATGTCCGAGTGGGACACTGTCCGGCAAAGTGGCCGAACCCCTAGCAGCGATAACACTGCTGTCGTGATCCACTACGCTCCTTGATAAGTGTGTCCTTACCCTTATCCTCCTGATGGACAGGGGGTGCAGGCAATGGGGCTCTCGTGGGTGGGGGTAGAGGATCCACTATGATGGGGAGAGGACCTTGGGATGGCACCTTAGATGGCATCGGGTTGGGGCTACCGGTTGCTACCTCCTAAGGCTCGTGCTTGGTCCCATTCTGTCTAGGGGGTAGGCAAGGAGAAATCAGGGACTCGATATCAGCACACCTCCTATCCACTCTATCCAAAATGATTTGCAAGAGTTCGGCAATGGTGAGATTTGGAGTAGGAGCGATGTGATGGACTCTCCCATATGAACTCGGCTTAGTCGTGGACCTAGGCTCTTCTACATGCGCGGCGCGTTGCCTCCGATTATGGCCCACTTGGGTGGAGGTGATTGGGTGGGGTCGGTTGGAGGTGACCGGACCGGGTAGGTAGACCTTCCTAAGTTCGCCCTTCATCTCATGCCATGACTCGATGGGCCTTTACCTCCTAACCTCTCTCATGCGCTCAATGCTCTCCCATTTCCAGGCGGCTTTGTGGACAAGCCTCTCTTGGGAAAAACTGACATGCATGGCATCGGACATGGTGTAACATTCAAAATATTTGTCCATGGCAGCCTCCCACTTGAGGTAGTCGCCCGGGTCATTAGCACCATAAAAATCCGAGGCTTCGGGCCTACGGAAGGGGAGAGGGTGGTTGCCAAGCCCATGGGTGGACCAACGGCCATATTGCCTGGGTGATGGGGAATCCATGGGAAATTGGGGAACTACATGTTAGACATGCCGACACTTGGACAAGACCGACTGACTCTTATTGGACTACACATGAACTAGGAGACACAAACTGATGCAAACACCGACTAATGTATCTAGACCTAAACCCATATCCGGTACGTGGCGGAGTTAATCGATCCGAAGATCACTCCCGCAAGTGTGCGGCCTTCCCGATAGGCATAGCCTAACGTTCGGGCAACACCTTTTAAGATACCAGATTATCGGTATGAAATACAATTTTAAAACACCCTTTTTTTTTTTTGAAATGATGATCTTAGACTTGACTTAGACCATGATGCATGCAAGACTTATGCAAGACTACCCTAGACTCAACCTGCTCTGATACCAAACTGATGCGGGACGGACTGAGGAGACGACGCTATATGAGACGGACACGACTCGACCAGCAAAGACACGACTACTAGAGCAACCTCGGCTCGACACTAAGAGCTCCTACGGGCTACACGTCGCTAACAGAAGTGTAAACTCACTCGTCGTCCTAAGCGAGGGAAATGCGGATCATGCGCGGTTGAAGACCCGGCAGAGTTCAAGGTAGTCTGACTCAACTTCCGGACTCGGATCGAGTCGCGGGACGGGTCACTCTCACACTCACAGCGGCGACATGAACACACGGGCTAGGAACCTACACTCTCGCAATGGCATAAGACTGTATACGAGCTAAGCAAAGTAACGCCGAGAAGTTTAGACCGTTACCTCCACGCACTCGGCGTGGCGAAGACAACCCCGGTAGATTTACGGACTCCCGGTTAAACAATTTTACAGCGGTACAAATATTGGACCCACTCCACGCAGGGAGGTAAAAGGTCACATGTGGGGCCCGGGAATCACGCGAATCGGGTTCACGGGAAGCATCTTGATGTCGCCCAGCAGTGCCGAACACGCGTCTAAAGTGCTGTCCGGACGGCGCGATCTACGGGTCCGTGGGGCCCACAGATGGCGCTGTCCTCCCGGCCTGCTGGGGTGGGGCCCGCTGTGATGGGGACCCCTGGGGATGTGCCTCCCTGAAAGGCGGTCGGCCGGAAACACCGATCGGTGGCCGATCGGCACCAATCTCCAACTCTTGAAGTTGCTGTCCACGGATTTTTTACTTCTGTTTTCCGACGCGTGCTCTGGCGAGATCGCTCGCTGCGATCAATCCCGATATCGGATTGGGGCACATGAGCTATCGTTGGAAAGCTCTCTTGAAGTCCTTCAATCTAGGCCCAGAGAGATGACCTGGATCTTCCCGGATCTGGACTTTGTTGAATTTTGAAGTTCCTGTTGTATAGTACCCGAACTCTCAGACCTGCAGAGGAGTTGTCTGAAAACTACCATTGACCATGGGGTAGACGTTAGATTCAGATCTGGCGCTCTTCATTAAAGTTGTAGATCTTGGAACAAGGAAAACGGAAATAATTTTTTTGGAAGGATTGGAGGTGGCTACGAATTGTTATGAATTTTATACTAGAAGGTGGTCGGATCTGGAAACTGGCTGACAGCACTATAGATGGATCTGTGGATGAATTTATAAAAATAGGAGATGATCTCCCGAAATTCCAACAAAACTTGGGGATGGTGGGGAAGGTGGAAAGAACTCCCAGTAAATTTGGGAGCGCCATAAAAAATCAAAAGATAGGTGGGAGATAGGAAACTCAGGAAGGAAGTGGATCTGGACAGAAAGCAGCCAGATCTGAAATGAAAGGGAAAATGAAAATGGAAAATTGGATTTCTGGATCTGGATACCAAACCAATTTTTGTGAGAGCTGGAGGGGACCTCTGGAACACGCCCTCAAAATCCCAGCTCAAAAGGATGTCGTGGCTGATAGTAGAAATTCGTGGAAGTGGCAGTGGTCGGCTGAAGACAGAACTCCGACGAACTCGATGGCGGTGTGATGGCGGCTCGTGGCGGCGGCGGCGGCGACCGGAACTGATAGGGGAGGAGTCACACCTCAGAATGGCAACCGTCACAGCTGCAAGGGGGAGAGGGAGGAGGGAGGAAGGGTGCGCCCAAGGGCTTGCTCAAGGAAATTTCTGATTTCAAATGGCATTAATTCTACACAAATGGGAAAATACAAGCTTTTATATGCTACATCTCAAATCCAATCTCCACCATTGGATCTAGGGAAGGGGAATGGAGGGCTTGGATTGAGTGTGACCAACACACACAAAAAATAAAATAAAAAATTAAGGGGGGGGCCTATTGACCAAGAGACATGGTAGGTGGGGGTGGGTGGTAAATGTTGACAATTTTGGTCCATTGTCCCCCATGTGGACAATTGACTAGTCCAAGGCTTCTAGATGCCACCTAGGAGGTTGACCAGCCCCACAAGGATGACATGGACCAATGGGAGGGGGTCTGTGGGCCCGTGGGACCCGGGGGTCCCATTTTGCAAATAAACCCCTCTTACAATCAAAATTACAAACCGAATAAAATAAAACAAACACACATTACACACAAATAATGTCTAAACAAATATGATAAATGTCGAGACTCAAGGGAGAGTCTCCAGGCTGTCTCCGAGCCAGATGGACGCTGAAGTGGCTCGAGTCGTGCTCCGTGTGCGGTACCGGTGGCTCGGCGTATCGCGCCTCTCAACTGCTCGGGTGTCCGCACCAAGGGATATGGCATGGATATCCCGCGTTCACCATTTGGTAGGGCATTAAAACGCCAGGATATGCTGGGTTAAGCAGAACCCGGGTTAAGGCAAAAATCAGGTTATTTCGGAGGATAACTCATTCCAAGTAAAACTTGGAATGAGTTATCCTCACCATCGCATCCCCGTTCCTGTCCCCCGAACGACCTCACGCCATGCCCTCGCCGATCCGCACTGTTCATCATCCCTCGCCAGAGCTCTCTTGCCTCCGTGCTCTGTAGGTGGGGTCCCTCTCTCACCTCCGTGCTCTGTGCTCTGCAGGCGGGGTCCCTCTCTCGCCTCCGTGCTCTGTGCTCTGCAAGTGGGGTCCCTCTCTCGCCTCCGTGCTCTGTGCTCTGCAGGTGGGGTCCCTCTCTCGCCTCCGTACTCTACAGGCGGGGTCCCTCTCTCGCCTCCGTGCTCACTGCTCTGCATGCGGGGTCCCTCTCTCGCCTCTGTGGTCTGCAGGCGCGATCGATCGAGCTCACCGTTGATCGACTACAGACGACTTCTTCCCGGCCGTTTTAGCTCCTCCCGCCACCGGCTCAGGCTCGTGCCATCCGCGAGGGAGCTCACCGTCGATCGAGTATCAAGCCCCCCTCTCACTCTCGCATTCAGGTCGGGTCGCCATGGGAAAGTCCTCCCTCACCCCTTCCCCGCTCTGCATCCTCCATCGGCGTCATCCTTTCCGAGCAGATCGGTCACTTCTCTCCCCTCCTCATCTAGTTTGATTTGATTCTGGTTTTTCTTGTTATTCCCTTCATTCTTCAGCTTCCCTTTCATGCTGGTGTTGGCTTTTGATCATCTCCTCCCCTCTATTGTGATTAGCTGCGCTTGCCCTCCGTAAACCCTAGACCCCAGATCGACCTATCTCCCTCTCTTGTGATTAACTGCGCGCCCTTCGCAAACCCTAGACCCCGGATCGACCTCTCTCTCAACTATCTCCCTCTCTTGTGATTAACTGCGCTTACTGGTGATGGCTTTCGATCTCTTAGCCAGAGACGACCCCCCCCTCACACTGTGTTCCCATTGTCATCTATGCATGTGTGTTACTGCTAACTTCTATTTTGTAAAAAGAGGTTGCAGGTTGCCCCTTCCCCCAACGCCGTGGACTGGTGCTTCCTGTTGACGTCTCCTTCCCCTTCAGTGCTCCTTCTCTTCCGATTTGTGGGCTTGCTCCTTCCCCGTATAAGGTATTTGTCATACCACTCTACTGGGAATGTCTTGATTGAATGTGTATCAATGTCTTTTGGAAGGCTATTTATTATGAATCTATTTTGATATATGACATGCTTAATATTCACAAGTATTATTTGTGCCATGCTAATAATTTTGTTTAGGGCATGAGAGATTTCATGTTATTGTTAGTATGATGTTGGATATCATCTTTTGCATTTATTGAGATACTCGGGTACTTCACATATAATTCAGAAGATATTCGGGTACTTCACATTATAAATTTCTACCAAAGCATAACGTCGCCAATGTTCACTTATTAAAGGGAATCACCTGAGGTCCACATTATTAATGGAATGAGCCCCCGTGATCCAAGAGTTACCAGAATTTCAAGAAAGTGAAGTTGCAGAAAATTATGAAAGTGAGGAGAGGTTAATGAGAATGCTTAGTCTGGGGCGAGCCCCATATGCCTCATCCCCTCTCAGTATCATGGTGGTGGAGCCATCCAAACACCGAAATGGTGTTCAGGATGCATAGACATCACTGTAAAAGAGACTTTATAGACAGTCACCATGCTCACAAAACTGAGGAACAGATAAGATGGGGTAAAGAAATGTAGGAGGCTCAGTGACACATATGTATGTACGTACCATAGTCACATACACTCATATGGAAAGATAGGATAGAATCAGAGCAGACATAATGAGCATATGGCTATTATATGCATATATATATGTGTATATATATATATATATATATATATATATACACTCATATGGAAAGATAGGATAGAATCAGAGCAGACATAATGAGCATATGGCTATTATATGCATATATATATATATATATATATATATATATATATATATATATATACCGTATAAGTAGACTCCACACTTGTAAGAGCAAGTCTGAGGGGCAGATAAAATGTAGCAGAGAAATGCAAGAGAGGACACAACAGATATACATGCATGCTACATCCGTATAAGCACACAGTAGAAAGATACGCACCAAACTCATAAAAGGAAGTCAGGGATCAGAGCCCTTTACTTCATTTCTTTTTAAAAAAATACACTGAGAGGGGGTATTGAGCAGCCCACGCCATAGAACAGAGGGTGAGGAAGAAGGGGAAGGGAACATTGGAATGAACAGCCACCCACTTACACAAAGATCCCAACACCTAAAGGATATTGCTTCATATTCTTGTTATTTGAATACAATAGTCCATGCTAATAAAAGTATTTCCAGACTACTTTATTGTCATATAGATCTTATTAGTTATCCTTTTTGGTGTTTAAAAGTAGTCATGTTATGTCTTATTATCAACTTCTGTGTATAAAAATAGAATGACAGTGGTTAACTAAGTAATTGCATTACAGGGATGGCAGAAACACTGATATTAGCAAACTTCTATTAAGCAACTTCTGTGTATAAAAATAGAATGACAGTGGGTATATATTTTAAACACTTTTGTGTACAATAGCTTCTATTAGCAAGCTTCTATTCAGCAACTACTGTGTGCCTCAAAATATTACATGAGTAATTGATATTACCAATGAATAAAAATGTAGATTTATGGAATTACATCTTTATGTGATGCAATTTGGCTTAGCTGATGTAAGGAAATTTCTGTGTGCAGTGGAATGAAGTTTCTATATCTTGATCACCTCTGTCAACATCAATAAAGTAAACATTCTACATTGGCTAAACCCATTTAACAAACCCAGCCTACTCTCCCTATTTGAGTGATGAGGAGCATATAGTGACAGAATCCAAGCTCAGTGTCCCATTATGCTCATGTACTTCTCCAAGTTACACATGTACTTTGCAATTTTTTTCCATCACCTTCTAATGTGAGTCTGTAATTAGCCAAATCAGCACAGCATGCCACTTAACTGCTTTTTCATCAGGAATTTAAACATAAAACTCCTGCTCGAAATCCATAACAAGCTCCACTTGGTCCAAGCTATCCAACCCAAGGTCCTTTTGAAATCAGCCGTTCCAGTCACCTGTTAGAAGTTAGAACCCATCACTGCTTTATCGCATTTAGTTATGTCATTTATTGCAATTGTAATATTTTTTTTTTGTAAAGCACTTAAACACATTGTTATGTTGTTTGGGCTAAGGAAAGAGCACGTTAGGGGAAGCAACCTCAGTTCTAAATTAGCACACTAATTATCTATTAGCCCTTCATTTCCGTATGCCCATAATGGTGAAACTTCCACCCTTTTGCAAATCATGTGTAATTTTCTGTGGGGCGTTGCCAACTTATGATGTTGACATGTTACAAGATACTTCATATTATGATGTTAGATTGCTTCATATTATTGTCATATGAATACTTTAGTCCATGTTAATAATTTTGGTTAGGGGATATTATCTTCTGCAGTTTTCAGCTCTTCGGGTGCTTCATATTATCTTCATTTAACAGTCATTTGGGCTCATTTGCATTGGCCTCATTTCCGGGTTCTTATGATTAATTGTCTTCTACTCCAAACTGCTCCTTCCTGTTGACGTCTACTTCCCCTTCATTGCTCCTTCCCCGGTGGTGTGTGGGCTCCTTCTCTGTGGTCGTGTTAGCCTGAAATTTATTTCACAGTCATGTGTTGTATTTGGATTCACCTCAGTTCTCTTTTCCTAATGATTAATTATGTTTTTTTAAATAAGTATGAGTGCATCTAAAGATGGGAAAAGTAGAGTGACGAATTGGAGCAACGCAGTAGATTTAATTCTTGTAGATCTCTTGGTAGAACACAAGGTGACCAACGACGGTTTTGCTAATGGAAATTTCACAAAGGAGGCATGGAAGGAAACAGTAAAAAAATTCAATGAGTTGACCAAGTTAGGATACTCAATGAAGAATTTGAAAAAATGGTTTAAAAATCTGAAGAAAAGATACTATTTAATTGTGAATATAAAGAATAGGTCAGGATGGGGATAGGATGATGACAAGAAAATGCCAACACCAGGCACAGAGGAAACTTGGGATGATCTCATAGTGGTATGTAACATACGTATTGCATAGTTAATTATTTAACTTAACTTTCTTTAATTTGATCAACATGTCTATTTATTTTTCAGACCAATGAAGAGTACAAATCAATTCAAGGGAAACCTTTCGTGATTTTTGATCAAATGGAGCTGATTTGCTCAAATTCCATGTCAAGAGGGGATGACGCCGTATGTAATGAAGGTTCCCTTTACCTAGACACACGTAGTGACCCTGGTGATGAGGAGCAGCAAACTTTGGAGCAAGAATCAGGGCTACATTTCAATATTAACACTTTCTTCAATGACACTGATACCCCGGAAAATAATCAGCAACCATCGCAAAGGGAACCTCCAAATGTTGAGACATTCGCGGACAGTCCCTCTATGGCCAAGACCATTCCTTCATCTAGTAATATAAATAGGAAGAGGAAGCGGAGTTCCCAGGGTAATGAGGATTCAATTGACAAGTTAGTAGAATTGGGTCATGAAAGGTTGACCTTGGCAAGAGAGATGCTCCAACTTCAGAAAAAAACTATACCGCCAATGGATGAGGTAATTAATATGCTCGTCAACTTACCTGGACTTCCTCATTAGGATATTTATAGAGCTATTGAGCTTATCAAGTCTACCGAGGATCGTTCCATCTTCACGTCTCTTCCAGAAAATTTGAAATTGGGATGGATATTTACCCGTCTGGGATACTATTGAAATCTTCATTGATATCCTTTTTAAACTTACAATTACATGTGCAGTTTTATTTATTCACAGTTACTTATTTAATGAAATTAGCTTTAGCTTTAATGATGGTTAATTTCCATGAATTGGTTCTTTGTACGCTATTGCACACTTATAAATGCTGCTTGTTTATGTTTTGTAGGATATTTTATTTTCCATTATCAATGGACTTGGGAACTATTGGCACCGGTCCATCACTTGACACGGTCATTAAGTTTATGATGGATGAGGAGAACTATTAGGATAAAGTTGAACATATAGTTCTCATTCAAATGTTGTCCTCCGACATATGTATCCCTAGGACCCCAATGCACACAGATGTTGGTCGAGGTCATAAGTGGGTTAAACAATTAATGGCCGATCATGTTGGTAGATCATACTCTACTTTTCGAGTGCATCCTCACTTATTCTTAAGGTTAAGGGACAAATTGATGGAAAGGGGTGTACTTAATGACACCAAAAATATGTCTGCCAGTGAGCAATTAGCTATATTTCTCCTCGAGGTTGGACATGGAGTTGGCAATAGATTACTCAGAGAATGGTTCTAACATTCAGGAGAGACGATAAGTCGACATTTTAATAATGTACTCATGGCAGTGTTATCCTTGCGCCATGACTATATTAAGAAGCCGTCTGTTGATGATCTAGTACATCCAAAAATTCGATATGATCCTAAATTTTTTCCCTTCTTCAAGGTGATGTACTTTATGATAATTAGCAAATAGACATGCATTAATTGGTTCCTTCAACTGTTTGTTAATTGTTATTAATTATGCTTCTGCTTTGTCAGCAGAATGCACTGGGTGCAATTGATGGCACACATATACTTGCAAAGGTTCCGGTGGCTGACCAGCCTCGTTATCGAAATCGGAAGGGTGAAACATCCCAGAATGTCATGGCATGTGTAAATTTTGATCTAATGTTTAGTTATGTTATTGTGGGTTGGGAGGGATCAGCTGTAGATATGAAAGTCCTCAGGTGGGCCCTTGAAAAAGGTGGATTTATCGTACCAGAAGGTAAATGTTATTCAATTGATAGATCTATCTATGTTTCGTTCCTCATACTTATTAGAATTTCATCTCGTTTGTTGTCATAGGAAAATTTTGGTTGGTGGATGCAGGATACGCAAACATCCCCCGCTTTTTAGCACCGTACCGCGGCACAAGATATCATCTGCCAGAGTACAGAGGTAATAGGAGGAGGGTTGCACACAGGGATAAAAAGGATTTGTTCAATCATAGGCACGTACAACTACGCAATTATGTTGAGCGTGCTTTTGGTGTCCTAAAATCACGTTTCACAATTTTGGTAAAATGTCGTAATTATCCAATTAAGACACAAGCTAGAATTGTAATGGCTTGTTGCGTGCTCCACAATTTCATTAGAAGGGAGCAAGGTGTTGATTTAATTTTCCAACAAGCCGAAGATGACGTGGACAATCCTGGTGATGAGGAGGTCGATGAAGAGGATAATGTCAGTAAGATAGAGGCTACTAGAGGGGAAAGATTCCGGGAACGTTTGGCAACTCATCTTTGGGCCCATCATAATTCACGGGGGTATTTATTACACTGTTAACCTAATTTGTAATATTTTATATCTTTCACAGTTATGTTTACACGTAACCTATAACTTGTCTATTGCAGGCGTCATCGGGTGGAATCTCAAAATGACAAGTGACATTATGATATTGTCATTTTTAATTAGTCAATTTTACATGTTGTGTAATTGGACATTATATATGTTGTGTGTTTGGACACTTTTATTCTCTGTCAATTGTTTTATGTTTAGTTGTTTATGATTTGGAATGTGCATATATAACATAATTTCCTTGACAGTTTCTCAGATATGACTTCTGCTCTTTTTTTGGGGGGGGGGGGGGGTGACCTTCAAACAACCAAATTTATACTATGCAATATGCTCCCTATCTTGGATATGATCGTTTGAACACTCACTTAATTTTTTGGAGTAGCCTGGCTCAATTGCCACTACATATGGGTTTCAGGCTGCTACACTGCACAACATGCGTGGTTGATGCTACAATTTTACATGCTTGGTTTTGTTACTAGATGTTATATCTCTGTGCTCATATTTGCTATTTTGGTGTGTGTGTGTGTACACTTACAGGAATATTGTCCTTGCACAGGACGTTGGGCTATGATGATGGGAAGGAGCATTGATGTGATGAGGAGGACTGTGGGGGCATCGCATTCCATTCCCCTATTTGTAGGCCCCGCCGATGATAGTTGGTTGGATGGCCTTATGGCAGCCCCCACTATGAGGCTGGATGGTGCTACTGTAGGGGTTCTATGGGAGGTGACTGCAGCACGTGCTGTCATTTTTGAATATTATCCATCTGAGCCAAATAACATGACATATCAAATATAAGTTGCTGCCTTGTACTACACTGCACATGCTTGGATTTGTTATTAGATTTATGTTATATCTATGTGCTCATATTTGCTATTTTGGTGTGTATCTAACATTTTCTACTACTTACAGGAATATTGGCCTTGCATAGAACTTTGGGCTATGATGATGGGAAGGAGCATTGATGTGATGAGGAGGACTGTGGGGGCATCGCATTCCATTCCCCTATTTGTAGGCCCCGCCGATGATGTGGGTTGGATGACCTTATGGCAGCCCCCACTATGAGGATGGATGGTGCTACTATAGGGGTTCTATGGGAAGTGACTGCAGCACTTGTCTTCCAATGACTGTCATTTTTGAATATTGTCTATCTGAGCCAAATAACATGACATATTTTTTTTTTGGAAAAACCATACCTAGGGTTTGATGGGAGAGTGCACCCTTTACCAAGGGTAAAGAGAAAGCCACTCCACCATTCGAACACTAGGGGGTAAATTTTATTGCTGATCAAAAGGAAATACAATTACATCAATCGAATACTGGGCATACCCAGCTTATCTAATCGAGCTGCTCCCTTTATAGGTGTAGGAAGCTCATCATAAGAAAAGAAAACATTACATTTTGAAATGTAGGCCAAGGAGGCTAGAGAATCTGCAACTTTATTTCCTTCTCTGTAGATATGATCAACTGCATCATTCTGAGTAAGTAAGCTCCAGATCTCTCTCACATAAGATAGAATGGACCATGGGCAGTGTATTTCCTTTTTGATAATTTGAACTAGTGTGTTCGAGTCACATTCAATATGGACTGGCTTGACATCAACAGTTTGTAGGTATTTGATGCCATCAAGTAAAGCACGTGCTTCTGCTATAAGACTATTTGACTTTCCATAGTAATGAGAAAATGCAAGAAGAGTACTGCCTCTGTTGTCTCTGATAATACCACCACCACCTGAGTCACCATTAATTTTGCAAGCACCATCAGTGTTGAGCTTAAAAAAAGGCCAGGGAGGGCAAATCCATTTTATGATTTTCATCTGAGAGCAACCGGTCAGCTGAACATTGATACCAAACTGATCCAAAAGTTTCCTCTTGTTGTTATCTGACTCTTTGAGATTTGCAGCAGTACAAGTATTTTTGATTTGAAAAATAATGTGGCTGAGTAGGCTTTGCTTGGGGATGACTTTTCCATCATATTTTGCAGCATTTCTTGCTTTCCAAATCTCCCAAAGACCATAGCCAATGACAGCAAGTAGGAATAGACCGTAAGTAGATTTTTTGTGGAGATTAACAGCATTTTGGAAGATGAAAGATCTCACTGAATTGTTTTCCAAAAGCAGTCCAAAAGTTGTAAAATAAGACCAAACATGAGTTGCCAAATCACTGTGCAAGAAAATATGATTAAGACTTTCCTCATTTTGTGAGCTGCAGCAGTAGCATTTGGAGCACAGTTGCACCCCCACACGCTGAACATTTGTATCAATAGGCAAAGCATTGTGAGCAATTTTCCAAATGTGAACAGAAATTTTTGCGGGGAGCCAATTAGACCATAACCGGGTCCAAGGGAGATGGGTGGGCATTCTGTTAGAAATAATCTGATAGGTTTACGAGACTGTGCATTTACCAAATGAAGTTAAGCTCCAGACCTGCACATCAGGTTCATGAGTCAGCTGAAAGTTCTCTATGGCCGAGTTGATATCCTCTGGAACCAGTCTATCCAAGAGATCATCATTTTCACTAGTAGGATGCAGTAAGAAGTCATTGACTGTGATGCTAGTATTTGGGATGACAGAAGTAGGGACAAAATCAATCAATTTTTGATTCCCAATCCAGCTATCCAACCAAAAGTAAGTGCTGTTACCATAATAACATGACATATCAAATACAAGTCCTTGATCGATGCTTCATTATAATTAAGTGTTTATAACATAATTCTTTTTTAGGATAAAACCAATAGGATTCAAAATTAATGGGTGATGCAAAATATGATCCTATTCAGTGTCAATGTGGCATAGGGGAGTGTGTTATCAAGATTTCTCAAAGTAACAAGAATCCCCAACGTCCCTATTATTGTTGCCCACTTGGCGTATGTTGTTTTTACCCTACCGTACTGTTTTGGTTTACATGTTATGTATGTCATTTTCTCATGTACATTTGGTCACAGCTTGGGAATGATAAGTCATGTCGGTTCTTCATGTGGGTGGATGAAGTATTACTGTGTCCTTGTGGCAAAGGACCTTGTAGAAGGCGGACCTCAAACACTAGTAAGAATAAGGGGAAAATATTTTATGTATGTCCAGAATCTAAGGTACGTGGCTAACATTGTTCATGGTTATTGTTCTTACATTCCTTATGAAATGTGTCTAATGTGAATATCTTTTACTTGTAGGCTGACAAAACAACATCAGGTTGCGGGTTCTTCATGTGAGCAAAAGATATGTCAACGGTATGGACTAATTTATGTTTTCAATGTGAATGTTTAATTATACACAGTCGAGTGTGTGCTGTGCTAGGGTAAAAT
Organism: Amorphophallus konjac; assembly: GCA_022559845.1. Taxonomy (NCBI): domain Eukaryota; kingdom Viridiplantae; phylum Streptophyta; class Magnoliopsida; order Alismatales; family Araceae; genus Amorphophallus; species Amorphophallus konjac. The sequence goes on from CM040121.1 coordinate 157,204,541, forward strand.
TTATCCATGTCTCATAATCATAGAAGACCTTTATTGTGTACAAACATCCATGTCTTGATATATCCATGCCTCATAAGCAGTTGATTTAGGCCTATCATGATCTGCAACTTCTGATAATTTCATTTCCCTATAACTACTCACCAAAGATGATTGACAAATACTGTAATTCTCATGACTGCAAGTGTCAAGTGTTCTTGATATCTCACATCTTTCACTAAACAATGAAAAAGAACTCTTCTTAGAAGCACTTTCAGATATGTGACCTACTGTATATTTTGGGAACAAATGCTATCGGCTTCTAGGTGTTGTATTTGATCAAACTTTTGTTGTCTGTCTGCCTGCAAATTAACTTATGTATTGCATGAAGATTTACTTGGAGAACAATTATGTGCATGAAGATTTACTTTAGTGTGTGTGTGTGGGTAAAATTTATGTTTTTTTGTCGTAATATGAACGTTTAATTTATGTTTTTTTGTCCCCACATCTGTGCTAAAATTTGGTTTTAAGACTTATACCTGGCAGTTTTTTTCATTCACTACAAGAGGCCATCTAATGCTCTTGATATATGCCTGTGAAGGTTGAGATAAAAGGACATACCTAGCAGTTGTGTGTGTGTTTCCAATTTTGAGTGTGCAGGGGTGTGTGTGTGTTCAATTTAACATGTGTGTGTGTGTTCAGGGAAGACATGGGTGTGTGTGTGTGTGTGTGTGTGTGTGTGTGTGTGTGTGTGTGTGTGTGTGTGTGTGTGTGTGTGTGTGTGTGTGTGTGTGTGTGTGTTGTGTGTGTGGGGGGGGGGTAAAATTTCTGTTTTTTTGTCGTAATATGAACATTTAATTTATGTTTGTTTGTCCCCACATCTGTGCTAAAATTTAGTTTTGAGACTTATACCTGGCAGTTTTTTTCATTCACTACAAGAGGCCATCTAATGCTCTTGATATATGCCTGTGAAGGTTGAGATAAAAGGACATACCTGGCAGTTGTGTGTGTGTTCCCAGTTTTGAGTGTTCAGGGGTGTGTGTGTGTTCAATTTAACATGTGTGTGTGTGTGTTTAGGGAAGACATGGGTGTGTGTGTGTGTGTGTGTGTGTGTGTGTATGTGTGTGTGTGTGTGTGTTCAGGGGGGAGACAATGTGTGTGTGTTCAGGGGTGTGTATGTGTGACTATATTAACCTGTGTGTGTGTGTGTGTGTGTGTGTGTGTGTGTTCAGGGGGGATACAGTGTGTGTGTGACTATATTTGTTTAGGGGAGATATGGGTGTGTGTTCCCAGGTGTGTGTGTGTTCAGGGGGGAGACAATGTGTGTGTGTTCAGGGGTGTGTATGTGTGACTATATTTACCTGTGTGTGTGTGTGTTCAGGGGGGAGACAATGTGTGTGTGTTCAGGGGTGTGTATGTGTGACTATATTAACATGTGTGTGTGTGTGTGTGTGTGTGTGTGTGTCTGTGTGTGTGTGCGCGTGTGTGTTCAGGGGGGATACAATGTGTGTGTGTGTGTGTGTGTGTTCAGGGGAGACATGGGTGTGTGTGTGTGTGTTCAGGGGGGAGACAATGTGTGTATGTTCAGGGGGGATAGTATGTGTGACTATATTAATCTCTCTCTGTGTGTGTGTGTGTGTTCAGGGGGGATACAATGTGTGTGTGTGTGTGTGTGTGTGTGTGTGTGTGTGTGTGTGTGTGTGTGTGTGTGTGTGTGTGTGTGTGTGTGTGTGTGTGTGTGTGTGTGTGTGTGTGTGTGTGTGTTCAAGGGGGAGACAATGTGTGTGTGTTCAGGGGTGTGTATGTGTGACTATATTAACCTCTATGTGTGTGTGTGTGGGTTCAGGGGGGATACGATGTGTGTGTGTGTGTGTGTTCAAGGGAGACATACATGTGTGTGTGTTCAGGGGTGTGTATGTGTGACTATATTAACCTCTATGTGTGTGTGTGTGGGTTCAGGGGGGATACGGTGTGTGTGTGTGTGTGTGTGTGTTCAAGGGAGACATACATGTGTGTGTGTGTATGTGTGTTCAGGGGGGATACAATGTGTGTGTGTGTGTTCAGGGGGGAGACAATGTGTATGTGTGTTCCATTTAACCTGTATGTGTGTTCTCAGCTGTGTGTGTTCAGGGGTGTGTGTGTGTTCCATTTAACCTGTGTGTGTGTGTGTGTGTGTGTTTAGGGGAGACATGGGTGTGTGTGTGTGTGTGTGTGTGTTCAGGGGTGTGTGTATGTTCCATTTAACCTGTGTGTGTGTGTGTGTGTGTGTTTAGGGGAGACATGGGTGTGTATGTGTGACTATATTAACCTGTGTATGTGTGACTATATTAACCTGTGTATGTGTGTGTGTGTTCAGGGGGGATACAATGTGTGTGTGTGTGTGTGTGTGTGTTCAGGGGGCATACAATGTGTGTGTGTTCAGGGGTGTGTATGTGTGACTATGTTAACCTGTGTGTGTGTGTGTGTGTTTAGGGGGGAGACAATGTGTGTGTGTTCAGGGGTGTGTATGTGTGACTATATTAACCTGTGTGTGTGTGTGTGTGTGTGGGTTCAGGGGGGATACAATGTGTGTGTGTGTGTGTGTTCATGGGAGACATACATGTGTGTGTGTGTGTGTGTGTGTGTGTGTTCAGGGGGGATACAATGTGTGTATGTGTGTTAAGGGGGGATACAATGTGTGTGTGTGTGTGTTCCATTTAACCTGTGTGTGTGTTCCCAGCTGTGTGTGTTCAGGGGTGTGGGTGTGTTCCATTTAACCTGTGTGTGTGTTCCCAGCTGTGTGTGTTCAGGGGTGTGTGTGTGTGTGTGTGTGTGTTCAGGGGGGATACAATGTGTGTGTGTGTGTGTTCATGGGAGACATACCTGTGTGTGTGTTTGTGTGTTCAGGGGGGATACAATGTGTGTGTGTGTGTTCAGGGGAGACATGGGTGTGTGTGTGTGTGTGTGTGTGTGTTCAGGGGGGAGACAATGTGTGTGTATTCAGGGTTGTGTATGTGTGACTATATTAACCTGTGTGTGTGTGTGTGTGTGTGTGTGTGTGTGTGTGTGTGTGTGTGTGTGTGTGTGTGTGTGTGTGTGTGTGTGTGTGTGTGTGTGTGTGTGTGTGTGTGTGTGTGTGTGTGTGTGTGTGTGTGTGTGTGTGTGTTCAGGGGGGATACAATGTGTGTGTGTGTGTTCAGGGGGGATACAATGTGTGTGTGTGTGTTCAGGGGGGATACAATGTGTGTGTGTGTGTGTGTGTGTGTGTGTGTGTGTGTTCAGGGGGGATACAATGTGTGTGTGTGTGTTGTTGTCCTCCTGGTTTTGATGATGACAATCATGACAAGATGAATACTAAATGCGTTTGTATCTTTTGATGTAAGTTGAAACAGGGTATAAGGTCAAAGTGCTAACGAGTGCGTCAACGCTATCAGCATGTGGCGTGGACGCAGCAGTTCAAATAATCAATACAAGGTAGATTCTGTGATGCACTGATGTGTCAACGCAGTGCCCAAGTAGCGTGGACGCAGCCGTGCAACAAATCACCGAAGCCTCTCTCAAAGCGACACAATGCGTCAACGCCACGATATGGGAGCGTCGACGTAATCAGTTTACTTGCTGAAGGGTTAGCTGCTGGAGAACGAATGCGTTAACGCTATGGTTTAGAAGCGTCGACGCAGTGCATATATCTGCTGAAGATTTTGATCGGTTGATGTCTAAAGGCTGCGTCAACTCTGTGAACGCAATGAGTTGACGCCATCTAAGGACTATAATGACGAGTCTGGTGGACTCATTCGCAAGTGACGTCATGATGCCACATCAGCCAAAAGTGTTTGTAAAGTGGCGTTTCCCTCGTGACTCCAGATGACTTAAGGGGGAAGAATCAAGGGAAAGTCCATAAATTTGATTGGGACCCACGTGAAGATGAAATCCATGAATCTGGAAACGAGAGGGAAAGGGGATATAAATAAGAAGGGCGATCAGAGTTCGAACTAGTGAAAAAACGCAGGTAGGAGAGCGACAAAGGCTGTGAAGAACTTGAAGCTGATCGAGCGAATCTGAGGAGCCAAGATTGATCTGCTGAGAAGAGACTTACTCAGGAGATCCAAGCACCTCATCAAAGTACATTGTCGCTCAGATCTGGAAATCAGTCCTCCTTTTACCATTGTGTGAATTATTCGTTTCTAGTTTTGTTTGTTGTTGATCCGAACTCTGTTTCAGAACTATTATCTCTCTCAAAGTGTTTTATTGAGAGAGAGGGGTGTTTGTCTGATCCAGTGTATTGTGCTGAGATCATAGGTGGACAGGCAGTTGTGCCTTCAAGCTGTTCGCCAGCTGTTCAGGATTGGATCCTGGTGTAGTTGAGCTTGACAGTTCAGCTGTGTTGAGGAGTTTGATCCTCGCTTTTGGCCAAGCTGTAACGCTCAGCAGGGTTCCTCACTAAGTTAGTGAGGAGGTGGACGTAGGTCTCTGCAGGGAGACCGAACCACCTTAAAACCTTCGTGTTATTCTGTGGTGTGTTTCTCTCTCGTGATTAGCTCAACGTTAGATGCATGAATAGGAACGGTTTTCAAATTGACTCAATCCAATTGAATCAGTTCAATTACTTGAATTTGCATCTAGTTATCTTCTTCCGATCAGATTAAGTGTTAAATTTTTGTAAAGGTCAATCTATTCACCCCCTCCCCCTCTAGCTTGACTATCCTCTGTACTCAACATGTGTTCCATTTAACCTGTGTGTGTGTGTGTGTGGGTGTGTGTGTGTGTGTGTTCAAGTGGGAGACAATGTGTGTGTGTTCAGGGGTGTGTATGTGTGACTATATTAACCTGTGTGTGTGTGTGTGCGTGTTCAGGGGGGATACAATATGTGTGTGTGTGGGGGGGGGGGGTTTAGTGAAGACACATTAATGTGTGTGAATTGCTCCTTCCCATTGTTCAGTGCTCCGAAAGCTCAATGTCGATATTATACTCCTTCCCAATGTCAAACTCTCGCTGTTGTCTTATCAGGTATATATGAGGCAATGATGATTGGGTGGATGGCTTAGCGATAACCCCCAACTAATATGATGGAACATGATCCATGTGATTACATTATCTCATATTGTTCTGAGCCTCATCTCCTTACTCTTCTCAAGTTCATATATCTTACACTCAATGTTATAATTTGTGATTATATCATACACATTTTTCAGGAAAAGTGTTCAAATCAGCAGGCAGTAGAAATCTCTAACATATCTACAACCGGACATATTAAAGAACGTGCACTGGTGAAAGATTTAAGAAGAACAATCGAGATGGAAAAATTTTCAGTCGATCGCACTGTGAAGCTATGTGAAATTTTGTTGGCAAAATTTGATCAATTGAAGCATGTAATAAAAAGTGATATGTTTTTCTTTATGACTATCATTTGTGAGGACATGTACACATGAAACTCTTTTTTGGTAAAAGTATACCTTTTTGTAAATTATTTTTATTGTGAAGCTACTTATGTCAGGATCATTTACACCATTTGGCTAATATTCACATGGATTGCTTGTCTACGAATGTTTTGTGGTGCACCTGTAATTATTTTTTAAGATTACATGTGAATTATTCATCCTTTATGTGCACGTGTAATAGTATATAAAACACACCATTTTAACTAAAGCAAAGAATCTAATTATAAATAGTTACAACATCGGTCATATTTTGAGTGATCATACAATATGTTTAATTACAAAGAATTATTCTTTTTTGTAATTATATTTTATGTAAGTCAAATCAAAGATAGGGAAAAAAAGAAATATTAAAATAATTTTTTTTATAATTGGAGATTGTTGACCATGAATTACAAATCTTTGAGCATTACATTAATTAATTATATTGATATTAATTAAGAACAATAATTACTAATTGAAATGTATTATTATCACTAATATACTTTTAAAGGAGGAAAAAAGTTAACATCATTAGTGCTATTTATTTTAAATGTAAAAAATAATAGATATATTTGTAGTCTCATTATTACTAATGGACAATTATATAATCAAAATATTTAATTATAAAATTTATTATCACTAATAAAGAATAATTAAAGTAGAGTTTGAATTATGTTACTCATAGTATGATATTAATATTAAATTGAATATTTTTATGAATGATTATTATATTACATAAATATGTTAAAGTTAAGCTATACTATTTAATTAATTACTCATAATTAAGAATAAAATAATTATTAATCATTAATTTTATTTTTACTAACTAATTTTTAAAACATAATATCATAAATAATATGCTTATTTTTACCATCTTAGATCAAAAAGAAATTTTTCTGTATTATTTTAATAATATTAATAACAATTAGCTATTAAATTCTATTTTATGGTATTTATTAGTCATAATCATGAATGTAAAGTTTAATTAAGTATCATTTTTTACTAAAACAAATTACATTATAAATTTTCTAATCCCATCCAAACAAAGAATAACATCCATATGTTTTAACCCGAGATAAGAAGGACAATATGATAATTATTCATTATTTATTCTCATTTGTATCCTCATTTTTTACCAAACGAAGAATAGGAATATTCTCGTACTTATCCCTTCGCATACCAAACATACACGAGAATAAGAATAAGAATAAATTAACCCGGAATGACTTATACATATTCTTCACTTAAATTATCCCGATACCAAACAGCACCTTGGAGTCTCGGATCTGGGATTTCGCTTTGATATTGACGGGTGTAGCGGCGGGCTTGCGTGGTGCATAAGCCCAAGGGAAATCCAGATCTAGTACAGAAATAATGGGCCGGCTGCTGGGCCATAATGTGGGCAGAATCTTCTCTGAAATAACTTTGACATACTGGACCGTGGATAAGCTTTTTACTTTAACCACCCTCCCTTGAAAAGGGAACTTGAGACATTGGTGCGCGGTGGAGGGCACGGCATTGAGAGTGTCGATCCACGGACGACCCAAGATAGCTTTGAACATAGGGTCGATGTCCAGCACATAGAATTCAATGGGCATGGTGAGAGGCCCAAGCTCGGCTTGAATAGTAACAATCCCGTGACATGCCCTCCGAGAATTGTCATAAGCAGCTATAGTAGTGGGGGTCGGGCGTAGAAGTTCTTCTGACAAATTGCAGGCCCTGAGAGTGCTGAGCGGGCACACATTGATAGATGCCCCTGTGTCAACTAATGCCGCATCAATGCTGACTTTATTCAAGATAATGGTGATGCAAAGCGGCATTTGCCGAGCTTCTGGTGGTGCTAGCTCGATTTCAGGGAAGGTTATAGCTGGTCCTTTAGAAATAGTCGCCAGTGCCGTAGGTAAACTGTCGGCTGCCACGTCTTCACTAACCATCACCTTCTGAAGAAAGTTCCTGAGAGCATCTTGGTGAAGGGTAGATCTTTTGATAATCTCCAGCGCGGATATCTTAGCGGGAACCCGATCCAAGTGATGCAACAGATCGTATTGGGTTCCTGGTAACGGCTCGGTGTCTTCCTGCTCAGCAGCCGGTTGGGAAGACTGGGGGTTGGAGGTGGAAGGATAATTACGGTGAAACATACGCCCGCTCCGCAGGGCGAAGTTATAGGCTGCCGCGGCCTCGGATGGGCTCAAGATAAGTGACTTAGTAGGCCCGATGGGGTGGATGAATGGTGCGGAAGAGGGTGTGGTGGAAAGGATGATGGGTGAGGGGTTGGTGGTAGCGGGTGCAAGCGAAAGTGGGGATAAAAAGGTAGGCGGAGGTGTAATGAGTGGAGGGTTAGATGGAGGTGTGGTGATAGCGGGGGTGAGTAATGTGTGAGAGACGGGCGATGGAGTAGGAATAGATGAAAGGACAAACGGTGTAGCAGGCGGAGGAGGGTTTTGGTATGTAAGGATGGTAGGAGCGGAAGGAGTGCGGAAGTTGTGGTGAAGGGCCATGACTTGCGGCGTAGAGCTGTAATCGTCAAAGGACCACCCGGCATCAGGGGCCGGGGGTTGAACTACATTGACTTGGGCTGGCGCCGGTGGCTGAGGTTGTGGAGCGGGAAGGTGGTTCGGCATTGGGTTCTGATGGATCCCCAAGTCTTGAACCAGCTGCTGTTGCTGTTGCAGCTGTTGCTGCGATTGTGGTGCCTGTTGTTGCTGCACTTGCTGCCTCGGCGGCTACCTTTTTTTCTCTTTAATTTCGTAATGGCCCTATGCATTTCGGCCCAATCAATCCTTTGTCCTTCTTGGAGGTCATAGACCAAATCCCTGAACTGAAAACACCCTTCAATAGTATGTCCTGGCTGCCTGTGGAACATACAATACTTTGTCTAATCAACAGCCGGGTTCCAGTTGGGCCGTTCCGGAGGGAGTTGTATAGCACTAACTGAAATGAGAGTTGAGAAGATATCTGTGAGGGTTTCTGGCAGGGGTGGGTACTGTGCTCTTTTAGGAGCCGGGCGCTTGTTGTTGTTGTTGTAGCCGTTGGGTGGAGGGACATTATGGTATTGCGGAGGCTGTGGAGGTTGTTGCGGAGCGGTAAAGGTGTTTTGTGGAGTGGCGAAAGTAGGCGGAGGGTTTTGTGGAGTGGTTGGGAAGTTTTGTGGAGAGGGATTTTACGGAGTGCGGAGGTTTTACGGAAAGCGGAAAGGTGCGGCTTGGAAGGGGAGGGTAACGGCTTGAACTTGTTCATTTGTCTAGACCCCCTCGGTGACAGGCCCTTGAGGTTTCTTATGGTATTTTGGCTTTTGGTTCTCAAAGAGCGAGTGGATGGGGGAGTCTTTGAACTGTGTTTAAATGAACCGCGCCCGGCTATAGAGTTGGTGCATGTTGGCTATATCATTCATCGCCAAGATGTTTCGGAAGGTCGGAGTAGCATTAGAAATAAGTAGCTTTACCTTCTCTTCCTCCAGAATATGGCCTAGAACTCTGGCGGCCATCTGCCTCCATCTATCAGCATAGGTAGCAAATTCCACATCGGGCTTCATTTTCTCGGCCACCAAGTCTGTGAAAGAATATTCTGGACCAACCCTGTCTTGAAACCGTTGGATAAATTTGTCTTTCACTATTTTAAAGCTCTCGGCATCCTCTAGCGGTAGAGAATAGAACCATTCCAGTGCAACCCCATCCAATGATCGGCGGAACAAATACGCCATGAGGCGATCATCATACTGAAATTGGGCCAATTCATATAAAAAGTCCCTCACATGAATAAAGGGATTGCCGTTCCCATCATACTTGCTGTAATTAGGGAGCTCGGATTACGGAGGGAATCGGATGTTTTGGAAGTTGGGGACTGGAACATCTGCCAAGGATTGTGGGCCAACCCATTTTTGGAGGAAATCAATCTGTTGTTGCATGGCGGCCCACTTATCAAGTAGTTCATGCTCCCTGGATGGAGTAGGGGTAGTGAGAGACGAAGGTTGAAATTGAGGAGCAGAAGGATGGACTGTTGTAGGAGGTGAAAGCCCATAAGAAGGAGCAGAAGAATAAACGGCCAAGGTAGGGAGCCCATAAGAAGGATATTGGGCCAGAGACTGACCCGGATTAGAATGGACTTGGGCAGCCGCTTGCTGAGGGCGCAAGAAATCTGAAGGGCCAACAAGGACTTGTGGCACCGATGGGCTGGACATGTGATGATCCACCTGAATAAAAGGAGGGAGAGTAGACTTTCCCTTGTTAGAAAATTGCTGGGCCGAAGCGGAAGATTGGCCCGTTTCCATACCAGAAAAGGTGATGGTCCGAGGTTGGACCGGAGTAAGATCAATTGGAGTGGGCTAGATGGAGGGCCCACCAACTCTAGACTGGTCTATGGAAAGATTAGATTGCCCTTGCGCAATCGTGGGATGTGGGGTATTGGACCCCTGCATGGCCTGATAGACAGCCTGGAGTTGGGCCGGATCCAACTGGGCCATCATTTGGAGAATGGAGCCAGCAGAAGGAGAAGAGAAGGAAGGAGTGGTTTGGCCGCCCTCCATAGGGACAGAGGATGGAAGAGGGGCAGACCCCTCTCCAAACGGGAATGAGATAACCCTAGAAGGGTTTTCAAGAAGCCCTTGAGGGAGAGACTCCTCCTAGGAATGGGGAGGATTGAAAGAAGCCATGATGGGTTCGAAGAGCGGATTGGAGTAGATTTTGGAGAAGGAATTGACCCTAGAAGATGACTCTAATGAACGAAGACAACTCCACATGCAATGGAATACCTTAACAAAAGCAAACAACACACAACAAACACACAATGAGTGATCGAACTTAGATGACTTTAATAAAGATGTAAGTGAAAACGAGATGACAACACTCACGTCCAACCAAGTTACTTTAGATGATGCAACAAGATTTTTATGATTTGCTCCTTTAGAACCTTAGTGATTTGATTACGATGTGCTCTCCACAATAGGTTCCTAATAGGAAAGGATGTGTGACTTGGTTGACTCTAAATGTAATCACTCCTTCACTTATGCAATCCTAGACACGGGGTAGGAAAGGTACAACCGGCCCGGTGTCCGTGTGGGAATCCACGGCTCACGGGGACTTATGGAGGTCCCTGATGTGTTTTCTTGGTCGGCCCCAAGGAATATGGAGACGAGAGGTCCACGCACCAAGGTAGGAGAATGCAATCTAATACATGAAAATATGCATGAACCTATGTGCACCGGGGTGCATGCAAATTCTAGCCTAAAATCTAGCAATCAAATATGCACACAATGATATGAATATGTGAACCAACCAAGGAGGAGACCGAATAGCACCCAAGCATGAAAATCACAGCAAAAACTGCGGAAGTAAACTTCACCTCGGGGTGCGTACCTATCTGGAGTATGTGACGGTCTAGACTACCTGCGTCAGAGGAGTGTGACGGTCTAAGACCGGGCCGTCACAGTAATGTAACGCATTCACAGGAGACCGTTAGAGGAGCCAGAGAACCAGAAACATCAGAGAAATAGAGGGAAAATTCGGGGAAAAACTAGAGCAATAAGGGCAAACAAGGGGAGCAGGTTTAACAGAGATTCAAAGCACGATTGGCACTAGATGTCCCACTGTGATCACCAAAAAATTGTTGGTTTTATTGCATCCCTTCTTTTGCAAGATGGGCTATGATGCCAACTATGAAAGTATGAGCCAAGTAATGAAACCAATCAACCTATGGACATGTAAATCATGAACCTAGGCAACCAACACAAGCTCTAGCATGGACCTGCTATCTCAATCAAGACTAAGCAAAGCAAAGAAAGAAAAACACACGCCGGAGTGTGGAATAAGGAATAAAGGAAAACACACCGTATAGGTGGAATAAACAAAGTAAAGAAGAGATATGATGAAAGAGAAAGCTAATGCCCAAAATAAGGAAAGATGTGATCGCCACCAAGGTAGAAACAAGTCAAAGACCTGATAAATACCTTAGAATAGAAGGATGATGCACCCGCCCACGGGAGAGAGAAAACAACCAGGAAACTGCAGCTCCGTCAGATGTAATGGTCGAAGGAAGATGCGCCATAGAAAGTGTGACGGTCTTACGATAAACCGCTACAATACTCTAACGCGCCTGTGCCAGACCGTCAGAGCTTCTGCAGAATAAGAAGTTGGGAATCTTTTGATCTCCAAGCTTTTCAGCCGGTCAGAGAGCTTGGGCCTCGTGATATGGACTCTGTAAACCTACAAGAGAGTGTAGAACACAAGAAAAAAACCCATATTAGCCCTTAGACAAAGTAGTATCAATAAATCCAAGAAATTTAAGAACATGCAAAAGGAAAGGGAAATATCGGGGAGGTTGGTTTTTTAACCCCTCTGGGGTGTTTTAAAAGATGGGAGGATGTTTTGAATGAATGCAGCAAGTGCAAGAACGTGGGAGATGGAGAGGGACAATGCTATGATGTTTGAAAGGGAGAAAAGACACTAAGATGACAACTTGACTGAACTAAACCCTTGGAAATGATACTCCCTGAACTTTGGAAGTTGATGGACGTGGGAAGCAGCTCTCCTTGGTTGGTTCTGGCTCCAGGATGCGGCAGCACTTCGACGCAAACTCCAGATGTCTCCCCCCTCAAGCCATGAAGTCAAGGGTTCTATTTATAGACCCTCAAAGTCTAGGTTCGAATTAAGAGGATAATGACTAGAATTTTATCGAAAACTTGGATAAATCTTGAAGATAATACTCCCCTGAGTCCACAGAATCAAACGAAAGCTTCTTAGGATGAGTATCAAGAGAGAAACCCTCAAACCAAACTCTTAGTCCGATCACGGAATAGCAGAGCAAAGACCAGGCTTGTCAGGACTCTCCGTTGGATGTAACGGCCCCTCGATAGACCGCCACACTAATGTAACGCTCTCGTCTTGGACCGTCACACAACCTTATCCACTATAAGATAAGATCAATGGGAGAAGTTTGTGAACGTTGGACTCTTCAAGAAGGTAACGGTCAAGGGTAGATGCATCACAATCAATGTAACGGCTGCACGATAAACCGTCACACCCAACGGATAGGCAAAAGATAAGCTTGAAAGGAAGCCTTTAAACTTAAGGACTCTGAAAGGATGTAACGCACCATGGTAGATGCGTTAGAGCACTGTAACGCCCCATCAAAGGACCATTAGAAATAATAGAGTGTAAAATGAAATGAGAGTTTGCTAAGCTTTGTCTAGCGGAAAGGGATAAGGAACCAGACCCAACCAAGGAGATATGACTCATGAAATGGACCTCAATTTGACCAAGAAGGCCCAATAAAGGTGAACAACTCGGAGCATCATATAGAATGAACAAGGAGATGACTCAACTTATTGGTCATAAAACGGGAGTCAACAACAGTATTTAGCACCATCAATTTTTTGTTTTATTCTTTCAAGTATTCATTTTCTTTTACAAGATTTTTATCATGTGGCATTGGGTTCAGTTTTTCATTCAATTTTTCTTCAGATTTTTCAAGTTCAATTTTCTTTTCCAACAAATCTATATTCTCTTCTTTCAAAGAATCAATCAGATCTTGTTGCTACTCGAGATCATCATGGAGACCAACATTTATCTTTTTCAAGAATGAACATTCTTCGCATACAGAATTAGCATAACATGACTTTTCAGTTTCTTCCGTGAGTTTTCTATTTTGGGTTTCAGAATTTGCAAGATTTTTCTGAGTTCTGCATTTTCATCCCTCAAAGTGGCAATCAATTTCTTGTAAGCTTCACTATCAACTAGCCAGTTTTCATTTACTTCCTCTAAGTGTACACATTTTGTACAAGAGGAATTAGACAATTTCTAATCAGTTTCCTTTTTCAACTTTTTATTTTCAGATTTCAACTTTTTATAATTTTTAAGCAGTTCATCATAGGCTTCTATTAGTTCTTCAAAATCAATCTCCTCAGATTCAGAACTTACCTGAGATGAGGATGGATTGCATGATTGCTTTGGTCGGTCGGCCATGAGGTATTCATGCTTTTGTTCTTCTCCCTTCTCATGGATGTTCACCAACACATCCAAAACTTGCTTAGATGTGTTGCAGGTGGATACATGATGAAGTAACCTGAAATCAACTGTAGCTTTTATCAAGTTGAATGCCGCAAGGTTATCAATATGTTTGGTCTCGTGTTCAGCAGACCATTCATCTGAATTTGATGGCAGCTCATGAGGTCCAAGGTATATAAAGTTCCACAATTGTGGATCTATGGATTTGACATAGACAAACATTCTCCCTAGCCATATAGAAAAATCAGAGCCATTATAAGTGGGTGGAGAAGCCATCGAAACATGTTTAGAAAATGAAGCCATTTGATCAAATGCACCGGGATCTTTCTGTACAGATCGTGGGATCTGGGAATAGCAGAGCCTTGCTCTGATACCACTTGTTGGGTCCCGTGTGGTACAATCGGATATAGAAGGGGGGTTGAATAGATCTGGTATGAACTTTCCTAATTAAAAAATTCAACTAAACAATACACACGCTGTTGGAATGATATTAGTAGAAACACATGAGCATAGTGCACAGCGGATTTAACTTGGATAGCAAAGAACCCAGCAGCTAAGCACTAGCATTCTCTGCACAGATTGATTCATAGTAGGGATCATAAAGCACATCAACAGGGTGTTAACAGACTTGCTTTGTGTGTGTGCCATGGTGATCAACCATAGTGCGTGTGTGTGTAAGCAAGGTGATCCTCATTTGCTGGAGAATGCTCCCTAGTGCATGTGTGCAAAGGTGCAGCAGGCAGCCAAGGGGATGCAAGTATAGTGCAAAGAATAAACGGTGTGTATACAAGATAGCGCAGTCCATAAAGCTTGAGTGTGCAATGGAGATAACCAAGATTACATACGTTGAAACACGCACACCAACCTATGAATGGGGATAGAGAAGATGGAGCAATCCCACAAGGTGTACAACTCACAACACATGAGTTTTTATGGTGGTTCGGTTGCAAACCCGCAACCTACGTCCACCCCTTACCAAACCCGGTGAGGCTTACCCTTGCAAAAGCAAGAACCATGGAGAACCTCCACAACACACGCTGAGTCACAACTTGACACGAGGGAGACAAATCACTCACCATGATCTTGTATCCACAAGATTAGACCCACTACCCGCGGTAGTGATCAGAGGAGCCCAAACCTCCCTTCTTCTGTAAACACCGAAGGATACGTGAGACAACACCCCACTACTCACAGGCACAGAGGATCACATCCTTTCTTCCTCTGAGACCAGAGGGAACACGGAGAAGAACACTTCTCCCCTCTTCTGATCACTCAGAAGAAACTCGGTCCCCAAAACAGGGGATCAGAAGAACCAGGTGAACCAAACCAAAATACAAGGATAAAACACTGCAAGTGCAGTGGAGAAACAAGAACTAAAAATATGAACACTAGTTGAAGCTATGAATCAAGATATGGAAGCTGGTGACTGCAGCTACACAGTTAGATCAAATGATTTATTTCTTCAAGCACCGGTAGACTGCAAGGCTGCTCTCTCTCAAGACTTCTTTCTTTTTCTCTTCTCCTCTTTCTTCTTTTCTTTTACAACACTGGACTATGGTCGACAGGTGCTGGGCTGCTCTCACGCCCTTCTTTTCTTTCTCACATGTTTTCTTCTTAGATGCTCAAGGGCGTGGGTTTCTTCCAAGGCAGCAGCAGCTTCTTCTCTTGTAGAAGCTTCATATATATAGAAGAGCCAGTGGATATTTTCCCTCCAAGAAGTCTTCCATTAGTCTAGCTCAATTAAAAATATTTCCTTTGACTTATTGAGTGTTGACTGGCTCCTTCGAAGATAGTGTGAGATGAAAGAGAAAGAGAGTTTTTCCCTCCAAAACCTTCTTCCTTTGAGGCATGCAAATGAGGTACTTGAGAGCCTCTCCAAAGCAGTCCCAAGGATGGGACGGTGGAAGCAGAGGAAAACTCTTTTCTTCAACCACTTTTCAACCCTCCATAATAAATGGCCCTATTGACATCGATCTCCTTATTGGCTGAAGTCTACTTTCTGTCTTGTGTACTCCGCCTGGATAGGCAGCCCATTGGTTGACAGCAAGGTAATGGCAGATGATAGCCACAAACTCATCGTTGAAAAAGCCGTGCCATAATTTAAAATTTACCGAACCCACTCACTTAAAAATATTGAAATTCAAGCAAAATGGTGAATACGGGTCGATCCCACGGAGAAGAAATATTTTCAAAATAGCAAGGAGGAGAATTCTTATATTTGAAAATCCAAAGTTTGAGTGAGATTAAACTAATGAAAATGAAACGTGCATGGAAATAAACTAAGTAAATAATATGAGAGGGTTAATAAGAGAAATTGGAAAGAGAGGGAGAAAACTTAGAAGAACACAATTGCATAAAATCTGAAATTTATTGCTATGAAAGGTGACAAGTGCAATGTATGTGAAAATTAAAATTATAACTTGACTGAAAATAAAAAAGTGTAAGAAGAAATTGGAGGCAATATGATGAAGAATAGCCGCCATCTCCTTGCCATGCTGAGCCTTGGAATTTCACTCCGCCGTAGAAGTAGACACCGCCGAGAGGACCGAAGGAAGAAGATCTGCCAAGGGGATGTGTGTAGAAATATGGGAAGATGGAGATAGATAGATGGAAGAAGAATAAAAATAAAGCAAAGTGTGCGTGCGGATGTGAATTGTGAAGAGAAAGTGGTGAAGAGGGTGGTTTACAGGTGAGAGAAATAAAAACACAGTAAAATAGTTTTGAAAATAGAGGGTGATTGGGAAGAAAATAACTTAAAAACTAAAGAGATTTAGAAAAAGTGGAAGAAGAGAAAGTTGTAGAGAACGGAAAGACGAAGAAGATTAATGAAGAACACAGAGGCCGAAGATGAGAGGAAGATGGTGAAAAATGTGGAAGAACAGGAGGTTGGCGTGCGGATGAACAGTGAAAAGCCTAAAAAACTGAACTTTAGAAAATAATGAATAACCTGAAAACGAGGAAGATTTGGAAGAAGAGGTAGAAGAATAAGTTTAAGAACAACTAAAAATGAGCAACTTTTATGAAGAACTCAGAGGCAAAAAAGGATCATAAGGGGAAGAAAACTAGGAGAGAAGATCTGTGAAAATAGAATATGAACAGTAAAACAGAAGTACAGTGCAGAACTGTACCTTTGAAAATTGAGAATAAGTTGAAAACGGAGAAGAATTGGAAGAAGAGGAAGAAGAATAACTTGAAGAACTTTTAAAGATCTATAACTTTGAAGAAGAAAGAAATTTAAAACGAAGAACAGAAAAGCATGAAAATAGGCTTTGAAAAGGGCTAAAAACTACTTGGCGAACTATCTAACTCCTCCCATGGTCACCCACAAGGGCCTTTTATACTGTGCAGCAGAGACTTTCACACGATCGTGAGCTTCGAGATAACCTTCAAATCTGACTTTCCAGCTTGATGATCGATCAAAGGAGGCAACTTGCTATCATTAGAGTCCTCCCTTCCTCAAACAAAGGAAGATAAGCTCAAATAATGGAGTATAACAACGATCGGGCGAAGCTCATTCCGTTTCAAACTCTTCTGAAAATGGCGACTGGGGTACTGGGCACAGTTTAAAATGATGACGGCTTGAATGGTCACACATTCCTTATTTCCTCTTTTGGCTATTTTCTCTTTTTTTCCTAAATCAAGAAATAGCGACTTTCCAGGAAGTCGCTAATTCTTTTTTTTCATTTTTATTTTCCAAAAATTCAGGAAATAGCAGTTGTTCACATAGTCGCTTATTCTTTTCCATTTTTTCTCGATTTCTTTCTGATTTTTAACAAAATTGAATGAGCGCCCGCATGAGCCGTCGGTCATTCTTTTCCTCAAGAAATGGCGCCTTCGTGAGTGGTCGCCCATTCTTTTCTATTTTTCAGCTTTTTTCTTTTTTCTATTTTCATAAATGAAATGGTGCCTCTTCACTCAGTCTTGAATTCTTCATTTCTTTATTTTCTTTTTCCAGCAAAATAAATTGGTGCCCGTTCTGTGAATCACTATTTCTTATTTTTCATAAATATTTTCTAAATTAGTGTCTGACCATCCGGTCGCTATTTCTTAAAAATTCAAAAAATTCAAAATATCAATGTATTTCATCAAATGGCTTGCAATTAATTGTGCAAATTCTTGAATATTTCTCACATGATCTTTTTGGCTCAAAAACATGGTAAAATGCATGCAGACTCAAATAATGGTGAGAATGAGATTAACTACTCATGTAGCACAACTTTATTCATTTAATGCTCAAAGATGATGAATGTGATGCTACTTATGATACAAAATATGGCACTTATCACACCCCCCAACTTACTCATTACTAGTCCCTTAGTAATGCAAATAAATTAAAATTTAGGACTAACAAGAGTTCACAAATCCACACTTTCATATCCAACTCTCCCTTCATAGAATCAACCAAAGATTAAGAATATAGAATCATTAATGCACACTAGCCTTATGTAGGAAATTAAAGTACATGATCAAGAATTTAAATTAAAACTCAATAGCACTTGTGCATGTGTAACTACCAAATCCACAGCATAGATAATTACGTCCCTCATTTGTTATTCCAACAAGTGTCTTTCAACCCTGCACCTCTTAGATCAGAGCATTAAGTATACTGACTTTTTGTCTGTCTTATTGCTTTGTTTCTCTTGGGATCTTTTTATATATATTTCTACACACATGATACTGCACTACCCTTCACTGTTTAACATGAACCTCGACTCTTGCCTTAGGAGAAGTAGGCCCAGTTTCACAGATTAAGGTTCCCTTTTTCGTTTGACGCGAACCTCAACACGTCTTAGGTGAAGTAGGCCCGGTTACTAAGATTCGGAGTATTTTTCATGGTGTTTCTTCTTTTCTCTTTATTTTTCAATGTGCTATTTATACTTATTTAACAGATAACTTGGCAGAAAGCTTATAAAAAGGTCTCTTTCTTAAGAAGTGCAGAGCATCAAATATACCAAAAATAACAGAAGGCGTGTCTTGCTTGTTTCATTAGTGTGCAATGTGAATTTTATTTTTTTTCTAAAGTGCACATGAACTTTAAAGAGATTCTTATATCAATTTTCCATGGCTAGATCAAAATAAAATTTTCTTCATCCTTTTCTCTAGTCTTTTCTAATCTAGAAATACTTTCAATTTAAGCATGAATCAATAAAACTCAACTGGGGATTTCATCTATTCATTTTTATGTAGAATACTATGCAGAAACTTATGTCAGGTTGTACTATATGCATCATAAAATTTTTCTCTCCCTCCCCCCAACTTGAATGACATTGTCCTCAATGGCATATAGAGTTGAAAGCAATAGAACAATGTAATAATCAATTCTTCTGAGTAGGAAAGAGACAACCTTGTGGGCGGGATAAAAACTCCATCAATGGACGACGACAGCTTCTTCTCCTTGACCTATCTACTGAAACACAGTTAAAACAAAACATCAAAAAATAAAAAACCATGGGTTGTCTCCCAGAAGCGCTAAGTTTTTCGTCTTTAGCCAGACGCATAAAAGCTCTCGAAAGATTTCATTCTGGATCATTCAAAATAATGGATTCTTTTTGTGTTAACTGCTCATTCTCTAAGTAAGGTTTCAACCTTTGACCATTAACAGTAAAGATATAACCATTTTGTGGATTTAAGATTTTAACAGCTCCATGGTCGAATGCTTTCACAAGAATAAATGGCCCATCCCATCTGGACTTTAACTTACCAGGGAACAAACGTAGCCTTGAATTAAATAGCCAAACCTTTTGATTTTCTTGAAAACTCTTCCTGTGAATGTGCTTATCATGAAATGCTTTGGTTTTAGCTTTGTAAATCTTTACATTTTCATAGGCTTCGTTCCTTAGTTCCTCCAGTTCATTAATTTGCAGAGCTCGTTGGAATCCAACTTGAGTTAAATCAAAATTGATATACTTTATGGCCCAATATGCTCTATGTTCTAATTCGACTGGCAAGTGGTAGGCTTTACCAAAGATAATGCGATATGGAGACATACCAATGGGAGTTTTGAAAGTAATTCTATAGGCCCATAATACATCATCTAGTCTTTCAGACCAGTCTTTCATATCCGGCCTAACTGTCTTATGCAAGATGTTTTTAATCTCCCTATTAGAAACTTCAACTTGGCCACTAGTTTGGGGATGATAAGGGGTAGCGAGCTTGTGAGTGATACCATATTTGCGAAGCAGAGCTCGAAACTGAAAATGAGTGAAGTGAGAACCCCCATCACTAATCAAAGCCCTGGGACAACCAAACCTAGAAAAGATATTCTTCTTCACAAACTTCATCACAACCTTATGATCATTGGTCCTACTAGCAATGACTTCAATCCATTTTGACACATAGTCGACCGCCAACAAGATGTATTCATTACCAAAGGAAGGTGGAAACAGACCCATGAAATCGATTCCCCAAACATCAAAAATTTAAACTACCAGAATGGGATTTAGCGGCATCATATCTTTCCTTGAATTATTACCCACAGCTTGACATCTCAAACATGTTTTGGAGAATTCATAAGCATCCTTAAACAATGTGGGCCAATAAAATCCACTTTGTAATACTTTCACCGCAGTCTTTTTTCCAGAAAAGTGTCCCCCATAAGCAAGATTATAACAGAAGTTCAAAATAGATTGTTGTTCTTCTTCTGGGACACATCGTCTTATAATCTAATCGGGACCCATATGAAATAGCTCCGGGTCCTCCCAAAAATAGTGTTTAACCTTTGCAAAAAATTGATCCTTCTCCTCCTTAGTCCACCCTCCCGAAATCTGACCTACTGCCAAGTAGTTGACAATGTTAGCATACCAAGGAGTTGAAGAATGAGAGATGGAAAGAATCTGTTCATCGAGAAAAGAATCAGATTTTGGAGCACTCTTAGGTATCACTATCCTGGATAAATGATCAACTACCACATTTGCTAACCCTTTTTTATCTCTTATCTCTAAATCAAATTCTTGTAGTAGCAATATCCAGCGGATGAGACGGGGTTTAGCATCCTTCTTGGAGAGGAAGTATCTCAAAGCAGTGTGATCAGAATAAACAACAACTTTAGCCCCTAAAAGATATGATCGAAATTTCTCTAGGGCGAACACAACAGCTAAAAGTTCCTTCTCCGTGGTGGTGTAATTCAATTGTGCATCAGCGAGGGTGCGACTCGCGTAGTAGATCACCACGGGCTTCTTATCAATCCTTTGAACTAAGACAGCTCCAACAGCATAGTCCGAGACATCACACATAATCTCAAAAGGAAGAGACCAATCTGGAGATTGAAGAATCGGAGCTTGAGTGAGAGCCGCTTTCAAAGAATTGAAGGCTTTGAGACCAGAATCATCGAAAAGGAATGGGCTGTCCTTAGCAAGTAATTGTGTGAGAGGGCGAGCAATGGTGGAGAAGTTCTGAATAAATATGTGATAGAAACCCGCATGGCCCAGAAAAGATCTGATTTGCTTGACAGATGCAGGGGAAGGAAGATTGGAAATCAAGTCCACTTTGGCTTTATCGACCTCTATTCCCCTCTCCGAAATTACATGGCCTAAAATTATACCTTCTCTCACCATAAAGTGGCTCTTCTCCCAACTTAACACCAAATTGGATTAAATGCACTTTTTCAAAACCTGAGTCAAATTTTCCAAGCACCCTTCAAATGAAGAACCAAAAACTGAAAAATCATCCATAAATACTTCCAAAGTCTCCCCCACCATGTCAGAAAATATAGACATCATGCAGCGCTGAAAAGTGGCGGGAGCATTACATAGCCCAAAAGGCATCCTTCTAAAAGCAAACATGCCATAAGGGCACGTGAATGTAGTTTTTTCTTGATCCTCCGGATTGATAGCAACTTGATTGTACCCGGAATAGCCATCCAAAAAGCAAAAATATTGTTGCCCAGCCAGTCTCTCCAGAATTTGATCAACAAATGGGAGTGGAAAATGATCTTTCTTAGTTACTGAATTCAATTTCCTATAGTCTATACAAACCCTCCACCCTGTCTGCAATCGCATGGGTACCTCTTCTCCCTTCTCATTTGTTACCACAGTCAGTCTTGACTTCTTAGGAACCACTTGTGTCGGGCTGACCCATTTGCTATCAGAAATGAGATATATGATCCCAGCATCTAACCATTTTACAACTTCCTTTTTAACCATCTCTTTCATATTAGGATTCAGCCGGTGCTACATTTCCCTGCTCGGCTTGGCATTATCCTCCAAATAGATATAGTGCATGCAAACATCAGGACTTATGCCCTTCAAATCTACTACCGACCACCCTATTTCCCCCCTATGCTCCTTAAGAACTTCTAAGAGTTGAGATTCCTGAGTAGAGGTAAGATTAGAAGCAATGATTATGGGCAGAGTATTGTCCAGGCCTAGATAAGCATATTTCTAAGAGTCCGGCAGAGGTTTTAGTTCCAAAAAGGGCGGCTGCTTTAAAGATGGAAGAATGGGTTCAGCTTAAAGCGGCGAGAGTGGCTCTACTCTAGAATAGGGTGCAGAAGAGAATAGAGAATCCTGCAACATGCTACCATCTTCTATCAAATTCTCACTAATATCCGAACATTCTTCAATCAATTCTTCAAATATATCAATGGCATTACATTCCTCCTCATGGTCCGGATATTGTGATGCTTTAAAAACATTTAAAGAGACCTTCTCACCTCCGAAAGAAATATCCATCATCCCAGTGGCACAGTTTATGTTGGCCTTCACCGTAGCTAAGAATGGACGTCCCAAAATAATAGGTGTGTGTTTTAACTCTTGGGATGAGGCCATGTCCAAGATTAAGAAATTCACTGGGAAATAACACTCATGAACTTTTACTATCACATCCTCTAGCAAACCCCTTGGCATCTTCACAGATCGATCCGCCAGTTGAAGGATTATAGATGTGGGCTTCAACTCTCCCAGATCAAATTACTCATAAATACAAGTGGGTAATAAATTAACGCTTGCTCCAAGATCTAGCAAAGCTTTATTAAATGTAACCCCACCTATATCACATGAAATCAATGGAGCTCCGGGATCCTTCAACTTTTTAGGTAGATGATTCATCAAAACAGCACTAACATCTTCTTATAAGCGGATTTTTTGTGTCACCGCCTTCGGTTCCCTTTCTGGTGTGCAAAGCTCTTTCAAAAACTTGGCATACGCCGGCACATGCTTGATTGCGTCCAAGAGTGGAATATTGATATCGACTTGCTTGAACAATTCCATTAACTCCTCTTGCTGAACCGATATTTTCTTTTGAGCTTTCGGCTTCAACGCGTCCGAGAAAGGGACCTTAGGCACATATTCTTGAAGACCTTCATCAACCTTTAGTTTACCTTTGTCAATTTTCTTCTCCCCCCCTTGCGGCTTCTCTTTCTCTTGAACAATCATCGACTCCTCATCTTCACTATCACTTCCCATGTGGGCTTCTTGGCCCGAATTACGACCAGCCCCCCTATCCTGATATGGATCATTGAGAATCTTCCCACTCCTACGGGTAGAGATCGCCTTAGCATTCTCGACTTGAGGTCCTATAGGAGGAGGTGGCTGAGGTTGATTAGGTTGAGGGAGGATGGGAGCTCTTGGAAGAAAGCCCAGAGGTTGTTGATTACGGGGGTTGGCTACCGGTTGACTAGGCAGTTGACCAACATCTCTCCTCATATTATTGGCAGCCAATTGACCTATTTGACCTTCTAACGTAGCAATTGATTGTTGTTGAGAAAGAATGAGTTGCTGAAGTTGGTCAAATTTATCCTCAAAATTAAGCTAAGGAGGTTGATAAGGAGCTTGATAGCGGTGTGAAGGAAATTGATTATATTGGCCCTGAAATGATGGAGCTTGTTGATATGGGGCCTGAGCATGATGGAACGATGGTTGCTGAAATGGAAGTTGTTGTTGATTATGTTGAAAAAGAGTTTGAAAATGTTGGTGAGACTAGTTCGGAACTTGAAAGGATTGCTTTGGAATTGAGGGATTGGCTTGGGTAGATGGGCCTTGTTGCGATTTCCAAGAAAAATTTGGGTGATTTCTCCAGCCCGGGTTATAGGTATTAGAATATGGATCATAAGCGGGCATATAGACACCTTGAGCAGCAAAGACTTGCTCTTGGATAAACGGGGGAAGTTGGGCCGCCGTAGGACAATTAATTACGGCATGATTTGGGCTAGAACATAGAGCACAAAGTTCTTGAAGGTTGGAATATGAGAAAGGTTGAGATTGCTGGGCAGAAGAGAAAGAAGGTTCTTGTCTATTCATGGATAATAATTGATCTAGCTTCTGTGCCACTAAGTCCACCTTCTCCATCCTTTGTGCCAACAAGTCCACTTTATTCAACTTTTGAGCAAGCACATTAATATCTATCCTACTCTCAAACTCTCCTTGACCTTTGACTTCATAAAGCCCACCCTTCTTGGAAGGTCCAATCGTTCATTCATAGGAAGAAAGTGAGGCATGGCTAATATAGTTTTCGCTTAACATTTCAAACAAATCATAGGCTTCATCCTCACTTTTACTCATGGAAGCCCCCCCACATGAGGCATCCACCATTTGTCTATAGTTTTCCGTTAATCTCTCATAAAATGTTTACACAATTTGCCATCTAGATAGGCCATGATGGGGGCATTTTCTTAATAAATCTTTCAACCTATCCCAGTCCTCATGAATTTGTTCCCGAGGGTTTTGTGTAAATCCAGTGATGGCCCTTCTCATGGTATTAGTCCTACCAATGGGGTAGAATTTCTTCAAGACCTCTTTTTGCATCTCTCCCCATGTGTCAATTGTTCTACCCAAGGCTCCCAACCAATATTTTGCTTTGTCCTTAAAGGAGAATGGGAAGAGAGTAAGCTTAAGGACATCATTTGAGAAGTTTTGAATTTTGACAATTGAACATATCTGGAGGAACTCATCAAGATGCTTGTAAGGATCTTCATTAGGATTTTCATAGAATGATGGCAACATCTGGATGGTGCTAGATTTAATCTCATAATGAACCGCCTGGTTATGAGGTGCTTGAACATAGAAGGATGGTTGATATTGGTTAGGCAAGAAATAGTCCTTCATCTGTTTGGGAACTGGGTTTTGGTTTTGATTCTCCATAAGGTTAGGTTGTGGATGATTTCTAGAATTTACTAACCTCTCAATCTCATTAATGGGCCCTAACAAAGGTGGATGTAGGGATCTCCTACCTTGCATGCAATGCAAAGGACCCAAAGAAGGGTGATGATTTATTTTTTTTTCAGAATAAATGTAAATGCAACTATATGAATTACGTATGTAACAAAAAAATGATGGTTTTTTTTCAAAGATTTTTATGCAAATGAGTTTGGAAAATAATGTAATGAATCAACCACTATATGAATGCAAAGTGATGATATTTTATTTTCTTTTTTTTTTGAAAAGAAGAATTGGTACTCACTACTAAATTGGTTAATTGGCTAGGTAAGAGGTGGAGTTGTGGGAGGCTCCCCCTACTTTCGTAGGGTCCTAATTAATTAACCACAATCTCACTTGGGCGTTTGCCACAGAATCTCTAGCCTTAGACACCAACTTTTCAAAATAGTAATAAATTTCAACACTTTTTTTATATATTAAACCTTCTAAGGGCAATCTACCTTCAAGGTGCTTCTTCGTACAACCTGCCCGGCGTCCATGAGGGAATCCACAGGTGCGGGGACTTATGGAGGTCTTGGAGATAGAATTTCAAGTCCAAAGAGACGGAGTGCTCAATGGAGTGTCCTTCCAAATCTAAGAGACGTGTAAAGATCCTAGTGCCCTTAAGAAGGGGAAATAGAAGTGAAGAGAAGTAATAAATCCGCTAAAATGCAAAATGCATGACAATAATGTTACTATGATGAAGATATGCTAGCATGATAAAAAAAATTTTGTTTTCTGAAATTTTTCTGAGATTTTTTTTGTTTTGAGAATTTTTAAAAAGATAGATAGATAAAAGATAACTAGCAACTAAAAATGATAAACAATATGCAAAATGACTACAAATTAAGGCCTAAAATCATGTTTTTAGAGTTTTCTGAATTTCTGATTTTTTTGGATTTTTTAAGAATTTTTTAGATTTTTTTGAAATTTTTTAAAATGTCACAAAACAAGACCTTTTCCTACGTATACTGACCTTTAGTGACGTTTGAATTTCCTGTATTTCCTGTATTTTCTGCTCTCTGTGACAGATTCAGGCTATAACGACCCTTTCTGTGACAAATTATTTCCTAAGAATTTGTAGGTCTGAATTTCTAAGAATTTCTTGATTTTTTGATTTTTTTTCCTACAAAATAAAAATAAAAAAATGAGAAAACTATATACAAATCAAACACAAGAATTTCCAACCATTAAAAATTATTTCCTCCCCGACAATGACGCTAAAAATTGATAGCCACAAACTCGTCGTTGAAAAAACCGTGCCACAATTTAAAATTTACCGAACTCACTCACTTAAAAATATTGAAATTCAAAGAAAAGTGGTGAATACGGGTCGATCCCACGGAGAAGAAATATTTTCAAAATAATAAGGATGAGAATTCTTATATTTGAAAATTCAAACTTTGAGTGAGATGAAACTAATAAAAATAAAACTTGCATGGAAATAAACTAAGTAAAGAATATGAGAGGGTTAAGAAGAGAAATTGGAAAGAGAGAGAGAAAACTTAGAAGAACACAATTGCACAAAATCTGAAATTTATTGCTATGAAAGGTGACAAGTGCAATGTATGTGAAAATTAAAAATATAACTTGACTGAAAATAAAAGAGTGTAAGAAGAAATTGGAGCCAATAGGATGAAGAATAGCCACCGTCTCCTTGCCGTGCTGAGCTTTGGAATTTCACCCCGCCGTGAAAGTAGACGCCACCGAGAGGACCGAAGGAAGAAGATCCCCCAAGGGGATGTGTGAAGAAATATGGGAAGATGGAGATAGATAGATGGAAGAAGAATAAAAATAAAGCAAAGTGTGTGTGCGGATGTGTATTGTGAAGAGAAAGTGGTGAAGAGGGTGGTTTACGGGTGAGAGAAATAAAAACACAATAAAATAGTTTTGAAAACAGAGGGTGATTGGCAAGAAAATAACTTAAAAACTAAAGAGATTTAGAAAAAAGTGAGAGAAGAGAAAGTTGTAAAGAACAAATAGACGAAGAAGATTGATGAAGAACAGAGAGGCCGAAGATGAGAGGAAGATGGTGAAAAATGTGGAAGAACAGGAGGTTGGCGTGCTGATGAACAGTGAAAAGCCTAAAAAATTGAACTTTAGAAAATAATGAATAACCTGAAAATGAGGAAGATTTGGAATAAGTGGTAGAAGAAGAAGTTTAAGAACAACTAAAAATGAGCAACTTTTATGAAGAACTCAGAGGCAAAAAAGGATCATAAGGGGAAGAAAACTAGGAGAGAAGATCCGTGAAAATAAAAGATGAACAGTAAAATGGAAGAATAGTGTCGAACCGTATCTTTGAAAATTGAGAATAAGTTGAAAACGTGGAAGAATTGGAAGAAGAGGAAGAAGAAGAACTTGAAGAACTTTTAAAGATCTACAACTTTGAAGAAGAAAGAAATTTAAAACGAAGAATAGAAAAGCATGAAAACGGGCTTTGAAAAGGGCTAAAAACTACTTGGTGAACTATCTAACTCCTCCCATGGTCACCCACGAGGGCCTTTTATACTGTGCAGCAGAGACTTTCACACGATCGTGAGCTTCGAGATAACCTTCAAATCAAACTTTCCAACTTGATGACCGATCAAAAGAGGCAACTTGCTATCATTAGAGTCCTCCCTTCCTTAAACAAAGGAAGATAAGCTCAAATAATGAAGGATAACAACGATCGGGCGGAGCTCATTCCGTTTCAAACTCTTCTGAAAATGGCGACTGGGATACTGGGCGCAGCGTAAAATGATGACTGCTTGAACAGTCGCACATTCCTTATTTTCCATTTTTTGCTATTTCCTCTCTTTTTTCATAAATCAAGAAATGGCGACTTTCTAGGAAGTCGCTAATTCTTTTTTTCCATTTTTATTTTCCAAAAATTTGAGAAATAGATGTTGTTCACGTAGTCGCTTATTCTTTTCCATTTTTCCTCGATTTCTTTCTGATTTTCCACAAAATTGAATGAGCGCCCACATGAGACGTCGCTCATTCTTTTCCTCAAGAAATGACACCTTGGTGAGTGGTCGCCCATTCTTTTCTATTTTTTAGCTTTTTTTCTTTTTTTATTTTCATAAATGAAATGGCGCCTCTTCACTCAGTCGCGAATTCTTCATTTCTTTATTTTCTTTTTCCAGCAAAATAAATTAGTGCCCGTTCTGTTAGTCGCTATTTCTTATTTTTCATAAATATTTTCAAAATTAGTGTCTGACCATCCGATCGCTATTTCTTGAAAATTCAAAATATCAATGTATTTCATCAAATGGCTTACAATTAATTGTGCAAATTCTTGAATATTTCTCGCATGATCTTTTTGGCTCAAAAATATGGTAAAATACATGCAGACTCAAATAATGGTGAGAATGAGATTAACTACTCATGTAGCACAACTTTATTCATTTAATGCTCGAAGATGATGAATGTGATGCTACTTATGATTCAAAATATGGCACTTATCAGTAGACTGTGAGATTGACCTTCTCCAGCTGGATTTCTAACATAGGTAACTCCAAGAAGGTAGATCGAAGTGTGATAAGATGGCAGACCAGAAGTCAACCCTTGGGACTTGATCCAGACCTCTAAAACTATGTCTTTGGACATTTATGGTACCTATTTTCGCTCTTTGGATCACCCAATTGATTTGACAGAAAACTGCTTAAACTGGTTCTGCCATATTTGTTGCATCGACCTTTCTATATGCTGAGGTCGGTGCAGCTGACGAAGAAGGCTTGGAGTCTTCTGGTGCGTCGATGCAGCTGACCGTTGGGTCGATGCAACTCAAGGGGTGCGTCAGTGCTGCTGATGAATGCTTTTTGAATGAGACTCGTGAGGTCGGTGCACTAGAAGAAAGGTTGCTGAAGACTAGCCTATCAGGTCGATGCAGCTTGAACAATTGCTTTAGTGAGGTCGGTGCAGTTGCGTGAAGGACTTGTTGAAGGCTGCTTGTTAGGTAGGTGCATCTCAAGCCCTGGCTGCAGTGAGGTCGATGCAGCTGTGCAGACTTGCAGTAGTGAGGTCAGTGCACTGGCCGCTTGAGCTTGATGTCGTTGATGCTGCTCAATGGTATGGTCGATGCAGCTGCGAGAACCACTCGAAGGCTGGCTTGCTGCACCGACGCTAAGTGTAGGATGCACCGACGCATCCTTAGTTGCAGGCGCCAGACAGAACTTCGACCAACAAGTGTCGACTCTGGGTGTCGACACTCTTCTCATGTTTGGCTGAACTGTCCTTTAAGCTTTTCTTCTTCTCAGCCCTATGCCTGTCTTGATTTCTGTGCTGCCAATTGCCTTGATTTGTGTGCACCCAATAATATTATCACCTACCTTGATTTCTGTGCATCAAGTTGTCTCATTTTCTGTGTCATTCTTGATTTCTTACACTTTGCTTACACATCTTCTTGCTAATGTTGTCATGACTTGAAATGTATGAATATGTGTTTATCAAATGCAGAAGAGACTCATCAATGAGTCATAGTCAGACATCATCAAAATAATAGAATTAAGCATGTTACACACATGCCGAACACTAGATGGGTATTCAGAAATAAAGTGAATGAAGATGGAATAATTTCTAGGAATAAAGCTAGGTTGGTGGCCAAGGGCTACAATCAAGAATTTGGGGTGGACTTTAATGAATCCTATGCACCATTTGATAGGATGGAGGCAATTAGGATATTGCTTGCTTTTGCTTGCTCACATAACAGTAAACTTCACCAAATGGATGTAAAAAGTGCTTTCTTAAATGGGTTTATAAAAGAGGAAGTTTATGTTAAGTAACCCCCAGGTTTTGAACTATCTGAGCTGCCTAATCATGTTTTCAGATTAAAGAAAGCTTTTTATGGTCTGAAACAAGCCCCTCGGGCTCGGTATGATAGATTGACGAAATTTCTGCTCAGTAAGGGCTACTATAGAGGTAAGGTGGATCAGACTCCTTTTACAAAAAATCTGAATCAACAACTCATCATAGTTCCGGTATACGTGGATGATATTATTTTTGGTTCAACATGCACTGAATTATGTGATGAATTTGTAAATCTGATGTCGAATGAATTTGAAATGAGTTTGGTTGGTGAATTGAAATACTTTCTTGGTTTACAGATTCAGTAGATGAACGATGGTTATTTCATCAATCAGACAAAGTACACCCTGGAAATCCTGAAAAGATTCGGAAGGGACAAAGTGAAGCACATAGCTACACCAATGGGTACTAATGCTTCTTTGGATGCTAATGAATCAGGTAAAGAAGTAAATGCAAAACTCTACTGAGGTATGATTGGCTCTTTGCTATACCTTATTACCTCTAGACCTGACATTCAATTTAGTGTGTGCATGTGTGCTAGATTCCAATCTAGACCTAAAGAATCTCATCTTGCTGTTGTTAAGAGGATATTTAGATACATTGTATGCATACACAATCTAGGACTATGGTTTCCTGCATCATACACATTAGATTTAATTTCTTATACTAATGCAGACTATGCTGGTTGCAAGTTAGATAGAAAAAGCACAAGTGGATTTTGTCAATTCTTATGTGGGTGTTTAGTTTCTTGGGCTTCCAAGAAACAGCATTCTGTTGCCCTCTCTACTGCAGAGGTTGAATATGTAGCTGCAGGGAGTTGTGGTACACATGTCATTTGGATAAAACACCAGCTCCAAGACTACAATGTAGACCTTGGTTGCACACCTATCTACTGTGATAACACTAGTGCGATAAACCTGTCAAAGAATCCTGTTCTGCATTCACGAACCAAGCATATAGAAATTAGACACCATTTCATAAGAGATGAAGTCTCTAAGAAAAACTTTGAATAAATCCATGTAGGCACAGCACATCAAATAGTAGATATATTCACTAAGCCTTTGGATAATGAAAAGTTCTCTACCTTGAGACGAGA
Source organism: Amorphophallus konjac (assembly GCA_022559845.1). Classification (NCBI taxonomy): domain Eukaryota; kingdom Viridiplantae; phylum Streptophyta; class Magnoliopsida; order Alismatales; family Araceae; genus Amorphophallus; species Amorphophallus konjac. The sequence continues at coordinate 157,234,923 of CM040121.1, forward strand.
GTTGAGAATCTTCAAATCATCCTAAATCCTTTGTTATTGTGAATCTCAATTCATTTCAGTCTGTGAGTTTGATGCCTACCTCAGTGCACTATAGCCACTGCTTCGACCTTCCAATTCAAATTCTTCATATCTGCAGTTCTGTGAAAGGTTCCTGAGTCAACTTGTCACTGATCCTAGGTCGATGCATCTGTGCATTTCAGTATTCTCTATTTTTTTTACTGCTCCACTCTTGGTATATAAAATGGTGTTAGGAGAAGGGCAAATTATGTTTGTCTGGAAACCTGCACTACGCGTGACATGGTCTTTGAACTAAGTTCTCCGCCAAGTACCAAGGCAAATTCATTAATGAAGTCAGGGGGAGATACCTTCTTAAGATCTGGTTAAATGTCTTTTGGGTCCATGAAGTCTATTTCATAGGGGGAGATTGTCCACATCTGAAGTCAGTCAGATCACATTAAATTTTTTTTTGATAATCTTATACATTCTTTTCACATATCTTGAATTTCAGAGCTCTCTTAAAGATATTAAGTATGATTAACTGAAATTTTAGCCAATAAGTTTAAACTTCATAATCCTGTATAGACTAAGATGAAGATTTCTGAAGAATATTTTTCTTCAGACTTAATGAGTGAAGAACATTGTTGAAATATTATGCCCTGAACTCTTCTAAAAGCTTGAATCTTAAAAATAAGGAGGCAACACTAGTTGAAAATCTATACATTTAGTATTTTCTTCAAACATTCTACTTCAATGAAATCAGAGCAATGATTTGGTTTACTGAGAAACCAACTATTCTTCACCATGAAGTGAAGTGAGTTGTGTCATGAAGTGCCAAATTAACTCTGATTAAAAAGGCATTGCCAATGAAACCATGGCAGAGCAATGGCATAGAGTGTTGAGTAACTGGGTCACTTCACCTAAGACATGTTGTGCCTCACGTCAAAAGACATTTCTACTGCTAACGATGTTCTTCTTAAAAGAGGCAAAAAGGTTATCACACTAAGTAACTGGGGATTCCCACTTCTAACCAATGTGTCTCCTCACGCAAAAAGGTGTGAATTCAACCACATTGCTCAAATGAAAAAAGAAGCTTATAAAGACAAAGTGTTGAAAGCAACAAACTCAAATGTCAAGCCCCAAAACAAAGTATGGTGTGGGTTGTTTATCCTCAATACTTCTGAAAGATTTTTTGTTGAGAAGTCTCTGGAACTTTAACTAGTATAGCTTTTAGATAACACATTCAAGGCATTTATATGACACTATGCTAGCTCTCCTTATTCTTGTATGGAGATAATTTTCAAGTTCTTCTATTCTTATGTCCTTCTGGATTATCAGTTTGAAACATCTCAACTAGTTTTGGTTACCACACTTAATTCCTTAAGAGATGGTGATGGCCTTCTGACACTTCCTAAATCTGTGAACTTATTGTATCTGATTTCTTTTAATAATATTTGTTCCTCCCTGCCATCGCATTTTTTTTGATGATGTCAAAGGGGGAGAGAAAGTTGTGTTGTGAGAAAGTTGAGTTTGAGTCTTGAGGAAAGTGGAGTCATGAGTTTGAGTCATGAGGAAAGTGGAGTCAGTTTTAGCTTGAGTCAGCTTGTGCTACAGTCAGCTTGAGTGAGCTTAGTCTATGTCATCTAGATCATCTGCTTGTCTATGTGGTTGGTATCATTAAGAGAGAGGAGTTGTGTCAATTTATTCAGCCTTTTTTGTCTTCTTCCTTCATATTTCTGATTGACCAACTATCCCTCAAAGAAGACAAATTTACTTGGTGCACTATTAAGACTTAATAACTCATATTGTTGTCATCATCAAAAAGGGGGAGAATGTTGCATTCTGTATGTTTTGATGATGTCAGTACAATATGGTTCTTTAGTTCATACAATAAGCCTTAAATGCATGTGATCTCTTTGTATAGTTTAATCTGACTAAAAGACACTTAAATAAATTACAGCAATGACAGATCAAGTCACTTAGAAACAAGGTGGAGTCGACGTAGGAAAATTACTGTGTCAACACCATGAAGATTCCAGAAGTAAACTCAAGAGAACAAGCGTTCTGTTTGCCAGCAACACGTCGACGCAGGATCACCACTGCATCGATGTAGTCATGCTCCCAGAAGCATTCCAGAATTCTTTCTGATTGGAAAATCGATGCAACAGAGTAGCGCATCGACGCACTAAGACCAGAACAAGAACTCAAACTACACCACGTCGACGCATCAAGGAACTGCATCGACGCACCAAGTCAAAATGCCAACATTCGAAGCCTTCTGTCTAAAGGCTCATCATTTACACCGCGTCGACGCAACAAGGAAGCACGTCGACGCAGCCTCATTCAACCTTCAATGACACAAGTACTAGCAACGGCTGCAAGAGAATAAGGGTGAATAATAGCTTCACAACGGTGAAAAATAAACTGTTTGGGTGACAAATAGCTCTACAAGTTTGAAAAATAATCAAGCTCATGAGGAACCCAAGTGGATCACATGCCAGCGAGTTTGAAACTCTTGGCGCGCAATCCAATTCACGTGCCAGCGACCTCAAAGCTTTGGCGGGCAATCCAATCCACATGGCTGAGCTCTGGAAGATTTAGATGGTCAGAATATTCTCCTTGCCACCTGGACCAATGGATCATTTTGGCGGTGGATCAGATTTTTCAGTGGAAGGTAACTCTCTGCTATATATATCAAGTCGTTCAGAGTGAAGAGAAGCTGCTTCCATTGCGATTAGAAGGAAGAAAACACTTCAGAGAGAAAAAGAAAGAGAGCCACTCAAATTTGAAGAGAGAAGAGTTTCTAACAGTAGCCCAGTTGATTTCCAGTGAGGATTGCTTCAATTGAACCTACAGCTCGATTTGATTCTTCGATTTTCTATAGTAGTCACTTGTATTTTCATTTCTATTTTTTCTTTCAATCCAGTTCAAAGTCTTTTTGTGTCTATTCCTTCTGAAACTTCAGAAGAAGGGAGATCTTGTTCTCCGGGTTCCCCTCTATGTCATTAGAGGAAGGAAGAAGTTAGTTCTCCGGGGTTCCTTCTGTGAATTCAGAAGAAGGGAGGATCGCTCCTCCGGTCACTGCATTAGGCAGTGAGTTCGTATCTTGATGGGAGCAGGATCGAAGGTTAAGGGATTTGTTTCCCTTGTTGTCAAGCTGTGGAGTTAGCCTCTGTTATAGACTAAGTCTGCGTTTGTTTGCTTTGTGCAAGGAAGCCTCACTCAAATCGAGTGAGGGGTGGACGTAGATTGCTGGTCGCAATCGAACCACCTAAAAAATCTTCTCGTCTGATCTATGGTTTGCTTCTCTTGCTATCTATCGCAATCTGCAAAAACTAAGTGGTATATCAAAAGACGTAGCAGGAAAGATATGTTAAGCCTATCTGGAACGCTGCCTCTTGCATGAGGAGATCCTTGGATCGACCCTCTGCCACGTACTGAACTTGGTCGTTGATCAGACACTGGTTTGCAGCGTGGTGAGCATGCCTTGTTGATATCTGTGATTCCGCATACATATATCATTCCATTTCCTTCTGCACTTCAGCTGGTTGCTTGTTGGTCTGATCCGGTTATTGAGCTCATTTGCTCTTACATTTGGCGCTAGATCTTATTACAGTTCTTGAGTTTTTTAATTTGTGATATTTGGTAGTAGATCTATTCATCCCCCCTTCTAGACCTATCTCTCTATTTCTATCACAGTACTCATGTCACACGAGATGGGTTTTCCCATTTTTATCGGTGGTTTCTGGGTGTTCTTCCGACACTGAGGTCTAGGGTTTTCGGTAGCATTACCGAGGGTTTTCCCTAGACGGATCCTGGTTCACGACAGTGAGGTCGTGACCGTGTTTCTAGACCACGTGGTCTTGGGCCAGGCCTTAGTCAGCGAGGACAAGCCTCCGTGACAATGTTGTCGTGGTGTTTCTCTTGGCAACGTAGCGAGGGTTTTCTCGTTAGTCCGGTGGTCGCCCGACTGTGAGATCGGAGTGTGTTTCCCGGTACAGTAGGAGTAGCTGTAGAGCCGAGGTTTTACCGGCCACCGTGTTTGCTGTTCCTGCTATTGTTGCTACTTTTCGTTACCGCCGTTGTTTACGGTTGGGGTTCCGTAGGACCCCTACTGAGCAAGTGAGACGAGGCTTACCCCCTACTTTTCAGGTGTGGCGGTGCCTCCTCGAGGTTCGGAGGTTCAGTGCGGAGGTTTGTAGTTGCCAACTCGTCGGGCCGAGTGTTCACTCGGTATTGGGTACGTTTTATTTCCATAGACTATACTTTTTGGACTGGACTCTGTAGTTAGTTATTTAATTGTTATATTATTGTTGTTCCTACTGTATTTCTTATTCCTGTATACCTCCACTCACACACATCCTTTAGCCCTTCCGAGCCCTCCGGCTCGTGGGCGGCGAACTAGGATTCGAATGGTATCGGGTCCTTCCCAGTATTCGGATCTTGGGTCGTTACAGGTTAGGATTTAACCCCTCTGAAAAAAGGTCCTTTGAATTCAAGACCATGTCATTTTGTCCTGAAAAAGGGAAGGGAAAGTTGATAATAGAAGATTCATCAAGGCAGAATCCCTTTAAACCCAAGACCATCGAGAATCAAGGAGGCAGCCATCAGGCTGGGTATAAAAACCAAACACCGCAGGGTCGACGCACTGGTGCATAGGGTCGACGCAACACCACTCAGCCAGAGCCGACTAGGCCTCAGGGTCGATGTAACACCTTGGAATGTTTCTAGGAATTTTTAAGAATTTAAATAAAATTATTAAGCATTTTAAAAAGCTTAATAAGCTTAAGTGGGCTTAGCCATTCAAAACCAAGTAATTTAACGACCCAATTATTAATTAGGTAAATGGACCCACTTAAAAAAGGCCCATAGACCAATTTCTAAGCCTAGGCCCAAGCCCACCTCTAAGAGACGTAATTAGATATATTCCCTATTTTTATTAGATAAATAGGGGATAAAGAGAAGTAGAAGTTGACTAAAATTTAAATTTCAAAGTGAAGGTAAGAACGCGCCCCCCACGATATGCCACGTTCTTGAAGAACGCGGTACTGCTGATGACCGCGATAATCTTACGGAACCGAGGGGTATTAAAACACAGAAAGCTTAGATTTTTATCCATGATTTGGCCATGGATCGTTGTTATCTCAAGATGGAAACCTATCTAGGTCTCTTAGGGATCGAATCTACCCTAAATAAGGACTCTAACTCGATCTAATCCCTCAACCCTAGGCTAAACAATATAAATAAACCCTAAACTTGACCTGTGCAAACCCTCGTTTTGGCTCACCTGGTTCGACGGTAAGGTGGTGTTATTTCATATCAATCCTTTAGAACTTCTTGTTCCTTCTAGTATTGACTAACTCCCTTCTAAATTTTGTAATAGGAGATCAGTTGGGCAAAGAGTTAGGAAGCTCGGAAGTCACTAGTTCTCTACAAACCGCACAGGAATGAGTGGATTTCTCCGAGAAAGATCAGAGGATTAGGAACCCTAACCAAGGTATCTCTTACCTACCCTCCAATTTTTACGAATTTAGGTCAAAAGGTTAAGGAGATAGAGAGCAAGGAAGTTGCTGTTTCTACGCAGGACGCACAGGAACTAGCACTATCTTTCAGCAAGAAAATCTTTGTCTAGGGATCAAATTAAAGGTAGGTTATCTCATGTTGGCTTAAATATCAAGTTAGGAACAAAAGCCCTCTGTTACCTCGTGTTTTCATGCATTGCACATAAAGTATTTCATGATTTTCTATGATTGCGCAATAGGGTTTTTACAGCATGCTGTCCATGAAACCTTAACTAAAAGATAATAACTTTCTATCTATTACCTTCGTTTCCATGCTTTATTTTCATCATAGCATGCTTTCTCTGCTAGTTTACTGTTAGTTCCATATAGATTTGCCTTAGGAAGTAGCCCTGCAATGCCGTTTTTGTCCCTGTCTCACTGTGAGATGAAGGCGGTGGAAACAAGGGTTGCGTCTATTAATGCCCATGCCCGATATGGCGCGTTCTTCTCTTAACGCACTCATTCTATGCGTCGCGTTAATGGTCCATGAGCCTTATTAAACCCCATTAGTTCCTATGAAATATGGATACATGTATGTTATCATGCATGCCCTATCTTATTAATTTCCCTTCTTGATCATGTTATGATTTCGTATTTAGTGTCAGCTTGTCTTTCAAAGTTAATTTCATTATATGCTAATTTTATGCCAAAGCATTATAGTTTTGTACTTAATGGTATTTCCTTAAATTGATTGCACTTATTTGGCATGTTCCTTTCGCATCTATTTCTATTTCATAAGTCATATATAGCGCGCATTCCGGTACGTGGCTATTAGCTACACTTGCATTTGATAGGCACACTCTCTTGGACATGAAAGCCTCTCCATCGGATATTCCTTCTGTCGGACTAGGTGATCATGTTTCAAGGCCTCCGTAAGTCTAGGCTAGCCTTGGATTCCCTCAAGACAGACGAGCTGATTGTACCCTAAAAACCCAAAAGTTAGAGAGCACATCGTGTTTTCCATGACTTCTGTGAACGGACATGATCGCGCCCTACGTACCAGTCACGTTAATGCTTATCACGGCGGTTCCTCTGGTCACATTCCTGTTCAGCCACAAACTTTTTCCTTGCATCGACTCAACTTTCTTCCTGCGTCAACTCTGTCCGTATCGCGAACTTCTGGTAAACCGCATTAAGGAATTATTGCGACCCTGAGACACATCGCGTTAATGAAACTTTGTCCAACCTAAGGGCTGACCCAAGGGTTGAACTTGTCTTATTACCAGGTGATTCTCTGATTATCTGGAACCCAAAACTATATTTAATATGTTATTAATGAACTTTGGAAATATAAGAATGTACCGTTATGCTGCCGGATCCCTTCCGTAGCATGACCTTGTCATTGATTCATCTTTGAACTCTCATGATTAATATTTGGTGCATTCTTACCTTGATGTTGCTATCATGAACACATTGTTTGAACTTTACATTATTGGCCTATATTTATATTTCTCGTGGAAGTAGCTTAATTTATAACTTGAAGATGTAAGAGCGGGCACAGACAGTGTCCAAGGGCTCGACACTAGCCTTCTCGGCGGATGGCCGAAAACATACTATAAACCATGTGGTATGATGAATACTGGCGTCGCATTACGCCAGGAGTACTTTTTTTATAGACGAGTGAAAATCACGAGGCTCTACATGAAATTATTACATTCTTGTTAGATGACTTTCTAGTGCATACCTTTATGGTCATGAAAAGTACATTCTTGTTACATGCAAGTACATTCTCGTTACATGAAAGGCCACGTTATATTCTTGCTAGATCATTCTCTCATTCTACATGAACTCTCTTATCTCTATGATTTATGTCTCGATACTTGCGTTGTTACGTTGGTTAATCGCGTGATTCACCGCATTTCTTTTACCTTACATTCTAGAGCTAAATCGCTAATTACTTAAATTTGCCTTCATGTTGATACGAAGATACCTACTTGGCAACTATGCTCATTCCCTACTTTTCCCAATCTTTTTAGGAAATGATAGCAGGTCAGATTCGGACTATTCAAGTGGCGAGTCCGAGAGTGAATAAAGAATGGAGCGAAGCCTAGTAGTGTCTTAATTTAATTTTTCTTTTATTGAGTCTAGTGTTGTAAAGAGTCAAGAGTCAACATTATGTAACTTTTGATTATTATTATCATTCAATAAATGTAAAGTATTTTGTCCAATTATTGAGCATTCATTCTTATGTGTGGATGTGTTAGTGCTCTGATTTATATTGCTAGCTTGAGGCGTATTGCCGACTGTCCATGTTTCCCCCGAGTTGCTTCCGCTGTACACATGGCTCGGGGCATGATAGTTAAAGTGGTATCAGAGTGTAGGAATAAGTAAGTCCTAGGAAAATGTCATGTCATAGGCTAAGTCCAAGATTTATGGACCCACACCTATGAACTAAGGAAAGAAATTTCTCATATAGGAGGCATTGGGTAGAGCCCGAGATGAGATAGTTGTTTAGAAATTATCTTTAGGATAACTCCCTTCAATTCCATAGGAATTAATAAATCATTCCTTTTCTCAGGTACCATATTCTGGCAATGGCTTACCGTGTTAATTGGGATGAGATGCAACAAACCGTCGTGGGTCTCACACAGGCCCTACAAACCGTGGCCCAAGCTGGCGCTCGGGTAGGCGCGGGTAATTTACACGGTAACTTTTGGAGTTTGAATCCTCCACGATTCTCTGGATCTTCTAACCCCGACAAGGCTGAAAATTGGATCGATGAGATGAACCAGATATTTGAGGTCATGCAATGCACCGACCAAGAGAAGGTCCGTCTTGCCACATTCCACCTGAACAAAGATACCCACACTTGGTGGAAGGCACAACCTCAAAATGCTCAGCTTACATGGGATGAGTTTCTTACCCTCTTCCGAGCAAAATACTTCTCTGAACATGTCAAGGAGAGAAAGGCTGCGGAATTCGCCTCCTTAAGGAAAAGAATGATCTCCGTGACGGAGTACGAACTTCAATTCTCCCGTCTGGCTCCATATGCTCCTCACCTGGTTAGCACCGATCTATTAAAGGCTAACCGATTTATGGATGGCTTAAGACCCGTTTTTATTACTCAACTTGGACCCAAAAATATTCCTACCTATTCGGAGATGGTCCAACAGGCGCATCTATGTGAAAGGACCTTAGAGAAGGTCAAAAAATTTAAGGGAAAAAGTGAGGAGTCAAGCCGTAGGTTTGACAAGCGAGGACGAAAGGAAGAGAAGTTCAGCATCATGGGGTCTTACACAACCCGTGATAACAAGAAGAGGTCCCGTAACGGGAATGGCAGCAGGAACGACAAAAACAAGAAGGTGAAGGAGGAGGAAATTGCAACGGCCTGCTCATTCTGTGAAAAGTTCGACCACTTAGCCAAGGAATGATAGAAACGCCTAGGGTCGTGCCTACATTGTGGAAGCCGGGAGCATCGGATGCCCGATTGCCCCCTCATAAAAGTGCAACCTTCTAACGGCGGACGCAAGCGGCAGGCTCGTCTTAATGCCGTTCTGGATGACGAAGAAGCACCCAAAGACGATGGGTTGATGGAAGGTACCATTCAAATTTATTCCCATCCTGCTTTTATACTATTTGATACTGGTGCTTCTCATTCCTTTATATCTACTACTTCTGCAAAAACTTTGCCTGTTTCATCTGTTCCCCTACCTTAGGACCTAGCGATTACAACACCCTTAGGTCCTAGAGCTAAACTTACTACTCACTACCCAAATAGTGAGGTAACAATAGAGGGTCATAATGTAGTGCCCCAGAATTTTATATAAATAATTTTCTAGAATTTATAAAAGCTTAAATATATTAATAAATGGATTCTGAGACTAATAAGTTATTATAGGGCCCAATAAGGTTAAATAATTAACCAAGTCTATTTGCATATCATCTAAAAGGTTTAAGGCCCAAAACCATTAAGTTTGGCCCATGTTCTAGAAGGTTATTTAGCTTATTTACGGATTTTAAGGATAGAGACTAATTATCTAAGATAATTATATGGATAAATGAATAAAAGAGTTTTATTTATTTGAAACTCTATATATGTTGACTGTAACGGTCTATCGCGAGACCGTCACATTCACCTAATGCGCTTGTGTTCGACCGTTACACTCTGCAGATTCCGTAAGAGGAAGAAGTTGTAAAAGGTGGAAACTTGATGATCTTATCCACTAGGGATCGACTTGAGAGAGTTCATAACACCACTAAGGACTCTTAGAGATCAGGTTTTAACAGATTACGGACTCTAGAATCGACCTAATCTTCAAACCCTAGTTAGAACCCTATAAATAGGACCTTGTTCTGAACTGCGTGACCCTTACTTTTGCTCGCGTGGAATCAAGGTAAGGAGTCATAATCTCGGGTAAGTTCTTTAGAAGTATTTGTTTGCAATACTTTAGACTAACTCCTCTCCAAATTTCACATCTTTTGGTCAAGAGGTCGTGGAGTTAGAGCCTAAGGAAGTTGATGAAAAGTTACAGGAAGAAGGGAACTAGGGCTCGGTGTTCAGACCAAAATTGGAAGTTTAAAGCCTAGAGAAGCGGTAGGTCATCTTATGAACGGCAAAAATATCTTGATAGGACTAAAAGCCTCTGATATGACTGAATTTCATGCATCATATATCATCAATTTCATGTTTTCATAGTTCCATGCATGTCATACATCTCTTAGCCTTAAATAGAAATAAAAGAAGTTATCTTGTCTATTCACTGGACCCCATGCATATAGATAGCCTATACTTCGTTATCATGTCTAGAATAGACATGGTATTTGATTTAGACATGATGTGATGTGATCTCTTAGGTTTCATATCATTTTCTGTCAGTAGATACTGTAACGCACCATAGTAGGACCGTCACACTCAAGTAACGGCCATACGATGGACCGTCACAGTCCCTGATTACCTATTGATTTCTCTGTTAACTCTGACGCATCTATGCAGGAGCGTTACATTCTGTAACGGTTGCTCGATAAACCGTCACACTCCTTGTGACGCGCCTTGGCTAGACCGTCAGGTTCCTGTGTACTGTCAACTCAAGACAGAATAAGACTTATCAATGTTACTTACTATTAAGCTTAGTTAATTAAGTTTTTACCTGATTATGTGACGTGAAGGTTAATTACTCATTCATGATAGGTATTGCATGTTTTGACATCTTATTGTTACTTTAAGTTATGTTAATTTCATGAGCCCAAACTCTATAGTTTTGTAATTAGAAACATGATTTTGAATGATGTATTGATAGAGTTTTTATCATGATTTCACATCGATATATATCTATATATATTCTTCCTCTATCAATAGAGTCATTTCTATAAGTACATGGCACATACTCCGGTATGTTGACCATTAGTTCATATTTTTTACTATAGGAACATATTCTTGGACATGAGGACCTCTCTATTGGATATTCCTTCCAATGGACTAGGAAATATTGTTTCAAGGCCTCCATAATTCTCTGCGAGCCTGGGATTCTCACTTGGACGCCGAGTTGGTTGTACCATTAAAACCCATTAACTAGAATGCACTATCATTGTTTTCTGATTCTAGTAATGTAACGGCCTTACATTGGACCGTCAGGCTCACGTAACGGCCCATTGCATGATCGTCACCTTTCTTTGGGTCTATTTTATCTTTCTGGACTCGGATCACTGTAACGGCCCACTACTGGAGCGTCACAGGATGTAACGGCCCAGTAGATGACCGTCACACAGCTTGTATATGTTAACCCAAGGTTTGACCAAAGGGATGATTTTCTAAGGTTCTAGATGGACTAATGATAATCTAGAACTTATCATATTGATCAAGGAACTTAATATAATAAATGAAAAATAAAGAATGTACTGTTATGCTACCGATTTATTTCCATAAGCATAGCATAGTCTAAGTCATTCTTGATCTCATATATTCAAATTGAAGCGTTCATTCATTGATTTTCATTATTTGGAATTGTTATATTCTTGGCCATACTTTACTGTTACATGTGTGGAGGTAGCTTAATTTATACCTGAAGATGCGATCGAGCACTGATTGTGTTCAAGGGCTCTATACTAGTCCCCTCGGCTGATTGCCGGAAACATACTATTTTATAAACCATGGGGTATGATACTACTGGCGTCGCATTACGCTGGGAGTACTATTTCTATAAATAAGTGAAGATCCACGACACGACATGACATTCTTGTACATGACCTTCTTGCTTGATATTCTACAGAAATTCACGAAGCACTTGCTCATAAGCATAAGATGCTAAAGTGTTGATTATGTGGCTTGCTAGTACATTCTCGATATATTCTTGTTCATGAAAGGCCAATATCATGTTCTTGTTCTATTCTTGCTATTTCATTCTTGTTCTCATTCCATCTTATATGATTGTCCTGTTACTTTGGTTTAATCGCGTGATCATCGCATTGCATGATTTTACCTTATTTCTCTAGAGCTAAAATGTTAATTACTTTAATAGTGCCTTCATGTTGATGCGAAGATACCTACTGGGCAAGTGTGTTCATTACCTATTTCTGATCTTTTTCAGGAGATGGAAGTGGTTCGGATTCGGATTCGGATTATTCAAGTAGTGGATCTGAGAGTGATTAAAGATGAGTGAAGACTTAGGAAGTCTATAATGTCTAGATTGAGTCAATGTAATTTTCTTATTTCTTGAGTCTAGTAGAATGAAAGATGATGGAAATTGAATTAGTGGTTGTACTTGAGTTAGTAATGAAATAAAGTTAAAGTTTTGAATATATATTGTGCAATTGCATTTGTGTGTGTGATTGTATTGCGCTATGATCGTTCTTGCTTGCAAGAGGCTTACCATGTCGGCGGTTCGCGCTCCCCGAGCGAGTCTTCCACTGTAATAAAGGCTCGGGACGTGACAGTTAAGTTGGTATCAGAGCCTAAGTCTCAGGACTTAGGGAAAGGAATCATGTCATAGGATAAGTCCAAGGTTTAAGGACTCCTACCTATGAACTAAGGAAGAAATTCCATACCCATGTGAGGATTGGGTAGAGCCCGGGATAAGATAATTAATTATCTTTAAGGTTGATTCTCATGAGAAATAACAAGTTGTTATTTTTCTCTCTCAGGTACCCTATTTTACAAATGGCTCATCGCGTAGATTGGGATGGTATGCAACAAACAGTTGTCGGCCTCACTCAGGCATTGCAAACTTATCTCGCGAGGATGTAAAGCTTTTCTTGCTTCTGTCATTATTACCGAATCCAAAGAAATTAACATAGCAGACATTCCTATTGCAAATGAGTTCCCAGACGTGTTCCCATTTGAACTACCTAGTTTACCGCCCGAGAGGGAAGTAAACTTTACCATCGAACTCATTCCAAGAGCAGCACCTGTTTCGATAGCCCCTTACAGGATGTCCCCCACAGAACTCAAGGAACTAAAAAGGCAGTTGCAGGAACTACTAGACAAGAGTTTCATCAGACCTAGCACATCCCCTTGGGGTGCGCCGATTTTATTTGTCAAGAAGAAGGATGGTTCTCTCAGGCTATGCATCGATTACTGGCGACTGAATCAGCTGACAATTAAAAATAAGTATCCATTGCCGCGTATTGATGAGCTCTTCGATCAGCTTTCGGGAGCAGAATATTTTTCTAAGATTGACCTCAGATCAGGTTATCATCAGATTAGAATCAAAGAGGAAGATATTTATAAATCAGCTTTTCGAAGTCGTTATGGCCACTATGAATTCGTAGTAATGCCGTTTGGGTTAACTAATGCCCCCGCAACATTTATGTAAGTTATGAACAGTGTCTTCCAGCCATACCTGGATCAATTCATTGTCGTCTTCATCGATGATATCCTGATATACTCTAAGACAAAAGAAGAACATGAAGAACATTTGAAAATAGCTTTGCAAACACTTAGAGAACACAAGCTTTATGCCAAACTCAATAAGTGTGAATTCTGGCTCGAGGAAGTCTCATTCCTAGGCCACATTATTTCAAAAGAAGGTATTGCTGTGGATCCTTCTAAGGTAGAAGCTGTCAAGAATTGGAGTCGGCATACGACTATGTCTGAAGTAAGGAGTTTTCTTGGTCTAGCTGGTTATTATAGAAGGTTCATTAAGGACTTCTCAAAGATAGCAGTTCCTTTAACTAGACTCACCAGAAAAGAAAATCATTTTGTCTGGTCAGAGGAATGTGAGAAGAATTTCCAAACTCTTAAGAATCATCTTACAACAGCCCCTGTTTAGTCACTACCAATGGAGGGTGGTGGATTCGAAGTATATATAGATGCGTCTGGAATTGGCTTAGGATGTGTCCTTATGCAAAATGGAAAGGTGATTTGCTATTCTTCAAGACAATTGAAACGTCACGAAGAAAATTATCATGTACATGATTTAGAATTGGCAGCGGTTATTTTCGCCTTGAAAATTTGGCGTCATTATCTTTATGGAGAAAAGTTTACGATCTACTCAGACCACAAGAGCTTGAAATATTTATTATCTCAAAAAGAGCTTAACATGAGACAAAGGAGGTGGTTAGAACATCTCAAGGACTTTGATTTTGCTATTCAATATCATCCTGGCAAGGTAAATGTTGTAGCAGATGCACTCAGCAGAAAACCAATGGGTATGTTATCAAGTCTCATGATTAGTGTAACTAACCTTATTCCTCAATTTGCTCAGTTGAATTTAGATGTTGACATTGAGGAAGAAGCTTGCTTCATAGCTAATATCCGAGCTCAACCTACATTAATAGAGGATTTGGCCAAGTTACAAGAGGATGATCCAGTTTTATTGGAAATTAAGGCTAATATTGAACAAAGGCCGGATTTTTCTACTACTAATGATGGAAGATTGCTATTCAAGGGCCGAATGTGTATACCAGATCATGAGGATACAAAGAAATTGATCCTAGAAGAAGCACATAAATCAAAGTACACCATTCATCCAGGAGGTACAAAAATGTATCAGGATCTCAAAAGAAACTTTTGGTGGCCCAATATGAAGAGGGAAATAGCTGACTTCGTGTCTCGTTGTCTAACCTGCCAACAAGTTAAAGCTGAACATCTTAGACCCGCAGTTAAATTACATCCCTTAAATATTCCCGAATGGAAATGGGAGAGCATAGGGATGGACTTCATTATGGGTTTACCTAAGACAAGAGGTGGACATGATGGCATATGGGTAATCATAGATCGATTGACTAAATCTGCACACTTCATACCAATAAAGAGTCGATGGTCTGTGGATATTCTAGTAACATTGTACATAAAGAAAATTGTCAAATTACATGGTGTCCCCGTCACTATTGTATCAGATAGAGATCCTCGATTCACATCACAGTTCTAGAAAGGTCTACAACATTCACTAGGGACCAGATTAAATTTTAGCATAGCTTTTCATCCACAAACTGATGGTCAGACGGAAAGAACAAATCAGGTGGTAGAAGACATGCTCGGGGCTTGTGTCATTGATTTTGGAGGAAGTTGGCATGATCACTTGTCTCTGGTGGAATTTGTATATAATAACAGCTATCAAGCAAGCATACAAATGGCACCTTTTGAAGCTCTATATGGGAAAACTTGTCGATCTCCAATATGTTGGAATGAAATAGGGGAAAAACAATTTTTAGGCCCCGACCTTATCAGGGATTCTACGGAGAAAATCAAGCTCATTCGAGAGAGAATGAAAATGGCACAAGATAGGCAAAAGTCTTATGCCGACACTCGAAGACGTGACTTGGAGTTTCAGGTAGGCGATCATGTATATTTGAAAGTTTCTCTAGGTCGTGGTATTCGAAGATTTGGCATTAAAGGAAAGCTAACTCCAAGGTTCATTGGCCCATTTAAAATTCTTGAAAGGGTCGGTGAAGTGACTTATAGATTGGCTTTACCTCCACAATTAGCAAGAGTTCATGACGTATTTCACGTCTCCATGCTAAAGAAGTATGTATATGATCCTGACCATATTATCACTTATGACAATCTGGAGATTCAGAAGGATATGACATACGAGCAAACGCCAATAAAGATATTGGAGCGTGAAGTACGACAACTAAGAAATAAAGTTATTCCTATGGTCAAGATCTAATGGAAGAAAACATGGCCATATGAAGCAACATGGGAAACTGAAGCAGCTATGCGGAAAAGATTTCCAGAATTATTTAACTGTAAGTACACTCTCCACAATTCATGTCTTGAATTTGGGGGCCAAATTCTTCTAAGTGGGGGAGGGTGTAGTGCCCCAGAATTTTATATAAATAATTTTCTAGAATTTATAAAGGCCTAAATATATTAATAAATGGATTCTGAGACTAATAAGTCATTATAAGGCCCAATTAGGTTAAATAACAAACCAAGCCTATTTGCACATCATCTAAAAGGTTTAAGGCCCAAAACCATTAAGTTTGGCCCATGTTCTAGAAGGTTATTTAACTTATTTACGGATTTTAAGGATAGAGACTAATTATCTAAGATAATTATATGGATAAATGAATAAAAGAGTTTTATTTATTTGAAACTCTATATACGTTGACTGTAACGGTCTATCGCGAGACCGTCACATTCACCTAACGCGCCTGTGTTCGACCGTTACACTCTGCAGATTCCGTAAGAGGAAGAAGTTGTAAAAGGTGAAAACTTGATGATCTTATCCACTAGGGATCGACTTGAGAGAGTTCATAACACCACTAAGGACTCTTAGAGATCAGGTTTTAACAGATTAAGGACTCTAGAATCGACCTAATCTTCAAACCCTAGTTAGAACCCTATAAATAGGACCTTGTTCTGAACTGCGTGACCCTTACTTTTACTCGCGTGGAATCAAGGTAAGGACACGTAATCTCGGGTAAGTTTTTTAGAAGTATTTGTTTGCAATACTTTAGACTAACTCCTCTCCAAATTTCACATCTTTTGGTCAAGAGGTCGTGGAGTTAGAGCCCAAGGAAGTTGCTGAAAAGTCATAGGAAGAAGGGAACTAGGGCTCGGTGTTCAGACCATAATTAGAAGTTTAAAGCCTAGACAAGAGGTAGGTCATCTCATGAACGGCAAAAACATCTTGATAGGACTAAAAGCCTCTGATTTGACTGAATTTCATGCATCATAGATCATCAATTTCATGTTTTCATAGTTCCATGCATGTCATACATCTCTTAGCCTTAAATAGAAATAAAAGAAGTTATCTTATCTATTCACTGGAAGCCATGCATATAGATAGCCTATACTTCGTTATCATGCCTAGAATAGACATGGTATTTGATTTAGACATGATGTGATGTGATCTCTTAGGTTTCATATCATTTTCTGTCAGCAGATACTGTAACGCACCATAATATGACCGTCACACTCAAGTAACGGCCATACGATAGACCGTCACAGTCCCTGATTGCCTATTGATTTTTCTGTTAACTCTGACGCATCTATGCAGGAGCGTTACATTCTGTAACGGTTGCTCGATAAACCGTCACACTCCCTGTGACGCGCCTTGGCTAGACCGTCAGGTTCCTGTGTACTGTCAACTCAAGACAGAATAAGACTTATCAATGTTACTTACTATTAAGCTTAGTTAATTAAGTTTTTACCTGATTATGTGACGTGAAGGTTAATTACTCATTCATGATAGGTATTGCATGTTTTGGCATCTTATTGTTACTTTAAGTTATGTTAATTTCATGAGCCCAAACTCTATAGTTTTGTAATTAGAAATATGATTTTGAATGATGTATTGATAGAGTTTTTATCATGATTTCACATCGATATATATCTATATATATATTCTTCCTCTATCAATAGAGTCATTTCTATAAGTACATGGCACATACTCCGGTATGTTGACCATTAGTTCACATTTTTCACTATAGGAACATATTCTTGGACATGAGGACCTCTCTATTGGATATTCCTTCCAATGGACTAGGAAATCTTGTTTCAAGGCCTCCGTAATTCTCCGCGAGCCTGAGATTCCCACTAGGACGCCGAGTTGGTTGTACCATTAAAACCCATTAACTAGAATGCACTATCATTATTTTCTGATTCTAGTAATGTAACGGCCTTACATTAGACCGTCAGGCTCACGTAACGGCCCATTGCATGACCGTCACCTTTCTCTGGGTCTATTTTATCTTTCTGGACTCGGATCACTGTAACGGCCCACTACTGGAGCGTCACAGGATGTAACGGTCCAGTAGATGACCGTCACCCAGCTTGTATATGTTAACCCAAGGTTTGACCAAAGGGGTGATTTTCTAAGGTTCTAGATGGACTAATGATAATTTAGAACTTATCATATTGATCAAGGAACTTAATATAATGAATGAAAAATAAAGAATGTACTGTTATGCTGCCGATTTATTTCCATAAGCATAGCATAGTCTAAGTCATTCTTGATCTCATATATTCAAATTGAAGCGTTCATTCATTGATTTTCATTATATGGAATTGTTATATTCTTGACCATACTTTACCGTTACATGCGTGGAAGTAGCTTAATTTATACCTGAAGATGCGATCGAGCACTGATTGTGTTCAAAGGCTCTATGCTAGTCCCCTCGGCTGATTGCCGGAAACATACTATTTTATAAACCATGGGGTATGATGCTACTAGCGTCGCATTACGCTGGGAGTACTATTTCTATAAATAAGTGAAGATCCACGACACGACATGACATTCTTGTACATGACCTTCTTGCTTGATATTCCACAGAAATTCACGAAGCACTTGCTCATAAGCATAAGATGCTAAAGTGTTGATTATGTGGCTTGCTAGTACATTCTCGATATATTCTTGTTCATGAAAGGCCAATATCATGTTCTTGTTCTATTCTTGCTAGTTCATTCTTCTTCACATTCCATCTTATATGATTGTCCTGTTACTTTGGTTTAATCGGGTGATCATCGCATTGCATGATTTTACCTTATTTCTCTAGAGCTAAAATGTTAATTACTTTAATAGTGCCTTCATGTTAATGCGAAGATACCTACTGGGTAAGTGTGCTCATTACCTATTTCTGATCTTTTTCAGGAGATGGAAGTGGTTCGGATTCGGATTCGGATTATTCAAGTAGCGGATCCGAGAGTGATTAAAGATGAGCGAAGACTTAGGAAGTCTATAATGTCTAGATTGAGTCAATGTAATTTTCCTATTTCTTGAGTCTAGTAGAATGAAAGATGATGGAAATTGAATTAGTGGTTGTACTTGAGTTAGTAATGAAATAAAGTTGAAGTTTTGAATATATATTGTGCAATTACATTTGTGTGTGTGATTGTGTTGCGCTCTGATCGTTCTTGCTTGCAAGAGGCTTACCATGCTGGCTGTTCGCGCTCCCCGAGCGAGTCTTCCGCTGTAATAAAGGCTCAGGGCGTGACACATAATCTTCCCGCAAACTTAGTATGCCTTGACATGGAAGGTTATGATGTCATTCTCGGCGTAGATTGGCTTGTTGATCACTATGTCTATATTAATTGTCGCAATAGAAGAATCTCTTTCCGTAAACCTGGTCTTCCTTGATTTTCTTTCCTTGGAGTCAAATATAGAAAACACCATGCTATTATTTCTTCTCTTTACGCTTGCATACTCATCTCGCAAGGTTGTGAAGCTTTCCTTACTTCCATTATCGTCCCCGAGTCCAAGGAAATCATCCTCGAGGATATCCCCATTGTCAATGAATTCCCCGATGTCTTTCCATCTGATTTACCCGATTTACTGTCCGAAAGGGAAGTAAACTTCTCCATTGAACTCATTCCTGGAGCAGCACCTGTTTCAATAGCTCCTTACAAGATGTCTCCCATGGAACTCAAAGAATTGAAGAAGTAACTTCAGGAATTGCTAGACAAGGGCTTTATTCGACCTAGCATATCCCCTTGGGATGCGCCAGTTCTATTCATCAGGAAGGAGGATGGATCTCTCAGGTTATGTATCGATTACCGGCGACTAAATCAACATGCAATCAAAAATAAATATCCGTTGCCGTGTATCGACGAGCTCTTTGATCAAATCTCTAGAGCAGAATATTTCTCCAAGATAGACCTCAGGTCGGGATACCACCAGCTCAAGATTAAAGATGAAGACATATACAAGATTGCTTTCCCGAGCAGATATAGGCACTACGAGTTCGTGGTGATGCCATTCGGGTTAACTAACGCCCCTGCAGCATTTATGCAACTTATAAATAATGTCTTCAGGCCTTATCTCGACTGATATGTGGTCATTTTCATTGATGACATTCTTATATACTCCAAGACCAAGGAGGAACATGAAGAGCATTTAAGAATAACTTTGCAAACCCTTAGAGAGCATCAACTCTACGCAAAGCTCAGCAAGTGCGAGTTCTGGCAAAAGGATGTCTCTTTCCTTGGCCATATTATTTCAAAGGAAGGTATTGTTGTTGATCCTTCTAAAGTGGAAGCTGTTAGGAACTGTAGCCGAGCAACGATCGTATCCGAAGTTAGAAGCTTTCTGGGTCTGGCTGGTTATTATAGGCGATTGATCAAGGATTTCTCTAAGATCGTTGTCCCTTTGACTAGGCTTACAAGGAAGGAGAACCCCTTAATATGGTCGAAGGACTGCGAAGAGAGTTTCCAAATTCTTAAAGAACACCTTACTACGGCCCCTATACTGGCATTGCCCGTTGAAGGGGGTGGCTTTGAAGTCTCTACAGATGCATCAGGCATTGATCTCGGATGCATTCTTATGCAACATGATAAGGTAATTTGTTATCCTTCGAGACAATTGAAGCGTCATGAAGAAAATTACCCCGTCTATGATCTGGAGCTGGCTGCTATTATTTTCACCTTGAAGATATGGCGTCATTAAATCTATGGGGAGAAGTTCACCATATTTTCAAATCATAAATGTAGCACCCCAAAAATTTTAAAATAAAATAAATGAAAATAACCAAAAATACTAATCATGGAATAATTGTAAAGAATAAAAATTTTGATAGTAGAAATATCCAAAATAGATAATGGGCCTAAATATTAAATAGAAGGTTATTAATAATTCCTTCAAAAGAATCAAGTTAGAATTTAATGGGCCTGGATAGAGATAAAATAAATAATTGAGTAAATAGTCATACGATCGAACGCGACTTTGATACCCAAAATAGATGGTAAAATTAATAAGATAGATAAATGAGTTTAATAATAAAAATATATAAATATATTTAAAAGTCTGATTCAAAATCTTGAATTAGTAATAGTGAGTTTAAACTATTTAATTGTTAAGACTAGCCTAATTGAATTAATGGGCCAAAAGACCTCATAATGAGTAACTAAGTCTACCTAAAATAATTAATGGTTAATGGGCTTGGGCTTAATAACAAATAATAATAAGTTATTATTTCTAACAACTATGAAACCTCGTAATCTTAAGGAAAACCCAACAGTAGCCAAAACCCAATAAATGTTAGGACTAAAAGGCCCCATTAAACACATAAAGCCTTTAACTCAATAAGCTAATGGGCTTTAAACTCTTCAAAGAAACCTTAATCCCACTAACCGGCTCTCGTACTAATTGTTTAAGAGGCCTTAAGCTTTTTATACATGGGTCTCATTAGCCTAAAGGACAAATGGGTTGGAAGGAGCTTCAGGGTTATATCTATAATACCTGTACAATTAGGCCCTTTTGCCAACACCCAAAACCCCACTACATTCGAAGCCACGGGTGAATGAGACTCTAGGGTTTTTAAACCAAACTAGTAAGGTGATTGCGGTTTAGGAAGGGAAGAGATTATCGTGTGAATTTTTTTTACTACATAGGAAACTTAACTCTTATAAGGACATTCCTTTTGTAGACCCATGAACCATATAAATATAACCATAGCAATCGACGGAAGCACATTGCTGCTATTGCCGATCGTGAGTTTTGCTTCCTGCTGGATCGACGTCTAGCGTCTCTGTCCCTGCTTCCTGCGTTTTCCCATGCGGCTATTGCTGCTGCTGCGTTAACCTATGAAGAACATGGGCTGCTTATTCCTCTTCTATCGTGAATGTGTTGACACCGTTGTTCAACTGCTGCACTTGTTCTGCATCTTCTGTTCTTCTTATTCATCTGTATAGCATCGTATAAGATAAGCAATCTTCCAAATAAAAATCACCACTAAATAGCATGATAGATGACAGTGCATGTAGATAGTCTCCATGAACTTTCTGCTACTTATTTCTCTTGTTTATTGCATGCATGATTTTATGTTGTTTTGGTTACAAGTAAACATAAACACATGGGTTAACAATTTTATAACCACATAAATCTATGCTAAAAATCTTGGATATGCATATTTTTGAAATTTCCATATTTTTCCTTAATTTGTCATGCCTTCGTACGATAATATTAACTAGTTAACAAGTCCGTTAATTAGATAGATGATTATTAACGTAACACGACCAACACTATAGCAGTTATTTAGAGTTCTTAGCTTTAATAACTTGTTGGTGGGCACCGGAGTCTCCTTTGACTATGAAATTTTATGGGCATGTTATTGAGATAGTGACCGAGGTAGTGAGGTTGATATCTCTTTTTTCCGATCCTCTTAACTCAAGATAGCCCTA
Organism: Amorphophallus konjac; assembly: GCA_022559845.1. Lineage (NCBI taxonomy): Eukaryota > Viridiplantae > Streptophyta > Magnoliopsida > Alismatales > Araceae > Amorphophallus > Amorphophallus konjac. The sequence continues at coordinate 157,256,979 of CM040121.1, forward strand.
CTCTCAAGTAAAAATATTTTTGAACATCGTGTTAGGTAGAGTTTTTTGAGCTCTTCATTTTGATATATAGATTGCGCGATTCCGACGTATGTGCGTAAAAAACTCAAAATTTAAGGAGATAGACACTATTCTTTATTTAAATAACGACAACATGCGTTGTCATCGTTTCTTTTAAATTATATGCATATATTTATATATGTTTATATAACATAAAACATATTAATATCTTTTACATCTGTATCTTTAAAAATCCATATCCATGAAACTATATAAAATAAAATTATAAAATATATATTTTTAGAATCATTAGATTTTTCTTTTGATTATCATATATTTAGTTCTGATAATTTTATTTTATTTAAAAATATTATTATTCATCATGATTAAATTAAAAACTACATATCATGTTTAAATATTAGAAAATTCATATCTTATGATCAAAGTCGGTAAAAATTAAAATATATATATAGTCGTGATCCTTGTAAATTTCATTTAATTACCATGTAATTAGTTCTAAAAATAGTATCCGTCCTTTTAAAGAGATGCTATTTTCTAAATTATTAGATTAAATAGAAATTAAGATAATTGACATCTACTTGCATGGATGTGATTTATTCTATTTTTCTCAAGATTTGATTTGTACCGTGGATCATATTGGCACTACATCTCAGTCTGTAGACGTAGTCCCACGTTTCACGTTGGTTTTCCGATACACCCTCAACTCTCGGTGACATACGAGCTCTCCGTTAGACATTCCGTTCCTTCGGACTGGCAAGTTAGTCATTGGGACCTTCGTAAGTCTCCTCATAGCCTTGGATTCCCTCAAGGCCAACTGTGCTGGTTGTACCACAAGAACCCTGTTAGTCATGTCACTCTAAAGAAAACATGACACCCGACCCTCATAGAACGTTGTTATGGTGATTCTGTGAGAGATCTGTCTCTATCTGACTTATAAAGTGCTAATTTGATTAGTGACTACATTGGTTATCGCCGTTTTCTGTCATGAGCATGTTGAAGGGGTGATCTTATTGGCGGACGCTTAGTGTAAAAGCAACCGTGTTGTGGAGGCACCAATTCTTCAATGCTTTGTTCAGAGAATGAGTGACCACCACAGTGGGCACGACTTCTTAAATATACGGCGCTCTGACGAGATGCCAATTTCCCAGATTTCTCGAATTGTCTCGATTTTTATGTGCCATCTTACAAGACTTGTCGAGGTCTATCTTGAATCTCTGTTCAATGATATCTACCTTATTGTTCGTACATGCTTGATCCTTGGAATTCTTGGCCATTAAAGTGGAATTAGTCTAGTCGAATGTCAGGGGCTATGGGTCCCAAGTAAATGACATTTTAAATGCTACGGGTACCGATCTTACCCTATTGGGCGAGACAAAGTCCAAACGTGTACCAGTATCATGATGATCAGGTGCTGACATTCACCAACTCGATCTACGACAATTAGGGGTAATCATACAGTTGTGAGAACTCCTAAGTGTGTGACCAAATACTACCTAGTGCTAATCCATGAGGGGCAATCATATAGTCGTGAGCACCTCTTAAAGTGTTTCCATTCCTTCGTAGTGCTAGTTACATGAAAGCTCTCGTGATAATGTCGTCATAGAGAGAATACTGTACTAGTGTCATTAACCGCTCTCGTGATAATGCTGGTCATAGAGAGAAGATTGTTATTGTTTCCTCGTGAATACTATATTATGAAAGGTACTTGTTATCTCGTCATGAAAGTTCTTGATATATTCTTTTATCAATCTACTTGTTCCTATATCTCTGGAAAGTGTCCATCATCTTGTCTATTCTTATAGTTCTTGAATTTATCACGTGCCATTATAGTTCTCGATTTCTATATCTTGCATGATTTGCATGAGCATGATAAATTGTAATTTACTTAAAGCTAGCTTGGAGCTTGAGATATTAAGTCCTACTGAGCGTTGGCTCACCTAGCGTTTTTTGATATTTTTCAGGTAATGACCTTAGTGACGACGAGATCGAACATGATGGGCAAGGGCAAGAGTGAAGAGAACTCTAACATCTAGATGAACCGTCTAGTCTGGTTATCTTGTGTCTGATGTCTCATTGTAATTTTCCTTTATTAAGTCTTTTCTTTTACCTTGGGTCCAACTTGTAATAACCTTATTTTTGAAATGAAACTATATTTTGTTCAAATTATATCTTGTCTAATGACTATGTTCTGATTGACACGATTATTTAACTGTCACGTTCCGAGCAAACAAACACATTCCGCTGCTATCGGTTCGGGGCGTGACAGAAGGTGGTATCAAAGACTAGGCTTTCTAATCCCTAGGTCATCAAGTTCAAGTCCTAGATTGAGTCGTCCTTGTCAGTTATCCTATAGTAATCCCGTGAGATATGGGTAGAGCTAAGGGTTAAATAATAAAAAAATGTTACATCCACGTTAGATAAATACCCAGATAAGAGTATCATTAATTCAAAACCTTGTTCTTGTAGGCTAAAATGGCTATCAAAAGTGCCCAATGGAGATAAATGCAACGTATGATTCAAGGACTAACACAAGCCTTACAACAAGTTTCACAAGGTGGAACCCAACATGGAGCTGGGGATCTGCATCGCAAATTTCAAAAGATGAATCCCCCTAAGTTTAGTGGGTCTATCGACCTAGAAGAAGCAGAGAATTGGGTGCAAGAAATAGAGAGAACCTTTAGGGTCATGTAATGCACCGACGAAGAAAAGGTATTATTGGGAACCTATCAACTGGAGAAGGATGCTCAAGTTTGGTGGAGATCCGTAGAGGCGATTTTGCCCGACGATCAAGTGACTTGGGCCGAGTTCTTAGAACACTTCAATGAGAAGTATTTCTCGGAACGGATTCGTGAGAAGAAGGCCATGGAGTTTGCAGCTTTGAAACAACGTAGTCTGTCTGTTGCGGAGTATGAAGTGAAGTTTTCTAGGTTGGCCCGTTATGCACCGCACTTAGTCTGCATGGAGAAGATGCGAGCGAGAAGATTTATGAATGGTTTAAAAGTGGAACTCATTCCTCAATTAGCTCCACTAGAAATCCAAACATATACGGAGATGGTTAGAAAGGCACAACTCTTAGAAGATGCAATGGACATGATGGAACGAATTAAAGGAAGGATCGCCAAGAAGGAGCAAGCAAACGGATCCAAGAATACGGAACCGGTGAATGGCAAGAAGAGACCTAATGGAGGGAACGGTTTCCGCAAGAACAAGAAACCCCGGAATGATGATCAACAAATTGTTCCAGCTAAAGAGAAGTGTGAGCCTTGCAAGAAAGGGAGGCACAATCCAGACGAGTGTTGGTATAAACTCGGGAAGTGCATCCGTTGTGGAAGCGTAGATCATAAGATCGCCCGTTGTCCACTCTTAAAAGAAGAAGCACTGCAAACATCAGAAGGTAACTCTATCAACCTATCTCATCTAGAATTGCATGAATCGGATATGGTGATCTTAGCACTTAGTATGTTATGAGAATGATCTAGCTAGAATACATGTTTTGGACATGGTGATTTTACCTCACTATTATAAAAAAAAATTCATATGAATTTGGGGACCAAATTCTTTTAAGTGGGGGAGGGTGTAGCACCCCAAAATTTTTAAAATGAAATAAATAAAAATAACAAAAAATACTAATCATGGAATAATTGTAAAGAATAACAAAATTTATAGTAGAAATATCCAAAATAGATAATGGGCCTAAATATTAAATAGAAGGTTATTAATAATTCCTTCAAAAGAATCAACCTAGAACTTAATGGGGCTGGATAGAGATAAAATAAATAATTGAGTAAATAGTCATACGATCGAACCCGACTTTGGTACCCAAAACAGACGGTAAAATTAATAAGGTAGATAAATGAGTTTAACAATAAAAATATATAAATATATTTAAAAGTCTGATTCAAAATCTTGAATTAGTAATAGTGAGTTTAAACTATTTAATTGTTAAGACTAGCCTAATTGAATTAATGGGTCAAAAGACCTCATAATGAGTAACTAAGTCTACCTAAAATAATTAATGGTTAATGGGCTTGGGCCTAATAACAAATAATAATAAGTTATTATTTCTAACAACTATGAAACCTCATAATCTTAAGGAAAACCCAACAGTAGCCAAAACCCAATAAATGTTAGGACTAAAAGGCCCCATTAAACACATAAAGCCTTTAACTCAATAAGCTAATGGGCTTTAAACTCTTCAAAGAAACTTTAATCCCACTAACCGGCTGTCGTTCTAACTGCTTAAGAGGCCTTAAGCTTTTTATACATGGGTCTCATTAGCCTAAAGGACAAATGGGTTGGAAGGAGCTTCAGGGATATATCTATAATACCTGTACAATTAGGCCCTTTTGCCAACACCCAAAACCCCACTACATTCGAAGCCGCGGGTGAACGAGACTCTAGGATTTTTAAACCAAATTAGTAAGGTGACTGCGGTTTAGGAAGGGAAGAGATTATCGTGGGAAGTTTTTTTTAACTACGTAGGAAACTTAACTCTCACAAGGACACTCCTTTTGTAGACCCATGAACCATATAAATATAACCATAGCGATCGACAGAAGCACATTGCTGCTATTGTCGATCGTGAGTTTTGCTTCCTGCTGGATCGACGTCTGGCGTCTCCGTCCCTGCTTCCTACGTTTTCCCGTGTGGCTATTGTTGCTGCTACGTTAAACTATGAAAAACATGGGCTGCTTCTTCCTCTTCTATCGTGAACGCATTGACACCGTTGTTCAACTGCTACACTTGTTCTGCATCTTCTGTTCTTCTTATTCATCCGTATAGCATCGTATAAGGTAGGCAATCTTCCAAGTAAAAATCACCACTAAATAGCATGATGAAGTCCCGCGATCAATGACACCGAAGAGGGGGGTGAATTGGGTGTTTACCAATTTTAATGAAAACTTTTAACTTTTTACAAAATATGTAGTAAACAATAATTAGCAATTGAAAACTAATTAACCAATTCTCTCAAACTCACCGTTCCCACACGACCATACAACAAAAACAATCAAACCACACAAATAACACACAATGCACAGCGGTTTTTAAGGTGGTTCGAATGCAACGACGATAATCCTACGTCCACCCCTCACCAAATCCGGTGAGGCTTCACTTGGGAATTAATCCCCAAACGGAGACGATGCTCCAAACACACCCGCAAGACGACACCTGCACACACACACGAGGACGCGCCCCAAACTACACACGGAGACAAGCTCCAACACACACACACACACGGAGATGAACTCCAACACGATCCAACAATCGGATCACTACCACACACACATACACACACTGCAGCAAACGCAGCACAATGACACACACTACCGCATGCAGACGGTTAAACACGACTGTATACACAAACGGTCTCACACACAAAATGTATTTGCAGGTTTGAAAGAAAACAAAAATATCAAGATAAGCTCAGATCAAAATAGAACTCATGGCAACCATCTCAAAACAGCAACTAAAGGATGTAGAGATTGTTCCCCCTTTGATTTCCAGGACGAATAGATATGATAGCTTGAAGCTCCAGTCGGATGGTGATGGTTTTGATATCTTCTTGATCCTCTCCTTGAGCTGCTGCACTTTTCCTTCTTTGGCAATCTTCAAAACCTCTTGGATGAAGATCAGATCTCCTTGGCTTGAGCTCTCCTTTCCTTTCTTCCCCTTCTTCACCTACAAGATAGAAAACAATGAGTTCATTAGGGTTCCACACTCCAAATTCATAGCTTACACATATGCCTATATAGAAGACATGAAAAGACCATGATCACCCTTCTAGAACCATCCAAAAAGACCCCCAATAGGTCTATTATGGACCTAAGGGGAAAATGGGGGTTTATGACTTCACAAATATATTTTTATAACCCTTGAATGGTCCAAGGACAAGTCCTAGACCAGATCCACGAATCCTGGTGTAATTGGGGTCATTAGGATTAAACAAATGGGGTGAAAGCTCTCTCCACGCGCTTGAAAACCAAAGTCAACAATAGTGGCTTCGGGGCAGGCGGTCGACCGGTGGCTTCTGGAGGTTGACCGCTACTGAAAAACTTGCAAACGGATGATCCCTGGGAATTCCGGTCGACCGCTACTGGGCTGGCGGTCGACCGCTACTGAGAGAGTTGCAGTTTGGGGATTGCTGGCTGGGGCGGTCGACCGCCCCTGTGCTGGCGGTCGACCGCCAGCTGGGCAGACCCCGGGTTTTCCCGGGTTCAGTCCGTTAACCCGTTAGCTCAATCGCTTAACTCCTTTAGCTGCTCGTTCTCATCTGTGGCATCGACCTTGATATTCTTGAAGGTGTCAACTGAGTCTTTGACCTACAGACACATGGATAGTTGTTTAGAACTATAGCTCAAACATCCATATGATAAATTCTTGAAGTTCATGCAAATCATTTGAGCATTTATCAAAATTTTTGTTCCGGGGGCTCCGCCCCCGGAAACCCCTACAAGGGGCGCTGCCCCCTTGACCCCCTCGACCTGACCAGGCAGGTCGATCCCCGTGACCTGACCGCGCAGGTCGATCTGCGGGCGAGGGCGCACGATGGCCAGAAGGGTTTCATGTTTAATGTGCATGAATGAAGTGTATATATGAGATACACAAGGTGAGTGTTGGCTTCGGTGCAGGTATTCAAAGGGGGGGTGAATGAATATAGCCTTTTTAAAGACCTTTCGCCCAAATAAAAAACTTATACTCATAGGACAGATTTAGACAATCTGAAGATCTAATTGAATTCTCTTATAAGCCACTAAGCAGCAAAGTATGGAATCTCAATATCACACTCAAGCATATAATGGGCACAATTCACTTAACTAGACAAACTTGAAGTCTAATAAGCGATGGCAGAAATAAACAAACACTCAATGTGCAATCAAACTAAGATTTCACTCACTTGATAACTGGAATGCTAACAAGATAAATTAGACACTCATCTACTGAACCTATGATCAAACACATGGAGCGCCCATATGCAATCATCTAGCGGAAGCAAACAGATAGAAACATCAAACCACTGCACAAGGGGTTTTTAGGTGGTTCGGTCCAGCAGACCTACATCCACCCCACACTCAAACCGAGTGTGGATTCCGCTGACTCACAGCTTGAATAGTTGGGCATCACAGCTTGCCATACAACCGCTGGGCAACACAGCTTGCCGTCCGAGGAATCCTCCTCGTCCGCTGAGCAACACAGCTTACTCTCCAGTGGAATCCACCACTGCAACCGCTGGGGATTACAGCTTACCCGTCCAGAGGCAGCACCTCTGCAAACACTGACTAACAGCTTGAAGAAAGGATAAAATGGAAAACGAAAATAAGTAGCAACAGCAACTGAAAGCTGTAAATAATGAAAGCACAAATGTGGCTCCTAAGAGTTGGCTGGCCTGGATTTGATCCACGGTCCAGTGAATGCAGATCTCTCTCGATCTCACTATTTCTCCTCTACTTCTTTCTCTTCTTCTTCTCTCGATAGCTCTCTATCTCTCTTTTCTCTCTTCTCTTCACACTCTGCTCTTTTCTTTTGTTCTTCTTTCTGTCTGGATCGTGGAAGCTCTCACTCTGCCTCTGCTTCAGTCGATCACGATCAATCTCCTTCAGACAAAGGAGACTCCCTTATATAGCATCAGCAGATTAGGGCGGTCATGTGCTCTCCACATCTCCCGCCAAGAAACCTCAGTCCACGTGGCAGAATTTCAGCACAATGCTTCCACATGTCACGATCAGGGAGCCTCGTCCTTCCTTGGATCACGAGCCATGTCAGCAATCCCAGTACCAAATCCCTGTCAGTCAGTCGAAATAAGCGTATCAGTTCAAGTGTAAACTCTGTACACACTTTGAAGATGAAATGCATTGTATAGACTTTATAAGCAGCATGCATTGTACAGACTTAGTGAAAGGGAATGCATGTAATACAATTCTTTTAAATACCCAGAGACTAGTGTGTTCTCGCACGGGAGCATATGAAGTCTCAAGGGAGCATCTATGGCCTCTGGACAGCATCACCAGCGTCAGGAGAGCATGTGGAGCACATGCTGTCTCTGGGAAGCAATTGCTGCTCCAGGGGAGCATCCTCAAAGTTAGGGAAGTATTAGCAGTCACTGGAGGGCATACTCGGTCCCAGGAGAGCATCCGGGGGGGCAGGCGAGCATGCACGTCTGATGTACAGACTCTACCAATGTATAGACTTTACAATGCTCATCCACTGAATAGACTTCACAGTGCTCAATCAGACTTCATGATGCTCAATCAGACTTCACGATGCTCAATCACCCTTGAAGATGTGAGCGTGACAGTGTATGGACTTCACTATGCAGACTTTGAAGAGCATTCAGCAAAGTGCAGACTTCACTGCATATGAAGCAGCGTATAGACTTGACCAAGCAACATACACACTTGAAGAGCATTCAGCAATGTGCAGACTTCACTATGTAAATGGCTGTACAGACTTAGTCCAAACACGATGTATAGACTTTGGACTCAAAGGGCGATGTATGGACTTTCACATGAAAGGCTGTACAGACTTTGAAAGCTGAGGCCAATGTATAGACTTGCCAAGCGAAAGGGTTGTACAAACTTCGAAGCAAATGTGAAGCCAATGTACAGACTTACTCGAGTGAGACGATGACCAAGACGATGCAGCTACAGTGATGTACAGACTTCACTGTGAATGCATGAACAGTGAATGAGTGTATAGACTTGATCAAGAGAGACGCTGGCCAATCGGAGCATTAACAGTCACTGGAGAGCATATGCTGTACTACAAGATGGCAGTGTACATGCTTGGTGTCCACTTGAGACGCTCAGTGAGACGGTGAGCAATGTATAGACTTTAACAGTAAGACATTGGACGCAATGCATGCTTCAATGTGAAGACTTCGCCTATGCATACCAGTCCGATGTATAGACTTTGGCTAGACAAGCTACAGGGCCGATGTATAGACTTTACAAATGTTCAGACTTGAAAGCTCGACCAGTGTACAGACTTGCCACCGACCAAAGTATAGACTTGAAAAGCTTGAACATAGGTAAAGACTCCAATGTGCAGACTTTGATGCTCAACGTCAAATGCGATGTACAGACTTGCATGAGATGCATGCTACAGTGCAGTGTGTGGACTTGAAGAGCAATATGCGTGCTCAATATACAGACTTCCCAGTGTAAAGACTTTAAGTCCAATGTAAGAGACTATACAGACTTACTTATGAACACCGCACAATCGGATGTACATACTTAGCCCAAGACAATGTGTAGACTTCAGAAATGCAAGCAATGTAGCAATGTCTAGACTAAGCTTTACCCTGCAGTGTATAGACTTGCTGGTCTGCTAGGAATGCAATGTATAGAACAGAAGTCAAGCACAAATAATATATCAGTTATGCACATGCATTCTCCAGATAATATACCAGTCACAGTCATGTTGCTATCATCAAAACACAATATCAAATGCACTCACTGTGTTGCAATCATCAAAACAAAACAGCATTGCTATCATCAAATCAACATAGCACATGCTTGTGCCTAAGAGGCACAACATTCTCCCCCTTTTTATTATCTGGAGAATGCATGTGCATAACTGATATATTGTTTGTGCTTGACTTCTGTTCTATACATTGCATTCCTAGCAGACCAGTAAGTCTATACACTGCAGGGTAAAGCTTAGTCTAGACATTGCTGCATTGCTTGCATTTCTGAAGTCTACACATTGTCTTGGGCTAAGTATGTACATCCGATTGTGCGGTGTTCATAAGTAAGTCTGTACAGTCTCTTACATTGGACTTAAAGTCTTTACACTGGGAAGTCTGTACATTGAGCACGCATATTGCTCTTCAAGTCCACACACTGCACTGTAGCATGCATCTCATGCAAGTCTGTACATCGCATTTGACGTTGAGCATCAAAGTCTGCACATTGGAGTCTTTACCTATGTTCAAGCTTTTCAAGTCTATACTTTGGTCGGTGGAAAGTCTGTACACTGGTCGAGCTTTCAAGTCTGAACATTTGCAAAGTCTATACATCGGCCCTGTAGCTTGTCTAGCCAAAGTCTATACATCGGACTGGTATGCATAGGCGAAGTCTTCACATTGAAGCATGCATTGCGTCCAGTGTCTTACTGTTAAAGTCTGTACATTGCTCACCGTCTCACTGAGCGTCTCAAGTGGACACCAAGCGTGTACACTGCCATCTTGTAGTACAGCATATGCTCTCCAGTGACTGTTAATGCTCCGATTGGCCAGCGTCTCTCTTGATCAAGTCTATACACTCATTCACTGTTCATGCATTCACAGTGAAGTCTGTACATCACTGTAGCTGCATCGTCTTGGTCATCGTCTCACTCGAGTAAGTCTGTACATTGGCTTCACATTTGCTTCGAAGTCTGTACAGCCCTTTCGCTTGGCAAGTCTATACATTGGCCTCAACTTTCAAAGTCTGTACAGCCTTTCATGTGAAAGTCCATACATCGCCCTTGGAGTCCAAAGTCTATACATCGTGTTTGGACTAAGTCTGTACAGCCATTTACATAGTAAAGTCTGCACATTGCTGAATGCTCTTCAAGTGTGTATGTTGCTTGGTCAAGTCTATACGCTGCTTCATATGCAGTGAAGTCTGCACTTTGCTGAATGCTCTTCAAAGTCTGCATAGTGAAGTCCATACACTGTCACGCTCACATCTTCAAGGGTGATTGAGCATCGTGAAGTCTGATTGAGCACTGTGAAGTCTATTCAGTGGATGAGCATTGTAAAGTCTATACATTGGTAGAGTCTGTACATCAGACGTGCATGATCCCCTGTCCCCCCGGATGTCCTCCTGGGACCGAGTATGCCCTCCAGTGACTGCTAATGCTTCCCTAACTTTGAGGATGCTCCCCTGGAGCAACGATTGCTTCCCAGAGACAGCATGTGCTCCACATGCTCTCCTGACGCTAGTGATGCTGTCCAGAGGCCATAGATCCTCCCCTGAGACTTCATATGCTCCCGTGCGAGAACGCACTAGTCTCTGGGTATTTAAAAGAATTGTATTACATGTATTCCCTTTCACTAAGTCTGTACAATGCATGCTGCTTATAAAGTCTATACAATGCATTTCATCTTCAAAGTGTGTACAGAGTTTACACTTGAACTGATACGCTTATTTCGACTGACTGACAGGGATTTGGTACTGGGATTGCTGACATGGCTCGTGATCCAAGGAAGGATGAGGCTCCCTGATCGTGACATGTGGAAGCACTGTGCTGAAATGCTGCCACGTGGACTGAGGTTTCTTGGCGGGAGATGTGGAGAGCACACGACCACCCTAATCTACTGATGCTATATAAGGGGGTCTCCTTTGTCTGAAGGAGATTGATCATGATCGACTGAAGCAGAGGCAGAGTGAGAGCTTCCACGATCCAGATAGAAAGAAGAACAAAAGAAAAGAGCAGAGTGTGAAGAGAAGAGAGAAAAGAGAGACAGAGAGCTATCGAGAGAAGAAGAAGAGAAAGAAGTAGAGGAGAGATAGTGAGATCGAGAGAGATCTGCATTCACTGGACCGTAGATCAAATCCAGGCCAGCCAACTCTTAGGAGCCACATTTGTGCTTTCATTATTTACAGCTTTCAGTTGCTGTTGCTACTTGTTTTCGTTTTCCATTTTATCCTTTCTTCAAGCTGTTAGTCAGCGTTTGCAGAGGTGCTGCCTCTGGACGGGTAAGCTGTAATCCCCAGCGGTTGCAGTGGTGGATTCCACTGGACAGCAAGCTGTGTTGCTCAGCGGGGGAGGAGGATTCCTCGGACGGCAAGCTGTGTTGCCCAGCGGTTGTATGGCAAGCTGTGATGCCCAGCTGTTCAAGCTGTGTGTCAGCGGAATTCACACTCGGTTTGAGTGTGGGGTGGATGTAGGTCTGCTGGACCGAACCACCTAAAAACCCCTTGTGCAGTGGTTTGATGTTTCTATCTGTTTGCTTCCGCTAGATGATTGAATAGGGGCGCTCCCTGTGTTTGATCATAGGTTCAGTAGATGAGTGTCTAATTTGTCTTGTTAGCATTCTAGTTATCAAGTGAGTGAAATCTTAGTTTGATTGCACACTGAGTGTTTGTTTATTTCTGCCATCGCTTATTAGACTTCAAGTTTGTCTAGTTAAGCGAATTGTGCCCTTTATATGCTTGAGTGTGATATTGAGATTCCATACTTTTCTGCTTAGTGGCTTCTAAGAGAATTCAATTAGATCTTCAGATTGTCTAAATATATCCTGTGAGTATAAGTTTTTTATTTGGGCGAAAGGTCTTTAAAAGGGCTATATTCATTCACCCCCCCTCTGAATACCTGCACCGAACCCAACACTTGGTATCAGAGCGGGTCTCTGATCTATCAGATCTAACAATCTGCAGAGGATCCTGCTAGTTTTGGTGCATTTCAGAGTGGATCTCTTATGCTCGTTGTTTTGTTTCACTGTCTTAGTGCTTTACTTTGCTTATTTGATTTTGCTGCATTTCATGTCATTTGTTTTACTTCGCTGAAATTGTTTGCCATCTGTTCTAATGGATCGACCTCCGATTTATGATGGTTCTAACTTTGAAAGTTGGCTAGGAGGCCTAGCTGTGTACGTAGATTCCATTGATCCCAAACTATGTAGTTTGCTATCCAAAGGCCCACATCGATTACCCAAAGATCAGACCAAGTGGTCTAGTGAGGACACCTTTAAGAACCGTGATAATGTCATAATTCTTAATATCTTAAGAGCTGCTGTTAATACTGATGTATATTCTTTTGCTCTTAGGTGCAATTCTGGAAAAGAAATATATGATAAAGTTATCTCTGCGCATAACCAACAGAATGATAACTATTTGATGGCCAACCGGGATAATGAAGATTCCTCATCCCAGGTAAATTCTGAATCTGAATCCGAAGAGATTTCAATTGATGAATTATGGGATATGTACGATGAACTTTCTGAGAAATGTAAATATTTGAGATCTGAAAATAGAAAGTTGAAAAAGAAATGTGATCAGACTAATCCGGATGCTCATTGTGAAAAATGTCAAGAACTGAAAACATCTCATGATATGTGCTTAGCTAATCTGAATGTGAGTAAGGAACAAATCTCTGTTTTGGAAAATAAAAATCAGGAACTCACAGACAAGATTTTTGAACTAGAAAATAAGCTGAACTCATTAGGAAATGATCAAATCTTAACTAATGAACTAGTTCAGAATGAACAAACTAGAAAGGAGAATGAAGAACTGAAGCTGCTTAATTCTGCTATGTCTGAGAAACTTTTAATGCTGGAAAAAGGGAAGAGTTCAGATGAAAATGAATGTGAGAGAGTAAGTACATTAATAGAAGAGATTGATAGCTACAAAGCCATTAATGTCTTACTTAATGAAAAGATCACAGATTCTGAAATACTCATTTCCTCTCTCAAAAATGAAATCACTGAATTGAACAATTCTCTGTCTGAGTCATTTAAGAACAAAGAAAATCCAAAGGCTGTCACTAAGAAGAAAGTCTCTCATGAAGGCAGTAAATAGGAAGTGAGAAAAAGACAGCACACAACTTTTGTGCGTAGCTCTGAGTTAGCTAGCACTTCAGCTTTTTCTTTAAGTGTGCATGATAATCAGGAAAATAAGAAAACGAAGGAGAAAAGAAAAGTTTTGAAAAAGAATGATAATAATCAGCATGCTAATAAAGTTCAGGCCAACAAATCTGGTGTCAAAAATGTTAAATGCTATTACTGTGATGAATCTGGCCATGAAATGGATGTTTGTTTTGTCATGAGAAAGGATGATTTGAAATATGATAGAATTCATGCTAGGAAGTCTTCTATGAAGAAATCTTCTTCTGTTCAAACCAAAAGAACTCAATGCTTTTACTGTCATAAAATAGGTCATCTCATGCATGATTGTAGACAAATGAAATTAGATGATCTATCTGTTGTTAAAATGCATGATAAACTGTTCCATGTCAAAAATCATGCATCTCATAAAAAGAACACTCAATGTTCTCATTGTGGCAAATTGGGCCACATGGTTGAAAATTGCTGGCATGCTCAGGGAAATAGATTGAATTCTAAATTTGTAAAATTCCCTGCTTTCTATGATTCTGTTAGAAATAATTCAATTGATAAAAAGAAAAACTCTGCATGCTTCAACTGTGGCAAGCCAGGCCACAGAGCCGGTAACTGTTGGCTGGCTGGTTATGAAAAGAAAATTTTCCATGTGAATAACAGAACCAATCATGTTCACTTACACCAATCTCATGCCCATGCATATAACAGAAATTTTAATGTTCATGCACATGAAATTAATGCTTACAGTAAGGTGCATAAAAGGAACTTAAATTCTGTTCGTTATCATGGTAAGTCTGGTCAATTTGGTTATTCCTTGTCCAGCCATAAGTTGATGGGCTATGATGATAGTTCTGTTAAGAAACCATTCAGAACACCTATGAGGGTTAATTCAGGACCTAAGACTTCTTGGGTTCCTGCAGGATCAAAATAATCCAGTTGTTGCAGGTGTGCCTTGGAAATGAATAAGAGGGGTTAACCAAGGCACTCAAGAATGAAAATCCCATGATTGAACTTATCAGGTCAGTTCTGAACTTTGCTTTAAAATTCATCATCTGAATTTGTGAGTATAAAAAAAAAATGTGAACTTCATGTTGATCTGCTTGTCTGAATTTTGATGATCTCTTCATGTCTAGCTGATCAGTCGGCATTCCAGACTCAGCTACTGAGTTTTATTCTGCATATCTGATGCTCTTCTCTTGCTATATGTTGAACTGAATTTGAATGCTTCTTTAGTGTATTCAGTTGATGCACTATATAGACTTTGTGTAAATGTATGTGTTTTGTGTCAATGCATTGCATGCCTGTTGTTGAATGCATACTTGGACTAAGTGTGAATGATTCATTTAGTGTACACAGTCAATGCATGTGTCTTATGTCTGCATACATCATTTACATGACTGTCAATGAAGTTGTTCAATGCATGTAGGACTGCTTTATGTTGCATTGTCTTGCATAACCCCGGTATATCAAATGGCATGTTACTAAAAGGCAGGGAAATCTGTCCGGAGGTTTCTACCATGTGTGAGATGGTCTTTGAGACCAGATTCTCCGCCTAGTACCATGGGTCCTGTCTTCATGTAGATCAGTGTCCTACATATAATTAAAATTTGAAAAATATAAAAAGAAATGACTTGGATGCATAAACTTGATTTGATTGCATACTTGTCTCATGTATCCTTGGTGCATAGTCTGCATGTAGAACAGTCTAGTGCATAGCATATTTTTGCATCATGGTGTCAGGGGGAGCTGTGAGTTTAGTTCAATTCTTGAATCCTATTTACTCCTCATTGTCTCCATTCAATTGATTCATATCTTTTGACATCAAATGCCATTGGACCATATTGCCAATTGCTATCTTTTCCCCATCTTTTTCACTGAACAACAGCAATTGTTTCTGGTTTAGTATATTGAGCTGTGATTAATGCAATTGTTCACTTATAAGAATCACTCTTACAAATTGAAAGGAACTAAAAGTTTAACCTTTATAAATTGGAGAGTTAAGTGTCTGCACTTCAGAATTTGAGATAAAAGAAAACCTTTATAGCTCTTAATCTTTGTCTCATGGCTAAAATAGAAAAAGTTTTTTTTTAAATGCCTAAATGTGTTGAACTGGATATGTCTAGAACATGTGAATAAGAGTATGTAATGATTTTTTAAACAATCACTCTAAAAGAAATAAGGGCAGCAGTAAATAAGATCACAAATGTAAAGAACTGAACATTGTGACAGAGCAATGGTTCATTGCACTGAGAAACTGTGAACTCCTGCAAAGAAGCAGGAAAATTCACATGTCATGAAGTGTTTTAGACTATCTCTGTTCATAGGGTCAAATATATAGGGGGAGTCCTCACCAAGTAACTGATGGTACTGGCCTCTAATCAAGGTATACCCTTAATGTCAAAAGTGAAGACTATTCCTTGAAGGTCTTGATCTGAAATAGGTCTTGTAGTTTATGCCTAGTAACTAGGGGTACCTGCCTCTGATCAAGGTGTACACCTAATGTCAACAGCATAAATGCCACTGGTCTATTCACTTAGTTCAGGTTCAGAAATTGAAAAATGAAAATCAAACTGCTGTAACCCTTTGAAATCAAAAGTCATTGAGTGAAAATTATTTTTCTCAATACATATTCAAGTTGCCCTTCTTGAACTTCCATGTTTAAACACAAAAGGGTATTATCTTGGACTTATCTATTAATACCATGTGCCCTAGATTCATTGCTATAAATGGAATCTATAAACTCTTTTTCAAGGGTCAGGTGTTTTACTCTAGATTTATCACTGTTAAACCTGAATTTTTGAAAATTGTATGTTGATGATTCTTATACTTTAACTATTATTTATAATCAGGCTTATTCTCTGAACCTATGATTCAGCTGTTGTCTATTGACCCTCCTACCTTCTCTACCTTTGAATTATTTGTTCATATTCCTTCTCAAAGGGGGAGCAATTATTTAAGGGGAGAAATAATTCAGGGGGAGTCTTACATTCAGGGGGAGAATGTTCATAAAGGGGAATTTGCATGCATAATGCACTTTGCACTCTTGTTTATACTGTTTTTCTCTTTTTGATTATGTCAAAGGGGGAGAAAATTTTGTGTGTGACTCACTGTCACAGTATGTTGCCATCATCAAAACAAAACAGCATTGCTATCATCAAATCAACATAGCACATGCTTGTGCCTAAGAGGCACAACAGTGAGATCGATGCTAAGACAAAGTAAGAGTCTCACCAATAGTTCTTGACAGTAAATGACATATACCACCTGTTTTGGATTGTAGAGGAGCAGAGTTTTGGTTCACCAGGTGACTGCCATGAGTTTGATCCTCTTGCCTCTCGTTAAACCAGCATATGCACCCTGCATAAACAACAAGATGAATGAACACAAGCATCAAGAACATGTGTAATCAACCATAAGTTTAGTTATCATCACGTAATCACGCATTAAGTTTAGTGATCATCAAAATCATAACTTAACAATTACAACAATCATCAAAGCCATAACTCAACACATGATAGATGACAGTGCATGTAGATAGTCTCCATGAACTTTCTGCTACTTATTTCTCTTGTTTATTGCATGCATGATTTTATGTTGTTTTGGTTACAAGTAAACATAAACACATGGGTTAACCATTTTATAATCACATAAATCTATGCTAAAAATCTTGGATATGCATACTTTTGAAATTTCCATATTTTCCCTTAATTTGTCATGCCTTTGTACGGTAATATTAACTAGTTAACAATTCCATTAATTAAGTAGATGATTAGTAACGTAACACGACCAACACTGTAGCAGTTATTTAGAGTTCTTAGCTTTAATAACTTGTTGGTGGGCGCCGGAGTCTCCTTTGGCTATGAAATTTTATGGGCGTATTATTGAGATAGTGACCGAGGTAATGAGGCGGATATCTCTTTTTTCCGATCCTCTTAACTCAAGAAAGCCCTACTCTCAAGTAAAAATATTTTTGAACATCGTGTTAGGTAGAGTTTTTCGAGCTCTTCATTTTGATATATAGATTGTGCGATTCCGACGTATGTGCGTCAAAAACTCAAAATTTAAGGAGATAGACACTATTCTTTATTTAAATAATGACAACATGCGTTGTCGTTGTTTCTTTTAACATATATACATATATTTATATATGTTTATATAACATAAAGCATATTAATATCTTTTACATCCATATCTTTAACAATCTATATCTATGAAACTATATAAAATAAAATTATAAAATATATATTTTTAGAATCATTACATTTTTCTCTTAATTATCATATATTAAGTTCTGACCATTTTCTTTTATTTGAAAAATATTATTATTCATCATGATTAAA
Organism: Amorphophallus konjac; assembly: GCA_022559845.1. Taxonomy (NCBI): domain Eukaryota; kingdom Viridiplantae; phylum Streptophyta; class Magnoliopsida; order Alismatales; family Araceae; genus Amorphophallus; species Amorphophallus konjac. Next base: position 157,274,877 of record CM040121.1, read on the forward strand.
TTAAAAACTACATGTCATGTTTAAATATTAGAAAATTCATATCTTATGATCAAAGTTGGTAAAAATTACACTATATATATAGTCGTGATCCTTGTAAATTTTCCTGAATTATCATGTAATTAGTTCAAAAATAGTATCCATCCTTTTAAAGAGATGCTATTTTCTAAATTATTAGATTAAATAGAAATTAAGATATGAATTGACATCTACTTGCATGTATGTGATTTATTCTATTTTTTTTGAGATTTGATCTGTACCGTGAATTATATTGGCACTACGTCTCAGTCTGTAGACGCAGTCTCACGTTTCACGTTGGTTTCTCGATACACCCACAACTCTCGGTGACATACAAGCCCTCCGTTGGACATTCCGTTCCTTCGGACTGGCAAGTTATTCATTGGGACCTTCGTAAGTCTCCTCGTAGCCTTGGATTCCCTCAAGGCCGACTGAGCTGGATGTACCACAAGAACCCTAGAACTCTGTTAGTCATGTCACTCTAAAGAAAATATGACACACGACCCTCATAGAACGTTGTTATGGCGATTCTGTGAGAGATCTGTCTCTATCTGACTTATAAAGTGCTAATTTGATTAGCGACTACATTGGTTATCACCATTATCTGTCATGAGCATGTTGAAGGGGTGATCTTATTGGTGGGCGCTTAGTGTAAAAGTAACCGTATTGTGGAGGCACCAATTCTTCAATGCTTTGTTCAGAGAATGAGTGACCACCACTGTGGGCGCGACTTCTTAAATATACGGCGCTCTGACAAGATGCCAATTTCCCAGATTTCTCGAATTATCTCGATTTTTGTGTGCCAGCTTACTAGACTTGTCGAGGTCTATCTTGAATCTCTGTTCAATGATATCTACCCTATTGTTCGTACATGCTTGATCCTTGGAATTCTTGGCCATTAAAGTGGAATTAGTCTAGTCAAATGTCAGGGGCTATGAGTCCTAAGTAAATGACATTTTAAATGCTACGGGTCCTGATCTGACCCTATTGGGCGAGGCAAAGTCCAAACATGTACCGGTATCATGATGATCGGGTGCTGGCATTCACCAACTCGGTCTACGGCAATTAGGGATAATCATACAGTCGTGAGAACTCCTAAGTGTGTGACCAAATACTACCTAGTGCTAATCCATGAGGGGCAATCATACAGTCGTGAGCACCACTTAAAGTGTGGCCATTCCTTCGTAGTGCTAGTTACATGAAAGCTCTCGTGATAATGTCGTCATAGAGAGAATACTGTACTAGTGTCATTAACCGCTCTCGTGATAATGCTGGTCATAGAGAGAAGATTGTTATTGTTTCCTCGTGAATGCTATATTATGAAAGGTACTTGTTATCTCTTCATGAAAGTTCTTGATATATTCTTTCATCAATCTACTTGTTCCTATATCTCTGGAAAGTGTCCATCATCTTGTCTATTCTTATAGTTCTTGAATTTATCACGTTCCATTATAGTTCTCGATTTCTATATCTTGCATGATTTGCATGAGCATGATAAATTGTAATTTACTTAAAGCTAGCTTGGAGCTTGAAATATTAAGTCCTACTGAGCGTTCGCTCACCCTGCGTTTTCTAATGTTTTTCAGGTAATGACCTTAGTGACGACGAGACCGAACATGATGGGCAAGGGCAAGAGTGAAGAGAACTCTAACATCTAGATGAACCGTCTAGTCTGGTTATCTTGCGTCTGATGTCTCATTGTAATTTTCCTTTATTGAGTCTTTTCTTTTACTTTGGGTCCAACTTGTAATAAACTTATTTTTGAAATGAAACTATATTTTGTTCAAATTATATCTTGTCTAATGACTATGTTCTGATTGACACGATTGTTTACTGCCACGTTCCGAGCAAACGAACACGTTCCGCTGCTATCGATTAGAGGCATGATAATAAAAGTTTGAAATATCTTTTCACCCAAAAGGAGTTAAACATGAGACAACGAAGATGGTTGGAGTATCTCAAAGACTTCGACTTTTCCATCCAATATCACCCAGGCAAAGCAAATACTGTAGCAGATGCTCTCAGCAGGAGACCATTGGCTACTCTAGCAAGCCTCAGGAAAGGTATGACCTATCTTTTAAAAGATTTTTCACAATTAAGTCTAGATGTGGATACAGATGAAGGAAGGGGTATTATTGCTAATATGTGGTCACAACCTACATTAATTGAAGACCTAGTCAAGTTGCAAGATAATGACCCTACACTGATGGACAACGGCCAGAATTCTCTATTTCGACCAATGGGAGGCTATTATTCATGAATCGAATTTGTGTGCCATATCATGCCGACACTAAGAAGTTGATTATGGAAGAAGCTCATAAATCAAGATATGCCATTCACCCTGGTGCTACCAAGATGTATCAAGACTTAAAAACTAATTTCTGGTGGCCCAATATGAAGAGAGAGATAGAAGATTTTGTATCTCGTTGTCTCACTTGTCAACAAGTTAAGGCGGAACATCTAAAGCCCGCTGGTAAACTACATCCCTTAGAAATTCCCGAATGGAAGTGGGAGAGTATAGGGATGGATTTCATCATGGGTCTGCCAAAGACAAGAGGTGGACATGATGGTATATGGGTGATCATAGACCGATTGACTAAATCTGCACATTTTCTACCAATTAAAAGTCGATTATCTGTGGATGTATTGGCAGCTTTATACATGAAGGAATATGTCAAGCTACATGGTGTCCCTGTCACCATTATTTTGAATCGAGACCCTCGATTCACATCTCAATTTTGAAAGGGTCTACAACACTCCCTAAGGACCCGACTCAACTTTCGCACTGCTTTCCATCCACAAACTGATGGTCAGATTGAAATGACTAATTAGGTGATAGAAGATATGCTCAGGGAATGTGTTATTGATTTCGGTGGGAATTGGCACGATCACTTACCTCTAGTGGAATTCGCCTACAACAACAGCTACCAAGCTAGTATACAAATGGCACCATTCGAGACGTTATATGGGAGAAGTTGCCGCTCACCTATATGCTGGAATGAAGTTGGAGAAAGACAACTTCTAGGCCATGAAATCATCACAGATACTACCGAAAAGGTAAAACTCATTCGAGAGAGACTCCAAATGGCTCAAGATATGTTGAAATCATATGCTGACAATAGAAGGCGAGACTTGGAATTCCAAGTGGGAGACCATGTATTTCTCAAGATTTCTCCGGGTCGTGGTATTCGAAGGTTTGGCAATAAAGGCAAGCTCACTCTGAGATTCATCGGCCCTTTTGAGATTTTTAAAAGGGTTGGTGAGGTCGCTTATCGGATTGCGTTGCCCCCTTAATTAGCTGGAGTCCATGACGTATTTCATGTTTCTATGCTCAAAAGGTACGTTTATGACCCTTTCCATATTATAAGCCATGACAACTTGGAGATTGAAAATGATTTGACGTACGAGCAAAAGTCAATCAAAATCATTGATCGAGAGGTACGTCAGCTTCGGAACAAAACTATTCCCGTGGTAAAAATCTGGTGGAATAAGGGTTCGGACCAGGATGCAACATGGGAAACCGAAGAAGCATCGCGAAAGAAGTTTCCAGAACTGTTTGATTGTAAGTATACTCTCCATAAAACCCATGCAATGAATTTGGAGACCAAATTCTCTTTAAGTGGGGGAGGGTGTAACACCCTAAAATTTTTCTAAGAATTGTTAGGAATTTAAATAAAATTATTAAGCATTTAAAAAGGCTTAAGTGGGCTTAGCCATTCAAAACCAAGTAATTTAAAGACCCAATTATTAATTAGGTAAATGGACCCACTTAAAATAGGCCCATAGACTAATTTCTAACCCTTTCGGCCCAAACCCACCTAAAAGAGACGTAATTAGATATATTCCCTATTTTTATTAGATAAATAGGTGATAAAGAGAAGTAGAAGTTGACTAAAATTTAAATTTCGAAGTGAAGGCAAGAACGCGCCCTCACGATACGCCACGTTCTTGAAGAACGCGATATTGTTGATGACCACGATAATCTTACGGAACCGAGGGGTATTAAACATGAAAAGCTTAGATTTTTATACATGATTTGGCCATAGATCGCTGTTATCTCAAGAGGGAAACCTATCTAGGGCTCTTAGGGATCGAATCTAACCTAAATAAGGACTCTAACTCGATCTAATCCCTCAAACCTAGGCTAAACCCTATAAATAAACCCTAAACTCGACCTGCGCAAACCCTCGTTTTGGCTCGACTGGTTCGACGGTAAGGTGGTGTTATTTCATATCAATCCTTTAGAACTTCTTGTTCCTTCTAGTATTGACTAACTCCCTTCTAAATTTCGTAATAGGAGATCAGTTGGGCAAGGAGTTACGAAGCTCGAAAGTCACTGGTTCTCTACAAATCGCACAGGAACGAGTGGGTTTCCCCGAGAAAGATCAAAGGATTAGGAATCCTAACCGAGGTAATTTCGAGCTTTGTCTTTAGAATAAGTTGTTCCTCTTTATATCTCTTACCTACCCTCCAATTTTTGCGAATTTAGGTCAAAAGGTTAAGGAGATAGAGAGGAGGAAGTTGTTGTTTCTACGTAGGACGCACAGGAACTGGCACTATCTTCCAATAAGAAATTCTCTATCTATAGATCAAATTAAAGGTAGGTTATCTCATGTTGGCTTAAATATCAAGTTAGGAACAAAATCCCTCTATTACCTCATGTTTTCATGCATTGTAAATAAAGTATTTCATAATTTTCTATGATTGCGCAATAGGGTTTTTACTGCATGCTGTCCATGAAACCTTAACTAAAAGATAATAACTTTCTATCTATTACATTCATTTCCATGCTTTATTTTCATCATAGCATGCTTTCTTTGCTAGTTTACTGTTAGTTCCATATAGATTTGCCTTAGGAAGTAGCCCTGCAATGCCATTTTTGTCCCTATCTCACTGTGAGATGAAGGCAGTGGAAACAGGGGTCATGTCTATTAACGCGCATGCCCGATATGGCGCGTTCTTCTCTTAACGCGCTTGTTCTGTGGGTCGTGTTAATGGTCCGTGAGCCATATTAAACTCTATTAGTTTCCATGAAATATAGATACATGTATGTTATCATGCATGCCCTATCTCATTAATTTCCCTTCCTGATCATGTTAGGATTTCGTATTTAGTGTCAGCTTGTCTTTCAAAGTTAATTTCATTATATGCTAATTTTATGCCAAAGCATTATAGTTTTGTACTTAAAGGTATTTTCTTAAATTGATTGCACTTGTTTGGCACATTCCTTTCTCATCTATTTCTGTTTCATAAGTCACATATAATGCGTATTCCGGTACGTGACTATTAGCTACACTTGTACTTGATAGGCACACTCTCTTGGACTTGAAAGTCTCTCCGTCGGATATTTCTTCTACCGGACTAGGTGATCATGTTTCAAGGCCTCTGTAAGTCTATGCTAGCCTTGGATTCCCTTAAAGCAACCGAGCTGGTTGTACCCTAAAAATTCAAAAGTTAGAGAGCACATCGTGTTTTCCATGATTACCTTGAACAGACATGATCGCGCCCTACGTACCAGTCACGTTAATACTTATCGCGGCGGTTCCTCTGGTCGCGTTCCTGTCTAGCCGCAAACCTGTTCCTTGCGTCGACTCTACTTTCTTCTTGCGTCGACTCTGTCCTTATCGCGACCTTCTGGTAAACCGCGTTAAGGAATTATTGCGACCCTGAGACACGTCGAGTTAATGAAACTCTATCCAACCCGAGGGTTGACCCAAGGGTTGAACTTGTCCTGTTCCCAGGTGATTCTCTAATTATCTGGAATCCAAAACCTTATTTAATATGTTATTAATGAACTTTAGAAACATAAGAATGTACCATTATGCTACCAGATTCCTTCCGTAGCATGACCTTGTCATTGATTCATCTTTGAACTCTCATGATTCATGTTTGGTGCATTCTTACCTTGATGTTGCTATCATGAACACATTGTTTGACTTTACATTATTGGCCTATATTTATATTTCTCGTAGAAGTAGCTTGATTTATAACTTGAAGATGCAAGAGCGGGCATGGACAGTGTCCATGGGCTCGACACTAGCCCCCTCGGTGGATGGTCAAAAATATACTATAAACCATGGGGTATGATGGACACTGGCGTCGCATTACGTCAGGAGTACTTTTTTTATAGACGAGTAAAAACCACGAGGCTCTACATGAAATTATTACATTCTTGTTACATGACTTTCTAGTGCATAGCCTTTATGGTTATGAAAAGTACATTCTTGTTACATGCAAGTACATTCTCGTTACATGAAAGGCCACATTATATTCTTGCTATATCATTCTCTCATTCTACATGAACTCTATTACCTCTATGGTTTATGTCTCGATACTTGCATTGTTACGTTGGTTAATTGTGTGATTCGCCACATTTCTTTTACCTTACATTCTAGAGCTAAATCGCTAATTACTTAAATTTGCCTTCATGTTGATACAAAGATACCTACTGGAAAAGTGTGTTCATTCTCTACTTTTTCCAATCTTTTCAGGAAATGATAGCAGGTCGGATTCGGACTATTCAAGTGGCGAGTCCGAGAGTGAATAAAGAATGGAGCGAAGCCTAGTAGTGTCTTAGTTTAATTTTTCTTTTATTGAGTCTAGTGTTGTAAAGAGTCAAGAGTCAACATTATGTAACTTTTGATTATTATTATCATTCAATAAAAGTAAAGGATTTTGTCCAATTAATGAGCATTCATTCTTATGTGTGGATGTGTTAGCGCTCTGATTTATATTGCTAGTTTGAGGCGTATTGCCGACTATCCATGTTTCCCCCGAGTTGCTTCCGCTGTACACATGGCTCGGGGCGTGATCGTCGACGGAATGACAAATCTGGTCAACGCGTCCGTGGTCAACAAAGCCAGTCAGGTCCACGCACTAGAGGCATGCGTCGATGCAGCTCATCTGATTATTTCAAAAAGAAAAACTGGTTCAACAATCAAAAAGGGTTCAACAACCAGCCGAACTTGGGTACCTTCCATACCTAATCCAACACATTTGGAGACCCAAGATCTAGACCTCAATTCAATTTTTATTCCACAAAATCCATGAAACTTGTTTGTCACACCTGTAACAGACTTGGACACACCAGCAACCAATGTTGGTCAGGCCAGAGAATGAGGTCTTTTAAGCAAATTTGGATTCCAAAGAACTTATTACATGCTTTCAACTATGATTGTGGACCCAAATTTGTTTGGGTTCCAAAAATCTCTGCTTAATGTCTTCTATGCAGGATTGCCTAGCAGCCCATCACAACCGATGGTACTTAGACAGCGGCTGCTCATGGCACATGACGGGAGATAGAAAGAAGTTTAGCCATATGATAAAAAACGAAGGAGGCCAAGTGAGGTTTGGAGGTAAAGACAAATGAAAAGTTATTGGCACAGGGATAGTAGGTAAGAACTCATCCAATTTCATTGAAAACGTTATGCTTGTTGAAGGCCTTGAACACAATCTGCTTAGCATAAGCCAATTATGCGACCAAGGCCACAAGGTTCTGTTTGATGCTAATGAATGTAAAATATTTGAGCAAAACTCTGACTCTATGATGTTTGTAGGTCATAGAGTAAATAACGTCTACATGGTAGACCTTGATATCTCACTTTTGAAAAATCTGTGTTTGTCTGCCAATCAGCCCAGTGATGTATGGCTGTGGCACAGACGATTGGGACATGTCAGCTATGGTATGCTGCATAAACTGTCCAAGCATGGAATGGTTAGTGGTTTGCCAAAATTGACCTATACAAAGGTTGACTATGTTTGTGAAGCATGCTCCCTAGGTAAACAAACTCGAAAAACCTTTAAATCTAGAAGTGAGCCTTTGTCATCCATGCCTTTTGAATTTCTGCATATGGATCTGTTCGGCCCAACAAGAACAACCATCCTTAATGGAAAAAGATATTGATATGTGCTAGTTGATGATTTATCTCGTTTCACTTGGATCTTTTTCTTCACTAATAATAATGATGCCTTTCTTTAATTTCAAAAATTCTTCAGAAAAGTGAAACAAGAAGGTAAATTCAAAATTTCTACCATCTTATCCGACCATGGAGGATAGTTCAAAAATTCCTCTTTCTCTGAGTTATGTAATCAGGAAGGTCTAACACACAGGTTTTCTTCTCCCAGGACCCCAGAGCAAAATGGCATTATGGAGAGAAGAAATCGAACAATTGTGGAAATTGCCCGGACCATGTTGATTGAGAGCAAGCTCCCAAGAAAATTCTGGCTGAAGTTGCAAACATGGCTTTCTACATAATCAACAGGGCCATGGTGAGGCCAAAAAGTAAGAAAACCCCTTATGAAATGCTGAAAGGTAAGAAACCCAACTTGACATATTTTAAAGCTTTTGGATCAAAATGCTATGTGCATAACAATGATAAATCTGACTTGGACAAATTTGAAGCCAACAGTGATATTGGGATATTCTTAGGGTATTCTGAAACATCAAGGGCATATAGGGTTTTCAATGTGAAGAATCAAACTGTGGAAGAAACTCCACATGTAGTGTTTGCTGAAATGTCTAATGATTCAAATAAAGATGTTGTTGACAGGGGAGGATGATCATGGAATCTTTTTGGAGTCTAAAGAAGAACCGGGAGAGGGCAACATATCACAGCCCATAGCACAAGAAATGGGTCGGTCGACCGAAATTTCAGCACATTCAATTCTGCCCGATGAGTCTTCTACCAACATTCGGACATTGAAAGACCATCATGTTCAAAACATCATAGGAAACACTCATGATCCCCCTAGAACCAGATCATTCCATAAAGAAGTAACTAATGAGGACCTCATTGCATTTGTATCTCAAGTGGAACCCAAAAATATTGAAGAAGCCCTGCAGGACGAACACTGGGTCAATGCCATGCATGAAGAGCTTAATCAATTTGAGAGAAACCAAGTGTGGAATCTTGTTCCCAGACCCACCGACCAGCCTGTTATTGGAACTAGATGGGTATTTAAGAACAAGCTAAATGAAGATGGAGCTATAACCAGGAATAAAGCTAGGTTGGTAGCTAAGGGGTATAATCAAAAATTAGAATTGATTTTGAAGAATCATATGCCCCTGTAGCAAGACTAGAAGCCATCAAAATTCTGCTAGCATTCGCATGTTCTTTAGGCATAAAGCTACAACAAATGGATGTTAAAAGTACTTTTCTGAATGGCCTGCCGAAGGAAGAAGTCTTTATAGAACAGCCTCCAGGGTTTAAGCATAATGTTTCTCCTAACCATGTTTACAAATTGAACAAGGCACTGCATGGACTAAAGCAGGCTCCACGAGCCTGGTATGACAGACTCAGTGCACATTTGACCGGCAGAGGCTACAACAGAGGTAAAATTTACCACACTCTCTTTACAAAATTGATGAATGGAGACATCATTATGGTACAGGTATATGTAGATGATATAGTGTTTGGTTCAACTAATTCCAACATGTGCAAGCAATTTACTGATCTTATGACAAAGGAATTTGAAATGAGCCTCATGGGGGAACTTCAATTCTTTCTTGGACTGTAGGTCACACAGACGAAGGAGGGGTTCTTCATAAATCAGTCCAAGTATACATTGGAGATTCTGAAGAGATTTGGAATGAAGGATGTCAAACACATATCCACGCCCATGGGAACAAATGCATCTCTAGATGCGGATGAGAATAGTAAATCTGTAGATCCTAAAACGTACCGAGGTATGATCGGGTCTCTTTTGTATCTCACTGCTTCTAGGCCTGATATTCAGTATAGTTTATGCATGTGTGCACGGTTTCAAGCCAATCCTAAGGAATCCCATCTAATTGTTGTAAAAAGAATTTTGAGATACGTTGCTAGCACACATGACCTAGGGCTGTGGTATCCAACATCATGTTGCTTTGAAATAATTTCTTATATTGATGCCGACTATGCTGGGTGTAAACTTGATAGAAAAAGTACTAGTGGGTATTGTCAATATTTGGGTGGGTGTCTTGTCTCTTGGGCTTCTAAGAAGCAGCATTATGTGGCCATATCTACTGCTGAAGCAGAATATATAGCTGCAGGTAGCTGTGAGACCTAAGTGATGTGGATAAAGCACCAACTTTAAGATTATGGTATAGACGTTGGATGCACACCCATATTGTGTGATAACACAAGTGCCATCAATTTAACAAAGAACCCCATCCAGCATTCAAGAACAAAACACAATGAGATAAGACATCACTTCCTTAAAGATGAGGTTAACAAAAAGAATTTTGAATTGCAATTCATTGAAACAGGAAAGCAAATTGCAGATATTTTTACAAAACCTCTGAGTAATGAAAGATTTTCTACTTTAAGAAGAGAATTGGGTCTGTGTAGACCCCCCACTTGATTGCATTTGCATGGCTCTACTCATCTAAGTCCAAGGGGTTACTGGTTGTTGCTGTCAAGGGGAGTTTTGATGCATTTTGATTTCAGAAGTATAGGTTGTTCATATGTGAGTCACCCACTGGTATAAAAAATGGTGATGTGTGAAAGGGCAGGCACAGTCTGTTTGGGAGCACTCACTATGTGTGAGAAGATACTCTGCCAAGTACCAAGGGTCCTCACATACTACATTTTAGTGTCCATGGATTGTAGGGGAGTTGATAGGATTTCCTTGAGATAGGTTCATAGTTAAGTCTACTGCATTAGAAGTTTTTCATCTGTCTGGCTCCAGTGAGTCGATGCACTTATAAGTCTGCGTTGATGCCATAGTTCAAATTGTCCAAATCTTGTGTTATGTGAGACAGTTCTATGTCGACGCACTGTTGAAGATAGGTCGATGCACAGTTTCTTCTTTTCCTATGCACAGCACTCTCATCTTAATGCCATAACTCCTAGCCTTTCTTCATAGCCACACATTATCTATGCATGCACTTCGTCATCCAAATCCTTGCAATTACTGAGGGGGAGTGTGTACTATCCTTTGTTCAACTTTCCACTTCCTTGTGGATTGTTTCAAGGGGAAATTCTTTTCTAAGACTATTTTTCATTGATTGACTTCTCTGAAAGAAATCTTCTGCATTTTTTTTATCATGGGTGTTTAAATGAATTGAGGTTTAAGGTCAACAACTTCCTAAAGTCTGAAAACAAGAAACTTGAAGGAGGGACTCCACAGGCTTACTCATGTTGATGCTTTAAGTGTACTAAGTTCTAATGTTCCATGGTATGCTTATGCACATTCAGTGACATTTTTGGTTGATAAACTTCATGTGAGTATTGTGATCAAACAACCACATTATTTGAGATTTATCCACAAGCACTCATTGCAGAGCAATGGTTAAGGCTTACTGAGTAACCGGATGCACTTCACCTGAGACGTGAGGTGGTTCGTGTCAAAAGGTAATGTCTTGACTACCTCTGATCTAGTAAATTTCTTTTAAAAAAAAGGTGAGCAGAAGGGGCTTCATAGAGCAATGGCTCTTGTCCACTGAGAAACTATGCCCCTTTACCAATGAAGTGATAGTGGGTCAGGCATGAAGTGACAAGCAATCTCAGATCCAAATGAGGCATGATAGTTAACTACACTGAGTAACCAGGACACTTGCATCTAACAAATGTGATTCCTCACATAAAAAGGTGGCAGTTGAACATGATTGTCCATATGACCATTGTGCAAGACAAAGGTGCTTGATCACGTAAACTCTCACAATTTTAGCTTGTTTGGCCTCAATACTAATGGTAGTTGATCCTGAAAGGTCACTGGATTTTATGAGCACGACTGAACAAGGAATGTCAAGGACTTTGGTCCACCTCCGTGCATCAGCTTCAGTACTCTTGTGTGAGCACTTTCTTGATAGCTGCTTGAATTCTACCACTTCTAAAAGTTCTTGATTTTAATCCATCAATTCATACTCTCTTACCATGCAATGCCCTTGTGCTGGGAGATTTCTGAATTTGGGGTTGATCTAGTCATTTCTCCAAACGTGTCTTAGACTTGAATCTTTCCTCTGAAATTCTCTCCACCTCTCATCTACACTGCTAATTCTGAAAGCACCCCTCAAGTTTTGCTGATGTCAAAGGGGGAGAAGTTGTTTGAGTCATCATATGTATGAGTCCCCCAGTCTGCATGCTTTCATTGCATATCATGCTGAGTCCTTCATGTTTTTCAAATCCTTGATATGCTTCATGATAGTTATGATGAAATATGTATGATAGTTTGCTGAATGCCAAAATTTGCTATCAAAAACTGTGAGCACAATGACTCATAGTTGCCATCATCAAAAAGGGGAAGAATGTTGTGAAATTTATGTTTGGATGATGTCTCACTATAAGTCATTGGCCAATTGATTTAGAAAATCATGAAACATCCTTTTATTTGGCTAGATATGAAGATGTTTAACCAAGCTTAAAGACTGCGTTGACCCCTTCATTGGATGCGTCGACTCAATTGATCTCAAGAAGAAGAAAAGCTCAAGCATGGTCAAGGCTGCGTTGACCCTAGAATGAAGCTACGTCGACATCTTTGCTATCAAAGGAAGTCGACCCCTTGGTACAACCACATCGACCCCATCACCTCGAGCAGAAATTTGAAGGCAGTCAACGTCAGATGCGTCGACCCCATAGTTTCAGGGCGTCGACGCCAGGGTCTTCCAGAAGCCATTATAAACGCATTCCTTGAAGGATGCGTCGCCGCACCACACTCGCTGCATCGACACACAGCATGCAAGCCTATAAGCAGTTCAAGCTGAACACTGAGCCGCGTCGACTCCAGACCCCCATAGCGTCGACTCCATGAAGAGCAGCCCGCCTACAGTTCAAAGGAACATGAAGCTGCGTCAACGCAGTGGGTTAGTGCGTCGACGCACAATGAGCTGCCCAGAAGCCGGTTCAAGCTCGTCCTCAACGGCTACGTCGATGCAATGTCTTTGCTGTGTCGACGCACCTGTAGCTTCCTCAGACTAATTTTGTCAAATCTGTCACATTTTGAAGACCGTACAAAGACTAAAGAGATGCGACGTAAACCCCCAAAAACTTGAATTTTGAGGTCTGGAAAAGGCTCCTAGGACAGATAACTGTCCTTGTCATCATAAGGTTACCAGAATAGCTTTTTGGTCAAAGGATCTGGCCGTTGGCAAATGTGGGAAAGGTCACCTTTCATGGTATCTGCACCTGACCAATCAAGCTTGATTCCAGAAAATCCTCCAGGATAAAAAAGGACGTCCTTCTGTAGATAGCCAATGGGAAGAAGATGTTGCAGGCCTATTGTTCAAAGAAGTCCTTTTATATTGCAGCCAATCAAATGGGAAAGGCTTGGAGGGAAATTTTTCCACTCCCTGTGCCTATAAAAGGATGCCCCCCTTGCATGAGGAGTTGATGCTGCTGGAGCTGTAAGCTGGTGTGTAGAGGAGCAGGACGTGAGAAGAGCAAAAGAAAGAGGAAGGAATGCCTATCCAGATTTCTGTTAGAGAGAGCAAAAGGAGTGAAGGAAGATCCACAGCCAAGCCAGTCAGCCCTGGGTTCGTTGAACCATTGATCTACACTGCTACTCGTTGTATTTCTTATTCTGCAATAGCTGCACTTGCAGCTTCTTGTTTGGCCATTTGTTGTCTTTATTTTCCTACAACAAACCATTCTGTGTGTGGGGCGTTGTCCCCGTGTGAGCTGCAGTTGCAGCGTGCGTGTGCTTGTTTCTCTCGTTTCGTGTTTCTCCTTTTGGGGCTCGTCCCCATGTGTTGCGTGTCGCAGCTTGAGTAGTTTCTCCTCTTGAAGACTTTGTCCTCGTGTGTGTGTGGGGGGTGTATCCTCGTGTTCTGTTGGGTTTCCAGCGTGTGTGTGTCTCTTTTGGCCAAAGAGTGGAAGCCTTACCAAGTTGGTGAGGGGTGGACGTAGGCTTACTTGGTAGCAACTGAACCACCTTAAAACTCTTGTGTTGTGGTTTGTTGTTTGATGTCCATCTCCTTTACTTCCTCTTCACAGGCGCTTTAAGTTATCAAGTGCATTTCAACATCATTCCGCTGCTAACATCTCACATTCTAGTCTAGTGTTGTGCTTGTTTTGGCCTCTTCGTCTCACTGATTTTGATAGCTCTTCAAAGTGGTCATAGATTGAGTGTAGGATCTATTCACCCCCCCTCTGGATCCTCTCATACCATTCAACAATCTGGACCCAAGAGATCTTGGGTACCTATGAATAGAAAATGAGAATTCATTTTTTACAGGTGTGCCTTCGAGCAAGGAAAATAAAAGGGGTTCAATAAATAAGCAAAGCACCCTAGTTAGTAAAACCCCAAATTCTATCTTTTCAGCACTCAATCTGTTAGTCCCTAAATGGTTCCATCATGATAATTGCTATTCAGTTTTTAATTCTGTCAGCTGCTCAGTTTTCAATTCTGACAACTAGTTCAATTATTTCAATTGTGTTTGTTCACTTCTCATGTCTTTAGGTTAGTTGTATAACTAACTCATAGGTATACAAAATGGTGTGGGTGGTAAGACAGATCATGAATGTCTGAAATCCCTCACTCTGCGTGAGTTTTATAGCTCTGCCAAGTACCATGAGATTGAGTTTACAACTGACATATAGTTATCCAATTGAAATAATTGAAGGAAAGTTTAATTTGTGATTCTTCAGTCAAGACCTACTGTATAAAATTTCAGTGTTCTGTATATTGCATGCTATCTGATGTTGTCATGAAGTGTAATGTGCAAATATGAAGTTTGGATCCCTTACTGAACATTTGCTTTCAATCTCAAAACCTGATGTAGAAATTTCAATACTTGCTTATATTTGCATATGCATATCATTCTATGATCTAATGCTAAAAATTGATGAATCTGCTTTAATATGAAACTGCATTGCATTCATGATGCATTCTCATGCATGACACAATTGTATATATAATGGTGACATGAAGAAGGACAGGTTACGCCTGTATGGAAACTTTCACCATGCGCGAGCTTTTCTAACTCCGCCTAGTATCATGGGTCCATCTTGCATTGAAGTTGCAGGTTCTCATGAGTACATGTCAGCATACCCCCCTTGCTTTATCTTAAATGACTAGTTTGACTTTACAATACATTCTGATAGGGGGAGTAAGTGTTTCATGCATTAATTTGCATTTCCTACACGCATAACTTGCATTTAGATAGGGGGAGCCAATACCATCTTGGTATCACTTGAATGCATGTAATTGATCTTAGAAAACTCAAAAGTTCATGCATCCATTTATGGTCAGATCTGGATTGAGAAATGTTTCTAGAAACCCTCAAGCCGACTTGTAGACTGTACAAGTCGACTTCCTTTCAATTCATTGAAAATACTGCTTTCTATTTTGAATCAGTAAGTCGACTTATAGACTTTCACAAGTCGACTTTCTCTATCTGTACTGGAATTTCTGAACATCATTGTTTTCTCTAGTCTATTTATCTCGGATTCCATGTTTCCATGGATCTGAAATTGGATTAAATATTTCAGACTCTTCTGATTTAAAATTCCTCGAGGGTGCTAAAATACTCTATAGCTCTGAAATTCATAAAGATCTTGTTTCTGAAATTGCATTCTTCATTTCAGAAAAGTCTGCCTTGACACATCTGAACAGGCTGAGGGAGTTTCCTTTAAAAGATCTTGATAATGATATTTTGTCCCTCTTATTTCTGAAAGCTCTACTGTCAAAGTCTTTGCAATTGATGAGAAAGTGACTTCTCTAAAAATCATCTAACTACTGAGATTATGATTCCTCTTAAGCCTCAACTCTAAAAAGTTTTTTGTAAAGTCTGAAAGCTATGTTCTCAAATTCCAGCAACTTCTGAGGGGGAGCCTCACTCCAAGGTTTTTGGCTTATACTTTCTCAAGGGGAGGTTTCTGTTAATCTTTCATACTCCTTTGAAACTGTTCTACATGAAAATAATTGAAAAACTCCCTTACTTGTTGAATCTTGCTGAAATACATTGAACTACATTATGCTTATAATAATTCTAATCTGTTCATCAATTCATTAATCTGAGCCAACCCATTAAGGAATCTTCTTTTATAAGGCTATATGATCACCCATGAATAAAATTGTTGGTTTAAGCCTAATGAATTCAAGAGTTTAAAAAAGAATTCCCTGGAAAAGGCTGTATTCAGAACTTAATAGGTCTCAACCAATTCCCACATGTCGTGTCCTATGAAATCTTCTAGAATCTGAAAGTTTAAGGTTTATCGCAACCTTGGTTGAGAAACTTAGATTAAGTATTGCTCTCAAACATAGTGAAATATGAAAAACTCCAAAGGGCATGAAGTTCATGATAAAAAATAGTGAATCAATGCTCAAGGCAGAGCAAATGGCTAAGGGTTCACTGAGAAACTAAGCCCTTCATCAAAGAAATGAAGTGGACTCAGTCATGAAGTGCCTTTGCTATCTCTGCTCAAAATGAAGCATAATAGTTAGCCTCACTGAGTAACTAGGGATGCTGGCGTCTAAATAACGTGCATCCTTACGTAAAAAGGTGTGGGCTTTACTTGAATGCTCTTAAAAATTATGAGCAAAAAGAAAAATCTAAAAATATGACCAAAAGGTCAGAAAGATTGTTGTAACCCTAAGGTTGAAATCAAAAATGCCAAATATGTTTAATCTCAATAATAGTCTTTAGTTGCTCCTAAGGGAGTCATTGATTTTGAATGAGTAGGGTAAAGGAAGGTTAAACAGGGTTTAATATGTAGCCTTCGTTTATTTCTATTAAGTCTGAGTACAAAATGATTCAAAGAGTTTAATTGATAAATTCTAAATTTATTACACTTGAACCAAGCAGAAAATAAGGGTTATGTCATAAAAAAAACTTTCTAACAGAAGAATCTAAAAATTAGATAGCTTGACTAATGAATAATGCAACAGATTGTGATTATTCTGTTTCAATATTTCCTTGAACACTATGGAACAATTCTTCCAATTAGTTCACTCTTGTTGGAATCTTACTAATTCTTTTTGGACAATGACTGCTGCTATTTATAATCTTGCTGATATTCTAAATTTCTTGGTCTTTCACTAATGATGAAATTCTCTGGAAAACTCTTCCAACTACAATTCTTTTCTGGTTGTTCTGTTGTCAAGCTCTTATCAAGACAATCTCTACTCTAACTTTGGTTCTTTTTTGTTTTTAAACCCAAGTCATCAAGCAGGAAGAAGGGAGAGTGCACCCCCATTCCAGAGGAAGGGAATGTTCTCACTCCACCAAATCACCACTTGATGCTTTATTTTATTGATTTTCCAAACTTGAACAAAGTCATAAGAGGCCAACCCTCTAAAAATACAAGGAGAATTCAAATGTAAAAAAATTGATTAGTCCTTTAGAGACTGGCGCACGGTGTCTGGCCTTGTGAAGTCTGTACAACCTTTTCTGTGAGGTCTATACATTTAAAGAGTCCAGACATTGCACTCCCGTCATTGCTGAAGTCTGTACATTCAGTGACTGGGCTTTAGAAAGTCTGTACACTGCAATCCCTTTACTACTGAAGTCTATACAGTATATGTATGAGCTTGTAAGTCTGTACATTGGGACGTCTATACACTGCACGCCCTTACGTAGCAGCTTCATTAAGTCTGTATATTTTTGTGAAGTCTGAACATGTGAGGAGTCTATACACTGCTCTCTTTCGACTGAGAAGTCTGTACATTGTGAGTCTGTACATTCGATGTCTGCAGCTTGTGAGTCTATACATTGTGAGGTTTGTGAAGTCTGTACAGCTTTGTGAGTCTGTACATTGTGAAGTCTGTACAGCCCTTGCATTACAGCTTCATGGAGTCTGCTTAGTGAGTCTATACATTGTGAGATTTGTGAAGTCTGTACAGCCCTTACGCAGCTGCTTCGTGAAGTCTGTACATTGCACGCCCTTTCACTTTTGAAGTCTGTACATTGCATGCCCTTGCGCTGCAGCTTCGTAAAGTCTATACATTATGTAGTCTGTACACTGCTTGCCCTTTCGCTGCAGTATTCTAAAGCCTGTACATTCGAAAAGTCTATACATTGCTCCCCTTTGACTTAAGTCTGTACATTGCTGAGCTTTGTGAGCTCTACAACTTTGTGAAGTCTGTACATTCTGGAGTCTGTACACTGCACGCCCTGTTGCTACATTTTTTGTGAAGCATGTACATTCGAAAAGTCTATACACTGCTCCCTTTTGACTGAAGTATGTACATTGCTGAGCTTTGTGAGCGCTTCAGCTTTGTGGAGTCTGTACATTCTGGAGTCTGTACACTGCACGCCCTATCGCTGCAGCTTGTGAAGCCTGTACATTTGAGAAGTCCACACATTGCTCCCTTTCGCTTCTAAAGTCTGTACATTGGGAAATGTCTGTACATTCAGAGACTGCAGCTTTGTACGTCTGTACTTGTGAATTCTAGCTTCTGAAGTATGTATATTGGCTTCAGGGCATTCCCCAATAGAGTCTAACGGAGACGGATGGCTGGCATTCCAACTTTGTCAATTCTTAACGCTCCCTTGGCCATTTGTGGGAGGTCCCTTACTTGAGTGAAGATTGTGTTTTCAGTAATGGTGCATGCATACGAGGCAAGGGAATCAACAACTTGATTCCCTTCTCTGAAAACATGCCAGATCGGACACCCATTCTCCTGGAGGAGATCCAAGGTCCTTTTCCACCAGGGAAGGACCATCCAGCTTGGAGCCATTCCATTCCGAATTGCCTCTACTAGGAGGGCACAGTCCGAGTACACTGTTGCCAGATTAATATGACATTGCTTTGCTATGGCTAAACCATCATGAAGAGCCCTACTCTAACTTTGGTTCCTTGTCTACTACTATTGATATTACTAGAAATCTCCTCACTTGATTACACTGATGAACACTCCCTCTTCTTAATTGGTATCTGACCCTGCTGATTTTGATGAGGTCCCATTCATTTCTGAACACTTCTTGTCTAGACTTTACCTTGTTCATCTCCACATTATCAGCTGAGCATCAAACTCTTTTTTTTTTGCTGATGTCAAAGGGGAAGAAGAGTTTGATGAGTCATTCATTTAAAGACATTTGAACTTGGCTTGACTAATATTGCTCATAATGACTCATAGTTGCCATCATCAAAAAGGGGGAGAATGTTGTGTCCCTGTGATTTTGATGATGACAAACTATGACTCATTTATGAGTCTTTATGCTTTTGATGATGTCATGTAATTCTGTGGAAGTTCAGGTTTTCTGTTAAGCTCAGAATAACTGTTCAGAGAACTGTTCAGAAAATCAGTAGAGATGCCTTGAAGAAAGTTAGCAAGCTTGTCATTTCAGCAGGCTTCCTGTAGAAGGCCTCCTTTAGAAGGCTGATTGAGCAAAGGAAGCCAGGTAGATCTGTGAGCTCGTTCCAACAGCAAGAAGAGAAGAGAAGAGAGGAAAAAGAGAGAAAGAGAGAAGTAGATGGAGAGTTCGAGAGAGTGCTGCCCAGTTCAGAAGAAAAAGTAAAAGGAAGGGAGATATGCAGCTGAAGCAAAATATATCTCCAAAAATTATATTCAAAGTGCTTCTAGTGGAAGCTACAGCCTCTACGTCTGTTTTTTGATTTGATCACCTTGCTATTTCTATTCAGCTTTTGTTTTTTTTTGTTATTTCTTTTCAATTTAACTTTGGTTCTGCCTTGTTGTGCTCAGTGCGCACATGGTGTTTGCACACAGTACATCACTGTGTGTGGGTTGTTCTGGGAAACCAGAACATGGAGGATTGTCCCTCCGGTTGCCTTCTGAGCTTTCAGAAGAAGGGAGAATTGGTTCTCCGGGGTTCCTTCTGAGATTTCAGAAGAATGGAGGATTGGTTCCTTCGGTCACTGCCTGTGGCAGTGGTACTGATCTTGCTTGGTGCGAGATCAGGGGTTGAGGGATTTGTTTCCCTCGGTTTAAGCTGTGTAATCAGCGTCTGTAGCAGACTGAGTCTGCGTTCTTGCTTAGGGCAAGGGAAGCCTTACTCATTTGAGTAAGGGGTGGGCGTAGGTCTGCAGGTAGCAGACCGAACCACCTTAAAAAATGACTGTCTAGTGGTTTGTTCTGTGTGGTTACTCCTTATCTTCTACCTCTCTTCACAGGTTGTTTCATTGGCTGAGCTCATTGATGATTTGAGTGTGATAGAGTTATTTTCTGCACTGAGTTTATGTTCATCTCACAATTGCTAAGTCACTTCTAGTATATCAAAAGGTGTGCATAAGCAAACTTTACGTGAGGAGAGTTCTAGGACTCAAACCTCTGCCTAGTACCAGCTAAGTGAATTACGATTTGAGATGTTTGGTTAATGTTTGCTTATATTCTAGTACTCATCAGCTTGTTATTTGTTATATCTACAAGGTGTTCGAGTTAAGCTCTGTATGAACCTATCTATTCAAATTGCTTTTGATTGAGTAGTAATCCTTCCAGTTTTTTCCGAAGTGCTTCAGGCGTTTAGTGTGTGCAGTACTGGCTTCTTGCTATCTGCACTCAATTTGATAGTTGTTCTTCTGCTAGCTTTTCGGTTCTGTAGTGTGGTTACAGATCTGATCAGATCAGGCTTTCTGGTAGTTTAATTTTAATTGGTATATAATGTACAAATTGGGCTTAAATTCTTTGTTGGATCTATTCACCCCCCTCTAGATCCCAGCTGCGCTCCTAACAGGTGGGACAAGAGAGATTTTGAATTCTGGTAGGATTTTGATGAGTTGATATCCTCCAGTGGCTTTGATGATGATGATGATTATTTTTTATTTTTATTTCTTCTCTTTTCTGTTCTTTCTTCTTCTTCTTTTTTCTTCTCTTTCTTTTCTTTTCTTTTCTTGTCTTTTTTTATTTTCTTTTTGTACAAAATCAATGTTGAAGCAAGGGAGGAAGAGTGTTATACATCGAGGGGGATCCCGGTAGGACAAGGGATTTGTACTAACCAAGGAGAGTCATTATCTGCATCATTGACTTAGACGGAAGGTCTGGGCCAAGGGTAGGATAATTGTTGGCTTAGGGGAAACGTCTAGGCCATTGATTGGGCATCTGTCGGCTCGGTCGCCAATGGTTTAACATCCTCATCATCATCGAACATCTTTGAACATATGTCAGGCTGAATGCCGACGGTTGAACATCTTTAACATCTCGAGCATCATCGAACATCTGTCGGCGCGAACGCCAACGGTCGAACATCTTTATCATCATCGAACATCTGTAGACGTGGACGCCAACGGTTGAACATCTTCATCATCATCGAACATCTGTCGACGCAGACGCCAACGGTTGAACATCTTCATCATCATCGAGCATCTGTAGGCGCGGACGCCAATGATTGAATATCTTCATCATCATCGAACATCTGTTGGCGCAGACGCCAACAGTCGAACATCTTGAACATATTTATCATCATCGAACATCTGTCGGCGCGGACATCAATGATTGAATATCTTCATCATCATCGAACATCTGTTGGCACGGATGCCAACAATCAAACATCTTGAACATCTTTATCATCATTGAACATCTGTCGGTGCGAACGCCAACGGTTGAACATCTTTGTCATCATCGAACATCTGTCGGTGCGGACGCCAACAGTTGAACATCTTCATCATCATCGAGCATCTATCGGTGCGAATGCCAATGGTTAAATATCTTCATCATCATCGAACATCTGTCGGCGCGGATGCCAACAGTCGAACATCTTGAATATCTTTATCATCATCGAACATCTGTCGGTGCGGATGCCAACGATTGAATATCTTCAGCATCATCGAACATCTATCGGTGCGGACACCAACGGTCGAACATCTTGAACATCTTTATCATCATCGAACATCTGTCGGCGTGGAGGCCAACGGTTGAACATCTTCATTATCATCGAACATCTGTCGGCACGGATGCCAATGGTTGAATATCCTCATCATCATTGAGCATCTGTCGGCGCGAACGCCAACGGTTGAACATCTTCATCATCATCGAGCATCTATAGGCGCAGACGTCAATGGTTGAATATCTTCATCATCATCGAACATATGTCGACACGGACGCCAACGGTCGAACATCTTGAACATCTTTATCATCATTGAACATATGTCGGCGCGGACGCCAATGGTTGAACATCTTCATCATCATCGAACATCTGTCGGCGCGGATGCCAACGGTTGAATATCTTTGGGTATTGTCGAACATTTGTTGGCCTGAATGTCGGCAGTAGAACATCTTTAAGCATCTTCGAATAGCTTGAAATATCTTTCGGCCTGGACGCCGGTAGTTGAACATCTTTGAGCGTCTTTTGGATATCTATGAGTATCTTGAACATCTTGGAATGTCTTTGCATATTTGTCAGCCTAGATACCGACGATTGAATATCTTGGATATCTGTCAGCCCAGATTCCGACGATTAAACATCTTGAATATTTTTTGTTTTTCAGCCTGGACGTCGACGATCGAACATCTTGAAAGTTATTATATGCATCTATCGGTATAGACGTCGATGGTTAGTCATCTTGCACATTCTTGAATATTATTGGGCATCTATCGGCCTAAATGCCGATGGTCAGCAATCTTGCTCATTTTTGCATATTGTTGAATATCTATCGGACGGGGCACCGATGATCAGACATCTTGAATGTTGGTGGACATCTATTGGCCTGAACGCTGATGATTAGACGCCTTGAACATCTTGGAGGATTAGCAGACATTTATCGACCCGAACACCGATGGCTAGACATCTTGAACATTTGTGAGTGTTGTTGGGCATCTATTGGCCTGAATTCCAATGATTGCATGTTTGTGAGACTGCCGACCAGCGAATCATAGAACCGGAGCCACTGCCGCAACCGCCTGGAACCCGCCGCCTTGCTGCCCGCCAACCCAAGTCCGGTGCTCCCGGCGCCATTGTGTAGCCCTTTACCTCCCTACGTGGAATGGGCAATAAAAATCACTGTTGTAATTTAATTTTACCATTGTACCGGGAGTTACAGAACTTTGTCGGGACGTCTTCCCCATGGCTCGAGCGTGGAGGTACACTCGCTTCCCTCTTTATCTTACTTGCTTAGCTAGTATAAGTTCTTAATGCCACTGCATGTGAGTTAGTAATTTCCTAGATAGTTAAAATTTAGTCACCGCTGTGAGTTGTGAGTGCGAGACCCATCCCGTTACTCATTCCTAGCACGAGAGTGAGTTGACCACCCGAGACTCAATGTCGATTCCTCAACCGTGCAGATCGACACGTTTCCCTCGTTGGGGATGATCGTGAGCGAGTACTTCTTGTTTGGGGCACGCTTGCCTCTTCGAGAACCACGTTAGGTGCTGAACCAGTCGTGTCGTTGCTGGTCACGTCGTCTTTGGGTCACGTCGTCACCTAGAGTCCCAATATTGCAACAAGTCTGAGTCGAGTCTCATTGTCGTCCCGCATCAAATTGGTATCAGAGCCGGTTTGAGTCTAGGGTAGTTGGTCCAAGGTGGTCCATTTCATCTAGTATATCCAAAGGTGTTCCCGAAACAATAGGCTACGCCTATTGGGAAAGGGGCACACTTGTGTGAGTGCGATCTTCGGATAAAACCTCCGCCTCGTACCAGGTATTAGAGTCTAGGTCATCCTTCATTTTGCATTAGTCCGTCCATATAGGTCGTAGTGAGTCACCCCTTAGTTCCCTTTAGGTCCTCTCCCATTGCATGCCCACCCGTGGAGGTGCCGAGTACCATCGCCCTGACACTATGGGTGAACCCCGAGGTGCCACCCCGGGAGGCCGATCTCTGGAGGCGGTGTTTGCTCTACTCATGGAGCGCATGGATAGGTCTGATCAAACTAATAGGGAGAATACCGATCGCTTGGAGGGCCGTCTCAAGGCCATGGAGGACCGTGCTGAGGCTTCCGACCTATCTGTCCAAGGTCTGGTTGGAAGGATAGAGAGTGTGGAGAGAGTCCCCCACCGGGAGCTCCCCGGAGTTGTCCCGGCACCTCATGCGCCTGCTACCCAGCCCGTCCCACTTAGGGCTGAGGAGCGACAGCCACGTGCCCTCGATTTTGTAGACTACGAGTCCGACAATGATTATGGGGGAAATGGCTGACGCCATCGTGGTCACCGACTACAGAGGGATGATGAGGACGAGCGGGTCCTCAGGACGGTGTGAGCAGACCCTCCCACTTTTGACGGGTCCTTGGACCCGAAGGTCTATCTTGATTGGGAGGCTGGCATGGACAGGTACTTCGAGTGGTTTGAGATGACGGACCACCGGAGATTCAAGTTCACCAAAATGAAGCTTCTAGGGCAGGCACAGACTTATTGGAGGAACGTGGAGAGCCTGTTGTTTCATCTTCAGGAGCCCCAGGTTGAGACATGGGATGAGATGAGGACCAAACTCAAGAAGGAGTACCTTCCTGCCACATACAGCCAGCGTCTCATAGACAAATGGCAGAGTCTCTCCCAAGGAGATCGGTCCGTCTCCGATTACATCGCCAAGTTCGATAAGTACTTTCTACGATGTGACGCCATGGAGGAAAGATCCCTGACTGTTTCCCATTCTCGGCGTGGTCTGCGGCCACACCTTCAGTATGAGCTTTTCTTCCGCAACGTGGCCAAGTTGGAAGACGCATACCAAGTTTCCCTCGAAGTTGAGCAATTTGAGGCGGAGTTTGCTCCTATCCCACACTAGGGGTCACCTATTCGCATGTGTCTGACCCTCGGACCACGCCTAGTTCCTACACTCGGTGGCCTGTGGCCCATTCACAGGAACCCCCTCTCCAGGACCTCGCTGCTCCTCGGCGCCCCCTTCCTCTGAGGGATCCTCCCCTTCTCAAGCAGGCACCCGTCCCTACCCCTAGACCTCTCCAGTCCATTGCGCCGACTTGACCCCTGCTTCTTACACCCTCGGTCCACTTTGTGGACAAGGGTAAGGGGCCGATGGCCAGCGGAACATCCCCGGGGACCGGGATGCATGGCACTTGCTATAGGTGTGGTGGAGTTGGCCACTATTCGGCCAAGTGTCCCACTCGGGAGTCGCTTGTTATTTCTGATCTCTCTGCCAGCGAACCCACACCTGAGCTTGTGCCGATCAGTTATGAGGCTGATCAGAACTTAGCGGAGGAGTTCTTTGATGAGCTGATGTAGGGAGAGCCTATTGATGTCCCAGGTACCCAGTACCAGGGTGAAGTACAGTTGGGTGTAGTCAGGTGCATCCTAACCCAGCCTCAAGTAAGTGACGACTGGCGTCGTACCACCATCTTCCACACATTTTGTAGGCTGGGAGGAAAGGCCTGTAAGGTGATCATAGATAGCAGGAGTTGCATTAACGCTATCTCTATGGGCACTGTTAGATGCCTAGGTTTTACGCCCGTAGATCACCCCGCACCATATAGAGTATCTTGGGTGGATTCCACTTCCATCCCGATCAGACTACGGTGTTTGGTACCACTACAGTTCGAGGCATACCACGATGACATTAGGTGCGATGTGCTGCCTATGGAGGTGGGTAGTATCATCCTCGGTAGGCCTTGGCTTTTGGATCGGGATGCTACCCTTCATGGATGGTCGAACACTTGCACCTTCGACCACGGTGGCCACAGGATTACTCTCCACCCTGCCCAATCGAAGGACCCATCTATCCGAGGACCAGCTAGCCCCAACACTTCGACCCCTCCAAATCAGGGGATGATCGGTCCTCCCACCTCATCTTCGGCGCAGGCCACTACCTCATCGACTGCTCTTAGCAAAGAGGACCTTCCACCCAGGAGGTTGATGATGATTAGCCTGTGAGAAATGGAGCAAGAGGTGACCGGGGGTAGCCCTATCCTTGCTGTTCTTATCAGAGGAGTGCAAGATGTTGCTCCTGCATCTGATGATGAGCACCCCCTGGAGATAGCTGCGATCCTGCGAGAGTATTCCAATGTTTTCCCAAAAGACCTCCCTGGAGGCCTTCCACCTATGAGGGATATCCAGCACGAGATCAACCTCATCCCGGGCTCATCTTTGCTCAACCTTCCCCACTACAGGAAGAGTCCCATGGACCATGCCGAACTTCAAAGGCAGGTCGAGGAGTTGATGAGTCGGGGATCTCTCAGGGACAGCAAGAGCCCTTGCACTATTCCCGCATTATTGGCCCTGAAGAAGGATGGCACATGGAGGATGTGCGTTGATAACTGTGTGATCAATAATATCACGGTGAAGTATCATTTTTCCATTCCCCGATTAGATGATTTACTAGACATGATGTCGGGAGCCACTATCTTTTCAAAGATAGACCTTCGTAGTGGCTATCACCAGGTGCGGATCAGGCCTGGGGATGAATGAAAGATGGCATTCAAGACCAAGGATGGTCTTTATGAGTGGTTGGTTATCCCTTTCGGGCTTTCCAACGCCCCTAGTACCTTCATGCGATTGATGACCCAGGTTTTATGCCCTATGATAAGGGTCTTCTTGGTTGTCTACTTTGATGACATTCTTATCTACAGCCGCACTAGGGAGGACCACTTAGACCACCTTAGATAGGTCTGTGTTGTATTGTGGCGAGAGAGGTTATTCGCCAACTCGAAGAAATGTGCTTTCATGACCGATCAGATTATTTTCCTTAGATTTATTGTGTCTAGAGATGGAGTCTCCGCCGATCCGGAGAAGATTAGGGCCATCAGGGAGTGGCCCGAGCCCTGCACTCTCCACGATGTCTGGAGTTTTCATGGTTTTGCGACATTCTACCATCGCTTCATTCGTGGCTTTAGTTATATCACTGCCCCGATCACAGATTACATTAAGAAGGGGGCATTTGTATGGACTAAGGTTGCAGCCACTGCATTTCACGACATTAAGGAGCGTATGACCCAAGCACCTATCCTTGCATTACCTGATTTTTCTAAGGTGTTTGAGGTCACATGTGACACTTCTGGAGTGGGTATTGGTGGAGTGTTGAGCCAGGAGTCCCACCCCATCGCATTCTTTATCGAGAAACTGAATGATGCCAAACTGTGCTATTCCACATATGATAAAGAATTTTACGTAGTCGTCCAGGCATTGAGATATTGGAGGCATTATCTTTTGCATCAGGAGTTTGTCCTCTTCTCTGATCATGAGGCCTTATGATTCCTCCATACCCAGAAAAAGCTGAATGCACGTCATAGCCGTTGGGTGGAGTATCTCCAGAAGTATACCTTTGTGCTTAAGCACAAGGCAGGGGCAGAGAACAAGGTTGCCGATGCGCTGAGTCGGCGGATGATGATGTTGACCACCATGAGTGTTGAGGTGGTAGGCTTAGAAAAGCTGAAGGACGCCTATGTTGATTGCCTGGACTTTGGTCCGATCTACGCCGTCCTTCAGGCAGGTCCCTCGCGTGATTATAGCAAGTTTGTACTTCAAGAGGGTCACCTATTCCGGGGTGACAAGTTGTGCATCCCACAGACTTCTGTTCGTGACTTTCTCACGTAGGAGATGTACGCGGGAGGTCTTGTTGGCCACTTCGATCAGAACAAGACCATAGAGGTGGTTGAGCATAGATTTTATTGGCCTAGTCTAAAGAGGGATGTCGCTCGTATCTTGGCCCAATGCCGCACGTGCGCTATGACCAAACAGAGGAAGTAGAATACCGGCCTATAAACTCCCCTCCCCGTCCCGGATAGTCCATGGCAGGACATTAGCATGGACTTTGTGTTGGGATTGCCTCGCACCCTCCGAAAGCATGACTCTATCTTTGTGGTCATAGACAGGTTCTCTAAGATGGCATTATTCATCCCATGCTCCAAGACTTTTGATGCCTCTAGAGTTGCCGGTCTATTCTTTGCTCATTGTGTCTCCAGGTTTGGCCTCCCTCGTACTATAGTGTCAGATAGGGATGTGCGATTTACTAGCTATTTTTGGAAAACCCTATGGCACATGATGGGCACCCAGCTGAAATTTTTCACTGCATATCACCCCCAGACTGATGGTCAAACTGAGGTAGTCAATAGGAGTTTGGGGGATCTTCTTAGGTGTCTAGTCTGTGATCGTGTCAGGGATTGGGACTTGATTCTATCTCTAGCAGAGTTTGCTTACAATGATTCGGTCAATAGGTCTACATGCATGAGTCCTTTTGAGATTGTTATTGGCCGTAGACCTAGGAAGCCCATAGACTTGGTCCCATCTCCTATCCAGTCCCGCATGTCAGAGTCGGTAGAGTCCTTCGCATATCATATTAGGCAATTGCATGAGCATGTACGTCGTCATATTGAGACCAGCAACGCATGGTACAAAGAGTTGGTTGATGCCCATAGGCACCATCGTGAGTTCAAGGAGGGCAAGTACGTCATGATCAGGGTCAAGCTTGAACGGTTTCCCTGGGGAACCGTGAAGAAGTTAAAAGCTCCCGGTGCTGGTCCTTTCCGAGTAGTGAAGTGAGTTAGGTCTAATGCATATGTTGTAGATTTGCTAGAGAGCTATAGGATCAGCTCCACTTTCAACATCTCGGACCTAGTCTGTTATAGGGACCCAGCAGTGATACCCAGTGAGCCATTTGAGCAGTCTCCACCCCTTGTGAGTGACACCACCCCAGAGCGTCCACCTCCAGCCTTGTTACCTCAGTAGTGTGAGCAGATAGAGCATATACTAGACGAGCAGGTAAGGACTACTCGAGGTGGGCTATATCAGCGCTACTTGGTTCGATGGAGGGGACGGCCAGCGTCCGATGACACTTGGATCACCCGGGCCGAGTTACAGAGGATAGATCCAGATCTACTGGATCGATACCAGAGCGACCCGGATCCCTACTCGACGGGGTCGAGCTTCTCCCACCCGGGGAGAAGTGGTGAGGACACTAGAGCCAGAGTACGGCTCGACTCAGTGAGCCGTCGGTACTGGACACGCGGCACGACTCGGTCGACGCCGACATCTTTGTGGCTAGGAGACAGTCTGGAGACCCCATCTGAGCTTTGATATTTTAGTACATATTTTTATACGTATTTGTATTTGGTACGTATTTGGTGTGTATTTGGTATGTATTTGGGTTGTATTTTGGTTTGTATTATTTTGGGTTTTAATATTGGGTCAATGGGAGAATATTGACCAAGTATTTGTATTTTGATTTATTATGGTCCAAGGGGGGATTAATATGGTCCAAGGGGGATAAAATAATCAAGCCATTTTTGTTGACTTGGAGAGAGGGGCGCCCCCTCTCTTGTCCTCTTATGGGGTTATTTTAATCCCACCTTGTCTCCCTTTTCCCCATTATACCCCCTTGACCAAGGGCATCTTAGGTCATTTGTCTAGGTCTAGGGCTAAGTATATAATGTCTCTTGTGTCATTTGTGAAAAATTTAATGAAGAACAATATTGAGAATTGCCTTGGGCGCACCCCCCCTCTCTCTCTTGTTCTTGTTCTTCCTCTTCCTCTTCCTTGCCAGCAAGATCTGGGTGTGAAGCCCTTCTTTGGGAGTGATTCCTAATTCTATCTCTTCCTCTGGGTACCAGGTTCAATCACCGCCGCCGCCGCCTCCGTTCGTGCCGCCATCAAGCCACCACAGCCACTTCTCCGAGCTGCTGTCCTGAGCCATGACCTGCAGATCTGAAGGTTGAAGAAGAAGCCGTAAGTCCAGATCCGACGTCAGCTGGAGCTAAATTTTTGAGGGTTGGTTCCCCCAGTTCTCCTTCAATCCCAGTTTAAATTTCATGCTGATCAGAGTCCGTTTGAGTCCCTTCCTTGTCACTTGTTTCCCCCTCTCACAGTCTGCCTATGTGCAGATCTACGAGATAGTCTCCTGGTATCTGATTTTTCCACCCCCCCAAACCTTGTCATAAAAATACAAAAGAATTATGTGCGTGATCATCACTCTTCCCCCTCTCTCCAAAAAACCCCAAGTCCTAGATCCACCATTTTATTTTTGGTCAAACCCCATAATCAGGTAGATCCTGTTCAGCCCTGTTAGATCTGTTATCCGAGCCAGCAGAAGTTACTGAGTTGCAGAAGTTTTAATTTTTAATCCAACCGTTGGATGGTCTTGAGGTTCTAGTATGTCGAAGCCCTTAGAGTGCTCTTTGTAATAGCACTAATTTTGCCCCGATCTGACACTAGATCTGGTCTTGGTGGCTGTTTTCGTGGGAGTGCACAGTTCTGCCCCGAACCAGGCCAACAAGGAGGGCGACCGTACAAATTCATCAAAAATACGCCGGAGAAGATTCGGCAACGGCCATTCCCAAGGGTCGACCAGGGACCCTCTGCCTTAGTTTCAGTGAACCGCTGCCTTCAGAAGCTCTCCGGAGGTCGTCGTTCCTTTGGAAGCCCTTGCTCGCTGTCCTGCCGACTAGCGAATCGCAGAACTGGAGCCACTTCCTCAACCGCTCGGAACCCGCCGCCTTGCTGCCCGCCAACCCAAGTTCGGTGCTCCCGGCGCCATGGTGTAGCCCTTTACCTTCCTACATGGAGTGGTCAATAAAAATCACTGTTGTAATTTAATTTTACCATTGTACGAGGGAGTTACGAAACTTGGCCGGGACGTCTTCCCCACGCCCCTAGCGTGAATGTACACTCGCTTCCCTCTTTGTCTTACTTGCTTAGCTAGTATAAGTTCTTAATGCCGCTGCATGTGAGTTAGTAATTTCCTAGCTAGTTAAAATTTGGTCACCGCTGTGAGTTGTGAGTGTGAGACCTGTCCCGTGACTCATTCTTAGCACGAGAGTGAGCTGACCACCCGAGACTCAATGTCGATTCCTCAACCGTGCAGATCGACATGTTTCCCTCACCGGGGATGATCGTGAGCGAGTACATCTTGTTTGAGGCACGCTTGCCTCTTCGAGAACCACGTTAGGTGCCGAACCAATCGTGTCATTGCTGGTCGCGTCGTCACCTAGAGTCCCAATATCGCAACAAGTCCGAGTTGAGTCTCATTGTCGTCCCACATCACTGGACTAACCCAAGGTGCGCTCCTTCTGATCACTAAGCAGACGATGGTGGGCATCGGGTCGGGACTGGAGACCAGCCGTGCCATAAAGGTCGATCACGGTGATAAGAGGGGAAAACGTTTGATTAATCGCCAAGCAATGGGGCTGCATGGCCGATAAGTCGACTCCTATAAAAAGAAGAGAGAGCGTGTTGAAAAGCCTTGAAAGCCTCACGTCAGGGTGCGAAAAGGTATTCAGAGCTGTATCGGTCACATGTTCACCAAGTCACTTATTGTTCATGCCCCCTCAAACTCATGTGTTGTGATTTTACTAACACATCTATAATGATTTTTCAGGAGCTAAGGCTCCTCGCGGGAAATGCCACGTGGAAGCACTGAGGATAATAATAAAATATCATTATAGAAGAAGATAAAGAGGTAGAGTCAGAGAAGACCAATCATAGGAGTTTGTAGTCAAGAGTCATGTGTGTCATGTAGTTATGTAGTTATGCAAAGTCATGCATAGCATTTCTCACCCTTGATGTTCTATTTATCGGCCTTAACTCATATTTGTCAGTCCTATGAAGATATTTGTTTGCCTTATTTGCTAAAGCTGTCACCTTCGAAGCTTCAAGGGTTTAACCATAATGCCATTTGTCACCCTTATATATCTCTTTGTCACCGCTGAAGCTTCATTTGTCACCCTTAGGAGAGTATTTGTTACCTTTAGTCTTCTTCTATTGTTCTTCCTCTTTTGTCATTTTCTGTGTCCACTGTCGCTGGCCGAAGCTTGACCGGGCTTTGGCTAGACTTCAGAAGTTTCAAAAGCTTGACTTTGACTATTGACTTTATCTGGAGTATTGGTGCATTGGGTCAACATAAACTTGAAGTTGACTAGAGCCTTCCTTGTCCTGGCATTGACTTTGACGACTGTGGTCAGCCCTCACTTGTTTTTTAGATTGCTTTAGAGCCCTTGGGATCACTATTCACATTTGTCTTCTTGCGAGCACTGTAGGTCCTTTGTCTTCTAGTGAGCACGTCTCTCTCTCCTCCAGTTCCTCTTTCTTCTGTTCTTCTTCACCTTCAGCTTCCTTCTCATTTGTTACCAATGTGAAGTTATTTGTTACTCCAGTTGAGCATTTATCACCCATACTCACCTAATTGTCACCACTAAAGTCCAGAAGCCATCGCCCTTACTCTTACACTGCCTTGAAAGTCGCACATCTGGGGATATTTCAATTGAGCCCTATTTGTCACCATTAGCAGGGTATTTTTTACCCTTGCTAACCCATTTGTCACCCGCGTAGACACATTTGACCTTAAGCTCCAATTGGTCCATGTGGAAAACGGGACACGTCGGCCACGCGTGGGTGATGTTCACGTATTGCCGCCCATGCAACGCCGCAGGCCACATCAACAGAAATGATGACGCTGAACTGGACCTCGAAATTAAAAATCCTCAATTCCTTATTTACCCTTCCCGCCATGTCTTGCCTCTTAACAAACCTACCAAAAGGCGATTCGTCTCTCTATCATGCTCAACGTCTCCTCTTCCTTGCGGTGCTATTCGTCTCCCCTACAAGCCATTTGCGAGCTCTCCGTCATTTGCTGTGCGGTCATCCTCAATTGTCACTACTCTTTCATCACTGACAGCCATGGAGCCGAAGGAGACACCCAACAAACGCACGGTCCGCCATAAACTGGATGTCCCCCCTGCATCTCAGGAAGCTACGGTTCCTATAGCCGAAGAAGAAACGTCTGAGGAACCTAGGGTTTCTAAGGGTTCCACTTCATGACGACAAGTTAAAGGTAGGGGGGTTCCTTATCTCCCTTACATAGCTATTTGCCCCCCTAGATGATGACCTATTTATTTGTCACGCTTATCTACCTATTTGTCACTCTTAAAGACCTACCTATCACCGAATTTCATACAGTTGTCTCCCTTAAGCACCTATTTGCCACACCTAAACTCCCTTGTCTATACATTTGTCACCCTTGTCTTAATCTTAATATTTTTTGTATTTCTTGATCAGTCAATTAACTGAATATCTTGCTTACATATTTTTTTGAATCTAGTGAACACAAAGGTCATCTCGATCCGGTGTTCTATGGACATTTACATGAAGGATAGGGATCAGATGGCATTTCAGGAATGCCACAAGTCATTGATGAGGACTACACCCTTTGGTCCATATGTTGACAATGCTTCTCCCGTCACCTTCACCATGACAATATTGGAGGAGATTATTTGCAGCCATAGTGGAGGAAATTACTTCCGTATGGGTAGTAAGGAGGTCGCATTCAGTGTGGAAGATGTGGACATAATTTTAGGATTACCTTGCTCCGGCCAGCCGGTCAACATTATGGATCCGTAAAACAGAAGTCCAAGTTGTAGCATCGATTTGGGTTTGCAGTAACATTTGATCGGAAGAAAGTGTGCTCACTCATCCAGCAAATTGTTGGGTCCGATGAAGAGTAGGATGTGGCCGACACTGTTCGGCTGTGGATTGTACTCCTATTGTCCACTTTCCTTTGCCCATGGTCGACGCATTCTTGTCCACAATAGATGTTGTCATGCTTAGATGACATTGAGAGAGTTTCAGATTACAATTGGGCAGCCGCCGTGCAATAGGTAACGATGCACAAATTTGAGCAATTAGTGTCGGCGGTCTAGAAACAACGGTCAGGTACAATTGGCCATGCTAAGAGAAGAGCCGGGGATGCATCCCAGGCCCATACATTTATATTTTGTTGTTCTGCCGCACTTGCTGTAAGTTTTTTTATTTTTGTTGTGTAATAATGTGTCAATCATTATTTCTACTGCATTATAAAATAACTTGATGTATTTCATATTACAGGTCTAATTTTTTGAGCACACGCGGGTGCGGCAGACACTAAGGCAGGTGGCATTTCCCCGACTATTTAGGTGGGGGCCATTTCTAGATAGGAAATTAAAATTCTCCATTGGATCCCTGTGAGGCCAACATATATTATGAGTACTAAAAACTTCTTCTTTGTCATTCAACATTAATGAATAATCGAAGTGATGTGGTTTGAAATGCAGGTGATCGAAGAGCTCCCTGTTGAGCCAAGTGAAAGGGACATGGTGTACGGTGGTCAAATGATGACCCAACCCCATGATGAGGAGACGTCCTCATCAACTCCATACATGTCTGTGCTACAGGATATTGTCGCTGCATTGAAGATCCAGCAGTGGCTACTTGAGGAAATGAGGGCCTTCTGGCTGACTAGGGTGGAAGGGGCTCATAATGTTGCGGAACATATGAATCCAAGTTTGGAAAACATTGCTGCTGATGCAGGACCTCCTAGGCCCGTCGAACAGGTGACGGGTGATGCCATGCCACCTCAGGCAGCCCCTGGAGAGGAAGTGCAAGGGGTTGAAAATGTTGAGCAAAGTATATGTCAAACTTTGGTGGACATTATCGCCCATGTCCCACCTCCAAGGCCCCTTCAACAAAGTACTGATGATACTGTGCCATCTAAGGTAGCCCTTGAAGAGGATGTGTAAGGCAATATCCAAGCTCAGGTGGAGGCAACCAATGGGCATGGTGACCGTCGTCCAGGTGTCTTTTGTAAGTCCCTTCATCAACGGGACGAAAAGCCCGTGAGGAGACCAAGGGCACCTGCAAAGAAAACAGGACGGGGGAAGAAGAAGGTGAGTCTGCGTTGTTCCTACTTCTTACAGTATAGAATCTAAGATTGGTATATTGGCATAAATGTAGATGGGAGATGATGTCGACCAGATCAAAAAGCTCCTATAGAGTACTGATTGGATCTGCAGAGGCCGACTGAAGCCGACAAATAACAAGATTGTGAATGAATTCATTGATGCTTGTGCCTAAGGGGATATTAAGTAAGTTGTCCTCTTATAGTTTCTGTAATTATCCTGATTCACCTTACTCTGACTACCATGAAAATTTTTGTCCAATATAGTGGCCCCATATTTGAATTACAGAACGAGATTCTTTTGAAACGTCGTCATGTCATTGATCTATTATACGTCCAGATGATAGATGATACTGTGCTCTCTTTCTTTAAATGTGTAATTTTACGCCTCGCCCAACCCTAAACTTATGTTTCTACTGCTAATAGAATTGTGATTGTTTGCAGGTGATCGACGCCATGATGTATCTCCTCCACTCAAGATGCAATGAATCAGGCATCTTTCATCAGTGGGTTTGTTTTCCCACCATTGTAGTGAATCACATCAACGACAAGATAGTGGTCAATGATAAGTGCTATATTTTATATCATAATTTGCATCACATATATCATTTTTGGGCATTAAAAGAATAAACTTATGCAATTCAGACAAATAACTCCACTCTCACACATTATTTAAGTCTGTATGTATTTTACCATCATTTTTGAGTGAAAATGACAATGTGAGATTTAATTAAGAAATTGCATAACTATTTTGGATCAAGAATATTGATTATTTTGAAATTTTGAATTTTCATGAAATAGCGACCGGATGATCAGACGCCATTTTTGAAGATTTTTTTATGAAAAAAAGAATTAGCGGTTGAGTAAACAGGTGCCCATTTATTTGATTGGAAAAGAAGAAAAAAGAATTTGCAACTTTTGAGGCGAGCGCTATTTCATTTGATGAAAATAGAAAAAGGGAAAAGCTGAAAAATAGAAAAAGAATGTGTGACCGCTCGCGCAGTCGCTAATTCATGGTGAAAGAATAAGCGGCTGACCATGTAGGCGCTCATTCATGTATACGAAAAATCAGAAGAAAATGAGGAAAAAAGAAAAAAAGAAAAAAAGAATTAGCGACTGTTTGAACAGTCGCCATTTCTTGGATTTATGAAAAAAAGAAAAATGTCAAAAAGAGGAAATAAAGATTGGGTGACCGTTTGACCAGACGCTATTTTAATATGTGCCCATTGCCCCAGTCGCCATTTTTACAGGAGTTTGAAACGAAAACGGCTCGCCTTGATCATAATTATCTTCTAATTTTTGGGCTTATCTCCTCTTGTTTGAGGAAATGAGGACTTTAAACATGGCAAGCGACCTATTTTGATCAAGCATGGATGCTACAAAGTCGGATTTGAGCTAATCCTAAAAGTCACGATCGTGGGAGGTTCATGAACATTATAAATAGATGCCGAGAGCCACCGTGGGGAGGAGTTAGCCTTTTTCTAAGCCTTTTTACATGCTTTTGTAGTCATCTTTTCAATTTACTTTCTTCTACAAAGTTATTTATTTTTAAATTCTCTGAAAATCTCTCTTCTTCCTCTTCCTCTAATTCTCTCCCGTTTTCAAGCTATTCTTAATTTCTCAAAGTTTAGTTTTGCATTTTTTTCACTGTTCATCCGCGCACCATCACCCTATTCGTCCTCATTTTTCACCTTCTTCCTCACGTTTTCTCCCTCTGCACTCTTTATCAATCTTCTTTGTCTCTTTCTAATCTACAACTTTCTTTTCTTCCACCTCTTCTAATTCTTCCTAGATTTAAAGATATCTTAGTTCTTCTCACACTCTATTTTCATCTTATTTTACTGTGCTTTTTCTTCCATCGTACCCCCTCTATCTCTCTGTTCACTATCTTCAAAACACACGTAGCACACACATATATTATTATTGTTTTTTAAGTCTCTTTTCTCTTCCTCTTCCATTGATCTATCTTCCTCTTCCATATTTCTTCACACATCCCAAGATGGATCTTCTTCCTTTGGTCTTCTCGGCGGCATCTACTTCCAAGGCGGGGTGATCTCTTCCAAGGCTCGGCAAGGAGACGGCGGTGCTACTCTTCATCATCTTGGCTCTTATTTCTTTCCATTGTCTTTTTATTTTCAAGTTGTAATTTTTCTTTTCATAGAGTTGTACTTGCCATTTTCTTAGTAATAAAATTCATATTTTGAAAATTATGTTCTTCTCTTTCTATCTCTTTCCAATTTCTTCTTTAACCCTCTCATATTCTTTAGATAGGTTTATTTTCATGTAATTTTTCTTTTCATTAGTTTAATCTCACTCAAAATTCGAATCTTTCAAGTATAAGAATTTTCCATCTCATACTTAATTGAAAATATTTCTTCTCCGTGGGATTGACCCGTATTCATCACTCTACTTGATTTAAAAATTCTTTTTGTGAGTGAGTTCGGTTAATTTTTAAAATTATGGCACGGCTTTTCAACGACGAGTTTAGTGGCTATCAATTTTTGGCACCGTTGCTGGGGAACAAATTATTTTTAATGGGTGGAATTTCTTGTGTTTGATGTATATATGTGAATACTAATTTTTATGTTTTTAGTTTACAGGAAAAATAAAAAAAAATTAGAAAATAAAAAAATCCATAAAAATTCGGACCTAAAAATCCTAAGAAATAAACTGCCATAGAAAGCGTCACTGAAGCCTGAAACTGTAGCAGAAAGTAGAAATTCAAAAAATCCAGAAAATTCAAGCGTCGCTAAAAGGTAAGTAAACGTAGGAAAATGTTATGTTCTGAAAAATTCTGAAAAACTTCTAAAAAATTCTGAAATATTCTGAAAAATTTCAAAAAAATCAGAAAAATAGAAAAATTCAAAAACATGATTTTAGGCTTTATTTTTCAGTATAGTTGCATATTAGTTGTTATTTTTAGTTGATAGTTTCTTTCATTTATCTCTTTTTGAAAAAATCACAAAAAAATTCTCTAAAAAAAATTAGAAAATAATAAACAAAAAAATCTCATTATGTTATCATACTCTCATCTTAGTTGCATCTCTTTCATGTATTGTGCATTTTAGTTGATTTCTTATTTATTTGCATCATCATTTAAAAAAAAATTCTTTCTTTTCTCTCTTCTCTTTCCCCTTCTCAAGGGCAAGTTAGGTTTCTTACACCATTCTTGGAATTGGAAAGACCCTCCATTGAGCATTCCGTCTTTTTGGATTAGAATTTCCTTTTTCAAGACCTCCATAAGTCCTCGCACCCGTGGATTCCCTCACGGACGTCGGGCCGATTGTACCAAGAAGTACCTTGAATGTAGATTGCCCTTAGAAGGTTTCACATAATAAAAAAAAAGAGTGTTAAAATTTATTACTATATTAGAAAATTGGTGTCTAAGACTAGAGATTTTGTGGCAAACGCCTAAGTGAGATTGTGGTTATTTAATTAGGACCCTACGAAAGTAGGAGGAGCCTCCCACAACTCCACTTCTTACCTGGTCGGCTGACCAATTTAGTAATGAGTACCAATTCTTCTTTTCAAAAAAAAAGGAAAAAAAAAGAAAACATCATCATTTTACATTCATATAGTGTTTGATTCATTGTAAACTCATTTGCATATATAAATAATAATAATAATAATAACCATCATTTTTGCATACATAATTCATATAGTTGTAGTTACATTTGTATTATTTTGAAAAAAATCCAAAAAAAAAATAAATATGTTTCTTTGGGCCCTTTTGCATTATATGCAAGGTAGGAGATCCCTACATCCACATTTGTTAGGACCCATTAGTGAGATTGAGAGGTTAGTGCATTCTAAAAATTATCCACAACCTAACCTCATAGTGGACCAAAACCCACAACAAGTCCCCAAGCAGATGAAGGACTATTTCATGCCTAACCAATACCAACCGTCCTTCTATGTTCAAGCACCCTAAAATCAGGCGGTTCAGTATGAGATCAAATCAAGTACAATTCAAATGTTGCCATCCTTCTACGGCAATACGAATGAAGACCCTTATAAACATCTCGATGAGTTCCTCCAAATTTGTTCAACAGTCACAATCTAAAACTTTTCAGATGATGCTTTCAAATTGACACTCTTTCCTTTTTCCCTCAAAGATAAGGCTAAATATTGGTTAGGTGCCTTGGGTAGATCTATAGATACATGAGTTGAAATGCAGAAGGAATTTTTGAAGAAATTCTATCCCATAGGGCAAACCAATACAATGAGGAGAGCAATAACTAGATTCACACAAAATCCTAGAGAACAAATCCATGAGACGTGAGATAGATTGAAAGATTTGCTAAGGAAATGTCTCCACCATGGATTATCAAGATGGCAAATTGTTCAAACATTCTATGAGGGTTTGATAGAAAATTATAGACACATGGTGGATGCTTCATGTGGGGGAGCATTTATGAGTAAGAGTGAGGATGAGGCCTATGATTTATTTGAAATGCTTAGTGAAAATTCCATTAGTCATGCCTCGCTCTCATCCTATGAACGAATGATTGGGCCATCCAAGAGGTCAGGATTGTATGAAGTTAAAAATCAAGGGGAGTTTGAGAACAAGATGGATATCAATGACATAACTAAAAAAATGAACAAAATAGATTTGTTGGCACAGAAGATGGAAAATGTTGATTTGGTAGCTCAGAAGCTAGATCAGTTGTTATCTAGGCAGGAACTTTCTTTTTCTTCTACTCCTCAACCTCAACCGTTCTCAGCTCCCAACCATGAAGAAATTTGTGCTCTTTGTTCTTGCCCAAACCATGCTATCACTGATTGCCCTACGGTGGCCTAGCTTCCCCCGTTCATCCAAGAATAGATCTTTGTTGCTCAGGGTGTGTCTAAACTTGCTTATGATCCTTATTCCAACACTTATAATCCAAGTTAGAGAAATCATCCCAATTTTTCTTGAAAATCTCAACAAGGTCCACCTATGCAAGCTAATCGATCCCTCGGACCAAGCTATTCAAAAACAATCCTTTCAAGTGCCAAGTCAGTCTCACCAAAATTTTCCATCTCCTTTTCAACAAGCTCAACATCAATATCCTCAACCTCCTTTTCATCAAGCTCAGTGATGGGAATCGATAAAACTAGCAGGCAACAGACATGAACGCGCCCTCCAGGAGCAACATAATCTTGAAGAACGTGCCCCCTATGGGCAGTGCTATCTGACCAGAATGCGCTCATTATGGAGAGTGCGATCTTGAAGAACGTGCTCATCATGGTGTGCGTGATCTCAGAGCAGGAATGCATGCGACCGACCTTCAACCTTCTAACTGTTGGGACCTCGAGGGCATCAATGGAGCGTTGTTTTTTGGGCTTTTATCAATGTAATCACGTCGTTTAGTCTTCCCCTCCCCCCCTATATGTATCCCCTCTACTGTAATCGAATCAATTGACTGAATATTTAAAAAGATTCTAGCCATGGCTATTGTGTTTTCCCCCAATTTTTGGAACCCAGGGTGAGAAGCCCAAACCCCGATCCGCTCCGCCATAGAGGTCGTCCGTGGAGCTTCGGTGCATCATCTTCGAGAAGAGGACAGGTGTGAGACCCCATCGAACCCCCACGATCTTTCTCCTTCATCCTCCACTTTGTCGTTCTCCCTCCGCCACCACCACCGCCATGATCATTGCCAAGGCCAAGGAGAGGCTCGGCTACACCGTTCCTGAGATGGGGACAGGCGTGAGGCCCCACCTGAGCTCCCCCTCGTCCTTGGATCACTCACCCACCTCCGCCATTCGCCACCACCGTTCACCCCCACCACCATCGTATCTATGTTATCCTAGCTAGATTTAGGATAGAAAGTGTTGTTTAAACTTTATCTTCCACTTCCCCATCCTCCCCTGTGCCTCCCCATGCTTTCCCACCGCCCAGCAACCCACAGCAGCTCCCAACATCGCCCACGGATGCCCCCCGGCCGAGCCACCACAGTTCTCGATGCCCAGAAGAGTTACAGGGGTCACGTCATTAATGCGCATGCACGATAGGGCGCGTTCTTTATGAACGCGACCAAAGGAAAGACCGCGTCAAAGAGGGTTGACTGAAGGCCGTGGGGTAGAAGATCTTGAAGACCATGGATCCCAGTCAGATCGTGACCACCCTTCGGGGCGCGACATTAATGTGGTACCTAAGAGCGCCGCGACAATGCCTGGGCCCTCCAGCTGAAGATTTTGAAGACCTCACCCCCGTTTCACATCAAATGGTATCAGAGCCTATGGAATTGGTTTGTCCTACCAAGCCAAGATCCGGAGCTCCCCGTTCCAGCCTCTCTCCCTAGAGCGCGTAGGTCAGTTCAGCAGAGTCAGCTTCACACCACCCTCCACTTCTCTCTACCTCATCCTCTGCTCCGACCTCCCCTGGGGGCCCCGTTGGGTTCTGCTCAAAGAAGACCTCACCCTCGTTTCATGTCAAATGGTATCAGAGCAAGTTCACAACTTATCTCTACAAGTTGGTCCTATTACATTTTGCATTCATCACCCGGTGCATCAACCTTACCCACCAGGATGGCCATCCCATATTGGTCCTATCCGTAACACTCGGTCCTCCAAAAGGGCCCGATCGACCCTCCCTTGGACGTAATCCATTTTGAGGACCTTATCTTTGACGGATCACATTCTACTTATTATCTAAGGTGGGAGGCTACCATGAAAAAAGACTTTGATAGGACTATGGTATATGGACCCGCAAGAGTCTGCATTGCCAAGGGGCGACTTCGGGGTCAAGCTAAGGATGAGTGGTGGAACATTGTCGGCTTAAGGAATGTTAGGAGACAAGAACCCATTTACTGATGGGAAGAGATGAAAATCGAACTTAGGAAGATCTTCGTTCCCCGACCTTCCCCCGCCTACTCGAAGAGCCATAGCCCGAGGAGCACTACCACTCCTCCTTTCTCACCCGGCCCACCTAAGGCCACTCATGTGGCTCAGTCACCACGGCTCTCTACCCACCTAACCCTCACCACCACCAACTCTCCCCAAAACCAAGGGCGACCGACTTCCACCCCTCCACAGCCTGTTGTGTCCCCTGTGGCTCTGTGGTTTTGATGATGACAAATGTTATGGGGTTCTGTGGTTTTGATGATGACAACTGTTATGGCTCATTATCTATTGATGATCTAATCCTGATGAAATATGAGGAACTGTCAGAACATGTTTAAGGATGACTCACACTCATGAAGTCAACCTATGTCAAAGTCAAATCTCTGACAGGTACAGTCAATGCACAGTTAGATCAGGTAATGTTCTATCTAATCTCAGATATGTGCATATGTTAATTTTTATGTCTATACAGTCCATACATTCATGCATAATCACTCTCAGCATAGCCTTTACATTGCATGCGTAGCAGACATCTTAAGTCTATACATTGCATGTGTTGCAGACGAGCATAGTCTACACATTGCATGTGTTGCACATTCACAAAGTCTATACACTGCATTCCTCGCAGGCACAGCCGTTTCATGCATTCATATAGTGTACACATTGATTAGTTGCACGCCACAGAGTTGAGAAAGTCTGTACATCGTGTGTTGCTGAAAGTCTGTACACTGTCTCACTTAGCATCTTAGTGCATTCGGCAAGTCTGTACATTCTGCACACACACGCTCGTGTTTCACTGTTCAAGTCTATACATTCGACTGTGTAGGCATAACTAGCGAGTCTATACATTGCATTGTTGTGTTTGTGCTCAAAGTCTATACAATGCATGCACATTCATTCAAGTCCATACATTGGCCTGTAGCTCTCACGAAACCAAGTCTGTACATTCAGTAGCTTAACTTTCCAAGTCTGTACAGCGTCATGCATCATTCTTCAAGTTTGTACATCGCCCTAGATTGCATTATCAAGTCTGTACATCGTAAGGGTTCTTTATGCATGTGCATAGTCTATACATCGCGTGAAGTCTGTACAGAGTTTACTGAAGTCTATACATTGTCTAGCATACATTGCATTCATCAAAGTCTGTACAGAGTCGTATGCCTTGGGCAAAGTCTATACATTGCAGGCATAGCCATCAAGTCTATACATTGCTTCACTCAAGTCTGTACAGTGTCCAGTGTCTAGCGTCTCATATAAAGTTTGTACATCGGACTGTTTCAGGTAAAGTCCATACATCGGTGAAGTCTGTACATCCACCAGTTCAACTTCCAAGTCTATACATTGGTGAAGTCTGTACATTCACCAGTTGAACTTCGAAGTCTATACATTGGGACCTTTACCTATGTTGCACTCATAAGTCTATACATCGTGCACTTTCAAGTCTGTACAGACCTTGCTTTGCTCAAGTCTATACATAGTCAAGTGCTTTGCCAAAGTCTATACATTGTGCACCATCAAGTCTGTATAGCCTTTCCTTTGGCAAGTCCACACATCGCAAAGTCTATACATCGTGCTTGCATCAAGTCTGTACAGCCTTTCCTTTGGCAAGTCCCCACATCATGAAGTCTATACATCCATTGCTTCAGTTCAATATCTGCTATGTGCATACATTGCATCGGTGCATTGCTTTCTCTGTGCATATACTACATCAGTGCATCCATCAGGCATACAGTCTATACACTAATGCATGTGAGGTCCTTTGCTTTCAAAGTTCACACATCTGTTGTCAGCATGTCTATGCATTCGTATTCAATGTACACACTTTACTGCATTGCACATTGCATCTTCAAGTCTGTACATCACTGATTGCATGCATTGGGTTAGCGTCTCATTCAGCGTCTTAACAAAGTCCAGACATCGGTTGGGTTCATAACGCTAAGCATGTACATTCATTCGGCATGACAGTGCATTCAGTTGTAATGTATATACTTTGCTATCTACAGTTGAACATGTATTGCACTCTAACTCTATACATTGCTTCATGCATTGCATTCTAAGTCTAGACAACATTGCACGATGAGTCTGCATATTCATATGGCATGTCTATACAACCATCTGCTATGTTCTTAGCATTGCATACCTGAAGTCTATACAATGCCATAGTCATGCATACGTGAAGTATGTACAAGGCCAAAGCACTGCATATATGTAGTCTGTACATGGCATTGTTCTGCATTCACCAAGTCTATACAATGCCATAGCCACGCATTCATAAAGCCTGAACATTGCATTGCTTCGCATTTATGAAGTCTGTACATCGCTTTTGCAGTGCCTTCATTAAGTATGTACAAGGTTTTAACCTTATACTGATAACTCTGTTCGAATGTCTGACAGGGACACTTTACAGAGACTGATGATTGGCACGTGATCTGAGGCTGGAAGGACTGACAGAATGGTGACACGTGTACTGAAGCATGCTGAGATGCTGCCACGTGTTCAAGTCATTAGGCGGGAACTCAAATGGCACACGCCCAACTCCTGTTGCTCTATATATATGAAGCTTCTTCCACCTGAAGAAGTGAGATTGTGAGACAGAGAGCTCTAGCAGAAGAGAGACAGAGAAATAGGAAGAGTAAAAGAAAAAGGGTAGAAGAGTAGAGCGCCTGCACGATCCAGGAGAAGAAGAAAGAAAGTGAAGAAGAGAAAGAGAAAAAAAGAGAGATAGAGTGAGAAAGAGAAAGAAAGAGAGACTGAGTGATCTGAAGAAGAAGAAAGGCAGAGAGAAGCTTTGTTCTGAAGATCTGTCTTCACTGGACCGTGGATCAAATCCAGGCCAGTCAGCTCATTCTGAGCCACATTGTGCTTCATTGTTTACAGCCTTCCAATTGTTGTTGTATATGTTTTTCCTTTCCATTTTACACCATTTCTTCAAGCTGTTAGTCAGCGGATGCAGTGGAGGATTCCACTGGATGGGTAAGCTGTAATCCCCAGTGGTTGCAGAGAAGGTTCTTCTCTGGACAGCAAGCTGTGTTGCTCAGCGGTTGCAGAGGATCTATTCCTCTGGTCGGCAAGCTGTTAAGCCCAGCGAAGCTGTGTATCAGCGGTTGTAGGCAAGCTGTGATGCCCAGCT
The DNA here is from genome assembly GCA_022559845.1 of Amorphophallus konjac. Classification (NCBI taxonomy): domain Eukaryota; kingdom Viridiplantae; phylum Streptophyta; class Magnoliopsida; order Alismatales; family Araceae; genus Amorphophallus; species Amorphophallus konjac. The sequence goes on from CM040121.1 coordinate 157,319,239, forward strand.
GTTCAAGCTGTGAGTCAGTGGAATCCACACTCGGCTTGAGTGTGGGGTGGATGTAGGTCTACTGGACCGAACCACCTAAAAATCATTGTGCAGTGGTTTGATTTCATATTTGCTTCCGCTAGATGAATGTTTAGGCTCGATATGCTTTCATATGTTCATTGAGCTAATTGACTGCAAGTTTACTATTTGATTGAATACTTCACAGTACTTAAGTTTCAGTAGAACTGAATCTGTCTTTTTCTTAGCATCCTTGAGTGTTCTGAGTTTTTAATCAGGAAGAATTTTTTAATTGAGCGAAGTTTTAAAGGGTTGATTCATTCACCCCCCCTCTGAATCCATAGCACCGAACCCAACACTTGGTATCAGAGCGGGTTGCTGTGCATAGGATCTAACAATCCGCTGCTGATCCTGCTAGTTTTTGGTGCATTTCAGAGTGGGTCTCTTGTGTTCTGTGATTTGTCCCACCAGTTTAGTGTCTTGATTTGCTTGTCTGATTTCAGTGCATTTATCATATCTCGATGGCTAATCCTCTGATATTCAGAGGTAATAGATTTGATTCTTAGATAGAAAACTTTCGTAGGTATGTAAACTCTACTGATCCTAATCTTTGGAAGGTAATAACTCATGGTCCACACAAACTATCAAAAGATAAATCTAGATGGACTGAGAAGGATAAATTGAAATACTCTGTCAACACTAGAGCAGTAGTTTTGCTAAAAGAATCAATTGACAGACCTCTAATCGAATGCATTTCTTAGTGCAAGACTGCCAAAGAAAATTTTGAAAAAACTGAAGCTAATCAGGAATCACATCAAATGCTTGATGGCTGATCGGAGAAATGATGATGATGAAACCTCATCTCAGGTAAGCTCTGAATCTGAAGAACTTTCGATTGATGATCTATGGAATATAAATGAGGAACTTAATGATAGATGTGAAAGATAAAAATCTGATAATAAAAGATTGAAAAAGAAATGTGATCAGATAAATTTGAAAGCTTCCTGTGAAAAATGTCCAAATCTGAAACAATCTTATGATGCATGTATGTTAGATGTTCAGAACTTTAAGGAACAAAATGGTTCTCTAAAACTTGAAAAATAAACATGTTTGGACAAGATATCTGAACTGGAGAATCAGCTTATTAAGATGAAAAATGAGCATCTAAAAAGCATGCAAGAGCTGAATGAAGTTAATTCTGAATTGGATAAACTGAAACTTGAGAATAAAGAATTTCAAAAGAAAAATGAAAATCTTATGGCTAGAATAAATGAAATCATTGGGGAGGCTTCACATTCTTCTTCTGCTGAATCAAACTGCAAAATGTGCTCGGCTCTAAGAGAACGTAATGAAGATCTTTTTAGTGTGAATGAATGGGTGAATAAGCAAATTGCCATGTTTAAAAAATCTGATTATTGAGAAAACTAAAGCGGAAGAATGAGAAAAGGAATTAATTGAAAAGCTGGAGCTGATGTCTGGAAGAGAAAATTGTAATGAAGGAGTCAAGAAGCTGACTGAAGAAAACAAAGAACTGAGAGAACAAAACAAGAAACTGATGGTTTTAAATACTATTTTCTCAGAGAGGTTTCTGACTGTCGAAAAAGAAAAATCTGTTGCTCAACCACAAAAACTTGAGGAAGAAAATATTGAATTGAAAGCTGAAGTTGAAAAATTGAAATGGTTAAACAATGGCTTGTCTGAAAGACTTCTCACCACAGAAATGGGAAAAGCTGTTTGTGATGAAGAATTAAAAATCTTGAGCAATCTGGAACAAGAAGTTGAGAAGTATAAAACTGCAAATAAAGTCTTAAGTGAATGTGTCAATTGCAGTGAACAGGAGATAGCCAGTTATGAGCTTCATATAGCATCTTTGGAAGATAAAATTCATGATCTGGAAAATTCAGCAATTGAGTCTGCTAAAATAAAAGGAAAAATGACATCTGTCATGAAAAGTGAGGACAAGAATTCAAAAAGGGGGACAAGCTGTAGTTCTGATGTTAAGGAAACTACTAGAAACCAGCTATACACTACCTTTATGCAAAGCTCTGATGTAGCTGGTACCTCAAGTCAATCCCCAAAATAAAATAAAAATCTGAAATCACCTCCATCATCTGTCTTTCAATTTAAGGCATAGAAAGTTGAAAAACAAACAAGAATTGTAAACAAAGTTAAACAATTGAACAAGAATGGAAAGAAGGATGGGGTTAAAAATGTCCCTACTTGTGTCATGAAATCAATTAGCTCGGCTGAATTTGATGGGTCAATGCAAAATGCTCATGCCTCATGTACTCATTCGCATGCATCTAGGAATTAATATGATAGAAACCATGCCCCTAAGAAATCTGATGCTTCTTGCTATTACTGTGGTAAGCATGGTCATATCATGGATGCATGTTTCATCATGAAACAAGATGATAAACTGGATGCTAGATCTTCTGATCATCATGGGTACAACAGAAACAAACTTAAGTTTAACCAGCACATCACATGCTTCAATTGCAACAAGCCAGGTCATAAGGCTGTTGAGTGTTGGTCAGGAAATTACAGGAATAATTCTGGATCTAGAAGTAAGCATGTTAGGTGCTTTAAATACGGTAAGTATGGGCATGCAGTCAAGGACTGCTGGTATGTTCAGGGAAATCACTTTAATTCCAAATTTGTCAAATTCCTTGCAAATAGAATTTTTTTTGGAAGAAATAAAACTGCTTTTAAGGAAAAGATTCTTGCATGTATTGAATGTGGAAAACCTGACCACAGAGCTTTTGAATGCTGGTGGGCAGGTAATGGTAAATCAAAATCTCATGCAAGTAACAGAAATTCTCATGCTAACTCACATAGGTTACATGATTATAACAATGTTCACAAAAAGAATTCAAGGGCTGTTATATCATGTAGATATTATGGAAAGTTTGGTCATTTCATGAATAATTGTTACCTGATGGAGAATGATGATAATGTTGCCAAGAAACTATTCAGAACACCTGTTAGAGTTAACTCGAGACCCAAGGTTGTTTGGGTCCCTGCAGGATCAACTTCATTAACATGTTACAGGTGTGCCTTGGAATGAAAAAGTGGGGTAAATAAACCAAGGCACTCAACAGGAAGACCCCAGGGTTCTGCTTTTCAGGTTTGTTCTGAATACTCATCTTAAATTCCATCATCTAAAAATTGCTTGCTTGATATGGTTAAACATCTTGTTGACTTGATTTGTGTTTAGTCAAAACTTTCTGAAAAGTTGAAATGAAATTGATGAACTTGACAGTGTCTCTCTCTGGTTGAACAGCATGATTTTTCTTCGAGCATAAATTTTAAATCATGAGCTGTGCTTTCACTGTATATCATGCACTTAGTCAGGGGGAGTTTGAATGGTTAAGGTTGATGGTTAATAATCATGCTTATGGTAATTATCTTCTATCTGATTTGCATGAATAATATCTGAATGAGAGTCATTGCATAAGCATACATGTAGTGACTGCATTACATATCATCATATTGAAAAATTCCAAAAGAAGTAACTGACTACATGTAGCACTGCATTGTCATGCATGACCATCATGGTATATTAAATGGAACAGTGCTGAAGGGCAGATGGAGTATGTCTGGATGCTACTGCCATGTGTGAGGTGGTCCTTGGACCAAGTCCTCCGCTTAGTACCATGGGTCAAGTCTTCATATAGAGCAGTGTACTGCATATCATCAAATTTGAAAAATCTGAAAAGAAATGATTCATTGCATATCATGCATTTTGTCAGGGGGAGCTTGTCTGCTGTTGCTTGGTCATCATGCTCTCCTTATCAGATTTGTTGCATACTGCACATATGAAGAGTAGTGCACATATAAAATTTTGAAAGACCTAAAAAGATATTCCATTGCATTTAGACAAGGGGAGCATTCCTATTTCATCTCATCCATTCATCTCTTGAACTCTCACTGTCTAGCTATCTGATTTACTTGCTACACTCAAGTGGTTTATCTAAATTCTCTGTTGTCCTCTCTAAAACAGCTGATCAGTCTGTATTCTAGACTCAGCTACTGTCTGATGATAAACTCTCTTCTAAAGCTCTTCTCTATTGGTGATTTAATCTTCCACCAACTTATGCTTATCCTTCATACATCTTTCAGCTGGTGTGACTGATTTGGTTCTACTGATTGATAAGTTGGTCAGCTAAATTTTTCTTTTTTGGTCTGAGGAAATTAAGCTGCATGTCATGAAATTGAGTCTTAGAACTTTGTAGAAATTCCTATCATATAGGTTTAAGAATTACCACTGAATCGGACTGATATAAGATTAATGTATTCTCAGATTTGTAATTAAATGAATTGAAAATATCTTAATAATAAGGTTTAATAAACTTTAACCACATGTGTCATGTAAACCTTAGACTCTCTCATCTGATATCTGAAAATTTAAAATCAAGGCTACTTTGGTAGAGATACATAGAGTGAGTACTGTGGTTAAACATTAACTTAAAAAATGTTGACTAAATGAAAAATTGTGAATTCAGAGCAATGACTCGGTCATTGAGAAACTGGGTTCTTTATCAATAAAATAAAGTAACTCATGTCATGAGGTGCCATAGTTATCTCTGATAAAAATTTATCGAAAAACCTGACAGAGCAATGGCTTATTTGTGTTGAGTAACTGGGGAGTCTGGCCTCTGATCAAGGTGTCTTCTCATGTAAAAAGACACTTATATTGCTAACTCTGCTCTCGAAGTTGAGAGGCAATGACAGTTATCACACTGAGTAACTGGGTCACTTCACCTGAGACGTGTTGTGCCTCATGTAAAAAGGTGTTGATCAACCTAAATTGCTCAGAAAAATATAATGTGCTTCAAATGAAAATATATTGAAAATTCTGTCAACTCATATTCTTCTAAAAAGTGTTTAACATCAATACTAATCTGTGTAACTCTTAAAAGCGTCATTGAGATCATGTGTGTAAGATAAAGATGATTGATTTTGAGTGTTATCTGAATATTTGGTTCACTTTTATTAAAACTTGGATTCAAATATGAGTATTGAGTTTAATTTGACAAATTTGGTATACATCATAATTAAATCAGATTGGTTAAGTTGCCACTTCATAACCCTTTATGATAGAAGAGTCTATACTTCTTAAGACTTATTGAAGTAGTGCAAGCATTAAAATCCCTCATGATCAGATTCTTTCCCGACAGCCTGATCAACATAAATCTTGCTATTGATTACTCATTGAGATGTCTTGTGATGATTGTTGTCAACTCTTACCTTCTATCATCAATCACTTTACTCTCCACACTGTTGGAATCTTCCATCTTGTTCTGCAATCAGTTCTAGTTCTGTGGACCTTTCACATGTTTCATTCTGTTCATGCATATGTGAGGTGCCACAACCAGAATTCAGATTCTTTGTAATGGCTGATTTAAGATTGATTTATTGGATAACCAGAGTTCATTCCTGTTCTTCAAGGGAAGTTCTGGATCATCTGTAGTTAAGGGGAGAGTAGTCAAACATGCATGTTGATAGGGGGAGTTTCAGCATTGCATAAAAGCTCCTATATCATCTCCTTCAACAGTCAATGATCATTCCAGTCCTTTTTGCTGTTGTCAAAGGGGGAGAAACTTTTGTGAGTCATCATTTGCATACATGGTGCATTATTACATGCTCATTATTTCTGATAGAGCCATTCCATTGTGTATCTTCATATTCATCATGATGAATCTAAGGCAATGACTCATAATATTGCCATCATCAAAAAGGGGGAGATTGTTGTGTCCCCTGTGACTCTGTGATTTTGATGATGACAAATGTTATGGGGTTCTGTGGTTTTGATGATGACAACTGTTATGGCTCATTATGTATTGATGATCTAATCCAGATGAAATATGAGGAACTGTTAGAATAGGTTTAAGGATGACTCACACTCATGAAGTCAACCTATGTCAAAGTCAAATCTTTGACAGGTACAGTCAATGCACAGTTAGATCAGGTAATGTTCTATCTAGTCTCAGATCTGTGCATATGTTAATTTTTATGTCTATACAGTCCATACATTCATGCATAATCACTCTCAGCACATTCTTTACATTGCATGCGTAGCAGACATCTTAAGTCTATACATTGCATGTGTTGCAGACGAGCATAGTCTACACAATGCATGTGTTGCACATTTACAAAGTCTGTACACTGCATTCCTCGCAGGCACAGCCGTTTCATGCATTCATATAGTGTACACATTGATTAGTTGCACGCCATAGAGTTGAGAATGTCTATACATCGTGTGTTGCTGAAAGTCTGTACACTGTCTCACTTAGCGTCTTAGTGCATTTGGCAAGTCTGTACATTCTGCACACACACGCTCATGTTTCACTGTTAAGGTCTATACATTCGACTGTGCAGGCATAACTAGCGAGTCTATACATTGCATTGTTGTGTTTGTGCTCAAAGTCTATACAATGCATGCACATTCATTCAAGTCCATACATTGGCCTATAGCTCTCACGAAACCAAGTATGTACATTCAGTAGCTTAACTTTCCAAGTCTGTACAACGTCATGCATCATTCTTCAAGTATGTACATCGCCCTAGATTGCATTATCAAGTCTATACATCGTCAGGGTTCTTTATGCATGTGCATAGTCTATACATCGCGTGAAGTCTGTACAGAGTTTGCTGAAGTCTATACATTGTCTAGCATACATTGCATTCATCAAAGTCTGTATAGAGTCTTATGCATTGGGCAAAGTCTATACATTGCAGGCATAGCCATCAGGTCTATACATTGCTTCACTCAAGTCTGTACAACGTCCAGTGTCTAGCGTCTCATATAAAGTTTGTACATCGGACTGTTTCAGGTAAAGTCCATACATCGGTGAAGTCTGTACATCCACCAGTTCAACTTCCAAGTCTATACATTGGTGAAGTCTGTACATTCACCAGTTGAACTTCGAAGTCTATACATTGGGACATTTACCTACGTTGCACTCATAAGTCTATACATCGTGCACTTTCAAGTCTATACAGACCTTGCTTTGCTCAAGTCTGTACATCGTCAAGTGCTTTGCCAAAGTCTATACATTGTGCACCATCAAGTCTTTACAGCCTTTCCTTTGGCAAGTCCACACATCGCAAAGTCTATACATCGTACTTGCATCAAGTCTGTACAGCCTTTCCTTTGGCAAGTCCACACATCGTGAAGTCTATACATCCATTGCTTCAGTTCAATATCTGCTATGTGCATACATTGCATCGGTGCATTGCTTCCTCTGTGCATATACTGCATCAGTGCATCCATCAGGCATATAGTCTATACACTAATGCATGTGAGGTCCTTTGCTTTCAAAGTCCACACATCTGTTGTCAGCATGTCTATGCATTCGTATTCAATGTACACACTTCACTGCATTGCACATTGCATCTTCAAGTCTATACATCACTGATTGCATGCATTGGGTTAGCGTCTTAATCAGCGTCTTAACAAAGTCTAGACATCGGTTGGGTTCATAACGCTAAGTCTGTACATTCATTCGGCATGACAGTGCATTCAGTTGTAATGTATATACTTTGCTATCTGCAGTTGAACATGCATTGCACTCTAACTCTATACATGGCTTCATGCATTTCATTCTAAGTCTAGACAACATTGCACGATGAGTCTGCATATTCATATGGCATGTCTATACAACCATATGCTATGTTCTTAGCATTACATACCTGAAGTCTATACAATGCCATAGTCCTGCATACGTGAAGTATGTACAAGGCCAAAGCACTGCATATATGTAGTCTGTACATGGCATTGTTCTGTATTCACCAAGTCTATACAATGCCATAGCCACGCATTCATAAAGCCTGAACATTGCATTGCTTCGCATTTATGAAGTCTGTACATCGCTTCTGCAGTGCCTTCATTAAGTCTGTACAAGGTTTTAACCTTATACTGATAACTCTGTTCGAATGTCTGACAGGGACACTTTGCAGAGACTGATGATTGGCACGTGATCCGAGGTTGGAAGGACTGACAGAATGGTGACACGTGTACTGAAGCATGCTGAGATGCTGCCACGTGTTCAAGTCATTGGGCGGGAACTCAAATGCCACACGCCCAATTCCTGCTGCTCTATATATATGAAGCTTCTTCCACCTGAAGAAGTGAGATCGTGAGACAGAGAGCTCTAGTAGAAGAGAGACAGAGAAATAGCAAGTGTAGAAGAAAAAGAGTAGAAGAGCAGAGCGCATGCACGATCCAGGAGAAGAAGAAAGAGAGTGAAGAAGAGAAAGAGAAAGAAAGAGAGATAGAGTGAGAAAGAGAAAGAAAAAGAGACTGAGTGATCTGAAGAAGAAGAAAGGCAGAGAGAAGCTTCGTTCTGAAGATCTGTCTTCACTGGACCGTGGATCAAATCCAGGCCAGTCAGCTCATTCTGAACCACATTGTGCTTCATTGTTTACAGCCTTCCGATTGCTATTGTATATGTTTTTCCTTTCCATTTTACACCATTTCTTCAAGCTATTAGTCAGCGGATGCAGTGGAGGATTCCACTGGACGGGTAAGCTGTAATCCCCAGCGGTTGCAGAGAAGGTTCTTCTCTGGATAGCAAGCTGTGTTGCTCAGCGGTTGCAGAGGATCTATTCCTCTGGTCGGCAAGCTGTTAAGCCCAGCGAAGCTGTGTATCAGCGGTTGTAGGCAAGCTGTGATGCCCAGCTGTTCAAGCTGTGAGTCAGCGGAATCCACACTCGGCTTGAGTGTGGGGTGGATGTAGGTTTGCTAGACCGAACCACCTAAAAATCATTGTGCAGTGGTTTGATTTCATATTTGCTTCCGCTAGATGAATGTTTAGGCTCGATATGCTTTCATATGTTCATTGAGCTAATTGACTGCACGTTTACTATTTGATTGAATACTTCACAGTACTTAAGTTTCAGTAGAACTGAATCTATCTTTGTCTTAGCATCCTTGAGTGTTCTGAGTTTTTAATCAAGAAGAATTTTTTAATTGAGCAAAGTTTTAAAGGGTTGATTCATTCACCCCCCCTCTGAATCCATAGCATCGAACCCAACACAGCCGGCCGAGCCCAAGGGAAATAGACCTCTAATCGACCCAGTTCCTCCCTGTGGACGTCAAAAAATGTCGATGAGGATCATACGGCATGCACGTCTCGACACTCGAGAGCAAGCCGAAGATGGAAATGCCGAACAAACCTCATGCCTCGCCCGATCAGGACGAGAACTCGCTTAGTGGTCCGCTACACATTAAGGAAGCCCCCCAGGCGGAAGATACGGCTACAACTCTCTGATCGGCCTTGCTGAGAGCTGAATCAGAGAAAAGTCAGGAACTCCGGCACAGTCTCGGCATGCATCGAAAGTCACACAAAGTCTGGGACTGAGCCCCAGAGGCTGCAAACAGAATATTATGAAGACCATACATTGCAACTAGAACATTCCGGGAACGTCACATTCGAATAAATGGCTGCGACTTCGAAAAGAATCCATTTGATGCTTAAAACGGCGCGGAAGGGCCTTAAACCGGCGCAATCTAAACCGGCATGCCCCTTCAACATCCTAATCCGGCGCCTTAAACTGGCGCGCCCCTCCAACAGGCCTTAAATCGGCGCGCCCTCCTTACTATGGTTATCCGGCGCGCCCCCTAGCCGCGCCGGTTTAACCCCATTCTGTCCCATCTGCCCCCGATACTTTGTTCTCCTATCAGATTTGGGGCAGGTTCTAGGGGGCATAGCATTCAATGCTACCAAGCTCTGTCTCCACATTTGTTCGACAGCGCAGCAGTGAAGGCATGCATCGACGGTGGAAGCAGCAGAAGATCTCCCGACAAACCCGCGAACGTCCCGTCCTCAGACGAATGCCAGCGTACTGTGCAAATCAACGGAAGACACCGCGGCATGTCAATCCTGTTCGTCCGGCAAACAAGGGCAAGTGGAGGGAGTTTCTTCCGTTTGAGCAAAGAAAGGGCAACCCGTTCTATAAAAGGCATGCCCCACTGGAGAAATAAAAAAAAAGAGAAAGGCTAGAACCCCCGGGGAGCGATTGATCAGAGGAGGCCACCCAAAGAGAAGGAGAGCTTCGTCCCCCGACGCCAGAAAGGTGAAGAAGAAGGGAGGGTCTCTGAGAGAAGAGAGGTGAGCCCTAGGGAGGGGGTAGAGCTTGTGCTCTGTTCCTCTCCCCCCCCCCCCCCCCCGCATGAGTTTCAAGTCCTTCCCCTCCTTTGTGTTCTCCCTTTGCTCCGGGGTAGATCCCCTCCTGTATCTCTTTTTCCCCTTTCCCTTGCGGATGAATAAAAGGAATGATTTTTGGTGAACATGTGTAGCATTCTACTGCTCTGAGCTCCTCCCCTTTCTCCCGATTTTCTTGCCATCCAAGAACCTCGGAGGCCTGCCTCTCTGTGGCACTGCCTTCAGGGGAACCCATCGAAGGGATGCACACTCATAGCCTTTTATGGCATACATCCGTCCCTGTGGAACTTCCACAAAATCACCACATGTAAGCTGCAGGAACTCTTGAAGGCTGGTCCTCGAGTCTCCACACGCACTTATGGGTTAATGGAGGCCTCACTCCGAGTTTTGAGGTTCACCCCGGAGCAATCCGTTTGGTGTTCCCCATTTTTCTATGGCAAGCTTCAGTCCGGGGGAGATGCTGCCCAAATTTTGCCAGACGAAGAACACGTAAGAACAGACGACACGTAAGAACAGACGAACAAATTAAGCCCCTGAATCAAGCTAAATCTCTGAGTTCCTGCATAATAAACCCTTCAAGTAAGACATCCAAATACACATACTCATTCACCTCAACAAATGATAAGAAGCACTCTATTGATTTAAAGCATCAATTGAACAAACAATCTATCCATTTGATCAATCTGCAAGTGGAAGAAACAAGAACAAAAGCAAAAAGAATCAAACCGAATGAAATAAAACCCACAGAGCTTAACCCGGCGCGCCTCTAATCCGGCGCCGGCTAATCCGACGCGCTCACCCCCCGCGCCGGTTTAACGCCACACTCAAAACCACTCTCGAAATATCAGAATAAATAGTGCACCCCCATTCCTATTTGGAGCCCATAACCGGCGCGCCTCCCCTTCTTTGCCTTAACCGGCGCCCCCCCCATTGTGCTTATTCCGGCACGCCATACTGTTCATTGGCCATTAACCGGCGCGCCCCTTCGCATCCCCTTATCCGACGCGCCCCTTGGCTTCCTTAAACCGGCGCGCATCCCACTTTCCATTTAACCGGTGCGCCCTATCTTCTCTTGGTGTCTCCTTAAACCGGCATGCCTAAAAGAGAAAGAATGATTAACCAACAAGAGAAAAGACTTTAAGCTAATGGATAAAACAAATGAAAGGAATATGAAGCCAATAATCAAAGATTACCCCTGCTATAACTAAAATTTTTGTTTCGGGGGCGCTGCCCCCTTGACCCTCGCGACCTGACCGGGCAGGTCGAACCCCGTGACCTGACCGCGTAGGTCGATCCGCGTGCGAGGGCGTATGTTGGCGAGTTCGGGCTTCACACTAAACAAACCGCTCCCCCGGACTGTGCGTGAAGAGAAAAGTAATGATGCCCCGTGGTATCGGACGTGGACCTTGGAATCCCTGACATGGTCATGATCCGTGCACCTCTTGGGCCAATAGTCCATCAACTTGACCCACTTCTACCGAGATCTAATCCCGCATCCACATTAAACTTGCCGTACCTACGGCAGACATCCGTATGTCTTTGTCATTGCCTTCGATGCTTCAAATGCGGACTCTTGTCCGAACAATGAATGGTCTGTTAGTGACCGACATATATACCGGGATCTAATCCCGCATCCGCATTAAACTTGCCGTACCCACGACAGGCATTTGTACGGTTTGCCACCGTCTCTTACGCTACAAACGCGGACTTCCGTCCGAACAAGAAATGGTCCACCAGTGACCGACATGCACGCATACCTTGGGACCTTTGTTTCCCCGGACTGTGTGTGAAGAGAAAATCAATGACGCCCCATGGCATTGGACGTGGACCTCGGGGACCCCGATATGGCCATAGTCTGCAACCATCTCGGGCCAATAGATCATTAATCTGACCCGCTTCTATCGGGATTCAATCCCGCACCCGCATTAAGCTTGTCGTGTCTTCGGTAGACATTTCCACGGTTTTATCGTCGTCTTCGATGCTACTAATGCGGACTTCCGTCCGTACATGGAATGGTCCGTGAGTGACCGACATGCATGCATCCATGAACGTTTACGCCCCAACGCGGGGTCTGTTCAAACGCAATCCGAGTTTTTGCTCTCGCTCTCATTACTATGCACTTTTGGCCATCGGGCTCCTTTTCCTGGCAATCAATCAAGGGTTTTCCCCTCTCCGAGGGGATGTAATTAACGTCGTAGCCTTTATGGTATGACGGGTTCTCAGTCCTGACATGAACCACACAATCGTCTGATTAGTCAGATCGAGCGCACCATGGGCTTCCTTGAAGCCCGAATAAATAGTCACTTAGGTGACTGGCACGCCCACGCACTTAATAAACCTAATAACCAAATAAATAAACGACCTAAATAAAAAGTGCGTCCACACCCCCATGAAGGCCGCCAATCCCCAACCCACACTCCTTTATCCAACCCACACCCAAACCCAATTGGCCTCCGCCCCTCTATCTTCTTCCATAAGGGACACACCTCACAAAACTAGTCAACCCAAACCTCCTCACCCAACCAACCTTCCACTTCCAACCCCAATCCTACCCCAACCTAGGCCTCCACTACTTCCACTCCCAACCCCAACCCAAGTCCGACCTCGCTCACCACCCCGGGTGCACCATGCGTTGGCTATCACCAAACCACCCACCACAGATCCTCCTACCCCATTGGCATTAGAAGAAGTGGCCCACACACTCGGCCACGTGGGGACAAATGCCCCTCCGGACCCTATCCCTACCATGGAGACCACCCTTGTCCAAGTTGAAGGAGAAGCCTCGCACGGTGGTCTTCACCCTACACTGCCCTCTCTAGTTGGGGCCGAGCTCATCTTAGGAGAACCCCTTGTTAATTGGCTAAGGGATAGCCCAATTTGAGAGATCACGGCCCATGTTTGCCCTCCTATGGAGCAAAACCTCCCTATAGTGCCCTTCTCCTATCGCATCACCATCTAATCATCCTACCAAGCAGAGACTTTAGGGGATCTCCTTAAGGGCCTAGCATGACAAATGGAGTTGACTGGCATGTTGACCACAGTGGCCGACCGACCTAGGAGCCTTGACCTCCTACACCTATGTGTCGGGTCTATCACCTTGATTTGCACCGTTGGTTGCTACACTAGCGACCTCCTTCTATTCCTCCCCACACCCGATGAGCCCGACCTTATCCTCAAATTGGAGTTCCTTATATCGGGTAGAAAGCCAAGCCATCCCCTCACGGTAGACCCACCCACCAAAGACTTTGGCCCAATTATTTCATTAAAGGAGGATGATCCACCACCATATTGTGAGGACCTTGAGGTTGACAAGATGAACTTAGAGCTCCTTTCCCCCGGATACACTATTGTTGATCCTTTTGACCCCTCCCAATGGGAGCCCGGGAACCCATGTGGCCCACCCGCATCATTTACCACCCACTCCTTCCTACCCTCACCCACCATGTCGGACCAAGCCCACCTCTCCCAAGTCCCGGGCGACACAAGGGTAGCCTTGACCATGAAAGATCTACACCTAGGAAATAAAGAAGTGCCCCACTCCATGATATCCACCTTCCTAGATCCCTTCGACCCTTATGAATGGAAGCTCCAAGGCCAAACCTTACCCCTACACATAGAAGTCATTTTCGGATTGGGAAAGCATTTGTCTTGGCACACCACATCACTTGGCATGGTTAGAAGGTTAGGCCATCCCACACATACCACTTTAGGTAGGATGCATGGCTGGTCTACCTTCGGATGTGCCAGCCCTCCCCCATCTGTTGTCGTCATCAAGATGGGTCTAGAGCATGATAGCCCCCTGACATTTGCATTCATGCATGATAGAGTCACCTATGGATGCCCCGCCCCCCCCAAGTCAGTCAAATTTAATGATCCCCTAACACATGATAGGTCCATATTCGGTTGTCCTGGCCCACCCTTGCACTCCATAGTCTTCACACCCACACCGCATCATAGTGCATGGCATACGCATTTAAGCAAGCATCCAACAATGAGCGGTGAGTTTCACGAAAAGCGGGCAAAGGCTCACGAGTGCCACTTGGGATTCCAAGTAGGCAACCTAGGGATGGTGATATTGGAGTGGCTCTACCCTGGGGTCACCTCTCAATCGAGGGCACGAGGACTTAGACCTTCCCAAGTTCCGAGTGGCTTTGGCAACCCAGCTTAAGGGTTGGACTTATCGATGGGTTTTGGGATACAACCCACTTTCCACTTGGAGGATCTGGCACCCTCTAAGGGCACCGCAGTGGATCCTAGAGAGCGCCTCGGGCCTATACCCTCCTTTGAGAGAGACACCCTCAGAGAGCCTCCACATATCAGCCTGAGAGCCCGACGTGTGCACACAGAGGCAATACTAGGCAAGTAGGGTACCATCATTAGCAAGAGGGTGTGCCCGAGCCACCTTGAGAGGCTGAAGATCCGTTCCCGGGCTAAGGACACAGGGTTGAGTTTGGAGGTCGTGGCTCGCCCGGAGCTACTTTGGAGGACCACTTCCCCGATGGACCCACACTCGACGGAGTCGAGTTCTTCGCACCCTAAGGGTATGATGGGGACATCCTCGACCATTCCATATTTTTTTGAGGATCTTGTTGCTGGCCAACTGTGTTTCATCTTGTTCGCCACATTTTTCTGAGTCATCGCATGTAATTTTCATATTTTCTTTGAGTCATAATTATGTAATTTTTCTTTTGTTTGAGTCAAGTACCTAGGTTAATGAGTCATCTACCTAAGTGTCATAGGGTTGATTAGTCTGGTTAAATGGGCCCAATTCAGTGGGCTAGGCCCAGGGGTGGCCCTTTCCCCTTGGTTAGTCTGGTCATTAGTTCAAAAGTCATGGACTTATTGTAAATTGTGGGATGCGTATAAATAGGACCCCATTTTCTCCATTTGAAGAAAATGGATATTTAAGAAAAAAATTGAAATCCAATGTTTTATTCCTAGGGTGACAAACCCATTCCCCCCTCTCTCTCTCTCTCTAAAAGGGGCGACCCAGGATCAAATATGAAAATTCCGCAGTGAACCTGCACTTATGCAAATTGTCATTCATTTCTAACTTCAACCACAGCAAATGAAATCCTCAAGCACTTCAAGCATAGCAAATGAAATGCTCAACAATGTCTGTGCACAATGCATAGCCATTTGAGCTTGGTTTTAACAATTAGCATGCTATCCAAGTTTAAGACTAACATAGCTCACCTACACCAATCATACAACCAGTAAAGTATTTATAGGAGCAAATGTTCAAGCAAAATACACTATGAAACCAAATTCAGTTAAGTGAAGCTCACTTCTATCTATGAGATAACTGAACTTAACTCAATCATCCACAAGCTATTCAAAGCTCACTCTCGTCAAAGATCTATCAATGCAAATCAGAGAGATGATATCAAAAATACTTTTTCATACAATGTCTTCGTCAAAATAGCCCGGGGCACAATAATCACCCCCTTCTTGACGAAAATAAAACCCTTTGAAAAATGTGAACATTCAGCTTTCATCAATTCTATTCAAAATAGTAGAAGCAATAAGCAACCTTTTTATAATTCCCCCTTTGTGTCAAAACAAGGCAGTTTAACAAAAATAGGGCAGTTTAACAACAAACATCATGCAAAATCTCATCCAATGCAACGTAACTTATTTCTCCCCCTTTTTGTCAGAGTCAAATAGGGGATTATTAGAAACACAGAAGTAAAGCCATATATGCACAATTAACTCAATGAGATGCACATGTAAAGTAAGGAATAAGCATTCAAGCACATATGCATTCAGTATTCTATATAATAGCAAGCATGTTCTATATGAACATGTTAGGAATATGCTATAGACCGAGAACATGAGTTTCATGAGCAATAGTAAAAGGGTAGTGCTTACAAGAAGTGGTACTGCAAGACTCATGAAATATGACTGATTCAAAATGTACATTCGCACAATCACTCCCTGGATGTATATGTGAAGGATGAGCAATGAAATCTAGACAGTATAGATTTTTAGATTTTCTAAAGAACATAAGTAAGAGCTTTTTCCCCCTACACTTCCATACACCGTGCTCGACTTTTGGTAGCTTCGCACAACCCCAAAATTATTTTTATTTTTAAATAACAAGATGACTAACCTTTTGACACGAGTCATTCCCTTTGTTTCAGGGGCACTTCCCGGTTACTCGGTATCGTCACTTATGATACTGTGGATAAGACACTTTTCAATGCGAGTTTCCTCCTTTATTTCAGGGGGGATTCCTGATTTACTCGATGTCAAATCACACTTATTCACATTTTTGGTGGGGCTGACAACTTTTGCCTCACGAGTCACGTGATTTCTATGTAGGGGATCACGAGCCCTAAAGTGTGTTAAGTGGAATAGGTGAAATCCTTATTAGTTAGAATCATTGAACGCAAAAGTGCAAGTGGTGTGAGAGATTGCATAGAATGTAAGAGATGAATTAGCCTATTCATTGTGATGTTTCCCCCTAAGTGTATGCGCTGTTATAACAAAAATCTCCCCCTTAATATGTGCCATGTAACAACATGTCTACGTCAAAGCAATTTTATTTAGTAAGGGAGTAAGGTCATAGGAGATATCAAAACTGAAAGGTGTGTAAACTATATACACTCAAGCAAGTATCAAAATGGTATTTTCAAGCAAGTTGATTACCGGTACATGGCAGAGAACATAGGTCCGAAGACCATACTCACGCATAATGAAAGCTTCCAGGTGGACGTAATCCACCTTTCCACTGACGTCATTTTATATACCGGTGAATCATGGCATTCATGCACACGAGTATGAAGTATATGCATTTATGTACATGCAGATGCGAGAAGATAAAAGCATGTATGGAAAGCAATTATTATTCACTTTCATATGCACAGAAAGCAAGGTTTGAAATGTAAATGCCATGGAAAGGCTTCTTATGTGCAAAAGATAAAGCAGTATGAATAATTTCATTATGAGAAGGTGTAAAGTGTGAATGTACAAAGCAACTCAAAAGAATTTAACAATCTAACCTGCACACTCCTAATTCTCTTCAAAGAAAATAAAACTGATCAGAGTTTAAAGGTTTTGTAAAAATATCTGCAAGTTGGTTTTTTGTGTCAACAAAAATAAGCTCAAAATCGCCTTTATTAATATGATCTCTTATGAAATAATGTCTAACCTTAATGTGTTTAGTACGAGAATGTTGGACAGGATTTTTGGGCAGATTTATTACAGACGTGTTATCACACATGACGGGAGTGTTTTTCAAACAAAAACCAAAATCAAGTAATTGATGTTGGATCCATAGAACTTGAGCCGCACAACTGCCTGCAGCCACGTACTCGGCCTCGGCAGTTGATAAGGCCACACAATGTTGTTTCTTTGAGGCCCATGAAAGCATGCAGTCCCCTAGAAACTGACAGTGACCGCTTGTGCTCTTACGATCCATTTTACATCCAGCATAATCCGAATTAGTGAAAGCATACAAATCAAAAGAGTTGTTCTTAGGATACCACAAACCAAGGTCAAGTGTTCCATTTAAAAACCTGAAGATTCTTTTCACGGCTGACAAATGAGAATGTCACGTCCCGAGCCTTATGACAGCGGAAGACTCGCTCGAGAAACGTAAACAGTCGGCATGGTAAGCCTCTTGCAAGCAAGAACGATCAGAGCGCAAGACAATCACATACATAAATACAATTGCACAATATTTACTCAAACTCCAACTTTATTTCATAATAATCAAATTCAATACTCAAATACAATCATTAATTCAACTTATTCCAATATACTAGACTCAAGAAAATAGGAAAATTACACAGACTCAATCTAAACAATTTAGACTTCCTAAGTCTTCACTCTCATCTTGACAATACTTTCATTCGCTCTCGGACCCGCTACTTGTATAACCCGAATCCGAATTCGAATCACTTCCATCTCCTGAAAAGATTGGAAATAGATAATGAGCACACTTGCCCAGTAGATATCTTCGCATCAACATGAAGGCACTATTAAAGTAATTAACAATTTAGCTCTAAAGAATAAGGTAGAATCATGCGAATGCGATCAATCACGCGTTTAAACCAAGTAACAAGACGATCATGTAAGATAGAATGAGAGCAAATATGAACTAGTAAGAATGAAACAAGAACATGATATGGCCTTTCATGAACAAGAATGTAACAAGAATGTACTAGCAAGCCACATAATCATCACTCCAGTATCTTTTGCTTATGAGACAGTACCTCGTGAATTTCTGTGGAATATCAAGAAAGTCAAGTATCAATCATGCTGTATTATGTTGTGGATTTTTACTTATTTATAAAGAAAGTACTCCCAGCGTAATGTGATGCAAGTAGCATCATACCCCATGGTTTATAATAGTATGTTTCCGACAATCAGCCGAGGGGACTAGTATAGAGCCCTTGAACACAATCAGTGCTCGATTGCATCTTCAAGTATAAATCAAGTTTTATCCACGCATGTAATAATAAAGTATGGCCAAGAATGTACAATCCTAACAAGCTCTTGATAACGATAATTCAATAAATGATTGCTTCAATAAGAATCATGAGAAATCAAGAATGACTTAAGCAAGGTTATGCTTATGGAAATAAATCGGTAGCATAACGATACATTCTTTATCTTTCATTCATTATATTAGGTTCCTTGATCAATATGATAAGTTCTAGATCATCAAGAGTCTATGTAGAACCTTGGAATATCAACCCTTGGTCAATCCTTGGGTTAAAATACTCAAGTAGTGTGACAGTCGTGTATTGGGCCATTACATTATGTGACGCTCCAGTATTGGGCCGTTACATTAGTCTGAATCCAGAACTAAGAAATCGGGCTCAGTTGAATGTGACGGTCGTACATTGGGCCATTAGATGATCCTGACGGTCCAGTGTAAAGCCGTTACATTACCGATAACCAAAACATCGATAGTGTAATCTAATCAATGGGCTTTAATGGTACAACCAACTCGGTGTCCTAGTGGGAATCTCAGACTCGCGGAGAATTACGGAGGCCTTGAAACAAGATTTCCTAGTCCATTGGAAGGAATATCCAATAGAGAGGTCCTCATGTCCAAGAATAATGTTCCTATAGTGCAAAGTGAACTAAATGAACAACATACCGGAATATGCGCCATGTACTTAAAGAAATGACTCTATAGATGGAAAAGAATGTGTAACAATGTGAAACCATGTGAAAAATAAACTTAAAGTCATGATAACATGTCCAAACTTAACTATCTAAGCTTATTTATAAGTAAACTCTAACTGGTTATCATTCTGTCTCGGGCAGACAGAACACAGTGCCTGACGGTCTAGGATAGGCGCGTTACAATATTGTGACGATTTATCAAGGGGCCGTTACAGTGGTGTAACTCTCCTGCTATGGTGCGTCAGAGACAATAGAATAAATAAAAACAGACCAGAATGTGACGGTCTATCGTAAGGCCGTTACATACATGTGACGGTCTCACGTTAGTGCGTCAGAGAACCTGCTGGCAGTAAACTAAAGTGAAGGTTTATGAAAACATAACATGCCTGAAAATTAACATATTACCACTGTCCTAGTCATGATAACGATGCATAGGACAACTATATGCAAGGGTTTAGTGAATAGACAAGATAATACCTTTTAATTTCTATTTAGGGTTAAAAGATGCATGAATGTATAAAACTATGAAATCATGAAATTCTTAGTCTATAATGCATGAAATCAAGCACAATCAGAGGGCTTTTATCTCTAAAAAGTTGTTTTTACCAATCATGAGATAACCTACCTCTTTTAAGACCTTCAAACTTCGAATTTAATGCTAGGTGCTACCCTTAGACCCTTGTACTTCTTGTAATAAATCAGCAACTTCAATCTGCTATATTTTCTCAGCCTCTTGATCTAAGGATGTGAAATTTTGAGGGTAAGGAGATGGGACTATTGGGAACAAAAAGTTCTAAATGATTGAACTCTAATTACCTCGTTTAGACGTCCTAATCTCTGGATCTTCAGGGGTCTTGCGTTCAGATTCCTGGGTTGCTAAGGTTGAATCAGCAACTTTGGAAGTTTCTATCTTCTTGGTTGCTTGGTATCCTAGCACGAAATTTGAAGAACTATTAGTCTATAATATACTAAACAAAATCTTTTAAAGAACTTACCCGAAATTATGACTCCTTACCTTGATTCTTCACGGGCCAAAAGTAAGGGTCGCTCAGTTCAGAACTAGGTCCTATTTATAGGGTTTTAGTTAGGATTTGAAGATTAGATCGATTCTAGAGTCCTTAATTTATCAGAACCTAATCCTTAAGAGTCCTTAGCAATGTTGTAATCTATCCCAAATCGATCTCTAGTAGATAGGATTTCAAAGTTCTAATCTTTTTACAATTTCCTCACCTTACGGAATCTACAGGATGTAACGGTCGTGTCTAGGTGCGTTACAGGGCTGTGGCGGTCGCCCGATAGACCGTTACTTGTAACGTGTATGGAGTTTCAATTTAATAAAACTATTTTATTCATTTATCCATATAATTATCTTATATAATTAGTATTTATCCTTAAAATACGTGAATAAGCCAATTACCCTTCTAGAATATGGGCCAAACTTGATGGGCTTGGTCTATAAACCTTTTGGACAATTATTAGATAGGCTAGGTTAACTAATTAGCCTTTTGAGCCTTATATTGACTTATCAATCCAATAACCCCTTCATTAATTTATTTAAGCGTTTATAATTTCCAAAAAATTATTTTATAATTCAAAAATTATTTATAAAATCTGGGGCACTACACCATACCCCACTTAGAAGAATTTGGTCCCCAAATTCAATATATGGATTTCGAAGAGTGTACTTACAGTTAAATAATTCTGGGAATCTTTTCCGCATGACTGCTTCGGTTTCCCATGTTGCTTCATATGGCCATGTTTCCTTCCATTGAATCTTGACTATAAGAATATCTTTATATCTTAGTTGACGCACTTCCCGTTCCAGAATCTTTATTGGCTTTTGCTCGTACGTCATATGCTTTTGAATCTCCAGATTATCATAAGTAATAATATGGTCAGGATCATAAACATACTTCTTCAGCATAGAGACGTGAAATACGTCATGAACTCCTACTAATTGTGGAGGTAAAGCCAATTTGTAAGCCACTTCACCAACCCTTTCGAGAATTTCAAATGGGCCAATGAATCTTGGAGTTAACTTCCCTTTAATGCCAAATCTTCGAATACCACGACCTGGAGAAATCTTTAAATATACATGATCTCCTACCTGAAACTCCAAGTCACGTCTTCGATAGTCAGCATAAGACTTTTGCCTATCTTGTGCCATTTTCATTCTTTCTTGAGTGATCTTGATCTTTTCTGTAGATTCCCTGATGAGATCGGGGCCTAGGAATTGTCTTTCCCCTATTTCACTCCAACATATTGGTGATCGACAGCTTTTTTCGTATAAAGCTTCAAAAGGTGCCTATTGTATGCTAACCTGGTAACTATTGTTATATGCAAACTCTACTAGAGGCAAATGATCATGCCAACTACCTCCAAAGTCGATAGCACAAGCCCTGAGCATATCTTCTACTACATGATTTGTTCTTTCCGTTTGACCATCGGTTTGTGGATGAAAAGCTGTGCTGAAATTCAATCTAGTCCCTAGTGACTATTGTAGACCCTTCCAGGACTGTGATGTGAATTGAGGATCTCTATCAGATATAATAGTGACTGGGACACCATGTAGTTTGACAATCTCCTTTATGTATAATGCTGCTAGAATATCCGCAGACCATCGACTCTTTATTGGTATGAAGTGTGCGGATTTAGTCAATTGGTCTATGATTACCCATATTTCATCGTGTCCACCTCTTGTCTTAGGTAAACCCATAATAAAGTCCATCCCTCTACTCTCCCATTTCCATTCGGGAATACTCAAGGGGTGTAATTTACCTGCGAGTCTAAAATGTTCTGCTTTTACTTGTTGGCAGGTGAGACAACGGGATACGAAATCAGCTATTTCTCTCTTCATGGTGGGCCACCAAAAATTTCTTTTGAGATATTGATACATCTTTGTTCCTCCTGGATGAATTGTATATTTGGAATTATGCGCTTCATCTAGGATCAGTTTCTTCGTAGCCTCATGATCTGGTACACATATTCGGCCCTTGAATAACAATCTTCCGTCATTGGAAATAGAAAAATACGGTCTTTGTTCAATATTGGCCTAAACTTTCAGTAATATAGGATCATCATTTTGTAGTTTGACCAGATCTTCTATCAATGTAGGTTGAGCTCGGATATTAGCTATAAAACAATCTTCTTCCTTTATGTCTATATCTAAGTTCAACTGAGCAAATTGGGGAACAAGGTTAGTTACACTGATCATAAGACTTGATAGCATACCCATTGGTTTTCTGCTGAGTGCATCTACTACAGCATTAGCCTTGCCAGGATGATATTGAATAGAAAAATCAAAGTCTTTGAGATATTCTAACCACCTCCTCTGCCTCATGTTAAGCTCTTTTTGAGAGAATAAGTATTTCAAGCTTTTGTGGTCTGAGTATACTGTGAACTTTTCTCCATAAAGGTAATGACGCCAAATTTTCAAGGCGAAAATAACTGCTGCCAATTCCAAATCATGTACATGATAATTTTCTTTGTGACGTTTTAGTTGTCTAGAAGAATAATAGATTACTTTTCCACTCTGCATGAGAACGCATCCTAAGCCAATGCCAGACGCATCCGTATACACTTCGAATCCACCACCTTCCATTGGTAGTGATAAAATAGGAGCTGTTGTAAGATGATTCTTAAGACTTTGAAAGCACTTTTCACAGTCCTTTGACCAGACAAAAGGGTTTTCTTTTCTTGTGAGTCTAGTTAAAGGAACCGTAATTTTTGAGAAGTCCTTAATGAATCTCCTATAATAACCCGCTAAACCCAGAAAGCTTCTTACTTCCGATACAGTCGTTGGCCGACTCCAATTCTTGACAGCTTCTACCTTAGAAGGATCCACAGTAATACCTTCTTTTGAAATAATGTGGCCTATGAATGAAACTTCCTCGAGCTAGAATTCACACTTATTGAGTTTGGCATAAAGCTTGTGTTCTTTAAGTGTTTGTAAAGCTATTCTCAAATGTTGTTCATGTTCATCTTTTATCTGGGAATATATCAAGATATCATAAATGAAGACGACGATGAACTGGTCCAGATATGGCTGGAAAACATTGTTCATAAGTTGCATGAATGCTGCAGGGGCATTAGTTAATCCGAATGGCATTACCACGAAATCATAGTGGCCATAACGACTTCGAAAAGCCGATTTATAAATGTCATATTATTTAATGCTAAGCTGATGATAACCTGATCTGAGGTCAATCTTAGAGAAATATTCTGCTCCCGAAAGTTGATCGAAGAGCTCATCAATACGTGGCAACGGATACTTATTTTTAATTGTGAGTTGATTCAGTCGCCGGTAATCAATGCATAGCGAGAGAGAAATATAACAACTTGTTATTTCTCATGAAATGAAAAATCAATCTTAAAACTAATTAATTATCTTATCCTGGGCTCTACCCAATTCTCACATGGGTATGGAATTTCTTCCTTAGTTCATAGGTAGGGGTCCTTAAACCTTAGACTTATCCTATGACATGATTCTTCTTCCTAAGTCTTGAGACTTAGGCTCTGATACCAACTTAACTGTCACGCCCCGAGCCTTTATGACAGCGGAAGACTCGCTCGAGAAACGTGAACAGTCGGCATGGTAAGTCTCTTGCAAGCAAGAACGATCATAGCGCAAGACAATCACATACATAAATGCAATTGCATAATATTTACTCAAACTCCAACTTTATTTCATAATAATCAAATTCAATACTCAAATACAATCATTAATTCCACTTATTCCAATATACCAGACTCAAGAAAATAGGAAAATTACACAGACTTAATCTAAACAAATTAGACTTCCTAAGTCTTCACTCTCATCTTGACAATACTTTCATTCGCTCTCGGACCCACTACTTGTATAACCCGAATCTGAATTCGAATCACTTCCATCTCCTGAAAAGATTGGAAATAGATAATGAGCACACTTGCCCAGTAGGTATCTTCGCATCAACATGAAGGCACTATTAAAGTAATTAAAATTTTAGCTCTAAAGAATAAGGTTGAATCATGAGAATGCGATCAATCACGCGTTTAAACCAAGTAACAAGACGATCATGTAAGATAGAATGAGGGCAAATATGAACTAACAAGAATGAAACAAGAACATGATATGGCCTTTCATGAACAAGAATATAACGAGAATGTACTAGCAAGCCACATAATCATCACTCCAGTATCTTTTACTTATGAGCAAGTACCTTGTGAATTTCTGTGGAATATAAAGAAAGTCAAGTATCAATCATGTTGTATTGTGTTGTGTATTTTCACTTATTTATAAAGAAAGTACTCCCAGCGCAATACGACGCCAGTAGCATCATACCCCATGGTTTATAATAGTATGTTTTCGACAATCAGTCGAGGGGACTAGCATAGAGCCCTTGAACACAATCAGTGCTCCATCGCATCTTCAAGTATAAATCAAGTTTTATCCACGCATGTAACAATAAAGTATGGCCATGAATGTACAATTCCAACAAGCTCTTGATAACGATAATTCAATAAATGATTCCTTCAATAAGAATCATGAGAAATCAAGAATGACTTAAGCAAGGTTATGCTTATGGAAATAAATCGGCAGCATAACGATACATTCTTTATCTTTCATCCATGATATTAGGTTCTAAGTTCTAGATCATCAAGAGTCTATGTAGAACCTTGGAATATCAACCCTTGGTCAATCTTTGAGTTAAAATACTCAAGTAATGTCACGGTCGTATACTGGGCCGTTACATTATGTGACGCTCCAGTATTTGGCCGTTACATTAGTCTGAATCCAGAACTAAGAAATCGGACTCAGTTGAATGTGACGGTCGTACATTGGGTCGTTAGATGATCCTGACAGTCCAGTGTAGAGCCGTTACATTACCGATAACCAAAACATCGATAGTGTAATCTAATCAATGGGCTTTAATGGTACAACCAACTCGGCGTCCTAGTGAGAATCCCAGGCTCGCGGAGAATTACGGAGGCCTTGAAACAAGATTTCCTAGTCCATTGGAAGGAATATCCAATAGAGAGGTCTTCATGTCCAAGAATAATATTCCTATAGTGCAAAGTGAACTAAATGGATAACATACCGGAATATGCGCCATGTACTTAAAGAAATGACTCTATAGATGGAAAAGAATGTGTAACAATGTGAAACCATGAGAAAACTCCGTCAATACAACATTTGGAAAAAAATCATGATTTAGAATACAAAACTATAGAGTTTTAGCCGATGAAATTAACATAACTTAAAATAATCCTAAGACACATTAACCATGCAATTTGATTATGAAACAGTAACTAAACTTAAAGTCATGATAACATGTCCAAACTTAGCTATCTAAGCTTATTTATAAGTAAACTCTAACTGGTTATCATTCTGCCTCGGGCAGACAGAACACAGTG
Organism: Amorphophallus konjac; assembly: GCA_022559845.1. Lineage (NCBI taxonomy): Eukaryota > Viridiplantae > Streptophyta > Magnoliopsida > Alismatales > Araceae > Amorphophallus > Amorphophallus konjac. The sequence continues at coordinate 157,344,939 of CM040121.1, forward strand.
CCTGACAGTCTAGGATAGGCGCGTTACAGTATTGTGACGGTTTATCGAGGGGCCGTTACAGTGGTGTAACGCTCCTGCTAGGGTGCGTCAGAGACAATAGAACAAATAAAAACACAACAGAATGTGACGGTCTATCGTAAGGCCGTTACATGCATGTGACGGTCTCACGTTAGTGCGTCAGAGAACCTGCTGGCAGTAAACTAAAGTGAAGGTTTATGAAAATATAACATGCCTGAAAATCAACATATTACCACTGTCCTAGTCATGATAACGATGCATAGGCCAACTATATGCAAGGGTTTAGTGAATAGACAAGATAATACCTTTTAATTTCCATTTAGGGCTAAGAGATGCCTGAATGTATAAAACTATGAAATCATAAAATTCTTAGTCTATAATGCATGAAATCAAGCACAATCAGAGGGCTTTTATCCCTAACAAGTTTTTTTTTCAATCATGAGATAACCTACCTCTTTTAAGACCTTCAAACTTTGAATTTAATGCTAGGTGCTACCCTTAGACCCTTGTGCTTCTTGTGATAAATCAGCAACTTCATTCTGCTCTATTTCCTCAGCCTCTTGACCTAAGGATGTGAAATTTTGAGGGTAAGGAGATGAGACTATTGGGAACAAAAATTTCTAAACGATTGAACTCTAATTACATCGTTTAGACGTCCTAATCTCTGGATCTTCAGGGGTCTTGCGTTCAGATTCCTAGGTTGCTAAGGTTGAATCAACAACTTTGGAAGCTTCTATCTTCTTGGTTGCTTGGTCTCCTAGCACGAAATTTGGAGAACTATTAGTCTATAATATACTAAACAAAATCTTTTAAAGAACTTACCCGAAATTATGACTCCTTACCTTGATTCTTCACGGGCCAAAAGTAAGGGTCACTCAGTTCAGAACTAGGTCCTATTTATAGGGTTTTGGTTAGGATTTGAAGATTAGATCGATTCTAGAGTCCTTAATTTGTCAGAACCTAATCCCTAAGAGTCCTTAGCAATGTTATAATCTATCCCAAATCGATCTCTTGTAGATAGGATTTCAAAGTTCCAATCTTTTTACAATTTCCTCACCTTACGGAATCTGCAGGATGTAACAGTCGTGTTTAGGTGCGTTACAGGGCTGTGGCGGTCACCCAATAGACCGTTACATGTAACGTGTATGGAGTTTCAATTTAATAAAACTCTTTTATTCGTTTATCCATATAATTATCTTATATAATTAGTATTTATCCTTAAAATACGTGAATAAGCCAATTACCCTTCTAGAATATGGGCCAAACTTGATGGGCTTGGTCCATAAACCTTTTGGATAATTATTAGATAGGCTAGGTTAACTAATTAGCCTTTTTGAGCCCTATATTGACTTATTAATCTAATAACCCCTTCATTAATTTATTTAAGCCTTTATAATTACCAGAAAATGATTTTATAATTTAAAAATTATTTATAAATTCTGAGACACTACACCCTCCCCCACTTAGAAGAATTTGGTCCCCAAATTCAATATATGGATTTCGGAGAGTGTACTTACAGTTAAATAATTCTGGGAATCTTTTCCGCATGGCTGCTTCGGTTTCCCATGTTGCTTTATATGGCCATATTTCCTTCCATTGAATCTTGACCATAGGAATAACTTTATTTCTTAGTTGACGCACTTCCCGTTCCAGAATCTTTATAGGCTTTTGCTCGTACGTCATATCCTTCTGAATCTCCAGATTGTCATAAGTAATAATATGGTCAGGATCATATACATACTTCTTCAGCATAGAGACGTGAAATACGTCTTGAACTCCTGCTAATTATGGAGGTAAAGCCAATTTGTAAGCCACTTCACCAACCCTTTCGAGAATTTCAAATGGGCCAGTGAATCTTGGAGTTAACTTCCCTTTAATGCCAAATCTTTGAATACCACGACTTGGAGAAATATTTAAATATACATGATCTCCTACCTGAAACTCCAAGTCACGTCTTCGATTGTCAGTAAAAGACTTTTGCCTATCTTGTGCCATTTTCATTCTTTCTTGAATGATCTTGATCTTTTCTGTAGAGTTCCTGATGAGATCGGGGCCTAGGAATTGTCTTTCCCCAATTTCACTCCAACATATTGGTGATCGAAAGCTTTTTCCGTATAAAGCTTCAAAAGGTGCCATTTGTATGCTGGCCTGGTAACTATTGTTATATGCAAACTCTACTAGAGGCAAATGATCATGCCAACTACCTCCAAAGTCGATAGCACAAGCCCTGAGCATATCTTCTACTACCTGATTTGTTCTTTCCATTTGAGCATCTATTTGTGGATGAAAAGCTGTGCTGAAATTCAATCTAGTCCCTAGTGACTGTTGTAGACCCTTCCAGAACTGTGATGTGAATCGAGGATCTCTATCAGATATAATAGTAACTGGGACACCATGTAGTTTGACAATCTCCTTTATGTATAATGCTGCTAGAATATCCGCAGACTATCGACTCTTTATTGGTATGAAGTGTGCGGATTTAGTCAATCGATCTACGATTACCCATATTTCATCGTGTCCACCTCTTGTCTTAGGTAAACCCATAATAAAGTCCATCCCTATACTCTCCCATTTCCATTCGGGAATACTCAAGGGGTGTAATTTCCCTGCGAGTCTAAAATATTCTGCTTTTACTTGTTGGCAGGTGAGACAACGGGATATGAAATCAGCTATTTCTCTCTTCATGTTGGGCCACCAGAAATTTCTTTTGAGATCTTGATACATCTTTATTCCTCCTGGATGAATTGTGCATTTGGAATTATGTGCTTCATCTAAGATCAGTTTCTTCGTAGCCTCATGATCTGGTATACATATTCGGCCCTTGAATAACAATCTTCCGTCATTGGAAATAGAAAATCCGGTCTTTGTTCAATATTGGCCTTAACTTCCAGTAATATAGGATCATCTATTTGCAGTTTGACTAGATCTTATATCAATATAGGTTGATCTCGGATATTAGCTATAAAATATTCTTCTTCCTTTATGTCTATATCTAAGTTCAACTGAGCAAATTGGGGAACAAGGTTAGCTACACTAATCATAAGACATGATAGCATACCCATTGGTTTTCTACTGAGTGCATCTGCTACAGCAGTAGCCTTGCCAGGATGATATTGAATAGCAAAATCAAAGTCTTTGAGATATTCTAACCACCTCCTCTGCCTCATGTTAAGCTCTTTTTGAGAGAATAAGTATTTCAAGCTTTTGTGGTCCGAGTATAATGTGAACTTTTCTCCATAAAGGTAATGACGTCAAATTTTTAAGGAAAAAATAACTACTGCCAATTTCAAATCATGTACAGGATAATTCTCTTCGTGACGTTTTAGTTGTATAGAAGAATAACAGATTACTTTTCCACTCTGCATGAGAACGCATCCTAAGACAATGCCAGACGCATCCGTATACACTTCGAATCCACCACCTTCCATTGGTAGTGATAAAATAGGAGCTGTTGTAAGATGATTCTTAAGACTTTGAAAGCTCTTTTCACAGTCCTTTGACCAGACAAAAGGGTTTTCTTTTCTTGTGAGTCTAGTTAAAGGAACCACAATTTTTGAGAAGTCCTTAATGAATCTCCTATAATAACCTGCTAAACCTAGAAAGCTTCTTACTTTCGATACAGTCGTTGGCCGACTCCAATTCTTGACAGCTTCTACCTTAGAAGGATCCACAGCAACACCTTCTTTTGAAATAATGTGGCCTAGGAATGAAACTTCCTCGAGCCAGAATTCACACTTATTGAGTTTGGCATAAAGCTTGTGTTCTCTAAGTGTTTGTAAAGCTATTCTCAAATGTTGTTCATGTTCCTCTTTTGTCTGGGAATATATCGAGATATCATCAATGAAGACGACGATGAACTGGTCCAGATATGGCTGGAAAATATTATTCATAAGTTGCATGAATGCTGCGGGGGCATTAGTTAATCCGAATGGCATTACCACAAATTCATAGTGGCCATAACTGTTGATTTGTTTTGCCTCTCTTCTTCTTTTTGTTTTGATGTGTGATAAAGATGATAAGCAAAAATCAAAGATCTCAATCAACCTATGAACATGTGAACCATGAACCTAGGCAACCAGAACAAGCTCTAGCATGGGCATGCTATCTCAATCATCAAGCTAAACTAAGGGAATAAAGAAAAACACACGCCGGGGAGTGGAGCAAGAGCAAATAAAAACACACCGCAAGGGTGGAGCAAATAAAGGGAATAAGAGATATGAGATGGAGAGAAAGCTAATGCCCAATACTAAGAAAGAACGTGATCGCCACCAAAGTAAACACAAGCCAGAGACTTGAAAATACCTTGGAAATAGGTGGATGAAGCACCCGCCCACGGGAGAGAGAAAACTAGTGAAATCTGCAGATCAACCGAATGTAACGGTCCAGACCCCGTGCATCACAGTAATGTGACGGTCTCCAGATGGCCGTTATATAAGCCTGACGCGCCTGCACAAGACCGTCAGAAAACCTGCAGTAATAGCTTGTGGACTCTTTTAACTCCAACTCTTCCAGCCGGCCAGAAGACTTGGGCCTCGTGTAGTGAACCTGTAAACCTGCCAAAGAACGTGAAACACAAGAAAACAAACCCAGATTAGCCCTTTAAACAAGCATAGTAGCAATTCTCAAAGAACTTAAGATCATGCAAAAGGAAAGGGAAGTACCGGGAGAGTTTTAGTTTTTTAACCCCTCTGGGCGTTTTAAAAGATAGGAAGGATGTTTAGATGATGAAAACAGATGCAGAACGTGGAAACAAGGAGAGGGACAATGCCTATGATGAGAGGGAGGAGGAAGAACACAATATGCAATGATGAACTTTTAAACTCAAACACAATGAAACGAATACTCCCTTCACCGTGAAGCAGATGGACGTGAAAGATAAGTCTCCTTGGTTAGATATGGCTTCAGAATGTGACAACACTTCGACGCGAACTCCAGATCTTCCTCTCTCGGGCCATGAAGTTAAGGGTGCTATTTATAGGCCCTCAAACTCTCCGGTCGAGCAGAGGATAATCCAGCAAGAAAAGAGGATAACTCTTAGCAAATCCTTGAAGATAATATCACCAAAAGTCCATAGAAACAAACAGAAGGTTCTGAGGATCAGATTTGGAAGAGAAATCACCAATTCAAACTCTTATCTCGACCATGGAGTAGCAGAGAAAAAGCCTGAACTTCCAGGACTCTCTGTTGGATGTAACGGCTACTCGACAGACCGCCGCATGCAAATAACGCGCCAGGGGATACCGTTACATTTAACCTTATCTCAAAAGAGATAAGATCAACGGGGAGAAGATCAAACAAGTTGGACTCTGCAAGATAAGTAACGGCCATGGCTGGATGCGTCGGAGAGAAGTAACGGCTGCACGACAGACCGTTAAAATCAATGCATAGGCCAACGCATAAGCTAGAACAAAGACCTTAAACCTCAGGACTCTTCAAGATGTAACAGCCATGGGATCATGCGTTAGAAACAAATAACGCCCATGCAGAGGACCGTTAGAAACAATGAAGATCAAAATTGATTAAGAGCTTGCTAAGCTTCATCCAATGAAAAGCCACAAGGAACCACACTCAACCAAGGAGAGAAGACCCATAAAATGAGCTTTAAACTGACGAAGGAAACTCTATGAAGAGTGAACAACTTGGAGCATCACATGGATAGAACAAGGAGATGACCCAATTTATCGGTCATAAAACGGGTGTCAACAGATGCTCCTCCTTAACGTCCTCTTTGCAGGGGAGCAAGCAGAGGTGAAGCGAAAGCGAAATGGAACATGGAGATGAAGCGGCAGCGAAGCGGAGTGGACCAAAAAGTGGGCGTTAAGGTAAACGACACCCGTTCTTTACCAACAAGCGATAGGAATTTTCTGGAAAACTTCGAACTGATCACAAGGATAGAGCCAACCGAAGGACGCAAGTCTGGAGGAACTAACAACTAAGGAAAGGAAACACGGCTAGCCGCCGGAGGCAACGGAAAGGAAAGAGAACTGACTAAACTCCAGATAGGGATCTTCAGCCAACCAAATCAAGCGAGAGATCGAATGAAACCTTTCTAATTCAGAGTGTAATGATTCTCCTTATTCGAGATTAAGAACACAGTTATTCACCATCATTGAGACACCTTGAACAGATGAAGCACATGAATGCTCAAAAGATGCGGATGATGCATGTTGGGATAAAGGAAAAGAAATCATTAAAACGAATGCAAAGAAAGATAAAATAACAAGATACTCGAGAATAATAGCTAGACCGGAGAAATCAGGGTTAGGACACCATCGGCAACCACGGCGTGCAAGACAGAACCATCGTCCCCAAACTTTTCCAACCTAACGGCCTATCCAACGATTAAACATGTGAACTTAGATCATCATCATTTTTGTTTAAGGGGAACATCAGATCCCAAAACACATGAATGACTAGCCGGTTCTCGAGATAATATATCATAGATAACATATAGTAATGCATTAAAGGATTTTGAGGGAACAAGATACAATACCTGACTTACCTGCCTGACCGGCAAAGCATGTTGTTTATAGCTTCATTCATGAAAAAGAGTTTAGCCAATAATAATATGAGCATGAAATAAGGCATAACCATTCATACGTGTTAGAAGCATTAATAATATGTGCCATGGCAGAAAATGTGGTCATTCAATCATCAAATGGACCATTTTAATCATCAAGAAGCTTGCAAGCTGTAACGGTCTTCAGAGAGGACGTTATATGAAGTAACGGACCAGACTAGGGCCTTTAGAGATTGGGCGGTTCATTTTCTTCAATGAAACAATCCAAATACAGGTAACAGTCAAAAGAGTACGCGTCAGAGAGTGTAACGGTCGGTCGACAGACCGTCACATTTCCTGAGCGTTCAAAAAAAACAAACCGAACGATCACGGCCTCATTCATTCAACACTCAAGCAACCAAACGCCAAAAATGCTCTCCAAAACCTCAACGAGAGCCACCGGTGACCACCGTCAACCACCAAAGAGATGGCCGGCGACGAGGCTCCACAGCCACCGAAGAAGAGGGAGAGAGGGAAGAAGAAGGCGATACGTCGCCTCCACCGCCGGATAGAGCGGGAAGTGGAACGACGGCCGGAGGAAGAAAAAATGAGGAAGAGAGCTCCAAGGGTGGAAGAAGAGGCTCCAATGGCCAAGGAGGACCAAGGGGAGACCTTCCTAGACGAGGGAGAACCCAAGGAACAGGAGAAGAAGAGGAAGAGGGGCCAAGATCGAGAGGTAGGCCTCCGCCCTAATTTTCAAAATTTTAATTTTTTTGTGTTTTTATATGTGGATGCAAGTGGGAATGGGGGTAGAAAATGGGTCTATGCACCCATTAGGATTGATTGTAGGCCCTTTTGGCCAAAGTGGGAGAGCCATGGAATGCAAAGGAAAAACGCCCTCTAGCAGGAAATGTGACGGTCCTTCTAGTGACCGTCACACACATAACGCGCCACCCCTAGTGCGTTAGAGACATGTGACGCCCCACCCCAGGGCCGTTACATCCACCAGGGGCTAGAACTGTTTTTAGATTTTTCATTTATTCAGTTTTTTGTTTTGTTTTTATTTTATAAATGTTATGCAAATGATTCCATGATGCAATTGACTGACTTATGATTTAAATGAATCCAGGGAAAAAGACGGATGAGGATCTCCTGGCTTCAGATCCGGGCGGTGTACCAGGCACTGCCCGATTACTAGAGAGAGAGATTGGCCGGGATGGGGTTTGCTGAGGTGCTGAGCATCGAGGTGACCAGAATGGACACGCCTCTGCTGTATGCCTTGCACGAGAGGTGGGATCCGATTAGCAGGGCGTTCATCTTCCCGTGGGGTCACATGATCCCCACGCTAGAAGACATGGTGAGGATCGCCGGGCTGCGAGTACAAGGTGCCGCAGTGACAGGATGGACCTACCGAGACTACCGAGAGATGGCCCAGGAGCTGCTGGGGCTAGATTTGATCAGACCGGGGCAGATGTTATCCCAGCTCTCACGATCAGTACTACAGGAGCGCTTAGGACTTAGAGGAGCGGCGATAGCCGTGGGCGAGCTACCAGAGGAGCATCTGGGTAGAGTGATTGACCAGGTGCGCCCACGAGTGGCGGCAGAGGCTGGACCAGAGGAGATCACACCCTGAGGCATTTCCTGATGCTACTGTTCGGGAAGCTCCTGTTCGCGACTCGGGCAGATGTGATCAGCTGTCGGCTGCTGTCGATGATCGAGGATTTAGGCAGAGTTGGAAAGTATGCGTGGGGAGCGGCAGTGCTAGCCTTCTTGTTCGAGTCCCTTAGTACGACGGACCGACAGACGATGCTGGGTGGCTTCTCGCCTTTCCTACAGGTAAATACAATTTAAATGCTTCTATCATGATTTATGTAAATGTTTATGCAAATTGACTGACTTAACTTTTAAATGCAGTTCTGGAGCTATATGTACCTCCCGGGCATCGGACGGGGCACACTACTCCACACCGGCCGCATCCCGATCGCGAGGCGATGGGTGGTTGCAAGGGATCCGGGGTCGATCATCAGATTGTCCCGGGCGATCCAGGACGATCTGGATTCCTTCCCACATACGACGGTAAGCCCGAACTCAAAAAATGCTTTCTAAATGATTTTGAATATTTCTATATGCTTCTATATGATGATTTGATGAATGGACTAATATGCTTTCAGGTGAGGTGGACCCCGTACAGAGGTGAGAGTTTCGAGGGACAGCCATGGGTGGAGGCAGCCCTTTCGTACCGGGGACGAGACATATGGTTGCACTGCATCCATATCATCGAGCCTCTTCACTACCGGCTCGAGGACTCGGGGACTACACCAGCCTGAGGTGACCTTTCCACGCCACAGCGACTACCGCCCGGGGAAGTCAGTGAAGGGAATTAGCGGTGACATAGATTGGTGCGCCCGGAAGGCGAAGTACGTTCACGACTGGAACAAGCGGGGCAGAGCAGTAAAGGAGCGGGATGAGAGTGACGAGGCATACTTGAAAGCCTTCGCTCGACTGTACGGGGACCGGGTGTACCGAGGTACCCGACGACCGGTATGCAACTTCTAAACTCTAAACTCTGAAAATTTTATTCTATATGCACTGACTCATACGCTTTCTAAATGCAGCTAGACCCCGAGGGAAGGATAGCCGAGCTCGAGGGGCTTCTTCACGCCACCGTGCAGCAGCGGGACGAGTACCGGACCGCTTTGGAGCTTCTGGTAAGACTCTAAAAACCTGGTACCTAAAATGATTATGTTTATGATTATGACGTGAATGTGATGGACTGACCAATGATCTCTAAATGCAGCGGGCTGAGGGAGCCCAAAGAGCCGGACCGGATGCACTGTCGACGTCCTCACAGCCTGCCGGGGACAGAGCTGAGCGGGACGCCGAATTGGCCCGAGCGGTTGCCCGGGCCGAGGAGGCGGAGGCCACCCTCGCGGAGCGGGTAAGATGCCAAATGCTAGACTCAAAAAAATGCTTATGTTTGTGCAAATTAATATGTGACTAACTATATGAAATGCAAACTACAGGCGAGAGAGCTAGCCGCAATAGTGGCCGAGGTGAAGCTGGCTCGAACGGAGGCAGAGCGTCTCCAGGCAGAGATGGAGTGAGGACGATTGGAGGCGGAGCAACTCCGGGCAGAGCTAGCTCGGTCACAAGCTGAGGTGGAGAGACTCCGAGCCGGGTCGGCGGACTTGGATCGTTATCGGACCGAGGCACGGGACACGCGGCGTCAGATCTTCGAGTTGAAGATCGAGCTACGGACGATGGAGCGGATGGTGAGAATGATGGGCCGGGGACCAGAGCGGAGTGCCTCCCAGAGTGGGGCACGGAGGAGTGCTGCCCCGAGCGGCTCGATAGGGGATTTCCTTGCCAGCTCCTCTGGCCAGCGGAGGAACGAGAGGGCAGAGAGAGGACAGCAGGAGGAGAGCGCCTCTATAGTGCCACCCGTGAGGAGACCCGAGGGCCGAGATGATGATGGCAGCCCGGCGGATAAGCCGGCCGAGTGATGCATATTTTTCTTTTTGTTTTTACTTGTACATAACTTATATGAAAATGAAATGAAAATGTGAATTTTTGTGTGTTTTGTCATGACTTGTATGTGAATGAATGAATGTGTATGCAAACAGGTGATCATGTGAAAATGAATGGGAATGAATGCAAGGAAAATGCCGAAAAATGCATGTGGATGTGTGAAAGAATTGTGTGGATGAAACATGATATGTGAGATGGACAGGATGAACGGAAGTATGTAAGACCGCTAGGTCTAAAACAGAGGCAGGAAGGAATAGTTCAATCACAACAGCAGACAATGTAACGGTCTAGGTCCAAACCGTCAGGATCAAGTGACGGCCGTCAGAGGGGACAGAGGCCAATTTTGTAGAACTGAGCAGCAGAGAATATAACGGCCTATAGCCAGTGCGTTATAAAGATGTAATGGCTAAGTGCTAGACCGTTAGATTTGACAAAACAAGATCGAACTATGAATGTATAGACCTCGTTCAAGTGATGTATAGATGATGTATAGACTTCGTTTTAGCTAAAGAATGCTCAGACTTTGAAGGGTGTATGGACTTTGGGCAAGGAATGTATAGACTTGGTTGTACACACTTGGATGAAGAATGTACAGAGTTGGAGGATGGATGGACTTTAGATGAAGACTTGGGGAATGTATGGACTTGAGACTGTAGAATGTACAAACCTGAGGAATGGATGTATAGACTAGACAAACGTGCAGACTTGTATAGACTTCAACGAATGTACAGACTTGGGGAGCCATGGAATGTATAGACTTGAGGCTGTGTGGACCTCAAAAATGTGTAGACTTGAACATGATGTATAGACTTGAGGCTGTGTAGACTTTGGATGAAGACTGTACAGACTTGGGAAATGCATGGTCTTTAGACCTGATGTACAGACTTTGGGAAACGCCTAGGACGTATAGACTTCACATGATGTAGATTTGGATGAAGAATGGGATGCATAGACTTTAGCCAAAATGTGCAGACTTGGATGAAGAACGTATAGACTTGGGTCAAGAATGTACAGACTTGGGGAATGTACACACTTGGATGAAGAATGTACAGACTTGGGGAATGTATGGACTGTATAGACTTCAACAAATGTATGGACTTGAACAATGTAGACTCTGCATGATGTGTAGACTTCAACACGAAGTATGAATGTGCAGACTTCAAGATGCTGTAAAGACTTCAAAGTGATGTATAGACTAGGATGACGAATGGGATGTATAGACTTTAACAAAATGTACAAGAAATGTGACGGTCCACGCACAGCGCGTCGGGGTTAGATAACGGTCCTGAGCAAGACCGTTGAGAATGATTGACCAAGAAGAAAACAAAACTGATCAGCAGAGAATGTAACGGCTCAGAGAGAACACGTCACGAGAATATAACGGTCTGATGCTAGACCGTTAAGATTGACAGAACAAGGTTGGACTAAATTTAAACCCACAGGAAATGTGACGGCCCAGAGCTGGCGCGTCATAGTCAAGTAACGGTCCGACGACAGACCGTTATATCATGAATTGTACTCCGAGACGGATTGAGCCGTAAGGGGCAAAACTCGAGATAAGAAGCCCTTGATCCGTTCTAGATTTCTCCCGAACTTAAGATAACGCCTTCCAATCCAAATCTTATCACTTTAAAGCCAAAGCCAAACCTTTAAAACTTGGAAACCTAGCCAAAATCGTATCTTTCTGAATCCCTACTAGAAGGCTGAAAAAAACCCTCCTAAGGGCTGAAAATAAGATGAAGAGAAGCTTCGAGGTGATGGCTATGGAGGAGAGAGTCTACACTGGACCCAAAGCTGCAAGAAAAGAGTATGGAGAGTTGCAAAGGCTAACCTCGATTCCCAAGCATCTAAGCTCTAATGCTCAAAGAGTGGTAAGCTTCCATAACTTAACCAAGTTCAGAAATTTCTGCACTTCATCTTCTTCCTCATGATTTTCTTTTCCTTCTTAGCCCCTTCCCGGTCCAAGATGCTATTCTAACCTGAAGTGGGTGGCTCCCATGATAAAGGCACTCCCTTTAGAGGTTACATCAATCCTTAAAGCATGGCACCTTCAACCTCTCTTGGTCTTAGGCAAGAATTGATGTGACACCACCTTGGGGTGATGGTCACAAGACCAATGCTTCTCGGACCTAAGTATGCAAGCACAACCACAAGGCTAAGAAGCCTACATAAGCGGACCTTCGTATGGCGCACACACTTAACCCGGGGGTAACTCGGGGATGCCGAGTCGAGGAAATGGGACAAGCCCCTTGCTGGTAGAGGGCCAGCAAAGTCTAAGGCAAACCTCCTCTTGAGGGGCGGATACTCAACTCAAGGTGTTGGCCTTGGCCGAGGGACGCGGATCACTCACTCACACCCACGGTGGTCACACAAAGTGCGGTGGAGCCTTAAGATCGGGCGCTCTCTTCCTTACCGATGGCGCAATTGAAGAATATTAAATGAACAAGGATAATTGAGAGCAAGGGTCGAGATTTTGCCTAGCCAGTTTGAAGAAACCGACTCCGGTCGGAGACGTGGGCGAGCGGGGAAGCGTGTGTTCTCCACACGCCGCGCCGATGAAGCTTCGAACCTGAAATTTAAGATTTACATGCACTACGCCCCTTGCAAGGGGGTTGGTCTAGGGGTGGGGGTTCAAATTACAACCAAAAATATTCCTCCACGCAGGGAGGGGCCTTCAGCCGGCCAAGCGGGGAGGGGAGAAACGGGGAAAGTATGCCGAATGAAGACCGAGATCGGTTCAGTCTTCTCTCTGCGAGTGTTGATAGTCGGTCGAAGATGTTGCTTCTGTGACTTCTCCTGAATTTTTTTGGGGACGAAACCACTTGGAGAATCTTTGTATTTAGAACAGGGTGACTCCAAAATTTTTTAAATTTCTTCAGACACCGCTGCTGGTCGGGGTGGGGGCTTGAACAGGGTTACAGACCCTCGGATCTGACAGTTTCAGGTTCCCAACAGCAGGAAGAAGATGGTGCCACGACAGCTCCTGAGCTCAGAATCAGGTACCGCTGGAGTCGTTGGAACCTTTGACGAGTCCTCTTCGAAGCAAGATTGACGGGGATGCCAGCTGATGTCGGGGTCGACCGATAGGCTCTGAACACTGAGGAGAGGTCAGTGCAGACTGAGTGGAGGTAGATTCGAGTGCCTAGAGGAAATAACTCTTGCGAACGGATGCCGATTGGAGTTCCACCTCTTGATTCTGAAAGTAGACAGGTCTAAGAAGATCTTTATAGAAGAACTTTTGTCCTAATTCACGCTGGATTTGTAGTGGCAGAGCTTCCAATCACGTTCAGGTGCTCTGTAAGGAGAGCTTCGCGTAGTTGAGGGAGAACTGCTCTTCCGAGCAGCTCGGTGCTTGGACGACAAGAAAACCACCGCCGTTACGAAGAAGACAGGCAGACGCTTCCGTGGGTACCTCTTGGGCCTTCAGATTCACGGGGAGGTGGTCGGGGTGGCCGCTGCTAGCAGGTAATCCTCTGCAGGTCGCTAGCTGCAACCAAGTTCGCCGAAGTAGATACCCAAAGACCTTGAGTTGAGGTGGAGATGTTGATGAATGGTGAAGGGGAGGGGATGAATGATTGGTAGGGAGTATGGGGGAGGTGTGGAGGATGGCTAGGGGTGGTGGAGGGGCTGGAGAAGGGGGAGGGCGCAGGGGGTTTGTTTGTTCACTTACTCTAGATGGTGGAAGGTGGGGGTGATGGAGAAGAACAATGGGAGAGTGGAGGAGATGAGAGGGAGGGGGGGGGGGCGACCTAGGGCTGTGGAGGGAAGGGGGATTTCGAAATTCAAAGGCCTAGGGAGGTGGAGGGGTGCTTGGGGTAGTGGGATGGGTGCTTGGGAAAGTGGGAAGGGTAGTTGGGGGTTGGGTGGTGAGGAGAGGATTGGTGGAGGGGGTCTTGGGAAGGGGTGGAGTATTGATGAGGGTTGTGGGGAATGGGAAGAGGCTTTAATGGGATAGGTGGGGAGTGGAGGTGGTTGGGAAGGGAGGAGAGAGAAAAATTTTGAAATTGGGGGTGGGGGAGGAGAGAGAATGGGGTTCGCCCCCCTTTAGAGAGAGAGAGAAGAGAGAGAGAGGGGAATCCACCCCTTAGAGAGAGAGAGAGAGATTTTCACAATTGTAGTGGAATTTCAAATTTTCTTTCAATCATTCATTACCTCAAAATGGAGAGAGTGGGGTCCTATTTATAGGGATCCCACAATTTACAATAAGACCCTAACTTTTGACACATTGACTAATAACCAACAAGATAGGGGCGCCCATGGGCCAAGCCCAATGAATTGGGCCCAATAGCTAACTAATAAACCTAATGACACACAAACCCAGGGAAATAAGCACAAGACCTAGGGACATGACTCAAATAAAAGGGAAATTACAATGATATGACTCAAATAAAATAAAGAAACATACATAAGACTCAAAATAAATGACTAGACCATGATGTACGCCTCTGGGGTGACGAGAATGGTCAAGAGTGTCAGGACGGATGGTGATGACCTTCCAAAAATTGATATTAGATTGGCCTAGTATTTCAGCCCTCATAGAATTGTGGCATCCACAAACACATACCTTCATCTTCCCTTCCTTCGAAGCAACAGTCCTATTAGAAGAGGTAGAAACCTACCTAGCCCTTCCTAAGACTAAGGCAGGGGATGAAGACCTAGTTTGTTACACGATTGAGCCTATTGACCCGTCCTTAATCTTGAGTGATTTCATCCATAATCTAAAGGACGTGAGGACCATGATCAGCCCACACCACATACACTTGATACCCTTGGCACAGTGGATAGTGTCCCATTGCAAAAACCAGTGGGAGAGACATGAAGCAATAGCCAAGGCGGTGGCGGTTTGCTTATGCGGAGTTTTCCATTTCACCACGACCGACCACCTCTTAGATACCCAAAATCTCAGCATTATTAGTGGGTTGTGGTGGGGAATGTTCATCTCTCAAGCGATCCTCTCATATCTCTATGAAGGACTAACCTCGGCTTGCCTAGGAGGACCCTTATTCGGTTCCATGATACTCCTTGAGTGTTGGATGGAAGTGAGAATCAAATTCCAACCAAAGGAAGACAAAACTTCTGCTAGCCGGATCTTCGGGAGCCACCCTCTCTTCTTCATTGGAGGGGCATCTGGATTTTCTTCACAGGTTGAATGCAAGACAGCAGACAAGAAAACTCGGGATGAATGGCGGCTCTTCTTCAAAAGCCTTCCCAATAGACAAGTTCATCATGCGACCAAGAATCCTTCGGAGCACTCTTCTTAGAATACCGCAGCGTCAAGGCCTGGACCTCCAACTAGTTAGAAATGATACCATGGCGATCTACAACCCACACTGGTGCCATCTTCAGATCGGGCTACCTCGAACTGAAGTTCCTGCACTATCACACTACCCTCCCCTTCTACCTAGGAAGATGGGGACCAAGGAAGATGAGAGAGCAGTCCGGAGCGTGCTGACCATGTGGGAGATCAGCAAGGTGCGTTCGTGGCAAGAAGAAGTGGAAGAGAACGACGAAGCACGCCGCGGTTATGTGAAAGAGTTGAGGAAGATCTGCCCTCTTGCGGATAAGAAACTGAATGTAGCTTGATTTTCTTTTTGAACGATGTAATTGACAATCAGAGTTGGAATTTCATCAATCTTGTGTTGCATTAAGTTCATTTGAATAAGATGGGATTGCCTTGGTTGAATGGACATGAACTTTATTTTGATTTGGCTAGAATGATCAGCAGAACAGAGCTTCTGGAGAATGTAACGGATCGGATCAGTGCCGTTAGAAGGATATAACGGTGGGGAGATAGGCCGTCATAATGTATGTTCTGAGAACTAAATTCTCTGGAGGAAGTAACAGTCCAACGATGGACCGTTGGGAAGAATAACGGTCGTTCCCCAGGCCGTTAGAGAGAGAGTTGCTGAAAGAATCAAAGCCGACGTTCTGAAGGAAAGTAACGGTTTAATCAAAGACCATTACATGAGTGTGGCGGTCCACTGATGGCGCGTTACAGCCCTGAACCTACATAGTTATGAGATTTCAGCTTTGTTCTTGGTCCTGCCTTATACACACACTTAAACACGGAACAAGTTAGATCTATTCTTAGACTCAACCCCTTGCCTTGAAGCAAGTTAGATAATGACTGTTTCTTGATATTTGGTCAAGGGGTGGAGCCTTATTAAATAGGCAGGAAAAAATCATAATAGAACTGATGCGATGCATGCGATGCATATGATGGTTTTTTTGGATTTTGGAAAATATTCAAATTTTTGTGAATTTTGGAACTATTTGATGTTTTTTGATTCCGAAATATATGATTTTTTTTGTTTGATTTTGGATTTTTGATGTTTTTGGATTTCAAAATATATGATGTTTTTAGATTTTTGAAATATATGATGTTTTTGGATTTTGAAATATATGATGTTTTTGGATTTTGAAATATATGTTGTTTTTAGATTTTGAAATATATGCTGTTTTTGGATTTTGAAATATATGTTGTTTTTGGATTTTGAAATATATGTTGTTTTTGGATTTTGAAATATATGATGTTTTTGGATTTTTGAAAATCAACGCTTTCCCTTAGCAATGTGAGCCCTCCGTACCGTATTGAGAGTCCCGAGGTTGGCGTGCAATGAAGTGACAAACCCTGACCAAGGCCCAGATTTTCATGACGGTGTTTCTACCAGGGCCATACCCAGGGTACTAGTTTCAATCCTGAAAAAAGAAAATAGAACACGGGGGCTAAGCTTAGGCCAGACTTAGAAGCTTTTAGGACTTGGGTTCTTCTCCAGATAACCCACTAGAAATTTGGTCTGTTGCACCGGGGCTTTGTGTCCGTCATCGAACCTTAGTCCACTCTAGGCATGCATGCGACCGGACTCATTCGTCCCGCGGGGAACTATACTGCCACTCTTGTCATGCCTAGATTCTTTTTCTTGCCTTTCTGGAGCTTTGGAATCATATTCAATAGACCTTTGAGATGATGCTTTTGATTTTATCCTTTGCTTTCTTTTTTCCTTGTTTCTTTGCTTGTGGCATCAGGTCATAACGGACTGCCCCTATTTGAGACCTCCTCTTATCAGGGTGCCTGGATTGGTTGTCGCCTCCTTATTCACATCTTGCCCCTGGATTCAGCCGATGAAAGGAACGAACAGGGACTTCGACTTTCCCCCAAAGCATGGCGGAGGAGAAACGGTGTCTTTTAAAGCGGGAAACCTGACCAGGGATGTTGTGTAGTGTGTGGTTGCCTTACTCAGGATCCTCTTTAGAGAAATGGAGGAACATCTTGCTGCCGGGGTGGCACGGGTTAGACTCTAAGGAAAGAAACGTTTAAGGTACAACCCATTCCACGGGTGAGAGAGCTCCTCACCTTCCGCGTTTACTAGGTGATAAGCATTCCCTGGATAAGTCTCTTTAACGACAAACGGCCCTTCCCAGTTAGGTTGTAATTTAGACCTAGGTCCTGCAGACCGAATGAATTTGCGTTTCAAAACCATATCGCCTTCTTGAAATTTACGTTCAATTACCTTCTTTTGAAAATAACGCGAAATTCTCTTTTGATAAACGGATACGTGATCGGCCGCATTCATCCTCTTCTCACCTAAGAGTTACAGCTGAACCAGCAACGCCTCTCGACGTTCATCGAGATTAAGTTCCTTATCAAGCTGCACTCTAAGGGAAGGGATCAAGATCTTATATGGGAGCACCACCTCCATCTCGTAGGTAAGAGCATAGGGAGTTTGTCCCGTGGGAGTATGGACGGAGGTGCGGTAAGCCCACAGAGCTTCCACTAATCTTTCTGGCCAATCGGAAAACTTATGAGATTCGCATGTTTTCTTGATGATTTTAAGAAGGGTTTTATTAGTGGCCTCGGCTTGACCGTTGCCTTGAGGATAATATGGAGATGAATGATGCAATGCAATATTGAACTTCTTACATAGGTCCTTGAGCTCTTGGGAGACGAACTGGGGTCCGTTGTCGGTGATGATACTGCTTGGCACTCCGAACCCCGAGATGATATTCTTCATGATAAAGCGGCACACCGTTGAAGCTTTGATCTCTGCGTACGCCTCGGCTTCGGCCCATTTGGTGAAGTACTCAGTGGCGGTAAGGATAAAGGATTTCTGCTTGATCTGAGAATTAGGATCACCGAGCGGGCCGACAACGTCGAAAGCCCACATAGAGAATGGCCAAGGAGCTGAGAGAGGATGGAGAGATGAAGCTGGAGCATGGATTTTATCAGCATGGAGTTGGCATTTAAGACACCTCCGGACATAGAGGGAGCAATCTTCCTCTAGAGTGGGCCAGTAGTAGCCCTGCCTAAGGATCTTCTTCGCTAGAGCCTGGCCATTGACATGACCTCCACACTCACTGGAATGGGCTGCTTCAGCCACTTTCCAAGCCTCATTATCATCTAAGTATCTCATGAGCATTCCATTAGTAGCGCGCCTGTATAGTTCTCCTGCAACAATGGTATACCTTGAGGCGGCTCTTCTTATTGACTTACGTTGCTCGGCGTTTGCCCCTTCTGGGAATGATCCTTCTTTGCAAAACAACTCAATTTCGTGATACCAAGGTAATTCTTCTTCATCCAGAATCTCTTCTAGCACTATTAGAGATACTTCCTTGAGATCTTCCTTCTCAGCCCTCGCCTCTACAGCTTTCCTAAGGTCGATGAACCAAGGATCCTGAAGAGAGGGTGCGTCCAATCTCTGAACGACGATAGTCTGAGTGTTCCGACTGAGAGGGAAGGATAGAGAGGAAGCAAGAGATGCTAGAGTATCGGCTAAAATATTCTGAGAGCGCGGAGTATGGATATAGATTATCTTACGGAATTATCTCGCCAGAAGCGTGACCAAATCTTGATATGGCTTGAGTTTGGGGTCACGAGTGCGGTAAGTGGATAGAACTTGCCGCAAGACGAGCTGAGAGTCTCCTATGATATTTAAATAGCGCGCACCTAGGAGATAGGCATGCTTCAGTCCAGCTAAGAGAGCCTCATACTCAGCGATGTTGTTGGTAGCAGGAAACCGAAGTTGATAAGCAAAAGGAATAGTCACTCCCTCTGGAGTGAGTAGAACAGCGCCGATCCCTCGGCCTTGAGAATTGAGCGCACCATCGAAGTGCAGAGACCAAAAGGGATGATGGGTGAGTACAGAGAGATGCTCATCAGGGAAATCGTCCTGAATGGAGTAAGTGTGAGGAATAGGAAGATGGGCAAGATGCTCAGCGATGGCGTATCCTTTGACCGCCTTCTGAACGACGAATGTGATATCGAATTGGGAGAGGAAGCTCTGCCAGCGAGCTAACCTACTAGAAAGGATAGATTTTTCTAAGAGATAGCGAATCAGATCCATTGTAGAGATCAACCTAACTAGGTGGGCAAGGAAATAGTGTTTAAGCTTCTGAGCTATCCACACTAAGGTGGCACAAGTCTTCTCCATAGCGGTGTATCTGGACTCAGCTGGGTTGAATAACCGAGAGAGGTAATACGCAGCCCACTCTTTCCCTTCATCATCTACTTATGCTAAGACCACCCCTAGGGAGTCCTCAATAACCGAGATGTATAGGATCAGTGGTTTCCCAGGGACCAGAGGTTGCAAAATCGCGGGATTGGATAGATATTCCTTTAAGTCCCCGTAGGCCTTCTGACAGTCTTGATTCCATTCAAACTTGACCCCCGCCTTAAGCAATTCATAAAACGGATGGCATCTTTGAGAATGTTGGGATATGAACCTTCTAATGAATTGCAATCGACCAATCAGTCCTCGAAGTTCCGTAATGTTCTTAGGCGGAGGCATGTCCATGACGGCCTGTGCTTTGTTAGGATCAATCTGGATCCCCCGTTTGCTCACTATGAAACCTAACAGCTTCCTTGAAGAGACTCCAAATACGCACTTCTTTGGATTCATTTTGAGCTTGTACTCCCGTGCTCTTTGCAGCACCTTAGCCAGAATAGAGGGGTGTTCTTCTTTGGTTCTTGACTTCACCAGAATATCATCCACGTAAGCTTCCATATAGATATGCATCATGTCGTGGAAGATGGCCATCATCGCCTCTTGATAGGTGGCACCTGCGTTCTTCAAACCAAATGGCATAACCACATAACAGCACGTGCCCTAGGGCGTGGTGAAGGAGGTTTTCTGTTGATCCTCCGGAGCGAGACAGATCTGATTATAGCCTGAGTAACCATCCATAAATGACAGATATTCGTACCCGTCGGTGCTATCGACCAAGACATCAATATGAGACAGCGGGAAATCATCTTTTGGACATGCTTTGTTGAGATCCCTGAAATCGATGCAGATACGCACTTTTCCATCCTTCTTGATAACAGGGACTATGTTCGCCACCCACTGAGGATATAGAACAACTCTAATGAATCTGGCCTTATACAATTTGTCGACCTCTTCCTTAATCCTTAAGGCCATTTGGGGGTGAAATCTCCTTGACCGTTGTTTCACAGGTGTTGCCCCTGGTTTAAGCACAAGTCGATGTTCCACTAAAGAGGGGTCAAGACCTGGCATGTCCTCATAAGACCAGGCGAAAGAATCGCTATACTCCCTCAGAACCTTGATCAAATCTTCTTCTACTTGTGGAGGGAGATTAGCGGCAATAATGATGGGCCTTGGGTCTTCTTTAGTTCCCAAATTGATTTCCTTTGTAGGTTCATCCACTGCCGACGACGGCTCGTCGAATTTCTTAAGTCCTTGTGCATAGAAATTAGCAGTGTCATCTACGTCGCTGTCCTCATTGATCGGATCTTTTCCATTCAAGATTTCATAGACACCGAGTCCGTCATCGCTCCACACCCCTTCTATTTCTTCTTCCTCTTCAATCATAATTGCCATAGCAACAAATTCTGGACACTTCAAAAGGGCATGACAACGCTGAGCTAGATCTTGCAAGAACCTATCAGGGACGGATTTGGGAGGACGCGCAAGCGGGCGCAACTCAGAGGAGGAAGGGTTGGACGACCTAGAACAAGACCCTACTTCTCTAGACCTAACTGACTCTACTTCCCTAGACTCGATAGACCTTAATCCTAACCTTGGAGGAAGAAGACCTAGTGGAAGGGAAGGAGCAGGGGACTCGTGCCCCTGGGAGGAGGATGGAGACAAGGTAGCATAATATTCCACTGAAAACTCCATTTCGAATTTGACGTTTTTATTTGGAGATCAGTGGAGACTACACAACAAGATGGAGGAGGTGGGAGCTGCATGGGAAACAGCTCGGGGAAGATGCAATTGAAGAAAGGATCGGAAGACGAGAACCATATCTCGTGGAGTTGGGCGTTGGGGGGAAGAGGAGTGAATAGAGTGGATAGATCAATGGGCGAGCAGTGCCCGCAAGCACAGGGAACAAAGAGAATCTCTGGTGGATCACTAAAGGATGGATTTATCATGATAGGAGGAAGACGGGGTAAGAATTCCCTCTGCTGTAGGAGAGATTGAAAGCGGGATGGAGACCAAGAAAAGATAATCGACGAGCTCTCCTCCTTCCGCAGATGCTGAGCCGGCTGCTTCTTCGGCCTCCACTGATCAAGCTGAACCTCTTGCTGCTGCTGGCAGTCTTCTTCATGAAATAGCCCCTGAAGGGCTGGACCATAGTCAATCACATCATCAACTGGCCCCCTTAGCACTGGGGGTGCACTGGCAATCGGACAGACTGTATCTTCCCTTGGCGGAGCTGGCCGTGGAGTTAATGTGCCAAGCTGGAGAGGCCCTCGAACAAAGTGTTGACGGTAGTCCCAGGTGAGTGGCCCAGAATCACCCATCATAGATAATGCCGTCTCTCGGTAGCCGAGACCTCTTCTGTTCATTTTCCTGCCCTTAGGAATGGGCTTAGTTCGTCCATGCAATTGAGCACCGAGGCCTCTCCCCGGTTGATAGCCTAGCTTCAGTATAATGTCCCAGCCCTTGGAATCTCAGATCTGGGGATTCACCTTGATGTCAACTGTTGCGGTGACGGGCTTGCGAGGTGCGTAAGCCCAAGGAAAGTCAAGATCTAGCACTGACATAACGGGCCAACTGCTTGGCCACAACGTGGGAAGAACTTTCTCTGAAATAGCCTTCACTGATTGGACCGTGGATAAGCTTTTGACTTTGACGACCCTCCCTTGGAAAGGGAATTTAATGCATTGATGTGCAATAGGGGGTACGGCATTGAGGGTGTCGATCCACGGACGACCCAAGATAGCCTTGAACATAGGGTCAATGTCCAGCACATAGAATTCCACGGGCATAGTAAGGGGCCCAAGCTCAGCTTGAATGGTGACAATCCTGTGACATGCCCGCCGAGAGTTGTCATAAGCAGCTATGGTAGTGGGAGTTGGGCGTAGAAGTTCTTCTGATAGATTACAAGCCCTTAGAGTGCTGAGCGGGCACACGTTGATAGATGCCCCTGTGTCAACTAACGCTCCATCAATGCTGACTTTGTTTAGAATGATGGTAATGCACAGCGGCATTTGCCGAGCTTCTGGTGGTGCTAGCTCAGTTTCAGAGAAAGTAATGGCTGGCCCCTTGGAGATTGTTGCCAGTGCGGTAGGTAAGCTATCAACTGCCATGTCTTCACTAACCATTACCTTTTGAAGAAAGTCTCTTAATGCATCTTGGTGAAGGATAGATCTCTTAATCAGTTCCAGCACAGATATCTTGGCGGGCACCCTATCCAAATGATGTAATAGATCATATTGGGTCCCGGGTAGTGGCTCGGCCTCTTCTTGTTCAGCCGTCGGTTGGGAAGACTGGGGATTGGAAGTGGAAGGATAGTTTCGGTGGAACATGCGCCTGCTCCGTAGGGCGAAGTTATATGCTGCCGCGGCCTCAGATGGGCTTAGGATAAGTGATTTAGTAGGCCCAGTGGGATGGATGAGGGGTGCGGAAGAGGGTGTGGTGGAAAGGATAATAGGCGAGGGGTTAGTGGCAGTGGGCGCGAGCGGTAATGGGGATAGAAAAGTGGACGGAGGTGTGATGAGTGGAGGGTTAGACGGAGGTATGGCGATAGTGGATGTAAGCGCGAGCGGGGAGGGGGTGATGGTAGCGGTCGTGAGCAATGGTGAGTGCGACGGGGGCGCGGGTGATGGTGCGTGTGATAGAATAGGGGTAAATGGGAGGACGAGTGGTGGAGGAGTTTGGTGTGTAGGTATAAGGATAGGGGAAGCAGGAGGATTATGGTAGTTGTGGTGAAGGGCCATGACCTGCGGCGTGGAATTATCATCGTCGAAGGACCACCCGGGGTTAGGAGCCGGGGGTTGGACGACATTGACCTGAGCTGGTGCCGGCAGCGGAGGCTGCGGAGCAGGAGGATGGTTTGGCATTGGGTTTTGATGAATCCCCAGGTCTTGCACCGGCTGCTGTTGCTGTTGCTGCTGTGGCTGTGGTACCTGTTGCTGCTGTACTTGCTGCCTTGGCGGCTGCCTTCTCTTCTCTTTGATTTCTGTGATGGCCCGGTGCATTTCGGCCCAATCTATCCTCTGTCCTTCATGAAGATCATATACTAGGTCCCGAAATTGAAAACACCCTTCAATGGTATGTCCCGATTGCCTGTGGAACATACAATACTTCGTCTGATCGACGGCCGGATTCCAGTTGGGCCGTTTCGGAGGGAGCTGTATGGCATTAACCGACATAAGAGCCGAGAAGATGTCTGTGAGTGTTTCTGGCAAGGGTGGGTACTAAGCTCTCTTAGGAGCCGGGCACTTGTTACTAGGGTTGTTGTTGTAGCCGTTGGGTGGAGGGACGATGTGGTATTGCGAAGGTGGTGGTGGTTGTTGTGGAGCGGCGAAGGTATTTTGTGGAATGGTGAAGGTGGACGGAGGGTTTTGCAGGGTGACTTGGAAGTTCTGGGGAGCGAGAGTCTGGGGGGTGCGGCGATTTTGAGGGAAGCGGAAGGGTGTGGCTTGGAATGGGAAAGCAACGGCTTGAACTTGCTCGTTCGTTTGGACCCCCTCAGTAATCGGCCCTTGAGATTTCTTGTGATACTTGGGCTTTGGGTTTTCAAATAGAGAGTGAATGGGGGAGTTCTTGAACTGTGTTTGGATGAACCGCGCCCGGCTGTAGAGTTCGTGCATATTGGCTATGTCGTTCATTGCCAGAATGTTTCGGAAGGTCGACGTAGCATTGAAAATAAGTAGCTTGACCTTCTCTTCCTCCGGAATGTGGCCGGGCACTCTAGCGGCCATTTGCCTCCACCTGTTTACATAAGTGGCAAACTCCTCATCCGGTTTCATCTTTTCGGCCACCAGATCTGTGAACGAATATTCCGGGCTGACCCTGTCTTGAAACCGCTGAATGAACTTATCTTTCACTACCTTAAAGCTGTCGGCTTCTTCCAATGGCAGAGAATAGAACCATTCCAGTGCAACATCGTCTAATGATCGGCGGAACAAGTACACCATAAGGTGATCATCATATTGGAATTGGGCCGATTCATATAAGAAATCCCTCACGTGAATAAAGGGATTGCCGTTCCCGTCATATTTGCGATAATTGGGGAGCTCAGACTGCGGAGGGAACCGGATGTTCTGAAAGCTAGGAACCGGAACATCTGCCAAGGATTGTGGGCCAACCCGCTTCTGGAGGAAATCGAGTTGCTGTTGCATGGTGGCCCATTTATCAAGTAGTTCCTGCTCTCTGGACGGAGTAGGGGTAGTGAGAGATGATGGCTGAAGTTGAGGAGCGGAAGGGTGAACCGCAGCAGAAGGTGGGAGCCCATAAGCAGGAGCAGAAGGAAAAATGGCCGAAGTAGGGGGCCCATAAGAAGGATATTGGACCTGAGATTGACCCAGATTGGAGTGGGTTTGGGCAACCCCTGACTGAGGGCACAGGAAGTCGGAGGGGCCCATGAGGACTTGCAGAACCGTCGGGCTAGGCATATGATGATCCTTCTGAACGAAAGAAGGGATAGGAGACTTCCCCTTGTCAAAAGATTGCTGGGCCGAAGTAGAAGATTGGCCTGTCTCCATGCCAGTGAATGTGATGGTCCGGGGTTGGACCGGAGTAAGATTAATTGGAGTGAGCTGGATGGAAGGATTGGATTGACCCTACATAATCGTGGGAGGGGAGATATTGGATCCTTGCATGGCCTGATAGACAGTTTGGAGTTGGGCCGGATCCAATTGGGCCATCATCTGGAGAAGGGAGCCCGCAGAAGGAGTAGTGAAAGAAGGGGTAGCTTGACCACCTTCCATGGAGGTAGAGGACGGAAGAGGGGCTGTCCCCTCTCCAGAGGAGAATGAGGTAACCCTAGTAGGGTTTTCAAGAAGCCCTTGAGGAAGGGAATCCTCTTGGGAACGGGGAGGATTGAAAGAAGCCATGGTGGGTTCGAAAAGCGGATTTGAGTAGAACCTGGAGAAGGAATTGACCCTAGAAGGTGCTTCTAACTGACGAAAACAACTCCACATGCAACGAACAACCTTAACAAGATGCAAACAACATAACACCAACACACAATGAGCAACCAAACTTGGACGATTTATAATAAAGATGTAAGTAATAAGAGATGAAGACACTTCAAGTCAACCAAGTTGTTTAAGGTGATGTTTCAAGATTCTTATGATCTCTCCTTTGGAAGTTTAGCGGATTGATTAATATGAGCTCTCAACAATGGGTTCTTGATAGGAGATGGATATAAAGCTTGGTTTGACTCTAAATGTGATCACTCCCTCACTTATGCAATCCTAGACACGGGGTGGGAAAGGTACAACCGGCCCGGCGTCCGTGTGGGAATCCACGGCTCGTGGGGACTTATGGAGGTCCCTAGTGTGATTTCCTAGTCGGCCCCAAGGAATATGGAGACGAGAGGTCCGCACACCAAGGTAGAAAAATGCGATCTAATGTATGAAAGTATGAATGAATCTATGTGCACCGGAGTGCATGCAACTTCTAACCTAGAATCTAGCAAACAATTATGCACACAACGATGTAAGTATGTAAACCAACCAAGGAGGAAGTCAGATAACACACAAGCAAAAATATCACAGTAAAAACTACGGAAATAGAATGCACCTCGGGATGCATACCTGTCTGGAGTGTAACGGTCTGGAAGACCCACGTCAGAAATATATAACGGTCAGAGGCCAGACCGCCAGAAGAAATATAACGCAGGGACCCAGGACCGTCGTATGAGCCAGAGAGCCAAAAACAAACTAGAAATAGAAGGGAAATCCGTGAAAAGCCCAAACAGCAGGATGAGGAGTGTAACGGTCTAAAGCCCCTGCGTCAAAGTGGAGTGACGCAGGGACAAAGGGCCGTCAGACTACCCAAAGAACTAGAAACAAGAGGAAGTAAGAGGGAAATCCGAGGAAACTAAACAAGGAAATGATGGCAGGTTTAAACAGAGATCAAGACACGATTGGCACAAGTTGTCCCACTGTGATCGCCAAAAAATTATCTGTTGATTTGTTTTGCCTCTCTTCTTCTTTTTGTTTTGATGTGTGATAAAGATGATAAGCAAAAATCAAAGATCTCAATCAACATATGAACATGTGAACCATGAACCTAGGCAACCAGAACAAGCTCTAGCATGGGCATGCTATCTCAATCATCAAGCTAAACTAAGGGAATAAAGAAAAACACACGCCGGGGCGTGGAGCAAGAGCAAATAAAAACACACCGCAAGGGTGGAGCAAATAAAGGGAATAAGAGATATGAGATGGAGAGAAAGCTAATGCCCAATACTAAGAAAGAACGTGATCGCCACCAAAGT
This sequence comes from Amorphophallus konjac, assembly GCA_022559845.1. NCBI lineage: Eukaryota > Viridiplantae > Streptophyta > Magnoliopsida > Alismatales > Araceae > Amorphophallus > Amorphophallus konjac. The sequence goes on from CM040121.1 coordinate 157,371,676, forward strand.
AAACACAAGCCAGAGACTTGAAAATACCTTGGAAATAGGTGGATGAAGCACCCGCCCACGGGAGAGAGAAAACCAGTGAAATCTGCAGATCAACCGAATGTAACGGTCCAGACCCCGTGCGTCACAGTAATGTGACGGTCTCCAGATGGCCGTTATATAAGCCTGACGCGCCTGCACAAGACCGTCAGAAAACCTGCAGTAATAGCTTGTGGACTCTTTTAACTCCAACTCTTCCAGCCGGCCAGAAGACTTGGGCCTCGTGTAGTGAACCTGTAAACCTGCCAAAGAACGTGAAACACAAGAAAACAAACCCAGATTAGCCCTTTAAACAAGCGTAGTAGCAATTCTCAAAGAACTTAAGATCATGCAAAAGGAAAGGGAAGTACCGGGAGAGTTTTGGTTTTTTAACCCCTCTGGGCATTTTAAAAGATAGGAAGGATATTTAGATGATGAAAACAGATGCAGAACGTGGAAACAAGGAGAGGGACAATGCCTATGATGAGAGGGAGGAGGAAGAACACAATATGCAATGATGAACTTTGAAACTCAAACATAATGAAACGAATACTCCCTTCACCGTGAAGCAGATGGACGTGAAAGACAAGTCTCCTTGGTTAGATGTGGCTCCAGAATGCGGCAGCACTTCGACGCGAACTCCAGATCTTCTTCTCTCGGGCCATGAAGTTAAGGGTGCTATTTATAGGCCCTCAAACTCTCCGGTCGAGCAGAGGATAATCCAGCAAGAAAAGAGGATCACTCTTAGCAAATCCTTGAAGATAATATCACCAAGAGTCCATAGAAACAAACAGAAGGTTCTGAGGATCAGATTTGGAAGAGAAATCACCAATTCAAACTCTTATCTCGACCACGGAGTAGTAGAGAAAAAGTCTAAACTGCCAGGACTCTCTGTTGGATGTAACGGCTACTCGACAGACCGTCGCATGCAAATAATGTGCCAGGGGATACCGTTACATTTAACCTTATCTCAAAAGAGATAAGATCAACGGGGAGAAGATCAAACAAGTTGGGCTCTGCAAGATAAGTAACGGCCATGGCTGGACGCGTCGGAGAGAAGTAACGGCTGCACGACAGACCGTTAAAATCAATGCATAGGCCAACGGATAAGCTGGAACAAAGACCTTAAACCTCAGAACTCTTCAAGACGTAACGGCAATGGGATCATGTGTTAGAAGCAAATAACGCCCATGCAGAGGACCGTTAGAAACAATGAAGATCAAAATTGATTAAGAGCTTGCTAAGCTTCATCCAATGAAAAGCCACAAGGAACCACACTCAACCAAGGAGAGAAGACCCATAAAATGAGCTTTAAACTGACGAAGGAAACTCTATAAAGAGTGAACAACTTGGAGCATCACATGGATAGAACAAGGAGATGACCCAACTTATCGGTCATAAAACGGGTGTCAACAGATGCCCCTCCTTAACGTCCTCTTTGCAGGGGAGCAAGCGGAGGTGAAGCGAAAGCAAAATGGAACATGGAGATGAAGCGGAAGCGAAGCGGAAGCGAAGCGGAGTGGACCAAAAAGTGGGCGTTAAGGTAAACGACACCCGTTCTTTACCAACAAGCAATAGGAATTTTTTGGAAAACTTCGAACTGATCACAAGTATAGAGCCAACCGAAGGACGCAAGTCTGGAGGAACTAACAGCTAAGGAAAGGAAACACGGCTAGCCGCCGGAGGCAACGGAAAGGAAAGAGAACTGACTAAACTCCAGACAGGGATCTTCAGCCAACCAAATCAAGCGAGAGATCGAAGGAAACCTTCCTTATTCAGAGTGGAATGATTCTCCTTATTCGAGATTAAGAACACAGTTATTCACCATCATTGAGACACCTTGAACAGATGAAGCACATGAATGCTCAAAAGATGCGGATGATGCATGCTGGGCTAAAGGAAAAGAAATCATTAAAACGAATGCAAAGAAAGATAAAATAACAAGATACTCGAGAATAATAGCTAGACCGGAGAAATCAGGGTTAGGGCACCATCGGCAACCACGGCGTGCAAGACAGAACCATCGTCCCCAAACTTTTCCAACCTAACGGCCTATCCAACGCTTAAACATGTGAACTTAGATCATCATCATTTTTGTTTAAGGGGAACATCAGATCCCAAAACACATGAATGACCAGCCGGTTCTCGAGATAATATATCATAGATAACATATAGTAATGCATTAAAGGATTTTGAGGGAACAAGATACAGTACCTGACTTACCTGCCTGACCGGCAAAGCATGTTGTTTATAGCTTCATTCATGAAAAAGAGTTTAGCCAATAATAATATGAGTATGAAATAAGGCATAACCATTCATACGTGTTAGAAGCATTAATAATATGTGCCATGGCAGAAAATGTGGTCATTCAATCATCAAATGGACCATTTTATTCATCAAGAAACTTGCAAGCTGTAACGGTCTTCAGAGAGGGCGTTATATGAAGTAACGGACCAGACTAGGGCCGTTAGAGATTGGGCGGTTCATTTTCTTCAATGAAACAATCCAAATACATGTAAAAGTCAAAAGAGTACGCGTCAGAGAGTGTAACGGTCAGTCGACAGACTGTCACATTTCCTGAGCGTTCAAAAAAAACAAACCGAACGATGACGGCCTCATTCATTCAACACTCAAGCAACCAAACGCCAAAAACGCTCTCCAAAACCTCAACGAGAGCCACCGGTGACCACCGTCAACCACCAAAGAGAAGGCCGGCGACGAGACTCCACAGCCACCGAAGAAGAGGGAGAGAGGGAAGAAGAAGGCGATACATCACCTCCACCGCCGGATAGAGCGGGAAGTGGAACAACGGCCTGAGGAAGAAAAAATGAGGAAGAGAGCTCCAAGGGTGGAAGAAGATGCTCCAATGGCCGAGGAGGACCAAGGGGAGACCTTCCTGGACGAGGGAGAACCCAAGGAACCTGAGAAGAAGAGGAAGAGGGGCCAAGACCGAGAGGTAGGCCTCCGCCCTAATTTTCAAAATTTTAATTTTTTTGTGTTTTATATGTGGATGCATGTGGGAATGGGGGTAGAAAATGGGTCTATGCACCCATTAGGATTGATTGTAGGCCCTTTTGGCCAAAGTGGGAGAGCCATGGAATGCAAAGGAAAAACGCCCTCTAGCAGGAAATGTGGCGGTCCTTCCAGTGATCGTCACACACATAACGCGCCACCCCTGGTGCGTTAGAGACATGTGACGCCCCACCCCAGGGCCGTTACATCCACCAGAGGCTAGAACTGTTTTTAGATTTTTCATTTATTCAGTTTTTTGTTTTGTTTTTATTTTATAAATGTTATGCAAATGATTTCATGATGCAATTGACTGACTTATGATTTAAATGAATGCAGGGAAAAAGACGGACGAGGATCTCCTGGCTTCAGATCCGGGCGGTGTACCAGGCACTGCCCGATTACTAGAGAGAGAGATTGGCCGGGATGGGGTTTGCCGAGGTGCTGAGCATCGAGGTGACCAGAATGGACACGCCTCTGCTGTACGCCTTGCACGAGAGGTGGGATCCGATTAGTAGGGCGTTCATCTTCCCGTGGGGTCACATGATCCCCACGCTAGAAGACATGGCGAGGATCACCGGGCTGCGAGTACATGGTGCCGCAGTGACAGGATGGACCTACCGAGACTACCGAGAGATGGCCCAGGAGCTGCTGGGGCTAGATTTGATCAGACTGGGGTAGACGTCATCCTAGCTCTCACGATCAGTACTACAGGAGAGCTTAGGACTGAGAGGAGCAGCGATAGCCGTGGGCGAGCTACCAGAGGAGCATCTGGGTAGAGTGATTGACCAGGTGCGCCCACGAGTGGCGGCAGAGGCTGGACCAGAGGGAGATCACACCCTGAGGCGCTTCCTGATGCTACTGTTCGGGAAGCTCTTGTTCGCAACTCGGGCAGATGTGATCAGCTGTCGGCTGCTGTCGATGATCGAGGATTTGGGCAGAGTTGGAAAGTACTTATGGGGAGCGGCAGTGCTAGCCTTCTTGTTCGAGTCCCTTAGTACGACGAACCGACAGACGATGCTGGGCGACTTCTCACCTTTCCTACAGGTAAATACAATTTACATGCTTCTATCATGATTTATGCAAATGTTCATGCAAATTGATTGACTTAACTTTTAAATGCAATTCTGGAGCTATATGTACCTCCCGGGCATCGGACGGGGCACACTACTCCACACCGGCCGCATCCCGATCGCGAGGCGATGGGTGGTTGCAAGGGATCCGGGGTCGATCATCAGATTGTCCCGGGCGATCCAGGACGATCTGGATTCCTTCCCACATACGGCGGTAAGCCCGAACTCAAAAAATGCTTTCTAAATGATTTTGAATATTTCTATATGCTTCTATATGATGATTTGATGAATGGACTAATATGCTTTCAGGTGAGGTGGACCCCGTACAGAGGTGAGAGTTTCGAGGGACAGCCATGGGTGGAGGCAGCCCTTTCGTACCGGGGACGAGACATATGGTTGCACTGCATCCATATCATCGAGCCTCTTCACTACCGGCTCGAGGACTCGGGGACTACACCAGCCTGAGGTGACCTTTCCACGCCACAGCGACTACCGCCCGGGGAAGTCAGTGAAGGGAATTAGCGGTGACATAGATTGGTGCGCCCGGAAGGCGAAGTACGTTCACGACTGGAACAAGCGGGGCAGAGCAGTAAAGGAGCGGGATGAGAGTGACGAGGCATACTTGAAAGCCTTCGCTCGACTGTACGGGGACCGGGTGTACCGAGGTACCCGACGACCGGTATGCAACTTCTAAACTCTAAACTCTAAAAATTTTATTCTATATGCACTAACTCATACGCTTTCTAAATGTAGCTAGACCCCAAGGGAAGGATAGCCAAGCTCGAGGGGCTTCTTCACGCCACCGTGCAGCAGCGGGACGAGTACCGGACCGCTTTGGAGCTTCTGGTAAGACTCTAAAAACCTGGGACCTACAATGATTATGTTTATGATTATGACGCGAATGTGATGGACTGACCAATGATCTCTAAATGCAGCGGGCTGAGGGAGCCAAAAGAGCCGGACCGGACGCACCGTCGTCGTCCTCACAGCCTGCCGGGGACAGAGCTGAGTGGGACGCCGAATTCGCCCGAGCGGTTGCCCGGGCCGAGGAGGCAGAGGCCACCCTCGCGGAGCGGGTAAGATGCCAAATGCTAGACTCAAAAAAATGGTTATGTTTGTGCAAATTAATATGTGACTAACTATATGAAATGCAAACTACAGGCGAGAGAGCTAGCCGCAGCAGTGGCCGAGGTGAAGCTGGCTCGAACGGAGGCAGAGCGTCTCCAGGCAGAGATGGAGCGAGGACGATTGGAGGCGGAGCAACTCCGGGCAGATCTAGCTCGGTCACAAGCTGAGGTGGAGAGACTCCGAGCCGGGACGGCGGACTTGGATCGTTACCGGACCGAGGCAAGGGACACGCGGCGTCAGATCTTCGAGTTGAAGATCGAGCTTCGGACGATGGAACAGACGGTGAGAATGATGGGTCGGGGGACCGGAGCGGTGTGCCTCCCAGAGTGGGGCACGGAGGAGTGCTACCCCGAGCGGCTCGATATGGGATTTCCTTGCCAGCTCCTCTGGCCAGCGGAGGAATGAGAGGGCAGAGAGAGGACAGCAGGAGGAGAGCGCCACCCGCGAGGAGACCCGAGGGCCGAGATGATGATGGCTGCCCGGCGGATAAGCTGGCCGAGTGATGCATATTTTCTTTTTGTTTTTACTTGTACATAACTTATATGAAAATGAAATGAAAATGCGAATTTTTTTGTGTTTTGTCATGACTTGTATGTGAATGAATGAATGTGTATGCAAACAGGTGATCATGTGAAAATGAATGGGAATGAATGCAAGGAAAATGTAGAAAAATGCATGTGGATGTGTGAAAGAATTGTGTGGATGAAACGTGATATGTGAGATGGACAGGATGAACGGAAGTATGTAAGACCGCCAGGTCTAAAACAGAGGCAGGAAGGAATAGTTCAATCACAGCAACAGACAATGTAACGGTCTAGGTCCAAACCGTCAGGATCAAGTAACGCATCAAGTGACGGCCGTCAGAGGGGACAGAGGCCAATTTTGCAGAACTGAGCAGCAGAGAATATAACGGCCTATAGCCAGTGCGTTAGAAAGATGTAACGGCTAAGTGCTAGACCGTTAGATTTGACAAAACAAGATCAAACTATGAATGTATAGACCTCGTTCAAGTGATGTATAGATGATGTATAGACTTCGTTTTAGCCAAAGAATGCTCAGACTTTGAAGGGTGTATGGACTTTGGGCAAGGAATGTACAGACTTGGTTGTACACACTTGGATGAAGAATGTACAGAGTTGGAGGATGTATGGACTTTAGATGAAGACTTGGGGAATGTATGGACTTGAGACTGTGGAATGTACAGACCTGAGGAATGGATGTATAGACTAGACAAACTTGCAGACTTGTATAGACTTCAATGAATGTACAGACTTGGGGAGCCATGGAATGTATAGACTTGAGGCTGTGTGGACCTCAAAAATGTGTAGACTTGAACATGATGTATAGACTTGAGGCTGTGTAGACTTTGGATGAAGACTGTACAGACTGGGGAAATTCATGGTCTTTAGACCTGATGTACAGACTTTGGGAAACGCCTGGGACGTATAGACTTCACATGATGTAGACTTGGATGAAGAATGGGATGCATAGACTTTAGCCAAAATGTGCAGACTTGGATGAAGAACATATAGACTTGGGTCAAGAATGTACAGACTTGGGGAATGTACACACTTGGATGAAGAATATATAGACTTGGGGAATGTATGGACTGTATAGACTTCAACAAATGTATGGACTTGGACAATGTAGACTCTGCATGATGTGTAGACTTCAACACGAAGTATGAATGTGCAGACTTCAAGATGCTGTAAAGACTTCAAAGTTATGTATAGACTAGGATGACAAATGGGATGTATAGACTTTAACAAAATGTACAAGAAATGTGACGGTCCACGCACAGCACGTTGGGGATAGATAACGGTCCTGAGCAAGACCATTGAGAATGATTGACCAAGAAGAAACCAAAACTGATCAGTAGAGAATGTAACGGCTCAGAGAGAACGCGTCACAAGAATATAACGGTCTGATGCTAGATTGTTAAGATTGACAGAACAAGGTTGGACTAAATTTAAACCCACAGGAAATGTGACGGCCTAGAGCTGGCGCGTCATAGTCAAGTAACGGTCCGATGACTGACCATTATATCATGAATTGTACTCCGAGACGGATTGAGCCGTAAGGGGCAAAACCCGAGATAAGAAGCCCTTGATCCATTCTAGATTTCTCCCGAACTTAAGATAACGCCTTCCAATCCGAATCTTATCACTTTCAAGCCAAAGCCAAACCTTTAAAACTTGGAAACCTACCCAAAATCGTATCTTTCTGAATTCCCTGCTAGAAGGCTCAAAAAAACCCTCGTAAGGGCAGGAAAAAAGATGAAGAGAAGCTTCGAGGTGATGTCTATGGAGGAGAGAGTCTACACTGGACCCAAAGCTGCAAGAAAAGAGTATGGAGAGTTGCAAAGGCTAACCTCAATTCCCAAGCATCTAAGCTCTAATGCTCAAAGAGTGGTAAGCTTCCATAACTTAACCAAGTTCAGAAATTTCTGCACTTCATCTTCTTCGTCATGATTTTCTTTTCCTTCTTAGCCCCTTCCCGGTCCAAGATGCTATTCTAACCTGAAGTGGGTGGCTCCCATGGTAAAGGCACTCCCTTTAGAGGTGACATCAATCCTTAAAGCATGGCACCTTCAACCTCTCTTGGTCTTAGGCAAGAACTTCCATAAATTGATTTTAGATTGGCCTAGTATTTCAGCTCTCATAGAATTGTGGCATCCACAAACACATACCTTCATCTTCCCTTCCTTCGAAGCAACAGTCCTATTAGAGGAGGTAGAAACCTACCTAGCCCTTCCTAAGACTAAGGCGGGGGATGAAGACCTAGTTTGTTACACGGTTGAGCCTATTGACCCATCCTTGATCTTGAGTGATTTCAACCATAATCCAAAGGACGTGAGGACCATGATCAGCCCACACCACATACACTTGATACCCTTGGCACAGTGGATAGTGTCCCATTGAAAAAATCAGTGGGAGAGACATGAAGCAATAGCCAAGGCGGTGGTGGTTTGCTTATGCGGAGTTTTCCTTTTCACCACGACCGACCACCTCTTAGATACCCAAAATCTCAACATTATTAGTGGGTTGTGGTGGGGAATGTCCATCTCTCAAGCGATCCTCTCATATCTCTATGAAGGACTAACCTCGGCTTGCCTAGGAGGACCCTTATTCGGTTCCATGATACTCCTTGAGTGTTGGATGGGAGTGAGAATCAAATTCCAACCAAAGGAAGACATAACTTCTGCTAGCCGGATCTTCGGGAGGGGCATCTAGATTTTCTTCACAGGTTGAATGCAAGACGACGGACAAGAAAACTCGGGATGAATGGCGCCTCTTCTTCAACACCTTTCCAATAGACAAGTTCATCATGCGACCAAGAATCCTTCGAAGCACTCTTCTTAGAATACCGCGGCGTCAAGGCCTGGACCTCCAACTAGTGGGAAATGCTACCATGGTGATCTACAACCCACACCGGTGCCATCTTCAGATCGGGCTACCTCGAACTGAAGTTCCTGCACTATCACACTACCCTCCCCTTCTACCTAGGAAGATGGGGACCGAGGAAGATGAGAGATCAGTACGGAGCGCGCTGACCATGTGGGAGATCAGCAAGGTGCGTCCGTGACAAGAAGAAGTGGAAGAGAACGACGAAGCACGCCGCGGTTATGTGAAAGAGTTGAGGAAGATCCGCCCTCTTGCGGATAAGAAACTGAATATAGCTTGATTTTCTTTTTGAATGATGTAATTGACAATCAGAGTTGGAATTTCATCAATCTTGTGTTGCATTAAGTTCATTTGAATAAGATGGGATTGCCTTAGTTGAATGGACATGAACTTTGTTTTGATTTGGCTAGAATGATCAGCAGAATAGAGCTTTTGGAGAATGTAACGGATCGGATCAGGGCCGTTAGAAGGATATAACGGTGGGGAGATAGGCCGTCATAATGTATGTTCTGAGAACTAAATTCTCTGGAGGAAGTAACGGTCCAACGATGGACCGTTGGGAAGAATAACGGTCGTTCCCCAGGCCGTTAGAGAGAGAGTTGCTGAAAGAATCAAAGCCAACGTTCTGAAGGAAAGTAACGGTTTAATCAAAGACTGTTACATGAGTGTGGCGGTCCACTGATGGCGCGTTATAGCCTTGAACCTGCATAGTTATGAGATTTTAGCTTTGTTCTTGGTCCTGCCTTCTGCACACACTTAAACACGGAACAAGTTAGATCTATTCTTAGACTCAACCCCTTGCCTTGAAGCAAGTTAGATAATGACCGTTTCTTGATATTTGGTCAAGGGGTGGAGCATTATTAAATAGGCGGGAAAAAACATAATAGAACTGATGCGATGCATGTGATGCATATGATGGTTTTTTTGGATTTTGGAAAATATTCGAATTTTTGTGAATTTTGGAACTATTTGATGTTTTTTGATTCCGAAATATATGATTTTTTTTGTTTGATTTTGGATTTTTGATGTTTTTGGATTTCGAAATATATGATGTTTTTGGATTTTGAAATATAAGATGTTTTTGGATTTTGAAATATATGTTGTTTTTAGATTTTGAAATATATGTTGTTTTTGGATTTTGAAATATATGTTGTTTTTGGATTTTGAAATATATGTTGTTTTTGGATTTTGAAATATATGATGTTTTTAGATTTTTGAAAATCAGCGCTTTCCCCTAGCAATGTGAGCCCTCCGTATCGTATTGAGAGTCCCGAGGTTGGCGTGCAATGAAGTGACAAACCCTGACCAAGGCCCAGATTTTCATGATGGTGTTTCTACCAGGGCCATACCCAGGGTACTAGTTTCAATCCTGAAAAAGGAAAATAGAACACGGGGGGGTAAGCTTAGGCCAGACTTAGAAGCTTTTAGGACTTGGGTTCCTCTCCAGATAACCCACTAGAAATTTGGTCTGTTGCGCCGGGGCTTTGTGTCCGTCATCGAACCTTAGTCCACTCTAGGCATGCATGCAACCGGGCTCATTCGTCCCCCGGGGAACTGTACTGCCACTCTTGTCATGCCTAGATTCTTTTTCTTGCCTTTCTGGAGCTTTGGAATCATATTCAATAGACCTTTGAGATGATGCTTTTGATTTTGTCCTTTGCTTTCTTTTTTCCTTGTTTCTTTGCTTGTGGTATCAGGTCATAACGGACTGCCCCTATTTGAGACCACCTCATATCAGGGTGCCTGGATTGGTTGTCGCCTCCTTATTCACTTCTTGCCCCTGGATTCAGCCGATGGAAGGAACGAACAGGGACTTCGACTTTCCCCCAAAGCATGGCGGAGGAGAAACGGTGTCTTTTAAAATGGGAAACCTGACCAGGGATGTTGTGTAGTGTGTGGTTGCCTTACTCGGGATCCTCTTTAGAGAAATGGAGGAACATCTTGCTGCCGGGGTAGCATGGGTTAGACTCTAAGGAAAGAAACGTTTAAGGTACAACCCATTCCACGAGTGAGAGAGCTCCTCACCTTCCGCGTTTACTAAGCGATAAGCATTCCCTAGATAAGCCTCTTTTACGACAAACGGCCCTTCCTTGTTAGGTTGCAATTTAGACCTAGGTCCTGCAGACCGAATGAATTTACGTTTCAAAACCATATCGCCTTCTTGAAATTTACGTTCAATTACCTTCTTTTGAAAATAACGTGAAATTCTCTTTTGATAAACAGATACGTGATTGGCCGCATTCATCCTCTTCTCACCTAAGAGTTCTAGCTGAACCAGCAACGCCTCTCGACGTTCATCGAGATTAAGTTCCTTATCAAGCTGCACTCTAAGGGAAGGGATCAAGATCTCATATGGGAGCACCGTGTCCATCCCGTAGGTAAGAGCATAGGGAGTTTGTCCCGTGGGAGTACGGACGGAGGTGCGGTAAGCCCACAGAGCTTCCACTAATCTTTCTGGCCAATCGGAAAACTTATGAGATTCGCATGTTTTCTTGATGATTTTAAGAAGGGTTTTATTAGTGGCCTCGGCTTGACCGTTGCCTTGAGGATAATATGGAGATGAATGATACAATGCAATATTGAACTTCTTACATAGGTCCTTGAGCTCTTAGGAGACGAACTGGGGTCCGTTGTCGGTGATGATACTGCTTGGCACTCCGAACTGCGAGATGATATTCTTCATGATAAAGCGGCACACCGTTGAAGCTTTGATCTCTGCGTACGCCTCGGCTTCGGCCCATTTGGTGAAGTACTCAGTGGCGGTAAGGATAAAGGATTTCTTCTTGATCTGAGAATTAGGATCACCGAGCGGGCCGACAACGTCGAAAGCCCACATAGAGAATGGCCAAAGAGCTGAGAGAGGATGGAGAGATGAAGCTGGAGCATGGATTTTATCAGCATGAAGTTGGCATTTAAGACACCTCCGGACATAGAGGGAGCAATCTTCCTCTAGAGTGGGCCAGTAGTAGCCCTGCCTAAGGATCTTCTTCGCTAGAGCCTGGCCATTGACATGACCTCCACACTCACTGGAATGGGCTGCTTCAGCCACTTTTCAAGCCTCATTATCATCTAAGCATCTCATGAGCATTCCATTAGTAGCGCGCCTGTATAGTTCTCCTGCAACAATGGTATACCTTGAGGCGGCTCTTCTTATTGACTTACGTTGCTCGGCGTTTGCCCCTTCTGGGAATGATCCTTCTTTGTAAAATAACTCGATTTCGTGATACCAAGGCAATTCTTCTTCATCCAGAATCTCTTCTAGCTCTATTAGAGATACTTCCTTGAGATCTTCCTTCTCAGCCCTCGCCTCTACAGCTTTCCTAAGGTCGATGAACCAAAGATCCTGAAGAGAGGGTGCGTCCAATCTCTGAACGACGATAGTCTCAGTGTTCTGACTGAGAGGGAAAGATAGAGAGGAAGCAAGAGATGCTAGAGCATCGGCTAGAATATTCTGAGAGCGCGGAGTATGGATATAGATTAGCTTACGGAATTGCCTCGCTAGAAGCGTGACCAAATCTTGATATGGCTTGAGTTTGGGGTCACGAGTGCGGTAAGTGGATAGAACTTGCCGCAAGACGAGCTGAGAGTCTCCTATGATATTTAAAGAGCGCGCACCTAGGAGATAGGCATGCTTCAGTCCAGCTAAGAGAGCCTCATACTCAGCGATGGTGTTGGTAGTAGGAAACTGAAGTTGATAAGTAAAAGGAATAGTCACTCCCTCTGGAGTGAGCAGAACAGCGCCGATCCCTCGGCCTTGAGAATTGAGCGCACCATCGAAGTGCAGAGACCAAAAGGGATGATGGGTGAGTACAAAGAGATGCTCATCAGGGAAATCGTCCTGAATGGAGTCAGTGTGAGGAATAGGAAGAGGGGCAAGATGTTCAGCGATGGCGTATCCTTTGACCGCCTTCTGAACGACGAATGTGATATCGAATTGGGAGAGGAAGCTCTGCCAGCGAGCTAACCTACTAGAAAGGATAGGTTTTTCTAAGAGATAGCGAATCGGATCCATTGTAGAGATCAACCTAACTAGGTGGGCAAGGAAATAGTGTTTAAGCTTCTGAGCTACCCACACTAAGGCGGCACAAGTCTTCTCCATAGCGGTGTATCTGGACTCAGCTGGGTTGAATAACCGAGAGAGGTAATACGCAGCCCACTCTTTCCCTTCATCATCTACTTGTGCTAAGACCGCCCCTAGGGAGTCCTCAATAACCGAGATGTATAGGATCAGGGGTTTCCCAGGGACCGGAGGTTGCAAAACCGGGAGATTGTATAGATATTCCTTTAAATCCTCGTAGGCCTTCTGACAGTCTTGATTCCAATCAAACTTGACCCCCGCCTTAAGCAATTCATAAAACGGACGGAATCTTTGAGAATGTTGGGATATGAACCTTCTAATGAATTGCAATCGACCAATCAGTCCTCGAAGTTCCGTAATGTTCTTAGGCGGAGGCATGTCCATGACGGCCTATGCTTTGTTAGGATCAATCTGGATCCCCCGTTTGCTCACTATGAAACCTAACAGCTTCCCTGAAGAGACTCCAAATACGCACTTCTTTGGATTCATTTTGAGCTTGTACTCCCGTGCTCTTTGCATCACCTTAGCCAGAATAGAGGGGTGTTCTTCTTTGGTTCTTGACTTCACCAGAATATCATCCACGTAAGCTTCCATATAGATATGCATCATGTCGTGGAAAATGGCCATCATCGCCCTTTGATAGGTGGCACCTACGTTCTTCAAACCAAATGGCATAACCACATAACAGTACGTGCCCCAGGGCGTGGTGAAGGAGGTTTTCTCTTGATCCTCCGGAGCGAGACGGATTTGATTATAGCCTGAGTAACCGTCCATAAATGACAGAGATTCATACCCGGCGGTGCTATCGACCAAGACATCAATATGAGGCAGCGGGAAATCATCTTTTGGACATGCTTTGTTGAGATCCCTGAAATCGATGCAGATACGCACTTTTCCATCCTTCTTGATAACAGGGACTATGTTCGCCACCCACTGAGAATATAGAACAACTCTAATGAATCTGGCCTTATACAATTTTTTGACCTCTTCCTTAATCCTTAAGGCCATGTGGGGGTGAAATCTCCTTGACCGTTGTTTCACAGGTGTTGCCCCGGGTTTAAGCACAAGTCGATGTTCCACTAAAGAGGGGTCAAGACCTGGCATGTCCTCATAAGACTAGGCGAAAGAATCGCTATACTTCCTCAGAACCTTGATCAAATCTTCTTCTACTTGTGGAGGGAGATTAGCGGCAATAATGATGGGCCTTAGGTCTTCTTAAGTTCCCAAATTGATTTCCTTTGTAGGTTCATCCATTGCCGACGACGGCTCGTCGAATTTCTTAAGTCCTTGTGCATACAAATCAGCAGTGTCATCTACGTCGCTGTCCTCATTGATAGGATCTTTTCCATTCAAGATTTCATAGACACCGAGTCCGTCATCGCTCCACACCCTTTCTATTTCTTCTTCCTCTTCAATCATAATTGCCGTAGCAACAAATTATGGACACTTCGAAAGGGCATGACAACGCTGAGCTAGATCTTGCAAGAACCTATCAGGGACGGATTTGGGAGGACGCGCAAGCGGGTGCAACTTAGAGGAGGAAGGGTTGGACGACCTAGAACAAGACCCTACTTCTATAGACCTAACTGACTCTACTTCCCTAGACTCGATAGACCTTAATCCTAACCTTGGAGGAAGAAGACCTAGTGGAAGGGAAGGAGCAGGGGACTCGTGCCCCTGGGAGGAGGATGGAGACAAGGTAGTATAATCTTCCACTGAAATCTCCATTTCGAATTTGACGCTTTTTTTTGGAGATCAGTGGAGACTACACAACAAGATGGAGGAGGCGGGAGCTACATGGGAAACAGCTCGGGGAAGATGCAATCGAAGAAAGGATCGGAAGACGAGAACCACATCGCGTGGAGTTGGGCGTTGGGGGGAGGAGGAGTGAATAGAGTGGATAGATCAATGGGCGGGTAGTGCCCGCAAGCACAGGGAACAAAGAGAATCTCTGGTGGATCACTAAAGGATGGATTTATCATGATAGGAGGAAGACGGGGTAAGAATTCCCTCTACTGTAAGAGAGATTGAAAGCGGGAGGGAGACCAAGAAAAGATAATCGGCGAGCTCTCCTCCTTCCGCAGATGTTGAGCCGGCTGCTTCTTCGGCCTCCACTGATCAAGTCGAACCTCTTGCTGCTGCTGGCAGTCTTCTTCATGAAATAGCCCCTGAAGGGCTGGACCATAGTCAATCTCACATCATCAACTGGCCCCCTTAGCATTGGGGGTGGACAGGCAATCGGACATACTGTATCTTCCCTTGGCGGAGCTGGCCGTGGAGTTAATGTGCCAAGCTGGGGAGGCCCTCGAACAAAGTGTTGACGGTAGTGTTGTGTCCCTGTGATTTTGATGATAGTAAGCACTATAAGTCATTTGAATGCATACAATTTGTGGGGCAGATGAATGTTTCATTGAAAATCTTATCTGAATTATTACTGCATTTTAAATATGGCTGTGTGGTGTGTGCTTTGGTGCATTTCATAATTGCATTTATCTGGATTGATTGATGTCGTATGTGTTTACTTCATTCAGAACTGCTCATTCAGAACTTGGTACATTCCTTAACTGTGAGCATGGCATAGACTGTACACTCGTCTGTCTGCATGAGTCACCAAGTCCACACACTACATCGTGTGCTTTTCATGAAGTCTATACATTGGCATGCAGTGTATCATGAAGTATGTACAACGGACTGTACATGCATCAATCTTCAAAGTCCATACATTGGACTGTTACACGCATCATTGAAGTCTATACACTAGTCCGTCTCTCCAGTCTGCACAGCCTTCTGATTGGACTTAATGTCTATACAGCCTGCATCGTCTCATGCAGCATCTCTAGCCAAGTCCATACATAGTCCATCAGCATTAAGAAGTCTATACATCGGTCCGCCTTGTTCAGCGTCTTAGTGCATTCAAAGTCTGTACAGCGTCCGTCTCATCCAGCGTCTCATGCTACGTCTCAGGCGAAGTCCATACATTGGGCCCTTCATCAAAGTCCATACATTGCATAATGTTCATCAAGCCAATACATTGCACTGTAGATGCATCGAAGGGAAGTATGCACATTGGACTGTTCATATGAAGTCTGTACGTTGGAAGTGTGTACAGTGTTCAGTTGCCTTCTCATAAAGTCTATACATCACATTTTGGAATCAAAGCATGTACATTGGCAGTTGAACTGCATCAAGCCTATACACTGCCTCTGGTTTTCAAAGTCGATACATTGCCTTTGTTTCAAAGTCTAGACATCACTGTTTTGGCCTTCGAAGCGTTCAAGTCCATACATCGGACTATTTGAGCAAGTATGTACAGCATTTCATTCACACCGGAAGTCTATACATTAGACTGTGGCCTGCTTAGCTGAAGTCTGTACATCGCCTTCAGACTTTCAAGTCTATACACTCCATGCTCATCCAAGTCTATACATTGCTGAGCCATTCGACAAGTCTGTACATTGGCTTCAATTCCTCAAGTCTATACATTGGGTTCGGCTCTGCAAGTCTGTACACTGGTCGAGCATTCAAGTCTGAACATTCACAAAGTCCATACATCGACACTGTAGCTTGCATAGCTCAAGTCTGCACATTGGGTTTTCACGTGAAGTCTATACATTGGTCTTCACTTGAAGTCTATACATTGGCTAAGAGTCTTCAAGTCCATACAGAGTCGTCTAATGCATATTGATTGAAGTCTATACACTCGTTTCCATTGCTTCAACTTTATACACTCGTTATCACACTACAAGTCTATACACTGAGCTTCGCATGAAGAACTTTAACACTATACACTCTCTCAGTGTACACACTTGCTCATATGTTGTTCTAATGTCTATACATTCATTTCTAAGTTCAAGTCTATACACTTGTTATCACATCTTAAGTCTATACACTCGTGGCTAGCTATTCAAGTCAATACACTCGTTGGCTAAGTCTTCAAAGTCTATACAATCTATCCTTTACACTAAGTCTGTATACTATGGTCTTCAGTTACCCAGGAAGTATGTACATCCTTCTGATTACTCTCCTATGACTGTGTGACCGGTACTATTTGTGGAGCCTATGCAGAGTGGGCACGTGATACGAGGTTGGCATCTGGCACGTGATCTGAGATGCAGAGGAGCCTCCACGTGGACTGAAGCATTTGGGCGGGAATCGTGGAGAGCACACGCCGCCCTAATCTGCTGCTGCTATATAAATGTGTCTTCTTCCCTTGAAGAATGGTGCGCAAGGGCAGAGAGTGACTGAAGTAGAAGCAGCCAGAGCTAAGAGAAGAAGTGCAGAAGAGAAAGAAGAGATAGAGAAAGCTGAGAGCTAGATCGAGAGAGCAGAAGAAGAAAAAGAAAGAGAGACAGTGAGATAGAGAGGTTGTGAAGAAGAAGGGAGCTTCATTGTTCACTGGACCTTGGATCAGATCCAACCCAGTTCGTCATTGTGCTTTTCATTTCTCCAGCTTTATGTCACTGTGATTTTTATCTTTTATTGTTTTCCCTTTACCTTGTATTTCCGATTCTCTGTAGAGAGGTCGGGGTCCCTCCTGTTGGTTCAGGAGAAGGGAGATTGCTATCTCCGGTTGCAAGTAGCTGGGCGCTACTTGTGGGTTCCCTCTGGTTAGAGGAAGGGAGGCTCATCCTCCGATTCTGGGCTTGTAGGTTTCAAGTCCAGGGGTCCCTCCGGTTGGGAGGAAGAGAGGTCCGAGACCTCTGGCTTGCAGGTGACTTAGTGTCACTTGTGCTTCCCTCTGAGCTTCAGAGGAAGGGAGACTTGGGTCTCCGGGTGCAGGTAGTGTTGCTACTTGTAGGTCCCGTCTCTGGTTTGCTAGTGACTGGTGTCACTAGTGGTTCCCTCCGGTTGGGAGGAAGAGGGGAGGTTGTTCCCCTGGTCAAGCTGTGTGGCAGCATTTGTTACAGATTGAGTCTGATGTGCTAGTGTTACTAGTTGAAGCCTCACTCCGGTTTGGAGTGAGGGGTGGACGTAGGTCTGTTGACCGAACCACCTAAAAATCCTGGTGTCCCTTGTGGTTTGATCTTCTTATATGTTCACTTAATTGCTACGCATTAGATGCTTGCTTAGGATCGTTTGAGGGCTTCTTGAGTTGTTGTCTTGCTTTGATCCTTCTAAGTTTCCTCAGTTTATTTCTGCAACAGTTTTAATTCCGCATAACTGAGCTTTAGAGTGTTAATTAGGCTATATTTGTAGAGGGATACATTCACCCCCCTCTGTATCCGGGCCTTACATCCTAACAATTGGTATCAGAGCCGTTCTCTGATTAATCAGATCCAACGATCTGCAGAGGATCCTGCCGTCCTTGGTGCATTTCTGATTCTACTATCT
This sequence comes from Amorphophallus konjac, assembly GCA_022559845.1. NCBI lineage: Eukaryota > Viridiplantae > Streptophyta > Magnoliopsida > Alismatales > Araceae > Amorphophallus > Amorphophallus konjac. The sequence goes on from CM040121.1 coordinate 157,389,714, forward strand.
CCTGCATTAATCTGTTTACCGAATTAATCAATGGGGTCTCCACCGGTTTTTAATGGCTCTAACTTTAACTCATGGGTTAGCAGTCTACATAACTATGTGAATTTGATGAATCCGGATTTGTGGAAGTTAATCTCACATGGTCCTCACAAACTGCCAAAGGAAAAGTCCAAATGGACTAAAAGTCATAGATCGAGAAATGAAGAGAATCAGAAAGTTTTGAATCTAATGAAAGAAGCTACTGACAAGGGTCTACATTCTTGTTTTTATGATTGCAGGTCCGCTAAAGACATTCTGGATCAGCTGAAGATAGCTCAGAGGATGAATGAGGACAGCTACCTGATGGCTGAGAAGAGCAACCATGGGAGTGATCAAGATGAATCCGAAGAACAGGATGATGAGGAGGTAAACCCTTTCAAGAATTTTTCTTTAGATGACTGGGAAGATGCCTATGTCAATCTGACAAGATCCTATAAAAAACTAGGGAAGAAGTATAAAGGTCTGAAAAAGGAGCTAAAGAATCATGAGAATGCTAAATCTCGAGGTGAAAGCCCTGAAATTCTAAAAACTGAAAATGAAATTTTTAGAAGACAACTACAAGATTTCGATTCTATTACTACAGATCTAGATCATTTGAAATCTGAAAAACAAACCCTTGTGAAACAAATTGGTTTACACAAAAAGGAGAATCAGAAGCTTGTTTGTGAAATTTCTGAACTAAAGGAGAGGCTTAGTTTAATTGATGATCAGGTTCATCACTATAATGCAGTTCAGAATGAAAAATTGGTGAGAGAATTAGAGTGTGTCAACTCTGAACTTGAAAAAATGAAATCTGAAAATGCTTGCAATGCTTGTGCAGCCTTAAGAGACTTGATAAATGAATTTGATTCTGATGATAAACTACAAAAGGATTTAATCAAATCTCTGAAAGAAGAAAACAAATCATTGCTAGAAAAGAAAACTGAAGCTGAAGATATGAAATCTGAAAATGAAAGACTCAAAAACCAGTCCAAGGAATTTGAACACAAATTGATGAGTCTTGAAAAAGAAAACAGATTGATTTCTGAAAAAATGGAGGCTGATAGAATAATGAATCTAGAGCTTCAGAAAAATCTCAACAAACCTCAATCTGAGAAACAACAGGAAAAATTTTATGAATGTCAGTCTTCCTTAGATGATTGGATGTTTGATGATGATCTCCTAGAGAAAAATAGGAAATTGAAAGAGGAAATCAACAAGCTAAATCATCTAAACACCCAACTGTCAGATAAGCTATTGACAATTGAAAAAGGCAAGGGTGTGAGCATAGATAATTCTGATAGGTTGATGAATGCTGAACAAGAAATTGAGAGTCTAAAAACCATCAACCTAATGCTGAGTGGAAATGTCAAATGCTGTGAAGAGCAGGTAGCTAATTATGAGCTCACTATCACATCCCTTCAACAAGAAGTTGATGATGTATATAAGTCCCTATCTGAAGCTGACAATGAAACAAAGCTAAAACAGGAAGTTGAAAAACTCAAAAGTTTGAATGATGCTTTGCATCAACAACTCATTTCCTGTGAAACAGATTTGTCCAAATATGAAGCTAATACTTGTGGCTTAAATTCTGAAATTCAAGACTTGAAAAATTCTTTGTCAAAATTTGTCAAAGGAAAGGACAATCTGAATAAGCTTCTTGGAAATAATGTTAGCTTTCAGAGAGAGGGACTGGGTTACAGTTCAACAAACAAAAGGATCAATAGAAATAAAACTTCAACTGTGTTTGTAAAAGCTTCTGATCAAAACACAACTGCTGGTCCTTCTGTTTTTCAATTCACTGTACAAAAGTCCACTGTGAAACCCAAAACTATGGAACAAACTCCAAAACAGAAAAAGGGTGAAAATTCACAGAAAAAGGAAAAAGACACTCCTGTTGTTATAAAGAAGACTGCACACAATTCACATGATCTCTCACACACTCACATTAAAAAGGGTTCATGTTATTATTGTGGGAAAGGAGGCCACATAATGGAGGATTATGGATTGATGTTAAAGGATGAGCATGCTAGTGGAACTTTACATTCTAGAAATTTTTCTGATAGAAACCATGCTGTTAGGAAGCCTGATGCTTCATGTTATTATTGTGGGAAGCATGGTCATCTCATGAGTGAATGTTTTATCATGAAAGAAGATAATAAACTGCATGCCAGATCTTCCATTCATTTTCATGGTCCATATGGATCTAAACACAATTCTAGTCAGCACATTCTATGCTTCAACTGTAATAAGCCCGGGCACAGGGCCGCTGAGTGCTGGTTTAGATCCACTTGGGGTAAAAGTGGTTTCAAAAGTAAGCAAACCAGATGCTTTGAATGTGGGAAAAATGGGCATACAGTCAAGGACTGTTGGTATATTCAAAAGAATTCAGTTAAACCCCATTTTGTCAAATTCCCTGCAAAACCTTTTGTGAAAATTTCATGCTATAACTGTGGGAAGCCAGGCCATAGATCTGCTGAATGTTGGCTAGTTAGGAATAAGAACCAAATTGTTCATGCATATAACAGAAAATATTATGATCATGTTTATAAACCTCATGCTGCTGTTACTATGCATCATAAGAATCAGAAACCAGTCACATCATGTAGATATTGTGGAAAGTATAGTCACTCTATGGACAATTGCTACCTGATGGATCATGATGACCATGTTGGTATGAATTTGCTTAGAAAACCTGTCAGGGCTAACGCAGGACCCAAAGCTGCTTGGGTCCCTGCAGGATCAAGATGATCAAATACTTTGCAGGTGTGCCTTGGACTGAGGAATAAAGAGGGGTAAATTAAACCAAGGCACCCAAGTTAATAAAGCCCCTTTCAGGTAAATTCTCTGCACTTCTTGTTCTTAGAATAACTGAATAGCATGTTAAATCCGTCGTTGCATATTCATTCATCATCTGCATTGTCAGATTCAAATTTACTGAACTCTCCTCATACATGATATGTTCTTTTTATGACAGTCTGAATGAGCATAAATTTTAAAATCATGTTTCAGTGCCCTAATTGCATATCATGCACTTTGTAAGGGGGAGTTTGATTGATGCTTGCATAATCATGATAATCTCATTTGCTGAATGCATACATGTAGTTAGTTGCAATTGCATTTCCTTACATTAAAAAAAATGATGATGATTCATTGCATCTAGATAGGGGGAGCATTCCTGATTCATCTCTTTACCTCTTGAACTCCTTCTGTCTAGCAATCTGATCCATTCTCTTGGCAAATATGTGGTTCACTTGAATTCTCTGTTGTCTACACTGATATAGCTGATCTGTCTGTATTCCAGACTCAGCCATTGATTCTGTCTACTATGAATTCAATTGGTAGCTTGTTCCTATCATACACATTTCTTCATATCTTGTCAAGACTGGCCCAAGTTAATCTGACAGAATTCTAGTCTTTAAGGCTTGCTTCTGAATTGCTCAATTCTCTCAACTATTGGTATCTGAATTGCTCTCTACTAATTTCTCTTGACAATGTCATTGATTCAGTCGAATGAGGAAAGATTTGATCAGTGCACCCTAGGCATAAATCAGACATTCTGAAAAGAAGAATCCTCTATTATACTGGCTTAAGAATATTTTCATAAATCAAATTTATTTAAGCCTAATATATTTTTTAAGTTTTGATGTAAAAGACTTGAAAATATCTGAATCATCATGCTTAATAAGTCTTAACCAATTGCCTCATGAATTTCATGCAAAACTTTCTGAAATCTGAAATTTTAAAAGACATGGCTTTCTTTGGTTAAGATACATGTAGAAAGTATTGTTCTTAATCATTTCAAGTGTACTGAGCCTTGTTTGAAGAATCTGAAAACAGTTAAAATTTAAAGCTAGAGCAATGACTGTGGTCACAGAGAAACTGGGTTTTTCTATCAATGAAATAGAGTAAGCCCATGTCATGAAGTGCCATAGTTACCTCTTTTCAATATGTTTGAAAATCTGGCAGAGCAATGGCATGGATGTGTTGAGTAACTGGGGATTCTGGCCTTTGATCAAGGTGTCTCCTCATGTAAAAAGATACTTCATTGCTAACTCTGTTCCTTTTGAGAGGCAATTTGGTTGTCACACTGAGTAATTGGGTCACTTCACCTAAGACGTGTTGTGCCTCACGTAAAAAGGTGTTGACTGAACCAAACTTGCTCAAGGAAAAATAAGTGCTGCTCAATTGGTGTCAGAAAATTTTAAAAATCTAAAGACAAGCTCAGTCTCATTTATTTCTGTTTAATCTCAATATGATCTTGTGTATTTTCCATAGGAGTTACTAAATTTAAATGAGTAAGATGGAAGGAGGTTAAACATGAATATCAAATGAGTTGTTGGTTCACCTTTATTAAAAGGTGTTTCAGATATGAGTATTGAATTTTCTTGATAAACTTTGAATACATCTCTCTTAAATCATGATGGTCAGTTTAAACTCATTCATAATCTATTATGATTGAAGAATCTGAAATTCGTTTACAAAGATTTATGAATTTGGTGTGCTAATGAAAATCTATCTTCCTCATTTATTCACTGTGAATACAGTTTGTGTTTTGCTGATAGATGCTCATCACTTCACTATATCAATTGGCTTCACTCCATCATCTAATCAGGGGGAGCTTTCCTGTCTTGCTGAGTGTCTTTCTTAAAGGGGAAAATCTAGTCAGCATTCTTGAGTGTCCCTGTGTTTTTGTTGATATTCTCCCTTCATCTCAATTGGTTTCAACCTTCAAAACGTTTCTGATCATATTGCCCTCTATCAATGTGTTTTGATTGACATTGGTTCTCTTTTATGTGACGCACAACTCTCAGAATTTTTTTTTTGGATAACCAGAGTTCATCCTTGTAGATTTCTCTTGCATCATGGATCATAAGGGCAGAACACTCTGGTCTGTTTGAGACACTATATGCATAAGGGGACAATATGCTAGATTGTCTGATCAATTTGTTTGTCTGCAATAGCTCTATATCTTCTACCATGTCAAAGCGGGAGTATTTGTTGCATATGCATGACTGCATAAGTTGTTTGACTAAGGGGGAGAATTGATTTAAATGATTCTGAAATTATTTATCAAAGTATTTTTTTTTGATGAAGTCAAAGGGGGAGAATACTTTGATGAGTCTAGTCTGAATACTCCATTTATTTCATTCATAAGACTCATAGTATTGCCATCATCAAAAAGGGGGAGATTGTTGTGTCCCTGTGATTTTGATGATAGCAAGCACTATAAGTCATTTGAATGCATACAATTCTGTTTGTGGTGCAGATGAATGTTTCATTGAAAATCTTATCTGAATTATTGCTGCATTTTAAATATGGCTGTGTGGTGTGTGCTTTGGTGCATTTCATAATTACATTTATCTGGATTGATTGATGTCATATGTGTTTACTTCATTCAGAACTGCTCATTCAGAACTTGGTACATTCCTTAACTGTGAGCATGGCATAGACTGTACACTCGTCTGTCTGCATGAGTCACCAAGTCCACACACTGCATCGTGTGCTTTTCATGAAGTCTATACATTGGCATGCAGCGTCTCATGAAGTATGTACAACGGACTGTACATGCATCAATCTTCAAAGTCCATACATTGGACTGTTACACGCATCATTGAAGTCTATACACTAGTCCGTCTCTCCGGTCTGCACAGCCTTCTGATTGGACTTAATGTCTATACAGCCTGCATCGTCTCATGCAGCATCTCAAGCCAAGTCCATACATAGTCCATCAGCATTTAGAAGTCTGTACATCGGTCTGTCTTGTTCAGCGTCTTAGTGCATTCAAAGTCTGTACAGCGTCCGTCTCAGCCAGCGTCTCATGCTGCGTCTCAGGCGAAGTCCATACATTGAGCCCTTCATCAAAGTCCATACATTGCATAATGTTCGTCAAGCCAATACATTGCACTGTAGATGCATCGAAGAGAAGTATGCACATTGGACTGTTCATATGAAGTCTATACGTTGGAAGTGTGTACAGTGTTCAGTTGCCTTCTCATAAAGTCTATACATCGCATTTTGGAATCAAAGCATGTACATTGGCAGCTGAACTGCATCAAGCCTATACACTGCCTTTGGTTTTCAAAGTCGATACATTGCCTTTGTTTCAAAGTTTAGACATCACTGTTTTGGCCTTCGAAGCGTTCAAGTCCATACATCGGACTGTTTGAGCAAGTATGTACAGCATTTCATTCACACCGGAAGTCTATACATTAGACTGTGGCCTGCTTAGTTGAAGTCTGTACATCGCCTTCAGACTTTCAAGTCTATACACTCCATGCTCATCCAAGTCAATACATTGCTGAGCCATTCGATAAGTCTATACATTGGCTTCAATTCCTCAAGTCTATACATTGGGTTCGGCTCTGCAAGTCTGTACACTGGTCGAGCATTCAAGTCTGAACATTCACAAAGTCCATACATCGACACTGTAGCTTGCATAGCTCAAGTCTGCACATTGGGTTTTCACATGAAGTCTATACATTGGTCTTCACTTGAAGTCCATACATTGGCTAAGGGTCTTCAAGTCCATACAGAGTCGTTTGATGCATATTGATCGAAGTATATACACTCGTTTCCATTGCTTCAACTTTATACACTCGTTATCACACTGCAAGTCTATACACTGAGCTTCGCATGAAGAACTTTAACACTATACACTCTCTCAGTGTACACACTTGCTCATATGCTGTTCTAATGTCTATACATTCATTTCTAAGTTCAAGTCTATACACTTGTTATCACATCTTAAGTCTATACACTCGTGGCTAGCTGTTCAAGTCAATACACTCGTTGGCTAAGTCTTCAAAGTCTATACATTCTATCCTTCACACTAAGTCTGTATACTACGATCTTCAGTTACCCAGCAAGTATGTACATCCTTCTAATTACTCTCCTATGACTGTGTGACAGGTACTGTTCGTGGAGCCTATGCAGAGTGGGCACGTGATACGAGGCTGGCATCTGGCACGTGATCCGAGATGTAGAGGAGCCTGCACGTGGACTGAAGCACTTGGGCGGGAATCGTGGAGAGCACACGCCGTCCTAATCTGCTGCTGCTATATATATGTGTCTTCTTCCTCTGAAGAAAGGTGCGCGAGGGCAGAGAGTGACTGAAGTAGAAGCAGCCAGAGCTAAGAGAAGAAGTGCAGAAGAGAAAGAAGAGATAGAGAAAGCTGAGAGCCAGATCGAGAGAGCAGAAGAAGAAAAAGAAAGAGAGACAGTGAGATAGAGAGGTTGTGAAGAAGAAGGGAGCTTCATTATTCACTGGACCTTGGATCAGATCCAACCCAGTTCGTCATTGTGCTTTTCATTTCTCCAGCTTTATGTCACTGTGATTTTTATCTTTTATTGTTTTCCCTTTACCTTGTATTTCCGATTCTCTGTAGAGAGGTCGGGGTCCCTCCTGTTGGTTCAGGAGAAGGGAGATTGCTATCTCCGGTTGCAAGTAACTGGGTGCTACTTGTGGGTTCCCTCTGGTTAGAGGAAGGGAGGCTCGTCCTCCGATTCTGGGCTTGTAGGTTTCAAGTCCAGGGGTCCCTTCAGTTGGGAGGAAGAGAGGTCCGAGACCTCTTGCTTGCAGGTGACTTAGTGTCACTTGTGCTTCCCTCTGAGCTTCAGAGGAAGGGAGACTTGGGTCTCCGGGTGCAGGTAGTGTTGCTACTTGTAGGTCCCCTCCTGGTCTGGAGGAAGAGAGACTTGCGTCTCTGGTTTGCTAGTGACTGGTGTCACTAGTTGTTTCCTTTGGTTGGGAGGAAGAGGGGAGGTTGTTCCCCTGGTCAAGCTGTGTGGCAGTATTTGTTGCAGACTGAGTCTGCTGTGCTAGTGTTACTAGTGGAAGCCTCACTCCGGTTTGGAGTGAGGGGTGGACGTAGGTCTGTTGACCGAACCACCTAAAAATCTGGTGTCCCTTGTGGTTTGATCTTCTTATATGTTCACTTAATTGCTGCGCATTAGATGCTTGCTTAGGATCGTTTGAGGGCTTCTTGAGTTGTTGTCTTGCTTTGATCCTTCTAAGTTTCCTCAGTTTATTTCTGCAATAGTTTTAATTCCGCATAACTGAGCTTTAGAGTGTTAATTAGGCTATATTTGTAGAGGGATACATTCACCCCCCTCTGTATCCGTGCCTTACATCCTAACAGGTAGTCCCAGGTGAGTGGCTCAGAATCACCCATCATAGATAATGCCATCTCTCGGTAGCCGAGACCTCTTCTGTTCATTTTCCTGCCCTTAGGAATGGGCTTAGTTCGTCCCTGCAATTGAGCACCGAGGCCTCTCCCCGGTTGATAGCCTTGCTTCAATATAATGTCCCAGCCCTTGGAATCTCGGATATGGGGCTTCACCTTGATGTCAACTACTACGGTGACGGGCTTGCGAGGTGCGTAAGCCCAAGGAAAGTCAAGATCTAGCACTGACATAACGAGCCAACTGCTTGGCCACAACGTGGGAAGAACTTTCTCTGAAATAGCCTTCACTGATTGGACCGTGGATAAGCTTTTGACTTTGACGACCCTCCCTTGGAAAGGGAATTTAATGCATTGATGTGCAGTAGAGGGTACGGCGCTGAGGGTGTCGATCCACGGACGACCCAAGATAGCCTTGAACATAGGGTCAATGTCCAGCACATAGAATTCCACGGGCATAGTAAGGGGCCCAAGCTCAGCTTGAATGGTGACAATCTCGTGACATGCCCGCCGAGAGTTGTCATAAGCAGCTATGGTAGTGGGAGTTGGGCGTAGAAGTTCTTCTGATAGATTACAAGCCCTTAGAGTGTTGAGCGGGCACACGTTGATAGATGCCCCTATGTCAACTAACGCTACATCAATGCTGACTTTGTTTAGAATGATGGTAATGCACAGCGGCATTTGCCGAGCTTCTGGTGGTGTTAGCTCGGTTTCAGAAAAAGTAATGGTTGGCCCCTTGGAGATTGTTGCCAGTGCGGTAGGTAAGCTATCAACTGCCATGTCTTCACTAACCATTACCTTTTGAAGAAAGTCTCTTAATGCATCTTGGTGAAGGGTAGATCTCTTAATCAGTTCCAACACAGATATCTTGGCGGGCACCCTATCCAAATGATGTAATAGATCATATTGGGTCCCGGGTAGTGGCTCGGCCTCTTCTTGTTCAGCCGCCGGTTGGGAAGACTGGGGATTGGAAGTGGAAGGATAGTTTCGGTGGAACATGCGCCTGCTCCGTAGGGCGAAGTTATAAGCTGCCGCGGCCTCATATGGGCTTAGGATAAGTGATTTAATAGGCCCAGTGGGATGGATGAGCGGTGCGGAAGAGGGTGTGGTTGGAAGGATAATAGGCGAGGGGTTAGTGGCAGTGGGCGCGAGCGGTAATGGGGATACAAAAGTGGACGGAGGTGTGATGAGTGGAGGGTTAGACGGAGGTATGGCGATAGTGGATGTAAGCGCGATCGGGGAGTGGGTGATGGTAGCGGTCGTGAGCAATGGTGAGTGCGACGGGGGCGCGGGTGATGGTGTGTGTGATAGAAGAGGGGTAAATGGGAGGACAAGTGGAGGAGGAGTTTGGTGTGTAGGTATAACGATAGGGGAAGCGGGAGGATTATGGTAGTTGTGGTGAAGGGCCATGACCTGGGGCGTGGAATTATCGTCGTCGAAGGACCACCCGGGGTTAGGAGCCGGGGGTTGGATGACATTGATCTGAGCTGGTGCCGGCGGCGGAGGCTGCGGAGCAGGAGGATGGTTTGGCATTGGGTTTTGATGAATCCCCAGGTCTTGCACCGGCTGCTGTTGCTGCTGCTGCTGTGGCTGCGGTACCTGTTGCTGCTGTACTTGCTGCCTTGGCGGCTGCCTTCTCTTCTCTTTGATTTCTGTGATGGCCCGGTGCATTTCGGCCCAATTTATCCTCTGTCCTTCATGAAGATCATATACTAGGTCCCGGAATTGAAAACACCCTTCAATGGTATGTCCCGGTTGCCTATGGGACATACAATACTTCGTCTGATCGACGACCGGATTCCAGTTGGGCCGTTCCAGAGGGAGCTGTATGGCATTAACCGACATAAGAGCCGAGAAGATGTCTGTGAGTGTTTCTGGCAAGGGTGGGTACTGAGCTCTCTTAGGAGTCGGGTGCTTGTTATTAGGGTTGTTGTTATAGCCGTTGGGTGGAGGGACATTGTGGTATTGCGGAGGTGGTGGTGGTTGTTGTGGAGCGGCAAAGGTATTTTGTGGAATGGTGAAGGTGGGCGGAGGGTTTTGCAGGGCGACTTGGAAGTTCTGGGGAGCGAGAGTCTGGGGGGTGCGGGGATTTTGAGGGAAGCGGAAGGGTGTGGCTTGGAATGGGAAAGAAACGGCTTGAACTTGCTCGTTCATTTGGACCCCCTCGGTAACCGGCCCTTGAGGTTTCTTGTGATACTTGGGCTTTTGGTTTTCAAATAGAGAGTGAATGGGGGAGTCCTTGAACTGTGTTTGGATGAACCGTGCCCGGTTGTAGAGTTGGTGCATATTGGCTATGTCGTTCATTGCCAGAATGTTTCGGAAGGTCGGGGTAGCATTGGAAATAAGTAGCTTGACCTTCTCTTCCTCCGGAATGTGGCCGGGCACTCTAGTGGCCATTTGCCTCCACCTATCTGCATAAGTGGCAAACTCCTCACCCGGTTTCATCTTTTCGGCCACCAGATCTGTGAACGAATATTCCGGGCCGACCCTGTCTTGAAACTGCTGAATGAACGTATCTTTCACTACCTTAAAGCTCTCAGCTTCTTCCAATGGCAGAGAATAGAACCATTCCAGTGCAACACCATCTAATGATCGCCGGAACAAGTACGCCATAAGGCGATCATCATATTGGAATTGGGCCGATTCATATAAGAAATCCCTCACGTGAATAAAGGGATTGCCGTTCCCGTCATATTTGCGATAATTGGGGAGCTCGGACTGCGGAGGGAACCGGATGTTCTGAAAGCTAGGAACCGGAACATCTGGCAAGGATTGTGGGCCAACCCGCTTCTGGAGGAAATCGAGTTGCTGTTGCATGGTGGCCCATTTATCAAGTAGTTCCTGCTCTCTGGACGGAGCAGGGGTAGTGAGAGATGATGGCTGAAGTTGAGGAGCGGAAGGGTGAACCGCAGCAGAAGGTGGGAGCCCATAAGCAGGAGCAGAAGGAAAAATGGCCGAAGTAGGGGGCCCATAAGAAGGATATTGGACCTGACATTGACCCAGATTGGAGTGGGTTTAGGCAACCCCTGACTGAGGGCACAGGAAGTCGGAGGGGCCCATGAGGACTTGCGGAACCGTCAGGCTAGGCATATGATGATCCATCTGAACGAAAGAAGGGATAGGAGACTTCCCCTTGTCAAAAGATTGCTGGGCCGAAGTAGAAGATTGGCCCGTCTCCATGCCAGTGAATGTGATGGTCCGGGGTTGGACCAGAGTAAGATTAATTGGAGTGAGCTGGATGGAAGGATTGGATTGACCCTGCATAATCGTGGGAGGGGAGATATTGGATCCTTGCATGGCCTGATAGACAATTTGGAGTTGGGCCGGATCCAATTGGGCCATCATCTGGAGAATGGAGCCCGCAGAAGGAGTAGTGAAAGAAGGGGTAGCTTGACCACCTTCCATGGAGGTAGAGGACGGAAGATGGGCTGTCCCCTCTCCAGAGGAGAATGAGGTAACCCTAGTAGGGTTTTCAAGAAGCCCTTGAGGAAGGGAATCCTCTTGGGAATGGGGAGGATTGAAAGAAGCCATGGTGGGTTCGAAAAGCGGATTTGAGTAGAACCTGGAGAAGGAATTGACTCTAGAAGGTGCTTCTAACTGACGAAAACAACTCCACATGCAACGAACAACCTTAACAAGATGCAAACAACACAACACCAACACACAATGAGCAACCAAACTTGGACGATTTATAATAAAGATGTAAGTAATAAGAGATGAAGACACTTCAAGTCAACCAAGTTGTTTAAGGTGATGTTTCAAGATTCTTATGATCTCTCCTTTGGAAGTTTAGCGGATTGATTAATATGAGCTCTCAACAATGGGTTCTTGATAGGAGATGGATATAAAGCTTGGTTTGACTCTAAATGTGATCACTCCCTCACTTATGCAATCCTAGACACGGGGTGGGAAAGGTACAACCGGCCCGGCGTCCGTGTGGGAATCCACGGCTCGTGGGGACTTATGGAGGTCCCTAGTGTGATTTCCTAGTCGGCCCCAAGGAATATGGAGACGAGAGGTCCGCACACCAAGGTAGAAAAATGCGATCTAATGTATGAAAGTATGAATGAATCTATGTGCACCGGAGTGCATGCAACTTCTAACCTAGAATCTAGCAAACAATTATGCACACAACGATGTAAGTATGTAAACCAACCAAGGAGGAAGTCAGATAACACACAAGCAAAAATATCACAGTAAAAACTACGGAAATAGAATGCACCTCGGGATGCATACCTGTCTGGAGTGTAACGGTCTGGAAGACCCGCGTCAGAAATATATAACGGTCAGAGGCCAGACCGCCAGAAGAAATATAACGCAGGGACCCAGGACCGTCGTATGAGCCAGAGAGCCAAAAACAAACTAGAAATAGAAGGGAAATCCGTGAAAAGCCCAAACAGCAGGATGATGAGTGTAACGGTCTAAAGCCCCTGCGTCAAAGTGGAGTGACGCAGGGACAAAGGGCCGTCAGACTACCTAGAGAACTAGAAATAAGAGGAAGTAAGAGGGAAATCCGAGGAAACTAAACAAGGAAATGATGGCAGGTTTAAACAGAGATCAAGACACGATTGGCACGAGTTGTCCCACCGTGATCACCAAAAAATTATCTGTTGATTTGTTTTACCTCTCTTCTTTTTTTTGTTTTGATGTGTGATAAGATGATTAGCAAAAATCAAAGATCTCAATCAACCTATGAACATGTGAACCATGAACCTAGGCAACCAGAACAAGCTCTAGCATGGGCATGCTATCTCAATCATCAAGCTAAACTAAGGGAATAAAGAAAAACACACGCCGGGGCGTGGAGCAAGAGCAAATAAAAACACACCGCAAGGGTGGAGCAAATAAAGGGAATAAGAGATATGAGATGGAGATAAAGCTAATGCCCAATACTAAGAAAGAACGTGATCACCACCAAAGTAAACACAAGCCATAGACTTGAAAATACCTTGGAAATAGGTGGATGAAGCACCCGCCCACGGGAGAGAGAAAACCAGTGAAATCTACAGATCAACCGAATGTAACGGTCCAGACCCCGTGCGTCACAGTAATGTGACGGTCTCCAGATGGCCGTTATATAAGCCTGACGCGCCTGCACAAGACCGTCAGAAAACCTGCAGTAATAGCTTGTGGACTCTTTTAACTCCAACTCTTCCAGCCTACCAGAAGACTTGGGCCTCATGTAGTGAACCTGTAAACCTGTCAAAGAACGTGAAACACAAGAAAACAAACCCAGATTAGCCCTTTAAACAAGCATAGTAGCAATTCTCAAAGAACTTAAGATCATGCAAAAGGAAAGGGAAGTACCGGGAGAGTTTTGGTTTTTTAACCCCTCTGGGTGTTTTAAAAGATAGGAAGGATGTTTAGATGATGAAAATAGATGCAGAACGTGGAAACAAGGAGAGGGACAATGCCTATGATGAGAGGGAGGATGAAGAACATAATATGCAATGATGAACTTTGAAACTCAAACACAATGAAACGAATACTCCCTTCACCGTGAAGCAGATGGACGTGAAAGACAAGTCTCCTTGGTTAGATGTGGCTCCAGAATGCGGCAGGACTTCGACGCGAACTCCAGATCTTCCTCTCTCGGGCCATGAAGTTAAGGGTGCTATTTATAGGCCCTCAAACTCTCCGGTCGAGCAGAGGATAATCCAGCAAGAAAAGATGATCACTCTTAGCAAATCCTTGAAGATAATATCACCAAGAGTCCATAGAAACAAACAGAAGGTTCTGAGGATCAGATTTGGAAGAGAAATCACCAATTCAAACTCTTATCTCGACCACGGAGTAGTAGAGAAAAAGTCTGAACTACCAGGACTCTCTGTTGGATGTAACGGCTACTCGACAGACCGCCGCATGCAAATAACGTGCCAGGGGATACCGTTACATTTAACCTTATCTCAAAAGAGATAAGATCAACGGGGAGAAGATCAAACAAGTTGGACTCTGCAAGATAAGTAACGGCCATGGCTGGACGCGTCGGAGAGAAGTAACGGCTGCACGACAGACCGTTAAAATCAATGCATAGGCCAACGGATAAGCTGGAACAAAGACCTTAAACCTCAGGACTCTTCAAGACGTAACGGCCATGGGATCATGCGTTAGAAGCAAATAACGCCCATGTAGAGGACCGTTAGAAACAATGAAGATCAAAATTGATTAAGAGCTTGCTAAGCTTCATCCAATGAAAAGCCACAAGGAACCACACTCAACCAAGGAGATAAGACCCATAAAATGAGCTTTAAACTGACGAAGGAAACTCTATGAAGAGTGAACAACTTGGAGCATCACATGGATAGAACAAAGAGATGGCCCAACTTATCGGTCATAAAACGGGTGTCAACAATAACGACTTCGAAAAGCCGATTTATAAACGTCCTCTTCTTTAATTCTAAGCTGATGATAACCTGATCTGAGGTCAATCTTAGATAAATACTCTGCTCCCGAAAGTTGATCGAAGAGCTCATCAATACGTGGCAACGGATACTTATTTTTAATTGTGAGTTGATTCAGTCGCCAGTAATCAATGCATAGCCTGAGAGAAATATAACAACTTGTTATTTCTCATGAAATGAAAAATCAATCTTAAAGCTAATTAATTATCTTATCCCGAGCTCTACCCAATTCTCACATGGGTATGGAATTTCTTCCTTAGTTCATAGGTAGGGGTCCTTAAACCTTGGACTTATCCTATGACATGATTCTTCTTCCTAAGTCATGAGACTTAGGCTCTGATACCAACTTAACTGTCACGTCCCGGGCCTTTATGACAGCGGAAGACTCGCTCGAGAAACGTGAACAGTCGGCATGGTAAGTCTCTTACAAGCAAGAACGATCAGAGCGTAAGACAATCACATACATAAATGCAATTGCACAATATTTACTCAAACTCCAACTTTATTTCATAATAATCAAATTCAATACTCAAATACAATCATTAATTCTACTTATTCCAATATACCAGACTCAAGAAAATAAGAAAATTACACAGACTCAATCTAAACAATTTAGACTTCCTAAGTCTCCACTCTCATCTTGACAATACTTTCATTCACTCTCGGACCCGCTACTTGTATAACCCAAATCCGAATTCGAATCACTTCCATCTCCTGAAAAGATTAGAAATAGATAATGAGCACACTTGCCCAGTAGGTATCTTCGCATCAACATGAAGGCACTATTAAAGTAATTAAAAATTTAGCTCTAAAGAATAAGGTTGAATCATGAGAATGCGATCAATCACGCGTTTAAACCAAGTAACAAGATGATCATGTAAGATAGAATGAGAGCAAATATGAACTAACAAGAATGAAACAAGAACATGATATGGCCTTTCATGAACAAGAATGTAACGAGAATGTACTAGCAAGCCACATAATCATCACTCCAGTATCTTTTGCTTATGAGCAAGTACCTCATGAATTTCTATGGAATATCAAGAAAGTCAAGTATCAATCATGCTGTATTGTGTTGTGGATTTTCACTTATTTATAAAGAAAGTACTCCCAGCGCAATGCGACGCCAGTAGCATCATATCCCATGGTTTATAATTGTATGTTTCTGACAATCAGCCGAGGGGACTAGCATAGAGCCCTTGAACACAATCAGTGCTCGATCGCATGTTCAAGTATAAATCAAGTTTTATCCACGCATGTAACAATAAAGTATGGCCAAGAATGTATAATTCCAACAAGCTCTTGATAATGATAATTCAATAAATGATTGCTTCAATAAGAATCATGAGAAATCAAGAATGACTTAAGCAAGGTTATGCTTATGGAAATAAATCGGTAGCATAACGATACATTATTTATCTTTCATTCATTATATTAGGTTCCTTGATCAATATGATAAGTTCAAGATCGTCAAGAGTCTATGTAGAACCTTGGAATATCAACCCTTGGTCAATCCTTGTGTTAAAATACTCAAGTAGTGTGACGGTCGTGTACTGGGCCGTTACATTATGTGACGCTCCAGTATTGGGCCGTTACATTAGTCTGAATCCATAACTAAGAAATCAGACTCAGTTGAATGTGACGGTCGTAAATTGGGCCGTTAGATGATCCTGACGGTCCAGTGTAGAGCCGTTACAATACCGATAACCTAAACATCGATAGTGTAATCTAATCAATGGGCTTTAATGGTACAACCAACTCGGGGTCCTAGTGAGAATCCTAGGCTCGCGGAGAATTACGGAGGCCTTGAAACAAGATTTCCTAGTCCATTGGAAGGAATATCCAATAGAGAGGTCCTCATATCCAAGAATAATGTTCCTATAGTGCAAAGTGAACTAAATGGATAACATACCGGAATATGCGCCATGTACTTAAAGAAATGACTCTATAGATGGAAAAGAATGTGTAACAATGTGAAACCATGAGAAATCTCCGTCAATACAACATTTGGAAAAAAATCATGATTTAGAATACAAAACTATAGAGTTTTAGCCGATGAAATTAACATAACTTAAAATAATCCTAAGACACATTAACCATGCAATTTGATTATGAAACAGTAACTAAACTTAAAGTCATGATAACATGTCTAAACGTAGCTATCTAAGCTTATTTATAAGTAAACTCTAACTGGTTATCATTCTGCCTCGGGCTGACAGAACACAGTGCCTGACGGTCTAGGATAGGTGCGTTACAGTATTGTGACGATTTATCGAGGGGCCGTTACAGTGGTGTAACGCTCCTGCTAGGGTGCGTCAGAGACAATAGAACAAATAAAAACACAACAGAATGTGACGGTCTATCATAAGGCCGTTACATGCATGTGACGGTCTAACGTTAGTGCGTTAGAGAACCTGCTGGCAGTAAACTAAAGTGAAGGTTTATGAAAATATAACATGTCTAGAAATCAACATATTACCACTGTCCTAGTCATAATAACGATGCATAGGCCAACTATATGCAAGGGTTTAGTGAATAGACAAGATAATACCTTTTAATTTCCATTTAGGGCTAAGAGATACATGAATGTATAAAACTATGAAATCATGAACTTCTTAGTCTATAATACATGAAATCAAGCATAATCAGAGGACTTTTATCCCTAACAAGTTGTTTTTGCCAATCATGAGATAACCTACCTCTTTTAAGACCTACAAACTTCGAATTTAATGCTAGGTGCTACCCTTAGACCCTTGTACTTCTTATGATAAATCAACAACTTCAATCTGCTCTATTTCCTCAGCCTCTTGACCTAAGGATGTGAAATTTTGAGGGTAAGGAGATGAGACTATTGGGAAGAAAGAGTTCTAAAGGATTGAACTCTAATTACCTCGTTTAGACGTCCTAATCTCTAGATCTTCAGGGGTCTTGCGTTCAGATTCCTGGGTTGCTAAGGTTGAATCAGCAACTTTGGAAGCTTCTATCTTCTTGGTTGCTTGGTCTCCTAGCACGAAATTTGGAGAACTATTAGTCTATAATATACTAAACAAAATTTTCTAAAGAACTTACCTAAAATTATGACTCCTTACCTTGATTCTTCATGGGCCAAAAGTAAGGGTCGCTCAGTTCAGAACGAGGTCCTATTTATAGGGTTTTGGTTAGGATTTGAAGATTAGATCGATGCTTGAGTCCTTAATTTGTCAGAACCTAATCCCTAAGAGTCCTTAGCAATATTATAATCTATCCCAAATCGATCTCTTGTAGATAGGATTTCAAAGTTCCAATCTTTTTATAATTTCCTCACCTTACAGAATCTACAGGATGTAACGGTCGTGTCTAGGTGCGTTACAGGGCTGTGGCGGTCGCCCGATAGACCGTTACATGTAACGTGTATGGAGTTTCAATTTAATAAAACTCTTTTATTCGTTTATCCATATAATTATCTTATATAATTAGTATTTATCCTTAAAATATGTGAATAAGCTAATTACCCTTCTAGAATATGGGCCAAACTTGATGGGCTAGGTCCATAAACCTTTTGGACAATTATTAGATAGACTAGGTTAACTAATTACCCTTTTGTGCCTTATATTGACCTATTAATCTAATAACCCCTTCATTAATTTATTTAAGCCTTTATAATTTCTAGAAAATTATTTTATAATTCAAAAATTATTTATAAATTTTGGGGTACTACAGAGAATCCCAAGGACAAGATTGATATCTTGCACAGAGACAGACACTAAAATGTATGTCAGGCCTACTAGCAGTCAGATATAGCAATGAACCTATCGTACCCCTAAAAAGTTTTTGATCAATTTTATTACCTTTCTCTTCTTCCAATTTCAGTGAGGTGGACATATGTGTAGCAAATGGTTTGGCAGTTTCCAGTTGAAATTTCTTCACGATCTCTTGTGTGTACTTCTTCTGGTTGATGAAGATGCCATCTTCCAATTATTTTATTTAAAGTCCCAAGAAGAAGTTTAGCTCGCCCATCAAGCTCATCTCGAACTCTCCCTGCATGAGTTGAGCAAATGCATCATTCATTTTCAAATCTGAGGCTCCAAATATTACGTCGTCTACATAAACTTGAACTATTAAAGCATGTTCATCACAAGTCTTTGTAAAAAACGTCTGATCTATGTTACCTCGTTTGAAGCCGTTATTAATAAGGAATGAACTTAAACAATCATACCATGCCCGTGGAGCATGTTTTAATCCATATAGTGCCTTATCCAATTTGTAGACGTAGTCCAGAAAACATTCATCTTCAAAGCCCAGCGGTTGTTCCACGTATACTTTTTCCTTGATTACTCCGTTGAGGAAGGCACTCTTCACGTCCATTTGAAACAGCTTGATGTTCCTGTGACAAACATAAGCAAGTAAAATCCGTACAGCTTCTAATCTAACCACAGGCACGAAGGATTCATCAAAATCAATGCCAAATTCTTGGGAGTAGCCCTTGGATACCAACCTTGCCTTATTCCTCACAACCACTCCATCCTCACTAAATTTGTTTCGAAAAACCCACTTAGTTCCAATTATAGGATGGTTATCAGGCCGGGGCACGAGGAACCACACCCGATTCCTTTGTAATTGGTGTAGTTCTTCTTGCATGGCGAGAACCCAAGAATTATCATTTAAAGCATCATCTAAAGATTTAGGTTCAATACTGGAAAGTAAAGCTAAGTTATCATGAATTTCAACTTCCCTCATTGAAGCCCGCGTTCACACTCCTTCATCCACACCACCGATCACATTCTCCAACGGATGGTCCTTGTGTGTGGTCCATCGGTGTGGAAGAGGTGGATGTACTTGTTCCTCTTGTTGTTCTTGCTCTTTTTCTTTCTCTTTTTCTTGATCTTGATCTCCTGCTTCACCTTATTTGCTTGACTCTCCTTTCTCAACATCACTCTCACCTGCAATCAGAAAATGATCATTATCATTTGAATTTTTTAATGGAGTATTCATCAACAACAACATGTGGACTCTCCTCGACAACAAGTGTTCTAGTGTTATAAACACGGTAAGCTCTAGATGATAGAGAATACCCAAGGAAAATCCCTTTATCACTCTTTGCATCAAAATTTTCAAGATTATCTTTACCATTGTTTAAAATATAGCAAATAGATCCAAATGGCTTAAAGTGTGATATGTTGGGTTTCTTACCTTTGAACAACTCGTAAGGAGTTTTCTTAAGGATCGGTCTTACCATTGCTCAATTTGTAATGTAGCAGGCGGTGTTCACTGCCTCTGCCCATAGATACCGTGGAAGACCATTTTCAGCTAGCATGGTCTGTGCCATCTCTACGAGTGTCCTGTTCTTCCTTTCCACCACTCCGTTCTGTTGTGGGATCTTAGGTGATGAGAATTGATGTTCATACCCCTGCTTCCTCTGTCCTGTCCACCAAAAATTACCATGCCACCATTTTTCTCTGCAAGGTCTGCAAAAAGTTATTTATTTCCTGTCATGTGCCTGGAGCATCTGCTGTCCAGGTACCATTTATTCTTTGTCGCCTTCATGCAGACCTGCACCAATAAGCAACTATGCTCATTTTGATTTGGGTACCCAAGCAAGCTTGGGTCCCTTCATGTTAGCATTTCCAAAAGACTCACTCTACTTGGAGAAAAATATATCATCATCATATTGCATTAACTGGCATATATACATGTCATGCCCTATCTTCTCACAATAAAAATAAGTGAGTCTTTTCCTACCAAAATTTCTTCTGTTATTTACATTATTAAAGATGGAGGGGAAATGAGAATTAACAGTTTGTGTATTGTTATGTGTGTGTGAACATTCTACATGATGTGATGAACTCTTAATAGCATAACAAGCATGATTTTTGTTGCCATGCTTAGTATTTGAACTCTTCACAATTTTTTTTCTTTTCCTCTCAGCATTTTCTCAGTTGCATTCTTCACTTTCTCAATTTCAATCAGCTTAACATTCAATTCTTCCAACTCCTTTTTCAACAAGTCATACTTTTCTTGGATTTCATCTTTGATTTTAAAAGTATGTCTCTTTTCTACTTCTAGGCATGCAATTTCATCTTCAAACAGAGCCAATTTGGATTCCAAAACATCATTTGCATTTTTGAAATTTTTAACTTGCATGTCAAGCAAACTACATTTCTCACATGAATTAGATGAATGTAAGATTTCATGGATCTTCTTCTTCAAGATTTTATTCTCATTTTTCATTCTTTTGTATTTTTCATCCAATTCCTCATATGCAAGTTCCCATTGTTCATTTGTGATAAGCTCTGAATCAGAGATTACCTGTTCCTGATCACTCCTGGCCATGAGACACATGTTCCTTCATCGCTTTACTAGCTCTTCAATATCTTCTTCTTCATCGGACATAGGCTCATCCTCGTCCTCGTCACTCCACGTAGCCTTCATCGCTTTGGGCTTCTTGCCCTTCACCATCTTTCCTTTCTTCTTTTGCAGCTCGGGGCATTCACCTCGCTTGTGCCCCATCTTCTTACACTCGTAGCACATCACTTTAGCCGCTTTTGATGGTTCGTTTCATTGCTTCGGCTACCTCTTTCCTTTCTTGAATTTTCCGCCAAATCGTCTCCTTTGGCACAGAAATTGTCTTACTCTTCTTGTTAACATGGCAACTTCTTCATCATCGGTTGTTCCCATCGACTCTCTTGACTTGAGACACTTTCCGGGTATGCTTTCAAAGCGATTGGCTTTTTCTTCTTCGTGTCCTCTTCTATTCTCTTTATATTAATCTCGAAGGCCATCAATGACCCTTCGAGTGCATCTACGGTGAGGGTAGACAAATCTTTAGAATCCTTTATCACAGTCGCCTTGGTGTGCCAGCTTGGTGATAGAGACCTTAGTACTTTCCTTACCAAATTAGTGTCCTTAAACTCTCTTCCGAGTGATTTCAACCCATTTGTGATCTCCATGAGACATGCGATCATCTCGGAGATACTTTCTTCCTCTTTCATATGAAACAGCTCGTAATCTTGGATCAACATGTTCTCTTTTGTCTCTTTCATTTATGTGGTGCCTTCATAAATTAGCTTGAGCTTGTCCCACATTTCTTTCGCGCTGCTGCACATAGAGACACGAGCATATTCATTCGGGTGAATAGCACACTAAATAATATTTAAAGCATTAAAATTCATAGTTGCCTTCTTAATACTATCATCATCCCACATATCTTCATCTGGGTGTAAAACATATGGACCATTCCTAATGACAGTCCATATTTCATGACTTTGAGCACATAGAAAGACAGTCATCCTATTCTTCCAATAGGGGTAGTTACTACCATCAAAGAAAGGTGGCCTATGAATAGAATGCCCTTCGGGCATTAACCCCTTGTTAATATTGTTGGCCATTCCTAACCGATCTCTCTAAACCGCTAGGTTTCTAGATGAAAATAAAGCCGAGGCTCTGATACCAATTGTTGGCCCGGTTAGGAATGCAATTAAGAGGGGGGTGAATTGATTGCCCACCCTTTAGAGCAATTTACGACTTAATTAAAATGATGGAAGAAAAACACAAATGCTCTTGTAATAAACTGCAGAGATTAGAATATAAAATGATGAATCTCACTAAATCACGCTTGATTAAAGTATTGAAATGTTCAGCAAGCAAGCACTCACAGCTTTACAACGCAAGACGATAATCACTCGGATGAAGACAAATGTCCAGACAGTTGATAAACACTCGGCTCACCGAATCACACTCGTATATGAACCGGTGATATAGACAAGCAACCACACAGTGCAAACCACGGCACAAGCAATTTTTAGGTGGTTCGGACTCACCCAAGTGACGTCCTACGTCCACCCCTCTCAACCTGAGAGGATTTCACTATAAATGCTATACGACGGCAGCAAACCACCACACACACGGGCGCGACGGCCCACACACGTGCGTTCTCGCACGACGACGAGAAACCACACACACACGGAGCAAGCTCCAAAATCATCTAAGAGAGATAAAGATGGAAAAATACAAAGCCCAGTCTGAGATTAACAATCTAACCTCAAAAGATAATAAACAACATTGATCATCCCCTTAAATCTTCAAACAAACTAGGAGAAACTAATGAAGGGTGCTTTGGAATGATAGAACCAAGAGGGATGAAGCCGCCCCTTTGATGAAACTCGCCCAAGCAACCCGCGGTGGAGAGCAGCTGCAGCACGCCTCCAACCTTGATCTCGGAGACATGGAATGTGATCCAAGGACGGGGTTCTCATTCTTCAACAGACGCCACACCTTTTTCTCCTCCTTCCTACAAAGATAGAACAAGCTTAGCCCTCAAAAATTATCTCTCCCGATCAGACAATTGCGGACATATGTACTCAAGAGAAAACAATACATTAAGACATAAAAGCCCTTGCCAAAGCCTCTTCATACCACTCACAATAGATGGTGGATGCCCTAAGGCCAAAATAGTAAACACCAAGGCAAACGGATCTCAAATAAATGGGTTCGCAATCGGATCCGGAATTCACGATCGGGACGCTCGGAACAAGTGTCAACTCATAGAGTTGACTCTTGCTACACGAGTGTCCTGCCCGAACACAAAAAATCAACACATAGGAAACAAGTGTCGACTCATTGAGTCGACACTTTTCCCAAGCAATCTGACCGGAGAAGAAACAACATTCATGGTGAAAAGTGTCGACTCTTGAGGTCGACACTTTTTCACGAAGTTTCTGGCAGCACAAAGAATGGCAAGACTCGCCTGTAAGTGTCGACTCTTGAAGTCGACACTTTTTCCCAAGGCTTATGACTTCGCAAAACAATATGTCCCTGGAGAAAGTGTCGACTCTGGGAGTCGACACTTTCTGCCAGCGTTTGTAAAAACAACGCACAACAGAAAGGTGTAAACTAAGTGTCGACGCTTTACCTGACATGATTGAAAACTTGATAAAATCAATTGAAGCACCACAAAATCTCAAACAACCTTTAAGACCTATCAAATAAACATTTATAAGAGAGATTGGCATGTGTAAAACATGATTTGAATCTATAACATTCCATCCACATTGAAATCCAATCAAATATGTGTTCTTACCATGATTTCCAAGATTTGAGTGAAAATTCCACAATGAACCTGCACTTATGCAAATTGTCATTCATTTCTAACTTCAACCACAGCAAATGAAATCCTCAAGCACTTCAAGCATAGCAAATGAAATGCTCAACAATGTCTATGCACAATGCACAACCATTTGAGCTTGGTTTTAACAATTAGCATGCTATCCAAGTTTTAGACTAACAGAGCTCACCTACACCAATCATACAACCATCAAAGTATTTATAGGAGCAAATGTTCAAGTAAAATACACTATGAAATGAAATTCAGTTAAGTGAAGCTCAGTTTTATCTATGAGATAAATGAACTTAACTCAATCATCCACAAGCTATTCAAAGCTCACTCTCATCAAAGATCTATCAATGCAAATCAGAGAGATGATATCAAAAAGACTTTTTCATACAATGTCTTCGTCAAAATAGCCTGGGGCACAATAATCACCCCCTTTTTGACGAAGATAAAACCCTTTGAAAAATCACAAAGATTTGCATGTTAAAACAGTTCCTTCCTATCAAGGCAAGTATTTTTGAACATTCAGCTTTCATCAATTCCATTCAAAATAGTAGAAGCAACAATCAACCTTTTTATAATTCCCCCTTTGTGTCAAAACAAGGCAGTTTAACAAAAACAGGGCAGTTTAACAACAAACATCATGCAAAACCCCATGCAATGCAACGTAACTTATTTCTCCCCCTTTTTGTCAGAGTCAAATAGGGGATTATGAGAAACACAGAAGCAAAGCCATATATGCACAATTAACTCAATGAGATGCACATGTAAAGTAAGGAATGAGCATTCAAGCACATATGCATTCAGTATTCTGTATAATAGCAAGCATGTTCTATATGAACATGTTAGGAATATGCTATAGACCGAGAACATGAGTTTCATGAGCAATAGTAAAAGGGTAGTGCTTACAAGAAGTGGTACTGCAAGACTCATGAAGTATGACTGATTCAAAATGTACATTTGCACAATCACTCCCTAGATGTATATGTGAAGGATGAGCAATGAAATCTAGATAGTATGGATTTTTAGATTTTCTAAAGAACACAAGTAAGAGCTTTTCCTCCCTACACTTCCATACATCGTGCTTGACTTTTGGTAGCTACGCACAACCCCAAAATTATTTTTATTTTTAAATAACAAGATGACTAACCTTTTGACACGAGTCATGCCCTTTGTTTCAGGGGCACTTCTCGGTTACTCGGTATCGTCACTTATGATACTGTGGATAAGACACTTTTCAATGCGAGTTTCCTCCTTTATTTCAGAGGAGATTCCCGATTTACTCGATGTCAAATCACACTTATTCACATTTTTGGTGGGGCTGACAATTTTTTCCTCACGAGTCACATGATTTCTATGTAGGGGATCACGAGCCCTAAAGTGTGTTAAGTAGAATAGGTGAAATCCTTATTAGTTAGAATCATTGAACTCAAAAGTGCAAGTGGTGTGAGAGATTGCATAGAATGTAAGAGATGAATTAGCCTATTCATTGTGATGTCTCCCCCTAAGTGTATGCACTGTTATAACAAAAATCTCCCCCTTAATATGTGCCATGTAACAACATGTCTACGTCAAAGCAATTTTATTTAGTAAGGGAGTAAGGTCATAGGAGATATCAAAACTGAAAGGTGTGTAAACTATATACACTCAAGCAAGTATCAAAACGGTATTTTCAAGCAAGTTGATTACAGATACATGGCAAAGAACGTAGGTCCGAAGACCATACTCACGCATAATGAAAGATTCCAGGTAGACGTAATCAACCTTTCCACTGACGTCATTTTATATACCGGTGAATCATGGCATTCATGCACACGAGTATGAAGTATATGCATTTATGTACATGCGGATGCGAGAAGATAAAAGCATGTATGGAAAGCAATTGTTATTCACTATCATATGCACAGAAAGGAAGGTTTGAAATGTAAATGCCATGGAAAGGCTTCTTATGTGCAAAAGATAAAGCAGTATGAACAATTTCATTATGAGAAGGTTTAAAGTGTGTATGTACAAAGCAACTCAAAAGAATTTAACTATCTAACATGCACACTCCTAATTCTCTTCTAAGAAAAAAAAACTGATCAGAGTTTAAAGGTTTTGTAAAAATATCTGTAAGTTGGTTTTTTGTGTCAACAAAAACAAGCTCAAAATCATCTTTTTTAAAAAAATATTTTTTGGGGGAGGGGAAAGCGGCTCGAAGCCGTGCCCTCCTGCCACCTGCACAGGAGGGGGGAGGGGGGGTGTCCACCCTGCCGCTGGCGGGGGGACAACTCAAAATCACCTTTATTAATATGATATCTTACGAAATGATGTCTAACCTCAATGTGTTTAGTACGAGAATGTTGGACAAGATTTTTGGACAGATTTATTGCAGACGTTTTATCACACATGATGGGAGTGTTTTTCAAACAAAAATCAAAATCAAGTAATTGATGTTAGATCCATAGAACTTGAGCCGCACAACTGCCTGCAGCCACGTACTCGGCCTCGGCAGTTGATAAGGTCACACAGTGTTGTTTCTTTGAGGCCCATGAAACCACGCAGCCCCCTAGAAACTGACAGTGACCGCTTGTGCTCTTACGATCCATTTTACATCCAGCATAATCAGATTCAGTGAAAACATGTAAATCAAAAGAGTTGTTCTTAAGATACCACAAACCAAGGTCAAGTGTTCCATTTAAATACCTGAAGATTCTTTTCACGACTGACAAATGAGAATCCCTGGGACAAGATTGATATCTTGCACAGAGACAGACACTAAATGTATGTCAGGCCTACTAGCAGTCAGATATAACAATGAACCTATCATACCCCTAAAAAGTTTTTGATCAATTTTATTACCTTTCTCTTCTTCCAATTTCAGTGAGGTGGACATAGGTGTAGCAAATGGTTTGGCAATTTCCAGTTGAAATTTCTTCACGATCTCTTGTGTGTACTTCTTCTGGTTGATGAGGATGCCATCTTCCAATTTTTTTATTTAAAGTCCCAAGAAGAAGTTCAGCTCGCCCATCAAGCTCATCTCGAACTCTCCCAGCATGAGTTGAGCAAATTCATCATTCATTTTCAAATCTGAGGCTCCAAATATTATGTCATCTACATAAACTTCAACTATTAAAGCATGTTCATCACAAGTCTTTGTAAACAACGTCTGATCTATGTTACCTCGTTTGAAGCCATTATTAATAAGGAATGAACTTAAACGGTCATACCATGCCCGGGGAGCCTGTTTTAATCCATATAGTGCCTTATCCAATTTGTAGACGTGGTCCGAAAAAGTTTCATCTTCAAAGCCTAGCGGTTGTTCCACGTATACTTCTTCCTTGATTACTCCGTTGAGGAAGGCACTCTTCACGTCCATTTGAAACAGCTTGATGTTCCTGTGACAAACATAAGCAAGTAAAATCCGTACAGCTTCTAATCTAACCACAGGCACGAAGGATTCATCAAAATCAATGCCAAATTCTTGGGAGTAGCCCTTGGCTACCAACCTTGCCTTATTCCTCACAACCACCCCATCTTCACTAAGTTTGTTTCAAAAAATCCACTTAGTTTCAATTATAGGATGGTTATCAGGCTGGGGCACGAGGAACCACACTCGATTCCTTTGTAATTGGTGTAGTTCTTCTTGCATGGGGAGAACCCAAGAATTATCATTTAAAGCATCATCTAAAGATTTAGGTTCAATACTGAAAAGTAAAGCTAAGTTATCATGAATTTCAACTTCCCTCATTGAACCCCGTGTTCTCACTCCTTCATCTACACCACCGATCACATTCTCCAATGGATGGTTCTTGTGTATGGTCCATCGGTGTGGAAGAGGCGGATGTACTTGTTCCTCTTGTTGTTCTTGCTCTTTTTCTTTCTCTTTTTCTTGATCTTGATCTCCTGCCTCACCTTGTTTGCTTGACTCTCCTTTCTCAACATCACTCTCACCTGTAATCAGAAAATGATCATTATCATTTGATTTTCTCGTGGAGTACTCATCAATAACAACATGTGGACTCTCCTCGATAACAAGTGTTCTAGTGTTATAAACACCGTAAGCTCTAGATGATAGAGAATACCCGAGGGAAATCCCTTTATCACTCTTTGTATCAATTTTTTCAAGATTATCTTTACCATTGTTTAAAATATAGCAAATAGATCCAAATGGCTTAAAGTGTGATATGTTGGGCTTCTTACCTGTGTACAGCTCGTAAGGAGTTTTCTTAAGGATCGATCTTACCATTGCTCGATTTTTAATGTAGCAGGCGGTGTTCATTGCCTCTGCCCATAGATACTGTGAAATACCATTTTCAGCTAGCATGGTCCGTGCCATCTCCACGAGCGTCATGTTCTTTCTTTCCACCACTCCATTCTATTACGGGGTCCTAGGTGATGAGAATTGATGTTCATACCCCTGCTTCCTCTGTCCTATCCGCTAAAAATTACTGTGCCACCATTTTTCTCTGCAAGATCTGAAAAAAGTTATTTATTTCCTGTCATGTGACTGGAGCATCCGCTGTCCAGGTACCATTTATTCTCTGTCGCCTTCATGCAGACCTGCACCAATAAGCAACCATGCTCATTTTGATTTGGCTACCCAAGCAAGCTTGGGTCCCTTCATGTTAGCATTTCCAAAAGACTCACTGTACTTGGAGAAAAACATATCATCATCATATTACATTAACTGGCATATATACATGCCATGCCCTATCTTCCCACAATAAAAACAAGTGGGTCTTTTCCTACCAAAATTTCTTCTGTTATTTACATTCCTAAAGATGGAGGGGAAATGAGAATTAACAATTTGTGTATTGTTATGTGTGTGTGAACATTCTGCATGATGTGATGAACTCTTA
The DNA here is from genome assembly GCA_022559845.1 of Amorphophallus konjac. NCBI lineage: Eukaryota > Viridiplantae > Streptophyta > Magnoliopsida > Alismatales > Araceae > Amorphophallus > Amorphophallus konjac. The sequence goes on from CM040121.1 coordinate 157,418,239, forward strand.
ACAGCATAATGAGAATGATTTTTGTTGCCATGCTTAGTATTTGAACTCTTCACAATTTGTTTTTCTTTTCCTTTCAGCATCTTCTCACTTGCATTCTTCACTTTCTCAATTTCAATCAGCTTAACATTCAATTATTCCAACTCCTTTTTCAACAAGTCATACTTTTCTTGGATTTCATCTTTGATTTTTAAAGTATTTTTCCTTTCTACTTCTAGACATGCAATTTCATCTTCAAATAGAGCCAATTTGGATTCCATAACATCATTTAGATTTTTGAAATTTTTAACTTGCATGTCAAGCAAACTACATTTCTCACATGAATTAGATGAATGCAAGATTTCATGGATCTTCTTCTTCAAGATTTTATTCTCATTTTTCATTCTTTTGTATTTTTCATCCAATTCCTCATATGCAAGTTCCCATTGTTCATTTGTGATAAGCTCTAAATCAGAGATTACCTATTCCTGATCGCTCTTGGCCATGAGACACATGTTCCTTACCAGCTCTTCAATATCTTCTTCTTCATCGGACGTAGGCTCATCCTCGTCCTTGTCACTCCACGTAGCCTTCATTGCTTTGGGCTTCTTGCCCTTCACCATCTTTCCTTTCTTCTTTTGCAGCTCGGGGCATTCTCCTCGCATGTGCCCCATCTTCTTACACTCGTAGCACATCACTTCAGCCGCTTTTGATGATTCGTTTCTTTGCTTCGGCTGCCTCTTTACTTTCTTGAATTTTCCGCCAAATCGTCTCCTTTGGCACAGAAACTGTCTTACTCTTCTTGTTAACATGGCAACTTCTTCATCGTCGGTGGTTCCCGTCGACTCCTTTTGACTTGAGACACTTTCCGGGTATGCTTTCAAAGCGATTGGCTTTTTCTGCTTCGTGTCTTCTTCTGTTCTCTTTATATTAATCTCGTAGGCCATCAATGACCCTATGAGTGCATCCACGGTGAGGGTAGACAAATCTTTAGAATCCTCTATCACAGTCGCCTTGGTGTGCCTGCTTGGTGATAGGGACCTCATCACTTTCCTTACCAAATCGGTGTCCTTAAACTATCTTCCGAGTGATTTCAACCCATTTATGATCTCCATGAGATGTGCGAACATCTCGGAGGTACTTTCTTCCTCTTTCATATGAAAGAGCTCGTAATCTCGGATCAACATGTTTGCTTTTGTCTCCTTCACTTCTGTGGTGCCTTCATAAATTAGCTTGAGCTTGTCCCACATTTCTTTCACGCTGCTGCACATAGAGACACGAGCATATTCATTCAGGTGAATAGCACACTGAATAATATTTAAAGCATTAAAATTCACAGTTGCCTTCTTAATACTGTCATCATCCCACATATCTTCATCTGGGTGTCAAACATACGGACCACTCCTAATGACAGTCCATATTTCATGACTTTGAGCACGTAGAAAGACGGTCATCCTATTCTTCCAATAGGGTTAGTTACTACCATCAAAGAAAGGTGGCCTATGAATAGAATGCCCTTTGGGCATTAACCCCTTGTTAAGATTGTTGGCCATTCCTAACAGATCTCTCTAAACCGCTAGGTTTCTAGATGAAAACAGAGCCAAGGCTCTGATACCAATTGTTGGCCCGGTTAGGAATGTAATTAAGAGGGGGGTGAATTGATTGCCCACCCTTTAGAGCAATTTACGACTTAATTAAAATGATGGGAGAACAACACAAATTCTCTTTCAATAAACTGCAAAGATGAGAATATAAAATGATGAATCTCACTAAATCACACTTGATTAAAGTATTAAAATGTTCAGCAAGCAAGCACTCACAGCTTCACAACGCAAGACGATAATCACTCGGATGAAGATAAATGTGCAGACAGTTGATAAACACTCGGCTCACCAAATCACACTCGTATATGAACGGGTGATATAGACAAGCAACCACACGGAGCAAACCACGGCACAAGCATTTTTTAGGTGGTTCGGACTCACCCAAGTGACGTCCTACGTCCACCCCTCTCAACCCGAGAGGATTTCACTATAAACGCTGCACGACGGCAGCAAACCACCACACACAAAGGCGCGACGGCCCACACACGTGCGTTCTTACACGACGACGAGAAACCGCACACACACGGAGCAAGCTCCAAAATCATCTAAGAGAGATAAAGATGGGAAAATACAAAGCCCAGTTTGAGATTAACAATATAACCTCAAAAGATAATAAACAACATTGATCATCGCCTTAAATCTTCAAACAAACTAGGAGAAACTAATGAAGGGTGCTTTGGAATGATAGAACCAAGAGGGATGAAGCCGCCCCTTTGATGAAACTAGCCCAAGCAACCCGCGGTGGAGAGCAGCTACAGCACGCCTCCAACCGTGAGACCGGAGATGTGGAACGCGATCCAAGGACGGGGTTCTCCTTCTTCAGCGGATGCCACACCTTCTTCTCCTCCTTCCTACAAAGATAGAATGAGCTTAGACCTCAAAAATTATCTCTCCCGATCGAACAATTGCGGCCACATGTACTCAAGAGAAAAGAATACATTAAGACATAAAAGGCCTTGCCAAAGCCTCTTCATACCACTCACAATATATGGTGGATGCCCTAAGGCCAAAATAGTAAACGACCAAGGCAAATGGATCTCAAATAAATGGGTTCGCAACCAGATCTGGAATTCACGATCAGGACACTCGGAACAAATGTCAACTCATAGAGTCGACTCTTGCTACACGAGTGTCCTGCCAGAACACAAAAAATCAACACACAAGAAACAAGTGTCGACTCATTGAGTCGACACTTTTTCCCAAGCGTTCTGACCGGAGAAGAAAATAGCATTCATGGTGAAAAGTGTCGACTCTTGAGGTTGACATTTTTTCACGAAGCTTCTGGCAGCACAAAGAATGGCAAGACTCGCCTGTAAGTGTCGACTCTTGAAGTCGACACTTTTTCCCAAGGCTTCTGACTTCGTAAAACAACATGTCCCTGGAGAAAGTGTCGACTCTGGGAGTCGACACTTTCTGCCAGCGTTTGTAAAAACAACGCACAACAGAAAGGTGTAAACTAAGTGTCGACTTCTAGAGTCGACACTTTACCTGACATGATTGAAAACTTGATAAAATCAATTGAAGCCCCACAAAATCTCAAACAACCATTAAGACCTATCAAATAAACATTTATAACAGAGATTGTCATGTGTAAAATAGGATTTGAATCTATAACATTCCATCCACATTGAAATCCAATCAAATATGTGTTCTTACCATGATTTCTAAGATTTGAGTGAAAATTCCACAATGAACCTGCACTTATGCAAATTGTCATTCATTTCTAACTTCAACCACAGCAAATGAAATCCTCAAGCACTTCAAGCATAGCAAATGAAATGCTCAACAATGTCTGTGCATAATGCACATCCATTTGAGCTTGGTTTTAACAATTAGCATGCTATCCAAGTTTAAGACTGACAGAGCTCACCTACACCAATCATACAACCAGCAAAGTATTTATAGGAGCAAATGTTCAAGCAAAATACACTATGAAACCAAATTCAGTTAAGTGAAGCTCACTTCTATCTATGAGATAACTTAACATTACTCAATCATTCACAAGCTATTCAAAGCTCACTCTCATCAAAGATCTATCAATGCAAATCGGAGAGATGATATCAAAAAGACTTTTTCATACAATGTCTTCGTCAAAATAGCCCGGGGCACAACAGTTTATATAGTATGTTTCAGACAATCAGCCGAGGGGACTAGCATAGAGCCCTTGAACATAATCAGTGCTCGATCTGCATCTTCAAGTATAAATCAAGCTACTCCCACGTATATAGCAATAAAGTTGGGCCAATAATGTATAAGCATTTTATGATATGATGTCAATAAAAGAATGCTTCAACTTTGAATAAGAGTTCAAGAAAATTCATTTAAGTACTAGGTCACGCCTTGGAGAAAATTCGACAGCATAACGGTACATTCTTTATTTTTCATAATTATTTCGAATGTCTTGAACAATGTGACAAGTCCTAGACAATCAATAGTCCATCTAGGAACATAGGAATATTAACCCTTGGGTCAAACCTCGGGTTAATAGTACTCAGGAAACGTAGCGGGCAAAAATTGGGCTGCTATATTGATATGGAGGTCTAGTATTGGGCCGCTAGAGTGGGCTGAATCCAGAAAGAAATCAATTTGGACTCAGAGAATGTGGCAGTCAGATACTGGACCATTAATGGGACTCAACGGTCGAGTACTGAACCGTTACTGGACATAATTTCAGAAAATGTCGGTAGTGCTTTCTAGACAATTAGGTTTTAATAGTACAACCCGCTCGGCGTCCTAGTGGGAATCCGAGGCTCGCGGAAACTTACGGAGGCCTTGAAATAAGATTTCCTAGTCCATTGGATGGAATATCCAAAGAAGAGGTTATCAAGTCCAAGATTGTGTGCCTATAGTGCAAAGAGTGTAGCTAATGGTCATATACCGGGATATATGCCATGAACTTATAGAAATGACTCTGAGATAAGAAGAGAATGGGTACTGTGATAACCAACGTTCAATCTCGTCAATGTAGCATTTAAACCATAATGTAATACAAAATTATATTATTTTGGGCATGAAATTATCATATGCTAAAAATAATATAAAGAACCTTAACTCATTGTTATGAATCAATAAATAAAACTTAGAGTAGTGAATAACATTAAAGTAGGTTAGAACATAGTTAACTAGGCTTATTTATAAGCTAAATGGGCTGCTCTTAAATCCGTCTTGGATTGATAGAAAACAGAACATTGGCGGTCTATTATAGAACCGTTACAGAAAGTTAGCGGTTTATCGTAAGGCCGCCAGAGGGACTTTAACGGTCTATTTCTAGTCCGCCAGAGGTTTCATGGAAAATAAGTTTCAGAGTGCCTAGCGGTTTATCGTAGGGCCGCTAAACAAGTTTGGCGGTTGACTTTTAGGCCGCTAGAGCAAGTCTGACAGTAAATTAAATAAGAAGAAACTAATGTTTTAAAACACATCATGTCTGGAAATCAACATATATATAAACTTCCCTATCATGATAGAACGAAGATTAGGCTAACAATATGCATGGGTTTTCTGTGAATTAACAAGAGAATTCCTCTTAACTTAATTAGGGCTAAGAATATACATGGATGTATACTATATGCACAAAATAAGAAATTCTTGATGCATAGTTCATGAAATCTAGTAAAACAAGAGGGCTTTTATCCTTAGAACAAGATTTTAGCCGTTCATGAGATGACCTACCTCTTGGAATACTTCTAAACTCCGAATTTGAGGTTAGAAGTGAGCCCTAGTTCTGCCCTTCCTGTGACAAATCAGTAACTTCACGCCTTGATATTTCTTGATCCACTTGATCTAATAACATGAAATTTGGAGGGTAAGAAGAAGATACTAAGGGGAACAAAAAGTTCTAAAGGATCAGGTTCTAAATAGCTCGATTTGGTTCCCTAATTCCTTGATCTTCACCGGACTTTCGCACAATTTTCTGGGTCGCTAATGTGGAACCAACAACTTTGCAGGCTTCTATCTCCTTGTGTGCTTGATCTCCTAGTACGAAATTTTGAGGGATGTTAGTCCTATGTATTAGGAATAAAAACCTCTAAAGAACTTACCCAAAATAATACCTCCTTACCTTGATTCCACGGAAGCCAAAGTAAGGGTCGCACATATCAAATCTGGGTTCTATTTATAGGGTTTTGCTAGGGTTTCATGGAATAGATCCATTCTAGAGTCCTTGTTTGCTATTAGCCCGGCTTCTGAGTCCTTAGGGTCCTTACTAATCCTCCCAGCTCGGTCTCTAGGAGATAGAATGCCAAAGATCCAATCCTTTTGCTCTTTCTTCCATTCACGGAACTAATAGAGCTCAACGGTCAGTTAATGGGTAGCTAACTGGTATGTAGCGGTTGCACGATAGACCGCTAAATATCCCGGGCGCCGAATTTGAATTTAATTCAAACTCTTTTATTCTATTATCCCCTTAATTATCTAATCAATGGGTATTTATCCTTATATTCCGTGAATAAATTAATTAACCCTCTAGAATATGGGCCAAACTTTATGGGCTTGGTCCTTAAATCTTTTAGACTTTATTTAAATAGGCTAGGTTAATTGATTACTTTATTTGGGCTTTAATAATGACTTAATTAACCCAGTATTCATTTATTAATTCATTTGGGCCTTTGAGAATCCCAGAAAATTCCTAATTATATCAAAAATAATTTATAAAAAAATCCGGGGCATTACACCCTCCCCCACTTAAGAGAATTTGTTCCCCAGATTCAATACATGGATTGTATGTAGAGTGTACTTACTGTTAAATAATTTTAGAAATCTTCTGCGCATAGCTTCTTCGGTTTCCCATGTTTCTCCTACCTTTGTCCACTAGATCTTGACCACAGGAATAGTTTTATTTCGCAGTTGACGTACTTCTCGGTCAATGATCTTGACTGGCCTTTGCTCATATGTCAAGTCTTTTTGATCTCCAAACTATCGTAAGTGATGACATGGAAAGGATCAGGTACATACTTCTTGAGCATTGAGACATGAAATACATCATGGACTTCAGATAATTGAGGAGGTAAAGCAATTCGATAAGCCACTTCACCAACTCTTTTCAGAATTTCAAATGGGCCAATAAATCTTGAAGTAAGCTTGCCTTTGATTCCAAATCTTCGAATACCTCGACCTAGAGAAACCTTGAGGAACACATGATCTCCTACTTGAAATTCCAGGTCGCGCCTTCGATTATCCGCATATGATTCCTGCCTGTCTTGTGCAATCTGAAGCCTTTCCCGAATCAGCTTTATCTTTTCTATAGTATCCCTGATAATATCGGGACCTAGAAACTGTCTCTCCCCTACTTCATTCCATCATATCGATGATCGACAGCTTCTTCCACACAGAGCTTCAAACGGTGCCATTTGAATACTAGCTGGATAGCTATGGTTGTATGCGAATTCTACCAGAGGTAAGTGATCATGCCAACTTCCTCCAAAATCAATAGCACAAGCCCTGAGCATATCTTCCACCACTTGATTTATCCTTTCTGTTTGACCATCAGTTTGTGGATGGAATGCCGTGCTAAAGTTTAGTCGGGTCCCTAAGGAATGTTGTAGACCTTTCCAGAATTGTGATGTAAACCGAGGATCTCGGTCAGATATAATGCTGACGGGGACACCGTGCAATTTGACAATTTCCCTCATGTATAATGCTGCTAGAATATCCACAGACTATCGACTTTTTATTGGCAGAAAATGTGCAGACTTAGTCAATCGGTCTATAATTACCCATATACCATCGTGTCCTCCTCTTGTTTTAGGTAAACCCATGATGAAATCCATCCCTACACTTTCCCACTTCCATTCGGGAATATTTAAGGGGTGCAATTTACCTGCAGGTTTTAAATGTTCTGCCTTTACTTGCTGACAAGTGAGACAGTGGGACACGCAATCTGCCACTTCTCTTTTCATGTTAGGCCACCAGAAATTCCTTTTAAGATATTGATACATTTTAGTACTACCAGGATGAACAGTGTACTTGGAATTATGAGCTTCTTCCAGGATCAGTTTCTTCGTATCAACATGATCCAGTATACAAATTTGGCCCTTGAATAGCAACCTTCCATCATTGACAATAGAGAAATCCGGTCTTTGCTCAATATTGGCTTTAATCTCTAGTAATACTGGATCATTGTCTTGTAGCTTGACCAGATCTTCTATTAAGGCGGGTTGAGTTCGGATATTGGCTATAAAACAATCTTCCTTCTTTATGTCAACATCTAAATTCAACTGAGCAAATTGAGGAATGAGATTAGTCATACTAATCATAAGACTCGATAGCTGTCCTATCGATTTTCTGCTGAGTGCATTGGCTACAGCATTAGCCTTGCCAGGATGATATTGGATAGCAAAATCAAAGTCTTTAAGGTATTTCAACCATCTCCTTTGCCTCATATTCAGCTCCTTTTGGGAGAATAAATATTTTAAGCTTTTGTGGTCCGAATAGACTTTAAATTTCTCTCCATAAAGGTAGTGACACCAAAATTTTAAGGCAAATATAATAGCTGCCAACTCTAAATCATGCACAGGATAGTTTTTTGCGTGACGCTTCAACTGTCTTGAAGAATAACATATCACCTTCCCATTTTGCATAAGAACGCACCCTAGGCCAATGCCAGATACATCCGTATAGACTTTAAATCCACCACCCTCAATGGGCAATGATAATATAGGGGCTGTCGTGAGATGTTCCTTAAGAGTTAGGAAACTCTTTTCATAGTCCTTTGACCATACAAAAGGATTTTCTTTTCTTGTAAGTCTTGTCAAAGGAACGGTAATCTTAGAAAAGTCCTTAATAAATCTCCTGTAATACCCAACTAGACCTAGAAAACTTCTTACTTCTGACACAGTCGTTGGCCGGCTCCAGTTCTTGACAGCTTCCACTTTAGAAGGATCCACAACGATACCTTCCTTTGAAATGATATGGCCAAGAAATGAGACTTCCTTAAGCTAGAACTCACATTTACTAAGTTTGGCATAGAGTTTGTGTTCTCTTAGAGTCTGCAAGGCTATTTTCAAATGTTCTTCATGTTTCTCCTTTGTCTTGGAGTAAATAAGAATGTCATCAATAAAGACGACTACAAACTGGTCCAGATAAGGTTGGAAAACTTTATTCATGAGTTGCATAAATGCTGCTGGGGCATTGGTTAATCCGAACGGCATCACAACAAACTCATAATGACCATAACGACTTTGAAAAGCAGTTTTGTATATGTCTTCGTCTTTAATTCTGAGCTGGTGGTAACCTGACTTGAGGTCTATCTTGGAAAAATATTCTGCTCCTAAAAACTGATCAAAGAGCTCATCGATACACGGCAACGGATATTTGTTCTTGATAGTAAGCTGGTTTAGTCACCGATAATCGATACATAGCCTGAGAGATCCATCTTTCTTCTTGACAAAAAGAACTGGCGCACCCCAAGGGGATGTGCTAGGTCGTATGAATCCCTTGTCCAATAATTCCTGAAGCTGCTTCTTCAATTCCTTAAGTTCTATGGGGGACATCCTGTAGGGAGCCATTGAAACATGTGCTGCTCCGGGAACGAGTTCAATGGAGAAGTTTACTTCCCTTTCGGGTGGTAAACTGGGTAGATCTGATGGGAATACATCAGGAGACTCATTTACAATTGGGATGTCTGCTAAGATGATCTCCTTAGACTCGGTAACAATTACAGAAGCAAGAAAAGCTTCACATCTTTGCGAAATAAGTTTGCAAGCGTGAAGAGAAGAAATGATAGTAGGATGTTTCCTATACTTGATACCAAGGAAGGAAAATCTTGGAAGGCCTGATTTGCGAAGGGATATTATCCTATTCCGACAATTGATATCGGCATCATGGTCTACTAGCCAATCCACCCCTAAAATAGCATCATAACCTTTCATGTCAAGGGATACTAAGTTTGCAGGGAGATTATGACCTTCTACTATTACCTCACTATTAGGGTAGTAATTGGTAAGCTTTGTTCCAGAACCTAAGGGTGTAGTAATAGATAGGTCCGAAGGTAAGGGAACTGATGAAATCGGTAATGTTTTTGCGAAAGCAGTGGATATAAAGGAATGAGAAGCAACGGTATCAAATAGCACAAATGCAGGATGGAAACAAACTTGAATAGTATCTTCCATAAGTCCACCGTCCCTAGGTGCTTCATCATCTTCTAGAACAGCATTGAGGCGAGCCTGCCTCTTACGTCCGCCACTGGACGATTGATCCTTCATAAGAGGGCAGTCTGGCATGCGATGCTCCTGGCTGCCACATCTTAAACAAGCACCGAGATGCTTCCAGCATTCTTCGGCCGAGTGGCCAAACTTTTCACAAAAGGTGCAAGCCACCATGACTTACTTTTCCTCCTCCTTGACTTTCTTATTCTTCTGGGAGCTACTCCTGCTCCCGCTCCTCGACCTCTTCCTGCTATCACGGGATTTGTAGGGCTCCGTGATGCTAAATTTCTCCTTCTTATTATGCCTGATCTGACCGTCGGCTTGACTCTTTACCTCTGCCCTTTAATTTTTTGACCTTTTCTAAGGTCCTCTCACAAAGATACGCCCGCTGGACCATCTCCGCATAGGTACGGATATTTTGAGTCCCGAGCTGCAGAATGAAACCGGGTCTTAACCCGTCCATAAACCGATTGGCCTTCAATAAATCGGTACTGACTAAATGAGTTGCATATGGTGCTAGCTTGGAAAATTATAATTCATACTCAGCAATTGTCATCATTCCCTGACGTAGAGAAGCAAACTCCATAGCCTTTCTCTCCTTAACATGTTCTGAAAAATACTTGGTACGGAATAAGGTAAGAAAACATTCCCATGTGTGTGGTGCGTCAGCTGGAGGTGCCAGAACCGACTTCCACCATGTATGTGCATCTTTGTTAAGTAAGCGGCAAGATGTACTTTCTCTTGGTCAGCACATTGCATGACCTTAAATATACGGCTCATCTCATCAATCCAATTCTCAGCTTCGTCTGGATTAGAAGAACCATAGAATCGCAGAGGGTTTAGACTCCGAAAGTTACGATGCAAATCTCCAGCTCTTGCCCCTGTGCCTGCTTGCGCCATAGTTTGTAGTGCGTGTGTAAGAGCAGCAACGGTTTCTTGCATACCGTTCCAATCCACACGATGGGCCATTATGAAAATAAGGTACCTGAGAGAAATAACAATTATTTAATTCCCATAAAATTTAAAAGAGATTCATCTAGAGCTAATTTACTATCTCTTCCCGAGCTCTACCCCATTCTCACATAGGTGGGGAATTTCTTCCTTAGTTCATAGGTATGGGTCCCTAAACCTTGGACTTATCCTATGACATGACTTTTCTCCCTAAGTCCTTAGACTTAGGCTCTGATACCAACTTAACTGTCACGTCTCGAGCTTTTAATACAGCGGAAGATAATCCCGGGAAACGTGAACAGCCGGCATGGTAAGCCTCTTGCAAGCAAGAATAATCAGAGCGCAAGATAATCACACATAAGATGCAATTGCACAATAATCTAATCAACTTCCATTTCCATTAATAATGATAAAAATCCAAGTACATAGACTATTCCAACTTACTTAAATCTATTTGACTCAATAAAAAGAAAATTACATGAACTCGATTTAGACATCATTAACCTCCTAAGTCTTCACTCTCAATTTTATGAGACTTTCATTCGCTCTCAGACCCATCACTTGAATAACTCGAATCCGAATCCGAATCACTTGCATCTCCTAAAAATATTGGAAAGTAGGTAATGAGCACACTTGCCCAGTAGGTATCTTCGCATCAACATGATTGGCAATATTAAAGTGATTAGCATTTTAGTTCTAAAGAATAGGGTAAAATCATTGGAATGCGATAAATTACGTATATAACCCAAGTAACAAGATATGATTAACCGAGATATGATTTGAACAAGTATGATTAAGCAAGAATGTAATGAGAATGTAATTATGGACTTTTATGAACAAGAATGTAACAAGAATGTACTAGAACGTCATGTAACAAGCAAGCAAGCAAGTACTTTTCGCTTAACAGCAAGTACTTAGTGAATTTCTGTGGATCAAAGTCCGCATGCTCCATGTACCATGGATCTTTACTTATTTATAGAGAAAGTACTCCCAGCGCAATGCGACGACAGTAGCATCATACCCCATGATTTATGTAGTATGTTTCCGACAATCAGCCGAGGGGACTAGCATAGAGCCCTTGAACATAATCAGTGCTCGATCTGCATCTTCAAGTATAAATCAAGCTACTTCCACGTATATAGCAATAAAGTTGGGCCAATAATGTATACGCATTTTATGATATGATGTCAATAAAAGAACACTTCAACTTTGAATAAGAGTTCAAGAAAATTCATTTAAGTTCTACGTCATGCCTTGGAGAAAATTCGACAGCATAACGGTACATTCTTTATTTTTCATAATTATTTTAAATGTCTTGAACAATGTGACAAGTCCTAGACAATCAATAGTCCATTTAAGAACATAGAAATATTAACCCTTGGGTCAAACCTCGGGTTAACAGTACTCAGGAAATGTAGCGGTCAAAAATTGGGCCGCTATATTGATGTGGCGGTCTAGTATTGGGCCACTAGAGTGGGCTGAGTCCAGAAAGAAATCAGTTTGGACTCAGAGAATGTGGCGGTCAGATACTGGACTGTTAATGGGCCTTAGCGGTCGAGTACTGAACCGTTACTGGATAGAATTTCAAAAAACGTCGGTAGTACTTTCTAGATAATTGGGTTTTAATGGTACAACCCGCTCGGCGTCCTAGTGGGAATCCCAGGCTCGCGGAGACTTACGGAGGCCTTGAAACAAGATTTCCTAGTCCATTGGAAGGAATATCCAAAGGAGAGGTTATCAAGTCCAAGATTGTGTGCCTATAGTGCAAAGAGTGTAACTAATGGTCATATACCGGGATATATGCCATGAACTTACAGAAATGACTCTGAGATAAGAAGAGAATGGGTACTGTGATAACCAACGTTCAATCTCGTCAATGTAGCATTTAAACCATAATGTAATACAAAATTATATTGTTTTGGGCATGAAATTATCATATGCTTAAAATAATATAAAGAACCTTAACTCACTGTTATGAATCAGTAAATAAAACTCAGAGTAGTGAATAACATTAAAACATGTTAGAACATAGTTAACTAGGCTTATTTTATAAGCTAAATGGGCAGCTCTTAAATCTATCTCAGATTGACAGAAAACGGAACATTGGCGGTCTATTATAGAGCCGTTACAAAAAGTTGGCAGTTTATCGTAAGGCCGCAAGAGGGACTTTAACGGTCTATTTATGGTCCGCCAGAGGTTTCATGGAAAACAAGTTTCAGAGTGTCTAGCGGTTTATCATAGGGCCACTAAACAAGTTTGGCGGTCGACCTTTTGGCCGCTAGAGCAAGTCTGACAGTAAATTAAATAAGAAGAAACTAATGTTTTAAAACACATCATGTCTGGAAATCAACATATATATAAACTTCCCTATCATGATAGAACGAATATTAGGCTAACAATATGCATGGGTTTTCTGTGAATTAATAAGAGAATTCCTCTTAACTTAATTAGGGCTAAGAATATGCATGGATGTATACTATATGCACAAAACAAAAAATTCTTGATGCATAGTTCATGTAATCTAGTAAAACAAGAGGGCTTTTATCCCTAGAACAAGATTTTAGCCGTTCAAGAGATGACCTATCTCTTGGAATACTTCTAAACTCCGAATTTGAGGTTGGAAGTGAGCCCTAGTTCTGCCCTTCCTGTGACAAATCAGTAACTTCACGCCCTGATATCTCTTGATCCACTTGACCTAATGCCGTGAAATTTGGAGGGTAAGAAGAAGATACTGAGGGGAACAAAAAGTTCTAAAGGATCAGGTTCTAAATACCTCGATTTGGTTCCCTAATTCCTTGATCTTCACCGGACTTTCGCATAGTTTCCTGGGTCGCTAATGTGGAACCAGCAACTTTGCAGGCTTCTATCTCCTTGTGTGCTTGATCTCCTAGTATGAAATTTTGAGGGATGTTAGTCCTATGTATTAGGAATAAAAACCTCTAAAGAACTTACCCAAAATAATACCTCCTTACCTTGATTTCACGCAAGCCAAAGTAAGGGTCGCACATATCAAATATGGGTTCTATTTATAGGGTTTTGCTAGGGTTTCATGGATTATATCCATTCTAGAGTCCTTGTTTGCTATTAGCCCGGCTTCTGAGAGTCCTTAGGGTCCTTACTAATCCTCCCAGCTCGGTCTCTAGGAGATAGAATGCCAAAGATCCAATCTTTTTGCTCTTTCTTCCATTCACGGAACTAGCAGAGCTTAGCGGTCGGTTAATGGGCCGCTAACTGGTATGTAGCAGTTGCACGATAGACCGCTAAATATCACGGGCGCGCGCCGAATTTGAATTTAATTCAAACTCTTTTATTCTATTATCCCCTTAATTATCTAATCAATGGGTATTTATCCTTATATTCCGTGAATAAATTAATTAACCCTCTAGAATATGGGTCAAACTTTATGGGCTTGGTCCATAAATCTTTTGGACTTTATTTAAATAGGCTAGGTTAATTGATTACTTTATTTGGGCTTTAATAATAACTTAATTAACCCAGTATTCATTTATTAATTCATTTGGGCCTTTGAGAATCCCAAAAAATTCCTAAATCTATGAAAAATAAATTATAAATAATTCCGGGGCATTACATGTAGTAAATGTAATTAACTATTACAGGTCGAAGCTTCATCGGCGCGGCGTGTGGGTAAGCCCACGCTTCCTCGCTCGCCCTCGTCTCCGGCCCAGGTCGGCGTCTTCATGCCGATCAGGTGAGCTTCTGGCCCCCTCTCCTTGCTGTTTTAACTTTGATTAGCTTAGTATTGTTTCTAAGTTGCCCGTCGGCGGTGAGGCGAGTGCCCGGTCCTGAATCCTCATCAAATTGAGTGCCACCGCGGGGTGAGTTGTGAGAGAGACCCTACATCCCATGCCCTCGGCGTGCTAGCTGCCCGCGAGATTGGGCATCCCAGGTCCCTTTGGGGTTCAGCCCAAGCTAGCCTAGCCCCCGGAGCTTCAAAGTCCCACCCCGGAACCTCTCCACCATCAACGAGTTGCCTACGGGCACAAGCATGCGCTACGCGGGTGAGTCCGCACGAGTGAGGTCACCGGTCCGTTGCATTACTTGCGGGTCTAGGTCCGAGGCTCCTATAGTCAACCCTCCCCCAAAGTGTGAGTCCACGGTAGCAAAGAGGTATATCAAAAGACATCGCTGGAAGGTCCAGTTACGCCGGTCCGGAACACGGCCTTTCTTGCGTGAGGGGACCTTTGAGTCAAACATCCGCCTTGTACCACTTTAACCGCCAGTTGAACTCACGATTGAGTAGTCCTAGGCTCATCGAATCATTCCCCGTGGCACCACTAGGTCATTGTAGATATTTTTTTCTATCTTTGGTGCTTTGTGATGGTCATGTGATGATGTGAGAGATATAAAAGATGTGAAATGTGTGTGAGCAAAGTGATATACTAACTCAAGCAATCAATATCAAGCATGAAATTCGTAGGCATGTCATCTCAATACTTGCAGAAATAAAGAAGGGGAAACAAAAACACACGCCGGGGCGTGGAGCAAAGGAGTAAAAGAAAGACACACACCGTGGGTGTGGAGCAAAAATAAAAGAGAAGGCAAGAAAGATGATGACCAATGCCTAAATAAGGAAAGTGTGATCGCCACCAAGGTAAACAATGCAGTAAAACCACAATATATACCTTGGAAAGAGTCGAGTGAGGCCACCCGCCCACGGGAGAAAGAAAACCAGGCGCTGCGATGGAAAACGGTCTTCAGGATGACCGCCAGACAACGTCAAACGGTCCTACGATAGACCGTCCGAGATCAGCAAACGGTCTTCCAAACGACCGCAAGAGCACCCAGAATAGAATCGTGGAACTTGTATCTCCACCCCTCTTGGTCGGCCAGAAGAGCTGGGCCTCGTGCAATGAGCTCTGTAAACCTACAGAAGAATGTAGACACGAAGAAAAATAACCCAATAAGCTCTTGGACTAGTGTAGTATCTATAATGCAATTAAACTAAGATGCATAAAAGGAAGGGTGAATACCTGGGGGTTGGTGGTTTTTTAACTCCTGAGGGGCGTGGAAAAGAGTAGGAGGATGTTTAAAATGTGAGTTGAATAGAGAGAACGTGGGAGAGGAAGAGAGAATATGCTATGATGATGCAAAGAGAAAGGGAAAAACTAAACAAAGAAAGACACAAACTAAACCAATGGAACTCAATACTCTCTGGACCAAAAGCCTTAAGGACACAGAAAGGAGTTCTCCCTGGTTGGTACTCGCTCCAGGATGCAGCAGCACTTCGTGGCAAGCTCTAGAAATCTCCTCCTTAGGCCATGAAGTCAAGGGTTCTATTTACAGACCCCAAAACCCTCTGGTCAAGTTGGAGAGATAATGACACGAAAATAGACCTGAACTTAGATAAATCTCGAAAATAATACTCCCAAGAGTCCATAAAAACAAATAGAAGCTTCTGAGAGTCTCTATCTAGAGAGAAATCAGCAAATCAAGGACTCTAGTTCTACCACGGCCAAAGAGAGGAAGAGCAGGTGGAGCAGGACTCTCTGTTTCACCTAATGGTCTTGCGATAGACCATAAGGCTCTGAAAATGGTCGACCGATAGACTGCATGGCTCAGTCGTCTAGAAAGAGATAAGATCGAAGAAACCCAACAGGACTCTCTGTTGCCTAACGGTCTAGCAAAGGACCGCCAACCGTCAATAAACGGTCGCACGATAGACCGCAAGGGTGTGAGACGTGGCAAAAGAGATAAAGACTAATAAATCTCCGGATAAATCTACAATAAAACCCTTATTAGCCCTTATCCAGGCCCAATAAGTCCAAAATGTCGAAAGATAAAAGGAACCAAGCCCAACCGGGGAGAATGACCTATAAAAATAAGCCCAAAAGTGACCAAAAATGGCCCAATAACCGGTGAACAACCCGGGACATCATAAAAAATAGATAAGGAGATGACCCAACATTAGTCATAAAACGGGTGTCAACAGATGCCCCTCCTTAACATCCTCTTTGCAGGGGAGCGAACGGAGGTGAAGCGAAAGCGAAATGGAACATGGATATGAAGCGAAAACATAGCAAAGCGGACTGAAAAGCGGGCGTTAAGGTAAATCGACACCCGTTCTAAACCAACGAGTGATAGGAATTTTCCAGAAAACTTCAAACCAATCACAAGGAACGGCCAAACCGAATGACGCATGTCTGGAGGAGCTAACAACTTAAGAAAAATAAAATATGACCAACCTCCTCATTGGAACGCATAGCTGATAGGCGGTCGGAACAAGCGGCAAATAAAGAGACGAGCAACTAAACTCCAGACAAGAAATCCTTAGCTAACCAAATCGAGCAAATAGACTGAAGGAAATCTTCCAACTCAGAGTGGAATGGCTCTCCTTACTCAAGACCATGAATACATAGTTATCCACCATTACTGAGACATTTTAGACAGATGAGGGCACATGAATGCTCAAAGATGCGTATGATGCATGCTGGGCTAGAGGAAAAGAAACCATTAAAATGAATGCAAAGAAAAGATAAAAATACAAAATACTCAAGAATAGTATTGCTAGACCAGACAAATCAGGATCAAGACACTATCTGTAACCACGGTGTGCACGATAGAACCATCGTCCCCCAACTCTTCCAACCTAACGGCCTATCCAACGATTAAACATGTGTACCTATATCATCATTATTTTTGTTAAAGGGGAACGTCAGATCCCAGAACACATGAATGACCAGCTGGTTCTCGAGATAATACATTATAGATACCATATAGTAATGCATTAAGGGACTAGGATCGGGATACTTACCTGACTTACCTGCTTGGTGAGAAAAACAACAGGACGATGGTATTCATGACTTTAACAATAAGAGGGTTAGCCATCAATAATTATATATATAGAATAAGCATGAGGCACAACTGAGACATGAACTACCAAGAACAAAGCAGATATAACATTCCAAATCATCAACATGCAATAGTGACAAATGGTCTAGAAAAGACCGCAAAGGGACTCCTAACGGTCTAGCGGTAGACCGCTAGACAAAGGGTGGTTCACATTCTTTGATGAGGGTGACCTAGATGAAAAACGGTCCATGGAAGACCATTAACAAGGGCCTAACGGTCTATCGAACGACCGCAAGGACCTGGGCGAATTCAAAAGGTAGAACGAGCGTTCTCCCTCTTACTCTTTCCATTCAAATGCCCAAAACTCCATCCACCGCCGACGAGCACCTCCACCGTTGACCCTCTCGTTTCATTGCAAACCCCACACACTCCCTCGCACCCTAAAGATGGTGAAGAAGAAGGCGATACGGTGGTTCCAATGCCGTATAGCAAGGGAGACTACGACTGCGGCTTCGGCGTACCAACCGGAGGAAGGACCTCCGCCACCGGCCTAAACTTTAATGGAAGAGCCATCTACGGTGGCGCCGACGCCTAAAGAAGTTCTTGGAGATGAGGAGGGCGAGCACACGGTGGAGGAGACCACCGAGGCGACGGTTGGATGGCGGGCATCCGAGGTAGGCCGAGAAACTCAAAAACTCATTTTTATTTTTATTAGACCATGCATGTGGGTAAAAGAGCTAGGAAATGGGTCTGGGGACCCATAGAAATGTTGTAACGGCCTTTAGGGCCATTTCTGTAGCTCAGGGAAATAGGGCGAACATGGCCCTCACTGTGAGTGCCTAGCGGTCCTTCCAGCGACCGCTAGGGAACCATACGGTCCAGGGACGACCACTAGGGAAAAAGAAACGGTCAAGAGACGACCGTTTGGGAACCAGAGTGATTTTTTTGTTATTTTATTTTAAATGCAATGCAGTGCATGAACTATAAACTATATGAATGATTGACTTTGACCTTTTAAACGTATGTTGTGGAAGAGATGGACCAGAATCTCATGGCTGTAGGTTCGAGCAGTATACCAGGCGTTGCTGGATTTCCAGAGAGATAGATTGGCTGCGATGGGATTCGGCGAGCTGCTGAGCATTGAGGTGATGAGGATAGACACCGCGTTGCTATACGTGTTGCACGAGAGATGGGATCCGATCAGCAGAGCTTTTCTATTCCCGTGGGGTCATATGATCTCGACATTGGAGGAAACCATGCGGATTACTAGATTGAGAGTGCACGGAGCGCCAGTGATGGGGACCACACATGCCAACTACTAAGAGCTGGCACGGGAGCTGCTCGACTTAGAGTTGATGAGACCAAGATGCCATTCATCGATGCTGGCGAGAGTGACACTCCAGGAGAGCCTGGGGCTGAGAAGAGCGATGATAGCCGTGGGAGAGCAACTAGATGAGAACCTCAGGAGACTGACAGATAGAGCCCAGGAGAGAGTAGCGGCGGGACCAGGACTGGAGGGAGACATCGTCCTTCGTCGCTTCCTGATGTTGTTGTTCGGGAAGCTGCTCTTCACGACGACGGCAGACGGAGTGAGCTGTAGGCTCCTCCCACTGCTAAAGGACTTAGACGGAGTCGGAGAGTACGCCTGGGGCATTGCTGCGTTGGCATTCCTCTTTGACACACTCAGCACCACCGACCGGCAGACGATGCTGGGCGGCTTCTCGCCTTTGCTTCAGGTAAGATGTTCTACTCTTAAATGCTCATGCTTATGCTTATGATTATGATTTGCTGACATTGAACTAATGCAGGTATGGAGCTACCTGTACCTCGCTAGCCTAGGGCGGGGAAAAGAGGTACATCCGGATCGGATCCCCATCGCGAGATGGTGGATAGCGGTTTGGGACACATGGTTGCTGCGACGCTTTACGCGGGCGATCCAAGATGACGTGGACACATTCTCTTATGCATCGATAAAACTCTATACTTACGATTCTAAATGCACTTAAATGCTCTTATAAATGCTGACAGTTAATGGCCCTTTCAGGTGCGCTAGACACCATACCGTGACGAGGGTCACGAGGGACAGCCCTGGGTGGAGGCGGCCCAGGTGTACACGGGACGGGATATATGGCTCCACTGCTTGAACATCATCGAGCCTCTGCACTACTACCTGATCATGAGGACTAGGGGCATCCACTAGCTGGAGGTGGAGTTCCCAGCGAGGGATGATGAGCGCGTAGGACGGTCCTCGAAGGGACTGAGCGGCGAGATTGACTTGGTCACCCGGGCGATCGACCAGATCTGGGACTGGACATAGAGAGGTCAGGTGGTATGGGCCTGAGCGACCAGTGATGAGGCCTATCTGAAGGCCTACGCCAGGAGATACGGAGACCAGGTCTTCTGCGGCGCGCGACGACCGGTACGACTCTCTAAACTTATGCCTCTTAATTACTTCTAATGCATTGACACCTTGACTTACTATTAGCAACTAGACCCTCAGGGACGGATAGCGGAGCTCCAGGGTCTCCTCCACTCTACTATGCAACAGAGGGATGAGTTCTAGTGTGCGCTGGACCTTCTGGTGAGTTTCAAACCTTAGACTTTATATGCAAATACTTATGCACTTGACTGACTTGATTTCTAAAATGCAGCGACCTGAGGGAGCACAGCGGCAGGGACCAGACGCTCCATCCTCTTCTTCCCAGGCAACGAACCGGGCGGAGCGAGATGATGACTTTGCTCGGGCGGTTGCTCGGGCCAAGTAGGCTGAGGCCACTCTCGCGAAGAGGGTAAGCAAACCAACCGATTTCCTTTAACTAAAATGCCATGATTATGTAGATGACTGACTATGATGAATGCTTATGCAGGCTAGAGAGCTGACCGCAGCACTTAGTGAGGCAGAGCGTGCTCGATCGGAGGTAGAGCGACTCCGAGCAGAGCTAGAGCAGTCTCGAGCCGAGACGGAGTGACTTCAAGCAGAGACGGAGCGACTGCGTACAGGAGCAGCAGACTTAGAGTGCTACCGGACCGAGGGGAGGGAGGCTCGACGCTAGGCCTACGACTTGAGGATCGAGCCGCGGGCAGTGGAGCGTACCGTTCTGATGATGGGCCGAGGACCCGAGCGTAGTGCCTCGCAGAGCGGCTCACAAAGTAGCGCATTCCCCGACTTCCTTACCGGCTCCTCCGGCCATCGAAGGAATGAGGAGGGAGAGAGACGACGACGACGAGAGGAGGGGAGCACAGCCATGGGCCCTCCAGAGAAGCAGCACGAGGGTACCGGTGACAGCGGAGGTCTAGGAGAGGGACCTGCTGGAGAGTTACTTTGTACCTATGCATGTACATGATCTTTGGATTAGTAAAAAATGTGATGTTTTTTTGTCTTTTTCAAATGCAAAATATGTGGATGCGAATGCTGACTCACTAACAACGACCTCTAGGACCGACAGAGAGAGCGAGAGAGAGAGAGAACAGACGATGTTTTTAAGAAAAGATGAGATGATCAAAATAGGACAGAAGGCTGGAAAATGGTCTAATGGGAGACCGCAAGGATGAACAAACGGTCATCACATGACCGTCAGGTGAGCGAGAGAGAAGGCGGTGAAGAAAGTTAATAAATGGTCGTCTGGAGACCGCTTAAGGGAACTTAGCTGATGCGGGACGGACACGGGGACCGACTCTAAGTGATGCGGACCAGGGACTCTAAATGCGGATGCGACCAGCAACACACAAATTGGAGAGACTTAGGCCCGACACTAGGAGTTCCCATGGGCTATACGTCGCTAACAGAAATGCGAGCTCACTCATCGTCCCAAGCGAGGGAAACGCGGATCGTGCGCGGTTGAAGAACCGGCAGAGTTAAGGGTAGTCCGAGTCAACTTCCGTGCTCAGATTGAGCCACGGGACGGGTCACTCTCACACTCACAGCGGTGACATGGACTCACGGGCTAGTTCCTATCGCACTCGGTAGCGGCCTAAGATCATATACTAAACTAACAAATGAATGCCAAGAAGTTACGATCGTTACCTCCACGCTCCCGGCGTGGGGAAGACAACCCCGGCCAATCACGGACTCCCGGTTAAACACTTTTACAGCAGTACAATAATTTTGACCCACTACACGCAGGGAGGTAACAGGTCACATGTGGGGCCCGAGAGTCGCGACAATTGGGTTGACGGGCAGCATCTTGACGTCTTCCCGGCGGTGCCGAACCCGCGTTTTGGTGCTGTCCGGACGGCGCGATCTATGGGTCTATGGGGCCCACGAGCCGCTCTATTCTCCGGGTCTGATGGGGTGGGTCCCGCTGTGGTGGATGTTGTGTCTCTGAGGTCATTTGAGTCATTCTGTGGTCTCTTGGGTCATTCGACATCATTCTATAGTCATATGTGTTCTATGGTATTCTTGGTTTTGATAATGGCTTAACACTATTAGTCATTGTTGTTTATCACTCTCCATGTATTTGGTTTCATGATGCCCATTCACAACTTGCATTATATGTTCTCACATTGCATTCATACCAAGGAACATGTGGTTCTTGAATGCTCACATCAATCTTGAAACTTTGGGTTACATGATGATCATCCATTCGTTTAAATTCATTATCATATGAACTTGATCTTTTGATATGGATGGTTAATTTGAGAATGAGCTTTTCTATCCTTCTGGTTATTGAGATTCCATGAGTGTGTTTCATGGATATTTTACTTGGGGTGGTTGAGCTCTTATCTCTTGATCTTTAGCTCAGAACACTTGTGATTCAAAGTGTTCACATATAACTAATTCATGAGATTTCATATGTGTATTTCATACATTTATTATATGGATTATTGAGCTAAAGTTCTAATCCTTTTTATATGATTTTGCAGGCCAAAACACTCAATATATATTCCCCAAGATCAAAGGAGTTTGATGCCATAGAGTTCGGAAGGGTTACAATGGCATTTGG
Source organism: Amorphophallus konjac (assembly GCA_022559845.1). Taxonomy (NCBI): domain Eukaryota; kingdom Viridiplantae; phylum Streptophyta; class Magnoliopsida; order Alismatales; family Araceae; genus Amorphophallus; species Amorphophallus konjac. Next base: position 157,440,664 of record CM040121.1, read on the forward strand.
GGCTGAATTGTGTTAATCTGGAATTTACTGTAGCTTTAGGTCGACCGGCGGAACTGTAGCTAGGTCGACCGAATTTCCCAGAACCAAAAGGTTCGGGGTCTGTGACATTCCGGTCGACCGCCCCATGAATTCCGGTCGACCGGTTTTGCCAGAGCCGAAAAGTTCTGGCTGCAGCAGGTTCCGGTCGACCGGCCCATGAATTCTGGTAGACCGCCAGTCCCGATGCAGCCATGTTTGACTTCGAAATCCACCTCGTGGCCAGCCCCTTTCCATGGATTTGTTTAATCAAACCTTACCTAACTTCCCATGATTTGTGGATCTGGTCTGGAGGGTGTCCAAGGACCATTCCAAGGGTTATAAAACCAACATGAGAGGGTTAGAAACCCTAGTTGATGGAGTTGATGAAGTGAATAAAGGGAGGGCATTTCGAGAGCACTGTAGTATCTCCGTGAACAGTGTTTCGGGCAGGAGTTCTTCATCCTTCCAAGGTGATTCAAGGTGAGATCTGAAGCCAAGCAACCTCCAATCAAGCAAGAAGCATTCAAGGCTTGCAAAGGTGATCAAAGCTACATCCATACACCTCTTCATCAACTCAAGGAGATTCAAAGAAGATCAAAGCTACATCCAACAATCTCTCCATCAACTCAAGGTGATTCAAGCTCATATCTCAATCCAGCAACCTCCAAGGAAGAGTAGAAGAAAGCAAGGCTAACAAGGGAAATCAAAGGAGGCTGCAAGGGTGTGTTCAAGGAAGAGGAGTTCGAGTTACTGTAGCTGTGAACAGTACTCCGGGAAGAAGTTCTTCATCAAATCCTCAAGAGATTCAAGCTCCAACAAACCTCAGACAAGATCTTTTCTCTTAAGCATATTCTATATCTTGTTTGAGTGATTTCATATTTGTTCATTTTCCATTTCATTCAAACATTTGGAATTGAGAATCGTCCCTACCGGTGGTTAGTAGGAAGGCAATCGGGAGTTCTCCGATTTGCGGTGTAGCCGTCCCTGCCGGCTTTGTGTGTAGGAAGACAGAAAGAGGGGTTTCTCTGTTCTGTGGTTTGGGGCGTGTCCCCGAACCACCTTAAAAATCCCTGTGTTGTAGGTTGTTTATTGTGTGTGATTGCTCTATATCTTCTAACCCCATTCACAGGTTCGTGTGCTTCCATACTTGGTTATCTTGCTCACATACATATGCACTTTGAGTGATCAACATAGCATACACACACACGCACGGTTGTTGCAAGCTATTGCATGTTCATCTATGTGTTATGCTTTGTAATTTACTTAAAGAAGTGTGGACGTTTCATAGCTTGTAATTCAAATCTTTCCATTTGAGCCACTCTACTTAATTCCGCTGTGCATTGTGCCTAAGTGATTCATTCACTTTATAAGAGTGGTTTAAACTTCCGCTAGATAAGAGTTTTTAAATAGGCCATAACTTGTGATAGGATCTATTCAACCCCCCCTTCTAGATCCGTTTACACCTCACGGGACCCAAGAAGTGGTATCAGAGCGAGGCTCTGTCATTCCCAGATCCAACGATCTGCAAGGAAAGATCTCGGTGTTTTTTATTTAGATGGATTCACATGCTACACTTGCTTCGATGGCTTCTCCACCCATTTATGATGGTTTAGATTTTTCAACATGGGTTGGAAGACTGTTCATTTATGTTAGCTCCATAGATCCACAATTGTGGACTCTTATATACAATGGTCCTCATGAGCTGCCATCAAATTCAATTGATTGGTTAGCCGAACATGAGACTAAACACAATGATAATCATCTTGCATATAACTTAATTACAGCTGCAGTTGATCTAAGACTAACTCATCTTGTGTCCTCTTGCAGTACAGCCAAGCAAGTATTGGACAAGTTGGTTAAAATCCATGAAGGGAAGGAACAAGAACAAGAATGCTTCATGGCCGACCGTATCGAACAGTCCAGCAATGCATCCTCATCACAGGTAAACTCTGATTCCGAGGAATTCACTTTTGAAGAGCTTATGGAAGTCTATGATGAATTGATCACACAATACAAAAAGGTAAAATCTGAAAATAAAAATTTAAAAAAGGATCTCAAGAAAATCAACCAAAATGAAAGCTTGTTTTGTAAAAAGTGTTCTATTGTTAAAGAGCTTAACAATACTATACGCATAAACAAAGCATTGCATGTCTAAGGGAAGAAAATAAAAATCTTCATGATGAAATCACTAGGTTGGAAGAAATTGTAATAAAACTTCAAAACCAACCTAAGTCAATCTCTAATGATCAAACTATGGCCGATGGGCTAATCCATGATGAGAGGTTGATTGAAGAAAATAAAAATTCTATTTCATGCTCTGCTAATTTTGTATGTGAAAAATGTTCATTCTTGAGAAACATAAATGTTGGTCTTCATGATGATCTTGAATGGCAACAAAATCTGATTGATTCTCTGAAAGAAGAGAATAGAGAGTTGTTGGAAAAGAAAATTGAACTTGAACAAGCTGAAGAAGAGTTGCATGAAAAATTAGCTACACATGAAAAAGGCAAATCTGTCATTGATGATCACTCTGAAACTTTGCATGCTTTAGAACAACAAAATCAAAATCTTAAAGCAGTAAATGCCATGCTCAATGAGCAATTGGCAGCATGCGAAGAGGGCCTTGTTGAATCTAAACAGCACATTTTCTCACTTGAAAATGAAATTCAAGGTTTGAATGATTTCCTGTCAATGTTTGCCCAAATCCAAGATTCTGGATCACCGGAAGCCACCACTTCCTGTGGTCACCAAAAGGGGCATACTGCTCGAAAGAAAAGTAAAATTCAGCATGCTCATCCAAACATGCACCATAACATGCCCAATGTCAAATACCATGCCTTCCACAAAATGAATGTCAATTTTTATTATTATGGTAAACATGGTCACACTATGCATGATTGTTTGATCTTGAGAAATGATGAGCTTAGAGCAGGACAGCAAGTGAAAGGGCAAGGAAAGAAATAGGTCAACACTGGCAGAGGGCTTGCTCAACAAAATTCTGTACGGAACCACATGGAGAATCAGAAGTGTCGACATTCCTATCCAGACAGGTCGACACTCCCCATAGCCTTTAATAGAAATGCTTCTCTTTGCTGCTCTCATTGTGGTAAGTCTGGTCATACTATCCAAGAGTGCTGGCATTTGAAGGGAAAGCATCACCTTCATGCCATGAAAGGTAAATCCCATCCTCACCCACAAAAGTATAATCCACATGCACACGCACATGAACATAAAAAGAAAAATCAATCTTTTGTGTGTTGTTTCTATTGTGGAAAAATGGGCATGAGATATATGATTGCCTCACAATGAAGGAGGATGATGTGATAGCCCTAAAAAAGGTGGGCCAAGATGCTAAACATGTTGCTAACCCACAAGGACCCAAGCAATCTTGGGTACCTAAAAATTTCAAATGAGAATTTTGGGTGCAGGATGCCTTGGAGCTGAACAAAGGATCATAAGGTAAATAAAAGCTCAAGGCACAGGTATGTACATAAATCTTTTAAGTTTAGTCATCTTGCATGTTTACTCTTGACAAGTAGATAGTGCATCATACGTCTACCCAATGTCATTAGATTCTGCAAACTGAATTGCTCTTTGAAATACAAAACCCCCAAGGTGTGAGATGAACTTTTGAGCTTGATAACTTGTTTACACCATGCTTGATTTCAGCTATTTAACTCATGAAAAATTTGTTATGCTGATGAAGTTAATGTGATGATGAGTTGCATAAGTCTATCAGCCACATGAAATTCTTGGACTTCGGTTTTGATGATGCATGTCATGGCTACATTTTCAACTCGTTATTCATGTTAGCATTATTCAAAAGGGGGAGTCTAGCAATTGACATCATCATGTTGCATTCAGTTCAAAATCAATTGTGAATGATTTGTGTTTGCATCATCTTGTAATCACACATGCCTTAATACACATCATGTTCAGAAGACAAATGATAATGCATAATCATTTTGCAGCATCTTAATTGCATTGTGCATTCATATAAATCTTAGGTTGCATAGTTCATTGCCAACCCTTGCATGTATTCAGGGGGAGTCAACATCAACCTAGCTTGAATCATTTTACATCATATCATTCGTGCATGGCCAGGGTATATCAAATGTTGATGTATGGAAGGGCAGGTTATGCTTGCCTCGAAGCACTCAACATGCGTGAGGTTTCACCTCCGCCAAGTACCATGCGTCACTATCGCATATAGGCCATATAGCTAGGGGGAGTTGTCTTGTTGAGGCATTCATGCATATGTTTCATATTCATCATGTTGGTTCATGCATTTCATGTTTGATCAGGTCAACCTCTGCATGGTTCAAGAAAACCTCTCATTGACATTTGTCATTCTTTGTGACTGCAAATATCACTCCTTGCGTGCTTTCATTGCATATTCTTAAGGGGAGTCGTGTTGTTCTTCTTGGTTCATTCGTCCTTTTTACATCTGAACCTCAATGGCCTCCAGTGTGATAATAAGTCCAAGAGACAGACATCACTACGGTGTAAGAGCATTCTATTATATGAACTGAATATTGCCCATTCAATGAAAAATGGTTCACATTTAATGATTTCCTTGAAATTTTGATATATCTTTTGAAATCATCCATATTTTGTGGTTTTAATAGACCTTAACTAGAGATTGCATGTTGTGCCTTGAATAACTACTCTGAAATCTGAAAATCCAAATGTCTTGACAACTTTGGTGATACTCTAGAGCTTAGTATTGTTTATAAACATCTTGATGAGCTGGAATTCTTGAAAATCAATTTACAGAGCAATGATAGTGTTGCACGGAGAAATATGTCCCGTCATCAAATCAAGTGACGAATGATATGTCATGATGTGTCTCTGTTATCTCTGTCTTAATTCATTTGGACTCTAGGTAGAGCAATGGCATAATTGCTGAGAAATATATCTTCTCATCAAAGAAATGAGTTTGGATATGTCATGACGTGATGTTGCTATCTCTGTTCATTCTGAAGCATAACAGTCAGTCTTGCCAAATACCTAGGGATACTAGCGTCTAAACAACGTGTATTCTTACGGCTAGGAGGCATGTACTAGACTTGATTGCTCGTAACATATGAGTCATGTGTCTTCAAATTCAAACGATATTGAAAATCAAATTTGTTAAACTCATAAAATTCCATGCTTTAGTCATGCTTGTTTAGCCTCAATATTAGTTTTTGTGTTATTCCCTTTGTGGTTATTGAATATGGATGTATAAGACAAGGGAAGGTTAAACACTGTCAAGATATGTGCTTCTGGTTCATTTCTATTAAACCATGGATGTCGATGTTTTTTAAACTCTATTGATGATCTTGGTTTTCATTAGCTTTGAACCATATATATTGCTCCCGGCATGTTTCTAATTTTCATATAATGGCTTGCTCTTCCACTACCATTCCACTCTGATCTCTAGGACCTTTGTCAACCACTGTGCCGTATCCCTCCTTTTTGCTATTGGCAAAGGGGTAGAATGTCTTGTTGTGAGTCCTTGCTATGGACTTGGGAGAAAGGGGGAGATGTTGCCTTGTGTTACCTTTGTGTGTTGTCAAAGGGGGAGAGTGCATTGTGGATATGGGAGAATCCAAGGGGGAGAGAACCTTCATTTATCATGAGGGTTAATGCATAGCATTCATACACTTTACTTCTCCATGCATTTGTATATCCATGCATACATATCTGCATTCACATGCTTCACTATCATGGATCTTGAGCTGCACATGTTACATAAACTTTGTTGTTTGCTTTCATCTGCCATATCTACATAAATCATTCAGGCTGCCATGATTACATCATCATACTAAACAAGTGGTATCATCTAACAAGTGGTATCATCTTGATGCACCTTTCAAGTCGCATCCAAAATCATCGGTGTCCTCTGTCAAGTGATATCATATTGCTTTCTCATTCATTGGCATGTGGCATAAGACCCAGCATCATTAGCATCATGCTCTCATGCTAATAGGGAGGCATGCGCATCTTAACTTCATACAATTGTAGCTTGCATTTGTCATTTTCATGCATTGCATAGAAAATCCAAAAAATCTGAAAACTAGAAAACCACTAAAAATCTGCAAAATTTGAAATAAAAATTTGCTCCTTGGTTGCTCTATCCATCTCCTATTTGAGAAATTGAATCATGCTGCTGTGGCTCTACCTCTCCCACTTACATTGTCTTTGTCAAGCCACGGGACACCACCATGTTCGGTACATCCATATCATTCATTAGTATTAGTCCTATAACTGGCTTTCCACAATTGGTTGTTCTCTTTGGTTATTTTGTCAATCTTAATAAGTGTACATCCATTGGCATGTATTTCCACATCATTTTGTGTGCGTCATTAATGTGCGTCTCTCTTTCTCTTTTCTAGATCTTTTGATGTTGTCAAAGGGGGAGAAGATTATGTGAGTCATTCATCAAAGGATGTGGTAAGGTAAGAAGGTAAGATTATGTGAAGTCATTACTCAATGCATGTGGTGAATGTGGTAAGATTCCTCTTCTTATTCTTCAGACTCATAGTTGCCCTGTGAGTTTATAATGACTCATAGTTCAGAATGACTCATAGTTACCATCATCAAAAAGGGGGAGAATGTGGTGTCTCTGAGGTCATTTGAGTCATTCTGTGGTCTCTTGGGTCATTTGACATCATTCTATAGTCATATGAGTTCTGTGGTATTCTTGGTTTTGATAATGGCTTAACACTATTAGTCATTGTTGTTTATCACTCTCCATGTATTTGGTTTCATGATGCCCATTCACAACTTGCATTATATGTTCTCACATTGCATTCATACCAAGGAACATGTGGTTCTTGAATGCTCACATCAATCTTGAAACTTTGGGTTACATGATGATCATCCATTCGTTTAAATTCATTGTCATATGAACTTGATCTTTTGATATGGATGGTTAATTTGAGAATGAGCTTTTCTATCCTTCTTGTTATTGAGATTCCATGAGTGTGTTTCATGGATATTTTACTTGGGGTGGTTGAGCTCTTATCTCTTGATCTTTAGCTCAGAACACTTGTGATTCAAAGTGTTCACATATAACTAATTCATGAGATTTCATATGTGTATTTCATACATTTATTATATGGATTATTGAGCTAAAGTTCTAATCCTTTTTATATGATTTTGCAGGCCAAAACACTCAATATATATTCCCCAAGATCAAAGGAGTTTGATGCCACAGAGTTCGGAAGGGTTACAATGGCATTTGGGGCTGAATTGTGTTAATCTGAAATTTACTGTAGCTTTAGGTCGACCGGCGGCACTGTAGCTAGGTCGACCGAATTTCCCAGAACCAAAAGGTTCGGGGTCTGTGACATTCCGGTCGACCGCCCCATGAATTCCGGTCGACCGATTTTGCCAGAGTCGAAAAGTTCTGGCTGCAGCAGGTTCCGGTCGACCGGCCCATGAATTCTGGTCGACCGCCAGCCCCGATGCAGCCATGTTTGACTTCGAAATCCACCTCATGGCCAGCCCCTTTCCATGGATTTGTTTAATCAAACCTTACCTAACTTCCCATGATTTGTGGATCTGGTCTGGAGGGTGTCCAAGGACCATTCCAAGGGTTATAAAACCAACATGAGAGGGTTAGAAACCCTAGTTGATGGAGGTTATGAGGTGAATAAAGGGAGGCCATTTCGAGAGCACTGTAGCACCTCCGTGAACAGTGTTTCGGGCAGGAGTTCTTCATCCTTCCAAGGTGATTCAAGGTGAGATCTGAAGCCAAGCAACCTCCAATCAAGCAAGAAGCATTCAAGGCTTGCAAAGGTGATCAAAGCTACATCCATACACCTCTTCATCAACTCAAGGAGATTCAAAGAAGATCAAAGCTACATCCAACAATCTCTCCATCAACTCAAGGTGATTCAAGCTCATATCTCAATTCAGCAACCTCCAAGGAAGAGTAGAAGAAAGCAAGGCTAACAAGGGAAATCAAAGGAGGCTGCAAGGGTGTGTTCAAGGAAGAGGAGTTCGAGTTACTGTAGCTGTGAACAGTACTCTGGGAAGAAGTTCTTCATCAAATCCTCAAGAGATTCAAGCTCCAACAAACCTCAGACAAGATCTTTTCTCTTAAACATATTCTATATCTTGTTTGAGTGATTTCATATTTGTTCGTTTTCCATTTCATTCAAACATTTGGAATTGAGAATCGTCCCTACCGGTGGTTAGTAGGAAGGCAATCGGGAGTTCTCCGATTTACGGTGTAGCCGTCCCTGCCGGCTTTGTGTGTAGGAAGACAGAAAGAGGGGTTTCTCTATTCTGTGGTTTGGGGCGTGTCCCCGGGTCAAGCTGTGTGTCAGCAAGGAAGCCTCACCGGGTTTTGGTGAGGGGTGGACGTAGGTTGCGGGGTTGCAACCGAACCACCTTAAAAATCCCTGTGTTGTGGGTTGTTTATTGTGTGTGATTTCTCTATATCTTCTAACCCCATTCACAGGTTCGTCTGCTTCCATACTTGGTTATCTTGCTCACATACATATACACTTTGAGTGATCAACATAGCATATACACACACGCACGGTTGTTGCAAGCTATTGCATGTTCATCTATGTGTTATGCTTTGTAATTCACTTAAAGAAGTGTGGACGTTTCATAGCTTGTAATTCAAATCTTTCCATTTGAGCCACTCTACTTAATTCCGCTGTGCATTGTGCCTAAGTGATTCATTCACTTTATAAGAGTGGTTTAAGCTTCCGCTAGATAAGAGTTTTTAAATAGGCCATAACTTGTGATAGGATCTATTCAACCCCCCCTTCTAGATCCGTTTACACCTCACGGGACCCAACAGTGGAGACCCCTGGTGGTGCGTCCCCCGGGATGGCGGTCGGCCAGAAACATCGGTCGGAGGCCGGTCAGCTCCGATCTCCAAAATTTGGAGTTGCTGCCCACGGACTTGTGCTTCTGTTTTGCAGTGCACGATCCGGCCAGATCGGCTGCTGCGATCAATGCTGATGTCGGATCGAAGCACAAAAGATATCGTTGGAAAGCTCTTTCGAAGTACTTCGATCTATGGCTAGAGAGATTAACTGGATCTGCACGGATCTGGCCTTAGTCGATTTTTGAAGTTGCTGTTGGACAGGGCCCGAAACCTCAGGGCAGCAGGGAAGTTTCCTGAGAACTGCCTTTGACCGCAGGGTAGACCTCAGATTCAGATCTCGGGCTCTTCATGAAAGTTGTAGATGGGAGACAGAGGAAGACGGCAATAATTTTTGTGAAAGGTTTTTTTTAGATTTAGGTGGGGAAAAATATTTTAGACTGGTGGGTGGTCGGATCTGGACTGTGGCAGACAGGATTGAATGAGATCTGAAAAGGATTTTTAAAAAATATGAGATGGCCTTTAGAAATTCCAAGAAAATTCGTGGTTCGAGGGGTTGGTGGATAGAACTTCCAGTAAATTTGGGAGCTCCATGAAAAATCAAAGAAAGGTCCGAAGATGGGAAAATCGGGCTTGCTATCACAATGAACAGAAAGCTGACAGATCTAGGAGAAGATGAAGAACGAAAATGGGAAAATATCAAACGAGCTTTGGAAGCCAAACCTATGTTTATGAGAGATGGAGGGACCTCAGGAACACACCATAAAATTTAGGACTCCAAATTAGCTCGTGGCTGAGAGCTAAAAATCGTGGAAGGGCCTACTGTCCTGAGTGGACAGAACTCCGACGACAACCGTGGTGGTGCGATGGCGGCATGATGGCGGCGGCGGCGATCACCGGAACTGATATGTGAGGCTTCCCACCTCAGAATACAGCCTTCCCAGTTGCAAGAAGAAGAGAGGGGAGAGGGAGAAGGGGGCGGCCCTTGCTGCTCCAACCAAATTCTCACGTTTTGTATGCATTAATTCCACTAAAATGTTAATACATTGTATTTGTATGAATTGCCAAAAGACATAAAATAACCCTAGATCTAGAATTGGGAGGGGTAAACTAGGGAGTCCACTTTTTAATTTCCCCATGTGTTGTGGACCAAAATAAAGAAAATACATAATTTATTCTAAAGGGGGGGGGGGCGCCCCTTGGACTAAATGGCTTCCATTTTGGACTTTTTAAGTCCTTTGTCCCCCACTTGGCCCACCCTTCTAGAAGCCCACCATTGGAATGTTGACTGACCGCACATGCGCCCTAGAGATGAGGTGGATCAATGGGAGTAGGGATGGGGGGGCCCGTGGGGCCCAGGGAGTCCAAATTGCAAATAAACCCCTCTTACAATCCAAATTACAAACCGAACAAAACTAAATAAACACACATGACACACAAATAAAGTCCAAATAAATGTGATAAATGCCGAGACTCAAGGGGGAGTCTCCAGACTATCTCCGAGCCAGATGGACGCCGAAGTGGCTCGGGTGGTGCTCCGCGTACGGTACCGGTGGCTCCGCGTATCGTGCTTCTCAATCGCTCGGGTGTCCGCACCAATTCTCCCCGGGTGGGAGAAACTCGACCCAATCGAGTAAGGGTCTGCATCACTGTGGTACCGCTCCAGTAGGTCCGGATCAATCCACTGCAACTCTCCATGGGTGATCTATGTATCCTCGGTGGCGGGCCGCCCTCTCCATCACACTAGGTAGCACGGGTAGGATCCACTCCTGGTAACTGTCACCTGCTCATCCAGTTTATGATCTATATGTTCTCGCTGTCGTGGAAAAGGGGCGGGAGGTGGACACTCAGGTGTGGGATCACTCTCAATGGGAGGGGATGGCTCGAAAGGCTCGCTAGGGATCACCGCTGGGTCCCTATATACAACTAGATATGATACATTGAAAGTAGAGCTTATACCATATTCCTCAGGCAGGTCCACAACATACGCATTGGATCCAACGCGTTTCAACACTCTAAATGGACCGGCTCCGCGAGCTTGCAATTTCTTTACGATTCCAGAGGGAAACCGTTCAGGTCTTACCCTGATCATGACATATTCACCCTCTTGGAACTCACGGTGGTGTCGATGGGCATCGGCTAACTCCTTATACCGTGCATTGCTGGCCTCAATGTGACGACGGATGTTGTCATGCAAACTCCTAACATGCCTAGCAAACGACTCGGCAGACTCCGACACTCGTGTATGGATGGGCATGGGAACATGATCCACTGGCTTCCTAGGCCTACGACCTATGACAATCTCGAATGGACTCATGCCGGTAGACCTATTAACTGAATCATTATATGCAAATTCAGCCAGTGGTAGTATGAGATCCCAATCCCCTACACGGTCCCTGACAAGACACCTCAAAAGGTCACCCAGACTCCTATTGACCACCTCGGTCTGACCATCTGTCTGGGGGTGATATGCAGTGGAAAACTTGAGGTGAGTACCCAACATATGCCATAGTGTCTTCCAAAAATAACTGGTGAATCTAACATCACGGTCAGACACTATGGTACGAGGCAACCCGAACTTGCACACCACATGAGTAAGGAATAGGCGGGCAACCCTCGAAGCATCAGAAGTCTTAGAGCAGGGAATAAAAAGGGCCATCTTCGAGAAGCGGTCAACAACTACATAGACCGAATCATGCTTCCTGGAGGTACGTGGCAATCCCAAAACAAAATCCATGCTAACATCCTGCCACGGGGCATCAGGCACGGGAAGAGGTGTATAAAGGCCCGAGCTTTACTTCTTCATTTTGGCCGTAGCACATGTACAACACTGAGCCACAATATGAGCAACATCACGCTTCAAGCTCGGCCAATAAAATCCATGTTCAACAGCCTCGATAGTCTTGTTCCGACCAAAGTGGCCGGCTAGACCTCCCGCATGTAGCTCCCAGACTAAAAAGTCTCGAACCGAAGTTCGGGGAACACAAAGCCTGCCTCCATGAAAGAGGTAACCCTCCTAAAGCACATAATCATCAAGGTCTCTCGAGGGTCCGGCCAGGAGAGTGGTATAAATCTGCTCGAAGTCAGGACAGTCAACATAGGCCTCTCTCATCTTCTCTAACCCTATGACCTCAGCACTCATGGTGGTAAGCAAACACGCTCGCCGACTCAAGGCATCGGCCACCTTGTTCTCCACTCCAGCCTTATGTTTTAGCACAAAGGTGAACTGCTGGAGATACTCAACCCAACGGCTGTGACGTGCATTAAGCTTCTTTTGAGAATGGAGGTACCTCAAAGCCTCATGATCGGAGTATAAGATAAACTTATGATGTAATAGATAGTGCCTCTAATGCCTAAGAGCCTAAACAACTGTGTAGAATTCCTTATCATAAGTGGAGTATCACAGTTTCACGTCATTCAGCTTCTCACTGAAATATGCGACCGGGTGGGTCTCCTGACTCAAGACTCCTCCAATCCCCACACCCGACGCATCACAAGAGACCTCAAACACCTTCGAGAAATCTGGCAATCGAAGAATAGGTGTCTGGGTCATGCGCTCCTTGATGTCCTTGAAGGCAGCAACTGCGGCCTTCGTCCATACAAATGTGCCCTTCCGGATACAATCCGTGATCGGGGCAGTGACGGAGCTAAATCCACGGATGAAACAACGATAGAACGTCGCAAGGCCATGGAAGTTGCAGACATCATGGACCGTACGGGGTTTCAGCCACTCAACAATGGCCCGAACCTTCTCCGGATTGGTAGAGACCCCAGTACTAGACACAATAAAACCCAAGAAGGTAAGCTGAGGTGTCATGAAGGCACACTTCTGTGGGTTCGTAAACAACTGCTCTCGCCTAAGAAGTAGACAGACATGCCGAAGGTGGTCTAAGTGGTCCCCCGTGGTGCGACTATAGATAAGAATATCATCAAAGTACACTACCACAAAGACTCCAATGAAAGGTCGAAGGACCTGAGTCATGAGTCGCATGAAAGTGCTAGGGGCATTGGTCAACCCAAACGGCATAACCAACCACTCATATAGACCGTCCTTGGTCTTAAATGCGGTCTTCCACTCATCACCTGGCCTAATCCTCACCTGATGGTAACCACTCTTAAGATCAATCTTCGAGAAGATAGTGGCACCAACCATCATGTCTAGCATGTCATCCATGCGAGGAATAGGGAACCTGTACTTCACGGTGATTTTGTTGATGGCACGGCTATCAATGCATATTCTCCATGTGCCATCCTTCTTCGGGGTGAGTAATGCAGGAACAGCACAGGGACTCATGCTGCCCCGAATAGACCCTCTCTGCATCAACTCATCGACCTGCCATTTTAGCTCGGCATGTTCTGTGGGGCTCATGCGATAATGGGGAAGGTTGGGCAATGAGGAACCCGGAATCAGGTCGATAGCATGCTGAATATCCTGCATGGGTGGGAGTCCCTCGGAAAGCTCCTCGGGAAAGATATCAGCGAACTCCTGCAGAATAGGAATGACATCGGGTGGGAGTTCACTCTCGGACTTCGGCTCCACCTCTCGGACCGTAATAGTAAATACAGGGCAGCCCCGACTAGCCTCCCGCTCCATTTCCCGAGAGCTAATCAACATCAACCTCCTAGTCGAGGGCTCGCCTGGGCCAGATGTAACGGTCATAGCCCGAGCTAGGGATGGGCTACTGGGCCCGGGAATGGAAGGCTCCGGAGTACTAGGACCAGTAGGACCCCTAACTGAAGGGTTCTTGGGCTGATGGGGGTGGAGAGTAATCCGTTGGCCAGCATGGTCGAAGGTACAGGTGTTCGACCGGCCATGGAGTGTGGCATCCCGATCAAATAACCACGGCCTACCAAGAATATTGCTGGCCACCTCCATGGGGAGGACATCACACCAGATATCGTCACGGTGGGCACGGAACTACAGTGGGACCAGACACCGCAGCCTGATCGGAATGGAGGTGGAATCCACCCATGATACTTGATAGGGGCAAGGATGATCCACGGGTGTAAGACCAAGACTGGAGATAGTGCCCGTGGAGATTGCATTGATGCAACTCCCACTATCGATGATCACTTTACAAACTTGCTTACCCAGCCGACAGAATGTATGAAAGATAGTGGTCCGTCGCCAGTCATCACTGGCCTGTGGCTGGGTGAGAATACACCTGATGACCCCCAAGTGGGTATCCTCCTGATGCTGGGCATCCTGGCCATTACCTTCGGCCTCATAGTACTCATCAGATAGCTCCGGATCTGCTTCATAGCTGACTAACTCGAGGTACGTAGGGCTGGTATCCTCGGCCTGTGTGTCCCCAATGACAAGAGCTTGGCGGGTGGGACACTGGTTGGCAAATGGCCAAACCCATTGCAGCGATAACACTGCTGCCGTGATCCACTAGGCTCCCCAATCATGGGTCCTTTCCCTTTATCCTCCCGACGGATAGGAGGTGAAGGCAACAAAGGACGGGCAAGAGGTGCGGGTGCCGGTGGATGGGCTGTGGGTGCCGTAAGATGTTGGGGACGGGGAAGGTCCCTCAGGGGTGGAGGGCGAGGCCTAGGAGCGAAAGGCTCGGGATGAGTGGGCTCCTGAGGTCGGGCCATGGGGGCCCTCGGATACGTGCCAGAAGAGCCACGGGGCTCTACACTACGAAGGGGAAAGGAGCCCAACCGATGGGGAGACTCGAACTCGGCCTCGAATTGCTCCAATTCGAGAGCAACCTAATACGCTTTTTCCAAAGTGGTCACATTACGGCAAAAAAGTTTGTATTGATAGTTTGGCCGTAGACCTCTCCGAAAGCGTGATATGGTCATGGTGCTCTCTTCCGTAACTCCACACCGTAAATAATACTCATCAAACTCGGCGGTGTACTCGGTCACGGATCGGTTCCCTTGGGAGAGACTTTGCCATTTGTCTATGAGACGTTGGCGATATGAGGCAGGAAGGTACTTCTCCCTCAATTTCATTTTCATGTCATCCCAAGTGCCGATCGGGGGTTGACGTCGCTGATTTAGCAGGCTCTCCACATTGGTCCAATAAGTTTGGGCCTGCCCATGCAGCTTCATCTTCGCGTATCAAACTCTCCGGTGGTCCGTCATCTCAAATCACTCGAAGTACCGATCCATGCCGGCCTCCCAATCTAAATACACCTTCGGGTCCCAGGGCCCGCTAAAAGTGGGAGGGTCCGCACGCACGCCCCTAAGAATGTGGTCATCATCATCGTCATCACGATTCCGTCGTTGATTACGACGACCATTTCCCCCTTGCTCATTATCAGATGCATAGTCAGCCACCTCATGCACCTGTTGCCTCCCAACATCTACCGCCTGAGCTCTTGGCGCAGCAGGTTGCTGAGCCGGCTCTTGTTGACCATTGGTCGGCGCGGGTTGCGCCGCCGCTGGGGCCCTCTCGAGGACGGCAATCCTCCCTACAAGACCCTGGATGGACTGGTCCGAAGATTCAGCCCGATCCTCGAGGGCTTTCATTCTCTCTTCTAGACGCGTTCCTACGCCATCTAGACGCGTACTAAGGCCATCCATACGCGTATCGAGACGATCCATAATGGCTCAGAACATCTCGGCCGTCGAGGACTCATCGGAACTACGGGCTCGGGAATCCGCCATAGGTGGTGGTGGCGAGTATTGGATACCTCGATGGGTGGGCATGCAAAGACACACGAACTAGGAGACACAAACTGATGCAAACACGGACTAATGCACCTAGACCTAAACCAATATCTGGTACGTGGCGGAGTTAATCGATCCGAAGATCACTCCCGCAAGTGTGTGGCCTTCCCGATAGGCGTAGCCTAACGTTCAGACAACACCTTTTAAGATACCGAATTATCGGGATGAAATGTAATTTTAAAACACTTTTTTTGGTTTTAAAAATAATGATGATCCTAGACTCGACTTAGACCATGATGCATGCAAGACTTATGCAAAGACTACCCTAGACTCAACTGCTCTGATACCAAACTGATGCGGGATGGACACGGGGACCGACTCTAAGTGATGCGGACCAGGGACTCTAAATACGGATGCAACCAGCAACACACAAATTGGAGAGACTTCGGCCCGACACTAGGAGTTCCTATGGGCTATACGTCGCTAACAGAAACGCAAGCTCACTCGTCGTCCCAAGCGAGGGAAACGCGGATCGTGGGCGGTTGAAGAACCAGTAGAGTTAAGGGTAGTCCGAATCAACTTCCGTGCTCGGATCGAGCCACGGGACGGGTCACTCTCACACTCACAGTGGTGACATGGACTCACGGGCTAGTTCCTATCGCACTCGGTAGCGGCCTAAGATCATATACTAAACTAGCAAATGAATGCCAAGAAGTTACAATCGTTACCTCCACGCTCCCGGCGTGGGGAAGACAACCCCGGCCAATCACGGACTCCCGGTTAAACACTTTTACAGCAGTACAATAATTTTGACCCACTCCACGTAGGGAGGTAACAGGTCACATGTGGGGCCCGGGAGTCACGACAATTGGGTTGACGGGCAGCATCTTGACGTCGTCCCGGCGGTGCCGAACCCGCGTTTTGGTGCTGTCCGGACGGCGCGATCTACGGGTCTGTGGGGCCCACGAGCCGCTCTGTCCTCTGGGTCTGATAGGGTGGGTCCCTCTGTAGTGGAGACCCCTAGTGGCGCGTCCCCCGGGATGGCGGTCGGCCGAAAACACCGGTCGGAGGCCGGTCGGCTCCGATCTCCAAACTTTGGAGTTGCTGCCCACGGACTTGTGCTTCTATTTTGTAGCGCGTGATCAGGCGAGATCGACTGCTGCGATCAATCCTGATGTCAGATCGAAGCACAAAAGATATCGTTGGAAATCTCATTCGATGTACTTCGATCTAGGGCCAGAGAGAGTAACTGGATCTGCACGGATCTGGCCTTAGTCGATTTTTGAAGTTGCTGTTGGATAGGGCCCGAAAACTCAAGGCAGCAGGGAAGTTTCCTGAGAACTGCCTTTGACCGTGAGGTAGACCTCAGATTCAGATCTCGTGCTCTTCATAAAAGTTGTAGAGAGGAGAGAGTGGAAGACGGCAATAATTTTTGTGAAAGGTTTTTTTTAGATTTAGTCGGGGAAAAGTATTTTAGACTGGCGGGTGGTCGGATCTGGACTGGGGCAGACAGGATTGAATGGGATCTGAAAAGGATTTTTAGAAAATATGAGATGGCCTTTAGAAATTCCACGAAAATTCTTGGATGGAGGGGTTGGTGGATAGAACTTCCAGTAAATTTGGGAGATCCATGAAAAATCAAAGAAAGGTCCGAAGATGGGAAACTTGGGCTTGCTGTCAAAGTGAACAGAAAGCTGACAGATCTGGGAGAAGATGAAGAACGAAAATGGAAAAATATCAAACGAGCTCTGGAAGCCAAGCCTATTTTTTTGAGAGATGGAGGGAACCTCGGGAACACACCATAAAATTTAGGACTCCAGATTAGCTCGTGGCTGAGAGCTAAAAATCATGGAAGGGCCTGCTGTCCTGAGTGGACAGAACTCCGACGACAACCGTGGTGGTGCGATGGCGGCACGATGGCGGCGGCGGCGATCACCGGAAATGATATATGAGGCTTCCCACCTCAGAATACAGCCTTCCCAGCTGCAAGAAGAAGAGAGGGGAGAGGGAGAAGTGGGCGGCCCTTGTTGCTCCAACCAAATTCTCAACTTTTGTATGCATTAATTCCACTAAAATGTTAATACATGGTATTTGTATGAATTGCCAAAAGACATAAAATAACCCT
The DNA here is from genome assembly GCA_022559845.1 of Amorphophallus konjac. Lineage (NCBI taxonomy): Eukaryota > Viridiplantae > Streptophyta > Magnoliopsida > Alismatales > Araceae > Amorphophallus > Amorphophallus konjac. The sequence continues at coordinate 157,458,264 of CM040121.1, forward strand.
AGATCTAGAATTGGGAGGGGTAAACTAGAGAGTCCACTTTTTAATTTCCCCATGTGTTGTGGACCAAAATAAAAAAAATACATAATTTGTTCTAAAGGGGGGGGCGCCCCTTGGACTAAATGGCTTCTATTTTGGACTTTTTATGTCCTTTGTCCCCCACTTGGCCCACCCTTCTAGAAGCCCACCATTGGAATGTTGACTGACCCCACATGGGGCCTAGGGATGAGGTGGATCAATGGGAGTCGGGATGGGGGGCCCGTGGGGCCCAGGGAGTCCAAATTACAAATAAACCCCTCTTACAATCCAAATTACAGACCGAACAAAACTAAATAAACACACATGACACACAAATAAAGTCCAAATAAATGTGATAAATGCCGAGACTCAAGGGGGAGTCTCTAGACTTTCTCCGAGCCAGATGGACGCCGAAGTGGCTCGGGTGGTGCTCCGCGTATGGTACCGGTGGCTCGGCGTATCGTGCTTCTTAATTGCTCGGGTGTTCGCACCATTAGCGGTCGCTCGATAGACCGCAAGGGTGAAGATTTAGTTAAATCTGAGTGGGACTCTCCGGGAGAGTCCTAACCCATGGATAGAGGTTCCTAATCTGCACTAAGACTTATCCTAACTTAAATTGAGGCTCCCTAGTGTCAATCATAATGCATTAGGACTAGAATTAGAGCCCTATAACTAGGAATAGACCCAGAATTCACAGCTCACATAAATCTCTGCTTTGAGCCTTGAAAACTTCACAAAGAGCACTCAAACCACCATGAAGAGGAGCTTTGAAGCTAGCACCATGGAGGAGATGGTCTACACCGGGCCAAAGGCCGCTAGGAGGGAGCATAGGGAGCTACAGCGGTTGACTTCCATCCCCAAGCACTTGAGCATAAGTTCTTCAAGAGAGGTGAGTTGTATTAAGTCATTAAATTCATGAATTTCTTTAAGCCTTTTCTCATGGCATTGCTCTCCCCTTCTTTTTCTCCTCTTTTCCTTCCTTTTTCTAGCTCCTTCCTGGTCCAAGATGCTACTCTAGCTTGAAGTGGGTGGCTCCCATGATAAAGGAACTTTCTTTAGAGGTCCTCTCAATCTTAAGGGCATGGTACCTTCACCCTTTAGTAGTCCTAGCCAAAAATTTCCAGAAAATTTCATTAGATTGGCCTAGCATTTCAGCTCTAGTGGAGTTGTGGCACCCTCAAACACACACTTTTATATTCCCAACCTTTGAAGCTACTGTCCTTATAGAAGAGGTAGAGACCTACCTAGCCCTTCCAAAGACTAAGGTGGGGGATGAAGACTTGGCGTGTCATATGGTTGAACATATAGATTCATCACTCATTTTAGGGGATTTCATACATAACCCAAAGGATGTGAAAACCATGATTAGCTCCCACCATATTCATTTGATACCCATGGCCCAATGGATCACTTCCCATTGCAAAAACAAGTGGGGGAGATACGAAGCCATAGCCAAAGCTACTTCTATTTGCTCGTGCGGGGTCTTGCTCTTTTCTACCACCGACCACCTCTTAGATATCCAAAATCTCAGCATTATTAGGGGGTTGTGGCGGGGTTTATCCATCTCCCAAGCCGTCCTTTCTTACCTTTATGAAGGCCTTAGCTCAGCTTCTTTAGGGGGGGCCCTCTTTGGGTCAATGATTATCTTCGAGTGTTGGATGGGAATTAGACTCAAATTTCTACCCAAGGAGGACGTACCATCAGCTAGCCGCATATTCAAGAGACGCCCACTCTACTTCATAGGAGGTGCATATGGATTCTCTTCACAAGTTGAATGCCGGATTGCGGATAAGAAGACACGGGAATAATGGTGACTTCTCCTCAACACCTTGCCAATTGACAAGTTCGTGATGCAACCCCGGGTTCTTCAAGGCACTACCCTTAGACTACCTCGGCGATTGGGCCTAGACCTGCAGCTAGTGGGGAACACTACCTTGGCGATCTACAACCCGCACCGGTGCTACTTGCAAATCAGGCTTCCCCGAACTATGGTTCCAGCACTATCACACTACCCTCCCCTTCAAGCTAGGAAAATTGGGACCGAGGAGGACGAGCGGGCGATCCAGAGCACTCTGACCATGTGGGAGATCAGTCGCGTCCTTGCCTTGCAAGCAGAAGTGACAGAAGATGACGAGGAGTACCATACTTATGTGAAGGAATTATGCAAGATTCGGGCCTCGTGCGGATGAAAAATTGAATGCAATTTGAATTTCATTGATGATGGTTTTTTATTTTATTAAGAGAATGATGCACTATGAACCTTGAATTAATGAATAAATGGATTGATTAAACCATTGTTTGTGAAAGTGTTCCTCTTGGCATGAATGATCAGACGGACCAGCGTTCTCTGTTTGAAAAATGGTCTAGCAAAGGACCGCTAGGACTGTCTAACGGTCTAGCGATAGACCGCAAGGGGAAGAGGCACAGGAAAACTGTGTGTTTTTGGCCCTCGAGTGTAGCATGCGGTTGCTACTAGACCGCCAAGAGAAGCTTAATGGTCTATCAAAAGACCGCCAGGGGAAAGATCAGAGAAATCAGAAAGTCTTGGTCCTCGGGTGAGGATAACAGTCATCATTTAGACCGCCGGAGGGATCCTAACGGTCTAGCATAAGACCGCAAGGGAAGGAGAACAACAGAAGCCTGTGAGCCTTAGATTCTGGGTCATTAGAACCTACCCATGCGCATACTAAAATAATAAAACAAGTTAGATCCATTCTTAGGCTCAACCCCTTGCCTGGAGCAAGTTAGAAAATGACCAATCCTCGCTATTTGGTCAAGGGGTGGAGCCTTATTAAATAGGCAAAAACATAATGAATGTATACAATGCATGATATGAAATGTGAGGATGATGAACACATTTGAGATATGTGAGTTTTTTTTATTTTAAAATATCTGATTTTTTTAGATTTTGAAATATCTGATTTTTTTGGATTTTGAAATACCTGATTTTTTTGTATTTTGAAATACCTGATTTTTTTGGATTTTGAAATTAATTGCGCCCTGACAACAAGAGCCCTACCTGTGTCACTAGGAATCTCCTGTGGTTGGCGTGCTTTTAGTGGTGACAATCCCTGACCGAGGACCATTTCGCATGACGGTGCTTCTATCAAGGCCATACCCAGGATATGATTTAGTCCAAAAAAGTCAAAAAGATTATGGCAGGTAAGCCTAGGCCAGGTATAGAGGTTTTTTAGGACTTGAGTTCTTCTCCTGACAACCCCTTTAGAGATTCAGTCTGTTGCGCTGGGACTTTGTGTCCATCATCGAACCTTCATCCACCCTAGGCACGCGTACGACTGGGCTCATGACGTCCCACGGGAAAACTGTACTGCCACTCTTGCCATGCCTAGTTTCATACTTTTGTTTTTCTAGGATCAATTTGATGTTCAGCTTTGAGCTTTTTGAAATGAACTTTGGCTTTTGCCTCGATTTTTGCTCCTTTTATTTTCTTTTCTTTTGGTTCCTTTGTTGTTGCCTTTCTTTGTGGAGTCAGGTCATAATAGACTGCCCCTATTTGAGACCTCCTTTCATTGGGGTGTCTAGATCAGTCGTCTCCCCCATATTCACCTCTTTCCCCTAAATTCAGCCGAAAAGAGAAACGGATAGGGACTTTTACTTCCCCCGAGCATGGCCAGAGGAGGAACGGTGTTACACAAAATGGGGAAACCCGACCAGAGACGTCGTGTAGTGCGTGAGTGCCAAGCTCAGAATCTTCCTTCACGATTGAGGAGAGGGAATGTCTTGCTACTAGGCCTTCATTAGACTGAGTCTAAGGGAAAAAAGCGCTTAAGATACAACCCATTCCAAGCGTGAGACAGCTCCTCACCTTCCGCGTTAACTAGATGATATGCGTTCCCTGAGTAAGCCTCTCTAACCACAAACGACCCTTCCCAGTTAGGTTGCAATTTAGACCTAGGACCTCCAGACCTAATGGATTTACGTTTCAAAACCATATCACTAATTTGAAATTTATGCTCAATTACCTTCTTTCAAAAATAACGTGAAACTCTCTTTTGGTAAACAGACACGTGATCGGCCGCATTTAGCCTCTTCTCATCCAAGAGTTCTAGCTGAACGAGCAACGCCTCTCGACGTTCGTCGAGATTAAGTTCCTTATCCGAGCTGCACCCTGAGGGAAGGGATCAAGATCTCATATGGGAGCACCGCCTCCATCCCGTAAGTGAGAGCATAAGGGGCTTGCCCCGTAGGAGTGCGGATGGAGGTACGGTAAGCCCACAGAGCTTCCACTAATCGTTCAAGCCAATCAGAAAATTTGTGAGATTCGCATGTTTTCTCTATGATTTTGAGAAGGGTTTTATTGGTGGCTTCGGCTTGATCGTTACCTTGAGGATAATATGGAGATGAATGATGCAATGAAATATTAAACTTCTTACAAAGGTCCTGGAGCTCTTGAGAAATGAACTGGGGTCCGTTGTCGGTGACGATGATGTTTGGCACTCTGAACCACGAGATGATATTCCTCATGATGAAGCGGCGCACCGTGGTAGCTTTGATCTCTGCGTACACTTCTGCTTCGGCCCATTTGGTGAAGTACTTAGTGGCGGTGAGGATAAAGGATTTTTACTTGGTCTGAGAATTGGGATAACCTAGCGGGCCAACAATGTCGAAGGCCCACATGGAGAATGGTCAAGGAGCAGAGAGAGGGTGAAGAGATGAAGCAGGAGCATGAATTTTATCAGTATGGAGTTGGCATTTAAGACACCTCCGGACATAGAGGGAGTAATCTTCCTCTAGAGTGGGCCAGTAGTAACCATGCCTAAGGATTTTCTTCGCTAGAGCCAGTCCATTGACATGACCCCCACACTCACTCGAATGGGCCGCCTCGGCCAACTTCCAAGCTTCATCATCGTCGAGACACCTCATAAGCATTCCATTGAGAGCGCACCTATACAGTTCTCCAGCAATGATAGTGTACTTCAAGGCTGCTCTTCTAATAGCCTTACGTTGTTCAGCCCTTGCCCCTCTGGGAACGATCCATCTCTGCAATATAGCTCAATTTCATGGTACAATGGCAATTCTTCTTCCTCCAAGATCTCTTCTAACTCTGTTAAAGATACTTCCTTCAAATCTTCCTTCTCAGCCCTTGCCTCTACAGTCTTCCTAAGGTTGTCATACCAAGGATCTTGAAGAGAGGGGGCATCCAATCTCTGGACGACGACAGTCTCAGTGCTTCGACTGAGAGGGAAAGATAAAGAGGAAGCGAGTGATGCCAACGCATCGGCGAGGATATTCTGAGATCAAGGAGTATGAATGTAGATCAGTTTGTGGAATTGCCTAGCCAAGAGAGTGACCAAATCTTGATACGATTTGAGCTTCAGGTCACGAGTGCAGTAAGTGGACAGAACTTGCCGTAGAATGAACCGAGAGTCTCCTATGATATTCAAATAGCGCGCGCCCAAAAGATAGGCATGCTTTAATCCGGCTAGGTGAGCTTCATACTCGGCGATGTTGTTGGTAGTAGGAAAATAGAGCTGATAAGCAAAAGGAATCGTCACCCCTTCCGGAGTGAGGAGAACATCACCTATTCCTCGGCCTTGGGAATTGAGTGCACCATCAAAGTGCAGAGACCAAAAGGGATGATTGGTAAGGATAGAGAGATGCTCGTCAGGAAAATCATCCTTAATAGCATCCGTGCAGGGGATAGGAAGATGGGCGAGATGCTCAGCAATAGCATATCCTTTGACCACCTTCTGAATAATGAATGTGATATCAAACTGAGAGAGGAAGCTCTGCCAGCGAGCTAACCTGCTAGAAAGGATGGGATTTTCTAGGAGATAGTGGATTGGGTTCATTCTAGAGATTAACCTAATTGGGTGGGCTAGAAAGTAGTGTTTCAGCTTCTGAGCTAGCCAAACTAAGGCGACACAAGTTTTCTCCATGGCAGTATACTTGGCCTCTGCCGGGTTAAACAACCTGGAGAGGTAATAAGCTGCCCGCTCTTTACTTTCATCATCTACTTGTGCCAAGATAGCTCCTAGGGAGTCCTCAATAACAGAAATATATAGGATTAGGGGTTTCCTAGGGACAAGAGGTTGCAAAACTGGGGAATTGGATAAATATACCTTTAAATCCTCATAGGCCCTTTGACAATCTTCATTCCATTCAAATTTGACCCCGCCTTTAGCAATTCGTAAAACGGGCGGCATCTTTGGGAATGTTGGGATATGAATCTTCTAATGAATTGCAAGCGTCCATTCAATCCTCAAAGTTTCGTAATATTCTTAGGCGGTGGCATGTCCGTAATGGCCTTTGCTTTATTAGGATCAATCTGAATCCCCCTTTTGCTAATTATAAAGCCTAGCAATTTCCTTGAAGAGACTCCAAAAACACACTTCTTCGGATTCATTTTCAACTTATACTCCCTAACTCTCTGGAGCACCTGAGCTAGAATGGCGGGGTGTTCTTCTTTAGTCCTTGACTTCACCAAAATATCATCCATGTAGGCTTCCATATAAACGTGCATCATATCGTGGAAAATAGCCACCATCGCCCTTTGATAAGTGGCGCCTGCGTTCTTCAAACGAAATGGCATGACCACATAGCAATATGTGCCCCAGGGCATGGTGAAGGAGGTTTTCTCTTGATCTTCGGGAGCAAGACGGATTTGGTTGTATCCTGAATAACCATCCATGAATGACAATGCTTCATACCTAGCAGTGTTGTCCACCAACACGTCTATGTGAGGTAGCGGGAAATCATCCTTGGGACATACTTTGTTAAGATCTCTGAAATCAATACAAATGCACACTTTTCCATCCTTCTTGATGACAAGGACTATATTCACCACCCACTGGGGATACGAGACAACTCTAATGAACCTGGCCTTATGCAATTTGTCAACTTCTTCTTTCATCCTCAAGGCCATGTGGGGGTGAAATCTCCTCAACTTCTGTTTTACGGGTGTTGCTCCTGGCTTAAGTACTAGTCAGTGTTCCACCAAGGAGGGGTCAAGCCCCGGCATGTCCTCGTAAGACCAGGTAAAAGAATCACTATACTCCCTTAGCACTTTGATTAACTCATCTTCAACTTTCGGAGGGAGATTAGCGGCGATAATAATTGGCCTGGGGTCCTCATTAGTTCCCAAGTTTATTTCCTTCGTAGGTTCATCCACTGCCGTCGATGGTTCATCGAATCTCTTTAGGCCTTGCGCATAGAAGTCGGCAATGTCATCTACGTCGCTATCCTCACAATCGACCTGGTCCTTCTCATTCATGACATCATAGACTCCCAGTCCGTCATCGCTCCACACCCCATCTTGCTCTGGTCTTCCTCGACCACAATCGTCGTAGCTATGAACTCTAGGCATTTAAGAAGAGCACGACATCGCTGTGCAAGATCTTACAAGAACCTATCAGGAATGGATTTAGGATGTCACGCCAGAGGGTGCAGCTCAGGCAAGGATGGATTGGATGACCTAGAACAAGACCCTATTTCTATAGACCTAACAGACTCTACTTCTCTAGACTCGACAGACCCTACATCTAACCTAGGAGAGAGAAAATCTAGTGGCAGGGAGGTAGTAGGGGCCTCATGCCCCTGGGAGGATGATGGAGAGAAGATAGTGTAATCTTCCACTGAGACCTCCGTTTCAAATTTGATGTTTTTTTTTCTTGGAGATCAGTGGAGATCATGCAGCAAGATGGAGAGGAAGGTGGAGGAGGAAGCCTGAGGGGATACTTGGATGGACATAAGATATTGAGGAAGGGATCGGAAGAGGAGAAGAAAGGAGTAGATAGATCAACCGGTGGGCAGCAGTCACAAGTCATAACAATGAGACAATCAGTGGGCATCTCGAATAGGAACGGATCAATCAAGAGAGGAGGTGATCGGGGTATAAATTCCAGCTTTTGAAAAAGAGACATCAAACGGGAAGGAGACCAAGTGAAAATGACGGGTGAGCTCCCCCTTTCCCGCGCATGGACGGCTGGCTTCTTCTGCTCATAATGCACAAGCCACACCTCCTAGCTCTTTTGGCAACTGTCTTCTTCATAAAATAATCTTACAAATGCCTGGCTAAAATCAAACATATCATCAACGGGCCCCTTTGGCAGCAACGGTGGGCTGTCAACTATATAAGCTATATCTTCCTTCTTTGGTGAAGTTTTTAATGTGCTTGGCTGGAGAGGACCTTTGATAAAATGTTGGCGGTAGTCCCAGGTTAATGGCCCTGAGTCACCCAAAACTGAGAGTGAGGATTCTCGATAATCGAGACCTCTCCTATTCATTTTCCTGCCCTTGGGGACCAGTTTGGTCCGCCCCTGCAATTGCGCACCGAGACCTCAGCCCGGCTGGTAGCCTAACTTCAGTATAATGGACCTGCCTTTTGAATCCCTGATCTTGGGCTTTACTCTGACGTTCATCAACATGGTGGCGGGCTTGCGTGGTGTATAGGCCCATGAAAAATCCAGATCTAATACTGAAATGACAGGCCGATTGCTGGGCCATAGCATTGGCAAAATCTTTTCTGAGATAGCTTTGACGGATTGGACAATGGATATGCTTTTTACCTTGACCACCCTCCCTTGAAAAGGGAATTTGAGACAATGATGAGCGGTGGATGGTACATCATTAAGATTGTCAATCCACGGGCGACCCAAAATAGCTTTGAACATAGGGTCGATATCCAGCACATAAAATTCAATTGACATAGTGAGAGGCCCAAGCTCAGCTTGAATGGTGACTACCCCGTGACATGCCCTTCTAGAATTGTCATATGCTGCAATGGTGGTCGGGGTCGGCCTTGGTGAATCTTCTGACAAGTTGCAGGCCCTTAAAGTGCTGAGAGGAGAGACATTAATGGAAGCGCCTGTATCTACCAACGCCGCATCTATGCTTACTTTATTTAGAACAATGGAAATGCATAACGGCATCTGCCGTGCCTCAGGAGGTGCTAGTTCAATCTTAAAGAATGTGATTGCCGGCCCCTTGGAGATTGTAGCAAGGGCTATCGGTAAGCTGTCCACTACCATGTCTTTGTTTACTATAACCTTCTACAAAAAACTTCAGAGGGCATCTTGGTGAAGTGTGGACCTTTTTATCAACTCTAGCACAGAAATCTTGGCTGGCACCCTGTCCAGATGATGTAGCAAATCATATTGGGTACCTGGCAGCTGATCTGCCTCCTCTTGATCAGTGGCTTGTTGCGAGGACTGAGGATTGGGTATGGATGCACCAGTGGAAGGATAGTTCCTGTGGAACAGATGCCCGCTCTGTAGGGCAAGGTTCTGAGCCGGCACGGCATCAGATGGGCTCATGGTAAGCGGCTTAATGGGCCCGGCGGGATGGATGAATGGCGTGGGGGAAGGTGTAGGGGAGATGATGGGGGTGATGGGAGTAGTGGTGGATGGACCGTGGAGGGATGATAGGTGAAGGGTTAGATGGAGGCACAGTAATGATGGATGTAGGCGTTGGCGGTGGAGTGGAGATGGGCGGAACAATAGGAGAAGCGGATGGTAGGATGAAGGTCTTAGTAAATGCGGAGGATGGAGGGGTTTGATGGTTAAGCGGGAGGATGACAGGGGTAGAAGGTGAAGAAGGGTTGCGGTAGTTGTGGTGGAGGGACATGATCCGCTGCACTGAAGCTTCATCGTCATAAGACCACCCGACATCGGGGGCCAGGGGTTGAACAAGATTAACCTGTGCCGGTGCTGGTGGCTGAGGTTGCGGAGCGGGCGGATGATTTGGCATGGGGTTTTGGTGGATCCCCAAGTCCTGAACGGGCTACTGCTGCTGCTGTAGCTACAGTTGTGGCTGCGGTGCTTATTGCTGCTGCACTTGCTGCCTCGGCGCTTACCTTCTCTTCTATTTTATCTCAACGATGTCCTTATGCATCTCGGCCCAGTCAATGCTCTGCCCTTTATGTAAGTCGTATACCAGATCTCAAAATTGAAAACAACCTTCGATGGTGTGCTCGGGCTGCCTGTGGAACATGCAGTACTTGGATTGGTCAATGGCCGGGTTCCAGTTGGGCCGTTCCGGAGGGAGCTGAATTGCACTTATCGACATGAGAGCGGAAAAGATGTTTGTGAGGGATTCGGGCAAAGGAGGATATTGCGCTCTTTTCGGAGCCGGGAGTTTATTTGTGTAACCGTTGGGTAGAGGGACGTTGTGGTATTACAGGCGTTGAGCGGGGAAGGCATTTTGTGGAGAGGGGAAGGTAGGTTGGGCATTTTGCGGAGTGGAGAAAACGGGTTGAGGAGTGGAGACTTGGGGATTGTGCGGAGTCTGTGGAAAGCGGAGTGGATTGGACTGGTTAGGGAAGGGGAATGCAACAGCTTGCACTTGTTCATTGGTTTGGACTCCCTCAGTGACAGGCCCCTGAGGTTTTCTGTTGTATTTGGGCTTTTGGGCCTCAAAGAGAGACTGGATAGGGGAGTCCTTGAACTGGGTCTGAATAAATCTCGCTCGGCTATAAAGTTGGTGCATGTTGGCAATATCATTAATGGCCAATATGTTACGGAAAGTGGGTGTAGCATTGGATATGAGCAACTTGACCTTTTCCTCCTCCAGAATATGACCCGACACACGGGCGGCCATCTGCCTCCATTTGTCGACGTATGTAGCAAAGTCCTCATCGGCCTTCATCTTTTCGGCCACTAGATCTGTAAATGAATATTTCGGGCCGACCCGGTGCTGGAACCTTTGAATAAATTTCTCCTTCACAACCTTGAAACTTTCGGCGTCTTCTAATGGCAGGGCATAAAACCACTCCAGTGCAACTCCATCTAGCGATCGGCGGAATATATATGCCATAAGGCGACCATCATACTGGAACTGCGCCGACTCATACATGAAATCCCTCACATGAATAAAAGGGTTGATGTTCCCGTCATACTTGCGGTATGTAGGGAGCTCGGATTGAGGAGGGAATCGAATATTATGGAAGCTGGGAATCGGAACATCCGCCAAGGATTGTGGGCCAACCCACTTTTTAAGGAAGTTGAGTTGTTGTTGCATGGCGGCCCATTTATCAAGGAGTTCCTACTCCCGAGATGGAGTAGGTGGAGTGAAAGGAGTAACCTCAAGGCGAGGAGCCGAAGGGTAGATGGAAGGAGGGGGAGGCCCATAAGAAGGATATTGGGCTGAAGGATGACCCAAATTGGAGTGGACATGGGCCGCCCCTTGCTGAGGGCGAGTGAAATCGGCCGGGCCATCAAGAACTTGTGGCACCGATGAAATGGACCTATAAGAATCAATCTGGGTCGATGTGGGAAGAACGGTCTTCCCTTTATCAAGGATTTGAGGGGCCGATCCGGAGGACTAGCCTACCTCCAAACTGGAGAACCGAAGGATCTTAGGCTGAACCAGGGTAAGATCAATAGGAATGTGTGGAACCCCGGGCCCATTAATCCTAGACTGAAAGACGGAGGTGGTGGACAGACCCTGTGCAATCATGGGAGACGGGGTGCTGGACCCCTTCAAGGTCTGATAAAGGGCCTGAAGTTGGGCCGGATCCAACTGGGCCATCATTTGTAAAATGTGACTGGTGGGATTATTGGTGGAAGGGGAGGGTTGCACGCCCTCCATGGAGACAGAGGATGGAGGAGGGACGAACCCTTCTCCGGATGGGAGTTGGATGACCCTGGGCGGGTCCTCCAAGAGACCCTGGGGAAGAGATTCCTCATGGGAACGGGGAAGATCGTAGGAAGACATGTTGGATTCGAACAAAGGATTAGAGTAAGAAGTGAAAGAGGAATTACTCCTAGGAGATGAATCTAAGGATCGAAAGCAACTCCACATGCAATGTGACACCTTGAAAGAAAAAGATGCAAACAACACAAACAACCTCAAATGAGTGGCTAGTCAAAACGACTCCAAACTTTATGTAAATAAGAAAGGGATGAAAGGCAACCAAAGTCAACCAAGTTATAATGATGCTTAAATTTTATTTATCTCTTCCTTTAGAACCTTAATGATTTAAATTAAAATGTTCTCTCCAGCAATAGGTTCTTAAAGGGAAGGATATTGGGAACTTGGGTAACTCTAGGTGTAAACTCTCCCTTACTTATGCAACCTAGACACAGGGTGGCAAAGGTACAACTGGCCCGGCGTCCGTGTAGGAATCCACGGCTCGCGGGGACCTATGGAGGTCCCTGATGCGGTCACCTAGTCGACCCCAAGGAATATGGAGGCGAGAGGATCACACACCAAGGTGGGAATGCAACTATGATATGAAAGATGAATGATCCTATGTGCACTGGAGTGCATGAGACTTCTAACTCAAAACTAACAAACAATACATAAATAATGATGTGAATATATGCCACAACAAAAGGAGGAGACCAGATAGCACCCAGAAGTTATAAACACAGCCAAAAACTGTAGAAATAACAGTGACCTCGATGTACGTACCTATAACTGGAGAAACGATCTTATGGGAGACCGCTAACAGATAAGACGGTCTATCGCTAGACCGCTTTTAGGCCAGAAACGGCCAAGGAGGAGACTGCCAGGGAGCCAAAGAGCAGAAAGACAACAGGGAATAAACGGGAAAATCGAGAAAACACAGGGGCAACTGAGATCAACAAAGATGAGTAGGTCAAACAGTAACTCAGCATGATTGGCACTAGATGTCCCACTGTGATCGCCAAAAAATAGAGGTTGTAGATATTTTTATCTATCTTTGGTGTTTTGTGATGGTGATGTGATGATGTGAGAGATATGAAAGATGTGAAATGTGTGTGAACAAAGTGATATACTAACTCAAGCAATCAATATCAAGCATAAAATTCGTAGGCATGTCATCTAAATACTTACAGAAATAAAGAAGGGGAAAAAAAACACACGTCGGGGCGTGGAGCAAAGGAGTAAAAGAAAGACACACACCGTGGGTGTGGAGCAAAAATAAAAGAGAAGGTAAGAAAGATGATGACCAATGCCCAAATAAGAAAAGTGTGATCGCCACCAAGGTAAACAATGCAGTAAAACCATAATATATACCTTGGAAAGAGTCGAGTGAGGCCACCCGCCCACGGTAGAAAGAAAACCAGGCGCTACGACAGAAAACGGTCTTTAGGACGACCGCCAGACAACGTCAAACGGTCTTGCGATAGACCATTTGAGATCAGCAAACGGTCTTCCAAACGACCGCAAGAGCACCCAGAACAGAATCGTGGAACTTGTATCTCCACCCCTCCTGACCGACCAGAAGAGCTGGGCCTCGTGCAATGAGCTTTGTAAACCTGCAGAAGAATGTAGACACAAAGAAAAACAACCCAATAAAGCCCTTGGACTAGTGTAGTATCTATAATGCAATTAAACTAAGATGCATAAAAGGAAGGGTGAATACCTGGGGGTTGGTGATCTTTTAACCCTTGAGGGGCGTGGAAAAGAGTAGGATGATGTTTAAAATGTGAGTTGAATGCAGAGAACGTGGGAGAGGAAGAGGGAATGTGCTATGATGATGCAAAGAGAAAGGGAAAAATAAAAGAAAGAAAGACACAAACTAAACCAATGGAACTCAATACTCCCTGGACCAGAAGCCTTAAGGATGTAGAAAGGAGTTCTCCCTGGTTGGTACTCGCTCCAGGATGCAGCAGCACTTTGTGGCAAGCTCCAGAAATCTCCTCCTTAGGCCATGAAGTCAAGGGTTCTATTTATAGACCCCCAAACCCTATGGTCGAGTTGGAGAGATAATGACACAAAAATAGACCTGAACTTAGATAAATCTCAAAGATAATAACCCCAAGAGTCCATAGAAACAAACATAAGCTTCTGAGAGCCTCTATCTAGAGAGAAATCAGTAAATCAAGGACTCTAGTTCAACCACGGCCGAAGAGAGGAAGAGCAGGTGGAGCAGGACTCTCTGTTTCACATAACGGTCTTGCGATAGACCGCAAGACTCTGAAAATGGTCGACCAATATACCGCATGGCTCAGTCGTCCAGAAAGAGATAAGATCGAAGAAATCCAACATGACTCTCTGTTGCCTAACAGTCTAGCAAAGGATCGCCAACCGTCAATAAACGATCGCACGATAGACCACAAGGGTGTTAGACGTGGCAAAAGAGATAAAGACTAATAAATCTCCGGATAAATCTATAATAAAACCCTTATTATCCCTTATCCAGGCCCAATAAGTCCAAAATATCGAAAGATAAAAGGAACCAAGCCTAACCGGGGAGAATGACCTATAAAAATAAGCCCAAAAGTGACCAAAAATGGCCCAATAACCGGTGAACAACTCGGGACATCATAAAAAATAGATACGAAGATGACCCAACTCATTAGTCATAAAACGGGTGTCAACAGTCGTGTCATGTCAATTTGGTATCAGAGCCTTGGGAATTGGTATCAAGAAAACCAGTAGGCAGCAGACATGAACGCGCCCTCCAGGAGTAGCACAATCTTGAAGAATGCGCCCCCTATGGGCAATGTGATCTGACCAGAACGCACTCATTATGGAGTGCGTGATCTTGAAGAACGTGCTCATCATGGTGTACGCGATCTCAGAGCAGGAACGCATGCGGCCGACCTCCAACCTTCCGACTGTTGGGACCTCAAGGGCATCAACGGAGCATTATTTTTTGGGCTTTTATCAATGTAATCACATCGTTTAGTCTTCCCCTTCCCCCCTATATGTATCCCCTCTACTGTAATTAAATCAATAGACTAAATATTTAAAAAGATTCTAGACATGGCTATTGTGTTTTCCCCCAATTTTTGGAACCCCGGGTGAGAAGCCCAAACCCCGATCCGCTCCGCCATGGAGGTCGTCCGTGGAGCTTTGGTGCATCGTCTTCGAGAATAGGATGGCTGTGAGACCCCATCGAACCCCCACGATCTTCCTCCTTCATCCACCACTTTGTCGTTAGCCCTCCGCCACCGCCGCCACCACCGCCGTGATCGTTCCCAAGGCCAAGGAGAGGCTCGGCTGCACCGTTCCTAAGATGGGGATGGGCGTGAGGCCCCACCTGAGCTCCCCCTCGTCCTTGGATCACTCGCCCACCTCTGCCATTCGCCACCACCGTTCACCCCCACCACCACCGTATCCATGTTATCCTAGCTAGATTTAGGATAGAAAGTGTTGTTTAAACTTTATCTGCCACTTCCCCATCCTCCCCTGTGCCTCCCCGTGCTTTCCCACCGCCCAGAAACCCACAGCAGCTCCCAGCATCGCCCACGGATGCTCCCCGTCCGAGCCACCACTGTTCCGGATGCCCAGAAAAGTTGCTGGGGTCGCGTCATTAATGCGCATGCACGATAGGGTGCATTCTTTATGAACGTGACCAAAGGAAAGACCGCGTCAAAGAGGGTTGACTGAAGGCCGTGGGGCAGAAGATCTTGAAGACCGTAGAGCCCAGTCAGATTACGGCTTCCATTTGGGCCGCGATAATTAACACGCTACCAAGGAGCACCGCGATAAGGCCTGGGCCTGCCTGAAGATTTTGAAGACCCCGCCCTCATTCCACATCAAATGGTATCAGAGCCTAGGGAATTGGCTTGTCCTATCAAGCCAAGATCCTGTAGCTCTAGGTTCGAGGTCGAACCTCCTCCAAGCGGAGGAGTTTGATGGGAATCGAGAAAACCAGCAGGAACCAGACATGAACGTGCCCTCCAGGAGCAGCGGGATCTTGAAGAACGCACCCCCTATGGATAGTGCGATCTAACCAGAATGTGCTCATTATGGAGAGCGTGATCTTGAAGAACGCGCTCATCAAGGTGTACGTAATCTCAGAGCAGGAACGCATGCGGCCGACCTTCAACCCTCCGACTGTTGGGACCTGGAGGGCATCAATGGAGTGTTGTTTTTTGGGCTTTTATCAATGTAATCACGTCGTTTAGTCTTCCCCATCTCCACTATATGTATCCCCTCTACTGTAATTGAATCAATAGACTGAATATTTAAAAATATTCTAGCAATGGCCATTATGTTTTCCCCCAATTTTTGGAACCCTAGGTGAGAAGCCCAAACCCCGATCTGCTCCGCCATGGAGGTCATCCGTGGAGCTTCGGTGCATCATCTTCAAGAATAGGATGGGTGTGAGACCCCATCGAACCCCCACGATCTTCCTCCTTCAACCTCCACTTTGCCGTTCGCCCTCCACCGCCACCGCCGTCGTGATCGTTGCCAAGGCCAAGGAGAGGCTCGACTGCACCGTTCCTGAGATGGGGACGGGCGTGAGGCCCCACCTGAGCTCCCCCTCGTCCTTGGCTCACTCGCCCACCTCTACCATTCGCCACCACCGTTCCCCCCACCACCACCGTATCCATGTTATCCTAGCTAGATTTACGATAGAAAGTGTTGTTTAAACTTTATCTACCACTTCCCCATCCTCCCTGTGCCTCCCCGTGCTTTCCCACCGCCCAGCAACCCACAGCAGCTCCCAGCATCGCCCACGGACGCCCCCCGGCCGAGCCACCACCGTTCTGGATGCCCAGAAGAGTTGCAGGGGTCGCTTCATTAATGCGCATGCACGATAGGGCGCATTCTTTATGAACATGACCAAAGGAAATACCACGTCAAAGAGGGTTGACTGAAGGCTGTAGGGCAGAATATCTTGAAGACCGTGGAGCCCAGTCAGATTGCGGCCTCCATTTAGGCCGTGACAATTAACGCGCTACCAAGCACCGCGATAAGGCCTGGGCCCGCCTGAAGATTTTGAAGACCTCGCCCTCGTTCCACATCAAATGGTATTAGAGCCTAGGGAATTGGTTTGTCCTATCAAGCCAAGATCATGTAGCTCTAGGTTCGAGGTCGAGCCTCCTCCAAGCGGAGGAGTTTGATGGGAATCGAGAAAACCAGTAGGCACCAGACATGAACGCGCCCTCCAGGAGTAGCAGGATCTTGAAGAACGTGCCACCTATGGGCAGTGCGATCTGACCAGAACGTGCTCATTATGGAGAGCGCGATCTTGAAGAATGCGCTCATCATGGTGTGCGCGATCTCAAAGCAGGAACGCATGCGGCCGACCTTCAACCTTCCGACTGTTCGGACCTCGAGGGCATCAATGGAGTGTTGTTTTTTGAGCTTTTATCAATGTAATCATGTCATGTAGTCTTCCCCTTCCACACTATATGTATCCCCTCTATTGTAATTGAATAAATAGACTGAATATTAAAAACGATTCTAGCCATGGCTATTGTGTTTTCCCCCAATTTTTGGAACCCCGGGTGAGAAGCCCAAACCCCGATGCGCTCTGCCATGGAGGTCGTCTGTGGAGCTTCGGTGCATCGTATTTGATAAGAGGACGGGTGTGAGACCCCATCGAACCCCACGATCTTCCTCCTTCATCCTCCACTTTGTCGTTCGCCCTCTACCGCCACCGCCGCCGTGATCATTGCCAAGGCCAAGGAGAGGCTCGACTGCACTGTTCCTGGGATGGGGACGGGCGTGAGGCCCCACCTGAGCTCCCCCTCATCCTTGGCTCACTCGCCCACCTCCGCCATTTGCCACCACCGTTCACCCTCTCCACCACCGTATCCATGTTATCCTAGCTAGATTTAGGATAGAAAGTGTTGTTTAAACTTTATCTGCCACTTCCCCATCCTTCCCTGTGCCTCCTCGTGCTTTCCCACAGCCTAGCAACCCATAGCAGCTCCCAGCATCGCCCCCGGACGCCCCCCGACCGAGCCACCACCGTTCTGGATGCCCAGAAGAGTTGCAGGGGTTGCATCATTAATGCGCATGCACGATAAGGCACGTTCTTTATGAACGTGACCAAAGGAAAGACCGCGTCAAAGAGGGTTGACTGAAGGCCGTGGGGAAGAAGATCTTGAAGACCGTTGAGCCTAGTCAGATTGCGACCGCCCTTCGGGGCGTGACATTAACGGCGTACCTAAGAGCGTCACGATAATGCCGGGGCCCTCCAACTGAAGATTTTGAAGACCTCACCCTCGTTTCACATCAAATGGTATCAGAGCCTAGGGAATTGGTTTGTCCTATCAAGCCAAGATCCGGAGCTCCCCGTTCCAGCCTCTCTCCCCAGAGCGTGCAGGTCAGTCCAACTGAGTCAGCTTCAGACCACCCTCCACTTCTCTCTACCTCATCCTCTGCTCCGACCTCCCCTGGGGGCCCCATTGGGTTCTGCTCGAAGAAGACCTCGCCCTCGTTTCATGTCACTCAGGCCCCGTACCAACAAGCTTCATTTTTTCAGGAGCCATATAATCAATATCCTTCTAGTCGTTTTCATCAACCCCAATATCAGCCACCTCCTACTCAGCCCAATTTTGATGATAAATTCGAACAACTCCAACAACTCATCCTTACTCAGCATCAGTCTATTTCTAAGTTGGATAACCAAATAGGTCAACTGGCTGCGAATAGCATGAGGAGGGAGGTCGGCCAGCTTCCTAGCCAACCAGTGGCTAACCCCAGGAATCAACCCCCAGGTTTCCCTCAGAGAGCTCCTCATATTCTTCCTCAACCTAACCAACCTCAGTCTCCCCCTCTTGTAGGCCCCCAATTTGAGAACACCAAGGCTATATCTATCCTTAGGAGCGGGAAGATTCTAGTTGACCCATATCAGGCTAAGGATGTTGGTAGTAGTTCGGGCCAAGAAGCCCATGTGGAAAGTGATAGTGAGGAAGAGGAGCCAGTGATTGTGCAAGTGAAATAGAAGCCGGAGGGGGGGGGGGACAAGTTGGATAAAGGAAAAGCAAAGGTTGACGAAGAAGGTCCCTAAGAGTATGTTTCTATGATTCCGTTTCTGATGCTCTAAAGTCAAAGGCTCAAAGGAAAAAGCCGGTCCACCAAGAGGAGTTGATGGGAATCGACGCCGAGCATGTACTTTTTATTTTGTATTTATGTCCTTTTAGTTTGTGTTTATATCCTTGGGAAAGTATGTACGCAAATGTAAGGCTTTATAAGCCAAAGAGTCATTCCCATGGATTGTGTGGGTTTTTGTGCAAATGTGTAGTAGGTCCAGCTAGGGGGCCCCCTCCCCTTCCCCATTGGTCCACCTCATCCATGTGGGGCTGGTCAACCATCCTAGGTGGCCATCTAGAAGGTTTGAATGCTAATTGACCACATGGGAGACAAAGGGGTTAAAATTTCAAAGGTAGGCCACCTACCTTACCTACCTAGTCAAAGGAGTGCCCATTCATATGTAATTTATTTATTTTGAGTTTTGACCACATGGGGGATGAAAATGACATATTTCCCACGAAATTATCAGCCCCCCCACCCCTTGATATTTTCTATATAAGCCTATGTATAGTGTCATTAGAGAATTAATGAATGGAAAAATCAGAAAATTGTTGTCTCTTGGAGCTTGGTGCGCCCCTCTCTCCTCCCCCTGCTGTTCTTCCACCTTCAACCCCAGATCTAGAGTGGTTCTACCTCCCTTCATCCCCTCTCAACCTCTGATCATCACCGGTGCCGCCGCCGCCGCCGTTCGTGCCGCCTTCGAGCCGCCACGGGATCAATTTCGGTGTTCTGTCTTGCTGGACAGAGGTGAAGCTCGGAAATTCCTCAAGTCCGCCACGAGTTCAGATCGACTTCAAATTTTTAGGGTTGGTTCCTACCTTATAGACCCTTCGCCAAAAACAAATTCAGCTCCAAATTCCCCCGTTTCATATTGTTTCCACTTCGTTCATTCTCCAAACTCAAATCAGATCTGTCTCTGTCTACAGTGACAGAACCTTTGAGTTCGTCCCCTTCTACTACCCTTTTGAATTTCTTTTGCCCTCCCAATTTAACTGGGGTTTCTGTCCATTTTTCCCTACCAGCACCATTTTTATTAATTTTTGTTGAGTCTTTTACCTATTTTTCAAAATTCATGTTCTACCGGAGCTACAGTACCTCCAGCCAGATCTCAGATTCGACCTTCTTCCAGTAAACAAATCATAGAAATTCATAGACACATCCAAACGTGTCCAAACCAACTTTTCCATCTTCCCAACTCAAAATCCTACAACTTTCATGAAGAAGTCGAAGTCTGAATCCAAGGTCCTCCTAGCGGTCAACGGCAGTTATCAGAGATCAGCTCTGTAGATCTGAGTGTTCAGTTACTGTACAATAGGAGGTTGTAAATTCCATAAGTCAAGATCAGCGAAGATCCAGGCTAGATCTCTAGGCCTACATTGAAGTACTTCGAGTC
This sequence comes from Amorphophallus konjac, assembly GCA_022559845.1. Taxonomy (NCBI): domain Eukaryota; kingdom Viridiplantae; phylum Streptophyta; class Magnoliopsida; order Alismatales; family Araceae; genus Amorphophallus; species Amorphophallus konjac. The sequence continues at coordinate 157,478,338 of CM040121.1, forward strand.
AGCTTACCAACGGCGCTAATTTCGTGTCAATCCGACATCGGATCTGATCGCAGCGTCCGTTCCCGTCCGAGCGCGCACTGAAAATCAGAAAGTGCAGGTCCGTGGCCGGTTTTTCCGACCGGTGCCGAACAGAGCCGCCGGGCCTCCGGCCGGCGTTCCAGCGCGCCGCCATCCCAAGGAGAGACCCTCCGGGCATCCACCACTACAGCGGTGCCACCGGGTCCCACACGGCCCCTCCGGACAGCACGTGGGCCCCACCATCACGTGTTCGGGTGTTGCCGAAACAGCGCGAGAAGCCGCCCGTCAACCCGAATTCGGTCCTCCCGGATCCCATTGTGTAGCCCTTTACCTCCCTGCGTGGAGTGGGCAGCGGCTTGCATTTCTGTAATATTGTGTAATATTGTTACGGGAGTACGAGTTTCGGCCGGGTCCGTCGTCCCCACGCCGAGTGCGTGGAGGTATCGTCTTCGCTTCTACACTTGGCATTTCGCTTATTTCATATATGCTTGTTTATGCCACTGCTAGAGAGCATGTTTTAGGACCTAGCTTGCTATAATTTTATATCACCGCTGCTGCGAGAGAGTGAGCGAGACCGTCCTGTGACCCGATCCGGGCACGAAAGTGCGAGCCGACCACCCTAGCTCTTGCCGGTTTCTCAATCGTGCACGTCCGACGCTTCCCTCATCAAGGGACGATCGCGAGCTTGCCGTGTCCGTGGTCTCGTCCCGCATCAAATTAGTGGAATTGTTTAAACAGGTGAATATCAATATTCCACTTTTGGACGAGATCAAGCATGTGCTGGCATATGCAAAGTTTCTGAAAGAATTTTGTACTTCGAAGAGGGAGCCTAAGGTGATAACTCAAAAGATCCGCCTATCTGAAGATGTCAGTGCTGTCGTGATGAACCATTTACCTAAGAAGTTGAAGGACCTCGGAGCTCTTCTAATTTCATGTGATTTTGATAAACCATTACTGGACCTTAGAGCCAGTGTTAATTTATTACCCACCTTTATATATGTGCAATTTTATCTAGGGGAGTTGAAGCCCACATATATAATCCTTCAACTGGTGGATCGGTCCGTGAAAACTCCAAGGGGTCTATTAAAAGATGTGATTGTAAAAGTCCATGAATGTTATTTCCCGATGGATTTCCTTATTTTAGATATGGCCTCATCCCAGGAATTAAAGCACACTCCAATTATTTTGGGATGACCATTTCTAACTACGGCGAAGGCCAATATAAACTGTGCCACGGGAATGATGGATATTTCTTTCGGAGGTGAGAAGGTTTCTTTAAATATATTCAAGGCATCCCAGTACCCGAACCATGAGGAAGAATGTAACGTCATTGATGTCATTGAGGAATTGATTGAAGAAAGTCCGGATGATATCGAGGACACCTTAGAAGAGGGTAGTATGCTACATGATTCTCTATTCTCTTCCATGCCTTACTCTAGGGTAGAGCCACTCCCTCCATTGCAAGCTGAACCGATTCTTCCATCTTCGGATCAGCTGCCCATTCTGGAATTGAAGCCTCTATCGGATTCTTTGAAGTATGCTTATCTAGGTCCTGACCAGACTCTACCCGTGATTATTGCTTCCAATCTCACTTCTACTTAGAAGTCTCAACTTTTAGATGTCCTTAAGGAGCACAGGGGGGCGATAGGATGGTCTGTGGAGGATTTGAAGGGTATTAATCTGGATGTGTGTATGCATTACATTTACTTGGAGGACAATGCCAAGCCAAGCAGAGAGATGCAGCGCCGGCTGAATCCCAACATGAAGAAGGTGGTCAAGAAGGAGGTAGTAAATCGGCTGGACGCAGGGATTATATATCCCATTTCGGATAGCAAGTGGGTTAGCCCAACTCAAGTTGTTCCCAAGAAGTCAGGGCTGACAGTTGTAACAAATGAGAAAGGAGAAGAAGTGCCTACACGATTACAAACGGGGTGGAGAGTTTGTATAGATTATAGAAAATTGAATTCAGTAACAAAGAAAGATCATTTCCCACTCCTATTTGTAGATCAAATTTTGGAGAAACTGGCTGGGCAGAAGTATTTTTGCTTCTTGGATGGATACTCCGGATATAATCAGGTTACAATTTACCTAGAAAATCAGGAGAAGATAACCTTCACATGCCCCTATGGCACGTTTGCTTTTAGAGAAATGCCGTTTGGGCTGTGCAATGCCCCAGCCACCTTTCAGCGGTGTATGATGTCTATCTTTTCTGAAATGGTGGGCAAATTTTTGGAAGTTTTTATGGATGACTTTTCTGTGTTTGGTACTTCTTTTGAAAATTATTTGGAAAATCTGACTCAGGTGCTAAAGAGGTGCATTGAATCAAATCTTATGTTAAGCTGGGAGAAGAGCCATTTTATGGTGAGAGAAGGAATAGTTTTAAGCCATGTTGTTTCAAAAAGAGGAATAGAGGTTGATAAGGCTAAGGTCGATTTGATTTCCAATCTTCCTCCTCCTTCTTCTGTCAAACAGATTCGATCTTTTCTTGGCCATGCTGGATTCTATCGTAGATTTATCCAAAACTTTTCCACTATTGCTCATCCTCTCACACAATTGCTAGCCAAGGACATTCCCTTTAACTTTGATGATTCTTGTTTAGAAGCATTCAATTCTTTGAAAGCGGCCCTCACTCAAGCCCCGATTCTCCAATCTCCTAATTGGTCGCTCCCTTTTGAAATTATGTGTGATACTTCAGATTATGCTATTGGAGTTGTCCTAGGTCAAAGAGTAGATAAGAAGCCCGTGGTGATCTACTATGCGAGCCGCACCCTCGCCGATGCACAGTTGAATTACACCACCACGGAGAAAGAATTTCTTGCTGTTGTTTTTGCCCTGGAGAAATTTCGCTCATATGTGTTAGGGGCAAAAGTCATTGTTTATTTTGATTACTCGGCTTTGAAATATTTACTTTCCAAGAAGGATGCTAAACCTTGTCTCATTCGGTGTATCATGTTGCTACAAGAGTTTGATTTAGATATAAGAGACAAAAAGGGATTAGAGAATGTTGTAGCTGATCATCTATCAAGGATAGTGATACATGAGAGTGCTCCTATGTCTGATTCTTTTCCCGATGAATAAATTCTTTCTATCTCTCACACCTCAACCCCCTGGTATGCTCACATTGTTAATGACCTGGTGGTAGGACAGATATCGGGAGGGTGGACTAAGCAGGAGAAGGATCAGTTCTTTTCAAAGGTTAAACACTATTTTTCGGAGGACTCGGAGCTGTTTCATATGGGTCCTGATCAGATTATAAGAAGATGTGTCCCCAAGGAGGAGCAACAATCTGTCTTAAACTTCTGTCATAATCTTGCTTGTGGGGGACATTTCTCTGGAAAGAAGACTGCGGCTAAAGTGCTACAAAGTGGATTCTATTGGCCCACATTATTTAAAGATGCTTACGAATTTTTCAAAACATGTTTGAGGTGTCAAGCAGTGGGTAACAATTCTAAAAGAGATATGATACCGCTCAGTCCCATTTTGGTAGTAGAAATTTTTGATGTTTGGGGAATATACTTTATGGGACCATTTTCACCTTCATTTGACAATGAATATATTTTGGTGGCGGTGGACTATGTTTCAAAATGGATTGAAATTGTTGCTACTAGGAACAATGATCATAAGGTAGTGATGAAGTTTGTAAAGAAGAACATCTTTTCTAGATTTGGTTGTCCTAGAGCTATAATTAGTGATGGGGGTTCCCACTTCACGAATTTTCAATTCTGAGCTCTGCTTCGCAAATATGGCATCACTCACAAGCTCGCTACCCCCTATCATCCCCAAACCAGTGGCAAAGTTGAAGTGTCCAACAGGGAAATTAAGACCATTCTGCATAAGATAGTTAGGTCGGATAGGAAAAACTGGTCCGAGAAACTAGATGTTGCACTCTGGGCCTGCAGAACTGCATTTAAGACTCCCATTGGCATGTCCCCATACTGCCTCATTTTTTGAAAAGTCTGCCACTTGCTTATAGAACTTGAACATAGAGCATATTGGGCCATTAAACAAGTCAACTTTGATCTCACTCAAGCTGGGTCTCAAAGAGCTCTACAACTCAATGAACTGGAGGAACTAAGAAATGAAGCCTACGAAAAGTCTAAGATTTATAAAGCTTAAACCAAGGCATTCCATGAAAAGCATATTCACATGAAATCTTTTTCCGTTAATCAAAAGGTTTGGCTTTTTAATTCTAGGCTGCGCTTGTTCCCTGGTAAGTTAAAATCCAGATGGGATGGACCGTTTGTGGTTATTAAAGCTTTTGACCACGGTGCTATTAAAATTTTGAATCCTAAAAATAGTCACATTTTCATTGTTAACGGTCAAAGATTGAAACCCTACTTGGAAAATGAAACATTGTTAAAAGAATCTATTGCTTTGAGTGATTTGGAATAAAATCTTTGAGAGATTTCAAGCGTCTGGCTGAAGACGGAAAATTTAGCGCTTCTGGGAGGCAACCCAAGGTTTTTTGTTGTTTGATGTTTTTTTTTTTGAGTGTGTTTCAGTAGTCAGGTCAAGACCAAGGAAAGGAAGTCGTCGTCGTTCATAACATCGATGAAGGAGTTTCATCTCGTATATCAGGTTGTCTCTTTCCTACTCAGAAGTATTTATTGTTACATTATTCCTTTACTTTCAATTTCTATATGCCATTGAGGATAATGTCATTCAAGTTGGGGGGGGAGAAGAAAATTTCACGATGCATATAGTACAACCTGATAAAATTCATGCATTGTCATAATGTCATGCATTCTTGCATAAAATGAAAAGATGAAATCCCCAAATGAGTTTTATTGATTCATGCTTTTATTGAAAGTAATTCTAGAATAGAAAAGATTGGAAGAAGGATGATGAAAAATTTATTTCGATCTAACTATGAAAAACTGATATACGAATCTTTTTAAAGTTCATGTGCACTTTAGAAAAAGAAAATTCACATTGCACGCTAATGAAACAAGTAGGACAAGCCTTCTGCTATTTTAGATATGGTGTCTGATGCTCTACACTTCTCAAGAAAGAGATCTTTTATAAGCTTTCTGCCAAGTTATCTATCAAATAAGCGCAAACGGCACAATGAAAAAATAAAAAATACCATGAAAAATATCCCTAGTCTTAGTAACCGGGCCTAATTCACCTAAGATGTGTTGAGGTTCGCGTCAAAAGGAAAAGGGAACCTTGATCTGTATAACTGGGCCTACTTCTCCTAAGACAAGAGTCAAGGTTCATGTTAAACAGTGAAGGGTAGTGCATCATCATATGTATCGAAAAATAATAAAAAAGATCCCAAAGGGACACAGAAACTGTAATATACCGATTTATTAACAAATAAAAATTTCTAGAAAATTTATAGGAAATTAATTAGAAAATTCTTAATAAATAGAATAAGTTAAATTTCAACTATTTCGTAAAAATCTAGAAAATTTAGAATCTTGTAGAGGATAAAATGTTTAATAATAGTATCTTCTGTGACCGACCCAAAGAAAATCCGTAATTGGGCCAAATCAACTGATTAAGGCCCAAATCCACACTTAATCTAATTGGACCTTAAAACGCGAAATTTGAGCCCAATACCCGATCATTTAGGCTGAGACCGGATCCAAATGGAAGGCTAGGATGAGAAGATCGTTTCCCCTCTTAGTTCTCCCCGAAACCCTAACCCTAGAAAGCAAATTTTGGTTGAGAAGGCGGCGGCTAACCCTATCCGCGCGGTTCATGCACGTCCAACTTGATTGGACTCTATCTCCTCGAATAGAAGACTCTAGACCTTGTGTGACCTATAAAAATGACCCCTAGGAACCCTATTTTTGTTTGGGTGCTGTGGCGGCCGACGAGGATCGTGGACGAGGGTGGATTCCGGCGATCACCGGTGAGGTGTTCTTAGCGTGTCGTCGTCCCTCTTCCTCCTTCTTCCTCCGTTTAAGGTAGGTTATAGCAAGCCAAATCTTAAGTATTATATATGATTAGAACCAGCATCGAGTGCCCTTTCTATTGAATGCAAAAGCCTTAAAAGTTACTTAGTATCATGCAAGAATTTTAGGGTTTAGTAGAAGCATGTCATATCTAGGGTTATATTTGTTCCATCTCGTTTAAGTATGGATTGCAGGCACTAAAGATTAAATTGAGCATGCTTTATTGTAAAACTTTTCGTGCTCTTTCTTTTGAATCCAAAAGCCCTAATTATTATGCTCTGTGCTATGCGTATTTAGCAATTCTTTGTAACCCTAGCCAACTCGCCGAAGGCGGGCAGGGCGAAAGGGGGACTTGAGCGTTTTTGACTTGTACGGTCTCACGATAGACCTCCCAACCTAGTTAGGCGGCATGTTACTGACCGTTTATGTTCTCTGGTTTGTGTTATGTTTCTGAGAAGAGCGGCTTCACCTAGAACGCACTTCTGTCAGGCGGCCACTTATTGACCGTTCGTCTTCTCCAGCAGCTCATTACAGACCGCTCATCTCCAAAAGGTCTTTTTACCTGAGGGGGATAAACGGCCTGTCGTGTGACCCCTGAGGAGGATGAAAGGTCCATACTGGACCATCCATCTTTACAGAATTTATTAAGTTATCTTTTTCGCATGATTTATGATGGTAGATTAATGGTTAAATTTAAGTTAGCAACATGCATAAAAACTCTGGAAAATTATAACAGTAATGATTATAAATCTTGCTGATTTATTCATCTTGACCTTGGATCATCTTTTTCAATGTTAATATTAATCGTGATTCATTATTAAATTGAAAATTTTATTAGGGTTGTATGACAGTCGTTCTACTCCGGTAGGATTGACTGACCGTCTCACTGGTTTCTGATGTTTTGTTCACCCTATTTCCTTGTAATGTTTGGGACTCTCCACCGGATATTCCTTCCGTCGGACTAGGACCTTCATTACAGGACCTCCGTAAGCCCCCGCGAGCCTGGGATTCCCACTCGGACGCCGGGCAGGTTGTACCATCAAGACCTAAACCTGTGTACGTGATCGAATCGATTGAACTATCGTATTGTAAGTCACGGCTCGACTTGGACCCTCTGAGAATTGCGCGGCCCGAAAGGGACCGTTCATCTTATTGGGCGGCCCATAACAAATCGTACATCCCTGGCCAAGTGCCACTTACATTGGTCATTTAACCTTGATCTATCTTCGACCAATTTGTGTTTGGATCGACCCAATAAGCCCTAGGTTGACCAGTGGAGAGTGGGCTGGACCCTGGTTCAGTTCTGCCCCACTTATGGCAGTCCGGAGCCGTTTGGGTAGACTTCTAGTTGTTTAAGTGGAACGGACCTACTGGAACCGCCCATGTTATAGCGCGGATCTTATTGGACCATCTGTCTGTTGGACGGCCCTATATGGACCGTTTATCTTGTTCTTGGGCTTCCAGCTCTAGTAGTCTTGAGCGGCCCATTTTCAACCGTTCATTTACTCGAGCGGCCCTACATGGACCGTGTATCCTTGACTTCGGTTTGGCTAGTCCTAAGCCATCTCTATCCTGAACGGTCCAGTTTAGACTGTGCATTGCTTAAGCGGCCCTGTTCTGACCGCTTATCATCCAGAAGTGATTTCCGTGATTCTTTGTGTTGAATCCAAGGACCTGATCGGTTCTTGATAACTTGAACTTTCCAGACATGATGTCTACTTCAACTTACCCTTGAAACTTGGGTAAGTTCCATATCTTAGAGTATTGGCCATTTAACTTGATTAATGTCTAGACATAACTTGGGATCTTGGATCCAACAAATCAATGCCAACGCATCATAAGGGCCCGGTCTGGTCCTGGGAGGAGCGCCCGAAAAGTACTTGTGTCCCGGGGAGTTTGAATGACATGGTGAGGCATTGCACTGAGTGCATGACTAGTTTGATGTCTAAGACAATAATCTCTTACTTGAATTCTCTTGACTTGGTTAGATCTTGCTTGTTGGCCAAATTCTCGGTTATATCATGTTCTTACTTTCTTTTCATTATTTTGTTGCATAGTTATTTCCTTTCGTTCTTTATTTACGCGCCCAAACATGGAATTCAATTGGTTAATTACTTAAACTTGCTTGTTATTACCTACTGAGCGTTCGCTCACCTAGTTTTCACCCCTTTTTCAAGTAGCTCAGATGAGGACTCGCAATCTGATGGGAACGGGCAAGAGTGACGACCGTGGAGTGAACCTGATAGAAGCCTGTGAAACTAGTTCTAGTTGTGGAGTCTATTTGTATTCAAGAGTATTTTGGAAGAGTTGTAATTTGAAGTTAGCCAATGTAATAGTGTTGAGTGGATGTTGTCAAAGATTATGTTAAGTGAGATCTTTGTAGTTTGGAACATGGTTTGGTTATGTGCTATTTAATGAATGGAGCAGTTTCTATTTATGGTGATGTGCGATCTTTTAGCTTTAACATGTCATGTCTAGAAATAAACATATTATTATTATAATTACTCGTTTCTACTGCCAGTCCCGATATTCCGCATCGGGGCGTGACAGTTAGGTGGTATCAGAGCCTAGGTTTCTAATATTCCTAGGTTATTTAGGTTCTAGGATTCTAAGTGTTGTCGTAGAACCTATACCCTTGTTATGAGTCAAAGGACCAAACCTAGTGAGAATTTGGGTAGAGTCTTGGGTTGAGTTAATAATCAACTCTAAACTCTTTCTCATAAATGAACTTAAGATAAATTATTTTTGTGTAGGACGTTCCGATGGCAGCTTAGCGTGCGCAGTGGCGGGACATGCAACGGACGGTCCAAGGACTTACGCGGGCTTTACAACAAGTGACCCAAGGTGGAGCGGCAAATCATGGTGTTGGCGATCTACACCAGAATTTTCGTGGGATGAATCCCCCACGTTTTGGAGGTTCAACTGATCCCGATGAAGCCGAACACTGGCTTAAGGAGATGGAGAGAATTTTTGAAGTTATGCAATGCAGCGACCAGGAGTGTGTGCTTTTAACAACCTTCTAGTTGGAACGGGATGCTAGGACTTGGTGGGAGTCAGTAAAGGCGACCCTCGGTGACAGACAAATTTCGTGGAAGGAATTTGAAGATTTCTTCAATAGCAAGTACTTTTTCGATAGAATCCAAGAGAAGAAAGCCGCTGAGTTTGCTACTCTGAAGCAGCGAAGTTTATCTGTGGCGGAATATGAAGCTCAATTTTCTAGACTCTCTCGTTATGCTACACATTTGATTTCTACAGAGAAGATGAAGGTGAAACATTTTCTAAATGGGCTGAAGTTGCATTATATTAACCAGTTGGCGCCAATGGAGATTCAAACCTATGCAGAGATGGTAAGAAAAGCCCAAGTTTTAGAAGATACCTTGGAAATGAAGGAGAAAATGCGTGGGAAGAATGTTAAAAAGGAGCAACCTACTAGTTCCGGGAGTGCTACACCCGGGAATAACAAGAAGAGGCCCAATGGCGGGTCTGGTTCATGGAAGGGGAAAATGCCAAAGAATGAAGACAAGAAGCCTGGCCAGATTGTTCCATTTAAGGGCGTATGCAAGTATTGTGACCACCCCGGTCACAAGATGGAAGAGTGCTGGTGCAAGTTGGACGCCTGTTTGCGTTGCGGGAGTAGGGATCACCGCATTCCAGAATGTCCTCTATCCGAGCAAGCTACCCCGACTAAACCTCAAGGCGGCAAGAAGCAGCAGGACAAGCTCCAGGCCCTACAAGAGGAGCATGCAGGCACCACCGAGGAGGGTGGACTTGTGGAAGGTACTCTCATTGTTCATGAAAAGCCAGCTTTTGTTCTTTTCGATACCGGTGCTACTCATTCTTTTGTTTCTCGGAGTTTTGCTAAGACATTAGCTGTGAGGTCGATTTTGATGAATTCCCCCTTAGAGATATCAACTCCTATTGGATCTAGATCAGCGATTAAATATTTTTATCCTTCTAGCAAGATTATGGTTAATGAACAGAATTTGCCGGTTGATTTAGTATGCATGGATATGAAAGATTGTGATGTAATTCTAGGAGCGGATTGGTTGGCTAAGCATGAGGCCAATGTTCATTGTAGTTCCAGCTCTGTGTCTTTTTCTAGACACCCTGGACTTTCTTTTATAGGGGTTAGGCACCATAGATCTGTGCCACTTATCTCGACCATCCGAGCCGATAAGTTGATGAGGAGAGGATGTCATGCATTTTTAGCCTTTGTTTATGTGACCCCTGTGAAGAAGATCGAGATTAAGAACATTCCTGTTGTCCGAGATTTTTCGGATGTTTTTCCTGAGGAATTGCCAGGTCTTCCACCAGAGAGGGAAGTTGTGTTTTCTATTGATCTAATTCTTGGCTCGACCCCTGTTTCTAAGGCTCCTTATCGTATGTCTCCTGCGGAGCTGAGGGAATTAAAGAAGCATTTAATGGAATTACTTGAGAAGGGGTTTATTTCTCCAAGTACATCCCCGTGGGGGGATCCAGTGTTATTTGTAACGAAGAAGGATGGCTTGATGAGATTGTGTATTGATTATCGACAACTGAACCAGTTGACTATAAAGAATAAATATCCATTGCCGAGGATTGATGAGTTATTTGATCAGATAGCAGGAGCTCAGTATTTCTCTAAAATTGATCTTCGATCAGGCTATCATCAGTTGCGGATTAAGGAGGAGGATATTTATAAGACAGCTTTTCGTAGCAAGTATGGGCACTTTGAATTTATTATAATGCCTTTTGGACTAACGAATGCACCTGCAGCTTTCATGTAGTTGATGAACGATGTATTCCGGCCCTATCTGGATCAATGGGTCGTAGTGTTTATTGATGACATTCTAATTTATTCCAAGAGTAAGGAAGAACATGCTAAACATTTGAGGATGGCGTTACAATTATTGAGAGACCATCAGTTATACGCCAAGTTTAGCAAGTGTGAATTTTGGCTACAAGAGGTGTCCTTTCTAGGGCATATCATTACGAAAGAAGGTATTTCTGTTGATCCGTCGAAGGTAGAGGCAGTTAAAGATTGGGACAGGCCTACTAGTGTAACAGAAGTTAGAAGCTTCCTAGGCTTGGCAGGATATTATCGGAGGTTTATTAAAGATTTCTCCAAGATTGCGGTACCCTTAACAAGATTAACCCGCAAGGAGAATAAGTTTGATTGGACGGAAGATTGTGAGAAAAGCTTCCAGACTTTGAAGGAATGTTTAACTACTGCCCCTGTTTTAGCTTTACCATCAGGAGAAGGAGGCTTCGTGGTGTACACCGATGCTTCAGGAATTGGGTTAGGTTGCGTACTGATGTAGCACGGGAAAGTGATAGCCTATTCTTCCAGGCAGTTGAGAAAGCATGAGGAGAATTATCCTGTCCATGACCTGATCGGTTCTTGATAACTTGAACTTTCCAGACATGATGTCTACTTCAACTTACCCTTGAAACTTTGGTAAGTTCCATATCTTGGAGTATTGGCTATTTAACTTGATTAATGTCTAGATATAACTTGGGATCTTGGATCCAACAAATTAATGCCAACGCATCGTAAGGGCCCGATCTGGTCCTGGGAGGAGCGCCCAAAAAGTACTTGTGCCCCGTGGAGTTTGAATGACATGGTGAGGCATTGCACCGAGTGCATGACTAGTGTGATGTCTAAGACAATAATCTCTTACTTGGATTCTCTTGACTTGGTTAGATCTTGCTTGTTGGCCAAATTCTTGGTTATACCATGTTATTGCTTTCTTTTCATTATTTTGTTGCATAGTTATTTCCTTTCGTTCTTTATTTACGCGCTCAAACATGCAATTCAATTGGTTAATTACTTAAACTTGCCTGTTTTTACCTATTGAGCATTCGCTCACCTAGTTTCCCCCCCCTTTTTCAGGTAGCTCAGGTGAGGAATCGCAATCTGATGGGAACGGGCAAGAGTGACAACCGTAGAGTGAACCTGATAGAAGCCTGTGAAACTAGTTCTAGTTGTGGAGTCTATTTGTATTCAAGAGTATTTTGGAAGAGTTGTAATTTGAAGTTAGCCAATGTAATAGTGTTGAGTGGATGTTGTCAAAGATTATGTTAAGTGAGATCTTTGTAGTTTGGAACATGGTTTGGTTATGTGCTATTTAATGAATGGAGCAGTTTCTATTTATGGTGATGTGCGATCTTTTAGCTTTAACATATCATGTCTAGAAATAAACATATTATTATTATAATTACTCGTTTCTACTGCCAGTCCCGATATTACGTATCGGGGCATGACAGAAATGGCAGACAAAAGCTAGTATGCGTAATGCTCTGAATTAGAAAGTGCAAGGTTGAAGGGCACTTGCTTGGAATAGTAAATGGGCGATGCAAGTGTCTATACTGTGGATTTAGTATCACACATGCACAAGTGCTATTGCACTTTGATTTGTATTCTTGATCATATCCCTTAATTTCCTACATAAGGCTAGTATGCAGTAATGATTCCTAATTCCTAATCTTTGGTTGGTTCTATGAAGGAAGAGCTAGATATAAAAAGTATGGACTTTGTAAACTCTTGTTAGTCCTAAATTTTAATTTATTTGCATTGCTAAGGGACCAGCAATGAGTAAGTTGGGGGTGTGATAAGTGCTATATTTTATATCATAATTTGCATCACATATATCATCTTTGGGTATTAAAAGAATAAACTTATGCAATTCGGACAAATAACTCCACTCTCACACATTATTTGAGTCTGCATGTATTTTACCATCATTTTTTAGTACATAATGACAATGTGAGATTTAATTAAGAAATTACATAACTATTTTGGATCAAGAATATTGATTATTTTGAAATTTTTAATTTTCAAGAAATAGCGACCGGATGGTCAGACGCCATTTTTGAAGATTTTTTTATGAAAAAAGAATTAGCGGCTGAGTAAACGGGCGCCCATTTATTTGATTGGAAAAGAAGAAAAAAGGAAAAAGAATTTGCGACCGTTGAGGTGGGCGCTATTTCATTTGATGAAAATAGAAAAAGGGAAAAGTTGGAAAATAGAAAAAGAATGTGCGACCGCTCGCACAGTTGCTAATTCAGGGTGAAAGAATAAGCGGCCGACCATGCAGGCGCTCATTCATGTATACGAAAAATAAGAAGAAAATGAGGAAAAATGGAAAAAAGAATTAGCGACTATTTGAACAGTCGCCATTTCCTGGATTTATGAAAAAAAGAAAAATGTCAAAAGAAGGAAATGAAGATTGGGTGACCGTTTGACCAGACGCTATTTTAATGTGCGTCCACTGCCCTAGTCGCCATTTTTACAGGAGTTTGAAACGAAAACGGCTCACCCTGATCGCAATTATCTACTAATTTTTGGGCTTATCTCCTCTTGTTTGAGGAAAGGAGGACTCTAAACATGGCAAGAGACCTATTTTGATCAAGCTTGGATGCTACAAAGTCGGATTTGAGCTACTCCTAAAAGTCACGATCGTGGGATGTTCATGAACATTATAAATAGATGCCGAGAGCCACCCTGGGGAGGAGTTAGCCTTTTTCTAAGCCTTTTCACATGCTTTTCCAGTCGTCTTTTCAATTTACTTTCTTGTACAAAGTTCTTCGTTTTTAAATTCTCTGCAAATCTTTCTTATTCCTCTTCCTCTAATTGGCTCCCATTTTCAAGTTATTCTTAATTTTTCAAAGGTTAGTTTTACATTTTTCACTGTTCATCCACGCACCATCACCCTATTCGTCCTCATTTTTCACCTTCTTTCTCACGTTTTCTACCTCTGCACTCTTTATCGATCTTCTTTGTCTCTTTCTAATCTACAACTTTCTCTTCTTCAACCTTTTCTAATTCTTCCTAGATTTAAAGATATCTTAGTTCTTCTCACCCTCTGTTTTCATCTTATTTTACTCTGCTTTTTCTTCCATCGTACCCCCTCTATCTCTCTGTTCACTATCTTCAAAACACACGCAGCACACACATATATTATTATTGTTTTTTAAGTCTCCTTTCTCTTCCTCTTATATCGATCTATCTCTCTCTTCTATATTTCTTCACACATCCCAAGGCAGATCTTCTTCCTTTGGTCCTCTCGGTGGTGTCTACTTCCAAGGCGGGGTAATCTCTTCCAAGGGCAAGGAGGTGGCGGCGCTACTCTTCATCATCTTGGCTCTTATTTCTTTCTCTTGTCTTTTTATTTTCAAGTTGTAATTTTCCTTTTCATAGAGTTGTACTTGCCACTTTCTTAGTAATAAAATTCATATTTTGGAAATTGTGTTCTTCTCTTTCTATCTCTTTCCAATTTCTCTTCTTTAACCCTCTCATATTCTTTAGATAGGTTTATTTTCATGTAATTTTCCTTTTTATTAGTTTAATCTCACTCAAAATTTAGATCTTTTAAATATAAGAATTTTCCATCTCATGCTTAATTAAAAATATTTCTTCTCCGTATGATCGACCCGTATTCATCACTCTACTTGATTTAAAAATTCTTTTTGTGAGTGAGTTCGGTTAATTTTTGAAATTATGGCACGACTTTTCAACGACGAGTTTAGTGGCTATCACCCAACGACGCAAAAACCATGGATTTGTTGCAGTGTGTATTCGAAAATGATGAATTACCACAACTGGCGTAGAACAAATATTTATTCTTCGTGTTACACTCAAGTAATCACTGGCTTCCATTTGCTGTTCACACGGTGAATCGCCGCTTTGTCTCATACAATTCCATGAGAGGCATGGCCATCCACGAAGCCACTATAAGAAAATGAGTACTTTTTCTTATCCATGTACATGTATTAAAGATATTTATAATGTGTCTATTAATTATTCCTTAATAATCTCAAATATTTCATTTGCAGGCTATAGTTGTACGGGGGTTACTGAAGGAATATGGGACATTCGAGGGAGTTGATGAATGGGAACTTGTGTTCAACAACGAATGTCCCCAACAGGCAGCTGGAAGCCTCAACTGTGCCATTTATGTAGTGAAATGTGTTGATGAATTGTCAAGGAAGAGGGAGACATCGTGGACATTTACTGAGGGTGATTGTAATATGATTAGAGCCTGGTTTGGGGCCGAACTCATTACATTTGGAAATACAAGATCTTAAACAATTTCATGTCTCAAACCTCAGAATGTGGCATACCTGTCTTGATTGATGCTTCTTTTGTCATACATTTTGATCTTCAAAGTTTCATATGTTTTAATCCTGTTAATATGTCCTTGATAATGTTAATTCATGAATATCAATGAGTTTTCTGAAGACAGATTCATGTTTGGTTAAGAAACTGGGCTGAAGTGTGAAAAGATGGAGGCTTTACTTGCACAAGTGTCGACTAGAGTCGACTTTGGAGCCGAGTCTAGTTCAGACTGCTGAAGAGAAAAACCCAACTCATCCGCTGGATGAAAAGGGATTTGGCTACGCTTTAAGGGTGACAAATAGGTGGCCAATGGTGAAAAATAGGCCTTACAGGTGTAAAAGAGGCGAAAAAGGGTGAATAATAGATGATCAGGTTGAAATATGGAAATATCCATATCCCATGAGAGAGAATATACCTCTGACAGGGTAGCCTTGGATCACGTGCAAAGCCTAGCCTTTGAGTTGAGCGTGTGCCAAACACACCAAACTTGTGATTCACCATTTCAGCCCATTTGTCAGCCTTACTGGCTATTTTACACGCTTATCGTCCATTTGTCAGTCATACGGGCTATTTGTCACCCTTAGGTTCAATAGCTGTCGCCTTAGCCATTTGTCACTGTAATGCCTTGGCCGTCGCCTTAGCCATTTATCACCGCTATGTGTGCATTTGTTACCACTAAGGTGGCATTTGTCACCCTTACTGCATATTTATCACTCTTACCACATGACCAGTCGTTGCCTTCTTTTCGTCGTCACAGTAGATATGCGTTACCGGGGCCAACGTCTCGAGGGAGAGCTGGCCTATCAACGGCAACCGTCACGGTAGATTGCAAGGTTAGAAGGGTCGTTGGGGAACCTAATTAAGCCTACACCCTCTCTTGTCCATTCACCTCTGTAATATGCTCCGATCAAGGGACGATCGTTTGGCTTGGGTTCCCCACATTCCCCTTTTTTCTACTCCCGACGGGCTGTGTTACCACCTCCATTGCAGGGATGTGTTAAATCGACACACCGATCCCGCTCGTGACCCTACAGTGACACCTGCTCTTCTATTTTAAGTTCTTAAGGCTCCTCCGCAATGTCATCCCCTTCATAAGTACGCGTAGCGGTCGCTTCCCCAGTAGAAGAGCCCGTCTCCTCTGCGTGCTCCTCGGTCCCTTGTCATCACTAGTTCCTGCTGCAGATGCCCTCTTCCTTTTTTTTAATCCTCTTTCATGTTTATGCATTTTACAGGCCTTTCATATGTTCGTATATGATATGCTCTGGGTAGTTTTATATGTGGCGGATGCAGTGGTTGTTTTGTTCTTAACCTCTGCACATGTATTATTTTTCACAATCTTTTCGTTGGACCTCTACCATGCTTTGTGTATACTTTGTACATTGTATTGGGCCTAACATCTACCTTACTTTGATAAGAGCACACGAAAATAGACTTCCATATTGTTATTACTTGCCAGGAAAGCATGTAAATATGTTCAGATTTTATTCCACCACATTATGGCATACTATTGCTTACAATTTAATAAAAAAGTTGTAAATTTTACCATCTTCATTTTTTCCCATATATCACAAAAGTTTTATATGTATCAAACCTCGGATATGCACTATACATTGTACAATGCAAATTATGGAACTACATGTTTGGCTTATTGGGTGTTAATTCACATGACATAAACCTTGTTCATGCACTTGAACTAGCAGACTTAAATCCCCTACCCCACTATATCATGCAGTGTAACCTTAAACCTACATGCTTTCTGATCTACAAACTTGCTCTTATGGATTGGACTTCATATTAAATTTGCTGCAATTATTATGTCTGTCATACCTATTGTCTTTTATAACACCTTACATGTAGGGAATTGAGGTTCAGAAAATGGGAAGGTATAAATGTTATGTAGTATGGGTTGGTCGCGAACCCGGTGTATATTATAGTTGGCCCGAATGCTTTGTCCAAGTGAATGGATACCTTGGAGCTCGTTATAAGGGTTTTCACTCGGTAGAGGAAGCACATGCTGCTATAAATAGGGTTGGCAATATCAGTCATATGTATGTTGATCATCCTCAACAACAGGAAAGGCCCATGCCTACATATCATGCAAGTCCCGGGCCTAACTATGATTCAAGGAACCAGGCACTACGCCAGCAGACTACACAAATGTCAAATGTGCCTTGTATTGTTGTTGTTCTATTATGTACTCTAGTTGTGTTGCTCCTCTTCATATTAGTTGCTTTGTTATTACTGTTGTTGTAGGTAAGGAAGTATACTACGCTTGGTCTGCATAGGAAAATAATGTACTGGACATTTTACTCATTGTCAACGACTTGGTTATTTCATCTTTGATGTCTTGGTGATGGACGTGTTTTGTGTGATGTGTAGACTTTGATCGGATTGTAATGGAATTCGTAATGGAGGACGATGAAATGGTCATCGACATTGAGTCAGCTATTTTAGACCAACTGGAAGATGAGGAGATGGCACCACCAATCCCTTGGTTTTCATGCTCTATTTAGAGAGTTGGATGGCAACATCGCAACCCTTGCTTTTCAGTTTTTATGTTTTTCTATCATTTTTGTATTTATTTTATTATAATTATACAATTATATTTCTTAATTATCACTATTAGACAGAAAGAAGAACAAGTTTTGAAGTTTTGGAGCCAATAAGTCAGATAAATCAAAATCAATCGCGACAGCTAACACCGCATAGTGTTGACAAATAGTCATCAGTGGTGACAAATAGGCTTCAAGGCTGACAAATGTCTCGTAAGGGTGATAAATGGATAACAGAAGTCACAATATGTTATGAAGTGCAACAAAGGTGACGGCTAGCGAGCGATAAGGGTGACAAATAGCTAATTATGAGTGACAAATAGCTCTGTAGTAGTGAAACTTGAAGAAACTCAAGTTCATTTAAAGGATTTAACCGTGTATGGGTTTCCTAACTCTACCAACACGAATCTGAAGCTTTTCTGATCATCAAACGACACTGATTAAACTCATCTAAGATCAAGGAATGAGATTTATCTCTAGTTCTACTAATTTACAGTGGGATCAAGCCAGATAAGCGTCTGAACAGATAAACTGCTATGTTTACAGATGAAAGAGTTTTTTATCAGGATTCTGTCAAGCGTCCTTCTTTGTCATAACAATCTCCGTGGGTCTCCATACCCTGCGAAGAGAGAGTGCTTATATAACGAAGAGAAAACCATAGACACAAAAAATGAGAAGAAAGGGCATGCAACTAGAAAAACCAGGGTGACTTTCGTGTGTCTACGAGAAGACGGTAGAGCCACACTCAAGCAACGTCAAAGAGAATTCAAGTGGATAAAATATTTAGATTTTTTGAATTCCCATTGGTCCACTTGCCAAATAAGAATATTCTTCTTCAGAAAGTATCTGGAAGTGCGCCAGGTGTATAAGAGACAAGTTCCAGCCAATAGAGTTCGAGGTGACATGATTCGGTAAGTTCATCACGTGCCTCATAGAAAATGATTGATGCTTCGACGTGCTGGGAGGACAGGTCAAGGCAGCTTAATTGTTGCAAGTCTTGAATATATTGGTGCATCGATTCATTGAAGGATAGGTCGATGCACCCTTTCCCAACTTTGAGTTTAGAGAGCTGTTGAGGCTTAACAGCTTTGACACTGAGCCCTTTGACGTCGATGTGTTGTAGAAGAAGTGAAGATCGAGTTAGAAAGATAGGTCAAGGTTAATCAGTGTCATTTGATAATTAGGAAAGCTTCAGATCCGTGTTGGTAGAGTTAAAAATCATATACATGGTTAAATCCTTCAAACGAACTTGAGTTTCTTCAAGTTTCACTATCATGAGCTATTTGTCACTGTTACAGAGCTCTTGGTCACTGCTAACGGCTATTTGTCACTTACAACGAGCTATTTGTCACCCTTATCGCTCTCTAGCCATCGCCTTTGTTTCGCTTCATAACATATTGTGACTTCTGTTATCCATTTATCACCCTTACGAGACATTTGTTAGCCTTGAAGCCTATTTGTCACCACTAATGACTATTTGTCACCACTATGCGGTGTTAGCCATTGTAGTATCTCTCTCTGGCCTCTCGTCTACTTCAATGTCTTCACCAACTACAAGAAGCAGAGGAAAGTAGACAGTCTCAGAGAAATAGCATGCGGCTGATATATCCGGACAAAAGGAAACTCGGTCCAAGCGATCTCATGACCGAGATGCATCTGCCAGTGGATCTCATCAGCCGGAGTCAACAAAGGCGACAAAAAGGGAGGACCGAGAGTCAGATTCACCTGTCATAAAAAGAGGGGTAACTTAGAAAAGTTGGGGGAGACAAAAGTTTGTGTGAGATGGCACAATCTTCGCGGTCCCGTCGCTTCGATTTCCACAAAGTTGGGGAGGTACGAAGACTCTTTTGCCCCTTCTGGGGGTTTTGTCTCCTTCCTATAAATAGAGACTCTATGAGGAACCCTAAGGACATCCTGAGTTCCTTTGGCGGTCAAAGACACTCTCGTGAAGATCTCATCTGAGAAGTCAGATTCTTCGTCAAAGGAGGTTTCCCATAAACGGCTGTGCTTCTAAAAGGAAGCCCTGTCGGTGCCGAACTAGCCATCAGGGGAAAGCAACAGTGGTGACGTTTCGGAGGAATACAAGCAGGGGTACCTGCAAGGGTGGTAGGATGCCTTGGCAAAGGTGAACCGCCTATTTTGTAACAAGGGGGTGTTGAGCTTCCAACCTGACAGGTTCCGTCCCAAAGAGGACGAGTAACCGCTTGTACCCTCTTCCCCTATCAATATAATTTCTTTTTCTGCAACCTTTCATTGCATGATGGATGCTTCATCTTTGTGTGATGTGGTTGTTGTTCATGGATCTATACCTTCCCTTGATGTGTGAGTCAAATGAAGGATACCATCCATCGTAGGTAGGGGTTACCTTTACAAAAGGGAGTTCTTCCCCTATAAGTAGCAGGATTTGTCGATGGTTCTAATATTAGTAGGGCTTATCTTCATGGTTATAGTTCATCGTTACGATCCATTTGTTGCCCCTATTAATCTATTTGTCACCACTAATAGGCATTTTTCACTCTTAGCATCTGGGAGCCATCGCCTTTGCCCCTGGGAGCCGTCGCCTTTGTACATTTTTCACCGTTAAGAGCCTTTTGTCACCCGTCATGCGTATTTGTCGCCCCTGTCAACCTATTTGTCACCACTAATGTGCATTTGTCGCCTTTATCAACTTATTTGTCACCACTAATATGCATTCATCACCCTTATCATTCATTTCACCCTGCTGCTCTCACATACGGAAGGTGAACCCAAAAGAGAAAAAAGGATAATAATAATAATAAATCATAAAAAATGATAATAAAAAATACAATAATTTATTAGTTTGGGGGCAAGATAGATAAAACATCTACACCCATATAGTGTTTTGATGATGTCAAAGGGGGGAGAGAGTCATGTGCTGCATTGTCTTAAGTCAATTAGGGGTTGCTGCATAGAGTTGCTGCATATTCACTATGTCAATCTACATCTGCATTTTAAAGGTCATGGTCTGATGTGTAAGCTGCACGCTCCACATTGTAAATTCAAAATTTTTGAAATGAAATGAAGCTTATTGTTGAATGATTCTGTTTGTCAAAACATATGGTTGATGAAAAGACTTGAATGTGCTACTTGAAGCACAATGACTCATAGTTGTCATCATCAGAAAGGGGGAGAATGTTATGCCCCCAGTTTTGATGGTGACAATAGCTGATCACACAGGTTGCCCAACGGGGGAATAGCCTCCTCCCTTCCTCTGATGACACAGAGGGAACCGTGCACACCTGACCTGGTGAGCACACCCCTTATTCTACCCCAGTAGAACCAGACCCACTGCACTAAGGCAGCACGTGACGACCCTTCCTCGCACCCTGGCCCGCAGACCAGATCGTGATCAATCTGAAGATTAATTACACCTCTGATTAGTGTAGCAATGCACTATCAAAGAATAATGACTCAACTGGATCGAAAAGGCAAACCGATAAACTCAAAATGAAACAAACGAAATGGGTCTTCTCTCGATCTGGCAAAGTGCATATTCTCTATTTTCTACTTTTTTCTCTCGCCCTTTCTCTTGCTCACACAGTGGCTTTTTCCTTCAAAAAGATCTCCAGCTTGTTAATTCATCTTTCTGCCCTTTTGATGTTCTCCATTGAGCTACATTGACATAGCTTGAGCGCTGCGTTGACATTCTCTATTGAGCTGCCAAAATGAAGGAATGTGAACTATTCAAGGCATAACTTTAGCGGCAGAATAGTGGTGACAAATAGCTTGTTAGAGCTGACAAATGCCCGATAGGAGTGACAAATAGCTCCTTAACACTAAAAAATAGCTCCTACCTATGGAAAGTGAATATCAGTCAAGATTGCACAAAGGAATCAACCTTGTATGGGTTTCCTAAAACTGTCATCTTGATTCTGGAGTTCTTTTAAGCCTTGGATGACTATGATTAACCCCTTTCAAGATCAAAGGAAGAAAGTACTCTCCGGTTCTAAGTGTTCTTCATTGTGATGGGTTTGAGCAGAAGCGGCAACATCTATTTCTCTGAAGTGCAGGCTGTGTTGATTAGCAACTTATCAAGGTTCAGCAAGATTCAAGTGCGCCTATGATCAACAAAATTCACACAAGCCAACAAGGATAACAAATAGGTCAGTAACGGTGATAAATAAAAGATAGTAGTGACAAATGGGGCAGTAACGGTGACAAATAACTAAAGGTGACGGCCAGACAAAAGAGGAAAAGAACAACAGCGATGGCGTTTGAACGTAAGGGTGACAAATAGGTGTCTAAGGCTGATAAATGTCCGATAGGGGTGTAAAATGCCTATTAAGTCTGATAAATAGCTCGGTAGGCTGAAATGAGGGAAAGTTGTGTCTGTCACATGCTCGAGCTCGAAAGCCAATGAACTGGCACGTGACCCAATGCTATCTAACAGAGAATATCATCTCTTCTAACACATGGACCAATGGTTAAAAGAAGAAATCAATTCATTTTTATCCAGAAGTCTACGGAGCCCCTATTATATATATATGGGGTGTTCTTCTCCGTGAAGGGTGATGCATAAGAGAAAAGAAAAGAGAGGGCTGCTGCAAAGCACTATAAGAAAAAAAAGAGAAGAGTGAGAAGCATATCTGAGAGAGGGGAGTTCGTGAGAAGAAGAAGAAGAAGAGAAGAAGAGGGTTTGTGAGAGAGAGCTAGTCTGAATAGAAAGCAACTTTTTTTAATCAGGCAAAAGCCTGCAGGACGGGACGAGGGAGACCGTTCACCCCTTCAAGGAAGGGAAGGGACACTTAGCATGTGATGAAATCAAACTATAGAATCTGCTCACACACCATCCTGCGAAGGGGGGTTAGAGGATAATGATCAAGCTCACACACAAACCACACTACATAGGAGAGAGAATGTTCCTCTTCACAGAGAACCTTGAATCACGTGCCCACTAATGGGTTTTCAAGATTGAGCGTGTGGCAGACACAAGTTTTTCTATAATTTAGCTTTCCAAGCTATTTTTCAGCCTTACAAGCTATTTTACAGCCATACTGCCCATTTGTCTGCCTTAAGGACCTATGTCACGCCCCGACGCGGAATATCGGGACCGGCAGTAGAAAACGCTAGTAAAGATAACTTGCTAAGCTAAGAATTAACATAATGCCATAAACAGACATAACTCCAAGTCTATTACAATAACCATCAAACTGACTTAAACATAATCAAGCATAAGCTCTACTCGACAACGTTGCAATAACTATCACAAGTTCTAAGGCATAGCTAGATGTAAAACAACTATAACAATCTCAACATAACGACTAGCTGATACACTCCAAGTCATCACTCTTGTCCATTCCTATCCATCTGTGAATCTTCACCTGAGCTGCCTGGAAAGGGGGAAAATAACTGTATGAGCGAACGCTCAGTAGGTAACAACAGGCAAGTGTAAGTGATTAACCAATTAATTACATGTATGAAATGAAAAGAAAAGAAATAATGATCGAATGAAATAATATAATAAAAGAAAGTGCTGAAGAATGGAATGGAATAAAAATATGGCAGAATGATATAACTACAAGAATTTCAGTTTAAGAATAATATATATAACATGAATTTGTAGGAAATTGGCCAACAAGTAAGAATATAACCAAGTAGAACATGATTCAAGTAAGAGATCATTGTCATAGACATCACGCTAGTCATGCACTCGGTGCAATGCCTCACCATGTCATTACAAACTCTCATGGATACAAGTACTTTTCGGGCGCTCTCCCCAGGAACATATCGGGCCCCTACGGTGCGTTGGCATTGATTTATTGGATCCAAGATCCCAAGCTCCGTCTAGACTTTAATCAAGTTAAAATGGCCAATTACAATCAAGTACAAACTTACCTTGGAACATCCCAAGACTAAGTTGAAGAGATACTGTCCAGAATTTCTATCCAGAAGTTCAAGTTATCAAGAACCAACATGTTCTTGGATTCAAAACCATACAACACAGAGAAAACTAGTCTCTGGATGATATGTGGTTCCTACTGGACCGCTCAAGACTGTGGTTCCTACTGGACTGCTCAAGACTTGTGCGGTCGACTCTGGGCCGCACTAACAGCAATTGGGCTGAGGTTTAGCCCTCGGGGGTCAAGGTTGAAAGGCTGATAAAGGGCCGCTCTTATATATGAACGGTAAGCACTGGGCCGCACAAGGCCAGAAGTTTTTAAAATCGAGGTCATGATATGTGGTCCTGACAGAGCCGCTCATTAGTTGAACGGTCCATTCAGGGCCGCCTGTAAGATGTACGGTCCATTACTGGCTGCACAACACAGGGCCTAACCATGAGTTAGAACTTAGCCCAAGTGGGCTCCCGGGCTACCATAGGTAGGGTGGAATTGAACCAGAGTCCAGCCCACTGTCTGCTGGTCGGCCTAGGGTCTACTGGACTGATCAAATCAGGGATTGGCCGAAGATGGATCAAGGATAATCGGCCAAACTAATTGGCATAAGCCAGGGATAAATGGTCGCTAATGGGCCGTTCAGGGATATATGCGGTCCTTAAATGGCCGCGCAAGTCCCTGTTAGTCCAATTCGGACTAACTCAAATCACAGCAATTCGATTGAGTCCAAATCAATTCTAGGGGATAATATGGTTCAAGATTAACGGTTATAACAAGTGTAAACTTAATAGCCATTCAATTATAAAGGATTCACAATTAAAATTTGACATTCATTGGAAGGATGAATCAAGATCAAGCTCAATTAAATAAATCAGCAAGAATGATTTACTGTCATGAATTACAGTTTATTAGGTGTGTTGCTAACATGCAATTAACCACTAATCTACTAACATAACATACTGAAATGATAATTAATCTGTTCTGTTATAGGTGTGCAATCGGTTCTGGACCTTACATCCGCATGAACGGTCACAGACTGCCGCATACGTCCCCTCAGATCCGAAGACCTGCTGGATATGGACGGTCGGTAGTGTGCCGCCTGGAGGGATGTGCAGTCTGGAACTGGCTGCAAGAAAGACATGCGGTTAGTGCTCGGCCGCACGTTCCAGGGACACGATCAGGGTTCGAAAGCTATAAACGGTCAACAGAGTGCCGCCTGTCTCGGTTGTGCGGTCTATCATGTGGCCGCACAAGTCCAGACAGGTCGTTGCCCCTTCACCTTGCCCGACTCCGGCGAGGTTTTTAGGGTCAGAACTAAAACATGAAATTCGCACGATATAAAGCATGGAATTTGGGGCTTTTACTACCAAAAGAAAGAGAACGAAAAACTATACAAGATGCACGAATCAATTTTATGTTTACAGCCTGAAATCACTACTTAATCGAAAGGGAACAATTATAACCCTAATTCTGACATGCTTCTACCAAAACCAAAAATTCTCATAGCACACTTGATAAACTTTAGGGCTTTCTACATCAATGAAAAGCTGACACGATCATGCTTCCAACCATATATTATTTGTAGGGTTTGGCTTGTTATCACCTACCTGAATCGGATGAAGTAGGAAGGAGAAAGAAAACCAAAGACGTCGGTACACGCAGCCACTAATCGCTGGAGATCTCCCTCGATCTAACTCCTCTGCAGCCGTCGCTGGTTATAAACAATTCTAGGGTTAGAGAGCTTCATTTTAATAGGTCACACGCCTTCGGGAGGGTTCTTTGCGCGGAGTATTCGTCCATGCAAATCAGGTTGATGTGAACGCCGCCGCAATAGTTGACTCGATCCAAACTCTGCCGAATGCATCTCCTAGGGTTAGGGTTTCGAGAGATTAAGAGAGGGTAAATGATCCTCTCATCTTGGCCTTTCATTTGTCACCTATTTGGGCTCATTTGATAGAGTATTGGGCTCGAATTTGGCGTTTCAAGGTATGGTTAACTAAGTGTTTAATTTGGGCTTAATCCACTAATTCGGCCTACATACAAATTTTATTTGGGTTGGCCACAGAAGACAAGTTTGTTAAACATGTTATCCTCTACAAGAATATAATTTTTCTGGATTTTTATAAAATAGTCGAAATATAACTCATTCTATTTATTAAGAAATTATTCTAATTAATTTCAAATAAAGTTTGAATTACTAATTAATTTCTCAAAAAATCGGGGTATTACACCCTCCCCCACTTAAGGAATTTGGTCCTCCAAATTCAATGCACTTAATAAAAAGAGGGAGTGAGACAGCTCACCTAGAATAAGTCGGGGTACTGTCTTCGCAAAGTATCTTCTGACTCCCAAGTAGCTTCTTCAGTTCCACGCCGACTCCACTGCACTTTAACAATCGGTATGGAACGATTCCTGAGTTGCTGTTGCTTCCGATCCAAAATCTTGATCGGTCTTTCTTCATAAGTCAGATCTTCCTTCAATTCGAAGTCCATATGTTGAATAATGTGAGTGGGATCATACACATTTTTCCGTAACATAGACACATGGAAAATATTGTGTACTCCAGATAACTGAGGTGGTAGTGCCAAATGGTAAGCAACCTCCCCCACTCTGTCTAAAATCTCGAATGGACCAATGTATCTTGGACTCAATTTGCCCTAAATACCAAACCTTTGAATTCCTCTCATAGGAGAAACCTTTAAAAACACATGCTCACCAACCTGAAATTCCAATGCTCTCCACCTGGTGTCGGCATAACTCTTCTGTCTTGATTGTGCTACTTGCAATCGATCTCTGATAATACGGATGTTCTTGGACGATTCAAAAATGAGATCTAGTCCAAGCCATTGCTTCTCACCTACCTCGTCCCAACATAATGGGGATCGACAGCTTCTACCATACAAAGCTTCAAATGGAGCCATCTGAATGTTGGACTGGTAACTATTGTTGTAGGCGAATTCAACCAATGCCAAATGATCACTCCAACTACCTCCAAAGTCAATCATGCAGGCTCTAAGCATATCTTCCACTGTCTGGTTGGTCCTTTCAGTCTGTCCGTCTGTTTGTGGATGGAAAGCAGTACTGAAATTCAGACGAGTTCCCAAAGACTCTTGCAATCCTTTCCAAAAATGAGAAGTGAACCTGGGGTCTCTATCAGACACAACACTAACTGGTATACCATGTAGTCTTACCACTTCCTTCATATACAAAGCAGCCAAAACATTAACTGTCCATTTAGACTTAATGGATAAGAAATGAGCCGATTTTGTCAATCTGTCGACAATCACCCATATTACGTCAAATCCACTACAAGTCCTAGGTAGACCCATAATGAAATCCATGCCAATGCTCTCCCACTTCCATTGGGGTATATCAAGGGGTTTCAATTTTCCTACTAGTCTGAAATGCTCAGCCTTGACTTGCTGACAAACCAAGCATCTACTTACGAAGTCCGCAACTTCCCTTTTCAAATTCGGCCACCAAAAAGATCTTTTCAAATCGTTGAACATCTTAGTACCTCCAGGATGAATGGTGTATCTGGATCTATGAGCTTTCTCGAGGATCTTACTCTTCATCTCAGCTACATCAGGTACATAAGTTCTTCCCTGAAATAACAATCTTCCATCATCAGCTATCATGAAGCCAGGTCTGTTACTCAAGCTTCCCTTGATCTCTACCAACTCTGGGTCATCATATTGCAGAGACTTGATTTCCATCAATAATTCGGGCTTAAGTTCAACTTGAGCAATCATAACCCAATCCTTGCCAACATTAAGATCCAAACTAGTTAACTGCTCCAACAATTTCCACTCTTGTAACATGAGGCTTGACAACTTAGCTATAGGCTTGCAGCTTAAGGCATCTACCATAACATTACCTTTTCCAGGATGATACTCAATGGAGAAATCGAAATCCTTCAAATACTCCAGCCATCTTCGCGGCCTTATATTGAGTTCCTTCTGAGAAAATAAGTATTTCAAACTCTTATGATCTGAAAACACCGTGAATGCTTCTCCATACAAGTAGTGCCTCCATATCTTCAAGGTGAACACCACTGCTGCTAGCTCCAAATCATGAACATGATAATTCTCTTCATGCTTCCTCAACTGCCTAGAAGAATAGGCTATCACTTTCCCGTGCTGCATGAGTACACACCCTAAACCAATACCTGAAGCATCAGTGTATACAACAAAACCTCCTTCACCAGAAGGTAAATCCAAAACAGGTGCAGTAGTCAAACATTCCTTCAAGGTCTGAAAGCTTCGCTCGCAATCTTCTGACCAATCAAATTTGATCTCCTTGCGGGTTAATCTTGTGAGAGGTACCGCAATCTTGGAGAAATCTTGAATAAACCTTCGGTAGTAACCTGCTAGGCCTAAGAAACTTCTCACTTCAGTCACATTAGTAGGCTTATCCCAATTTTTTACTGCCTCTACCTTCGAAGAATAAATAGAAATACCTTCCTTTGTGATGATATGCCCTAGAAAGAACACCTCTTGCAGCCAGAAATCACACTTACTAAACTTGGCATATAACTGATGATCTCTCAATAGTTGCAATGCCATCCTCAAATGTTCAGCATGTTTCTCCTCACTCTTAGAATAAATCAAGATGTCATCAATGAACACCACGACCCATTGATCAAGATAGGGCCGAAACACATCGTTCATCAGCTGCATGAAAGCTGCAGGTGCATTCGTTAGCCCAAAAGACATTATTACAAATTTGAAATGCCCATACCTGCTGCGGAAGGCTGTTTTATAGATATCCTCCTCCTTAATTCGTAACTGATGATATCCAGATCGAATGTCGATCTTAGAAAAATACTGAGCTCCTGCTATCTGATCAAATAACTCATCAATCCTTGGCAATGGATATCTGTTCTTGATAGTCAACTGGTTCAATTGTCGATAATCGATGCACAACCTCATCGAACCATCCTTCTTCCGGACGAATAATACAGGGGCTCCCCATGGGGAAGTACTAGGACGAATGACCCCTTTCTCAAGCAATTCCATCAACTGCTGCTTTAGTTCCCTTAGCTCCGCAGGAGACATACGATAAGGAGCTTTGGAAATAGGGGTTGCACCAGGAATTAGATCAACAGAAAAGATAACGTCCCTTTCAGGAGGAAGTCATGGTAGTTCCTCAAGAAAGACATCTAGAAAATCTCAGACGACAGAAAGGTCCTCAATCTCAATCTTCTGCTCAAGTGTCATAGAAACAAAGGCTAGAAAAGCCTTACATCCTTTCCTCATCAGCTTATCAGCTCGAAGAGCTGAAATAAGTGGAAAAGACTTATGGTGTCTAGTTCCTATAAAAGAAAGTCCAGGGTGTCTAGTGAAAGACACAGAACTAGATCTCTATTGGCCTCATACTTAGCCAACCAATCTGCTCCCAAGATTACGTCATAATCCTTCATGTCCATACAAACTAAATCAGTTGGCAGGTTTAGTTCATTGCTCATGACCTTACTGGAAGGATAGAAATACTTAATTGCTGATCCGGAACCAATAGTGGTCGAAATCTCTAACGGAGAATTCATCAAAACTGGCTTCACAGCTAAAGACTTCGTAAATCTCCAAGAAATAAAAGAATGAGTGGCACCAGTATCAACAAGAACAAAAGTCAATTTATCATGTATAATAAGAGTACCTTCGACAAGTCCACCTTCCTCGGCGGGTCCTGTCTCGTCTTCTTGTAGAGCCTGGAGCTTGCCTTGCTGCTTCTTGATTCCTTGCGGTTTCACCGAGGTAGCTCGCTCAGATAAAAAGGGACACTCGGGAATATGGTGGTCCCTACTGCCACAACGTAAATAGGCACCCAGCTTGCGCCAGCACTCCTCCATCTTGTGACCTGGACGGTCACAATACTTGCATACGCCCTTGAATGGAACAATAGGGCAAGGTTTCTTGTCTTCAATCTTCGGCATCTTTCCCTTCCACGAACCAGACCCGCTAATGGGCCTCTTCCTGCCATGACCAGGCCTGATACTCCCAGAACCGGTATGGTGTTGTTCAATCTTAACACTCTTCCCATGGATTCTCTCCGTCATTTCCAAAGTATCTTCCAATACTTGAGCCTTTCTCACCATCTCGGAATAAGTTGGAATTTCCATTGGTGCCAACTGGTTGATATACTGCAGCTTCAGCCCATTAAGAAAGCGCTTAGCCTTCATCTTCTCGGTAGATATCAAGTGAGTAGCATAACGAGATAGCCGAGAGAATTGAGCTTCATATTCAGCTATGGAAAGATTTTGTTGCTTCAAAGTAGCAAACTCAGCCACCTTCTTCTCTTTTACTCGATCAGAGAAATATTTACCATTGAATAATTCATCGAACTCTTCCCATGTGACTTGTCTATCACCAAGGGTAGCCTTCACTGCGTCCCACCATGTCCTCGCATCACGTTTAAGTTGAAAGGTTGACAAGAGGACACATTCTTGATCACTGCATTGCATCACTTTGAAAATCCTCCCTATCTCTTCAAGCTAGTGCTCGGCTTCATCAGGGTCAGTCGAGCCTCCAAATCGCGGGGGATTCATCCCACGAAAGTTCCGATAAAGGTCGCCAGTGCCATGGTTTGCAGCTCCTCCTTGGGCCACTTGTTGCAAAGCCTGAGTAAGTCCTTGAATCGTACGCTGCAAGTTCTTCCATTCTGCACGTTCTCCTGCCATTGCAAAAGCCTACACGTGGAATATGTTATATTAGGTTCAATTAAGAATGGATAATCGTGCAATTAGATTATTTCTCAACCCCAGTCTTCTACCCATATCTCACCAGGTTGCGTCCTTAGACTTATAACAAGGTTATAGGTCCTACGGTATCACTTAGGATCCTAGAACTTAGAGAACCTTGGGATATTAGAAAACCTAGGCTCTGATATCACCAAACTGTCACGCCCCGACGCGGAATATCGGGACCGACAGTAGAAAACGCTAGTAAAGATAACATGCTAAGCTAAGAATTAACACAATGCCATAAATAGACATAACTCCAAGTCTATTATAATAACCATCAAACTGACTTAAACATAATCAAGCATAAGCTCTACTCGACAACGTTGCAATAACTATCACAATTTCTAAGGCATGGCTAGATGTAAAACAACTATAACAATCTCAACATAATGACTAGCTGATACACTCCAAGTCATCACTCTTGCCCATTCCCATCCATCTGTGAATCTTCACCTGAGCTGCCTGGAAAGAGGGAAAACAACTATATGAGCGAACGCTCAGTAGGTAATAACAGACAAGTGTAAGTGATTAACCAATTAATTACATGTATGAAACGGAAAGAAAAGAAATAACGATCGAATGAAACAACATAATAAAAGAAAGTGCTAAAGAATGGAATGGAATAACAATATGGCAGAATGATATAACTACAAGAATTTCCGTTTAAGAACAATATATATAACAGGAATTTGCAAGAAATTGGCCAATAAGTAAGAATATAACCAAGTAGAACACGATTCAAGTAAGAGATCATTGTCATAGACATCATGCTAGTCATGCACTCGGTGCAATGCCTCACTATGTCATTACAAACTCCCATGGGCACAAGTACTTTTCAGGCGCTCTCCCTAGGACCAGACCGGGCCCCTACGGTGCGTTGGCATTGATTTATTGGATCCAAGATCCCAAGTTCCGTCTAGACTTTAATCAAGTTAAAATGGCCAATTACAATCAAGTACAAACTTACCTTGGAACATCCCAAGACTAAGTTGAAGAGATACTATCCAGAATTTCTGTCCAGAAGTTCAAGTTATCAAGAACCAACATGTTCTTGAATTCAAAACCATAAAACACGGAGAAAACTAGTCTTTGGATGATATGCGGTTCCTACTGGACCGCTCAAGACTTGTGCGGTCGACTCTGGGCCGCACTAACAGCAACTGGGCTGAGGTTTAGCCCTCGGGGGTCAAGGTTGAACGGCTGATAAAGGGCCGCTCTTATATATGAATGGTAAGCACTGGGCCGCACAACGCCAGAAGCTTATAAAATCGAGGTCATGATATGTGGTCCTGACAGAGCCGCTCATTAGTTGAACGGTCCATTCAGGGCCGCTTGTAAGATGTACAGTCCATTACTGGCCGCACAATACAAGGCCTAACCATGAGTTAGAACTTAGCCCAAGTGGGCTCCCGGGATACCATAGGCAGGGTGGAACTGAACCAGAGTCCAGCACACTGTCTATTGGTCAGCCTAGGGTCTACTGGACTGATCAAATCAGGGATTGGCCGAAGATGGATCAAGGATAATCGGCCAAACTAATTGGCATAAGCCAGGGATAAACGGTCGCTAATGGGCCGTTCAGGGATATATGCTGTCCACAAATGGCCGCGCAAGTCCCTGTTAGTCCAATTCGGACTAACTCAAATCACAACAATTCGATTGAGTCCAAATCAATTCTAGGGGATAATATGGTTCAAGATTAACGGTTATAACAAGTGTAAACTTAATAGCCATTCAATTATAAAGGATTCACAATTAAAATTTGACATTCATTGGAAGGATGAATCAAGATCAAGCTCAATTAAATAAATCAGTAAGAATGATTTACTGTCATGAATTACAGTTTATTAGGTGTGTTGCTAACATGCAATTAACCACAAATCTACTAACATAACATACTGAAATGATAATTAATCTGTTCTGTAATAGGTGTGCGGTCGGTTCTGGACCTTACATCTGCATGAACGGTCACAGACTGGCTGCAAACGTCCCCTCAGATCCGAAGACCTGCTGGATATGGACGGTCGGTAGTGTGCCGCCTGGAGGGATGTGCGGTCTGGAACTGGCCGCAAGAAAGACATGCAGTTAGTGCTCGGCCGCACGTTCCAGGGACATGATCGGGGTTCAAAAGCTATAAACGGTCAACAGAGTGCCGCATGTCTTGGTTGTGCGGTCTATCGTGTGGCCGCACAAGTCCAGACAGGTCGCTGCGCCTTCACCTTGCCCGACTCCGGTGAGGTTTTTAGGGTCAGAACTAAAATATGAAATTCACACGATATAAAGCATGGAATTTGGGGCTTTTACTACCAAAAGAAAGAGCACGAAAAACTATACAAGATGCACGAATCAATTTTATGTTTACAACTTGAAATCACTACTTAATCGAATGGGAACAATTATAACCCTAATTCTGAGATGCTTCTACCAAAACAAAAAATTCTCGTAGCACACTTGATAAAATTTATGGCTTTCTACATCAATGAAAAGCTGACACGATGATGCTTCCAACCATATATTATTTGTAGGGTTTGGCTTGCTATCACCTACCTAAATCAGATGAAGTAGGAAGGAGAAACAAAACCAAAGACGCCGGTACACGCAGCCACTAATCGCTGGAGATCTCCCTCGATCTAACTCCTCTGTAGCCACCGCTGGTTCTAAACGATTCTAGGGTTAGAGAGCTTTATTTTAATAGGTCACACGCCTTCTGGAGGGTTCTATGCGCGGAGTATTCATCCATGCAAGTCGGGTTGATGTGAACGTCGCCGTAATAGTTGACTCGATCGAAACTCCGCCGAATGCATCTCCTAGGGTTAGTGTTTCGAGAGATTAAGAGAGGGTAAATGATCCTCTCATCATAGCCTTTCATTTGCCACCGATTTGGGCTCATTTGATGGAGTATTGGGCTCGAATTTGGCGTTTCAAGGTATGGTTAACTAAGTGTTCAATTTGGGCTTAATCCACTAATTCAGCCTACATACAGATTTTATTTGGGTTGGCCACAGAAGATAAGTTTGTTAAACGTGTTATCTTCTACAAGAATATAATTTTTCTGGATTTTTATAAAATAGTTGAAATATAACTCATTCTATTTATTAAGGAATTATTCTAATTAGTTTCAAATAAATTTCGAATTACTAATTAATTTCTCAAAAAAACGGGGTATTACAACCTATTTGTCACCCTTATTTCCCATATGTCCACCTTACTACCCATTTGTCTGCCTTAGGCCGAAAGAGTCGTCGCCTTTGAGCTTTTTTCTCTTGTGTTGAGTCGTCGCCAATAGCCATTTGTCACCGCTAGCACTCATTTGTTTCCCTTGAGCGCTATTTGTCACCGTTAGCTAGCCATTTATTACTCCTGGTGTCTATTTGTCAGCCTTGTGACCCATTTGTCACTCTTATTCACCATTCTTCACCCTTGAGAAATATTCTTCACGTTGTTGTCACCCTCAATGACCTTTTATCAAGCATATGAAGTATTTTTCACCCTTGTGAACTATTCTTCAGACTTGCTGACTGGGTAGACTGTTTTGACTCTGATTGTGCTCGTATTGACTCCTTCTCATGAGATGGTGTTGAAATAGCTATTTGACTGTTGACTTACTTATATTGACTCTGAGGCATGGCTGCCTTGAAAGCGTTGACTCAGAAGCTTGAGTGCTTTGCTGCGTTGACCGGGTTAGGTGCAATGTGATCCGTTCTTCAACATTATGATCTCTTTGTCACCTGAAATCTTCATATGACACTTGATTTCCTCATTAGATAGCCTATTTTGGTCGAACAGTTTCGACGTATTTACGACAGAATAATATTCCGTCAGAAACTATTGATAAATTTCTATCTATTACTATTATTTAGAGATTTCCAATGGAAAAACAATAGTCACAAATACGTCGAATATGCCCGACGAAAATTAATTTGGTTAGAAATACGTCGGATTGTCCCAACATATTTCCGACTGAACAGTTATGTCGAAAATGTGTGACGTATTTTCAACTGACAATTATTCCGTCGGAACCCAATGAAATAATTTTCCACGCTTCCTATAATTAAATAATCAAGAGTTTCTGATGGACAAATGATTAGTCAGAAATATGTTGGAAAATTACAACATAATAAAATTGCGTCAGAAATACGTCGCAACTTTTCGACGTATTTCCGACCATATTCTTTTTTTTCGAAAACTGTTGATAAATTTCTTGTCCTTCTTTAGGGCTTTCCGACAAAATTTAATACGGTCGAAAATACGTCAAAACTTTGTGACGTATTTCCTACTAAATTTCATTCCGTCGACAAGTTTTGACGTATTTCCGACCAAATTAATATGTCAGAAATAGGTCCATAATTACAGACATTTTTGCCGACATATTTTTTTCCGTCAGAAAGTAAAAAAAGTTCCGACGTATGTCCGACGAAATTGTTTCCGTCGAAAAATGCCGTCGGTATTTTAGATTTTTCTTGTAGTGTAGGTCATGGGATCATCATCCTCATTATATAATACCTTATTATTCATACTAGAGATATGTCCAACATATCTTCTTAGTTCTATAGATACTCGGCTAGACCTATGAACAACTTGTGTGACATCCTGGATTTTTCGGATATTGTTCGGATCCGTGGGTTTCGGATCACTTTTGTGGTTCCCGGATCGAATTTTGCGGTTCACACGTGTTTTTCATCTGTCAGACCTTCGGAACCCCGTGTAGGGTGAACTGTTACGTTCTCCAACTTCGGGACATTACCACTCCGTTGTGTGTTTTCCGAGGATCGTGGGGAGTATTTTTTTTCCTATTTTTGGTATTTTTTAAAATTTTCAGATTTTCTATATGAACCTCCTTTTTCTCTCCCCATCTCTCATTTCTCTCTTCCCTCCCTCTCTCTTCTCGCGCTCTCTCCTCTCACCCTCTCTTCTCCGGTGGCCGCCGGAGGTGGATGGGGTCGAGGCGACAAGGTTCGTGGGGCGGGCGACGGCGAGGATGGGGCAAGGACCGCGATGGTGGAAGCGGTTCATTGGATCGCGAGCCGGCGAGGGTTTAATGGCATTTTCTTCGCGGATCAGCGTACTCAGTGCGTGAAATCTTCGGTGGAGGTAGGGGGATAGATCCTTCACTCACATACTTTCTTTCCCGTGAGTTTTGTAGGCTATGGTGAGCTGAGCGGGTTTATTTTCACGTTTTGGGGAAAACGCATGATTTTGGGGTGTGAGCCAGATTTCATGTTTTGATCGTATTTTTGGGGTTTAAATGGGCCCTCTCGGTGCTAGAGAGGTTGGGGAAGGGTTTCCCCTTGTTTTCCCCATCACCTGGGTGTGATTGGGGCGTGGAATGGGTTTTTCTCGCAGTTTTCATCATTTTCGGGCACAGACTGAGAACGCGACTATCACGTTCTTCGAAGAAGGTGCCGTATCGGGGGGGTCACGTTCATCGAGGAAGATGAACAGCAAGGCGGTTAGGGTCAAGGTGGTGAGACCAACTGTGACCCAGTCACGGTCGTCAGCCCGATCGTGTTCCGCTGTTGTCGCGACTGGGGGACCCGCCGCGTTCACTGGGAGCACGTCCCTCGTGATGGGCACATTCCTCCCTTGTCGCGCTTAGGGTGAGGTTTGCATTCATGAATGTGCCAAGAGCTGGATGCGCATTCATGTGGGTGATCAGTCTTGCGGGCCAGAGGGTGGGAAGGTAGTCTGGTGTGCCTTCCTTGGCCTGTGTGCGGGACACCCCGGGGGTTCCGTTACCGTGTTTTTGGGTGTCCGGGGGTACCATGTTACCTCTATTAGTATGCCCATAGGTTTGAAGGGTCCGGGTAACCCCATGTGTTCCGGGTTTTCATGTTCTCGTTAGATCGAGTCTCCGTGTATCGGTATGAGTGCGGTGGGGTTTCCCCGCACGTCGTGGGTTTCTCCGGAAGGTTGTTTCTGTGTGGGCCAGGCGTATGGTCTTGGAATGTGAGTCCAGTCAACTAGCCTGGGGCTGGATGTTTCTCGTGTGTCCCTTGGATGAGGGGGTAACCCGGCGACTTGTGGGCTACCCTGGGAACTGTGTTACCGTAGTTTTTGTCCTAGGGATTAGGCTAGATTAATGGGGTTGTGCCGTGGTGTACAACGGTCTTGACCCCGAGTATTGTGACTCAAGGACCGTTGGATTTAGTAGGTCTAGTGAACTATCCAGAGTCTGGTGGCGTCGTGCCACCTATTACTTCGTGTTACTCACGATGTGTGCGTGTGTGGCTTTCTGTGTTCACGTTGAGTGACCTGCCACTAGACGTAGCCTTCTTACGGCACGCGTGTGTTGACCCACCAGGGAGTGGTGGAGCGGCTTACCCGAGAGAGATGGTTTTTAGGCTGGTTACCGTAGGGCCCCTACACGCAGCCGAGTCCGGACTTCGGGGGAAGAACCAGCTAGAGGATCTGACCTAGCGTGCATCGTTTGTGTGTGCACAATTGGTTGGGGGTGACGGACCGGTGCTGACGAGCGCGACCCCAACTAGTCCTTATTTGGTGTTCATGGTTACTAATATGATGTCTCAGTCTCCGCCTGGGGCATGGTAAGGAGACACCTGAGGCTACGGACTAAGTCGTCAATGGACGCATCCGGCCTTGCTGCTAGTGGGCAGTGCTCGCTCCTGTCACGTGACGTGAGTTTTCTCGTGAGTCAAGTTTCCTCTTCACGTCCGCAAGACGTGATTTCACGTGCGATTTTTGGGTGTGTTCCGGAGGTAGAGGTCTAGGGGCTCCGACGAGCGTCACCAACGGCTTTCCCCCTAGACTGCGTGAGTTCTAGATGGCGTGGTCATTTTTCCCTGTAGCGTGGCTAGGGTGGTTTGTTGTTTGGTGGTCCCCCGACGGTGAGATTGGGGCATGTTTTCTGGTACACTAGGAGTAGCTATAGAGCCGAGGTTTTATCGGCCACCGTGTTTGCTGTTTCTGATGTTGCTGCTTTCCGTGCCACCATTATTTACGGTTGGGGTTCCGCGGGACCCCTACTGAGCCAGTGACAGGAGGCTCACCCCTACTTTTCAGGTGCGGTGGTTCTTCCTCGAGGTTTGAGGGTGCTGTGCGGAGGTTCTTAGTTGCCAGCTCATTGGGCCGAGTGTTCACTCGGTGTTGGGTACGTTTCCTGCCTTAGACTGTACTTTCTATTGGACTGAACTCTACTATAGTTGTTTATTTATTTCTGTTAATTGTTGAATTATTTTACTTTATTTCCTATTTCTTTGTACGTCCACACTCCTTTCAACCCTTCCGAGTCTTCGGGCTTGGGGGTGGCGGGCCGAGGTTCGAGTCGCGTCGGTTCCTTTCCGGTACTCAGATCTCGGGTCGCTACAGTTGGTATCAGAGCGTGGTTGTGGACGTACATGGGGATTCGAGATGTTGCAGTGATCAGAGTCTGTAAAGTCCAGTACAGTCGGTAGTTTGCATAGGATTTTATGTTTATTTTTCGCTTGGTTTCTCACGTAAGAGCTTTAGGGCGCGGCGTTGGCGCTGTGAAGGTGGTTACTGTTTTGTGGAGTGTTAGTGTGGGGCCCGAGGGATGTGATAGAGAGATTTCTTCCCGATGGGTTGTGGCCTCGGTTGTGCTACATTGGGTAGAGTGTTGCCGGCGGGTGTGTTGTTGCGGTGCTACGTTCGAGGAATTTGCAACGAGGTCAGGTGGCTAGCGAGATTTACTCGTGGTTAAGTGGTCGTGAGTGTGCTCTGAGGGAGTTGTTATTGTGTTTGGCCACTCCAGCTTGAGCTTTTATCCAGCCTTAAGGTGTTGAGGTTGTTGTTTGAGGTGGTAGAGTGTGGCTGGAGATCAACGGAGCTGGTGCTCGAGGCGTGGTGTGTTGCAGTTCGTGAAATTGCAGCGGTGGAGCATCAAGAGATAATGTGATCATGGTCCGACGAGACATTGGTGAGTGTTGTCGGAGGAGCTGACCTGACGGAAGTGATGGTTTTCTTGGTGCTGGATGGTGCGGTTCCTAATGAGCACGAGATTTGAGGTCAAGTCGAGCGTGGAGATTTTTCGTTGGTCGGAGGTGTGTTGGTTTTTCCTTTGGTTGGAGGAGATCGCGTTTGGCTAAGGTTCATCGTCTTGCATTGTGTGTTTGGATTTGTTTGGCCTTCGCGTGCCATGAAGTCTATGCAAGACGCGTCCTGTGTTTTGGCAAGGTGGTTGCCCATGAGGAGTCGTGCCCATTTTCCTGGTGTGTAAGGGTGTTGGCGTTGTTCCGGAAGGAGGTGTGCCAGTTGGGCGATGTTTGTGAGAATTTGCGGTAGGTGTTGTGGTTCCCGATGTGTTGAGGATCGGAGCCTGCAGAGTTGTAGAGGATTATCGGGATGGAGGATCCCGAGTTGTGATTGTGGTGGCTGTATGCGAGGATTAGAGTACAAGGATCGTAGCGTTGGTTGCTACGGATGGATTTCCCAAGAATGAGTTGAGCAGCAGAAGATTGGTTCCTCGGTGTAAGACGTGTTGTTGCCGTGTCATTACTGGAGGCATCGTAGTTATGGCACTGGTAGGGTGGAGAGTTGGGGAAATATGTGTGGGCAAGTGCGTCGCATGAGTACCCTATTCGTGTGTTGGAAGCTGTGTCCGCAGATGAGATCGTGTTTTTGGAGAAGTGATCTCTGAGAGATTATGGGTCCTTGTTGGTAGCTGCGAGCGGCTGGTTGTCACGCCCCGAGATTATGCAGTAGAAACAATCGGGAACGTGAATAGCCGGCGTGGTAAACCTCAAGCAAGTAATATAATTAGAGCGCAAGACAATCACATATAAGAGTAATTGCACAAGTAATTCGCTAAAACCTTCAATTTTATTTCTTCATAAGATAATTCCCAAAGTACATAATATTTTTGACTCTTAATATCTCTTACATCATAGACTCAAGAAACTCAAAAATTACATAATGACATGACTAGACACATGACAACTAAGGCTTCTCTCGATCACATGTCCTTTAATCGCTCTCGGATCCATCACTTGAGAAATCCGAATCTGACCTACTAGAATTTCCTGAAAAAGATTGGAAAGTAGGGTAATGAGCACACTTACCCAGTAGATATCTTCGTATCAAGATGAAGGTAATGTTTAAATAATTAACATTTTAGCTCTAGAGTAAAGATAAATCATGCAGATACGATAAAACACACGGATAAAACCAAAGTAGCACAATAACATGATAAGATCACGAAATATGATGAGCAAAGAACAAGAGCAGGTGAATATAACAAGAATGTAACTTGGCCTTTCATGAACAAGAATATGCTTGCATGTATCAAGAATGCACTTTCACTTTTCACTTTTCATAACCATAAAGGTTACGCACTAGAACGTCAAGTAACAAGCATGTAGCAATTCAATCAATAGGTCATCGTGATTTTCACTTATTTATAAAGAAAGTACTCCCAGCGCAATGCGACATCAGTAGCATCATACCCCATAGTTTATAGTGTGTTTCTGACAATCAGCCGAGGGGATTAGCATAGAGCCCTTGGACACAATCAGCGTCCGAACTGCATCTTCACGTATAAATCAAGCTACTTTCACGAGTATAACAAGAAAGTGCGGCCAATTACTCAATTCCAAATAACAAGTTTCATGATCAAGTAACCAAGGTATAGAACGTACCAAAGTTGACATAAGATATCAAAGAAAGATTTAAAGTACATTATGCTAAGGCAGTAGACCGGCAGCATAACGGTACATTCCTTTTACTCTCAAAATTACTTAGGTATCTTTTGAATAATGTGACAGGTTCTAGATAATCAATTGGACCATCTAGGAACATAGGAAAATCAACCCTTCAGTCAAACCCTGGGTTAAGCAAACTCAGGAAGCTAGTGGTCGTTTACTAGACCGTTTCTTGCTCTTGGCGGTCTAGTTCAGGACTGTTAATTAAGATAGTTCGGTATTTTGAAAACAGAATATCTGGAGTCTTAGCGGTCTAATGTAGAACCGTTTAGGATCCGTTAGCGATCTAATGAATGGACACTAGCAGACTCTGGCGGTCAACCAGATGGCCGCTAAGTTCCAGAATGCATAAAACACCGGTATAAGTGCTTTCTAGACAATGGGCTTTAATAGTACAACCAGCTCGACGTCATGGACGGAATCCTAGGCTCACGGAGTCTTACGGAGGCCTTGAAACAATATTCCCTAGTCCGTTGGAAGGAATATCCAAAGGAGAGGTCATCAAGTCCAAGATTGTGTTCCTATGTGCAAAAATTGTAACTAATGATAACATACCGGGATATGTGCCACGTACTTAAGAAAATGACTCTTAGAAGAGAGATAGAATCGTGATAAAATAATGATCAAGTTAAAACATGAATCATCTATCATTTGAAACATGTATTTACTACAAAATATATGGTTTTTGGTCATAAATTAACATAAGTTAAAATAATACTAATGTGCATGAAAACATGAAATCTATCATGATGAATAGTAAATATAACTAAGTATATGAAACCAAAATTCAAACCAGGAATAAAACTTAGCTAACTGGGCTTAACATATACTAATCATGGCTAATCTGTAATATGTATCGGATTAACAATATTATAGAAATCAGAACATAAAATGGTCTAATATAGGACCGTCACTTAAAGTTTGCGGTCTATCGTACGACCGCTAGATTACCTGGCGGTCTACAGGAAGACCGTCGCTTCCTACATAAAACCGAGTTCAATGAAAACAATACAAAAATGCTAATCTAAGACACATCATGTATGGAAATCAACATATATAAACTTCCATAATCATGATAGGTCGTATATAGGCCAACAATATGCATAGGTTTGTATGAACAACAAGGAATTTCCATTTTTACTTCATTAAGGCTAAGAATTATGCATGAAGAGTAGCCTAGATGCATAGTCTTAATAAAACATGAAATTCACGGTGTACAATGCATGAAATCAATTGAAACAAGAGGACTTTTATTCCTGACATAAAGTTTGAGCCTTTCATGAGATAACCTACCTTAATCAGTGCTCCTAGAGTGTCAATTTCAGACTGGAAGTCATCCCTAATTCTGCCTGTTCTTGTACTAAATCAGTAACTTCACATCCCTCTATCTCCTGATTCCCTTGACCTATGGACGTGAAAATTGGAGGGTAGATAGAAGATATAAAGGGTAACATAATGTTCTAATGACACAACTGCTAAATACCTCGTTTAGGGCTTCTAATTTCCTGATCTTTTTTAGACCGTCGCCCTGGTTCCTGGGTTGCTTGTGCTAATCCAATGAATTTGCTAGCTTCTAACTTCTTGTAGGCTTGATCTCCTAAGATGAAATTCGGAGGGAAGTTAGTTCTAACTATAACAAACAAATTCCTAGAAGAAACTTACCTCTAATTATGCCTCCTTAACTTAGTTCCACGCGTGCCAAAAGTAAGGGTCGCATACGTCAAATATGGGATCTATTTATAGGGTTTTCTAGGGTTTTGAGGATTAGAACGAACTTAAGAGTCCAAATTAGGCTTTCAATTCGATCTTCTAACCTTCTAGACTTATCTAACTAGTAGATAGAGTCGATCCTAGGTGATTTGGATGCCAAAAATCAAATGTTTTCATACTTTCTTCCACTCACGGAACTGCAGTGCCTTAGCAGCCAACATCCCCTTAGCGGTTTCACGATAGATCATTTTCACTATTGGGCTCCGAATTTGAAATACATCAAACTCTTTTGATATTATCCATAATATTATCCTTTTATTTATATCCCAAGGAGTAACTATCTCCTTAATTCCGTGATTACACCCATTCCTAGCTTCTAGAATATGGGCTAAGGTCCAAAATAATCTCTTGGGCCTATTGAGTTTATTATATGGGCCTAATCCTCTTAGATTTATGTAGTGCTTAAATAATTAGATTTAATTCATTCTAATTCAATTAATAGCCCATTTAAATGCTTTATTAATTAATATAATTATATTTTAAATCTGAAAAATTCTTAGAAAATTCTGGGGCATTACACCCTCCCCCACTTAAAAAGAATTTATCCCCAAATACAATGCATGGATTTTTATGGAGAGTGTGTATGTTTTAATTAGCTAATCACTTACACTAATAATTAAGGCGATGTTAATTGGTTAGGATGGTACCTTCAATCGTTTTACCTTCCTTGTCCAGGATGGCATTTAGTCGGCCTCGTCGCCTGCGTCCCTTGTTATCCCTTGAAGATTGTTCCTTGATAAGAGGACATATAGGCAAGCGATGCTCCTTACTTCCACATTTGAGACAAGCGCAAGACGCTTCCAACACTCTTCAGCTGAGTGCCCAAATTTTTCACAGAATAAGCAAGCCGTGGCAACTTGCGTTCCTTCTTCTCCCTTAACTCCTTTACTTTTCACATTGCCATTTCCATTTCTTTTTCTATTATCGTTCCCATTACGGGACCTCTTACTGTGACGGGGTTTGTTATCATCTGCTTCTCTCTCTTCTTGCCTATCATGTTTTCGGCTCGACCTTTCTTCCCTTCCTTGGAGCTTCTCCACCTTCTCCAGGGTTCTTTCACATAGATGTGCCGGTTGGACCATTTCCGTATAGCTGCATATATTTTGAGTCTCAATGATGGGGACATCAGAGCAAGACCACTAACTTTTTATTTTACATTTGAGTCCTTTTAGTTTGCATTTATATCCATGGGAAAACATGTATGCAATTGTAAGGCTTTATAAGTCAATTTGTCATTCCCTAAGTATCTTTGGGTTTTTGTGTAAAAGACCATGTAGGCCATGCAGGACCCTCCACTCATTCCTCATTGGTCCAAGTGGCATCTTGGGGTCCATGTGAGGCTGGTCAAAGGTCCTAGGTGGCTTCTAGAAGCTTTGACCATTCAAAGGGGGACAAGTGGTAAAAAATGTCAAGATTCCACCCTTGGAAGTCAAGGGGGCGCCCCCCCTTAATGGTTTTTTATTTGTTCCAAATCACATGGGGAATTAATTATGTTCTATCCCCTAAGTGCCCTCCCCTAACCTAGATCTGAGGGTAGTATTAGTCTTTTTACATTTTTTATAAATACCATGTATTTCTATTTTTAGTAGAATTAATGATGACAATTTTGTGAAATTGCTTGAAGTATTGGAAGGGTGTGCCCCTCTCTCCTCTCTCCTCCCCCCTTACAGATGAATTTCTTCCAAATCTAGGGTGTGAAGCCCTCCTACCTTCTCCTCAGCCCCTCTGAATTCTACTTTTGCCGCCGCCGCCACCACCGTCGTGCCGCCATCGCGCCGCCACCGCCATCGCCGGAGTTCTATCCAAATCAGGACAGAACCACAATCCCAAAATTCTATTTATTTCTCTTGTTGTCAGATCGAGCCCAAACATTGAGGGTTCATTGTTCCTGTCTCCCTTAACCTCCAGTTCAAATTTCGTGTCATTTGGACATCGTTTAGTATTTTTCCCATATTTCTTGTTCTCCCCCTATAATCTGCCATTCTACAGATCCACAGGACAGAGTCACCTTGTTGTCTTTTCCCCATCCCTTTAGAAATTTTGAAAACAAATCACAAAAATTCCTCATTGTTCCTCATGTCCGCCCTACCTCCCATAATATTGTTAGCCCCTGGAAAAATCATTTACCCCTCGGTGAAAGGTCAGTTTCAGGCAGATCCCATTCTGTCCGGAGTGTTAGTAATCAGATCCACAGAAACGACATAGTGTTGCAGAGCCTCCCATTTCTCATCCCTTCATTGGATCGACCTAAAAAACTTATATGTTGTAGATCTGGGAGTCCTCTTTCCAACGCCTCTGGTCTCACCTCGATTTGATTCTGGAGCTGAGAGAATTAATTCTTGTCGCCGAGGCGCGCAAATCTGTTCCCTGTGAAGGTCCGAAATAGCAGTTCGAGAGAAATTCACAAACAAATACCAAAGGTTAACTTCTGGAACCGCCACTTCAGGAAGTCGTTCAAGGACATCCTGCCATCGTCCCAGCCAAGCGGTGTCTTCAAAAGATCTCAGGAAGGTGACGTTCCTTTGGAGGCAACGTCTTG
Organism: Amorphophallus konjac; assembly: GCA_022559845.1. Classification (NCBI taxonomy): domain Eukaryota; kingdom Viridiplantae; phylum Streptophyta; class Magnoliopsida; order Alismatales; family Araceae; genus Amorphophallus; species Amorphophallus konjac. Next base: position 157,522,485 of record CM040121.1, read on the forward strand.
CTGTCCAGTGAGTCAGAACTGAGTCGGCGCAGGACCGAGTCGGCGCAGGACCGAGTCGGACCAGCAGGCCGAGTTCACCCGAACGCACCTCCAGCTTGCTGCCCGTCAACCCAGGGTCGGTCCTCCCGGGCCCCACTTGTAGCCCTTTACCTCCCTGCGTGGAGTGGGCAATAAAATTCACTATTGTAATTAAGTTTTTACCATTGTACCGGGAGTTACCGTAACTGGCCGGGGTTGTCTTCCCCACGCTCGGAGCATGGAGGTATCGTGTCCACTCCTCTCTCGGCATTTGCTTTATTTCGTATATTTCTGTATGCCGCTACTAGAGAGCATGTGATAGGATTATTAGCTCGATATTATATATTATCACCGCTGCGAGAGAGAGAGAGCGAGACCTATCCCGTGACTCGATCCGAGCACAGAAGAGCCGACTACCCAACTCATTGCCGATTTCTCACCCGCGCACGGTCCCACGCATCCCTCGCTAGGGACGTCCACGAGCTAGAGTCCTAGGTCGCGTGTCCATCCCGCATCAATTTGGTATCAAAGCACCAGTTGAGTCTAGGGTAGTCATTAGTCATTGCTTAACAAAAACACAAAAAAAGAGTCATTTAAGACTAGGAGTCTAAGTCTAAGTCGGTTATTGCATTGCATACCTTTATTCGGTATATAAAAATGTGTTACCCGAACGTTAGGTTACGCCTATCGGGAAGGTCACACACTTGCGAGAGAGGATCTTCGGATCCTGCAACTCCGCCACGTACCGTCTATTGGGTGAGTCTAGGTGTTTAGTTTGCATAAGTTTTTGCATATAACAACAAAAAACCAAAAAAAAATGCCATCACATATCCATTCATAGGGGATCCAATCCCATCTTTGCCACAATGGCCAACCCATACATCAGGCCCGACCAAGGAGACATGTCCCTGTCCTAGTACATTAGGGACTTTGAAGTGTACCGGATAAGATGTGGAGTCGGGAAGGAGAACATCGTTGCCGGAACTCAGTTCTGGAAAGGTCTGCGGCTTCACTTCCAGTTTGAATTATTTTGTCGCCATGTGAAAACTTTGGGGGAGTCCTATGAGGTCGCTCTCGAGGTCAAGCCTTTCAAGGCAAGGTTTGATGCCGCAATTCGGCGAGCGGATGCCGCCCTTCGACAAGCATCTACCTCTCAGTCGATTCCCGAGCCGGTCGAACAGCTTGCCACACGGTCTCACCCACCTCAGCCTGAGCTACCCGTACCTCTAACGGGGAAGCTACACATAGACGAGCAACTTCTTAGCTGGCTTAAGACAGGCTTGGCCTCTACCCCACTTCGCTACCCCTCCGTGGACCCAACCCTCCCAATAGTCTCCATTAACTCCTTTCACACCACTTTCAAGTCCTTTTACTTCATAGAGAGTGTAAGGGATCTACTAGGGAGTTTAGAAAGTCAATAGGAGCTGACATATACATTGGCCTTAGGGTCTGACCAACCCTATACGCATAGCTTCATGCTCCCGACTTTGGGGTCTATTACCTCGGTGTACACCTTGAGTCATATCACCACCGAGGTCCTGTTGTTCCTCCCCATTCCCGATGAGCCGGATTGCATTCCTTTTATCCCAAGGGAGGAACCGTACTTTCTATATGAGGCCACCATCCCATCTCCCTTCATGGATGAAGGTGACCATCTACACCTTCACGAATTCCACACATGGGACCGTGTCATGTGGGAACCCATCTCATGGGGTCATACCTTCTTTGACCCTTTTGACCCCTTCACTAGTGAACCTCCTGAGCCATCATATTTACTCCACCTTTTTGAGGGAGTCCACTATCACACCTCTACCACTCGGGTCAGGCAACCTCCACATAGCCATGGGTCCGAACCATCATATGGGGGTAATGAAGACTTTGGTTCCCCCGGCCCACCTAAACCACCCGAACCTCCCGAACTTCCCACATCCAAGCCCAATGTCCATGATTGGTGCATCGTAGGATGTATAGGAGTCCACCATGACATCAACCTCCGGTTACGTCAAATGCATACATGGCACACATTTGGATGTCCTGGTCCACCTTTGCATATGTACGGGTCGGACTAACGGTAGGTTGGTCTAGGGTCTTGTGTGCCTGTCCATGCATGTGTCCAGCATATTAGGAGTGCATAGTGAGTCTGCATGCATCGAGTCGAGTCGGTCTTTGTACGCTCACGTTGTCAACCCCTTTCGAGTGCGATACTTTTCGGCATTTGGGATCGGCTCACCCATTCTCTATCTCGGATCTAGTCACATATAGGGACCCAGCGGTGCTTCCTAGTGAGTCTTTGAGCCGCCTCCCTCCTTTGAGAGTGACCCCACCCTGGAGTGTCCACCTCTAGCCTCATTCCCCAGCAGTGAGCACATATCGAATCTATACGGGATGAGCAGGTGTCGAGTACTTGGAGTGGAGAGTACTCCGCGCATCCTGGTACAATGACAGATCTGCCGGCGTCACGAGCAGCCGCACCCCTTACTCGATGGGGTCGAGTTCTTCCCATCCGGGGAGAATTGATGGGGACATCAGAGCAAGACCACTAACTTTTTATTTTACATTTGAGTCCTTTTAGTTTGCATTTATATCCGTGGAAAAACATGTATGCAATTGTGAGGCTTTATAAGCCAATTTGTCATTCCATAAGGATCTTTGGGTTTTTGTGTAAAAGACCATGTAGGCCATGCAGGACCCTCCACTCATTCCTCATTGGTCCAAGTGGCATCTTGGGGTCCATGTAGGGCTGGTCAAAGGTCCTAGGTGGCTTCTAGAAGCTTGACCATTCAAAGGGGGACAAGTGGTAAAAAATGTCAAGATTCCACCCTTGGAAGTCAAGGCCCCCCCTAATGGTTTTTTATTTATTCCAAACCACATGGAGAATTAAATATGTTCTATCCCCTAAGTGTCCCTCCCCTAACCTAGATCTGAGAGTAGTATTAGTATTTTTACATTTTGTTGCATCCCCTAGTTCGTGTTTGGTTTCAATGATACCAAAACGATTGTGTTTGTGTGTGTATGTGTTTCATTGAGCAACATGTTTTATATCTTGATTTGATGAGTTGAAAAATGGAGTCAATGTTCACTCTTGAAAGTCATGTGAACCCTTGGTGTTTAAGGAACTAATGTTATATTTATGTTGGTTTGTAGGAACACAAATTCATGGCTCATACTTGGAATCTAAAGGAGTCCATCAATGAAGCCATTCTTCTAAAAGGGAGTTAACTCTGTTCACATTTGAAAGTCATATGAATGATTTGTATTTAAGGATCTCATGCTTTGAATATTTTGATTTGTAGGATAAAAATCCATGATTCAGGTTTGGAACTCAAAGGAGTGCATCAATGAAGATCTTATTGAAAAAGGGAGTTGACTCACTCATTGTATTGCGTTGACTCTTCTATATTTCATGCATTTCATCAAATAGCTTTTCAAAGTCTTGGTTGGGTATTTTCATGCGTTTTCATCATAAGATTTTTGGGCTTGAAAAATTCATACAAGACTTCATGAGAGTTGGTTCTATATTGCTCATGCATTGCATGAATGATTGGTCTTGTGTACTATGCACTAAAAGCTTGAGTTAATGACTTACTGTGTGAAAGAATTGCATGAAGATGGATTTTCTGAAGATGGCTTCATTTGGGTCTCAATCAAGGAGATTGTGTTCACTGAACACACCTTTCTATTTGAATGATAGTGACATATCATTCATAGAGTTATTATGATTTCAATGTGTGCATGAATTTGTGAAACATGCTTGAAAGAAGCACATGCCCTGTACTCAATGAGAATTCATGAGAAAATGTGTTTGCATGATTGGGTATTTACTGATGTGTGAGATGCATGTGAAGACAATGCTCCTCGTGAAAATAATGTTTCATGAATGTTAGCTTTTATCAACAAGAATGCTATTTGAATGATTGAGCTCCCATATCATTGTATATGCCTTGGATGCAATGGAAGGTTAAAAGTTCCCCAAATGCCAAAGCTTGTAACTTATGTCTTTATGTAAACATTTATTTATGCAATGAGCATTTGGATGGTTGACAAGTTATGGAGGTTCTTTTAGAAGAATCTAGTTTATGAGCTCTTAACTGTCATACCTATGGTAACTTGATACTCTTGTGATTTTGCAGGTCCAAGGATGGTTTTCATATCCTACCATATCAAGTGGATCATGGTAATATCTAACCACCTTGTGTGTTTGAATTGGAGGAGATTGTGGTTGAGCTCCAATGTCATTATAGTTGGTTGTTTGAGAGAGAGTCATGTTCATCATATCAAAATCTTGTTATTTGGTGGAATGTATTTTTGTTGATTGATAAGAGAAGCCAAATGCAAATTTGAATGTGTTTATGATATATTTTATTGTGAACATGTTCAAAGAGTTATTGGTTGATGCAAGGAATTTGATTCTCAACTAATCTCTTGTTTCATCATGTGTTTCAGGTTAAAAAATCATGGTTAATCATCATGGGATTATGGTAATATTTAATCATTTATTCTCCCTTGAATTCTTGGAGGTTTGAAGTATTTTTGTAACCCTCTCTGGCAGGGGTCGACCCTTACAGTTTCTGGTAGAACAGAAGCTATTTTTTGTTGTCTGCCGGTAGGGGTCGACCATTTTTGGTCCGCCCGCCCTCTGGTTGCCCGAGGGTCGACCCCAAGGGTCGACCCTTCTGGAACGGGAGTTCCGTAAACCCCTAAAACTCATTGTAAACCCTATCAAATTTTACCAAATTACCCCCCAATGGTTTATAATGTTATTAGGGTATTTTTAACATGTATTGGGAGGATTTTATGAGTCTTTTCCCCACCCCTTGAGTTGCATATATAAGAGCTACGATTTTGTGAGAAAAAAAAAACCTAATGCTCATTCGTTCATTCTTGTAGGTGAAGAAAAGGGGAAAAATGTGGTGGTGCTCTTGCAAGGTGATTTTCATCTACTTCCATGGAGATCTGGAGTTCATGGTAGATGAAGAAAAGAAGCATCTCGAAGAGAGGAACGCGAGGACGCCGAAATCGCCATCATCTGACATCAAACCAAGAAGAGCCGGAGATTCAATTGAAGGGAGAGCCTTGTGCTTGTTGAATCTTTCTTATTTTAGTCTTTAGCACATGTCTTGGGCTTAGAGCATTCATTTGTTAGCTTGTTACAAACCTATAAACGATTTTCTGTGTGTGGGTTTGGAAAACGGTTTCTCCGAGTGGTTTGAGTTAACGCTTGTGTGTCGTTTGGTGCGGAGCATATCCGCGTGTGTGTTGGGGTTTTTGCCTCATGTGTGTGGGGAGAAATCCCCGTGTGTGTGTGCTACTTTTGTAGCATGTTTGTGTTGGGATTTTTATCGCGTGTGTGTGGGGAGAAATTCCCGTGTTTGCTGCATTTGCAGCGTGTGGTGAAAGCCTTACCGGTTTGGTAAGGGGTGGACGTAGGGAGCCCGTCGTGGTCCCGAACCACCTTAAAAATCCTCGTCTCCTGTGGTTTGAATTGTGTGATTGTATGGTTAGCTTGTTATACTTATTTGTGTGATCATGTGTGAATGGAGAGAGTGAGAGAATCTAGTTAACTTGTGTAGCATTAAATTCCTCTATCTTATCAATCTTGTTAATTCCGATGTGCGCTAGTTTGTGTTTTTAATTGGACATAGTTTTTAGTAGAAGGATCTATTCACCCCCCCCTCTAGATCCGTGTTCCTACACTACGGGACCCAACACATTTCTTATAAATACCATGTATCTCCATTTTTAGTAGAATTAATGATGAAAATTTTATGAAATTGCTTGAAGCATTGGAAGGGTGCGCCCCTCTCTCCTCTCTCCTCCCCCCTTGCAGATGGATTTCTACCAAATCTAGGGTGTGAAGCCCTTTTATCTTCTCCTCAGCCCCTCTGAATTCTACTTCTGCCGCCGCCACCGTCGTGTCGCCATCGCGCCGCCATCGCCGGAGTTCTGTCCAAATCAGGATAGAACCTCAATCTCAAAATTCTATTTATTTATTTTGTTGTCAGATCGAGCTCAAACTTTGAGGGTTCGTTTCTCCTATCTCCTTGAACCTCCAGTTTAAATTTCGTGTCATTTGAACATCGTTTAGTATTTTTCCCATATTTCTTGTTCTCCCCCCTGTAATCTGTCATTCTGCAAATCCACGGGACAAAGTCACCTTGTTATCTTTTCACCATCCCTTTAGAAATTTTGAAACAAATCAAAAAAATTCCTCAGTGTTCCTCACGTCCCCCCTACCTCCCATAATTTTTTCAGCCCCTGTAAAAATCATTTACCCCTCGGTGAAAGGTCAGTTTCAGGCAGATCTCTTTCTGTCTTGAGTGTCAGTAATAAGATCCACATAAACAACATAGTGTTTCAGAGCCTCCCATTTCTCATCCCTTTGTTGAATCGACCTAAACAACTTATATGTTGTAGATCTGGGAGTCCTCTTTCCAACGCCGTCGGTCTCACCTTGATCTGATTCTGGAGCTGAGAGAATTAATTCTTGCCACCGAGGCGCACAAATCTGTTCCCTGTGCAGGTCCGAAATAGCAGTCCGGGAGAAATTCACAAACAAATACCAAAGGTTAACTTCTGGAACCGCCACTTCAGGAAGTCGTTCAAGGACATCCTGCCATCGTCCCAGCCAAGCGGTGTCTTCAGAAGATCTCAGGAAGGTGACGTTCCTTTGGAGGCAACGGCTTGCTGTCCAGTGAGTCAGAACTGAGTCGGCGCAGCACCAAGTCGGCACAGGACCGAGTCAAACCAGCAGGCCGAGTTCGCCAAAATGCACCTCCAGCTTGCTGCTCGTTAACCCAGGGTCGGTCCTCCCGGGCCCCACTTGTAGCCTTTTACCTCCCTGCGTGGAGTGGGCAATAAAATTCACTGTTGTAATTAAGCTTTTACCATTGTACCGGGAGTTATCGTAACTGGCCGGGGTCGTCTTCCCCACGCCCGGAGCGTGGAGGTATCTTGTCCACTCCTCTCTCGACGTTTGCTTTATTTCGTATATTTCTGTATGCCGCTGCTAGAGAGCATGTGATAGGATTATTAGCTCGATATTATATATTATCACCGCTGCGAGAGAGAGAGAGTGAGACCCATCCCGTGACTCGATCCGAGCACGGAAGAGCCGACTACCCGACTCATTGTCGGTTTCTCAACCGCGCACGGTCTCACACATCGCTCGCTAGGGATGCCCGCGAGCTAGAGTCCCAGGTCACGTGTCCGTCCCGCATCACTCAAGTTGTTGAATATAGTTGGGCCTCAAACCATCTATAAATCGATTGGCCTTTAATAGGTCGGTACTAATCAGATGAGGAGCATACGGCGCTAGCCTAGGAAATTGGAGTTCATACTCCGCTACAGTCATCATGCCTTGACGTAACGAAGCAAATTCCATAGCTTTCCTCTCCTTTACATGTTCGGAGAAGTACCTAGCTTGGAAGGGTGTAAGGAAACCCTCCCAAGTATGACGTGCATCAGTTGGCGGTGCCAGAACTGACTTTCACCACGTACGGGCGTCTTTGTTTAATTAAAAAGTACCAAGGTGAACTTTCTCTTGGTCCGTACATTGCATAACTTCAAAGATGCGGTTCATCTCATCTATCCAATTCTTGGCTTCATCAGGATTAGAGGAACTCAAAAATCGAGGAGGATTTAAGCTCTGAAAGTTACGATGCAAGTCTCCTGCTCTTGCCCCCACGTCGGCTTGAGCCATAGTTTTTAACGCTTCAGTAAGACCCGCAATGGTCTCTTGCATACCGTTCCAGTCTACGCGATGAGCCATCGTAAGAATGAGGTACCTGGGAAGAGTAGTGAATTTGTTAATTGATGCGGGACGGACTGAGGAGATGATGCTATATGAGATGGGCACGACTCGACCAGCAATGACACGACTACTAGAGCGACCTCGGCTCGACACTAAGAGCTCCTATGAGCTATATGTCGTTAACAGAAACGCAAGCTCACTCGTCGTCCCAAGCGAGGGAAACGCGGATCGTGCGCGGTTGAAGAACCAGCAGAGTTCACGGGTAGTCGACTCACTTCCGGACTCGGATCGAGTCACGGGACGGGTCACTCTCACACTCACAGCGGTGACATGGACTCACGGGCTAGTACCTATCGCTCTCAGCAGCGGCAAAGACCATATACTAAACTAGCAAGCGAATGCCGAGAAGTTAAGACCATTACCTCCATGCACCCGGCGTGGCGAAGACAACCCCGGCCGATATACAGACTCCCAGTTAAATAATATTACAGCAATACAATGATTTGACCCACTCCACGCAGGGAGGTAAAAGGTCACATGTGGAGCCTGGGAATCATGCAAATCGGGTTGACGGGCAGCATCTTGATGTCGCCCGGCGGTGCCGAACTCCGTGTTTTCGTGCTTCCCGAACGGCGGATTCTATGGGTCCGTGGGGCCCACGGACGGCGCTGTCCTCCGGAGCTGCGGTGGTGAGACCCACTGTGATGGGGACCCCTGGTGGCGCGCCTCCACGGACGGTGACCGGTCGGAAATGCCGATCGGGGGTCGATCGGCCCCGATTCCCAATTGTTGAACTAGCTGCCCACGGATTTTGATTTCTGTTTTCCGGCGCGCGCTCCGGAGAAAACGGCCGCTGCGATCAATCCCGGCGTCGGATCGGGACGTACAAACTATCGTTGGAAAGATCTCTCCAAATACTTCAATATAGGATCAGAGGGAACTGCTGGATCTGGTCGGATATGGACTTTACTGATTTTACAAGTTCCTATTGTACAGTACCCGAAATCTCAGATCTGCAAGTGAATTGTCTGAGAATGGCTGTTGACAGTGAGGTTGATGGCCGATTCAGCTCCTAAGCTCTTCACAAACGTTGTAGGATTTTGAACAAGGAAAACGGGGATATTTTTTGTGGACTAATTGGAGGTGGTTGGGATTTGTTATGATTTGTTTACTAGAGGGTGGTCGGATCTGGGAATAGGTGGACAACACTGTAGCTATCTCTGAGAATGAATTTTGAAAAATAGGTGCAGGGCTGATAAAAAATCAGAAAAGTTCGTGGAAGGAGGCTTTGATGGATAGAACTCCCAGTAAAATTGGTAACCCTAGAAAAAAATCAAAGGGTGGATCGAAGATGCGAAACTCAAGAAACGTGGAAAATCAGATCTGAAGCTGGCAGAACTGAACTTGGAACTTGAATGAAAATGGGAAATTGTCAAATGGAATAATTATAACTCACCAATTTTTTTAGAATGTGGAGAACACCTCTGAAACATCCCCTAAAAATCCCAGCTCAAGAACACGACGGGGTGGAGAGCAGGAATTCAGAGAAGACACCTCTGTCCTGGATGGACAAAACACCGGCAGCGATGGTGGAGGCGCGATGGCGGCACGTGGCGGCGGCGGCGGCGGCGGCGGCGGCGATCGGAACTGATAGGGGAGGCGTCACACCTCAGAATAGCAACCGTCTCAGCTGCAAGGGGGAGAGGGAGGAGAGAGGAGGGGGGCGCCCAAGGCTGCTCCAAGCAAAATTTCTGATTTCTTATGCATTAATTCTTCCAAAATGGGAAATTACAAGTATTTATGTGTTACATCTCAAATCCATTGTCCACCGTTGGATCTAGGGGATGGGAATGGGTGGCCTGGATTGAGTGTGACACACACACAAAAAATACAATAAAAATATTAAGGTGGGGGCGGCCTATTGACTAGAGAGGCAAGGGGGGGACATGGTAGTTAGCCACCTTGGACTTTGAAGTCCACTTGTCTCCCATGTGCCTTTTACCATTCAACCTTCTAGATACCTCCATTTGACATGTTGACTGACCCCACATGGGGCCCTAGGCTGAGGTGGATCAATGGGAGGGGTCTGGGGGGGCCCGTGGGACCCGGGGGTCCCATTTTGCAAATAAACCCCTCTTATAATCAAAATTACAAACCGAATAAAATGAAACAAACACACATTATACACAAATAAAGTCTAAACAAATATGATAAATGTCAAGACTCAGGGGGGAGTCTCCAGGCTGTCTCCGAGCCAGATGGACGCTGAAGTGGCTCGAGTCGTGCTCCGCGTGCAGTACCGGTGGCTCGGCGTAACAGCTCGGGTGTCCGCACCATTAATCCTACTGGAATGAGTGGGGTAAATCTTAGAATTAATTCTAATGACTATCTCATCCCAGGTTCTACCCAATTCCTCTCATGGGTTGGGAATCTATTTCCTAGTTTCATAGGTATGGGTCCTTAACCTTGGACTTAGCCTATGACATGACTTCTTCCTAGGACTTCTAGTCATATGTCTCTGATACCACCTTAACTGTCACGTCCCGAGATTATGCAGCGGAAATGATGAGAATTGACGCCGAGCATGTACCTTTTATTTTGCATTTATGTCCTTTTAGTTTGTGTTCATATCCTTGGGAAAGTATATGCGCAATTGTACGGCTTTGTAAGCCAATACGTCACTCCCACGGATTGTGTGGGTTTCTATGTAATTTTCTAATAGGACCAGCAAGGGGGCCCTCAGCCCTTTCCCATTGGTCCATGTCACCTTGTGGGGCTAGTCAACCATCCTAGGTGGACATCTAGAAGGTTGGACTAGTCATATGCCACATGGGTAGATAAGGGGGTAAGAATTTCCATGGTAGGCTACCTACCAAGTCAAAATGTCCCCCTTGCCTCCCCTTGGTCAATAGGGCCCCCCCCTTATATATTAATTATTTTTTTTGTGTGATTGGTGGCATGCAATCCAGACCATCCATCTCACATCCCAAGATCTAAGGGTGGAGGTTGGATTTGGTTGGAAGCATATATAAGGTGTATTTTCATGTGAAAATTAATGAAATGTTAGAAAAAATGTTGAAATTTCTTGAAGCTTGCGCCCCCTTCCTCTCTCCTGGAGTTCTCCCCTCAGCCCCTCTGTGATTCTAGAGTGTATCTGCCTTCTATCTCCCCCTCTCAACCTCTGATCTTCATTGGTGCCGCCGCCGCCGCCGTTCGTGCCGCCATCGAGCCACCGTCGGAATTCTGTCTTCAGCCAACAGCAGCCTCTTCCACGAATTCTTGCTGTCCGCCACGGGCTCCAATCGATTTAAAATTTTGAGGGTATGTTCTTACCTTGAATCCCCAACTCCACCTAAATTTTCACATCCAAACTCCTCCATTTAGTAATTTTCCATTTTCGTTCATTTTGCATTCCCAGATCTGTTATGTCTCTGTCTACAGTGACAACAACTCTGAGTTTCCCATCTCTGACCACCTTTTTGAATTTTTCAACCCCTCCCAATTTTACTGGGAGTTCTGTCCATCATCCCCTACATCCACCATTTTTCCTGATTTTTGATCTGCCCTCAATCCATTTTTCACAATTCGTGTTCTATCTCTGCTACAGTGCCTTTAGTCAGATTCCAGATCCGACCCACTGTTAGTGAACACATCTTATCAATTCGTAGCCACATCCAAACTTGTCCAAACTAGTTTTACCGTCTTCCTAGCTCCATTTCCCACAACTTTTATGAAGAGGTCGAAGTTTGAATCCAAGGTCTTCATAGCGCTCAAAGGCAGTTCTCAGAGAATAGCCCTGCAGATCTGAGTGCTTGGCTACTGTACAATAGAAAGTTGTAAATTCATTAAAGCCCAGATCCGTGCAGATCCAGGCTAGATCTCCAGGCCTAGGTTGAAGTATTCGAAGAGAGCTTTCCAACGGCACCAGTTTCGTGTCGATCTGACATTGGGGCTAATCCTAGTGGCTGTTCTCGCCGGAGCGGGCGCCGGAAAATAGAACCAGCAGACCCGTGGCCGATTGTTCCGATCGGTGCCGAACGGAGCCGCCCGGCCTCCGGTGACCGCCCCAGCGTGCCGCCAGCCTGGGGATCGCTTCCATAAGTGTCCCCACCACAGTGGTGCCACCGGGTACCACACGGCCCTTCCGGACAGCATGTGGGCCCCACAGCCACAAGTTCGGGTGCTGCCGAAGAGACGCGAGAAGCCGCCCGTCAACCCGAATTCGGTCCTCCCGGGCCCATTTGTGTAGCCCTTTACCTCCCTGCATGAAGTGGGCGATATGTCATTGCTGTCATCATTGTGTAATATTTATCCCGGGAGTACGAGTTTCGGCCGGGTCCATCTTCCCCACGCCGAGCGCGTGGAGGTATCGCATTCGCTCCCTTACTTGGCATTTTGCTTACTTCATATATATTTGTTTATGCCGCTGCTAGAGAGTATGTGTAGGGACAATTAGCTCGCTTTATATTTATATCACTGCTGCTGCGAGAGAGAGCGTTACCGTCCCATGACCCGATCCGGGCACAAGTGAGAGCCGACCACCCTAGCTCACTGCCGGTTTCTCAACCGCGCACGTCCGACGCTTCCCTCGTTAAGGGGCAGTCACGAGCTTGTCGTGTCCGTGGTCTCGTCCCGCATCAATTTGGTATCAGAGCGAGTTTGAGTCTAGGGTGTCAAAAAAAAAAGAGTGTCATTTAAGTCTAAGTGTCTAAGTCGGTCTTAAGAGTTGCATTTGCATACCATTAGTCGGTATATCAAAAGGTGTTGTCCGAACGTTAGGCTACGCCTATCGAGAAGGCCGCACACTTGCGCGAGTGATCTTCGGATCGATTAACTCCGCCACGTGCCGAGTTTTGGTTACGTCTAGGTGCATCATCTTGTAGTGTGCATTTGCCTTAGTCGGTGTCTCCTACTCCGTGTCTTGCATGCCCACTCGTCGAGGTACTCAATACTCACCCCCACCACCACCAATGGCGGAATCCCGAGTCTATAGTTCCGATGAAGTGGCCACATTGTTCCGAACTCTTATGGGGGAAAATGGATGGTTGAGTGAGCGCATGGATGAGTTAAGTACTCGAGTGGATAGGATGGAAGGGTTGAGTACTCAGGTGAATGGCCTAGGCACCCGCCTAGAAGAGAGGATGAAGGCCGTAGAGGATAGGGCCGCCGGGTCGAACCAGTCCATTCAGGGATTGGTCGGGAGAGTTGCCGCTCTAGAGAAAAGACCAACCCACGCACCCATCCCACCTACCCAAGGTCAACCGGAGCCAGATCACCAACCCGCGACTCCAAGGGCTCAAGGGGTAGCTGTTAGGAGGCACGAAGCCCCCGAGGTGCATGACTATGAGTCCGATAATGAGCATCGGGGGCATGGTCGTGATCATCGCCATACACGGCGTACCCACGACCAAGTTATGGATGAACGGGACATTCGGACCGTTCGGGCCGACCCTCCCACCTTTGACGGGTCCTTAGACCCAAAGGTCTATCTTGATTGGGAGGCTGGTATGGACCGATATTTTGAGTGGTTCGAGATGTCGGACCAACGAAAAGTCAAGTACGCCAGGATGAAACTTTTAGGCCAAGCCCAAACCTATTGGAGAAACATGGAGAACCTATTCTTTCATCGTCAAGAACCCCCGATCGATACATGGACCGATATGAGGGAGAAGCTTAGGAAGAAATATCTCCCTACCTCCTACTGCCAGCGTCTTATCGAGAGGTGGCAAAGCCTCACCCAAGGAGACCGGTCCGTCTCTGATTACATCACCGAATTTGATGAATACTACTTGCGATGTGATGCCACGGAGGAGGATTCCCTTACCGTATCTAGGTTTCGGCGTGGTCTACGCCCGCACTTATGGTATGAGCTTCTCCACCGCAAGGTGGACAAGTTAGAGGATGCATATCAAGTTGCTCTCGAGATGGAGCAATTCGAGGGAGAGTTCGAGTCTATTCCTCGGTGGAGTCCTGCTCCTCCCCGTAGTGATTCCCGAGGCTCCTTAGGTTCATACCCGAGGGGACCCATGGCTCGTCCTCAGGAGCTCGCCCCTCAGGAGCACTTTGCTCCTCGACCTCGCCCTCCTCCACCCCGGGATCTATTTCCACCCCAACCACTGGCACCCGTTGCCCATCCCCCGGCTCCTATAGCCCGTCCTCTGGCACTGGCACCCCCTCCACTATTGTCCAAGGCACCTACACCTCCCCCATTGCTGCCTACACCCCCTACCCGACGAGATGATAAGGGTAAGGCCCCTTTTATAGGAGAGAGTAGTCGGTCGAGAGTGCAGTGTTTCCACTGTCATGGGTTTGGCCACATTGCCAGCGAGTGTCCCGCTCGCACCACCCTAGCCCTAGGTGTTGGGGAATCCGTACCTCCCGAGCTTGAGTGTGTCGATTACGTGGCCGATGAGGCACTAGCCGAGGAGTACTATGCTTTGGGGGGAGAACTAGGGGACTCTCCCGCAATGCAGGATGCGGCCACCTAGTGGGATTGATGCTACCACCTTAGTCTAGAGTCGTGCATGAGTCAGTGTATTTTCCTTGTGTGGTTTGTTTGCATGGTTTGTGTGTCGTTTGTCTGCATGTGTCTTGTGCAAGCTCGTTGTCGTTCTCTTATGAGTAAGAGGCGAGTGGACTCATTCGATGAGTATGGGATCGGTTCTACATCTATACCCAGATCAATCATTTATAGGGACTCAGTGGTGATTCCTAGTGAGTCTTCGAGCTGCTTCCTTCCCTTTGAGAGTGCCCCACCCGGAGTGTCCACCTCTAGCCCATGGCAGCTTGCGCATATCGAGTATATATGGAATGAGCAGGTGACGGTCACTTGGAGTGGAGCATACTCGCGCTACTTGGCACGGTGACGGATCCGCCAGAGTACTCGAGCATCCATACCCCTACTCGACGGGGTCGAGTTCCTCCCACCCGGGGAGAGTTGATGGGAATTGACGCCGAGCATGTACCTTTTATTTTACATTTATGTCCTTTTAGTTTGTGTTCATATCCTTGGGAAAGTATATGCGCAATTGTACGGCTTTGTAAGCCAATGCGTCACTCCCACGGATTGTGTGGGTTTCTATGTAATTTTCCAGTAGGACCAGCAAGGGGGCCCTCAGCCCTTTCCCATTGGTCCATGTCACCTTGTGGGGCTAGTCAACCATCCTAGGTGGACATCTAGAAGGTTGGACTAGTCATATGCCACATGGGTAGACAAGGGGGTAAGAATTTCCATGGTAGGGTACCTACCAAGTCAAAATGTCCCCCTTGCCTCCCCTTGGTCAATAGCCCCCCCCCCTATATATTAATTATTTTTTTTGTGTGATTGGTGACATGCAATCCAGACCATCCATCTCACATCCCAAGATCTAAGGGTGGAGGTTGGATTTGGTTGGAAGCATATATAAGGTGTATTTTCATGTGAAAATTAATGAAATGTTAGAAAAATTGTTGAAATTTCTTGAAGCTTGCGCCCCCTTCCTCTCTCTTGGAGTTCTCCCCTCAGCCCCTCTGTGATTCTAGAGTGTATCTACCTTCTATCTCTCCCTCTCAACCTCTGATCTTCATTGGTGCCGCCGCCGCCGTCGTTCATGCCGCCATCGAGCCGCCATCGAGCCACCATCAGAATTCTATCTTCAGCCAACAGCAGCCTCTTCCACAAATTCTTTCTATCAGCCACAGGTCAGATCGATTTGAAATTTTGAGGGTGTGTTCTTACCTTGAATCCCCACCCCCACCTAAATTTTCACGTCCAAAATCCTCCATTTAATAATTTTCCATTTTCGTTCATTTTGCATTCCCACATCTGTTTTGTGTCTGTCTACAGTGAAAATAGCTCTGAGTTTCCCATCTCCGATCACCTTTTTGAATTTTTCAACCCCTCCCAATTTTACTGGGAGTTCTATCCATCATCCCCTACATCCACCATTTTTTCTGATTTTTGATCTGCCCTCAATCCATTTTTCACAATTCGTGTTCTATCTCTGCTATAGTGCCTTTAGTCAGATTCCAGATCCGACCCACTGTTAGTGAACAAATCCTATCAATTCGTAACCATATCCAAACTTGTCCAAACCAGTTTTGCCGTCTTCCTAGATCATTTCCCACAACTTTCATGAAGAGGTCGAAGTCTGAATCCAAGGTCTTCATAGCGGTCAAAGGCAGTTCTCAGATAATAGCCCTGCAGATCTGAGTGCTTGGCTACTATACAATAGGAAGTTGTAAATTCATTAAAGCCCAGATCCGTGCAGATCCAGGCTAGATCTCCAGGGAAGAGAGCTTTCCAACGGCACCAGTTTCATGTCGATCCGACATCGGGGCTGATCACAGTGGCCGTTCTCACCGGAGCGCGCGCCGGAAAATAGAACCGGCAGACCCGTGGCCGATTGTTCCGATCGGTGCCGAACGGAGCCGCTCGGCCTCCAGTCACCGCCCCAGCGTGCCGCCAGCCCGAGGATCGCTTCCATAAGTGTCCCCACCACAGTGGTGCCACCGGGTCCCACACGGCCCCTCCGGACAGCGCGTGGGCCCCACAGCCACAAGTTCGGGTGCTGCCGAAGAGACGCGAGAAGTCGCCCGTCAACCTGAATTTGGTCCTCCCGGGCCCATTTGTGTAGCCCTTTACCTCCCTGCATGGAGTGGGCGATATGTCATTGATGTCATCATTATGTAATATTTATCCCGGGAGTACGAGTTTTGGCCGGGTCCGTCTTCCCCACGCCGAGCGCGTGGAGGTATCGCATTCGCTCCCTTACTTGGCATTTTGCTTACTTCATATATATTTGTTTTTGCCGCTGCTAGAGAGCATGTGTAGGGATAATTAGCTCGCTTTATATTTATATCACTGCTGCTCCGAGAGAGAGCGTTACCGTCCCGTGACCCGATCTGGGCACAAGTGAGAGCCGACCACCCTAGCTCACTACCGGTTTCTCAACCGCGCACGTCCGACGCTTCCCTCGTTAAGGGGCAGTCACGAGCTTGTCGTGTCCGTGGTCTCGTCCCGCATCAGGAAACAATCGGGAACGTGAACAACCGGCATGGTAAGCCTCAAGCAAGCAATATAATTAGAGCGCAAGATAATCACACATAAGAGTAATTGCACAAGTAATTTGCTAAAACCTTCAATTTTATTTCTTCATAAGATAATTCCCAAAGTACATAAGATTTTTGACTCTTAATATCTCTTACATCATAGACTCAAGAAACTCAAAAATTACATAATGACATGACTAGACACATGACAACTAAGGCTTCTCTCGATCACATGTCCTTTAATCGCTCTCGGATCCATCACTTGAGAAATCCGAATCTGACCTACTAGAATTTCCTGAAAAAGATTGAAAAGTAGGGTAATGAGCACACTTGCCCAGTAAGTATCTTCATATCAACATGAAGGTAATGTTTAAGTAATTAACATTTTAGCTCTAGAGTAAAGATAAATCATGTAGATACGATAAAACACACGGATAAAACCAAAGTAACACAATAACATGATAAGATCACGATATATGATGAGTAAACACGCGGATATGTGCCGCATACTTAAGAAAATGACTCTTAGAAGAGAGATAGAATCGTGATAAAATAATGATCAAGTTAAAACATGAATCATCTATCATTTGAAACATGTATTTACTACAAAATATATGATTTTTGGTCATAAATTAACATAAGTTAAAATAATACCAATGTGCATGAAAACATGAAATCTATCATGATGAATAGTAAATATAGCAAGTATATGAAACCAAAATTCAAACCAGGAATAAAACTTAGCTAACTAGGCTTAACATATACTAATCATGGCTAATATGCAATATGTATCGGATTTACAATATTACAGAAATCAGAACATAAAACGGTCTAATATAGGACAGTCACTTAAGGTTAGCGGTCTATCGTACGACCGCTAGATTCCCTGGCGGTCTACAAGAAGACCGTCTCTTCCTACATAAAATCGAGTTCAATGAAAACAATACAAAAATGCTAATCTAAGACACATCATGTATGGAAATCAACCTATATAAACTTCCATAATCATGATAGGTCATATATAGGCCAACAATATGCATAGGTTTGTATGAACAACAAGGAATTTCCATTTTTACTTCATTAAGGCTAAGAATTATGCATGAAGAGTAGCCTAGGTGCATAGTCTTAATAAAACATGAAATTCATGACATACAATGCATGAAATCAATTGAAACAAGAGGGCTTTTATTCCTGACATAAAGTTTGAGCACTTCATGAGATAACCTACCTTAATCAGTGCTCCTAGAGTGTCAATTTTGGACTTGAAGTCAGCCCTAATTCTACCCGTTCTTGTACTAAATTAGCAACTTCACGTCCCTCTATCTCCTGATTCCCTTGACCTATGGACGTGAAAATTGGAGGGTGGATAGAAGATATAAAGGGTAACATAAAGTTCTAAAGACACAACTACTAAATACCTCGTTTAGGGCTTCTAATTTCCTGATCTTCCCTGGACCATCGCCCTGGTTCCTGGGTTGCTTGTTCTAATCTAGCGACTTTGCAAGCTTCTAACTTCTTGTAAGCTTGATCTCCTAAGATGAAATTCGGAGGGTAGTTAGTTCTAACTATAATAAACAAATTCCTAGAAGAAACTTACCTCTAATTCTGCCTCCTTACCTTAGTTCCACACATGCTAAAAGTAAGGGTCGCATACGTCAAATATGGGATCTATTTATAGGGTTTTCTAGGATTTTGAGGATTAGAACGAACTTAGAGTCCAAATTAACCTTTCAATTCGATCTTCTAACCTTCTAGACTTATCTAACTAATAGATAGAGTCGATCCTAGGTGATTTGGATGCCAAAAATCCAATCTTTTCACATTTTCTTCCACTCACGGAACTGCAGTGCCTTAGCGGTCTAGGACTAGACTGCCAACTTCTCCTTAGCGGTCTCACGATAGACTGTTTTCACTATTGGGCTCCGAATTTGAAATACATCAAACCCTTTTGATATTATCCATATTATTATCCTTTTATTTATATCCCAAGGAGTAACTATCTCCTTAATTCCGTGATTACACCTATTCCTAGCTTCTAGAATATGGGCTAAGGTCCAAAATAATCTCTTGGGCCTATTGAGTTTATTATGTAGGCCTAATCCTCTTGGATTTATGTAGGGCTTAAATAATTAGATTTATTTCATTCTAATTCAATTAATAGCCCATGTAAGTGCTTTATTAATTAATATAATTATATTTTAAATCTAAAAAATCCTTAGAAAATTCTCGGGTGTTACACTGGTAATGCTAGCCGTGTGATCGGCTGTGGTAGGTTCTGTGTTGTCAAGAGGTTAGATGAGTCCAGAGGTTTTAGAATGATGTGGAAGAGGACTCAGTAGTGGTAAGAGTTTGCGAGGTTGAGGACCCGTGTGCATTGGCCGTGGCGTCGTCGACCAGGATGTTGTGGTAGCTGGTGGCATTTGGTTGCCTTAGGGTCGTGTGCTGTGAATAGCTGAGGTTGTGTCCCGTGGCTCTAGGGTGAGAGCAGAATCAGGATTGGCAGGCATCCTCTTGGAGTGATTGAGATGAGATAGGATTCGATGAGACAGGGTGGTG
The DNA here is from genome assembly GCA_022559845.1 of Amorphophallus konjac. Lineage (NCBI taxonomy): Eukaryota > Viridiplantae > Streptophyta > Magnoliopsida > Alismatales > Araceae > Amorphophallus > Amorphophallus konjac. The sequence continues at coordinate 157,541,839 of CM040121.1, forward strand.
GTCGATGCCTGTGCGTGGTGGTCTCTGAAGAGACGTTGACATTGGATGGTGATCCCTAGTCTGCGACCAGCACGGGAGGATTTCCCTGTAAGTCTGAGTCGAGTGAGGTGTAGACTGAAGATTATGAGATCTTGTCGTTTGGTTTCACCGCGCTCCCCTGAGAAGGTAGAGTTGGCGTGAGGCTCGAGATCGGATGTGGTGTTGGTCTGCGTTTGAGTCAACGAATGGCCTGACGGGATTTGGAATGTGCCCTTCAGATCTGGTGGAGGACTAGGAAAGAAGGAAGAAACTGGGTAAGTCAAGGGTTTCCTGTTGGCGAGTGTCTGGTGACCAGTAGGTTGTCTTTCACAGACAAAAGATGCTGGTTGTTGTGGCTCGAGAATGGCGAGAGCTGTGTTCAAATGAGGCCTTTGGTGGCTATTTCTCGTAATGAGGATTGCGTCTCCTCGGTGAGCGAGATGCTGGCAGCAATGCCATGACTGGTTTTCATTGTGACTGAGGTGATGCCAGACTTGTGTCCTTTTGTTGTATGTCTGCTCTGATGATCGATGTGTGCGATGTGCAGAGCGAGGTGTTGTTTGTGATTATGGTCTGGTGGTGTCTCTCAGGATTTGTGTTTCTGTGAGAATCGATATTTTCTATGCTGGGGCTCTGACAGCGTTGTCAGTCGGTTCGGTGTTCTTCCCCTATGACTTGGCGCTTGTCCTCAATTTTGAGGATGAAATTTCTTTAAGGGGGGAGGACTGTGACATCCCAGATTTTTTGGATATTGTTCGGATCAAGATCCGTGGGTTTCAGATCACTTTTGTGGGTCCCAGATCGAGTTTTGCGGTTCACGCGTGTTTTACGTCTGTCGGACCTTCGGAACCCCGTGTAGGGTGAACTATGCGTTCTCCGACTCTGGGACGTTACCACTCCGTTGTACATTTTCCGAGGATCGTGGGGAGTATTTTTTGTCCCTATTTTCGATATTTTTAGGAATTTCTAGATTTTCTATATGAACCTCCTTTTTCTCTCCCCATCTCTCATTTCTCTCTTCCCTTTCTCTCTGTTCTCGCGCTCTCTCCTCTCATCCTCTCTTCTCCGACGGCCGACGGAGGTGGAAGGGGTCCAGAAGGTAAGGTTCGTGGGACGGGCAATGGTGAGGATGGAGCAAGGATCGCGATGGTGGAGGCAGTTCGTGGGATCACGAGCCGACGAGGGTTTATCGGCGTTTTCTTCACGGATTGACGTCCTCGACGCGTGAAATCTTCGGTGGAGGTAGGGAAACGGATTCTTAACTCGGGTACTTTCTTTCCCGTGAGTTTTGTAGGCTGTGGTGAGCCGAGCGGGTTTATTTTCACGTTTTGGGGAAAATGCATGATTTTGGGGGTTGAGCCGGATTTCATTTTTTGATCACGCTTTTGGGGTTTAAATGGGCCCTCTCGGTACTAGAGAGGTTGGGGAAGGGTTTCCCCTTGTTTTCCCCATCACCTGTGTGTGATTGGGGCGTGGAATGGGTTTTTCCTATGGTTTTCACCATTTTCGGGCGTAGACTGAGAACGCGACCATCACGGTGGTCGCGTTCTTCGAAGAAGGTGCCGTATCGGGGGGTCGCGTTCATCGAAGAAGATGAACAGTAAGGCGATTAGGGTCGCGGTGGTGAGACCAACCGTGACCAGGTCATGGTCGTCAGCCCAGTCACGTTCCGCTATTGTCGTGACTGGGGGACCCGCCACGTTCACTGGGATCGTGTCCCTCGTGATGGCGCGTTCCTCCCTTGTTGCACTCAGGGTGAGGGTCGCGTTCATGAACGAGCCCAGAGCCTAGTGTGTGTTCATGTGGACGATCAGTCTTGCGGGCTTGAGAGTGGGAAGGTTGTCTGGCATGCCTTCTTTGGCCTGTGTGCGTCCCGGACACCCCGAGGGTTCCTTGACCGTGTTTTTGGGTGTCCAAAGTTACCGTGGTACCTCGATTAGCATGCCCGTCGGTTTGGAGGGTCCGTGTAACCCCATGTGTTCCGAGTTTTCATGTTCTCGTTAGATCCAGTCTCCGTGTATCAGTATGAGTGCAGTGGGGTTTCCTCGCACGTCGTGGGTTTCTCCGGAAGGTGGTTTCCGTGTGGGCCAGGCATATGGCCTTCGAATGCGAGTCCAGTCAACCAGCTTGGGGCTGGAGGTTTCCCGTGTGTCCCTTGGATGAGGGGGTAACCCGGCGGCTTGTAGGATGCCTTGGGAACCTAGTTACTGTAGTTTTAGACCAAGGGATTAGGCTAGATTAATGGCGTTGTGCCGTGGTATACAACGGTCTTGACCCCGAGTCTTGTGACTCAAGGATCGTTGGATTTAGTAGGTCTAGTGGACTGTCCAGAGTCTGGTGGCATCATGCCACCTGTTACTTTGTGTTACTCACGATGGGTGCGTGTGTGGCTTTCCGTGTTCACGTTGAGTGACCTACTGTCACGCCCCATACTCTATACCGTCGAGGTATTATCCGCTTTGGCCTACTGGCCTCACGGTTTTATCCCTTTTTAACAGTGATCGGCTCCAGAATGGGGGACTTCCCGGGCAGGTCACCCATCCCAGTACTACTCCCCATTAAGCACGCTTAACTTCGGAGTTCTTTCTAAGAACTGAGCCGATACTTGAAAAGGTGCCTCGATGATATAGAGTACAACTTAGCTATATTTGAGGATATTACAATCTACCCCTCTTATATAGGCGACGTCCTCGTCGCTGGGCACATATAGCACATAATCAAACCCCCAGGCAGGTAGGATTCTAGAGGTGGCCCCTACAGGCTCAAGAGGTGGCTCCCACTATGTAGCACTTTGTCCCATTACGGGTTCAAGAGGTGGCTCCTATAGTGTAGCACTTTACCCTACATGGCACTTAGTTCCCACACTTCCGGTTGGGGTATGGCTCTGATACCATTCTGTCACGCCCCATACTCTATCCCGTCGAGGTATTGTCCACTTTGGCCTATTGGCCTCACGGTTTTATCCCTTTTTAACAGTGATCGGCTCCAGAATGGGGGACTTCCCGGGCAGGTCACCCATCCCAGTACTACTCCCCATTAAGCATGCTTAACTTCGGAGTTCTTTCTAAGAACTGAGCCGATACTTGAAAAGGCGCCTCGGTGATATAGAGTACAACTTAGCTATATTTGAGGATATTACATCATAATCCTTCATGTCCATGCAGACCAAATCTAATGGAAAGTTCTGTTCACCAATCATAACCTTACTAGAAGGATAGAAATACTGGATTGTTGATCTAGTGCCAATAGGGGTTGAAATCTCTAACGGAGTATTCATCAAAACAGGTTCCACAACTAATGACTTAGCAAATCTCCAAGAAATAAATGAATGTGTTGCACCAGTATCAAAGAGAGCAAATGCGGGCTTATCGATTATAGTAAGGGTACCTTCGACGAGTCCGCCATCATCAGAAATCCCAGTTTCATCTTCATGTAAAGCTTGAAGCTTGCCTTGTGGTTTCTTGAAGACTAGAGGTTTTGCCGGTGTAGCTTGTTTCGATATGAGAGGACAATTGGGGATACGGTGCTCCTTGCTTCCACATCGCAAACAGGCGCCTTGCTTGCGCCAGCACTCCTCTATCTTGTGACCCGGACGATCACAATAGTTGCACACGCCCTTGAATGGAACAATAGGGCCAGGCTTCTTGTCTTCATGCCTCGGCATCCTGCCCTTCCACGATCCGGACCCGCTCCACGAACCAGGTCCACTAACAGGCCTCTTCTTGGTATACCCGGGTTTGACACTCCCGGAACCCGTAGGTAATTCTTTCTTGGTGCCTTTCCCACAGATTCTCTCCGTCATCTCAAGAGTATCCTCTAGAACTTGCGCTTTCCTTACCATCTCAGAATAAGTGGAAATCTCCATCGGTGCCAATTGGTTGATATAATGAAGCTTCAATCCATTGAGAAAGCGCTTCGCCTTCATCTTCTCGGTGGAAATGAGATGAGTAGCATAACGAGAAAGCCGTGCAAATTGAGCCTCATACTCTGCCACGGACAAACCTCGATGTTTCAAGGCCGCGAACTCTGCCGCTTTCTTCTCTTGCACTCTATCAGAAAAATACTTGCTGTTGAAGAGTTCTTCAAACTCTTCCCACATAACTTGCCGATCACCGAGAGTTGCCTTGATAGAATCCCACCAAGTACGTGCATCATGTTCCAGTTGAAATGTGGACAAAAGGACACGCTCCTGGTTGGTGCATTGCATAACTTCAAAGATTCTCTCCATCTCATCTAGCCAGTGCTCGGCTTGGTCAGGGTCAGTCGAACCAGCGAATCTAGGCGGGTTCATTCCGCGGAAGTTCCGGTATAGATCACCGGTGCCATGCGGTGCCGCTCCTGCCTGAGCTACTTGCTGAAGGGCCTGAGTAAGGCCTTGCACCGTACGCTGTAGGTTCCTCCATTCAGCACGATCAGCTGCCATCTACACGAGAAATAGATTACTTAGGTTTAATCAAGATAAATAATTACACGATTAAGAAACGATCTTAACCCAAGTTTCTACCCATTCTCACTAGGTCAGGTCCTAGACTTTTACAAGGTTAGGGATCTAATGCACCTAGACACGACCAAAAACTCGGTACCTGGCGGAGATAATCGGTCCGAAGACCACTCGCGTAAGTGTGCGACCTTCCCGATAGGCGTAGCCTAACGTTCGGACAACACCTTTTGATATACCGATTATTGGGATGCAATGCAAGAAAACCTAAAACTTAGGAAGCCTAGGAATGTGAAACCTAGGCTCTGATACCAACTAAACTGTCACGCCCAAAACAAGGCGGAAATATCGGGGCGTACAGTTAAGGACACGCTGGCAAGAGAGAGAACTAATCTAAAATAATACACAAGTGCTACAAGATGGAAATACTAAATGATCATTAACAAACCACAACTGACACAATAACCTCAAGTTCAGCTTAATACAACTGGAATAATCAACCACTAAAACTCAATAACATGACTGAGACTAAAAGCTCTCCAAAACACAACTAAAGAAAGATAACACACTACTAACACACTAGAACTGATACACTCAAGACATCACTCCTGCCCTTCCCCATCGGTAAGCGCGTCACCTGAAAAGCCTGGAAAGGGGGGAAAACACAACTATGAGCTGACGCTCAGTAGGAAATAACAGACATGTATAAGTGATTAACAGTTTAATTACATTTTAAAATGTCATGCTACAAATGATAAAAACAATAAAAAGATAACGGTGATATCACGAAACAGAATTCAAAGATCTTGCAAGGTCAAGAAATATAATGAATAGAATAGTAAGACAAGAATTTACTACAGGAGATAACGATAAAAAGTTGGCCATATCAAGACAATTCAAGTCATGTCAAGCACGTATGTAATTTCATTTCCACGTCCAAGTAATAAGCAAGTAAAGTAACCACAAGTAGAGTATAGAACAGTGAAGAGTGGAAAGTGAAAAGTAGTAGAAAGTAATGTAGAGAGTAGTGGAGAGAGTAGTGGATAGTCCTAGATTTAACACATGTCAAGTACTGGTGCCAAATGCCACACCTAGTCATTCACCTCCCCGGGGGTACACGTAGTGTTCGGGCGCTCTTCCCAGGACCAGACCGAGCCCTTAATTGTTTGCCAGGCATTAATTTCTTTGGATCAAAGATCCCACGAATCTAGACTTCCACAGTTTATGGCCAGAATTCCAAGGTTTAAACTAAGTAGCAATAACAACTTCACGTAGGAAAGAGATTCATTTCCAGAATTTCAAGGTAAGTATAATCATCAAAGAGATCGAAACCAAGTCACAACAAGAGTTAATCGTGCTGCGCTACTGTAAAACAGCAGCAATCAAACAAGCTAATCAACATATTAATCCTAATCACCAAGTTAAGATATCATGATTAACCATTATCATTTGTATTAAGACAATTGCCAAGAAGCTGATTCAAGATGATAAGGCAAAGAACAACTCCCACAGGAGTGAAATAGAATGCATTAACAGAGATTTAGTTACACCATTAACCACTAATTATGTGGGTTTCTATTTAATCTTGTATGCATTGAAATGAAGATGATAAACGGTGTGTTTTTACACTAAGTTTGCATGTATGGACCAATGTTAATTGAAACTAAAAAGGGTACATGAATAGGTCATTAGTTCCTCAAAAATGTAGTTTTCAATGTGATTAGGTTGAATGGATTGATTCCCCAATGATCCGGATTGATCCCCGGGTCAAAAACATCATTAATGGGGTCATACAGGGCATGGGTCGACCCATTGGGTCGACCCCTGGCATTCCAGGAGCCTTCCTGGGTGTGGGTCGACCCATTGGGTCGACCCCTCAAAAAAAAAGCTTCATGGGTTGACCCCCTTCACTGGGTGCATGGGTCGACCCCATGGGTTGACCCCTACACTTCCAGAAGCGACGGGTGATTCCGTAAACCATGAAAACTCAATGATTTGGGGTCTAAATGAGTTGGGATTTTAACCAAATGCTCTAGGGTTCTTAATATACATACTAAGGTCATAAAACAAGAGATTGAAATAAGAAATTTGCTGAAAACTCAATCGAATCACAACCTATTTATGATGAATACATGAAGAACCTAGTTCTTGACATGCGTCTACTAAAACGTAGATTTCTCTCAATATACACAACGGAATTTGGGGCTTTTTATATCAAAAGAAAGCTAACTTAATGATGAATCCAACCATATACTATAAGCCATATGTGGATCAAGTTATCTAATCCAAAAACAGCCCGAAAATCAAGCTTCTACTTGAAGAACATAATATACATCAAATTCTAGACATGCTCTTACTAAAAATCAAAATTCTCCAAGTATGCTCAATGAAATTTGGGGCTTTCTACGTTAAATGAAAGCTAACAACATGCTGATTACATCATGTAAGTTAATTAGAGTTTGGTTGTTAGATCCTACCTCAAATCGGAGAGAGAAAACTCAAACCCTAGGATGAAGAACACTTGGATAGCACCTCACAAAACGCTCGATTTCTCCACGGACACCTAATGAAAATTGGGACTTTTGCCACCAATGGATAGAGCTCGATGAGAGGAACAATTTGCTATACTCATGATCAAGATTTGGTTGAGAATTCCTACCTCAATCGATGGATCAAAGAAGGATGAAGGAAAGCCAACGGCCTGCTGACCCACCTCCACAAATCGAGCTAGATCTCTCCAGATCTGAAACTTCAGTGAACCCCACAGCAGCCAAATGAAATAAGACTCGTAGGGCTTAATTTTGATAGCTCATAGAGCTTCTGGAGCCTTCGGAATTGGGAGTATTCGCTGCTGCAAGCTACGTGTTTAGAAACGGCGCCGAAATCCTTGACTTGACCGAACTATGTCGGCAGCACGTTTTGGGGCTAAGTTTACCTCAAATTGATTGAGGGTAAATGTTCCTTACATTGTGGCCTTCTATTTTCCCCTGATTTCAGATCATTTGGTCGAGTATTGAGGTTGAATTTCGCGTTTTAATCTAAGGGTTAGGTAAAGGGTCAAAAGTGTGCACTTTTGGGTTTAAACTCTAAATAGATCTTACCACGGATTTACAATGGCCTAATGCCAGAAGGAAAAGTTGTTATCTACATCGACCTTAATCTATTTACTATTTTTACATATTTTTCTAAGGTAGTCGGATTTTTACTTATATTATTCCGTAAATAGTTAAATGTTAAGTTCGGAAAACTAAGTTCACTAATTCGGCATAATAAATGATTTTCTTAGGCTTAAATGTAGAAGACAAAGTTTCTAAACAAAATTAATTCTACAAGATGTGATTTTTGGGGATTTTTAGAAAATAGTTGAAAAATGACTTATTCTATTAATTAATTAATTAATCTAATTAATTTGGATAATTCTCATTAATTCGAATAACTTCAAATAAATTCTAAATAATTACAAATAACTTTCTAAATAAATTTTTAAAGAATTTGGGGTCTTACATCCTCCCCTACTTAAAGGAATTTGGTCCTCCAAATTCACTGCACTAAAACTGAGAGTAGAAAAAGATCGCTCACCTAGAATAGATCGGGATACCGCTTTCGCATAGTCTCTTCAGACTCCCATGTAGCTTCTTCGGTCCCACGCCGACTCCACTGAATCTTGACCATCGGTATCGAACGATTCCGGAGTTGCTGTTGCTTCCGGTCCAGAATCTTGACAGGTCTTTCCTCATAGGTCAAATCTTCCTTCAGTTCAAAATCCACCTGCTGAATGATATGAGTGGGATCGTACACATATTTCCGCAACATAGACACATGGAAAACATTATGTACGCCAGACAAATGCGGTGGTAAAGCCAGTCTGTATGCCACCTCTCCCACTCTATCTAGAATCTCGAATGGACCAATGTACCTCGGACTCAGCTTGCCATGAATGCCAAATCTTCGGATCCCTTTCGTTGGAGAGACCTTTAAGAACACATGCTCGCCAACCTGAAATTCCAATGCTCTTCTCCTGTTGTCGGCATAACTCTTCTATCTTGACTGGGCTACTTGTAACCGGTCTCGGATAACACGGATGTTCTGTGATGATTCCGAAACAAGATCTGGTCCAAGCCACTGTTTCTCACCTACCTCGTCCCAACACAACGGGGAACGACAACTTCTACCATATAGTGCTTCAAAAGGAGCCATCTGAATGCTAGACTGATAGCTGTTATTGTAAGCGAATTCAATTAATGCCAAATGCTCACTCCAATTACCACCGAAATCAATCATGCAAGCTCGCAACATATCTTCCACTATCTGATTGGTTCTTTCAGTCTGTCCATCTGTCTATGGATGAAAAGCAGTACTAAAATTCAGACGAGTACCCAAAGACTCTTGCAGTCCCTTCCAGAAATGTGAAGTAAATCTGGGGTCTCGATCAGATACTATATTCACTGGGATACCATGCAATCTCACCACTTCCTTTATATACAAAGCAGCCAATACATCAATCGTCCACTTGGACTTAATTGGTAAGAAATGAGCCGACTTTGTCAATCGATCGACAATCACCCATATCGCATCAAATCCACCACGAGTCCTAGGTAGACCCATAATGAAATCCATGCCAATGCTTTCCCACTTCCATTGGGGTATGTCGAGTGGTTTCAATTTCCCTGCTGGTCTGAAATGTTCGGCCTTAACTTGCTGACATACCAAACATCTACTCACAAAATCTGCAACTTCTCTTTTCATATTCGGCCACCAAAAGGACCTTTTCAAATCTTGGTACATCTTAGTGCCTCCAGGATGAATGGTATATCTGGATCTATGAGCTTCCTCAAGAATTTTGTTCTTTATTGTAGCCTCATCCGGAACACAAGTTCTGCCTTTAAATAATAATCTACCATCATCGGCCAACATGAAGTCAGGTCTGCTGCTCAAGCTTCCCTTGATCTCTACCAACTCGGGGTCATTATCTTGCAAGGACTTGATCTCTATCAATAATTCAGGTTTAAGTTGAATCTGAGCAATCAAGATCCGATCATTGTCAATATTAAGATCCATACTAGATAATTGTTCCAACAACCTCCATTCTTGTAACATGAGACTTGACAATCTAGCTACCGGCTTCCGGCTTAATGCATCTACCACAACATTACCTTTGCCAGGATTATACTCAATCGAGAAGTCGAAGTCTTTCAAGTACTCCAACCATCTCCGCTGCCTCATGTTGAGTTCCTTCTGAGAAAATAAATACTTCAAACTCTTATGATCTGAGAACACTGTAAAGGTTTCTCCATACAAGTAATGCCTCCATATCTTCAAAGCAAACACGACTGCAGCAAGTTCCAAATCATGAACAGGATAATTATCTTCGTGCTTCCTCAACTGTCTAGAGGAATAGGCAATCACCTTCCCATGCTGCATGAGTACACAGCCTAAGCCAATACCTGATGTATCAGTATAAACAACAAATCCTCCTTCACCAGAAGGTAAAGCCAAAACAGGTGCAGTAGTCAAACACTCCTTCAGAGTCTGAAAGCTTCGCTGACAATCATCTGACCAATCAAACTTATTCTCCTTGCGGGTTAATCTTGTCATAGGTACTGCAATCTTGGAGAAATCTTGAATAAATCTTCGATAATAACCGGCCAGGCCTAGAAAACTTCTAACTTCTGTCACACTGGTAGGCTGTTCCCAATTCTTCACTGCCTCAACCTTCGAAGGATCAACAGAAATACCGTTCTTCGTAATGATATGTCCTAGAAAGGACACCTCTTGCAGCCAGAATTCACACTTACTGAACTTAGCATATAGTTGATGATCTCTCAACAATTGTAATGCCATTCTCAGATGTTCAGCATGTTCCTCCTCATTCTTAGAATAAATCAGGATGTCATCAATAAAGACCACGACCCATTGATCAAGATAGGGCCGAAATGCATCGTTCATCAACTGCATGAAAGCCGCTGGTGCATTTGTTAGACCAAAAGGCATAATGACAAACTCAAAATGACCATACCTGCTGCGGAAAGCCGTTTTATAAATATCCTCTTCTTTAATTTGCAACTGGTGATATCCAGATTGAAGATCGACCTTAGAGAAATATTGAGCTCCCGCTATCTGGTCAAATAACTCGTCAATCCTCGGCAAGGGATATTTGTTCTTGACAGTTTGCTGGTTTAATTGCCGATAATCAATGCACAGCCTCATCGAACCATCTTTCTTCCTGACAAATAGTACAGGGACTCCCCACGGAGAAGTACTAGGACGAATAAAACCCTTCTCAAGTAATTCCATCAGTTGCTGCTTCAGTTCCCTCAGTTCCGCAGGAGACATACGATAAGGAGCCTTAGAAATAGGAGCTGTGCCAGGAATAAGATCAATAGAAAAGATAACTTCCCGCTCAGGTGGAAGTCCTGGTAGTTCTTCTGGAAAGACATTAGGAAAATCTCGGACAACAGGAATGTCCTTGATCTCCATCTACTGCTCAGGAGTTATACAAACAAAGGCTAGAAAAGCCTCACACCCATGCCTCAAAAGCTTATCAGCTCGAAGAGCCGAGATGAGCGGTACGGAGTTATGGTGCTTGACTCCCGTAAAAGATAAACTAGAATGTCCAGTAAAAGTCACTGAGCTAGAACTACAGTGAACATTGGCCTCATACTTGGCCAACCAATCTGCTCCTAGGATTACATCATAATCCTTCATGTCCATACAAACCAAATCTACTGGAAAGTTCTGTTCACCAATCATAACCTTACTAGAAGGATAGAAATACTGGATTGTTGATCTAGTGCCAATAGGGGTTGAAATCTCTAACGGAGTATTCATCAAAACAGGTTCCACAACTAATGACTTAGCAAATCTCCGAGAAATAAATGAATGTGTTGCACCAGTATCAAAGAGAGCAAATGCGGGCTTATCGATTATAGTAAGGGTACCTTCGACGAGTCCGCCATCATCAGAAATCCCAGTTTCATCTTCATGTAAAGCTTGAAGCTTGCCTTGTGGTTTCTTGAAGACTAGAGGTTTTACCGGTGTAGCTTGTTTCGATATGAGAGGACAATTGGGGATACGGTGCTCCTTGCTTCCACATCGCAAACAGGTGCCTTGCTTGCGCCAGCACTCCTCTATCTTGTGACCCGGACGATCACAATAGTTGCACACGCCCTTGAATGGAACAATAGGGCCAGGCTTCTTGTCTTCATGCCTCGGCATCTTGCCCTTCCACGATCCGGACCCGCTCCACGAACCAGGTCCACTAACAGGCCTCTTCTTGGTATACCCGGGTTTGACACTCTTGGAACCCGTAGGTAATTCTTTCTTGGTGCATTTCCCACGGATTCTCTCCGTCATCTCAAGAGTATCCTCTAGAGAGTGGAAATCTCCATCGGTGCCAATTGGTTGATATAATGAAGCTTCAATCCATTGAGAAAGCGCTTCGCCTTCATCTTCTCGGTGGAAATGAGATGAGTAGCATAACGAGAAAGTCGTGCAAATTGAGCCTCATACTCTGCCACGGACAAACCTCGCTGTTTCAAGGCCGCGAACTCTGCCGCTTTCTTCTCTTGCACTCTATCAGAAAAATACTTGCTGTTGAAGAGTTCTTCGAACTCTTCCCACATAACTTGCCGATCACCGAGAGTTTCCTTGATAGAATCCCACCAAGTACGTGCATCATGTTCCAGTTGAAATGTGGACAAAAGGACACGCTCCTGGTTGGTGCATTGCATAACTTCAAAGATTCTCTCCATCTCATCTAGCCAGTGCTCGGCTTGGTCAGGGGCAGTCGAACCAGCGAATCTAGGCGGGTTCATTCCGCGGAAGTTCCGGTATAGATCACCGGTGCCATGCGGTGCCGCTCCTGCCTGAGCTACTTGTCGAAGGGCCTGAATAAGGCCTTGCACCGTACGCTGTAGGTTCCTCCATTCAGCACGATCAGCTGCCATCTACACGAGAAATAGATTACTTAGGTTTAATCAAGATAAATAATTACACGATTAAGAAACGAACTTAACCCAAGTTTCTACCCATTCTCACCAGGTCAGGTCCTAGACTTTTACAAGGTTAGGGATCTAATGCACCTAGACACGACCAAAAACTCGGTACCTGGCGGAGGTAATCGGTCCGAAGACCACTCGCGCAAGTGTGCGACCTTCCCGATAGGCGTAGCCTAACGTTCGGACAACACCTTTTGATATACCGATTATTGGGATGCAATGCAAGAAAACCTAAAGCTTAGGAAACCTAGGAATGTGAAACCTAGGCTCTGATACCAACTAAACTGTCACGCCCCGAACAAGGCAGAAATATCAGGACGTATAGTTAGGGACACGCTGGCAAGAGAGAGAACTAATCTAAAATAATACACAAGTGCTACAAGATGGAAATACTAAATGATCATTAACAAACCACAACTGATACAATAACCTCAAGTTCAACTTAATACAACTGGAATAATCAACCACTAAAACTCAATAACATGACTGAGACTAAAAGCTCTCCAAAACACAACTAAAGAAAGATAACACACTACTAACACACTAGAACTGATACACTCAAGACATCACTCCTGCCCTTCCCCATCGGTAAGCGCGTCACCTGAAAAGCCTGGAAAGGGGGGAAAACACAACTATGAGCTGACGCTCAGTAGGAAATAACAGACAGGTATAAGTGATTAACAGTTTAATTACATTTTAAAATGTCATGCTACAAATGATAAAAATAATAAAAAGATAACGGTCATATCACGAAACAGAATTCAAAGATCTTGCAAGGTCAAGAAATATAATGAATATAATAGTAAGACAAGAATTTACTACAGGAGATAACGATAAAAAGTTGGCCATATCAAGACAATTCAAGTCATGTCAAGCACGTATGTAATTTCATTTCCACGTCCAAGTAATAAGCAAGTAAAGTAACCACAAGTAGAGTATAGAACAGTGAAGAGTGGAAAGTGAAAAGTAGTAGAAAGTAATGTAGAGAGTAGTGGAGAGAGTAGTGGACAGTCCTAGATTTAACACATGTCAAGTACTGGTGCCAAATGCCACACCTAGTCATTCACCTCCCCGGGGGTACACGTAGTGTTCGGGCGCTCTTCCCAGGACCAGACCGAGCCCTTAATTGTTTGCCAGGCATTAATTTCTTTGGATCAAAGATCCCACGAATCTAGACTTCCACAGTTTATGGCCAGAATTCCAAGGTTTAAACTAAGTAGCAATAACAACTTCACGTAGGAAAGAGATTCATTTCCAGAATTTCAAGGTAAGTATAATCATCAAAGAGATCGAAACCAAGTCACAACAAGAGTTAATCGTGCTGCGCTACTGTAAAACAGCAGCAATCAAACAAGCTAATCAACATATTAATCCTAATCACCAAGTTAAGATATAATGATTAACCATTATCATTTGCATTAAGACAATTGCCAAGAAGCTGATTCAAGATGATAAGGCAAAGAACAACTCCCACAGGAGTGAAATAGAATGCATTAACAGAGATTTAGTTACACCATTAACCACTAATTATGTGGGTTTCTATTTAATCTTGTATGCATTGAAATGAAGATGATAAACGGTATGTTTTTACACTAAGTTTTCATGTATGGACCAATGTTAATTGAAACTAAAAAGGGTACATGAATAGGTCATTAGTTCCTCAAAAATGTAGTTTTCAATGTGATTAGGTTGAATGGATTGATTCTCCAATGATCCGGATTGATCCCCGGGTCAAAAACATCATTAATGGGGTCATACAGGGCATGGGTCGACCCATTGGGTCGACCCCTGGCATTCCAGGAGCCTTCCTGGGTGTGGGTCGACCCATTGGGTCGACCCCTCAAAAAAAAAGCTTCATGGGTCGACCCATTGGGTCGACCCCCTTCACTGGGTGCATGGGTCGACCCCATGGGTCGACCCCTACACTTCCAGAAGCGACGGGTGATTCCGTAAACCATGAAAACTCAATGATTTGGGGTCTAAATGAGTTGGGATTTTAACCAAATGCTCTAGGGTTCTTAATATACATACTAAGGTCATAAAACAAGAGATTGAAACAAGAAATTTGCTGAAAACTCAATCGAATCATAACCTATTTATGATGAATACATGAAGAACCTAGTTCTTGACATGCATCTACTAAAACGTAGATTTCTCTCAATATACACAACGGAATTTGGGGCTTTTTATATCAAAAGAAAGCTAACTTAATGATGAATCCAACCATATACTATAAGCCCTATGTGGATCAAGTTATCTAATCCAAAAACAGCCCGAAAATCAAGCTTCTACTTGAAGAACATAATATACATCAAATTCTAGACATGCTCTTACTAAAAATCAAAATTCTCCAAGTATGCTCAATGAAATTTGGGGCTTTCTACGTTAAATGAAAGCTAACAACATGCTGATTACATCATGTAAGTTAATTAGAGTTTGGTTGTTAGATCCTACCTCAAATCGGAGAGAGAAAACTCAAACCCTAGGATGAAGAACACTTGGATAGCACCTCACAAAACGCTCGATTTGTCCACGGACACCTAATAAAAATTGGGGCTTTTGCCACCAATGGATAGAGCTTGATGAGAGGAACAATTTGCTATACTCATGATCAAGATTTGGTTGAGAATTTCTACCTCAATCGATGGATCAAAGAAGGATGAAGGAAAGCCAACGGCCTGCTGACCCACCTCCACAAATCGAGCTAGATCTCTCCAGATCTGAAACTTCAGCGAACCCCACAGTAGCCAAATGAAAGAAGACTCGTAGGGCTTCATTTTGATAGCTCATAGAGCTTCTGGAGCCTTCGGAATTGGGAGTATTCACTGCTGCAAGCTACGTGTTTAGAAACAGCGCCGAAATCCTTGACTTGACCAAACTATGTCGGCAGCACGTTTTGGGGCTAAGTTTACCTCAAATTGATTGAGGGTAAATGTTCCTTACATTGTGGCCTTCCATTTGCCCCTGATTTCAGATCATTTGGTCGAGTATTGAGGTCGAATTTCGCGTTTTAATCTAAGGGTTAGGTAAAGGGTCAAAAGTGTGCACTTTTGGGTTTAAACTCTAAATAGATCTTACCACGGATCTACAATGGCCTAATGCCAGAAGGAAAAGTTGTTATCTACATCGACCTTAATCTATTTACTATTTTTACAGATTTTTCTAAGGTAGTCGGATTTTTACTTATATTATTCCGTAAATAGTTAAATGTTAAGTTCGGAAAACTAAGTTCACTAATTCGGCATAATAAATGATTTTCTTAGGCTTAAATGTAGAAGACAAAGTTTCTAAACAAAATTAATTCTACAAGATGTGATTTTTGGGGATTTTTAGAAAATAGTTGAAAAATGACTTATTCTATTAATTAATTAATTAATCTAATTAATTTGGATAATTCTCATTAATTCGAATAACTTCAAATAAATTCTAAATAATTACAAATAACTTTCTAAATAAATTTTTAAAGAATTTGGGGTCTTACACCTACCACTAGACATAGCCTTCTTACGGCATGCGTGTACTGACCCACCAGGGAGTGGTGGAGCGGCTTACCTGAGAGAGATGATTTTTAGGCTGGTTACCGTAGGGCCCCCACGCGCAGCCGAGTCCGAGCTTTGGAGGAAGAACCAGCTAGAGGATCTAACATAGGGCGCATGGTCTGTGTGTGCACACTTGGTTGGGGGCGATGGACCCGTGCTGACGAGCGTGACCCCAGCTAGTCCTTATTTTATGTTCCTAGCTACTAGTACGGTGTCTCAGTCTCGATCTGGGACTTGGTAGGGAGACACCTGAGGCTGTGGACTAAGTCATCAGTGGATGCATCCGGCCTTACTTATGATGGGTAGTGCTCCCGTCACGTGACGTGAGTTTTTTCATGAGTCGAGTTTTCGCTTCGCGTCTACGAGACGTGATTTCACGTGCGATTTTTGGGTGTGTTACCTAGGTAGAGCTCTAGGGGCTCTGGCGAGCGTCACCGTGGGCTTTCCCCCTAGACTGCGTGAGTTCTCGACGATGTGCTCATTTTTCCCCGTAGCGTGGCTAGGGTGGTTTGTTGTTTGGTGGTCCCCCGATGGTGAGATCGGGGCGTGTTTTCTGGTACAGTTGGAGTAGCTGTAGAGCCGAGGTTTTATCGGCCACCGTGTTTACTATTCCTATTGTTATTGTTATTCTTACTATTGCTGCTTTTCGTGCCACCATTTTTTACGGTTGGGGTTCCACGGGACCCCTACTGAGCTAGTGATAAGAGGCTCACCCCTGCTTTTCAAGTGCAGCGGTTCTTCCTCGAGGTTTGAGGGTGCTGTGCGGAGGTTCTTAGTTGCCAGCTCGTCGGGCCGAGTGTTCACTCGGTGTTAGGTACGTTTCTGGCCTTAGACTGTACTTTCTATTGGACTGGACTCTGCTATAGTTGTTTATTTATTTTTGTTAATTGTTGAATTATCCTGCTTTATTTTCTATTTCTTTGTACCTCCACACTCCTTTCAACCCTTCCGAGTCTTCGGGCTCGTGGGTGGCGGGCTGAGGTTCGAGTCGCGTCGGTTCCTTTCGGTACTCGGATCTCGGGTCACTACAGCTTATGTCAACTTGAATATATTCCTGAATAGGTTCCTAAGACAACATTATATTTTGTGGTTCTAGAACTCCTTCTACATCTACTTTGCTCCCACTATTCCCACCAACACTAGATACTTGCAACCTTTACTAACGCTAGATACTTACAACCTTTACAATATCCGATCAAATGTATCCCCTAAATTACCATGACCTTGTGTTAGCACAACAAATCAAGGTGACTTAGTCAAGTTGATTCATCATCACGGAGAAAGTATAGATTAGTGTTATAGCCCTTATGGTAGCACAACAAAGCTACAACATTTGTCTACCTCTCTTAAAGGTATCAATATGCCATAGACTTAAACTAACCCTTAAGTCAAATGAGCCTTGTAGTAGCACAACAAACCCATTTAAAATAAGGATTAGCCTTAGGTCTATAATCATGGTGGGCAATGTGGTATATTCTTAATAATTCATGTTTAGTGGGACAGTCTAAAACCTTAACACGCTTAAGGTCAATCATTCTCCATTTCCATATCTCATATGGTATGGAAGACATTGACTTAAACAGAACCTCATTCAAAAGATAAGCAGCAGTCTCTAGGGGATGACTCCCCAGAGAGACAAGGGTAACCCGACAAAGCTTATTGTGGACTGTACCATGTCCAACAAGGTACGATTTCTCGTTTCTACCACTCCGCATAGCAGAGGTGTGCAAGGAAGTGTCCATCAGGACAATATGTCATTATCCCTTAGGTACAATGTGATATATGTACTTAAGTATTTTTCTCCTCGATCCGATCAAAGAGTTTCAATATCTTTTCCAATTTATTTCTCCACTTCACTCTTAAACTCTTTAAATTTCTCAAAAGCTTCATATTTGTACTCATACTAAAGCAAGAGACATTGTTAGTGAAAGTAGTGACGTAAGAAAATTCGCCTCTAGCCTTAGTGGAATTAAATCCACATACATTAGAATATATAAGTTTAAGTAACTCCACGGCTCTTTCTCTATGTCTATTAAATGAAGAATTGGTCATATTACTTATGAGGTTTAATTCACACGTTGTAAATGATTCATAATGAAATGGATTGAAACATCCATCTTTATACAATATGTGAACTCTTTCCTCACTAAGATGACCAAGCCAATTGTGCTAGTGATAGGCTTGATTTACATCAATCCTCTTCCTATTAGGAAGCATATCCACACTAACTTTAGGAGCACTAGTGCTTAGAATAAACAAATCATTACATAAACTCCCACTGGTAAACTCTTTATCATTCAAGAACATTACACAACTATTGTTTCCAAAACTAATATTAAAACCCCAAGAGTTTAAAGTAGAATTGGAATTAATATTCTTGATGATGGAAGAAACATAATGCAATCTATCTATTCTAAATGACTCCTGAAGGCATCTCAAGGTCAGTAGTCTCTACTGAAATGGCAGCAACTCTTGAACCCGTAGAACACCCTTGACCTTGATTAAGTGCCTTCTATTTGTCAACATCTGAAGCTTCACCAAGCTTCTGCTTTGCCTTCCCTACAAGATGCAATGTGTAGTTCTTCTTCTAGTAGCCATCCTTATGGCAATGCAAGTACTAGCCTTAGTCTCTCATAGTCCATCTCTCTTGATGGCCATAGCCAACGGTAACTATTGCTTAACGTTGTCATTCTCAAAGACCTGCTAAGCCCCCTTCTACTTGTTGGTCTTACCAACAAATATTAATAAGGAGGTACAAACAATAGCTCATCAAGAACATAGACCATTTCCTTTTAGTCGTGAGAACTATTCTTAACTCCTTGAGCCAGTCACAAATATTTGATTCAGTGAATCCTTGTTGGCATCTATTATGCCACAACAATACGTGATTCGACATTATTAATCCAAAAGAGAGATGCATGATATAACATTATAGACATTCAATTAAAATATGGTCTTTTATCTTAGTTTAAAGCTCCCACTAATTTTCGGTGACTTTATATAACCCCCATTATGTAAAGACGGGAAACTCTGCCAGTTTCCTAGTAGGGACTAGAATCCCATTAACATTATAGTAGTGGTCTTATAGTAGCACAACAAACCACCCTATACTTAATGAGTAAGCAACTCTTGTCTATTATAATTTCTTGTAATTTCTAGTTTTATTCGGCCTTCTTAACACTTATGATCTTGTGGTAGCACAACAAATCACAAAGTCTGGTTAGGTTACACCCATTATTACACTGTGAGCATGGATTTACGATGCAGCCCTTGTGGTAGCACAACAAAGTTACACCAATCCTCCACCCCACACATGGCATAAGCATGCCGTAGTTTGGGTCACTAAACCCTTACTAAATCGACCTTGTGGTAGCACAACAAACCTTCCTAGTTCAAGGCCAACTCACCCAAACTATAATAATAGAAGGCCACATGGGTCATTTTTAAAGCCTCACATTTGCAACCTAATATTGATCGAAGGGGGGATTTTTAAATTTTATTTTGTCTCATCAAATAGTGGTACATAACATATATATCACATGATATATATTTACCATACCTTATAAAAATAGATTAAAAATCTAATCTAAAATAGACAAATAAGAAACACATGCTATGGTTGAGTATGGATAGCTTATTGTGACCTAACTAGAGCCAAATAGTTAGTCACCAACTCCTAAACATCATCACATGATAAACCATACACATCACATGCATATAGGCACTTAGATGGATCCTGGCAACATACAACTAGCTGCTCGATCAAATGGCACCTCCTGTTGATGGATAATCCTTGTCCTCATATACACGCCTCCACAAAATCTTCAAATATACTTACATGTATAAAACTACAGCCAACTAGCTAAATTTTACATTTAATAGAAATAAAGATGCCTTATGGCGAGTACATAACTGAGAGGGAGGTAAAATTTACAACACGGAATATAGAGAGAGGAGGGAGGCACGCAGGCCCCATAAAATACATCCATCAACATAAATAATCATTCACCATTCATCACATGAAGGCAACAACCACATCTTTTTTTTAAAGCAAAACCAGGATTTATTTCATTATGAAAGAGTCTTGCTTACAGTATCACCGGGGCATACCCCTGTACTACAATTGATAAAGCAAAACCTGAACACTATCATGTAATGAGGGAATCTGAGGCTGGGCAGACCGATCTTATCTAAGACCACATCACCTCTCGTCATCGGTGGCAACTCCACTAAAGAATGAAAGTTTCTATTTTGGGCTGAGATTTTTGCATGAGTGGCTAAAGAATCGGCCAATGTGTTTCCCTCTCTATGCACATGACTCACTGATGATTTGCCCATCAATGCTTGAATTCTCCGCCACCACACTGTAGTCTCCCAGCTAGGTGTCCTCCTGGTGTGGATAGCCTGCACCAACAGTGCAGAATCTTAATATATGGCCGATAGAGGAAGATCGTATCGGGCAACTAATTGAAGACCATCATGCATTGCCCTTGTCTCTGCTATGAGGCTGTTCCCCATCGCATAGAAAAAGGTAACAACCACATCTAAATGTTGTCCATATTCACCCAATCATCGCACCCATGGCATGGTTCAATAAAATTTTATTTTCTCATAATAAAATAATTTTGGCCTTAAAACATGAGTTTCAATCAAATTTGATATTTTAATTATTTTAAAAATACATTTAATCAAATTAAATCTAGCATCAAAGGTGAAATTTAATTCTAAAAATTTCGCCCTTTTTTGGGATTTTATAACTACAGTAATAGAATAATTCTATTTAAAAAAAATAAATTTCCTAAATTAATCATCACATGAAAATTAGGAAACTTATTTAAAATTAGAATTTCTAAAATTTCCAATTGTAGGTCATGGTATCTCGGGTTCAGAATAGAGGAAAATAGATTTAAATCTTATTTAAATCCAAAATAGAATAATTCTATTTTAAATTGCAATAATAGAAAATTTTTATTAAAATAAATTCCCTAAATTAATCATCACGTGATAATTTGGAAAAAATATATAAAAATTTTGAATTTCAAAAAATTCCTAACTGTAAGTCGTGGCATGCCGAGCTTAGAACGAAGAAAATTGGATTTAAATCTTATTTAAATCCTTTAATAGGCTCGTAGGGCGCATTGCGCCAAGGACCACAGCCCCATGGCTGCTAGTCCGTCGCGTTGACACACAGCCATCTGTGGTGGACCATGGCACACAGTGTCATCATCTTCCTCCTCATCGCACAAGATGCCCTAGCCGCGCTCGTGTGAACTCTTCGCTGCCGCCATCGCCAGGGGCGGCTCCCTCCGGTGTAAGCCGGCCATCCAGTGGCCCTGGCGAGATCGTGGGAACGTTGGTGAATGACTGGCAGGGTTCCCGGAGCTACTCGTCGCCTCACGCCACCCCGAAGAGGGGTTTCTTAACCTCGCAAACAGCGTGATCAACAGCTCTGGCTGTTGATTCCTTTGATCGTGAAGTAACTCCGTTGGTTGGCTACCCTGAGTGACCATCCGCTAGGGCTACCTTAAGAAGCCTATGTGTTCTTCCGCTGCTCCAGCAACTTGTTACAGGTGGGTGGTGTGAGCCCCCAGAGGGAGTGTGAGCCTCTTAGGCAACTAGAGTTGCCAGTGACTTTACTCCCACATTGGATTCCACAAAGAGTTGGACCGGCTTATAAGAAAAGAAATCTCCTATCTCAACGCCTAGGTTTTAGGGAAGGATAAATGGTTCCTAACAAATGGTGTTTAAGTCCAACCTTTGTCGGTCTAATGTGGCGTATCAATACATCCTTTCGCATGATCGGGTGTAACTTCGATCGACGCGTAGCCAACGAGGGCATCGGCCTTGTAAAGGGAGAGGTATTGTTACGGGTGGGTGGTGTGAGCAGAGGGAGTGTGAGTCCCTTAGCCAACTAGAGTTGCCAGTGACTTTAGTCCCACATTGGATTCCACAAAGTGTTAGACTGGCTTATAAGAAAAGGAATATCCTACCTCAACGCCTAAGTTTTGGGGAAGGATAAATGGTTCCTAACACAACTCCCCTTGATTGTGGGCAAAGCCCCATGGTGGGCACCATCGTCAACATCCTGAGGAACCGTTGGCACCCTGGAAGACACCAACCATCTCCCTAGATGATCCCACCTCCATCCACATGCAGACCGACCCCATCTCATGGGGTTGTTCTTCAACCACAAAAATCCCAGAAAAATAGATGCCAAAATCACATAAAATTCCAAAAAAAAAGTGGGAATCACGATTGATCAACGTGGCTCTGATACCATTATAAGAATCTAGGCCGAGATCAAGAAGAACGTAGTGAAAACTAGAAATTAAAATTTTAACCCGGCCTAGTTGATCGCTCTAGTGTGATTCCCGATGACAATATAGAACTATGGGGTTCAATTTTACCTCTGTGATGCTCAAATCGCAGTGAAGAGAAATAATATGTCGTGGCAGTAATCAACTGCGCTAGTGCATGGCCTCTAGCAGTATCCACACGGGGGACAAACGGTGGAGTCCTCTCTCTGCAACGCTCTACAAACACGCTCCTCTGCAACGCCTCGACATCATCTCTACGCTGGAGATGAGAGGGAGATGATAAAGAGGGGAGAGAATGGGGTGGCCCCCTGCTGGGAAACCCTAGATGGTTGGCCTAGGGTTCTCCCACTTCTCGGTCTTTCACAAAAAATCTCATAAGTCTAATATTACGAATATGCTTCCACCGCCCATAACCCTAATGTGTGTGACCCTCTAGGTCGAGTGTCAGTTTGGTTTTTTGCCTAATAAGCTTAAGAACTCCTTCTTAACTTTTTCACATTAATAATTAACATGAAATTAATTATTTAATCATCTCGTTACTTAAATAATTATTTAATCATCTTATGATAAATAATCATCTCATGATTATTCCTCTGATGGACTTTCAGGCCACGGTAAGCACCAAGCAACACTCAGTGATCCCATAAGATAAAGTGGTTCTATAAAACCACTCTAGGACCTTTCCGTTAGTAGTTACCACACAGCTATAGTTCTTCATTCATACTCAATGCCGCTGGTCATAATTAAGGATATGGTCATACTGTCAAACCCTTCTTATCTATGACCTGATGAACGTACTCCAAGTCCTAATGAAAAACTCCTTTTCCATTGAACTATCTACCTTGGCCAAGGATTTAATTGAGTACCATTCATAAGGTATTCTCTCTCATGGTATATCCGAGAGTGAATGATCCACTATTGTCACTCAATTACATTCGCACGTATTCTGCTGTATCTGCATACCTGAGCATCCAAGACTTATGGATAAAGTCCCTTTGCTAGGAATCAAAATACAAAAGTCCTCATGCAAGGTATCTTTGGTGACTCATGTCCAAGGATCAACTGTGCTACTGTGACGTACTAAAGAATCTCTTGGTTGACAGTTAGATATAATTACTATCTAAAGATTCACGATCAAATCAGTTCAGTGAATCTTATTCTTGTAATGGGCACATGCACATATATCTTAGTGTCTTTACACCAGTGACTGCTGTAGGCGCCTGGGATTGGCGGGGTGGAGATGGACCGAAGTGAGAGAGAGGTTGGAAAGAATTCTTCTTCCCACTGCTTCTCTTCCTCCCTACGTGGCTCACGCTCACGTTCCCTACAACGAGAAGAGTTAGAATATATGCCACAACGTGATCGCCAGAGGTGTTTACCTGAACCTCACAGGAGTAGAATGATCACTTGTAAATTCCTCAAGTTGGGATAACATAAGGTCGCGACTTCTCCATCCTCAGCCGGCCAAGGGTAGAGAGCCCTGCTACGTCCTGGAATGCCAAAGAAACCCTGCAAATAATGACCAAAGCTCACAGCAACAAAGAAAAGAACGCCATCAGTCTCACGTAGTGTAGCAATAGTTCTAGAGATTATCGAAAGAGGGATTATGGGGGCGTGATTACCTGGGGGTGGTGGGAAGGGGGGATGGTCGATACTTTGGACCACCCGCCTTCCTATTTGTTTAAAAGGGAAACCTCTTATAGGATTCTAGGTAGCACTAATATGATATGAATGCAGCCGAGGAAGGGGGATTGCAAAGAAAAATGGGAAACAACGAGGCGGAAAGATCAAACTCAGAGGATGGCCAAGCTCGTCGCTAGCCAGCAGCGCGGTTTGGGGAAGGTGAAGAACAAACTCCTTACTTCAGAGCCTTGCTCCTAAGCTCCGATTGTTCCTTGCTGGAGGATCTCTCCAGCACCCTCGTCCAACCTGCCAAGCAACGACAGTAAAAACAACCAGGAAAACTCTCTCTTTCCAACCTGTTGAAAGTCGAAGCCTCCCACCAAACTCCCGAGATTCGAACCCCCTCCTCTCTCGTCCCCCCGGAGTTTTGTACTTCGAGGCTCCATCTAGAAGTCTCAAATGGGTCGTGGGAACGATAGTGGGTGACGAGGGAGAATGGTCCCGAGTGTGGCGGGAGAACATGCCACGTTTTTTTACCAGCGGTTGCCAAAAGGCAGCTAGGGTGTTTGCCTCCTACCAGGGGATAGGCGGCCAGCAGAGTGGCCTTCCAAAGGCCTGGGCGGACAAGGTAATGGCCTTCTAGATGGGATGAGGGTGACCAGCATTTGGGCCTTCTAGCAACCTGAGCGGCCAGAGGAGTGGCCTTTTAGTGTAGAGGGTGGCCAGCTATGTGGCCTCCTAGGGGCAGAGGGCGGCCATCGCCCTTGCCTTCTAGGGGGTGGGTGGCCAGTGGTTTGGCCGCCCAACCCATGGGCCCTTGGCCTCTTTGAGTGAGAGTGGCCCATTAATGGAAATGTGCTTGGGCTGGACTATAAAATCATAAACGCCGATAAACCGGGTAAGACGACTGCATCACCTACATGATGGTCCAACTGGGGATCAGTGGGATGTCCGAAATTAGGCATCTACAAATGCCTCTCCGGAACATCCATTTTTCAAGGGAGTCTGGCGGACTGATAAATGGGTGTTTCGGTAAAGAAACAAGCCTAATCAAGACAGCCCGCTCAAGGAAATTCTCAAGCAGAAATCGAGCTTCATGCAGGGTCGCATGAGCATTGAGCAATAAGATGAGTCATGGGAAAGGGGAGGAAGGATAATTGTCTAAGAGGGCTTGTATCTGCAGTCGCATGGGACCCCCTAGCATAGCGCTGCAGGACTTGAGGGGATGAACACAATCCTGCTCAAGGAGATACAAGACCTAAAACAAGGGAAAGTAAAAATCATGATAGGAGAATCAATGACCTGTCAAATCTCAAAACACTCAAGACGGTCACACATAAAACATGATTTCAGCCGTTAAATCGGAGTGGAATCACGTAGACTCATTCACATAAGTTCGACAAGATTGGAAAACATGGGAAATCGACGCAAGGTCAAAGGATGATGCGGGGCCAAAACAACGTGACGTCCCTTGCTTTGCTTGCGAATTCCCCAAATGACATGGATGCATGCATTTTTTTGTGTGCTTTCTTGTTTTGTTCTTTTTGTTTTGTTTTAATTGGTGGTGGGACTAAAGAGGGACCTATATGATGCATGCTGGGTTTAAAGGAAAAAAAACCTATTCTAATGCAAAAGCCAGAGGATTTATCTGCCTACCTCCGAGCGATCGGTCAAGAGTTCGAGAAGTCTGTAGTCCTATGCTTGGTGATAGACGTAGTCCAGAATCTGATGGGGATCATCGTTCTACGGTTGTCATTGAGCATGGTCGAGAATTCGGGAGGTCCGTCATCCCGTATTGGGTGGCAGGCGGCCATCGAATAGTTTAAGGAGTATAAACCCTTCATGATTTTTATTAAAGAGGAACTCGAGGTTTATACGCCCGAAATTATTAGCCTCCGGCATTCTACCTAGAAATGCAAGTGGTAATTTTGATGACATCGCGCTGACGCTTGGTATAGCCTTTGTTGTCTACAGCTGCACTAACACACATTAGACAAGTTCACAAATGATAATAATGAATATTGATGATAAACATGAAACACTAATTATCATTTTTGGCAAATTGTGAGCTTGAAGCAAACAGTACTGCGGTCCTTTTCCTGGGCTCAAAGTGGCCAAATGCCTCGCCTTCTTAAGATAGGGGGCGGCCACATATGCAGCCTTTTAGGATGGGATGGGCAGCCAACGACTTGGCCGCCCATCTGTTCTTATCCCATGGACTGAAGAGTCCAGAATAGATGGGTTTCTCTTCCATAAATCACCCAAGGTGGGTGCCCCTTGTTATCATGCCAGGGTTCATGACGGAGGGAAGAAAGCGACTGAGCGATGGCGTCCTCCTCCTCCGATCCATCTAGAAGCAGGGAGGTCGTTGTCCTCACCGACATGCAAGGACACTTGAGTGCATTAGTGAGAGAAAGCCAGGTAATGGCATGGCTTGTGGGTGTGTTGGCGTGTGGGGGGAAAAGTGATTTTCTTATTGATTGATTTCTCTTTCTACAACTGTTTCAACCTATCCCAGCTTTCCCGGGGGCAAGACATGCCCGCCGCTACGGCTGGCTCCATGAGCTACTGGCAGTTGTGACACCCGACATGAGGGTATTTATGCACCGGTGGCACCTTCCGTGCTTGATCGTCATGGGGAAACGTCTCCATGGTATGAGATGGATTTGGGAAGCCCTGGGTGCACTGATTGAGCTGTGGCACCCAGACACGCACACTTTTGTGTTTCATGAATTCGAAGCTTCAGTGCTAGTGTAAGAAGTCGACTTCCTATTCTAGTGGAGTGACTTAGAAGCAGGTGACTTGATCGATCTCCCTCCTTGGGAGGAAGTCATGACGGAGATTGTGTGAGATAAGGGCGAGGTTCGACGGATGACTGATCAGCGGGGGATACTAGTTGACCGCCTAGCCTAGTGGCTGCTGAGCCAGGTGAAAGATAAATCAGTGGAGGTAGATCGGCTGATGCGTGGAGTGATGTTGTGCCTTGGCGAGGCATTGCTCTTCCCCACGTCTGGAGACGTGCTGAGGAGAGAGCATGTGGGGCTCCTCACTCTCCTATGGATTGGGCACTCCCTCTCCCGTATGGTACTCGCCCATTTATACTGTGGACTTACTCAGATGAGTCTGGGCGGCAACACCATGGGGAGCCTCTACTTACTGCAAGTGTGGACGACAGTCCACCTGAGCTTTGACTTCGACGACACGGTGACTACTGCTTCTCAAATCTTTGAGAAGAGTGATATGCACTATACTCGTCGTCAAAAGCCGTGCCATAATTTCAAAATAAGTTACCACACTCACCCACTAAAAAGATATTAAATATAAGTAGAGTGGTAAGAACGGGTCGATCCCACGGAGAAGAAAATTTCTTTTAAGCAAGTTGGAAAATCCTTATGTTTTGAAAACTAAATTTAAGTGAGCTTTTGAGAACTAAACTAAAATTGCATGAACTTGCGACTGAAAATAAACCTATCTAAAGAATTTGAGAGGGTTGAGAAGAGAATTTGAAAGGAGACAGAAATAGAAAATAAAAGAATAATTGCATAAAATCAACTTTTATTGCTAAGGAAAGAGTACAATATCTTATGAAAACTAAAAAATACAACTTGAGTTAACTAAAGGAAAAAGGAAGAAATAGAGCCAAGATAATGAAGAATAGCGCCGCCGTATCCTTGCTGAGCCTTTGAGGATGATCACCCACCTTGGAAGTAGATGTCACCTTGTGAGCACCGAAAGAAGAATCTCCGCCTTGGGATGTGAGAAGAATATGGAGGAGGGAGAAGATAGAAGAAGAAAGGAAGATTAAAATCAAAATAGAAATAAAAATAGAGTAAGAGAAAACTGAGAATAACTTTAAAACGAAGAGGAATCAGAAGATGATGAAGAAGAAGAAGTTGTAGAGGACGAAAAGAGAAAGAAAATTGATGAATATTGCAGAGGGAGAAGATGATCAGAAGAGGGAGAAAATGGGCGATGAACAGGGAGACGTAGGTTCGGGTGAACAGTAAAATGTGGAAGATAGAGCCTTTAAAACTAGAAGATAGCGTGAAAACTAAGGGGAATTAGAGAATGAAAAAGAAGATAACGTTGGAGAGAATTTAAAAATGAATAACTTTCATGAAGAGAGTAGGATGAAAAGAGGAATAGAAGGGGGTGAAAAGGTCGACCTAAACTAGGGGAAGAAAGAAGGACGGGATTCTAAGCTAAGAAGAAAAAGAAAAAGAAGAAAACTCCCTTTCCCCCTCTTGACAAAAGGTATGTATAGTGAAACTAGGTCAATTGGAGGGTGGAGATCACATTTGATGAAGATGGATGGCTGAGATTAGAGGAGATTATGGTTTAGATGAAGAGGGGAAAGGGGCTCCCCTTGGCTTTCCTAATAAGGAGGAGATCTCCTCCTATTTTCTCTCCAAGATAATTCAATAAAATCCTTTCCTTTATCTCCTTTCACACCAAAAAAGGAATGGCGGCTGCTCCTTTGACTTGGTCAAGGAGGGAGGGGTGCCCTAGGGCATCCCTTACCCTGATCTTGTGACACTTTTGCCCCTGGCCCTTCTAGTAATTACCTTGGACATCCCGCACACAGACAATTTGGATTAAGCCCATTAAGAATTATTGCTTTATGCATAAAAATCATAAATACTTACAATTATGTAATGGAAAATTAACTCTCACGACCCTCAACCTCTTTTCATTGAATAATTAACTATAAATTAAGTTAATTTATGTAAACGGCTCGATTAATGTAAGGTTGAGATTAATTGTAAAGTATGCATAATTGTCTAATTATGTGCATATGAAATGATATATGTGATGTGAATTATCATAAAAAATGAGCACTCATCACACCCCCCAACTTACTCATTGCTAGTCCTTTAACAATGTAATTAAATTAAAATTTAAGACCAACAAGAGTTTGCAAAGCTCATACCTTCATATCCAGCTTTTCCTTTACAGAATCAACCAAAGATCAGAAATCAGGAATCATTACTGCACACTATCCTTAGTTTAGAAATTAAAGTACATGACTTAAGAATGTGTGTCAAAGTTCAGCAGCACTTGTGCATGTGTAATACTAAATCCACAGTTAAGATAATTGCATCCCCCATTTGCTATTCCTAGCAAGCATCTTTCAACTCTGCACCTCCTAACTCAGAGCATTAAGCACAGTAGCTTTTTAGCTACCTTATTGCAATATCCCTTTTGGGAGTTTTTTTTTCAATACACACATGATGCTGCACTACCCTTCACCGTTTGACGCGAACCTCAACTCTTGCCTTAGGAGAAGTAGGCTTGGTCATAAAGGTCAGGGTTCCCTTTTCCGTTTTATGTGAACCTCAACACTTGTTAGGTGAAGTAGGCCCGATTACTAAGATTAGGGGTATTTTTCAAGGTGTTATTTTTTTTCAATAATGTGCTTTTGCACTTATTTGATAGAACTCGACAGAAAGCTTTTTCAAAATAACTCTTCCTCAAGAAGTGCAGAGCATCAGACACAATACCTAAAATAACAGAAGGCTTGCCCTGCTTGCTTCATTAGCGTGTAACATGATTTTTATTTTTCTAAAGTGCACATGAACTTTAAAGAGATTCTTAAATCAGTTTTCCATAGCTAGATTGAATAAATTTTCCATCATCCTTTTCCCTAGTCTTTTCTATTCCAGAATCATTTTCAATAAAAGCATGAATCAATAAAACTCAGTTGAGGATTTCATCTTTTTATTTTATGCAAAAATGCAGGACATTATGATCATGCAAGAACTCCTTTCAATTTTTCTCTCCCTCCCAACTTAAATGACATTGTCCTCAATGACATATAAAATAGAAATAAAAGAACAATGTAATAAGAAATATTGCTCAGTAGGAGAGAGACAACCTGATATGTAGGGCGAAACCACCTTTATATGGATAGCGACAGCTTCTTCTCCTTGGCCTGTCTACTGAAAAATAAACTAAAAACAAAGCATCAAATAACAAAGAACATTGGTTTGCCTCCTAGAAGCGCTAAGTTTTCCGTCTTCAGCCAGACGCATGAAAGTTCTATAACCAACATGTAGATTTAAGAATGAGCCACCACGTTATCGAATCTTTATTGAAAAACCAAGCATTGTACCACAACAAGACGAGATTGAGCATGATTGTGTAGGTGCTAGAGTGGTTATTATCACAATTAGATTTATCATGCGATGCATGGGTTAACAACCGTACTTTGAGTGGGGTGGCCTGGGACAAATACCATGATGGATCAGTTAGGCCAAAAGGATTCCCCTGATTAATGACAAGAAAACTTTCTTCCCATTTGTGTTCTTGGTAAGTGTTAAAAATATTAATGAAGACCTTATTATCAAGCAAAATATCTTTTTCTACCTCAATTTTAGATATTTCATGAACATTAGTGAGGTGAGAAGGGATCAAAGGGAGAGGAGTTTCAAGCAATGGATCAGTGTCAAGGAGACTAGGAGAATCAATAGTGAAAGACCAATGTGGATTCAGCTCAAAAGGACCACCCCGATCATAGAATGAAGGAAGAACATTGCTAAGGATCATGTCATGAATGATGGAATATTCCCCTTAAGGTCTGTACAAGGTGCGAATGAAGCGATGCAGACTTTATTATTGTTGACAGAATTTTGATCATCCTCAAGTGTGGGCTTGTCTAGCATCAAGTCGAGGTGATAAAAATCAGGAACGGGAGGGGCATCAAAAGATTCCACTACAAGTTCATTGTCCAGGAGGCAAGGAAAATGAATGTATTCATTGACACAGTGATGTTCAGGCATTTCAGGTGGATTCGACCAATCGGCTTGAAGAATTTTAAAAAAATCTCTAGGATTGCCATGGTCAGGAATGTGTGAGAGCTCTATCCTCTCCTCCGGATTAAAGGTTGTCTGGTCATAAAGATTTTCATGCGAAAAATTCAACTCCTCATTAACCCCAGTTGCATTGTTCAAATAAATGCTCAATTCTTTTTCTATCCTCACTTCTTCTTCCTTCCCATCTTCAAAGAGAGTTTTGTCAAATTCAGGGAGAGGCATTTAATTATAGATCTGATGTTCATTTCTCTCTTCTTCTCTTCCCAACTTAATGATCAGTCCCATAATGGTATGGAATATTAGAGGAGTCGAAAACTCTGGCTCCAGGGAACGTCTTAAAAGACTAGTGAACAGACATAAGCCACTTCTAGTGGCTATTAGTGAGCCTATGATAGCCTCCAATAAAGCCTTGAAGCTTGGTAGATACATTGGTTTGCCTAAGTGTGCAATCAATTCTGTAGAAGATTCTAAAATTTGGCTATTTTGGAATGACAACTGTAATCTGGAGTTAATTTTTTCTTTAACCCAGCAAATCATTCTTGGGCTGAGAACTGGAACAGGCATCACTGCTTACTTTTCCTTTGTATATGCCTCATGTGATCCACACCTTAGAATGGACCTGTTTAATGAGCTTCTTTCTTTTGCTGATGCAATTTCTGTTCCTTGGATAATAGGTGGTGATTTCAACTGTGTAATGAGGCCTTCAGAAAAGATTGATGGGACTGTCCCAGCTTTTACTCCAATGTCTGAGTTTAATGCTTTTGTTAGCTCGGCTGGCCTGTTGGATGCTGGGTTATCAGGGTTGGGCATGTCATGGTCCAATAATAGAATAGGTTCAGCTAACATTAGAGCCAGATTAGATAGGTTTTTTATCAACAATCAGTGCCTGTCTATTCTGCCTCACCTGCAAGTCAAGCATCTCCCAAGGGGTCCATCTGACCACAGTCCATTGCTGTTGACTAATTGTAACTACTCTTCTGGACCTTCCAGATTTATTTTCCAAAAAATATGGACTTCCCATAATTCCTTTAGGCAAGTTGTTTCTCAAGCATGGGAATAGGTTCATGATCATCCGAATGCTATGGTCAGGCTTTCTAGTAAGCTAAAGTCTGTTAAAATTCAGCTTCGTAAATGGAATAAAGAGGTTTTTGGTGATGTTACACAGAATGTCAGACAAGCAGAATCAGCTGTAGAGATTAAACAACTTGCCTTTGATCAAAATCCCACATTGGAGAACAGGACTAGTTTGAATGCAGCCAATGCCAATCTGCGGCAGGCTCTCCATAGGGAAGAAATTATTTGGAATCAAAAATCCCGAATGGACTAGATTGAAAGTGGAGACAGGAATACCACCTTTTATCATACTGTTGCTCAACATAATAGAAGAAGGGGATTTATTGGCAGACTTCAGTTGGACGAACCAGATCAATGGTGCGAAGATCAGAATATCCTCAGGGTTCATGCTGTTAAATACTTTCAAGAATTTTTTTCCATTGAGGAGCACTCGGTGGATCTTTCTCTCCTGGATTGCATCCCACATACTATCACTGAAGAGCAGAACTCACTCCTCAGTTCTATCCCGGATAAAGAGGAAGTCAAGGCAGTAGTGTGGTCCCTTAAGAGTTCAAGCTCCCCAGGACCAGATGGACTTTCTGGAGAATTCTACACTATAACTTGGGACATTGTTAGTGAAGATGTTATAGCAGCAACCCAAAGTTTTTTAATGGGTTTTCCAATTCCTAAAGGTATCTCTTCTTCTATTATTATCTTTATTCCAAAGGTGCAGGAGCCTAAGACTTTCAGTGACTTCCGCCCTATAAGTCTATGCAATTTATCTTATAAAATAATCTCTAATATCATTTCCAAGCGGCTTGCATCTATCCTACCAGACATTATCTCAATTAAACAAGGAGCCTTTGTAAAGGGCCGCTCCATTCTAGATAATATTGCTCTAGCTAGATAGATGATGTCAGATATTGATAGGAAGGTAAGAGGTCATAATGCCATCTTCAAACTTGATATGGCAAAGGCTTATGACAGAATGGAATGGGACTTTATCCATGCAGCCCTGAGGAAGTTTGGTTTTAGCAATAGATTCAATTCTCTTATTGGGATGATTCTTTCAAATTGCTGGTTTTTAGTCAATTTAAATGGGACCATGGCAGGTTTCTTTAAGTCTAGTAGAGGAATAAGGCAGGGTGATCCTTTAGCCCCATACCTCTTCATTTTAGCCTCGGAAGTGTTAAGTAGAGGCCTCAAAGCCAGATTTCAGTCAGGAGAACTAAAAGGTTTCAGCGGGCCTAGAAATGTGGTGCAAGCCTCCCATCTTCTTTATGCTGATGATACCCTAATTTTCCTGAATGGTAATAAACACAATATAAGTGTCTTACAACAGTTTATCAACAAATATGAACTTGCTTCTGGCCAACTAGTCAATAAGGAAAAAAGTAGTTTTGCAGTTTCTGCTAAAGCTCCAATTGCTTTCAAGCAATCCATTCATTCCATGACTGGCTATAAATTTCTGGGTTCTGGCTTTAACTACCTTGGTGTTCCTATTAAGAAAGGTAGATACAAAAGCTCAGATTTCAAGTTTCTATTGGACAAAGTTCAGAAGAAGTTGGAGGGCTGGCAATCCAAATTTCTTTCTCAGGCTGGGAGAGTCATGCTTATCAATTCAGTCCTCCGAAGTATGCCGATTTACCTAGCTTCGGCTTGCTTCATTCCGAAAATAATAATCAAAGCTATCGATAGAATGTGTGCCAATTTTTTATGGCAGGGCTCTGAAGGGCAGAGGTGCCATCATTGGGTTAATTGGCAATACATTCTTAAGCCGAGGTTGGAAGGAGGCCTCTCTATCAGGGACCTAAATCATGTTCAGGTCTCATTGGCGGCGAAAAATTTATGGAACATCATTCATGGCTCATCTATGTGGGCTATATATGCTAGGAGCAGATTCATCAAAACCAATATTTTTGATTGTATGAAACCTTTCCCAGCTGGCATGCCTTCCAATATTTTTTAGCAGGTGAAGAAACTAATTATACATAATTCCAGGTGGATCATTGGAAATGGGATAGAAGCAGATTTCTAGAAGGACAATTGGACAGGGCAAGGGCCGCTCATTAATAAGGTCCAGCAGCCTGAACTTAGCAGTATACAAAACAAACCCAATCTAACTGTCAGAGAGTTACTTCTTAATCCCTTTCATGAAGCTAGGGCCCTGCTCAACAATAGCCAATGCTTTCCAACTCTTCAATTAAACGATGAGAGGGACAAATGTATATGGATGGCCACTGCTGGAGGCTCATTTACAGTCAAATCTTCAAACAAACTCCTAAGGACTTCAGGTATTACAAGAGGACATTGTGCCAAACTTTGGCATCCAAGGATAGCTTCGAGGGCTGCCAATTTTTTCTGGAAAATCATCCACCGTGCAGTGCCTGTTGACAGCAGGGTGACTGATTGTGGCATTTCTATGGCTTCCAAATGTAGCTGCTGTACCACACCTGAAGTTGAAGACCTCAACCACCTCTTCATCAAAGGGGAATTAGCAGCTGATCTATGGGCCTGGATCACATTTCTCATCAATGTTAAGGTACATCTCAGTGAACATATTACCATTCGATGCTGGAATATATTGGCTGGTACCAGTTTGTCCTCGGCCTACAGTTATATTGGACTGAATGCAGTAATTTTAATGCTCTGGGAATTATGGAAGACTAGATGCATAGCAAGATTTGACTGTATCAGGCCAAACATTAGTGGCATAAAGAAGAGAGTTTGTGAAGCTATCAACATCTCCCTGGACAAAATCCACTTCCCTGGATTCCTCTCCAATATGCATAAACATAGCCTGGCTTTGTTTCACTTTTATCAGAGGATAGTCCCAAACCTGCCAATCCTTGTGCAATGCAAATTATCTTCCTCCAATTTTACTCTACATGTCGATGGGGCCTCCAAAGGAAATCCTGGAATGAGTGGTGGAGGAGGATGTATCCGTGACCCTGCGGGCAACCTGATTGTAGGTTTTGCTTTTCACTATGGCTTTGGGTGCAGCATTCTAGTCGAGGCAAGGGCTTTACATGATGGTCTAGCTCTAGCTTTACACAGTGACATTCAGGTGGGTGCTATCTACTGCGACTATGCTTTGCTTGTTAATGCTATTAAAAAAGGAGTGGCCCCAAATTGGACCATCCTCCCTTGGTGGAAGGCAATTCTTGATCAAGTAACCATATGTGGTTGCTCCATTCAGCACATCTTCAGGGAGGGTAATCAAGTTGCTGACGCACTAGCTTCCTTTGCTTGTAACACTCACAGCAACAACATATACACTCGAACTAGTGGGCTCCCTCGGCTGGCTAGGGGTGCTCTCCGAGTGGATAAAATAGGTCTCCCTGCTGTTCGAACATGTAACAGATGACCTTTGGGTTTGCAGATCTGACAAGTTTCGAGTGTACATTATACAGACTTCACTTTCTCTCAATGTACAGACTTCAGCAGCATAAGAGAGGGCAGTGTATAGACTTCACATTGCATTGTACAGACTTCACAATGTACAGACAGTACAGACTTCACAAACTATGCACCTCTTCAGCAGCGAATGGACTTCACTGTACAGACTTCACTGTACAGACTTCACAATGTACAGACTGAACAGAATTCACAATGTACAGACTTCAGCTGCGAATGGGAGGGCAGTGTATAGACTTCCCTAGTTCAAGTGTATAGACTTCAGATTGCATTGTACAGACTTCACTTTCTCACAATGTACAGACTTCAGCGCATAAGAGAGGGCAGTGTACAGACTTCACATTGCATTGTACAGACTTCACAATGTACAGACTGAACAGACTTCACAAACTATGCACCTCTTCAGCAACGAATGGACTTCACTATACAGACTTCACATTGCATTGTATAGACTAAACAGAATCCACAATGTACAGACTTCAGCTGCGAATGGGAGGGCAATGTACAGACTTCAGCAGCGAATGGACTTCTCACAATGTACTTCAGTAGCATAAAAGAGGGCAGTGTACAGACTTCACATTGCAATGTACAGACATCACAATGTACAGACAGTACAAACTTCACAAACTATGCACCTCTTCAACAGTGAATGGACTTCACTGTACAGACTTCACAATGTACAGACTGAACAGAATTCACAATGTACAGACTTCCGCTGCGAATGGGAGGGCAGTGTACAGACTTACAGACTTCACTGTACAGACAGTGAATGCACCAGTCTCTAGAGGACTGTATAGTTTTATTCACATTTTATATCTCCTTGTATTTTTAGAGGCTTGGCCTCATATGAATTTGTTCATATTTGGAAAATCAATAAAATAAAGCATCAAGTGGTGATTTGGTGGAGTGAGAACATTCCCTTCCTCTGGAATGGGGGTGCACTCTCCCTTCTTCCTGCTTGATGACTTGGCTTAAAAAAAAAACTTAGACTCCTCATTATTTTCTTCATGATTATGCTTGGCCATCACAACTTGAGCTTCACTAGCTTCCTCCCAGTTCTCCTGATATGGCTGCCCCATATACTCCTCATCATCAAAAATTTATTTGAGAGTTGTTGAATTAAGGATTTATGGATTGATCGTTCAGGCTGATATTATAGTCATAATCAAGAAATGGATTTTTAATGGTTTTAGTGGGGAGGCTAGCATGTTGGTCCATTTCAGGCTCTCTATCAAGTTGGTCAAGCTGGGCTTGGATAATTTGGCTCTGAGCTTTAATGGACTGCTGATTTGCTAAGATGAGTTGAGTCATTTGATTAAACCTATCCTCGAAATCAAACTATGGAGGAGCTAGATAGGTTGGGTGGCACTCAGACTGTGGTGAGTAATAATCAGAATAGAAGTCAGTCTGGTACTGAGGTAGTAGGGAGTAGATGTGTTGTCCTTCATGTTGGGCTTGGTTGTAAGGAGCATTTGAGTAAGAAACCCAATCTGAAAAGTGTGAGTCCGAAGGACTTTGCATGGGGTCTTGATAGGGTGTCCAAGAAGAAGATTGCTGGTTTTCCCACCTAGGATATGGATATGCGTGAGAATAAGGGGTGGAAAAATCTGGTGGCAATTGGTGTGGTTCTTGGGTAAGAGATGGATTGTAAACCCCATTGTGGAAGAATGAAGGATTTTGATGATATTAGGTAAATGAGGAATTTAAGTTCAAGTGGCCCGCATGATTTAGCATGTATTAACCTCTCAATTTTACTAATGGGCCCTAACAATTGTAGATGTAGGGATCTCCTACCTTGCATACAATGCAAAAGGGCCCAAAGAAAGATTGTTATTTTTGGATTTTTTGAATTTTTGTTTTGAAGTTTTTAAAAATAATTTAATAAATAAACCACTAAATGAAAATGCAATGAATTAGCCCCTATATAAATGGTACATGCAAAAATGATGATGCTTTTTTTAGTTTTTTTTTTTTTGAAAAGAAGATTTGTCACCCACTACCAAATTGGTCCACCAGCCAGGTAAGAGGTGGGGTTGTGGGAGGCTCCCCCTACTTTCGTAGGGCCCTAATTAAATAACCACAAACTCGTTTAGACGTTTGCCACTTAACCTCTAGCCTAGACACCGATTTTCTAAAATAGTAATAAATTTCAAAACTCCTCTCTTTTGTGTGTGTGTGTGACCTTCCAAGGGCAATCTAACTCCGGGGTACTTCGTGGTACAACTTGCCCGGCTACCGTGAGGGAATTCACATGTGCGGGGATTTATGGAGGTCTTGGAAAAAGAAATTTCAATCCAAAGAGACGGAATGTTCAATGGAGGGTCCTTCCAATTCCAAGAAGGGTGTAAGGAACCTAACTTGCCCTTGAGAAGGAAAAATGGAAGAGAAGATAAAGATTTTTTTTTCAAATGATGACGATGATTAAACAAAGAAATCAATTAAATGCACAAATGTATGAAAGCAATGCAACTAACATAACAACATGATATCATGATGATGATGAATTTTTTTTATTTTCTATTTTTTTATTTTTTTTTCAAGAATTTTTTTCAAGAAGAGATGAATAAAAGAAAACTATGAACTAAAAATACAAAATAGCATGCAAATCTACTGAAAAATAAGGCCTACAATCATGTTTTTCAAGTTTTCTAGATTTCTAATTTTTTTAGATTTTTCAAGAATTTTTTAGATATTTTTTGAGATTTTTCAAAAATTGGAAAAACAGAACCTGTACCTACGCTTACTGACTTTTAGCGACGCTTGATTTTTCAGGATTTTCAGAATTCCAGATTTCCTGCTCCCTATAGTGACAGATACAAACTTTCAGCGACGCTTCTTGGCTTTCTGCAACAGTTGATTTTTTGTGAATTTCAAGTCTGAATTTTCCTTCTCTTTGATTTTATGACTTTTGTTTCTTTTTCCTGTAAAATAAAAATAAAAAATTAATATATAAATATACAAATCAAACACAAAAATTTTCAACTATAAAAAAATCATTTTTCTCTCCGACAATGGCGCCAAAAATTGACGTGCACTATACTCGTCGTCAAAAACCGTGCCATAATTTCAAAATAAGTTACCACACTCACCCACTAAAAAGATATTAAATATAAGTAGAGTGGTAAGAACATGTCGATCCCACGGAGAAGAAAATTTCTTTTAAGCAAGTTGAAAAATCCTTATGTTTTGAAAACTAAATTTAAGTGAGCTTTTGAGAACTAAACTAAAATTGCATGAACTTGCGACTGAAAATAAACCTATCTAAAGAATTTGAGAGGGTTGAGAAGAGAATTTGAAAGGAGACAGAAATAGAAAATAAAAGAATAATTGCATAAAATCAACTTTTATTGCTAAGGAAAGAGTACAATATCTTATGAAAACTAAAAAATACAACTTGAGTTAACTAAAGGAAAAAGGAAGAAATAGAGCCAAGATAATGAAGAATAGCGCCGCCGTATCCTTGCTGAGCCTTTGAGGATGATCACCCCGTCTTGGAAGTAGACATCGCCTTGTGAGCACCAAAAGAAGAATCTTCGCCTTGGGATGTGAGAAGAATATGGAGGAGGGGGAAGATAGAAGAAGAGAGGAAGATTAAAATCAAAATAGAAATAAAAATAGAGTAAGAGAAAATTGAGAATAACTTTAAAACGAAGAGGAATCAGAAGATGATGAAGAAGAAGAAGTTGGAGAGGACGAAAAGAGAAAGAAAGTTGATGAATAGTGCAGAGGGAGAAGATGATCGGAAGAGGGAGAAAATTGGCGATGAACAGGGGGACGTAAGTTCGTGTGAACAGTAAAATGTGGAAGATAGAGCCTTTAAAAATGGAAGATAGCGTGAAAACTAAGGGGAATTAGAGAATGACAAAGAAGATAACGTTGGAGAGAATTTAAAAATGAATAACTTTCATGAAGAGAGTAGGATGAAAAGAGAAACAGAAGGGGGTGAAAAGGTCGACCTAAACTAGGGGAAGAAAGAAGGACGGGATTCTAAGCTAAGAAGAAGAAAACTCTCTTTCCCCCTCTTGACAAAAGGTATGTATAGTGAAACTAGGTCAAATGGAGGGTGGAGATCACATTTGATGAAGATGGATGGCTGAGATTAGAGGAGATTAGGGTTTAGATGAAGAGAGGAATAGGGCTCCCCTTGGCTTTCCTAATAAGGAGGAGATCTCCTCCTATTTTCTCTCCAAGAAATTCTCTCCAAGATAATTCAATAAAATCCTTTCCTTTTTCAAACCAAAAAAGGAATGGCGGCTGCTCCTTTGACTTGGTCAAGGAGGGAGGGGGGCCCTAGGGCATCCCTTACCCTGATCTTGTGACGCTTTTGCCCCTGGCCCTTCTAGTAATTACCTTGGACGTCCCGCACACATACAATTTGGATTAAGCCTATTAAGAATTATTGCTTTATGCACAAAAATCATAAATGCTTACAATTATGTAATGAAAAATTAATTCTCATGACCCTCAACCTCTTTTCATTGAATAATTAACCACAAATTAAGTTAATTTACGTAAACGGCTCGATTAATGTAAGGTTGAGATTAATTGTAAAGTATGCATAATTGTCTAATTATGTGCATATGAAATGATATATGTGATGTGAATTATCATAAAGAAATGAGCACTCATCAAAGAGCGCACTCTACCTAGCTAGGGCCATCTTTGGTCCTGAGGATCAGGTGATATGCAGGACTGCATTCTTGAAGACCAGAGACGACTGGCGAGACTACTTGAACTTCTTCCCTAAAGATCAGTTTGTATTCGTGCCGATGATGTACCGGCGCGAGGAATTCAAGACCCGCGGGACACAGGAGCATGAGTTGTGGCTTGTAGGAGCTCAGGACTTGGTGTTGTACCAGGCCCATCGTTGTCATCGCCAGGTGGGGCTACCTAGACAGATCTCGAGGATGTCGCCTCGAAAGGAGCTTTAATTGTGAGACGTCTCCTGGGGATCGAGGAGGATAGACGGCGGCTTCATAAGTGTGGAAAAGCATGAAGGCGCCATGCCACCGTGACCAAGGCTTGGATCGACGTGGAGGATGACTCAAATGAGCTGAAGAGGTACCTTGATTACCTGCGGGGTTTTAGGCCTAGTGTGAATGAGTTTCTTATGAGGCGGTGCACTTAATTGTTAGCGCTTGTTCAACATTTTATTTAGATTTGATGTGTAAGGAAAAGCTATTAAATGGAATAAGACTACATGCATTTTTGTTTGATTTTGTTGTGGGTTGTGAGATTGAATG
The DNA here is from genome assembly GCA_022559845.1 of Amorphophallus konjac. NCBI lineage: Eukaryota > Viridiplantae > Streptophyta > Magnoliopsida > Alismatales > Araceae > Amorphophallus > Amorphophallus konjac. Next base: position 157,582,296 of record CM040121.1, read on the forward strand.
CCAAAATATGATGTCAAACTAGGTGTGAGAATGTATTTTCTTTTGCTTTTGTTTTGTATTGTTTTCTTTTCTTTTTTTTCTCTTTTCTTTTTCGCTGAACAGGGAGAGGGCGGCTAGGGTGTTGGCCGCCTCCAACTTTTGGTAGGCGGCCAACACCTTGGCCACCCTCTTTATTGGAGGGCATAAAAAAGGGCGGCTGGCTTCCTCATAAGAGGCCATCCCGATTGGCATCCCATCTTCTCTCAAAGATGCCTGAGCTTGAGAATAGCTATTCTCATAGGGTTCCTACTGCTATGAAGGAGAGATTGGAGTGCTCGAGCTCACGAGAAGGAGATGGGGCCGCGGCGAACTCGGTTGGATATTGTTAATGAAGCTCCGTCCTCGAGTGAGAGTGAAGATAACAAACAACGGGAAGCTTCTCCGAGCTCATCTACCTCGGCCTCCTCTTCCCATGGTGGTGGAGAAGGAGGAACAGAAGAAGAAGACGTGGCTACTCCGGAGGAGGCGACCGGCCATGGCGATGACGACGAAGGCTCGGAGGAGGAAGAGGGATCCACGCTGGATGAAGCCAATGGCAAGAAGGAAGAGGGGGCACCACGTAGACAAGTAAGTCCCATGATTCTAATGCTTCTCCAGTTGATGTAGATGCGTGGGAAGTGGGTTATGTATGAAGGGGATTAGTATTTGGGATGGAGGAGGGAGACATGGGGTCTGGTCTGTGGGCGCCCAAAGTGATGGCCTTCCATGGCCCTGGGCGGCCAGGTGACTGGCCATCCGGGAGGACAAAGCAGCCAGTGACCTTGCCACCCAAAAGACTAGGCGCCTGGCCGCCCTGGTCTCAGGGCAGTAAGGTATGAATTGGTGTTTGTGGCTTGACTTGGTACGGCTAATCGGCTGATTGTGATTCGTGCATGTGTGCGCAGGGCCGGCGGAGAATTCAAGCACGAGTTTCCTGGGACTTGGTATGGGAGTGGTACCATGTCTTACCTCATGACCAATGGTGGAAAGTGGACCGAATGGGGTTTGGTCCTTTCTTTAGTATCCGACCCTTCCCCGTGGACGTGACCTTCCTAGCGGCGCTCCGTGAGAGATGGGTGGATAGCTGCCGCGCATTCATGATGCCGAGGGGACACATGATCTCCACACTCGAGGATGTGGCTTATTTAATAGGATTGCCCGTGGCCAGGGTGCCAGTGTTGAGCCAGGAACTCAGAGATTACTAGTAGGAGGTTGACAGCTTGCTCAGAGGACGACTGACTCAAACAAGGAAACCGGTAACTGCCATCCCTCTTGGGAGGATCAGTGCCGCGATGGGGTTAGCCAGGGTGGTCCGAGGACCATTAGAGGATCTATATGCGTATCTTGAGCAAGTAAATCAGAAGATTAGAGTGCGAGAGAGGACCGAGTAGTAGGAGATACGGCTCTTCCTCCTCTACTTCTTTGGCAGGATACTATTCGTGATCGCCTCAAATAATGTGAACTTGAAGTACTTGCTATTGATACGAGATTTAGAGCAGAGACGTCCATATGCGTGGGGGAGAGCGATGCTAGCACACCTCTTCACCCACATGGATCCTATTCAGCCAGGTTCAGGGAACCTAGGTGGCTTCACCCCTTTCTTGCAGGTACGAGTTCATCTTTTCCAAACATGTTGTTTCTTAGTTAATTGCTTATTATGACTGACTTTTCATTATATTTCTCTTTGTGTTGCAGATTTGGGGATACACTCGCTTCTCTTTAGGTCGCGGCACAGTCCCGCGAGATCGGATGCAGGCAGTCCCGCTGATGGCGAGATGGGACATAGTCTGGGACCGTCGGCTAGTGACCACTCGGCTTTCTGACCTTCGGCCAGCCCTGGATGAGTTTTCTCACCACCAGGTGAGTGTTTGACTAAAATGAGTTGTGTAATGCTATGTATTTTGTTGAGTGAACTCAATTCTAATAAACCATGTTTTGTGACGTGGTAGGTGATGTAGACACTCTATGCAGGTGAGGACCTCACCCCCCAACTGTGGGTGAGAGAGGGGCACGCCTGGTTCCACCGAGACACTGTGCTCTTTTGCGTGAACCTGCGGGAGCCGCTCTACTTATGGTTGGTTCAGAGGACTCTGGGATGGCTCCAACCTTCGGTGGCGATACCGGCTCAGCATGGGTCAGATCGAGGACGTCGACGAACTTCGACGAGAGATCAGGATTGGGCCTCTCTCTACCGCACTGAGGTAGAGGAGTTGCAAAATGGGCCTTCCTTGGACTAGGATAGGCATATAGGGAGCAATGAGACCTACCTGGCGGATTACCAGGAGCGGTACGCTGGGTGACTCCGCCTCGACACGTGAGCGATGAGTTAATTCTTAGCTTCCTGATTGGAATGTTCCTTATTAAAGCGCTTTACAGCTAATGAGTTGGATGGAATTGATGCATACATGCCGGAAGTTGAGGCCATCCGGATCCTCCAGGACCGGATCGTTGTCCTTGATCAGACAATCGTGAACTTGAGGCATGAAATTTGTGAGCTGGTAAGTCAAAATGACTTGATTGATTTTGAGGCTTTGATAACTCTTGAATCTTGACTGGCCATTTGCCCCTCACCCCACAGCGAGGTGAGCTGGCACACGTTCGAGTGAGGGGGGGGGGGGATGACCGGGGGAGCTGGACCTTCATCCCAGATAGATGCTAGAGAGGAGCTAGAGGACCGTCTGGCGGGAGCTCTTGAACGGGCTCAGGATAGGGAAGCGGAGCTAGCCGAGACGGTAAGAACTGAGCGCTCTTGATTAGGAGCAACTTCTCTTTACCCATCTTGCCTGACTTGCGTGTTTGAATGCCCTGCAGAAGAAAGAGCTAGAGGCTTCTCTAGCCTCTCGACGGGAGTAGGATGCGCGCATCGAGGAGCTGACATGCCGCCTAGGAGATATGGGTACAATGGAGAGACTTGAGGGTCACCTTGTCGAGGCGAAGGAGCGGGAGACCGAGGCGCGAGCTCAAGAGATGGCCATGGCGATACAAGAGCAGCAAGCTCTCGACTAGCTGGAGACCCTACGACGGTGGGTACTGCGGAGGTATCAGGGCAGAGGCGCTCTAGGAGAGGGGGTGGTCAGACACACTACTCCCTCCGAGTCACTACAGATTGGATGGGGCATGGAGATGACCATGGAAGAGCTACTAGTACAGATGCAGTCTCCCCAGGTCGAGCAGGGAGCGATCCAGCCAGTAGCCTCAAGTTCGAGAGCTTCACGGCCGTCAGGCTCACGAGAGCGGAGGAGCAGGGATGAGGGTGAGACGAGTAGTCGACACAGCCAACCTCGCACTGATGGGGATCAGTGAGCAAGAGAGAGAACCGAGTGGATACAGCAACTGACTTTTGTGCACTGGGGGTATGCCCCTAGAATCTTGTGTAATCAATGAAATGAAATGGACATATTTGAAAAAACAAGGCTCATTTCTTTAGTGCACTTTTCCTTGGCTTGCTTGACGTCGTCTTCCCTTTTCACCTGTTTCAACTACACTTAAAAGGGAAAAAAGGTTAGTATAGTCTGATTTTAGCCCCCTGCCCTAAATAGATATACCTTTTCTCGATGCAGGGTCAGAGGGCTAAATCTTATTAACAAGATCGAAATGGAAAATAATAGGAAATATATATGTACATGCAAATGCTCAAACGGATGTAAAACATATTTTTTTTGGGGGGGGTTTGGTTTTTTACACATTTTAATGTCTCTTTTGTGGGATTTTTTTATGCATTTTTTTTAGACCTGGTATATATTTTTGTTGCCCACACCTGATAACCACCCATATGGCACCTGACCTACATGAGAATGGAGATTTCTTATTAACCTCCCAGGTATCCTAAGTGCACATCTAGGTTGATTTGGGCCTCTAGACTCCTCGAATGATAGTCCCGCTGGTTAAGTCTTATCCTGATAACAATACCGTCATGCCACGCTTAGGCTCCGAGTTGCTTCCGACCACAGGGATACACCTAAAAAGTGTTCGAGCTAAAAGATTTGCTCGGCCCAGGTCTATTTCCTCACAACTCTAGATGGTATATGATGGAACACCTTGGAACCCTAACGGCCAACCGCGTGACACTGACCCGAAATCAGACACCGTCGCACCAACAGGTGACGCGCTTGCATTGGCCTAAGCCCGAGGTTAAAAATAAGAAGAACATCAAGGTTGTAAATAAAGGTCTTGACCGGCCAGAAACACCGAGACTCCTTTGCAGCGATGGCTTTTGCTCTTTGAGGTGGATAATGATATGTGTGTTTTTTTTAAAACAAGGCGGCAAGCCTCAGTGGGATTTACCTTCAGGACCTCCGATGAGCCTTCATCTTTGGAGGGAGAAGGAAGAATTTTGGGGATAAACCTCTTGAGATGACCGGCAAAACTGTTAACCCAGTGAGCTAGTAGGAGACTTACTTGACTCTCCCCGTTCGGGTGACTTCGGACCAAGCCTCGAGCATTTTGCATTTCATTGCCCCTTTTGCATGATTTGATTTTTTTTTTGCTTTCGAGGGGTTTCTTTTATCGAAATCAGGCACGGTCACGACCAAGCTCTTTGATTTTGATTTTTCATTCCTCCTTCATTTTTCATTCATCATTTCATTTTTCATTCTTCGAGGGAGATATAGTCATTTGACATTTTTTGGAATCCCTCATGTATGCCTGCGGGGACACTGCCCTCTTCTCGTGCTCTGACTCAGGCTCGAGGCGATGGATCCTACTCTCGCCTTGAGGGGGTCGTACTTTGGTTTCCATATGCTCAGCGATTTAAGGGCGTCGGCTATCTCATTCGGTCGAAGAGGAGGAGAAACAAAGATTACTGCTCTTCTAGAGACCTTCGGGGTGAGGCCTCACTAAAGGTGATGCTACCATTTTTGGATAAAACACGTGAGTGTGTGCATGTCATCTTCTTTTTAGTGGGCAAAAGGCCGACATGGCCGGACAGGATCTCCACGGTTCTGGCAAACCAAGACCCGAAACCTACCAACCTTGATGGGCCCTATCCTAGCATGCAGGATGGATACAAAATTTTGATTCCATGGTGATCACCAGGCGCTTAGCGTTTTGGAATTTTCTATATTTTTGTTTGACAAGGTCTCATGAATAGAATTTCTTTAGATAAACCCCATTCCATGGATAGGTGAGTTCCACTCCGTTGGCGTCCACTAATTTGTAGGCGTTACCCGAGTAAACCTCTTTGACAATAAATGGACCTTCCCAATTTTCTTGTAATTTTGTTTTAAGACCAGTGGCTTTAGTGAGTTTCCTCTTTAGCACCAGCTCGCCGACTTTAAATTTCCCATCAAGAACCTTCTTTGCGTAATAACGTGCAATTCTTTGGCGATATACTTATGCATGATCGGTCGTGATCATTCGCTTCTCATCTAACAGTTCCAGCTGGGCCAATAAATTTTCTCGGCGTTGCTCGGGATCGAGCTCAAGATCCAGCTACACTCTTAGTGAGGGAAAAAATATTTCATATGGAAGTACCGCTTCTGTCCCAAAAGTGAGTACATACGGGGTCTGACCTGTGGGAGTTCGGACAGAAGTGCGGTAAGCCTAGAGGGCCTCAACGAGGCGATCTGGCCAATCGGAATAGTGATGAGACTTGCAAGTTTTCTTGATAATTCTGATGAGAGTTTTATTCATAGCTTCGGCTTGTCCGTTTCCTTGTAGGTAGTATGGAGATGAATGATGTAAATTAATACCATATTTACCACACATGTCATGGAGCTCCTGAGATGTGAACTGTGGTCCGTTGTCGGTGAGTCACGAGGGACGTCGAACCTGGCGAGGATGTTGCGTTTGATGAACTTCACCACCGTTGATGCCTTGACTTCCGTAAATGCCTCAGCTTTCGCCCACTTCGTGAAGTACTCCGTAGCGGTGAGGATGAAGGATTTTCTTTGGACTTCACCGATTCTATCCTCCAAGGGACCGACCACATCGAATGCCCACATGGCGAAAGGCCAGGGAGCTATGAGAGGGTGGAGTGAGGATGAAGGAGCGTGAACCTTGTCCGCGTGGAGTTGGCATTTGGTGCAATGGCAGACATAACGGGTACAATCCTCGTGCATGGTAGGCCAATAGTATTACCGAAGGAGTTTTTGAGCAAGCATGCAACCATTTACATGGCCACCGCATTCACTGGAATGTGCAGCTTCGACGACTAAGCAAGATTCGGTCTCATCAAGACAGCGGAGGTATACTCCAATAAAAGATTTTGCGGTGCAAGAGACCACCTATGATGGCAAAGCGCTCCGTGACTCGACGAATGGCTCGTCGATTGGGGGCAGTGCCATAATCAGGGAAGGAGCCATCCCGGAGAAAATTCTCAATGTCGAAGAACCAGGGATTGCCGTCCTCAAGGTCAAGCTCGGGCTCATGGGAGATGGCATGGACTTGAAGGTAGGACTCTGAGAATTTTTGGAACCAAGGATCTGAGTGTGAAGGAATGTGCATCCTTTGCACAATGACAGTAGCTGATGGCTTTTCGCCGGGAATTGGGAGAGAGGATGCTAGAGAAGCCAGAGCATCAGCTAGAATGTTTTGAGCCCTAGAAGTGTGTACTAGGGTTAGCTTCCTAAACCACCAGACTACCCTACTGACTAAGTCTTGGTATGGTTTCAGCTTCGGGTCTAGGGTTTGATACTTGCTGAGGAACTGCCAAAGTATAAGTTGAGAATCTCCAATGATTCGGAGCTCCTTAACTTCGAGCGCCAGCTCCATTCTTAAGCCTATGAGGAGCGCCTCATATTCAGCCACATTATTGGTGGCAGGGAAGGTCAATTGACAAGCACGTGGGATGATGACACCTTCCAGAGATTGGAGGACAACTCTAATTCCGCAACCCTTGGAATTGAGTGCACCGTCGAAGTAAAGAATCCACGAAGGTTCACCATCGACGATGGCTCCTAACTCTTTGTCCGGGAAACTCTCATCAACATGGGAGAATGCGGGAGTGGATGATGGGCAAGGTGCTCTGCGATGGCGTGCCCCTTGACTGCCTTTTGACTGACATAGGTGATGTCAAATTGGTTTAGGAAACTTTGCCATCTTACCAGACGATCAGTCAAGGCAAGTTTTTCCCACAAGTATTTAATTGGGTCCATTTGCGCCAAGAGCTTTACCTCGTGTGCTAGAAAATAATGTTTCAGCTTTTGGGCGACCCAGATGACGGCTGCGCAAGTATTTTCCATGGAAATGTACTTCTTCTCAACTTCATTAAACAATTTAGACAAATTGTAGACTACGCGTTCCCTTTTCGCATCGTCGTATTGGGCTAGCACTGCTCCGACAGATTCTTCCATGGTGGATACATAGAGCAGCAGGGGCCGACTCGGGACCGAGGGTGCCAGAACGGGAGGATTTAGAAGGTAACTCTTCATATCATCAAAGGCCTTTTGACATTTATCGTTCCATTCAAACTTAGCCTCTCCTTTCAATATGTCATAAAAGGGCTTTTATCGCTGAGAGTGGTGAGATATAAATCTCCGAATGAATTGCAAATGCCCGATTAGATCTCTAACTTCTTTGATGTTCTTGGGAGGAGTTATTTCAGCAATGGCCTTATCTTTGTTAGGGTCAATCTCAATCCCTCTTTTGCTGACTATGAACCCTAAAAGCTTGCCTGAAGAAACCCCGAATATACATTTCTTGGGGTTCATTTTGAGTTGGTGCTCTCGAGACCGTTGGAGAACTTCCCGGAGGACCTCGGCATGGCCACTCCTGGTCTTGCATTTGACCAGAATGTCATCCACATATACTTCCATATGAACATGCATCATATCATGAAAGATGGCCATCATCGTCCTTTGATATGTTGCCCCCGCATTCTTAAGTCCGAAGGGCATGACGACATAGCAATAAGTCCCCCACTGGGTGGTAAAAGAAGTCTTCTCTTGGTCTTTCTCCGCTAGGCGGATCTAGTTGTACCCCGAGAAACTATCCATGAAGGATAACATCTCATAGCCGGCGGTGTTATCTACCAGGACATCTATGTGTGAAAGAGAAAAATCATCCTTTGGGCAAGCACGATTGAGGTCACGGAAATCTATGCAGATACGGACCCTACCATCCTTCTTCATAACAGGGATGATATTAGCTATGGATACAAGAATACCCTGATGAATTTGGCCTTATGGAGCTTGTCAACTTCCTCTTTGACCTTGAGTGCGAGCTTCGGATGAAGTCACCTTAACTTCTGTTTGACAGCTCGAGCGTCAGGCTTCAGAACCAAACGATGTTCTACCAACGATAAATCTAACCCTGGCATGTCCACGTAGGACCAAGCGAAGGCATCGGGGAATTCTCTTAGAATCGCCACAAGGGAAGCTTCTTCTTCACTCTTCACTATCAAGATCATTTTCGGGTTATCCTTGGTGCTAAGATTAATTTCCTTGGTGGATTCATCAAAGAAAATATTGGGTTCATCAAAACGCTTTGTTCCATTGACGAAAGAAGCTATGGGATCAACGCAATCCTCTAGCGACTCTTTTTCTTCTCCAGCATCATCATCCTCTTCTAGCACATATACCCCTAGACCGTCATCTACTGAAGATCCTTCTAGCTCAACTGCCCCTAGGGGAATGGGAGTGGATGTGAATTCAGAGACCTGGCAAAGCTGGGCGCACTTCTTGGCCAATTGGCTGAGGTAGCGCACAGGAACCTGACGAACCCTAGATTGATTAGAAGGGAAGGACGCTATGTACAGACCCTGACTTGAGCTAGACTCTATCCTACTATATATAAGAGGAGCTTGTGGAGGAGAGTTCAAGGTGGAAAGTGTCGGCCCTTGGCCGAGAAATCCATGCTCCAAAGAGGTTGTTTCTTCAATTGTGAGCTCGCAAGCCCATGTTTGAGAATTGGCATTTTTTTTTGTTGGTCATGGGTGAATGCGCAGACAACATGGGTCGATTGTCCCATGATCGGATAAGTAAGGAGCGGAGGAAATGGAGGATGGAACTGAAAGGGAATGAAGCAAACATGAGCGGGCCTATCTAGAGCGATGAAAATGCCTATAGAAGAAGCATCATTGGGAGGTTTATCAAGGTGAAACAGGGAAAGGAGCCTAAAATCCTCCTCGAGCGGTGGATCAAGAGGGATTTCTTCCTCAGGGATTTCGAGAGTTTCCATCGGCTCTTGCCGAGTTCCTAGTTGTATTGGTCCTATGACAAAGTGGTCATACACTAGACCCTTAGCTTGAGGGGTCTGGAATGGCTCCTCAGTGGAGTAACCTAAACTTGCGCGGCCTTTAGAAACCTTGAGTGTCATCCTACGTGTAGGACCTTGCTCATTTTGACCTAGACGCCTACCCATAGTGAAGCCCATCTTGGCCCTGATCTCCCATCCTTTGCCAAACGGGATGTTAGAATGTGTGACTGGCCGAGGAAGAAAAGGAGAACTAGGTGGATTTAGGGCAGAGGGCCCTACAGCATCTTTTATGGAGAGAACGGGTTTCTTGCCCTTATCTGGAATGGTCATGAAGGGGATCTGTTCGGAAGTGATAGCATGTAGAGTCTCCACCAGTGGGATACTCTTGATTTTGATCACCCTACCATTGTAAGGAAATTTAAAGCATTCATGGGCTGTTGACGGGATCCCTAGAGTTTGCTCGATCTATGGCCGTCCTAAGATGGCCTTGTATATGGGGTCAACATCGAGGACAAAGATATCTGACGACATGACCACAGGACCTAAGCCGAGCTTCAGGGTCACTTTACCTTTTGTGCACCGCTTTGAATTGTCGTATGTCAAGATTGTGGTGCACACTTCTTCCAAATTTTCTTCCTGTAGACCAATCCTTTGAATGTTCTTCATGGGACAAACATTGATCGATGCTCCCGTATCAATGAGGGTGGAGTCCACTTTGACTCCATTGAGAGTGACGATAAGGCACAACAAGAGTGATCTGCTTTCAGGCAGAGCGAGGTCCTTATCCGAGAAGGAAATAGACGGCCCATGAGTGAGGGCCATGATGGCATCAGTCACGCCACTTGTAGGAAGGTCCTCGTTGACCATGATCTTTTGGAGGAATTGAAGCAAGGTGGATTGATGTGAAGGAGACTTCTTGATGAGTTCCAGAATGGAGACCTTAGCTGGTGTCCTGTCCAAATGTTAGAGGATATCATACTCCACAGGGGGAACTTGGGAATTGACCCCTTCCTCGGGCTGAGATTACCTTTGGGATGGGGGGATGATATGGTTACGAAGGGTGACGTTTACCGAGGCTTCTTTCGGTTCATCCGACTCTAAAAGCTTACGACGGACTAGTTGAAAAGGGGCAGGAGACCCAAAGATAAACGAAAGAGAAGTTGCTTCCTCTCTAGGAGTGATAAGAGCAGGAGGAGGGACCGGTTTTGGCTGTGGAGGCCTTAGAAGAACCAAGGGGCGCTCTTGCCCTGACTGAGCATTCGAAGAAACATGGATTCTTGACAAGGTGATTGAGGTGGATTGATCAAGGTGAGAGCACTTTGAGTAGCAACTGAAGATTGGCTAGGAGGTGAAATCAAAGTCCAAGATTGAGGTTCCTGGGTAAACATATTGATATCCATCCATGGCTCATTGGCTTCTACTTCTAGTTTCCCATACCATCCGGGAAAGCCTTCAACGCTCCACATTTGCATCCTCTTGAGCACACGAGGTTCAATCCCGACCACGGTATTCACTTGCTCATTCTGCCTCAAGCTTGAGGGATCCTTGTTTGGTTGATGAGTAGGTAATGGATTCTGCACAATGCCGAGGTCCCGGTTGGGTTTCTTGAGGTTAGCAATGGCTAGCTTAACATCGGACCAATTAATTCTCCTCTCATCATTCATATCGTATACCCAGTCCCAAAATTGGAAGTAATTAAAAATATCATGTCCGAGAGCTTGATGATACGGGCAATACCTGGAGGTATCGGCATTGGGATGAACCCAATCTTTTTGAGGGGGAAGCTGGATGGCTTGAGAAGACATGAGGGCAAAGAATATGTCACCCAAGGCTTCGGGCAATGGAGGATATGAAGCTCTTTTTGGCCCGGTGCGGTTGTAATTCTGAGGTGGAGGGACATTGGAATATGGCTTCGGGTTGCCTTGGCCCTGATTAGGATCAGCTTGATTGGGATGTGAAGCCTGACGGTTGTTGGGCCTAAAGGGTGGGCCAACAGCATTGACTTGTTCATTCACCGTGACACCTTCAGTGGTGGGGACGGCTGGGGCCTTTTGACCTTCCGTGCGAGGCTCAAAGAAAGTAGGTAATGTGGAGTCCTTCATCTGGGCTTGGACAACTCGAGCTCGATTGTAAAGCTGAGGGAAGGTGTGGAGCTCACTAAGCATTAGGATAGCCCTGAGCTGTGGAGTGGCGTTATTTACCAGCATGGTGACAGCCTGAGATTCGGGGAGAGGGACTTTTGTCCTAGAGGCCATGATTCTCCATCGGTTGGCAAAATGAATGAAGTCCTCATCGGGCTTCATCTTCTCCATGACCAAATCAAACAAAGTGGGAGCCATTGAGGACATATGGCCAAAATGAACGAGGAATCGCTCGGAGACTATGTCAAAATTTAGAAGATCAACAGTTGGAAGCGAAGAGAACCATCGTAGAGCCTTGCCCTAGAGGGATTTTTGGAAAAGATGGACCAACAGCAACCGATCATATAGCCATTGGTGGGAGTCCATAAGGAAATTCTAAAGATGATGGTGCGGGTCAGTGGTACCATCATACGTCCTGTACTTGGGAGCGTTGAAGCCTGGCGGAAAGTAAGCATTCGGGAGCTTACAATACTGGGCTAACGAATGAGGATGTGAAGAGGGCATGCTTTCGGCCATCACCTGCCAAATGTAGCTTTGGATTTCTTACTTGAATGTGGGATCCACCACCTTCGAGGGAGTGACCGAGATTGGAGGAATCGGGTGTTGAGAAATCCCTTGAGGAGCCATGAAATGGCCAGATTGATGTGGAATCTCCTGGGCGTGGAAACGTGCGGAGCGGTGGGGGCTTTGCCCCGTGAGGCCATAGTAAGCAGCTCCTCGGGGGCATAACGGGATAGCATGTTGATCAACTCTTGATCCTCATGCAGTGACAAGGTAGGAGCCCGAGGGCTAGTGTGATCGTGTTCACTATGAGAGGATGCCGAATCGGCAAGGAGGACATCATTTTGTGCAGCTGAGAACATGTCTATAAAGGCGACTGGGTGGCTATCCTCTATTTCAAATAGAGGATTGCCCCTAATCTCGGACTCATATTGAGGAGCAAACTCCTCTTCAAAGGCTGGATTGCTAAAAACCCTCTCCATTTCTGCCGAGTTTACCCGGTGTGAAAGGAGAAAAAGAGGGATGAAATATGGATGTTACACACAGGTTATGCAAAGCAACACCCACAATTTTTTTTAGTATATTTTTCTTTTATTTTGTGGATTTTCGTTTCTCTCAAGGGAAGAATAGAACAACTACCGGGGGAGGGTATTCTCCGGGGATCTAACAAGAAGCTCACTCAAGTCCCAAGGGTGAACTACAAGGGCCTGCAGATGGTACAACCTGCCTGGCGATCGTGTGGGAACCCGCGGTTCGTGAGGACTCACAGAGGTTCCCGATTGAAACAAGCCAATTGCACCCGAATGGGAATCCTCAGGTGAAGGGCTCAATTCCAATGGGAGGGTGTTCCTATAATGTGTGATGCCAGCTCTTCCTAAGCCCACCCACTCGTAGACTTGTAGGGAATCTCAAACACAAGAGTGCATGCAAGATGAACATGCTACAAACAAGCTACGGGCTGACAAAAAGGAAACGAACAGAAGACGGCCAGGGAGGGGGCCGTTCAAGTTCTTGGGCGGCCAGGGCGATGGCCGCTCAGGGGAACTAGCTGGGATGGAGTGGATGGCCAGATGTTGGACCCTCTACCTCTGTGGGCGGCCAACCGGGTGGCCATTCACAGATGACCTGGGTGGCCACTGGTTTGGACGCCCAGAGAAATAGAAGGCCAGAGGTTTGGCCGTTTTATGAGAAACTATAAAAATTAGAGACTAACTTAGATCGAAAAACAAAAGGACATGAGTGTTGATTTCTTGGTTTTTTTGGCACCGGGACTCACAGTAGGCAATAGTCAGTCCCACCGTGATCGCTAGTTCTTTACTGTAAGTGCCTGGGATTGGCGGGGTGGAGATGGACCGAAGTGGGAGAGAGGTTGGAAAGAAGCCTTCCTCATGCTGCTTCTCTTCCTCCCTACGTGGCTCACGCCAACGTTCCCTACAACGAGAAGAGTTCGAATATATGCCACAACATGATCGCTAGAGGTGTTTACCTGAACCTCACAGGAGTAGAATGATCGCTTGTAAATGCCTCAAGTGGGGAGAACATAAGGTCGCGACTTCACCATCCTCAGCCGGCCAAGGGTTGAGAGCCCTGCTACGTCCTGGAATGCCAAAAAAACCCTGCAAATAATGACCAAAGCTCACAGCAACAAAGAAAAGAATGCCATCAGTCTCACACAGTGTAGCAATAGTTCTAGAGATTACCAAAAGAAGGATTATGGGGGCGTGATTACCTGGGGGTGGTGGGAAGGGGGGATGGTCGAGACTTTCGACCACTCGCCTTCCTGTTTGTTTAAAAGGGAAACCTCTTATAGGATTCTAGGTAGCACTAATATGATATGAATGCAGCCGAGGAAGGGGGATTGCAAAGCAAAATGGGAAACAACGAGGCAGAAAGATCAAACTCGGAGGATGGCCAAGCTCGTCGCCAGCCAGCAGTGCGGTTTGGGGAAGGTGAAGAACAAACTTCTTGCTTCAGAGCCTTGCTCCTAAGCTCCGATTGTTCCCTGCTGGAGGATCTCTCTAGCACCCTCGTCCAACCTGCCAAGCAACGACAGTAAAAACAACCAGGAAAACTCTCTCTTTCCAACCTATTGAAAGTCGGAGCCTCCCACCAAACTCCCGAGATTCGAACCCCCTCCTCTCTCGTCCCCCCGGAGTTTTGTACTTCGAGGCTCCATCTAGAAGTCTCGAATGGGTCGTGAGAATGATAGTGGGTGACGAGGGAGAATGGTCCCAAGTGTGGCGGGAGAACAGGCCACATTTTTTTGACCAGCAGTTGCCAGAAGGCGGCTAGGGTGTTTGCCTCTTACAAGGGGATAGGCGGCCAATAGAGTGGCCTTCCAAAGGCCTAGGCGGACAAGGTAATGGCCTTCTAGATGGGATGAGGGTGACCAGCATTTGGGCCTTCTGGCAACCTGAGCGGCCAGAGGAGTGGCCTTTTGGTGTGGAGGGTGGCGAGTAAGGTGGCCTCCTAGGGGCAGAGGGCGGCCATCGCCCTTGCCTTCTAGGGGGTGGGCGGCTAGTGGTTTGGCCGCCCAACCCATGGGCGCTTGGCCTCTTTGAGTGAGAGTGGCCCATTAATGGAAATGTGCTTGGGCTGGACTATAAAATCATAAATGCCGATAAATCAGGTAAGACGACTGCATCACCTACATGATGGTCCAACTGGATATTCGCGGGATGTCCGAAATTAGGCGTCTACAACTGTCCGATCAATCACCCTCATTATCTGAGAGGATATCATGTGCACTGGTCTATCCTGATTCTTTGATGTCCTATCTCAAAGATCATACGACCAGGAACATTTAGAACACATGCATTTAGAAGGTTGATCTCACTATCATAATCTCATTATGATTCAGCCTTCATGGCCTACATCCAAGGACTTCATTACGTCAAGTGGTAATACGGATAAATAAATAAGACATAATGAAGAAATTGTCATAATCACGAATGAGAATATATAAGAAATGACACCACCACTTCATAAGTGATTGGCTTGCAGGGCATACATCTCTTTCATAGGTACTAGACATAAGTCACTAGGAAGGATGTCTGAACTAGTATAAAATCTTGGTGTCTCATGTGGTTCATCTTGCGAACATTTCTACTTATCTTTTTGAATCATATAGTATGTAACACTTCTTAGTTCATGTTAGACAGCAAAGCAACTCCTAGAGTGGGGGTGAATGGCAGTGTCATAATAATCTTGCCCTTCAAAAATAATGTTTGCAAAAGAAAGATGCAAGTAGCATTGCAAACTAAGATATTAAAGCACCTAAGATAGATTCACTGAGATAAGATGCAGAATAGTTTAGCGAATCATGGAGTGAAGCATAGGAAGGGCAAACTAACTACAAAGTACAAAAATAAATCAAATCAAACTAGACCACAAAGGACATCAAGATTTTTATACTGGTTCAGGCACCCCTCCTAGGTTCATACGTCCAATAGCTAGACCTCATCTAGGATTTCCACCACTTCCTGTAAGATGAACGCCTATTGAGTTTTGATCAAGTGATAAGCTCATTGCTCCACCAATTTTTGATCATGTCTCTGGCATACCTCACCAACTGAGTTTTGAATCACTCATGTTCCTCCACTCAAATGAATGCCTTTAACTATAGGCATATGTAAAGACTTTTAAGCTTGACTTGCTGAGGGAGTAAATGCAAGGTAAATAATAATAAGATAGACAACACTCACTGACGCTTAAAGCTCGTTGAGCTCTAGCTCTCGATCTTCTTGATGCTGCACGGATTATTCAGATATAACTTCTTCCTATATAGTGCCGACATGATCTAGACTAGGTAGCTTTGGCTCTTTGATGCTCTAAGCGATGTGATCAATTTGCCTAAGACATCTAGAACGCTCTATGCGATTTTCATGTGATCAGAGTCACTAACCTTTACTTTGAAATCAGACTTGATATATATAGCCATCTTCAATCAATCTGTTGGGTACAACTTGGTTTCAAATAGCAACCTCCTTTGAATCTTTTTTGTTCTTAGAATGAGGTAGCCATTATGCCTGTTGAGATTTGTAACTTGATCCTCTGGGCTAGTTGCATTTGGACGCGTGGCTTCTCTCCATAGACGAAGATGGTCAACAATAACTAATTCATCTTGGAAGAGGTCGTTAGTTCTGAAGCCCTACTACATCGAGAATGCGTCATAGAGGCATCTTCTTCTTTTATCAGGCAGCACATGCAAGCTATCTGCATAAGATATGGTCTTTGCAATCTACAACTAGAAGACTATTGTTGATCTAAGATCAACTGTTAGATACAATCTCTATTAAATATAAAATCTTGACATGTAGAGATATGCATGAGAAATATGCTTCTAGTATAACACCCCAGAATTTTTGGAAGTCCAAAACATATTTTGAAAATATTATGATAATAGTCTAAGTATGAATATATTATATTTTCTTTAGAAGGGCCTAATAAATTAACTTATTAAGTTAAATTTATAAATTATATAATGTTGAAGAAGTATAGGCAAAGTCCAAAAGATTTAGATGATAAGAGACAGATTGTGAAAAATAATAAGGAAAGAGAAGTAGACGATCTAAAGTAGATAGAAGGAATTACACAATTTAAATTAGACAGAATAAGTTAGACAATAGACGTTAGGTAATAGGAGTTAAAGGATATGAAAGTTAGACAATGGTAGTTAGATGATGAAAAAGTAGACAATAGACCATATGTTGGGCTCTCGGGACTTTCATTCGCGGCGTGGCACACACTCGCCTTTCGGAAGGCCGAGATTGGTCGATTTGGCACGCTGCTTCTGAGGGTTGTAACGGGGAAATACAAAGAACGATAGAAATGTGTAGGGGTGAGTGGCATATGGTTAATCATTCTAGGAGCACACGACACACGTGAGGTGGGTCGACTAGATGACAGTGATGTGCAAGAATGATCGGATCAAGGGTAGCTAGATGGAATGTAGGCGTGCCAGTCAATTTCTCAACGATCAACTATAGAACCAAGTTTTTTGACTGGGGAAGTGCCGCCAGGGCACGGCACATGGGCATGGAATGTCAGGCGACACATGGATAAGATATGGTTCCACTGGTATGAGTGAGGCGATTGTGGAGGCTCATGTATGGGATGACTTTTCCCACCGACCGCAAGTAATCAATGCTTATTTTACATCGGATTGAATCTGAACACCTTTGTTTACTACTGAAAGGGGGCCAGGGTACCCTAGAAGCCTTGACGTTGAGAGGGCATGTTCCGCGTTGCCGTCGGAATGCGACCGCTTAGCCTAGCAAACTGAATGGGAGACACTGGTTTCTAGATTGACTGGGCGAGACATGGGCTTGAAAAAGGGGGGATGGAGATATTGGCTCGGCAAGGAGCTGATAGGTACTGGCCTAGGAGACAGGGTGGCCAACATTGGCTCGACAAGGAGCAGGCAGGTATTGGCCCAAGTGCTGGGTAAAATATATCGGGAGCTAGCAGACGAAGCTTGAGAATGTACCGAGAGAGGTGAATAATTGGATTTTCTGAGTACACTTCACTATAGAGTGCCATAAAAGGCATTACAGGGGCCATTAAAGGCCCAAATACACTAGGGGAAAGCCACGGGACAATTCTTTCTCAAGGATCGATTCGCGGTGTAGACACACCAAAATTGACATCATCTTGAGTACATCTCTTATCGCATTGTGATACCCTAATTTGACCCTCAAATTGACTTATTTGAGTGATTTTTCTTATTTTTCTTGATCATTCAGTGTTTCTCAATTTTTTCACATTTTCTCAATTTTTACACATTTTTTCTTGATTTTTCTCTAATTTTTCAAGGCCTTTTTGAATTAGTGTCAGACTCACGGACGCTAATTCTTCTCAAAAGAATTAACGCCCGGCACAGTGGACGCCAATTCTTGATTTAATGTCAGCTCTAAGGATGCCAATTCTGAAACTTAAAAATCGTGTCCGGGGGATGGACGCTGTAGACACGCCATTCCTGACGTCTCCTGAGTAAATCTCATATTACACTATGATACCCCAAGGCGGCCTTCACATTTTTAATTACTCTGGTGATTTCCTATTTTTATGAATTTTTTTACATTTTTTTGAATTATTCCACGAAAAATCATGGAAGTGTACAGGCGCCTGGACACCTCCATCAATGACCAAAAAAAATAAAAAAATCAAAATCATGGAAGTGTCCAGGCGCCTGGACGCCTCCATCAATGATAAAAAAATAAAAAAAATTAAAATCATGGAGGCGTCCACTTGCCTGGACGCCTCCATCAATGCAAAAACAATAAAAATAATATCAATAATCATAAAAAATAAAACAAAAATCAAATAAAAATATATATATTTATGGAGGCGTCCAGGCCTCTGGACGCCTCCATGAAAACAAATATAAAAAATATAAAATGCCAGTTGGCATAAAAAAACAAAATAAAAAAATAAAAAAATATTTTCTTGGCGGCGTCCAGGCCCTTGGATGCCTCCATCAACTCCCTCACGGGCGCCGGCCACCGAACGACGGTTTGTCGTGTGTGAAAAAATCCAAATTGTGGAGACGTCCAGGCAGCTGGACGCGCCCATTTCAAAATCACGAGGCGCCGCTCACAAAACCACGCGTTGTGTCAAACCGCGTGCGGCCGTCGGTGGGGTTCGGTGGACCTGTTTGAGGCGTCCGGGGCCCTGGACGCCTCCACAAAAATATTTCAAAAAAATAAATAAAAATAGAATAAAATATTAGTTCGGCCTTGATGGAGGTGTCCAGGGTCCTGGACGCCTCCACCCTCCGGAGCCCTATAAATAGAGGCCCACCCCCTCAGTTCTGGGGGAGCTTCTAAGAGATCCGATAGGCTGCCGGAGCCCAGAGGCTACCGGAGTCATTTCTAACCCGTGGGGTCTTTTGTAGGTGGAGGTTCTGCCGGCTTCTCGGGTGTCCAGGCTCGCGAGAGGAAGGCTATCTTCGTCCACCGCGCTTCCACGTCGTCCCTACGCTGCCAGAGCTCCGCCGATCTCACCTTCGGCTCATCCAATAAGCCTTTTCTTCCCCTTTTTCTCATAGTTCTTTACATTCATCATACTGCATCCTCTATCTCCCTACATAAGGGCGTCGTCTCTTGCATACTTCTTGCATTCATCATCGCATTTTCCTCCTACTCGAGTCCGAGAGGGGTTTAAAACCACACCAACCAGGTGTGTGTCAGGTCACGATCTCGTTACTTTTATTGCAAGGAATTGTTACTACACTGCCATTTTCTAATTCCGTTCGTTTATTGTCTACTGTTTTGCAAGGGTACCCAAAGAAAGCCCTCTCCGTCGGTCGGCCGAAGGGGGAGGAAGAAGCAACCCGCCATCTCCCGCTCTTGAGGTAGGCGCGATCACTTTCTTTATTTTGGGATCTTTTGGCCCCTGGCGATCACATCTTGTTCTCGAGGCCGCGGCGAGTCATTTCCCCAATGGCCGTTTAAATTCCCGTTCTTATATTCTCTTTATATTCTGTTATATTCTGCTCATATTCTCGAGGCCGCGGCGAGTCACTTCCCCAATGGCCGTTTAAATTTCCGTTCTTATATGTTATATTCTTATCTATTCATATTCTCGAGGCCGCGGCGAGTCACTTCCCCAATGGCCGTTTAAATTCCCGTTCTTATATGTTATATTCTTATCTATTCATATTCTCGAGGCCGCGGCGAGTCACTTCCCCAATGGCCGTTTAAATTCCCGCTCTTATATTCTCTTATATTTTGCTATATTCTTATCTGCTCATATTCTCGAGGCCGCGGCGAGTCACTTCCCCAATGGCCGTTTCAATTCTTGCTATTTAATTTCTGCACCATTCCCGTCCCCCGAGGCCGCGGCGAGTCACTTCCCGCTATGGCCGTTTAACCCCCATATCTTGCTATATTACATTTGTCCCGCTCGCCCCGCCGGAGCAATCTCCCGTGGTGGCCCCTTCTCTTTCTCTTATTTCTGTGTTGCAGCAAACAAAAGAGGAGCCCGCGCGCTCCGCGTCCTCTTCGCTCCCCGAACCGCATGACGTCGCTCACAGATTAGCGATCACGGTGGGACATCTACTGCTTCCTTTCGGCTACCCTTGCAAGTTCGGCACCATCCGTGCCTCTCCACCTTGGCGCCCGCGCGCGCCCCCGTTGTGCTCACGGCAGCACTGTCAGTTGTGATTGGTTGTTTGTTTATTATATGTCTGTTATTTCTGTTGTTTTCCCACTCCATATCTCTGTCAGCATTTCATTGCATGCATCCATCCCTCTTTTCTATCCTTTTTTCATTTTTTTTAGGATCACCCTTTCCCGGTGAAGGAAGGACTCTCCGTTTGAGAATTCCTCTCAACGGACTAGAATCTCCTCCACTGGGACCTCCGTAAGTCCCCGACATCGAAGAATCTCCTCTTCGTTCACTGGGCTGGTTGTACCATTGAAGTTCCCCGGAGTTAGTCATTTCATTCGTGGTGAGACGAGAGACCCTAGCTGACACGGCGGTGAAACAAAAATAAACTAGGGTCCCTATTTTGTGTGAACTTCGGATCTCGCTAAAAACACAAAAAAATCATCAAAATCAAAACACAAAAAAGGCGTAAAGGCATCCACTTGTTTGATAATCTCTGCTACCTGCTTGCTAGTGTATGTTTTTGCGTTCTGGGAAAACTGTGAGCATGGCTCACGAGTCTTTTGAGGAGAACCACCCTAGTCGTGGTTTGTCAGCCGACCCGCGAGTCTATGCTATGGACTCGGGTCCTTCTCATGAGCCCTCGCATGAGGTGCAGGTTATTGCCGGGGACACGTCCCCACCACAGGATATCTCTTCCTTACTGGGCGTCCTCGCCAACACGGAGCTTACCTCTGAACAGCTCCGGGCCTTCCAGGCCATTCTGAAGGGGAAATCTATTTCCCCCACGCCCCAGGAATCAACTCCGGCCATCACACCTCTCCAAGAGTCCGTGCAGGCCATTCCATCTCCTTCATTGGCGCAAGCCATCCAGTCTCCCTCGCTTCAAGGACAAGCGAGCCAACAACCACCCTCATTCCAGTTCCCGTCACAATCTCAAACTCCCATTGTTCCCCACACACCGCTTCAGCCAGGGCCAACTGTCGGCGGTCCGACAGCTCCCTCTCATTCGGGTTCCCCCCTCAAGTCTCCGGGAGACAGTTTCTCCCCCAGTGGCAAGTGCCACCTTCACCTCCAGAGGAGCTCGCCCAATCGCTCCTCAATAGGTTCAATCGCATGGACGAGCAGTTTCAAAATCTGAGAAGAATGGTGGACGTGAAAGCCACCCCGGAGGTTGCTTTGCCAATCCTTCCCGTCATTCATCTTCCTCCCTCCAAAATGCCCACGTACAGCAGATACAATGGTACCGGCAACCCCTTCATTCACCTCAAGGATTTCATGTATGAGTCCTCCTATTGGCAAAACGATCAGAGGTCCCTGGCATACCTCTTTCGGAGATCATTGGATGGTCTCGCGCTTGAGTGGTTCTATTCCTTGGAGCCCCGCGAGGCCGAGAATTTTGAAATAGTCCAGAGAAGGTTCTTGCAGAAATATAGGGATAGGGTCGGTCCCTCACTCTCCATTACCGACCTAGTCGCCGAAAAGATGAAGCCCGACGAAGATTTTGTCCGCTATGCTGATAGATGGAGGTCTCTGGCGGAAAGAATAAGGGATACCCTCTCCGAGCCCGAACAAGTGAAGATGATTGTGTCTAATGCAACCCCACAGTTCAGACACGTCCTGGCCATGAATAAACTTACTACAATGGAGGAACTCTATGAAAGAGCCCGGTACATCCAAACCCAGTTAAAAGACTCCCCCATTATGAACATGTTTGAGTCGCCGAAGCCCAAAGTGGTCAGAAAGACAGGCGCTGGTGTCCCGGGCGGAGCCACAGAAGGGGTCGTGACAAATGAGCAAGTGGGTGCGGTCAACAATGCCAACTATGCAGTCAACCCAAGGCCTCCACAAATGCCCCGACTTCCCCTCCAACCAGGTCCTTTCCCTCTTCGTCCTCCACCCCAAAATAATCCACCCCAGGATAATATGCCTCCATTACGTCAACCCCAGCAACAACAACCACAACCTCAGCAACAACAACCACCGCTTCAGTACAACCAAGTTCCACCCCCGGGGAACTATGGTCCCCAACAGCAACAAAGGAGGCCGCTCGGTCCCAAGAGAGCCTACTATCCACCATTGCCAGAAACCTTAGCAGACATTTTTAATGCCCTCATGGCATCAAACCAACTCGCCCTACCAAGAGAAAGGCCCGTGTGGCCCCCAAATGTTGATACCTCCAAATACTGCGTCTACCACAGGCAGCCAGGACACACAGTAGATTACTGCTTCCATTTCAAAGATTACATCCACGATATGAATGATGAACATCAAATAGATTGGGATGAAATGAGACGATACGTTGCCGCTCTTAAGGCTAGGAGACCTCCTCATAGGCCACAGCAACAGTTACAACAGCAGCAGCAGCAGTAGCAACCACAACAACAACAACAGCCTCAGCAGGCCCCACAACAACAGCCCGACATGGGCATAATCCAGAATCTATTACCGGAGCACCAACAGCCCAATCATCAGGTTAACCCCATCTCCTCCTTCCCGGAAGTCGGGAGAGAGCAGGTGTGGCACCAGGAAAGTACCTCCATTCTTTCTACCGCCAATCCTATTATCACGCAACACCCTTGCCTTGCCCGGGTAGCACCTCTCTCTCATCAACCCGCGTCAGTATCACCTTCACCATTTCCACTACCATTACGCCCTCTCATCCGTACCCCGATCCCCTATCAACCGACACTCTCCACTACGCCTTCACACCCTCTCATCTTCTCCCACTCCCCCACTTTACCATCCACCTCTACCACATTTACCCCTACGCCTTCTAAACCCCTTATCATCCGTCAACCATACATAACCCCGTCTTTCTCCACCGTATCACCACTAATGCCTTCAAAACCACTCATTACCCATCACCCACCTCAAAATCATTGCCCGCTTCAAGCCCTACCCACTTCTACTTCGTCTCCACCTCCACCTTCCAGACCCCTTATCCTTCATAATCCGCGCGATATCCCCTCTACCTCCACCATGCCTCCACCTAACAAACCCCTCATCAGAATCCCTGCTCCCGTCGTCACCCCTGCTTCATCAACCATTCCTCCACCGCTACCCCTCAAATCCCTGTTAAAACCCACTGCTACCCCCACAGAGGTACAAAAGCCGCAGGCAATGGTGCTCCGGAGTGGAAGGATTTTCCACAGGGTTTTCCCCCACAACAGTCAGAATCCTGAGCAATCTCAGCCAGAGAAGGATGATGGAGAACAACCAGAAAGAGCTATCCCTGGAACACAGTATGATCTATTGAAACACTTGGACAAGACACCTGCTCGGATCTCCATCCTGGAGCTACTTCAAAGATCCACATCCCACCAGGCGGCCTTGATGGAATACCTTCAAAAGGTCATGGTTAATGAGGACCTCCCCGTGGAGAAGATTTCGACCGTCCTGACCCCAACAGACACACAACCGGCCATCATGTTCCACAACTACGAGCTCGCTCCCAAGGAAGCTCAAAAATATGTATTGTGCATTTCAATAAAAATTAATGGGGTATCCATAAACCCGTGTCTTGTGGACACGGGTGCGTCCATAAATGTGATCTCCATGGACACCCTTCAGTTGTGTGGGGTCAACGAGGAACAAATAAGACCTTCCTCGATCACGGTCACGGCTTATGACAATAGCAAAAGGCCACCACAGGGGATGATTATTCTGAAGGCAGAACTAGGCCCCATGTCAATTCCCACGGAATTCCATGTCCTCGACATGGACCCCACATTCAAGGCTATACTGGGTCGCCCTTACATCGAAGCCATGGACGCTGTGCCTTCCACCAACCATCAGTGCCTGAAGTTTCCTTACAATGGGAGGATTATTAAAGTGGTCAGTACACCTGTCCTTCACACAGTGGATGCTATCAACACCTCTCTGCCCTCTGTGTGGCCGTCTCATCGGCCCATATTGTCACTAGCTGGACGTACGTGATCTATCTCACGTTCCACTAGCACCAAAGGAGCCGGTCAGGATAACCGCAACATCATGTCTCCCTTTTCACTCCAAAGGTTGGGAGATTATGAGGAACATCGGCTATCAACAGGGTAAAGGTCTGGGCGCACAATTACAGGGTATGCTCAAACCGCCAAAGGAAATTAGGCCGAACCGTAGGTTTGGCCTAGGCTTTAAAGGACCGTTCAAGGCGGATTGGAAGCCCCTCACATGGACTCTATCAAACCACTTCAACAGAGGGCCCGTTATTCAGATGGGAGATTACCCACGAGAAGCATATGGGGGATCACATGCTGTATATTTGGCTGAAAAATGTCCGAGGATCACCAAAAGAGGCAAGATCAAAGATCTGGAATGCGAGTGGAACAAATGGTTCGACATACGGGACATTACCGTTGCACTGAAAAGGATGTTCTCGTCTCCGCAGCTTGAAGGACCACCATTGATCTCCGGAATACCAGAGAATATTACCACTCTTGCCAAGGTTCCAAACTATCCTCGTCCTCGCTAGAAGGATCCTGTCATTGACGGATCTTCATCCGTCCTTAACATTGCCATCGACGGCTCATTAGCCGTCATCTTCTCCATCCACTCGTCTCAGCCTTTGCTGATATCTTCTTCCTGGGCCAGACAGTTGTCTGATGATCTTCCCAGGTCCCCTTCTTTGCTTACATACCTACGCGGGCTTCTTAACCCGCGCCAGGCTTTCAATCATGATATGCTCTACGAGCCTCCCAATCCTCTAGCCATAACCACTTTTCTCTCTCCTCCGATCTCTTTTCACTGTTTTGTCATTAAAAATGAAAACGAAAAAAAAACGTCAATTTTTAAACTCCCCAACAACACATCCTCGTTGAGGAAACCTCGTACGTCTCCCACGGGTGCGTACCGCCCTGCGGACCACCCGTCCAAGGTCCGATGAGCGACCTTTTCTACCCCTCCTCTGAGGGGTCTTCTCCTGTACATTCTACACCATCCTCTTCATCTTCCTCTTCTTCTGTAAATATTGTCAGTCACTCTAGGAATGATAGGTCAAGGGTGGTACCTAGGAAGAAATCCAAGGGTAGGCAGATCCCTCATCGATTCCTTCTGGATTTAGCCGCTAGAGGTCAGGCCCTTCTTGCCATCCCCCAGTTGTTAGAAAATCCCATCCGGCTACCGGAAATAGAATGTGAGGGCGACTGTGCATTTGATGAAGGGTATGGAGTCTACGAGATCACGGATGAAGAATACCCCACTGAAGATGAGGGTGAAGAATATGAGGATGCGGCGGGCGCATATGCTAGTGGAATGAGGAGATTCGACGAGCCGTCAGCCGTCGTAGAAGAATCCACCAAAGAAGTCAACTTGGGAACTGAGGAAGACCCTAGGATCATACTCATAAGTGACAACCTACCACCCTCTGAAGAAGAGGCATTAATTAAGGTTCTCAAGGAATATAAGGACACGTTTGCATGGAGCTACGAGGATATGCCGGGGCTAGATTCAACCTTGGTCGAACACCGTTTAACCCTAAAACCAGGGTCCGTCTCGATAAAACAAAGGTTAAGACATTTCCACCCTCAGATGGCTTTGAAAATGAAAGAAGAGGTCGATAAGCTTCACAAAGCCAGGTTCATTAGAGTCGTTCTTTATCCTCAATGGGTGGCGAACATTGTCCCGGTCATGAAAAAAGATGGGAAAGTCAGGATTTGCATCGACTTCCGGGACCTTAACCGCGTGTGTCCAAAAGATGATTTTCCCTTACCTCACATTGATGTGTTGATTGATAACACGGCAGGCTACGAAACCCTCTCATTCATGGATGGATTTTCAGGATACAATCAAATTCGTTTGGCAGAAGAGGATTAGGAAAAGACGTCATTCACTACCCCTTGGGGAACATATTGTTACGTGGTCATGCCGTTTGGGTTAAAGAATGCTGGAGCTACTTACCAAAGAGCTATGATGGCCATATTTCATGACATGATGCACATATATCTGGAAGTGTATGTGGATGACTTATTGGTGAAATCAAGGACCAGGATGGAACATCCAGAAGTTTTGGCTAAGGTTTTGCAGAGGTCAAGGGAGTTCCAATTGAAAATGAACCCGAAAAAGTGTGTGTTTGGTGTATCATCGGGTAAATTGCTGGGGTTCATTGTGAGTAAAAGAGGGATAGAGATAGATCCCGACAAAGCCAAGGCTATCTGGGATATGCCGCCTCCCAAGAATTTGAGGGAAGTCCGAGGTTTAATCGGGAGGTTGCAGTTTATTCGTCGGTTTGTGTCCCAACATTCACAAAGGTGTAGACCTCTCTACGAGTTGACCAAGCCAGGAGTAGAATTCCACTGAAATTCTAAATGTCAGAAAGCTTTTGAAGGGTTGAAGGAATATCTGGCTAGTCCACCCGTTCTCATTCCACCTAAATCAGAAAAACCTCTTATCCTTTACGTCTCAGTCTTGGATGACTCCGTGGGAGCCGTCCTCGCACAAGCTGATGAAGAAGGCAAGGAACGGGCAACCTATTACTTGTCCAAACTTCTCAATCCCTGTGAGCGGAAGTATACCGTCATGGAGAAAACCTGTGCTACCCTCGTTTGGGTAGTGCAGAAATTGAAGCACTACTTCTTGGCTCATGAAGTCCACTTGATTGCTCGAATGAATCCTATCAAATTCCTTCTGGAGAAATCCGTCCTTACGGATAGGCTAGCACGCTGGCAAAGTTTTCTCTCTCAGTTCGACATCACCTACATCCAGCAAAAGGTGATTAAAGGCTATGCCATAGCCGAGCATCTCGCTCACCATCCTCTTCCCAAGTTCAATCCCGTCCAATCAGAGTTTCCAGATGAGGAACTAATATCCGTCAACCAATCAGAGGAGCCAATATGGACGCTATATTTTGATGGAGCTCTGAATTCTCAAGGGAGAGGAATCGGCGTCGCCCTCCTGTCGCCTGAAGGCCTCACATTCCCATTGGCATACCAGCTTAAATTTCCAGTCACCAATAATATAGCCGAATATGAAGCTCTTCTAGCTGGCCTAGAACTCGCTCATTCTTTTCGTATCACTGAGTTGCGAGTCGTAGGGTGCTCACTAAATATCGCACTCGCGATCCCAAACTCAAGCCATACCAAGAACTCACTGCTGCCTTTGCCAAACTGTTCACCAAACTGATATTTGTTCATGTCCCTCGTCATCAGAATATTCTCGCCGATGCCTTCGCCTCGTTGGCATCATCCATAAGGTTCCCTCTTGGAAGATGGTTTAAGTCCATTTCCATCTACAAACTTCACGCCCCTGCAATCGATGATGCTTCCTATATAAATATCAAAGACATGATAGTAAGAAAGATCCTGCAGGAAGATATCCTTGAGAAGAGGGAGATCATGTTGGCAGAGGCCGAAGAAGAACTGGCTGATGAAGAGAAACCATGGTTCTATGAAATTGTCAAATACTGCCAAGATCAGTCTTATCCTGAAGGGGCCACCACAGAGGACAAGAAAGCCATAAGAAGGGTGGCTCAGAAATACACATTGGTTGGAGGTCTACTCTATAGGAGGAGCCTTACTGGTATTCTGTTAAGATGTCTTGGTGACGATGAGGTTTGAAAATGTGTAGAGGAGACGCACTCAGGTGTGTGCGGTGGCCACGTGAATAGTCAGATGCTCGCTAAAAAGATCATTCAGCAAGGCTTTTATTGGCCCACTATGGAAGAGGATTGTGCTGTCTATGTCCGTAGGTGTGTCAAGTGTCAACTTCACGCCGATAAAATCCATTCACCATCTTCCTCACTTCACCCAATATCCTCCCCGTGGCCTTTCTCCATGTGGGCATTCGACATCATTGGTCCCCTAGGTGATCCCAATTCCCTCACCAAGTAGAAATCTTTCATCCTTACTGCGACGGAATACTTCACCAAATGGGCTGAAGCCGAAGCTTACGCGGAAATCAAGACGTCAACAGTCTGCAAGTTCATCATGAAGAACATCCTCGCCAGATTCGGCATCCCAAGCACGATCGTCACCGACAATGGGCCACAGTTCATTTCTCAGGACCTACAGGACCTCTGCAAAAGGTACGCAATTGCATTGCATCATTCATCGCCTTATTACCCACAAGGTAATGGCCAAGCGGAGGCCACCAATAAAACATTGCTCAAAATCATCAAAAAAACCTGCGAGTCTAGTAAGTTTTCAGACTGGCCAGAAAAGCTTATCGAAGCTCTATGGGCCTATCGCACTTCAATCCGTACCCCCACCGGGCAGACTCCATTTGCCCTTACTTATGGTATGGAAGCGGTAGTCCCATACGAGACTCTGATCCCTTCTCTCAGGGTACAATTGGACGAGGAATTTTTCCTCGACGATCGTCGTAATTCACTCCTCACCAAGTTGGAACTCTTGGATGAGAAGCGACTAGCCGCTGCCGAACACGCGCGTGTGTATCAAAATAGACTCGCTCGCTTTTACCAAAAGAAAGTCGTTGAGAGAAAATTCAAAGTCGGTGAGATGGTCGTAAAAATTTTTTTTGTCAAACCTGGAGGGCCGCGTTCTAAGCTCCAACCTAATTGGGAAGGACCATTTGTAATTCAAGCCGTGTACCCTGGCAACGCCTACAAGCTAATCAACGCCGAAGGGACCGAGTTATCCCACCCTTGGAATGGGCTTTATCTTAAGAAATACTACCCTTAGCACAAAACAAAAAAAATGATGAAAAGATAAAAACATCAAAAACAAAGAAATATTGAAAACCACTAAAAATATGGAAAATTCAAATGCCAATGCCTGGTGGTCACCATATAGTCAAGTCACTGCATCTAACCTTCATGTTAGGATAGGGCCCATTAAGGCTTGGTAGACACCGGGTCTTGGTTTGCCAGAACCGTGGAGATCCCTGTCCGGCCACGTCGGCCTATGCTCGCTCGAAGGAAGCTAACATGTGCTCACTTATGTATTTTATTGAGAAAAAAAAGTCGGTAGCATCACCTACGGTGGGGCCCCACCCAAAAGATCTCCAGAAGATGTAATTTTTATTCTTTTCTCTTTGACCAAATGAGACAGTCGGCGCCCTTAAAACGCTGAGCATGAGAAACCGAAACTCAAACCCCAAAGGTAAGAGTAGGACCCATTTCCTCGAGCATCGATCAGAGCACGAGAAGAGGGCAGTGTCCCCGCAGGCATACGAAAAGGGAGCCCGCAAACGTCAAACGACTTTATCTCCCTCACAAAAAGAAATAAAAAATCAAAATCAAGAGAAAAGCCTGGTCGTGACCGTGCCTGTTGCGATAAACGGAACCCCTCAAAGCAAAAGTCTGAATCCACAAAAGGGGCCGTGGAATGTAAATGCTCGAGATTTGGTCCGAAGTTGTCTGAAAGGAAAGAGTTAATGGGCCCTTATTCGCTCGCCGGGTTAACGGTTTTGCCGATCCTCTCAGGAGGTTTATCCCCCACGCTCTTCCTTCTTCCTCTAAAGATGAAGGTTCGATGGAGTTTCTGAAGGGTGAAAACTGCCCAGGGTCTGCGACCTTATTTTAATATACACATATGGTTGCCTACTTTGAAAAGCAAAAGCTATCGCTGCGAAGGAGTCTCCGTGTTTCTGGCTGGTCAAGACCCCTGTTTACCGCCTTGATGTCTTCTTGTTTAACCTCGGGCTTAGGCCAATGCAAGCGCGTCACCTATGGGTGCGACGGCGTCTGATTCCAGGTCAGCGTCGCACGGTTGGTCGTTAGGGTTCCAGGGTGTTCCATCATATACCATCTAGAGTTGTGAGGAAACAGACCCGGGTCGGGCAAATCTCTTACCTCAAACATCTTTTGGGTGAATCCCTGTGGTCGGAAGTGACTGGGAGCCTAAGCATGGCATGACGGTATTGTCATCAGGGTAAGTCTTATCTGGCGGGATCATCATTCGATGGGTCTAGAGGCCCAAATCAACCTAGATGTGCACTTAGGATACCTGGGAGGTTAGTAAGAAACCCCTGTCTCACGTAGGTTAGGTGCCATTTGGGTGCTTGCCAGGCGTTAGCAAGAAAAAAATTGAAATGATAAAAATAACAAAAAAGAGAAAAGAGAAAATGTACATATTTGCAAACAAAAAATCTTTTTTATGATAAAATAAAAAAATGCCAAATATAAAAAAGAAGACAAATCAATTTTACATGATTGCATTTTGCGTGCAGCATCTCACTTTTTTTAAAATACCGCTTGCATTCGTGTGCTTGCCTGTCGCATTTATCATCACCGCATCTTTCCCTTGCCTTCGTTAAATAAAGGCTTGGCCCCTTGACCAGTTATCAAGGACAGTCACAGTGACCATTTGCTTATTGAGCAAGGGGCCAAGTCAGAACAGAAATTCTGATTTGTTTACTTCAGTGATGTGTGCAGGGATTCAGGCAACAGAAGCAAATGTGAAAACCAAACAAACCGAACCTTGTATTTTATTCTAAAAACAAAAAAAAAATTACATCAAGTTTCGCCATCTCTCTCTGCATTACTCGTCCCACTACTCTCTGGGCAAAACGCTCTCAAAGGTGCTACCCAACTACGAAAAGCGGTACTCCTACCGCTCTGTACTCTCCTTCCTATTCCCACACGCCGGCGTTGATCCACAGAAGCAGCAAAGAAGCTACCAACACGAAAGCCAGGCTCTCGTGCTCTTCGGTAGCGCTCCTCACCATCTCTCAGCCACTGTTCAGCAAGACCAAGGCTGGTTCGGAGTTTGAACAACTGGGCCTCCATGGCCCTTCGTTCCTCCCTTTCAGTCAATCTGTCGACTCTTTCTCTCTCTGCGTCTCTTTCTCTCTATGCCCGTTCTCTCTCACGGTCTTCCCTCTCCAACTGGAGAGTGACCCTCAGTTCCATAGCATCCCTGGAAGAGTCGTCATCTAGACGACGCTGTAGTTCCCCCTCCAGCTCTGCTATCCTAGCCGCCCTCTGCGCAGCTTGGGCAAGCACGTCTTTCGTCTCCTTTTCCTGCCAGATGTACCATCTCAAGATACCCGGCAAGGCATAAACAAGGAGAACTCAACACTGAGACTCTTACCAATATAGAGAGCATCCCGTCTGCCTCCGCGGCACGCTATGGGGCATGAGCAAGTTGCTCATGAAGCAAGTCAAGTTCTGAGGTGGGAATCCACAAGCTGGAAGAGGCACCACCTACTCCCATTGCTGGGGAAGCCACGCCAATCTGGGCATGCTACGACCGCGTGAATTAGCAGCCAACATCTGGAATCTGGGGTTTTAATTAGGAACGCACTGTACACCTACCAAGGCGCTCGTAGCTCCGCGGGCATCGCCCAACCGTTGCCCCATCTCTGCCAAGCGAGTTCGTAAAGTCGCTATCATCGTATCACGAATATCCTGCAGCCATACGAGTCAGCATTTCCACCAGAAAACCAAAAATGGAGAAAGAAGAAAAGAGGAAAAGGGGAGACCTACCTCCGCAAGTCCTCGGGGTTGGAACCGCTCTGCGTACCTTGTCTTGTATAGACGCAGGTAATCCTCGCTATCCCGTGCCTGTGATTCCACGATTATGCCACCCCGTTGCCAGTCTCCGTACTGTTCGGGGAATCGCACACGCCAGTCAATGCAGGTTGCCGGTCCTCGCGTCTCTCTCCCAACGCGAGGTGGCGCAGCTGAATCCACCCATTCTTGAGCCAGTCCCAAAGTCCTCATAACCAATCGTAGGCAAAGTGGCTCGATTTCATTCAGGCAGTGCATCCATAATTCCCGTCCGAACCGGGCACGACTTGCTAGAACCCACGGCTGGTCGGCATCGACCATGTCTGAGTAGGGTCTCCAGTTTACCATCGCTGCAGGGAATTCCTGTAGCTCCTGCCTTAGCACCATCAGTTGGTAAGTTAGGGGTGCCGCACTCATGATGGGTTCCCACCGCCTGACTAGCGGCACCATTGCGGGTCGCCAATGCCGAGCTCTCCCCATGGGGAGGTAATAATAGCTCCACAGTTGCTCGGTGCAGGTCATCAGTACTTTGCAAAAACAACAAAAAAAATACAAAACAAGCAAAACCAAAAATACCTGGATGAATGGTGTAAAACCACTCACAGCCATCTCACGATCCGCTTCTTGGAACAGGCCTGCAATCAAGTGTGCCAGCATGGCAGCTCCCCAGGCATAGTATCCTACTCTTTCAAGGTCTGATAGCAGCTCCAGGAAGCGACATTGGATACCGTCCCCTTTCGAGCTCAGTACTAATCTCCCCAAAAGGAAGAGGAGAAATCTCCTCAAATCTATGTTGCATCTTTCCCAGTTGCCGAAATGTGTGCAGTACACGGCACGGCATCCTATTTCCATTCTTTCCATGAACTCATCTGAGGATTCGTCATCCCGCCGACGAGTGTCGGTGAGCCCTAATGCATCCATGAGGGACGCCCTAGCTACCGACCTATTTTTCCGACCATCTAGGTCCAAACCCAGTAGCTTCCGAGCACCTTCTCGGTAATCCGCATAAGTGACCCCGGTCACTGCCTCGCCCTCCACCTTCAGGCTTGTGATCCGAACCACATCCTCCAAGCTGGGCACCATGTGCCCCTAGGGCATCAGGAATGCCCGACTCACTGGGTCCCATCTCTCACACAAGGCTTGGATCAGGACCAGGTCGAGCTCGAGCGGCTCGATCCGAAGAAAGGTGCCAAATCCCATCACGTCTAGCCTTGCCTTCTAAAAATCTGGGAGACCTCGGTATGCTGCCACTACCAACTCCCATGAGATCTGTGATTTCATCACACTCTACGCATACAGGGAATGGAGAGGAGGTTTGGTCAGAAAGAAAGGAAGAAAAAAGAATGGAAAAAAAGGGCAGGAAAACTTAGCTTACGAGTTGTGATTGGGCCCTTTCGCTGAAGTGCCCTTCGAGGTCCGAAAGCCTCCTGGAACTACTACCACTGGACTTGCTTCTCTTCGAGGAGTGGGAAGATTCGCCCTCCATCCAACTCTCGGAATTTTAAACTCCTCCTCTCCCGTGAGAACTTGTGCTCCTCGAGTTAGCTCTCGATATACCTGGGAGGATAAAAAGGACAAGAATTTATAGAAATGGAAGGAGTGCATGCCAAGATTGCCTCCATCACCTTTAATAATAGCCCTCGCGATGAGGTACCTACCATGCGGTCCCGTGTGTCACTTCACCGCTCGCACAGGGTGATTGATTGGACGAAGAATATGACGACTAGCCCCCTATGTTGTCTAGGGATACCCTATCATGTTTTGGAGGACGTCCGCAAAACTTGACGCAACATCCGGGAGAAGGAACTAGGGCCGTCATTATTGACTTCGACGGTAGATTCCCGTGGTAAATGGTCACAATAAGACGCGATTCTCTGCTTGGGGTGGAGTCTCGGCAGACCCATCACATGAGAACAGTGCAAAGGAGAGGAAGTGTAGGGAAGAAGGAATGCACAAGAGAACAAACGAGCAGCAGAAAATCAAATCACTTCATTCATAATTCTACATAAGCTGTCATAAACACTACAATCATAGAGAGGTGGCGGGTCCACTAGCTTGCCAACTCTTGCCATTATCTTCATGCTCGTCCCTCTAGGCGTCTCTCTCCTCTCCCCTGAGGTGAGGGTCCCTCAGAAGCCTCCGGGATCCCCATGCAGTAGCACCCGCCTCACCTCGTGGCGTCGGCTCCACAGCAATGACTCGCTGCTCCTCCCCTGGCGTGGCAAAGAAGCCACTAGCGGCAAAGCGACCAGACTGGCGCAGTCGCTCCCCGAACTCTCGCGCTCTCTCATAGCGCGTCTCCATCCCTCCTAGTCTCTGTACGACGGCCTGAAGGCCCAGCTGGAGCTCCCTCACTTGGGCCTCCAAGGCCCTCCTCTCGGTCTGATCCCGCTGTCGCTCGGACCTTCTCTCGGCTTTCTCTCTCTCTGCCTCTCTCCTCATCATCTGCAGAAGAACCCTTAACTCCAGGATGTCTGGAGAAGGTCTCTCCTCACCGCGATGTCGCAGCTCTGCTATAGTCGCCACCCAGGCATCACGCTCCTCTTCCGCCCGGGCAGCCCGAGCCACTGCACCAGCAAGTTGCTCCCGGAGGGAGGCAATCTCAAGAAAAGGGGCCGAGGAACTGGAAGATGCGCCGCCAGCCACTCCCCCCATCACTGTCTACTGGGCACGCTGGAATGAACAAACAACAACCGTCAGCTAAGCTCCACATTTAAAAATAGAAAATGCAGCACTTAGCTTACCAGGAGCGACAGTTCCTGTTGAGTGGCGGCCAGCTGCCGCCTGACCTCAACTAATTGGGCGCGTGAGCCGTTGACGTCGCGCGTATCCCTGGCTCGGGAAAGACCCACGTAACTCTCTCTCTGCTGCCGCAGGAAGTCGGCACTGTCCTGCACCAATACGCTCCCTTGCTGTCCAGGGAGACGTATGCGCCAGTCTTCAAGCTTCGCCTTGCCGCGACTCCTTCCTGACGTGGCTCGGCTCGTCTGCGCTCGCCCACTCATCGGCCAGGCCCAGGGTCCTCGCCATGTCCTGCACCAAGAAAGAAGGGCCTCGTATCATAACAAAGAACGCGTCCCCTATCTAGGATGCGTCCATCATTTGAGTGCAACACTCGCCGAACCCTTTCCCCCCTCGCACGGCTCGCTTCAAAACTCAAAATGGATCAAAGGAGAAGATCCGAGGACCTACCAGACCGTTTTCACCTCCCTCCGCGACATTGGGCCCCTCGGGTCCCTCGGGGGCCCGAAGCGGCCCTTCCTTCTCCATGGACGCCGTTCCGTGCTCTTGAGGAGTCCCTCGTCCCTCTCCACCTTCACCATGGTCCGGCCCACCGAACTCCATCGATCGAGGGGAAGAAGATGAAGACGGGCGAGCGAGTTTCGGCGGAAGGCGGGCTCGTTTGCGGGTAAGGCACGGGAGAAGAAAGGTCGCCCGGCGCTTTAAATTTGAATTCGAGGGTTAAGACGCATCCTCGCGCCAGGACGCGCCCAAAAGAAAGCAACAGAATCCCTCCGTGCAAAGTAGTTCCCTTCTGTCCAGGGCAAAAGTCTCGTAAGGCATGCCTCGAAACAACTTGGTGCAAGAGAAGAAGTGTAGGGAAGGAGAGGCGCTACAGTGGTCAGTCGTCAGAGTTTTGTCTAGACCCCCTTGTACTGTGGTGTGATTCTGTTATAAATCTGCTACTTTCTGATGTTACTAACCTATGCTGGTCTGTGCAGGTTTTACCAACGGACGTCTTTGTCCTATCTCCTGTCCCACCTTTCGATGGTTGGTCCCACCATGTCATGCATCATAGTATATGATACCTATGCTACTAGAACATGTCAAGGACCTTGCGGCCCGAACGAATCTGGGATTTGAGTTCCCCTTCAACAAAAATAGTGATGATCCCGGAAGAATTTGGGTTGTACGGATAGGCCGTTAACTTGTGGTAGCATGGGGACGACGGTTCCATTCAGAGAGTTGGTGCGTGGATAAACGGGCCCCAGCCCAGTACCAGCTCACCGGATCGGTATCCTGACCCGTTCTTAACAAGTTGACAATATTATCCTTGGCTATTTTCTATTTTAGTTTGTTTTAAATTTTTCTTTAAACCCAGCATGCATTCATATAGGACTTTGAATTTATTGCGGAAGATCATTCGAGTGATTCTATTGTGAAAGCCGTTGTACTCCAATTCTTACAAATATGAGATATTGCATTCCGAATGAAATACTGAGTTTTCTTGAAGCGGCCCTACGCTGCTCTTCCAAAGGAGACCCTTGTTTGGACAGACCCTCAGATATTCCTTTACTTTTTACCTTGTTTGACCCACCTTGGCCGCAGCACTTCCACATTGGCTGGTAACTGCTCACCAAAGGTGAAACCTATGGGTTTATGACCCAGGTACTTCCACACCGAGAAGTTGGTCTCCTTTATTTTTCGTACCTGAGCACACATCTCACCCTCCCTTATTTGATCTCCGTCCAAGCAATCGTCAATATTTGAAAGACCTTCTTCAAGGTCGCCTCATTGAAACTTCAAGAAAGATTCCAAACAGTAACGTCAAAAGCGTGTCTCATCACACCTTGGCATCAACTTATCAGTCCGCTCCCACTTCATTTCACTCCACTTCGATACCATTCCACTACGTGTCGCTCCCTTGCAAAGCAGACGCCAAGGCGGGGCAGCTGTAGACACGTCATTCCTGACGTCTCCTGAGTAAATCTCATATTACACTATGATACCCCAAGGCGGCCTTCACATTTTTAATTACTCTGGTGATTTCCTATTTTTATGAATTTTTTTATATTTTTTTGAATTATTTCACGAAAAATCATGGAAGTGTCCAGGCGCCTGGACACCTCCATCAATGACTAAAAAAATAAAAAAATCAAAATCATGGAAGTGTCCAGGCGCCTGGACGCATCCATCAATGACAAAAAAATAAAAAAAATTAAAATCATGGAGGCGTCCACTTGCCTGGACGCCTCCATCAATGCAAAAACAATAAAAATAATATCAATAATCATAAAAAATAAAACAAAAATCAAATAAATATATATATATTTATGGAGGCGTCCAGGCCTCTGGACGCCTCCATGAAAACAAATATAAAAAATATAAAATGCCAGTTGGCATAAAAAAAAACAAAACAAAAAAATAAAAAAATATTTTCTTGGCGGCGTCTAGGCCCCTGGACGCCTCCATCAACTCCCTCACGGGCGCCGGCTACCGAACGACGATTTGTCATGTGTGAAAAAATCCAAATTGTGGAGACGTCCAGGCAGTTGGATGCGCCCATTTCAAAATCACGAGGCGCCGCTCACAAAACCACGCATTGTGTCAAACCGCGTGCGACCGTCAGTGGGGTTTGTTGGACCTGTTTGAGGCGTCCGGGGCCCTGGACGCCTCCACAAAAATATTCTGAAAAAATAACTAAAAATAGAATAAAATATTAGTTCGGCCTTGATGGAGGTGTCCAGGGTCCTGGATGCCTCCACCCTCCGGAGCCCTATAAATAGAGGCCCACCCCCTCAGTTCTGGGAGAGCTTCTAAGAGATCCGATAGGCTGCCGGAGCCCAAAGGCTACCGGAGTCATTTCTAACCCGTGAGGTCTTTTGTAGGTGGAGGTTCTGCCAGCTTCTCGGGTGTCCAGGCTCGCGAGAGGAAGGCTATCTTCGTCCACCGCGCTTCCACGTCATCCCTACGCTGTCGGAGCTCCGCCGGATCTCACCTTCGGCTCATCCAATAAGCCTTTTCTTCCCCTTTTTCTTCATAGTTCTTTACATTCATCATACTGCATCCTCTATCTCCCTACATAAGGGCGCCGTCTCTTGCATACTTCTTGCATTCATCATCGCATTTTCCTCCTACTAGAGTCTGAGAGGGGTTTAAAACCACACCAACCAGGTGTGTGTCAGGTCACGATCTCGTTACTTTTATTGCAAGGAATTGTTACTACACTGCCATTTTCTAATTCCGTTCGTTTATTGTCTACTGTTTTACAAGGGTACCTAAGGAAAGCCCTCTCCGTCGGTCAGCCGAAGGGGGAGGAAGAAGCAACCCGCCATCTCCCGCTCTTGAGGTAGGCGCGATCACTTTCTTTATTTTTGGGGTCTTTTGGCCCCTGGTGATCACATCTTGTTCTCGAGGCCGCGGCGAGTCATTTCCCCAATGGCCGTTTAAATTTCCGTTCTTATATTCTCTTTATATTCTGTTATATTCTGCTCATATTCTCGAGGCCGCGGCGAGTCACTTCCCCAATGGCCGTTTAAATTTCCGTTCTTATATGTTATATTCTTATCTATTCATATTTTCGAGGCCGCGGCGAGTCACTTCCCCAATGGCCGTTTAAATTCTCGTTCTTATATGTTATATTCTTATCTATTCATATTCTCGAGGCCGCGGTGAGTCACTTCCCCAATGGCCATTTAAATTCCCGCTCTTATATTCTCTTTATATTTTACTATATTCTTATCTACTCATACTCTCGAGACCGCGGCGAGTCACTTCCCCAATGGCCGTTTCAATTCTTGCTATTTAATTTCTGCACCATTCCCGTCCCCCTGAGGCCGCGGCGAGTCACTTCCCGCTATGGCCGTTTAACCCCCATATCTTGCTATATTACATTTGTCTCGCTCGCCCCGCCGGAGCAATCTCCCGTGGTGGCCCCTTCTCTTTTCTCTTATTTCTGTGTTGCAGCAAACAAAAAGAGGAGCCCGCGCGCTCCGCGTCCTCTTCACTCTCCGAACCGCGTGACGTCGCTCACAGACGCGTATTCAATTTATCCCCATTTTTGGGCAAAATTCATATTTATTCTGAATTAAAGCCTTTTTGGAAAGTCGCCCATTCTTTGAACACGTCTGGGATGGTAGACGCGTATTCCTTTATCCATATTAATTCTTGAATTAACGCCTATGTAAAAAGATGCTAATTTCTAAAGTTGCGTCCGCCACAGTCGACACGTTATTTATTCGTGTCTGCCATAGTGGACGCGTCTTCTTCCTTTCCCCATTTTGCGCCAAAAATTTATTTTCATGAAGAATTAATGCCTCTCCACAAAGTGTCCAGAATGTTAATTCCATTTCCTTATTTTGGCCTTTTAAATTATTACCAAATTCGTCAAAATTCCATATTCATGTCTGTCTTGGTGGACGTGATTCCCTTTTCCAATTTTTGATAATATTCGACTTTCCAAACTATTCAAGAAATGGCGTCTGCTATTCCTAACGTGTTCAAAAAGACGCATCCCGAACCACGGACGCGTATTTCCTTGCCTATTTTTGAGATTTTAATTCCGACCAAAATTCATAAAATTCTTAATTCGCGTCAGCCCTATTGGACGCGAATTTCCTTCTAATTTTGGAAGTTTCTAATTTTTCTAAAAATGGCTCAGAATTGGCATCTGGCTGGCTAACGTAACTTTAATTGGCGCCCACTGTGGTGGACACAAATTCCTACATAATTCTGAACTTCACAGCACCTCCTTCTTTCCTCCTTTTGGCCTCCTTTTTCACTTGGGAAAGGGTCCCTATGACTTTCTAAGGTTGGGAGGACACTTGACATATGAATATATTCTTCCAAATCAAATTAAAACTTGATTTAATATTTTTAATGGAATTAAACTCTAAATTTCTCTCCTATAAATAGGACCTCCCTCTCCCTTGTTCATAAGGCTGGACAATTGATTCAAGGGGAGGTGCTGCTAGTTTGAAGGCACAAGGAGGAAGTATCCCATGCTTGCAAGCTACATCCTTGGAGCATCTTCCTCCCTTGGAGATCATTAAAGCCCTCACCCAATTGGAGAAAACAATAAGCCTATCTTCTTCCCTTTATTTCTTTCATGCATTCTATTTAGTTCATGCATCATATTCTTTCTCCTCTCTATTTATTTTCATCATCTCAATATTGAGATCCTCCAATTGTGCAACACTTGCACCCTCTCTTTTCATTTATCATATTTTTCCTTACCCTTTTGTATAGGGGTTTTTAAAGCCAACACCAACAAGGTGTGTTCTTATACATGTTTCTATTACTTATTCATATTAAGAGCTTGATGCTACACTCGCTTTGTTTCTAATCCATATCTTTTATTGGTGTTTGTTATTTTTTGCAAGGGTAATCAATACAAGAAAAACTCTCTTCATCGGTCGGACGATTGGAAGAGAAGGTGGACCTCACATCTCCCCGCTTTAAAAAGGTATTCTTCGCGATCCCTCCCTCTTTATTTATTGTTAATATCATTCGAGGCCCGCGAGTCTCTGACGATCACGTTTTCCTCCTTAGCATCCGCGCATGCTCCCTTTCTCCCTCATCATCCTATTCTTTTTTCTAATTATTTATTCTTTGTGGATTTTTCTAAAGATCTATAAATTGGTGATCACAGTGGGGCACCTTTTGTTTTTCTTTGATTACCCTTCCCTTTCGGCACATGTGTGTGCCCTTTCCCTTTTGCACCCACGGTGCAACTCCCCTTGTGCTCCACGTAGCACTTTCCTTTTATTATTTTTATCCCTTGTGCACCACATGCACAAACCCCCTCCCTAAGTGATTGTTAATTTGTTTGATTTAGGAAAATTCTTATTTAAAAAAAAAATCTTGAGCATGCCATGCTTTATATCATGTTTATTGATTGCCATGATTATTGTGAGTCTTTGTGAGTGTTCTACATTGATCTTTCATTGGTTTCTTTGATTTTCCATATATTTCCTACTATTGTTCATACATGCATTTTTTGTTCATTTTGCATTAGTTCTTGCACTTAGGGCATTTGGCTGGGGAGACCTCTGTAGGTGCCGAAAGTGGTAGGGTAGGCGTGGCGTGTTGAGCGTTGGCCTCCCTCCGAACTATGCTGCTGCTACCTACAGTGCACATATTAGAAAAATAGGAATGATGTCATTGTTAGAGACTATTACCTGAGCCTCACAGGATGATGATCGCAATGCCTTTGAAGTGGGGAGATAGTGGGTTCTTCTATCCTCGCTCTCGGCCGGCCAAGAACGAGGAGCTCTACGAGTCGATGATGAAGTTTCTGCAAATTATCCAGCAAATAAAAAGACCATTAGACTGAGAAAGTGTAGTAAATGCTCATAGAAGTAAAGAAAACATGTAAATGGGGTCAATCATACCGGGAAGGGGGGCGGAAAGGGGGATGGCCGAGACTTTTGACCATCCGCCTTCCCTATGTTTTGGATTGGAAAACCTCTTTAAAGAAAAGGATCTAGGTAATTCTATCATGCATGAATGCTGTAAAATAGGAAGGAACGTAGCAATATAGAGAACAAGGGAAAGAAGGACGGGGTTTGCCCGTCGACCATGCAGAGGGCGGCCAGCTATGTGACCGTTCAAGGATGGTGGGCGGCCATGTCGATGGCCGCCCCCTGCAAACTGTGCTCTCCCGTGGCGGATCTCTCCAACTTCAGGTTCTGCTGCTAGGGGAAGTTTGGGGAAGGCACTCTCGTGCTCACAGCTCTCTCTGGGCCTCGAACTACTAGCCTCTCCTCCTCTCAAAATGTCCAACCCCCTCTCTCACGAAGTGTCCAACCCCCCCCCCCCCACCCCATGAGATGGTTAGGAATGGGATTTTGTATGTGGGGGATTTCCCTCCATGAAAATCATTCGAAAATGGATTACGTGTAAGCAACGTGAGTCTCGAACCCCCTCGAGTGGGAGCAGTTTCGGAGGACGTGCCCGGAGTGGGCAGAAACGTGGGATTGACTGCAGTTATCAGGGGGCGGCCAAGGTTCTGGCCGCCCAAGGAGCTGGGCGGCCAGGTCGATGGCCACCTTAGGGAGCTAGGCGGCCAGGAGGTTGGCCTTCTAGAATAGGTGGGCGGCCAGGAGTCTTGCCGCCTTGGGATGTGGGCGGCCAACCTTCTGGCCGCCCTAGAATGGGCTGGGCGGCCAGCAGTCTGGCCGCCCTGGGTTGTGGGCGACCAGGTCTTTGGCCTTCCAGTGAGATCAATGGAAAATGGTGAGAATCATATAAAGCACCTCAAAAAAATGCCTCGGGGGCTCACGCTCCCGAACCCCTGACCTTACGGGCAAGGGGGCGTTGCCCCCCTGCAACCCTCATCAACTTACCACGAAGGGACAAGGTGGAGCCTACCTACACAAGGATGAGATTTCACGCTCCCAATCGACCAAGGATGGCTAAACAAGGTCCGCGGGATGTCCTAAATTAGGCATCTACAAGCTCCTCTTCCCACACTTCTTAGGAGATTTCTACCCCCTCTTGGTGAAGGAAGGACCCTCCAATTGAGAACTCCTCTCATTAGACTGGAATCTCCTCCACCAAGGCCTCCGTAAGTCCCCGATATCAAAGGATTCCCTCTTTGATAACCGGGCTGGTTGTACCTTGAAGTTCCTTGAGATTAGTTGGCCTATACGTGGTGAGAAGAATAACCTAGTTGGCACCGGAGTCAAACCATATCAAAACTAGGTTCTTCCCTTGAGTGAATCACACCAAACTTTGTTAAAATCACTTAATTCATATCAAGGAATAACAAAATCAAGCGTAAACTTCTCATTTGTTTGATCTTTGCAACTTGCTTTGATTGAATAAGTTCTTGATTTGCATAATGTTTTGCTTCAATAATCAAAGAAACATGTCTAATAATTTTTACAATTATGAGGATGAACAACCTAGCACTTCATATAACCCTCAAAACTACAATCCTCACCATAATTTTTCTAAGGGACCATGTCCTCATTCTTATAGTCTTGCCCACCCCATGGGTAATTCTCAATCTTATGGTCCCTCGCATCAATCGTGAGCCGCTACTCCTCGGGAACCATCTCCTCCATACCACGGGACGGTCTCCCAAGATTTGCATCTCACCTCTCAACAAGCCCAAGCCCTTAAGGCCATTGTTGAGGGTAAAGCTCCTTCATCCCATCCTCCTTCCACTCCCTCTAGGGTGGCCCATCACCCGTCGCCTTCCATCCATCATCCTTCTTGGGTGGCCCATCACCCGCCTCCTTCTCCTCATCTTCCTTCCGCTCCTCTTCGAGTGGTCCATCACCCGCCTTCTTCTTACATTCATCCTCCACCTCGGGTGGTCCATCACCCGCCTCCTTCTAACCGTCCTCACCCTTCACGGCCCCAAGGCCCTTATGTCTCTTGCAACCCAGACAAACCAGGTCCTTTTGTGGGCCGGCCCATTAACGCTCCACTACCATCATATGTCGTCCCTCTAAGGCCACCATGCCAACCCTCCGTTATTCAAGTCACACCCCTCCAACAAGCTCTCTTCTTGATAAAATTGCTTCAATGGAGGAATAACTGAAGAGGGTCACAAGCCCGCGGCCACCTCCAGTCGATCCCCTTCATGCTTTTCTGAACAACATCACCAAGATGGAGAGAGATTGGAAGGAGAGAAGAACCGAAGATGGCATCAACAATACATGTGAGAAAGATGATTTTCCAAGTTTTAATGATCAAATGGACGTCGTCTGCCCTCCACCCATTCACTATATTCCTCCACATGGCCCTCCGCCTCCGCGTTCACCCCCAGAAAATCTTCCACAACATTATGCCCCTCCACCTCATCATATTTCATCACCCATCGTTACACCTCCATCACGGTGTCCACTTGAGTCTGATAATGAGGAATTCGAATCAACGCATGATAAAATTTTTAATGAAGAATTGGAGCCGACATGTGAAGAATATGAAGATTTTGAAGAAACACCCACTCTAAGTTTTCTTCGCTTTCCTCTCCCTCCATTACCAGACGAACCCCCTGCTTAGGACGAAGCCACGGGCCTTACCCCTACTTATGAAACCAATTGGTGTTATGATGATGGGTCGATACTCCAATCACCCACGCCAATGCACCATGAGTCTTCCCGTATCCTTCAAACCTCTCGCCCCACAAAGATCCGACACTTCCTACGCACCAAACCCCCTCCTTTTATACCTCCAACTACCACACCATTAACCTTCACCAAGCCATCCGGGCCCTCCATTGATTCCCCTCCAACCATTATGCCTTCATTAACAACTAC
The DNA here is from genome assembly GCA_022559845.1 of Amorphophallus konjac. NCBI lineage: Eukaryota > Viridiplantae > Streptophyta > Magnoliopsida > Alismatales > Araceae > Amorphophallus > Amorphophallus konjac. The sequence goes on from CM040121.1 coordinate 157,625,597, forward strand.
GCCATCAGCCTCCGCCGAGCCTCCTATTAAACCTTCTCCTTGTTTCAAACCAACTAGCCTTCTATTGCCGCCACTTCGGCCCTCCACTATCTCTATAATCCCAACGCCAACCCCTCCTAATCCTCCACTTAACCCTTTACCCATGGCAGACCTTGAGCATGAACCACCTCCTTTCGCACTCAAGCCAACCCCATCCGCTTCAGAGCAAGGGGAGAAGCTCGTTGTGTTTTAACCCTCGCTTACGCTTACCCTATCTCCAATGCCTTTCATTACAACGCCTCTATCATCCATTGAGCCTACCGCCTCCATCTCACCGCCTTCCACCTCTTCTTAGAGTGGGTATGTAATTATAAATGCATGTGCCGAAGAGGATGTTCAAGAGCCAGGCAAGAAGAATTTGGTTAGGGCCATGCCATTTAAGATTCAAGCTTTCATTTGCCGAATGCCGATACGTATTCTTGTGCCGGGCATCTTTGAGAATTCCAGGTCTCCACCAATGCTCACTAAAGTAAAATGTCAAGCATCGATGCTATGCCGGCCCAAGGCCATGGTTGTTAAAATTACTTTGCTCATTGGTCAAGAGGTATTCAAAGCTCACAATACCCCTTGTTCTGTCACGATGCAAGTTCCTAATCCAGAGAAGGGGTCCTCCTCCAATCTTGTCATGACACATTTTGTTGCCAAGGAAGTGATGAAGTCTATGGTCAAAGGCAGGGTAGGGCACCTCTTGTTGGAAGCTTTCAACTCCAAGATTACTCCATCTTTGTTTCCTTGCAAGGGGTGAATGCCCATTTTACCCAATATTTTTCATGAAAATCTTCCAAGAACCTTGGGCATTCCAAAGCTTCCCATGCCAACATTCCAACTCCCACACATTGATATTTCTCTCCTTCTAAGGGAGCCACTTTTCAAGAAGCCAAACTTATTTTGTGGCTACACAATTCTTGACACTTCATCAAATGAGAGCACTTGGGCATTGATTCCACTCGATGAGCTATCTGGCCGGGCAGATTATTTGCCATGGAGGGGTGGGCATTCTTATATCACGGGGCCTCCCACCAATTCATTCACTTCTTACTCTATTCCATCCACCCTCCTAGTAACCGCTAATTCCTCCCTATGGGCCACCCGTTGGGTGAGGAGGGGGTTCTCGTCCCCTCACTCCTTGTGCTTTTCACATTCTCTGTATCCCTTGCATTCCATGCATCCCTTACATTCATTACATTTCATGCATTTGCATTTATCCTTCTTTCCCGGGTTTTCGAACCAACATCTTCCCCGTCTTCCGAAACCTCCGGATCCTCTCCATACTACTTCCAACTCACCTTTCTCTTCGGAATTTTCCGGATTCTCCATCTCTTCACCCTTATCTTCCACGATTTCCAAAACCTTCGGATCCTCCACATTCTATTCCTTTCAATTCACCTTTTTCTCCGGGACCTCTGGATCTCCCTCATCATCCTTTTTATCATTCACCTTTATCTCTGGGACCCCCGGATTCCCTACCTCTTCTCCCAGGGCATTGCGTCCCTCGACATTTTCTTCCTCCGGAACCTCCGGATTCTTTTCATTCCCCTATCCTTCTTGGGCATCACGCCCCTTCCCATTCTCTCCTTCTGAATTTCTTTGTCTTCTTCTTATCGACTCTCCTAGGGCATCATGCCCCTTCTTATTTTCTTTTTCCGGAGCCTCCGGACCTTCCTTTCTTTCGATTCATCCTTTTATTCCTCCGGGACATTGTGTCCTTTGTTCTTTTCCTCCTTTTGGATTACTTTTTCCATACGTTTTTCTAGGGCATCACGTCCCTCGACACTTTCTTTCTCCAGAACCTCCGGACTTTTCTTCCCACCATGATTCTCCTCCTTTGCCTCCGGACCCTCCGGATCCGCCTCTCTCCCTTTATCAATTTCTTCTTTTAATTCCTCCCAATCCCAGGTCTGACCTGACTTCTCTTGCATCAATTGCTCTGGGCATCTGCCCATTCTCTCACTGCTTCCGAGACTTTTGTCCTCACTCCTCCCACTAATTTTCCTTTCCTTCTGTAGACGTTCCATGTGATCAGGGTCTCTACATCTTAGTGAGGGAGTTATAGCCCTCACCTCTTTTCCTTTTCTCCTTATTCATCTTAGTCTGGCATTGACACCACTCCCTCTTGTTAAGCCACTTCTAATCCTTGCTCCTTATTCTTATCTGCCAAATGAGGGCAACAAATCCCATGTTAATCAACATCGCATCCGGCAGCTACTTCTACAAAGGTCGCAAGGTAATTTATTTACGTAAGAGTGCATTTTCATGTTTCATTGCCTCATCTCTACGCACGGTTTTTAACACGAAGTGCTTCTTAACTTGATTAAGAGTGGTAGTTTAGGACTTATCCTAGGTCTTTGTTTAAATTTAGTCAACAAAAAGAGTCTTTAGGCTTACTTTTGCAGCACCTTTGGTTACAAGAACCCCACTCTGGGAGTTTGACATTCCCTCCCCACTCATTAAGGGAAACTCTAAGCTGGGCACTACACACACTTCACGGTGTCCTTAGCCGTCTCCTTGGTAAACACCGTCTATACTTAGGCTATGCTCGAGGGCACGAAGTCTTTTCTCTTCTCCACTCGACCAAAATATGAGGGTAGAGATATTCTCGGCAAAACAACCGACCTATCCACACCCCGACAAGAGGAAGTCTCAAATAGGGGCAGTCTATTAAGACCTTATTCTCAAATTTCAATCTCAATTGCAATATCTGTAAAGTCCAAAGGACAACAAAAAAGAAACAAAATGATAATCAAAATGAAGGAAAATAATGAAAGAAAATTCAAAATTTAGCATGGCAAGAGGGCAGTACAGTTTCCCCGCGGGACGTTATGAGCTCGGTCGTATGCCTGCCTAAAAGAGAATTAAGGTTCGATGATATGACAAAAGCCCCAGCGCAACAGATAGAATCTCTAGGGGCTGTGCTATGGAAAGAAGTTAAACCCAATATCTTCTTAACTCATATTAGGCTTATCCAAAAATTTTCTTCTCTTCTCCCTCCAAGGCCGAGTGTTTCTCAGGTATGGCCTTAGTAGGGGCAGCCGACTATAGGGTGCCACCTTCAATGCATGCCCTGCTTTGGGTAGTTCTTAGTAAGAAGGGGAAGGAATAAGGACCCTAGCTAGCGGTTTGAACCACCTTTGATACTGTAATCAGCGATGTCTAAACCAAAATAAAAAAATTTGAATATTTTCCCAAAATCCAAAAAAATGAATTGAATATTTCTCAAAATCCCAAAAAAAATTGAATATTTTCCAAAATCTAAAAAAATCCAAATATTTTTCCAAAACTCATAAAAAATTGAATATTTTACAAAAAATATAAAAATTTTCATATTTCCTAAAATTTAAAAAAAATTACATTATATTTTTCACTAACTGTTTATCCAGATGGTGTCTTACAGGGACATTGCAAGGGCCAAGAACATGGGATGAGTCCTCTCTTCCATTCACATCAATCCTTCGATTCTTTCCCTTATTCTCAAAATAATGTCATCTGATTATTTTTTCCGTTCTGGGCATCACTCCGATCTTTCAAGAACAAATCTTGTGATTAGCCAAGTTTGTCATCCTCGTGGTTTAAGTAAAAACAACAAACAATGATTGATGCTTGCATGCTTTAATGCTTTGATCTGTATCTTGTCTTAAGTGTTCTGAATGCTTTGCTTTGATATCGTTCAGGCCATTATTCATGCAATGCTTTGCTTCCCATGCTATCATAATATGGTGCTATGTTATTCAATCCGATGCTATGCTTTGACCCATGTTATACTGATCATAGTCACACCATGCTATTCATGATTACACGATGCTATACATGCTATGCTATTGATGCTTTGATCCATGCTATGCTTAAATGCTTATTCATTGCTTGTTTCAATATCTTGGCTAATGAATTTTTGAAAGCAGGAAGAAGCTCCCTGGTCCCACCGTTTGGGTATCATCCAAGTCCCACGGTGCATTATTTCTCATTTCTGAGTTCCCAACTTGCTCATTGCTTCACCATCTCCCTTGTATGTATTTTTACTATATGATATCTACACTATTAGATTATATCAAAGACCTTGTGGCTTTGATAAATCTGGAATTTGAGTTCCCTTTCATCAAAAATGATGATGATTTCAGAGGAATCTTAGTCATACGGATAGGCTGTTGAGCTGTCCAAGACTGGAGATGATGGTTCCCGTTTATGAATTGGTGTGCGGATAAACAAGCTTCGGGTTAGTATCAGCTCATAAATCGGTATCTTAACTCAGTCTGGGCAGCTTAACAATATTATCCTTGATTACTTTCTATTTTAATTTGTTTAAAATTTTTTTCTTTACACCCAACATGCATTCATATAGGGCTTTGAATTAACTTTGGAAAATCATTCAAATAACTTGATTTTGAGAGTCAATTCATCACTAATTTTCAAGATAAGAGATATTCTATGCCGAATTGAGTCCGTAGTTCGCCTTGTTGTCGTTTTGGGCTGTTTCCTGAAAAACTCCTTTGTTTGGATTTCTATCCCCTTATTCGATATTTCCCTTTGATCTACCTTTGTTGCAGCACGTCCACATTGGCTGGTAATCGCTCTCCAATGGTGAAACCTATAGGTTTGTGACCTGGGGTACTTCCACCGCGCTGGAAGTTGATCGCCTTCTTTTATCTCTTTCGTGCCCGCGTGCACACTCCCTCCTTCATCCAAACAATTGTTGCTTTCATTGAATCTCCTCAATATTACATCATTTCGATCTTTGTATCCAATACTTATCATGTGGTGTTGATCGCGTGTCTCATCACATCTTGGCGTCTACTTTTCAGTTCACTCCCACTTCATTCCACGCCATTACACTCAATCACACTTCATTCCACTCCATTACACTTCATTTCATTCTGTTCCATTTCATTCCACTCCGTGTCGCTCCCTTGCAAAGCAGACGCTAAGTGGGGCTGCTGTAGACACGCTAAAATTGACATCATCTTGACTACATCTCTTATCGTATTGTGATGCCCCAATTTTACCCTCAAATCCACTTATTTGAGTGGTTTTCCTTATTTTTCTTGATTATTCAGCTTTTCTCAGTTTTCCCACATTTTCCCTTATTTTTCTGATTTTTTCTGGATTTTTCTCTAATTTTTAGGGGCCTTTTTGAATTAGAGTCAGACTCATGGACGCTAATTCTTCTAAAAAAAAATTAACGCCCGGCACAGTGGACGCCAATTCTTGATTCAATGTCAGCTCTAAGGACGCCAATTCTGAAACTTAAAAATCGCATTCGAGGGGACGGGCGCATATTCAATTTCTTCCCATTTTTGGGCCAAATTCATATTTATTCTGAATTAACACCTTTTTGGAAAGTCGTCCATTCTTTGAACGCGTCTAGGATGGTGGATGCGTATTCCTTTATCCATATTAATTCTTGAATTAACGCCTTTGTAAAAAGGCGCTAATTTCTAAAGTCGCGTCTACCACAGTTGACGCATTATTTATTCGCGTCTGCCACGGTAGACACGTCTTCTTCCTTTCCCCATTTTATGCCAAAACTTCATTTTCATGAAGAATTAACGCCTCTCCACAAAGTCGTGAATTCTTGAATTGTCGTCCAGACTCTTGACGTTAATTCCATTTTTTATTTTGGCCATTTAAGTTATTACCAAATTCGTCAAAATTCCATATTCGCGTCTGTCTTGGTGGACACGATTCCCTTTTCCGACTTTTGGTAATATTCGACTTTCTAAAATATTCAATGTTGTGTATGTGATTTTGATGATTACAAAATGACTTTGTTGCTTGGCCTTATGTTTGAATGGTTCTTCATATTTTTATGTGCTTGAATCATCCTTGTTCTCTTGCTATGGAGTCATGTTCTAGAAGAGATTGATTTTGTGGGAAACATGCTTGAAAGAATGCATATGCCTTGTACTCAACGAGAATTAATGAGAAAACATGTTTGCATGATTGAATATTAACTAATGTGTGTGATGCATGTGATGCATGCGTCTTGAAGACTCTATGTTTATGACAATGCTCGTCGTGATATCAATACTTCATGAATGTTAGTTTTTGTCAACAAGAATGCCATTTGAATGAATGTGTTCCCATGCTTTTGTACCTGCTTTGCATTTGGCATGATTGTTAACATTTGGGTATTGAAACATTTTGATGTTGAAATTATGAAAGATACATGAAAGTGTTTGAACGGTTGAGCTCCCATGTCATTATATTTGGTTGAATGATAGATTCATGTTCATCATATCAAAACCATGTCATTTGGTGGAATACATTTTTGTTGATTTATATGAGAAGTCAAATACATGTTTGAATGGGTTCAATAATGTATTTTGATGTAAACAAGTTCATTGTGTTAATACTTGATGCAAGGATTTTGATTCTCATCTAACCTCCTGCTTTCTCATATTTTTCAGGATGAAAATTTAAGGTTGATCATCATGGGATTATGGTAATATTTAATCATTTATTTTTCCATGAATTAATGGGGGTTTGAAGTGTTTTTATAACCTTTACTGACATGGGTCGACCCATGGGGTCGACCCTTAGTGTTTCTGGACTGATCAGAACACTTATCCTGCTGCCTGCCTGCAGGGGTGGACCCCTGGGGTCGACCCACTGCAAGGGTCGACCGGGTGGACCCCTGGGGTCGACCCACTGCAAGGGTCCACCCCAAGGGTCGACCCCTGTGGGCTGGGGATTTTATTTTGGTCTGGCCGCCCTCTGGTTGCCCGAGGGTCGACCCCAAGGGTCGACCCTTCTGGAACGGGAGTTCCGTAAAGTGTCTAAACCTATTCTAAACCCTATTAAACTTTACCAAACTACCCCCCAAAGGTTCCTAATGTTATGAGGGTGTTTGTAACATGTTTTAGGAGGGTTATATGAGTCATTTGGCCTTTCCTCTATATATATGAATGTGAACTCCGAGTTTTGTAAGGTGAAGAACCCTAATGCTTATTTGTGTTGTCTTGTAGGAGAAGAAAAGGGGGAAAAGGAATAGGAGCTCTTGCAAGGTGGTTTTCATCAACATCCATGAAGATTTGGAGCTCGTGATAGAAGAGAAAAGGGAGCGGAATGATGAGAGGAGCAAGATGATGGTGAAATCGCGACCATCCGACAACGAGCCAAGAAGAGCCAGAGTATTTCTAAAAGGGGGAGCTTCATACATGCTATATCTTCTTCATTTCAATCTTTAGAGTTTGTTTGGGGTTCAATATATCTATTTGTCTTCGTTTCACATACTTCTGAAAGGATATTTTTTGTGTGGGTGTTCGGAGAAAGGGTTCTCCGAGTGTTTGTGTTGACGCGTGTGCGTCGTTTTGTGTGGAGCATATCCGCGTGTGTGCTTGGGCATAACTTGGGGTGTGTTCCCCGTGTGTGGTTGGGAGTTTACTCCCCTGTGGTTGTGTAGGCATCGCGCTACATGTGTGTATTGGAGCTTGGCTCCGTGTGTGTGGGGATTTATCCCCAAGCTATTTTTACAGCAGTGAAGCCTCACCGGTTTGGTGAGGGGTGGACGTAGGGAACCCGTCGTGGTCCCGAACCACCTTAAAAATCCTCGTGTCTCATGGTTTGAATTATGTGATTGTGTGCATCACCGTTTAATCTATTTACGCAATCGTGTGAGCTCGGTGAGATTGAGAGAATTAAGTTTATTCTGCTTAGTCTAAATTCCTCAATCTTGTTAAACTTGCTAATTTCGCTGTGAGTAGGTTTAAGTTTTTAATTGGACATATTTTTAGTAGAGGGTTCTATTCAACCCCCCCTCTAGAACCGTGTTCCTGCACTACGAGACCCAACAATTGGTATCAGAGCGAGGCTCTGTTGTCCCTAGATCTAACAGAGTGATCCTAGTGCATTGTCAATCATGAATTTTTCTGTTGAACATATCTCGATGAATGGTTTGCCTATCTTCATTGGTTCAGATTTTAATTCATGGCTAGGCAAACTGTGTGGGGTGATTAATTCTATTAATCTTGGTCTTTGAAAATTGATCTATCATGGTCCTAACAAACTGTCTCTTGATGAGACCATGTGGTCTGAAGAGGATGTACTGATGCACCATGATAATGTTACTGCTCTTAGTTTATTGAAAGCTTCCGTGAGTACTAACAAGTATCCATTTGTATCTTCTTATAGGTTAGCAAAGGAGCTTATGGATCAGTTGATCAAAGCTCAAGAGAAGGAAAGACAAAAATGTCTCATGGCCCATGATGTTGATCAACAAAGTGACGAAAATGCAGAAGAGGTAAATTCTAATTTTGAAGACTTTACTCTTGATGAACTTATTGATGCTTATGATGAATTGGAAAAGCAATATAAGAAAATCAAGTCGGAAAATAGAAAATTGAAAGAGAAATCTGAAAACACATTCCTTGAAAATGGTTCTTGTGAGAAATGTGCTGAGCTTGATAACTTGAATGAACTCTTAGAGCATGATGTTGATTGTCACAAATAAACCATTGCATGTTTAAGAAATGAAAATGTTGCTCTCATGGATGAAATTAATCAAATGAAGAAAATTGAGGAATGTCTTAGAAACAAGCTAGATTCACTATCCGACGATGAAAAATTGTTTGAAAAGCTTCTCGATAGTGAAATTGATACCAAGAGCATAATGACTGAAAATGAAGAACTTAAAAAGACAAATGGTGCCATGCTAATTCAAATCTCTCTTCTTGAAGGTAGTTTAAAATGCTTTGAAAATTTTAAAAAAGAAAATGCATTGTTGAAATCTGAAAATGAAAATTTGAAATAATTAAACAACGCCATGTCTGAAAAAGTACTTACTCTTGAAAAAGGTATGTCTGTGGTTGTTCAAGAATCTAAAAATGTGAATCTATTAAAATAAGAAATTGAAAGCCATAAAACCATCAATGCCACATTACATGAACAAGTCAATTCGTGTGAAAATGAGATTGTTTCTTATAAATTACATATTTCATCACTTGAAAAGGAAATTCTTGACTTGAATGCTTCATTGTCTAAGTTTGTGAATGGGAAATAAAATCTGAACTAGATTTTGGGGACCAAGATAAATTTCCAAAGAGAATGTCTTGGGTATGAATCCACCAAAGAGAAAGCCTTTGGTCTAAAAACTCAAACGTCTTTTGTGCATGCATCATGTTCTGCAAATATGTCAAATGCTCCTTTTGTTGACAAATCAAAGTCTAAATCTTTGACTCAATCAAGGACCAAGAAAGTAAATCAACCATCTAAACATCAAAATGGTCCTAAGAATCAAATGAAGCATGATCACATGAGAAAGGGTTCAAATGTTAATTGTTATTATTGTGATAAACGTGGTCATGTGATGAATGATTATTTTATCATAAAAAGAGATGACTTAAAAACATGCCAAAATGAACTTGTTTCAAAAAGAGAAAGGAGGATGTCATGTTTCTATTGTGGCGAGTATGGTCATATTTTGAGTGATTGTCATGTTTTGAAGAATGATAACTTGAAAGCATGCGATAGAAAAATGATTTCAAAAATTCAAGGAAGTTTTTAAAAAGAGGAAATAGATTTGAAAATTCCTATGTACATGTAAAACGACCATATAATAGAGTTCCCCCGTTGCATTGTAATTATTGTGGGAAATATGGTCACATAATGAACTCTTACTTTCAAAAGAAGAATGATGACACTCATGCTGTAGAGAAGAGAAATTTCCATGCTTCATGTTAAGAAGAATGAAAAGTCTTTTGTTCGTTGTCATTATTGTGGTGAGTTTGGGAATAATATGGATGATTGTGAATTAATGCATTTTGATGATATGCATGCCCAAAAATTAAAGAGAGCACCCACTAGAGGTGCAACTAACCATCCGGGACCCAAGACTGTTTGGGTACCCAAAACTGTTGAATGAGAATTTTGTTGCAGGAATGCCTTGAGACCAAGTGGAAGGCTTGGAAAATAATGATTGCTCAAGGCACAGGTTTTGAAAATAAATTTCTGAGTTCTTTTTTAAAAATTGAAATTTGTTTGATTGAAAATCCATCTTAAAGATCATGATAAATCTATTTTTCTTATGAGTTTTTTTTAACTAAAAGGTAATACTTGTAAGGTGGGAAACGAGGGAGTCCGTTCATCTTTTCATTGCGAAAGAGACAGGACGTGCCACCCCGGCCACCAGGCAAGCGATTTTTCATTATGAAGTGCAGGAAAAAGGAACATAATATGAGGGGATACAAGGGACGAGTAAGGTCCGGGAGAGAGGGAACACCCTGTCAAGGATGACAAGAATACCAATAAAACACAACGGCAAAGGTCAAAAATCAAAAGAAGAACACAACCAACAGCCAAGCACATGGCCAAAACCGTGGGTAAGGTCCAAGAGAGAGCGAAAGAAGAAAAGAAGAAAGATGCAGATGCTCAGGCTAAAAGTCACATGCTCAGGCTAAAAGTCACATCCCCAACATATAGGAAGCTTCATCGAGATCCCGATCAGAGTCGGAAGAGATAGAACAATTATAAGAGCTTCTAGTTTGAACTCCTCGACAACAGACCAGAGAGGTTGGACAAATTGAATGATCAAAATCAGAACCATCTTGATCGAGCTCTTCCGAGGGGGGAGAGTGAACCGGCGGAGGGGGCACCGGCGGTGCTGTCTGAACCCGAAGACAGCGGAGGGGAGGGGGAGCAAACTCCTGGGGACAGGCCTCCGTGCGGCGGATGTCGGAGGCTCTAACTTTCTTGCGCAGGGTAGCAGTGAAAAAAAGTCGAGAAGGAGAAGGAGCAGCACCACCAGAAGACAAAGACGATGCTGAGATACCCAAAGTTGATTCGACCTTGGACGGACTCGAGGAGTGCGGCGAGGCAGTCACCCCCGAGGGCAGGGCTACCACAATAGTAGTAGGAGCAACCGGGGGAGCTCCAGGTGCCGCAGCAGTAGGGAGACCAAGGGCCCAGGGAGGTGCAGCAGTAGAAAGGGAGGAGTCTGGGGCATCCGCATGCAAGAGGCCTACTGCCACCGATGCAGGGGCAGCGGCATTGACAACCGAAGGGGCAGCAAAGGGGGAGGCCTGAAGATAAGGTTCCGCGTGCAGGGCTAGGACGACGTGGTGTGCCTCCAAGGGCAGCCGAGCAGCAGGAGGCCGCGCCAATAGAGCACCAGCGAGCCTAGAATCCCCACCATGGCTGGGAGCACCAGCATGCTGAACTGGCACATGCAACGCACCAGCAGAAGGAGCTACAGACGAAGGGGATGCTGTGGCACCAGCAGGAGAAGGGGCCACAGAAATCAGTGGAGCAGAGGCAGCCAGGGCAGGGGAAGGGCTCTCTTGCCCGATAGCTGTAGAACCAGAGACGACCGTCATAGCGAGGGTGGCTGGCGAGGACGCGGGGAACGCGGCAAGAGCAGCAGGAAGAGAGGTAGCTGGAGCAGGCCCCAACCGTGAGGGCAACGAAGCATGCAGACCAGGGGCGGAAGAGGCGCCAATGACCAGAGCGCCAGGCTTCGCCACGGCCAAAGGCGGCACCTCCAAGCTCGCAAGAGCTGTGTACCTCTCTGCAAGCAACTGAGAAGCGCCAAGTTCTGCAGGAGAGAGGTGGGCAGCCACTGAGACATCGGAAGGGGTGTCAGACGCACGGAGCATGTCCACCCCATCAGGCACGTTGGAAGCACAGGGCTGGTAGAACACACTGGAAGGGGAGGCAACCTCTAGAGAGGCTGGGAACGGCGCCAAGGGGGTAGGGGGGATGGGCCGATGGGGAGGGAGAAGACGGGGGGTGGTCGGCGGTGGCGGTGACCAAAGGGCAGGCAGGAGGGGCGGTGAACGGAAGAGGGCCAAGAACGTTGCCAAGGATCGCACCAGGCGAGAGGGCGGGGGCTGAAGAGGAACCACCATGGAGATCGCCAATGGAGCAGGGAGGACCAGTTGCCTGAGGTGCGGGCATGGGGGAGCAGCAGAACCGCCAGGGTGACCGGAAGACTTGCGGCACACACGGGCAAGGTGTCCCAAGCGCTTTGATGCGGGACGGACCATGGACTCGACTCCAATCGGATATGTGATCTTTGGACTCTAAGCAAGCTCGCGATCGCCCCTAACGAGGGAAGCGTACGGACGTGCACGGTTGAGTAACTGGCAGTGAGCTAGGGTGGTCAACTCATAAATTCGTGCCCGGATCGGGTCACGAGACGGTCTCGCTCTCTCTCACAGCAGCGGTGAAATAAATATATCAGGCTAATGGCCTAACACATGCTCTCTAGCAGCGGCATATAAAAGCATATACAAGAATAGCAAATGTCGAGTAATGGAGCGAACATGATACCTCCACGCGCCTGGCGTGGGAAAGACGATCCCGGCTGATCTCGTACTCCCGGAACAGTAAATACACAATAATTACAGCAAGATAAATCGTTGCCCACTCCACGCAGGGAGGTAAAGGACGACACAGCGGGACCCGGGAGTAGCGATTTCGGGTTGACGGGCAGCTTCTTGTGTTGCTTCGGCGGCACATGTACTCACGATCGTGGGACCCACGTACTGGTCAGTGGGGCCGCGTGGGACCAGGGTGGTACCGCTGTGGTGGGGACGCCTGGAGGGACGCTCCCTGGGACGGCAGTACGCTGGTTCACCGGTCGGAGGCTGGGCGGCTCCGATCTCCACTTGCCGGAGTTGCTGGCCACGGATCTGGATGGCTGTTTCAGACCCGCGCGCCCCGACGAAATCTGCTGCTGCGGTCACTCCCGACGTCGGATCGACGCACAAGAGGTACCGTTAGAAATCTGACTTAAAATCCTTTGATCTATGGCCAGAGAAAGAAATTTGAATTTCACGTTGATGGCCTTTGTCGAATATTTAAGCTGCTAGTTCATAGGATCTGAAAACTCAGGATAGAAGTGATTTTTCTTGAGAGTTGGCGTTGACCGCATTGTAGACCTCCGCTTCAGCTCTTGAGCTCTTTATAAAAGTGGTAGAGGCCAAAGAGAGGAAAACGGGGATATATGTTTTGAAAGGTTTGGTGGAGATTTGACTGGGGAAAAGTATTTTCTAGTACCGGGTGGTCAGATTTGGACAGCAGAAAGAGAACTGAATTTGGGGGAAAGACTCAATTTCTAAAAATAGGTAGAGGGCTTTTGAAATTTGACGAAAATTTTTGGAGGATGGGGATGGTGGAAAGAACATCCCGTAAAATTAGGGATTCAAGCAAAAATCAAGAAGAGGAGCAAAAGGGCAAAACACAGGGCTGCTGTGAAACTGGATAGACTACAGACAGAGTTAGTGGATTGGGAAGCATGAAAATGAAAAAATATAAAACGGGGGTTGGAATTGTTTATCAATTTTTCTGGGATGTGGTGATGACCTCTATAACTCACCCTGAAAATATCAGCTCCAGATGATGTCGGAGCTGGGAGCTACAATTCTTGGAGTGAACCCCTATCTAGCAAAACAGAACTTGGACAGCACTTCAGAAGGATGCTTGCGGTGGCTCGTTGGCGGCACGAACGGCGGCGGCGGCGGCAGAGATAGAAATCAGAGGTAGAGGGGCTAAGATAGAAGGGTTCTATATCCTGAAATGCTGAAGGAGGAGGAAGGAAACCAGAGAGAGAGAGAGAGGGGCGTAGGTTGCTCTTCTTGCACACAAAATTTTCTTCTTCATTAATTCACAAAAAATGGAAATGCATGCCTTATATAATAAATGGAAAATGACTCAAAATACCCTCAGATCTAGAATTGGGAGGGGTATACAAGGTATAAAACTAATTAGTTCCAATAGCATTTTTTTCAAAAATTAAAATTAGACCAAAAGGGGGGGGGGGGCGCCCCCTTGACCAAGGGGACAAGGTAGGTAGCCTCCTTTGAAATTTTAAACCACTTGTCTCCCCATGTGTCAAATTGACCTTCTAGATGTCACCTAGGACTTTGACCAGCCCCACATGGACCCATTAGGCTTATGTGGACCAATACGGAAGGAGTGAGGGCCCCCTTGCTGGACCTACTGATAATTTACATAAAAACCCAAACAATCCAAGGGAATGACACATTGGCTTATAAAGACTTACAATTACACATATACTTTCCCAAGGATATAAAAATAAATGAAAGGACATAAATGTAAAATAAAATATTAATTCTCTTGCTATGATGTCCCCATCATGCTTGCAAGACGAGCAGAACTGGGGGGGAGAGGGGAAGTGCAGGACTTGCCAAAAGCCACCAGAGTCGATGCCAACCCAGACGCGCTGGGGGAGCGGCTTGGAGGTGTCTAGGAGAACATAGACCCTGGCGGCGTGAGCACGAGTAAGGCACAGGGTGTCCCGAGCAACCTTAAGAACAGGTCCAACACTGTCGGCGATAGAGGACACCACTGGCTCGAGGTAGAAGTTGGGGGGGAGACCCGGCATCTCCAGTCAAACAAGCACACAGGGGTTATCAGCATAGGGGCTGAACCCCAGTTCCCCCTTGAAGAAGTAGAAGAGACGCCCTTGGAAGGAGATGGAGCCCTTGAGCAGCACTTGGAGGAAGTCTCCCTTGTGCTTGAACAGCAGCAGAAGATGGCGTCCATCCGTGGCGCTAAGGAGGAACTCATCCTTGAAGTGGAACCGCTGAGCAAGGAGTGAACGAATGGCAGGGAGGGGCGGCCGTCGGTAGGGCGTCCTGGCGACGAGAGAGAACTCCAAGGGCTTGTAGGAAAGATGGATCTCCTCCAGGGAGAAGAAGGCAAAGGACTCACCATCGGGGGTGGATGCAGGACCGTGGACCTGGATGGGGCAGGCCGGAGGGAAGAGAGATCGCAGAAGAGAGGATGATTGAACGGGAGCTTGGCGAGAGCACCCGGCCATCGGCAGCGGAGGGGCAGAGGCAGAGGGGCTAAGAGGGTGGGCAAGCCGCGCCCCTGGGATAGCTTCTGAAGCGACACAGCCAGCTGCCAGCTAAGGAGAGGGAGGCCCCAGAGGAGGCGCGATCGAAAACAGAGCATCGTAAGTAGCAGCTGTCCCGTCGCGGGCAACGGAGGACAACACCGGCACTGTGGACTCAAGAGGCGTAGAGGAGGTGGGGCCAAGGGAAAGAGACGGTGGGCACTTGGTGGAGAGGGGATGGAGAGGGGGGTGCTCAGCACGGTGGGCAGCATAGCCATTGGTAGGGGGCTTGGCGACGTCCGCGTGAGGGACAGCGTGAGAGAGGAAGGTGGAAGAAGCAGTAGAAGCGGATGGGAGAGCAGCAAGACGAATATGGCCTTCCGCAGGGGGTGGCGTGAGAAGCAGATGGGAGATAGACGGCCCAGATGGAAACACTACCGATGGCGTGAAAGAGGGAGAAAGAATGTGGCAACCACCCACTGGATGGGGGGCAATGAAGGACGCGCGATAGCCATCGGCTAGGACCGAGGGTGGAGCTGGAGGATGAGGAAGGCCAACAGGGGGGGGCAAGCAGACGGCGTCAGGACACCGAAGACGAGCAAGGAACCGCCTGCGGCAGCACCGTTGCCAGCCGAAGCAGCAGTCGTGTCCGTACACCCATGGCAAGGGGCACATGACACAACTAGGGGTGCCAAGGGATCACCTACAGCAGTAGTTAGCAGCAGGGGAGTAGCAGGAGGGGAGGGGGGAGGCACGCGGCCTCCACCCCCACCGCCGGCCATCGTCGGAGAACAACCAGCCGCTGCAGATCAGCACGGAGGGGGAAGGATGTACATGCACTACCACAAACTTTGGGGAGATGTGTTAACTGAGATGCCCTGATTTTTCTTATGAGTTTGCATTGCACCTATCTGATCATCATTTGCATGACTATATGGTACATTAAATGGTGAAATGTGGAAGGACAGGTCAAGCATGTCTGAAAGCTATCACCAAGCGTGAGAATGTGTCTCCGCCTGGTACCATGAGTCTAATATCTATTGGTTGCATATGGCATCAAACTTGATTTTATTTTATGAAATTCATGCATTTTATTAAAGTGGAGATTTGCTAGTTGAAAAAATTGAGATTGATGCTATTCCACTTTTTTAGCATGATGATGTTATTCTGTGGCTGGACATTCTAAGGATTGATTTTGGTCAACTGTATTGTGGTATTTACCAATGTGCTACTCATCCTTTTGGACAAATGTAAAAATATTTTCAATCAGAAGTTCACATGTGATATTTTTGATGCTTCTCCACTTTTTTAGCATGATGATGTTATTTTGTGGCTGCACATTTTGAGGATTGATTTTGATCAACTATATTGTGGTATTTACCAATGTGCTACTCATCTTTTTGGACAAATGTAAAAATGTTTTCAATCAGAAGTTCACATGTGATGTTTTTGATGCTTTGAATGAATATCTTGAATTCTCTTTTCAAATTAAAACTGTGTTCTTACATTTGCAAAAATGCATTTCATGCATTAGTTGCATTAGATGCATATAGAATTTTCATGAGAAATCAGAACTCTTACATTCTGCAATGCACTTAGAACATTCAAGTGAAATCTGAAACTTTGCATTCATATTGCATTTTGCATTGTAATGTGCATGTTTCTACTGTGTGCTTGTATGTTATATATGCTAAAACCCCTTTCTTGAAATCTCTAAGACCTTACACTCCCTTGTTAAATAATGTTGCATCTGAGTCCTATCTAGTGTGCTTCGTGTCAAACACTAAGGGGGAGAATCTTTGTTAAGTGCATTTACATAGGGGGAGCTGCACTATCTGATTTTGAGTTAAATTTTCTCCATACATATTAAATCAAATTCGGACATTTCATGCACTATAATGTGAAAATGAGTGTTTTTCATAAGGATATAGGATTTTTTTTCGACACTCTAGAGAAAATATACGTACTATATGTATTTTGTAGAGGCAGTTGAGGAAAAAGCTGCCTGCCTCAATTTGAATTTTGTAAGAATGAAAGGTAGAGCAATGCTCAGTCTCATTGAGTAAACTGGATGCACGTCACCTGAGACGTGATGTGGTTCATTTCTGAAAGGGGTTGTACTGTAGTATCTCTGCTCAAAATGAGGTGAAATGGTTCATTATTCTGAGTAATCGGGGAGTCTGGCATGAGCTCCATGTGTCTCTTCGCGTAAAAAATAAGAATTAATTGAACCTGATCACTCTAAGAAAAATTCATATTATCTTTGTAAAAAAATTGGAGATAAAAAATTATGATGTGAGAATTAATGGGGCAGAGCGTAGCCTCTAATACGCTGTTCTCTATAGATGAAGTGCAGTCTGTGTAGTCTTTTCTTGTGTTGATTTGAAAATATGTTTATCCATATGGCTAAAATTCATTATCATGTTACTCACTTACACATTTGAAATTTTGGTTTGATATGTATTCTAAAAATTGATTGACTGCATGATCTGGTGTATATCTTCTTCTATCTATTTGCACACTTCCCTAGGTGTACACATGAGCATTCTGGTTTTACTGACTCACCTGCACTTTTCATACACCTATCCCTTCACTCTAAATAAAATGGGAGAGTTATATTACATGTATATACATTTATTTGCTTGAAGGTCAATCATACATGATCATTCTACATTACACTCTGCATGTCCATATTGTCCATACTTGCATGTCAAACTTGTGCATATTTGGCATTTATAGCATTCACACATGCATATTTTGAATTGCATCTTTTTGAACATATTGTGCATACGGATCTCTTAATAACCCCATTGTCCATCGTTCTTTTGTCAATGACAAAGGGGGAGAAAACAATGTTATTTTTGGTTTGCTGCTATCATGAATTCCCCATAATGTTCCCCATTTCTGATTATGTCAAAGGGGGAGAGAGCATTAATGCGTAACATTTTGTCATCACCAAAATGGGGGAGATTATTGTGTATGTGATTTTGATGATTACAAAATGACTTTGTTGCTTGGCCTTATGCTTGAATGGTTCTTCATATTTTCATGTGCTTGAATCATCCTTGTTCTCTTGATATGGAGTCATGTTCTAGAATAGATTGATTTTGTGAGAAACATGCTTGAAAGAATGCATATGCCTTATACTTAATGAGAATTCATGAGAAAACATGTTTGCATGATTTGATATTAACTAATGTGTGTGATGCATGTGATGCATGCGTCTTGAAGACTCTATGTTTATGACAATGCTCCTCATGATATCAATGCTTCATGAATGTTAGTTTTTGTCAACAAGAATGCCATTTGAATGAATGTGTTCCCATACTTTTCTACATGCTTTGCATTTGGCATGATTGTTAACATTTGGGTATTGAAGCATTTTGATGTTGAAATTATGAAAGATACATGAAAGTGTTTGAACGGTTGAGCTCCCATGTCATTATATTTGGCTGAATGATAGATTCATATTCATCATATCAAAACCATGTCATTTGGTGGAATACATTTTTGTTGATTGATATGAGAAGCCAAATACATATTTGAATGGGTTCAATAATGTATTTTGATGTAAACAAGTTCATTGTGTTAATGCTTGATGCAAGGATTTTGATTCTCATCTAACCTCCTACTTTGTCATATTTTTCAGGATGAAAATTCATGGTTGATCATCATGGGATTATGATAATATTTAATCATTTATTTTTCCATGAATTAATGGGGGTTTGAAGTGTTTTTATAACCTTTACTGACATGGGTCGACCCATGGGGTCGACCCTTAGTGTTTCTGGACTGATCAGAACACTTATCCTACTGCCTGCCTACAGGGGTGGACCCCTGGGGTCGACCCACTGCAAGGGTCGACCCCTATGTGCTGGGGATTTTTATTTTGGTCTGGCCGCCCTCTGGTTGCCCGAGGGTCGACCCCAAGGGTCAACCCTTCTGGAACGGGAGTTCCGTAAAGTGTCTAAACCTATTCTAAACCCTATTAAACTTTACCAAACTACCCCCCAAAGGTTCCTAATGTTATGAGGGTGTTTCTAACATGTTTTAGGAGGGTTATATGAGTCATTTGGCCTTTCCTCTATATATATGAATGTGAACTCTGAGTTTTGTAAGGTGAAGAACCCTAATGCTTATTTGTTTTGTCTTGTAGGAGAAGAAAAGGGGGAAAAGGAAGAGGAGCTCTTGCAAGGTGGTTTTCATCCACATCCATGAAGATTTGGAGCTCGTGATAGAAGAGAAAAGGGAGCGGAATGATGAGAGAAGTAAGATGATGGCGAAATCGTGACCATTCGACAACGATCCAAGAAGAGCCAGAGTATTTCTAAAAGGGGGAGCTTCATACATGCTATATCTTCTTCATTTCAATCTTTAGAATTTCTTTGGGTTCATTATATCTATTTGTCTTCGTTTCACGTACTTCTGAAAGGATATTTTTTGTGTGGGTGTTCGGAGAAAGGGTTCTCCGAGTATTTGTGTTGACGCGTGTATGTCGTTTTGTGCAGAGCATATCCGCGTGTGTGCTTGGACATAACTTGGGGTGTGTTCCCCGTGTGTGGTTGGGAGTTTACTCCCGTGTGGTTGTGTAGGCATCGCCCTACGTGTGTGTATTGGTGCTTGGCTCCGTGTGTGTGGGGGGATTTATCCCCAGGCTATTTTTACAGCAGTGAAGCCTCACCGGTTTGGTGAGGGGTGGACGTAGGGAGCCCGTCGTGGTCCCGAACCACCTTAAAAATCCCCGTGTCTCGTGGTTTGAATTATGTGATTGTGTGCATCATCGTTTAATATATTTATGCAATCATGTGAGCTCGGTGAGATTGAGAGAATTAAGTTTATTCTGCTTAGTCTAAATTCATGAATCTTGTTAAACTTGCTAATTCCGCTGTGAGTAGATTTAAATTTTTAATTGGACATATTTTTTGTAGAGGGTTCTATTAACCCCCCCCTCTAGAACCATGTTCCTGCACTACGGGACCCAACATTCAAGAAACGGTGTTTGCTATTCCTGACGTGTTCAAAAAGATGCGTCCCGAACCTGAGATGCATATTTCCTTGCCTATTTTTGAGATTTTACTTCTGACCAAAATTATTAATTCACGTCAGCCCTGGTGGACGTGAATTTTCTTCTAATTTTAGAAATTTCTAATCTTTCTAAAAATGGCTCAGAATTGGCGTCTGGCTGACTGACGCAACTTTAATTAGCGCCCATTGTGGTGGACGTAAATTCCTACAGAATTTTGAACTTCACATCACCTTCTTCTTTCCTCCTTTTGGCCTCTTTTTCCACTGGGAAAGGGTCCCTATGGCTTTCTAAGGCTGGGAGGACACTTGGCATTTGAATATATTCTTCCAAATCCAATTAAAACTTGATTTAATATTTTTAATGGAATTAAACTCTGAATTTCTCTCCTATAAATATGACCTCCCTCTCCCTTGTTCATAAAGCTGGACTATTGATTCAAGGGGAGGTGCTGCTGGTTTGAAGGCTCAAGGAGGAAGTCTCCCATGCTTGCAAGCTACATCCTTGGAGTGTCTTCCTCCCTTGGAGACCATTGAAGCCCTCACCCAATTGGAGAAATTAATAAACCTATCTTCTTCCCTTTATTTCTTTCATGCATTCTATTTAGTTCATGCATCATATTCTTTCTCCTCTCTATTTATTTTCATCATCTCAATATTGAGATCCTCCAATTGTGAAACACTTGCACCCTCTCTTTTCATTCATCATATTTTTCCTTACCCTTTTGCATAGGGGTTTATAAAGCCAACACCAACAAGGTGTGTTCTTATACATGTTTCTATTGCTTATTCATATCAAGAGCTTGAAGCTACACTCACCTTGTTTCTAATCCATATCTTTTATTGGTGTTTGTTGTTTTTTGCAAGGGTAATCAATACAAGAAAAACTCTCTTCATCGGCCGGCCGATTGGAAGAGAAGGTGGACCTCACATCTCCCTGCTTTAAAAAGGTATTCTTCGCGATCCCTCCCTCTTTATTTATTGTTAATATCATTCGAGACCTGCAAGTCTCTGGCAATCACGTTTTCCTCCTTAGCATCCGCGTATGCTCCCTTTCTCCCTCATCATCCTATTCTTTTTTATAATTATTTATTCTTTGTGGATTTTTCTAAAGATCTACACCCGGGACATTACACGATAGAGAGAGTTTTTCGCTATTTTACAGAGGATCCTTTGAGGGACTACAGATGTTGTGGAGCGGTCATGGTCAAACTGGACACTAGGATGCTGGAGTTGACTGGTGGAGTGTAGGCTGGGCGCAACTCGCAAAGAGCAGTCGGGGACCAGTACTGGGCTGAACGTCAGCATGTCCAAGAGTTAGGACCAAACCTCGAAATGTTACTTCCAGGCTATGGTCGGGCTAACTCAGGTCAGTGGGTGGGACAGTCGGTTCTTGGCTCAAGGAGAGCAGCCGGCGACCGGCCCCGTGGTACTGGTGGCCTTGGCATGTGGGCATCAATGACGTTATCATGACGCATCATACATAGGCGAACCCGATGTACAGGTGTTCCTTCTGTTACCAAGGCTCTCCATATGTAGCAGGGGAGGTTCGTGTGAATTGGTGAAACGCCATGAGAGGGGTGTTGATGTGACATACCCTCGATGTGTACTTAACTGAACACATAAACACCCACACCAGGTTACGCTCCTTGCTGCTTGCGGTGCTTGGGTTGCCTCGAATGATTCAGGTTGATCCTGATCGATGCCTTGACCCTTGGTCTTCCAAGAGGTTTTATAGGCTAAGGGGTTGAGGGGGTGTAGAGTACCCCACATAAAGGGTGTTTGGGATTGCCCCACACAAAGGGTTGAGAGAGTTGGGGGGTTTAGATGGGGAAGGGCGCTGGTGTCACGCCCTGGGTTTTTCGGATCCTTTTTCGCGGGCCGTGGATCATGTCCGAGTGGGTTTCAGACTTTTATATTGGGTTTTCGGACCCCATTTTCGGTGTTTCCATGAGTTATTTTGCGCCTGTGCCGGCGCGTGGAGCGGCCTGGCTTTTTCTTAGAATTTTTTAGAGTCTGAATTGATTTTTTGGGCATTTTTGGGTTTCGTGCAGATTTTATAAATAAAATAAAATAAATAAAACCTTTTTTTACCCCCTCTCTCCCTCTTCGATCCCTCATCTCTCACCCCCTCTCTCTCGTGTCTCTCTCCCATCTCGCTCTCTCCCGTCTCCCTCTCACTCTCCCTTCTCTCTCCGGCGGCCGACGGAGGTGGCGAGGGGGCGTGCGACGGCGGCGGCATGCGGTGATGACGAGCCGAGGGGCCTGGCATGCAGCGAGGCGAAGGAGTTCGCGGTCGCAGGAAGGTGACCGTGCGTGGGAATGGCATTTCGCGAGGTTTTTCGATGATAAAAGCTTCTAAAAGGTAGGAGTGTTAGGGAATAGATGGGTGCACTGGCAGAATCCAGAGGGAGGGTGAATGGATTGAATCACAAAATTTAGCCCAATTCGAACTACAAAGGCCTGGAATAAAAAGTAGCTAACCGGAACTGAAAAACATCAAGTGGGGAGGAGGTGAAAGCTCACAAGGCAATTGCTCACGGATGAGTAACAGATCTTATGGAACTGAACTCGAACGCTTAGCACACAAAGACAATACTCCAAGTAGAAGCAAACAACAAACAATGTTTCAATCTGAATCATAATCAAACATATGATGGTGTACTGCAATTCATTTGATGCTAGCCTTTGCACATGCTCATTCATGCGGAACATATATAAAACAAGTTATCTCATGCCAGATTAACACTATATCAGACTGTAAGAAAGAAAACCACTCAAGCACCAACCTGTGAAGGAGAGATAGAAGATGGGAAAGACAATCTCACAGCATCAACCCACAATACTCGCAGGATTTTTAAGGTGGTTCAATTTGCTTCGCAGATCTACATCCACCCCACACTCAAACCAGAGTGTGGCTTCACCTTGCAAACTGCAAGAAGCAGACTCAGTCTGCGACAAGGTGCTGACGAACAGCTTGAACCAGAGGGAGACAAATCCCTCAACCTCTGATCTAGCACCAAGCTAGATCAAAACCCACTACGACAGTAGTGACTGGAGGAACACGCCTCCCTTTCTCTGCGAACACAGAGGGAACCTGTGAGCAACGGCCCATTGCTCACAACCCAGAGGACGAACCTCTCTTCCTCTGAAGCACAGAGGGAACCCCGGAGATAGATCTCCCTTCTTCTGTAAGCACAGAAGGAATCCGATCCCAGACAAGGTATCAAAAGAGTAAGAAGTAAAATGAAAAAAGAAAATCAACCAGAACAAAACAACACAAAAACAAATATAGCTCCTAAGGAGCACGCCAGTTTTGGATATGATCCAGGAATTGATGAGACCAATAGATCTTCAATGGAGGCTACGGCTGCACTCAAGTTCTTCTTCGAACTGGATATCTGGAACTACTTTGGTTCTCACTTTTTCTCTTCTTCTTCTTCTCAAAGCTCACTCTCCTTTCTTCTTCACAACTGCTGCTCTTTCCTCACATATTTGTCTCTGGCAGAGGCTCTCTCTCAAAGGCTAGAGCAACTCTTCTTCTATGGCCTCTGACTTTCACTTGAGGGCGAGACCCTTTTATAGGAAAAATAGGGGCTCCGCAAATTCAAGTGGATAAAAGAGGTGAAATCCCATTGGTCCATCTGACAATTTGGAATATTCTTCCTTCAAGAGTCTTCTGTAAATACCCCAGGTGCCTTAGGAACACAGCTGAATCATATGGGCTCGAACGCACATGATTCCATTAAGAGATCACGTTCCCCACTGGAGGTGACACTGCTTAAAGGTAGGTCAGGACACTCTCATAGAATCCGCTTGCTAAAGTATCATTTGACATGTGAAGTAGCATCGACGTACTCCAGTGCTACGTCGATGTAGTGTAGACAAATATCCCTTTAGGCAACATGCTTCACATATTGACCTTCTAGCTTGATGCATCGATGCATTTACTTGATGCATCGACCTATCAAGTTCATGAGCTAGAGTATGACTTGATGCGTAGGTGCAGATCTCCTATAGCGTCGACCTGTCCTTACAACGTAAGCTTCCAGTTGGTATGCTGCACTGATGCACTCATTGATGCTATGAGTTGGTTTTAGACATGTTGCGTCGGTGCAGCTCTTGTGTTACGTCGATGCAGAATTCCTGAAATCACTTTAAGGACTTGATTGCGTCGAGGCAGTAGGGATCCTGCGTCGAGGTCCTGGAGGAAAAATAGAACTCTTGTTCTCCTCTGGCAATTTCGGTTGACCGAAATGGACAGTTCGGTCGACCAAACTTGTCTTAAGGCCTGATCTTGTATTGCTGAGTTCTGTTGAAGGTTTGTTGATGATTCCTTCATTGTAACTTCATTGTTGGCCCGTTGCTTAAGACTGCTGGCTTATTATGCTACTGCTTGGCTTGTTCTTTTGAATTCTCTTGTATGCATTAATGCAGTGGACATCATGCATCGACTCCACTTTGTTTCTAGTGAGTTGACTTGGGCTGCCTTTTCACTTCTTCTTCCTATTCACTTAAATTCCACTGCTAGGACTGCTGTGACATATCGACGTTGAATCCATGGACTCATGACATCGACGTAGCTTCACAACTTGATCTAGGAAGTCTACTAGCTTGGCTTTCACTTGACTGCCTGTTCTTCAAGAATTCATCACATGGTTGAGAGATAAGGCATAAAATAAATCCATCAAGCATAAGACTTAATGCACCAAGGCAACAGATGAAGCATGAAATCTATGCACAAGCAGACTCATGATTCATGAAATCTATGCACAAGCAGACTCATGATATGACTCAGTATTCTACATCATCAAGACCATACTCATGGTGTTCATGGTGTTCGACATCATCAAAACCATAAACCATACCATAAGCCATAGGGGTACAATAATCTCCCCCTTTTTGATGATGGCAACACTACACTATGAGACATGGCAACAATGAGTCATTACAGCCGTTATCACCAAGATAATCACTATTCTTCCCTTTTGACAAACCTTTTCAAATTTGCACACAAACCAAACCCTCAGACTCAAGTTGGCATAACGCATAACAAACTAACAATGGGTCATTACAGCCGTTATCACCAAGATAATCAATATTCTCCCCTTTTGACAAATCTTTTCAAATTTGCATACAAACCAAACCCTCAAACTCAAGTTGGCATAACGCATAACAAACTATTAACGCATAACAAACTATTCTCTCCCTTTGACATCATCAAAAAAAACTAGATGAACATAGCAGACATGAGTTCCTTTGACAGCTAGTATAGGAAATGCAATGCCTAACTATCAGCAAGATCATGCCAGGACAGTGCAGACATGTTTGCATGGCACGAATAGCACATTTAATAACAATGAATGCTCAACAGGGAAGTGAAGTTAAGAGAGCAGCTTGATACCAAGTGATAGGAAGAGGTTGAAGCACAATGCAACTTAGTTAAGTCAAGCTATCAAGGCAAATTAGTTGAGAACCGAAGCATGAATTTGTTTTATGTGTTTCAGGTTTTAATGTTCTGTTAGAGACACATTAAGCCTTATTCATGAAAGTTATGACATATTGACTGCCAAAATGAGCTATGCAAAATGCAATCAAGCAGATATGTATATGTACATGTAGCAAGACTCCCTCTCTTCATTTAGAAGTGGGAAGGGTGTAAGAAAGATGCAAATAAGTCAATGCACCAAGAGTGTTCATGTGCAGCACTTAGAAGTTTGTGCAAACATATGGAAGAGTTTTGCAATTTGCGAGTGCATTCTTTCAATTTCCTGAGCACATATTAAATCAAATTCCTAAGAGTGAGTGAGTAACATGAATAAGGTGTTTCAGCCATATGGAAAACCAGATTTTTCAGTTCAACACACAAGATATTGCTTCACACTGCCTTAATCACAAATTTTTTATTTTTTATTTTCAAACATTTTCACAATAGACAGTGAGTGATCAGGTTCAGTCTGCTCCTTTTTACATGAGAAGACACATGGGGCTCATGCCAGACTCCCCGGTTACTCATAACATTAACCATCTCACTTCTTTTGAGCAGAGATGCTCAAGCGCAACACTTTTCAGAATTGAACCACATCACGTCTCAGGTGACGTGTATCCAACTTACTCAGTGAACAACACTTTTCAGAGATGAACCACATCACGTCTCAGGTGACATGTATCCACTTTACTCAGTGCAACTGAGCATTGCTCTGCCTTTCTTTTTATCAACCTTAACATGTAGAGACATGTAGCTTTTTTCTCAACTGTCTCCTTAACATTCATGCAGTAAATTTAATTTCTATAGAGTGTTGAAAAGAAACATCTATATCCTTATAACTAACACTCATTTTCACGATTTATGCATGAAGTGTGCGAATTTGATTAGCATGTATACCGAAAACTTACTTGAATACATGACAGTGCAGATCCCCTTATAACGATGCACTTATTAAGTATTTACTCCCTCTGAGTGTGACATGAGACACACTGGTGATGACTCAAATGCAAAATTATGTAGAAAGAGATGTAAGGTCTTAGGAATTCCAAGGAGGGGGGTGTATAGCATATATTGTCATGCAAGCATGCAGTGGAAAGAGTTTGCATATGTAATGCAAGGTGCAATGACTATGCAAAAAATTTTGAATGTTCTAAATGCATTGCAGGCAAAAATGCTAGAGTTCAATTTTCATATGAATGACCTCCTTATGCATCTAATGAATGAATTTTGATATATGCGGCCTATAATCTACATGAGAGTGCAACATTCTGACAGTATGCAAAAGTTAATTCACATTCCAGTGACTCGCACATTTTGAAAGTTCATGACCTTTATGAATGAGGATGCAGAAAAGTTCATAAATAAGCAATGCAGCCCATGTGTTTTCAAAGAAAGTGCAAACGCATATTTTTCACCAAGTTTGAGAATCCATTTGATTTATTAGTTATGCAGTTATGTTCAAATGTGAAGCCAAGCATGCAATTGCTATCAAGATTTGTTCAAGAAATCATTCAGTAAATATTATAACAGCAAGGTAATGGAGTATCATTTGAAGTTCTTAGAATCAATACCTGTCATCAAAACCACATCAACAAGTGCCATAAGCTGCTGCAAGATTTTCAGAGATTTACAACCAAGTTGAAGAGCATAATGTTTGATCCAAAAATTGTTGAACATCATCACGATCAATTCAGTTACAGCACTTGGCGTATGATTCATTTCGAGAAGCATGAGACAAATTCACAATTTCAATTTATTTACTCAAGAACTCTCCCTTACTAGGTGCATGAACTTCACGAAAGACAGGGATGCAATCATCATGAATTGACTGTGTCGACCTGTTGTGAATAGAGGTAGAAGCACATCAATTTTCTAGAGTGTTTATTTTGGACAAGTGTGCACTGACGTCGTGCAGCTAAGAGGAGTGTCGCACCAAAAGAGTTTTGTAAGTGTGCATATATTTCAAGTGAGCTTTGAATTTTGACACATGAATATGCAATCCAACAGATGTATGCATGATTATTTACGTACTCCCCTTATTTGAATGCACTTAACATTAAATTTGACATGAGTGCTGTGCAGGAGTTATTGACCTAGGTTCATGAAAGTCTAAATGCTCTATATGCAATTTGACCCATGGTACTAGGTGGAGAACTTAGGTCTTCAGACCTCCTCTCGCATGGTGTGGGTTTCCAGACAGAAATGATCTGCCCTTCTCCCAACATACCATTTTATATACCAATGATGTCAAACATGAATGTTCAACTCCCCCTAAATGAATGCACTCTTTATCTATATGCACCTTGACTACTGGCACCTGGCGGAGGTATGTCCTCAACGCATGGTGAAGACTTTCAGAGAGACATGATCTACCCTTCCATCGACACCATCTGAATATACTAAATAGTCAATTATTGTGTCATGCAAAATAAATGCAGTCAATATGCAATGCATATTCAAGATGAGTATGAATTGCAAGTTGACATTTTCAGACATCAAACATATGCATTTCTGGTTTTTCAGATAATGCATGATAGTGCAAGATACCATGTGCACCAGATTTTTCAAAAGATAATGCAAGTATAAAGATATATGCATTCGGTCGACCAAACACACTTGATCAGTCTACCATTTTTCAGTTCTCAGAATAAGCATAACAATGCACATTGCATATGCACATGTGAAACATATTTTCAATGATTTCATATGATATGCAATCAACTCCCAATCTAATGTATGTGTGAATATACCAGCATGGTGCAAATGACACATGCAAACATATGAATTCGTGCAATCCAAATTTATTTCAACTACCCCGTAGGCATACCACTAAAAAGGGTAAAATTGAAATGGAACATGAAATTCTTAACAGATTCTAGACATGATATGCAACTCATCAATGAAGAGAATTTTTCAAAGCATCAGTTTAAAGTGACAGACAGAGAGAGGGGGTTTTACCAAACTATAGATGCCTTGGTTTATTAAACCACTTTTTATTTCCTTCCTCCAAGGCATACCTACAAAAAGAATCTTATTTGGAATTCAAAGGTACCCAAGACTTCTTGGGTCCTCCAAGGTTAGCAGCACCTTTGATGGGTGCTCTCCATGACTTCAAAGTATTAAGATCATCAATGTGCATCAAATAGCAGTATTCATGGAATGCCCAGCCTGGCCACAATAATGACATGAACTAAAATGCTTTGTGTTTTTATTTTGCACATGAGTATGAGCATGAAATTTTTGTGCATAACCAAGATTGTTGTTATGGAAACTTTATTTTCTTATCAAATGCCAACAGTCCTTGACTGTATGGCCAGATTTCCTACAATGAAAGCATACAATGTGCTTATTTCCCAGACTAAACACATTTATGTCAGAAGAATTTTTCTTAACAGGGAATTTAACAGATTTTGAATAAGAATGCTTCCTATCTTGAGCAAACCAGCAATGTGCAGCAATGTGGCCTATCTTGCCACAGCAAAAATAGTCAATTCTCTTTTTCTAATTGGTAGGGAATTTGCTAGCATGCTTTTTAACATCATACTGGTCATCCTTCTTCATTGCAAAGCAATCATGCATGTAATGACCATGTTTTCCACAATAGAAACAATGAACATGATGATTAACATTTGAGTTCTTTGTATGCATGTTGCTAAATTTCTTTCTGGGTGTGTTCTGCATAGTGTTTTTTTTTCTAATTTTTATTTTGTTTCAAAATTTTGCTTTGTTTCTGATTTCCTTGAACAATGGGTTGTTCATCCTTAGAGATGGTGGCTACATTTGAAGCTTTTACAAAAGATGTCATTAGTTTATTTTCAAAAGCTTTCTTTTTGACAAGTTTGTAGCCCCGCCCTTCCTTTTGAAAATTGACCTTAGTTCCTAACAGCTTGTTCAGATTTTCTTGGCCACTTACAATTTTGACAATGAATTTTTTAAGTCCTGAATCTCATTTTCTATTGAAGCAATCAGCAGTTCTAAGTTCATGGTCTCCTCTTTGAATTCAGTGATTCTAATTTTTAAGGCTTCATTTACAGACTTATAGTCTTCAATTTATTTTTCCAGAGAATGCAATTTTTTAGACTCATCGATACAAACCGATTTCCCTTTCTCCAAGATAAGAAGCCTATCAGATTTAGCATTATTCAGCTGCTTTAGCTTTTCATTTTCTTTTATTAGATCAGTATTTTGAATAAACTCATCAATTAAAGTCTAATCAGCAGAAATGACTTCTTGTTTCTGTTTCATTTCAGCCTTTTCAAGGTTCTTCTGCAGTTCCACATTTACTGCTTTAATAGTCTCAAATTTTTTAGAAACTAATTTATTGTCCTCTTGAAGTCTTTTGAGCTTTTCTTGATTTTCTACTATAAGCTTTTTGTGAATTTCATTTTCAAACTTTACTTTATTCGATTCTAACTCAATGCTTCCAAAAACTTCCAATTGTTTTCTCAGCCAATTATTTTCAATTTTCAAGGCTTCTAGGTTCTCATTCTCTAAGCAAGTATTCATGCCAGTATTCAGTTTCTTTTTCAACTTTTTGTGTTGTTTTCTTAATCTTTCATGTGTTTCAAGCAGAACGACATATGCATCCTGGCAATCATCTAGAGAAAAATTCTCAAATGGATTTACCTGATCGTCAGTTTCATCTTCATTTTGATTGCTGCTTTGATCACTACCATCAGCCATCATGCATCTGTCTTCATTTTTTCCATCTTCATTTTTTCCATTTGCAATCTTCAATTTATCCAAGATGTCTTTGGCTGATCTGCAGTCAGAAAAACAAGGAAGCAAAGCAATATCAATAGCCGCCTTCATTAAGTTCAGTGCTCTAAGATTTTCAGTGTTCCTAGATCTATGAGTGTCTATCCACTTAGATCTGTCCTTTGGCAATTTATGTGGACGAAGTGTGATAAGATTCCATAGATTGGGATTACTAGACTTAACAAATTTATGCATGCTGCGGAACCATGAATCGAAATTAGAACCATCGAAAACCAATGGACAATCCATCGTGCTCAATTCAAACAGTAATCCCGGATTAAACTAACAACCGCACCCAAGAGACATAATCTTCTCTGCAGATCGCTGGATCTGATTAACTAGAGAACCCGCTCTGATACCAATTGTTAGGGAATAGATGGGTGCATTGGTGGAATCCAAAGGGGGGGTGAATGGATTCAATCACAAAATCTAGCCCAATTCGAACTACAAAGGCCTGAAATAAAAAAAAGCTAACTGGAACTGAAAAACCTCAGGTGGCGAGGAGGTGAAAGCTCACAAGACAATTGCTCACGGATGACTAATAGTTCTTATGCAACTGAACTCGAACGCTTAGCACACAATGATAATACTCCAAGTAGAAGCAGACAACAAACGATGTTTCAGTTCGAATCATAATCGAACATATGATGGTGTGCTGTAACTCATTTGACGCTAGCCTTTGCACATGCTCATACATGCAGAACATATATAAACCAAGTTATCTCATGCTAGATTAACACTATATCAGACTGCAAGGAAGAAAACCACTCAAGCACCAACCTGTGAAGGGGAGATAGAAGATGGGAAAGACAATCTCACAGCATCAACCCACAATACTCGCAGGATTTTTAAGGTGGTTCGATCTACTTCGCAGATCTACATCCACCCCACACTCAAACCAGAGTGTGGCTTCACCTTGCAAACCGCAAGAAGCAGACTCAGTCTGCGACAAGGTGCTGATGAACAGCTTGAACCAGAGGGAGACAAATCCCTCAACCTCTGATCTAGCACCAAGCTAGATCAGAACCCACTACGACAGTAGTGACTGGAGGAACACGCCTCCCTTTCTCTGCGAACATAGAGGGAACCTGTGAGCAACGACCCGTTGCTCACAACCCAGAGGACGAACCTCTCTTCCTCTAAAGGACAGAGGGAACCCTGAAGATAGATCTCCCTTCTTCTGTAAGCACAGAAGGAATCCGATCCCAGACAAGGTATCGAAAGAGTAAGAAGTAAAATGAAAAATGAAAATCAACAAGAACAAAACAACACAAAAACAAATATAGCTCCTAAGGAGCAGGCCAGTTCTGGATATGATCCAAGAACTGATGAGACTAGCAGATCTTCAATGGAGGCTACGGCTGCACTCAAGTTCTTCTTCGAACTAGATATCTGGAACTACTTTGGTTCTCACTTTTTCTCTTCTTCTTCTTCTCAAAGCTCACTCTCCTTTCTTCTTCACAACTGCTGCTCTTTCCTCACATATTTGTCTCTGGCAGAGGCTCTCTCTCAAAGGCTACGGCGGCTCTTCTTCTATAGCCACTAACTTTCACTCAAGGGCGAGACCCTTTTATAGGAAAAATAGGGGCTCCACAAATTCAAGTGGATAAAAGAGGTGAAATCCCATTGGTCCATCTGACAATTTGGAATATTCTTCCTTCAAGAGTCTTATGGAAATACCCCAGGTGCCTTAGGAACACAGCTGAATCATATGGGCTTGAACGCACATGATTCCATTAAGAGATCACGTGCCTCACTGGAGGTGACACTGCTTCGAGGTACCTTAAAGGCAGGTCGAGACACTCTCATAGAATCCGCTTGCTAAAGTATCATTTGACATGTGAAGCTGCATCGACGTACTCTAGTGCTGCGTCGATGCAGTGTAGACAAATAGCCCTTTAGGCAACGTGCTTCATATACTGACCTTCTAGCTTGATGCGTCGATGCATTTACTTGATGCATCGACCTGTCAAGTTCATGAGCTGGAGTATGACTTGATGCGTCGGTGTAGATCTCCTGTAGCGTCGACCTGTCCTTACAGCGTAAGCTTCTAGTTGGTATGCTGTGCTAATGCAGCCCACTGATGCTATGAGTTGGTTTTAGACCTGTTGCGTCGGTGCAGCTCTTGTGTTGCGTCAATGTAGAATTCCTAAAATCACTTTAAGGACTTGACTGCGTCGAGGTAGTAGGAATCCTACGTTGAGGTCCTGGAGGCAAAACATAACTCTTGTTCTCCTCTGGCAATTTCGGTTGACTGAAATGCACAGTTCGGTCGACCAAACTTGTCTTAAGGCCTGATCTTGTATTGCTGAGTTCTGCTGAAGGTTTGCTGATGATTCCTTCACTGTAACTTCATTGCTAGCCTGTTGCTTAAGATTGCTGGCTTGTTATGCTACCGCTTGGCTTGTTCTTTTGAATACTCTTGTATGCATCGATGCAGTGGACATCCTGCATCTAGTGAGTTGACTTGGGCTGCCTTTTCACTTCTTCTTCCTATTAAGTTAAATTCCACTATTAGGACTGCTTTGACATACCGGTTTGAATCCATGGACTCATGACATCGACGTACCTTCACAACTTGATCTAGGAAGTCTACTAGCTTGGCTTTCACTTGACTGCCTGTTCTTCAAGAATTCATCACATGGTAGAGAGATAAGGCATAAAATAAATCCATCAAGCATAAGACTTAATGCACCAAGGCAACAGATGAAGCGTGAAATATATGCACAAGCAGACTCATGATTCATGAAATCTATGCACAAGCAGACTCATGATATGACTCAGTATTCTACATCATCAAGACCATACTCGTGGTGTTCATGGTGTTCGACATCATCAAAACCATAAACCATACCATAAGCCACAGGGGTACAACAAGGGGGACGGATCCCTGGCACCCTCGTGGGTTTTCCTGTGCGATTTGGTGTTCCGGCGAGGCCGAGAGAAGGTGTTTTGCTTATTTGGTGGAAAATGAGATGTTTGGGATGAGCAGCAGTTTTTGGCCGATTTGGGCCCCGATTGTGGTTTGGATTTGGTTTTCCGATGGTAGGAATGCCTGGGGATGATTTTCACTTATTTTCTCCTTCGTTGCGAGGCGAATGGGGCGTCGACCCGAGCTCGGGGCGGAGCTCGGTCCGCTTCTGAAAACCAACAGGAGACGGCCACATAGGTGGCCATCTTTACCCTAGTCCAAGAGTCTGGCCGCCTAGGGTGTTGGGCAGCCAGCACCCTGTCTGCCCTCCCCATTAAGCCCTGGTCCGGGTGGCCAAAGAGCTGGCCGCCCAGCCCTCTTGGCGGCCAAAGGAGTGGCCGCCCAGGCCACAGGGAGCCCAGGTGCTGGGTGGCCACTGGTGTTGCCGCCCGGGCCTCTGGGCAGCCAAGAGTTTGGCCGCCTAGCCCATTCAGCCCCGGGGTGCCATGCTGCGTGCTTTCTTGCCCCCGAGGTGTCTGTATGCGATATGATTTCATAGAAGAAGTGTCCGCGTTGTTCTTCGTAATCCGGGATTTCTGTGAATGTCCTTTATGGGCCATCCCTATGGAAATTGTGTCAGTGGGAAGTGTTCTTCCCCGTTAAGGTTGTCGTTGACCGAGGTCCGTACCCACATGAGTTAGTAGGCCGGCATCCGTTGGTTCTCGTTACCGGCCTTAGGGAGTTTACTTTTACCGAACTGTGCCATCTCGTGGTTCCAAGTGTGCGAGAGTTGGACCTTCTTTTGAGTATTACTCCACTAGGCTCAGCACACTGAGTGTCGTGCATGCACCGGCTCGGTCGAGAGCGATTGCTTACTGAGTGCCGACACGTTCCGACCAGTGGTCAAGAGCTATACCCGATGTGATGGTTTTTAGACTCGTTACCATAGGGCCCCTCGCCTTGGCAGCTTGAGTCCAGCTGAGGGAAAAACTAGTTAAAGGACCCGACCTTGAGGGCATGGTCTGTGTGTGCACACGTGGTTGAGGGCAGTGGACCCACGTCGACGGGCGTGACCCCAACTAGTCCTTGTGTTGTTGCGACTTTGCCTCTCTCTCCGAGAGAGGCCGTTAGGCGTGGTGTAAGTCGTCAAAGGACGCATCCAGTCGGTGCTAGTGATGGAGTACTCTAGTCACCATGGGTTTAGTTCTTGACCGTGAGCCGTGGTTCTCCGGGGTAGGGGTAGTGTGTTCTAACCTGGTGACTTTAGCGTGTTTTCTAGCTTGTGAGGCTGAGTTTTCCTGATAGCGTAGTCAGGGTTCTTCCAGTAGCCGTGATAGGATGTTTTGGCTATGTGGTTTTCATAGTGGCTCTCGTCCGTAAGGACTTTTCCTATGCTAGGGGAGTCGTACGCTCTTTCGGCAGTGTCACCGTGACCTTCCTTAGCTCGGCGATTCCGACTCGGGATCGTGGTTCCCTCATGAGGGTAGGAGTAGTGTAGAGACTCCGTGGTTCTGCCGTTTATTGCTTTATTAGCCACCGCCGTTGTTGTTGCCAAGGTTATTTTAGTCGATTCTCCACTATTGTTGCTCTTGTTGTTGTTGTTGTACTGCTTTCCTTTACTATGGTTATTTCTCCTGCTGCCTTGTTTACCGCTTTCGTTGTGGTAGAGATCCGCGGGACCCCTACTGAGCCTATGAGATGAGGCTCACTCCCTACTTTTTAGGTGTAGCTGTTCTCCTCGAGGTGGTGTGTCTCAGTTGGAGGTCTTTTAGCTGCTAGCTCGTCAGTGCCGGGGTATGCCCCGAGGCAGTGTACGTTTCTTTTCTTTTAGACTATACTTGTGGACTGGACTCTGTAGTAATGTTTAATTGTTATAACATGTTAATTTTTATTTCTGTTAGTTAATTATTAAATTTTATAGATTATTTCCTACTTTGTTTAGAATTTCAATGCATAACCACACCAACCCTTTAACCCTTCCGAGCCTCCTGGCTCATGGGTGGCGGCATAGGATCCAAGTGATATCAGGTTTAACCCGGTATCTGGATCTTGGGACGTGACAGGTGGTATCAGAGCGTGGTTGTGAAAATGCATGGGAATTCGAAACAATTGTAGAGACTTAAAGTCTAGAGAGTCCAGTACAGTCGGCAGTTGGCTTAGGGTGTTTTTGTTCTATTCACCCCCCTTGTTTTTTGTGTTTGTGTTAAGGTGATGGCGCCGAGGAGGCTAGTCCGATCGTTGCCTAGGGTGCTGGCAAGGGCTCGGGAGGAGCCGAGTAGAGAGGAACCGGGTCGTGAGTCACCTCCTCCAAAGGTAGCGGCCTAGGGTGTGCCAAGTCAAGATGAAATTTTCACCGACATGTACCATTTTTTCGCGCGTCAGTGGGGTCAGTAGCGCCTTGGTCAAGAGGCTGATG
The DNA here is from genome assembly GCA_022559845.1 of Amorphophallus konjac. Lineage (NCBI taxonomy): Eukaryota > Viridiplantae > Streptophyta > Magnoliopsida > Alismatales > Araceae > Amorphophallus > Amorphophallus konjac. Next base: position 157,661,019 of record CM040121.1, read on the forward strand.
AGGGTGGATCATCGCATGGTGGCCGAGGACCTGTTTTGTGGGAGTTTCTGCAATTTCAGCCACCAACATTCGAGGGTCAGCCAGATCCTGATGTAGCGAGATCGTGGATCGATGTGGTGGAACGAGTGTTCCTATCGATGGAATGTGCGGATGATGAGAGAGTCCTGCTGGCGAGTTACCGGTTGCATGGTCCTGCTTCCTTGTAGTGGACCACGTAGTGGGAGACAACCTTCCAGTCTCGACCAATTCAGCAAATTTCTTGGCAGGAGTTCGTTGAAGCTTTTGAGGGGACTTATAGTCATGAGTTCATGCAGACGGAGAGAATATTCTAGTTCCTGAATTTGCAGCAGATGAGATGTTAGTATTGCAGTATCGGGCCCGTTTTGTGGAATTGGGCCATCATGTTCCTCATGTGATGGCAGATGAATCCGTGAGGACCCATCAATTTCTTTGAAGTTTGAGAGCTGAGTTGCGACATGTTTTGATTGCGGCTCAATTTAGAGGTCTAGACGCGGCGTTCCAGGCAGCGGCGGCTTTAGAGGAGGACATGTAGAGGACCTAGGAGTCTCTGGCAGAGCAGTTTTCACCTGGTCAGGTTCGGCAGATTGAGGATCAGTAGGGGGAGGTTCAGCAACCTTCGAGCGAGCTACCTGTGGTGACGTCTTCACCTTTTGGTAGGCGTCCTCGGAGACTGGGATGGAGGTACAGGCATTGGCTTAAAGGTATGAGGCAGGCGTCTGAGGAGTGCGTGTCGCAGTCTTTGGTCCAGATTCAGCGGCAGTGTATGGCTGAGGGTCAGTCGAGTCTGTGCACGGGTTGTGGCGGTTTGCATCCAGGCAGATCATGTCCGAGTGCTGGGAGGTGCTTCAAGTGTGGTCCGACAGGACACAAAGCACGTGATTGTCCTGAGGAGCTGTCCCAGCTGTGTTAGCGGTTTTATTGCAGCGAGGGGCGGTTTCCAAGGGCACGTGATGCGTGGCCCTGGTGGTTGTGGAGGCGTTCCACCTCCTAGAAGGTATGCGTTGTTTATTTTTGAGTTATTTCCTTACTGTGTATTTTGGTTAATTCCACGGTTTACCCATTTTTATTGTGTTCATTTTCCTCCCTAATTGTCTCGGGGTGGTGATGGTGTCCCACGTGTCGGCAGTGGGGCTGCCTATTGGGACTTGTGTGCCCTCTTCCCCGGTGCTCTGATGTGTAAGGGTCATTGTGTCGATGTTGATCGGTAGGGTAGAGTTACTTGCCGAGCCAATTTGTCGTTTTGTGATGTCGGTGTTGGGCCTCTCGAGGTGTTAGTGCGGAGTCGTGCCGTGTTGTTGGTGGGTTGTTTGGCATGTAGGAAAGCTGCATTCTAGGATTGAGGGGTGTGAGCTTTTTCACCCATACTTCTGGATTTACTTGCTTCTTGTTGGGGGCCATGTTGCATTGGATGTCAGGTTTTCCCCCCTGTTTCTGCATTGGGTCAGTGCAGAGTTGCGTAGCAGAAGCCTAGCGGGCCTATAACCCACAGGCCCCAGGATCGGATTAGTGGCTGAAGGTAGTAATGTTTTACTGCTGAGCTAGTCCTAGAGGTTTCTTGGTCAACTATAGAGAGTTGCCTTAGGGTTAGAGACATTATTGGCCATGTATGTAGCCTTGATTGCCGTGTGATGGCGGCTGTGCCGTGCTAGTATTGAGAGTTGGGTAGCACGGCGGTAGGACTTGTCGGATGTTAGTAATTGTGCACTAGTCTTTTTTGCGAATCGTGTCACATGGCCCAGTGTGCAGATGATTTTGTGATTGGTGTTGAGGACAGGTTGTGGCCATTTGGACTGGTTGAGGCGCAAGTGCGCATTGCCCAGAGTCGGGGCAGTGATTTGACCGACGTTGATCATTGTGGAGGTCCTCGGAGTTGATTTGAGGAATAGATCAGGTTGGTGTCAGATGCCACGAGTAGTCGAGGGAGCTGATTGAGTTGTCTTAGCACCCAGGTTGCGTGTGGTTTGTCGCATTGGCGGTTTTACAGACATGGTGCCCGAGGCCAGATAAGTGATGGATGGAGCACTCGGCTTTTGCGAGACTCGAGAGAGTTTCGACCTTGGTGCTTTTTGGAGTGCCGTTGAACGGATTGTGGTTTAAAGGTCAGAGGGTTCCCCAGGCTCGAGAGGAGCGATGCAAGGGGGCCTCGTGTGTGTAGATTTTAGAAATTAATCCACTTAAAAAAGAAGAATTAATAATAATGGGTGGGAAAAAAAGAAGGGGAAAGAGGAGAAAGGGAGCATGTGTGGATGCTAAGGGGGTCGTGATCGCCAGAGCCACGCGGGCCTCAAATCATATTAACAATAAATAAAGAGGAGGGATTGCGAATAAATATCTTAAAAGCATGGGGGAGATGTGAGTGTCACCTTCTCTTTCAATCGACCAGTCGATGAAGAGAGTTTTCCTTTAAGATTACCCTTGCAACCAACAAAAAGATTGGATTAGAAACAAGTGTGTAGCATCAAATTCTAATGAATATAAACATGAAAAGCATGTGAGTGAACACACCTTGTTGGTGTTAGCCTTTAAAACCCCTATGCAAAAGGGAAGGAAAATATGTGATGTGATGAAGAAAAGAGGGAGGGTGCAAGTGTTGCACAAAGGGAGTATCTCAACTTGGTTGAGATGAAAAGAATAAATAGAAAAGAAAGAGGATATGATGCATGCAATGTAATTTAACTAAAAAGATAATAAAGGAAAGGGGTAGGAAAAGCTTATTATTTTTCTCCCAAGATTTTTAATGTAGCATCAATGAGGAAGAAGATCTCCGACGTGGCTTCAAGAGGAGGAAGAACTCCAAAGGATAAACTTTGGGCACATGTGAGCCACCCTCTTGAGCCTCCGATCCAACAGCACCTCCCCTTGGATCAATTGAGCAGCCTCAAACAAAAGGGAGAGAGGGTCCCTATTTATAGAGGGAAAATTTGTGGGTTTAATTCTCCAAAAATTATAAGATTGAGTTTTAATTAGATTTGGAGAGAGGAAATCGTCTGCCATATGTCCCCTAAACCTTAGAAAGTGATATGAACCCTTTCTCAAGTGGAAAAGTAGTTTAAAATGGGGAAAGAATGAGGTTCCGTTGGATCTCGGAAGTCTGTAAGAATTGGTGTCAGACCTAGAAGTCGCCAATTAATTAACGTCAGTTCAAAGAGGCGTCAATTTGAATTTAAATATAGAAAGTTCAGAATTTTTCAAAATTAGAAAAGAATTTATGTTTGGGGGGCCAGACGCCAATTAGCAATAAATACAAATTTTGGACGGAGTTAAATGCTCAAAATATAGAAATGGAATGGGCGTCATGGGGGCTGGACGCCAATTTATGAATTGGCGACTTTCCAGATGGACGTGGATTCAAAAATAATATGAATTCGGCTAAAAATGTGAAGAAAAGAATTGGCGTCTGGCGTCTCGGATGCCAATTAAAGAATCAACGACCTTCTAAAGTGATGTGGATTAAAAATCACACGAATTCGGCCCAAAACGGGGTTAAAAATGTAAAATAAAGAATTAGCATCCACTGGTGTGGACGCCAATTAATAAATTGGCATCCTCGGGGCCTGTCGTCAATTACAGAACGACGAACAGCCTCCGGGCAAACTTCTCATGAATGCGGTCACCACTACGACCGCGTTCAGCCAGGGCATAATTTATATATATATTTATTTATTTATTTTTAAAGAATTGGTGTCTTATATATTGATGTTAATTAAAAATGACGTCGGGGGGGTCTGACGCTAATTCAAAAAGGCCCCAAAAACTTGGAGAAAAATCCTAGAAAAATCAGGAAAAATAGGGGAAAATATGTTAAAGCTGGGGAAAGTTGAATATTCAAGAAAAATGAGAAAAACCACTCAAATAAGTCATTTTGAGGGTCAAATTGGGGCATTATAAAGTGATAGGAGATGTGCTCAGGATGATGTCAATGAAATTGAGGTGTCTACAGCTGCCCCACCTTGGCGTCTGCTTTGCAAGGGAGTGACACGGAGAGGAATGAAATAGAATGGAATATAATGAAGTGAAGTGAAATGAAGTGGAACGAAGTGTCGAGAACTAAAAAGTAGACGCCAAGGTGTGATGAGACACGCAATCAACACCACCTGATGGGAATTGGTTCCAAAGATCGAAATGAAGCAATCTTGGGAAGGTTCAAAGAAATCAATAATTGTTTGGATAAAGGAGGGAGTGTGCATGCGGGCACGAAGGAGAGAAAAGGGGAAGATCAACTTCCAACGCGGTGGAAGTATCCTAGGTCATAAACCTGTAGGTTTCACCATTGGAGAGCGGTTACCAGCTAATGTGGACGTGTTGCAACCAAGGTGGATCAAAGAAAAGATTGAAATAAGAGGATAGAAATCCAAACAAAGGAGTTTTCAAGGAAGCGGCCCAAAACGGCAACAAGGCGAACTGAGGACTCAATTCGGTATGGAATATCTCGCATCTTGGAAATTAATGATCAATTGACTCTCAAAATCAAGTTAATAAAAGGGGTTTTCCATGGTTAATTCAAAGTCCTACATGAATGCATGCTGGATTTAAAGGGAAAAATTAAAATAAATTAAAATAGAATGTAATCAAGGATAATATTGTTAAGCTGTCCAGACTGAGTCAAGATACCAATTTGTGAGCTGATACTAAGCCGAAGCCCATTTATCTGCGCACCAACTAGCAAAGGGGAACCAGCGTCCCCAGTCTTGGACTGGCTCAACGACCTATCCGTGCGACTAAGATTCCTCTAAAATTATCATCATTTTTTTATGAAGGAGAACTCAAATTCCAGATTTATCAAAGTCACAAGGTCCTTGATATAATCTAATAGCGTAAATAACATATAGTAGAATGCATACAGGGAGATGGTGAAGCAATAAGCGTGTTGGGAACTGAGAAATGCAATGCAATCACCGTGGGACCTGAGTGATGTCCGGACGGTGGGACCAAATAGCTTCTTTTCCTGTGCTCAAAATTGGATTAGCCAAGATATCGCAAAATATAACAAGCAATGAATTAAGGCGATAAAGCATAGTATGAGAAGCAAGCATGAATCATAGCATGGATAGTTATAGTATCAAGCATGAAGCATAGCATGGATAGTTATAGTGTGAAAAGCATAGTGTGGAAAGCATCACGTGAAAAGCATAGCATATCATAGCGAAACAAAGCATGTATAGCATCAAAGCAAAGCATGTTTAGTTATCAAAGCAAAGCATTGCTTGTTGTTTTAAACCATGAGGATGACAACTTGGCCAATCATAAGATTTGTTCTTGAAAGATCAGAGTGATGTCCAGAATAGTTAAGCAAAGCTAAAGATTGGCTCTTGAATGATCAAAGCGATGCCCAGAGCGGCAGGAATAATCAGAGGAATTGAATGACATTATTTTGAGAACAAGGGAAAAAATCGGGATTAATATGCATGGAAGAGAGGACTCTACCCATGTTCTTGGTCCTTGCAATGTCCTTGTAGAACACCATCTGGATAAATACTTAGTGGAAAATACAATGCATGTTTTTTTTTGGATTTTTTTTGAGAATATGCAAATTTTTATGGGTTTTAGAAATATTCAAATTTTTGTGGATTATTTGAAAATATTCATTTTTTTGGATTTTACAAATAGACATTGCTAATGTTGCATCAAAGGCTGATTCGAACTATTGGCTAGGGGTCCTTGATCCTTCCCCTTTCGCTAAGGACTGCCCAAAGCAGGGCGTGCATTGAGGGTGGCGCCTAATAACAGGCTGCCCTTAGATAATGGTGTCCCTACTAAGGCCATACCTGAGAAACACTTGGCCTTAGAGGGAGAAGAGAAGAAAAATTAGAGATAAACTTGATGTGAGTTAAGAAGATATTGTTGAGTTATGATTTTGATGATTGTTGTGATTGCTAAGTTATGGTTTTGATGATAACTAAACTTAATGTGTGATTAAGTGATGATAACTAAACTTGTGGTTGATTGCTCATGCTCCTGTTATCTATGTATGGCTGAGATGTCAAATGGCAACGGTTACATGGTCTTGATCCTTGGTTTGCATATGTTGGTTTTACAAGAGGCAAGAGGTTTCATAACCTCTTTAATGTGAACAAGCATGGTATTAACCCTGACTATCTTGCTTGCTGGATTAAACTCATGGCAGTCACCTGGTGAACCAAACGTGTGGATAAGCACCATGCTCCTTTACAATCCAAAACATGTGGTATATGTCATTTACTGTCAAGAACCATTGGTGAGACTCTTACCTTGTCTTAGCATCGATCTCACCATGTGTATCACATATACCTCTCCTTAATACACCTCATTCATGCATATCAAACATGAAACTTTTCTGGCCATTGTGCCCCTCGCCCGCGGATCGACCTGCGCGGTCAGGGGGGCAGCGCCCCTTGCGGGGGTTTTCGGGGGCGGAGCCCCCGGAACAAAATTTAGAAATACTCAAATGGTTTAGACGTTTCAAATGCATAAACCAAGTGAATCCAATCCCAAAATGCATGGATTTGATATAGACATGAAGCTCTTGACTTATGGACATGTTTCTTTGGGCTAACACTTCATTTTTGCAGGTATAGGTCTTTCCGATCGACCAACACACCTTGGCCGGTCGACCAGATTTTCCAGAGACGAAGAACTTCAAAATTTACAGGTTTCGGTCAACCAGGGGTAGTGGCCGGTCGACCAGTTCTTCCAGAAACGAAAAACTCCAGTTTTTATAGGTTTCGGTCGACCGCCACTATAGGGCCGGTCTACCGGTTTTGCCAGAACCAAAATGTTCTGGCTACAGCAAGTTCCGGTCGACCGCCCCATGAATTCTGGTCGACCACCAGCCCCGAGCCCCCTTTTGTTGACTTCAATTTAAAGCTCCTGGAGAGGAATCTTTCACCCATTTCTTTAATCCCACTGCCCACAATCTAGGAGGGATTTGTGGATCTAGTCTGGGGCTTGTCCATAGACCATTCAAGGGCTATAAAACATCTCATTTGGAGCCATAAACCCTAACCATCCAAGAGGGCTTCAAGGGAGATCAAAGGGGAAGGCTATCAAAGGAAGAAGAAGGCTGCTACAACCCTCTGTGAATAGTACTTCATCCAGCAACCTCTTCATCCATCTGAAGGTATTCAAGCTCCATCTGAAGCCAGCAATCTCAAAGGAAGAGAAGAAGCAAGCAAGGATCAAGGAGATCAAGGAAGTTGTCAACGGAAGAAGGAACGGTTACTGTAGCCGTGAATAGTGATCCGTGACTCAACTCTTCATCCAGGAGCTGAAGATTCAAGGTCCATCTGAAGCCATCAACTTCCAATGAACTGAAGAAACAAGCACCATTCAAAGATCAATCAGCATACATTTGGGGGGAGCCAAATTATGAGTTTTTCTCAATTGTGCCTTATTGTGTTTTAAGTTTCAGATTTGTGTTTCTTATAAACTGCAAACTCATGTGTGTGTGGATCGTTGTTGGATCCGTGGTCATTTGTGTGTGTGTCGTATTTGATTCATGTGTGTGCGTGGATCTTCCTAGATCTGCGTCTGTGTGTGTGGGGGTCTTTTTAGATCTGTTCTGTCTCGTGTGTGTGGTTTGCTACACTTATGGCAGCGGGTGTTTGTGTTGGTGATCCGATTGTCGGATCGTGTTGGAGACTTCATCTCCGTGTGTGTGTGTGTTGTGTGTTGAGGTGCGTCCCCATGTGTGTGGGCAGGCGTCATCCTGCTTGTGTGGTTGGAGCGTTGTCTCCGTTTGGGGATTTATCCCCGAGTGAAGCCTCACCGGGTTTGGTGAGGGGTGGACATAGGATTGCCGTCGTTGCATCCGAACCACCTTAAAAGCCGTTGTGCATTATGTTTTGGATTGTGTGGTTTGATCCTTTTCTTCTACCTCCATTCTAAGTGAGTGTGATTTCGGATTTATCCACATATATCTTGCATAATCTACATCATCATCTAATTAAGTTTGATAAATCTGATTTGTGATCAAATAGTTTTGAATCTCTTATCTAGCATTCTATTACATATTTCAAAAAGGGTAAAAGCTTACGTAAAATTTGTAATCACCCAATTCACCCCCCTCTTGGGTGTCATTGATCGCGGGACTTCAGATATCGGGTTTCAACTTCCTTCCATAGCACAACCCCTACAGATTCGGTCTGTTGCACCGGGATATTTTGTCATATCATCGAACCTTAATTCTCTTTTAGGCACGCATACGACCGGGCTCATGATGTCTCGCGAGGAAATTTTACTGCCCTCTTGCCATGCCATAAATTTTGATTTTTCTTTTAATTTCTTTTGATCTTTTTTATTTTGTTTGATCATCATTTCGCTCTTTTGTGTCCTTTGGACTTTGAAAGATATTGAAATTAAGATTAAAATTTAAGAATAAGGTCTTAATAAACTGCCCCTATTTGAGACTTCCTCTTGTTGGGGTGTGCTTAGGTTAGTTGTTTTGCCCATAATATCTCTACCCTCATATTTCAGCCGAGTGGAGAAGAAAAAGTCCTTGTGCCCTCGAGCATGGCCCAAATAGCAATGGTGTTCACCAAGGGAGACGGCTAAGGATGCCATGAAGTGTGTGCGGTGCCCAACTAAGGGTTGCCCTTAATAAGCAGGGAGGGAATGCCGAACTCCCAGCGCGGGGTTCTTATAACCAAAGGGTGCAGCGAAAGCAAGCCTAAAGACTCTTTTTGACATTGATATTAAATAAAGACCTAGGACTAGGCCTAGACTACCACTCTTGATCAAGTTAAGAAGCACTTCATTTGAAGAACCGTGCGTGAAAGAGTGAGATAAAGAAAATGCATAAGAATGCACACTTATGTAAATATTACCTTGCGACTTTGTTGTGGAACCAGATGCCGAAGGTAATTTTGATCAACATGGGATTTGTCCTCATCATGTAAGAGGCAAGGATTTGAAGTGGCTCAACAAGACGGAGTGGTGCCTGGACCAGACTCAGACGAATAAGGAGAAAAGGAAAAGAGGTGAGGGCTAGAACTCCCTCACTAAGGTGCAAAGACCTTGATCATATGAAAAGGTGTACAGAAGGAAAAGAGAGTTAAGGGGAGGAGTGAGTACTAAAGCCTCGAAAGCAGTGGGAGAACGGGCAGATGCCCAAGGTAGTTGATGTGGGACAAGTCGGGTCGGACCCGGGATCAGGAGGAATCAAGAGAAGAAATTGGTAAATCGAGACTGGAGGATCCAGAGGGTCCGTAGGAAAAGGGGAAGAATCATGATGAGAGTAAGAATCCGGAGGTTCCGGAGGAGGAAAGTGGCGAGGGACGCGATGCCTTGTGAAAAGGTATGGAAAGCGGTGATTCAAAATGAGGAAAATAACAAAGGACGTGATGTCTTTGAAGAGTAGGAAAATAAATCGGAGGAAAGGAAGGGGGTTCGGGGGTTCCGGAGGAGGAGAACAAGAATCATGGTGAGAGGAAGAATCCGGAGGTTCTGGGGGAATCAAATAGGAGGGGACGCAATGTCCCGAGAGAAGAGATAGAGAATGAGAGTAGTCCGGAAGTTCCGGAGGGATAGAATGAGTAGGGACGCGATGCCCTGGGTAAAGAGATAGAAAATCCGGAGGTTCCGGAGGAGGAAGATACATGGGACGCGATGCCCAAGGAAAAGGCATGGAGAATCCAAAAATTTCGGGGAGGAAGGTAAATCAGCAGGGAAAGGATCCGGAGGCCCCGGGAGACGGGGAAGGTACGGGTTCAGAAACCCGAGAAAGAAGAAATGCAAATGAATGCAGTACAATGAATGCGAGGGATGCATGGAATGCAAGGGATGCAAGGAGGGGATCCTCCTCCTCACCCCATGAGTGGCCCATAGAAAGAAATCGGTGGTTATAAAAATGTGGATGGAATAGAATAAAGAGTGAATGAATTGGTGGAAGGCCCTTCATTAAAAGAATGCCCACCCCTCCATGGCAAATAATGTGGTCGGCCAAACAGCTCAAGAAGTGGAATTAATTCTTTTTTTAAATGATTGCATAGCCACGAAATAAGTTCGGCTTCTTGAAAAGTGGCTCCCTTAGAAGGAGAGGAGAATCGATGCAAGGGAGTTGGAATTTCAACATAGGAAGCTTTATAGTGCTCAAGGCTCGTGGAACATTTTCATGAAAAGCAGTTCGTAGAACGGGCACTCACCCCTTGCAAGGAAGTGTAGAAGGAGAAGGTGTGAAGTTAAGGGCTTCAAGCAAGGGATGCCCTGCCCGGCCCTTGAGCATGGACTTCACACTTCCTTGGCGAAAGAATGTGTCATGACAATATTGGAGGAGGACCCCTTTTCATGACAAGGAATTTGCACAATTACGGTATAAGGGGTAATGAGAGCTTTGAATATCTCTTGATCAACGAGCAAAGTGATTTTAACAACCATGGCTTCGGCCCTCAATGGCATCAACTCTTGGCGATTTTGCTTAGTGAGCTTTGGTGGAGACCTTTCACAAATGCCCAGAACAAGAACACAAATCGGCATCCGGCAAATAAAATCTTGAATCTTGAATGGCATAGCCAAAATCGACTTCTTCTTGCCCGGCTCGGGAACATCACCTTCGGGACATGCACTCATAGTTATACACCCACTCCGAGGGATGGAGGAAGGCGAGATGGAAGCATTAGGCTCAATGGATGATGGAGGTTTAATCAAAGGCATTGGAGAAGGGGTAAGCATAAGTGGAGGTTCAAACACAACGAGCTTCTCCCCTTGCTTGAAAGCGGACGGGGTTGGCTCGAGTGCAAAAGGCGGTGGACCCTGCTCAAGATTAACCACGGGTTTAGGTGAAGGGTTTAGTGGTGGGTTAGGAAGGATTGGCTCTTGGATTATGGGGATGGTGAAGGCCTTAGGTGACGGCAATGGAGGGTTGATTGGTTGAGAATAAGGTTTAGTGGGAGGTTCGGTGGATGCTGGTGGCAAGGTTGTTAATGGTATGGTTGGGGGGTTAATAAGTGAGGGAAGAGAAGAAGGCTTGATGAAGGTCAATTGTGTAGTGGGAGGGGGTATAATGGTGGAAGGTTTGGTACGGTGGAAGCGTCGAATTTTGGTGGGGTGAGAGGTTTTAAGGGTAGGAGAAGGTTCATGATGCGCCGGTGTGGGTGATTGGAGTATCGACCCATCATCGTAGCACCAATTGGTTTCGTAAGTAGGGGTAAGGACCGTGGCTTCGTCCTGAGCAGGGGATTCCTCTTGTGGCAATGGAGGGAGAGGAAAACGGAGAAAACTTGGAGTGGGTGCCTCTTGAAAATCCTCATATTCTTCGCATGCCATCTGCAATTCTTCACGATCATCGAATTCAAGTGGATGCCGTGGCGGAGGCGTACTAATGGATGGAGGAATATAATGTTGTGGAGGGTTTGGCGAATGCGAATGCGGAGGCGGAGGGCCATATGAATGAGTGGTGTGAATGGGTGGAGGAGGTGTATAATGACATGGAGGTTTTTGCGTATATGGAGGTAGATGTGGAGGCGGAGGGCCACATGAATGAATAGGGTGAATGGGTGGGGGGCGGACGGCATCCACTTGATCATTAAAACTTGGAAAATTATTTTGCTCACATGCATTGTTAATGCCATTGTCATCTCTCCACTCCTTCCAATCTTTCTCCATCTTGGTTATGTTGTTCATAAAGGCATGCAGAGGGTTGACTTGAGAAGGAGGAGGAGACGGCCGTGGGCTTGACACCCTCTTTAGTTGTTCCTCCATGTTATGGATTTTATCAAGAAGAGCTTGTTGGAGGGGAGTAATTTGAACAACGAAGGATGGGCCTTGAGACCTTGTAGGAGCGGCTTGACATGAAGGCCGTGGAGGGTGGAGAGGTTGACCCACAAAAGGACCCGGACGGGCTGGGTTGCAAGAGACATAAGGGCCTTAGGGCCGTGGAGGAGGTTGAATAGAAGGAGGCGGGTGATGAGCCACCCAAGAAGGAGTATGTGTAGAAGAAGGAGGCGGGTGATGGGCCACCCGAGAGGGAGGATGAGTTAAAGAAGGTGGGTGATAGGCCACCCGTGAGGGAGCGGAAGTAAGATGAGAGGAGGGAGGCAGGTGATGGGCCACCCAAGGATGAGATGACGGAGGATGAGATGAAGAAGCTAAACCCTCAACGATGGCCTTAAGGGCTCGAGCTTGTTGAGGGGTTAGATGCAAACTTTTGGGAGACCTTATTGTGTGGAGGAGATGGTTCCCGAGGGGTAGTGACTCGCGATTGATGCGAGGGACCACAAGATTGAGAATTGCCTGTAGGGCGGGCAAGACCATGAGAATGAGGACGTGGTCCCTTAGAAAAATTGTGGTGAGAATTATGAACTTGAGGATTGTATGAAGTGCTTGGTTGTTCATCCTCATTATTATAAAAATTATTAGACACGTTACTTTGATTATTGAAGCAAAACATTATGCAAATCAAGTGATAAACCAATAAAAGTAAGTTGCAACGATCAAACAAGTGAATGTTTACGTTTGATTTTTCTTAGTTGAACCTTGGTGAATTGATGATTTTTGACAAAGTTTATGTAGTTCACTCAAGGGTAGAACCTAGTTTCAAAATGGTTTGCTTTAATGCCAACTAGGTTGATATATCTCACCACGTATAGGCCTACTAAACCCGGGAAACAATAATGGTACAACCAGCCCAGTGATCGAAGAGGGAATCCTTCGATGTCGGGGACTTACAGAGACCTTGGTTTAGGAATTTCTAGTCCAATGAGAGGAATTCTCAATTGGAGGGTCCTTCCTTCACCAAGAGGGGGTGAAAATCTCCTAAAAGGTGTGGGGAGAGGAGGTCTCCCAAGCCAAATGCGCTATGAATGTAAAACTAATGCAAAATAATAGAAGAACACATGTATGAAAAATAATATGCAAGAATAATGCAAACAGGGCACAGAACAAGGTAATTCTATGAAAAACACAGAGAAATTGTGTTTGGGACAGTGGGCGCGAATTGTAAAATTCGCGTCCACCACCCCGGACGTGATTTTTTTTTTTTACGGAACGCGATCGGCTTGGGGACCGCGTTCACAAGAACGCGGTCCGCTCCCAGACCGCGTTAACCCTCTGTACTACGGCCAAAAACCTCAGAAAATGCAAAAAATTGATGAAAAGAGAGGGTGAAGAACACTCACAACAATCCCATATAATCAGGTAATCAACAGAAATAATCCAAAGCATGAAATGCTAAATTTTTTTTAATAGATAAATAAATGGAATTTTCCAAAAAATCTAATAAAGTGGTAATCACTTAGGGAGGGGGGTTGTGCACGCGGTGCACAAAGGATAAAAAATAAAAATAAAAAGAAAGTGCTACGTGGAGCACAAGGGGAGTTGCACCATGGCTGCAAAATGGAAAGGGCACACGTGGGTGCCAAAAGGAGAGGGTAATCAAAAGAAAACAATGGTGGTCCCACCGTGTTCGTCAATTTTTAGATTCTAAGAAAATTAATCCACTTAAAAAAGAAGAATTAATAATAATGGGTGGAAAAGAAAGAAGGGGAAAGAGGAGAAAGGGAGCATGCGTGGATGCTAAGGGGGTTGTGATTGCCAGAGACACGCGGGCCTCTAATGGTATTAACAATAAATAAAGAGGGGGGATCGCGAATAAATACCTTACAAGCACGGGAGAGATGTGAGTGTCACCTTCTCTCTCAATCGGCCGGCCGATGAAGAGAGTTTTCCTTTAAGATTACCCTTGCAACCAACAAAAAGATTAGATTAGAAACAAGTGTGTAGCATCAAATTCTAATGAATAGAAACATGAAAAGCATGTGAGTGAACACACCTTGTTGGTGTTAGCCTTTAAAACCCCTATGCAAAAGGGTAGGAAAATATGTGATGTGATGAAGAAAAGAGGGAGGGTGCAAGTGTTGCACAAAGGGAGTATCTCAACTTGGTTGAGATGAAAAGAATAAATAGAAAAGAAAGAGGATATGAAGCATGCAATGTAATTTAACTAAAAAGATAATAAAGGAAAGGGGTAGGAAAAGCTTATTGTTTTTCTCCCAAGATTTTCAATGTAGCATCAATGAGGAAGAAGATCTCCAACGTGGCTTCAAGAGGAGGAAGAACTCCAAAGGATCAGCTTTGGGCGCATGGGAGTCTCCCTCTTGAGCCTCCGATCCAGCAGCACCTCCCCTTGGATCAATTGAGTAGCCTCAAACAAAAGGGAGAGATATAGAGGAAAATTCATGGGTTTAATTCTCCAAAAATTATAAAATTAAGTTTTAATTAGATTTGGAGAGAGAAAATCATCTGTCATGTGTCTCCTCAACCTTAGAAAGTGATAGGAACCCTTTCCCAAGTGGAAAAGGAGCTTAAAATGGGGAAAGAATGAGGTTCTGTTGGATCTCGGAAGTCTACAAGAATTGGCGTCAGGTGTCAGACCCAGAAGTCGCCAATTAATTAACGTCAGTTCAAAGAGGCGCCAATTTGAAATTAAATATAGAAAGTTCAAAAAATTTCAAAATTAGAAAAGAATTCACGTCTGGGGGGCCAAACGCCAATTAACAATAAATATGAATTTTGGACGGAGTTAAATGCTCAAAATATGGAAATGGAATTAGTGTCATATGGGCTGGGCGCCAATTTATGAATTGGCGACCTTCCAGACGGACGTGGATTCAAAAATAATATGAATTCGGCTAAAAATGTGAAGAAAAGAATTGGCGTCTGGCGTCCCGGATGCCAATTAAAGCATCAACGACCTTCTGAAGTGACGTGGATTAAAAATCACATGAATTCGGCCAAAAATGGGGTTAAAAATGTAAAATAAAGTAGCGACCACTGGGGTGGACGCCAATTAATAAGTTGGCATCCTCGGGGCCTGTCGCCACTATGACCTAATTCAGCTAGGGCAGAATTTTTTTATATTTTTTTATTTTTAAATAATTGGCGTCTTATATATTGACGTTAATTAAAAATGGCGTCTGGGGGGTCTGACACTAATTCAAAAAGGCCCTGAAAACTTGGAGAAAAATCCCAAAAAAATTAAGAAAAATAGAGAAAAATATGGGGAAGCTGGGGAAAGCTGAATATTCAAGAAAAATGTGGAAAATCACTCAAATAAGTAAATTTAAGGGTCAAATTGGGGCATTATAAAGCAATAGGAGATGTGCTCAGGATGATGTCAATTTTGAAGTGTCTATAGTGTGCGAAGCGAGCGGTTGGTTAACCTGAGCGGTGTTGGGCTCAGGTGGGCGCTGAGAGTTGGTTGTCGTCGGTTGGTAGTTCGTGGGAACTGCGGGATTGCCAAGGGCTGGTTTGACAACTGTTATGTGGTGCAGTTGTCTCCTCGATGAATGAATCCCTCGAAGAGTGTGTGCGAGATGGGAGCCCCACCTTTGGGAATGTGTTAGAGGCGGTGGGCCCAGGATTGGTGTGTCTGAGGAGTTCGAGGATCATGCGGGTGACCTTGTTGTCCTTTCTCCTCTCAAGGTCTC
Source organism: Amorphophallus konjac (assembly GCA_022559845.1). NCBI lineage: Eukaryota > Viridiplantae > Streptophyta > Magnoliopsida > Alismatales > Araceae > Amorphophallus > Amorphophallus konjac. The sequence continues at coordinate 157,676,438 of CM040121.1, forward strand.
GGTGTTGGCTGGAGGGCCATGAAGGACCATGATGGTGTCGCGTGGTGTGTGGCCAGTGTTCGGATGAGCTGGCTGGTGGCCTTGCTGGAGAGCAAGAGAGATGTGGTCAAGGACTTCCGGTGGATGTGGAACCGGTGGCTGGTAGATGAGTTTCTGTGGCCGATGTTTTGCCTCGCAGATTGACCGTTGTGTAATGCGAGTTGTGGTCTATGAAGTCTCTGCCAGTCGACTATTGTGAGTCTCGTACGTGTGGTTGGTGATCGAAGAGACACTGGCCTCGGGACTGGTGTTAACCAATAATCCTTGAAGTGTGTTGACCTTCATCGTGATGGATGCTGACGGTGTGAGGTCGGAGGATGGGTCATGGTCAGCCGTGATGGCAGTGTGTGTTGCCTGGTGTTGAGGCGTGATTATGCTCCTTGTGAGGAGTACTCGGTGTTCAGCGGTTGAGGAAGTCAGTGTCCTGAGTGGACTGATGGGCGTGGAGTTCCTAGTCATGGAGTGGAGTCAGGTCTTGACTCGTGTGTTCCCTCCACTCGTGGAGTGTGTCGAATGTTTGTATTCCCTGGGGAGTTTCAGGAAGCTAAGGTGATGCCAGACTCGCCAGTCTATGTGGGTCCTGATCGATTGGAGGATCGGTGTGAATTGGCGGGGTAGAGCGAGAGTGCTTTACTGGTTGTGCTAGTCTGGCGGTGTTCCTCAGAGGAGGTTGTGTTGTGGCCATGCGGTCTTACCATGGCGTGAGCCCTTCCCCGTGAGTCCTATGCTTGTCCAAAATTTCGAGGATGAAATTTTTATAAGGGGGGAGGTCTGTCAAGCCCCGGGTTTTTCGGACCCTTTTCCACGGGCCGTGGATCATGTCCGAGTGGGTTTCAAACTTTTATATTGGGTTTTCGGACCCCGTTTTCGGTGTTCCCATGACTTATTTCGGATCCGTGCCGACGCGTAGAGCGGCCTGACTTTTTCCTGTATTTTTTCAGAGATCGAATTGATTTTCTAGGTATTTTTGGGTTTCGTGTAGATTTTATAAATAAAATAAAAAAATTAAAACTTCTTTTACCCCTTCTCTCCCCCTCCTATCCCTCATCTCTCACCCCCTCTCTCTCGCGTCTCTCTCCCATCTCACTCTCTCCCGTATCCCTCTCACTCTCCCTTCTCACTCCGGCGGCCGACGGAGGTGGCGAGGGGGAGTGCGACAGCGGCGGCGTGCAGCGAGGATGAGCCTAGGGGCCTGGCGTGCGGCGAGGCGAAGGAGTTCACCGCTGGGGGAAGGTGACCGCTCGTGGGAACGGTGTTTCACTGGGTTTTTTGATGGTAAAAGCTTATAAAAGTAGGGGGACATATCCCTGGCACCCTCGTGGGTTTTCCCTTGCGATTCGGTGTTTCGACGAGGCCGAGAGAGGGTGTTTTGCTTATTTGGGGGAAAGTGAGCATGTTTGGGACAAGCGGCGATTTTTGGCCGATTTGGGCCCCGATTGTGGTTTGGATTTGATTTTCTAGTGGTAGGAATGCACGGGGATGATTGGCCCTTGTTTTCCCCTTCACTGCGAGGTGAATGGGGCGTGGAATCAAGCTCGGGGCGGAGCTCGGTCTGCTTCTGAAAACCAACAGGAGACGGCCACATAGTTGGCCGTCTGTGCCCTCATCTATGCGGCCATGACCTTGGCGTCCCAGGTCACTGGGTGGCCAAGAGTCTGGCCACCCAGGTCATTGGACAGCCAAAGAGCTAGCCGCCCAGACCTCTAGGCGGCCAAAGGAGTGGCCGCCCAGGTCACATGGAGCCCAGGTGTTGGGCGGCCACTGGTGTGGCCGCCCAAGCCTCTGGGAGGCCAAGAGTTTGGCCGCCAAGCCCATTCAGCCCCGGGGTGCCGTGCTTCATGCTTTCTTGCCCCGAGGTGTCCGTATGCAATACAGTTTCATGGAAGAGGTGTCCGCGTGGTTCTTCATGATCTGGGATTTCTGTGAATGACTTTTATGGGCCATCCCTGTGGAAATTGTGTCAGTGGAAAGTGTTCTTCCCCGTTAAGGTTGTCGTTGACCGAGGTCCGTACCCGCGTGAGTTAATAGGCCGGCGTCCATTGGTTCTCGTTATCGGCCTTAAGGAGTTTACTTGTACCGAGTTGTGCCATCTTGTGGTTCCAGGTGTATGAGAGTTGGACCTTCTTTTGAGTAGTACTCCACTAGGCTCAGCTCACTGAGTGCCGTGCACGCACCGGCTAGGTCGAGAGCGATTGCTTACTGAGTGCTGACACATTCCGACCACATGGTCAAGAACTGTACCCGATGTGAAAGTTTTTAGACTGGTTACCGTAGGGCCCCTCGCCTTGGCAGCTTGAGTCCAGCTGAGGGGAAAACCAGTTAGAGGACCCGACCTTGAGGGCATGGTCTGTGTGTGCACGCTTGCTTGGGGGTAGTGGACCCATGCCGACGGGCGAGACCCCAACTAGTGCTTGTGTTGTTGCGACTCCGCCTCACTCTCCAAGAGAGGCCATTAGGTGTGAGCGTAGTGGTCATGGTTTAAGTCATTAGAGGACGCATCCAGCCGGTGCTAGTGACGGGGTACTCCAGTCACCGTGGGTTTAGTTCCCGACCGTGAGCCGTGGTTCCCCGGGGTAGGGGTAATGTGTTCTGACCCGGTGACTTTAGCGTGTTTTCTTGCCTGCGAGGCTGAGTTTTCCTGATGGCGTAGTTAGGGTTCTTCCAATAGCCGTGATAGGATGTTTCAACGGTGTGGTTTTCGTAGTGGCTCTCGTCCGTAAGGACTTTTCCTATGCTAGGGGTGTCGTAGGTTCTTTCGGCAGTGTCACCTCAACCTTCCTTAGCTCGACGGTTCTGACTCGGGATCATGGTTCCCTCGTGAGGGTAGGAGTAGTGTAGAGACTCCGTGCTTCTGCCATTTACTACTTTATTAGCCACCACCATTATTGTTGCCGAGGCTATTTTATTTGATTCGCCACTACTGTTGCTCTTGTTGTTGTTGTTGTTGTACTACTTTCCTTTACTGTGGTTATTTCTGCTGCTGCCTTGCTTACCGCTTTCATTGTGGTAGAGATCCACGGGACCCCTACTGAGCCTACGAGATGAGGCTCACTCCCTGCTTTATCAGGTGTAGCAGTTCTCCTCAAGGTGGTACGTCTCGGTTGGAGGTCTTTTAGCAGCCAGCTCGCCAATACCGGGGTATGCCCCGAGGCAGTGTACGTTTCTTTCTTTTAGATTGTACTTGTGGACTATACTCTGTAGTAATGTTTAATTGCTATAAAATGTTGATTTTTATTTCTATCAGTTAATTATTAAATTCTGTAGATTATTTCTTACTTTTTTTAGAATTTCAAAGCATAACCACACCAACCCTTTTACCCTTCCGAGCCTCCCGGCTCTGGGTGGCGGCGTAGGATCCAAGTGATATCGGGTTTAACCCGGTATCCGGATCTTAGGTCATGTCAGCCTGGGGTTGTTGCTTCTTGAGCCATGGGTCCGCCTTCCCCCTCGACTGTGGACCTTGGTGGTGATCCTACTCCTCCTCTGCCTGTTCCTCCTCCTGTTGTTGATGGCAGCATCCTAGCAGGTTTATCCACGCCTGCTTCCGGGAGTGCGCTTAACGCAGCTACCCCCTCCTGGTTTCCTTGTGTTTCCGTTGCTGCTGGCCCTCCTGGGGCAGTTGGTGCCCTCCGTCCCACCGCTTCTGAAGCTAAGATCCCCCGCCACTCTTTCACCCAGGCTGTGAAGAAGGCTGTCAAGCACTCTCACCGTGGGCCGCCCTCCCCATTTGTGCGCCCCCCTGTGGCATGCTCCCTGCTACTTGGGGAGGGCCCCCTGTTGCCGAGGAGCTGCCCTCTCCTACTGATGATGGCTCCCTCAAGCTCCCCATTCTTCTTTAGGTTCTCACTATCCCTGGCCTCGAGCCGATCGATTCTTATGTCATCCACACCGCCCATGCCAACTGGGTGGGTGTTCCTGGCCAGGAGCGTTCGAGACCATCTTCAAAGCCTGATGGAGTTGCTACCAGAAGCTCCCACCGTAGATCCAACTCCACGAGTTCCACCCGAGACCGTTGATGGTTTCTTCTGGATTTTTGTTTTCTTGTTGTAGGTCGTTCTTGCTCCTCTCATGTTGTGCTTCTTGGGTTGTCCCCCCCCTTATTGTATTAGGCCCCTTTCGCCTCTATAAGTTTGGGTGCCCTCTTCTTGCCCCCCCTCTCCTGTACCTTTTTATTCTGCTCTACTTAATGAAAATCTACTTGCCGGGCGGTAAGGGTGGAGCATATCCCCTTCTGTGAAGGAGTGAACGGTCTCCCTCATCTCACCTTGCAAGTATTGCCTTTGAGTTAAAAAAAATGTATCAACCAATTAAATAAATGACGGTTCATACAAAGCCGATCTTGAACACTTAAGACACAACCCAACCTGTGAAGGGGATAAAAGATAAGGAACATACGCACAAGCAAACCACACTGCACAAGGGATTTTTAGGTGGTTCGATCTGCTACCCACAAACCTACATCCACCCCTCACTCAACCCGAGTGAGGATTCCGCTGATGCACAGCTTGAACCGTTGATCCATAGCTTCGAGGGAATAAATCCCTTACAACAGCTGATCCACAGCTTCGGGGAACCAATCCCAAACCGCTGAGCCTCACAGCTTGCTATCGCTGAGCCTCACAGCTTGCTATCCTATAGATACACAGCTTAACCCGACCTCCAAACAGAGTATCGGAAGTAAAAAGAAAAGAACAAACAAAACAAAAGGAACAAAAAGAAAAATAGAAAACAATATAGCTCTGAAGAGCATAATGACTATGGGTTTGATCCACTAGTCAATACATGAACAGATCTTCAATTTGGCTCTGGATGCACTCAAAATCTTTTCTCACGAACTGGGTTCTCAATCTCTCTCTCTTTCCTTCTTCTTCTTCTCTCAGATTCTCTCTCAATTTCCTCTTCGAACTAATCTCCTCACTCTTCTCTCTGAAGGTGTCTTCTCTAGCCCACATTGTTCCTTCTATTGCAGCCCTTCGCAACACTCTTCTCCTAAGGACGAAGACTCGATTATATAGAGCAGAAAGACCATTTTCTGAAATACTCTTGTCCTTTAGGAAATTCTATCATTGGTCCACTTGTGTCAGAGAATATTCTCTTCCGGAAGGACCCCAGGAGTCCTAGGATCACGTGCCAATCATGGAGGATCGGAGCCACATGCTTCTCTTAAGTCACTAACGAGCTTAGCCATTTTTCAGCCATACTGACCTACTTTTCACCCTTCAGGAGCTATTTGTCGGCCTTACAGACTCATTTGTCATCCTTAGTCTGCTTGAGCCGTCACCTCTGCTATTTTTATCTCTTGCTTGAGAGTCGTCACCTTGCGACCTATTTGTCACCTGTATCTGGTATTTTTCACCCTTGAACACCTATTTGTCATTGTTATCGCCCATTTGTCTTCCTTAACAGCCATTTGTCTGCCTTGCTCAACACATGTCTCCTTGTGAACCATCCTTCATCGGTATTACATGTTTGTCATCTCTGTGATCTATTTGTCGCCCTTGTCCCTCATTTATCATCCTTGTAAGGTATTTTTCACCCTTGTTGATCTACTTTCACCATTGCTTATCATCCGTTGCCATTGTGAGCTCTTTGACACCGCAGTAAGCCATCTGTCACCATTGTGCTTCATTTCTCTCTCTTGTGCTCAGTTCGACTTCCTTGTGATCTGTTCTTCAACATTGTGATCACTTTATCACCCGTAATCTCCATTTGACACTTGATTTCTTCATTTGTCACTTGTCTTCATCACTTGATAGCTTGTTTGAAGTTTTCCATTGGGCTACGTCGACTCCAGTTGAGCACTGCGTCGACTCCTCTTCTTCTCCCTTGATGCTTTCAGCCTTGTCGCCTATTATTTAGCCTTGAGGAGCTATTTGTTACCTATATTGCCTATCTATCTACCTTAACCAGTTATTTGTCACCCTTATTTCACAACCGCCTTCGCCTTTGTTCCATTCTTCACCCTTGCAATTTCAATGCAGTTGGTGTCGACTCTAAAGTCCTATGGAGTCGACTCCCCCTTCGCGTATCAAGACTTTCAACCTTACGACTCATTTTTCATCCTTACTAGGCAATTTTTCACCCTTGTAGCCTATTTGTCACCGTTGACCACCTATATGTCACCACTAATTGGCACAAGCCATCACCTTTAGCCTGTTCTTTTCTGCCTTGCGGGCTGAAGCCGAGTCAGCTCCAAAGCCAACCAAAGTCGACTCTAGTCGACTCTTCTTCTTCAAATTCCTTCTTCTTTCAACTGTCGGCTGTTGTGCAGTATGAGGGGATCTAGAGGGGGGTGAATAGATCAGGCACCTAATTTTTCAGATGTAAGAGAAAACTAGCAGAAACCAGTAAGATAGTGAAACCAAGATTTAGACACGGTTCTATACTAGTGCAGGACGTCACAAGAAACATAAAGCTACGAGGAAGCTCAATCAAGATAAACACACATGTGAAGGGGACAGAAGAAGTGGAGAGCACTCAAACCACAACACTTGAGATTTTTAAGGTGGTTTGGCTGCTACCCCGCACGCAATATTTTAAAACCGGACCCGGAGCTTGACCTAGTTAAGTTAGTGGGTCACGGGTCAATGGTTTAACCGTTCGGGTTGACCCGTGACCCGTAAGAATAGAACCGTTTATAATAATATTATAAATTGTCATAAAATTTTAAGATACCTTGAGTTAGAAATATGAAACAAGGCCTTCGACAAGGTGATCCTTTGGCCCCCATCTTATTCATCATTGCATCTGAAGTCCTTAGCAGAGGTTTGAAGGAGATTTATCTGAATGGTACCCTCCAATATTTCCACTCGCCGCGTGGGTGTATTGCGGTGTCTCATCTTCTCTATGCTGATGATACGATGATATTTACTAATGCGGCTGACAGAAATATCAGAAAATTACTTTGTTTCTTGAAGCGATATCAAGACAGCTTGGGGCAATCAGTCAATGCTGGGAAGAGTTGTTTTATGCTATCTTCCAAGGCGCCAAGAAATACTGCGTAGAGAATTCATCGCCGCACTGGCTATAGGCAGCACACGAGAGCTATGAGCTATTTGGGTGTTCCTCTCAAGGCAGGAAAGCTAGTATCTGCGGACTTTCGGCAAATCATTGATAAGATTAACACGCGGTTGGCTGGTTGGCGCACGCAACTACTGTCCCAAGCTGGGAGAGCTGTTTTGATCAAATCCGTGCTTAGAAGTTTGCCAATATATCTTGCTTCTTTTGTGACTATTCCTGCATCTATTTGTAAGTAGATTGATAGGATATGTGCTAATTTTTTATGGAGTGGCACCAAAGACATACAACGGAGGCATTGGATCGCTTGGTCGAACATTCAGAAGCCTAAAGTGGAGGGTGGTCTGGGGTTTCGGAGTCTAAAGGACATACAACTGTCTCTTACCATCAAGCAATTATGGAATATCTTGCAAGGTATCTCCCTTTGGTCTAGATATGCTAGACAACGGTTCTTAAATATTCATCTCATGGATGCTGTTAAGCCTTTTCCCCGTGGAATTTCCAAGACCAGTTTTATCAAAGCAAAGGAAATTGTTCTCTCTCACTCTAGATGGATGGTTGGTAATGGGGAAGAAATTGATTTCTTCCGTGATACTTGGATTAGAGACCGGCCACTCATTCATTTTTTGAACAATGCTAATTGTATCACCATTCACCAGCATTTTACTGTTCGGGAGATGATGCTTAACCCCAGCATTTTCATTGGCAATGCCTGATCTTCAAGGCTGAGGACTTACATGTTCAGCTGACTACTACTCGGGATGTCTGTTGTTGGACGGGTAGTAACTCTGGCAAGTTCACCTCCTCTTCTACATACATATTTGTAGCCTTACAGGGTGTTCAGCGGCAGGCATGGAATAAGATCTGGCATAAAGCTTTCTCCCCTCGAGCGTCCATCTTTACCTGGAAGACTATGCATCGGGCGATCCAAGTTGATTCCAGGATTGTTGAATGTGGTGTGCCTCTTGCTTCTAAGTGTGAATGTTGCCACTCTGCTAGCCTAGAAGACTTAAATCATTTGTTCATTACTAGTGATCTTGCAAATTCCCTTTGGGCCTGGATGGCGCCTCTGATCGGACCGAAGGTTAATCTGAGTAGTCAGATTACCATTCGTTGCTGGAGTTTCATTGATGTAACATCTATGCAATCTTATTTTCAATTTGCCGCGTTGTATACTTTCATGCTCCTCATGTGGGAGATTTGGAAAGCTAGGTGTGCAGCTCACTTTGAAGGTGTAGCACCAGACAAGGAGAAGATCAAATTTCGGATAATTAATGAACTGACTGCTGCTTTCAAGGGTGTTACTTTCCATCAGCCTATTCCTTACAGAGAGGCTCTTGTCCTCAGCAATTTTAATGTCCGGCCCATGGTACAGGTTCGCCAACCTCTTATTGTTATTTGGAATCCCCTCACATTTGGCTATTGTTTGAGTATAGATGGCGCTTCTAAAGGTAATCCGGGGCACAGTGGGGGTGGAGGCTGCATTAGGAACTCGAAGGGTGATTTCCTTGCTGGCTTCTCATTCTACTATGGCATTGGTCATAGCCTGTTGGCAGAGGCACGGGCGCTGCATGATGGCCTTAGCATAGCTTTAGAGATGGGCTATAATATTTCTATTGTTATGTCCGATTGCGCTGCCTTAGTTCAAGCGGTTCAGAGGGATGATGTTCCCCATTGGTCTATCTATCCCTGGTGGAGGGGTATCATTCGGATGATTCAACAGCTTCATTGCCCAATCAAGCATGTTTATCGCGAAGGGAATTCGGTGGCAGATAACTTGGCCAAGACTGCTTGCAACCCTTGCGCCAGGAAGATCTATTGCAATGTCAGGGACCTCCCATGTAATGCTAGAGGGCCGGTCTTAGTGGATAAAGTGGGTCTCCCTAGTTTCCGACAATCTTATTAGCCCTAGTTCTCTCGTATCTACATTTTATGACTGTGTTCTGGCCGCTTATATAGGGCCTTGGTGGTTGTCTTTGTAACACATTACTCTGATTAATGAAAATTAGTGCCTTTGGGGGTACCTGGTGGAGTGGTATCATCTCTCCTCTCTGAGGTAGGGGTGCGCTCTCCCTGGCTTCTCCACTGGTATCGTTTAATAAAAAAAACAAGTGCATTAAACAACCACTGAAATAGTCTTCAAAATAACAAAATTTATATTAAATAAACACTACATATGACCATTTATCAACTACAATTAACATCTCATGAGACACAAGTTTCATGGTGTGTGAAGTCAAATTTCTTGTTCATCTAAATTTTCATCTTCTTTCTTGTCTTCATCTCCCTCTTAGGATAAGATGCAAAATTCATAAATAAGCGGATAAGCAAATAACATTAAACAATATATTGGGTAAATAATTCAAATATAAACAAATACTTGGCATTTCTATTTGCAATGAGCTGACTACAATTTTCCTTCCAAATTGTTCATAGCATTTGTGAAAAACTTCATCTCCTATATTTTTTCATGCTAAATTAAAAGGCAAAAATTAAACAAATAAAAAATATGCCTAGGAGTCGGACTCGGTTGGGTCACTCCGGTTTTAGCTGGTCGGCCGGGTTGCACCGGGTTGATAGGGTTTAACTGGGTTTTGGGTCTAAAACTGTCTAGGCACTATTCTAACCCAGTTTTGGGACTGGGTTGCGGGTTAACCAGTCGGACCGGCCGGTCCGGGCCGGATTTTAAAACAGTGCTAGCACGCCTACGTCCACCCCTCACCAACCCTGTGAGACTTCCTGCTGACACACAGCTTAACTGCTGATCCACAGCTTCGATGGAACAAATCCCTTATAACAGCTGAGCGTCACAACTTGCTACTGCTGAGCCTCACAGCTTGCTACGGGGACGACGCCCCACACACAAAAGGATAGAGGTAAAAAGGAGAAACTCAAAACAAAAAGAACAAAAGCATGGAGGAGCAATGCACCACTTGAGGATGAAAGGCACAGGATGAACATCAATGAGAATCACTCTTCCAGAAGCATCGCTGGCTAGCTGGCTGGACACTCTCTTTTTCTTCTTCTTCTCTCAGGACTGCACTCTTTTCTTTTCTCTCTTAGAGTCTCACGTTCAAGCCTTCTCTAAATTTCTTAACATCTCAATAGCCCCATGCAAGGGAAGGGCAGCCAATTTATAGCCTTAAGCACCAGTAATTTTCCCTCCAAGGTCCTGCTACTTGATTGGCTGGAGAAAAGAAATAGTTCTTCAAACAAATCAAACCTGCAGCATCTACTGCCTCATTGGCTGGAAGCACCAAGGACGTCCTTCTGTCCTGGAAGATCTCTTGGGTAGTATTTCTGATTGGTCAGCTGTAAAAAGGCAGATAGCCTTGAAAGGGACCTTTCCCCTATTTGAAAACTGTCAACACCATTGACCAAAAGGGCTGATACGGTAAGACAATGATGACAAGGATAGTTGCCTGTCCAAGGAACTTCCTCTAGACCTCGAAATCTGTGAATTTGGAGGTTTACATGTTATATTTTTATCCTATCGAACCCTTCTAAAATATTGCAGCAAACGACAGAAAATTTCTTGAAGTTCTTCTGGTGCGTCGACGCAGCAAGCCCATTGCGTTGACGCAGCTTCATGCAGCCTAGAGTCTACTGGTGATCTGGCGTTGATGGCGTCGATGCAGGTGCAGGTGGCATCGATGCAGCTAAGGCCGCTTGAAGTGCTGTCGCCACTGCCTCTTCTTCAACTTTGCGGGATTCAACAGAAGTGGAGTCGACTCCAAAGCCTTGTAGAGTCGACTCTTCTTCTTCATTTTTCACTCTTCCAGCCTTACTGCCCATTGTCACCCTTAGCCGCAAGAGCCGCCACCTTTAGTCTTTTTCCTCTTGCCTTGAGCCGTCGCCTTTATCCATTTGTTACGACTAGCAGATATTTGTCACCGCTAGTGTCTTTTTGCACCACTAGCTAGCCATTTGTCACTGCTATTGCACATTTGTCACCTGTAAAGCCTATTTTTCACCCTTATTCATTGCAGCTGGTGATTAACTTGAACTTGACTCAACTGAGCTTTACTGAGGTTGACTTTGACTGGATCACTATAGCTGGCGAGAGGTTGACTAGTCTTGGCATTGACTTTGACTTTGACTAGATTAGGTTTACTTGCATTTGTTGATGGGCATAAATCCCACACAAAAATCACAAGAGAATAATGATGTGGAAAAATATGGAGGAGATAATGATGATTAATGCATAAATAAGGGGAAGAAAAACTTGCACGTGGTGCAAATATGGAGATGTGATCGCCAGAGGGGTTACCTCAAAAAAAGAGAGATCGCGAATACCTGGTGAAGATTGAAACGCGGGATGATGTGAAATTCCTTCCTCCTTCTTCAATCGGCCGGCCGATGAGAAGGGTTCTCCTTTTGATTACCTTGCAAAAAAAAAGACAATGAAACAACGAAGCAAAGAGGGATTCAGCCAACGCAAGTAGTATCAATCAAATAAAACATGTGATGATAAAAGGAAATCAACATGCGCACCTTGTTGTTTTGGTTTTAAAACCCCTAAAGAGGAATTAGGGAGAGGGGAGATATGTGATAAAACTAGTGCAAAGTGAAAAGAAAAAAAAACTGACGATGGAATTGATGCAGACACAGAAGAAGAAAATAGTGGATGAAGACGAATCAACAAGAAAGCCCTGCTGTCCCTGTCGACAGTAAAGGGAACCAATAAGACGCGGTTGATCGGATGAAGAAGGTGCAGAGGAAGCCGAAGTCCTTCAATCGAGCCCACGACAGTAAGAGCAGAGGAAGCCGTCAATCCTCTCAATTCTTGAACGTTCTAATCTCTTCAACCTCTGAAATCGTCAACCTCCGCTTCGATCGCCCAGATCATGTTTTTATAGGATTTCAGTGGGAGATAAGCTCGAATTTGGTAAGATAAGGATAGGCAATGTTCAAAGAAGGCAGGACTCTACCTCCAATTCGAGCAAGGAGACCATTGGAGGCAGGACTCTATACAGGAAAGAGGAGTTCAAGCAGGACACGAAAGGTGAAACACGACCTTGCGAAGGGCGTCAAATCAAGAATTGACGACTTTCATCAAGACGTTACTCAAAACACGACCTCTACCAAGGGCGTCACTTCTTGGATTTAATTTTGGCAATAAAACTTACTTTATTTGAAAATTATGATAACACGCCTAAGAGCGAGGCGTTAATTTAAAACACGCCCTGAGGAAGGACGTTAACCAATAATTAAATTGATTTTGAATTTACTTTAAAACCGGATAATGCCAGGAATTGACGCCCTTACATTTAGTCGTCCTTTCTTGAGAAAACGCCCTCGATAAGGTCGCTATTTAAATAACGCCCCTCTTCAGGTCGCGAATCACAAAAAATGCAAAAATGAATCAAAACCACACACAAGAAAATAGAAAAACTTCATATTATGAATATATTGAAGTTCACTTTGGGGCGTCATCATAGTGACATGAGATTTGATCAACATAGCATCATTTTTGGCGTGTCTACAGCTGCCCCGCCTTGGCGTCTGCTTTGGAAGGGAGTGAGACGAAAATGGAGTGAAAGTGCAACAAAATGGAATGAAGTGGAGCGAACTGATAAGTAGATGCCAAGGTGTGATGTGACACGCCTCAGACACTAAGCAATAGAAATCTTTCCAAGATTCAGAATGAAACAACTCCGAGTGATTCCAAGGAAACATCGATTTACTGGATAAAGGAGTCTAAGTAAAATGTAAGGCAAAAGGTGTGCGCGCAGGCACGATAGGGAAAGACCATTGGAGAGCGGTTACCAGCCAACGTGGACGTGCTACAACCAAGGTAAATTTTACAGAAAAAATAAAGAGAATTGAGATGGAGATCCAACAAAGGGACATTTTCAAGGAACCAGCCTGAGCGGCTTCAGATAGAACAAAGTACTTGATTTGGAGTGGAATATCTCATGTTAACTCAATCAAAGAGCGAGTGACCTTCATTATCGCCATAATATGAAGATTTTCAGCATGAAACTCAAAGTCCTACATGATGCATGCTGGGCTGAAAGAAAAGATAAAACAAACTAAAAATAGAAAATAATCAAGGATAATATTGCTAAGCCATCTAGATTTGGTCAAGAATCCAAATTTCTGAGCTAACACTAAGCCGAAGCCCGTTTGTCCGCGCATCAACTCAGAAAGTGGAACCATCGTCCCAGACCTTGAATGACTCAACGGCCTATCCGTGTGATCAAGACTCTCCTGGAATCATCATCATTTTTGATGAAGGGGAACTCAAATTCTAAATTCATCAGAACCACAAGGTCCTTGATATGCTATAATAATGTAGATATCATATAGTAACAATGCTTACACCGAACAAATACAAGATGACAAGTGCGATGTTATTTCCATGAGCAACCCAGGCGCCTCTACTCCTGCAAACTTCTGCACTTTGAAAATTCATCAGTTTTCGAAATTCAAGATAATCAAACATAATTTTCCATTCAAATCATGATATGATCATAAGTGCTCTAAGTTCATTAACACACATGAATATCTAAATTCATAAGCTCATAAAAACACGCCTGCACTGAACGGCGTCAAATCATGAAAACGCGCCTTAATATGTAGTCGTTAAAACATGAAACACGCCCTTCAGAAAGGCGTGAAACCCATCGAGAGGCCAAAGAGTAAACGACCTACTAAAGGGCGTTACACAAAACACGACCTCAGAAAGGTCGTCAATTCAGAAATTGACGCCCTAACAAAAGGCGTTAATCAATCCAGCGCTTCCGTTTCCAGATCGAAAGCAAAACCAAATCCTAATAGCCATCAACCTGTTAACTCCGAACAACCTTAAGCCCTCTTCAAATCTTTATAAAAGAAAGGCTGCTTTCCTCAACCTAAAACAACCTCTTCTCTGAACCTCCGTAGCCGGCTTATTTCTCTGTTTGTTCTTCTCCCGCAGGCACTCGTCCGAGCTCCTTCTGCAAAGCCAAAAACAATGGAGAGGATGATTAAGAGACCTAGGTCTTCCACCCCTAGGTTGACTGGAATCCAAGGGCACATCTGCAGCCGAGTTGCTCAACATCAGGTTAGTGAATTCCTCTGCTTTCCCTCTGCTTATATCTTCTTTCTTTTCTTTTTATTGAATCCTTCTGTTAAACTGCTTCTCACATATGCTCACGTCTGGCACTATTGGCATTGTTCATATTTTTCTTTCCACAGGACTACCCAAATGTCCCTGGTGCTAGGAGATTTACAAAAGTGAAGTGGTTGCCCCTTATTCTCTCCAAGTTCTCCTCTGACATGAGAGTATACCTAGCAAGATGGCATCTTTTGGGCCTAGTAACCCATGCCAAGCACTATGACCAAATTCACTTAGATTGGGCTGCCATAGGAGCATTGATTGAACTTTGGCATCCTTCCACTCATACCTTTCTCTTCTCGACATTTGAAGCCACCATCCTATTGGAAGAACTAGAGTTGATCTTAGGCTTGAAAAGAATGAAACAAGGAGAAGAAGAAAAGATGGCCATCATGCCAAGGCCAATCTCCTCTCATGAATTGCTAACCTCATTGATATCTAGCCCAAACATAGTGAACCAAATCAAGGTCACTAAAGGAATCAATCTCTTGAAGCTTGCCTCATGGGTGTACAAGAGAGCGGATCAAGCAAAGGAAGAGGAGGAGATAGAAAAGATAGCAAAGGCCTTCGTGGTGTGCTTAGCAGGCGCACTCTTGTTTCCATCCACGGAGGACTTTCTAGAGGAGACCCAATTGAGCGCGGTGGTGAGCTTATGGGAAGAGGAAAGAGCCGGACCGGCTATCCTAGCCTACCTCTATAGCGGGCTTACCTCGGCGGCGATGGGAAGGCCCATCTACGGGTGCATGCTAGCACTCTCTAGTTGGGTTGATCTCCATTTCAAATTCGATCCATGTGGCGAGGCCCAACAATCCTCAAGAATCTTTTCAAAAAGCCCACTCTCTTACATGACCGGTTCGTTAGGAATAAGCAATAGGGTGATGAACCGGATTCCTCAAGTAAAGAAGAGAGGGGATTGGAGAGAGCACCTAAAGGTAATGCCAAAGAACCTCTTTACATGTGCCCCGGGTGTACTCAAGATGCAGGAACTTCGTGCACGATTCTCTACCGGCACGGACCTTCGTCTCATCGGCGCTTCGGACTTCGTCTTGTACAACTCTCACAGATGCCTTCCTCAAATCGGACTTCCAAGGCAACACCTAGAAGACGTCTCTCATCTCCCTCCAATCAAATCAAGAGACCTAGGCAGCGATGAAGATGGAGAAGAGGCTATCACAATCCAAGCCCTATGGAAGATTAGCAAACCTCATCAACCTGTAGAGAGTTTGGAGGAAGACAAAGATCAGTGGAAAAATTATGTAACAGCTTTGAGAAAGCTAAGACCCAAGGTGGCTCATTAAGCATTGTAATCTCTCTTTTCAAAGTAATAAAAATGATTGTTTTCTGATTGAGCCTTACTGCTGTGCTTCAGATCAAATCCTTAAATAACCTGTCGTTCTGTTGCGAATAACGCCTCAAGCAAAGGCGTGAATTCATAAAAGGACGCCTTCATGATAGGTCGCTTCCAATATTCCTGTTCACACATTTGACGCCTTCACCAATAGGCGTTACTTAAATAACGACCTGGAACAGGGCGTTAATCGATTCAAATTCCCAAAATATATTCGTTGAAATTCCAAAAGTAACGCCCTCAGGAAAGTCACGTTTCAATCAGGTAACGCCTCTATCTCAGGCGTGAGTAAAAATCATAATAATTACTTCGATCACATCAATCAACGCCCATTGAATGCGTCTGACGACGGTTATCATTCCCCATGCAAATAAAATTGACGCCTCGAGAAACGTCGTCTAATTTATAAACACGCCCATCTCATAGTCGTGACTTCCACAAAAAATGCCTCTTCTCAGGGCGTCTCTTCTTTTCGAATGCTAAAGGGCTTTCCCCCTTTTCTTCTTCTTCCTCCGTTCCATTCTCTCTTCTCTGCAACCCTAACCGAAGCTCCCCCTCCCCTCTTCTCTTCTTCTATCTCTATCCTTAGCCCTAACCCTAGCCATGGCCAGAGGCGGTTCAGTCAAACGGCAAAGGGTGGCCGCTCCCGAGGTGGTTGATCTGGGCGACGACGCCCACGGTGAGGAAGGGGCCATCGTGGCGGTTGAAGAAGTTCCCGTGGCGGCGGCCGGCGGCGAGGATGAACACGGCGACGAGGCCGTGGGAGAAGGAGATGAGGAAGGTGAAGATGAAGAAAATGAAGAGGGAGAAGCAGAAGAAGAAGGAGAAGAAGAAGGAGAAAGAGAAGGAGACGGTGGTGATGAACCACCGCCCGCGGCGGCGCCCCCTCCCCGTGCCGGCCAACTCCGGCGGCCACGGCAGCCACGACCTCAGCCTCAGGAACCCAAGCACAAGAAGGTAAGCCTCAAACCCTTTTCCCATTTTTATTTCTTTTAATTTCATATTTCCTGATTTTCCATAGCCCTCGAGGCATAAACCCTGCAACCCAGAAAGAAGGCGCCCTCAGGGGCGTCGCGATTTCAAAATACACGCCCAACCCAAGGGCGTTAATCACATTATTTTTCATGAAAAACAATTAACCTCATGAGAACACGCCCTAAAGCATGTCGCCCATTTAAATTTACATATTATGCCGTTAATTTTCGCATGCTGTTATTTTATTTCATTTTCTGAAAAACCTGGAAACCACGCCCCACACCAGGGCATTAATTCAAAACAGACGACCAAACCAGCGGTCGCCCATTCATTAATTATTTGATTAATTAACGAACCCAAATTGAAAACACCCTACTCAAGGGCGTGAATTGAAAAACCTTTAGGATTTTTAGAAATTAAGCACAAACACACGCCCAACACAAAGGCGTTTCATAGATGAAAAACGACCTAGGGTAGGTCGTTATCTATAAGCTCAAACAGAACCACGCCCTCCTTAAGGGCGCTACTTCAACAAAAAATGACCTGAGGAAGGTCGTTACTTCTAATAACACCAACATTCATCCTGGGGCAATCAAAATGAAATAAGCATGAATAATCACAACAATTAAACCAACAATTCTTATTTTATGCATGCAGGGACTGATGAGGACGCGCATTTCATGGGTCATGGTCCGGGCAGCTTACTACGGCCTCCCCGAGTTCCAGAGAGAGAGGGTAGATGCAATGGGGTTCGGTGCCTTCCTCAGCATAGAGCCAGTTAGGCCAGACCTACCACTCATTCAGGTTCTACGGGAGAGATGGGATAGGACCAGCCGGGCATTCCTGATGCCTTGGGGACACATGATTCCTACCCTGGAGGACGTGGCCAGGATTACGGGGTTGAGGGTAGATGGAGAGGCTGTGAGTGGGATCACCTACCCAGACTACACCGAGCATGCCCAGAGATTGCTAGGGCTGGAGATGGTTTATGAGACACCTAGCGAGTGCAGGACGATCTTCCGCACCGACCTCACCATAGTGATGGGTTTAGGGAATGCTAGGCACAGGTCAGGGGAGACCCTAGAGCAGTTTTCACAGAGGCTGATAGACGGGGCTAGGGCAGTGTACTGCCAGGACCCGGCAGACAGGGAGAGAGCGGACCTAGACTTGAGGAGGTTCTTGCTACTGCTACTGGGGAGGCTGTTGCTCGGGACAAAGGGCGACGTGATCAACTGCCGATTTCTAAGGATACTCGAGGACCTGGAGGCAGTTGGCAGCTACGCCTGGGGAGCAGCGCTGCTGGTGCACATGATGGCCGACCTGTCCACGGGGACAGGGCGAGAGACGACCGTCAGTGGCTTCTCACCTTTTCTTCAGGTATGCATTTTTCATTTTTTTTCTTTTATGTGTATTTTTATATGCGTGTGAATGCCTAACTAATGTAATGCATGGATGCAGGTTTGGAGTCACCTCTACATGCCGATGGGGCGCGTTGACCCACGTCCTGGGAATGAGGG
Source organism: Amorphophallus konjac (assembly GCA_022559845.1). NCBI lineage: Eukaryota > Viridiplantae > Streptophyta > Magnoliopsida > Alismatales > Araceae > Amorphophallus > Amorphophallus konjac. The sequence goes on from CM040121.1 coordinate 157,694,436, forward strand.
AGCTTTCCCTCTAGCACGGCGCTGGGTGCCGATCGTCTTCGGTGCCCCGCTCGGCTACGAGTTGTGGGTTCTACGAAGAGAGCTCCGTGACTTCCCTCCCTCGCTGGTATGTATGAATGCTATGCATCTTTCTTTTGCCTTTTAATTTGAATTTATGATGATGACGATGAAATGATGATATGTATGTTTATGAATGCAGGTGCAGTGGAGACCCTACGAGGGGATGACAGACGAGGGCCAGCCTTGGGTCGTAGCGGGCCGACCTCGCTTTGAGCGTGAGCTTTGGGTTCACTGCTTGAGTGAGATTGAGCCGTTATGGCTTAGGTTGGTGATGAGGACGCTGGGCCTCCACCAGGAGTGGATTGAGGTAGGCGAGCCGCGGGGCGTCGGGAAGAAGACACGCGGTCGTACAAAGGTGACCGACTGGCGGGTACGATTCGAGGAGTAGTACGCCGACTGGCAGCGTGGCGGGACTAGAGTCACCTCTCGGGCGACTGACAGCTCCGAGTACCTCCGGCGCTACTGGGAGGTATACGCCGGCCGACCCCAGATGAGGGTCTTAGGGATATGTATGAATGCACCTATTTCTAAATTAAAGGCAAATGCTTATGTGACTATCATGCGACTAACATGTGATGGATGCAGGATGCGCGGGACATAGCAGCGATAGATGCCCAGGCCCACCTACACAGCCTGGAGGACCAGCTAGCTACCACACGGGCAGACCTAGAGACCCTGGTGAGTGTTTAAATTATTTCTATATGCAAATGTATTTTATTTTTGTTGAATTATTGATGATTAGCCATTGACGATCTCAATGAATGCAGCGTGCCCAGCAGGGAGCAGTGAGGAGAGACCCAGGGGAGGCTTCCAGCTCGAGAGGGCCCAGTGCAGAGGTGACTGCACTGGCAGAGCGGCTAGTGGGAGCAGTGGCACGAGCCAAGGCAGCGGAGCGCGACCTCGCCTCACGGGTAAATTCTAAAACGCCGATCCATTCAAATATTGATTATATAATTGTGCACTGATGAAATTCATTTTACAGACTGAGGAGCTTCGAGCCGCTCTTACCTGCGTTGACGAGGGCTACCGCGCGACGAGCGCACAGGTGAGTGCTTCAATTATACATTGCTTGAATTGCTAGATTATTGAATTTAATTGTGTAATTGATGACTTGTTTACCTGTTTGCAGGTGACACAGCTTCAGGCAGTACGTACCGAGTTGGCGATCCATGATCAGCGGATCTCAGAGCTTGAGAGGTCCCTGAGGCGACGAGAGGAGCTTCCTCAGGACGTGGCCGAGCTACGCATGGCGCTTGAGCTGGAGAGACGGAAGCATGCCCGGGAGCGCGAGGAGCGTGCTCGTGAGCGGGAGGAGCACCAGGCGGAGCATGCCCGGTTCCAGGAGCAGCTGGCGGCACGTGAGCGAGAGTTGGTGGATTCGAGGACCCAGTTGATCCTTTCCCAGGAGCGGTTGCGAGTGTCCGAGGAGCGTCTCCAGCGAGGACGCGAGCGAGCGCGGGCTGCGGGGTACTCCTTCACCAGCTCCACCTTCGTGGCGGGCTCTTCCCTCCGAGAGAGGAGCGAGGCAGGGGGACACGTTCGGGTTCCGGCTTCTTCACGGGGGCCCATGCCTCCTCCACCAGCACCAGCTCGGGACTGCGAGGAGGAGGTTGAGAGTAGGAGAGAGGAGGGTGGAGGCGAGAGCTGAGAGACTTACTTGTACTCCTCCACCCTCACACCTGTACTTAGACATTCATGATGTATATATATATATGATATTGAGATTCCTTTATTACCTGAGCACTTTGTGTGGTTGTGGCCTTGTGTTTGTGTACTTTCTGCTCTTCGTGTTTGCTTTTCTTTGCCCTGTATCTGCAGCTGCGGTTTTCACTTGAATAAAACAGGTTAATTCATCTGTTCGACTTGGCCCCTTGCCCAATAAGCAAGGGGTGGCAATGTTTTGACCTTAATGACGGGTCAAGGGGCCAAGCCTTTAATCAAATAAGGCAATAAAATAGCTGATAACGGGGAGATGCCTTATGCACAGCACGCATATGCAACCCTAAATAAAAGATGCCCATGCAAAAGAATGCAAGCATACATCGTGAAGAAATGCATTTTTTTTCTTTTTCTCATTTATATTTTTTTTGTTATTTTTCTTGAAAAATGCGCCTTAGAGGAGGCCGTGATTCTTATAAAGACGCCCAAGGAGACGGCATGAATTCGAAAAAGAATTTGATTTTTGAAAAAGAAACGACCTGCTCAAAGACGTTATTCTGAAAGAGACGACCTAATCTAGGACGTTAATTCTATAAAAAGCGCCTTAGCCGAAGGCGTTAATTAAATTATTCTGCAAAAAGGGCTTCAAGGCTATCAAGACCATGAGTCTTACATAGTCACCATCTAAAATTCATTATCCTTTCTTGAGTGATTAAAAGGGAGTTGACGTGATCATAGTTGACTTGTATTCGAGATCTCGCACAGTGCAATTTCTTTAGTCCGTCTTGACCATCCTGCCAGTTCGTGACTTACCACATAGAAAGGATGGAAGAATATATAAGGGAAGCCCATAAGGGATTCTGAGATGCTCAAGGCAAAGTTACCTCCCCCACCCTATGCCTGTTGGGGTTCGGTCTTTGGCGTAGGGAAATTTGTTGCCTTTTTGCCCATTTATATTGCACGCATACGCCCAAGATTTTCCTTGCGGGGACTTTGCCCTCTTGACATGCTTTTCCTTTTCATAACTTGACTTTCACTTTGGAATTGATTTGCATTGATGAATAAAAACCTAATTGTACTTGGGGCTTTTGTGGCATTTGCTCCCTTTTGGGCCCTGACTTCCACCTACTAGGGCGGCGGATAGGCTTGGCGTGTCTACCTCGAGGTCTCCCTTCCTCCCTTATGGGCCGAAGAAGAAAAGAACGGGTATTGTCTTTCACTTTTAGTCAGATTTTTGACTTTCCATCGAATTTTGCACTGCTTGAGTTCAAGAATAAAGCGCGTAGTGTGTGCGTGAATCAACCCCCTTTTAAATTAACAAGACTGATGAATGAATTCTGAATTTTGATCTTTCAGACATTGATCCTTCGTGTGCCATGGCACCAATTTTGGAGAATCTCTTTTTTTGTTTGTTTTTTTTTTGAATTTTGATCAATTTTCAACATTGTTTTTGAATTTTGAAGATATATATATATATTTTGGATTTTTTGTTGAATCAAGGGTAGTATTTCTTAAGATATAAACCATTCCAAGGATGAGTTAACTCTTCCCCTTCAGCATTAATTAGTTTATAAGCATTGTCAGGATAAACTTCTTTTATAATGAATGGTCCTTCCCAATTGGGTTGAAGTTTTGAGCGGGGGCCACCCGGCTTTACAAAAATTCTTTTGATTACCATTTCACCGATTTTAAATTTTCTCTCAATTACTTTCTTTTGATAAAAACGTGAGAGCCTGTTTTGATAAACGCGCGCATGCTCAGCGGCGACCAGACGCTTCTCATCGAGGAGTTCCAATTGGGCCATGAGTAAATCACGATGTTCATTAATAGAGAGCTCCTTATCCAACTGTACTCGCAGAGAGGGAATAAGAATCTCATAAGGGACTACTGCCTCCATTCCATAAGTGAGGGCAAAAGGAGTTTGCCCAGTGGGTGTGCGAATGGAAGTGCGATAGGCCCAGAGAGCTTCTATTAGCTTGTCTGGCCAATCCAAAAATTTATTAGCCTCACACGTCTTCTTAACAATTTTTATCAAAGTTTTGTTAGTGGCCTCTGCCTGGCCATTGCCCTGGGGATAATAGGGTGAAGAATGATGCAATGCAATGTTATACCTGTTGCAGAGATCCTTGATTTCCTGAGAGATAAATTGAGGTCCATTGTCGGTGACGATGGTACTCGGGATGCCGAACCTCGTGATGATGTTTTTTATTATGAATTTACAGACTGTTGACGCTTTAATCTCCACGTAAGCTTCTGCTTCCGCCCACTTGGTGAAGTATTTCGTTGCCGTGAGGATGAATGACTTTTGTTTGGTCAGGAGATTCGAGTCACCAAGAGGTCCAATGATATCAAAAGCCCACATGGAAAAAGGCCATGGGGAGGACGTAGGATGGAGTGAAGAAGCAGGAGAATGAATCTTGTCGGCGTGCAGTTGGCACTTAACACACCTTCGAACATAGATGGAATAATCCTCTTCTAGAGTGAGCCAATAGAATCCTAGCCTAAGGATCTTCTTAGCTAGCATCTGGCTATTCACATGACCACCACACACTCCAGAATGCGCCTCTTCCATGACTTTCCAAGATTCATCATCGTCGAGGCATCTTAATAAAACACCGGTGAGCCCTCTCCTGTAGAGCACACCTCCAACCAAAACATAACGTTGAGCCACTCTTCTAATTACTTTCTTCTCTTCAGTAGTGGCTTCCTCGGGATAGGACTGATCATTACAATATCTGGCAATCTCATAATACCAAGGCTTCTCTTCGTCAGCCAGATCTTCTTGCCAATCCAAAAGTATGACCTCTTTACCTTTAAGAGATTCCTTCTGCTTAACCTTCTCGAGCACTTGATCCCTAATATCAAGGAATGCGTGATCCTTAATAGCTGGGGTGTCACGCTGATGAATCAGGGGAACATGAAAATCACGCTCAGGAGGGAAAACTAAAGCGGAAGCTAAAGAAGCAAGAGCGTCAGCCAAGATGTTCTGACTACGCGGGACATGGACGAAGATCAATTTAGTGAAGAGTTTGGCATAAGCTGAAGCGAGTTCCTGGTAGGGTTTAAGCTTAGGATTGATGGTGCGGCACTTGACAAGCACCTGGCGCAGAATAAGCTGACTATCACCCACAATCCTCAAATGGGTGACACCATATCGATGAGCGGTTTGAAGACCGGCCAAAAGAGCTTCATACTCAGCTATGTTATTGGTAACGGGGAAAGTGAGCCGAGCAGCAAATGGGATGGTGACCCCTTCTGGTGTTAAAAGAACCATGCCGATCCCTCTTCCTTGAGAATTTAGAGCTCCATCAAAATGTAATGTCCACATAGGATCATGGGGTTGATTAATGGACATTAATTCTTCATCTGGGAACTCCGAATTGACAGGATCAAAACGGGGGAGAGGGTGATGAGCAAGATGTTCGGCAATGGCATAGCCTTTGATGGCTTTTTGCCGAATGTAAGTGATGTCGAATTGAGAAAGGAAGCTTTGCCAGCGTGCTAATCAATCAGTGAGGACAGATTTTTCGAGGAGGAATTTAATTGGATTCATGCGAGCAATGAGGTAAACCTCGTGAGCTAGAAAATAATGCTTTATCTTCTGAACTACCCAAACCAAAGCTGCACAAGTCTTCTCCATGGCTGAGTACCTTTGCTCACAGGGGTTAAGAAGCTTAGACAAGTAGTATGCTGCCCTCTCCTTACTTTCTTCATCCACTTGAGCTAAGACAGCACCTACGGAGTCATCTAGGACCGAAACATAGAGCATAAGTGGTTTGCCTGGAATTGGCGGCCTCAGGACAGGAGGATTGGCCAAATAATCCTTCAATCCGTCAAAGGCTGCCTGACACTTGTCATCCCAATTAAACTTGACTCCCGGCTTAGTAAGCTCGTAGAACGGCCTACATCTTTGTGAATGCTGGGAGACGAAGCGGCGAATAAATTGCAACCTCCCAATTAATCCTCAAACTTCCTTCAAATTCTTGGGAGGAGGCATATCCCTAATGGCCTTTGCCTTGTTGGGATCAACTTCAATTCCCCTCTTGCTAATAATGAAACCAAGCAATTTCCCTGAAGAAACGCCAAATACGCACTTCTTGGGGTTCATTTTCAATTGATATTCTCGTGATCTCTGTAAAACCTTAGCCAGAACCCCAGGATGTTCAATCCTTGTCCTTGATTTCACTACCAGGTCATCCACATACACCTCAATATAAATATGAATCATGTCATGAAAAATCGCTATCATAGCCCTCTGGTAGGTGGCTCCAGCATTCTTAAGTCCAAAAGGCATGACCACATAGCAGTATGTACCCCATGGCGTAGTGAATGATGTTTTCTCTTGATCCTCTTTTGACAGACGAATTTGATTGTAACCTAAAAAGCCATCCATAAATGAGAGAGTCTCAAATCCTGCCGTGTTATCAATTAGAACATCAATATGAGGGAGGGGGAAGTCATCTTTAGGACACGCCCGGTTGAGGTCCCGGAAGTCTATACAAATCTGAACTTTCCCATCTTTCTTCATAACCGGGACAATGTTAGCCACCCAATTGGGGTAAAGGACAACTCTAACAAATCTAGCCTTGTGGAGCTTATCGACCTCTTCTTTCATCTTTAAAGCCATATTAGGGTGGAAACGCCTCAACCGTTGTTTGACCGGGACATACCCTGGCTTAAGTGTAAGATGATGTTCAACGAGCGCAGGGTCTAATCCTGGCATAACCTCATAACTCCATGCAAACGTGTCCTTGTATTCTTGAAGAACTAAAATGAGCGCCTCCTCCTCGGAAGGCGGCAAATTCTGGCTAATGAGGACAATCCTAGGATCTTCCTCGGTACCCAGATTAATTTCTTTGGTAGGTTCTTCTACGGAGGCTGATGGTTCGTCGAATCTTCTCATACCACTAGCAAAAGCATCAGCCTCGTCCTCATATTCTTCATAACTTTCATCCCCCTCTTCAATAGGGTCTTCATCATTCATAATTTCATAAACACCCAAACCCTCATAAGAAACAACAGCAACATCCTCATATTCGAGCTCTGGCAAGATGATTGGATTTTCCACAAACTCAGGGATTGCTAAACAGGCTTGGCATCTGATAGCCAACTCCAACAAAAATCTGTGAGGAATCTCCTTACCCTTGGATTTCTTATGTGAATCTACCCCATGAATTTTATTAGCAGAAGAAGAAGAAGAGGAGGAGCAACTAGCTTGATCAGAAAGAAAAGAAGGGGTGAAGAAGTGGATACAAAAGGTGATACAAAAGAAGACCCCTCGCCAGAGGGGGAAAAGAGATCTATCAAGGAATCTTGAAAGAGCGGCCCCTGGGTCGGGATGCACTCGGGAGAGAAATAGGAGGTCTCCTCAACAGAGATGGAGGATTGGAAAGTTGGAAAATCGACGTTTTTTTTTTCATTATCTTTTTCTTCATTTTTATTTTCTTTTTCAAGGAGAAAGCAGTGTGATGGGAGAATAGTAGGAGGAGTGGAAATTGCAAGATTGGAAAAAGATTGGATGAGTGATGGCCCGCTTGGGGGCGTGATGGAGAGTTCAGAAAATCGCTCGAGGAGCGAAGGAGGAATCGGGAGAGAAACTCGGATTGAATTTGGAGCAAAACTGATGGTAATCGGAGGCGGTCTTGGCACACGACCAAACCAACGAGAATGTAGAGAAGCAAGCACAGATGGATGCAGCGAAGTGAGAGAAAAGAGGCCGGCCCACAGCCTGTCCACAGTGAAACCTTCTTCAAAGGGGACATCTGGCTCCCCAGTATCTGTGTAGTCACTCAGCAGCTGCCTCTTGTCTGTGATCACTGCTGGCATTTCAATCAATTCCTGTATTAATGGAGGCCATTCCGGATCTGTCGGCATGAAGAGGCGGCTCAAAGAAATAGTAATGTCATTCATGTCGAACCACCTGTACCAGTCACATTCTGGATCGTCCATTTTCCTTCTTTTGTCCGGCCTTAAAGACTCCAGGGCTTTGTAGGTAGCCAGTGGGGCGATGTGATGGGTAAACTGTCTGGCGTGAACATCTTGATAGTCAAGCAATGAAGTAATTATGGTAGTCTGCTCATTATTCTGAGCGCCACTAGTAACAAAATGTGTCTTTAGTGTCCAGGAGAGTGGCTGGTGATCAGTCTTCAAAGTAGAAGTCATAAATGCCCATGGCTCTTCTTTATTTTTGCTCGGCCCTTTATAGCCTAAACCGCCTCGTACCAGCAATTTTTGCGACTTAATGGGCCTAATCCTGCCCTGACAGTTGGCACCCATGCCTTTGCCATCTTGATACCCCATTTTTAACAGAATGTTCCAGCCAGGGGTGTTAATCATGTTCTTTTTCTTCTTCCCCTTAGAAGGCAGGGGTGTCATAGCAACCGTGGTAACAGTTTCAGATGGCATTGGCCGTGGACGGGGAACGTCCAGCACAGATAACAGTGGCTTATTGGCAGGCCAAATAGAAGGGACTGATGAAGCCGCATGAATATCTTCCTCTGGCAGAATCGGCATGCTGGTCACCTTGATAATACGGCCCTTGTGTGGGAATTTGAGACACTGGTGATTTGTAGAGGGCACCGCATCAAGCTGCTGGATGTACGGGCGGCCAAGAATGCCATTAAATGTTGGATCCATGTCCAGGATGTGAAAATCTACTGTGATGGTGGCAGGACCCAAGCTAACTTTCAATGTGATCATGCCTAGAGGGGGCTTCTTCGTGTTGTCATATGCAGTGACCGTTATGGTGGACGGCCGAATCTGGCTTTCTGGTATGCCACATAACTTCAAGGTGCTTGGTGGCAAAACATTGATGGATGCCCCAGTGTCCACCAGACATTGCTTAACAGCCACCTTATTGATGTCGACTGTGATGCATAAGGCATATTTCCTTGCTGAGATTGGTGCCAGTTCGTGCTCATGAAAAGTAATTGTCGGCTGACTGCTAGCAGGTGTTAACACTGTGACTATCTGCTCAACTGGAATGTCTTCATTAACCATTACCTTCTGCAGATATTCCTTTAGAGCCAGCTGATGAGTGGTGGACCGTTTGATCAATTCCAGGATCAAAATTCTTGCCGGAGTCCGGTCCAAATGCTTTAACAAATCATATTCAGTGCCCAGTAAAGACCCTTGTTCTTGCTCTTGTGGCCCCTGCACGGGCTCTAGCTCTCTTTGCGGAAAAATACGGTGGAAAATCCGTCCACTGCGGAGCGGTGCCATGCCTTGTAGAGCCTCTGTCGGGGCAAGTGTGGGAGGAGGATTAGAAGAAGAAGAAGAGGGAGTGCGGTTGGCAGTGTTCAACAACAGGGGTGCCCTCGTAGGAGGCGTGGGAGTAATGTTTAGCAAAGATGCCCCCGTGGGAGGCATAGGAGAGTGGTTTGACGAAGATGCCCCGTCAGGGGGCGTGGGATTAGAAAGGGATACCCGAATGCGAGGAGCATTGGCGGGTGGTCTAACAAGAAGAGATATGGGTATGAGAGGTGGGGGAACTGATGGCGGAGGAACCCTTGCCGGTGTAGGAGTGGTAGGGGGTGTAGCGGGTGCTAGCGGTGAGCGAAGTAGGAGTGGCCTGGACGGCGGAGGTATAGAGTTGGTGGTGGAAGGTGGGGTTTGTCGTGCGGTAGGTTGTGGAGGTGGCAAATCGGTAAGAAGAGGGCGGCCCGGTAAGGCCGTAGAACTGGTGGAGGTAGATGGGTTGACGGGGAGTAGAAGAGGACGTCCCGATAGGAGAGTAGAAGAAGAAGGAAGGGTGCGCAAAAGGCGCGGAGGTTGATTTTGATTCGGATCATGATAAAATGCCCCGACAGAGGCGTTTTCTTCGTGCCATCCCTGTCCTCTCTGCACTTCATAGAGGGATGTGACAGGGTTCACATGCTGATTAGGGGCGTGCTCCGGCAAGGGATTACGGACAATTCCCATATCCTACTGGTGTGCTGGAGCTTGCTGTGGCTGAACTTGTTGTGGAGCGGATTGCTGAGGTTATTGATTTTGCTGTTGCCGAGAAGCCCTTCTTTCTTTCATAGCGGCTATGAATTATCTCATCTCATCCCAATTAATGTCACCCTGGTCATTTAGATCGTAGATGTAATCTCTAAAGTGGAAACAACGATCAAGATTGTGACCAGGGCTGCGATGAAAAGCACAATAACGGGATGTGTCAACATTAGTGGGCCACACGGTTCTTTCCCTTGGCAAGGCGAGCAAGTTGGCGGCCATCAGGGCATTAAAAATATCGGGGAGACTTTCGGGAAGTGGAGGATAGTGGTCTCTTTTGGGGCCAAGTGGTGGTCTCCGTTGTTGTTGGCCGTAGTTGGCAGGTGGGGGCATTTGATGGTATTGTGGTGGAGCTGGAGGGTCTACGCGGTGGGCTTGGTTTTGCGGTGGAGCGAAAGAGTGTTGAGGTGCGAATTGGGGTTGTGGAGTGGGGTTAAAATGAGATTTCTGTCGTGGAGGCGGTGGTGGACATGGGTTAGCTTGGTGGTGGGGGTTACCAACTGCGCCGACTTGCTCATTTGTGACGGTGCCCTCAGTTGTGGGCCCGCTGTTAACATTGGTGGTTTTCTTAAACAGCCGAGGCTTCAGCTCAAACATGCCCATAATGGGTGAATCCTTCATCTGTGTCTGGATGTAACGAGCCCTCTCATAGAGCTCTTCCATAGTAGTCAACCGGTTCATGGCCAAAATATGGCGGAATTGAGGAGTTGCATTAGAAACAATCATCTTTACTTGCTCCTGTTCAGACAAGGTGTCTTTCAGCTTCTCGGCCATCGACCGCCATCGGTCAGCAAATATGATGAAGTCCTCCTCAGACTTCATTTTCTCTGCAACTAAATCTGTAACGGACAGAGAGGGTCCAACACGGTCTCTATATTTTTGCAAGAATTTCCTTTGGACAACATCGAAGTCACTGGCATCAGCTGGTTCCAAGGAATAAAACCATTCGAGGGCTGGCCCCTCCAGAGATCTTCTGAATAAATAGGCCAGAGAAGCCTTGTTGCCTTGCCAGAAGGAGGTCTCGTACCTAAAATCCTTCAAATGAATAATCGGATTGCCAGTTCCATTGTACCGCCGAAAGTTCGGCATCTCAGACGGAGGAAGATGGAAAATTGGCAGAGTGGGGAGCGAGATTTCTGGTGCATTCTTGGCCGCAGTGACTTTCTTAAGCTGTTCTTCCATGTGGGCCATCTTCTGAAGTAGCAGAGCATTAGAGTCGGACTCAACTGGGGCCTGAACAAAAGAATGTGGTATAGGCGACCGTAGAATCTGAGGAGGTTTGGGGAATTGGTGCCTAACCGCAGAATAGCTCGCCTGCTGGGCCGGTATGGCCGTGACAGGCGTTGGTGGACGCGAGGGGGGTTTATGCAAGACCGCCTGGTCGTTAACGGGGTGATGGCCACTCTCGGCCGGAGGGGGGTTGGAAGACGAAGAGGGAACAGACTTCCCCTTCAGAGCGGCCTGAATGGCTTGCCGCTGGGAGTCATCCAATTGAGAAAGAGCTTGGATTAAATCTGTAACATTGATGGATGGGGAGGGGTTCCCCGAAGTATTGGAAGATGGAACTTGAGACGAGGGGTCCGCCTCGTGAGTAGCGGTATCAACCACATGAACTTGTGAATAGTGAGGGTGAGGGGGGAGGTAGTTTCCCTCATAATAGACGGAATCCTGGAGAGGGCCCTCATATTGACCAAATATGTTCTCATCCTCATCATCATAGGAGTACCCGTTGCCTGACATGTTGAGGATTTTACCTGAACGGAGTTTCATACTTAAGAGAGAGAATGTTTAATGAAGGAATTTCCACAAAAAGCACTTAATCAAAACACTTCAATCAAGTCAACCCAACCAAGTTTATGCAAACAATGTTGGAAAGAACGGAAGATTTTAATGTTTGATGTTTGAGATTTAAAGTGGGTTATTTGTGAATAGTTCACTCCTTTTGCCAAATGAAACCTAGTTTGATTCGAGTGTGGTCTCCGGGTCAACTAGGTTTTTCTCTCTCTTTACCAACGAATAGGATCTCTAAACTCCGGATACTTCGAGGGTACAACCAACCCGGCGTCTGTGAGGGAATCCACGGGTGCGGGGACTTATGGAGGTCTTGGAAAAGCGATCTCCAGTCCAAAGAGACGGAATGCTCAATGGAGGGTCGTCCCGATTCCAAGAAGGGTGTGTGGAATCCTAGTGTAGAGAGAGGAGGTCTCTCAACCAAATGCCACAATATGCAAAGTAATATGATCAGGTCAAAGCAATATAGGCAAGCAATATGACAATCACACAAACTATCACAGACAGCAGCAGGAAGCAAGGTTCTGTAAAACGCAGGAAAGAGACGACCTGGGGCAGGTCGCTATCAACTAAAGCAACGACAGGGTCACTGTCGTGAATCACTGCGAGAGGCTGTGAGCCAGCAGCGAGAAACAGAAACACGCCTCTGGTAGAGGCGCGAAATCTTGAAGGGACGCCTCTGTGTGAGGGCGTCAAATCTGAGGAAGCGCCTTGTGGTGAGGCGCTATGTAATAAAGAACGCCCTGGGGCAGGGCGTGAATTCACAGGCAGAATGATTAAAGCAGTAAGATGATGTAAAGACGTCTCGACGGCAGACGTAGCATAAAAATAAGACGCCCTGAATGAAGGCGTTAGAAAACGATAACACGCCCTGGATGTGGGCGTTAATTCTCAGACAGTATAATGAACGGAAACAAAGCAGCAGATATGCTAAAAGACGCCCTGGAAAAAGGCGTTAATAAACTAAAACACGCCCCGGTGAAGGGCGTTAAACCAAAAAGCGCCCTCGTGGAAGGCGTTAATTCAGAGGAGTATGCAAACACAAGCTGGCTGATCTCGGAGTGTGCAGAGTGCACAGTGGAGGGTGCCCGAGGGGCACAAAGGAAAGGGTACCGAGGGCACCAAAGGGGAGAGGGCACACGTGGGTGCCAAAGGGGAAAGGGCACACGAGGGTGCCAAGGGGAAAGGGCACACGAGGGTGCCAATGAAGATGATAATCAAAAGGAAAATAGTGGAAGTCCCACCGTGATCGCCAATTTGTGGATGGGCATAAATCCCACACAAAAATCACAAGAGAATAATGATGTGGAAAAACATGGAGGAGATAATGATGATTAATGCATAAATAAGGGGAAGAAAAACTTGCACGTGGTGCAAATATGGAGATGTGATCGCCAGAGGGGTTACCTCAAAAAAAGAGAGATCGCGAATACCTGGTGAAGATTGAAACGCGGGATGATGTGAAATTCCTTCCTCCTTCTTCAATCGGCCGGCCAATGAGAAGGGTTCTCCTTTTGATTACCTTGCAAAAAAAAAAAGACAATGAAACAACGAAGCAAAGAGGGATTCAGCCAACGCAAGTAGTATCAATTCAAATAAAACATGTGATGATAAAAGGAAATCAACATGCGCACCTTGTTGTTTTGGTTTTAAAACCCCTAAAGAGGAATTAGGGAGAGGGGAGATATGTGATAAAACTAGTGCAAAGTGAAAAGGAAAAAAAAACTGACGATGGAATTGATGCAGACACAGAAGAAGAAAATAGTGGATGAAGACGAATCAACAAGAAAGCCCTGCTGTCCCTGTCGACAGTAAAGGGAACCAATAAGACGCGGTTGATCGGATGAAGAAGGTGCAGAGGAAGCCAAAGTCCTTCAATCGAGCATACGATAGTAAGGAAGCAGAGGAAGCCGTCAATCCTCTCAATTTCTTGAACGTTCTAATCTCTTCAACCCTCTGAAATCGTCAACCTCCGCTTCGATCGCCCAGATCATGTTTTTATAGGATTTCAGTGGGAGATAAGCTCGAATTTGGTAAGATAAGGATAGGCAATGTTCAAAGAAGGCAGGACTCTACCTCCAATTCGAGCAAGGAGACCATTGGAGGCAGGACTCTATACAGGAAAGAGGAGTTCAAGTAGGACACGAAAGGTGAAACACGACCTTGCGAAGGGCGTCAAATCAAGAATTGACGACTTTCATCAAGACGTTACTCAAAACACGACCTCTACCAAGGGCATCACTTCTTGGATTTAATTTTGGCAATAAAACTTACTTTATTTGAAAATTATGATAACACGCCTAAGAGCGAGGCGTTAATTTAAAACACGCCCTGAGGAAGGACGTTAACCAATAATTAAATTGATTTTGAATTTACTTTAAAACCGGATAATACCAGGAATTGACGCCCTTACGTTTAGTCGTCCTTTCTTGAGGAAACGCCCTCGATAAGGTCGCTATTTAAATAACGCCCCTCTTCAGGTCGCGAATCACAAAAAATGCAAAAATGAATCAAAATCACACACAAGAAAATAGAAAAACTTCATATTATGAATATATTGAAGTTCACTTTGGGGCGTCATCATAGTGACATGAGATTTGATCAACATAGCGTCATTTTTGGCGTGTCTACAGCATTGACATTGATTAAAGTCAACTTTGACTGTCATTTCATTGACTGAAGTCAACTCCCTTTACCAACAGAGTCAACCCTTCTTCTTCTTCTTCAAGTCTCTCAGTCTTATCATCCATTTGTCAGACTTAAGATGTATTTTTCACCCTTAGCACAGTCTTTGTTCTTCTTCCACCTTTGCAAGCTTCATGGTGACTGGAGTCGACTCCAGAGCCTTCTTGAGTCGACTCTTCTTCTATGCTTTTCAAGCTTTCAGCGCTGCCACCCATTTTACACCTTTGCTTAGCTATTTGTCAGCTTTGTCGCATATTTGTCACTGCTTCCCACATATTTGTCACCATTATTTCCATCAGTTGGCGGGTGACTTTAGGTTGACTGGAGCCGACTCGAGAAGTGTTTGGAGTCGACTCAAAACATCCTTTTCAGCTGAAATCACATGGCCTTCTTCTTGTACCATCTTCATACCTATCAAAGGAAGCTTCATGAGTTTCTAATTTGATAGTTCAATGACTTATAGTAAGACATCATCAAAACACAATTTATGCAACATCAGCTCTGTTTGATCTATTCTTCACAGTTCTTCATCCATTTGTTGGCCTTAGAACATATTTGTCATTCGAAGACTTCTCTTTGTCACCCTTGTGCTAGAATATCTGCAAATCACTTTGGTTGACCAAAATAACCAAATCGGTCATAAAGATTTGACTTCAAACTTGACTTTTAAATGTTGTTGCTGCAGAGCCACTTGAAAGAAACTCATGAACATTGTTAGCATAAACTTGATGCCAAAACATGCCAAATTAAGACTTAAAAAGCTAGACACATCAAAGGCATGAAGACTCATGAATGACTCATAATTTGTCATCATCAAAACATAGGGACACAACAAGAGAGAAAAGGGGTGTGGGCCCCACAAGGGAGTTTAGACGGGCTAGTTTGAGGGGCTTTAGGTGGGGAGCTTTAGGTGGGCTGGAAAGAAAAGAGAGAGGAGCACATTGGGCCAGACAAGGGTGGTTTAGGCAGGGAGGTAGAGGAGAGAGAAGGAGGGCACAAGGGAGTTTAGGCGGGGAGAAATTTCTCCCTTCTTTCTTCTCTCTTCTTCTCTTTTTGTTTGTTTTTGTGTGTGGGCCCGGGTTTAGGCGGTCCAAGCAATTAGTCCACCTAAATCTTCCCAAGGGGGTTTACGCAGGCAGGGTGACCAAGTCGTCCTGGCCCACGTAAATCCCCCCAGGGGGGTGTAGGCGGGTTGATGGAGGGAGAGAGAGAAGAAGTATATTTAAAATGGTTGGGCCTCCTTTCACACCCCACATGGCTAGTTTTTGACTAGATTTTGGACGCTTTGGGCTGGTTTTGGATGCTTTTGGACTGGTTTAGGATTGATTTGGACGCCTAGAAGGGTAGGTTGCTTGAACTTGCTCCTCGCATTATGTGCCTCATCCTGAACAATCCTCGAATGCTCCTCGTGGCTTTTTTGGACCAGAATTAAACTGGGTTGAATGCTAGGAAGGGTTGGGAGAGTGCACCCCAGGATTCAGGGTGACTATAATGCCCCCAGATTTTCCAATCTTATTTTCCCAGAGTTTGGATTTAATTTCTTGAATTAATTAATTTTTAAATGTCAAAATTTGAATTCCATTCAAATTGTGACTTTTCAAAAAATTTTCGTGAGTATTGAGCCCCAAATGGAAGAGGATAAGGCGTATTTACAGTTTTAGTTTTTTTAGGGTTTTGGGGAAATCCCAAAAGGTTTTTTCTTCCTGTTAAACGCGACCCTGCTCCTCTCTCTCCTCATTCTTCCTTCCACTTCCGATCGTGAGATCGCTCGCCCTCATCTCTAGCTACAGACAACGAGCGCGAGGGGGAGCCCAATCGACGATGACGGTAGGCTAGGAGAGCATGAGGGGAGGCGGTTCATACGTGCACGTGCAGGATCGTGATTTCGTGCATGGGTTCAAGATTCGACGAGATCCAGCATGGATCGAGGCCCCATTTGAGGTTTGAAAGCTTCGTCGAGGTAGGGGGATGGATCCCGAACTCCCCTCTCACATTTCCCTTCCAATCGGTAGTGGTTTGGGCGAGAGAGTGGGGTGCATTGTATTTTTGGGAAAAATTTCATGTTCCGGGACGTGAGCACGATTCGATCTAATATCTTCACGATTTCTAGTCTAAACAGGGTTTTTCGGATGCCATCCTCATCGGGGATGAGTTTCTCGCGTTCCTCGAGGGTTCTCACGCACAATGGGGGTGAGACGAGCTTGGGATGGCCTTCCTAAAGCATTTTGGGAGGGTCCCTACTCTAGAGGCTACCAAGACGGCTGCGCCTCTACCCAATAGGGTGGCCAGAGGTCTGGCCACCTGAGAGGGATGGGCGACCACTTGGTTGACCACCCAGGAGTCCCATTGCTGGGCCCAGGCCTCGGGACGGCCAGAGTACTGGCCGCCCTGCCCTTGTGAGGGGCTGCCACTGGGGTGGCCACCCAGAGGGGTTGGCCCAGTGACTAGGTGGCCAGTTTGCTAGCCGCCATGTCCTGTCTCTGGGCGGCCACAGGGCTGGCCGCCCAGGCCTTTCTCTACTAGGCGGCCAGAGCCTTGACCTCCCAGAAGCCCTTGGCTACCCAGGCTTCTGGGAAGCCAGGGGGCTAGCCGCCCAGGCGAGAGGATGGGCGGCCAGTTTGTTGGCCGCCCAGGACTCAACTGGCCCATTCTTTAGATTTTCAGGGTTTCGCGCGATCACTGGTTCCGACTCGCGCCCTATTTATCGACAATCGATAGATTATCTATCTAGTCAGAGATCCTCGGTTTTCATGACGTAAGTTGTAACGACCCAAGATCCGGATACCGGGAAGAACCCGATACCATTCGAATCTTGGCCCGCCGCCCACGAGCCGGAGGGCTCGGAAGGGCTAAAAGGAGTGTAGAGGTACAAAGAAATAGTAAATAAAGTAGGACAATTCAACAATTAACAGAAATAAACAAACAACTACAACAGAGTCCAGTCCAATAAAAGTACAGACTAAGGTAGAGAAGCGTACCCAACACCGAGTGAACACTCGGCCCGGCGAGCTGGCAACTAAGAACCTCCACACAGCACCCTCGAACCTCGAGGAAGTATCGTCACACCTGAAAAGTAGGGGTGAGCCTCCTATCACTGGCTCAGTAAGGGTCCCGAGAAACCCTAACCGTAAACAACGGCGGTAGCGGAAAGTAGGAACAACAGTAGGAACAACAACCATGGTGGCTGGTAAAACTCGACGCTACAGCTACTCCTACTAGAATAGAAACCAACACCCCGATCTCATAGTCGGGAAACACCGGTCTAACAGAAACACCACTGCTTACACTGCCAGAAAACACACCATGATGACCCCGATGTGGAGGCTTCTCTCACTGACAAAGGCCCAACCCAAGACCATGCGGTCTGGGTAGACACAATCACGACCACGCCATCGTGAACTAGACACTGCCTAGGAAAAACCCTCGGTGACGCTCACTGGAAACCCTAGACCTCTACCTCGGGAAACCACCCGAAAACTATGAGTAAAATCATATCTCGCAGACGTGAAATGGAAACTCAAGTCACTAGAAACTCACGTCACGTGACGGAAGCACTGCCCACCAAAAGCAAGGCCGGATGCGTCCACTGACAACTTAGTCTGCGCCTCAGGTATCTCTCTGCGACGCCCCAGGTGGAGACTGAGACACCGTACAGTAACCGGGAACACAGAACAAGGACTAGCTAGGGTGGCACTCGTCAGCGCGGGTCCGACGCCCCCAGCCATGTGTGCATACACAGACCATGTGCTCTTGGTCAGATACTCTAGCTGGTTCTTCCCCCCAGCCCGGACGCAGGCTGTAAAGGCGAGGGGCCCTACGGTAACCAGCCTAAAAATTATCTCTATCAAGTAAGCTGCTCCACCACTCCCGGGTGGGTCAGCACACGCGTGTTGTAAGAAGGCTACAACTAGTGCAGGTCACTAAACGTGAACACGGAAAGCCACACACGCACCCATCATGAGTAACGCGGAGTAACAGGTGGCCCAGGCCACCAGACTCAGGACAACCTTCTAAACCTACTAACCCAACGGTCCTTGAGTCACACAACTCGGGTTAAGACCATTGTACCAGGATGGCTCCATGCCATCAATCTGGCCTATCCCTAAGTCAGAAACCATGGTAGCATAATTCCCAAGGTAGCTTACAAGCCGCCGAATCGATCCCCTATCCAAGGGAAAAGCGGGAAACCTCCAGCCCCAGGCTACGTGACTGGACTCACAGTCCAAGGGCCAAACCTATGGCCCATATGGAAAACACTTACCGGAAACCCAATGACTTGCGGGGATAGCCCACCGCACACATGCCGATTCACGGTGACTCGTTCAAGTGAGAGCACGAAAGCCCGAAACACATGGGGTCACCCGGACCTACCAACCTATGGGCATGCTAATCGAGGTAACACGGTACCTCCAGACACCCCAAAAACATGGACACAGAACCCACGGGGTGTCCGAGACATCCACGAGACCGAAGGTCGACCATTGTCTCACAATCGGGTCGACCGGAAGCGAAAACGACACAACCGGAACACGAAAATCACGGAACCCAAGTGGCGGTCATCCCTCTGACCGTCACCTCCAAGAGGCGGTCCTCCTTGGACCGCAACTCCAAGGTAGCGGTCCACTCTAGACCGCAACTCGCCAGGAACACTTGGACAAAGGGGCGATCTTCCCCTAGACCGCAACCCGCAGTGGCAGTCCTGGCCTGACCGCTATTCAGAGAGTAGCCATCAGTTGCGACGCCGCTACTACACGGGGCACAGACGAAGAAGTAGCGGCCAGCCCCCTGGCCACTAAAGCCATAAAAATGGTCATGCTCTGACCGCCACTCACTGTTTGGCGGTCTCCCCGAGACCGCTACTACCAGTGACGGTCCATCGCGAGACCGCAACCCTCGAACCGACTTAAGGGGACTAGTGGCGGCCTCCAGAGGATCGCCTCATACAATGGGGGTCTCTGAAATGACCGCTACTTGCTTGCAAACCCAAAAATGGTGAATTCGGTGGAAAACCCCATTCCACGCCCCGTTCACACCCATGTGAAGGGGAAAATAAGGGAAAATCATTCCCCAACCTCTCTAGCATCGAGGGGACCCATTTAAATCCCAAAAACGCAATCAAAACGAAGAATCCGACTCACACCCCAAAATCACACATTTTAACCCCGGCAGAGAAATAAACCCACTCGGCTCGCCTCGGGCTACGAAACTCACGGAAAATGAAGTACTCGAGCTAGGGAACCATCCCCCTACCTCCATCGAAGATTCCGCACCCCGAGGATGCCGATCTGCCAAAAAAACACCGCACGAACGCTGCGGTGCCCCGAAGTCGTGACCCAGCTTCACCGCGCCTCCACCGCCTCAATCCTCGCCCATCCTTACCCGCTCCTTGCCCGCGTCACCCCGCCTCACCCTCGCTCCGTTGGCTACCGGAGAAGAGAGGGTGAGAAGAGAGAGCGTGAGAGAAGAGAGAGGGTGAGAGTGAGAAATGAGATAGGAGAGAGAAAAAGGAGGTTTTTTTGTATAGAAAATCCATAATTTCAATAAAATATAGAAAATAGGGAAAAATTATTTCCCTTATCCTCGAAAAATGCACAACGCGCTGGTAACGTCCCGGAGTCGGAGAACGCAACGGTTCACCCTACACGGGGTTACGAAGGTCCGACAGACAAAAACACACGTAAACGGCAAAACTCAATCCGGGACCCACGCAAGCGATCCGAAACCCACGGATCCTGAGCCGAACAATGATCCAAAAAACCCGGGGCATTACATGAGCCATCTTGTGGTGCGTTCTACATGTACAATTGGGTTAGTACGGACCGGTGGTACTCCGATGGTTTTCATGTCTTTAGCAAGTTCACACCTCCAATGGCCTTCCCCACTAATCGTAGCTTTCCTGCACACGCGTGTGCGGACTAACTTGTGAGTGGTGGAGAGCTTGTCTCGGTGAGATAGTTTTTAGGCTAGTTACTATATGGCCCCTTGCCTTTGCAGCCTAAGTCTGGGTTGGGAAGAAAACTAGGTAGAGGACCTGACTTAGAGCAGATCGTCTGTGTGTGCACACATGGTTGGGGGCGCGCTAACGAGTGCGACCCTAACTTGTTCTTATTCTACTGTTACGTGGTTAATGTGTCTCAATTTTTGCCTGGGGCGAGTAAGGAGACACCTGGGGTGTGAACTAAGATGTTAGTGGACGCATCCGACCTTGCTTCTAGTGGGTAGTACTCATGTCTCCTCTGAGGTAGCGACTCTGGTTCCTTTTGTCACGAGGTCACTGTTTCAGTGGCTCAGTGTACTTAGTTCTACGTGACATGTAGTTTACGAGGCTATCACTATGGTACTTGTATAGATCTCTTTTATTGTTATTTACTACCTCCTTCTGTTATGTGTTTATTTATTGTCCTCGCTTATTGTTTATCGTACTGTTGTGTTTCTCATTATGAGGTAGGGATCTGCGGGACCCCTACTGAGCCAATGAGATGAGGCTCACCCCCTTTATTTTTCAAGTGAGGCGAGGCTTACATATAGTACTTCGAAGGCTCCTCATGGTGCCGACGATCCAATCTAGCTGCCAGTTTGCCAAAGGTGGGGATGCCCCGTGTTCTTGTACTTTTCTTTCAGTTGACTGTACTTATTATAGACATGGATATTCTGGACTATATAACTATATAATTATGTCAATATTATGCTTTGTGGTTCTGTAATTATTTTAGATTCTTGTACATCTCCACACCATCCAAATAATCCTTCCAAGCCTCTCGGCTCGTGGGCGGTGGGACAAGATTATGGTCGTGCCGGTTCCTTTTCGGTACCTGGATCTTGGGTCGTTACAATGACCCTGGCGTGGAGGGCGCCCCATGCCAACATGGCGGGGTGGCCCAGGGATTGTCCTGTTGTGTCCCTGTGGTTTTGATGATGACAAACTATGACTCATTTATAAGTCTTTATGCTTTTGATGATGTCATGATTTTGATGTTATCATATTACACATGTGTAGAGATACATCTTTAAATGCTGAAAAGAACAGGTTGAAAAGTTACAATTCAGGTGACCAAGGAAGAAGCTCCAAGAATTCTGAAGCTAATTCAAGAAGAAGATTAATCAAGGTAGAAGTTGACTTAAAGAACCATATTGATGAAAGTGTCATGAAGTCCTTCAAAGCCTACTGATATGAATGTGAACTCAAGTTTAGAAGAGCTCAAGGTCGATGCACCCACGTGCTACGTCGTTGCCACAGGACATGATGCTGCAAGATCGAGTCGAAGCATCAGCGCGTTGCGTCGATGCAGCTGAACACACTTGAACATTGTTTGAAGCGTCGGGTCGAAGCATTAGCACGTCGCGTCGATGCATCAGAGCACACTTAAACAGCTTAGCTCAAGCTTAGCTCAAATACCAGCTATATGCCAGCAGAATGTGATTGCTAATCCAAGCAGGGTTGACTCAAAAGCAAGCTAGCAGCACAAGAGCACTCAGTGTAGTAGCAGCACTACATAAAGTACAATTTTGCAGCCATATGTCTTCAAGCTCCATTTCACATGCTAAGCAGTAGTAGTATCATTAGATAGATCAAAAGTTTAACTACAGCAGCAGTAGTTGAGCAGTGCAGAAATAGCAGTAACACCAGCCAAATTCTAGCAGAAGCCAACAATACAAAGGACAAGCTTAATGCTAAAGTCGGTCGACCGACCTCCTTAATTCGATCAACCAAAATTATCAGAAAGACAATGCATCAGGTCGACCTGTATTCTACATGAGGTCGACCTACCTATTATCCAAAAGGTCTTCTTTTCAGCGAACTAAGTCAGTCTTCTACAGCATCTGAGATGGCTTATGGAATCAAGTGATTCCTCGTACCAATTATTGGTGCAACTGTCTGGGACACATGGCAGTCGTCCAGGTAACCCTCTAGAAGACTCCTCTATGGGGAATATTCCATGCTTTCCACCAGGACCAATCAAAAAATGTCTGAATTAGACTTAGTTTGTTCTCTCTCTGCTACTCATGTGGATATCACCTAAGCAAACTAATTCGATGGAAAATTATTGGTATGGGTTTCCTAATCCTAATACCTCGGATCCGGAGCTATTCCAACAAGATGGACGACCCAGAATTCCCTTATCCCAGATCAAGGGACCAGATTCAGAACTGGCGCTATTAATTCACCCTGAAGGCCTTTCTAGAAGGCTGATCAAGTAGAAGAAGCTAAGGGAACTTCGTTATCTCTTTCCAGTAAGAAGAAGAGAAGAGAAGAGAAGAAAAACAGAGAAGCAGAGGAAGAGTTCGAGAGGGATCTGCTCCATTTCAGAAGAAGAAGAGAAAGGAAGAGTGATCTGTAGTGAAGCAAAGCAAAGTTCTAGAAATTATATTCAAAGTGCTTCCAGTGGAAGCTACAACCTCTGTGTTTGTCTTTTGATTTGATCGTCTTGCTGTTTCAGTTCAACTTTCGTTTATCTTCTTTACTGTTTTCTTCATTTCCTGTTTGGTCTCTACCTTGTTGTGCTTGGTGCGCACAAGGTGTTTGCACACAGTACATAACTGTGTGTGGGTCGTTCTGAGAAACTAGAACGTGGAGGGTTGTTCCTCCAGGTGCCCTCTGAGGTTTTAGAGGAAGGGAGAATTGGTTCTCTGGGGTTCCTTCTGAGGTTTCAGAAGAAGGGAGGATTGTTCCTCCGTTCACTGCCTGAGGTAGTGGTTTCTAATTTAGCTTGGTGCTAGATCAGGGATTGAGGGATTTGTTTCCCTCAGGTTCAAGCGGTGTCGTCAGCAATTGTTGTAGACTGAGTCTACGTTCTTTCCTTGTGCAAGGGAAGCCTTACTCATTTGAGTAAGGGTTGGACGTAGGTCTATGGATTACAGACCAAACCACCTAAAAATCCGTGAGTCTGTGGTTTGATTCGTGCGATTGATCCCTCTCCTCTACCTCCTATTCACAGGTTGTGTGTGTGAGCTTATTTTGATTTCAGTATTCAGATCTAGATCATTTGTCTAGCATTCGAGATGCATATTCAGTGTAATCTGCTAAGTGCTTGTTATTGATTCTAATCACATCATCATAGTTGAATTGGTTTCTAAACTGTTGATTATGTCTGAACGATCAATTGGTTGGTGGGTTTATTCTTGACAGGACTACTACGTACATTTGTGTGAGTACTGCAGATTTAATTAACTAAGCAAGGTCTTTGCTGCAAGTGAATCTCGAGTGTTGTTCAGATCCGATTTTGTTGTGTGCTATATTTCCATCATTGGCTGTCTGCTGTAGATAAACTATCTACCCTGCCCCCAACATAAAACAAATATGTGCATGAACTTTGAACAAAGGAAAGGGGTGATGAAGATGAAGAACTAACCATGATTGCCACCAAGGATGAGCAACACCAAAGGGTGTGGGGAAAGGATGAAGAGGGCGCTGCGTACCTTGGAAAAAAGGATGAAGAACGCGGCCGGGAAGACCACCTCAACGTGATCGCGCTTAACAAATGGGATGCGGGAAACGATGTGGATGCCACCTCCTCTCCTTCCAGCCGGCTAGAGGGAGAGGGCCTCACGTCATGCTCATGCTCAACTGCAAAGCAAAGCCAAACAATAAGGGAAACCCATTAGAAACATGAAGTGTAATATCAAATCCCGTATGTGTAAAACACGGTGAGAAATTGAGGGAGAATGCACCGGGGGAGGGTTTTTAACCCCTGTGAAAGGGTGCAAATGATAGGTGTGTGTGTTGTGATGAGAATGAAACAAAGAGATTGAAAAATCACGCAGCACAACTGCGGGAATATGCCATGCAAAACGGAGAAAAATGCAAACGTAGCAGAAACGTGCAGATTGTGATGATTTTGGAAAAGTGGAGGATGATAACTAAGAGAAGAGATGAAGAAAATGAGCCCTTGAGCATGAAAATCAAAGCCAATACTTCCCTCTGTAGGATGGGGTCGAAGAGACGAGTCGGAGATGCGGTATGGTTTCACCCCGAACCAAGAAAGAGCCCCCCGTCGCACACTACGAACTAGACAACTATATATAGAGGTGTAGAAACCCTAGGGTTAGAATTCTGAGATAAACACCCAATTTCAGAGATTTAGATGGATAAACATCTAGATAATATCAAGGGTAAGAGTCCTGGATCGATGGAAACTGAGGTGGAGGCTTATCTCCCTCGAAAATGGTGTCAACAAGGAGTCCAAGAAGAAATCGGAGTTCAGAATCATCTAGAATCTGCTCTGAGAAAATGGTTTATCACGAGACCGCCATTTGAAGAAACGGTCATATGGGTGACCGCCAGGAGACTGGGGGCGATCGGGAGGCTTCCAAGCAAAAAATTGAAGAAACGATCTTCCGGAGACCGCTACTTAAAAGTGGCGGTCTCAGTAGGACCGTCAATTGATATTAAAATAAAATAAAAATAAAAATAAATAAAAATGGTCAAAACGTAATCTTATAGGTGACCGCCTTCATGAAGGCGGTCTCCTAGGAGACCGCTATCATGAAAATAAAAATAAATATAAATAATAAAAAAACACTATTCATTAAGGACGCGGTCTCCTAGGCGACCGCATTCTCATGAACGCGGTCACCTAGATGACCGTGTTCAGGAGCCCACGCAGGAAATTTTTGGGCGCCCGTTCGGTCGCCCAGACTACCCGAATCGGTCCCGAAAGGTGGGGAATCAAAGTTAAAGGCCTCCAAAGCTCAATGGGCTTGAAAAATGGTCAAGAAATGGGCTCGAAACACGATCAAAGGAGACCCAAAAATAATGGATAATTCGAAGCATTACAAAGGAGATGAATAAGAGAAATAACTCAACTTGCAGGCTGAAAACGGGTGTCAACAGATGCCCCTCCTTGATGTCCGCTTTGCAAGGGAGCGAGCGAAAGTGGCGCGGAGGCGGAGTGAAAAGGAGATGGAGCGAAAGCGAAAGCGACGTAAAATGGAGATAAAGCAGAGATGAAGCGGAGAGAACTGAAAAGAGGGTATCAAGGCAAAAGACACCTGTCACAACCAACAAGCGATAGGAATTCTCCCGAAAATATCGAACTAACCACAAGGAATGGATGACACGGAAGACACATGTCTGGAGAACTAAACTAAGGAAAGGAAAAGGAAACATGATCAACCTCATCGGGGACACAATCCATGGACAATGAGGGGATCGGAAGAACATAGCAGAAAAGCTGGAAAAAGGAAATAAAACTGAGATAAAATCCAGATAGAAATCACGCTGGCCAACCAGGCCGAGCGGGCAGACCAGAGAAAATGATCAAATTCAGAGTGGAATGAGAATCTCTTATCCAAAAGAATTTAAGTGCAATCAACCATTTCTGAGGAGAAGCCTTTGAGAGAATCACGAGACGTGAATGCTCAAAATGACATGATGCATGCTGGGCTAAAATAAAAAAATCATCAAAATGAATGCAAAGAAAGAATAAAATAGAAAGTACTCAAGAATAATATTGCTACACTGAGGAAGATGGGGTCAAGAGTCTTCTTGCAACTACGGCGTACGAGACAGAGTCCATCGTCCCCCACCCAACTCAAACTAACGGCTTATCCAACGATTAACCGTATGCTCCTAGATCATCATTATTTTTGTTAAAGGGGAACATCACATCCCAGAGCAAACGGACAACCAGCCAGCCCTTGAGAGGCTATAATAATGTAGATACCATATAGTAATGCAACAAAGAGCAAGGATAGAGAGCCATACCTGACTTACCTGCCAAGTGAAATGAAATTTTTTTGGATTTTCATGATAAGACAACATCCATAGCGAAACAAGTGAACAAGGATGAAAACATAATAAGACAAGAACATGCCAATAAAGATGAACAAACATAATGAAAATAAACTAAACATAACATAACAAGGATGAACAAAACAACATAATGTGGACGCACTAAAATTTGAAAAGAATCGGTTCGTTTGTTGATGGGGGTTAATTCGTTTATTTAGTGCGAGGGCGTGCCAGTCATAAAGTGACGATTTATGCGGGCTTGAAAGAAGCCCGTGGTGCGCTCGTTCTGACTAGTCAGACGATTGTGTGGTTCGTGTCGGGACAGAGAATCCGCCGTACCATAAAGGCTACGACGTTAATTACATCTCCTCAGAGAGGGGAAAACGCTTGATTGATTGCTAGGAAAAGGAAAATAATTGCATAAAAACCTATTAAGAAATGCTGAAGTCCTCGTACGAGGGTGTGAAGAAAGTATCTGAGCTCATGGCGGTCATGTGTTGACCATTTAACATTCGGACGAATGTCCGGCTTGAGAATAGCATAATCGTCGCGGGAAGATCGGAACATGTGTACGTCGGGATATGACAAATTTATTGTTCAAAGGAAGGGGAAACGTTCAGTTAAATCTCGGTTAGAGCGGTCAGAAACTGATAAGTTTGTCGGCCCGGTGCAAGATCAAGCTACGACCATACTGCGGTGGGCCCCCCGCGATCGAAGTCGGGCTCGTGTGGGCATCGTCAATATTTTCGGTGCCAAGGGGGCAACGGGAGGATGTCCCGGGACCAGATCTGAGAACCAGTATGCGTTCAAAGGGAGCGGGCTATAGACCGAGGATATAGGTCAGGCAAAGACCATGATCGGGTCAGACCCGAGGTCTAAGCATGGCCCACGGAGACCTTATTGATATTCCCATGCAAAGGGTCTGGGGATGATGAGAGCCTTCTCATTCCATTCAGATTTTGTCGGTCACTCATGGACCACTTTATGTCCGGACAAAGGTCCGTGTTTGTAGCGTAAGAGACGGTGACAAACCATATAAATGTCTGCCGTGAGTACGGCAAGTTTAATGCAAGTGCGGGATTAGATCCCGATACATATGTCGGTCACTAACGGACCATTCACCGTTCGGACGAGAGTCTGCATTTGAACCATCGAAGACAACGATAAAGTCGTACGGATGTCTGCCGTGGATACGACAAGTTTAATGTGGATGCGGGATTGGATCCCGATAGAGGTGGGTCAAGCTGATGATCTATTGGCCCGAGGTGGTTGCGGACTATGGCCATATCGGGATCCCCGAGGTCCACGTCCGATACCATGGGGCATCGTTGCTTTTCTCTTCACGCACAGTCTGGGGAAGCGGATTGTTAACTGTGAAGCCCGAACTCGCCAACGTGTGCCCTCGCACGTGGATCGACCTGCGCGGTCAGGTCGCGGGGGTCAAGGGGGCAGTGCCCCTAGCGGGGGTCTCCGGGGGCGGAGCCCCCGGAAGAAAATTTTGATTATAACAGGGGTGATATTATCTTTTGTACCAGTTCTGGTTGTTCGATTTTATTGTTTATTTACCCACGGGTGTTCCACATTCTTTTATTTCACTTGTTAGCTTCAAGCCTTTTATTTTGATTGGTTGATTGTTCTCATAAGGGTGGTTCATGCGCTTTCATTTCTTTTCTTATTGCTTTAGGTCTCTTCTTTGTTTTATTCATTAGTTTCAACCCTTTTCTTCTATTTAACTAATTTATGTTTTCTTTTATGAGGCACGCCGGGTAGAGGAAGCAAATGGGCGCGTCGGATAAGGGGATGTCAAGGGGAGAGGGTGCGCCGGTTAAGGATGTCAAGGGGGGGACGCGCCAGTTACATGGCAAGAAGGAAGAGGGGCGCGCCGGATAGATGCCAAGAAAATGAAGGGGGTCAAGGGCGCGCCGGGTAGAGGAAGCCCAAGAGGGCACGCCAAAATAGGAGGTGCAAGGGCGCGCCAGTTATGGAGGGAGTCAAGGGTGCGCCGAGTAGAGGCACCCATGGGGGCGCGCCGGTTTAAGGGAGTTAAGGGGGGCGTGCCAGTTAAGGCCAATGAACAGTAAGGCGCGCCGGATTAAGCACTATTCATTCCAAGAATTTGAAAGTTGTTTTGAGTGTAATGTTATTCCAGCGCGGGGGGGTAGCACGCCGGATTAGCCTGCGTCGGATTAAGGAGCACGCCGGGATAGCTATTATGAGTTTTCTTTCATTCTCTTTGCTTCCGTTCTCGTTTCTTCAACCTACAGATTGATCGAATGGATGGATTGTTTGTTCAATTGATACTTTAGATCAATAGAATACTTCTTATCATTCGTTGAGGTGAACGAGTATGTAGATGTGAATGTTTTACTTGAAGGATTTATTATGCAGGAACTCAGAGGTTCAGGTTGATTCAGGGGTTTCAGACATACGCTGTGCTTATTCCCAGAGAGCTTAGTTTGTTCATCTATTCTTATGTGTTCTTCGTCTGGCAAAATTTGGGCAGCATCTCTCCCGGACTTAAGCTTGCCAGAGAAAAATGGGGAACACCAAACGGATTGCTCCGGGGTGAACCTCAGAACTCGGAGTAAGGCCTCCGTTAACCCATAAGTGCATGTGGAGACTCGAGGACAAGCCTTCAAGAGTTCCAGTAGCTTATTGGTGGTGATTCCTCAAAGTGGGACAAATGTGTGCCTCAAGAGGGCCATGAATGTTCATCCCTCATGTGGGTTCCTTCGAAGGCCATGCCACGGAGAGGCAGGCTTCAAAGACCCTGGATGCATGGAAGATAGGGAGAAAACGGGGGACGGGAGCTAAAGCCCAGAACCGTGCTTGCCAATAGACTTCCTTTTATTCATCCACAAGAAGGGGACGGTCGAAATACAGAAGGGGGATCTACCCTAGGGCAGAGAGAAATACATTTAGGCTCTGTTTGATAACAGGTTATGATAACTCATATGGTTAGGATGAATTATTCTTTGGCTTTTCTCTTTTTCAGTTTGATAACTTATTCTTACCTCCTAGAATAACTCATTCCTAAGAAATGGTAGAATGAGTTATTCCTAGAATAAGGACTTTTATCTTAATCGACCCCTGGTAACTTAATCCTGCTATCAAACTTGAACAAGAGTGAAAAGTTGGAATAACTCATTCTACTCGGGGCTTATTCCGTTAACAAAGCGGCCCTTAGGGGGCAAGAGGAGGAGATACATCAATGGGAGAGGGGGAATAGAGCACAAGCTCCCCCCCCCCTCGGACTCACCTCTCACTCTCCTCTCTTTTTTCACCTCTCTGGCACGGGGACGAAGCTTTCCTTCTCCTATGGTGGCCTGCCTTTCTGTTGACGAATGGACCAGCCCCCTTCTCTCTTCTTTCACCCACCTATATATAGGATGGGTTGCATTTCTTGTAGCAATGGCCAGTGGGGGAGAATTCCCGCCACCTTTTGCCTTGTTCGCAGTAACGCTGGAGGTTGACCCGCTGCGCTGGCTACTGCTGGTTCGTGGAGTACACTGACATTCTTCCAAAGACAGGACGTTCACGGATTTACTGGGAGATCTTCTACTACTTCCACAGTCAATGCATGCCTTCACCGTTGCGCTGTCGAACGGAGGTGGAGACATGGCTTGATAGCATTGGATGCTATGCCCTTTTGAGTCTGCGTCCGAAGTCGACAGGAGAACAGAGCATCGGGGCCTGGATGGGATGGCATTTAAGTTAAACCGGCGCACTGTTGTGCGCGCTGGATTAACAACATATAAAGGGGTACGTCAGACTAGCATCATGTAAAGGGGCACGCCGGATTAAGCATAAGCAATGGGGGCGCGCCGGATTTGGTAGCATATGGGAGGGCATGCCGGTTTAAGGCCCGTATAAGGGCGTGCCAGTTTAAGTGAAAGCAATGTAGGCACGGCCGTGCCGGTTTAGGCCTCGTCTCGACTTTGCGGCTTATTGGGACGGGTGCCTGCCCTCCTATGTTGCTTTAATTGTGAACCTCCGAGTCCCAATTTAGGACTTCGGGTGATTCCCAGCACGTGCCGAACCTACGTTTGAATTCCCAAGTTTCTTATGATTCGGCCCTCGGCACCGCCGACTGGGGAGCCGGGGCTATCTCTTCTGCTCGAGGGGCTTCTTTGTTGGGTGACGGAGCACCGAGGATATGTTCGTCCTGCTCGAACGGGGGTATGGAGTTAATTCGGCCTTCCCATCTTCGACTTGCTCTTGAGATGTCGAGACCTCCGTGCCACAGGAACATTCTTTTTCTTCTCTCTTTTTGACGTCCACACATAACAACATAACAAACACCACAAGAACAAACGGCAAGTGTAAGACCCTGGGTCTTTCGGATCTTTATCGAAAAGTTTCGGATCGCTTTTGTGGGTCCTGAGTTGTGTTTTACGATCTGCTTGGGTTTTTCTCTCGTACAAGTTACGGAACCCCGTGGTGTGTTTATTATTCACTTCATCGACTCGAGGATGCTACAGCTGCGTTGCATTCTTTCTGAGGATCGTCTAGACTATTTTTTCGTATTTTTCTGAATTAGTGCATTTTTGGACCAAAAATCAGATTTTTTAAAAATTAGGAAAATTCCTAATTTCCTTTTCCTATTTCTTTTCCATTCTCCTTCCTCTCTCCTCACCATCGCTCACTCTCTCCCTCACATTCTCTCTCCTCTCTCCGCGGGGCGCGCGACCGTGGCGAGGTGGCTGAGGCAGGGACGTCGTGGAGTTGACCTGGCGCGTGATGGGGCGAAGGATTGAGTGTGGCATTGGCGCGATCCCTCGGTGGATTCAAAGCCGATGTGTCGAGCTCATGAGATGGTTTTTGACGTGGTTTAGTCACTTCGGTGGGCTAGAACTTCGGTGGAAGTAGGGAGATGGGCGCCCTACTCTTCTTTTACGTTCTCCCACGATTTTGAGCCATCCGGTGCAGGAAAGAGCGGGTTTAGCTTTATTTTGGGCGAAGCATGCTTTGGGGGGGTGTGAGATGAGTTCGCCTTCCTAGGCGATGGTTTTTAGTGTAATCGGTCTCATTAGATTCCATGGCACGTTAGCATTTCATTTCCGCTGGTTTTGTGGCGATTGGTGGTCATTTGGGACCGATGTGAGCCCGGGAACCCATGTGACTCAATTAGGGTCGATTCGATGGAATCGCCCGTTTCTTGCATTTTTGGTGTCAAAATGATCCCTTCCGGTCTGTGGAAGGTTTATATGGTGTCTAGGGTTGTATCCCATGTTGGCACGTAAAATTTGATCAACGGTGATCAAGCCGCAGAGATAAAGATATGGCCCACTGAAGCATAGAAGCCGATGAAGATCAACATATTGAAGACTTCTCAAGCTGCCAGAGCCTCGAGTCATCTGGAATGAACACCGGGGACTTCGTCTCAGGAGAGTCGAGATGAATCCACAACCAACCGACAGCGCGACCAAGCCTGCCTAATGATCCAACATCGACTCCGTCATGCCGCTACCCCACACCTGTCGCCCGACCAAGGACGACGGTCTAACTGGTGGCTCGCCACCTCAATGAAGACTCTCCTGAAGAGGAAGAACGCCCTCAGCCCCTCAAAGCAAGGACCGAAGGTTCTATCAGCAGAAGTCCCCGATTACCCAGCGCGGGTACGACTTTTCATCACATTGGGCCCATCGGCGGCCAGATGATCACCCGGTCAAGGCGGAAATACCCCGGGCGGCCTATCACCACCCGTGGGAGCTACCAATGCAAGTCGAGACGAGCTGGCAATACAAGCCATGATGCCGAGAGCCGTGTCAGTGGAAAACCTGTGTGTTCGAGCTTAAGGTACACGAGCTCCAAAAGCAACTATTTGGCAGCCCGGAAGTCTCATCTGTAGTCTCTCCTATGTCCCGGCAGGACTAAGAACAGATGAAAGGTCGCAGCAACCCCTGAGGCCAGTTCGAAGCCCGTTATCGGACCCGTGTCGGGTTAAAGCGATCAAACGGTTCGAACCCGACGCACTCTTGCTAAACCGGCGTGCCCCCTTCAAATCCGGCGCGCCCCCCTTGGCTTTGGGCAGCCTCTAAACCTACGCGCATCGTTTGGTTCTAATCCGGCACGCCAAATGCTTGTCAACCGGCGTGCTAAATCTCACGTCGGATTAAGCTCGTTCGAAGGGTTTTCCTATATAAGGGACCTCGTGTTTGAGAATCAAAGGGGGGAGAGGAAGAAAGAAGAGAGGAAAAAAAAGGAGAAAGGGTATCGAAGAGAAGAAAAAAGAGAGAGAAGAAGGCTTGGAGAAGAAGAAAGAGGAGCAGAGTGCCCGCCCCATTCCGATACTCTATTCTTCCTCCGGTGAGCTGCTGCGAAGCTTCAAGGTTGGTCGGAGGGTCCCGGCGACGTCTCCCTCAGCCGTTTCCCATTCTTCCTCTGCTAGTGTAGCTCCACGGAGCATCACCCCAAAGGGAGAGGATATGAGCCCGGGGTGTTCCTCGAATTCCCCCTCTCTCTGGTTCCCCCCTGTTTTATGTTCTTTCTGCTTTTCGGGTGTGAAATCGGCCTCAGGCGACAATGCCGAGCCAAACACGTTGTAGCGTTTTCATTATACGGTTGAATCAATGAAAGGGGTGTTGCTGCTATCTTTTATTCTATCTTTTATTTGAGTTCTCGATCGCCAGATAGGCCCCAGAGCTTGGAGGCAATATCAATAATCCCCCTCCCTGGGGTTTCTTTCTTCCACTGTCGAATACGTGATTTAAATGAGCCAATGTGCTCAGATGTTCCCCCCTGGCTGGAGGGATGCTTACCATGGCATCATCCTTCGCCCTTGGGGATGGCTCCTCAGTCCGTCCCCGTTCACGATTCAGGGTTGGGAGAATGAACATCTCCGCCATTCATATCATATAGCTGTGCGTAATGGAGATGCCGTCGAGCCATTCGACATTAGGCCTCTTCCAGAAGCTCAGTCTGCTGGCCGACCTCCGGGTCTCAAGTCCAGTTTGTTGGTTCCGCTTTCAGCCTGCCCCTTCAACGAACGTGTATGCATATAGTCATCCAATGCTCGTTCCCTAATTAAATGCATTCCAATCATAATGTTCCTTAGTGATTTATCGTTTCGAGGGATTCATTGCCCGGGGAGGGGGACATCCCCATCATCTTCAATCATTGTTGAGGCACGGAGTCACATCCCTCGATGGTATGCACTCTGTGTTCTATATAATGAACATCAATAGGGTTGACCCCAACCCAACATTAAATCCACCTTCTTCTCGAGGAAGGGGTGGTGGCTGTGAGAATATCACCTCTCGTAGGCTGGCCCTCGAGGTGATGTCTCATCTTGGCTGTCCCTTAACTGTTTCGACTCGCGGAGTTGGATACCTCTGGCAGGCTAGTCCTCGGGGTCCTTCCTCTCCGATGAAGTCCGCTGGTCACCGCTTGGCATTCCCAGCCCTGAAGGAGCGTACCTCTAACTGGTGGGACTCTCCGCTTCGCCCCTGCAAACCCCCCAATCATGGGGAGGTGCTGCCAAAATTTAGACTGACAACTTAGACAAATCTACATTTGATTTGCTATGATACAATCTATTAACGACTATGCTTGAGTAATAACCTCGCATAAGTCCATGACTGCCTCGATTACAGTGCTTCTGGGGCTAAATAAATCTTCCAATCTTCAAAAAAATATCAACAAGATTTTGATAAACATGCACAAGTTTCAATCTGACTTGAATAACACTAAAACCCCTCAAATCCTCCGCGGCCCGAATCCGGCGAGCCAATTTCCGGCGCGCGCCCCCTCGCGCCGTTTTAATGTTAGACTCATAAGTTATCTCAACTTCTTGAGCCCTTATCCGGCTTGAACATGACGTGCCGTATTCAGCTCCCCCTTTGCCAGCACGCCGTTTAAGCTCAACAAACCACCGCGCCGTAATAGCCTTAGCTAACTGTCATGCCGGTTTAACCGCATTTGGCCACCACGCCATTTTAACATCTAAATAAACGTCGCACCGTTTTTAACTATTTCCTATACCTACGTTTTAATGGCGCCATTTTAGGCTTTTACCTATGCTTCGCGCGCCATTTTAAGCTCTACACCCACGCGT
The DNA here is from genome assembly GCA_022559845.1 of Amorphophallus konjac. Classification (NCBI taxonomy): domain Eukaryota; kingdom Viridiplantae; phylum Streptophyta; class Magnoliopsida; order Alismatales; family Araceae; genus Amorphophallus; species Amorphophallus konjac. The sequence goes on from CM040121.1 coordinate 157,728,413, forward strand.
ACCATGCCGGTTTCGCTCCGAGTCATGTCGTTGTACCGTTTCGATACCCTCCTCACCTCCTGGGTGATCCCCAACGCTAATAACCGAATTAAATAGACCCTGTAATTAATAAGCCAAATAATTTGGCTTGTCTAAATCGAAATTAATTGGCTTCATAGCCTCATTGTCATGATTGAGTTTAAGTATTCGCATCGCATCAATGTGTGCTTGAATGTGCGAGCCCTCGGTATATCAAATGGCATTAGTGGAAAGTCGGGCAATGCCTGGTAGGAAGCTCTTGTCATGCGAGATGATGGTCTCCAGGCCTAAGTCCTCCGCCAAGTATTGAGGGTTTCGCCCTAATAAACTGTGCATGATAGACTATAATATCTCGCATGATCATCTGCATCCTTTATTTCGGCCTCGACAGCCCATTATCTCGGCAATTAATTAAATGTTTTCCCTCCTCGTGGGGGATGTAATTAACGCCATAGCCTTTATGGTATGGCGGATTGCTGGTCCCGATCGAATCTCACTCTCGCCCGACATGGGTCAGAATGAGCGCACAATAAACTCGTCACGTACGTGACTGGCACGCCTGCGTAGTCAATCAGTTAGTTAATTACCGGTTAGTTAATGGGTTGATCGACACGTAAATAAACCAAACAAACATAATAAAATACCCCTGGTAGAACAAACGATCCCAACAAGTCTGGCACGCCCGGTGGGACCAGTGTCACCTTTCATCTTTTTGCCGATATACTTGGGTTTCGAGGCCCTCCCAAAGACTACTGATCGTCGGTTTGTTTGTCTTTTCAGGCGAACGATGACGACAACTAGGCTGATTGGTGTCGATTTCGGCCCTTCAATCGTTGCTGGTCATGCGTAAGGGTACCTGGCGGTGCCCATGGTGTTCGGCAACTTCCCTGCCGCTGTTGGCTTCCCCAACTTCCTGGGGTTAGCCTTCGTAGACATGCTGGAGGTAGAACCCTCGGAGCCTGTCGAGGGAGCTACAAAGAAGGAGGAGCCTCTGAAGGCTCGAAGCTGCAACGACTCGTCCAAGAGTCCAACCCCGGTTGCCAGCTGCCTGGTGCACCATGTTGTCTGTGGGGTCTGCCTCGATACTGTCAACAAGAACTCTAGAGGATGTCAGCGCAAACAACTCCGGAGAGGTACTGCCATGGTTATCGGATCTCTATCGCAATCTGGTAAATCCATGATGGTCGGTGGCCTACGCGTCTTCCTCGACGGGCGCGACGCACGGATAGTCCCGGACCGGGTCATCCCCGCCATCCCCATCTACAACTCATACCAAGCTCTTGCTGGAAGGAGGGCAGAAAGAGAAGAAGCCGGCCACTACGGCCAAGAAACGTTGGCCCCCAGGCCAAAGAAATTTAAACAGGTATGGGTCCCCAAAAGGGTCCAACCTGTCCATCATGCTGCACCTGTCCGCCGCCGCCCTGCTCGCGACGGAATGGAAGGAAGGAGAGGAAGGGGTCTACCCCCGAAAGAAGAAGAAGTGGTCACGGACCCTTCGCGCCGCGGAAGTTTTCGGGCCTACGCTCGCCAAGCCAACTTCCCTGCTGTGGGACGAAGATTCCAGCAACCTGCCGATAGAGCTCGACTAGCTTACATCCCTCCTGCGGGAGGTCGACCACTATTCCACGTGCTACATTAAGAACGGGGTCGAGAAGAGATGACCAATTTGGTCAAGAACTATTTCTGAGGGCTAAGCAACCCCTCGCTTGGACAGCAGCGGCTGATGCAAGCAGTCGCAACCAATGAAGACTACTGCCCTTCAATGGCAGCTGAAGAAGATGCGGGGGAAAGGATGATGGTGTCGTCGATTGACGATAATGGCTATGATGACGGCTTCGAGATCGAAGCCGATGAAGCCACCCCTAGGCGAGAAGAAACAAGAAGGACTTCTGTGTTCGAGAGGCTGACCTTCCCGCATCGGGCTAAGAGAAGGGTCCATCGGTAGAGAAGAAGGATGTAGGTCTTCACCTGCAATATGGCTGGCACGTTCAGTCGATATGGGGGACTTCCCGAAGACCCCCGTGAGCTGGCTCGATTGGCCGCAAGGCCAGGGCCGAATACTCTAAGAACGGAAGCTGCAAGGGAGCTCCTGGCGGCAACTAAAGGAGAACAACCCCTGGTCACCAATGGAATGATGAAGCTACTATTCTAACCGCCAATGTAGTGACGGCGAAAGAAGAAGATGACATCCTCCTCGACATCTTGCCCGAGGGCACGTCCGGGGAAACAACAGAGGCTATCCCCAGCACTGCAACTATGGATCTGTCGGTCCTAATGCTACTTCAAAGATACCAGCAAGAGATAGACTTGCTGAAGAAATAGCTCATGGAGAAGACTGGACAGTCATCAGCTTCCAAGCCGCCCGAAGTCCAGGGTGAATCATCCCGGGGAGCGGTTCGTCATATCGACCCTCCGCCGCTCTACACCATGTCTCAATCGTCAGAGCCGAGCATGGCGATGACTCAGCAGCGGCCACCACAGTTATAGCCGCTGATGCCACCAGTGCTCCCTCAAGTGCACCAAACACCCCCACTGCTGTGCCCGCTACAGGCGACCACCCTGGTCACCCCGTACCTGTAGCCAACACACTTCTATCCGGAGCCAGTTGACCCCATGGTCATGAACCGGATGATGGTGGAAAGGATGATCGAGCTGAAGCTTGCAGAAAGGAGTGAAGGCGATTACGTCGCATTTGATGCCTATCGGGTGCCATACCCGCAACATCATGCTGCCAAGCAGCTTCCCCCAGGGATCAACAAGACGCCCAAGTTCGACAAGTTCAACGGGAAGGGATCCCCAAAGGAACATATTGCATATTATATGACTGTCATGGGTGATCTGGCCATCGATGGGTCATACTTGCTAAAGTTTTTCGGGTCCTCGCTGACAGGGCTCGCATTTGAATGCTACTCTAGCCTCCCGACCGGGTCGATCAGCGATTGGTCAGATATGCAGAAGAAGTTCAGGGAGATATTCAATGTCACAGAGAGGGAGGTCACAATGGCTGAACTCTATTCAAAAAAATAGAGGGCAGATGAGACGGCCCTTGACTACATCAAGAGGTGGAGGAACTTCAGAATGAGATGCAAGCGGCCCCCGCATCAGGAGGACGCTGTACAAATATGCAAACAGAACCTCAGGAGAGAAGTTCTGGAAAAGATGATTGGAATGGAAATACGGTCGTTCGACCGATTGAATAATGTCATGGCCGAGGTGGAAGCCTTTCTGGCCAGACCTACCCCTACATCAGCTACCAGCATAACCCAAAAGGGCAAGGCAGTGGAGCGGCGCCCAGCTCCTAAAGAAGCGAACGCTCTTGACATCAAGGCGTTCGAACAACATAAGGATAAAGGCATGAAGGCAGTTGCCCCACAACCTACAAAAGCCCTAGATGGTAAAGAAGGTCCCTCGCTGCGGGACAAGATGAAGAAAGCCTACTCCTTCCCGAAGGACAAGACCAGAATTCTATTCAACTGGGTAACGGAGTATGGCGTGGTCACCCTGCCAGAGCCAAAGAGGTCGGAGGACCTGACGAAGAAAGACAGTCCAAGATTCTGCCCCTACCACCAGATGCTGGGGCATCCAATCGAAGACTACTGTGTTTTCAAGGACATCATCGAAGGGATGGTGAAAAAAATTGAAATAGAGTTGGGAGAGTACAAGGTGGACCCTCCTCAGCCACATGAAGCCCCTCCTAGAAGAGTAGGAGTCAACATGGTCTCCCTATATCAGGCATTGCCCGAGGAGATCTCTGAAGCAAGTACGCGGAGCACCTATGAAACTCATTTCTTGAAGCCCGTGAAAGAACAGCAGGGATGGCAGCAGGTTCCTGCGAAGCACAGAAAGAAGATGGCACCCCGCCCGAAAGTGGGGGCACATATCCGTGGTGTTACACCACGACCTGCTCCGCCGATGGCAGCACCTGTGTGGACCAATCCACCTGCAGTCATCAGAATACCTACACACAATCGGAGAAGACAAACTCCGCAGCCAGTAGTTAAGGAAACTAGTCCCGGGGTCCGCAAACTACATGACCTTATAGAAGGGCTAGATGAGTACGTGTAGCCCGAATTGAAGCCCTTACTGGTGCGGGACCATGTCCCATGGCAAGAACTGGTGCAGCTCTCACTTGAGCAAAAAGAAGAAGCTGATGCAGTATCCGATAAGGAGGGCAGTCTGTTCTGGGGGTAGGCACCTGTTGAAGCGAAGAAGAAGAAGAAACAGAAGAAGAAGAAAAGAAAGGATGTTAAGGTCGATAAAGTGCAGGTGGTCTCTTACAATACTCTATCAGCACTCTTCAACCTGCTTGAAGAGGGAGAAGAAGAGGAAATTTTCTTCACACCCTTTGCTGGGGGAGGCAAGGCTGAGGCCGCAACCGCTGCGCATGCAACCCGGTCAGGCCGGAAATGGGGGCGCCAACCGCCACCCAACCACAACATCATATTTAGGGGAGAGCGGCCCTACAAGACACCTCCCCCGGAGGTCAAGGGAGTCCAGATCCCTCCTCCGCCAGGCTTATATAACAAGAACGGGGGCAAGGTAGTCCCTTCATTCCTTGAATTTATGAAGATGTCTAAGGGGAAGCAGCTGTGCCAAGAGGCTAACCCTACACTAGGGAATGTTCACCTGCAACCAGTACAGGCTATCGAAGCCCAAGATACAGGTGGAGCTTGCCCTGCAGCAATTAATGTAGAACAGCAAGGATCCAGTGCAAGCCAGAAAGGCGCTGAGTCCGGGGCAGATGAAGCATGTCCGTCAGGGGCAGCAACTCAAGACTCTCCCAAGCCCAGGTGGGTCGAAGAGATGAAGCTTTCCAATGTCCGAGCTGGGAGCCGCATAATGAAGCTACTCAAGAAGCTCCCTGCTCAATTTACAATCTGGGAGATCCTCTCTTTGAGTGAAGAGACTCGATAGGCGATCATCACTGCTCTGCAGACGCCTGCTCATTTTGAGACCTGCTTGGCTGAAGCAATGCCGGAAGCTAGCATGACCTTCACTCCATAGGGTATGCTGCTACCTACCATCAGTCACAACAGGCCGCTGTATATGAAGGGGAACCTGAATGGAAGGGAGTTGAATAGGATTCTGGTTGATCCCGGTGCAGCGGTCAACATTCTGCCCTATAGAATATACAAGAGGCACCACTTCAACGTGCATCTCAAGAAAGTCGGGGATATGCGTAACGCCGGCTTCAATAAAAAATGTGAAGTGTCGATGGGGGTGGCGGAGTTCACACTTACCCTGGCAGATTTCACTACGACGGTGCAGTTCCATGTCATCGACTCCCGCACCTCGTACAAGGCGCTTCTCGGCCGCCCATGGCTGCATGAAAATATGGTGGTGCCCTCTACGCTCCACCAATTTATCAAATATAGTCTCCAAGGGAAAGAGGAGAGGATATTTGCAGACCTCCACCCATTCGAGGTATTTGAATGTCACTTGGCGGATGCCAACCTATATGCGGGGCCTTCTCAAAGGACCTCTGAAGCCAAGACCCCTGCGGGGGAATCAAGAAACGCATCCGGCAACGATTGATATCCACCACCGCCGCGCGGATACGTCAAGCCCAAGGTGGTCTCTCATATCATAGCATCCGGGGACGTGGGCAGAATCGCACCCCCAACATTATACCCTGAAGCTAATGAAGTGCAGGTCAGTCGGCAGCACAACTACATTGGAGTCCCGGACGGCCTCACCAAGCCGATTCCCGGCCTCAATGACCCCACTGTCGAGCCTTTCAAAACTTGGGAGGTGACACAAGTAGATGTACCCAGCAGCCTGTTCTATATGGCTGAAGAGCACCCTACTCGGGAAGACACAGATTGCTGCCTCCCCGAAGATATAAGCAATCTGTTAGTCCCCGTCAAGGGTCTGGCATTCACAACCAGTCGGATGGCCAGAATGTTTTAGAAGCAGCACATCCCCTCCGATTAGCCTCAGAAAAGCAAGGAAGCTTTCCATAAGATGTTGTATCCTGCAAGTCATGATAAGGAAATGAGACGCATCTCTCAACACCCAGGTTGGGCTTCACCCTGGAAGAATATTATTGCAATGGGCGATACGAGGTGGACACCATCTCCGCCTTCTACCCAGTGGAAGGTAGCCCACTGGTGGCAACTTTTGATGAATACCCAGTAGAAGCCGAATATGCTAAGCTGGCTCAGCCCGGAAGTCAGGAAGCGGAGACCGTGATTCCTTGCCGATGCTGGGAGCAGGTCTATCCCGAAGAAGGGGTCCTTCAAGCCAAATTGGATACTGCTAGCAGCAGCGAATCCGAAGATGTTGAAGAAACAAGGACCTCTCCCTCCAATGGAGTCCTACTAATAATGACCTCAGCACCTCTCCTGCCAATCGGGGAAGCATCAGCCGACTCTGGTCAAGAGGCACATGTTGCCGAGAGAGAAGATACCATTTGTATTGAAGATGCAACTACCCCAGAATGCGAGACCTCCTCACCCTCTGCTACAAGGCTGGAATACTGTTCCAGCCCAACAACAAGCAACCACCAGTCGGTCACGGCTGCAACCCCAACTACAAGGGCTGAAGCTACTCGATCTCTCGCCCTTGGAAACTATAACGGCAGCAGATATGCTGAGAGAACGATCTGTACGGCCACTATTAAATGAAGCAGAGGACCCCCGAGAGGCTCTGATGATGTCAAACGAGGAAGTCGAGGTCCTCGACCCCGAGGATGGTATTCCAGATTTTGTTGACCTCCAGTCGACACCTCCGGAGATAGAAGACGGAGGCCAAGCTACGGTCAATGAGCTGATAGAAGTTAACCTAGGAAATGAGGTAGATCCCAGGCATACCTTTCTCAGCGCCCAACTATCGCCAGAGGAACGGGAGCTGTACATCCAGCTGCTGCAAGAGTACCGGGATTGCTTCGCCTAGACTTACAAAGAAATGTCAGGTCTGAGCCCCGCGGTTTTGCAACATGAGCTGGCAATCAGCCCTGAGGCCGAGCCAGTGAAGCAACCACCACAGCGCATGAGGCCGGAGCTCATCACTCAGATTTGTACAGAAGTCAACAAGCTCATTGACGTGGGGTTCTTCGAAGAAAATAAGTACACCATATGGCTGGCGAATATCGTCCCTGTGAAGAAGAAGAATGGATAGATCCGGATATGTGTTGACTTCCGAGATCTGAATAAAGCCTATCCCAAGGATGACTTTCTGGTGCCAATAACAGAAGTCATGATTGATGCTACAACCGGACATGAGGCCCTGTCATTCATGGATGGGTCGTCCGGCTATAACCAGATATGGATCGCGGAACATGACCGGGTCCACACTGCCTTCCGAACCCCTAAAGGCATCTATCACTATAAGAGGATGCCGTTCGGACTAAGGAATGCTAGCGTAACTTATCAGCGTGCAATGACCAAAATATTTGATGAGTTGCTCTACCACAAGGTTGAATGCTACATAGTTGATCTGGTGGTCAAGACCAGAAGAAAAGAAGACCATCTGCAGGACCTCCGGATCATTTTTCAGAGGCTGAGGCAGCATGAATTGAAGATGAACCCTATGAAATGCGCGTTTGGAGTGTCAAGCGGAAAGTTCTTGGGTTTCATTGTCAGATATCGGGGAATCGAGATAGACCCCGCAAAGATCAAAGCGATTCGAGAGCTACCTGCACCAAGGAACCTCTCCGAGCTGAGATCACTGCAGGGCCGCTTGGCTTATATCCGGCGGTTCATTTCCAATTTGTCAGGGCGATGCCAGCCTTTCCACAAATTGATGATGAAGGATGTTCCCTTTTACTGGGATGAAGATTGCCAGACAGCCTTTGAGAAGCTGAAAGACTATCTGAAGACTCCTCCAGTGCTGGGTGCACCGGTGAAAGGACGGCCGCTGATATTATATATAGCAGCCACACACAACTCTCTGGGGGCAATGCTGGCCCAGAATAATGAAGAAGGGAAAGAGCAAGCTCTCTACTACCTCAGTCGGAGACTGGTTAGGGCTGAGGAGAAATATACTTACATTGAGAAGACCCGTCTATCACTAGTTTTCGCAGTCAAGAAGCTTCGACATTATATGTTGTCACATGAAATCAGCCTGGTATCCAAAGAGGACCCGCTGAAATATATTATGTCCCAGCCGGCACTCAAGGGTCACTTGGACAAATGGGCGGTCATCCTTATGGAGTTTGATATCTTCTATGTGCCGCGAAAGGCTATCAAAGGCCAAGCTATTGCAGACTTCTTCGCCGAACATCCGGTACCGGAAGACTGTCCGCTAGAACCGGAGCTTCACGAAGATGAAACCCTAGAAGCCGCTCAAGTGCAGCCCTCCTTGTGGCAGCTATATTTTGATGGCGCTTCCAGAATTGACACCTCGACCACTGGGTCTTCCAGGCTCAGAGCAGGGGCAAGGATAGTACTGAAATCCCCAGAAGGAGAAGTGGTGCACACATCCTGCTCAATAAACAAGCCTTGCACAAATAATGAAGCAGAGTATGAAGCCCTGATAATCGGGTTGCAGATCGCACTGTCCATGGGAATTCAAATGCTGGAAGTATTCAAAGACTCCATGCTAGTTATAAAACAGCCGGAAGAAGAGTTCGATGTGCGAAAGCAAGAGCTCCTCCCCTACCATCAGCTGGCAACCCGCCTGATGTCAAGATTCTACTTCATCAGCATCAAGCATGTCAACCGAGGCTAGAATGCTCAAGCGGACGCCCTCGCTAAATTGGCCAGTTCTTTGGCAGTCCCGCCAGACTCAAGCCGAAACATAATAGTGATCAACTGCCGGTAGGTCCCCAGTGTGACAGAGGTCTTGGCCAACGAACAAGAGATTGAGGTGGCAGCCGTCGAAGAGGTTCAACAGCCCAATTGGCGAGAACATCTCCTACGGTGGTTTCAGCACCAGCAGCTCCCAAAAGAAAAAGAATAAAGAATGAAACTCCTGAGGGTCAAAGACTCTTACGAGGTGAGAAACGGAACCTTGTTCCGAATAATGGCGGATGCCCGAAGGAAAGTTCTACTTCGTTGCTTGTCTTCAGCAGAAGCTAGGCAGGTGATGCAAGAAGTCCATGCGAGTTCAGCGGGAGCACATCAGGCTGGCCCAAAGATGAAAATTGAGATAAAGAAATTGGGTTACTATTGGCCCACTATATTTGATGACTACTGCAAGTTCGTCAAGGCTTGTCAGAAGTGTCAAGAGCACGCCAATGTGTCAAGAAGACCTCCAGTGCCACTACATCCTACCCTACTGAGCTGGCCGTTTGCTCATTGGGGCACGGACGTGGTAGGGCCACTGCCAGCATCTTCGTCAGGGTGCAAATACATCTTAGCAGCTACAGATTACTTCTCTAGATGGGCAGAAGCAGTTGCATTAAGAGATGTTATGGGAGAACTGGTTGTAAGATTCTTTCGACAGAACATAATATTCTGGTTCGAGATTCCCAGCCGAATCATCTCTGACAACGGCAGCCATTTCAGGAACCAGAAGGTTTACCAGCTAGCCGACAAATACAAGAGGGCATTGCAGGCAACCCGAAAGGGCGTTGCAGGCAAAATCGGGTACCCCGCCACGTGAAAACCCGGAAGGGCGCATGGGCAAAAGCAAGAGGGGGCTGACTTTGGCGAAAACCTGAAAGGGCGCTTGAGTCAGTAATGTGATAAAAAAATGGTAAAAAAAATGAGATGAATGAAAAATGGTGATGAAATGAAAAGATGATGTAGTAATGAGATTACCCTCGTTCGTCATTCCACTCCCATCTACCTTTTCGACCCTTGTCACCATCGGCAAGATCGGTCACTACTCTTTCGGTCCTTGTCACCATCGACAAGACCGTCTACCCTTTCGTTCCTTGTCACCATTGGCAAGACCATCTACCCTTTCGGTCCTTGTCACCATCGACAAGACCGTCTACCCTTTCGGTCCTTGTCACCATCGGCAAGACCATCTACCCTTTCGGTCCTTGTTACCATCGGCAAGACCGTATACCCTTTCGGTCCTTGTCACCATCGGCAAGACCGTCTACCCTTTCGGTCCTTGTCACCATCGACAAGACCGCCTACCCTTTCGGTCCTTGTCACCATCGGCAAGACCATCTACCCTTTCGGTCCTTGTTACCATCGGTAAGACCGGCCATCCATTTCGACCCTTGTCACCATCGGCAAGATCGGTCACTACCTTTTCGGTCCTTATCACCATCGACAAGATGATGCGGGACGAGGCCACGGACACGACAAGCTCGTGACTGCCCCTTAACGAGGGAAGCGTCGGATGTGCGCGGTTGAGAAACCGGCTGTGAGCTAGGGTGGTCGGCTCTCACTCGTGCCCGGATCGGGTCACGGGACGGTAACGCTCTCTCTCGCAGCAGCGGTGATATAAATAGAAAGCGAGCTAATTACCCTATCATGCTCTCTAGCAGTGGCATAAGCAAGCATATATGAAAATTAAGCAAAATGCCAAGTAAGGGAGCGAATGCGATACCTCCACGCGCTCGGCGTGGGGACGACGGGCCCGGCCGAACTCGTGCTCCCGGGACAGTTAATACATGAATATTACAGCAATGGAAATATGCCCACTCCATGCAGGGAGGTAAAGGGCGACACCAGGGGCCCGGGAGGACCGAATTCGGGATGACGGGCAGCTTCGTGTGTTGATTCGGCTACACGCGTGATCACAACCGTGGGGCCCACGTGCTGTCTGGAGGGGTCGTGTGGGACCCGGTGGCGCCGCTGTAGTGTGGACACTTAGGGAAGTGTTCCATGGGCTGGCGGCACACCGGAACATCGCCCGGGGGTCGGGCGGTTCCGATCGGCACCCGTCGGGTTTGCTGTCCACGGACTGGTGGTTGCTGTTTTACAGCGCGCGCTCCGGCGAAACCGGCCGCTGCGATCAATCCCGACGTCGGATCGGGACGCGTGAGCTATCGTTGGAAAGATCTCTTCAAATGTCTCAATCTAGACCCAGATAGATCTGCTGGATCTGGTCGGATCAGAACTTTAATGAATTTACAAGCCCTTGTTGTACAGTAACCGAAACCTCAGATTTGCAGGGTACTTGTCTGAGAACCACCATTGACCGCCTAGTAAACCTCCGATTCAGCTCTTGAGCTCTTATTTAAAGTTGTAGGGGATCAAACCACGGAACAGGGAATATTTTTGGAATTTGATTTGGAGGTGGTGGTGATTTACTATGATTTTTGGGGTGACTGGTGGTCGGATCTGGGAACAGGGGGACAGAACTATAGCTGGGACTGAGAACGATTTTTAGAAAATATGAAATGGACGAACCAAAAATTGAGAAAAATCGTGGATGAAGGGGTGGATGGGTGTAACCTCCAGTAAAATTGGGCGAACCAAAATAAATCCAAAAGTGGACCTACGACATGAAACTCAGGGCTACTATCACTGTAGACAGTGACAGAACAGATCTGAGATTGAGAGATGAACGAAAAGGTAAAAATATGAAACGGTGTATTTGGAACCTAATGTTTTTTGTGGAGAAGGGGCTAGAAGATAGGAACCAACCCTCAAAATTTCAAATCGATCAGAACTCGTGGCTGGCTTTAGGAATTCACGAACCACACCTCTTTCCAGCAGGACAGAAACTTGATGATGATTCTACGGCGGCTCGAAGGTGGCACGAACGGCGGCGGCGGCGGCACAGACGATCACCGGAGATAGAGGGGAGGGGATTGAAGATAGAACCACTCTAGAATTTGGGGTTGGAGAAGGAAGAACACCAGGGGAGAGAGGAGGGGCTCAAGAACACTCCTAATTTTCTAACAATTTTCTCTTCATTTCTTCATTAATCTCTAATGACACTATACATAGGCTTATATAGAAAATGACAAGGGGTGGGGGGCTGATAATTTCGTGGGAAATAAGTCATTTTCTTTTCCCATGTGGTCAAAACTCAAAAAAAATAAATTACATATGAATGGAGCACTCCTTTGACTAGGTAGGTAAGGTAGGTGGCCAACCTTTGAAATTTTAACCCCTTTGTCTCCCATGTGGTCAATTAGCATTCAAACCTTCTAGATGGCCACCTAGGATGGTTGACCAGCCCCACATGGATGAGGTGGACCAATGGGGAAGGGGAGGGGCCCCCCTAACTGGACCTACTACACATTTTCATAAAAACCCACACAATCCTAGGGAATGACACATTGGCTTACAAAGCCTTACAATTGTACATGTACTTTCCCATGGATATAAAAATAAACTAAAGGACATAAATGTAAAATAAAATGTACATGCTCGGCGTCGATTCCCATCAACTCTCCCCGGGTGGGAGGAACTCGACCCCGTCGAGTAGGGGTAAGGATGCTCGAATACTCCGGCGGATCCGTCACTGTGCCAAGTAACGCGGGTACGCTCCACTCCAAGTGACCGTCACCTGCTCATTCCATGTATAATCGATATGCACAAACTGCTGTGGGCTAAAGGTGGACACTCCGAGTGGGGTACTCTCAAAAGGGAAGGAAGCAGCTCGAAGACTCACTAGGAATCACCGCTGAGTCCCAATAGGTGACTGATCCGGGTATAGATGTAGAATCGACCCAATACTCATGAAGTGAGTCCACTCGCCTCTTACTCATAAGAGACCGACAACGAGCTTGCACAAGACACTTGCAGACTCACCATGCAATACACACAAATCATGCAAACAAACCACACAAAACAAACCACACAAGGAAAACACACCGACTCATATATGACCCTAGACACACCTAATGTTAGTCCGACCTGTACATGGGTGACGGTGGACCAGGACACCCGAATATGTGCCATGCATGCATGTTATGCAACTGGGAATGGATGGCATGGGGAACACCTATACGTCGGGCGTGGTTATGCGTGGATGGTCTTTTGTATGTGGGTGACTCGGGTGGTTTAGAAGGGCCGGGTGTAGGTGGGTCGGGATTGGTGGATGTAGATGGACCATCCCGAGGGGAAGGGGCATAAAAGTGGGCTTCCTTGAAGAAGGGGAGTACGGGTGGTAACTCGGGAAGCCTAATAGTGAAGGGGTCAAAAGGGTCAAAGAAGGTATGACCCCTTGTGGTGGGTTCCCATAAGTCACGGTCCCACGTGTAGAGGGTTTGAAGATGTGGGTAGTCACCTTCTTGAATTGTAACGGGTGGGACGGGGATCGTAGGCAAGAAGTATGATTCCTCCCTCGGACAAAAGGGTATGAATTCGGGCTCGTCCGGTAAGGGGAGGAGTAAGAGGATCTCCGTGGTGACACAACCCACGGTGCACTCGGAGGTAATGGACCCATAGGCCGGATGGGTGAAGCTAATACTAGCGGGTTGGTCGAAGCCTCGGGCCAATAAATGTGTAAAGCTCAACTGTCGGTCTAACCCTTTAAGAAGGTCGTCTAATGTGTCCACATAGTGACGAGACCGGAAGGTGGTATGAAATGAGTTGCTTGAGACTAGTGGTAGTGTGGGGTCCATTGATGGGAAGGGAGGTGGGACCAAGCCATCCTTGAGCCAACTAAGAAGCGGCTCGGCTATGAAAAGCGTACCCGTTAGAAATACGGGTGGCTCGGGCCTTGGTGGTTCCAAATGAGAGGATTCCGAATCAAATTCGGAAATAGAGATGGATGACATTGGAACTCTCTATAGTGGTGAAGGTCATGGTGTAGGCGGCTGGGAGGTGGATGCTTGTCGAAAGCCATCATACCGAGAAAAGTGTGACTCAAATGGTTCGACCACTAGAGCGACCGAATAGGATTCCGCTAGAGAGAATGCATTGCGGATAAGACATTCCAATTGGAAGTGAAGGCGCAAACCTCTCCGGAACTGAAATGCGGCCGTGTTGCTCTCCTCTCCCAAGCCATGTTCCAACCAATACTTATGATATGCCCGAATGTACTCGGACACGGACCTATCACCTTGGACGGGTCGACATGGGTTGGCCATAGTTGCCAAAATACGGGAATGGATCCCTAGGAATGGATATGCAAATCCATTTGGGCAAGACACTAGACACGACCCTAAGTAATGCAAAGTTGGAATGCATGCACACTAAGGACCCTAGATGTAAACCAAGACTCGATACGTGGCGGAGATAATTGACCCGAAGGTCACTCGCGCAAGTGTGCGGCCTTCCCGATAGGCGTAGCCTAACGTTCGGACAACACCTTTTGATATACCGAGTAAAGGGATGTAAATACAAAAAGACACTTTTTTTTGTTTTGAAACAATGATGACCCTAAACACGACTTAGACCGACTAATGACTAGACGTAAATGACACTTTTTTTCTTTTCTTTTTTGACACCCTAGACTCAACTCGCTCTGATACCAAATTGATGCGGGATGAGGCCACGGACACGACAAGCTCGTGACTGCCCCTTAACGAGGGAAGCGTCGGATGTGCGCGATTGAGAAACCGGCTGTGAGCTAGGGTGGTCGGCTCTCACTCGTGCCCGGATCGGGTCACGGGACGGTAACGCTCTCTCTCGCAGCAGCGGTGATATAAATAGAAAGCGAGCTAATTACCCTATCATGCTCTCTAGCAGTGGCATAAGCAAGCATATATGAAAATTAAGCAAAATGCCAAGTAAGGGAGCGAATGCGATACCTCCACGCGCTCGGCGTGGGGACGACGGGCCCGGCCAAACTCGTGCTCCCGGGACAGTTAATACATGAATATTACAGCAATGGAAATATGCCCACTCCACTCAGGGAGGTAAAGGGCGACACCAGGGGCCCGGGAGGACCGAATTCGGGATGACGGGCAGCTTCGTGTGTTGATTCGGCTACACGCGTGATCACGACCGTGGGGCCCACGTGCTGTCTAGAGGGGTCGTGTGGGACCCGGTGGCGCCGCTGTAGTGTGGACACTTAGGGAAGTGTTCCCTGGGCTGGCGGCACACCGGAACGTCGCCCGGGGGTCGGGCGGTTCCGATCGGCACCCGTCGGGTTTGCTGTCCACGGACTGGTGGTTGCTGTTTTACAGCGCGCGCTCCGGCGAAAACGGCCGCTGCGATCAATCCCGACGTCGGATCGGGACGCGTGAGCTATCGTTGGAAAGATCTCTTCAAATTCCTCAATCTAGACCTAGATAGATCTGCTGGATCTGGTCGGATCAGAACTTTAATGAATTTACAAGCCCCTATTGTACAGTAACCGAAACCTCAGATTTGCAGGGTACTTGTCTGAGAACCACCATTGACCGCCTAGTAAACCTCCGATTCAGCTCTTGAGCTCTTCTTCAAAGTTGTAGGGGATCAAACCACGGAACGGGGACTATTTTTTGAATTTGATTTGGAGGTGGTGGTGATTTACTATGATTTTTGGGATGACTAGTGCTCGGATCTGGGAACAGGGGGACAGAACTGTAGCTGGAACTGAGAATGATTTTTAGAAAATATGAAATGGACGAACAAAAACTTGAGAAAAATTGTGGATGAAGGGGTGGATGGGTGTAATCTCCAGTAAAATTGGGCGAACCAAAATAAATCCAAAAGTCAGGGCTACTATCACTGTAGATAGTGACAGAACAGATCTGAGATTGAGAGATGAACGAAAAGGTAAAAATATGAAACGGTGTATTTTGAACCTAATGTTTTTTGTGGAGAAGGGGCTAAAAGATAGGAACCAACCCTCAAATTTTCAAATCGATCAGAACTCATGGCTGGCTTTAGGAATTCACGAACCACACCTCTGTCCAGCAGGACAGAAACTTGATGACGATTCCACGGCGGCTCGAAGGCGGCACGAACAGCGGCAGCGGTGGCACAGACGATCACCGGAGATAGAGGGGAGGGGATTGAAGATAGAACCACTCTAGAATTTTGGGTTGGAGAAGGAAGAACACCAGGGGAGAGAGGAGGGGCTCAAGAACACTCCTAATTTTCTAACAATTTTCTCTTCATTTCTTCATTAATCTCTAATGACACTATACATAGGCTTATATAGAAAATGACAAGGGGTGGGGGGCTGATAATTTCGTGAGAAATAAGTCATTTTATTCCCCCATGTGGTCAAAACTCAAAAAAAATAAATTACATATGAATGGAGCACTCCTTTGACTAGGTAGGTAAGGTAGGTGGCCAACCTTTGAAATTTTAACCCCTTTGTCTCCCATGTGGTCAATTAGCATTCAAACCTTCTAGATGGCCACCTAGGATGGTTGACCAACCCCACATGGATGAGGTGGACCAATGGGGAAGGGGAGGGGGCCCCCTAACTGGACCTACTACACATTTGCACAAAAACCCACACAATCCTAGGGAATGACACATTGGCTTACAAAGCCTTACAATTGTACATATACTTTCCCATGGATATAAAAATAAACTAAAGGACACAAATGCAAAATAAAATGTACATGCTCGGCGTCGATTCCCATCACAAGACCGTCTACCTTTTCGACCCTTGTCACCATCGATAAGATTGGTCGCTACCCTTTTCGACCCTTGTCACCATCTGCAAGATTGGTCACTAACCTTTCGGTCCTTGTCACCATCGACAAGACCGTCTACCCTTTCGGCCCTTGTCACCATCAGCAAGACCGCCTACCCTTTCGGTCCTTGTCACCATTGGCAAGACCGCCTACCCTTTCGGTCCTTGTCACCATCGGCAAGACCGTCTACCCTTTCGGTCCTTGTCACCATCGGCAAAACTGGTCATCCTCTTTGACCCTTGTCACCATCGGCAAGATTGATCACTACCCTTTTGGTCCTTGTCACCATCAACAAGACCGTCTACCTTTTCGACCCTTGTCACCATCGGCAAGATCAGTCGCTACCCATTCAGTCCTTGTCACCATCGACAGGACTGTCAACCCTTTCGGTTCTTGTCATCATCGGCGAGATCATCTACCCTTTGGGTCTTTGTCACCATCGGCAAGACCGGCCATCCTCTTCGACCCTTGTCACCATCAGCAAGATCGGTCACTACCCTTTCGGTCCTTGTCACCATCGGCAAGACCATCCACCCTTTCGGTCCTTGTCACCATCGGCAAGACCGTCTACCTTTTTGACCCTTGTCACCATCGACAAGATCGATCGCTACCATTTTCGGTCCTTATCACCATCAGTAGGACCGTCTACCCTTTCGGTTCTTGTCATCATCGACGAGACCGTCTACCCTTTGGGTCTTTGTCACCATCGACAGACCCATCTACCTTTATGGTCCTCCCTTGTTACCATCGGCGGGACCGGTTGATATCCCCTTAACTCAGGATTTGCCTACTTTGCATCAGGTGTCTACCCGATGTCGAGAAATGAGTCGCTGTCGACCCTCGATGAGATCGGTTGGTGTTTCCTTTCAACCCGAACCTTACGTTCGTGTTCATAGGCAGACTTCTCTCTACCATGAACATTTGCCCCCTCGGCGAAATCCACCAATAAACCCCTATTCCTATCTTTCGGCCCCTGGCGGCCCCCCCGACCTTCCCTCATTATTCTCCAAAGCTTGGCCCAGATGGATCAATAGTCCCGAGGAAAAGTTGCGTCGTGGTGGAGCGAACCCCTCGACCCTTCCCTGAAGGTGCGAGCGCTCTCCTACTCTAGCGACTGATATACTCTGGACCAGATGAATCCATTCAACAGACTGATATGCAAAGTAAGGGAACGAAAGTTTCCATTCAAATAGCAAAAAAAAGGGGGATACATGTTACCCGGGGCATAAATCCCCCGGAATACATAAAAGCTCACAAAGGAAAGGGGGGGGGGGAATAAAATGACAGGGCTATTGCAGTGAACGGCGGAAGACGTCCTCAAATTCTGGCAGCCCCAGAGATAGAAAGCGGGCCAGTTCCTGTAAATGGTCTTCCTCATCCCGCAGTCGCGCCAACTTCTCCTCGAGGGACGCGGCTTGCCCTCCTGCCAGCTCAGCTGCCTCTGCATGCTGGACCCACAATTGATCGGACGATGCTAGCTCCGCCTTAGCTCGGTCAAGTTTGGCGCGAAGCTCAGCTATCCAAATCTTCAAGAAAGTTCGGCGCCATCCATAGTCGTCTGCAGCATCCCGCATCTGCCGGGAAGTTCCTCTCAGTGATTGGAGGGCGGCCTGACACTCCATCGTTTCAAGCTTTGCAGCCGCCGTTTGATCTAGTAAGCTGCGGCTCATAAATTCCCTCCTGTTCACATGCCTCAGGAGCAAGACTACCCGCTGCACCCAGTCCTCCATGGGGCAACCGAAAGCTATCATGGTACGGGAGAGATGCTCTACAAGGACCCTCAGCTGTGCATATGTTAATTCCAGGCGAGCCGTCAAGGTTTCCCGCAATGTCTCCAAATATTGCCACACTAGGTCGCTTGAGGATTGCAGAGCAACTGACGGCGTATCCGGGAGCTGAAATTCAACCTGGCTGTCGACGGCGGCCCAAATATCGTCACTCGGAGCAGAAGATGAGGACGGCATGTCTTGCAAGGTGCCCGCACCTGGACTGGCCTCCGCGAATAGTACAACGGCAGAATTATCAATGACTACCACTTCTCTCCCAACCTCGGGCGAGAGTGTCACGTCTGAGCCTTGGATGGCAGAGAGCGGTTGGTCACCACTTCCACCCCCTCCAGCTACCACCAGTGATGATTCGGTGGCAGGGGTTAGGGTCAGCAAGCTCCCGATCACCCTTTCCACAATTTCTCCTTCCTCTGCCCCGGGAAGGCTCTCATCCAGTTGAAATGGCTCGTCAACAACGACAAGCTACTGCTGCTCCGGAGCCACAGCCGACGGCTAACACCCGGCAATCATCTCCAGCGCCTCCGGGTCCGCTACCATCATATAATACTTCGGATACCTCAGAGCTATGAGCCTCAAGACCAGAGGAAACAAGGGCGGATCCGCACTGAGAGGCGGCAGAGGCACCTTCGCGGTTATCATCGGCAAGGTGACCTCGGCCTGTCCAGCAGGAGCCTGCAAAAGGAAGGGAGCATAAGAATCTCGAAAGACCAGCATAATGGTCAGACGAGAATAAGCATAAGGCTAAAAGACGGGGGTAGTCTTCACCTTAGCCGGCACTAGGCTCAGATCTGCAGCAGCGGGAGCCACTATCTCCGTCCCTCCTGACCCTTTCCCTATTGAGGGACCCGGCGGCCCGAAACTACTCGGCGTCAGCCTTGGAGAACTGAAGGTCGTGAAGTCACTTTCGTAGGTGGAAGACACTGCGGCATCCTCTGCCTCGGTTCCCGTAAAAAGAAAGTCCTCGTCGCTTGAGCCGCTGCCATAGTCCAACTGCTCCGATGAAGATGAACTTTGGACCACCAACAGGTCTTTCTCTTGCAACGCCGGTTGTCCTTCACTTGGAGGGCCTCCTGCCGGAACTTCTGGTTCGGCGGGGGCCTGCTCAACTGACTCGGTGGCAGGGATAACGGGCGAGCTGGCCTCGGGGATAGATTGGCTTTCTAAAGTCACTCCCGGTGCTGCGGAGATTCCTTCAATGGACTCCGTTAGTGGTGCTGCGGAGATTCCCTCAATGGACTCCATGACAGGGGGAGAAGGCGGCCGAGTCTCGACGGAAGTTGAAGAAAATGAAGTGCCCATGTAAGCACAAGAAATAACAAAATACAAAGTCCGCGACTAGATGGGCCATCAATTACCTCCTATCTCATGACTGGGCGTCGGAGAAGGCAGGTCTACCTACACCACATCTTCTCTCTCTCCGGCTCTCGCTGAGGTGGTGGCCGCTTGCGCGGCCATCGCAGAAGAAGCAGTTGCATTTGCAAAAAATTGAGAATTGATCTGCGTTGCCAAGACGACGACTGGGCACAAGACAAGAAGTGTACCTCGGGTCACACGAGCTGAGGGACGAGAGGCCTCGAATTCTTTGAAGGAGACCACTCTCGGAAGAACATCCGCAGGTGCTGGCTCCGCAGTCTTCTTCCCGAGGACCTTGTCCGCTTCCGGGAATCACCTGGGGGAAGTGGCGTCGTGGTCAGGGGAGCTTCTAGGACCCCGAAGTGTGCCGGCTTCTTAGCCTTTATTAGCAGCTCCCGGAGATGCTTGGTCTCCTCCGAAGAAAGTCGCACTACACACAGGCAAGGAGAAGTGACATGCACAGTAGCAGAAAGGGAAAGCCTGGAACTGAAGAAAAGAAAAGGGAGAAATATACGTGCCGGTCCCGTATAAAAAGGGGAAAGCGGCCAATAGAATAGAGAGGGCTCTTTGTCCCTAGAAGCAGCTTCGCGGACCAGCCAACATATGTCTCCTATTGTTTCACACTGGTCAGCTAGCAACCCAAGGTCCTCATGGCCGCGTGAAGATAAATGGTAGTATAAGCTGAGGTGGTCCAGCCCCCACCCATCTGCATACTTGAAAGACAAAAGAACGGGTTGGCCCAGTATGCCTTCACTGGGGCCACCCACTAAAATCCTATGGGAGCGCAACAACGCGAACAACCAAGGGGTACCATCGTAAAGCTCCGGCCTTTGGTCCTCTTTCTTGATAAAAGTTCTGTATGGATAAAGTCGATCGCTCTCGGGGTGCCAAGAAGCTGTAGAAGGTGTCAGCTCCTCCACTGGCAAAAGGATTTGTTGGAGGACCAGTCGTTCGCTACTCACACGGCACAGGCCTTGGAGCGTCTTTAAAAAGACGTCTTTGCTGATCTCCGGCAGTTGTGGCTCGACCTTGGACGTACCCTATCTGGCAGCCTTCCTTGCCTCCAGGTAGTTCGATACTGAAGTGTCCGTCTGGGATTTCAGCCGCTTCAAATAAGCCGGGTCAATGTCCAGAGTCGGCACTGGTTGGGAATCCAGAAATTTACATTTTGTAATAGCCCAGCACTTTCTCCTCGAGTTTCTGTAGAAGCCTGTACGTGCATTCCACCACTTAATGTACTCCAGGGTCACACGGGGAAAGCGCAGGGACTGGAGCTCTGAATGAAACCGCCTCTCGATGGTGAAAGTAATCCCACCAAATGCTGGCCTCGTCATTCGATACCTGACCGGCTCGAGCCCTGTTTGGTAGTGCAAACTGGGTTGAAGTAGCTGGGATATGCTGATCATAGCCAAAGTTCTGACTGAATCGGAAAGGATAGTAAGGCTCCAGCCACAAGAGTCCGCTCTTACGAAAAATCAGGACGCTCGGTCTTATAGACAGCGCCCAATCTATCAACTCTGACTCCAAGATCGGCCTTGTACACTTGGCATCAGAAATAGGGTGGACATATTCTTCCACCTCGTGCATGCAGCACTCCCTCATCCTGTTCACTAGGGGGCTAGAATGAGCCGCCAAACTCCAAAAGTGCAGGACTCCCGGGGAATCCAGTGGAACCTTGGTGAGCTTTCCACGTATAGCAAAAGGCTGGTCCGCTACTCGTGTCGGCTCAACACTGGCGAACTCTATCATTCTGGGGACCAGCTGTGCCGACTGAAGAGACCGAGGAGGAGCCTCTGGAAATAGGGTACAGACCCAGGCGTTGAAGAAATGCAGTGAGCCGACCCTCCGAAGACTCCTGGGAAGACGCGATCGGTGCAGGTCTCCCAGCAACTTGTATATCAGGCACAATGCAACGGGGCAAAGCGAGAGCTTCATGCCCCAAGCCATCAAACAGGCGGGATAAATAGCCTCCACCCTAATCACGCTCTCGTCACCTTGTGGCAGAGCGAAAGAACAAATCCAATAAGTAAGAAAAGCAGCACAATGAGTGACTGCGTCTACACCCCTGGGGTTGGGGCCTTCGGGTTGACCTCCCCTCGAAGTCGAAGGGTAAGCAGTCTACCGCCGGACCCTTTTTTTCCGCTGAACTGGAGCTGGCACCACAGAAGGGAAATCTATATATTTCTACTCTCCCCTGAAGAAATACTGAAGCCATGTGCCCATCCGCACACGCCTTTTCTCTCCGGGCTTCCTCGCCCCCTTCGCTTCATGAGAGGAACAGTAGAGGCTGCGGTACGCCTTCATCAAGTAGCGGTAGGTGAAACCCGTCAGATACCGCCCTTCTCCATCTGTCTGGTCCTTCAACCAGTCTGGCCAGCAGACTTCTTCATACGGCTCACCGTCTATCGGGAGGTCGTTCAGCTACGAGAGACTCCAGAGGTTTAAGGACGTCTCTCCTTCCGAAGAATAGAAGGTGTTGTACTCCGGGCAAAACACCTCGATCATGTCGCAACAAAGACCCTTCGAGATGGGGTAGCGATATCTGGAGGCGTATACACTATGATACACACGCACCCTGATTAGAATGGGTGCATACTGCTGCAAGACAAAGTCGGTGAACTCAACTGCTCCCTGCCTAAAAGCATGGGCATCGGTGGCCTTCAGGTCAGCTAACCACCCCACAGAGATCTGGTGCTTGAACCGGACCGCCAGGCAGTCCACCAAGAAAGGCTCATCTCTATATCCCCACTTGAGCAGAGCCAGGAATAAACCAAAAGATGGCTTCTCCCGGTCTACCCGACCTGCGGTCTCGTTCCACCTAGCCAGAACGAATTTAGGGGCTCTGGTCAACCGCCCATCCTACGGAGACAGCTCCTGCAGCCCGAGTACAGGACCCCACTTCCTCGGTTCGTCGGGCAGATAAATGGGTCTCCCTCTTACGACGTAGTCATTGAAACTGTCCCGTTGATGCGGGACGGAAGGGGGTGGGTCTTCTTCTTCAGATGGCGCTAGGTAAAGCTAGCGCCTTCATCCCTGGGTAGGCAGTTGCCGAGATGATCTTTGGCCTGCCAGTGGACTTGATTCCCATCAAAACCCCTCCACTTTGGAAAGGTTCGTCCTCGAACCTCGTAGCTCAAGACCCCAGCCTGTGAGAATAGCCTAGTTCCCTAAGCTCTGATACCAAGTTGATGCGGGACGGAAGGGGGGGGTCTTCTTCTTCCTTCTGCTCATAGTCGCACTATACCCATTACGCGCGTTCTGAAGAACGCGCTATATCATTTTCGTGCGTTCACAGACAACAGTAGAACGAAGAACCTCGACGTTGGGGCTCCTGTGGATGACTCTAGGGGATCAAAACACAAGGGGACAACACACAGGAGGGTAGACAACACACGGGGGATGCTTAAAATGAAATCAAACCAAGCAAATCCTATCTAGGATAACTTTTGTGAAGGCGGATGTGGGGGTGAGTGGCAAGGGAAGGAGGGTGGACGTGGGTGATGTTAGGGCCTAGAGAGGCTTGGCTGGGGCCTCACACTCGAACCCATCGCAGGTACGGTGCAACCGAGCTCCATCCAGATCTTAACAACACCTTTGGTGGAGGTGGGGGTGGATGAATCGTGGTTGGAAGAAGATCAAAGCTCCGAATGGAGCCTCACACTCGACCCCGTCTCGGAGCCGATGCACCCGGGGCTTCGATCGTCCTCCATTGAAGGGGAGAAGGGGAGGATCAAGGAGATAGAATTGGGCCTCGTGCCCAGAGAGGATCGGAGGAAGGGGGTGGTTTCCAAAGATTTGGAGGAATAGCCATGGGCTTCCTCAAGAACACTCATACTTCAATTCATTGATTCATACTTCGATTACATTTCAATCAAACGAAAGGGGTACATATATTGGAAAGGGGAAGACAACACGACGCTAACACGTCGATTTACAACCATGGAAGACAGCTAACATCGAAGACTTTGAGGATTTCGGCGCTGGGAAGTTGGACTAGCTTTAAACACGTTTCTGCCTGAGATCGCACTAGGGAAACCCAGCACGTTCGTCATGTTGCGCTAGGGAAGGCTGGCGCCTTCATCTTCAGATGGTGCTAGCTTTACCTAGCGCCTTCTCCAGGTCGCGCTAGGGAAAGCTAGCGCCTTCATCCCTGGGTAGGCAGTTTCCGGGATGATCTTTGGCCTGGCAGTGGACTTGATTCCCATCAAAACCCCTCCACTTGGAAAGGTTCATCCTCGAACCTCGTAGCTCAAGACCCCAGACTGTGAGAACAGCCTAGTTCCCTAAGCTCTGATACCAAGTTGATGCGGGACGGAAGGGGGGGGGGTCTTCTTCTTCAGATGGCGCTAGGTAAAGCTAGCGCCTTCATCCCTGGGTAGGCAGTTGCCGAGATGATCTTTGGCCTGCCAGTGGACTTGATTCCCATCACCCGTCCCTCGAGCAGTGCTAGCTCGGCTCTGCGGACAAGGATTAGGTCCCACTTCCCTTGGAGGTTGAACCGTTTCAGAAGGTACATCAGGTGCTTGTCCTTAGGATGGTCCACCCGGGAGCCATCGGGGCGTTCATACTTGAAGGAATCACTTCCAATGATCAATAGGCGGTCGGTATCCACTGTCTCAGTCTCGGAGTCAGAAGATTCAGCTATGATGACCAGTTTGCCATGACCCCTGTCCAAGGAGTGAACATCCCTCCACGTCACTATAGCACGGGAGGAAGAAGATCCAGATGCCATCTGCACAAAAGGCAGCCACAAAGAAGGCAAACAAAGTCAGAAGGCATGTTCAAGATGAAGTCCTTGCTGACAAAAATTTGGCAGAGTCTCCCCAGCTCGGGAGATTGCCAGGGCGAAGCGGGAACTCGTCCACTGAGTGACGATCCCTACAAAAGGCCGTAGGCGTCACGTCGGGGCCAAACAGGACACCCAGGGGGATAGCTCCAAGGACGAGCCTACAAGGAGCCTCCCAGGGCCAGGGAAAACAAGGGGTTGCACCCCGAAATATCTCTACTCACCCCTCTACTCTCGCCGCCGCGCTCTGGAGAAGGAGGAGGAAGAGAGAGAAAGTGAAAGTGCAAATGAGATGAGAATGGAGAAAAAAAGAAAAGAATGGGAATATATAGGAGGGCTTGACGGCACTAATCCGGTGCGCTAAAAGCCGCGCCGAATTAGCATTCCCCCTTAGAAAAAAAGAATTTGAAAATTTGTAAACTAAGACTCATCCAAATCCGGTGCGCTAAATAGCGCGCCAAATTAGGTCCTCTCCCAAAAAAACCAAGAGAGCACGCCGAATTAGGCCCTCTCGCCAAAGGGCGCGCCGAATTAGGCACCCTTTATCAAATGAAAGAGGCGCGCCGTATTATGCCTGCCAATGCAAGGGCGCGCCGTTTTAACAAAAAACACACCGCGCCGTATTCAAAGGCCATTCAAAGACCGTGTCAAGCCAGACGGGGATCTGCCCAGAGGAGGCTCATCCACGGGCCCCGCTTCGCTCGTGACTCGTTCGCAGCACCCGTGGCTGGGGGGCATTAGACTTGTTGGGATCGTTTGTTCTACCAGGGGTATTTTATTTTGTTTGTTTGGTTTATTTACGCGTCGATCAACCCATTAACTAACCGGTAATTAACTGACTGATTGACTACACAGGCGTGCCAGTCACATACGTGACGAGTTTATTGTGCGCTCATTCTGACCCATGTCGGGCGAGAGTGAGATTCGGTCGGGACCAACAGTCCGCCATACCATAAAGGCTATGGCGTTAATTACATCCCCCACGAGGAGAAAAAACCTTTGATTAATTACCGAGATAATGGGCTGCCGAGGCCGAAATAAAGGATGCAAATGATGTAGATGATCATGCGAGATATTATAGTCTATCATGCACAGTTTATTAGGGCGAAACCCTCAATACTTGGCGGAGGACTTAGGCCCGGAGACCATCATCTCGCATGACAAGAGCTTCCTGTCGGGCGTTGCCCGGCTGTCCACTAATGCCATTTGATATACCGAGGGCTCGCACATTCAAGCACACATTGATGCGATGCGAATGCTTAAACTCAATCATGACAATGAGGCTATGAAGCCAATTAATTCCGGTTTAGACAAGCCAAATTATTTGGCTTATTAATTACAGGGTCTATTTAATTCGGTTATTATCATTGGGGATCACCCAGGAGGTGAGGAGGGTATCGAAATGGCACAATGACACGACTCGGAGCGAAACCGGCACGGTACGTGTGGGTGTAGAGCTTAAAACGGCGCGCGAAGCGTAGGTAAAAGCCTAAAATGGTGCCGTTAAAACGTAGGTATAGGGAATAGTTAAAAATGGCACGATGTTTATTTGGATGTTAAAATGGCGTGGTGGCCAAATGCGGTTAAACCGGCGCGACAGTTAGCTAAGGCTAATACGGCGCGGTGGTTTGTTGAGCTTAAACGGCGTGCTGGCAAAGGGGGAGCTGAATACGGCGCGCCCTGGGCACGCCGGATAGGGGCTCAAGAAGTTGAGAGAACTTATGAGTGTAACATTAAAACGGCGCGAGGGGGGGCGTGCCGAAAATTGGCGCGCCAGATTCGGGCCGCGCCAGATTTGAGGGGTTTTAGTGTTATTCAAGTCAGATTGAAACTTGTGCATGTTTATCAAAATCTTGTTGATATTTTTTTGAAGATTGGAAGGTATATTTAGCCCCAGAAGCACTGTAATCGAGGCAGTCATGGACTTATGCGAGGTTATTACTCAAGCATAGTCGTTAATAGATTGTATCATAGCAAATCAAATGCATATTTGTCTAAGTTGTCAGTCCAAATTTTGGCAGCACCTCCCCATGATTGGGGGGTTTGCAAGGGCGAAGCAGAGAGTCCCACCAGTTAGAAGTATGCTCCTTCAGGGCCGGGAATGCCAAGCAGTGACCGACGGACTTCATCGGAGAGGAAGGATCCCGAGGACTAGCCTGCCAGAAGTATCCAACTCCGCGAGTCGAAATAGTTAAGGGACAGCCAAGATGAGACATCACCTCGAGGGCCAGCCTACGAGAGGTGATATTCTCACAGCCACCAACCCTCCCTCGAGAAGAAGGTGGATTTGATGTTGGGTTGGGGTCAACCCTATTAATGTTCATTATATAGGACACATAGTGCATACCATCGAGGGATATGAATCCGTGCCTCAGCAATGATTGAAGATAATGGGGATGTCCCCCTCCTCTGGCAGTGAATCCCTCGAAAAGATAAATCACTAAGGAACATTATGATTGGAATGCATTTAAGTAGGGAACGAGCATTGGATGACTATATGCATACGCATTCGTTGAAGGGGCAGGTTGAAAGGGGAACCAACAAACTGGACTTGAGACCCGGAGGTCAGCCAGTAGACTGAGCTTCTGAAAGAGGCCTAAGGTCGAATGGCTCGACGGCATCTCCATTACGCACAACTATATGATAAGAACGGCGAAGATGTTCATTCTCCCAACCCTGAATCGTGAACAGGGACGGACTAAGGAGCCATACCCAAGGGCGAAGGATGATGCCATGGTAAGCATCCCTCCGGCCAGGGGGGAACATCTGAGCACATTGGCTCATTTAAATCACGTATTCGACAGTGGAAGAAAGAAACCCCAGGGAGGGGGATTATTGATATTTCCTCCAAGCTCTGGGGCATATCTGGAGATCGAGAACTCAAATAAAAGACAGAATAAAAGATAGCAGCAACACCCCTTTCATTGATTCAATCGTATAATGAAAACGCTACAACGTGTTCGGCTCGGCGTTGTCGCCTGAGGCCGATTTCACACCCAAAAAGTAGAAAGAACATAAAACAGGGGGGAACCAGAGAGAGGGGGAATTTGAGGAACACCCCGGGCTCATATCCTCACCCTTCGGGGTGATGCTCCGTGGAGCTACACTAGCAGAGTAAGAAAGGGAAACGACTGAGGGAGACGTCGCCGGGGCCCTCCGACCAACCTTGAAGCTTCGCAGTAGCTCGCCAGAGGAAGAACAGAGTATCGGAATGGGGCGGGCACTCTACTCCTCTTTCTTCTTCTCCAAACCTTCTTCTCTCTCTTTTTTCTTCTCTTCGATACCCTTTCTCATTTTTTTTTCCTCTCTTCTTTCTTCCTCTCCCCCTTCAATTCTCGAACACGAGGTCCCTTATATAGGAAAACCCTTCGAACGAGCTTAATCCGGCGCGAGATTTAGCGCACCGGTTGACAAACATTTGGCGCGCCGGATTAGAACCAAACGATACGCGCATGTTTAGAAGCTGCCCAAAGCCAAGGGGCGCACCCAGGATTTTCGAGCTCGTGTACCTTAAGCTCGAACACACAGGTTTTCCGCGGACACGGCTGTCGGCATCATGGCTTGTATTGCCAGCTCGTCTCGACTTGCATTGGTAGCTCCCACATGTGGTGATAGGCCGCCCGGGGTATTTTCACCTTGACCGGGCGATCATCTAGCCACCGATGGGCCCAATGTGCTGAAAAGTCGTACCCGCACTGGGTAATCGGGGTCTTCTACTAACAGAACCTTCGGTCCTTGCTTTGAGGGGCTGAGGGCGTTCTTCCTCCTCAAGAGAGTCTTCATTGAGGTGGCGAGCCACCAGTTAGACCGTCGTCCTTGGTGGGGCGACAGGTGTGGGGTAACGGCATGACGGAGTCGATGTCGGATCATTAGGCAGGCTTGGTCGCGCTGCCGGTTGGTTGTGGATTCATCTCGACTCTCCTGAGGCAAAGTCCCCGATGTTCATTCCAGATGACTCGAGGCTCTGGCAGCTTGAGAAGTATTCAATATGTTGATCTTCATCGGCTTCTATGCTTCAGTGGGCCATATCTTTATCTCTGCGGCTTGATCACCGTTGATCATATTTCACGTGCCAACATCCCCTTCGTTTAGAAGCGAACGGGGCGTGGAACAGCCGGGATCGGCCATTCCCTTGTTTCTCCCACCGTATCATCTTCGTGGTCATTTCAGAGACCGTTTCTTTCTTCTAGCGGCCCAGTAAATGACTGCTAGGTTGCGTTGGGCGTCGAGTCAGTCTTTTGTTGGTTCGGTTCTTCGTGGTCACGCAATAGACCGTTTCCTTCGGCTAGCGGCCCATAGTTAGACCCCTAGGAATTGTGTATTATGTCGGTTTGGCCAAGCGGCCTTACAATAGACCACGAGGTTAGCTGTGGCGGTTCATAGTTAGACCGCTAGGCACCATTTATGTCGGTTCGAGGTTTTAAGTTGGTTTAGGCTAGCGGCCTAAACTTAGACCACCTCTTTATTGTAGCGGCTCTTCGATAGACCGCTATCTTAATTTGACCGAAGTCAATGTTTTAAGTCAGTTCGAGTTGGAGTCTCTGGCGGCCCATTAGTAGCCCGCTAAGCTCCATGTGACGGTTCTATTATAGACCGTTTAGTGGTTTGACTAGTTAAGTCGATTCGGGGTTGACTGGGTCTGGCGGACTAGTGTATGACCGTTACAGTCACCTCGCAGTCCTTCTTATGACCGCCAGTGTTTGTATTCTCTGAGTGAGGTAGCGGTTCCGTGGCTGACTGCTTCGTTTACCTAGCGGCCTGGCATACGACCATTTACTTCCCAGAGCTTTGTTTTCTTGATATTTGGCCTTCGTCTGTCTTGGCCTTACCTTGTGGTTTGCTCGTAGTCCCTTGGATGTCCTATGAGGGTGATGACCATGTTGTGGGGTGGCTGAGGAGTGCCATTATATCGAGTAGTGTTCTGTACTGTTTCAGAGTCATCATTGGTGTCTGGTCAACCCGGTGTGATCCAATGGTTAACATGGGACTTTGTAGTTGTCTCGATGGTCCTGTATGGATCGAGAGATGATGTTGGACGCCTTGAGGTGCTGCTTGACCTCAGTTTGCGTGTCCATGTGTTCTGAGGGTCTCAGTGATCCCTCCGGTCTCCGTGATTCGTGTTAAGTAGAGGCATGGATCGGGTGATCCTATACCGTTTCCTTTATCGGTGTTTTCTCGTGATGTGGCTTAGGACTAGGCTGATTGGCGGCTTGTTACCACCTTGTACGACAATCCTGACCCGAGTCGTGAGACTCAAGGATCGTTCTGTTTGCAGGTCTAGTTGTCTGTCCTGAGTCTGGTGGCAGTCTGGTATGCAACCTTGTGTTTCGTGCTTGGTGCTTTGTAGTACGTTCGATAGTGCGTGCTTAGCCTATCTGTACTTCAGCACTAGTGTTTTGGAGTGTGACGACCCAAGATCCGGATACCGGGAAGGCCCGATACCATTCGAATCCTGACCCGCCGCCCACAAGTTGGGAGGGCTTGGAAGGGCTAAAAGGAGTGTGGAGGCACAAAGAAATAGGAAGTAATGCTGGACAATTCAACAATTAACAGAAATATGTAAATAACTACTACAACAGAGTCCAGTCCAATAAAAAGTATTTACTAAAGCAATAAAACATACCACATGCCAAGTGAACACTCGGCCCGGCGAGCTGGCAACTGAGAACCTCCGAACAGCACCCTCGAACCTTGAGGAAGAACCGCCTCACCTGAAAAGCAGGGATGAGTCTCCAAATAGAGACTCAGCAGGGGTCCCGTGAAACCCCAACTGGAAATAATGGCAGTAGCGGAAAGGAAAGCTACAACTACAGCAGGAACAACGAACCGGTGGCCGGTCAAAACTCGGCACTACAGCTACTCCTACTGTACCGGAAAGGAAAACACCGATCTCACAATCGGGAACCAGACTATACTAACACCACTCACTGAGGTAAAATCCATGGCAACCCTGCCGCAGAGGCCTGTCTCCCAGGACAAGGCCAACCTGGACACGCTGCCCAAGGTGCAACCCCAACCACCTGGTCGCGGGAACCGCACCCACAAGACACAACCCCGGTAAAGCTACTAGCACCCTAGCCACTAACTCGAAAACATCAGACGGTCCAGAAAACCACGTCTCACAGACGGGAAATGGAACCCAGAAACAGGAGAGTCACGTCTCACGTGACAGGAGTACCTGCCCACTAGAAGCAAGGCCGGATGCGTCCACTGACGTCTTAGACCGTGCCTCAGGTGTCCCCCTCGACCCCTGGTGGAACAGGGACACCGTACAATTAACCACAAAATAAGTGACTAGCAGGGGTCGCGCTCATCAGCACGGGTCCAACCACCCCCAACCACGTGTGCACACACAGACCGCGCGTCCCTAGTCTGGCCCTCTGACTGGTTTTCCCCTCATTCGGTCTCTGGCTGCAAGACCTGGGGCCCAACAGATACCAGTCTAAAAACCGTCTCTCGGGGTAGCCTCTCCACCACACCCTGGTGGGACCACTCTCGTGTCGGAAGGCTACGACTAGTGGGGAGTCACTGAAGTGACCACTCTCCAAGGAGAAACTCCGAGAAAAATGCACGCACCCTGCGCGAAAGTCAAGAAGAACCAAGTGGCACCGAGCCATTAGAATCTGGACAGTCCTCTACACTCACTTAACCCAACGGTCCTTGTGTCACAAGACTCGGGGTCAAGACCGTCGCACGCAACATCACAAGGCGGTCAATCTAGCCTAATCCCTAGGTCTAAAACCACGGTAGCACGAATATCGAGGTAACTCACAAGACGCCGAGACCATTCCCTCAAAAGGGAACTCAAGAGACCAAGGCCACACACATGGCCCACGCGGAAAGCACAGAAGCATGATTTCCAAGGCAGCTCACACGCCGCCACGCCGATTCCCCATCCCAGGGAAAAGCGAGAAACCTTCAGCCCCAGGCTGAAAGACTGGACTCGCACTCCAGGGCCAAACACATGGCCCACTCGGGAATCATCTTCTAGGAAACCCACGACATGCGGGGGAACCCCACCGCACTCACACCGATACACGGTGACTTGATCAAGCATAACACAAAAGCCAGGAACACATGGGGTCACCCGGACCTACCACACCTACGGGCATGCTAATCAAGGTAACATGGTACCTCCCGACACCCCAAAAACATGGACACGGAACTCACGGGGTGTCTGGGACACTCACGAGGTCGAAGGTCGACCACTGGGTCACAACTTGGTCGACCGGAGACCAACACACATGAACCCGGCATGGAGAATCACCTGGCGGTCCAACCTTGGGCCGCTACAATCTCTAGTGGTCCAACTCTGGTCCGCCATAGGGACTCTGGCGGTACAACCCAGGCACGCTAGAAGAATGAGCCACACAGTGCTCTAGCGGTCGAGCCTTGGTGCGCTAGAAGCCTTCTGGCGCCCATACCTATGGCCGCTAGAGGCACGAGACTCCCGACGGTCAGAAAGCACGCGACTCGAGAAACGATGGTCAAAACGAGGTAGTGATCTAACCCTAGGCCGCCACACTGTCTGGCGGTTTATCATGCGACCGCCAGACGACGTCCGAACCTGCCGATAAAAAGGTAACCTGTGGCGCACCCGCCTTGGGCCGCCACAGCGTCTGGCGCACCTACCCTGGGCCGCCAAAGGCTCTGGCGGTCTCTGGAAGTACCGCCAAATCGTCCCGAGAACGGGACGGCGGGAACAAACCCAAAAACCTGTTCCACGCCCCGATCATCCACGGATGAGGGGGAAAACAAGGGGGAAGCTCCCCTAGCACTCCTAGCATGCATCTATAGCCCCGAATCGGTCCGGAACCTCACAAAATGGCGGATCGACGCTCAACCCTAAAACATGGAGTTTTTCCCAAAACGCCCTGATTAGCCCGCTCGGCTCGCCACGGCCTACGAAACTCGCGAGAAAGGAAGTGCTCGAGCTAGAGGTCCATCTCCCTACCTCCACTGAAGATTGTCGCCGATCCATGAAGAAACGCCGTTTAAACCCTCGCTGGCTCGCGATCCCACAAACTGCCTTCACCATCGCGATCCTGGTCCCGTGCCCGTCGCTCCACGTCCCACGAGCCATGCCGCCACACCCTCGCCGCCTCCGTCGGCCGCCCGGAGTGAGAGGGGGAGTGGAGAGAACGTGAGAGAAGAGAGAGGGAGGGAAGAGAGAAATGAGAGTTGGGGAGAGAGAGAAAAAGGTGGTTATATATATACAAAATTCAGAAATTACTAAAAATATGAAAAATAGGGAAAAATCACCTCCCTGATCCTCGGAAGATGCAGAACGCAGTGGTAACGTCCCGGAGTCGAAGAACGTAATGGTCTACCCTGTATGGGGTTCCCGAGGTCCGATAGACGAAAAACACACGTAAAACCGGAAATGCAACCCAGGACCCACAAAGGCGCTCCGAAAATTCCAGAAAATTACCGGCGTGCTCCTCACAGCACCACGGACCCAAGGAAACTCATGGGCACACCACCAATGGGTCCAACAATCCGGTAAAAATAGTCCGAAGCTCAATCGGATAGGATCCGCAACCCGCGAAAAGTGATCTGAAACCCACGGATCCAGATCTGAAAAACCCGGGGCATTACATCCCTTCCCCCTTAAAGGAATTTCACCCTCGAAATTCAGGACTAGCACCAAGACACAGGGGAAGAACACTGAACCAACCGACAACGCCATCAGAGCCCCAGCACAGAAAACCTCGATTCTCATGAAAACACCGATCTTGAGGGACACAGCCAGACCACAACCATGAATGACTCCTCGCTCCGCATGCCATGCACACCGGCCATCAGAGCAGGCACAACACAATAGCATAGGTCTGGCACCACCTCAGACACAATGAAAACCAATCATGGCACCGCTGCCACCATCTCGCTTACCAAGGGGACACAACCCTCGCACGAGAAACAGCTACTGATCCATCCAATGGTCAGCAGACAAATTACATCAGCTTCACAACCCACTGACAGGTCACACACCCTTCTCAAGGGAACAACCAAAACAAGGCCTCCATCCGCTCACGCAGCCCTCTCGACAGACCGCAACCCGACCATCAGCTCAGCACCAAGAAGCACCTCACACCAGGCAAGCCGAAAGCCAGACATACCACTGTGCCAACTCTGCCAGAGCCAAGAAGACAAACTTCGACAGAGCTCAGATCCCATCCGGAAAGGCACATCATGAAAACGACCACCAAAGGCCTCACTACTACATAGCTCTCACCAATCTCGATGCGCAACCACCAGCATCTTCTGTCTGTGAAAGACCATCCACTGGTCGCCAGATACACGTCAACAGGAAACCTTCCACCGGCCCAACAGGCACGATCCAACTCACAACGGCCATCCGCTGACTCGCACACAGACAATTACCACATCTCGAGCTACACTCTTCTCAGACTCCGCATCCGAACTCAATCATCGTGCTAACTCTACCCTTGCAGGGGAGTACGATGAAACCAACGACAAGACTCAGGTGTCTTCAGTCATCACCTCACTCAACTCAGACTTACAGGGGAACCATCCCATGCTAGTCACCAAACCAGGGATAACCATTGCAACACCAATGTCCCATCAAGGACCTCCACGCATAGGCGTCACTCTTCCATCTTGTCTCATCAAATCCTTCGTCTCGATTAATCCAAGTGGACACCTGCCAACCCCGATTCTACCCTTACCATAGAGCCACGGGACACCACCTGAACAACTTATGGCACACATCTCTGGGGAGGAGAGTGTCATCCAAAATTACGTCAACCTCAAGAAATCCGCCCGTAGCAACCGACGCTACGATCCTGAACCTATGGGTTATGAGCCCACCAAGCTTCCGCAGCACACTCTGATCCACGCACGCATAGCCAGGAATGCGAACACCGTCCACCCAGCACTCATCCTTCCGAAATAGTGCCAGCACCCTTACACACTAGGGGAAAAGGGCACAACTCTCGCAGGCAACCACCTTGCCAAGACACGGATCACGTCTCGCACGGACTTCATGGCACACAAGGCCAACCAATCCGAGCACACAATGCAAGACGACGAACCTTAGTCAAATACAATCTCTTCGACCAAAGGAGAAACCGATCACACCTCAAACCAATGAAAAATGTCCACGCTCGACCTGACCTTAAACCTCGTGCATGCCGGGAACAACAGCAAGAAAGCCATCACCACGTCAGGTCAGCGCCTCTGACACACTCGGCGAGTGTCACGTCGGACCACAATCACAGCATCCCTCGATGCACCACCGCTGCAATTCCTCGAACTGCAACACACCACGCCAAGAGCCGCACACGAGCCACAACCAACAACCGTCAATGGTCACCCTTGGGTCTCGAAACTCACCACGGAACCTTCACAACTCAAACCAAATCCAGGCGAACACAACCCATTCACACACAAGAGCGCAGGAGCAAGACTTACTGGGACACCACATCCCAATCTTGCCTCGAAATCCGCAAGAATGACCAGGACCGACACGTCATTTCAAACGCCACAGAGCACGACAAGAACATCAAGCTCGATGAAACAGCAGCTCACTGAGAAGATCCTCCGCTCACCCGA
Source organism: Amorphophallus konjac (assembly GCA_022559845.1). NCBI lineage: Eukaryota > Viridiplantae > Streptophyta > Magnoliopsida > Alismatales > Araceae > Amorphophallus > Amorphophallus konjac. The sequence continues at coordinate 157,763,313 of CM040121.1, forward strand.
GCACACTTCTCGACCAGAGCACCCGCTCTCCCACCTCAAACCACAACCTTAACACATCAGGGGATGGATAAACCTCAAGCTAGAGTGGCCAAACCAATGACAGCTCCCCCAGAGCACGCTGACGGCCACTTAACCACGAACAATCCTCACCAGCCACCTGACCTCGCAGTGAACATCTTGAACGCAGCACCGCAGCAACGCACCTACCGGCAACCTCTGCCCAACGCAGCACAACCGGGATCACCACCGATGAGGGAGAAGCTCTCAACCTCGATCCTCAGATCCCACGTCGGCACGAAAGCCATGAACAACAATCGCCTTCACAGCGCCACAGAGCGCACTCAAGCTCTCAAGCGAAAAATCAAGCAGAAAACAAACACAAAACCCTAAGCCAGCTGCCAACTGTACTGGACCTTATGGACTCTGATCACTGCAATATCTCGAATTCCTATGTAAGTCCACAACCACTACTCCGATACCACCTGTGATGACCCAAGATCCGGATACCGGGAAGGCCTGATACCATTTGAATCCTGACTCCCCGTCCACGAGCCGGGAGGGCTTGGAAGGGCTAAAAGGAGTGTGGAGGCACAAAGAAATAGGAAGTAATGCAGGACAATTCAACAATTAACAGAAATAAATAAACAACTACTACAACAGAGTCCATTCCAATAGAAAGTACAGTCTAAAGCAGTAAAATGTACCACATGCCAAGTGAACACTCGGCCCGGCGAGCTGGCAATTGAGAACCTCCGAACAGCACCCTCGAACCTTGAGGAAGAACCACCTCACCTGAAAAGCAGGGATGAGTCTCCAAACAGAGACTCAGCAGGGGTCCCGCGGAACCCCAACCGGGAACAACGGCGGTAGCGAAAAGTAAAGCTACAACTACAGCAAGAACAACGGACCGGTGGCCGGTCAAAACTCGGCACTACAGCTACTCCTACTGTACCGGAAAGGAAAACACCAAGTTCACAATCGGGAACCAGACTATACTAACACCACTCACCGAGGTAAAACCCACGGCAACCCTGCTACAGAGGCCTGTCTCCCAGGACAATGCCAACCTGGACACGCTATCCAAGGTGCTACCCCGACCACCTGGTCGCAGGAACCACACCCACAAGACACAACCCCGGTAAAGCTACTAGCACCCTAGCCACTAACTCGGAAACATCAGACGGTCTAGAAAACCATGTCTCGCAGACAGGAAACGGAACCCGGAAACAGGAGAGTCACGTCTCACGTGACAGGAGTACCTACCCACCAGAAGCAAGGCCGGATGCGTCCACTGACGTCTTAGACCCCGTCTCAGGTGTCCCCCTCGACCCCTGGTGGAACGGGGACACCGTACAAGTAACCACAAAACAAGTGACTAGCTGGGGTCGTGCTCGTCAGCGCGGGTCCAACCGCCCCCAACCACGTGTGCACAGACAGACCGCACGTCCCTGGTCTGGCCCTTTGACTGGTTTTTCCCTCACCCGGACTCTGGCTGCAAGACGTGGGGCCCAACGGAAACCAGTCTAAAAATCATCTCTCAGGGTAGCCTCACCACCACTCCTTGGTGGGACCACTCTCGTGTCGGAAGGCTACGACTAGTGGGGAGTCACTAAAGTGACCACTCTCCAAGGAGAAACTCCGAGAAACACGCACGCACCCTGCGTGAAAGTCAAGAAGAACCAAGTGGCACTGAGCCATTGGACTCTAGACAGTCCTCTAGACTCACTTAACCCAACGGTCCTTGAGTCACAAGACTCGGGGTCAAGACCGTCGCACACAACATCACAAGACGGTCAATCTAACCTAATCCCTAGGTTAAAAACCACGGTAGCATGAATATCGAGGCAGCTCATGAGCCGCCGAGACCATTCCCTCAAAAGGGAACTCAAGAGACCAAGGCCACACACATGGTCCACATGGAAAGCACAGAAGCATGATTCCCAAGACAGCTCACACGCTGCCAAGTCGATTCCCCATCCCAGGGAAAAGCGGGAAACCTTCAGCCCCAGGCTGAAAGACTGGACTCGCAGTCCAGGGCCAAACACATGGCCCACTCGGGAATCATCTTACTGGAAACCCACGACATGCAGGGGAACCCCACCACACTCACACCGATACACGGTGACTTGATCAAGCGTAACATAAAAGCCCGGAAAACATGGGGTCACCCGGACCTACCACACCTACGGGCATGCTAATCAAGGTAACATGGTGCCTCCCGACACCCTAAAACATAGACACGGAACTCACGGGGTGTCTGGGACACTCACGAGGTCGAAGGTCGACCATTGGGTCACAACTGGGTCGACCGGAGACTAACACACACGAACCCGGCATGGAGAATCACCTGGCGGTCCAACCTTGGGCCGCTATAGTCTCTAGTGGTCTAACTCTGGTCCGCCACAGGGACTCTAGCGGTCCAACCAAGGCGTGCCAGAAGAATGAGCCACACTAGCTCTGGCGTACCCATCTCACGCCGCCACAGCGCTCTAGCGATTGAGCCTTGGTGCGCTAGAAGCCTTCTGGCGCCCATACCTACGGCCGCTAGAGGCATGAGAATCCCGACGGTCAGAAAGCACGTGACTCGAGAAACGACGGTCAAAACGAGGTAGTGGTCTAACCCTAGGCCGCCACACCGTCTGGCGGTTTATCGTGTGACCGCCAGATGACATCCGAACCTGCCGATAAAACGGTAACCTGTGGCGCACCCGCCTTGGGCCGCCACAGCGTCTGGCGCACCTACCCTGGGCCGCCAAAGGCTCTGGCGGTCTCTGGAAGGACCGCCAAATCGTCCCGAGAATGGGACGGCGGGAACAAACCCAAAAACCCGTTCCACGCCCTGATCACCCACGGATGAGGGGGAAAATAGAGGGGGAATCTCCCCTAGCACTCCTAGCATGCATCTATAGCCCCGAATCGGTCCGGAACCTCACAAATCGGCGGATCGACGCTCAACCCTCAAACATGGAGTTTTTCCCAAAATGCCCCGATTAGCCCGTTCGGCTTGCCACGGCCTACGAAACTCGCGAGAAAGGAAGTGCTCAAGCTGGAGGTCCATCTCCCTACCTCCACCGAAGATTTCGCGCCCCGAGCTCGCCGATCCATGAAGAAACGTCGTTTAAGCCCTCGCCGGCTCGCGATCCCACGAACCGCCTCCACCATTGCGATCCTCGTCCCGTGCCCGTCGCTCCACGTCCCACGAGTCACACCGCCACGCCCTTGCTGCCTCCGTCGGTCGCCCGGAGTGAGAGGGGGAGAGGAGAGAACGTGAGAGAAGAGAGAGGGTGGGAAGCGAGAAATGAGAGATGGGGAGAGAGAGAAAAAGGAGGTTATATATATATAAAATTTAGAAATTACTAAAAATACAGAAAATAGGGAAAAATCACCTCCCTGATCCTCGGAAGATGCATAACGTAGTGGTAACGTCCCGGAGTTGAAGAACGCAACGGTCCACCCTGTACGGGGTTCCAAAGGTCCGACAGATGGAAAACACGTGTAAAACCCGAAATGCAACCCGGGACCCACAAAGGCACTCCGAAAATTCCAGAAAATTACTGGCGTGCTTCTCACAACACGATGAACCCAAGGAAGCTCACGGGCATACCACCAATGGGTCCCACAATCCGATAAAAATAGTCCAAAGCTCAATCGGGCAGGATCTGCAACCCGCGAAAAGCGATCCGAAACCCACGGATCCAGATCTGAAAAACCCGGGGCATTACCTGGAGTCTCTGTGTCCAGTGAGCCTCCACTAGTCATAGTTTGATGACTCACGCATTCCAGTGTGTCGTCCTACCTCGGAGTGGTGGCAGGGTAGTTCCCGATAAACAGCTTGCAAGCTAGTTTCTGTGGGTTCCCTTGCCTTACAGTAGCATCCTACTGGGGGAGAAAGCTAGCTAGAGGCCTGGCTCAAGGCATTGAGCTTGTGTGAGCACACGTGGTCAGGGGCGTTTGGACGAGCATCGACGGGCGTGACCCTGACAAGTCACTTGTTACTGTAGTTCCTTGTACTCGGTTCTGTGAGTGTCTCAGTTACCGTCATTCCAGACGTGGGGGAGATGCTTGTGGCGCAGTGTAAGACGTCAGTGGATGCATCAGGCTATTCTTCTAGTGAGGAGGTGCTCCTGTCACTTGACGCACGACTCTCGTGCTTGTCTTCGTGACGTGTGTCCGTCATTGGATTCCGAGTAGCCGGTCGTGGCTTTACTCGAGGTCCAGTCTTGTGTAGCGTACACGATGATCTAGTTGTGTATGTTTGTGGCTTTGTGTGTGTAGGTCTTTTGTAGGGCTTTTGCCTATTTTGTTAGGCTTTAGCTTTGGAGCTTCTCTTCGGTTGACGGATCGGTACCGCCTGACTTTGTGAGATCAGGGTTCGCCTTTCTGTGGCCACTTGGAGTAGCTTAGAGGACCATGGTTTGGTCAGCGGCCGTGTTTTTGGTTAGTACGGCTTCTCTCTCTCTTTAGTTGTTCTTTCTTTTGCTTACTCCTACTTTTTACAGCTTTACAGTTGTAGTTACTGTTATTGCTCCTGGCTTTCCTGCTTTACTGTTTAGCATTATTGTTTAGCGTGTTACTGCGTTGTTTCCAATGGGGATCCGTGTGACCCCTACTGAGCCAGTGACACGAGACTCACCCCTGCTTTTCAGGTGTGGTCTTCTTCTTCCTCGAGGTTCGTGACACCGTGTGTCAGTTCGTTGTTGCCAGCTTTGCCAGCATTCTCTGCGTCGGGCTTCCCCCAACTTTAGTGTACGTTTCCTTTCTATTGGGCTGTACTTGTCTTTAATTTGGATTGGACTCTGTTAATTTAAATTGTGAATTGAAAAAGTAATTTTATTTCTACTACTTTAGCAAACCTGGTCAATGAAATATTAATTGCTTACTACCTTATCTGGGACTTCAATGTACTACATACACTCCTTTTATCCCTTCAGAGCTTTTCCACTCTTGGGAGGCCTTGCTGGATACAAGTGTTATCGGGTTTACCCGGTATCCAGACCCTGGGTCGTCACAGGTGGTATCAGAGCTCTGTTGTATGTGAGGTACATGGGAATTCGAGATATTGCAGTATTCAGAGTCTTTAAGGTCCAGTACAGCCGACAGTTGGCATTAGCGTTGGCATCGGTTTTACGATTATTTGTCGCCTTATTTTTCATGTGGTCTTCTGCGTGCTACGTCGGCACTGTGCGAGATGGTTTCGCTCTCGTCATGATGTGACGGAGTGCTTTTCTTTCTCCATGGTGTTTGTCTCGGTTATGTTGTACTTGGCAGAGTTCGTCGGTAGGCGTGAATTTATGGTGTGGTGTTTGAGATGTTTCTGTAAATCATTTAGGTGGCTGGTGACTTTCTCGTTGGTGTGATGGCCTTGCACATTTTATGTTACTTTGGTTGTCCTAGTTTGAGATTTGTTCAGCCCCTGAGGTGTTAAGCTTGTGTCGTGGTGGTCGATTAGATGCCTTGTTTGGAAGAATGCCTGAGCAAATTCAGTAGCGAACCTAGGATTTTCCTTCCTGGTGAGCTACTGTTGGTCGAGCTTGATTCTTCTCCTCTTGTTTGGCGGCGTCTTTTCGAGGTAAGCCTTGGAAGTGCTATCTTGGTAAAGCCTTGTCATGTGTCTGCTTAAGGGTGGACAGTGTTACTTCTAAACCTAAGTTGCCTTTGTTCGACGGTTGCTTGGCTTTTGGCCCAGATTTTGTGTTTAGGAGCCATTGTGCACCATGTTGGATGTGCCGTGTTTGGCGGCTGTTGTGCTATGAAGGTTCAATAATCATTCCAAGACATAAGGATAAGCTGAGATTAGCGTTCCTTTGTGCTTTGTGTTGAAGCTAGTGCTCTTCATGGTTTGCACTTTGGTGACTTGCGATCGGTTGTTAGCAGGATCTGCACTCGAGACGTGGTACGTTGCAGTTTCGTGCATTGTAATGGCGCCAAGTGTGTACTAAGATGCGGATGCCGAGTTATCCTTGATGCCTGTGTGCGTGTGTTGAGCGTGCAGCGAAAGCGTGTGGGCTGATAACCCACAATTTAGGATCGTGAAGTTGGCAGATTCTGATTGGCCGAGAGGTTGCTTTCCTCGGTATGATTGTCGTCTTGGCTGTGTGTGCCTTGATGTTGTTGGTCGATGTGCCGTTGCTAGAGGCATTATGGTTGTTGGCACTGGCATGTGTGAGGATTAGGGGAATCTGTTGGCGTATTTGCTAGTTGAGTACCCTTTCCTTCCTCTGTAACCTTTTCTTGGATGTCGTGCTCTCGGGACATGATCGTGGGCCTTGAGATGCGTTTCCCAAATTTTTCGTTGTTGTGGGTCCTTGTTGGTGAGCTGTTCACAGTGTGGCTTGTAAATGTTAGCCGTGTGTTCAACTGTAATTGTACCTTGATGTGACCCAGCTTGCAGTTGTGTCCCGTGGTTCTCTGTTCAGTACGGAGCCGGGATTCTGCGAGTTTTGCTGTTGTTGTTGTTGCCGTTGTTTATTGGTGGTCGTGTTCAGCTTGGGAGGATTTCCCTGTGAGTCTGATTCGGCATTGTGTGGACCAAGGTCTTGTCGGTTAGTTTTGTTGTACTCTTCTGTCATGATGGAGTTAGCATGCGACTCGAATCAGATGTAATGTCTGAGTGAGGACTGACTTGATTGTGCTCGTGGTCCAGTGTTGTCATTGGCGTTCTGCGTGCCAGTCTTGTTGCTCTTGGCACGAAAGCTGATGTTGTTGAGCTGTCAGCTGAGGACTATGTTTCCTTGGGTAAGCTGATGCTTGTTGTGTTTTCCGAGCGTGCTGTTGATAGCTGTTTTCGTGGCATGAGTCGTGTCTCCTTTCCCTGTGAGACGGAAGCGACGTTGCCTTGTTTCGGAGGTGTCGGACTTGTGTTCACTTGGGTGCCGTGCTCGTTCTGTGGATCGATTTCTCTTGAGATCCAGAGCGTGTGCTTGTGATTGTGGTCTGGCAGTGCCCCTCTGAATTGTGTTTTTTGAGATTTGGGTTGCCGTATTCTAGGTGTTGGTGTTGGCTGGAGCTTGGGGATCATTGCCAGCATTTGGGTTTGTTTTTCCCTCCTTCTTCCCTGTTAGCTCCTTTAATTTCGAGGATGAAATTCTTGTAGGGGGGAGGACTGTAAGACCCTGGGTCTTTCGGATTTGTATCGGAAAGTTTCAGATCGCTTTTGTGGGTCATGAGTTGTATTTTATGATCCGCGTGGGTTTTTCTCTTGTATAAGTTATGGAACCCCGTGGTGAGTTTATTATTCACTTCATCGACTTGAGGAGGCTACAACTACATTGCAATCTTTCTGAGGATCGTCTAGACTAGTTTTTTGTATTTTTCTGAATTAGTGCATTTTTGGACCAAAAATTGAATTTTTTGAAAATTAGGAAAATTCCTAATTTCCATTTCCTATTTCTTTTCCTTTCTCCTTCCTCTCTCCTCACTGTCGCTCACTCTCTCCCTCACGTTCTCTCTCCTCTCTTCTCCTCTCTCCGCGGGGCACGCGACCGTGGCGAGGTGGCTTAGGCAGGGACGTCGTGGAGTTGACTTGGCGCGTGATGGGGCGAAGGATTGAGCGTGGCATTGGCGCGATCCCTTGGTGGATTCAAAGCCGGCGTGTCAAGCTCGTGAGATGATTTTCGGCATGGTTTAGTCACTTCGGTGCGCTAGAACTTCGGTGGAAGTAGGGAGATGGACGCCCTACTCTTCTTTTACGTTCTCCCGCGATTTCGAGCCATCCGGTGCAGGACCGAGCGGGTTTAGCTTTGTTTTGGGTGAAGCATGCTTTGGGGGGGTGTGAGACGAGTTTGCCTTCCTAGGTGACAGTTTTTAGTGTAATCAGTCTCATTAGATTCCCTGGCATGTTAGCATTTCATTTCTGCTGGTTTTGTGGCGATTAGTGGTCATTTGGGACCTGTGTGAGCCCGAGAACCCATGTGACTTAATTAGGGTCGATTCGGTGGAATCACCCGTTTCTTACATTTTTGTGTCAAAATGATCCCTTCCAGTATGTGGAAGGTTTATATGGCATCTAGGGTTGTATCCCCTTCGTTTAGAAGCGAATGGGGCGTGGAACGACCGGGATCAGCCATTCCCCTGTTTCTCCCACCATATCATCTTCGCGGCCATTTCAAAGACCATTTCTTTCTTCTAGCGGCCCAGTATATGACCGCTAGGTTGCGTTGGTCGTCGAGTCACTCTTATGTTGGTTCGGGTCTTCGCGGTCACGCGATAGACCGTTTCCTTCGGCTAGTGGCCCAGTGGAGGACCGCTAAGCCCTTTCTAGCGGCCCATAGTTAGACTGCTAGGAATTGTGTATTATGTCAGTTTGGCCAAGCGGCCTTACGATAGACCACGAGGCTAGCTATGGCGGTTCATAATTAGACCGCTAGGCACCTTTTATGTCGGTTCGAGGTTTTAAGTCAATTTAGGCTAGCAGCCTAAGCTTAGACCACCTCTTTGTTGTAGCGGCTCTTCGATAGACCGCTATCTTAAATATTACCGAAGTCAATGTTTTAAGTCGGTTCGAGTTGGAGTCTCTAGCGGCCCATTAGTAGCCCTCTAAGCTCCATGTGCAGTTCTGTTATAGACCATTTAGTGGTTTGACTAGTTAAGTCGGTTCGGGGTTGACTGGGTCTGGCGGCCTAGTGTATGACTGCTACAGTCACCTCACAGTCCTTCTTATGACCGCCAGTGTTTGTATTCTCTGTGTGAGGTAGCGGTTCTGTGGCTGACTGCTTGGTTTACCTAGCAGTCTGGACTACTGCCATTTACTTCCCAGAGCTTTGTTTTCTTGATATTTGGCCTCCGTCTATCTTGGCCTTACCTTGTGGTTTGCCCGTAGTCCTGTGGATGTCTTGGATGTCCTATGAGGGCGATGACCATGTTGTGGGGTGTCCGAGGACTGCCATTATAATGAGTAGTGTTCCGTACTATTTCAGAGTCATCATTGGTGTCTGGTCAACCTGGTGTGATCCAGTGGTTGACATGTGACTTTGTAGTTGTCTCTATGGTCCTGTATGGATCGAGAGATGATGTTGGACACCTTGAGGTGCTGTTTGACCTCGGTTTGCGTGTCCATGTGTTCTGAGGATCTCGATGATCCCTCCGGTCTCCGTGATTCGTGTTAAGCAGAGGCATGGATCGGGTGATCCTATACCGTTTCCTTTATCGGTGTTTTCTTGTGATGTGGCTTAGGACTAGGCTGATTGGCGGCTTGTTACCGCTTTGTACGACGATCCTGACCCGTATCGTGAGACTTAAGGATCATTGTGTTTGTAGGTCTAGTTATCTGTCCTGAGTCTGGTGGTAGTCTGGTATGCTACCTTGTGTTTCATGCTTGGTGCTTTGTACTACGTGTGACCGTGCATGCTTAGCATGTCTGTACTTCAGCACTAGTGTTTTGGAGTCTCTATGTCCAGTGAGCCTCCACTAGTCATAGCCTGATGACTCACGCGTTCCAGTGTGTCGGCCCACCTCGGAGTGGTGGCGGGGTAGTTCCCGATAAACGGTTTGTAAGCTAGTTTCCGTGGGCTCCCTTGCTTTACAGTAGCGTCCTACTGGGGGAGAAAGCTAGCTAGAGTCCTGGCTCAAGACATTGAGCTTGTGTGTGCATACGTGGTCAGGGGCGTTTGGATTAGCGCCGACGGGCGTGACCCTGACTAGTCAATCGTTACTGTAGTTCCTTGTACTCGGTTCTGTGAGTGTCTCAGTTACCGTCGTTCCAGACATGTGGGAGATACTTGTGGCACAGTGTAAGACGTCAGTGGACTCATCTGGCTATTCTTCTAGTGAGGAGGTGCTCCTGTCACTTGACGCACGACTCTTGTGCTTGTCTTCATGACGTGTGTCCATCATTGGATTCCGAGTAGCCAGTCGTGGCTTTACTCGAGGTCCAGTCTTGTGTAGCGTACATGACGATCTAGTTGTGTATGTTCGTGGCTTTATCTGTGTAGGTCTTTTGTAGGGCTTTTTCCTGTTTTGATAGGCTTTAGCTTTGGAGCTTGTGTTCGGTTGATGGATCGGTAACATCTGACTTTGTGAGATCAGGGTTCGCCTTTCTGTGGCCATTTGGAGTAGCTTAGAGGACCGTGGTTTGGTCAACGGCCGTGTCTCTGGTTAGTATGGCTTCTCTCTCTCTCTCTAGCTGTTCTTTCTTTTGCTTACTCTTACTTTTTATAGCTTTACTGTTGTAGTTACTATTGTTGCTCCTGTCTTTCCTACTTTACTATTTAGCATTGTTGTTTAGCGTGTTACTGCGTTGTTTCCAGTGGGGATCCGCGTGACCCCTACTGAGCCAGTGACACGAGGCTCACCCCTGCTTTTCAGGTGTGGCCTTCTTCTTCCTCGTGGTTCGTGACGCCGTGCGTCAGTTCGTTGTTGCCAGCTTTGCCAGCGTTCTCTGCGTCAGGCTTCCCCCGACTTCAGTGTACATTTTCCTTTCTGTTGGGCTGTACTTATCTTTAATTTGGACTAGACTCTGTTAATTTAAATTGTTAATTGAAAAGGTAATTTTATTTCTGCTACTTTAGCAAACCTGATCAATGAAATATTAATTGCTTACTGCCTTATCTGGGACTTCAATGTACTACACACACTCCTTTTATCCCTTCGGAGCTTTTCCGCTCTTAGGAGGCCTCGCAGGATCCAAGTGTTATCGGGTTTACCCGGTATCCGAACCCTGGGTCGTTATAGCAAGCGTGCATAGGATTGAAGACACGGTGGGACAAGATAATATAATGCGGACAGCACATGCCATAGGACAAGGACATGCTGGGATAAGGACATGTGGGACAACACCACGGGGGACAAAAGACACGTGTGCGATGACACGGAGGGACAAAGACATAGTGGGACGAAAACATGATAGACACGGAGGGACAAAACAACACGTGTGGGACGACACGGAGGGACATAGACACGTGTGACAAGGACATGGCGGAACAAAAGACATGACAAATACGCTCTTCAATCAAATTGAAGCCCAAGATCAGATGAAGTAGAACCGCCAGGTTCACAATCGGGAGGGAAAGCCCTCTCATGGAGACATGATGAAGTTTGGTAAGCAAAAGCAGAGAAGGACATAAGATTCAGAAAGATCAAGAGATAAGATTGAAGAAGGAGAACAAATCAGAAAGAAGTGAATAGGAGGCAAATACAACAAAATATGGAGCGAGGAAAGCTTGAGTACCTGTAACCTACACACTTAACAAACAGATTACATATCTATTCTCAAGACAAATAATAATGTAGATGCATGAAAAAAAGAAACAAAAGACACATTTTTTTGGCTTTTGTGACAATTTTCTGATTTTTTTTTAGAATATCTTTTTTTTGGATTTTGCTGCAGCACCCACAGACGGGCTCAAACTATTGGCCAGAGATCGTCATCTCTCCCCCTCTCATTAAAGATTTACCTTGAGTAAGGTGTGCATTTGAGGGTGGCTTGCCACAACCAACGGCCTCTAAAGAATGGTGCCCCTACTAAGACCATACTCGGGATACAACCCAGCCTAAGAGGGAGAAACAGAAAAAATGGAGACAAGCTTAATGCAGGATGGGAGATATCAGGATTTGAATTCCTTCCAGGGCACTACCCCTCAAAGATACAGTCTGTTGTGCCAGGACTTTATGTCTTTGATTTTTAGACACATATTTACTAGGCACGCATGCGACTGGACTCATGACATCCCGCGGGGAACTGTACTGCCACTCTTGCCCTGCCTTATTTCCATAATTTTAACATTATTTATTCATTTTGATTTATAGCCCTTATTGGCTAGATTTTGCACGAAAGCTCAATTTTCCAGGGTCAAGACTGCCCCTATTTGAGACCTCTCTCGTATTAGGGAGCGCCTAGGTTGGTCATCTCATCCATCCATCTCTTGCCCCTATACTTGGCCGAGCAGAGAAAAAGATAGACTTTTGTGCATACCCATGGATATGGCTAAAGTAGCAACGATGTGCCTTAGAAGAATTGGCTATGGCTTGCCGTGTAGTGTGTGAAAAACCCTGCTCAAAGATTACCCACAACAGTTGGGAACGAACTAGACTCCCAGCATGGAGCTATCACCAGCCTAAGAGTGCTGCAGAAGCGAACTAAACTGAAACTAATTTCTAAAGCCACTCAACCATATTAAAAAACCAGCCTTATGACCAAGCGTAGGAAAATAAGGATAATAGAAATAGCGATGATAGCATGTTCTTACGCAATATAAAAGATACCTTGCAATCTAGAGCGTGGAAATAACATCCTGAAGCGAGAGCTTGATCATCGAGCTACATATTCCTTGTTTGAGTGGACAAAAGGTAGAGGATACCAAGGATTAAAGATTCCTCTACACAGAGGAGCGACAGACATCAAACTGGACGAAGAATGATAAAAAGGAAGAGAGACGATGGCTAGAACTCCATCGTTAAGGCACAAAGACCCTGATAACAAGGAACCAGATACAGAATAAATAGAGATTAGCGGAGATCGAGGCAGGCTAAAGCCTTGAAAGCAGCAAGAAAAAGGGTGATGACCCCGAAAGGGTGAGGAAGAGAGAATAGAAAGATAATGAGAAGATTGTGGCAAAGGTGAAGAAGAAGAGGAGTGATCATCCGACGTGGTCGGAGAAGGAGAATAATAATCATCCGACAAGGTCGAAGAAAGAGAATGGTAATCATCCGACAAGGTCGGAGAAAGATAATGGTAGTCATCCGATAGGGTCGGAGAGGAATCAGGAACACAGTCCGAGAATACCGGAGGAGAAGAATTGGAGAACGTCCCAAAATCGGGACGGAAGAAGGGCGTAGGCCGAGGCCTAGAGTTGTGAAAATAAGGAGAATCCAGAGGATCTGGATGAAAGGGAGGGGAGTAGGGGTTTATAAACCCGGGAAAAGATGAGAAGATCATTTTAGCAGGATTAGAAGAGGGAAGATACATCACCCAAGGGTGGGAGCTCAATATGAAGAATGATGAATGAGAGGTAGAAGGAGGAGAAGTGGTCCCCTGAGTGCACAATCGATGTCCCTTGAACTTGCGCCGCCGCCTCTTCTTGGCTGAAACTGGCTTGTAATGGACCCGCCTGCCACGGGCTCGGACCTTCGGGCTTCTTATCTTGAAATATCTTCTCAAATAACGGGCCCACCTGGTAGATGGCCTAGCCTGGTTGTGAATATGTAGCTTCGTTGGGACGGTTGCCCCTAGACACCCAGTGCTAACAATAACTGAACATTCTAGAACATGTAACTCCTTAGACAAATCAGCATTGTAAAACCATGGAGTCTTGTCACTTGGCACCAAAAGCATGAGGTTCGGCAACTCTACTCGGCGATCAGGCTTGAAGCATAACTCCCTTGCCAGAGGGGAAGGATGAAACCGAGGGAGATCAATGCACGGCGTTGACGTGGCCGGCTTGCTGATAAATCGAGAGAGACAGCATAAAACGTGCAGAATGTCCTTAGAGAACTTGGAAAATACAGCCAATTGCCCCTTGAATAGAGAATCCATCAGACCCTTGGCGGCCGTACGTGTCAGCACGATGTGGGTGGAGAACCCCCCTTGACCAGTGATCTGAATGGCGACATAGCGAGAGGCAATAACAGCCTTAATGGTAGAACCTTCGGCGAGCAAAGAGATTGCCACCGGCCTCGCTCGAGAAGAAACTGGCATCAATGCAAGGGAACTCTTCTTAGCAACCGTCATCGAAAGTCGAGACACATCATCCCTGAAAAAGCCAGGGACCAGGACACGGACCGACATTCGGCAGATATAATCATGGAACTTTAAATACATAATCGGCACTGAATCATCCTGACTCGGTTCATTATCTCCCTGGGCACCAGACCCAAGGGGCACCAAAGATAGCGCACACCCGCTCCATGGGGTGGAAATGGAAGGAGAAGCAGAGGGAATAGGAATAGGTTCAGATGGTGTGGAGGTTTCAATGGGGATGGCGACATCAAGTGAAGGCGAAGGTGATACGGAAATGATGGGCTCGGGTGAAGGCAAAGGCGTAGGTGGAGCTTGCTCAGGCTCAAGCGAAGGTGATGGCGGAGAAGGTGTAGGTGAAGATAGTGGCGGTGGAGACGACGGAGGTGGAGGTAGTAGGTTAGGCGATTTGGGGAGAGGAGGTGGAGAAGGTGACGGCGATGGGTTAGGTAATGGTGATGGTAGTAGAGGTGGTGATGCGGATGATGGAGGTAGTGGAGGTGGCGTCGACGATGGATAGGATGAAGAGGAGGACCACAGCACCCACCATCGACGTATCGACGCAACTCGTCGGGCAGCGTCAGGAGCAGAAGTGGTGGTGGAAGAAGTGGAGGAAGAAGGGGTAGCATTAGCCTAAGCAAAGGCTTGGGTTGATGGAGATAATGGGGAAGGCATAGGAGATGGCAAAGATGATGGGGTATGTGGACATGGAGATAGTGATGGGGAAGGTGAAGGCCTAGGTGAGGGAGTGGGTAAAGGAGTAGGTGACGGGGTAGATAACGGAGCGGGCACAACACTAGATGGAGAATTACAGGGGTGCCCCTGGTCTTGTAGCGACAGAGATGGCTACCTGAGCGGCTCTTGCTGCTACTGCTTGCTGCGGAGATATATAATGACTTTATGAATAGCAGACTAGTCGATCATCTTCTTGTTTTCCAAGCCGTACACATATTCCCGGAACTCGAGGCAATCCTCAACCAAATGTCCCTGCTGAAGGTGAAAATCGCAAAATTGAAGCAAATCCCGGACCGTGGGTCGGCAAGGCACAACCGGAGGGAGCAGCAACATGTGGGTAGCCATCAAAGCCCTGAAAATATCTGTAAAACACTCTGGTAATGGAGGATGAGGGGCCCGCTTCAGGCAAGGCGGATGTCAAGGGGTATGAGAATGTAATGGAGAAGGTTGTGGAGATGGGAGTGGAGGTTGCATAGGCAAGGGCGTATGAAGGACTAGCGGAAGGACTAGGCGAAGGCGTAAGATGAATGGAGCGGGGAGGTATGAAGTGGAAGGCATCTACTTGCTCGGGGTGCGACGTTCCCTTGACTGGGGGTGGAGACGCAGGCGGATATGCGGGAGCAGAAGGCTGACTGTGGATGGCGGAAGGATGACTCATGGAGGGTTGATGTGGTGGACTCATGAGGGGTTGATATGTGGAGGAAGGTTGACTCATGGAGGGCTGACTCATGGGAGATGGTGGATAGGAGGCGTATGTGGGCGTAGAAGGTGAAGGAGACTCGGGGTCAAGAGAATTATGGAGTTGTTGGCGAACGAAGTGGGCTCGGCCGTACAGTTGTTACCATGAGGTAATGTCATTCAGGGCTAAGATAGATCGATATTCCGTCGTTGCATTAGAAATAAGCATCTTGATTTGCTCTCCTTCTGGAATATGCCCTGGGACTTGCGCGGCGAGGTGACGCCATCGGTCGGTAAAGGTATTCCTCGTCGGGCTTCATCTTCTCATGGGCCAGATCCACCATAGAATACCTGGGCCCAACTTGGTCTTGATACTATTCAAGAAATTTCTCTTGAACAATCTGGAAATTCACAACCTGCTCTTGCAGAAGAGAGAAGAACCAATCCCGAGCCAGGCCTTCTAAAGACAGACCCAATAAATATGCCATCAAGTGTTGGTCATGTCGAAACTGGGCCGACTCGTAAATGAACTCCTTAACGTGCACAAAGGGATCGCCAGCTCCACCATAACGGCGATATGTTGGAATTTGCGAAGGTGCTGGAAGCCAAAGATTTTGAAAAGCGAATGGTACACTTAGGGAGGGTTTGGGATCAATTCAGCGTTGTAGCTCATCAAGTTGGCGTTGTGTTTGAGCAATCATCTCCGGCGTAGGGAGAGATCGAGAATGGTGTGGGCCAACTTGAGCAAGTGGATGTGAACTCAGAGCAGGAGCAAGATAATGGGCCGGATATAAGGATCCGAGCTGAGAAGAAGAAGGGCTCATTCCGGGAGTAGAGGGATATGCGGGCCTGGAAGAAACATGAGCATAAGGACCCATTAGTCCAGCAACATAAGGAGAAGAAGAATGAGGCCCATTAAGAAAAAATTGGTCATTAGAAACTGGGCCAACAACATAGGAAGGAGAAGGCCCATTAAGATGGAATTGGCCATTAGAAATTGGGCCAGCCGCATGGGAAGGAGAAGAAGGAGGCCCATTAAAAGTAGAAGGCCCATTAAGAGAAGAAGGCACATTAAGATAATTTTTGCAATGGGTCTTTGGGCCTGGGCAGGGTCAATTTGACGAACAAGGTTTGATAAATGGCCCATGAGATTGGCATGTTCCTCGGACTGATCAGAGGGACCACGAGGAGATGGGCCTGTGTGAGAAGAGGATTCCACGCGGGAGTAAGAATAAGACTGGGAAGGAGAAGGGTACAAGGAGTTGAAGCGATGCTCCATGAGGGAAAATGGAGACTTAATACATGGATATTAAGGGGATACAGTAGGGAAGTAAGGGTAATGAGGGCAAGGAGAGGGCGGACTCACAAGGTAAGTGGCGGTCTAGAAGAGGCCACTATTGGACGGAGGCGATCCTGGGAGGACCACTACCAGACTATGAGACAGACGGGCAGACAGACTTATGCCAATGCAAATGTAACCAAGGTAACACGAGGAGAGGACTATGGAAACAGATGGGACAAACTGGATGATGAGGGAATAACACACAAAATGTGGAGATTATGTAAAGAATGCAAAACAATATGAACACACAACAATAATATGCAAGGGGGTCTCACCAAAGTCAAACAAGTTGATATGATCGTTAAATTGTTTTGGAGTTTCAATGGACCATTTAATGTTTTGAATTAAGAATAATTCCCTCAAGATAGGTATCCTATGGGAATAAGGTCCAAACTTTGGGTTGACTAGGTTTAACTCTCTCACACGTATGCAAATGCAAGCCTAAGGGGTGGAAAGGTACAACCGGCCCGACGTCCGTGTAGGATTCCACGGCTCACGGGGACTTACGAAGGTCCCGGATAAGATCACCTAGTCGACCCCAAGGAATATGGAGGTGAGAGGATCACTTACCTAGGTAGGAATGCAACTACAAAGTGCAATGCGTGGCCCTATGTGCACCAGAGTGCATGCAGAATTCTAGCATAAAAGTGAAAAATCAAGGCAAGATTAAACTATGTAAACATGATCAAATGGATGCAAATTATATATGAAAATGAAGACAATAAGAAGGACAATAATGTAGGACCAGAAACAAGCTCAATCAGGCACTAAAAGATAGGTAAAACCATCAACGAACGACGTACCTTTGCGTCTGCCCCCGGGCCTACATGTAGATTTTATGCATAAAACCCAAAAATGGAGACAATATTTAACTATGCAAACATGACACAATGGATGCAAATGACCTATGGAAACGAAGATAATACAAAGGAGAACAAGCTGGGAGCAAGAAACACACAATCCGACCTCGAGAAGGCAATTAAATCATCAACCAAAAATGTACCTGCGAGTCTGCCTCGGGTCTGCCTACAGACCTTATGCAAAAAACTCAAAAACGAAGACACAATTTAATTATCAAAACATAACGTAATGGGTGCAAATGATATATGGAAATGAAGATAATATAAAGGGCTACATGATGGGACCAAAGATAGAGCGATCAGACTCCGGGAGGTCAATTAAATCGTCCAAGAACAATGCACATGTGAGCCTATGTGCAGGCCTGCCAGAAAGCAAGTAGAGGTCCCCAGATGACCGTTTCTATGAAGTAGCAGTCCAGGGAAGATTGCTACTATAGCAGAGAGGTGGGGCGGCCCTGTGATGACTGCTACCTGTATATGGTGGCCTCGGAGAGGACCCCTACCACCTGACAGACTCGAGAACACCCAGAACAGTAGAAAATGGAGAAAATGCTATCTAAACATGCACATACACACACCAAGTTTACAAGAGAGCATGAATAACGTGATGGGCACTAGGTGTCCCACCATGATCGCCAAAAAACAAAGTTGTAGATAAACTATCTACCCCGCCCCCAACACAAAACAAATATATGCATGAAGTATGAACAAAGAAAAGGGGCGATGAAGATGAAGAACTAATCGTGATCGCCACCAAGGATGAGCAACGCCAAAGGGTGTGGGGAAAGGATGAAGAGGGCGCTGCGTACCTTGGAAAAAAGGATGAAGAATGTGGCCGGGAAGACCGCCTCAACGTGATCGCGCTTAACAAACGAGATGCGGGAAATGATGTGGATGTCACCTCCTCTCCTTCCAGTCGACTAGAGGAAGAAGGCCTCACGTCATGCTCATGCTCTCCTGCAAAATAAAGCCAAACAACAAGGGAAACCCATTAGAAACATGAAGTGTAATATCAAATCCCTTATGTGTAAAATAGGGTGAGAAATTGAGGGGAACGCACCGGGGGAGGGTTTTTAACCCCTGTGAAAGGGTGCAAATGATAGGTGTGTGTGTTGTGATGAGAATGAAACAAAGAGATTGAAAAATCACGCAGCACAACTGTGAGAATATGCCATGCAAAATGGAGAAAAATGTGATTGTGATGATTTTAGAAAAGTGGAGGATGAGAACTAAGAGAACAGATGAAGAAAACGAGCCCTTAAGCCTGGAAATCAAAGCCAATACTTCCCTCTGCGGGATGGGGTCAAAGAGACGAGTCAGAGATGCGGCATGGCTTCGCCTCAAAACAAGAAAGAGCCCCCCATCGCACACTACGAACTGGGCAACTATATATAGAGGTGCAGAAACCTTAGGGTTAGAATTCTGAGATAAACACCCAATTTCAGGGATTTAGATGCATAAACCTCGAGACAATATCAAGGGTAAGAGTCCTAGATCAATGGAAATTGAGGTGAAGGCTTATCTCCCGTTGGGTTTGCTGTCCACGGACTGGTGGTTGCTGTTTTTCAGCGCGCGCTTCGGCGAAAACGGCCGCTGCGATCAATCCCGACGTCGGATCGGGAGGCGTGAGCTATCGTTGGAAAGATCTCTTCAAATGCCTCAATCTAGACCCAGATAGATCTGCTGGATCTGGTCGAATCAGAACTTTAATGAATTTATAAGCCCCTGTTGTACAGTAACCGAAACCTCAGATTTGCAGTGTACTTGTCTGAGAACCACCGTTGACCGCCTAGTAAACCTCCGATTCAGCTCTTGAGCTCTTCCTCAAAGTTGTAGGGGATCAAACCACGGAACAGGGACTATTTTTGGAATTTGATTTGGAAGTGGTGGTGATTTACTATGATTTTTGGGGTGACTGGTGGTCGGATCTGGGAACAGGGTGACAAAACTGTAGCTGGGACTGAGAACGATTTTTAGAAAATATGAAATAGATGAACCAAAAATTTAGAAAAATTGTGAATGAAGGGGTGGATGGTTGTAACCTCCAGTAAAATTGGGCGAACCAAAATAAATCCAAAAGTGGACCTACAACATGAAACTTAAGGCTACTATCACTATAGACAGTGACAGAACAGATCTGAGATTGAGCGATGAACGAAAAGGTAAAAATATGAAACAGTGTATTTTTAACCTAATGTTTTTTGTGGAGAAGGGGCTAGAAGATAGGAACCAACCCTCAAAATTTCAAATCGATCAGAACTCGTGGCTGGCTTTAGGAATTCACGAACCACACCTCTTTCCAGCAGGACAGAAACTTGATGACGATTCTACGGCGGCTCGAAGGTGGCACGAACGGCGACGGCGGCGGCATAGACGATCACCGGAGATAGAGGGGAGGGCATTGAAGATAGAACCACTCTAGAATTTGGGGTTGGAGAAGGAAGAACACCAGGGGAGAGAGGAGGGGCTCAAGAACACTCCTAATTTTCTAACAATTTTCTCTTCATTTCTTCATTAATCTCTAATGACACTATACATAGGCTTATATAGAAAATGACAAGGGGTGGGGGGCTGATAATTTCGTGGGAAATAAGTCATTTTCTTCCCCCATGTGGTCAAAACTCAAAAAAAATAAATTACATATGAATGGAGCACTCCTTTGACTAGGTAGGTAAGGTAGGTGGCCAACCTTTGAAATTTTAACCCCTTTGTCTCCCATGTGGTCAATTAGCATTCAAACCTTCTAGATGGCCACCTAGGATGGTTGACCAGCCCCACATGGATGAGGTGGACCAATGGGGAAAGGGAGGGGGCCCCCTAACTGGACCTACTACACATTTGCACAAAAACCCACACAATCCTAGGGAATGACACATTGGCTTACAAAGCCTTACAATTGTACATGTACTTTCCCATGGATATAAAAATAAACTAAAGGACACAAATGCAAAATAAAATGTACATGCTCGGCGTCGATTTCCATCAACTCTCCCCGGGTGGGAGGAACTCGATCCCGTCGAGTAGGGGTAAGGATGCTCGAATACTCCGGCGGATCCGTCACCGTGCCAAGTAACGCGGGTACGCTCCACTCCAAGTGACCGTCACCTGCTCATTCCATGTATACTCGATATGCACAAACTGATGTGGGCTAAAGGTGGACACTCCGAGTGGGATACTCTCAAAAGGGAAGGAAGCAGCTCGAAGACTCACTAGGAATCACCGCTGAGTCCCAATAGGTGACTGATCCGGGTATAGATGTAGAATCGGCCCAATACTCATCAAGTGAGTCCACTCGCCTCTTACTCATAAGAGACCGACAACGAGCTTGCACAAGACACATGCAGACTCACCATGCAATACACACAAACCATGCAAACAAACCACACAAAACAAACCACACAAGGAAAACACACCAACTCATATATGACCCTAGACACACCTAATGTTAGTCCGACCCGTACATGGGTGACGGTGGACCAGGACACCCGAATATGTGCCATGTATGCATGTTACGCAACTGGGAATGGATGGCATGGGGAACACCTATACGTCGGGTGTGGTTATGCGTGGATGGTCTTTTGTATGTGGGTGACTCGGGTGGTTTAGAAGGGCCGGGTGTAGGTGGGTTGGGATTGGTGGATGTAGATGGACCATCCCGAGGGGAAGGGGCATAAAAGTGGGCTTCCTTGAAGAAGGGGAGTACGGGTGGTAACTCGGGAAGCCTAATAGTGAAGGGGTCAAAAGGGTCAAAGAAGGTATGACCCCTTGTGGTGGGTTCCCACAAGTCACGGTCCCACGTGTAGAGGGTTTGAAGATGTGGGTAGTCACCTTCTTGAATTGTAACGGGTGGGACGGGGATCGTAGGCAAGAAGTATGATTCCTCCCTCGGACAAAAGGGTATGAATTCGGGCTCGTCCGGTAAGGGGAGGAGTAAGAGGATCTCCGTGGTGACACAACCCACGGTGCACTCGGAGGTAATGGACCCATAGGCCGGATGGGTGAAGCTAATACTAGCGGGTTGGTCGAAGCCTCGGGCCAATAAATGTGTAAAGGTCAACTGCCGGTCTAACCCTTTAAGAAGGTCGTCTAATGTGTCCACATAGTGACGAGACCGGAAGGTGGTATGAAATGAGTTGCTTGAGACTAGTGGTAGTGTGGGGTCCATTGATGGGAAGGGAGGTGGGACCAAGCCATCCTTGAGTCAACTAAGAAGCAGCTCGGCTATGAAAAGTGTACCCGTTAGAAATACGGGTGGCTCGGGCCTTGGTGGTTCCAAATGAGAGGATTTCGAATCAAATTCGGAAATAGAGATGGATGACATTGGAACTCTCTATAGTGGTGAAGGTCATGGTGTAGGCGGCTGGGAGGTGGATGCTTGTCGAAAGCCATCATACCGAGAAAAGTGTGACTCAAATGGTTCGACCACTAGAGCGACCGAATAGGATTCCGCTAGAGAGAATGCATTGCGGATAAGACATTCCAATTGGAAGTGAAGGCGCAAACCTCTCCGGAACTGAAATGCGGCCGTGTTGCTCTCCTCTCCCAAGCCATGTTCCAACCAATACTTATGATATGCCCGAATGTACTCGGACACGGACCTATCACCTTGGACGGGTCGACATGGGTTGGCCATAGTTGCCAAAATACGGGAATGGATCCCTAGGAATGGATATGCAAAGCCATTTGGGCAAGACACTAGACACGACCCTAAGTAATGCAAAGTTGGAATGCATGCACACTAAGGACCCTAGATGTAAACCAAGACTCGGTACGTGGCGGAGATAATTGACCCGAAGGTCACTCGCGCAAGTGTGCGGCCTTCCCGATAGGCGTAGCCTAACGTTCGGACAACACCTTTTGATATACCGAGTAAAGGGATGTAAATACAAAAAGACACTTTTTTTTGTTTTGAAACAATGATGACCCTAAACACGACTTAGACCGACTAATGACTAGACGTAAATGACACTTTTTTTCTTTTCTTTTTTGACACCCTAGACTCAACTCGCTCTGATACCAAATTGATGCGGGATGAGGCCACGGACACGACAAGCTCGTGACTGCCCCTTAACGAGGGAAGCGTCGGATGTGCGCGGTTGAGAAACCGGCTGTGAGCTAGGGTGGTCGGCTCTCACTCGTGCCCGGATCGGGTCACGGGACGGTAATGCTCTCTCTCGCAGCAGCGGTGATATAAATAGAAAGCGAGCTAATTACCCTATCATGCTCTCTAGCAGTGGCATAAGCAAGCATATATGAAAATTAAGCAAAATGCCAAGTAAGGGAGCGAATGCGATACCTCCACGCGCTCGGCGTGGGGACGACGGGCCCGCCCGAACTCGTGCTCCCGGGACAGTTAATACATGAATATTACAGCAATGGAAATATGTCCACTCCACTCAGGGAGGTAAAGGGCGACACCAGGGGCCCGGGAGGACCGAATTCGGGATGACGGGCAGCTTCGTGTGTTGATTCGGCTACACGCGTGATCACGACCGTGGGGCCCACGTGCTGTCTGGAGGGGTCGTGTGGGACCCGGTGGCGCCGCTGTAGTGTGGACACTTAGGGAAGTGTTCCCTGGGCTGGCGGCACACCGGAACGTCGCCCGGGGGTCGGGCGGTTCCGATCGGCACCCGTCGGGTTTGCTGTCCACGGACTGGTGGTTGCTGTTGTACAGCGCGCGCTCCGGCGAAAACGGCCGCTGGGATCAATCCCGACGTCGGATCGGGACGCGTGAGCTATCGTTGGAAAGATCTCTTAAAATGCCTCAATCTAGACCCAGATAGATCTGCTGGATCTGGTCGGATCAGAACTTTAATGAATTTACAAGCCCCTGTTGTATAGTAACCGAAACCTCAGATTTGTAGGGTACTTGTCTGAGAACCACCATTGACCGCCTAGTAAACCTCCGATTCAGCTCTTGAGCTCTTCTTCAAAGTTGTAGGGGATCAAACCACGGAACGGGGATTATTTTTAGAATTTGATTTGGAGGTGGTGGTGATTTACTATGATTTTTGGGGTGACTGGTGGTCGGATCTGGGAACAGGGGGACAGAACTATAGCTGGAACTGAGAACGATTTTTAGAAAATATGAAATGGACGAACCAAAACTTGAGAAAAATTGTGGATGAAGGGGTGGATGGGTGTAACCTCCAGTAAAATTGGGCGAACCAAAATAAATCCAAAAGTGGACCTACGACATGAAACTCAGGGCTACTATCACTGTAGACAGTGACAGAACAGATCTGAGATTGAGAGATGAACGAAAAGGTAAAAATATGAAACGGTGTATTTTGAACCTAATGTTTTTTTTGGAGAAGGGGCTAGAAGATAGGAACCAACCCTCAAAATTTCAAATCGATCAGAACTCGTGGCTGGCTTTAGGAATTCACGAACCACACCTCTATCCAGCAGGACAGAAACTTGATGACGATTCCAAAGCGGCTCGAAGGCGGCACGAACGGCGGCGGCGGCGGCACAGACGATCACCGGAGATAGAGGGGAGGGCATTGAAGATAGAACCACTCTAGAATTTGGGGTTGGAGAAGGAAGAACACCAGGGGAGAGAGGAGGGGCTCAAGAACACTCCTAATTTTCTAACAATTTTCTCTTCATTTCTTCATTAATCTCTAATGACACTATACATAGGCTTATATAGAAAATGACAAGGGGTGGGGGGCTGATAATTTCTTGGGAAATAAGTCATTTTATTCCCCCATGTGGTCAAAACTCAAAAAAAATAAATTACATATGAATGGAGCACTCCTTTGACTAGGTAGGTAAGGTAGGTGGCCAACCTTTGAAATTTTAACCCCTTTGTCTCCCATGTGGTCAATTAGCATTCAAACATTCTAGATGGCCACCTAGGATGGTTGACCAGCCCCACATGGATGAGGTGGACCAATGGGGAAGGGGAGGGGGCCCCCTAACTGGACCTACTACACATTTGCATAAAAACCCACACAATCCTAGGGAATGACACATTGGCTTACAAAGCCTTACAATTGTACATATAGTTTCCCATGGTTATAAAAATAAACTAAAGGACACAAATGCAAAATAAAATGTACATGCTCGGCGTCGATTCCCATCACAAGACCGTCTACCTTTTCGACCCTTGTCACCATCGACAAGATTGGTCGCTACCCTTTTCGACCCTTGTCACCATCTGCAAGATTGGTCACTACCCTTTCGGTCCTTGTCACCATCGACAAGACCGTCTACCCTTTCGGCCCTTGTCACCATCGGCAAGACCGCCTACCCTTTCGGTCCTTGTCACCATCGGCAAGACCGCCTACCCTTTCGGTCCTTGTCACCATCGGCAAGACCATCTACCCTTTCGGTCCTCGTCACCATCGGCAAAACCGGTCATCCTCTTTGACCCTTGTCACCATCGGCAAGATTGATCACTACCCTTTTGGTCCTTGTCACCATCAACAAGACCGTCTACCTTTTCGAACCTTGTCACCATCGACAAGATCAGTCGCTACCCATTCGGTCCTTGTCACCATCGACAGGACCGTCTACCCTTTCGGTTCTTATCATCATCGGCGAGATCATCTACCCTTTGGGTCTTTGTCACCATCGGCAAGACCGGCCATCCTCTTCGACCCTTGTCACCATCGGCAAGATCGGTCACTACCCTTTCGGTCCTTGTCACCATCGGCAAGACCGTCCACCCTTTCGGTCCTTGTCACCATCGGCAAGACCGTCTACCTTTTTGACCCTTGTCACCATCGACAAGATCGATCGCTACCCTTTTCGGTCCTTATCACCATCAGTAGGACCGTCTACCCTTTCGGTTCTTGTCATCATCGACGAGACCGTCTACCCTTTGGGTCTTTGTCACCATCGACAGACCCATCTACCTTTATGGTCCTCCCTTGTTACCATCGGCGGGACCGGTTGATATCCCCTTAACTCGGGATTTGCCTACTTTGCATCAGGTGTCTACCCGATGTCGAGAAATGAGTCGCTGCCGACCCTCGACGAGATCGGTTGGTGTTTCCTTTCAACCCGAACCTTACGTTCATGTTCATAGGCAGACTTCTCTCTACCATGAACATTTGCCCCCTCGGCGAAATCCACCAATAAACCCCTATTCCTATCTTTCGGCCCCTGGCGCCCCCCCCGACCTTCCCTCATTATTCTCCAAAGCTTGGCCCAGATGGATCAATAGTCCCGAGGAAAAGTTACGTCGTGGTGGAGCGAACCCCTCGACCCTTCCCTGAAGGTGCGAGCGCTCTCCTACTCTAGCGACTGATATACTCTGGACCAGATGAATCCATTCAACAGACTGATATGCAAAGTAAGGGAACGAAAGTTTCCATTCAAATAGCAAAAAAAAGGGGGATACATGTTACCCGGGGCATAAATCCCCCGGAATACATAAAAGCTCACAAAGGAAAGGGGGGGGGGAATAAAATGACAGGGCTATTGCAGTGAACGGCGGAAGACGTCCTCAAATTCTGGCAGCCCCAGAGATAGAAAGCGGGCCAGTTCCTGTAAATGGTCTTCCTCATCCCGCAGTCGCGCCAACTTCTCCTCGAGGGACGCGGCTTGCCCTTCTGCCAGCTCAGCTGCCTCTACATGCTGGACCCACAATTGATCGGACGATGCTAGCTCCGCCTCAGCTCGGTCAAGTTTGGCGCGAAGCTCAGCTATCCAAATCTTCAAGAAAGTTCGGCGCCATCCATAGTCGTCCGCAGCATCCCGCATCTGCCGGGAAGTTCCTCTTAGTGATTGGAGGGCGGCCTGACACTCCATCGTTTCAAGCTTTGCAGCCGCCGTTTGTTCTAGTAAGCTGCGGCTCATAAATTCCCTCCTGTTCACATGCCTCAGGAGCAAGACTACCCGCTGCACCCAGTCCTCCATGGGGCAACCGAAAGCTATCATGGTATGGGAGAGATGCTCTACAAGGACCCGTAGCTGTGCATATGTTAATTCCGGGCGAGCCGTCAAGGTTTCCCGCAATGTCTCCAGATATTGCCACACTAGGTCGCTTGAGGATTGCAGAGCAACTGACGGCGTATCTGGGAGCTGAAATTCAACCTGGCTGTCGACGGCGGCCCAAATATCGTCACTCGGAGCAGAAGATGAGGACGGCATGTCTTGCAAGGTGCCCGCGCCTGGACTGGCCTCCGCGAATAGTACAACAGCAGAATTATCAATGACTACCACTTCTCTCCCAACCTCGGGTGAGAGTGTCGCGTCTGAGCCTTTGATGGCAGGGAGCGGTTGGTCACCACTTCCACCCCCTCCAGCTACCACCAGTGATGATTCGGTGGCAGGGGTTAGGGTCAGCAAGCTCCCGATCACCCTTTCCACAATTTCTCCTTCCTCTGCCCCGGGAAGGCTCTCATCCAGTTGAAATGGCTCGTCAACAACGACAAGCTACTACTGCTCCGGAGCCACAGCCGACGGCTAACACCCGGCAATCATCTCCAGCGCCTCCGGGTCCGTTTCCATCATATAATACTTCGGATACCTCAGAGCTATGGGCCTCAAGACCAGAGGAAACAAGGGCGGATCCGCACTGAGAGGCGGCAGAGGCACCTTCGCGGTTATCATCGGCAAGGTGACCTCGGCCTGTCCAGCAGGAGCCTGCAAAAGGAAGGGAGCATAAGAATCTCGAAAGACCAGCATAATGGTCAGACGAGAATAAGCATAAGGCTAAAAGACGGGGGTAGTCTTCACCTTAGCCGGCACTAGGCTCAGATCTGCAGCAGCGGGAGACACTATCTCCGTCCCTCCTGACCCTTTCCCTATTGAGGGACCGGGCGGCCCGAAACTACTCGGCGTCAGCCTTGGAGGACTGAAGGTCGTGAAGTCACTTTCGTAGGTGGAAGACACTGCGGCATCCTCCGCCTCGGTTCCCGTAAAAAGAAAGTCCTCGTCGCTTGAGCCGCTGCCATAGTCCAACTGCTCCGATGAAGATGAACTTTGGGCCACCAACAGGTCTTTCTCTTGCAACGTCGGTTGTCCTTCACTTGGAGGGCCTCCTGCCGGAACTTCTGGTTCGACGGGGGCCTGCTCAACTGACTCGGTGGCAGGGATAACGGGCGAGCTGGCCTCGGGGATAGATTGGCTTTCTAAATTCACTCCCGGTGCTGCGGAGATTCCTTCAATGGACTCCGTTAGTGGTGCTGCGGAGATTCCCTCAATGGACTCCATGACAGGGGGAGAAGGCGGCCGAGTCTCGACGGAAGTTGAAGAAAATGAAGTGCCCATGTAAGCACAAGAAATAACAAAATACAAAGTCCGCGACTAGATGGGCCATCAATTACCTCCTATCTCATGACTGGGCGTCGGAGAAGGCAGGTCTACCTACACCACATCTTCTCTCTCTCCGGCTCTCGCTGAGGTGGTGGCCGCTTGCGCGGCCATCGCAGAAGAAGCAGTTGCATTTGCAAAAAATTGAGAATTGATCTGCGTTGCCAAAATGACGACTGGGCACAAGACAAGAAGTGTACCTCGGGTCACACGAGCTGAGGGACGAGAAGCCTCGAATTCTTTGAAGGAGACCACTCTCGGAAGAACATCCGTAGGTGCTGGCTCCGCAGTCTTCTTCCCGAGGACCTTGTCCGCTTCCGGGAATCACCTGGGGGAAGTGGCGTCGTGGTCGGGGGAGCTTCTAGGACCCCGAAGTGTGCCGGCTTCTTAGCCTTTATTAGCAGCTCCCGGAGATGCTTGGTCTCCTCCGAAGAAAGTCGCACTACACACAGGCAAGGAGAAGTGACATGCACAGTAGCAGAAAGGGAAAGCCTGGAACTGAAGAAAAGAAAAGGGAGAAATATACGTGCCGGTCCCGTATAAAAAGGGGAAAGCGGCCAATAGAATAGAGAGGGCTCTTTGTCCCTAGAAGCAGCTTCGCGGACCAGCCAACATATGTCTCCTATTGTTTCACACTGGTCAGCTAGCAACCCAAGGTCCTCATGGCCGCGTGAAGATAAATGGTAGTATAAGCTGAGGTGGTCCAGCCCCCACCCATCTGCATACTTGAAAGACAAAAGAACGGATTGGCCCAGTATGCCTTCACTGGGGCCACCCACTAAAATCCTATGGGAGCGCAACAACGCGAACAACCAAGGGGTACCATCGTAAAGCTCCGGCCTTTGGTCCTCTTTCTTGATAAAAGTTCTGTATGGATAAAGTCGATCGCTCTCGGGGTGCCAAGAAGCTGTAGAAGGTGTCGGCTCCTCCACTGGCAAAAGGATTTGTTGGAGGACCAGTCGTTCGCTACTCACACGGCACAGGCCTTGGAGCGTCTTCAAAAAGACATCTTTGCTGATCTCCGGCAGTTGTGGCTCGACCTTGGACGTACCCTATCTGGCAGCCTTCCTTGCCTCCAGGTAGTTCGATACTGAAGTGTCCGTCTGGGATTTCAACCGCTTCAAATAAGCCGGGTCAATGTCCAGAGTCGGCACTGGTTGGGAATCCAGAAATTTACATTTTGTAATGGCCCAACACTTTCTCCTCGAGTTTCTGTAGAAGCCTGTACGTGCATTCCACCACTTAATGTACTCCAGGGTCACACGGGGAAAGCGCGCAGGGACTGGAGCTCTGAATGAAACCGCCTCTCAATGGTGAAAGTAATCCCACCAAATGCTGGCCTCGTCATTCGATACCTGACCGGCTCGAGCCCTGTTTGGTAGTGCAAACTGGGTTGAAGTAGCTGGGATATGCTGATCATAGCCAAAGTTCTGACTGAATCGGAAAGGATAGTAAGGCTCTAGCCACAAGAGTCCGCTCTTGCGAAAAATCAGGACGCTCGGTCTTATAGACAGCGCCCAATCTATCAACTCTGACTCCAAGATCGGCCTTGTACACTTGGCATCAGAAATAGGGTGGACATATTCTTCCACCTCGTGCATGCAGCACTCCCTCATCCTGTTCACTAGGGGGCTAGAATGAGCCGCCAAACTCCAAAAGTGCAGGACTCCCGGGGAATCCAGTGGAACCTTGGTGAGCTTTCCACGTATAGCAAAAGGCTGGTCCGCTACTCGTGTCGGCTCAACACTGGCGAACTCTATCATTCTGGGGACCAGCTGTGCCGACTGAAGAGACCGAGGAGCAGCCTCTGGAAATAGGGTGCAGACCCAGGCGTTGAAGAAATGCAGTGAGCCGACCCTCCGAAGACTCCTGGGAAGACGCGATCGGTGCAGGTCTCCCAGCAACTTGTATATCAGGCACAATGCAACGGGGCAAAGCGAGAGCTTCATGCCCCAAGCCATCAAACAGGCGGGATAAATAGCCTCCACCCTAATCACACTCTCGTCACCTTGTGGCAGAGCGAAAGAACAAATCCAATAAGTAAGAAAAGCAGCACAATGAGTGACTGCGTCTACACCCCTGGGGTTGGGGCCTTCGGGTTGACCTCCCCTCGAAGTCGAAGGGTAAGCAGTCTGCCGCCGGACCCTTTTTTTCCGCTGAACTGGAGCTGGCACCACAGAAGGGAAATCTATATATTTCTACTCTCCCCTGAAGAAATACTGAAGCCATGTGCCCATCCGCACACGCCTTTTCTCTCCGGGCTTCCTCGCCCCCTTCGCTTCATGAGAGGAACAGTAGAGGCTGCGGTACGCCTTCATCAAGTAGCGGTAGGTGAAACCCGTCAGATACCGCCCTTCTCCATCTGTCTGGTCCTTCAACTAGTCTGGCTAGCAGACTTCTTCATACGGCTCACCGTCTATCGGGAGGCCATTCAGCTACGAGAGACTCCAGAGGTTTAAGGACGTCTCTCCTTCCGAAGAATAGAAGGTGTTGTACTTCGGGCAAAACACCTCGATCATGTCGCAACAAAGACCCTTCGAGATGGGGTAGCGATATCTGGAGGCGTATACACTATGATATACACGCACCCTGATTAGAATGGGTGCATACTGCTGCAAGACAAAGTCGGTGAACTCAACTGCTCCCTGCCTAAAAGCATGGGCATCGGTGGCCTTCAGGTCAGCTAACCACCCCACAGAGATCTGGTGCTTGAACCGGACCGCCAGGCAGTCCAGCAAGAAAGGCTCATCTCTATATCCCCACTTGAGTGGAGCCAGGAATAAACCAAAAGACGGCTTCTCCCGATCTACCCGACCTGCGGTCTCGTTCCATCTAGCCAGAACGAATTTAGGGGCTCTGGTCAGCCGCCCATCCTACGGAGACAGCTCCTGCAGCCCGAGTACAAGACCCCACTTCCTCGGTTCGCCGGGCAGATAAATGGGTCTCCCTCTTACGACGTAGTCATTGAGACTGTCCCGTTGATGCGGGACGAAAGGGGGGGGGTCTTCTTCTTCAGATGGCGCTAGGTAAAGCTAGCGCCTTCATCCCTGGGTAGGCAGTTGCCGAGATGATCTTTGGCCTGCCAGTGGACTTGATTCCCATCAAAACCCCTCCACTTTGGAAAGGTTCGTCCTCGAACCTCGTAGCTCAAGACCCCAGATTGTGAGAATAGCCTAGTTCCCTAAGCTCTGATACCAAGTTGATGCGGGACGGAAGGGGGGGGTCTTCTTCTTCCTTCTGCTCATAGTCGCGCTATACCCATTACGCGCGTTCTGAAGAATGCGCTATATCGTTTACGCGCGTTCACAGACAACAGCAGAACGAAGAACCTCGACGTTGGGGCTCCCGTGGATGACTCTAGGGGATCAAAACACAAGGGGACAACACACAGGAGGGTAGACAACACACGGGGGATGCTTAAAACGAAATCAAACCAAGCAAATCCTATCTATGATAACTTTTGTGAAGGCGGATGTGGGGGTGAGTGGCAAGGGAAGGAGGGTGGACGTGGGTGATGTTAGGGCCTAGATGAGGCTTGGCTGGGGCCTCACACTCGAACCCATCACAGGTACGGTGCAACCGAGCTCCATCCAGATCTTAACAACACCTTTGGTGGAGGTGGGGGTGGATGAATCGTGGTTGGAAGAAGATCAAAGCTCCGAATGGAGCCTCACACTCGACCCCGTCTCGGAGCCGATGCACCCGGGGCTTCGATCGTCCTCCATTGAAGGGGAAAAGGGGAGGATCAAGGAGATAGAATTGGGCCTCGTGCCCAGAGAGGATCGGAGGAAGGGGGTGGTTTCCAAAGATTTGGAGGAATAGCCATGGGCTTCCTCAAGAACACTCATACTTCAATTCATTGATTCATACTTCGATTACATTTCAATCAAACGAAAGGGGTACATATATAGGAAAGGGGAAGACAACACGACGCTAACACGTCGATTTACAACCATGGAAGACAGCTAACATCGAAGACTTTGAGGATTTCGGCGCTGGGAAGTTGGACTAGCTTTAAACACGTTTCTGCTTGAGATCGCGCTAGGGAAACCCAGCACGTTCTTCATGTTGCGCTAGGGAAGGCTGGCGCCTTCATCTTCAGATGGCGCTAGCTTTACCTAGCGCCTTCTCCAGGTCGCGCTAGGGAAAGCTAGCGCCTTCATCCCTGGGTAGGCAGTTTCCGGGATGATCTTTGGCCTGGCAGTGGACTTGATTCCCATCAAAACCCCTCCACTTGGAAAGGTTCATCCTCGAACCTCGTAGCTCAAGACCCCAGACTGTGAGAACAGCCTAGTTCCCTAAGCTCTGATACCAAGTTGATGCGGGACGGAAGGGGGGGGGTTCTTCTTCTTCAGATGGCGCTAGGTAAAGCTAGCGCCTTCATCCCTGGGTAGGCAGTTGCCGAGATGATCTTTGGCCTGCCAGTGGACTTGATTCCCATCACCCGTCCCTCGAGCAGTGCTATTTCGGCTCTACGGACAAGGATTAGGTCCCACTTCCCTTGGAGGTTGAACCGTTTCAGAAGGTACATCAGGTGCTTGTCCTTAGGATGGTCCACCCGGGAGCCATCGGGGCGTTCATACTTGAAGGAATCACTTCCAATGATCAATAGGCGGTCGGTATCCACTGTCTCAGTCTCGGAGTCAGAAGATTCAGCTACGATGGCCAGTTTGCCATGACCCCTGTCCAAGGAGTGAACATCCCTCCACGTCACTATAGCACGGGAGGAAGAAGATCCAGATGCCATCTGCACAAAAGGCAGCCACAAAGAAGGCAAACAAAGTCAGAAGGCCTGTTCAAGATGAAGTCCTTCCTGACAAAAATTCGGCAGAGTCTCCCCAGCTCGGGAGATTGCCAGGGCGAAGCGGGAACTCGTCCACTGAGTGACGATCCCTACAAAAGGCCGTAGGCGTCACGTCGGGGCCAAACAGGACACCCAGGGGGATAGCTCCAAGGACGAGCCTACAAGGAGCCTCCCAGGGCCAGGGAAAACAAGGGGTTGCACCCCGAAATATCTCTACTCACCCCTCTACTCTCGCCGCCGCGCTCTGGAGGAGGAGGAAGAGAGAGAAAGTGAAAGTGCAAATGAGATGAGAATGGAGAAAAAAAGAAAAGAATGGGAATATATAGGAGGGCTTGACGGCACTAATCCGGTGCGCTAAAAGCCGCGCCGAATTAGCATTCCCCCTTAGAAAAAAAGAATTTGAAAATTTGTAAACTAAGACTCATCCAAATCCGGCGCGCTAAATAGCGCGCCGAATTAGGTCCTCTCCCAAAAAAACCAAGAGAGCACGCCGAATTAGGCCCTCTCACCAAAGGGCGCGCCGAATTAGGCACCCTTTATCAAATGAAAGAGGCGCGCCGTATTATGCCTGCCAATGCAAGGGCGCGCCGTTTTAACAAAAAACACACTGCGCCGTATTCAAAGGCCATTCAAAGACCGTGTCAAGCCAGACGGGGATCTGCCTAGAGGAGGCTCATCCACGGGCCCCGCTTCGCTCGTGACTCATTCGCAGCACCCGTGGCTGGGGGGCATTAGACTTGTTGGGATCGTTTATTCTACCAGGGGTAATTTATTTTGTTTGTTTGGTTTATTTACGCGTCGATCAACCCATTAACTAACCGGTAATTAACTGACTGATTGACTACACAGGCGTGCCAGTCACATACGTGACGAGTTTATTGTGCGCTCATTCTGACCCATGTCGGGCGAGAGTGAGATTCGGTCGGGACCAACAGTCCACCATACCATAAAGGCTATGGCGTTAATTACATCCCCCACGAGGAGAAAAAACCTTTGATTAATTACCGAGATAATGGGCTGCCGAGGTCGAAATAAAGGATGCAAATGATGCAGATGATCATGCGAGATATTATAGTCTATCATGCACAGTTTATTAGGGTGAAACCCTCAATACTTGGCGGAGGACTTAGGCCCGGAGACCATCATCTCGCATGACAAGAGCTTCCTATCGGGCGTTGCCCGGCTGTCCACTAATGCCATTTGATATACCGAGGGCTCGCACATTCAAGCACACATTGATGCGATGCGAATGCTTAAACTCAATCATGACAATGAGGCTATGAAGCCAATTAATTCCGGTTTAGACAAGCCAAATTATTTGGCTTATTAATTACAGGGTCTATTTAATTCGGTTATTATCATTGGGGATCACCCAGGAGGTGAGGAGGGTATCGAAATGGCACAATGACACGACTCGGAGCGAAACCGGCACGGTACGTGTGGATGTAGAGCTTAAAACGGCGCGCGAAGCGTAGGTAAAAGCCTAAAATGGTGCCGTTAAAACGTAGGTATAGGGAATAGTTAAAAATGGCACGATGTTTATTTGGATGTTAAAATGGCGTGGTGGCCAAATGCGGTTAAACCGGCGCGACAGTTAGCTAAGGCTAATACGGCGCGGTGGTTTGTTGAGCTTAAACGGCGTGCTGGCAAAGGGGGAGCTGAATACGGCGCACCCTGGGCGCGCCGGATAGGGGCTCAAGAAGTTGAGAGAACTTATGAGTGTAACATTAAAACGGCGCGAGGGGGGGCGCGCCGGAAATTGGCGCGCCAGATTCGGGCCGCGCCGGATTTGAGGGATTTTAGTGTTATTCAAGTCAGATTGAAACTTGTGCATGTTTATCAAAATCTTGTTGATATTTTTTTGAAGATTGGAAGGTATATTTAGCCCCAGAAGCACTGTAATCGAGGCAGTCATGGACTTATGCGAGGTTATTACTCAAGCATAGTCGTTAATAGATTGTATCATAGCAAATCAAATGCAGATTTGTCTAAGTTGTCAGTCCAAATTTTGGCAGCACCTCCCCATGATTGGGGGGTTTGCAGGGGCGAAGCGGAGAGTCCCACCAGTTAGAAGTATGCTCCTTCAGGGCCGGGAATGCCAAGCAGTGACCGACGGACTTCATCGGAGAGGAAGGATCCCGAGGACTAGCCTGCCAGAAGTATCCAACTCCGCGAGTCCAAACAGTTAAGGGACAGCCAAGATGAGACATCACCTCGAGGGCCAGCCTACGAGAGGTGATATTCTCACAGCCACCACCCCTCCCTCGAGAAGAAGGTGGATTTGATGTTGGGTTGGGGTCAACCCTATTAATGTTCATTATATAGGACACATAGTGCATACCATCGAGGGATATGACTCCGTGCCTCAGCAATGATTGAAGATAATGGGGATGTCCCCCTCCTCTGGCAGTGAATCCCTCGAAAAGATAAATCACTAAGGAACATTATGATTGGAATGCATTTAAGTAGGGAACGAGCATTGGATGACTATATGCATACGCATTCGTTGAAGGGGCAGGTTGAAAGGGGAACCAACAAACTGGACTTGAGACCCGGAGGTCGGCCAGCAGACTGAGCTTCTGAAGAGGCCTAAGGTCGAATGGCTCGACGGCATCTCCATTACGCACAACTATATGATAAGAACGGCGAAGATGTTCATTCTCCCAACCCTGAATCGTGAACAGGGACGGACTAAGGAGCCATACCCAAGGGCGAAGGATGATGCCATGGTAAGCATCCCTCCGGCCAGGGGGGAACATCTGAGCACATTGGCTCATTTAAATCACGTATTCGACAGTGGAAGAAAGAAACCCCAGGGAGGGGGATTATTGATATTTCCTCCAAGCTCTGGGGCATATCTGGAGATCGAGAACTCAAATAAAAGACAGAATAAAAGATAGCAGCAACACCCCTTTCATTGATTCAATCGTATAATGAAAACGCTACAACGTGTTCGGCTCGGCGTTGTCGCCTGAGGCCGATTTCACACCCAAAAAGTAGAAAGAACATAAAACAGGGGGGAACCAGAGAGAGGGGGAATTTGAGGAACACCCCGGGCTCATATCCTCACCCTTCGGGGTGATGCTCCGTGGAGCTACACTAGCAGAGTAAGAAAGGGAAACGACTGAGGGAGACGTCGCCGGGGCCCTCCGACCAACCTTGAAGCTTCGCAGTAGCTCGCCAGAGGAAGAACAGAGTATCGGAATGGGGCGGGCACTCTACTCCTCTTTCTTCTTCTCCAAACCTTCTTCTCTCTCTTTTTTCTTCTCTTCGATACCCTTTCTCATTTTTTTTTCCTCTCTTCTTTCTTCCTCTCCCCCTTCAATTCTCGAACACGAGGTCCCTTATATAGGAAAACCCTTCGAACGAGCTTAATCCGGCGCGAGATTTAGCGCACCGGTTGACAAACATTTGGCGCGCCGGATTAGAACCAAACGATACCCACCCCGGATTTGAGGGGGCACGCCGGATTTGAAGGGGGCGCGTCGGTTTAGCAAGAGCGCGCCGGATTCGAACCGTTTGATCGCTTTAACTCGACACGGGTCTGATAACGGGCTTCGAACTGGCCTCAGGGGTTGTTGCGACCTTTCATCTCTTCTTAGTCTTGCCGGGACATAGGAGAGACTACAGACGAGACTTTCGGGCCGCCAAATAGTTGCTTTTCGAGCTCGTGTACCTTAAGCTCGAACACACGGGTTTTCCGCTGACACGGCTCTCGACATCATGGCTTGTATTGCCAGCTCGTCTCGACTTGCATTGGTAGCTCCCACATGTGGTGATAGGCCGCCCGGGGTATTTTCGCCTTGACCGGGTGATCATCTGGCCGCCGATGGACCTAATGTGCTGAAAAGCCGTACCCGCACTGGGTAATCGGGGTCTTCTACTAACAGAACCTTCGGTCCTTGCTTTGAGGGGCTGAGGGCGTTCTTCCTCCTCAAGAGAGTCTTCATTGAGGTGGCGAGCCACCAGTTAGACCGTCGTCCTTGGTGGGGCGACAGGTGTGGGGTAACAGCATGACGGAGTCGATGTCGGATCATTAGGCAGGCTTGGTCGCGCTACCGGTTGGTTGTGGATTCATCTCGACTCTCGTGAGGCAAAGTCCCCGATGTTCATTCCAGATGACTCGAGGCTCTGGCAGCTTGAGAAGTCTTCAATATGTTGATCTTCATCGGCTTCTATGCTTCAGTGGGCCATATCTTTATCTCTGTGGCTTGATCACCGTTGATCATATTTCACGTGCCAACATCCCCTTCGTTTAGAAGCGAACGGGGCGTGGAACAGCCGGGATCGGCCATTCCCTTGTTTCTCCCACCGTATCATCTTCGTGGTCGTTTCAGAGACCGTTTCTTTCTTCTAGCGGCCCAGTAAATGACTGCTAGGTTGCGTTGGGCATCGAGTCAGTCTTATGTTGGTTCGGTTCTTCGTGGTCACGCAATAGACCGTTTCCTTCGGCTAGCGGCCCATAGTTAGACTGCTAGGAATTGTGTATTATGTCGGTTTGGCCAAGCGGCCTTACAATAGACCACGAGGTTAGCTGTGGCGGTTCATAGTTAGACCGCTAGGCACCATTTATGTCGGTTCGAGGTTTTAAGTTGGTTTAGGCTAGCGGCCTAAACTTAGACCACCTCTTTATTGTAGCGGCTCTTCGATAGACCGCTATCTTAAATTTGACCGAAGTCAATGTTTTAAGTCAGTTCGAGTTGGAGTCTCTGGCGGCCCATTAGTAGCCCGCTAAGCTCCATGTGACGGTTCTATTATAGACCGTTTAGTGGTTAGACTAGTTAAGTCGATTCGGGGTTGACTGGGTCTGGCGGACTAGTGTATGACCGTTACAGTCACCTCGCAGTCCTTCTTATGACCGCCAGTGTTTGTATTCTCTGAGTGAGGTAGCGGTTCCGTGGCTGACTGCTTCGTTTACCTAGCGGCCTGGCATACGACCATTTACTTCCCAGAGCTTTGTTTTCTTGATATTTGGCCTTCGTCTGTCTTGGCCTTACCTTGTGGTTTGCTCGTAGTCCCTTGGATGTCCTATGAGGGTGATGACCATGTTGTGGGGTGGCTGAGGAGTGCCATTATATCGAGTAGTGTTATGTACTGTTTCAGAGTCATCATTGGTGTCTGGTCAACCCGGTGTGATCCAATGGTTAACATGGGACTTTGTAGTTGTCTCGATGGTCCTGTATGGATCGAGAGATGATGTTGGACGCCTTGAGGTGCTGCTTGACCTCAGTTTGCGTGTCCATGTGTTCTGAGGGTCTCAGTGATCCCTCCGGTCTTCGTGATTCGTGTTAAGTGGAGGCATGGATCGGGTGATCCTATACCGTTTCCTTTATCGGTGTTTTCTCGTGATGTGGCTTAGGACTAGGCTGATTGGCGGCTTGTTACCACCTTGTACGACAATCCTGACCCGAGTCGTGAGACTCAAGGATCGTTCTGTTTGCAAGTCTAGTTGTCTGTCCTGAGTCTGGTGGCAGTCTGGTATGCAACCTTGTGTTTCGTGCTTGGTGCTTTGTAGTACGTTCGATAGTGCATGCTTAGCCTATCTGTACTTCAGCACTAGTGTTTTGGAGTGTGACGACCCAAGATCCGGATACCGGGAAGGCCCGATACCATTCGAATCCTGACCCGCCGCCCACAAGTCGGGAGGGCTTGGAAGGGCTAAAAGGAGTGTGGAGGCACAAAGAAATAGGAAGTAATGCTGGACAATTCAACAATTAACAGAAATAAATAAATAACTACTACAACAGAGTCCAGTCCAACAAAAAGTATTGTCTAAAGCAGTAAAACGTACCACATGCCAAGTGAACACTCGGCCCGGCGAGCTGGCAACTGAGAACCTCCGAACAGCACCCTCGAACCTTGAGGAAGAACCACCTCACCTGAAAAGCAGGGATGAGTCTCCAAATAGAGACTCAGCAGGGGTCCCGCGAAACCCCAACTGGAAACAATTGCAGAAGCGGAAAGGAAAGCTACAACTACAGCAGGAACAACGAACCGGTGGCCGGTCAAAACTCGGCACTACAGCTACTCCTACTGTACCGGAAAGGAAAACACCGATCTCACAATCGGGAACCAGACTATACTAACACCACTCACTGAGGTAAAATCCATGGCAACCCTGCCGCAGAGGCCTGTCTCCCAGGACAAGGCCAACCTGGACACGCTGCCCAAGGTGCAACCCCAACCACCTGGTCGCGGGAACCGCACCCACAAGACACAACCCCGGTAAAGCTACTAGCACCCTAGCCACTAACTCGAAAACATCAGACGGTCCAGAAAACCATGTCTCACAGACGAGAAATGGAACCCAGAAATAGGAGAGTCACGTCTCACGTGACAGGAGTACCTGCCCACCAGAAGCAAGGCCGGATGCGTCCACTGAGGTCTTAGACCGTGCCTCAGGTGTCCCCCTCGACCCCTGGTGGAACGGGGACACCGTACAAGTAACCACAAAACAAGTGACTAGCAGGGGTAGCGCTCATCAGCACTGGTCCAACCACCCCCAACCACGTGTGCACACACAGACCGCGCGTCCCTAGTCTGGCCCTCTGACTGGTTTTCCCCTCATTCGGTCTCTAGCTGCAAGACCTGGGGCCCAACAGAAACCAGTCTAAAAACCGTCTCTCGGGGTAGCCTCTCCACCACACCCTGGTGGGACCACTCTCGTGTCGGAAGGCTACGACTAGTGGGGAGTCACTGAAGTGACCACTCTCCAAGGAGAAACTCCGAGAAAAATGCACGCACCCTGCGCGAAAGTCAAGAAGAACCAAGTGGCACCGAGCCATTAGAATCTGCACAGTCCTCTACACTCACTTAACCCAACGGTCCTTGTGTCACAAGACTCGGGGTCAAGACCGTCGCACGCAACATCACAAGGCGGTCAATCTAGCCTAATCCCTAGGTCTAAAACCACGGTAGCACGAATATCGAGGTAGCTCACAAGACGCCGAGACCATTCCCTCAAAAGGGAACTCAAGAGACCAAGGCCACACACATGGCCCACGCGGAAAGCACAGAAGCATGATTTCCAAGGCAGCTCACACGCCGCCACGCCGATTCCCCATCCCAGGGAAAAGCGGGAAACCTTCAGCCCCAGGCTGAAAGACTGGACTCGCACTCCAGGGCCAAACACATGGCTCACTCGGGAATCATCTTCTAGGAAACCCACGACATGCGGGGGAACCCCACCGCACTCACACCGATACACGGTGACTTGATCAAGCGTAACACAAAAGCCCGGAACACATGGGGTCACCCGGACCTACCACACCTACGGGCATGCTAATCAAGGTAACATGGTACCTCCCGACACCCCAAAAACATGGACACGGAACTCACGGGGTGTCTGGGACACTCACGAGGTCGAAGGTCGACCACTGGGTCACAACTTGGTCGACCGGAGACCAACACACATGAACCCGGCATGGAGAATCACCTGGCGGTCCAACCTTGGGCCGCTACAATCTCTAGTGGTCCAACTCTGGTCCGCCATAGGGACTCTGGCGGTACAACCCAGGCACGCTAGAAGAATGAGCCACACAGCGCTCTAGCGGTCGAGCCTTGGTGCGCTAGAAGCCTTCTGGCGCCCATACCTACGGCCGCTAGAGGCACGAGACTCCCGACGGTCAGAAAGCACGCGACTCGAGAAACGATGGTCAAAACGAGGTAGTGATCTAACCCTAGGCCGCCACACTGTCTGGCGGTTTATCATGCGACCGCCAGACGACGTCCGAACCTGCCGATAAAAAGGTAACTTGTGGCGCACCCGCCTTGGGCCGCCACAACGTCTGGCGCACCTACCCTGGGCCGCCAAAGGCTCTGGCGGTCTCTGGAAGTACCGCCAAATCGTCCCGAGAACGGGACGGCGGGAACAAACCCAAAAACCTGTTCCACGCCCCGATCATCCACGGATGAGGGGGAAAACAAGGGGGAAGCTCCCCTAGCACTCCTAGCATGCATCTATAGCCCCGAATCGGTCCGGAACCTCACAAAATGGCGGATCGACGCTCAACCCTAAAACATGGAGTTTTTCCCAAAACGCCCTGATTAGCCCGCTCGGCTCGCCACGGCCTACGAAACTCGCGAGAAAGGAAGTGCTCGAGCTAGAGGTCCATCTCCCTACCTCTACTGAAGATTGTCGCCGATCCATGAAGAAACGTCGTTTAAACCCTCGTCGGCTCGCGATCCCACAAACTACCTTCACCATCGCGATCCTGGTCCCGTGCCCGTCGCTCCACGTCCCACGAGCCACGCCGCCACACCCTTGCCGCCTCCGTCGGCCACCCGGAGTGAGAGGGGGAGTGGAGAGAA
The DNA here is from genome assembly GCA_022559845.1 of Amorphophallus konjac. Lineage (NCBI taxonomy): Eukaryota > Viridiplantae > Streptophyta > Magnoliopsida > Alismatales > Araceae > Amorphophallus > Amorphophallus konjac. The sequence goes on from CM040121.1 coordinate 157,803,980, forward strand.
CGTGAGAGAAGAGAGAGGGAGGGAAGAGAGAAATGAGAGTTGGGGAGAGAAAGAAAAAGGTGGTTATATATATACAAAATTCAGAAATTACTAAAAATATGAAAAATAGGGAAAAATCACCTCCCTGATCCTCGGAAGACGCAGAACGCAGTGGTAACGTCCCGGAGTCGAAGAACGTAACGGTCCACCCTGTACGGGGTTCCCGAGGTCCGATAGACGAAAAACACACGTAAAACCGGAAATGCAACCCGGGACCCACAAAGGCGCTCCGAAAATTCCAGAAAATTACCGGCGTGCTCCTCACAGCACCACGGACCCAAGGAAACTCACGGGCACACCACCAATGGGTCCAACAATCCGGTAAAAATAGTCCGAAGCTCAATCGGATAGGATCCGCAACCCGCGAAAAGTGATCTGAAACCCACGGATCCAGATCTGAAAAACCCGGGGCATTACAGCCCTTCCCCCTTAAAGGAATTTCACCCTCGAAATTCAGGACTTGCACCAAGACACAAGGGAAGAACACTGAACCAACCGACAACGCCATCAGAGCCCCAGCACAGAAAACCTCGATACTCATGAAAACACCGATCTTGAGGGACACAGCCAGACCATAACCATGAATGACTCCTCGCTCCGCATGCCATGCACACCGGCCATCAGAGCAGGCACAACACAATAGCATAGGTCTGGCACCACCTCAGACACAATGAAAACCAATCATGGCACCGCTGCCACCATCTCGCTCACCAAGGGGACACAACCCTCGCACGAGAAACAGCTACTGATCCATCCAATGGTCAGCAGACAAATTACATCAGCTTCACAACCCACTGACAGGTCACACACCCTTCTCAAGGGAACAACCAAAACAAGGCCTCCATCCGCTCACGCAGCCCTCTCGACAGACCGCAACCCGACCATCAGCTCAGCACCAAGAAGCACCTTACACCAGGCAAGCCGAAAGCCAGACATACCACTGTGCCAACTCTGCCAGAGCCAAGAAGACAAACTTCGACAGAGCTCAGATCCCATCCGAAAAGGCACATCACGAAAACGACCACTAAAGGCCTCACTACTACATAGCTCTCACCAATCTCGATGCGCAACCACCAGCATCTTCTGTCTGTGAAAGACCATCCACTGGTCGCCAGATACACGTCAACGGGAAACCTTCCACCGGCCCAACAGGCACGATCCAACTCACAACGGCCATCCGCTGACTCGCACACAGACAATTACCACATCTCGAGCTACACTCTTCTCAGACTCCGCATCCGAACTCAATCATCGTGCTAACTCTACCCTTGCAGGGGAGTATGATGAAACCAACGACAAGACTCAGGTGTCTTAAGTCATCACCTCACTCAACTCAGACTTACAGGGGAACCATCCCATGCTGGTCACCAAACCAGGGATAACCATTGCAACACCAATGTCCCATCAAGGACCTCCACGCACAGGCGTCACTCTTCCATCTTGTCTCATCAAATCCTTCGTCTCGATTAATCCAAGTGGACACCTGCCAACCCCGATTCTGCCCTTACCACAGAGCCACGGGACACCACCTGAACAACTTATGGCACACATCTCTGGGGAGGAGAGTGTCATCCAAAATTACGTCAACCTCAAGAAATCCGCCCGTAGCAACTGACGCTACGATCCTGAACCTATGGGTTATGAGCCCACCAAGCTTCCGTAGCGCACTCTGATCCACGCACGCATAGCCAGGAATGCGAACACCATCCACCCAGCACTCGTCCTTCCGAAATAGTGCCAGCACCCTTACACACTAGGGGAAAAGGGCACAACTCTCGTAGGCAACCACCTTGCCAAGACACGGATCACGTCTCGCACGGACTTCATGGCACACAAGGCCAACCAATCCGAGCACACAATGCAAGACGACGAACCTTAGTCAAATACAATCTCTCCGACCAAAGGAGAAACCGATCACACCTCCAACCAATGAAAAATGTCCATGCTCGACCTGACCTTAAACCTCGTGCATGCTGGGAACAACAGCAAGAAAGCCATCACCACGTCAGGTCAGCGCCTCCGACACACTCGGCGAGTGTCACGTCGGACCACAATCACAGCATCCCTCGATGCACCACCGCTGCAATTCCTCGAACTGCAACACACCACGCCAAGAGCCGCACACGAGCCACAACCAACAACCGTCAATGGTCACCCTTGGGTCTCGAAACTCACCACGGAACCTTCACAACTCAAACCAAATCCAGGCGAACACAACCCATTCACACACAAGAGCGCAGGAGCAAGACTTACTGGGACACCACATCCCAATCTTGCCTCGAAATCCGCAAGAATGATCGGGACCGACACGTCATTTCAAATGCCACAGAGCACGACAAGAACATCAAGCTCGATGAAACAGCAGCTCACTGAGAAGATCCTCCGCTCACCCGAGCACACTTCTCGACCAGAGCACCCGCTCTCCCACCTCAAACCACAACCTTAACACATCAGGGGATGGATAAACCTCAAGCTAGAGTGGCCAAACCAATGACAGCTCCCCCAGAGCACGCTCACGGCCACTTAACCACGAACAATCCTCACCAGCCACCTGACCTCGCAGTGAACACCTTGAACGCAGCACCGTAGCAACGCACCTGCCGGCAACCTCTGCCCAACGCAGCACAACCGGGATCACCACTGATGAGGGAGAAGCTCTCAACCTCAATCCTCAGATCCCACGTCGGCACGAAAGCCATGAACAACAATCGCCTTCACAGCGCCACAGAGCGCACTCAAGCTCTCAAGCGAAAAATCAAGCAGAAAACAAACACAAAACCCTAAGCCAGCTGCCGACTGTACTGGACCTTATGGACTCTGATCACTGCAATATCTCAAATTCCTATGTAAGTCCACAACCACTACTCCGATACCACCTGTGATGACCCAAGATCCGGATACCGGGAAGGCCTGATACCATTTGAATCCTGACTCCCCGTCCACGAGCCGGGAGGGCTTGGAAGGGCTAAAAGGAGTGTGGAGGCACAAAGAAATAGGAAGTAATGCAGGACAATTCAACAATTAACAGAAATAAATAAACAACTACTACAACAGAGTCCAGTCCAATAGAAAGTACAGTCTAAAGCAGTAAAATGTACCACATGCCAAGTGAACACTCGGCCCGACGAGCTGGCAATTGAGAACCTCCGAACAGCACCCTCGAACCTTAAGGAAGAACCACCTCACCTGAAAAGCAGGGATGAGTCTCCAAACAGAGACTCAGCAGGGGTCCCGCGGAATCCCAACCGGGAACAACGGCGGTAGCGAAAAGTAAAGCTACAACTACAGCAAGAACAACGGACCGGTGGCCGGTCAAAACTCGGCACTACAGATACTCCTACTGTACCGGAAAGGAAAACACCAATTTCACAATCGGGAACCAGACTATACTAACACCACTCACCGAGGTAAAACCCACGGCAACCCTGCTACAGAGGCCTGTCTCCCAGGACAATGCCAACCTGGACACGCTATCCAAGGTGCTACCCCGACCACCTGGTCGCAGGAACCACACCCACAAGACACAACCCCGGTAAAGCTACTAGCACCCTAGCCACTAACTCGGAAACATCAAACGGTCCAGAAAACCATGTCTCGCAGATAGGAAATGGAACCCGGAAACAGGAGAGTCACGTCTCACGTGACAGTAGTACCTACCCACCAGAAGCAAGGCCGGATGCGTCCACTGACGTCTTAGACCCCGTCTCAGGTGTCCCCCTCGACCCCTGGTGGAACGGGGACACCGTACAAGTAACCACAAAACAAGTGACTAGCTGGGGTCGCGCTCATCAGCGCGCGTCCAACCGCCCCCAACCACGTGTGCACACACAGACCGCGCGTCCCTAGTCTGGCCCTTTGACTGGTTTTTCCCTCACCCGGACTCTGGTTGCAAGACGTGGGGCCCAACGAAAACCAGTCTAAAAATCGTCTCTCAAGGTAGCCTCACCACCACTCCTTGGTGGGACCACTCTCGTGTCGGAAGGCTACGACTAGTGGGGAGTCACTAAAGTGACCACTCTCCAAGGAGAAACTCCGAGAAACACGCACGCACCCTGTGTGAAAGTCAAGAAGAACCAAGTGGCACTGAGCCACTGGACTCTAGACAGTCCTCTACACTCACTTAACCCAACGGTCCTTGAGTCACAAGACTCGGGGTCAAGACCGTCGCACACAACATCACAAGACGGTCAATCTAACCTAATCCCTAGGTTAAAAACCACGGTAGCATGAATATCAAGGCAGCTCATGAGCCGCCCAGACCATTCCCTCAAAAGGGAACTCAAGAGACCAAGGCCACACACATGGTCCACATGGAAAGCACAGAAGCATGATTCCCAAGACAGCTCACACGCCGCCAAGTCGATTCCCCATCCCAGGGAAAAGCGGGAAACCTTCAGCCCCAGGCTGAAAGACTGGACTCGCAGTCCAGGGCCAAACACATGGCCCACTCGGGAATCATCTTATTGGAAACCCACGACATGCAGGGGAACCCCACCACACTCACACCGATACACGGTGACTTGATCAAGCGTAACACAAAAGCCCGGAAAACATGGGGTCACCCGGACCTACCACACCTACGGGCATGCTAATCAAGGTAACATGGTGCCTCCCGACACCCTAAAACATAGACATGGAACTCACGGGGTGTATGGGACACTCACGAGGTCGAAGGTCGACCATTGGGTCACAACTGGGTCGACCGGAGACTAACACACACGAACCCGGCATGGAGAATCACCTGGCGGTCCAACCTTGGGCCGCTATAGTCTCTAGTGGTCTAACTCTGGTCCGCCACAGGGACTCTAGCGGTCCAACCAAGGCGCGCCAGAAGAATGAGCCACACTAGCTCTGGCGCACCCATCTCACGCCGCCACAGCGCTCTAGCGATTGAGCCTTGGTGCGCTAGAAGCCTTCTGGCGCCCATACCTACGGCCGCTAGAGGCATGAGAATCCCGACGGTCAGAAAGCACGTGACTCGAGAAACGACGGTCAAAACGAGGTAGTGGTCTAACCCTAGGCCGCCACACCGTCTGGCAGTTTATCATGTGACCGCCAGATGACATCCGAACCTGCCGACAAAATGGTAACCTGCGGCGCACCCGCCTTGGGCAGCCACAGCGTCTGGCGCACCTACCCTGGGCCGCCAAAGGCTCTGGCGGTCTCTGGAAGGACCGCCAAATCATCCCGAGAACGGGACGGCGGGAACAAACCCAAAAACCCGTTCCACGCCCTGATCACCCACGGATGAGGGGGAAAATAGAGGGGGAAGCTCCCCTAGCACTCCTAGCATGCATCTATAGCCCCGAATCGGTCCGGAACCTCACAAATCGGCGGATCGACGCTCAACCCTCAAACATGGAGTTTTTCCCAAAATGCCCCGATTAGCCCGTTCGGCTTGCCACGGCCTACGAAACTCGCGAGAAAGGAAGTGCTCAAGCCGGAGGTCCATCTCCCTACCTCCACCGAAGATTTCGCGCCCTGAGCTCGCCGATCCATGAAGAAACTTCGTTTAAGCCCTCGCCGGCTCGCGATCCCACGAACCGCCTCCACCATTGCGATCCTCGTCCCGTGCCCGTCGCTCCACGTCCCACGAGTCACACCGCCACGCCCTTGCTGCCTCCGTCGGTCGCCCGGAGTGAGAGGGGGAGAGGAGAGAACGTGAGAGAAGAGAGAGGGTGGGAAGCGAGAAATGAGAGATGGGGAGAGAGAGAAAAAGGAGGTTATATATATATAATTTAGAAATTACTAAAAATACAAAAAATAGGGAAAAATCACCTCCCTGATCCTCGGAAGACGCATAACGTAGTGGTAACGTCCCGGAGTTGAAGAACGCAACGGTCCACCCTGTACGGGGTTCCAAAGGTCCGACAGATGGAAAACACGTGTAAAACCCGAAATGCAACCCGGGACCCACAAAGGCACTCCGAAAATTCCAGAAAATTACTGGCGTGCTTCTCACAACACGATGAACCCAAGGAAGCTCACGGGCATACCACCAATGGGTCCCACAATCCGATAAAAATAGTCTGAAGCTCAATCAGACAGGATCTGCAACCCGCGAAAAGCGATCCGAAACCCACGGATCCAGATCTGAAAAACCCGGGGCATTACATGGAGTCTCTGTGTCCAGTGAGCCTCCACTAGTCGTAGTTTGACGACTCACGCATTCCAGTGTGTCGTCCTACCTCGGAGTGGTGGCAGGGTAGTTCCCGATAAACAGTTTGCAAGCTAGTTTCTGTGGGTTCCCTTGCCTTACAGTAGCATCCTACTGGGGGAGAAAGCTAGCTAGAGGCCTGGCTCAAGGCATTGAGCTTGTGTGAGCACACGTGGTCAGGGGCGTTTGGACGAGCATCGACGGGCGTGACCCTGACTAGTCACTTGTTACTGTAGTTCCTTGTACTCGGTTCTGTGAGTGTCTCAGTTACCGTCGTTCCAGACGTGGGGGAGATGCTTGCGGCGCAGTGTAAGACGTCAGTGGATGCATCAGGCTATTCTTCTAGTGAGGAGATGCTCCTGTCACTTGGCGCACGACTCTCGTGCTTGTCTTCGTGACGTGTGTCCGTCATTGGATTCCGAGTAGCCGGTCGTGGCTTTACTCGAGGTCCAGTCTTGTGTAGCGTACACGATGATCTAGTTGTGTATGTTTGTGGCTTTGTGTGTGTAGGTCTTTTGTAGGGCTTTTACCTATTTTGATAGGCTTTAGCTTTGGAGCTTCTCTTCGGTTGACGGATCGGTACCGCCTGACTTTGTGAGATCAGGGTTCACCTTTCTGTGGCCACTTGGAGTAGCTTAGAGGACCATGGTTTGGTCAGCGGCCGTGTTTTTGGTTAGTACGGCTTCTCTCTCTCTTTAGTTGTTCTTTCTTTTGCTTACTCCTACTTTTTACAGCTTTACAGTTGTAGTTACTGTTGTTGCTCCTGGCTTTCCTGCTTTACTGTTTAGCATTGTTGTTTAGCGTGTTACTGCGTTGTTTCCAATGGGGATCCGTGTGACCCCTACTGAGCCAGTGACACGAGACTCACCCCTGCTTTTCAGGTGTGGTCTTCTTCTTCCTCGAGGTTCGGGACACCGTGTGTCAGTTCGTTGTTGCCAGCTTTGCCAGCGTTCTCTGCGTCGGGCTTCCCCCAACTTCAGTGTACGTTTCCTTTCTATTGGGTTGTACTTGTCTTTAATTTGGATTGGACTCTGTTAATTTAAATTGTTAATTGAAAAAGTAATTTTATTTCTACTACTTTAGCAAACCTGGTCAATGAAATATTAATTACTTACTACCTTATCTGGGACTTCAATGTACTACATACACTCCTTTTATCCCTTCAGAGCTTTTCCACTATTGGGAGGCCTTGCTGGATACAAGTGTTATCGGGTTTACCCGGTATCCAGACCCTGGGTCGTCACAGGTGGTATCAGAGCTCTGTTGTGTGTGAGGTACATGGGAATTCGAGATATTGCAGTATTCAGAGTCTTTAAGGTCCAGTACAGCCGACAGTTGGCATTAGCGTTGGCATCGATTTTACGATTATTTGTCGCCTTATTTTTCATGTGGTCTTCTACGTGCTACGTCGGCACTATGCGAGATGGTTTCGCTCTCGTCATGATGTGACGGAGTGCTTTTCTTTATCCATGGTGTTTGTCTCGGTTATGTTGTACTTGGCAGAGTTCGTCGGTAGGCGTGAATTTATGGTGTGGTGTTCGAGATGTTTCTGTAATTCATTTAGGTGGCTGGTGACTTTCTCGTTGGTGTGATGGCCTTGCACATTTTATGTTACTTTGGTTGTCCTAGTTTGAGATTTGTTCAGCCCCTGAGGTGTTAAGCTTGTGTCGTGGTGGTCGATTAGATGCCTTGTTTGGAAGAATGCCTGAGCAAATTCAGTAGCGAACCTAGGATTTTCCTTCCTGGTGAGCTACTGTTGGTCGAGCTTGATTCTTCTCCTCTTGTTTGGCGGCGTCTTTTCGAGGTAAGCCTTGGAAGTGCTATCTTGGTAAAGCCTTGTCATGTGTCTGCTTAAGGGTGGACAGTGTTACTTCTAAACCTAAGTTGCCTTTGTTCGACGGTTGCTTGGCTTTTGGCCCAGATTTTGTGTTTAGGAGCCATTGTGCACCATGTTGGATGTGCCGTGTTTGGCGGCTGTTGTGCTATGAAGGTTCAATAATCATTCCAAGACATAAGGATAAGCTGAGATTAGCGTTCCTTTGTGCTTTGTGCTGAAGCTAGTGCTCTTCATGGTTTGCACTTTGGTGACTTGCGATCGGTTGTTAGCAGGATCTGCACTCGAGATGTGGTACGTTGCAGTTTCGTGCATTGCAATGGCGCCAAGTGTGTACTAAGATGCGGATGCCGAGTTATCCTTGATGCCTGTGTGCGTGTGTTGAGCGTGCAGCGAAAGCGTGTGGGCTGATAACCCACAATTTAGGATCGTGAAGTTGGCAGATTCTGATTGGCCGAGAGGTTGCTTTCCTCGGTATGATTGTCGTCTTGGCTGTGTGTGCCTTGATGTTGTTGGTCGATGTGCCGTTGCTAGAGGCATTATGGTTGTTGGCACTGGCATGTGTGAGGATTAGGGGAATATGTCGGCGTATTTGCTGGTTGAGTACCCTTTCCTTCCTCTGTAACCTTTTCTTGGATGTCATGCTCTCGGGACATGATCGTGGGCCTTGAGATGCGTTTCCAAAATTTTTCGTTGTTGTGGGTCCTTGTTGGTGAGCTGTTCACAGTGTGGCTTGTAAATGTTAGCCGTGTGTTCAACTGTAATTGTACCTTGATGTGACCCAGCTTGCAGTTGTGTCCCGTGGTTCTGTGTTCAGTACGGAGCCGAGATTCTGCGAGTTTTGCTGTTGTTGTTGTTGCCGTTGTTTATTGGTGGTCGTGTTCAGCTTGGGAGGATTTCCCTGTGAGTCTGATTCGGCATTGTGTGGACCAAGGTCTTGTCGGTTAGTTTTGTTGTACTCTTCTGTCATGATGGAGTTAGCATGCGACTCGAATTAGATGTAATGTCTGAGTGAGGACTGACTTGATTGTGCTCGTGGTCCAGTGTTGTCATTGGCGTTCTGCGTGCCAGTCTTGTTGCTCTTGGCATGAAAGCTGATGTTGTTGAGCTGTCAGCTGAGGACTATGTTTCCTTGGGTAAGCTGATGCTTGTTGTGTTTTCCGAGCGTGCTGTTGATAGCTGTTTTCGTGGCATGAGTCGTGTCTCCTTTCCCTGTGAGATGGAAGCGACGTTGCCTTGTTTCGGAGGTGTCGGACTTGTGTTCACTTGGGTGCCGTGCTCGTTCTGTGGATCGATTTCTCTTGAGATCCAGAGCGTGTGCCTGTGATTGTGGTCTGGCAGTGCCCCTCTGAATTGTGTTTTTTGAGATTTGGGTTGCCGTATTCTAGGTGTTGGTGTTGGCTGGAGCTTGGGGATCATTGCCAGCATTTGGGTTTGTTCTTCCCTCCTTCTTCCCTGTTAGCTCCTTTAATTTCGAGGATGAAATTCTTGTAGGGGGGAGGACTGTAAGACCCTGGGTCTTTCGGATTTGTATCGGAAAGTTTTAGATCGCTTTTGTGGGTCATGAGTTGTATTTTATGATCCGCGTGGGTTTTTCTCTTGTACAAGTTACGGAACCCCGTGGTGAGTTTATTATTCACTTCATCGACTTGAGGAGGCTACAACTACGTTGCAATCTTTCTGAGGATCGTCTAGACTAGTTTTCCGTATTTTTCTGAATTAGTGCATTTTTGGACCAAAAATTGAATTTTTCAAAAATTAGGAAAATTCCTAATTTCCTTTTCCTATTTCTTTTCCTTTCTCCTTCCTCTCTCCTCACTGTCGCTCACTCTCTCCCTCACGTTCTCTCTCCTCTCTTCTCCTCTCTCCGCGGGGCACGCGACCGTGGCGAGGTGGCTTAGGCAGGGACATCGTGGAGTTGACTTGGCGCGTTATGGGGCGAAGGATTGAGCGTGGCATTGGCGCGATCCCTTGGTGGATTCAAAGCCGGCGTGTCAAGCTCGTGAGATGATTTTCGGCGTGGTTTAGTCACTTCGGTGCGCTAGAACTTCGGTGGAAGTAGGGAGATGGACGCCCTACTCTTCTTTTACGTTCTCCCGCGATTTCGAGATATCCGGTGCAGGACCGAGCGGGTTTAGCTTTGTTTTGGGTGAAGCATGCTTTGGGGGGGTGTGAGACGAGTTTGCCTTCCTAGGTGACAGTTTTTAGTGTAATCAGTCTCATTAGATTCCCTGGCATGTTAGCATTTCATTTCTGCTGGTTTTGTGGCGATTAGTGGTCATTTGGGACCTGTGTGAGCCCGAGAACCCATGTGACTTAATTAGGGTCGATTCGGTGGAATCACCCGTTTCTTACATTTTTGTGTCAAAATGATCCCTTCCAGTATGTGGAAGGTTTATATGGCGTCTAGGGTTGTATCCCCTTCGTTTAGAAGCGAATGGGGCGTGGAACGATCGGGATCAGCCATTCCCCTGTTTCTCCCACCATATCATCTTCGCGGCCATTTCAAAGACCATTTCTTTCTTCTAGCGGCCCAGTATATGACCGCTAGGTTGCGTTGGTCGTCGAGTCAGTCTTATGTTGGTTCGGGTCTTCGCGGTCACGCGATAGACCGTTTCCTTCGGCTAGTGGCCCAGTGGAGGACCGCTAAGCCCTTTCTAGCGGCCCATAGTTAGACTGCTAGGAATTGTGTATTATGTCGGTTTGGCCAAGCGGCCTTACGATAGACCACGAGGCTAGCTATGGCGGTTCATAATTAGACCGCTAGGCACCTTTTATGTCGGTTCAAGGTTTTAAGTCGGTTTAGGCTAGTAGCCTAAGCTTAGACCACCTCTTTGTTGTAGCGGCTCTTCGATAGACCGCTATCTTAAATATTACCGAAGTCAATGTTTTAAGTCGGTTCGAGTTGGAGTCTCTAGCGGCCCATTAGTAGCCCTCTAAGCTCCATGTGACGGTTCTGTTATAGACCGTTTAGTGGTTTGACTAGTTAAGTCGGTTCGGGGTTGACTGGGTCTGGCGGCCTAGTGTATGACCACTACAGTCACCTCACAGTCCTTCTTATGACCGCCAGTGTTTGTATTCTCTGTGTGAGGTAGCGGTTCTGTGGCTGACTGCTTGGTTTACCTAGCAGTCTGGAATACTGCCATTTACTTCCCAGAGCTTTGTTTTCTTGATATTTGGCCTCCGTCTATCTTGGCCTTACCTTGTGGTTTGCCCGTAGTCCTGTGGATGTCTTGGATGTCCTATGAGGGCGATGACCATGTTGTGGGGTGTCCGAGGACTGCCATTATAATGAGTAGTGTTCCGTACTGTTTCAGAGTCATCATTGGTGTCTGGTCAACCTGGTGTGATCCAGTGGTTGACATGTGACTTTGTAGTTGTCTCGATGGTCCTGTATGGATCGAGAGATGATGTTGGACACCTTGAGGTGCTGTTTGACCTCAGTTTGCATGTCCATGTGTTCTGAGGATCTCGATGATCCCTCCGGTCTCCGTGATTCGTGTTAAGCAGAGGCATGGATCGGGTGATCCTATACCGTTTCCTTTATCGGTGTTTTCTTGTGATGTGGCTTTGGACTAGGCTGATTGGCGGCTTGTTACCGCTTTGTACGACGATCCTGACCCGTATCGTGAGACTTAAGGATCATTGTGTTTGTAGGTCTAGTTATTTGTCCTGAGTCTGGTGGTAGTCTGGTATGCTACCTTGTGTTTCATGCTTGGTGCTTTGTACTACGTGTGACCGTGCATGCTTAGCATGTCTGTACTTCAGCACTAGTGTTTTGGAGTCTCTATGTCCAGTGAGCCTCCACTAGTCATAGCCTGATGACTCACGCGTTCCAGTGTGTCGGCCCACCTCGGAGTGGTGGCGGGGCAGTTCCCGATAAACGGTTTGTAAGCTAGTTTCCGTGGGCTCCCTTGCTTTACAGTAGCGTCCTACTGGGGGAGAAAGCTAGCTAGAGTCCTGGCTCAAGACATTGAGCTTGTGTGTGCATACGTGGTCAGGGGCGTTTGGATTAGCGCCGACGGGCGTGACCCTGACTAGTCAATCGTTACTATAGTTCCTTGTACTCGGTTCTGTGAGTGTCTTAGTTACCGTCGTTCCAGACGTGTGGGAGATACTTGTGGCACAATGTAAGACGTCAGTGGACTCATCTGGCTATTCTTCTAGTGAGGAGGTGCTCCTGTCACTTGACGCACGACTCTTGTGCTTGTCTTCATGACGTGTGTCCATCATTGGATTCCGAGTAGCCAGTCGTGGCTTTACTCGAGGTCCAGTCTTGTGTAGCGTACATGACGATCTAGTTGTGTATGTTCATGGCTTTATCTGTGTAGGTCTTTTGTAGGGCTTTTGCCTGTTTTGATAGGCTTTAGCTTTGGAGCTTGTGTTCGGTTGATGGATCGGTAACATCTGACTTTGTGAGATCAGGGTTCGCCTTTCTGTGGCCATTTGGAGTAGCTTAGAGGACCGTGGTTTGGTCAACGGCCGTGTCTCTGGTTAGTATGGCTTCTCTCTCTCTCTAGCTGTTCTTTCTTTTGCTTACTCTTACTTTTTATAGCTTTACTGTTGTAGTTACTGTTGTTGCTCCTGTCTTTCCTGCTTTACTATTTAGCATTGTTGTTTAGCGTGTTACTGCGTTGTTTCCAGTGGGGATCCGCGTGACCCCTACTGAGCCAGTGACACGAGACTCACCCCTGCTTTTCAGGTGTGGCCTTCTTCTTCCTCGTGGTTCGTGACGCCGTGCGTCAGTTCGTTGTTGCCAGCTTTGCCAGCGTTCTCTGCGTCAGGCTTCCCCCGACTTCAGTGTACATTTTCCTTTCTGTTGGGCTGTACTTATCTTTAATTTGGACTAGACTCTGTTAATTTAAATTGTTAATTGAAAAAGTAATTTTATTTCTGCTACTTTAGCAAACCTGATCAATGAAATATTAATTGCTTACTGCCTTATCTGGGACTTCAATGTACTACACACACTCCTTTTATCCCTTCGGAGCTTTTCCGCTCTTAGGAGGCCTCGCAGGATCCAAGTGTTATCGAGTTTACCCGGTATCCGGACCCTGGGTCGTTATAGCAAGCGTGCATAGGATTGAAGACACGGTGGGACAAGATAATATAATGCGGACAGCACATGCCATAGGACAAGGACATGCTGGGATAAGGACATGTGGGACAACACCACGGGGGACAAAAGACACGTGTGCGATGACACGGAGGGACAAAGACATAGTGGGACGAAAACATGACAGACACGGAGGGACAAAACAACACGTGTGGGACGACACGGAGGAACATAGACACGTGTGACAAGGACATGGCGGAACAAAAGACATGACAAATACGCTCTTCAATCAAATTGAAGCCCAAGATCAGATGAAGCAGAACCGCCAGGTTCACAATCGGGAGGGAAAGCCCTCTCATGGAGACATGATGAAGTTTGGTAAGCAAAAGCAGAGAAGGACATAAGATTCAGAAAGATCAAGAGATAAGATTGAAGAAGGAGAACAAATCAGAAAGAAGTGAATAGGAGGCAAATATAGCAAAATATGGAGCGAGGAAAGCTTGAGTACCTGTAACCTGCACACTTAACAAACAGATTACATATCTATTCTCAAGACAAATAATAATGTAGATGCATGAAAAAAAGAAACAAAAGACACATTTTTTTGGCTTTTGTGACAATTTTTTGATTTTTTTTAGAATATCTTTTTTTTGGATTTTGACAATATTTGATTTTTTTAGATTTTTGACAATATTTGATTTTTTAGATTTTTGAAAATATTTAATTTTTTTAGATTTTGACATATAGCAATCTGCAGCACCCACAGATGGGCTCAAACTATTGGCCAGAGATCGTCATCTCTCCCCCTCTCATTAAAGATTTACCTTGAGTAAGGTGTGCATTTGAGGGTGGCTTACCACAACCAACGGCCTCTAAAGAATGGTGCCCCTACTAAGACCATACTCGGGATACAACCCAGCCTAAGAGGGAGAAACAGAAAAAATGGAGATAAGCTTAATGCAGGATGGGAGATATCAGGATTTGAATTCCTTCCAGGGCACTACCCCTCAAAGATACAGTCTGTTGTGCCGGGACTTTATGTCTTTGATTTTTAGACACATATTTACTAGGCACGCATGCGACTGGACTCATGACATCCCGCGGGGAACTGTACTGCCACTCTTGCCCTGCCTTATTTCCATAATTTTAACATTATTTATTCATTTTGATTTATAGCCCTTATTGGCTAGATTTTGCACGAAAGCTCAATTTTCCAGGGTCAAGACTGCCCCTATTTGAGACCTCTCCCGTATTAGGGAGTGCCTAGGTTGGTCATCTCATCTATCCATCTCTTGCCCTATACTTGGCCGAGCAGAGAAAAAGATAGACTTTTGTGCATACCCATGGATATGGCTAAAGTAGCAACGATGTGCCTTAGAAGAATTGGCTATGGCTTGCCGTGTAGTGTGTGAAAAACCCTGCTCAAAGATTACCCACAACAGTTGGGAACGAACTAGACTCCCAGCATGGAGCTATCACCAGCCTAAGAGTGCTACAGAAGCGAACTGAACTGAAACTAATTTCTAAAGCCACTCAACCATATTAAAAACCAGCATTATGACCAAGCGTAGGAAAATAAGGATAATAGAAATAGCGATGATAGCATGTTCTTACGCAATATAAAAGATACCTTGCAATCTAGAGCGTGGAAATAACATCCTGAAGCGAGAGCTTGATCATCGAGCTACATATTCCTTGCTTGAGTGGACAAAAGGTAGAGGATACCAAGGATTAAAGATTCCTCTACACGGAGGAGCGACAGACATCAAACTGGACGAAGAATGATAAAAAGGAAGAGAGACGATGGCTAGAACTCCATCGTTAAGGCGCAAAGACCCTGATAACAAGGAACCAGATACAGAATAAATAGAGATTAGCGGAGATCGAGGCAGGCTAAAGCCTTGAAAGCAGCAAGAAAAAGGGTGATGACCCCGAAAGGGTGAGGAAGAGAGAATAGAAAGATAATGAGAAGATTGTGGCAAAGGTGAAGAAGAAGAGGAGTGATCATCCGACGTGGTCGGAGAAGGAGAATAATAATCATCCGACAAGGTCGAAGAAAGAGAATGGTAATCATCCGACAAGGTCGGAGAAAGATAATGGTAGTCATCCGATAGGGTCGGAGAGGAATCAGGAACACAGTCCGAGAATACCGGAGGAGAAGAATTGGAGAACGTCCAAAATCGGGACGGAAGAAGGACGTAGGCCGAGGCCTAGAGTTGTGAAAATAAGGAGAATCCAGAGGATCTGGATGAAAGGGAGGGGAGTAGGGGTTTATAAACCCGGGAAAAGATGAGAAGATCATAGAAGCAGGATTAGAAGAGGGAAGATACATCACCCAAGGGTGGGAGCTCAATATGAAGAATGACGAATGAGAGGTAGAAGGAGGAGAAGTGGTCCCCTGAGTGCACAATCGATGTCCCTTGAACTTGCGCCGCCACCTCTTCTTGGCTAAAACTGGCTTGTAATGGACCCGCCTGCCACGGGCTCGGACCTTCGGGCTTCTTATCTTGAAATATCTTCTCAAATAACGGGCCCACCTGGTAGATGGCCTAGCCTGGTTGTGAATATGTAGCTTCGTTGGGACGGTTGCCCCTAGACACCCAGTGCTAACAATAACTGAACATTCTAGAACATGTAACTCCTTAGACAAATCAGCATTGTAAAATCATGGAGTCTTGTCACTTGGCACCAAAAGCATGAGGTTCGGCAACTCTACTCGGTGATCAGGCTTGAAGCATAACTCCCTTGCCAGAGGGGAAGGATGAAATCGAGGGAGATCAATGCACGGCGTTGACGTGGCCGGCTTGCTGATAAATCGAGAGAGACAGCATAAAACGTACAGAATGTCCTTAGAGAACTTGGAAAATACGGCCAATTGCCCCTTGAATAGGGAATCCATCAGACCCTTGGCGGCCATACGTGTCAGCACGATGTGGGTGGAGAACCCCCCTTGACCAGTGATCTGAATGGCGACAGAGCGAGAGGCAATAACAGCCTTAATGGTAGAACCTTCGGCGAGCAAAGAGATTGCCACCGGCCTCGCTCGAGAAGAAACTGGCATCAATGCAAGGGAACTCTTCTTAGCAACCGTCATCGAAAGTCGAGACACATCATCCCTGAAAAAGCCAGGGACCAGGACACGGACCGACATTCGGCAGATATAATCATGGAACTTTAAATACATAATCGGCACTGAATCATCCTGACTCGGTTCATTATCTCCCTGGGCACCAGACCCAAGGGGCACCAAAGATAGCGCACACCCGCTCCATGGGGTGGAAATGGAAGGAGAAGCAGAGGGAATAGGAATAGGTTCAGATGGTGTGGAGGTTTCAATGGGGATGGCGACATCAAGTGAAGGCGAAGGTGATACGGAAATGATGGGCTCGGGTGAAGGCAAAGGCGTAGGTGGAGCTTGCTCAGGCTCAGGCGAAGGTGATGGCGAGAAGGTGTAGGTGAAGACAGTGGCGGTGGAGACGACGGAGGTGGAGGTAGTAGGTTAGGCTGATTTGGGGAGAGGAGGTGGAGAAGGTGACGGCGATGGGTTAGGTAATGGTGATGGTAGTAGAGGTGGTGATGCGGATGATGGAGGTAGTGGAGGTGGCGTCGATGATGGATAGGATGAAGAGGAGGACCACAGCTGCCCACCATCGACGTATCGGCGCAACTCGTCGGGCAGCGTCAGGAGCAGAAGTGGTGGTGGAAGAAGTGGAGGAAGAAGGGGTAGCATTAGCCTAAGCAAAGGCTTGGGTTGATGGAGATAATGGGGAAGGCATAGGAGATGGCAAAGATGATGGGGTATGTGGACATGGAGATAGTGATGGGGAAGGTGAAGGCCTAGGTGAGGGAGTGGGTAAAGGAGTAGGTGACGGGGTAGATAACGGAGCGGGCACAACACTAGATGGAGAATTACAGGGGTGCCCCTGGTCTTGTAGCGACAGAGATGGCTACCTGAGCGGCTCTTGCTGCTACTGCTTGCTGCGGAGATATATAATGACTTTATGAATAGCAGACTAGTCGATCATCTCTTGTTTTCCAAGCCGTACACATATTCCCGGAACTCGAGGCAATCCTCAACCAAATGTCCCTGCTGAAGGTGAAAATCGCAAAATTGAAGCAAATCCCGGACCGTGGGTCGGCAAGGCACAACCGGAGGGAGCAAGCAACATGTGGGTAGCCATCAAAGCCCTGAAAATATCTGTAAAACACTCTGGTAATGGAGGATGAGGGGCCCGCTTCAGGCAAGGCGGATGTCAAGGGGTATGAGAATGTAATGGAGAAGGTTGTGGAGATGGGAGTGGAGGTTGCATAGGCAAGGGCGTATGAAGGACTAGCGGAAGGACTAGGCGAAGGCGTAAGATGAATGGAGCGGGGAGGTATGAAGTGGAAGGCATCTACTTGCTCGGGGTGCGACGTTCCCTTGACTGGGGGTGGAGACGCAGGCGGATATGCGGGAGCAGAAGGCTGACTGTGGATGGCGGAAGGATGACTCATGGAGGGTTGATGTGGTGGACTCATGAGGGGTTGATATGTGGAGGAAGGTTGACTCATGGAGGGCTGACTCATGGGAGATGGTGGATAGGAGGCGTATGTGGGCGTAGAAGGTGAAGGAGACTCGGGGTCAAGAGAATTATGGAGTTGTTGGCGAACGAAGTGGGCTCGGCCGTACAGTTGTTACCATGAGGTAATGTCATTCAGGGCTAAGATAGATCGATATTCGTCGTTGCATTAGAAATAAGCATCTTGATTTGCTCTCCTTCTGGAATATGCCCTGGGACTTGCGCGGCGAGGGTGACGCCATCGGTCGGTAAAGGTATTCCTCGTCGGGCTTCATCTTCTCATGGGCCAGATCCACCATAGAATACCTGGGCCCAACTTGGTCTTGATACTATTCAAGAAATTTCTCTTGAACAATCTGGAAATTCACAACCTGCTCTTGCAGAAGAGAGAAGAACCAATCCCGAGCCAGGCCTTCTAAAGACAGACCCAATAAATATGCCATCAAGTGTTGGTCATGTCGAAACTGGGCCGACTCGTAAATGAACTCCTTAACGTGCACAAAGGGATCGCCAGCTCCACCATAACGGCGATATGTTGGAATTTGCGAAGGTGCTGGAAGCCAAAGATTTTGAAAAGCGAATGGTACACTTAGGGAGGGTTTGGGATCAATTCAGCGTTGTAGCTCATCAAGTTGGCGTTGTGTTTGAGCAATCATCTCCGGCGTAGGGAGAGATCGAGAATGGTGTGGGCCAACTTGAGCAAGTGGATGTGAACTCAGAGCAGGAGCAAGATAATGGGCCGGATATAAGGATCCGAGCTGAGAAGAAGAAGGGCTCATTCCGGGAGTAGAGGGATATGCGGGCCTGGAAGAAACATGAGCATAAGGACCCATTAGTCCAGCAACATAAGGAGAAGAAGAATGAGGCCCATTAAGAAAAATTGGTCATTAGAAACTGGGCCAACAACATAGGAAGGAGAAGGCCCATTAAGATGGAATTGGCCATTAGAAATTGGGCCAGCCGCATGGGAAGGAGAAGAAGGAGGCCCATTAAAAGTAGAAGGCCCATTAAGAGAAGAAGGCACATTAAGATAATTTTTGCAATGGGTCTTTGGGCCTGGGCAGGGTCAATTTGACGAACAAGGTTGATAAATGGCCCATGAGATTGGCATGTTCCTCGGACTGATCAGAGGGACCACGAGGAGATGGGCCTGTGTGAGAAGAGGATTCCACGCGGGAGTAAGAATAAGACTGGGAAGGAGAAGGGTACAAGGAGTTGAAGCGATGCTCCATGAGGGAAAATGGAGACTTAATACATGGATATTAAGGGATACAGTAGGGAAGTAAGGGTAATGAGGGCAAGGAGAGGGCGGACTCACAAGGTAAGTGGCGGTCTAGAAGAGGCCACTATTGGACGGAGGCGATCCTGGGAGGACCACTACCAGACTATGAGACAGACGGGCAGACAGACTTATGCCAATGCAAATGTAACCAAGGTAACACGAGGAGAGGACTATGCAAACAGATGGGACAAACTGGATGATGAGGGAATAACACACAAAATGTGGAGATTATGCAAAGAATGCAAAACAATATGAACACACAACAATAATATGCAAGGGGGTCTCACCAAAGTCAAACAAGTTGATATGATCGTTAAATTATTTTGGAGTTTCAATGGACCATTTAATGTTTTGAATTAAGATTAATTCCCTCAAGATAGGTATCCTATGGGAATAAGGTCCAAACTTTGGGTTGACTAGGTTTAACTCCCTCACACGTATGCAAATGCAAGCCTAAGGGGTGGAAAGGTACAACCGGCCCGGCGTCCGTGTGGAATCCACGGCTCACGGGGACTTACGGAGGTCCCGGATAAGATCACCTAGTCGACCCCAAGGAATATGGAGGACGAGAGGATCACTTACCAAGGTAGGAATGCAACTACAAAGTGCAATGCATGGCCCTATGTGCACCGGAGTGCATGCAGAATTCTAGCATAAAAGTGAAAAATGAAGGCAAGATTAAACTATGAAAACATATCAAATGGATGCAAATTATATATGAAAATGAAGACAATATGAAGGACAACAATGTAGGACCAGAAACATGCTCAATCAGGCACTAAAAGATAGGTAAAACCATCAACGAACGACGTACCTTTGCGTCTGCCCCTGGGCCTACATGCAGATTTTATGCATAAAACCCAAAAATGGAGACAATATTTAACTATGCAAACATGACACAATGGATGCAAATGACATATGGAAACGAAGACAATACAAAGGAGAACAAGATGGGAGCAAGAAACACACAATCCGACCTCGAGAACGCAATTAAATCATCAACCAAAAATGTACCTGCGAGTCTGCTCCGGGTCTGCCTACAGACCTTTATGCAAAAACTCAAAAACGAAGACACAATTTAATTATCAAAACATACCTAATGGATGCAAATGATATATGGAAATGAAGATAATATAAAGGGCTACATGATGGGACCAAAATAGAGCGATCAGACTCCGGGAGGTCAATTAAATCGTCCAAGAACAATGCACATGTGAGCCTATGTGCAGGCCTGCCAGAAAGCAAGTAGAGGTCCCCAGATGACCGTTTCTATGAAGTAGCAGTCCAGGGAAGATTGCTACATAGCAGAGAGGTGGGGCGGCCCTGTGATGACTGCTACCTGTATATGGTGGCCTCGGAGAGGACCCCTACCACCTGACAGACTCGAGAACACCCAGAACAGTAGAAAATGGAGAAAATGCTATCTAAACATGCACATACACACACCAAGTTTACAAGAGAGCATGAATAACGTGATGGGCACTAGGTGTCCCACCATGATCGCCAAAAAACAAAGTTGTAGATAAACTATCTACCCCGCCCCAACACAAAACAAATATATGCATGAAGTATGAACAAAGCAAAGGGGCGATGAAGATGAAGAACTAATCGTGATCGCCACCAAGGATGAGCAACGCCAAAGGTGTGGGGAAAGGATGAAGAGGGCGCTGCGTACCTTGGAAAAAAGGATGAAGAATGCGGCCGGGAAGACCGCCTCAACGTGATCGACGCTTACAAACGAGATGCGGAAATGATGTGGATGTCACCTCCTCTCCTTCCAGTCGACTAGAGGAAGAGGCCTCACGTCATGCTCATGCTCTCCTGCAAAATAAAGCCAAACAACAAGGGAAACCCATTAGAAACATGAAGTGTAATATCAAATCCCTTATGTGTAAAATAGGGTGAGAAATTGAGGGGAACGCACCGGGGGAGGGTTTTTAACCCCTGTGAAAGGGTGCAAATGATAGGTGTGTGTGTGTTGTGATGAGAATGAAACAAAGAGATTGAAAAATCACGCAGCACAACTGTGAGAATATGCATGCAAAATGGAGAAAAATGTGATTGTGATGATTTTAGAAAAGTGGAGGATGAGAACTAAGAGAACAGATGAAGAAAACGAGCCCTTAAGCCTGGAAATCAAAGCCAATACTTCCCTCTGCGGGATGGGTCAAAGAGACGAGTCAGAGATGCGGCATGGCTTCGCCTCAAAACAAGAAAGAGCCCCCATCGCACACTACGAACTGGGCAACTATATATAGAGGTGCAGAAACCTTAGGGTTAGAATTCTGAGATAAACACCCAATTTCAGGGATTTAGATGCATAAACCTCGAGACAATATCAAGGGTAAGAGTCCTAGATCAATGGAAATTGAGGTGAAGGCTTATCTCCCGTTGGGTTTGCTGTCCACGGACTGGTGGTTGCTGTTTTTCAGCGCGCGCTTCGGCGAAAACGGCCGCTGCGATCAATCCCGACGTCGGATCGGGAGCGTGAGCTATCGTTGGAAAGATCTCTTCAAATGCCTCAATCTAGACCCAGATAGATCTGCTGGATCTGGTCGAATCAGAACTTTAATGAATTTATAAGCCCTGTTGTACAGTAACCGAAACCTCAGATTTGCAGTGTACTTGTCTGAGAACCACCGTTGACCGCCTAGTAAACCTCCGATTCAGCTCTTGAGCTCTTCCTCAAAGTTGTAGGGGATCAAACCACGGAACAGGGACTATTTTTGGAATTTGATTTGGAGTGGTGGTGATTTACTATGATTTTTGGGGTGACTGGTGGTCGGATCTGGGAACAGGGTGACAAACTGTAGCTGGGACTGAGAACGATTTTTAGAAAATATGAAATAGATGAACCAAAAATTTAGAAAAATTGGATGAAGGGGTGGATGGTTGTAACCTCCAGTAAAATTGGGCGAACCAAAATAAATCCAAAAGTGGACCTACACATGAAACTCAGGGCTACTATCACTATAGACAGTGACAGAACAGATCTGAGATTGAGATGAACGAAAAGGTAAAAATATGAAACAGTGTATTTTAACCTAATGTTTTTTGTGGAGAAGGGGCTAGAAGATAGGAACCAACCCTCAAAATTTCAAATCGATCAGAACTCGTGGCTGGCTTTAGGAATTCACGAACCACACCTCTTTCCAGCAGGACAGAAACTTGATGACGATTCTACGGCGGCTCGAAGGTGGCACGAACGGCGACGGCGGCGGCATAGACGATCACCGGAGATAGAGGGGAGGGCATTGAAGATAGAACCACTCTAGAATTTGGGGTTGGAGAAGGAAGAACACCAGGGGAGAGAGGAGGGGCTCAAGAACACTCCTAATTTTCTAACAATTTTCTCTTCATTTCTTCATTAATCTCTAATGACACTATACATAGGCTTATATAGAAAATGACAAGGGGTGGGGGGCTGATAATTTCGTGGGAAATAAGTCATTTTCTTCCCATGTGGTCAAAACTCAAAAAAAATAAATTACATATGAATGGAGCACTCCTTTGACTAGGTAGGTAAGGTAGGTGGCCAACCTTTGAAATTTTAACCCCTTTGTCTCCCATGTGGTCAATTAGCATTCAAACCTTCTAGATGGCCACCTAGGATGGTTGACCAGCCCCACATGGATGAGGTGGACCAATGGGGAAAGGGAGGGGGCCCCCTAACTGGACCTACTACACATTTGCACAAAAACCCACACAATCCTAGGGAATGACACATTGGCTTACAAAGCCTTACAATTGTACATGTACTTTCCCATGGATATAAAAATAAACTAAAGGACACAAATGCAAAATAAAATGTACATGCTCGGCGTCGATTTCCATCAACTCTCCCCGGGTGGGAGGAACTCGATCCCGTCGAGTAGGGGTAAGGATGCTCGAATACTCCGGCGGATCCGTCACCGTGCCAAGTAACGCGGGTACGCTCCACTCCAAGTGACCGTCACCTGCTCATTCCATGTATACTCGATATGCACAAACTGATGTGGGCTAAAGGTGGACACTCCGAGTGGGATACTCTCAAAAGGGAAGGAAGCAGCTCGAAGACTCACTAGGAATCACCGCTGAGTCCCAATAGGTGACTGATCCGGGTATAGATGTAGAATCGACCCAATACTCATCAAGTGAGTCCACTCGCCTCTTACTCATAAGAGACCGACAACGAGCTTGCACAAGACACATGCAGACTCACCATGCAATACACACAAACATGCAAACAAACCACACAAAACAAACCACACAAGGAAAACACACCACTCATATATGACCCTAGACACACCTAATGTTAGTCCGACCCGTACATGGGTGACGGTGGACCAGGACACCCGAATATGTGCCATGTATGCATGTTACGCAACTGGGAATGGATGGCATGGGGAACACCTATACGTCGGGTGGTTATGCGTGGATGGTCTTTTGTATGTGGGTGACTCGGGTGGTTTAGAAGGGCCGGGTGTAGGTGGGTTGGGATTGGTGGATGTAGATGGACCATCCCGAGGGGAAGGGGCATAAAAGTGGGCTTCCTTGAAGAAGGGGAGTACGGGTGGTAACTCGGGAAGCCTAATAGTGAAGGGGTCAAAAGGGTCAAAGAAGGTATGACCCCTTGTGGTGGGTTCCCATAAGTCACGGTCCCACGTGTAGAGGGTTTGAAGATGTGGGTAGTCACCTTCTTGAATTGTAACGGGTGGGACGGGGATCGTAGGCAAGAAGTATGATTCCTCCCTCGGACAAAAGGGTATGAATTCGGGCTCGTCCGGTAAGGGGAGGAGTAAGAGGATCTCCGTGGTGACACAACCCACGGTGCACTCGGAGGTAATGGACCCATAGGCCGGATGGGTGAAGCTAATACTAGCGGGTTGGTCGAAGCCTCGGGCCAATAAATGTGTAAAGGTCAACTGCGGTCTAACCCTTTAAGAAGGTCGTCTAATGTGTCCACATAGTGACGAGACCGGAAGGTGGTATGAAATGAGTTGCTTGAGACTAGTGGTAGTGTGGGGTCCATTGATGGGAAGGGAGGTGGGACCAAGCCATCCTTGAGCAACTAAGAAGCGCTCGGCTATGAAAAGTACCCGTTAGAAATACGGGTGGCTCGGGCCTTGGTGGTTCCAAATGAGAGGATTCGAATCAAATTCGGAAATAGAGATGGATGACATTGGAACTCTCTATAGTGGTGAAGGTCATGGTGTAGGCGGCTGGGAGGTGGATGCTTGTCGAAAGCCATCATACCGAGAAAAGTGTGACTCAAATGGTTCGACCACTAGAGCGACCGAATAGGATTCCGCTAGAGAGAATGCATTGCGGATAAGACATTCCAATTGGAAGTGAAGGCGCAAACCTCTCCGGAACTGAAATGCGGCCGTGTTGCTCTCCTCTCCCAAGCCATGTTCCAACCAATACTTATGATATGCCCGAATGTACTCGGACACGGACCTATCACCTTGGACGGGTCGACATGGGTTGGCCATAGTTGCCAAAATACGGGAATGGATCCCTAGGAATGGATATGCAAATCCATTTGGGCAAGACACTAGACACGACCCTAAGTAATGCAAAGTTGGAATGCATGCACACTAAGGACCCTAGATGTAAACCAAGACTCGGTACGTGGCGGAGATAATTGACCCGAAGGTCACTCGCGCAAGTGTGCGGCCTTCCCGATAGGCGTAGCCTAACGTTCGGACAACACCTTTTGATATACCGAGTAAAGGGATGTAAATACAAAAAGACACTTTTTTTTGTTTTGAAACAATGATGACCCTAAACACGACTTAGACCGACTAATGACTAGACGTAAATGACACTTTTTTTCTTTTCTTTTTTGACACCCTAGACTCAACTCGCTCTGATACCAAATTGATGCGGGATGAGGCCACGGACACGACAAGCTCGTGACTGCCCCTTAACGAGGGAAGCGTCGGATGTGCGCGGTTGAGAAACCGGCTGTGAGCTAGGGTGGTCGGCTCTCACTCGTGCCCGGATCGGGTCACGGGACGGTAACGCTCTCTCTCGCAGCAGCGGTGATATAAATAGAAAGCGAGCTAATTACCCTATCATGCTCTCTAGCAGTGGCATAAGCAAGCATATATGAAAATTAAGCAAAATGCCAAGTAAGGGAGCGAATGCGATACCTCCACGCGCTCGGCGTGGGGACGACGGGCCCGGCCAAACTCGTGCTCCCGGGACAGTTAATACATGAATATTACAGCAATGGAAATATGCCACTCCACTCAGGGAGGTAAAGGGCGACACCAGGGGCCCGGGAGGACCGAATTCGGGATGACGGGCAGCTTCGTGTGTTGATTCGGCTACACGCGTGATCACGACCGTGGGGCCCACGTGCTGTCTGAGGGGTCGTGTGGGACCCGGTGGCGCCGCTGTAGTGTGGACACTTAGGGAAGTGTTCCCTGGGCTGGCGGCACACCGGAACGTCGCCCGGGGGTCGGGCGGTTCCGATCGGCACCCGTCGGGTTTGCTGTCCACGGACTGGTGGTTGCTGTTTTACAGCGCGCGCTCCGGCGAAAACGGCCGCTGGATCAATCCCGACGTCGGATCGGGACGCGTGAGCTATCGTTGGAAAGATCTCTTCAAATTCCTCAATCTAGACCTAGATAGATCTGCTGGATCTGGTCGGATCAGAACTTTAATGAATTTACAAGCCCCTGTTGTAGTAACCGAAACCTCAGATTTGTAGGGTACTTGTCTGAGAACCACCATTGACCGCCTAGTAAACCTCCGATTCAGCTCTTGAGCTCTTCTTCAAAGTTGTAGGGGATCAAACCACGGAACGGGGATATTTTTGAATTTGATTTGGAGGTGGTGGTGATTTACTATGATTTTTGGGTGACTGTGTCGGATCTGGGAACAGGGGGACAGAACTGTAGCTGGAACTGAGAAGATTTTTAGAAAATATGAAATGGACGAACAAAAACTTGAGAAAAATTGTGGATGAAGGGGTGGATGGGTGTAATCTCCAGTAAAATTGGGCGAACCAAAATAAATCCAAAAGTGGACCTACGACATGAAACTCAGGGCTACTATCACTGTAGATAGTGACAGAACAGATCTGAGATTGAGAGATGAACGAAAAGGTAAAAATATGAAACGGTGTATTTTGAACCTAATGTTTTTTTGGAGAAGGGGCTAAAGATAGGAACCAACCCTCAAATTTTCAAATCGATCAGAACTCATGGCTGGCTTTAGGAATTCACGAACCACACCTCTGTCCAGCAGGACAGAAACTTGATGACGATTCCAAAGCGGCTCGAAGGCGGCACGAACGCGGCGCGGCGGCACAGACGATCACCGGAGATAGAGGGGAGGGCATTGAAGATAGAACCACTCTAGAATTTTGGGTTGGAGAAGGAAGAACACCAGGGGAGAGAGGAGGGGCTCAAGAACACTCCTAATTTTCTAACAATTTTCTCTTCATTTCTTCATTAATCTCTAATGACACTATACATAGGCTTATATAGAAAATGACAAGGGGTGGGGGGCTGATAATTTCGTTGAAATAAGTCATTTTATTCCCCCATGTGGTCAAAACTCAAAAAAAATAAATTACATATGAATGGAGCACTCCTTTGACTAGGTAGGTAAGGTAGGTGGCCAACCTTTGAAATTTTAACCCCTTTGTCTCCCATGTGGTCAATTAGCATTCAAACCTTCTAGATGGCCACCTAGGATGGTTGACCAACCCCACATGGATGAGGTGGACCAATGGGGAAGGGGAGGGGGCCCCCTAACTGGACCTACTACACATTTGCACAAAAACCCACACAATCCTAGGGAATGACACATTGGCTTACAAAGCCTTACAATTGTACATATACTTTCCCATGGTATAAAAATAAACTAAAGGACACAAATGCAAAATAAAATGTACATGCTCGGCGTCGATTCCCATCACAAGACCGTCTACCTTTTCGACCCTTGTCACCATCGATAAGATTGGTCGCTACCCTTTTCGACCCTTGTCACCATCTGCAAGATTGGTCACTAACCTTTCGGTCCTTGTCACCATCGACAAGACCGTCTACCCTTTCGGCCCTTGTCACCATCGCAAGACCGCCTACCCTTTCGGTCCTTGTCACCATTGGCAAGACCGCCTACCCTTTCGGTCCTTGTCACCATCGGCAAGACCGTCTACCCTTTCGGTCCTTGTCACCATCGGCAAAACCGGTCATCCTCTTTGACCCTTGTCACCATCGGCAAGATTGATCACTACCCTTTTGGTCCTTGTCACCATCAACAAGACCGTCTACCTTTTCGACCCTTGTCACCATCGGCAAGATCAGTCGCTACCCATTCAGTCCTTGTCACCATCGACAGGACTGTCAACCCTTTCGGTTCTTGTCATCATCGGCGAGATCATCTACCCTTTGGGTCTTTGTCACCATCGGCAAGACCGGCCATCCTCTTCGACCCTTGTCACCATCAGCAAGATCGGTCACTACCCTTTCGGTCCTTGTCACCATCGGCAAGACCATCCACCCTTTCGGTCCTTGTCACCATCGGCAAGACCGTCTACCTTTTTGACCCTTGTCACCATCGACAAGATCGATCGCTACCATTTTCGGTCCTTATCACCATCAGTAGGACCGTCTACCCTTTCGGTTCTTGTCATCATCGACGAGACCGTCTACCCTTTGGGTCTTTGTCACCATCGACAGACCCATCTACCTTTATGGTCCTCCCTTGTTACCATCGGCGGGACCGGTTGATATCCCCTTAACTCAGGATTTGCCTACTTTGCATCAGGTGTCTACCCGATGTCGAGAAATGAGTCGCTGTCGACCCTCGATGAGATCGGTTGGTGTTTCCTTTCAACCCGAACCTTACGTTCGTGTCATAGGCAGACTTCTCTCTACCATGAACATTTGCCCCCTCGGCGAAATCCACCAATAAACCCCTATTCCTATCTTTCGGCCCCTGGCGGCCCCCCCGACCTTCCCTCATTATTCTCCAAAGCTTGGCCCAGATGGATCAATAGTCCCGAGGAAAAGTTCGTCGTGGTGGAGCGAACCCCTCGACCCTTCCCTGAAGGTGCGAGCGCTCTCCTACTCTAGCGACTGATATACTCTGGACCAGATGAATCCATTCAACAGACTGATATGCAAAGTAAGGGAACGAAAGTTTCCATTCAAATAGCAAAAAAAAGGGGGATACATGTTACCCGGGGCATAAATCCCCCGGAATACATAAAAGCTCACAAAGGAAAGGGGGGGGGGAATAAAATGACAGGGCTATTGCAGTGAACGGCGGAAGACGTCCTCAAATTCTGGCAGCCCCAGAGATAGAAAGCGGGCCAGTTCCTGTAAATGGTCTTCCTCATCCCGCAGTCGCGCCAACTTCTCCTCGAGGGACGCGGCTTGCCCTCTGCCAGCTCAGCTGCCTCTGCATGCTGGACCCACAATTGATCGGACGATGCTAGCTCCGCCTTAGCTCGGTCAAGTTTGGCGCGAAGCTCAGCTATCCAAATCTTCAAGAAAGTTCGGCGCCATCCATAGTCTCTGCAGCATCCCGCATCTGCCGGGAAGTTCCTCTCAGTGATTGGAGGGCGGCCTGACACTCCATCGTTTCAAGCTTTGCAGCCGCCGTTTGATCTAGTAAGCTGCGGCTCATAAATTCCCTCCTGTTCACATGCCTCAGGAGCAAGACTACCCGCTGCACCCAGTCCTCCATGGGGCAACCGAAAGCTATCATGGTACGGGAGAGATGCTCTACAAGGACCCTAGCTGTGCATATGTTAATTCCGGGCGAGCCGTCAAGGTTTCCCGCAATGTCTCCAAATATTGCCACACTAGGTCGCTTGAGGATTGCAGAGCAACTGACGGCGTATCCGGGAGCTGAAATTCAACCTGGCTGTCGACGGCGGCCCAAATATCGTCACTCGGAGCAGAAGATGAGACGGCATGTCTTGCAAGGGTGCCCGCGCCTGGACTGGCCTCCGCGAATAGTACAACAGCAGAATTATCAATGACTACCACTTCTCTCCCAACCTCGGGTGAGAGTGTCGCGTCTGAGCCTTTGATGGCAGGAGCGGTTGGTCACCACTTCCACCCCCTCCAGCTACCACCAGTGATGAATCGGTGGCAGGGGTTAGGGTCAGCAGCTCCCGATCACCCTTTCCACAATTTCTCCTTCCTCTGCCCCGGGAAGGCTCTCATCCAGTTGAAATGGCTCGTCACAACGACAAGCTACTACTGCTCCGGAGCCACAGCCGACGGCTAACACCCGGCAATCATCTCCAGCGCCTCCGGGTCCGTTTCCATCATATAATACTTCGGATACCTCAGAGCTATGGGCCTCAAGACCAGAGGAAACAAGGGCGGATCCGCACTGAGAGGCGGCAGAGGCACCTTCGCGGTTATCATCGGCAAGGTGACCTCGGCCTGTCCAGCAGGAGCCTGCAAAAGGAAGGGAGCATAAGAATCTCGAAAAGACAGCATAATGGTCAGACGAGAATAAGCATAAGGCTAAAAGACGGGGGTAGTCTTCACCTTAGCCGGCACTAGGCTCAGATCTGCAGCAGCGGGAGACACTATCTCCGTCCCTCCTGACCCTTTCCCTATTGAGGGACCGGGCGGCCCGAAACTACTCGGCGTCAGCCTTGGAGGACTGAAGGTCGTGAAGTCACTTTCGTAGGTGGAAGACACTGCGGGCATCCTCCGCCTCGGTTCCCGTAAAAAGAAAGTCCCTCGTCGCTTGAGCGCTGCCATAGTCCAACTGCTCCGATGAAGATGAACTTTGGGCCACCACAGGTCTTTCTCTTGCAACGTCGGTTGTCCTTCACTTGGAGGGCCTCCTGCCGGAACTTCTGGTTCGACGGGGGCCTGCTCACTGACTCGGTGGCAGGGATAACGGGCGAGCTGGCCCTCGGGGATAGATTGGCTTTCTAAATTCACTCCGGTGCTGCGGAGATTCCTTCAATGGACTCCGTTAGTGGTGCTGCGGAGATTCCCTCAATGGACTCCATGACAGGGGGAGAAGGCGGCCGAGTCTCGACGGAAGTTGAAGAAAATGAAGTGCCCATGTAAGCACAAGAAATAACAAAATACAAGTCCGCGGACTAGATGGGCCATCAATTACCTCCTATCTCATGACTGGGCGTCGGAGAAGGCAGGTCTACCTACACCACATCTTCTCTCTCTCCGGCTCTCGCTGAGGTGGTGGCCGCTTGCGCGGCCATCGCAGAAGAAGCAGTTGCATTTGCAAAAAATTGAGAATTGATCTGCGTTGCCAAAATGACGACTGGGCACAAGACAAGAAGTGTACCTCGGGTCACACGAGCTGAGGGACGAGAAGCCTCGAATTCTTTGAAGGAGACCACTCTCGGAAGAACATCCGTAGGTGCTGGCTCCGCAGTCTTCTTCCCGAGGACCTTGTCCGCTTCCGGGAATCACCTGGGGGAAGTGGCGTCGTGGTCGGGGGAGCTTCTAGGACCCCGAAGTGTGCCGGCTTCTTAGCCTTTATTAGCAGCTCCCGGAGATGCTTGGTCTCCTCCGAAGAAAGTCGCACTACACACAGGCAAGGAGAAGTGACATGCACAGTAGCAGAAAGGGAAAGCCTTGGAACTGAAGAAAAGAAAGGGAGAGAATATACGTGCCGGTCCCGTATAAAAAGGGGAAAGCGGCCAATAGAATAGAGAGGGCTCTTTGTCCTAGAAGCAGCTTCGCGGACCAGCCAACATATGTCTCCTATTGTTTCACACTGGTCAGCTAGCAACCCAAGGTCCTCATGGCGCGTGAAGATAAATGGTAGTATAAGCTGAGGTGGTCCAGCCCCCACCCATCTGCATACTTGAAAGACAAAAGAACGGGTTGGCCCAGTATGCCTTCACTGGGGCCACCCACTAAAATCCTATGGAGCGCAACAACGCGAACAACCAAGGGGTACCATCGTAAAGCTCCGGCCTTTGGTCCTCTTCTTGATAAAAGTTCTGTATGGATAAAGTCGATCGCTCTCGGGGTGCCAAGAAGCTGTAGAAGGTGTCGGCTCCTCCACTGGCAAAAGGATGTGTTGGAGGACCAGTCGTTCGCTACTCACACGGCACAGGCCTTGGAGCGTCTTCAAAAAGACATCTTTGCTGATCTCCGGCCAGTTGTGGCTCGACCTTGGGACGTACCCTATCTGGCAGCCTTCCTTGCCTCCAGGTAGTTCGATACTGAGTGTCCGTCTGGGATTTCAACCGCTTCAAATAAGCCGGGTCAATGTCCAGAGTCGGCACTGGTTGGGAATCCAGAAATTTACATTTTGTAATGGCCCAACACTTCTCCTCGAGTTTCTGTAGAAGCCTGTACGTGCATTCCACCACTTAATGTACTCCAGGGTCACACGGGGAAAGCGCGCAGGGACTGGAGCTCTGATGAAACCGCCTCTCAATGGTGAAAGTAATCCCACCAAATGCTGGCCTCGTCATTCGATACCTGACCGGCTCGAGCCCTGTTTGGTAGTGCAAACTGGGTTGAAGTAGCTGGGATATGCTGATCATAGCCAAAGTTCTGACTGAATCGGAAAGGATAGTAAGGCTCTAGCCACATGAGTCCGCTCTTGCGGAAAAATCAGGACGCTCGGTCTTATAGACAGCGCCCAATCTATCAACTCTGACTCCAAGATCGGCCTTGTACACTTGGCATCAGAAATAGGGTGGACATATTCTTCCACCTCGTGCATGCAGCACTCCCTCATCCTGTTCACTAGGGGGCTAGAATGAGCCGCCAAACTCCAAAAGTGCAGGACTCCCGGGAATCCAGTGGAACCTTGGTGAGCTTTCCACGTATAGCAAAAGGCTGGTCCGCTACTCGTGTCGGCTCAACACTGGCGAACTCTATCATTCTGGGACCAGCTGTGCCGACTGAAGAGACCGAGGAGCAGCCTCTGGAAATAGGGTGCAGACCCAGGCGTTGAAGAATTGCAGTGAGCCGACCCTCCGAAGACTCCTGGGAAGACGCGATCGGTGCAGGTCTCCAGCAACTTGTATATCAGGCACAATGCAACGGGGCAAAGCGAGAGCTTCATGCCCCAAGCCATCAAACAGGCGGGATAAATAGCCTCCACCCTAATCACACTCTCGTCACCTTGTGGCAGAGCGTAAAGAACAAATCCAATAAGTAAGAAAAGCAGCACAATGAGTGACTGCGTCTACACCCCTGGGGTTGGGGCCTTCGGGTTGACCTCCCCTCGAAGTCGAAGGGTAAGCAGTCTGCGCCGGACCCTTTTTTTCCGCTGAACTGGAGCTGGCACCACAGAAGGGAAATCTATATATTTCTACTCTCCCCTGAAGAAATACTGAAGCCATGTGCCCATCCGCACACGCCTTTTCTCTCGCGGCTTCCTCGCCCCCTTCGCTTCATGAGAGGAACAGTAGAGGCTGCGGTACGCCTTCATCAAGTAGCGGTAGGTGAAACCCGTCAGATACCGCCCTTCTCCATCTGTCTGGTCCTTCAACTAGTCTGGCTAGCAGACTTCTTCATACGGCTCACCGTCTATCGGGAGGCCATTCAGCTACGAGAGACTCCAGAGGTTTAAGGACGTCTCTCCTTCCGAAGAATAGAAGGTGTTGTACTTCGGGCAAAACACCTCGATCATGTCGCAACAAAGACCTTCGAGATGGAGGTAGCGATATCTGGAGGCGTATACACTATGATATACACGCACCCTGATTAGAATGGGTGCATACTGCTGCAAGACAAAGTCGGGGTGAACTCAACTGCTCCTGCCTAAAAGCATTGGGCATCGGTGGCCTTCAGGTCAGCTAACACCCCACAGAGATCTGGTGCTTGAACCGGACCGCCAGGCAGTCCAGCAAGA
The DNA here is from genome assembly GCA_022559845.1 of Amorphophallus konjac. NCBI lineage: Eukaryota > Viridiplantae > Streptophyta > Magnoliopsida > Alismatales > Araceae > Amorphophallus > Amorphophallus konjac. Next base: position 157,836,725 of record CM040121.1, read on the forward strand.
AGGCTCATCTCTATATCCCCACTTGAGTGGGAGCCAGGAATAAACCAAAAGACGGCTTCTCCCGATCTACCCGACCTGCGGTCTCGTTCCATCTAGCCAGAACGAATTTAGGGGCTCTGGTCAGCCGCCCATCCTACGGAGACAGCTCCTGCAGCCCGAGTACAAGACCCCACTTCCTCGGTTCGCCGGGCATGATAAATGGGTCTCCCTCTTACGACGTAGTCATTGAGACTGTCCCGTTGATGCGGGACGAAAGGGGGGGGGTCTTCTTCTTCAGATGGCGCTAGGTAAAGCTAGCGCCTTCATCCCTGGGTAGGCAGTTGCCGAGATGATCTTTGGCCTGCCAGTGGACTTGATTCCCATCAAAACCCCTCCACTTTGGAAAGGTTCGTCCTCGAACCTCGTAGCTCAAGACCCCAGATTGTGAGAATAGCCTAGTTCCCTAAGCTCTGATACCAAGTTGATGCTGGACGGAAGGGGGGGTCTTCTTCTTCCTTCTGCTCATAGTCGCACTATACCCATTACGCGCGTTCTGAAGAACGCGCTATATCATTTTCGTGCGTTCACAGACAACAGCAGAACGAAGAACCTCGACGTTGGGGCTCCCGTGGATGACTCTAGGGGATCAAAACACAAGGGGACAACACACAGGAGGGTAGACAACACACGGGGGATGCTTAAAACGAAATCAAACCAAGCAAATCCTATCTATGATAACTTTTGTGAAGGCGGATGTGGGGGTGAGTGGCAAGGGAAGGAGGGTGGACGTGGGTGATGTTAGGGCCTAGATGAGGCTTGGCTGGGGCCTCACACTCGAACCCATCACAGGTACGGTGCAACCGAGCTCCATCCAGATCTTAACAACACCTTTGGTGGAGGTGGGGGTGGATGAATCGTGGTTGGAAGAAGATCAAAGCTCCGAATGGAGCCTCACACTCGACCCCGTCTCGGAGCCGATGCACCCGGGGCTTCGATCGTCCTCCATTGAAGGGGAAAAGGGGAGGATCAAGGAGATAGAATTGGGCCTCGTGCCCAGAGAGGATCGGAGGAAGGGGGTGGTTTCCAAAGATTTGGAGGAATAGCCATGGGCTTCCTCAAGAACACTCATACTTCAATTCATTGATTCATACTTCGATTACATTTCAATCAAACGAAAGGGGTACATATATAGGAAAGGGGAAGACAACACGACGCTAACACGTCGATTTACAACCATGGAAGACAGCTAACATCGAAGACTTTGAGGATTTCGGCGCTGGGAAGTTGGACTAGCTTTAAACACGTTTCTGCTTGAGATCGCGCTAGGGAAACCCAGCACGTTCTTCATGTTGCGCTAGGGAAGGCTGGCGCCTTCATCTTCAGATGGCGCTAGCTTTACCTAGCGCCTTCTCCAGGTCGCGCTAGGGAAAGCTAGCGCCTTCATCCCTGGGTAGGCAGTTTCCGGGATGATCTTTGGCCTGGCAGTGGACTTGATTCCCATCAAAACCCCTCCACTTGGAAAGGTTCATCCTCGAACCTCGTAGCTCAAGACCCCAGACTGTGAGAACAGCCTAGTTCCCTAAGCTCTGATACCAAGTTGATGCGGGACGGAAGGGGGGGGGTTCTTCTTCTTCAGATGGCGCTAGGTAAAGCTAGCGCCTTCATCCCTGGGTAGGCAGTTGCCGAGATGATCTTTGGCCTGCCAGTGGACTTGATTCCCATCACCCGTCCCTCGAGCAGTGCTATTTCGGCTCTACGGACAAGGATTAGGTCCCACTTCCCTTGGAGGTTGAACCGTTTCAGAAGGTACATCAGGTGCTTGTCCTTAGGATGGTCCACCCGGGAGCCATCGGGGCGTTCATACTTGAAGGAATCACTTCCAATGATCAATAGGCGGTCGGTATCCACTGTCTCAGTCTCGGAGTCAGAAGATTCAGCTACGATGGCCAGTTTGCCATGACCCCTGTCCAAGGAGTGAACATCCCTCCACGTCACTATAGCACGGGAGGAAGAAGATCCAGATGCCATCTGCACAAAAGGCAGCCACAAAGAAGGCAAACAAAGTCAGAAGGCCTGTTCAAGATGAAGTCCTTCCTGACAAAAATTCGGCAGAGTCTCCCCAGCTCGGGAGATTGCCAGGGCGAAGCGGGAACTCGTCCACTGAGTGACGATCCCTACAAAAGGCCGTAGGCGTCACGTCGGGGCCAAACAGGACACCCAGGGGGATAGCTCCAAGGACGAGCCTACAAGGAGCCTCCCAGGGCCAGGGAAAACAAGGGGTTGCACCCCGAAATATCTCTACTCACCCCTCTACTCTCGCCGCCGCGCTCTGGAGGAGGAGGAAGAGAGAGAAAGTGAAAGTGCAAATGAGATGAGAATGGAGAAAAAAAGAAAAGAATGGGAATATATAGGAGGGCTTGACGGCACTAATCCGGTGCGCTAAAAGCCGCGCCGAATTAGCATTCCCCCTTAGAAAAAAAGAATTTGAAAATTTGTAAACTAAGACTCATCCAAATCCGGCGCGCTAAATAGCGCGCCGAATTAGGTCCTCTCCCAAAAAAACCAAGAGAGCACGCCGAATTAGGCCCTCTCACCAAAGGGCGCGCCGAATTAGGCACCCTTTATCAAATGAAAGAGGCGCGCCGTATTATGCCTGCCAATGCAAGGGCGCGCCGTTTTAACAAAAAACACACTGCGCCGTATTCAAGGCCATTCAAAGACCGTGTCAAGCCAGACGGGGATCTGCCTAGAGGAGGCTCATCCACGGGCCCCGCTTCGCTCGTGACTCATTCGCAGCACCCGTGGCTGGGGGGCATTAGACTTGTTGGATCGTTTATTCTACCAGGGGTAATTTATTTTGTTTGTTTGGTTTATTTACGCGTCGATCAACCCATTAACTAACCGGTAATTAACTGACTGATTGACTACACAGGCGTGCCAGTCACATACGTGACGAGTTTATTGTGCGCTCATTCTGACCCATGTCGGGCGAGAGTGAGATTCGGTCGGGACCAACAGTCCACCATACCATAAAGGCTATGGCGTTAATTACATCCCCCACGAGGAGAAAAAACCTTTGATTAATTACCGAGATAATGGGCTGCCGAGGTCGAAATAAAGGATGCAAATGATGCAGATGATCATGCGAGATATTATAGTCTATCATGCACAGTTTATTAGGGTGAAACCCTCAATACTTGGCGGAGGACTTAGGCCCGGAGACCATCATCTCGCATGACAAGAGCTTCCTATCGGGCGTTGCCCGGCTGTCCACTAATGCCATTTGATATACCGAGGGCTCGCACATTCAAGCACACATTGATGCGATGCGAATGCTTAAACTCAATCATGACAATGAGGCTATGAAGCCAATTAATTCCGGTTTAGACAAGCCAAATTATTTGGCTTATTAATTACAGGGTCTATTTAATTCGGTTATTATCATTGGGGATCACCCAGGAGGTGAGGAGGGTATCGAAATGGCACAATGACACGACTCGGAGCGAAACCGGCACGGTACGTGTGGATGTAGAGCTTAAAACGGCGCGCGAAGCGTAGGTAAAAGCCTAAAATGGTGCCGTTAAAACGTAGGTATAGGAATAGTTAAAAATGGCACGATGTTTATTTGGATGTTAAAATGGCGTGGTGGCCAAATGCGGTTTAAACCGGCGCGACAGTTAGCTAAGGCTAATACGGCGCGGTGGTTTGTTGAGCTTAAACGGCGTGCTGGCAAAGGGGGAGCTGAATACGGCGCACCCTGGGCGCGCCGGATAGGGGCTCAAGAAGTTGAGAGAACTTATGAGTGTAACATTAAAACGGCGCGAGGGGGGGCGCGCCGGAAATTGGCGCGCCAGATTCGGGCCGCGCCGGATTTGAGGGATTTTAGTGTTATTCAAGTCAGATTGAAACTTGTGCATGTTTATCAAAATCTTGTTGATATTTTTTTGAAGATTGGAAGGTATATTTAGCCCCAGAAGCACTGTAATCGAGGCAGTCATGGACTTATGCGAGGTTATTACTCAAGCATAGTCGTTAATAGATTGTATCATAGCAAATCAAATGCAGATTTGTCTAAGTTGTCAGTCCAAATTTTGGCAGCACCTCCCCATGATTGGGGGGTTTGCAGGGGCGAAGCGGAGAGTCCCACCAGTTAGAAGTATGCTCCTTCAGGGCCGGGAATGCCAAGCAGTGACCGACGGACTTCATCGGAGAGGAAGGATCCCGAGGACTAGCCTGCCAGAAGTATCCAACTCCGCGAGTCGAAATAGTTAAGGGACAGCCAAGATGAGACATCACCTCGAGGGCCAGCCTACGAGAGGTGATATTCTCACAGCCACCAACCCTCCCTCGAGAAGAAGGTGGATTTGATGTTGGGTTGGGGTCAACCCTATTAATGTTCATTATATAGGACACATAGTGCATACCATCGAGGGATATGAATCCGTGCCTCAGCAATGATTGAAGATAATGGGGATGTCCCCCTCCTCTGGCAGTGAATCCCTCGAAAAGATAAATCACTAAGGAACATTATGATTGGAATGCATTTAAGTAGGGAACGAGCATTGGATGACTATATGCATACGCATTCGTTGAAGGGGCAGGTTGAAAGGGGAACCAACAAACTGGACTTGAGACCCGGAGGTCAGGCCAGTAGACTGAGCTTCTGGAAGAGGCCTAAGGTCGAATGGCTCGACGGCATCTCCATTACACACAACTATATGATAAGAACGGCGAAGATGTTCATTCTCCCAACCCTGAATCGTGAACAGGGACGGACTAAGGAGCCATACCCAAGGGCGAAGGATGATGCCATGGTAAGCATCCCTCCGGCCAGGGGGGAACATCTGAGCACATTGGCTCATTTAAATCACGTATTCGACAGCGGAAGAAAGAAACCCCAGGGAGGGGGATTATTGATATTTCCTCCAAGCTCTGGGGCATATCTGGAGATCGAGAACTCAAATAAAAGACAGAATAAAAGATAGCAGCAACACCCCTTTCATTGATTCAATCGTATAATGAAAACGCTACAACGTGTTCGGCTCGGCGTTGTCGCCTGAGGCCGATTTCACACCCGAAAAGTAGAAAGAACATAAAACAGGGGGGAACCAGAGAGAGGGGGAATTTGAGGAACACCCCGGGCTCATATCCTCACCCTTCGGGGTGATGCTCCGTGGAGCTACACTAGTAGAGGAAGAAAGGGAAACGACTGAGGGAGACGTCGCCGGGACCCTCCGACCAACCTTGAAGCTTCGCAGCAGCTCGCCAGAGGAATAACAGAGTATCGGAATGGGGCGGGCACTCTACTCCTCTTTCTTCTTCTCCAAGCCTTCTTCTCTCTCTTTTTTCTTCTCTTCGATACCCTTTCTCATTTTTTTTCCTCTCTTCTTTCTTCCTCTCCCCCTTCAATTCTCGAACACGAGGTCCCTTATATAGGAAAACCCTTCGAACGAGCTTAATCCGGCGCGAGATTTAGCGCACCGGTTGACAAACATTTGGCGCGCCGGATTAGAACCAAACGATACCCACCCCGGATTTGAGGGGGCACGCCGGATTTGAAGGGGGCGCGTCGGTTTAGCAAGAGCGCGCCGGATTCGAACCGTTTGATCGCTTTAACTCGACACGGGTCTGATAACGGGCTTCGAACTGGCCTCAGGGGTTGTTGCGACCTTTCATCTCTTCTTAGTCTTGCCGGGACATAGGAGAGACTACAGACGAGACTTTCGGGCCGCCAAATAGTTGCTTTTCGAGCTCGTGTACCTTAAGCTCGAACACACGGGTTTTCCGCTGACACGGCTCTCGACATCATGGCTTGTATTGCCAGCTCGTCTCGACTTGCATTGGTAGCTCCCACATGTGGTGATAGGCCGCCCGGGGTATTTTCGCCTTGACCGGGTGATCATCTGGCCGCCGATGGACCTAATGTGCTGAAAAGCCGTACCCGCACTGGGTAATCGGGGTCTTCTACTAACAGAACCTTCGGTCCTTGCTTTGAGGGGCTGAGGGCGTTCTTCCTCCTCAAGAGAGTCTTCATTGAGGTGGCGAGCCACCAGTTAGACCGTCGTCCTTGGTGGGGCGACAGGTGTGGGGTAACAGCATGACGGAGTCGATGTCGGATCATTAGGCAGGCTTGGTCGCGCTACCGGTTGGTTGTGGATTCATCTCGACTCTCGTGAGGCAAAGTCCCCGATGTTCATTCCAGATGACTCGAGGCTCTGGCAGCTTGAGAAGTCTTCAATATGTTGATCTTCATCGGCTTCTATGCTTCAGTGGGCCATATCTTTATCTCTGTGGCTTGATCACCGTTGATCATATTTCACGTGCCAACATCCCCTTCGTTTAGAAGCGAACGGGGCGTGGAACAGCCGGGATCGGCCATTCCCTTGTTTCTCCCACCGTATCATCTTCGTGGTCGTTTCAGAGACCGTTTCTTTCTTCTAGCGGCCCAGTAAATGACTGCTAGGTTGCGTTGGGCATCGAGTCAGTCTTATGTTGGTTCGGTTCTTCGTGGTCACGCAATAGACCGTTTCCTTCGGCTAGCGGCCCATAGTTAGACTGCTAGGAATTGTGTATTATGTCGGTTTGGCCAAGCGGCCTTACAATAGACCACGAGGTTAGCTGTGGCGGTTCATAGTTAGACCGCTAGGCACCATTTATGTCGGTTCGAGGTTTTAAGTTGGTTTAGGCTAGCGGCCTAAACTTAGACCACCTCTTTATTGTAGCGGCTCTTCGATAGACCGCTATCTTAAATTTGACCGAAGTCAATGTTTTAAGTCAGTTCGAGTTGGAGTCTCTGGCGGCCCATTAGTAGCCCGCTAAGCTCCATGTGACGGTTCTATTATAGACCGTTTAGTGGTTAGACTAGTTAAGTCGATTCGGGGTTGACTGGGTCTGGCGGACTAGTGTATGACCGTTACAGTCACCTCGCAGTCCTTCTTATGACCGCCAGTGTTTGTATTCTCTGAGTGAGGTAGCGGTTCCGTGGCTGACTGCTTCGTTTACCTAGCGGCCTGGCATACGACCATTTACTTCCCAGAGCTTTGTTTTCTTGATATTTGGCCTTCGTCTGTCTTGGCCTTACCTTGTGGTTTGCTCGTAGTCCCTTGGATGTCCTATGAGGGTGATGACCATGTTGTGGGGTGGCTGAGGAGTGCCATTATATCGAGTAGTGTTATGTACTGTTTCAGAGTCATCATTGGTGTCTGGTCAACCCGGTGTGATCCAATGGTTAACATGGGACTTTGTAGTTGTCTCGATGGTCCTGTATGGATCGAGAGATGATGTTGGACGCCTTGAGGTGCTGCTTGACCTCAGTTTGCGTGTCCATGTGTTCTGAGGGTCTCAGTGATCCCTCCGGTCTTCGTGATTCGTGTTAAGTGGAGGCATGGATCGGGTGATCCTATACCGTTTCCTTTATCGGTGTTTTCTCGTGATGTGGCTTAGGACTAGGCTGATTGGCGGCTTGTTACCACCTTGTACGACAATCCTGACCCGAGTCGTGAGACTCAAGGATCGTTCTGTTTGCAAGTCTAGTTGTCTGTCCTGAGTCTGGTGGCAGTCTGGTATGCAACCTTGTGTTTCGTGCTTGGTGCTTTGTAGTACGTTCGATAGTGCATGCTTAGCCTATCTGTACTTCAGCACTAGTGTTTTGGAGTGTGACGACCCAAGATCCGGATACCGGGAAGGCCCGATACCATTCGAATCCTGACCCGCCGCCCACAAGTCGGGAGGGCTTGGAAGGGCTAAAAGGAGTGTGGAGGCACAAAGAAATAGGAAGTAATGCTGGACAATTCAACAATTAACAGAAATAAATAAATAACTACTACAACAGAGTCCAGTCCAACAAAAAGTATTGTCTAAAGCAGTAAAACGTACCACATGCCAAGTGAACACTCGGCCCGGCGAGCTGGCAACTGAGAACCTCCGAACAGCACCCTCGAACCTTGAGGAAGAACCACCTCACCTGAAAAGCAGGGATGAGTCTCCAAATAGAGACTCAGCAGGGGTCCCGCGAAACCCCAACTGGAAACAATTGCAGAAGCGGAAAGGAAAGCTACAACTACAGCAGGAACAACGAACCGGTGGCCGGTCAAAACTCGGCACTACAGCTACTCCTACTGTACCGGAAAGGAAAACACCGATCTCACAATCGGGAACCAGACTATACTAACACCACTCACTGAGGTAAAATCCATGGCAACCCTGCCGCAGAGGCCTGTCTCCCAGGACAAGGCCAACCTGGACACGCTGCCCAAGGTGCAACCCCAACCACCTGGTCGCGGGAACCGCACCCACAAGACACAACCCCGGTAAAGCTACTAGCACCCTAGCCACTAACTCGAAAACATCAGACGGTCCAGAAAACCATGTCTCACAGACGAGAAATGGAACCCAGAAATAGGAGAGTCACGTCTCACGTGACAGGAGTACCTGCCCACCAGAAGCAAGGCCGGATGCGTCCACTGAGGTCTTAGACCGTGCCTCAGGTGTCCCCCTCGACCCCTGGTGGAACGGGGACACCGTACAAGTAACCACAAAACAAGTGACTAGCAGGGGTAGCGCTCATCAGCACTGGTCCAACCACCCCCAACCACGTGTGCACACACAGACCGCGCGTCCCTAGTCTGGCCCTCTGACTGGTTTTCCCCTCATTCGGTCTCTAGCTGCAAGACCTGGGGCCCAACAGAAACCAGTCTAAAAACCGTCTCTCGGGGTAGCCTCTCCACCACACCCTGGTGGGACCACTCTCGTGTCGGAAGGCTACGACTAGTGGGGAGTCACTGAAGTGACCACTCTCCAAGGAGAAACTCCGAGAAAAATGCACGCACCCTGCGCGAAAGTCAAGAAGAACCAAGTGGCACCGAGCCATTAGAATCTGCACAGTCCTCTACACTCACTTAACCCAACGGTCCTTGTGTCACAAGACTCGGGGTCAAGACCGTCGCACGCAACATCACAAGGCGGTCAATCTAGCCTAATCCCTAGGTCTAAAACCACGGTAGCACGAATATCGAGGTAGCTCACAAGACGCCGAGACCATTCCCTCAAAAGGGAACTCAAGAGACCAAGGCCACACACATGGCCCACGCGGAAAGCACAGAAGCATGATTTCCAAGGCAGCTCACACGCCGCCACGCCGATTCCCCATCCCAGGGAAAAGCGGGAAACCTTCAGCCCCAGGCTGAAAGACTGGACTCGCACTCCAGGGCCAAACACATGGCTCACTCGGGAATCATCTTCTAGGAAACCCACGACATGCGGGGGAACCCCACCGCACTCACACCGATACACGGTGACTTGATCAAGCGTAACACAAAAGCCCGGAACACATGGGGTCACCCGGACCTACCACACCTACGGGCATGCTAATCAAGGTAACATGGTACCTCCCGACACCCCAAAAACATGGACACGGAACTCACGGGGTGTCTGGGACACTCACGAGGTCGAAGGTCGACCACTGGGTCACAACTTGGTCGACCGGAGACCAACACACATGAACCCGGCATGGAGAATCACCTGGCGGTCCAACCTTGGGCCGCTACAATCTCTAGTGGTCCAACTCTGGTCCGCCATAGGGACTCTGGCGGTACAACCCAGGCACGCTAGAAGAATGAGCCACACAGCGCTCTAGCGGTCGAGCCTTGGTGCGCTAGAAGCCTTCTGGCGCCCATACCTACGGCCGCTAGAGGCACGAGACTCCCGACGGTCAGAAAGCACGCGACTCGAGAAACGATGGTCAAAACGAGGTAGTGATCTAACCCTAGGCCGCCACACTGTCTGGCGGTTTATCATGCGACCGCCAGACGACGTCCGAACCTGCCGATAAAAAGGTAACTTGTGGCGCACCCGCCTTGGGCCGCCACAACGTCTGGCGCACCTACCCTGGGCCGCCAAAGGCTCTGGCGGTCTCTGGAAGTACCGCCAAATCGTCCCGAGAACGGGACGGCGGGAACAAACCCAAAAACCTGTTCCACGCCCCGATCATCCACGGATGAGGGGGAAAACAAGGGGGAAGCTCCCCTAGCACTCCTAGCATGCATCTATAGCCCCGAATCGGTCCGGAACCTCACAAAATGGCGGATCGACGCTCAACCCTAAAACATGGAGTTTTTCCCAAAACGCCCTGATTAGCCCGCTCGGCTCGCCACGGCCTACGAAACTCGCGAGAAAGGAAGTGCTCGAGCTAGAGGTCCATCTCCCTACCTCTACTGAAGATTGTCGCCGATCCATGAAGAAACGTCGTTTAAACCCTCGTCGGCTCGCGATCCCACAAACTACCTTCACCATCGCGATCCTGGTCCCGTGCCCGTCGCTCCACGTCCCACGAGCCACGCCGCCACACCCTTGCCGCCTCCGTCGGCCACCCGGAGTGAGAGGGGGAGTGGAGAGAACGTGAGAGAAGAGAGAGGGAGGGAAGAGAGAAATGAGAGTTGGGGAGAGAAAGAAAAAGGTGGTTATATATATACAAAATTCAGAAATTACTAAAAATATGAAAAATAGGGAAAAATCACCTCCCTGATCCTCGGAAGACGCAGAACGCAGTGGTAACGTCCCGGAGTCGAAGAACGTAACGGTCCACCCTGTACGGGGTTCCCGAGGTCCGATAGACGAAAAACACACGTAAAACCGGAAATGCAACCCGGGACCCACAAAGGCGCTCCGAAAATTCCAGAAAATTACCGGCGTGCTCCTCACAGCACCACGGACCCAAGGAAACTCACGGGCACACCACCAATGGGTCCAACAATCCGGTAAAAATAGTCCGAAGCTCAATCGGATAGGATCCGCAACCCGCGAAAAGTGATCTGAAACCCACGGATCCAGATCTGAAAAACCCGGGGCATTACAGCCCTTCCCCCTTAAAGGAATTTCACCCTCGAAATTCAGGACTTGCACCAAGACACAAGGGAAGAACACTGAACCAACCGACAACGCCATCAGAGCCCCAGCACAGAAAACCTCGATACTCATGAAAACACCGATCTTGAGGGACACAGCCAGACCATAACCATGAATGACTCCTCGCTCCGCATGCCATGCACACCGGCCATCAGAGCAGGCACAACACAATAGCATAGGTCTGGCACCACCTCAGACACAATGAAAACCAATCATGGCACCGCTGCCACCATCTCGCTCACCAAGGGGACACAACCCTCGCACGAGAAACAGCTACTGATCCATCCAATGGTCAGCAGACAAATTACATCAGCTTCACAACCCACTGACAGGTCACACACCCTTCTCAAGGGAACAACCAAAACAAGGCCTCCATCCGCTCACGCAGCCCTCTCGACAGACCGCAACCCGACCATCAGCTCAGCACCAAGAAGCACCTTACACCAGGCAAGCCGAAAGCCAGACATACCACTGTGCCAACTCTGCCAGAGCCAAGAAGACAAACTTCGACAGAGCTCAGATCCCATCCGAAAAGGCACATCACGAAAACGACCACTAAAGGCCTCACTACTACATAGCTCTCACCAATCTCGATGCGCAACCACCAGCATCTTCTGTCTGTGAAAGACCATCCACTGGTCGCCAGATACACGTCAACGGGAAACCTTCCACCGGCCCAACAGGCACGATCCAACTCACAACGGCCATCCGCTGACTCGCACACAGACAATTACCACATCTCGAGCTACACTCTTCTCAGACTCCGCATCCGAACTCAATCATCGTGCTAACTCTACCCTTGCAGGGGAGTATGATGAAACCAACGACAAGACTCAGGTGTCTTAAGTCATCACCTCACTCAACTCAGACTTACAGGGGAACCATCCCATGCTGGTCACCAAACCAGGGATAACCATTGCAACACCAATGTCCCATCAAGGACCTCCACGCACAGGCGTCACTCTTCCATCTTGTCTCATCAAATCCTTCGTCTCGATTAATCCAAGTGGACACCTGCCAACCCCGATTCTGCCCTTACCACAGAGCCACGGGACACCACCTGAACAACTTATGGCACACATCTCTGGGGAGGAGAGTGTCATCCAAAATTACGTCAACCTCAAGAAATCCGCCCGTAGCAACTGACGCTACGATCCTGAACCTATGGGTTATGAGCCCACCAAGCTTCCGTAGCGCACTCTGATCCACGCACGCATAGCCAGGAATGCGAACACCATCCACCCAGCACTCGTCCTTCCGAAATAGTGCCAGCACCCTTACACACTAGGGGAAAAGGGCACAACTCTCGTAGGCAACCACCTTGCCAAGACACGGATCACGTCTCGCACGGACTTCATGGCACACAAGGCCAACCAATCCGAGCACACAATGCAAGACGACGAACCTTAGTCAAATACAATCTCTCCAACCAAAGGAGAAACCGATCACACCTCCAACCAATGAAAAATGTCCATGCTCGACCTGACCTTAAACCTCGTGCATGCTGGGAACAACAGCAAGAAAGCCGTCACCACGTCAGGTCAGCGCCTCCGACACACTCGGCGAGTGTCACGTCGGACCACAATCACAGCATCCCTCGATGCACCACCGCTGCAATTCCTCGAACTGCAACACACCACGCCAAGAGCCGCACACGAGCCACAACCAACAACCGTCAATGGTCACCCTTGGGTCTCGAAACTCACCACGGAACCTTCACAACTCAAACCAAATCCAGGCGAACACAACCCATTCACACACAAGAGCGCAGGAGCAAGACTTACTGGGACACCACATCCCAATCTTGCCTCGAAATCCGCAAGAATGATCGGGACCGACACGTCATTTCAAATGCCACAGAGCACGACAAGAACATCAAGCTCGATGAAACAGCAGCTCACTGAGAAGATCCTCCGCTCACCCGAGCACACTTCTCGACCAGAGCACCCGCTCTCCCACCTCAAACCACAACCTTAACACATCAGGGGATGGATAAACCTCAAGCTAGAGTGGCCAAACCAATGACAGCTCCCCCAGAGCACGCTCACGGCCACTTAACCACGAACAATCCTCACCAGCCACCTGACCTCGCAGTGAACACCTTGAACGCAGCACCGTAGCAACGCACCTGCCGGCAACCTCTGCCCAACGCAGCACAACCGGGATCACCACTGATGAGGGAGAAGCTCTCAACCTCAATCCTCAGATCCCACGTCGGCACGAAAGCCATGAACAACAATCGCCTTCACAGCGCCACAGAGCGCACTCAAGCTCTCAAGCGAAAAATCAAGCAGAAAACAAACACAAAACCCTAAGCCAGCTGCCGACTGTACTGGACCTTATGGACTCTGATCACTGCAATATCTCAAATTCCTATGTAAGTCCACAACCACTACTCCGATACCACCTGTGATGACCCAAGATCCGGATACCGGGAAGGCCTGATACCATTTGAATCCTGACTCCCCGTCCACGAGCCGGGAGGGCTTGGAAGGGCTAAAAGGAGTGTGGAGGCACAAAGAAATAGGAAGTAATGCAGGACAATTCAACAATTAACAGAAATAAATAAACAACTACTACAACAGAGTCCAGTCCAATAGAAAGTACAGTCTAAAGCAGTAAAATGTACCACATGCCAAGTGAACACTCGGCCCGACGAGCTGGCAATTGAGAACCTCCGAACAGCACCCTCGAACCTTAAGGAAGAACCACCTCACCTGAAAAGCAGGGATGAGTCTCCAAACAGAGACTCAGCAGGGGTCCCGCGGAATCCCAACCGGGAACAACGGCGGTAGCGAAAAGTAAAGCTACAACTACAGCAAGAACAACGGACCGGTGGCCGGTCAAAACTCGGCACTACAGATACTCCTACTGTACCGGAAAGGAAAACACCAATTTCACAATCGGGAACCAGACTATACTAACACCACTCACCGAGGTAAAACCCACGGCAACCCTGCTACAGAGGCCTGTCTCCCAGGACAATGCCAACCTGGACACGCTATCCAAGGTGCTACCCCGACCACCTGGTCGCAGGAACCACACCCACAAGACACAACCCCGGTAAAGCTACTAGCACCCTAGCCACTAACTCGGAAACATCAAACGGTCCAGAAAACCATGTCTCGCAGATAGGAAATGGAACCCGGAAACAGGAGAGTCACGTCTCACGTGACAGTAGTACCTACCCACCAGAAGCAAGGCCGGATGCGTCCACTGACGTCTTAGACCCCGTCTCAGGTGTCCCCCTCGACCCCTGGTGGAACGGGGACACCGTACAAGTAACCACAAAACAAGTGACTAGCTGGGGTCGCGCTCATCAGCGCGCGTCCAACCGCCCCCAACCACGTGTGCACACACAGACCGCGCGTCCCTAGTCTGGCCCTTTGACTGGTTTTTCCCTCACCCGGACTCTGGTTGCAAGACGTGGGGCCCAACGAAAACCAGTCTAAAAATCGTCTCTCAAGGTAGCCTCACCACCACTCCTTGGTGGGACCACTCTCGTGTCGGAAGGCTACGACTAGTGGGGAGTCACTAAAGTGACCACTCTCCAAGGAGAAACTCCGAGAAACACGCACGCACCCTGTGTGAAAGTCAAGAAGAACCAAGTGGCACTGAGCCACTGGACTCTAGACAGTCCTCTACACTCACTTAACCCAACGGTCCTTGAGTCACAAGACTCGGGGTCAAGACCGTCGCACACAACATCACAAGACGGTCAATCTAACCTAATCCCTAGGTTAAAAACCACGGTAGCATGAATATCAAGGCAGCTCATGAGCCGCCCAGACCATTCCCTCAAAAGGGAACTCAAGAGACCAAGGCCACACACATGGTCCACATGGAAAGCACAGAAGCATGATTCCCAAGACAGCTCACACGCCGCCAAGTCGATTCCCCATCCCAGGGAAAAGCGGGAAACCTTCAGCCCCAGGCTGAAAGACTGGACTCGCAGTCCAGGGCCAAACACATGGCCCACTCGGGAATCATCTTATTGGAAACCCACGACATGCAGGGGAACCCCACCACACTCACACCGATACACGGTGACTTGATCAAGCGTAACACAAAAGCCCGGAAAACATGGGGTCACCCGGACCTACCACACCTACGGGCATGCTAATCAAGGTAACATGGTGCCTCCCGACACCCTAAAACATAGACATGGAACTCACGGGGTGTATGGGACACTCACGAGGTCGAAGGTCGACCATTGGGTCACAACTGGGTCGACCGGAGACTAACACACACGAACCCGGCATGGAGAATCACCTGGCGGTCCAACCTTGGGCCGCTATAGTCTCTAGTGGTCTAACTCTGGTCCGCCACAGGGACTCTAGCGGTCCAACCAAGGCGCGCCAGAAGAATGAGCCACACTAGCTCTGGCGCACCCATCTCACGCCGCCACAGCGCTCTAGCGATTGAGCCTTGGTGCGCTAGAAGCCTTCTGGCGCCCATACCTACGGCCGCTAGAGGCATGAGAATCCCGACGGTCAGAAAGCACGTGACTCGAGAAACGACGGTCAAAACGAGGTAGTGGTCTAACCCTAGGCCGCCACACCGTCTGGCAGTTTATCATGTGACCGCCAGATGACATCCGAACCTGCCGACAAAATGGTAACCTGCGGCGCACCCGCCTTGGGCAGCCACAGCGTCTGGCGCACCTACCCTGGGCCGCCAAAGGCTCTGGCGGTCTCTGGAAGGACCGCCAAATCATCCCGAGAACGGGACGGCGGGAACAAACCCAAAAACCCGTTCCACGCCCTGATCACCCACGGATGAGGGGGAAAATAGAGGGGGAAGCTCCCCTAGCACTCCTAGCATGCATCTATAGCCCCGAATCGGTCCGGAACCTCACAAATCGGCGGATCGACGCTCAACCCTCAAACATGGAGTTTTTCCCAAAATGCCCCGATTAGCCCGTTCGGCTTGCCACGGCCTACGAAACTCGCGAGAAAGGAAGTGCTCAAGCTGGAGGTCCATCTCCCTACCTCCACCGAAGATTTCGCGCCCTGAGCTCGCCGATCCATGAAGAAACTTCGTTTAAGCCCTCGCCGGCTCGCGATCCCACGAACCGCCTCCACCATTGCGATCCTCGTCCCGTGCCCGTCGCTCCACGTCCCACGAGTCACACCGCCACGCCCTTGCTGCCTCCGTCGGTCGCCCGGAGTGAGAGGGGGAGAGGAGAGAACGTGAGAGAAGAGAGAGGGTGGGAAGCGAGAAATGAGAGATGGGGAGAGAGAGAAAAAGGAGGTTATATATATATAAAATTTAGAAATTACTAAAAATACAAAAAATAGGGAAAAATCACCTCCCTGATCCTCGGAAGACGCATAACGTAGTGGTAACGTCCCGGAGTTGAAGAACGCAACGGTCCACCCTGTACGGGGTTCCAAAGGTCCGACAGATGGAAAACACGTGTAAAACCCGAAATGCAACCCGGGACCCACAAAGGCACTCCGAAAATTCCAGAAAATTACTGGCGTGCTTCTCACAACACGATGAACCCAAGGAAGCTCACGGGCATACCACCAATGGGTCCCACAATCCGATAAAAATAGTCCGAAGCTCAATCAGACAGGATCTGCAACCCGCGAAAAGCGATCCGAAACCCACGGATCCAGATCTGAAAAACCCGGGGCATTACATGGAGTCTCTGTGTCCAGTGAGCCTCCACTAGTCGTAGTTTGACGACTCACGCATTCCAGTGTGTCGTCCTACCTCGGAGTGGTGGCAGGGTAGTTCCCGATAAACAGTTTGCAAGCTAGTTTCTGTGGGTTCCCTTGCCTTACAGTAGCATCCTACTGGGGGAGAAAGCTAGCTAGAGGCCTGGCTCAAGGCATTGAGCTTGTGTGAGCACACGTGGTCAGGGGCGTTTGGACGAGCATCGACGGGCGTGACCCTGACTAGTCACTTGTTACTGTAGTTCCTTGTACTCGGTTCTGTGAGTGTCTCAGTTACCGTCGTTCCAGACGTGGGGGAGATGCTTGTGGCGCAGTGTAAGACGTCAGTGGATGCATCAGGCTATTCTTCTAGTGAGGAGATGCTCCTGTCACTTGGCGCACGACTCTCGTGCTTGTCTTCGTGACGTGTGTCCGTCATTGGATTCCGAGTAGCCGGTCGTGGCTTTACTCGAGGTCCAGTCTTGTGTAGCGTACACGATGATCTAGTTGTGTATGTTTGTGGCTTTGTGTGTGTAGGTCTTTTGTAGGGCTTTTACCTATTTTGATAGGCTTTAGCTTTGGAGCTTCTCTTCGGTTGACGGATCGGTACCGCCTGACTTTGTGAGATCAGGGTTCACCTTTCTGTGGCCACTTGGAGTAGCTTAGAGGACCATGGTTTGGTCAGCGGCCGTGTTTTTGGTTAGTACGGCTTCTCTCTCTCTTTAGTTGTTCTTTCTTTTGCTTACTCCTACTTTTTACAGCTTTACAGTTGTAGTTACTGTTGTTGCTCCTGGCTTTCCTGCTTTACTGTTTAGCATTGTTGTTTAGCGTGTTACTGCGTTGTTTCCAATGGGGATCCGTGTGACCCCTACTGAGCCAGTGACACGAGACTCACCCCTGCTTTTCAGGTGTGGTCTTCTTCTTCCTCGAGGTTCGGGACACCGTGTGTCAGTTCGTTGTTGCCAGCTTTGCCAGCGTTCTCTGCGTCGGGCTTCCCCCAACTTCAGTGTACGTTTCCTTTCTATTGGGTTGTACTTGTCTTTAATTTGGATTGGACTCTGTTAATTTAAATTGTTAATTGAAAAAGTAATTTTATTTCTACTACTTTAGCAAACCTGGTCAATGAAATATTAATTACTTACTACCTTATCTGGGACTTCAATGTACTACATACACTCCTTTTATCCCTTCAGAGCTTTTCCACTATTGGGAGGCCTTGCTGGATACAAGTGTTATCGGGTTTACCCGGTATCCAGACCCTGGGTCGTCACAGGTGGTATCAGAGCTCTGTTGTGTGTGAGGTACATGGGAATTCGAGATATTGCAGTATTCAGAGTCTTTAAGGTCCAGTACAGCCGACAGTTGGCATTAGCGTTGGCATCGATTTTACGATTATTTGTCGCCTTATTTTTCATGTGGTCTTCTACGTGCTACGTCGGCACTATGCGAGATGGTTTCGCTCTCGTCATGATGTGACGGAGTGCTTTTCTTTATCCATGGTGTTTGTCTCGGTTATGTTGTACTTGGCAGAGTTCGTCGGTAGGCGTGAATTTATGGTGTGGTGTTCGAGATGTTTCTGTAATTCATTTAGGTGGCTGGTGACTTTCTCGTTGGTGTGATGGCCTTGCACATTTTATGTTACTTTGGTTGTCCTAGTTTGAGATTTGTTCAGCCCCTGAGGTGTTAAGCTTGTGTCGTGGTGGTCGATTAGATGCCTTGTTTGGAAGAATGCCTGAGCAAATTCAGTAGCGAACCTAGGATTTTCCTTCCTGGTGAGCTACTGTTGGTCGAGCTTGATTCTTCTCCTCTTGTTTGGCGGCGTCTTTTCGAGGTAAGCCTTGGAAGTGCTATCTTGGTAAAGCCTTGTCATGTGTCTGCTTAAGGGTGGACAGTGTTACTTCTAAACCTAAGTTGCCTTTGTTCGACGGTTGCTTGGCTTTTGGCCCAGATTTTGTGTTTAGGAGCCATTGTGCACCATGTTGGATGTGCCGTGTTTGGCGGCTGTTGTGCTATGAAGGTTCAATAATCATTCCAAGACATAAGGATAAGCTGAGATTAGCGTTCCTTTGTGCTTTGTGCTGAAGCTAGTGCTCTTCATGGTTTGCACTTTGGTGACTTGCGATCGGTTGTTAGCAGGATCTGCACTCGAGATGTGGTACGTTGCAGTTTCGTGCATTGCAATGGCGCCAAGTGTGTACTAAGATGCGGATGCCGAGTTATCCTTGATGCCTGTGTGCGTGTGTTGAGCGTGCAGCGAAAGCGTGTGGGCTGATAACCCACAATTTAGGATCGTGAAGTTGGCAGATTCTGATTGGCCGAGAGGTTGCTTTCCTCGGTATGATTGTCGTCTTGGCTGTGTGTGCCTTGATGTTGTTGGTCGATGTGCCGTTGCTAGAGGCATTATGGTTGTTGGCACTGGCATGTGTGAGGATTAGGGGAATATGTCGGCGTATTTGCTGGTTGAGTACCCTTTCCTTCCTCTGTAACCTTTTCTTGGATGTCATGCTCTCGGGACATGATCGTGGGCCTTGAGATGCGTTTCCAAAATTTTTCGTTGTTGTGGGTCCTTGTTGGTGAGCTGTTCACAGTGTGGCTTGTAAATGTTAGCCGTGTGTTCAACTGTAATTGTACCTTGATGTGACCCAGCTTGCAGTTGTGTCCCGTGGTTCTGTGTTCAGTACGGAGCCGAGATTCTGCGAGTTTTGCTGTTGTTGTTGTTGCCGTTGTTTATTGGTGGTCGTGTTCAGCTTGGGAGGATTTCCCTGTGAGTCTGATTCGGCATTGTGTGGACCAAGGTCTTGTCGGTTAGTTTTGTTGTACTCTTCTGTCATGATGGAGTTAGCATGCGACTCGAATTAGATGTAATGTCTGAGTGAGGACTGACTTGATTGTGCTCGTGGTCCAGTGTTGTCATTGGCGTTCTGCGTGCCAGTCTTGTTGCTCTTGGCATGAAAGCTGATGTTGTTGAGCTGTCAGCTGAGGACTATGTTTCCTTGGGTAAGCTGATGCTTGTTGTGTTTTCCGAGCGTGCTGTTGATAGCTGTTTTCGTGGCATGAGTCGTGTCTCCTTTCCCTGTGAGATGGAAGCGACGTTGCCTTGTTTCGGAGGTGTCGGACTTGTGTTCACTTGGGTGCCGTGCTCGTTCTGTGGATCGATTTCTCTTGAGATCCAGAGCGTGTGCCTGTGATTGTGGTCTGGCAGTGCCCCTCTGAATTGTGTTTTTTGAGATTTGGGTTGCCGTATTCTAGGTGTTGGTGTTGGCTGGAGCTTGGGGATCATTGCCAGCATTTGGGTTTGTTCTTCCCTCCTTCTTCCCTGTTAGCTCCTTTAATTTCGAGGATGAAATTCTTGTAGGGGGGAGGACTGTAAGACCCTGGGTCTTTCGGATTTGTATCGGAAAGTTTTAGATCGCTTTTGTGGGTCATGAGTTGTATTTTATGATCCGCGTGGGTTTTTCTCTTGTACAAGTTACGGAACCCCGTGGTGAGTTTATTATTCACTTCATCGACTTGAGGAGGCTACAACTACGTTGCAATCTTTCTGAGGATCGTCTAGACTAGTTTTCCGTATTTTTCTGAATTAGTGCATTTTTGGACCAAAAATTGAATTTTTCAAAAATTAGGAAAATTCCTAATTTCCTTTTCCTATTTCTTTTCCTTTCTCCTTCCTCTCTCCTCACTGTCGCTCACTCTCTCCCTCACGTTCTCTCTCCTCTCTTCTCCTCTCTCCGCGGGGCACGCGACCGTGGCGAGGTGGCTTAGGCAGGGACATCGTGGAGTTGACTTGGCGCGTTATGGGGCGAAGGATTGAGCGTGGCATTGGCGCGATCCCTTGGTGGATTCAAAGCCGGCGTGTCAAGCTCGTGAGATGATTTTCGGCGTGGTTTAGTCACTTCGGTGCGCTAGAACTTCGGTGGAAGTAGGGAGATGGACGCCCTACTCTTCTTTTACGTTCTCCCGCGATTTCGAGATATCCGGTGCAGGACCGAGCGGGTTTAGCTTTGTTTTGGGTGAAGCATGCTTTGGGGGGGTGTGAGACGAGTTTGCCTTCCTAGGTGACAGTTTTTAGTGTAATCAGTCTCATTAGATTCCCTGGCATGTTAGCATTTCATTTCTGCTGGTTTTGTGGCGATTAGTGGTCATTTGGGACCTGTGTGAGCCCGAGAACCCATGTGACTTAATTAGGGTCGATTCGGTGGAATCACCCGTTTCTTACATTTTTGTGTCAAAATGATCCCTTCCAGTATGTGGAAGGTTTATATGGCGTCTAGGGTTGTATCCCCTTCGTTTAGAAGCGAATGGGGCGTGGAACGATCGGGATCAGCCATTCCCCTGTTTCTCCCACCATATCATCTTCGCGGCCATTTCAAAGACCATTTCTTTCTTCTAGCGGCCCAGTATATGACCGCTAGGTTGCGTTGGTCGTCGAGTCAGTCTTATGTTGGTTCGGGTCTTCGCGGTCACGCGATAGACCGTTTCCTTCGGCTAGTGGCCCAGTGGAGGACCGCTAAGCCCTTTCTAGCGGCCCATAGTTAGACTGCTAGGAATTGTGTATTATGTCGGTTTGGCCAAGCGGCCTTACGATAGACCACGAGGCTAGCTATGGCGGTTCATAATTAGACCGCTAGGCACCTTTTATGTCGGTTCAAGGTTTTAAGTCGGTTTAGGCTAGTAGCCTAAGCTTAGACCACCTCTTTGTTGTAGCGGCTCTTCGATAGACCGCTATCTTAAATATTACCGAAGTCAATGTTTTAAGTCGGTTCGAGTTGGAGTCTCTAGCGGCCCATTAGTAGCCCTCTAAGCTCCATGTGACGGTTCTGTTATAGACCGTTTAGTGGTTTGACTAGTTAAGTCGGTTCGGGGTTGACTGGGTCTGGCGGCCTAGTGTATGACCACTACAGTCACCTCACAGTCCTTCTTATGACCGCCAGTGTTTGTATTCTCTGTGTGAGGTAGCGGTTCTGTGGCTGACTGCTTGGTTTACCTAGCAGTCTGGAATACTGCCATTTACTTCCCAGAGCTTTGTTTTCTTGATATTTGGCCTCCGTCTATCTTGGCCTTACCTTGTGGTTTGCCCGTAGTCCTGTGGATGTCTTGGATGTCCTATGAGGGCGATGACCATGTTGTGGGGTGTCCGAGGACTGCCATTATAATGAGTAGTGTTCCGTACTGTTTCAGAGTCATCATTGGTGTCTGGTCAACCTGGTGTGATCCAGTGGTTGACATGTGACTTTGTAGTTGTCTCGATGGTCCTGTATGGATCGAGAGATGATGTTGGACACCTTGAGGTGCTGTTTGACCTCAGTTTGCATGTCCATGTGTTCTGAGGATCTCGATGATCCCTCCGGTCTCCGTGATTCGTGTTAAGCAGAGGCATGGATCGGGTGATCCTATACCGTTTCCTTTATCGGTGTTTTCTTGTGATGTGGCTTTGGACTAGGCTGATTGGCGGCTTGTTACCGCTTTGTACGACGATCCTGACCCGTATCGTGAGACTTAAGGATCATTGTGTTTGTAGGTCTAGTTATTTGTCCTGAGTCTGGTGGTAGTCTGGTATGCTACCTTGTGTTTCATGCTTGGTGCTTTGTACTACGTGTGACCGTGCATGCTTAGCATGTCTGTACTTCAGCACTAGTGTTTTGGAGTCTCTATGTCCAGTGAGCCTCCACTAGTCATAGCCTGATGACTCACGCGTTCCAGTGTGTCGGCCCACCTCGGAGTGGTGGCGGGGCAGTTCCCGATAAACGGTTTGTAAGCTAGTTTCCGTGGGCTCCCTTGCTTTACAGTAGCGTCCTACTGGGGGAGAAAGCTAGCTAGAGTCCTGGCTCAAGACATTGAGCTTGTGTGTGCATACGTGGTCAGGGGCGTTTGGATTAGCGCCGACGGGCGTGACCCTGACTAGTCAATCGTTACTATAGTTCCTTGTACTCGGTTCTGTGAGTGTCTTAGTTACCGTCGTTCCAGACGTGTGGGAGATACTTGTGGCACAATGTAAGACGTCAGTGGACTCATCTGGCTATTCTTCTAGTGAGGAGGTGCTCCTGTCACTTGACGCACGACTCTTGTGCTTGTCTTCATGACGTGTGTCCATCATTGGATTCCGAGTAGCCAGTCGTGGCTTTACTCGAGGTCCAGTCTTGTGTAGCGTACATGACGATCTAGTTGTGTATGTTCTTGGCTTTATCTGTGTAGGTCTTTTGTAGGGCTTTTGCCTGTTTTGATAGGCTTTAGCTTTGGAGCTTGTGTTCGGTTGATGGATCGGTAACATCTGACTTTGTGAGATCAGGGTTCGCCTTTCTGTGGCCATTTGGAGTAGCTTAGAGGACCGTGGTTTGGTCAACGGCCGTGTCTCTGGTTAGTATGGCTTCTCTCTCTCTCTAGCTGTTCTTTCTTTTGCTTACTCTTACTTTTTATAGCTTTACTGTTGTAGTTACTGTTGTTGCTCCTGTCTTTCCTGCTTTACTATTTAGCATTGTTGTTTAGCGTGTTACTGCGTTGTTTCCAGTGGGGATCCGCGTGACCCCTACTGAGCCAGTGACACGAGACTCACCCCTGCTTTTCAGGTGTGGCCTTCTTCTTCCTCGTGGTTCGTGACGCCGTGCGTCAGTTCGTTGTTGCCAGCTTTGCCAGCGTTCTCTGCGTCAGGCTTCCCCCGACTTCAGTGTACATTTTCCTTTCTGTTGGGCTGTACTTATCTTTAATTTGGACTAGACTCTGTTAATTTAAATTGTTAATTGAAAAAGTAATTTTATTTCTGCTACTTTAGCAAACCTGATCAATGAAATATTAATTGCTTACTGCCTTATCTGGGACTTCAATGTACTACACACACTCCTTTTATCCCTTCGGAGCTTTTCCGCTCTTAGGAGGCCTCGCAGGATCCAAGTGTTATCGAGTTTACCCGGTATCCGGACCCTGGGTCGTTATAGCAAGCGTGCATAGGATTGAAGACACGGTGGGACAAGATAATATAATGCGGACAGCACATGCCATAGGACAAGGACATGCTGGGATAAGGACATGTGGGACAACACCACGGGGGACAAAAGACACGTGTGCGATGACACGGAGGGACAAAGACATAGTGGGACGAAAACATGACAGACACGGAGGGACAAAACAACACGTGTGGGACGACACGGAGGAACATAGACACGTGTGACAAGGACATGGCGGAACAAAAGACATGACAAATACGCTCTTCAATCAAATTGAAGCCCAAGATCAGATGAAGCAGAACCGCCAGGTTCACAATCGGGAGGGAAAGCCCTCTCATGGAGACATGATGAAGTTTGGTAAGCAAAAGCAGAGAAGGACATAAGATTCAGAAAGATCAAGAGATAAGATTGAAGAAGGAGAACAAATCAGAAAGAAGTGAATAGGAGGCAAATATAGCAAAATATGGAGCGAGGAAAGCTTGAGTACCTGTAACCTGCACACTTAACAAACAGATTACATATCTATTCTCAAGACAAATAATAATGTAGATGCATGAAAAAAAGAAACAAAAGACACATTTTTTTGGCTTTTGTGACAATTTTTTGATTTTTTTTAGAATATCTTTTTTTTGGATTTTGACAATATTTGATTTTTTTAGATTTTTGACAATATTTGATTTTTTAGATTTTTGAAAATATTTAATTTTTTTAGATTTTGACATATAGCAATCTGCAGCACCCACAGATGGGCTCAAACTATTGGCCAGAGATCGTCATCTCTCCCCCTCTCATTAAAGATTTACCTTGAGTAAGGTGTGCATTTGAGGGTGGCTTACCACAACCAACGGCCTCTAAAGAATGGTGCCCCTACTAAGACCATACTCGGGATACAACCCAGCCTAAGAGGGAGAAACAGAAAAAATGGAGATAAGCTTAATGCAGGATGGGAGATATCAGGATTTGAATTCCTTCCAGGGCACTACCCCTCAAAGATACAGTCTGTTGTGCCGGGACTTTATGTCTTTGATTTTTAGACACATATTTACTAGGCACGCATGCGACTGGACTCATGACATCCCGCGGGGAACTGTACTGCCACTCTTGCCCTGCCTTATTTCCATAATTTTAACATTATTTATTCATTTTGATTTATAGCCCTTATTGGCTAGATTTTGCACGAAAGCTCAATTTTCCAGGGTCAAGACTGCCCCTATTTGAGACCTCTCCCGTATTAGGGAGTGCCTAGGTTGGTCATCTCATCTATCCATCTCTTGCCCCTATACTTGGCCGAGCAGAGAAAAAGATAGACTTTTGTGCATACCCATGGATATGGCTAAAGTAGCAACGATGTGCCTTAGAAGAATTGGCTATGGCTTGCCGTGTAGTGTGTGAAAAACCCTGCTCAAAGATTACCCACAACAGTTGGGAACGAACTAGACTCCCAGCATGGAGCTATCACCAGCCTAAGAGTGCTACAGAAGCGAACTGAACTGAAACTAATTTCTAAAGCCACTCAACCATATTAAAAAACCAGCATTATGACCAAGCGTAGGAAAATAAGGATAATAGAAATAGCGATGATAGCATGTTCTTACGCAATATAAAAGATACCTTGCAATCTAGAGCGTGGAAATAACATCCTGAAGCGAGAGCTTGATCATCGAGCTACATATTCCTTGCTTGAGTGGACAAAAGGTAGAGGATACCAAGGATTAAAGATTCCTCTACACGGAGGAGCGACAGACATCAAACTGGACGAAGAATGATAAAAAGGAAGAGAGACGATGGCTAGAACTCCATCGTTAAGGCGCAAAGACCCTGATAACAAGGAACCAGATACAGAATAAATAGAGATTAGCGGAGATCGAGGCAGGCTAAAGCCTTGAAAGCAGCAAGAAAAAGGGTGATGACCCCGAAAGGGTGAGGAAGAGAGAATAGAAAGATAATGAGAAGATTGTGGCAAAGGTGAAGAAGAAGAGGAGTGATCATCCGACGTGGTCGGAGAAGGAGAATAATAATCATCCGACAAGGTCGAAGAAAGAGAATGGTAATCATCCGACAAGGTCGGAGAAAGATAATGGTAGTCATCCGATAGGGTCGGAGAGGAATCAGGAACACAGTCCGAGAATACCGGAGGAGAAGAATTGGAGAACGTCCCAAAATCGGGACGGAAGAAGGACGTAGGCCGAGGCCTAGAGTTGTGAAAATAAGGAGAATCCAGAGGATCTGGATGAAAGGGAGGGGAGTAGGGGTTTATAAACCCGGGAAAAGATGAGAAGATCATAGAAGCAGGATTAGAAGAGGGAAGATACATCACCCAAGGGTGGGAGCTCAATATGAAGAATGACGAATGAGAGGTAGAAGGAGGAGAAGTGGTCCCCTGAGTGCACAATCGATGTCCCTTGAACTTGCGCCGCCACCTCTTCTTGGCTAAAACTGGCTTGTAATGGACCCGCCTGCCACGGGCTCGGACCTTCGGGCTTCTTATCTTGAAATATCTTCTCAAATAACGGGCCCACCTGGTAGATGGCCTAGCCTGGTTGTGAATATGTAGCTTCGTTGGGACGGTTGCCCCTAGACACCCAGTGCTAACAATAACTGAACATTCTAGAACATGTAACTCCTTAGACAAATCAGCATTGTAAAATCATGGAGTCTTGTCACTTGGCACCAAAAGCATGAGGTTCGGCAACTCTACTCGGTGATCAGGCTTGAAGCATAACTCCCTTGCCAGAGGGGAAGGATGAAATCGAGGGAGATCAATGCACGGCGTTGACGTGGCCGGCTTGCTGATAAATCGAGAGAGACAGCATAAAACGTACAGAATGTCCTTAGAGAACTTGGAAAATACGGCCAATTGCCCCTTGAATAGGGAATCCATCAGACCCTTGGCGGCCATACGTGTCAGCACGATGTGGGTGGAGAACCCCCCTTGACCAGTGATCTGAATGGCGACAGAGCGAGAGGCAATAACAGCCTTAATGGTAGAACCTCCGGCGAGCAAAGAGATTGCCACCGGCCTCGCTTGAGAAGAAACTGGCATCAATGCAAGGGAACTCTTCTTAGCAACCGTCATCGAAAGTCGAGACACATCATCCCCGAAAAAGCCAGGGACCAGGACACGGACCGACATTCGGCAGATATAATCATGGAACTTTAAATACATAATCGGCACTGAATCATCCTGACTCGGTTCATTATCTCCCTGGGGACCAGACCCAAGGGGCACCAAAGATAGCGCACACCCGCTCCATGGGGTGGAAATGGAAGGAGAAGCAGAGGGAATAGGAATAGGTTCAGATGGTGTGGAGGTTTCAATGGGGATGGCGACATCAAGTGAAGGCGAAGGTGATACGGAAATGATGGGCTCGGGTGAAGGCAAAGGCGTAGGTGGAGCTTGCTCAGGCTCAGGCGAAGGTGATGGCGCAGAAGGTGTAGGTGAAGACAGTGGCGGTGGAGACGACGGAGGTGGAGGTAGTAGGTTAGGTGATTTGGGGAGAGGAGGTGGAGAAGGTGACGGCGATGGGTTAGGTAATGGTGATGGTAGTAGAGGTGGTGATGCGGATGATGGAGGTAGTGGAGGTGGCGTCGATGATGGATAGGATGAAGAGGAGGACCACAGTGCCCACCATCGACGTATCGGCGCAACTCGTCGGGCAGCGTCAGGAGCAGAAGTGGTGGTGGAAGAAGTGGAGGAAGAAGGGGTAGCATTAGCCTAAGCAAAGGCTTGGGTTGATGGAGATAATGGGGAAGGCATAGGAGATGGCAAAGATGATGGGGTATGTGGACATGGAGATAGTGATGGGGAAGGTGAAGGCCTAGGTGAGGGAGTGGGTAAAGGAGTAGGTGACGGGGTAGATAACGGAGCGGGCACAACACTAGATGGAGAATTACAGGGGTGCCCCTGGTCTTGTAGCGACAGAGATGGCTACCTGAGCGGCTCTTGCTGCTACTGCTTGCTGCGGAGATAGATAATGACTTTATGAATAGCAGACTAGTCGATCATCTTCTTGTTTTCCAAGCCGTACACATATTCCCGGAACTCGAGGCAATCCTCAACCAAATGTCCCTGCTGACGGTGAAAATCACAAAATTGAAGCAAATCCCCGACCGTGGGTCGGCAAGGCACAACCGGAGGGAGCAGCAACATGTGGGTAGCCATCAAAGCCCTGAAAATATCTGTAAAACACTCTGGTAATGGAGGATGAGGGGCCCGCTTCAGGCAAGGCGGATGTCGAGGGGTATGAGAATGTAATGGAGAAGGTTGTGGAGACGGGAGTGGAGGTTGCATAGGCAAGGGCGTATGAAGGACTAGCGGAAGGACTAGGCGAAGGCGTAGGATGAATGGAGCGGGGAGGTATGAAGTGGAAGGCATCTACTTGCTCGGGGTGCGACGTTCCCTTGACTGGGGGTGGAGACGCAGGCGGATATGCGGGAGCGGAAGGCTGACTGTGGATGGCGGAAGGATGACTCATGGAGGGTTGATGTGGTGGACTCATGAGGGGTTGATATGTGGAAGAAGGTTGACTCATGGAGGGCTGACTCATGGGAGATGGTGGATAGGAGGCGTATGTGGGCGTAGAAGGTGAAGGAGACTCGGGGTCAAGAGAATTATGGAGTTGTTGGCGAACGAAGTGGGCTCGGCCGTACAGTTGTTACCATGAGGTAATGTCATTCAGGGCTAAGATAGATCGATATTTCGTCGTTGCATTAGAAATAAGCATCTTGATTTGCTCTTCTTCCGGAATATGCCCTGGGACTTACGCGGCGAGGTGACGCCAGCGGTCGGTAAAGGTACTCCTCGTCGGGCTTCATCTTCTCATGGGCCAGATCCACCATAGAATACCTGGGCCCAACTTGGTCTTGATACTATTCAAGAAATTTCTCTTGAATAATCTGAAAATTCATAACCTGCTCTTGCAGAAGAGAGAAGAACCAATCCCGAGCCAGGCCTTCTAAAGACAGACCCAATAAATATGCCATCAAGTGTTGGCCATGTCGAAACTGGGCCGACTCGTAAATGAACTCCTTAACGTGCACAAAGGGATCGCCAGCTCCACCATAACGGCGATATGTTGGAATTTGCGAAGGTGCTGGAAGCCAAAGATTTTGAAAAGCGAATGGTACACTTAGGGAGGGTTTGGGATCAATTCAGCGTTGTAGCTCATCAAGTTGGCGTTGTGTTTGAGCAATCATCTCCGGCGTAGGGAGAGATCGAGAATGGTGTGGGCCAACTTGAGCAAGTGGATGTGAACTCAGAGCAGGAGCAAGATAATGGGCCGGATATAAGGATCCGGGCTGAGAAGAAGAAGGGCTCATTCCGGGAGTAGAGGGATATGCGGGCCTGGAAGAAACATGAGCATAAGGACCCATTAGTCCAGCAACATAAGGAGAAGAAGAATGAGGCCCATTAAGAAAAAATTGGTCATTAGAAATTGGGCCAACAACATAGGAAGGAGAAGGCCCATTAAGATGGAATTGGCCATTAGAAATTGGGCCAGCCGCATGGGAAGGAGAAGAAGGAGGCCCATTAAAAGTAGAAGGCCCATTAAGAGAAGAAGGCACATTAAGATAATTTTTGCAATGGGTCTTTGGGCCTGGGCAGGGTCAATTTGACGAACAAGGTTTGATAAATGGCCCATGAGATTGGCATGTTTCTCGGACTGATCAGAGAGACCACGAGGAGATGGGCCTGTGTGAGAAGAGGATTCCACGCGGGAGTAAGAATAAGACTGGGAAGGAGAAGGGTACAAGGAGTTGAAGCGATGCTCCATGAGGGCAAATGGAGACTTAATACATGGATATTAAGGGGATACAGTAGGGAAGTAAGGGCAATGAGGGCAAGGAGAGGGCGGACTCACAAGGTAAGTGGCGGTCTAGAAGAGGCCACTATTGGACGGAGGCGATCCTGGGAGGACCACTACCAGACTATGAGACAGACGGGCAGACAGACTTATGCCAATGCAAATGTAACCAAGGTAACACGAGGAGAGGACTATGGAAACAGATGGGACAAACTGGATGATGAGGGAATAACACACAAAATGTGGAGATTATGTAAAGAATGCAAAACAATATGAACACACAACAATAATATGCAAGGGGGTCTCACCAAAGTCAAACAAGTTGATATGATCGTTAAATTGTTTTGGAGTTTCAATGGACCATTTAATGTTTTGAATTAAGAATAATTCCCTCAAGATAGGTATCCTATGGGAATAAGGTCCAAACTTTGGGTTGACTAGGTTTAACTCTCTCACACGTATGCAAATGCAAGCCTAAGGGGTGGAAAGGTACAACCGGCCCGACGTCCGTGTAGGATTCCACGGCTCACGGGGACTTACGAAGGTCCCGGATAAGATCACCTAGTCGACCCCAAAGAATATGGAGGTGAGAGGATCACTTACCTAGGTAGGAATGCAACTACAAAGTGCAATGCGTGGCCCTATGTGCACCAGAGTGCATGCAGAATTCTAGCATAAAAGTGAAAAATCAAGGCAAGATTAAACTATGTAAACATGATCAAATGGATGCAAATTATATATGAAAATGAAGACAATAAGAAGGACAATAATGTAGGACCAGAAACAAGCTCAATCAGGCACTAAAAGATAGGTAAAACCATCAACGAACGACGTACCTTTGCGTCTGCCCCCGGGCCTACATGTAGATTTTATGCATAAAACCCAAAAATGGAGACAATATTTAACTATGCAAACATGACACAATGGATGCAAATGACCTATGGAAACGAAGATAATACAAAGGAGAACAAGCTGGGAGCAAGAAACACACAATCCGACCTCGAGAAGGCAATTAAATCATCAACCAAAAATGTACCTGCGAGTCTGCCCCGGGTCTGCCTACAGACCTTATGCAAAAAACTCAAAAACGAAGACACAATTTAATTATCAAAACATAACGTAATGGGTGCAAATGATATATGGAAATGAAGATAATATAAAGGGCTACATGATGGGACCAAAGATAGAGCGATCAGACTCCGGGAGGTCAATTAAATCGTCCAAGAACAATGCACATGTGAGCCTATGTGCAGGCCTGCTAGAAAGCAAGTAGAGGTCCCCAGATGACCGTTTCTATGAAGTAGCAGTCCAGGGAAGATTGCTACTATAGCAGAGAGGTGGGGCGGCCCTGTGATGACTGCTACCTGTATATGGTGGCCTCGGAGAGGACCCCTACCACCTGACAGACTCGAGAACACCCAGAACAGTAGAAAATGGAGAAAATGCTATCTAAACATGCACATACACACACCAAGTTTACAAGAGAGCATGAATAACGTGATGGGCACTAGGTGTCCCACCATGATCGCCAAAAAACAAAGTTGTAGATAAACTATCTACCCCGCCCCCAACACAAAACAAATATATGCATGAAGTATGAACAAAGAAAAGGGGCGATGAAGATGAAGAACTAATCGTGATCGCCACCAAGGATGAGCAACGCCAAAGGGTGTGGGGAAAGGATGAAGAGGGCGCTGCGTACCTTGGAAAAAAGGATGAAGAATGTGGCCGGGAAGACCGCCTCAACGTGATCGCGCTTAACAAACGAGATGCGGGAAATGATGTGGATGTCACCTCCTCTCCTTCCAGTCGACTAGAGGAAGAAGGCCTCACGTCATGCTCATGCTCTCCTGCAAAATAAAGCCAAACAACAAGGGAAACCCATTAGAAACATGAAGTGTAATATCAAATCCCTTATGTGTAAAATAGGGTGAGAAATTGAGGGGAACGCACCGGGGGAGGGTTTTTAACCCCTGTGAAAGGGTGCAAATGATAGGTGTGTGTGTTGTGATGAGAATGAAACAAAGAGATTGAAAAATCACGCAGCACAACTGTGAGAATATGCCATGCAAAATGGAGAAAAATGTGATTGTGATGATTTTAGAAAAGTGGAGGATGAGAACTAAGAGAACAGATGAAGAAAACGAGCCCTTAAGCCTGGAAATCAAAGCCAATACTTCCCTCTGCGGGATGGGGTCAAAGAGACGAGTCAGAGATGCGGCATGGCTTCGCCTCAAAACAAGAAAGAGCCTTGTTTTGCCTTGTTAGAAATGTACTATGAACTGCATGAGAAATACAGGAAAATGAAAACTAAAAATAAGAAACTAAAAAAGGAAGCTGAAAACACATGTTCTAATATTTCTGCATGTAATGCCTATTCATTTTTGAAAGAATTGAATGAATCACTTCACTCTGATCTTAAATGGCAGGCAAACTTGATTGCTTCCTTAAGAGAAGAAAATGAAAACCTACTAGCCAAAACATTGGAACTTGAACAAATAGAAGAGGAATTGAAATAAAAATTAGGTTCAATGCCCAATACTGAAAAATATATTGAAGAAATTGGAGATATGAAGGAACAAAATGAAAAATTGAAATTGCTTAACTCTGCCATGTCAGAAAGACTGCTTATGTTTGAAAAAGGGAAATCTACTATGGATGAAGAAGAATCTGAAAAACTACAAAATGAGATAGAAAGCATTAGAACTGTCAATAGAATGTTGAATGAGAAGGCTGCTTCTTATGAAGAAACAACAGCCAGTTCTGAGCTTCATATTTCAAACCTTGAAACTAAATTTTTGATTTGAATGACTCTTTAGCAAGGTTTGTGAATGGAAAGGACAATTTAGATAAGCTTCTTGGAAGTAAGGTTAACTTCCAAAGAGAGGGACTGGGCTTCAACCCAATGAATAAAAAGACTTTTGAAAGCAAGCTCTACACATCATTTGTGTGTAGCTCTGGGCCAACAAGCACCTCAAACTCACCCATTTTCCAGTTTACTGCACAGAAAGACCCAAAACAAGCTATCAATCAAAAATCTGCAAAACCAACTGAAATACTAAAAAAGAGTGATAATTTGGAGAAAAAGTCCAAAAACATTCATGCTGCCACTATGCATGTTGCACACAAGTCTAATTCACACACACATGCACACAAAAAGATAAGTTCATTTTATTATTGTGGTAGGAATGGTCATTTGATGCATGATTGTCATGTCCTGAAATCTGAAAACCTGAAAGCATGTATGAATATGAATGGATTTGAAAATGCAAAGATCTTTTTAAATAAAAATGGATCACTTCAAAATCATCATGTGCATGCTAGAAAAAGATATATCAAAAATCATGCTGTCAAGGAAAGAACAATTAAGTGCTTTCATTGTGGACGAGTTGGTCATGCAATGCATGACTGTTTGGTTTTAAAATTGGTAAAGGCTTCTAGGAAACACACTATTCCAAGGAGGCTTTACTGCCAGGAATGTGGGAAGATCGGCCATACAGTCAAGGACTGTTGGCACTTGAAATGGAAACACCATTTTCATGTTAGAAATGGAAAAATCCCTGCCTACCCACAGAAATAGAATACTCAATTTTATAAGAAGCATGTGTCTCCTACTTGCTGCCATTACTGTGGAAATTTAGGGCATGTTATGAATGACTACTTCATTATGAAATTAGATAATCTGCATGCTCTAAACTCTTGGACATAACCAGTGAGAAGTATTCCTAACTCATCAAGACCCAAGAGATCTTGGGTACCTATGATCAGAAAATGAGAATTCATTCTTGCAGGTGTGCCTTGGAGCTAGCAAATAAAGGGGTTCAATAAGTCAAGGCACTTGTGTTTGGTAAAACCTCAGTTCTGTTTCTTTACTGAATTTGCTGATTGCCACCTTCCTTCTTGACATGTTGGATCTCTGATCTGAATAGAATTATGTGTTATTTGCTTCAATTGATCGACTAATCAAGGGTGAGTTTGGAATAGTTTAAGATGCATTGATTCTTAGGTTTGCATATGTCAGATGTATTATTTTTCATAAGTCTCTCTATGCATATGTTGGTTTGTTCATGCATACATTTTTATATCTGCATCCGAAATGCATATGGGACTGCATTGCATTTGCCATGCACCTTCATGCATGACCCCTATGGTATATAAAATGATATGTTGGGAGAAGGGCAGATCATTTCTGTCTGGAAACCCACACTATGCGTGAGGTGATCTTAAGACCTATGTTCTCCGCCTAGTACCATGGGTCTAATTTACACATAATAGCCTAAACATTCATGAGTTTAGTTCAATAACTCCTGCGCAGTCTTCACGTCATATTTGATGATCAGTGCATTTAGATAGGGGGAGTCAATGATCATGCATACATCCATTTGATTGCACATTCTTGTGTCAAAGACTCAAAAAGATTGTTTGATAAGCATGCATACATTTAGGGGGAGTCAACACTTACATATGACTCACTTGAGATAAAGGGAGTCAATGTATGCATCTGTCTACTCATGCATGAACCAGTTACACATCAATTGTGTCAAATTCCAAAAGTTCATTTGAAATGGATGCACACCCTATTTTATGTTCAAAAAGAAACACAATTTTTGTAAATCTCATTTGCTAGAGAAAGTGAGTCGGCATTCCTCTCAACTGCATCGACCTCATAGTTCGTTTCATCAGAAATCATTGTTCTGTAAGACGCACTGCGTCGTCACTCTGTCCATACTACATCGACCTATCAGTGCATTTCTATCCAAACAGACGCTCTAGGAAATTGTTGTGCTTCGACCTCTATTCATAACAGGTCGACACAGTTAATTCATGTTGACTGCATCTGTGTCTCTTTGCATACTCATGCACAGCTTGAAGAACTAATTTAGAATGCATAGCACTTTCATCATGACTAAGCTAATGTCTCAATGCATTTAAATTGGAGGAGTTAGAGCATACATCTGCTTGCTCATATGATATCTACTTTTGCATGTAATGCTTTCAGAATCATGCACACATTTAAGGGGGAGTAAGTGTATTTAGTCTTTTGAATTAAACATTTAGGATGCATGTAGATGTTGGTTCAAATTGCACTTAATTTTTTTTGCTGAAGGAGAGTCCTATTTGAAAAAGCTTTGAACTGCATTGTCTCAGGGGGAGAGTGCTTTGGTCTTCATGTTCCTTCTTTCATGAGATTTGCTTTTAACTGCTACACCTTGAATCCTTCTTAAAGCTGTTGTCCGCGCAGGGTCCTGCACAATCCCTAAAACCTTCTGCTTCATGGCCAAATTGGCTGATCTTGGCTTACCCTTGAGCTAGCCACCTTGAGAGTTTTGTATACCTGTTGTCTTCCTTACATTTCTGAATATTCTTGAAACATCATGGACTTGCTGAAGGAGTTCCTTTCAAGAGACTCTGATTCTAAAAATCTATTCCTCTCATTCATGAAAATTCTATCTTGCAATCTCTACAATTGTTTAAGAGAGAGCTTCTTTGAAAAACACCTGATCACATTTCCATCTCAACCTTCAACTCTGAAAAATTATGATTTCAAATTCCTAGCATTTGCTGAAAAAAATTATCTTTGAAATTTTAGCTTTTCAAAATTCCAGCAAATGTCTGAAGGGGAGTCTCCTTCTATCTGGATGAAAGTTTGAACCTGTCATTCACCTCAATTCTGCATAGATTCCTGAAGCATGTTCCACATGTCATAATACATTCTTCTAACTCAATACATGTGATCACTCTTGAAAACTGTCTTGTTTACTGAAATCACTTGAAAAGACATTGAGTTTAGAATAGTTTCAATCTGTTCATCAAATTCATTAATCTGAGCAAATCAAATATAAGAATCTTCTTTTATAAGGGTCTGTGATTGCCCATTAATAAATCTATTGGTTTAAGCCTAATAAACTCAAGAGTTTTAAAAATGAATTCATTGAAAAATGTTGTATTCAGAGCTTAATAGACCACAACCAACTCTCACATGTTGTGCCCCTGTGAAAACTCCTAGAACCTGAAAATCTTAAATTTAAGGCAACTTTGGTTGAGAAACTCAGATTGAGTATTGTCCTTAAACATGAAACAATCTGAAAAATTCTAAAGGGAAGCACATGATAAAAATTATGTTTCAATGCTCAAGGCAGAGCAATGGCTAAGAGTCACTGAGAAAGTAAGCCCTTCATCAAAGAAATGAAGGTGACTCAGTCATGAAGTGTCGTTGCTATCTCTGTTCAAAATGAAGCAGGATAGTGAGTCTCACTGAGTAACTAGGGGTGCTAGCGTCTAAACAACGTGCACTCTTATGTACAAAGGTGTGGGCTACACTTGAATGCTCTTAAAAATTATGAGCAAAAAGAAAAATCTGAAAATAAGACCAAAGGTCCGTAAAAATGCTGTAACCCTAAAGATAAAATTCAGAAATGCTAAAATGTTTAATTTCAATACTAGTCTTTAGTTACTCATAAGGGAGTCATTAAGTTTAAAATGAGTAGGGCCAAGGGAGATTAAATAGGATCAGAACATGTAACTTTGGTTTATTTGTATTAAGCTTGAATGCAAAATGCTTCAAAGAATTTAATTGATAAACTCTAAATTTATTACACTTAAACCAGGCAATAAATAAGGGTTGTGAAAACCTTATCCCAGAAGAATCTGAAAATTGACTACTTGATTAATGAATAATGTTTCAAATTGTGATTCTCCTTATCCAATGTCCTCTTGAACTCCATGAAACAATTCTTCCACTTCATGCACTTTTCATGGCACTTTACAAATACAATTTGGACAGTGACTGTTGCTGAAACTGTCATTATAGAATCTTGTCGTTGTTATCACTTTCACTTGCTCACCTTCATATCTTGAGCAAAATAGATTGCTTTCCACTACTATGCCCTTGACTCTGAGCATCTCTAATTGATATGTGACCCTGCTAGTTTTGATGTGATCCTATTCACTCCTTGCCTAAACTTACTCCTCCTCACCTTCTCCGCTGAGCTTCAAACTCATTTTTTTGTTGATGTCAAAGGGGGAGAAGAGTTTTATGAGTCATTAATTAAAAGGAGATGGATATGATGGTGTGAGTGTATGAGTGTGCATTTGAGTATGCATTCATTTACACAACCTTGAACTTAGTCTCTGGTGAATATTGCTCATATTAACTCATAGTTGCCATCATCAAAAAGGGGGAGAATGTTGTGTCCCTATGGTTTTGATGATGACAAACTATGACTCATTTATAAGTCTTTATGCTTTTGATGATGTCATGATTTTGATGTTATCATATTACACATGTGTAGAGATACATCTTTAAATGCTAAAAAGAATAGGTTGAAAAGTTACAGTTCAGGTGACCAAGGAAGAAGCTCCAAGAATTCTGAAGCTAATTCAAGAAGAAGATTAATCAAGGCAAAAGTCGACTTAAAGAACCATATTGATGAAAGTGTCATGAAGTCCATCAAAGCCTACTGATATGAATGTGAACTCAAGTTTAGAAGAGCTCAAGATCGATGCACCCAGGTGCTACGTCGATGCCACAGAACATGATGCTGCAAGATCGAGTAGAAGCATCAGCACGTTGCGTCGATGCAGCTAAACACACTCGAACATTGTCTCAAGCGTCGGGTCAAAGCATTAGCGCGTCGCGTCGATGCATCAGAGCACACTTAAGCAGCTTAGATCAAGCTTAGCTCAAAGACCAGCTATATGCCAGTAGAATGTGATTGCTAATCCAAGCAGGGTTGACTCAAAAGCAAGCTAGCAGTACAAGAGCACTCAGTGTAGTAGCAGCACTACATGAAGTACATTTCTGCAGCCATATGTCTTCAAGCTCCATTTCACATGCTAAGCAGCAGCAATATCATTAGATAGATCAGTAGTTTAACTACAGTAGCAGCAGTTGAGCAGTGCAGAAATAGTAGTAACACCAACCAAATTCCAAAAGAAGCCAACAATACAAAGGCCAAGCTTAATGCTAAAGTCAGTCGACTGACCTCCTTAATTCGGTCAACCGAAATTATCAGAAAGACAATGCATCAGGTCAACCGATATTCTACATGAGGTCGACCTACCTATTATCCAGAAAGTCTTCTTTTCAGTGAACTAAGCCAGTCTTCTGTAGCACGTGAGATGGCTTATGGAATCATGTGATTCCTCCTACCAATTATTGGTGCAACTGTCTAGGACACATGGCAGAAGACTCCTTCATGGAGAATATTCCATGCTTTCCACCTGGACCAATCAGAAAATGTCTGAATTAGACTTAGTTCGTTCTCTCTCTACTACTCACGTGGATATCACCTGAGCAAACTAATTCGATGGAAAATTATTGGTATGGGTTTCCTAATCCTAATACCTCGGATCCGGAGCTATTCCAACAAGATGGACGACCCAGAATTCCCTTATCCCAGATCAAGGGACCAGATTCAGAACTGGCGCTATTAATACACCTTGAAGGCCTTTCTAGAAGGCTAATCGAGCAGAAGAAGCTAAGGGAACTCCGTTAGCTCTTTCCAGCAGGAAGAAGAGAAGAGAAGAGTGGAAAAAGAGAGAAAGAGAGAATAAGAGGAAGAGTTCGAGAGAGATATGCTCCATTTCAGAAGAATAAGAGAAAGGAAGAGTGATCTGCAGTGAAGCAAAGCAGAGTTCTAAAAATTATACTCAAAGTGCTTCCAGTGGAAGCTACAGCCTCTGTGCTTGTCTTTTGATTTGATCGTCTTGCTGTTTCAGTTCAGCTTTCGTTTATCTTCTTTATTATTTTCTTCATTTCCTATTTGGTCTTTGCCTTGTTGTGCTTGGTGCGCACAAGGTGTTTGCACATAGTACATCACTGTGTGTGGGTCATTCTGGGAAACCAGAACGTGGAGGGTTGTTCCTCCAGGTGCCCTCTGAGGTTTCAAAGGAAGGGAGAATTGGTTCTCTGGGGTTCCTTCTGAGGTTTCAGAAGAAGGGAGGATTGTTCCTCCGTTCACTGCCTGAGGCAGTGGTTTATGATTTAGCTTGGTGCTAGATCAAGCATTGAGGGATTTTTTCCCCTCAGGTTCATGTTGTGTCGTCAGCAGTTGTTGCAGACTGAGTCTGCGTTCTTGCCTTGTGCAAGGGAAGCCTTACTCATTTGAGTAAGGGGTGGACGTAGGTCTGTGGATTACAGACCGAACCACCTAAAAATTCACGAGTCTGTGGTTTGATTCGTGCGATTGATCCCTCTCCTCTACCTCCTATTCATAGGTTGTGTGTGTGAGCTTATTTCAATTTCAATATTCAGATCTAAATCATTTGTCTAGCATTCGAGATGCATATTCAGTGTAATCTACTAAGTGCTTGTTATTGATTCTAATCATGTCATCATAGTTGAATTGGTTTCTAAACTGTTGATTATGTTTGAATGATCAATTGGTTGGTGGGCTTATTCTTGACAGAACTACTACGTACATTTGTGTGAGTATTGCAGATTTAATTAACTAAGCAAGGTCATTGTTGCAAGTGAATCTCCAATGTTGTTTAGATCTAATTTTGTTGTGAGCTATATTTCCATCATTGGTTGTCTGCATTTGCTGTCATTCTAGTTCAGTTTGAATTGAAGTGAGTGTGGTTTTAATTTGAGCATAGTTTTTATAAGGGATCTATTCACCCCCCTCTAGATCCCAGTTGCGCACCTAACATGTTCCCATTGTCCTTTTTCCTTTTTGCTGGCTGGTAGATGGCTAGAGTATATGCCTCGTAGCTTGTACATGGACACGGGCTTCAAGATGGGGTTGAAATGTGATCGCCTTCAAGGTGTTGGGGGTAATTCTCCAACCTTATCGGCATGTCGTATCTGTTGGCTAGCGACCCGGGTGTCCCACTAGGACTTGAAATCCACACTTGGTGTTGCTTAGGCAGCAAGAGGAAGTGTCACGCCCCGATGCGGAAATCGAAACGTAGGAGTCAAAACATTCATGTCAATCAAAGCATGCACATAGAGAGCCATCCACAAGAGATATTGCAAATAAGCCACAAAAAACTGAACTCTATTACTAAAGATAAATTAGAACAAGATTACATTCCTCAAGAGTCCACCACTCCTTATTACAATATCAATCAAAATATCCTGCTCACAACACTCTCATTAACAAAGTTTTCTGACAATCACTCTTGCATCAAGGAATAAAAATAGCATCTAGGAGGACATGACTCGGGTTCTAAGCTTGCTGGGATGCACCAGTCACTCACGCCCTTCCCCTTCTGTGTGCGGGTCCTAATCAGACTCACCTGAAAAATGTTAAGATAAAATAAGTGAGTGCACGCTCAGTAGGAATATTATCTCCAAGCCCAGGCAAACTTTAAGTAATTAATGACTTAAATGCAATTCGAGAAAATAAGTAACTGGATATAACCACATTGAAAGTAGAGATAGAAAGATTGGGCAATGTTGTGTCCCTGGTTTTGATGATGTCTGACTATGACTCATTGATGAGTCTAATATGGATTTGATGATGTCAATAGTCAACACATGTCAACAGATACGCCATATAGTCAGCAGAAGAGAAGTGATATCAGTTGACTCAGAAGCTAAGCCTAGCCATTCCGTCGATAGACAAAGGAAGAGTCAGTCGATCGAGTCTAAAGTCAGTCGACGGAACTACAGATGAAGCATTTTTGTAAGCAACTTGGCCAGAGTGTTTAGAGTGTGTCGACACACCTAAGGAGTGTGTCGACCTACTTTCATTCACAAGAACAATTAACAAGGCTAGCAGCATCAGGCTGAGTTGACGTAGTGGAGCTATTACGTCGACGCAACAGCAACATCCAGCAACAAAATAGCAACATCCAACAACAGTAGCAGCAACAACCAATAGTAGTAGTCAGCAACTTCAATAGAAGCAAAGCCATATGAAGGCTGCGTCGACTCAATCAAGCCATGGAGTCGATGCAACTGAAGAAGAAACACTTGACTTCAGAGGAACGATCATTCAACTATCTATAAAGGATGAGTCAATGCAGGGATCCAGTATGTCGACGCAGCAGAAAAAAAGGAGAAGATCCAGTGGATCTATTCTCCAAGGCAACAGAAGGATGAGTCGACACATTGAACTTATGGCGTCGGTGCATCAAAGCCAACCAACCAGTTCTTAGATAACAAGAAGAATGAGTCAACTCAATGAAGTTGTGGAGTCGACACAAGAGTGCCATCCAGTAACTTCTTAGATGACAAGCAAAGTGGGTCGACGCAATGAAGATATGCGTCGACACATCAAAGATTTCCAACTAGTTTCTATCTAGCAACAACAGACTGTGTCGACACAGGGAGGTCAATGTGTCGACACATCCTATATGGCGAAACTTGTGAATTCAAAGTGGGTCGCGTGGCTAGGAAATCCAATGATAGGCACATGATCCCAGACACGTGCATTGGGTTCTAGAAATGTCCCTGGAAATAATATTCCTCCCTCACACCTGGACCAATCAGAAGAAGCTCCTCATCCATTTTGCTCTCTACACTATAAACATCGCCCAGGTTCCTTGCGAAAGGGCACTGCTGCCAGGGGAGCTGCTAGAGCGGAAAGAAAGAGCTGTGCAGAAGATTTTTGTGGAGATCAGAGGAAGAGTGAGAGCCTAATCAGAGAGAAGAAAAGAGAGAAGAGAAGAGAAGATCGGAGAGTCCCCTTCTAGAGAAGCTAGAATTTTAGATCTAAGATTGAGAAGAGAAAGAGAGTGACAGCAGCCAAGGAAGAGTCAGTCTAGATCTGATCAGAGAAAGGCTTGCGGATCAAATCCAAATCCACATTGCTCATTTAAGCTACATTTGTCTTATTTTCTATCTGTTGTTTTCTTCACTAGCATCTTCGTTTGTGTGTGTTTTCGATACCCTGTTGTAGGAATTGGGTTTCAAGTTATGGGTCAGCGATGAGGACTGTGTCCTTGTGTGTGTGTGGAAGCTATGAATCAGCGGTGAGGATTGTGTCCTCGTGAGGACTGTGTCCTCATTTCAAGCTGTGAGTCAACGGTGAAGCCTCACCGTGTTCCGGTGAGGGGTGGACGTAGGTCTGTGGGTTTACAGACTGAACCACCTTAAAAATCCTGTTCATTCGTGGTTGTTTGTGTTTGCATCCATTTCCTCTATCTCCCATTCGTAGGATGGTTTACTGATATTGTGTTCATTATCTTGGTTCTTTGAGCTCCAGCATTTCTACACTGATCTCACTAACACCCGTTGGGTGTTAGATCCAGGCTCAGTGTGAGCTATCTTTATATTGTGAGATGTTAGTGTTCGATTTATTCCGCATTTCATTTAGTGGTTGAATTGAACTTAAAATTGTGTACAGTTTTTCAAAAGGATATATTCACCCCCCCCTCTAGATCCTACTGCGTCACTTAACAATTGATATCAGAGCGGGCTTTGTCTTATCTAGATCCAACGATCTACAGAGGAGATCCTAGTGCTTTGTAGTCATGAATCTTGTTACCCAAGTGTTTTCATTGAACTCTCCACTAATCTTCGATGAATCAGATTTTAGTTTATGGATGGGCAGAATGTGCAAGATTATTGTCTCTCACGATCCTTCATTGTGGAGACTGGTTGCATATGGCCCTTAGAAGTTGCCGAAAGATA
This sequence comes from Amorphophallus konjac, assembly GCA_022559845.1. Taxonomy (NCBI): domain Eukaryota; kingdom Viridiplantae; phylum Streptophyta; class Magnoliopsida; order Alismatales; family Araceae; genus Amorphophallus; species Amorphophallus konjac. Next base: position 157,878,594 of record CM040121.1, read on the forward strand.
AATCAAAATGGACTGTTGAACACAAGTCCAGATATTTTGAAAATCTTAAGATTTTGAATGTATTAAAAACTACAGTTGATCATAACAAATTCACATTTGTGTCTGATTGCAGGATCGCTAAAGAGGTATGGGACGGTCTGGTCAAAATCCATGAAAAGAAGGAAGAACACAAGTGTCTCAGGGCCAACGGTACTGATCAATACAGTGATGAAAATGTCATTGAGGTAAATTCTGATCTTGAGGAAGTTACCTTTGAAGAATTGTCTGATGCATACAATGAACTGTTTAAATATTATAGGAAAATCAAGTCAGAAAATAAAAAATTGAAAAGGAAAATTGAAGATAATATATGTGACTCCCCCTGTGAAAAATGTTCACACTTTAAGGAATTAAGTGAGTCTTGCATGTTTGATGTTGAGTTACATAAAGAAATAACTGCTTCCTTAAGAAAGGAAAATAAAGAATTGCAAAACAAAGTTCTCAAGCTTGAAAAAGACAAACAAAAGTCAAAAGATAAATGGCAGTTAATGGAAAGTGATCAGAAACTAGTAAATGAACTGATTTAGAACAATGAGCTCATGAAAGAAAATGAAAAATTGAAATAATTAAACAAAGCCATGTCTGAGAGATTGCTTACTATTGAAAAAGGAAAATGTGTGACTGTTGATGAATCTGAAAATCTTCATATTTTAAAGCAGGAAATTGAAAGCTACAAAACTGTGAATGCCATGTTGAATGAGAGAGTTATTTCCTGTGAAGAAGAGATTGCTAGCTATGAATTCCATATTTCATCTTGAGTCTGAAATCCATGATCTGAATAATGCACTGCATAAGTTTGTGGATGGAAAAGAAAATTTGGATAAGCTTCTGGGAGTTAAAGTAAATTTTCAAAAAGAAGGGCTGGGGTACAATCCTAGAAATAAGAAGCCATTTGAAAATAAATTGTTCACATCGTTTGTGCGTAGTTCCAATGTAGCTAGCTCATCTGAGGCCCAGAAATCCACTAATCTGAAACCTCAACAGTAGAAAACTATAAAATGGAGCAAATTAGAAAGAAAAATAAACCACAAAAATTGAGGAACAATCTGACTATGGTTGATACGCATGCTAGGAAGTTTCATGATAAAAACCATGCTGTACGAAAAAAAAGGTTACATGCTTTTACTGTGGACAACTTAGACATGTGATGGATGAGTGCGTTAATTATTATGCAGAATGATAACATAAAAGCATGCAAAAAGAAAATTGCTCCTAATTAACAAAAATTATTTTCAAACAGAGAATATTACTCTTGCCATAACTGTGGAATGTCTGGCCACACAGTCAAGGACTGTTGGCAAATGAAAGGGAGAAACAAATTTCATGCGAAAAATGCTAACATCCATGTTCACCCACAGAAACTCAATTCATATGCATATAAGAAAAATGTGAAGTCTTTAGTATGTTGCCATTACTGCGGTAAGTCTGGGAATGTTATGTATGATTGTCGTTTGATGAGAAATGATGACTACAATGAGCAAAGATTGTGGAGAGCACCTGCTAGAGGTGCTACTAACCCTCAAAGACCCAAGAAATCTTGGGCACCTAAAAACAATGTTGGTGGATCCAAATTAGTTTGGATTCCAAAATTGCTTGCATAACTTATTTTTGCAGGAGTGCCTTGGAATAAAGTAAATAAAGTTGCCAGTCAGACAAAGGAAGCCAAGGCATACTGAAGCTCACTAAAACTCCAAAGGATAAAAAATCTGAAAATATGAAAAACAAAGATTCCCATGCAAGAAACTCAGGTGCTACCCCTTTCATTTTTCTTGAAGAATGAACTCTATGTTGATGGCAATAGCCTCTGAAAAATAATTCAAATTGTTATTATTGATGTCTAGATCAACATGCATGAAAATAAATTTACATTGCATTTTATATGTTATACTACATGCAGTGTCAAGTTGAGGGGGAGTCCTCATTACAATCATTTTTGAAGCCCTCAATGTATTTTCATTGCATCACCTTATGGTATATCAAATGGTGACATGAAGAAGGGCACATTAAGCCTATCTGAAAGCTATCACCATGCGCGAGAATATGCCTCCGTCCGGTACCATAGGTCAACTATACGTTTAAGTCATAGGCTGCATACTTCTTTGTCAAAATATCACTAGGGCATTTAGATGTTCATGCACACATTCAGGGGGAGTCAGCACAAAAGTTAGGATTGCACGTTTGCATAAAGCCCCCTTCTAAATTTTCAACATGATCATCTCAACATCTGAATTGACTGCACTTTCTCAGGGGGAGATTTTATTATCTGTTGATTTCAACTTGGCTCTGATACTCCATGAGATCTAAATTTCTTTGGAACTCCTGAACCTTTGCCTTTTGTTCCCAAATGCTTATGTATACCTTTTTTAGTAGATCTTTTGCATGCTAAATGCTTGGCTATACCTGTGCCAAATTTCCTTGAATGAGCTAGAATTAAGGAGTTTCCGATCTGATTACTAAGTTCATAAATTAGAGTAATTTTTAAATAGGAATCTTCTATTATGAAGCTCTATGATTGACCAGGATATAAACTACTGGTTTAATCTTAATGAGTTCGTGAGTTTAAAGATAAATGTCTTGAAAATAATTGAATTCAGCTTTAAGAGAACTAAATTAGTCTTTACATGTTGTGTTCTGCAATGCCTTCTTAAATCTGAAAGTTTTAAAAGTACAAAGACATCTTTGTTTGATAAGAAGCCCAACGTGGTGTAGCCTGTATAGGGTAACTATGAACAAAAGGAATTGGCGCCCCCTTACAAGGGCGCCAATTCCATTGACTGGTCAAACCAGTTAATGGGCACCCCTCAGATGGGCGCAGTTTAAATGGGCATCCCTTCACTGGGCGCCAATTCCTAATAGGGAAATAGCTTTAGGGTTTTAAACATTTTAAACCAAAGCATGGCAGGCGGTGGTGGTTTTGGCAATGGAGTGGAATTTACGGATCGAAGCATGGGAACCTTGCTTCCATTACAATTCTAACCCCATTAGGATTCTCTCCTCTATAAATACATTGCCCCATCTAATGAGCGAAACCCTATTGCTACGTTCTAACTATGCAGTCGCCGTCCTCCTGCTGTCAGAGTTCTTCATCCCTTTTGCTGCAACCTACAACGTGAAGCCCTTGTCTACTTCCTTTCTTCCTCCTGGGTTCTGTAACCGTGAAGAAGGCTTGAAAGAGCAAGCCACATCTTCCTCCGGTTGCTGCACCTTACTATCGTGAACAAAGGGAGGAAGGCTTGACGTCTTCATCCCCTGGCTGCTGTTGCGGGTGGCTGCAACAGTGATCATATTACTCTACTTCCCGACTTCCTATACCTCATTAATCACTCCAAAAAGGTAGGTGTTCTCAAGATTTGGCCCAACTCATAGGTAATATAGGGTGACATGCATGAGTAGCAATTGTGTAAATCCATCTTCTGCATTGAATAGTTCTGTTACATCGATTTTACGAAGGTCTGATGCATATTTGTAAATGACACCCAACAGGCTGCCATCAATTATTGAATGGGCGACCAGTGTACAAGCGCCCATTAATGGGTGACTGCATGCATAGGCGCCAATTCCTTTTTGATGTATTTAATAATCACCATGTTTAGAAAATTATATCTATGAAATCTAACTCTAAAATTCTTGCATGAGCATGTTATTAGAATCCTGATATTTTTCTCTATCTATCCATGATTTTATTTTCCTGATTATACGAACTCCAAAATTGTGAATAGTGTTTTGTATCAAACAACGTACCTGCCTGATGCATAACATCAACCAAAACAATGGGCGCCCCAGGCAAGGGAGCCATTTCATAAATTGATGCCTCTGTAAGAGGGCGCCAATTTCAGGGATGAATATATAAATATACATATTGGATTTGAGGATTGGGCGCCCCTGTGAGAGAGCGCTAATTAGTAATATAATGGCACATGTATGGGCGCTATTTTTAAATTAATGGCACCTATTTAGGCGCCAATTACTTGCCTCATAGTTTTTCCTGAGTTTTCTAGCCCACATCATGGGCTCTCTTGGCACTGATATCTCTGTCCGTAGATACAGTCCCACGTTTCACGACGTTTCTCACATACCCCACAACTCTCGGTGGTGATTGAGATCTCTGCGGGATATTCCTTCCTTCGGACTAGCGATTTTATTATTGGGACCTCCGTAAGTCTATGCTAGCCTTGGATTCCCTTAAGGCAGTCGAGCAGGTTATACCATAAAACCCTAGAACCATTTAATATCACGTCCCTCTAAAGAAACGTGGCTATTCGGCCTCTCACAAGATGCTAACTAGCCTCTATGAGTAGAACTCCCTGTGCTCTAGAATGGGCGACCATTCCACTACCACCAATTGAATGGGCATCTTCTATACAGGCGCCAATTCTTTCTGTCCCTATGTACTGTTCACAGAATGTGTGCACCTCTGTAAGGGCTCTAATTATATAAATAATGGCTGCCAGAAGGGCACAAATTCTGTAATCTGTGGCACCCTAGAGGCGCCAATTCCACCCAGATTACTGATATTGTCATGCGTTCTGTGATGTTTTAATCATGGTTCATCCCTACACGATAATCTATCCTTGAACTCTATTCCATTATATCTACCTTATGTTCCTACAATGGTTTACTCTTTTGGAATTCTCCATATTGGCTATACACTAGAGTGGATGTCGAATAAATACATGACTCAATGCTGGCGTTAATGGGGCCCAATCTGGTCTTGGGAGGAGCACCTGAAAGTACTTGTGCCCATGGGAGCTATATTGATCATGGTGTGGCATTGCACCGAAGTACTTGTCATTCTAGATATAAGGCATTCCACTCACTCTCTCGTGATATTACTTGCGTGCTTGACTTGACTTGCGTGGCCCGGAATGGGCGAGTACTTGCTTGATTGACATAGCCAATTCTAGTAACACATACTTGATATTACATGCTTGAACAACGGTTCTTACTTTCCTCGAAAATTATGCAAACACTTGGTAGTACCTATTTGTTACTTTGAAATCATGCGATATTCTTCTCTAGTGTTCTTGATATCTTGCTCGTCCATCATGCATAGCCATACCTACATTGCACGCAACATGTAATTACTTAAAGATTGCTACATCTTGAGATATAATTCCTACTGAACATTCGCTCACCCAGTTTCATTCCAACAATTTTCAGGTAACTCGGATAGCGACAACCGTACGGATGGGAATGAGACCGAGTGAAGAGAGTAGAGCTTCCCGACGTCAAGCCATCCCTAAGTCGTGTCTAGCCATGTCTTGTCTTCTTTATTTAAGTCCTAAGTCATTGCTCTTTTTGTCATTTGAGTCTAGTGGTGGAATCTTGTTAAGGCTTGTAGCCTTGTGGTTTGATTTCGATAATGGATGTTATGGATTGGAAATATTTGTCGTTATGGATGATTGGTTAAGTTGTGGAATTTAATGATGGTCATTATTATGTTTCCATGTCTTTTGCGCACTCTGTCTTTGTGTCGAAAATCTTACTGCTCTGATTGACATAATCGATATAAACTCGTCACGCATACCAGGTTCCTTCTACGCTCGAGGCGTGACAATTTTTATGATATCAGAGCCTAGGATTTCAAATTCCTAGGAAACCCAAGTCCAAGGATAGGTTTACACCTTACACCCGGTGAGATGGGTAGAGCCATGAGTTAAGTCCTATATTGATGTCCAAGATTTTAATTAGAAACATGAAACTAATTCAATCAAAATCTCTTGTAGGATTATGGCTGCTAAAAGAGCAGAATGGCGCGAGATTCAGCGCACAGTGCAAGGTCTAACCCAGGCGCTATAATAGGTGACGTAGGGCGGAGCCAACCGTGGAGCTGGTGATCTCCATCGGGGTTTTCGTAACATGAACCCGCCAAAGTTCACGGGCTCGTCTGACCCCGAAGATGCAAAGAACTGGTTGAAAGAAATCGAAAGAATTTTTCGTGTAATGCAATGCACGGACGAGGAAAAAGTTTTGCTGGCCACATTCCAACTGGAGCGGGATGCCCCACGTTGGTGGGAGTCCATAGAAGCAACATTGCTTGGTGACTATGTCACGTGGGCTGAGTTTGTTGAACATTACAATAACAAGTACTTTTCTGACTGCATCCAAGAGAAGAAGGCCACTGAATTTGCCACGCTAAAGCAGCGAACCCTAACAATGGCCGAGTATGAGGCCCTATTTTCAAGACTGTCCAGGTATGCACCTCACTTGGTGTGTACTGAAAAGATGAAGGCTAGGAGGTTCCTCAATGGGCTTCAGCCCCAATACCACACCCAACTGGCACTGATGGACATGCAAGTCTATTCGGAAATGGTCCGGCTTGCCCAATTGCTAGAGGATGCCACTGAATTATCTGATAAGATCCGAGGAAGGGACAAGAAAGAGCAAGTCACGAGTCCTGTAAATTTTAAACCATCATTTGACAAGAAGTGGTCCGACAATGGAGGGGAGTCCTCCAAAGAAAAGAAATTTAAGAAAAATGACAAGCCATTCTCCATCACCGCACCTTCTAAGGAAGTTTGCAAGCATTGTGACAAGGCCGGCCATAAGGCCGAGGAATGCTGGAGGAGATTGGGCACCTGCCTCCAATGTGGGAGCTGAGAACATTAGATCCCCGATTGCCCAGTGTTGAATGAGCAAACCACTAAGGAGGAGAAGCGTCCGGCAAAGAAACAAGGCCGTCTGCAAGCTCTCCAGGAGACAGAACCAACGGAAGGTGGAATTATGGAAGGTACATTAACTGTTTGTTCAAAGTCTACACGAGTTCTATTTGATATCGGCGCAACCAATTCATTTGTGTCTAAGAAATTTGTTGTTTCTTTTTCCGCGGAACCTGAATGGTTAGACTTAGTCATATCTACACCTCTCGATAACGAGCCTGATATCACACATCACTACCCAAATTGCAAAGTTATGGTTAAGGGCCAAAATCTACCTGCCAACCTGGTATGCCTAGATATGAAAGAATATGATGTCATTCTAGGTGCCGACTGGCTATCCACCCATAAGACAATTATTGAATGCCGGAATGGTATGGTAACCTTTGAAAGATACATGGAACTAGTTTACACTAGCCCTTGGACCCGGAACAAGTCACCTATTTCAGCCCTCCGAGCTTGCAAGATTATAAACAAAGGATGTGTAGCATTCCTAGCATTTGTGACTACCACCGAAGCTAATGTGTCCAGGCTGGAAGACATCCGTATAGTTCAGGATTTTCCCGACGTCTTTCCAGAAGATTTGCCAGGTGTACCCCCAGAAAGGGAAGTGTCGTTCATAATCAACCTTGTCCCTGGTGCTAGTCATGTTTCTAAGGCACCTTACAGAATGTCCCCTGCAGAGCTGAAGGAGCTAAAAGAGCAGCTAATGGAGTTGTTGAAAAAGGGTTTCATCAGGCTGAGTACTTCCCCATGGAGAGCACCCGTGTTATTTGTCAAGAAGAAAGATGGATCGATGAGACTCTGCATCGATTATCGGCAGCTAAACCACCTCACAATCAAAAACAAATACCCGCTGCCGAGGATTGATGAATTATTCGATCAAATATCTAGAGCTAAATACTTCTCCAAGATTGACCTCCGATCTGGTTATCACCAACTGAGGATCAAAGAAGAAGACATTTATAAAACGGCATTTCGGAGTAGGTATGGGCATTATGAATTCACTGTCATGCCTTTTGGACTAACAAATGCCCCTGCAGCTTTTATGTAGTTAATGAACAGCATCTGCAGGCCCCACTTAGACCAATTTATTGTGGTCTTTATTGATGACATTCTGATCTATTGAAAGACCGAAGAAGATCATACGGTACATCTGAACAAGGCATTGTAGATATTGAGGGAAAATAAATTGTATACCAAATTTAGCAAGTGCGAGTTTTGGCTAGAAGAAGTATCCTTCTTGGGCCACATAGTCTCGAAGAATGGAATTTCCGTGGACCCATCAAAGGTCGAGGCCATGAAGAATTGGGAACGACCAATGAATGCAACGGAGATTCAAAGTTTCTTGGGGCTAGCTGGTTACTACCGGCGTTTCATCAAGGACTTCTCCAAAATTGTTGTACCACTCACTAGGCTGACTCGTAAAGAAGTACCTTATGAGTGGAATGAAGATTGCGAGAAGAGTTTTCAAGCCTTGAAGGATCTCTTGACCACTGCTCCAGTCTTATCATTACCAATAGAAGGTGAGAAGTATGAGGTCTATACCAATGCTTCTGGTATTGGCCTCGGGTGTGTATTGATGCAAAATGGAAGAGTCATTGCATACTCTTCCCAGCAATTAAAGAAGCACAAAGAGAACTACCCGGTGCATGACTTAGAACTGGATGCGGTATTGTTCACCTTAAAGATATGGAGACACTATCTCTACAGAGAACAATTCATAGTGTACTCCGATCACAAAAGTCTCAAGTATCTATTTTTCCAGAACGAACTGAATATGAGGCAAAGGCGTTGGCTTGAATACCTCAAGGATTTCGACTTCACAATCCAATACCACCCTGGTAAGGGAAATTCTGTGGCGGATGCCCTTAGTTGAAAGCCGAGAGCAATATTGGCCAATTGTATGATTCAAGAAATGAAGCTGTTGGAGGAATTCTCTGAACTCAATATTTACACCGACAAGGAGAAGGGATGTATTACTCTGTCCCATATGAGTTTACATCCGGATTTACTATCCGAGATCAAGAAGTTACAAGATGAAGAACGGATGCTAGTAGAGGCAAAGGACATGTTAGAGGATCGACCCGACTTTAATCTGGCGTCTGATGATAGGTTGCTATTTCATGAAAGGACATGTGTACCTGACTGTCCCGAGTTGAAGAAGAAGGTTCTTGAAGAAGCTCACCGATCAAGGTACACAATCCACCCTGGAGCAATGAAGATGTACCAAGACTTGAAGCGAACCTTCTGGTGGCCTAATATGAAACAGGAGGTAGCGGACTTCGTATCTCGCTGCCTGACATGCCAGCAAGTAAAGGTGGAACACCAGAAACCCGCCGAAAAATTGCATCTGCTAGATATTCCCAAGTGGAAGTGGGAAGACATTGGCATGGACTTCATCATGGGCTTGCCTAAGTCTAGAGGCGGGCATGATGGAATTTGGGTAATCATCGACCATCTAACTAAATCGGCTCATTTCTTACCCATCAAGAGCTGATGGTCGGTTGATGTCCTGGCTGCCTTGTATATCAAGGAGATTGTTAGATTGCATGGCATACCTATGTCGATCGTGTTTGACCAAGACCCGTGTTTCACTTCTCATTTTTGGAAAGGTCTACAACACTATCTAGGGACGAAACTCAACTTTAGCACTGCCTTCCATCCCTAGACAGATGGTCAGACCGAGAGAACCAATCAGGTTGTTGAAGACATGTTGAGGGCATGTATTATAGATTTCAGCGGTAGTTGGCATGACCACTTACCTCTAGCCGAATTTGCTTATAACAACAGCTATCAGGCCAGTATCTAAATGGCACCTTTCGAGGCTCTTTATGGCAGGAGTTGCCGATCTCCAATATGCTGGGACGAAGTCGGCGAGAGACAGCTTCTAGGTCCAGATATGGTAAGGGATACAACGGACAAGGTGTAACTCATTTGAGAAAGACTCAAGGTAGCACAGTCCAGGCAGAAGTCGTATGCTGACAATAGAAGAAGAGATCTGGAATTCCAAGTTGGAGACCATGTCTTTCTCAAGGTCTCTCCTGGACGAGGTATTAGAAGATTCGGTATTAAGGGCAAGCTTGCACTGAGGTTTATGGATCCATTTGAAGTACTGGAAAGGGTAGGCGAGGTATCTTATCGTATCGCTTTGCCTCCACAACTATCCAAAGTGCACAACAAGTTCCACATTTCTATGCTGAAAAAGTATGTGCACGATCCTTTCCACATCATCGACCATAATAACTTGGTGATTCAAAAGAACCTTACTTCTGAATAAAAGCCAATGAAGATCCTTGATCGAGAGGTTCGAGTCTTGAGGAAGAAGACAATTCCCATGGTGAAAGTTTAATGGAATAAGTGCTTAGAACAAGAAGCCACGTGGGAGACCGAAGAATCAATGAGAAAGAGATTTTCGGAGCTATTCTAGACTGTAAGTACTCTGCACCATTCATGTCTCCGTTTATGCAAGTGAATTTGGGGACCAAATTTTTTTAAGTGGGGGAGGGTGTAGCACCCCGGATAAAAATAATAGAGAATCAAATTTTCTATAAATAAACTCTTAAATAACTCTATTCAAAGGCCAAGTAAATTCCATAGCCCAATACGTGATGAGGGCCACTTTAACACCACCACTATATATATATATATATATATATATATATATATATATATATATATATATAAGAAGCCCAACGTGGTGTAGCCCATATAGGGTAACTATGAACTAAAGGAATGGGCGCCCCCTTACAAGGGCGCCAATTCCATTGACTGGTCAAACCAGTTAATGGGCGCCCCTCAGATGGGCGCAGTTTAAACAGGGACATTCCTTCACTGGGTGCCAATTCCTAACAGGGAAATAGCTTTAGGGTTTTGAACATTTTAAACCAAAGCATGGCAGGCGGCGGTGGTTTTGGCAATGGAGAGGAATTTACGGATCGAAGCATGGGAACCTTGCTTCCATTACAATTCTAACCCCATTAGGATTCTCTCCTCTATAAATACATTGCCCCATCGAATGAGTGAAACCCTATTACTGTGTTCAAACTATGCAGTCGTCACCCTCTTGTCGTCAGAGTTCTTCATCCCTTTTGCTGCAACCTACAACATGAAGCCCATGTCTACTTCCTTTCTTCCTCCTGGGTTCTGCAACCGTGAAGAAGGCTTGAAGGAGCAAGCCACATCTTTCTTCGGTTGCTACACCTTACTGTCATGAACGAAGGGAGGAAGGCTTGACGTCTTCATCCCCTAGATGTTGTTGCGGGTGGCTGCAACAGTGATCATCTTACTCTACTTCCCGGCCTCCTATACCTCATTAATCACTCCAAAAAGGTAGGTGTTCTTAAGATTTGGCCTAACTCGTAGGTAATATAGGGTGACATGCATGAGTAGCAATTGTGTGAATCCATCTCTCTAGCATTGAATAGTTCTGTTACATCGGTTTTACGAAGGTCTGATGCATATTTGTAAATGGCGCCCAACAGGCTGCCATCAATTATTGAATAGGCGACCAGTGTACAGGCGCCCATTAATGGGTGACTGCATGCACAGGCGCCAATTCCTTTTTGCTGTATATAATAATCACCATGTTTAGAAAATTATATCTATGAAATCTAACTCTAAAATTCTTGCATGAGCATGTTATTAGAATCCTGATATTTTTCTCTATCTATCCATGATTTTATTTTCCTGATTATACGAACTCCAAAATTATGAATAGTGTTTTGTATCTAACAACGTACCTACCTGATGCGTAGCATCATCCAAAACAATGGACACCCCTGGCAAGGGCGCCATTTTATAAATTGATGCCTCTGTAAGAGGGTGCCAATTTTAGGGTTTAATATATAAATATATATATTGGATTTGAGGATTGGGCGCCCCTGTGAGAGGGCACTAATTAGTAAATTAATGGCACCTGTATGGGCGCTATTTTTAAATTAATGGCACCTATCTAGGCGCCAATTACTTGCCTCATAGTTTTCCCTGAGTTTTCTAGCCCATATCGCGGGCTCTCTTGGCACTGATATCTTTGTCCGTAGATATAGTCCCACGTTTCATGACGTTTCTGCATACCCCACAACTCCCGGTGGTGATTGAGCTCCCCGCGGGATATTCCTTCCTTCGGACTGGCGATTTCATCATTGGGACCTCCGTAAGTCTACGCTAGCCTTGGATTCCCTCAAGGCAGCCGAGCATGTTGTACCATAAAACCCTGGAACCATTTAATGTCACGTCACTCTGAAGAAACATGGCTATTCGGCCTCTCATAAGATGCTAACTAGCCTCTGTGAGTAGAACTGATGGGGACATCAGAGCAAGAGCACTAACATTTTAATTTACATTTGTGTCCTTTAGTTTATTTTTATATTCTTGAGAAAGCATATGTGCAATTGTAAGGCTTTATAAGTCAATTTGTCACTCCCTAGGATTCTTTGGGTTTTTGTGCAAAATGTCAATAGGTCCAGCAAGGGGGCCCCCACTCCTTCCCCATTGGTCCACCTAAGCCATAGGGATCCATGTGGGGCTGGTCAACCATCCTAGGTGGCTTCTAGATGCTTTGATAAGTCAAGGGGGACAAATGGACTAAGAAGTCCAAGATGCTTACCAAGCTAGTCAAGGGGGCGCCCCCCCTCTTAGTAATTCTTTAATGTTGTTCCAAACCACATGGGAGAATAATATTTGAACTCCCTCTTTTACCCCTCCCAATTCTAGATCTAGGGTTATTTAGAGTCTTTTTACATTTATTATAAATAGCTTGTATTTCACATTTAATAGAATTAATGAAGTGAAAATTTGTGAAATTTGGTTGGAGCTCCAAGGAGGGTGCGCCCCTCCCCCCTCTCTCCCTATTGTTCTTCTTCTTCCTCCAGCATTCCAGGGTGTGAGATACTTTCTACCTCTCCCTCTCATCCTTTCAATTTTTTTTTTCTGCCCAGCCATCGCACCGCCATCGCGCCGCCGCCATCATCGCCGGAATTCTATCCAAATCAAGACAAAACCTCATCTCCAGAATTTTATCTTTGGTTCTTGTTGTCTGATCGAGCTCAAACTTTGAGGGCTTGTTCTATCTGTCTCCCTTAACCTCTCGTTCAAATTTCATCTCATTTGGACATCGTTTAGTATTTTTACCTTATTTCTTGTTTTTCCCTGTAATCTGCCATTCTGCAGATCCACGGGACAGTGTCACCTATTCGTATTTTTCCCACCCCCTTAAAAATTTCCAGAAAATCCACAAAAACTCCTCAGTGTTCCTCACGTTTCCCCCTACCTCCCATAATTTTTTTTAGCCCCTGGAAAAAATCATTTACTCCTTGGTCAAAGGTCAGTTTCCGATAGATCCCTTCTGTCCCGAGTGTCTGTAAACCGACCCACAGAAAAAACACAGTCTTACAGAGCCTCCCATTTCTCATGCCTTCGTTGGATCGACTTGAAAAAATTATATGTTGTATATCTGGGAGTTCTCTTTCCAACGCCACCAGTCTTGCCTCGATCTGATTTCAGATCTGAGAGAATTAATTCCTACAACCGAGGCGTGCAGATCTATTCCCTGTGCATGTCTGAAATTACAGTCCGGGAGAAATTCACAAATAAATACCAAAAGTCAACTTCCGCGACCGCCGCTCCCAAGAGTCGACCAAGGACGTCCCGCCAACGTTCCAGCCAAGCAGCGCCTCCAGAAGATCTCAGGAAGGTGACGTTCCTTTGGAAGTCTTTGTTTGCTGTCCAGCGAGTCAGGACCAAGTCGGCGTAGTACCGAGTCGGCGCAAGACCGAGTCGGACCAGCAGGCCGAGTTCGCCCCAAACGCCCGTCCAACTTGCTGCTCGTCAACCCTTGTAGGTTTGACGGGCAGCACTTGGATCCGCTCATCGGTGCCGTCTGAAAGACGCTTGCGGCGGGTTGTGGGGCCCATGTGCGGCTCAGCCCTCCGAATCTGGCGGGTTAGGTCCCGTTGTGAATGGGTCACCTGGAGGAGCGATCCCTGGAAGGCGATCAACCTGGAACGCCGGGAGGAGGCCGGGCGGCCCGAGCCGGAGGCCCGAGGATGTGCTGTCCACGGATTTGAAGCTTCTATTTTACAGCGCGTGACCCGGCGAGATCAGCTGCTGCGATCACTCCCGACGTCGGATCGACGCATAAGTGGTACCGTTGGAAAGCTGACTTGAAGTACTTCGATCTAGGGCCAGATATAGACTTTTGAAGTTCTTGGAGCTGGCCTTGGTCAAATTTACCATCTGCTGGCTCACAGAACCAGATCTGGCAGGACAGAATTGAGTTTTCCTGAGAGTTGACGTTGACCGTGACTTAAACCTCCGCTCTGGAAGTTCACCTCTTCATGAAAGTTATAGAGGGGAAAACAAGGAAGACGAGGATAATTTTTGTATAATTTCTAGAGGAGGTTTGACAGGGGAAAATGATTTTATACTGGATGGGGGTCGGATCTGAACTGTATAGTACAGAACAGATTTGAGAAAATATAGTGATTTTTAAAAATAGCAAAATGACTCCAGAAATTCCAAGAAAATTCGTAGATGATGGGTGTAGTGGACAGAACGTCCAATAAAATTGGTGACTCAAACAATTAAAGGAAAAGGGGTCGAACTGAGGAAACACAGGGTTGTTGTGACAGGATCTGAACAGAAGACAGACTGCGAGGGGGAAAAAGATGGAATTAGGAAAAATAGCTACCAAAGGGTAAATGACCGGATTTTTTTGTGGAGGCTGGGGTGGATGACTCACCCTCCAATTTTGGACTCAATCTGAGCTCCTGATGGAGAACTAAAATTTAAACTTTGATGCCCTATCCTGAGGTGGACAGAACTCCGGCGATAGCGGTGGCGGCGCGACGGCGGTGCGATGGCGGCGGCGGCAGAAACAGAAATCAGAGGGGTTGAGGAGAAGATAGAAGAGCATCACACCCTAAGAATGGCAGAAATCCATTACCGTGTTGGATTTGAAGATCGGGCCGGTGATAGTGATCTAAGTTGACACATTTGGGCGCCTGGCTCTCAAATGTATGTACCTCCCATACATTTTCTACCGATGTGGTCAACACTTCATTTGTGTTGAGTACATGCATAACTGGCCGGGTTCCCCCATTAACGATGCAAGTGCAAAGTTGAAATGAGTCTAGGGTAGTATTTGGTTCAAAACTCCAAACAAAAAAAGAGTCATCTAAGTCGAGTCTAAGTTTAAGTCGGTCCGAGGTTGCATCGCATACCTTCATTCGATATATCAAAAGGTGTTCCCGGAATGATAGGTTGCGCCTATCGGGAAGGTAGCAGCCTTGTGTGAGTGGATCTTTGGATCGATTAGCTCCGCCTTGTACCGGATCTTGGTTGTGTCTAGATGTGTAGTCGAGTCCCATTTCAACTTTGCATTTGCATCGCATTCTAAGTCATGTCTAGGTGCTTGCATTAGTTGGCATAACATTTTGCTTATAAAACAAAAACAAAAAAAATGGCCTTGCATGTCCATTCCTAGGGATCCATTCCCACCTTTTTGGCAACTATGGCCAACCCATGCCGACCCGTCCAAGGTGATAGGTCCGTGTCCGAGTATATCCGGGACTATGATAAGCACCGGTTGGAATATGGGGTTGGAGAGGAGAGCACCACGACTGCCTTTCAGTTCCGGAGAGGTTTGCGGCTTCACTTCCAAATCGAATGTCTTATCCGTGACGCGTTCTCTCTGGCGCAGTCCTATAAGGTCGCTCTGGAGGTTGAGCCATTAGAGTCTCGGTTTAATGATGCCCTACAGCGAGCAGATGCTGCCCTATGGTGAGCATCCACCTCTCAGCCGAGTCTCGAGCCGGTCGGACCCCCACCCCAGCCGGGGAATCCTTCACCACCCTTGGGTGCTCCGTTACCACCCTTACCTTCCGATCCTCATCCGGAGCCATCATACTCGGAGCCACCTCATCCCGACCCACCCGTGTTTCAAACGGGTACACTTTTCATCGTCGAGCCACTTCTTCGTTGGCTCAAAGATGGCGTGGTCCCACCTCCTTACCCATCCACGGACCCCACCTTCCCTCTAGTGCCGGTCAACTCCTACCACACGACATTCCGGTGTAGTCACCATGTTGATACATTGGGTGACCTTATTTTGGGTTTAGGTTGGCAATGGAAGTTGACGCACTTATTGGCTCGAGGCTTCGACCAACCCACTAGTCGTAGCTTCACCTATCCGGCCATAGGGTCCGTTACCTCCGTATGCATCGTAGGTTGTGTCACCACGGAGGTTCTCTTGTTCCTCCCCATGCCGGCCAAGCCCGACTTCATTCCCTTTTGCCCAAGGGAGGAATCTTATTTTCTACACATGACCATCGTGCCACCTTGGCATTTGACCAGCTTCCGACTGCAAGGATACGCCGAAAGAGTGTTCGAGGTAAAAGATTTGCCTGACCCGGGTCTAATTCCTCACAATTCTAGATGGTATAGGATGGAACACCTTGGAACCCTAACGGTCAACCGCGTGATACTGACCCGGAATCAGATGCCGTCGCACCTATTGGTGACGCGCTTGCATTGACCTAAGCCCGAGGTTAAAGTAAGAAACCACCGAGGTAGTAGATAGAGGTTCTGACCGGCCAGAAACATTGAGACTCCGTCGTGGCGATGGCTCCTGCTTTTCGAAGTAGACAATTACATGTGTATTTTGCTAAAACGAGGTCGCTTGCCTTAGCGGGGCACGCCTTTTAGGATTTTCATTGAGCTTTCATCTTCGAGGGGAGAAAGAAGAGTGTGGTGAGGTAAACCTTCCGAGAGGACCGGTAAAACCGTTAACCCGACAAGCCAATTGGGACCTACTCGACCTTTCCCTTTTGGGCGACTTTGGAGCAAATCTCGAATAGGATTGCGTTGCCTCTTTGTGGAATTTAGCCTTTGTTTTGAGGGGTTTCCGCTTGTCGGAATCGGGCACGGTCACGACCAGGCTCTTATTTGACTTTTTTTTTGAAGGGGGACATGATAATTTGATATGTGGGAAACCCTCTTGTATGCCTATGGGGACACTGCCCTCTTCTCGTGCTCTAATTTGGGTTCGAGGAGATGAATCCTACTCTCACCTTCAGGGTATGGTATTTTGGTTTCCTTATGCTCAGCGTTTTAAGGGCGCCGATTGTCTCATTGGGTCGAGAAAGAAGAGAACAAAGATTACGACTTTCATGGAGACCTTCGAGTATAGCCCCACAATAAGCAATACTGCCAACTTTTTTCGGCTAAAACAGTTGCGTGTGTGCGTGTTGCCTTCTTTTAGTGGGCGTAAGCCTACATGACCGGACAGGAATCTCCACAGTTCTGGCGGGCCAAGACCCGAGACCTACCGAGCCTTAATGGGCCCTATCCTACATGAAGGACGGATGCAAAGACTTGACTGCATGATGAACACTAGGCACTATTTTCTTTCTTTTTTTTCTCTTTTTCTTCTTTTTTTTTGAAGCTTCCCTCAAGTTCCGCTTCGTTTGATCCCGAAAGATAGGTGTGGGAGTATGCGCAGGTTAACCCTGAGTTAGACTACAAAGACCGAAGAGTGGCTTTCCAACTCCGATGGTCCTCATACCATGCCAGTTATTATAGTTATCTACGGGTAGTATTTCTTAAGATAAAGCCCGTTCCAAGGGTGGGATAACTTGGTTCCTTCGACATTGACTAACTTGTAGGCGTTGCCGGGGTACGCAGCCTGAACCACATATGGTCCTTCCCAATTGGGTTGGAGTTTGGAACGCGGCCCTCCAGGTTTGACAAAATTTATTTTTACGACCATCTCGCCAACTTTGAATTTTCTCTCAATGACCTTCTTTTGGTAAAAACGAGCGAGTCTATTTTGATAAACACGTGCATGCTCGGTAGCGGCCAGCCGCTTCTCATCTAAGAGTTCCAACTGGGCAAGGAGTGAATTACGATGTTCATCGAGGGAAAATTCCTCATCCAATTGTACCCTGAGAGAAGGAATCAAAGTCTCGTACGGGACTACCGCTTCCATCCCATAAGTAAGGGCAAATGGAGTCTGCCCAGTGGGGGTATGGATTGAAATGCGGTAGGCCCATAGAGCTTCGATAAGCTTTTTCGGCCAATCTGAGAACTTACTAGACTCGTAGGTTTTCTTTATGATTTTGATCAATGTCTTGTTGGTGGCCTCCGCCTGGCCATTACCTTGTGGATAATAATGTGATGAATGATGCAATGCGATTGCGTACCTTTTGCAGAGGTCTTAAAGGTCCTGAGAAATGAACTGTGGCCCATTGTCGGTGACGATTGTGCTTAGGATGCCGAACCTGGTGAGGATGTTCTTCATAATGAACTTGCAGACTGTTGACCCCTTGATTTCTACGTAAGCTTCGGCTTCGGCCTATTTGGTGAAGTACTCCGTCACAGTGAGGATGAAAGATTTCTGCTTGGTGAGGGAGTTAGGATAACCCAGGGGACCAATGATGTCGAACGCCCACATGGAGAAAGGCCATGTGGAGGATACTGGATGAAGTGAGGAAGATGGTGAATGGATTTTATCGGCGTGAAGCTGGCACTTGACACACCTACGGACATAGACAGCACAATCCTCTTCCATAGTGGGCCAGTAGAAGCCTTGTCGGATGATCTTCTTAGCGAGCATTTGGCTATTTACATGGCCACCGTACACACCTGAGTGTGCTTCTTCTACACATTTCCAGACCTCATCGTCATCAAGACATCTTAATAGAACACCAGTAAGGCTTCTCCTATACAGTAGACCTCCAACCAATGTGTATTTCTGGGCCACCCTTCTTATGACTTTCTTATCTTCTGTGGTGGCTCCTTCAGGGTAAGACTGATCTTTGCAATACTTGACGATTTCATAGAACCAAGGTTTCTCCTCATCGGCCAGTTCTTCTTCAAATTCTGCCAACATGATTTCCCTCTTCTCAAGAATTTCTCCTTCCTGAACCTTCTGTAAGACTCTTTCTTTGATTCTTAAGAGGTAAGGGTCTTGAACGGCAGGGACGAGACGCTTGTAGATGGTGATGGATTTAGACCATACACCTAAAGGGAATTTAAAAGATGACGCCAAGGAGGTGAGGGCATCGGTCAGAATGTTCTGTTCACGAGGAACATGGACAAAGATTAGCTTGGTGAACAATTTAGCATAAGCGGAGACCAGCTCCTGATAAGGCTTGAGCTTGGGATCAAGGGTGCGATATTTGGTAAGCACTTGGCGGAGAACAAGTTGACTATCACCCACGACTCACAATTCAGTGATATAGAAAGAATGGGCTAGTTCCAGACCAGCTAGAAGAGTCTCATATTCAACAATATTGTTGGTGACTGGGAATGCGAGATGAAATGCCTCTGGAATAGTAACACCTTCGGGCGTCAGAAGGACAATGCCGATACCCCTCCCTTGGGAATTCAGAGCTCCATCAAAATATAATGTCCACATGGGCTCGTCGGATTGGGTGATAGACATTAGTTCCTCATATGGAAACTCTGATTGGACAGGATCAAACTTGGGGAGAGGATGGTGAGCGAGATGTTCGGCTATAGCATAGCCTTTGATTGCCTTTTGCTGAATGTAGGTGATGTCAAATTGAGATAGGAAACTCTACAAGCGTGCCAGCCTATCAGTAAGGATGGATTTCTCCAGGAGGAACTTGATAGGGTTCATGCGGGCGATCAAATGGACCTCATGAGTCAAGAAGTAGTGCTTCAATTTCTGCACTACCCAAACGAGGGCAGCACAGGTTTTCTCCATGGCCGTGTACTTCTGCTCACAGGGATTGAGGAGTTTGGACAAGTAATAGGTTGCCCGTTTCTTGCCTTCTTCATCGGCTTGTGCAAGGACGGCCCCCACGGAGTCATCCAGGACTGAGATATAAAGGATCAGAGATTTTTTGGGCTTGGGTGGAATGAGAATGGGTGGATTAGCTAGGTATTCTTTTAACCCTTCAAAAGTTTTCTAGCACTTAGAATCCCAATGGAATTCTACTCCTGGATTGGTCAACTCGTAGAAAGGTCTACACCTTTGTGAGTGCTGAGACACAAACCGACGAATGAATTACAACCTCCTAATTAAACCTCGGACTTCCCTCAAATTTTTGGGAGGCAGCATATCCCTGATGGCCTTAGCTTTGTTGGGATCTATCTCAATCCCCCTTTTACTCACAATGAAACCCAGTAATTTGCTCGATGATACGCCAAACACACACTTCTTCGGATTCATTTTCACTTGGAACTCCCTTGATCTCTGCAAGACCTTAGCCAAAACCCTTGGATGTTCCACCCTAGTTCTTGATTTCACCAATAAATCATCCACATACACCTCTAGATATATATGTATCATGTCATGAAATATGGCAATCATAGCTCTTTGATAAGTAGCTCTAACATTCTTTAACCCAAACGGCATGACCACATAACAATATGTTCCCCAAGGTGTAGTGAATGACGTCTTCTCCTGATCTTATTCTGCCAAATGAATTTGATTATATCCCGAAAATCCATCCATAAATGAGAGGGTTTCATAGCCTGCCATGTTATCGATTAACACATCAATGTGAGGCAAGGGAAAATCATCCTTTGGACATGCGCGGTTAAGGTCCCAGAAGTCGATGCAAATCCTGACTTTCCCATCCTTCTTCATGACCGGGACAATGTTCGCCACCCATTGAGGATAAAGGACGGCTCTAATGAACCTGACTTTATGGAGCTTGTCGACCTCTTCTTTCATTTTCAAAGTCATCTGAGGGTGGAAATGCCTTAACCTTTGTTTTACCGAGACGAACTCTGGTTTTAGAGTTAAGCGGTGTTCAACCAAGGTGGAATCCAAACCCGGCATATCCTCGTAGCTCCATGCAAATGTGTCTTTATACTCTTTGAGAACTTCAATTAATGCCTCTTCTTTAGAGGGTGGTAAATTATCACTTATGAGGACGATCCTAGGATCTTCCTCAGTTCCCAAGTTGACTTCTTTGGTGGACTCTTCTACGGCGGCTGACGGCTTGTCGAATCTCCTCATTCCACTAGCATATGCGCCGGCCGCGTCCTCATATTCTGCATCCTCATCTCCAGTAGGGTATTCTTCATCGGTGATTTCATAAATCCCATATCCTTCATCAATCGCACAATTGCCCTCACATTCTATCTCCGGTAGCTGGATGGGATTTTCTAGCAACTGAGGGATGGATAGAAGGGCTTGACACCTGGTGGCTAAATCTAGAAGGAATCGACGGGGGATCTGCCTACCCTTGAATTTCCTTTTGGGTACTACCCTTGACTTATTATCCCTAGCTTGACTCACATTATTTACAGAAGGAGAAAAGGCTGAAGGGGATGGTGAAGAATGTACAAGGAAAGACCCCTCAGAGGAGGGGTAGAAAAGGTCGTTCATAGGACCTTGGATGAGTGGCCCGCAGGGCGGGACGCACTCGTGGGAGATGTAGGAGGTTTCCTCAACGATGATGTGCTGTTGAGGGGTTTGAAAATTGACATTTTTTTATTTTCATTTTTGATGACAAAGCATTGAAAAGAGATCGGAGGAGGGGGGAAAGTGATTATGGCTAAAGGGTTGGGAGGCTCATAGAGCAGATCATGATTGAAAACCTGGCACGATTTGAGAAACCCGCGCAGGTATGTAAGTAAAGAAGGGGACCTGGGAAGATCATCAGACAACCGTCTGGCCCAGGAAGAAGATAACAACGAGGGCTGAGGTGAGTGAAATGCGAAGATGATGGCTAACGAGCCGTCGATGGCAATGTTGATGACGGATGAGGATCCACCGGTGACAGAGTCCTCTTGACGAGGATGGTTTAGTATTCTGGCAACAGTAGTGATATCCCCTGGCATTTCAGAGATCAATGGTGGCCCTTCCAACTGCGAGGGCGAGAACATTCTTTCTAGTGCAATGGAAATATCTTGTATGTCGAACCATTTGCTCCATTCGCATTCTAGATCCTTAATCTTACCTCTCTTAGCGGCCCTTGAGCATTTTTCAGCCAAGTATACAACATGCGATCCCTCATGTGTTTCTTGCGGGTAATCCCCCATCTGAACAACGGGCCCCTTCTTGAAGTGAGAGGACAGGGTTCATGTGAGGGGTTTCCACTCCGCCTCAAGCGGTCCTTTAAAGCCTAGTCCAAACCTGTGGCTCAACCTTATTTCCTTTGGCGGTTTCAACCTTCCTTGCAATTGCGCGCCCAGGCCTTTGCCTTGTTGATAGCCGATATTCGTCATTATCTCCCATCCTTTAGAATGAGAAGGGAGATGTGACATCGGTACCGAAAGTGGCTTCTTTGGGGTTGGTGGAATGCGGGACAGGTCATACACATCCAGTAGTGACAATATGGGCCGATGAGATGGCCAAATAGATGGCAAAGAGATGTTAACAACATCCACTGTATGAAGGACAGGCGTGCTGACCACTTTAATAATCCTCCCATTGTATGGAAACTTTAGACATTGGTGGTTGGTGGAGGGTACAGCATCCATGACTTCTATATAGGGGCTACCCAATATAGCCTTAAATGTGGGATCCATGTCAAGGACATGAAATTCTGCAGTGACTGACACGGGGCCTAATTCTGCCTTTAGGACAATCATTCCCTGTGGTGGCCTTTTGCTATTGTCATATGCTGTGACTGTGATTGAGGATAGTCTTACCTGTTCCTCAGCGACCCCACATAACTAAAGGGTGCTCATGGAGATGACATTTATGGATGCGCCCGTGTCCACCAAACACGGGTGTATAGACACTCCATTGATTTTTATTGAAACACACAACGCATATTTTCGAGCTTCCTTGGGGGCGAGCTCGTGGTTGTGGAACACAATAGCCGGTTGTGTGTCTGTCAGCATCAGAACGGCAAAAATCTTCTCTACAGGGGGGTCCTCATTCACCATGACCTTTTGAAGATATTCCATTAAGGCTGCCTGATGGGATGTGGATCTCTGAAGCAGCTCAAGGATGAAGATCCGAGCAGGCGTCTTGTCCAAGTTTTTCAACAAATCATATTGTGTTCCAGGGATGGATTTTTCTGGCTGTTCTCCATTGTCCTTCTCTGACTGAGCCTGATCGGGGTTCTGACTATTCTGGGGGAAAACTTTGTGGAAAATCCTTCCACTCCGGAGCACCATTGCCTGCGGCTTTTGTACCTCTATGGGGGTAGCTGTGGATTTTAACAGGGGTTTGAGGGGTAGCGGTGGAGAAATGGTTGATGAGGCTGGGGTAACGATGGGAGCAGGGATCCTGATAAGGGGTTTGTTAGGTGGAGGCATGGTGGAGGTAGAGGGGATATCATATGAGTTATAGAGGGTAGAGGGTTTGGAAGGTAGAGGCGGAGGCAAAGTGGAAGTAGAGGCTTGAGATGGATAATAGTTCTGAGGTGGATGGTGGGTGATGAGTGGTTTTGAAGGCATTGGTGGAGGTATGGTGGAGACAGGCGGGGTCACGTACGGTTGACGGATGATAAGAGATTTGGAAGGCATAGGGGCAGATGCAGTAGAGGTGGATGGCAGAATGGAGGAGTGAGAGAAGGTGAGAGGGTGCGAGGGCATAGTGAAAGGCGTTAGTTGATAGGTCATTGGTGAATTAGTGGGAGGGGTGCAAATGAGAGGATGTAATGGCTGTGGAAATGGTGAAGGCTGTACTATAGGTTGTGATGCGGGCTGATGAGAGAGAGGAGCTACCCGGGCAGGGCGAGGGGGTTGCCTGACGATAGGGTTGGTGGTAGCAAGAACGGAGGTACTTTCCGGGTGCCACACCTGCTCTCTCCCAACTTCCGGAAAGGAGGAGATGGGGTTGACCTGGTGATTGGGTGGTTGGTGCTCTGGTAATGGATTCTGGATTATACCCATGTTGGGCTGTTGTTGTTGTGCTTGTAGCTACGGCTACTGTTGTAGTTGCTGTTGTTGTTGGAACTGTAGTGCCCCAGAATTTATATATACATAATTTTAAAATTTTAAAATAATTTTCTAGAAATTATAAAGGCTTAAATAAATTAATGAAGGGGTTATTGGATTAATAAGTCATTATAAGGCTCAATTAGGTTAAATAATTAACCTAGCCTATTTAAAGATAATCCAAAAGGTTAATGGACCAAGCCCATCAAGTTTGGCCCATATTCTAGAAGGGTAATTAGCTTATTCACGTATTTTAAGGAGAAATACTATTTATATAAGATAATTATGTGGATAAACGAATAAAAGAGTTTTATGAAATTTAAACTCTATACACGTTGAATGTAACGGTCTATCGGGCGACCGCCACAGCCCTGTAACGCACCAGGCTGGATGCGTTACACTCTGTTAGTTCCGTGAAAGGAAGAACGAGCAAAAAGATTAGAACTTTGGGATCTTATCTACAAGAGATCGACTTGGGAGAGCTTATAACATTACTAAGGACTCTTAGGGATTAGGTTCTGGCAAATTAAAGACTCTAGAATCGATATAATCTTTAAAACCCTATAAATAGGACCTAGTTCTGAACTGAGTGACCCTTACTTTTGGCTCGTGAAGAATCAAGGTAAGGAGTCATAATTTCGGGTAAGTTCCTTACGAATTTTTGTTTATAACACATTAGACTAATAGCTCTCCAAATTTTGTGCTAGGAGATCAAGCAACCAAGGAGATAGAAGCTTCTAAAGTTGCTGATTCAACCTTACCAACCCAGGAATCTGAATGCAAGTTCCCTGAAGATCCAGAGATTAGGACGTCTAAACGAGGTAATTAGAGTTCAATCCTTTAGAACTTTTTGTTCCTAATAGTTTCATCTGTTTACCCTCAAAATTTCACATCCTTAGGTCAAGAGGATGAGGAAATAGAGCAGATTGAAGTTACTGATTTATCACAAGAAGTACAAGGGACTAAGGGTAGCACCTAGCATCAAATTCGAAGTTTAAAGGTTTTAGAAGAGGTAGGTTATCTCATGATTGGCAAAAACAACTTGTTAGGAATAAAAGCCCTCTGGTTGTGCTTGATTCCATGCATTCTAGACTAAGAATTTCTTGATCTAATAGTTCTATACATTCATGCATCTCTTAACCCTAAATGGAAATTAAAAGATATTATCATGTCTATTCACTAAACCCATGCATATAGTTGGCATATACTTCGTTATCATGACTAGGACAGTGGTAGTATTTTGATTTCCAGACATGTTATGTTTTCATAAACCTTTACTTAGTTTACTGCCAGCAGATTCTCTGACGCACCAACGTAAGACCGTCACATGAATGTAACGGCCTTACGATAGACCGTCACACCCTGTTGTGTTTTATTGTTCTATTGTCTCTGACGCACCCCAGCAGGAGCGTTACACCACTGTAACGGCCCCTCGATAAACCGTCACAAGAACTGTAACGCGCCTATCCTAGACCGTCAGACCCCTGTGTTCTGCCAGCCCAAGGCAGAATAATAACCAGTTAAGTTTACTTATAAATAAGCTTAGATAGTTAAGTTGGACCTGTTATCATGACTTCAAGTTTAGTTACTGATTCATAGTCAAATTGTATGATTAATGTGTCTTAGGTTATTTTAAGTTATGTTAATTTCATGTGCCAAAATTCTATAGTTTTGTATTTAAATCATGATTTTCTAAATGTTGTATTGACGGAGTTTTCTCATGGTTTCACATCGTTACACGTTATCTTTATCAATAGAGTCATTTCTTTAAGTATATGGCGCATATTCCGGTATGTTGTCCATTAGTTCGCATTGCAGTATAGGAACATTATTCTTGGACATGAGGACCTCTCTATTGGATATTCCTTCCAATGGACTAGGAAATCTCGTTTCAAGGCCTCCGTAATTCTCCGCGAGCCTGGGATTCCCACTATGACGCCGAGTTGGTTGTACCATTAAAAGTCCATTGATTAGATTACACTATCGATGTTTTTGGTTATCAGTAATGTAACGGCTCTATGTTGGACCGTCAGACACAAGTAACGGCCCAATATACGACCGTCACATTCAACTGAGTCCGATTTCTTGGTTCTGGATTCAGACTAATGTAACGACCCAATACTGGAGCGTCACATCATGTAACGGCCCAGTACACGACCGTCACACTGCTTGAGTATTTTAACCCAAGGTGGACCAAGGGTTGATATTCCAAGGTTTCTAGATGGACTATTGATGATCTAGAACTTATCATATTGATCATGAAACCTAAAATAATGAATGGAAAATAAAGAATGTACCGTTATGCTGCCGATTTATTTCCATAAGCATAACCTTGCTTAAGTCATTCTTGATTTCTCATGATTCTTATTAAAGCATTCATTCATTGAATTATTGTTATCATGAGCTTATTGAACTTATTACATTCTTGGCCATACTTTATTGTTACATGCGTGGAAAAAGTTTGATTTATACTTGAAGATGCGATCGAGCACTGATTGTGTTCAAGGGCCCTATGCTAGTCCTCTCGGTTGATTGTCAGAAACATACTATTATAAACCATGGGGTATGATGCTACTGGCGTCGCATTGCGCTGGGATTTCTCTATAAATAAGTGAAAATCCACAATACGGCATGACATGACATTCTTGTACATGACTTTCTTGCTTGATATTCCATAAAAATTCACAAAGTACTTGCTCATCAGCAAAAGATACTAGAGTGATGATTATGTGACTTGCTAGTACATTCTCGATACATTCTTGTTCATGAAAGGCCAATATCATATTCTTGTTACATTCTTGCTAATTCGTACTTGCTCTCATTCTAACTTACTTGATCGTCTTGTTACTTTGGTTTAATCGCGTGATTGATTGCATTCGCATGATTTTTACCTTATTCTATAGAGCTAAATTAGTAATTACTTTAATAATGCCTTCATGTTGATGCGAAGATACCTACTGGGCAAGTGTGCTCATTACCTATTTCTAATCTTTTCAGGAGATGGAAGTGATTCGAATTCGGATTTGGGTTATACAAGTAGCGGGTCCGAGAGTGAATGAAAGTATTGTCAAGATGAGAGTGAAGACTTAGGAAGGTCTATATTATTTAGATTGAGTCTATGTAATTTTCCTATTTCTTGAGTCTGATAGATTGGAATAAGTTGAATTAGTGGTTGTATTTGAATACTTGATTATTATGAAATAAAGTTGGAGTTTGAGTAAATATTATGCAATTACATTTATGTGTGTCATTGTCTTGCGCTCTGATCATTCTTGCTTGCAAGAGGCTTACCATGCCGGCTGTCCGCGCTCCCGAGTTAGTCTTCCGCTATAATAAAGGCTCGGGGCGTGACAGGAACTGTGGCCTAGGAGGAGGTCTCCTGGCTTTGAGAGTGGCGATGTATAACCTCATTTCATCCCAGTCAATTCCGCTTTCATCATTCATATCGTAGATGTAATCTTTAAACTGGAAACATTTCTCTACTGTGTGTCCTAGCTGCCTGTGATAGACGCAGTATCTGGAGGTATCAACATTCGAGGGCCACGCGAGCCTTTCCCTGGGTAGGATGAGTGTGTTTGAGGCCATGAGGGCGCTGAAAATATCTGCCAAAGTTTCTGGCAATGGTGGGTAATAGGCTCTCTTGGGACCAATCGGCCTCCTTTGTTGCTGTGGGGGGCCATAATTCCTTGAGGGTGGAACTTGGTGGTACTGCGGTGGTGGTTGTTGTTACTGGGGTCAGGGTTGTTGCTGGGGTTGAAATGGTTGAGGCATATTATTCTGGGGTGGATTGTTTTGGGGTGGAGGACGAGAGGGGAAAGGACCTTGCTGGAGGGGAAGTCGAGGCATTTGTGGAGGCCTTGGGTTGGCTGCATAGTTGGCGTTGTTGACTGTACTTACTTGCTCATTTGTTAAGACCCCTTCTGTTGCTCCACTTGGGACACCAATGCCTGTCTTTCTGACCACCTTGGGCTTTGGCGGCTCAAACATGTGCATAATGGGGGAGTCTTTTAACTGGGTCTGGATATACCGGGCCCTTTCATAGAGCTCTTCCATTGTGGTGAGCTTGTTCATGGCCAGGATGTGCCTGAACTGTGGGGTTGCATTGGACACAATTATCTTTACTTGCTCAGGCTCTGAGAGGGTATCTCTTATCCTTTCTGCCAGGTACCTCCATGTGTCAGCATAGCAAACAAAATCTTCGTCGGGCTTCATTTTCTCACCCACTAGGTCGGTAATGGATAGAGAGGGACCGACCCTATCCCGATACTTTTACAAGAACCTTCTTTGGACTTTATCAAAATTCTCATCCTCGCCGGGTTCCAAAGAATATAACCACTCTAGCGCAGGACCATCCAATGATTTCCGAAAGAGGTATGCCAGGGATCTCTGGTCATTTTGCCAATAGGAGGATTCATACATGAAGTCCTTGAGGTGACTAAAGGGGTTGCCAGTGCCATTGTACCTGCGGTACGTAGGCATTTCGGAGGGCGGAAGATGGATCACCAAAAGGATTGGCAAAGCAACCTCCGGGGTGGATTTCACGTCCACCATTTTCTTCAAATTCTGAAACTGTTTGTCCATTCTATTGAACCTGTTGAGGAGCGATTGGGCGAGCTCCTTGGGAGGTGAAGGTGGCACCTGCCACTGGGGAGGAAAATGTCACCCAGAGACTTGAGGGGGAAACCCCGAATGAGAGGGAGCTTCCGGGCCGCCGGTAGTTGGCCCCAGCTGGAGCGGTATGTGGGGAATAGCAGGGGTTTGAGATTGTGAAGGGAAATTGGAACGAGGGCGGTTGTTGGTTCGCCTGCCCTTGAAGTGAGGGAGACTGGATGGCTTGCGCCAGTGAAGGAGATGGGATGGCCTGCACCGACTCTTGGAGGGGTATGATGGCTGGAGTTGACTCCTAGGGGGCGGGAGAAATAGATTTCCCTTTCAGAATGGCCTGGAAGGCCCGGAGCTGCTCAGAGGTAAGCTCCGTGTTGGCAAGGACACCTAGCAAAGAGGAGATGTCCTGTGGTGGGGATGTGTCCCTTGCGGTAATCTGCACCTCACGTGAGGGCTCATAAGAAGGACCCGAGTCCATAGCATGGACTCACGGCTTGACTGACTGACCACGACCAAGGTGGTTCTCCTCAAAAGATTTGTGAGCCATGCTCAAAGTTTTTCCGGAATGTAAAAACATACACCGACAAGCAGATAGCAGAGATTATCAAACAAGTGGATGCCTTTACCCCCTTTTTTGTGTTTTGATCTTGATAAAAAAAAATTTGTGTTTTTAACCAGATCTGAAGTTCACACAAAAATAGGGACCCTAGTTAGTTTTTGTTTCACCGCCGTGTCAACTAGGGTCTCTCGTCTCACCACGAATGGGTTAACTAACTCCGGAGAACTTCAATGGTACAACCAGCTCAGTGAACGAAGAGGGAATCCTTCACTGTCGGAGACTTATGGAGGTCCCGGTGGAGGAGATCCTAGTCCGTTGAGAGGAATTCCCGAACAGAGAGTGCTTCCTTCACCGAGAGAGGGTGATCCTTAGAAAAGAAATAAAAATAATAAAAAAGGGGGTGGATGTAGGCAATGAAGTGCTGAACAGATATACAGAACATAAGAAAACAACAGAGATAAGAAAGATATAATCAACACCCAATGAATTACAAGGGATTAGGGGTGACGTGCATGAGGTGCACGAGGGATAAGAGCTGAAAGTGCTACCGTGAGCACAACTGGAGTGCGCGAGGGCGCAAGGGTGGAGGAGCACACGGTGGTGCCGAAATTGCAAGGGTAACTGAGGGAAAGCGAAAGAGGTCCCACCGTGATCGCCAAGATGTGAGCAACGTCACGCAGATCACCGGAGGAGGCGAAGCGGAGCGCGCGGGCTCGTTTTGCTGCGACACAGAAAAAGAGAGAAGAGGAGAGGAGAAACCACCACGGGAGATTGCTCCGGCGGGGTGTGCAGAACAGATACAACGTAACAAGATATGGGGATTAAACGGCCATAGCGGGAAATGACTCTCCGCGACCTCGGGGGATGGGAATAGTGCAGAATTTAAATGACAGCAATTTAAACGGTCATTGCGGGAAGTGACTCGCCGCGGCCTCGAGAATATGAGAAGATATGAGAATAACACAGAATATAAATGACAGAAATTTAAACGGCCATTGCGGGAAATGACTCGCCGTGGTCTCAAGAATATGAGCAGATATAAGAGTAATACAAGATATAAGGAGCGAAAATTTAAACGGCCATTGCGGGAAGTGACTCGCCGTGGCCTCGAGAATATGAGCAGATATGAGCACAATACATAATATGAATGACAGAAATTTAAGCGGCCATTACGGTAAATGACTCTCCGCGACCTCGAGAATATGAGCAGATATAAGCACAACACAGAATATAAATGACAGAAATTTAAACGGCCATTACGGGAAATGACTCTCCGCGACCTCGAGAATATGGGCAGATATAAGCACAGCATAGAATATAAATGACAGAACTTTAACGACCATTACGGGAAATGACTCTCCGCGGCCTCGAGAATATGATGTGATCGCCAGGGGCCGGAGACCCCAAAATAAAAAAAGGGTGATCGTGCCTACCTTAAGAGCAGGAGATGGCGGGTTACTTCTTCCTCTCCCTTCGGCCGATCGATGAAGAGGGCTTTCCTTGGTTACCCTTGCAAAAGAGAGAGCAGGCAGATAACAAGTGAATCAGAAAAGTGACAGTGTAGTATTAGTTCCTTGTGACGAAGAATGATGAAATCGTGGCAAGACACACACCTGGTTGGTGTTATTTTTAAACCCCTCTCGAACACGAGTAGGAGGAAGATGCTATGATGAATGGAAGATCATGCAAACATGTGTAAAGAAACGGATCTCTCTTATGAAGGGAGATGACAGCTGGCAGGATGATGCATGCGATAGAAATGACAAAAGAGAAGGGGAGAGAGTGGCTTATTGAAGATGCCGATGGCAGGATTCGGCGGAGCTTCAGCAGCGTAGGGATGGCGTGGAAGCAGAATGGACGGTGCTAGCCTTCCTCTCGCGAGCGCAGACACTCGAGAAGCCGGCATAACCTCCCCCTGCAAAGACCCACGGGTTAGAAATGAGATCCGGCAGAGTCTCTCCTTCCTCTGTCGGATCTGAAGCCCCCTTCCTTCGAGGGAGGGGGTCCTCTATTTATAGAGGAAAAACTTAGTGAGGCGTCCTGGTTCTTGGACGCCTCACTAACATTTTTTTTATTTTTATTTTTTCTATTTTTTTATTTCTTTGAAGCGTCCAACCATGTGGACGCCTCAATATTTTTTTATTTTTTTTATTTTTTTTAAATTCTTTGAGGCGTCCAGGACCCTAGACGCGCCTATTTTTACGCACCGAATCGCCGTCGACAGTGGAGAAAACGTGTGATTTCGGTGGGTAACCGTGACTCTCGAAGGGCGCGTCTAGTCTACAAGACGTCTCTATGATTGGAATTATTCGAAAACGTTAAAAAAAATGGCCGGAGCGGCCCTGCGTGCGCGCTGCATGAGGTTTCTAAAGAAGGCGTCTAGGGTCCATGACACGTCAAAGTGAGGCGTCTAACCATCTTGACACGTCAAACACTTCTCACGAAAAAAATTTAAAAAATTATAAAAAACATTCATAAAAATAAGAAATCACCAAAGTAATTAAAAATATGAAGACAACCTTGGGGTATCATAGTGTAATATGAGATTTACTCATGGTAATGTCAAAACGGTGTGTCTACAATCGTGTTCGCTCTCTTACTCTGCGTTTACTTTACTCGTATTTATTCGTATATGCCGCCGCATGTGATAGATAACTAGCTCGATATCTTTTTTTATCACCGCAATGAGAGAGCGAGAGTGACCCGTCCCGTGACTAAATCTGAGTACACGCGGAAAGCCGATACCTGAGACTCACTGCCGATTTCTCAACCGCGCACGATCCCACATCTTCCCTCGCTTAGGGGCGATCACGAGCTAGAGTCCCAGGTCGCGTGTACATCCCGCAACAATTTGGTATGGTGTGGGTGGTCACCTTCATCCATCGTGGTAGACGGGACAGTATATAGAAGATATGGTTCCTCCCTCGAGATAAAAGGAATGTAGGTAGGCTCGACTGGCAAAGGGAGGAATAAGATAATCTCCGTGGTGACACAACCCACGGTGCACATGGAGGTAATGGACCCGAAGGCCGTATGGGTGAAGCTACGACTAGTGGGTTGGTCGAAGCCTCGGGCCAGTAAGTGCGTCAACGTCCA
Source organism: Amorphophallus konjac (assembly GCA_022559845.1). Lineage (NCBI taxonomy): Eukaryota > Viridiplantae > Streptophyta > Magnoliopsida > Alismatales > Araceae > Amorphophallus > Amorphophallus konjac. The sequence continues at coordinate 157,910,421 of CM040121.1, forward strand.
TTGCCGGCGTAGACCCATAATAAGGTCACCCAAGGTATGAACGTGGTGACTAGACTGGAATGTCGTGTGGTAGGAGTTGACGGGCACTATAGGTAAGGTGGGGTCCATGGGTAGATAGCAAGGTGGGGTAGGGACCAAGCCATCCTTGAGCCAGCTAAAAAGCGGCTCGACTATGAAAAGCGTTCCTGTTAGAAACATGGGTGGCTCGGGATGAGGTAGGTCCAAATGAGATGGCTCCGAATAAAGACGTAAGGGTGGCGGCAAAGGAGCTCTCATGGGTGAGGAAGGTATGTCCTCCCGGAGGGTAAGTGGTCCTTGGGACCCCGTAGGTGGGGCCGGGTTGGGGCTACGGGCTATGGCCTCCCTAGGCTCGAGTATGGCTACCTCCTACCTCGGAGGTGGGCAAGGGGAGACCAACGACTCAAAATAGGCGCACCCCCTATCCACCCGTTCCGAAATCATTTGCACAAGTTTGGCAATGGTATGGGTTGGAGTAAGGGTATCGCGGTGGACTCGCCCGTAATCAACCGGCCTAGGCTTAGGTCGGGGCTCATCTAAGTGCGGGGCTCCTTGCCTCCGACTATGACCCACTTGGTTGGAGGTGATTGGGTGGGGTCGGTTGGGGGTGACCGGGCCGGGTAGGTAAACCCTCCTAAGCTCTCTCTTCATGTCCCACCATGACTCGATGGGCCATTGCCTCCTAACCTCTCTCAAGCACTGAATGTGGTCCTACTTTTCGGCAGCCTCGTGTAGAAGCCTCTCCTTGTCAAAATAGAATTGCCCGGCTTCGGACATGGTATAACAATCAAAGTATGTGTCCATGGCGGCCTCCCACTTGAGGTAGTTGCCCAGGTCATTGGAGCCAAAAAAATCTGAGGCTTCGGGCCTACGGAAGTGGAGAGGATGGCTGTCAAGCCCATGGGTGGGCCAACGGTCATATTGCCTGAGCGACCAGGAGTCCATTGGAGACTGGAGACTATACGATGGACATGCCGACACAAAGTGACAAGACAAACTGACTGGACACGACCTTAAACACTAATGAAATGTTGGAGTGCAGACTCGACTACCAACCTAGACACAACCAAGATTCAGTACTGTGGCGGAGTTACGGGATCCGAAGATCCTCTCGCGCAAGTGTACGGCCTTCCCGATAGGTGTAGCCTAACGTTCGGACAACACCTTTTGATATACCGATTAATGGTATGCAAATGCAACGACTGACTTAGATATAGACTCGACTTAAACAACTCTTTTTTGTATTTTTGTTAAGCAATGACGAATTACTACCATAGACTCAACTAGCTCTCTAATACCAATTTGATGCGGGACGGGCACGCGCTCTAGGACTCTGGCTCACGGGCGTCCCTAGCGAGGGATGCGTGGGACCGTGTGCGGTTGAGAAACTGACAATGAGTCGGGTAGTCAGCTCTTATGCATGTACTCGGAATGAGTCACGGGACGGGTCTCGCTCTCTCTCTCTCTCAGCGGCGATATAAAAATATATGAGCTAGGAACCTATCACACGCAGCGGCATATATAAATAAATACGAGTAAAGCAAATGTGAAAGAGAGAGGGAGCGAATTTACCTCCACGCTCCGGGCGTGGGGAAGACGATCCCGGCCAAGTCAGTAAATCCCGGTACAGTAAATATTTAAATTACAGCAGTGAATTTTGATGCCCACTCCACACAGGGAGGTAACGGGCTACAAGTGGGCCCGCGAGAACCGATCTTGGGTTGACAGGCAGCACTTTGATCACCCTGTCGGCGCTGTTCGGACCGCGTAAGCTGCTGGTTGTAGGGCCCATGTGCGGCTCAGCCCTCCGAGTCTGGCGGGGTGGGTCCCGTTGTGAATGGGACACCTGGAGGAGCGATCCCTAGAAGGTGGTCGACCTGGAACGCCGGGAGAGGCCGGGCGGACCGAGCCGGAGGCCCGAGGATGTGCTGTCCACGGATCAGAAGCTTCTATTTTACAGCGTGCGACCCGGTGACATCAACTGCTGCGATCACTACCGATGTCGGATCGACGCAAAAGTGGTACCGTTGGAAAGCTGACTTGAAGTACTTCGATCTATGGCTAGAGAAAGAATTTTGAATATTCTGGATCTAGGCTTAGTCGAATTTACCATCTACTGGCTCACAAAACCAGATCTGGCAGGATAGAACTAAGTTTTCCTGAGAGTTGGCGTTGACTGGGCCTCAAACCTCGGATCCAGGTGTTGAGTTCTTCATGAAAGTTGTATAGGAAGAAACAAGGAAGACAGGGATAATTTTTGTTTGACTTTTGGTAGAGGTTTCGATTTTTTGAGGATTTTATACTGGACGAGGGTCGGATCTGAACTGCACAGGACAAAACAGATTTGGGAAAAGATTGAGATTTTTAAAACAAGTAAAAGGACTCCAGAAATTTTTGTGGAGGCTGGAGTGGACGTGGGGGCTCACCCTCCAAGTTTGGTTGCGACCAGAGCTCCTGATGGAGAGCTAAAAATCATGGAATAGGGCTCTGTCCAGGATGAATAGAATACCGAAGAAGCGGTGATGGCGGTGCGGTGGCGGCACGAACGGAAGGCGGCGGTTGGAAGTCGCATCCAACAGAGGTTGGAGATCTTTGAGTCACACCAAGATGAGGGTTTCACACCCTAGAAATACAGAAAATCCTTGCTGCAAGAAGAGAGGGAGAGAGGGGCGCCCAATGGCCAAGAACAATTCTTGAATTTTCTTCTCATTAAACCTTACTAAACACTATACATGGGTTTATATAGAAGGGGAGGAAGGGGGGGTTGGGATTTCATGGGAGAGAGGGGAGGGGTAGTATTTTCTTCCCCCATGTGGTCAATTAGCCTAAAAAAAGAAAATATAAAATGTCATTTTAATGGGGGGGCATCCCCTTGACTTAAGGGGAGACATATTGGACATTTTTCACCCATTGTCCCCTTGACTTGTCCAAGAAGGAAACAATCCTTCTAGAAGCCACCTTGGCATTTGACCAGCCCCACATGGACCCCTAGGGCTTAGGTGGACCAATGGGGAAGGAGTGAGGGCCCCCTTGCTGGACCTACTGAACTTTTACATAAAAACCCAAAGATCCTTAGGGAATAACAAATTGGCTTATAAAGCCTTACAATTGCAAACCTACTTTCCCAAGGATATAAAAGCAAACTAAAAAGACACAAATACAAAAATAAAATGTTCGAGCCCGGTGTAGATTCCCATCAATTCTCTCGAGGTGGGAAGAACTCGACCCCGTCGAGTAAGGGGTGCGGCTGCTCAAGTAGCTCCTGCGGATCCGTCACCGAACCTGAAAGCGCGAAGTACGCTCCACTCCAAGTAATCGACACCTACTCATCCAGTATAGATTCGATATGCTCACGCTGTTGGGGAATGAGGCTAGAGTTGGACACTCTCGGGTGGGGTCACTCTCAAAGGAGGGAAGGCGGCTCGAAGACTCACTAGGAATCACCGCTGGGTCCCTTATGTGACTAGATCTGATATGTGGAGGTAGAGCCGATCCCGAAGTCTGACAAGTCTCACACTCGAAAGGGACTAACAACGTGAGCGTACAAAGACCGACTCGACTCGACACATGCATGTACAGACACACGAGACCCTAGACAAACCTATTGTTAGTCCGACCCATACACATGCAAGGGTGGACCAGGACACCTGAATGTGTGCCATGCATGCATGTTATGTAACCGGAGGTTGGTGGCATGGGAAACATTTTGACGTCCAAGTATGACCCAGTCATGCACTGTCCTCCTTTGGGATTTGGGTTGGCCAGGAGAGCCAAAGTTATCTTTACCCCCATATGATGGTTCAGACCTATTGCCATGTGAAGGTTGACAGGCCCGAGTGGGAGGGGTGTGGTAGAGGACTCCCTCGGCAAGGTAGAAGTGGAGTGGATATGGTAGCTCGGGAGGTTCACTAGTGAAGGGGTCAAAATGGTCAAAGAAGGTATGACCCCATGAGATGGGCTCCCATGTGATACGGTCCCGATTATGAAATTCTTGATGGTGTGGGTGGTCACCTTCCTCCATCGTGGTGGACGGGACAGTATATAGAAGATATGGTTCCTCCCTCGGGATAAAAGGAATGTAGGTAGGCTCAACCGGCAAAGGGAGGAATAAGAGAATCTCTGTGGTGACACAACCCATGGTGCACACGGAGGTAATGGACCTGAAGGCCGGATGGGTGAAGCTACGACTAGTGGGTTGGTCGAAGCCTCAGGCCAGTAAGTGCGTTAACGTCTATTGCCGGCGTAGACCCATAATAAGGTCACCCAAGGTATGAACGTGGTGACTAGACCGGAATGTCGTGTGGTAGGAGTTGGCGGGCACTATAGGTAAGGTGGAGTCCATGGGTGGATAGCAAGGTGGGGAAGGGACCAAGCTATCCTTGAGCAAGCTAAGAAGCAGCTCGGCTATGAAAAGCGTTCCCGTTAGAAACACGGGTGACTCGGGATGAGGTGGGTCCAAATGAGATGGCTCCGAATAAAGATGTGAGGGTGGCGGAAAAGGAGCTCTCATGGGCGAGGAAGGCATATCCTCCCGAAGGGGAAGTGGTCCTTGGGACCCCGTAGGTGGGGCCGGGTTGGGGCTACGGGCTATGGCCTCCCTAGGCTCGAGTATGGCTACCTCCTGTCTCAGAGGTGGGCAAGGGAAGACCAGCAACTCAAAATAAGCGCACCTCCTATCTACCCGTTCCGAAATCATTTGCACAAGTTCGGCAATGGTATGGGTTGGAGTAGGGGTATCGTGGTAGACTCGCCAGTAATCAACCGGCCTAGGCTTGGGTCGGGGCTCATCTAAGTGCGGGTCTCCTTGCCTCCGACTATGACCCACTTGGTTGGAGGTAATTGTGTGGGGTCGGTTGGGGGTGACCGGGCCGGGTAGGTAAACCCTCCTAAGCTCTCTCTTCATGTCCCACCATGACTCGATGGGCCATTGCCTCCTAACCTCTCTCAAGTGCTCAATGTGGTCCCACTTTTCGGCGGCCTCGTGTAGAAGCCTCTCCTTGTCAAAATAGAATTGCCCGGCTTCAGACATGGTATAACAATCAAAGTATGTGTCCATGGTGGCCTCCCACTTGAGGTAGTCGCTCGGGTCATTGGAGCCATAAAAATCTGAGGCTTCGGGCCTACGGAAGTGGAGAGGATGGCTGTCAAGCCCATGGGTGGGCCAACGGTCATATTGCCTGAGCGACCGGGAGTCCATTGGAGACTGGGGACTATACGATGGACATGCCGACACAAAGTGACAAGACAAACCGACTGGACACGACCTTAAACACTAATGCAATGTTGGAGTGCAGACTCAACTACCAACCTAGACACAACCAAGATTCGGTACTGTGACGGAGTTACGGGATCCGAAGATCCTCTCGCGCAAGTGTGCGGCCTTCCCGATCGGCGTAGCCTAACGTTCGGACAACACCTTTTGATATACCGATTAATGGTATGCAAATGCAACGACTGACTTAGAATTAGACTCGATTTAAACAACTCTTTTTTGTATTTTTGTTAAGAAATGATGAATTACTACCCTAGACTCAACTAGCTCTCTGATACCAATTTGATGCGGGATGGACACGCGCCCTAGGACTCTGGCTCGCGGGCATCCCTAGTGAGGGATGCGTGGGACCGTGCGCGGTTGAGAAACCGGCAATGAGTCGGGTAGCCGGCTCTTCCGCGTGTACTCGGAACGAGTCACGAGACGGGTCTCGCTCTCTCTCTCTCAGCGGTGATATAAAAATATATGAGCTAGGAACCTATCACTCGCAGCGGCATATACAAATAAATACAAGTAAAGCAAATGCGAAAGAGAGAGGGAGCGAATTTACCTCCACGCTCTGGGTGTGGGGAAGACGATCCCGACCAAGTCAGTAACTCCCGGTACAGTAAATATTTAAATTACAGTCATGAATTTTGATGCCTAATCCATGCATGGACGTAACGGGCTACAAGTGGGCCCGGGAGGACCGATCTTGGGTTGATGGGCAGCACTTTGATCACCCTGTCGGCGCAATTCTGACGACGCAAGCTGCTGATTGTGGGGCCCATGTGCGGCTCAGCCCTCCGAGTCTGGCGGGGTGGGTCCCGTTGTGAATGGGACACCTGGAGGAGCGATCCCTGGAAGGTGGTCGACTTGGAACTCCGGGAGGAGGCCGGGCGGACCGAGCCGGAGGCCCGAGGATGTGCTGTCCACGGATCAGAAGCTTCTATTTTACGGCGCGCGACCCGGTGAGATCAGCTGCTGCGATCACTCCTGATGTCAGATCGACGCGAAAGTGGTACTGTTGGAAAGCTGACTTGAAGTACTTCGATCTATGGCCAGAGAAAGAATTTTGAATATCCCGGATCTGGCCTTAGTCGAATTTACCATCTGCTGGCTGACAGAACCAGATCTGGCAGGACAGAACTAAGTTTTCCTGAGAGTTGGTGTTGACTGTGCCTCAAACGTCGGATCCAGGTGTTGAATTCTTCATTAAAGTTGTAGAGGAAGAAACAACGAAGACGGGGATAATTTTTGTTTGACTTTTGGTGGAGGTTTCGAGTTTTTGGGGATTTTATACTAGATAGGAGTCGGATCTGAACTACACATGACAAAACAGATTTGGGAAAAGACAGAGATTTTTAAAAATAGTAAAAGGATGCCAAAAATTCCACGAAAATTCGTGGATGATAGGTGTGGTGGACAGAACTTCCAATAAAATTGGTGACTCAAACAAATAAAGGAAAAGGGGTCGAACTGAGAAAACACAGGGTTGCTGTGATAGAAAATTGAGTACAGACAGAATTGGAAGACTGAAGGACACGAAAATGGAAAAATAGCAAACGAAGGGTAAATGACCGAATTTTTTTTGTGGAGGCTGGGGTGGACGTGGGGGACTCACCCTCCAAGTTTGGTTACGACCAGAGCTCTTAATGCAGAGCTAAAAATCACGGAATAGGGCTCTATCCAGGATGAACATAATACCGAAGAAGCGGCGATGGCGGTCCGGTGGCGGCATGAACGGAAGGTGGCGGCCGAAAGTCGCATCCAACAGAGGTTGGAGATCTCGGAGTCACACCAAGATGAGGGCTTCACACCCTAGAAATACCGCAAATCCATGCTGCAAAAAGAGAGGGAGTGAGGGGCGCCCAATGGCCAAGAACAATTCTTGAATTTTCTTCTCATTAAACATTACTAAACACTATACATGGGTTTATATAGAAGGGGAGGAAGGGGGAGGGGTTGGGATTTCGTGGGAGAGAGGGGAGGGGTAGCATTTTCTTCTCCCATGTGGTCAATTGGCCGAAAAAAAATAAATACAAAATGTCATTTTAATGGGGGGGCACCCCCTTGACTTAAGGGGAGGCATCTTGGACATTTTTCACCCATTGTCCCCTTGACTTGTCCAAGAAGGAAACAATCCTTCTAGAAGCCACCTTGGCATTTGACCAGCCCCACATGGACCCTTATGGCTTAGGTGGACCAATGGGGAAGGAGTGAGGGCCCCCTTGCTAGACCTACTGAACTTTTACATAAAAACCCAAAGATCCTTAGGGAATAACAAATTGGCTTATAAAGCCTTACAATTGCAAACCTACTTTCCCAAGGATATAAAAGCAAACTAAAAAGACACAAATATAAAAATAAAATGTTAGTGCCCGGTGTAGATTCCCATCAATTCTCCCCGGGTGGGAGGAACTCGACCCCGTCGAGTAAGGGGTGCGGCTGCTCAAGTAACTCCTGCGGATCCGTCACCGAACCTGAAAGCGCGGAGTACGCTCCACTCCAAGTAATCGACACCTACTCATCCCGTATAGATTCGATATGCTCACGCTGTTGGGGAATGAGGCTAGAGGTGGACACCCTCGGGTGGGGTCACTCTCAAAGGAGGGAAGGCGGCTCGAAGACTCACTAGGAATCACAGCTGGGTCCCTTATGTGACTAGATCCGATATGTAGAGGTAGAGTCGATCCCAAAGTCTGACAAGTCTCGCACTCAAAAGGGACTGACAACGCGAGCGTACAAAGACCGACTCGACTCGACACATTCATGTACAGACACACGAGACCCTAGACAAACCTATTGTTAGTCCGACCCATACACATGCAAGGGTGGATCAGGACACCCGAATGTGTGTCATACATGCATGTTATGTAACCGGAGATTGTTGGCATGGGAAACATTTTGACGTCCAAGTATGGATTTTTTGCAAATGAAGAAAAAATGTTGAATTGGCCAAGAGCTTCTTGTGCACCCCCCTCTCCCTCTACTGTACTTCTTCTTCCTCTAGCTCTCCAGGGTGTAAGACCCACTTCTATCTCCTCCCCGCCCCCTCTGGATTCTATCTCTGCCGCCGCCGCCGCCGCCATTCCTGCCGCCAACGAGCCACCGCGATCATTCTTCCAAGGTGCTGTCCAGACTGCTGTTCTGCTAGATAGAGGCTCACTCTGAGAATTTTAGCTCCCAACTCCCACATCTTCTAGAGCTGAGATTTTCAGGGTAGGTTCCCCACGTGAACTCCCATCTCCAGTAAATTTCCCTCGAAATCAGGGCTTCATCCAATTTTCTTTTCTGTTTTAGTTTCTAGATCTACCAGATCTGCCCCTGTTCAGATCTGTGTAACAGCAGCTCTGTGTTTCCATGTTTCGACCCCCTTCCCCTTATTTTCTTGGGTCTCCAATTTTATTGAGGATTTTATCCCTCACCCCTATCATCCACGAAGTTTCGTGGAATTTCTGGAGTCCTCTACCTATTTTTTAAACATCACTGTCAGATCCAAAACTCAGTTCTGTCTCTGCTGTCTAGATCCGACCCACCAGTGCCATAAATTCTATTTCCATTATTAACCCTCCGCACGAAATTCTACAAAAAATATCTCCATCTTCCTGACTCATTCCTATCCAACTTTCATGAAGAGGTCAACTTCTAGATCTGAACTTTAGACCTCGGTCAACGTCAGTTCTCAGGAAAAATCACCTCTGTCGTGAGATTTCTGGTTCTGCCCAACAACAACTTGTAAAATTGACCAAGGCCAGATCCAAGGAAGTCAAATTTATTTCCCTGGCCATAGATCGAAGTATTTTGAGTTAGCTTTCAAACGGTGCCAGTCTCGCGTCGATCCGACATCGGGATCGATCGCAGCAGCAGTTTTTGTCGGGACGCGCAGGTCTGCAACAGAACTCAGATCAGTGGACAGAAAGTTCCACACGTGGAGGTCGGAGCCGACTCACCTTCCACGAGGCGAACCAGCGCGCCGCCTTCCTAGGGAGTGCCCCTCCGGACGTCTCCGTCACAGCGGTGCCGCTCTGGGCCCACACGGCCCCACAGACCAACACATGGGTCCCACGTTCGTGAGTACGTGTGCCGCCGAAGCTACGCAAGAAGTTGCCCGTCAACCCGAACCCGCTACTCTCGAGTCCCGCTGTGTAACCCTTTACCTCCCTGCGTGGAGTGGATAGTAAAGTCATTGCTGTAATTTATGTAATTTATTGTTCCGCGAGTACGAGATCGGTCGGGATCGTCTTCCCCACGCCCGGCGCGTGGAGGTATCATGTTCGCTCTCTTCCTTGGCATTTGCTTTATTCGTATATACTTGTTTATGCCGCTGCTAGAGAGCATGATAGGGTAATTAGCTCGCCATATACTGTTATTCACCGCTGCTGCGAGAGAGATCGAGACCGTCCAGAGACTAGGGGTGGCAGGGGGAACAAGCCCTCAAAGTTTGGGCTTGATCAGACAACAAGAACAAAAGATAAAATTCCGGAGATGAGGTTCTGTCCTGATTTGGATAGAATTCTGGCGATGATGGCGGCGGCGCGATGGCGGTGCGATGGCGGCGGCGGCAGAAATAGAACTCAGAGGATGAGAGGGAGAGGTAGAAAGGGTCTCACACCCCGGAATGCTGGAGGTGAAGAAGAACAGCAGGGAGAGAGGGGAGAGGGGCGCACCCTCCTTGGAGCTCCAATCAATTTCACCAAATTTTCACTTCATTAATTCTACTAAAAATGTGAAATACAAGCATTTTATAAGAAATGTAAAAAGACTCTAAATAACCCTAGATCTAGAATTGGGACGGGTAAAAGAGGGAGTTCAAATGTTATTCTCTCATGTGGTTTGGAACCACATTAAAGAAATAATAAGGGGAGGTTGGTTGGAGGTGACTGGGTGGGTCACTTGATTGGGAGTACTTTTGTGGGCTTAGATGGAGGTGAAGGGGCGGCGTTGGTTGGAGGTGTAGACCACTTGATTGTGGGTGAGTTGGTGGGGTTGGCTAGTGGTATGACCCCCGTGGTTGGAGGTAGGTGGGCGGGGAAGGTAGACCCTCCTAAGCGCTCTCTTCATATCCCACCATGACTCGATGGGCCTTAGCCTCCTATCTTCCCGGAAGTATTTGATGTCCCTCCATGTTTCGGCGGCTTCATAGAAAAGTCACATTTGGCAAAGTCAACTTGCATGGGACCAGACATAATGTAACACTCAAAGAAGTCATCCATAACGGCTTCCCACTCTAGGTAGTCACACGGGTCTTCGGAGCCATAGAAGTCCCGGGCTACGGGTCTACAGGGGTGGTCCGGGTGGTTCTCCAATTTTAGATAGTATCGCCACCATGCATAAGATCTGAACGTTTGGTAATCCATGGGACACGGGGAAGCTAGTGGATGGCCATGCCGACAGTTGGTGACAAACACTAGACACGACCCTAACTAATGCATAGTTGGAATGCAGACTCAACTACCAACCTAGACACGACCAAGATTCAGTACCTGGCGGAGTCTAGGGATCCGAAGATCCTCTCACGCGAGTGAATCACCTCTCCGATAGGCGTAACCTAACGGTCGGGCGACAACTTTTTATATACCGAACAATGGTATGCAAATGAGACACCTAAACTTAGACACTTTTTTTAATTTTGTTTTCTACCCTAGACTCAAACTTACACTCTGATACCAAATTGATGCGTTTGCATCGCATCAATTAATTCGGGAACTCCGTCAAATTTCTTTGGCCATAGCCGGTAGCTTCTAGATGCTTTGACAAGTCAAGGGGGACAAATGGACTAAAAAGTCCAAGATGCTTACCAAGCTAGTCAAGGGGGCGCCCCCCCCTCTTAGTAATTATTTAATGTGGTTCCAAACCAAATGGGAGAATAAGATTTGAACTCCCTCTTTTACCCCTCCCAATTCTAGATCTAAGGTTATTTAGAGTCTTTTTACATTTATTATAAGTAGCTTGTATTTCACATTTAATAGAATTCATGAAGTGAACATTTGTGAAATTTGGTTGGAGCTCCAAGGAGGGTGCGCCCCTCTCCCCTCTCTCCCTACTGTTCTTCTTCTTCCTCCAGCATTCCAGGGTGTGAGACCCTTTCTACCTCTCCCTCTCATCCTCTGAGTTCTATTTCTGCCGCCGTCGTCGTCGCCATCGCACCGCCATCGCGCCGCCGCCATCATCACCGGAATTCTGTCCAAATCAGGATAGAACCTCATCTCTGGAATTTAATCTTTGGTTCTTGTTGTTTGATCGAGCCCAAACTTTGAGGGCTTGTTCTATCTATCTCCCTTAACCTCCAGTTCAAATTTTGTGTCATTTGGACATTGTTTAGTATTTTTACCTTATTTCTTGTTTCCCCCCTGTAATCTGCCATTCTGCAGATCCACAGGACAATGTCACCCTTTCATGTTTTTTTCACCTCCTTAAACATTTCTAGAAAATCCACAAAAATTCCTCAGTGTTCCTCACGTTTCCCCCTACCTTCCATAATTTTTTCAGCCCTTGGAAACTCATTTACCCCTCGGCCAAAGGTCAGTTTCAGACAGATGCATTTCTGTCCTGAGTGTCAATAATCCGACCCACAGAAAAAACACAGTCTTGCAGAGCCTCCCAATTCTCATCCCTTTGTTGGATCAACCTTAAAAACTTATATGTTGTATATCTGGGAGTCCTCTTTCCAATGCCACTAGTCTTGCCTCGATCTGAGTTTGGATCTGAGAGAATTAATTCTTGCAGGAGAGGCGCGTAGATCTGTTCCCTGTGCAGGTCCAAAATTACAGTCTGGAAAAAATTCACAAATAAATATCAAAAATCAACTTCAGGAGCCACCACTCCCAGGAGTCGACCAGGGACGTCCTGCCAACATTCCAGCCAAGCGGCGCCTTCAGAAGACCTCAGGAAGGTGACGTTCCTTTGGAGGCCACGGCTTGCTATCTAGCGAGTCAGAACCGAGTCGGCGTAGCACCGAGTCGGCGCAAGACCGAGTCGGACCAGCCGGCCGAGTCGGCCCTGAACGCACCTCCAGATTGCTACCCGTCAACCCAGGATCGGTCCTCCTGGGCCCACTTGTATCCGTTTACCTCCCTGCGTGGAGTGGCCAATAAAATTCACCACTGTAATTAAGTTTTAACCGTTGTTACCGGGAGTTACCGTAACTGGCCGGGGTCATCTTCCCCACGCCCAGAGCGTGGAGGTATCGTGTTCGCTCTCTTACTCGGCATTTACTTTACTCGTATTTATTCGTATATGCCGCTGCATGTGATAGGTTATTAGCTCGTTATCATATTGTTATTCACCATTGCGAGAGAGAGAGTGAGTGACCCGTCCCGTGACTCAATCCGAGTTAACGTGGAAAAGCCGATACCCGAGACTCACTGCCGGTTTCTCAACCGCGCACGGTCCAGCGTTTCCCTCGCACAGGGACGATCGCGAGCTAGAGTCCCAGGTCGCGTGTCTGTCCCGCATCAATTTGGTATTAGAGCACCAGTTGAGTCTAGGGTAGTCTTTGTGTCTAAGTCCGCAAAAAGAAAAAAAAAGAGTCTAAGTCTAAGTAGGTCTAAGTGTCTCATTTGGATACCATTGTTCAGTATATCAAAAGGTGTCGCCCGACCGTTAGGTTACGCCTATCGGAGAGGTGATTCACTTGCGCGAGAGGATCTTCGGATCCCCGAGCTCCGCCAGGTACCGAATCTTGGTCGTGTCTAAGTGTGTAGTCGAGTCACATGCCAACTTTGCATTAGTGTTTAGGGTCGTGTCTAGTGTGTTGTCGCCACGTGTCGGCATGTCCACCCAATAGCTTCCCCGTGTCCCATGGATCCCCAAGGGCACACATCATATGAATGGTGGCAACACACCCGGGGATGGGGAATCCAACCCCACCACATCCGTAGGCCCGAAGCCTCGGACTTTTATGGATCCAAGGTCCCGAGTGACTACCTCCAATGGGAAGCCGCTATGGACAACTACTTTGCATGTTATACTATGTCCGAGGTCAGGCAATTCTCTTTTGCCAAGGAGAGGCTTCTTCACGAGGCCGCCGAAAAGTGGGATTACATTGAACGCTTGAGAGAAGTTAGGAGGCAGTGGCCCATCGAGTCGTGACATGAAATGAAGAAGGAGCTTAGGAAGGTTTACCTACCCGGCTCGGTCACCTCCAACCGACCCTACCCAATCACTTCCAATCAAGTGGGTCTTAGTCGGAGGCAAAGAGCCCCACACGTAGATGAGCCTAGACCCAAGCCAAGGCCCGTTGATTACGGGCGAGTCCACCCCGATACCCCTACTCTCACCCGCACCGTTGCCGAACTTGTGCAAATGATTTCGGATCAGGTGGATAGGAGATGTGCCTATTTTGAGTCGCAGGCCTCCCCTTACCCACCTTCTAGGCCGGAGGTAGCCATGCCCGAGCCTAGGGAGGCCATAGCCGGTAGCGCCAACCCGGCCCCACCTACGGGGTCCCAAGGACCACATTTCCTCCAAGAGGACATACCTTCCTCACCTATGAGAGCTCCTTTGCCGCCACCCTCCCATCTTTATCTGGAGCCACCTCAGCCTGAGCCACCCGTGTTTCTAACGGGAACGCTTTTCATAGCCGAGCCGCTTCTTAGCTGGCTCAAGGATGGCTTGGTCCCTACCCCACCTTGCTATCCAGCCATGGACCCCACCTTACCTATAGTGCCCGTCAACTCCTACCACACGACATTCCGGTCTAGTCACCATGTTGATATCTTGAGTGACCTTATTATGGGTCTACACCGGCAATGGACGTTGACACACTTATTGGCCCGAGGCTTCGACCAACCCACTAGACGTAGCTTCACCCATCTGGCCTTCGGGTCCATTACCTCCGTGTGCACCGTGGGTTGTGTCACCATGGAGATTCTCCTATTCCTTCCCTTGCCGGCCGAGCCAACCTTCATACCTTTTTGCCCGAAGGAGGAATCATACCTCCTATATAAGATCACCATCCCATCTCCCCTCATGGATGAAGGTGACCATCTACACCTTCAAGATTTCCAAATGTGGTAGGGGAGTTTTAACGAGAGGATGAGAATTGGTTGACCATAGCGGTAGAAAATGTCCAGCGAGTCAGGACCGAGTCGGCGCAAGACCGAGTAGGACCAGTAGGCCGAGTTTGCCCCAAACGCCCGTCCAATTGTGTAGGACGATTCAACGAATTCTTAGATCAGAAGCTTGAGATTTTCGTGCTTATCTCCGGATGAAAATCTCAGGAACATTGAAGAATACACTGATCAATTGTACCCTAGACTTCGAGTGGAGCGTACTCTGCACTTCCATGTTCGGTGACGCATCCACCGGAGCTACTCGAGCAGCCGCACCCCTTACTCGATGGGGTCGAGTTCTTCCCACCCGGGGAGAATTGATGGGAACATCAGAGCAAGAGCACTGACATTTTCATTTGTATTTGTGTCCTTTGGTTTATTTTTATATCCTTGGGAAAGCATATGTGCAATTGTAAGGCTTTATAAGCCAATTTGTCACTCCCTAGGATTCTTTGGGTTTTTGTACAAAATATCAGTAGGTCCAGCAAGGGGGCCCCCACTCCTTCCCCATTAGTCTACCTAAGTCATAGGGGTCCATGTGGGGCTGGTCAACCATCCTAGGTGGCTTCTAGATACTTTGACAAGTCAAGGGGGACAAATGGACTAAAAAGTCCAAGATGCTTACCAAGCTAGTCAAGGGGGCGCCCCCCCTCTTAGTAATTCTTTAATGTGGTTCCAAACCACATGGGAGAATAATATTTGAACTCCCGCTTTTACCCCTCCCAATTCTAGATCTAGGGTTATTTAGAGTCTTTTTACATTTATTATAAATAGCTTATATTTCACATTTAATAGAATTAATGAAGTGAAAATTTATGAAATTTGGTTGGAGCTCCAAGGAGGGTGCGCCCCTCTCCCCTCTCTCCCTGTTGTTCTTCTTCTTCCTCCAACATTCCAGGGTGTGAGACCCTTTCTACCTCTCCCTCTCATCCTCTGAGCTCTATTTCTGCCGCCGCCGCCATCGCGCCGCCGCCATCATCATCGGAATTCTATCCAAATCAGGATAGAACCTCATATCCAGAATTTTATCTTTACTTATTATTGTCTGATCAAGCCTAAACTTTGAGGGCTTATTCTACTTATCTCCCTTAACCTCCAGTTCAAATTTCGTGTCATTTGGACATCATTTAGTATTTTTACCTTATTTCTTGTTTCCCCCCTGTAATCTGCCATTCTACAGATCCACGGGACAGTGTCACCTATTCGTATTTTTCCCACCCCCTTAACAATTTCTGGAAAATCCAAAAAAAATTCCTCAATATTCCTCATGTTTCCCTCTACCTCCCATAATTTTGTTAGACCCTAGAAAAAAATCATTTACTCCTCGGTCAAAGGTCAATTTCAGGCAGATCTCTTTTGTCCTGAGTGTCTGTAAACCGACCCACAGAAAAAAACACAGTCTTGTAGAGCCTCCCATTTCTCATCCCTTCGTTGGATCTACCTACACAAACTATATGTTGTAGATATGGTAGTACTCTTTCCAACGCCACCGGTCTTGCCTTGATCTGATTTTAGATCTGAGAGAATTAATTCTTTCCGCCGAGGCGCGCAGATCTGTTCCCTGTGCAGGTCCGAAATTATAGTCTGGGAGAAATTAACAAATAAATACCAAAAGTCAACTTCCGTGACCGCCACTCCCAAGAGTCGAGCAGGGACGTCCCGCCAACGTTCCAGCCAAGTGGCGCCTCCAGAAGATGTCAGGAAGGTGACATTCCTTTGGAAGTCTTTGCTTGCTGTCCTGCGAGTCAGGACCGAGTCGGCGCAGTACCGAGTCGACGCAGGACCGAGTCGGAGCAGCATGCCGAGTTTGCCCCAAACGCCCGTCCAACTTGCTGCCCGTCAACCCAGGATCGGTCCTCCTGGGCCCACTTGTATCCCTTTACTTCCCTGCGTGGAGTGGGGAATAAAATTCACCATTGTAATTAAGTTTTTACCATTGTACCGGGAGTTACCGTAACTGGCCGGGGTCGTCTTCCCCACGCCCAGAGCGTGGAAGGTATCGTGTTCGCTCTCTTACTCGGCGTTTGCTTTACTCGTATTTATTCGTATATGCCGCTGCATGTGATAGGTAACTAGCTCGATATCTTTTTTATCATCGTTGCGAGAGAGCGAGAGTGACCCATCCCGTCACTCAATCCGGGTACACGCAGAAAGTCGATACCTGAGACTCACTGTCGGTTTCTCAACCGCGCACGGTCCCACGTCTTCCCTCGCCTAGGGGCGATCGCGAGCTAGAGTCCCAAATCGCGTGTCCATCCCGCATCAATTTAGTATCAGAGAGAATTAATTGATGGGGACATCAGAGCAAGAGCACTGACATTTTAATTTGAATTTGTGTCCTTTAGTTTATTTTTATATCCTTGGGAAAGCATATGTGCAATTGTAAGGCTTTATAAGCCAATTTGTCACTCCCTAGGATTCTTTGGGTTTTTGTGAAAAATGTCAGTAGGTCTAGCAAGGGGGCCCCCATTCCTTCCCCATTGGTCCACCTAAGCTATAGGGGTCCATGTGGGGCTGGTCAACCATCCTAGGTAGCTTCTAGATGCTTTGACAAGTCAAGGGGGACAAATGGACTAAAAAGTCCAAGATGCTTACCAAGCTAGTCAAGGCGGCGCCCCCCCCTCTTAGTAATTCTTTAATGTGGTTCCAAACCACATGGGAGAATAAGATTTGAACTCCCTCTTTTACCCCTCCATATTCTAGATCTAGGGTTATTTAGAGTCGTTTTACATTTATTATAAATAGCTTGTATTTCACATTTAATAGATTTAATGAAGTGAAAATTTATGAAATTTGGTTGGAGCTCCAAGGAGGGTGCGCCCCTCTCTCCCTGATGTTCTTCTTCTTCATCCAACATTCCTAGGTGTGAGACCCTTTCTACCTCTCCCTCTCATTCTCTGAGTTCTATTTCTGCCGCCGCCGCTATCGCACCGCCATCGCGCCGCCGCCATCATCGCCGAAATTCTGTCTAAATCAGGACAGAACCTCATCTCCAGAATTCTATCTTTGGTTCTTGTTGTCTGATCGAGCCCAAACTTTGAGAGGTTGTTCTACCTGTCTCCCTTAACTTCCAGTTCAAATTTCGTGTCATTTGGACATCGTTAATATTTTTATCTTATTTCTTGTTTCCCCCCTGTAATCTGCCATTCTGCAGATCCACGGGACAATGTCACCTATTCGTATTTTTTCCACCCCCTTAAAAATTTCCAAAAAATCAACAAAAATTCCTTAGTGTTCCTCACGTTTCCCCCTACCTCCCATACTTTTGTTAGCTCATGGAAAAAAAATCATTTACTCCCCAGTCAAAGGTCAGTTTCAGGCAGATCCCTTCTGTCCTAAGTGTCTATAAGCCGACCCACAGAAAAAAACACAGTCCTACAAAGCCTCCCATTTCTCATCTCTTCATTGGATCGACCTACAAAAATTATATACTGTAGATCTGGGAGTCCTATTTCCAACGCCACCAGTCTTGCCTCGATCTGATTTCAGATCTGAGAGAATTAATTCTTTTCGCCGAGACGTGCAGATATGTTCCCTATGCAGGTCCGAAATTGCAGTCCGGGAGAAATTCACAAATAAATACCAAAAGTCAACTTCCGCAACCGCCTCTCCCAGGAGTCGACCAGGGATGTCCCGCCAACGTTCCAGCCAAGCGTCGCCTCCTGAAGATCTCAGGAAGGTGACGTTCCTTTGGAAGTCTTTGCTTGTTGTCCAGCGAGTCAGGACCGAGTAGGCGCAGTACCGAGTCGGTGCAATGCCGAGTCAGACCAGCATGCCGAGTTTGCCACAAACGCTCGTCCAACTTGCTGCCCGTCAACCCAGGGTCGGTCCTCCCGGGCCCACTTGTAGCCCTTTACCTCCCTGTGTAGAGTGGGCAATAAAATTCACTATTGTAATTAAGTTTTTACCATTGTATCGGGAGTTACCGTAACTGGCCGGGGTCGTCTTCCCCACGCCCGGAGCGTGGAGGTATCATGTTCGCTCTCTTACTCGATGTTTGCTTTACTCGTATTTATTCGTATATGCCGTTGCATGTGACAGGTAACAAGCTCGATATCTTTTTTTATCACCGCTGCGAGAGAGCGAGAGTGACCCGTCCCGTGACTCAATCCAAGTACACGCGGAAAGCCGATACCCGAGACTCATTGCTGGTTTCTGAACCGCGCACGGTCCCATGTCTTCCCTCGCTTAGGGGCGATCGCGAGCTAGAGATCCAGGTCACATGTCTGTCCCGCATTAATTTGGTATCAGAGCCAGGTTGAGTCTAGGGTAGTATTTGGTTCAAAACTCCAAACAAAAAAAGAGTCATCTAAGTCGAGTCTAAGTTTAAGTCGGTCCGAGGTTGCATCGCATACCTTTATTAAGTATATCAAAAGGTGTTCCCGGAATGATAGGTTACGCCTATCGGGAAGGTAGCAGCCTTGTGTGAGTGGATCTTCGGATCGATTAGCTCCGCCTTGTACCAGATCTTGGTTGTGTCTAGGTGTGTAGTCGAGTCTCATTTCAACTTTGCATTTGCATCGCATTCTAAGTCGTGCCTAGGTGCTTGCTTTAGTTGGCATAACATTTTTCTTATAAAACAAAAATAAAAAAAATGGCCTTGCATGTCCATTCCTAGGGATCCATTCCCACCTTTTTGGCAACTATGGCCAACCCATGCCGACCCGTCCAAGGTGATAGGTCCGTGTCCGAGTATATCCGGGACTATGATAAGTACCGGTTAGAATATGGGGTTGGAGAGGAGAGCACCACGACTGCCTTTCAGTTCCGGAGAGGTTTGCGGTTTCACATCCAAATCGAATGTCTTATCCGTGATGCGTTCTCTCTGGCGCAGTCCTATAAGGTCGCTCTAGAGGTCGAGCCATTAGAGTCTCGGTTTAATGATGCCCTACAGCGAGCAGATGCTGCTCTACAGCGAGCATCCACCTCTCAGCTGAGTCCCGAGCCGGTCAGACCCCCACCCCAACCGGGGAATCCTTCACCACCCTTGGGTGCTCCGTTACCACCCATACCTTCCGATCCTCATCCGGAGCCATCATACTTGGAGCCACCTCATCCCGAGCCACCCGTGTTTCTAACGGGTACACTTTTCATCGTCGAGCCACTTCTTCACTGGCTCAAGGATGGTGTGGTCCCATCTCCTTACCCATCCATGGACCCCACCTTCCCTCTAGTGCCCGTCAACTCCTACCACACGACATTCTGGTCTAGTCACCAGGTTGCTACATTGGGTGACCTTATTTTGGGTGTAGGTTGGCAATGGAAGTTGACGCACTTATTGGCCCGAGACTTCGACCAACCCACTAGTCGTAGCTTCACCCATCCGGCCATAGGGTCCATTATCTCCGTATGCACAGTGGGTAGTGTCACCACGGAGGTTCTCTTGTTCCTTCCCATGCCGGCCGAGCCCGACTTCATTCCCTTTTGCCAAAGGGAGGAATCTTATTTTCTACACATGACCGTCGTCCCACTAAACACAATGTATAATGGTGACTATGAATTTCAAACTTGGGACCATGTCATGGGAGAACCCATATCGAGGGGACACACATTCTTCGATCCCTTCGACCCCTTCCTTAGTGAATCCCTTGACCCACCACATCTCCTCCACTTCTTCGAGGGAGATCACTATCACCCCCTTTCCCCACGGGCCGGGTCGTCTACACCCACAAAGACCGTTCACTTACGAGATACACCATCATATAGGGGAAAGGGAGAAGATGCATTTGGTACCCCTGGCTCTCCCACATCCAAGTCCAATGTGCATGCATGGTCCACCTTAGGATGTCTAAGAGCCCCACATTCCGCCA
The DNA here is from genome assembly GCA_022559845.1 of Amorphophallus konjac. Lineage (NCBI taxonomy): Eukaryota > Viridiplantae > Streptophyta > Magnoliopsida > Alismatales > Araceae > Amorphophallus > Amorphophallus konjac. Next base: position 157,930,556 of record CM040121.1, read on the forward strand.
ACCACCGGTTGCATTTAGTGTATGCATGGCACACATTCGGGTGTCCTGGTCCACCTTTGCATATGCATGAGTCGGACTAACCATAGGTTTGTTTAGGGTCATGTGTCAGTCTTTGTTTCGTACCATTTGTCTGTCGAGTGCATGTGCATACATCGAGTCGAGTTGGTTTTGTACGCTCGCGTTGTTAATCCCTTTCGAGTACGAGACTTGTCGGACTTTGGGATCGGTTCTACGTCACATATCGTATCTAGTCACATAAGGGACAAGCGGTGATTCCTAGGGAGCCTTTGAGCCGCCTCCCTTCATTTGAGAGTGACCCCACCCCGAAGTGTCCACCTCTAGCCTCATTCCCCAGCAACATCTGCATATCGAATCTATACGGGATGAGTAGGTGTCGATTACTTGGAGTGGAGCGTACTCCGTGCTTCCATGTTTGGTGACGCATCCGCCGGAGCTACTCGAGCAGCCGCACCCCTTACTCGACGGGATCGAGTTCTTCCCACCTGGGGAGAATTGATGGGGACATCAGAGCAAGAGCACTGACATTTTAATTTACATTTGTGTCCTTTAGTTTATTTTTATATCCTTGGGAAAGTATATGTGCAATTGTAAGGCTTTATAAGCCAATTTGTCACTCCCTAGGATTCTTTGGGTTTTTGTGAAAAATGTCAGTAGGTACAACAAGGGGGGAGCCCACTCCTTCTCCATTGGTCGACCTAAGCCATAGAGGTCCATGTCGGTCTGGTCAACCATCCTAGGTGGCTTCTAGATGCTTTGACAAGTCAAGGGGGACAAATGGACTAAAAAGTCCAAGATGCTTACCAAGCTAGTCAAGGGGGGGCCCCCCCTCTTAGTAATTCTTTAATGTGGTTCCAAATCACATGGGAGAATAAGATTTGAACTCCCTCTTTTACCCCTCCCAATTCTAGATCTTGGATTATTTAGAGTCTTTTTACATTTATTATAAATAGCTTGTATTTCACATTTAATAGAATTAATGAAGTGGAAATTTATGAAATTTGGTTGGAGCTCCAAGGAGGGTGCGCCCCTCTCCCCTCTCTCCCTGTTGTTCTTCTTCTTCCTCCAGCATTCCAGGGTTTGAGATCCTTTCTACCTCTCCCTCTCAACCTCTGAGTTCTATTTCTGCCGCCGCCGCCATCGCACCGCCATCGCGCCGCCGCCATCATCGCTGGAATTCTGTCCAAATCAGGATAGAACCTCATCTCCGGAATTTTATCTTTGGTTCTTATTGTCTGATCGAGCCCAAACTTTGAGAACTTATTCTATCTGTCTCCCTTAACCTCCAGTTCAAATTTCGTGTCATTTGGACATCGTTTAGTATTTTTACCTTATTTCTTGTTTCCCCCCTGTAATCTGCCATTCTGCAGATCCACGGGACAGTGTCACCTATTCGTATTTTCCCCACCCCCTTAAAAGTTTCTAGAAAATCCAAAAAAATTCCTTAGTGTTCCTCATGTTTCCCTCTATCTCCCATAATTTTGTTAGACCCTAGAAAAAAATCATTTACTCCTCGGTCAAAGGTCAGTTTCAGGTAAATCCCTTCTGTCCTGAGTGTCTGTAAACCGACCCACAGAAAAAAAACACAGTCTTGCAGAGGCTCCCATTTCTCATCCCTTCGTTGGATCTACCTACACAAACTATATGCTGTAGATATGGGAGTACTCTTTCCAACGCCACTGGTCTTGCCTCGATCTAATTTCAGATATGAGAGAATTAATTCTTTCCGCCGAGGCGCGCAGATTTGTTCCCTGTGCAGGTCCTAAATTGCAGTCCGGGAGAAATTCACAAATAAATATCAAAAGTCAACTTCCGCGACCGCCGCTCCCAAGAGTCGACCAGGGACGTCCTGCCAACGTTCCAGCCAAGCGGCGCCTCCAGAAGATCTCAGGAAGGTGACGTTCCTTTGGAAGCCGCGCCTTGCTGTCCAACGAGTCAGAATCGAGTCGGCGCAGCACCGAGTCGGCGTAGTACCGAGTCAGACCAGCAGGCCGAGTTCGCCCCGAACGCCCGTCCAACTTGCTGCCCGTCAATCCAGGGTCGGTCCCCCCGGGCCCACTTCTAGCCCTTTACCACCCTGCGTGGAGTGGGTAATAAAATTCACTGTTGTAATTAAGTGACATTGTCTCTTTGATCTGCAGAATGGCAGATTACAGGGGGGAAACAAAAAATAAGGGAAAATACTAAACGATTTTCAAATGACACGAATTAATTCTGCATTTTAATGGAGGGGGGCACCCCCTTGACTCTATCTCGCGAACGTCGCCTTCCTGATATTTTCGTGGAAGGCGAGTCGGCTCCGACCTCCACGTGTGGAACTTTCTGTCCACGGATCTGAGTTTTGTTTCAGACCTGTGCGTCCCGACGAAAACTGCTGCTGCGATCGGTCCCGACGTCGGATCGACGCGAGACTAGCGCCGTTGGAAAGCTAACTCAAAATCCTTAGATCTATGTCGAGAGAAAGAAATTTGACTTCCTTGGATCAAGCACCTTACTAAGAGGGGGGGGGACATTTACACTCTACCTCTACATATCAGATCTAGTCACATAAGGGACCCAGCGGTGATTCCAAGTGAGTCTTCGAGCCGCCTTCCCTCCTTTGAGAGTGACCCCACCCCAGAGTGTCCACCTCTAGCCTCATTCCCCAACAGCGTGAGCATATCGAATTAATTCTCTCAGCTCGTTTTCAACTTTACATTTGCATCACATTCTAAGTCGTGTCTAGGTGCTTGCATTAGTTGGCATAACATTTTGCTTATAAAATAAAAACAAAAAAAATGGCCTTGCATGTCCATTCCTAGGGATCCATTCCCACCTTTTTGGCAACTATGGCCAACCCATGCCGACCTGTCCAAGGTGATAGGTCCGTGTCCGAGTATATCCGGGACTATGATAAGCACCGGTTGGAATATGGGGTTGGAGAGGAGAGCACCACGACGCCTTTCAGTTCTGGAGAGGTTTGCGGCTTCACTTCCAAATCGAATGTCTTATCCGTGACGCGTTCTCTCTGGCACAGTCCTATAAGGTCGCTCTGGAGGTCGAGCCATTAGAGTCTTTGTTTAATGATCCCCTACAGCGAGCAGATGCTACCCTACGGTGAGCATCCACCTCTCAGTCGAGTCCCGAGCCGGTCGGACCCCCACCCCAGCCGGGGAATCCTTCACCACCCTTGGGTGCTCCATTACCACCCTTACCTTCCGATCCTCATCCGGAGCCATCATACTTGGAGCCACCTCATCCCGAGCCACCCTTGTTTCTAACGGGTACACTTTTCATCGTCGAGCGACTTCTTCACTGGCTCAAGGATGGCGTGGTCCCACCTCCTTACCCATCCATGGACCCCACCTTCCCTCTAGTGCCCGTCAACTCCTACCACACGACATTCCGATCTAGTCACCATGTTGATACATTGGGTGACCTTATTTTGCGTTCAGGTTGGCAATGGAAGTTGATGCACTTATTGGCCCGAGGCTTCGACCAACCCACTAGTCGTAGCTTCACCCATCCGGCCATAGGGTCCATTACCTCCGTATGCACCGTGGGTTGTGTCACCAAGGAGGTTCTCTTGTTCCTCCCCATGCCGACCGAGCCCGACTTCATTCCCTTTTGCCCAAGGGAGGAATCTTATTTTCTACACATGACCGTCGTCCCACCGAACACAATGTATGATGGTGACTATGAATTTCAAACTTGGGACCGTGTCATGGGGGAACCCATATCGAGGGGACACACATTCTTCGATCCCTTCGACCCCTTCCTTAGTGAATCCCTTGACCCACCACATCTCCTCCACTTCTTCGAGGGAGATCACTATCACCCCCTTTCCCCACGGGCCGGGTCGTCTACACCCACCAAGCCCGTTCACTTACGAGATACACCATCATATAGGGGAAAGGGAGAAGATGCATTTGGTACCCCTGGCTCTCCCACATCCAAGTCCAATGTGCATGCATGGTCCACCTTAGGATGTCTAAGAGCCCCACATTCCGCCAACCACCGGTTGCATCTAGTGTATGCATGGCACACATTCGGGTGTCCTGGTCCACCTTTGCATATGCATGAGTCGGACTAACCATAGGTTTGTTTAGGGTCCTGTGTTAGTCTTTGTTTCATACCGTTTGTCTATCGAGTGCATGTGCATACATCGAGTCAAGTCGGTTTTGTACGCTCGCGTTGTTAATCCCTTTCGAGTACGAGGCTTGTCGGACTTTGGGATCGGTTCTATGTCACATATCAGATCTAGTCACATAAGGGACAAGCGGTGATTCCTAGTGAGCCTTTGAGCCGCCTCCCTTCATTTGAGAGTGACCCCACCCCGGAGTGTCCACCTCTAGCCTCATTCCCCAGCAACATCTGCATATCGAATCTATACGGGATGATCAGGTGTCGATTACTTGGAGTGGAGCGTACTCTGCGCTTCCATGTTCGGTGACGCATCCGCCGGAGCTACTCGAGCAGCCGCACCCCTTACTCGATGGGATCGAGTTCTTCCCACTCGGGGAGAATTGATGGAGACATCAGAGCAAGAGCACTGACATTTTAATTTATATTTATGTCCTTTAGTTTATTCTTATATCCTTGGGAAAGTATATGTGCAATTATATGGCTTTATAAGCCAATTTCTCACTCCCTAGGATTCTTTGGGTTTTTGTGCAAAATGTCAGTAGGTCCAGCAAGGGGGCCCCACTCCTTCCCCATTGGTCCACCTAAGCCATATGGGTCCATGTGGGGCTGGTCAACAATCCTAGGTGGCTTCTAGATGCTTTGACAAGTCAAGTGGGACAAATGGACTAAAAAGTCCAAGATGCTTACCAAGCTAGTCAAGGGGGCGCCCCCCCTCTTAGTAATTCTTTAATGTGATTCCAAACCACATGAGAGAATAATATTTGAACTCTCTCTTTTATCCCTCCCAATTTTAGATCTAGGGTTATTTAGAGTCTTTTTACATTTATTATAAATAGCTTGTATTTCACATTTAATAGAATTAATGAAGTGAAAATTTGTGAAATTTGGTTGGAGCTCCAAGGAGGGTGCGCCCCTCTCCCCTCTCACCCTGCTGTTCTTCTTCTTCCTCCAGCATTCCAGGGTGTGAGACCCTTTCTACCTCTCCCTCTCATCCTCTGAGTTCTATTTCTGCCGCCGCTGCCATCGCACCGCCATCGCGCCGCCGCCATCATCGCTGGAATTCTGTCCAAATGAGGATAGAACCTCATCTCTAGAATTTTATCTTTGGTTCTTGTTGTCTGATCAAGCCCAAACTTTGAGAGCTTATTCTATCTGTCTCCCTTAACCTCCAGTTCAAATTTCGTGTCATTTGGACATCGTTTAGTATTTTTACCTTATTTCTTGTTTCCCCCCTGTAATCTACCATTCTGCAGATCCACGGGATAGTGTCACCTATTCGTATTTTTTCCACCCCCTTAAAAATTTCCACAAATCCACAAAAATTTCTCAGTGTTCCTCACGTTTCCCCCTACCTCTCATAATTTTGTTAGCCCCTGGAAAAAATCATTTACTCCTCGGTCAAAGGTCAGTTTCAGGCAAATCCCTTCTGTCCTGAGTGTCTATAAACCTACCCACAGAAAAATCATAGTCTTCTAGAGCCTACCAATTCTCATCCCTTCGTTGGATCGACCTACAAAAATTATATGTTGTATATCTAGTAGTTCTCTTTCCAACGCCACCGGTCTTGCCTCGATCTGATTTCAGATCTGAGAGAATTAATTCTTACAGCCGAGGCGTGCAGATATGTTCCCTGTGCAGGCCCAAAATTACAGTCCGGGAGAAATTAACAAATAAATAGCAAAAGTCAACTTCCGCGACCGCCACTCCCAGGAGTCGACCAGGGACGTCCCGCCAACGTTCCAACCAAGCGGCGCCTCCCGAAGATCTCAAGAAGGTGACGTTCCTTTGAAAGTCTTTGCTTGCTGTCCAGCGAGTCAGGACCGAGTCGGCGCAGTACCGAGTCGGCGCAGGACCGAGTCGGACCAGCAGGCCGAGTTCGCCCTGAACGCCCATCCAACTTGCTTAGGATTAGACCGATTGGCGGCTTGTTCCGCTGTCAGTGACGATCTTGCCTTTGAGTCGTCCGACTCAAGGATCGTTACGTTGCAGGTCTAGTTGCCTTGTCCTGATTCTATTGGCAGTTGTCTTGCTGCCTTAGTGCCTCGTAGTACGTGCGATAGTGCTTCTTTGACTGTTGGTACTACAACACGCTTGTTTTAGAGTCTCTGTGCCTAGTGAGCCTCCGATTGTAGTTGCCCTAAGGCCTTGAGTTACCGACCCGCCTGGCGATGGCGAAGGGGTGTTCCCGTCACACGGTTTGTAAGCTAGTTTCGTGGGCTCCCGACTAGCGGTAGCGTCCTACCGAGGGAGAAAACTAGCTAGAGGACCTAGCTTAGGCAAGAGCCAGTGTGTGCACATGTTGTCAGGGATTGAGGACTTACGTCGACGGGCGTGACCCTGACTAGTTACTTGATTCGGTTGTTCCTGTTTGGTTCACTGCGTGTCTGCGACTCTGCCGTGGCTTCAGCGGTACTGTAGGCGAGACACTCGTGGCATAGTGTAAGGCGTCTGTGGACGCAGCTGGCTGTTCTTCTGGTGAGTAGGTGCTTCCCTCACATGACACGTGACTCTTCGTGACTCTCGGCATTTCTTGTGCGTCGTGACCTTCCCGAGTTAGCCTCTCATGGCCCTACTCGTGGTCAGTGTTGTGTTGTGTGCACGACATTCTAGTCGTGTGTGCCGTTGGGTCTGTCCGTCGTCTGTCTAGATCCTTTATAGACTTTTTGTCTGTCCGTGCAGGTCTTTATCTTAGGCCTGGCGTTGTGTCGACAGATCGGTAACTCCTGACCTTGTCAGATCGGAGTCGCCCTTTTGTCGTTGCTTGGAGTAGTTTGGGGTGTCGAGGTTAGTTTGGAAGCCGCTTGTCTGGTGCGGATTCTCCCCCTTTCCTACTTGTTCCCTACTCCTGTTGTTCCCGTTCTTTTTACAGCTTGGTAGTGTACCTTTTCTTGCTTTGCTACTACTGTTGCTTTCTGTTCCGTTGCTGCGTATTTTTCAATGGGGATCCGCGTGACCCCTACTGAGCCTCTATTTGGAGACTCACCCCTGCTTTTCAGGTGGGTGGCATCGTCTCTATTTGTGGTTCCTGGTGTGGCGCGTCTGTAGTTGCCAGCGGTACCTGCGTCGGGTTTCCCCCGACCACAGTGTACGTTTTTTTCCCGTGGCCTGTACTTGTCTTTAATTTTCTGGACTGGACTCTGATGTAATTGTTAAATTGAACTATTAATTAAAAAGTAATTTTATTTCTGCTACTTTAGCAAACCGATCTAATGAAATTTAATTGCTTACTGTTCTATCTCTGTGGCTTCAATGCACTCTACACATGCCTTTTTCCCTTCGGAGCTTTACCGCTCTTGGGAGGCCTCGCGGGTTCCATGTGGTATCACGTGTATTCGGTAGTCCTACCGGGTATACCTGGTATCTGGGATCCGGGTCGCCACAGATTGGTATCAGAGCAGTGTTCTGAGATGTTCGGAGTTCTTTTCTGAGCTATCAGAGCATTGTTGTGTGAAGTACATGGGAATCCGAGATATTGCAGTATACAGAGTCCTTAAGGTCCAGTACAGGCTTTTGCTGGCTTAGGTGTTGCGATGATTTGTCGCATTGTTTTCACCATGTGTTGTTTAGGTTGCTGTTGACCTTTGGCCTTGGTTTGATGACCGTACACGTTCTCACGTTGTTTTGGTCGTCCCGGCTTGAGTCTGTTCAGCTCCTGATGTGTTTCGCTTCTGTTGAAGTGCTCGATTTGATTCCATGTTTGAGAAGTTGCTCAGGCAAGCTAGGATTTTCCCTTCCTGGTGAGCTTTTGTGGTTGAGCTTATTGCTTTTTGTCCCTTCTGGTGGAATCTTTTCGAGGTTTGCCTTAGAATTGCTATCTTGGCGATGCTTTTGTCCTGTGTCTGCTTAAGTGTGGACAGTGTTTATTCTGAGCCTGATCTGCTCTTTGCTATACGGTTGCTTGGCTTTGGACTGCATTGTGGTGTTAAGAGCTGTTGTGCACCGTCTTTGTCGTGCCGTGTCCAGCGGCCGATGTATTGTGAAGGCTCATTTACCGTTTTCAGGACGTGAAGGTAAGCTGAGATTAACCTTTTCTTTGTGCCTTGTGCTGAAGCTGGTACTCCTCTTCTTTGCGCTTAGGCTTCTTGTGATCTGTTGTTCGCTGGATCAGTACTCGTCGCGTGTTATATTGCGATTTTCATGAATTGCGATGTCGCCATACGTGTGCTGGGATGCGGATACCGAGATATTTTCTGGTGCCTGCGTGCGTTGTTGAGTGCGCAGCTGAAGCATGTGGCCTGGTTACCCACGGGCTCAGGATTGTTGGTGGTAAGATTCTGGCCAGTCGAGAGGTTTGTTCTTTCTCGATGTGACTTTGTCTTGGCTTCCTGTGCCTTGACGTTGTTGTTGCCATGCCATGCTATTATTGGAGGAATTTCTGGTGTTGGCATTGGCATTTGCGAGTGTTAGGGAATCTATCGGCATTCTTTGCTGATTGAGTACCCTCTGTTCTGCATTCTTTCTCTTGGGTGTTGTGCTCTCGAGGCGTGAGCGTGGTCCTTGAGGTGCATTCCCTGAGATTGTCATTTCTCGTTGTTGTGGGTCCCTTCTTGGTGAGCTGCTCGATGCATGACTAGTTCCTTGTGGTCGTGTGTTCAGCTGTTCTTGTGCCTTGATGTGACCTTGCTTGCAGTTGTGTTCCATGGTTCTGTGTTCGGTACGGAGCTGAAATCCTGCAAGTGCTGTTGTTGTCATTTTATTGCTATTTCTCTATGATTTTGTGTCTCTGCCGTGGACCATGGTCTTGTCAGTTAGCGGTGATGTACTCTCCTTCCTAGAGTTAGCTTGCGACTCGATCAGACGTAATATCTGAGTGAGTGCTGACTTGATTGTGTTTGTGGTCCGGTGCTGTTGTCGTTGGCATCTTTTGTGCCAGGTGTTCTCTGTCACCTTTGGCACTGGAGCCGATGATGGGGTCGAGCTGTCAGCTGACAGGACTGTGTTTCCCTATGTAAGCTGCTGCTTGCCGTGCTATCGTTGTGTTCTTCGGTATCGATTGTCTGTTGTTGTGGCATGTGTCGTGTCTCCATTTCCGGTGAGACGTAAGCGACGTTGCCTCGTTTTGGAGGTGTCTGACTTGTGTTCACTTGTGTCGTGCTCGATCCAGAGCGTGTGCTCGTGATTATAGTCTAATGATGTTCCTCTGAGCTGTGTTTCTCGAGATTTGTGTCGTTTCCGCAGTTGTGCTATCGGGTTCTTCTTCCCTGCTTACCCTTGCTAGTCCTTAAATTTCAAGGATGAAACTTCTTAAAGGAGGGGAGGATGTAATGTCCCGGATCTTTGCTGGATCCTTAGTAGGTCTGGTTAGATCTTTATTGGATCTTTCGGATCAGTTTCGGTGAGTTTCGGTTCGCTTTTGTGGCTTCCGAGTTGAGCTTTACGAACCATGTGGGTTTTTCTCTCGTACTAGTTACGGAACCCTATGGTGAGTTTACTTGTCAGTTCATCAACTCGCTGATGCTACAACGACGATGTACTCTTCGAGCTGATCGTTTTGACTATTTTTACGTATTTTTCGGAGTTAGGCCTAAAAATTGAATTTTTCAGAAATTAGGAAAATTCCTAATTTCTTTTCCTATTTCTTTTCCTTCCTCTCTCCTCCCATCTCATTTCGCCGCCGCCTCTCCCTCTCTTCGTTTTCTCTCCTCTCGAGCTTCCTTGGCTCCGGCTACAGACGGAGGACCTAGGGGCACGTGCTGGGGATGCTGTGGAGCTGATTGGGTGTGCGACGAGCGAAGATGGAGTGGTTTTGGCGCGATCCTGAACGGTGGATTCAAAGCCGGCGTTTGAGCTCGCGACGCAGTTTTCGGCGCGGTTTAGTCCCTACGGGGCATGGTTTCTTCGGTGGAGGTAGGGTGACGGATCACCACTTCTCCCTACCCGTTTTCCCTGCCATTGCATGTTGTTTGGCGTGGAAACGGCTAAGTTTGGGCTTGTTTAGCCTAAACCGTGATTTTCAAGTTTTGTAGGGTTCGCCGGAAAACGGCAACCATTCGCGGCGTAGTTAGTATCAAATTGACCGTTGGGATGTCTGGGTCCCATTCATGTTAGTTTCGTGTCGGTCGGTTGTCATTCGAGGCCGGTAGGAGTCCGGGAACCTCGGTGACTTATTTTGGGTCGATTCGTTAGAATCTCCCCGATCTTGCGTTTTAGCGCGTGCATGTGGACTTTTTAGCCTCCAAATATTGTTTGCCATCGTGTAGCTTTGTTTCCCTTGCGCTTCGGCGTGAATAGGGCGTGGAACGGCCCAATTTGGCGTTTCCACTGTTTTCCCGCTGTGGCCGGTGTAGCGATCGTATCAGAGACCGTCACAGTCTCTGACGGCCCTATGATAGACCGCCACAGCGTCTGTTCGTTTTATAGTTTTCGTGGCTGTGGGAGTGTGACCGCCCAGGTGTGGTGCGTCACACCTCCCTGATGCGTCCGGGTGTATGCGTCATAGCTATTTTGTCATCTTGTGTTTTGGTTAAGTCGATTCTTCTAACGCGCCTGCCCTGGTGCGTCAGGCTCGCGTAACGCGCCTACCCCAGGCCGTTACGTTCTGTTTGACCGGATTTGACCGGGTCAGTCAGTTCGTGTAGCGGTTGTGCCCCTGTGCGTCACAGCTGTGTAACGCGCCTGCCCCAGGCCGTTACACTCTATTTGGCTGAGCTGGGTGGCTGTCCGTTAGCTCTAACGGCCCTGCCCCCGTGCGTCACGGCGTTGTAACGCGTCCATCGTGGACCGTTACGCGATGTTTGTCTGAGGTTTCAGACTTAGGTCTGTTGGCCCTGACGCGTCTGCTCCCGTGCGTTAGGTTGGCGTAACGCGCCTATCGTTGTGCGTTAGGTCGCTGTAATGCGCCTGCCCTGGTGCGTTACGTGGTTCGCGTTTTGGTTTTATGCCTGTTGGCTCTGATGCGCCCGCCCTGGTGCGTCAGGCACCTGTAACGCCCCTGTTGTGGTGCGTTACAGCCCTATTGTGGCCGTGATGGCCGTTGGGTGTTCGGTGTTCGCCCGTGTGTTGGGAAGTCATAGGTTGGTGTTCTAGGGCTGTGTTTGTGTGGCAGTGGTCTTCTGGATCGGTCAGTTTAGGTGACTGGGTGCGGTCTTTTCCCTGACTGCGACAGTTCCCTAACGACGCAATCTAGAATTGCCAATGTCATTGTCTCTGGTTGTGTGGCGGCTGTTCCTTGACTGCTGGGTCTGCCTAGTGGTTGAATGACAGTCCGTTCTGCCAGAGCGTGGTTTTTGTCGTTTCAGTTTCTGCTTGTCTTGGCTTGGTCTCGTGGTTTGCCCGTGACCCGTGGGTGTCTGTTGACGTCCTATGAGGGAAGTAACCATGATGGGACAGCCAGGAGTGCTTGTGCATGCCGTGTTTTGTGTCGGTGTCGTCTAGCTCCGGTCAACCGGGGGTTACCCAGGGGTTGACAGGTAGCTTTGTGTGTCTCGGCAGTTTTGTCCAGCTCAAGACATTGGTTCTGGATACCTCGAGGTATCGCCTTACCTCGGTCCGTGTGTCCAGGCGTGTCTGAGGGTCCTCGGTGTTCCCTCAGGTCTCCGTGAGTCATTTTCTCCGGAGTGTTATTTTGCGTGGCTTAGGATTAGACCAATTGGCGGCTTGTTCCGCTGTCAGTGACGATCTTGCCTTTGAGTCGTCCGACTCAAGGATCGTTACGTTGCAGGTCTAGTTGCCTTGTCCTGAGTCTATTGGCAGTTGTCTTACTGCCTTAGTGCCTCGTAGTATGTGCGACAGTGCTTCTTTGACTGTTGGTACTACAGCACTCTTGTTTTAGAGTCTCTGTGTCTAGTGAGCCTCCGATTGTAGTTGCCCTAAGGCCTTGAGTTGCCGACCCGCCTGGGGATGGCGGAGGGGTGTTCCCGTCACACGGTTTGTAAGCTAGTTCCGTGGGCTCCCGGCTAGCGGTAGTGTCCTACCGAGGGAGAAAACTAGCTAGAGGACCTGGTTTAGGCAGAGCCAGTGTGTGCACACGTTGTCAGGGACTGAGGACTTACGTCGACGGGCATGACCCTGACTAGTTACTTGATTCGGTTGTTCCTGTTTGGTTCACTGCGTGTCTGCGACTCTGCCGTGGCTTCAGCGGTACTGTAGGCGAGACACTCGTGGTGCAGTGTACGACGTCTGTGGACGCAGCTAGCTATTCTTCTGATGAGGAGGTGCTTCCCTCACGTGACACGTGACTCTTCGTGACTCTCGGCGTTTCTTGTGCATCGTGACCTTCCCGAGTTAGCCTCACGTGGCCCTACTCGAGGTCAATGTTGTATTGTGTGCACGACGTTTTAGTCGTGTGTGCCGTCGGGTCTGTCCGTCGTTTGTCTAGATCCTTTCTAGACTTTTTGTCTGTCCATGCAGGTCTTCGTATTAGGCCTGGCGTTGTGTCGACAGATCGGTAACTCCTGACCTTGTCAGATTGGAGTCGCCCTTTTGTCGCTGCTTGGAGTAGTTTGGGGTGCCGAGGTTAGTTCGGCAACCGCTTGTCTGGTGCGGATTCTCCCCCTTTCCTACTTGTTCCCTACTCCTGTTGTTCCCGTTCTTTTTACAGCTTGGTAGTGTAGCTTTTCTTGCTTTGCTACTACTGTTGCTTTTTGTTCCGTTGCTGCGTATTTTTCAGTGGGGATCCGCGTGACCCCTACTGAGCCTCTATTTGGAGACTCACCCCTACTTTTCAGGTGGGTGGCATCGTCTCTGTTCGTGGTTCCTGGTGTGGCGCATCTGTAGCTGCCAGCAGTACCTGCGCCGGGTTTCCCCCGACCATAGTGTACGTTTTTTTCCTGTGGCCTATACTTGTCTTTAATTTTCTGGACTGGACTCTGATGTAATTGTTAAATTGAACTGTTAATTAAAAAGTAATTTTATTTCTGCTACTTTAGCAAACCGATCTAATGAAATTTAATTGCTTACTGTTCTATCTCTGTGGCTTCAATGTACTCTACACATGCCTTTTTTCCTTCGGAGCTTTACCGCTCTTGGGAGGCCTCGCGGGTTCCATGTGGTATCACGTATATTCGGTAGTCCTACCGGGTATACCTGGTATCCGGGATCCGGGTCACCACAGGTAACTAGCTCGATATCTTTTTTTATCACCGCTGCGAGAGAGCGAGAGTGACCCGTCCCGTGACTCAATCCGAGTACATGCGGAAAGTCGATACCCGAGACTCACTGTTGATTTGTCAACCGCGCACGGTCCCACGTCTTCACTCGCTTAGGGGCTATCACGAGCTAGAGTTTCAGGTCACGTGTCCGTCCTGCATCAAGAACTCCCTGTGCTCTGGAATGGGCGACCATTCCACTGCCACCAATTGAATGAGCGTCCTCTGTACAGGTGCCAATTCTTTCTGTCCCTATGTACTGTTCACAGAATGTGTGCCCCTCTGTAAGGGCTCTAATTCTATAAATAATGGCTGCCAGAAGGGCGTTAATTCTATAATCTGTGGCAGCCCTAGAGGCGCCAATTCCACCCAAATTTCTGATATTGTCATGCGTTCTGTGGTGTTTTAATCATGGTTCATCCCTACATGATAATCTGTCCTTGAACTCTATTCCATTAGATCAACCTTATGTTCCTATAATGGTTTACTCTTTTGGAATTCTCCATATTGGCTATATACTAGAGTGGATGTCGAATAAATACATGACTCAATGCTGGCGTTAATGGGGCCCGATCTGGTCCTGGGAGGAGCACCCGAAAGTACTAGTGGCCATGGGAGCTATATTGATCACGGTGTGGCATTGCACCGAAGTACTTGTCGTTCTAGATATAAGGCATTCCACTCACTCTCTCGTGATATTACTTGCGTGCTTGACTTGACTTGCGTGGCCCGGAATGGGCGAGTACTTGCTTGGTTGACATAGCCAATTCTAGTAACACATACTTGATATTACATGCTTGAACAATGATTCTTACTTTCCTCGAAAATTGTGCAAACACTTGGTAGTACCTATTTGTTACCTTGAAATTATGTGATATTCTTCTCTAGAGTTCTTGATATCTTGCTCGTCCATCACGCATAGCTATACCTGCATTGCATGCAACATATAATTACCTAAAGATTACTACATCTTGAGATATAATTCCTATTGAGCGTTCGCTCACCCAGTTTCATTCCAACATTTTTCAGGTAACTCGAATAGGGACAACCGTACGGATGAGAATGAGACCGAGTGAAGAGAGTAGAGCTTTCGCACGTCGAGCCGTTGCTGAGTCGTGTCTAGCCATGTCCTGTCTTCTTTATTTAAGTCCTAAGTCATTGTTCTTTTTGTCATTTGAGTCTAGTGGTGGAATCTTGTTAAGGCTTGTAGCCTTGTAGTTTGATTTCGATAATGGATGTTATGGATTGGAAATATTTGTCGTTATTAATGATTGGTTAAGTTGTGGAATTTAATGATGGTCATTGTTATGTTTCCATGTCTTTTACGCACTCTATTTTTGTGTCGAAAATCTTATTGCTCTGATTGACATGATCGATATAAACTCATAACGCATACCGAGATCCTTCCGCGCTCGGGGCATGACATGATCATTTTCAACAGGAGTGATGCTCGCCTCTAGGGAACCCATAGGTTACCTGATCATTTTCAAGAGGAGCAGTGCTCGCCTCTAGGGAACACGTAGGTTACCTGATCATTTTCAAGGGGAGTAGTGCTCACCTCTAGAGAACCTGTAGGTTCCCTGATCATTTTCAAGGGGAGCGATGCTCGCCTCTAGGGAACCCATAGGTTACCTGATCGTTTTCAAGGGTAGTAGTGCTCAGCTTTAGGGAACCCGTAGGCTACCTTGGTTGAATACGGTCGGTGACGCTTTACTGGAAGAATTTTTTGAGATTGACAGAATTCCATGTCCTGGGAACCTCTCGCCGCCCCAGCGTTGCCAGCATGTATGCTCCTTTGCTGAGTACTTCAGTTATCCTGTATGGGCCTTCCCAATTTGGTGTGAGCTTTCCAACGGCCCCCCTGGGGTCTGCTACGCTTGCTCGCCGTAGTACCAAATTTCCAGGAAAGAAGTGTCGTTCCTTGACTCGGGCATTGTATTATTGGGCCAGCTTTTGTTGATATGGTACGAGTTTTACTTGGGCGCTTGCTCTATCTTCTTCAAGTAGATCCAAGTTTTGTCGTATTGCCTGGTTGTTCCTGGCTTCATCGAAGTGTCCCACTCGCAGCGAGCGGTTGGATATCTCCACTGGAACTATTGCCTCTGCCCCGTATGCGAGGTGGAAGGGCGTTTCACCCGTAGTGGCTCTGGCAGTAGTCCTGTGGGCCCACAGGATGCTCAGAATTGAGTCGATCCATGAGTCGCCTGCTTGATCCAATCGGGTTTTGATACCATGAAGGAGTGTTCTGTTGGCGTTTTCCACCAATCCGTTGGCTTGAGGGTGCCCTACTAAAGTATAGTGATTCCAGATTCCTAGTTCCAAGCACTTCTCCTGGAAGGCAGTGCTCGTAAATTGTCTACCATTTTCGGCCATGAGAACTCTTGGGATACCGAACTGGCAGATGATGTTTCGTAGCACAAACTTCCACGTTGCTTCGCTTGTGATCTTCCCTAAGGGTTCAGTCTCGACCCATTTGGTGAAATAGTCAATAGCGACCATGAGGAATTTCTTCCTCCCTTGTGCTTTGGGGAAGGGGCCCAAGATGTCTACCCCCCACAGAGCAAATGGGCGAGGTTCCATCAGGGTGCGTAGTTGCGTAGCCAGTTGGTGGTGCAGATTGGAGAATTTTTGGCATTGAGTACTTGAGGCAATCTTGCTGCAAAGTAGGCCACCAGTACCCTTGCCGGATCAGTGTCCGTGCGAGTGCTCACCCCCCCACGTGGCTTCTGCAGAGTCCTTCGTAGATCTCCTAGATAGCCTGCTTGGCTTCTGTGGGGAACAAGCACTTTAGCAGTGGGGCTGAGAGGGATCAACGGTACAGCCGACCATTTACCATTGCGAAGTGGGCTGCTTGTGCTCGCGTGCATCGGGCTTCGGCGCAGTCGCTTGGGAGCTGTTGTCGTAGGAGAAAGTCCAATAGGGGATCCATCCAGGAAGGCTCATAGTCGATGGCATTCACCTGAGGTGTTGGTTCTTCTATGCTCGGTGTTGCTAGCTCCTCTACCAAGATTGATCTTGAGCTGGAAACCGTGGGGGCAGACGCCAAACGAGACAGGGCTTCTGCTCAGATGTTTTCTTCTCTAGGGATGTAGACCACTTCGAAGTGGGAGAACTCTTTCATCGCGGCCCTGGCCTTCTCCAGATACTTGATCATCGATGCTTCGCGTGCCTCGTATTCTCCCTGAACTTGACTAGCGACGAGCATAGAGTCGTTGTATTCCCTTACACTGGTCGCCCCCAGGTGTTTGGCCATTCGCAGCCCTGAGAGTAATGCTTAATACTCGGCTGCATTGTTCATGGTTGGGAAGTTGAAGCGGAGGGCATACTGGAGCTCTATCCCCTTTGGCGATAGTAGGACTAGTCCTGCTCCGCTACCAGCTGCGCAAGATGATCCATCAACATACAGTTCCCATGTAGGTCCCGAGGACTGCTCAGGCAGGTCTTTAGCAGGTAATGTGCACTCAGCGACGAAGTCGGCGAGGGCCTGAGCCTTTATTGCAATCCTCGGGCGAAACTTGATGTCGAACTCCCCCAACTCGATTGCCCATTTGACCAATCTTCCTGATGCGTCAGGGTTCTGGAAGACCTGACGTAGGGGTTGGTCGGTGAGGATGACGATTGGGTGAGCCAGAAAGTACGGTCGCAGCTTACGGGCGGCCGTGACTAGGGCTAGGGCGAACTTTTCAATCCGCGAGTACCAAAATTCTGGTCCTTATAGTGCTCGACTGACGTAGTAGATGGGCTTCATGACACCAGCTTCCCCTCGGACGAGCACGACACTCATCGTGCTCGGCGTTACCGACAGATATATGAGTAGTTGCTCTCCTTTATGCTATTTGGAGAGGACGGGAGGAGAGGCTAGGTATTGCTTTAGTTCTTCGAATGCCTGCTCGCACTCTTGGTCCCAGTCGACCTGTCCTATGTTCTCCGGCGCCTTGTTGGCTTGCTTGAGTAGTCGGAAGAAAGGAAGGCATCTCTCAGCCACTCGGGACAGAAACCGAGTCAGGGTGGAGATGCGGCCCGTGAGGCACTACACGTCTCTTACTCGCCCCGGCCATTTCATCTCTAGAACCGCCCGGATCTAGTTAGCATTAGCCTCTATTCCTCTATGGGTGACGAGGAATCCGAGGAATTTTCCTGATTTCACACCGAACGCACATTTACTCGAGTTGAGTTTCATATTGTACCTCCTGAGTGCTGCGGACGTTTCTGCTAGGTCGTCCAGGTGTTCGACTGCACGGGTGCTTTTCACGATAATGTCGTTAATGTTGACCTCCATGTTGTGGCCGATCTGAGAGTCGAACCTATAGTTGACGAGGCGCTGAAAAGTTGCTCCCGCGTTCTTTAATCTGAACGGCATGCGCGTGTAGCAATATAGGCCGTGGTTGGTGACGAACGCTGTCTTGTCTTGGTCGGACTCGTGCATGCTAATTTGATGGTACCCGGAATAGGCATCCAGAAAACTCAGCATCTCGTGCTCGGCCGTTGTGTCGACCAGCTGGTCAATTCAAGGCATGGGGAAGCTATCTTTAGGCGTAGCTTTGTTGAGGTCGGTGTAATCCACACACATCCACCACTTCCCATTGCTCTTGGGAACCAGGACCACATTTGCCACCTAGTCGGGGTACCAGGTGGGCCTAAGTAGCCCTAAGCGCAACTTCTCGCTCACTTGCTCTTTGATGATGGCTTGTCACTCGGGGTTACAACGCCTTCAGCGTTGCTGGAGCGGTCGGCAGGTTGGATCCAGCTTGAGCAGGTGGGTAATGACCTATGGTGGGATCCCGGGGAGTTCATCCTCGGACCAAGCAAACTTGTCTTGGTTGGCTGTGAGGAAGTTCGTGTAAGCCTTCTTTTCTTACTCGGATAGGGTAGCCCTGATCCTAAGAATTCTGCTTGGATCTTCTCCCACTTGGATGAGGTATAGGTCCTCCGCAGGGGTGTTCGTGCTTGGCCCTGGGTCTCCTATTCTTGCCTTCTTCCCGGGTGGTGTCTCCTCGGGCTGCCGATTGCGGGTTGAGATGAGATAGCACCTCCAGGATTTCCTCTGATCTCCTGGGACTTCCCTCACTCCTTGCAGGGTGGGAAACTTGAGCTTCTGGTGATAAGAGGTGGGGACACCGCGGAGGGTACCGAGGATTCCTCGCCCGATGATGGCATTGTACCCGGTCATCGCGTGGATGACCATGAAGTCTGCGAGGAAGGTCACTTCTTTCGGCGCGGTCCCGAATGTGATCGAGAGTGATATGCGTCCCTCCGGGTGGACCATCGTACCGGAGAAGCCATATAATGGTGTGTGCAACGGCGTGATTTTAGATAAGTCTACACCCACGAGCACAAGGCAGTCGTACGCAATGACATCAGGACCGCTTTCATTATCAACTAGGATCCGCCGGACAGTACATTGATTTATGGTGGCCGTGACCACCAGGGCATCAGAATGTGGAGTAGCCACACCGTCGAGATCATCATCGGAGAAGACGATGGGATCCTTAGGGTGCTCCCGAGTGACAGCTTCTCGCCTGTTGGTATCATTGTGCTCGGCGATGTTGATGGCGGCCGTGTACTGCCGTCGTCTCCTAGAGCTGTCCCCGCCTGCTACTAGCCCTCCAGAGATCATCATGATCTCCTTTCTGTTTGGCCGGTTGTCGAGGGGCGGGGGTGTTTGCTCGCGTTGTCGCTTCTCCGCGGCCCTTGCGATGAACTTATCGAGGAGTCCTCGGCGAATGAGGTCCTCGATTGTGTCCTTTAGGCTAACACACTCGGCCGTG
This sequence comes from Amorphophallus konjac, assembly GCA_022559845.1. NCBI lineage: Eukaryota > Viridiplantae > Streptophyta > Magnoliopsida > Alismatales > Araceae > Amorphophallus > Amorphophallus konjac. Next base: position 157,949,553 of record CM040121.1, read on the forward strand.
TCGTGGCCGTGGTCATGGTGGTAGCGATAGAATTTCTTTTTGCTCCTCGTGCTCGGATCCGACTTCATCTTGGGAGGCCACTTGAGGAAGGGTTCCTCTCGGATCTCCATCAGGATCTAGTCAGGGGGAGCCGTCAGGGGCGTGTAGTTGCGGTAATTGCCCCTTTCCCTCTCCGGGTGGTCGCGGCGGTCTCATCGCACCCGCTTGTTTGGTCCTTCTCGTGGCGAGTCGGCGGATCTCTTCCGGTCAGACCGATCGGTTCCGGCCGCATGGCCTAGGGCCGCTGTATTCTCCTCGCAACGCATGTGCTTCTACGCTAGGGCGAGGAGATCAGTGAGGGTTGTCGGGGCTTCGACTCCGAGCGCGCATCGGAGGATATGGTCCTGCCTCCCCTAGGTTAGTGTGATAGCAGCAATGCTGACGTCGAGATGCGGGATCCGGAGCTCCTCCGCGTGGAAGTGGGAAACGAAGTCCCACAATGTCTCTTCCTTCCTCTGCCTGAGAGCGAGCAGGGTCACCGCTGAGTTAGCTACCTTTCGGCAGCCAATGAAGTTCCCCTTAAACAGCTTCTTGAGCTGTTGGAAGGAGGAGATGGTTCCGGCCGGAAAAGACTAAAACCAGGCCCGAGCGTTCTCCCGAAGAGTTGTGATGAACGCCAGGCACTTCACAGTATCTAAGGCCTAATGAAAGACAAGGTGGGACTTGAAACTATGCATATGGTCGGCCGGGTCGGTGGTGCCGTCGTAGGAGGAGAATGACGGCAACTGGAGCTTTGGCGAGATGGGGGCCTCCATGATCTCCTTGGAGAAAGGAGCATGAAAGTCCTGGTCGTCGTCGATAAGGTCGCGATTCTTGGCGGCTAGGAGGACGTCATCCAAGTACCGGACTTTGTCCTCTATCGCATCGATACATTGAAGCCGGCGATCCATCTCTGGCGTTGCGGAGACTCCCACGTGGTAGCCATGGCTTTTCGCTCGTCTTCCCATAGACGGCGCCAAGAAGTGTAGAGGCTAAAATCTGGTTTCTATGCCACGTACCACATTCTCTATTTGTTGAATGGGGAAGTCGTCCGGCACCTGTGGAAGCCTGCACACACCAGAAGCCAAAAAGGGCGTCAAAAGGAGTCCCGGGTGTTATCCCATGGGACAACCCTCCGATGCTTAAGTTAGCAACATACTGATAGAAAGTAGAGAAGAGTTAGAGAGAGATTGAGATAGAGGTCAAGGGAGAAGATCGGGGAGGCATGGAGATCCTCCAAACGAGTGCTCACTACTCCCAGTGCCCACTCGGAGAGTGTTCGCTGGGTGGTATGGTCGTGCAGGAGGGTGTCTCTCTCTGATCGTGACCTCTCTCTTTCTGTAAGTAGGCTAGTAGCTCTGTGCTCTTGGATAGCGATTTGGCAGAATGAACCATCGTGCTTCTCTTCTCTGTCGATGTCCCTTTTATAGGGGGTTGTCCTGGAGAAGGAGCCCTATCTCTTAGTGGGGAAGGGCGTACGCAGTGGAGTAACATTTCCAGCGATTTTGGAGGGAATTTCCCATTGGAGAGCGATTACCCCGGCGTCGACTGGTCCCTGGACGAGTCTTAGGGCGTCCGTGGCACGTGCTCGCCCGTTGTGGCGTCGAGGCCGACGTCGTGGGGGGTAACGGTCGGTCGTCGGAGGGTTCTCCGTCGGTCATCATGCTTGGGCCATAGTTTTTCGGTGCTGTCGAATTCGATGTTGGACCATAAGGAGCCGCGCTTAGAAGGGCCGCGGCCGCTAAGCTCCTCTTGGGCGTGTTTGTGGAGGCGGGGCCGGTTTGGGTCCGTCGTTATTAGGCTGGTCATGGGCCAGGCCGATTTTACCCTCCTCATGTCCCAAAATTTGTCAAAAATTATGACAGATTTTGGGATGGAATTAAATTCTGTCATAACTTTTTTGGTAATCTTTTAAAAGAAACTAACAATTACGATGGAATTAAATTTCATCCCAAAATCTATCTAAAATTGTGACATATTTTGAGATGGAATTATATTTCATCTTTAATTGTTACGGATTTTTTAACCATCAGAATTCTATCACTAGTTTAGATGAAAATATTCCGTATTAAAATTCACCCCTATTTCCCCTTTTTCTTGTAGTGCAACCTAGTCCTCCTCCCTCTCCTCTCTATAAATATGGTGCGCTGGGTGAAGTGTGTACGTGTGTATGTGCATGAAATTCAAGTGTGTGTGTGTTTGGAGTGCGTGTGTGTGCAGTGTGTAAGTGAACACACGTAGGTGGTGGAGTGAAGGTGAAGAGAGTTTAGAGGTAAAGGCGCCATATAAACAGGGTGTAGAGAGAGAATGTAAGCGAGAGTATGACAGGGGTATGGATCTGGGTTCAACATAGTGTGCATGTGCGAGAGAGGGAACGTGTGGAGAGTGTAGTGCGACAGCCTTCTCTCCCTATCACTCTCTATCCATTCTCTCCCCTAGTCGTCTCTCTCTGATTGTCGGACAACGATCCGACGGTGAGGATAGCGTGATGACCACGTAGTCATGCTCCGCCTAGAGGTCGTGGAATTTCATGTTCTGGCGACGGGCTCTCCAATAGATTTGGAGGGTGGACAAGTGAGTAGACTCACATGGCCTACCTTAACTCCGCTCGAGCATGTTGGGTTCGTCAAAGATCGTTTTGCTTCCAAGCCTTCGGCATTAGCTTTGACTTCTGCTTCTATTCTGCTTCTTCCACTTCTATTTCTGCTTAATTTGTGCGGGCAAGGTGGGACCTTAACATTGTACTTATGATTTTTGTGACCATATATATTGTCAAGGATTAAATAAGATATATATTTTGATAGACTACTAATAGATGATGAGGAGTGGGGCAATTTTGGAGACTAGCAAGCTAGCATTGTATTGTACGCAAATCAATGCAAAAACAAGAAGAAGAAAATTCAAAGATAAACTCTTAAAAAGGGAGAATATATATTTGGCGAAATCTTTAAAAAGAAAAAAAGCACAACTCATGTTGCCCAATGAAAGAATGGATAACGCAATGGTCTGACGATCACAGGAAGGTTAGATAATTGCATCCATAAGATTAGTGACATTGGCGGGATATGATCGATACTTTTATTACAAAAGAGAACTTATAAAGCTGTAATACATTAGCTAGCTAAGGGTGTTCTTGATATTTGAGAGATTGATTGATTATTGCTGGTAGTAATTATACTTGCTGCACATTGAAAGTGTGCAATTAATATGATTACACATCCTTCTCCATATATATTTGCATTGTCTAACTAGCTAGGACCCAGAGGAGATGAGATATTAATAAAGGGATCGATCGGGAGCGCTTGGGGGCCAAGCGGAAGTGTCCGCCGATGGACACTTCTTGTAGCACTTGCACTTGCGGTCCCAATAGGGCCCATCACAATGGCCTCCGTACCGCTCTTCACAAGCCTTGTTACATGCAACGTCTCGGAAGCAGAATCCACGGCATTTGGCGCAGGGAGTGTCACACCGCACCTCGGGGCAGCCCTTGTAGCACCTGCAGGTGCGGTGGTAGAAGGGCCCCGCGCAATGGCCTCCGAACCCCGTTTCAACTGCAGTGCATGTCTCGTTGCAAAAACTGTCCTTCAAGCAGAAGCCACGGCATGAGGCGCATGGAGTGTCACACTGGTGGTTCTCCTGTGCCATCACCTGTTTTCCGGCTGCAACATATGAAAGTAGAACAAGAATAAGAAAGTGTAGCAGTCATGAGCGCACACACGCATTCTTAAGCTGTGCAAAGGCCACCCGTTTGCTTACAGGGCATAATAAATGGTATAAGTAGGAAGTAAAAGATCAGGAGTGTCTTCTTAACAATGTCCATGATCAACGACGAAGCACCTGCTAACTAAAGTGTTCCTACTGCCTCCTATATATATATATATATAGGTCACAACCATCTCTCTCTCTCTCTCTCACACACACGCGCGCGCGCTATGTACTTATATAAGAAACGTGGGAAGGGAGAGGGGTGGGTAGCAGCTTTTGAGTTGGAGGACATAGAACACATGCATTCTTCAAGGATGAGAGAGAACGGTTGTGGAACGTGGCATGCAAGAATCAGTCAAAGCCTTTCAAATCTGGGCTTCATGATGGTTATTAATGCTTTTGGCTACGTGATCTAACCTTCAAGATTCACCCAATCAATGTCATGATACAATTAATTAACCACGTAGGCGTGTTTGTAATTTTCTCGTTTTAAAAATACCGTCCAGATTTTGCGGTCTGATAGGTTTTATGTAGTCTTTTCTCTCTATCTTCGGGGGTACTAATTTAGTATGCATTGGGGAAGTGATCAAGGTTGACTAGGTCTTAAGTGCCTTTTTGAATGCACACATTTGGACTTTACCTCGCCTATGGGATCAGATCCGGACCCCGTCACTTTTGTTTCTAGCATTGAGTGTCAAGTTTGTTGGACCCATAGCCCCTTGTGTGTTCTAGACCAATTCCACTTCAATTAAGGGCTAAAAGAGTTCCAAAGATCAAGTCATATAGGAACATGAAGGTAGATTTACGAAACATAGAGTTCAAGGACAGAACTTTTGACAAGTATGACATAGTGACAAGCTCTCTCGTAAGAACCACGACATTCGTGAAACTGGGTAATTGGCATCCACTAAGACCGCCACCAATTCTAGAATTGACGCCCACTAGGGTGACCGCTAATTCTAGGAACAATACAGGCGCGAAGAAATAACGACCACTCAAGCGGTCCCTAATTCAATTAGCGTCCACTGTCTGGTCGCCAATTCCAGACAGAGGCAAACTCTCACAGAACATTAAAAACAACGCTCTATGATGGCTAGGGTGTCATGTTTCTTCAAAGTGACATGACAATTAAGGTTCCGGGGTTTTGAGGGTACAACCCGCTCGACTGCCTTGAGGGAATCCAAGGCTAGCGGAGTCTTACGGAGGTCACAATGAAGAAAGTGCCAGTCCGAAAGGAAGGATTATCCCGCAGAGGGTCCAATCATCACCAAGAGTTAGTGTGTAGACAGTAGAAAGTAAAAAAGGGACTAAGCTATGGCCATGGGGCAATGGTGCCAAGATCCAGCGGTCAATGGATCAAAACAAGTGAAGAAAACAATCACAGAAAACGGCGTCCTGACAGTGGCCGTCAATTCAAATTGGCGCCAACTGTCTGGTCATTCATTCATGATTTTCTCTCAATATCTTATTTTTCCCAGTAATTGGCGTCTTTGTGTAAGGCGTTAATCCTATTATTTTTTGTATATAAATATATATATTCAAGAGAAGCAGTGCCTTTCTGAAGGGGCGCACATTCTTTTTTGTTAAGAAATTGCGCCTTGGCAGAGGGTGCCAATTCTCTAATGATAAATACATTTATTTAATTAATTCAAAAATAGCGCCTGCGTGACAGACACAAATTCTGCTTTTATTTCTTTTAACAAAAGTATTAAGAATTTTGTGCCTCTTTAAGAGGGCGTTGATTTAGTGGACGTCGACTGGGGTACGGACACCAATTCTTCATTCGTTTTCTCTTAACATGAAATAGCTCCTTAGTGAACGGGCGCAACTTTTATGAATAGCAATGGGATTCTGGTCGCTATTTCTTTTCTGTTACACAGCAATGTGCATCAGGCAAGAACGTGTTTGGACACAAGTTACTGTTCATTTCCTAATTAGAACGTGAACAGTAACCCTTTGCTTTCTATGTGGAATTTCATGAATCCATGTACATGACAATTAAGAGGAAAATATGAAGATTCCATAAACATGGACTTTATGGTTTTTAGATATATGGTTCCATGATTATTGAATTGCTAATGATATGGGTAAATATTAATTAACAAGAATTTGCATCAATGGTTCAGATGCAGGATGATTTTGCATCCATGACAAATAGTTCACTGAATTAGCGGCCATGCCATGGTCACTAATTCCTTTTTATGCAGAAACGTAGTAAACACGTTCTAAAACATGCAGAAATGATAACATAATAAAACTACATGGCCTATCTAGCATGGACATGGCATGTTTTGCATGATTATTAAAGGTTGTGCTTGGGAGAATGCCTACTTTTTGCTTGAAGAAGGATAAAGACGTAAGAACAGAGGGAAAGGAAACAGCAACTGTAGCTACAGGTACGTGTAGAAGAGGATGTAGATAGACGGCACAGTAGGAAGAAGAAGAAGAAGCAAAGGATGCAGACATATGTAGCAGGCAGAAGAGGAGGAAAGAAAGAAGCTTGTTTGCTTCTACGTGCAGCAACGGTAGCAGCAATAGCAACTGTAGCCAGACATGGAGGAGAGGAGGAAGACAGGATGACGTCGACGCACGGCGGGCTCACGAACAGCAGCGGTAGCAGGATGCATCTGTTGTTGCGAGGGGTTATATTTATAAGGTTACGAATTCTACTGCGTGCTTGTAATCCTAATGGAATTTAACCTTCCTACGTAGAATCCTATTAGGGTTTAAATTTTCTAAGATAATCCAAATCCTACCAAAACCTTCGCCGCTTTCCTGTTATCTCTTAGAAACCCTAGAGCCCATGTAGGTTTCGAACGTACTAGGGATTTAGTCTTACGAGGAAAGAAGAAAACCCATCTTTGTATATATCCCATTTTATGTGTTAGACGTAGCCCCTTTTAAGGCCCAAAAATCTTTAGGTTTTCTTTAAAGCCCATTATCTATTGTTAAAGGTCCATTTCGAGTTTTTGATCCCCTCTTGTCTTAATATTAAATTGGGTTGGGATTTTAACTATTGAGAATTTATTTGTAGCCCCCTTATTAATATCAAGGCCCATTATTGATTTTTAGCTATTTTCATTTCACTTATATATATATATATATATATATATATATATATATATATATATATTCCATAATTGTCATTTGGCTAATATTATATAGTTATTATTATTTATTTTCTATTTAAATTTTCTAAGTTGTTACATCGAAAGTCTCGGTCATCCCCCTTCCCAACCCCCTTCCCGGTACGATCACTCCCATTTGCATGTTCTTCTCTTTGATTTGAGCATATATTACACTTTCACAGTCTAATGGGTTTGTTTTCGTTTGCTGGTTAATTTGCAGGAACTTCATCATCGAATCGCAGAGCTCTCCATTCTTGGCCGGCCAAGAGTGAGGACCGAAAGATCCCACATTCTCATGTTCCTAAGGCATTCACGATCATCACCCCTGTGAGGCTCAGGTATAAGTCTCTGGCGATCACTCTATTTCTTTATTTCTAACCCATGCACTGTAGGCATCAACAGTAGTTCGGAGGGTGGGCGCATACACACACACGCCATCATCGCACTACCGTTGCGGCACCACATCCGGCGTCTACACCAAGTAGCCCGGGAGGAACAGTCCCAGTGTTCTCGGGTGAGTCCCCCCAGCGTAGAAGCCTCCCGCCTGATAGCCGGGGGCGTTTTATCCTCCAAGGAGGACGCATTAGCCAGAGCGGGCCAGGAGGACCCTCACAACTCCCGCCCCCGGAACAGGAGGGTTCCTCCAATCCGCGAGGAAGAAAATCCAAGCCGCCTCACCAGCGTACGGAAGTGGACGCCCCCGCCATAGAGTAGGGGGGAAAAGCTGAGGGAACATCCAGAGCCCCCCAGCACCGTCCCGACACCAGCCGGAGCTTTCCCTACGACTACGAGAGTTTGAGAGACGTTTCGCCGAGCAGGAGCACATCCTTCGCTCCCTATAATAGAACTCCATGAAGGAGGATGAGGAGCAATCCCCGTTCTCCCCCGACATTTTGGAGGCAGAGATCTCACCGAGAGTTTCCCTGCCGACCTTCAAATCCTTTGACGGCCGAGTGACTTGGCCGACCACTACGACAACTTCGACGCCCTGATGACTCTACACGGGGCATTCGACATCGTCAAATGCTGAGCATTCGTAACCACTCTAGTTCAAGGCGCTCCGGCCTAGTTCCGAGTACTTGCCCCCGGAACTATCACTAACTTCTGATAGTTCGGGCGTTTATTTAAAGAAAGCTTCGCTGATAGCGGGCCCCCGAGGTCGATCACGGGGTTGTTGGCACTCAAGCAGGCCCAAGGGGAAAAGCTGCGGGCCTACGTCAATCGCTTCAAGGCGGAGGCCCTGCGCATCCCCTACCTGGACATAGCCTCTGCCATTACCGCGTTGACAGGAGGAACCCGCGATGAAAGACTCCAGAGGGAACTGGTGCTCCACCCTCCCTCCTCTCTCGCCGACCTGGTAACCTTGGCTTTGCGTCATGCAGAGTGTGAGGAAGTCCTCAACGCCTGCCAAGACCCTACAGGCTCGGGGCGAGAAGAAGAGAAAAAGTAGTCATCTGAGCAAGCTTCTGGGCAGGGGAAGAGGAGGAACCGAGAAGGTGACCGGAGGGAACCCCCACGCAAATCTGAGCACTACACTCCCTTATCTACCCCTGTCTATGAAATATACCAAGAAATCAAGGACTCGAGCCTACTCTACTGACCCGAGCCGATGAAAGCCGACCCAAGATGCCGTAGTCGTCGGAAGCACTGTCAGTTCCATAATGATCACGGCCATCATACTAGTGATTGTCAACAGCTCAAGGACGAGATCGAGAGTCTCGTCCGCCAAGGACATCTCTCCCAGTACGTAGCCGAGCCATGAGAAGATCGTAGGGTCCCCCTAGAAGAAATCAATAACCGCCCCCGGGGGATCCAGATCAACGTCATCTCGGGGGGATCAGCCTTAGGAGGAGATAGCAGCCGAGGAAGGAAGCGTCACGCCGAGCGAGCCAATCGAGCCTCCGAGCATCCCAGGGCTCCACCTCCGGTAAATGATCAGCAGGCCTTGGTCTTCTCTGATCAAGACCTAGAAGAGGTGGTCACCCCGCACGATGACGCCCTTGTAATCTCGACCACTATTAATCATTATAACGTAGATAGGATCTTAGTAGATAATCGCAGCACCTCTGACGTTCTGTCGTACGAGTGTTTCCTAAAGATGGGTGAAAACCCGTCGAGATTCCGTCCGATTCAAACCCCCTTTGTGGGTTCAATGGCCATGCAACTTATCTCGAGGGGGCCCTAAGTCTGCCCGTTACCCTCGGTACCCCTCCTAAAGCCGTAACTTTCATGGCAAACTTCATTGTGGTTAAGGGGATATCGGCCTATAACGTCATCTTCGACAGAGGTATCATCGGCCGGATAAAGGCAGTGCCCTCCACTTACCACCAAAAAATGAAGTTTCCCACTAAATTCGGCACCGGGGAAGTCTGAGGTATCCAAGCAATGGCTATAAGGTGCTATGTAATCTCTGTTGTGCATGTGTGGTACACTCATGATTCCATAGTTTTGATGATGTTTGAGTATGATTCATTATAATACTATTGAATTGATTCAACTATGCTTTAGTGTGCATGATAATGCTTTTGATGCCACCATGCTTTGCTCATCATGAAAAGACTCTCTTGTGTAAAGATCTAAAGATTAAAGGGGGGTTAAAAAGTGATATTGACATATCATGGCACTCAGCTAAGTTGGCTTGAGAAGCAACATCAAGCAACAACAAGATCAGTAACAACAGTAGCAAGCCTTGCCAGCTCAAGCTTGCGACAATAGTAGAAATGGGAGTGCAAGTAAGGAGCGTTGGATGTGCTCAAACAAAGGCGCAAAGGACTTTCCTCTTATTGAAATTAAAGGGAAAATGATTGGGAAAAACATCAACGGTAAGGAGTTATGGAATTGATGAAATTTAGTTGCAAAGATTGAGTAGAAATTCAAGAGAACTATAGGCTGCGTCGACCCAATGCCAAGGATGTGTCGACTCCATTGATCACAAAATGAAGAACAGACAAACGAGTCATAGTTGCGTCGTCCCCATCTCATTGCGGCGTCGACCCCAAACAGGCTACATAAGCTAACTTCAAGCGCCTTCAACAAGTGTGTTGACGTAGGGCTCTCAAGGCATCGACGCAGGCTTAGCTCTTGCCTCTGCAAGTCAGGCAGGGCCTCTTACTGGGTCGACCTCACCCTTCTCAGGGCGTCGACGCCAGGGCCTCCCAGAAGCCGGTGTAAATGGGTTTCTCCAAGGATGCGTTGCCCGTGTAGCTGCGTCGACTCCATGAAGACCTGGCACGCCAGCAACTCAAAGAAGTTGTGAAGCTGCGTCGACGCAATGGTCTGCTGTGTCGACGCACCTGAAGTTTTTTTTTGAAGCCTGATTCTGTTAAAAACTACAACACTTCAAAGGTTGTACAGAGACCAAAAATAGCTGACGTAAACCTCCAAAACACATTTTTTGAGGTCTGGAAAAAGTTCCTAGGATGGAGGTCCTCCCTCTCCATCATGAGACATTAGGACAACCTTTGGGAGAAGGATCTATCAGGTACCATATCTGGGAAAGGTCAACTTTCATGGTTCTACCTTTTTGGTCACAGCCAATAAGATTCCAGTCTATGGAAGAACTTGGCAGAAGATCAGTCTGTACCCCTGCTCTGCTATATTCTAAACCAATCATAGACCACCAGGGGAAAAGGTATTTGGTCAAGAACTTCATTGTTTATTCTGACCAATCAAATAATGGTTTAGAAGACCCAAAGCCAATGGGAAGCCTCCACAGCATGCCCCATGATCTGCAGAATCCTCCAGGGATGGAAAACCATTTTTGCCTCTGCAGGACCAATCAAATTGCAGTCTGGGAAAATTGCTTTGACCCTACTCTCTTCCATATAAGCTGGACCAATCAGTGAAGAGGTTCATTTCAAAGAACCTTATTTTATTTCAACTAATCAAGTGGCATATCTCTGGAGGGAAAATACTCCACCAGTTCTTCTACAAATATGAGGCTTATGTCATCTTGGAAAGGTTGGCCGAGCAATGCATTAAGGTAGCATCCTTTAGCTCGTCTCAAGGAGAGAAAGAGAAAGAAGAAGAGAGGAAGAAAAGAGTGAGAAATATCTGAGGAGAAAAAGAGAAAGAGAAGAGAGGAAGAAAAGTTAGAAGGCCCCAGCTCTGGTCCGACCCAGTCTAGAGATGAGAAGAAGAAGATGAGAGCTGACGAAAGCAGAAGCCCAGTCCCGCAGTAACAGCTTCATGACTTCGTCTGAAGCTACCTTTGGTTTTTTAGCTTCGATATGTGTTTTTGCTTTCCGTTTCAAAACTTCAAATCTTCTTGTATTGTGTTGTGTTTACAGTGGTGTCTAGTGCTCTGTTCAGAGATTGGAAGTTGGTAGGTTGCAGTGAAGCTGTGTGTGTCTTGGGGTGATGTCCCCATGTTTTTTGCTGCACTTGTAGCGTGTTCTTTTCTTTGTTTGTGTGTGTGTGGGGGGGGTTGTCCCCGTGGGGCTTGTCCTTGTGTGCTGCTCTTGTAGCAGCGTGAGGACTCTATCCTAGTGAGGATTCGTCCTCGTGTGTGTGGGGTTCGTCCCCGTTGCTGCTCTTGTAGCGGCGTGAGGACTTTGTCCTCGTTGTTGACACCCGTTTTTTTGTTGATAAGTGAAGTTATTTATCTTACTCCTATTTATGGATGTCTCGAGTTGTCCATCACTCGCTGGGCTATTTTCTGGCACATTCTGGGCGAATTTTATGGGTGGCCTCCCTCCCTGGCTAGGTCCGAGTTGATTCAGGGCTTAATGGGCCTTGATTTTGGTTGATTGAGCTTTTCTATGGATTTCAAGTGCCCATGTACATGTGCGGTCAACCTCCAGTCGTTCAACAATAAGCGCGGTTGATACAGGGCCATCCATATATTTATGGGATATTTAGCTGATTTTCTGAATTATCACTGACAAGCATATATACGGCCTATACGTAGCCGCATAAGACCATTGTGCGGTACATACTTAGCCGTTTATCTCCCAGAGTCCTGCGTTTGATTGATTGTTCAAATAATTATCTATTTATCTCATCTATTTTGATTTATCACTGACAGGGATGAGCGGTTGCCTGTTGGCCGCTCTTGTAGATGAAAGGTCTATGATCAGCCGTTCATCTATGAGAGTCCAACGGCGAGGTTTTCGATCAGTTCGATGGATAGTTGGATAATATTTATGATTTATTTAAATTTCCACCAACAGGGTTGGACGGCCTAAGAGATGGCCGCTCATCAGGTTGAGTGGTCTATCGTACGATCGTGCATCGTATCAATTCCTGAAAGATTAACAGATTTTCTCTCTCTATCCGTGGTTTTATCCTTAACTTCTCCCGTCATTTTCTCTGCGGATATTTAACCATTTTGATTGCCATTTCGACTGGTTGGAAGATAATTCGATTATCTACGACTTTCCTTTGATTATCTCGACCTGAAAATGCCTAAAAACCCTAGTTTCGGGGTTGGCTCTCTAGGCTCTATAAATAGACCCTAGAGGCTACCTTCGAAAGGGGGGGAGATTGGAAGGTCGCGGCGAAGCCCTGCCGGATTCTAGAGTGACCTACGACCAGGGAGGGAGGCCTTCTATGTCCATACAGGCCTCCGGTTCAGGGAGTATCTCATTAGTGCTGTCTTTAGTTCATTAGTTCGTCATTCTCTCTTGTTTGCATGCATCATCTTCTCCACGTTTCTTCCACATTTTCCTTCACTTGCACTGTCATTCACACATCCTCCCACATTTTTGGTGCCCCTAGGGGTTTAAAACCCCCCAGGTATCCCCCCATTCTATTTAGTTATGTTTATTTCTTTCCGTTTGAGCATTTGCTACGCTTCACATTTTTGATATTGGGTTTTTCTTTGTGTTCTACACTTTGTTTCGCAGGTCAGCAACACACTGACACGAGGCCCATCCTTTCTGGCCGGTCGGAAAGGGTGGAGGTTGGACTCTTATAACTTCTTGCGTGGTGGTCTTGCGCGGTTCTCCTACGTCCGTTCAAGAGGAGGTGCGGTGGATTTTTGACCGTTCTTCTTCCAACTGCGGTTATCTTGGAGCCGTTCATCTGCCAGTAGTTCTATGTCCCGCGTTCCACCTCAGCACCGACGAGTGGCCTATCGTAGGACCGCGCGTACCTACAGGCGGTCCATCAGGAGCCGTTCAACGTGTTAGTGCTGATTTTAAGGTGAATACCTCCCTCTTTCCAAGGTACGTCGTGCGTTCATCGCATGTCCGACATCTTGGTGGCGATCACGATCACAGGTTCACTCCTCCATTCCATCCTCTACTTCATTCTGTTTTATTTCACCATATCTGCATAGTAGAGGGATTATTTTTAACGTCGGTAGAAAGGAGGAGTCACATTTTTCCACATCAACAGCCCATTTTTTGGCGATCACGGTGGGACACCTAGTGTCCATCGTGTTAGTGTTTGCTGACCCCCTGTTTGGTGTTTGTTAGTCTCCTTTGTGTTGAGTTGTCACAAGTTGTTTGCTGGATTTGAGGTCAAGTGTTTCTCGTGGTTGTGCGATTCTGTGGGAGCCGTCTGGGACTTAGTGCGGCTGAGGACCGTCCGTATTTCATTGCTTCCAGCCCTGTTCATCCTGTGAGCCCGCTGCCTTATGCGGTCTCCTATCGCCCGTTCATCATCTCTACGGCATGTGTTTGGCCGTCCACCGTGCTGGCACAGCTACGCCTCTGTCTTCATACTGTTTGTTTGGTTGTTGTTGCACGGTTGCTTCAGGTCCGTTCCAGCGCTTAAACGGTTGTCAATTGACCGCTCATCCGAGTACGCTTCTCATTTCTGTCATCTTTCATTCCAGCATTTCCTGATTTTTCTGTTACATTGTCGTTATTCCTTAGTTTGAATAGTTCATCAAGAACCGTCTGTCTCCCTGAGCGGTCTTCCAGAGGCCGTCCTTGTCGTGCTACAGTGCACCCGTGCTCCACTTTGATTGCCACGTTATATGATTGTTATGATATTTGATGTTGATTATTGATCTCCCCCCTGCTCTTATATCATTGTTGCATACTTGTTTTCATTTCTTACATATTTGATTGATCATTGATTGCTAGTTTCTAGGCTAGATTTTGCATGCACTCCAGTGCACATAGGATCATACACTCTCATTAGTAGTTGCATTCCTACCGAGGTAGGGTTTCCTCTCATCTCCATACTCCTTGGAGCCGACTAGGGGACCTTTCCGAGGACCTCCGTAAGTCCCCGCGAGCTGTGGATTCCCACACGGACGCCGGGCAAGTTGTACCACATCATCTCCCAGTCCAGGGTCTGCATTCATGAGAGAGAGAGTTCCTTAGAGTCTTCCAGTTCTCCATTCTCACCCTGTTTAGGTACCTTATGGTTGAGTGAATTCATATCTTAATTAATCCACTAAGGTCCTAAAAGGGAACTTATAAAAATTTTCGCGCATCATTTGGAATTTGATAGGGTAATTGGTTGATTCTTTTCTCATCTCTTCCCTCCATTCTATGTTGTAGTGTCATCATTTGCATCTTTTTATCAGATTAAGCTCATTGGGTTTAGTTCATCTTTGTGTGTCTCCATCTAGTTGCATTTGTCTTAGGTCCATTTCCCTCCTTGTATTCCTTTGAAGTTCACTGTATAAAGTCTCCATTCTCCCCATGGAGCATTTTCCCCTGTACCTTATTTATATACTTCCCCATCTTCTTATCCCCGTGTGGATTCCTCTTCCCATGTGGGCCCTTCTCCTTATTCCTCCAGTGGACCCTATTCTTTAAACGGGCCTTCTTATCCCGCCCGCACTGCTGTTGGTCCGATCAGTCCCCATTCCCACATTCATGATTCTTCTATATTTATATATTTCTCCATTCCCGGGACGGGCCTTCCTTCTTCTCAGGCTGGGTCCCTCTATTCGACCCATCATCATTATCCTGGTCTAAATTCATCATCTCTTGCTCAGGCTGGCCCATATCCTTCTCAGACTCTCCCTACCAAGGAGATGATCGCTCAGGCCCAACGTCAGCTTGATGAATTGCAACGCTGAATCAATCCCCAAACTTCTTTGGCTGTCCCATGTGGCTTTCAAGGCCTTTAGCTTCCACCACGTTCACAGATCCTCGTATATCATCGCTATGGTGGAATTAGTGACCCCTACGTCCATTTGAAGGATTTCCTATATGAGTCGGCCCAGTTCCAGCATGATCAACGCTTGATGGCCTATTTGTTTGGCCTATGGTTCTTCACATTACCGCAAGAGCAGATGATGAACTTTCAAGCCATTCAAGCAAGATTTATTCAGCAGTACCAGGACCAGGTTGGGCCCAGATACTCCATGGTCGATCTGGCCCAAGAGAAGATGAAGCCCGACGAGGAATTCTCAACCTTTGCCGACCGCTGGCGTCACCTGGCCGCTCAAGTCCCGGGGCATATTCCAGAGGGCGAACAGATCAAAATGGTTATTTTTAACGCAACGCCCGAGCTTAGATGCATCTTAGCCCTGAATGATATCACATCCTGGCAACAACTTTACAGTCGAGCCCACTTCGTTAGCCAACAACTCCTAGTTTCCTTTGACTACGAGTCTCCTCCACCTTCGCCTTCCGCATACACTTTCCCCCCGCCCTCCACCGTGAGCCAGCACTCCACTACATATCCCTCCATGAGTTGGCCTTCCGCCCCCGCTTACCCACATACCTCCCCATATGCCTCCACATATGCCTCCACTACATCTCCCTCCACGAGTCAACCCTCCGCTGTTTTATTTCCCCACACCTCTCCACTTCCGATCAAGGAAACATCACACCCTGAGCGGGTGGATGCCATCCACTATATTCCCACTCCCTCTACACCTCCATCTCATTCACTTACTAGCCCTATGCCTTCACCTACGCAATCCCGCTTGCCTACGCAACCCCCGCTACCATTTCCATTACCTTTTCATACCCCTCGGCATCCACCTTGCCTGAAGCGGGCTTCTCACTCTTCGTTGCCGGAATCTCTTACAAACATTTTTAGGGCTTTGATGGCCACCCATGCGTTGTAACTCCCTCCGATTATGCCTTGCCAACCCGCGGTCGAGAATTTGCTCCATTTCTGTGAATTTCATCGTCAACAGGGGCATTTGATTGAGGATTGTCCCGAGTTCCAGGAGTTTATTTATAGTTTGGAAGATAAGAAGATGATTGATTGGGCAGTTATGCACAAAGTTATTTCAGATCTCAGCAGCAAGTAGCAGCAGCAGCAAGCCGTGCCGCCTAGGCAACCGTCTCCACTTCAAGACCAGGGGCACCCTGGTGTTTCTTCAGTTAATAAGATACCTGCTCCGTTACCCACTTCTTCCTCTATCCCATCTCCTCCACCACCTTTACCTACCCCAGCCTCCGCTTGGGCCACTTGTCTTTCACCCTCCGTTTCCACCACCACACCTGTCCCCAACGCCTCTCGACGTGTTGTAAAGATACGTCGAAGAGTGCCACCACCTGCCACTTCCCCCACTACGCCATTATCTTTCTCTCCTCCTTCTTCCCCACCCCTACCTTCATCTCCTTCCCTTTCACCTTCACCATCTCCATCAACCACATCACCCCCTTTGCCACCCTCATCACCTTTGCCACCACCGCCACCACTTCTTTCACTCCCCCTTCCACCATCATCCTCTGAGCCCGAGTAGGTCGAGCCTAAACCCACGCCTCCACTTTTACCTTTACCTCCACCCATGCCCATCATCATCATTATTCCCCCATCACTTGCACCATCGCCACCCACGCCCTTCAAACCTCCTCCTTCTAACCTCCCTCTACCACTTACCACTTCCCACTTCGCGGAGCAGGTACACGCTACCTTTGGTGCCCCTCAGGTCTAGTCCCCAAGGAGATAAAGAGCCGAACCAGGTTTTGACCGAGCATTACAAGCTTCAAGATTTCATTTTCCGCATGCCGGTCCGAGTCCTAGTCCCTGGCTATTCTAGGGACAATCAGCCTGCACTTGCTATGAAGACGGTTGCTAAGAAGAGTTCCTGTGCACTGATGCCAGTTTCTTCTAAAGCGAGGCCGGTGGCAATCTCTTTGCTCGCCGGAGAATTCACTGTTAATGTTGTTATCACCTCTCGCCTGATTGCTGTTCAGTTCACTGGCCCAGAAGAGTTTTCTGCCCGGATGGTGCTAACCCACACGGCCACCAAAAGTTTAATGAATTCCACATTCAAGGGGCAATTGGCTGTGTCCTCGAGATTGATCGGGGCATTCTGCATTTTATGTCTCATCTCCCTCGATTTATTGGTGAGGCGGCCACGTCAACGCCGCGCATCGCCCTCCCTCAGTTCCGTCCGGCACTTCTAGCAAGGGAGCTATACTTCATGCCTGATTACCGAGAGGAGATGCCGAATCTTATGCTGTTGACGCCAAGCAACATAGCTCCCTATTTTTCTAATAAACAACACAAGGAGTTGACTGTTCTGGAATGTCCTTCTATGGTTAGCACCACACAGATAGGGGCAACCGTCTCGATGAAGCTGCATATTCATGACCGGGCCAGGCCGTCTGCCAGGTGGGCTCATTATTTGAGAAAGTATTACAGATTAAGAAGCTCGAAGGCCCGAGTCCACGCCAAGCGGAGTTGTTTCAAGAAGATTTCTACTAAGAAGAGGCGATGGCATAAGTTCAAGGGCCGTCAGTTGTGCACTCGGGAGTCCACTTCCTCCTCTCCTTCTTCCATCCATTCATCTTTTCTGTTGCTCAGTTCTTATCCTTGGGTGGTGTACCTTTGTCACGCCCCGAGCGCGGAAGATACCCGGAGACGCGTGACGAGTTTATATCAATCATGTCAATCAGAGTGGTCGTGTATTCGACACAAAGACAGAGATGCACAAAAATAGTAAGATAACCCAATCCTTTATTTCATAATGGATAGACTATTACAAATCCAATACTCTGTTTAATAAAAAGGAAAAGAATACACGTTTGACTCAAGAAACTATAGAAAAGACTAGATGACACTTGAGCACCTCTATCACTTTCACTCTTGACCATTCCCATCCGATTGACTTCCATCGTCGTCGGACTTACCTGAAAAGTAAAAAGGGACAAACGGAATGAGCGAACGCTCAGTAGGAAATTATATCTCAAGTACTAGCAATGGGTTTAAGTAATTACATTTTCATGAATGCAATAAAGCTATGCATGCTCGCATAAAACAACAAGATAGAGAGAATGTAATATCAAGGAAATAAGATGGACTAATCATGAACTTTCAATGAGATAACGAGTTATTCAAGATATTCAAGCAAGTACATTTAACAAGTCATGTCAAGAACTTTGGCTATCATGTATCAAGCAAGTAAATTACCCTTTTTCGGGCCACGTATTTCATTTCATGTCAAGTACGAGTCAAGTACAAGATGTGTGTGGAATGTCCAATCAAGCAAGTCAAATACTCGGTATAATGCCAGATACCTTATCATTTTAACTCCCATGGGCACAAGTACTTTCGGGTGCTCCTCCCAGGACCAGATCGGGCCCTATATGCGCAGGCATTTATCATGTGTTTTGACATCCACTCTTGTTTATATAGCCAATATAGAATTTCAATCATCAAGCTTGTAGACACGTATGACAACTTTGACAGAATAGAGTCCAAAAATATGACAAGGACATAGAATGGCGATAATAATGGTATAATCACGATATCGATAAAACTAGGTAGAATATGGTTCCCTTAGCTTGGGTACCATGATAAATCAAGATGGACATTCTTTATATAGAATTGAGGTTTACAAGAATGACATTATATGGCATGATATCACCATCCCATTAAGAATTTTCTTATGATATACTATTTGTATAATCATAAGGGCCGGTATACCATGTTTCTTTAGATTGACATGGCAAAGATCGTGTAATGGGTTTTTAGGGTACAACCAGCTCAGTCGACCTTGAGGGAATCCAAGGTACGAGGAGTCTTATGGAGGTCTCTATGACTAACTCGCTAGTCCAAAGGAACGGAATGTCCAATGGAGAGCTTGTAGGTCAATGAGAGTTGAGTGTGATCGATAAAACAACATGAAACGTGGGACTATACTCACGGAGTGGAGAATAGTGCCGATATATATACGTATATGTATAATATGAAACCTTCGGTTAACAGAATCAGGATAAAAATCAGTTTACAGAAAATAACGACTTAGGTCAAGTCGTTTCTCAAGTAATTAACGCATAACATAAGGGCGTTTAAACATGTTTCCATTTTTGCAGAATTTTCATTAATTCAGTAATTTATCTAAAACGCGCCCTGGGCAGGGGCGTTTCTTCAAGATTTGACGACTACAGTAGCAGGCGTCTCATTATTTACATATTTGACATAATATAAATAATTTTCAGGATTTATCTAAAACACGCCCTTGGAAGGGGCGTTACCTTTCAGATTCACGCCCTGTTCTGGGGCGTTAACATATGGAAAACGACTTTGTCCAAGTCGTTAATTCAAATTTATTCAAAAATTTTAAGTAATAATTCCAGGATAACAGAGGAACGAATATAATATCATGACAGTAAAGTTAGCAGGTTGAAGACAAAGGATCATGCATTATTTTATAATCATGATTTCATAGATAATCAGTTCTTAAGATGGGTGATTAACGGTTTAAAGAAATTAATGCCTGAGTACAGGGCGTTAAATATGAAATTAACGACCTGGGAAGGGTCGTTTCATATGAATTAGCGCCCTTGCCAGGGGCGTCTCTTTCAAAATATTCCAGAAAACGCATGGAAACTATAATAACCGTATGCATGACATGCTTATATATATATATATCTTGCATTAATTTCATTTGGGCTACAGTAACTTGAGAAAACCTACCTTAATATGATTGAATTAACGATGAGTTTGAAAGATCTGAAACTTCCACTGTAATCAATCAACCGCAGTAGCAGCAGGAGGAAGAAAATCCTTTTAAGAAGGAGTTCGTTTTTGATGAAGAACACCTATTCTTGGTTTTGTCAATTTTGCTGTAGATCCTACAGGAAAGAAGAAACATATATTAGTTTCTTCAACTACCTAACGAGAGGATAAGGAAGAAAGAACATTACCTGGTTCTTTCGTAGGAGCTTCCTGACCTGTAAGAAGGAACATAAGATGAAGAATCATTAGTTCTTCATGTAACCGAAGCAGAAAACAAAGGAATTAGAAGAACATATGTTCTTCACGTACCGTGCAGCAGTCGTCCGTCCAAA
Source organism: Amorphophallus konjac (assembly GCA_022559845.1). Lineage (NCBI taxonomy): Eukaryota > Viridiplantae > Streptophyta > Magnoliopsida > Alismatales > Araceae > Amorphophallus > Amorphophallus konjac. The sequence continues at coordinate 157,969,570 of CM040121.1, forward strand.
TAGATTTAAGGTTGGATCAAACAGTTTATTTATAGGATTGTGGAAATCCTATTAGGGTTAGTGATTGTGTGAGGGTAATATATCCCTAATAGAGTCCTTACTCTAATAGACACTTACTAGATTAGGTTGATCTTTCCCTAGATAAGCTCTGGGTCGAACGGTTCCCGAATGGAATTAACGACTTCGGTCAGGGCGTCGATTCTTGAATTGACGACCTTGTTCAGGTCGTTTCTTAAGAAGCGCCTTGTATAAGGGCGTTCCTTGTTTTAAAACACGCCCAAGAAAAGGGTGTTTCTTGTCCTTGCCCTTTTTGGCGTTTGGAATTTGACGTCTTGTGGTGAGGGCGTCCTTTCTTAAATAACGCCTTAGGTAGAGGCGTTTCTAATTTGAATAGCGCCGTTATCAGAGGCGTTATTTATTTTTGTTTTATTATTATTTTTTCTATTTACAAGATTTATTTATAAATCTTTATCATTATTAATATTTTATCAGGGTTGCTACACCCTCCCCCACTTAAAAAGAATTTGGTCCCCAAATTCAATTGCATATCATGTATACACGCGGAGTGTGTAGAGTATATACCTCTTAGAACAACTCGAGAAATCGTTTCTTCATAGATTCCTCGGTCTCCCATGTCGCTTCGTGTTCAGGATTCTTATTCCATTGCACCTTGAGCATGGGAATAACCTTATTCCTTAGAGCTCGTATTTCTCGATCTAAGATCTTCATAGGCTTCTGTTCATAGGTGAGATCTTTCTGGATCACCAGATCTCCATGTTCAATAATATGAGATGGATCGTGCACATACTTCTTCAACATAGATATGTGAAACACATTATGCACGTCGGATAATTGAGGAGGCAACGCGATGCGATAAGCAACCTCGCCAACTCTTTCGAGTACCTCAAATGGTCCGATGAATCTTGGCGTAAGCTTGCCCTTAACACCAAATCTTCGTATGCCACGTCCAGGCGATATTTTAAGAAATACATGATCTCCGATTTGGAATTCAAGATCTCTCCTTCTTGTATCTGCATAAGCCTTTTGCCTGGTCTGAGCAACTTACAATTTTTCTCTGATTACTTGTATCTTCTCAGTTGTATCCCTTACCATGTCTGGACCTAATAGTTATTTTTCTCCAACTTCGTTCCAGCATAAGGGTGATCGGCAACTCCTTCCATATAAAGCTTTGAAAGGTGCCATTTGGATACTAGCTTGGTAGCTATTAGTATATGCAAATTCCACTAGTGGCAAGTGATCGTGCCAGCTTCCTCCAAAGTCAATGATGCATGCTCTAAGCATATCTTCAACAACTTGGTTAGTTCTCTCGGTCTGACCATCCGTTTGAGGATGAAAAGCAGTACTAAAGTTGAGCCTTGTTCCCAACGAATGTTGTAGTCCCTTCCAAAAATGAGAAGTAAAACGGGGATCTCTGTCAGACACGATTGAGACAGGAATTCCATGTATCCTGACTATCTCTTTGATATATAATGCAGCTAAGACATCAATTGACCATCGACTCTTGATTGGCAAGAAATGCGCCGATTTAGTCAGTCGATCAATGATAACCCAGATTCCATCATGTCCTCCTTTTGATTTAGATAATCCCATGATAAAGTCCATACCAATATCCTCCCATTTCCACTTAGGAATATCTAGAGGATGTAATTTTCCAGCAGGCTTTTGGTGTTCCGCCTTGACCTGTTGGCATGTGAGACAGCGTGATACATAGTCCGCTATTTCTCTTTTCATGTTGGGCCACCAAAAGTTCCTCTTTACATCTTGGTACATTTTTGGTTGATCCTGGATGTATAGTGTACCTTGATCCGTGAGCTTCATCTAAGATCTTCTTCTTTAATTCCGGACAATCAGGTATACAAGTTTTATCTTTGAATAATAATCTTCCATCAGAAGTTAGTTGAAAATCAGATTGTCCTTCTAATCTACCTTTGATTTCCACTAATATAGGATCATCATCCTGAAGCGCTTGTATTTCAGATAATAAATCTGACTGTATACTTACATGAGATAAGGTGACAAATTTGGCTTCCTTGTCCAAGCTTATATTGAGCTCGGAGAATTGTTCTAGCAACCTCCATTCTTGCATCATACAATTGGCTATCATTGCTCTCGGCTTTCGACTAAGGGCATCAGCAACATAATTACCCTTTCCGGGATGGTATTGTATATTGAAGTCGAAGTCCTTGAGATATTCTAGCCAGCGTCTTTATCTCATGTTTAGCTCCTTTTGTGAGAATAGATATTTGAGACTATTGTGATCGGAGTATACAGTAAACTGCACTCCATATAAGTAGTGTCTCCATATCTTTAGGGAAAATACCACCGCGGCCAGTTCTAAGTCATGGACGGGGTAATTCTCCTCATGCTTCTTCAGTTGACGTGAAGAGTATGCTATGACCCTTCCTTGTTGCATTAGGACACATCCGAGGCCAATGCCAGAAGCATCTGTGTAGACCTCGAATTTCTCTCCTTCTATTGGTAGAGCTAACACCGGAGCTGTAGTGAGATGATCCTTGAGAGTTTGGAAACTTCTTTCACATTCCTCACTCCATTCATATCGGATCTCCTTACGAGTTAATCTTGTAAGTGGTACGGCGATCTTAGAGAAATCTTTGATGAATCGCCGATAATAGCCTGCAAGACCTAAGAAACTTCTGATCTCGCTTGCATTAGTGGGTCTTTCCCAATTTCTCACAGCTTCAACTTTTGACGGGTCTACAGATAATCCGTCCTTTGATATGACATGTCCGAGAAAAGCCACTTCTTCAAGCCAGAACTCGCATTTGCTGAGCTTAGCATATAGTTGATTTGTCCTCAAGATTTGCAATGCAATCCTCAAATGCTCTTCATGTTCTTCCTTAGTCTTGGAATATATCAATATATCATCAATGAAGACTACTATGAATTGATCCAAGTAAGGCCTGAATATGCTATTCATTAACTGCATAAAGGCAGCAGGGGCATTTGTTAGTCCAAAAGGCATAACAACAAATTCATAATGGCCATACCTGCTTCTGAATGCGGTCTTATGAATGTCATCATCTTTGATCCTTAACTGATGATATCCCGACCTGAGATCAATCTTGGAAAAATATTTGGATCCTGAAATCTGATCAAATAACTCATCGATTCTCGGTAGTGGATACTTGTTCTTGATAGTGAGATGATTCAACTGTCGATAGTCGATGCACAATCTCATGGATCCGTCCTTCTTCTTCACAAATAAGACTGGTGCTCCCCACGGGGAAGTACTTGGTCTGATAAACCCTTCTCGAATCAGTTCCATCAACTGCTCCTTCAACTCTTTGAGTTCAGCCGGGGACATTCTATAGGGTGCCTTCGAAACTGGACCAGCACCAGGGACTAAGTCAATGGTGAAGGCCACTTCTCTTTGAGGGGGTAATCCCGGGAAATCTTCCGGAAATACGTCTGGAAATTCTTGCACTACCTGAATGTCTTCTATCTTGGTTTCCTTAGCTTCTTTAACAGTGACAAAAGCAAGGAAGGATACACATCCTTTCCTGACGAGCTTGCTTGCTCGAAGAGCCGAAATAAGAGGGGATTTGCTCCGACTCTTGGGGCGAGTAAAGACTAATTCTGGAAAATCTTTGAAAGTAATTTGGCTATTGCGGCAATCAACCGTTGCCTGGTATTTGGATAACCAGTCCGCTCCCAGTATAACATCATACTTTTTTAGATCGAGGCATATGAGATCTATAGGTAAATTCCTACCTTGAACCATTACCTCACAGTTTTGGTAGTGATGAGTAATATCATTTTCACTTCCAAGAGGAGTAGTTAGAACTATTTTTATCCATTCTGGTTCTAACGGTAACGGGTCGGCAAACTTCTTAGAAATAAAGGAATGCGATGCACCCGTATCAAATAAGACATAAGCACTTTTGGAACAAACTGTTAATGTACCTTCTACCAGTCCACCTTCTTCTTCTGGTTTGGTCTCCTGGATTGCATGAAGACGAGCATTCTTTGTCACCGGGCGTTTACCATCACCGGCTTGGTCATTCATTAATGGACACTCGGGAATCCGATGCTCACGGCTTCCACAACGGAGACAAGCTCCTAATTTCCTCCAGCATTCTTCGGTCTTGTGACCAGCCTTGTCACAATGCTTGCATACTACGTTTGAAGGTGTAGTGGTGATAGAGAAGGGCTTGGTCTTCTTGAATTTTTGATCTTGAGAGGAAGGACCTCAATTACTAGGCCTCTTCTTGAAATTGAGTTTAAAAGAACCCGAACCTGTGACTTGCTCCTTCTTGTCTTTCCCACGGATCCTATCAGATAGTTCCGTGGCATCTTCAAGTAATTGAGCTCGGCGCACTATTTCAGAATAAACTTGGATGTCCATAGGCGCCAGTTGAGTAATATAGTGGGGCCTAAGCCCATTAAGAAATCTACGGGCTTTCATCTTCTCCGTGCTAATAAGATGCTTAGCATATCTAGACAACCTGGAGAACTGAGCTTCATAATCTGCTAATGATAAAGATCGTTGCTTTAATGCAGCGAATTCTGCAGCCTTCTTTTCTTGGACTCGGTCCGAGAAATATTTAGCATTGAAGTATTCCACAAATTCTTCCCATGTTACTTGAGTAGGGTCGATGGTTGCTTCAATAGACTCCCACCAGCATCTAGCATCTTTCTCTAACTGGAATGTAGCTAATAGAACTTTGTCCTGATCCGTGCATTGCATGACACGGAATATGCGTTCGGTTTCCCGAACCCAATGCTCGGCATCGTCCGGATCGGTCGATCCTATGAACTTCGGGGGATTCATACTCTTAAATGTTTGGTGTAAGCTTCCAGCTCGTGGAGCACCACCTTGTGCTACCTGTTGTAGCACTTGAGTCATCCCTTGGAGGGTACGCTGCATGTTGCGCCATTGAGCACGTTCGGTAGCCATTATCCTACAATTCAATAGCTACGTTAGTATTATATCACTGTGATCTTATTAAAAGACTCATTGACTCTTAAAACTTGGTTCTACCTAATCTCACTTGGTTTAAAGGTTCAAACTTATCCTTGGACTTGGGTTTTTCCTAGGAATTGAATACCCTAGGCTCTGATACCACAAAAACTGTCACGCCCCGAGCGCGGAAGATACCCGGAGACGCGTGACGAGTTTATATCAATCATGTCAATCAGAGTGGTCGTGTATTCGACACAAAGATAGAGATGCGTAAAAATAGCAAGATAACCCAATCCTTTATTTCATAATGGATAGACTATTACAAATCCAATACTCTGTTTAATAAAAAGGAAAAGAATACACGTTTGACTCAAGAAACTATAGAAAAGACTAGATGACACTTGAGCAGCTCTATCACTTTCACTCTTGACTATTCCCATCCGATTGACTTCCATCGTCGTCGGATTTACCTGAAAAGTAAAAAGGGACAAACGGAATGAGCGAACGCTCAGTAGGAAATTATATCTCAAGTACTAGCAATGGGTTTAAGTAATTACATTTTCATGAATGCAATAAAGCTATGCATGCTCGCATGAAATGACAAGATAGAGAGAATGTAATATCAAGGAAATAAGATGGACTAATCATGAACTTTCAACGAGATAGCGAGTTATTCAAGATATTCAAGCAAGTACATTTAACAAGTCATGTCAAGAACTTTGGCTATCATGTATCAAGCAAGTAAATTACCCTTTTTCGGGCCACGTATTTCATTTCATGTCAAGTACGAGTCAAGTACAAGATGTGTGTGGAATGTCCAATCAAGCAAGTCAAGTACTCGATATAATGCCAGATACCTTATCATTTTAACTCCCATGGGCACAAGTACTTTCGGGTGCTCCTCCTAGGACCAGATCGGGCCCTATATGCGCAGGCATTTATCATGTGTTTTGACATCCACTCTTGTTTATATAGCCAATATAGAATTTCAATCATCAAGCTTGTAGACACGTATGACAACTTTGACAGAATAGAGTCCAAAAATATGACAAGGACATAGAATGGCGATAATAACGGTATAATCACGATATCGATAAAACTAGGTAGAATATGGTTCCCTTAGCTTGGGTACCATGATAAATCAAGATGGACATTCTTTATATAGAATTGAGGTCCACATGAACAGTATATCAAAGGTAAGATACCCTCATTCTTATCATAGAATTGAGCTTTACAAGAATGACATTATATGGCATGATATCACCATCCTATTAAGAATTTTCTTATGATATACTCTTTGTATAATCATAAGGGCCGGTATATCATGTTTCTTTAGATTGACATGGCAAAGATCGTGTAATGGGTTTTTAGGGTACAACAAGCTCAGTCGACCTTGAGGGAATCCAAGGTACGAGGAGTCTTACGGAGGTCTCTATGACTAACTCGCTAGTCCAAAGGAACGGAATGTCCAATGGAGAGCTTGTAGGTCAATGAGAGTTGAGTGTGATCGATAAAACAACATGAAACGTGGGACTATACTCACGGAGTGGAGAATAGTGCCGATATATATACGTATATGTATAATATGAAACCTTCGGTTAACAGAATCAGGATAAAAATCAGTTTACAGAAAATAACGACTTAGGTCAAGTCGTTTCTCAAGTGATTAACGCCTAACATAAGGGCGTTTACACATGTTTCCATTTTTGCAGAATTTTCATTAATTCAGTAATTTATCTAAAACGCGCCCTGGGCAGGGGCGTTTCTTCAAGATTTGACGACTACAGTAGCATGCGTCTCATTATTTACATATTTGACAGAATATAAATATTTTTCAGGACTTATCTAAAACACGCCCTTGGAAGGGGCGTTACCTTTCAGATTCACGCCCTGTTCTGGGGCGTTAACATATGGAAAACGACTTTGTCCAAGTCGTTAATTCAAGTTTATTCAAAAATTTTAAGTAATAATTCCAGGATAACAGAGGAACGAATATAATATCATGACAGTAAAGTTAGCAGGTTGAAGACAAAGGATCATGCATTATTTTATAATCATGATTTCATAGATAATCAGTTCTTAAGATGGGTGATTAACGGTTTAAAGAAATTAACGCCTGAGTACAGGGCGTTAAATATGAAATTAACGACCTGGGAAGGGTCGTTTCATATGAATTAGCGCCCTTGCCAGGGGCGTCTCTTTCAAAATATTACAGAAAACGCATGGAAACTATAATAACCGTATGCATGACATGCTTATATATATATATCTTGCATTAATTTCATTTGGGCTACAGTAACTTGAGAAAACCTACCTTAATATGATTGAATTAACGATGGGTTTGAAAGATCTGAAACTTCCACTGCAATCAATCAACCGCAGTAGCAGCAGGAGGAAGAAAATCCTTTTAAGAAGGAGTTCGTTTTTGATGAAGAACACCTATTCTTGGTTTTGTCAATTTTGCTGTAGATCCTATAGGAAAGAAGAAACATATATTAGTTTCTTCAACTACCTAACGAGAGGATAAGGAAGAAAGAACATTACCTGGTTCTTTCGTAGGAGCTTCCTGACCTGTAAGAAGGAACATAAGATGAAGAATCATTAGTTCTTCATGTAACCGAAGCAGAAAACAAAGGAATTAGAAGAACATATGTTCTTCACGTACCGTGTAGCAGTCGTCCGTCCAAATAGATTTAGGGTTGGATCGAACAGTTTATTTATAGGATTGTGGAAATCCTATTAGGGTTAGTGATTGTGTGAGGGTAATATATCCCTAATAGAGTCCTTACTCTAATAGACACTTACTAGATTAGGTTGATCTTTCCCTAGATAAGCTCTGGGTCGAACAGTTCCCGAATGGAATTAACGACTTCGGTCAGGGCGTCGATTCTTGAATTGACGACCTTGTTCAGGTCGTTTCTTAAGAAGCGCCTTGTATAAGGGCGTTCCTTGTTTTAAAACACGCCCAAGAAAAGGGCGTTTCTTGTCCTTGCCCTTTTTGGCGTTTGGAATTTGACGTCTTGTGGTGAGGGCGTCCTTTCTTAAATAACGCCTTAGGTAGAGGCGTTTCTAATTTGAATAGCGCCGTTATCAGAGGCGTTATTTATTTTTGTTTTATTATTTTTTTTCTATTTACAAGATTTATTTATAAATCTTTATCATTATTAATATTTTATCAGGGTTGCTACAACCTTCCACCACCAGACTATATTTCTACCATCTTCTCCTATCCTGACCATTCTAGGCCTCGGCCTATGTCCTCCTCTTCCCCTAGTCTAGGGGAATCTTCTAATTTTTCTCCCCGGATACGTCTGGATTCCATTTCTCATCCTTTTTCCCCGACCCTGTTGGGGATTTCTTGTGCTCGTTCCCCGACCTTGTCAGGTGATTTTCCTGATCCTTCCCTGACTTTGTCAGGTGGTTTCCATTTCTTTTCCCCGACCTTGTCGGGTGTTCATGCATCTTCTTCCCCGCCTCTGGCGGGTGATCGCTATTCTTTTTCTCTGACCACGTCGGATGATCGTTCTCTTTTTTCCTTATCTTCGCAGTTATCCTTTCATCGTCTTTCTGTTCTTTCCTCCTCACCCTTTCAGGGTTCTTGCCCTTTTCTTGCTATTTTCGAGGCTTTAGCCCGCCTTGATCTCAATTAATCTCTGTTCACTCTGTATTTGGTTCCTTGTTATCAGGGCCTCGATGCCTTAACGAGAGAGTTCTAGCCCTAGTCCCTCTTCCTTTTTATCCTTATTTCATCTAGTTTGGTGTCTGTCGCTCCTCCATGTCAAGGAATCTTTCAATCCCTTTGCTATCCTCTCCCTTTCATCCTGTCAAGCAAGGAATACAAAGCTCGTGCTTCTCGAAGCTCAATGATCAAGATTGCTTTAGGATGCTACTTCCACACTGCAGATTTGTAAAGGTATCTTTATTTTGAGCAAAGAAACATACTTTCATTTCCATTATTGTTTCTGCACATGGTTATAATGCTATTCCTTAACATGGTTAAGTGGCATTTAGAAATTTGCTTAGTTCATTTAGGTCATTTAAAATGAGTTCGGTTCTGCAGCATCCTTAGGCCGGTGATAGCTCCGCGTTGGGAGTCTATTTCTTTCCCCGATCATTGAGGGTGACCTTTGAGCATGGGTTTTTCACACATTTCACGGCGAGCCATAGCCGATTCCTTTGAGCAACACCATTGCTGCTTTGGCCATACTTTGCGTATGCACAAAGATCTTTTTCTCTTCTCTGCCCCGCCAAGTGCAGGGGCAAGACATTGATGGATAAGATGACTAACCTAGGCGCTCCCTAATACGAGAGAGGTCTCAAATAGGGGTAGTCTTGACCCTCAAAAAAATGAGCGTTCATGCAATATCTAGCCAATAAGGGCTCTCAAAATCAATGACGAATCAAAAAGAAGATTATTAAATCAAAGGCATGGCAAGGGTGGCAGTACAATTCCCCGCGGGACGTCATGAGCCCGGTCGCATGCGTGCCTGATAAATATGGGTCTAAAAATCAAAGACACAAAGTCCCGGCGCAACAGACTGTATCTTTGAGAGGTAGTGCCCTGGAAGGAATTCGAGCCTTGATGTCTCCCATCCTGCATGAAGCTTGTCTCCAATTCTTCTTCTGCTTCTCCCTCTTAGGCTGGGTTGTATCCCGGGTATGGCCTTAGTAGGGGCACCGTTCTTTAAAAGCGGTTGGTTGTGGCAAGCCACCCTCACATGCACGCCCTGCTCAAGGGACGCCTTTAATGAGAGGGGTAGGGAACGACGATCCCTGGCCAGTAATTTGAGCCCGTCTTTAGGTGCTGCGGATTGCTATTGTCAAAAATCAAAAAATCAGATATTGTCAAAATTCTAAAAATCAAATATTTTCAAAATCCTAAAACAAAAAAATCAAATATTTTCAAAAATCCAAAAAAAATCCAAAAAATCAAGAAAATTCAAAATTTTAAAAATATTTGTCTATCTATTTATTTTGAGAACAGATACGTAATCTGTTTGCTAAGTGTGCATATTGCAAGTACTCAGGCGTTCCTTGCAATATCTTTGTGCTCTTCCTCCTGTTCACATCTTTGATATGTTCTCTTCTTCAATCATTTCTCTGGATCTGTTCTGAAGCTCATGTCCTTCTCAGTTGCAATGATCATATTTTTATGAGAGGGCTTTGTCTCATGATTATGAACCTGGCGGTTCTGCTTCATTCTGATCTTAGGTTTTGATTGAAGTGCGTATTTTGTTCACGTCTTTTATCCCGCCATGTCCTTGCCTCGTGTCTATGTCCCACCGTATCGTCCCACACTTGTTGTTTTGTTCCTCACCACATGTTGATAGTTGTCTTGCACATGTTGTTAGTTGTCCCTCTATGTTCCTTGTGTTGTCCCAACCACGTGATCATCCGTCATATTCTTGTCCCAACCACGTGATCATCCGTCATGTTTTTGTACCAACCGTGTGTTATCCCATCGCATTGTTATCTTGTCACACCGTGTTCATGCATGCGTGTTGTTTATTTATGAATGCCGTTTCGCCTGCACATGTAAGTCAGGTATGGCTTTCTGTCCCTACATCCCTTATCACATTACTATATGGTACTATACTATATTATCTCGAGAACCAGTTGGTTACTCGCGCGTTCCAGGATCTGATGTTCCCCTTCAACAAAAATGATGATGATCCAGGTTCACGTGCTTAATCTCCGGATAGGCCATTAGGTTGGCATGCCCAGGGGAGGATGGTTCTATCCTGCACGCCGTAGTTACGGATAGTGTCTTGACTCTGATTCTCCCATCTCAGCAATATTATTCTCGAGTATCTTATATTTTAATCTTTCTTCGCATTCGTTTTACTGGTTTCTTTTATTTTAGCCCAGCATGCATCATACGCATCTTTTGAGCATTCATGCCCCATTGTGTGCCTGCAAAGTGTCCCATCAGTGATGGTTAACTGTGCATTCAGTGCTTGAGTAAGAGGAACAATTCCACTCTGAGTTGGAATGTTCTCTTTGATCGGTTCGCTTGGTTTGGTTGATTAAGAGGTCCATGTCTAGAGTTTTAGCATGTTTCTTTACTTTTCGATACTTATTCCGGTCTCCTCATTGGTCCGCGGGATTGTGTCCCCCATGAGGTTGATTGTGTGTTTCTTTTGATTTAGTTTAGTTCCTCCAAATTGGCGTCACTTTTAGTCTAATCATTTCTTATGTTTGGTTCAGAGTTTTTCGGAAGATTCCTATCGCTTGTTGGTAAAAATAGGTGTCGTTTTACCTTAACGCCCACTTTTCAGTCCGCTCCGCTTCATTTCTGCTTCATCTCCATGTTCCATTTTGCTGTCGCCTCACCTCCGCTCTCTCCCCTGCAAAGAGGACGTTAAGGAGGGACATCTGTTGACACCCGTTTTTTTTCTGATAAGTGAAGTCATTTCTCTTACTCCCATTTATGGATGCCTTGAGTTGTCCATCACTCGTTGGGCCATTTTCTGGCACGTTCTGGGCCAATTTTATGGGTGGCCTCCCTCCCTGGCTAGGTCCGAGTTGATTGAGGGCTTAATGGGCCTTGGTTTTGGTTGATTAAGCTTTTCTATGGATTTCAAGCGCCCATGTACGTGTGCGGTCAACCTCCAGCCGTTTAACAATATGCGCAGTTGATACAGGGCCGTCCATATATTTATGGGATATTTAGCTGATTTTCTGAATTATCACCGACAAGCATATATACGGCCTATATGTAGCCGCATAAGACCATTGTGCGGTACATACTTAGCCGTTTATCTCCCAGAGTCCTGCGTTCGATTGATTGTTAAGATAATTATCTATTTATCTCATCTATTTTGATTTATCACCAACAGGGATGAGCGGTTGCCTGTTGGCCGCTCTTGTAGATGAAAGGTCTATGATCAGCCGTTCATCTATGAGAGTCCAACGGCGAGGTTTTCGGTCAGTTCGATGGATAGTTGGATAATATTTATGATTTATTTGAATTTCCACCGACAGGGTTGGACGACCTAGGAGATGGCCACTCATCAGGTTGAGTGGTCTATCGTACGACCGTGCATCGTATCGATTCCTGAAAGATTAACATATTTTCTCTCTCTATCCGTGGTTTTATCCTTAACTTCTCCCGTCATTTTCTCCACGGATATTTAACCATTTTGATTGCCATTTCAAATGGTTGGAAGATAATTCGATTATCTACGACTTTCCTTTGATTATCTCGACCTGAAAATGCCTAAAAACCCTAGTTTCGGGGCTGGCTCTCTAAGCTCTATAAATAGACCCTAGAGGCTACCTTCGAAAGGGGGGGAGATTGGAAGGTCACGGCAAAGCCCTGCTGGATTCTAGAGCGACCTGCGACCAGGGAGGGAGGCCTTCTACGTCCATACAGGCCTCTGGTTTAAGGAGTATCTCATTAGGGGTGTCTTTAGTTCATTAGTCTATCATTCTCTCTTGTTTGCATGCATCATCTTCTCCACGTTTCTTCCACGTTTTCCTTCACTTGCACTGTCATTCGCACATCCTCCCACGTTTTTGGTGCCCCTAGGCGTTTAAACCCCCCCAGGTATCCCCCCATTCCATTTAGTTATGTTTATTTCTTTCCGTTTGAGCATTTGCTACGCTTCACAGTTTTGATATTGAGTTTTTCTTTGTGTTCTACACTTTGTTTCGCAGGTCAGCAACACACTGACACGAGGCCCATCCTTTCTGGCCAGCCGGAAAGGGTGGAGGTTGGACTCTTACAACTTCTGGCGTGGTGGTCTTGCGCGGTTCTCCTACGTCCGTTCAAGAGGCGGTGCGGTTGATTTTTGACCGTTCTTCTTCCAACTGCAGTTATCTTGGAGCCGTTCATCTGCCAGTAGTTCTACGTCCCGCGTTCCACCTCAGCACCGACGAGCAACCTATCGTAGGATCGCGCGTACCTACAAGCGGTCCATCAGGAGCCGTTCAACGCGTCAGTGCTGATTTTAAGGCGAGTACCTCCCTCTTTCCAAAGTACGGCGTGCGTTCATCGCATGTCCGGCATCTTGGTGGCGATCACGATCACAAGTTCACTCCTTCATTCCATCCTCTACTTTGTTCTGTTTTATTTCACCATATCTGCATAGTAGAGGGATTATTTTTAACGCCGGTAGAAAGGAGGAGTCATAATTTTCCACATCTACACTCGTGAGGAGCTTGCTCCTCTTGTGTGTTTGGGGATTCATCCCCGTGTGTGTTGAGGACTTCATCCTCGTGAGGATTCGTCCTCGTGTAGTGAAGCCTCACCGATTTGGTGAGGGGTGGATGTAGGTCTACGGGTTTGCAGACAGAACCACCTTAAAAATTCTTGTGCAGTGGTATGTTCTTGTGTGATTGTTTCCATCTCTTCTACCTCCATTTCACAAGGACTTTTGTTTTATTTCTCCATCTTTGATATGGCTGAACACTGTACATTCTGTGAGCAGTTCAACATTTGGCAGCACTCTTGCTGTTTGAACATAGGCTCTCACACACACACACACACTCAAGTACGCGCTCATGATAATCTAAATCTTCATAAGCAGATCTCAGATATTTAACCACATTCCGCTATGTGCTTAAGCTGATGGTTTGTTATCTCAGGTTCCATTTTATGGCTCATTATTTGCATCAGCTTGTATATGGTTATTTGTTTTTAAACCAGAATTTTGTCTGGTCAAATAAGTTTTAAGAGGGCATATTTTTAAGGGATATATTCACCCCCCGCTCTAGATCCGGTTGCACCCAAGCAAGGGACCCAACAATTGTTATCAGAGCTAAGCTCTGTGTATCTAAGATCCAACGATCTTCATAGGTGATCCTAGTGCAACCAATTTTGATTCCAATTATTGAACAATTTACAATGAATTTCTTTATTTGTTTTAAGTACGCCATCTGGTTTGGCAAATTGTGCAAAGTTAATATCCTCTTGAGTTGCTCAAGGCATAGTGTGACAATGAATTCTTTGCTTGATAAACTGTGATATGTGCCTTTCACATAGTTTGATTTTTTAGCTACTCCTCAATTATGTTTACATTTGAGAATTCTTTTGTTCATAGTTTATCATAATTAAATTGAGAGTTACATTCTACTTTAATTGAAAATTTATTTGATAGACTATGACTTGGAAAGGATCTGATGATCTAGTATATCAAAGAGTGATCAGTAGAAAGGCAAATTAAGTCTGCTTGGAGCTCTCACTATGCGTGAGGTGATCTTCAGATCTAAGTTCTCTGCCTAGTACCGGATCTCAGTTAATTTAAATGTCTGGCTCATGAGGGAAATAATTTTATCTTGATATTTGAAAATGTGCTTAATGCCAATCAATCTGTAATGTATCATGATTGATTTTGATGTTGGTAAACCCTCAGTGTTCATTGATTGATAGGCATGTTTTATTTGAAGCAGTCAGAACCATCGTATACTCTGATCATTCTTTATTTGTCTAATTCTGACTCTCATGTCTCATTCTGGTTAGATAAACGTCATGCACTGTTCTCTCTATTTTTGATCATGGGAGAGACTACAGTTTCTTGTAAAGTTCAATTGATGAGTAAATGCATGCCAAATAATGCTTGAATGTGAATATGTGAATATTCTGATTTTTAATGAAGCTCATGTTCAAAGATGAGCATTTTGGTGAGAATCCTTGAGGGCTGGCTCTTGTTTCTTAACTCACCTCTTGCTCAGTTCTGAAATCAATGACCCACCTTGTTAAAAGAGGAGGTTGCAGGTAATGTGTAAGATTGTGCATATAATTCAGCCAAGTTTAAAAAGTGATTTGCAAAATTGATTAAGCATGATTCAAACCTATGCTTCTTCTCCCATTTATATTTTGCCCATTCAATCATTGGGGGAGATAGCAATAAAATTCTTGTACCTTGCTCATGTGAAATGACATTCATCCATACTGCATTTTAGGTACATATGGTAATTTGCATTGGAACTAGGGCATGTCTGCATATTGCATACCAAGCATTGCCATTTGAACATCAGCATGCTCAGCATAATCATGCATATAGTGCATGTCAAGCATAGAATGAAACTTGCATGTTGCACACATGACTACGAAAGATATAAGATTTTGTGTGTGCATGTCTTGAGGTATGCTCTGCATGTTGCATCCTCCTAAGTGTGCTTGCATGCCATGACTTCATGGTATATAAAAAGGTGACACGAAGAAGGGCAGGTCAAGTATGTCTGAGAGCTATCACCATGCGAGAGAGTGTGCCTCCGCCTGGTACCATGAGTTAGTTGTCCATGTTTGTCAAAACTTCATTGAGTATTCAAATGCTCATGGACATAAAGAGGTTTAATCACATGCATGTTTCCTTTCAGAATCAACTGCATAACATTAGCATCTGAAAACCCAAAAAGGATATTTGAAATTCATGCATACGTTTAGGGGGAGTTAAAATGCTTAAAATTTCTACATTTAAGTTGCATGTTTTAATGTTGTTGTTAGAATACATTTGTGTTGATTCTAAATTCCAATAAATGAGATTTTGTTCAAACAGAAAGTGTGTTTTGAAAAATTCTTCTGCCTGTTATCTGCGCGTTGATGCACTGATGGAACTGCGTCGACCCAACATTTCAAATTGGTCATATTATGTATTCTGTTAGAACATCCTGAGTCGACGCATTGATCAGTATGTCTCAACATTGCACCAATAGGTCTTAGCTTGACCTAGGAGTTTCATTTTGACAAACTTCACCCTTGTAGCAAGGGTCATGCGGTGATGCCAATCAAAGTATTGGTCCATCCCGATTTCTCAATCAAGATATGTGGCAGGATTTAGGGACACATCAAAACTAGGAGCGTCGATCTTGATGTTCCAGAGGATGATCTCCTCATCGTCGTGGTCTCTCTCCAGAGGTGCACGATCACCTTGCCCTCTAACTCGAGGAGCTTGATTCCGACGGCGTTGATCTCTCTCTTCCCTAGGGTTGGTGTTGACACCTTAAAAATGAACAAGGGTGGAAACATATCATACCCGCAGTGAAGGGCCAATGATGAAGCTCATCAACTGTTTACCCGGCTAAAGCCTTTGTCGGCCAAGCTGATGACCGGTGCCGATGTCACTCAGACAGCAGCACTAATAAAGCAGCAGTCACTCGACTGATGAGACCTTCCAGCTCATTTCAATGAGAGCTGTACTACTGCCTCATCCGGGAGTCCACAAATGACATGTCAGGACAAGTCAGATGTCGGCTTGTTGACAGATGTGATATGAGATAAAGATGAAGCCGGTACCGGCAGATGAAGATCCAAGGAACTCCTGCAAAGCCAGGATTACAGAAAGTCCATTTCTGAAGCTGTCACCCGGCAGAAGCCCTCCCCGGCCAAGCTGATGTCCGGTATTGTCGTCGCTCAGACGGCATTACTGATGAAGAACTGCGGTCCACTGACCGATGAAAACCTCCAGAAATACTCTGATGAAACCATGTTAGCTCACCAATTAATGGGCTTTAATAGCTATTAAGATAGGAAGAATGAAATACTAAAAGACCTAAATGGGCCCATCCGTGTGTGGTGCCGAGAAGCCAACAACCATGCCGAGAGGTGATGCGCCGAGAGCCACTTGCTGAAGCCCAAAAGGTGATGCCGAGAGCCACTTGCTGAAGCCCAAAGGGTGGCGCCGAGAAGTTGAAGGCAGGCGCGCCGGGAAGCCCGTTTGAGGCGCGCCGAGATGGTGTCTGCCGAGAAGGAAAAGGCTTGATGAAGCCTGCCGAGGAGGGGGGAAACGCTTATAAAAACCCCTCCCTTCGAACAAGGAAAAGGGGGATCGGCGGCCAAAAAAAAAGAGAAAGGGGAAGAGACCAACATAGAGAGAGAGAGCCTCCTCCTCCGCTGAGAAAAGAAAGAAGAAGAGAAAGAAGGAGAGGAAGTCCAGGTGGGCAGCCGGGGAGGGAGAGGAGTCAATGCTCCGCCCTCCCCCATGGTTTTGTTTTCTTCTTCATGTAATCTTGCCGAGTTTATCTTGATTTTCTTTTGGATGTAACCGGGATATCCCGATGTATATTCATTTCCCTCTCCCTCATTCCCTCCGTGTGATTGGTGTGAGTTCTGGGGTGATCCAACGAAATGACATGCTCTAGTGGCCCGTTTGGGCGCTGGGTGATTGAAGTATCTGCCGGCTATCTCTCTGTCTGCTGCTATGCTTTTCCTCCATATGTTTTCATCTTTAGCTCAACTGAAGCGCACCTAATTCTCTGATGGGTCTTCGGGTTCAATTTTCTTCAGTAGAATAAATGTAGCTCTAGATATATCGATGTCGTGCGCCATTCGTTGTCATTCGCATGGGATTTTCTGGACTTGCTCAGGGCCAGAGACAGACCATCTCTTGGCCCCTGAGGTGGTCTGCTATCAATATGTGCAGTGGCTTCGACAGCCTATATGAATTCCTCTTCCCGTGGAAATGCTTAAACCGCATCGATGTAATCATGTTAAAGGTTTATGACGTGATCCCGCCATGAATAGCTTCGTCCAGGTTGTCCCTGAGGCCAGAGACAGCCATCTCTTGGCTCTCAGGGCGATCAAAGATAATATTAAATGGTCCTCGGCGGTTGATGGTATGTGACGACTCAAAGCCCATCCGGCTACTCGATTCTCCGATCCTCTTCCATTCAACCCCTCCTTGATGAGATTGAACCCTTGCCTAATCAAACCCCAGCAGTCAGTAAGCCCACAATCTCCCAGATCCCTCCAATCTGACTGAAAATCCAAGAAAAACTCAAAACAGAGTACCGTAAACCTCTGTTCGTATCCCGGTGCCCTCACAGCTCTCGGCCCCGCAAATAGTGAAGCTGATGAACAGCCCTCGGCGCAAGCCTTCTTGCGCCGAGATCCCATCTCCCGGGCACGCCGGGAGCCACCCGTTTCATTTCCCCTCATCGCGCCGGGGCCTACTCGTCTTCGTGCCGGGAACTCTTTGGCATCCTTGCCATTGGCGCCGAGAAGCCCTCCTCTTGGCCAATCTGTAAACCCATGCCGGATAACCCCTCACATAACCTTACGAGGCAACGGAGCTCTGCCACTGCATAAGCTTCGTTGACCTCTAAAGGGACATCAAAACGGTGCTGCAGGCACGTACACGGTCAGGGGTCCAATACCCCTCTATTTGGCTTTCACCCCGGCACTCCGTGGGCGATCGTCTATCATCCCCTTTGGCAAATGCTAATCGCAGGGGGAAGTGCTGCCAAAATTCTCCCAGGAGGATGGAAGACAAGATTGAGGCCGTCCCTGGGACTTTGCATGACAGTGGTGAAAGGAGTTCCCTGTGTCGGATGATTCCTCTGCCAATCCCTCCAGGCACCTGGCCTTCTTCAAAACCCAAATCAAAGTCATTAAAACCTGATGTTTGGTTTCCTTCCAGAGCCTGTCTGCCTTGATCTGCATCTCTGAAACCTAAAAAAACCCAAAAAATAGAGTACCGTAAGCTCTGTTTCTTGTCCCGGTGCCCTCACACCTCTCGGCCCAGCCCACAGTGAACCGGGTGAACAGCTCCCGGCGCCACTTCTTCAGGCGCCGGGAACCGCTCCGGCATCTTCACCCTCCGCGCCGAGACCCAACCTCAGCGCGCCGGGAGGCCCAGGCCGAGAGCCTCCATTGCCTGCTCAAGCACTCCGCGCCGAGAAGCCCCATTGGCCTTCTCCCTTGCGCGCCGGGAAACCCCCCTTGGCCCCCCTGCGCGCCGAGGAGCCCACACCTATGGCCATTTGGCCCTTGCGCCGAGAAGCCTACGCCGGGAACCTCTCGACCTCCTTGCCTTCACGCCGGGAACCTATGCACGTTGGAACTGCACCGATAATCTAACCAAATTTTACTACTGAGTGTTCAATCCAAATTTTTGTGAGTAACCCGCGTGCGAGGGCGATCCGCGTGCGAGGGCGCAACGTTGAGCGTTCACTTACATTCCGTCGTCCCGCATCGGATTTATGAGTAACCCCTTTAGCTCGGGAGGGCTATGCCACTGCATGAGTTCCGTCGGCTTCCCTAAGGGAAAATCAAACATTGCCCCATGGCATTTATATATGGGTAGGGAGGTTCAGCCTCTCTCTTTCTCTCGGCTTTCATCCCGACACTCCGTGGGTGATAGCCTATTTCCCCCTGGGCATAATCCAGATAAAGGGGAAATGCTGTCGAAATGTTGATCGATGCCGTGAACCTCCATCACGGTCATGGCTCAGCCTGTCCGTGATTGATATCCTCCATTTCCCCTTTTCCCCCGAGTCTAGTTGTTTCGAACCGCCGATTCAACGCTACAGTCTCTTTTTGTGGTTGATGTTATTCTCTTACCCGCCTTCCCGGCCCTGGTATGAAGTTTAAAGTTATGCACATGAATATCTGTTTGCCTTATGAGGCCTCCTGTTTTGGCGTTTAATCAAGGGTTGTCCTTCCTTGGAAGGACGTAATTAACGTCATAGCCTTTATGGTATGACGGACTTCTGGTCCAGACACGATCACTCACAATCGACTGACCAAGTCAGATCGAGCGCACAATGAAATCGTCACACATGTGACTGGCACGCCAATAAATCAATAAATAAATAAATAAACTAATAAATAATAAACAAAAATAAATAATTATAAAATTATGCGTCCACAGTTGGCCACGGGATCTCCGCGACCATTCGACCTTCCTTCCTCTTTCTTCACAAGATCATCTAAGGCTTGGATCCTCTCACCTAGCTCGGCTCGTAATTGGCCTATAGATTCTTTAATTTGGGCCGTAAGATGTTGTTCGAGCTGGGCTAACATGGCCTTCATGCCCTCTTGATTCATGGGTGATTGTGAAGTTAAACTGTGCTCTAGACGGCCTGATGAATTCTTAGACCAACGTGGCATGCACGAGCTCGGACCTAAATGATGCAATCCTGGGACCGAAAATTAGTAAGGTGTGGACCCAATTTGTTGGCTAATATGCAAAGGGTAAATTCCTTTTGTGAAGGGACCAGTCAGGGAGAGTTGCTCGCCCGTAGGTGAAGTAGTTGTGGAACTACCTCCTGAAAATTATGGTGCCCAAATGTGGCAGTTCTAGGGCTTTAAAGGATGGGCACATACAAGCTCTCTCTCTCTGTCCATAGCGATGCACTCAGGAGATAGGCTGCATAGATAGGGCTCTCTCTCACTTCGTCGTGCGGCAACTGATAAGGATACTAAATGAGCAAGAGATTGGATCACGTACCTAGCTAGACTGAAAAGTCTAGTTCCGACCGGAGACAAAGGTGAGTGGGGACGTGCGTGTCTGCACGGCGTCGACGAAGCTTGAACGGTTTACAAAAATTCACTCCACGTAGGGAGGGAGCAATTATTATAAAATCGCTTAATTTAAAATTTTCCATGCAGGGGAACAAATTAACTCAGACTTTCTCCTCACAGGGAGACTTTCGGACACTCACACTCCGTAAATTACGGACTGTCTGTCGGCGACCAGGCGACCCTGGCGCCGGTCGGGCCGTCGTTGTGGACTCGGGTGCCACAACCAATAGTTTAATCAATAGATATATATAGATATATAATATTATATATATATTCCTGATATATATATATATTATATATATATTTAACACTTTTTTCCAATTTTCAAACTTTCCCTGCGCGTGTCTCACGCGGTTGGCGCTGGGTCAGCCAAGGCAGATCACGCGGGCGGCCAGTGCAATCAACATGCTGGCATGGACGTAGAGGCGGGCGAATGCGAGGCTTCAACACACGAGTGCAGTCAACGTGCTAGGCGAGGTGGGCGGAGCCAAGGCTGGCCAGCGAACGGGCGAAGGTGACGAGGTGCGGGCGGGGCGCTCGCAGGCGGTCGGGATCGGGCGCAGGCGAGGCGCGGGGTGGGTGCGGGCGCACGGGCACGGCTGGGGCGGGCTCGGGCAGGCAAAGGCGCAGGGCAGGGCGGGCACGGCGGCGCGGGTGGCAGGAGGGCGCGGCCGGGCAGGTGGCCACGCAGGCGGCGGGCGCGATCGGGCGGGCGCCGTTGGGTGGCGGCGGGTGCGGGGGGCTATTACCGGGCTGCTGCTGCTGGTGGGCACGGTGACCAGTGGGCGCGAGGGTGAAGGCGTATGCAGACGGCTGCGGTGGCCACAGACGGGGGTGGGGACGCGTCGACGTAGGGGGTCGCGACGGTCGGGGTGGCCGTTGCGGCCAACATGTTTTTTAAACCTGGGCACGGGCGACAAGGTTCCTCCACGCGAACTTCACTTTTTTTTTCTATTCTCTCTGCCGAGAGAAGCAGAGCTTCTACAAATGTTTTTTTTCACTTCTGGAAACCGAAAGAAAGGAGGGTCAAGATTTTTTTTCCCTTTTCATTTCTCTCCGTTGTCTCCCCATCTCTTTCACTCTTCTTTTTTCACGTATCGAAGTTGGGGAGGGGAAATGACGCGGACGTCGGGGTTCACGGAGACGCCGTTGTTGGGCTCTGATACCAAATTTGACACGGCAGCGTCGGAGGAAGGATCGACGACACTCCGAAGGGGTGAACGGGACATGATAACTACTACATTGCGTAGCTCGGTCTCACACCGGACGGTCTCTCACCGGGCAACACTCTTTTCTCACAAAGGAGTTGGAGGGAGGGAAGGGTGGCAAGAGAAAAGCTCTCTTACGTACAATCTTTCTTGCATTCAATCTTTCATATGAAAACAACACACTAGCCCCCCTTTATATAAGAAAGGCTATATTACACTTGGACAATCATACCCCTAAACATTTCAGCTAAGGACATCCATGTCCTGGCCTAATAAAACAAACTACAACAACTATCTTTTGACTCTTGGGGTTTAATAAAATAAAATACACACAACTTTTGACTATGTCTATCCTAATAAAACAAAAGTAAATAATACATGTAGCAATACATGTATTATACACACAATACATACTCAATACACACAAATAAATACGCAGGGCGCCGAGTCTTCAAGAAGCCAAGTCCCCGAGCCATATGCTTGGTGAGGTCGGGGCGGTGCGACGTCGGATGAGTGTGACTGGTCCGGTGGTGTCCCCTCCAACCCTCCCGGGACGGCTGGAACTTGACTCCGTCCAGTAAGGTGGGACACTGCTCTAGTAGTGCTCTAGCAGATCTGGATCGAGGCGCTAGAGATGTAAAGCCTGAGAATTTTCTAGGAATTTACTATATTTAAATATAATTATTAAACATTTAAATGGGATATTAAATGAAATATGGGTAAATTAAATCTCCTTATAAAGGTCTTATACTAAAGAATAGGGTAGGCCCATTTTAATAAGCCCAAGGGACCTAAACCCAAGCCTAAAAGAGTTGGCCCATATTCTAGAAGCATCATTTTGCAATTTCTCGGATTTTTAAAAAATAAAGAGACTATTTATGGGGGATAATATCAAAAGAGTTTGAAGGGATTCAAATTTCGGTGCCCAAAACCAAAAGCGGTATCTCGCAAGATCACAAGGGACAAGAAACGGTCCCAACTGGACCGCATGGTTCTGTAGATTCCGTGAATAGAAGAAAGTGTGAACATATGGAAACTTTGGCATCCTAATCACCCAGGATCGATGCTATCCCTTAGTTAGAAGAGGCTGGAATGCTAGAGGATCGAATTGGAACCCTAATTAGGACTCTAGGTTCGTTCTAATCCATGAAACCCTAGCTAACCCTATAAATATATCCCAAGTTTCACAAGTGCGACCCTTACTTTTGGCTCGCGTGGAACTAAGGTAAGGAAGCATTATTTGGGTCAAGTTCTTTAGAATATTTCGTTCATTATAGTAAGGACTAACTCCTCTCCAAATTTCATCGTAGGAGATCAAGCCATCAGGAAGATAGAGGCATCCAAAGTCTTTGGTTCAGTACAAGAAACCCAGGAACTTGTGCGACCGGGCCAGATTGATCTGCAAATTAAAAGCCCTAAACGAGATATTTAGCAGTAGAGGCTTTAGAACTTTTTGTTACCCTTTATGTCTTCTATCTACCCTCCAATTTTCACGTCTTTAGGTCAAGAGAATCAGGAGATAGAAGGGTGGGAAGTTGTTGGTTCGATTCAGGACGAACAGAAACTAGGGTCATGTTCCAGCCCTTAATTCGAAGTTTAAAGATCTGTCTAGAGGTAGGTTATCTCATGATTGGCATAAACTTAAAGTCAAGAATAAAAGCCCTCTGATTTCAGTCATTTTCATGTACTGTACATAGAGAATTTTATGTTTTATTGGGATTGTGCATCTAGTGTAATCTCCATGCATGAATCTTAGCCCTAACGGAGAGCGCCTACAGAAGCTGGGCCAAGCACTCCACATAGGCCCATATTCGAAGGCTACAACAGAAGCGGAGTCAGATTCAAATCCAAAGACTACTCCGAATGGTGGAATTTGCCTTCGGCCCAACAACTGACCGGGGCGATATTTGTCATTCCTACCCATAAAGGAGCACAATCTGGAACCACTGCAGTAATAAAACAAAACAATACACAATTGCAATTACTTGTTCTTATTGCAGAAAAACTCGACAAAATCGAGGAGAAGATCCAGAAGCTCGAAGCCAAAGCTGACAAGGTACGTGTTCAAATCCTCCACAGGCAAGAACAAGGTACCATGGCATTAATTGTCTTTCGAGACAATCGGTGGTAAGGAGATCAACCAATATTCGCCACCATGGAGATCGACCTTACTCAAGGAAGCCAACTCGTGTATGTCATCCCCAACACAATGATGACTATTGGGGACTTCTTCAGAAATATTCAAATTTCCATAATTACACGAGGATACAACAACTGGCAGTATGGAGAAGCAAACCTGCTAATTACAATGGGCCACGTCTTGTGCTTCGCTGAGGAGCATTGGGTATGGCATGTCATTATGTGGATTTCTCCACGAAAGTCGGAGTCAATAACCACTCCAAACAGTGGAACTCGCCCTACAACAGGCTGCACTCAGACCGAGCCAACAATCTACACAGAAGCTAGCCTCTCTACTGTACTCCCTCAGCTCTATCATGACAAACTCAAGGAGTATCAGTCCCACCAACAAACTGGCATCTCTCTCGAGCATACCAGCAAATTCCGGGGGTCGGATCGTGGTATAAAGGGAGAGCGGATGAATAATAACCGACGAGTTGACGAGAACACAACACGGGTTTCAACGGGAAATATTTAACCTAAGAGTGACAGCGGAATAGATAGAACGGGGATCGTTCATAAGAAAAGATAATGCACGAAGAATTAAGAAGAGAGACTGCAAGACTTTAAACTTATGAATATGACACTTACATAAACAAGGACTAGGGGACTTACAAGAGACTCTAAGTAGAACTTCGGTTGTCGACCGATGATCTTCAAAGAGAAGAGGGGGTGGTGTTATATAGAACCCGAGAGGGCTGAGCAGATAAGAAGGAATATTTCTGAGTGCTCATAGGGCCCCATAAATATTCTTCTTTTACAGATGCTCCGAATCCTCTTTACAGGTGGTTCCGGACACCATGGGATAAGATGCTAAAGGAACGGCTCCCCGAGGCTCAATTCCTTTCAAGCTTATCTAGATAAGGGACGGCTCCCCGAGGCTCAATCCCGAGACAAACAACTTTACATAAAGTAGAAACAACAAGCCAAACTACTTTAATGCGTACTCAGCACGCACCACAAAGGATAATTATTGGGGCAATATGCTCCCAATAATCCAGAAGCATCTTCAACAGCTGGAAGAGACCTCCTCCCAGCTGCAATCAATGCAAGAGGACGAAAGTCGTCATCAACCATGATGTCGACACAAAGCAAGAGCATCAACTTTTCCAAAAGCAGATGCCCCATTATGTAAAGTAGTTTGGCTTGTTGTTTCTACTTTATGTAAAGTTATTTGTCTCGGGATTGAGCCTCGGGGAGCCGTCCCTTATCTAGATAAGCTTGAAAGGAATTGAGACTCGGGGAGCCGTTCCTTTAGCATCTTATCCCATGGTGTCTGGAACCACCTGTAAAGAGGATTCGGAGCATCTGTAAAAGAAGAATATTTATGGGGCCCTATGAGCACTCAGAAATATTCCTTCTTATCTGCTCAGCCCTCTCGGGTTCTATATAACACCACCCCCTCTTCTCTTTGAAGATCATCGGTCGACAACCGAAGTTCTACTTAGAGTCTCTTGTAAGTCCCCTAGTCCTTGTTTATGTAAGTGTCATATTCATAAGTTTAAAGTCTTATAGTCTCTCTTCTTAATTCTTCGTGCATTATCTTTTCTTATGAACGATCCCCGTTCTATCTATTCCGCTGTCACTCTTAGGTTAAATATCATCGTTTGATATCCCTTACGTTGATATCTTCCTGAGATTCTTGTGTTGTGATCCTCTAGATCCCTTATTTCCCGTTGAAACCCGTGTTGTGTTCTCGTCAACTCGTCGGTTATTATTCATCCGCTCTCCCTTTATACCACGATCCTCCCCCTGGTATCAGAGCTAGATTCTGCACTTCTTAGTAGAATTAAGATTTTGTGTTAATTCTTACGAAATTATTTGTTAAAATACTCTGGTGAATGGTTCTTGCTCTTAGACAGATCCTATCCTTAGTAATTTAAATTCGTGATACGGCGACAAGGTGAAAACACCTGAAGGCAAAAGACCGCAGGGCGCGTAAGTCCCGTTGGAGAGGCAGCTGTGAGTCGGGTGAGCACAGGTGAAAGTGAAACCCCTAAGCCTTAAATGAATTTAAGTAAAAAGAATGGTAGATGTCACAACAATGGGAAAATTCGATACAAAGGTGGTATCAAGAGTCTAGAACCGCTAATTTAGAGTATTTAGACTTAGTAGAGTCCACTAAGCCAACTTCAAAAGAGTTAGCCCACAATCTCTCAGTTATCTACGACAAAGTGTGTTTGTCTAGCCGAGTCCATATCAAAAACTTCAAAAAGATTCTTGAAATTCTTGAGTCAGTCCTTACAGAAAACCAGCGTCTAAATCAGGCGCTTAAAAACTTAACCACTGAGGTTGTCAAAAACCGATCACTCACAAAAGGGGAAGTACAAGAAATTGAACTCCAAATTGTTGCTCAACCAAAGGTCACTGAAGAAAGAGTTCTAAAACTCTCAGAAGACCTAATACAAAAGCTTGATAGAGTGGAGCAAATACTCCAACAAGTGAAAAATTGGGTTGGCACATGAGTTACATCAATACCCAAGCATCATCAAGCTACAAAGACGCCGTTGAAGCAACTGAATCTATTAAAGCACCAGCTTTGGGGTTTATTCGACCCACTGATCATAAAGGAGCACAATCTGGAACCACTGCAGTAATAAAACAAAACAATACACAATTGCAATTACTTGTTCTTATTGCAGAAAAACTCGACAAAATCGAGGAGAAGATCCAGAAGCTCGAAGCCAAAGCTGACAAGGCCCCTGCAACTATTCCTGAAGATATTATTACAAAATTGTAGAACCTGACAATCAGTGACAGACAAAGGCCAAAGGAAGAAAAAGGCCAATTGAAGGACGACGACCTCCCTCAATCCCCCTGTTACTGAAAGACAACAAACGGGAGCATCTACATCCACCTCTGCTCCCTACTTTGAAGATCAAATCAGAGATTATAGGCGTGGTCAAAGACGCCTATATAATATGCGCCAGGCAGCAAGGCGAGCTGCACAAAGCATTCTCGGAGGAACCCAAGGTAACTTGCAAACCTTGGAACAACAAATGGATCCTCAGGAGCAGCTTCGACTCTCCATGCAAGAGAGGACTTCTATAGTCCCTGCAGAAGTTCTCTACCACTCCAGAAGGGACGACACCAACCACAGAGTGTACGTGCATAGAGCTGAAGAAGCTATGCTCGTCACAGAAGGTCAGCAAGCAGATAGGACCTTCATTCAGGAGGAAAGTTACGAACAACTCAGACGAAGCGGCATGCACTTTATACATCTGGGAGTTGTTCAGGTACGTGTTCAAATCCTCCACAGGCAAGAACAAGGTACCATGGCATTAATTGTCTTTCGAGACAATCGGTGGCAAGGAGATCAAGCAATATTTGCCACCATTGAGATCGACCTTACTCAAGGAAGCCAACTCGTGTATGTCATCCCCAACACAATGATGACTATTGGGGACTTCTTCAGAAATATTCAAATTTCCATAATTACACGAGGATACAACAACTGGCAGTATTGAGAAGCAAACCTGCTAATTACAAGAGGTATGGTCGGAAGACCTTCTAATACCCCTAACGTAGGTTTTGCATATGAAATCCAGAACGTGGTCGACTATCTAGCCAGCCATGGAGTTCGAGCACTTCCCGGCAGAAGATATAACACCAACGAAATCCAGGGTCAAAACTGGATTATTCGCAGACCAACAACCACAGTTCCTGTACAACCCACAGAGGTACAAAGCAGAAATCTCATTGACGGAAGTGTTTCTTTACATTTCCAGAGTTATCATGCAGCCAGGAACTCAACAAGTGCTCCACACTACAACAATCGCGATGAAGAAGTAATGAGCGACGAAGAAGAACTTAGAAGAACGTCGCACACCATCGCGGCCTTTATTGAGGAAATACCACCTACTCTAAAGGTAAAAAGATTGGTATTACAGGCTCAACTTCCTGTCCGAAGAACAGAAGGAGCGGCAGGATATGACCTCGCGGCAAGCACCACTGTTATAATCAAGCCTCGAGGAAGAAGCTTAATTCCTACAGGCATCAGTATGGAGATCCCTCACGGATCTTATGACCGGATAGCTGCAAGATCCGGTACAGCCTGGAAGAAAGGTCTGGAAATCGGAGCAGGAGTTATTGACTCCGACTTTCGTGGAGAAATCCACATAATGACCTTCCACCATAGTGACTTTGAAGTCACTGTGCATCAGGGCGAATCTATCGCCCAAATTATATTTGAACAGATTCTCCTTCCATCTGTTCAAGAGGTCTTCACACTTGAAGACACTGCTCGAGGTACGGGTTCCTTTGGTTCCACAACTCCAGTAACTTCTTCTTCAGATCAACAGATGCTGGAAGATGCCTTCCACTTATCTCCTGAAGAATTCGTGAAAAAATATCTAGCTGAAACAGAACCAGAACCTTATGTTACACTACAAGACCTCAAGCAGAAGAAGCAAAAGAAAGGCAAAGAACACATCATCTCTGTCTTTATCCAAGAACAACCAGCTCCTATTTGGGACACTCTGGGAGAACCCTCAGGCAAGTTCGATTATTATGTTCGTTATGATATGCCTGTCAGTAACCTCCATGTTTTTCAACATCAAATTATCGGTCCGAACGGCATGGCTAGCCATTCGTATAACCCTCCGGGCACCCAAAATGCAGTCCATTCCACCGAGTCTGGGTGCATGGCGACCTGGTGGAAACCACTTTTCAAGTCAAACTTAGAATAGATTTTTGCATTACCTATTCGTTTGACAATAGTGTTGATGCCTGGGAGGCTGTATTGGTCTTTGTGTGTATTGTCATTCAGTCTCTTGTAGTTGAAGACCATACGTTCTTTGCCTCGTATTTCTTGACCAGTGGTTGGGTTAACAGTGGTTCCTGAATTGACTATAATGGCTGTAGTCCGATACTTGCTGTTACTGGTTCTGATTATCTTGAGCTTCAGCAGTGCATCTGTATGCCTCTTGTATGAATCCTGCATCTGAGGAGTAATATGCTTTAGAGGGCTGTCTTGTATAATCAGCTCTGGATTCTTGATTTCTAATTTGCAGGTGACTTGATTTTTCTCCCAGTATTTCATGGGGTCTTCTCCAATGTATCCTGCTCTTGTCAATTCTTGAATTAACTTGGTAAACTGATCCTTGAAGTGAGGCTGGATTTCCTTTCCAAAGTTCATTTCTTCATGAATTTGGATATATTATTCTTCATTAAGATCCAGCTCTTGTATTGCTGCTGTAGACATAGAAGGTTGAGCAGTGATTTTGGTAACGTATTTGTAAAATGTTACCTCATTGCCTTCTATACGTACGCTGCCGTTCATCGAGCGTATGAAGTTGCAGCCAAGGATCATTTGTATCTCTTCCCCGATTTTCATGGGGAAGGAATATGTATAGGGGATACGGAACTGTTGTTCCCCTATCATCATTCTACCGCCTCTAAGCTTCTTGTTGGCAGTAGTTTTAGAGTTGATGCCGCTAAAGTGAACCACGAACGGGTTGTCTTCTATGGCATCTTGGGGTATGGTGGTTTGATCAATGCAGCATGTGGTTGCACCAGTGTCCAAGATGGCTTGGACTTTGAACGGTTTTACCACTGAAATATCAAGTTCCACATTGAGCTTGATTAGCATGTTTTTCGTTACCTTTCTTGGAGGGGCTGTATGTGCTGTAGAAAGCACTCTTTTGTGTTGCTCAGTAATAAGGACGTTGGCGTCTTCATTAATTTCTTTGAGCTTTTGTTTTTCCTCCAATTTGGTAATTTTCTTTTTCAAGTCTGTATTTTCTAACTGGAGTCGATCATTCTCCAATTGTATTTCAAGACTTGATTTAGTTGTTCTGCCTTTCTCTGAGTCAAGCTCTTGTTTCAATCTTCTTATCTCAGCTTCACACCATGTAATATACTCCTGTTGTTCATATAGGAGGTTCCTTGGGTTGAAAGGTGCTGCCGAGATATCACACACGGGAACTTGTGTGTTGAAATAGTGTGGGCCGTAGAGTCCACACGCAGTGATGTTGCATAATGGGCAATGTATTCTGTTTTTCTTCATTGAGTCCCGTTTGCAACAGTAGCATTGTAGATATTGAGCCGGGATGTTATCATTGAACTGCCATGGGTGCAAACAGTCATGTTGTTTTTGTGAGACTTGCACCATGGGTTGCCATCCTCCTTTGCCGACCCAATAAGTCCTGTCTGTTTCCCTGAAAACATAAACAAACTCGTTAAGGGAAAACAGACCTGGATGGAGTCCGCCGTCTCCATCTTCGCCTTCAGAGAGACTATAGATGGCATCACTTTGTTCGTCCCCTTCATGTACAGAGACGATGTCATGATCTTTAGGGATGTCGACACCTTCAAATATAGCCACTCTTTTTATATTTCTTTGGGCCCTATGAGCACTCAGAAATATTCCTTCTTATCTGCTCAGCCCTCTCCTCTAGATCCCTAATTTCCCGTTGAAACCCGTGTTGTGTTCTCGTCAACTCGTCGGTTATTATTCATCCGCTCCAGCCTCACTTCAAGGATCAGTTTACCAAGGTTAAGGGATCCAAGAAAGTCTATAACTGGAACTCTGATCTTCATTTTTGTAGGGCTGAGGATGAGCCCATTCTTTTTGCATATCTCCAGCATTCTTTTAAGGTGGAGGGCATGTTCCTGTTCATTTGCTGAGAATACTAAAATATCATCGATATAAACAGCGATGAAATTTTCCGTACCTTGAAAGCAAATGTCCATCTTTCTTTGGAACACTGCTGGAGCATTCTTGAGTCCGAACGGCATGGCTAGCCATTCGTATAACCCTCTCGGCACCCAAAATGTAGTCCATTCCACCGAGTCATGGTGCATGGCGACCTGGCAGGACTACGAAGAACCACTCCAAACAGTGGAACTCGCCCTACAACAGGCTGCACTCAGACCGAGCCAACAATCTACACAGAAGCTAGCCTCTCTACTGTACTCCCTCAGCTCTATCATGACAAACTCAAGGAGTATCAGTCCCACCAACAAACTGGCATCTCTCTCGAGCATACCAGCAAATTCCGGGGGGAGCTACGTGTCATCGAAGAAAGGGCCTACCTACAAGCACAGGCCTCCATAACCGCGATGATTCAGATTCAACGGCTCAAATGTGATGCGTACTTATGTGGAGTGCTTGGCCCAGCTTCTGTAGGTGCTCATGCAGGTGGATAGGCAGGTGGTCCCATCATTGCATCTTGCGGTGGTCTGTAGTTGGATACTGCAGACGTTGCCGAGGAGAATAGTTGTTCAACTTGATCTTGGAGTTGTTGTAATTCAGGATACTCCAAGTCGTTGCCAGTTGCAAGAATTTCCTCTTCTGTTTCATCATAAGATGCATTAATAATGAAGGGATTTTTACCTCCTTCATTTTCTGAGGAACTTGTATGGGCCATGTCTTGTGCTTCGCTGAGGAGCCTTAAACGAATTTAAGTAAAAAGGATGGTAGATGTCACAACAATGGGAAGAATCGATACAAAGATGGTATCAAGAGTCTAGAACCGCTAATTTAGAGTATTTAGACTTAGTAGAGTCCACTAAGCCAACTTCAAAAGAGTTAGCCCACAATCTCTCAGTTATCTATGACAAAGTGTGTTTGTCTAGCCGAGTCCATATCAAAAACTTCAAAAAGATTCTTGAAATTCTTGAGTCAGTCCTTACAGAAAACCAGCGTCTAAATCAGGCGCTTAAAAACTTAACCACTGAGGTTGTCAAAAACCGATCACTCACAAAAGGGGAAGTACAAGAAATTGTACTCCAAATTGTTGCTCAACCAAAGGTCACTGAAGAAAGAGTTCTAAAACTCTCAGAAGACCTAATACAAAAGCTTGATAGAGTGGAGCAAATACTCCAACAAGTGAAAAATTGGGTTGGCACATGAGTTACATCAATACCCATGCATCATCAAGCTATAAAGACGCCGTTGAAGCAACTGAATCTATTGAAGCACCAGCTTTGGGGTTTATTCGACCCACTGATCATAAAGGAGCACAATCTGGAACCACTGCAGTAATAAAACAAAACAATACACAATTGCAATTACTTGTTCTTATTGCAGAAAAACTCGATAAAATCGAGGAGAAAATCCAGAAGCTCGAAGCCAAAGCTGACAAGGCCCCTGCAACTATTCCTGAAGATATTATTACAAAGTTGCAGAACCTAACAATTAGTGACAGACAAAGGCCAAAGGAAGAAAAAGGCCAATTGAAGGTATTCGTCGACCCCCACAAGATTCTCAAAGAAGAAAAAGCAAAAATCAAGAAATGATGACAAGGACGACGACTTCCCTTAATCCCCCTGTTACTGAAAGACAACAAACGGGAGCATCTACATCCACCTCTGCTCCCTACTTTGAAGATCAAATCAGAGATTATAGGCGTGGTCAAAGACGCCTATATAATATGCGCCAGGCAGCAAGGCGAGCTGCACAAAGCATTCTCGGAGGAACCCAAGGTAACTTGCAAACCTTGGAACAACAGATGGATCCTCAGGAGCAGCTTCGACTCTCCATGCAAGAGAGGGCTTCCATAGTCCCGGCAGAAGTCCTCTACCACTCCAGACGGGATGACACCAACCACAGAGTGTACGTGCATACCAATTTTCAGTCTTGACTCTTCATCCTTTTCTCTCCTGTTGGGCTTACTTTGGCATATAATGGGCTGAGCAGTCGGCCCATATTAGGAATGTAATTCCTAGCATAATTGAGAAAGCATGTTTTTCGTTACCTTTCTTGGAGGGGCTGTATGTGCTTTAAGAAGTATCAGCCCCACCAACAAACTGGCATCTCTCTCGAGCATACCAGCAAATTCCGGGGGGAGCTACGTGTCATCGAAGAAAGGGCCTACCTACAAGCACAGGCCTCCATAACCGCGATGATTCAGATTCAACGGCTCAAATGTGATGCGTACTTAGCACGCACCACAAAAGATAATTATTGGGGCAATATGCTCCCAATAATCCAGAAGCATCTTCAACAGTTGTTGGGCCGAAGGTAAATTCCACCATTCGGAGTAGTCTTTGGATTTGAATCTGACTCCGCTTCTGTTGTAGCCTTCGAATATGGGCCTATGTGGAGTGCTTGGCCCAGCTTCTGTAGGCGCTCTTGCAGGTGGATAGGCAGGTGGTCCCATCATTGCATCTTGCGGTGGTCTGTAGTTGGATACTGCAGACGTTGCCGAGGAGAATAGTTGTTCAACTTGATCTTGGAGTTGTTGTAATTCAGGATACTCCAAGTCGTTGCCAGTTGCAAGAATTTCCTCTTCTGTTTCATCATAAGATGCATTAATAATGAAGGGATTTTTACCTCCTTCATTTTCTGAGGAACTTGTATGGGCCACGTCTTGTGCTTCGCTGAGGAGCGTTGGGTATGGCATGTCGGATTCCATAAATAATGGAGCTTGAAATATGGAATCATCCTCCTCATATGAAGAAAGAGAATCTGACTCAGAGTCAGATTCTGTTGTACAGGCAAATGGATTGGTCCATTCGTCTGTATTATCATCAGCTTCCCAACCAGTTACAATAATTTGATGTTAAGAAACATGGAGGTTACTGACAGGCATATCATATCGAACATAATAATCGAACTTGCCTGAGGGTTCTCCCAGAGTGTCCCAAATAGGAGCTGGTTGTTCTTGGATAAAGGCAGAGATGATGTGTTCTTTGCCTTTCTTTTGCTTTTTCTGCTTGAGGTCTTGTAGTGTGACATAAGGTTCTGGTTCTGTTTCAGCTAGATATTTCTTCACGAATTCTTCAGGAGATAAGTGGAAGGCATCTTCCAGCATCTGTTGATCTGAAGAAGAAGTTGCTGGAGTTGTGGAACCAAAGGAACCCGTACCTCGAGCAGTGTCTTCAAGTGTGAAGACCTCTTGAACAGATGGAAGGAGAATCTGTTCAAATATAATTTGGGCGATAGATTCGCCCTGATGCACAGTGACTTCAAAGTCACTATGGTTGAAGGTCATTATGTGGATTTCTCCACGAAAGTTGGAGTCAATAACTCCTGCTCCGACGTCCAGACCTTTCTTCCAGGCTGTACCGGATCTTGTAGACAAAGCAGAATTTATTGAAAATCTGCTAGGAGAAGCCGAAAAGCTAACGTGGATTCAATGGCGTATGGCCTACCCTGAAGAATACCAACAATTGCTAAACTCAGCCGGAGGACGAGAAGGTACACAAAATATCATTTCTCAAATCCGAAGAGTTTTTATGCTTGAAGATCCTTATCAGGGTTCCACGATGATTCAAGATGAATGCAAGGAAGCGGCATTTCACAGAGCGCTCAAAGGATTATCATTCTGTAATCAAATTCCTATCCCTGGTTATTACAAGCGCCCTGAGAAGAAATATGACATTCGAAGGTCAACAACCTACAAAGGTAAACCACATTCCTCTCATGCCAGAATTGAGAAAAGAAAGCATCTCGTCTTGCAGTCTCTCTTCTTAATTCTTCGTGCATTATCTTTTCTTATGAACGATCCCCGTTCTATCTATTCCGCTGTCACTCTTAGGTTAAATATCATCCTTCCAGGCTGTACCGGATCTTGCAGGAGGAACAGCAGTTCCGTATCCCCTATACATATTCCTTTCCCATGAAAATAGGGGACCTTCAACCATAGTGACTTTGAAGTCACTGTACATCAGGGTGAATCCATCGCCCAAATTATTTTTGAACAGATTCTCCTTCCATCTGTTCAAGAGGTCTTCACACTTGAAGACACTGCTCGAGGTACGGGTTCCTTTGGTTCCACAACTCCAGCAACGTCTTCTTCAGATCAACAGATGCTAGAAGATGCCTTCCACTTATCTCCTGAAGAATTCGTGAAGAAATATCTAGCTGAAACAGAACCAGAACCTTATGTCACACTACAAGTCCTCAAGCAGAAAAAGCAAAAGAAAGGCAAAGAACACATCATCTCTGCCTTTATCCAAGAACAACCAGCTCCTATTTGGGACACTCTGGGGGAACCCTCAGGCAAGTTCGATTATTATGTTCGATATGATATGCCTGTCAGTAATCGGATCGTGGTATAAAGGGAGAGCGGATGAATAATAACCGACGAGTTGACGAGAACACAACACGGGTTTCAACGGGAAATAAGGGATCTAGAGGATCACAACACAAGAATCTCAGAAAGATATCAACGTAAGGGATATCAAACGATGATATTTAACCTAAGAGTGACAGCGGAATAGATATATTATCTTGACAAAGAACACATCACAATCCGGACTGATTGCCAAGCCATTATCAGCTTCTTCAACAAATCCTCGCAAAACAAGCCCTCAAGAGTTCGATGGATTTCATTTACTGATTTTATCACCGGATTAGGCATTGAAGTATCCTTCCAGCATATTGATGGTAAGGATAATATTTTGGCTGATGTTTGATATCCCTTACGTTGATATCTTCCTGAGATACTTGTATTGTGATCCTCTAGATCCCTTATTTCCCGTTGAAAGAACACATCATCTCTGCCTTTATCCAAGAACAACCAGCTCCTATTTGGGACACTCTGGGAGAACCCTCAGGCAAGTTCGATTATTATGTTCGATATGATATGCCTGTCAGTAACATCCATGTTTCTCAACATCAAATTATTACAACTTGTTGGGAAGCTGATGATAATACAGACGAATGGACCAATCCATTTGCCTGTACAACAGAATCTGACTCTGAGTCAGATTCTCTTTCTTCATATGAGGAGGATGATTCCATATTTCAAGCTCCATTATTTATGGAATCCGACATGCCATACCCAACGCTCCTCAGCGAAGCACAAGACGTGGCCCATACAAGTTGATCCACAGTCAGCAGAACGAATTTGCGCTTATGCTAGTGGCAAGTTCGAAATACCTAAATCTACCATTGACGCCGAAATATTTGCAGTCATGAACAGCCTTGACAAGTTCAAAATATATTATCTTGACAAAGAACACATCACAATCCGGACTGATTGCCAAGCCATTATCAGCTTCTTCAACAAATAGGATATGTCTAAGAGCAAGAACCATTCACCAGAGTATTTTAACAGATAACTTCGCAAGAATTAATAACACAGAATCTTAATTCTACTAACAAGTGCTAAATCTGCTTCTCCATAATGCCAGTTGTTGTATCCTCGTGTAATTATGGAAATTTGAATATTTCTGAAGAAGTCCCCAATAGTCATCATTGTGTTGGGGATGACATACACGAGTTGGCTTCCTTGAGTCAATAACTCCTGCTCCGACGTCCAGACCTTTCTTCCAGGCTGTACCGGATCTTGCAGCTATCCGGCCATAAGATCCGTGAGGGATCTCCATACTGATGCCTGTAGGAATTAAGCTTCTTCCTCGAGGCTTGATTATAACAGTGGTGCTTGCCGCGAGGTCATATCCTGCCGCTCCTTCTGTTCTTCGGACAGGAAGTTGAGCCTGTAATACCAATCTTTTTACCTTTAGAGTAGGTGGTATTTCCTCAATAAAACCTCTTGCATTGATTGCAGCGGGGAGGAGGTCTCTTCCAGCTGTTGAAGATGCTTCTGGATTTTTGGGAGCATATTGCCACAATTGCAATTACTTGTTCTTATTGCAGAAAAACTCGACAAAATCGAGGAGAAGATCCAGAAGCTCGAAGCCAAAGCTGACAAGGCCCCTGCAACTATTCCTGAAGATATTATTACAAAGTTGCAGAACCTGACAATCAGTGACAGACAAAGGCCAAAGGAAGAAAAAGGCCAATTGAAGGTATTCGTCACAAGATTCGTTCCTCAGAAAATGAAGGAGGTAAAAATCCCTTCATTAATATTATTAATGCATCTTATGATGAAACAGAAGAGGAAATTCTTGCAACTGGCAACGACTTGGAGTATCCTGAATTACAACAACTCCAAGATCAAGTTGAACAACTATTCTCCTCGGCAACGTCTGCAGTATCTAACTACAGACCACCGCAAGATGCAATGGTTAAGTTTTTAAGCGCCTGATTTAGACGCTG
Organism: Amorphophallus konjac; assembly: GCA_022559845.1. Taxonomy (NCBI): domain Eukaryota; kingdom Viridiplantae; phylum Streptophyta; class Magnoliopsida; order Alismatales; family Araceae; genus Amorphophallus; species Amorphophallus konjac. The sequence continues at coordinate 158,006,100 of CM040121.1, forward strand.
GTTTTCTGTAAGGACTGACTCAAGAATTTCAAGAATCTTTTTGAAGTTTTTGATATGCATGTTTTTCGTTACCTTTCTTGGAGGGGTTGTATGTGCTGTAGAAAGCACTCTTTGGTGTTGCTCAGTAATAAGGACGTTGGCGTCTTCATCAATTTCTTTGAGCTTTTGTTTTTCCTCCAATTTGGCAATTTTTTTTTTCAAGTCTGTATTTTCTAACTGGAGTCGATCATTCTCCAATTGCATTTCAAGACTTGATTTAGTTGTTCTGCCTTTCTCTGAGTCAAGCTCTTATTTCAATCTTCTTATCTCAGCTTCACACCAGGTAATATACTCCTGTTGTTCATATAGGAGGTTCCTTGGGTTGAAAGGTGCTGCCGAGGTATCACACACGGGAACTTGTGTGTTGAAATAGTGTGGGCCGCAGAGTCCACACGCAGTGATGTTGCATAATGGGCAATGTATTCTGTTTTTCTTCATTGAGTCCCGTTTGCAACAGTAGCATTGTAGATATTGGGCTGGGATGTCATCATTGAATTGCCATGGGTGCAAACAGTCATGTTGTTTTTGTGAGACTTGCACCATGGGTTGCCATCCTCCTTTGCCGACCCAATAAGTCCTGTCTGTTTCCCTGAAAACATAAACAAACTCGTTAAGGGAAAACAGACCTGGATGGAGTCCGCCGTCTCCATCTTCGCCTTCAGAGAGACTATAGATGGCATCACTTTGTTCGTCCCCTTCATGTACAGAGACGATGTCATGATCTTCAGGGATGTCGACACCTTCAAATATAGCCACTCTTTTTATATTTCTTCGCTCGTTTGGACATTCTCGAGCGAAGTGACCTTCTTCTCCACAAAGGAAGCATTTGCATCTTTTGTTGCGGACGAGATGCTTTCTTTTCTCAATTCTGGCATGAGAGGAATGTGGTTTACCTTTGTAGGTTGTTGACCTTCGAATGCCATATTTCTTCTCAGGGCGCTTGTAATAACCAGGGATAGGAATTTGATTACAGAATGATAATCCTTTGAGCGCTATGTGAAATGCCGCTTCCTTGCATTCATTCTCCAAATATTTGTAGGAGAATAGTACCCTAGGGATAACACCAACTGTGTTTCCCTGGTATTTGGCGTCAAAAGCTTCTTTTATTCTTTTGCCAAGATCTCCTGGAAGCTTTAACCAGTATTTCTCGGATAGTTCCATGCTTGTGAACATTCTTCCTGTTTTTGCAGCTATCCTGAGATATTCATTCATGAACTGGATAATATCTTTAATATTTTGGCAAGATAATCTTTCCAGATCACGATATGCTTCATCTTGAATCATCGTGGAACCCTGATAAGGATCTTCAAGCATAAAAACTCTTCGGATTTGAGAAATGATATTTTGTGTACCTTCTCGTCCTCCGGCTGAGTTTAGCAATTGTTGGTATTCTTCAGGGTAGGCCATATGCCATTGAATCCACATTAGCTTTTCGGCTTCTCCTAGCAGATTTTCAATAAATTCTGCTTTGTCTGTAGGGTCCGTGAAACCTTGAGCAGATACTAGGTTTTTGGTGATACTTTCCCATCTAAGAAAAGTATCGTTGAACATTCCTAGTTGGGTAGGAATGACAAATATCTCCCCGGTCAGTTGTTGGGCCGAAGGCAAATTCCACCATTCGGAGTAATCTTTGGATTTGAATCTGACTCCGCTTCTGTTGTAGCCTTCGAATATGGGCCTATGTGGAGTGTTCAAATCCTCCACAGGCAAGAACAAGGTACCATGGCATTAATTGTCTTTCGAGACAATCGGTGGCAAGGAGATCAAGCAATATTTGCCACCATGGAGATCGACCTTACTCTTGAAGACACTGCTCGAGGTACGGGTTCCTTTGGTTCCACAACTCCAGCAACTTCTTCTTCAGATCAACAGATGCTGGAAGATGCCTTCCACTTATCTCCTGAACGTTCCCCGTTCTATCTATTCCGCTGTCACTCTTAGGTTAAATATCATCGTTTGATATCCCTTACGTTGATATCTTCCTGAGATTCTTGTGTTGTGATCCTCTAGATCCCTTATTTCCCGTTGAAACCCGTGTTGTGTTCTCGTCAACTCGTCGGTTATTATTCATCCGCTCTCCCTTTATACCACGATCCGACCCCTGGTAAGTTTGACTTGAAAAGTGGTTTCCACCAGGTCGCCATGCACCCAGACTCGGTGGAATGGACTGCATTTTGGGTGCCCGGAGGGTTATACGAATGGCTAGCCATGCAGGGAGCAGAGGTGGATGTAGATGCTCCCGTTTGTTATCTTTCAGTAACAGGGGGATTGAGGGAAGTCGTCGTCCTTGTCATCATTTCTTGATTTTTGCTTTTTCTTCTTTGAGAATCTTGTGGGGGTCGACGAATACCTTCAATTGGCCTTTTTCTTCCTTTGGCCTTTGTCTGTCACTGATTGTCAGGTTCTGCAACTTTGTAATAATATCTTCAGGAATAGTTGCAGGGGCCTTGTCAGCTTTGGCTTCGAGCTTCTGGATCTTCTCCTCGATTTTGTCAAGTTTTTTTCTGCAATAAGAACAAGTAATTGCAATTGTGTATTATTTTGTTTTATTACTGCAGTGGTTCCAGATTGTGCTCCTTTATGATCAGTGGGTCGAATAAACCCCAAAGCTGGTGCTTCAATAGATTCAGTTGCTTCAACGGCGTCTTTGTAGCACACAACACGGGTTTCAACGGGAAATAAGGGATCTAGAGGATCACAACACAAGAATCTCAGGAAGATATCAACGTAAGGGATATCAAACGATGATATTTAACCTAAGAGTGACAGCGGAATAGATAGAACGGGGATCTTCAAGCATAAAAACTCTTCGATTTGAGAAATGATATTTTGTGTACCTTCTCGTCCTCCGGCTGAGTTTAGCAATTGTTGGTATTCTTCAGGGTAGGCCATACGCCATTGAATCCACGTTAGCTTTTCGGCTTCTCCTAGCAGATTTTCAATAAATTCTGCTTTGTCTGTAGGGTCCGTGAAACCTTGAGCAGATACTAGGTTTTTGGTGATACTTTCCCATCTAAGAAAAGTATCGTTGAACATTCCTAGTTGGGTAGGAATGACAAATATCGCCCCGGTCAGTTGTTGGGCCGAAGGTAAATTCCACCATTCGGAGTAGTCTTTGGATTTGAATCTGACTCCGCTTCTGTTGTAGCCTTCGAATATGGGCCTATGTGGAGTGCTTGGCCCAGCTTTTGTAGGCGCTCTTGCAGGTGGATAGGCAGGTGGTCCCATCATTGCATCTTGCGGTGGTCTGTAGTTGGATACTGCAGACGTTGCCGAGGAGAATAGTTGTTCAACTTGATCTTGGAGTTGTTGTAATTCAGGATACTCCAAGTCGTTGCCAGTTGCAAGAATTTCCTCTTCTGTTTCATCATAAGATGCATTAATAATGAAGGGATTTTTACCTCCTGTTCGATGGATTTCATTTACTGATTTTATCACCGGATTAGGCATTGAAGTATCCTTCCAGCATATTGATGGTAAGGATAATATTCTGGCTGATTCTTTGTCTCGATTAGTTTGCAGCTTTACCACATGGCAGGACTACGAAGAACCACTCCAAACAGTGGAACTCGCCCTACAACAGGCTGCACTCAGACCGAGCCAACAATTTACACAGAAGCTAGCCTCTCTCTTGAACAGATGGAAGGAGAATCTGTTCAAATATAATTTGGGCGATAGATTCACCCTGATGCACAGTGACTTCAAAGTCACTATGGTTGAAGGTCATTATGTGGATTTCTCCACGAAAGTCGGAGTCAATAACTCCTGCTCCGACGTCCAGACCTTTCTTCCAGGCTGTACCGGATCTTGCAGCTATCCGGCCATAAGATCCGTGAGGGATCTCCATACTGATGCCTGTAGGAATTAAGCTTCTTCCTCAAGGCTTGATTATAACAGTGGTGCTTGCCGCGAGGTCATATCCTGCCGCTCCTTCTGTTCTTCAGACAGGAAGTTGAGCCTGTAATACCAGGAATCCGACATGCCATACCCAACGCTCCTCAGCGAAGCACAAGAGCCCTCTCGGGTTCTATATAACACCACCCCCTCTTCTCTTTGAAGATCATCGGTCGACAACCGAAGTTCTACTTAGAGTCTCTTGTAAGTCCCCTAGTCCTTGTTTATGTAAGTGTCATATTCATAAGTTTAAAGTCTTGCAGTCTCTCTTCTTAATTCTTCGTGCATTATCTTTTCTTATGAACGATCCCCGTTCTATCTATTCCGCTGTCACTCTTAGGTTAAATATCATCGTTTGATATCCCTTACGTTGATATCTTCCTGAGATTCTGGTGTTGTGATCCTCTAGATCCCTTATTTCCCGTTGAAGCCCGTGTTGTGTTCCACCATACCCCAAGATGCCATAGAAGACAACCCGTTCGTGGTTCACTTTAGCGGCATCAACTCTAAAACTACTGCCAACAAGAAGCTTAGAGGCGGTAGAATGATGATAGCACTCTTTGGTGTTGCTCAGTAATAAGGACATTGGCGTCTTCATCAATTTCTTTGAGCTTTTGTTTTTCCTCCAATTTGGCAATTTTCTTTTTCAAGTCTGTATTTTCTAACTGGAGTCGATCATTCTCCAATTGCATTTCAAGACTTGATTTAGTTGTTCTGCCTTTCTCTGAGTCAAGCTATTGTTTCAATCTTCTTATCTCAGCTTCACACCAGGTAATATACTCCTGTTGTTCATATAGGAGGTTCCTTGGGTTGAAAGGTGCTGCCGAGGTATCACACACGGGAACTTGTGTGTTGAAATAGTGTGGGCCGCAGAGTCCACACGCAGTGATGTTGCATAATGGGTAATGTATTTTGTTTTTCTTCATTTAGTCCCGTTTGCAACAGTAGCATTGTAGATATTGAGCCGGGATGTCATCATTGAATTGCCATGGGTGCAAACAGTCATGTTGTTTTTGTGAGACTTGCACCATGGGTTGCCATCCTCCTTTATAGGGCCCCATAAATATTCTTCTTTTACAGATGCTCCGAATCCTCTTTACAGGTGGCTCCGGACACCATGGGATAAGATGCTAAAGGAACGGCTCCCCGAGGCTCAATTCCTTTCAAGCTTATCTAGATAAGGGACGGCTCCCCGAGGCTCAATCCCGAGACAAATAACTTTACATAAAGTAGAAACAACAAGCCAAACTACTTTACATAATGGGGCATCTGCTTTTGGAAAAGTAGATGCTCTTGAAGAAGGTCACTTCGCTCGAGAATGTCCAAACGAGCGAAGAAATATAAAAAGAGTGGCTATATTTGAAGGTGTCGACATCCCTGAAGATCATGACATCGTCTCTGTACATGAAGGGGACGAACAAAGTGATGCCATCTATAGTCTCTCTGAAGGCGAAGATGGAGACGGCGGACTCCATCCAGGTCTGTTTTCCCTTAACGAGTTTGTTTATGTTTTCAGGGAAACAGACAGGACTTATTGGGTCGGCAAAGGAGGATGGCAACCCATGGTGCAAGTCTCACAAAAACAACATGACTGTTTGCACCCATGGCAATTCAATGATGACATCCCGGCCCAATATCTACAATGCTACTGTTGCAAACGGGACTCAATGAAGAAAAACAGAATACATTGCCCATTATGCAACATCACTGCGTGTGGACTCTGCGGCCCACACTATTTCAACACACAAGTTCCCGTGTGTGATACCTCGGCAGCACCTTTCAACCCAAGGAACCTCCTATTTTGTAGCTATCCTGAGATATTCATTCATGAACTGGATAATATCTTTAATATTTTGGCAAGATAATCTTTCCAGATCACGATATGCTTCATCTTGAATCATCGTGGAACCCTGATAAGGATCTTCAAGCATAAAAACTCTTCGGATTTGAGAAATGATATTTTGTGTACCTTCTCGTCCTCCGGCTGAGTTTAGCAATTGTTGGTATTCTTCAGGGTAGGCCATACGCCATTGAATCCACGTTAGCTTTTCGGCTTCTCCTAGCAGATTTTCAATAAATTCTGCTTTGTCTGTAGGGTCCGTGAAACCTTGAGCAGATACTAGGTTTTTGGTGATACTTTCCCATCTAAGAAAAGTATCGTTCAACATTCCTAGTTGGGTAGGAATGACAAATATCGCCCCGGTCAGTTGTTGGGCCGAAGGCAAATTCCACCATTCGGAGTAGTCTTTGGATTTGAATCTGACTCCGCTTCTATTGTAGCCTTCGAATATGGGCCTATGTTGAGTGCTTGGCCCAGCTTCTGTAGGCGTGTTTGTCTAGCCGAGTCCATATCAAAAACTTCAAAAAGATTCTTGAAATTCTTAAGTCAGTCCTTACAGAAAACCAGCGTCTAAATCAGGCGCTTAAAAACTTAACCACTGCAGTAATAAAATAAAACAATACACAATTGTAATTACTTGTTCTTATTGCAGAAAAACTCGACAAAATCGAGGAGAAGATCCAGAAGCTCGAAGCCAAAGCTGACAAGGCCCCTGCAACTATTCCTGAAGATATTATTACAAAGTTGCAGAACCTGACAATCAGTGACAGACAAAGGCCAAAGGAAGAAAAAGGCCAATTGAAGGTATTCGTCGACCCCCACAAGATTCTCAAAGAAGAAAAAGCAAAAATCAAGAAATGATGACAAGGACGACGACTTCCCTCAATCCCCCTGTTACTGAAAGACAACAAACGGGAGCATCTACATCCACCTCTGCTCCCTACTTTGAAGATCAAATCAGAGATTATAGGCGTGGTCAAAGACGCCTATATAATATGCGCTAGGCAGCAAGGCGAGCTGCACAAAGCATTCTCGGAGGAACCCAAGGTAACTTGCAAACCTTGGAACAACAAATGGATCCTCAGGAGCAGCTTCGACTCTCCATGCAAGAGAGGACTTCTATAGTCCCTGCAGAAGTTCTCTACCACTCCAGAAGGGACGACACCAACCACAGAGTGTACGTGCATAGAGCTGAAGAAGCTATGCTCGTCACAGAAGGTCAGCAAGCAGACAGGACCTTCATTCAGAAGGAAAGTTACGAACAACTCAGACGAAGCGGCATGCGCTTTATACATCTGGGAGTTGTTCAGGTACGTGTTCAAATCCTCCACAGGCAAGAACAAGGTACCATGGCATTAATTATCTTTCGAGACAATCGGTGGCAAGGAGATCAAGCAATATTTTCCACCATGGAGATCAACCTTACTCAAGGAAGCCAACTCGTGTATGTCATCCCCAACACAATGATGACTATTGGGGACTTCTTCAGAAATATTCAAATTTCCATAATTACACGAGGATACAACAACTGGCAGTATGGAGAAGCAAACCTGCTAATTACAAGAGGTATGGTCGGAAGACTTTCTAATACCCCTAACGTAGGTTTTGCATATGAAATCCAGAACGTGGTCGACTATCTAGCCAGCCATGGAGTTCGAGCACTTCCCGGCAGAAGATATAACACCAACGAAGTCCAGGGTCAAAACTGGATTAAGACCAACAACCACAGTTCCTGTACAACCCACAGAGGTACAAAGCAGAAATCTCCTTGACGGAAGTGTTTCTTTACATTTCCAGAGTTATCATGCAGCCAGGAACTCAACAAGTGCTCCACACTACAACAATCGCGATGAAGAAGTAATGAGCGACGAAGAAGAACTTAGAAGAACGTCGCACACCATCGCGGCCTTTATTGAGGAAATACCACCTACTCTAAAGGTAAAAGATTGGTATTACAGGCTCAACTTCCTGTCCGAAGAATAGAAGGAGCGGCAGGATATGACCTCGCGGCAAGCACCACTGTTATAATCAAGCCTCGAGGAAGAAGCCTAATTCCTACATGCATCAGTATGGAAATCCCTCACGGATCCTATGGCCGGATAGCTGTAAGATCCGGAGCAGCCTGGAAGAAAGGTCTGGACGTCGGAGCAGGAGTTATTGACTCCGACTTTCGTGGAGAAATCCACATAATGACCTTCAACCATAGTGACTTCACAGCTCGCCTTGCTGCCTGGCGCATATTATATAGGCGTCGGTTATTATTTATCCTCTCTCCCTTTATACCACGATCCGACCCCTGGTATCAGAGCTAGATTTGTATCGATTCTTCCCATTGTTGTGACATCTACCATCCTTTTTACTTAAATTCGTTTAAGGCTTAGGGGTTTCACTTTCACCTATGCTCACCCGACTCACAGCTGCCTCTCCAACGGGACTTACGCGCCCTGTGGTCTTTTGCCTTCAGGTGTTTTCACCTTGTCACCGTATCACGAATTTAAATTACTAAGGATAGGATCTGTCTAAGAGCAAGAACCATTCACCAGAGTATTTTAACAAATAACTTCGTAAGAATTAACACAAAATCTTAATTCTACTAAGAAGTGCAGAATCTAGCTCTGATACCAGGGGTCGGATCGTGGTATAAAGGGAGAGCGGATAAATAATAACCGACGAGTTGACGAGAACACAACACGGGTTTCAACGGGAAATAAGGGATCTAGAGGATCACAACACAAGAATCTCAGGAAGATATCAACGTAAGGGATATCAAACGATGATATTTAACCTAAGAGTGACAGCGGAATAGATAGAACGGGGATCGTTCATAAGAAAAGATAATGCACGAAGAATTAAGAAGAGAGACTGCAAGACTTTAAACTTATGAATATGACACTTACATAAACAAGGACTAGGGGACTTACAAGAGACTCTAAGTAGAACTTCGGTTGTCGACCGATGAACTTCAAAGAGAAGAGGGAGTGGTGTTATATAGAACCCGAGAGGGCTGAGCAGATAAGAAGGAATATTTCTGAGTGCTCATAGGGCCCCATAAATATTCTTCTTTTACAGATGCTCCGAATCCTCTTTACAGGTGGTTCCGGACACCATAGGATAACATGCTAAAGGAACGGCTCCCCGAGGCTCAATTCCTTTCAAGCTTATCTAGATAAGGGACGGCTCCCCGAGGCTCAATCGTGGTATAAAGGGAGAGCGGATGAATAATATCCGACGAGTTGACGAGAACACAACACGGGTTTCAACGGGAAATAAGGGATCTAGAGGATCACAACATAAGAATCTCAGGAAGATATCAACGTAAGGGATATCAAACGATGATATTTAACCTAAGAGTGACAGCGGAATAGATAGAACGGGGATCCTTCATAAGAAAAGATAATACACGAAGAATTAAGAAGAGAGACTGCAAGACTTTAAACTTATGAATATGACACTTACATAAACAAGGACTAGGGGACTTACAAGAGACTCTAAGTAGAACTTCGGTTGTCGACCGATTGTCTCGAAAGACAATTAATGACATGGTACCTTGTTCTTGCCTGTGGAGGATTTGAACACGTACCTGAACAACTCCCAGATGTATAAAGCGCATGCCGCTTCGTCTGAGTTGTTCGTAACTTTCCTCCTGGATGAAGGTCTTGTCTGCTTGCTGACCTTCTGTGACGAGCATAGCTTCTTCAGCTCTATGCACGTACACTCTGTGGTTGGTGTCGTCCCTTCTGGAGTGGTAGAGAACTTCTGCAGGGACTATAGAAGCCCTCTCTTGCATGGAGAGTCGAAGCTGCTCCTGAGGATCCATTTGTTGTTCCAAGGTTTACAAGTTACCTTGGGTTCCTCCGAGAATGCTTTGTACAGCTCGCCTTGCTGCCTGGCGCATATTATATAGGCGTCTTTGACCACGCCTATAATCTCTGATTTGATCTTCAAAGTAGGGAGCAGAGGTGGATGTAGATGCTCCCGTTTGTTGTCTTTCAGTAACAGGGGGATTGAGGGAGGTCGTCGTCCTTGTCATCATTTCTTGATTTTTGCTTTTTCTTCTTTGAGAATCTTGTGGGGGTCGACGAATACCTTCAATTGACCTTTTTCTTCCTTTGGCCTTTGTCTGTCACTGATTGTCAGGTTCTGCAACTTTGTAATAATATCTTCAGGAATAGTTGCAGGGGCCTTGTCAGCTTTGGCTTCGAGCTTCTGGATCTTCTCCTCGATTTTGTCGAGTTTTTCTGCAATAAGAACAAGTAATTGCAATTGTGTATTGTTTTGTTTTATTACTGCAGTGATTCCAGATTGTGCTCCTTTATGATCAGTGGGTCGAATAAACCCCAAAGCTGGTGCTTCAATAGATTCAGTTGCTTCAACGGCGTCTTTGTAGCTTGATGATGCTTGGGTATTGATGTAACTCATGTGCCAACCCAATTTTTCACTTGTTGGAGTATTTGCTCCACTCTATCAAGCTTTTGTATTAGGTCTTCTGAGACTTTTAGAACTCTTTCTTCAGTGACCTTTGGTTGAGCAACAATTTGGAGTACAATTTCTTGTACTTCCCCTTTTGTGAGTGATCGGTTTTTGACAACCTCAGTGGTTAAGTTTTTAAACGCTTGATTTAGACGCTGGTTTTCTGTAAGGACTGACTCAAGAATTTCAAGAATCTTTTTGAAGTTTTTGATATGGACTCGGCTAGACAAACACACTTTGTCGTAGATAACTGAGAGATTGTGGGCTAACTCTTTTGAAGTTGGCTTAGTGGACTCTACTAAGTCTAAATACTCTAAATTAGCGGTTCTAGACTCTTGATACCATCTTTGTATCGATTCTTCCCATTGTTGTGACATCTACCATCCTTTTTACTTAAATTCGTTTAAGGCTTAGGGGTTTCATCGTTTGATATCCCTTACGTTGATATCTTCCTGAGATTCTTGTGTTGTGATCCTCTAGATCCCTTATTTCCCGTTGAAACCCGTGTTGTGTTCTCGTCAACTCGTCGGTTATTATTCATCCGCTCTCCCTTTATACCACAATCCGACCCCTGAATTACAACAACTCCAAGATCAAGTTGAACAAATTACTAAGGATATGATGAAACAGAAGAGGAAATTCTTGCAACTACTGCCAACAAGAAGTTTAGAGGCAGTAGAATGATGATAGGGGAACAACAGTTCCGTATCCCCTATACATATTCCTTCCCCATGAAAATCGGGGAAGAGATACAAATGATCCTTGGCTGCAACTTCATACGCTCGATGAACGGTGGCGTACGTATAGAAGGCAATGAGGTAACATTTTACAAATACGTTACCAAAATCACTGCTCAACCTTCTATGTCTACAGCAGCTTGCCGCGAGGTCATATCCTGCCGCTCCTTCTGTTCAAAGTAAGCCCAACAGGAGAGAAAAGGATGAACAGTCAAGACTGGAAACCTCAGTGGTTAAGTTTTTAAGCGCCTGATTTAGACGCTGGTTTTCTGTAAGGACTGACTCAAGAATTTCAAGAATCTTTTTGAAGTTTTTGATATGGACTCGGCTAGACAAACACACTTTGTCGTAGATAACTGAGAGATTGTGGGCTAACTCTTTTGAAGTTGGCTTAGTGGACTCTACTAAGTCTAAATACTCTAAATTAGTGGTTCTAGACTCTTGATACCATCTTTGTATCGATTCTTCCCATTGTTGTGACATCTACCATCCTTTTTACTTAAATTCGTTTAAGGCTTAGGGGTTTCACTTTCACCTGTGCTCACCCGACTCACAGCTACCTCTCCAACGGGACTTACGCGCCCTGCGGTCTTTTGCCTTCAGGTGTTTTCACCTTGTCGCCGTATCACGAATTTAAATTACTAAGGATAGGATCTGTCTAAGAGCAAGAACCATTCACCAGAATATTTTAACAAATAACTTCATAAGAATTAACACAAAATCTTAATTCTACTAAGAAGTGCAGAATCTAGCTCTGATACAAATATTTCAGCGTCAATGGTGGATTTAGGTATTTCGAACTTGCCACGCAGTGATGTTGCATAATGGGCAATGTATTCTGTTTTTCTTCATTGAGTCCCGTTTGCAACAGTAGCATTGTAGATATTGGGCCGGGATGTCATCATTGAATTGCCATGGGTGCAAACAGTCATGTTGTTTTTATGAGACTTGCACCATGGGTTGCCATCCTCCTTTGCCGACCCAATAAGTCCTGTCTGTTTCCCTGAAAACATATCAGAGCTAGATTCTGCACTTCTTAGTAGAATTAAGATTTTGTGTTAATTCTTACGAAGTTATTTGTTAAAATACTCTGGTGAATGGTTCTTGCTCTTAGACAGATCCTATCCTTAGTAATTTAAATTCGTGATACGGCGACAAGGTGAAAACACCTGAAGGCAAAAGACCGCAGGGCGCGTAAGTCCCGTTGGAGAGGCAACTGTGAGTCGGGTGAGCACAGGTGAAAGTGAAACCCCTAAGCCTTAAACAAATTTAAGTAAAAAGGATGGTAGATGTCACAACAATGGGAAAATTCGATACAAAGGTGGTATCAAGAGTCTAGAACTGCTAATTTAGATTATTTAGACTTAGTAGAGTCCACTAAGCCAACTTCAAAAGAGTTAGCCCACAATCTCTCAGTTATCTACGACAAAGTGTGTTTGTCTAGCCGAGTCCATATCAAAAACTTCAAAAAGATTCTTGAAATTCTTGAGTCAGTCCTTACAGAAAACCAGCGTCTAAATCAGGCGCTTAAAAACTTAACCACTGAGGTTGTCAAAAACCGATCACTCACAAAAGGGGAAGTATAAGAAATTGTACTCCAAATTGTTGCTCAACCAAAGGTCACTGAAGAAAGAGTTCTAAAACTCTCAGAAGACCTAATACAAAAGCTTGATAGAGTGGAGCAAATACTCCAACAAGTGAAAAATTGGGTTGGCACATGAGTTACATCAATACCCAAGCATCATACCAGGGGTCGGATCATGGTATAAAGGGAGAGCGGATGAATAATAACCGACGAGTTGACGAGAACACAACACGGGTTTCAACGGGAAATAAGGGATCTAGAGGATCACAACACAAGAATCTCAGGAAGATATCAACGTAAGGGATATCAAACGATGATATTTAACCTAAGAGTGACAGCGGAATAGATAGAATGGGGATCGTTCATAAGAAAAGATAATGCACGAAGAATTAAGAAGAGAGACTGCAAGACTTTAAACTTATGAATATGACACTTACATAAACAAGGACTAGGGGACTTACAAGAGACTCTAAGTAGAACTTCGGTTGTCGACCGATGATCTTCAAAGAGAAGAGGGGGTGGTGTTATATAGAACCCGAGAGGGCTGAGCAGATAAGAAGGAATATTTCTGAGTGCTCATAGGGCCCCATAAATATTCTTCTTTTACAGATGCTCCGAATCCTCTTTACAGGTGGTTCCGGACACCATGGGATAAGATGCTAAAGGAACGGCTCCCCGAGGCTCAATTCCTTTCAAGCTTATCTAGATAAGGGACGGCTCCCCGAGGCTCAATCCCGAGACAAATAACTTTACATAAAGTAGAAACAACAAGCCAAACTACTTTACATAATGGGGCATCTACTTTTGGAAAAGTAGATGCTCTTGCTTTATGTCGACATCATGGTTGATGACGACTTTCGTCCTCTTGCATTGATTGCAGCTGGGAGGAGGTCTCTTCCAGCTGTTGAAGATGCTTCTGGATTATTGGGAGCATATTGCCCCAATAATTATCTTTTGTGGTGCGTGCTAAGTACGCATCACATTTGAGCCGTTGAATCTGAATCATCGCGGTTATGGAGGCCTGTGCTTGTAGGTAGGCCCTTTCTTCGATGACCCGTAGCTCCCCCCGGAATTTGCTGGTATGCTCGAGAGAGATGCCAGTTTGTTGGTGGGACTGATACTCCTTGAGTTTGTCATGATAGAGCTGAGGGAGTACAGTAGAGAGGCTAGCTTCTGTGTAGATTGTTGGCTCGGTCTGAGTGCAGCCTGTTGTAGGGCGAGTTCCACTGTTTGGAGTGGTTCTTCGTAGTCCTGCCATGTGGTAAAGCTGCAAACTAATCGAGATAAAGAATCAGCCAGAATATTATCCTTACCATCAATATGCTGGAAGGATACTTCAATGCCTAATCCGGTGATAAAATCAGTAAATGAAATCCATCGAACTCTTGAGGGCTTGTTTTGCGAGGATTTGTTGAAGAAGCTGATAATGGCTTGGCAATCAGTCCGGATTGTGATGTGTTCTTTGTCAAGATAATATATTTTGAACTTGTCAAGGCTGTTCATGACTGCAAATATTTCGGCGTCAATGGTGGATTTAGGTATTTCGAACTTGCCACTAGCATAAGCGCAAATTCGTTCTGCTGACTGTGGATCAAATCTTTTGGATTTCCACTTGCAGATTCCTCCCCATCCTTCCATGCAGCCGTCTGCTTCAATTACTATGCAGCATTGTTCTGGTGGTATGTCGAGGTCTGGGAGATTTTTGATCATATCTTTTACCTCTTTTACCAATTTTCTGTCTTGACTGTTCATCCTTTTCTCTCCTGTTGGGCTTACTTTGGCATATAATGGGCTGAGCAGTCGGCCCATATTAGGAATGTAATTCCTAGCATAATTGAGAAGGCCCAACCAAGATCTGAGGTTCCTTTTTTTCTTTGAGACTTTCTTCTTTGAAGTCAGCAATCTTCTTGATGATATGAGGCTGTAGCCTAATTTTTCTGTTGCCGATAGTGGCTCCGAGAAAGTCTATAACTGGAACTGCGATCTTCATTTTTGTAGGGCTGAGGATGAGCCCATTCTTTTTGCATATCTCCAGCATTCTTTTAAGGTGGAGGGCGTGTTCCTGTTCATTTGCTGAGAATACTAAAATATCATCGATATAAACAGCGATGAAATTTTCCGTACCTTGGAAGCAAATGTCCATCTTTCTTTGGAACACTGCTGGAGCATTCTTGAGTCCGAACGGCATGGCTAGCCATTCGTATAACCCTCCGGGCACCCAAAATGCAGTCCATTCCACCGAGTCTGGGTGCATGGCGACCTGGTGGAAATCACTTTTCAAGTCAAACTTAGAATAGATTTTTGCATTACCTATTCGTTTGACAATAGTGTTGATGCCTGGGAGGCTGTATTGGTCTTTGTGTGTATTATCATTCAGTCTCTTGTAGTTGAAGACCATACACTCTTTGCCTCGTATTTCTTGACCAGTGGTTGGGTCAACAGTGGTTCCTGAATTGACTATAATGGCTGTAGTCCGATGCTTGCTGTTACTGGTTCTGATCATCTTGAGTTTCAGCAGTGCATCTGTATGCCTCTTGTATGAATCCTGCATCTGAGGAGTAACATGCTTCAGAGGGCTGTCTTGTATAATCAGCTCTGGATTCTTGATTTCTAATTTGCCGGTGACTTGGTTTTTCTTCCAGTATTTCATGGGGTCTTCTCCAATGTATCCTGCTTTTGTCAATTCTTGAATCAACTTGGTAAACTGATCCTTGAAATGAGGCTGGATTTCTTTTCCAAGGTTTACTTCTTCATGTATTTGGATATATTCTTCTTCATTAAGATCCAGCTCCTGTATTGCTGCTGTAGACATAGAAGGTTGAGTAGTGATTTTGGTAACGTATTTGTAGAATGTTACCTCATTGCCTTCTATACGTACGCCGCCGTTTATCGAGCGTATGAAGTTACAGCCAAGGATCATTTGTATCTCTTCCCCGATTTTCATGGGAAAGGAATATGTATAGGGGATACGGAACTGCTGTTCCCCTATCATCATTCTACCGCCTTTAAGCTTCTTGTTGGCAGTAGTCTTGGAGTTGATGCCGCTAAAGTGTACCACGAACGGGTTGTCTTCTATGGCATCTTGGGGTATGGTGGTTTGATCAATGCAGCATGTGGTTGCACCAGTGTCCAAGATGGCTTGGACTTTGAACGGTTTTACCCCTGAAATATCAAGTTCCACATTGAGCTTGATTAGCATGTTTTTCGTTACCTTTCTTGGAGGGGCTGTATGTGCTGTAGAAAGCACTCATTGGTGTTGCTCAGTAATAAGGACGTTGGCGTCTTCATCAATTTCTTTGAGCTTTTGTTTTTCCTCCAATTTGGCAATTTTCTTTTTCAAGTCTGTATTTTCTAACTGGAGTCGATCATTCTCCAATTGCATTTCAAGACTTGATTTAGTTGTTCTGCCTTTCTCTGAGTCAAGCTCTTGTTTCAATCTTCTTATCTCAGCTTCACACCAGGTAATATACTCCTGTTGTTCATATAGGAGGTTCCTTGGGTTGAAAGGTGCTGCCGAGGTATCACACACGGGAACTTGTGTGTTGAAATAGTGTGGGCCGCAGAGTCCACACGCAGTGATGTTGCATAATGGGCAATGTATTCTATTTTTCTTCATTGAGTCCCGTTTACAACAGTAGCATTGTAGATATTGGGCCGGGATGTCATCATTGAATTGCCATGGGTGCAAACAGTCATGTTGTTTTTGTGAGACTTGCACCATGGGTTGCCATCCTCCTTTGCCGACCCAATAAGTCCTGTCTGTTTCCCTGAAAACATAAACAAACTCGTTAAGGGAAAACAGACCTAGATGGAGTCTGCCGTCTCCATCTTCGCCTTCAGAGAGACTATAGATGGCATCACTTTGTTCGTCCCCTTCATGTACAGAGACGATGTCATGATCTTCAGGGATGTCGACACCTTCAAATATAGCCACTCTTTTTATATTTCTTCGCTCGTTTGGACATTCTCGAGCGAAGTGACCTTCTTCTCCACAAAGGAAGCATTTGCATCTTTTGTTGCGGACGAGATGCTTTCTTTTCTCAATTCTGGCATGAGAGGAATGTGGTTTACCTTTGTAGGTTGTTGACCTTCGAATGCCATATTTCTTCTCAGGGCGCTTGTAATAACCAGGGATAGGAATTAGATTACAGAATGATAATCCTTTGAGCGCTCTGTGAAATGCCGCTTCCTTGCATTCATTCTCCAAATATTTGTAGGAGAATAGTACCCTAGGGATAACACCAACTGTGTTTCCCTGGTATTTGGCGTCAAAAGCTTCTTTTATTCTTTTGCCAAGATCTCCTGGAAGCTTTGACCAGTATTTCTCGGATAGTTCTATGCTTGTGAACATTCTTCCTATTTTTGCAGCTATCCTGAGATATTCATTCATGAACTGGATAATATCTTTAATATTTTGGCAAGATAATCTTTCCAGATCACGATATGCTTCATCTTGAATCATCGTGGAACCCTGATAAGGATCTTCAAGCATAAAAACTCTTCGGATTTGAGAAATGATATTTTGTGTACCTTCTCGTCCTCCGGCTGAGTTTAGAAATTGTTGGTATTCTTCAGGGTAGGCCATACGCCATTGAATCCACGTTAGCTTTTCGGCTTCTCCTAGCAGATTTTCAATAAATTCTGCTTTGTCTGTAGGGTCCATGAAACCTTGAGCAGATACTAGGTTTTTGGTGATACTTTCCCATCTAAGAAAAGTATCGTTGAACATTCCTAGTTGGGTAGGAATGACAAATATCGCCCCGGTCAGTTGTTGGGCCGAAGGCAAATTCCACCATTCGGAGTAGTCTTTGGATTTGAATCTGACTCCGCTTCTGTTGTAGCCTTCGAATATGGGCCTATGTGGAGTGCTTGGCCCAGCTTCTGTAGGCACTCTTGCAGGTGGATAGGTAGGTGGTCCCATCATTGCATCTTGCGGTGGTCTGTAGTTGGATACTGCAGACGTTGCCGAGGAGAATAGCTGTTCAACTTGATCTTGGAGTTGTTGTAATTCAGGATACTCCAAGTCGTTTCCAGTTGCAAGAATTTCCTCTTCTGTTTCATCATAAGATGCATTAATAATGAAGGGATTTTTACCTCCTTCATTTTCTGAGGAACTTGTATGGGCCACGTCTTGTGCTTCGCTGAGGAGCGTTGGGTATGGCATGTCGGATTCCATAAATAATGGTGCTTGAAATATGGAATCATCCTCCTCATATGAAGAAAGAGAATCTGACTCAGAGTCAGATTCTGTTGTACAGGCAAATGGATTGGTCCATTCATCTGTATTATCATCAGCTTCCCAACAAGTTGCAATAATTTGATGTTGAGAAACATGGAGGTTACTGACAGGCATATCATATCGAACATAATAATCGAACTTGCCTGAGGGTTCTCCCAGAGTGTCCCAAATAGGAGCTGGTTGTTCTTGGATAAAGGCAGAGATGATGTGTTCTTTGCCTTTCTTTTGCTTTTTCTGCTTGAGGTCTTGTAGTGTGACATAAGGTTCTGGTTCTGTTTCAGCTATATATTTCTTCACGAATTCTTCAGGAGATAAGTGGAAGGCATCTTCCAACATCTGTTGATCTGAAGAAGAAGTTGCTGGAGTTGTGGAACCAAAGGAACCCGTACCTCGAGCAATGTCTTCAAGTGTGAAGACCTCTTGAACAGATGGAAGGAGAATCTGTTCAAATATAATTTGGGCGATAGATTCGCCCTGATGCACAGTGACTTCAAAGTCACTATGGTTGAAGGTCATTATGTGGATTTCTCCACGAAAGTCGGAGTCAATAACTCCTGCTCCGACGTCCAGACCTTTCTTCCAGGCTGTACCGGATCTTGCAGCTATCCGGCCATAAGATCCGTGAGGGATCTCCATACTGATGCCTGTAGGAATTAAGCTTCTTCCTCGAGGCTTGATTATAACAGTGGTGCTTGCCGCGAGGTCATATCCTGCCGCTCCTTCTGTTCTTCGGACAGGAAGTTGAGCCTGTAATACCAATCCTTTTACCTTTAGAGTAGGTGGTATTTCCTCAATAAAGGCCGCGATGGTGTGCGATGTTCTTCTAAGTTCTTCTTCGTCGCTCATTACTTCTTCATCGCGATTGTTGTAGTGTGGAGCACTTGTTGAGTTCCTGGCTGCATGATAACTCTGGAAATGTAAAGAAACACTTCCGTCAAGGAGATTTCTGCTTTGTACCTCTGTGGGTTGTACAGGAACTGTGGTTGTTGGTCTGCGAATAATCCAGTTTTGACCCTGGATTTCGTTGGTGTTATATCTTCTGCCGGGAAGTGCTCGAACTCCATGGCTGGCTAGATAGTCGACCACGTTCTGGATTTCATATGCAAAACCTACGTTAGGGGTATTAGAAAGTCTTCCGACCATACCTCTTGTAATTAGCAGGTTTGCTTCTCCATACTGCCAGTTGTTGTATCCTCGTGTAATTATGAAAATTTGAATATTTCTGAAGAAGTCCCCAATAGTCATCATTGTGTTGGGGATGACATACACGAGTTGGCTTCCTTGAGTAAGGTCGATCTCCATGGTGGCGAATATTGCTTGATCTCCTTGCCACCGATTGTCTCGAAAGACAATTAATGCCATGGTACCTTGTTCTTGCCTGTGGAGGATTTGAACACGTACCTGAACAACTCCTAGATGTATAAAGCGCATGCCGCTTCGTCTGAGTTGTTCGTAACTTTCCTCCTGGATGAAGGTCCTGTCTGCTTGCTGACCTTCTGTGACGAGCATAGCTTCTTCAGCTCTATGCACGTACACTCTGTGGTTGGTGTCGTCCCTTCTGGAGTGGTAGAGAACTTCTGCAGGGACTATAGAAGCCCTCTCTTGCATGGAGAGTCGAAGCTGCTCCTGAGGATCCATTTGTTGTTCCAAGGTTTGCAAGTTACCTTGGGTTCCTCCGAGAATGCTTTGTGCAGCTCGCCTTGCTGCCTGGCGCATATTATATAGGCGTCTTTGACCACGCCTATAATCTCTGATTTGATCTTCAAAGTAGGGAGCAGAGGTGGATGTAGATGCTCCCGTTTGTTGTCTTTCAGTAACAGGGGGATTGAGGGAAGTCGTCGTCCTTGTCATCATTTCTTGATTTTTGCTTTTTCTTCTTTGAGAATCTTGTGGGGGTCGACGAATACCTTCAATTGGCCTTTTTCTTCCTTTGGCCTTTGTCTGTCACTGATTGTTAGGTTCTGCAACTTTGTAATAATATCTTCAGGAATAGTTGCAGGGGCCTTGTCAGCTTTGGCTTCGAGCTTCTGGATCTTCTCCTCGATTTTGTCGAGTTTTTCTGCAATAAGAACAAGTAATTGCAATTGTGTATTGTTTTGTTTTATTACTGCAGTGGTTCCAGATTGTGCTCCTTTATGATCAGTGGGTCGAATAAACCCCAAAGTTGGTGCTTCAATAGATTCAGTTGCTTCAACGGCGTCTTTGTAGCTTGATGATGCTTGGGTATTGATGTAACTCATGTGCCAACCCAATTTTTCACTTGTTGGAGTATTTGCTCCACTCTATCAAGCTTTTGTATTAGGTCTTCTGAGAGTTTTAGAACTCTTTCTTCAGTGACCTTTGGTTGAGCAACAATTTGGAGTACAATTTCTTGTACTTCCCCTTTTGTGAGTGATCGGTTTTTGACAACCTCAGTGGTTAAGTTTTTAAGCGCCTGATTTAGACGCTGGTTTTCTGTAAGGACTGACTCAAGAATTTCAAGAATCTTTTTGAAGTTTTTTGATATGGACTTGGCTAGACAAACACACTTTGTCGTAGATAACTGAGAGATTGTGGGCTAACTCTTTTGAAGTTGGCTTAGTGGACTCTACTAAGTCTAAATACTCTAAATTAGCGGTTCTAGACTCTTGATACCATCTTTGTATCGATTCTTCCCATTGTTGTGACATCTACCATTCTTGAAATTCTTGAGTCAGTCCTTACAGAAAACCAGCGTCTAAATCAGGCGCTTAAAAACTTAACCACTGATCGCTAACTGGAGTCGATCATTCTCCAATTGCATTTCAAGACTTGATTTAGTTGTTCTGCCTTTCTCTGAGTCAAGCTCTTGTTTCAATCTTCTTATCTCAGCTTCACACCAGGTAATATACTCCTGTTGTTCATATAGGAGGTTCCTTGGGTTGAAAGGTGCTGCCGAGGTATCACACACGGGAACTTGTGTGTTGAAATAATGTGGGCCGCAGAGTCCACACGCAGTAAAAAGAAAATCCCTTGTTCATTATACACAAACCCATGCATATTCTAGACCTATTCTTGTTCTATCAAGTTTTACAATAGGTTCTCGTTGATTTCCATGCATAACATGCCCTAGATTAGTGTTTATGTTACTTTTTTTTGATTTTCTGTCAAACAGAGAGAAACGGTCTATATGTGACTGCCAGAGATAACTAAGCGGCCCCTCGATAGACCGCTAGACTCATGTAAACGGTCCTTAGTAGACCACTTTTTTTTTTGAGTTCTGTAATTATGTTAACCCAAAGCATAATGCAGAGGAGCCTTATTTATCTTAAGATAAGCCTAGATAATTAGGTTTGATTCCCGTTTTAAGTGCTACATCTGTGAATTTGGCTGTATGGGTGGTTGATTCTAGTAGATTGCAGGTTTCACATATGCATGGGAATTATTTTAAGTTAAGCTAATTTCATACCAAAACTTATGCTCTTGTATTCATGAATATAATTTTTTTATGGACTTGTCTAGTTTTGATCATTGTTTACAACGGTCTCTTCTTATCTATGAGTCATTTTCTTAAGTACATGGCATGTACTTCGGTATGTGACCATTAGATACACTTTGCACTATAAGTACACAATCTTGGACTTATGAACCTCTCCGCCGGATATTCCTTCTGTCGGACTAGGGGATTATGTTTCAAGGCCTCCGTAAGTCTCCGTGAGCCTGAGATTCCCACTAGGACGCCGAGTTGGTTGTACCCTTAAAGTCTAAATTATCTAGAAAGCACTTACACTGTCGATGTTTTCTAAATTCTGGTTTCTAAACGGTCTTCATGGCGATCGCTAAGGGTTACCTAACGGTCGGCAAATGACCGCTTCTTTTGGCAAACGGTCATCCCAGGACTGCATGTCTCTCTGAGTCAAGTTTCCTTTGTTCTGGCTTAGACTCGCTAAAAACGGTCCTGACCCGACCGCATAACGGTCCAGACTTGACCACCTGATCCATGAAACGGTCCAGGAAATGACCGCTTAGTTCCTGAATTTGTCTAACCCGAGGTTTGACCCTTGGGGTTGGTTTTCTTGAGTTCCTAGATGATCTTAGGATTATCTGGAGTTCCAACCTATGTTCAATAAGTTGATGTTAAGTTATGGAACTTAATTAATGTACTATAATGCTTCCGAAATGCCATCGTAGCATAATGTTCATTTAATTCTTCTTTGGAATCTTATCCCTATTTTGGTACGTTCTATACCTTGGTTACTTTGTCATGAGACTTATTATTTGGAATTGAATTATTGGCTGAAATTATTGTCATATCTCGTGGAAGTAGCTAGATTTATACTTTAAAGATGCAAGACCGGACACGGATTGTGTCCAAGGGCTCCATACTAGTCCCCTCGACAGATTATCAGAAACGTGCTATAAACCATGGGGTACGATGATACTGGCGTCGCATTACGCCAGGAGTACTTTCTCTTATAAATGAGTGAAACACCACGAGACTCGTTATGGAAACTACATGCTTGTTAATGACATAGCCTTTATAAGGTTGTGTAAATACTTTCTAGTTACATGCTCGTACATTCTTATTCATGAAAGGCCAACTTACGTCTATCTTACTTGTTTGCATACTCAATCATGTCTACTTGCTCAGATATATCCTGATTCTATATTCTTGAATGTTTTGGTTTATGCCGTATGATTTACCGCATTCTCATTCTTATCATGATTCTAGAGCTAAAACTTTAATCATTTAAGCATTGCCTTCAAGTTGATACAAAGATACCTACTGGGCATGTGTGCTCATTCCCTACTTTTCCAATCTTTTTTTTCAGGAATTTCTAGCGGGTCAGATTCAGACTACTCAAGTGAGGGATCCGAGAGCGATTGAAGGTCAATGGAATGAGAGAAGCCTTAGTCATTTTGTGTCTAGTCAAGTCAAGTTGTAACTTTCTATTTTCTTGAGTCGTATGATGTCGGATGTCAAAAGAAATGGTCTTATGTACTTGTGATTATTCTTCTTATGAAATAAAGTTGAAGTTTGAGGAAGTACTTGTGTAATTACTTTTATGTGATTATCTTGCACTCTGATTATATTGCTCGCTTGAGACCTACTAGCTGACTGTCCACATTCCCGAAAATCCTTCCGCTGTATTAAAAAGCTCGGGGCATGACAGTTAAAGTGGTATTAGAGCCTAGGTCTAAGGACTCACTTATTCCTTGGAAGGATGACATGTCATAGGTTAAGTTCAAGGCATTAGGACCCACAACTATGAAATAAGGAAAGAAATACCCAACCTATGAGAGAAATTGGGTAGAACCCGGGATGAGATAGTAATTAGAAATTATCTCTAGAATTAACCCTACCAATTCCATAGGAATTGACAAATTTATTTCCTCTTCTCAAGTACCTCATTCTTACAATGGCTCACCGTGTCGATTGGAACTGTCACGCCCCGAGAGCGGAAGATACCCGGAGACGCGTGACGAGTTTATATCAATCATGTCAATCAGAGTATTAGTGTATTCGACACCAAAATCAGAGATGCGCAAAAGTAAAGATAACCCAATCCTTTATTCCTTCATAAGAATATGTCTATTACAAATCTTGAAGTACTAACTAAAATAATGGAAAAATACAAGGTTGACTCAAGAAAATAAAAAAAACTAGATAACACGGAAGAAACTCTATCTCTTTCACTCTTGATTTTTCCCATCCGTTTGAGTTCCCTCATCGTCGGACTTACCTGAAAAGTAGGGAAACACTAGGTGAGCGAACGCTCAGTAGGAAATTATATCTCAAGAACTAGCAATGGGTTTAAGTAATTACAACTTTCATGAATGCACTATAGCTATGCATACTCGCATAAAACGACAAGATAGAGAGAGTGTATAACAATAAGATAGCAAGAAGAACTAGTCATGAACTTTCAAGAACTTATCAAAAGATATCAAGATATTCAAGCAAGTATAGCTGTCATATCAAGTCATGTTGGAATTTGGCTATTTCATTCAAGCACGCAAGTAATTACCTTTTTTCGGGCCAAGCAAGTCATGTAAGATCAAGTCAAGTACAAGTACATGATTTGTGGAATGTTCAATCAAGCTAGTCATGCACTTTGGTATAATGCCAATATCATGATCAATCAACTCCCATGGGCACAAGTACTTTCGGGTGCTCCTCCTAGGACCAGATCGGGCCCTATATGCGCAGGCATTAATCATGTATTTTAACATCCACTTTGGTGTATAGCCAATATGGAATTTCAAGGATAAAGCTTGTAGACACGTAGGATAGACTTTGATAGAATAGAGTCCAAAAATATGACACTTGACATGGAATGACGATAATAACGGTATAAACACGATTATCGATAAAACTAGGTGGAATTGGTTCCCTAGCTTGGGTACCATGACCAACAAGTATGGACACTCTTTATATAGAATTGAGGTCCATATGAACAGCACATCAATGGCAAGACGTCCTTATTCTTAATATAGAATTGAGGTCCACAAGAACATCATGTTGAATATAGAATTGGGGTTTACAAGAACAGCATCAAATGGCATGATAACCTCATCCCATTAAGAGAATTCTCATGATACACACTTTGCATAACATGAGGGCCGGTATACCATGTTTCTTTAGAGTGACATGGCAATCGAATAATGTAATGGGTTTTTATGGTACAACCAGCTCAGTCGACCTTGAGGGAATCCAAGGCTCGAGGAGTCTTATGGAGGTCTCTATGACTAACTCGCTAGTCCAAAGGAACGGAATGTCCAAAGGAGAGCTTGTATGTCAATGAGAATTGAGAGGGTAATGCGATAAATCATCGTAGAAATGTGGGACTATACTCACGGACTAGAATATAGTGCCGATATATATATATATATATAGATATAATGAAACTCTCGGTTAACAGTAATCAGTGAAACAGTAATGCAGAAAAATAGCGACTTTGGTAAAGCCGTTTTTCATGAAATTAACGCCTTAATCAGGGGCGTTTATATTACATTTGACGACGTACATAGAAGTCGTCCTTTCAATATTTCTAATTTACAGAATATTAATAATCTGGAATTTTTAACAGAACCGCGCCCTGGACAGGGGAGTGACTCTTAAATATGCGCCCTGGTCTGGGGCGTCAGTTAAACATGAGACGACCTGGACAAGGTCGTGAATTCAAGAATTTATCAATTTTCAAATGATTAAATTTCAGGAGAGAGGGACAGGAAAAATAATAGGATTCCACATGTATACTCATGCAACATATTTTATTCATGGTTACATCGATATTAATTATTAAACATGGGTATTTATTAATTATATGAAATTGACGACTCCAGTGAAGGGCGTCAAACCATAATTAGCGCCTCAGTGTGGGTCGCTTCTTCAAACTAGCGCCCTGGTCAAGGGCGTTTCTTTTTTGAAATTAGATAGAAAACATCTTGAAACCACAAAAGAACTATATGCATGCACGACCGATGATATTATTAAGATATTAAGCTAGTTTTTGGGCTACGATCTTGAGAAAACCTACCTTTATGAAGATTTTGACCGACGAACGGATGAAGGTTCAATAATAACGATGCTCTGGTCTTCCGGAAGCAGAGGAAGATGATAAGGAAAAACTCCTCCAACAATTCGGTATTTTGAAGAAGATGTAGACGATGATGAAGACCCTTCGTTCTTCAGCACGTCAACCTACAGAACACATGAAGAATATTAGTATCCTTCATGACTAAGAATTATGGACAGAGGAAGAAAACGGTACGAAGAACCACCTGTTCTTCACGCAGTAGCAACAGCTTTAGGGTTTGATCGGACAGGGTTATTTATAGGATTTTGGGCATCCTAATAGAGTTAGAATTTGATTTAAGGGTAATATTCCCTTGATAGAGTCCTTACTATATTCTACCCTCGACGTAGTTATCCATAACTTGCTCTGGATAGACTCCTGGGTCGAACGAAACTCGAACTGAATTAACGTCTTAGGCGAGGGCGTCGAATTTAAATTGACGCCTTGTCTAGCGTCGTTACTTATGTAAAACGCGCCCAGGTAGAGGGCGTTTCATTTCCTTTCCTAAATTTTATCTTTCGTCATTTGAAATTTGACGCCCTATTGTCTAGGCGTCCTTTTTAAATTAACGCCTTAGACAGAGGCGTTTCCTTTTGAATCAGCGCCTTTATAAAAGGCGTTATTTTTTCCTTTGATTAATGATTTACTCATTTAGCCTCTTTGTCATCTATTCACTTATCTTTTATTTTTAATTTGATTTATTTAAAAATCTTATTTTTATCTGGGTTGCTACACCCTCCCCCACTTAAAAGAATTTGGTCCCCAAATTCAATAGTATGTATAAGTGGAGAGCGTAGAGCACATACCTTCTTAAAATAACTCTGGAAATCGTTTCCTCATGGATTCCTCGGTTTCCCATGTAGCTTCATGTTCGGAGTTCTTATTCCATTGTACCTTAATCATGGGAATAACCTTATTCCTTAGGGTACGTACTTCACGATCTAATATCTTCATAGGCTTCTGTTCATATATGAGATCCTTCTGGATAACTAAGTCTCCATGTTCAATAATATGTGATGGATCGTATACATACTTCTTCAACATAGATATGTGGAATACATTATGTACATCGGACAGTTGAGGAGGCAATGCGATGCGATAAGCAACCTCGCCAACTCGTTCCAGTATCTCGAAGGGTCCGATGAATCTTGGTGTAAGCTTGCCTTTAACACCAAATCTCCGTATGCCACGTCCAGGTGATATCTTGAGAAATACATGATATCCAACTTGGAATTCAAGATCTCTCCTTCTCATGTCGGCATAAGCCTTTTGCCTAGACTGGGCAACTTGCAGTCTTTCTCTAATCAATTGTATCTTCTCAGTGGTATCCCTTACCATGTCTGGGCCTAATAGTTATTTTTCTCCAACTTCGTCCCAGCATAAGGGTGATCGGCAACTCCTTCCGTATAAAGCTTCGAAAGGTGCCATTTGTATACTTGTCTGGTAGCTATTATTGTAAGAAAATTCCACCAACGGCAAGTGATCATGCCAGCTTCCATCGAAGTCAATGATGCAAGCTCTGAGTATATCTTCAACCACCTGGTTAGTTCTCTCGGTCTGACCATCCGTTTGAGGATGAAAAGCTGTACTAAAGTTAAGCCTTGTTCCCAACGAATGTTGTAGTACTTTCCAAAAGTGAGAAGTAAAACGGGGATCTCTGTCAGACACGATTGAAACAGGAATACCATGTAATCTGACTATTTCCTTGATGTATAATGCAGCCAAAACATCAACTGACCATCGGCTCTTTATTCACAAGAAATGCGCCGATTTAGTCAATCGGTCAATAATAACCCATATTCCATCATGTCCTCCTTTTAATTTAGATAGACCCATGATGAAATCCATACTAATATTCTCCCACTTCCATTTGGGAATATCTAGAGGATGTAGTTTTCCAGCAGGCTTTTGGTGTTCCGCCTTGACATTTTGGCAAGTGAGACAGCGTGATACATAGTCTGCTATTTCCCTTTTCATGTTGGGCCACCAAAAATTCCTCTTCACACCTTGGTACATTTTGGTAGATCCAAGATGAATCGTGCACCTTGATCTATGAGCTTCATCTAATATCTTCTTCTTTAACTCGGGACAATCCGATATGCAAGTTCTATTTCTGAACATTAATCTTCCTTCACAAGTTATTTGGAAATCAGATTGTCCTTCTAGTTTGCCCTTGATTTCCACTAATATTGGGTCATTATCCTATAGTGCTTGTATTTCAGTTAATAGGTCTGGCTGAATGCTTATATGAGACAATGTGACACATTGAAAGTCTGTGTCCACGCTTATATTGAGTTCAGAGAATTGCTCCAGCAACTTTCATTCTTGAATCATACAATTGGCTAACAGTGCTCTCGGCTTTCGACTAAGTGCGTCTGCTACATGATTACCCTTTCCGGGATGATATTGTATATTGAAGTCGAAGTCCTTGAGATATTCTAGCCAACGTCTTTGCCTCATATTTAGTTCCTTTTGAGAGAAGAGATACTTGAGACTCTTGTGATCGGAGTATACAGTAAACTGCACTCCATATAGGTAATGTCTCCAGATTTTTAGTGCAAATACTACCGCAGCTAATTCTAAGTCATGGACGGGGTAGTTCTCTTCATGCTTCTTTAATTCACGAGAAGAGTAAGCTATAACCTTTCCTTGTTGCATTAGAACACATCCGAGGTCAATGCCAGAAGCATCAGTGTATACCTCGAATTTCTCTCCTTCCATTGGTAAAGCTAAGACAGGAGCTGTAGTAAGATGATCCTTGAGAGTTTGGAAGCTTCTTTCACATTCCTCACTCCATTCGTAACGGATCTCCTTGCGAGTTAACCTTGTAAGTGGTACGGCGATCTTAGAGAAATCTTTGATGAATCGCCTGTAATAGCCGGCAAGACCTAAGAAACTTCGGATCTCGCTAGTATTGGTTGGTCTTTCCCAATTTCTTACAGCTTCAACTTTTGATGGATCTACTGATAAGCCATCCTTTGATATAACATGCCCGAGAAAAGTCACTTCCTCAAGCCAGAATTCACACTTGTTGAGTTTTGCATACAATTGGTTTGCCCTTAGTATTTGTAATGCAACCCTTAAATGCTCCTCATGCTCTTCCTTGGTCTCGGAATAAATCAATATATCATCGATAAAGACCACCACGAATTGATCCAAATAAGGTCTGAATATACTATTCATTAACTGCATAAAGGCAGCAGGGGCATTCGTTAGTCCGAAAGGCATAACAACAAATTCATAATGGCCGTACCTACTTCTGAATGTAGTCTTATGAATGCCCTCATCCTTGATTCTTAACTGATGATATCCCGACCTAAGATCAATTTTGGAAAAGTACTTGGATCCTGAAATTTGATCAAACAACTCATCGATTCTCGGCAGTGGATACTTGTTCTTGATAGTGAGATGATTCAACTGTCGATAGTTGATGCATAACCTCATGGATCCATCTTTCTTCTTTACAAATAATACAGGCGCTCCCCATGGGGAAGTACTTGGTCTTATGAATCCTTTCTTAATGAGTTCCATCAATTGCTCCTTTAACTCCTTGAGTTCAGCAGGCGACATTCTATAAGGTGCCTTAGAAACTGGACCAGCACTAGGGACTAAGTCGATGGTGAAGGCCACTTCCCTTTGTGGGGGTAATCCAGGCAAATCCTCCGGAAACACATCCGGAAATTCTTGCACAACTGGGATATCCTCTATCTTAGTTTCCTAAGCCTCCTTAATCGTGACAAATGCAAGGAAAGATACACACCCTTTCCTTATTAGCTTGCTAGCTCGGAGAGCCGAAATAAGAGGTGACTCGCTCCGACTCTTAGGGCTAGAATAGACTAGTTCTGGAAAGTCTCTGAAGGTAACTTTGCTGTTATGGCAATCGACTGTTGCCTGGTATTTGGATAACCAATCCGCTCCCAGTATGACATCATACTCCTTTAGATCTAAACATATGAGATCGATAGGGAGATTTCTTCCTTTTACCAAGACTTCACAGTTTTGAAAATGGTAAGTAATATCGGTTTCGTTTCCGAGAGGAGTAGATAAAATTATTTTCATCCATTCCGGTTCCATAGGTAGTGGGTTAGCAAACTTCTTGAAAATAAAAGAATGTGATGCACCCATATCAAATAAGACATGTGCATACTTGGAACAAACTTTCAGTGTACCTTCTACTAGTCCGCCTTCTTCTTCTTCGGTCTCCTGAATTGCGTGAAGACGAGCGTTCTTGGTTACCGGGCGCTTTCCGTCACTGGTTTGATCATTAAGTATTGGGCAATCGGGAATCCGATGCTCACGGCTCCCGCAACGGAGACATGCTCCAAGTTTCCTCCAGCACTCTTTGGCTTTATGACCAGCGTTGTCACAATGCTTGCATATTATATTCAAAGGTGTAGTAGTGATAGAGAAGGGCTTGGTCTTCTTAAATTTTTGGTCTTGAGAAGAAGTACCTCCAGTGCTAGGCCTCTTCTTGAAGTTGGGTTTAAAGGAACCCGAACTTGTAACTTGTTCCTTCTTATCCTTCCCACGGATTCAATCTGATAGCTCCGTGGCATCTTCTAACAATTGAGCTCGGCGTACTATCTCTGAGTAGACCTGAATATCCATTGGTGCCAGCTGGGTAATATATTGGGGCCTGATCCCATTTAGGAACCTCCTAGCTTTCATCTTCTCGGTGCTAACTAAGTGCTTAGCATACTGAGACAATCTAGGGAATTATGCCTCGTGCTCCGCCACCGATAATGACCGTTGCTTGAGTGCGGCAAATTCGGTATCTTTCTTTTCTTGGACTCGGTCTGAAAAATATTTATTGTTGAAATGTTCAACAAATTCTTCCCAAGTAATTTGGTCTTGATTTATAGTAGCTTTGACTGACTCCCACCAGCATCGGGCATCCCTTTCTAGTTGGAAGGTAGCTAATAAGACTTTATCTTGATCCGTGCACTGCATAACACGGAATATACGCTCTGTCTCCCTGATCTAGTGCTCTGCGTCATCCGGATCAGTAGAACCCATGAATTTGGGAGGGTTCATGTTCTTGAAGACTTGGTGGAGACTTCCGGCTCGTTGTGCACCTCCCTGTGCTACTTGTTGCAGCACTTGAGTCATGCCTTGAAGTGTACGCTGCATGTTGCGCCACTGAGCACGTTCGGCAGCCATCATCCTACAATTACAATAACTATTTTAGTATATACTCACGTTAAGGGCTTTTAAGTTAACTCAACCCTTGGTTCTACCCAATCTCACTGGTTAAAGGTTTGAACCTATCCTTGGACTTGGGTTTTCCTAGGAATTGAATACCCTAGGCTCTGATACCACAAAAACTGTCACGCCCCGAGAGCGGAAGATACCCGGAGACGCGTGACGAGTTTATATCAATCATGTCAATCAGAGTATTAGTGTATTCGACACTAAAATCAGAGATGCGTAAAAGTAAAGATAACCCAATCCTTTATTCCTTCATAAGAATATGTCTATTACAAATCTTGAAGTACTAACTAAAATAAAGGAAAAATACAAGGTTGACTCAAGAAAATAAAAAAAAACTAGATAACACGGAAGAAACTCTATCTCTTTCACTCTTGATTTTTCCCATCCGTTTGAGTTCCCTCATCATCGGACTTACCTGAAAAGTAGGGAAACACTAGGTGAGCGAACGCTCAGTAGGAAATTATATCTCAAGAACTAGCAATGGGTTTAAGTAATTACATCTTTCATGAATGCATTATAGCTATGCATGCTCGCATAAAACGACAAGATAGAGAGAGTGTATAACAATAAGATAGCAAGAAGAACTAGTCATGAACTTTCAAGAACTTATATCAAAAGATATCAAGATATTCAAGCAAGTATAGCTGTCATATCAAGTCATGTTGGAATTTGGCTATTTCATTCAAGAACGCAAGTAATTACCTTTTTTCGGGCCAAGCAAGTCATGTAAGATCAAGTCAAGTACAAGTACAGGATTTGTGGAATGTTCAATCAAGCTAGTCATGCACTTCGGTATAAGGCCAATACCGTGATCAATCAACTCCCATGGGCACAAGTACTTTCGGGTGCTCCTCCTAGGACCAGATCGGGCCCTATATGCGCAGGCATTAATCATGTATTTTAACATCCACTTTGGTGTATAGCCAATATGAAATTTCAAGGATAAAGCTTGTAGACACGTGGGATAGACTTTGATAGAATAGAGTCCAAAAATATGACACTTGACATGGAATGACGATAATAACGGTATAAACATGATTATCGATAAAACTAGGTGGAATTGGTTCCCTAGCTTGGGTACCATGACCAACAAGTATGGACACTCTTTATATAGAATTGAGGTCCATATGAACAGCACTTCAATGGCAAGACGTCCTCATTCTTAATATAGAATTGAGGTCCACAAGAACATCATATTGAATATAAAATTGGGGTTTACAAGAACAGCATCAAATGGCATGATAACTTCATCCCATTAAGAGAATTCTCATGATACACACTTTGCATAACATGAGGGCCGGTATACCATGTTTCTTTAGAGTGACATGGCAATCGAATAATGTAATGGGTTTTTATGGTACAACCAGCTCAGTCGGCCTTGAGGGAATCCAAGGCTCGAGGAGTCTTATGGAGGTCTCTATGACTAACTCGCTAGTCCAAAGGAACGGACTGTCCAAAGGAGAGCTTGTATGTCAATGAGAATTGAGAGGGTAATGCGATAAATCGTCGTAGAAACGTGGGACTATACTCACGGACTGGAATATAGTGCCGATATATATATATATATATAGATATAATGAAACTCTCGGTTAACAGTAATCAGTGAAACAGTAATGCAGAAAAATAGCGACTTTGGTAAAGCCGTTTTTCATGAAATTAACGCCTTAATCAGGGGCGTTTATATTACATTTGACGACGTACATAGAAGTCGTCCTTTCAATATTTCTAATTTACAGAATATTAATAATCTGGAATTTTTAACAGAACCGCGCCCTGGACAGGGGCGTGACTCTTAAATATGCGCCCTGGTCTGGGGCGTCAGTTAAACATGAGACGACCTGGACAAGGTCGTGAATTCAAGAATTTATCAATTTTCAAATGATTAAATTTCAGGAGAGAGGGACAGGAAAAATAACAGGATTCCACATGTATACTCATGCAACATATTTTATTCATGGTTACATCGATATTAATTATTAAACATGGGTATTTATTAATTATATGAAATTGACGACTCCAGTGAAGGGCGTCAAACAATAATTAGCGCCTCAGTGTGGGTCGCTTCTTCAAACTAGCGCCCTGGTCAAGGGCGTTTCTTTTTTGAAATTAGATAGAAAACATCTTGAAACCACAAAAGAACTATATGCATGCACGACCGATGATATTATTAAGATATTAAGCTAGTTTTTGGGCTACGATCTTGAGAAAACCTACATTTATGAAGATTTTGATCGACGAACGGATGAAGGTTCAATAATAACGATGCTCTGGTCTTCCGGAAGCAGAGGAAGATGATAAGGAAAAACTCCTCCGACAATTCGGTATTTTGAAGAAGATGTAGACGATGATGAAGACCCTTCGTTCTTCAGCACGTCAACCTACAGAACACATGAAGAATATTAGTATCCTTCATGACTAAGAATTATGGACAGAGGAAGAAAACGGTACGAAGAACCACATGTTCTTCACGCAGCAGCAACAGCTTTAGGGTTTGATCGGACAGGGTTATTTATAGGATTTTGGGCATCCTAATAGAGTTAGAATTTGATTTAAGGGTAATATTCCCTTGATAGAGTCCTTACTATATTCTACCCTCGGCGTAGTTATCCATAACTTGCTCTGGATAGACTCCTGGGTCGAACGAAACTCGAACTGAATTAACGTCTTAGGCGAGGGCGTCGAATTTAAATTGACGCCTTGTCTAGCGTCGTTACTTATGTAAAACGCGCCCAGGTAGAGGGCGTTTCATTTCCTTTACTAAATTTTATCTTTCATCGTTTGAAATTTGACGCCTTATTGTCTAGGCGTCCTTTTTAAATTAACGCCTTAGACAGAGGCGTTTCCTTTTGAATCAGCGCCTTTATAAAAGGCGTTATTTTATCCTTTGATTAATGATTTACTCATTTAGCCTCTTTGTCATCTATTCACTTATCTTTTATTTTTAATTTGATTTATTTAAAAATCTTATTTTTATCTGGGTTGCTACAGGAACGGAATGCAACAAACCGTTGCAGGTCTCACCCAGGCTCTACAAACTATTTCCCAAGCAGGCGCAAGGGCAGGGGCTGGTGATCTGTATGGCAACTTCTGGAGTCTAAACCCTCCGTGATTTTATGGTTCCTCTAATCCAGATGAAGCTGAGAACTGGATCGATGGAATGAACCGTATATTCGAGGTCATGCAATGTGCCGACCTAGAAAAGGTTCATATTGCCACATTTCAACTTAACAAAGATGTGCGCACATGGTGGAAGTCTATTCCTGCACCGCCTCAAGATGCACCACACACTTGGGAAGGATTTCTCACACTATTCCGAGCTAAATACTTCTCAGAGAATGTTAAAGAAAGGAAGGTAGCGGAATTTGCCTCCTTAAGGCAAGGAATGATGTCCATAGCGAAATATGAGCTCCAATTTTCTCGCCTAGAACCTTATGCTCAGCATTTAGTGAGCACTGATCTTCTAAAAGCAAATCATTTCATGGATGGGTTAAGGCCCGTCTTCATTCAGTAACTTGGCTCGCAAAATATTCGGACCTATGCGGAGATGGTCTAACGAGCCCATCTATATGAAAGGACCTTGGAAAAGGTTGAGAAACTCTAGGGCAAGGGGGAGGAGTCGAGCCGAAAGTCAGATCGACGCAGACGAAGAGAAGAAAAATTTAGCATCACTTACAACTCTCGGGACAACAAGAAGAGATCCCGGAACGGGAGTGGTAGTGGCTACCATAAGAACAAAAAGGTGAAAGAGGAAGACAAGAAAGTCATGGCGGCTTGTACATTCTGTGAGAAATTCGGCCATGAGGTCGAGGAATGTTGGAAACGCCTAGGGTCGTGTTTGCAATATGGCAGTCAGGAACACCGCATGTCGGATTGTCCCCTCATGAAGGATTAGTCTTCCAGCGGTGGACGTAAGCGTCAGGCTCGTCTTAACGCTATTATGGATGATGATGAAACGTCCAAGAATGATGGGCTAATGGAAGGTACAATTCTCATCTATTCCCATCCTGCATTCGTGTTATTTGATACTGGTGCTTCTCATTCCTTCATATCTACTACTTTTACAAAAACCTTGCCAGTTTCATCAGTTCCTTTACCTTCGGACCTAGCTATCACTACACCCTTAGGACCTAAAACTAAACTTATAACTTACTACCCCGATAGTGAGGTAGTTGTAGGAGGTCATAATCTTCCCGCAAATCTCGTATGCCTTGACATGGAGGGCTACGATGCTATTTTAGGAGTAGATTGGCTTGTAGACTATGACGCCTATATAAATTGTCGCAATAGAATAATCTCTTTTAGAAAACCAGTACTTCCAAGATTTTCCTTCCTTGGCATCAAATATAGAAAGCATCCTACCATTATTTCATCTCTTCACGCATGTAAACTCATTTCCTAAGGATGTGAAGCTTTCCTTGCCTCCGTAATCATCACCGAGTCCAAAGAAATCATCATAAAGGATATTCTCGTTGTGAATGAGTTTCTCGTTGTGTTCCCATCAGATTTATCCGGTTTACCACCCGAAAGGGAAGTAAACTTCTCCATTGAACTCGTTCCTGGAGCTACACCTGTTTCAATAGCTCCATACAGGATGTCCCCTACATAACGCAAAGAATTGAAGAAGCAACTTTAGGAGTTGTTAGACAAGGGCTTCATTCGACCTAGCACATCCCCTTGCGGTGCACCCGTTTTATTTGTCAAGAAGAAGGATGGATCTCTCAGGCTATGCATCGATTACCAGCGACTAAATCAACTCACCATCAAGAATAAATATCTGTTGCCGTGTATCGACGAGCTCTTTGATCAAATTTTGAGAGCAGAATATTTCTCTAAGATAGACCTCAGGTCGGGCTATCATCAGCTCAGGATCAAAGATGATGACATATACAAGACTACTTTCCGCAGTAGATATGGGCACTACGAATTCATGGTAATGCCATTCGGGTTAACCAATGCCCCGACAGCATTCATGCAACTAATGAATAATGTCTTCAGGCCCTATCTTGACCAATTTATGGTCGTCTTCATTGATGATATTCTGATATACTCCAAGACTAAAGAGGAACATGAAGGGCACTTAAGAATAGCCTTGCAAACATTAAGAGAGCATCAACTCTTCGCAAAGCTTAGCAAGTGCGAGTTCTGGCTATAGGAAGTTTCTTTCCTTGGCCATATCATTTCAAAGGAAGGTATCGCTGTTGATCCTTGTAAGGTAGAAGTTGTTAAGAACTAGAGCCGGCCGACGACCGTGTCCGAAGTTAGAAGTTTTATGGGTCTGGCTGGTTATTATAGGCGATTCATTAAAGATTTTTCAAAAATTGCCGTCCCTTTGACTAGGCTTACAAAAAAGGAGAACTCTTTTATATGGTCAAAGGATTGCGAAGAAAGTTTCCTAACTCTTAAAGATCATCTTACTTCAGCCCCTATATTGGCACTGCCTATTGAAGGCGGTGGCTTTGAAGTCTATACCGATGCATTTGGTATTGGCCTGGGGTGCGTTCTTATGCAGAATAAAAAGGTGATTTGCTATTCATCAAGGTAGTGGAAGCGTCATGAAGAAAACTACCCTGTGCATGATCTGGAGCTAGCTGCGGTTATATTCGCCTTGAAAATTTGGCGACACTACCTTTATGGGGAGAAATTCACTATATTTTCACATCATAAAAGTCTGAAATATCTTTTCACCCAAAAAGAATTAAACCTGAGATAACGCAGAAGGTTGGAGTATCTCAAAGACTTCGACTTTACTATCCAATATCATCCAGGCAAAGCAAATGTTGTAGCTGACGCTCTTAGCAGAAGACCTATGGCAACTCTGGCTAGCCTCAAGAAAGGTACGACATGTCTTATCGAGGATTTTGCTCGTTTAAATCTGGATGTTGATAAGGAAGAGGAAGGATGTATACTTGCTAACATAAGGTCACAACCTACATTGATTGAAGACCTAGTCAAATTACAAGAAAATGACCCCTCATTAATGGAGATCAAGGCTAATGTTGATCAAAGGTCAAAATTCTCCATTTCAAATGATGGAAGACTATTGTTTAAAGATCGAATCTGTGTGCCGAATCATGTCGACACTAAGAAGTTGATCATGGAGGAAGCTCACAAATCAAGATATGCTATTCACCCTGGTGCTACTAAGATGTACCAAGACTTGAAAAAGAACTTCTGGTGGCTCAACATGAAAAGAGGAGTAGCGGACTATGTATCTTGTTGTCTCACTTGTCAGCAAGTAAAAGTAGAATATTTAAAGCCCGCCGGTAAACTACATCCCTTGGATATTCCCGAGTGAAAATGGGAAAGTATAGGGATGGATTTCATCATGGGATTACCCAATACGAGAGGTGGACATGATGGTATATGGGTGGTTATAGACCGATTGACTAAATCTGCACATTTCCTACCAATCAAAAGTCGATGGTCTGTAGATGTATTAGCAGCATTGTACATGAGGGAAATTGTCAAGCTACATGGTGTCCCTGTCACCATTATATCTGATCGATACCCTCGGTTCACATCACAGTTCTCGAAGGGTGTACAACATTCATTAGGGACCCGACTCAACTTTAGCACTGCGTTCCATCCACAGACTGTTGGGCAAACTGAAAGGATAAATCAGGTAGTGGAAGATATGCTCAGGGCATTTGCTATAGATTTTCGAGGGAGTTGGCACGACCACTTTCCTCTAGTAGAGTTCGCATACAACAATAGCTACCAAGCTAGTATACAAATGGCACCATTTGAGGCACTATACGGAAGAAGCTTCCATTCACCTATATGTTAGAATGAAGTAGAAGAAAGGCAATTTATCAGCCCCGACATCATTAGGGATACCGCCGAGAAGATAAAGCTGATTCGGGAGAGACTCCAGATGGCTCAAGACAAGCAGAAATCATATGCTGATAATAGAAGGCGCTACCTGAAATTCCAAGTGGGAGACCATGTATTCCTTAAGGTTTCTCCAGGTCGAGGTATTTGAAGGTTCGGTATCAAAGGCAAGCTCGCTCCAAGATTCATTGGCCCCTTTGAAATTCTCGAAAGGGTTGGTGAAGTCGCATATAGAATATCTTTGCCCCATCAATTAGCTGGAGTTCATGATGTATTTCACGTCTCAATGCTCAAAAAGTACGTCTCTGATCCCTTTCATGTCATAACATATGACGACCTGGAGATTCAAAAGGATTTGACGTATGACCAAAAGCCAATCAGAATAGTTGAACGGGAAGTACGACAACTTCGAAATAAAACCATTCCCATGGTCAAAGTACAATGGACCAAATTATATCCACATGAAGCAACATGGGAGACGGAAGAAGCCATGCGTAGAAGATTTCCTGACCTATTCAGCTGTAAGTACACTCTCCATAAATTCATGTATTGAATTTGGGGACCAAATTCTTTTAAGTGGGGGAGGGTGTAACGTCCGCGAATTTTCTAGGAATTTTTTAGATTTAAATATAATTGTTAAACATTTAAATGGGATATTAAATGAAATATGGATAAATTAAATCTCATTATAAAGGTCTTATACTAAAGAATAGGGTAGGTCCATTTTAATAAGCCCAAAGGACCTAAACCCAAGCCCAAAAGAATTGTCCCATATTCTAGAAGCATCATTTAGCTATTTCTCATATTTTTAAAAAATAAAGAGGCTAATTATGGGGGATAATATCAAAAGAGTTTGAAGGGATTCAAATTTCGGCGCCCAAAATCAAAAGCGGTCTATCGCAAGACTGCAAGGGACAAGAAACGGTCCCAACTGGACTGCATGGTTCTGCAGATTCCGTGAATGGAAGAAAGTGTGAAAAGATGGGAACTTTGGCATCCAAATCGCCCAGGATCGATGCTATCCCTTAATTAGAAGAGTCTGGAATGCTAGAGGATCGAATTAGAATCCTAATTAGGACTCTAGGTTCGTTCTAATACATGAAACCCTAGTTAACCCTATAAATAGATCCCAAGTTTCACAAGTGCGACCCTTACTTTTGGCTCGCGTGGAACTAAGGTAAGGAAGGATTATTTTGGGTAAGTTCTTTAGAATATTTCGTTCATTATAGTAAGGACTAACTCCCCTCCAAATTTCATCATAGGAGATCAAGCCATCAGGAAGATAGAGGCATCCAAAGTCGCTGGTTTAGTACAAAAAACCCAGGAACTTGTGCGACCGGGCCAGATTGATTTGCAAATTAAAAGCCCTAAACGAGGTATTTAGCAGTAGAGACTTTAGAACTTTTTGTTACCCTTTATGTCTTCTATCTACCCTCCAATTTCACGTCTTTAGGTCAAGAGAATCATGAGATAGAAGGGCGGGAAGTTGCTGGTTCGGTTCAGGACGAGCAGAAACTAGGGTCAAGTTCACGCCCTCAATTCGAAGTTTAAAGCTCTGTCTAGAGGCAAGTTATCTCATGATTGGCTTAAACTTGAAGTCAGGAATAAAAGTCCTCTGATTTCAGTCGTTTTCATGTACTGTACATAGAGAATTTTATGTTTTATTGGGATTGTGCATCGAATGTAATCTCCATGCATAAATCTTAGCCCTAATGGAGTTAAAAAGAAAATCTCTTGTTCATTATACACAAACGCATGCATATTCTAGACCTATTCTCGTTCTATCATGTTTTACAATAGGTTCTCGTTGATTTCCATGCATAACATGCCCTAGATTAGTGTTTATTTTACTTTTTTTCAGGTTTTCTGTCAAATAGAGAGAAATGGTCTATATGTGACCGCCAGAGATATTTAAGTGGCCCCTCGATAGACCGCTAGACTCCTGTAAACGGTCCTTAGTAGACCGCTTTTATTTTTTGAGTTCTGTAATTATGTTAACCCGAAGTATAATGCAGAGGAGCCTTATTTATCTTAAGATAAGTCTAGATAATTAGGTTTGATTCATGTTTTAAGTGCTACATTTGTGAATTTGGCTGTATGGGTGGTTGATTCTAGTAAATTGCAGGTTTCACATACGCATGGGAATTATTTTAAGTTAAGCTAATTTCATACCAAAACTTATACACTTGTATTCATGAATATAATTTTTTTATGGACTTGTCTAGTTTTGATCGGTGTTTACCACGGTCTCTTCTTATATATGAGTCATTTTCTTAAGTACATGGCATGTACTCCGGTATGTGACCATTAGATACACTTTGCACTATAAGTACACAATCTTGGACTTATGAACCTCTCTGCTGGATATTCCTTCTGTCGGACTAGGGGATTATGTTTCAAGGCCTCCGTAAGTCTCCGTGAGCCTGGGATTCCCACCAGGATGCCAAGCTGGTTGTACCCTTAAAGCTCAAATTATCTAGAAAGCACTTACACTATCGATGTTTTCTGAATTTTGGTTTCTAGACGATCTTCATCGCGAACGCTAAGGGTTACCTAACGGTCGGTAAGTGACCGCTTCTTTTGGCAAACGGCCATCCTAGGACCGCATGTCTCTCTGAGTTAAGTTTCCTTTGTTCTGGCTTAGACTCGCTACAAACGATCTTGACTCGACCGCATAACGGTCCAGACTTGACCGCTTGATCTATGAAACGGTCCAAGAAATGATCGCTTAGTTCCTGAATTTGTCTAACCTGAGGTTTGACCCTTGGGGTTGGTTTTCCTGAGTTC
Organism: Amorphophallus konjac; assembly: GCA_022559845.1. Classification (NCBI taxonomy): domain Eukaryota; kingdom Viridiplantae; phylum Streptophyta; class Magnoliopsida; order Alismatales; family Araceae; genus Amorphophallus; species Amorphophallus konjac. The sequence goes on from CM040121.1 coordinate 158,046,271, forward strand.
CTAGATGATCTTAGGATTATCTGGAGTTCCAACCTATGTTCAATAAGTTGATGTTAAGTGATGGAACTTAATTAATGTACCATAATGCTGCCGAAATGCCACCGTAGCATAATGTTCCTTTAATTCTTCTTTGGAATCTTATCCCTATTTTGGTACGTTGTATACCTTGGTTACTTTGTCATGAGACTTATTATTTGGAATTGAATTATTGGCTGAAATTATTGTCATATCTCATGGAAGTAGCTAGATTTATAACTTGAAGATGCAAGATCGAGCACGGATTGTGTCCAAGGGCTCCATACTAGTCCCCTCGACAGATTGTCAAAAATGTGCTATAAACCATGGGGTACGATGATACTGGCGTCGCATTGCGCCGGGAGTACTTTCTCTTATAAATGAGTGAAACCCCACAAGGCTCGTTATGGAAATTACATGTTTATTAATGACATAGCCTTTACAAGGTTGTGTAAATACTTTCTAGTTACATACTCGTACATTCTTGTTCACGAAAGGCCAACTTACATCTATCTTACTTGTTCACATACTCAATCATGTCTACTTGCTCAGATATATCCTGATTCTATATTCTTGAATGTTTTGGTTTATGCCGTATGATTTACCGCATTCTAATTCTTATCATGATTCTGGAGCTAAAACTTTAATCATTTAAACATTGCCTTCATGTTGATACGAAGATACCTACTGGGCATGTGTACTCATTCCCTACTTTTCCAATCTTTTTTTTCAAGAATTTCTAGCGAGTCGGATTCAGACTACTCAACTGAGTGATCCGAGAATGATTGAAGGTCAATGGAATGAGAGAAGCCTTAGTCATTTTATGTCTAGTCAAGTCAAGTTGTAACTTTCTATTTTATTGAGTCGTATGATGTCGGATGTCAAAAGAAATGGTCTTATGTACCTGTGATTATTCTTCTTATGAAATAAATTTGAAGTTTGAGCTAGTACTTGTGCAATTACTTTTATGTGATTGTCTTGCGCTCTGATTATATTGCTTGCTTGAAGCGTACTAGTCGACTATCCACGTTCCCAAATTCCTTCCGCTGTATTAAAAAGCTCGGGGCGTGACCGGAGATCTTCCCGACTGATCCAGGAATCATCAGATGGTGGACCGTCCCGCCAGCGGACACGGTAGTGCTGGTACACCCTGCTCCATGTAGCTGTCACCTGCTCATCCAGTATCCTCTCAATTTGCTCGCGCAGTTCTCTCGAGGCTGTGGGACGCACAGGGGTGAGCTCACTCTCAATGGGAGGAGAAGGCTCAAAAGGGTCACTAGGAATCACTGTGGGTTCCTTGTAGGCCACTAGGTCTGCCACATTAAATGTAGAGCTGATCCCATATTCGGGAGGTAAGTCCACAACATAAGCATTGGAGCCAATCTTCCATAGAATTGGGAAGGGACCATCACTACGGGCTTGCAACTTTTTAACGGCTCCCGAGGGGAGTCGTTCGGGTCGAACCCGCACCATAACTAAGTCACCTTCTTGAAATTCATGGTGACGCCTATGCGAATCAGCCAATCGTTTGTAAGTCTCATTATTGAGACTAATTTGCTTGCTAATTGACTCATGCAGATTTTTAACATGTTGTGCAAACTCTTCGGCTGACTTGGACGTTCTAGACTCGAGGGGAAGGGGAATGAGATCCATAGGTTTCCTAGGTTTGTATCCATGCACGACCTCAAATAGACTCATACCTATGGACCTATTGACAGAGCTGTTATATGTAAATTCGGCTTTGGTCAAGAGAAGATCCCAAGTGCCATAATGATCCCCTACATGACACCTCAAAAGATTTCATAAACTCTTATTGACGACCTCTGTTTGCTCATCGGTTTGTGGGTGATAGGCAGTGGAGAATTTGAGCTTAGTGCCAACTAGGTGCCAAAGTGTCTTCCAAAAGTAACTAGTGAACCGAACATCTCGATCAGACACTATGGTTTGGGAGAGACCATGCAGACGCACGACTTCATCAAAGAATAGGTGGGCTACTCTAGATGCATCAGATGTTTTGGAACATGCAATGAAATGGGCCATCTTAGAGAACCAATCAACTACCACGAAGATGGAGTCATGTTTGTGATTAGTGCGAGGTAGACCAAGGATGAAATCCATGCTCACATCAACCCACGGTCTATCAAGAATGGGGAGAGGAGCGTAGAGACCAGTGTTCTGTTTGACCTGTTTGGCCATTGTGCATGTCCTACACTAGGCCACAATTTTTGCCACATCTTTCTTTAGGCCAGGCCAATAAAAATGCTCATCCACAGAATGGATGGCCTTGTTTCATCCAAAGTGACCGGCAAGACCTCCAACATACATTTACCAAATCAAGAAGTCCCGTACAGAAGTCCTTGGGACACAGAGTTGCTGTCCTTGAAAGAGAAAACCATCTTGGAGTAGATAGTCAGCAAATGCTCTGCGTAGGCAGGGCCAAAGTTGGGACACTCTCCATAGAGCTCCTTCATGCGGTCAAATCCAGTGACCTCTACCCGAACAGTGGAAAGAATGAAGACCCTTCGACTCAAGGCGTCGGCCACTTTATTCTCTTTTCCAGCCTTATGTTTTAGGACAAAGGTGAAGGACTGGAGGAATTCGACCCATCGACCGTGCCTAGGGTTTAAGCCCTTCTGAGAGCTAAGGAATTTCAAAGTCTCGTGGTCCGAGTATAAGACAAACTCTTGTGGTAAGAGATAGTGTCTCCAGTGTTTGAGGGCTTGGACCACGGCATAAAACTCCTTATCATATGTAGAGTACCGAAGCTTTGCATCAGAAAGCTTCTCACTGAAATAAGTCACAAGATGGCTTTCCTGACTAAGCACTCCTCCTATACCTACGCCAGATGCATCACAGGATATCTCAAAGACTTTGAAAAAGTCTGGCAGGAGGAGGACAGGGGCTTTGGTCATGAGCTCTTTTATGACAAGAAAAGCCTAGGAGGCGGCTTTGGTCCACTCAAAATTTCCCTTACATATGCAATCCGTAATGGGTGCCATAATGGTGCTAAAGCTCTTAATGAAGCGTCTGTAGAAAGTGGTTAACCCATGGAAACTACCAACGTCATGGACGTTCCGGGGTTATGGCCAGTCGACTAAGGCTTGGACCTTGGATTAGTCCACAGACACTCCTTGACTCGAAACCACAAATCCGAGGAAAGTGACCTAGTCTGTCATGAATTCACACTTCTTGAGATTGGCATACAGAGTTTCTCTCCTCAAAGTCTCGTAGACTTCTCTCAAATGCTGGATGTGGTCCTGAGGGTTGTGGCTATAGATCTGAATGTCGTCAAAGTAGACGACAACAAAGTGACTAATGAGAGGGCGAAGGACTTCCGTCATAAGCCTCATGAAAGTGCTGGGGGCATTGGATAGCCCAAACGGCATGACGAGTCATTCATACAGACCTTCTTTTATTTTGAAGGTCATCTTCCACTCATCCCCTGGTCGGATTCGGATCTGGTGGTAGCCACTTTTCAAGTCAATCTTGGAAAAGATGGTGGCTCCACTCATCATGTCAAGCATATCATCAAGACGGGGAATGAGAAATCTATACTTGACAGTGATTTTGTTGATGGCGCAGGTGCCAACACACATCTACCAGGTGCCATCTTTCTTTGGTGTGAGCAAGGCAGGAACAACACATGGGCTCTTGCTCACCCTGAGGAAACCCTTTTGAATAAGGTCCTCGATAATTCTTTGGAGCTCAGCATGCTCCTTGGGGTTCAATCGGTAATGGGGAAGGTTGGGTAGGGTGGACCCTGGGACAAGGTCAATGGCGTGTTGTACATCACACATGGGTGGGAGTCTATAGGGCAAGTATTCAGGGAAAATGTCTTGCAAGTCCTGCAAGATTGCCTGGGCTTCAGGTGGGACTAAAACTTGGGACTTCTCGGGTGTAATGGTGATGATAACAGCCCAAACAGGGGCACCCTCAGCAACCTCTCTGTTTAGCTCTCGGACACTTATGAAGTTAAACACTTATGAAGTTAAGGCGCCTAACTAGGTCGTGACCAACCTTAGGGGCCTTAGGAACGGATGTGATTGGTGCAGGAGAAGAGGGAATGGGAAGTTTCCCTTCATTGGGAGTTCGGGGACTCTCCTGAACCTTGGGGGTTCCAGTGGCGGTGGAGGTGGAGCTCTTTCCCGGGGTCACCTTTGGGGGTGCCGGGTACAACTGTATCTTCTTCCCATTGTGTGAGAAGGAACACTGATTGGATCGACCAAATGTAGTGAGGTCTACATCATAGATCTATGGTCGTCCTAGGATGATGCTACCGACCTTCATAGGCACTACATCGCATAAGATCTATCCTTGGTAGGACTGGAATGGATGGGAATGACACATGTAGTGGTGACTGGGATAGACGTGTCGTCAACCCAAGTCACGTTGTATGGCCTAGGATGAGGGTGCGTAGGTAGACTTAGACGGGAGACAAAGTCTGAAGAGATTGCATTGATACAGCTTCCATTGTCAAAGTTCACCTTGCAGGGTTGGGATTTCACCATGATATAGGTTTAGAAGATGGAGGTTCGACGCCAATCGTCCTCCTGGGGGTGTGTTAGGATGCAGCGAACTACACCTAATCATCCATGGCTAGAACTCTCGGTAATATCTCCAACATACATGTACTCGACATACGTGCCATCAAATCCTATGTCTATCTCCTCAAACTGGGCGATGAGGTCAGGATCGGCCTCATACCTCTCAATGGATTCTTCTTCCTCGAGTGGAAGCTCCGTAGGCTGGGGGTCAGTGATGACCAAGGCTCAAGTGGGGCAATTGGTGGCAATATGTCCTAGGTTATGGCACCTAAAGCAGCGAATTCCCGAGATAGAGATTGGTTGGGAGGTGCTAGGGATGAGTCCATTTCCCTTGTTATCCCTCCTATCAGTTGGCGGAGTGTACTCCAGCCTGGGCACAACAGGAGGCATAGGTAAGGGGTTCCTTATGAAAGGAACAGTAGGGGCAACGGTCCAGAGTGGGGTAGCAGTAGGGACATAGGAAGTAGAGGGGTCAGGCCTCTCAGGGTAGCGGACCATGGGGTTTCAGGATTCAGGTTAGCGGTAGGTGGGAACCCGAAGTGGGACCACCCTTTGAAACCGCTCGACATCTCGAGCAACCTGGTAGGCGTGCTCGAGGGTGTTAACCTCTCGTAACAATAGCTCTTGCTGAATACTCTCGTGTAGGCCAGCCCTAAACCGTGAGAGGGTGACAGAGGCATCCTCCACGACATGAGTTCGAAGGAAAAATTCATCGAACTTAGCGCTGTATTCATCAACTGACTTCCCATCTTGGGTGAGTTTCTGTCATTGGTCTAAAAGACGCTGATGGTAGAAGGGTGGCAGATACTTCTCCCTAAGTTTTCCCTTCATTTCTTCCCATGTGCTGATGCGCTCCTCTCGTCTCCTTGCTAGGAGATTCTCAACATTGCACCAGTAGGTCTTAGCTTGACCTAGGAGTTTCATTTTCGCAAACCTCACCCTTGTAGCAGGGGTCATGCGGTGATGTCAATCAAAGTATTGGTCCATCCCGATTTCCCAATAAAGATATGTGGCGGGATTTAGGGACCCATCAAAACTAGGAGCGTCGATCTTGACGTTCCGGAGGATGATCTCCTCATCGTCGTGGTCTCTTTCCAGAGGCGCATGATCACCTTACTCTCTAACTCGAGGAGCTTGATTCCGACGGGGTTGGTCTCTCTCTTCCCTAGGGTTGGCCACAGGATCTCCGCGACCATTCAACCTTCCTTCCTCTTTCTTCACAAGATCCTCTAAGGCTTGGATCCTCTCACCTAGATCGGCTTGCAATTAGCCTATAGATTCTTCAATTTGGGCCGTAAGATGTTGTTCGAGCTGGGCTAACATGGCGTTCATGCCCTCCTGATTCATGGGTGATTGTGAAGTTAAACTGCGCTCTAGACGTCCTGATGAATTCCTAGACCAACGTGGCATGCACGAGCTCGGACCTAAATGATGCAATCCTGGGACCGAAAATTAGCAAGGTGTGGACCCAATTTGTTGGCTAATATGCAAAGGGTCAATTTCTTTTGCGAAGGGACCGGTCAGGGAGAGTTACTCGCCCGTAGGTGAAGTAGTTGTGGAACTACCTCCTGACAATTATGGTGCCCAAATGTGACAGTTCTAGGGCTTTAAAGGATGGGCACATACAAGCTCTCTCTCTCCGTCCACAGCGATGCACTCAGGAGACATGCCGCATGGATAGGGCTCTCTCTCACTTCATCGTGCGGCAACTGATAAGGATATTAAATGAGCAAGAGATTGGATCACGTACCTAGCTAGACTGAAAAGTCTAGTTTCGACCGGAGACGAAGGCGAGTGGGGACGTGCGTGTCCGCACGGCGTCGACGAAGCTTGAACGGTTTACAAAAATTCACACCACGCAGGGAGGGTGCATTTATTACAAAACTGCTTAATTTAAAATTTCCCGCGCAGGGGAACAAATTAACTTAGACTTTCTTCGCGTAGGGAGACTTTCGGACACTCACACTCCGTAAATTATGTACTGTCTGTCGGCGACCTAGCGCCGGCTGGGCCGTCGTTGTGGACTCGGGTGCCATAACCAATAGTTTAATCAATAGATATATATAGATATATATATATAGATATATAATATTATATATATATATATATATAAAACACTTTTCCTGCGCGTGTCTCACGCGGTTGGCGCTGGGTCAGCCAAGGCAGCTCACGCGGGCGGCCAGTGCAATCAACACGCTGGCACGGACGTGGAGGCGGGCGAATGCGGGGCTTCAACGCACAAGCGCGGTCAACACGCTAAGGCGAGGCGGGCGGAGCCAAGGCCGGCCAGCGAACGGGCGAAGGTGACGAGGTGCGGGCGGGGCGCTCGCAGGCGGGCTGGACCGGGCGCAGGCGTGGCGCGGGGTGGGCGCCGGCGCATGGGCGCGGCGGGGGCGGGCTCCAGCGTCGACGCAGGGCGGGTGCAGGCTCAGGGTAGGGCGGGCGAGGTAGCGCGGGTGGTGGGCGGGCGGGAGGGCAGCCACGAAGGCGGTGGGCATGGCCGGCGGGCGCCGATGGACGACGGCGGGTGCGGGCGCAGGCGGCTGCTGTCGGTGGGCGCGGCGGCCAGCGGGCATGGGGACGAAGGCGTACGCAGACGGCGGCGGAGGCCGCGGATGGGGGCGGGCAGGGGCAGGGGGTGGTGGCGGCCGGGGTGGCCATTGCGGCCGACAGGTTTTTTAAACCTGGGCACGGGCGACGAGGTTCCTCCTCTCGAACTTCACTTTTTTTTTTCTATTCTCCATGTCGAGAGAAGTAGAGCTTCTACAAAAAAAAATTTTCACTTCTGGCAACCGAAAGAAAGGAGGGTCAAGATTTTTTTTTCACTTTTCTTTTCTCTCCGTTGTCTCCCCTTCTCTTTCACTCTTTTTTTTCACGTACTGAAGTTGAGGAGGGAAAACGATGTGGACGTCGGGGTTGACGGTGACGCCGTTGTTGGGATCTGATACCAAATTTGACGTGACGGCATCGTAGGAAGGATCGACGACACTCCGAAGGGGCGAACGAGACAGGATAACTACCACCTCATGTAGCTCGGTCTCACACCGGACGATCTCTCACCGAACAACACTCTTTTCTCACAAAGGAGTTGGAGGGAGGGAAGGGTGGCAAGCGAAAAACTCTCTCACGTACAATCTTTCTTTCATTCAATCTTTCATATGAAAACAACACACTAGCCCCCCTTTATATAGGAAAGGCTATATTACACTTGGACAACATACCCCTAAACATTTCAGCTAAGGACATCCATGTCCTGGCCTAATAAAACAAACTACAACAACTATCTTTTGACTCTTGGGGTTTAATAAAATAAAATACACACAACTTTTGACTATGGCTAGCCTAATAAAACAAAAGTAAATAATACATGTAGCAATACATGTATTATACACACAATACATACTCAATACACACAAATAAATACGCAGGGCGCCGAGTCTTCAAGAAGCCGAGTCTCCGAGCCATAAGCTCGGTGGGGTCGGGGCGGTGCGATGTCGGCTGCGTGTGACGGGTCCGGTGGTGTCCCCACCAGGATTAAATTGAGGGGGGGTCTTCATTGTGGTCATTTCTTACCCCTTCAATGCATCATCATGTCATGACTTTCTGGTATATAAAATGGTCATGTGTGGAAGGACAAGACTAGGTCTGTCTGGAAGCCATCACTATGCGTGAGAAAAATTCTCCGCCAGGTACTAGAGGTCAAACACTTAATTCATCCCAAGCTACATCATTTAGAATTTCATGCATTCATTTGCTTTACTCTGCAGTGTCAAATGCATTTTCAGTGCACTTAGACATAAGTATGCCAGGTAGAGTCAAAGAGTTCTAGCTTGTTAAAATGAATGGTTGGACTGAGGGGGGGTCAATACATATTTGATATGTTTACTTGCATATGTCATGTCTGAATTCAATGCATGCCATTTTTCCTGAAAATCTCATAAAGATCATTTGAATTTGATGCATATATGTAAGGGAAGTAAGTATGTTTTAATTTCTGCATTATGTGTTGTTCTGTTGTTGTTTCTTCTGTGTGAGAGTAGTGCGTCGAAGCCATGCACTCCCTTCGTTGACGCAGTAGTTCAATTTTGATGTACCTGTCCACTGCTTCAATTCTTCTTCTAAATGGAACTGTGATCATTCCTTCCTCATGTGCATAATGTCTATCTCTTGAACAACATCCATTGAAAATCATTTCCTGAGGAAGAATTCTCTTGTCCAAATATGACTGAGTTCATACACTCAGGGGGAGCTTGAATTTAATATTTTCTTCTTAGAGCTCCTCGTTAACATTCAGACCAACCCTAAATTAAATTGATGGTTTAGAGTATATAATCCTTAAATCTGGATTTAAGGGTCTTGAAAATGACTACCTCAGTGTATGGAATAGACTTAAAATAGACATAAAGAAATGTGACCTATCCTCTTCCTGAAATCAGAAAATTGAGAGCATTGAGGTTACCTTGGTTAAAGAACTTTGCACTCAGTATTATTTTTAAACATTGAAAATGGTATGAGGTTTTTTTAAGGGTAATTGCCTAAGAAAAAATAAAAATGAATCTGCAGAGCAATGACCTCGACCAACTGAGAAGCTATGGACCGTTCACCAAAGAAGTGATGGGAAACAAGTCATGAGGTAAAGATCTAGTTACCTCTATTTAAGAAAATTTTATTGAGAAAAATCAAAACAAAAGGCAGAGCAATGGCCGAAGCTCATTGAGAAACCATGTCCCTTCATCCACGAAGTGACGTGGACTACGTCATGATATGACAATGCCACCTCTATTCATGATTGAGACAGGATGATGAGTAAAACTTTGATTAACTAGGGAGTCTAGCATCTGATCAATGTGCCTCCTCATGCCAAAGGAGCAAACTCCATCTGACTATTCTTAAAAATGGGCAAAATGAGATAACCATTGGTTTCAAATAAAAAATCAGCTTTTGCCAAGAAAGAAAATGAATTTCAAAGGGCTGACATTAAAAAGAATTCTACACCACAAGATGTTTATCTTCAATACTAGTTAAAATTCTTTTTAAGGGTGTCTCATGAAATCATTAAGAAAGATGAAAAGAAATGGGGGCGAGACTTTTGATCTTAATTGATCTATTTTAGCTCTATTAAATATACTAGAACATATTTTCAGGGTTCTTACATTCAATTTTTGGGCTTATAAACTTTGAACCATTACAGCATATAATGGTCTTGAACAATGGTGCTCTAAAAGGAGAATATTGATTCTTCAAATAAAAACTATTGATGTGTGAGCCTAGTTTGATGCCTCATTCTTTATGAGCTGTTCAATCCCTCTCCACTACAATTCTTTTCTTCAGCTCTAGTTTTAGCATGCATAAGTTCCACATCTTGTACATCTCCTACCTTGCCTTGTATTCAAATCCTTGATGGTCTCACAGGAGGAGATAACATGGAGTCATTGTCTTGTGGAGCCCTTGGGTTCCTGCCAGTCCATCATTGGCATCAGGTTCTTTTCATGCATGTAGTTTGATTACTTTTAATAATTCCATGCATTGCATAGAAAACACTAAAAATCTGAAAACCAAAAAACTTAAAAAAAATGTCCATACATATTGCTGCTCCAGAATTCATGGCATGTAACAAAGAAAAGAGGGACCCAACAAGCCTGTTGTTGTATTCTGTGGTCTGTTTATGCCAAGGAGGGGACCCAAGAAGCTAGTTCTTCCCTTCCACATCACTGTTGAATGCATATCTGGCTATATGTTAACCTGCTTGTGTTTGGCACTTAAATTTTAATCACCTCATAAGCTCATGCAACCACATGTGCTCATATTCTTACTTTGTAATTGGCTTTAATCTAAGCCCTCTTTGCTGATGGCAAAGGGGGAGAGATGTTTTTATGAGCCATCAAAACATCTATTTCATGATTACATTCTCTTGAGAGGTGACCCATAATGACTCATAGTGGTGTGGATGTCAAAAAAAAAAGAGAGAAGAAAAAGAACGTTCCTGTGGCATAGACGTCTCGACGCCCCGAGAACAAGTCGAAGACGGGAAGGCCGGATAAACTCTGTACCTCCTCCAAGCAGGACGAATATATATCCGATGCTCCGCCACCCAACAAAGAAGCCCCCCGAGCAGAAGAGACAGCCCTGGCTCCCCAGTCGACGGTGTCGAAGGCCGAATCAAAAGAAACTCACGAATTTGAACACATGTTCGGCACGCGCCGGAGATCACTCAAAGTTCTGAATCAGGATCCAAAGGCCCTGAACTAAACACCCCGGAGGCGGTGCATTACAACTAAAGCAACATGGGAGGACAGGCGTTCGTCTGAACAGTCGTGACTCCGAGATGAAGTCTAAACTGGTGCGGCCTGCACTTAAACTGGTGTAGCTGTACCTATACAGCCTTAAACCGGCGCGCCCCCTTTCAATAGATTTAAATCGGCGCGCCCCATTAAATGGGTTGTAACCAGCGTGCCCCACTAATGCTTTTAATCCGGCGCGCTCACCCCCCACACCGGTTTAACCAAGCTGCCATCCCATCCTACCTTCGGTCCCCGATTTTCTACAAACGGACTGGCCTTGGCTTGCCTGAAATGGATAAATCTCCTACATTAGACCGGTGGGCAACCGCCTGCATGCCTCAAGCCTCCGAGAATGGAAGACTTCGAGCCCTGCACCGGCCATCCCGTCTCCACCAGTCGCCATCGACCAATCCGGTGGAGGTAGCTTCCCTACTCTACGGATCCCTCTACCCGGTAGGCCACTCAACGACGTCGGATGCAGAGAAGGAGAAGAATGAAAGTGGAGGGGCTTCTCCCCCCCCCCCCCCCCCCCCGCAACGAGCACCCAACTGGAAGCTCTCTGGGCAGGCGGTCTCTCTGACCGGTTCTCTCTGAAAGGTCTCCAGCAAAAGAGGAGAAGAAGCTTCGTTCCCCTGCGCCCGTGAGGTGAAGAAAAGAGAGAGAGTGAGAGAGAGGAAAGGTGAGTTTGGAAGGGGGGAGCTTGTGCTCTGTTCCCCTTTCCCCCACCGATGTATTTTTCATTTCTTTCTCTGATGTATTCTCCCATCTCAGGGTAAATCCCATTTTGTATTTAGCCTCCTTCCCCTGTGGATGAATGAAAAGAAGAAAAGCCTTGCTGAACATCGTGTTCTACTTGGTTTGCCCTCCTTTCCCCCTCTCTTCATCTTCTGCTCATCCAGGGCCCTGTGAAGCCTTCCTCTCTGTGGCATGGTCTTCGAGGGAACCCATGTGAGGGATGAACATTCATAGCCTCCCAAGGTGAATATCTATCCTGTCGGAGCTCTCATACAGGTACTACCCATGAGCTGCTAGAACCCCTTGAAGGCTAGTCCTCGGGGCTTCTGTGCTCAACTGTGGGTCACCGGACTGCCGTTTGGTCACTCCGAATATTGGAGGTCGTGTCGGAGTATTTCATTTGACGATCCCCCATTCACCCCAGCAAATCTCAGTCCGGGGGAGGTGCTGCCCAATTTTCATCAGAACTGTGAACTACAAGAACGAACTGAGCTCCTTGAGAGCATGAACTAAACTTTGGAGTTCCTGAACCCCTTTGAACGAACCACCCAAACTTTGATCTTAACAGATGAACAAAACACTTTGAAACCTTCAAATCCACCTATCTTTGCTAAGTGAACAAACAGCCTAACCATCTGCTAACCTGCAAGCCTTTGAAAAGAACAAAACCACCTAATCCGGCGCGCTCCTAATCCGGCGCGGTACCCCCCCCCCCCCCGTGCCATTTTATCCCCACACTCATAAACCTTTTCAACCCTTTTGGCTTCAAACCGGCGCGCCCCCTTCACGCAGGATTAAACACCTCTTCACTCCATGCTGCCTCCAAAACCAGCACGCCCTTCTTACAGGTCTAATCCGGCGCGCCCCCATCAGCCCACCTAAACCAGCGCGCCCTTTGTTCCATCCTAAACCGGCGTGCCTTCCAAAAAAAAATATAATTACCCAAACAAAGAAAGGATATGAAACTAATGAATAAAAAATGAATTGCCCGTGTGTGAATACACTATGAAATTTGACAGCCGGAACAACAGTAACAAAATGCTATAACCGTGCATGCCTTGGGACCCTCGCTCCTCCGGACTGAGTGTGAGGGGGAGAACAACAATGCCCCTGCGATAAACATAAACTTTCTTCCGGGGGCTCCGCCCCCGAAAACCCCCGCAAGGGGCGCTGCCCCCTTGACCCCCGCGACTTGATCGGGTAGGTCGAACCCCGTGTGCGAGGGCGCACGTTGGCAAGTTCGGGCTTCATTTAACAATTCGCTTCCCCTGACTATGCGTAAAGAGAAAAGCAACGATGCCCCATGGTATCAGGTGTGGACCCCGGAATCCCCGACATGGCCATAGTCTGAAACCGTCTCGGGCCAATAGTCTATTGACTTGACCCACTTCTATCGGGACCCAATCCCGCAATCCCATTAAACTTTCCGTACTCACGGCAGACATTCATACGGTTTATCGTTCTCTTCGATGCTTCAAATGCGGACTCCCGTCCGAACAATGAATGGTCCGTTAGTGACCGACATATATATACCGCGATCTAATCCCGATATTGAATTAAACTTGCCGTACTCGCGGCAGACATTCGTATGGTTTTGTTGTCGTCTTCGATGCTTCAAATGTGGGCTCTCGTCTGAGCAATGAATGGTCCCTTAGAGACCGACAAATATATACCTAGATCTAATCCCGCACCCACATTAAACTTGCCATACCTACGGCAGACATCCGTATGGCTTTGTCATTGTCTTCGACGCTTCAAATGCGTACTCTCGTCCGAACGACGAATGGTCCGTTAGTGACCGACATATATACCGGGATCTAATCCCGCACTTGCATTAAAAGTTCCGTGAACTCGGCACACATTTGTACGGGGTTGTTTCCATCTACGTCGTACCTTCAATACGGACCTTTGTCCGAACATAAAGTGGTCCGTGAATGACCGACAAAATCTGAATGGAACGAGGAGGCTCTCATCATACCCGGACCCTACGCATGGGAATGTCAATAAGGCCTTCAGGGGTCACGCTTAGACCTCAGGTCCGTCCCGATTATGATCATTGTCCTACACGTATCCTCGGCCTATAGTCCGCTCCCTATGAATACATATTGGTTCTGGGATTTGATCCCGGGACACTCCCCCGTTGCCCCTTGGCACCGGAAATATTATTGATGCTCATGCAAGTCTTGTTTCGACCGTGGGGGGCCCACCGCAGTGTGGTTGCAGCTTGATCTTGCACCGAGCCAACAAACTTGTTGGTTTCTGACCGCTTTAACAGGGATTTAACTTAATATTTCTCGTTCCTCTGAACAAAAAATTTGACGTACCCCGGTATACATATGTTCGAGTTTTCCCGTGATGATTGTGCTTTTCTCGAGCCGGACATTTGTCCGAACATTAAATGGTCAGCACATGACCGACATGATCTCAAATGTTTTCTTCTCGCCCTCATACGGGGATCTCAATACTTCCTAATAGACCTTTCATGCAATTAATTCTCTGGCCATGAGGCCCTTTTTTCCCGGCGATTAATCAAGGGTGTTCCCCTCTCCGAGGGGATGTAAATGACGCCGTGACCTTTACGGCACGGTGGGTTTTGGTCCCGACACGAACTACACAGTCGTCTGATTAGTCAGATCGAGCACACAATAAATCGTCACCTTTGTGACTGGCACGCCCACGCACTTAATAAACCCAATAAACAAATAAACAAATAGCTTAATAAAGAAGTGCGTCCACAAGTCTGGCACGCCCGATGGGACCCAAACCACCCTTCATCTCTTCGCCGGGATTCGGGGCCTCATGGCCTCCTAATAAATGATGTTTGTTTACTTTGATGAATTGCAGGTGCTGTCTTTGTCAGCCCTATGGGTAGAAAAGCCGGACTAGGCGTAATTATCTTTGTGGCCTCGAGGACGCTACTCTGAGGCATATACAGCTTCTAGGAATCATGAAGGCCACTAAAAAAAAGAGAAGAGAAGAGAAAGAGAGAAGAAGGGAGGGGAAATCAAACCCCCTTTCCCTGAGAAGAAATGAAGAAAAGAAAGAAACAAAAAGGAAGAGAAAGAATTGGCGAGAGAGGGTTGTACGGCCATATTCGCTGGGACCCGTGCTGAACAAAGATTACCACTGTGGGATTGATGCAGTGGAGCGAACCACTCGTCCCCTCCCTGAGGGGGTGAGCGCTCTCCTGTACACCCACCTTGGTCTATTACACAAAAAAAAGAGAAGAAGAAGAGAAGAAAAGAAAGGACAAAAAATTGGCAAGCATGGCCGACCAAGGGAATAAGAAGAAGGCCGGCATCCCGCCCGGCTCTAGGAGGGTCCAAGTCCATGGTGCAATGCCCTGGCCCATTCCACCTTCATGCTGCCTCTATTCGGTATAAGACGGCCCCTCGAGTGGCTGTTAGAAGATCCGGCAAGCCGCAACTGTAGCTTGATAAATTCCTACCCGCCGTGGGGAATGCTTTATAGCAATGAGGCCAAGCATGGCCACCACTTCCGAAGTGAGTATGCATATACCCCGCCATGGGGGATAAGAAGAAGATATATACCCCGCCATGGGGAATACGAGGCAAGAAAGAATACACCATGTTCCTGGGGGCACATGAAGAGAATACACCCCCACTCTGGGGCACGTGAGAAGAATCTACCCTGCCATGGGGGCATAAGAGGAAACAGAGTTGCACCCCAGCTTAGGGGCATCTGAGGAAGAAATGTACCCCGCCATGGGGGCATATGACGCAAAAGAAACACACCCCACATGGGGGGAATGAAAACAAGAAGCTACGCCATGTTCTGAGGGGCATTCGAAAAAGAACTACACCCCGACTTAGGGGCATTTGAAGAAGAAACATACCCCGCTCTGGGGCATAAGAAGCAACAGAACCCACCCCCGCCATGGGGGCATAAGAAGCAACATACACTCCACCCTGGGGGCACCTGAAACAGGACAAACAATATCCCCCGATTTAGGGGCATTTGAAGAAGAAGTATACCCCGACATGGGGGTAGAAGAATCAAAACATACCCCCGCCCGGGGGCATAAGAAGTAATGGACTCCCACCCCGCTTCGGGGGTACACAAAGAAAGAAACACACCCCGTATGGGAGCATATGAAACAAAAGAATACACCCCGACTTAGGAGAATACGAGGAGAAATATACCCCACTCTGGGGTGGAAGAAGCAGAAGAATCTACCCTGGCCTAGGGGCACGATAAACAACATAGTTATACCCTGATCTAGGGGCATGTGAAGAAAAGACACACCTTGCCTTGGGTGCACAAGAAGCGAAACACACCCCTTGTGGGGGCACGTGAAATAAAGCTACCCTCCCCCTTCAGGGGCATAAGAAGCAAAAGACACACTCCGCGCCGGGGGCATGTAAAGAGAAAGATACCTCCCTTTGGAGGCATAGGAAGCAGAAGATGCACCCCAACTTAAGGGCATCTGAAGGAGAAACGTACCCCGCCATGGGAGCATATGAAGAGAGGGATACCCTGCCTTAGGGGCATCTGAAGAAACAACATACCGCACCATGGGGGCATGGAAGCCGTAAAGAATATACCCCGACTTATGGGGATCTGAAGAAGAAACATACACCCCGCCTGGGGGCATAGAGGCCATAAAGAAGATACCCCGCCATGGGGGCACCAGAAGCAAAGATGCTACCCCCCCTCCGGGGCATCAGAAGCAAAGACTACACCCCATCGTGGGGGCATAAGAAGCAAACGACTCTACCCCGCCTGGGGGCATAGAAGCCATAAGGAATACACTCTGGCCTAGGGGTACGTGAAGAAGAAACACACCCTGCCTAGGGGTATAGAAGCCAGAAAGAATACACCCCAGTCTAGGGGCACATGAAAAGAAATATACCCCGCCACGGGGGCATAGAAGCCAAAAAGAATACACCCCCGCCTGGGGGCACAAAGCAAAGAGGCCTGCCTTTGACCTAGGGGGCAGATGAAGAAAAGTTACACCCCAAGCTGGGGGCACATTAAGAGAAATACACCCCAGTCTTGGTGCATCAATGAGAAAGGAAGAGAAGAATAAAAAGAACAGTCATGATGTGGACGTGGTCTTTGCACCCGCCTCTTCACAATAAACAAAGGAAGAAGAAGAGCAGAAAAGAAAGAACAGTCATCATGCAGACATGGTCTTTCCACTTGCCTCTCCACACAAAAGAAGAAGAGAATGAAAGAAAGTGAGCCATGAGGCAGACATGGCCTTTGCACCCGCCTCTTGACAATAAACAAAGGAAGAAGAAGAGTAGAAAAGAAAGAACAGTCATCAGGCAGACATGGTCTTTCCACTCGCCTCTCCACACAAAAGAAGAAGAGAAGAAAAGAAAGCGAGCCTTCAGGTAGACATGGTCTTTCACCCTTTACCTTCATCCATCAAACAAATAGACCCCTCTTGAAGTTGACATCATGGCCTTTCATCCAAACTCAAAACCTTCCGCTGACGGGGAGTTAAACCGACAAGATCTTCTACCGACGGGGTGCTACACCGACAAAACCTTCCGCCGACGGGGCGTTAAACCAATAAAACCTTCTGCCGACGGGGCGTTAAACCGACTAAACCTTCTGCCGACGGGGCGTTAAACCGACTAAACCTTCCGTCGACGGGGCATTAAATCGACTAAACATTTCACCGACGGGGCATTAAACCGACTAAACCTTTCGCCGACGGGACGTTAAACAGACTAAACCTTACACCGACAGGGTGTTAAACCGACTAAACCTTCCACCGACGGGGCGTTAAACCGACTAAACCTTCCGCCAACGGGGCGTTAAACTGACTAAACCTTTCACCGACGGGGCGTTAAACCGACTAAACCTTCCACCGACGAGGCATTAAACCGACTAAACCTTTCATCGACGGGGCGTTAAACCGACTAAACCTTCAACCGACGGGGCATTAAACCGACTAAACCTTTCACCGAGGGGGCGTTAAACCGACTAAACCTTCCACCGATAGGTCGTTAAGCTGACAAACATTCAGTCATCGGGGCTTCAAGCCGACAGATGTTCTGCCGATGGGGCGTTAAACCGAAAGATATCCAATCATCAGCCCCTGAGCCGACAGCTACTTCACTTATCGGCCTCCGAGCCGACAGCTATCCAACCATCGGCCCCTGAGCCGACAACTATTCACTTATCGGCTTTTAAGCCCACAACTTCCCAATTATCGACCCCTGAGCCGACAGCTATTCAATCATCGGCCCCTGAGCCGACAGCTATTCAATCATCGGCCCTTGAGCCGATAGCTGTTCAATCATCGGCCCCTGAGCCGATAGCTATTCAACCATCGGCCCCTGAGCCGACAACTATTCACTTATCGGCTTTTAAGCCGACAGCTTCCTAATTATCGGCCCTTGAGCCGACAGCTATTCAATCATCGGCTCCTGAGCCGACAGCTATTCAACCATCGGCCCCTGAGCCGACATCTATTCACCCATTGGCTTTAAGCCAATAGCTTCCCAATTATCGGCCCCTGAGCCGACAGCTATTCAATCATCGGCCCCCGAGCCGACAGCTAGTCAACCATCGGCCCTGAGCCGATAGCTTCCCAATTATAGTCTTCCAGGCCGACAGCAATCCATCCATTGGCACTTAAGCCAACTGCATCTCATCATTGGCATCCAAGCCAATAGCAATTCGAACATACTCAACCACTGGCATTCGTGCCAGCATTTGCTTACAGATATTCAAACCAAAAAAAAGAAGAAACAAAAAAGAGAGAAAGATCACAAAACCAAAAGAAGGAAAGAATGAAAAATAAAGAAAAAAATAAACAAACAATAAAAGAAAGAAGAAAACAAAAAAAAACAACAACAAAAAAATGATAAACAAACAAAAAAAACATAACAATAAACGCTGCATGAGTTAAACTTTGAATGCGTGCTCGCCTTGCTTGCATGATTGTTTATATTATATTTAATCCACCTCCTTTGAACCTCCTAAGATCGCATCTCATTGAATAAATAATACCGCCCTGATCATAGACTTGCGTGCGCCATGGCATATGCTAAGGAAGAAAAGCCCATCGTGGCAAGTGCATACGACGAGAGGAAGAGTCATAGCTATGCTGTTAGCGTAACTCACAAAATACACTCGGGACGATGACCCCACACTTTACGCACAGTGCGATCAGTGGTTTCTAACTGTAGGGATCGCGGAATTTCTTCCCAACACTCTGTGGATGCTTGAATTTTCTACGCTCGCATGAACGGTAATCGTGAGGAAAAAGCTGCCTACCTCCTTAAAAAAATGTGTGAAAAAAAATGATGAAGAAATGAAATGTGGATCCAAGTAGCCGAGAATCCCCACTGAAACAAATAAGGAGACTCGCGCGAAAATGGTGAAGTTAATTATGGCCGAGGATGAATCCTAGTAGCCGAGAATCCCCACTGTAACAAATGAGGAAACTCACGCCTAACGGTGAAATCTGGAAGTCAGAATAAATAAGAGGGCTGTATGAAGCTACCGAAAGTCGAAAGCCTGAAATGTACACGTAGGCGGTAGAGCAATCCTTTAGTGTTGCTTAGAACGTCTGCACATCCCTATGTTTCAGGGCAACGGCACACGTGCCTGCACTCTCACACCACGGAACATTTGTTTTGGGTGAAAATCGTGATGTAAACTATATGCAGAGGCGATACTATGCCTTTTCGGCAAATGCACATCTCTTTTAGTTGTGACTCATGAGCCGCACGTGATCTGTGAATTCGGGGCTTCATCCCTACCCTACCCTTGATATAGGGGATATACTATGTATCTATTTGATGCTTGATGTTAGCGAATGCGTGCGTACTTAAAAACATAAAGAAACAGATAAATGAACAACAACACAAACAAAAAGAAACAAACAAACAAACAAACAAAAACAAACAAACAAATAACAAACAAAAAAAGAAGAAAAAACAAACAACAAACAAAAAAGGAAACAAACAAACAAAAAGAACAAACAAACAAACAAACAAAAAATAAACAAACAAAAAAAGAAGAACAAACAAACAAATACACAAACAAACAATAAACCACAAACAAAAAAGGAAAGAACAAACAAACAGAAAAGAAACAGACAAACAAAAGAAACAAACAAAAGGAACAAACAAACAAACAAAAAATAAAGAAACAAACAAATAAACCAACAAACAATAAACACAAACAAAAAGAAACAAACAAACAAAAGAACAAACAAATAGACAAACAAAAGATAATAAACAAACACAATAACAAACAAACAAACAAATAATAATAAACAAACAAAAGAATAAACAAACAAACAAACAAGCAAACAACAGAAATAAATAAACAAAGGAACAAACAAACAAATAAATAAATAATAAACACAAACCAAAAAAACCAACAAACAAACAAAAAATAACAAACAAACAAAAAGCACAAACAAAAGAAAACTAACAAAAAGAAACAAATAAAAGAACAAACACACAACAAACAAGAAAGGAACAAACCAAAAATAATCTCATTATCGGCTTCCATGCCGACAGCTATCTCATTATCGACTTTCATGCCGATAGCTATCTCATCATCAGCTTCCATGCCGACAGCTATCTCTTTATCGGCTTTTATGCCGACAGCTATCTCAATATCGGCTTCTATGACCGACAACTATCTCAATATCGGCTTCCGTGCCGATAGCTATACCGTTATCAGCTTCCATGCCGACAGCTATCTCATTATCGGCGTCCGTGCCGACAGCTATACAAAGTTGTTCAAAAAAAAAGAGAGAAGAAAAAAAAGAAGAGAAGGAAAAAAGAAGAAGAGAAGAGAAACAAAAAGAGAAGAGAAAAAAAAAGAAGATGAAAACAAAGAAGAAGAAAGAGAGAGAGAAGAAAAAATTATCATCGAAGCCTTCGAGGGATGTCGACTCGTCAAATCCCACCGGAGATCAAAATATTTTAAGTCTCACTGACGAATAAACCAGGGCCCAGACTTTCCGTCTAGTCCCATGAGCAAAAAAAACCCTTACTTTGGCACTAACCCCGTGTCAATGAATAAACCACCTCAGTATTACAATTCCCTGTCCCACCGATGAACAAACCCGTGGCCTGGACCTTCCGTCCGAGTCGATGAATAAAAAGAACCCCTTGCTTGGCTCGGACCTTTCGTCCAAGTCAATGAACAAAAAAAAGGAAACCTCCTCTGCTTGGTTCGGACTTTCCATCCCGGTCGATGAACAAAAAGAACCCCTTTGCTTGGCTCGGACCTTCCGTCCAAGTCGATGAATAAAAATAACGCCTTTGCTTGGCTCGGACCTTCCGTCCAAGTCAATGAATAAAAGACCACTTTGAATTGGCACTCACTCCGTGCCAATGAATAGACCACGTCAGCTCCCTGCACCCTGTCAGCATCAGCAAATAAACCCTTTACTTTGAGCGTTCCACCCGAACGCATAAAATCCATTCCGCTCCATCAGAGCCATCTCAAAAGCCTTCGGCTTGGACCTCCCGTCCGAGTCGATGAATGAACAACTCTCCTGAACCCAGCACGAGTCACCAACTCCCCCTTTGGATTGGCCTCATCTAAGTCATTTTGGGCCTTCTGCCTGGGACGACGCATAAGCCCTTCCTTCTTGCTTCGGCATTCCCCCATGCCGATGATTAAACCCCCACTCTGGCATGTCGGTCCGCGTGCATATGCGGTGAAGCGATCCCCTCATCCCTTCGCTGAAGGAGTGAGCATTTTCCCGTGAATTCGCACCGGACTGGCATCCCACTGGCTCGGAAGAATAGACGTCTTGTCGAAGAACTCTACACTCGCGGGCCCGTGCACTCGTCCCTCGCTTGCGCCGCCCACGAGTGGGGGGCATTTGTGGATGTCAAAAAAAAGAGAGAAAAAAAAGAACGTTCCTGCGGCATAGACGTCTCGATGCCCCGAGAACAAGTCGAAGATGGGAAGGCCGGATAAACTCTGTACCTCTTCCAAGCAAGACGAATATATATCCGATGCTCCGCCACCCAACAAAGAAGCCCCCCAAGTAGAAGAGACAGCCCCGGCTCCCCAGTCGACGGTGTCGAAGGCCGAATCAAAAGAAACTCAGGAATTTGAACACATGTTCGGCACGCGCCGGAGATCACTCAAAGTTCTAAATCAAGATCCAAAGGCCCTGAACTAAACACCCCGGAGGCGGTGCATTAAAACTAAAGCAACACGGGAGGACATGCGTCCGTACGAATAGCCGCGACTCCGAGATGAAGTCTAAACCGGCACGGCCTGCACTTAAATCGGCGCAGCTGTACCTATACAGCCTTAAACCGGCGCGCCCCCTTTCAACAGCCTTAAACCGACGCGCCCCCTTTCAATGGATTTAAACCGGCGCGCCCCATTAAATGGGTTGTAACCGGCGCGCCCCACTAATGCTGCTAATCCGACGCGCTCACCCCCCACGCCGGTTTAGCCAAGATGCCATCCCATCCTACCTCCGGTCCCCGATTTTCTGCAAACGGACTGGCCTTGGCTTGCCTGAAATGGATAAATCTCTTGCATTAGACCAGTGGGCAACTGCCTGCATGCCTCAAGCCTCCGAGAATGGAAGACTTCGAGCCCTGCACCGGCCATCCCGTCTTCACCAGTCGCCGTCGACCAATCCGGTGGAGGCAGCTTCCCTACTCTACGGATCCCTCTACCCGGTAGGCCACTCAACGACGTCGGATGCGGAGAAGGGGAAGAATGAAAGTGGAGGGGCTTCTCCCCCCCCCCCCCCCCACCTCCATATATATGCAACGAACACCCCACTGGAAGCACTCTGGGCAGGCGGTCTCTCTGACCGGTTCTCTCTGAAAGGTCTCCAGCAAAAGAGGAGAAAAAGCTTCGTTCCCCTGTGCCCGTGAGGTGAACAAAAGAGAGAGAGTGAGAGAGAGGAAAGGTGAGTTTGGAAGGGGGGAGCTTGTGCTCTATTCCCCTTTCCCCCACCGATGTATTTTTCATTTATTTCTCTGATGTATTCTTCTGTCTCGGGGTAAATCCCCTTTTGTATTTAGCATCCTTCCCTTGTGGATGAATGAAAAGAAGAAAAGCCTTGCTGAACACCGTGTTCTACTTCGTTTGCCCTCCTTTCCCCCTCTCTTCATCTTCTGCTCATCTAGGGCCCTTTGAAGCTTGCCTCTCTGTGGCATGGTCTTCGAGGGAACCCATGTGAGGGATGAACATTCATAGCCTCCCAAGGCGAATATCTATCCCGTCGGAGCTCTCATATAGGTACTACCCATGAGCTGCTAGAACCCCTCGAAGTCTAGTCCTCGGGGCTTCTGTGCTCAACGGTGGGTCACCGGACTGCCGTTTGGCCACTCTGAATATTGGAGGTCGTATCGAAGTATTCCGTTTGACGATCCCCCATTCGCCCCAACAAATCTCAGTCCGGGGGACGTGCTGCCCAATTTTCGTCAGAACTGTGAACGACAAGAACGAACTGAGCTCCTTGAGAGCATGAACTGAACTTTGGAGTTCTTGAACCCCTTTGAATGAACCACCCAAACTTTGATCTTAATAGATGAACAAAACACTTTGAAACCTTCAAATCCACCTATCTTTGCTAAGTGAACAAACAGCCTAACCATCTGCTAACCTGCAAGCCTTTGAAAAGAACAAAACCACCTAATCTGGCGCGCTCCTAATCCGACGCGCACTTATCTGGCGCGGTACCCCCCCGCGCCGTTTTAGCCCCAGACTCATAAACCCTTTCAACCCTTTTGGCTTCAAACCGACGCGCCCCTTCACGCAGGATTAAACACCTCTTCACTCCATGCTGCCTCCAAAATCGGCGCGCCCTTCTTACAGGTCTAATCTGGCGCGCCCCTATCAGCCCACCTAAACCAGCGCGCCCTTTGTTCCATCCTAAACCGGCGTGCCTTCCAAATAAAAATATATAATTAACCAAACAAAGAAAGGATATGAATCTAATGAATAAAAAATGAATTGCCCGTGTGTGAATACACTATGAAATTTGCCAGCCAGAACAACGGTAACAAAATGCTATAACCGTGCATGCCTTGGGACCCTCGCTCCTCCGGACTGAGTGTGAGGGGGAGAACAACAATGCCCCTGCGATAAACATAAATTTTCTTCTAGGGGCTCCGCCCCCGAAAACCCCCGCAAGGGGCACTTCCCCCTTGACCCCCGCGACCTGACCAGGTAGGTCGAACCCCGTGTGTGAGGGCACACGTTGGCAAGTCCGGGCTTCATTTAACAATTCGCTTCCCCTGACTATGCGTGAAGAGAAAAGCAACGATGCCCCATGGTATCAGATGTGGACCCCGAAATCCCCGACATGGCCATAGTCTGAAACCATCTCGGGCCAATAGTCTATCGACTTTACCCACTTCTATCGGGACCCAATCCCATAATCCCATTAAACTTGCCGTACTCGCGGCAGACATTCGTACGGTTTATCGTTGTCTTCGATGCTTCAAATGCGGACTCTCATCCGAACAATGAATGGTCCGTTAGTGACCGACATATATATACCGGGATCTAATCCCGATATTGAATTAAACTTGTTGTACTCGTGGCAGACATTCGTACGGTTTTATCATCGTCTTCGATGCTTCAAATGCGGGCTCTCGTCCGAGCAATGAATGGTCCCTTAGAGACCGACATATATATACCGCGATCTAATCTCGCACCCACATTAAACTTACCGTACCTATGGTAGACATCCGTATGGCATTGTCGTTGTCTTCGACGCTTCAAATGTGGACTCTCGTCCGAACGACGAATGGTCCGTTAGTGACCGACATATATACCGGGATCTAATCCCGCAATTGCATTAAAATTGCCGTGAACTCGGCACACATTTGTACGGGGTTATTTCCATCTACGCCGTACCTTCAATACGGACCTTTGTCTGAACATAAAGTGGTCCGTGAATGACCAACAAAATCTGAATGGAACGACGAGGCTCTCGTCATACCCGGACCCTACGCACGGGAATGTCAATAAGGCCTTCATGGGTCACGCTTAGACCTCGGGTCCATCCCGATTATGATCATTGCCCGACCCGTATCCTCGGCCTACAGTCTGCTCCCTCTGAATACATATTGGTTCTGGGATCTGATCCCGGTACACTCCCCCATTTCCCCTTGGCACCGGAAATATTATTGATGCTCATGCAAGCCTTGTTTCGACCGCGGGGGGCCCACCGCAGTGTAGTTGCGGCTTGATCTTGCACTGAGCCGACAAACTTGTTGGTTTCTGACCGCTTAAATCGGGATTTAACTAAATATTTCTCTTTCCTCTGAACAATAAATTTGCCGTACCCCGGCATACATATGTTCCGGTTTTCCCGTGACGATTGTGCTTTTCTCGAGCCGGACATTCGTCCGAACATTAAATGGTCAGCACATGACCGACATGATCTCGAATGTTTTCTTCTCGCCCTCGTACGGGGATCTCAATACTTCCTACTAGACCTTTCATGCAATTAATTCTCTGGCCATGAGGCCCCTTTTTTTCGACGATTAATCAAGGGTGTTCCCCTCTCCGAGGGGATGTAAATGACGCCGTGACCTTTACGGCACGGCGGGTTTTGCTCCCGACACGAACTACACAGTCGTCTGATTAGTCAGATCGAGCGCACAATAAATCGTCACCTTTGTGACTAGCACGCCCACGCACTTAATAAACCTAATAAACAAATAAACAAAGATCTTAATAAAGAAGTGCGTCCACAAGTGGCCATCATCAAAAAGGGAGAGAATGTTGTGCATGTGTGGTACACGCATGATTCCATGGTTTTGATAATGTCTGAGTATAATTCATTATAATACTATTGAATTGATTCAACTATGCTTTAATGTGTATGATAATACTTTTGATGCCTCCATGATTTGCTCATCGTGAAAAGACTCTCTTGCGTAAAGATCTCAAGATTAAAGGGGGATTAAAGAGTGATATTAACAGATCATGACACTCAGCCAAGTTGGCTTGGGAAGCAACAACAAGCAACAACAAAATCAGCAGCAGGAGCAGCAAGCCCTACAAGCTCAAGCTTACAACAGCAGCAGAAATGGGAGTGCAAGTAAAAAGCGTTGGGTGTGCTCAAACAAAGGAGCAAAGGACTTTCCTCTTATTGAAATTAAGGTGAAAATGATTGGGAAAAACATCAAGGGCAATGAGTTATGGAATTGATGAAATTCAGTTGCAAAGATTGAGCAGAAATTCAAGAGAACTATAGGCTGCGTCGACCCCATGCCAAGGATGCGTTGACTCCATTGATCACAAAATGAAGAATAGCCAAACGAGTCATAGCTGCGTCGACTCCATCTCGGTGCGGCGTCGACCCCAAATAGGCTACAGAAGCTAACTTCAAGAGCCTTCAACAAGTGCGTCGACGCAGGGCTCTCAAGGTGTTGACGCAGGCTTAGCTCTTGCCTCTGCAAGTCAGGTAAGGCCTCTCACTGTGTCGACCTCACCCTTCTCAGGGCGTCGACGCCAGGGCCTCCCAGAAGCCATTATAAATGCGTTTCTCCAAGGATGCGTCGACGCTCCCGTGTAGCTTTGTCGACTCCATGAAGACCTGGCACGCCAGTAACTCAAAGAAGCTGTGAAGCTGTGAAGCTACGTTGACGCGATGGTCTGCTGCGTCGACGCACCTGAAGTTTCTTTTCAAGCCTGATTCTGTTAAAAATTGCAACACTTCAGCAGTCATACAGAGACCAAAAATAGCCGACGTAAACCTCCAAAAACATATTTTTTGAGGTCTGAAAAAGGTTCCTAGGACAGAGGTCCTCCCTCTCCATCATGAGACTTCAGGACAACCTTTTGGGAGAAGGATCTGTCAGGTACTATATCTAGGAAAGGTCAGCTTTCATGGTTCTACCTTTTTGGTCACAGCAAATCAGATTCTAATATGTGGAAGAACCTGGCAGAAGACCAATCTGTACCCCTGCTCTACTATATGTTGAACCAATCATAGACCACCAGGGAAAAAGGTATTTGGTCAAGAACTTCATTATTTATTCTGACCAATCAAATGATGGTTTGGAAGACCCCAATCAAATGGGCAGCCTCCACAGCATGCACCATGATCTGCAAAATCCTCCGGGGAGGGAAAACCATTTTTGCCTCTACAGGACCAATCAAATTGTAGTCTGGGAAAATTGCTTTGACCCTACTCTCTTCCATATAAGCTGGACCAATCAGTGAAGAGGTTCATTTCAAAGAACCTTATTTTATTTCAACCAATCAAGCGGCAGATCTCTAGAGGGAAAATACTCCACCAATTCTTTTACAAATATCAGGCTTCTGCCATCTTGGAAGGGTTGGCCAAGCAATGCATTAAGGTAGCATCCTTTAGCTCATCCCAAGGAGAGAAATAGAAAGAAGAAGAGAGGAAGAAAAGAGTGAGCAGCCCTAAGCTCTTCATGAGAAATATCTGAGGAGAAAAAGCTAAAGAGAAGAGAGGAAGAAAAGTGAGAAGGCCCCAGCTCTGGTCTGACCCAATCCAGAGATGAGAAGAAGAAGATGAGAGCTGAAGAAAGCAGAAGCTCAGTCCTACAGTAACAGGTTCATGACTTCGTCTGAAGCTACCTTTGGTTTTTCAGCTCCGATATGTGTTTTTTCTTTCCATTTCAAAACTTCAAATCTTCTTGTATGGTGTTGTGTTTACTGCAGTGTCCGATGCTCTGTTCAGAGACTGGAAGTTGGTTGGCTACAGTGCAGCCGTGTGTGTCTTGGGGAGATGTCCCCATGTTTTTTGCTGCACTTGCAGCGTATTCATTTCTTTGTTTGTGTGTGTGTGTGGGGGGGGGGGGGGGTTAGTCCCCATGGGGCTTGTCCCCGTGTGCTACTCTTGTAGCAGCGTGAGGACTCTGTCCTCAAGAGGATTCATCCTTGTGTGTGTGGGGTTCATCCCCGTTGCTGCTCTTGTAGTGGCGTGAGGACCTTGTCCTCGTGAGGAGCTTGCTCCCCGTGTGTGTGTGGGGATTCATCCCCGTCTGTGTTGAGAACTTCATCCTCGTGAGGATTCATCCTCGTGTAGTGAAGTCTCACCGGTTTGGTGAGGGGTGGATGTAGGTCTACAGGTTTGCAGACTGAACCACATTAAAAATCCTTGTGCAGTGGTATGTTCTTGTGCGATTGTTTCCATCTCTTCTACCTCCATTTCACAAGGGCTTTTTTTTTATTTCTCCATCTTTGATATGGTCGAACACTGCACATTCTGTGAGTAGTTCAATGTTTGGCAGCACTCTTGTTGTTTGAACATAGGCTCATATGCACACACTCAAGCACTCATGATAATCTGAATCTTCATAAGCAGATCACAGATATTTAATCGCATTCTGCTGTGTGCTTAAGCTGATGGTTTGTTATCTCAGGTTCCATTTTAGTGGCTCATTATTTGCATCAGCTTGTATATAGTTATTTTTTTTCATACCAGAATTTTGTCTGGTCAAATAAGTTTTAAGAGGGCATATTTTTAAGGGATCTATTCACCCCCCCTCTAGATCCGGTTGGACCGAAGCAAGGGACCCAACAATCTCGGTAGAAGCCATAAGGCCAGAGGACAAAGGCAAGAAGCTTGGGGCGATCGAGGATAGGGCGGCGGTAGCAAACCTGGAGGGGAACTACTATCAATTTTTCTCAACGATGACCCAGCGCCTGAGGTAAAGGTCGGGAAGATTTACCGCCTGAAGTGCAAGCTCAATACAAGGAATTTCTTTCAGAGTATGTTCAAGTTTTCGCGTGGTCTGGTGAGGATCTCCTCGAGATCCCCGAGGAGACGGTAATGCATCACCTCAATCTTGACCCGACGGTGAAACCAGTTCAACAACGAAAAAGAAAGCACGCCCCCGAAAAACAAGCGATCATTAAGGAGCAAATCAATAAGGGAAAGAAAACTAGGCTATTCAGCCCGATCCTTTACCTGACTTGGCTCGCTAATGTTGTCTTGGTGTCGAAAGCTTCAGGCAAATGGCGGATGTACATTGACTTCACCGACCTCAATAAAGCCACTCTGAAGGACTGCTATCTGTTACTGAGCATCGATCAACTGGTTGATTCAACCTCAGGTAACGAACTTCTCAATTTTTTGGATGATTATTCCGGGTATCATCAGATTTGGATGAACCCCGAAGATTCCGTGAAGACCGTCTTTATTACTGACTTCGGCGTGTATTGCTACACCCGAATGTCGTTCGGGTTAAAGAACGCTGGAGCAACTTATCAGAGGCTGGTCAACTAGATCTTCGAAAACCAGATTGGGTAGAACGTCAAGGCCTACATCGATGACATGCTCGTCAAATCACTTAAGGCCAAAGACCATTTCGCTGACTTGGCCGAGACCTTCAACACCCTCCAGAGGTATAGTATGAAGCTTAATCCTGCCAAGTGCGCCTTTGGAGTTAAATCTGGGAAGTTCCTTAGTTTTATGGTGACCCAGCAAGGGATCGAGGCCAACCCCGAGAAGATTCAAGCCATCCTAGATATGCGGCCGCCTGCTTGCGTCAAGGATGTTCAATGCCTAACAGGAAGGATTGCTTCGCTCAACCATTTCCTGTCTCGAGCAGCGGTGTGATGCCTACCTTTCTTCAAATTGTTGAGAGGACCAAAATTGGAGTCCGCTGCCTTCACTTGGGACAGTGAATGCGAGAAGGCATTTATTGAGCTAAAGAAATTTCTTGCATTGCCTCCGGTGTTGTCGAAGCCTGTGCCAGGAGAAACGATGTATGTCTATCTCTCGGCAACATCTTCTACAGTAAGCTTGGTCTTAGTTCAAGACGACCAAGGAGTACAAAGGCTAGTATATTACGTCAGCAAGGTGCTCCTTGAGGCCGAGAGGAGGTACCCTACAACCGAGAAGCTCGTGCCAGCATTGGTAACCTCAGCTATGCACCTTCGACCCTACTTCCAAGGACACACCATCGTGGTGCTGATCGGTGAACCTCTAAAGAAGATTTGGGTCCATCCCGAAGCTTCTGGCTACCTCGTTAAATGGCCAATTTTGCTCGGGGCCAATGACATTTCTTACCTACCCCGCACAGCCATCAAGGGACAGGCTCTCGCAAATTTCATTGCGGAGAACGCTATCCCGTGCGAGGAGACGTCCCAGCCAATAGGCGACCCGGTCTGGCACCTTTTTGTGGATGCATCTTCAAACTCGACCGGCAGCGGTGCCAACATCTTCCTCACATCCCCAGAAGGTAACGAGCTCCAATACGCTTTGAAGTTCAACTTCTCGGCATCCAACAATGCCTCCAAATACGAAGCCCTAATTTCTAGGGCAAGGATGGCAATACGCATGGTGGCAGAACGAGTCAGAATCTACACCGACTCTCAGCTAGTCGCCAGTCAGATCAACGGAGACTATGAGGCTCGGGAACCACAAATGGTTAAATACCTTCAGCTAGTAAAAGAGATAGCCTGAATTTTTGAGAGTTTTTAGGTGATCCAGATAGCTCGGGAAGAAAATTCCTGAGCGGACACCCTCTCTTGCCTGGCCTCTTCTATTAGCCCAGAAGGAAGCCGGGCGGTCCTCCTTGAGGAGTTAGAATGACCTAGTGTGGAAACCGAGCTCGTGGCCATCGTACAAGCATCACCCGACGACTGGAGGACTCCATACGTGGCTTGGTTGAACGATTCCCGGGAACCTACTGACCCTCGGGAAGCAAGGAGACTGAAATATCAAGCTCGGCATTTCGTCCTACTCGATGGAACTCTTTATAGGAGATCCTTTGTCGGACCCCTCCTCAAATGCCTCGACGCTCCGGAAGCTCGCTGAGCAATCGAAGAGGTACACGAAGGAATTTGTGGCGCGCACCAGGGAGGGAGATCAATTGCGAGGATCTTATTGCGCCAAGGTTACTGGTGGCCTACTCCCCAGCGTGACTGCTCCACGTACGCTCGAAAATGTGACCGCTGCCAGAGGTTCGACCATCTAGTCCACCAGCCAGCCTCGAAACTCGTGACCTTGACTGAGCCCTACCCCTTCACTCGGTGGGGGATCGATATTCTGGGCCCATTTCCGGTGGCCCAGGCTCAGAAAAAGTTTCTCATCGTCGACATCGACTATTTCGCCAAGTGGATCGCGGGTGAAGCTTCTGCAAAAATAACAGAGGCGGTGATTTGGAGTTTCGTGTGGAGGTCGATCATCTATCATTTTGGCATCCCCCAAGTGATTGTGAGCGATAATGGTCAGCAATTCAACTGCGCTTATTTTTAGAATAGGTGCGCTGACCTACATATTCGCAACCACTTCACCTCGGTAGCCCACCCTCAAGCTAACGGACTGGTCAAAAATGCCAACAAAATAATCCTCAAAGGCATCAAGACCAGGCTCGGGAAGGACAAGGGTAATTGGCTTGAGGAATTGCCGAGCGTACTATGGTCGTATCGAACCACCCCGAGGGCCTCCATAGGCGAAACTCCATTCCAACTAGTATATGGCACCGAGGCAGTCATTCCACTGGAGATCGATAGCCCTCCCTTCGGGTTATTAACTTTCTTCCCGAGCCCAATGAACAGAAGTTACTGAAAAACTTGGACTTGGCCGATGAAGTACGCGAAGTCGCAAGGATCCGAGCAACGTAATACTAGCGGCTCATGGCTCGTTACTATAGTGCCCGGGTTTGAGATAGAGAGTTCCTACGAGGAGACCTGTTAACACTGAAAATATTTCTAATTTTTATTGACCTTTGCTTTTGCAGGTCATAAACGCTGGTCGAGCGCCCTTACACCCTCAAAATGGGGAGCCGAATGCTCAATCAGCGGAAAACCCGAGTGATCCGATCAAGACACGCAGAATGTCGAAGTGGTCCATAGGTGGCCGAAGAATTATCCCATGGGGGTGAGAACATCTGGAGTGGTTTCCCAGTCAATGAAGATGCTTCCTACAGGCGTAAAGCAGGCCTGAGGGCATGATTTGAAGTGCCAAAGGTGATATCAGCAGAAAACCCGAGAAGTTTGCTCGGCACACGCGGAATGCCGGAATGGCCCGTAAATGGCCATAAGGACGTCCGATTAGGGCGGAAATACTTCGAGGGGTGGCCCTCCTAATGAAGACACTCCACGTGTCCACAGCGTGGAGTTGGCGGCAAAAATCGTTGAGCCGAAGGCTAAATAAGGGGAAAACCCGAGTTACCTGATTCGGGTACACACTACGCCGGAAAAGGTCCGTAGGTGACCAAAGAGCTACCTAGTCAAGGCAGAAATGCTTCGAGGGATGGCCCTCCCAATGAAGATGCTCCACGTGTCAATGCCAAATCAGAGAAAACTCGGGTTACCTGATTCGGGTACGCATGGCACCGGAAAAGGCCCGTAAGTGGCCGAAAGGACGCCCGGTCCGGATGAACATACTTCCAAGGATAGTCCACGCAATGAGGATATCACACATATCTGTGAAGTTGAGTTGGTTACACAAACCACTGTGCCGATGGCCGAATCAGGACAAAACTTGAGAAAATCTGCATGGGTTCGGCACACGCCGGAATCACCGGAAACTGTAAATCGGGACCCGAAAATGATGAAATCTACACTCCGAGCCTACTGCATCAAATCCAAGGTTGCACCGAACATCAGGCTTCCGACGGGACCAGTTTCGGGGAAAAATGACAAAATTACAGAAAATGCCATTGGATGAGTCGGTGGTACACTTTATTTTAAAAAAATATGTGAATTGGCAAAAAGAAAAAAATGATGAGTCGGTGGCAGTTTTGGAGGTCAGTCGGTGGCACCTTTTTAAATGGATTGGTGGCATCCTTTTAAGTGAATCGGTGGAGCCTTGCACATGAGTCGATGGCTTCTTCTTCTTGCGGTTGAATTGGTGCCACTGTGAAATCTTTCTGCATTAATCGATGGCGCCTTTGGCACTGCGGGCCGGCGAGTCCGTGACGGGCATCAGTCCCATCCCACCACCGATGCTCTGTTCTCTGACCTATAAATTGGGCATCTGCCCTCAGCATTCGAAGAGACCGGGAAAAAATGAAGACACGCGAAGAGAGCCACAGGGAGACAGAGATGGAGGCGGACGCACCCAGCATTAAAAAAAAGAGAGAGAGCAGAGGGAGGACCGAACGAGCGAGCCAGGGAGGGGAGTGCAAGGTGGGTCTCCATGACGGAAGTCCTCGAAAGGGCCAAGGATTATTTTGTTTTCTGGTTTCTTTTCTTATTCGTGTCGTCCTCCTGTATTCTCTGTTTCTAATATAATGAAATGAAAAGTTTCTGAGTTTCTCATCTTCTACGTTATGCATCTGCACTCTGAATGTTTATATCAGCACTTCTATTTCTCTTCTTTGCTTGCTGTGTCACTCCCTTCGAATCATAGTACCTCTACTGAGTAACTGGAATTTCATCCTGACCGTAAGGGGGCCCTGTAAGGGCTACATCCACTATACCCTGTGATCGGTCGAGGACTTGTAATTTCCTATTCGAAGCCTGCTGTCGGAACGGCCATGCCCATAGGGGCGACAATGAAATCCCCTCCCCGGGGTCGATGATCTTCTTCGTTTATTTCTACCGTATGTGAAGTGTTTGTCAGTATGATCAAATGCTAAGTGTGTGTCTGTGAATGCTCGTGTCGTATTGCCGGTGGATCGGTGAAGGCACAGATTCTGGGAGACGGTTGAATGCCCCTTCACCCACCTCGATGGGGTGTAGGGGAGTCGGTGCACTCCAACATTCTTTTCAATCAGAGCTTTGTTTGTTCTGTGAGGATCATCGTGCGAAGTCTCCAGGTGTTTGATGGAGTGCCCTTGAGGGCTTCATCCTCTGAGCTCCCTTCTTTCATGTATCCTCACAAGCAAGCATGAGCTCATTCTCAGGGGCCGAGATTGCTCTGCTCTGAGCTCATGCTCACACTTTCGTTGGGTTTATCGGCTTACCAATGTCTGCCCACGACAAGTATGCAGTGCTGTTGGTCTCATTAGCACGAATGGTATTGTTCTCGTCCCAGGGTGGAATAGTGTTTCTCCGATTACGTAGATTGATTCTTGAATGTGTCTGTGAACCCATTATCGGGGAGGGGGACAGTTCCCCGTTCGTTAATTTCTGCTACATTATAATCCACTCACTCCTGGGGGTCTATCGCACCGTGATATGTTCCCTAAAAACCCATTCCACAAAGTGAGATATAAACACCACTCGGTTGGCTACATTGAGATCGACCCTCTGTATTTCCCCGGATCATCACGAATCCTTAGCAGGCCACCTCTCAGGATTCACAACGTGCTGATCTTGGGTTCTGAGACAGTCCCATCTGGGGCTTCTCACTGTTTTATGGTTTAACACTGGTTTCCCCATGTGTTGATCCGCTTGATTAGGGGAGTATTCTCTGTACTGGGGAGATGTTGCCGAATTTTTACGGGGACATTTAAATATAATTACAAATAATAATAATATTATTATTATTAAAAAACATAAAAAAAAGAAAGTTGAATCGGTGTGGGTGGCACCGACTCATCATAAACAAAAAATGAATCGGTGTTAATGGCACCGACTCAAAAAAAAAGTGATTCGGTGACGACTACACCGACTCACAGACATACAAAGCAAAACAAAATTGAATCGGTGACGGCGGCACCGATTCACCACCAATGGTGGTGATTCTGTACCACCACACCCCCCCCCCTTTTTATAAAATGTCCACCGATTCAACACCTAAAAAAGTGATTCGGTGCCACCCCTTCAATAGTTAAAAAAAAATCGTAAAAGCAAAAGGCCACACCGACTCATCACCTATTGAATGAGTCGGTGGCGACATCATTACGTCTTTACTCTCCTTCCCATATATAAAAAAAACAAATCAAAATAAAATGTCACATGCTACCCCTTCAATATATATATATATATAAAAGAACACAAAGTCGAACGAATGCTGCACCAACTCACACCCCAAAGGGGTTGAGTCGGTGGCACGTCCAACCCCCTCATTCCTTCGTAGCATTAAAAAAATGAAAAAACTATAACACAAACACGATGGATGCGAACGTCACACAGTCATGTTATTAAAAACACCAAACCCAACACGTCATGCATCCACATAACACACACACATACATTCACCCGTCAAAACACCCTTCCCTTAACACTAACCACCTATCAATGTTAACCACCCATTAACATTAAACCTCCATCCATCAAACTCAAACTAACAACACATACGTCCTCCCTATCCTATATATATGCATATATGTAAAAAAAAGGGAAAATAAGCAATGAAACAAGTAATCGATCAAAACATGAGGAAATAAAAAAATGGCTAAAATAAAAAATAAACAAACAATAAAGGGGAAAAGACATAAAAAAGAGAGAGTAAAATTGAGAAATATAAAAAAGAGCACAGTAAACAAACAACAGTTAAATAAAAGCGATCATAAAAATAATAAATAATAATAATAAAGAATAAAGTGATGAATAAACAATAACAAAAATAAAAAATAGTTAACATAAATAAATAAATGATAATAAAATAATAATAATAAAAACATGCTAACCAAATAATGGCCAAATAAATGACAACAAAGAAATAAATAACAATAAATAAATAAAGAGAATAAAAAATGGTAAAAAATGCTAAATGAACATTAATAAAAGAAAGGCTGATAAAGAAAATAAAATATATGCATACAATGTAAAAATAAACAAATAAATAATGGAAAGGGAATAATATAAATAAAATAAGAACAAAGAATAATAATAAAAAGGGAGGTGCATTCACGCATCTAAAATAATAACAAGAATAAATAACAAACAATGAACTCGACTGTACCCGCTTTGGGGCTCTCACCTCCTCTAGATCCGAGTATGGGGAATATTAACGATGCCCGACAAGTCATGTCTAGACCTCGAGATTCATCTCATTATGGTCATGGCATAACTCCGCTCCGGGCCAATAATCCGCTAGCTTTAATTCGTTTCGATCGGGTTTTAACCGCATTCCTTCAGTTCTTGAACAGCAAATTTGCCGTACCTCGGCATACATTGTCCCGATAATACACGAGTCTGCCCGAATACGGTCACGCTCCGCCAACCTCATAGGTCTATACGTATGCATCATAATGCCATGTATAGCCTCAAAATAAAAAGACCCCGATATCCCTTGAAACAGGGGAAGTGTTGTCAAAATCTCTCCTGAAATCGCTAATAAATGATCAAATAAACAATAAGCAATAATACTTAATACTTCTACCATGTATGCTTGCATGGTCCGGTTCTCTGGCATATCAAATGGTGGTTAGCGGAAAGTTGGGTTATGCCTGACCGGAGGCTTTCACTATGCGTGATGATGATCTTCGGGCCTAAGTTCTCCACCTTGTACCAGGAGCTGGCTCAAAAAATAAACACTACCATATTGTGTGCTTGCATGCAATTACACCTTTCGTGTATTCTACGGGTCCCATGGTCCCTCTATTTTTGGCGATTAATCAAGAGTTGTTCCTCTTCCGGAGGGACGTAATTAATGACGTAAACTTTACGGTACGGCGGGTTTTAGGTCCCGACACGAACTTCACAATCGACTGACCAAGTCAGATAGAGCGCACAATAAATTTGTCACTCCGGTGACTGGCATGCCTACGCATCTAATAAAAATTCGTTCCACCAAGACCTCATCCTGAGAATGGTCGAAGCCTCTCGACCACTAGAGGCGGTGGGGAAGCTGGCCCCTAATTGGGAAGGTCCCTACCGAGTGGTCGAGACGCTCGGAAAAGGAGCTTGCCAGCCATCTACCATGAAAGGGAAAGTAATTCCTCGGACTTGGAACGCTGTGGCGTTAAGAAAATTCTATTTCTGAGCCCATCCATACATGTAAGAAGTCAATTAAGATAGCAATTCTCATTTTTATTGCATAAACATTTTTTGTACATCAGATAGGCCGTAGCCAGTACAATATATTTATAAAAAAGAGACAAAGGTACAACAGGGACTGATAGCTCGACGCGGACAGGGTTAGCAGCCTCAGATCGAGCCACTGACTCCACCAGGCGTGGAAACTGGCTCGAGTAGTAAGGCAGTCGACCTAGTCTGCTCGGGTGGTCAGGAAGAGATGGTATCAGTAAAGAAAAACAAGAAAAAGCTCCATCAAGAATTGATGGTGCCAGCAAGAAGAAGCAAGAAAAAAGAAGAAGAACATAAGAGAGAGAAAGAAACAGAACACTCCCTTGGGGTATAGGGAGTGGGAGGGGAGGAGGGGAGACGGATAAGGGAGGGATATGGATAAGTGGGAGGCCTCTCTCGAACCATCCTCTCGTGCATTTCCCCTCTCCCCTCTCCCCCGTGTGGGCGTCAGCCCGAAAGTCATAGAAGAATGCCCCGTCACGCGGCTTCTATTCTTCTACGCTGTCCACCCTGTCGTCTTCCATTCTTCTATGCCGAAGCAACTCGAAGGCCTTCGTCTTCATCGTCGGCCTCCATTCTTCACTAGAGAAAGGCAACAAAGAAGGATATGTGGGGGAAACAGTGAAGGCCCTTATACAACGTGAAGAGGAGGAGGCACCCTTCAGAGCCTTTTGTAGGCCGAACGGGGAGGCACTTCACATTAATTGACCCTCCCCTCGAGAAGACGTGAAGGGACTTCGAACAGAAGGTGGACGTCCTCCCCTAGGAGCAGTTACGCATCCCTATCCCCAAAATCCTTCAACGGGAATACGCAAAAAGGCGGGTCATTCAAGGCTTGGGAAGACAGAAAGGCACAAGATCAGCACCTGCGAATCGACTGATCGGCGTATGACCTACTTTTTCGGCAGGAAAATCATATGAGATTTCTGATTTGCTGACGTCTGCGGATACGGTAAACTATACTCAATCAAAGACGGTAAGGATCATTTAAGTGCGCTCTGAACACCATTGTCATTATATATAGAAAGAAAGGAAATACATGGAAAGGTTCTAGATGGCCTAAAAAAGGGGGGGGCCAGCAGAGCAAGTATAAGGTAAACCTAGTCTATGGAGATAAAAGAAGTGTGGGAGTTTGACCATCGCGGTCGGAAGGCCCTCGGCGCTCGGCACCATCTCAGCAATAAAGGGTAACGCGCCCTCGGCTCCCTTGGTGACGGCCGGCTCAGGCACTGACCCCACCTGTGTGGGAACTGCCTCGACCGTGAGCTCTCCCAAAGCAGTCGGAGTTGGTGATCCTCTCTCCATAGGAGTAGAAGTGTCCTCGCTTTCCCCTCTGCCGCTTGATGTTGATGAAGAAGGAGAAGTTGAGCCTTCTTCACCTAAGTCGTAGCGTTGCCCGGGGTTGAAAATGAGTTCGTCGAAAACCTACTCCTGTGCCAGATTCATTGCCCGCCTGAAGCCCTATGCAAAGTCTTTCCGCAGTCCACGCCGATAGCTCGACTTGTAATAGGTGAAGGCGGTCTTCTTTAAAGCTTCGCGATATTCCTTCGAGCCCAGATATCGCTCGATCGCTTTCACCTCGGCTTCTGTTTCCTTCACCCTGAGATCGGCCAATTTTGCCTCGGCCTCCGCCAGCTTCGGCTCTGCCTTGGCCAGCTTCGCCTCAGCCTCCCTCCTCGCTCGCTCTGCATCCAGGAGGCTAATCTCAAGCTCTTCCCGCTTGATCCCCCACTACCTCGAGCTCGCCGCGTAGGCCTAGCGCTCCTCCTCCAGGAGTCTGCTCTTCTGCTCAGCCGTATATTGAGCCTGGGATAGCTGCTCGGACAGTAACTGTACTTTCTCCTAGCTCGCCCGATCCTACAACTAGAGTGAGGCTGCTTCCCGCCGAAGGACCTCAAGCACGGAGGATAGTTGTCCGACCATCCGGTCAGACTCGGCACGAGCCCTGGCCTAGGCCACCTCACTGCTCTCCATCTACGCCATGTAATCGGCAATCTCGGCCCCTAGTTGAGCCATTAACAATCCCCCCTACATGACCCTTTCGAGGAGCATTGGAGGAGAGCAACCAATGTTGTACCCATGTGATTTTGATGATGCCAAACACTATGACTCATCTGTGCATGATGCCATATGTGTTTATGTTGCATTGTTCCATTGTGGTTTGATGATGTCAAACACTGTTGTTTATGATCTTGTTAATGACAAGTGTTTAATGCCTTCTTGTCTTGTTCTACATGTGCATTTTCATGTGCATATATTCATTGTGTCATGAAAGGTCGATGCACATGAAGAATATTTTGGTTAGCAAGGTCGATGCAGAATAGACAGTTCTTACAAGTCAGGTCGGTGCAGTGGAGCTGTTATGCCAATAAGGTCGATGCAGCTAAAGAGGTTCATGCCTATCAGGTCGATGTAGCTGAACAAGTTTACCGCTAGACAGGTCGATGCTATTTTGGCATCTCATATATCTTTGAGAAGGTCAATGTAGCAGTGCTAGCAAATAACACCCAGGTCGATGCACCCGTGTTCAGAAAAGGAATCAGGTCGATGCACATCAGCATCTCAAGACCAACAGGTCTATGTACATCAACGCTTCAAGACCAACAGGTCGATGCACATCAGTGCTTCAAGACCAATAGGTCGATGCATCAAGATACTCATGTGCTACGTCTGTGAGGAGGTCTGAGCACTCAAGAGGCAGGCCGAGGTAGAAGAACAAATCTTTAACTAACAAGGTCTGAGCATTAAAGAGATAGGTCGATACATATTGTTTCTACACAATGCACAAGGTCGATGCGGAAGAAGAAGAAATTGATGGGCTGCATTGAAATTCAGTCTACAGCCATCAAAAGGAACTCATGGGCTCCATTAGCCAAGTCTATAGCAATTCACCTCAGTAGCAGCAGTAAGCTCAAATACATCAATTCACTTTCAACACAAGATCATCAAGTCTGTCTAACTCTCCAAGTCAGAATACTTCAAGACATCTGAAGCACCTGAAGTCAATAGAATTCAATAAAGCAGCAACAACAACAAAAGTAGATCTAAGCTTCAGTATGATACATCGATGCAGAAGCACTATCTTAAGCCAGAAGGTCAGAGCATTAGAATAGTGTCTAGATGCACCAAGTCAAAGGTTGATGCAATTGTATCAGCTATTTGCTAGTGAGGTCAATGTTACAGGATTTGAAACCCTTAACTTAAGTCCAAATCCAATAAAGGGTTTTGACCTTGAAATCAGCATAAGTGACACGTGAACCCAGAAAGTAATTATGGGCACGTGATTCAAGGTGAATGCCTGGAACTCAGAGATTACTGACGAGGTGACTTTCCACGTGGCTACATCTTAAAAGGTTTTCACCTCTTCATCTGACACGTGGTTAAGGATCTTCCAGAAAGAGTTTGAGCGGAAGTGTTCTCTCCACACGCCCGCGAAGAATGATGTGGGGACCACACTAATCAAGCCATTGAGAAGGAATTCCGGCGACCCTGTTCTATAAATAGAGGACTTCCTCCTTCGAAAGGTGTGTGGGGAAAAAGGGAGAAAAGCGGAAAAGTGAGAGAAGCTGCAGTTAAAAAAGAAGAAGAAGAAGAAAAGAGAGATCAGAAAGAAGAGAGCTAGTGTGTGAGCAGAAGAGAGAGAGAAAAGAGAGAGCAGTTCAGAGAGAGAAAGAGATCGCAGCAGAAGAAGAAGAAGGGAAAGGGTAGACAGCAAAAGAGATCGTGAGATCGTGAGAAGAAAAAGAAGAGAGAGTTCTGAGAGGTAGATTGTTAGAAAGAAGAAAGAGTGTTCAAGAAAAAATAGAGTATCGGAGTTCTTGGAGTGAAGGTGGAGATCTACTGAAGATCAGTCTGTGTTCTGACTCGTGGATCAAATCCAGAGTCTGTCTGCTCAATTGTGCTACATTTTGTTGTGTTCTTTCGGTTGTTTACTTCCTTATTTTTCCATTGTTACATTCAGCAAGATGTGTTGCTCAGCAGTAAGGATTGATTCCTTGGGTAAGCAAGCTGTGAGGCTTAGCGGTGAGGAGTGTTGCTCAGACAGCAAGCTGTGAGGCTCAGTAGAGGAAGTTGTGAAGCTCAGCTGTAGCAAGATGTGATGCTCAACATAAGCAAGCTATGTTTCCCTGCGGTGTAAGCAAGCTGTGATGCTCAGCGATTCAAGTTGTTTGTCAGCGAAAAGCCTCACTCGGGTTTGAGTGGCGGATGGACGTAGGTCTGTGGTAGCAGACCGAACCATCTAAAATCTCTATGCACCGTGGTTTGTGTGACTGTCCAATTCCATATTTTATATCCCCCTTCCCAGGTTGTTTGATCATTTTCTAGTTGAAGTTCCTCCGTATATTGTCAGTTCGTATTAAACATAGCTGTGAAGTGTCATCTGCGTGCTTAGTAAAGTCTCAGGATGCTTGTGCTTGATTAGTGTTCGAGTGTGAGCCTCAATAGAACATCTGTTTAGATTGAGCCATCTAGTTTTATTTCCGCACAATTTTATAGAGAGGGTATTAATTGAAGCAATTTTTGGAGGAGATCTATTCACCCCCCCTCTAGATCTAAGTCTTGCACCTAAATATCCCAACAATTGGTATCAGAGCGGGCTCTGATTCATCATATCCAACGATCTGTAGAGGATCCTGCTAGTTTTAGGTGCATTTTTGTTTGTGCTCAATCTATTGCATGAATTGTGTTTTAATTGATTTCCATGGCTCATCCACCGGTTTTCAATGGTTCTAATTTTGATTCCTGGTTCAGTAGAATGCGCAGGTATGTTAGATTGATTGATCCTGATCTATGGAAGTTATTTTCATATGGTCTATATAGATTACCTAAGGATAAGTCTAAATGGACTGATAATCATAGATCTAAGAATGCTGATAATCTCAGAGCCTTAAACTTGATAAAAACTGTAGTTGACACTAATGACTTTCCATTTGTCTTAAACTGCAGGACAGCCAGAAGTATTTTTTTGGAGAGGATCTATTCACCTTCCCTCTAGATCTCAGTCTTGCACCTAAATATCCCAACAGCCAAAGCTCGGTAACGCTTATATGGGGTGGCCTGGATGACAAATCGCCTCTGTTGCAAGACGGGACTTGTAAGGCCCGTGCCTTAATGGATCCTTAATGGATTTTGTTCTAGTATTTATTCTGGAATTTTCGGCTATTTTCCTGGATTTTTAGGAATTTTTCTGGTATTTTTCTGGATTTATTTGGAGCTTTGAGGGTTATTAGAGATTAATAAGATTTTAATATATATAATAATTATATTATATATATTTTAAATTTTATTTTTCTTCTCTTTTAATCCCTCACCCTCACTCTCTCTCTCCCTCTCGTCGATTTCACCTTACTCT
Organism: Amorphophallus konjac; assembly: GCA_022559845.1. NCBI lineage: Eukaryota > Viridiplantae > Streptophyta > Magnoliopsida > Alismatales > Araceae > Amorphophallus > Amorphophallus konjac. Next base: position 158,087,991 of record CM040121.1, read on the forward strand.
CTCTCTCTCCTCTCGCCGATCGTCTCTCTCCCCTCCCCTTGGGAAGTAGGCTTTTTGGTGCCGGATTGAGGCGTGGGAGGTACCGGTGGATTCCTTGCGTCGCGTGGATCGCGTGGACGCCCACTTCGGCGTGGTTTGGTGATCGTGGGAGCGTGGTGGAGCGTGAAGGCCTCGTGGCTCTTCCTCCTTGCATGCGGTGTTATCGCCGGTTTCGGCTCGCAAAAGGTAGGGGGATGGAATTCTGATCTCGCTAGGATCATTTCCTATAGCTCGTTCTTTCGATTAGAACCCCGTAGCATGCTTAATGTTCATATTTCATAATTTTGGGGTTTTAGCTTAATTCTCGATTTTAATGCATTGTGGGCTTTGCATGTGTGGTATTTAGCTGTTATTTTGTTGCTTGGGTTGTATGGTTTGACAGGTTACAGGTTTCCACGACGTTACCCGACGATTTTTATCGTCCGGGAGGGCTCCGGTTTTCAAACCGTACCCGCCCGTGTTCCAGGTGGTGTGACGGTCCTGCCAGGAACCGTCACACGCCTGACGGTCCTTTGTGGACGCGTCATTTCCAAACAACGGCCCGATGAGGGTGCGTTATTTGGAGAGTAACGGTGGGATCCCCATCCGTTACTCGTCCGTCGTTTTACGTTGACCGGGTGAGGCGGTTAGCCCGACGGCCAGTCGGCCGGCCGTCGCTTCCGTCTGACGCGCCTGGGCGAGCGCGTCGCTTCGCCTGCATCTGATTTCGAACGTTGTACGTTGGTTTTTGGCCTCGGGTGGATGTAACGGCGGTGACCCAACGCGTTACATCGATGTAACGCACAGGGTCCCTACCGTCACATTCCCTTTTAGGCTTTTGAGCTGGAACTCAGGCGGAAGTGACGGACGGGGATAGACGTGTCGTTCTTGGTGTAACGCGCCAGCCTCCGACCGTTACTTTCATGTAGCGCGTGGGCATTTGACCGCCGCTTGCCTGCTGGATTTAATAAGTTGCCAGCCCATTTGTTATGCATTCCTTTATGTAACTGTGCCATGTTTATGTTGTTTTACTGTTCGATGGCATGTTTCTTATACCAATAGAGTAGCTTTTCTTTCCATGCAATGGAGTCACTGTTGTTGCCCTAGGTCCGTTGAGTACCGACCCGCTTGAGGATAGCGGAGGGGTGTTTCCCATACACGGTTTGTAAGTTAGTTCCGTGGGCTCCTAGCCAATGGTAGCGTCCTACCAAGGGAGAAAACTAGCTAGAGGGTCTGGCTCAGGCTAGAGTCAGTGTGTGCACACGTGGTCGGAGACTGTGGACTGACACCGACGGGTGCCACTCCGACTGGTCACTTGGTTTGGTACTGTTTACGCGCTCAGCTTGTCGCTTTGTCGACTGCGAGTGCTTGAGACGCAGTGTAAGTCGTCAGTGGACGCATCTGGTTTCTGCTCCAGTGGTTGTCCTTCCTTATTGTTTGGATTAGTTAAGGCTTATTCTATTTTGGTAGATTTAGTTTTAGTCGCTTGCATTTATTTAGCTGTGGCATGTGTTAGCTGTTCTACTTACTTAGTTAGAGTTTATAGCTTTACTTGAGTAGTTTATTCATGCCATTGCCTGTTATTTTAATTAAATGCATGCTCTAATTGCTTTTATTTATGCATGAATGCTTGTTTGGTGCGAGGTAGGGATCCGCGTGACCCCTACTGAGTCTGGCTGTGACTCACCCTTCTCCTTTCAGGTGAGCCGCGCCCGTCGTCTCCCGGTGCTTCGTGAGCTGTTTCGGAGACCGCGTCTAGCTGCTAGCTTTAGTTGAGCCGCCTTTTTGAGGCTTTTGTGGTACCTTTGCCGGGGTATGCCCCGTGTAGTTATACTCTTGTGGACTAGTACTTTTGTTTATATGGACTAGTATATATATATCACTCTGGTTATTTTGAATTACTTCCGCACTTGTGTTAATTTTATTACTTAACTGTAATCTACGCGTTCCAAATTGTAGTTCGTTATACATTCCCTCGACGTAACCTTACTAACCCTTCAGGGGCCTCATCAGCCTCTTGGGTGGCTTCCCCAGTTCTTGATATCGGTGTATCGATGTTATCGGTGTATCGGTATCCTGAACTCTGGGTCGTTACAGGACTCCTCCTTGGAGGAGTCAGCGCTGGGATGTCCCCAGACTCGGAAGTGCAATGCTCAGCTCAGTCGGGACCCCCGAACTGACCCCCTCCTCCCTGCGCGCTTCGACTGGCTCGGATGGGATCCCTTCAGCCGAAATCGGCGCCTCCGACGGGGGGACTAGAGACGCTGAGCGACGGGCGTCCTCAGTAGGAGGCTCCTCGATCGTGTGTGGATCCTTCGTCTTCTTCCTCCTGCTCCGCTCAGAAGTCAAGGCCTTCATCGTGGACAGCAGTAGCCGTTCCTCGGGGGCTTTGGGCTTGGACCCCCGTCGCTCCGGTTCCCCCTCAAGAAGGACCCTGTTGCCCTTATCTCGGGCAGAGGAGGGGCCCTTGGGGATCAAAGGAACGTCTTGGGAAGCCACCACCACCCATTTGTCGACCTCCATAGGTGTTGGGTGATCCTCGCCGGCACCACGGATAGGCTCTGTCGACCAAGGGCAAATTATCAGTAAAATGCCAGTAGAATGATGTACAAGGTCAAGCGTCCAGAATCTTTACCCTCGGGAGGTAACTCAAAGCAGCCATAACGCCAAAAATTGGCTGTCGACATGAGCTCCATGGTCGACCGCCGTTGACTCTGAAGGATCTTAATCTCCTCCTCAATCTCCAAAGAAATCACTGGATGCTTCGCAGGGAATATAGAGTGGTAATTCGACAAAATGGGAAAATTCCAACATACACCCTTGTTGGATCCCACCTAGAAATATTGGGTTTTCCACCCTTTATGTGAAGAGTCCCGAGGGGAGAGGGTGACACAGTTCATCCCCCTCCTGGCCTGAAGGTAATAAAAACCCTTCCCGGCTTGAGCATGCTCTTTCAGTTCGAAGAAGGCATGAAAGAGGTTGAGGGACGCGGCGAGGCCGCATAAGCAGCAAAGGATGATGAAGGAAAAGATGAAAGTATAAGAGTTGGAGACCAGCTGGACAGGAGCTAGCTGGTAAAATCTCAGCAGCTTGGCAACGAAGAGGGGGAGAGGAAGATGAAAGCCACACTTCTAGGCCAAGAGATAGGTACAGAAAAGGCCCGAGCGGGTGTCCAGACTAGACTCGTGGGGTTTTGCAGGGGAAAAGAAATACTGCCAAGGAAGCTGGAAGCAAATCTCAAGCTCCTTCACCTCTGGTTCGGTCAGTTCGCTGCAGAGATGATGGCTAGGCGTAGGCTCTGAACCTCCCGCCCCTTGCTCGATTTCTTGGATTTCGGCTTCGTCATTGAGCTCCCCCATGGAAGATCGGGAAGGAGAAGAAGGAATGCTAGAATTCGACGAACTGGCAGGAGGAGGAAGTTGGCGGATCGCTTCTGTGGTGATCTCCGCTAACTCTGCGAAAGCTTCTGCTATCTCTTTCTCCCTCAGATTATCCACCCGACGCATGAATCCCGTTGTGAACCCGCGGAAGCGACGAAGGGAAGAAAAGCCCTTAATGGAGGAAATTTGGAACGCAAGCATATAAGCTATTATAGGCCCTAAGCGGCCATGGAAGAGCCGCCGTGACGTTTTTGACTCTAAAAAAGACACCCCCAAGTCGATGCACGATGCCTCATCATTACGCTCGAGCCTCCATGTGCTAGGGTAGTTGTATTAATGGACCCCAAACCTCGCAGCAGGGACAGCTTGCAGTGGCTAATCCCCATCTGAGCCACAACTCCGACTTGAATATGCTCTACTCACCGAGCCCGTCTCCTGGCTCAGGAGTAGGGGGGCAAGTGGAGAGGGGTAAATTAGCTGCCCAAAAGATGTGTGACCCAATGCGGCCCAACTGGACCCGCAGAGCCCAACAAGTGACAGCCCCGTTATTGGGTCCACTTATCAAGAAGCCCAACTCACTCGGACCGACACAACCTAGGCGGCCACCGGGCCCGGGAGTACGAGTAACAGTTGCTTGGGGAAGAGCCCAAACGGCGGCCAAGCGTAACCGACCGAGAGAAGCCTGGGGGTCAAGAGGAAAGAAAAGTAAGCGCCCTTGAACAAGGGAGAGCCCGCATTTAAGGGGTAATGCCCCCTAAACACTCCCTCTTCCCCTGCCCCCAAAAGAGATTGAACCACTATAAAAACCAAAGGAAGCCCTCCGGAAAGGTAAGCCATTCCTAGCACTCTCAGCCACCCTTATTGGTGGAGAGCGGTCTCGTGCCCACCCCCTGCCTCCTTTTCCTTCTCCTCCGCACAGAGCTCTACTATCTTGCTGATTTAGGCATCGGAGGGTTTTTCCCATGATTATTACCCTGGGCCGCCTGATCTATTTCCTACGTTACAGAGTTCTAATGGAGCGTGACTACAATCAAGATCGGACAGCTCAGGCTCCAGCACGAGATCACGCCTCTTCAATATATGTATATATCTATCTATCTGGAATATGTAGTAAAAGCTTAGAACACAGAGTTATATATGACAAGACTGGTGTCTGCATTATTGACACATGAATAAGCAGCCACCCTTTGCAACCTTGGCTTATTCGTCTTACAAGTAGCAAGTGCTTCTAGGCAACAAGAAAATTGACAGTGCTAGGTACGTTTTAGGATACATTGTTAATTAAAACCATGATTATTGGGGAACCTTCCACACACAGCATGTATGTCAACGTGTGCCAGCACAGGTCATGTGAGATGAGCATGGCAAGTGCAACCTCCGCACATGGCGATCAGGATTATCTCCTCCTCCCGCCGTCGAGCAGTGCTCCGGCTGTTCCTCATGTACAGCTGTAACAACTAGGATACTCCAGGCAATACATTTGAATCTGGAAACTCTATCTCACTATAAATATACAACACTCACTCCTTACGTTGGGGAGTCAAGAAACCCAAGAGTACATTCATACTTCTTCTCTGTGTATCCTCATCATGCTATCAGAGTGACCCATCTCCACAGCCTCTGATCCTATTTCTTCCACTTCCTCCATGGTGTTACAGGGCCACTACCATCCCTACACCTCCTCAACCCACCACAAACATCTTAACCTTCCCTCTCTTGCCACTTCAACAGGACAACTATATCCACTGGAAGACAAAATATGTGCCGCTACATCGCAGCTGTGATTTGTTTGGGCTCGTCAACGACACTGATACCTACCCGCCCAAGCTCTTCCATGCGCCTACCACTGCCTCCACTCACTCCAAGAAATGGTGGAAATAGGGACGAAAATTTCCGACGGATAATAATCCGTCTGAAAGTTCGTTGAAATTTTCGACGGAGTTAAATTTTGTTGAAAAATCCGTCAGAATTTCTAACAATATTTTTTGGTGGATAAAACTCCGTCGGAGATTCGTGCCATAAAATTAGAATATACACAGATTTTTTGATGGTGTTAAGTTCTGTCAGAAATCTGTCGAAAAATATTTCTTCTTCCCTGTGCCCTAGCCCACCGTCTCCCACCCTCTTACTCTCATCTCTCTCCTGGACTCTCTTGCTCTCACAATCTCACGGTGGTCTCTCTCTCTCTCTCTCTCCGGCGAGCAACGACGGCGGCGTCTGGGACCTAGCGACATAAAAACCCCTCTAGTGGGCGTCTCCCTCTCCCTCTCTCACCGTCTCCTCTCTCTCGCTGTTTCCATCTCCCTCTCTCTCTCTCTCGCCATCTTTCTCTCCCTCTCTCGCCCTCCCCCTCTCCCTCTCTCGGCATCTCCTCTCTCGCCATCTCCCACTCCCTCTCCCTCTCTCTCTCTCTCTAACACATGCACCCATAGAGAGACACTCAGCTCCTCTCCCACTCTGTCACACTCTCTCTTTCTCTTTCACTCTCTCTCTCTCGCAATCACCCTCTCCCTCTATCTCCCTCTCTTACTCTCTCTCTAACATACGCACTCATAGAGATGGAGGGGTCGAGCCCCTTTTTGCCTCCCTCTCCCTCACTCTCTCTCCCTCTCTTACTCTCTCTCACTGTCCCACACATGCACTCACATAGAGTGCCAAGGCCCCCCTCCCACTCATTCACCCTCTTTCTCTATCTCTCACAGTGATAAAATTTTCGTGCAGGGCAATTAGCGTCGGGGACGGCAACGGGCTCTGTTCTATCGATTGGGAGTATTTATGCCAATAAATGGTTAGTAAAATATATTTTTAAAATATATTATTTTATTTTACTCTGTTTAATCATATTAAAAATTATTGTTTTAATTTCTTATTTATTATTATTATGTGTGTGTATGTTTGAATTTATTGTTTATTAGATGAGATAGAGAAGGGAGAGGGAGGGGGATGCGGTGGGTTGGGGTGGCCTTCTGCCATCCGGTGTGTGTGTGTGTGGGGGGGGAGGGGTCTTTTTTCCCCCTTATTTTGTGGTGTTCATGTTTTTTAATTTTATCTATTGCAATCACTTATTAAAATGAAATGAATAGTTTAATTTCAGATTTTTTTAATTTTATGTTATTTAATTGCATGGGGTGTTCCCTGTGACTGAGGTGCGTGGGTACAACTAAACATTACACACACCTCAAGAGAGTGTGTTAAGCCCGTGTTGACGAACCTTCCCGTTCAAGACTTTGGGATTGATGTGTCTATTCTCATTTTTTTTATGAGAACGTATATATCTAACTCAAAGTCTTGAATTGTCCAGTTTGGACAGTCTGTGAATGTTTGATCGCATTTAGTTGGTCATTTACTATATGTGTTTGTATGGTCTGTTGAAAATTTTGGCTGCGTCTTCTCACTCCTCTCTAGTATACATTTATTAATTTTGATTATTTTTTAAACCACTTACTTGTAAGTGTTTAAGAAAAATTCTTAATCAATAAATATTTTAAATATATCGGAGAAGTCTCGAGACATGTTGCCCGAATTTTTTTAGCAAATCGTACAACACATATAGTAAGTCATCGTGCGATCAAACCTTCATAGATGGGTTAAAAAGTGATAATCTAAATAATACTCCCTTCCTATTCAAATCGTCTGTGCTGAACGATTTGAGGAAAGGGTCAGACTTATTTCATGGAGTAATGATTTCAAACTTCTTTGTGTATTAATATTTATTGGGTGCAGAAAAAATGTAGACAGATCGTTCATGGATATACCATAGAGTAGTTGACTGGGTGGTGTTGATGGAGTTTAAACATGTAGTTGAGAGTTTCATTCAGTTTGTATTGAAGAATCCAAGTACAACTGTAGACCGCGAGGGTGACATTCGATGCCCTTGTTCAGTTTGTAGAAACTTGAGGTGGACTACACCAGGGGACATTGATGCGTCGCTAGGTCCGTCGTTAAAACACACGCGACGACCAATCTCAAGTAATTACCGAACTTTCAATTAAAATTAATAACGTAGTACTATGGCAAGTCCGAGTCGAATCCACGGAGAGGTTTAGTTTTACGAATTGAAAATCTTGTGTTCTATGCAGAACGTGAACTTAGATAGTTATATGCAACTTAAAATAAAAATGATATTAAATAAATCTATCTAATGAAATTTGAAGGGTTTTGGAGAGAGAAAGAAGAGAGGGAGAGGAAGAAGAAGAAATAGGAGAGAGAGAGATCTAGAGATGGAAAATAGAAATACATGATTTTCACTAATTAAAAAGATAATGTTTACAACATGATGAGCAAAAATAAAAATTACAATTCTAAATAAAAATAAATCCTAAGTGACACAAAGGAGGACGAGGGACAAAGAGATTACGGCCATAGTGTTGGGGTGACGTCGTCTCCTTGAGCCATTGATCTCCACTCAACTCGGAGCCGGTGACGTCCATCTTGCGTCGTCTTTGGAGGGGTTAGAGGGAGAGAAGATAGAGAAAGAAAGTAGAGAGATATATATAGAGAGAAAGAGATAAAAGTGGAGAGGGGTAATTAAATAAAAGGAAAAAAATGAATAAGAAAAAAAAGAATTAACGTGTGTGTATGTGGGTGTGAGAGAGAAGGTGAGAGCGAGAGAGAGATAGAGAGAAGAGAGATCGGGAGAGGAGAGAGAGCGTGTGAGAGAGAAGGGGAGAGAAAGAGAGAGATCGCGAGGGGGGAGAGAAAGAGAGAGGGAGAAGAGAGAGAAAGAGAGAGGGTGCTGCGGCGTGTGTGTGTGTGAGTTGAGAAGAGAGAGAGGGAGAGAGAGAGAAGAGACGGAGGGGGGAGAGAAAGAGAGAGGTCACGAGAGTTATAGAGAAAAAGAGAGAGGGAGAAGAGACGGGGGGAGCCGAACGTGCTTGGCACGGTGGCGATGGAACCGGATGTGGAGGGAGGAGAGGGGGAGAGAATTCGCCTGCGGAGGGGGTGCGTGTGTGTGCATGCGATGGAGAGATAGAGAGGGAGTGAGAGAAGGGAAAGGAGGTCACGGTGGTTGCGGTGTGTGTGGGAAGCGGAGAGGGAGAGAAGAGACGGGGGGTGTAGGTGGTGAAACAAGGCCACCGTGGTGTGTGCGCATGGAGAGGGAAAGAGCAAAGAGGGGAAGAGGAGGCCGCGGTGCTGCTGAGAGAGAGAGAGAAATGTGGAGGGAGGTTAGCAGGGAGAGAAGACTCACGATCATGGCTAAAGAGAGAGAAAAAAATAGAGGGAAGGGGAGAGGAACAAGGAGAGGAGAAGAAGAAGGGGGAGAGGAGAAGGAGAGGGGGGAGAGGGAAGACGCCCAGAGAGGGGGCATGTGTTAGAGAGAGAAAGTGAGAGAGAGAAGTGAGAACGGAGAGAGGGGGACCGGGTGCAACGGTGTGTGCGTGTGTGCAGGGTAGAGGGAGCGAAAGAGACATGGCGGTGGTGCAGTGATGTAGAGACGATGACGGGAAGAGAAGAGGATGAGAGAGAGAGAGAGCCTATCGGGGGTGCTACGAAGGTGGAGTGAGAAAGAGAGAGAGGGAGAGGTGAGAAGAGCAAGCGGAGGGGGGGGAAGAATGGTCGCGGTGCCCCTATTCCAAATAGGGGTGCCAGACCTGGGAAGAGTGAAGGGAGAAGGAGCAGAAGAAAAGGGGAAGGGAAGGAGGAGAAAGGAGAAGAAGAAGGAGGGGTTGAGGAGCAGAGGGAGAGATCGGCCGGGGAAGAGAAGTCCCGCCCGGGGAGGGGGGAAGAGAGGTCCCGAGGGGGAGGAGTTCTGGGTTCTTGTAGGAGCTGGGGGATGCGCGAGGCGGCAACTGATAAGTGTGTATTTTTCCATCTTAATTCATGTTATTTACATTTTTATGAGCTTTAATAATAATAAATATGCACTTATCACACTTACTTTTAATTTGGAGTACAATAAGTAATTTTTTGTAATTAACTAATTTTAATAAAGATATTTCTTAATTTAACAAGCACTCAAAACAATAAAAATAAGAAAAGCAAGAAAATATAATATATGTTAAAATGGGCCAAAAGCCCAATGATTTGTTCAATAAGAATAAAAAATAATAAAAGAAGAAAAAAAGAAGAAAAAATAATAAAATAATAAATTTATTTGATATTTTTTTGGCCTTAATAAGCTATATACATAATACATCAAAATGGATATTCCTTCTTATTTTCTTTTCATTTGGGAACAAGTCCAAAATTATATTTATTATATTTTATTTATTTATATATATATAGATATGTGAGTGAAATGCGAACCCCCATCACTGATTATAGCTCTGGGACATCCAAATCTAGAGAAAATGTTCTTGCGAACAAATTTCATCACTACCTTATGATTATTGGTCTTGGTGGCTACAGCTTCAATCCACTTTGACACATAATCGACCGCCACCAAAATGTACTCATGTCCAAAAGATGATGGAAATGGTCCCATGAAATCTATTCCCCAAACGTCAAAGATTTCAACAACCAGAATGGGATTAAGCGGCATCATATCTCTTTTAGAAATATTGCCCACAGCTTGACACCTCAAACATGTTTTAGAGAATTCATAAGCATCCTTGAATAAGGTGGGCCAATAGAATCCACTTTGTAATACTTTAGCTGCAGTTTTCTTTCCTGAGAAATGTCCCCCAGACAGTTAGGCCAGATAGGAAAGACTGGTCTGAGAGACTAGATGATGCACTTTGGGCCTATCGAACTGCGTTCAAAACTCCTATTGGAATGTCACCCTATCGCCTTATCTTTGGTAATGCCTGTCACTTACCTGTCGAACTTGAACACCGAGCCTATTGGGCTATTAAGCAAGTCAACTTTGACTTGACTCAAGCCGGAAATCAACGAGTTCTTCAACTCAATGAACTGGAGGAGTTACGAAATGAAGCATATGAAAATTCTAGGATTTATAAAGCTAAAACCAAGGCTTTCCATGATCAACATATTCACAGGAAAATTTTTCATGAAAATCAAAAGGTTTGGCTTTTTAACTCACGGCTTCGCTTGTTCCCCGGTAAATTGAAATCAAGATGGGATGGACCGTTCATAGTTGTTAAGGCATTTGACCATGGAGCCGTAAAAATTTTGAACCCTCAAAATGGTCATATCTTTACCGTTAATGGTCAACAGTTGAAACCCCACTTGGAGAATGAGTTGTTATCACCCAACGAATCCATAGCTTTGCGTGATCAGGTATGAATTCATTTTTAAGCCTTCATGCGTCTAGCTGAAGACGGTAAATTTAGCGCTTTTGGGAGGCAACCCACGATTTTTTTGTGATTTGATTTCTGATTTTAGTGTGTTTATTTTTCAGTTGTCAGGCCACAACGCAATGAAGCCTTCGTCATTTTGCCCCGACCATCAGGTTGTATCCTTCCATCCGAACCATATTATCTCTTTACTTGTTCTCTGTTCTATCTCATGCTTATGCCATTGAGGACAATGTCATTTAAGTTGGGGGGGGGGAGAAAAATTTTTTCTTGCTATCTTGTATTGTCATGTTGCACTGAATGTTTTCAAGGCTTCTCAATACCCGGATCTTGAAGAAGAATGCAATATTGTTGATATCTTTGAAGTGAGTGATGAAAGTCCCGAGGCAATCAAGGACACCCTAGAAGAGGGTGGCATGCTTCAGGATTCTCCTCTCTCTATCACACCTTGGTCTAGGGTAGAATCACTGCCTCCATTGCAATCCGAACCTGCACTTCCATCTCTAGATCATCCACCTACTCTTGAATTGAAACCTCTGCCGGACTCCCTTAAGTACGCATATCTGGGTCCTAATCAAACTTTGCCTGTCATCATAGCCTCCAACCTCACTTCCACTCAGGAAGCTAAACTTTTAGATGTCCTTAAGGAACATAGGGGGGCAATAGGATGGTCGGTGGCCGATCTCAAGGGTATTAGTCTAGATGTCTGCATGCACCATATTTACTTAGAGGACAATGCCAAGCTGAGCAGGGAAATGCAACGCCGGCTGAACCCAAATATGAAAGAGGTGGTCAAACAAGAGGTGGTGAAGTGGTTGGATGCCGGGATTATATATCCCATTTCTGATAGTAAGTGGGTCAGCCCCACACAAGTTGTCCCAAAGAAATCGGGGCTGACCGTAACTACAAACGAGAAAGGTGAGGAGGTGGCCATGAGATTACAAACGGGATGGAGAATCTGTATTGATTACAGAAAACTAAACTCCATGACCAAGAAGGATCATTTCCCTCTCCCATTTTTGGATCAAATTTTGGAGAAATTGGCTGGGCAAAAGTATTTTTACTTTTTGGATGACTACTCCGGGTATAATCAAGTTGCAGTTTACCCGGAAGATCAGGAGAAAACTACGTTCACGTGTCCTTATGGCACGTTTGCTTTCCGGAGAATGCCGTTTGGGCTTTGCAATGCCCCTGCTACCTTTCAGCGATGCATGATGGCAATCTTTTCTAAAATGGTAGGAGAATTTTTGGAAATTTTAATGGATGATTTCTATGTTTTTGGAGACGTGCGATTAAAATTAACAGAAATGAAATTGTAACTTTAAATAACAAGAGATAAGTGAAAGAAATATTTAGCTAATGAATTGAAGAATGCCGTCATTTCCTCGCCGAGCCTTGGATGAAGATCGCTCCGCCTTGGAAGTCGACGCCGTGAGATGATTTGAAGAAGACCACCGCTTTAGGTGTGAGTGAAACACTTATGAAGAAATAGGTTGGATAGAACAAGTTTGAAACACTAAGTTGAAAACATAATAGAATTTCATTGAAAATAGGGGTTGGAAGAAATAGAATAACTTAAAAATCTAAATGGAATTAGAAAAAATGGAATACATAAAAGTTGTAGAGAATTAAAAGATGAAGAAGTTTTAGGAAGAACACAGAAATAGAAAACGAAAGGAAGATAATGAAAAACTTGAAAAATCAAGATCTATTGCTGCTGGTGAACAGTAATTGACAGAAAAATAGAACAGTAAAGAATTAATTCTAGAGCTCAAATTAAGATGAATTAGACAAAGTGAAAGAAGAACAAAACTTAGATCTACAAGAGATGAACAACTTTCATGAAGAACTAAGAGTAAAATTATGAATGGAAAGGCTTCCAAATGACAAATTAGTGGAGACTATTACTTCGGATGAACAGTACATACACAGGACAACACTTAAGAAAATGGAAAATAACGTTTAATCTAGAAGGAATTGAACGAAATGATAAAAAGATAAGTTGAAGAAAACTTACAGACAAACAACTTTTATGAAGATAAGAAATTGAAATTGAGATCAAAACAATAAGTTATGAGACTAAGAAGAGGCTGAATACTTAAACAAAACTTTTCATTAAAACAACTTGAACTTACAAAGCTTGTAACAAAAGTCTTCAAACCAATATCTTCTAACGGGGAAAAGAGTCAACCTGAGAGCATCATCAGAAAAATTAGAGATTTTCACAGTGGAACAAATCTGGAGAAACTCATCCAGATGTCTATAGGGATCCTCATTGGTATTGTCATAGAAACATGGCAACATTTGAATGCTGCTGGACTTGATTTCGTATTAGACTGCTTGATTTTTGAGGTGCTTGGGTATAAAATGAAGGTTGGTATTGGTTTGGAAGAAAATATTCCTTCATTTGCTTGGGAACAGCTTGTTGAATTAGCTGATTTTGGTTTTGGTCCGCCATGAGGTTAGATTGATGGTGTTGTCTGGAATGCACTAACCTCTCAATCTCTCCTATAGGTCCTAGCAATGATGGTTGTAGAGATCGCCTTCCTTGCATAAACTAGGACAAAATGAGAGAGAGAGTTTTTTTTTATGATGATTTTTTTTATTTTTTGATATTACCAAGACGAATAGAGAAGATAATGATTTTGTTTTTCTTTTTATGATTTTTTTGTTGTTGTTTTGTATTTAGGCAAACACAAACAAGTTATCAAGCAAATTTCCCTAATGACCTAGATGTGCCCTAAACCTAAAAATGGGATTTCACAAAATGATTAAAGTGAAACTTAAGTGCACCCTCAATATGTCCACCAGCCAGGTAAGGGGTGGGGAAGTGGGAGGATCCCCCTACTTGTGTAGGGACCTAATTATGCCAAACCACTAACCCGCTTAAGGCGTTTGCCGTCCGACCGTCTTGATCATGGAAAGCCTTGGTTTTAGCTTTATAAATCCTAGAATTTTCATATGCTTCATTTCGTAACTCCTCCAGTTCATTGAGTTGAAGAACTCGTTGATTTCCGGCTTGAGTCAAGTCAAAGTTGACTTGCTTAATAGCCCAATAGGCTCGGTGTTCAAGTTCGACAGGTAAGTGGCAGGCTTTACCAAAGATAAGGCGATAGGGTGACATTCCAATAGGAGTTTTGAACGCAGTTCGATAGGCCCAAAGTGCATCATCTAGTCTCTCAGACCAGTCTTTCCTATCTGGCCTAACTGTCTTATGTAGAATGTTCTTAATCTCCATGTTGGATATATATAATTCAACATGAAATTCTCGACATAAGTTATTCTATTTCTTCCAACCCCTATTTTCAATGAAATTTTGTTATGTTTTCAACTTAGTGTTTCAAACTTGTTCTATCCAACCTATTTCTTCATAAGTGTTTCACTCACACCCAAAGCGGTGGTCTTCTTCAAATCATCTCACGGCGTCGACTTCCAAGGCGGAGCGATCTTCATCCAAGGCTCGGCGAGGAAACGACGGCATTCTTCAATTCATTGGCTAAATATTTCTTTCACTTATCTCTTGTTATTTAAAGTTACAATTTCATTTCTATTAATTTTAATCGCACTCAAATCAAACAAAAGCAATTGGTTTTCAAAATATAAAGGTATTTTCCAACTTAAATTTAAATTTCCTCCCCGTGGGATCGACCCGTATTTACCACTTTACTCGTATTTTTTAAATCATCTAAGTGAGTGAGTGCGGTTGTATAAATTTTAAAATTTGTGTGGCACGACATTTTTAAACGATGACTATCGAGCGCATCAGCAACCTCCGGCACATCCGCCGATGTCCACGCATGCCCATGCTTCCACTGTTCCTGAGTCCACATTCGCCCATACGGTTATTGTGCCGGAGTCCGCCTGCACATGAGGGGGAGGAGGACCCATGCGAGCCCGTTGCATGGTGGCGAAGGGAGCCTACACAAAGTTTTAAAAAATAAAAAATTATACATGAGCCCCTCAAAGGAAAAGTTTTATCAGGGAATATATATTTTGCCCTTTGCCCCCCATTCTTAGTGAATTTCGTAAACAAAGTAAAGTGTGTTTGTTTATTTTTTAAAAAAATGATCTTATTAAATTTTAATTATGTAATTTTTTATTTATTTCAAACATGCCTCAGGTCCCATTAATTGTAGAAAAATCTTCATTTTATGTGAGACTGAGATTATCATGTAAAATTACATAATTAACTTCATTAAAGCCCAAAAAATAATGTGTGTGATATAAATAAATATAAACAAATAAGTGCTTATCACACCCCCAACTTACTCATTGTTAGTCCCTTAGTAATGCAAACAGGTTAAGAATTAGGGACCTACAAGAGTTTAAAAGGTTCATATCTCATATCAAGATCCTCCTTCACAGAATAAATTAAGGGTTAGGACTTTGGAATCATCAAAACATGCTTGCCATAGGGTTAGAACATGATGCTCATGACTTTCTTGGAATACTCCCAAAGTCTCATAGCACTTGTGCTCATGAAATCTAAATCCACAGTTACACAATTGTGTCCTCCATATTGTCATTTCAGTTAGGTGTCTTTCAACTCTACACCTCTCAGATCATAGCATTTAGTACAGTCATTTTATGCTGTCTTATTTTTTCATCATCTTTTTTTTTCAACCCATGGTGATGCTCATTCATTCACCGTTTAACGTGAATCTCATCTCTTGCTTTAAGAGAAGCAGGCCCGGTTACTAAGATCCAGGGTATTTTTCATGATTTTTTTTTCAACAATGTGGTTTGCACATATTTGATAGGTAACTGGGCAGATAGCGTTTCAAAAATGTCACTTCACTAGTAGATGCAAAGTATCAGACACCATATCAAAATAACAGAATACTTGTCCTACCTATTTCATTAGTGTGCAAGTGATGATTTTTTTAAAGTGCTAATAGACTTTAAGAGATTCTCAGTCAGTTTTCCATGACTAGATCAAATAAGATTCTATTGTCCATCTCCTTAGTCTTCTTCATTCCAGAGTCTCTCTCATGAAAGTATGAATCATGAAAACACAGTTGGGGCTCCCCTTTTTTTATAACAAAATGCGGCGTTGGTTGTATGAGATTTTTACAATGGTTACCCTTACCCCCCAACTTAAGTAACATTGTCTTTGGTGATATGAATCATATAGACATAGAACAATGTGCACATGAATGCTTGGGAAGGAAAGGTGCAACCTGGGGTGGGCAGATGTTATTTTCGCCAGACATCCTCCTGGTGCTACTGCTGACTCCTACAAACACACAACAAAGGAAACGATTTATTGAAATAGTAAAGAGGAAACATTGGGCTACCTCCCAACAAGTCATTTATTATCATAACACTTTAAAAACTTTGGGTTACCTCCCAAGAAATGCTAAGTTTAACATCTTCAGCCAGACGCAATGTGGCTCAATAACCAACGGGTGGCATTCATAATGAGCCACCAAGTGATCTTATCCTCCGTTAAATTCCAGGCCTTGCACCATTGGAGGAAAAGATTATGTCTCGATGCATGTGAGCTAGAAGCACACTAAGGTGGGTCTAGCAATCCGGACGGACCCCCCTGGTCAGAGAATGGTGGAGTAATTATCATATCTTCAATTATAAAGTATTCCTCTTCACAATTAAGGTCTTTAGAAGTGTTGACCACATCAATGCGGACCTTATTATCTCTCAAATTTTCTTCATCAACCTAATTTTTAAGATTTACTTGCATATTGTTGAGGTAAGAAAGGATGAGGGTGTCATGGATTTTTGGGGATTCCATCATATGGCTAGTGTCAAGGTGGCAATGATGATCAGGAATGATCTCCACTCAACTCGGAGCCGGTGACGCCCGTCTTGCGTCGTCTTTGGAGGGGTTAGAGGGAGAGAAGATAGAGAGAGAAAGTAGAGAGAGATATATAGAGAGAAAGATATTAAAGACGTGGAGAGGGGGTAATTAAATAAAAGGAAAAAAATAATTAACAAAAAAAGAATTAATATGCGTGTGTGTGGGTGTGAGAGAGAAGGTGAGAGTGAGAGA
Organism: Amorphophallus konjac; assembly: GCA_022559845.1. NCBI lineage: Eukaryota > Viridiplantae > Streptophyta > Magnoliopsida > Alismatales > Araceae > Amorphophallus > Amorphophallus konjac. The sequence goes on from CM040121.1 coordinate 158,104,595, forward strand.
GAGATAGAGAGAAGTGAGATCGGGAGAGGAGAGAGAGCGTGTGAGAGAGAAGGGGAGAGAAAGGGAGAGATCGCGAGGGGGAGAGAAAGAGAGAGGGAGAAGAGAGAGGGTGATGCGGTGTGTGTGTGTGTGTGTGTGTACGTGAGTTGAGAAGAGAGAGGTAGAGAGAGAAGAGACGGTGGGGGGGAGAGAAAGAGAGAGGTCGCGAGAGTTAGAGAGAGAAAGAGAGAGGGAGAAGAGACGGAGGGGAGCCGAACAAGCATGGCACGATGGTGATGGAACCGGACGTGGACGGAGGAGAGGGGGAGAGAAGTCGCCTACGGAGGGGGGGTGTGCGTGTGCATGCGGTGGAGAGAAAGAGAGGGGGTGAGAGAAGGGAGAGGAGGTCACGGTGGTTGCGGTGTGTATGTGAAGTAGAGAGGGAGAGAAGAGACGGGGGGTGCAGGCGGTGAAACAAGGCCACCGTGATGTGTGCGTGATAGTCACTAAACTCATCGTTGAAAAGTCATACCATAATTTCAAAAATTAACCAAACTCACTCACTTAAAAAGATTTGAATTAGAGTAAAGTGGTAAGAACGGGTCGATCCCACGGAAAAGAAATATTTCTTTTTGAAGCAAGTTGAAAAATCTTTATGTTTTGAAAATCACGTTTTGAGTGAGCTTAAACTAATGAAGAGGAAAATTGCATGAAAATAAACTATCTAAAGAATATGAGAGGGTTAAAGAAGAGAATTTGGAAATAGATAGAAAGAGAACTAGAAAGACACAATTGCACCAAAGATTGAATTTTTATTACTATGAAAGTGGCAATTACAACTTGTAATGAAAATAAAAAGAGTAAAGGAGAAAGTGGAGCCAAGAAAGTTGGATGAAGAGCGTCGCCGTCTCCTTGCCAAGCCTTTGAGTGAACCGCTCCGCTGTGGAGTTAGACGCCGCCGAGAGGATCAAAGGAAGAAGATCCGCCAAAGGGGTTTAGATGAATAATGGAGAAGAGAGAAATAGATAGAAGAGAAAGAAGAAAACTTAAAAATGAATATATGTGGGTGCGTGAGTGTGTTGTGAAGAAAGTGAACAGAGAGAGAGAGAGAGAGGTGGGGTACGGGAAGAAGAAAACTCAGTAAAATAGGAAAAAAATAGAGAATAAGATGAAAGAAAATAACTTAAAAATTAGATAGATTTAGAGGTTGTGGAAGAAGAGAAAGTTGAAGAGCTTGAGGAGATGAAGAAAATTGTTGAAGAACGTAGAGGGAGACGAGAATCATAAGAGTGTAAAAATTGAGGGAGAAGAACTATAAAAAAACCACAAATGAATAGTAAAAAGTGCAGAACCGTGCTTTAAAAATCAGAGAATAAGTTAAAAACAGAGGAGAACTAGAGGAAGAAGAAGAAGAAGAAATTGTAGAGAATTTGAAAACGAAGAACTTTTTAGAAGAAAGCTAATTGAAAGGAAGACTACAAAAGCATGAAATACGCTTAGAAGAAAGGCTAACTTCCCCCACGGTGGCTCTCGAACGGTATTTATAGGGTGCAGAAGCTTTCACGGCCGTGGCTCTTTGGATTCCAGCATAGATTAGTTTCATAAATTAGGTCTCTTGCCTTAGATAAAGTCCTCCTTCATCCAAACATGGAAGGATCACAACGATCGTGGCAAGATTGCTTCAAAGAGACCTTCCTGTTTTTGTTTCTATTTCCAAAAGAAATGGCGTCCAGCCCTGTGGGCGCACATTAAAATTGTGTCTTCCACAATGGTCACTCATTCTTATTTTCTCATTTTGATATTTTTTCTTTTTTCCATAAATCCAGGAAATGGCGACTGTGCAGACATGCGCTAATTCTTTTTCCATTTTTCTCGATTTTCTTTCTAATTTTTCGTACAATTGAATGAGCGCCCTTTTGACCGGTCGTTCATTCTTTCTCCATGAATTAGCGACTGCGTGAGCGATCGCACATTCTTTTTTTATTTTCTAGCTTTTCTTTTTTTCTATTTTCATCAAATGAAATGGCGACTGCATACACGGTCACAAATTCCTTTTTTCTCTTTTTTCTTCTTTTTTCGTCAAACAAATGGGCGCCCGTTTGTTCAGTCGCTAATTCTTTTTTCATAAAAATTTTCAAAAATTGGCGTCTGACCATCCGGTCGCTATTTCTTGAAAATTCAGAAAATACAAAATCTTCATTTCAAAAAAATTATAATAATTGTGTATTTTCTTAAATATTTCTCACACTGCTATTTTGACTCAAAATTGACGATAAAATCATGCAAGCTCAAATTAATGATGAGAATGAGATTTGTCCATATTAATGCACAAATATGCTCATTAAATGCTCAAAAATAATGAATGTGATGTAAATTATAACATGAAATTTAGCACTTATCACACTCCCCAACTTACTCATTGATAGTCCCTTAGTAATGTAAATAAATTAAAATTTAGGGCTAACAAGAGTTTGCAAAGTCCATACTTTTTATATCTAGCTTTTCCTTTATAGAATCAACCAAAGATTAGGAATCCGGAATCATTAATTCACACCAGCCTTATGTAGGAAATTAAGAGACATGATCAAGAATATAAATCAAAATTCAATAGCACTTGTTCATGTGTAATACTAAATCCACAGCATAGATAATTGCATCCCTCATTTGCTATTCCCAGCAAGTGCCTTTCAACCCTGCACCTTCTAGATCAAAGTATTAATCATAATAGCTTTTTTATCTGCCTTATGTATTTTATCCCCTCGGGATCTTTTTATTATTTTTCGACACACATGATGCTGCACTACCCTTCACTGCCTAACATGAACCTCGACTCTTGCCTTAGGAGAAGCAGACCCAGTTATACAGATCAAGGTTCCCTTTTCCGTTTGACGTGAATCTCAACACGTCTTAGGTGAAATAGGCTCGGTTACTAAGACTAGGGGCATTTTTCATGGTAAATTTTTTTTTTCTTTTTTCTCTTTTTCATTATGCCATTTGCACTAATTTGATAGATAACTTGGCAGAAAGCTTATAAAAGATCTCTTTAAAAAGTGCAGAATATCAGACAACATATCCAAAATAGTAGAAGGTTTGTCCTACTTGCTTCATTAGCGTGCAACGTGGTTTTTATTTCTAAAAGTGCACATGAACTTTAAACAGATTCTTACATTAATTTTTCATAGCTAGATTGAATAAATTTTCCATCATCCTTCTCCCTATTCTTTTCTATTCCAGAATCACTTTCAATAAAAGCATGAATCAATAAAACTCATTTGGGGATTTCATCTTTTCATTTTTATGCAAAAATATTATGATCATGCAAGAATTTTTATCAGGTTGTACTATATGCATCATAAAAATTTTCTCTCCCCACCAACTTGAATGACATTATCCTCAATGGCATATAGAATTGAAAATAAAAGAACAATGTAGTAAGAAATATTACTGAGTAGGAGAGAGACAACCTGATATGCAGGGCGAAAACCTCCATGAATGTTATGGTCGGTGACGACTTTCTCTTCTTGGCCTTAACCTGACTACTGAAAAACACACTAAAGCAAAGCATCAAATAACAAAAACCTTGGTTTGCCTCCCAGAAGCGCTAAGTTTTTCGTCTTCAGTCAGATGTATGAAAGCTCACGAAGATTTTATTCCAGATCACTCAAAGCAAAAGATTCTTTTAACAATGTTTCATTTTCCAAGTAAGGCTTCAGTCGTTGACCGTTAACAGTGAAATGTGACCATTCTTAGGATTTAAAATCTTGACGGCACCATGGTCAAAAGCCTTAACAACCACAAACGGTCCATCCCATCTGGATTTTAACTTACCAGGGAACAATCGTAGCCTAGAATTAAAAAGCCAAACCTTTTGATTAACAGAGAGATTTTTTCCTGTGAATATGCTTATCATGAAATGCCTTGATTTTAGCTTTATAAATCTTAGAATTTTCGTAGGCTTCATTTCTTAGTTCCTCCAATTCATTGATTTGCAGAGCTCTTTAGGACCCAACTTGAGTAAGATCAAAATTGACTTGTTTAATAGCCCAATAAGCTCTATGTTCCTGTTCTACAGGTAAGTGGCAGGCGTTTCCAAAGATGTGGCGGTATGGGGACATGCCAATGGTAGTTTTAAAAGTAGTTCTATAGGCCCATAATACATCATCTAGTCTCTTGGACCAGTCTTTCCTATCCGGTCTAACTGTCTTATGCAGAATGGTTTTGATTTCCCTATTGGACACTTCAACCTGGCCACTAGTTTGGAGATGGTAGGGGGTAGCGAGCTTGTGAGTGATGCCATATTTGCGAAGCAGAGCTTGGAATTGAAAATTCGTGAAGTGGGAACCCCCATCACTAATCATAGCTCCAGGACAACCAAATTTAGAAAAGATGTTCTTCTTTACAAACTTAATCACTACCTTTGTCACGTCCCGAGCGCGGAAGCTTACCCGTGGCGCGACAGTTTTATATAGAACCAAAGCGAGCTAGCTATTCGATGGAATTCTTCATTTTGATAGTTATTAGAGTGCGTAAATAACTAAGATTTAACTTGAAATTAATACAAATAATCCGAGATGACAATTGTTACCACTAACCAAATGACAATTACACACATTTCTCGAGTCCGACTACTAGGCTTCAAGCCCTTATTACAGTTCTAATAAATTAGACTAATACAACTGACATCTGACATAACTGGATACAAATGACATAATTACTACACCATAATTAACAAGACAACATGATAACTCCATTTCTACACTCATCACTCAGACTCATTCCCTTCCGAGTTCTGGCTGATATTCGCACTACCTGAAAAGGTTAGAAAACAACTAGATGAGCGAATCGCTCTATAATGCCCCGGGTTTTTCGGATCCTTCTTATCGGGTTTCAGATCTGGTTTTTCGGAGTGTCTGACTCCGTTGTGTCCGAAATTTCGTTTCGGACATCTTTCGTGTTCGGATCGGCGCGATCCGGAGTCGTTTCGGAGGCCCGGAGGCGTTCCGCGGCTTCTTCCGCGTGTGTTTTCCGATTCCCGGCGTGGGTTTCGGCTTTCCCTTCGGAACCTCGTTGCGGGTGAACCGGGCCGTTCACCTGGGCGCGAGTGGTACCGTTGCGATCGGTGCACTCCGAGGATCGCGAGGGTGTGATTTTCTATTTTTCTGGATTTTTCCGAAATTCCGGGTTTTCCTATATATAAGCCTTTTCTCTCTCCCCCTCTCATTTCTCATTTCTCTCCCTCTCTCTTCTCACGCTCTCTCCTCTCTCCCTCTCTCTCCGGCGGCCGACGGGGCGGAGTACGGGCGAGGCGGGGACGGCGCGGGCAAGGATGGATGAGGATCGAGGCGGTGGAGGCGCGTGGAAGCTCGGCCGTGAGTTCATGGAACGGCGAGGCTTCAACGGCGTTTTCTTCGTGGATCGGCGTCCACGGTGCGCGAAATCTTCGGTGGAGGTAGGGTGATGGACCCTCAGCCCGTGTACTTCCTTTCCCGTGAGTTTCGTAGGCCGTGGTGAGCCGAGCGGGCTAAACGGGGTGTTTTGGGCAAAATGCATGTTTTTGGGGTGTGAGCCGGATCTCCCGTTTTATGGTGTTTTTGGGCGATCCAGGGGTTTAGATGCATGCCTAGGGGCTTGGGGAAGGTTTCCCCTTTTGTTTCCCCTTCACCTGGGGGTGAACGGGGCGTGGCATGGCTTTTCCCGCGGTTTCTACCGTTTTTGGGCGCGGACTGAGAACGCGCTATACTCCAGTAGCGCGTTCTTGAAGGTCGCGCTGCCCCGATAGAGCGCGTTCATCGGGGAAGATGAACAGTGAGGCGGTTCCCGTCGCGCTATGGTGTCCTAGCGCGTTTTGCGTTGTCGCGCTAGGTATACCTAGCGCGTTGCTCCCCATCGCGCTAGGGTTCCCTAGCGCGTTCCGGCTTGTCGCGCTAGGTGATCCTAGCGCGATCTTACCTGTTGTCTTGTGCTCCCCTTGGGCCGTGTGTGCCTTGGACACCCAGTGGAGTTCCGTGACCGTGTTTTGGGGTGTCTGGAGGTTCCGTTTACCTCGTTTTATGTGCCCATGCGCTTAAGGGTCCGGGTGACCTTTTGGCGTCCGTTCGCATTGTGTTGGTCTCCGATCGACCCGGTTGGGACCCAGTGGTTGACCTCCGGCCTTGTGAGTATCCTGGACACCCCATGGGTTCTGTGTCTGTGTTTTTGGGGTGTCAGGAGGGACCGTGTTATCTCGATTAGCGTGCCCATAGGTGTGGTGGGTCCGGGTGACCCCACGTGTTCCGGGTTCTTGTGTTACGCTTGATCGAGTCACCGTGTGTCAGTGTGTGTGCGGTGGGGTCTCCCCCGCATATTGTGGGTTCCTTTGGAAGGCGATTCCCGTGTGGGCCATGTGTTTGGCCTTGGACTGCGAGTCCAGTTGTCCGGCCTGGGGCTGGAGGTTCCCCGTTTGTTTCAAGATGGGAAATCATCGTGGCGGCTTGTGTGCTGCCCTGGGAATCGTGCTTCTGTGTTTTTCGTGTGGCCCGTGTGAGTGGCCTTAGTCCCTTGCGTTCCCTTCCCGAGGGAGTGGTCTTGGCGACTCGTGTGTTGTCTCAGTACTCGTGCTACCGTGTTTTAGACCTAGAGATTGGACTAGATTGATGGCCTTGTGCTGTTGCGTGCAACGGTCTTGACCCCGAGTCTTGTGACTCAAGGACCGTTGGCTGTAGTGCGTTTAGAGGACTGTCCAGAGTCTAGTGGCTTAGTGCCACTTGAGTTTTCTCGACTCTAGCGCACGGTGCGTGCGTGGCCGTGGACTGTGAGTCCCGTTTCTTCTCCGACTATGGTCATCGTGCGACGGGGCCGGTACGTGGGGTGGTCCCCGTACGTCGTCGGATTCAGACGTTGTTTTTCGTTGAGTTGAGAGTCTACTCCTTCAGTGACCCTTCACTAGTCGTAGCCTACCAGTACGCGTGTGCTGGTCGCACCAGGGAGTGGTGTACGGGCTTACCCTTAGAGGCGGTTTGTGGACCGGTTGTCGTCGGGCCCCACGTCTTGCAGCCAGAGTCCGGCTGAGGGGAAAATCGGTCAGAGGGCCAGACCAGGGACGCGCGGTCTGTGTTTGCACACGTGGTTGGGGGCGGTTGGACCCACGTCGACGGGCGTGACCCCAGCTAGTCACTTGTTTGTGGTTACTTGTACGGTGTTCGCGCCTCGGGTAGGACCTACCACGTCAGGCGGTTCACCTGCGGTGCGGTGTAAGACGTCAGGGGACGCTACCGGCTGTGCTTCTAGTGGGTGGTACTCCTGTCGAGTACGGAGTGACAGACTGTCAGTCTCTGTGTCTTTGACCTTCGGGTTTTTGGTCGTGTTGACCGGTGAGTTCGGTTGTTTCACCTTGGCGCGTGTGTCGGTTCTTGCGCCGTGAGATTAGTGCTAGTGGCTTTACCGAGGTTGGGTCTTGTTGTGCGGTACCCGCGATCGGATGGTCGGGGTTGCACCTTGGACAGCGTGTCCAGGTCGGCTGTGTCCGGGGGACAGGCCTCTACGGCGTGGTTGCCGTGTGATCTTACTTCGGTAGGTGGTACTAGCGTGGTTCGGTAGCCTCGACTGCGTGGTCGAGGTCTGCCTTCTGGCAGTAGGAGTAGCTGTAGTGCCGAGTTTTGACCGGCCACCGGTGTGCTGTTCCTGCTGTAGTTGTAGCTCTCCTTTCCGCTACCGCCGTTGTTTCCGGTTGGGGTTCCGCGGGATCCCTGCTGAGTCTCTATTCTGGAGACTCATTCCCTACTTTTCAGGTGTTGCGGTTCTTCCTCGTGGTTCGAGGATGCGGAGCGGAGGTTCTCAGTTGCCAGCCTGCCGGGCCGAGTGTTCACTTGGCATGTGGTACGTTTTTACTGCTTTAGACTGTACTTTCTGTTGGACTGGACTCTGTTGTAGCTGTTGTTGTTCTTTCTTTCAGCTTGTTGTTGTTGAGTTGTCCTGCTTTATTTCCTATTTCTTTGTGCCTCCACACTCCTTTTAGCCCTTCCGAGCCCTCCCGGCTCGTGGGCGGCGGTGCGAGTCTCGGGTTATCGGGCCTTCCCGGTAATCGGATTCTCGGGTCGTTACAGCTGGTATCAGAGTGGTGGTTGTAGACGTGCATAGGAATTCGAAACATTGCAGTGATCAGAGTCCGTAAGGTCCAGTACAGTCGGCAGCTGGCTTAGGGTTTCGTGCTTGTTTTTCGCCTTGTTTCTCGCTTGAGAGCTTGAGTGCGCTGTGCGGCGCTGTGAAGGTGGTTGCTGTCCGCGGCTTTCATGCCAGCTTGGGGTCTAAAGATTGAGGTTGAGAGTCTTCTCCCTCATCGGTGGTGGCCCTGGTTTTGCTGCGTTGGGCAGAGGTTGCTGGCAGGTGTGAGCTCGGGTGCTGCGTTCGAGGAACCTGCAGCGTGGTCAGGTGGCTGGTGCGGACTGTTCTTGGTTAAGTGGCCGTGAGCGTGCTCTGAGGGAGCTGCTGTCGATTTTTGGTCACTCCAGCTTGAGGTTTGTCCAGCCCCTGAGGTGTTCAGGTTGTGGTTTAAGGTGGCAGAGTGGGTGTTCTCATCGAGAAGTGTGCTCCGGTGAGCGGAGGATCTTCTCGGTGAGCTGCTGTTTCGTCGAGCCTGATGTTTTGTCGTGCTCTGTTGCGTCAGAAATGACGTGTCGGTCCTGATTGTTCTGCTGATTTCGAGGCAGGATTTGGCAGAGATGTCCCGTTAAGTCTTTGCTCCTGCGCTTATGTCAGTGGATGGGTTGTGTTCGCCTTGGAGTTGGCTTGAGATGTGAAGGCTCCATGGTGAGTTCAGGACTCGAGGATGAGCATCGGCGGTTGTTGTTATGGCTCGTGTTGCGGCTCTTGGCATGCCGTGTTGCAGTTCGAGGAATTGCAGCGGTGATGCATCGAGAGATGTTGTGATCGTGGTCCGACGTGACACTCGTCGAGTGTGTCGGAGGCGCTGACCTGATGGAAGTGATGGTTTTCCTTGGTGCTGGATGGTGCTGTTTCCAGCGTGCGCGAGGTTTGAGGTCAGGTCGAGCGTGGAGTTCTTCCGTTGGTCGAAGTGTGTTGGTTTCTCCTTTGGTTGGAGAGATTGCGTTCGGCTAAGGATCGTCGTCTTGCATTGTGTATTCGGATTGGTTGGCCTTGTGTGCCATGAAGTCCGTGCGAGACGTGCTCCTTGTTTTGGCAAGGGGTTGCCTGTGAGAAGTCATGCCCATTCCCTTGTTGTGTGAGGGTGTGCTGGCGCTTTTCCGGAAGGACGAGTGCTGGGTGGGCGGTGTTCGCTTTTTCGGCTGTGCGCGCGGATCAGAGTGCGCAGCGGAAGCGTGGTGGGCTTGTGACCCACTAGTTCAGGATCGTAGCGTTGGTTGCTACGGGCGGATTCCTGAGTTTGCGTTGAGCATCGGAGGATTGGTTCCTCGGTGTGAAACGGGTTGTTGCCGTGCCGTTGCCCGAGAAGTCGTGGTTGTTGGCACTGGCAGGATGGAGTGTTGGGGAATGTGCTGGCTAGTGCGCCGCATGAGTACCATGTTCCTGTGATGGAAGCCGTGTCAGGCGTCGGTGTTGGACCTGGATGAGGTTGTTGAGGATGTCGCGTGACGGAGGTCGAGGACGTGTTGGTCAGAGTTGGTGGCTTGGCGCCCGACTTGTGTTCCCAATCGTGTCCTCGGTTGAGATCGTGCTTTGAGGAAGTGGTCTCTGGCAGACTATGGGTCCCGGTTGACGGCTATGAGTGGCTGATGAGCCTAACCGTGTGACCGACCACAACAGTGTCTGTTGGTTCTACGGTCTTGTCGGATTGTGATGGTGAGATGTAGGGACCTGTGAGCACTGTTCAGGTGGTGTCCCGTGGCTCTGTGGTAAGGGCGGAATCGGGATTGGCGGGTGTCCACTTGAATTGATCGAAGGATTTGATGAGACCAGATGGATGAGTGACGCCTGTGGGCGGAGGCCTTTTGTGAGATTGGCGTCGGATTGGTGGTCCTTGATAGGACATTGGTGTCACAAGGTTATCCCTGGTTTGGTGACTAGCATGGGGTGGTTCCCTGTAAGTCTGAGTCCAGTGAGGTGATGACTGAAGACACCATGATCTGTCATTTGGTTTTGTCGTGCTCCCCGAGAGGGTCGAGTTGGAGCGATGTTCGAGCTCAGATGCGGTGTCCGAGAGGAGTGCTGCTCGAGATGCGGCATCAGTCTGTGTGGGAGTCGACGGATGGCTTGCTGAGGTTTGGAATGTTTCCTTTGGACCCGGTCGAGGACCAGGAAAGAAGGAAGAAGCTGAGCAAGCGGAGGTTTTCCGTTGACGAGCATTTGGTGACCAGTATATGGTCTTTTCAGAGACAGAAGATGCTGGTTGTTGGGGCTCGAGCATGGCGAGAGCCGTGTGCCAGCGAGGCCTTGGGTGGCTGATCATGTGATGTGCCTTTCCAGACGGGATCTGGGCTTTGTCGAAGTTTGTCTTCTGACAAGAGTTGGCACGGTGTTGTGTCTGGCTTTCGGCTTGCCATGTGTGAGGTGTTTCTTGGTGTTGAGCCGATGAGCTAGTTGTAGCCTGTTGAGATGACTGCTTGAGCTGGTGGAGGCTCTATTTTGGTTGCTCCCTCGAGGAGGGCGTGCGACCTGTCAGCTGGCTGTGAAGCTGATGTGCGATTTGTCTGCCGACCATTGGATGAATCGGTAGCTGTTGCTCATGTCGAGGGTTGTGATTCCTCGGTGAACGAGATCGTGGCTGCGGCGCCATGGTGGATTCTCGCGTTGACTGAGGTGACGCTGGACTGTGTCCTCTGGTATATGCCTGCTCTGTTGGCCAGTGTGCTCGGCGTGAGGAGCGAGGTGTTGTTTGTGATTGTAAGTCTGGCGGTGTCCCTCAGGATCGGTTTTCTTCGTGAGAATCGAGATTTTCTGTGCTGGGGCTCTGACAGCGTGTCAGTTGATTCAGCGTTCTTCCCCTGGGACTTCGTGCTTGGTCCTAAATTTCGAGGGCGAAATTCCTTTAAGGGGGGAGGGCTGTAATGACCCGGGTTTTTCGGATCCTTCTTATCGGGTTTCGGATCTGGTTTTTTGGAGTGTCCGACTCCGTTGTGTCCGAAATTTCATTTCGGACATCTTTCGTGTTCAGATCGGCGCGATCCGGAGTCGTTTCGGAGGCCCGGAGGCGTTCCGCGACTTCTTCCGCGTGTGTTTTCCGATTCCCGGCGTGGGTTTCGGCTTTCCCTTCGGAACCTCGTTGCGGGTGAACCGGGCCGTTCACCTGGGCGCGAGTGGTACCGTTGCGATCGGTGCGCTCCGAGGATCGCGAGGGTGTGATTTTCTATTTTTCTGGATTTTTCCGAAATTCCGGGTTTTCCTATATATAAGCCTTTTCTCTCTCCCCCTCTCATTTCTCATTTCTCTCCCTCTCTCTTCTCACGCTCTCTCCTCTCTCCCTCTCTCTCCGACGGCCGACGGGGCGGAGTACGGGCGAGGCGGGGACGGCGCGGGCAAGGATGGATGAGGATCGAGGCGGTGGAGGCGCGTGGAAGCTCGGTCGTGAGTTCGTGGAACGGCGAGGCTTCAACGGCGTTTTCTTCGTGGATCGGCGTCCACGGTGCGCGAAATCTTCGGTGGAGGTAGGGTGATGGACCCTCAGCCCGTGTACTTCCTTTCCCGTGAGTTTCGTAGGCCGTGGTGAGCCGAGCGGGCTAAACGGGGCGTTTTGGGCAAAATGCATGTTTTTGGGGTGTGAGCCGGATCTCCCGTTTTATGGTGTTTTTGGGCGATCCAGGGGTTTAGATGCATGCCTAGGGGCTTGGGGAAGGTTTCCCCTTTTGTTTCCCCTTCACCTGGGGGTGAACGGGGCGTGGCATGGCTTTTTCCGCAGTTTCTACCATTTTTGGGCGCGGACTGAGAACGCGCTATACTCCAGTAGCGCGTTCTTGAAGGTCGCGCTGCCCCGATAGAGCGCGTTCATCGGGGAAGATGAACAGTGAGGCGATTCCCGTCGTGCTATGGTGTCCTAGCGCGTTTTGCGTTGTTGCGCTAGGGATACCTAGCGCGATGATCCTTGTCGCGCTAGGGATACCTAGCGCGATGCTCCCTGTCGCGCTAGGGTTCCCTAGCGCGTTCCGGCTTGTCGCGCTAGGTGATCCTAGCGCGATCTTACCTGTTGTCTTGTGCTCCCCTTGGGCCGTGTGTGCCTTGGACACCCAGTGGAGTTTCGTGACCGTGTTTTGGGGTGTCTGGAGGTTCCGTTTACCTCGTTTTACGTGCCCGTGCGCTTAAGGGTCCTGGTGACCTTTTGGCGTCCGTTCGCATTGTGTTGGTCTCCGGTCGACCCGGTTGGGACCCAGTGGTCGACCTCCGGCCTTGTGAGTATCCTGGACACCCCATGGGTTCTGTGTCTGTGTTTTTGGGGTGTCAGGAGGGACCGTGTTATCTCGATTAGCGTGCCCATAGGTGTGGTGGGTCCGGGTGACCCCACGTGTTCTGGGCTCTTGTGTTACGCTTGATCGAGTCACCGTGTGTCGGTGTGTGTCCGGTGGGGTCTCCCCCGCATATCGTGGGTTCCTTTGGAAGGCGATTCCCGTGTGGGCCATGTGTTTGGCCTTGGACTGCGAGTCCAGTTGTCCGGCCTGGGGCTGGAGGTTCCCGGCTTGTTTCAAGATGGGAAATCGTCGTGGCGGCTTGTGTGATGCCCTGGGAATCGTGCTTCTGTGTTTTTCGTGTGGCACGTGTGAGTGGCCTTAGTCCCTTGCGTTCCCTTACCGAGGGAGTGGTCTTGGCGACTCTTGTGTTCTCTCAGTACTCGTGCTACCGTGTTTTAGACCTAGAGATTGGACTAGATTGATGGCCTTGTGCTGTTGCGTGCAACGGTCTTGACCCCGAGTCTTGTGACTCAAGGACCGTTGGCTGTAGTGCGTTTAGAGGACTATCCAGAGTCTAGTGGCTTAGTGCCACTTGAGTTTTCTCGACTCTAGTGCACGGTGCGTGCGTGGCCGTGGACTGTGAGTCCCGTTTCTTCTCCGACTGTGGTCACTGTGCGACGGGGCCGGTACGTGGGGTGGTCCCCGTACGTCGTCGGATTCGGACGTTGTTTTCCGTTGAGTTGAGAGTCTACTCCTTCAGTGACCCTTCACTAGTCGTAGCCTACCAGTACGCGTGTGCTGGTCGCACCAGGGAGTGGTGTACGGGCTTACCCTTAGAGGCGGTTTGTGGACCGGTTGCCGTCGGGCCCCACGTCCTGCAGCCAGAGTCCGGCTGAGGGGAAAATCGGTCAGAGGGCCAGACCAGGGACGCGCGGTCTGTGTGTGCACACGTGGTTGGGGGCGGTAGGACCCACGTCGACGGGCGTGACCCCAGCTAGTCACTTGTTTGTGGTTACTTGTACGGTGTTCGCGCCTCGGGTAGGACCTACCACGTCAGGCGGTTCACCTGCGGTGCGGTGTAAGACGTCAGGGGACGCTACCGGCTGTGCTTCTAGTGGGTGGTACTCCTGTCGAGTACGGAGTGACAGACTGTCAGTCTCTGTGTCTTTGATCTTCGGGTTTTTGGTCGTGTTGACCGGTGAGTTCGGTTGTTTCACCTTGGCGCGTGTGTCGGTTCTTGCGCCGTGAGATTAGTGCTAGTGGCTTTACCGAGGTTGGGTCTTGTTGTGCGGTACCCGCGATCGGATGGTAGGGGTTGCACCTTGGACAGCGTGTCCAGGTCGGCTGTGTCCGGGGGACAGGCCTCTATGGCGTGGTTGCCGTGTGTTCTTACTTCGGTAGGTGGTACTAGCGTGGTTCGGTAGCCTCGACTGCGTGGTCGAGGTCTGCCTTCTGGCAGTAGGAGTAGCTGTAGTGCCGAGTTTTGACCGGCCACCGGTGTGCTGTTCCTGCTGTAGTTGTAGCTCTCCTTTCCGCTACCGCCGTTGTTTCCGGTTGGGGTTCCGCGGGATCCCTGCTGAGTCTCTGTTCTGGAGACTCATTCCCTGCTTTTCAGGTGTTGCGGTTCTTCCTCGTGGTTCGAGGATGCGGAGCGGAGGTTCTCAGTTGCCAGCCTACCGGGCCGAGTGTTCACTTGGCATGTGGTACGTTTTTACTGCTTTAGACTGTACTTTCTGTTGGACTGGACTCTGTTGTAGCTGTTGTTGTTCTTTCTTTCAGCTTGTTGTTGTTGAGTTGTCCTGCTTTATTTCCTATTTCTTTGTGCCTCCACACTCCTTTTAGCCCTTCCGAGCCCTCCCGGCTCATGGGCGGCGGTGCGAGTCTCGGGTTATCGGGCCTTCCCGGTAATCGGATTCTCGGGTCGTTACACGCTCAGTAGGATTTACATCTCAAGTTCTAACATGCTTTAAGTAAATTACCCATTTATTTAATGTAGGTAAACTATGCATGCAGACAGATAGATATCAAAGAATCGTAAAATTGATAGGAGTAGAAAGTGAGAGTATATAGATTGCACAATTTCAAGCAGCAGTAGCAAGTGATAGCAAATGATATCAGGCCAGTGATAACTGAGAAGTAATAACTGGAATAGCAACATGTTAATCAAGCTAGCAATAGTAAGCAAAGTAGTTTCAAGCATGTATAACTGGAATTGGCTATTTATAATGCATTCAAGTAAACACTTTTACCCTTCTGCGGGTCTCAAGTCAATCAATCAAGTAATATCATGAGAATGAGTGGAATGCCTAAAGTCTAGCAAGCAAGTACTCCGGTGCAATGCCAAACACCGTGGTCAATAAACTCTCATGGGCACAAGTACCTTCGGGTGCTCCTCCCAGGACCAGACCGGGCCCTATATGCATAGAATTGGTCATGTTTGGCGACATCCACTCTCATTTATAGCCAATATGGAATTTCAAGGATTGACCCGGTAGGATGTATATAAGGTGGATTATAGAATAGAATCCAAGGCGTATCGTTATGTAGGGACGAACTAGGAGTAAAACCCGTAACGTTCGATACATGCTAATGACAATAGGAGTTTGAGACTAACTTGCTGGTGTTGACACAAATGTCGATATTAGTTATATATATATTATTTTTATCCAATATGTATATGTATATATATATCCGATTATAGAATTCTGTCCAATATAATAGAGGTTATAGGTATGTATATCTTCTGTCCGATATACATATATGAGTTAGCCAAAATGGTGATTTATTATAATAATCAGAAATTAATTATGAAAATAAGTTTTTATGTTGAATATAGTTCTAACTTGCTAAAAATGATATTAACATGTTGAGAATGAGTTTCATATGTTATTTTACTGGTAAGGTGATAAAAATAAATTTTTCATGCTGGATTTAATTTTTTTACATGCTGAAAATTAATTATTAACATGCTAAAATTAATTATTAACATGCTAAAATTAATTAACTTACTGATAGTATGATAAGATAAGGTTGCCATGCTGATTACAGAAATTTTCTGATAACAACATAATTTTATCATGCAAAAATTTATTTTTCTACATTTATTTGCTAATTATTTGATAGGAAAATAGAATTATCATGCTGAAAAATAGTTTTAATACACTGAAAATATCTATAACATGTCAAAAATAATTATAACATGCTGAAATAATTTTACCATACTGGAAGAAATGTTATCATGCTGGAAGTAATTTTCATGCATCAATTTCCTACTTTATTTAATAGGAAAGTAAATTTTATATGCACAAAAATAGCTTTAAATAGATTTTAACATGCTGAAAATAATTTTCATATCTCAGTATGTATAAAATAATTCTATCATATTGGAAGTCACTTTTAAAATGCTGGAAATAGTTTTAACATGGTGGAGATAATTTTTAGTATGTATAAACTAATGTGGTGAAAATTAGATTTTTTCAAAAAAAATAATTTCATTCTACAAATATATATATATATATACTCGGTAAGAATGAAGGAGTCCATTTTATATTGTATTCTGTTCTCTATATATATTCGGTGAGAATGGAGGTGTAGACATTAGTTATATATATATATATATATATATATATATATATATATATATATATTCTTGTCTAACAATATATAATGAAGATGTTTTGTATATATAATTAATGGAAGTATATATATGAATTTATATACATATATAATGAAGGTGCTTTGTATATACAATTAATGGGAGTATATATATATATATTTTTATTTATTTAAGGTGTCGGGTGTATATATGCACACTTGCATATGCAGGTGTTATATATATACTGTTAATAGAGGTATAATGGAGGTTCATAAATTGTTCATACTTTATTTCACTTGTTAAGAGGCTTTACGGTGTTTTTCATTAAGTTCACTGCATGTGTCATACTAGTGTCGACACTTCCTGTTCATTTTTTGTCTCTATTGTACAGTTAATATTACAATGTTTTGTGTGTCGACACCGATGTCGACACCTGTGTCGACACATGAGGTTCACGTATGTTGTTTTCATTACGTTTACAGTATGTGTCGACACTAGTGTCGACATTCACAATGTTTTGTGTGTGTCGACACCTTCGTCGACACCTGTGGTTCTATCATCATGTTTATTATTAATTAAGTCTTGTTTTGGTTTAATCATCTTGTTAATCAAGTGTTTAAGGTTTTAATCCATGGTTTAATTTTAATTTTATGAACACTCTGGGTAAGTGTCGCGTAGGTGTCGCGTAAGTGTTCACTACAAGAAAAAGTGGCTATAGCGACCGACTTAGAGACCGATTAAATCGGTCGCTAGTCGGTCCCAAATAGAGACCAATTCGGCGACCGAAATAATCGGTCGCATATGTGAGACCGTTTTGGCGACCGAATTTAGTTCGGTCTCCAATCGGTCGCTGTTCTTGCGACCGAATTTACTTCGGTCTCCAATCAGTCGCTGATCCCGTTATACTCCCCACTGCGGCCCCCGCCCGCCCGAGCCCCTCTCCGCCCGAGCCCCCCCTCCCGCCCGAGCCCTCCCGCCCGAGCCCCCGCCCGAGCCCCCTCCCCCTGCGGCCCCCTCTCCGCCCTAGCCCCCCCACGCCCCTCCCGCCCGAGCCCCCCTCCGCCGGAGCCCCCCCTCCCCCTGCGGCCTCCCGCCAGAGCCCCCCTCCCCCTGCGGCCTCCCGCCCGAGCCCCCTTCCGCCGGAGCCCCCCCTCCCCCTGCGGCCTCCGCCCCCCTCCGCCGGAGCCCCCCTCCCCCTGCGGCCTCCCGCCCGAGCCCCCCTCCCCCTGCGGCCTCCGCCCCCCTCCGCCGGAGCCCCCCCTCCCCCTGCGGCCTCCCGCCCGAGCCCCCCTCCCCCTGCGGCCTCCCGCCCGAGCCCCCCTCCGCCGGAGCCCCCCCTCCCCCTGCGGCCTCCCGCCCGAGCCAACCTCCGCCCGAGCCCCCCTCCCCCTGCGGCCTCCCGCCCGAGCCCCCCTCCGCCGGAGCCCCCCTCCGCGCCGCTCGCCTCGCCGTCGTCGCCGCGCCGCTCGCCTCGCCGTCGCCGCTCGCCGTCGCCGTCGTCGCCGGCTTCCTCTCTCTCACACACAGGTACCTCTCTCTCTCTCTCTCTCTCTCTCTCTCTCTCTCTCTCTCTCTCTCTCACACACACATAAAAAAATGGCTAAGGCCAGAGGAAGCAAAACTTTTGAATAACTATACATATCAAGCTATGAAATCAGAATGAAGAGTTCAGATAAGGTAGAGAAGATAGACGTCTAGGTCACCAAAAAGAGTTGATGGATCAGGGCCTACCAAATGCAGGTCAACCCATACGACGCCACCTTGGCACTATTAAAATGTCCAAAGCATACAAAATCATCTTGGGTTGCCCACGACCCAATCTGATCAGGATAATATTAAAGCTTAGCCTGCTACTTGGCGAGATATGCATGGCCTTGGGACCACTTAACTCATTGGTGCACTCCGCGCAGGTCTCAACGGCGGCGAATGTTCATGGATTCCTTTTATCTATTCTCCTCCTCCAATCCGATAAGCAAGAGAAGGGGTTTGGGGCATATATATATATTATTATATATATATACATTTGCCTTTAGATTGGACGGCGGCTAACCAAAAGATAAAGACGTAAAAATGTGACCAATGACCAGTGAGATCGATTTTGTTGCTTTGTGAGCTGAGGCATCCAATTGTCCCAATAGAGGTTTATACTCCGTTTAATTATTGGGTTTATTGGGAGAATTTAATCATTAAAAGTTCTTACAAAAATTTAAGTCCAACTAAATACATAAATTTTCTCAACTTTAGAATCCAACTAACTTTTACTGATGAGAGAGAGAGAGAAATACATATGAGGAGGGTAATTAAAAAATCTCAAAACTCTTATCCAACCGTGCTCCCGGTTGAATTTAGATGCAAAACTATATGTGATATAAAATGTATTTTATATCCCATTCTGTCGTTAAATCTCCATTAACTCACCATGAAACTCACATTATGGTATTAAACTTAACATCTAATGTGTGGAAGGGAGAGTTGAGAGAGATGAAAACCAAATAGATTTTTTAGTTTCAAAGTTTTCAGACGACATGTCAAGTGTACCGTAACAGGTATTTACAATTTTATATGTTTTTATGAAATTGTTATGTAACAGGTTATTTATTTTATTAAAAGTGGTTATTTATCAGGTGATTTATAGTAGCTTTATATTAATTTTTGAAAAAAAAAATTTAATTAGCGACCGCATGGAGACCGAATAGCGACCGCTGAAAATATTAACTTGTATACAGGCCCACAAGTGCCTATACTATATACGCTTGATGAAGTCTTTCTATAGCTTTTCTATGCTGCAGATTGTTTGTTCTCTTCTTCTAGATTACTTCTTCTGTGTTAGTCTTTAATCAAGGATACTACATTAGCGAGGAAAATTTTCCTCACACAGTTACTAGCTTGCATGAACTGCAAGTGTCAGACTTCATATTCATTTGAGTCTTTGTTTATTGCAGATTGTTTGCTCATTTCTTGTCCGAGATATGGGGATTGATTGGCGAATGGAGTGGAGCACACCAAATCTCCCACATACTAACTCCGACAGCAGCTAGACCAAATAGGCCAAACATTGATTTTTTCTGAGTGGAGCATAAATTGTTGAGTATCATTGAGGTAGCTGAATTTTCTTCAATTTGCAACCCCTTAGATCTGAAATATGTCCATATGTAAGAAGCCCAATCACCGAAAATAAATAAGTGGTTATAATTTTCAGTCTGTGGGGTCTTGCAGCAGCAGCATTTTGAACAAATTGGAATCCCTATCTTCTGAATGTTGCAATCCAGAGGAAGACACTTGTTGATAATTTTCCACAGATGAATGGAGATCTTGGAAGGCAGCCATGGTGACCAAATGCTAGTCCACTGATTGAAAGTCTGAGTCTCTTGGTTCCTGCTAATAGCCTTTTGGGTGGATGAGACTGAACAGTTCCCCGAAGAAGAAAGGCTCCAAGCAGGTAGGTCATGTTCCTGATTGAGTTTAACATGCTTCAAAGCAGTGCTAATTTCTTCAGTAAAAAACCTGTTAGGCCAATTTGTGTCTTCTGAATTCATCTGTACAATAAAGTCCCGAACAGAGAGCATAGGGTTGATGGTGTTATCAGCCAATGCAAAATCAGCAAGGGTGTGTTGGCCTATCCATCTGTCATACCAGAAGCTTGTCCTGCTGCCATCTCCAATAATGACCCTCTTATGCTGAATAATTAAATTTTTTGCAGTGATCCACCTTCTCCTTTCAAAACCCTTCATATTTGTAAACTGAACCTGGATGAGAGGACAGTTCCTAATATATTTGGCTCTGAAATACTCGGCCCATAATGTATTTGAATGAAGAGCTTGCCACAACATTTTAACACTTAAGGGAGTTTCCATATTCCTTAGTGATATAATACCCAGTCCACCTTAAGAGATAGGAGTGCAGATTTTGTTCCATTTTCTCCAGTGCTTCCTGTGACCATGATCAGATGAACCCCAGAAGAAATTGGCAAGTGATTTTTCAATAGCTTGGTGAGTTCCAATATGCAGTGAAGAAGATGTAAGAAAGTATATGGGCAATGAGATCAGGACATGCTTGATAAGGACTAGTTTTGCTCCCTAGGAGAGCATCCCACATTTCCAACCTGAAATCCTCCTCTGAATATTGTGTAGAATACCAGTGTAGTGAATTTTCTTGCATCTTCCTTTGATCAGGGGAAAACCAAGATACTTATGAGGGAAGGAGTGTTTAACAAAACCAGTGACATCCTGAATTTTCCTGGCAGTAGAGTTATTATTCCTGGAGTGTATGAAAAAACCACTTTTACCTGTGTTTATTGACTGCCCTGAAGCTCTTTCATAATCTTGTAGTATCTTAAGGAGATTCCTTATTGAAATAAGATTGCCATTGCAAAAAATGATGGTATCATCCGCAAACAAAAGATGTGAAATATTCGGGCAATGTCTAGGACTAGCATACCATTCTATGAGGCCACATTGGAAGGCTTTTGTCAGAGATCTACTGAGTACCTCTTCTGCAATGATAAATAGTGAGGGAGCAATTGGATCACCTTGACGCACCCCTCTTGAAGATTTGAAGAATCCAGCAGGGGTACCATTTATAAGAATAGAAAACCAGTTATTGTGCACCATTTTTCTAATAAGCCTGATGAACTGGTCATTAAATCCAAACCTGTTAAGAACATTGAAGAGAAAATCCCATTCAAGCCTATCATAAGCCTTAGCCATATCAATCTTTATCATCACATTAGAGCCCCTTATTTTCATGCCAATTTCATTGGTAAGTTCCTGGGCCAAAGCAATATTCTCAATAATATTTCTGCCTTTGACAAATGCAGATTGTTCAGGAGATATGATCTTAGGAAGAATGCTGGCAAGCCTAGTATTAATGATAGAGGCAATAATTTTGTAAAAGAAGTTGCACAGGCTAATAGGTCTAAACTCAGAAATTCTGGTAGCATTTGTTTGTTTTGGAATGAGAGCAACCAGGGTAGCAGTGACAGATCTGGGTAAGTCTTCATGGGAAGTAAAGAATTCCTGCACAGCTCTTATCACAGTGGAGGCAATTATCCCCCAAGCAAATTGGTAAAATGCACCTGTGAATCCGTCAGGGCCCGGTGCACTATCTTGGGATAGCCTGAAGACATAAGTCTTGGATTTCTGCGGCAGTAGGGATTGAGCAGAGGGTGTCAGTGTCTAACTGATCAACCAGAGAGGGAATACAGTCAAGAACAGTACTATCTGCTAAATGATGTTGGGAAGAGAAGGCTTCCTGAAAATGTGTCACAGCAATTGAAGTCATTTCCCCAGGGTCCGAAGTGAGAAGGCCTGCAGAGTTTTGAAGTTGAGATATGCACATTTTTTTCCTCTTAGCTAAAGTGGTAGAGTGAAAGAATCTGGTATTTCTATCCCCTTCAGTGAGCCATCGGACTCTAGATTTCTGTCTCCAAAAGCATTCCTCCTGAAGCAACATTTTGGACAGAACAAGTTTAGCCTCATCCAGGGCAGTCTGATTTGTAGTGGAAGGCTGGGTGTCATAAGCGTGTTCTGCCTTAATAACATCATCCTCCGCTTTTGCCACATTATTATGAATATTACCAAAGACTTGATAATTCCAAACTTTAAGCATTTGCCTGAGACTCTTGAGCTTAAGATAAAGGGTTAAGGTAGGTGAAGAAGCTAAAGGACTAGTATCCCAACACTTTTTAACATCAGCAAGAAGATGGTCATGATAAGTCCACATTTTTTGGAAACAGAATCTGGTTTTCCTTTTAATCTGGGGAGTCTGCAACACAAGTAGAGGGGCATGATCTGAGACTTCCCTGGAAAGATGTTCAACGGAGAAGGCATAATGAGCCATCCAATCAGAATTGGTTAGAATTCTATCCAGTCTGGCCCAAATACCCCTGCTTCCTGATTGATTGTTATGCCAAGTGTAGGAAGATCCTTTGAAACCAGTATCCAAAAGTGCACAATTTGATATACAGTCCTTAAAATCAGTCATTGCAATCGAATTAGGATCATTACCACCAATTTTTTCCTTTGTATCAGTAATGTAGTTGAAGTCTCCTGCCACCATCCAAGGACCAGAAATGTTAGAGTGGACGTTAATTAAAGAAGTCCAAAGACCCTTTCTCTCAATCACATTGCATTTTGCATATACTGCAGTTAAGTGAAAAGGGACTTGACCATTAAGACCCATGAGAAGAGTAATTTGCTGATCATCTCTAGTAACCAGAGAAACATGCAGATGGTCTTTCCATAATACCCAGATGTGGGCCATTTCATCAGAATTTGCAATAATTTTAGACATACCCCTACGAGATAATATCTTCTAGGCACAATAGTTGAGGACTGTCGAGACGTTGCAAATCATGTAAACCCGCGCCTTTTTAAAATGGGGAATCTGTCAATGGAAGCTACTAGTCATCTTGTAGATTTTCAAAAAAAAAAAAAGATTAGCAGTCGTGGTTGACAACCTCATAAATTATTGATATGTTTAAATTTACATGACATGAGTATTAGAGAAACATTGACATTTTAGAATTGTAGCTCAGTTTCTTAATTTTAGAATATCTAAAACATGTCATTAGCTAAGAGTACTGTTTGGATAGTGTTGGATGAAAAGTAAAGTGTGTTTTATTATTGTCTTATTCAGTGACGATACTATCAATTTCTTTACTTGATTTCTGCATAGCTAGTGACAGTGTTGTCTTTAAGCTAAAAAGTATCATGCTATATTTTATTTCTGCTAAATAGCTAGTGAAAGTGTTGTCTTTATGTTGGATGTTAAAATAAAATTCATGTTTTCATTGTGTACATGTATTGCCAATTTCACATGTTACTGCTATGTTTTTAGATTGTGTTATTATCTTGTCAATATTTAATTAGTTGGGTGTTGTATGTGAGCTGAGATGCGTGGGTGCAACCTAACATTGCACGCATCTTAGGAGAGCGTGTTAAGCCCGTGCCAATCAACCTACCCGTTCAAGACTTTGGGATTGATATGCACGTTCTCATTTTGAATGATGAGAATGTGTATATCTAACTCAAAGTCTTGAATTGTCCCGTTTGGACAGTCTGTGAATGTTTGATCGCACTTAGGTGGTTAATTACTATATGTGTTTGTGTTGTTTGTTAAAAATTTTGGCTGCGTCTTCTCACTCCTCTCTGATATACCTTTATTGATTTTGATTATTTTCTTAACCACTTATTAGTAAGTGTTTAAGAAAATTTCTTAATCAATAAATATTTTGTGGTATATCGGAGAGGTGTGGGGAGATGCTGCCGAAATTTTTAGCAAACAACACAACACATATAGTAATTAATCGTGCGATCAAACCTTCACAGATGGGTTAAAAAGTGAAGATCTAAATGATATTTCCGTCCTATTTAAAATGGCAGACATGGACGATGTGAGGTAAGGGTTGTACTTTTTATTTTGTTAAACATGTTAAAGTTTTGTGTGTTTACATTTCATTCGCATAGGGAAAATGTCTGAAGATCGTTCATGGATGTACCGTAGAGTAGTTGATCAGGTGGTGTCTATAGAATTTAAAAATGGAGTTGAGAGATTCATTCAGTTTGCTTTGAGAAATTCTATTGAAGCTGTAGATTGTGAGGGTCGTATCCGATGTCCTTGTGTAGTCTGTAAGAATTTGAAGTGGCTGACAACATGGGATGTACAACGTCATTTATACAGAAAGGGGTTTGTTAAAGATTATACAAACTGGATATGTCATGGTGAAACATTGTGGTCGACCTACGAGCCTGCCAATGTTGGAAGTGGAAGTTCATATGTTGATATGGTCATAGATGCTGCTGGTCCAGGATTCAATGTTCACGAGGAGCATGTACATAATGAAGAACCGCCAAACAAGACAGCTGAAAGATTTTATCAGCTACTCAAAGATGCTGATGAGCCATTGTGGACTGGATGTCAAAATCACTCTCGACTGTCTGCGGTGTCACAATTATTGAACTTGAAATCTGAATTTCACATCAGTGAGATTTGTTTTGATCGTTTGTTACTGATTATCAAAAGTATGTTGCCACAAGATGAGAAATTACCTGAAAATTTTTATCGTGCAAAGAAGATGGTCACTGACTTAGGGCTTGGATATGAGAAAATAGATGCATGTCCTAATCATTGCATGCTATATTATAATGAGGCTAAAAGTAAGGTATCATGTTCCATATGTGGTCATGATAGATTCAAGCCTAAGAAAGGGGACAATTCAAAGCAAAAAGATATACCATATATGTCATTGCGGTATTTTCCTATTGCACCGAGATTGCAGAGAATGTATATGGCACCAAAGATAGCTCAACATATGAGATGGCATGCGGAAAGAGTACGTCGACAACATAATGTAATCAGTCATCCTGCAGATGCCGAAGCTTGGAGTCACTTTAACCGTGCTCACCCTACTTTCTCAAAAGAGTCGCGTAATGTAAGGCTGGGTTTATGTACTGATGGATTCAATCCATTTGGAGGTTCAGTGACTTCCTACTCTTGCTGGCCAGTTTTCGTGACACCATATAATATTCCGCCAAATATGTGCATGAAACGAGAGCATTTATTTCTATCATTATTGATCCCTGGTCCAAAAAGTCCTGGGAAAAAATTAGACATATATCTCAGGCCGTTGATTGATGAGTTGAAGTTGTTATGGACTGATGGGGTTACTACCTATGATGCATGCAGAAAACAAAATTTCACTATGAAGGCTGCATTGATGTGGACAATAAGCGACTTTCCTGCATATGGAATGTTATCTAGCTGGAGCACTCATGGAAAACTAGCATGTCCTTACTGTATGGACAGTTCCAAATCATTTGTACTTAAGCATGGTGGCAAGTCATGCTGGTTTGATTGTCATCGACGATTTCTACCAAGGGACCATCCGTTTAGAAGGCAAAAAGATGCATTCTTAAAGAACAGAATTGAATTGGAAGAAGCTGATTTTGAACGGTTGTCTGGTCCACATTTAGCAGCACGTGTACAGAACTTACCAGATATAGCACAATTGTCGAGCAGCACAAGACAACTCCCTGGATTTGGGAAGGATCACAATTGGGTCAAAAAAAGTATCTTCTGGGAATTGCCTTATTGGTCAACTCTTCTTATACGACATAACATCGACGTCATGCATGTTGAGAAGAATGTCTTTGATAATGTGTTCAACACTGTTATGGACATAACAGGCAAAACAAAGGATAATGTGAATGCCCGTTTAGACTTGAAAATACATTGTAAACGTCCAGAACTGTACCTTATTGATAGAAATGGTAAAACAGTTAAACCGAAAGCAAGTTACGCCCTTGGAGCTGCACAGATTAAAGAAGTATGCTCTTGGCTAAAACAGTTGAGATTTCCAGATGGTTATGTGTCTAACATTGCTCGTTGCGTGAATACAAATGAGGGGAAAATATATGGAATGAAAAGTCATGACTGTCATGTGTTCATGCAGAGGTTGTTACCTATTGTATTTCGTGATATGATGCCGAAGGCGATATGGGGAGCAGTGACTGAGTTAAGTCAGTTTTTCAAAATTTTATGTGCATCAGAGCTCAGGTATGAAGATGTGGAAACTATTGAACAGAATGTGATCACGACAGTTTGTAGATTGGAAAAGATATTTCCACCATCATTCTTTGATTCAATGGAGCACCTGCTTATACACTTACCATATGAGGCTAAAGTAGGAGGGCCAGTACAATTTAGATGGATGTATCCATTTGAGAGGTAATATATATATATTTTCTCCTCATAATTCAATTACATGGTGATGTGTTTTTCATTATCTTATGAACATTCTGGTAGGTGTATGCATGAATTGAAAATGAAAGTTCGCAACAAGGCAAAAGTAGAGGGTTCCATTGCCGAGGCGTACATTATGGAAGAAATATCAAATTTCTGTTCAATGTACTTTGAACCTGAGGTACAAACTCGTCGAACTCGGCCACCACGTAATGATGATGGGGGAGACTCCGTTCACTCTGAGCGACTGTCGATATTTAAGTATCCTGGACGTGCGTATGGACGTTCCTCGAGTCGGATGCTAAATGATAGAGAATTGCACTGTGCAGAAATTTACATCCTTTTAAATTGTATGGAGGTTGAACCTTATGTTGCGTAAGTTCTCTGCTCAAATTACATTGTGTCTATAACTTATTATTTTTCATTCCATCTATAATGCTCCAATGGTCGTAATACAGACAATTTGACTCAGAATTAATCCAAAGATGTCCATATCTCACTGACATGGAGGTTGAAAAAGAACGAGAAAAATCATTCGCTTCTTGGCTGAAATATCGTGTAAGTATTATTACTACTCTTTCTCCTTGTTGGGTCAATGACAAATTCTGACTAGTGTGCTGTCCATATGTAGGTTGAAAATGATTTTATTACTGATCAAAGAATTCGAGTGATCAGTTATGGCCCATCGAAAGTTGCACGTACATATCCAGCATTTATTGTGAATGGGTATAGATTTCACACTAGACAATATGGGCAGAATAAGTCAACAATGAACAGCGGGGTATGTGTGAAAGGAAGTACATATAATGAAAACGAATGTGATTATTATGGTATTATTGAGGAGATCTTAGAATTGCAATATCTCGGAGATGACAACCATATATTTCTGTTAAAGTGTCATTGGTTTGATCCTAATTCTGTTCGAAATGACACAACATATGGGATTGTCGATATCAGACATAAGTCTAAATTGAATACTTATGATCCATTCATTTTGGCCGCACAAGCCCAGCAGGTCTATTATACAAAGTATCCATCGTCTAGAAATAAAGAAAGAAATGATTGGTGGGCAGTTTGCAAGGTTAAGACAAGGCTTTTCCCGGATTATGAGTTGGATTTGACTGAAACAGAGCAGTTGGATGTGAATGCCGAATTCTTTCAATCAGACTTGGGTGATGATGTAGACTTGCCTGCTTCTAGTGATGAATCTGTGGAGGCACCGTCTTTATCTAAAGAGAATGAAGTGGAGGAAGTCGATCCAGAACAACCAGAAATACAGTTGGGGGACTCCGAAGAGGAGGAATATATTAGTGATCAAAATGAATCTGATAATGAAGATGTGAATGCTGAATTTGTTATATCTCCAACATCTGAAGAAGAAATGGAGAATGTTTGATTAATGGTATACAATTTTATCTGGGAATTTTAATACTCTGTAACTTTCTTTCTTTCACTATTTGATGAATATGCATGTATTTTATTACCAGTTGAAGATATGGTTCGAGGACGGCGTGGGACTCCCAGAGGTGGGAGGGGAGAGGGTAGCGGGAGGAGATTTACTTCCGTTTCACCACCGGTAGTAGGTATGTATACTTTCCCTTCATAATGCATTGTAGTATTTGTTGAAAATAATTCATTATGTATTTGTGTTATCTGATTATTATTTTCACAGGACCCACGACCTCTACACCGTTACGACCGACCTCTGCACCGCTACCACCGGTAGTAGGTATGTATACTTTCATGTATAATGCATTGTAGTATTTGTTGAAAATAATTCTTTATGTTTTTGTGTTATCTGATTCTTATTTTCACAGGACCCACGACCTCTGCACATATACCACCGACCTCTGCACCGCTACCACCGGTAGTAGGTATGTATACTTTCCCTTCATAATGCATTGTAGTATTTGTTGAAAATAATTCATTATGTATTTGTGTTATCTGATTATTATTTTCACAGGACCCACGACCTCTACACCGTTACGACCGACCTCTGCACCGCTACCACCGGTAGTAGGTATGTATACTTTCATGTATAATGCATTGTAGTATTTGTTGAAAATAATTCTTTATGTTTTTGTGTTATCTGATTCTTATTTTCACAGGACCCACGACCTCTGCACCGTTACCACCGAGGGATGCACCGCTACCACCGGTAGTAGGTATGTATACTTTCATGTATAATTCATTTGAGTATTTGTTTAAAATAATTCTTTATGTTTTTGTGTTATCTGATTCTTATCCTTACAGGACCCACGGCCTCTGCACCGTTACCACTGACAACGGGTACATTGACGGCCTATGCACCGCCATCACACATGGCGAGTGGATCTACACCTCCCCCAGCTGAGTCAGGTATGTTCATTTGCATATTTATGTTTTTTTGATAGTTTGTTTTATTTATACTATTTAATTCGTATAGTACGTGCTGATGACGAGGCGAGTCATCATGAGGGGGAGGGCTGTTGTAATGAGACGATGCGGGCAGTGTGGATAAATGAAGGGTACGTAATGCATTATTTTTGTTATTTATTCGTCATTGTGGTATTAATATTTTTAATTTCAGGAATAAAATAGAGCCAGCCCAAGCATCACAATTTATTACAAAGACAATTCAAGCACATTTTCCAGGCCCCATCCATCGCTTTGCTGATTTTCCGATGGGTGTTCAGGATTTATTGTTCTCTATGTTCTTGGTATTTATCTTATTTTATCATATTAAGTCATTTTCAATTATTATTTTAACCCACTTTGTTATGTAACATATAAATTTTTGTTGTTGTTAATATATAGAGGAATCATCGATTCACAGAACATTCAGATGAGTTACGTGCTAGATTTGCATGGACAGCTACTGCAAGAGATAATTTCAAACATCTTATGTACAATGCCCGAAGATATGCAAAAAAAGCATGTGCAAGTACTGATAAGAACATATGGAAGGAGCATGGGCCTGTGTGGATGAGAAAGGAGTATTGGACAGAGCTGTGCAACATTTGGGAAGCGGAGAAATGGAATGCCAATTCAAACAAAGCAAAGCAAAACAGAGCAGCGCATCCTGAAGCGAATTTACACACGGGTGGCTCTGTCTCCTTTGCAACACATAAAGCGAGATTAGTAAGTACACTTCTACATATATAAATTTTTTGTTTCTATTATGAAACTGTGATTTATTTGAATAACAGGAAGCACAGTTAAAGCGGCCAGCTCAATTTCATGAACTTTTTGATCGAACTCATAAGAAGAAAGGGACAAATGCTTACATTAGTGAGAAAGCTCGGGAGGTAGCGGTAAGTGTATACATTAATAGTTTTCATTTAAGATTAAATTGTAGAATAATTTGGTTTTGTTTTTTTTTGGTTTTTGCAGGACTCATATAGTAGACGAATGGATGAGAGGTACGGGGATGACAGTCAGCGTCCAGAGTTGGATCCTGCCATTTGGGTTGCAGCATCTGGGGCACCCAAGAAAGGACATGTTTATGGTTTTGGACATAGCTTGGGCACGACTAGGGTGTTATCATCATGCTCGAGTTCGGTCTCACATGCGACCTCTCCATTTACCACACCAGCAGCCCCAGATGGTTCTTCCAGTGCCGCCCCGACCATGACTCCAGATATGTTTAGGCAGATCGTCAACGAGACCGTCTCTCAGAATATCTCTCAGAATATCTCAACCATCGTCGCTCAGACCGTCTCCCAGATGCTCACATCCTTGGGAATTGATAGTAGTAGAGCACCTCCTGCACCTCCTGCACAGCAGCCTCCGGTAAGTATTTTATTTGATTGATTTTCTATTTGTTAACTCTAAATATCATCTTACAAAATATAAGAATTTAGATTGAGGAGGGGAAAATATCATTTTCTTAACTCTAAATATCATCTTACACCTATCCTCTGGATATTAGAATCAACAGGCAGACTGTTCTGCAGGATTTTCCATAGGTGTATAGAGATTTTGGTTAGAACTGAAAGTGAAAAGATATGTATAAATTCTATTCACTTGAGTGGGGGAGGATACAGATCTATAAATATTCATAAAGCTAGAATAATATAAGGAAAGTAACATGTAGACATGAATAAAATATGCCAATTTAGGTGAAAAGATCTCCCCAAAGTCTGGTAACTGTCATGGCAGGAAGCCAGGAACAGCACCTCTAAGCAAAGGAAGGGCAGTTCATACAAAGGAGCATAGGTCATAAGTTACAAGAAGTTCATTTTCAGTGGGGAGATGAAAGTGACTTGTCAGAACTGACGGAATCCAAATCGGATGCCCGGTTTGAGCTCGGCGCTCAAACTTCATTTTTAAAATACACTTAGTTCAAATGAACTGTTAGGATGGGGCATTTGGTTCTAAAATCCGAAATACCGGTCGGATGGCCGTGCCGATCATTCCAATACGACCGGGGAGATGAAAGTGACTTGTCAGAACTGACGGAATCCAAATCGGATGCCCGGTTTGAGCTCGGCGCTCAAACTTCATTTTTAAAATACACTTAGTTCAAATGAACTGTTAGGACGGGGCATTTGGTTCTAAAATCTGAAATACCGGTCGGATGGTCGTGCCGATCATTCCAATACGACCGGGGAGATGAAAGTGACTTGTCAGAACTGACGGAATCCAAATCGGATGCCCGGTTTGAGCTCGGCGCTCAAACTTCATTTTTAAAATACACTTAGTTCAAATGAACTGTTAGGACGGGGCATTTGGTTCTAAAATCTGAAATACCGGTCGGATGGCCGTGCCGATCATTCCAATACGACCGGGGAGATGAAAGTGACTTGTCAGAACTGACGGAATCCAAATCGGATGCCCGGTTTGAGCTCGGCGCTCAAACTTCATTTTTAAAATACACTTAGTTCAAATGAACTGTTAGGACGGGGCATTTGGTTCTAAAATCTGAAATACCGGTCGGATGGTCGTGCCGATCATTCCAATACGACCGGGGAGATGAAAGTGACTTGTCAGAACTGACGGAATCCAAATCGGATGCCCGGTTTGAGCTCGGCGCTCAAACTTCATTTTTAAAATACACTTAGTTCAAATGAACTGTTAGGACGGGGCATTTGGTTCTAAAATCTGAAATACCGGTCGGATGGTCGTGCCGATCATTCCAATACGACCGGGGAGATGAAAGTGACTTGTCAGAACTGACGGAATCCAAATCGGATGCCCGGTTTGAGCTCGGCGCTCAAACTTCATTTTTAAAATACACTTAGTTCAAATGAACTGTTAGGACGGGTCCGGGGGTCTAAAATTCGAAATACCGGTCGGATGGCCGTGCCGATCATTCCAATACGACCGGGGAGATGAAAGTGACTTGTCAGAACTGACGGAATCCAAATCGGATGCCCGGTTTGAGCTCGGCGCTCAAACTTCATTTTTAAAATACACTTATTTCAAATGAACTGTTAGGACGGGTCCGGGGGTCTAAAATCTGAAATACCGGTCGGATGGCCGTGCCGGTCATTCCAATACGACCGGGGAGATGAAAGTGACTTGTCAGAACTGACGGAATCCAAATCGGATGCCCGGTTTGAGCTCGGCGCTCAAACTTCATTTTTAAAATACACTTAGTTCAAATGAACTGTTAGGACGGGTCCGGGGGTCTAAAATTCGAAATACCGGTCGGATGGCCGTGCCGATCATTCCAATACGACCGGGGAGATGAAAGTGACTTGTCAGAACTGACGGAATCCAAATCGGATGCCCGGTTTGAGCTCGGCGCTCAAACTTCATTTTTAAAATACACTTAGTTCAAATGAACTGTTAGGACGGGGCATTTGGTTCTAAAATCTGAAATACCGGTCGGATGGTCGTGCCGATCATTCCAATACGACCGGGGAGATGAAAGTGACTTGTCAGAACTGAC
Source organism: Amorphophallus konjac (assembly GCA_022559845.1). Lineage (NCBI taxonomy): Eukaryota > Viridiplantae > Streptophyta > Magnoliopsida > Alismatales > Araceae > Amorphophallus > Amorphophallus konjac. The sequence goes on from CM040121.1 coordinate 158,136,117, forward strand.
GGAATCCAAATCGGATGCCCGGTTTGAGCTCGGCGCTCAAACTTCATTTTTAAAATACACTTAGTTCAAATGAACTGTTAGGACGGGTCCGGGGGTCTAAAATTCGAAATACCGGTCGGATGGCCGTGCCGATCATTCCAATACGACCGGGGAGATGAAAGTGACTTGTCAGAACTGACGGAATCCAAATCGGATGCCCGGTTTGAGCTCGGCGCTCAAACTTCATTTTTAAAATACACTTATTTCAAATGAACTGTTAGGACGGGTCCGGGGGTCTAAAATCTGAAATACCGGTCGGATGGCCGTGCCGGTCATTCCAATACGACCGGGGAGATGAAAGTGACTTGTCAGAACTGACGGAATCCAAATCGGATGCCCGGTTTGAGCTCGGCGCTCAAACTTCATTTTTAAAATACACTTAGTTCAAATGAACTGTTAGGACGGGGCATTTGGTTCTAAAATCTGAAATACCGGTCGGATGGTCGTGCCGATCATTCCAATACGACCGGGGAGATGAAAGCGACTTGTCAGAACTGACGGAATCCAAATCGGATGCCCGGTTTGAGCTCGGCGCTCAAACTTCATTTTTAAAATACACTTAGTTCAAATGAACTGTTAGGACGGGTCCGGGGGTCTAAAATTCGAAATACCGGTCGGATGGCCGTGCCGATCATTCCAATACGACCGGGGAGATGAAAGTGACTTGTCAGAACTGACGGAATCCAAATCGGATGCCCGGTTTGAGCTCGGCGCTCAAACTTCATTTTTAAAATACACTTATTTCAAATGAACTGTTAGGACGGGTCCGGGGGTCTAAAATCTGAAATACCGGTCGGATGGCCGTGCCGGTCATTCCAATACGACCGGGGAGATGAAAGTGACTTGTCAGAACTGACGGAATCCAAATCGGATGCCCGGTTTGAGCTCGGCGCTCAAACTTCATTTTTAAAATACACTTAGTTCAAATGAACTGTTAGGACGGGGCATTTGGTTCTAAAATCTGAAATACCGGTCGGATGGCCGTGCCGATCATTCCAATACGACCGGGGAGATGAAAGTGACTTGTCAGAACTGACGGAATCCAAATCGGATGCCCGGTTTGAGCTCGGCGCTCAAACTTCATTTTTAAAATACACTTAGTTCAAATGAACTGTTAGGACGGGTCCGGGGGTCTAAAATTCGAAATACCGGTCGGATGGCCGTGCCGATCATTCCAATACGACCGGGGAGATGAAAGTGACTTGTCAGAACTGACGGAATCCAAATCGGATGCCCGGTTTGAGCTCGGCGCTCAAACTTCATTTTTAAAATACACTTATTTCAAATGAACTGTTAGGACGGGTCCGGGGGTCTAAAATCTGAAATACCGGTCGGATGGCCGTGCCGGTCATTCCAATACGACCGGGGAGATGAAAGTGACTTGTCAGAACTGACGGAATCCAAATCGGATGCCCGGTTTGAGCTCGGCGCTCAAACTTCATTTTTAAAATACACTTAGTTCAAATGAACTGTTAGGACGGGGCATTTGGTTCTAAAATTCGAAATACCGGTCGGATGGCCGTGCCGATCATTCCAATACGACCGGGGAGATGAAAGTGACTTGTCAGAACTGACGGAATCCAAATCGGATGCCCGGTTTGAGCTCGGCGCTCAAACTTCATTTTTAAAATACACTTAGTTCAAATGAACTGTTAGGACGGGTCCGGGGGTCTAAAATTCGAAATACCGGTCGGATGGCCGTGCCGATCATTCCAATACGACCGGGGAGATGAAAGTGACTTGTCAGAACTGACGGAATCCAAATCGGATGCCCGGTTTGAGCTCGGCGCTCAAACTTCATTTTTAAAATACAAGATGAAATTTGAACTTATATTGTGTGTGTGTATTTATATATATGAAAATGAGCTGGCTTAAACTATTGGCATACTCTTGTTAATGCTTGATTTCTTTATTAAGTCTTGTTAATGCTTGATTTCTTTATTAAGGATTTGATTATAATTTTTTTAAATGATATACAGGATCATCCGTCGCGAGATGTTGGACGAGACGACGACCAGGATGATGTTGGACGAGACGACGACCAGGATGAGACATATGTGGAGGATTTGTGATTTTATTTTAGTTGTGTATGTTGTCATTTTATTATTATGGATGTATGATTAATTTGTGATTTTATTTTAATTGTGTGTAATTTGAGGTTCGTGGAGATTGTGATCCGTGTAGTTGATTTATTATTGTTTTATGAAATTGTTATTTATCAGGTGCTTGTATGTGATGAATTTGAGATTTGTCGATATTGTTGTCTGTGTAGTTGATTTTATATTTATGTTATGAATTTGTTATTTATCAGGTAATTTATTTATCAGTTTAAATAAATTTTTAAAAAAAAATAATGCAAAATTAGCGACCGTATGGAGACTGAATTGCGACCGAATAGCGACTATAAATTATATTTCTTTTATTAAATAATTATACTTGGCGACCGACTAGCGACCGACTAGCCACCGAATAAATCCGATAGGTTAATTTTATTTTTAAAAATACAACATAATTAGAGACCGAATAGCGACCGAATTGAGACCGAATAAATCCGATAGGTTAATTTTATTTTTAAAAATACAACATAATTCGAGACCGAATAGCGACCGAATTGAGACCGACTTAATCCGATAGGTTAATTTTATTTTTTAAAATACAACAATTTTAGCGACCGAATAGAGACTGAATGGCGACCGAATTATTAGCGACCGGTGAGGCGACCGATTATAATCGGTCTCTGGTAACGACTGATACTGCGACCGAATTATGTCGGTCGCTATATAGCGACTATGATATAGCGACCGACATATTCGGTCGCTCGATAGTGTCTGTTCGGTCGCAATGCAGATTTGCGACCGATCTACGACTGAATAGCGACCGAATATGTCGGTCGCTATCCGCGATTTTTCTTGTAGTGGTTGACACCTCGGGTAGGTGTCGCGTAAGTGTTGACACCTCGGGTAAGTGTTGCATAGGTGTCGCGTAAGTGTTGACACCTCGGGTAAGTGTTGCGTAGGTGTCAACACTTGTTCAACACTTGTGCAACACCTATAATGCAAGTGTCGACATATGTATGACATATGTATGGAAGTGTTGACACGAGGTGTCAACACCTGCATTATATATATATATGGAAGTGTTATGTGAGGTGTTGACATTGAGTGATTTGGTAGATTAACATGTTAATTAAGCATGCTAATAGATTAGGTATGCTATTAGATTAGTTAATAAAGCTAATACATATTATTTATCTAGGTCATGAGACTAATACTTGCTAATTATCCAAGATTGAAGCTATTGCATGCTAATTATCCTCGTTGTGAAACTAATTACTTTACTAATTTTACTACTTTTCTTAGATTAAAGCTAATACATGATAACTATGAGGGTAACACATGCTCTATAAACGTGAAAGATCGCATGGAGATGAGCCTAAGACTAACTGCCTAGGCTAATCATCCTAGATTAGCTACTAGTTTAGTTAAAAATTGAGAACACCTACCTCTCTGAGACGACTGCGTATAGATGGAAGAAAAAGGGCAACTTTCTTCTGCAACGTCAGAGGAGGCTCCCCCTTCTCTGCAGCAAGTCTTCGGAAGAATGAAGGGAGTCTCAGTATAGGGAGTATTATAGCGTTGGAGGGGGACAAGATCCTACATAATTCGCATCTCAGTGCGATGCCAGCTCAAACGTCCAGCTCAAACCTACTATTCATGTATGTCCTTCAACTCAAACCTACTATTCATGTATGAGAAGGACAAATGCCAGGCATAAAAAGAAATGGTGGATGCTAGGATTTGAACCCTGGTCATTGGGTTGAAAGGCAAGTCACATAACCAACTACACTAGGAAGCCACTTGTTAAGTGAATACTCTTTACATATGATAGCTCCGCGTTCCAACTTCTTACTTAAGCTTCCCATAGAATTTATCTAATATTTTTTTATTTGAAAAATATTATTAATAATAAAAAAAATTTATACGGGGTGCTACACCCTCCCCTACTTAAAAGAATTTGGTCCCCAAATTCAATTGTATAAGGGTAAATTCAACTACATAAGGATACTGTAGAAAGTATAAGATACTTGCCTACTAAAATAGTTCTGGGTATCTTCTCTTCATAGATTCCTCGGTCTCCCAAGTTGCTTCTTGCTCCGAGCATCGATTCCATTGGATTTTTACCATAGGGATCGTCTTGCTCCTTAGAACTCGGATTTCTTGGTCGAGAATCTTTACTGGCCTTTGCTCATAGGTGAGGTCCTTCTGTATCACCAAGTCAGTGTGATCGATGACGTGGAGAGGATCGTGCACATACTTCTTCAGCATAGAAATATAGAATACATTGTGCACTTTCGATAGTTGAGGAGGTAAGGCAATGCGGTAAGCCACCTCGCCCACTCTTTCTAATACTTCAAATGGACCGATAAACCTTGGTGTAAGCTTGCCCTTAACACCGAATCTTCTAATACCTCAGCCGGGAGATACCTTAAGAAATACATGGTCACCCACTTGAAATTCTAAATCTCTCCTTCTGTTATCAGCATAAGATTTTTGCCTGCACTGAGCTACCTTGAGTCTCTCTCTAATAAGGTATATTTTTTCAGTTGAATCTCTAACCATATCTGGGCCTAGAAGTTGTCTTTCACCGACTTCATCCCAGCATATTGGAGATCGACAACTCCTGCCATAAAGTGCCTCGAAAGGTGCCATCTGGATACTGGGTTGGTAGCTGTTATTGTAGGCAAATTCGGCTAGGGATAAGTGGCCATGCCAGCTTCCGCCGAAATCTATAATACATGCCCTTAACATATCTTCAACAACCTGATTTGTTCTTTCAGTCTGACCATCTGTCTGGGGATGAAAAGTAATGCTAAAGTTGAGTTTCGTTCCCAGAGAATGTTGTAGACCCTTCCAAAAATGAGAAGTAAAGCGTGGGTCTCGATCAGATACTATAGACACAGGAATTCCATGCAATCTAGTAACCTCCTTGATATATAAGGCAGCAAGAACATCAATCGACCATCGACTCTTGATAGGCAAGAAATGAGCCGATTTAGTAAGGCGATCGATGATTACCCATGTTCCATCATGTCCGCCCCTAGACCTGGGCAAACCCATGATGAAGTCCATGCCGATGTCTTCCCATTTCCACTTGGGGATATCTAGTGGATGCAATCTTCCAACGGGCTTCTGATGTTCCGCCTTCACCTGTTGGCATGTCAAGCATCTAGACACGAAGTCTGCTATCTCCCTTTTCATATTGGGCCACCAAAAGGTTCTTTTTATGTCTTGGTACATCTTAGTGGCTCCAGGGTGGATCGTATACCTCGATCGGTGAGCTTCTTCAAGAATCCTCTTCTTCAGCTCAGGACTATCTGGTACACATGTCCGTTCATGGTATAATAATCTGTCATCGAGTGCCAACTTGAAACCATATTTCTCGTCCAGCTTTTCTTTTATTTCCACTAGGGTAGGATCTTCTTCTTGCAACCTCTTGATTTCAGCTAGCAAATCCGGATGTACACTTATGAGAGATAGAGTAATACACCTGTCATTCTCATCCATTCTTATATTGAGTTCAGAGAATTTTTTCAACAGCTTCCATTCTTGAACCATACAGTTGGTTACTAGGGCTCTCGGCTTCCGACTAAGGGCATCTGCTACGGAATTACCCTTACCAGGATGATATTGTATAGTGAAGTCGAAATCCTTGAGATACTCAAGCCAACGCCTTTGTCGCATGTTCAGCTCCCTCTGAGAGAATAGATATTTAAGGCTTTTATGATCGGAGTATATGGTGAATTGCTCTCCATAGAGATAGTGCCTCCAGATCTTTAAAGCCAATACCACTGCGGCTAGTTCCAAATCATGCACAGGGTAGTTTACTTCATGCTTCTTTAATTGCCGAGAAGAGTATGCAATGACTCTTCCATTCTGCATCAATACACATCCGAGGCCGATACCAGATGCATCGGTATATACCTCGTACTTCTCTCCTTTAATCGGTAGAGATAAGACCGGAGCAGTAGTCAAGAGATCCTTCAAAGTTAGGAAACTCTTCTCACAGTCTTCACTCCATTCATAAGGCACTTCCTTGAGAGTCAATCTGGTAAGTGGGACAGCAATCTTGGAGAAGTCCTTAATAAAACGCTGATAGTATCCAGCTAGACCCAAGAAGCTACGAATCTCCGTTGTATTCGTTGGTCGTCCCCAATTTTGTACAGCTTCGACCTTCGCAGGATCAACAGATATTCCATTCTTTGATATGACATGGCCTAAGAAGGACACTTCTTCAAGCCAGAACTGGCATTTGCTGAATTTGGCATATAGTTTGTTTTCTCGCAATATCTGTAATGCCTTCTTGAGATGCACTTCATGATCTTCTTTAGTTTTTGAATAGATCAATATATCATCGATAAAGACCACAATAAATTGGTCTAAATAAGGCCTGTAGATGCTGTTCATTAACTGCATAAAAGCTACGGGGGCATTTGTTAGTCCAAAAGGCATAACAGTAAATTCGTAATGCCCATACCTGCTTCGAAATATAGTTTTATATATGTCTTCTTCTTTGATCCTCAATTGGTGGTAACCAGACCGAAGATCAATCTTGGAGAAATAGTTAGCTCCAGACAATTGGTCAAACAGCTCGTCAATTCTCGGCAGCGGGTACTTGTTCTTGATTGTAAGATGGTTCAACTACCGATAATCGATGCATAGCCTCAATGTTCCATCCTTCTTTTTAACAAAGAGCACGGGTGCTCCCCAGAGGGAAGTACTCGGCCTAATGAATCCCTTTTTTAGTAAATCCATTAGTTGCTCTTTTAGCTCCTTCAACTCGGCGGGAGACATTCTATAGGGTGCCTTAGACACAGGACCGGCACAAGGAATAATGTCGATAGTGAACGACACTTCTCTTACTGGGGGTAAACCAGGTAATTCTTCTGGAAATACATCGGGAAAGTCCCGGATTACTCGAATGTCTTCCACTCTTGTCTTCTCGACTTCCGTGGTAGTCACAAAAGCTAAGAAAGCCACACATCCTTTATTCACAAGTTTGCTAGCTCGAAGAGCTGAGATGAGAGGGGATTTATTCCGAGGGCTAATATAAACTAACTCGAAATAATCTGCAAAAGTTATCTTGCCATGCCGGCAGTCTACCGTTGCTTGGTAGGTAGATAACCAGTCAGCTCCTAATATGGCGTCATAATGCTCCATATCAAGGCATATCAGGTCGAATGGCAGATTATTACCTTGGACCATACCCTCACAACTTGGGTAGTGATGCATGATATCAGACTTGTTTCCAAGAGGTGTAGATATTACTAAATCTAACCATTCAAGTTCTTTAGAAAGCGAGGCAGTAAATCTCTTGGAAACAAATGAATGAGTTGCTTCAGTATCAAATAGAACTTTTGTAGGTTTAGAGCAAACAGTTAATGTACCTTCCACGATTCCTCCTTCCATGAGTTCCGTCCCTTGAAGAGCTTGTAGACGGCCTTGTTTCTTTACCATACACTTCTCGTCTTTGTTGGCTTGTTCCTTCATCAAGGGGCAGTCAGGGATTTGATGCTCTCGACTCCCACATCGGAGACATGCTCCCAGTTTCCTCCAACATTTCTCAATCTTATGACCAGCCTTGTCACAATACTTGCATATTTCCTTGGAAGGTGTGATGCCGGAGGAAGGCTTATTATTGATTGTAGAGAAGGGCTTATTACTTTTTTGGAACTTCTTCTCTTTGGAAAATTCTCCTCCATTTAAGAATCGCTTTTTACCAAATGGTGGTTTGAAGTTTCCCATACTAGGGGCGGGTTCCTTCTTGTCCCTACCTCAAATCCTTTCAGAGAATTCAGTGGCATCTTCCAGCAATTGAGCACGCTGAACCATTTCCAAATAGACTTGGATGTCCATTGGCGCCAGTTGTGTAATATATTGGGGCCGTAGCCTGTTGAGGAATCTCCTTGCTTTCATCCTTTCCTTACACACCAAGTGGGGTGCATAACGGGAAAGTCTTGAGAATTGGGCCTCATATTCGGCCACCTTCAGGCTCCGTTGCTTTAATGAGGCAAATTCCGCGGCCTTCTTCTCTTGAACACGGTCAAAAAAATACTTGTTGTTGTAGTGTTCAACAAACTCCGCCCAGGTGACATGGTTGTCGGGCAGTGTTGCTTCTACGGATTCCCACCAGCATCGAGCATCCCATTCCAATTGGAACGTAGCCAATAGAACCTTCTCTGTATCCGTGCATTGCATTACACGGAAGATCCTCTCGATTTCCTTCAGCCAATTTTCGGCATCATCGGGGTCCACCGAACCCGTGAATCTTGGTGGGTTCATGTTACGAAAATCCCGGTGAAGGTCACCAGCTCCACGGTGAGCACCGCCAACACCGCCTTGCGCCACTTGCTGTAGCGCATGCGTAAGTCCCTGCACAGTGCGCTGCACCTCGCGCCATTGTGCTCTTTCAGCGGCCATAATCCTACAAAAGAATGAAGGTGTAATAAATATTGGGTTTCATTATTATGGGGTCAATTGTCATTGTTAAACTTAACCCTTGGCTTTACCCATCTCACCAGGTAAGATCTAAACCTATCCATAGACCATTCCATTAGACATTTATATCTTTGGACTCGAGTTTTTACCTAGGAAATTGAAATTCTAGGCTCTGATACCAAGAAAAGCTGTCACGTCTCGAGCGCGGAAGCTTACCCGTGGCGCGACAGTTTTATATAGAACCAAAGCGAACTAGCTATTCGATGGAATTCTTAATTTTGATAGTTATTAGAGTGCGCAAATAACTAAGATTTAACTTGAAATTAATACAAATAATCCAAGATGACAATTGTTACCACTAACCAAATGACAATTACACACATTTCTCGAGTCCGACTACTAGGCTTCAAGCCCTTATTACAGTTCTAATAAATTAGACTAATACAACTGACATCTGACATAACTGGATACAAATGACATAATTACTACACCATAATTAATAATACAACATGATAACTCCATTTCTACACTCATCACTCAGACTCATTCCCTTCCGAGTTCTGGCTGATATTCGCACTACCTGAAAAGGTTAGAAAATAACTAGATGAGCGAATCGCTCAGTAGGATTTACATCTCAAGTTCTAACATACTTTAAGTGAATTACCCATTTATTTAATGTAGGTAAACTATGCATGCAGACAGATAGATATCAAAGAATCGTAAAATCGATAGGAGTAGAAAGTGAGAGTATATAGATTGCACAATTTCAAGCAGCAGTAGCAAGTGATAGCAAATGATATCAGGCCAGTGATAACTGAGAAGTAATAACTGGAATAGCAACATGTTAATCAAGCTAGCAATAGTAAGCAAAGTAGTTTCAAGCATGTATAACTGGAATTGGCTATTTATAATGCATTCAAGTAAACACTTTTACCCTTCTACGGGTCTCAAGTCAATCAATCAAGTAATATCATGAGAATGAGTGGAATGCCTAAAGTCTAGCAAGCAAGTACTCCGGTGCAATGCCAAACACTGTGGTCAATAAACTCCCATGGGCACAAGTACCTTCGGGTGCTCCTCCCAGGACCAGACCGGGCCCTATATGCACAGCATTGGTCGTGTTTGTCGACATCCACTCTCATTTATAGCCAATATGGAATTTCAAGGATTGACCCGGTAGGATGTATATAAGGTGGATTATAGAATAGAATCCAAGGCGTATCGTTATGTAGGGACGAAGTAGGAGTAAAACCCGTAACGTTCGATACATGCTAATGACAATAGGAGTTTAAGACTAACTTGCTGGTGTTGACACAAATGTCGATATTAGTTATATATATATTATTTTTATCCAACATGTATATGTATATATATATCCGATTATAGAATTCTGTTCAATATAATGGAGGTTATAGGTATGTATATCTTCTGTCCGATATACATATATGAGTTAGCCAAAATGGTGATGTATTATAATAATCAGAGATTAATTATGAAAATAAGTGTTTATGTTGAATATAGTTCTAACTTGCTAAAAATGATATTAACATGTTGAGAATGAGTTTCATATGTTATTTTACTGGTAAGGTGATAAAAATAAATTTTTCATGCTGGATTTAATTTTTTTACATGCTGAAAATTAATTATTAACATGCTAAAATTAATTATTAACATGCTAAAATTAATTAACTTACTGATAGTATGATAAGATAAGGTTGCCATGCTGATTACAGAAATTTTTTGATAACAACATAATTTTATCATGCAAAAATTTATTTTTCTACATTTATTTGCTAATTATTTGATAGGAAAATAGAGTTATCATGCTGAAAAATAGTTTTAATACATTGAAAATAACTATAACATGCCAAAAATAATTATAACATGCTGGAATAATTTTACCATACTGGAAGAAATGTTATCATGCTAGAAGTAATTTTCATGCATCAATTTCCTACTTTATTTAATAGAAAAGTAAGTTTTATTTGCACAAAAATAGCTTTAAATAGATTTTAACATGCTGAAAATAATTTTTATATCTCAGTATGTATAAAATAATTCTATCATATTAGAAGTCACTTTTAAAATGCTGAAAATAGTTTTAACATGGTGGAGATAATTTTTAGTATGTATAAACTAATGTGGTGAAAATTAGATTTTTTCAAAAAAAATAATTTCATTCTACAAATATATATATATATATATATATACTCGGTAAGAATGAAGGAGTCTATTTTATATTATATTCTGTTCTCTATATATATTCGGTGAGAATGGAGGTGTAGACATTAGTTATATATATATATATATATATATATATATATATATATATTCGTGTCTAACAATATATAATGAAGGTGTTTTGTATATACAATTAATGGAAGTATATATATGAATTTATATACATATATAATGAAGGTGCTTTGTATATACAATTAATGAGAGTATATATATATATATATATTTATTTAAGGTGTCGGGTGTATATATGCACACTTGCATATGCAGGTGTTATATATATATACTGTTAATAGAGGTATAATGGAGGTTCATAAATTGTTCATACTTTATTTCACTTGTTAAGAGGCTTTACGGTGTTTTTCATTAAGTTCACTGCATGTGTCACACTAGTGTCGACACTTCCTGTTCATTTTTCGTCTATGTTGTACAGTTAATATTACAATGTTTTGTGTGTCGACACCGGTGTCTACACTTGTGTCGACACTTGTGTCGACACATGAGATTCTTCTACGGCTTACATATACCGTTAATATTGTATGTGTCGACACCTGTGTCGACACATGAGGTTCACGTACGTTGTTTTCATTACGTTTACAGTATGTGTCGACACTAGTGTCGACATTCACAATGTTTTGTGTGTGTCGACACCTGTGGTTCTATCTTCATGTTTATTATTAATTAAGTCTTGTTTTGGTTTAATCATCTTGTTAATCAAGTGTTTAAGGTTTTAATCCATGGTTTAATTTTAGTTTTGTGAACACTCTGGGTAAGTGTCGCGTAGGTGTCGCGTAAGTGTTGACACCTCGGGTAGGTGTCGCGTAAGTGTTGACACCTCGGGTAAGTGTTGCGTAGGTGTCGCGTAAGTGTTGACACCTCGGGTAAGTGTTGCGTAGCTGTCGCGTAAGTGTTGACACCTCGGGTAAGTGTTGCGTAGGTGTCAACACTTGTGCAACACTTGTGCAACACCTATAATGCAAGTGTCGACATATGTATGACATATGTATGGAAGTGTTGACACGAGGTGTCAACACCTGCATTATATATATATATATATATATATATATATATGGAAGTGTTATGTGAGGTGTTGACATTGAGTGATTTGGTAGATTAACATGTTAATTAAGCATGCTAATAGATTAGGTATGCTATTAGATTAGTTAATAAAGCTAATACATATTATTTATCTAGGTCATGAGACTAATACTTGCTAATTGTCCAAGATTGAAGCTATTGCATGCTAATTATCCTTGTTGTGAAACTAATTACTTTACTAATTTTACTACTTTTTTAGATTAAAGCTAATACATGATAACTATGAGGCTAACATATGCTGTATAAACGTGAAAGATCGCATGGAGATGAGCCTAAGACTAACTGCCTAGACTAATCATCCTAAATTAGCTACTAGTTTAGTTAAAAATTGAGAACACCTACCTCTCTGAGACTACAGCGTATAGATGGAAGAAAAAGGGCAGCTTTCTTCTGCAACGTCAGAGGAGGCTCCCCCTTCTCTGCAGCAAGTCTTCGGAAGAATAAAGGGAGTCTCAGTATAGGGAGTATTATAGCGTTGGAGGGGGACAAGATCCTACATAATTCGCATCTCAGTGCGATGCCAGCTCAAACGTCCAGCTCAAACCTACTATTCATGTATGTCCTTCAGCTCAAACCTACTATTCATGTATGAGAAGGACAAATGCCAGGCATAAAAAGTAATGGTGGATGCTAGGATTTGAACCCTGGTCATTGGGTTGAAAGGCAAGTCACATAACCAACTACACTAGGAAGCCACTTGTTAAGTGAATACTCTTTACATATGATAGCTCCGCGTTCCAACTTCTTACTTAAGCTTCCCATAGAATTTATCTAATATTTTTTTTATTTGAAAAATATTATTACTAATAAAAAAAAATTATACGGGGTGCTACAACCTTACGATCATTTGTCCTAGTAGCAACAGCTTCAATCCATTTTGAAACATAGTCCACCACCACCAAAATATATTCATTGCCAAATGAAGGTGAAAATGGTCCCATAAAATCTATTCCCCAAACATCAAAAATCTGTACTACCAGAATGGGACTGAGCGGCATCATATCTCTCCTTGAGTTGTTACCCACTGCTTGACACCTCATACCTGTTTTAGAAAATTCATAAGCATCCTTAAATAATGTGGGCCAATAGAATCCACTTTGTAACACTTTAGCCATAGTCTTTTTTCCAGAGAAATGTCCCCCACAAGCAAGATTATGACAAAAGTTCCAAACAGATTGTTGCTCCTCCTCGGGGACACATCTTCTTATAATCTGATCTGGACTCATGTGAAACAGCTCTGGGTCCTCTCAAAATAGTGTTTAACCTTTGAAAAGAACTGATCCTTCTCCTGCTTAGTCCACCCTCCCGGAATTTATCCTACCGCCAAGTAATTGACTATGTGAGCGTACCAGGGGGTTGAGGTGTGAGAAATGAAAAGAATTTACTCATCGGAGAAGGAATCAGACATAGGAGCACTTTCAGGAATCACTATCCTTGATAGATGATCAGCTATAACATTCTATAATCCCTTTTTGTCTCTTATTTTCAAATCAAACTCTTGTAGCAACAAAATCCACCGAATGAGATGGGGTTTAGCATCCTTTTTGGAAAGTAAATATCTCAAAGTCGAGTGATCGGAATAAACAATGACTTTTTCCCCTAACAGATATGAGCGAAATTTCTCCAGGGTGAAAATAACAGTTAACAATTCTTTCTTCGTGGTGGTGTAATTCAACTATGCGTCGGCGAGGGTGCGGCTCGCATAGTACATCACCACGGACTTCTTATCGACTCTCTGACCTAGGACAGCTCCAACAGCGTAGTCTGAAGCATCACACATGATCTCAAAAGGTAGCGACCAATCAAGAGATTGAAGAATTGGAGCTTGAGTTAAGGTCGCCTTTAAAGAATTAAACGCCTCAAGATAGGAATCATCTAAATTAAAAGGAGTGTCCTTGGCAAGCAATTGAGTGAGAGGACAAGCGATGGTGGAATATTTTTGGATGAATCTGTGATAGAATCCAGCATGGCTAAGAAAAGATCGAATCTGTTTGATAGAAGAAGGTGGAAGAAGATTAGAAATCAAATCAACATTGGCCTTATCAACCTCTATTCCTCTTTCTAAAACAACATGGTCTAAAACTATTCCTTCTCTCACCATAAAATGGCTCTTCTCCCAGCTTAACACAAGATTTGATTCAATGCACCTCTTTAGCACCTGAGTCATATTTTTCAGACAATTTTCAAAAGAAGTACCAAACACTGAAAAATCATCCATAAAAACATTCAAAAATTCACCCACCATTTCAGAAAAGATTGACATCATGCATCGCTAAAAAGGTGGTTGGGGCATTGCACAGCCCGAATGACATTCGTCTAAAAGCAACCGTGCCATAGGGGCATGTGAAGGTCATCTTTTCTTGATCTTCCGAGTAAATAGCAACCTGGTTATACCCGGAATAGCCATCCAAAAAGTAAAAATATTTTTTCCCAGCTAGTTTCTCCAAAATTTGTTCTACAAACGAGAGTGGGAAATGATCTTTCTTTGTTACTGAATTCAACTTTCTATAATCTATACAAACTCTCCACCATGTTTGCAATCGTGTAGGCACTTCTTCTCCTCTCTCATTTGTTACAACTGTCAGCCGTGACTTCTTTGGCACAACTTGCGTCGGGCTAACCCACTTACTATCTGAAATGGGATATATAATCTAGGCATCCAGTCACTTTACTACCTCCTTCTTGACCACCTCCTTCATGTTGGGATTCAGCCGGTGTTGTATTTCTCTGCTCGGCTTGGCATTGTCCTCCAAGTAAATTTAATGCATACACACATCCGGACTAATACCCTTCAAAACCGCCACAGACCAACCTATCTATCGCCCCCCTATGCTCCTTAAGGACATCTAAAAGTTAAGACTCCTAAGCAGAAGTTAGATTGGAAGCAATAATCACGGGCAGAGTTTGGTCACGACCTAGATAAGCATACTTTAAAGAATCCGGTAGAGGCTTCAATTCAAGAGCAGGCGGCTGATCCAAAGATGGAAGAATCGGTTCAGCTTGCAATGGAGGGAGTGGCTCTATCCTAGAGTAGGGTGCGGAAGAGAATAGAGAATCCTGCAGCATGCTACCCTCTTCTAAGGTATCCGTCACTTCATCTGGGTTTTCATCGATCACTTGCTCAAAAATATCAATAAGATTGCATTCCTCATCTTGTTCCGGATATTGGGATGCCCTAAAAACATTTAAGGATACCTTCTCACCTCCAAATGATATGTCCATCATTCCCGTGGCACAGTTTATATTGGCCTTTGCCGTAACTAGAAACGATCATCCCAAAATAATTGGAGTGTGCTTTAATTCTTGGGACGAAGCCATATCCAAAATAAGGAAATCCACCGGGAAATAGCATTCATGGACTTTCACAATCACATCTTCCAATAGACCCCTCGGAGTCTTCACGGACTAATCCTCCAGTTGAAGGATTATAGATGTGGGCTTCAACTCCCCCAGATCAAATTACTCATATATAAAGGTGGGCAATAAATTTACACTGCCTCCAAGGTCCAGTAATACTTTATCAAATGTAACTCCACCTATATCACATGAAATTAGAGGAGCTCTGGGGTCCTTCAACTTCTTAGGTAAATGATTCATCAAGACAACACTGACATCTTCAGATAGGCGGATCTTTTGAGTTATCACCTTTGGCTCCCTCTTTGGAGTGCACAGCTCTTTCGAAAACTTTGCATACACCGGCACATGCTTGATTGCATCCAAAAGTGGAATATTGACATTCACCGATTTAAATAATTCCACTAATTCTTCCTGTTGAACTAGCTTTTTCTTTTGAGCCTTCTACTTTAGAGCATCGAGAAAAGGGATCTTAGGAACATACTCTTGGGGACTTTCTTCATCAACATTTGCTTTTCCTTTATCCAGCTTCTTCTCTCCTTCCTCTGGCTTCTTCTTCTCTTGCACAATCATAGGCTCTTCATCTTCACTATCACTCTCCATGTGGGCTTCTTGGCCCTAATTGCTACCAATTCTCCTAGCCTGATAAGGATCATCTAAAATATTCCCGCTCCTAAGGATAGATATAGCCTTGGCGTTATCAAATTGAGGGCCTACAAGAGGGGGAGGCTGAGATTGGGTTGGTTGAGGAAGAATAGGAGGAGCTCTCTAAAGGAAGCCCAGGGGTTGATTCTTAGGATTAGCCACAGGTTGGCTAGGAAGTTGGCCGACCTCCATCCTCATGCTATTCGCAGCCAGTTGCCCTATTTGGTTCTCCAACTTGGAAATAGGCTGATGCTGAGTATGGATAAGTTGTTGGAGTTGTTCGAATTTGTCATCAAATTTAGGCTGAGTAGGAGGTGGTTGATATTGGGGTTGATGAAAACGATTAGAAGGATATTGATTATATGGGCCCTGAGAAAATGGAGTTTGATGATACGGGACCTGAGCTTGATGGAATGGGGGTTGAGGATATTGATGTTGAGCTTGTTGAAAAGGGGATTAAATTTTTTGGTGAGATTGACTTGGCACTTGAAAGAATTGTTTTGGAACGGCCTGGTTCGAGGGATTAGCTTGCATAGGTGGACCTTGTTGAGATTTTCAAGAAAAATTGGGGTGGTCTCTCCAACCTGGATTATAGGTGTTAGAATAAGGATCATAAGCAGGTTTAGACACACCCTGAGCAGCAAAGATCTGTTCTTGGATGAACGGGAGAAGTTGGGCCGTCGTAGGGCAATCAGTGATAGCATGGTTCAGGCTAGAACAAAGAGCACAAATTTCTTCATGGTTGGAAGCTGAGAATAGTTGAGGTTGAGGAGCAGAAGAAAAAGAAGGTTCCTGCCTAGATAATAACTGATCTAACTTCTGGGCAACCAAATCAACCTTTTCCATCTTCTGTGCCAACAAATCCATTTTGTTCAATTTCTGAGTTATGGCATTGATATCCATCTTGTTCTCACACTCACCTTGGCTCTTAACTTCATAAAGCCCACCCCTCTTAGATGGCCCAATCATTCTTTCATAAGATGATAGCGAGACATGACTGATAGAATTTTCACTAAGCATTTCAAATAAATTATAGGCCTCATCCTCGCTCTTACTCATAAATGCCCTCTCACATGAAGCATCCACCATGTGTCTATAATTTTCTGTCAAACCCTCATAGAATGCCTGGACAATTTGCCATCTTGATAATCCATGGTGGGGGCATTTCCTTAGCAGATCTTTCAATCTATCCTACACCTCATGGATTTGTTCTCCAGGGTTTTATGTGAATCTAGTTATAACTCTCCTCATGGTATTGGTTTGCCCTATGGGATAGAATTTCTTAAAAAATTCCTTTTGCATTTCTGCCCATGTATCTATGGATCTACCCAGGACACCTAACCAATATTTGGCTCTGTCTTTGAGTGAGAAAGGAAAGAGTGTCAATTTGAGAGTATCATCTGAAAAGTTTTAAATTTTCACAGTTGAGCAAATCTGGAGGAATTCACCAAGATATTTATAGGGATCTTCATTGGTATTGCCATAGAAGGATAGCAACATTTGAATGATACTTAATTTGATCTCATACTGAACCGCCTGGTTTTGGGGTGCTTGGACATAGAAGGACAGTTGGTATTGGTTAGACATGAAATAATCCTTCATCTGCTTGGAGACTTGTTGTGGGTTTTGGTCCGCCATGAGGCTAGGTTGTGGATGATTTCTAGAATGCACTAACCTCTCAATCTCACTAATGGACCCTAACAAATGTGGATGTAGGGATCTCCGACCTTGCATGCAATGCAAAAGGGCCCAAATTGATTTTTCTTTTCTTTTTTTTATGCAAATGAGTTTGAAAAATAATGCAATGAATCAAGCACTATATGAATGCAAAATGATGGTGAATTTTTTTTTTTTGAAAAGAAGAATTGGTACTCACTACTAAATTGGTCAACTGACTAGGTAAGAGGTGGAGTTATGGGAGACTCCCCCTACTTTCGTAGGGTCCTAATTAAATAACCACAATCTCACTTAGACATTTGCACAAAACCTCTAGCCTTAGATACCAATTTTCTAATAATAGTAATAAATTCTAAAACTTTTTTATGTGAAACTTTCTAAGGGTAATCTACCTTCAAGGTGCTTCTTGATATAACCGGCCCGACGTCTATGAGAGAATCCACGGGTGCGAGGACTTATGGAGATCTTGAAAAATGAAATTCTAATCTAAAGAGATGGAGTGCTCAATGGAGAGTCTTTCCAATTCCAAGAAGGGTGTAAGTAACCTAACTTGCCCTTGAGAAGGGGAAATAGAAGAGAAGAGAAAGGTTTTTTTTTTTCAAATGATGATGTAAGTAGATAAGAAATCAACTAGAATGTAAAATGCATGAAAATAATACAACTAGGATGAAGGCATGATAACATGATGAGATTTTTTTCTGTTTTCTGATTTTTTTAGAGAATTTTTTTTATGATTTTTTTTCAAAAAGAGATAAATGAAAGAAGCTATCAACTAAAAATAACAACTAACATGCAACTCTACTGAAAAATAAAGCCTAAAATCATGTTTTTGAAATTTTCTAGATTTCTAATTTTTTTAGATTTTTCAAGAATTTTTTTCATATTTTTTGAAAATTTTCAGAAATTAGAAAAACATGACCTTTTCTTACGTTTATTGACCTTTTAGCGACGTTTGAATTTCCTGGATTTTCTGTTTTTCTACTTTCTGTGATAGTTTCAGGTTTTAGCGATGCTTCCTATGACAGTTTATTTCTTGGGATTTTCAGGTCTGAATTTTTGTGGATTTTTTGATTTTTTTTATTTTTCCTACAAAATAAAAACAAAAAAAATTAGTATTCACATATATACATCAAGCACAAGAAATTCCAACCATTAAAAATAATTTCCTCCCCGACAGCGGTGCCTAAAATTGATAGCCACTAAACTCGTCGTTGAAAAGCCGTGTCACAATTTCAAAAATTAACCGAACTCACTCACTTAAAAAGATTTGAATTAGAATAAAGTAGTAAGAATGGGTCGATCCCACGGAGAAGAAATATTTCTTTTTGAAGCAAGTTAGAAAATACTTATGTTTTGAAAATCACGTTTTGAGTGAGCTTAAACTAATGAAAAGGAAAATTACATGAAAATAAATTATCTAAAGAATATGAGAGGGTTAAAGAAAAGAATTTGGAAAGAGATAGAAAGAGAACTAGAAAGACACAATTGCACCAAAGATTGAATTTTTATTACTATGAAAGTGGCAATTACAACTTGTAATGAAAATAAAACGAGTAAAAGAAGAAGTGAAGCCAAGAAAGTTGGATGAAGAGCGCCGACGTCTCCTTGCCAAGCTTTTGAGTGAACCGCTCCGCCGTGGAGTTAGATGCTGTCGAGAGGATCAAAGGAAGAAGATCCGCCAAAGGGGTTTAGATGAATAATGGAGAAGAGAGAAATAGATAGAAGAGAAAGAAGAAAACTTAAAAACAAATATATGTGGGTGTGTGAGTGTGTTGTGAAGAAAGTGAAGAGAGAGAGAGAGAGGTGGGGTATGGGAAGAAGAAAACTTAGTAAAATAGAAAAAAAAATAGAGAATAAGATGAAAGAAAATAACTTAAAAAATAGAGAGATTTAGAGGTTATGGAAGAAGAGAAAGTTGAAGAGCTTGAGGAGATGAAGAAAATTGTTGAAGAACGTAGAGGGAGATGAGAATCAGAAGAGTGTAAAAACTGAGCGAGAAGAACTATAAAAACCCATAGATGAACAGTAAAAAGTGGAGAATCGTGCTTTAAAAATCAGAGAATAAGTTGAAAACGGAGGAGAATTAGAGAAAGAGGAAGAAGAAGAAATTACATAGAATTTGAAAACGAAGAACTTTGTAGATGAAAGCTAATTGAAAGGAAGACCAGAAAAGTATGAAAATAGGCTTAGAAGAAAGGCTAACTTCCCCCACGGTGACTCTCAGACGGTATTTATAGGGTGCAGAAGCTTTCACGGCCGTGGCTCTTTGGATTCTAGCGTCGATTAGTTGAACAAATTAGGTCTCTTGCCTTAGATAGAGTCCTCCTTCATCCAAACATGGAACGATCACAACGATCGTGGCAAGATTGCTTCAAAGAGACCTTCCTACTTTTATTTCTGTTTCCAAAAGAAATGGCATACAACCTTGTGGGCGCACATTAAAATGGCGTCTTCCACAATGTTCGCTCATACTTATTTCCTCATTTTGATATTTTTTTCTTTTTTCCATAAATCCAAGAAATGGCCACTGTGCAGACATGCGCTAATTCTTTTTCCATTGTTCTCGATTTTCTTTCTGATTTTCCGTACAATTGAATGAGCGCCCTTTTGACCGGTCGTTCATTCTTTCTCCATGAATTAGCAACTGCGTGAGCGGTCACATATTCTTTTTTTTATTTTCTAGCTTTTATTTTTTTCTATTTTCATCAAATGAAATAGCGCCTGCATACACGGTCGCAAATTCCTTTTTTTCTCTTTTTTCTTCTTTTTTTGTCAAACAAATGGGCGCCCGTTTGCTCAATCGCTAATTCTTTTTTCATAAAAATCTTCAAAAATTGGCGTCTGACCATATGGTTGCTATTTCCTGAAAATTCAGAAAATATAAAATACTCAATATTCTTCATTTCAAAATAAATTGCAATAATTATATATTTTCCTAAATATTTCTCATTAATGCAAGCTCAAATTAATGGTGAGAATGAGATTTGTCCATATTAATGCATAACTATGCTCATTAAATGCTCAAAAATGATGAATGTGATGCAAATTATAACATGAAATATAGCACTTATCAGTGTGCAGGGAGAGGGAAAGAGCTAAGAGGGGAAGAGGAGGCCACGGTGTTGCTGAGAGAGAGAGAAGCTGCTGAGAGAGAGAGAGAGAACTGCGGAGGGAGGTTGGCAAGGAGAGAAGACTCGCGATCGTGGCTAGAGAGAGAGAGAAAAAAATGGAGGGAAGGGGAGAGGAACAAGGAGAGGAGAAGAAGAAGGGGGAGAGGGAAGACGCCCGGAGGGGGGGCATGTGTTAGAGAGAAGTGGAACGGAGATAGGGGGACCGGGTGCAACAGTGTGTGCGTGTGTGCAGGGTAGAGGGAGCGAAAGAGACACGGTTGTGGTGTAGTGCTGCAGAGGCGACGGCGAGAAGAGAATAGGATGAGAGAGAGAGAGAGCCTACGGGGGGTGCTATGAAGGTGGAGTGAGAAAGAGAGAGAGGGATTGGTGAGAAGAGCAAGCGGAGGAGGGGGAAGAATGGTCGTGATGCCCCTATTCCAAACAGGGGCGCCGGACCTGGGAAGAGTGAAGGGAGAAGGAGCAGAAGAAAAGGGAAAGGGAAGGAGGAGAAAGGACAAGAAGAAGGAGGGGTTGATGAGCAGAGGGAGAGATCGGCCGGGGAAGAGAAGTCCCGAGGGGGAGGAGGAGTTCTGGGTTCTTGTAGGGGCTGGGGGATTGGCGAGGCGACAGCCTCCGACACATCTGCCGCTATCCACACATGCCCCTGTAGCCACTATTCCTGAGTCCACGTTTGCCCATACGGTTGCTGTGCCGGAGTCCGCTTGCGCATGAGGGTGAGGAGGACCCATGCGAGCCCGTTGTGTGCTGGCGAAGGGAGCCTACACAAGGTTTTTAAAAGTGAAAAAAATTATACATGAGCCCCTCAAAAGAAAAGTTTTATCAAGGAATATATATTTTACCATTTGCCCCCATTCATAGTGAATTTTGTAAACAAAATAAAGTGTGTTTGTTTATTATTTTTTTAAATGATCTTATAAAAATTTAATTATGTAATTTTTTGTTTATTATAAACATGCCTCAGGTCCCATTAATTGTAGAAAAATCTTTATTTTATGTGAGACCGAAATTATCATGTAAAATTACATAATTAACTTCGTTAAAGCCCAAAAAATAACGTGTGTGATATAAATAAATATAGACAAATAAGCGCTTATCAGACGTGCAGCATCATTTGTACAAGAAATGGTTCATGCAAGGTTAGATGAATTGCACATGTTATGGTGAGGATGTCTTGTCGTATGACCCCGACAATGTTGCAAGCACAAGTAGATATGTGGATATGGTTGTAGATGTTGTTGGTCCCAGTTTTAATGTTCATGTGGAACATGCATACCAGGAAGAAGCACCGAATGAGATAACTGAAAGATTTTATGAACTACTTAGGGATGCTGATGAGACGCTATGAGATGGTTGTCAAAACACACTCGGTTGTCTGCGATCTCACAGTTGATGAACTTGAAATCTGAATTTCATATCAGTGTGAATTATTTTGACCGTCTCCTCCCCATTAAGAGTATGTTGCCTCGAGATGAGAAGTTGCTTGAAAATTTTTACCTTGCAAAGAAGATGGTCAATTAGTTAGGGCTTAGATATGTGAAAATAGATGCATTCCCTAATCACTGTATGTTATATTACAAAGAAGATGCAGATAAGAGATCATGTTTTATTTATCATCATGATAGATTCAAGCCTAAGAGAAGGGACAATTCAAAGCAAGAAAATATACCTTACAAGTCATTGTGATACTTCCCTCTTATGCCTAGACTGTAGCAGATGTATATAACCTCAAAGATAGCTCGGCATACGAGATGGCACGTAAAAAGAGTATGCGTACTAATCATGATATAATTAGTCATCCTACTAATGGCGAAGCTTAGACTCACTTCAGCCATGCTCATTCTACTTTCTCAAGGGAGCAGCATAATGTTAGGCTAGTTTTATGCACATATGACTTCAATACATTTGATGGTTCAGTGGCATCTTAGTCTTGTTGGTGTTGTGCCTCTTAGGCACAAGCATGTGCTATGTTGCTTTGATGATAGCAATGCTATTTGGTTTTGATGATAACAAGACAGTGAGTGCATTTGAGTGCATTTGATATTGTATTTTGATGATAGCAATGTTATTGTGTTTTGATGATTGCAATAAACAAAGTGCATCTCTGTGCATTCTTATTCTTGAGCATTCTGCATATGATAGTAACATGAATGATGATGTTTAGCATTGATGGCATTTGTTCTTTATATATATGCATTTCATTCTGTCAGATATCATGTCTCTACATGTATCTACAGTCTGAACAGTAGTGGGTCGACCCACCCTTGCTGATGCGTCGACCCATCAGAACATTGATTGTTTGGGTAGCAAAGTCTATACACTGCAGGGTAAAGCCCAATGTCTAGGCATTGCTGCATCGCTTGCATTTCAGAGTCTATACATTGGTTTTGTCATGCACATAGACTTCCAAGTCTATACATTCCTGCATTAGTGTGCTTCACGCTTTGTTCATGGCTGAGAGTCTATACACTGGGCTTGAAGTGTATACATTGAGCGTCTCAATGAGCATCTCATGTAAGTCCATACATTCATAGTGCATAGGCTAGACAACATTGGCCAAGTCTATACATTGGCTGTCGGTTGCAAAGTCTACACATCAGACTACATTATGCATGTTTGAGTTGAAGTCTATACAGAGTCTGCATCCTCTAAAGTCTGTACATCCGATTGCCTTTGCTTTGGTCAAGTCTGTACAGCCAGGGAGACTGTTAAGTCTATACATTCCTTCACGGTAGCTGGCACGAGGTGAAGTCTGTACAATGGTCATAACTTTCCAAGTTTGTACATTGGCCTCCATGCCTCAAGTCTCTACATCGGATTGTTTGGCCAAGTCTGTACA
The DNA here is from genome assembly GCA_022559845.1 of Amorphophallus konjac. Lineage (NCBI taxonomy): Eukaryota > Viridiplantae > Streptophyta > Magnoliopsida > Alismatales > Araceae > Amorphophallus > Amorphophallus konjac. The sequence continues at coordinate 158,159,630 of CM040121.1, forward strand.
GCCAACGCCTTCATTGATTCCAAGTCTGGACACTAGGCTTCAGGCGTTCCAAGTATGCACATTGATTCAGGTTCTCCAAGTCTATACAATGAAGTCTGAACATTGCATTTGCATTCACAATGTCTTCACATCTGCAAGTCTAGACATTGGAAAGTCTATACAGACTTCAGCGTCTCATTTAGCGTCTAAGGCAAAGTCTACACGTTGCTACAGTAACGCAAGTCTATACATTGTCCTAGGCTAAGTGTGTACATCCTTCCAAGCTTCAAGTCTACACATTGGGTTTTCAGGCTTCAACTCTATACATTCGGTTGTTAAACCTTGAGTCTATACACTCGATTGTTAGGTCTTCAACCCTATACATTCAATTTTTAGGCCCAAGTCTATACACTCGTTGTTAGAGGCCTGAACTTAACTGAAGTCTATACACTGGACCTTGTTTTACCAAGTCTGTACACTCGCTGCACTGTTCAAGTCCATACACTGGCAGCTCTACTTAAGTATATACACTCGTCTGAACTAAGTTCATTTTCCTCTGTCTGTCTGCAGATGATTCAGGCCATCAAGACTTGGCACGTGATCCAAGAGGCTGAAATGCTGACACGTGGACACAGCAGTTCAAACAATCAAGAAAGAAGCTCCTGGATTATTCTGGTGCGTCAACGCATTGATCAAGTAGCGTGGACGCAGCAGTTCAAGTATCCCTTATTGCAACCTCTGGAGTACATTGGCAGCATCGACGCTGCAGCTCCATGCGTCAACGCAGCATGCTGAGAGCGTCAACGCAGCACATCTATCTGCTGAAGACCTGATCACTGGATCACCTACGCGTCAACGCAGCAGTGGAGCAGCGTCGATGCAACAGTTAAAAAGGCTAGGCTAGTTGCTCACTGGAACGCATCAATGCGTCAACACCACGGGTTGGAAGCGTCGACGCAGCAGTTAAAAAGGCTAGGCTGTTTGTTCACTGGAACGTATCAATGCGTCAACGCAGCAAACTGATGGAGTCAACGCAGCAGACACTACAAGAAAAAGTGGCTATAGCGACCGAATTAGCGACCGATTTAATCGGTCGCTAGTCGGTCCCAAATAGAGACCAATTCGGAGACCGAAATAATCGGTCGCATAACCGAGACCGTTTCAGCGACCGCATGTATATCGGTCGCTAATCGGTCTCTATTATTGCGACCGAATTAACTTCGGTCTCCAGTCGGTCGCTGATGCCGTTATACTTCCTACTACGACCCCCGCCCGCCCGAGCCCTCCCGCCCGAGCCCCCCCCCTCCCGCCCGAGCCCCCCCTCCCGAGCCCCCTTCCCCTGCGGCCCCCTCTCCGCCCTAGCCCCCCTCCCCGCTCCCGCCCGAGCCCCCTCCGCCGGAGCCCCCCCTCCGCCCGAGCCCTCCCGCCCGAGCCCCCCTCCTCCGCCGGAGCCCCCCTCCCCGTGCTGCCTCCCGCCCGAGCCCCCCTCCGCCGGAGCCCGTCGCCGCGCCGCTCGCGTCGAGTCGCCGTCGCCGCTCGCCCTGCCGTCGTCGCCCTCCGCAGGTACCTCTCTCTCTCTCTCTCTCTCTCTCTCTCTCTCCCTTCCCCCTCCGTCACCGGCCTGCTCCCCTCCCCCGCCGGCCTACTCCCCTCCCCCCTGCGGCCCCGTCGCCGGCTTGCTCCCCTCCCCTCCCCCCTGCGGCCTGCGCCCCCGTCCCCCTCAGATCTCCTTCCCATCCCCATGCCCCTCCCCCTCCGGCCTGACCCCTCTGATCCCCCTCCCCTTCCCGTCCCACTCCGCCTCCCCCTCTGCCTCCGACGGTCTCCTCCCTTCCTCCCCTTCCCGTGTCCCCCTCTGCCTCCCCCTCCCCTTCCGATTTTGTTCCCAGTTGTGTTGGTCATGTGTTGCAGAAGAAGACAGCGGAGCTATCCTCCGAAGAGGCTACTCCCAGGCATTGTCTCCATCAAAGTGGCATCAGATAACCAGGTTCGATTCGTTCGATCGTGTTTAAGGTTCATTGTTTTGTTGGTTAAAAGTTTACCTTCCAAATATTATCACGTAGTTGCTGTGTTTGAATAATCTAAAAATCATCCTAAGTACAATTTTAATGAACTATAATGAATTTTTTTGTAAACTTATGAACAAAGATTGAATAGGTCAGGTTAGAGTGAGCTACAACATACATTTACTTCAAAATTGGACTTTGCAAGGGACAGTAGCAGTGAAAACAAAGTCTGCATGTATCTCTCATCAAAGAGGTGGATTTGGGGGCCGGCCGGGTAAGAGACAAAAGTAGAGGAAGATCTATTTGTTAGCGGGCAAAAGTCAACCTATGATGGAACAGGTAATTGTTATTCAACATTCAATGTAAATATTGTAAAAAAAATGTACCAGAGATATTGCTGGGAAAAGATAAAAGGAACGTATAAATATGTAGCCGAAGAAAAAGAACACCGGGCATAAGCTAACATCTCTCTTATCTACTTCTACATTCAAGTAGCTTCAAATTGTGCTGACACTGCTGTAGGCCTTTTTGGAATGTCTGGCAGCCTGGATAAGTAAAATATAAACTTTATTTTGTTTCCTCATGGGTAATTTTTTATAAATAAACTCATTCATACTGGTGCCAGACTACTTAAGGAGCAATAACATTCCATGCAGCTCCTTTCAAGTTTTAAAGTTTCTTTTCTACGAAGCAAAGTGACTAGTGTAAATCATCTCTGGGTCATTGATGCTATTTGGTCTGTGTTATGCTATTTACTCCTATTAACAAGTGTTGTTGGCAAGCGTTTAACCAGTACAGGATTTCTGAGGTCATGCTTACACTTTTTGAAATTACAATCAATAGTTTCTCCAGATAATGATGATATGAAGTATGCTTCTCTGCTGGCTGTGATGGCACTTTTAATTACCTTGTTGTTTTCGTCTATTCTTGGAATGTTTCTGCAACTGTTAACCAGGTATATTAACATGTTCATGCTTTTACCTTTTCGACATGCTTTTAGGGTGCTTATTAGACCACATCCTGCAATCTGGCGTTTGGTCCATGGGATGGCTGTAACTTACCTTGTAGCACTTACCTTTTTGCTTTTCCAGGTTTGCGACCCTTCCACGCATTTGCTTCGTGCTTGTGTCAATGATTGCAAGATTTCATCCCAAGCATTGAATTGGTATGCACTTTTTCCTACCGGTTTTACCTGTTTGACTTTCTCTATATTGTAATGGTCATAATGTTGTGCATGGATGTCGAAGTGCTTGTTGATCTGGTGTAACATTGGGCTTATTATTTACTCTTGTTTTCAAAGTGGTTTAATGTGACTTAATATATCTCATTATCCATAACTTTGCATGTAGAAAGCACCCTTTAGTTAGTTTTCATTTCTATTGTGTAATCCTTTTTCGGGGATTTTGAATGTGATATATTACTCTTATTGAATTTCACATTTTAAAGTTTTCTTCAATTACATACTGTTTTTGTCACATCCCAAAATGGTTGATTTAAAATATAAAAAGAAAGCCTTTTTGTATATTATATAAATAACACTGCTGGTGTAGTTACATTATTTATTTATGAATCACAATGCTTAAAACATTAAAAAATGAAACGAGTCTAGCAACGTCTAAGTTATCTTCTCAAACTCTCAATCCTTGCCTTATGCCCCCACCATGCCTTGCCATATTGCTCCCTAGATGGTAAAAATTTATGAGCTGAAGACAGCCCAGTAGGTTTACCTCAATGTGGAATCCAAGTAAAAATGAACTGTGTGATAATATATCATTGAGAACAAGAAATTCATGAATTACACACAGCAATATGACAAGTAATATAAACTTTCCTGTGGTACCGATGATATATGTGAATGGGCATTCAATAACCAGAGATAATGTCACATCCATGATGTCAAACAAATAAACATTAAAGAGAATCGATTTAACTGGCCCCGTACATTGGCAGTGCATGCTTGACCACCTACTGTGCTAGTCATTATTAATAACCAGAGATAATGTGACGGCCGCTTCCCACGGGCCCGAGACACTGCACCCAGTAGACAGGACTCCACGTCCCAAACAATTAAGGCATTCTACATCAAATTGCAACAATGGGAACGAATGCCGCCAGGCTCAATAACAGAAAAGATTTGATTGCTCCTCCAGCCCTACCAGTGAAGGTGATTATGGAATAACGTTTCTGCTTCTCTTCAACAACCTGTCATGGAGGTCACGATCAAACTTGCCTGCCGGTTGCTAGCTCTTGGCATCTTCCATGTCATAGCTGTCTGTGATCACTGACATGTCTTGCACACGAGCGTATTATACCATACTTCTTTATGTTCTCTCTTTGTCAACCTGGATGAACATGATATTGCAACATGGTAGCAGAACCCAGAATGGCACTGGCTACTTTCACTACCATGTAAATACTGTTCTCCATATCCATACTTTTGAGGAAATAATCTTGATGCACCCTCATTTGTATAACCACAACTGAGAATTTTCTGATTTTAATCAATGCAGTTTGATTTATGTAATAAAAACCAAAAACGTTTTTAGACCCAGGAAAATGGACACAATCGATCCATGTCTACTTAATGAACACACGAACATCAGTACACAAGAAAGTGATTTCTTGTTTCGACAATAGACCACACTGGAAAAGATTACTCCGTGGTTGTCAGTGATGCTTCATCATTGGCTTCTCTTCATGTCGTAGAGAACGCAGGCATCAGCTGCTGTTTTCATCTGAAACAGGCAGGAAACATAATAAGACTCGTGCAAAAGAAACGAGAAACATGAAGTGATCTCATGATATCAAGAAACTAAATGCAGCATCCACTGATTATAAAGCAAAGGCAGTTCTAGATAGCTGCATGGAACTGCTGACTTAGTACACAGTAAGTTATCCCGTCAGTAATCCATGAAGTTGGTGTTGCATTTCAACCTAGACGTACCAGACAACAATGTGCAAGAAGTTTCTTGATACTCAAGCCTATATCTCTTCTAGCCAGTACGACAGTTAAACCCATTGCAAAGAGACTGGCGAATAGAGAATGTTGATATTCAACCTCTTTTCTCCATAAACGCTTTTGTCAATGCTCAGTCTGGCACTGGGCTTTAATATACCAGGAGCAACAATGTGTACAGGATCTTACATGAGGTGAACCAACCTAAAATTTGCAAGAATCTTTATCTTGGCAGCAAAATGAACGGGTAAAGGATATGTAAAGAGGCAAAATATGACCTGTATGATGTTAACTACTTGCTTGATGGCCCACCCCACCAAGGCAAACACGAGGGGTACCAAAAGAGGTGACCTCTGTTTCACGTTCTCCACAAAAACCTGGAACAAGAGTAATGTAAACAAAGTGAAGATATTGACAGCGGTTGTTCAAGGCATGAGTGCTTCTGAGGGAAACATTGATGTTAGGCTGGCTGCAACTCGAGCTCTGCATAATTCTTTGGGATTTGCTCAGGCAAACTTCGGGAATGATATGGAGAGGGATTATATCATGAGAGTCATTTGTGAAGCTACTCTGTCCCCTGAGGTGAAGATACGGCAGGCTGCATTCGAATGCTTGGTCTCCATATCCTCCATGTATTATGAGAAGCTTGCATCGTATATGAAGGAGTTTGGAATCTTGCAATGGCTGGAGGAACATGCTTGGGTTTGGTTGCACGGACCGTGGGAGATGACATTGTGCCTCTTGTTATGCCATTCATAGAAGAAAACATTAACAAACCTGAATGGAGGCAGCGAGAAGCAGCAACTTATGCATTTGGTTCTAAAATCTGAAATACCGGTCGGATGGCCGTGCCGGTCATTCCAATACGACCGGGGAGATGAAAGTGACTTGTCAGAACTGACAGAATCCAAATCGGATGCCCGGTTTGAGCTCGGCGCTCAAACTTCATTTTTAAAATACACTTAGTTCAAATGAACTGTTAGGACGGGTCCGGGGGTCTAAAATTCGAAATACCGGTCGGATGGCCGTGCCGATCATTCCAATACGACCGGGGAGATGAAAGTGACTTGTCAGAACTGACGGAATCCAAATCGGATGCCCGGTTTGAGCTCGGCGCTCAAACTTCATTTTTAAAATACACTTAGTTCAAATGAACTGTTAGGACGGGGCATTTGGTTCTAAAATCTGAAATACCGGTCGGATGGCCGTGCCGATCATTCCAATACGACCGGGGAGATGAAAGTGACTTGTCAGAACTGACGGAATCCAAATCGGATGCCCGGTTTGAGCTCGGCGCTCAAACTTCATTTTTAAATTACACTTAGTTCAAATGAACTGTTAGGACGGGTCCGGGGGTCTAAAATTCGAAATACCGGTCGGATGGCCGTGCCGATCATTCCAATACGACCGGGGAGATGAAAGTGACTTGTCAGAACTGACGGAATCCAAATCGGATGCCCGGTTTGAGCTCGGCGCTCAAACTTCATTTTTAAAATACACTTAGTTCAAATGAACTGTTAGGACGGGGCATTTGGTTCTAAAATCTAAATACCGGTCGGATGGCCGTGCCGATCATTCCAATACGACCGGGGAGATGAAAGTGACTTGTCAGAACTGACGGAATCCAAATCGGATGCCCGGTTTGAGCTCGGCGCTCAAACTTCATTTTTAAAATACACTTATTTCAAATGAACTGTTAGGACGGGTCCGGGGGTCTAAAATCTGAAATACCGGTCGGATGGCCGTGCCGGTCATTCCAATACGACCGGGGAGATGAAAGTGACTTGTCAGAACTGACGGAATCCAAATCGGATGCCCGGTTTGAGCTCGGCGCTCAAACTTCATTTTTAAAATACACTTAGTTCAAATGAACTGTTAGGACGGGGCATTTGGTTCTAAAATCTGAAATACCGGTCGGATGGCCGTGCCGATCATTCCAATACGACCGGGGAGATGAAAGTGACTTGTCAGAACTGACGGAATCCAAATCGGATGCCCGGTTTGAGCTCGGCGCTCAAACTTCATTTTTAAAATACACTTAGTTCAAATGAACTGTTAGGACGGGTCCGGGGGTCTAAAATTCGAAATACCGGTCGGATGGCCGTGCCGATCATTCCAATACGACCGGGGAGATGAAAGTGACTTGTCAGAACTGACGGAATCCAAATCGGATGCCCGGTTTGAGCTCGGCGCTCAAACTTCATTTTTAAAATACAAGATGAAATTTGAACTTATATTGTGTGTGTGTATTTATATATATGAAAATGAGCTGGCTTAAACTATTGGCATACTCTTGTTAATGCTTGATTTCTTTATTAAGTCTTGTTAATGCTTGATTTCTTTATTAAGGATTTGATTATAATTTTTTTAAATGATATACAGGATCATCCGTCGCGAGATGTTGGACGAGACGACGACCAGGATGATGTTGGACGAGACGACGACCAGGATGAGACATATGTGGAGGATTTGTGATTTTATTTTAGTTGTGTATGTTGTCATTTTATTATTATGGATGTATGATTAATTTGTGATTTTATTTTAATTGTGTGTAATTTGAGGTTCGTGGAGATTGTGATCCGTGTAGTTGATTTATTATTGTTTTATGAAATTGTTATTTATCAGGTGTTTGTATGTGATGAATTTGAGATTTGTCGATATTGTTGTCTGTGTAGTTGATTTTATATTTATGTTATGAATTTGTTATTTATCAGGTAATTTATTTATCAGTTTAAATAAATTTTTAAAAAAAAATAATGCAAAATTAGCGACCGCATGGAGACTGAATTGCGACCGAATAGCGACTATACGTTATATTTCTTTTATTAAATAATTATACTTGGCGACCGACTGGCGACCGAATTGAGACCGAATAAATCCGATAGGTTAATTTTATTTTTAAAAATACAACATAATTAGAGACCGAATAGCGACCGAATTGAGACCGACTAATTAGCGACCGATCAGGCGACCGATTATAATCGGTCTCTGGTGACGACTGATACTGCGACCGAATTATGTCGGTCGCTATATAGCGACTAGTATATAGCGACCGACATGTTCGGTCGCTAGATAGTCTCTGTTCGGTCGCAATGAAGATTTGCGACCGATCTACGACTGAATAGCGACCGCTAGGTCGGTCGCTATCCGCGATTTTTCTTGTAGTGAGACTTGAGTTTCATAGGTTGAAGATCTCTGAAGGCTGCGTCAACTCCTTGGAGCAAGTGGGTTGACGCCATCTAACTCCAGTTGCTGAGCGTACTGATGAATGGGCACGTGACCTGAAGCTGGCACCTGACACATGATCCGAGGTGGTGCTGAGCACGTGATCTGAGGAGAAATCTTCTGGACAGAAGGCGTGGGAAGCACACGCCCTATCTCCCTACTGCTGCTGGTATATATTGGAGCCTTCGTCTTCAGATGGAGGCTGATCGTGATCGAAGCTGAGAGCAGAAGCTGAGAGAAGAAAAAGGGAAAAAGAAGAGAGAGCTTCCACGATCCAGCAGAAGAAAAGAAAAAGAGAGAGAGAGAAAAGGAGAACAGAGATCAAGAGAAGAAGAGAAGTGCAGCAGAGAAGAAAGAGAAAGAGAGAGAGTGAAGAAAGGGAGTGAGATCGAGGGAGATCTGTTCTTGATGGACCGTGGATCAAATCCAGGCCATCCAGCTCTTTAAGAGCCACATTGTGCTTCATTGCTTACAGCTTTCTGATTGCCGTCTTGTTCTATTTTTTGTTTTCTATTTTACATCTTTGTTCAAGCTGTTAGCCAGCGGTTTGCAGTGGAGGATTCCACTGGACAGCAAGCTGTGTTGCTCAGCGGAGCGAGGAGGATTCCTCGGACGGCAAGCTGTGTTGCCCAGCGGATGTATGGCAAGCTGTGATGCCTAGCTGTTCAAGCTGTGAGTCAGCGGAAGCCACACTCGGTTTGAGTGTGGGGTGGATGTAGGTCTGCAGGACCGAACCACCTAAAAACCCCTCTTGCATTGTGGTTTGATTGCTTATGGTTTGCTTCCGCTAGATGTTTGCATAGGGGCGCTCCAAGTGTTTGATCACAGGTTCATTAGATGATTTGATCAGATTTTGTTCTAAGTGTTTAATCTGTTGAGTGAGTGAAATTCTAATTGAGCAAAATTTTATATTGGGCAAAAGTTTTTATAGGCTATATTCATTCATCCCCCCTCTGAATACTTGACTGAACCCAACAATTGGTATCAGAGCGGTCTCTGACTTAACAGATCTAACAATCTGCAGAGGATCCTGCTAGATTTTTGGTGCGTTTTCAGAGTGGGTGTATTGTGCTCGTTGTTTTGTTTCACCGGTTTAGTGCTTTACCTTGCCCATCTGGTTTTGCTGCATTTCCTGTCATTTGCTTTAGTGAGTCGAATCTGTTTGCCATCTGTCCAAATGGATCGTCCTCCAATTTATGATGGTTCTAACTTTGAAAGTTGGCTAGGAGGCCTAGCTGTGTATGTAGATTCCATTGATCCCAAACTATGGAGTTTGCTATCCAAAGGCCCACATCGATTACCCAAAGATCAGACCAAGTTGTCTAGTGAGGACACCTTTAAGAACCGTGATAATGTCATAATTCTTAATATCTTGAGAGCTGCTGTTAATACTGATGTATATTCTTTTGCTCTCATGTGCAATTCTGGAAAAGAGATATATGACAAAGTTATCTCTGCACATAACCAACAGAGTGATAGTTGTTTGATGGCCAACCGGGATAATGAAGATTCCTCATCCAAGGTAAATTCTGAATCTGAATCCGAAGAGATTTCAATTGATGAATTATGGGATATGTCTGAGGAGCATTCTGAGAAATGTAAATATTTGAAATCTGAAAATAGAAAGCTAAAAAAGAAATGTGATCAGATTAATTCGAATGCTCATTGTGAAAAATGTCAAGATCTGAGAAAATCTCATGAAATATGCTTAGCCAATCTGAATGTGAGTAAGGAACAAAGTTCCATTTTGGAAAACAAAAATCATGAACTCACTGCCAAGATTTCTGAACTTGAAGATAAGCTGAATTCATTAGGAAATGATCAAATCTTAACTAATAAATTAGTTCAGAATGAACAAACTAGAAAGGAGAATGAAGAACTGAAGCTGCTTAATTTTGCTATGTCTGAGAGACTCTTAATGCTTGAAAGAGGGAAAAGTTCAATTGAAAATGAACGTGAGAGAGTGACTGCATTAATAGAAGAGATTGATAGCTACAAAGCCATTAATGTCTTACTTAATGAAAAGATCACAGATTCTGAAATTCTCATTTCCTCTCTCAAAAATGAAATCACTGAATTGAACAATTCTCTGTCTGAGTCATTTAAAAACAAAGAAAATTCAAAGGCTACTTCTAAGAAGAAGGTCTGTGATGGAGGCAGTAAACAGGAAGAGAGAAAAAGAATGTATACAACCTTTGTGCGTAGCTCAGAGTTAGCTAGCACTTCAGCTTCTCCTTCATGTCTGCCTGCGAATCAGATAGAAAAAAAAAAGAAAATAAAACAGAATAAAAATTTGTATGCTGAAATTTCTCAGGCCAAACTGTCTCATGTTAAAAGAAAGAATGTGAAATATTTCTACTGTGGTAAATCTGACCATGAGATGGATGTTTGCTTTGTCATGAGAGAGGATGAACTGAAATCAGATAGAATTCATGCTAGGAATTCTAAATCGAAGAAACCTTCTCATGATCAAAATAAGAGAATTCAATGCTTTTACTGTCATAGAATTGACCACTTTATGTATGATTGTAGATTAAAGAAGCAAGATGATTTGAATGCTAAAGAGCTTCATGATAGGAATCATGCATATCTGAAAAAGAAACTTCATTGCTTTCATTGTAACAAATTGGGCCATATTGCTGCAAATTGTTGGCATGCTAAGGGAAGAACAATTAACTCCAAAACTGCTATAATCCCTGTAAAAAGACATGCACTCTATAAGAATATTGACAGAATGAATTCTTCATGTTTTGAATGTGGAAAACATGGCCACACAGTCAAGGACTGTTGGCATGATCAGAAGAATCATATTAACCCCCATGCTGTCAAATTCCATGCAAAACAATTTATGAAATTTTCTTGTTTTAATTGTGGAAAACCCGGCCACAAAGCCTCTGAGTGCTGGGTGGTAGAGTTCAGAAAACAAAATGCCCATGCACACAACAGAAATTTTGACGTTCATGCACATGAATTTAATACTTACAAAAAGGTGCATAAAAGGAACTTAAATTCTGTTAGTTATCATGGTAAGTCTGGTCAATTTGACTATTCCTTGTCCAGCTATAAGTTGATGGGCTATGATGATAATTCTGTTAAGAGACCAGTCAGAACACATGTTAGGGCTCATACAGGACCCAAGGCAGCTTGGGTTCTTGCAAGATCATATTGATTGATATGTTGCAGGTGTGCCTTGGTGAGAGAAATAAAAGGGGTAATTTAGCCAAGGCACTCAAAAAGGAAGCCCCAGGATTCTACATTTCAGGTTAATTCTGAACTTGTTTTTAAATTTCATCATCTGAAAATGCTGATTTGTCTGTTTGATATCTGAAATTGTTGAACTGTTCGTTTGATGTCTGATATTCTCTTCATGTCTAGCTGATCAGTCTGCATTCCAGACTCAACTACTGAGTTTTACTTTGCATATATCTGATGCTCTTCTCTCACTGATTATTGCACTGAATAATTGGGCTGTTAGATGCTTTGCACAATCATTTTTACAGTCGATGCTTTATATGAACCTTATGTCAATGCATTGCATGCTTGTTGTTAGATGCATAAACTTAAATTGATTGCATAATTGCCTCATGTTTCATTATTGCATAGTCTGCATGTAGAATAGCCTAGTGCATAGCATAATCTTTGCATCATGATGTCAGGGGGAGCTGAGAGTTTTTCTGTTCAATTCATTGAATCCTTGCTACTTCTCACTGTCCCCATCTAGTTCTTTCATATCTTTTGACATCAGATGCTCCAGGAACATATTGCTATCATTTCCCTAACCTTCACTGAACAATAGTTCTGTTTCTGGTTTAGTACATTGAGTTGTGATTATTTCAATTGTTCTTTTATAAGAATCACTCTCACAAATTGAAAAGAACTAAATGTTTAACCTTTATAAATTGAAGAGTCAAATGTCTGCATTCAGAATCTGAGATAAAAGAAAAACTAATCTTTGTCTCATGGTAAGATTAGAAAAAGTTTTTGTAATGCCTAATGTGTTGATCTGGAAATTTCTAGAAAAGGTGAATAAGAGTGTGTACTATTTTTCAAACAATCACTCTAAAAGAGATAAGGGTAGCAGTAAATAAGATCATAAATGCTATGAACTGAACATAGTGACAGAGCAATGGCTGAATTGCATTGAGAAATTGTGATCTCCTCCAATGAAGCAGGAGAACTCATAGTCATGAAGTGCTTCAGAATATCTCTGTTCAAAGGGTCAAATCTATAGGGGGAGTTCTCACCAAGTAACTGGGGGTACTGGCCTCTAATCAAGGTGTACCCTTAATGTCAAAAGTGAAGACTATTCTTTGTGAGTTTTGATCTGAAATAGGTCTAGTAGTTTATGCCTAGTAACTGGGGGTACCTGCCTCTGATCAAGGTGTACACCTAATGTCAACAGCATAAATGTCACTGATCTATTTACTTAGTTCAGGTTCTGAAGAATTCAAAAGTGAAAATCAAACTGCTGTAACCTTTCGAAAAATCAAAAGTCAATGAGTGAAAATTATTTTTATCAATACATGTTCAAGTTGCCTCTCTTGAATTTCCTTGTTTAATCACAAAAGGGTATTATTTCTGACTTATCTATTAATACCATGTGCCCTAGATTCATTGCTATAAATGGAGTCTATAAACTCTTTTTCAGGGGTCAGATGTTTTACTCTAGATTTATCACTATTAAACCTGAATTTTTGAAAATTGTATCTTGCTGATTCTTATACTTTAATAGTTGTTTATAATCATGCTTCCTTTCTGAACCTATGATTCAGCTGTTGTCAAGTGACCCTCCTACCTTCTCTTCCTTGTTTATCTGTTCATATTCCTTCTCAAAGGGGGAGCTATTATTTAGGGGGAGAAATAATTCAGGGGAGTCTTACATTCAGGGGAAGAATGTTCTAGAGGAATTTGCATGCATAATGCACTTTGCACTCTTGTTTTTACTGTTTTTCTCTTTTTGATCATGTCAAAGGGGGAGAAAATCTTGTGTGTGACTCACTGTCACATTGTGTTGCCATCATCAAAAAGGGGGAGAATGTTGTGCCTCTTAGGTACAAGCATGTGCTATGTTACTTTGATGATAGCAATGCTATTTGGTTTTGATGATAGCAAGACAGTGAGTGCATTTGAGTGCATTTGATATTATATTTTGATGATAGCAATGTTATTGTGTTTTGATGATTGCAATAAACAAAGTGCATCTCTGTGCATTCTTATTCTTGAGCATTCTGCATATGATAGCAACATGAATGATGATGTTTAGCATTGATGGCATTTGTTCTTTATATATGTGCATTGCATTCTGTCAGATATCATGTCTCTACATGTATCTACAGTCTGAACAGTAGTGGGTCGACCCACCCTTGCTGATGCGTCGACCCATCAGAATATTGATTGTTTGGGTAGCAAAGTCTATACACTACAGGGTAAAGCCCAATGTCTAGGCATTGCTGCATCGCTTGCATTTCAGAGTCTATACATTGGTTTTGTCATGCACATAGACTTCCAAGTCTATGCATTCCTGCATTAGTGTGCTTCACGCTTTGTTCATGGCTGAGAGTCTATACACTGGGCTTGAAGTGTATACATTGAGCGTCTCAATGAGCATCTCATGTAAGTCCATACATTCATAGTGCATAGGCTAGACAGCATTGGCCAAGTCTATACATTGGCTGTCGGTTGCAAAGTCTACACATCAGACTACATTATGCATGTTTGAGTTGAAGTCTATACAGAGTCTGCATCCTCTAAAGTCTGTACATCCGATTGCCTTTGCTTTGGTCAAGTCTGTACAGCCAGGGAGACTGTTAAGTCTATACATTCCTTCACGGTAGCTGGCACGAGGTGAAGTCTGTACAATGGTCATAACTTTCCAAGTCTGTACATTGGCCTCCATGCCTCAAGTCTCTACATCGGATTGTTTGGCCAAGTCTGTACAGCCAACGCCTTCATTGATTCCAAGTCTGGACACTGGGCTTCAGGCGTTCCAAGTATGCACATTGATTCAGGTTCTCTAAGTCTATACAATGAAGTCTGAACATTGCATTTGCATTCACAATGTCTTCACATCTGCAAGTCTAGACATTGGAAAGTCTATACAGACTTCAGCATCTCATTTAGCGTCTAAGGCAAAGTCTACACGTTGCTATAGTAACGCAAGTCTATACATTGTCCTAGGCTGAGTGTGTACATCCTTCCAAGCTTCAAGTCTACACATTGGGTTGTCAGGCTTCAACTCTATACATTCGGTTGTTAAACCTTGAGTCTATACACTCGATTGTTAGGTCTTCAACCCTATACATTCAATTTTTAGGCCCAAGTCTATACACTCGTTGTTAGAGGCCTGAACTTAACTGAAGTCTATACACTGGACCTTGTTTTACCAAGTCTGTACACTCGCTGCACTGTTCAAGTCCATACACTGGCAGCTCTACTTAAGTATATACACTCGTCTGAACTAAGTTCATTTTCCTCTGTCTGTCTGCAGATGATTCAGGCCATCAAGACTTGGCACGTGATCCAAGAGGCTGAAATGCTGACACGTGGACACAGCAGTTCAAACAATCAAGAAAGAAGCTCCTGGATTATTCTGGTGCGTCAACGCATTGATCAAGTAGCGTGGACGCAGCAGTTCAAGTATCCCTTATTGCAACCTCTGGAGTACATTGGCAGCATCGACGCTGCAGCTCCATGCGTCAACGCAGCATGCTGAGAGCGTCAACGCAGCACATCTATCTGCTGAAGACCTAATCACTGGATCACCTACGCGTCAACGCAGCAGTGGAGCAGCGTCGATGCAACAGTTAAAAAGGCTAGGCTAGTTGTTCACTGGAACGCATCAATGCGTCAACGCCACGGGTTGGAAGCGTCGACGCAGCAGTTAAAAAGGCTAGGCTGGTTGCTCACTGGAACGCATCAATGCGTCAACACCACGGGTTGGAAGCGTCGACGCAGTAGTTAAAAAGGCTAGGCTGTTTGTTAACTGGAACGTATCAATGCGTCAATGCAGCAAACTGATGGAGTCAATGCAGCAGACTTGAGTTTCATAGGTTGAAGATCTCTGAAGGCTACGTCAACTCCTTGGAGCAAGTGGGTTGACGTCATCTAACTCCAGTTGCTGAGCGTACTGATGAATGGGCACGTGACCTGAAGCTGGCACCTGACACGTGATCCGAGGTGGTGCTGAGCACGTGATACGAGAAGGAATCTTCTGGACGGAAGGCGTGGGAAGCACACGCCCTATCTCCCTACTGCTGCTGGTATATATTGGAGCCTTCGTCTTCAGATGGAGGTTGATCGTGATCGAAGCAGAGAGCAGAAGCTGAGAGAAGAAAAAGGGAAAAAGAAGAGAGAGCTTCCACAATCCAACAGAAGAAAAGAAAAAGAGAGAGAGAGAGAAAAGGAGAACAGAGATCGAGAGAAGAAGAGAAGTGCAGCAGAGAAGAAAGAGAAAGAGAGAGAGTGAAGAAAGAGAGTGAGATTGAGGGAGATCTGTTCTTGATGGACCGTCACTAGCAGAAAAAGCGGGATTTCAGACGGAATTTTCAGACGGAAATTTCAGACGGAAATTTCCGTCTGAAATTTGTGACGGATTTTTTTCCGTCACAAATTCCGTCTGAAATATGCAATTACACACCGAATTTCAGACGGAATTTGTGACGGAAAATATTCCGTCACAAATTTCAGACGGAATTTGGGACGGAAAATTTAATCTGTCAGAAATTTATGACCAAGAATTTGTGACGGCCACATTTGTGACGGATCCGTCTGAAAATCCGTCACAAATGTGTCTTCTCACGGATTTTCAGACGGAAATTAATCCGTCACAAAATTTTTCCGCCCCCAATCCGTCCCAAAGGCACATTTGCGACGGATTGGGGGCGCAAAAATTTTGTGACGGATTAATTTCCGTCTGAAAATCCGTGAGAAGTCACATTTGTGATGGATTTTCAGACGGATCCGTCACAAATGTGGCCGTCACAAATTCTTGGTCATAAATTTCTGACAGATTAAATTTTCCGTCCCAAATTCCGTCTGAAATTTGTGACGGAATATTTTCCGTCACAAATTCCGTCTGAAATTCGGTGTGTAATTGCATATTTCAGACGGAATTTGTGACGGAAAAAAATCCGTCACAAATTTATGACGGAAATTTCCGTCTGAAATTTCCGTCTGAAAATTCCGTCTGAAATCCCGCTTTTTCTGGTAGTGCGTGGATCAAATCCAGGCCATCCAGCTCTTTAAGAGCCACATTGTGCTTCATTGCTTACAGCTTTCCGATTGCTGTCTTGTTCTATTTTTTGTTTTCTATTTTACATCTTTGTTCAAGCTGTTAGCTAGCGGTTTGCAGTGGAGGATTCCACTGGACAGCAAGCTGTGTTGCTCAGCGGAGCGAGGAGGATTCCTCGGATGGCAAGCTGTGTTGCCCAGCGGATGTATGACAAGCTGTGATGCCCAGCTGTTCAAGCTGTGAGTCAGCGGAAGCCACACTCGGTTTGAGTGTGGGGTGGATGTAGGTCTGCAGGACCGAACCACCTAAAAACCCCTCTTGCATTGTGGTTTGATTGCTTATGGTTTGCTTCCGCTAGATGTTTGCATAGAGGCACTCCAAGTGTTTGATCACAGGTTCATTAGATGATTTGATCAGATTTTGTTCTAAGTGTTTAATCTGTTGAGTGAGCGAAATTCTAATTGAGCGAAATTTTATATTGGGTAAAAGTTTTTATATGCTATATTCATTCACCCCCCCTCTGAATACTTGTACCGAACCCAACAGTTGGCTAGTGTTCATGACACTGTATAACCTTCCATCGGGCATGTGCATGAAGCGAGAGAATCTATTTTTATCCTTAGTAATTTCTTGTCCAAAAAGTCTAAGAAAAAAATTAGGCATATATCTCAAACCGTTGATTGATGAACTGAAATTATTATGGACTAATGGAGTTATTACTTATGATGCTATTTGCGGGCACACGTGGAACGGTGAAAGAATAGAAATAATAATAATGTTGTGGTTAATGTGGATGTAGTTGATTTGTGATTTACTGGTTGAGACTGGGCGTATGTGTTTTGTGGGCATGCCAATCAAGTCTTGACAATTATCGCGGAATTGAAATTCACGTGGGATGTGCCTCCAGGGCACGACACGTGTGCGTGGACATGTAGGTGACACGTGGATAGGGTATATGTGCGCGTGATAGTTGTCTCGATTGCTGGCGCAAACTAGATTTCGCGGGTGCAGGTGTATTAGAGGATGTGGGGTTCGAGTATGGGACATTTCCCCATCGACCGAGCCTTTTGACCATAGTCGATGTTAATTTACATCAGATCTAATCCGAGCACCCTTATTTATACTACCGATGGAAGAGAGTCAGGGATCCTGGGAGCCGTGAGGTCGGGAGGGCTTGATCTATGCAACAGTGATAGAGTGATAGCAACACAACAAGACTGGGTAGAGGTATGGAGACCGGTCTTAGTGTAGGTACTGGGGAGGGCATGGACTCCGGTTTTATGAAAGCAAGGCATTGGCTCGAAAGGAGGAGGAGAAGACACTAGCTTGGCAAGAAGCAGGTAGGTTCTGGCTCAAGTTGGGGTCCGTCTGGCTAGTGGAGTCAGGACCGAGCTGGGAGGTGGATGGCAGTTTACTGGATGGTGTTGAGATTGGCAGTCGATAGGGATGGGATTCAATTCCCTGACTAGATTACATCACCATAAGTCATAATAGGCATTATGTGTAGCGTTGAAAGTCCGATTACAAATACGTGCAAGCCACCAGCCAATTCTATCATTTATGACAGTCCTCGGGTCATTGCATTGTTATGTGGGTCGCTCTGGTTTTGTACATAATGTCTGTTGAAGGACTCGTGATTCAGTAAGATGCTACTTGAGGGATGCTATGAGGTGCCCAATATGGAACAACGAGTCACCTAGTCACGAGAGGGTTGGAAAGTTCATTGACATTTACCGCTCGAGTGTCATTATCTGGTGTCGTGCACCTTACTCAGATGAAGAGTTGAGGGCATGAATTGTGCGGAGCAGTCAAGCGCAACTCATGTAGAGCAGTCGGGCGTAGCTGTGACTGAGGAAGGTGGATGATATTGAGACTGGGGAAGTTGGGGTGCCGTGTGTTGGGGTCCCTTGGCTGCAACCGGTTCTAGAAGGGGGGTTGAATAGATCCCTTAAAAGAATACCCAGTTAAAAGCTTAGCCAAACTAGTTTGGTTACTTAATGACAAACAATCATGTCACATACAGAATGAAAGGTAAATGGAACACAAAAGGTTCCCAGCAAGATGTGCTGAGCTAATTGCAAGCAATGCTTGGCATGTGATAAACCCAACATGCAATGAATATAATAACTTGCCCCAGGCCTGGGTGGACTCTCTAGTGCTTGTGTGCAAGTGTGCAGCAAGCAATTAAGGAAATGCAAGTGTAGTGCGAGAGTCAAGCATTGTGTAGGCAAGTCAGATCGTGTGTAGAACTGAAACACTTGTGTCCCTGTGAAAGGGGATAGAGGAGATGGATCAATCACACAAGAACACACCACTACAATGAGAGTTTTTAAGATGGTTCAATCTGCAAACCCGCAGACCTACATCCACCCCTCACCAAACCCGGTGAGGCTTTACTTCATGTTGCAAACGCAGCAAGGGGGACAAGCCCCACACACACACGAGGACGAGGTCCTCACGAGGATAGAGTCCTCACGCTGCAAAGCCACAGCACCACATGGGGATGACACCCCACACACACAAGAGGAGCGAACTCCTCACGAGGACAAGGTCCTCACGCTGCAACTGTAGTAACGGGGATGAATCCCCCCCCCCCCCACACACAAACAAAGAGGAAAAACAAAAGAAACAAAACACACTGCAAAGTATGCAGCACCACGCGGGGACACAGCCCCAAACACACACACACGGCTGAGCACAGCCAAGGGCCACTTCCGGTCTCTAAACAGAGCACCGGACGCACATCAAAGATTACTTCAGAGTGTCAAAAACACAGAACGAAACAGGAAGAAACAAATGTAGCTTCAGATAAAGATCATGAAGCTATAACACTGAACTATTCTGAGATCAATGGCTTTACTTCAGCTCAAACTTCTGTAGGGCTGCTTTCTCTTATGGCTGAACTTTCTTCTTTTCTTCCTCTCTTTTATAGCACTAGTCTAGGTCGGACCAGAGCTGGGCTGCCCTCCACTCTTCTTTTTTGTCCTCACAGATTCTCAGTTGAGGGCTCAGGAAGACGTGGGCTTTTCTCTTCTTCAAGGCAGCAACCGCTCTCTTCATGCAGAGAGCTTCATATATATAGAAGAGCTTGGTGGAGGATTTTTCCCTCTAAGATCCTGCACTGCGATTGGTTGGAGTACAAAACACTTCTTTGAAATATACCTGTTTACTGAGTGGTCCAGCATATATGGGAGACAAGGAGAAAAGCAATCTTCCCAGACTACAATGTGATTGGCCCATGGAAAGTAGAATATTTCTTTTCTTCAGCCCTTCTTGGATTCTGTAATCTGATTGGTCACATGGCAGCAGAGCAGACGCAAGGCTATTTTCCCTCCAAGATCTGTATTTGTTTGGCTGAGGTAGAAATGATGCTTCTTGGACAGGGAGCTCTTCTATATCTCCTTCCTCATTGGCCCATGACAGAAAAGGACATTTCTATGTCCTTGGTACCTTTCTTGGACTGAAACCTGATTAGTTGTGAGCAAAAGGTAGAGTACCACAAAAGCTGACTTTGCCAGATCTGATCCTGACAAATCTGCCTCCACAAAGGTGTACTGACTTCCTTATGATAGTAAGGTAGGATCTTTGTCATAGGAGCCTTTTTTAGACCTCAAAAAGTGTGTTTTTCAAGCTTTACGTCAGTATTTTTTATCCTTTGGATAATCTCAAAAAGTGTTGCAGGTTTGACAGATTTATGCTTGAAGGCATCTGGTGCGTTGACGCAGTGATGGAGTGGAGTCGACGCATCTTCACAGATTCTTGAACTAATGGTGAGCTGGCCTTCATGGAGTCGACGCATCATGCATGGTGCGTCGACGCATCCTTTGATAGATGCGTTTACAACATTTTCTGGGAGAGCCCTTGCGTCGATGCCCTGAGAGGGTGGGGTCGACGCGATGAGAAGGCCGGCTGATTTGCAGAAGCATGAGCGAAGCCTGCGTCGATGCTATGAGAGACCTGTGTCGACGCACTTGATGAAGTGCTATGGAAGATATCTTTTGTAGGCTGTTTGGGGTCGACGCAACAATGACTTGGGGTCAACGCAGCTGAAGATCTAGCTTGAGTCTACTTCTTGAGACAGTCGGGAGTAGACGATATGAGGGGATAGAGTCGACGCGGCTTTAAAATCGCTTGAGGCTTCCTTGCTGGAAGTGGTTTGGAGTCGACGTAGCAGGGCAGTAGGGTCGACCCAGCGTTTAAGGAGTTCACTTGTTCAAATCTGTCTTGATTTTCCTGTCTCATTTTGCATTTCCCAGTTTGAAGGAAATTCATTCGCTCACATTATTGGAGAGACAAAGGTCATTCAAAATGCTATGAATATCAGAGTTTAAGGATCAAATAAAGAATTTAAGCATGAAGCTTCATGAAATGAAATCCTTGTACCTTGCTCATAAGAGTACTTCATGAAAAATATAGCATAAGAAATATGGCATCATGAAAGATCATCATTATACACATTGAATCATAGTTTGATCAGTATCAATATTAGAAGAATGACTCACGGTTGGACATCATCAAAACCAAAACCCAACATGAATCACACATGCACAACATTCTCCCCCCTTTTGGTGATGGAAATTATGAGGCATTAATGTCATTAAAATCAACATTTAATGCATGCATGACATCATTAAACATGATACACATGATTCCATGTTTTCCATGATTCAATGTTCTCTCCACCTTTAGCACTCTCTTCCCTTTATTTTCAATAAAAAAGGACTCCACATTTTTTCCACTGTCAATGACACCACAATACTCTCCCCCTTTGCCATCAGCAAAGAGGGCTTGGACTTAAGCCACTTTCAGAGTCAAAACATGAGTACATGGAAGAGCATGATACATTTCAGCCCAGCAAGCAATGAAAAATTCATTTCAACTTAGCAATCAATAAATTCAACTATCATGAGGAAGAACATTGCATGAAGGCAAGCATCAAATCAGATGCAAACTCAGGGAGATCAAGCACTGCCAGTCAATAGATGTAGCCAGTTGATACCAATTGAAGCAATTATTAATACCAATTATTGAGATAAGAAGGTCGATACTAGTAGAGGATTTCAAAATCAGATAGAAAATACTGATACCACTTGTCAACTGATACCAATTGTTAAGATTGCAGATTCTTTTCAGATATCAAATGGCAATAAGCAAGCAAACCTGAATGGAGAGGATTTTCAGATATCAACAAAGAATTGTCCTGATAGCAAATGGTTAAGAGGAATGTCTGACTGAAGCAAAGTTCATAAATGCAGAGTTAGAGATTTTTCAGAGTCTTCAGTTATAGGATTCCAATGATAAAGCCTTAATATTTTGATTGGTTTAAATCTGATTAATTCTGAGTTTCTCAATTATGAACGTTGAAAGTTTCTGCATTCAAAATTAATAAAAATAAACCAATATTACATAAGAGACCTAGTTAACCTCCCTTCATCCTACTCATTCAATTCCATTAGCCCCTTTGAGAATAACTACAATTAGTATTGAAGTTAAACACTTTGAAGTTTCTAATTTTATCCATGGGGTGTCACCATTTTCAGATTTTGCTCTTGATGCCGGTTGTTATTGTTTTTCATTTTTCAAAAGCATTCAGGTGTGGCATACACCTTTTGACGTGAGGATGCACGTTGATCAGATGCCAAAATCCCAAGTTACTCAGTATAGCTCACCATTCTGCTTCAATTAGAATAGAGGTAGCAAGGCACTTCATGACTTTGTCCACTCCACTTCATTGGTGAAGGGACTCAGTTTCTCAGTGAGTCTATTGCCATTGCTCTGCCTTAGAGCATTGAATCTTCAATACACACCTTTTTACGTGAGGATACAAATTTATCAGATACCAGTATCCCCAGTTACTGATCAGTATGACTGAAGTTCATTGCTTTCATTAAGAGTATCCCTTTTTGGATTTTTCAGAGTGGATTGATGTTTAAAAACAATACTGAAATGAAGTTCCTCAAACAAAAATGCCTTTGTACTTAAAATAAACTTTCAGATTTGAGAAGGCATAACATGTCAGAACATGAAAGATTGGTTTAGGTCAATTAAGTCTGAATACAACCACTTTCAAGACCAGTTAACTTTAAAGCTCAAGAAATCATTAAATTTAAACCAACAGTTTTCATGTTTTGGGCAATCATAGAACTCCATAAAGGAAGATTCTTCTTTTAGAATTTACTCTGATAAATGAACTCAGCAACAGATAGAGATACTCCCAAGAGTTCAAGGCATTCAAGGAATTTGGGCAAGCAGCCAGGCATGTAGAAGTAGATGACGGATCTTAAGAAATACCACGGAGGTTCAGATTTCAAAACATCTCAGACCCAATATGGGACACATCGTTTAATAAGCATGATGCAAAGGCTGATGTGTACACATGATGTACTTGGGTAGATGAATGGAAGTAGGCAGTGAACTCTCCCCCTCAAGGAGTGACTCACAAAGATGTTGCAAGGGGAACAAAGGTAGGTGATGCTCATCAGACAAGAGTGATCATTGTTCAATCTGAAGATGGGAATTGAAGGAAGTGAACATGAGCATCAAGCGAACTGGTGCATCGACACAGGTACGTCAGGGGTCGATGCACAATGCTCAGATAGAGAGCATGTTAAGACCACCAATTGGACACTGGCCCAATTGGGTACAATTCAGACCCATTAACACAATGAACCAGAAATCTAAACAGAATATTGAAGGATCCTTAGGGAATTTATAACTCAACCTAGGAAGGTAGGAATCAGGTGAAACCAAAGCCCATGTGAAGGACATTGGGGAAAGAACAACTTGGATGAAGATTATAACTTCTAAAAAATAGGCCTAATAGGGGATAAGAAGGAGTTTATGATAATAGGTCGAAACAGTTACAATAAATATTGCCACCTGATGAAATAAGGATATCTTGGCCCATGGCTATCCAAATGGGTTGAAGCTAGGTCCATTAGAAAGCTTGGGTCCTTGACCCAAAATCTTCTGTTGAGATGGAAACCCAATTCGCACCAGAACCTGAGGTTCTAAGCCCTTTGTCACCAACTGACACAGAGAGGTGTGACTATTTAAAGAATTCGCACGTGAATGATTACAAATTCATAACTTCATTTGTAGTTGATTAAATGACCTAGAAACAAGGCCATAATTTCAAGTGGTATGTTAGCTACATCTTCTATGTTGAGGTTGAGGCCAAATTCTGCCTGGATACTAGAGCTATGCCCTAATTATCTCGGGCTACCGAAAGGTCGTGACTAGAACATGGGAGAATAAATGTTAATTTTGGAAAAATCATAACTCGTGCTAGGGTTGATGAAACGCTATGAATCCACATCCCAAAGTTAGATCTAGAAGTCCTCTTTATTTCATCCGAAGACGTCCCAACCCAAATCCCAACAGAAGAGCGCGCCCACTCACATTTATGACCAGGTAGACGAAGGGTCGTGTTTGTTCAAACCGAATAGGTGCATGGCCTTTACTTCCCTCCAACCAGCGACCTTGGGAGCTGGACTAAGCCTTGTAAGTCATGGGCAAACCCCTGGGAGGCTTGAAAACCATATGAGGAGGTGGGTTTTGTGGGTAGTAAGCCTTTGGCAACCATTCTCTTCAACTCTCCACCATCTTCTATCCTTCTTGAATGAGAAATGGTGAGGGACCTTGACTCCGCAAGAGTGGACGATCCGGCGCGTGGTGGATGAGCCGGCGCGAGGAGGATGATCCTACAGCGCCTTGGGATGAAGTGGAGAAGCTTTAGGTGGATCTAGGGTGTGGATTTCATCCTCGGGTCATTGGTTTATTACCTTCGAAGGTAGGCACATATCCTCAAATCTTAGGGATCAACGATGCATTAGAACGATTTCTAAATAGTTTCTATACGTTAAAGATGGACTAAGGGTATGTGGGATCAAGTACTATGTTTATTTTCTAGTTTTTCCATCAAATTATGTGCTTTCGTGAGGTTCCTCTGAGTTTTTATTGAAAATCTGGGTCCCTGCACTGACTATGTTGACGCCGCTCTTGGCTGCATCGACGCAGCCACTTCAGAGTGTTGACTGCCTCGATGCAACTCTTGGATGCATCGATGCATCCTCCTTCAGAGGATTGACTGAATTGATGTAGCTCTTTGCTGCATCGACATATCCTCCTTTAGGGGATTGACTGCATCAATGTAGCCCCTGGCTGGGTTGATGCACCCCTTTGAAATTTGCAAGACTGTGTCGACACAGTCCAAGACTGTGTCGACACATCTGGGGCTCTGTCCCAATTTCCAAAAACTTAGAAAAAGAGAGTTTTGAGAGGCCATTCTAATTCAGGAAAATCTGGACAATTGGAAAATGATGGAAGACTAAGTTAGTAACTCACTGTAAAAATTTCGTGCTCACAAAAATTCTACACTTATAGTTATGAATTATTTTCTACGCATGTGTAATCTAGAAATAAACCTGTTTTCTTTTATGTGGAAACCTTGCTGATAACCTGATCATGTTTTGTTCCACAATAGTAAGTTTATAAGTATGATTAACCCACTTAAATCATATGGAAGCATGCTTATGTTATGATAAGATAAGATTAAAGTATGATACGAATATTGTAATATGAATATGAATGTGAATGTGAATATGATATGAATGTTATGAATGGAAAATAGCAGCATTCTGTGAGGTTGGACTTCGGCCTCTTCTGCGGGACGGCAATACGTAACGCCGCGGAAGTAAAAGAACCCAGGGGACAACGAGACGTAATGCCTTGGTTGCAATCTTATGATTCAACTGGTTTGTTCTGTGGGACAGCGATACGTAATGCCACAGAACCTGGGGGACAGTGAGATGTAACGCCTCGGGTGGCAGGAGTCTAGGTGGGAGTTCACTCTGGGGTCTGCGCAGTACTCTTTCGTTCGTTGTGAGTGTGTGGGCCTCCTGTGTTTGTGGCAGCTGTTTAGTTCCATGAATAAGGAAAAATGTGTAACTCATGAGAATGTGAAAATATGCAACTAATCATTCATTGTGGATTTAGTACATGCATGGGTATTTTATATGTTAGATAATAAACGTGTATTTTTCGCGTATGATTACCTTTAAGCAAATGAGAATGAATGGATTTTGATATTTGTTGTGCGCTTTGCATATGATAACTAAACTTTATGTGGATCTTGGTGGAAAGGAGTGGTATTGAGCTTTCATATTGTTATCAACTAATCCTCTTATATTTCCATTGGGCTTTCACTTATGGGACTGAACTGCTTGATTTCTGGAATTGCAGCAGAGTTCGGTCGACCGACCTGGGCATTTAGGTCGACCGAATTTACCAGTGTTGGCCGGTCTGTAACTTGTTACAGTTTGGTCGACCAATGGGCTAGTTCGGTCGACCGATGGCTAATCCGATTTCACGAAACCCATCAAACTTGGTCCACTTGGGTTCCATCCTTTACCCATTTAACCCTGGGTTCTTGATTGACCTATTAGGGTCATTTTGGAGGGTTCTGGAAAGATTATATGGGTTTTTGCACTCTTGTATTGTCATCATCGAACTATATATATGAATTGGATATATGAATGCATGTTAACCCCGATTTGTTTAGGCTGCCTACTGAGCGTCACACTCACCCCCTTGTGACACACCTTTCAGGAGACACAATGAAGGTGGTCGAGGAGGAGGCTGCGGCCGAGGAGTAGTTTAGTCTTGCCTACGTCTGGGTAGGCTATGAATATATATCTTTCATATAATGGCTAGTTGTGGATTGGTGATCATGTATGGACTCATATGTAAAAGGACAATGGACATGTATCTTTTTGGATTATGAATGGCTGAGATGTTATTTACATTTCATGTGATTATGGTTTCTCTCTCTCTCTCTCTCTCTCATGCGAATTTATCTATTGGTGCTTTCGTGATACGTACGACGTAATGTCTCGAGGTCCGATGAAAGAAAAGAAAAAAAATATGCCCATAAATTGGGAATCGGATCTCGGGACATTACAAAGTGGTATCAGAGCACGAGAGACAAACCATAGTTACAACCATTCTAATTGTTCAAGTAGTAGAAGAAGAGATAGGCTAGAGTGAAAAGGGTAGAGTATGTTTAGAACCCATTTTAAGTAGACCCCAAGCCACATTCTTCGGAGAAATGGTAGTTAGTACACCGACCGGGAAACAAGTCCACACCAAGCTTGTGATCCCTACTATAGAGGTCAAAATCAATAGGAGGATATTGCTAGGGGAAGCATACATCCTAGATATGGCCGACTTCATCACATTCTGGGAATGGATTGGTTAGTCAAGCACTATGCTCTCTTGGACTGCCGTCGGAAGAGAGTGATCTTTCAAGAGCTGGGGAAGGAGACATTCTTCTTCCAATACCCGAAGGACAAGTCCGGGAGAATGATGGTATCAGCCATCAGGGCTTCCAAGCTGATTGGCAAGGGATGCGATTATTTCTTGGCTAGTGTGGTACTCGAAGAAGGTACTGTCAAGATTTTGGAAGAGTTGGACGTGGTCCGAGAATTTCATGATATATTTCTCGAGGATCTACCGGGACTACCACCAATTTGGGAGGTAGACTTCTCTACTGATCTGGTGCCGGGCACTGCACCTATCCCCATCTCACCATACAGAATGGCTTCGGTAGAGCTTGCCGAACTTAGGAAGCAGTTGCAGAAGTGTTGACAGCTAAAATATGAACAAAGATAAAGATGGGACCAGACCAGCAACGAAGACTGGAAGATGCCTACAAAGTCAGGATTGAGGGAGGATCCTCACCACCAACCAATTGCCCGGCTAGGACCATCTCAGGCCTGGCTAATGTCCGGTGTTATCATCATCATTCAGATGGCGATACTGATAAAGCCCCAGTCTGTTCACCGATGGAACCTTGAGATGATCTCGATACAAGATATATCATCAATGAAAAAGCCCTTTCGGGTGATGATGCCCTTGAAAGACCCAAATGGGCCTGTGAAAGTGGCTGAAATGTCTTAATTGGGCTTACAAAGGTGGTGCCGAGAGCCACTTGATGAAGCCTAAAGGGGAGGGCACCGAGAGCCTGAAGGCAGGCGCGCCGGGAAGCCTGTTTGAGGCGCGCCGAGATGGTGTCTGTCGAGAAGAGGGAAATGGCTATAAAAGCACCCTCCCTCCGAGCAGATGGGCGGACAGACAGAAAAGAAGAAAAGAAAGAGGCAAATAAAAAAGAGCGAAGAGATATCCAGAAAGAAAAGAGATAGGAAAAGAAAGGGAGAGAGTCTCTGTCGAAAGAAGAAGCAGAAGAAAGAAAAGAAGAAGGGCTCCAGGTGGGCTGATAGGGGGAGGGAGAGGAGTCAATGCTCCACCCTCCCCCCCCCCCCCCCCATGTTCGATGTTTCTTTCTTTTTTTCTTATTACTGATTCTCTGTATGGGATAGTCGAAGTCTTGATGTTTAGATTATTCATACGATTCTCTTCCTTTTTTTCTCCCTGTATGTTTCTTGGCTTCAGTTATGAAGTCGATGTAAGTAAGGGTGAGATGAATAAATGCAATGGTCGTGATGGCTTTTAGGCGATACTATCTTCTTTTGTCTCCATATGTATGCATACCGTTTGTGTGAATGCCCCATCGGCGAAATGATTTTATCTTCGGAGTCGGGTCTGTTCTTCGAACAGGGATGAAGGTAGAACCCCCACCCTTGTTCAATGGGTTGCTGGGTTCTATTCTCTTCTCTCTTCCCGCTTCAATAGCATGCCCTCCGTATGTATTTGAGTCTGTTCCTCAAGCCCCTTGTGCCGTCCGGGAGCCAGAGACATCAATCTCTTGGTTCCCTGGCCCGCCGGCTATAAATGATGCATTTGAACCCGTAGACGAATGCTACCCTGGATCCCCATTCCAATCGTTGAATGATTAGGGTCTGAGGTCTCAGCATCAAGGGTTCTCTCGTTGCAGATCGGCTTCCCAGATGATACCATGCTAGTCCGGGGGATCAGAGACAGCCATCTCTTGACTCCCCCAGACGTCTGGCAGTATACAGATAAAGGCTACTCAGCCCCGATGATGGTCTCTCCTCCTCCTGATGATCTGGCCTCTCAGATCCCTTGGCATCCTTCTAGCAGAGGTGTTCGTGAAACCTCTTCATGCACCCTTGATTCGATCTCGATCTGAGCCATAAAACCTAGAAATCCCAGAAATAGAGCATCGTTTTCGAGCTCTGAAACCCTGAAACCCTTTCTGCACCCTTGATTCGATCTCGATCTGAGCCATAAAACCCAGAAATCCCAGAAATAGAGCATCGTTCTCGAGCTATGAAACCTTGAAACACTTTCTGCACCCTTGATTCGGTCTCGATCTGAGCCATAAAACCCAAAAAACCAGAAACAGAGCATCGTTTTCGAGCTCTGAAACCCTGAACTCCTGCCTACATTCCATCCTCTCGGCGTGCTAGTTTCCCCGCCGAGAGCCGTAAGGCCGAGAACCCTTCCCCTCCTTTCAGCTAAACGACAAAGCCTTTTCTTGTGTGAAAACCCACAGCCCACAGCCTCTCGGCGCTAGGCTCCCGGCGCGGCCATGAGCGCGCCGGGAAGCCTTGTGCCGAGAGCTCCCTCCATCCACCAAATGCCCAGGCCGAGAACCCCCCTTGGCCAGCCAAATGTCCATGCCGAGAGCCCCTTTTGGCCACTTCATAGCGCGCCAAGAGCCCCCCCTCCTTCTGCCACTTAGGCCCAGGCCGAGAAGCCCCCCTTTGGCCACTTCATAGCGCGCCGAGAAGCCCCCCTTTGTCCACTAAAAGGTCATGCCGAGAGCCCCCTTGGCCAGCCCAAGGACCAGGCCGAGAGCCTCCCTTTGTCCACTAAATGCCCATGCCGAGAACCCTCTCTCTATCTACCAAATACTCATGCCGAGAACCCCCCCCTTGGCCAGCCAAATGACCGACGCCAGAGACATGGACAGTCTCTTCGAGCCTTAGTGCTCACTCATTTTCGGCTTTCATCCCGGCACTCCGTGGATGTCAGCCTATACCATTCTCTGGCAAATGCTAAGTCTAGGGGAGGTGATGTCAAAATTCCCCCAGGATGATGAAAGCCAATATTAAGCTGCCCCCGGGAACCTTTGCGCACTTGCACTGCATTGATAACATACTCAAATGTTGTTACTGAATCTTAAATCCGAATTTTGTTCCAGGGGATCCGCCCCCGGAAACCCCCGCAAGGGGCGCTGCCCCCTTGACCCCCGCGACCTGACCGGGCAGGTCGATCCCCGCGACCTGACCGCGCAGGTCGATCCGCGTGCGAGGGCGCAACATTGAGCATTCGCTCACTTTCCGTCGTCCCGCATCGGGTTCACGAATAACCCCTTTAGCTCGGGAGGGCTCTGCCACTGCATGAGTTCCACCGGCTTCTACAGGGAATACCAAATATTGCCCCATGGCAAATATGCGATTCGGGAAGTTCAACACTTCTCTCTCTCTTGGCTTTCATCCCGGCACTCCGTGGGTGATAGTCTATTTCCCCCTGGGCATGATCCAGAAGAGGGGGAAATACTGCCGAAATATCGATCGATGTTTTGAACCCCCATCATGGCCACGGCCCAGTCTGCCTGTGACTGAAATTTCCCCTTCCCCCTAAGCTCGATCTCTGAACCGCTGACTTAACGATATCGTCTGTTTCTACAGATGATGTTATTATTATCTTGCCCGCCTTCCAGGCTCTGGTATGAAATCCAAATTGCGCACATGAATATATTTTTGCCTCTCGGGGCCTCCTACTTTTAGCGTTTAATCAAGGGTTGTCCTTCCTTGGAAGGATGTAATTAACGTCATAGCGTTCAGGGTATGACGGACTTCGGGTCCTGACTCGGACTTCACAATCGACTGACCATGTCAGATCGAGCGCACAATAAAATTGTCACTTCGGTGACTGGCACGCCAATAAATAAATAAATAATTAAAATAAAACTAAATAAAATAAATGTGTTCGAACAAGTCTGGCACGTCCAGTGGGACTCAGTCTCCCTTCATCTTTACGCTAAAATAGGAGGCCCCGCGGGCCCCCCCTCAAAATTCTGATTCCATGTGCTTCCTTATTTCCAGGAAACTGCGATGACGACTGAAAACACGTCTGTGTGCTTCGACAAACAACCCCTGGACATGCATGTCTAGGAGGGATACCTGGCGGTACCATTGGCGTTTGGCTCGTTTCCCCCAGCTGTCGGGCTGCCCAACTGCTTAGGCGTCGTCTACACCGACCTTCTGAAGGTCGATAACAATGAGCAAGCCACTGCCGCGAGTGCCCCAATGAAAACCACTGTCCAGAAGGACAGCTTGCCAGAGAAGACGACCCCCACGGCCGTCGCCTGCTACGTCCATCATGTCCAGAAAAGGGACATGGTCCCCACTGCTGCCCAGAAGGGGAAGAAAACCAACCGGAGGAACCGGTCTACTGCTGTTGATCGTCGCCTTTCCAATTCCGGAAAGACGATAATGATGGGTGCTATTAGGGCGAACCTCGACGGTCGCCCCAGGGGAGTCCGGCCGGACAGAATCGTCCCGACCATCCCAACTGACAACAAGTTCCAGGTTTTGGCCTCTAGGAGGGCCGACTGGGAAGATGCTGAAAGGAAGCCGCTGGCGCCCAAGCCAGCAAAATACAAACAGGTCTGGCGACCGAAGAAGATCCAAAGCTGGGCCCCAGCTGAAGACAGAGAGAACCTCACTGATATCACTGCTGCCCGCCTCAGAGCAGGGGGCAGAAGGGAAATGAAGAGAGATGAAAGCAATGCTACTGCCAACCGCTGCCAAGTTGGCGATATAAGAAGAAGTGAACCAGTCACTATGCTTACTGCAAGAAGATCAGGAGCCTGTGCCAGACAGGCTGATATCTTTAAATATCCCAGGGCCGAACATCTGAATGCTCAGATAACAAGACTGGCCTATCAGCAAAGAAGCCAGGAAAGACTGATGTTCCAACCTGAGCCGCAAAGGCACAACTCTGAAGAAATGAAGCAAGTGGTCCAGGACTACTTCCACCACCTTGGGAACTCCGCCCTCGGTCAACAAAGATCATCCCGTGCCTTGGGTACCGTGGATGAGGAAGAAGAAGAAATCCCTCAAGAAGTGATGCACGGAGTCTCTTCCTCCGATTCAAATGATTATGAAGAAGGCCTCAGGGCCAGATATGATGAAGAAGACCTGCACGGGGAAGAAGCCAAAGAAAGAATATCGGTCTTTGACCGGCTCAGATATCCTGACCAGGTAAAAAGAAAGGTCTACAGGCAGAAGGAAAAAATGCAAATCTTCGCCTGCAACATGGCTGGACTGGCCAGGGGGCAAGATATACTACCAACTCAGCCAGATGAACTGCTCAGGTTGGCTACTAGACCTGGTCCTGTCACAAGAAGAGGGCAGGCCGCAAAAGATAAAATGAAGAAATATGATGAAGCCCGCAAGATCACCACCATGACAGTCAATGTGGTGACGGCACAGGATGAAGATAATCCCCTTGTTGATGATGCTGAAGGGACTTCTGAAGATATGCAAATCCCATCAACCTTGGATCCCATGATCCAGATGATGTTCAGGAGATATCAGCACGAGATCAGTGCTCTCCGAAGGCAGCTCAATGAGAGACATGAAGCTACATCAGTCTCAAAGCAAGCTGAACCTGCGGGGTAGACATCCAGCTCAGCAGAGACGGCTATCCCAGCTAACCCTCTCCTAGCTGATAAGAGCAAGACACCGAGCCAACCTGTTCCACAGCAAACAGCAGCTCAACCCTTTGTGTCTCAGACACAGCCTATCGCGCCCATCTTGCGCGCCACTGTGATGACAACTCCTCACAGCCAGCAACAAGCTCACTTCTTTCCAGAAGATATAGATCCAGCTATAGCCCACAAACAGATGATTGAAAGAATTGTGGAAATGAAACTGTCAGAAAAGACTGGTGGCGATGCTGGTACCTATGATGTGTACAAGGTACCGTATCCTCCCCAGTATGCTGCTAAGAGACTACCCCCAGGCGTCAGTAACCCGCCGAAGTTCGAGAAATTCAATGGCCAAGGCTCCCCTAGGGAGCATATAGCCTACTACACTACAATCATGGGCGACCTAGCAGTCGATGAAGCTTATCTGCTCAAGTTATTTGGCTCATCCCTCACTGGGTTGGCCTTTGAATGGTACTCAAGCCTGCCAGCCGGGTCAGTGGTTGATTGGCCTGATATGCAAAGAAAGTTCCGCGACAGATTTCATGTCACGGAGAGAGAAATCACAATAGCTGAGCTATATGCAACAAGGCAGAAGCAGGATGAGACCGCTCTGGATTATATAAAAAGATGGAGAAACCTCGCCATGAGATGCAGGCGGCCTCCACATCACGAGGACGCCGTCCAGATTTGCAAGCAGAATCTTTGGCGGGAGACTCTCGAAAAGATGATCGGGATGGAGATAGGGTCATTTGACCGACTAAACAATGCCGCGGCGGAGGTCGAGGC
The DNA here is from genome assembly GCA_022559845.1 of Amorphophallus konjac. Taxonomy (NCBI): domain Eukaryota; kingdom Viridiplantae; phylum Streptophyta; class Magnoliopsida; order Alismatales; family Araceae; genus Amorphophallus; species Amorphophallus konjac. The sequence goes on from CM040121.1 coordinate 158,192,455, forward strand.
CTTCCTCTCCAGTAGTCCTTCAGTTGCTACTGCTGTGTACCAGAAAACTAGATCGGCTGATAAACGGCCCATGCCTGCAGAAGTCAGTACAATAGACTTCAAGATGTTCGAGCAACAAAAAGATAAAGAAAAAGGCGTTGTCCGCCCTCCTCCCACTAGGCCGGCTGATCAGAAGGTAGGCCCCGCTCTGCGAGCCAGGATGAGCAAGCCTTATTCCTTTCCTAAGGAAAAGACTCGGCTCCTGTTTGAATGGGCGGCCCAATTTGACAAGATTGTCCTTCCGGATCCAAAGAGACCTGATGATGCCAAAAGAAAAGATAATCCCCGCTTCTGCCCATATCATCAAGCATTGGGTCACCCCATTGAAGATTGCTATGTATTTAAAGATATTATTGAAAGAATGATTAAAAAAGGGGAACTCGAACTAGGTGAGTATAGAGTGGACCCTCCATGCCTGCATGAGTTGCCTGAGTTAAAAAGAGCAGTCAATATGGTATCTCTATACCGGCAATCGCCCAAAGAAATGATGAAAGAAACAGACACCGATGAGCCCATCCTGTGGGAGCGTGTCAAATCCCCAGACCTGATGAATAAGATGAAAGATAAATCAAAAATGCCAGATGTGCTAGATGACCCGTTATGGGTGCAGATGTCGACCGTTGAAAGGAAGGAAAAGCAGATGCAAATAAACACAAGGAGGGACAAAGTCTTCTCCTGTAACATGCTGTCAATTTTACCCGGCGATGGCCAGACTTCCGAAGGGGATGATGAAGAGATATGCTTCGTGCCGATAAGGTCAGAGCAAGCCAAAGCTTCAACCTCCTATCCCGATGATAAAGCCAACAAGAAGCATGGGCACCTCCCGCTACCAGAAGAAGAAGCATGCTACCACACTCCTCCTCCGTATGCGGGGACGAGAGCCAAGATGTTAATTTCTGAAAGCCTGGACGCGTCCGGCGCCTGTAATAGGGTACTGTCAATCCCTCCTAAGACTAGAGCCGGGGGCAACGTTCTTGGCCTTGCCATGATGACAGAGCTATCTAAAAAACTACAAGAAGTCAAAGTGTTACAGAGCAAGCTGAATGAAATGGGTTTGCATCCGCCTGGTTTGCACTTAAACTCACCAGCTTCGGTAGTGATGGGTAAACCCGATATGAAACAAACAATGAAAACCAACTCTGCCAAGGGAGAAGTTACTATGGCAGAATTGTATGAGACCAAACAAAGGGCCGATGAATCTACTCTGGATTATATCTACCGATGGAAGGACCTTTATGCCAGATGTCAGCACCCACCAAACCAGGAGGAGGCTGTCCAGATATGCAAGCGCAACCTGAAAATAGAAGTCTTAACAAGGTTGGTTGGCATCGAAGTCAAGTCCTTCGATCTCTTGAATGAGATTGTGGCTGATATTGAGGCCTTTTTGGCGAAATATTGCCCGGCCGCTACCGCCCTAAGACAAAAGAGCAAGCCTGCTAGTGAACAGCCAATGCATAAAGATATTTACATTGCCGACTTCCAGGCTTTTGAGAAGAAAAAGGCGAAAGAGGCAGCTAGCTCTTCATCAGCAAAGACTGGCGAGCTAGGCCATTCCCTAAGAAGCAAAATGACTAAACCCTACTCCTTTCCAAAGGAAAAGACTCGGGTCCTATTCGAATGGGTCACCCACCATGGCAAGATCATACTCCCGGCCCCAAAGAAGCCCGGTGATGCCTCAAGGAAAGATGAGCCTCGCTTCTGTCCGTACCATCAGATGCTCGGACACCCTATTGAGGACTGCTACGTCTTCAAAGATGTTATAGAAAGCTTGATACAGAAAGGTGAGCTGCAGATAGGGGAATATAAAGTGGACCCACCGCGTCCCCATCGGATGCTCAATTTCAAGAAGGCAGCCGATATGGCCGCACCACACCCGCCAAAGAGCGATCTGCTCTAAAGGGCAGTTTCAATACGAATGATACCCCGCTCTGGGGTAGGTGTATGCCAAAAAGAACGATGGTGAAAGATGCCAGTGATACCCCTTCCTGGGGGCAGATGTACACACAAAAAAAGAGAAAAAAAAGAAGTAAAAAAAATGAGAATGATGATGATGAAGAGATGCCCATGATACCCCTTCCTAGGGGCAGATGTATTAACAAAAAAAAAATGATGAAAGGTATGGATGATACCCTATCCTGGGGGCACATGGGGGTGATACCCTATCCTGGGGGCACATGGGGATGATACCCTATCCTGGGGGCACAGGGGAATAAAAAAGGATAAAGAAAAGAGAGATGATGAAATAATATATATATATATATATATATATATATATACATATATATATAGATGGTACTCCCATTTGAGGGGCGATGCACATCAAAAAAAAATTGAAAATGAAAAAAGGGTAAAGATGACGGAATGATGGAAGCTACAGATGATACCCCATTGTAAGGAGGGGGGTGCATATCAAAAAAAAAAAGAGAAAAAAGGAAAGAAGAAAATAAAAAAAATGATGATTATGAGATGATGGAAGTTCCAAATGGTGCCCCATCCCGAGGGTAGATGCATGCCAAACAATGAGAAATATTGATGGTATCTCGTTCTTGGGACGAATGTAAGCCAAAAGAATGATGTAAGACACACATGGTTCCCCATTCTAGGGGTAAATGTATGAAATGCCAATGACGGCATGCATGGCCGTCGCTGGATATGCTCACCCCTTTAAAGGGGCAATGATCACGTATGGTGATGAGGAATAAAACTAGAGCATTGACCCTTCAAGGGCCATCCTATCACAGACTCTTACACTGCACGTCTGCTGCTGATGTCAGGGACCATCCAAATGATGGGAGCCCAGATGGCAATGAACAATGAATGATGGATCAATGAAGAACGATGGAAGCTCGCCCAACCATCAGCGTTCAGGCCAATAGATGCTCGATGAGATCCCAAAAGAAATATATATATCAAACATCAAGGTGTCGGCATATAAGCCGATGGAGGAATAATGGCACTCGGATGAGTGAATGATAGATACATCGGTAATCAGACCGATAGATGTTTCATGATGGTCAAGGATATATAAGATGAGTACATCGGTATTCAACCTGATATATAATTAATGAAGCTCCAAGGCGAAGATGATGAATACATCAGAGCCCAAGATGATAGAGGTTCAACAATGTCCACAAGATGTTCAAACAAGATCAACAATGCCCCAAGATGTCAACTATCGGTGTTCACGCCAACCGATGCTCAACCACTTTCCACGGTTGCCAAAGGTATGCCCATCGGCGTCCAAGCCGACGGATGTCGGGGTTCGATCATTGACTTTCAAACCAACAACCATCGGCGTCTTAGCCGACATATGTCAATCATTCAGCCATCGGTACCCTAGCCGAAAGATGCCCGATGATCCTCTAGACTGCCAGAGATGTTTAACCGTCAGCATTCCAGATGACAGATGCTCACAAATATGGATTGCCAGTATGGCCAGCTAAGAGAAAGCAAAATTCTAGCTATCAGTGCCCAGGCTGACAGATATTCTTCCAGCGGCACTCAAGCCGACCAATGGTCAAAGATTGCCAAAGAAAAATCAACAGAATCAGTGAATATGCAAAGATGTAGATACCCAGCGGGTCAGAACCACATCAGCAATGAAGCACACCCTTCCAGCGAACGGCTTCGTGCCCGAGCTGCCATACACATTTTTGAATCAATTCAGACCTTTCGTCTGAGTTGATTATGAAGCCCTATTCCTTTGCGTTAATGTCAAACCCCACATTAACGATAAAACATACCCTTCCAACGAACGGCTTCGTGCCCGAGCTGCCATACATGTCTTTGAATCAATTCAGACCTTTCGTCTGAATAGATCATGAAACCTTATTCCTTTGCGTTAGTGTCAAACCCCACATTAACGATGAAACCTACATTCCCAGCAAATGGTTTCGTGCTTAAGCTGCTACACACATCCTCGAGCCAATCCGGACCTTCTGTCTGGGTGGATGATGAAATCCCATCCCCTTGCGTTGATGGCAATCCCCACATCAACGATACAGCCATGCTCGCGGTGAACGGCTTCACGCCTAAGCCATAAAACACACTCAAGTCGACCCAGGCCTTCCGCCTAGGCAGACGATGAAGACCTTATACCCCTTGCATTGGTGTCAACACCCACATTAATGATGATACATACACAAGTTGAGCACATGGCTTAACAATTTAAAAGCTAACGTCCCAATAAAAAAAAAAGAGAAAAGAGAAGAGATAAAATGGGGTTAAAAATAGAGATACCCCGCCAGTCTTGTTCAGGCTTTCTGAGCAAGAGCAAAAATGGCTAAAACCCAGCTGTGGTGAAAACCCGAAAGGGCACTGCAGGCAAAATCGGGTACCCCGCCACGTGAAAACCCGAAAGGGCGCGTGGGCAAAAGCAAGAGGGGGCTGGCTCCGGTGAAAACCCGAAAGGGCGCTTGGGTCAGTAATGTGGTAATCCCAAAGAAAGCCTCACCTCCCGCCATAAACTTCTCGTCGATCGACCGGCACCTTGCCCGATCAACGATCAAACCCACCCAGTACGGACCCTACGTCTGTCCTGATAAAACCCGCATTCCTTGCCCAAAGTCCCACCATGGTGAAATCAGCTGTTGATCGATTGGCGCACTGCCCGGTCAATGATGAACCTATCTGGCTTAGACCTTACGTCTATCCCGATGAAACCCATGAAATCCTTGCATTGGTATAAACCCAATACCGATGATGAAACCTACTGTTGATTGATTGGCACATTGCCCGATCAGCGATGAAACCTATCCAGTTTAGACCCTACGTCTATCCTGATGAAATCCATGATATCCTTGCATTGGTATAAACCCAATACTAATGATGAAACCCACCTGTGATCGATGGGCACCCTTCCCGATCGACGAAGAAACCCGTCCTTTTAAACTTGCATCTCTTCCTGTCCCACTGTGATGAAGCCTGCTGCTGATTAGCGGGCACACGGTCCGTGCAGCAATGAAACCCATCCAGTTTAGACCTTATGTCTATCCTGATGAAACCTATGAAATCCTTGCGTCAGTATATACCCAATACCGACGATAAGAGCAGCCGCCAATAAAGCAGCACATCGCCTGACCCGTGCTGAAGTCCCAATTCAAGCGATATATATATGTATATATAAATAAATAAAAAAAATGGGGTTAAAAATAGAGATACCCCGCCAGTCTTGTTCGGATATCCCGGACAAGGGCAAAAATGGCCAAAACCCAGCTGTGGTGAAAACCCGAAAGGGCACTGCAGGCAAAATCGGGTACCCCGCCACGTGAAAACCCGAAAGGGCGCGTGGGCAAAAGCAAGAGGGGGCTGGCTCCGGTGAAAACCCGAAAGGGCGCCTGGGTTAGTAATGTGGTAATTTAAAAGTTCCATGCCAACCGGCACGCTACCTTTACCTCCCTTCTATTGATGAAGCCTTCCGTCGGTCAACTGGTTCCGCGCCCCGCCGACGATAGAACCCTTCCGGGGTAAACCTTACGTTTACCCTGATAAAACCTACATACCCTCTTTCGCACGTCCCACCAACAATGAAACCCATCACTGTTCTGATGAAACCTATGCATTCTTGGCAAAGTCCCACCCGCGATAAACCCCTTCCAGTTTAGACCTTTCGTCTATTCTGATAAAACTTAAAAACTCTTCTTTGCTTCGATATAAACCCAATATCGATGATGAAACCAACTGTTGATCGACCGGCACTTCGCCCGATCAATGATAAACCCTGCCAGTTTAGACCTTTCGTCTATTCTGATAAAACTTAAAAACTCTTCTTTGCTTCGATATAAACCCAATATCGATGATGAAACCAACTGTTGATCGACCGGCACCTCGCCCGATCAATGATAAACCCTGCCAGTTTAGACCTTTCGTCTATTCTGATAAAACTTAAACTCTTCTTTGCTTCGATATAAACCCAATATCGATGATGAAACCAACTGTCGATCGACCGGCACCTCGCCCGATCAATGATAAACCCTGCCAGTTTAGACCTTTCGTCTATTCTGATAAAACTTAAACTCTTCTTTGCTTCGATATAAACCCAATATCGATGATGAAACCAACTATTGATCGATTGGCACCTCGCCCGATCAACGATGAAACCCTACCGGGATAGGCCATCCGTCTGTCCTGGTGAAAACTACATATCCTTTCATGTCCCACCTGCAGTGAACCTACCCAGTTTAGACCTTTCGTCTATTCTGATGAAGCTTAAACTCCTTTGCATCGACATAAGCCCAATGTCGACGATGAAACCACGCACTGGACGATCGGGAAATCGCCACAGTCAGCTTTGAGGAACAGACCTCTCGTCTGTTCCAGATGCATGTCTTCTGCTAGCCAACAGGCCCAGCAAAGGCAATCCCATCAGATACCGATACGCGGTGGAGCAAGTCCCCCATTCTCTCCCTAAGAGGATGGACGCTCTCCTGCTGCACACAGGTCGTCAGTATAAAGGCTGCTGAGACCATTACTCTTCATACGAAGGAAATAACAACACATGAAGAAGATGTTCAGCCACCCGGAGCTTCAATCCGGTAGATGTTCAGCCACCCGGAGCTTCAATCCGGCAGATGTTCAGCCACCCGGAGCTTCAATCCGGCAGATGTTCAGCCACCCGGAGCTTCAATCCGGCAGATGTTCAGCCACCCGGAGCTTCAATCCGGCAGATATTCAGCCACCCGGAGCTTCAATCCGGTAGATATTCAGCCACCCGGAGCTTCAATCCGGCAGATATTCAGCCACCCGGAGCTTCAATCCGGTAGATGTTCAGCTAGCCAGAGCTTCAATCCGGCAGATGTTCAGCCACCCGGAGCTTCAGTCTGGCAGATATTCAGCCACCCGGAGCTTCAATCCGACAGATATTCAGCCACACGGAGCTTCAATCCGGCAGATGTTCAGCTAGCCAGAGCTTCAATCCGGCAGATGTCCAGCCAGTCAGAGCTACAATCCACAAGATGTACAGCCAATCAGGGCTTAAAACTGACAGATGCAAGATATACAGCCGATCGGGGCTCAAAACCGATAGATGCAAGATATACAGCCGATCGGGGCTCAAAACCGATAGATGCAAGATATACAGCCAATCAGGGCTTAAAACTGATAGATGCAAGGTGTACAGCCGATCGAGGCTCAAAACCGATAGATGCCAGATGGTCAGCCAATCAGGGCTTAAAACTGACAGATGCAAGATGTACAGCCGATCGGGGCTCAAAACCGATAGATGCAAGATGTTCAGCCAATCAGGGCGTAAAACTGATAGATGCAAGATGTACAGCCGATCGGGGCTCAAAACCGATAGATGCCAGATGTTCAGCCAATCAGGGCGTAAAACTGATAGATGCAAGATGTACAGCCGATCGGGGCTCGAAACCGATAGATGCAAGATATACAGCCGATCGGGGCTCAAAACCGATAGATGCAAGATATACAGCCGAGCGGGGCTCAAAACCGATAGATGCAAGATATACAGCCGATCGGGGCTCAAAACCGATAGATGGAAGATATACAGCCAATCAGGGCTTAAAACTGACAGATGCAAGATGTACAGCCGATCGGGGCTCGAAACCGATAGATGCAAGATATACAGCCGATCGGGGCTCAAAACCGATAGATGCAAGATATACAGCCGAGCGGGGCTCAAAACCGATAGATGCAAGATATACAGCCGATCGGGGCTCAAAACCGATAGATGGAAGATGTACAGCCGATCGGGGCTCAAAACCGACAGATGCCAGATGGTCAGCCAATCAGGGTTTAAAGCCGATAGAAGTCAAATGTGCTGTTGATCGGGGCCTAAAAACCGACAGATGTCAGATGTGCCAATTGATAAGGGTTCAAGCCAATAGATGTTCAACTGATCGAGGCTCAAGCCAAGAAGATCATGCCAGGAGGAACTCCCAGTATGGGGATACTGCCAAGCTATAACTGAAAGAATAAGTCGATAGCATTGAGCCAATGATACACCTGCAGACACCGTGCCGCACCTTCTGCGCTTACGCCATCTGCAGGTGGGGGGCATTTGTTGACAGCTAAAATATGAACAAAGATAAAGATGGGACCAGACCAGCAACGAAGACTGGAAGATGCCTGCAAAGTCAGGATTGAGGGAGGATCCTCACCACCAACCAATTGCCCGGCTAGGACCATCTCAGGCCTGGCTAATGTCCGGTGTTATCATCATCATTCAGATGGCGATACTGATAAAGCCCCAGTCTGTTCACCGAGATGATCTCGATACAAGATATATCATCAATGAAAAAGCCCTTTCGGGTGATGATGCCCTTGACAGACCCAAATGGGCCTGTGAAAGTGGCTGAAATGTCTTAATTGGGCTTACAAAGGTGGTGCCGAGAGCCACTTGATGAAGCCTAAAGGGGAGGGCACCGAGAGCCTGAAGGCAGGCGCGCCGGGAAGCCTGTTTGAGGTGCGCCGAGATGGTGTCTGCCGAGAAGAGGGAAATGGCTATAAAAGCACCCTTCCTCCGAGCAGATGGGCGGACAGACAGAAAAGAAGAAAAGAAAGAGGCAAAGAAAAAAGAGCGAAGAGATATCCAGAAAGAAAAGAGATAGGAAAAGAAAGGGAGAGAGTCTCCGTCGAAAGAAGAAGCAGAAGAAAGAAAAGAAGAAGGGCTCCAGGTGGGTTGATAGGGGGAGGGAGAGGAGTCAATGCTCCACCCTCCCCCCCCCCATGTTCGATGTTTCTTTCTTTTTTTCTTATTACTGATTCTCTGTATGGGATAGTCGAAGTCTTGATGTTTAGATTATTCATACGATTCTCTTCCTTTTTTTCTCCCTGTATGTTTCTTGGCTTCAGTTATGAAGTCGATGTAAGTAAGGGTGAGATGAATAAATGCAATGGCCGTGATGGATTTTAGGCGATACTATCTTCTTTTGTCTCCATATGTATGCATACCGTTTGTGTGAATGCCCCATCGGCGAAATGATTTTATCTTCGGAGTCGGGTCTGTTCTTCGAACAGGGATGAAGGTAGAACCCCCACCCTTGTTCAATGGGTTGCTGGGTTCTATTCTCTTCTCTCTTCCCGCTTCAATAGCATGCCCTCCGTATGTATTTGAGTCTGTTCCTCAAGCCCCTTGTGCCGTCCGGGAGCCAGAGACATCAATCTCTTGGTTCCCTGGCCCGCCGGCTATAAATGATGCATTTGAACCCGTAGACGAATGCTACCCTGGATCCCCATTCCAATCGTTGAATGATTAGGGTCTGAGGTCTCAGCATCAAGGGTTCTCTCGTTGCAGATCGGCTTCCCAGATGATACCATGCTAGTCCGGGGGATCAGAGACAGCCATCTCTTGACTCCCCCAGACGTCTGGCAGTATACAGATAAAGGCTACTCAGCCCCGATGATGGTCTCTCCTCCTCCTGATGATCTGGCCTCTCAGATCCCTTGGCATCCTTCTAGCAGAGGTGTTCGTGAAACCTCTTCATGCACCCTTGATTCGATCTCGATCTGAGCCATAAAACCTAGAAATCCCAGAAATAGAGCATCGTTTTCGAGCTCTGAAACCCTGAAACCCTTTCTGCACCCTTGATTCGATCTCGATCTGAGCCATAAAACCCAGAAATCCCAGAAATAGAGCATCGTTCTCGAGCTATGAAACCTTGAAACACTTTCTGCACCCTTGATTCGGTCTCGATCTGAGCCATAAAACCCAAAAAACCAGAAACAGAGCATCGTTTTCGAGCTCTGAAACCCTGAACTCCTGCCTGCATTCCATCCTCTCGGCGTGCGAGTTTCCCCGCCGAGAGCCGTAAGGCCGAGAACCCTTCCCCTCCTTTCAGCTAAACGACAAAGCCTTTTCTTGTGTGAAAACCCACAGCCCACAGCCTCTCGGCGCTAGGCTCCCGGCGCGGCCATGAGCGCGCCGGGAAGCCTTGTGCCGAGAGCTCCCTCCATCCACCAAATGCCCAGGCCGAGAACCCCCCTTGGCCAGCCAAATGTCCATGCCGAGAGCCCCTTTTGGCCACTTCATAGCGCGCCGAGAGCCCCCCCTCCTTCTGCCACTTAGGCCCAGGCCGAGAAGCCCCCCTTTGGCCACTTCATAGCGCGCCGAGAAGCCCCCCTTTGTCCACTAAAAGGTCATGCCGAGAGCCTCCCTTTGTCCACTAAATGCCCATGCCGAGAACCCTCTCTCTATCTACCAAATACTCATGCCGAGAACCCCCCCCCCTTGGCCAGCCAAATGACCGACGCCAGAGACATGGACAGTCTCTTCGAGCCTTAGTGCTCACTCATTTTCCGGCTTTCATCCCGGCACTCCGTGGATGTCAGCCTATACCATTCTCTGGCAAATGCTAAGTCTAGGGGAGGTGCTGTCAAAATTCCCCCAGGATGATGAAAGCCAATATTAAGTTGCCCCCGGGAACCTTTGCGCACTTGCACTGCATTGATAACATACTCAAATGTTGTTACTGAATCTTAAATCCGAATTTTGTTCCGGGGGATCCGCCCCCGGAAACCCCTGCAAGGGGCGCTGCCCCCTTGACCCCCGCGACCTGACCGGGCAGGTCGATCCCCGCGACCTGACCGCGCAGGTCGATCCGCGTGCGAGGGCGCAACATTGAGCATTCGCTCACTTTCCGTCGTCCCGCATCGGGTTCACGAATAACCCCTTTAGCTCGGGAGGGCTCTGCCACTGCATGAGTTCCACCGACTTCTACAGGGAATACCAAATATTACCCCATGGCAAATATGCGATTCGGGAAGTTCAACACTTCTCTCTCTCTTGGCTTTCATCCCGGCACTCCGTGGGTGATAGTCTATTTCCCCCTGGGCATGATCCAGAAGAGGGGGCAATGCTGCCGAAATATCGATCGATGTTTTGAACCCCCATCATGGCCACGGCCCAGTCTGCCTGTGACTGAAATTTCCCCTTCCCCCTAAGCTCGATCTCTGAACCGCTGACTTAACGATATCGTCTGTTTCTACAGTTGATGTTATTATTATCTTGCCCGCCTTCCAGGCTCTGGTATGAAATCCAAATTGCGCACATGAATATATTTTTGCCTCTCGGGGCCTCCTACTTTTAGCGTTTAATCAAGGGTTGTCCTTCCTTGGAAGGACGTAATTAACGTCATAGCGTTCAGGGTATGACGGACTTCGGGTCCTGACTCGGACTTCACAATCGACTGACCATGTCAGATCGAGCGCACAATAAAATTGTCACTTCGGTGACTGGCACGCCAATAAATAAATAAATAAATAAAATAAAACTAAATAAAATAAATGTGTTCGAACAAGGAGTTGCTAGACAAAAGCTTCATTAGGCCTAGTGTGTCTACATGGGGAGCACCAGTCTTATTTGTGCGGAAGAAAGATGGGGCTATGCGGCGGTGCAGCTAAAGAGATCTTGGATGGGCTAAGTGAAGTCCAAGAAGAAAGCTGGAATAGTGAGTGTCTCGTGACAAACAATGAGATTGAGCGTCAAAGCGAGGAGAGTTCAAAGGTAAACTCTAACTCCGATGAAGAAGATGAGCTTAGCTATAATAAATTGATGAATGCTTATGATGAGTTGTTTGATAGATATAAAACAATGAAATCTGAAAATAGAAAACTTAAAAAGAAACTTGATGATTCTTCTTATGTTAACTCTCCATGCCATGTACTAAGTGTTCCGAAATTGAAAATACTTGTGTTGAAAATTCTTCATGTGGAAAATGCACTGAGCTTGAAAAATTAGTTGAGTCTCACATGTTTGATGTTGAAGAACACAAATAGATAATTACAGATCTTAGAACTGAAAATAAATCTTTACTGGCTAAAATTTTAGAACTTCAACAAATAGAAAAAGATAATGAGAATCTGAAAGAGTTAACTACTGCTATATCTCAAAAACTGCTCTTTCTTGAAAAAGGGAAATGTATTCTGAATGTTGACAAATCTGAAAGGCTAAAGGAATTAAGACATGAGATAGAAAGTTTTAAGAACATGAATGATAAAACTGTTGAATTGGAAGATGAGTTGAGAAATCTGAAGAATGATTTGTCTAAGTCTGTCGACTCCAATGAAACAATGAATGCAATTCCTGATGAAAAAGTGAGTTTTCAAAAGAATGAACTTGAACACACTTCCATGAACGGAAATTCATTTGAAAAACTCCAAAACGAAAACAGTGCTTTGCTAATTCAGATTTCCTTGTTTGAAAGTAGATTGAAAAGTCTTGGAAATTTTGAAAAAGGAAAATCTGTGAATGTTGATGAATCAGATCAATTGCTTGAGTTAAGACAGGAAATAGAAAATCACATAACTATAAATGTCATGTTGAATGAGAGAATCATTTCTTGTGAAGATGAGATAGCTAGTTATGAATTGCATGTTTCAACTCTTGAATATGAAATTGCTGATGTGAATTCATCCTTGTCCACATTTGTCAAAGGGAAGGATAACTTGGATAAAATATTGGGGACCAAAGTGAATTTCTAACGGGAAGGACTAGGATATGATCCTAGTAAAAGAAATCCTTTGGTCTGAAAATGTAAACTTCATTTGTGAATTCATCATGCTCTTCAAACATTTCAAATTCCCTTTCTATTGAAGAATCAAAGTCTAAATCTTCAACTCAATTAAGGACCAAGAAAACAAATCAACCTTCTAAACATCAAAATGGTCCTAAGAATCAAATGAAATGTGATCACATGAGAAAAGGTTCTAATGTTAATTGTTATTATTGTGGAAAGCATGGTCATATCATGAGTGATTATTTTATAATGAGAAATGATGATTTGAATGGTTTCAAAATGTATGCTAGAAAATTACATGATAGAAAAATCCATGTTAAAAATCATGAGAAATTCATAAAGAAAAAACTCAATGCTCATTGCTTTTATTGTGGATTACATGGTCATATTTTTGAAGATTGTTTCACAAAGAAAAGTGATGATGATTGGTTTAACAAAAGAAATGTTTGTTGTCATTATTGTGGTGAGTTTGGGCATAATATGGATGATTGTGAATTGATGTATTTTGATGATATGCATGTCCAAAGAATGTGGAAGGCACCCACTAGAGGTGAAACTAACCCCTCGGGACCCAAGATGGCTTGGGTACCCAAATCTTCAAAATGAGAATTTATTTTGCAGGGGCGCCTTGAGGCCGAGGAATGTCAATAAATATGGATTCTCAAGGTGAGAAATAAAATTGGTTTGTATTTGAAAATCATTTTGCTTAGGTTCACTTTCAAAAATCTGAAAAGGTAAAAATTGAGTTTTGGAGAAAAATGATTCCACTTAAACAATTGCATTCATGTTTTGTTGATTTTGGCAACTTCTAAAGTGTTGAGATATGCTGGTTAATGATTAGGTGATTAAATTAGCTTTGCATATTTTCTGTTGCACATCTTGTGAATAAATCCAGTTCTTGATATGATTTATACTGAACATGAAGTCTTTCATACTCTTACTCACCTTTTGCAAAAAACAATTCAGTCTTGCATACTTAGAACAAACACTTAATTGCATTATACATATTGCACATATCATGCATATATTAGCATACTTGTAAATAAAGAAAGTCTTTGATCATCTATCCATTTACATGCATATAATTGCATATACTTGACATATTTGTGTGCTTGAATGTCATGATTATCCGGTATATCAAATGGCGATTGTGGAAGGTTGGATTTTGTCCAACTAGAAGCCTTCCCCATGCTTGATGGTGGTCTTCGGACCTACATTCTCAGCCAAGTACCGGTAATCAACTTGTGTAAAAACTTTACCTCGATGCATGTTTGAGTGTACATATATCATAACACCCTTTCCTTGAATTCATCCTATGACCTTTTTCCCTTTCTAAATAAAATTACTTTGATTTAGACATGTTTGTTACATGGCACATATTAAGGGGGAGGTTCATTTCATAACTATGCATACACTTAGGGGGAGACATAACAATGATTAGACTAATTCGTTTCTTACATTCAGTACAATCTCTCTCTCTCAATGTGCTCTTTTTGAGATAAATGATTCAATCTAATAAGGATAATAGTTATTCTACTCAACACTCCAAAGGGCTCTTGAATCACTACATGGAAATCACATGTCTTGTGAGGAAAAAGTTATTTGCCCCACCAAAAAATGTGTATAAGTGGAACGTTGATCCGAGTAACTGGGAATCTTCCCTGAAATAAAGGAGGAAACTTGCGTCAAAAAGTGAAGCTTATCCATAATTAAAAATAAGTGGGGTTGGCACCAAGTAGTCGGGAAGTGCCCCTGAGATAAAGGGTACAACTCGTGCCGAAAAGTGACAAAATATGTAATTAAGATAAGTGACGAAACTGAGTAACCGGGAAATGCCCTTGAGACAAAGGGTATAACTCGCGTCAAAAGGTTAGTCACCTTCTTGTTGTTGACACCTGTTTTATGACCAATAAGTTGGGTCGTCTCCTTAGTCATTTTAAATGATGCTCCGAGTTGTTCATTCTTTATTGAACCTTCTTGGTCAATTTGAGGTCTATTTCATGGGTCATGTCTCCTTGATTGGGTCTGGTTCCTTACTTCTTTCCGTTGGACGAAGCTTAGCAAACTTTCATTTTTATTTTGCACTCCATTTTCTCTAACGGTCCTTTAGTACCGCGTTAAAATCATATAACACATCCACCTTTGACCGTTACATCATGCCAGAGTCCTTAAGACTAAGGCTTCTTTTCAAGCTTATCCATTAGCCTATCCATTGGGTGTGACGGTTTATCGTGCGGCCGTTACTTTGGTTGTGACGCGTCTACTCATGGCCATTACATTCTCCAGAGTCCTATGTTCGAAAACTTCCCCCGTTGATCTTATCTTTCAGTGGATAAGGTTGTGTGACGGTCTCTTCCTGGGGTGTTACATCCGTGTGGCGGTCTATCGTGCAGCCGTTACATCAAACAGAGAGTTCTAGCAGGACTGCTCTTTCTCTGCTACTCCGTGGTCAAATTAAGAGTTTGATTCCCTTATTTCTCTTCCAAATCTGATCCTTAGAACCTTCTGTTTGTTTCTATGGACTCTTGGGAGTATTATCTTCAAGAGGTTGTTAAGAAACGTCCTACTTTCTAGCTGGATTATCCTCTGCTCGACCTGAGAGTTTAAGGGTCTATAAATAGAACCCCTGGCTTCATGGCTTGAAGAGGAGACATCTGGAGTTCGCGTCGAATTGCTGCCGCATCCTGGAACTAGAACCAACCATGAAGAGCTGCTTCCCACGTCCATCTGCTTTCAAAGTCCAGGGAGTATTGATTCCAAGGGTTTAGTTCAGTCAAGTTGCCATCTTAGTTTCTTGTCCCTCTTCCAAGCATCATAAGCATTGTCCATCTTCTTCTACCACGTTCTTGCATCTTCTGCATCCATTAAAACATCCTCCCATCTTTTAAAACGCCCCAGAGGGGTTAAAAAACAAACCTCCCCGGTATTTTCTTTTCCTTTTGCATGTTCTTAAGTTTTTTTGATTTATTGATACTACTTTGTCCAAGGGCTAATCTGGGTTATTTTTCTTGTGTTCTACACTCTTTTGCAGGTTTACAGAGCTCTTAGCACGAGGCCCAAGCTTCCTGGCCGGCTGGAAAGCTTGGAGATCAAAGATTCCCAACTTCTATTTTGTAGAACCTTTGACGGTCTATCAGAGTCGCGTTAGAGCCTTGTAGCGGTCTATCGTGGGGCCGTCACACGTCTTGTGGCGCATCAGTCTTCAGCCATTACATTCCACGGAGCTGTAGTTTCCTGATTGGTTTTCTCTCTCCCGTGGGCGGGTGCATCATCCTCCTATTCTAAGGTACTTATTAGGTCTTTGGCTTATTTTTACCTTAGTGGCGATCACATCTTTCCTTAGTTTGGGCATTAGCTTTCTCTTTCATCTTATCTCCTCTTTATTTTGCTTGTTCCACCTATACGGTGTGCTTTTCTTTATTTCCTTGCTCCACGTCCCGGCGTGTGTTTTTCTTTCTTTGCTTAGCTTAGTATTGATTGAGATAGCATGCCCATGCTAGAGCTTGTGCTGGTTGTCTAGGTCCATGATTCATATGTTCATAGGTTGAGTGATTTCATCATTTGACTCATATCTTCATAATAGTTTGTAGAAACCCGGTAAGTAAAGATGAGAAATAAAATTTTTTAATTTTATTCTATAAATAAAATATTCATGAAATAGTTAAATTACATTTTTACTATATGAAATAAACTAGTTAAATGCATTTACTTGAAGTAAATAGAGATTAAATGTTTTAACCCTTAGATAAATCACATAGGAAGCCCAATGAAAGTCCATATAATGGGCTAGGATTTCAATTGGCCTATTGGATAATCCATAATGGGTGGGATTAATGGATTAAAGGATTTATTAAAGGATAATTAGACCAAAATTCGTAACACATGTTTAATATGACATTTAAGGGATTAAAATAACCCCATTTCTAGAAGATTGACTCAAAAATCAACTCCTACCTACCATTCCACTTTAGACTAGTCGAAATCACATTATTTTCACACCTATTCACACCAAAAATGGGCTAGATTAGGAAGAGAAATTAATTTTTTCTTCTAAATTTGGACTTAATGGGTTAGGTAAAATTAGGTGAGGAATCTTGACAAAATTGGCCATGTTTTGACTATAAATAGAACCCCAATCAACCCACAAACCATCCCTGGAGGCCTAAGCTATGCTAGTTTGAAGATTGAAGGAGATTTGAAGTAAGATTTGGGAGAAATCAAGGATTTCATCTTATTTGGGGATTTTTCTTACCTCTTCTTTAGATCCGTAAAAAGGTAGGTATATCTCAGGCTAAATTCTAATTAAAACATACTAGATTGTTCCTTTTTCAATGCTCTTTCCATTGATACCTTATTCACTAAATTTCATTGAGAAATGAGTGAGTTATAGTCATTTTAGTGAAGAAAATCGTAAGTTGCAGAAAAAGTGTCGACCCCTTGGGTCGACACTCGGGATCGAGTTTTCTGTTAAAAAAAATAGAACTAAGTGAAAAGTGTCGACCTCCCGGGTCGACACTTTTTCACGGGAGACAAGTGTCGACCTCCCAGGTCGACATTTTTTCACGGCCGTTCTGTTTTAAGAACAAAATCGCACACGGGAAATAAGTGTCAACTCACTGGGTCGACACTTTCAGCCCGCAAACAAGAGTCGACCCTTGGGGTCGACATGACACGACACGACACGACTCGACTCGGTGCGGTGTGGTGCGACACTTTTTCACGGGTGACAAGTGTCAACCTCCCAGGTCGACACTTTTTCACGGGTGACAAATAAATAAATCGAGCCCACATCCTATGCCCCTTGGGTCCTGACCCAAGGGTGAGCTCTCCAACATATAAAGCCATGCAAGTTTTCTAAACTTCCAATGTGGGACTAAATATTAGTCACTACACATTATGAACACAATATGAATTATAACATTTGGAATCTCTAATAATTATAAGTATTTGGTCACCAAAAGTAAAAAAAGGTAATATTAAAATATTTTAATTCTTATAGCATGTTAAAAATTATTTTTTTAGAATAAAATTATTTTTAGCATGTAAAAAAACTATTTTTAACCATATTAGTAAATTAATGCATGAAAAATATTTCCAGCATGTTAAAAATGACTTCCAACATGATAAAATTATTTTATATGTATTGAGATATAAACATTATTTTCAACATGATAAAATCTATTTAAACTATTTTTGTGTGCATGTTAAACCTAATTTTTCCTATTAAATAATTAGTAAATTAATGAAAATTACTTCCAGCATATTAAAATTACTCCCAGTATGATAAAATTATTTCCAGAATGTTAGAATTATTTTTAGCATGTTAGAATTATTTTCAGTATATTAAAGCTATTTTTCAGCATGATAATTCTATTTTCCTATCAAATAATTAGTAAATAAATATAGAAAAAATAATTTTTAGCATGATAAAATTTAAGTTGTTATCATAAAATTTTTATAATCAGCATGATAAACTTATCTTTATCATCTTATTAGTACGTTAATGTATGAGAATTATCTTAGCATGTTAAGTATTAATTTTAGCATATTAAAAATTAATTTTCAGCATGTTAAAAATTAAATCCAGCATGAAAAATTTATTTTTATCATCTTATCAGTAAAGTAACATATTAAAATCATTTTCAGCATGTTAAAGTTATTTTCAACAAGATAAAATTATTTTCGGCATAAAAATCCATTTTCATAACAAAATTCTGATTTTTAATAATAAATCACCGTTTTTGGGTAAACTAATATATCTCTAATGTACAAAAATTTCCTGAAAATATGTCTAAATACTTGTAAATCAAATGCACACAAGATTAAACCATGGAATTAAATTAATTCTATTAAACTCTAATTACTTGAATTTTCTTCCTAGTTACCGTTCTTTCGTGAATTCCACGACTTAATGTTGTTAAACATGATGCCTTAAAAGTTTTATTCACTCCTCTTGCTACTTCTGATATTTTTGCCAGATCTGTACTTTTTACAAATGAGCTTATTCTTGAAATTCATTGGCCATAGTGTTAAGTGGATGTCTAAACATTACTTGGGATCTTTTGATCCAATGACCCAATGCCTGGCATTAATGGGGCCCGGTCTGGTCCTGGGAGGAGCGCCCGAAAGTACTTGTGCCCATGGGAGTTGATTGACCACGGTGTGGTATTACACCGAAGTGCATGACTTACTAGATTATTTATGACATTCCACACTTCGTTATTGTACTTGTTTACTTGTTACTTGAAATTGCTTGAAATTACATGATATATTTGACTTGCATGAAATGGCCAAATCTTTCATGATATTCTTTACATGTTCAATATTCAATACTTGAAATTATCTTGGAACCTTGTTATCATGTTATTACTTGAAATTCCGTATACAATTTCCTACTTGCTATTCACGATCTTAAACACTTCCTGATTTATTTGGAAAAATATCCAAAATGATAAATACTTAAATATTACATGATTATAGAGATATAAAATCCTACTGAGCTTTTTACTCACCCTACGTTTTGGTAAATTGTTGCAGGAAATGAAAATGAACAAGGGAATGGACAAGAGTGAGAGAGTGATTTTCCTTTTACCTAGGTTTGTGTAGGTCATTAGTGTTTTTACAAAAATGATGTATTTTGGATTTGAAGATTATAATTGTCTTTATGGCTTATCAATTAGTGTTGTAAATTTTATTTTGATTGAATAAAAGTATCATTTCCCATTCATTTCTAACTTTAGAAATGAAATTGTGCATGCTCTGATCAACACGCTTGTTTACGACTCGCTCACGTCCTCGATATTCCGCGTCGGGACGTGACATAGTTGGTATCACATCCATCTTGCAAAAGAAGGGACACATTAAAACCAACAGAATTTTTTGGCGATCACGGTGGGACATCTAGTGCCAATCGTGCTTTGAATCTCTGCTAAACCTGCTTTCCTTTGTTTGCCCTAAGTTGCTCTGGTTTTCCCTAGATTTTCCCTATATTTCTCTGTTGTTTCTGGTTCTCTGGCTACTCTGACGGTCTTGCGTCCACGCGTTACATTATTCTGACGGTCTGGTCTTTGACCGTCACCCTACTCTGGCGCAGGTATTCTAGACCGTCACATACTCCATATAGGTATGCATCCCGAGGTGCAGTTCAGTTCCGTGGTTTCTACTGTGATTTTCATACTTGGGTGCTATCTGATTGTCTCCTCAGTAGTTTTGCATATTTAGCTTATTGTGTGCATATTTGATTGCTAGATTTTAGGCTAGAATTTACAAGCACCCCGGTGCACATAGGGTCATTCATATATTCATACTGTAGATTGCATTTTCCTACCTTGGTGTGTGGACCTCTCATCTCCATATTCCTTGGAGCCGACTAGGAAATCACATCAGGGACCTCCATAAGTCCCCGCGAGCCGTAGATTCTCACACGGACGCCGGGCCGGTTGTACCACTTCCCACCACGTGTCTAGGATTGCATAAGTGAAGGTGTGATTACCCTTAGAGTCAACCAAGCCATATATCTTTCCCCTATTAGGAACCTATTGTTGAGAGCACATTTTAATCAAATCACTAAGGTTCCAAAGGAGAAAACTATAAAAATCTTGTTGCATCATCTAAATAACTTGGTTGACCTTGAGTGTTTTTATCTCTTTTTCACTTACATCGTTGTTTAAGTCATCTAGTTTAGTCACTCATTGTGTCTTTGTTGTGTGTTGTTTGCATTATTCTAAGGTCTCTCATTGCATGTGGAGTTCCTTCCATCCTCTAGAAGCTTCATCACCTGGGGGCGATTCCCTTTCCTCATCCTACTTCAATCCACTCTTTGAATCCACCATGGCTTCTTTCGATATTCCCCGTTCCCAAGAGGAGTCTCTTCCTCAAGGGCTTCTAGAGGATCCCTCTAGGGTTATCTCATTCCAACCTAGAGAGGGGCTCATCCCTCCTTCGTCCTCCATCCCGATGGAGGGCGCCCAATCCACTCAAGCTCTTCTTCCTCCTTCCGCTAATTCTATTCTTCAGATGATGGCCCAATTAGACCCGGCCCAACTTCAGGCGGTTTATCAGGCCATGCAAGGGTCCAACACCCCACCTTCCCTGATTATGCAAGGTCAGACCAATCCTTCCATTGTTAGCCTAGGGCTGATGGGTCCGCTGTCCAACCCATTCCCATTGACCTCACTCCAGTCCAACCTAGGACCCTCAGATTCTCTAATCTGGAGATGGGCCAGTCTTCTGGTTCGGCCCAACAATTTTTGGATAAGGGGAAGACCGTTGTCCCTCCTTCTTTTTCAGCAGATCATCATATGTCTTGCCCATCTATGCCGCAGGTTCTTATTGGCCCGAATGATTTCATGCACCCTCAACAAGGGGCAGCCCAAGTTCACACCAGCATGGGTCTTCCTTCGACCCAATATCCTTCCTATGGGCCGCCCCCTCCATCTGCTTACCCCTCTGCTCCTCAAATTCCATCTTTCACTATCCCTACTCCGTCCAGAGAGTAGGAATTACTCGATAAATGGGCCGCCATGCAACAACAACTTGACTTCCTCCAGAAGCGGGTTGGCCCACAATCCTTGGTAGACGTGCCGATCCTGAGTTTTCAGAACATCAGGTTCCCTCCACAATCCAAGCTCCCTAATTACAAGAAATATGATGGGAACAGCAATCCCTTTATTCATGTGAGGGACTTCTTGTATGAATCAGTGCAGTTCCAATATGATGATCGCCTTATGGCGTATCTGTTCCACCGATCGTTAGATGGGGTCGCATTGGAATGGTTCTATTCTTTGCCGCTAGAGGATGCCGAAAGCTTCAAGATAGTGAAAGATAAGTTCATTCAATGGTTTCAAGATAGGGTCGGCCCGGAATATTCATTCACAGACTTAGTGGCCGAGAAATTGAAGCCCGATGAAGAGTTTGCAACCTATGCTGATAGGTGGAGACAGATGGCCGCCAGGGTGCCAGGCCACATTCCGGAGGAAGAGAAGGTCAAGCTACTCATCTCTAATGCTACCCCGACCTTCCGTAACATTTTGGCCATGAATGATATAGCTAACATGCACCAACTTTATAGTCAGGCGCGGTTTATTCAAACACAATTCAAGGACTCCCCCATACACTCGCTCTTCGAGAATTAAAAGCCTAAATACCACAAGAAACCTCAAGAGCCGGTCACCGAGGGGGTCCAGACCAACGAGCAAGTTCAAGCCGTTACCTTCCCTTTCCAAGCCGCACCTTTTCGCTTTCCGCAAAACCCCCACGCTCCTCAAAACCTCGCTCCACAGAACCCTTCGCTAGCCTACCCCACCCCACAAACCCTCCACAAAACCCTTTTGCCGCTCCGCAACAACCTCCACAGCCTCCTCAATACCATAATGTCTCTCCACCAAACGGCTACAACAACAACAGTAAGCGCCCGGCTCCGAAAAGAGCACAGTACCCACCTCTGCCGGAAACCCTCACGGACATCTTCTCAGCTCTTATGTCCATTAATGCTATACAACTCCCTCCAGAACGGCCCAATTGGAACCGGGCCGTTGATCAGACAAAGTATTGTATGTTCCACAGGCAACCGGGACATACTATTGAAGGGTGTTTTCAGTTCAGGGATTTGGTCTATGATCTCCATGAAGGACAAAGGATTGATTGGGCTGAAATGCATAGGGCCATTACAGAAATTAAAGAGAAAAGAAGGCAGCCACCGAGGCAGCAAGTGCAGCAACAACAGGCACCGCAGCCGCAGCAGCAGCCGCAACAGCAACAACATCCGGTTCAAGATTTGGGGATCCACCAGAACCCAATGCCGAACCATCCTCCCGGTCCACAGCCTCAGCTGCCGGCACCGGCCCAGGTCAATGTAGTTCAACCCCCGGCCCCCGATGCCGGGTGGTCCTTTGACGATGACGGCTCCGCACCACAAGTCATGGCCCTCCACCACAACTACCGCACTCCTTCCACTCCCACCATCCTTACACCCACGCACCAAAACCCTCCTCCACCTACTAGACCACTCATCCTTTCACCCGTTTCTACCCCACCATTCGTCTCTCACCCGTTACTCACCCCCGCTATCACCACGCCTCCATCTAACCCTCCGCTCATTACACCTCCGCTAGCCTACTCCACCCCACTTCCGCTCCCCTCCACTACCACCATACCCATAACTAACCCTCCACCCATTATTCTATCATCACAACCCATTACCTCCATTATTACCTCCACACCCTCCTCTGTACCGTTCATTCACCCCACCGGGCCTATTAAGTCACTTATTTTGAACCCATCCGAGGCCGCGGCGGCCTATAATTGTGCCTTACGGAGCGGGCGCATTTTTCATCGTAATTATCCTTCTACCTTTAATCCCCAGTCTTCCCAACCGGCTGCTGAACAGGAAGAAGCAGAGCCACTATCGGGAACCCAATATGATCTGCTACATCATTTGGATCGGGTCCCCGCCAAAATATCCGTGCTGGAGCTTATCAAAAGATCTACCCTTCACCAAGATGCTCTCATGAACTTTCTTCAGAAGGTGATGGTTAGTGAAGATGTGGCAGTCGACAGTTTACCCACAGCACTGGCAACTATCTCTAAAGGACCGGCGATCACCTTCTCTGAAAATGAGCTTGCACCACCGGAAGCTCGACAAATGCCGCTTTGCATCACAATAATCTTGAACAAAGTCAGCATCGACGCGGCATTAGTTGACACAGGGGCATCTATTAATGTATGTCCACTCAGCACTCTCAGGGCTTGTAACTTATCAGAGGAACTTCTACGGCCGACCCCCACAACTATAGCTGCATATGATAACTCCCGAAGGGCATGTCATGGGATTGTTACTATCCAAGCTGAGCTTGGGCCTCTCACTATGCCCATTGAATTTTATGTGCTAGACATTGACCCTATGTTTAAGGCTATCTTGGGTCGACCATGGATCGATACTCTCAGTGCTGTGCCATCCACCACGCATCAATGTCTTAAATTCCCTTTTCAAGGAAGGGTGGTGAAAGTCAAAAGCTTATCCACGGTCCAGTCTGTCAAAGCTATATCAGAGAAGATCTTGCCTACACTATGGCCCGGCAGTCAGCCTGTTATCTCGGTATTGGATCTGGACTTTCCTTGGGCTTATGCACCTCGCAGGCCCACCACTACACCTGTTAATATCAAAGCAAAACCCCAGATCCGAGATTCCAAGGGCTGGGATATTATATTGAAATTGGGATACCAACCGAGGAGAGGGCTTGGTGCGTAATTACAAGGGTGAACTAAGCCCATTCCCAAAGGTAGAAAAATGAGTCGACGGGGTCTCGGCTACCGAGAGTCTGCACTTTCAATAATGGAAGACTCAGGACCGCTTACATGGGACTATCGCCAACACTTTGTTAAAGGCCCTTTCCAGCCAGGAACACTTCAGCCACAGCCAGCACCGTCAGAGAAGAAAGATACAGCTTGCACAATTGCCGATCCGCCTCTGCTGCCAAAGGGGCCTGTTGATGATATGCCAGATTTCAGGTAGTCATTTGCCAGAATGTTCAGCGAGCCAGATGGCTATGGGCAAAAGAAGAAGCAGGAGGTACAGATTGTTCAGTGGAAACCGAAGCCAGCATGCCGTCCACGGGAAACAGTGAGCTCTCCAATTGTTGTTTCTTTATCTCCTTCCCGCCTACGCGCATTATTCCGTACACTGGACTTTATTCCCCGTCCTCCTTCAATCGTGATTGATCCACTTTGTCCAACATCTCCGTTCCGGTACGACCTGCCGACGGAATTCTCAATAAGTCACTCTCCTTGTGAATATTCCCCACCTCTCAATTCCCTCTCTTCTATCTTTTCCTCATCTGATTCTCCCCTCAATGTTCTCTATTCCTCTCTTCTCACACTCCCTCCTCCACCATCTCCTCCATCCTGCTATATGATCTCCATTGATCTCCAAAAAAAACGTCAAATTTGAAATGGAGATTTCGGTGGAAGATTACGCTATCTTGTCTTCGTCATCCTCGCAGGGGCACGAGTCCCCTGCTCCTTCCTTTCCACTAGCTTTTCTTTCTCCTAGGTTAGGCATAGGGTCCGTCGAGTCTAGGGAAGTAGGGTCAATTAGAACTAGAGAAGTAGGGTCATGTTCTAGGTCGTCCAATCCTTCCTCTTCTGAGCCGCGCCCGCCTGCGCATCATTCCAAATCCATTCCTGATAGGTTCTTACAGGATCTGGCTCAGCGATGTCACGCTCTTTTGAAGTGCCCGGAGTTTGTCGCTACAGCGATTGTGATAGAAGACAATGAAGAAGAACAAGACGGGGTGTGGAGCGATGACGGACTAGGTGTGTATGAAGTCCGATCGATGATGAGGATAGCAACGTAGATGACATTGCCGATCAGTATGCGTAAGGATTAAAGAGATTCGACGAGCCATCATCGGCAGTGGATGAACCTACAAAGGAAATAAATTTGAGAACTGAAGAAGACCCAAGGCCCATTATTATTGCCGCTAACCTCCCTCCGCAAGTAGAAGAAGATCTAATCAAGGTTCTGAGGAAGTATAGTGATTCTTTTGCCTGGTCTTATGAGAACATGTCGGGTCTTGACCTCTCTTTAGTGGAACACTGACTAGTGCTTAAACCAGGGGCAACACCCGTAAAACAAAGGTCAAGAAGATTTCACCCCCACATGGCCTTGAATATTAAAGAAGAGGTCGATAAATTGTACAAGGCCAGATTCATTAGAGTCGTCTTATATCCTCAGTGGCTGGCAAACATAGTCCATGTTATCAAGAAGGATGGAAAGGTGCGCATTTGCATTGATTTCAGGGATCTTAATAAAGCATGTCCCAAAGATGATTTCCCGCTGCCTCACATAGACGTCTTGGTCGATAACACTGCCGGGTACGAAGCTTTATCATTCATGGATGGTTATTCTGGCTACAATCAAATCTGTCTCGCTCCCGAGGATCAAGAGAAGACCTCCTTCACCACACCCTGGGGCACGTACTGCTACATGGTTATGCCGTTTGGTCTGAAGAACGCAGGTGCTACCTACCAAAGGGCGATGATGGCCATCTTCCACGACATGATGCATATCTACATGGAAGCCTACGTGGATGACATCTTGGTGAAGTCGAGAACTAAAGAGGAACACCCTGCTATTCTGGCTAAGGTGCTGTAGAGAGCTAGGGAGTACAAGCTTAAAATGAATCTGAAGAAGTGTGTTTTCGGAGTCTCTTCAGGGAAGCTGCTAGGCTTTATAGTTAGCAAATGGGGGATCCAGATTGATCCTAATAAAGCAAAGGCTGTCATGGACATGCCTCCGCCTAAGAACATTACGGAACTCCGAGGACTGATTGGTAGATTGCAATTCATCAGAAGATTCATATCCCAACATTCTCAGAGGTGCCGCCCGTTTTATGAATTGCTAAAGGTGGGGGTCAAATTTGAATGGAATCAAGAGTGCCAAAAGGCCTATGAGGACCTAAAGGTCTATCTATTCAATCCCCCAGTTTTGCAACCTCCTGTCCCTGGGAAATCCCTAATCCTATACATCTCGGTCATTGAGGACTCCCTAGGAGCGGTTTTAGCATAAGTAGACGATGAAGGAAAAGAGCGGGCAGCCTATTATCTCTCCCGGTTGTTTAACCCGGCTGAGACCAAATACACCGCTATGGAGAAGACTTGTGCCGCCTTAGTGTGGGTAGCTCAGAAGCTCAAACACTACTTCCTAGCCCACCCAGTTAGGTTGATCTCTAGGATGGACCCGATCCGCTATCTTTTAGAGAAGCATGTCCTTTCTAGTAGGTTAGCTCGCTGGCAGAGCTTCCTATCTCAGTTCGATATCACGTTTGTCGTTCAGAAGGCAGTCAAAGGATATGCCATCGCTGAGCATCTTGCCCATCTCCCAATTCCCTGCACTGACTCTATTCAGGATGATTTTCCTGATGAGCATCTTTATGCCATCTCTCATCATCCCTTCTGGTCTCTGCACTTTGACGATGCACTCAATTCTCAGGGCCGAGGGATAGGCGTTGTTCTGCTCACTCCAAAAGGAGTGACCATTCCCTTTGCTTATCAACTCCGATTTCCTGCTACCAACAACGTCCCTGAGTACGAAGCTCTCCTAGTCGGATTGAAGCACGCCTATCTTTTAGGTGCGCGTTACTTGAATATCATAGGGGACTCTCAGCTCGTCCTGCGGCAAGTTTTGTCCACTTACCGCACCCGTGACCCTAAGCTTAAGCCATATCAAGATATGGTCACGCTCCTTGCTAGGCAATTCCGGAAACTCATCTATATCCATACTCCCCGGTCTCAAAACATTCTAGCCGATGCCCTAGCATCCCTCGCTTCCTCTCAATCTTTTCCTCTTAGTCGGACTACTGAGACTATCATCATCTAGAGATTGGATGCACCCTCTCTTCAGGATCCTTGGTATATCAACCTTAGAAAAACCGTAGAGGCGAGGGCTGAGAAGGAAGATCTTAAGGAAGTATCTTTGATGGAACTAGAAGAGATCTTGGAAGAAGAAGAATTACCCTGGTACCATGAAATTGAGTTGTATTGCAAGGATGGATCGTTCCCGGAAGGGGCAAATGCCGAGCAGCGCAAGTCAATAAGAAGAGCCGCCTCAAGGTATACTGTCGTCGCAGGTGAACTATACAGGCACTCTACTAATGGGATGCTCATGAGATGCTTAGACGATGATGAAGCTTGGAAGGTGGCCGAAGTATCCCATTCTAGTGAGTGTGGAGGTCATGTTAATGGCCAAGCTCTAGCAAAGAAAATCCTTAGGTAGGGCTATTATTAGCCCACTCTAGAGGAAGATTGCTCCCTCTATGTCCAGAGGTGTCTTAAGTGTCAACTCCATGCTGATTCGATTCACGCTCTAGCTTCATCTCTTCATCCTCTATCTGCTCCTTGGCCATTCTCTATGTGTGCGTTCGACGTTGTCGGCCCGCTCGATGATCCCAACTCTCAAATCAAGCAAAAATCCTTCATCCTTACCGCCATTAAGTACTTCACCAAGTGGGTTGAAGCCGAAGCGTACGTAGAGATTAAAGCTACCACGGTGTGTCGCTTCATCATGAAGAACATTATCTCACGGTTCGGAGTGCCAAGCAGCATCGTCACCGACAACGGACCCCAGTTCGTTTCTCAGGAGCTTAAGGACCTATGTAAGAAGTTCAATATTGCATTGCATCATTCATCTCCATATTACCCACAAGGTAATAGATAGGCCGAAGCTACTAATAAAACCCTTCTTAAAATCATAAAGAAAACATGCGAATCTCACAAATTTTTTAATTAGCCAGAACGATTAGTGGAGGCCCTATGGGCTTACCGCACCTCCGTCTGTACTCCCACGGAGCAAACCCCCTATGCTCTCTCTCACGGGATGGAGGCAGTGCTCCGATATGAGATCCTGATCCCTTCCTTAATGGCACAGCTCGATAAGGAACTTAATCTCGATGAACGTCGAGAGGCGTTGGGTTGTGCCCCTGTGATTTTGATGTCAGCAAACACTATGAGAATGAAAGCTTGATTAATTGATGCATGATCACAATCATCTCACTGTGTCAGTCTCTACATCGGTTCATTAAACATTGTTGCACATTATATATAGTCGATGCATGATCTGTTGTATAGACTGCACTGTTAGTTCTCCTACATACACTGCATCGGTGCATTCTTCGGTTGCTTTATGCATGTTTCTTTATGCACACAACAAGTCTATACATGATGCACTCAGGCATAAACGTTAGGCACAGCAAGTCTGTACATCGCATTTGTCGCAGGCACAGCAAGTCTGTACATCGCCTTGTTGTAGGCACAGCAAGTTTAAAGTCTATACATCGTCTGTGCTCTTCATGCATGTGCATAGTTCATGCATTCAGAGTCTATACATCGTCAGTGCTCTTCATGCATATGTGCAAGTCTAAACATTGATAAGTATCGCACACATTCAAAGTCTGTACAGCCTGTGTTCGTAACACTAAGTCTGTACAACCTCCATTGGTTCACTCGACGAAGTCAGTACAGCCTGTGTGTTGCACGACATCAAGTCTATACATTGTATCGCACACACACACAAAGTCTACACACCAGCAAGTTTGTACATCATTATTGTATGCATCATTCAAAGTCTGTACAGCCTGTGTCATCGTTCATGCACCGTCTCACTTAGCGTCTTTGTGCATGCATCATTCAAAGTCTGTACAGCCTGTGTCATCATTCATGCACCATCTCACTTAGTGTCTCACCCAGCGTCTCATGCAAGTATGTACAGCCGTGTGAGCTTCAAGTGAGTGCTTGTTAAGCTGCGTTTCACTTAGCGTCTCTGTGCAGTCAAGTCTATACATTGCATCATGTCTAAAGTCTGTACATTGATGCATGCTATCAAGTATGTACAACCCGTGTTCTTCATTCAGTTCATGTATGTACATTCTTCAAGGGCATAGTCCATGATTCAATGTGTAGACTTCCCTATACATCGTCTTCTCGCATTCACGCTAAGTCCATACACTATGCATTGTGCATCGTTCAAAACAAAGTATGTACATTGCTTTCTGAATTAACTCAGTGCATCCTCGTCTATTCTAACAGGACTGTTGGTCGAGGAACTTAAGGAGGGCACGAGATCCAAGATGGAGATGGTTCAGGATCGTGACACGTGTAATCCAGCAGGCTAAGATGCTGCCACGTGGTCAAGGCGATTGGGTGGGAACTGTGGAGAGCACACGCCCTACCTGCTGCTGCTATATATACTAAGCTTCTTCCTCAGAAGAAGACCGATCGAAGCTGTGAGGGCTGAAGCAGAAGAGCAGAAGCAGTGAGTGCCTGCACGATCCAGAAGAAGAGGAAGAGAAAGAAAAAGAGTGAAGAAGAGAAAGAGAAAGAAAGAGAGACAGAGTGATCGGAAGAAGAAGAAGAGCAGAGAGGAGAGTAGACAGTAAGAAGAAAAGAAAGGAGGGGCAGAGAGAAGCTTCATTTAAAGATCTATCCTCACTGGACCGTGGATCAAATCCAGGCCAGTCAGCTCTGTTGAGAGCCATATTGTTTGTGCTTCATTTTCAGCTTTCAGTCGCTGATTATTTCATGTTTTGTGTTTTCTTTTCAAACCTTTCTTCAAGCTGTTTGCTAGCAGTGCAAGCTGTGATGTACAGCGGCGAGGTGGATACCTCGGACGGCTAAGCTGTATTGCCCAGCGAAGCTAAGCTGTATTGCTCAGCGTTTGTAGTGGAGGATTCCACTGGACGGGTTAAGTTGTAGTCCCCAGCGGTTGGCAAAGCTGTAATGCCCAGCAGTCAAGCTGTGAGTCAGCGGATGGCTAAGCTGTATTGCCTAGCGGAAGCAAGCTGTGATGCTCAGCGGTTGTAGGCAAGCTGTGAGGCCCAGCGGTTCAAGCTGTTAGTCAGCGGAATCCACACTCGGGTTTGAGTGTGGGGTGGATGTAGGTCTGGAGGACCGAACCACCTAAAAATTCTCTGTGCATTGGTTTGATTTGTTTAATTCTGCTTCCGCTAGATGAATTTTTAGGCGCGCTCCACATAT
This sequence comes from Amorphophallus konjac, assembly GCA_022559845.1. Lineage (NCBI taxonomy): Eukaryota > Viridiplantae > Streptophyta > Magnoliopsida > Alismatales > Araceae > Amorphophallus > Amorphophallus konjac. The sequence continues at coordinate 158,222,496 of CM040121.1, forward strand.
TTGCTTACTGGTTCAACAGAAGATTTAATTAGCTTTTCAGATTGTTTAAATTTATGAAGTGAGCGAAATTTTTAAGGGGAGATTCATTCACCCCCCTCTGAATCCAACGCACCGAACCCAACAATTGGTATCAGAGTTGGTGTCTGCATAGAAGGTCCAACGACCTGCAGATCCGATCCTGCTGTATTCGGTGCTTTTTCGCTTCTAGTACATTTCTTGTCAATTATTCTGTGCGCTGAATCTGTTTGACATCTGTCCAAATGGCTCGTTCTCTGGTTTATGATGGTTCTAACTTCAATAGTTGGTTAGGCGGCCTATTTGTCTATGTGAATTCCATTGACCCCAATCTATGGAATTTAGTTTCAAAAGGCCCACATCAATTACCTCGTGACGAGAACAAGTGGTCTAGAGAGGATAGAATAAAAAACCGTGATAATGTCATAGTTCTTAATATCTTAAGAGCTACGATTAATACTGATATATATCCTTTTGCTCTCAGGTGCATTTCTGGAAAAGAAATTCTGGATAGAATCATGGCTGCAGATGGGGAAAAGCAAGAGGATCAATGCTTAATGGCTAACCGGGGAAATGATGATGATGAAACCACATCTCAGGTAAGCTCCGGATCAGATGGACACTCTTTTGATGAATTGGTAGTGATGTATGAAGATTTGTTAAAAGTGTCCAAGAAATTGAAATCTGAGAACAAAAGGCTAAATAAAAGGATTAAACAATGCAAATCTGAAGTCACTTGTGATGTTTGTCCTACACTGAAACATTCTTATGATACATGCTTAATAGATGTTCAGAACTTTAAGGAACAAAATTGTTCTCTAAAAATTGAAAATCAAACATGTTTGGACAAGATATCTGAACTGAAGAATCGGCTTATTAAGACGGAAAATGAGCATCTAAAAGGCATGCAAGAATTGATCGAGATAAATTCTGTAATGAACAAACTGAAGTTTGAAAATGTTAAGGTTCAAAAGGAAAATGAAGATCTCAAGGCTAGTCTAAATAAAATCAACAAGGAAGCAATGCATATTTTTTCTGTAGAGTCAAGCTGTAATAAGTGCTCAGCTCTGCGTGAACGCAATGAGGAACTCTATAGTGAAAATGAACGGCTCAATAAATAAATTGCTTTGTTCAAAGAGGATAACAAAAATCTGCTTGCTGAGAAAATTAAAGTGGAAGAAAGACAAAAGGAACTGGTTGAGGAATTGAAATTGATGTCTAGAAATGAAGAATGTGATGAAGAAATAAAGAATTTGCATGAGAAAATTAAAGAGCTAAATGAACTTGTTCGTTCCATGCCTAAATCTGTCAAGGGAAAAGAGAAAATGAATGGTCCTTTGTGTAATAACGCCACTGAATCAAGTGGAGAGGAAGGATGCAACTCTCAAATTGAAAAATCTGCTAAGAAAAAGCTGTGCACTACCTTTGTTCGCAGCTCTGATGTTGCAAGCTGCTCTGGGTCTCTTAAAACATCTACATCATCTGTATTCCAATTCAAGGCCCAGAAAAATGAAAAACAAATAAGAGTTGTGAACAAGGGTAAACAATTGAACAAGAATGATAAGAAAAATAAGGTCAAAAGTGTCCCTACTTGTGTTTTGGAAACTGCTAGATCTGTTGCATCTGATGGGTCAATGCATACTGCTCATAACTCATTTACTTATTCGTATGCATCTGATAAGAATGGCTCATGTCATTATTATGGCAAGGTAGGTCACGTAATGGAAGATTGCAGATTGTTGATAAAGGATGAGCATGCAAGTGAAACTTTACTTTCTAGAAATTCTTTTGGTAGGAACCATGCTATTATGAAGCCTGATGCTTCATGTTATTATTGTGGTAAGCATGGTCATCTCATGAATGCATGCTTTATCATGAAAGAAGATAATAAACTGCATGTCAGGTCTTCCATGCATCTTCATGGTCCATACGGAACTAAACACAAGTCTAGTCAGCACATTGTGTGCTTTAACTGCAATAAGCCTGGGCACAAGACTGTTGAGTGCTGGTTTGGATCCACTTGGGGTAAAAATGGTTTTAAAAGTAAGCATATCAGATGTTTCGAGTGTGGGAAGAATGGCCATACAGTCAAGAACTGTTGGCATGTTCAGAAGAACTCTGTTAACCCCCATGTTGTCAAATTTCCTGCAAAACGACCTGTGAAATTTTCATGCTATAACTGTGGTAAGCAAGGTCACAAATCTGCTGAATGTTGGCTGATTAAGAATAAGAATCAAACTGTTCATGCATACAATAGAAAATCTTATGATCATGTTTATAAACCTCATACTGCTGTTACTATGCATCATAAGAACCAGAAACCAGCCATTTCATGTAGATATTGTGGAAATTTTAGACATTCTATGGAAAATTGTTACATGATGGATCATGATGATAACTTTGCTAAAAGATTGTTCAAAACACCTGTCAGGGTTAACGCAGGACCCAAGGCTGTTTGAGTCCCTGCAGGATCAAATTGATTAACATGCTACAGGTGTGCCTTAGTATGAAAAAGAGGGGTAAATAAACCAGGGCACTCAACAGGAGACCCCAGGATCCTGCTCTTCAGGTTTGTTCTGACCATCCATTTTAAATTCCATCATATGAAATTGTGAACTTGAAATGATTGCATACTTGCTTTATGTATCATTGTTGCATAGTCTGCATTTAGTTAGTTAAAAGCATTGCATAGCATATTGTTGTATCATGGTGTCAGGGGGAGCTGAGAGTTCAGTTCAGTACATTGCATCTTTTTCACTCCTCATAGTCCCCATTCAATTCTTTCATATTCTTTGACATCAGATGCTATTGAACCTTAATGCCAATTGCTATCATTTTCCTATCACCTTCACTGAACAACAGTATTGCTTCTGGTTTAGTACATTGAGCTGTGGTTATTGCAATTTTTCATTTATAAGAATCACACTTGCAAATTGAAAGGAACTAAAGGTTTAACCTTTATAAATTGAAGAGTTAAGTGTCTGCACTTCAGAACTTGAAATAAAAGAAAACTGTTATAGCTCTTAATCTCTGTCTCATGGTTAGAATAGAAAAGTTTTTTTTTAATGCCTGAACGTGTTAAACTGGTAATGTCTCGGAAAGGTGAATAAGAGTGTGTACTGTTTTTTTTTAAACAATCACTCTAAAAGAAATCAGGGCAGCAGTAAATAAGATCATCAATATAAAGAGCAGAACACTGTGACAGAGCAATGGCTGAATTGCATTGAGAAACTGTGATCTCCTTCAAGGAAGCAGGAGAATTCATAAGTCATGAAGTGCTTCAGGCTATCTCTGTTCATAGGGTCAAATCTATAGGGGGAGTTTTCACCAAGTACCTGGGGGTACTAGCCTCTGATCAAGGTGTACCCTTAATGTCAAAGGTAAAAATTGTTTCTTGTAGGTCTTGATCTGAAATAGATCTAGTAGTTTATGCCTAGTAATTGGGGGTACCTGCCTCTGATCAAGGTGTACACCTAATGTCAACAGCATAAAAGTCACTGGTCTATTCACTTAGCTCAGTTTCTAAAAATTAAAAGGTGAAAAACAAACTGCTGTAACCCTTTGAAATCAAAAGTCATTGAGTGCAAATTCTTTTTCTCAATACATATTCAAGTTACCTTTCTTGAACTTCCATGTTTAATCACAAAGGGTATTATTTCTGACTTATCTATTAAAACCATGTGCCCTAGATTCATTGCTATAAATGGAGTCTATAACTCTTTTTTAGTGGTCAGCTGCTTTACTCTATCTTTATCACTATTAAACCTGAATTCTTTCAAGACTGTATATTGCTGATTCTTATGCTTTAACATTTGTTTATAATCATGCTCACTTTATGAACCAATGCTTCAGCTGTTGTGTAGTGACCCCTTACCTTATTCATGTTTCATCCGTCCATATTCTTTCTCACAGGGGGAGAAATAATTCAGGGGGAGTTATACATTCAGGGGGAGAATTGTGTGCTTGCATTCATATATTTAGGGGGAGATCTTGCATTTCTTGTCGCATCTGCATGTATACTGCATTAAGCATTCAATCATTGCATGACTTAGTCAAAGGGGGAGAATTTCATTCAATCATTGCATACATATTTGTATTTATCATCTCAAACTATTTTCTTTTAGATGAAGTCAAAGGGGGAGAATAGTTTGACATGAGTTAGTGTGACTCATAGTGTTGCCATCATCAAAAAGGGGGAGATTGTTGTGCCCTTGTGATTTTGATGTCAGCAAACACTATGAGAATGAAAGATTGATTAATTGATGCATGATCACAATCATCTCACTATGTCAGTCTCTGCATCGGTTCATTAAACATTGTTGCACGTTATATATAGTCGATGCATGATCTGTTGTATAGACTGCACTGTTAGTTCTCCTACATACACTGCATCGGTGCATTCTTCGGTTGCTTTATGCATGTTGCTTTATGCACACACCAAGTCTATACATGATGCACTCAGGCATAAACGTTAGGCACAACAAGTCTGTACATCGCCTTGTTGCAGGCACAGCAAGTTTAAAGTCTATACATCGTCTGTGCTCTTTATGCATGTGCATAGTTCATGCATTCAGAGTCTATACATCGTCAGTGCTCTTCATGCATATGTGCAAGTCTAAACTTTGATAAGTATCGCACACATTCAAAGTCTGTACAGCCTGTGTTCGCAACATTAAGTCTGTACAACCTCCATTGGTTCACTCGACGAAGTCAGTATAGCCTGTGTGTTGCATGACATCAAGTCTATACATTGTATCGCACACACACACAAAGTCTACACACCAGCAAGTCTGTACATCATTGTTGCATGCATCATTCAAAGTCTGTACAGCCTGTGTCATCGTTCATGCACCGTCTCACTTAGCGTCTTTGTGCATGCATCATTCAAAGTCTGTACAGGCTGTGTCATCGTTCATGCACCGTCTCACTTAGCGTCTCACCCAGCGTCTCATGCAAGTATGTACAGTCGTGTGAGCATCAAGTCAGTGCTTGTTAAGCTGCGTCTCACTTAGCGTCTCTGTGCAGTCAAGTCTATACATTGCATCATGTCTAAAGTCTGTACATTGATGCATGCTATCAAGTATGTACAGCCCGTGTTCTTCATTCATTTCATGTATGTACATTCTTCAAGGGCATAGTCCATGATTCAATGTGTAGACTTCCCTATACATTGTCTTCTCGCATTCACGCTAAGTCCATACACTATGCATTGTGCATCATTCAAAACAAAGTCTGTACATTGCTTTCTGAATCAACTCAGTGCATCCTCGTCTGTTCTAACAAGACTGTTGGTCGAGGAACTTAAGGAGGGCACGAGATCCAAGATAGAGATGGCTCAGGATCGTGACACGTGTAATCCAACAGGCTGAGATAATGCCACGTGGTCAAGGCGATTGGGCGGGAACTGTGGAGAGCACATGCCCTACCTGCTGCTGCTATATATACTAAGCTTCTTCCTCAGAAGAAGACCGATCGAAGCTGTGAGAGCTGAAGCAGAAGAGCAGAAGCAGTGAGTGCCTGCACGATCCAGAAGAAGAGGAAGAGAAAGAAAAAGAGTGAAGAAGAGAAAGAGAAAGAAAGAGAGACAGAGTGATCGGAAGAAGAAGAAGAGCAGAGAGGAGAGTAGATAGTAAGAAGAAAAGAAAGGAGGGGCAGAGAGAAGCTTCATTCGAATATCTGTCCTCACTAGACCGTGGATCAAATCCAGGCCAGTCAGCTCTGTTGAGAGCCATATTGTTTGTGCTTCATTTTCAGCTTTCAGTCGCTGATTGTTTCATGTTTTGTGTTTTCTTTTCAAACCTTTCTTCAAGCTGTTTGCCAGCAGTGCAAGCTGTGATGCACAGCGGCGAGGTGGATACCTCGGACGGCTAAGCTGTATTGCCCAGCGAAGCTAAGCTGTATTGCTCAGCGTTTGCAGTGGAGGATTCCACTGGATGGGTTAAGCTGTAGTCCCCAGCGGTTGGCAAAGCTGTAATGTCCAGCGGTCAAGCTGTGAGTCAGCGGATGGCTAAGCTATATTTCCCAGCGGAAGCAAGCTGTGATGCTTAGCGGTTGTAGGCAAGCTGTGAGGCCCAGCGGTTCAAGCTGTTAATCAGCAGAATCCACACTCGGGTTTGAGTGTGGGGTGGATGTTGGTCTGGAGGACTGAACCACCTAAAAATTCTCTGTGCATTGGTTTGATTTGTTTAATTCTGCTTCCGCTAGATGAATGTTTAGGCGCGCTCCACATATTTGCTTACTGGTTCAACAGAAGATTTAATTAGCTTTTCAGATTGTTTAAATTTGTGAAGTGAGCGAAATTTTTAAGGGGAGATTCATTCACCCCCCTCTGAATCCAACGCACCGAACCCAACACGTTGCTCATCCAGTTGGAACTCTTAGACGAGAAGAGGATAAATGCGGCCGATCACGTATCCGTTTATCAAAAGAGGGTTTCGCGTTATTTCCAAAAGAAGGTAATTGAGCATAAATTTAAAAAAGGTGATATGGTTTTGAAACGTAAATTCATTCGGTCCGCAGGTGCTAGGTCTAAATTACAACCTAACTGGGAAGGGCCGTTCGTCGTCAAAGAAGCTTATCCAGGGAATGCTTACCGCTTAGTGAATGCAGAAGGTGAGGAGCTCGCTCACGCTTGGAATGGGTTGTATCTTAAGTGTTTCTTTCCTTAGAGTCTAAACCAGTGCCACCCCGGTAACAAGGTGTCCTTCCCCTTCATCCTGAAGGAGGACCTCGAGCGCGGCAACCACACACTACACGACGTCCCTGGTCGGGTTTTTCATTTTGTAGACACCGTTTCTCCTCGGCCATGCTTGGGGGAAAGTCAAAAGTCCCTGTCCGTTTCTCTCTTCGGCTAAATCCAGGGGCAAGAGGTAAAAAAAGGAGGTGACGACCAATCTGGACACCCTGACGGGAGGAGGTCTCAAATAGGGGCAGTCCGTTATGACCTGACGCCACAAGAGAAAAAAAAGACAAAGAAAAGGGGCATTCGTCATAACAAAAGCAAAAGTCTATCCCATAAGGCTATCAATTATAAGTTCCAAAGCTCCAAGAAAAAGAAAAAGCTAGGCTTGGTAAGAGTGGCAGTACAGTTTCCCTGCGAGACATATGAGCCCGATCGTATGCATGCCTAGAGTGGACAAAGGTTCGATGACGGACACAAAGCCCCGACGCAACAGACCGAGTCTCTGAATGGGTTGTCTAAAGAGGAACTCAAGTCCTAAAAACTTCTGTATCTGACCTAAGCTTACCCCCGCATTCTATTTTCCTTTTCAGGACTAAAACAAGTACCCTGGGTATGGCCTTGGCAGAAGCACAGTCACACAAGTTAGGTCCTGGCCAGGGGTTGTCACCCCCATTACACGCCAACCTCGGGAACTCTCAATGGAATAGGGAGGACCCACGCTCCTAGGGAGGCACTGGCTTCCAAAATTCAAAAAAATCATATATTTCATAATAAAAAAATCATATATTTTAAAATCTAAAAAAAATCATATATTTCAAAATCTAAAAAAATCATATATTTCAAAATTCAAAAAAAATCATATATTTTAAAATAAAAAAAATCATATATTTCAAAATCCAAAAAAAATCATATATTTCAAAGTCCAAAAAAATCGTATATTCCAAAAACAAAAACATCATATATTTTCAAAATCTCACAAAAATCCAAATATATTTGTAAGAACTCCAAAAATACCATCATGAGCATCACATGCATTGCATTGTTTCCATTATATATTTCCACCTATTTAATAAGGCTCCACCCCTTGACCAAAAATGAAGAAGTGGTCATTCTCTAACTTGCTTTAGGCAATGGGTTGAGCCTAAGAACAGATCTAACTTGTTTCTTATCTAAGTGTGTGCAGTACGCAGGTTCAAGACCAAGGTTCAGATTGCAAGCTCACAAACCCACGAGGTCTGTAACGCTCCATCGTTAGACCGCCACAAGACTGTGACGGTTCATCGTTTGACCGTTACCTGCTCCCGAAGGTTGAAACTCTTTGACTCCCAGCAAACTCTCTGACGCGTCCGGATTGGACCGTCAACTCTCTCTAACGGCCTACTACTAGACCGTTACATTCTCCTGAGAAAAGAAAACTCAGTTTTCTGAGTTCACTCCTTCTGACGGCTCATCGTAAGACCGTCACACTATTGTGACGGTACTACATAAGACCGTTACCGATTCCAGAAACTCTGTTTCCAGAACATTCAGGCCAAATCATGCAACAAACTCATGATTTCATCAACTAAGGCACTTCTATGTCATTCAATTGAATTTCATGATACATAAAACTGATTGATAAACTTCAAGTCCAAAATGTCATAAGAAAATTCAAGCTACATTCTGCTTTTTATCCGCAAGAGGGCGGATCTTGCGCAATTCCTTCACATAGCTACGACGTCCCTCGTCGTCTTCTTCCACTTCTTCTTGCCACGGGCGAGTTTTGCTGATCTCCCACATCATCAGTGCGTTCCGGATCTCTCTCTTATCCTCCTCGATTGATGGGAATCGACGCCGAACTAGAACTTCTCATATTGCATTTATATCCTTTAGTTTATTTTTTTATCCATGGGAACGTATACGCACAATTGTACGGCTTTATCGGCCAATGCGTCACTCCCGTAGATTATGTGGGTTTCTATGTAATTTGCCCATGGGACCAGCAAGGGGGCCCTCAGCCCTTTCCCATTGGTCCACCTAGACCATGTGGGGCTGGTCAACCAGCCTAGGTGGCCTTCTAGATGAGTGGACTAGTCATATGCCACATGGGTAGACAAAGGGTTAAGAATGTCAACATTCTACACCCATCCCACCTACCCCCATTCAACCTTCCATTCAAAACCTACCCATAGTCAATAGGCCGCCCCCCCCCCTTCATTTTTTAATATTTTTTTTTGTGTTTGTGGCATGTAATCCCAGCCCTTCAATCCCCATCCCTATATCTAAGGGTGGACAATTGATTTGGTTGGAATCATATAAAAGATTGTATTTTTATGTGAAAATCAATGAAAATCAGAATTTTGTTGAATGAGCAAGAGCTAGCTGCGCCCCCAGCCCTCTCTCCTCTGGTTCTCCCCTTCCCAAGCCTCCATTCTAGAGTGGTATCTCCTTTCCCCACCCTCCGGTGATCATCGGTGCCACCGCCGCCGCCGTTCGTGCCGCCATCGAGCCGCCGCTGCAGTTCTGTCCGCGCAGTACCACAGTAACTTCCACGAAATTCCCACCTCAGCCATGAGCTCAGATCGAGCTGGGAGTTTTACTGGGTGTTCCAGAGGTATCAAGAACATCCCCTAAATTTTGGTTTGTCATTCAGATCCCGTTTAGTATTTTTAGATTTTCGTCCACTCTTCCACTTCTGTTCTGTCTGCTATCTGTTTCCATTTTCACCAGCCCTGAGTTTTAGGTCTTAGGCCCACTTTTTGATTTTTTTTCATCCCACAAATTTTACTGCCGTTTCCTTCCATCCACCCCTTCATCCACAATTTTTCTTAATTTTTGGTTAGTCCATCTCATATTTTCTAAAAATCGTTCTCAGTCCCTCTACAGTTCTATCCACCTGTTCCTAGATCCGACCACTAGTTACTCCAAAAATCATATCAAATCACCCCCACCTCCAACTCCAATTCCCAAAATTGTCCCAGTTCCGTGGTTTGATTTTATACAACTTTTAAGAAGAGCTCAAAGTCCGAATCCCACTGTAAGTAGGCAGTCAATGGCCTTTTACAGGGATCTGATAGGCTGATCTGAGATTTCTGGAGCAGTGGAGCAGAAGATTGAAAAATATCTAAGGCCCTGATCCGCATAGGTTCAGAGGAATCCACTGGCCCTAAGTTTGAGGATTTTGAGTCCTCTTTCCAACGGCACTGGTTTCGTTGCATTCCGGCGACGGGGCTGATCACAGCGGCCATTTTCGTCCGAGCGCGCGCTTTAAAATAGCAGCAACCAGCCCGTGGGGCAGCAATTCCGACGGGTACCGAACAGAGCCGCCCGGCCTCCGATCGTCGTTCCAGCGTGCCGCCAGCCCGGGGATCGCTTCTACCAGTGTCCCCACCATAGCGGTGACACCGGGTCCCACACGGCCCCTCCGGACAGCGCGTGGGCCCCACGGTCGTGATTACGCGTGTAGCCGAATCAACACACGAAGCTGCCCGTCATCCCGAATTCGGTCCTCCCGGGCCCATTTGTGTCGCCCTTTACCTCCCTGCGTGGAGTGGGCATATTCCCATTGCTGTAATTATTGTGTGTTAAGTTCCCCGGGAGTACGAGTTTCGGCCGGGTCCGTCGTCCCCACGCCGAGCGCGTGGAGGTATCGTTCTCGCTCCCTACACTCGGCATTTGCTTATTTTCATATATACTTGTTTATGCCGCTGCTAGAGAGCATGATAGGGTAACTAGCTCGCTTTCTATTTGTATCACCGCTGCTGCGAGAGTGAGCATTACCGTCCCGTGACCCGATCCGGGCACGAAAGAGAGAGCCGACCACCCTAGCTCTTGCCGGTTTCTCAACCGCGCACGTCCGACGCTTCCCTCGTTAAGGGACGATCGCGAGCTTGTCGTGTCCGTGTCTCGTCCCGCATCAATTTGGTATCAGAGCGAGTTGAGTCTAGGGTGTCAAAAAAAAAAAGTGTCATTTACGTCTAGTCATTAGTCGGTCTAAGTCGTGTTTAGGGTCATCATTGTTTTAAAACAAACAAAAAAGTGTCTTTTCGCATTTGCATCCCTTTACTCGGTATATCAAAAGGTGTTGTCCGAACGTTAGGCTACGCCTATCGGGAAGACCGCACACTTGCGCGAGTGATCTTCGGATCGATTAACTCCGCCACGTGCCGAGTTTTGGTTACGTCTAGGTGCATCATCTTGTAGTGTGCATTTGCATTAGTCGGTGTCTCCTACTCCGTGTCTTGCATGCCCACTCGTCGAGGTACTCAATACTCACCCCCACCACCACCAATGGCGGAATCCCGAGTCTATAGTTCCGATGAGGTGGCCACTATGTTCCGAACTCTTATGGGAAAAATGAATGGGTTGAGTGATCGCTTTGAAGTGCTAAGCACCCGAGTGGATAGGATGGAAGGGTTGAGTACCCAAGTGAATGATCTAGGTACCCGCCTAGAAGAGAGGGTGAAGGCCGTAGAGGATAGGGCCGCCGGGTCAAGCCAGTCCGTTCAGGGATTGGTCGGGAGAGTCACCGCACTAGAGAAAGGACCAGCCGAGACACACCCGATTGTCCTAGTCCAGGCACCCGCCCCACCTACACATGGTCAACCGGAGCCGGTTCATCAACCCGCGACTCCAAGGGTTCAAGGGGTAGCTACTAGGAGGCACGAAGTCCCCGAGGTGCATGACTACGAGTCCGATAATGAGCATCGGGGACATGGTCATGATCATCGCCATACACGGCGTACCCATGACCAAGATATGGATGAACGGGCCATTCGGACCGTTCGGGCCGACCCTCCCACCTTTGACGGGTCCTTAGACCCGAAGGTCTACCTTGATTGGGAGGCTGGTATGGATCGATATTTTGAGTGGTTCGAGATGTCGGACCAACGAAAAGTCAAGTATGCCAGGATGAAACTTTTAGGCCAAGCCCAAACCTATTGGAGAAACATGGAGAACCTATTGTTTCATCGTCAAGAACCCCCGATCGATACATGGACCGATATGAGGGAGAAACTTAGGAAGAAGTACCTCCCTACCTCCTACCGCCAGCGTCTTATAGAGAGGTGGCAAAGTCTCACCCAAGGAGACCGGTCCGTCTCGGATTACATCACCGAATTTGATGAGTACTACTTGCGATGCGATGCCACGGAGGAGGATTCCCTTACCGTCTCTCGGTTTCGGCGTGGTCTACGCCCGCACATATGGTATGAGCTTCTCCGCCGCAAGGTGGACAAGTTGGAGGATGCATATCAAGTTGCTCTCGAGATGGAGCAATTCAAGGGCGAGTTCGAGTCTATTCCTCGGTGGAGCCCCGCTCCTTCCCGTAGTGATTCCCGTGGCTCCTTAGGTTCATACCCGAGGGGACCCATGGCTCGTCCTCAGGAGCCCACCCGTCAGGAGCACTTCGCTCCTAGACCTCGACCTCCCCCACCACGGGATCTACCTCCACCCCATCCACCGGCACCCGTTGCCCGTCCCCCGGCACACATGGCCCGCCCCCTAGCCCCGACACTTCCCCCGCTATTGCCCACGGCACCTACACCTCCACCCTTGTTACCTACGCCCCCAACCCGTCGGGAGGATAAGGGTAAGGCCCCTCTTATCGGGGAGAGTAGTCGATCACGAGTGCAGTGTTTCCACTGTCACGGATTTGGCCACATTGCCAGTGAGTGTCCCGCTCGCGCCACCCTAGCCTTAGGTATTGGAGGGTCCGCACCTCCCGAGCTTGAGTATGTCAATTACGTGGCCGATGAGGCACTAGCCGATGAGTACTATGCCTTGGGGGAAGAACTGGGCGACCCTTCTGCCGCTCAGGATACCGCCACCTAGTGGGCTTGATGCTACCACCTTCTTCTAGAGTCGTGCATGAGTCGGTGTGTTTTCCTTGTGTGGTTTATTTTGTGTGGTGTGTTTTGAGTCGATTGTTTGTGTGGTTTGCATACGTGTGTTAGTGCATGGTGAGTCTGCATGTGTCTTGTGCAAGCTCGTTATCGTTCTCTTATGAGTAAGAGGTGATTGGACTCACTTGATGAGTATGGGATCGGTTCTACTTCTATACCCGGATCAGTCACCTATAGGGACTCAGCGGTGATTCCTAGTGAGTCTTCGAGCTGCTTCCTTCCTTTTTGAGAGTGCCCCTTCGGAGTGACCACCTTTAGCCCATAGCAGTTCGCATATCGAGTATATATGGAATGAGCAGGTGCCGATCATTTGGAGTGGAGCGTACCCGCGTTACTTGGCACGGTGACAGATCCGTCGGAGTACTCGAGCATTCCTACCCCTACTCGACGGGGTCGAGTTCTTCCCACCCGGGGAGAGTTGATGGGAATCGACGCCGAACTAGAACTTCTCATATTGCATTTATATCCTTTAGTTTATTTTTTTATCCATGGGAAAGTATACGCACAATTGTACGGCTTTATCGGCCAATGCGTCACTCCCGTAGATTATGTGGGTTTCTATGTAATTTGCCCATGGGACCAGCAAGGGGGCCCTCAGCCCTTTCCCATTGGTCCACCTAGACCATGTGGGGCTGGTCAACCAGCCTAGGTGGCCTTCTAGATGAGTGGACTAGTCATATGCCACATGGGTAGACAAAGGGTTAAGAATGTCAACATTCTACACCCATCCCACCTACCCCCATTCAACCTTCCATTCAAAACCTACCCATAGTCAATAGGCCCCCCCCCTTCATTTTTTAATATTTTTTTTTTGTGTTTGTGGCATGTAATCCCAGCCCTTCAATCCCCATCCCTAGATCTAAGGGTGGACAATTGATTTGGTTGGAATCATATAAAAGATTGTATTTTTATGTGAAAATCAATGAAAATCAGAATTTTGTTGAATGAGCAAGAGCTAGCTGCGCCCCCAGCCCTCTCTCCTCTGGTTCTCCCCTTCCCAAGCCTCCATTCTAGAGTGGTATCTCCTTTCCCCACCCTCCGGTGATCATCGGTGCCGCCGCCGCCGCCGTTCGTGCCGCCATCGAGCCGCCGCTGCAGTTCTGTCTGCGCAGTACCACAGCAACTTCCATGAAATTCCCACCTCATCCATGAGCTCAGATCGAGCTGAGAATTTTACTGGGTGTTCCAGAGGTGTCCAGAACATCCCCTAAATTTTGGTTTCTCATTCAGATCCCGTTTAGTATTTTTAGATTTTCGTCCACTCTTCCACTTCTGTTCTGTCTGCTGTCTGTTTCCATTTTCACCAGCCCTGAGTTTTAGGTCTTAGGCCCACTTTTTGATTTTTTTTCATCCCACAAATTTTACTGCCGTTTCCTTCCATCCACCCCTTCATCCACAATTTTTCTTAATTTTTGGTTAGTCCATCTCATATTTTCTAAAAATCATTCTCAGTCCCCTCTACAGTTCTGTCCACCTGTTCCCAGATCCGACCACCAGTTACTCCAAAAATCATATCAAATCACCCCCACCTCCAACTCCAATTCCCAAAAGTGTCCCCGTTCCGTGGTTTGATTATCTACAACTTTGAAGAAGATCTCAAAGTCCGAATCCCACTGTAAGTAGGCGGTCAACGGCCTTTTACAGGGATCTGATATGCTGATCTAAGATTTCTGGAGTAGTGGAGCAGAAGATTGAAAAATATCTAAGGCCCTGGTCCGCATAGGTTCAGAGGAATCCACTGGCCCTACGTTTAAGGATTTTGAGTCCTCTTTCCAACGGCACTAGTTTCGTCGCATTCCGGCGACGGGCTGATCACAGCGGCCATTTTCGTCCGAGCGCGCGCTGTAAAACAGCAGCAACCAGCCCGTGGGCAGCAATTCTGACGGCTACCGAACAGAGCCGCCCGGCCTCCGATCGTCGTTCCAGCGTGCCGCCAGCCCGGGGATCGCTTCTACCAGTGTCCCCACCACAGCGGTGACACCGGGTCCCACACGGCCCCTCCGGACAGCGCGTGGGCCCCACGGTCGTGATTACGCGTGTAGCCGAATCAACACACGAAGCTGCCCGTCATCTCGAATTCGGTCCTCCCGGGCCCATTTGTGTCACCCTTTACCTCCCTGCGTGGAGTGGGCATATTCCCATTGCTGTAATTATTGTGTGTTAAGTTCCCCGGGAGTACGAGTTTCGACCGGGTCCGTCGTCCCCACGCCGAGCGCGTGGAGGTATCGTTCTCGCTCCCTACACTCGGCATTTGCTTATTTTCATATATACTTGTTTATGCCGCTGCTAGAGAGCATGATAGGGTAACTAGCTCGCTTTCTATTTGTATCACCGCTGCTGCGAGAGTGAGCATTACCGTCCCGTGACCCGATCCGGGCACGAAAGAGAGAGCCGACCACCCTAGCTCTTGCCGGTTTCTCAACCGCGCACGTCCGACGCTTCCCTCGTTAAGGGACGATCGCGAGCTTGTCGTGTCCGTGTCTCGTCCCGCATCATCGATCCCCATCTTCCTAGCTTGAAGGGGAGGGTAGTGTGCAAGTGTAGGAACTACGATGCGGGATAGCCCGATCTGAAGATGGCACCGGTGCGGATTGTAGATCTCCATGGTAGTATTCCCCACTAGCTGAAGATCAAGACCTAGTCGTCGTGGTACCTTGAGCAAGGTGTTTCGAAGAACTCTTGGTCGCATCATGAAGTTCTCTATTGTCAAGGTGTTAAAGAAGAGGTGCCAATCGTCCCACGTTTTCTTGTTCGCCGTCCGGCATTCAACCTGTGAAGAGAACCCAAAGGCACCTCCAATAAAGAATAAAGGGTGGCTCCCGAAAATCCGACTAGCTGAAGGTATGTCTTCCTTGAGTTGGAACTTGATTCTCACTCCCATCCAACACTCAAGGAGTATCATTGAGCCGAATAGAGGTCCTCCTAAGCAAGCTAAGCTAAGTCCTTCGTAAAGGTATGAAAGGACTGCTTGAGAAATTGATAAACCCCGCCACAACTAGCTGATGATGCTAAGGTTTTAGATATCTAGGAGGTGGTCGGTGGTGGTGAAAAGGAAGACCCCGCATAAGCAAACCAACGCAGCTTTGGCAATAGCTTCATATCTTTCCCACTTGTTTTTGCAATGAGAGACTATCCATTAAGCCATGGGTATCAAGTGAATGTGGCATGGGCTGATCATGGTCCTCACATCTTACGGATTGTGTATGAAATCACTTAGAATCAATGATGGGTCAATAGGTTCAACCGTATGGCACACTAGATCTTCATCCCCCACCTTAGTCTTAACAAGGGCTAGGTAGGTCTCTACCTCCTCCAATAGGACTGTAGCTTCAAAGGAAGGGAAGAAGAAGGTGTGTGTTTGTGGATGCCATAGCTCTATGAGGGCTGAAAGGCTTGCCCAATCTAAGGACAATTTCTGGAAATTCTTGGCGAAAACTAACAAAGGTTGGAGGTGCCATGCCCTAAGGATCGACAAGACTTCTAATGGGAGTTCTTTGACCATGGGAGCCACCCACTTTAAGTTGGAATAACACCTTGGGCCAGGCAAAGGCTAGAGAGAAAAGGAAGAGGAGAAAGTGGAAGAAGAATCATAAGTAGCATGGAAAGTGCATAAATTTATGAACTTTTGAATTCAATTGGAACTTACCACTCTTTGGACACTTGAGTTCAGATGCTTAGGGATGGAAGTCAGTCTTCACAGCTCCCCATACTCTTTCTTGGCTGCCTTGGGACCGGTGTAGACCCTCTCCTCCACGCCCATCACTCCAAAGCTTCTCTTCATGTTGTTCCTTGCCTTTTGATGAAGTTCTAGCCCTTGAAATAGAGAATCAATGAAAGCTGCAATTTTCGGGCTTGTTCCTATCTTATAAAGGCTTGATTTTGGTGCTAGAATGATAAGACTGGGGTTAGAAAGCCTTATCCTAAGCCTTGGAGGGTTCTAGTGTGGATTAAGGTCTCCTTGCCTCGAGTTTGGGCTCTCACGGCAGAATCCGTCTCGGATTACAGTTTTTTCTCTGACGGTTCATCGACCGCCACAACTCCCTGACGCTCCATCACTGGACTGTCACATTTTCTGCTACACGTTTTAAGCTCAATTGTGATGTCCTGTTTGACGGTCTGATATTGGTCCGCCACAGATCTCTGACGCTCTATCATTGGATCGTCACATTTCCTGCTACAGGTTTTCAGTCCACTTTCACCCTGTCATCTTTGACGGACTAATCTTGATGCGTTACATGAACCTGACGCTCCACCATTGGACCGTCACACCCTCTGCTGCAGGTTTTTGTTCTTTCCCTCCTTCTTTGGTCTAAACTGCCAGTATGTCTTACACTTTGTCCAACCTGCTTCATTCACATCCACACATCCACTCGTTTACATCCATTTCATCCACACATTCATTCATCCATATAAACAAAAACACAAAAAGTTTTTCATTTTTATCATTCCATTTCATTCACATAAGTCATGTACAAATGTGGGTATCAAGAAGAGAGAACAAAACACAAAAGTCACTCGGCCGGTTTGTCTCCCGGGCCGTCGCTATCACCAGCACCCTCAGGTCTCCTCGTTGGTGGGGCCATGGAGACGCTCCCCTCCTCTCGCTGCTGTCTCTGCTCTGCCTCTTCATTTCTCCGCTGGCCGGAGGAGCTGGCAAGAAAATCTGCAACTGATCCGCTCAGGGCTACGCTCCTCTGTGCTTCACTCTGGTAGGCACTCCGCTCTTGTCCGCAGCCCATCATCCGCACCGTCCGCTCCATCGTCCGAAGCTCGATCTTCAACTCGAAGATCTGACGCCGTGTCTCACGGGCCTCGGTCCGGTATTGCTCCAAGTCCGCTGTCCCAGTGCGGAGTCTCTCCACCTCGGCCCGTAACTGAGCCAGCTCTGTCCGGAGTCTCTCTGCTTCCGCTCGAGCGTTCTCTTCCTCGGCCGCCGCTGTGGTCAGCTCTCTCACCTGCATTTCACATTTTGCATTGTCAGTCCATTAAGCATTTGGTGTTTGCATAATCATAAGCATTTAAGTCTAAAGAAGCATTTTGGTTTAGATTCTTACCCGCTTCGCGAGGGTGGCCTCCGCCTCCTCGGCCCGAGCTACTACTCGACCAAAATCCGCGTCCCGCTCAGCCCTACCCCCGGCAGGCTGTGACGACGAGGATGGAGTGTTCGGTCCCGCTCTTTGAGCTCCCTCAGCCCGCTGCATTTAGAAGTCAAGGTCAGTCACGTTTGCATCATAAGCACAAACATTTAAGTCTTAAGTGTAAAAACTCACCAAGAGCTGTTGAGTAGTGGACAGCGGATCTAGAGGGGAGGGGTGAATAGATCTGTCCCTCTTTTCGCAATGCAACCCTTTGTATAACTAGATAAAATAAATCACAGCGGAATATAACTAGCTTATCGAAGAACACTATGATTCGCTTGGCAAGATGAGCAACTAATATATCGATTTGAACCTAAGCATGCATCTAGAACGAAGCAATCACATAAACAAACCACAACACAACAGATTTTAAGGTGGTTTGGACTAAATCCCCAGTCCTACATCCACCCCTCACCAAATCCGGTGAGGCTCCACTAGTGCCACGCACTGAACCGTAAATCGAAAAAACCTCCGATTGTCTTCCTACTAACCACCGGTAGGGACGTCAATCACCGCAGATCGGAGAACTTCCGATTGCCTTCCTACTAACCACCGGTAGGGACATCAATCACCGCAGATCGGAGAACTTCCGATTGCTTTCCTACTAACCACCGGTAGAGACGATCTTCAGTTTCGATTGTTTGAAAGAAATGGAAAGAGAACAAATAGAAATCATTCAAAAAAGATATAGAATGTGCTCAAAGTAAAAAGATCTTGTCTGAGTTGCGGGAGCTTGAATCTGATGCTTCGATGATGTCTTCTTCCTTGAGAGATGATCTTCCTTGAGTTGATGAAGAAGACTATGGATGTAGCTTTGATCTTCCCTTTGATCTCCTTGAGTTGATGAAGAGTTTGGTGCAGTTTAGATCACCCTTGAGAGCCTTGATTACTTCTTACTTCCTTGCAGGTTGAGATAGCTTCAGATCTAGGCTTGAATCCCTTGGAATGGATGAAGATCTCTTCACGAAGTACTGTTCACGGCTACAGTACCATCTCCCTTGATCAGCCTCCACAAGCCTCCCTTGATCTCCTTTGATCCAAATGAAGCATTAGGGTTTCTAACCCTCTTGTATGTGTTTTATAGACTTTGGATGGTCAATAGAAGCCCCCCAGACCAGATCCACATTTTGTGGGTGATTGGATGACTTTAGGATTAAAGAAATTCATGGAAAATGGCCCTTCTCGAAGTGGAAAACAAAGTCAACAATGAAGGCTCGGGGCTGGCGGTCGACCTGTGGCTTCTGGCGGTCGACCGCTACTGAGAAAACTACAGACAAATGATCCCTTGAATTTTCTGTCGACCGCTACTGGGCTGGCGGTCGACCGCCACTGAGAGAGCTGTAGCCTGGAGGTTGCTGGCAGGGGCGGTCGACCGCCCCTATGTTGGCGGTCGACCGCCAGCTGGGCAGACCCCGAGTTTTCCTAGGTCGGTCTATTAACTGCTTTAGCTCCGTCGCTTAAGTTCTTTAGCACCCCATTCATGTCTGTAGCATCACCCTTGATAGTCTAGAAGGTGTCAATTGAATCTTTGACTTTGGGTTCTCTTGGTTATGCTTCTTTGTGCATCGACCTTAACTGTCATTGAGCTTTCACTTTTGCCAACTCCACTCCATTCCTTGTCCATTCATTTGTATATCTGTCATGAACAAAATATCACGTATGTCAGTCATATAAGAGTGAAAAACAACAATGACTAATAGTGTTTAGCCATTATCAAAACCAAGAATGTTAAATAATTCAAATGACCACATGATGATGTCGAATGACCTAAGTGACCGCAAGATGACTCAAATGACCATAGGGGCACAACAAGAGCTCCAAGGCAGTTCGATACTCGTCCCGCTGCTGGATGGTGGCATGGAGGAGTCCCTCGAGCTCGGCTATCCTTCCCTGTGGGTCTAGCTGCATTTAGAAAACAAAAGTCAGTGCATATAGGAATTTACTAGACGAGAGGAATTTGAGTTTAGGAGTTCATACCGGTCGTCGGGTGCCTCGAAACACCTGGTCGCCGTATCTCTACGAGTAGGCCTTGAGGTAGGCCTCATCACTGTCTGCTTGATCTTTCACGGCCCGACCTTTTTTTTTCTAATCGTGCACGTACTTTGCCTTCCGAGCGCACCAGTCAACATCTCCGCTAATGCCCTTTGAAGATTTGCCCGGGCGCTCATCATCTCTACGGGGGAATGTCACCTCTGGCTGATGGACTCCCCGTGTCCTCATGATCAGGCGATAGTGCAGCGGCTTGATCACATTGATGCAGTGTAGCCAGATATCTCACCCATTGTATGCCAGGGACGCCTTGACCCATGGCTGTCCCTCATAGCCCTCATCCCGGTATGGTGTCCAACGTACCTGAAAAGGCAATTAAGTCCATATCAGCATTTAGAAAGCATTTAGCAACATTTAAGGAGCATATAGAAAGTTTAAGCTTACCGATGTATGTGGGAATGAGTCAAGATCATCCTGGATGGCCCGGGTCAGCCGGTTGATCGATCCAGTGTCCCTCGCTACCACCCATCGCCTTACGATCGGGAGCCGCTCGGAATACAGCTGAGTACCTCGCCCGATCCCCGGGAGGTAGAGAAAGCTCCAGATCTGCATTTAGCATCAAGTGTCAGTAAATTACATCATTTGCATAATCATAATCATATAGAAGGCATTTAGAGTTCAACATTTACCTGTAGGAAAGGTGAAAAGCCACCCAGCATCGTCCGTCGGTCGGTCGTACTCAAAGACTCGAATAAGAAGGCAAGCGCTGTCGCTCCCCATGCATACTTCCCCACTCTGCTCAAGTCCTGTAGCAGTGGTAGTAGCTGGCAGCTGATCACATCTGCTCGGGTCGGAAAAAGTAGCTTTCCGAACAATAGCATCAGAAATCACCTCAGGACTCGGTCTCCCTCCTGTCCTGCCTCTGCCGCCACTCGCGGGCGTACCTGCTCTATCACCCAGTCTATGTGCTGTTCGGGTAGCTCACCAACCGCTATAGCTGCTCCTCTCAACCCCAGGTTGTCTTGTAGTCTTGACCTCGAGAGTTGGGATGATGTGTGCCCTAGTCTGATCAGATCTAAGCCCAGCAGCTTCTGAGCTAGCACTCGGTAATCTCCATATGTCCACCCGGTCACGGCAGCTCCGTGGACTCGCAATCCTATAATCCTCGTTATGTCTTCTAATGTGGGGATCATGTGGCCCCATGGGAAGATGAAAGCTCGGCTCATGGGGTCCCATCTCTCGTGGAGTGCGTACAGGAGGGGTGTATCTGTCCAGGTCACTTCAATGCTCAACACCTCGGCAAATCCCATGGCAGCTAGTCTCTCTCTCTGGTAATCGGGCAATGCTTGGTACACCGCCCTGATCTGGAGCAAGGAAATCTGGGTTCTTCTTTTCCCCTGCACACATGTAGAACAAAAATTAGTCATCTCATTAGTCTAAATTCATTACATATTATGTGAATAAAACAACAAAAAAATTGAATGAGAAAAAAAAAACAAAAAAAATCAGTTTTGGCTCTGGTTCATCTGACAGTCGTACCCTGGCACGTCAGAGTTCTCTGACGCACCAAGGGTGGTGCGTCAGGTGTTGTGACGATCACTGCAACGACCGTTATGCACCCAGCGCGTGGGCATCATCTCCTTCGTTCCCCTAGCCCGTGGAAATGGCCAAACTGGCCTACAACTTCCCCAATGGGTCCCCAGACCCATTTCTATCCCTTCAAACGCACATGCATGAACTTAAAATTTTAAAATTTGGGTTTTTTTTGGGTTGGGGACCTACCTCATGGTCACGGCCTCTTTTCTTCTTTTCTGGTCCCGTGGCTTCCTCTTCATCAACCACGGCCTCCTCCATGTCCTCTTCTCTTTCTTCCTCGGCCGTGGGAGGGTCCTCCTCCGCCATTCTCTCCGCCGCCGCCGCCAGTTGCTCGGTTGCCTCCGGGGGGACTTCTTCTTGGTCCACTCGAGCCCAGAACCATTTGATCACCTTCGTCTTCTTCCCTTTCTCCCTCCTCATGGGTGGCCGGGGGAGCTCATCGCCGGCCATCGCTCGTCGGTGGGGGTGTTTGGTGGGGTTTTTGCTCGGTGGTGTGTTGTTTGGGTGTTTTGGGCGTTTGAACGAATGAGGGGGAATGGCATTCGATCTATTTTTTTTGAACGCCCAGGAAATGTAACGGTCTATCGTAAGGCCGTGACAGTCTCTGACGCGTCTCTCTTGGACCGTCAGGTGGATAAGTCATCTATTTTTTTGAAAATGTGAACCGACGTTGTGTGACGCATCAAGTTCGGACCGTTACATGAGTCTGACGCACCTTCTATGGACCGTCAGGGGTTTTGGAAGCATTTGATGAATAATAATGCCCTATTTATGATAATCATGATTTCAGTGCCTTATCTTATCAATGAAGCTCATGCTTGAATATGATTAATCATTTTGGCTAATCTTTTTCTTATGAATGAAAATCATTAAGCCATTTAGCCATCATACTTCACCATTTCGCCGCACAGGTAAGTCAGGTACAGTATCTCGATCCCTTTATCCCTTAATGCATTACTATATGTTAGCTATGATATTATCTCGAGAACCGGCTGGTCATTCGTGTGTTCAGGGATCTGATGTTCCCCTTAAACAAAAATGATGATGATCTAAGTGCACATGTTTAATCATTGAATAGGCCGTTAGGTTGAAAAGGCTTGGGAACGATGGTTCTGTCTTACACGCCGTGGTTGTAGATGGTGTCCTGACCCTTGTTTCTCCGGTCTAGCAATACTATTCTTGAGTATCTTCCTATTTTATTTTTCTTTGCATTTACTTTGACGATTTCTTTCTTTTAGCCCAGCATGCATCATGTGCATCTTTTGAGCATTCACGAGCCTCATCTGTCCATGTGTTTCAGTAATGATGAATATCTATGTTCCATGATCTCGAATCAGGAGAGTCATTCCACTCTGAATTAGAAGGTTTCCTTCGGTCTACTCGCTCGGTCTGGTTAGCTGAAGATTCCTGTCTAGAGCTTAGTTAATTGTCTTCTCCTTTCCGTTGCTCCGGTCGCTGGCCGTGTTGTCCTTTCCTTAGTTGTTAGTTCCTCCAGATATGCGTTATTTGGTTGGCTATTTCCTTGTGATTGGTTCAAAGTTTTCTAGAAAATTCCTATCGCTCGTTGGTTGAGAACGGGTGTCGGTTTACCTTAACGCCCACTTTTTAGTTCGCTCCGTTTCATCTTTGCTTCATCTCCATGTTCCATTTCGCTTTCGCTTCACCTCCGCTCGCTCCCCTGCAAAGAGGACGTTAAGGAGGGGCATCTGTTGACACCCGTTTTATGACCAATAAGTTGGGTTGTCTCCTTAGTCGTTTTAAATGATGCTCCGAGTTGTTCATTCTTTATTGAACCTTCTTGGTCAATTTGAGGTCTATTTCATGGGTCATGTCTCCTTGATTGGGTCTGGTTCCTTGCTTCTTTCCGTTGGACGAAGCTTAGCAAACTTTCATTTTCATTTTGCACTCCATTTTCTCTAACGGTCCTTTAGTGCCGCGTTAAAATCATATAACGCATCCACCTTTGACCGTTACATCATGCCAGAGTCCTTAAGACTAAGGCTTCTTTTCAAGCTTATCCATTAGCCTATCCGTTGGGTGTGACGGTTTATCGTGCGGCCGTTACTTTGGTTGTGACGCGTCTACTCATGGCCGTTAAATTCTCCAAAGTCCTATGTTCGAAATCTTTGCCTGTTGATCCTATCTTTCAGTGGATAAGGTTGTGTGACGGTCTCTTCCTGGGGCGTTACATCCGTGTGGCGGCCTATCGTGCAGCCGTTACATCAAACATAGAGTTCTAGCAGGACTGCTCTTTCTCTGCTACTCCGTGGTCGAATTAAGAGTTTGATTCCTTGATTTCTCTTCCAAATCTGATCCTTAGAACCTTCTGTTTGTTTTTATGGACTCTTGGGAGTATTATCTTCAAGAGTTAGTTAAGAAACGTTCTACTTTCTAGCTGGATTATCCTCTGCTCGACCTGAGAGTTTAAGGGTCTATAAATAGAACCCTTGGCTTCATGGCTTGAAGAGGAGACATCTGGAGTTCGCGTCGAAGTGCTGCCGCATCCTGGAGCTAGAACCAACCAGAGAGAGCTGCTTCCCACGTCCATCTGCTTCCAAAGTCCAGGGAGTATTGATTCCAAGCGTTTAGTTCAGTCAAGTTGTCATCTTAGTGTCTTGTCCCTCTTCCAAGTATCATAAGCGTTGTCCCTCTTCTTCTACCACGTTCTTGCATCTTCTGCATCCATTAAAACATCCTCCCATCTTTTAAAATGCCCCAGAGGGGTTAAAAAACCAACCTCCCCGGTATTTCCCTTTCCTTTTGCATGTTCTTAAGTTTCTTTGATTTATTGATACTACTTTTTCCAAGGGCTAATCTGGGTTGTTTTTCTTGTGTTCTACACTCTTTTGCAGGTTTACAGAGCTCTTAGCACGAGGCCCAAGCTTCCTGGCTGGCTAGAAAGCTTGGAGATCAAAGATTCCCAACTTCTATTCTGCAGAACCTCTGACGGTCTATCAGAGTCACGTTAGAGCCTTGTAGCAGTCTATCGTGGGGCCATCACACGTCCTGTGGCGCATCAGTCTTCAGCCGTTACATTCCACGGAGCTGCAGTTTCCTGATTGGTTTTCTTTCTCCCGTGGGCGGGTGCATCATCCTCCTATTCTAAGGTACTTATCATGTCTTTGACTTGTTTTTACCTTAGTGGCGATCACATCTTTCCTTAGTTTGGGCATTAGCTTTCTCTTTCATCATATCTCCTCTTTATTTTGCTTGTTCCATCTATACGGTGTGCTTTTCTTTATTTCCTTGATCCACGCCCCGGCGTGTGTTTTTCTTTCTTTGCTTAGCTTTGTCTTGATTGAGATAGCATGCCCATGCTAGAGCTTGTGCTGGTTGTCTAGGTCCATGATTCATATGTTCATAGGTTGAGTGATTTCATCATTTGACTCATATCTTCATCATAGTTGGTATCACATCCATCTTGCAAAAGAAGGGACACATTAAAGCCAACACTTGTGTTTAATTAAAAAAAATTGGGGTTATACGTAGCTGCCAATACTCGAGCATTGTGTATGGAACTGTATGGAGGAACGGCTCCTTTTAGTGTTCCTTAGAATATATGATGATCTATATTGTTTTTGGAATTCATTGCTCAATTTTTCACATATACACTTCGGGTTTGATTGTGTGAATATACTTCTTGAATCAGTCATCTTTCATGGTTTATGCAGTACTATCTTTTTGTAAGCATGACCTTCTTAGTATTGTTCCTGCACATTATGCTCCATAATTAATGGCATTGCTCTTAAACCTGTCCTTAAGGGACTTGCTTGCTTTTAAATCTTATTATCCGTGCATGAGTGCTTGATTGCTTGATCCTTTTATTCATATCATACTTCATTTCACATTGGTGCATCCTTAGTTCATACATGTAAGTAACAGGTTAAATAATCCCATTGTCAGTCAGTTTTTGTTTATGACAATAGGAGGAGAATAATGTGCTTTCAGCAAAACATTTGCATATAGTTTATGTTAGTCATACCTTTGTGCGTAGTTCGATCATACATTCTGCATATAGTTCAGAAATAGAGAATTTGCACATATTACAGTCATCTTGCACATTGCACTTTAAATTTTATCTTTTTGCTTGGTGTTCATGGGTCACACACCTTCCTTTCATAGTAGGTTTATTGCTGGGATCATTTTTGAATTGTCACATCTATTCCTCTAGTCCCCCACTTTTTGATAATGCCAAAGGGGGAGAGAGAGTTTTGGTGGCCACAATATTTTGTCATCATCAAAAAGGGGGAGATTGTTGGGTTCGTTGCACTCCCTCTTTGTCTTTGATAATGGTTTTGATGATTACAAAATATTGTGTGGTTTGCGTATGTATTGAAGTGAAAATCATGTGTGTGTGTCTTGTGGAAAACGTCTTGATGCTAAAGAAGCTCACATGTTGATATCTTACTTTGCCGGGTTGAAATGCTTGGTGGATATAATTTATAGTTGCATTACTGTTCTATGGTGTCGACCTCACCATGGCTTGGTGTCGACCTCATTTAGCTTCCACCAAGTCAAGTCAAACATGGTTTTTCATGGTTACATTTCAGCTTTTAGTTTGATGGCTCATGCATTTTCAAATTGTGGATTCCATGTTTCAATAGGCATAACCCATTCCTAGAACTCATGTTGATCATGGTAAAATATGGGTTGATTTACTCTCATCTTGTTTAAATGGTTGGGTTATTGTATTTGATCCATGAAGAAAGGAAATTGAGTTTTTCAATGGTTCTCAATTGTGTTTAATGTATCTTCTTCAAAAGACTTTTTGAAATTGTGCCTTTCTTAGCATTCTCACATGACCCTTGATGTGTTTGGTTTGAACCACTCCTATATTCGGTCTAGTTTGCATTGCATAGCATTTGATGAATGTGAGTCAATTGAAAGGATTGTAAATGTTATGTTTAAATGGGCTGGAAGTAAGTGAATCAAATTTAATTGTGGTATTTGTGATAATGTTAAGGTTTTTTAGTGTAGGCTGGAAGATTTATGTGAAGGACATAATGCAAGAGTTCTGTACTTATCAATTGCTTTGATTAAAGTTTGACTGGAATTTTTGGACTGAACTTGTAATTCATGTATGACAGGGGTGATTGTACAAAGGTTCAGGTAATTGACACCTGCTCATATGGCTACTGTTATCTCCTTAGCATGAACTGAGCTATCCTTGGTTCATCAAAGGGAGGATAGAGATCCAAACTACTATATCAATGCCAAAGGTAAGAATGAGCATTTTGAATGTTGGTTGCTGATGGATTTTTGGTAAGCATTGCATAGACCACTTGTTTTTATGCTCATTGCTTGTTCAGTGAAATTGGGTTTGCATGTGTCTCATGCATGCTCTTTTTAATTGTCTTGAGGTTGTCTTTTGCTCAACTAGCTTCCTATTGTCCTTAATAAGACCCTAGTTTGTTTGGTGTTTTAAGATCTTCTAATGCATGTTATTCAATTGGAAAAATCAAGTTTTCAAATGGGGTTGTAGGTTTTCCAGATTGCATTGGACTGCCTAAGGCAGTTTCCAGTCTGAGGGAGCAAGTGTCGACTCAAAGAGTCGACACTTATTCCTGGCTGTGCTGGTTTCTGCATCAGGTGAGAGTCGACACTTTCAGACCTTTGTGTTGTTTTTTGTTGCAGGCAGAACCTCAAGCAAAAAGTGTCGACTCTAAGAGTCGACACTTATTGCCTAGGTTGTTTTTCTTCATCACAGGTAGAACACCCTCAGAGTCGACACTTGTCCTGGGCGTCCGGATCGGGTTTCCGGTTTTGGTTTCGAACCCCCCATTTCATGGTCCGGCTTGGGTTTTTACCCACTTACCCTTAGGGTTTCTATACTTGGTTGAGTGATGTTTTGAAGGGTTTTTCTGTTGGGTTTTGTAGTCTTTTTGTATGTTCATTCCTTTGGTATATGTAGCCGCGATGTTCATTCGATGGTGGAACTCTTGGGCTATATGTGTTTTATCAGTTCCAGGAAAGGAGAGAGGGCGACACACCTTGAAGGAGGAGGAAGAAGAAGACCAGGGGAACGTCATCTTCATGCCATTTGTGCCGATCTGAGTCGTAGCTGTGAGCGAGATTACTGAAGCATTCTACCTAAGGCGTCTCCGATGAGTTCGGTCAACTTCCACTCTGAGGAACGATCTCCAGCGCACCCTACTACTCCAATGGACAGGATTCACTGCAGATTTGAGGGGGATTTCTAGATCCTTCATTTCCTTACTTTTATCTGAGCGTAGATTGAATTTTGGGCTAGTCATTATATATCCTTCTATTTTGTCGAACTCGGAATATTACTGTGTGTGCGGACGGAGTTGCGTCTCCATGTGGGATTTTTGTGCGGGGTGAGTTGCTCGAGTTCGTGCGTGTGTATGCTGCGGTGGCAGCGTCTTGGGGCAAGGCCCCGTGTGTGTGGATTGCTGTAGAAGCAACGTGTATGGTGTTGGGACTTGTCCCCGTGGTTGCTGCGTTCGTAGCGTGTTAGTGAAGCCTCACCGGGTTTCGATGAGGGGTGGACATAGGGATCCCGTCGTGATCCTAAACCACCTAAAAATCTCTGTGTTGCATGTGGTGTGCCTGTGCATTTGTCAATTTCTCCTATCTCCATTCACAGGTCAATTCTATAGATTTTTACTCACTGCACCATCACACTTCATTAGCTCTGCTATCTGTTATCAGTTATTGTTCATCGCTTGTTAGTTGGATGTTCGAGTGAGATCGGAAAGGTTTAGTGAACATTAATCTCACTTAAGCTCAGTTCAAGCAAATTAACGTAGTTAATTTGATTTTCGCTATAATTAGTTTTGATTTTTTAAAAAATCTGCCATCTCGACTGGGGGACAATTCAACCCCCCTTCTTGTCCGCCATCTATTCTGGGCCAACACCCATGGTGGAAACAGAGACCGAAGACGCCGGACTATCTTCGGCTTATGAAAGTGATTTCACAACTTTCAGTCCACCACGGCTGACATGGAGTAGCTTTGGGCCACCAGGTCCCTCCGTAGGAGGGGGGGCAGGGATGATGGAGATGATGGTCTCTTGTCATGCCCCGAGCGCGGAAGGAACCCGGTACGCGTGACGAGTTTATATCATTCATGTCAATCAGAGCATAAGGAATTCGACCTTATAGACAGAGATGCACAAATTGCAAGATAACCAAATCTAATTTATTCATAATAACCATTAAGATAAATCCATTACATAATCTCCTTTTTAGAAAAGAGTACTAAAGGACATTCTAGACTAAATAAAAGAAAATTACAATGATCGACTCAAGAAATAGGAAAAAGACTCAACTAGATAGACGCTTCCATGAATGGGTGGCTCTACGATCTTTACTCGTTCCCGTTCCCATCTAATTGATTCTCATCATCGGAGTTATCTGAAAAATATGGGAAAAATACTAGGGTGAGCGAACGCTCAGTAGGAATTATATCTGAAGTACAAGCTTGCTTTAAGCAAATTACATGTTACATGAATGCAAGTTTAGCTATGCATGTATGCATGAAAATATTGAGAGAGAGAGAGAGAGTATCAAGAGTTAATAAACTAGCAAGATTTCAGGATATTCATGTAAAGTGTATCAAGATGGTCAAGCATGTAAATATATCAAGTCATGTCACGTGAATTGGCTATTATAATATTAAGCAAGTAAATATCCATTCCGGGTCACGCAAGTCATGTCAAGTCAAGTCAAGCATAAGATTGTGGAATGTCATCAATCTAGCAAGTCATGCACTTCGGTGTAATGTCACACCGTGATCAATCAACTCTCATGGGCACAAGTACTTTCGGATGCTCCTCCTAGGACCAGATCGGGCCCTATATGCGTAGGCATTGGATCACGTATATTTTTAGACATCCACTATAGTTATAGCCAATATAGAGATTGAAAGGAATAACCATTGTAAGATGAGAAGGTAGATTTCACGAATAAAGGAGTTCAAGGACAGAACTTTGAACAAGTAGGACACATCATTAAACCTCACGAAAACCAAGACATGTCATATAACTAGATAATTGGCGCCCACTCAGTCGCCATCATTTACAGAAATACCACCCACATGCGTGGTTGCCCATTCCTGTGAACAGTACATGCTCAATGAAATAGCGCCCAGGCTCAGGTCGCTATATGAGGAAAATAACGCCACTGGACTGGTTGCCAATTCCTTCTGGCACCCAAGTAAGTGTTGCCAATTACTGGCAGAGCAGAATTCTCACAAGAGGCCAGAAACAACGCTCTAGGAGTCAATGCATCACGTTTCTTCATAGTGACGTGATAAGTAAGGGTTCCAGGGTTTTTAGGGTACAACCTGCTCGCCTGCCTTGAGAGAATCCAAGGCTAGAGTAGACTTACGGAGGTCTCCATGAAGAAAGTACAAGTCCAAAGGAATGAATATCCCATGGAGGGTCCAATCATCACCAAGAGTTAGTGTGTAATCGATAGAAACAAAACAAGGACTCCATCTACAGTTGTGAGATGAGAGTGCCAAGTACCCGCGATATGGGTGTAAAAACGCGATAAAAATCAGAGAGAGAATAATCTACGCCTCAACAGAAGTCGCTATTTCAAGAAATAGCGGCTTTCTAAAAGGTCGCTCAATCTTAATTATCATAGAATTTTCCAAGAAAATAATAAGAATTAACGACACTGTGTACAGGCGCTAATTATAGAATTTTATAGAAATTAATATTTATAATTGTAAATAACGACGGTGTATGATGGCATTCATTCTTTAAATGACACCTTGGTCTAGGTCGCACATTCATGAATTTCAGTATAAATTCTATTTACTGGACTTTTTCAATACCGCACCACCGTATAGGGGCGTTCATTCTTTAAATAGCGACTAGGTGACTGTCGCTCATTCTTTGTTTGATGCTACGCATCGGGCAGATACAATCTTAGACTCATATTATTGTTCATATACTTGGAGTTCATATAATCAGAAAAGTAAAGACATGTATAGACAGGGAAAATTATCAGGATTCTAGGAACATGCTCATGCAATAATTTCAAAGTCAGGTTACATAGATATTTAATTTTAAGCATGTGGTATTTATTAAATACACTATAGAATTAGCGGATTGACAAGGGGTCGCTCATTAAACTACGCCCTGTCCACTTTCGCTATTTCAGAATAATTGGCGATAGCTCGCGTAGGCGTTCATTTAATAGGCGCCCATGACCTGGCCGCTATTTACTGAAACTCAGTGAAACTTCATAAAACTTAAACAGGAATCATGGAATCACTGTTATACGACCTATATGCACGATTTGACTTTGAATATCAGGTTGGGCTTTGTATCTTGAGAACACCTACCTCTTATGGTTGGTTGAGACGACGAACAAAGAGAAGAATATAACAACAGTAATGTTAGGACGATCGTGGAAGAAGAAAGACCACTGCAACCCTTCGAACAGAGGCAGACGACTACAACCGAACACGAAGGAAGAAGCACATGGCGGCCTCTTCACGCGTGATAGTCGTCAGATGGAAGAAACGATAGAGAAGAAGACTTCCTCTTCCGTTCGTTTACTACAGTAGGATGCAGCAATGATCGTAGATGAAAGAGGTAGAAGCACGGCTTCCTCTTTATGCAACTACAGCCAGCACAGGAGGGAGAGGAAGCTAGCCTTCTACGTCGACGCAAGGGAAAACAATACGAGCAACAGCAGTAGCCAGAGCTCATCGATGGGGCAGGGTTCTTATAGAGATTGATATCTCTGACTTCTAACGGGATTTAAGTTTCCTTTTGTGAATCCTAAGAGGCTTAAACCTTCTCATGTTGATCTACTCCTTCCCAAATTGCAGCCACCTTCCCAGTTGGGTTTTAAAACCCTATTCACATGCAAGCTTTGAACGTAGGGAATAATATGTATATATATATATATATATATATATATATATATCTCCTACATTTCCTTTAGACGTAGGAAAGGTTATGGGCTTTTAAGGCCCATTTTGTTTAAGTAAAAGGGTTGTGCTTTGAGGCCCATATGAAGGTTAAGACCTTCTTGGCTTCATCCCTTGGGCTTTTATAATTTATTTGGGCCCTTTGATTATCTATTTAGGAAATTTTATTCCTATATTTTATCTGGGTTGCTACATCTCTGCTGCCGGAGATTTGAGCTTGGTGCCGACTGAGGTAAAAGTCTCCCCTTTAGTCTTGTGCTTATTCTCATTGGTCATTATATCAGCCCTCTGAGATATTTTATGCTTATATATATACATATATATATATAAGAACCCTGCCATTCTGGCTGAGGTGACCTTGCCGGCCATGACCGTAAAGATATCCCTTCCGCCCCTTGGCGTAGACCCACCGGTACTCCCGCCTGTCCTGAGGCCCATAGCCCTACGGTATCCAAAGGATTATATCATGACAGCAGGCTTGGAAGTGCCATGAGTGATTGTCGGGTCTGACCAGCCAATCATGGCTCCGGAGCAGCAGCAACTCGGCATCGGTGAAGAATTACTTCAGGGTGAAGAGGATGTTCCTGAAATAGAAGCGGGAGAGATTGCGGAAGGAGCAGCCGGGGTCTCCATGACTCTAACCCTTGCCACTGAATCGGCATTGGTGGAAGCTGGACAAGCCGGAGATGGTGACCAACTACTCCCTGTTGTTGAGGCTCAAGCTGCGGCACCCTTGCCAGAGGTTGGGAGAGAGATTGCCGTTATTGACATTTCCTCTGTTGCGTTAACCGCCAGGGCCGGTCCCAGTGCAGGTGCCATGGAGGACATGCCATCATCATCTTCAGAACCGAATGATGATATTTGGGCCATGGTCGACAGTCGTGTGGAATTTCACCTCCCTGATACGCCATCACTCGGTCTGCAGTCATCGAGCGACTTGGTACGGCAATATTTGGAGACGTTGAGGCAGACGGTGACAACCTGCCAGGACTTGTCTTACGTGCAGCTAAGGGGTCTGGTAGAGCACCTCTCCCGCATGCTATTAGCTTTCTGTTGCCCCATGGAGGACTAGACGCAACAGGTGATCCTGCTTCTGAAGTATGTGAACAGAAGGGAGTTCATCGGCCATAGTCTAGCAGACCAGCTGACGGCCATAAAATTCGAACGGGCAGAGTGCCAGACTGCCCACAAGTCACTAAGGGGGACTGCCCGACAGATGCGGAATACTGCCGATGATTCCAGTCAATGCCGCAACTCCTTGAAGGCTCGGATAGTTGAACTACATGTCAAACTCACTCGGGCCGAAGCAGAACTGGAGTCGACTAAGCAGCTACAAGTCCAGAATGTAGAGGAGGCGGAGCTGGTGGAAGGGTGAGCCGTGTCACTTGAGGAGAAATTGATGCAGCTGCAGGCTAAAGAATCTCGCTTATAGGAGTTGATCCATCATCCCTCTCTGGGGATTTTGGAGTTTGAGGACATCTTCCATCATTCATTGCAGTAGTTCTTTTGTTTCCCCCCTTTTTGTGAATTTTCATGTATCCCGGGGGATGCCCCGAGTACTATGTACCCTTCTTTTTACGCAAATGAAATTTCTTCATCATCTGCTTTGCACATCTGCTGTTGAGTTACAGCTTTCCTTCCTTTCTTCCTCTTTTTCTTCAGTCGTTTTAGACATAGGTGTGTCGCCAATTTATCTAGCCCGTGGTATATTAGCTGCTAGGGCAGGAGAGCGCTCACGCCTTCAGGGAAGGTATGAGGGGTTCGCTCCACCGCGGTACATCTTCTCCCGAGGCCAAATTTGGGTTAGCATGGGTAAGAGGTATCATCGGCTGAAAGCTGAAGGATCAAGGGGGTTTATTTGTTGGCAAGGCCGAAATGTTGGGTGAGTGGTTTGTTCATAGATCTCGCCAAAGGTGACAGGATCCGAAAATGACATACTTGTCGGTGTGTATTAAATGCCAAAGCAAAGAGCGGGTTTATTTCTTGGCAGGGACGAAGGGTCCGAACCAAATGCTAGTTTATCGATTTTGTCGATGGTGATGAAAATCGATGGTAAGTTTGTTCATCGGCATGGGGAATGCCAAGGCAAGGGAGTCTATTTATCGACGGGGATGAAAGGTCCGGGTTGATGGTCTATTCATCGATTTCGCCGATGATGACGAAAACCGACGATATGTTTGTTCGTCGGCATGGTGAATGCCGAAGCAAAGGAGTTTGTTTATCGACGGGGACGAAAGGTCTGGGTCGACGGCTTGTTCATCGATTTTGCCGATGATGACGAAAACTGATGGTAGGTTTGTTCATTGGCATGGTGAATGCCGAAGCAAAGGAGTTTGTTTATCGACAGGGATGAAAGGTCAGGGTCGATGGCTTGTTCATCGATTTCGCCAATGATGATGAAAACCAACGGTAGGTTTGTTCATTGGCATGGTGAATGCCGAAGCAAAGGAGTTTGTTTATCAATGGGGACGAAAGGTCCGGGTCGACGGTTTGTTCATCGATTTTGCCGATGATGACAAAAACTGACAGTAGGTTTGTTCTTCGGCATGGGTTAAATGCCAAAGCCAAGAGTTTGTTGCAGCATTGGCGTAAGGCTTATGCCGGTGAGACGTGATATACCTATCACACACAGGAATTCCCGTGGGACATGAATGATAAATGAGGTAGCAACATCATGTTCAACATCATTTTTTTTGAACCACATTATTGACTTAAGTGCCCTTTCGGGTTTTCACCGAAGCCAGCCCCCTCTTGCTTTTGCCCACGTGCCCTTTCGGGTTTTCACGTGGCGGGGTACCAATTTTGCCTGCAGCGCCCTTTCGGATTTTCGCCACAGCCGGGCTATAGCCATTTTTGCCCTTGTCCAGGATATCTGAACAAGTCTGGCAAGGCGCCTCTATTTTAAGCCTCATTTCATTTTCATATATATATATATATTATCATCATTTTTATTTGCAACATAGTCGCATGTCTTTGCCAATGCTTTTGGCAATGAGTTGATTTGCAGAACTGATGACAAGGCAAGCGGGGGTTTGTTCGTCGGCAGTGGCTAGATGCCGAAGCAAATATGGGTTTATTTATTAACGAGGACGAAAGGTCTAGGTTAACGGGATACTGACCGATCTTGCCAATGATGACAAGGGTCAGTGTTGGTTTGTTCATCGGCATTGGCGAAATGCCGAAGCAAAAGATATATTTAGTCATTAACGAGGACGAAAGGTCTAGGTTAACGGGATACTGACCGATCTTGCCGATGATGACAAGGGTTAGTGCTGGTTTGTTCATCGGCATTGGCTAAATGCCGAAGCAAGAAGTAGGTTTTGCCATTAACGAGGACGAAAGGTCTGAGATAACGGTTCATTGACTAACCTTGCCGATGATGACAAGAATCAGCATAGGTTTTTTCATCGGCATTGGCTAAGTGCCGAAGCAAAAGATAGGTTTAGTCATTAACGAGGACGAAAGGTCCGGGCTAACAGTTCATTGACTGACCTTGCCGATGATGATAAGAATCAACGTTGGATTGTTCATCGGCATTGGCTAAATGCCGAAGTAAAAGATAGGTTTAGTCATTAACGAGGATGAAAAGTCCGGGCTAACGGTTCGTTGGCTGACCTTGCCGATAATGACAAGAATCAGCATTAGCTTGTTCATCAGCATTGGCTAAATGCCGAAGCAAAAGATAGGTTTAGTCATTAACGAGGATGAAAGATCCGGGCTAACGGTTCATTGACTGACCTTGCCGATGATGGAAAGAATCAACGTTGGCTTGTTCATCGGCATTGGCTAAATGCGGAAGCGAAAGATAGGTTTAGTCATTAACGAGGACGAAAGGTCCGGGCTAACGGTTCGAGAGAAGCAGACCTCTGGTGGGACTAATGATGAACGTCCTATTCGGAGTTTCATAGGGATGAAGGTGAAGAGGAAATTTTGATTACCACATTACTGACTCGAGCGCCCTTTCGGGTTTTCACCGGGGCCAGCCCCCTCTTGCTTTTGCCCATGCGCCCTTTCGGGTTTTCACGTGGCGAGGTACCCAATTTTACTTGCAGCGTCCTTTCGGGTTTTCACCACAGCCGAGTTGTGGTCATTTTTGCCCTTGTCCAGGATATCTGAACAAGACTGGCGGGGCACCTCTATTTTAAGTCCTATTTTTTTATATTGAAAATATCGGGCCGGCATATGGCGCTCGACCCTGACTGTTTGGTTCATTCGTGTGGTAACGACATGTAGATGTTGGCCAGGGTATTGTTGGCACCCAAAATATGATCGTCGGCGACCAAGCCACAAAGACGAAGGACTCGGGAAGCCAATAAAGATCAACGTATTGAAGACTTCTCAAGCTGCCAGAGCCTCGAGTCACCCCGCATGAGCATGGGGACTTCACCTTAGGAGAGCCGAGACGAACTCACAACCAACCGGTAGTGCGACCAAGCCTGCCCAATGAACTGGCATCGACTCCGTCGTGCCGGACACACTACACCCGTTGTCCGATCAAGGACGACGGTCTACCCAGCGGCTACCCACCGCATGAAAGGCTCTCCTCAAGATGAAAGAGTCACCCTGGCTCTTCAGGATGGAAGACTGAAAGCTCTGTCGGCAGAAGATCCCGATCACCCGGCATGGGTACCGCTTCCCGCCAAGATGGACCCGTTAGTGGCCGAATGATCACCCAGCTCAGGCGGAACTATCCCTGGTGTTATCCCACCCCCTAAGGAGCTTTGGGCACAAGCCAGACCGAGCCAGTAGCACGAATCATAGAGCCGAAGGCCGTGTCAGCGGAAAACCCGCATGATCAAATCAAAGCTATCTGGAGTCTCGGGAATGGCCGTACGTTGACCTGGGAGCTTCGAAAAGACATCTCATCGAGGTTTCAAGGAGCATTCGTGAGATAAATGTTTCCGGTGACCCCCGGAATCATCCCCGGACTCATCGACTGACTCGCGACGTACGAGGAACATTAACACGGCACGCCCTAAACCGGCGCGCCCCCATCTGGCGCCCCTTATTCCGGCGCACAAAGAACCCCACCTGGGCCTGTTATTCCGGCGCGCAAAAGGCCATGGAGCCTTCCCTGGCGTGCCATTTTCCACGCCGGATCAAGACTTTGAACCTCCTATATATATGCAGGAAGCTGTTCGATTGAAAAAGAAAAAGAGGAAGAGGAAGAAGACGAGGACGAGGATGACAAAAAAAGAGAGAAGAAGAAAAAGAGGAGGGTCGGAGAGCGAACCAGATTCCGGGAGAGATAGAGCTCTTGGGAAAAGGGGTTTCGTCTGAGCGTCCTCCGCCGGCCATCTTCCTCTGCTTTAGCTGAAGATCCAATACTCTGTTTCGAGAACAGGTGGGCACCGACACTTTCGTGGATTCTTTTTTTTGGGGTTTCTATCTATCAGATGTAAGCGAGAAGGGGAGGGATGGCGATGATACGAGCCGACCCCCCCTTTCTCTGTGATTCTCTCTTCCCGTTTGTTTTGTTGTTGTGCCTCTGCGCATCCCTCTGCCTCTGCAACTGATGAACGACGACCGAGCGACGATGCCGGCACCGAATTTGTAATGTAAATGTTAGTCCATCCCCGTCTACTGGGTGGTGATATGTATATAGATACGTGGACCAATAGGTCGAATGAATGCTCGAAGCTTATTCCCCTTCTCTATCTATGTCAATGCATATTTATGAGTTCTTCCGCGCGTGGTTCCCGACTCCGGTTTCCTCGAGTCCCGATCATGCCCCGAAGCATCACGGGCTACAGAAACGACCCCTCCCCAGGTCTTTCCCATCGACCGCTTCCATGTTTGTTTTAAGGGTCTTTGTATCCCCTCCGTGGATAGAGCTGTGCTCATGCGCATGCTTCTTCCCGCCGTGGTATCGAGGGTCTAACTCCCATTAACTCCTCCCTTCGTACTGCTCTGTTGCTCGCGAGGTGGGAGTCGCCTTTGGGATGGCAGGATCCATCGCCTGAATGTTGCGTCCTAGTTGTTCGAGCATATGCTTCTACGATTGGCTCATCTCATCTGTGTATTGACTACCCCTCTGCATCACGGTCAGTTGAACCGTTCCGAGATTCTTTCATTCCGTCTTAATCGCCCGGGGAGGGGGACATTCCCCATTGCTTCACGGAACTGCTGGGTGATCGAGGGCTCTACCTCTCGATGGTAGATGCTTCCTCAAGGCCACAGCAGATAATAACAGTGGTCCTAGCCTAACAAGCTTAGCCCCAACAATCTGGAGACCCGATGGAGGCCAAGGGATGTGTGTTCCTAGTAGGCTAGCCCTCGGAGCTTCACTCTCTTAATGGTTGATCCCTCCAAGGGATGTGTCGTAGGCTGTGGGTTGCCCACCCCTCGTAGGCTAGCCCCCGAGGTGCTACTCCCATTATCAGTGGCCTCATCTCTCTATCCTCACCCACGGAGCCTTGGTGCCCCTCGCAGGCTAGTCCTCGGGGTACCCTATCCATTGGGAGTTTGCTGGCTGCCACTGTGCAGACCGGCGGTTTAGGGGCTTACTCCACAAGTGGGTATGACCCCGTTCCTCCCCTGCAACTCTTCATGTTCAGGGGAGATGCTGCCCAATTTTAGGCAGACTCAGAATAATTAAGCCATAATCAGATGCTCATTCTGAACCCAATCAACTCAATGCTCGAGTGTGAACCTCGCACTGACTTACTGCATCATTTTCGAGGGATCTTGGACTTCAATCAAACAAGTAATCGGTCTGGTTGACTTGAAACTATCATAAGGATCTTGAATGAACCAAAATATTGTGAATTTCACCTAAAATTGACTAAAACGGCGCGGCCCGAACCCGGTGCGCCCTAATACGGCGCGGTACCCTACCGCACCGTATCAACATAAGACTCATTTTCTTCTTCGTGCGGGTTGCCCCGTTCCCGGCGTGCCCCAGGGCCTTCGCGCCGGGCTAACAGTTGCCCATGGCCGCGCCGGTTTAGCCCGTTTACCTACGTTTTGGCCGCGCCGGTTCAGCCCTTTTACCTACGTCTGACCGCGCCGGATTAGTTCTATTTGCCCACGTTTGGCCGCACCGAGGAACTCTACCCCTACGCGTGGCTGCATCGGTTTTAAGTCCTGATGTTGTTTTAATCATTCACCCACCCTCGGGGTGACCTTCGTCTCCCGTGGCCGAAATTAATGAATCCTAATAAACTGAATAAGAGAAGTGATGTTCGGATCCGAATCGTTTTACTATCAGGCTTGTGCTACTATCCTTGCCTCACTTGGCGGAGATTAACAGATGTGATTGATCACTGCTTACTTTCATAATTTTGTTGCCATGCTTGGCATAGTCATCATCATCATGCATGCATGCTTGCATAGACCCTCGAGTATGTCAAATGGCACCGACGGAAGACCGGGTTACGCCCGATCGGAAGTCTCTGCTATGCGCGATGGTGGTCTTCGGACCTACGTCCTCCGCCCTGTACTGAGGGCCACTAATTCAATAAACCACGCTCCCCTTGCATGATAGATAGACGTATTCCGTGTGATCTTGTCATGCTCATAACGT
The DNA here is from genome assembly GCA_022559845.1 of Amorphophallus konjac. Taxonomy (NCBI): domain Eukaryota; kingdom Viridiplantae; phylum Streptophyta; class Magnoliopsida; order Alismatales; family Araceae; genus Amorphophallus; species Amorphophallus konjac. Next base: position 158,261,235 of record CM040121.1, read on the forward strand.
CGCATCTTTTATTCCGGCCTCGACAGCCCACTATCTCGGCAATTAATCAAAGGTGTTCCCTCCTCACGGGGGATGTAATTAACACCATAGCCTTTATGGTATGGCGGACTACTGGTCCCGACTGAACCTCACTTTCGCCCGACACGGGTCAGAATGAGCGCACAATAAACTTGTCACTCACGTGACTAGCACGCCCACGCAGTCAATCAGTCGGTTAATTACCAGTTAGTTAATTGATTGATCGATGCGTGAAATAAACCAACAAATAGAATAGAAATCCCGTCCCAAACAGTCAGGGACCTACTTAATAAAATACCCCCTGGGTAGAACAAAACGATCGCAAACAGTCTGGCACGCCCGGTGGGACCAGTGTCACCTTTCATCTCTTTGCAGAGATACTTGGGCTTCGAGGCCCTCTCAAAGGCTGCTGATCGTTGGCTTGTTTGTCTTTACAGACGAACGATGACAACAACTGCATTAACTGGCGTCGGCTTCGGTCCTTCGATTGTTGCCGGTCATGCGCAAGGGTACCTGGCGGTGCCTATGGAGTTCGGCAGCTTCCCTGCCGCTGTTGACTTCCCCAACTTCTTGGGGTTAGCCTTTGTGGATATGCTCGAAGTGGAACCCTCGGAGCCTGTCAAAGGAGCTACGAAGAATATGGAGCCTCTAAAGGCCCGATCCTACCATGACTCGTTCAAGAGTCCAACCCCGGTCGCCAACTCCACCATGCTATCCATGGGGCCCGCCCCAATATTGTCAACAAGCACTCTGGAGGACGTCAATGTCGGCAAGTCCAAAGGAGTGCTGCTGTGATTGCCGGAACTCTGTCTCAGTCCGGGAAGTCTATGATGGTGGGTGGCATGCGCGTCTTCCTCAACGGACGCAACGCACGGGCGGTCCTAGACCAAGTCATCCCCACCATCCCTATCCACAACACATATCAGGCCCTCGCTAGAAGGAGGGCAAAAAGAGAAGAAATTGGCCACTATGGCCAAGGAAGGTCGGCCCCCAGGCCGAGAAAGTTCAAACGGGTGTGGGTTCCCAAACGGGCCCAACCTGTCCATCAGCTGGTACCTATCCGCCGCCGTCCTGCGTATGACAGGGCGGAAGAAACAAGAGAAAGGGGCTTGCCCCCGAAGGAAGAAGAAGAAGCGTCTGCAGATCATCTGCACCGCGAAAGTTTTCGGGCTACTGCTCGCCAAGCCAACGTCCTAGCCATGGGACGGAGATTCCAACAGCCTGCCGATTGAGTTCGGCTGTCCTACATCCCTCCTGCGGGAGGTAGACCACTGTCCCCCGTCCTACATCAAGAGCGGGGTCAAGAAGAGATGACCTGTCTGGTCAGAAACTATTTTCGAGGGTTAGGCAACCCCTCGCTTGGGCAACAGTGACTGATGCAAGCAGCCACCGCCAGTGAAGACTACTGCCCGTCAATGGCAGATGAAGAAGATGTAGGAGAAAGAATGATGGTGTCGTCAGTTGACGACAATGGATATGACAACGGCTTCGAGATCGAAGCCGATGAAGCCGTCCCCAAGCGGGAAGAAACAAGAAGAACTTCTGTGTTCGAGAGGCTGACCTTCCCACACCAAGCTAAAAGGAGGGTCCATCGATGAAGGAGAAGGATGCAGGTCTTCACCTGCAACATGGCTGGTATATCCAACCGATATGGGGGGCTTCCCGAAGATCCCCGAGAATTGGCTCAGTTGGCCGCAAGGTCAGGTCTTAGCACTCGGAGGACAGAAGCAGCAAGGGAGCTCCTGATGATGACTAAGGGAAAACAACCCCAGGTCTACCACCAATGGGATGATGAAGCTGCCGTCTTGACCGCCAATGTGGTGACGGCAGAAGAAGAAGACGACGTCCCCCTCGACATCCTGCCCGAGGGTACGTCCGGGGAGACAGCAGAAGTTATCCCCATTATAGCCACTATAGACCCATCGGTCTTGATACTACTTCAGAAATATCGGCAAGAGATAGACTTGCTGAAGAAGCAACTGATGGAGAAAACTGAACAGTCCTCAGCTTCCAAACCACCCGAAGTCCAGGGTGAATCATCTCGGGGAGCGGTTCGTCGTGACGACCCTCTGCCACTCTACACACTGCCTCAGTCGTCAGAACCAAGCATGGCGACAATGCAACAGCGGCCACCACAGCTCCAGCCGCTGCTACCACCGGTGCTCCCTCAGGTGCACCAGACACCTCCACTACCGCGTCCTCCACAGGCGACCACTCTGGTCACTCCGTACCTACAGCTGGCACACTTCTATCTAGAGTCGGTTGACCCTGCAGTCATGAATCGGATGATGGTGGAAAGAATGATCGAGCTGAAGCTCGCAGAAAGGGGTGAAGGTGACTACGTCGCGTTTGATGCATACCGGGTGCCATACCCGCAACACCATGCTGCTAAGCGGCTTCCCCCAGGAATCAACAAGCCGCCCAAGTTTGACAAATTCAACGGGAAGGGGTCCCCGAGAGAACACATAGCCTATTATATGTCTGTGATGGGTGACTTGGCCACCGACGAGTCATACCTGCTAAAGTTTTTCGGGTCCTCGCTGACGGGGCTCGCATTTGAATGGTATTCCAGCATCTCAGCCGGGTCGATCAGCGACTAGTCAGATATGCAGAAGAAGTTCAGAGAAAGATTCCATGTTACAGAGAGGGAGGTCACAGTGGCCGAACTCTACTCAACAAAGCAGAGGGCCGATGAAACAGCCCTCGATTATATCAAGAGGTGGAGGAACCTCGGAATGAGATGCAAGCGGCCCCTGCATCAGGAGGACGCTGTGCAAATATGCAAACAGAATCTCAGAAGGGAGGTTCTGGAAAAGATGATCAGAATGGAAATACGATCGTTTGATCGGTTGAACAATGTCGTGGCCGAGGTGGAAGCTTTCCTGGCCAGACCTATCCCTACATCTACTGCCGGCACGACCCAGAAGGGCAAGGCGGTGGAGCGACGCCCGTCACCTAAAGAAGTGAACGCTCTTGACATAAAGGCGTTCGAACAATAGAAAAGTGAAGGCAAGAAGGGAGTAACCCCACAGCCTTCAGAAGCCCCAGACGGAAAAGAAGGTCCTTCACTGAGGGACAAGATGAAGAAGGCCTATTCATTTCCAAAGGATAAGACCCGGGTTCTGTTCGACTGGGTAACGGAATATAGCATGGTCACCCTGCCAGAGCCAAGGAGGCCGAAGGACCTAAAGAGAAAAGACAGTCCAAGATTCTGCCCCTACCACCAGATGTTGGGACATCCAATCGAAGACTGCTATGTTTTCAAGGACATCATCGAAGGGATGGTGAAGAAGAATGAAATCGAGCTGGGAGAGTACAAAGTGGACCCTCCTCAGCCACATGAAGCCCCCCGGAGGAGGGCAGGAGTCAACATGATCTCCCTATACCAGGCACTGCCCGAGGAGATCTCTGAAACAAGCACACGGAGCACCTATGAAGCTCATTTCTTGGAGCCCGCGAAAGAGCAGCAGGGATGGCAGCAGGCCCCTGTGAAGCATAAGAAGAAGAGGGCACCTCGCCCGAAAAAGGGGGCAGATATCCGTGGTGCTACACCCTGGCCTGCTCCGCCGATGGCAGCACCCGTATGGATCACTCCACCTACAACTGTCAGGATACCTACACATAATCGGAGGAGACAAACTCCGCTGCCAGTGATTAAGGAAACCAATCCTGGGGTCCTTCGACTGTAAAACCTCATTGAGGGGCTAGACGAGTACGTGCAGCCCGAATTGAAGCCTTTATTGGTGCGGGACCACGTCTCGTGGCAAGAACTAGAACAGCTCTCACTCAAACAAGAGGATGAAGCTGAAGCAGCACCCCGTGAAGAGGGCAGTTTGTTCTGGGGGTAGGCGCCCGCAGAGGCAAAGAAGAAGAAGAAGAAATAAAAGAAAAAGAAAAGAAAGGCCACTGAGGCCGATAAAGTGCAGGTTGTCTCCTGTAATACCCTATCAGCACTTTTCAACCTATCCGAAGAGGAGGAAGAAGAGGAAATTTGCTTCACACCCCATGTTGGGGGAGGCAAGGCCGAGGTCGCAACTGCTACACATGCCACCCGGTCAGGCCGAAAATGGGGGCGCCAGCCGCCACCCAACCACAACATCTTGTTCAGGGGGGAGCAACCCTACAAAACACCTCCGCCGGAGGTCAAGGGAGTCCAAATCCCTCCTCCGCCAGGCCTATATGACAAGAGTGGGGGCAAGGGGGTCCCTTCATTTCTTGAATTCATAAAGATGTCCAAGGGGAAACAGCCTTGTCAGGAGGCTAACCCTACACCCGGGGCTGTTCACCCGCAGCTAGCACGGTCTACCGAAGATCCAAATGCAGATGGAGCTTGCCCCGCAGCAGCTAACAAAGAACACTCGGAAGTCGGTACCAGCCAGAAGGGCGCCGAATCTGAGGAAGATGAAGCAGGTCCATCAGGACCCGCAAACCAAAACTTCCCCAAGCCCAGATGGGCCGAAGAGATGAAGCTCTCCAATGTCCGAGCTGGGAGCCAAATAATGAAGCTACTCAAGAAGCTCCCTGCTCGATTTACAATCTGGGAGATCCTTTCTTTGAGTGAAGAGACTCGACAGGTGATTGTTACTGCTCTCTAGACGCCTACTCATTTTGAGACATGTCTGGCTGAAGCGATGCCGGAGGCTAGCATGACCTTCACTCCAGATGATATGCTGTGCCCACCATCAGCCACAACAGGCCGCTGTATATGAAGGGGCACCTGAATGGAAGGGAGCTGAACAGGATTCTGGTTGATCCCGGTGCAGCGGTCAACATCCTGCCATATAGAATATATGAGAGGGACCACTTTAATGTGCATCTCGAGAAAGTCGTAGATATGCGTATTGCCGACTTCAATCAAAAATGTGAAGTGTCAATGGGGGTGGCAGAGTTCACCCTCACCTTAGCAGATTTCACTACGACGGTGCAGTTCCATGTCATTGACTCCCGCACCTCGTACAAAGCACTGCTCGGCTGCCCGTGGCTACATGAAAATATGGTGGTGCCCTCCACGCTCCACCAATGCATCAAGTACAGTCTCCAAGGGAAGGAGGAAAGGATATTTGTAGACCCCCACCCATTCGAGGTGTTTGAATGTCATTTGGCGGATGCCAACCTATATACGGGGCCTTCTCAGAAGACCTCGGAAGCTAAGACCCCTACGGGGGCATCCAGAAGCACATCCGGCAGCAGTTGGTATCCACCACCGCCGCGCGGATATGTCAAGCCCAAGGTGATCTCCCATATCACAGCATCCGGGGACGTGGGCAGAATAACACCCCCAACATTATACCCTGAAGCTAATGAAGTGCGGGTCACTCGGTGCCACAATCATATTGAAATCCCAGATGGTCTTACCAAGCCAACTCCCGGCCTTGATAACCCTACTATCGAGACTTTCAAAACTTGGGAGGTGACACATGAAGATGGACCTAGCAGCTTGTTCTATACGGCTGAAGAGCACCCTACTCGGGGAGACATAGACTGCAGCCTACCCGAAGATATAAGCAACCCACCGGTTCCCACCCAGGGTCTGGCATTCACGACTGATCGGATGGCCAGGATGTTTCAGAATCAACACATTCCCCCCGATCAATCTCAAAAGCACAAGGAAGCTTTCCAGAAAATGTGGTATCCCGCAAATCTGGATAAGGAAATGAGACGTGTCTCTCAACATCCAGAGTTGGGCTTCACCCTGGAAGAATATTATTACAGCGGGCGATACGAGGTGGACACCATCTCTGCCTTCTATCCTGCTGAAGATAGCCCGCTGGGGGCAACTTTTGATGAATACCCGGCAGAAGCTGAGCATGTTGAATTAGCTCGACCCAGAAATCAAGAAGCAGAGACCGCGGTCCCCTGCCGATGCTGGGAGCAGGTCTACCTTGAAGAGGTGGCCCTTCAAGCCAAATTTGATACGGCTAGCAGCAGTGAAGCTGAAGATACTGAAGAAGTAGGAATTTCTCCCTCCAGTGGAGTCCTACTGATGATTACTTCAACACCCCTTCTGCCAATCGGGGAAGCCTCGGTCGACTCTGATCAAGGGGAACAAGCTACCGAGAAAGAAAAAGCCACTTCTACGGAAGATACAACTGCCCCAGAAGGGGAGACCTCCTCAACTTCTGCTACAAAACTGGGATGCCGTCCAAGCCCGGCAATAAACAACTACCAGCCTGTCACGGCTGCAACCTCATCTACAAGGACTGAAGTTGCTCTTTCGCCCTTGGGAGCTGCAACGGTAGTGGATCTACTAATAGAACAATCCGCGCAGCCGCTAGCACAAGAAATAGAGAATCCTCAAGAAGCTCTGGTGGTGTTTGACGAGGAAGTCGAAGTACTCGACCCTCAAGATGGTATTCCAGACTTTGTTGACCTCCAACCGACACCTCCGGAGATAGAAGATGGAGGCCAAGCCACAGTCGATGAACTGATAGAAGTCAACTTGGGAAATGAGGAGGACCCTAGGCCTACCTTCCTCAGTGCCCAACTGTCCCCAGAAGAACGGGAGCTGTACACCCAGCTACTGCTAGAGTATCGGGATTGCTTCGCCTGGACTTACAAAGAAATGCCTGGTCTAAGCCCCGCTATCTCACAACATGAGTTGGCAATCAGCCTTGAGGCCGAGCCGGTGAAGCAATCACCGCGGCGCATGAGGCCAGAACTCATTACTCAAATTTGTGCTGAAGTCGACAAGCTCATTGACGTGGGATTTGTTGAAGAAAACCAGTATACCACATGGCTGGCAAACATCGTCCCCGTTAAAAAGAAGAATGGACAGATCCGGATATGTGTTGACTTCTGAGATCTAAATAAAGCCTGCCCCAAAGATGACTTTACGGTGCCAATAACGGAAGTCGTGATCGATGCTACAATCGGCCATGAGGCCTTGTCATTCATGGATGGGTCATCCGGTTACAATCAGATTTGGATCACGGAGCATGACTGGGTCCACACTGCTTTCCGAACCCCTAAAGGTATTTATCATTATAAGAGGATGCCGTTCGGACTAAAGAATGCTGGCGCAACTTATCTGCGCGCAATGACCAAAATCTTTGATGAGTTGCTCTACCACAAGGTCGAGTGCTACATAGATGATCTGGTGGTCAAAACCAAGAGAAAAGAAGATCATCTACAGGACCTCCGGATTATCTTTCAGAGGCTGAGGCAGCATGAGATGAAGATGAACCCCATGAAATGTGCGTTCAGAGTGTCGAGCGGTAAGTTCTTGGGCTTCATTGTCCGATATCGGGGGATAGAGATAGACCCCGTAAAAATCAGAGCAATTCAGAAGCTACCTCCGCCAAGGAATATCTCCGAGTTGAGATCACTACAGGGCCGCTTGGCTTATATCCGGTGTTTCATTTCCAATTTGTCAGGGAGATGCCAGCCTTTTCACAAATTAATGATGAAAGATGTTCCCTTTTATTGGGATGAAGATTGCCAGACAGCCTTCGACAAGCTAAAAGACTATCTAAAAACTCCTCCAGTGCTGGGCGCATCGGTGAAAGGACGGCCATTGATACTATACATAGCAGCTACACATAACTCCCTGGGGGCAATGCTGGCCCAGAATAATGAAGAAGGGAAAGAGCAAGCCCTCTATTACCTCAGTCGGAGACTGGTCAAGACTGAGGAGAAATATACTTATATTGAGAAGGTCTGTCTAGCACTGGTCTTCGCAGTTAAGAAGCTTCGACACTACATGTTGTCGCATGAAATCAACTTGGTATCCAATCAGGATCCCCTGAAATATATTATGTCCTAGCCGGCACTCAAAGGTCGCCTGGGCAAATGGGCAGTAATCCTTATGGAGTTTGACATCTCCTATGTGCCGCGCAAGGCCGTTAAGGGCCAAGCTATTGCAGACTTCTTCGCCGAGCACCCAGTGCCCGGGGACTGCCCGCTGGAACCGAAGCTTCCTGAGGATGAAACCCTGGAAGCCGTTCAGGCACAGCCCTCCTTATGGCTACTATATTTCGATGGCGCTTCCAGAATTGACACCTCTGCCACTGGATCGGCCAGGGTCAGGGCAGGAGCAGGCATAGTCCTGAAATCCCCAGAGGGGGAAGTAGTGCACACATCCTGCTCAATAAACAAACCTTGCACAAACAATGAAGCAGAGTATGAAGCCATGATAATCGGGTTGCAGATCGCTCTGTCCCCGGGAATTCAAATGCTGGAAGCATTATGAGATTCCATGATAGTCATAAAACAACTGGAAGGAGAGTTTGATGTGCGAAAGCAAGAACTTCTCCCCTATCATCGCTTGGCAACCCGCCTGATGTCGAGATTCTACTTCATGAGCATCAAGCATATCAACCGAGGCCAGAATGCTCAGGCAGACGCCCTCGCTAAGCTGGACAATTCATTGGCAGTCCCGCCAGACACGAGCCTGAACATAACAGTGATCAACCGCCGACAAGTCCCCAGTGTAACATAAGTCTTAGCAGACGAACAAGAAACTGAGGTGGCAGTCGTCAAGGAGGTTCAGTAGCCCGATTGGCGAGAACATCTCCTGCGGTGGTTTCAACACCAATAGCTCCCAAGAGAGAAAGAACAAAGAATGAAGCTCCTGAGGGTCAAAGACTCTTACGAAATGAGAAGCGGAACCTTGTTCCGAATAATTGCGGATGCCCGAAGGAAAGTCCTACTTCGTTGCTTGTCTTCGGTAGAGGCGGGACAGGTGATGCAAGAAGTCCATGCGGGATCATCTGGAGCAGACCAGGATGGCCCAAAGATGAAAATTGAGAAAAAGAAATTGGGTTACTATTGGCCCACTATGTTTGATGATTGCTGCAAGTTCGCCAAGGCTTGTCAGAAATGTCAAGAGCATGCTAACGTGGCAAGGAGACCTCCAGTGCCACTGCATCCCACCTTGCCAAGCTGGCCGTTCGCCCAATGGGGCACGGACGTGGTAGGGCCGCTACCAGCATCTTCATCAGGTTGCAAATATATCTTAGCAGCTACTGACTACTTCTCCAGATGGGCGGAGGCGGTAGCACTAAGAGATGTAACGGGAGAACTAGTTGCAAGATTCTTCCGGTAGAATATAATATTCCGGTTCGGGATCCCCAGCCAAATCATCTCTGATAATGGCAGCCATTTCAGGAACCAGAAGGTTTATCGGCTAGACGACAAGTACAAGATTGACTGGAGGACATCGTCCCCCTACAACCCTCAAGCCAATGGACTCGCAGAGGCCTTCAACAAGACACTATGCACGTTGCTGGCAAAGACTGTCAAGTCTAATAAAAAAGATTGGGAAGAAAGGATGTACGAAGCGCTCTGGGCCTATCGTACTGTCTACAAAACCCCAACCGGCTGTTCGCCTTTCTCCCTTGTCTACAGGTCAGAGGCTGTGGTGCAGATTGAACTGGAAGTTCCTTCGCTGCGAGTTGCCATCCAGCATGGACTAGTCAGCGGTGAACAAACCAATGCAGAAAGAAGATTGGAAGAGCTCACTGAGCTCGAAGGAAAACGCCTCCGGGCGCAACAAAACATCCAACTCTACCAAGCTCGCATGGCCCGTGCTTTTGACAAGCTAGTCAAAGGTCGAGAATTCAAGAAAGGAGACCTGGTGATGGTCAAAAGAAGAGAAGTAATGGCCTCCAACCCCAAAGGAAAGTTGGTCGAAAACTGGATCGGACCATATATCGTCCGCCGAGTATATGAAGGGGGTGCTTACGTCCTGGTGGACCACAAAGGAGTCATCCAGTTCTCTCCCCTCAACGGAAAGCATATAAAGCTGTATCATGCAGCGCAACCAACATTCCCCGAGTAATCGGTCGGAATACCCTTATCTGGGTCTAGTGGTACTTCACCCTGATCGAGCTACCCTTATCTTGGTCTAGTGGCATTCCGCCCTGATCGAGCTACCTTTCCTTGGTCTAGTGGCACTCCGCCCTGATCGAGCTACCTTTCCTTGGTCTAGCGGTACTCCGCCCTGATCGAGCTACCTTTCCTTGGTCTAGTGGCACTTCACTCTGATCGAGCTACCCTTATCTTGGTCTAGTGGCATTCCGCCCTGATTGAGCTACCTTTTCTTGGTCTAGTGGCACTCCGCCCTGATCGAGCTACCTTTCTTTGGTCTAGCGGCACTCCACCCTGATCGAGCTACCTTTCCTTTGTCTAGTGGCACTCCGCCCTGATCGAGCCACCTTTCCTTGGTCTAGTGGCACTCCGCCCTGATCGAGCTACCTTTCCTTGGTCTAGTGGCACTCCGCCCTAGCCGAGCTACCCTTATCTTGGTCTAGTGGCATTCCGCCCTGATCGAGCTACCTTTCCTTGGTCTAGTGACACTCTGCCCTGATCGAGCTACCTTTCCTTAGTCTAGTGGCACTCCGCCCTGATCGAACTACCTTTCCTCGGTCTAGTGGCACCCCGCCCTAACCAAGCTACCCTTGTCTCGGCATAATGGCACTCTGCCCTAGCCGAGCTACCCTTCTTTGGTTTAGTGGCATTCCGCCCTAGCCAAGCTACCCTTCCTTGGTCTAGTGGCACTCCGCCCTAACCAAGCTACCTTTGTCTCGGCATAATGGCACTCCACCCTGGCCAAGCTACCCTTCCTTGGTTTAGTGGCATTCCGCCCTAGCCAAGCTACCCTTCCTTGGTCTAGAGGCACTCCGCCCTAACCAAGCTACCCTTGTCTCGGCACATTGGCACTCCGCCCTAGCCGAGCTACCCTTATCTTGATCTAGTGGCACTCCGCCCTGATCGAGCTACCTTTCCTTGGTCTAGTGGCACTCCGCCCTGATCGAGCTATCCCTTCCTTGGTTTAGTGGCACTCCACCCTAGCCGAGCTACCCTTATCTTGGTCTAATGGCATTTCGCCCTGATCGAGCTACCTTTCCTTGGTCTAGCGGCACTCCGCCCTGATCGAGCTACCTTTCTTTGGTCTAGCGGCACTCCGCCCTGATCGAGCTACCTTTCCTTGGCCCAATGGCATTCCGCCCTGATCGAGCTACCTTTCCTTGGTCTAGTGGCACTCCGCCCTGATCGAGCTACCTTTCCTTGGTTTAGTGACACTCCGCCCTGATCAAGCTACCCTTATCTTGGTCTAGTGGCACTCCGCCCTAGCCGAGCTACCCTTATCTTGGTCTAGTGGCATTCCGCCCTGATCGAGCTACCTTTCCTTGGTATAGTGGCACTCCGCCCTGGCCGAGCTCTCAAAAGAATACACCATATTACCGTTACGGGCCTTACGTCCGAATCGGAGAGAGATCATTCCTTTGCGTTAGCATTCAGCCCTTGCTAACGGATGAACTGCTCTGCTCGGCATAAGACCCGGTGCTCCGGCCAACGGCCGTCTACTATCAACCAAGGGTCGAACATCACACTTCGACCCACCACCCTTTATATCAAAAAAAGAGAGAGAAAAGAAAATAAAAATGGGGTTAAAAATAGAGATATCCCGCCAGACTTGCTCCTATATTAGGACAAATACAAAAATGGCTATAACCCAGCTGTGGCAAAAACCCCAAAAGGCGCTACAGGCAAAATCGGGTACCCCGCCACGCGAAAACCCGAGAGGGCGCGTGGGCAAAAACAAGAGGGGGCCGGCTTCGGCGAAAACACGAAAGGGCGCTTAAGTCGGTAAAGTGGTAATTTACAAATTCCTCTTTTGTTCTCCACCTGATGAAACTCCAAAAGGGACAATCCTCAAACGCCCCACCGGAGATCCTTTAACAAACCCATGTTCGAGCCTCGTCATCATCGGCAAGATCGGTCGATCTCTACCTCTAACTTGGACCTTCTGTCCCTGTTAATAATCCTACCTTTGCTTCGGCATGTGACCCATGCTGTCGAATAAACCCAATTTTGACCTTCGTCATCATCGGCGAGATCGGTCGATCTCTACCCCTAACTGGGACCTTCTGTCCCTATTAATAATCCTACCTTTGCTTCGGCATGTGACCCATGCTGATGAATAAACCCGTGTTCAACCCTCGACATCATCGGCAAGATCGGTCGACCTCTACCCTTAACTCGGATCTTACGTCCTTGTTAATAAACCATGTCCTTTGCTTCGACATTTAACCAGTGTCGATGAATCAAACCAGGGACCAATCCTTGTCACCATCAGCAAGGCCAATCAGCATTCTAGCAGTCCAGTCTTCTGTACTCCGAATTCAAAAAAAAAGGGGGGAAATGGGGTTAAAAATAGAGATACCCCGCCAGACTTGCTCCTGTATTAGGACAAGTGCAAAAATGGCTATAACCCAGCTGTGGTAAAAACTCGAAAGGGCGTCGCGGGCAAAATCGGGTACCCCGCCACTTGAAAACCCGAGAGGGCGCGTGGGCAAAAGCAAGAGGGGGCTGGCTTCGGCGAAAACCCGAAAGGGTGCTTAGGTCAGTAATGAGAATAAAAAAGATATATGTATGAATGATGATTAGTGATGATCCATCCTCCATCCTGAAGACCCTTTACAGGGTCGAGGCGGAGTCTTCATCCAATGTCCCACCTATATGTATCCATTTTCTACCCTTTTCGACCCTGTCATCATCGGCAGGATCGGTCGCTACCCTTTTCAGTTTTTGTCATCATCGGCAAGAGCGTCTACCCTTTTCGACCCTTGTCACCATCGGTAAGATCGGTCGCTACCCTTTTCGGTTCTTGTCATCATCGACAAGACCGTCTACCCCTTTCGACCCTTGTCATCATCGGCAAGATCGGTCACTACCCTTTTCGACCCTTGTCACCATCGGCAAGATCGGTCACTACCCTTTCTGGTTTTTGTCATCATCGGCAAGACCGTCTACCCTTTTCGACCCTTGTCATCATCGGCAGGATCGGTCGCTACCCTTTCTGGTTCTTGTCATCATCGACAAGACCGTCTACCTTTTCGACCCTTGTCACCATCGGCAAGATCGGTCGCTACCCTTTTCGACCCTTGTCACCATCGGCAAGATCGGTCGCTACCCTTTTCGGTCCTTGTCATCATCGGCAATACCGTCTACCCTTTTCGACCCTTGTCACCATCGGTAAGATCAGTCGCTACCCTCTCCGGTTCTTGTCATCATCGGCAAGACCGTCTACCCTTTTCGACCCTTGTCACCATCGGCAAGATCGATCGCTACCTTTTTCGGTTCTTGTCATCATCGGCAAGACCGTCTACCCTTTTCGACCCTTGTCACCATCGGCAATATCGGTCGCTACCCTCTCCGGTTCTTGTCATCATCGGCAAGACCATCTACCCTTTTCGACCCTTGTCATCATCGGCAAGATCGGTCGCTACCTTTTCCGGTTCTTGTCATCATTCGCAAGACCGTCTACCCTTTTCGACCCTTGTCACCATCGACAAGATTGGTCGCTACCCTTTCCGGTTCTTGTCATCATCGGCAGGACCGTCTACCCTTTTCGACCCTTGTCACCATCAGCAAGATCTGTCGCTACCCTTTCCGATTCTGGTCATCATCGGCAAGACCATCTACCCTTTTCGACCCTTGTCACCATCGACAATATCGGTCGCTACCCTTTCCGGTTTTTGTCATCATCGGCAAGACCGTCTACCCTTCTCGACCCTTGTCACCATCGGCAAGATCGGTCGCTACCCTTTCCGGTTCTTGTCATCATCGGTAAGACCATCTACCTTTTCCAACCCTTGTCACTATCAGTAGGGTCGCTCGCTATCTGTTTTGGTGTTCATCTCTCATATACCTGTTTGGGTCCTCCGGACTCTCGACTCGCACAGGCCGTTGTTTAGTCTTGAGAATAGTCACGGCGCGGTGGAGTGAACACCTCACCCCTTTGCTGAAGGCATGAGCGCTCTCCTGCCCTCGTGACCCACACACTCGGACTAGAAACAACTGGCGAATGGAAAGAAAAAAGAAGAAGAATGATGACAGGATGGAGTCGTCATTTGACAGCAAAATGAAGATTTTCATTCTACGGAATAAAGAGTACATGTTACGCGGGGCATTCCCCGGAATACATGAAGTCCATCAAAAAGAGGCAAATAGAAAATGACTATGGTAGAGGGCGTCAGAAGATGTCCTCCAATGCCGGAATGCCCAGGGAAGGATGGCGGGCCAGCTCCTGCAGCCTGAACTCAGTGGCCTCCAGCTGAGATAGTCTCTCCCCGAGGGAAGCAACTTGCCCCTCAGCCATCTCTGCCTCCTCCACCCTCTAGACTTCCAAGCATTCTACTTCTTGAAGTTCAGCCTCTGCCCTTGAGAGTTCGGCATGTAGTTCCGCTATGCGGGCCGTGAGAAAGCTTCGGCGCTGCAAAGAGGCATTGGCGTCATCCCTCATCCTCGCCGCAGTCCCTTTCAGGGAGATGAGAGCTGTTCGGCATTCGGCCCGCTCCAATGTTACGACCGCCAGCTGGTCAGCTGCCTTCCGGCCTAAGAATTCCCTCCTGTTTACATATTTCAGAAGCAAGATTACCCGTGGAGTCCAGTCGTCCATGGGGCAACCAAAGGCCAACAGCGAGCGGGATAAATGCTCTATCAAGCCCCTCAGCTGAACATAAGTTAAATCTCTACTGGCCGTTACGGTCTGCTGGAGGGTCCCTAGGAACTGCCACACAAGGTCACTCGAAGACTGGAGAACAAGCGGCGACATCTCGGGTAGTTCAAACTCCACTCTGCTATCCACGGTGGCCCAGATATCGTCGCCCGTCCCAGAAGATGACGACGGCATGAGCTGCAGTGCACTGGTGTGGGGAACAACCGCGGTGGCCGATACGGTAGCTGGAACCTCAATGACGACAATTTCCCTACCAGCCTTCTGGGATGGAGGCGCAACAGGAATATCAAGAGCCAAGGACATCTGTTCTTCAACGATCTCCCCGGCTTCTATTTTGAAGGGGCCATCCTTCTCCAAAGCCGACTGTTTTGCGACTTCTAATGGCTGAGGGTCCTCGATTATTACCGAACTATCAACCCTCACAAGTGCTCCGGTTCCAGCTGGATCCACTGCCGCTGTATAATCCTTGGGATATCGCAGTGCGATAGGCCGCAAGACGGACGGGAAGGTTGCCTGGCCGCGCCTAGAGCTGGGAGGGGTATCTGCACCGTCATGGTTGGCAGCACCACCTCAGTCTGCACCAGAAATATGTACATTAGAAAGCTAGGAGGAAGGAAAAGAAAGGGCAGCAGGCACCGACTACGGGTGGGTCCTTACCTCAGCCGGTATCAAGCTCAAATCTCTAAGGGGAACTTCTCCGGCGCCAGCCTCTTCACTTACAAGCGATCCTGACGGCCCAGGACCGCTCCATGGCAACTGGGCTGGGCTAAAAGTCAGGTTATCACTTTCATAGGCCGAAGACGCCCCGATGTTTACGTGTCTTTTTTATCTTATTTATTATTTCACGTGTCGATCAACCGATTAACTAACTGGTAATTAACTGACTGATTGACGACGCGGGCGTGCCAGTCACGTGAGTGATGAGTTTATTATGCGCTCATTCTGACCCGTGTCGGGCGAAAGTGAGGTTCGGTCGGGACCGGTAGTCCGCCATACCATAAAGGTTATGGCGTTAATTACATCCCCCACGAGGAGGGAACACCTTTGATTAATTGTCGAGATAGTGGGCTGTCGAGGCCGGAATAAAGGATGCAACGTTATGAGCACGACAAGATCACATGTGATTTATTTATCATGCAAGGGGAGACATGATTCATTAAATTAGAGACCTTGGGTACGTGACGGAGGACGTGGGTCTGAAGACCACCATCGCGCATAGCAAAAACTTCCGATCGGGGGTAACCCGACCTTCTGTCAACGCCATTTGATATACCCGAGGGTCTATGCAAGCATGCAGGCATGATGATGATAACTATACTGAGCATGGAAATAGAATTATGACAGTAAACAATGCTTAATCACATTCATTGATCCCCGTCAGAAGAGAGGGAAACGATAGCACAAGGGTGATGATGAAAGCAAAGTGTTCACACACGTGATATTCAACATGGTAAAGAGGTTATTCGGAGCATGAACAACCCTTGCCTTACTTAATCTACCGCTGATTAGGGTAGTCAATATCGACCATGGGAGGCCAGGGTTGCCCTGAGAGCGAACGAGAGATTAGAACGACATAAAGACGTGAAACGGCGCGAGAGATAGCTTCCACGGCCCGGTAAAGCGTAGGTAAAAAGGGTTAATCCGGCGTGGTAAAGCGTAGGTGAATCGTTAATCCGGCGCGGCCTTATAACAAGCTAAAATGGCGCGCAGGGAATGGGGCGCGCCGGTCAAAGGCGCGTCGGGAATGGGCCCAAGAAAAATAGGAAAATTGTGAGTAACATGTTAATACGGCGCGGTGGGGGGCCGCGCCGTATTAAGGCGTGCCGGCTAAGACCACGCCATTTTAGCTTATTTTTTTGAGCATTTCTGAAACCCTTTGAGTTTATTTGAGTTTTTATTGAAAGTTATGGAGTTATTTGGACCAACTAATCATTTGATTGAAGTCCAGGACCCTCTGGAAACGATGCAGTGAGTCAGTGCGAGGTTCATACTCGAGCACTGAGTCAATTGAGTCCAGAACGAGTATCTCATTATAGCTTTAGTTATGCTGAGTCTATCCAAAATTTGGCAGCATCTCCCCTGAACATGAAGAGCTGCAGGGGAGAATCGGGATCATACTCACTCATGGAGTAAGCCCCTAAACCGCCAGTGTGCACGGAGGCACCCAGCAAACCCCATCGGATAGGATACCCCAAGGACTCGCCTACGAGGGGCACCAAGGCTCCGTAAGGGGAAAGATAGAGAGATGAGGTCATTGATGATGGGAGCATCACCCCGAGGGCTAGCCTACGAGGGGTGGACAACCCACAGTTTATGATTCATCCCGTGGAGGAACCGACCACCAAGAGGGTGAAGCTCCGAGGGTTGGCCTACGAGGAGCATACATCTCTCGGCCTCGATTGGGTCTCAGATTGTCGAGGCTAAGCCTGTTAGGCTAAGACCCCTGTTGCTATCTGCTATGGCCTTGGGGAAACATCTACCATCGAGGGGTAGAGTTCCCGATCGCCCAGCAGCTGTGTGAAGTAACGGGGAATGTCCCCCTCCCCGGACGATTAAGATGAAATAGAGGAATGTCGGAACGGTTCACGTGACTATAATGCAGAGGGGTAATCAATGCACAGGCGAGACGAGCCAAACATAGAGGCATATGCTTGAACAGTTACGGTGCAATGTTAAGTCGATGCATCTTGCAATCCCAAGAACGACTCCCACCTCGCGAGCCACAGGGCAACAGGAAGAGAGGAATCGAGGGGAGTTAGTCCCTTGACAACACGGTAGAAAGGAGCATACGCAGAAGCGCAGCTCTGTCCACGGAGGGTATGCGGAGACCCTTAAATCAGACACGAGCATGGTTGAAAGGGAAAACCCCGGGGAGGGGTGTTTCTGTAGCCCACGGTGCTTCGGGGCATGATCGGGGCTTCGGGGAAACCAGGATCAGAGAAAACGCGCGGAAGACCTTAAACATACACATCGATGTAGATAGAGAAGGAGACAGAAGTTTCAAATCACTCATTCGACCTGCTGGTCTAGACATTCATATACATATTGCCATCCCAGAAACGGGAATGGGCCATCGTTTACACGTTAAGAATCCGGCGCCGGCATCATTGCTCGGTCGCCGTTCATCGTTTGCAGAGGAAAAATACAGTAAAGAGAAGAAGTCGCAGAGGAGGGGAGGGGTCATATCATTGCCATCCCTCCCCTCTCTTGCTTACAGTTGGTAGACGGAAACCCCGAAAGAGGAAAATTCATGAAAAGTGGAGAGAGATAGACGCCGGCGCCCACCTGTTCTCAAAATAGAGTATCAGCCTGTTTCTCCTTCTCCGGCTCCGGAGGACTTCACCCAGAACATAGGAAGACGGCCGTCGAAGGATGCTCAGACATAAACTCCCCTCTTCCAAGAAAGCTCTCTCTCTCTCTCTCTCGAAAACTTCTCTCGGAAGAGAACTCTCTTATCTCCTTTTCTTTCTTTCTATCCTCCTCCTCCTTCTTCTTAGCTCTTCTCCTCTTCTCTTTTCTTTCGAATAGCCATCTGTATATATACATGATCGAGCCCCAAGCCTCATACGGCGTGAAGAACTGTGCGCCGGGAAGGGCTTCATGGGTCTTTGCGTGCCAGAATAGCCAGGCCCTGGATGGGGTTCAGCGCGCCGGGATAGAGGGCATCAAGTGAGGGGCGCACCGGTTTAGGGCGCGCCGGGCTAATGCTCCTCGTGCGCTTTGAGCCAGTTGATGAGTCCGGGGATGATTCTGGGGGTCACCGTGAACATTTATCTTGCCAATGCTCCTCGAAACTTTGACGAGATGTCTTGTAGAAGCTCCCAGGCTAACGTACGGCCATTCCCGAGACTCCAGATAGCTTTGATCTGATCATACGGGCTTTCCGCTGACACGGCCTTTGGCTCTATGATTCGTGTTGCTGGCTCGGTCTGGCTCGTTCCCAAAGCTCCTTAGGGGGTTGGATAACACCAGGGATAGTTTCACCTGAGCTGGGCGATCATTCGGCCACTAACGGGCCCATCTTGGCTGGAAGCCGTACCCGTGCTGGGTGATCGGGATCTTCTGCCCTCAGAGCTTTCGATCCTCCGTCTCGGGGAACCAGGGGAACTCCTTCACCTTCAGGAGAGCCTTTCATAAGGTGGGAAGCCACTGGGTAGACCGTCGTCCTTGATCGGACAATGGGTGTAGTGTATGCGGCACGACAGAGTCGATGCCGGTTCATTGGGCAGGCTTGATCGCACTGCCGGTTGATTGTGAGTTTGTCTCGGCTCTCCTGAGGTGAAGTCCTCGTGTCCATACGGGGTGACTCGAGGCTCTGGCAGCTTGAGAAATCTTCAATATGTTGATCTTTATCGGCTTCCGTGCTTCAGCGGGCCGGGTCATTCGTCCTTATGGCTTGGTCACCGACGATCATATTTTGGGTGCCAACACCCGGCATCCTCAGTCTCTGTATCAACAGGTGGGAACTCCTCATCACTGGAGCCGCCACCATAATCAACCTACTCAGAGGAAGAGGATTCCTCTGCTCTTTCGGGACGCTCCACCGTCGGAGCAGGAGCCTCGCCAGCAAAAGCATCACTCGCAACAAGAACTTTCCCCATGCACTCCACATCAGGAGCAACAGTGGATGGGACCTCAAGGGCAAGTTCACCCTTGATGTGAAACAGGCCTCCAAGTCTGATATCTTCTTTTCTTTGCCCATGATCCTTTGCATCACGTAGGAAGTCCAGAACTAGACCAACTGCTTCATTGAGGCCATCAATTACTTTCATTGAAGTGCTTTCACTGATTGGGCCACCTGTTGTACGGTGAGCGCCAGAGACACTTGATACTAGTTTGATGATCTTTTCAAGTAAACAATACAGTCAGCTTCATTTCCTTGACTATTGGGAGGTAAGCCTAGGCCAGGTATAGAGGTTTTTTAGGACTTGAGTTCTTCTCCTGACAACCCCTTTAGAGATTCAGTCTATTGCGTCGGGGCTCTATGTCTATCATCGAACCTTCATCCACCCTAGGCACGCGTATGACCGGGCTCATAACGTCCCGCGGGGAAACTGTACTGCCACTCTTGCCATGCCTAGTTTCATACTTTTGTTTTTCTAGGAGCAATTTGACGTCGAGCTTTGCGCTTTTGAAATGAACTTTGGCTTTTGCCTCAATTTTTGCTCCTTTCTCTTTTTTTTTCTTTGGTTCCTTTGTTATTGCCTTTCTTTGTAGAGTCAGGTCATAATGGACTGCCCCTATTTGAGACCTCCTTTCATTGGGGTGTCTAGATCAGTCATCTCCCCCATATTTACCTCTTGCCCCTAGATTCAGCCGAAAAGAGAAACAGATAGGGACTTTCACTTCCCCCGAGCTTGGCCAAAGGAGAAACGGTGTTACACAAAACGGGGAAACCCGAACAGAGACGTCGTGTAGTGTGTGAGTGCCAAGCTCGGAATCTTCCTTCACGATTGAGGAGAGGGAACGCTTTGCTACTGGGCCTTCATTAGCCCGACTCTATGGAAAAAGGCACTTAAGATACAACCCATTCTAAGCGTGAGACAGCTCCTCACCTTCCGCATTAACTAGACAATATGTGTTCCCTGAGTAAGCCTCTCTAACGACAAATGGACCTTCCCAGTTATGTTGCAATTTAGACCTAGGACCTCCAGACCTAATGAATTTCCGTTTCAAAACCATATCACCAATTTAAAATTTACGCTCAATTACCTTCTTTTGAAAATAACGCGAAACTCTCTTTTGGTAAACATACACGTGATCAGCCGCATTTAGCCTCTTCTCATCCAAGAGTTCTAGCTGAACGAGCAACGCCTCTCGACGTTCGTCGAGATTAAGTTCCTTATCGAGCTGTACCCTTAGGGAAGGGATCAAGATCTCATATGGGAGCACCGCCTCCATCTTGTAAGTGAGAGCATAAGGGGTTTGCCCTGTAGGAGTGCGGACGGAGGTGCGGTAAGCTCACAGAGCTTCCACTAATCATTCAGGCCAATCAAAAAATTTGTGAGATTCGCATGTTTTCTTTATGATTTTGAGAAGGGTTTTGTTGGTGGCTTCGGCTTGACCGTTGCCTTGAGGATAATATGGAGATGAATGATGCAATGAAATATTAAACTTCTTACAGAGGTCCTGGAGCTCTTGAGAAATGAACGGGGGTCCATTGTCGGTGACGATGCGGCTTGGCACTCCAAACCGTGAGATGATATTCTTCATGATGAAGTGGCACATCGTGGTAGCCTTGATCTCTGCGTACGCTTCTGCTTCGGCCCATTTGGTGAAGTACTCAGTGGCGGTGAGGATAAAGGATTTTTGCTTGGTCTGAGAATTGAGATCACCTAGCGGGCCAACAATGTCGAAGGCCTACATGGAGAATGGCCAAGAAGTAGAGAGAGGATGAAGAGGTGAAGCAGGAGCATGGATTTTATCAGCGTGGAGTTGGCATTTAAGACACCTCCGAACATAGAGGGAGTAATCTTCGTCTAGAGTGGGCCAGTAGTAACCCTGCCTAAGGATTTTCTTCGCTAGAGTCTGGCCATTGACATGACCTCCAGACTCACTCGAATAGGCCGCCTCGGCAACCTTCCAAGCTTCATCATCGTTGAGACACCTCATGAGCATTCCATTGAGAGTGCGCCTGTATAGTTCTCCAGCAATGATAGTGTACTTCGAGGTGGCTCTTCTAATACCCTTACGTTGTTCAACACTTTCCCCTTCTGAGAATGATCCATCCTTGTAATGTAGCTCGATTTCATGGTACCATGGCAATTCTTCTTCCTCCAAGATCTCTTCTAACTCTGTTAAAGATACTTCCTTCAAATCTTCCTTCTCAGCCCTTGCCTCTACAGTCTTCCTAAGGTTGTCATACCAAGGATCTCGAAGAGAGGGAGCGTCCAGTTTCTAGACGACGATGGTCTTAGTGTTTCGACTGAGAGGGAAAGATAAAGAGGAAGCGAGCGATGCCAACGCATCGGCAAGGATATTCTGAGATCGAGGAGTATGAATGTAGATCAGTTTACAGAATTTCCTAGCCAAGAGAGTGACCAAATCTCGATACGGTTTGAGCTTCAGGTCACGAGTGCGGTAAGTGGACAAAACTTGCCGCATAATGAGCTGAGAGTCTCCTATGATATTCAAATGGTGCGCGCCCAAAAGATAGGCATGCTTTAATCCGGCTAGGAGAGCTTCATACTCGGCGATGTTGTTGGTAGCAAGAAAATAGAGCTGATAAGCAAAAGGAATCGTCACCCCTTTCGGAGTGAGAAGAACAGCACCTATCCCTCGGCCTTGGGAATTGAGTGCACCATCAAAGTGTAGAGACCAAAAGGGATGATGGGTAAGGACAGAGAGATACTCGTCAGGAAAATGGTCCTGAATAGCGTCCGTGCAGGGGATAGGAAGATGGGCGAGATGCTCAGCAATGGCATACCCTTTGACTGCCTTTTGAACAATGAACATGATATCAAACTGAGAAAGGAAGCTCTACCAGTGAGCTAACATGCTAGAAAGGGCGGGCTTTTCTAGGAGATAGCGGATTGGGTCCATTCTAGAGATTAACCTAATCGGGTGGGCTAGAAAGTAGTGTTTCAGCTTCTGAGCAGCCCAAACAAAGGCAGAACAAGTTTTCTCCATGGCAGTATACTTGGCCTCTGCTGGGTTAAACAACCTGGAGAGGTAATAAGCTGCCTGCTCTTTGCCTTCATCATCTACTTGTGCCAAGATAGCTCCTAGGGAGTCCTCAATAACAGAAATATATAGGATTAGGGGTTTCCCAGGGACAGGAGGTTGCAAAACTGGGAGATTGGATAAATATACCTTTAAATCCTCATAGGCCTTTTGAAAATCTCCATTCCATTCAAATTTGACCCCCGCCTTTAGCAATTCATAAAACGGACGGCATCTTTGGGAATGTTGGGATATGAATCTTCTAATGAACTGTAAGCGTCCAATCAATCCTCAAAGTTTCGTAATATTTTTAGGCAGTGGCATATTCATGACGGTCTTTGCTTTATTAGGATCAATCTGAATCCCCCTTTTGCTAACTATAAAGCCTAGAAATTTCTCTGAAGAGACTCCAAAAATACATTTCTTTGGATTCATTTTCAACTGATACTCCCTAGCTCTCTGGAGTACCTTAGCTAGAATGGTGGGGTGTTCCTCTTTAGTCCTCGACTTCACCAAATATCATCTACGTAGGCTTCCATATAAACGTGCATCATGTCATGGAATATAGCCATCATCACTCTTTGATAAGTGGTGCATGCGTTCTTCAAACCAAACAGCATGACCACATAGCAATACGTGCCCTAGGGTGTAGTGAAGGAGGTTTTCTCTTGATCCTTGGGAGCGAGAAAGATTTGGTTGTATCCTGAATAACCATTCATGAATGACAATGCTTCATACCCAGCAGTGTTGTCCACCAACATGTCTATATGAGGTAGCGAGAAATCGTCATTGGGACATGCTTTGTTAAGATCCCTAAAATCGATACAAATGCGCACCTTTCCATCCTTTTGATGACATGGACTATATTCGCCACCCACTGGGGATATAAGATAACTCTAATGAACATGGGCTTATGCAATTTGTCAACTTCTTCATTCATCCTCAAGGCCATGTGGGGGTGAAATCTCTTCAACTTCTGTTTGACAGGCGTTGCCCCTGGCTTAAGTATTAGTCGGTGTTCCATCAAGGAGGGGTCAAGCCCCGGCATGTCCTCGTAAGACTAGGTGAAAGAATCACTATACTCCCTTAGCACTTTGATTAACTCATCTTCAACTTTAGGAGGGAGATTAGCGGCGATAATAATTGGCCCGGGCTCCTCA
Source organism: Amorphophallus konjac (assembly GCA_022559845.1). NCBI lineage: Eukaryota > Viridiplantae > Streptophyta > Magnoliopsida > Alismatales > Araceae > Amorphophallus > Amorphophallus konjac. The sequence goes on from CM040121.1 coordinate 158,284,539, forward strand.
TTAGTTCCCAAATTTATTTCCTTCATACTTTCATCCACTGCCGTCGATGGTTCATCGAATCTCTTTAGGCCTTGTGCATACAAGTCGGCAGTGTCATCTACGTCGCTATCCTCACAATCGATCGGGTCCTTCTAATCCATGACTTCATAGACTCCCAGTCCGTCATCGCTCCACACCCCACCTTGCTCTTCGTCTTCCTCGACCACAATCGTCGTAGCTATGAACTCTGGGCATTTAAGAAGAGCATGACATCGATGTGCTAGATCTTGCAAGAACCTATCAGAAATGGATTTAGGATGTCACGCCAGCGGGCGCGGCTCAGGCAAGGATGGGTTGGATGACCTAGAACAAGACCCTACTTTTCTAGACCTAACAGACTCTACTTCCCTAGACTCGACGGACCCTACGTCTAACCTAGGAGAGAGAAAATCTAATGGCAGGGAGGCAGCAGGGGCCTCATGCCCCTGGGAGGAGGATGGAGAGAAGATAGCGTAATCTTCCACTGAGACCTCTGTTTTAAATTTGACGTTTTTTTTCTTGGAGATCAGTGGAGATCATGCAGCAAGATGGAGAGGAAGGTGGAGGAGGAAGCCTGAGGGGATACTTGGATGGACAGAAGATATCGGGGAAGGGATCGGAAGAGGAGAAGAAAGGAGTAGATATATCAACTGGTGGGCAGCAGTCACAAGTCCTAACAATGAGAAAATCAGTGGGCATCTCGAGCAACAATGGGTTGATCAAGATAGGAGGTGAGCAAGGTATAAATTCCAGCTTTTGAAAAAGAGACATCAAACGGGAAGGAGACCAAGTGAAAATGACGGGTGAGCTCCCCCTTTCCCGCGCACGGACGGCAGGCTTCTTCTACTCATAATACACAAGCCGCACCTCCTGGCTCTTTTGGCAACTATCTTCTTCATAAAATAATCTTGCAAATGCCTAGCTAAAATCGAACATATCATCAACGAGCCCCTTTGGCAGCAACAGCGGGCTGTCAACTGTATAAGTTGTATCTTCTTTCTTGGATTGACTTGGTGATGCTTTTAATGTGCCTGGCTGGAGGGGATCTTTCACAAAATGTTGGCGGTAGTCCCAGGTTAATGGCCCTGAGTCGCCCAACACTTAGAGTGAGGATTCTCGATAATCGAGCCCTCTCCTGTTCATTTTTCTGCCCTTGGGACCGGTTTGGTCCGCCCCTGCAATTGCACACTGAGACATCAGTCGGGCTGGTAGCCTAACTTCAGTATAATGGACCAGCCTTTTGAATCTATGATCTTGGGCTTTACTCTGACGTTCACCGGCATGGTGGCGGGCTTGCGTGGTGTATAGGCCCAGGAAAAATCCAGATCTAATACTGAAATGACAGGCCGATTGTTGGGCCATAGTGTTGGCAAAATCTTTTCTAAGACAGCTTTGACGGATTGGACCGTGGATATGCTTTTTACCTTGACCACCCTCTCTTGAAAAGGGAATTTAAGACACTCATGAGCGGTGGATGGTACAGTATTAAGGTTGTCAATCCATGGGCGACCCAAAATAGCTTTGAACATAGGGTCGATATCCAACACATAAAATTCAATCGGCATAGTGAGAGGCCCAAGCTCAACTTGAATGGTGACTACCCCGTGACATGCCCTTCTGGAATTGTCATATGATGCAATGGTGGTCAGGGTCGGCCTTAGTGAATCTTCTGACAGGTTGCAGGCCCTTAAAGTGCTGAGAGGACAGACATTAATGGAAGCGCATGTATCTACCAACGCCGCATCTATGCTTACTTTATTTAGAACAATGGAAATGCATAACGACTGTTACATCCCTAAGGTTTTGATGATGTCTCACACTATAAATCAATCTATTTTTTTACTCCTTACATCAATCTATTACACAGTGCATTTACTTGTTTCAAAGAAGGGGGTCTGGAGTAATAACCTTAAGGTCCATGCATTTCATGTCATTGCATCTCACCTCTTGAGGTCGGTGCAAGCTCTAGTCGGTGCAATCGCCGTCTGATATGGATCATTAGATCTTGTCTCCTCATCTCAGTGCAAGTACGTCTCGGTGCAAGCATTGCCTTGTGCTTCTCTTTATCAATTCGGGGGCAAGTCTCTGGCTCACTCACAAACACTGAAGCCCGTCCTTTCCATCTTGGTGCATTACGTGTCTAGACATAAAAGGACTCAGTACACTTCGTTGTATTCCATTGCAGCATATTTTTATTATCCATGCATATCTTGTTTGTCCGTCCTTGAGTGTCTTACCCTTCAGACTCGGTGCAAGCTCTGTCTTGCATTTGTTTTGATCGTACGTATTTTTTTCTCGGTGCAATTCTCACAAATCCAACTCGGTGCATCTACTGTGTTACACAGTTATTGCAAGAATCTGAGCATATCCTTGATTCTTTATTTTGACTCGGTACAAAGTCTTGTCTTGTGCCTGTTGGTTCCAAGTCTGTGCATATGGGGTCAATCACATTAGTAAGTCAATTCAAGGTTGACTTGAATATCTCTACTCAGTGCATGTTATGTCTACCCATCCGGTGCAACATTTGCTTCATGTCTTATATTATCGGTGCATCTCTCCCAGTTCGTGCGTTTAGCATTCATATGCCAAGTGCATGGTCACCCTTCTTACCAGTATTCGAAATGCACTCGTCTGTTTGTCTGTCAGGTATTTCTCCTTTGAGAAGAATAAGAATGGCTCGTGATCTCAAGATGGAGGAGATGGCAGGATCGTGACACATGGAGAAAAGTGATCTGAGATTCTGCCACGTGGACTAAGACCTTTGAGCGGGAATAATGGAAGGCACACGCCAGTCCCCTGTTGCTCTATAAAAGCGAATGGGGAGAACAGAAGAGGATGACGAAGAAAATAAAAAAAAGAAAGAAAAGGGAACGAGAACAGAAAAGAGAGAAGAAGGAGAAGGAGAGCTAGCAGAAGAGAAAGAAATTTCTGAGAGGGATAAGTGCTCGTGAATAGGAAGATCTGCTTCTACGGAAGCTACATTGTCTTTGTTTTTACAGAATACTCTCGTTTGCCGATCGCTGTGTTTTCAAGTTTTTGTTTAATCATTTTCATTCCATATTGTTACCCTCCATTGTTCGGAGGAAGGGAGAGGTTCTCCAGTTCCCTCCATTGTCCTAGAGGAAGAGAGGTTCAATCCTCTGGTTGTGTGAGTTACACGGGAGTAATTGCATAGGATTCCCTTTGCTACGTGCAAAGGAAGGGAGATCGTTCTCCGGTGTTCCTCTTCTGATTGATCAGAAGATTGAGGAGGCTATTCCTCGGTACAAGCTGTTTGGCAGCGGTTGTTACAGACTGAGTCTGCTGTGTGCGACTCTAGTGCAAGGAAGCCTTACTCGACTGAGTAAGGGGTGGATGTAGATTGCAGATAGCAATCGAACCACCTAAAAACTCGTTGTTTCTTTAGTGGTTTGGCTGTTCTCATGTGCTGCACTCCAACTTCTTGAGACTTAGCCTCTTTGTGGTTGCCTTCTCGATATAAGTCCTTCTCATACCATCTTTGTTAATCTTCGTTGTCTGTTTACGAGGCCGTTGTCTCTATAGTTTGATGAGCCAAGAATTTGTGGCTGTGTTTATCGAATTGGGGAGTGATCTATTCATCCCCCCCCTCTTCTATCTCACTCTCCGCTACGCGTATCATATGGTATCAGAGCAGGTTTTCACCATGTGGGCCAACGGTCTAGCTAACTCTAATGGTCCTCGAAGCTTTATGACTAAGGGACAATCTATCACTCGTCCTCCGTTCTTTGATGGTAACAATTATCTATTCTGGAGGAACAGGATAGAGGTATTCATCAGGGCGCAAAGCCACAAGTTGTGGAGGGTGATCACTACAGGGCCATACGAGCTACCACCGAACGAGGATGCGTGGACAGATGATCAAGTCAAGCAATCGTCGCTCAACTGGACAGCCCTAAACATCATCCAGTGTGCTGTACACCCAGATGAATAGGCTCGCATCTCAGCATCTAAGACGGCCAAGAAGATGTGGGACGAGCTGGAATTAATCTACGAAGGTACAGCTCAAGTGAGAGCAACAAAGGTAAATCTCCTAACCTCTGAATATGAGATGTTTAAAATGAAACCAGAGGAGACCATAACTGAGATGTATGCCAGATTGACTCTGATCACGAATAGTCTTAAGGGGCTTGGAAAACATATCGCTGAGGGAGACGTAGCCAGGAAGATACTTAGATCTCTAACCCCCCCATGGCATACTAAAGCCACTGTGATAGAAGAGTCAAGGGATCTGACGACTACGACAGTCACCGAACTCATAGGATCCCTTATGACGTATGAAATGAACCTTAAAAGGAATGGTGAGGGAAGTGACAGAAAGAACAAGAATATTACCCTCAGGGTGTCCCGCAGCAAGGGAAGTAGCTGTAGCGAGAGGAGTAGTTGCGAGTCTGATGGATTGTCAGATCTCGACCAAGAGGAGCAAGCAATGCTTACTTGCTAATTCAGAAAATTCTTAAGGTCTAAGGGAAAGACCTTTAGGAGAAAGAAGTTATACCCTTCTGGTAAGAACTTTGATTCCGGCAATGACAAAGATAGGAGTAATAAGAGAATTACATGCTTTCATTGCAGGAAACCCGGACACATGAAAGGGGACTGCCCTGATCTTCAGAAGAAAGGTCCCAACCCTCAGAAGAAGAGCTCGAAAGTGCAGAAGAAGAAGCCATAGGCAATGGTCTGCACCTGGAGCGATGAAGAAGAGGATCCGGAAGACAATTCCTCAGAGGAGGATGAAGAAGGACTTTGCCTGATGGCTAACAGTGAAGAGGAGGTAACAAATATTTTTGAGAATTTCTCTATCGATGACTGGAAAGACCCCTATGCAGAACTGTTAGATAAGTTCAATTCACTTAGTAAAGAGCATAGGATTCTGAAGAGAAAGTTCAATACCAATGTTGAAGAGTAAACGCAAATCTGTAATGAAAATCAGAAACTAAAAGAAGAACTAGAAGAAATGACTTCTCTGAAAAAGGAAAATGAAAAGCAAACTCTTGAGAACCAGGAAGTTCACACACAGCTCAACCAACTCAAGATTAAATTTGAAGAATGCCTGAATGAAAAAAATGTGATCACAGAGAAGTATGAAGCTGTTAAGAAAGTCAACTCTGAACTCTTGAAAAATTGTGAATTTATGTAGAGAGAGTTGGAGGACAAACAAAAAGTTTTAGAAAAATTTGTTCAAGGAAAAACAAATCTGGATTCTATACTGGGTACAAGGGTTAATTTCAACAAGGAGGGTTTAGGCTATGACCCATCCAACAAGAGACCATTTCAGTTTAAGACTACCATCTTCTGCCCAGAAAAGGGAACAGAAAAGATGGACACACCATCCCGCTCAAACAGAAACCAGAATGATAAAAGTCCAAAAGAAAATTTAACAAACAATGCTGGACGATCATCCAAAATAGGAATGAATTTTGTGAAGAACTTCACTAAGCCCATTCGCCAGAACATAAGTAGCAGCTGGACCAAGGAAATAAATCAGAATAAAAGTTGGAACTACTATAAAAGAATGGGTCTTGACAAGAGTTACTGGAGAAACAACACTCATCCTCATAAATTTGTTAATCAACAAGCTCACAGGAGATACCCCAGGGATGAGAAACCTAATAACTGGAATAGATTTCATTTCTCCAGACCATCTAGACATATCTCCACTCACAACTTCAATAGACCAGAAATTAAGGTGCAAGAGAAAACCAAGTTGAGACAATTCTGGATTCCTAAACATCTGCTTAAAGATTTGAATGATGTCTTTGGACCCAACTCATCTTGGGTTCCGAACTACTTTGCTTGATTTTGCCTGTGTAGATGTGCCTGGCAGCTGAGAACAATAAATGGTATCTCGACAGTGGCTGCTCGAGGCACATGACAGGAGACCAATCCAAGTTCATCAAGTTAGAAATGAAGGTTGGGGGTCTGGTCAAATTTGGAGGAAAGAACAGAGGTAAGATCATTGGGGTCGGCACTGTTGGTAAGTCTTCCACTAACTCCATTGAGAAAGTTTTACTTGTGGAAGGTCTTCAACACAATCTGATTAGCATAAGTCAATTATGTGATAAGGGTCATAAGGTTGTGTTTGACAATAGTTCATGCAAAATTTTTGAAATAAACTCTGACAGCATTAAATTTGTAGCCAACAGGACCAATAATGTCTACATGGTAGACTTAGATGTTGAGTCTGATTCTAATCTATGCTTGTCGGTCAATTCTGAAAGTGACGCTTTTGAATGGCATAGACGGTTAGGCCATGCTAGTTTTTCTAACTTAAATAAATTGGTCAAGTATGATTTAGTTAGAGGCTTGCCTAGAATCAAGTTCAGTTCTATTTCAAAAGTCTGTGATGCATGTGCTCTAGGCAAACAGACCCGAATGTCTTTCAAGCTAAGATCTGAGCCATTGTCGTCTAGACCAATGGAACTTCTTCATATGGACCTTTTTGGTCCTACTAGAACTCAGAGTGTAGCACCCCTGAAAATTTAAGGAAAAAAAATCCTAAATAAATTAAACTTACATGAGAATGACAAATAAGCTATAAATATAGACACTTAATGGGCCATGATAAATTGATCATATTGGTCCATTAACACAAGATATGTAAAATCCCCTAACATCCTTACAAGTCTTACAAAAAAAATATTATAATAAATTTAAGAATGACATGTTATTTTTAGGTAAGCATTTAATGCACAACGTAATTTTAATTGAATTAAGAATCATTAAATCTTGAAGAAAATATCAAATTATATTTTATTACTAATTTAGAAATTTTAATATTCCACATCTACTATATTGTAATTTTATTAGAAGGAAGAAGGATATATATACAAGATTTAAATACATTAAAATAAAGGAGGTAGAATGTATATATATATATACAATTTTAGTTAATTAAGGGTCAGAGGGAAGAGGTTGAAAGATAATAAATGACGACATTTACTTGGTCGTTATTTGCAAATTAGCCATAGGATCTTTAATCAAATAAAGTATATAGCTAAAGATATTATAGAAATAATAGGGGTATATATATAATATCGATCTTTTGAAGGTTAAGAGAAAATGTCACAAATCAAATGACGCCCTTTGCCATGGGCGTGTACTATGTGTAAAACGACTTAATACAAGTCGTTATTTTATTGTAATGAATAGTGCCAGTTTTTTTTTGTTAAAGAATTTTGGAAAATTAATTACATGGAAAATAGAGAAAAATGGAAAACTCATACCCCTAAAATTTCCCATCTAGATCACATTAAGAAGATAAAAATCTAGAAAGATCGTTACACCTTAAAGCAACAAATAGGGAAGGGTGAATGACGACTCGTAGCAAGTCGTCATTTTATTTTTTGACGACTGTATATACAAGCGTCAATTATTGAAATAACGCCCCAACATGAGGCGTCATTTCCAAATCACTCTAACTAGGAAGTGTTATGTTTCGGAAAGATTAGTAAGGGAAATCGTAATACTATTAGGACATGTACTCAGGAGTTTTGAGTCCCAATCGAACACTAAACCCATTGGGTTCCCAAGCACTATAAATACCCCACAGAAATCCAACCCGTTGAACGTCTAGCTCTCAACTTCAACATGCTGTTGTGCCGTCGAAAGGAGAAGTCCTGCAGAAGCGGTGCTTCTTCTCTTCAACCTTCTCGGGCTCTTGTGTTCCCGACTGCGGCGGCTACTATCGTTGCAGGTTGCTTCTGTTGCTTGTATTGAGCCCCCCGGCATCGTCCCCCGTTGGAGCAACGCCGTTCTGCTTTCGTACGAAGCTGTTCTTCTCTCGTTGAGGGATTTACCGGCCGCTCGTATTTCCTCCTTTCTCCGATGCTTGCTGTGGCTACAGGGAGGGGAGGCCGTGCTTCTTCCCTTTTCCCCCGTTCCTCCTATTACGGTTGGTCATCGTAGTGTCGTTGCAGTTGCCTGCCGCTGCCGTTACTGCTGACCTCTACAATTGTTGCTCTTATTATTCGCCCATTGTGTTGATACTACCTTAGTTATTATTATCCCTTCCGTTCGCCATTCAACCAACCCACGAAAGAGGTAGGTGTTCTCTCTGATGGCTAAACTCAATTAACAAAGATGATACATGCTCTTATGATCATAAACAACATGCTCATATTCGAGTTCATAGTCTATAGTTTCTCATGAGTGTTCTAGACATCAAGCTAAACCCATTAATAGTTAAACTTTAACATGATCCCTGCATGTATATACCTTAATCTTTTAATGCATCCGTAGGTGATCTCTCTCAAGTAAAAATAGTTAATAATAAAATTGGCATAATCATGCTATTGTTGATTTTACGTAGGTCTTCTCTTCCCAGATTAAAAAAAAAAGTTTTTCCTTAACAACATGTTAATCTCATCTATCCAGCATGATTTACTACGTATTGTGTTGCATGATTTCTTAGTTAAATAATATACATTGTATGCTTATGAAAAATTTAATCATGTAATCACCTAACTAAAAATCAAAAAATATATATATATATAATATACGTGGCTAGAATCCCATGATATTATCTAATTTTTGATGCCATGTATTAATCGGTAATATTAATGGTTAAGATTTTAATAAGATTTATTGAGTTACTCGGCGAATTACGTAGAGTTACTGTAGCACAATAGTGGTTGATTTTCACTTTGTTAGCCCGTTCTAGGTCGCCAAGACATCCTCTGACCATAAAATTTTATGAGTGTATTATTGGGATGGAGATCGAGATAGTAAGAGTAGTTGCACCGTTTTTCGTGTCTCCTATCTCAAGATCCCCCATTTCTTAACGAAAAATTATTTTGAACGTCCGGTTAGGTAGAGTTTTTCGAGCCCGTCATTTCGATATATAGAACGCGTGATTCCGACGTGTGTACGTCGAGAACCGGAGGTTTGAAAATTGGCATTTTTTTGAAATGATGACCAACTAGATGTCGTCAATTTTTTTTTTGACGCCATCGGGTATAGGCATCTAATTATTTAATATATATATAACTTGTAATTATACCCTTGGAAATCCATATCTACTAAACTATGCCACAGAAAATTATAAAAAATATATATTTGGAATCCTTGAATTTTTCTCTTAATTATCATATATTCTATTTCTATAAATTATTTTATTAAATAAATATGTCTTTGAACATATATATTTGAAATTATTCAATTAAATAGATAATGACGTGAATTCTTGTTAAATAAATTAAGTTGAAAATCATAGAATTAACATCCCTCCAAGTGGACGCTAAATAATAAATGACACTACACACGGACATCAATTAAAATAAGTTTATTTAATTATAGTTAATTATAGAATTAGATGGACGTGAATTCTGTAATTAACGCATTCATGTTCTCACCGTTTTCTTCTGGTTTTGACCCATGCCTCAGGTCTTTTGGCACTCTCGTCTCACGTCCGTAGATGGAGCCCTTTTTCATGATTGGTTCATGTTATGCACCTCAACTCTCGCTGGCATACGAGTCCTCCGTTGGACATTCCGTTCCTTCGGACTGGCAAGTTAGTCATTGAGACCTCTGTAAGTCTCCGCTAGTCTTGGATTCCCTCAAGGCAGCCGAGCTGGTTGTACCCTAAAAACCCTGGATCCGATCCGTGTCACTTTGATTTCCGTTAGTCTTGACTCTCTACTCCTTTTGCAATCTTCTTATCATCAATTCGAGAACATAACCCTTTGACTCTGTATTTGGCCAAGTCTGATTCTGAAATATTAAGGGCTGTGGGTCTGCGACTTTTCAGTGCCAGGTAGGACGGAAGTCCAATTTTGTAAACCATGGGAGTTCTGGGTGTGGCATTGCACCAAACTCTGTACATCTGTTATATTCTGTTATTCTGCAAACTCTATTAATTCTGTTAAATCTGTTATTCTTATAATTTGTTGCTTGGTTATTTTGATAATTTAGATATTCTGCTAGATTGTTAATTCTGCTTATATTTATTGGAACTCTGTTATAATCTGGCCAATTCTGAAGTTATGTTCATCCGAGTAACTGTCCTTGTTATATTCTGATAGCTTATCCTTGACTCTACATGGGAAATTCATCCCTATTTCTCTTGAGCTCGTAACTGCCTTTGACTTTAATATTCATCTTTCCTGATAGATTGATCGTCATGATTTTCTAGTTCCATGCCTTGCATCTGCATGAATATGAGTAATTGGCTGATCACTTATATTCTGCTTGATGAGAGATGTAATTCCTACTGAGCGTTTTTGCTCACCAGCCTATCTTTAACATTTTTCAAGTAACGACATTGAATATAGTCCATCAGATGGGGAAGGGCAAGAGTGTTGAGTGTTGTGGAAAAAGTAAGCCAGTGTCTTTTAGTTTTCTTGAGTCTTATCTTGTCCTTGAGTCCTTTCCCTTTATAAAGTATTTGAGTCTTTTCTTTTTCCCATATAAGTGGAGTCCAGTTATGTAATTGACATTTGATTATCAATAAATATTATATTTTGTCCATATTGTCTGGCCTTGGAAATTTTGTGTCTTATGTATGCTCTGATTATTCACGACTGTATCACTGCCGCGTTCCGAACTACACATTCCGCTGCTATTGGTTCGGGGCGTGACAGTTTGTGGTATCGGAGCCTAGGTATATTAAACCCTAGGTCTTGATGATAGGGTGTCAAAAGTTCTAGGTTCAACCCCATTATTGTCCGGTGAGATTGGGTAGAACCTTGGGTTAACAGCTACAAAGGAAATTAAAATACTAATAAGATTAGTTTATGAAAATAGCTTAGTAAAAATTTCACGAGAATTACTTGATAATCTTACATGAGATTGTTTATGTCTTATAGAACTAGATAGATAACAATGGCCGCTGAGCGTGCCCAATGGCGTGAGATGCAAAGGACGTTTCAAGGATTGACTCAGGCTCTTCAGCGGGTAGCCGAGGGTGGAGCCAATCGTGGAGCTGGAGAGTTACATCGTGAGTTCCGGAGCCTCAATCCTCCTAGGTTTAGTGGAACCCCTGATCCTGACATGGCGGAAGATTGGACGAAGGAGATGGAAAGAATTTTCTGAGTGATGCAATGTTCGGACCAAGGTAAGGTCCTTTTAGCAACATTTCAACTAGAGAAGGATGCAAGGGCTTGGTGGGAGTCCGTAGAAGCCACTCTGCCAAACATTCAAGTAACTTGGGTAGGATTTTTAGAACACTTCAACGAGAAGTATTTCTCGGAGAGAGTTCGGGAGAGAAAGGCGGGAGAGTTTGCTTCACTTAAACAAAGAAGTATGGCTGTGGCGGAATATGAGGCCCAATTCTCGAGGTTGTCACGATATGCGCCTCATTTGATCATGACAGAAAAGATGAAAGCTAGGAGGTTCTTAAATGGACTAAGACTGCAATACATACCCCAGTTGGCACCAATGGACATTCAATCATATGCCGAGATGGTTAAGAGAGCTCAGTTATTGGAAGACGTTATGGAATTATCCGACAAGGTTAAGGCGACAATGGAGAAGAAGAAAGAAGGTAATGGCAACAAGAGGCCCAATGAGGGAAACGACGTTCCGAACGGCAAGAAGCCTAAGGAAGCAAAGTGCAAGCATTGTGGGAATGATGGTCACAAATCTGAAAACTGTCGCTGGAAGAACGGAGCTTGCTTTCGTTGTGGAAGCCAGGAGCATAAGGTAGCCAACTGTTCCCTTCCTAAAGATCAACCTCAGCAGGCAAAGGATCATAAAGAAGTACGACATCGAGTTCAATTACAAGCAATAAGATAAGTCGAACCTGTTGATAATGGAGTAGCTAGAGGTACCCTTTTAACCTAAGCCGAGTACCTTAGTTTATTTTGCTAGCATGATTAGACGATATTGTTTTAAGACGGGAGAACGGAACTAGATACCCCACTGATATATATTGGAGAGGAATCTTGATGTGACACAAGTATAGGGTATGCAGCAAGCAAACGCAAACCTCGGACCTAATCCGCATTCACAATCACATAGCAAGTAAAATGATAAATTGAGACCGAAACGCCGTCGCACACTCGCAAGCCCCGGGTAACTATATGATGCTAGAAGGAGGTGATGGATCAAGACCCTAACTGGTAGAGTGCCAGCAGGGCTAGGGTTATCCTCCCGAGGGTACGTGGCCCACACTTTGGGGCTGGCCGGTGCCACTTGGGGCACAAGGTCCCACTCTCTCACGATGACCACGGTGACCACTCAATGATGATGGCTCCGGGAACGGGCACTCACTCTCTTGCGCAACGGAGCTATGTCTACGGATATTAAACAAACAGACACTAATATAAATAGAGCAAAGTTTTAGAGCTCACCTGGTTGGTTTGAAGAAACCAACCCCGTTTGGAGACGTGGGCGAGCGGGGAAGTGTGATCCCCGCACACTGCGCCGATGAAGCTTGGGCTGCTAGTTACATGAACTACACCCCACGCAGGAGGGTTGAACTAGGGGTGGGGTAATCACAATTACATCAAACACTACCTCCACGCAGGGAGGGGCGCTAAGCCGGCCAGGCGAGAGAGAGAATTCCGCCGAGGACGACGGAACGGGCGCCGACGTGGTTCTGCCCACTTGTTGTTGGAGGGGACAGGAGGTCGCTGTTGCAGTCGTAGCTTGCTCTTAGGAATTTTGCCGATGACGAGATCAGTGAGGATGGCTTCGTAACAGGTACAGGGATGCCTCCGATTTATGTCAAATTCTTCTACCGTTGCTGGTGGTCGTGGTGGAGACTCGAACAGGACGTCGGAATCTGGGGTTGGCAGCTTCAGAATGGATGCAGCCGGATGCAGAAGTTGTACCTGGGGCTTCCGGACTCAGAATCTCGATCCGTCAGAGTTTTTGGATCCGTGGACAAGTCATCTGCACAGCAAAACTGATGGAGACTCCTTCTGAGGTCGGGGTGGATAGGAGGGATCCGTTGAGTGGGATCTGGTCACGGCAGATAGCAGGAGGCAGACCCGAATGACGGTGGGAGAAAATTTGGAACTCTAGCTCCCGGAGGCCGAACGGGGTTCTGTTTCTTGCTCCTGATCGGGGATAGGGAGAGGAAGATCTTTGGAGAAGAAACTTCAGTCTGGATCTGTCGCTGTCGACCGTGGTTGAGCTTCTAGTCGGACTCTGGTGCTCTGCAGCTAGTTCCAGACGCTGTCGGAGGAGATCGGCTCTCACGGGTGGCCACGAACTTGGAACGGAGTGCTTCCACTTCGCCTGGGAAGAGGACTGGGAGCCCTTTCCAGAAAGGTATGCCACGCCCTCAGACGTTGTCGTATGAACTTGGGGAAGCTTCTGCAACACGTACCCAGTTCTGCTACCTGCAGACTAGCAAGGAGGGAGGGGAAGGAGGTGGTCGGCCAAGCAATGGGAGGTGGAATGGGGTGGAGGGGTCGACCCTAGGAGGGAGGGGAAGGTGGTGGACGACCTTGGGAGGTGAAAGGGGTTCTAGGGAAGGGGAAAGGGCTCTTGGGAGGTGGAAGGTTGCTTAGGGAAGGGGGAGGGATGCCTTGGGAAGGTGAAAGGGTGCTTGGGGAGGTGGAGTGGTTAATGGTGAAGTAATGGGAGTCTTGGGAGGTGAAAAGGCTTGCCTAGGTGGCAAGTGAGGTGGCAAGAGGTGAGGAGAGAGGGGAATTTCAAATTTAGAGAGAGAGAGAGAGAGACTTAGAGAGAGAGGGAGAGATGCACTCAGTGGCTCAAATTTTGCTTAATACTTCATTACTGAACTCAAGTGGAGTTGGGGTCCTATTTATAGGAATCCCAACATTTACAAAAAGTCCTTGGATAAACTACTAAAAGCAAATAAGCAAGGGGGTTGAGGAAAGAAGAGGTTGCCCATGGGCCAGGCCCATCTAATTGGGCCCAAACGACTTCCTAGCCTAACATACTTAGATAGATAATGTGACGACTTAGGACCATGACTCAAAATAAAGATAAGTACATCAAAATGACTCAAGGAAAGATAAAAAATACATAGCTAGACTTCGGAAATCAAGCTAAACATAATGGCAATCATCCGGTCCCGTGGAGAAGTGAGAAGTGGTAAGCGATGTCCCCATCATACTCCCGGGCTGCAGAGAACTCGACTCTGTCGAGTAAAAATCCATCGTATGCGGAGGAAGCCATAGCGAGGTTGCTCTCAAGTCCACCAAAGGTAGCTGGTCCTTTCCACCAAGCAAGGTAGTGCCCACCCCTTTGCTCCAGACGGCAGTAACCTGTTCATTTAATATCCGCTCCAATTGCTCACGTTGGCCCCTCTGGGTGGGTGGAACTCTCTTATGGGTAGTGACTCTCTCAAGAAGTAGAACAGGCTCAACATTCTCACTAGGTGTCACCGTGGGACTCCTATATGGCACCAAGTCAGCCACATTGAATGTGAGACTTACTCGGGGAGGTCCAACACGTAAGCGTTCGTGCCAATCCTCTTTAGGACCTGGAAGGGGCCTGATCCACGCGACCTCAGCTTGGAGACATTCCCAGGGGAAAGCCTCTCAGTTCTTACCATCACATAATCACCTACGTGAAACTCCTGGCGGCAGCGGTGGGAATCGGTCGTCTTTTTATAAACCTCATTGCTTTTGTTAATGCGTTTGCGGATTTCTTCATGCAACCTTGTGGATGTTGGTTCACTAGTGGATAAAGGGGGTCCTGGACAACCAAATAGGGACATATCATGTAATGGTGTTATGTAGACTCTGATGGACCTAGGGGGACCGGGACATCCATAGATGAGACTATCATGTAAAGGAGTGTTCGATGCCGGGGGTCCTGGATATTCAAATGGGGTTCTGACTTGTGAGTGATCCCTAACATGGTTGACTGCAAAGGGGGGGCCTAGACACCCAGATGTGAACCTATCATGCATCAGTCCTAGTGCGTGAGTGACACAAATGAGGTGACTAGCCTGACCACATGATGTAAAAGATTGTGACACATGGATTCCTATCAAGATGGTCCTATCTGTGAGATTTGGGGGTTTCCACTCATGGGGATTAAAGGGGTCCCAGAAAGTGGACATCTTGGGATGGGTAGATTCCTCACTTCCTAGGTGGATGTCACCCTTGGTCATGGCTCCTATGGTGTGGGCTAAGTTTTGGAATGGGTGGGTTAGGTTTGTCATGGTGTGTGAGGGTAGGAAAAGGTGGGTGGGGGTGGGTAATGAGACTAGGTCCCATGGGTTCTTTGGCTTCCATTGGGAGGGATGGAATGGGTCATCTAGGGGAGAGAACTCTTGGTCCTCATGGTCTTGGGAGAGGTAGTCTTGGCTTAAAATGGTAGGTTGTGGTAGGAAAATGATGGTGTTGGGTATGGTGGGTGGGTATAGGAAGGGATCGAATGTGTCATGGTATGGGTCACTTAGAAACTCAAGGTCCACATGTGGGTGGGGGTCATTCACCTCTATTGAGATTTTTGGGCAAAAGTTGTTGGTGGGTGGGTCAGCCTTGAAAGGATGATTGGGTTTTCTCCCTGAAATGAGGAGCTCCAATTTAAGGATGGCCTCGGGCTCATCGGGTGTGGGAAGAAAGAGAAGGAGGTCGCTGGTGTAGCAACCAACCGTGCAGACCGAAGTGAAAGACCCAACACATGGGTGTAGAAGACCAAGGCTCATGGGTTGGTCGACCATAGGGTTCAACATAGCCGTCAACTCTACTTGCCATGCGAGGCCTTTTAGGAGGTCTCCTAGAGTTTCCACTTGGTAAGAGGATTGGATGGTAGTGTGATAGGTGGAGAAGGGTAGTATGGGGAGGTGTTGTTCCATGGGAGGGTTGACATGGGGCAGGATAGGGTGAACCGGACTTTCCTCTAGCCATTTAGCCAGGGGCTCACTTATGATGAGTTCACTCCTATTTAGAGAGGGTGGTGTAAAAGGTGAAGTTCTTCCCTTGGTTTGGGCAAGGGTTTCCTCCAAGGTGTGGAGCGGTTCTAGGGTGTCCACCACTATGATGTCGGGTGTGGGAGTCATGGGTTCCTCTCCCAAGGAGGTGGGATGGTCCTTTGAAGGTGGAGTGATGAGGGTAGGTGTGTGGTACCCCCGGGGTGGGAGGTAAAGGGGAACTTGGTTTGGGGTCGGTAAGGGGAGAAGTGGAGGCCTAGGTTGGGGTTGGATAGGGGTTGGTAGTGGAAGATGGATGGGTTGAGACGGACTGGGTTGATCAGTTTTGGGAGGGAGGGTGGTGGCCATCATGGGCCTAGGGGAAGTGGACATGGGGTCCACATGGGTTGGAATGGTGTGGGTGGAGTGAGCCATGATGCTTTCTCCTCTTGGGATGGGAACTTCTTGGCCTAACCCATGGTTTTGTGATTCATATTCTTCTTCCCATTCGGGGGAGGCCTCATATTCCTCAACCTCAATCTCATCCCTTTGTGGTGTAGGGGTCTTGCTCTCTAAGGAAATGGGAAGGCCTTTTGGCGATGGGGTGGTGTAAGTTGGACTTATTTGGGGTGGTGGAGTTTGAGCCCTGAGGGAGGTGAAGATCTCCTTAAACTCAATCCTTAGTTCTTCTAGCGAATCTTGGGGTCTTTTGGGTGGTGGAGTGTTGGTCCTAGTGGAGGTTCTAGATAGACTGGGCGGAAACGGGGTAGTGGGAGTGTTCTTCAGGTTGTAGTCCTCATGGTAGGAGTGGTCGGGTCGGGGAGCGTAGGTCTTCCTAAGTTCCTTTTTCATGTCATCCCATGAGTGAATGGGTTCTTGCCCCCAAACTCTTCTGAACCTCTCTTTGTGTTCCCACATCTTCTTGGCTTGTCCCTGAAGACACCCCGTGGCCCTGCGGACTCTAGCATGTCCATAGATCCAAGTCCTATCAAAGTGTTTATGCATGGTAGTCTCCCATTTTAGGTAGGCATTGGGATTAGATCCATCAAAACTAAGGTCCCCTTCTAGGATGATGTCCATGAGGAGAGGGTCAATCGGATCCTTGTGGAAGGCCATGTTGGGGGGACTTGACCAATGGGGAGTATACATGATGATGCACGGGGTGGCCCAATGAAGACTCTAAAAGCTTATGCGCCCTAGGACAAGACTTAGTAGAGACAAGTCTAGAACTTGCCCTGATACCAATTTGATGTGACACAAGTATAGGGTATGCAGCAAGCAAACGCAAACCTCGGACCTAATCCGCATTCACAATCACATAGCAAGTAAAATGATAAATTGAGACCGAAACGCCGTCGCACACTCGCAAGCCCCGGGTAACTATATGATGCTAGAAGGAGGTGATGGATCAAGACCCTAACTGGTAGAGTGCCAGCAGGGCTAGGGTTATCCTCCCGAGGGTACGTGGCCCACACTTTGGGGCTGGCCGGTGCCACTTGGGGCACAAGGTCCCACTCTCTCACGATGACCACGGTGACCACTCAATGATGATGGCTCCGGGAACGGGCACTCACTCTCTTGCGCAACGGAGCTATGTCTACGGATATTAAACAAACAGACACTAATATAAATGGAGCAAAGTTTTAGAGCTCACCTGGTTGGTTTGAAGAAACCAACCCCGTTTGGAGACGTGGGCGAGCGGGGAAGTGTGATCCCCGCACACTGCGCCGATGAAGCTTGGGCTGCTAGTTACATGAACTACACCCCACGCAGGAGGGTTGAACTAGGGGTGGGGTAATCACAATTACATCAAACACTACCTCCACGCAGGGAGGGGCGCTAAGCCGGCCAGGCGAGAGAGAGAATTCCACCGAGGACGACGGAACGGGCGCCGACGTGGTTCTGCCCACTTGTTGTTGGAGGGGATAGGAGGTCGCTGTTGCAGTCGTAGCTTGCTCTCAGGAATTTTTCCGATGACGAGATCAGTGAGGATGGCTTCGTAACAGGTACAGGGATGCCTCCGATTTATGTCAAATTCTTCTGCCGTTGATGGTGGTCGTGGTGGAGACTCGAACAGGACGTCGGAATCTGGGGTTGGCAGCTTCAGAATGGATGCAGCCGGATGCAGAAGTTGTACCTGGGGCTTCCGGACTCAGAATCTCGATCCGTCAGAGTTGTTGGATCCGTGGACAAGTCCTCTACACAGAAAAACTGACGGAGACTCCTTCTGAGGTCGGGGTGGACAGGAGGGATCCGTTGAGTGGGATCTGGTCACGGCAGACAGCAGGAGGCAGACCCGAACGACGGTGGGAGAAAATTTGGAACTCTAGCTCCCGGAGGCCGAACGGGGTTCTGTTTCTTGCTCCTGATCGGGGATAGGGAGAGGAAGATCTTTGGAGAAGAAACTTCAGTCTGGATCTGTCGCTGTCGACCGTGGTTGAGCTTCTAGTCGGACTCTGGTGCTCTGCAGCTAGTTCCAGACGCTGTCGGAGGAGATCGGCTCTCACGGGTGGCCACGAACTTGGAACGGAGTGCTTCCACTTCGCCTGGGAAGAGGACTGGGAGCCCTTTCCAGAAAGGTATGCCACGCCCTCAGACGTTGTCGTATGAACTCGGGGCAGCTTCTGCAACACGTACCCAGTTCTGCTACCTGCAGACTAGCAAGGAGGGAGGGGAAGGAGGTGGTCGGCCAAGCAATGGGAGGTGGAATGGGGTGGAGGGGTCGACCCTAGGAGGGAGGGGAAGGTGGTGGACGACCTTGGGAGGTGAAAGGGGTTCTAGAGAAGGGGAAAGGGCTCTTGGGAGGTGGAAGGTTGCTTAGGGAAGGGGGAGGGATGCCTTGGGAAGGTGAAAGGGTGCTTGGGGAGGTGGAGTGGTTAATGGTGAAGTAATGGGAGTCTTGGGAGGTGAAAAGGCTTGCCTAGGTGGCAAGTGAGGTGGCAAGAGGTGAGGAGAGAGGGGAATTCCGAATTTAGAGAGAGAGAGAGAGAGAGACTTAGAGAGAGAGGGAGAGATGCACTCAGTGGCTCAAATTTTGCTTAATACTTCATTACTGAACTCAAGTGGAGTTGGGGTCCTATTTATAGGAATCCCAACATTTACAAAAAGTCCTTGGATAAACTACTAAAAGCAAATAAGCAAGGGGGTTGAGGAAAGAAGAGGTTGCCCATGGGCCAGGCCCATCTAATTGGGCCCAAACGACTTCCTAGCCTAACATACTTAGATAGATAATGTGATGACTTAGGACCATGACTCAAAATAAAGATAAGTACATCAAAATGACTCAAGGAAAGATAAAAAATACATAGCTAGACTTCGGAAATCAAGCTAAACATAATGGCAATCATCCGGTCCCGTGGAGAAGTGAGAAGTGGTAAGCGATGTCCCCATCAAATCTCAGTTGAATTTGGGGACCAAATTCTTTTAAGTGGGGGAGGGTGTAGCACCCCTGAAAATTTAAGGGAAAAAAATTCCTAAATAAATTAAACTTACATGAGAAGGACAAATAAGTTATAAATATAGACACTTAATGGGCCATGATAAATTGATCATCTTGGTCCATTAACACAAGATATGTAAAACCCCCTAACATCCTTACAAGTCTTACAAAAAAAATATTATAATAAATTTAAGAATGACATGTTATTTTTAGGTAAGCATTTAATGCACAACATAATTTTAATTGAATTGAGAATCATTAAATCTTGAAGAAAATATCAATTTATATTTTATTAATAATTTAAAATTTTTAATATTCCACATCTACTATATTGTAATTTTATTAGAAGGAAGAAGGATATATATACAAGATTTAAATACATTAAAATAAAGGAGGTAGAATGTATATATATATATACAATTTTAGTTAATTAAGGGTCAGAGGGAAGAGGTTGAAAGATAATAAATGACGACATTTACTTGGTCGTTATTTGTAAATTAGCCATAGGATCTTTAATCAAATAAAGTATATAGCTAAAGATATTATAGAAATAATAGGGATATATATATAATATCGGTCTTTTGAAGGTTAAGAGAAAATGTCACAAATCAAATGATGCCCTTTGCCATGGGCGTGTACTATGTGTAAAACGACTTAATACAAGTCGTTATTTTATTATAATGAATAGTGCCAAATTTTTTTTTGTTAAAGAATTTTGGAAAATTAATTACATGGAAAAATAGAGAAAAATGAAA
Organism: Amorphophallus konjac; assembly: GCA_022559845.1. Classification (NCBI taxonomy): domain Eukaryota; kingdom Viridiplantae; phylum Streptophyta; class Magnoliopsida; order Alismatales; family Araceae; genus Amorphophallus; species Amorphophallus konjac. Next base: position 158,304,544 of record CM040121.1, read on the forward strand.
AACTCATACCCCTAAAATTTTCCATCTAGATCACATTAAGAAGATAAAAATCTAGAAAGATCGTTACACCTTAAAGCAACAAATAGGGAAGGGTGAATGACGACTCGCAGCAAGTCGTCATTTTATTTTTTGACGACTGTATATACAAGCGTCAATTATTGAAATAACGCCCCAACATGAGACGTCATTTCCAAATCACTCTAACTAGGAAGTGTTGTGTTTCGGAAAGATTAGTAAGGGAAATCGTAATACTATTAGGACATGTACTCAGAAGTTTTGAGTCCCAATCGAACACTAAACCCATTGGGTTCCCAAGCACTATAAATACCCCACAGAAACCCAACCCGTTGAACGTCTCGCTCTCAACTTCAACCTGCTGTTGTGCCGTCGAAAGGAGAAGTCCTGCAGAAGCGGTGCTTCTTCTCTTCAACCTTCTCGGGCTCCTGTGTTCCCTACTGCGGCGGCTACTATCGTTGCAGGCCGCTTCTGTTGCTTGTGTTGAGCCCCCCGGCATCGTCCCCCGCTGGAGCAACGCCATTCTGCTATCATATGAAGCTATTCTTCTCTCGCTGAGGGATTTACCGGTCGCTCGTATTTCCTCCTTTCTCCGATGCTTACTGTGGCTACAGGGAGGGGAGGCCGTGCTTCTTCCCTTTTCTCCCGTTCCTCCTATTGCGGTTGGTCATCGTAGTGTCGTTGCAGTTGCCTGCCGCTGCCGTTGCTGCTGATCCCTACAACTGCTGCTCTTATTATTCGCCCATTGTGTTGATACTACCTTAGTTATTATTATCCCTTCCGTTCGCCATTCAACCAACCCACGAAAGAGGTAGGTGTTCTCTCTGATGGCTAAACTCAATTAACAAAGATGATACATGCTCTTATGATCATAAACAACATGCTCATATTCGAGTTCATAGTCTATAGTTTCTCATGAGTGTTCTAGACATCAAGCTAAACACGTTAATAGTTAAACTTTAACATGATCCCTACATGTATATACCTTAATCTTTTAATGCATCCGTAGGTGATCTCTTTCAAGTAAAAATAGTTAATAATAAAATTGGCATGATCATGCTATTGTTGATTTTAAGTAGGTCTTCTCTTCCCAAATAAAAAAAAAGTTTTTCCTTAACAACATGTCAATCTCATCTATCCAGCATGATTTACTACGTATTGTGTTGCATGATTTCTTAGTTAAATAATATACATTGTATGCTTATGAAAATTTTAATCATGTAATCACCTAACTAAAAATCAAATATATATATATATATATATATATATACGTGGCTAGAATACCATGATATTATCTAATTTTTGATGCCATGTATTAATCGGTAATATTAATGGTTAAGATTTTAATAAGATTTATTGAGTTACTCGGTGAATTACGTAGAGTTACTGTAGCACAATAGTGGTTGATTTTCACTTTGTTAGCCCGTGCTAGGTCGCCGAGACATCCTCTGACCATGAAATTTTATGAGTGTATTATTGGGATGGAGACCGAGATAGTAAGAGTAGTTACACCGTTTTTCATGCCTCCTATCTCAAGATCCCCCATTTCTCAACGAAAAATTATTTTGAACGTCCGGTTAGGTAGAGTTTTTCGAGTCCGTCATTTCGATATATAGAATGCGTGATTCCGACTTGTGTACGTCGAGAACCGGAGGTTTGAAAATTGGCATTTTTTTGAAATGATGACCAACTAGATGTCATCCTTTTTTTTTTGACGCCATCGGGTATAGGCGTCTAATTATTTAATATATATATAACTTGTAATTATACCCTTGGAAATCCATATCTACTAAACTATGCCACAGAAAATGATAAAAAATATATATTTGGAATCCTTGAATTTTTCTCTTAATTATCATATATTCTATTTCTATAAATTATTTTATTAAATAAATATGTCTTTGAACATATATTTTTGAAATTATTCAATTAAATAGATAATGACGTGAATTCTTGTTAAATAAATTAAGTTGAAAATCATAGAATTAACATCCCTCCAAGTGGATGCTAATTAATAAATGACACTACACACGGACGTCAATTAAAATAAGTTTATTTAATTATAGTTAATTATAGAATTAGATGGACGTGAATTCTATAATTAACGCATTCATGTTCTCACCGTTTTTTTTCGATTTTGACCCATACCTCAGGTCTTTTGGCACTCTCATCTCACGTCCGTAGATGGATCCCTTTTTCATGATTGGTTCACGTTATGCACCTCAACTCTCGGTGACATACGAGTCCTCCGTTGGACATTCCGTTCCTTCGGACTGTCAAGTTAGTCATTGAGACCTCCGTAAGTCTCCGCTAGCCTTAGATTCTCTCAAGGCAGCCGAGCTGGTTGTACCCTAAAAACCATGGATCCGATCCGTGTCACTTTGATTTTCCGTTAGTCTTGACTCTCTACTCCTTTTGGAATCTTCTTGTCATCAATTCGAGAACATAACCCTTTGACTCTGTATTGGGCCAAATCTGATTCTGAAATTTTAAGGGCTGTGGGTCCGCGACTTTTCAGTGCCAGGTAGGACGGAAGTCCAATCCTGTAAACCATGGGAATTCTGGGTGTGGCATTGCACCAAACTCTGTACATCTATTATATTCTGTTATTATGTTATTCTGCAAACTCTGTTAATTCTGTTAAATCTGTTATTCTTATAATTTGTTGCTTGGTTATTTTGATAATTTAGATATTATGCTAGATTTATTAATTCTGCTTATAGTTATTGGAACTCTGTTATAATCTGGCCAATTCTGAAGTTATGTTCATCCGAGTAACTATCCTTGTTATATTCTGATAGCTTGTCCTTGACTCTGCATGAGAAATTCATCCATATTTCTCTTGAGCTCGTAACTGCCTTTGACTTTAATATTCATCTTTTCTGATAGATTGATCGTCATGATTTTCTAGTTCCATGCCTTGCATCTGCATGAATATGAGTAATTGGCTGATCACTTATATTCTGCTTGATGAGAGATGTAATTCCTACTGAGCGTTTTTGCTCACCAGCCTATCTTTAACATTTTTTAGGTAACGACATCGAAGATAGTCCATCAGATGGGGAAGGGCAAGAGTGTTGAGTGTTGTGGAAAAAGCAAGCCGATGTCTTTTAGTTTTCTTGAGTCTTATCTTGTCCTTGAGTCCTTTCCCTTTATAAAGTATTTGAGTCTTTTCTTTTTCCCATATAAGTGGAGTCCAGTTATGTAATTGACATTTGATTATCAATGAATATTATATTTTGTCAATATTGTCTGGCCTTGGAAATTTTGTGTCTTATGTATGCTCTGATTATTCACAACTGTATCACTGCCGCGTTCCGAACTACACATTCCGCTGCTATCAGTTCGGGGCGTGACACAGAGTCTTAATGGAAGCAGATTTGGTTATGTGGTCATTGATGACCACTCCAGATTTTCATGGATCTTTTTCTTAGCCAACAAAAATGATGCTTTTCAAAAATTTAAACAATTTTTTAATAAAGTCAAACAAGAAGGAAAACATAGAATTTGCTCAATTCAATCTGACCATGGAGGTGAATTTGAGAACTCCATGTTTTCTGAACTTTGTGAAAGAGAGGGACTAATGCACAAGTTTTCTTCTCCCAGGACACCAGAGCAGAATGGAATTGTGGAAAGAAGGAATCGAACCATTGTGGAGATGGCCCGGACCATGCTGATTGAGAGTCAATTACCAAGGAAATTTTGGGCAGAGGCGGCCAATACAGAAACTTATACAATTAACAGGGCAATGGTAAGACCAATCCACAGAAAAACCCCCTATGAACTATTAAATGGTAAGAAACCAAATCTGACTCATTTCAGGATTTTTGGAGCTAAATGCTTTATTCATAATAATAACAAGAAAGACCTAGATAAATTTGATGCTAAAAGCTGTCCCGGAATATTCTTAGGATATTCTGGAGTGTCAAGAGCATATAGGGTCTTTAATATAACTGATCAGAAAGTTGAGGAGTCTCCACATATTATTTTTGGTGAAGCAAAAGGTGTTACTAACATTGAAAACACTGACAGGGATTCCGAGCTCAATGGAGAATTCCTAGAAGACAAGGAAGAAGAGGAGCTTCAAACAAATGAGTCATCAGATGCTCCCAACCAGGGAGAGCCGGCTGAGACAGGTGAGTCTTCAATAAATGTTAGATATCTTAAGGATCACCCGATAGATAATATCTTAGGCAATCTTGAAGAACCTCTCAGAACTAGGTCTCACTTTAGGAATGTTCATAACCAGGACCTAATTGCTCTGGTCTCTCAAATTGAACCCAAATCAGTAGAAGAGGCCCTAAATGATCAGTCATGGACAAATGCCATGTGTGAGGAGTTAGGTCAATTTGAAAGAAATAATGTCTGGGAGCTAGTTCCAAGACCAGAAAATACTAATGTCATAGGAACTAAGTGGGTGTTTAAGAATAAAATGAATGAAGATGGAATCATTTCTAGAAATAAAGCCAGACTAGTGGCCAAGGGCTACTGTCAAGAATTTGGTGTTGATTTCGATGAGTCCTATGCACATGTTGCTAGGATGGAAGCAATAAGAATATTGCTAGCATTTGCGTGCTCCAAGAACATTAAACTCCAGCAAATGGACGTGAAGAGTGCCTTTCTGAATGGTATCATCAAGGAAGAAGTTTTTGTTGAACAACCCCCCGATTTTCAGTTTTCTCCTCAATCTAACCAAGTTTTCAGGTTGAACAAAACCTTGTATGGTCTAAAACAGGCTCTGCGAGCATGGTATGAAAGATTGACAGAATTTCTGATTAGCAAGGGCTACCATAGAGGTAAAGTAGATCAAACTCTATTTTCGAAAAACTCAAATAAAGACCTCATCATAGTTCAGGTATATGTAGATGACATTGTTTTTGGGTCAACTAGCTCTGAACTATGCAATGAATTTTCTAAATTGATATCTGCAGAATTTGAAATGAGTTTGGTAGGAGAATTAAAGTATTTTCTTGGCTTACAAGTACAACAGTTAGAGGATGGATGCTTCATCAATCAGACCAAGTACACATTGGAAATTCTCAAGAGGTTTGGCATGAACAACCTGAAGCACATTACAACACCAATGGGTACCAACACCTCTTTGGATGGAGATGAGACAGGTAAAGAAGTAGATGCCAAGCTCTATCGAGGTATGATTGGTTCTCTACTTTATTTGACTGCTTCAAGACTAGATATTCAATTCAGTGTAGGAATGTGTGCAAGGTATCAATCTAGACCCACTGAAATGTATTTAGCTACAGTAAAAAGAATCTTCAGATATCTGTCCACTACACACACCCTTGGTTTATGGTTTCCTGCATCACGCACACTTGATTTAGTTGCATACACAGATGCAGATTATGCCGGGTGTAAACTAGATAGAAAGAGCACTAGTGGTCACTGTGAATTTCTAGGTGGGTGTTTAGTATCTTGGGGCTCCAAGAAACAACACTCTGTGGCCCTTTCCACTGCAGAGGCTGAATATGTAGCTGCAGGAAGTTGTGGCATACAAGTCATTTGGATTAAACACCAGCTTCAGGACTATCAAGTAGACTTGGAGTGCACACCTATTTACTGTGATAATACCAGTGCCATCAACCTAGCCAAGAATCCTGCTTTGCACTCCCGCACCAAACACATAGAAATAAGGCATCATTTCATAAGAGATGAGGTTTCTAAGAACAACTTTGAACTGATTCACGTAGGCACTGCTAATCAAATTGCTGACATCTTCACCAAGCCTCTGGACAATGACAAATTCACCACATTAAGGAGAGAACTAGGCCTGTACAAATTATCTTAATTGTTTTTCTCCTGATATTGAATTGATCTATCTTGGTAAAATGTTGTGTGAAAAGTCTGTTCTTATTGTGAGGGGGAGCTTCATGTATCTACTGATTAATTTCTTTGAGTGCTTCGGGTAAGGGGGAGCTGGTTAAGTAGTGCGTTCGATTGACTCAAAAAGACTGACCAGATGTGTGTTATTGCTGGTTCTCATGATTGAATGAGTGCAGTTTTCTCAGTCAGTAGAATCTCATTCATATCTTAAATCCATAAGTGTGTGTTACTAAAGTCCTACTAGAATCTTCCCTCTAGTAGTTCATCAGAGATTTGGAGTAAGTGGTCAAAGTATATCTTCCTACATTGTCCATGATTTCAGGTCAGGCTCTAACCTGCATGTCTTGATATTTGCTCAGAACAACTTAAAATCTAGATCTCAAGATTCATCACAAAGAAACAGTCCTTCTGGTATTGTTTTCAATCATTTCCTCTCCACATCATAGGGGATCAACTAAATGAACAAAGGTCTATGGGCTATTCACTGAGAAACTGGGAGCTTCATCAATGAAGTGAAGTAACTCCTATGTCATGAGGTGTTCTATTTAAAAAAAAAATTGTGCAAATTGACCTTAATGTCTCTGATCATCATAGAGCAATGGTGACATGGTGGTGAGTAACAGGAGACTCTGGCCTCTGATCAAGGTGTTTCCCTATGTAAAAAGCCACGGTTACTAACTTTGTTCTTCAAAACGAAGAGGTAATGAGGTACTCACACTGAGTAACTGGGGATTTCGGCCTTTGATCAAGGTGTCTCTCTAATGTCAAAAGTGTGAATTACCAAACTACTCATTGATCTTTTGCAAAACTCTAAACTATCCCTTATCTCTGTGCATGGTCTGGAATGCTTGTCCTCAATACTATAAGAACACCTTCTCTGATTTTGTCTCTTGTTATCTACAGAGTACAGTTGTTTTAATCAGAAATCTTGCTATGCTTGTTCTCCCCTGCTCTACATCATATACCATGTATGTGGATAAACTTTTCCCTCATACCTATTCTCTATTGATTACCAGAGTTCAAGAATCTTCACTTGAGTTTAGCACCTCACTTATTCTCTTCAGACATGTTGTTGGGTCTTTCGACACTAAGAAGTCACTACACTTCTTCCTCATGTCTCCAGCAATTTCCTACATCTCTCATTTTCTTTTGATGATGTCAAAGGGGGAGAAAGGTCATTGGGTCATCATTGGGTCATACAATACTGTCATGCAATAGCCGAGAATTTGTCTGCAAGAAATTGTTGGGAAGAGAGGTTATGGTTATGAGGAGAGAGAGGTCATGCAATATCCCAGTGATCATTCACGCTGTTGGGGATTAGTTGTCTTGGAGGTAAGCTGAGGTTTAGAAGTTGTGCTTGATTTGTCTGCATGCGCTTGCTTTGGATATTTTTTGCTTTGGATATTTTTATTTCTTTTAAGCTATTTTTAACTGATGGTATTAATGCCTTGATATTGCTTGATTCACAGTGTTGCCATCATCAAAAAGGGGGAGATTGTTACATCCCTAAGGTTTTGATGATGTCTCACACTATAAATCAATCTGTTTTTTTACTCCTTACATCAATCAATTACACAGTGCATTTACTTGTTTCAAAGAAGGGGGTCTGGAGTAATAACCTTAAGGTCCGTGCATTTCTTGTCATTGAATCTCACCTCTTGAGGTTGGTGCAATCTCTAGTCGGTGCAATCGCCGTCTGATATGGACCGTTAGATCTTGTCTCCTCATCTCAGTGCAAGTACGTCTCGGTGCAAGCATTGCCTTGTGCTTCTCTTTATCAATTCGGGGGCAAGTCTCTGGCTCACTCACAAACACTGAAGCCCGTCCTTTCCATCTCGGTGCTTTACGTGTCTAGACATAAAAGGACTCAGTACACTTCGTTGTATTCCATTGCATCATATTTTTATTATCCATGCATATCTTGTTTGTCCGTCCTTGAGTGTCTCACCCTTCAGACTCGGTGCAAGCTCTGTCTTGCATTCGTTTTGATCGTACGTATTTTTTTCTCGGTGCAATTCTCACAAATCCAACTCGGTGCATCTACTGTGTTACACAGTTATTGCAAGAATCCGAGCATATCCTTGATTCTTTATTTTGACTCGGTACAAAGTCTTGTCTTGTGCATGTTGGTTCCAAGTCTGTGCATATGGGGTCAATCACATTAGTAAGTCGATTCAAGGTTGACTTGAATATCTCTACTCAGTGCATGTTATGTCTACCCATCCGGTGCAACATTTGCTTCATGTCTTATATTATCGGTGCATCTCTCCCAGTTCGTGCGTTTAGCATTCATATGCCAAGTGCATGGTCACCCTTCTTACCAGTATTCGAAATGCACTCGTCTGTTAGTCTGTCAGGTATTTCTCCTTCGAGAAGAATAAGAATGGCTCGTGATCCCAGGATGGAGGAGATGGCAGGATCATGACGCATGGAGAAAAGCGATCTGAGATTCTGCCACGTGGACTAAGACCTTTGAGCGGGAATAATGGAAGGCACACGCCAGTCCCCTGTTGCTCTATAAAAGCGAATGGGGAGAACAGAAGAGGATAATGAAGAACAGAGAAAAAAAAAGAAAAGGGAACGAGAACAGAAAAGAGAGAAGAAGGAGAAGGAGAGCAAGCATAAGAGAAAGAAAAATTTCTGAGAGGGAGAAGTGCTCGTGAATAGGAAGATCTGCTTCTACGGAAGCTACATTGTCTTTGTTTTTACAGAATACTCTCGTTTGCCGATCGCTGTGTTTTCAAGTTTTTGTTTAATCATTTTCATTCCATATTGTTACCCTCCACTGTTCGAAGGAAGGGAGAGGTTCTCCAGTTCCCTCCATTGTCCTGGAGGAAGAGAGGTTCAATCCTCTGGTTGTGTGAGTTACACGGGAGTAACTGCACATGATTCCCTTTGCTACGTGCAAAGGAAGGGAGATCGTTCTCCAATGTTCCTCTTCTGATTGATTAGAAGATTGAGGAGGTTGTTCCTCGGTACAAGCTGTTTGGCAGCGGTTGTTGCAGACTGAGTCTGCTGTGTGTGACTCTAGTGTAAGGAAGCCTTACTCGACTGAGTAAGGGGTGGATGTAGATTGTAGATAGCAATCGAACCACCTAAAAACTCACTGTTTCTTTTGTGGTTTGGCTGTTCTCATGTGCTGCACTCCAACTTCTTTAGACTTAGCCTCTTTGTGGTTGCCTTCTTGATATAAGTCCTTCTCATACCATCTTTGTTAATCTTCGTTGTCTGTTTACGAGGCCGTTGTCTCTATAGTTTGAAGAGCCAAGAATTTGTGGCTGTGTTTATCGAATTGGGGAGTGATCTATTCATCCCCCCCTTCTATCTCACTCTCCGCTACGCATATTAACGACATCTGTCGTGCCTCGGGAGGTGCTAGTTCAGTCTCAGAGAATATGATTGCCGGCCCCTTGGAGATTGTAGCCAGGGCTGTCGGTAAGCTATCAACTGCCATGTCTTCGTTTACTATAACCTTCTGCAGAAAATTTTGGAGGGCATCCCAGTGAAGTGTGGACCTTTTTATCAACTCTAGCACAGAAATCTTGGCTGGGACCCTGTCCAGATGGTATAGCAAATCATATTGGGTACCTGGCAGCGGATCTGCCTCTTCTTGATCAGCGGCTTGTTGCGAGGACTGAGGATTGGGTGCGGATGCACCAGTGGAAGGATAGTTCCTGTGGATCAGACGCTCGCTCCATAGGGTAAGGTTCTGGGCTGGCACAACATCAGATGGGCTCATGGTAAGTGGCGTAATGGGCCCGGCGTGGTGGATGAATGACGTGGGGGAAGGTGTAGTGGAGATCATGGGGGTGATGGGAGGGAGTAGTGGTGGAGATAATGGGCCGTGAAGGGATGACAGGTGAAGGGTTAGATGGAGGCACGGTAATGATGGATGTAGACGCTGGCGGTGGAGTGGAGATGGGCGGGATGGAGGCGGACGGTAGGATGAAGGTCTTAGTAAATGTGGAGGATGGAGGGGTTTGATGGTTAAGCGGGAGGATGGCGGGGGTAGAAGGTGAAGAAGGGTTGCGGTAGTCGTGGTGGAGGGCCATGAGCCGTTGCACTGAAGCTTCATCATCATAAGACCACCCGGTGTCGGGGGTCGAGGGTTGAACAAGATTAACCTGTGCCGGTGCGGGTAGCTGGGGTTGCGGAGCGGGCGGATGATTTGGCATGGGGTTCTGATGGATCCCCAAGTCCTGAACGGGCTGCTGCTGTGGCTGCGGTGTTTGTTGCTGCTGCACTTGCTACCTCGATGCTTGCCTTCTCTTCTCTTTTATCTCAAAAATGGCCTTATGCATCTTGGCCCAGTCAATGCACTGCCCTTTATGTAAGTCGTATACCAGATCTTGGAACTGAAAATAGCCTTCAATGGTGTGCCCGGGCTGCCTATGGAACATGCAGTACTTGGATTGGTCAATAGCCAGGTTCCAATTGGGCCGTTCCGGAGAAAGCTGAATTGCACTTATCAACATGAGAGCGGAAAAGATGTTTGTGAGGGATTCGGGCAAAGGAGGATATTGATCTCTTTTCGGAGCTGGGCATTTATTTGTGTAACCGTTAGGTGGAGGGACATTGTGGTATTGCGGGGGTTGAGCGGGGAAGGCATTTTGTGGAGCGGGGAAGGTAGGCTGGGTGTTTTACGGAGCGGAGAAAACGGGTTGAGGATTTTGAGGAGTGGAGACTTGGGGATTGTGCGGAGTCTGTGGAAAGCGGAGTGGAGTGGACTGGTTAGGGAAGGGGAATGCAACGGCTTGCACTTGTTCATTGGTTTGGACTCCCTCGGTGACAGGCCCCTGAGGTTTTCTATTGTATTTGGGCTTTTGGGCCTCAAAGAGAGAGTGGATAAGGGAGTCCTTGAACTCTGTCTGAATAAATCTCGCCCGGTTATAAAGTTGGTGCATGCTGGCAATATCATTCATGGCCAATATGTTACGGAAAGTGGGTGTAGCATTGGATATGAGCAACTTGACCTTTTCCTCCTCCGGGATATGACCCGGCACACGGGCGGCCATCTGCCTTCATCTGTTGGCGTATGTAGCAAAGTCCTCATTGGCCTTCATCTTTTCGGCCACCAGATCTGTAAATAAATATTCTGGGCTGACCCGGTCCTGGAACCTTTGAATAAATTTCTTCTTCACAGCCTTGAAACTTTCGGCGTCTTCTAATGGCAGGGCATAAAACCACTCCAGTGCAACTCCATCTAGCGATCGGCGGAATAGATATGCCATAAGGCAATCATCATACTGGAACTGTGCCGACTCATACATGAAATCCCTCACATGAATAAAAGGGTAGATGTTCCCGTCATACTTGCGGTATGTGGGGAGCTCAGATTGAGGAGGGAATCGAATATTGTGGAAGTTGGGAACCGGAACATCCGCCAAGGATTGTGGGCCAACCCGCTTTTGAAGGAAGTCGAGTTGTTGTTGCATGGCGGTCCATTTATCAAGGAGTTCCTACTCTCGAGATGGAGTAGGTGGAGTGAAAGGAGTAAGTTCAAGGCGAGGAGCTGAAGGATAGATGGAAGGAGGGGGAGGCCCATAAGAAGGATATTGGGCAGGAGGATGACCCAAATTGGAGTGGACATGGGCCGCCCCTTGCTGAGGGCGAGTGAAATCAGCTGGGCCAACAAGAACTTGTGGCACCGATGGAATGGGCCTATAAGAATCAGTTTGGGTGGATGACAGAAGAATGGTCTTCCCTTTATCAAGGATTTGAGGGGCCGAGCCAGAGGACTGGCCTGCCTCCAGACTGGAGAACCGAAGGGTCCTAGACTGAATCAGGGTTAGATCAATAGGAATGGGTGGAACCCCGGGCCCATCAACCCTAGATTGAAAGACGGAGGCGGTGGATAGACCCTGTGCAATCGTGGGAGACGGGGTGCTGGACCCCTGCAAGGTCTGATAAAGAGCCTGAAGTTGGGCCGGATCCAACTGGGCCATCATTTGCAAAATGTGACAGGTGGGATTATCAGTGGAAGGGGAGGGTTGCGCGCCCTCCATGGAGACAGAGGATGGAGGAGGGACGAACCCTTCTCCGGATGTGAGTTGGATGACCCTAGGCGGGTCCTCCAAGAGACCCTGGGGAAGAGATTCCTCATGGGAACGGGGAAGATCGTAGAAAGACATGTTGGATTCAAACAAAGGATTAGAGTAAGAAGTGAAAGAGGAATTGCTCCTAGAAGATGAATCTAAGGATCGAAAGCAACTCCACATGCAATGTGACACCTTGAAAGAAAAAGATGCAAACAACACAAACAACCTCAAATGAGTGGCTAGTCAAAACGACTCCAAACTTTATGTAAATAAGAAAGGGATGAAAGGCAACCAAAGTCAACCAAGTTATAATGATGCTCAAATTTTATTTATCTCTTCCTTTAGAACCTTAATGATTTTAATTAAAATGTTATCTCTAACAATAGGTTCTTAATGGGAAGGATATCGGGAACTTGGGTAACTCTAGGTGTAAACTCTCCCTTACTTATGCAACCTAGACACGGGGTGACAAAGGTACAACCAGCCCAGTGTCCGTGTGGGAATCCACGGCTCGCGGGGACTTATGGAGGTCCCTGATGTGGTCACCTAGTCAACCCCAAGGAATATGGAGGCGAGAGGATCACACACCAAGGTGGGAATGCAACTATGATATGAAAGATGAATGATCCTATGTGCACCGGAGTACATGCAACTTCTAACTGAAAACTAACAAACAATATGTAAATAATGATGTGAATATATGCCACAACAAAAGGAGGAGACCAGATAGCACCTAGAAGTAATAAACACAGCCAAAAACTATAGAAATAACAGTGACCTCGATGTACGTACCTGTAACTAGAAAAATGGTCTTATGGGAGACCGCTAACAGATAAGATGGTATATCGCTAGACCGCTTTTAGGCCGAAAATGGCCAGGGAGGAGACCGCTAGGGAGCCAGAGAGCAGAAAAACAACAAGGAATAAATGGGAAAATCGAGAAAACACAAGGGCAACTGAGATTAACAAAGATGAGTAGGTCAAACAATAACTCAGCACGATTGGCACTAGATGTCCCACCATGATCGCCAAAAAATAGAGGTTGTAGATATTTTTTCGATCTTTGGTGTTTTGTGATGGTGATGTGATGATGTGAGAGATATGAAAGATGTGAAATGTGTGTGAGCAAAGTGATATACTAACTCAAGCAATCAGTATCAAGCATGAAATTCGTAGGCATGTCATCTTAATACTTGTAGAAATAAAGAAGGGGAAACCAAAACACACGCCGGGGCGTGGAGAAAAGGAGTAAAAGAAAGACACACATCGTGGGTGTGGAGCAAAAATAAAAGAGAAGGTAAGAAAGATGATGACCAATGCCCAAATAAGGAAAGTATGATCGCCACCAAGGTAAATAATGCAGTAAAACCATAATATATACCATGGAAAGAGTTGAGTGAAGCCACCCGCCCACGGGAGAAAGAAAACCAGGTGCTGCGATAGAAAAATGGTCTTCCAGATGATCGCCAGACAAAGTCAAATGGTCCTGCGATAGACCACCTAAGATCAGCAAACGGTATTCCAAACAACCGCAAGAGCACCCGGAACAGAATCGTGGAACCTGTATCTCCACCCCTCTTGGCTGGCCAGAAGAGCTGGGCATCGTGCAATGAGCTCTGTAAACCTGCAAGAGAATGTAGACACGAAGAAAAATAACCCAATAAGCCCTTGGACTAGTGTAGTATCTATAATGCAATTAAACTAAGATGCATAAAAGGAAGGGTGAATACCTGGGGGTTGGTGGTTTTTTAACCCCTGAGGGGCGTGGAAAAGAGTAGGAGGATGTTTAAAACATGAGTTGAATGCAGAGAATGTGGGAGAGGAAGAGGGAATATGCTATGATGATGCAAAGAGGGAAGGGAAAAACTAAGAGAAAAAGACACAAACTAAACTAATGGAACTCAATACTCCCTAGACCAGAAGCCTTAAGGACGTAGAAAGGACTTCTCCCTGGTTGGTACTCGCTCTAGGATGCAGCAGCACTTCGTGGCAAGCTCCAGAAATCTCCTCCCTATATAGGCCATGAAGTCAAGGGTTCTATTTATAGACCCCCAAACCCTCTGGTCGAGTTGGAGAGATAATGACATGAAAATAGACCTGAACTTAGATAAATCTCGAAGATAATACTCCCAAGAGTCCATAGAAACAAACAGAAGCTTCTAAGAGTCTCTATCTAGAGAGAAATCATCAAATCAAGGACTCTAGTTTGGCCACGGCCGAAGAGAGGAAGAGCGGGTGGAGCAGGACTCTTTGTTTCACCTAACGGTCTTGCGATAGACTCCAAGGCTACATAAACGGTCGACGGATAGACTGCATGGCTCAGTCATCCAGAAAGAGATAAGATCAAAGAAACCCTATAGGACTCTCTATTGCCTAACGGTCTAGCAAAGGACCGCCAACCGTCAATAAACAGTCGCACGATAGACCGCAAGGGTGTGAGACGTAGCAAAAGAGATAAAGACTAATAAATCTCCGGATAAATCCATAATAAAACCCTTATTAGCCCTTATCCAGGCCCAATAAGTCTAAAATGTCGAAAGATAAAAGGAACCAAACCCAACCAGGGAGAATGACCCATAAAAATAAGCCTAAAAGTGACCAAAAATGGCCCAATAACCGGTGAACAACTCGAGACATCATAAAAAATAGATAAGGAGATGACCCAACTCATTGGTCATAAAACGGGTGTCAACAGTAGCATCAATCATAACCTCCATTATTGGCACCGAAAAGTCATCCTTGGGACATGCCTTATTCAGATCTCGGAAGTCTACGCATATCCGGATCTACCCATTCTAGTTTCTTCACGGACACAATATTGGCCAGCCACGTGGTATATTGGTTCTCTTCGACGAAACCGACCTCAATCAGCTTGTCTACTTCTTTGCATATTTAAGTGATGAGCTCGAGTCTCATGCACCGTGGCGAATGCTTTACTGGCTCCGCTTTGAGGCTTATCGCCAGCTCATGTTGTGAAACTGCGTGGCTAAGTCCTGTCATTTCTTTGTAACTCTAGACAAAGCAATCCTGGTATTCTCGCAGCAACTGGATGTACAGCTTCTGCTCTTCAGAAGACAGTTGAGCATTGAGGAAGGTTGGCCTGGGGTCATCCTCACTTCCCAAGTTGACTTATATTAGCTCGTCAACCATGGCTTGGCCTCCGTCTTCTATTTCCAGGGGCGCCGGTTGGAGGTCGATGAAGTCTGGAACATCATCCTCAAGTTCAAAAACTTTGACCTCTTCATTGTGTTGCCCCCGGACCCTGTCGGGAACTTCTGGTTCAGCGGGTGGCAGCTGTGTGAGTTGTTCAGCTAGTGAGCCTTTTGCAGTTTCAGCTTCAGCTGGTGAGTTAGCAGTCTGGAGAGGCTAACATTTGTTCATTGCTGACTCGGAGGGATGGCGTTCCGGCCCTACAATGGGTAAGGATGATTCCGTCCTCATATTGCTTTGAATCGCCGCACCCTCAGTGGAGGTGGCTTGTTCTTTTTCGGCGGGTATTTCCCGATCGGTCTCAATAGAAACTTCCTTGATCAGTCCAAGGGGTGCTAATGTCGTCGCTAAAGGAGGGCTCCAAAAGAAGGAATGCCCTGCTTCTTTAGTGTCTTCGGCTTCACTGCTGCTGGCGGTGTCAAATCTGGCTTGAAAAGCCATCTCTTCAGGGTAAACCTGCTCCCAACACCTGCAGGGAGCAATGGCTTCTGATTCTGGGTCTCTCAATTGAGCCGACCCAGTATGTTCAGCTTCCGCCGGGTATTCATCATAAGTTGCCCCCGGTGGACTATCTTTTGTTGAGAAGAAAGCGGAGACGGTATCCACCTCATAGTACCCACGATTATAGTATTCTTCAAGGGTGAAGCCCAATCCAGGGTGTTGGGAGACACACCTTAGTTCTTTATCTAGGCTGGCAGGGTACCAAAGCCTTTTGAATGCTTCTTTCTCTCTGTGAGGCTGGCCAGAGGGGATGTGCTGCTTCCGAAACATCTTAGCCATCCGGTCTATTGTGGATGTTAGCCCTTGAATAGGGAATAACGGGTTCTCTATGTCTTCAGGGAGATGACACTCAGTATCCTCCTGTACAGCATGTTCCTCGGCCGCATAAAATAAGTTGCTGGGACCTTCAGACTGTGTCACCTCCAATGTCTTGAGAGGCTCGACAGTGACATAGTCGAGGCTGGGTATCGGCTTGATGAGACCCTCCGGGATCTTGATATGGCCATGATGCTGGTTGACCTTAGCTTCATTGGCTTCAGGGTAAGTGGCGGGAGGTGTAGTTCTGCCCACGTCCCCTGTACTGGCGATGTGCGAGACCGTCTTGGGATTCACATATCCTGGCAGTGGTGGTGGAAACCAATCTTCGCCAGAGGTGTTTCTTGGTTCCTTGACAAGGGCCTTGGCTTTGGAGGTCTTATGTGACTGCTTCGCATATAAAGAAGCATTGAGCAGATGACATTCGAACACTTCAAATGGGTGGAGGTCGACAAATATCCTCTCCTCCTTTCCCTCCTGATTATATTTAATACACTAGTGTAAGGTGGATGGCACCACCAGATTTTCATGTAGCCAGGGGCGGCCAAGCAGTGCTTTGTACGAGGTGCTGGAGTTAATAACATGGAACTGCACTCTCGTAGTAAAATCTGCCATAGTGAGGGTGAATTCTGCCTCTCCCAACGACACTTCAAATTTTTGATTGAAGTCGGCGATACGCATATCTCTGACTTTATCGAGGCGCACATTGAAGTAGTACCTCTGGTAAATTCTGTATGGAAGAATGTTGATGGCTGCTCCAGGATCTACCAGAATTCTGTTCAGTTCTCGACCATTCAACTGCCCCTTCATGTACAGCGGTCTATTGTGGCTGATAGTGAGGAGTAATATGTCCTCCTCTATGAAGGTCACATTTGCCCCCGGTAGCATCTCAGCCAAACAAGCTTCGTACTAGGCAGGCGTCCGCAGAGCAGTGATAATTGCTTGCCGGGTCTCTTTCAGGGAGAGAATCTCCCAGATGGTGAACCTTACCGGAAGATTTTTAAGTAGCTTCATTATTCTGCTTCTAGCTCGGATGTTTGATAGCTTCGTCTCCTCTGCCCATCTTGGCTTGGAAAAATCTTGTACTGTAGCCCCTGATGGACCTGCTTCATCGGACTCCGAGTCTGCACCTTTCTGCTGGGTGTCATCCTCTTGTTGTCCCTTGTCACCTGCCATTGGGCCGGTCTTATCTTCATCTCGAGCACTAGAGGGTTGCTGAAGTTGCGGGAGAGTGCTCCCGACTGCAGGGCTGGCATCCCGACATGGCTGCTTTCCGTTAGACATCTTCAAAAATTCGAGGAAGGAAGAGGCATCGCTGCTATCCCCACTCTGATTGTATAGCCCCAGTGGAGGAGGGATTTGGACTCTCTTGACCTCCGGAGGGGGTATTTCATAGGGCTGCTCCCCTCTGAAAATAATGTTGTGGTTGGCGGGCGGCTGGCGCCCCCATTTTCGGCCTGACCGGGTTGCATGAGTAGCAGTCACGGCTTCAGCTTGGCTTGCCCTAGCTACGGGTGTAAAGCATATTTCTTCCTCATTGGGCAGGTTGAAGAGGGCAGATAAGGTATTACAAGAGAGTATCGTCTCCTTCTTGACCTTCCAGGCCTTGCTTTTCTTCTTTTGCTTTTTCTTTGACGGCGCCTGCCCCCAAAATAGATTGTCGTCCTTTTCCGCTGCTTTGTCGGTCTCTTCTTTTTGCTCTAGTGAGAGTTGTTCTAGTTCTCGCCATGGGACATGATTCCTTATTAGCACGGGTTTCAACTCGGGCTGTTCATATTCATCTAGCCCGTTTATGTAGTCTTGAAGCCGTCGGGCCTCCGGACTAATTTCCTTGGCCACCGACAATGGAGTCTGTCTCCTCCGGTTGTGGGTGTGTATTCTGATTACTGCAGGCGGGTTGGTCCATATCAACGCTGGCGCTGGAGGATTAGGTCGTGGCATGATGCCAGGGATATGTGCCCCTGCCTTTGGGCGAGGCATGGCTTTCTTCTTGTTCTTTGCAGGACCTGCTGCCATCCATGTTGTTCTTTCATCGGCGTCAGAAAGCATGCCTCATAAGTGTATTGAGTGCTGGCTTCCGTGACTTCTTCGGGCAGTGCCTGGTATAGAGAAATCATGTTGGTTGCAGCCCTTCTCAGAGGCACTTCATGAGGTTGTGGAGGGTCAACCTTGTACTCCCCCAGCTCTATTTCTTCTTTCCTTATCATGCCTTCAATGACATCTTTGAACACATAGTAGTCTTCAATTGGATGCCCTAGCATCTGATGGTAAGGGCAGAATCTTGGACTGTCTCTTCTCTTCAGGTCCTCCGGCCTTTTTGGCTCAGGCAGGGTGACCTTGTTGTACTGGGTGACCCAGTCAAATAGAACTTTGGTCTTTTCCTTTGGGAAAGAGTAGGCCTTTTCCATTTTGTCCCTGAGTGAGGGACCCTCTTTCTTTTCTTCTATTCTATCGGGCTGAGGTGCAACTACCTTCTTGCCCTTATCTCTCTGCTATTCAAACGCCTTGATGTCAAGGGTGTTTGCTTCCTTAGGCGTTGGGCGCCGATCTGCTACCTTCGGCTTTTGTGTAGTGGCAGTGGTTGGTGTAGGGGCAGGCCTTGCCAGAAAGGCTTCAATTTCGGCCACCACATTGTTCAGGCGGTCAAATGACCGAATTTCCATGCCAATCATCTTTTCCAGTACCTCCCTCCTTAGGTTCTGCTTGCAAATCTGTACAACGTCCTCCTGATGCGGGAGCCACTTGCATCTCATTCCGAGGTTCCTCCACCTCTTAATATATTCAAGGGCCGTTTCATCCGCCCTTTGCCTTGTTGAGTAAAGTTCAGCCACCGTGACCTCCCTCTCGGTGACATGAAATCTTTCTCTGAATTTCTTTTGCATGTCCGGCCAGTCACTGATTGACCCGATCGGAAGGCTGGAGTACCATTCAAAGGCGAGCCCTGTCAGTCAGGACCCGAAAAACTTCAGCAGATATGACTCGTCTGTGGCTAGGTCACCCATGACGGTCATGTAGTATGCAACATGCTCTTTCGGGGACCCCTTCCCGTTGAACTTGTCAAACTTGGGCAGCTTGCTGATCCCCGCATGATGCGAAGGGTATGACACCCCATAAGCGTTAAACGTGACATAGTCATCTTTATTTCGCTCGGTGAGCTTTAGTTCAATCATCCTCTCCACCATCAGCCTATTTACAGTGGTTGGATCGACCGACTCGGGGTAAAAGTGCGTTGGGTGCAGATAGGGGGTGACCAGGGTGGTCACCTACGGCGGAAGACGCAGCAATGGAGGTGCCTGGTGCACCTGAGGCAGTATTGGTGGCATCAACGGCGGAGGTGGGTGCTGCTGGGTGGCCGCCTAGTTGTGCTCTACCGGTTGGGGCAGATTATATAGTGGTGGGAAGTCTCACGGGTTGACAAATCCCTGCGATGATTCACCCTGCATCTCAGGTTGTTTGGAGGCCGAGGTCTGCTCTGTTCTCTCATGCAGCTGTTTCTTCAGAAGCTCTATCTCCTGCCGGTATTTTTGTAATAGCATCAATACTGATGGGTCCATAGCTGTTGTGCTGGGGATGGCTTCCACTGCTTCCCCTAAAGCGCTTTCAGGCGAGGTATTCAGCAAAACCTCCTCCTCTTCAGCTGTCACCACATTTGTAGTCAGGGTAGTGACTTCTTCGAACAGTATTTGCTTTCCTTTTGCCGCTTTCATCATTTCCCTCTTGGCTTCAGTTCTTCTGGTGTTCGACCCTGGCCTCTCGGCTAGTCGGGCCAATTCCTGGGGCTCCTCAGGCAGACTTCCATACCTGTTGGTCACCCCGACCATATTGCAAGCAAAGACTCACATTTCCCTTCTTTGTTTGTAGACTCTCCTCCTTGTATGACCGGGGAAGGTCAGTCTTTCAAATACATAAATTCTTCTTCTCTCCTCCTGCTGGGGAGGGGCTTCATCGGCCTCGTAGTTGTTGACACCCATTTTATGACCAAAGAGTTGGGTCATCTCCTTATCTATTTTTATGATGTCCCGAGTTATTCACCGCTTATTGGGCCATTTTTGGTCATTTTTGGGCCTAATTTTATGGGTCATTCTCCTTGGTTGGACTTAGCTCCATTGATTTCTCGTCACTTCACCTTATTGGGCCTAGATAAGGGCTAATGAGGATTATTTTGTAGATTAAGTTGTGGATTTATTAGCCTTTATCTCCTTTGCCACGTCCTCTCCCCTAGCGGTCTATCGTACGATCGCAAGGAGGACGTTGGCGGTCCATCTCTAGACCGCTAATGGGCAGAGAGTCTTGCTGGGTCTCTTTGATCTTATCTTATTCTGGACGCATGTGATTAGCGGTCTACCGCATGACCATTTTTTTGGGGGCTAGCGGTCTATCTCTAGACTGCTAGTGGAACAGAGAGTCCTGATCTGCTATTCTTCCTCTCCTCGGCCGTGGATGAACTAGAGTCCTTCATCCTTTGATTTCTCTCTCACCAAAGACTCCCAGAACCTTCTGTTTGTTTCTATGGACTCTTAGGAGTATTATCTTCAATGTTTATCTAGGTTTAGACCTATTTTCGAGTCATTATCCCTCCAACTTGAACCTAAGGTTTGAGGGCCTTTAAATAGGACCCTTGAGTTCATGGCTTGAGGAGGAGATTTTTAGAGATTGCGTCAAACTGCTACTGCATTCTGGAGCCAC
Organism: Amorphophallus konjac; assembly: GCA_022559845.1. Classification (NCBI taxonomy): domain Eukaryota; kingdom Viridiplantae; phylum Streptophyta; class Magnoliopsida; order Alismatales; family Araceae; genus Amorphophallus; species Amorphophallus konjac. The sequence goes on from CM040121.1 coordinate 158,325,146, forward strand.
TTCCAACCAAGGAGAAGCTACTTCCACGTCCACCAAGCTTCTAGTTCAGGGAGTACAAAGTTCTTTGGTTTAGTTTGTGTTCTTTAGTCTTTGGTTTTGCCCATCATTCCCTTGCATCCATAGCATCGTCCCTCTTCTTTTCTCCATGTTCTCTGCATTCAATCACATTTTTAAAACATCCCCCTATCTTTTTTTCATGCCCCACAGGGGTTAAAAACCAAACCTCCCAGGTATTCACCCTTCTTTTATGCATATTAGCCTAATTGCATTATAGTTACTACACTTGTCCTAAGGGCTAATTGGGTTGTTTTTCTTGTTGTCTACACTTTCTCGCAGGTTTACAGGACTCATTGCATGAGGCCCAACCTTTCTGGCCGGCCAGGAGGAGTGGAGATTAAGTTCCAAACTGATGTTCTGGGTGCTCTAGCGGTCATCTGGAAGACTATTTTTTGCTAGATAGCGGTCGTCTGCTAGATCATTTTTCGTCTGTGCGCCTGGTTTTCCCTCTCCCATGGGTGGGTGACTTCAACCGGCTCTTTCCAAGGTATTATTGTGGTTTTTACTACTTTAATTACTTTGGTGGTGATCACACATCTTTATTTGGGTAGTGTTCATTTTTGTCATCATCTTTGCTTGCTCTCTTTTACTTCACATGCTCCACACCTACGGTGTATGTATTTATTTTATTCCTTTGCTCCATGCCCCGGCGTTTGTTTTTATTTTTCCTCCTTATAAGCATTGATGACATGCCCATGCTCTTGATTTTGTGATTGTTTGAGCTAGGTCATTACTTGCTCATATACTTTCACATATTTCTCCCTCACATTCATATTCACATTCATCATTCATTACATCATCACACACACACACAAAACTATCAACACCCCCATTTTTTGGCGATCACGGTGGGACATCTAGTGCCAATCGTGCTGAGTTCTTGTTTCACCTGATGTCTTTAGTTTATCTCAATAGCCCTTGTGTTTTCCTTGATTTTTTCATTTTATTTCTTATTTTTTTTGCTCCCCGGTTCCTTGGCGGTCTTCTATCTGGCCGTTTTCGGCTTAAAAGTGGTCTAGCGATAGACCGTCTTATCTTATAGCGGTCTCCTGGACGACCGTTTCTCTAGTACAGGTATGCACACTGAGGTTGCTTATATTTCTGTAGTTTTTCACTGTGATTTTCATTCTTGGGTGCTATCTAGTCTCCCCCTTGTTAACTTCGGTGCAGTATTCAGAGGGGGGGTGAATGAATATAACCCTTTAAAAACCTTTACCCAATTAAAAGGTTATGATGCTCACTAACTATCTAGAGTGCTAACTAGACAGATGTATCAAATCTGAAAGACTAATTAGCAGTAGCACCATTCTTCCACTCAAATAAACTTTCGCTCACTCAACGGATTAAACACTCAGAACAAGATCTGATCAACCACATGGAGCGCCCCTATGCAAACATCTAGCGGAAGTAAAACATATAGAGAAATCAGACCACTGCACAGAGGATTTTTAGGTGGTTCGGTCCTCCAGACCTACATCCACCCCACACTCAAACCGAGTGTGGCTTCCACTAGCTCACGCTAGAAACAGCAGACTCAGTTTGCAACAAATGCTGCCAAACAGCTTGACCAGGGGAACAGTCTTGTCACGCCCCGAGCGCGGAAGATACCCGGAGATGCGCGACGTGTCTATATCAATCATGTCAATCAGAGTGGTCGTGTATTCGACACAAAGACAGAGATGCGCAAAATAGCAAGATAACCCAATCCTTTATTTCATAATGGATAGGCTATTACAAATCCAATACTCTGTTTAATAAAAAGAAAAGTACATAGTTGACTCGAGAAAACTATAGAAACAACTAGACGACACTTGTAGAAGCTCTATCACTTTCACTCTTGACTATTCCCATCCGATTGACTTCCATCGTCGTCGGACTTACCTGAAAAGTACAAGGGACAAACGGAATGAGCGAACGCTCAGTAGGAAATTATATCTCAAGTACTAGCAAGGGGTTTAAGTAATTACATTTTCATGAATGCAATAAAGCTATGCATGCTCGCATAAAACGACAAGATAGAGAGAATGTAATATCAAGAAAATAAGATGAACTTAGTCATGAACTTTCAACAAGATAACAAGTTTATTCGAGATATTCAAGCAAGTACATTTAACAAGTCATGTCAAGAACTTTGGCTATCATGTATCAAGCAAGTAAATTACCCTTTTTCGGGCCACGCATTTCATTTCATGTCAAGTACGAGTCAAGTACAAGATGTGTGTGGAATGTCCAATCAAGCAAGTCAAGTACTCGGTATAATGCCAGATACCTTATCATTTTAACTCCCATGGGCACAAGTACTTTCGGGTGCTCCTCCCAGGACCAGATCGGGCCCTATATGCGCAGGCATTTATCATGTGTTTTGACATCCACTCTTGTTTATATAGCCAATATAGAATTTCAATCATCAAGCTTGTAGACACGTATGACAACTTTGACAGAATAGAGTCCAAAAATATGACAAGGACATAGAATGGCGATCATAACGGTATAATCACGATATCGATAAAACTAGGTAGAATATGGTTCCTTTAACTTAGGTACCATGACAAATCAATATGGACATTCTTTATATAGAATTGAGGTCCACATAAACATAAGATCAAGCAAGATACCCTCATTCTTATCATAGAATTGGGGTTTACAAGAACGACATGATATGGCATGATATCATCATCCCATTAAGAATTTCTTATGATATACTCTTTGTATAATCATAAGGGCCGGTATACCATGTTTCTTTAGATTGACATGGCAAAAACTGTGTAATGGGTTTTTAGGGTACAACCAGCTCAGTCGGCCTTGAGGGAATCCAAGGCTACGAGGAGTCTTACGGAGGTCTCTATGACTAACTCGCTAGTCCAAAGGAACAGAATGTCCAATGGAGAGCTTGTATGTCAATGAGAGTTGAGTGTGATCGATAAATCAACATGAAACGTGGGACTATACTCACGGAGTGGAGAATAGTGCCGATATATATATATATATATATATATATATGTATAATATGAAACCATCGGTAATAGAATCAGGATAAAATCAGTTTACAGTAAAATAATGACTTAAGTAAAGTCGTGTATTGAATAATTAACGCCTAACAGAAGGGCGTTTACATATATTGCCAATTTGCAGAATTTCCATTATTTCATTAATTTATCAAAAACACGCCTTTCCTGGGGGCGTTTCTTCAAAGTTGACGACTGCAGAGGCAGGCGTCTCATTATTTACATATTCGACAGGATATAATTATTCTCAGAAATTTATCAAAAACGCGCCCTTGAAAGGGGCGTTACTTTCTAATTCCATTTTACAGAATATGTGAATTTCAGGATTTTAACAGATACACGCCCTAGGAAGGGGCGTTACTTTTCCGATTCACGCCTTGTTCTGGGGCGTTAGAATATGGAAAACGACTTTGTCCAAGTCATGAATTTCAAGGAATTTACGATATTTTAATAAATAATATTTGGAGAGACAGGAGACATGTCATGGCAGTAAAATTTAACAGGAATTCACAGAGTCATGCAAGATATTAAAAATCATTATTTCATATGTATTGTAATTTTTAAACAGGATCAATTATTAATCACATGCGATTCTTATGAAATTAACGCCTGCGTAGAGGGCGTCAAATATTAAATTGACGACCACTAGCATGGTCGTTTCTTTTAAATTAGCGCCCTAATCAAGGGCGTTTCTTTTAAAATTTTACAGAAAACGTAATAAAATCTTATAAACAGTATGCATGCCATGCTCATATACGTATGTATAGATATCTTGCATTAATTCTTATTTGGGCTACAATAACTTGAGAAAATCCTACCTTTTGATTCGAAGACAACCGTGAGGGGTTTTGACTAGAAGAAGATGATGCTTTGCTACGCTCCTGAAGACAACGGCTACTGGATGATGGAAGAAGATGTTGGCTTCGATTGTAGAAGAAGAACTCTGAAGGTTATAGATGAGTCCCGATTGCAAAACCTATAGCGGGCACGTCAAAGGTATCAACATCTTTGTACTTAGTCGTTGGAGGCGAAGGAAGAATACTTACTGTTGTTCTTCACGACGTCCAAGCCTCTTAAACTGTAGAAAAGAAGAAGAAGAATAATCAATATTCTTCATGCATCATGGAAGAAGATTATCAGAAAAAAAAACTCACTGTTCGTCAACTTACCGTAGCAGGCGAATGATCAAATAGGTTTAGGGTTGGATCGAACAGGCTTATTTATAGGATATTGAAGTCCTAACAAGAGTAGGGTTTGATTGAGGGTAGTATATCCCTAATAGAGTCCTTACTCTAATAGACACTTACTAGATTAGGTTGATCTTCCCTGGATAAGCTCTGGGTTCGAACGGTTCACGAACTGAATTAACGCCTTAGGTCAGGGCGTGTATTCTTTAATTGACGCCTTACTTTAGGGCGTTTCTTAAAAAGCGCCTTGAAAAAGGGCGTTTCGTGTTTTAAAACACGCCCAAGATAGGGGCGTTTCTTTTACTTACCCATTTGGTCGCATGAGAACTGACGACCGTATGTGTGGGCGTCCTTTCTTTAATCACGCCATGGATAGAGGCGTTTCTTTATAAATTAACGCCTTAATAAGAGACGTTATTTTTAATTTGTTTTATTTCATCCAATTAACCCTATTCCTTTTATATATATATTACTTCTGTAATATATATGTTTTAATTCATTTCAATTATTCATTTATTAGGGTTGCTACAAGTCTCCCCTCTTCCTCCCAACCGGAGGGAACCACTAGTGACACCAGTCACTAGCAAACCAGAGACACACGGTCTCTCTTCCTCCAGACCTGGAGGGAACCCCTGGACTTGAATCCACAAGCCCAGAACCGGAGACTTGTCTCCCTTCCTCCAACCCGGAGGGGAAACCTAGAGACCCAAGTCTCTCTTCCTCTGAACCCCAGAGGGAAGCACAACCGGAGATAAATCTCCCTTCCTCCAACCCGGAGGGAACCCACAAGCGGCCCACCTGCTGCTTGCAACCGGAGGTATCAATCTCCCTTCTCCTGAACTAACAGGAGGAACCCCGACCTCTCTACAGAGTATCGGAAACACAGCAAACCAGAAAACAAAGGAAAAACAATAAACGAAAATGACTTCAGCAAAACAGAAAGCTGAAAGATGAAGTGCACAATGTGGCTCTCAACGGAGCTGACTGGCCTGGATTTGATCCACGGTCCAGTAGACGGATCTTCAGGTAAGATCTTCCTTCTTCTCCACGAGCTCTCTCGCTCACTCTCTATCTTTCTTTCTCTTTCTTCTGCTCTCCTCTCACTCTCTGCTTCTTCTTCTCTTCACACTCTTCTCGAGCTCTCTACCTCTCTTCTTCTCCTTCTACTCTTCTTCTTTCTCTTTTCTTCTTCTATCTGGATCGTGGCTCTCTGTATACGCTTTTCTTCTCGCCAACTCGATCGCCTTCATCTGTGGACGAAGGTCTCATATATATAACAGCAGCAGCAGCAGCAGCAGCATCAGCCACGACGTGTGACCTCCACATTTCCAGCCCTAATTATTCGGACCACATGGCAGTCTCTCAGCAGGCTTCATTCCAGCCTCGGATCACGTGCTGCCTTAAGCTTCACGATCAAGGCACCTGTAAAACAGAGTATCGGATAAGTCATCAATTTAGAGAGCAACTCTGTATAGATTATCAGAAGAACAGCACTTTAGAAGAAACCTGAACGAGGTTAAAACGAAACAACACGAAGTAACAAATAGCAACGATACGGAGACAACACGAGGACACAATAGAGAAAACGACACGAAGTCAGTAAAGACTCGATGTACAACAGTAAGTAACACGAAGTAAAACCATACAGACATAAACGATAACACGAGATGCAACTTGTGACAGAGATAACACTACAAAGAGAACTACACGCAGAAGATGAAAACAATAACCGACACGAGGTGAAAAACAACACGAGGACAACACGGGCTGACAGCAGAAACCGACACGAAGTGGTTGCAAACAAGTAAGACACAAGGTCTTCGTAAAGCAACACGAAGTGTGATCAAAGCGAGAACGACACGAGGTCTAATGAGAAAGACCAGCACGAAGACGGTGAAAACAGCACGAAGTGAAGAACAACGACACGAAGTATAGTGGTGACAAAAACACACACTACACAGAGAATGACACAAAGATGAAAACAACACTTAAGGCGAAGTTGACACGGAGTGAAAACGACACGAAGTCTGGGAGACACGACTCAAAGTCACAATAACGACAGTAACCAACACGAAGTGTGGTTACGAAACATGAACGACACGAAGTGTGGAAAACATGACACGAAAACGACACAAGGTCTGGAAACATGACACGAAGTCACAGAAACAACAGTAACCAACACGAAGTGTGGTTACGAAACATGACACGAAGTCACAGAAACAACAGTACGAAGTTATGAGAGGAAAAACGATACGAGGTCATGAAAACACAAGACAAAGACAAAAGATGAAATCGACACGGAGTGTAGGAACAACACGAAGATAGAACAGTGATTTGACACGAAGTCAAAATGTCAAGAAATGAAACGACACGAAGTCGAGAACAGTAATTGACACGGGGTAACACGACGACGTAGACACTAAAACAACACGAAGATGAAGACAAGGGAAACGACACGAAGTCTAACCTCATACAAGCTTTCCTGTTACGCATGGAAATCAACACGAGGTGTTGTAAGCTCATACGACACGAGATCTTTTCGTGTTAGTGAGGGGAAACAACACGAAAACTCAAGTACAGAAACAGCACGAAGAAGATGTACAGTCTGATGTACAGACTTTGAAGAGCAGTCCAAAGTATAGACTTCACGCTGTACAGACTTGGAAGACCAGTGTTGAATGTGTAGACTTGTAGTTTATCATGAAAGAAGGCCAGTGTACAGACTTGCTGTCCTCACAGCAGACGATGTAAACACTTAGCCTATGCAGACCAATGTACAGACTTTGGCAAAGCAAAAGGCTGTATAGACTTGGAGACCCAAAGCCATTGTATAGACTTTGTCTAAGACACGGCATGAGCTGACGTTGTATATACTTAGCCAATGCAAACCAGTCCGATGTATAGACTTAGACGAATGATGCATGAGACGCTCAATGTATCGACTTTGAGCTTGCTGTGCAGTGAATAGACTTAGGGCATAAACCCCACGAAGCACTGTATAGACTATGCACATAACATAAGTCTAACATAAACAATATATCAGTTGTACCAGTCATAGTCATGATGCAATCATCAAGGCACAATGTCATGAAAACACTATATCATTGCTATCATCAAAATACAATATCAATCATCAAAACTACAGCAATGAATGAATGCTTTATGCATCAGTTTAACATGTAACAAGACTGAACATCAAATATGTTAATCTAAACTGAGCAGCAAGATGACTGAACATTTGATAAACTCACATCAACAACCAATCATCAAAACCATCATCAAAACCACAGGGGCACAACAATCTCCCCCTTTTTGATGATGGCAACACTTTCAATACATTGAGTCATTCTGATGATGTGAGGCATTCTGAAGACTCAAATTATTCTCCCCCTTTGACTTCATCAAAAAGAAAATAATTTGAGAAGTTAAAGCATGCATAAAAGTTTAGACAAATTCTCCCCTTTGCAATACTCCCCCTGAGTATATGAATGCAAGGTCACAAATGATATGAGCATGATTCAGCATGACAAGGAATGCTCCCCCTGAAGAGATGCCAATTGATATGCAAGTGATGCATGACATGGAAGCTCCCCCTCAATAAGTGGACTCTTATGAGAAGGAGACCACAGGGGCAAACAAGAAGGGGTTCAGGTTAATGAGTCAATACCATGAGCAGAAGAGTTTCAATTAACAGATTTTTCAAGGATGTTCCAAACACAAGAAGTTCAGCCTGATTTTCAAAGAGATATCAATCTCATAAATCTAAAGCATAAGTTTTCAAAGTCTTCTATCATAAGGGCTTATGAATGACATTTATTGAACATCATGGTTTAAACGTGATGTATGCAGAGTTTATCAATAAAATTCTGTAATGATATCTAAAACCATGGTTTAATAAAAATGAACCAAGCCCTCATATTTATCTTAATTATCCTCCCTTTGTCTTACACAATCAAATCTATTGACTTCTTTCAGAATTACATGTACTAGTATTGAAATCAAGCAATTATGAAGTCATATGATTTTGTCTAGGGTTGTAGCAATTTGATTTTGGCATCAATATTCAGATATTTCAATTTATTCAGCAATTTTCCTTGCTACAAATTTTACGTGCTTTCTAGTTCAGTACACACCTTGTAACTAGAGGATATACCTTGATCAGAGGCCAATATCCCTAAGCCCTTAGTGTGACTAACTGTCATGCCTTATGTAAACAGAGTTAGCATTTACACATCATGACACACTACAGGTCAATTTTTAATGAGTGAATTGTATTTCTCAGTGTGCATGCCATTGCTCTGCCTGATTTTCAATGAATTCTCATTTTACAGAGTTAACTAAGGCACCTCATGACACAGTCCTTTGGACTTGTGTTTCTCAGTGACCAATGTCATTGCCCTGACAGATATTACCCTTTAGACATTTCAGAAACATTCATTTGCTTCAAAACAATATTAATCTCATGTACTTAACCAATTAAAGTCGTGTATTCAAAAGTGCAGATTTCAGGAGTTTTCACAAGACATAGCATGAAACAGATGGTTAAGGTTTATTAAACATGCTTCAGATATTTTTAAGAGATTTTAAAGCCAAACTCATTGAATACATTAAACTTAAACCACATGAGTTATTTCAGTCATTCATAAAAACGTATAATAGAAGATTTCTAGTTCAAGATTTTCAGATTTATGATCGAGATAGCCCATTGAAATCTTCATGAAAGACTGATAGAATTCTGAAGCCAAATGATACCAATTGATAGGAGAATTACCAATTGTTAAGAGAGATTTTTGAAGCATAAAGTTTTCAGAATATGATCAAGGTTTGTCAACAAAATCAATAAGAAAGGATATGCTATGAAATCTGACAAATGTATGCATTTGACAACCTATATGCAATGCATTGACTCCCCCTTACAATATGCATTTAAACATACATGCAAATCACATATATGCACTTCAGATGAGTAGAGTTCAGATGTATCAATTCAGACAATGCTGATGAGGAATGATTATGCAAACACAGAATTAACTTGCTATGCAACATACTGTCCTACATGCAGACTATGCACCAAGGATACATTAAACAAGTATGCAATCAATTCAGGTTTATGCATCCAATTCATGAGCATTTTTATCCTTTTTTCAGATTTTTCAACATATGATGCAGTTCACTGTTTTACATGAAGACTAGACCCATGGTACTAGGCGGAGGACTTGGTCCAAGGATCACCTCACACATGTCAGTAGCATCCAGACATACTCCATATGCCCTTCAACTTGTTCCATTTAATATACCATGATGATCATGTATGACAATGCAATCATAAAGCAGTCATTCATGCATTGAACAGCATCATTGACACATGTAATGACAATCAGTCTATACACAATCAGTCCAAGTGTGCATTCAATAACAAGCATGCAATGCATTAACATAAAACACATGCATGGACGCAGAGTCTGTATAGTGCATCAACCGTATATACTAAAGAAGCATTCAAATTCAGTTCAACATATAGTACGAGAAGAGCATCAGATATGCAGAGTTGAATTCAATAGCTGAGTCTGGAATGCAGACTGATCAACTAGACAAGAGAAGATCATACAACAACCAAGTAAATCAGCATGGAATTCTCATTTTTCATACTCACAAATTCAGATAATGAATTTAAAACAGATTTCAGAACTGACCTGAATTGAATCATGGGGTTTTCTTTTTGAGTGCCTTGGTTGACCCCTTTTATTTCTCCTTCCAAGGCACACCTGCAGCAAGTCAATCAAGTTGATCCTGCAGAGACCCAAGCAGTCTTGGGTCCTGCACTACCCCTATCAGGTTTCTTAGTAGGATAGTCATCAAATTCCATCAGATAGCAATTATTCATGGAATGACCAAGCCTTCCACAATATCTACATGACACCGCCGAATTAGCTGAAGTATGATGCCTATGTAGATGAGCATGAGTAATTCTTTGATTATCATGAAAATTTTTCTTTCCATAATCAGCTAGCCAACAGTTGGCAGCTTTGTGGCCTAGCTTACCACATTCAGAACATGTAAAAATCTTTCTTTTATATGCAACTTTATTTCTTCCAAAGTCATTTTTCTTTGTAGGAAATTTAGCATATTTGAAATTCTCATTCCTACCCTGGATATGCCAACAGTCTTTGACTGTGTGGCCATGCTTTCTACAATGAGAACATTGAAGGGAGTTTCTTCTAAACGACCCTGACCAGCATTGTGCAGCAACATGTCCTATTTTTCCACAGTTATAACAATCAATTTTCTTATCCCACGGGACATGCTTTCTAGCCTGATTGTTTTGAGCAGCTGCTAGGTCATCCTTTTCCATCAAATTACAATCATGCATCAAATGTCCGTGTTTGTGACAGTAGTGACAGATCATTTTCTTTCTAGATGTATGCGAGTGTGGGTGAGGACTGTGATCAATATGCATAGAGGAGTTCTTTCTATATGTTTTCTGTTTTTCATTCTCTTTCTGATTTTTGTACTGAGGTGAGAATGAGGTAGAGGGCTTTTCTTGTTCTGAAATTTTAACGAAAATAGTCTTCAATTTTTCTCCAAAAGCCTTCTCAGCCTTCTTCATGTCTGGACTGTAACCCAGTCCCTCCTTCTGAAAATTCACATTCGCACCAAGGAGCTTATTCAAATTGTCTCTTCCCTTAACAAATTTTGACAGGGAGTTTCTTAGATCTTCAATTTCTCTTTCCAAAGACACAATGTGGTCCTCACACAAAATGAGTTGATTTTCCAATTCATCATTCAGACTCTTCAGAGTCTCATTTTCTTGTGTCAATGTGAATTCAATACTCACTTCATTTTCTTTCAGAATAGATTTCCCTCTTTCAACTGTCAGCCATTTTTCAGAAAAAATAGTATTAAGAACCATTAGCTTTTTGTTTTGTTCCTTCAGATGAAGGTTTTCTTCAATCAGCTTATCTTGTAATTTATCGGTTTCCTTCTTCTGACTCAGTAGTGAATCATTTTCCTCCTTCAAGGAAGTGATTAGTTTCTTCTGTATATTATCATTAGAGTCTAAATCTTCAATCAATTCTTTCAAGAATGCACATTCATTGCAAGCAGAGTTATCAGAGCATTTTGTTTGAGCCTGAAGTTTTTCACATTGTTTCTTAAGGCATTCATTTTCGGATTTCACAATATCCAATTCAGAGCTAACACATTCAAGTTTTTTCATCAATTTTTCATTCTGATTTTTATGCATATGGAAATCAGATAAATAGGCGTCATGAGATTTCTGCATATTTGAACAATTTTCACATTGTGGAGTAGAACTACTTCGATCACTTTTATTTTTTAATTTCTTGTATTGTTTTCTTAATTGTTCATGAGACTCGAACAACTCAGCGTATGCATTCTCCCAATCATCTGAAGAGAAGTTTTCGAAGATGTTTACCTCCTCATCATTATCCTCTTCCTGATCATATGAGCTTGCCTTGCCATTATCATCTTCTAGATTATGGATGTTACTATAGTCTCCTCCATTTCCGACTAAGCACAGTCCACCTTTTTCCTCATGTATGGCTTTCACTTGAGCCATGATTTCTTTTCCTGTTGAGCAACCTGCAATACAAGGAAACATGTCAATATTTACTGAGTCTCTCAGAATATTAAAGACTTCAGTATTCTCTTTAAACTTCCTCATGTCCCTCCTAGACCATCTGGCCTCATCCTGAGGCACTTTGTGTGGGCCCTTTGATATGAGATTCCATAATTTAGGATTAATGGAACTCAGGTGAATGCCAATGCCGCCCAACCAACTGCTGTAATTTGAACCATCAAATATCACGAGAGAGGACATTTAAACGAACAATTTTAGAACAGTAGTTGTTCGATGAGAGATCCAAGCAGCAGGACAGACACACACACAGATAAGAAACTTCACACGATGGCAGGATCCCCTACAGATCGTTGGATCTGTTGAGCTAGGAACCCGCTCTGATACCAATTGTTAACTTCGGTGCAGTATTCAGAGGGGGGGTGAATGAATATAACCCTTTAAAAACCTTTACCCAATTAAAAGGTTATGATGCTCACTAACTATCTAGAGTGCTAACTAGACAGATGTATCAAATCTGAAAGACTAATTAGCAGTAGCACCATTCTTCCACTCAAATAAACTTTCGCTCACTCAACGGATTAAACACTCAGAACAAGATCTGATCAACCACATGGAGCGCCCCTATGCAAACATCTAGCGGAAGCAAAACATATAGAGAAATCAGACCACTGCACAGAGGATTTTTAGGTGGTTCGGTCCTCCAGACCTACATCCACCCCACACTCAAACCGAGTGTGGCTTCCACTAGCTCACGCTAGAAACAGCAGACTCAGTCTGCAACAAATGCTGCCAAACAGCTTGACCAGGGGAACAGCCTCCCCTCTTCCTCCCAACCGGAGGGAACCACTAGTGACACCAGTCACTAGCAAACCAGAGACACACGGTCTCTCTTCCTCCAGACCTGGAGGGAACCCCTGGACTTGAATCCACAAGCCCAGAACCGGAGACAAGTCTCCCTTCCTCCAACCCGGAGGGGAAACCTAGAGACCCAAGTCTCTCTTCCTCTGAACCCCAGAGGGAAGCACAACTGGAGATAAATCTCCCTTCCTCCAACCCGGAGGGAACCCACAAGCGGCCCACCTGCTGCTTGCAACCGGAGGTATCAATCTCCCTTCTCCTGAACTAACAGGAGGAACCCCGACCTCTCTACAGAGTATCGGAAACACAGCAAACCAGAAAACAAAGGAAAAACAATAAACGAAAATGACTTCAGCAAAACAGAAAGCTGAAAGATGAAGTGCACAATGTGGCTCTCAACAGAGCTGACTGGCCTGGATTTGATCCACGGTCCAGTAGACGGATCTTCAGGTAAGATCTTCCTTCTTCTCCACGAGCTCTCTCGCTCACTCTCTATCTTTCTTTCTCTTTCTTCTGCTCTCCTCTCACTCTCTGCTTCTTCTTCTCTTCACACTCTTCTCGAGCTCTCTACCTCTCTTCTTCTCCTTCTGCTCTTCTTCTTTCTCTTTTCTTCTTCTATCTGGATCGTGGCTCTCTGTATACGCTTTTCTTCTCGCCAACTCGATCGCCTTCATCTGTGGACGAAGGTCTCATATATATAGCAGTAGCAGCAGCAGCATCATCAGCCACGACGTGTGACCTCCACATTTCCAGCCCTAATTATTCGGACCACGTGGCAGTCTCTCAGCAGGCTTCATTCCAGCCTCGGATCACATGCTGCCTTAAGCTTCACGATCAAGGCACCTGTAAAATAGAGTATCGGATAAGTCATCAATTTAGAGAGCAACTCTGTATAGATTATCAGAAGAACAGCACTTTAGAAGAAACCTGAACGAGGTTAAAATGAAACAACACGAAGTAACAAATAGCAACGATACGGAGACAACACGAGGACACAATAGAGAAAACGACACGAAGTCAGTAAAGACTCGATGTACAACAGTAAGTAACACGAAGTAAAACCATACAGACATAAACGATAACACGAGATGCAACTTGTGACAGAGATAACACTACAAAGAGAACTACACGCAGAAGATGAAAACAATAACCGACGCGAGGTGAAAAACAACACGAGGACAACACGGGCTGACAGCAGAAACCGACACGAAGTGGTTGCAAACAAGTAAGACACAAGGTCTTCGTAAAGCAACACGAAGTGTGTTCAAAGCGAGAACGACACGAGGTCTAATGAGAAAGACCAGCACGAAGACGGTGAAAACAGCACGAAGTGAAGAACAAAGACACGAAGTATAGTGGTGACAAAAACACACACTACACAGAGAACGACACAAAGACGAAAACAACACTTAAGGTGAAGTTGACACGGAGTGAAAACGACACGAAGTCTGGGAGACACGACTCAAAGTCACAAGAACGACAGTAACCAACACGAAGTGTGGTTACGAAACATGAACGACACGAAGTGTGGAAAACATGACACGAAAACGACACAAGGTATGGAAACATGACACGAAGTCACAGAAACAACAGTAACCAACACGAAGTGTGGTTACGAAACATGACACGAAGTCACAGAAACAACAGTACGAAGTTATGAGAGGAAAAATGATACGAGGTCATGAAAACACAAGACAAAGACAAAAGATGAAATCGACACGGAGTGTAGGAACAACACGAAGACAGAACAGTGATTTGACACGAAGTCAAAATGTCAAGAAATGAAACGACACGAAGTCGAGAACAGTAATTGACATGGGGTAACACGACGACGTAGACACTAAAACAACACGAAGATGAAGATAAGGGAAACGACACGAAGTCTAACCTCATACAAGCTTTCCTGTTACGCATGGAAATCAACACGAGGTGTTGTAAGCTCATACGACACGAGATCTTTTCGTGTTAGTGAGGGGAAACAACACGAAAACTCAAGTACAGAAACAGCACGAAGAAGATGTACAGTCTGATGTATAGACTTTGAAGAGCAGTCCAAAGTATAGACTTCACGCTGTACAGACTTGGAAGACCAGTGTTGAATGTGTAGACTTGTAGTTTATCATGAAAGAAGGCCAGTGTACAGACTTGCTATCCTCACAGCAGACGATGTAAACACTTAGCCTATGCAGACCAATGTACAGACTTTGGCAAAGCAAAAGGCTGTATAGACTTGGAGACCCAAAGCCATTGTATAGACTTTGTCTAAGACAAGGCATGAGCTGACGTTATATATACTTAGCCAATGCAAACCAGTTCGATGTATAGACTTAGATGAATGATGCATGAGACGCTCAATGTATCGACTTTGAGCTTGCTGTGCAGTGAATAGACTTAGGGCATAAACCCCACGAAGCACTGTATAGACTATGCACATAACATAAGTCTAACATAAACAATATATCAGTTGTACCAGTCACAGTCATGATGCAATCATCAAGGCACAATGTCATGAAAACACTATATCATTGCTATCATCAAAATACAATATCAATCATCAAAACCACAGCAATGAATGAATGATTTATGCATCAGTTTAACATGTAACAAGACTGAACATCAAATATGTTAATCTAAACTGAGCAGCAAGATGACTGAACATTTGATAAACTCACATCAACAACCAATCATCAAAACCATCATCAAAACCACAGGGGCACAACACCCCTTTGTTGTTATTCATTTATACATCATTATTTGCATATTGATTGTTAGTTTTAGGCTAGAAATTGTATGCCCTCCGGTGCGCATAGGGTCATTCATATTTCATATTATAGTTGCATTTCCTACCTTGGTGTGTGAACCTCTCGTCTCCATATTCCTTGGGGCCGACTAGGTGATCACATCAGGGACCTCCATAAGTCCCCGCGAGCCGTGGATTCCCACACGGACGCCGGGTTGGGTGTACCTTTACCACACCGTGTCTAGGTTACATAAGTGAGGGAGAGTTCACACCTAGAGTTAACCAAGTCCCAAACGCCCTTCCTATTAGGAACCTGGTTGGAGAGAATACCTAAATTCAAATTATTAAGGTTCTAAAGGAGGAAACAAATAAAAATTGGTGCATCATTATAACTTGGTTGATTTTGAGTGCCTCTCATCACTTTCTTTGTCTTCATAAGTTTGGAGTCATTATTTTAGTGTCTCATTTTGTGTTTGTTTGTGTTGTTTATTTTGTGTCAAGGTATTCCATTGCATGTGGAGTTGCTTCCGGTCCTTAGATTCATCTTCTAGGAGCGATTCCTTCTTCACCTCTTATTCCAATCCTCTCTTTGAATACGCCATGTCTTCTTATGATCTTCCACGTTCTCATGAGGAATCCCTTCCTCAAGGTCTCTTGGAGGACCCACCTAGGGTCACCCAGTTTCAATCAGGAGAAGGGATCGTCCCTCCTCCATCTGCTATCACCATGGAGGGCACCCAGCCCTCCCTTACTTCCAATAATCCTACCGGCCAGATCTTGCAGATGATGGCCCAATTAGATCCGGCCCAACTTCAGGCCCTCTATCAGACCTTGCAGGGGTCCAATGCCCCATCTCCCACGATTGCACAAGGTCTGTCCAATATCTCTGTTTCTGGACCCGAGGTCTCACCCATTCCAATTGATCTTACCCCGGTCCAGCCCAGGACCCTCCAATTCTCCAATCTAGAAGCGGGCCAATACTCTGGCTTGGCCCATCAAATTCTTGATAAAGGGAAGACTGTTCTTCCCTCATTTACCCAGGCCAAATCTTATAGGCCCATCCCTTCAGTACCTCAGGTTCTTATCGGCCCATCCGAATTTTCTCACCCTCAGTAAGGGGCAGCCCAAGTCCATGCCAATCTGGGTCATCCTTCGGTCTACCCTACAGCTCCCCGCTTTGAGCCCACTCCTCTTGCTTTGCCTGCACCATCTCGGGAGCAAGAGCTCCTTGATAAATAGGCCGCTATGCAACAACAACTTGATTTTCTTCAAAAGCACGTTGGCCCTCAATCTTTGGGGGATGTTCCGGTTCCTAGCTTCCACAACATCCGATTCCCTCCACACTCCGAGCTCCCCACATATCGCAAATACGACGGGAACAGTAATCCGTTTATTCATGTGAGGGACTTTATGTATGAATCGGCGCAGTTCCAATATGATGATCGCCTTATGGCGTATTTGTTCCACCGGTCATTAGATGGAGTGGCTTTGGAGTGGTTCTATGCTTTACCACTCGAGGATGCCGAAAGCATTAAAGTGGTGA
Source organism: Amorphophallus konjac (assembly GCA_022559845.1). Taxonomy (NCBI): domain Eukaryota; kingdom Viridiplantae; phylum Streptophyta; class Magnoliopsida; order Alismatales; family Araceae; genus Amorphophallus; species Amorphophallus konjac. Next base: position 158,342,136 of record CM040121.1, read on the forward strand.
AAGAAAAATTCATTCAGAGGTTTCAAGACCGGGTCGGCCCGGAGTATTCTTTTACGGACCTGGTGGCCAAGAAAATGAAAGCAGACGAAGATTTTGCCGCCTATGCTGACAGGTGGACACAGATGGCCGCTCGCGTGCCGGGTCACATTCCGGAGGAAGAAAAAGTCAAGTTGCTCATATCAAATGCTACCCCTACCTTTCGCAACATCCTGGCCATGAATGACATTTCAAACATGCACCAACTATATAGCCGGGCGAGATTCATACAAACACAATTCAAGGACTCCCCCATCCATTCTCTTTTTGAAACCCAAAAGCCCAAATATCACAAGAAGCCTCAGGGGCCTGTCACTGAGGGAGTCCAAACAAATGAGCAGGTGCAAACCGTTGCATTCCCCTTCCAATCCGCGCCATTCCGCTTTCCATAAAACCCCCGCAATCCCCAATTCTCCACCCCACAGAATACCCAACCCACTTTCTCTACCCCACAAAACTCTCACCCTACCTTCGCCACTCCAAAAAACACGTTCCCCGCTCCACAACAACCTCCGCAATACCATAATGTCCCCCCACCCAATGGCTACACTAACAACAAGCGCACGGCTCCGAAGAGGGCCCAATACCCTCCTTTGCCCGAGTCCTTCACGGACATTTTCTCGACTCTTATGTTCATTAATGCCATTCAACTTCCTCCGGAACGGCCCAATTGGAACTTGACCGTCGATCAGACAAAATATTGCATGTTCCATAGGCAGCCTGGCCATACTATTGAGGGATATTTTCAATTCAGAGATTTGGTATATGACCTTCATGAAGGGAAACATATAGATTGGGCCGAAATGCACAATGCCATCATGAAAATAAAAGAGAAGAGAAGGCAACCGCAGAGGCAGCAAGTGCAGCAGCAACAAGCATCGCCACCACAGCAGCAGCCGCAGCAACCGCAACCTATTCAAGACTTGGGGATCCATCAAAACCCCATGCCGAATCATCCTCCCGCTCCGCAGCCGCAACCCCCGGCACCGGCCCAAGTTAATCTCATCCAACCCCCGACTCCCGACGCCGGGTGGTCTTATGACGATGACGCGTCAGTACAACGGCTCGTGGCCCTCCACCATAATCACCGTAGCCTTCCTCCCTCTGTCATCCTCCCACTTAACCAACAAACCCCACCATCCTCCGCATCCACTAAACCCCTCATCCTACCATCCACCTTCCCCGTTAACCCGTCTATCCCTACTCCACCACTGTCTACATCCGCTGCCACCACACCTTTACCCAACCATTCTCCCATCATCCTCCTTCCATCTACCTCTACCCCGTCACCGATACCCGCACCAATTATCACCCCGCCCTCATCAAACCCTTCACCTATCATCTCCACTACGCCTTTCCCTGCGCCACTCATTCACTCTAATGGGCCCGTTAAGCCATTTTTTTTTAGCTCATCTAATGCCGTGCCAGCCCACAATCTTGCCCTGCGGAGCGGGCGTTTGTTTCATAGAAATTATCCTTCCACTAGTGCACCCGCACCTAATCCCCAGTCTCCTCAACAGGTTGTTGATCAAGAGGAGGCAGACCCGCTGCCGGGGACACAATATGATTTGTTACAACATCTTGATAGAGTACCTGCAAAGATCTCTATCACCTTTCACCAGGAGGCACTCAGAAGTTTCTTACAGAAGGTGATCATCAATGAAGATATGGCAGTAGATAGCCTGTCGACAGCTCTGGCTACAATCTCAAAAGGGCCAGCAATTACATTTTCTAAAACTGAATTGGCACCCCCGGAAGCAAGACAGATGCCGCTATGCATTTCCATAACTCTGAACAAAGTCAGCATAGATGCGGCATTGGTAGATACAGGGCGTCTATTAATGTCTGCCCCCTCAGCACCCTAAGAGCCTATAATTTATCTGAAGATCTGTTAAGACCGACCCCTACAACTATAGCAGTATATGACAACTCCCAAAGGGCATGTCATGGGGTGGTCACTATTCAGGCCGAGCTTGGGCCTCTCACTATGCCGATTGAATTTTATGTCCTGGACATCGACCCTATGTTCAAGGCTATCTTGGGTCGTCCGTGGATCGACAACCTTAACGTCATACCATCTACTACCCACCAATGTCTCAAATTCCCTTTCCAAGGGAGGGTGGTTAAGGTGAAAAGCATGTCCACCGCCCAGTCTGTAAAGGCCATTTTTGATAAGATCTTACCAACACTATGGCCTAGCAATCGGCATGTTATCTCAGTGCTGGATTTGAACTTTCCATGGGCATATGCACCACGCAAGCCCGTCTCTGCAGCAGTAAATGTCAAAGTGACGCCCCAGATTCGAGATTCCAAGGGGTGGGACATCATATTAAAATTGGGCTATCAGCCGGGGAGAGGCCTCGGTGCACAGCAACAAGGGCGGACCAAGCCGGTCCCCAAAGGAAGAAAGATGAATAGGAGGGGCCTCGGCTATCAAGAGTCTTCATTCTTAATTTTGGGTAATTCTGGGCCGCTGACCTAGGACTATCGCCAGTATTTTGTTAAAGGCCCTCTTCAGCCAGGCACATTGAAAGCGTCTCCAAGTAGGCCAAAGGAAGAAAACATAGCCCATACAGTCGACAGCTCGCCATTGCTGCCTAAGGGGCTGGTCGACGACATGATCAATTTCAGCCAAGCATTTGAAAAGTTGTTTTATGAAGAAGAAAGCTGCCAGACGAACCAGGAGGTGCGACTTGTGTGCTATGAGCCAAAGAAGCCAGTTCATCACTCGCAAGAAAGGGGGAGTTCACCCATCATATTTACTTGGTCTCCTTCTCGCCTATTTTCACTATTCCAAAAGCTGGCATCCATACCTCGCTCACCTCCTATCTTGATCAATCCATTACTCCTTGAACTGCCAACTGATTTCATCATTGTCTGGACATGCACGTGCTATCCGCCAGTCGATCTTTCCACTCCTTTCTTCTCCTCCTCCGATCCCTTCCTCGACATCTTCTGTCCATCTAAATATCCCCTCAGGCTCCCTCCTCCACCTTCCTCTCCCTCTTGCTACATGATATCCACTGATCCACTCCAAAAAAAATGCCAAATTTAAGATGGAGATCTCAGTGGAAGATTACGCTGTCTTTTCTTCATCATCCTCCCGGGGGCATGAGGCCCCTGCTGCCTCCTTCCCATTAGATTTTCTTTCTCCTAGGTTAGACGTAGGGTCCGTCCGGTCTAGGGTAAAAGAGTCTGTTAGGTTTAGAGAAGTAGGGTCTTGTTCTAGGTCGTCCAACCCTTCCTTACCTGAGCCACGCCCACTTGCGTGTTATTCTAAATCCGTTCCTGATAGGTTCTTACAGGATCTAGCTCAGCGATGTTACGCTCTTCTGAAGTGCCCAGAGTTCATCGCTACGGCGATTGTGATAGAAGAAGATGAGGAGCAAGAAGGGGTGTGGAGCGATGACGGACTAGGTGTGTATGAAATCATGGATGAAAAAGACTTGGTGGATCCTGAGGACAGTGATGTAGATGACACCGCCGATCTGTACGCACAAGGACTAAAGAGATTTGACGAACCGTCGTCGGTAGTGGATGAACCTACAAAAGAAATAAATCGGGGAACCGAAGAAGACCCCAGGCCCATCATTATTTTTGCCAATCTCCCTCCAAGGGTTGAAGAAGATCTAATCAAGGTTCTAAGGGAGTATTGCGATTCTTTTGCCTGGTCTTACGAGGACATGTCGGGTCTTGACCCCTCTTTGGTAGAACATCGACTCGTACTTAAACCAGGGGCAACACTCGTGAAACAAAGATCAAGAAGATTTCACCCCCACATGGCCTTAAGGATTAAAGAAGAGGTCCATAAATTGTACAAGGCCAAGTTCATTAGAGTCGTGTTATATCCTCAGTGGGTGACGAACATAGTCCCTATTATCAAGAAGGATGGAAAGGTGCGCATTTGCATTGATTTCAAGGATCTAAACAAAGTATGTCCCAAGGATGATTTCCCGTTGTCTCATATAGATATTTTGGTGGACAACACCGTCGGGTACGAAGTATTGTCATTTATGGATGGTTATTCAGGATACAACCAAATCCGTCTCGCTCCCGAAGATCAAGAGAAAACCTCCTTCACCACGCCCTGGGATACATATTGCTATGTGGTCATACCGTTTGGTTTGAAGAACGCGGGTGCCACTTATCAAAGGGCGATGATGGCTATATTCCACGACATTATGCATGTCTATATGGAGGCCTACGTAGATGATATCTTGGTGAAGTCGAGGACTAAAGAGGAACACCCCACTATTCTGGCTAAGGTGCTCCAGAGAGCTAAGGAGTACTAATTAAAAATGAATCCAAAGAAATGTGTTTTTGGAGTCTCTTCAGAGAAATTGTTAGGCTTCATAGTTAGCAAACGGGGAATTCAGATCGATCCTAACAAAGCAAAGGCTGTCATGGACATGCCTCCGCCTAAGAACATCATGGAACTTCGAGGATTGATTGGACATTTACAATTTATTAGAAGATTCATATCCCAACATTCTCAAAGGTGCCGACCATTTTATGAATTGCTAAAGGTGGGGGTCAAATTTGTCTGGAAAGAAGATTCTCAAAAGGCCTATGAGGATTTAAAGGAATATTTGACCAATCCCCTGGTTTTGCAACCTCATGTCCCTGGGAAACCCCTAATCCTATACATTTCTGTCATCGAGGACTCCTTAGGGGCGGTCTTAGCACAAGTAGATGATGAAGGCAAAGAGCGGGCAGCTTATTACCTCTCTAGGTTATTTAACCCGACAGAGACCAAATACACTGCCATGGAGAAGACTTGTGCCACCTTAGTGTGGGTAGCTCAGAAGCTAAAACACTACTTTTTGGCCCACCCAGTTAGGTTAATCTCTAGAATGGACCCAATTCGTTATCTCCTAGAAAAGCCTGTCCTTTCTAGTAGGTTAGCTCGCTGGCAGAGCTTCCTCTCTCAGTTTGTTATCACATTTATTATTCAGAAGATGATCAAAGGATATGCCATCGCTGAGCATCTTGCCCATCTTCCCATCCCCTGCACAGACTCTATTCAGGATGATTTCCTTGATGAGCATCTCTCTGTTCTTACCCATCATCCCTTTTGGTCTCTGCACTTTGACGGTGCACTCAACTCACAAGGCCGAGGGATAGGCGTTGTTCTCCTCACTCCGGAAGGGGTCACGATTCCCTTTGCTTATCAGCTTCGCTTTTCTGCTACCAATAGCATCGCCGAGTATGAGGCTCTCCTGGCCGGATTGAAGCACTCATATCTTTTGGGCGCGCGTTACTTGAACATTATAGGAGACTCTCAGCTTGTCCTACGGTAAGTTCTGTCCACTTACCGCACCTGTGACCCAAAGCTCAAGCCATATCAGGATTTGGTCACTCTATTGGCTAGGAAATTCCGTAAACTGATCTATATCCATATTCCGCGATCTCAGAACATTCTTACCGATGCGCTGGCGTCGCTCGCCTCCTCCTTGTCTTTCCCTCTCAGTCGGAGCACTGAGACTATCATCATTCAGAGATTGGACGCACCCTCTCTTCAGGATCCTTGGTTCGCCAACCTTAGGAAGACTGTAGAGGCTAAGGCTGAGAAGAAAGATTTAAAGGAAGTATCCCTAACTGAGCTAGAAGAGATCTTGGAGGAAGAAGAATTGCCATGGTATCATGAAATTGAGCTATACTGCAAAGATGAGTCATTCCCTGAAGGGGCAAATGCCGAGCAACGTAAGGCTATTAGAAGAGCCGCCTCAAGGTACACTATTATTGCTGGAGAATTGTACAGGCACGCTCTTAACGGAATGCTCATGAGATGCTTAGATGATGATGAAGCATGGAAGGTGGCCGAAGCAGCCCATTCTAGTGAGTGTGGAGGTCATGTTAATGGTCAGGCTCTAACGAAGAAAACCCTTAGGCAGGGTTATTATTGTCCCACTCTAGAGGAAGATTGCTCCCTCTATGTCCGAAGGTGTCTTAAATGCCAACTCCACGCTGATAAAATCCATGCTTCAGCTTCATCTCTTCTTGGCCATTCTCTATGTGGGCTTTCGACATTGTCGGCCCGCTAGGTGATCCCAATTCTCAGACTAAATAGAAATCCTTCATCCTCACCGCCACTGAGTACTTCACCAAGTGGGCCGAAGCAGAGGCGTACGCGGAGATCAAAGCAACCACGGTATGTCGCTTCATCATGAAGAATATCATCTCGCGGTTCAGAGTGCCAAGCAGCATCGTCACCGACAATGGACCCCAGTTCATCTCTCAAGAGCTCCAAGACCTTTGTAAGAAGTTCAATATTGCATTACATCATTCGTCACCATATTATCCTTAAGGCAATGGTCAAGCCGAAGCTACTAATAAAACCCTTCTTAAAATCATAAAGAAAACATGTGAATCTCACAAATTTTCTGTTAGCCTGAATGACTAGTGGAAGCTCTATAGGCTTACCGCACCTCCGTCTGTACTCCTACGAGGCAAACCCCCTATACTCTCACTTACGGGATGGAGATGGTGCTCCCATATGAGATCTTGATCGCTTCCCTGAGGGTACAGCTCGATAAGGAACTTAATCTCGATGAACGTCGAGAGGCGTTGCTCGCCCAGTTGGAACTCTTAGATGAGAAGAGGATGAATGCGACCGTTCACGTGTCCGTTTATCAAAAGAGAGTTTCACGTTATTTTCAAAAGAAGGTAATCGAGCGTAAATTTCAAGAAGGTGATATGATTTTGAAATGAAAATTCATTAGGTCTAGAGGTCCCAGGTCTAAATTACAACCTAACTGGGAAGGTCCGTTCGTCGTTAGAGAGGCTTATCCAGGGAATGCGTATCGCTTAGTCAACACAGAAGGTGAGGAGCTATCTCATGCTTGGAATGGGTTGTATCTTAAGCGTTTCTATCCTTAGAGTCAGGCTAATGAAAGCCTGGTAGCGAACTGTCCCCTTTCCTCGATCATGAAGGAGAATCCCGAGTTTGGCAAATCACACACTTCACGACGTCCCTGGTCAGGTTCCCCAGTTATGTAAACATTGTTTCTCACTACAAGAAAATTGACCTTTACCTACGTTTAAAAAATGTAGGTATAGGTCCAAAAAATGTAGGTAAAGCCTTTAGCCACATTTGTTTGCCACACTTTTAAAATGTTGCGCTTGCTCGCTTGACTATAGGTTATACCTACGTTTCTATGAAACATAGGTATAGTTCGACCTATCCCTACGCTTTGAAAGCGTAGGAATAGTTAACCAAAAAGCGTAGGCAGATATCAACCTATACCTACACTTTGAAAGCGTAGGAATAGTCTAATAAAAATGTAGGTTAAAAACATATATACACACGCATATAAGAGGATATACCTACATTTATGAAAACGTAGGTATTTCCTTTCACCACGTAGTAGAAGAAACGTTTGAATAAGGATTAGCATCACTTATTAAAAAATATAGGAAAATGATTTAACGTCGGTTAATAAAAAATGTAGGAATATGTTTTCTTTTTAAAAAAAATCCTATTAGTATATGTACTCTCATCACCTATAAAAATACATCCATTCATGTTCACATTAATTGATTGTCTCACTCACATCCATGTTCATCAACACAAAATAGACATTCATGTATTCACATGTATTCATCCATCCAAAACATACATTCATGTACTCACATATTCATCCACGAAGAACATACATTAATTTACTCACAGATACTGATTCTTGAACCACTATGAAAAAAATCTGACAAAAGGTAATTGTTCCCATCAATTATTCATAAGTCAAGGTCAATTATAAATGATTAACATCCTGCATAAATTAAAAAGGTAGGAAAAATATTGAAGAATGAACATCTATATCACCTTGCCCCTACCCTTATGTAGGGCTCTCATTTTACAGCTAGCCACTACACAGCAAGATTATCATTCTCTTTATTTGTTCTTCTTAGGTCAATCGGGTGTGGATACAACGGGGAACACTCAACCTTGCGAATCCATTTCACATCATCTACATGGAACAAAACCAAAAGTAAACCATGGTTGAAAAATGAAGACCCAAAACTCATATCCAAAAAATAAAATGAAATCACACCACAAATTCATAATCAGATGTTGATCAATGTAAGCATCAATACAAAAGTGGAGAAAATTGACTGAACAGTTCAATAAGAAACTCCAAAGAGGAATAAGTACTTTGAATAAAGCCTCTTCATGAAGACAACCATTTAAGGCTTTAACATACAAAGAAGACCTACTTTCTCCATGAAGACATCCAGGCTTTGCTGAATGTGCAGGCTGTTGTCTACCTACATACCATGGATGATCACATACAATGTAAGCTATAATAAAACGTAAGTTGAAACACTGGTTTAAGAAACATTTCATCACTTTTTGTCTAAATATGTGCTCTTTTGCACGCAATGTGAGCATTCTTAATGATATGTTTGTAAAGAATTTTTCATATTTTTCATTTTCTTATAGGCTAGAATAGGGGGCATCCTAGACAACCCTAGATCAGTCTGGATCGGCCATCTCGGGTCAGCACAGAGCTGGTAGATCCCATGCCTAATCCTAATCCTTGGATCCTTGTATTTTAACAGAAGACAACATCCATAATTACTACATGTGAATTTTTAGTCACCTAGTTTGCACTATGAAATTCATGAGAATCTGTAAAGGAAACATATTACATGATATGATACTTAACAGAAAGAATTCCCCAGCCAGTTGGTACAAATGCTAGGATGCAAGCAAAGATATCGATAACAGACAAGCGTGTAATTACAATTGCCACAGCTATTCCAGCTATTGCAAGCATGAATGAGACACCTTGGATGAAGCGCAGCAGTAGCTGGAAATTCACAAACACCTTTTGACTGAAAGTGAATACCTGAAAAATCACAAAGAAATACCAATACATATAACAAAAAAATAGAAGAAAATGGAGACGTTCTTTGAATGTTTATTTCTGTGTTTGGTGTAGCATTTACCTGGAATAGAATGAATAGCACAGCCAGTACAATCCATGATATCCAGTATACCTGCAACAACAAAGATTATGTCAGAAGAAGGCACAACAATCTGCTTCAGTTTACAACCTTATTCCATTATCTATATTCTCCGTGATTGAGGTAAGTGTTCGACATTTCTCATTGAGTGCTTACTACTTCAAATTCCCAGCAGGAACTTGTTTCACAATGAAACTCTCCCTTCATGCTGGATGAGTTATTATCTATGATCCAGTGGACAACTCTTTATTTTATTTTTTTTGGAGAAGTGGATGGTACCACTGATATATTGAGGACAACTCTTTATGAAAGGAAGCTATGTCAGACAATGCATCCATATTGAACTTGATCATACATGTTGACTCTCCACTTTGGTGTCTCTTAAGTATCCATAAGTGATTTGAACGAATACCAAAATTTGATGATTTGATGGCTATCACATTTCACACAGTTTACATTCTAAACAAAATCTTAACTGATTTTACCTCAACATACCTAAGTACAAGATAATGGTAGTAACTTATGTACCACTTGTTTCTTGTGGCAGTTCATCATGTCATACACACATGACCACATCTGTCCGTGCATGTGTATCACAAGCTTTTACTAGCAATGACACAAAGGCTGGAAGGCTTCTTCTATGGGTATCTCACTATTTCAGTAACACTGGATGTCCATAGTCCAGGAAAAGTAAAAACAACTTCTGAAAAAGGGGAATTGCTCACATGACTGCCTGCATATATCACTACGGATATGTGAAGACAATCTATGCTATCAATTAATATGTTCACAAATGCCAATCGTTTTAATTATGCACTTAGTTGTTTTAGTATGAAAGGTGGCATGCTAAGATAGATGTTATTTTGGTGGTGAAAATTATATTGTTTAATCACAAGTATCAGTTAGTCTAATATGGTACTAGACGCTAAATGTAAGAACTCCAAGAAACAGGCTCCCAAAACTTCACAATACATCAATTTTCATCACATCGACACTATATTTAGCATACTTCCTCTCTGTGTTCAACTCAAAGTAATAATTAATAACTATACCATTTACATATCTAGATTCAAACTTTGAGCTTGTATCATAACTTTTGCTTATTCATACTCAAAGGGTTAAGTGAATTTCCTGCAACAATCCATATAAAGGTATAATTCATTAGGTAAGTCTAAGATTCATGTGTCTTTAAGCAGGAAGACAACTTTGCCCCTTTGTACCTCTAGACATAACAAATAGCCTTTGTGACTTGCAAGGATCTTCATGATTAATATGTTTTTCACATCCTAAAAGAACATTTCGTGGGGGACCACAGGTGAGCAAATAAAACTTGAAAAGAGCCTTAGGATTTAACATGTGAGAAACAGGTGAATTGTGAATCATGTTCAACACATTTCCACAGTATATTTTGCTGCCCAGAAGAAAGCATTACCTTAGATCTCAAATCTTATAATCTCAAGGTGAGTTACGGTGAGCCAACAAAAGAGTAAAATAATACAACTATAGAAGTTCAGCGGCAAAACACTCTCCTAACAAATACAAGTTTAAGAATAAAAGGACGTAAAGAAATTCTTGTGATAGAGGGCTGCTACCTTCAATGATGTGTCTGTTCCAGCCAAATTAATGCAGCTTGTACACAACACCATATTGAAACATGAAAAACCTTAAACTCAATATAGTATCTAATATTCTTCCACGTAGGGTATGAATATGTGCCTGGATGGCAGTAATAAACCATAACTGTTAAGATTCAAAATTTTGAATATGAATGAAATTCCAGTGTCAAAGATGAAGAAGAATAAAAGTTGAACTATCATTGTGCTCTACCATCTAGGATGTCAAATAAGAAATGACCTTTATTAGTGCAGCACTAGACAAACTTACATATTAACTGCTTGTTGTCCTGCTGAGTTGGCAAGCAAGAGGTGGTGAATTGATTGCTGGTTAAATAAAATATTTGATTGGGCTAGATCCAGAAATTAAATTAAATTTTGAGGAAAAAACACAGATCTAGAACGAAACAGTCAGATATAGAAGATGTTGAACCCCCTCTTTGAGTAAATGCTTAAATGCGATGGCTTTTGATGATGACCAAACACTACATGTATTTATATTTCCTTTGAAGTGCTCTAGCATAAAAAGTATTGCAAAGATCAACAATCTTGTTGAAGTCTTGGAGCTTCGAAGGTTAAAGAACAACCTCAACGGTTAAGCTTTTTAAACTCAAATTACAAGGCTACATCTAATTCACAAGTTATGTCTTTATAGGGCAAGGAACGTGCATAAGGACTTAAGGAGCTCAAGGACGGTCGGTGAGATCCACTTCAACTTATTGGCCCTTGATCTTGTGATTTAATGTTCATTATTTTTAATCTCAAGGATTATATTGGTTTGGGTCTTATCTAAGCTTAAATGTATTGGGTTTTTATTATTCATGTCTTAAAAACGTTCCCTCTCATGTTTTAAAGGACCCAACTTGAAACCCCCTGACTTGTTCTTGGACTTAGTGGCCTTTTAATCAACCTTTTGGAAGTTCTAGAACAAGGGTCGACCCATTGGGTCGACCCCTATGCTCTTTAATCCTGAAACAGAATCGGTTACTGAAAGGGTCGACCCATTGGGTCGACCCCCAACCGCAAGGGTCGACCCCTGATAGCATGGATTTTACACCCGGCGGGTTCCTTCACCACACCTGCAAGGGTCGACCCCTGATAGCTTTATTTCCAAACCCGCGCGGACAACCCCTGAGGGTCGACCCCAAGGGTCGACCCATTGGCCCAGAACCCATTAAACCCTCACGAGGGTCGACCCCAAGGGTCGACCCTTTCAGATACGGACCTGAGCCATCTTCTTTGACTTGCGTGCACATGCACCAAAAGTCATACCAATCAAACCCAACATCCCTAAAACGTTCCAGGAATTGTGGATATGGTCTCTAGGGTGTCTTTGAACGTTCCAAACTCTTTATATACATCTTATTGGGGTATGAAACCCTAAGGAAGAGAGGGATCTAAAGTTGTGTTATTTTTCTAACCCTTGTGAGTGCAGGTTCGCAGCAGCAGCTCAAGGGCCTTCTTCCACCTTGTTCTGAACCTGAAAGTGAAGGGAAGAAGCTTGAATCAAGCCTCCACATCATCCCCAACAGCAAGCTGCGTGGGATATTAAAGCTGCAACCTTGTTTGTGCGACATAGCTTCATTCTTCCTCAAGGATCGATCTTCCTCCTGCAGAAGCATTTAATTACATTCAAGGAAGAAAAAGGGGGAGCTCCAACCACGATAAATCATTCTTCACTCCTTATTCTCAGAATCATTTAGTTTGAACTTGAGCATTTGTTGTAAAACTTGATTCAGATTCTTGTGTGTGGTGTTCGTGTTCGGAAACACGAACGTGTGTGTATATGTGTATGGCAGCCCAAATCGGGTGCCGTGTGTGTGTGTTTGTTGTTTTACACAGCGTGTGTGTGTGGCTCACTTCATAGTGAAGTCTTAATCCTCACTGTGAGGGGTGGACGTAGGGGACACTTCAGTGTACCCGAACCACCTAAAAACTCCGTCTGTTGCTTGTGGTTTGATTTTTCGGATTCATTGTCGAGTGGGCTTCACGGTGAGTTGAGCATACACCACTTCCTTAATCAAACATATACCCTTATTTTCACGCATTCACAAGTGTGATCATGTTCGTGTGAGGCCAAGTGCTTGTGTGCTTAATTAACTTAGTTTCCACTTGGAAGAAATTTTTAATTGGCCAATCAATTAACCCCTCCACTCTTGATTGCCACCGTTCGGGACTCAACAATTGGTATCAGAGCTTTGGTCTCTGTTTCACTCGACCACACGGTCGTAGAGCGGATCCCATTATATGGCAAACAAGGGGATGATGCCCGAAGGGCATTCGATCCAAAGACCCCCGTTCTTTGATGGATCAAATTACCCTTATTGGAAAAATAAAATGTATATTTTTCTACGAGCCCAAGACTATGACGTGTGGCGCGTCATTAGCAAGGGTCCGTACACTCTGTCTCAAAATGAGGATGAGTGGGATGATGAGGATATAAAGAAGTGTTCAGCAAACTTCAAAGCCATGAATATAATACAGTATGCCATTCATCCTAATGAATACTCACGTATTTCCATGTGTTCTTCTGTGCAGGAGATGTGGAACAAGTTGCGGTTAATCTATGAAGGAACACCGGAAGTAAAGGAAACTAAGGTGAATCTGTTAGTCCGGGATTATGAGTTGTTTATGATGAAACCAGAGGAGTCCATTTCTGATATGTTTGCAAGATTGACGGAAATCACGAATGGATTAAAGGGCCTTGGTAAAGAGTATTCCGACAAGGAACTGGTCAGAAAGGTACTAAGATCCTTGTCACCACAGTGGCATACAAAGGCCACTGTAATCGAGGATTCAAAGGATCTTAGCACTTTGACTCTGGATGAGTTGATAGGCTCCTTGATGACTTACGAAATCAACATCAAAAGGAACGAGGACGATCACAAGAAAAAGAAGGTAGTCACACCATTGGCCCTAAAGGTGAACCCACAAGAATCAGAGGGCAGTGAAAATGATTCCAGCGGCAACACCGAAGATGAGGAGCTGGTTGCCATAATCACAAGAAGAGCAAGAAGATTCGTCAAAGGAACAAGAAAGTTCGGTGGTCAATTTAGAAAAGGACCAAGGAAGCAAGGTCCCAACAGAGGTGAAAGTAGCAAGAAGGAAGAAGTTATTTGCTACGAATGTAAAAAACTTGGTCATATGCGGGGTGAGTGCCCCGATCTCATGAAAAAATTCAAGAAGCCAAAGGCCATGGTGGCCACATGGAGTGATGAAGACGAGGTCGAGTCCGAGAAGGAAGATGAACTGGATGAGTTGGTTCAGAATTTGTGTTTCATGGCAAATGAAGATGACGCCAATGAGGTAAATTTTGAAACTGAATCTCTTACATGTGAACAATGGCAGATTGCTTATGAGTCTTTGTATGAAAAATGTAAAAAATTCAGATCTGAAAATAGAAATCTGAAAAAGAAAATTGATCATTTTATGCATGCTGTAAAGTCTTGTGAGAATTGTCATGCTTTAAAATCTGAATCTGAAAAGTTGAAACATGATAATGAAATTCTTGTGTCTAAGATTGAGTTATTTGAAGATGAGAGTTCATGCATGCGAGAGGACCAAGCCACCTTTACCAAAATGCATGAAGACTTGAAAATAGATTTAGAACAAGAAAAGTTGGAAAGAAATGCATGTATTCAAGCCAAAGAAATGGCCGAAAACAAGACTCAATCATTAAAGCATGAAGTCAATGAGTTGAAGGATGCTATTGCCATTCTTGAAAAAGGAAAAACATTACAATCTGAAACGCATTCAATTCATTTGTCTCCCAGAAGTTCATCTCCATCCTCGTCAAAAACACATGTGGATAATTCATTCATGAATGTAGGCAGAAGGAGAAATAGGGATAGAGCCATTACTTGTTTTTATTGTGGAAGGTTGGGCCATGGCATGTATGATTGTAGAATTCTAAAATTTGATGATGAAAGCTTTGCTAGAATGAGAAATAGATCATACACATCTCATGTCTCTAACCATCGTGGACCCAAGCTTGCTTGGGTACCAAAATCCGCATAAGTACTTGTGTTGTGCTTGCAGGTCTGCTTGAGAGCTCAAAGGAATAGATGGTACTTGGACAGCGGATGCTCTCGGCACATGACGGGAAACAAAGATTTATTTGCGGACCTGCATGAAAAGAATGGTGGGATAGTAGCATTTGGTGGTAACGACAAAGGCAAAATTGTCCGAGAAGGTAAGATAGGTAAGAATCAAAATTATGCAATTGAGAATGTCTTGTTAGTGAAAGGGTTGCACCACAGTCTTCTAAGTATAAGTCAATTATGTGACAAAGGATGCAACGTGATTTTTTATTCTAACCACTGCACTGTTGTGAATCAAAATACTCATGAGATAAAGTTCATTGGTTTTAGGTATAACAATGTATATATGATTGATTTGGATGAACCCTCTCATAAAAATCTGTATTTTATTGCAAGGAGTTCTGATGATACTTGGCTTTGGCATCGCCGACTTGGGCATGCCAGTTTTAATGTCTTGTTGAAATTGTCCAGAAATGACCTTGTGGTTGGATTACCTAAGTTGAAGGCAGTTGATGAAGGAGTATGTGGGGCGTGCAGCATGGGTAAGTAAACAAGGACATCATTCAAGTGCAAGAATGATGTAACCACATCGAGGCCCCTTGAGTTAATCCACATTGACCTTTTTGGACCAAGCAGAACACATAGCTTGGGTGGTAAACCGTATGGATTTGTAATTGTGTATGACTACTAAAGATTTTACTAGGTATATTTCCTTTCCCATAAAAATGATGTCCTGATGGAGTTTGAAGCATTTTGCAGGGTAGTTCAAAATGAAAATGGGTGATGCATCAAAGCCGTGCAGAGCGATCATGGTAGGGAATTTGATAACAATGAGTTCAATAACTTTTGCAGGGCTCAAAGCTATATGCACGACTTCTCCGCACCAAGAACCCCTGAACAGAACGGAGTTGTTGAAAGGAAGAACATGACACTGATTGAGATGGCAAGAACCATGCTAAATGAGAACAACTTGCCGAGGTACTTTTGGGCTGAAGCAGTGAACACTGCCTACTACATAGTCAACCGTGCCATGGTAAGACCATTGTTAAAGAAAACTCTCTATGAGCTGTACCGAGGTAAGAAGCCAAACATCTCTTATCTTAGACCTTTTGGCTCTATTTGCTACATTCACAATAATGGTAAAGTAGACCTGGCAAAATTTGATCCCAAAAGTGGTAAAGGTATATTTCTTGGGTATTCTCTTAGCTCAAGAGCCTATCGAGTGTATAACTTGAGAACTCTTGTAGTTGAGGAAAGCCCCCATGTCATTGTTGATGAATCATCTTCCAAAAGCACTAATGAAAAATCTATTTTGCAGGATGATGAATTGAATGACGGTGACATCGGGATGATGGAAAGAAAAACTGAAAAATAAGAGGTAAAAGAACCACAAGAAGATGATGCAAATCCGGAAGATCAGCTGGAACAGCAATTACCAAAGCAATGGACATTTGCTAAGGACCATCCGCTAGAGAATGTGATGGGCAATGTTGATGAAGGAATAAGAACATGGGCCTCTTTCAAGAGGACGTGTATGTGGAGCAACCATCGGGGTTTGAAGACATAAAGCATCCAAATCACATGTACAAGCTAGACAAAGCACTCTACGGTCTGAAACAAGCACCTCGAGCGTGGTATGAACAGTTAAGTGAATTCCTTGTTCAAAATGGATTCAAACGACGTAATGTTGACCAAACTCTTTTCACAAAACTGGATGGTAAGGAAATCCTAATTGTTCAAGTGTATGTAGATGATATCATTTTTGGCTCCACTAAAGATGCCTTAAGCAAAGAATTTGCTAAATTGATGCAAAGTGAATTTGAAATGAGTCTTATGGGAGAACTAACATTCTTCTTGGGATTGCAGGTCACACAGACGATTGATGGTATGTTCATACACCAAAAGAAGTACGCTATGGAGTTGCTGAAGAAATTCAATTTAACATCAACCAAACCACAACCAACTCCTATGTCCACCTCAATAAAAATTGATCAAGATGAATTAGGTAAATCTGTGGATCAAAAACTTTTCAGAAGCATGATAGGTTCATTGTTGTACTTAACTGCTAGCCGACCCGACATACAATTTGTTGTATGCTTATGTGTGAGATTTCAGTCCAATCCGAAAGAATCACACATGTCGGCCGTGAAATGGATTTTCAGATATATTACTGGTTCAGTTAATTTAGGACTGTGATTTTCACGCAATTCGAGCTTTGATTTAGTTGCTTATTCTGATGCCGATTATGCGGGTTGTAAAGTGGATCGGAAAAGCACCAGTGGGTATTGCCAGTTTCTTGGGGGATGCGTGGTCTCATTGGCCTCCAAGAAATAAAACTCAGTGGCTCTATCAACCATCGAAGCCGAATATGTGGCTGTCGGGAGTTGCGTTGCCCAGGTGCTATGGATCCAACAACAGATGATTGGTTATGGCATTTCCTTCAAAAACACTTCCATCTTGTGTGACAACACTTCAGCCATAAACTTGTCAAAGAACCGAGTCCATCACTCTTGCACAAAGCATATTGAAATTAGACATCACTTTCTCAGGGATCATGTGAGCAAGGGTGATGTAGAAATCAGGTTCATTGAACAAACCAACAAATTGCTGACATTTTCACCAAACCTCTAAGTGAAGAAAAATTCACAACATTCAGGAGAGAATTAGGGGTTTGTAGGATAGACGAGTCTGAGTCATGATCATTTGCATAACTATGTATATACGTCAATGCATAGCATGCATTTGCATTAGTATGGTGCATAGTTGAATTTCCCCTTGTCATGCATGTGCATTATGTTGCTTGAAAAACAAAACAAAAAATCAAATATGTGTGAAAAACCATGATTGTGTGTATTGCATGTCTTCTATTTATAGAATACAACCATGTCATTGAAATTTCTATGGCCGATATTCCTTTGAGTTCTTTAAATGCCAACAAGAGAGCAAAACCCCTCAAAATCTAAAATTCGGAGACGTTGGATAATGAACATCTACTATGATCCTAGATTTTATTGAAACAAGTTCCCCAATGCATTAACCCATAAAACAACTCCAATTCCTTGCTTCCAACATGATATTCTCATTGGGGATTAGAGCCACATCATTTTTGACCTTTCATGTCACTTAAACCATCTTTTTGGTGAAAAACAGAGGAAGGGTCGACCCCAAGGGTCGACCCTCGCTTAAACGGATCCTGTCTGGGGTCGGGGTTGACCCATTGGGTCGACACGTTACGGTCGGGAGGCATACGTCGCGTCCGAGCCACCGCGAATAGGGTGAAAACCTCCATTTTTCCCCTCCACACCTCTTATAACCCCTCAAGCCCCCTTCTAGCCCTAGCCACAACTCCTTGCCCTCAAATCCCCTCTTGGCACCCACACTCTCAAGCCCTAGCCGCGGATCTCTCGGTGGCGTCCCACGCACAACCTTCTTCCGAGCGATTCCAAGGCATCTTCCTTGAGCTTCACTCCCACTGAGGTATGTTCTTGATGTGTGGAGGATCATAAATCCACGTGAATAGCCTTCCTCTCTCGTTGAACCATCTCAATCTACAACCTCATCAACCGGTTCCTTCAGTCTATGTTTAGATGGCCCCAAAGAGGCGTTCTTCTCGCAGCGGAGGGGAGTCGAGTGCGGCCATTGCACGTCGTATTAAGGAGGCTGCCGACAACAGAGGATATGTGCCTTCGAGCAAGGTTTTGGACAGAAAGGTACTCTGACCTCGAGCGGTCGCATTTGCCAACCTTAACCGTCATCTCCCGAGTTTAGTGGATGTTCTTTGCAGTCAACCAAATTTGGACTTCTTCATGTCTGAACATCGACGCATTTATCTGACCTTGGTGCATCAGTTTTAATAGCAACTTAATCATTTCTGGGGAACATCCGATTACTGTCGTAAATGGGAAACGCGTTATACTCTCCATAGAATTCTTAGGAGTAGCATTTAATCTCCCTCATGAAGGCTATACTTTTGGAGATATTGTGGTTCCTGAAGAAACAATTTATCAAATGATGACATCCGAAGAAAAAGGTGAAAATTCTCTTGTTGGGTTAAACGCCAACCATTTTCCTCCCTTGCAGCGTATATTACATAAGATGATCACTACTATCCTGCTACCAAGAGGAGGAGGCCATGACAAAGTGACCGAGATTCATATGTTCTTATTTTACTGTCTCTTGGGTGGTATTCCAGTTAATTTCCCAACCATGTTTTTAGCACATATGTGTAAGAGCATGAAGCACAAAAATAGAACTCTTCCATATGCCGTCGCACTTACTGCTCTCTTTGCACACATGGACATAAACCTCTCCAAATAATCTTCTCAAACCATTAGAGAGGCTGATATATATACCATTCATTCCATTTGTCATAATATGGGCTATGAAATGTGAGATGGCAACTTAGTCCGGAAATTGAAAAGTGCTGCACAGGAAATCAGTTCTGAGGAGGAGAAGGATGATGATGAAGCGCAGGCCGGTGCGCAACACCCATATATTACTGTTGAGGAGATGCCTTTCGAAGCGGTTCAGCTGCTCATGGACCGTTTGGATACTATTGATGATCGTTTAGACAGTTATGGGGAGACAATGGAGGCTATGCAACATTCTCTCGATGATCTGAAGCTATCTCATCAAGAGCACTCTCAGTATGTTACTGACGCTTTAGCAAATCAATCCCAAATGCTTGAAGAAGTCTTGGAGTATATTAGGCATCCGCCAAACTCACCGACTCCGGATGATGATTAGATGGCTATGATCTTGCAGAATGGCACACTTCCTATCCCTTGTCACCCCGTCTTTTTGATGATGCCAAAGGGGGAGAAATATCTGTGCCCAGGCTATTTGGCTACGTATATGTTATTGTGTGATGTGTGCTTGCATGCATGTATGCTTACATCCTATTTCTATCTTTATCAATGTTGCATGTTAGTTATGTTGCATTTCTGTTGCGTCTCATGCATTGCATCTTTTAATTTGTCCTTGAACTCAGACCTTGTTTACTTTTAACTTGTGTTGTCGGCAAAGTACTTTGGAACATGTTTTTGCTCATCAATCTCACAAGGTTGGCTGGTCTTGTGTTTCACTATTACAATGCTTCTTCATGTGATGCAAGAAGAGTTGAACAATGCTTCTTGTGTTTTACTCTTAATATGGAGGTTGAAGGTGGAACTCAATGTGAATGCTAAATCATTTTGAAGTCATATGTTTATGTAAGGCATATAGTATTTTGGCATCATCAAAAGGGGGGAGATTATTGAACCCCCTCTTTGAGTAAATGCTAAAATGCGATGGCTTTTGATGATGACCAAACATTACATGTATTTATATTTCCTTTGAAGTGCTCTAGCATAAAAAGTATTGCAAAGCTCAACATTCTTGTTGAAGTCTTGGAGCTTCGAAGGTTAAAGAACAACCTCAATGGGTAAGCTTTTTAAACTCAAATTGCAAGGCTACATCTAATTCACAAGTTATGTCTTTATAGGGCAAGGAACGTGCATAAGGGCTTAAGGAGCTCAAGGATGGTCAGTGAGATCCACTTCAACTTATTGGCCCTTGATCTTGTGGTTTGATGTTCATTATTTTTGATCTCTAGGATCATATTGGTTTGGGTCTTATCTAAGCTTAAATGTATTGGGTTTTTCTTATTCATGTCTTAACAACGTTCCCTCTCATGTTTTAAAGACCCAACTTGAAACCCTTGACTTGTTCTTGGACTTAGTGGCCTTTTAATCAACCTTTTGGAAGTTCTGGAACAAGGGTCGACCCATTGGGTCGACCCCTAGGTCCCCTGGTTCTACAAAAACATGGACTTTTGAACTCTAGCTGAAAGGGTCGACCCATTGGGTCGACCCCTATGCTCTTTAATCCAGAAATAGAATCGGTTACTGAAAGGGTCGACCCATTGGGTCGACCCCCAGCCACAAGGGTTGACCCCAAGGGTCGACCCTTGATAGCATGGATTTTACACCCGACGGGTTCCTTCACCACACCTACAAGGGTCGACCCCAAGGGTCGACCCATTCACGCGAGGGTCGACCCCAAGGGTCGACCCCTGATAGCTTTATTTCCAAACCCGCGCGGACAACCCCCGAGGGTCGACCCCAAGGGTCGACCCCTGATAGCTTCATTTCCAAACCCGCACGGACAACCCCCGAGGGTCGACCCTCTCAAATACGGACCTGAGCCGTCTTCTTTGACTTGCGTGCACATGCACCAAAAGTCATACCAATCGAACCCAACATCTCTAAAACGTTCTAGGAATTGTGGATCTAGTCTCTAGGGTGTCTTTGAACGTTCCAAACTCTTTATATACATCTTATTGGGGTATGAAACTCTAAGGAAGAGAGGGATCTAAAGTTGTGTTATTTTTCTAACCCTTGTGAGTGCAGGTTCGCAGTAGCAGCTCAAGGGCCTTCTTCCACCTTGTTTTGAACCTGAAAGTGAAGGGAAGAAGCTTGAATCAAGCCTCCACATCATCCCCAACAGCAAGCTGCGTGGGATATCAAAGCTGCAACCTTGCTTGTGCGACATAGCTTCATTCTTCCTCAAGGATCGATCTTCCTCCTGCAGAAGCATTCAATTACATTCAAGGAAGAAAAAGGGGGAGCTCCAACCACGATAAATCATTCTTCACTCCTTATTCTCAGAATCATTTAGTTTGAACTTGAGCATTTGTTGTAAAACTTGATTCAGATTCTTGTGTGTGGTGTTCGTGTTCAAAAACACGAACGTGTGTGTATATGTGTGTGGCAGCCCAAATTGGGTGCCGTGTGTGTGTGTGCTTGCTGTTTTACACAGCGTGTGTGTGTGGCTCACTTCATAGTGAAGTTTTAATCCTCACTGTGAGGGGTGGACATAGGGGACACTTCAGTGTACCCGAACCACCTAAAAACTCCGTGTGTTGCTTGTGGTTTGATTTTTCGGATTCATTGTCGAGTGGGCTTCACAGTGAGTTGAGCATACACCACTTCCTTAATCAAACACATACCCTTATTTTCACGCATTCACAAGTGTGATCATGTTCGTGTGAGGCCAAGTGCTTGTGTGCTTAATTAACTTAGTTTTCACTTGGAAGAAATTTTTAATTGGCCAATCAATTCACCCCTCCCCTTTTGATTGCCACCGTTCGGGACTCAACAGAAGATGACAAGCACGCTTTTGATCTGACAAGTTAAATACTCAAGCGCATTCAATCACTGAGACGAGAGCGGTGAATGAGAGACAGCACATCACACCACGAGGAAATTTGCAAGCAACAACACAAAGATCAAACTCAAGCGCATTCCTCGGATGGTTCACGCTCAAGCTCGTGTAGCACCCCTTCTCACCAGGTCGTGTGTGTTACAGACGTCCTAAATAGTGAGTATTTAAGGCTTGGACGACGATGATCCGACCTGGAGGAGAGAGAGAGAGATTCTCCTCCACGATTGGCCCTCTAATGGTTGACATGGCAAGGGATCGACCAAGAATAAATCCTGCGATTTGAAACACAATACAGGGATTAGAAGTGCTTAGCTTGTATTAAGAGTGCTTAAGTAGCTAAGCCCTATCCTAGCAGGTTAAACCCGTGTAAACCAAGTATTTAACACACAAGAATTAGCCCAAGCATATTTAGAGAAAATCCAATTCAAAAGTTTCAGAAAATAGGGCCCAACCTGAAGGGGTCGACCCATCTAGCCAGGTGGGTCGTCCCTTGTATCAACTAGATTCTGTTTCCAGAGTCTGGGAGTTACAGGGGTCGACCCCTCTGGCAGATGGGACGTCCCATCTGTCCCAGACAGAAAACCAGATTATATTTCTTGCAGGGGTCGACCCATCTTCCAGGGTGGTCGACCCATTGATATTTGGGCAGAAAAAGTACATGAAACCTAGACCAATTTAAAGGATTTTTAATCAATATAATCCAAGGACATGTAAGATGAATTCCTTACCATGTTTGACATGTATTGACCATTCTTTCTCACCTTTCATGAAGACCATACTTGGCATTACCTCCACTACACAGTTGGTCTTTTCTTTGGTGAAGACTTGAGTTATTTCCCATCCTTTCATGCAGCTCACCAAGTCTCACAATGGAAAAGATAAATATGGTTAGCATGAGCATTCATCATGTGGTTAGGTATTTGAAAGATAATGAAAGGGGCAGCTCAATGGTTTAAATGGAACCAAGATGAATCTACACCATGGAGATATAGAAGACTCAAAGATAGGTGTGAAGGAACATGAACACACATAATGCATTATTCAATAGAAGGTATTTTGTCATCGTCAAAACCAATAGGGGCACAACACTGCTTATGTTTATCTTCTTAAATATGTTACCTGAACTTGCATGACATTGACATGGGACGAACATGTACAAACTTGCATCTAATGTCAGGATGACCTGATAAGTGTCTGGCAAATAATCGCAATCATCTAACAAGCTCCAACCATGGCAATCATGAACTGGCCTTGAGCATGGGTGTCCTCACCGGACTCTCTCCTGAAAGATGGATACACCAATGACTGACCACTTAATGCATCCTCACTAAGAAAATTTTCTGAAACCACAACTACTAAAATTGTGACAAATTTTCTGGCAAATTTTCCTGAAAGATGGCAAATTGGTGTAAATTTTCTGAAACCACAACTACTAAAATCCATAGTCAAACATACAGAACAAAAAAGTAGCGATTCCTTCCATAGGAATCACCAAAAACCATTAAATGTTAGAACCATACAGCATAAATTGAATAAATGTTTGACATCACATAGAAACCTGCAAGTTACCATATAGGAGGAATGTGACTATAGTTCACATACCAATTCCTCATCCCACCATGCTTCCCAGCTTTCCTTCCCATCTACTCCAATTCCACCTCTATACAGAAGCCAATATTTCCATTCCTTGAAATCCTTCACTGTCCTGAAGACAATGTTGAAAATTAAGATCAAGATAATGTGAACAAAGAGGACATATGGAAGAGAACTGGAACGTGATTCCAAAGTAAATGCTTACTTCTGCCATTCAAATCCAGATGGGTTGAACAAGTATGGAGCAAAAGGCCAAGAAAGTGCCATGAACCCACTACTAATAGTGAGAAGGATATAGGAAATTGCACCACCCTCATTATAGCCATATGCAAGGTATACCATCAACAGTAAGACAACTTCCAACCTGCAAATCAGTAACAAAGCTTAAAGCAAGACAGGGTAAGAGGAATAGAGATAACTGAAACACTACTGACCAAATAAATTGCTGACCCCTTCACAAAATGGCTACGAGAGTAAAGCCTGTAATTCTCAGAGAACTTTATATGGCGGACAACAAAACCTCTACTAGTCGCTTGATACTGTGTACAAGCAACAATTAAAGAACAATGCTATGTTAACAATCAGCAGTTCAAATTATCCAACAAAAAGAAGCCATGGAGAAAGAGCAGAAGAATATGAGTCTGTACCCTTGCACCACCATGGAGAATTGTCCGATCGAAATAATGTGTCCTTGTGCCAAGAGAAAATGTAAAAAAGACGGAGCAAAGCTGAAACTGCATTGTGGTAAAACTGACAACAGCTTGCACATTCAACAAAGCCTGGATATCCCCTCCTCAAGCCATCAGTATTTAGCTTTCAGTGTTGGCCATCTGCTAAGATTTGGGGGGGTGGATGAAGTTGATTGTCATGTGGTACAGAACATACAGTGTGGATTGGGAGGGAAAAGAGAAGAGATGAGATAAGATAATCCTCAAAGAAAAAACACAACAGGAGTTGTCTCATATATGCGATTCGTTCTGTAGGTGGCTGAGCTATTTTAGAGTAGCATGAAAACAAGGTTGGTATGGTTAAGTACAACTTATTCTGCAAGTGATCTAGGGCAATAGAGGGTGCTTGGTGGAACATTTTTTGGCTTTATAAGCAAAACTACATGGGATAAGGTACATAAATGTTTTATATAACATCCAAGACTAGGGAGTTGAGAGAAGACATTTTGGGGGATCAGAATAACAAACAGGATGCTGACTCCATATATGTCAGTTAACATAAAAAAGAACCTGAATGAACTTCACAAATGATGTGGTGAGTAAAGGAGGACACAGTTTTCCTGCTGTGCTAATGTATAAACTAATAAAACCTAGGTCCAATTGCATAGATCCAGTGGCAACATTTTAAAATTGGAAAGAAGAGAAATTCATAAAAACAAACCTTAGCATGGACAAAACTTTATATATCATTATATTGAGATCTGAAATGGAACGTGCAATAGTGGCTGTAGGCCTTAAACATGTCTCCATTGAAATGTGCAAGCTAGTCCATAAGGTGAAGTGAGATGTACCAAGGAAATTTACAAAGAAAAGCCCCCAACTAAAAGTAAAAGTATTTGTGAAAGATGATGATACTAATTGAAAGGACCTCATGGACATCTCTACTCACCTGACTTGCCATAGAAAAGAGGTAATCGTGACCATCTATGACTTGAATGCAAATACAAGACCCTACCATCGCATGGCACGACACCGGTGATTTCAACACTGGACGCCGGTGAATGCGACCTTAGAGCCCCAGCTAACCAGTACCGAAGCGGAGCCCCTCCCTTCAAAATTAATTTGTGGTTGCAAGAACCCTAGCCGCATGCTCCATCGACAATGAGGGAGAGAGGGGACAGAGGAGAAGACAGGAGGGGCGACCCTGCCATCGCCTGGCCCGATACTAGTGATTTCATCACTGGACTCCGACGAACGTGACCTCAGAGCCTCAGCTAACCAGTGTCGAGGCGGATCCCCTCCCCCGCCTCACCTTTGTCGGCCGCAAACGTCGGATCCACCGCCCCCTTGCACTGCACACCATAGGACGTGCCGCTAGAGCCACTTGCACAGGACACAGCAGATGGTCATGCCGGAGCACCCACCCTCCTTTGTCTGGTCAAAACCCCCTTCAGCCAGTCCCTGCAGAGCATGTCGTCAGAGGCTGCCTATGACTATATCGGAAACCACATATGGTGGTACCAGAGTCCCTGCCAATCGTGGGACGGATGCCTAGAGCGGCATTCTAGACTCCCACCGGTGAGCCTTCCGATCTTTTTTTTTGGGACGCTGACCATCCAGGGACATCACCGGAGACAGAGAAGAAGGGAGCTGCTGGAGACGGAGAAAGAAGGGAGCTCATTGGTAGGATGGGGTGGAGGAGGTCGAGATGGGGAAGACATATTTGAGGATGGGGAGGCTAAAAAGGGGGGGGGGATCAAAATCTATCGGGCTCCCCAAATACACTATGCAGTAGCACTATTAGGTTAATATGTAATTCTTACATTTTTATTTTTTTTTTATTTTTTTAAAACATCTTATTCCTATATTTTATTAAAAGCGAAACAATATCTAAGGTCTATTCTCACATTTACTTTTAAAACGTCAGAATATATGATCTTTTCCTACATTTTTTTAAAAATCACCAGAATAAGATGACCATATAACTACGCTATAATGAAATGTAAGAAATTTACCTACGTAGTTTTAAAAATGTCGGAATTTGTCATATATACCTATATTTTTTGAAAGCGTAGGTAAAATTCACGGCTATATGCTAATTTTCTTGTAGTGTCTCCTTGGCCATGCTTGGGGGAAGCCAAAGTCCCTGTCCGTTTCTCTCCTCGGCTGAATCTAGGGGCAAGAGGCAAATAAGGGGGCGATGACCGATCTAGACACCCTGACGAGAGCAGGTCTCAAATAGGGGCAGTACGTTATGACATAATTGCACAAGGGAAAAAAAAAGGAGCAAGCCAAATTAAAAGTTCATCTCAAAAGCTCGAAAGTTCAAAAGTCAAGGCTCTAAAAGGAAAATATATGAAACTAGGCATGGTAAGAGTGGCAGTACAGTTTCTCCGCAGAACATTATGAGCCCGACCGTATGCGTGCCTAGGGTGGATAAAGGTTCGATGGCGGACACAAAGCTCCGGCGCAACAGCCCGAATCTCTGAAAGGGTTGTCATGAAAAGGACTCAAGTCATAAAAACCTCTACACCTGGCCTAAGCTTACCTCCCAAATTCTCTTTTACTTTTAGGACCAGACAGTACCCTGGGTATGGTCTCGGTAGAAGCACCATCATATAGATTGGCCCTGGCCAGGGATTGTCACCTCAAAGGCACGTCGACCTCAGGAGATTCCTAGTGATACAGGTAGGGCTCTTGTTGCCGCGATGGAATTTGCCTCTAAAAATCCAAAAAAAATGGTATATTTCAAAATCTAAAAAAATGGTATATTTCAAAATCCAAAAAACTGGTATATTTTAAAATTAAAAAAATAGATATTCCAAAACCCATAAAAATCAAATATTTTCAAGAGTCCAAAATACCATCATCATTGCATAGCATGCATATTCATATTCATTTTTGCCTATTTAATAAGGCTTCACCCCTTGACCAAAAATCAAGAATTGGTCATTCTCTAACTTACTGCAGGCAAGGGGTTGAGCCTAAGAACAGATATAACTTGTTTTGTGTTTTAAGTGTGTGCAGTTAGAGAGCTAATTTCCTAGGATTCGAAGCTCTCAAGTTTCTCCATCTCTTGTCCCTTGTGGTCCTTTGTTAGACTGCTAGCCACATACTCGCGGTCATGAAGAAGACCGCTATTCTCAACCGAGGACCTAATTCTCAGGTTTCTCTATTTCTCCTCCTTAGCGGTCCTTCGATAGACCATTTATCCTCGTTTAGCGGTCTAATGGCGACCACTAGCCATGCCCGAGAACCAGAAAACTGAGTGTTTTATGAGCCATGTTCTTAGCGGTCTATCATTAGACCGTTTTTCTTATCCTAGAGATCGTTTGACAGACCGTCTACCAGACAGAAAACCCTGCTTAATGCAATTAATCATGCCAAAACACATGTCCATTTCACATCTTTTCAAACAAACTTCTCATTTATTCATCCAAGGTTCATGGTACATCATGCTATCAATAAAAATGCAAAGTTCACATCAAAAAGATCAAAATACATTCAATTTCTTGTCCGCGCAAGGCCGGATCTTGCGTAACTCCTTCACATAAGTTCGGTATTCCTCTTTCTTCTCTGTCACCTCCGCTGGTAAAGTACGGACGCGACTGATCTCCCACATAGTCAGAGTGCTCCGGACTGCCCGCTCATCCTCCTCGGTCCCGATCTTCCTAGCTTGAAGGGGAGGGTAGTGCGATAATGCTGGAACCTTAGTGCGAGGTAGCCCAATTTGCAAGTAGCACCGGTGTGAGTTGTAGATTGCCAAGGTAGTGTTCCCCACTAGCTGTAGGTCTAGACCTAGTCACCGAGGTAATCTCATAGTAGCGCCTTGAAGAAGCCGGGGTCGAGTCATGAACTTATCAATTGACAATGTGTTGAGAAAGAGGTGCCATTCATCTCTTGTTTTCTTATCTGCCATCCGGCACTCAACCTGTGAAGAGAACCCAAATGTGCCTCCTATGTAGAAGAGTGGGTGACTCCCAAATATGCGGCTAGCTGAAGGAACGTTCTCCTTGGGTAAGAACTTCAGTTTAACTCCCAACCAGCACTCAAGGACAATCATGGACCCAGAGAGAGGTCCTCCTAAGCAAGCTGAGCTAAGGCCCTTATAAAGATATGAAAGAATGGCTTGAGAAATGGACAAACCCCGCCACAAGCCACTAATAATGCTAATGTTTTTGATATCCAAAAGGTGGTCCATGGTAGAAAAAAGGAAAACCCCGCACAAGCAAACCGAGGTAGCTTTGGCTATGGCTTCGTATCTCCCCCACTTATTCTTACAATGGGAGACTATCCATTGAGCCATGGGGATCAAATGAATGTAGGTGTGGGCTAATCATTGTCTTAACATCTTTTGGGTTGTGAAGGAAATCTCCTAGAATTAGAGAGGGGTCTATTGGTTCAACCGTATGGCACACTAAGTCTTCATTCCCCACCTTAGTCTTAGGAAGGGCTAGATAGGTCTCTACCTCTTCTATAAGGATGGTGGCTTCAAAAGATCGGAATATGAATGTATGTGTTTGGGGGTGCCACAACTCCACGAGGGCTGAAATGCTAGGCCAATCATATGAAAAATTTTGGAAGTTCTTGGCCAAAACTAGCAAGGGTTGTAGGTGCCATGCTCTTAGATGGAAGTGACATCTAAAGGAAGTTCTTTTATTAAGGGAGCCACCCACTTTAGGTTAGAGTAACTGATGCAGGACGGGACCACGGACATGACAAGCTCGCGATTGTCCCTTAACGAGGGAAGCGTCGGACGTGCGTGGTTGAGAAATCGGCAATGAGCTAGGGTGATCGGCTCTCTCGTGTGCCCGGATCGGGTCACGGGACGGTCTCACACTCTCTCGCAGCAGCGGTAATGAACAGATAAAGCGAGCTAGATATCCCTACACATGCTCTCTAGCAGCGGCATAAACAAATATATATGAAGTAAGCAAAATGCCGAGAAGGGAGCGAAAATGATACCTCCACGCGCTCGGCGTGGGGAAGACGGACCCGGCCGAAACTCGTACTCCCGGGACAATTAATACACCATATTACAGCAAATGAATTACTACCCACTCCACGCAGGGAGGTAAAGGGCTACACAAACGGGCCCGGGAGGACCGAATTCGGGTTGACGGGCGGCTTCTCGCGTCTCTTCGGCAGCACTCGAACTTGTGACTGTGGGGCCCACGTGCTATCCGGAGGGGCCGTGTGGGACCCGGTGGCACCGCTGTGGTGGTGGATGCCTGGATGAGCGCTCCCTAGACTTGAGGCACGCTGGTTCACCGGCCGGAGGCCAGGCGGCTCCGATCTGCACCGGTCGGAATAACCGGCCACGGATTTGTAGCTTCTGGTTTTCAGCGCGTGTCCCGGCGAGAACGGGCACTGCGATCAGCCCCGATGTCGGATCGACACAAGGCTGGTGCCGTTGGAAAGATAACTTCAAATCCTTCAATCTAGGCCTGAAGATCTGGCCTGGATCTACACGGATCTAGGCTTTAATGAATTTTCAACTTCCTATTGTACAGTAGCCGAACACTCAGATCTGCAGGGATATTCTCTGCGAACTACCTTTGACCGATATGTGAACGTTCGAATCTAAAGTGGTAGCTTTCAGTAAAGTTGTAGGAAATCAAGTTAGAAAAACGGCAAAACTAGTTTGGACAAGTTTGGATGTGGCTACGAATTGATAGGATTTTTGAACTGGAAGTGGGTCGGATCTGGAAATTGACTAAAAGAACTGTAGCAGAGATAGAACATGAATTTTGAAAAATGGATAGAGGGCGGATCAAAAAGTAAGAAAAATGGTGGATGTAGGGGATGATGGACAGAACTCCCAGTAAAATTGGGAGGGTTTGGAAAAATCAAAAAGAGGGTCGGAGGTGAGAAACACAGGGCTGCTGTCACTGTAGACAGAGACAAAACAGATCTGGGAATGAAAGATGCACAAAAATGGAAAAATACTAAACGAGGGATTTTGGATCTGAATGTTTTTGTGGATGATGGGGTGGAAGATAGGAACACACCATAAAAATTGCAGACCACGAAAAGGCCGTGGCTGGTAGTAAAATTTTCGGGAAGACACCTCTATCCAGTAGGACAGAATACCGAAGACGGCTTCGCGGCGGCTCGAAGGCGGCACGAACGGCGGCGGCGGCGGCACAGATGATCACCGGAGATAGAGGGGAGGGGATAGAAGATAGAAATCACTCTAGAACTGGAGGTTTGAGGAGAGGAACCAGATGAGAGAGGAAGGGGGCGCAAGGAGCTTCCAAGTTTCACACAAATTTTCTGAATTTTTCACTAATTTTCACATGAAAATACACCTTATATATGCTTCCAACCAAATCCAACCTCCACCCTTAGATCTTGGGATGTGAGATGGATGGTCTGGATTGCATGCCACCAATCACAAAAAAAAAAAAATTTAATATATAAGGGGGGGGCCTATTGACCAAGGGGAGGCAAGGGGGACAATTTGACTTGGTAGGTAGCCTACCATGGAAATTCTTACCCCCTTGTCTACCCATGTGGCATATGACTAGTCCAACCTTCTAGATGTCCACCTAGGATGGTTGACTAGCCCCACAAGGTGACATGGACCAATGGGAGAGGGCTGAGGGCCCCCTTGATGGTCCTACTGACAAATTATATAGAAACCCACACAATCCGTGGGAATGACGCATTGGCTTATAAAGCCGTACAATTGCGCATATACTTTCCCAAGGATATAACACAAACTAAAAGGACATAAATGCAAAAGTAAATGTACATGCTCGGCGTCGATTCCCATCAACTCTCCCCGGGTGGGAGGAACTCGACCCCGTCGAGTAGGGGTATGGATGCTCGAGTACTCCGGCGGATCCGTCACCGTGCCAAGTAGCGCGGGTATGCTCCACTCCAAGTGACCGTCACCTGCTCATTCCATATATACTCGATATACGCAAGCTGCCATGGGCTAGAGGTGGACACTCCGGGTGGGGCACTCTCAAAGGGAAGGAAGCAACTCGAAGACTCACTAGGAATCACCGCTGAGTCCCTGTAGGTGACTGATCCGGGTATAGATGTAGAACCGATCCCATACTCATCGAATGAGTCCACTCGCCTCTTACTCATAAGAGAACGACAACGAGCTTGCACAAGACACATGCAGACAAATAAACGACACACAAACCATGCAAACAAACCACACAAAACAAACCACACAAGGAAAACACACCGACTCATACATGACCCTAGACTAAGGTGGTGACATCAAGCCCACTAAGTGGCGGCATCCTGGGCGACTGGTGAGTCGCCCAGCTCTCCCCCCAAGGCATAGTACTCATTGGCTAGTGCTTGGTCGGCCTCATAATCGACACACTCAAGCTCAGGAGGTAAGGTATCTCCAACCCCTAGGGCTAGGGTTGCACGGGCGGGGCATTCATTGGCAATGTGGCCAAACCCGTGACAGTGGAAACATTGCACTCGCGACCTACTACTCTCTTCGATAAGAGGGGCCTTACCCTTATCCTCCCGACGGGTAGGGGGCGTAGGTAACAAGGGTGGAGGTGTAGGCGCTGTGGGCAACAGCGGGGGAAGTGTCGGGGCCAGGGGACGGGCCATGTGTGCTGGGGGACGGGCAATGGGTGCCGGTGGATGGAGTGGAGGTAGATCCCGTGGTGGGGGAGGTTGAGGTCTAGGAGCGAAGTGCTCCTGACGGGCGGGCTCCTGAGGACGAGCCATGGGTCCCCTCGGGTATGAACCTAAGGAGCCACGGGAATCACTACGGGGAGGAGCGGGACTCCACCGAGGAATAGACTCAAACTTTCTCTCGAATTGCTCCATCTCGAGAGCAACTTGATATGCATCCTCCAACTTGTCCACCTTGCGGCGGAGAAGCTCATACCGTAGGTGCGGGCGTAGACCACGTCGAAACCGAGAGACGGTAAGGGAATCCTCCTCCGTGGCATCACATCGCAAGTAGTATTCATCAAATTCGGCGATGTAATCAGAGACGGACCGATCTCCTTGGGTGAGACTTTGCCACCTCTCTATAAGACGCTGGCGGTAGGAGGTAGGGAGGTACTTCTTCCTAAGCTTCTCCCTCATATCGGTCCATGTATCGATCGGGGGTTCTTGACGATGAAACAATAGGTTTTCCATGTTCCGCCAATAGGTTTGTGCTTGGTCTAAAAGTTTCATCCTGGTGTACTTGACTTTTCGTTGGTCCGACATCTCGAACCACTCAAAATATCGGTCCATACCAGCCTCCCAATCAAGATAGACCTTTGGGTCTAAGGACCCATCAAAGGTGGGAGGGTCGGCCCGAACGGTCCGAATGGCCCGTTCATCCATATCTTGGTCATGGGTACGCCGCGTATGGCGGTGGTCACGACCATGTACCCGTTGCTCATTATCGGACTCATAGTCATGCACCTCGGGGACTTCGTGCCTCCTAACAGCTACCCCTTGAACCCTTGGAGTCGCGGGTTGGTGATCCGACTCCGATTGACCTTGGGTAGGTGGGATGGGTGCGTGGGTTGGTCCTTTCTCTAGAGCGGCAACTCTCCCGACCAATCCCTGAACGGACTGGTTCGACCCGGCGGCCCTATCCTCTACGGCCTTCATCCTCTCTTCTAGGCGGGTGCCTAGGCCATTCACCTGAGTACTCAACCCTTCCATCCTATCCACTCGAGTACTTAACTCATCCATGCGCTCACTCAACCCATCCATTTTCCCCACAAGAGTTTGGAACAATGTGGCCACTTCATCGGAACTATAGACTCGGGATTCCGCCATTGGTGGTGGTGGGGGTGAGTATTGAGTACCTCGACGAGTGGGCATGCAAGACACGGAGTAGGAGACACCGACTAAGGCAAATGCACACTACAAGATGATGCACCTAGACGTAACCAAAACTTGGCACGTGGCGGAGTTAATCGATCCGAAGATCACTCGCGCAAGTGTGCGGCCTTCCCGATAGGCGTAGCCTAACGTTCGGACAACACCTTTTGATATACCGACTAATGGTATGCAAATGCAACTCTTAAGACCGACTTAGACACTTAGACTTAAATGACAATCTTTTTTTTGACACCCTAGACTCAACCTGGCTCTGATACCAAATTGATGCGGGACGGGACCACGGACATGACAAGCTCGCGATTGTCCCTTAACGAGGGAAGCGTCGGACGTGCGCGGTTGAGAAACCGGTAATGAGCTAGGGTGATCGGCTCTCTCGTGTGCCCGGATCGGGTCACGGGACGGTCTCACACTCTCTCGCAGCAGCGGTAATGAACAGATAAAGCGAGCTAGATATCCCTACACATGCTCTCTAGCAGCGGCATAAACAAATATATATGAAGTAAGCAAAATGCCGAGAAGGGAGCGAAAATGATACCTCCACGCGCTCGGCGTGGGGAAGATGGACCCGGCCGAAACTCGTACTCCCGGGATAATTAATACACCATATTACAGCAAATGAATTACTGCCCACTCCACGCAGGGAGGTAAAGGGCTACACAAACGGGCCCAGGAGGACCGAATTCGGGTTGACGGGCGGCTTCTCGCGTCTCTTCGGCAGCACCCGAACTTGTGATTGTAGGGCCCACGTGCTGTTCGGAGGGGCCGTGTGGGACCCGGTGGCACCGCTGTGGTGGTGGATGCCTGGATGAGCTCTCCCTGGAGTGGAGGCTCGCTGGTTCACCTGCCGGAGGCCGGGCGGCTCCGATCGGCACCGGTCGGAATAACCGGCCACGGATTTACAGCTTCTGGTTTTCAGCGCGCGTCCCGGCAAGAACGGGCGCTGCGATCAGCCCCGATGTCGGATTGACACGAGGCTGGCGCCGTTGGAAAGATAACTTCCAATCCTTCAATCTAGGCCTAAAGATCTAGCTTGGATCTGCACGGATCTAGGCTTTATTAAATTTTCAACTTCCTATTGTACAGTAGCCGAACACTCAGATCTGCAGGGCTATTCTCTGAGAACTACCTTTGACCGATATGTGAACGTCCGAATATGAAGTGGTAGTCTTCAGCAAAGTTGTAGGAAATCAATCTAGGCAAACGTCAAAACTAGTTTGGACAAGTTTAGATGTGGCTACGAATTGATAGGATTTTTGAACTGGAAGTGGGTCAGATCTGGAAATTGACTGAAAGAACTATAGTAGAGATAGAACACGAATTTTGAAAAATAGATAGAGGGCGGATCAAAAAGCAAGAAAAATGGTGGATGTAGGGGATGATGGACAGAACTCCCAGTAAAATTGGGAGGGTTTGGAAAAATCAAAAAGAGGGTCGGAGGTGAGAAACACAGGGCTGCTGTCACTGTAGACAGAGACAAAATAGATCTAGGAATGAAAGATGCACGAAAATGGAAAAATACTAAACGAGGGATTTGGGACCTGAATATTTTTGTGGTTGATGGGGTGGAAGATAGGAACACACCATAAAAATTGCAGACCACGAAGAGGCCATGGCTGGTAGCAGAATTTTCGGGAAGACACCTCTATCCAGCAGGATAGAATACCGAAGACGGCTTCGCGGCGGCTCGAAGGCGGCACGAACGGCGGCGGCAGCGGCACAGATGATCACCGGAGATAGAGGGGAGGGGATAAAAGATAGAAATCACTCTAGAACTGGAGGTTTGAGGAGAGGAACTAGAGGAGAGAGGAAGGGGGCGCAAGGAGCTTCCAAGTTTCACACAAATTTTCTGAATTTTTCACTAATTTTCACATGAAAATACACCTTATATATGCTTCCAACCAAATCCAACCTCCACCCTTAGATCTTGGGATGTGAGATGGATGGTCTGGATTGCATGCCACCAATCACAAAAAAAAATAATTAATATATAAGGGGGGGCCTATTGACCAAGGGGAGGCAAGGGGGACAATTTGACTTGGTAGGTAGCCTACCATGGAAATTCTTACCCCCTTGTCTACCCATGTGGCGTATGACTAGTCCAACCTTCTAGATGTCCACCTAGGATGGTTGACTAGCCCCACAAGGTGACATGGACCAATGGGAGAGGGCTGAGGGCCCCCTTGATGGTCCTACTGACAAATTACATAGAAACCCACACAATCCGTGGGAATGACGCATTGGCTTATAAAGCCGTACAATTACGCATATACTTTCCCAAGGATATAACACAAACTAAAAGGACATAAATGCAAAAGTAAATGTACATGCTCGGCGTCGATTCCCATCAGTAACACCTTGGGCTAGGAAGGAGCTAAGAAAAAGAAGAGAAGGAAGGAAAAGAAGAGAAGAGATGCCATGAGAGGAAGAAATTAAAGAAAATTTAGAAATTCATGAAATTAATATGAACTTACCTCTCTTGAGGAGCTTGTGCTTAAGTGATTGGGGATGGATGTAAGCCTTTACAGCTCCCCATGTTCCCTCCTAGCTGGTTTTGGCCCGGTGTAGGCCACCTCCCCCATGGTACTAGCCTCAAAGCTTCTCTTCATGATGATTTGGATGACTTTAAGGGAGTTTTTAAGGTTTTCTTGAGCAGAAATTTGTGAGCTACGAATTCTGGGTGTATTCCTAGTTATAGGGCTTTGGTTTTAGTTTTAATGCATTAGGATTGAGGCTAGTTAGCTTCAGAGTAGGTTAGGATGGGTCTTAGACCAGATTAGGTGTCTTTTGCCCCGAGTTCGGACTCTCACGGAGAGTCCCGTTCGGACTTCACTGAGTTTTCTCCTTAGCGGTCTATCGCACGACCGCTAGAAGACTGTAAGCGGTCGTCAGACGATCGTTTTCCATCTCCTTCCACCGCCTTATTTCCCAATCCCCAAACGGTCGTGTCTTGACCATTTCTTTGTCCTAGCGGTCGTCCATATGACTATTTTTCACCTGTTCTCCCTATTTTGACCGAAACTTTCCCTCTCTCTCTTGATTTTCATGTCAGTCCTAGGAGTCGTTGTTAGTAAGTCAGCATTCACATTCACATTGCATTTGAAAAGACAAAAAAGATCATATCACTAACATAAGAGTCATGTACATGTGTGCATAAACAAAAGAAGAAAAAAGAAGAAAGTACAACTCATGCCCCAGCTGGTCCCTCTCTTGGACCGCCGCTGTCCCTGGTCCCCTCATGCCTCTTCGCCGGTGGTGCCATGGAGGTGCTCCCCTCCTCTCGCTGATGTCGTCTCCTCTCTGCCTCCTCATTCCTCCGAAGGTTGGAGGAACCTATCAGAAAGTCCGGGAAGGCGCTGCTCCGTGTGCCGCTCTGCGACACACTAGCTATGGGTCCTTGACCCATCAACCAGACCGTCCTCTCCATGGTCCGCAGCTCGATCCTCAGATCGTACGCCTGGCGCCGAGCCTCTCTCACCTCAGTTCGGTAGCGCTCGAAGCCTGCTACTCCAGCTCTCAGTCTCTCCAGCTCTGCACGGAGATGGGCTACCTCGGCCGCCTCTGCACGGAGACGGGCCACCTCAACTGCCTCTGCTCGAGCGCGCTCCGCCTCGCCCAATGCTACAGTCAACTCCATCGTCTGCATAAGTATTGCGTCATGGTTAGTTAGTTGTATTTTCATATAGCATTTAAAAGAAGTCGGTCAGTTGCTTACCCTCTCTACGAGAGTGGCCTCAGCCTCCTCGGCCCGAGCGATTGCCCAAGCGATGTCGGCATCCCGCTCTGCTCGGCCCGCTGGCTGGGAAGACGAGGATAGTGCGTCGAGTCCCAATCGTCCTGCTCCCTCGGGTCGCTGCATTTAGAAGTTCAAGTCAGTCACATGCATAAGTATTTGCATTTAAGTCTAAGGATTAAGAGCTCACCAGAAGATCCAGCGCGTGCTGGAGCTCATCCCTCTGATGTACGGTGGAGTGGAGGAGACCCTGGAGCTCGGCTATGTGTCCTTGTGGATCTAGCTACATATAGCAAAGCAAGGTGTCAGTGCATATATGAATAATTTAATTAATTAAAGAAGCACGGTTTAGAGAGTCTTACCGATCGTCGAGCACCGCAGAACACCTGATCGCCGTACCTTCGGACGTAGTCCCTCAGGTACGCCTCATCGCTCGTCGCCTGGGTTCGGACCACTCTACCTCGGCTGGTCCAATCTCTGACCTAGTCCACTGCCCGAGTCACCCAGTCGATGTCGCTGCTCATGCCCCGGGAGGATCACCCGATCCGCTCGTTGTCTCTGGCCGGGAACTCTACTTCGGGCTGGTGAACCCCGTGAGTCCTCATGATTAATCGGAAGTGTAGAGGCTCGACGATGTTGAAGTAGTGCAGCCAGATCTCTCGTCCTCCATACGCCAAGGCCGCCTCCACCCAAGGCTGCCCATCATGGTCCTCATCCCGATACGGTGTCCAGCACACCTGAAAAGTCAACATTCAATATCAGCATTCATAAACATTGCAGAGCATTTAATTGCATTTAGAAGGGTATTAAGTTTAGAAACTTACCGATGCATACGAGAAGGTGTCCATGTCATCCTGAATCGCCCGCACTAGGCGCCGCAGTGATCTTGTGTCCCGCACCATCATCCACCGCCTCGCGATGTGGACCCGGTCCGGATGTACCTCCTTGCCCCGCCCTAGGCCCGGAAGGTACAGGTAGCTCCAAACCTGTATGAGTTAGATGTCAGCATATCATGAGCATAAGCATAAGCATATTCATAAGCATTTAGAGTTTAGCATTTACCTGGAGAAGAGGTGTGAACCCGCCTAGCATGGTTTGTCGGTCGGTCGTGCTAAGGGAGTCGAACAAGAAAGCCAACACTGCAGCTTCCCATGCGTATCCACCAGCTCCGTCCAGATCTCTCAAAAGTGGGAGGAGCCTGACACTCACTCCGTCCGCCCTCGTCGCGAATAGAAGCTTCCCGAATAGAATTATCAGGAAGCGACGAAGGGTGATGTCCCCCTCTGGCCCCGGTCCTGCGGACACTCTCGCTCGTGCCCGATCCATCAATCTCCCTAAATGCTCCTCTGGCAGCTCGCCAACGCTGATCCCTGCTCCTCTCAGTCCAAGACTCTCCTGGAGAGTCGCCCGTGCCAGCATCGAAGATTGTCGACCCGGCCTCATCAGCTCTAATCCCATAAGCTCCTGTGCCTCCGCCCGATAATCTGCATATGTCCATCCGGTCACTAGAGCTCCATGCACTCTCAAACCCGTGATCCAGGCAACATCCTCTAAAGTCGGGATCATTTGTCCCCATGAAAATAAGAATGCCCTACTGATCGGATCCCATCTCTCATGGAGTGCATACAGTAGCGCTGTATCGATCCTCATCACTTTTATGCTAAGGAGTTCCCCGAACCCCATTGCTGCCAACCTCTCCCTCTGATAATCAACTAGCGCCAAATAGACTACCCGGACTTGCAGCCACGAGATGCGGGTCTTTCTCTTCCCCTGCATTCATTTAAACAAGTTTGGGTCAGTCATCCATCCATAAAAGCATTGCATTGCAATTTAAAAATACAATTCAGAAATCTCTCTATTTTCTTAGCGGTCGTCCTTAGACCATTTCTTACACCTTAGCGGTCGTCCATAGACTACCACATCCCCTAGCGGTCACTGCAAGGACCGCTAGGAACCCAGAGAACGGGCAATGTTTGCCTCATTTTCCCAGTTCGTGAAAATGGCCCAAATGGCCTACAATTTATTCCAATGGGTCCCCAGACCCATTTCCCTTTCATTCCACACACATGCATGCACTCAAAAATTAGAAAGATGAAAAAATTGAAGTTTTAGGGCTCACGGCTTACCTCCGCTGGTCGCTCGGCCGCCGCCGTCGCCGGAGCCTCCTCCGCCGCGAGAGCTTCATCCTCTCCATCTCCCCCAACCTCAGGGCCTTCGTCCGCCGTGGGGGCTCCTTCTCTCTCCATTTTGACCGCCGACCTTTCCTCCTCCGCCGGTGGGTTTACCGCCACCACCGGCGATGTCTCCTCCTCTGCTATCCGCCTTTGGAGGTGTTTTATGGCCCTCTTTTTCACCATTGTGGGTGGTGGAGGCTTGGTCACGGTGGTCGCCGATGAAGCTCTCGCCGGAGGGAGGGCACGGTTGGTTTGAATGAATGGAACAAATGGGAGAGCGAATGGGCGTTTCTATTTTTGAAAACTCACAGGAATTAGCGGTCAATCGTTAGATCGCTAACTAATCCTTAATGGTCATTCCCTAGATCGTTTCTTATCTGAGCCATTTTTATCGGAGAATGTGAACCACCTTGGCTAGCGGTCCATGCCATGACCGTTATTCTGATGCTAGCGGTCCTTTCTTAGACCGTCTTATTGCTGATATTTTGGAATGATTGGAAACATTTTACTCTTGAAATGGTTCATATCTTGATTGTGCTTAATGCCTATCTATAATTATTGGTGGCTAACCTTTTAATTACCAAAATCAAAAAGCCGTCACGTCGTCACATCACATCTCGCCAAGCAGGTAAGTCAGGTAAGTATCTCGATCCCTAGTCCCGTAATGCATTACTATATGTTATCTATGGTATATTACCTCGAGAACCAGCTGGTCATTCATGTGTTCCAGGATCTGATGTCCCCCTCTAACAAAAACGATGATGATCTAGGTGCACATGTTTAATCGTTGGATAGGCCGTTGGGTTAGAAGAATTGGGGGACGATGGTTCTATCTTGCACGCCGTGGTTGCAGATAGTGTCCTGACCCTGATTTATCCGGTCTAGCAATACTATTCTCGAGTATCTTCCTATTTCTATGTTTTCTTTGCATTCGTTTTGATGATTTCTTTTATTTTAGCCTAGCATGCATCATGTCCATCTTTGAGCATTCATGTGCCCTCATCTGTCTAAAGTGTCTCAGTAATGGTGGATAGCTGTGTGTCCATGCTCTTGAGTAAGGAGAGTCATTCCACTCTAAGTTGGAAGGTTGCCTTCGGTCTTTTGCTCGGTTTGGTTAAACTGAGATTCCTATCTGGAGTTTAGTTGCTCGTCTCTTTATTTTTCCGTTTGCTTCGACCGCCTATCAGCTGTGCATTCCAGTGAGGAGGTTGGTCATATTTTTTCTTTCCTTTAGTTGTTAGTTCCTCCAGGCATGCGTCATTCGGTTTCACCATTCCTTGTGATTGGTTTGAAGTTTTCTGGAAGATTCCTATCGCTCATTGGTTGAGGACGGGTGTCAATTTACCTTAACGCCCGCTTTTCAGTCCACTCCGCTTCATTTCTGCTTCACCTCCATGTTCCATGTCACTTTCGCTTCACCTCCGCTCGCTCCCCTGTAAAGAATACGTTAAGGAGGGGCATCTGTTGACACCCGTTTTATGACCAATGAATTGGGTCATCTCCTTATCTATTTTTATGATGTCCCGAGTTATTCACCGCTTATTGGGCCATTTTTGGTCATTTTTGGGCCTAATTTTATGGGTCATTCTCCTTGGTTGGACTTAGCTCCATTGATTTCTCGTCACTTCACCTTATTGGGCCTAGATAAGGGCTAATGAGGATTATTTTGTAGATTAAGTTGTGGATTTATTAGCCTTTATCTCTTTTGCCACGTCCTCTCCCCTAGCGGTCTATCGTACGACCGCAAGGAGGACGTTGGCGGTCCATCTCTAGACCGCTAATGGGCAGAGAGTCTTGCTGGGTCTCTTTGATCTTATCTTCTTCTGGACGCATGTGATTAGCGGTCTATCGCAGGACCATTTTTTTGGGGGCTAGCGGTCTATCGCAAGACCGCTAGTGGAACAGAGAGTCCTGATCTGTTGTTCTTCCTCTCCTCGGCCGTGGACGAACTAGAGTCCTTCATCCTTTGATTTCTCTCTCACCAGAGACTCTCAGAACCTTCTGTTTGTTTCTATGGACTCTTGGGAGTATTATCTTCAAGGTTTATCTACGTTCAGGCCTATTTTCGAGTCATTATCCCTCCAACTCGAACCTAGGGTTTGAGGGCCTATAAATAAGACTCTTGAGTTCATGGCTTGAGGAGGAAATTTTTAGAGATTGCGTCGAAGTGCTACTGCGTTCTGGAGCCACTTCCAACCAAGGAGAAGTTGCTTCCACGTCCACCAAGCTTCTAGTTCAGGGAGTACAAAGTTCTTTGGTCTAGTTTGTGTTCTTTGGTCTTTGGTTTTGCCCATCATTCTCTTGCATCCATAGCATCGTCCCTCTTCTTTTCTCCACGTTCTCTGCATTCAATCACGTTTTGAAAACATCCCCCTATCTTTTTTTTCACGCCCCACAGGGGTTAAAAACCAAACCTCCCAGGTATTCACCCTTCTTTTATGCATATTAGCCTAATTGTATTATAGTTACTACACTTGTCCTAAGGGCTAATTGGGTTGTTTTTCTTGTTGTCTACACTTTCTCGCAGGTTTACAGGACTCATTGAACGAGACCCAACCTTTCTGGCCGGCCAGGAGGGGTGGAGATTAAGTTCCAAACTGCTGTTCTGGGTGCTCTAGCGGTCATCTGAAAGACCATTTTTTGCTGGATAGCGGTCGTCTGCGAGACCATTTTTTGTCTGTGCGCCTAGTTTTCTCTCTCCCGTGGGCAGGTGACTTCAACCGGCTCTTTCCAAGGTATTATTGTGGTTTTTACTACTTTAATTACTTTGGTGGCGATCACACATCTTTTTTTGGGTAGTGTTCATCTTTGTCATCATCTTTGCTTGCTCTCTTTTACTTCACTTGCTCCACACCTACGGTGTGTGTTTTTATTTTATTCCTTTGCTCCACGTCCCAGCGTGTGTTTTTATTTTTTCTCCTTATAAGCATTGATGACATCCCCATACTCTTGATTTTGTGATTCTTTGAGCTAGGTCATTACTTGCTCATATACTTTCACATATTTCTCCCTCACATTCATATTCACATTCATCATTCATTACATCATCACACACACACAAAACTATCAATACCATTCTCATATTAAATCAAAGCCCCTATTCTGTTCGTTGTTGTTCTTTTGTTCAATCATTAGTTCAAGTTTCCAGTGCAAATCCAACGGCATTTCCCCCGGACCCGGGTTTTGCGGGGTG
Source organism: Amorphophallus konjac (assembly GCA_022559845.1). NCBI lineage: Eukaryota > Viridiplantae > Streptophyta > Magnoliopsida > Alismatales > Araceae > Amorphophallus > Amorphophallus konjac. The sequence goes on from CM040121.1 coordinate 158,384,185, forward strand.
TAAAATAGAGACTCGCCCATGGAAGGATCCGAGGCGGCCTCAAAATCATGGGTAAGTTGAGAGCAGCTACCATAAAACCCGAGTTGGGTACGGAACCCCGAGGACTAGCCTACGAGGGTCTCCAACGACCCATGGGCGGTGATATTCGAAGCTCGGGACATAGGTTTATTATGTTGGCCGTCGTGCGGCCTTTTCTGTTCACCTTCCAAACGGGGTTTCCCGTAGACCACACTATGGAGAAGCGAGTTCCGGGGAGCCCAGGGTGATCATCGTAAGAAGACGCGAACAACAGCACCTTGGCGAACCAAAGAGGAATATGAACTCTAATTGAATTTGGGAGCGATGACGAAGCCCCAACAACTCATGGATGTGAGTGAGAGGGCAACAATCGTCTCCTCAAAAAAAGGGCATATCACACATTCATCAACCACGGCGGTACACGTTTATGGAAACGGGGAGGACTGCCTAAGCCAGTAGAAGGAGACAAACAAAATCAAGCCCATAACATTTTGAACAGATGTGATTCTTTTCATTCTCTATAAAACGATAGAGTAAAAGGGGAAGCATACATCATGGTAAAAGAAAGAACAGAAATAGTAAATGAAGAAAATACAAAGGTGGGGTGGGGGGAGAATGGAAAACTGGCTCCTCTCCCCCTAAACCTCACCTCTCCTACTCTCACTCCTTTCCCTCTCTTCTTCTCTTCGCTCTTTATACACAGGCGCACAGAGGGGCTCTCGAGACTCCCTTTCTTTGCTTCTCTTCAGGATTTTTTTTTCAGTGGCTTCTTCTCTCTTTGCCAACCCCTCTTTTCATTTGCCAACCTCTTCTTTAACGGAGCTTGCCTCCTTTTTATAGGGAGCTGAGGTGGGGAGCTTTGAACCCCCACCCCTCCTTTTTCTTCGTCTTCTTCTCTTCTTCACCCTGCTCGAGGCCGTCATTAGCCTGCACGTAGGGGGGCAGATGATTAGCAGGGTGTCTCCCTGGAATTGGTTGAGGGTGACAGGTGGTGACGTTGACCCTCCGTAGTGGTTCTTGAAGGTTGCCATTTTTGGTGCCTGATATTACTGGACGGGTCCTCTAGCTGGTCTGTCGACGAGCGCTAGGCTTTATCCATTGGTCGATGCAGGAGATCTTCCATAATTAGGGATTTTCCTGATGGCTCATTTGGTTGGCATTAAATGCCCTATCGGAGGCTGGCGAATGGGGCTTCTTTTTCTCCCTTTTCTTCTTATTGCTTCGCCTGAAGTGCTCCAGTGGGAAAACAGAGCTCCGTGTGGGTGAGGGGACATTTCTCACGCCGGTTCAAGGAGGAGAGGGCCGCGTCGTAGCAGAGAGAGAGGAGGCGCGCCGATTCAGTGGGGTTGAGAGGGCGCCGATTCATGTTGGCTTGGGAGGGCGTCGATTCATCATGTCATGGGGAGCTTTGGCACCGACTCAAGTGCATGGGAGAGCCTTGGTCGATTCACCTTCAAAGGGAGTCTTGGCCGATTCAGGTGGCAAGGGCTCTTGCACCAATTCACATGCGAGCAGAGGCCCTGGCGCCGATCCAACAGGCCCTTTCATGCATTTATTTTTTGTTTTCTTCATTTCCCCTTTTTGTTGGTTTCTTTGTTGTCTTTTGTTCTTACATGCATCGATATGCGTGCATACATACTTCTTCTTTTCCTTCTCCGTTGCCCTTATTCGGCTCGGGGCGGCTTGGAATTCTTGCTGGCGAATTTTTTAGGTGTCCACAATTCATTGGAAGTGAACACACATAAATAGCAATATGTCAAGTGATTGGCCATCTATTGCAATAAGCCAATATAACAAGCACTCAAGTCATGTCATTTGTTTCAAGCACGGAATGAATGTCATAGAATAATCTAGCAAGTCATGCACTTCTGTGCAATGCCACACCGTGGTCAATTAACTCCCATGGGCACAAGTACTTTCAGGTGCTTCTCCCAGGACCTGACCAGGTGCTTTATTTGGTCCAAGGCATTGAAGTCATGAATCGTAGATCTCATGTATAAGTCTAGACATTCATGTTTAATGGCCAACAGAATTCCAAAGGTACACTCATGTAGCCAAGGAGATCAAGAGTTGGAATGGAATGTTCATAGAAGATTCCACTCAATTAAGGTAGTTAAGCTCATTATTAAAGGCATATCAAATCATAACCCCAAGAAGGGTCGAAGGTGTCAAAGAAAGTAGCCTTGAAAGGCCAAGTTTGAAGTGGAGACTACGACTTCCATGCCACAACCGCAGAAAATAGAATTCTGAGAAATGGGTTGAACGCGGTCGGTATACACACCGCGATAAGAATAACGTGGTCAGGGGTATGGCCGTGTTCAAGACAGAGACGATAGGTCTATCGACAACAACGATAGGTCGGCCCAAGACGGGGTAGAACATGGTCGATAGACGCACTGCGTTCACCATAGATGCGGTCAGGCCAATGGCCATGATCCAGTCAGGGTTGGAAAGAATGCGGTCTCTGATTAGGCATGTTCTCAAACAGAACCTGAACGCGGTTGGAAGATAGACCGCATTCAGTACAGAAACTATAGGTCACTGACAGAACTTCGTTCGGTCGCACCAAAGGCTGGTGGAACCCCGTCCCATGTAGTAGGACAAAGATTCATAGGGTTTTTATGTTTTTGAGGTACAACTAGCTCATCGTCCTAGTGGGAATCCCAGTCTCGCGGAGACTTACAGAGGCCTTGTTGTAGTGGTTCCAGTCTGACGGAAGGAATACGCGACGGAGGATTCCAGCTACACCAAGAATTGAGTTGGGGTGGATACCGAATATCCAGTAGTGATGGTAGGTCTAAGCCACCGGAGTGACCCGACCTTCAAGCAGAAACAATAGTAGATTCCATTCGCTAGAAGAGAAAATGGCAGTCATATATGTGAATAGCATGGTGAAAAATAAAGTAGTAGATCATGCATTGTTATTCTTTTTTAATAGGTACATAGTCAATTTCTACTCTCTTTGGATAGCATGATAATAAGGATTTCAAGCAATATAATATGAGGTTGAGGTGGATCAAGAATTAAATCCTTAAATCTTGTACATTTGCATGATCGCCTAGTCATTTAGTTCATTCTATTAACACATGCAGATGGTAGAAAACACCTTAAGATCTCAACATGATAGAATAACTCTTGGAAAAAACTAGGATTTTATAGAAACCCGTGTCAGAATGCAATCATGGTGCCGGCCACGACCAAGATAGACGCGGTCTATCGCGGGGTCGCGTTCATATTGAATTTCACAAATTTTATACTAGAAACACTATTAAACTTAAAATCATGATTTAAACAAAACTCAAGTTCATGGTTTGTCACACGGCCGCGTTAACGAATGTGGTCTTTATTAGGGCCGCGATCTAGAACAAAGACATGTCTCTAGTGGGAAACGACACATCTCACCTAGATCTCCACATACACGCAATAGAATCAATAAAAATTGGGGGAAAAGCATTCTTAATCATCTACATGTACATGCTAGGTAACAAGAATTGATGCATTAATTTAGTTTATGCCTGCGAGAAAACCTACCTTTTGGCGGATCAACGAAAAGAAGGGGAAAATGCTGCGCTCGGCCGCCCTCGCCTTCTTCCTAGAAATACTCTCTCCACCCTCGCACAATCACTCCAAGATGCGATTAGGGTTCAAGTAGAGGGCCTGGGCTACATTTTTATAGGGTCTAGCAAACCCAAACTCCTCAAGTTCGATCCAAAGAAATCGCGGGAGAAAATCACACCCGAAACTCGCCCTTTCCAAAACCGGTGCTTCCGCCCCCAATTCCATCCTCCTAGGGTTGGGGTTTGGAGGAAAAACGATCCAACCTAAGTGGGCTGGGGTTTAGGCTAGCTATTAGGCCCAATTAGCTTTGAATTCTAGCCTATTTGGCCTATTTAGATTAGGGTTCTATTAACGCCGATTTTCCTCCCTTTTGCCCAATTTGGGTCCGTTCTTTGCCCTTTTTTCAAAAAATTAACTATTAATTGGTCATTATCTTTATTAGAAAATTTTCTCTATTTTGCCTATTATTTAGCATTTTAATTATCGGGTTGCTTCATCCTCCCCCACTTGGAGGAATTTGGTCCCCAAATTCATCGCATGCATCTGCAGAATCCAAAAGGAGTGTAACTACTGACCTGAGAATAATGTCAGGTATTTTTCCTTGATGGCATCTTCCAGCTCCCAGGTAGCATCCTCAACTCCTCGCCTACTCCATTGCACTTTAATCATTGGTATAGCTCGATTTCTCAATTAATGCAATTTCTGGTCTAGAATTTTGATTGGTCTTTTCTCATACGACAAGTATTTTTGCAACACCAAATCATTATACTAGATCACATGTGAAGGGTCGTATACGTACTTCCTCAGCATCGAGACATGGAAGACATCATGAAAACTAGCTTGATGTAGAGGCAATGCCAGTCGATAAGCAACTTCCCCAACCCTTTCCAAACTCTCAAAAGGACCCACAAAACATGCACTTAGCTTTCCTTTGACACCGAATCCTTGAATTCCACGAGCAGGCGAGACCTTCAAGATTATGTGCTCCCCCACTTGGAATTCTAGGTCTCTCTGTCTATTGTCGACGTAGCTCTTCTGTCGCAATTGAGCAATCTTCAGTCACTCCCTGATGACTTGGATGTGCTTGGCTGAATCAGATACGAGGTTCGGTCCCAACAATTGCTTTTCTCCGACTTCAACCCAACACAAGGGAGATCGACAGCTTCTACCGTACAATGCTTCGAAAGGGGCCATCTGAATACTTGATTGGTAAGTATTGTTGCATGCAAACTTGATCAATGGTAAATATTCATGCCAACAGCCTCCAAAGTCTAACGCACAAGCCTGCAACATGTCTTTGATAATCTGATTCATCCTTTCCATTTGCCCATCAGTCTGAGGATGAAAAGCTGAGCTAAAATTCAACTGAGTTCCCAATGAGGATTGCAAGCCCTTCCAATAATAAGATGTGAATCTTAGATCTCTATCTGACATGATCGATGCTGGAATACCATGCAGCCTCACAATTTCCTTCATATATAAAGTAGCCAAAGTGTCCACATACCACTTGGCTTTGATAGGCATGAGATGTGCAGACTTGGTCAATCGATCCACAATTACCCAAATAGCATCGAAACCTCCTCGAGTCTTGGGCAGTCCTATGATAAAGTCCATGCTTATGCTCTCACATTTCCATTGTGGTATTTCTAGAGGCTTCAATTTCCCAATAGGCCAAAAATATTCGGCCTTGACTTGTTGACATACTAAACACTGATTCACAAACTCGGCCACCACTCTTCATGTTCGGCCACCAGAAGGTTCTTTTCAAGTCCCGATACATTTTCGTAGCACCAGGATGAATAGTATACTTGGACAGATGCCCTTCGTCCAAGATCTTATTCTGAATTTTTGCAGAATCAGGTACAAAAGTTCTCCCCCTAAATACTAACATGCCATCATCTGCCAACGAGAAATCCAGTCGCTGATCCAATATTTCCTTAATCTCAACAATTGAAGGATCATCACGTTGCAAATCCCTGATCTCGGAGAGCATATCCGATTGAAGGTGAACGTTAGTAACCAGAATTCGCTTCCCTTCCTCTTCCAAGTTCAAGTCTAGGCTTTCCAATTGTTCTAACAACCGCCATTCTTGGAGCATTAGGCTAGATAGCATCACTCTCGGCTTCCTGCTAGGGGCATCAGCAACAACGTTACCTTTACCCGGATGGTACTATATTAAGAAATCAAAATCCTTCAAGTGCTCCAGCCACCTCCTTTGCCTCATATTAAGTTCCTTTTGAGAAAATAGATACTTCAAACTCTTGTGATCTGAGTATATAGTAAAAGTCTCTCCATAAAGGTAATGTCTCCAAACCTTTAGAGAAAAGACTACAGCGGCAAGTTCTAAGTCGTGCACCGGGTAGTTCTCCTCGTGCTTCTTCAATTGCCAAGAAGCATAAGCAATCACCTTGCCTCATTACATCAAAACATAACGTAGACCAATACCAGATGCATCTGTGTACACTTCAAAACCTCCTCCTTCTGAAGGCAAAGTCAACATAGGGGCAGTAGTTAAACATTCTTTCAAAGTCTAGAAGCACTTCTCACATTCTTCGTTCCAGACATAAGGATTCTCTTTCCTTGTCAGTCTGGTCAGAGGCATAGAGATTTTTAAGAAATCCTTTATGAATCTTCTATAGTACCCTGCGAAGCCTAAGAAGCTTCGAATCTCAATCACGCTGGTGTAGGCAAGAAAAGTCACCCTCTTCCTTTCTTCTCTTGGAGGGAAGAAGGAGAGGAGAAGGGGGAGGAAGAAAACACACGCCAAGGCAGCGTGGAACAGATGCAATAACGAAATAGAATGGAATAAGAAAAGAACATGCAGCAGCGTGGAGTAATAAACCAACTAAGGCAGTAAAACTAAAGAAATAACCCAAAGGAAAAGAGGAAGAGAAAGTGACCGTGATCGCCACCAAGGGGTGACAACGCCTCCAGCAGTAAGATGAACTACCAAATGACGTTGTATGCCTTGGAAAATAAAAGAAACTAGCCAAAAATATGCGGACGGATGACTGGCAATAGACACGGTTGGGATTACGGCCGCGATAGATAGGGCGCGGTCTCTGTAAGAGCCGCGACCTGTAATAGAAGTTGTGGAGCGGGTTCTTTCCCTCCTATCTCCTTAGCCGGCTAAAGAGAAAGGGCCTCGTGCTAGATGCTGCCTAAACCTGCAAAGGAACGTGAAGAAAACACAAAGGAAACACCCAATTAGCTAGGGAATTAAGCGTAGAATCTGAAAAATGGAAGTAAAGAACACATAAAATGAGGGAGCTTTACCTGGGGGTTTGGGTGGTTTTTAACCCCTCTTTGAGGAGCCAGAAGAAAATAGGTGGGTGGGTGTGATGCAGTGATTACACATAAAAGAAATCTAGATGCTATGCAAGCAAAAGAAACTAAGAAGAACTTGAAGAACTATGAAGAAAAACCAGCATGGACGAGGAAGACGACGCGAATCTCTGGTTGAAGAGCAGCCCAAAACACAGCAGCACTTCATGGCTAGCTCCAGAAATCTCCCTCTCTCGAGCCATAGGGTTTGGGGTAGTATTTATAGAGATTGGGGAACCCTAGCTCTGAGATAAGGGATAAACCCTAGAAATTCAGAGTCCTAATTCAATAATCTGAGAAGATCTCAGTTGGATAACGACCCTAAGGCTTTCAGAGACCTAGGATCAAAAAAGACCTAAACTTTGATGCAAAATAGGACTCTAGAGCCCCCATGATCGGTGGAATCGGAGTTTTGGCCAAAATAGGACTCTTCTGATACCGCGGTCTATCGTGTGACCGCCTTCTTGATAGACGCGGAAGATCATGGAACCGCGACTAGGCCAAGGGGGGAAGCCAACAATGAGTCAACAGAGGGTGGGCATAGGTCGACACACCAAACCCAGCCAGTCGACTGAACTAAGATAGAAATGGTCTTCTACACGACCGCGGTCTAGATGGACGCAGTTGGACAACAGACCGTGACCAGGCCTTGTCGACAGAGGGCGGATCATAGGTCGACGGACCAAGCCCCAGCCGGTCAACTGAACTAAGATAGACACGGTCTTCTACACGACCGCGGCCCAGATGGATGCCACTAGACAACAGACCGTGACTAGACCCTGGTGGCTAGACCGTTGGTCTCAGGACGAGCTTGAAATTAGGAGCCTCATGGGGACCCAAATCAACCAGGGATGAACCAAAAAATCCATCGGAAAAGGACCTGATGGCTAAGGATAATTCAGGTCATCAAGTAAAGGTGGACAAGAAATAAACTCAACTTATGGGCATAAATTGGGTGTCTACAGATGCCCCTCTTGATATCCGCTTTGCAAGGGAGCGAACGGAGGCGTTGTGAAATAGGAGATGACGCGAGAGCGAAGCGGAGCGGACTAAAAAATGGGTATCAAAGCAAAAGACACCCATCAGGCCAACGAGCGATGGGAATTCTTACGAAAAGAACTAACCACACGGGCAAGCTAGCACATATGACATTAGGCTGGAAGGAAGCTATCTAAAAAGGAAAGAGACACGATCGGCCTCTTGAGATGAAAGAGGCACCCTGGCCTTGCTCAGAATGCATGTTACTCATCAACATGAGCAGATTGGAAAAACTAAACTACCAAAATTTTGAGAGAAAAGAAGGAACCCAGACAAAGACCAGGCTGGCTAACGGGACCAAGCAGAAAAATCCAAAGCAGACCTTCAAATTCGGAATGGAATGAAAATTTTTATCCAGGAAATTCACACGATTGACCAAAGCCAATGAGGGATTGCTAGATGCAAAATGAGAATGCACAAAAGGATATGATGCATGATGGGCTAAAAGAAAAGAAATCATTAAAATAAATGCAAAGAAAAGGAAAATATAAAACACTCAAGGATAATATTGCTAGATTGAACCAAACCAGGGTCAAGAATTCCCCTGCAACCACGGCATGCAAGGTAAGCTCCATCGTCCCCTGATATAGCCATCCTAACAGCCTATCCGACGATTATCTGCACATCCCTAGATCATCATCATTTTTGTTGAAGGGGAACATCAGATCCTAGAACATACCGAGAATCAACCAATCCTTGAGATAATATAATACCATATAGTAATGCAACAAAGAGAAGGGATAGAAAGTCATTCCTGACTTACCTGTGCAAACAGCACGACAATTTTTTTTCTTTCCTTTTCTACTTCTTCTCTCTTTTGTTGTTTTTTTCTTTTTTTTTTCTTTTCACATATAAAGATATCAACAATACGAACAACCATACTAAACAAAGAAATAAAATTGAAATTTTAGAATAAATAACCTTGCAAGAAGACCAACCGCATGGGGGGACACGGAGAAAACAAGACACAGTGGGACAGGGTTAAGATAGGGAAGGCGAAAGACCTAGACGAAACATCACAACACTGGGCTACGGATAGACGTGGTCGAATGAAAGGCCGTGAACAAGATGGATGCGGTTTTGATGTGAACTGCGACCATGACCACCCTAAATATAATTATAAAAATAAAGGGTTGTTTGAACAGGAGTTCTACCATTCGAACGGCCATTCCCCCTCCATTCAAAAAACTTTCCAACCCTTCCCCTCTTCCACACTCTCCTCCCCCTAGCCCAAACCATCCCCATCCTTCCATCTATTGCAATGGCGCCAGAGAGGAAGAAAAGGGTGGTGAAGTGACCACGTTATCACCACCGGGAAGAAGAAGAGGCGGTGCCCTCTACGGTGCATGAAGAAGAGTAACAGCGAGGAGAAGAGGACGCCCCAACGGTAGCTGCCCCTGAAGGTGAAGAAGAAGAGCAATAAGAAGAAGGAGAAGAAGCCCCATAAGTGGAAGAGGGTGTGAGAGAGGCGGCGGGAGTCGGCGGAGCTCGAGCCACCCCCGAGGTAGGATCCTCCCAAAACCCCAAAAGATTGGACCTTTTCTTTTCTAAATGGTGAATGAGGATGATGAAGAGGCCATACGCGCCTCCAGAACCCAAAATGTAGGGCTTGAAGCCCCGTGGACACCCCTCCTTAACAGGGAGGTCCGAACTGAAGTCCCGCAATCAATGACACCCAAGAGGGGGGTGAATTGGGTGATTACCAATTTTAGGGAAAACTTTTAGCTTTTTACAAAATATGTGATAAACGATAATTAGCAATAGAAAGCTGATTAACCAATTCACTCAAAATCACCGATCCCACAAGACCATACAACGAAAATAATCAAACCACACAAAAACACACAATGCACAACGGTTTTTAAGGTGGTTCGGATGCAACGACTACAATCCTACGTCCACCCCTCACCAAACCCGGTGAGGCTTCACTCGGGGATAAATCCCCAAACAGAGACGACGCTCCAACCACATACGCAGGACGACACCTGCACACACACACGGGGACGCGCCTCAACCATCACACACACACACACGGAGATGAACTCCAACACGATCCGACAACCGGATCACTACCACACACACAAGATCGAACGGATCTAAATAGACCCACACACACACAAATGCAGATCTAGGAAGATCCACGTACACACACAAATCAATTACAACACACACACAAACAACCACGGATCCAACATGATCCACACACACACAGATTCTACAGTTTATAAAGAACATAAATACAATACCCAAAACATAAATACGATGAGGCTTAGTTTAGAAAACTCCTGTTTTGGGTTCCCTTTGAATGCATGCTGCGGATTTAGAACATATCTTCAATCTTCACTTGACCGAATCTTCAATTCGTGATTGCTCGCTTTTCTGCTTTCTTGCTTGCTCGGCTTCTCCTCTTGAATCTTTGCTTGATTATTTTCCTTGGATGATGTTGGCTTTAGATCTACCTTGAATGGCTTGAGGTTGGATGAAGGTGTTGCTGCACGAGGCACTATTCACGGAGCTACAGTACCCTCTTCTTCCTCCTTGGACAGCCTCCCCTTGATCTCCACTTGAATCCCCTTGGTTCCTTTGCTTGCTTGCTTGCCTATTCTCTTGATTGGAGCTTTGTTGGCTTCAGATTGAGCTTGAATGGCTTCAGATGGATGAAGAAATTGTTGGACGGAGTACTATTCACGCAGCTCTTCTTGCTCTTGCAACAGCTCACTTTCCCCCTTGATAGCCTCTATTAGATCTCACATTAGGTGCTTGGGGTTTATGACCCTTTAGGTTGGTTTTATATCTCTTGAAAGGCCCTTGGATAACCCCTAGACCAGATCCACGAATCCTGGTGTAATTGGGGGCAAAAGGATTAAAGAAATGGGGTGAAACCCCTCTTCTCGAGCTTGACACAAAAGTCAACAAAAGTGGGCATCGGGGCTGGCGGTCGATCGGAGGGCATGGGGCGGTCGACCGGAACCTGTAAATCCTTGAACTTTTAGGCTCTGGCAAAATCGGTCGACCGAACGCCTAGGGGCGGTCGACCGCTACCAGCAGAATCTGGAATTTTTAGGCTCTGGCAATTCAGGTCGACCGGCCAAGGCGTGTAGGTCGACCGGAAAGACCTATACCTGTAAAAATGAAGTGTTAGACCAATGAAACATGTCCAAAAGTCAAGAGCTTCAAGTGCATACCAAATCCATGCATTTAGGGGTTGGATTCACTAGGTTTATGCATTTGAAATGTCTAGACCATTAGAGCGTTTCTAAATTTGTTCCGGGGGCTCCGCCCCCGGAAACCCCCGCAAGGGGCGTTGCCCCCTTGACCCCCGCGACCTGACCGGGCCGGTCGATCCCCGCGACCTGACCGCGCAGGTCGATCCGCGGGCGAGGGCGCACGATGGCCAGAAGGGTTTCATGTTGAATGTGCATGAATGAGGTGTATACATAAGATACACAAGGTGAGATCGATGCTAAGCATGAGATACACAAGGTAAGAGTCTCACCAATGGTTCTTGATAGTAAATGACATATACAACATGTTTTGGATTGTAGAGGAGCAGGGTGATTATCCACAAGTTTAGTTCACCAAGTGACTGCCATGTGTTTGATCCTGCAAGCAAGATAGTTAAGGTTAATACCATGCTTATTCACATTAAAGAGGTTATGAAACCTCTTGCCTCTTGTAAAAATAATTCAATCAAGCATGAATCAAGACCATGTACCATTGCCATTTGTCATCTTAAACATATTTAAACATGAATGTGCAATCAACCATAAGTTTAGTTATCATCACTCAATCACACATTAAGTTTAGTTATCATCAAAACCATAACACCAACAATCATCAAAATCATAACTCAACAATCTCCCCCTTTTTGATGATGACAAACTTAGTGATGATGACAAACTTAATGATGATACAATAGAATGGCACAAATGTTCTTCTCCCCTTGTCACACACAATCATCAATATTTCTCTCCCTTTGACATAATCAAAAAGCGGGATAATGCAGATTTTTCTCCTCCTGTGACATGATCAACAATAGCAACAAAGCTGGAAGAAGCCAAATAAGGAAGAAAAAGATTAACTCCCTTTGAAACAGCAATAGCCCATCATATCAAATCAGAAGAAGCAAGGGTAAATCATAGATGAGCAAAGTAATATGATGCTAATTAGAATAGACCAATTAGTGATTATTCTCACAAATCAATATGATACCATCCAAAGCAAATACAGTCAAGTATGTATTGATATCAATTGAAGGTGGTGATTGGCCTCAACGAAATGCACCAATGGAGGAAGATGTTTACAAGATGAGGTGTTCAGCAGGATGGCATTCAAAAGCTAGAACCCATGTCAGATATTCACAACAAGCAAGAGTAGGAGGGCATATCAAAAGGATTTTCTTTGATTTTCAAATTTTTGATTTTTATATTTTCTGAAAATGCATAAGAACTCAATGCAAGCATGTGATGACACAATGAATGCAAGCATGATACCAATGGAAATCAATAACCCCATATGGCAAGTGTAAACAAATGGAAGTCCAATTTTTGTGAGATTTTCAGTAATTTTTCAAATTTTTAAATTTCTTATGAAATGCATGATGCTATATGCATACGGCTTATGACACATGATGAGCACACAATGCAACCAGGTACATACGTAAATATAGACATGTAAGCAAATCTCCCCCTTACTAATTGAAGAAGGGAATGGGTATAAGAAAGATGCAAGAGAGTCATGCTCACCAGAATGCACATGTGTAGCACATGGGAGATCGTGCAATCATATATGAGATTCATACAATTGCTGATGCAGTCAATCAATTTTCTGAATACATATTAAATCAAATTTCCAGATGTGTAAGTGAGGAACATGAAAAACGATAGTTGCAATATGGATATTCAGATTTTCAGATAAACATAATGAGACATTTCACATACTGCACTTCAATTTTTGAGAACAGCGTATTGGAGGCTTCGCTCTACCACATTTTTTTTTTGTAACTCAACCAATATCACATGAGAGTCAGAATTTTTCAAGAGTGATCAGGTTCAAATAATTCCTTTTTACGCGAGTAGACGCATGGAGCTCATGCCAGAATCCCCGGTTATTCAGAATACTGAACCATTTCACCTCATTTTGAACAGAGATACTAGTCAACACTTTTCAGATATGAACCACATCACGTCTCAGGTGACATGTGCCCAGTTTACTCAGTGAGACCGAGCATTGCTCTATCTTTCATTTTCATTTCAGATTTTTCAACAACGATAGGTAGGCAACTTTTTCCTCAACTGTCTCTTCAACATACATGCAGCAAGTTTAACATCTCGAGAGTATTGAAAAGAAATTCATATATCTTTATCATCAACACTTATTTTCACATTTTATACAAGAAGTGTGTGAATTTGATTCAGCATGTATACCGAAAATATCATGAACACATAACAAGGCAGCTCCCCCTAAATAGATGCACTTATAAAATGAGAACTCCCCCATAATGTACAACATGAAACACTTCAATAATGACTCAAATGTAGCATTATTTATCAAGAAGACATAAGGTCATCGAAGTTTCAAGGATGGGGGTGAATAACATATAATAGCAAGCAAGCACACATTAGGAGTTTATGCAAAGGCACTGACATGCATGCGAGCGATGTGATGTCAATTCGATACCAATTGAATGGACAATATGATACCAATTGAATAAATACCAATTGAATGAACTGAATGCAGCTAAAGAAATGCAATGTCATGAGTTCTAATGCAATGCAGCCTATGAGGATATAAGAATACAGTGCAAAAATAAGATGTAGGTGCTTATTTTTCAAACCAGTGAGATGAATGGCAATCATATTTTATTCATGAATCAGAAAATCATCTTACATGACATGACTTTTATGAAAAAGGGTGCATACATGATCAAAAGTTTAAGCAGTGCAACCCAGTTACAGAATTCTTCAAAATCAGATTTTCAATAGCATTTCACAATTTTCAAATGAGAAATCATCCACAAGCCAAATGTTTATATCATTGATCAAAAACATATCTTGAATATAATTAGCTCAAGTCAAGGATTCACTCATAAATCAACCTTTCACAACCCAGTCACAATAGTCAAGATCTTGTACGAGGTGGAGATTTTAGTCCGAAGACCCAGCTCACGCATAGGGAATGCTTCCAAGTGGACATAATCCACTCTTCCACAAATGCCATTTGATATACCAGAAGTGAGTTCAATTCAGATGTAATCATGCAGTTCAAGTTTGAGAGGTATTCAATGACCCATCATATCACACAAATTTTTCAAGATCTTCACTTTGATTGAACAAATTCGACAAATTCATCATATCAAACCAGAGCATCAATGTGTCAAGTTTTCAGAATTGTATACATGAGTTTAGCAATCATCACCACATGCCTTCAAGAGCAGGCAAGCTTAGCAGTAGCCTTAAGCGAGGCTAGCTATTCATTGTAGAGCAGTCCAGATATAGCAATAGATATGAGGAACATTTCATGTTTGACATTATCTGAACATTCATGCAGCCATAGAAATCCCAAAACTCACACAGTAATGTCATGATCAATTCAGATATGACAATTAGTATGAGATGCATGTCCACAAGGAAGAGTTAGACTCACAATTCGAAATCATTCATTTAAAAACAAGCTCCCCCATTCTATGTGCACAATATACACAATGACATTTTGAGTTTTTGAAAACCATGCAACCTATTGACTTAAATGGACAAGAGACTCATGGTACTAGGCGGAGGCACATTCTCACGCATGGTGAAAGATTTCAGACAAGAATGACTTGCCCTTCCTCAACTCACCATTTGATATACCATGTAGTCATGCAATGATAAGCAAACAGATGAATTTCTCAGTTTCATGAAATGTAATCATGCAATGGTGATTCATGAGGGATGCAATACATTCTAACAACAAATATATATATTTTTTTATGTTTTTCCAAAATAGAGCTCAGAAAATTATTTTTAATACTCGTGCCTTGAGCATCCATCATCTTCCAAGTCTTCCACCATGTCTTGGGTATTTGCTTCAGCTCGTTCAAGACTTTCACCAGTCTGTACTTGAGTCGATCTTTGAGGTTATTCTACACAAGACATCCCATCTTCTTGTAGCAACTTAAGAGGGTTCTCATCATTTTCATCTTTGCAAGGTACTCCTTTCATTGACTCAAGCTTGGCCATGACTAGCTCATCATCGTTTGGATTTTGGGAGTATCATCTGCATTTAAGGATAGGAGGACTTGAGTTGTCAATTTCGATTCAAATTTGTTGACAATGGCATGACAAATTATTTTAACAACCAATCATCCCCTAGATAGCTCTAGATGCAATGCATGACTCATGCATGAACCTAAACATTGATCCCATATGATGAATGTGGTTGCTCCCCCTTAGTGTGTGCATGAATGCAAGATGTTTAGTAACAGTCCAATGCCATATGCAGCCTTTTGAGTAAATGACTCATAGTACCAGGCGGAGAACTTAGATCCGAAGATCACCTCACGCGTAGTGATAACTTTCAGATAGGCCTAACCTACCCTTCCACTTCTCACCATTTGATATACTATGTAGTCAAGGATGATGAAGGCAGGAGGATTGTTATGCATTATGACATGAATTCACAATGTTCAACTTATGCAAGACAGTACATGAAAGGGTGTATGCAAACACAAAATATGTAGTGAAGTCATGATCTGAAGAATCTTCAAGCTCTCCTACAATAAGATGTTATATGGCAAGTGATATGCGCACAAATATGCAAACAACTATGAATGAAATGCATGTGCAGACATATGCAAGATTACATGACTATATGACTCGGAGTAAGTCAAAACATGACAGAGTCATTACAGAAAGTAGGAGGGATATCACCTGATCTTCAAATCTAATTTTTAATTTTTATTCCAACCTGACTTATGCCACTTAGCTCATGTGCATATCCTCTTGTTGAAAACAGATTTCATACTTTACACTCCATGGCACACCTGCAAAATAGATTTCTTATTTGACATTCTTAGGTACCCAAACCATCTTGGGTCCTTGTGGGTTAGCAGCATCTTTGGCACGTGGCTTCCACTTCTTACCAACACTCAAATCATCATTTTCCTTTCGAAAGCACCCATGCATGTTTTGCCCAAATTTACCATAGTAACGACAACATGGCTTCAAGTGCTTAAAGGCATGAGAATCATTTGAGGCATGTGACGTCACATTCACTCTTCTCATTTGGTTGACCATTTTGTACATTTGAGCATGATGTGTTGAATGAAAACTCTTTTTTCTTTGTTAGTAGCCAGCAGTGTGAAATTGTGTGACCTCTTTTACCACAATGATTACAATACATGGAAGGTTTTGTGGTGAATGCTTTCTTTGTATTTTCAAACCAGCCTGATTTCTACATGCTCTCAAGTCATCATTCTTCATAATGAAACAATCATGCATCATGTGTCTAAGTTTTCCACAGTAAAGACATGAGACATTTCTTTTCTTAGATGCATGGAAGTTTACATGAATGTTTCTAGCATGCACATCCTGGACATCCACACTCTTTTTCAGATTTGATTGAGTTCTTGACATGGTGTGTTCAAGGGAGCGAGATGTAGAGGTGCTGGGTGCACAAGTGGTATGAACAAAAGAAGTGTGTAGCTTACTCTCAAATTTCTTTTTGTTCACTGGATCAAAACCCAGCCCTTGTTTTTGAAAGTTCACTTTCATGCCCAACAATTTATCCAAGTTTTCTTGGCCATTCACAAATTCAGACAATAAACCATTTAAGTCAGAAATTTCTTTTTCAAGAGATGAAATGTGTAATTTAGAGGACGCCATCTTATTTTCACACGAATTGATTTGTTCATGTAACGTAACATTGATGGTTTTATGACTTTCTATTTCTTGCAACAAGGCATGAACTTTTTCAGATTCATCAATATTCACAAATTTTCCTTTTTTAAAAGCAAGCAATCTTTCAAAAATGGCCTTGTTCAATTCCTTCAGTTTCTCATTTTCTTTAACAAGCTTTTCATCATGAATCAGTTCATTTATCAAGGTTTGATCATCGGCCATAGAATTCAGTTTTGCAGTCATCTCCTTGTTTTCATTTCTTAAGGAACATATTTGATCTGTGTGAAATTCAATGTCAAACATATGAGCCTCAATCATTTCCTCTAGATGCAAGCATTTTTTACAAGAGAAATTACACTTATTTTGATCGGCATCCATTTTCAATTTTTTGTTTTCAGATTTTAGCTTCTTATATTTTTTAGCAAGATTATCATAAGCAATCAACAAATCTTCATAGCTAACTTCATCTTCATTATCAGAATCAGAATTTACCTTTGAGTTTGATTCAGTTTGCTGATCACTCCCTTGATCACTTGTGCCTGCCATAAGACATTCGCCTTCATGCTCTTCCCGGACTTGGGTTAATCCATCTAAAATGTCCTTCGCGGATCTGCAATGAGAGACAAAGGGAAAGTGATTAGTATTGACTGCAGTCGTAAATAACTTCAAGACTAAACAATTTTGATCATGTTTAAACTTTTGATTTGCAGTCCAGACATTTTTATATTTAGGCAATTCATAAGGACCATGTGAGATAAGCTTCCAAAGCTTAGGGTCGTATGAATTGACTAGACTACACATCCTTCCTAACCACACATCAAAATTGCAACCATCAAACACGGGTGGAGAGTTTAAGGTGTACATCATGGTAGTCATTGATCTGGATCACTCTAGATCGTTAGATCTATGAAATTAGAGCCTTGGCTCTGATACCAATTGAAGTCCCGCGATCAATGACACCCAAGAGGGGGGTGAATTGGGTGATTACCACTTTTAGGGAAAACTTTTAGCTTTTTACAAAATATGTGATAAACGATAATTAGCAATAGAAAGCTGATTAACCAATTCACTCAAAATCACCGATCCCACACGACCATACAACGAAAACAATCAAACCACACAAAAACACACAATGCACAACAGTTTTTAAGGTGGTTCGGATGCAACGACGGCAATCCTACGTCCACCCCTCACCAAACCCGGTGAGGCTTCACTCGGGGATAAATCCCCAAACAGAGACGACGCTCCAACCACATACGCAGGATGACACCTGCACACACACACGGGGACGCGCCCCAACCATCACACACACACACATGGAGATGAACTCCAACACGATCCGACAACCGGATCACTACCACACACACAAGATCGAACGGATCTAAATAGACCCACACACACACAAACGCAGATCTAGGAAGATCCACGTACACACACAAATCAATTACAACACACACACAAACAACCACGGATCCAACACGATCCACACACACACAGATTCTACAGTTTATAAAGAACACAAATACAATACCCAAAACATAAATACGATGAGGCTTAGTTTAGAAAACTCTTGTTTTGGGTTCCCTTTGAATGCATGCTGCGGATCTAGAACATATCTTCAATCTTCACTTGACCGAAGCTTCAATTCATGCTTGCTCGCTTTTCTGCTTTCTTGCTTGCTCGGCTTCTCCTCTTGAATCTTTGCTTGATTCTTTTCTTTGGATGATGTTGGCTTCAGATCTACCTTGAATGGCTTGAGGTTGGATGAAGGTGTTGCTGCACGAGGTACTGTTCACGGAGCTACAGTACCCTCTTCTTCCTCCTTGGTCAGCCTCCCCTTGATCTCCACTTGAATCCCCTTGGTTCCTTTGCTTGCTTGCTTGCCTATCCTCTTGATTGGAGCTTTGTTGGCTTCAGATTGAGCTTGAATGGCTTCAGATGGATGAAGAAATTGTTGGACGGAGTATTGTTCACGCAGCTCTTCTTGCTCTTGCAACAGCTCACTTTCCCCCTTGATAGCCTCTATTAGATCTCACATTAGGTGCTTGGGGTTTATGACCCTTTAGGTTGGTTTTATATCTCTTGAAAGGCCCTTGGACAACCCCTAGACCAGATCCATGAATCCTGGTGTAATTGGGGGCAAAAGGATTAAAGAAATGGGGTGAAACCCCTCTTCTCGAGCTTGACACAAAAGTCAACAAAAGTGGGCATCGGGGCTGGCGGTCGATCGGAGGGCATGGGTCCGTCGACCGGAACCTGTAAATCCTCGAACTTTTAGGCTCTAGCAAAACCGGTCGACCGGACGCCTAGGGGCGGTCGACCGCTACCTGCAGAATCTGGAATTTTTAGGCTCTGGCAATTCAGGTCGACCGGCCAATGCGTGTAGGTCGACCGGAAAGACCTATACCTGTAAAAATGAAGTGTTAGACCAATGAAACATGTCCAAAAGTCAAGAGCTTCAAGTCCATACCAAATCCATGCATTTAGGGGTTGGATTCACTTGGTTTATGCATTTGAAACGTCTAGACCATTAGAGCGTTTCTAAATTTGTTCCGGGGGCTCCGCCACCGGAAACCCCCGCAAGGGGCGCTGCCCCCTTGACCCCCGCGACCTGACCGGGTAGGTCGATCCCCGCGACCTGACCGCGTAGGTCGATCCGCGGGCGAGGGCGCACGATGGCCAGAAGGGTTTCATGTTGAATGTGCATGAATGAGGTGTATACATAAGATACACAAGGTGAGATCGATGGTAAGCATGAGATACACAAGGTAAGAGTCTCACCAATGGTTCTTGATAGTAAATGACATATACCACCTATTTTGGATTGTAGAGGAGCAGGGTGCTTATCCACAAGTTTAGTTCACCAAGTGACTGCCATGTGTTTGATCCTGCAAGCAAGATAGTTAAGGTTAATACCATGCTTATTCACATTAAAGAGGTTATGAAACCTCTTGCCTCTTGTAAAAATAATTCAATCAAGCATGAATCAAGACCATGTACCATTGCCATTTGTCATCTCAAACATATTTAAACATGAATGTGCAATCAACCATAAGTTTAGCTATCATCACTCAATCACACATTAAGTTTAGTTATCATCAAAATCATAACGCCAACAATCATCAAAATCATAACTCAACATGAACGGACTCCCATCTGATATCGTGGTCTCCAGAGATACCGCGTTCATGAAGAGCGTGGTGATCCTGGGAACCACCTCTTCAACAGAGGTTTCATTTTACCTGTTTTATTTTTAAATGTGATAAAAAAATTCCAAGCTTCTTGTTGACATATTCATATGAACAAATATTGTGCAGGGAGCCACCCGGACCCGCATCTCTTGGTTGCTTGTGAGGGCGGTGTACTTATCACTTATCGAATACCAAAGGGAGAGATTAGGACAAATGGGGTTTGGGGAATTCTTGGGCATGGACGTCTTGAGAGTAGATATAGCTCTGATCCAGGCCCTGAAGGTGAGTTGGGATGCTGAATGCAAGGCATTCATTTTCCCATGGGGTCACATGATCTCGACATTGGAGGACGTAGTTCGGATCACCAGGCTGCGGGTTCATGGCCAGGTAGTGAGCAGCCAAACATTTGGGGACTACAGGGATATGGCTCAGAGACTCCTGGGCCTATGCGTGGAAGGAGAGGGACAGTCCTCTCTACTTCCCAGAGTGAGATTGCAGAAGAGCCTAGGTTTGAGGGATACGGGAGTGAGAGTGGGAGAGACCCCGGCCCAGTACTTGCAAATATTAGTAGAAGGGGCAAGGGCGAAGGTGGCTGAGGTAGCCGGACGGAGGGGAGATAGAGTCCTCCGACGCTTCCGGATCCTCATGATCGAGAGGCTTTTGCAAGGAACCCGCGGCGACGCGGTGAGTTGCCGACACTTGCCCCTGCTTGAGGACCTGAGCAAAGTAGGGGGATACGCATGGGGAGTGGCAGTGCTGGCCTACTTGTTTGATAGCCTGATGATCTCTAGATAGTAGGCTTCCCTAAGCGGCTTCTACCCTCTGATCCAGGTAAAATACCCTGAACTCAAAAATATTCAATTTTTTCATTTATGCAATTATGCAATCATGATTATCTATACTGACTCTTTGATTTTAGGTGTGGGGCTACCTGTACCTACCCTCCCTCAGCCGCGGGACAGAGGTCCGACCTAGGCTAGTGCCCATAGCACGCCGGTGGGCGCCAGAGCGAGATGGTCGCTCTTTGAGATATCAGGTGGCCGCGATCCAGGATGACATTGACACCCTCCCCTACACAGTGGTAAAATTCCAAAACTCAGCTTTTTAAAATGAATTCATCCGCATTTATTTTTTACATATCAATTAACCTTCTTCTTCAAAATGCGGGTGAACTAGACACCGTATTGGAGGCCCAGGATCAGTCGTGGGTGACGGTTGGCTCTCCCTACTTCGGTAGGGAGATCTGGCTTCATTCACTAAACATAGTGGAGCCCCTCCACTATAGGCTAATCATGAGGACGCTGGGGCTACACCAAGCTCCAGTGAAGTTCCCCTCCCGACAAATGACGGTCAGGCCCGGGCGATAATTCGGTGGACTCCAAGGGACCGTGGACTAGAGAATATAGGCAGCTGACCAAATCTGAGACTGGGAGTAGTGGGGATGGCCCATGACAGCATGTGCTTAGTCTGACGAGGAGTACCTTCAGGCATACTGTCGCCGCTATGGGAACCAAGTGTTCCGCAGGACACGTCGACCAGTGAGCTAATCCTAACCTTTATGTGAATTTATGAATTATGAATTGAATTGCGAGCTAATGAATTTTATATGTAGTTTGACCCGGCGGGGAGGATAGCGGAGCTACAGGGCCTGCTCCATAGCACAATCGGGCAACGGGACGAGCTCCAGCGCACACTGGACCTTTTGGTAAAAATGACTGCCCTCCCCTCTTCTTTAAATACGAGCCCACTTGAACTAACCCTTGGTACATGTAGCGAGCAGAGATGGCGCAGTGCCAGGCAACTCAGTCCCCCTCGACCTCTTCCCAGACGCCAGCTGACCGAGCTGAATTGGATGAGTAGTTGGCTCAGGTGATCTCCCGAGTTCAGGTAGCCGAAGCCTCTCTAGCAGAGAAGGTAAGATTTGAATTTAACTTAATAACAATTTACCTTGAAATGAACTTGAACTGACTTGTAATAGGATTTCAGGAGCAGGATCTCCAGTCAGCTCTGGGGGAGATGGCCCAGCTGCGAGACAAAGTTTTGAGGCTAAGGACCGGGGCAGAAGCCCGAGATGAGGCGGTGACTAAGATGCAAATGTAAAATGTCGAGCTGTGAGACAAAGTTTTGAGGCTGAGAACCGGGGCAGGAGCTCGGGACGAGGCGATGGCTAAACTGCAAGTTGAAAATGCTGAACTACGGAGGGAGAGAGAATGCCTTGAGAGGGAGGCTCTCCGTAACGAGGCCCGAGCCGACGGACTCCAGACAGCACTCCAACTGGTGGGATGATGGCGTCATAGTGAGGCACGGAGCAGCTCACATCGGGATTATCTCATCGGCTCCTCTGGGCGACGGAGGAATGAGGAGGCAGAGGGCCGACGACAACGGGAAGAGAGCAGCACTGTCGTGGCTCCCTCACCGAAGGAGAAGCCTCCCGAGGGGACTGGAGAGAGTGGTGGGGAAAAGTAGGGGAGGAATTGTATCTTTTATTCCTTCTATTTTGACACACGTGTAAAGAATTCTTAAAGGTGAATGAAATGAAAATTTTGTTTTCTCCAATCTTCCTCTTCTGTTTTGCATGGATGAATGGATGAATGTGTGGGGGAAAATGTGCGAAAGGGATAGGTAAAGATGCGTGGAACTAGGTGTGATGGTGGGCCCAAGGCAGACACTGCCAAGTCACCCTCTCCAAGGCCTAGAAAGCATCGCGGTCTGCTAATCCACCACGACTATCGCGACGCAGTCCTTGGATCAACCGCGTTAAGGCTTTGGAAGCATGGTAAAATGACTAAAATTTACAGAGACCGTGACTTTAACCTCGACACGGTCTAGTGGTAAACCGCGACAAGCCTCTGGGAACGGGCCTGATGGTCGGACCAGAGTAGAAATCATAGGGGTAAATGCGACAACATAGGCAACCGCTACCAATATGGACGCAACATATCGTAAAACCAGAGGAATCCTGCTCTTACCCAGAACCGGACGACGGAAACCACATCCTATTTTCACGCGAACTCGATCCAAAGCACTCTTAAACCCATGCCAACTTGAACACTATCATTGTCACGCCCCGTACTCTATACCGTCGAGGTATTATCCGCTTTGGCCTACCGACCTCACGATTTTATCCGTTTATAACAGTGATTGGATCCAGAATGGGGGACTTCCCGGGTAGGTCACCCATCCCAGTACTACTCCCCATTAAGCACGCTTAACTTCGGAGTTCTTTCAAGAACTGAGCCGATACTTCAAAAGACTCCTCGACGGTATAGAGTACGGGGCGTGACAGAATGGTATCAGAGCCATACCCCAGCCGGAAGTGTGGGAACTAAGTGTCATGCAAGGTAAAGTGCTACGCTATGGGAGTCACCTCTTGAACCCACAATGGGACAAAGTGCTACATAGTGGGAGCCACCTCTTGAGCCTGTAGGGGCCACCTCTAGAGTCCTACCTGCCTGGGGGTTTGACTGCGTGATTGCGTGCTATATGTGCCTAGCGACGAGGACGTCGCCTATATAAGAGGGGTAGATTATAACACCCTCAAATATAGCTAAGTTGTACTCTATATCATCGAGACGCCTTTTAAAGTATCGGCTCAGTTCTTGTAAAGAACTCCGAAGTTAAGCGTGCTTAATGGGGAGTAGTACCGGGATGGGTGACCTGTCCGGGAAGTCCCCCATTCTGGAGCCGATCACTGTTAGAAAGTGACAAAACCGTGAGGCCAGTAGGCTAAAGCGAACAATACCTCGACGGTATAGAGTACGGAGAGTTCTTTACAAGAACTGAGCCGATACTTCAAAAGGCGTCTCGATGATATAGAGTACAACTTAGCTACATTTGAGGGTGTTACAATCTACCCCTCTTATATAGGCGACGTCCTCGTCGCTGGGCACATATAGCACACAATCAAATCCCCAGGCAGGTAGGATTCTAGAGGTGGCCCCTACAGGCTCAAGAAGTGGCTCCCACTATGTAGCACTTTGTCCCATTGTGGGTTCAAGAGGTGGCTCCCATAGCGTAGCACTTTACCCGGTATGGCACTTAGTTCCCACACTTCCGGCTGGGGTATGGCTCTGATACCATTCTGTCACGCCCCGTACTCTATACCGTCGAGGCACCTTTTGAAGTATTGGCTCAGTTCTTGTAAAGAACTCTGAAGTTAAGCGTGCTTAATGGGGAGTAGTACCGAGATGGGTGACCTGCCCGGGAAGTCCCCCATTCTAGAGTCGATCACTGTTAGAAAGGGATAAAACCGTGAGGCCAGTAGGCCAAAGCGGACAATACCTCGACGGTATAGAGTACGGGACGTGACAGAATGGTATCAGAGCTATACCCCAGCCGGAAGTGTAGGAACTAAGTGCCATGTAGGGCAAAGTGCTACGCTATGGGAGCCACCTCTTGAACCCTCGATGGGACAAAGTGCTACATAGTGGGAGCCACCTCTTGAGCCTGTAGGGGCCACCTCTAGAGTCCTACCTGCCTGGGGACTGCGTGATTGCGTGCTATATGTGCCTAGCGACGAGGACGTCGCCTATATAAGAGGGGTAGATTGTAACACCCTCAAATATAGCTAAGTTGTACTCTATATCATCGAGGCGTCTTTTGAAGTATCGACTCAGTTCTTGTAAAGAACTCTGAAGTTAAGCGTGCTTAATGGGGAGTAGTACCGGGATGGGTGACCTGCCCGGGAAGTCCCCCATTCTGGAGTTGATCACTATTAGAAAGGGACAAAACCGTGAGGCCAGTAGACCAAAGCGGACAATACCTCAACGGTATAGAGTACGGGGCGTGCCAATCATCCTAATCCAACTCCCATCGAAACTTAGCCATCCTAGAGCTCCATAAATAGGCCCAAAGGGTCATGTTCATTCTGCACAAAGCCCTATTACTAGAAAAAAAACCTCCCTTGCCCTTAAGCCTTTTAATCATAATGAAGAGGTGCAGGAGCAAAGAGATGGACACCGGCACTCCCTACGACAGCCTAAAGCGTGTAAAACTAAGCCATAGTGACCTGAAGAGACTTACAACCATACCAAATCATCTAAGCACCAACCCCATGAAGGAGGTGAGCGACAAAGTTAAGCTTCTTAGTTCCTTGGTTCCTTCTACTCATCGGCTTTCCCTTCTTTGCATTTGCTTGCAAATCTTACCGGGCCCACGTCGATATTCCAAACTTAAGTGGCTGACTCCCATGGTCCAAGCCCTACCCTTAGAGGTTACTTCCATTCTAAAAGCATGGCACCTTCACCCTCTTCTAGTGTTGCCAAAGAACCATGGCAGGATTTCCTTGGATTGGCATAGCATCACGACTCTTGTAGAGTTGTGGCATACTCAGACCCATACGTTCATATTCACTTCCTTCGAAGCCACAATCTTATTAGAAGAGGGGGAAACCAATCTAGGACTGCCTAGGTCCAAGCCCGAGGAAGAGCAGCTCATATGCCACACCGTAACCCCAATAGATCCTATCTTGATTCTAGGGGAATTTCTCACAAACATAAAAGATATTCAGACCATGCTCATCCCTCAACATGTATATTTAATCCCTTTAGCTCAGTGGATTGTGTCGCATTATAAGAACAAGTGTGGAAAATACAAGGCTATAGCGAAAGCCTCTGTCACACCCCAAATCGATAACAGTAGAAACTTGCTCGGAACGTGATAGCGAAACAGTCATGACAATCAGAGCAAACCACAAGACACGCAAGAGGGCCAGAAAAAGTCAACAAAACTATAGTTTTATTAATATCAAAATATCATTATTACATTTTCTTGACTCAAACTTACATTGATAAAAGGAAAGGAAAAGACTCAAATTACAGGACTGGACTCAATAAAATAAAAGACACATAAACATATCCTCTAGAGCACTCATCACTCTTGCCTTTTCCCGTCCGTTTGATTATCTTCATCATTATTACCTGAAAATGTTAAGAGAAACTGGGTGAGCAAAAATGCTTAGTAGGAATTACATCTCTATCGTCGGGAAAGATATAAGTGATTAGCCAATTAACCATGTACATTAACATGCAATGCATGAACGATATAAATCACAATCATGACAATCTATCTAGCAGAAGGGACAATGTTAATGAAAAGTAAAGTCAAGGGTAGGTATGAAGTTCAAAGGAAAAGGGAAAAAAGATCCCATTACAGAACCAAGGACAAGATAACAGTATGAAACAAGGAACAGATGATCCAGATCAACATAACATATAGAATTGGCTAGAATACCAAAATTCTAATGATATTAAGCAGAATAGCAGTCTAGCAGAATATCCAAATAACAGAATTAACAGGATATCAGAATATCAGAATAACATAAAAGAATTCCAGAATAACAGAAGTTGGTGCAATGCCACACCCAAAATTTTCCCATGGTTTACAAAATGGACTTCCGTCCTACCTAGCATCGGCTGTTGCAGACCCACGGCCCTTAATAATTCATAATTTGCAGATATGGCCAACATGGAATCAAGGAGTTATGTTACAGAAATAATGAACTTACGACAGGGGATATCAAGGTCGGAATAACACGAACGACGTTCAGGAAGGAGATTAAATCAGAACCACACTAAATAATCGATCCTTGAACTTACAAAATAGTGCCAAACCGAAGAAATAAACGCATAAAACTAGGTTAAACGTGGTTGGAGTACACATCGCGATAAGCATAACACGGTCTGAGACATGGCCACATTCAGAACAGAGGCACTGGGTCTATCGACAGAGATGGTAGGTCTGTCGACAGAGATAGGTGTTCAGTCGACAAAGGCAAACAGGCTTACCGAAGATGAGTCTAACGCGGTCTATAAACCCACCGTAGTCATCATAGACGCGGTCCAGTAGAGTCATGCGATCAAATGAACACGGTCTCAGGTCAGGCCGCGTTCAAAATAGAACTGACAGAAACTAAACAAAACCCCATTTTATGGGTCCAAAGGCCGGTCGAACCCTATCCCACACAATAGGATGAGGATTCCAGTGGTTTCAGGGTTTTTATGGTACAACCAGCTCAGCGTTCTTGTGGGAACCAAGGCTCGCGGAGACTTACGGAGGCCTTGATGAAGAAGTTCAAGTCCAACGGAAGGAGTATCCGACGGAGGGTTCTAACTTCACCAAGAATGGTGTTCCTATCTCACTATAGAAATCAATATCACGCGGTAGGTTGTTGCCACCGAAGTGACAAAATCTTAAAACAATAACTCCATGATACATCCCAAGAGAAATCATCAGTACTCAATCAATAACTATCATGCAACTCAAGTTAAAACATGCCATGATGAGAAATTTCATGTTTTAACAAGAAGATCTATTCCATTTAATCATGCTTTAGATCAACAAATATAAGATGGAATCAAGGTAGACTATGCACATAGCTCATGAAGATTTATGGAAAGTTAAGGGTTTAACATGATTCCTATTTATCTAAGTGGGTTCAGAGGACATGCAGACATCAAAATATGCATTTAGACTCACTACCAGTCACTTTACATGCTAGATAGGGCACTAGGGTTCCTAGGAACCCAAGCCAGAACGTGATCGGTATGGGCGCCGCGATATGAAAAACACAGTCAAGAAGAGAACCATGATGTTAACAGACATAAAAATTAAATAAATTTTTAAAACACTAGGTCGCGGTCTATCGTCCCACCGCGTGTAGAGACATGGTTTCTGGGTGCGCCGCGACGATGAACAGAGAACCGTTTCGGTAGAGAAACCCTAAAACGGTGATATCCAGACCTAAATCCATGAAATACATGCAATGTAGCGCCTAAAAATTGGGAGAAATGATGCAAGAAGATAGAGGACATGCAGATGCACTTGTTTGAATGATTGATTTAAGGTTTAGCCCGAGAGATCACCTACCTTAGAGCCGGATTAGGAAGAAGGAGAAGAAGAACAAAGAATAGCACCAAAACTCTAAGAAACCCACGAATTCTCCTCCTAGATCGATCCTCCCATGCCTAGCAGCTTGCTCCCACGATCTAAGGTCGACTATGGAGGCTATTGGGTCATATTAATAGGATTTAAGGCTCCTAAGAGTCCTAATTAGATCAAGGAAACCTAGATAGGGAAGAACTCTGAAAATTACGATTTCTATCTATATCTAGGGCCGCCCCACCCCATCTAGATCGAATTAGGGTTAGGGTTAGGGTTTAGGTTACATTCGACCTTCTCTTAGTGGATTAGGGTTTGGTTGAAATTATTAGCCCATTAGGGTTAGATAAAAACCAATTTAGCCCATTTAAAACAAAGATTTAAGAAATTCTGAATTTGAGGGATTAAATTAGCCTTTTAGCCCATTACGTCTTAATTTATTGGACCATTATAATATTTCACTTAATTTTCATCTTAATTATTCTGGTTCTTTCCTTTCTTAAATTCTTTACACTTATTTAATTTAATCCTAGAAAAATCGAGTTGCTACACCCTCCCCCACTTAAAAGAATTTGGTCCTCCAAATTCACACGACATTCATTTCCGAAATAATAGTGGGGTACCTAGTCCTATTTTCCCAAACATCAAACAAGATCACATAAGCATGCTAGCAAATAATCTACAATCTAAGGGAAAGGAAAAACTAGGCTAAGGTTAAGGGGTACCTCTAGATACTTCATCATCAGTAGGCTCGACCCTTCTCAATGTTTGCAACCGTCCTTGACGTTGTGCTTCTTTATGATCCTTCGCCTGCGGAGGTTGGTCTTTAGGAAGAGGACAGTCGGCTACCTTATACTCTTGACTCCCACAATGAAAACAAGCTCCAATCTTCCAGCGACACTTCTCAGATTGATGACCATCATTTCTGCAATACTTGCACTTCTCCTCCTTATGCTTCTTGTCATTCGAAATGTCATTACCATCATTGGGCCTCTTATTGCCATTACTCAACTTCTTCTTCTCCATCCTCGCCTTGATCTTATCGGACAACTCCATGGCATCCTCTAATAACTGAGCTCTTCTCACCATCTCGGCATAAGATTGAATATCCATCGGCACCAATTGGGGTATGAATTGCCTTCATCTTATCAGTTACTATCAAATGAGGCGCATAACGAGATAATCTAGAAAATTGGGCCTCATACTCCACTACAGTCATATTCCTTTGCTTGAGGGAGGAAAATTCCCCAGCCTTTCTCTCCCGAACTCTCTCCGAAAAATACTTACCATTAAAGTACTCCAGAAATTCCACCCATGCTACTTGACCATTCGGCAAAGTGGCTTCCACGGACTCCCACCAAGCCCTTGCATTCTTCTCTAATTGAAACGTTGCTAAAAGGACCTTATCTTGATCCGAACATTGCATTACCCTAAAAATTCTCTCCATCTCCTTAATCCAATCTTCTGTCTCATCGGGATCAGGAGTTCCACTAAATCTAGGGGGATTAGGACTCCGAAACTCATGATGCAACTCCCCAACACCATGATTCCCTCCTCCCTGAGCTACCTGCTGAAGGGCTTGAGTCAAACCCTTAACAGTCCTCTGCATCTCCCGCCATTGCACACACTCAGCCGCCATCACGCTAGCTATCTAGCCCCTACAAGACAAAACATACAAGATTAAAAAATTACTCTTGTAGAAGTTGTTAAGCCAACCTTATAAGCCGATTTTAGCACTTAACCCATGGTTCTAACCAATCTCACCGGGTAACAATAGGAATGAACCTGACTTTTAAGGCAACATGTAATTAAGACCTAGGGTTTCAAAAACCTAAGCTCTGATACCACTTCTGTCACGTCTCGAACCGATAGCAGCAGAAATTTGATCGGAATGTGGCAACGAAATAGTCATGACAATCAGAGCAAACCACAAGACACGCAAGAGGGCCAAGAATAGACAACAAAACTATAATTTTATTAATATCAAAATATCAATATTACATTTTCTTGACTCAAACTTACATTGATAAAAGGAAAGGAAAAGACTCAAATTACAGGACTGGACTCAATAAAATAAAAGACACAGACACAAATCCTCTAGAGCACTCATCACTCTTTCCCTTCCCCATCCATTTGATTATCTTCATCATTATTACCTGAAAATGTTAAGAGAAACCGGGTGAACAAAAACGCTCAGTAGGAATTACATCTCTATCGTCAGGCAAGATATAAGTGATTATCCAATTAACCATGTACATTAACATGCAATGCATGAACGATATAAATCACAATCATGACAATCTATCTAGCAGAAGGGACAATGTTAATGAAAAGCAAAGTCAAGGGCAGGTATGAAGTTCAAAGGAAAAGGGAAAAAAGATCCCATTACAGAACCAAGGACAAGATAACAGTATGAAACAAGGAATAGATGATCCAGATCAACATAACATATAGAATTGGCCAGAATACCAGAATTCCAATGACATTAAGCAGAATAACAGAATAGCAGTCTAGCAGAATATCTAAATAACAGAATTAAGAGGATATCAGAATAACAGAACAGAATCCCAGAATAACAGAATAATAGAAGTTGGTGCAATGCCACACCCAGAATTTTCCCATGGTTTACATAATGGACTTCCGTCCTACCTGGCATTGGTTGTGGCGGACCCACAACCCTTAATAATCCACAATTTGTAGATACGGCCAGCATGGAATCAAGGAGTTATGTTCCAGAAATAATGAACTTACAAAAGGGTATATCAAGGTATAAAATACACGAACGACGTTCAGGAAGGAGATTAAATCAGAACCACACTAAATAGTCGATCCTTGGACTTACAAAATAATGCCAAACTGAAGAAACAAATGCATAAAATTGGGTCAAACGTGGTTGGAGCACACACCGGGATAAGCATAACGCGGTCTGAGACATGGCCACGTTTAGAACAGAGGCACTGTGTCTGTCGATAGATATGGTAGGTCTATCGATAGAGATAGGTGTTCAGTCGACAAAGGCAGATAGGCTTACCGAAGATGAGTCTAACTCGGTCTATAAACCCACCGCGGTCATCATAGACACGGTCCAGTAGAGTCCCGCGATCAAATGAACATAGTCTCAGGTCAGGCCGCGTTCAAAATAGAACTGACAGAAACTAAACAGAACCCCATTCTATGGGTCCAAAGGCCGGTCGAACCCTATCCCACACAATAGGACGAGGATTCCAATGGTTTCAGGGTTTTAATGGTATAACCAGCTCAGCATTCTTGTGGGAACCAAGGCTCGCAGAGACTTACGGAGGCCTTGATGAAGAAGTTCCAGTCCAATGGAAGGAGTATCCGGCAGAGGGTTCTAACTTCACCAAGAATAGTGTTCTTATCTCACTACAGAAATCAATATCACGCTGTAGGTTGTTGCCACCGGAGTGACAAAACCTTAAAATAATAACTCCATGATACATCCCAAGATAAATCATCAGTACTCAATCAATAACTATCATGCAACTCAAGTTAAAACATGCCATGATGAGAAATTTCAGGTTTTAACAAGAAGATCTATTCCATTTAATCATGCCTTATATCAACACATATAAGATGGAATCGAGGAAGACTATGTACATAGCTCATGAAAATTTATGGAAAGTTAAGGGTTTAACATGATTCCTATTTATCTTAGTGGGTTCAGATGACATGCAGACATCAAAATATGCATTTAGACTCACTACTAGTCACTTTACATGTTGGACAGGGTACTAGGGTTCCTGGAAACCCGAGCCAGAACGCGGTCGGTATGGACGCCGCGATATGAAAAATGCGATCATGGAGAGAATCGTGATGTTAACAGAAATAATAATAAAATAAAATTTTAAAACACCTGGTCGCGGTCGTTCATCCCACTGCGTGCAGAGACGTAGTTTCTGGGTGGGCCGCGATGACGAACAGAGAACCGTTCCGGTAGAGAAACCCTAAAATGGCGATATCCGGACCTAAATCCATGAAATACATGCAATGTAGACCCTAAAAATTGGTGGAAATGATGCAGGAAGATAGAGGACATGCAGATGCACTTGTTTGAATGATTGATTTAAGGTTTACCCGAGAGATCACCTACCTTAGAGTCGGATTAGGAAGAAGGGGAAGAAGAATGAAGAACGACACCAAAACTCGAAGTAACCCACGAATTCTCCTCCTAGATCGATCCTCCCATGCCTAGCAGCTTGCTCCCACGATCTATAGTCGACTATGGAGGCTATTGGGTCCTATTTATAGGATTTAAGGCTCCTAAGAGTCCTAATTAGGTCAAGGAAACCTAGATAGGGAAGAACATTGAAAATTATGATTTCTATCTATATCCAGGGCCGCCCTACCCCATCTAGGTCGAATTATGGTTAGGGTTTAGGTTAGATTCGACCTCCTCTTAGTGGATTAGGGTTTGGTTGAAGTTATTAGCCCATTAGGGTTAGATAAAAACCAATTTGGCCCATTTAAAATAAATGTTTAAGGAATTCCAAATTTTATGGATTAAATTAGCCGTTTAGCCCATTAAGTCTTAATTTATAGGTCCATTATAATATTTCACTTAATTTTCATCTTAATTATTCTGGTTCTTTCCTTTCTTCAATTCTTTACACTTACTTAATTTAATCCTATAAAAATTGGGTTGATACAGCCTCGGCCATTTGCCTATGCGGGACTCCACTCTTCCCTATCTCGGACCACCTCTTAGACCATGCGAACCTTAGTGCCATCAGTAGGTTATGGCATGGACTAACCCTCTCCCATGCCATCTTGTCATACCTTGTTCAGCTTCATTAGGTGGCCCACTCTTCGAGTCCATGATCCTTCTAGAGTGCTGGATGGGCATCCGGCTCAAATTTCAACCCAAGGAAGGTCTAGCCTCAACCAGCTGGATCCATGGGAGTCATCCTCTACACTTCATCGGCACTACTTCATGATTTCCTAACCAAGTGGAGTGCCGAACAGTGGAAAAGAAATCAAGGGACGAGTGGCAACTCTATCTTAACACCCTACCTATTGGACACTTCAACATGCGACCACCGGTTCTACATGGACAACTCATCCAGCTACCCCGAAGGATAGGACTTCACCTCCAGCTCGTGGGGAACAGAAATCTAGCACTCTACAACCCTCACCGGTGCTACTTGCAGGTCAGGATACCCTTTGCGACGGTCCCAGCTCTCTCACACCTACCACCCCTACGGGCTAGATGATTGGGCACTATGGAAGAAGAAGAACTGGTTCGGAGTGCATTGGTGATGTGGGAGGTGAGCAAAATGTGCCCCCTTCCAGTAGAGGTGACAGAGGATGAGGGAGCCTACCGGGCTTACCTCAAGGAGCAACATGAGATTCGGCCTTGTGAGGACACGCGGCTGTAGATAATTATCCCGGCCCCAAACTAGCAAACAATGTGCATGAACATGAAATAACATGAAAGGGCAAAGGGGTGATGAAGATGAAGAACGTATCATGATCGCCACCAAGGGTTGACAGTAGAAAAAGATGCTATAAGGAACAGAAAACCTACTGCGTACCTTGGAAAATAAGGAAGAAGACTCGGCCGAAGAAGGACCGCTAGGGCATGTGTTGGGTCTCCTCTGGTGTTGATCAGTAGTGTGGAGACTGCTATGTGTTGATTGTGTTTTGAATGATTGGCAACAGTAGAGTTGACCTAGTTGACTATAGTGTTGACTTTGGTGACTTTATCTTGACCATGGCAATATTGTGTATTTTGATGAATTTTGTATATGTCAGATCTTTACATAAAACATTTCTGCACCTCATACTGTATTTAGCTAAGGTCGGTGCTAGCCTATTGTGCATTGGCATAAGGTTGGTGCTAGTCATCTTGTTTGCATCAGGTCGGTGCTAGTTGCCATTTTTACTTAGAGAGGTCTGTGCTAGTTGCCATGTCTGCTTTTGAGGTCAGTGCATATTTCGCATCACCCACTACCCAAGGTCAGTGCATATTTTGCATCGCCTAATAACCAAGGTCGGTGCATGTCATCACAAGAATCATATCAGGTCGGTGCATGTACTGCATCGCACATATAGGGTCGGTGCACATTTCCACCCAGCACTAACCAAGGTCAGTGCATATTCATGCTCTAATACCAGTCTATGCATGTTTTCATACATGCGTAATAAAGTCAGTGCACACTTGTATTCTTCATAACCAAAGTCAGTGCATTGTTTACCTTACGAATGTAGATTGTCAGTGCACTCTCTGTTCTATATCATAACAAGTAGTGCCTCACGCACACTTAAGGTCGGTGCATGTGTATTTTAGGTCTGCGTTAGCTGCATGATATAGTCTGTGCTAATTCTTCTTGCATCTGTGCCTATACACATATACATGTGAATTGTCTAAGTCAATAACACGTGACCGATACTTTGTTCATTACAATAATAGGTGAGACTCATGATCGAGCACCTGACGCGTGTCCCAACTACCTGCGAACTCTAAGTTACAAGCAACTAAAGTACCAGGATAAAAGGCACCTGATCCAAGGCAAAAGGCTAAACGCAATTTTGACACGTGGAAAGCAACCAAACCAAGATGCTGCCACGTGGCCATCTCATCTCAGATCGGAACAAACTTTTGGGTGGGAAACGTGGATTCCACGCGCCTATCATCTACTGCCTTATAAAAAGGGGCAGATCGTCCAATTTCCTGAGATATACACAGAAGGAGAAAAAGAAGAGAGAATAGCAGCAGCCAAGTCAAGAGAATCAGAGCAAAAAGAGAGAGAGCAAACGTGAGAAGATCTCAGAGAGAGAAATTGAGAAGAAAAGAAGAGGAGCTTTGAGAGAAGGGCAGTGCATCATTAGAAGGGTGTGAGTCTTAGCTTTGCAAGCTATTGTTTCTGGCTTCTTGGTTCAGAACCAGATCCGATCTGCTCTTTGTAAGGGTTACAGTTTCCGTTTTGCTTTTCTGATTTTCTATTTCTGATTTGAAACCTTGTTTTACAAGCTGTGTGTCAGCGATTGTTGGCAAGCTGTAAGGACCAGCGGCAGAGGTGGATTCCTCTGGGTAGCTTAAGCTGTAAGGCTCAGCGTGTGTTGGGAAGTTTTCCCTGAAGCTGTGGATCAGCGGATTGGAAGCTGTGAATCAGCAGTGAAGCCACACTTGGTTTAAGTGTGGGGTGGACGTAGATCTCTGTAGGAGATCGAACCACCTAAAAATTGCGTGTCTATGCTTGATGGTTTGTGATTGTTGCATTTATTCATCTGGTTGTTATCGTGTTTCTTTAGGTTGATATATTGAGTATTCAAGAGTGTGAAGAAGGTATATCAAAAGGTACTACTCGAAGGATAAGTCAGGCTTATCGGAAAAATGGTTTATCTTTCGTGAGGACACTCATTGAGTTGAACCTCCGCCAAGTACCTCTTCACATTTCATTTATCTGAAATTTAGTTCTACTGCTGTTGTGGTTTAATTGTCTATTAGATTTCACTCATTCTCTCCATTGATAGTTCTCACATATCACTTGACCACTTCTTCTAGTGATTCTGTGTCTGAATTGGTTGTTCTGATTAAGCTATTTTTAATTCTGTATTTATCTGTTTAATCCTATGTTAAAATTTGAGGTAGATCTATTCACCTCCCCTCTAGATCTATATCACGTGGTATCAGAGCCTAACTCTTCTACAGGGACTAACATCCTGAAGAGATAGACATCATGGATGCTAGAGGAAAGACAGTCGAAGGACAATCTACGAGTAAGCCTCCATACTTTGATGGTTAAAACTATGCATACTGGAAGAACTGTATGCAAGTTTTCTTGAGGGCAAAAGATTATGAAATTTGGAAGGTTGTTGGCAAAGGCCCCTTCGAACTGCCTGATGATGAGGAAGTATGGACACGAGAGCAGATCCGAAAGTCAACACTTAACTAGAGTGCTATCAATGCCATCCAGTGTGCCCTTCATCCCACGGAGTTCTCCAGGATCTCATCATGTTCAACAGCTAAGGAGATGTGGGATAAATTGGAGGTTATATGCGAAGGGACATCCCAAGTGAGAGAGACTAAAGCCAACATGCTAGTCTCTGAATATGAGGCGTTTAGGATGAGGCCGAATGAGACTATCACAGAGATGTATGCTCGCCTCATGATTATCACCAATGGACTCAGGAGTCTTGGCAAAGTGTACTCTAAATATGAGCTGGTGAGAAAGATTCTGCTTTCCTTAACTCCGATCTAGCACACAAAGGCGACTGTTATTGAGGAGTCTAGGGACTTAAAGACCACCAAGGTCAATGAGCTAATTGGTTCACTCATGACATATGAGAAGAACTTGCCAAAGGTAGATGAGCTGGAGAAGAAGAAGAGACCCATTGCATTGAAGGCCAACTCCTGTAAAAGTGAGTCATCCAGCGACCACAGCTCCTCAGGGTCAGAGATTGAAGGTGATCAGCTCGCTATGCTTACTCGACAGTTTAAAAGGTTTCTGAGAAAAGAGGGAAGAAACTTTGGAAGAAGACAGCATAGTGACAGAAGACAGACAAGGTATAAAACTAACCCTGCCAAAAGGACTAACACAACTGTTTGCTATCATTGCAGGAAGGCAGGCCACATGAAGGTAGAATACCCGGAGCTCCCGAAACTAAAGGAAAAGGCAAAGAAGAGAAACCTGAAAGGCAAAGCTATGATAAGCACTTTGAGTGATGAGGATGAGGGCAATCTCAACTGCACCTCAGAGAGTGAAGGAGAAGGAAGTCAAGTATGCCTGATGGCCAGGGACTGCGATAGAGAAGAAGAAAATGATGAGGTAACATCTCCCTTCAAAAATTACACTCTTACTGATTGGGAAGATGCTTATGGTGAATTTTTAGATAAAGTTGATGATGTTAGAAAAGAAAATAGACAATTAAAAAGAAAAGTTAATTCTCTTGTTAATGATACTACCATGTCTGATAGAATTGCATATCTTGAAACAGAAAATAACTGTCTAAAAAATTCTGTTGCTGAAGTTAATGAGATAAAATCTATTTTAATTGATGCTAGAAAGGAGAATGATATGTTGAAAATGTGATTGATGATTTAAAGCTGAAATTATAAAATTATGAAAATGAAATGAAAATTGTCAATGAAAAGTATGAAGCTGTTTTGAGTGTTAATGTTTAATTGAAGAAATCAATTGAAAATCTTGAGAAAGAAAATGATGATAAATAGAAAACCCTTGAGAGCATGACCCAAGGTACAGAAAACTTGAATGCTCTTTTGGGAACAAAAGTGAATTTTAGAAAAGAGGGTCTTGGCTTTAATCCAACTGCTAAAAGAAGCTTTGAATTCAAAATTGGTTCATTTGTAGCAGAAAAGGGAAAGAACGCCCCTCTTATTAAGATGAGCAGTGAAAACAATGTTAACAAATTTTTTGTAAAAACTGCTAGTCAGAAAAAGCCCAGTGCTTAGGACAAGGGCAAACAAAAGGTGAATGTGTCCAGCAATTCATGAACACACAAGTCTATACCTCAGGGCAAACACCAAAATAGGGGTAAAACTTCTGCAACATCAAAACCCCATAGTAACTCAAATAGGTCTCCACAGAAAAACAACTGGAAGACACAACCCACTCTCATGCATTTTCCAGGTGGTCCTACAACTGTCAGGAGTTCGAAGACTAACAGAAACCATCCCAGAGCTCAGACCAACCATACTTACCATTATGCACAGTCATATAAGTTTAGTAGGTCTGGAAGGGATAGAGTTTATGGCAGGTCTGCATACCATTCAAATCCTACTCAACCATTCAAATCCTACTCAGAACTACAGACCTCAGGGTAGAAATTGGTTCGGGCAATCCAGGACATGGAATCCAATGAAACACACTTCTTATGGTCAGCCTAGGACCAACTCAGGGTACACCTCACCAAATATTTTCCACACTATGAATGACAACAAAAATAGGAACAACAAAAAGAAAAAAAACAAATCCACAAAGAAATTTGTTCCGACACAAATGTGGATACCTAAATGTTTGCTATCCTGTCTTGATGATGTTTCTGTTGTTTTGGGGCCCAAACATTTTTGGGTTCCAAACCTCTCTACTTGATCCTTGATGCAGGTATGCCTGGCAGCCAAGCAAAACTTGTGGTACTTGGACAGTGGCTGCTTCAGGCATATGGTGGGGGACAGGGGCAAAATTTTGTATGCTGGTTGAAAAGAATGGAGGCCTTGTCACCTTTGGAGGCAATACTGATGCGGGACGGACACGGGGACCGACTCTACGTGGTATGGACCTCGGACTCTAGATGCGGACACGACCAGCAACACATGATGGGAGAGACATTAGGCCCGACACGGAGAGCTCCTATGGGTTATACGTCGCTAATAGAACGCAAGCTCACTCGTCGTCCCAAGCGAGGGAAACGCGGATCGTGCGCGGTTGAAGAACCGGCAGAGTTCAAGGTAGTCAAACTCACTTCCGGACTCGAATCGAGTCGCGGGACGGGTCACTCTCACACTCACAGTGGTGACATGAACACTCGGGCTAGTACCTATCGCTCTCGACAGCGGCAAAGACCATATACTAGCTAAGCAAATGAACGCCAAGAGGTTCGGACCACTACCTCCACGCACCCGGCGTGGCGAAGACAACCCCGGCCGAATCACGGACTCCTGGTTAACAATTATTACAGCAATACACTAAGTCGACCCACTCCACGCAGGGAGGTAAAAGGTCACATGTGGGGTCCGGGAATCACGCAACTCGGGTTGACGGGCAACATCTTGAGGTCGCCCGGCGGTGCCGAACTCTGGGTTTTCGTGCTTTCCGAACGGCGGCTTCTACGGGCCCATGGGGCCAACGGACGGCACTGTCCTCCGGATCTGCGGGGGTGGGACCCACTATGATGGGGACCCCTGGTGGCGCGCCTCCACGGACGGCGGTCGGCCGGGAACACCGATCGGGGGTCGATCGGCCCCGATTCTCAATTCTTGAACTAACTTCCCACGGATTTTGATTGCTGTTTTCCGGCACGCGCTCCGACAAAAACGACCGCGGCGATCAATCCCGACGTCGATCGGGACGCATGAGCTATCGTTGGAAAGCTCTCTTCAAATGCTTCAATCTAGACCCAAAGAGATCTACTGTATCTGGTCGGATCAGAACTTTATTGAATTGACAAGTCCTTGTTGTACAGTAACCGAAACCTCAGATCTACAGGTGAGTTGTTTGAAGACTACCTTTGACCGCGAGAAATATGGCCGACTCAGCTCCTGAGCTCTTCATCAAACTTGTGGGATTTTAAACAAGGAGAACGGGGATATTTTTTGTGGACTGATTGGAGGTGGCTGTGATTTGTTATGATTTGTTTACTGGAGGGTGGTCGGATCTGGGAACAGGTGGACAGCACTGTAGCTATCTCTGAGATCGATTTTTAAAACATATGGGATGGCCTCAAAAAAATTCAATAACATTTGGGGATGGTGGGGTTGATGGACAGAACTCTCAGTAAAATTGGGAGCTCTAACAAAAATCGGAAAGAGGCCCGAACAGGGAAAACACAGGGCGGGTGGAAATTGAAACAGCAAGCAAACAGATCTGGAAATTAAGGTTGGATGAAAATAAAAAAACATCAAATGGGATCTTTATGACCAACCAAAATTTTTGAGATGTGCTTGACACCTCTGGAGCATCCCCTAAAATCCCCAGGTCGATCTGAGCTCGTGGCTGACACAGAGAATTCGTGGAAGCTGCTGTGGTCAGATGAAGGCAGAACTCCGGCGATCTCGGCAGTGATGCGATGGCGGCTCGTGGCGGCGGCGGCGGCGACCGGAATGATAAGAGGAGGAGTCACACCTCCAGAGGGAAGCCTTCACAGCTCCAAGGGGGAGAGAGGGGCGGCCTAGGCCTTTGCTCAAGCAATTTTCCAAGTTCAAATGGCATTAATTCTCCAAAATGGGAAATTACAAGTATTTATGTGTTACATCTCAAATCCATTGTCCACCGTTGGATCTAGGGGATGGGAATGGGTGGCCTTGATTGAGTGTGACACACACACAAAAATTACAATAAAAAAAATAAGGGGGGGGGGCCTATTGACTAGAATGGCAAGGGGGACATGTTTGGTAGCCACCTTGGACTTTGAAGTCCACTTGTCTCCCATGTGCCTTTTACCATTCAAACTTCTAGATGCCTCCATTTGACATGTTGACTGACCCCACATGGGGCCCATGAGCTGAGGTGGACCAATGGGAGGGGGTCTGTGGGCCCGTGGGACCCGGGGGTCCCATTTTACAAATAAACCCCTCTTACAATCAAAATTACATACCGAATAAAATGAAATAAACACACATCACACAAATAAAGTCTAACTAAATATGATAAATATCGGGACTCAAGGGGGCGTCTCCTGGCTGTCTCCGAGCCAGATGGATGCTGAGGTGGCTCGAGTCGTGCTCCGTGTGCGGTACCGGTGGCTCGGCGTGTCGCGCCGCTCAACTGCTCGGGTGTCCGCACCAATTCTCCCCGGGTGGGACAAACTCGACCCTGTCGAGTAAGGGTCTGCATCGCTCCTGTATCGCTCCAGAAGGTCCGGATCGATCTGCTGCAACTCGCCATGCGTGATCCATGTGTCCTCGATAGCGGGCCGTCCTCTCCATCGCACTAGGTAGCGCGGGTAGGATCCACTCCTAGTAACTGTCACCTGCTCATCCAGTATATGATCTATATGCTCACGCTGCCATGACAACGGGGCTGGAGGTGGACACTCAGGTGTGGGGTCACTCACAAGGGGAGGAGATGGCTCGAAAGGCTCACTAGGGATCACCGCTGGGTCCCTATATGCAACTAGATCCGATACATTGAAAGTAGAGCTTATACCGTATTCCTCGGGCAAGTCCACAACGTACGCATTGGATCCAACGCGTTTCAACACTCTGAATGGACCGGCTCCGTGAGCTTGCAACTTCTTAACGGTTCCAGAGGAAAACCGTTCAGGTCTTACCCTGATCATAACATATTCGCCCTCTTG
Organism: Amorphophallus konjac; assembly: GCA_022559845.1. Lineage (NCBI taxonomy): Eukaryota > Viridiplantae > Streptophyta > Magnoliopsida > Alismatales > Araceae > Amorphophallus > Amorphophallus konjac. The sequence goes on from CM040121.1 coordinate 158,425,067, forward strand.
GAACTCTCGGTGGTGTCGGTGGGCATCGGCTAACTCCTTGTAACGTGCATTGCTGGCCTCAATGTGATGACGGATGTCGTCATGCAAACTCCTAACATGCCTAGCAAACGACTTGGCCGACTCCGACACTCTAGCATGGATAGGCATGGGGACAAGGTCAACGGGTTTCCTAGGCCTACGACCTGTGACAATCTCAAATGGACTCATGCCGGTAGACCTATTCACCGAATCATTATATGCAAACTCGGTCATGGGTAGAATGAGATCCAAATCCCCAATGTGGTCCCTAACAAGACACCTCAAAAGGTCTCCCAGACTCCTATTGACCACCTCGGTCTGACCATCTGTCTGGGGATGATATGCAGTGGAAAACTTGAGGTGCGTACCCATCATATGCCATAGTGTCTTCCAAAAGTAGGAAGTGAATCTAACATCACGGTCTGACACTATAGTGCGAGGCAACCCGAACTTGCACACCACATGCGTAAGGAAAAGGCGGGCTACCCTCGAAGCATCCGAAGTCTTCGAGCAAGGAATAAAGAGGGCCATCTTCGAGAAACGGTCAACCACCACATAGACCGAATCATGCTTCCTGGAGGTACGTGGCAATCCCAAAACAAAGTCCATGCTAACATCCTGCCACGGGGCATCAGGCACGGGAAGAGGCGTATAAAGGCCAGAGCTTTGCTTCTTCATCTTGGCCGTAGCACAGGTACGGCACTGAGCCACGATGTTAGCAACATCGCGCTTCAAGCTCGGCCAATAAAATCTATGCTCCACTGCCTCAATAGTCTTGTTCCGACCAAAGTGGCCGGCTAGACCTCCCGCATGTAGTTCCCACACTAAGAAATCTCGAACTGAAGTTCGGGGAACACATAGCCTGCTACCTCGAAAGAGGTAACCCTCCTGAAGCACATACTCATCAAGGTCTCTCGAGGGTCCGGCCTGGAGAGTGGTAAAAATCTGACCGAAGTCAGGACAATCAACTTAGGCCTCCTTCATCTTCTCTAACCCTATGACCTCGGCACTCATGGTGGTAAGCAAACATGCTCGCCACTCAAGGCATCAGCCACCTTGTTCTCCACTCCAGCCTTATGTTTAAGCACAAAGGTGAACTGCTGGAGATACTCGACCCAACGACTGTGACACGAGTTAAGCTTCTTTTGGGAATGGAGGTACCTCAATGCCTCGTGATCGGAGTATAAGACAAACTCCTGATCTAAAAGATAGTGCCTCCAATGCCTAAGAGCATGAACAACTACGTAGAATTCTTTATCATATGTGGAATATCGTAGTTTCGCGTCATTCAGCTTCTCGCTGAAATATGCGATCGGGTGGGACTCCTGACTCAAAACGCCTCCTATCCCAACACCCGACGCATCACAAGAGACCTCAAACACCTTCGAGAAGTCAGGAAATCGAAGGATAGGCGTCTGGGTCATGCGCTCCTTGATGTCCTTGAAGGCGGCAGATGCGGCCTTCGTCCATACAAATGTGCCCTTTCGGATACAATCCGTGATCGGGGCGGTGACGGAGCTAAATCCGCAGATGAAGCGACGATAGAACGTCGCAAGACCATGAAAGCTACGGACATCATGAACGGTACGGGGTTCCGGCCACTCAACAATGGCCCGGACCTTCTCCGGATCGGCGGAGACCCCCGTACTAGACACAATGAAACCCAAGAAGGTAAGCTGAGGTGTCATGAAGGCACACTTCTGTGGGTTCGCAAACAGCTGCTCTCGCCGAAGAAGTAGACAGACCTGCCGAAGGTGGTCTAAGTGGTCCCCTGTGGTGCGGCTAGAGATAAGGATATCATCAAATTACACCACTACAAAGACTCCAATGAAAGGTCGAAGGACCTGAGTCATGAGCCGCATGAAAGTGCTAGGGGCATTGGTCAACCCAAAAGGCATGACCAACCACTCATATAGACCGTCCTTGGTCTTAAATGCGGTCTTCCACTCATCACCTAGCCTAATCCTCACCTGATGGTAGCCACTCTTAAGATCGATCTTTGAAAAGATAGTGGCACCTGCCATCATGTCCAGCATGTCATCAAGGCGGGGAATAGGGAACCTATACTTCACGGTGATTTTGTTGATGGCACGACTATCAATGCACATTCTCCACGTGCCATCCTTCTTCGGGGTGAGTAATGCGGGTACAGCACATGGACTCATGCTGTCTCGAATAGACCCTCTCTTCACTAACTCATCGACCTGCCGTTTAAGCTCGGCATGCTCCGTGGGACTCATGCGATAATGAGGAAGGTTGGGCAAAGAAGAGCCCGGAACAAGGTCGATGGCATGCTGAATATCCCGCATAGGTGGGAGTCCCTCGGGAAGCTCATCGGGAAAGACATTAGCATACTCCTGCAGAATGGGAACAACCTCGGGTGGGAGCTCACCCTCGGAGTCCCGCTCCACCTCTCGGACCGTAATGGCAAACACCGGACAGCCCTAACTAAGCTCCTGCTCCATTTCTCGGGAGCTAATCATCATCAATCTCCTCGTCGAGGGTTCTCCTGGGCAAGAGGTAACGGTCATAGCCCGAGCTGGGGATGGGGTACTAGGCCCGGGAACGAAAGGCTTCGGAGTACTAGGGCCAGTAGGACCCCTGACTGATGGGCTCCTGGGCCGAACGGGTTGGAGGGTGACCCGCTGGCCAGCGTGGTCGAAGGTACAGGTGTTCGATCGGCCATGGAGCGTGGCATCCCGGTCAAATAACCACGGCCTACCAAGAATGATACTGCCCACTTCCATGGGGAGAACATCACACCAGATCTCGTCACGGTAGGAGTGGAGATGCAGTGGGACCAAGCACCGCAGCCTGACCGAAATGGAAGTGGTATCCACCCATGATACCTGATAGGGACAAGGATGGTCTACGGGTGTGAGACCAAGACGGGCAACAGCGTTCGTGGAGATTGCATTGATACAACTCCCGCTATCGATGACCACCTTGAAAATTTGCTTTCCCAGCCTACAGAATACATGAAGGATAGTAGTCCGACAACAGTCATCACTGACCTGCGGCTGGGTGAGGATACATCTGACGACCCCCACGTGGGTATCGTCCGAATGCTGGGCATCCTGGGCCTCACCTCCCATCTCATAGTACTCGTCAGCTAGCTCTTCATCTGCCTCATAGCTGACTAACTCGAGGCCCGTAGGGGTGGTATCCTCGGCCTGTGTGTCCCCAATGTGAAGAGATGGGCAGGTGGGACACTGGTTGGCGAAATGGCCAAACCCATTGCAGCGATAACACTGCTGTCGTGATCCACTAGGCTCCTCAATCATAGGTCCTTTACCTTTATCCTCCCGACGGATAGGAGGTGTAGGCAACAAAGGACGTGCAGGAGGTGCGGGTGCCGGTGGACGGGCTGTGGGTGGGGCCGTAAGATGCTGGGGATGAGGAAGGTCCCTCGGGGGTGGAGGACGAGGCCTAGGAGCAAAGGGCTCGGGGCGAGTGGGCTCCTGAGGTCGAGTCATGGGGGCCCTCGGATACGTGCCAGATGAGCCACGGGGCTCGACACTACGAAGGGGAAAGGAGCCCAACCGATGGGGTGACTCGAACTCGGCCTCGAACTGCTCCAATTCGAGAGCGATCTGATATGCCTACTCCAAAGTGGTTGCATTGCGGTGAAAGAGTTCATATTGATAATTGGGCCGTAAACCTCTTCGAAAGCGGGATATAGTCATGGTGCTCTCCTCCGTGACCCCACACTGTAAGTAATACTCATCGAACTCGGTGGTGTACTAGGTCACGGATCGGTTCCCTTGGGAGATGCTTTGCCACTTGTCTATAAAACGTTGGCGATATGAGGCGGGAAGGTATTTCTCCCTCAATTTGATTTTCATATCATCCCAAGTACTGATTTGGGGTTGACGTCGCTGATTGAGCAGGTTCTCCACATTGATCCAATAAGTTTGGGCCTGCCCTTGCAGCTTCATCTTCGCGTATCGGACTCTTCGGTGGTCCGTCATCTCAAACCACTCGAAGTACCGGTCCATGCCGGCCTCTCAATCTAGATACACCCTAGGGTCCAAGGACCCGCTAAAAGTGGGAGGGTCCACACGCACACCCCTAAGAATGCGATCGTCATCCTCGTCATCACGATTCCGTCGTTGATGACGACGACCGTTACCCCCCTGATCATTGTCGGAAGCATAATCATCCACTATAGGCGCATGTTGCCTCCCGACATCCTCCACCTGAGCCCTTGGCACAGCGGGTTGCTGCACCGGCTCTTGTTGGCCGTTCGTCGGCGCGGGTTGCGCCGCTACTGGGCCCCTCTCTAGGACAGTGATCCTCCCAACTAAGCCCTGGATGGACTGATCCAAACTCTCGGCCCGATCCTCGAGGGATTTCATCCGCCCTTCTAAACGCGTTCCGATGCCATCCATACGTGTACTAAGACCATCCATACGCGTGTCAAGACGATCCATGATGGCCCGGAACATCTCGGCCGTCGAGGACTCATCGGAGCTACGGGCCCAGGAATCCGCCATAGGTGGTGGTGGCGAGTATTGGGTACCTCGACGGGTGGGCATGCAACTGACACACGACCTAGAAGACACCGACTAATGCAAACACTCACTAAATGATGCACTTAGACCTAAACCAATATCTGGTACGGGGCGGAGTTAATCGATCCGAAGATCACTCCCGCAAGTGTGCGACCTCCCGATAGGCGTAGCCAAACGTTCGGATAACACCTTTTAAGATACCGAATTATCGGGATGAAATGTAATTTTGAAACACTCTTTTTTTTTTAGTTTTGAAAGTAATGATGGTCCTAGACTCGACTTAGACCATGATGCATGCAAGACTAACGCAATGACTATCCTAGACTCGACTCGCTCTAATACCAAACTGATGCGGGACGGACACGGGGACCGACTCTACGTGGTATGGACCTCAGACTCTAGATACGGACACGACCAGCAACACATGATGGGAGAGACATTAGGCCCGACACGGAGAGCTCCTATGGGCTATACGTCGCTAATAGAACGCAAGCTCACTCGTCGTCCCAAGCGAGGGAAACGCGGATCGTGCGCGATTGAAGAACCGGCAGAGTTCAAGGTAGTCAGACTCACTTCCGGACTCGGATCGAGTCGCTGGACGGGTCACTCTCACACTCACAGCGGTGACATGAACACCCGGGCTAGTACCTATCGCTCTCGACAGCGGCAAAGACCATATACTAGCTAAGCAAATGAATGCCAAGAGGTTCAGACCATTACCTCCACGCACCCGGCGGGCGAAGACAACCCCGACCGAATCACGAACTCCCGGTTAACAATTATTACAGCAATACACTAAGTCGACCCACTCCACGCATGGAGGTAAAAGGTCACATGTGGGGTCCGGGAATCACGCAACTCGGGTTGACGGGCAGCATCTTGAGGTCGCCCGGCGGTGCCGAACTCCGGGTTTTCGTCCTTTCCGAATGGCGACTTCTACGGGCCCGTGGGGCCTACGGACGGCCCTGTCCTCCGGATCTGCGGGGGTGGGACCCACTGTGATGGGGACCCCTGGTGGCGCGCCTCCACGGACGGCGGTCGGCCGGGAACACCGATCAGGGGTCGATCGGCCCCGATTTCCAATTCTTGAACTAACTTCCCACAGATTTTGATTGCTGTTTTCCGGCGCGCACTCCGACGAAAACGACCGTTGGGATCAATCCCGACGTCGGATCGGGACGCATGAGCTATCGTTGGAAAGCTCTCTTCAAATTCTTCAATCTAGACCCAGATAGATCTGCTGTATCTGGCCGAATCAGAACTTTATTGAATTGACAAGTCCCTGTTGTACAGTAACCGAAACCTCAGATCTACAAGTGAGTTGTCTTAAGACTGCCTTTGACCGCAAGGAATATGGCCGAGTCAGCTCTTGATCTCTTCATCAAACTTGTGGGATGTTGAACAAGGAGAACGGGGATATTTTTTGTGGACTGATTGGAGGTGGCTGTGATTTGTTATGATTTGTTTACTGGAGGGTGGTCGGATCTGGGAACAGGTGGACAGCCTTGTAGCTATCTCTGAGATCGATTTTAGAAAAATATGGGATGGCCTCACAACAATTCAAGAAAATTTGGGGACTGTGGGGTTGATGGACAGAACTCTCAGTAAAATTGGGAGCTCTAACAAAAATCGGAAAGAGGCTCGAACAGGGAAAACACAGGGCGGGCCGAAATTGAAACAGCAAGCAAATAGATCTGGAAATTAAGGTTGGACGAAAATAAAAAATATCAAATGCGATCTTTATGACCAACCAAATTTTTTGAGACGTTCTTGACACCTCTGGAGCATCCCCTAAAATCCCCAGGTCGATCTGAGCTCATGGCTGACACAGAGAATTCGTGGAAGCTGCTGTGGTCGGATGAAGGCAGAACTCTGGCGATCTCGGCGGTGATGCGATGGCGGCTCGTGGCGGCGGCGGCGGCGACCGGAATGATAAGAGGAGGAGTCACACCTCCAGAGGGAAGCCTTCACAGCTCCAAGGGGGAGAGAGGGGCGGCCTAGGCCTTTGCTCAAGCAATTTTCCAAGTTCAAATGGCATTAATTCTCCAAAATGGGAAATTACAAGTATTTATGTGTTACATCTCAAATCCATTGTCCACCGTTGGATCTAGGAGATGGGAATGGGTGGCCTGGATTGAGTGTGACACACACACAAAAATTATAATAAAAAAAATAGGGGGGGGCGGCCTATTGACTAGAATGGCAAGGGGGACATGTTTGGTAGCCACCTTGGACTTTGAAGTCCACTTGTCTCCCATGTGCCTTTTACAATTCAAACTTCTAGATGCCTCCATTTGACATGTTGACTGACCCCACATGGGGCCCATGAGCTGAGGTGGACCAATGGGAGGGGGTCTGTGGGCCCGTGGGACCCGGGGGTCCCATTTTACAAATAAACCCCTCTTACAATCAAAATTACATACCGAATAAAATGAAATAAACACACATCACACAAATAAAGTCTAACTAAATATGATAAATACCGGGACTCAAGGGGGCGTCTACAGGCTGTCTCCGAGCCAGATGGATGCTGAGGTGGCTCGAGTCGTGCTCCGTGTGCGGTACCGGTGGCTTGGCGTGTCGCGCCGCTCAACTGCTCGGGTGTCCGCACCAATTCTCCCCGGGTGGGACAAACTCGACCCTGTCGAGTAAGGGTCTGCATCGCTCCTGTATCGCTCCAGAAGGTCCGGATCGATCCGCTGCAACTCGCCATGCGTGATCCATGTGTCCTCGATAGCGGGCCGTCCTCTCCATCGCACTAGGTAGCGCGGGTAGGATCCACTCCTAGTAACTGTCACCTGCTCATCCAGTATATGATCTATATGCTCACGCTGCCGTGACAACGGGGCTGGAGGTGGACACTCAGGTGTGGGGTCACTCACAAGGGGAGGTGATGGCTCGAAAGGCTCACTAGGGATCACCGTTGGGTCCCTATATGCAACTAGATCTGATACATTGAAAGTAGAGCTTATACCGTATTCCTCGGGCAAGTCCACAACGTACGCATTGGATCCAACGCGTTTCAACACTCTGAATTGACCGACTCCGCGAGCTTGTAACTTCTTAACGGTTCCAGAGGAAAACCGTTCAGGTCTTACCCTGATCATGACATATTCACCCTCTTGGAACTCTCGGTGGTGTCGGTGGGCATCGACTAACTCCTTGTAACGTGCATTGCTGGCCTCAATGTGACGACGGATGTCGTCATGCAAACTCCTAACATGCCTAGCAAACGACTCGGCCGACTCCGACACTCTAGCATGAATAGGCATGGGGACAAGGTCAATGGGTTTCCTAGGCCTACGACCTGTGACAATCTCAAATGGACTCATGCCGGTAGACCTATTCACCGAATCATTATATGCAAACTCGGCCATGGGTAGAATGAGATCCCAATCCCCAATGCGGTCCCTAACAAGACACCTCAAAAGGTCTCCCAGACTCCTATTGACCACCTCGGTCTGACCATCTGTCTGGGGATGATATGCTGTGGAAAACTTGAGGTGCGTACCCATCATATGCCATAGTGTCTTCCAAAAGTAGGAAGTGAATCTAACATCACGGTCAGACACTATAGTGCGAGGCAACCCGAACTTGCACACCACATGCGTAAGGAAATGGCGGGTTACCCTCGAAGCATCCGAAGTCTTCGAGCAAGGAATAAAGAGGGCCATCTTCGAGAAACGGTCAACCACCACATAGACCGAATCATGCTTCCTGGAGGTACGTGGCAATCCCAAAACAAAGTCAATGCTAACATCCTGCCACGGGGCATCAGGCACGGGAAGAGGCGTATAAAAGCCGGAGCTTTGCTTCTTCATCTTGGCCGTAGCACATGTACGGCACTGAGCCAAGATGTTAGCAACATCGCGCTTCAAGCTCGGCCAATAAAATCGATGCTCCACTGCCTCAATAGTCTTGTTCTGACCAAAGTGGCCGGCTAGACCTCCCGCATGTAGTTCCCACACTAAGAAATCTCAAACCGAAGTTCGGGGAACACATAGCCTGCTACCTCGAAAGAGGTAACCCTCCTGAAGCACATACTCATCAAGGTCTCTCGAGGGTCCGGCCTGGAGAGTGGTAAAAATCTGACCGAAGTCAGGACAATCAACATAGGCCTCCTTCATCTTCTCTAACCCTATGACCTCGGCACTCATGGTGGTAAGCAAACATGCTCGCCGACTCAAGGCATCAGCCACCTTGTTCTCCACTCCAGCCTTATGTTTAAGCACAAAGGTGAACTGCTGGAGATACTCGACCCAACGATTGTGACGCGAGTTAAGCTTCTTTTGGGAATGGAGGTACCTCAATGCCTCGTGATCAGAGTATAGGACAAACTCCTGATGTAAAAGATAGTGCCTCCAATGCCTAAGAGCCTGAACAACTGCGTAGAATTCTTTATCATATGTGGAATATCGCAGTTTTGCGTCATTCAGCTTCTCGCTGAAATATGCGATCGGGTGGGACTCCTGACTCAAAACTCCTCCTATCCCAACACCCGACGCATCATAAGAGACCTCAAACACCTTCGAGAAGTCAGGCAATCGAAGGATAGGCGTCTGGGTCATGCGCTCCTTGATGTCCTTGAAGGCGGCAGATGCCGCCTTCGTTCATACAAATGTGCCCTTTCGGATACAATCCGTGATCGGGACGGTGACGGACATAAAACACTTCTGCACCTCATACTGTATTTAGCTAAGGTCGGTGCTAGCCTGTTGTGCATTGGCATAAGGTCGGTGCTAGTCATCTTGTTTGCATCAGGTCGGTGCTAGTTGCCATTTTTACTTAGAGAGGTCTATGCTAGTCGCCATGTCTGCTTCTGAGGTCAGTGCATATTTCGCATCGCCCAGTTCGCAGGTAGTTGGGACACGCGTCAGGTGCTCGATCATGAGTCTCACCTGTCATTATAACGAACAAAGTATTAGTCACGTGTTATGGACTTAGACAATTCACATGTCTATGTGTATAGGCACAGAAGCAAGAAGAACTAGCACAGACTATATCATGCAGCTAACGCAGACCTAAAATATACATGCACCGACCTTAAGTGTGCGTGAGGCACTACTTGTTATGATATAGAATAGAGAGTGCACTGACCATCTACATTCGTAAGGTAAATAATGCACTGACTTTGGTTATGCAGAATACAAGTGTGCACTGACCTTATTACGCATGTATGAAAACATGCACAGACCTTTATATGTATGAAGCAGACAGTGCACCGACCCTTTGCATGCGAATGGCAAAACGATGCACCGACCTATTATGTGTAAGGCAAATAGTGCACAGACCTTAGGCATAATAGTACAGAGAATGCACCGACCTTCTTTGCTCAATGCAGATGCTGCACCGACTTTGTATCCACATGGTAACTTGCATCGACCTCACTAAGTGACTAGCACTGACCTGAGGTGTGTGAGAGGCACTACTTGCACCGACATTACCTAGTGCAAGACAGATGTCTGCACTGATCTTATATGCTTATAGCAAAACCTGCACTGACCCTTGCATGCGTTCAGCAAACTATGCACCGATCTTCTATATGAGAGAGCATGAATGTGCACTGACCTTGGTTAGTGTTGGGTGGAAATGTGCACCGACCCTATATGTGCGATGCAGCACATGCACCGACCTGATATGCTTCTTGTGATGACATGCACCGACCTTGGTTATTGGGCGATGCAAAATATGCACTAACCTTGGGTAGTAGGAGATGCGAAATATGCATTGACCTCAAAAGTAGACATGGCGACTAGCACAGACCTCTCTAAGTAAAAACAGCAATTAGCACCGACCTGATGCAAACAAGATGACTAGCACCGACCTTATGCCAATGCACAACATGGTAGCACCGACCTTAGCTAAATACAGTATGAGGTGCAGAAATGTTTTATGTAAATATCTGACATATACAAAATTCATCAATATACACAATATTGCCATGGTCAAGATAAAGTCACCAAAGTCAACTCTACAGTCAACCAGGTCAACTCTATTGTTGCCAATCATTCAAAACACAATCAACACACAACAGTCTCCACACTACTGATCAACTCCAGAGGAGACCCAACATTCTCCCCCTTTTTGATGATGGCAACACCTAAAATTATGATATATTTTGATGAGACAAGTTTAATCCAATATAAGATGTATTTAACATGAAGCACAGTCAAGCAATGCATCAGACAAACACACAGATGCAGACCTGAACCATCTGATACCAATAACACGTGACCTGAACCATCTAAGTCCATAACACGTGACTGATACTTTGTTCGTTACAATGACCTATATGTGTATAGGCACATATGCAAGAAGAACTAGCACAAACTATATCATGCAGCTAACGCAGACCTGAAATACACATGCACCGACCTGAGGTGTGTGAGAGGCACTACTTGCACCGACATTACCTAGTGCAAGACAGACGCCTGCACTGACCTTATATGCTCACAGAAAAACCTGCACCGACCCTTGCATGCGTTCAGCAAACCATGCACCGACCTTCTATATGAGAGAGCATGAATATGCACTGACCTTGGTTAGTGCTGGGTGGAAATGTGCACCGACCCTATATGTGCGATGCAGCACATGCACCAACCTGATATGCTTCTTGTGACGACATGCACCAACCTTGGTTATTGGGCGATGCAAAATATGCACTGACCTTGGTTAGTGGGCGATGCGAAATATGCACTGACAGCATGATCGCGCGTGATGAAACGGGATGCGGGGAACGATGTGGATTGCACCTCCTCACCTTCCAGCTGGCTAGAAAACAATGGCCTCACGTACTCTTGCTTTTTCAGTGAAACAAAGCTCAAACAGAGATAAAATCCCATTACAATATGAAGTGTAGTACCAATCCCGAGTGCATAAAATAGCATGAGAAATTGGGGGAGAATGCACCGGGGGAGGGTTTTTAACCCCTATAAACGGGACAAATACATAGGTGTGTGTACTGTGATGAGAATAGAGTGCAGAGATTGAATTAACACGCAGTAATGCTGTGGGGAAAATGTGATGCAAAAGTGTAGTGCGTGTAGAAAAGTGCAGGAAACTGTGATGAAACAGGAAAAGATGGAGCAAAGAAATAAAGGAGAGAACGAGAATAAGGAGCCTTTAAGCAATGAAAGACCAAGCTAATACTCCCATGGATGGCTTGGGGTCGAAGAAGAGACTCGACGATGTGGCATGGCTTCGCCCCGAACCAAAGAAGCGCCCCCTTTCACGCAGTTGCACTTGAAGGCTATTTATAGAACCCAGAAACCCTAGGCTCGAATTTAGAGGATAATCACCAAAAAATAGGGATATGGCTTGATAAATGTCGAGTTAATAGTGGGAATAAGAGCCCTGGATGGAAATCGAGGTGGTAACCTATCTTCATCGAAAATGGTGCCAAATAGGACTCTGAAGAGTCCTCGGACGAAGAAAACAGAGCCCGGGAGGTTCTGGACTCTGTTCCGAGAAGACGGTCAGTCGCATGACCGCAACTTGGAGAAGGCAGCCATGGGATGACCGCTACTTGCCAGGGATATAAGAGAGTCCAAACGGTTGAGTAGACGCACCCAGGATGCTTCTGGAAGAAAATCTAAGAAGGCGGTCTTCAGGAGACCGCCACCTGGTGGTAGCGGTCTCCACAAGACCGCTACTAGGCTAAATAAAATAAATAAAATAACAAAAATAATAAAAAGTGGAAAATGGCTGAACGCGGTCTCCTTGCAGACCGCATTCTCATGAACACGACTGCAGGATTTGAATCGGTCGTCTGTTTGGCCGTCTGAACTGCACGAAATGGATCCGAAAAGGGGGCAATTAGGGAAAATAGCCTCCAAAGCTTAATGGGCTCAAAAAAATGATCAAGAAATGGGATCCATACAATACGCTTGAGGAAGGCTCCAAACTAATAGATAATTCAGGGTGCCATGGAAGATGAATAAGAGAAATAAGTCAACTTAGAGGCTAAAAACGGGTGTCAACAGATGCCCCTCCTTGATGTCCGCTTTGCAAGGGAGCGAGTGAAAGTGGCATGGAGGTGAAATGGAACAAAGATGGAACGAAAGTGACAATGACGAGAAATGGAGATGAAGCAGAGATGAAACGAAGAGATCTAAAAAGCGGGCATCAAGGCAAAAGACACCTGTCATAACCAACAAGCGACAGGAATTCTCCCAAAAATGCCGAACTTAGCACAAGGAACGGATGACGCGGATGAGATATGTCAAGAGAACTAACAACTAAGCTAGGGAGGAAAAGGACACACTACCAACCTCATCAGGGGACACAATCCAAAGCCAATGAGGGGATCGGAAAGGAATAATTGCTGAAAAGCTGAAAGAAAACTGAGATAAAATCCAGACAAGAATCACGCTGGCCAACCAGACCGAGCGAATAGATCAGAGGAAACATTCAAGTTCGGAGAGGAATGAGGATCTCTTATATAAGATAATTAAGCGCAATCATCTATTGCTGAGGAGAAACCTTGAGAGAATTATGAGACGTGAATGCTCAAAAATGCCATGATGCATGTTGGGCTAAAATAAAGAAATCATCAAAACGAATGCAAAGAAAGATAAGATAGAAAGTACTCAAGGATAATATTGCTAGACCAAGCAAGACAGGGTCAAGAGTCTTTTGCAACCACGGCGTGCGAGACAGAGTCCATCGTCCCCCACTCGGCTCAAACTAACAGCCTATCCAACGATTAACTGTATGCTCCTAGATCATCATTATTTTTGGTAAAGGGGAACATCAGATCCCAGAACACACGGAGAACCAGCCGGTCCTTGAGAGGCTATAATAGCGTAGATAACATATAGTAATGCAACAAAGAGAAGGGATAGAGAGCCATATCTGACTTACCTGTCAAGCGAAACGGCATTTTTTTAAATTTTTGACGATTTATTCAAATTTTTATGGGTTTTTCAAAATAAGACAACCAAAAAAGAATAAGCATGAACAAGCATGAAGATGAACATAACATAACAAAGATGAACTAACATCACAAAATAAAGATGAAAAACACAACGAGGATGAGCGAAACATAACACAACACCACAAAAATAAACAATAGGTGTGGGACAGAAGACACGGTGGGACAAGACAACATAACACGGTGGGACGGCACACACGGTGGGACAAGATCATGGTGGGACAACACACACGTGGTGGGACAACAATACGACATGGCGAGACAAAACACCACGTGGGACAACAGCCACGAGGGACAAAAGTTATGCGGGACAACAGATAACACAGTGAGACAACAACCATATGGCAGAATGACAACACGTGTGGAACAAAAGACACATGAGACGACATCACATGGGACAATGCATCACGGTGAGATGACAACCACGGGGGACCAAAGACACAACAAGTACACTCTTCAATCAAAGCTCAAGATCAGATGAAGCAGAACCACCAGGTTCACAATCATAAGGTAAACCCCTCTCATGAAGACATGATAAAGCGAGATGGACAAAAGCTGAGAAGGACATGAGCTTCAGAGCAGATCGAGGGACAAGAGTGAAGAAGAGACAGCTAGAAAAGATGCGAACAGGAGGCAGAGCAAAAGATATGGAGCGAGGAAACTTGAACACCTGCAACCTGCACACTCAGTAAATAGATTATATCTGTGCTTGAAAAGACCAAAAGAATAAAAAATAAAACAAAAGACACATATTTTTGGATTTTGGATTTTTTTGGATTTTTGACAATATTTGATCTTTTTGTTTTTTTGAAATATCTGGTTTTTTTTGTTTTTGAAAAAGTAATCTGCAGCACCCACAAATGGGCTTAAACTAACGGCTAGAAGTCGTCGTTCCTCCCCCTCTCATTAAAGACTTCTCCTGAGTAGGGTGTGCATTTGAGGGTGGCACGCCACAACCAACCGCCTCTAAAGAATGGTGCCCCTAGTAAGGCCATACCCGGGATACAACCCAGCCTAAGAGGGAGAAGCAGAAGAAAAATTAGAGATAATCTTTATGCTGGATGGGAGATATCAAGACTTGAATTCCTTCTAGGGCACTACCCCTCAAAGATACAGTCTGTTACGCCGGGGAATTGTGTCTTTGATTTTGAGACCCATTACTAGGCACGCATACGACCAGGCTCATGACGTCCTGCGGGGAACCGTACTGCCACTCTTGCCATGTCTTTGATTCATAATTTTGATATTGACTTGATCTTTATATTTACAGCCCTCATTGGCCAGATTTAGCTTGAAAACTCACTTTTTTCAAGGTCAAGACTGCCCCTATTTGAGACCTCTCTCGTATTAGGGAGCGCCTAGGTTGGTCATCTCATCCGTCAATCTCTTGCCCCTGCACTCGGCCGAGCAGAGAAAAGAAAAGACCTTTGTGCATACCCAGAGGATGGCCAAAGCAACAACGATGTTGCCCTAGAGGAAAATCGGCTACGGCTCGCCATGAAGTGTGTGGAAAAACCCATGCTCAAAGGGAACACCCAACGATCGGTGAAAGAAACTAGACTCCCAGCGCGGAGCTACCACCAGCCTAAGGTGCTGCAGAAGCAAACTCTGACTAAATTAAATTTGAACAAAACTCCTAACTGAACCACCCAAGTGAGTTAAGGAACCAGCATTGTAACCATACACAAGAGAAATAGAAATAACAACAATGATAACATATTCTTACATAAAATAAAAATACCTTACAAATCTATGGCGTGGAAACAACATCCCGAAGCGAGGGCTTGATCATCGAGCTTTGTATTCTTTGCTTGACAGGTTAAAAGGGATAGAATAGCAAATATTAAAGATCCCTTGACACGAAAGAGCGGCAGACACCAAACTGGACGAAGAAGGATAAAAGGAAGAGAGACGAGGGCTAGAACTCCCTCGCTAGGGCGCAGAGACCCTGATAACAAGGAACCAGATACAGAATAAACAGAGATCAGCTGAGATCAAGGCAGACTAAAGCCTCAAAAATAGCATGAAAAAGGGCAACGACCCTGAAAGGGTGAGGAAGAATGAATAGAAAAATAATGATGAAAATGTTGTGACAGCGAGGAAGAAGAGGAATAATGATCATCCGATAGGGTCGGAGAAGAATCAGAGGCAGAATCCAGAAGTTCTGGAATAGAAGAATCAGGTAAGAAATTGAAATTGGGGTGATAGAGGAGATTCGGAGGCTCTGGGTGATGAGGATAAAATAGGGAAGAAGGACCAGAAAGATCTGGAGACCCCGGGTGAGGAGGAGAAGAATCGGAAGACGTCCCGAAAGCGGGACGAAAGGAGGACATAGGCCGAGGCCTAGAATTGCGACGAGAAGGATAATCCGGAGGGTCCGGATGAGAAGGAGAGGAGGAGCGTGGGTTTATGGACCCAAGAATAGAGGAGAAAATCATAGACATAGGATTGGAAAAGGGCAAGTACACCACCCAAGGGTGGGAGCTGAGTAAAAGAAAAGATGAATGAAAAGAAGGGGAAGAAGAAGTGGACCCCTGAATGTACAATCGATGCCCCTTGAACTTGCGCTGCCGTCTCTTATTGGCAGAAACTTCTCGAAAATGGACCCGCCTGGCACGGGATCAGACCTTCGGCGCCTTGATTTGCAATGTCTTCTCAAATAGTGGGCCCATCTGGTAGACGGCATAGCCCGGCTATGAACATGCAGCTTCATCGGGGTGATTGCCCCTAGAGACTCGGTGCTAAAAATAGGTGGACATTCTTGAACAACTAACTCCTCAGAGTGATGAATATCAGAAAACCATGGAGTCTTGTCACTTGGCACTAGGACCTTGAGATTCGACAACTCCACTCAGAAATCAGGCTTGAAGCACAACTCCCTTGATAAAAGGGCAGGATGAAACTGAGGGAGAGTAATGCGCGGCGTTGACATGGCAGGCTCACCGATAAACCGAGAGAGATTGCATAAGATGTGTAGAATATCCTTGGAAAATGCAGAAGATACGGCAAATTTCCCCTTGAACATGGAGTGCATTAAACCTTTGGCAACCGTACGAGTTAGCACAATATGGGTAGAGAACCCCTCCTGGCCAGTAATCTGAATAGCAATAGAGTGAGAGGTAATAACAACATTAATTGTGAAACCTCCGGTGAGCAAAGAGATTGCCACCAGTCTCGCTTGAGAAGAAATTGGCATCAGGACGAGGAAATTCTTCTTGATAGCCGCCATGGGAAGTGCAGGCTCATCATCCCTGAAATAGCCAGAGACCAGGACACGGACTGGCATGCGGTAGATAAAATCTTGAAACACACAACCAGCACCGAATCGCCCTGACTTGGCTCATCTTCCTGGGGACCAGACCCAAGGGGCACCAGAGGTAACGCACACCCGCTCCGTGGGGTGGAAGTAGATGGAGATGTGGAGGAAATGGGCTTGGATGGCGTGGAGGCTTTAACGGGGATGGTGACATTGAGTGATGGCAAAGGTGATACGGTAATGATGGGCTCGGGTGAAGTCAAGGGCGAAGGTGGAGGTGTAGGTGTAGGTGGGAGTAAAGGTGAAGATGGAGATGTAATCTGCTCAGGCTCGGGCGACGAGGGAGATGGAGGAAGATGCGAAGATGGTGGCGGAAATGATGAAGGCGGTGGAGGTAGTGGATTAGGCGATTTGGGGAGAGGAGGTGGCGAAAGTGATGGAGGGTTAGGCAATGGTGAGGGTGGTGGATATGGTGATGCATACAATGGGGGTAGTGAAGATGGTGTCGGTGATGGAGAAGATGAAGAGGAGGATCACGGCCCCCACCATCGGTGTATCGACATGACGCGTCGGGTGGCGTCGGGAGTAGAAGCGGGGGTGGTAACGGGAGTAGAAGAAGTGGAGGCACTAGCCTGAGTAGAGGCTTGGGTTTGTGGAGGTTGTGACGGCGGGTAGGAGATGGCGAAGGTAATGAGGTAGATGGAGATGGAGATGGAGATGGAGAGGATGGGGTAGGTGATGGCCTAGGTGAGGGAACGGGTGATGGAATAGGCAATGGTGTAGGTAACGGAGTGGGTGCAACACTAGATAAAGGGTCACGGGGGTGCCCCAGGTCTTGTAGTGATGGAGATGGCTACCTGGACGGCGCTTGCTGCTGCTATTACTGGCTTTGAAGATAAAGAACAACCTTATGAATGGCGGGCCAGTCGGCCCTCTTCTTGTCTTCCAAGTCATAAACAAACTCCTGGAACTCAGGACAATCCTCAACCAAATGCCCCTATTGATGGTGATAATCACAATATTGAAGCAGATCCACAACTGCGGGTCGGCAAGGCACAACCGGAGGGAGCTGCAATGCGTGAGTGGCCATTAAAGCCTTGAAAATATCCGTGAAAGACTTTGGCAATGGAGAGTGAGGAGCCCACTTCAGGCAAGGTGGGTGCTGAGGGGTATGAGATGAAGCGGAAGGTTGTGGAGAAGGAAGCGGATGTTGTGTAGGCAATGGCGCACGATGACTAGTGGAGGGATTTGGTGGAGGCGCATGATGAACGGAATGAGGAGGGGGAATGTAGTAGATGGCATCTACCAGCTCGGGATGTGGTGTTTCCTTGACCGGAGGTGGAGACACATGTGGGTATGCGGAGGGTTGGCCATGGATGGCGGAAGGTTGACTAGTGGAGGATTGGTAGATGGAAGCGGAAGGCCGACTCGTGGAAGGTTGACTCATGGGAGGTTGATATGTGGAGATAGAAGGCTGACTCATGGGATATTGGTAAGAGGTGGAGGGCTGACTTGTGGAGAAGGTAGATGTGGATGGTGGACTCGTGGATGTTTGATGCACGGGAGCGGAAGACTGACTCATGGAGGGTTGGAAAGAGGTATACACGGGCGTAGGGTCAAGGGGGTTTTGGAGTTGTTGGCGAATGAAGTGGGCTCGGCTATAAAGCTGTTGCCAGGAGGTGATGTCATTAAGGGCTAAAATGAAGCGATACTCGGGCGTGGCATTAGAAATAAGCATCTTAATCTGCTCCTGCTCCGGAATATGCCCCGAGACTTGTGCGGTGAGGCGACGCCAGCGATTAGCAAAGGTGGAGAACTCCTCATTAGGCTTCATCTTCTCATGGGCCAGATCCACAACGGAAAACCTAGGCCCAACCTGGTCCTGATATTGCTGAATGAACTTGTAATACCCTGGATTCTTCAGATCAGAATCGGAGAGCTTTCGGAGCGCTTTCGTGGGTCCCTGATTATGTTTTACGATCCACTCAGGTTTTTCCCTTATATAACTTGCGGATCCCCGTGGAGAGTGAACCATTGAGTTTTAAAACTCCGGGACGCTACAAGTGCATTGTGCTCTTTCCGAGGATCGCGGAGACTATTTTTTCATATTTTTCTGAGTTTTTGAAATTTCGGGCCAAAAATCGGATTTTAGGAAAATTGTTAATTTCTTTTCCTTTTTCCTTTTCCTTAACCCTCACCCTCTCTCCTCTCTCTTCTCATGTTTCTCATTCTCTCCCTCCGTTCTCTCCCCTCTCTTCTTCTCTTCCCCGAGGCGTACGACCGTGGCAGAGCTGGATGAGGTGGTGACGGCGTGGAGCTGACTTGGAGCGTGACGGCATGAGAATCGGAGCGTGGCGTTGGCGCGATCCCATTCATGGATTCGAAGCCGGCGTGGGTTGTTTGTGTGATGGTTTTCGGCGTGGTTTGGCCGTTTCAACGTGTGAGATCTTCGGTGGAGGTAGGGGGATGGATACCCTACTGATTTCCTGCTTCCTCTCGTGATTTGGAGCCGAACGGTGTGAGTTCGATCGGGTTTTCCTACTTTAAGGGTGAAATCATGTTTCGGGGGTGTGAGCCGAGATCGCCGTTCCAGGCGACAATTTTTAGTTTGAATGGTGTCATTTGAACCACTGGCATGTTGGGATTTGATTCTCGCCAATTTAACTCCGTTTGGTTATGATTTGGGGTCGGTACGAGGCCGTTTGCCCTTGTGGCTCATTTTGGGTCGATTCGTGGGAATCGCCCATTTCTTACCGTTTTGTGGTTGGTTTGATCCCTTCCGACTTGTGGAAGGTTGATATCGACTCTAGAGATGTTTCCCCATCGTTTAGAAGCGATTGGGGCGTGGAAAGACCGAGTTTTGAGCCTTCCTATGGTTTTTGCACTGGTAGGAAGTAGCGGTCAAACCAGAGACCGCTACTAAGAGAAACGGTCCAAAGAGGACCGCTATCCGGCTCATAAAAATGGGTTCTATGTTCAGGTTGCGGTCTCGCGACCGGCCGCAATTTGGTAGTGGCGGCCTTGGGCTGACCGCTACTTTTATTTAACGGTCTAAGGGAGACCGTTATCTGGTTTCAACGGTTTTAAGTCGGTTCGGGGTAGCAGTCTAGCTCCTGACCGCAATTTGGCAGTGGCGGCCATAGGAGGACCGCTACTTCCTAGAAATGGTCCCAGTGAGACCGTTATTTGAAGTCGGTTCCTAGTGGCAGCCTTGCGGCTGACCGCCTTATGAAGTGACGGTCAGGCAAAGGACCGCCACCAGGATGGCTTTTCATGTTTTCGAGGCGTTTTGGAGATGGCGGTCTGGCCATGACCGTCACCTTCAAGAGACGACCCTGTGAGGACCGTAACTTGATAGTAGCGGCCTTGAGAAAGACCAGTTCCTGCCTATTCTATTCTGCGAGTAGCGGCCAGTCTATGACCGCCATTTCCTGGTAGCGGCCATACAGGTGACCGCCACTTTCTATAGCAGCCAGGGAGATGACCGCTACTTGCCCATAGTGTTCTTTCGCGTTGGTTTGGCTTCCGATTGTTGTGGCTTTGACCTCTTGGTTAGCCCATTATTTTGTGGATGTCTTGGACGTCCTATGAGGGCTGTGACCGTGTTATAGGGTGTCCGAAAGTGCCATACTATCAAGTATTGTTTCGAAAGTCATTATGGTTTTCGGTGAATCCGGTTGTGACCCAGTGGTTGACACGTGACCTCGTGAGTGTCTCGTCTATCCTGTGAGGATCGAGACCTAGTTTTGGATGCTTGGAGGTATTGCATTACCTCGGCTTGCGTGTCCATGTGATTTGAGGGCTTCGGTGATCCCTCATGTTCCGTGTTTCATGTTATGCGGAATTGTGAGTCTGATGAGTGGCCTAAGAGGTCGTGGACTTTCATTAATGTGTGGATCCGTCCGTTGTGTGCCGTCTTCCATATGTTTTACCATGATTTAGCTTAGGGACTAGGCTGATTGGCGGCATGTTACCGCTTTATGCGACGATCTTGACTCGAGTCTTGTGACTCAAGGATCGTTGTATTAGCAGGTCTAGTTGGCTGTCCTGAGTCTGGCAGCAGTTCTGTGTACTGCCTTGTGTTTCAAGTACTTGCGACAGGTGCGTGCTTAGCCTGTTCGTACTTCGCTATTTTGAGTCTCTGTGTCTAGTGAGCCTCCACTAGTCGTATCCTGACGACACTTCCGTGTGTCGGCCCACCTGAGAGTGGTGGCGGGGTGAGTTCCCGGTTGAGACCGTTTGTAGGCTGGTTGTTGTGGGCCCCTTTGTCTTGCCGTGAGAGTCCTACGGGAGGGGAAAATCAGCTAGAGGCCTGGCTCAAGACATTGAGGTTGTGTGTGCACACGTGGTCAGGGGCGTTTGGAACAGTGCCGAAGGGCGTGACCCTGACTAGTCACTCGTTATTGTTGTTCCTTGATTCTGATTCAGTGTCTCAGTTACCGCGTTCGAGGCGAGTGGGAGACACGTGAGGCGCAGTGTAAGACGTCAGTGGATGCATCTGGCTTTTCTTTTAGTGAGGAAGTGCCTCTGTCACAAGACACATGACTTGTGGCTTTCGTGACTATTTTCCATCACTATTGATGTGACTTGCCGGGTAGTCTGTGTTTGGCTTTACCCGAGGTCAGTGTTGCGTACACGACGGTGAGATCGTGTATGTATTGGTGCTTTTAGACTGTGTAGTCTTGAGTTGGGCTTTTGTCTCTGTAGACAAGCCTGCACGATTGAGGTGTCGTAATGTTGTTCTGACTGTGTAGCCAGAGTTCCTTGTATCGGTTTGGTGATTCCCAACTGTGTTTGGGGATCCGTGTCTTTCCCGATTAGGAGTAGTTTAGAGCGTTGAGGTTCAATTGACTGTCGTGTTTTCGTTAGTACGGCTTTTCTCTTTACTTTTGTTGTTCCTACTCCTGTTCCTGCTTTTGTAGTTGCTTTTGCTGCACTGTTGTTACTACGTTGTTTTGTGGTAGGGATCTGTGGGACCCCTACTGAGCCAGTGAGACGAGGCTCACCCCTGACTTTTCAGGTGTAGCTGTTCTTCCTCGTGCTTTGGAGGTGCAATGCGGTGGTTCTTAGTTGCCAACTTTTTCAGTGTCGGGCTTCTCCCGACTTGAGAGTACGTTCTCTTTCCTGTTGTACTATACTTTAGTTGAACTGGACTCTGCTAGCTCTATAGCTTTAATTTGTTTAATAGAAAATGTAATTTTATTTCTGCTATTTTAGAAATCATGATCATAGTAATTAATTGTTTACTACTTTATCTGGAAGTTCAATGTATTTCACACACTCCTTTTTATCCCTTTGGAGCTTTACCGCTCTTGGGAGGTCTCTTAGAATCCAAGTGGTATCGAGTTTACCCGGTATTCGGAGTCTGGGTCGTCACAGAACTTGCCTTGGACAACTTGAAAATTCATAACATGCTCTCGTGGCAAGGAAAAGAACCAATCCCGAGCCGGACCTTCTAATGACAAACCGAATAGATAAGCCATCAAGCATTAGTCGTGTCGAAATTGAGCCGACTCATAAACAAACTCCTTAATGTGCACATAAGGGTCGCCGGTTCCACCATAACGGCGATAAGTAGGAATTTGTGAAGGAGGTGGAAGCCGGAGATTTTGGAATGCCAATGAGACACTCAAGGAGGGTTTGGGATCGATTTGGCATTGCAGTTCATCAAGCTGGCGCTGGGCTTGAGCAATCATCCCCGAGGTAGGGAGAGATCGAGAGTAATGCGGGCCAGCTTGAGTAAAAGGTTGTGAATTTGGACCAGAATTATGGTAATGGGCCGGATGAGAGGATCCGAACTGAGAAGAAGCACAAGAAAAGCCCATTCCGGGAGTGGAAGGATATGTGGGCCTGGAAGGAACATTAGCATAAGGACCGATTGGACCGGTAGCAACACGGGTAGAAGAAGGAGAGGGCTCATTGAGAGGAGAAGGCCCATTAAGAGAGGAAGGCCCATTAAGAGAAGAAGGCCCATTAAGGTGGTTTGCAATGAGTTTTTGGGCCTGGGCCGGGTCCATTTGGTGAACAAAGCACGATAAGTGGGCCATGTAATTAGCTTGTTCCTCAGATGGGTCAGAGGGACCACGAGGAGAGAGGCCCGCGTGGGAAGAGGATTCCACGTGGGAATAAGAAGAAAATTGGGAAGAATGATACATAGGATGACAGTGATGCTCCATGAGGAAGACAGAGACTTAATGCAAGAATCTTCAAGGGAATACAGCCAGGGAAGAAAGGGCGAAGAATGAAGAGAGGGCAGGACCCACAGGGGAGAAGGCGGTTCTGGGATGACCGCGACTAGAAGGTGGCGGTCAGGTGATGATAGCTACCTGGCCCTAGACAGACTGACTTATGCGGGTGCAATGTAACAAAGGTGACACGATGAAAGGAATGAAAACAAACGGGATGGACTCAAGGATGATGAAATAACACACAAAACTTGTAAACTATCCTAAGAATGCACAACAAACATGACCATGCAACAATAATGCGCAACGGGGTCTCACCCAAGATCAAACAAGTTAAGATGATGGGGGGAAAATTATTTTCCAAAGTTTTGGTAGACCTTTTTTAATGTTTTCAATTAAGCATAATTCCCTCAAGATATGGGTATCCTAAAGGGAAGGGATCCAAACTTTGGGTTGAACTAGGTTTAATCTCCCTCACACGTATGCAAATCCTAAGGGTGGAAAGGTACAACCGGCTCGACGTTCGTGTGGGAATCCACGGCTCGCGGAGGCTTACAGAGGTTCCAGATAAGATCACCTAGTCAACTCCAAGGAATATGGAGGCGAGAGGGTCACTTAATAGGGTAGGAATGCAGCTACAAACATGTAATGCATGGCCCTATGTGCACCAGAGTGCATGCAGATTTCTAGCCCAAATCTAGCAAATCAAGGAAACATTAATATATGAAAACATGACAGAATGGATGCAAATAACGTGGGAAAACCAATACAATATAAAGGACAGCAATTCAAGACCATAAACAGGCAGAACCAAGCACTAAAAGCCAGGTAAAACCATCAAAGAATGATGTACCTGAGCATCTGCCCCTGGGTCTGCATGCAGATTTCTTGCATAAAACTCAAAAATCATGACTATATTAAATTATGCAAACATGACACAATGAATGCAAACGATATGATAAATTGAGATAATATAAAGTACAACAATACAAGACCATAAAAAGGCACAATCAGACCCCAGAAGCTAAGTCAAACCATCAACGAACAACGCACCTGAGTGTCTGCCCTTAGGTTTGCATGCAGATTTCTTGCATAAAACTTGAAAATCAAGACATTATTAAATTATGAAAACATGACACAATGAATGCAAATGATATGAGAAGATCAAGATAATATAAAAGACAGCAAGATGGGACCATAAACGGAACGATCAGACCCCGGATGGTGAATTAAATCGTCAACAAATGATGCGCCTAAGAGCCTGCTCCTGGACCGGTGAGAAATAGAAGGTGGTCTCCAGATGACCACCTTCTGAAGAAGGTGGTCTCTTGGAGACCGCCTTCTGATCCCAGAACCTGAAAATTGACAGACTTGAATGGAAAACGTGAGAAATGCTATCTCAAACTAAGAACACACACACACAACAATCACAGGAGGCCAAGAACAACGTGATCGCCAAAAAATGAGGTTGTAGATAATTATCCCCGCCCCAAACTACCAACAATGTGCATGAACATGAAATAACATGAAAGGGCAAAGGGGCGATGAAGATGAAGAACATACTGTGATCGCCACCAAGGGTTGACAGTAGGAAAAGATGCTATAAGGAATAGAAAACCTACTGCGTACCTTGGAAAAGAAGGAAGAAGATGCGGCCAAAGAAGGACCGCTAGGGCATGATCGCACGTGATGAAACGGGACGGCGGGAATGATGTGGATTGCACCTCCTCACCTTCTATCCAGCTAGAAGACAAGGGCCTTACGTACTCTTGCTTTTCCTGCAAAACAAAGCTCAAACAAAGAGATAAAAATCCATTAGAATATGAAGTGTAGTACCAATCTCGAGTGCATAAAATAGCATGAGAAGCTGGGGGAGAACGCACCGGGGGAGGATTTTTAACCCCTATAAATGGGACAAATAGATAAGTGTGTGTATTGTGATGAGAATAGAGTGCTGAGATTGAATTAACACGCAGCAATGATGCGGGAAAAATGTGATGCAAAAGTGCAGTGCGTGTAGAAAAGTGCAAGAAACTGTGATGAAACATGAAAAGACGAAGCAAAGAAATAACGGAGAGAACTAGAATAAGGAGCCCTTAAGCGATGAAAGACGAAGCTAACACTCTCCTGGACGGCTTGGGGTCGAAGAAGAGACTCGGCGATGCGGCATGGCTTCACCTTGAACCAAAGAAGTGCCCCCTTTCGCGCAGTTGCACATGAAGGTTATTTATAGAACCCAGAAACCCTAGGCTCGAATTTAGAGGATAATCACCCAAAAATAGGGATATGGCTTGATAAATCTCAAGTTAATAGAGGGAATAAGAGCCCTGGATGGAAATTGATGTGGCAACCTATCTTCATCGAAAATGGTGCTAAATAGGACTCTGAAGAGTCCTCGGGCGAAGAAAATGGAGCCTGGGAGGTTCTAGACTCTGTTCTGAGAAGACGGTCAGTCGCACAACCGCAACTTGGAGAAGGCGGCCATGGGATGACTGCTACTTTCCAGGGATATAACAGAGTCCAAACGGCTGAGTCAACGCACCTTGGACGCTTCTGGAAGAAAATCTGAGCAGGCGGTCTTCAGGAGACCGCCACCTGGTGGTATTAGTCTCCACAAGACCGCTACTAGGCTTAAGAAAATAAATAAAATAACAAAAATAATAAAAAGTGGAAATGGTTGAACGTGATCTCCTTGCAGACCGCGTTCTCATGAATGCGGTCTGCAAGAAGACCGCGTTCAGAGGGGTCCTGCGGGATTTGAACCGGTCGTCTGTTTGGCCGTTCGAACGGCACGAAATGGATCTGAAAAGGGGGCAGTTAGGGAGAATAGCCTCCAAAGCTTAATGGGCTCAAAAAAATGATCAAGAAATGGGCTCAAAATACGCTCGAGGAAGGCTCCAAAACAATGGATAATTCGGGATGCCATGGAAGATGAATAAGAGAAATAACTCAACTTATAGGCTAAAAATAGGTGTCA
Source organism: Amorphophallus konjac (assembly GCA_022559845.1). Classification (NCBI taxonomy): domain Eukaryota; kingdom Viridiplantae; phylum Streptophyta; class Magnoliopsida; order Alismatales; family Araceae; genus Amorphophallus; species Amorphophallus konjac. The sequence continues at coordinate 158,450,949 of CM040121.1, forward strand.
ACATCGGCTAGGCTAGGAAAACATGGGATGATATTGATGTATTTTGAGCATAGAGGACATGGAAAGATGTTCTTTAATAAATGAATTATGAAAGATTTATGTGAATTATGAGTGCCTTTTGTGCCACACTTTTTTTCTTTCTAAAATTAGGTCTGGGATAAACGTGGTCCGGCAAATGACCACGAGCTTAAAGGCGTGGTTCCGGGTGTGACCGCGACTGTCCAGAAAAAGAATGAATTGAAAGTGAATTCACATGGACGTGGATACCTGAACACATGTCCCCTGCACACTTAGAGAGAACAATAAAATAAGTTAGATCTGTTCTTAAGCTTAGCCCCTTGCCTTAAACAAGAGAAGCGATGTGACAATGTCCTTGATAGTGGTCAAAGGGCTAGGCCTTATTAAATAGGCAAATAGACAATGAAAAGAAAATGCATGCAATACAAATGCAGATGTTAATGAGAAGAAGACCCTAGAAAATACCTGATTTTTTTAGATTTTTTCAAGTATTTGATTTTTTTAGATTTTGAAAATATCTAATTTTTTGGTTTTTAAAAATATATGATTTTTTTGGGATTTTAAAAATATCTGATTTTTTTGAATTTTTGAAAATATCTAATTTTTTTGAATTATGAAAATATCTTATTTTTATGGATTTTGAGAGTAGGTTGAGTTCAACCACGCAGCAGGGACACTCATCCTCTCCCCTTTTTACCAATGACATCCCCGAGTGCAGTTGTGCGTTTAAGGGTGGCGCACGATAACCAACCACCTTCCATCAACGGTGCCCCTACCAAGGCCAGACCCGGGATGCATTTTTGACCTTCAGGGAGGAAGAATAATTGGGGGAAAGCCAGGTATAGGTATAGAGGGTTCATGGCTCAACTCCCTCCCATAGGACCGCCCTAGAGATTTAGTCTATTGCACCAGGACTTTGTGTCTTTTCGCTTGGACCTACTTTTAATTAAGGCACGCATACGACCGAGCTCATAACGTCCTGCGGAGAACTATACTGCCCTCTTGACATGCCTTTCCTTTCATATTTTTTAATATTGTTGCCCTTTCTTGGCTAGATTTGGATTTGAGCTTTGCTTTTGCTTTTACTTTTGTAGGTCTTAATAGATTGCCCCTATTTGAGACTTCCTCTTGTCGGGAGTGCCTAGGTTGGTTATCTCTCCCATTCCACTTCTTGCCCCTATACCTGGCCGATTGGAGAGGAGAAAAGATCTTAACACAAACCCAAGCACGGCCAAGATAGCAACAGTGTTGCTTGAAAGGGACGGCTACCATTTGCCGTGTAGTGTGTGAGAACTGCACCCGGGGTCATCGCTAGTGTTTAGGGAGAAGATTCAAATCCACACCATGTGATTATCATCAACCAAACTTATGCATAAAAACGTTTAAGGTACAACCCATTCCATGGATGAGCTAATTCCGCGCCATCGGCATTAACCAAACGATATTCGTTCCCAGGAAAAACCTCCTTAACGACGTAAGGACCTTCCCAATTTGCCTGTAATTTGGACCTTGGACCCCCGGGTCGAACAAAAATGCGTTTTACAACCAGATTACCCACTTGAAATTTATGCTCAATGACCTTTTGAAACTGCCTTGAAATTCGCCTTTGATACGCAGTTACATGATCAGCTGCGTTTAAACGCCTTTCGTCTAAGAGTTCCAACTGTACTAGCAGCGCTTCCCGACGTTCGTCGAGGCTAAGCTCCTTGTCCAGTTGTACTCTTAGGGAAGGGACGAGAATCTCATATGGTACTACCGCCTCCATGTCGTAAGTGAGAGAGTAGGGGGTTTGCCCCGTGGTGTATGGATAGAAGTTTGATAGGCCCAAAGAGCCTCTATTAATCTTTCAGGCCAATCTGCAAATTTATGCGACTCACAAGTTTTCTTTCGAATTTTAAGAAGGGTCTTATTAGTGGCCTCAGCTTGACCATTGCCCTGAGGGTAATATGGTGATGAATGATGCAATGCAATATTGAACTTCTTACACAAGTCCTGGAGTTCTTGCGCGACAAACTGGGGCCCATTGTCGGTGACAATGCTACTTGGCACTCCGAACCACAAAATTATGTTCTTCATGATGAAGCGACATACGGTGGTAGCTTTGATTTCCGTGTAAGCTTCAGCTTCAACCCACTTGGTGAAATACTCAGTGGTAGTTAAAATGAATGATTTTTGTTTAATTTGGGCATTATGATCACCAAGGGGGCCAATGATATCAAAGGCCCACATAGAAAATGGCCAGGAAGCAGAGAGCGGATGGAGAGAAGAAGAAGGAGCATGGATTTTGTCAGCATGGAGTTGACACTTGACACACCTGCGAACGTAAATAGCACAGTCTTGCTCTAGGGTTGGCCAGTAATAGCCCTGCCTAAGAATTTTCTTTGCAAACATCTGACTATTGACATGCCCTCCACACTCACTAGAATGAGCACCTTCGACCACCTTCCATACTTTATCTTAATCTAGACACCTCATAAGCATTCCATTAAGAGTGCGTCTGTACAAAACTCCACCGACAATAGCATATCTGGCGACAACCCTTCTAATTGCCTTACGTTCCTCAGCATCGGCCGTCTCGGGATACTTCCCTTCCTTACAATATTACTCAATCTCAAAATACCATGGTGATTCATCTTACAATACTTCTCCTAACTCAGTCAAGGATACCTCCTACAAACTCTTCTTCCTAGCCTTCTCCTCCACATTCTGCCTAAGGTTATCAAACTGTGGATTCTGAGGAAATGGGACATCTAACCTCTGAACAACGATAGTCTCAGTGCTGTAGCTGAGAGGAAAAGATAGGGAGGAAGCTAACGATGCCAGTGCATCGGCAAGAATGTTTTGAGAACAAGGAGTATAGATGTAGATAAGTTTACGAAATTGCTCTGCCAAAAGTGTGACCAGATCTTGATAAGGCTTGAGCTTCAGGTCACGAGTACGGTAGGTTGAGAGAATCTACCGAAGGACGAGTTGAGAGTCCCCTATAATCTTCAGGTGAGATGCGCCTAAAAGGTAAGCACGCTTGAGACCGACGAGGAGAGCCTCATACTCGGAGATATTATTGGTGATAGGGAAAGTAAGTTGATAAGTAGGGGGAATCATTACCCCTTCGGAAGTAAGAAGAACGGCACCTATCCCACGGCCCTTAGAATTGAGTGCACCATCAAAGTGCAAGGACCAAAAAGGATCCGAAGAGATGACCGAGAGTTGTTCATCAGGGAACTCATCCCGAATGGAATCACTATGAGGAAGAGGCATGTGGGCCAAGTGCTCACCAATGGCGTACCCTTTGACAACTTTTTGGACGACAAAGGAGATGTCAAATTGAGAGAGAAAGCTTTGCCAGCAAGCCAACCTATTGGATAGGACAGGTTTTTCTAGCAGATAGTGAATTGGGTCCATCCTAGAGATCAGCTTAACTTCATGGGCCAAGAAATAGTGTTTCAGTTTCTGAGCGACCCACACCAAGGTTGCGCAAGTCTTCTCCATAGTGGTGTACTTGGCTTCTACAGGGTTGAAGAGCATAGAAAGGTAATAAGCTACCCTTTCCTTACCCTCATCAACATGTTACGCCAGGACAGCTCCTAGGAAGTCCTCAATGACATAAATGTATAGGATTAGAGGCTTCCCTAGGGCAGGAGGTTGCAATATCAGGGGATTAGACAAATAATCTTTCAAATCAGCATAGGCATTTTCACATGCTTCATTCCACTCAAACTTGGCCCCTGCCATAAGCAGTTCGTAGAATGAACGACACCTCTAAGAATGTTGGGATATAAATCTTCTAATGAACTATAGTCGACCAATCAGTCCTCGAAGTTCCGTGATATTCTTTAGAGGGGGCATTTCGACTATAGCCTTAGCCTTATTTAGATCAATCTCAATCCCCTGTTTGCTAACTATAAACCCAAGCAACTTCCCTGAAGACATTTGGATTCATCTTCAATTTATACTCCCTAGATCTTTGCAAGACCTTAGCCAAGATCCCAGGGTGTTCTCCTATAATCTTCGACTTCACCAGAATATCATCCACATAAGCTTCCATATAAACATGCATCATGTCGTGGAAGATAGCCATCATCGCCCGTTGGTAAGTAGCACCTGCGTTCTTCAGTCCAAACAACATAACTACATAGCAATAGGTACCCCGAGGCGTGGTGAAGGAAGTCTTCTCTTGATCCTCCGGTGCCAACTGGATTTGGTTATACCCTGAATATCCATCCATAAATGACAAGATTTCATACCCAGCCATGTTATCAACCAACACGCCAATATGCGGCAATGGGAAATCATCTTTCGGACATGCCTTATTCAAGTCCCTAAAATCAATTTAAATTTAAACTTTACCATCCTTTTTCATAACAGGGACGATATTTGCCACCCACTGAGGATAAAGGACAACCCTAATAAATCTGCCCTTATGCAATTTATCAACCTCCTCTTTCTTCTTCGAGGCAGCGTGGGGGTGAAATCTTCTAAGTTTCTGTTTCACATATTTTTTCCCTGGCTTAAGTACGAGCCTATGTTCTACTAATGAGGGCTCAAGACCAGGCATGTCCTCATAAGACCAGGCAAAAGAATCACTATACTCCCTCAAGACTTGGATTAACTCATCTTCGACTTAGGGAGGGAGGTTAGCAGAAATCATGATAGGCCTGGGCTCTTCATCTGTTCCAAGCTTGATTTCTTGGGTAGGTTCATCCACTGCTGAGGAGGGTTCGTCAAACTTCTTCAATCCTTGGGTGTATAAGTTGGCGGTGTCATCTATCTCGCTGTCCTCTTCATCAGCTGGGTCCTTCTCATCCAGGATCTCATACACACCCAATCCGTCATCACCTGACACCACGTCCCATGCTTCTTCTTCTAACACCAGGGCTTCTTTAACAAACTTTGGGCATCTAAGAAGGGAACGACATTGATATAATAGTTAGAAGATAGGACAGGATCTAGAAGGGGGGATGAATAGATCTAGTAAAAATTTTGCGCTCAAACAAAATTCACACCAAGGAATGGCAACACAAACTTAATGCAGAAGTAGGTTGGTCTGATGTTGATCAAACCAATGCCTAATAGTGAGAAGCAAATAGCACGGAAGAGAGTTAAACTCCTAATATGCAATGAGATCAACTGCTCGTAGGAGGAGGGATGGACTTGCAGAATGCAGTGACTGAATGCTTAATGCACGAGGAAGACAATAGCATAGTAGACAATAACACAAATGGCTGGCAAGCACTCGATGACCCGCAACCCAGATCAGACACAAATGAACTAACATATCAAACAGATATACTACCGAGCACTTGGTGATGAACCAAAAAGGTGATGACAACCTCACACGCCAACCTGTGAAGGAGGTGGAGGATAAGGAGCAATCACACGAATTAAACCACGAGGCACACAGGATTTTTTAGGTGGTTCGATCTGCCACAGTAGATCTACGTCCACCCCACACTCAAACCAGAGTGTGGCTTCCTCTTGCAATAGCAAGAACGCAGACTCAGTCTGCAACAAGATGTTGCCTAACAGCTTGAACCAGAGGGAAACAAATCCCTCTTCCTCGATTTTGTAACCCACAGAATCGAACCCCCTAACCCTGTGTCCACAGAGCAAGGATCGAAAGTTAAAACCTCCCTTCCTCTGAATCTCAGAGGGAATCCACGAGTGACCCCCAGTCGCTCGCAAACAGAGACAATGTCTCCCTTCCTCCAAAACACTCGGAGGGAACAGGTTGAAGAATCAAACTGAAGATGGAACCAAGAATGAAAGAAAAACAAATAGAACTAAAATAAAAATTGAATGTAGCTTCGTAGAAGCGCTTTGAGGAACTCAGCGGCTGGCTGCACTCTTAAATCATCTCCTCACTCTCTTCCTTCGGGCTGAGCTTTTCACTCTCTCTCTCTTTCTGGCGCGGCTCTCTTTTCAGATGGGATTTTCACACAACATGAGCTCTAGCAGCTTTCAGCAGTCTCAGCAGCACCCTTTCGATCGGGGGTGCCCTCAATTTATAGAGCAGAGTATCGTAAAGGAGAAGAAGACAGTGAATCCGTTTAATCCACGTGTAAAATAGAATATTCCCCAATCATTGAGCTCTCTAGTCTTCTGCCACGTGGACATCTCTTTTCGCACCAAAAGGAATCTCTCGACGAGATTGTTCCAGAATTAGGCAGAACTAAAACTTGAATGTGCGTGACTGAATAAGTGATCACGTGCCTTATAAGGAGTGTCATTGTCTCGAGTCATCAGGCTTCCAGGTCGAGGCAACTTCTAAGACATCAGCTTCCTTAGTCCTGATAGGTTGGTGCAACATGTATTTCCCTTTGCTGAATTATTGTTGCATCGATGCATCTCACTTGGTGCCTCGATGCATCAACCTTGTATACCTTGAAAGGCGCTGGCATTTTCTTGGCTGGCTTCATTCTGCATCGAGGCATCTTTCTTAGTGCCTCGATGCATCACTCTTGAGTCCTTTGAAAGCCTTGAAGTTGAAGTACGTGTCATGCTGAGTGCGTCGATGCAGTGGCTAACTGCTCCGACTTGTGGCTCTGCGCAAGCTGGCTCTTGATCGTGCCGCATCGATGCAGTGGCTGACTGCATCAACCTTATGTGCTTCGCCCGCTATCTCTTGATAGTACTACGTCGAGGCATGTGCTTCAGATACATCAAGGCAGAATTCTTCCAGAAGAGATGCGAACCGATGCATCGAGACAGTGTACTAGCTGCGTTGAGGCATGCCTTTGAAGTTGTCTTATTGAACATCACTGCGTCGAGGCATCCTTTCTGATGCATCGGTGCAAAATTGTGATTATCTGATTTAGCATTGCTACGTCGATGCAGTGACAGTCTTGCACCGACCTCATGACTTGAGTTGATTGTTCTTTATACATTGTTGCATCAATGTAGCACTTGGTGCATTGAGCTGATGTATCACCATCATGAGATCAAAGCATGTTCAATACATTCAAGACTTAAGGTTATTTAAATGTCATATAAGATTCATAGTTGTCATCATCAAAACCAGAGATCCAACAATCTCCCCCTTTTTGATGATGGCAACTATGAGCTATTAAGATAGTCATTCAGATTGATTAATTTTTCCATCAAGCATACAAAGAAGAGAACATTCATAGAGAGAAGACTCATTTGGATTTATTTAATATAAACTTGCTAGAGTTAGTCTTTTCAAAATAACAAGACAACAAAATGTACAGTATGCATGAGTATGCATGCCATGCATGGCAATGCATGATTCAATTTGATTATACTGTTCTCTCTCAATTTCTTTCCGACTGACTTGAACACTGACTTGAACTGGAACCTGAACTGACTGATTCTAACTCACTGTTTCTGATTGACTGTTTCTGACTGACTTAACTGACTAAATTTCTCTCCCCCTTTGCCATCAGTAAAAAAAGTGAGGGGATGCTTAGGAAGCATTTCAGTGATTCATTCTTCAAGTATATCATTAGTTTGAGTGGAGGCTTCTTGTGTTGTAGGGATTTTTTGAATGGCTGCAGCATACTGAATATAAGTTCTTAACACTTCAGCATTTTTGTCAACTCTTTGAGCAACGGTTCTTAGGTTTCTATCTGCATTTATGTGTCTATCCAGAAGAGCTTCATGGAGAAGATCCATCTTGGCACTAAGCAAAGTTGTTTGTGTTCGGATAATTTCTGCTAAATGAGTGAGCTGGGCATCATGCTGAGATGCAAGAATTGTAATGTCAGAAGTTGTTGGTTCCTCTACGGCAAGAACTGAAGTTGGTTCTGGAACATATTGTGAATACCACCCATCCTCTTGGTCTGCAGGAGTTGGCTGAGGATAATGGTCTTTAAACACATTTACCATGTAGGTGATGTCGTCTATCATCATATTTAACTTGTCATTCATACCCTCATAGCACTTGACAATTCAGTTGTGCTGACCTTTAGTTTCATAAAAGTATTGTGCAGCTGTGGTCAACTTGTCATCATGTTGATTGAATCTGTCACTCATTCTGCCAATGTGATTTCCTGCAACACCAAGAACTCCTTGGATATCCCTTACCAGTTTAGTGAAATTTCTATCTGCCTGCTTGCTACCTCTTTGAATGCCAGCAATTCTGCTATTGATGTCCATTCTTTGATGAATCAATTGCTGCTCAAATTTTCTTGAGAGTTCCTTCATGCTAGAGTTGACTTCGGATCTAAACTGTATCATTTGATGATCAAAGTAGTTGGATTGTTCTTTTATGGCACCGTTGATAAGCCCAAATTGAGATGACATGAACCTATAGAGAGTGGCAGACTCTTGAGGAGAGGAAGTAGTTGAATGAGATGGTTGAGAATGTTGATGAGATACAGATCCTTGGTGTTCAGAAGGAAGAGTTCTATTTCTGATTTGTGGATCCAGTACTCTTTGAGTGTCAAGACTTGCTTCCACTGTAGGTGCGACTGAAGGAGGAGGTACCTCCTGCTGTTGGACATGGTGCTGCTCATTTGGTTCTAGCCGTTGCTGCTCATGGTGCTCCTGAGTTGGTTCTATCTGTTGCTGCTCATGGTGCTCCTCAGCCGGTTCTATCTATTGCTGCTGGTCCGACTGCTAAGCTTGCTCCTCAGTTCCATCTATTTGTGGTGGTGGGTGTCCAGGAAGCTGCCTGATTATCTGACCTCCAACCTTTTTGAACTTCATAAATTTTTCAACAAAGTCCATTGTGTAGACGTTAGTCATTGGAATTTCCTTACACTTCTTATTGTTCAAAGGAATCTTTTTCTTTTTAAAGATTGCAGTTAGGTGAGCTGCATAAGGAAGGTGTCTGTGAGAATTTCTGTAAAAACCCATGATCTGGATCATGATGTCAAGTAGGCAGATTCTGATGTTCTTGAACATGCAGTAGAATATGAACCTCTGTGTTTCTGTCACCCTACTTCGACCACCTCCCTGAGGAGTAATGATGGTTGTTAGGATATGGTGGACCAATCTTTGCAAAGGTGGAAACTTATTGGTGTTGAAGCTTGTAAGGTAGGTTTTTTTGATGTCCTCAAGATTATTTGGTAATCCTATCATAATGGTGTAAGCTTCATGTGCGTTATAATCAAAACCTATTTCCTCAACTCCACCTTCTGGAATTTTGAGAAATTTGTATAGCAAATGATTGCTCAGCTCAATCTCAATTCCTTTGACAAAAGTCCACAATTTAGGGATGTTTGCATCATATCTCAGGTTTACATAGAATTGAGTTACTAATCTAGGACAGTAAACCCTATGTTTGCAAACAAACCTTTTCCATCCTTGGAATTCAATCATTTCCATGAACTTCGGAAAATTTTCAAACAGTTTGTGGTCATGCCTATCTATATATCTGGGAAACAGAATTTTGACCTGTTCTCCGGCATCTCCTACAGACAGCTCTTCTTCTTCTCTGACAGGGCTTCCTTTTCTGACTATCGTGGATATCTTTATCCTCTTGCTTGTAGACACAGAATCTTGGATCTTCCTTTTTGTAGACATCGTTTGACGCGTCGACTGAGAGCAGCTACCAGACTTGACTGTGTCATGCAAATGCTTGGTCCGGGGCTCCTTTGGTGGAGAGTCACTCTCTGAAGGCTGTTTATCCGAAGCCTGTTGCTTCCCCTTGCTACGAGTGGATGGTGGAGACATTGTAGAGACGGCACACTACGACGAAGCCTTTGGAGTGATGGAAGAGGAAGATAAGAGGAATAGAGTTTGAAGAGTGTAAAGGATTGGAGCTTGGAAATGACGAAGAGCAACTTCGACGCTGGATGGAGGAAGATGATGCGCCGATGCAGGTGGGGCAAATACGCAGGTAAGAGATGGAGCTGGTGAAACGATAAATGTGAAAGATAGTCGAAGACTGAATCTGCTTTATTTACCAAAGGAGGGTAAAATTACCAAACTACCCTTTTCTTATAAGTTATAGGTTTGGGGTTTACAAAGTTTAAATCACAGAAGTAAATGGCCTGAACTTTACTTGTATGCATATGCAGTAGGAACAAATATTCATTAAAACAAATGCGCCCACCCCATTTCTTTTACCATTACTCATGATTTTCAAATAATATCTCAGGAAGAAGCTCTGACATATATTGTAAATAAATAGTTTTGGACAGCAGATAGATCTAGAGTCAACCATGAGTTTTTCATATACTTAATTTTTTTTAATTATTTAAATGAGCAGTCTGGTCTGGCCAACACTTTTTGACGCAAGGAATCACGTTTATCAGACGCCAGAATCCCTGGTTGCTCAATGTGACTGACCTTCATACTTCTTTTGAGCAGAGTTAGCAATCCTCATCATGACTTGGTCTGAAGCATTTCATTGATGTAGAGATCCAGTTTCTCCGAAAGTCATGCCATTACTCTGCCATGTAAAAATAATGTTTTATGATGGCGTATCCCTTGTTCTATTTCAGTTTGTCTTTAATAGTTTATAGACAATATGTGTAAAGGATTCTTTTACCAAGAAATTCAAGTTACTCACTGTTTCATGGTTCAAAAGACAATTAGGGCAGCATTTATTACAGTATATTTTGAACCTACTGTTAATGTAGAAGGAATCAGTTAGGGACATAAACCGCTGTGATTTAACAATTATAAATTGAAAACCATCATGACCAAGAATTTTTTTTTTCCGGAAACCTTACCTAGGGTTGGATGGGAGAGTGCACCCTTTACTAGAGGTAAAGAGAAAGCCACTCCACCATCCGGACACTAGGAGGTAAATATTATTACTAATCAAAGGAATTACTTTTACATCAATCGAATACTCGGCAAACCCAGTTTGTCTAAACGAGCTGCACCCTTTATAAATGTAGGTAGCTCATCATAAGAAAAGAAAGCATTACATTTGGTGGTGCAAGCTAAAGAGGCTAATGAGTCAGCAACTTTGTTTCCTTCTTTGTAGACATGATCAATTGTATCATTCTGAGTAAGAAGACTCCAGATCTCTCTAACATAAGAAAGAATGGACCACAGGTAGTGAATTTCCTTTTTGATAATGCGAACCAAGGTGTTTGAGTCACATTCAATGTGGGCTAGATTCACATCAATAGTATGAAGATACTTAATCCCATCAAGTAAAGCTCGGGCCTCTGCAATAAGACTGTTAGAACAGCCATAGAAATGAGAAAATGCAAGATGAATGTTTCCTCTGCTGTCTCTAATAACACCACCTCCACCTGAGTCACCATAAGCTTTGCATGCACCAACTGTGTTTAGTTTAAGAAAAGGCCAGGGGGGCAAATCCACTTTATAATCTACAGATGTGGGCAACCTGTCGGCCGAATGTTAATACCAAATTGTTACATTGTTTTCCTCTTAGAATTATCAGGTTCCTTTTAGTTAGTAGCTTTACAAATATGCTTCACTTGAAAAATAATGTGGTGGAGAAGACTGTGCTTTGAGATGACTTTACCATCATATTTCGTAGCATTTCTTGCTTTCCAAATCTCCCACAGACCATAACCAATGACAGCAAGAAGGAAAAGGCCATAAGCAGACCTTTGATGTATATTAATGGCATTTTGAAGAATGAAAGATCTCACTGAATTGCCCTCCAAATGCAACCCATATGTTCTGAAATAGGACCAAACCTGAGTAGCCAATGCACTGTGCAGGAATAGGTGGGTAAGATTTTCCTCATGATGCAAGTTGCAGCAGTAACATCTGGAACATAGTGGCACACCCAATCGCTGGACATTTGTATCAATTGGTAGTGAATTGTGCATAATTTTCCAAAGATGGACCGAAATTTTAGTGGGAAGCCAGTTGGACCATAACCGAGTCCATGGAAGAATTTGTTGATTTGAATTGCTGTTAGACAGAACCTAATAAGTTGAACACTCCCAATTGCTACTTTGATAGTATCTGGAGCCAGTCTGTCCAGCAGTTCAGAGTCCTCACTGGTAGGGTGCAACAGAAACTCTTTGACAGAGATGCTGGTGTTTGGAATAATAGAAGCAGGGACATATTCAGTCAATTTATGATTCCCAATCCAGTTGTCCAACCAGAAATTAGTGCTGTTACCATCTCCAATTACAACCTTTTTATGTTGAAGTATGAGGTCTTTAGCCTTGATCCAACTCCTCCTAACAAAACCATTCATATTTTTGAATTGAACATCTCTTAGATGGTTCTGCCCAATGTACTTAGCTCTGAAAAAATTAGCCCAAAGGGAGTTTGAATGCATGGCTTGCCAAAGCATCTTCACCCTTAAAGAAATTTCCATATGTCTGAGGGACATAATACCAAGGCCACCCTGGGAGATTGGCCTACAAATGGTCTGCCAGGCTCTCCAATGCCTTTTATTCCCATTCAATGAGGAACCCCAGAAAAAATTGGCAAATGACTGCTCAAGGACTGAGTGTATACCTGAATGCAGTGGAGAGGATGACAGTGAGTAAATTGGAATAGAGGATAGTACATGTTTGATCAAAATCAATTTCGCTCCCTGTGATAATAAACTAGATTTCCATCCTGCAATTCTATTTTGAATGGAACTAATAATACCAGCAAAGTATATCATGACCAAGAATTAAGGTCTATCAAAACCAAGGGTACTCTTACAGGAAGAGTGTAAGCAATGACACCCTTTTCCAGTAAAGTAAAGCATATTTATAACAAGATGACTACCTTTCTTTCACAGGAATTGTATAAGATGATAGGGCAGATGGAGAGAAAGAGCACAAGAGAACACAGATGACTAAAGAACCTGACAAGGTTTGAAAGAGATGGAATTGTAGACATGTGTGAGAAGAGTAAATATAATGAAACTGCCTCAAAGAGGGAAAGAGGTGCGTCGAGGCAAGGGGTCGCATTAGACCAAGTAGACAGCAATAGAATGTGATGCTCAGACAATCCTCATATGAAGCCTCGACCACTTGAAGTCTTTCAGCAACATGTCTCAAGCAGTCTTTAATAGCTGCAACAAGGTAGTAATCAGGTGCATCGACCTATCAACCCATCTGACTCAATCAAGTGCAGCAATCCAATTACTGACACAACCACAGATTCATTAGCCATAACAGCATTCATTCAATAGCATCAGACAGCTGACCTTTCCAGGAGGATCAGCACAAAGTTTCATAAACAAACCAGACTCCCCCTCAACCAAAGCATCGCATATCACTGAGTTACTTGACTCCCCCATACTTATAGCAATAGCATAGAGAGCCCAATATATACTAAGCTGAGAGAATCAAAATTGACCTATTCTATATGCAAGTTTGACTCTTGGTACGTGGCGGAGGACGTAGGTCCTAAAAACCATCTCACGCATGATATGGGTTTCCAGACATAAGTGATCTGTCTTACTCCCAACATACCATTTCATATACCATTTGAGTCATGCATGAAGGTACATCAATTAAAGAAGCAATGATGGCAAGGATGGCATGTGCAGCATGTTTCCAAATTTCAGCAAGAGCATGTGATTGACAGTTCACAATTTGTTCAGGATCAATGATTAGAGCAATAAAAGCAATAGAAGTAAATAGCAGGAAGTCAACTATAAGAAATTAAATGCAGAATTTGGGTTTCCCAAACCAGGTTGCCTTGTTTACTTTTCAACCCCCATTTTATTTCCTTGCTCCAAGGCATACCTGCAAAACAAAAATTCTCATTTTCTATTCCAAGGTACCCAAGATTTCTTGGGTCCTAAAGAGTTAGCTGCACCTTTGAAAGATTCTTTCCACACCTTTTGAGTATGAAAATCCTCAAGTTTTAAAATATAACAATCATCCATAATATGTCCCAATCTCCCACAGTAGTGACAGTGACTAATGGCATTCATGTTCTTATCCATAATATGAAATTTCTGTGGGTTAATAGGAATTTTGCCATTTCTATTATGACGATTTTGTTCCCTTTTCATGTGCCAACAGTCCTTGACTGTATGGCCAGATTTTGCACAGTGGTGGCAATACGGCCTCTTGTTTGAGAACTATCTTGGCCTTTTTGAGACATTTGCTTTTCTCTCAGGACAACACAAGCATCCATTCTATGACCAGACTTTTCACAGTAGGAACAATGAATTGTCCTTCTATGGGTGGCATGATTTTTAGCATAACCACTTTTAGCATGCTCATGAAAATTTTGAGACAAGGACATTTCGTCATTTTTAGTTGCATTCATTTTCTTGCAAGCATTTGAATCATCAGATTTCATGATATTGCAATCATTCATTATGTGCCCACTTTTACCACAATAATAACATGAAATGCTCTTGTGTACATGTGTGTGTGGTGGGCTTATTCACAGTATGCATAGTGGAAGCATGTGTATTTCTAGCCTTTTTCAACTTTTTAGTTTGTTTTTGTATTTTCTGAGTAGTAAATTGAAATATGGGTGAGGTTAATGTTTTGGATTGCCCAGAACTACTCACAAATGAAGTGTGGAATTTAGTTTCAAAGCTTTTCTTGTTCACTGGATTATAGCCCAACCCTTCTCTTTGGAAATTGATTTTAGTTCCGAGAATCTTGTCCAAGTTATCTTTTCCCTCAACAAATTTTGACAAGGAGTTATTAAGATCATCAACTTCTTGTTGAAGGGATGTGATAGTAAGCTCATAATTATCCATCTCTTCTTCACATTCAGCAATTTTTAATTTTAATGCTTCATTTACAGATTTGAAATCATTATTTTCATGTTGCAAATTATTCAATTTTTTACATTCATTCAAGCACACAGATTTGCCTTTTTCCAAGACAAGAAGTCTCTCTGAAATAGTTGAATTTAACTCTTTCAATTTCTCATTGTCTGATTTCAATTTTTCAATCTGTTCAACAGTGCTTTCATCATTTGACAATGAGTTTATCCTATCATTCAATTTTTCTTCCATCTGCTCAAGTTCAATTTTCTTATCAAGCAAGTCCTTATTCTCTTCTCTTAAGGATTCAACTAGATCCTTGTACCAATTGAGATCAAAATGAAGAGATTCATTAAACTCCTTCATAAGAGAGCATTGATTGCAAGCAGAGTTTCTGGTATTCTTATTTTTGGATTTCTCAATTTCTTTTCTTAGATTTTTATTTTCAGACTTCAACACTTCTAATTCTGAAGTAACATAATCAAGGTTTTGCAATTATTTTCTAAAGATATTGTTCTCAGTTTTCAGCACTTCACTATCTTCGTTTTAAGAACTAGAATTCTTAGAATCACTTAATTTTCTTTTTAAGATCTGTTCTGATTTCTTAATTGTTCATGAGACTCTAGCAGATCACTGTAAGCATTCACCCAGTCTTCTATAGAGTAATTTTCGAAAGGGTTACTTACCACCTCTTCGTCCTCATTTTGATCACTGCTGTGATCACTCCCATTTGCAACTAGACACTTGTATTCATTCTTCCTATGAATTGTTTTCAGTTTGTCCATCATCTCTTTAGTAGACCTGCAATTGGTGACAAAAGGAAAAGCATCATGATCAACAGCATTTCTTAAGATACTGAAAGCTCTAAAATTTTCACTATGTTTCATTCTATGTCTGTCTGTCCATTTGGACACATCTTTTGGCAGTCTGTGTGGACCATTGGAAATTAGATTCCAGATGTTTGAATTTATAGCGTTTGCAAAAGTGCACACACTACCTAGCCATGTAGCGAAATCAGAGCCATCAAACACGGAAGGAAGAGCCATAGATAAATTCAAAAACAATTAACCAAGAGCTATGAACATCAAACAGAAAGAGCACTTAAGAACACCATGATTCACTACAGATCGTTGGATCTGGTGAAATAGTAACCTGCTCTGATACCAATTGATAGAACAATTAGAAGACAAGACATGATCTAGAAGGGGGGGATGAATAGATCCAGTACAAATTTTGCGCTCAAACAAAATTCACACCAAGGAATGGCAACACAAACTTAACGCAGAAGTAGGTTGGTTTGATGTTGATCAAACCAATGCCTAATAGTGAGGAGCAGATAGCATGGAAGAGAGTTAAACTCCTAATATGCAATGAGATCAACTCCTCGTAGGAGGAGAGATGGACTTGCGGAATGCACTGACTGAATGCTTAATGCACGAGGAAGACAACAGCACAGCAGAAAATAACACAAACGGCTGGCAAGCACTTGATGACCCGCAACCCAGATCAGACACAGATGAACTAACATATCAAACAGATTTACTACCGAGCACTTGGTGATGAACCAAAAAGGTGATGACAACCTCACACGCCAACCTGTGAAGGAGATGGAAGATAAGGAGCAATCACATGAATTAAACCACAAGGCATACATGATTTTTTAGGTGGTTCGATCTGCCACAGCAGATCTACATCCACCCCACACTCAAACCAGAGTGTGGCTTCCTCTTGCAATAGCAAGAACGTAGACTCAGTCTGCAACAAGATGCTACCTAACAGCTTGAACCAGAGGGAAACAAATCCCTCTTCCCCGATTCTGTATTTCCCTTTGTTGAATTATTATTGCATCGATGCATCTCACTTGGTGCCTCAATGCATCAACCTTGTATACCTTAAAAGGTGGTGGCATTTTCTTGGCTGGCTTCATTCTGCATCGAGGCATCTTGCTTAGTGCCTCGATGCATCACTCTTGAGTCCTTTGAAAGCCTTGAAGTTGAAGTACGTGTCATGCTGAGTGCGTCGATGCAGTGGCTAACTACTCCGACTTGTGGCTCTGCGCAAGCTGGCTCTTGATCGTGCCACATCGATGCAGTGTCTGACTGCATCAACCTTATGTGCTTCGCCCGCTGTCTCTTGACAGTACTACGTCAAGGCATGTGCTTCAGATACGTCGAGGCAGAATTCTTCCAGAAGAGATGCGGACCGATGCATCGAGACAATGTACTAGTTACGTTGAGGCATGCCTTTGAAGTTGTTTCAGTGAACATCGCTGCGTCGAGGCATCCTTTCTGATGCGTCGGTGCAGAATTGTGATTATATGTGTTGTGCCCCGGTGTATTTTGACGAAGACATTTCGTTCTATGTTGTGTGATTCGCATTGAAAATTCTTTGATGAATGTGAGTCTTATTGATAGGTCACATGAATGGCTTTCAATGAGCCTAACATGGTATTTACAATTGTTGAATGGTCTTTCAAAGTTTTGATATCTGAGTAAGGAGTAGGAGTTCAGCATGCTTTGGATTGAACTTTGTGTTTTTGGACTGAAGTTGCATTTCGTGTGTAATCTGACTGAGTTCAATCTGGACCCCATGTTTTAGATTAAATCAATACTTGATATGATCTGATGTAACTTAAATCTATGTTAATGTCTTGACTGGCTGAGATCTAAGGTTGGTTGCCTTTAGTAACTCATGAGAAGCTAATTGGCAAGGTGGACAAGGTATGATTTGAACTGGAATGGCTCTTACAAGCATGAAGCAATTTTTGGATTGCTAGCTTGTGTTTGAAAAGGGTTGAAAGGATGTGAATCAAATTTCATATGGTTCCATGTGAAATGAATTGAAGCTGGTTCTCCCATGTACTTCTTAGAAGTTTGACATGAAAAGATTTGGGTATATTGTGTATAGGTTCCATTCTGCTCTCTAAACTTTGGAGACATGGTAAGAATCAATTTTTTATTTAATTCATGTTGCCTAGATTGGGGTTATAACATGTTTCATGAAATGGGGCTTAATTGTTTGCTTAAGGACACTTACATGTAGATACTTGCTATTCAACGCATCCAGAAGCTTTGGCAAAAAGTGTCAACTTTGAGAGTCGACACTTACAGGCCAGGGCGTGGTTTTTACAGCAGACAGAACCTTCACCAAAAAGTGTCGACTTTCTCCCTAGGTTTTGTTTTTATATATGTTATCATAACACCCGCGAACAAGTGTCGACTCTGAGAGTCGACACTTGTCCTGGGCGTTCGGATCGGGTCTACCGGTTTTGCATTCGAACCCCACTTTTCTTGATCCGTTTGGCATGGCTCTTTACTATAATATCCTTAGGGTTTCTATATGCTTTTGAGTGTTGTTTTGAAGGGTTTTCCCATGGGCTATCATGTCATTTGGCATCTCTTTTCTTTGGGTATATGTATCCTGCGAACTCCATCGAGGCATCCATCCTTTTTTGGGCTAAAGGCTTTTATCTTTACAGGAAGAGAAGGAGAGGGCATCGCACACTTGCTAGAGGAGGAAGAAGAAGTCACAGAGATTGCCTTCCACACGAGCAAGCATCGATCTGGAGGTGGCTGATGATGTTCTCCACCGTCTGTTATCTTGGGCGGTTGTTTCTACCAGACCGGCTCCTTCCACTTCGCAGTTCATCATTTCTAGTGCATCCTTCCACCTTATCTCTGAGATTGGTTGAAGATTAAAAAGGGGATATCTTATTCTCTTGTTTCTCTGTCTCTATTTGAGCATAGTTTATAATATTTGAATTGGGCCTTGTATTTCCATATAGTATTTCTTCATAGACGATTTCGGAGCGTCGTCTCCGTGTGCGTGGCTTCTCGTCGTTGTGCGAGAACGCGCGCATGTGTGGGGCCGTAGTGCCCGTGTGTGATCGTTGTGATCGTTTGCTGCCGTCGTGTAGCATTTTAGTGGAATCCTCTCGGGTTGAGAGGGGTGGACATAGGACTGCACTCGGGTGCGTCCGAACCACCTAAAAAATTCTTGCGTTGTGGTTTGCTATTTGTGAGATTGTCGCTCTATATTGTCCATTCTCGTTTCCGAGTGTGACGCTGTGAGTAGAGAGTTATATTTAATCCGAGTGGGTCTCAAATATTATCGTCGGTAAGTTGAGGGATGTGATTGTTTTTCATCATATACAAATCTGCTTGTTCTGCTGTGAGGATAATGTTTGTTCCTATTCTATCATCACTGCGTTTAGATTTTGAAAAACGGGAGCAATCAATTCACTCCCCTCTTGCTTGCTTTCCTAACCGGGCCAACAATTGGTATCAGTGCCTCGGCTCTATTTTTATATAGAAACATTGCGGTTTAGAGTGATCTGTTAGGAATGGCTAACGAGGGGTTGATGCCCGAAGGGCATTAGATACACAGGCGTCCTTACTTTGATGGAAATAACTACAGTTATTGGAAAAATAGGATGATGGTTTTCCTCCATGCTCAAAGACATGAAGTATGGACCATTGTTAACAAGGGTCCATATACCTTGTCGGAAGATGAGGAGAAGTGGAATGAAGAACATGTTAAGAAGTCCACTGTGAATTTTAATGCTTTAAATATTATTCAGTGTGCTATTCACCCGACTAAATATGCTCGTGTGTCTATGTGCAGGAGCGCAAAAGAAATGTGGGATAAGCTAAGGTTAATTTATGAAGGCACTTCGGAGGTCAAGGAGATGAAGGCTAACATGCTTATCCGAGACTACGAGTTGTTCCACATGAAAGATGAAGAGACAATCTCCGAGATGTTTGCACGTCTCATGGAGATAACAAATGGGTTGAAGTCACTCGGGAAAGAATTCAAGGACACTGATTTGGTCAGGAAGGTGTTGAGGTCGTTGTCACCTAGTTGGCACACCAAGGCTACCATGATAGAAGATTCAAAGGATCTTTCTACGCTCACTTTGGATGCTCTCATAGGGTCTCTAATGGCCTATGAGATAATGTCAAGAGGACGGAAGAGGACACCATGAAGAAGAAGTCGATCGCATTGAAAGCAAACCCAGAGTCTATCTCAAGCCAGGAGGATTCCATGGACAATACAGATAATGAAGAGGTTGCCATGATTACACGGAAGGTTAGATAGTTTTTACAGCAAAGAAGAAGATTTTCTGAGAAATTTAGAAAAAGGAAGAAGCAATTCAAGCAGAAAGGCGAGCCATCCAAGTCAAATGAGATCATGTGCTATGAATGTAAGAAGATGGGGCATATGAGAGGTGAATGTCCCGAATTGTATTAAAATGCTAAAAAAGACAAGGGCAAAAAGCCAAGGGCCATGAAGGCCACTTGGAGTGACGAAGATGAGGACGAGCCTACATCTGAGGAAGAAGAAGATATCGAGGAGATAGTCAAGAACTTGTGTCTTATGGCACGAAGTGATCAAGAACAGGTAATTTCTAACTCCGAATTTATTATGAATGATCAATGGGAGTTAGCTTATGAGGAAGTGTATGAAAAATACAAAAAGATCAAAAATGAAAATAAAACCTTGAGGAAGAAGATTCATGAAATTGTTCATTCACCCAATTCTTGTGAAAAATGCAGTCTGTTTGAAATTCAAGCTCAGAAATTCAAAAATGCAAATGAACCTCTTGAATCCAAACTCACTTTGTTTGAAGATGAAATTTTCTGTTTAGAGGTAGAAAAACAAAATGCATACAAACTCAAAGAAGAAATTCAAGAGAAGAATGAAATGTTGAAAATGGAGCTAGATGA
Organism: Amorphophallus konjac; assembly: GCA_022559845.1. Classification (NCBI taxonomy): domain Eukaryota; kingdom Viridiplantae; phylum Streptophyta; class Magnoliopsida; order Alismatales; family Araceae; genus Amorphophallus; species Amorphophallus konjac. The sequence continues at coordinate 158,471,274 of CM040121.1, forward strand.
GGTAAACATGAAAGTGAGTGAGTGTGAGAAAGCCAAGGTTGAGGTAGAAAACAAAGTTGAATCTCTCACCACTCAATTGAATGAATTGAAAATTGTTTATGAAAACCAGTTAAAAGAGAAAGAAGTTCACCTCAAGAAAAATTCAAGTTTCATGCATGGCAACAAAAATGTTTTCAATTACAAAGTCATAAATTCACAAGATCATGGAGAGTGTTCACACACACACACACTAATCCAAAAATTGTTCATTCTCGATTCCCCTCTACTTCTAGGAATGTAGATAAAAGAAACAATTTTGGTAGGAAAAGACCCACCTATTTTTATTGTGGGAGATTAGCTCATGACATGTATATATGCCAGTTGAGGAATTATGATGATGATTTGTTTTTGAAAAAGTACAGTCACACTGTGATGAATGCTAACACCAAGGGACCCAAGCTTGCTTGGGTACCTAAATCAAAATGAGATTTGATGTTTATTCTTGCAGGTCTGCATGAAAGTTATGGAAAATAAATGGTACCTGGACAGCGGATGCTCCAGGCACATGACTGGAAATAAATAACTTTTTGTAGACCTAGCAGAGAAAGATGGAGGAACGGTAATTTTTGGTGGACAGGACAGAGGTAAGATAATTGGCACTGGGAGAATAGGTAAGGATCTCAAACACTGTATTAAGGATGTTTTGCTAGTCAAATGTTTGAATCACAATTTGCTTAGCATTAGTCAACTTTGTGACAAAGGTCACAAGGTTATTTTTGAATCTTCTCACTATTCTATAATTGATGTAAACACTCATGAAATTAAGTTCATAGGAGTGAGAAGTAATAACACCTATCATGTTGAATTCAATGAAATTGCTTTTGAACATTTATGTTTGGTTGCTAACAAAAATGATGATGTTTGGTTGTGGCATCGCCGTCTTGGGTATGCCAGTTTTAATGTCATTAGGGAATTGTCAAGAAATAACTTAGTTAGAGGTCTTCCATGCTTGAATTTTGAAACTTAAAAAATTTGTGAAGCATGCAATAAAGGAAAATAAACCACATTTTCATTCAAATGCAAAAAATATCGTTTCAACTGAAAAACCCCTACAATTGCTACACTTGGATTTGTTTGGTCCCACCATGACTCACAGTCTTGGAGAAAAACTATATGGCTTTGTGATTATTGATGATTTCTCTTGATATGCATGGGTATTGTTCTTAGCTAACAAAAGTGATGCTTTCAAAGAATTTGTTGATTTCTGTGTGAGAGTTCAGAATGAAAAAGGACATGCTATTCAGAAGATTCAGAGTGACCACAGAAAGGAGTTTGAAATTTTTGATTTTGATGAATTTTGCAGGAAGCAGGGGTATGAGCACCAGTTTTCAGCACCTAGGACCCTGCAACAAAATGGAGTGGTCAAAAGGAAGAATAGAACGCTCGTAGAGATGGCGCGTACCATGTTGGCGGAAAATGGTCTTCCACGGTACTTATGGGCAGAAGCAGTAAACACTGCTTGCTATATCACCAATCGAGCTATGGTAAGACCTATCCTTAAGAAAATGCCTTACGAGTTGTATAAAGATAAGAAACCCAGCATATCTCACTTTAAGCCATTTGGATCCATTTGTTACATCCTGAATAATGGTAAGGATAATCTTGAAAATTTTGATGCTAAAAGTGATAAAGAGATTTTCCTCGGGTATTCCTTGACATCTAGAGCCTACCGAGTGTATAACTCTAGAACTCTTGTAGTCGAAGAGAGTCCTCATGTTGTGATTGATGAATTTACTTTGATAAAATCTAATGATGATCAACATTTTCTTGGTTCAGGTGAAGGTGAGATTGAGAGAGGAGAATCTAGCAAACAAGGTGAGGCAAAAGGTGAAGAAAAGGAAGAGGAGAAAGAACAAGAAGAGGAGCAAGTACAACCGACCCTTCCACACCAATGGACCACGTTTAAAGATCATCCCTTGGAGAATGTGATTGGTGGTGTGGATGAAAGGATAAGAACCCGGGCTTCAATTAGGGAAGTTGAACTTCATGATAATCTTGCATTACTTTCCAATGTTTAGCCTAATTCTATTGAGGATGCTCTTAATGATATTTCTTGGGTTCTAACCATGCAAGAAGAACTGCACCAATTCCAAAGGAATCGGGTGTGGTTCCTCGTGCCCCGGCCTGATAATCATCCCATAATCGAAACTAAGTGGATTTTCTGAAACAAACTTAGTGAAGACGGGGTGGTTGTGAGGAATAAGACAAGATTAGTAGCCAAAGGGCTACTCTCAAGAATTTGGCATTGATTTTGATGAATCTTTTGCTCCTGTGGCTAGATTAGAAGCTGTGAGAATTCTTCTTGCTTATGCATGTCACAGGAACATCGAGCTTTTTCAGATGGACGTCAAAAGTGCCTTCCTCAATGGAGTTATCAAGGAAGAGATATACGTGGAGCAACCACCGGGTTTTGAAGATGAAAAATTTCTGGACCACGTCTACAAATTGGATAAGGCACTATAGGTTAAAACAAGCTCCCGGGGCATGGTATGATCGTTTAAGTTCATTTTTAATTGATAATGGCTTCAAACGAGGTAATATAGACCAAACATTATTTAGAAAGACTTGTGATGAACATGCCTTAATTGTATAAGTTTATGTAGATGATATAATTTTTGGAGCCACGAATCTTAAAATGAATGATGATTTTGCTCAAATTTTACAGGGAGAGTTCGAGATGAGCTTGATGGGCGAGTTAAACTTCTTCTTGGGGCTTCAAATAAAGCAACTGGACGATGGAATATTCAAAAACCAGAAGAAGTACACACTAGAAATTCTGAAAAAGTTCCAACTAGAAAATGCCAAGCCGTTTGCTACACCAATGTCCACCTCACTTAAGTTAGAAGATGAGAAAGGTAACATCGTTGATCAGAAAATTTATAGGGGTATGATAGGCTCATTGTTATATCTTACTGCTAGTAGGCCTGACATACATTTTAGTGTATGTCTCTGTGCAAGATATCAATCTTGTCCCACTGAATCTCATTTGTCGGCCGTGAAAAGAATTTTCAGGTATTTGAATGGTTCAATTGATCTTGGTTTGTGGTATCCTAAGAATGCTTCATTTGATTTGCTTGTTTACACTGATTCTGACTATGTTGGGTGTAAAATAGATCGTAAGAGCACAAGCGGTCACTGCCAGTTTCTAGGGGGTTGCATGGTTTCATGGGCCTCAAAGAAACAACATTGTGTGGCTTTATCAACTGCTGAAGCTGAATATGTGGCTGCAGGCAGTTGTGTAGCTCAAGTACTCTGGATCCAACACCAGTTGTTAGATTTTGGTTTTTACTTGAAAAACACCCCCATCATGTGTGATAACACTTCTGCAATAAATCTGTCCAAAAATCATGTCCAACACTCTCTGATGGGGGCATCACTTACCCCTCCACTTTTTTGCGAAGCTCTGATGGATCGTCGATTTGCGCCATTGTGTTCTCCACATTTTTTTGAGTCAATCCATGAAATTTTCATATTTTATTTGAGTCATAAACTATGTAATTTTTCCTTTATTTGAGTCCAGTACCTAGGTATAAGGGTCATTTACCTAAGTCTTGAGTCATGTGATTAATTAAGCAGTCTAATGGGCCCAACTAGTGGGCTAAGCCCAGGGGCGCCCCCCCCCCTTGGACTTGTCTGGTCATTTAGTCATTAGTCAGGGTCAGTATGGTCATGTGAAAAGTCTAGTCCCTATAAATACCCCCCTTCACCCCCTCATTTGTAATCTTTTGGTCAATCAAAAAAATTGAGTGCATTTTAGTGTAATTGGAGTGGATTCTCCATCTCTCTCTCTCTCTCTCTCTCTCTCTCTCTCTCTCTCTCTCTCTCTCTCTAAGGGGTGGATTCCCCTCTCTCATATCTCTCTCTCTCTAAGGGGGGCACCCCCTTTCTCTCTCCTCCCCTCCCAACCACTTTCTCTCTCCCATCCCCCTCCATTAAAGCCACTCCAATTCCCCACAACCCCTCTCTTTACTCCACCCCATCCCCAAGGTAGCCTCCACCTATCCCCACTCCACACTCCAACCACCCACTCCCCTTCCCCAAGCACCTCTCTCATCTCCCAAGGGAGAATTCCCCACTCCCCAAACATCCTTTCCCTTCCCCACACATCTCTTCCCATCTCCAAGACCAGAAATTAATCCCACCCTTAAACCCATTTTCAAGTACCCTTTCCCTTTCTCCCTTCCAACCCAAATTCACAGCTCTCCCTCCCTCCACCTGCTAGGCCCCCTTACAGCCCCCATTCTCCCCCTCCCTCACCCTGGTTTGCCCCCTCCCAGACCCCCTCACAGCTAGGGGTTGCCCCCACACCCCATTTCTCATCCCTTCTACCCCATTCCCCACCACCTATCACCACCTGCAATTCTCAGGTCGTAGGCAGCAGAGTACCAACAACTTGCAGAGACTGCCACATCGTCACCAAGAAGCTTCAGAGAGCATACCATATACCGTTGGAATCGTCGTCCAATCAGCTTCGCAGCCGAGGTGGTTTCATCTTCACCCAACACCGGAGCTCTCCAGAGGAGCGATTCTCGGTGACCTGCGCAGCTCCTCCCAGGCAGACAACCAGAGAAGGATTGCAGAGGCTCCCACGGTCTGATTCCTATGATTATTGGAGTGCTACTTGGCTGAGGGCTTCCCCTACAAGTCCTCTGTCATCCCCAAGAAGCAGAGCGAATTTAGGACCTCGACATCAAAAGTTCCAAATTTTCCATTCCAAGTGCGTCAGGTCAGTTTTCCTGAGCCAGAATCGACACATCCATGTTGTTCGGGCCTTCACGATCAGCTCCAACATCTGTTGATGGCGCCGTTGGTCCCGACAAAAAGAAGACTCATCCACGATCGCAACGGTTCTAGTCTCGCCCCCAACAGAGTACGGGACAGTTTGTGGCACTCCCATCTTCAAGAAGCATCACCCTGGGAGCAGCCAGAACCATCAAAGACCAGCCATGTTCCAGGCTCTACCCCGGCCAGCGGCATCGTCACGAAATTCCAAGAAAATTCAGGCGTCTTCCTGGTAGACTTGTCAATTATCCGTTTAAAATTCAAACCAAATTCGAATTTGTATATGTTTAATCAAATAATTATCTGAATAAAATATCCGACGGATAATTTAATCGGATATCGGATATCCGATTATTAATCGGATACGAATTCGGATATTGAGATATCCGTGTCGGATATTATCCGACCGAATATAAATATGAATGTTTTTGATATTTTGCATGAATCACTTTAGGTTGGCTCAGATTTTTTAGTTAATAATCGTATTTTATATTTTTATATTTTTTTAATTTATTATATATATTTATATATTTAAAATTGAAAAACTATGAACATATAACATATTTTTATATCTAATCGGATAGTCGGATATATCTGAATCTGGATGGTATTCGACTATTCGATTACACCTAATCGGATAGTCGGATATATCCGAATCCGGATAGTATCCGTCGAATTGGAATTCGGATAGTGACAAAAATACACCCTAATAGAATGTTTCAGATTCGGAAATCCGACTGATTATAATCGGATACGAATTTGCATATCAGACTATCCGCTCCGTATCCGCTCCGTTTACAGGTCTACTTCTTGGGTCAAGTTAGAGAATTTTGGCACCAGCTGCAACCTATTCGGAGTTCGGTAGTGATCGTGGTGGCACCATCTTCGACTGTCTGTCCGGCGGTTCCAGAAGCTGGCAGCACCGGCGGTACAACGATTTTCTAGCTTCACTCCCACTCCCCGCCTGGCCGGCTTACAGCCCCTCCCTGCGTGGAGGTAGTGTTTGATTGTATCACATTAACCCCCAACCCCTTGTCCCACCCTCCTGCGCGAGGAGTAGTGGTGTACTCTATAAATTTTCAGGTCAAGCGGCATCGACGCGGCATGCGGGTGCGTACCCACGCCTCCCCGCTCGCCCTCGTCTTCGGCCGAGATCGGTGTCTTCACGCCGATTAGGTGAGCTTCTGAACATTTCTCATTGCTGGCCCCTTAATTGCTTAGTTTAGTATTGTTTTTTTGTTGCTCCGTCGGCGGTAAGAGAGTGCCCAATCCTGAATTTGCTTATAATTGAGCGACCACCGCGGAGTGAGTTGAGAGAGTGACCCTACAACCCACGCCCTTGGCGTGCTGGCCGCCCCCAGAATTGGGCATCCCATGCCCTTAGGGGTCCATCCCAGGCTAGCCAAATCCCCGGAAAGGCGAGGTCCCACTTCGGACCCTCTCCACCATCACCGGTTTGCCTACGGGCCCTAGTGTGCGCCAAGCGAGTGAGTCCGCTCGAGTGAAGTTGCCGGTCCGTTGCATTGCTTGCTTGCTAGGTCCGAGGGATCTTCGATCTTGTGACTATCACCCCCAAGGTGGTGTCACATCACTCTCGCACAAAGCACATAGAAGTTAGACATCATTTTATTAGAGATCATATCATTAAAGGAAATTTTGAACTATCCTTTGTAGATACAAAAAATCAACTTGCAGATATTTTCACAAAACCGTTGAATTGTGATCAGTTTTGCTTTCTTATGAGAGAATTAGGTGTGTGCATATTAAATAGTTAAAATCTTTTTGATTTGCTTTGTACATACTCTCTCAGAATTTCTCATAAAGCAATTGTGCATACTGGTTTACTTTCTTGCACATAAGGAGATTTTCCACTGCACTTCGGTTTCAATCATTCCTTTTTGTGCATAACACATTGAATAACATTTGATTTTCACTCATATTTTCATTCAGTTGCATCCGCATGTATATAACTCCATATATTTTATACAAATGCGTGCTTGAATGCCATGATTATCCGGTATATCAAATGCCGATTACGGAAGGTTGGATTATGTCCAGCTGGAAGCTTTCCCCATGCATGAAAGTGGTCTTCGGACCTACGTTCTCCGCCACGTACCGGTAATCAACCTACTTGAATACATTATCTCAATGCATGTTTGAGTGTAGATATTATATCACCCTTCTCTTTGATTCCTCCTATGACCTTTTCCCTTGCTAAATAAAAATGCATTTGTTTAAACATGTTTGTTACGTGGCATATATTAAGGGGGAGGTTTCCATAACTGTGCATACATTTAAGGGGAGACATAACACTGATTAGGCTAATTCATCTCTTACATTCAGTACAATCTCTCACACATGTGCACTTTTGAGTTAAATGACTCTATCTTATAAGGATTTCAGTTATTCCACTCAACACTTTTGAGTGCACTTGATTCTCTACATAGAAATCACGTGTCTTGTGAGGAAAAAGCTGTCAGCCCCACCAAAATTCTGAATAAGTGTGATTTAGCACCGAGTAGTCAGGAATCCCCCCTGAAACAAAGGAGGCTCGGATTGAAAAGTGACAAATATCCACAACTCAAATAAGTGACGAAACTGAGTAACCGGGAAATGCTCCTGAAACAAAGGGCATGACTCGTGTCAAAAAGTTAGTCATCTTGTTCGAAATAAAAAAAATTGGGACTATGCGAAGCTACCAAAAGTCGAGCACTGTGTATGAAAGTGTAGGGAGGAAAGGTTCTTTCTAGTGTTCTTTAGAAAATCTGAAAATCCATATTGTTTGGATTTCATTGCTCATTCTTCACATATATACTTAGAGAGTGATTGTGTGAATGTACCTTTTGAATCAGTCATATTTCATGGGTAATGTAGTACCATCTCTTTGTAAGCACATCCTTCTTAATATTGTTCATGCGTATCATGCTCAAAATCGATTGCATATTTCTGAACCCGTCCCAAATGGGCTTGCTTGACTCTATATCTTATTATGGATGCATGTGTGCTTGAGTGATCATCTATTCCACTTCACATGCACAACACTAAGTTAACTATAAATATGAGGCCTTAGCTCTTATTTTCTCTCTTTATCAATCCCCTATTTGACTCTGACAAAAAAGGGGAGAAATAAATGGCCTTGCCTGATTTTCATGATATTGTGAATAGGTTGTTAAAAATGGTTTTTGATTGTTGAAAAATGAAAACATGCTTTGTTGAAAGGGGGAGATATATATGTTTTTGCTTAGTTTTTACTCATCTCTATTCCACTGGTTGTTTCAATGGGTGATGGTCGTCTTGGTCTCATTCATGCAAATTTTATGAAAATGCAAGGAGTTTTATCTTCGTCAAAAATGGGGAGATTGTTGTGTCCCGGTGTATTTTGACGAAGACATTTCGTTCTATGTTGTGTGATTTGCATTGAATATTCTTTGATGAATGTGAGTCCTATTGATAGGTCACATGAATGGCTTTCAATGAGCCTAACATGGTATTTACAATTGCTGAATGGTCTTTCAACTGGGTTTCGATATCTGAGTAAGGAGTAGGAGTTCAGCATGCTTTGGACTGAACTTTGTGTTTTTGGACTGAAGTTGCATTTCGTGTGTAATCTGACTGAGTTCAATCTGGACCCCATGTTTTAGATTAAATCAATACTTGATATGATCTGCTGTAACTTAAATCTGTGTTAATGTCTTGACTGGCTGAGATCTAAGGTTGGTTGCCTTGAGTAACTCATGAGAAGCTAATTGGCAAGGTGGACAAGGTATGATTTGAACTGGAATGGCTCTTACAAGCATGATGCAATTTTTGTATTGCTAGCTTGTGTTTGAAAAGGGTTGAAAGGATGTGAATCAAATTTCATATGGTTCCATGTGAAATGAATTGAAGCTGGTTCTCCCATGTACTTCTTAGAAGTTTGACATGAAAAGATTTGGGTATATTGTGTGCAGGCTTCATTCTGCTCTCTAAACTTTAGAGACATGATAAGAATCAATTTTTTATTTAATTCTTGTTGCCTAGATTGGGGTTATAACATGTTTCATGAAATGGGGCTTAATTGTTTGTTTAAGGCCATTTTTCAGTTTTAGCTCTGCAAGTGTCGACTCTTAGAGTCGACACTTGTTGAGCAGCTCGCTGCCTTGTTGCAGCAGGCTGCAAGTGTCGACTCTGAGAGTCGACACTTACAGGTAGATGCTTGCTATTCAACACATCCAGAAGCTTTGGCAAAAAGTGTCGACTCTGAGAGTCGACACTTACAGGCCAGGGCGTGGTTTTTACAACAGACAGAACCTTCACCAAAAAGTGTCAACTCTAAGAGTCGACACTTTCTCCCTGTGTTCTATTTTTATATATGTTATCAGAACACCCGCGAACAAGTGTCGACTCTGAGAGTCGACACTTGTCCTGGGCATTCGGATCGGGTCTGCCAGTTTTGCATTCGAACCCCACTTTTCTTGATCCGTTTGGGATGTCTCTTTACTATAATATCCTTAGGGTTTCTATACGCTTTTGGGTGTTGTTTTGAAGGGTTTTCCCGTGGGCTATCATGTCATTTGGCATCTCTTTTTTTTGGGTATATGTATCCTGCGAACTCCATCGAGGCATCCATCCTTTTTTGGACTAAAGGCTTTTATCTTTGCAGGAAGAGAAGGAGAGGGCATCGCACACTTGCTAGAGGAGGAAGAAGATGTCGCAGATATTGCCTTCCACACGCGCAAGCATCAATCTGGAGGTGGCTGATCTATTCTCCATCGTCTGCTGTCTTGGGCGTTTGTTTCTACCAGACCGGCTCCTTCCACTTCGCAGTTCATCATTTCTAGTGCATCCTTCCACCTTATCTCAGAGATTGGTTGAAGATTCAAAAGGGGATATCTTATTCTCTTGTTTCTCTGTCTCTATTTGAGCATAGTTTATCATATCTGAACTGAGCCTTGTATTTCCATATATTATTTCTTCATAGACGATTTCGGAGCGTCGTCTCCGTGTGCGTGACTTCTCGTCATTGTGCGAGAACGCGCGCGTGTGTGGGGCCGTAGTGCCCGTGTGTGACCGTTGTGGTCATTTGCTACTGTCATGCAGTGTTTTAGTGGAATCCTCTCGGGTTGAGAGGAGTGGACGTAGGATTGCACTCGGGTGCGTCCGAACCACCTAAAAAATTCTTGCATTGTGGTTTGCTATTTGTGAGATTGTCGCTCTATATTGTCCGTTCTCGTTTCTGAGTGTGACGCTATGAGTAGAGAGTTATATTTAATCCGAGTGGGTCTCAAATATTGTCATCGATAAGTTAAGGGCTGTGATTGTTTTTCATCATATACAAATCTACTTGTTCTGCTGTGAGGATAATTTTTATTCCTATTCTATCATCACTGCGTTTAGATTTTGAAAAACGGGAGCAATCAATTCACCCCCCTCTTGCTTGCTTTCCTAACCAGGCCAACAATCTGATTTAGCATTGCTGCGTCGATGCAGAGATAGTCTTGCACCGACCTCATGACTTGAGTTGATTGTTCATTATACATTGCTGCATCAATGCAGCACTTGGTGCATCGAGCTGATGTATCACCATCATGAGAGCAAAGCATGTTCAATACATTCAAGGCTTAAGGTTATTTAAATGTCATATAAGATTCATAGCTATCATCATCAAAACCAGAGATCCAACAATACCACTGGGCGAGGTCTAGGAGGAACCTAGGAGGAACAGTTCTAGAATGCCACGACACGGGGCGCGTCTCAACTCCAGGGAATGGGTTGGACGGACCAGCTAGATGATCCTACCCTATCAGCTGACTCGACTGACCCTAAATCTAACCTAGAGGAGGACGCGGGGTTCTCAAAGAGAAATTCTAATGAGAAGGAAGATGACGACGATGGGACGTCTCGCCCCAAAGCGGTTGAAGAAAAGATGGCAGTCTCTTCGTACGAAACGCAAGTTTGAAAATTGGCTTTTTTTTTGTGAATCATCAAGGATCATGCAACAAGGGAATTGAAGTGGGAAGAAGGGTGAAATGGCATGATGAGAGGGAGAGAGAAGTTTAGGAGGAGATGATGGTAGATGAGAAGATGCTGATATAGATGAAGGAGTGGTAGGAGAATGCATGATCGGAGAAGGATTAAACCATTGAGGAGATACTTGAACAATGATAGGAGGTGCAGCATGTATGGATTGAAGGCCTTGAAAAATAACAAATAACTGGGATGGGGATAGAGTAAAGAAAATGATAGAGCTCCCGACCTCCTATGAGCGGACGGGCGGATTTCTTTGCTCCTACCTGACTACCTGAATCTCCATGGTGTGGTCGCCCTCTTGAAATAGCCAACCAAAAGAACCTGCGAAGTCTGGCATGTCAGTGCTAAGTCCTTCCGACATTAGAGGCGGGCCAAATATTGGACAAGCAACACTCCCTCCTTTACTGACCTGGTTCATTGGGGGCTTAAGAGTATCATCCCCCGGCTGAAGAGGACACTGGACAAAGTGCTCTTGTAATGCCCATGTTAGAGGCAGCCAATCTAGCATTAATGCGAGCGGGCTCTCCCGATAGCCTAGTCCCCTTCGATCTCTCATTTTGTAGTTCGGGACTAGCTTAGTTCTTCCTTGGAGATGGGCGCCCAAGACTTTGCCTGGCTGATACCCAAGCTTCAACATCATAGACCAGCCCCTTGTGTCTAGCAACTTGGATTTCCCTACAGCGTCCACATGTGTTGTCTCCGGCTCACGATGCGAATAAGCCCATAGAAAATCAAAATCCATTATAGAGATAACATGCTTGTTGGTAGGCCAAGTGTTGGAAGAATTTTCTCAGAAATGTCTTTGACCGTGTGAGTCGTGAAGATACTTTTAACCTTGACTATCCACCCTTGAAAAGAGAACTTGAGACACTGGTGGGTGGTCGAGGGCACAGCATTCAAGTTGTCAATCTATGGTCTTCCAAGGATAGCTTTAAACATCGAGTCTATGTCAAAAACATAAAATTCCACAGGCATGGACAAAGGCCCAAGTTCAGCTTGCAATGTAATGATGCCATGATAAGGTCTCCTTGAATTATCGTACGCAGTAACAGTAGTAGGAGTCGGGTGAAGATGCTTCTCAGAGATGTTACAAGCTCGGACAGTGCTCAAAGGACACACATTAATAGATGCACCTGTATCGATAAGAGTTGCACTGATGGCCACTTTGTTGAGGGTGATGGAGATACATAGTGGCATCCGCCTAGCTTCAAAAGGCACCAACTCTGCCTTGGAGAAGGTAATCGTCGGCCCCTTGGTAATAGTGGCCAGTGCGGAAGGTAGACCGCCGGCTGCCATATCTTCGTTTACCATAATTTTCTGCAAGAAATCTCGGAGAGCATCTTGATGAATCTTTGACCTCTTGATCAGCTCCATGATGGAGATTTTGGCGGGCATACGGTCTAGGTGGTGCAATAGGTCGTACTATGTGCCCGAGAGTGGATCTACCTCCTCCTGGTTGGTTGCCTGCTGCGAGGATTGGGGATTACCCGCAGAAGGACAAGCTGGTGGGTAGGTGCATTGGAACATACGCTCGCTCCTAAGGGCAAGACTTTGTGCCGGTAAAGGGTTGACCAGCTCTGAAGCTAGGGGTTTGATGGGCCCAGTTGAATGGATGAGGGAAACAAGGGAAGATGATGGTGGTATGGTGGTGTGAGAGGGGGTGATAGGCCTAACGGGTGCGGGTGGAAGGATTATGGATGAGGGATTAGGTGACGGTGCGTGAGCGGACGGGAGTGGTTTGATGGGACCTTGCAGGTGGGTCAAGGCAGGTGGTGCGATTATGGGAGACGACGGTGGTGGGAGGATAATGGGTTTAGTAGGGATGGCAAGAGGAGTGGAAAGTGGGGGCGCCGGGTTTGATGGGCGTTGCAAGATAGGTGGTAGGATGATAGTGGCGTTAGAGAGAGGTGGAGGTCTCATGATAGGAGGGGTAGGTGAGGAGTAGTGAAGGGCCATCAACCGTTGTGTAGGAGGCTCGTCGTCATAGGACCACCCGGCTTGAGGAGCGGGGTGATAGATGATAGGGTTGGTCTGAGTCGGTGCCAGTGGTTGTGGATTAGGAGCGGGCGAATGATTTTGCATGGGGTTTTGCACAATCCCCAAATCCTGCAAAGGCTACTGCTGCGGCGGTGGTTGTGGTGCCTATAGTTGTGCCTGCTGAGGCGGCTGTTGCTGACGGGGCGCCTGGGGCCTTCTCTTTTCTTTCATCTCTGTGATCACTCGATGCATTTCAGCCCAGTCGATCCTGTGCCATTCATGTAAATCGTACACCATGTATTGGAACTGAAAACAAGTGTCCAGGGTGTTCCCGCGTTGTCGATGAAACATACAATATCGAGACTGATCAACTGTCGGGTTCCAGACGGGCCTTTCCAGAGGGAGTTGAAGTGCACCAATAGACATCAAATCTGAGAATATGTCCGGGAGGGTTTCAGGTAAAGGCGGGTATTGAGCCCTCTTTGGACCCGGGTGCTTGGGTGCATAACCGTTACGTGGAGGAACATTGCTGTATTGTGGAGGGAGCGGTGATTTTTGATTAGTCGGAGGTGACGGTTGTGTGTTGTGGAAAGGTTGCGGGTTTTGTGGTGCGGGGAAGCGATTGTTGGAAGGGAAATTGACGGCTTGAACCTGCTCATTGGTTTGGACTCCTTCGGTGACTGGGCCTTGGGATTTTCTATTGTATTTGGGCTTTTGGGCCTCAAACATGGCGTGAATGGGGGAGTCCTTGAATTGGGTTTGAATAAATCGCACCCGGTTGTAAAGCCGGTGCATGTTGGAAATATCATTCATAGCCAAGATGTTTCTAAAGGTAGGGGTGACATTAGAAATTAACAACTTGACTTTTTCCTCTTCCGGAAGGTGGCCTGGCACTCGGGCAGCCATCTACCTCCATCGGTCGGCATAAGCCGCAAAGTCCTCGTCCAACTTCATCTTTTTCACGACAAGATCGGTAAATGAATATTCTGGGCCAACCCGGTCTTGAAACCTTTGAATAAATTTCTCCTTGACAACTTTAAAGTGCTCGGCATCTTCCAACGGTAATGAATAGAACCACTTCAAAGCAACCCCATCTAAGGATTGGCGGAAGAGATACACCATAAGGCGATCGTCATATTGGTATTGCACTGATTCATATAAGAAATCTTTCAATGGAATATATGGATTACCGGACCCATCGTACTTACGGTAAGTCGGTAGCTCGGATTGTGGCGGGAGCCGGATGTTTTGGAAGTTAGGAATAGGAACATCAATGAGAGATTGTGGGCTGACCCGCTTTTGTAAGTGGTCGATTTGCTTAGCATGGTGGCCCATTTATCAAATAATTCTTGCTCTGGAGAAGGAGTGGGTTGGATATTATGAGTAGGCCCAAATGGCATATTTGAAGAGTAAGGCGGCGGCCCATATTGAGGATAATGGGTTGAAGAATAACCCATTGAAGTAGGAGCAAGGTGGGCCGGCCTAGTTTGAGTGTAATCACTTGGGCCGAGGAGAACTTTGGGAGTGGGGGAAACGGGCTGAGAAGAGTCCACCCATGGGGATGGAGAGAGAGGGGCTTTTCCCTTGTCAAATGATCGTTGGGCCGAAGCCGAAGGCTTGCCTGTTTCAAACTTTACAAATTGGAGAGCCCTAGGTTGGACCAGTGTGAGATCAATTGGGCTTGGCACCGGATTGGGCCCATTAAAGAAGATTTCGGGGGCCTGATTAATGGAATGACTTTGTGGGATAGGAGGGTCGGCCAAAGTCCCTGGGAGAGATTGATAAACTATTTTGAGTTGGGCCGGGTCCAACTTGGCCATGATGTGGAGAATATCGGCAGTAGGATCTCCAATCAGGGATGAAGATAACGGGGCATGGGCACCCTCATCGACTTGAGGAGGAGGAGGAGAGATGGACCCTTGTCTTGGCTGAAGGACAGCGACCCTAGGTGGGGAGGAGTTTTCAAATAATCCTTGGGGAAGAGTTTCCTTGTGGGAATAGGAGTGCTCATAGGAAGACATGGTGGAATTGTAAAGGGGATTAAAATAGAAGGATGTGATAGACGACCCTTTAGGAGGTGAACTTAAAGACCTAAAACAACCCCACATGCAAAAGAAGGACTGACCAACCAAGACACAAACCACACACCAACACAAAATAGGAAAGAAGAATATTTCACCTAAATCAACCAAGTTATGATGATGCACCCAATTTTAGGATTGCTTGTTGTTCCTTAGATATTTTAGTTAAAGCACAATTCTCTCCAGAAATAGGGGTCCTAAGGAAGGACTCCAAGGATTTGGGTTGACCTGGGTTTAATACTCTCTTACGGATGCAACCTAGACTCGATGAGGTGGCAAAGGTATAATCGGCTCAGCGTCCGCGTGAGAATCCACGGCTCGCGGAGACTTACAGAGGTCCCCAAATAAGATCATGACCTACTCAACCACGAGGAATACGTAGCCAAGAGGATCACCTACTGGGGTAGGAATGCAACTAGAGTATGAGATGAATGACCCTATGTGCACCGGGGTGCATGCAAATTCTAGCCTAGAACTATCAAGCAATGTAGACCAATGATGGAATAATAATGAGATATATGTAGCAGACAATACAGAAGACAGATAGACAGCAGATAGAAACCCCGAGAACTAAAAATAATGAACAGAATATTGAGCCTCGGGATGTGTACCTGAACACGGTCGAGGGGAGGACCGCCTTGTTATAGAAGCGGCTCTAAGAAGGGTCGTGTTCAACTAGGGATTCTTAAAATGACAGAAAATTAAACAAAAAATCCAAGAAATAGAATTTAACCACGAACTAAATGAACAGAGACAGTAGGTAAGCAGCAAACAACACAATGGGCACTAGGCATCCCACCGTGATCGCCAAAAAATAGGTGTAGGCAAGAAAAGTCACCCTCTTCCTTTCTTCTCTTGGAGGGAAGAAGGAGAGGAGAAGGGGGAGGAAGAAAACACACGCCAAGGCGGGGTGGAATAGATGCAATAACGAAATAGAATGGAATAAAAAAGCACACGTAGAAACGTGGAGCAATAAAACTAAAGAAATAACCCAAAGGAAAAGAGGAAGAGAAAGTGACCATGATCGCCACCCAGGGGTGATAACGCCTCCAACAGTAAGATGAACCATCAAATGACACTGAATGCCTTGGAAAATAAAAGAAACCAGCCAGAAATATGCGAACGGATGACTGGCAATGGACGTGGTTGGGCTTGTGGCCGCGATAGACAGGGTGCGGTCTCTGCAAGAGCCGCGACCTGCAACAGAAGCTGGGGAGTGAGTTCTTTTCCTCTTATCTCTTCACCTGGCCAAAGAGAAAGGGTCTCGTGCTAGATGTTGCCTAAACCTGCAAAGGAACGTGAATAAAACACAAAGGAAACATTCAATTAGCTAGGGAATTAAGTGTATATAGTGAGATTATGATATAGATTAACCCTCAGGTGACTTTAGAAGCCTAAGTCCCAGTATCACCTCTGCCTCTCCCAGATCCTTCATGTCAAACTTACTATTCAGAAACTATTTGATTTATTTATCAACATCACGTCATTGCCTAATATCAAGATGTCATCAACATAAAGACATAAAATAATAAATAATTTAACGTACAAACATTTATTAGATTCACACATAAAAAAATCATTAGAATAGATGACTTCATCAAATTTTTGATGTCATTGCTTAGTGGCTTGCTTTAGTCCATATAAAGACTTCACCAACTTGCATACTGGCCCAGGCCCGTTGTATGGTCGACCGGAAGAATGAGCTCCTGGAGGCGGAGCGTATGATTCAGGTCAAGCGCGACGAGCAATGGAAGGCCGAGCGGGAGTCGCTCGAGGGCTGAGTCCGGGGGGCCGAGGATGCACAGACCGAGGCTGAGAGAAGGATGTTCGAGTTGGAGTAGAGGATAGCCGAGCTCGAGAGGCAGGCGGAGTTGGCCAGGGTGGAGGCACTCGAGCGACATAAGTGCTCAGAGGCCTATCACGCGGCTCTTCTCCAGGCTGCCTGCCCTTATTATGAGTCGGGCTATCGTCGAGGCCTTCGGAAGGGCTTCTCCTAGGGCTTCGATCGGGCCATCATAGAAGCAGAGGCCCAAGCGTCTAGGCTCATTTTTCCTTCCGGGGAACGCTATGACTCGGACTGGGGTTCGACCGACTCTTCCCATTATACATCGAGCGAAGAGGAGGGTCGAGAGTCCTCGTCCTCATCCGAGCGACCGCCAACTCCAGCAGGCTCGGGAGGGTGCACGACCGAGACAGTTCCCACACAAGTGGGGTCAGTGCCTGGGTCAGCCGTCGCCGAGAATACTGGGGGCAGATCGTCTGGTGCTGAAGAAGCCTTGCCTGCCGAGCTTGAAGATGGGCCTGAGGCCTGATGTAATAGCTCTATCTTTCTTTTTCTTTCCCTTACGTAGCTGGGTAAGGCTTTTTTGGAAAATGTAATAGCAGCAGTATTAAATGTTGAATTGACTGTTTCTTACCACTTCTTGTGAGATTTGACTACTGGATTTGTAGTCGTTTGGAGAAGGTGTCAATTTTCTCTGCAGATATCGTGCGTGCCGATCTGTCAAATAACTGACATGTTGCTAGCATCTTTCCATTTTTCCATATCGCCCTTAATGACTTGCCGCTTCGCGCGTCCCACTGGCAGGATGTTTGGGAAATGAGGTAACCATCTCAGGGAAAGCCTTTTAGCGTGTTTTGTAAGGGGAGAGTCATTTAAGGCGATCAGCACCCCCTTCAGCCTATAAGAGGTCCGAGGGGCCTCTCCTTTTCCTTTCATCGCTTAAGGCCATCCTTGGCAGGTTCTCCTTCTTTCCCTTCCGCGAGGCGTTGTGTTGTCGGTCTTGGCAAGGCATGGAAGGCGCTTCAGAAGATGATGATGCAGATGGCGGTAGGAGGGAAGCTCCTGCTGTTCCAGTCTGTAAGAGGGTTCATCAGTTGGGGGTCACTCCGGGAGAGGGTTCGTCATGCCAGGGCATGTCGCCTTCCTGTCCCTGACCCGCCGACGCCATCCTGAGGGGAGGGGGGAGCTCTTTAAGCTCCCTCCTTTCTGGGCCTCCCCCTCCCTCCTCGTCCATCTCTGTTGTTTTCTTTTTCTCCCTCCTTTTTTACTCTTCGGGGGATGCCTGCTCTCTCTGCCTTCCAAAGAGTTGGCGGAGAGGAGGCCTTCACTTGCATTCCTTCCTATTCTCTATTGTTTCCCCTCTTTTCCTTTTTCTTTCGAGCTTTTCTCAAACCACCGAGGCCGGCAATCCTTTGTCCAAGCCAGTTTCCACATGAGGCAGAGTCAATGGCTGGACGTAGGAGCGCTTACCGGGCTGGCCGAGCGTTTTGCTCGCGTAATAGTGCCAGAGGGTGTAATTTTTGTACATGTATATTGTATTGGCTACGGCCTACGTGATGTACATCAAAGTTTAATAAGAAGAGAAGAATGGCATTTATTCTATTTTGCTTACATGTACATGCTTGTCGAATGATCAAAAGTAGAACTTGTGAAGATTTGTCGCATTCCATGTCCGAGGGACGGGTGTTCCTTCCGTGGTGGACAATCGGTATGCTCCTTTCCCGAGCATCTCGACCACTCAGTAGAGGCCTTCCCAGGTAGGGGCCAGCTTCCCCGCCGCCTCTAGTGGTCGAGATGCTTCGCCCTTTCTTAGGACGAAGTCTCCGGGATGGAAGTGTCTATCTTGGACTCTGGAGTTGTAGTATCGAGTGATGCGCCGTTCGTATTCCATTGCTCGGATCTTTGTAATCTCTCGGATTTCGTCTGCTAGGTTGAGGTTCTCTCACAGTTTCTGCTCGTTTACCTCGGGTTTGAAGTGGATGACTCGAAGAGAGGGATTGCCGACCTCCAACGGAATCATGGCTTCCGTGCCATACACCAGCTAAAAAGGTGTTTCACCAGTGGCCTTCCTTGGAGTAGTTTGGTGCGACCATAGTACGCTCGGTAATTCCTCGAGCCAGCTTCCCTTGGCCTTGCTGAGCCTGGTTTTGATGCCTTTTAAGATAGTCTTATTGGCATTCTCGACCAGTCCGTTAGCCTGAGGGTGGGCTACCGAAGTGAAGTGATTGTGAATGTTAAGGTTGGCACATCTGTCTCTGAAGTAGTGAGAATCAAATTGCCAACCGTTATCGCTCACGATCACTCAGGGGACACCATAGCGACAGATGGTCGATTTCCAAACAAAACTCCATACGACTGATTCGGTGATCCTGGCGGTGGCTTCGGCCTCGATCCACTTGGTAAAATAGTCGATAGCGATGATGATGAACTTCTTCTGAGCTTGAGCCATGGGGAATGGCCCCAAGATGTCGATCCCCCACCGAGCAAAAGGGTATAGCTCAGCCAGGGTGATGAGCTCCGCAGTAGGCTGATGGATCAGATGGTTGAAGCGCTGACATCGGTCGCACTTCTGTGCATAGGTCGTGCAGTCGCGCTGGAGAGTGGGCCACTAGTAACCTTGCCGAACCAAGATCCTGGCAAGCGATCTTCCTCCTTGGTGCGCTCCGCAGATGCCTTCGTGTACTTCCTGAACCGCTCGGCTGGCTTCGTTGGCGCTGATGCACTTGAGGAGGGGACCGGAGAAAGATCTATGGTACAAGGTATCATCCAGCATGACAAAACGCCGAGCTTGGTACTTGAGTTTCGGAGCCTCCCGAGGATTGGTGGGCTCTTGAGAATCCCGGAGCCAGGATATATAGGGGGTCTGCCAGTCGCTCGAGGGTGCCAGGTCAATGGTCATAAGCTCAGATTTGATGCTCAGTTGCTTGAGCTCTTTGAGAAAGATCGATCATGTACCTGCGAGATCGAGTGAGGAGGCCAGTCGAGAGAGGGCATTCGCTCGGGAGTTTTCTTCCCGAGCTATCCGGACTACCTCAAAGCTCTCGAAGAGTTGGGCCATCCTCTTGACCACCTGGAGGTACTTGACCATTTGTCCTTCCCGAGTTTCGTCATCACCGTTGACCTGGCCAGCGACCAATTGGGAGTCAGTGTAGATCCTGACTCGCTCGGCCCCTAGTCGTCGAGCCATCCTGGCCCCTGAGATAAGGGCTTCGTACTCGGAGGCGTTGTTGGACGCCTGGAAGTTGAACTTCAGGGCGTACCACAGCTCCGCTCCTTCGGGGGATTTGAGAAAGACACCGGCGCTGCATCCGGTCGAATTGGAGGACCCGTCGACGAACAGGTTCCAGGTGAGCCCGGGCACTAGTGGAGGTACTTCTTCAATCGGGACCGTGCTTTTGGCGATGAAGTCTACGAGAGCTTGTTGTTTGATGGCTGAGCGGGGGTGATACGAGATGTCGTCGGCTCCGAGCATGATGCCCATTTGACGAGGCCTCCCGAGGCTTCATGGTGAAAGAGAATCTTCTTCAGGGGTTCGTCGATCAATACGACGATGGAGTGCCCTTGAAAGTAGGGCCGGAGGCGCTTGGCTGAGGTGACCAATGCTAGCATGAGTTTCTCGGTTGCGGGATACCTTCTTTCAGCCTCATTAAGCACCTTGTTGGTATAGTAAACTGTTCTCTCGATCCCTACGTCATTCCTGACCAGGACCGAGCTCACTATAGAAGGGGTCGACAAGAGATAGAGGTATAGAGTTTCGCCCTGGACCGGTTTGGACAGCACCAGGGGCGAGTGTAATATCCCGGACCTTTCGGATCCTTCTTCGTGGGTCCCGGATCTGGTTTTCGGAGCGTCCGGCTCTGTTGTGTCCGAAATTTCGTTTCGGACATCTTTCGTGTTCGGATCGGCGCGATCCGGAGTCGTTTCGGAGGCCCGGAGGCGTTCCGCGGCTTTTCCGCGTGTGTTTTCCGATTCCCGGCGTGTGTTTTGGCTTTTCCTTCGGACGCTCGATGCGGGTTAACTGGGCCGTTCACCCTGGCACGAGTGGTACCGTTGCGATCGGTGCGTTCCGAGGATTCCAGAAATGTATTTTTCTATTTTTCGGTATTTTTCCGAAAATTCGGATTTTCTATAAATCCTAATTCCTTTTTCTTTTTCTTTCCCTTTTCTCTTTCTTCTTCCTCCTCTCTCTCGCGACCGTGAGCCCCCCTCTCTCTCCCTCTCTCCCATTCGGACGCGGCGAACCCCTCTCCGGCTACGGACGGCGGCGGGGCGACGGCGCGGACGCGTGGGCGACGGTGAGGCGATCTCGTGGGCGTGCGGCGAGCGTGGGAAGCGTGGGGAGTTCGTGAAGCTTCGAGCATTCTTCGTGATTCGTGATCAATCCGGCGGAGCATTCGCTCCATTGAGGTAGGGTGACGTTCCTTAGCCTCATGCCGTTCTTTTCCGTGATTTATAGGCCGCGGGGAGGCCGAGAGGGGATCATTTGAGCGTTTTTGGGTTTTTCCATGATTTGGGGAGAGCTCGCCCGATCTATGGATTCAATGCATGGATTCGTGTTTTGAGGGCCTAGAATCATGCTAGGGGTCCCCAGGGGTCTTCCCCTTTGTTTTCCCCCTCTCCTATGGAGGTATGGGGGCGTGGTTAGAATTTTTGGGCGTTCTTACCGTTTTCGGCCGCGGACTGAGAACGCGCTATACTCCAGTAGCGCGTTCTTGGAGGTCGCGCTGCCCCGACCGAGCGCGTTCATCGGAGAAGATGAACAGTTTGGCGGTTCGTGTCGCGCTATGGGGCCCTAGCGCGATCATCATTGTCGCGCTAGGAGGACCTAGCGCGATGGTCCCTGTCGCGCTAGGGTTCCCTAGTGCGATGGTCCGTGTCGCGCTATGGGGCCATAGCGCGACAACCCTTGTTGCGCTAGGGGACCCTAGCGCGACATGCCCTGTCGCGCTAGGTGGCCCTAGCGCGATTTGGTTCGTTGTTGGGTGTTCCCCTTGGGCCGTGCATGCGTCCCGGGCACCCCGTGGAGTTCCGTGACCATGTCTTTGGTGTCCGGAAGTCCCGTTTGCCTCGGTTAGGCGTTTGACCGTGGGCCGTGCGTCTGTTTCCTTTCCGACCGTGGTCACCGTGCGACGGGGCGGGTGTGTGGGGTGATTCCCACCTGTTGTCGGTTTCGGACGTTGTTTTCCGTTGACTCGAGAGTCTACTCCTTCAGTGACCCTCCACTAGTCGTAGCCCACCAGTACGAGGTGCTGGTCTCACCTGGGAGTGGTGTACGGGCACCCACCTTTCGAGACGGTTTGTGGACCGGTTACCGTAGGCCCCTCATCGTAGCCAGAGTCCGGCTGCGGGGGAAAACCGGTCAGAGGGCCAGACCTAGGACGCGTGGTCTGTGTGTGCACACGTGGTTGGGGGCGGTTGGACCCACGTCGACGGTCGTGACCCCAGCTAGTCACTTGTTTGTGGTTACTTGTACGGTGTTTGCGCCTCGGGTAGGACCTACCACGTCAGGCGGTTCACCTGCGGTGCGGTATAAGACGTCAGGGGACGCTACCGGCTGTGCTTCTAGTGGGTGGTACTCCTGTCGAGTACGGAGTGTTAGACTGTCAGTCGTGTGTTTCCGACCTTCGGGTTTTTACGGTTCGACCGTTGATTTCGGTCTTCTCGTACCGTGGCACGTGTGTCGGTTTGCGTGCCGTAGGGTCTAGTTCTGTAGAGTACAGGGCTTTCCTTTCCGAGGTACTTTCCTACCGCTAGAGTAGTGGTTTCTCGTTTTTCGAGGTAGGGTTCGAGTGATCTCTACTGAGTCTTGTTCTGAGACTCATTCCCTGCGTGTTTTCACCGTGTTTCAGGTGAGGCGCCACCTTCGGGGAGCGCGTCAGGAGCGCAACGTGGTGCGGGTGCCCAGAGGTAGTGCCAGAGGTCAGAGCCGGGGGATGCCCCGTGTAGCTGTACTTTTCTTTCTTGTCACTGTACTAGTCGTGGACTGCTGTTATTATTGCTCTTTATTGGGGACCATGTAAATTGTTAATTTATTTCCTGCTTAATATTTTAACTGTTTAATTTCTGCAATTATCTGTGATGCTTATGTAGTTTCCACACCATCCTTTTAACCCTTCCGAGTCTTCGGACTCGTGGGTGGCGGTGCGAGTCTCGGGTTATCGGGCCTTCCCGGTAATCGAATTCTCGGGTCGTTACAGCTGGTATCAGAGCGCGGTTGTGGAATTACATGAGAATCATAGGTAATTGTATTGGTCCACTAGTCCACAACGATGATGTACATGTGACGCTGGCATTGGGCACCGCGTGTTTTATTCTGACATTGCCGTTTCCGTGTTTCTGTCTTGTGCTTCAGGAGCGAGGATGGCACCGAGGAGGAGTTCTCGCTCTCAGCAGGGGCAGTCGGCTGGAGGTCAGGAGATCCAGCAGGGGGTCCAGAGGGACCAGGAGGAGCATAGCAGAGTTCCGGGAGCTACCGAGGCCGCGGATGCTGCGAGGGCTCCGGGGGCCGAGGATTTCTTCCGTGGCATGTACCATCTCATGTCTCAGCAGTTTGGCGGAGAGGCTGTTGAGGGCTCGTCAGCTAGGGGTGGGCCAGGCCGAGCGGTGAGGGACTTCATGCAGTTCCATCCACCTTACTTTAGCGGCCAGGCAGACCCTGATGCGGCTCGTGATTGGCTCGATGAGATGGAGCGGGTGTTCAGTTCTGCGAAGAGTACTGCCGAGGACAGAGTGGGGTTGGCCTACAACCAGTTGCAGGGTACGGCTCGGAGGTGGTGGTCTTCCGAGTGGAAGACGTCCTTTCAGTTTCGTCCACTTGAGCAGGTCGAGTGGGGTGACTTTGTCAGTGCTTTCGAGCGTACGTACTGTCCAGACGTCGTTGCTACGCAGCGGATGCGGGAGTTTCTGGAGCTGGTGCAGGGTGACATGTCCGTGTTGCAGTATAGGGCCCGATTTGTCGAGCTGGGACGGTATGCACCTCATATCATGGAGCATGAGAGGGTGAGGACCACGCAGTTTGTGCAGGGCTTGAGGTTGGAGCTGAGGCACCATTTGATCGCGAATGGGGCCACTGATCTAGAGACGGCGTCTCGTGTTGCGATTTCCTTGGAGATGGATATGCAGAGGACTCGAGGACCGATCAGCCAGGGGCAGTCTTTGTCAGGTCGCAGCCAGCAGTCGGCTACCCAGCAGCAGGGTTTCTTCCAGCATGCGTCGGGTGGTTCAGGAGTACCGGCATCGGCAGCTTCAGTGACAGGATCTGCGTCTTTTAGCTCGAAGGTCAAGAAGTTCTTGAAGAAGGGTTTCCGTAAGAGGCCCAAGGATCAAGGGCAAGCTTCATCGGGCAATGTACAGCAGCCGATTCCTTTGCAGCGTCAGGGATCAGTGGGTGGATCGCGAGGACCTTGTCCACGGTGTGGTGGTACCCACCCAGGCAGGCAATGCACGGCGCCGATCATCTGTTTTCGGTGTGACCAGCCAGGGCACATGGCGCGTGACTGTCCTCAGAGGCCGCCGCAGCAGCAGGTTCCCCAGCAGCAGCAGTAGCAGGGACAGTATCCGCCGCTACCCAGGTCAGCTAGTGTGGGAGGCAGACAGAGGGCTCGTGGCCAGATCACGCACTTGACCAGGGCAGAGGCAGTGGCGTCGCAGCTCGTGGAAGGTACCGTTCAGATATTGGGTTGTGCGGCTCGGGTTTTATTTGATTCTGGCGCGTCTCATTCGTTTATTTCGGAGGATTTCGCGTCGAGCGTCGAGGAGCCGGTGACCCAGTTGTCCTGTGATTTGGCAGTGGAGTTGCCTTCGGGTGACTTTATGGTCACTCCGTATTGCTTCGACCAGGTTCCGGTGTGGATCGATGGGCGGAGTATGCCAGGCAGGTTGTATGCATTGCAGCTTCGGGATTACGACGTGATTCTAGGCATGGATTGGCTCGAGACTCATGGAGCGGTGGTGGATTGTGGGATGAAGAGGGTCTACTTCCAGCATCCGAGCAAGAGGACCTTCTATTTCCAAGGTATCCGTTCCACCTCTTCTCGATTTCTTATCTCTGCTATTCGAGCCCGTCGATTGCTTGATTCAGGTTGTCAGGGTTTTCTCGCGTTTGTGGTTGTGTCTGATCGGATGGAGCCGGATGTCGAGGACATTGCGGTGGTGTGCGAGTTTCCCGATATTTTTCCTGAGGAGTTGCCTGGATTACCTCCCCAGCGGGAGATCGATTTCGTGATCGAGGTTGTACCTGGTACGGGACCTTTGGCGAAGGCTCCCTACCGTATGGCCCCCGCTGAGCTGAGGGAGTTGAGGGCGCAGTTGCAGGAACTGTTGGCCAAGGGGTACATTCGTCCGAGCTTTTCCCCTTGGGGTGCGCCCGTGTTGTTTGTGAAGAAGAAGGACGGTAGTCTGCGGTTGTGCATTGACTATCGGTAGCTGAATGACGTGACCATTAAGAACAAGTATCCGTTGCCGCGGATTGATGATTTGTTCGACCAGCTTCAGTCTGCGCGGGTGTTCTCGCGGATTGATTTGCGGTCCGGTTACTATCAGCTGAGAATTCGCGAGTCCGATGTGGAGAAGACTGCATTCAGTACGAGGTACGGGCATTATGAGTTTCTGGTGATGCCGTTTGGGCTCACCAATGCCCCGGCAGCCTTCATGGACTTGATGTAGAGGGTGTTCCATCCGTATTTGGACCAGTTCGTGGTCATCTTCGTGGATGACATCCTTGTTTATTCGCGGTCTGCTGAGGAGCATGCGTACCATTTGGGCGTGGTGCTGCAGACGTTGCGAGATCACCAGTTGTATGCGAAGCTCAGCAAGTGCAAGTTTTGGCTCAGCGAGGTGCACTTTCTGGGGCACGTGATTTCTGGTGATGGCATTTCCGTGGATCCCGCCAAGGTCGAGGCTGTGATGCAATGGCCGAGGCCGAGGTCGGTGACGGAGATCCGGAGTTTCTTGGGGCTTGCGGGGTATTATCGCCGGTTTATCCAGGATTTTTCCCGCATTGCTGTTGATATGTTATTCCTCCTCGAGTTAAATAATATTGAAGAGATAAAAAAACAACAGGAGGAAAGATGAAGCTGTTGACCGTGATCGCCACCCGGTGAAAGCGCCGGGACTCGGAAGCTACGGGAGAATGCGGGTCCGTTCCTCCACTCCTCCTGGCCGGCCAGAAGGTGCGGGCCTCGTGCTTTTGGTTGCTGACCTGAAAGCAAACGGTGAAACACACAGATAAACGGAGATTAGCTAAATGATAGTGTAGTAGGTGTACTAATTGAAATAAAGCAAAGGAAGAACATGGCCCGGCGATACCTGGAGGTTTTGAAACCCCGTTTAGGGCGCCGGAAACAGTAGGAAAGATAAGAAATGCCAACGAAATGATGTATGTGATGTGTGATGCAGTGAAGAAAAGGCGTGTGTGGTGAGCAAACAGAGAAGGAAACACAAAGACACGAAGCGTGAAGTTCCCTGCACCGGGGGCCTGCGAGGGATGTAGAAGGCCCCCACTCTCTGACGAACGGGCGTATGCTGTATGAGATTTGGCGATGGAATTCGACAGCACTTCGTGATGGTCCCCCCCTCTCTTTTCTGTCAGAACCCGTGAGCTATATATATAGAGCCCAGGGCTTCGAGCTTAATCAGGGGTTAAGGGGAATGACGGTCGGTCAAAGGCCGGTAAATGAGAGCATCGTGTCAATATTGCCAACGACATTCTCCTCTTAATCCGCCTGGAATCACGGGGGTCTAATCTGGGTGGCCTTAAAAATGACGGTCTTACGAAGGCCGCCAAACACATATGACGGTCTTGGAGGGACCGTTCAATATACATGACGGTCCTAGAAAAACCGTTATACTTAAAGAGGAGTCAACGCCCGGACAAACAACTTTTCGTGAAGCACGTGGCTATGACCGACTGTCGGGCCTCTGAACCCTTTTCTTGTCGGCAAATAATGACGGCCCAGGGACGACCGCTATATTGACTATAACGGTTGGCATTGAGCCGCTATACAAAGCGTATCACGAGATACAAATAACCCGGGGCAGCGGAACACAACGGCCAAGTGGGGACCGTTATATTGATAAAAACGGTTCATAACAGACCGTTAAATCCAATGAGAGGGAGGGAGGCCTTCTTCGCTGGGAAGAGCCCAAAATACTGCCAGAGGAATAATCTTTCATGTGATTGACTGTTCGGGACATCAATAACTGAGACGCAGGAACTGATTCGATTCATCGGTAAAAAACGGGTGTCAACAGATGCCCCTCCTTAACGTCCGCCTTGCAAGGGAACGAGCGGAGGTGTAGTGGAGGCGTCATGGAACATGGAGTTGTAGCGGAGATGAAGCGGAGTGGACTGCAAAAGCGAGCGTTAAGGCAATACGACACCCGTTTCATACCAATAAGCCATAGAAATCTTCCGGCAACCTTCGAACCAATTTGCAAGGTACTGTGGGACTGAGTGTTAAACCTGAATCTGGAGGAACTAAGGTAAAAGAGCAAGGAGCGGCCTCGTCGGCGGACAAGCTGTGGTCCTAAATGAGGCGATATAGAAGCTGGCAATAGCGAAATTAAAAGGATTTTAAAACTCCAGACGAGGGAAACACTTAATTCATCAGAACCGAACAATTAGGTCTAAAGAAATACCTTCTAATTTTGGAGTGGAATTATTCCTTCGGTGGGACATGGAACACAGAAAACAGTCAATCATACGCAAGATCATTTCTCAGGCAGACCGTAGGTCGTGAATGCTCAAAAGGTGCTTGTGATGCATGCTGGGCTAAAAGAAAGAAACATGTAAAATCGAATGCAAACAAAGGATAAAAATATAAAATACTCGAGAATATTATTGCAGAACTGAATGAGTCAGGGTCAGGACACTTCTTGCAACCACAGCGTGCAAGAGAGAACCGTCGTCCCCTGACTTCTTCCAACTTAGCGGCCTTTCCGAAGATTAGACACGCATACCTAGATCATCATGTGTTTTTGTTGACGGGGAACGTCAGATCCTAGAATGCGTGAAGAATCGACTGGTTCTCGAGATAGATGTTTATTACCATATAGTAATGCAATAAGAGTTTTGAGGGATTGAGGGCCATACCTGACTTACCTGTGCAGGCGTAACGGCGGGACATTGATGTTGTTTAGCTTTAACTGCAATCAAAACTCATTGGCACATGAATTTCACAACAATGATACATTCAACAGTTAAACGGCTCATAGGGGACCGTTCTTAAGTTGGACGGCTCATGGTAAACCGCCATATGGATTATTAACGGTCATAGGAAGGCCGTTAATGATAAGTAACCGTTTGCATAATAACGGTCCTATGGTAGCCGTTCTTATTGTATGGCGGTCTATCGCTAGACCGCCATTCTCAACGTCGGTTCAAAAATATAAACCTCTTCTCCTTCCCTCCTCCCACCGGAAGAGAGAAGAAGAAGAGGAAGGAGGAGCGACCCCCCCTTCTCCCACACTCTCATTCTCTCTCTCGTTTCTCTCGTGCTCTCCCTCTCTCGCAATGGCCTCTCTCCTCTTCCTTTCCATCACCCTCTTCCTCTCTCTCTCGGGATTTCTCTCCCTCGCGATGGCAGTGGATGGCGACGGCGACGAGCGGCGGCGGTCGGAGGCGGTTGCTCCGGGGGAAGAAGCCGGGACGATGGACTTCTCGGCGGATGATCTCGCCCTCGTGCTCGTGGAGGAGAGCGAGAGTGGTTCCGACGGCGAGCGTGGAGCCGACGAGCCGGAAGGCGACGAGCCGGCGGCGGAGGCGCCGCGCCCGGCGAGAAGGCGTCGTGACTCGGAGGTAGGTCCTTTTCCATTGTATAGCACGGGGGAATGGGGGTTAAGGGCTTCCACAGCGGCGGGGGATGGCGCTTCGCCATCGTTGGAGGAGATTACGCAATGACGGTCCTCAAAGGACCGCAAAATATACCCAACACGGCCCAGTAGGGGCCGTTAAACATATCTGACCTTTGGGGTCTCCTCAGAACAAAACGGCCCTCAACGGACCGTCAAACAGAACAGCGGCCCAGGAGTGGCCGTTGACCATAACGTAGCAACCCTCGGCATTCAGAACAATGCGGTCCCCATTGGACCGTTCAAAATAGCACCGCGGCCCTTGGAGGGCCGTTGAATGATTCATCAGAACAACGGTTCATGGACAACCGTTGTGAATGGAATAGCGGCCCAGGAATGGCCGTGTTATTCAAAACATCATAGGATAGGACGGTCCATGGAGGGCCGTCATAGCAACAAAACGGCCAGGGGAAGGCCGTTGAACAACTAAAATGAGGAACACCCCTTTCTTTTGTTATTAAGAAATATGAAACTAATGAGATGAATGAATGAATGCAGGGAAAGCGTCGGACCCGTATCTCCTGGCTGCAGGTTCGGTCAGTGTATCTTGCACTGCCGGACTTTCAGCGAGAGAGGCTTGCTGCCATGGGGTTCGCCCCATTCCTCAGTATTGAGGTGTGTCGCTTTGACACACCTCTTCTCTATGCCCTGCACGACCGCTGGGATCCGGCGAGTCGCACGTTCCTCTTCCCGTGGGGTCACATGGTCCCCACGCTAGAGGACGTGGCCAGGCTCACTGGTTTGCAGGTGCACGGTCTGCCGGTGACTGGGATCTCCTTTCCTGATTACCGCGGCATGGCCGAGAGGACGTTGGGGCTCGCGCTCCAGACGACACGTCGGCAGACCACGCTTCTTCTGCGGGCAGCTCTCCAGGACAGCCTGGGGTTGCGACGGACGGGACTTGCGGTGGGCGAGCGTCCAGAGGAGCACTTGGACCGGCTGGTGACGCGCGTGCGGCCTCGAGTAGCAGCAGGACCGGGTGCAGAGGCGGACACGGTTCTTCGGCGGTTCCTGATGTTCTTGTTCGGGCGACTCCTCTTCTCTACGCGTGCGGACGTCATCCACTGCCGACTTCTTCCGTTCCTCGAGGACCTAGAGCACGTGGGAGACTACGCGTGGGGTGCCGGTGTGCTCGCCTTCCTTTTTGAGAGCCTCAGCTCGACGTCCCGACGGACGATGTTGGGGGGCTTCTCTCCCCTTCTCCAGGTACGACTCTGACTCAGAACTCATGCAATTTCCTAGGACCTGTACTCTAGATGCTGACGACTTGTGCGTGATGCAGGCATGGGCTTACGTGCGGCTGCCTATGCTGCGCAGGGGACTAGAGATCCGCCCTGGACTCTTCCCTCTTCTACGACGGTGGGCGCCAGCTCGTGGGTCGGGGACCCTGACACGGCAGGTGCGCGACCTGCAGGATGACATTGACACGCTTCCGTACTCCTCAGTACGACTTCTAAACCTTTAGCCTTTATTTGGAAAATGCTTGTTTTATATGATGTTGATGTGATTGCTGATGTATGCAGGTGCAGTGGACTCCTTATGCACACGAGGACGTGACAGAGCAGCCGTGGGTGGTGAGAGCTCTCACCTTCTCCGGGCGTGATGTGTGGTTACACTGCATGAATGTAGTGGAGCCCCTTTACTCCCGGCTGGTGATGAGGACGACCGGCGTCTCTCAGCCCGTGGTAGACTTCCCGGCGCAGGAGAGCGCGAGGGAGAGGGTGACGCGGAGCACCCGAGGGCTGACTCAGCAGTGCGATTGGGCGGCGCGGAACGCCGAGCAGGTTGCCGACTGGCAGGCAGGTGGGCGTGTGGTGACTGCTCGTGCTGACAGTGATGCGGCGTACGTGACTGCGTACGTCAGGCATTACGGAGACCGCGTGTTCCGAGGATCACGCCGACCGGTACAATTCTAAACTCAGACTTAATCTACATGCTTTATGATTTCTATATGCTGTACTGACTTCCTTCGACATGCAGATCGACCCTGAGGGACGCTTAGCGGAGCTGCAGGGGCTCCTTCATGCCACCATCCAGGAGAGGGATGAGGCTCGCCGAGCCCTCGAGTTACTGGTATGTTCCTAAACTCTGGACCCTTACATTTCTATATGATGTTTATGCATGTGACTGTCCTGGGATATTTGGGTGCAGCGAGCTGAGGCTGCTCAGAGGCGTGGAGCGGAGGCTCCTTCTTCTTCTTCTGTTGAGACACCGGCCGACCGAGCAGCCCGGGATGCCGAGTTCCAGCGGATGGTGGAGCGGGCCGAGGCAGCGGAGAGCGAGCTTGCCGTGCGGGTACACTTCTGACGCTTTCCTTTGTTTATTTGTGCATGATATGAATGGAATGTGCTAATGCTTGATGCATGCAGGTGGACGACGTGAGGGTTGCTATGGAGGAGGCTACCCGTGCCAGAGAGGAGGTGGCCCACCTACGGGCTGAGTTGGTGCAGGTTGAGGCTCGGGCCCAGGAGGCGACTGTGAGCGCCCAGAGGTCGGTGTCTCGAGCCAGGGCGGAGTTAGCCGAGGCTCAGGAGGAGGTGAGGCGGCTCCAGTCGGTAGAGGCTGCCGAGTTCCGGGAGCGGGTGAGAGGACTTCATCCTGTGCTGACTGCCGAGCTGGAGCAGTTACAGGCAGAGCTGGAGCGAGAGCGAGCAGCGTCTCAGGAGCGAGAGGTGCTGCGGCTCGTGGCTGAGAGGGAGGCGGGCCATTTGCGTGAGCAGCTTGCGCGAGCTCAGCCGGCCGACGCTCTTGAGACAGGACTTCTCCGGGCGGAGGTGGAGCGCTACCGAGCGGAGGTGGAGCGCTATCGAGAGGAGGTGGAGCGCCACCGAGCGACGATAGCGGAGCTGGAGCCTTTCAGGACCGAGGCTCTTGTGCTGCGGGGCCAGGTTCAGGGTATGACGATGAGCCGTTCGAGGAGCCGATCGGTCGTACCGAGTGGCAGCCAGGCTACTCACACCTCGGTGAGACGTTACCTGGCGAGTTCCTCTCAGCGGGAGAGGAACGAGAGTGATGAGCGACGACGACGTCGCGATGATGCTGAGACTTCTTCGATGGCCCCGCCAGTGAAGAGACAGGAGGGAGGTGGAGACAGTGACAGGCCAGAGGGTGAGGCCTGATTTTGTACTTTTTCCTCTTTTTTTTTCTTTTTTTTTATGAGATTTTTATGTTTTTGGGATGATGATATGTATATATGATGCACCCCTTTTTAATTTTTGTATGGATGTATGAATGTATGCAAATGGATGAGTGTATGTATGAATGACAATGGGTGAGGGAGGCGATGACAGACTCGGGTGAGCTGCGTGGGAGGTAGCGAGGTATGCCGACTCAGGGTGAGCGACGCGAGCGGGGGTGAGGCACGCCGACTCAGGGAGAGTGACGCGAGCGGAGGTGAGGCACGCCGACTCAGGGCGAGTGACGCGAGCGGAGGTGAGGCACGCCGACTCGAGTTGAGCGACGCGAGCGGAGGTGAGGCACGCCGACTCGAGGTGAGTGACGCGAGCGGAGGTGAGGTACGCCGACTCGGGGTGAGTGACGCGAGCGGAGGTGAGGCACGCCGACTCAGGGAGAGTGACGCGAGCGGAGGTGAGGCACGCCGACTCAGGGCGAGTGACGCGAGCGGAGGTGAGGCACGCCGACTCGAGGTGAGTGACGCGAGCGGAGGTGAGGCACGCCGACTCGAGGTGAGTGACGCGAGCGGAGGTGAGGCACGCCCATGAGTTTAGAGAACAACGGCCAGGAAAAAACCGTTTTGGAAAGAATGACGGCCAAGACAGGGCCGTGGGTTGCTTAAGAATAACGTCGATGCCATAGCCGTTATGTAACATAACGGTCAAGGGAAAGCCGCTATTTGGCGCTGGCCGACTGAAGAACGACGGTCCATGGTAGACCGCGGACATGAGAATAGCGGTCTCCATTGGGCCGTGCTTAGATGAATGACGGTCTATCGTACGACCGCCAATCAACACGATCTTAGAAGCCAAATTGAATTCCCTTAAGCCCATTCAATCCTGGTGTGCTCTCGTGCATCATGCGTTCCAGTGGAGCGAAACACGGGATGAGACCTCCTATAAGTAAGGGGTGCTCTGCCTTCAGGCTGAATCCAACCTCTTCTTCTCCTTCTTAAGTTTCTTCCCTCTAAATCACCACCAAATCATCATGAAGAGGAGTTTTGGTGAGCATTCTTTGGGTGAGGGAGACCATTCAGGCCCTAAGGCTGCGAGGAAGGAGCGAGAGGAGATTGCGCATTTGGGTTCTATTCCTCGACATCTCAGTTCAAATCCTTCTAGAGAGGTATGTTTAAATCACTTCAAACTTGGTTCATTTGATTCTGTTCGTCTAATATCTCTTTCTTTCTGCATTACTTTCCTCGTTTTCTCCTTTTTAGCTCCTTCCTGGCTCTCGCCGATACTCTTCTCTTAAGTGGGTGGCTCCCATGGTTCGTGCCTTGCCCCTAGGGGTAACCCACATCCTTAATTCTTGGCACTTACAATCCTTGCTGTTCTTAGGTCGTAACTTCCAAAAGATTTCCTTTGACTGGCACAGCATTTCAGCCCTTATAGAAATGTGGCACCCACAGACCCACACTTTTATCTTTCCATCCTTTGAGGCCACCGTCCTTTTAGAGGAAGTAGAGGCTTATCTGTCTCTCCCTAAGTCTAGGGTTGGGGAGGAGGATCTAGTGTGTCACACAGTTGCCCCTATAGATCCAGTTGCCATCTTTAGCGAATTCATAGAAGACCCGAGTGAGATCAAGACCTTTGTGGGAGCCCGTCATATTCACCTTCTTCCTCTCAGCCAGTGGGTGGTGGCACATTGTAAGAACAAATGCGGGTGGCATGAGGCTATTGCCAAGGCTGCATCCATTTGCTTGTGTGGTGCTATCCTCTTTCCGTCAGCCGACCACGTGCTAGATCTTCCCATCCTTAGCACCATCAGTGGTTTATGGAGAGGGCTTTCTATTTCCCAGGCTATCTTAGCCTATTTTTATGAAGGGCTTAGCTCTGCTGCCCTGAGTGGTCCACTGTTTGGTTCTATGATTCTCTTAGAGTGTTGGGTGGGCGTGAGACTGAAGTTTATCCCTAGGGCAAGCATAGAGACTGAGAGTAGGATCTTCGGGAGCCATCCACTTTCCTTTATCGGTGGCGGGTTTGGTTTCTCTTCGCAGGTGGAGTGCCGTACGGGGGATATGCGGACCAGAGAAGAATGGCGCAGGTACCTGAGTCGGCTACCCGTGGAGAGGTTCGTGATGCGGCCTAACTTCTTGGTGACTACGGAGGTCAGACTGCCCAGAGGACAGGGTCTGGATTTGAGGCTAGTGAGTGATACCGTACTGGCCGTGTATTATCCACACAGGTGCCATTTGCAGGTCGGTGTACCGCGGACCTTGCTTCCTCCGTTGTCGCACTTCCCTTCTCTTCAGGCTAGACAGATTGGCACTGAGCACGATGAGCAGAGTGTGAGGAGTGCTCTAGCGATGTGGGGAATCAGCAAGGTGCGTGCCTTGCCAGCAGAGGTGGAAGAGGCGACCGAGACTCGCCAGGCGTATATCAGAGAACTGAGAGAGATGTGCCCCTGCGGGAATGCCCAGCGGAGGATTGAGTGATTGTACTTTCCCTTCCTTTTTATGATGCTTGATAAGTGAGAGTGCCTTGTTTGAGAGCGAGAATTGTTTGTATCAGGAATAAAAGTTGGAGTGACTGATTTTGCCCCTTGCAGTTGTTCTGTTGTTACTTCGTCTTCTTGCTCCATCGTCCTGCACACTATTAGCAATGAAACAGGTTAAATCTGTTTTAGGCTTAGCCCCTTGCCTTGTGACAAGTGCGGAGGTAACCAGTGCTTGATTTTTGGTCAAGGGGCAAGCCTTATTAAATAAGCGAAGGAAAAGAGAAATGATAACAATGCAATGCATGCATGCCATGAATGCAAGTCATGAATATTTTTGGATTTTTTTTTTTTTTAATGTTTGGATTTTGAAATATTCAATGTTTTTGGGTTTTAAGTTTTTTTTTTTTTTTAAAAGATATTTGTTGTTTTTTTGGATTTTGAAATATTTGTTGTTTTTGGATTTTGAAATATTTGATGTTTTTGGATTTTGAAATATTTGTTGTTTTTGGATTTTGAAATATTTGATTTTTTTTTTTTGAAATATTTGATTTTTTTTTTTTTTTTTTTGGAAAACCGATGCTTCCGTAACAAGACATGCCTCCCTCGTAACCTGAGGATTCCTCTGAGATTGGCGTGTGATTGAAGGGACCCTCCTGGTCCGAACTTATATTTGCCTGACGGTGTTCTGCCAGGGCCACCCCCAGGGTACTCAGCTTTGTCCTGAAAAGAAAAAAAGAATACGGAGACAAGCTTACACCCGTCATGTGAGGTTTTAAGACTTGAATTCTTTCCTGGGTACCCCTCAAAGCTTCGGTCTGTTGCGCCGGGGTTTTGTGTTCGTCATCGAACCTTAAGCTACCACAGTTGTTCCAAATATTTTCATTTATTCATTTTCCTTTTTGTTCTTTTCCTCTCTTTTTTCTTTCTTTTTCTTGTGGCTTCAGGTCATAACGAACTGCCCCTATTTGAGACTTATCTCGTATTAGGGTACCCAGGTCAGGCATCGCCTCCTTATTTACTCCTCATTCTTGGGTTCAGCCGAAGCAAGAAACGTACAGGGACTACAACTTTCCTCCAGAGTGTGGCCCCGGGAAACGGTGTTTGGCGGAACTGGGGACAGGACCAAAGGGTCGTGTTTGTGTGTTCAGCTTCTCTCAGTGATTCTTATGAACAGGGGAGGCTTGCATTGCTAGGGAAGCACGTGGTTAGATTCTTTTTTAGGGATAGAAGCGTTTGAGATATAACCCGTTCCACGGATTTGCCAGTTCTTCTCCTTCTGAGTTTGTCAACCGATAGGCATTACCTGGATAGACTTCCTTGATGACGAACGGCCCTTCCCAGTTTGGCTGCAACTTAGCCCTTGGACCACCTGTTCGGATGAATTTCCTTTTCAAAACCATATTACCTATTTCAAACTTTCTTCGATTACCTTCTTTTGAAAATGACGTGAGACCCGCTTTTGATAAACAGAAGCGTGATTGGCCGCATTTAACCTCTTCTCATCTAATAGTTCCAGCTGCGCTAGTAACGCCTCTCGACGCTCGTCGAGATTAAGTTCCTTATCTAGCTGCACTCTTAGGGAAGGGATGAGAATCTCATACGGGAGTACCGCCTCCATCCCATAGGTGAGGGCGAAGGGAGTCTGCCCTGTAGGAGTTCGGACAGAGGTGCGATAAGCCCATAGAGCGTCTATCAATTTATCAGCCCAATCAGCGTGCCGGTGGGATTCACACGTTTTCTTGATGATTTTAAGAAGGGTTTTATTGGTGGCTTCGGCTTGACCGTTGCCTTGTGGATAATATGGTGATGAATGATGCAATGCAATACCAAATTTCTTACAGAGGTCCTGGAGTTCTTGAGACACAAATTGTGGCCCATTGTCGGTGACAATGTCGCTTGGTACCCCGAACCGCGAGATGATGTTCTTTGTGATGAAGCGGCAAACTGTGGTAGCTTTGATCTCTGCATAGGCTTCAGCTTCCGCCCACTTCGTGAAATACTCTGTAGCGGTGAGGATGAAGGATTTCTGTTTTACTTGGGCGTTAGGGTCACCTAACGGACCGACAATATCAAAGGCCCACATGGAGAAAGGCCATGGGGCGGATAGTGGGCGAAGAGATGAAGCAGGGGCGTGGATTCTGTCAGCATGGAGCTGGCACTGAAGGCACCTACGGACGTAGGTAGAGCAATCTTCCTCTAGGGTTGGCCAGTAGTAGCCCTGCCTAAGGATCTTCTTAGCCAATGCCTGTCCATTCACGTGACCTCCACATTCACCGGAGTGAGCAGCTTCCACTACTTTCCAAGCTTCATCGTCATCTAAACACCGCATCAGAACTCCATTGAGAGCGCGCCTGTACAATTCTCCTGCAACGATTGTATACCTCGAGGCGACTCTTCTGATGGCTTTTCTTTGTGTCGCATTGGCTTCCTCCGGGAGAGAACCATCCCGACAATATTGCTCAATCTCATGGAACCATGGCAACTCATCTTCGTCCAAGATTTCTTCCAATTCTGCCAAGGATACTTCCTTAACCTCTTCTTTAGCCGCTTTCTCTTCCATAATCTTCCTAAGGTTAGCAAACCAAGGATCTTGCAGAGAGGGAGCGTCCATCCGTTGGACCACAATGGTCTCAGTGGAACGACTAAGGGAGAAGGATAAAGAGGAAGCGAGAGATGCTAATGAATCAGCAAGAATATTTTGAGATCGGGGAACATGAACGTAGATGAGTTTGCTAAATTGTCTAGCCAAGAGTGTGACCAAATCTTGATATGGCTTTAGTTTGGGGTCACGGGTGCGATAAGTTGACAGAACTTGACGCAGCACCAATTGAGAATCTCCCATGATGTTGAGGTATCGTGCGCCTAAGAGATAGGCGTGCTTTAGTCCAGCTAGGAGAGCCTCATACTCGGCTATGTTGTTGGTGGCAGAGAAAGAGAGCTGGTAGGCAAAAGGGACGGTGATACCTTCGGGAGTAAGGAGGACAGCGCCGATGCCACGGCCCTGGGAATTGAGCGCACCATCGAAATGTAGAGACCAAAAGGGAGGCGGATGAGAGATAACTGCAAGGTGTTCATCAGGGAATTCGTCCTGGATTGAATCAGTGTAGGGGATAGGAGAATGAGCAAGATGCTCAGCAATAGCATACCCCTTGATGGCCTTCTGGACGACGAAGGTGATATCAAATTGAGAGAGAAAGCTCTGCCAGCGAGCTAATCGACTAGAGAGGACGGGTTTCTCGAGGAGGTAGCGGATTGGGTTCATTCTAGAGATCAACCTTACCTCATGGGCTAGGAAATAGTGTTTTAACTTCTGAACTACCCATACCAATGCTGCACCAGTCTTCTCCATGGCAGTGTACCGGGATTCGGCAGAATTGAACAATCGGGAGAGATAATATGCTGCCCTCTCTCTTCCTTCATCATCCACTTGTGCCAGGACAGCACCTAGGGAATCCTCAGCGACAGAAATGTATAGGATCAAAGGCTTTCCGGGGACAGGAGGTTGCAAGACAGGAGGGTTGGACAGATAGACCTTAAGCTCCTCATAGGCCTTCTGACATTGTTCGTTCCATTTAAACTCGGCCCCCGCCTTTAATAAGTCGTAGAATGGGCGGCATCTTTGAGAGTGTTGAGATATGAATCTTCTAACGAACTGCAAACGCCCAATCAGACCACGAAGCTCCTTAAGATTCTTAGGCGGTGGCATTTCCATTACGGCCTTTGCCTTATTAGGATCAATCTGAATCCCTCGTTTGCTAACCATGAACCCAAGTAATTTCCCGGATGCGACTCCAAAGACACATTTCTTAGGATTCATCTTCAATTGGTATTCCCTAGCCCTTTGCAACACTTTGGCTAAAATGGCGGGGTGTTCTTCTTTTGTCCTCGACTTCACCAGAACATCATCCACATAGGCCTCCATGTAGACGTGCATCATGTCGTGGAAGATGGCCACCATTGCCCGTTGATAGGTAGCACCTGCGTTCTTCAATCCAAATGGCATGACGACATAGCAGTAGGTGCCCCAAGGCGTGGTGAAGGAGGTTTTCTCTTGATCTTCTAGAGCAAGACGGATTTGGTTGTATCCTGAATACCCGTCCATGAACGAGAGAGCCTCAAACCCAGCGGTATTATCTACCAAAACATCGATGTGAGGAAGCGGGAAATCGTCTTTCGGACATGCTTTGTTTAAGTCCCTGAAATCAATACAAATTCTGACTTTGCCATCTTTTTTTATTACCGGGACTATATTGGCCACCCACTGTGGATAAAGCACAACCCTGATGAATCTGGCCTTATGTAATTTGTCCACCTCTTCTTTCATTCTCAAGGCCATATGTGGGTGGAATCTTCTGAGCTTTTGTTTAACAGGAATCGCCCCTGGCCTTAAGATTAACCTGTGTTCCACTAAAGCGGGGTCGAGACCCGGCATGTCCTCGTAGGACCAGGCAAAAGAATCGCTGTACTCTCTCAAAACCTTGATGAGCTCCTCTTCTACCTTAGGAGGGAGATCAGCTGCAATAGATATGGGCCTGGGATCCTCTTCGGTCCCTAAATTGATTTCTTTAGTGGGTTCATCCACTGCTGACGAGGGTTCGTCGAATCTTCTCAATCCTTGTGCGTATAGGTCAGCAATGTCCTCCACATCACTTTCCTCATCATCCGCTGGGTCTTTCTCGTCTACAATTTCATACACTCCTAGTCCGTCATTGCTCCACACCCGGCCTTCTGAATCCTCATCCTCTTTCAAGGAGACGGTGGTGGCTATGAATTCTGGGCATCTGAGGAGGGCCTGGCATCTCAAGGCCAGATCCTGTAGGAACCTATCGGGAATGGAACGGGAGTGACATGCCAGTGGTGGCGTTGCAGAGGTGGATGGGCTATCTAAGGGGGAACATGCTTCTACCCTGACTGACTCGACTAACCTAGGAGACCCAACTACCTGTACATCTACCCTAGGAGACAGAAAATCTAGTGGAGAAGGAGCAGGGGTTTGGTGCCCCTGGGGAGTGGATGAGCAGAAGACAGCATAGTCTTCGACTGAAATGTAAGTTTGAAAGTTGACGTTTTTTTTTGGGTATCTTCTACTACCAGAAGAGAGCAAGAAGAATCAGAAGGTGGAGGCAGAGGAAGGAGTTTTTTTGTGAAGAATTGAGGAAAGAGAGAGAAGAAGGTATCGGGGGAGAACCACATCCCGCGAACTCGGGGGTTAGGAAAAGGAGGTGAAGATAGATCGAGTAGATCAATGGGTGGACAGTGCCCGCAATTGGAGGGAATGAATAGAATTTTTGACGGTCTCCCTGTGAAACACGGTTTGACCAGTATTGGAGGGGATCGAATCACAAAGTTTGGGTAAACTGTTGAGGCCAAATGAGCAGGAGGAATAAAGAAGGAAATGTCGGAGCTTCCTGCCTCTCGTATCTTCTGTGGCCTTATCAGAGCATGCCTAACCATGGGCATCTCTGTCCCCTTCATTTGAGTGGCTGGATCAGTAAACAGACTTGACATTTCAGCAAAATAATCTTCAAGATCCCCTACCAACCCCTGCAGAGGCGGCGGTGGGTCAGCAACAATATCAACAATGGGAGCATCTTTCTTTTCTTCCTTGGATTGTGGCTTATTTGCGGTGCCGGGCTGTAGTGGACCCTTTACAAAGTGTTGCCGGTAGTCCCAGGTTAGTGGCCCAGAATCTGCCTGAATGGTAGTGTTATGATAGCCTAAGCCCTGACGACCCATCTTCTTGCTTTCAGAGATGGGTTTGGTCTTTCCCTGTAACCGCGCGCCGAGACCAAGGCCTGGCTGATAGCCTAGCTTCATGATCATGTCCCAGCCTTTAGAATTTTTGGGTTTAGGCTTAGCTCCGGCATTCTTGCGTGTTGTAATGGGTTTGCCTGCCGCATAAGCCCATGGGTAATTTATGTCCATAACTGACAATACTGGCCTATTGCTCGGCCATAGAGTGGGGAGAACCTGGTCAGTGATGGCGTCCACTGCCTGGACGGTGGAAACACTCTTAACTTTGACCACTCGCCCCTGGAAGGAGAATTTCAGGCACTGATGGGCGGTGGAAGGTACCGCTTGCAGAGCATTTATCCATGGACGACCCAGAATAGCCTTGAACATCGGATCTATGTCTAGGACGTAGAATTCCACCTCTATTTGTAACGGCCCTAGCTCAGCCTGTAATGTGATGACCCCGTGACATGCCCTTCTGGAATTGTCATAGGCGGCAATGGTTGTCGGTGTCGGCTTCAGCATACTTTCAGAAATGTTGCAGGCATGCAGAGTACTTAATGGACAAACATTTATTGAAGCCCCAGTGTCCACTAGCACTGAGTCTACCACTACCTGGTTCAAGGTGATGGTGACGCATAGCGGCATTTGGCGTGCTTCAGGGGGCGCGAGTTCGGCCTCAGAGAATGTGATAGCGGGCCCTTTGGTAACAGTAGCCAACACTGACGGCAAGCTGTCTACCGCCACATCTTCGTTCACTATGACCCTTTGCAGAAACGTCCTTAATGCTTCTTGGTGTAGAGGTGAACGTCTGATCAACTCCAAGACAGAGATCTTTGCCGGCATGCGGTCAAGATGTTGCAACAGGTCGTATGTGGAACCGGGCGCGGGGTCAACTTCATTGTCTTGTGCTGCTGATGCTGAGATGGAGGGTATTTGGGGAGGTGCACTGGTAGAGGGGTAAGTCCTTTGAAATAACCGCCCGCTCCTGAGGGCAAGGTTTTGTGCTGGCATGGCTGTAGGTGGGCTCCCGCTTGACCCAGTGGGGTGAATGAGAATGGAAGGGATGGCAGTCTTGGTGATGGAGGATATGATAGGCATAGTAAGCGAAGGTTGTGGTGAAGGTAAAATGGGCGATGGGTGAGGTAAAGGGGCGGTTAGTGGACTGCAGTGATTGGTGGACAAGATAGTGGAGGGTATAGTAGGTGGGGAAGTATAATGTTGTGGGGGGATAGGCGAGAGAATATGGCTTCTCGGAGTGGTAAGTATGGTGGAAGGATGGATGACGGGGGAAGTTGTGGAAGGCATGGAAGGCCGAAGGATGGAAAAGACGGCGGGTGAGGTAGAGTGCGTAGGGATGTGGCGTAAGGTTAACAGGTGTGCGGGATCGTCAATGGTCCACCCTGCGTCAGGAGCCGGGTGGCGTAACATGTTGACTTGGGCCGGTGCCGGCGGCTGCTGTTGTTGTTGAGGAGCGGGTGCATGTACTGGCATGGGATTTTGGTGGATCCCTAAGTTTGGCTGCTGCTGCTGTTGCTGTGGCTGCTGTGGCTGGAATTGCTGAGGTTGTTGCTGAAACTGCTGTTGCTGTGGTGCTGCCTGTTGCGGCCTTGCTGGCCCTCTTCTCAGATCTTCAATCAGCTTCCTCATCTGAGCCCAATCGATCCTGTGACCTTCGTGCAGGTCGTATACCAGGTCCCTAAAATGATAACACCTCTCAATGGTGTGCCCCGGCTGCCGGTGATATACACAATATCGGGACATATCGGCGGCCGGATTCATGTTCGGGCGCTCAGGTGGCAATTGTAAATCGCCAGTATGCATCAGCGCTGCAAAGACATTAGTGAGCGTCTCTGGGAGAGGAGGATAGTTGGCTCTTTTAGCAACCGGACGAGCAGGTGCGTAGGTAGCAGGCGGGGGAGTGTTATGGTATTGCAGTGGTTGCTGGGGCTGTTGTGGTGGTGGCAGAGATTGTTGTTGAGGGTGTTGCTGCGTGGGAAAGGAAGGGCGAGGTGATGCGGAGAAATGGGGGTTGCTTTGCTGGGGGAAGTGGGAGGTGGCAGTCTGGCTAACTACCTGCACCTGCTCGTTTGTTTGGACTCCCTCGGTAACAGGGCCCTGTGGTTTTCTGGAACTCTTGGGCTTCTGGGCTTCGAAGAGAGAATGAATGGGGGAGTCCTTAAACTGGGTCTGGATAAACCGGGCCCGACTGTACAGTTGATGCATACTGGTGATGTCATTCAACATTAGGACATTCCGGAAGAGAGGGGTTGCATTAGAAATGAGCAGTTTGATCTTTTCTTCTTCCGGAATCTGCCCGGGCACACGGGAGGCTATCTGCCTCCACCTATCAGCATAGGTAGCGAAGTCTTCATCAGCTTTCATCTTCTCGGCCACTAAGTCCGTGAATGAGTATTCGGGTCCGACCCGATCTTGGAATCTTTGCACGAATTTCTCCTTGATCGTCTTGAAGCTCCCAACCTCCTCCAGTGGCAGAGCGTAAAACCATTCGAGTGCCACCCCGTCCAGGGATCGCCGGAATAGATATGCAAGGAGGTGATCGTCATGCTGGTATGGTCCCGACTCGTACAGGAATTCCTTGACGTGGATGAACGGGTTGCCGTTCCCATTGTACTTTCGGTATGTCGGGAGCTCTGACTGAGAAGGGAATCGGATGTCCCGGAAATTAGGAGTGAGAGCATCTGCGAAGGATGGTGGGCCAACCCTCTTATTGAGGAGATCGATCTGCTGTTGGAGAACTGCCAAGCGATCGTCACTTCCTTGTTGAGGTAGAGGGACTTGAGGTGGAACTGAAGGGTAGTGAGAGGCAGCTGGATGGACAGTAGAAGCCGAGGGATAATGGGAGACAGCCGGATGGATAGTGGGGGCCATGAGCCCGTAAGATGGATGTTGAGTCCAAAAAGGACCCACATCAGCGTAAGCGAGTTGAGCTATTCCGGGCTGTAGTCGAGTAGAATCCACTTGGGCCAGAGGGGCCGGTGGTGCTGATGAGACGGCCGCGTGGGCACTAGCACGAGGAGATAAGGGAATTTGACTCTTCCCTTTGTCTGCAGGAGGGTGGGCTGAGGTAGAAGCCTGGCCAGATTGATATATTGGAAACTGGAGGACCTGTGGGCGAAGAGGGGTATGGTCCACTGGGGCAACAGACGGTGCTCCGGACCTCTCAGCAGGATGGGTGGAAGAGACAGGAAGGGTTACAGCGGGCGGGACCTCTGCCCCGAGGGCTTGCTTGAATATCTGGAGTTGATCCTGGTCAAGTTGGGACATGAGTTGGAGTAGTTGGCTCGCCGACGGGGAGCCAAACTGAGGGAGCGTGGGTGGCGCAACCTCAGCGATGGAGGAAGGGGGAACAAAGACGAACCCCTCCCCATTCAGGGAGGAGGCAACCCCGGAGACGTCCTCGAGGAGCCCCTGAGGAAGAGAATCCTCGCGGGCGGGGATGGACCCGAAAGAAGACATGCTGGATGATGATGAGTTGAATAAAGGGTTGCAATAGAGGGAGAGTAGAGAATCGCCCCTAGGAGATGATCCCGAGGGAGGGGAGCAATGCTGCATGCAATGGGATGCACAGACTAGAGAGACTTAAGACCAAAGTACACAAGTAGAAGCAAAGCAACCACACAATGAAAGGTGGAGACGAGAAGGGAGTCAACCAAGTATGCACACACTTTGAATGATGCCGCAGATTTTCAGAATTCTTTTCTCTGAGGCTTAGTGTTTTGATTAAGATGTAGAGTTCACTCGGACACTTGGGAGCCTAATAACGGCATGATGGGGGAACTGGCTGACTTTAAGGGGAAGCACTCTCCACGTATGCAGAACCTAGACACGGTGTGGCGATGGTACAACCGGCCCGGCGTCCGTGTGGGAATCCACGGCTCACGGGGGCTTACGGAGGTCCTCGGCAAGATTCCCTAGTCGGCTCCAAGGAATATGGAGACGAGAGGAAATCCTACTTCGGTAGGAAATGCAACTACAGTATGAAGTGAATGATCCTAGGTGCACCGGAGTGCATGCAAAGCCTAGCCTAGAAATCTAGCAATCACATATGAAATCAAATGATAAAATCATGAAGCAATCAATAATATGATAGAAAATAACAAGTGGACAGCAGGGGGACCAATGATGGAAACAACAATTAGGGATAACAAGTGCCAGCCGCAGACTCTGCGCCACAATAACGGTCTACTGGAGACCGCGGAAATGACTATAACGGCTCTGTAAGAGCCGCTAAATTACAGAGCTGCAGAACGGGAATGGCGGCCTGATGATGACCGCTACACAAGTATGACGGCACTATGAAGGCCGTTAAATGAGCAGAGCACGGCAGTGATAATTGCGGAGAATACCAGACAACGACGGCTGAAAGAGAACCGTTTTACACAGAACGACGGCTGTTACAGAACCGCTGAACTTCACAGAGACAGAGATTGGTCAGCAAACAAGAAGCACGATGGGCATCAGAAGTCCCACCGTGATCGCCAAAAAAGGAGAGGTGTTGATATGTTATTCCTCCTCGAGTTAAATAATATTGAAGAGATAAAAAAACAACAGGAGGAAAGATGAAGCTGTTGACCGTGATCGCCACCCGGTGAAAGCGCCGGGACTCGGAAGCTACGGGAGAATGCGGGTCCGTTCCTCCACTCCTCCTGGCCGGCCAGAAGGTGCGGGCCTCGTGCTTTTGGTTGCTGACCTGAAAGCAAACGGTGAAACACACAGATAAACGGAGATTAGCTAAATGATAGTGTAGTAGGTGTACTAATTGAAATAAAGCAAAGGAAGAACATGGCCCGGCGATACCTGGAGGTTTTGAAACCCCGTTTAGGGCGCCGGAAACAGTAGAAAAGATAAGAAATGCCAAC
Source organism: Amorphophallus konjac (assembly GCA_022559845.1). Lineage (NCBI taxonomy): Eukaryota > Viridiplantae > Streptophyta > Magnoliopsida > Alismatales > Araceae > Amorphophallus > Amorphophallus konjac. The sequence continues at coordinate 158,516,021 of CM040121.1, forward strand.
GAAATGATGTATGTGATGTGTGATGCAGTGAAGAAAAGGCGTGTGTGGTGAGCAAACAGAGAAGGAAACACAAAGACACGAAGCGTGAAGTTCCCTGCACCGGGGGCCTGTGAGGGATGTAGAAGGCCCCCACTCCCTGACGAACGGGCGTATGCTGTATGAGATTTGGCGATGGAATTCGACAGCACTTCGTGATGGTCCCCCCTCTCTCTTTTCTGTCAGAACCCGTGAGCTATATATATAGAGCCCAGGGCTTCGAGCTTAATCAGGGGTTAAGGGGAATGACGGTCGGTCAAAGGCCGGTAAATGAGAGCATCGTGTCAATATTGCCAACGACATTCTCCTCTTAATCCGCCTGGAATCACGGGGGTCTAATCTGGGTGGCCTTAAAAATGACGGTCTTACGAAGGCCGCCAAACACATATGACGGTCTTGGAGGGACCGTTCAATATACATGACGGTCCTAGAAAAACCGTTATACTTAAAGAGGAGTCAACGCCCGGACAAACAACTTTTCGTGAAGCACGTGGCTATGACCGACTGTCGGGCCTCTGAACCCTTTTCTTGTCGGCAAATAATGACGGCCCAGGGACGACCGCTATATTGACTATAACGGTTGGCATTGAGCCGCTATACAAAGCGTATCACGAGATACAAATAACCCGGGGCAGCGGAACACAACGGCCAAGTGGGGACCGTTATATTGATAAAAACGGTTCATAACAGACCGTTAAATCCAATGAGAGGGAGGGAGGCCTTCTTCGCTGGGAAGAGCCCAAAATACTGCCAGAGGAATAATCTTTCATGTGATTGACTGTTCGGGACATCAATAACTGAGACGCAGGAACTGATTCGATTCATCGGTAAAAAACGGGTGTCAACAATTGCGACCCCGATGACGAGGCTCACGCGGAAGGATGTGCCTTTCGTTTGGTCCGAGGAGTGTGAGCAGAGCTTCACTGAACTGAAGAGGTTGCTCACCTCGGCTCCGGTGTTGGTTTTGCCTTCTGGATCGGGAGGTTTTGTGGTGTGTACAGATGCTTCCGGCGTTGGACTGGGTGCTGTTTTGATGCAGCATGGTAGAGTGGTGGCTTATGCATCTCGGCAGCTAAAGTCCCATGAGGAGAACTACCCTACCCATGATATTGAGTTGGCGGCGGTGATCTTCGCGCTGAAGATCTGGAGGCATTATCTGTACGGTGAGAAGTTCGAGGTGTTCACTGACCATCAGAGTTTGAGGTATGTGTTCTCGCAGAGAGATCTGAACCTCAGACAAAGGCGTTGGATGGAGTTCATGAAGGACTATGACTTCACCCTGTCTTATCAGCCGGGCAGGATGAATGTCGTCGCCGATGCCTTGAGTCGGAAGGTGGCGGTCAGTACCTTGATGCTGAGGAAGTGGAGGCTCTGGGAACAGGTGCCCGAAGTATCCTTCAGGCTCAAGATTCCCCAGGAGCGAGGGTTGGCAGTGCTTGCGAGTCTGACTGTCACTCCTGCTATCCGTCGTCAGGTGACAGAGGCTCAGCATGCGGACCCTGAGTTGCCCCGGATTCTTGCGATGGCTGATGTGGAGCTCGGCGAGGACGGTGCTGCGAGGTTTCGTGGCAGGTTGTACGTCCCAGCGGAGGAGCAGGTTCGTCGTGCGGTGTTACGCGAGGCTCATGGGAGCAGGTACACTGTACACCCGGGTGCGACGAAGATGTATCGGAACTTGCGGAGGCAGTTTTGGTGGCCTGGCATGAAGAGAGATGTCGCCGAATTTGTGGCCAGGTGCCTGATCTGTCAGCAGGTGAAGGCGGAGCATCAGCGACCAGGAGGTACTCTCCAGCCCTTGGATGTTCCTGCTTGGAAGTGGGACTATGTGACCACAGATTTTATGGTGGGGTTGCCAAGGACCCCGAGTGGGCAGGACAGTATTTGGTTGCTGGTGGATCGGCTGACGAAGGTGACTCGATTGTTACCGGTCAAGGTCAGCTGGAGCGTGTCCAGGTTGGCTCGTCTGTATGTGGAGCGGATCGTGCCGTTGCATGGGATTCCCATTTCGATCGTGTCGGATCGAGATCCGCGCTTCACTTCTGGATTCTGGAGGAGTTTCCAGCGAGCTCTTGGCACGGAGTTGGCATTTAGCTCGGCGTATCATCCTCAGTCAGATGGTCAGTCTGAGAGGACCATTCAGACTTTGGAGGACATGCTGAGATCCTGCTGTCTGGAGTGGCAGGGGAGTTGGATTCATCACCTACCGTTGGTGGAGTTTGCCTATAACAACAGCTATCATTCGAGCATCGGCATGGCTCCCTATGAGGCTCTGTATGGGCGTCCTTGTCGGACTCCGCTTGATTGGTTTGAGGTGGGTGAGCGTGTTTTGACGGGACCGGAATTGGTGCAGCAATGTGTGGATGTTGTGCACCTGGTTCGTCAGAACATGTTGGCGGCCCAGAGTCGGCAGAAGAGCTATGCTGACCGTAGGCGGCAGCCCCTTGAGTTCGCCGTGGGCGATCATGTGTTCTTGAGGGTTTCTCCGATGAAGGGGGTGATGCGTTTTGGACGGCGTGGGAAGCTGAGTCCCCGCTATATTATTCCTTTCGCGATTGTGGAACGCATCGGTGAGGTTGCTTACCGGTTGCAGTTACCTCCTGAGTTGGCGTCGGTGCATGACGTGTTCCACGTCTCGATGTTGCGGAAGTATATGCCCGATGACTCTCATGTGCTCGAGTTTTCTATTTGGCCTGAGGTGACTCCAGATCTTTCTCTCCCAGAGTTTCCGATCCGCGTGGAGGATAGGCGAGAGCAGCGCCTGCGGAACAAGGTCATTCCCTTGGTAAAGGTCGTGTGGCAACGACACTCTGGTGGTGAGGCTTCGTGGGAACGTGAGGACGAGATGCGTCAGCAGTTCCCGTATCTGTTTGAGTGAGTCTTCCTCTTCTTTCCCCGTTGGTTGTTCTCAATTTCGAGGACGAAATTCCTTAAGGGGGGAGGGCTGTAATATCCCGGACCTTTCGGATCCTTCTTCGTGGGTCCCGGATCTGGTTTTCGGAGCGTCCGGTTCTGTTGTGTCCGAAATTTCGTTTCGGACATCTTTCGTGTTCGGATCGGCGCGATCCGGAGTCGTTTCGGAGGCCCGGAGGCGTTCCGCGGCTTTTCCGCGTGTGTTTTCCGATTCCCGGCGTGTGTTTCGGCTTTTCCTTCGGACGCTCGCTGCGGGTTAACTGGGCCGTTCACCCGGGCACGAGTGGTATCGTTGCGATCGGTGCGTTCCGAGGATTCCAGAAATGTATTTTTCTATTTTTTGGTATTTTTTCGAAAATTCGGATTTTCTATAAATCCTAATTCCTTTTTCTTTTTCTTTCCCTTTTCTCTTTCTTCTTCCTCCTCTCTCTCGCGACCGTGAGCCCCCCTCTCTCTCCCTCTCTCCCATTCGGACGCGGCAAACCCCTCTCCGGCTACGGACGGCGGCGGGGCGACGGCGCGGACGCGTGGGCGACGGTGAGGCGATCTCGTGGGCGTGCGGCGAGCGTGGGAAGCGTGGGGAGTTCGTGAAGCTTCGAGCATTCTTCGTGATTCGTGATCAATCCGGCGGAGCATTCGCTCCATTGAGGTAGGGTGACGTTCCTTAGCCTCATGCCGTTCTTTTCCGTGATTTATAGGCCGCGGGGAGGCCGAGAGGGGATCATTTGAGCGTTTTTGGGTTTTTCCATGATTTGGGGAGAGCTCGCCCGATCTATGGATTCAATGCATGGATTCGTGTTTTGAGGGCCTAGAATCATGCTAGGGGTCCCCAGGGGTCTTCCCCTTTGTTTTCCCCCTCTCCTATGGAGGTATGGGGGCGTGGTTAGAATTTTTGGGCGTTCTTACCGTTTTCGGCCGCGGACTGAGAACGCGCTATACTCCAGTAGCGCGTTCTTAGAGGTCGCGCTGCCCCGACCGAGCGCGTTCATCGGAGAAGATGAACAGTTTGGCGGTTCGTGTCGCGCTATGGGGCCCTAGCGCGATCATCATTGTCGCGCTAGGAGGACCTAGCGCGATGGTCCCTGTCGCGCTAGGGTTCCCTAGCGCGATGGTCCGTGTCGCGCTATGGGGCCATAGCGCGACAACCCTTGTTGCGCTAGGGGACCCTAGCGCGACATGCCCTGTCGCGCTAGGTGGCCCTAGCGTGATTTGGTTCGTTGTTGGGTGTTCCCCTTGGGCCGTGCGTGCGTCCCGGGCACCCCGTGGAGTTCCGTGACCGTGTCTTTGGTGTCCGAAAGTCCCGTTTGCCTCGGTTAGGCGTTTGACTGTGGGCCGTGCGTCTGTTTCCTTTCCGACCGTGGTCACCGTGCGACGGGGCGGGTGTGTGGGGTGATTCCCACCTGTTGTCGGTTTCGGACGTTGTTTTCCGTTGACTCGAGAGTCTACTCCTTCAGTGACCCTCCACTAGTCGTAGCCCACCAGTACGAGGTGCTGGTCTCACCTGGGAGTGGTGTACGGGCACCCACCTTTCGAGACGGTTTGTGGACCGGTTACCGTAGGCCCCTCATCGTAGCCAGAGTCCGGCTGCGGGGGAAAACCGGTCAGAGGGCCAGACCTAGGACGCGTGGTCTGTGTGTGCACACGTGGTTGGGGGCGGTTGGACCCACGTCGACGGGCGTGACCCCAGCTAGTCACTTGTTTGTGGTTACTTGTACGGTGTTTGCGCCTCGGGTAGGACCTACCACGTCAGGCGGTTCACCTGCGGTGCGGTATAAGACGTCAGGGGACGCTACCGGCTGTGCTTCTAGTGGGTGGTACTCCTGTCGAGTACGGAGTGTTAGACTGTCAGTCGTGTGTTTCTGACCTTCGGGTTTTTACGGTTCGACCGTTGATTTCGGTCTTCTCGTACCGTGGCACGTGTGTCGGTTTGCGTGCCGTAGGGTCTAGTTCTGTAGAGTACAGGGCTTTCCTTTCCGAGGTACTTTCCTACCGCTAGAGTAGTGGTTTCTCATTTTTCGAGGTAGGGTTCGAGTGATCCCTACTGAGTCTTGTTCTGAGACTCATTCCCTGCGTGTTTTCACCGTGTTTCAGGTGAGGCGCCACCTTCGGGGAGCGCGTCAGGAGCGCAGCGTGGTGCGGGTGCCCAGAGGTAGTGCCAGAGGTCAGAGCCGGGGGATGCCCCGTGTAGCTGTACTTTTCTTTCTTGTCACTGTACTAGTCGTGGACTGCTGTTATTATTGCTCTTTATTGGGGACCATGTAAATTGTTAATTTATTTCCTGCTTAATATTTTAACTGTTTAATTTCTGCAATTATCTGTGATGCTTATGTAGTTTCCACACCATCCTTTTAACCCTTCCGAGTCTTCGGACTCGTGGGTGGCGGTGCGAGTCTCGGGTTATCGGGCCTTCCCGGTAATCGGATTCTCGGGTCGTTACAGCGAGGCTAAGGACTCCTTGAGCTCGGCGAATGCCTTCTGACATTCCTCATCTCAGGCGAACGTAGCGGATGCCATTTTGGGTCCCCTCAATAACTTGAAGAAGGGTAAGCATCGTTCGGCCGCCCGGGACAGGAAACGGTTGAGCGCAGCAATGCGCCCCGTACGGCGTTGGACATCCTTGATGCAGGTGGGCGACCGCATGTTCAGGATGGCCTGAACCTTGTCGGGGTTGGCCTAAACCCCACGCTGAGTTACCAGGAAGCCTAGGAACTTCCCGGATCTGACTCCGAAGGCACATTTGGCAAGGTTGAGCTTTATGTTGCACTTCAGGAGGGTGTCTAGGGTCTCGGGTAAGTCGACAAGGTGGTCTTCGGCCTTCGGTGTCTTGATGAGCATGTCATCAATGTAGGCCTCGACGTTCCGATCAAGCTGTTCTTCGAAAATGTGGTTGATCAACCTCTGATATGTTGCTCTGGCGTTCTTTAACCCGAACGGCATCCAGGTGTAGTAGTGTACACTGAAGTCGGTGATGAAGGCGGTCTTCTCGATGTCCTCCGGGTCCATCTTGATCTGATGGTAGCCAGAGTAGGCATCCAGGAAGCTGAGCAACTCGTTGCCAGAGGTTGAGTCGACCAGTTGATCGATGCTCGGTAGTGGGTAGCAATCCTTCAGGGTAGCATGATTGAGGTCGGTGAAGTCCACGCACATTCGCCATTTCCCAGAAGCCTTTGGTACCAGGACGACGTTGGCGAGCCACGTAGGGTATAGGACCGGATGAAAAAGGCCAGTCTTCTGCCCCATGATGACATGCTCTTTGATGACCGCTTGCTTCTCGGGGGCATGCTTTCTCCTGCGTTGCTGGACTGGCTTCACCGTTGGGTCGACGTTGAGCTTGTGCATTACCACATCTCCCGGGATCCTGGGAAGGTGCTCATCAGACCATGCAAAGACTTGGATATACCGGGTAAGGAAATCCTTATATTTTTCATGTTCCTCAAGTGCTAGATCGGCTCTGATCTTTACTCATAGAGTCGGGTCACCGTTAAGAAAGACCGTTAGCAACTCGCCACCAGGCTCAGATGTTGCGGGTCCTTTTTCGGCTCCCTTTACTCCTTTATTTTTCTCTTCCGGCCTAGTGGCTTTGACCGAGATTATATAGCACCGTCTTGCCAATGCCTGGTTACCTCGAACTTCACCCACGCCATACTTGGTCGGGAACTTCATTTTTTGATGAAAGGTAGAGGGCACCGCTTTCATTCGGCTGAGGATACCTCATCCTAAGATGGCGTTGTATGCCGTCATCCCTTTAATCACGATGAAGTCTACCATAACCGTAACGGTTTTGGGCGGGATGCCGATAGTGACTGGCAGGCTCAGGGCTCCCTCAGGATAAGTTGCCTGGCCGTTGAACCCACAGAGAGGGGTTCAGATCGGGCGGAGTTTAGATGGATTCTCTCCCATCTTGAGGAAACATTCATAGGATAATACATCAGGGGCACTACCATTGTCAACTAAGATCCTATCTACGTTACAATGGTTTAGTGTAGCCGATACAACAAGAGCGTCGTCATGCGGGGTAGTTAACCCTTCCAAGTCCTGGTCGGAGAATACCAGGGCCTGCGATTCGCTCGCCTGCGGGGCCGTAGGATGCTCAATAGAGGCTCGGCTCGCCCGCTCGGCGTGACGCTTTCTTCCTCGGCTACTATCTCTGCCTGATGCCGCACCACCCGTGATGATGTTGATGTGGACTCCGCGGGGGGCATTGTCGATCTCTTCAGGGGTGTCCCGGTCTTCCTTTTGTATGGACACGTATTAGGATAGGTGTCCCTGATGGATGAGGCGCTCGATCTCATCTTGAAGTTGATGGCAATCGCTGGTGTGATGCCCGTGATCGCTGTGGAACAGGCAATGATTGCGGCAATTGCGATGCTTGGCTTTCATAGGCTTGGGTTGGTTGAGGAGGCCCGAGCCTTTGATGTCTTCATAAATTTCATAGACGGGGGCGGTAAGGGGGGTATACCGCTCGTACTTCTGGGACGGCTCTTTTCGATCTCCGTCCTGGTTCCGCCTTTTTCCTTGGCCCGTCCCTTGCTCGGACGGCCGCTTCTTGTCCCCCTCCTGACCCGAGCCTGTCGTGCCTCGGCAGGCGCTGAGGACCTCCTCACACTCTGTGTGGCGTAGTGCCAGGGTCACTAGCTTGACAAGGGAGGTGATAGGATGAAGCACTAGCTCGCGCCGCAGGTTCTCATCGTGGGTACCCCCGGTCAGTGCGATGATGGCAGAGGCCACGTCCAGGCGAGGGATGAGCAGGGCTTCCGATTTGAATCGGTTGATATAAGCCCTCAACTTCTCCCCATGTTCCTTCTTGAGGGCCAATAATCCCACCACTGACCGGGGTGGACCGCTGCCAGCGAAGCATTCCTTGAACACTTGCCCGAATTGCTTGAAGTTGTGGATGCTACCGGGGACGAGGGCCCTGAACCAAGCCTGAGCACCCTGGACCAAAGTGGTCACGAACGCACGGCACTTGATTACGTCGGACGCCCCATGCAAGGCCATTAGGGCATCGAAGCTGTCGTAGTGGTCGGCCGGGTCTCCCTGGCCGTCGTACGACTTGAAGGTTGGTAGTGAGATCTTGGGGGATATCTCTGCCTTCAAAATATAGTCAGAGAATGGGGATCACTCCTCGTCCTCTACAGGAGAGGTCTTCTGCAAGGCGCGGAGGGCGGACTCTTGCTCCGTGAAACGCTTCTCAAAGTATCGCAGCCGGAGAGACAGCTCCAGTCGTCGCTGGCCCGAGGGGATGGGGGGGTGCACTTGCATGCTATCCCGATGCGCCTCAAGGGCCTCGGCATCCAGAAATGGTCGGTGTGCTCCGATCTTCTCCCTCCTCGGGGTTGAGGAGCCTTCTTGCTCCGGGGGAAGGGCATGCGATGGTCCTCCTGACAGGTTGCGAATGAGCCGCCGCCCCCGAAGGGTGAAACGGCCTCCAGCAGTTTGCTGGGAGGCATCTCCGCGTGGGGGGCTCTTCCGGGGGAGCTGCGACTTCTCCTCCCTGGCTGCCTGGGCCCTCATGAGATCCACGAGGACATCCAGTTTTGCTTTGAGGGTTTGGAGGGCGTCGGCGCTCCCGCCGGGAAGCTGTTCCTCCGCCACTGATGGAGGTATCTCGTTGGCGTGGTTTTCTGATGGGGATTGCTCCGTGGGGAGGGAAGGTGCGCCTTCTTCCGTCACCAGGGCCTTTCCCAAATCGCCAGTAGTCCTCCTGCCAGAACTTCTTCGCACCATGATGGCTCTTTGTTTGTTTCTCACATACGGCGCCAGATGAAAAGGGGTGATCTCGCACTGCTCCTGAGCGGGGAAGAAGATGACCACGTACACTTGAAGTGTAAACTGCAAGAAGGGAAACAAGTCAGAGGTGCCCAGGGATAGATCCCCGGGGAAGACCCTCCGATGCTTAAGTCAGCTAAGTAGTAGAGCTCGAATGCTAAGGGAAGAGCTAGGAGGAAGATGGGAGCGCGAGATCCCTCTCCACCAAAAGGTGAAGTGGTTCCTGCTTAGGGTTTTTTTGGCTCTTGCCTGGCTTATCTCTTTGTAGTAGGGTTTATCCAGTTTAAATAGTGGCCCATAGTGCGACCGATCCCTGTAAGCGGAGGAGTCTCAGGGGGGGTTACGTCCTCCATGCGGGCTCCTTATAGCGCGCGGACTCATGGTCTCCCCTTTCCTCTTGAGCTTCATGCCATTAAGGGACTTGCAATTGCCGTAATCAATAAGCTTTCATTAGTGAGCCCGAGCGATAGGCACTTGCCCAGAAATGGTCTCCCGAGTGATGAGTGCATGGTCGGGACAGGGAATAGGGGGCTCCGAGGGAGCTTTCTCAATCGAACTGATGCTCGGACTTCCCAACCCGAAGGTCGCCTAGGAAGCTCTTGTACCGAGTGAGTTTTGGGGTTTTATACTAAGTGGGCCCGGGGGCTACCACTTCAAGGAGTTGGGCCTCGTTCGGTCCGGTTGGACCTCTTTTGGCCTCTCCGTACAGGCAATGAGATTTCCCCTCTCCACTTCTTATTCTCTGAAAATTTTATTTTGGCTAAACATCCACAAACGCTCAATAATTTTTAATTTGCTTTCTTTTAAACCAGATTTCAAAAGGTGATTTGTCTTTTGGCTTGAGAGGAACATAGTTAAGGACATGACATGCACAGAGCAGAGCTTCTCCCCACATATTTTCATGTAATCCTGAGCTACATAACATGGAATTCACAATATCTATCAATGTCCTATTTTTCCTCTCAGCTGCTCTATTTGATTCGGGTGAATATGGAGCTGTCAACTCATACATGATTCTATTTTTGACACAAAAAATCATTCATGACATTAGACACATATCCACATCTCGTATCAGATATCAATCTTTTAAACAATTTCCATTTTATTATTAATAGGGACTTAAAAGTCATAAATTTTTCTAGAGCTTCATCCTTGTTCTAAGTAAATATAAAATACTAAATTTAGAAGCATCATCAATAAAGATAATGAAATATATTTTCCCACCTCTAGTTTAAAAACCTGTCCCTTCACAAATATGAGTGTGTATCAACTCTAATACTGAGGTGTTCCATTCAATAGACTTAAAGACTTCCTTGGTTGTTTAGCTTGCACACATATTTGACAATTATCAGCATGCTTCACATCAAACTTAAAAATTAAATCTAAATGCATCATTCTAATAGTATTAAAATTAACATGATCGGGTCTAACATGTCACAAGTCATAAGTTTCAACATGAAAGCTGATAGAAGAGGAACTTTTATTTAGCAAAAAGCTATCAGAAACATTAAGTACAAATAAACCATAACATAAATATCCTTTTCCTTTAAAGTTACCATGTTTAGTGATTACAACTTTGTTAGACTTAAATACAAGTTCATAATCTTGTTGCACTAATAAAAGACCCACTAACTAAATTCCTCCTGACAACAGACACATGCTGCACTTTGTAGAGGCTCAAGGTCTTCTCCGAAGTAAGCTTCATGTCAACAGTCCTTCACCCTCTACTCTAGTTATAGTGGAGTTACCCATTGTCACGCTCTTATCTTCGAGGCCCTGATAAGAAGAGAACAAAGCTCTATCTGAGCAGACATGGACATGTGCTCCCGTGCCTACTAACCAGTCTGTTGGTAGACATGCCACATGAATTTCAAGATTAAAGGAAAGAAACCCTTCATTAGAAGTGGAGCCAATAGTCAACACATTGATTTGTTGATCAGTAGCAGCATACTTCATTCCTTTGTAGGGTTTATTGTTCCTGTCTTTTCTTTCAAAGCACCTGTAGGCTTTATGACCTGGCCTTCCACACACATAAAAAGTAATATTGTCTGATTCCTTCTTAATATTTTTCTTTTCTTTGATATCCTTGAACTTCTTGAAAGTTTTGTTGAAGGAACGAGAGGTAGGTTTTTCAATCAAATTGGCCTTGGACTGGAATTCAGGTTCAGGTGGAGGATTTTTGGTTTTGTTCCTATCCCTATTTTTCTCTTCAACTTGAATAGTAGTAATCAACATACCATCACGTTTATGTTGAAGAAATAGTAAAAAATCATTCCAGGGAGGTGTGAGTTTTGTTATCAAGGTGCAGACCTGAAATTTCTCATCAATAGACATTCACACATTTGAATGTCCAAAACAAGGGACTAGATATCATGGGCTTGGTCAACAATGAATGCAGTATCATTCATCTTGTAGTCAAAGTAATTGGCTACCATAAGTTTGTCTAGACTGACATCCTCGGAGCCATACTTCTTCTATAAGACAAACCACAGGTCTTTTGCGGATTTGACAGTGCAATATATGTCATATAGTTTATCGGAGAGACACGAGAGGATGTTACCGGTAAACAGGTAATCCCTCTCATTAAACTTGGCTACATCTACCAACCTAGCGGGTTCATTTTCATCATCTATAAGGGGGTCAGATTGTATCACATGGAATAGAGCCAAAGAGGTTAACCAATATCTCATCTTCTGTTGGCAATGTTTAAAGAATTGGCCAGTAAATTTATCAGGACATACGACAATGTCGGGTGTCATTTGATCTAATAGAAAGGAATGACTCTAAACTGTTGGAAATAACTATTCACATGTAGAGATTTTCTACTAGATCAAAGCATGGAAATCAAATGGAATCAATCGATTGGAAATGCAAACTTAGGTCAAAGTGTGCATCACTTTCTTTTGAGTCGTTCTGCTCCTACTCCGGTGCAAATAGGCTTCGCGACAAAACTTCACCAAGATATATATGACAACCCAGAGCAAGGGCGAATGTAATGTCTTGGGTTTTTCAGACTATTTCTGAATCTGGATCCGTGGGTTTCGGATCACTTTCGGGGGTCCCGGAGCGCGTTTTGTGGTTTACGCGTGTTTTTCCCTGACGGACCTTCGGAACCCTATGTAGGGCAAATAGTTGTGTTCTCCTACTCCGGGATAGTACCAGTGCGACGAGCGTGTTCCGAGGATCGAGAAAATGATTTTTCTCAATTTTTCATATTTTTTTGATTTTCCATATTTCTATAAATAACCCCCTTTTTCACTTTTTCTTTTCTTCTTCTTTCTTCTTCTTTCTTCTTCTCTCCCGTGAGCGCACCCCCCCTTGTGACCGTTGCATCTTCCCCGTGTGCCCGCGGTCGCAGCCCCCCTTCCCCCAGCGGTAGCGTGGCGACGGCCACGGCGATGAGGCGAGCGCGGCGGTGTTGTTCTCGCGGCGAGGGGCATGGAGATCGGGTTCCTTCAAGCATGATTTCGAGATCAACGGTGACCCGGCGATTTTCGACCTTCTTTGAGGTAGGGGGACGGATCCCTACACTCTTTACCCCTTTTCCCGTGATTTGTAGGCCGTGGGGAGGTCGAAAGGGGCGTTTTTGAGCCGGGTGGGTCAAAATCCATATTTTGGGGTTGAGCGCCGAATCTCCCGTTTCGTGGGGTTTTTGATAGATCTAAGGGTGTAGAATCATGCTAGGAGGGTTGGGGGATGTTTCCCCTTTATTTCCCCATCATCGGGCGATGTTTGAGACGTGGATCGGAGTTTTTGGCGTTTCTCGCCGTTTTCGCGCTCGGGTTGGGGTTGCGGTCCTACCAAGAATCGCTAGGCCCCTTCGACGGCACTCAGGGGGCCGCCAAGAGATTATGAATGTCGGTCGGGCTTAGCCGTCTGCTTGAGACCGCTAAGCCAGGGTTGTGGTATCGCGATAGACCGCTACCCTTGGGTTAACGGTCGGCTGCCAACCGTTTATCTCGTCTGGTCAGAGCCCCTCGGGGCGCGTATTTTTGACCGTTGGGGAGTCGTTGCTGGGTTGTGGTCAAGGCTGGACCATTTCCTAGTGTTTTGCGCTCTTCAGGTGACCACCTGGTGGGGCTGGCGGTCTGGCGATAGACCGCTAGGCACCCAGTGGCTTGCCTGGTGACGGCCATGGCATGGCCGCCTGGCTGGGCTTGGCGGTCTCGGAGAAGACTGCTAGGCTGCTTTGCGGTCGAGGGATGGCCGCCAGGTGAGAGACTGTAGTGCCCGAGAATTTTATCATAATTCATAATATAGTATATTTTTGGTTAATGCATGAAATATTTATTGCTTGTGCTTGACTAATATTTTGTCAAATAAAAAAATTTATGAAAACGAGTTAGGTAAATTTCCCTTAATTATAATTCAATTTTGAGTAATTAAGAATATACAATTTAATTTGTCTTATGCATATTTTAGAAATATAAATATATATTCATATTAAGATGATTATCTGTCAACTAGAAATATTTAGTTAAGTTTTGTTTTGTCTTCATGTTCTAAGTAGAAGGGAAGCACAAGTAGATATATATATATACATATGTATATATATATATATATATATACATATGTATATATATATACATATGTATATATATATATATATACATAAAGTCTAAAATAAGAGAGTGGGTCTCGTAGTCCATTAAAGGCATTACTGTTTATATATATATATATATATATAGTCTAAAATAAGAGAGTGGATCTCGTAGTCCATTAAAGGCATTACTGTTTATTTTGAATGGTACTATTCATTTTAAGGGTGATTTTTATTTCTCGAGTTTTCATTTATTTTATATTTTTCTATGGTAGAGTAAATCGAGGTGATTAATAGGTAACAATTAGATTTTTAAATTCTTTTTATATTATGAGATATCAATTTTTAAAGTGACTAATGAATAGTTGTTGGGTTTTATCCTTTTTCCTAAGAAAACTCACGTAACATATGTGCATAACATATAATATATGTATGAGTGGGTAGTGAGTTTTAAATGAAGCTCACATAAATGAATATAGGTATAACATGAAAATGGATGAGAGACAGTGATTTTTAATTGAAACTCACGTAAATGCATATAGGTACAACCGGAGAAACGGGTGAGAAATAGTGGATTTTAAATGTCCCACTGTTCTTTTTGATGATGTTACTATTCATTTTGGGGGTGATTTTCATTTCATAGGTTTTTATTTATTTTATATTTTTTTATGATAGAGTAAATCGAGGTGATTAATGGGTAACAATTAGATTTTTCAAATTATTTTTATATTGTGAGATATAAAAATTTAAAGTGGCCAATGAATAGTGAAAATCGTTACTGTGCGTTACTATTCGTGAAATTCGTTTTCATAGTAGTCTTGCGTGCATAGATTTCCACGATGAGTTTGACCGTTTCAGAGTTTCTCCTTGCCATTTGATTTAGATTAATTGGATTAAGGGTTGAGATTAAAACTGATGGGTGCGAAAATAGGAAGAAACGTAGATCCAGAGGGGGGTGAATGGATCTTCTTAAAACATTTCGCCCAATTTAAAGTTGAATAGAACTATGATGGCTTATACAGCGGACACTTTCTCAAACACTAGAGATGCACGCCTAATCAACTATTTGAAAACATACCAACGGAAGCTATCTAGGCGATTAGGAACAATCAATCTCACACGAGAAAACATTCAACCACACTGCACAAGATATTTTAGGTGGTTTGGTCAGCTGACCTACATCCACCCCATACTCCAACCAGAGTATGGCTTCTTGCTGACTGACAGCTTGAAAGACCGCTGGACCTCACAGCTTGCCTACAACCGCTGAGCAACACAGCTTGCTGTCCAGAGGAACCAATCCTCTGCAACGCTGACAAACAGCTTGACCCGCTGGGCTTTACAGCTTAGCCGACCAGAGGAAACCTCCTCTGCAACCGCTGACGAACAGCTTGAACTAGTGTCAAAGAAGAAGAAACAAAAAGAACAAACACAGCAACAAAGGGTTGTCAATAAATCCAAGCTAAAATGCTCACGCAATAGCCAAGTGTCTCGGATCTGATCCAGAGAACACTACAGAAAACCTGATCTTCAATATGCTGCTCTTGCTTCTCTTCAAAACTATCTCTCTCTCTCTTTCTGTCTCTTTTCTTTTCAGGTGCTCGAACTCCTCTTTTTCTCTCTGATTCTTCTTTTGTATCGTACTCACCCTCTTCTTTTTTTCACTCTTTTCTTTTACATGGGCATCAGATGAAGGGCGTGTGCTTTCCACGATTGCCGCCCAAATACCTTGGCCCAAGTGGCAGCATCCTAGCTCAGTGCTTTCCACGTGTCTCGATCATGGCACCTCCTCCACTCTTGGATCACGTGCCACTTTTAGAAGTTACGATCACTTAGCCTCAGTTCTCTGGAGAGAAAATCTCTGTCAGGAGAACAGTTGTCATTAGGTCAAAGATTGCACCGACTATGAATGCATTGACATTGGTGAATGCGTAAATAGGAACTGCACCGAGGATGGATATGCAAGGCACGCAATGCACTGACTTGTGCTCGCAGCAAAAGCTGCACCGACTCAAGCTAACACCAAATGTGTACTGACGCTAACGAAGCTGATACCAACTCTGTGCCAACCATATATGAACTAAGTATGCATGGACCAACCATTGCACCGACCGAAGCTATAGGGAATAGCATGGACTTTGTATATACAAAGGTGAAGGCTGCACAGACTTCTGTAAGCAGGATGTAAGATATGCATAGAACTGCACGGACCTTAGTTAGCGTGTACGAAGACTTGCACGGACTTCGTCTATATGCAATGCAGGTTATGCACGGACTTATGCACAGACTCTCATCTGAAGGACGTAAAACATGCACCGACTATGTATAACATACAAGAACACATGCATCGACTATGAATACGTTGCACCGACCTTGAATATGCAAACAGCTAAGACACATGCAGTCGTTATCTGCCAAATAACGTGGTATGCACCGACCTGATAATGCACTGACTTCTTCAACCTATGTATGGACAATATGCAACAAACGCAAGGTACACATACCTTGTATGCTGAATGACTCAATTGTGCACAGACATACATTTTTTATGAAATGATCAAATGCAAACAAACTTATGCAATCCAGTCTACACATGACTCATAGATTGTCATCATTAAAACTAGGATTTTAACAATCACCCCCTTTTTGATGATGACAACTATAATTCATGTATGATTGAAACCTACAGAGAATTTATTCGTTGACAAGCATGGCAAAGATGACATTCAACATAAAACATGCATCCAACACAAATATGCACTATGTAAAAGTTATTTCTATGTATAGTAAGAGAATACAGACTAGTGTCTGAGTGAACTATCTCATTCAGCATTAAAACTGCCAATCAGTGTAAGCTTTACATTAGAAACCTGAAAAACTGTCAAACTGTCAAAAGAACTGTCCATGTCATAAAACTGTCCATCAGTGTAAGCTTTCATACATCCAAAATGCTCTCCCCCTTTGTCATTATCAAAAAAAATGGGGAATCCTTGGGAATCAATGACCTCTGTAACTCCCCATGTCTCTAGGAGGATGTGCACTGCTGGAACCAGGGGTTAAAGATCTGTGCTGAAGATTTCTCAAGGAGTCTAACAGATCATCTAGCTTTCGATGTACTGTATCCCCAAGTCTGTCCACTAGAGAGGTGGTGGAATTTTGGTTTGTGAGACTTTGTTTAATATTCTGTGAGATGGTTTTCAATTGAGACATAACATCTTGAAATTTTTTGATGACTGCGGGCGGACTGGCTGCAATATTGTTCAGTGTATTCTTTATCAACTCAAATTCAATTTTCAGATCAAAAGTGTGGCTCAGAATTTGAGCAAGCTTGGTGAAAGTAGAAAGTTGAGTATCTTGAATTTTACTCACCATGTCACCAACTCTAGTACTGATTCCCATGAGAGATTCCAAGATCTCTCGGACTGCTGCATCTGTTTTTTGTTTGGCAGTTAAAAACTCAATCCCTTGGGTCTTGACAACTCTTTCCAAATGCTTCAATCGGGCATCTACTTTGTGCAGTTGAATGGTGTTGAACACAAACTGCTTATTCATCAATTCATTCTGATTCAACACTATCTCAGTCAGATTAGACAACATATGTGCGATGTTAGGTTCAGCACTAGGTCTAGGTGAACTAAAAGTAGATGCACTTGACTCTGGAAATTCAGTAAAGTACTCATGCTGTGGTTCAGGAGATGAAGTGGTTGGTATACCAAGACTAATCATTTCTCCAAGATAAGGTCCATATGAGGGAGTAGGAGCAAGAGACATTCTTGGATACATCTGAAATTGAGGAGCTGGTCCCATGACATACTCCTGTGTATCCTCTTCTGCAGGCTCTGGATCTTCTTGTGGAGCTTCTTGCGGAGCTTCTTGTGGAGCTTCTGCTTGTCTTGGTTGTTCACCCTCTTGATCATTGACAACTGATTCAGCAATTTCTTCATAAATTTTTTCAGTCTCTTCTGTCAAAATCTGTGCAACCACCCTAGACAACAGTTCTTCATCAACTTCAATTTCTTCTTCTCTTTTCTCTTCTACACCTCGTGAATCACCCTCTTGTTCTGCAGTTTCACTTGTTTGATCTTCCTCTTATTCTTACTAAACAACTTGTTGTTTCTGCTCAGGTTATACTCCAAACTTATCAAATAGCTCACTGATATTTTGATCCAACTGTTGTACAGTTTGAGCATCCGTTAAGTCTAATTCATGGATTTCTTGTTCAAGCTGCAGATCCTTGGGATTTTTATCAACATGTTTATCTGTAGATTCTTGGTCTTTTTCAGTTATCATAGGAAGAATTTCTTCTTGAGGAACCTGAGGAGGCTGTTCTGACACTGTTTCCACTTGAACTTTCCTCTTCTTCTTCAAGGGTGCATGCTTTTCTGATTTATCCTTTCTTTGAATTTCACCAGAATAACTCTCTGAGTCAGTATCTTCCAGCTTCAGGTACTTATCAATAAAATCCATGTTGTATACATTAAATTTTGGAATTTCTTTTAAAGGCTCATCTTCTAAAGCTATGTTTACCCTCTTAAAAATAGTAGTTAGGTGAGCTGCATAGGGCAAGTATCTTCTAGACTCTTTGCAAGTTCTCATTATCTGAATCATTGTTTCAGGCAAGCAAACTTTGATTCTCTTCAGCAGACAATATAACACAAATCTCTGAGTGTTGGTCAGTCTTCCTCTCCCTCCAACTTGTGGAGTGATCATAGCAGTGAGAATGTGATGCAGCAATCTCTTGAGAGGAGAGAAATTATTTGCATTAAACTGACCTAATTTTAACTGATTTTTGTCTGGGGATTCTTAGGCTTATCTGTGATGAGAGAGTATATATCATGAAGATCACATGCAGACTTACTTTCAGTTTCTCTTTCTTCTGGTCTTTTAAATACTGTATGAAGGAGATGCTTAGAGACTTCAATCCTAGACCCCCTGACTTTAGAAATCAGTATTGTCTGATCCAAATCATACTTTAAATTCTGATAGAACTCAGCTACGAGTCTCGGGTAGTATACTCTGTGCTTACCCAAAAATTTTATCCATTTCTGAACTTTAAAAATTTCGATCAACTCAGGATATTTTTCAATCATTTTTTGATCATGAAAATCTACGTACCGTGGGAAGACTATCTTTCCAGCTTCCAGTGATATTTTCGCATATCTTGATGCTTCAGCTGAGGTATCTTCTTATTCGAGTACCTTTCTCTTATCTCGACCCTGTGCTGTCTTCAGCTTCTTCTTTTTTGTTAGTGGCACAACAACCTTCACTGACTCCTGATCTTCTACCGACTGTACCTCTGTTTCCTTTCTCTTCCCCTTGACAGATTTCTTCTGAACCGATTCAGACGTTACTCCTTCTGCATGCGCCTCCTTTGATCTTCGCTTATAGGCTTTGATCACATTGGTCTCCAAGACTTGGGGAGACGAGGGTTGCCGCTCTTCCGTGACCTTCTTCTTCCCCTCACTTATGGCGGACGGAGAGGACATGATGGAAGTAATAAGACGAGAAGGACGAGTCGTAGAGAAGGAATGGACGAGATGAGAAGAGGGAAGGCTAGAGAGGCGGGCTTGCTAGCAGAACTCGACAGAGGAGAACACGAGAGCGGGAGGACGCTTCGGCTTCAAAAGTAGAGGGTATGATAGATAAGGTCAGTATGGTTACTTAAATACAAGAGACACTGCCAACTTTACCAATATTCAACAATTAATACCCAAACTACCCCTTACTTAAAATAAAATGCCTTTCTACGTAGAAATGGGATTTTCGGCATATGAGATTATATCTTAAAGTGCTATTCTCCACAAGTTATCCCTGACAAACAATGGAGATGAGATAGCTTAATCAAGGAAACAACCCAGTCAAGGAGATCATTAATCTTACTAGCTCCCTTTTATTAGCCAATTACTGATTGAAGAACCCAAATTTTATATTGACATTAAATCAGTCTAAATTTTCTGAAGAAACCAAAGGGTCAACCATGTTTTAACTAATCTTTTGCAAAAAGAGAATTTTTTTTTGAACATTTCAGTATAACTGTCTTTTTTTACTCAAGGAAACACGTTGATCAAACACCAGAGTCCCTGGTTACTCAGAGCAGTTTACCTTTATGTTTCATATATTTTTTGAACATAGATAGCATTCATTATCATGACATGACCTCTGAATTTCTTTGAGACAGATGATTAGTTTCTCAAATAATATGCCATTGCTCTGCCACACTCAATTTTTATTTAATGGCGTATTCCCAGTTCTTTTGTCAGAATTTTCTTTAGACATTACTTAAGGACAATATAAAACTTGGATTTTCTATCAGATTGATTTATTACTAAGGACTTTCGGATTATTGATGTCCTACTGAGCAATTTCCAATTTGGACTATTTTAAGACCATTGAGGTATCTATCAGGGTTAATTGTGAGAGCTTTTACGTTAAGATTTAATGTTCATACACTAAAGATCACACCTCAGTTAAGATCAGCAATTTCACTCTTAGTTCAAAGTTATCTTAGTAGTTAATTATTGAAAATGAGTAAAGGTGACAGTATTCCAGATATTACTCTCCCTGACTAGCACATTCTATGAGTTTCTTTGAAGACAGATGTGAATAAGGGAAGGAGACAAGGAGCAAGGTGGTGTAGGTGAAGACCATTCATGAGCAGGGTTGATGTGATGTCCCAGACCCTTTCGAATCCTTCTTCTTGGGTCTCGGATCTACGTTTTCGGTGAACTTGGCTCCGTTGTGTCCGGAGTTATGTTCTGGACATCTTTCGTGTTCGGATTGGTGCGATTCGGAGCTGTTTCGGAGGCACGGAGTGTGTTCCGCGGCTTTTTCCGCGTATCTTTCTGATTCCCGCGTGTGTGTTTCGGGAAAAGCTACGGAACCCCGTAGTGGGTGAACTGGGCCATTCACCTACCCGCGGGTGGTACCGTTGCGATCAGTGCGTTCTGAGGATCGAGAATATGTATTTTTCTATTTTTTGGTATTTTTGGCATTTTCCGAATTTTCCATAAATACCCCCCTATTTTCCCTTTTCTTTTTCCCCTTTTCTTCTTTTCCTCTTCTTCTTCCCTCCTCCCGTGAGCCACGGCCGACCGTTGCAACCCCCTCTTGCCCGTTGGACTTCGCGGCGCCCCTTCCCCTCCGGCGGCGGGTGGTGGACATCGGTGGCGGCGCGGTGATGACGGCGGTGGCGAGAGGATCGTGACGGTGCGCCCATTGGTGCGTGGGAGAGGAGTTCATGTTCGAGCAAGATTTGGCGATCGGCGGCGATCCGGTCGTTTTCGAGCTTCTTTAAGGTAGGGGGACAGATCCTTGCCCTCTTTACAGCATCCCCCGTGATTTCTAGGCTGTGGAGAGGTCGAGAGGGATTAAATTCATGACGGGAGGGTTATTTCCATGCTTGGGGTTTGAGCGTCGGATCTTCCGTTTTACGGGGTTTTTGACCGCTCTATGGGCTTAGATGCATGATAGGGAGGTTGGGGGAGGTTCCCCCTTTTGTTTCCCCTTCACTTGGGAGTGAATGGGGTAGGACTGAGTTTTCCGAGTGAACTGCACAAACCGGGCTCGGCCCGTTGTCGCGCTAGGTTCCAGGGGCACGTTCTTGTTGAACGCGCTGAGTCGTCCGAGCGCGTTCGTCCTAGAAGATGAACAGTTGGCGGTTTATGTAGCGCCAGGGTCGGGCAGCGCATTCTTGATCAACGTGCTAGCTTATGCTAGCGCCTTCTTGGAGAACGTGCTAGCTTCTGCTAGCTCCTTCTTGGAGAACGCGCTAGCTTCTGCTAGCGCGTTCTTCAGAGGGTCGCGCCAGGGGACTAGAGCGCGACAGTGTCGGGCCCTGGGTCCCTAGCGCGTTAATCCCCCTCTCCGTGCCGCGTTTCCTTTCAGTAGTTTTACCTCCAGTGGAGTGAGTCTCAGATCCGGTTGTGGCGTGTGACTCAAGGGTTGCCGTGAGTACCCAGTGAGAGCCACAGGGGAGCCTGGGGATCCCCGGAGAATCAGTTAGTTCGGTAGGGGTGCCGCATGACTCGAGGGACGGTCGAACCTCATGCGTGTCCCCGACATCCATACCTACCATTTTGGTTATCGAGAGTCTGTGTTAGTGTGTGGCCGGTGGTTTCTGTGAGTCAGTCCTTACTTCCAGTGACCTGTCCACTAGTCGTAACTTCCTGCGCACGCGGGTGCGGACCCACCTGGGAGTGGTGGAGAGCGAGACCCGGTGAGAGGCGGTTTTTAGGTTGGTTACCGTAGGGCCCCTTGCCTTTGCCACCAGAGTCCGGTGGGGGGAAAAACCAGCTAGAGGACCCGACCTAGAGCAGACGGTCTGTGTGTGCACACGTAGTTGGGGGCTTAGGACACGCGCTGACGAGCGTGACCCCAGCTAGTCCTTGTTGTGGTACTTGTTACGTGTCTGAGTCTCACGCCCGGGGCGTCGTAGCTAGACACTTGTGACGGGGTGTAAGACGTCAGGGGACGCATCCGGTTGTTCTTCTAGTGGGTAGTGCTCCTGTTTGCTGGCAGGTGTGGACTCGAGTTTTATTGGACCGAGGTTAGTAGTACGGTACTGTTAGAGTAGACGGTTTTTCTGTTTATTTACTTTAGCTTGTTGGTTCTGCCGTACTCCTGTTAGGTGGGGTTGCTTTTCTGCCTTCTTGCTTCCTGCCTTATTTTTCGCACGAGGTGGGGGTTCGCGGGATCCCTACTGGGCCAATGAAATGAGGCTCACCCCTGCTTTTCAGGTGAGGCGGGGTCGTCGAGAGGCGCGGCCGAGTTTCAGCGTGGTTCTTCTAGCCAGGGTTAGTCACCAGTCTGCCAGAGCCGGGAGATGCCCCGTGTAGTTGTACTCCTGGGGATGCCCCGTGTAGTTGTACTTTCCTTTCTGTTGACTGTACTTTTATTTTGGACATGAGACTATGTGGACCTTGTAGCAGTTTATTTTATTTATATTATGATGTGCATTTTATTTTTGATCATTGTGCTATCTCTACGGTCGTTTCAGCTTCTCTTGTACTCCCACTCCACCCCTTTTTACCCTTCCGAGTCTTCGGGCTCGTGGGTTGGCGGGCCGAGATTCGAGACGCGCCGGTTCCTTTTCGATACTCGGATCCCGGGTCGTCACAGCTGGTATCAGAGCATAGGTTGTGGAGGTACATCGGAACTTGAAACGAATTGCGGTGGTCCAGAAGGTCCATGAATGTCCTGTACAGTCGGCGACTGGCTTAGGGCCGTGTGTGTTTTATTGATTTGTGGTTGTTTTCCTTGATGCCAGGTGTGTTATGGCGCCACGGAGGAGGGCTCGTCCCCAGCAGGGAGAGTCTAGTGGTGGTCCAGAGGAGTAGAGCAGGGCTTCAGTTTCCGAGGGTGTAGCTGGAGATGCGAGAGCTCTGGGGATGGACGATTTCTTTCGAGGTATGTTTGAGTATGTGCTTCAGCAGTAGCCTGGAGGTCAGCAGCACGGAGATCACCAGCAACAGGGCGGCGATGCTGGTGAGGGCCAGGCTCGTGGTGGTCATGGTCGTGTGCTGAAAGAGTTCTTGTTGTTTCAGCCTTCTTCTTTCAGTGGGCAGCCAGATCCTGTGGTGGCCAGAGAGTGGCTGGATGATGTGCGGCAGATTTTCAGTGCGATGGAGTGTCCCGAGGAGGAGCAGGTAGCGTTGGCTACTCATCGTCTTCAGGGAGCGGCCCGTACTTGGTGGACGTCAGAGTGGGGTTCAGTGTTCCGGTCTCGTCCTCTTCGACAGATTGCGTGGCAGGAGTTCGTCGCGACTTTCGAGCGTGCTTTCTGTCCATCCTTTTTCAGGTCGCAGAGGTTGCGTGAGTTTATGGAGCTGACCTAGGGTGACATGACGGCGATGCAGTACCGTGCCAGGTTTATCGAGTTGGGCCGTTATGCTCCTCATATCGTGACAGATGAGGAGGTGAAGACCAATCAGTTTGTGGGTGGTCTGAGGCTAGAGTTGAGGCATCATCTTCTTGCGTCAGGTTTAACCACTTTGGATGCGGCATGTAAGGCAGCAGCGGCGCTGGAGAGAGATTTGCAGAAGGTTCGAGGGCAGGGCAGTGCTAGTCAGGTGCAGGTAGATTTTAGCCAGCCGACGGGGATGCAGCAGTAGAGTACTGTCCAGCTCTCAGCAGGTGGATCAGTGGTGACGCAGTCTTTGGCTTCTGCGCCAGGGTCATCATCCTTTAGATCGAAGCTTAAGAAGCTGCTTAAGGAAGCTGGTTTTGGTAAGAGGCGTCAGGATCGTAAGGAGTCGAAGCAGGAGTCGATGGACAGTGTTCAGCAGTCGGTGGCTTTTCAGCGTCAGGGTTCGATGACTGGTTCTCGGGGTGGTTGTCCTAGGTGCGGTGGTTCTCATCCTGGTAAACCGTGTTCAGCGCCCGTGATTTGCTTTAGGTGGGATCTGCCAGGGCATATGGCACGTGACTGTCTGCAGAGACCAACCCAGTTGCATGAGTTTCGGCAGCAGCAGCAGTTTCAGCCCCAGTAGTTGTCATCACAGCCGCAGCAGTACCAGCAGTAGGGACAGTTTCCTCAGTTGTCACGGTCAGCTACTGTAGGGAGGCAGAGATCCTGAGACAGAGTGACTCACATGACCAGGGCAGAGGCTGAGGTGTCGCAGTTGGTGGAAGGTACTCTTTCGATTTTGGGTTGTGCAGCACGTGTTTTGTTTGATTCAGGTGCTTCTCATTCGTTCATCTCGGAGGATTTTGCTCAGAGTGTGGAGGACCCAATGACCGAGGTGTCCTGTGACTTGGCGGTAGAGTTGCCTACCGGTGACTTCATGATCACCCCGTACTGTTTTGTAAAGGTACCTGTGTGGGTGGAAGGGCGGAACTTGCCGGTTAGACTCTACGCGTTACCGCTTCAGGACTTCGATGTGATTTTGGGCATGGATTGGCTCGAGGCTCATCATGCCTTGGTGGATTGCGGCTCGAAGAAGGTCTACTTCCGACAGCTTCGTGGACCCACCTTCTATTTCCAAGGTATTCGGTCTCCCTCTTCCCGCTTGCTTATTTCGGCTATCCATGCACGTCGTTTGCTTGATGCGGGTTGTCAGGGTTTTCTCGCATCCGTGATTTTGGTTGATCGGTAGTGTCCTGAGGTAGAGGACATTCCTGTCGTGTGTGAGTTTCCCGATGTTTTTCCTGAGGAGCTACCAGGGTTGCCACCACAGCGAGAGATCAATTTCGTGATTGAGGTGGTACCGGGTACGGCACCTATGTCGAAGACCCCTTATCGGATGGCGCCCGCAGAGTTGCGAGAGCTGAAGGCGCAGTTGCAGGAATTGCTGGCCAAGGGGTATATTCGTCCTAGTTATTCCCCGTGGGGTGCGCCGGTGTTGTTTGTGAAGAAGAAGGATGGTAGTTTGAGGCTGTGCATCGACTACCGTCAGTTGAACCAGGCGACTGTTAAGAACAAGTATCTGTTGCCTCAGATTGATGACTTGTTCGACCAGCTTCAGTCGGCCCGAGTGTTTTCGAGGATTGATTTGAGATTGGGCTATTATCAGCTGCGGATTCGAGAGTCGGATGTGGAGAAGACGGCGTTTCGGTCGAGGTATGGGCATTATGAGTTCTTGGTGATGCCGTTTGGGCTCACCAATGCCCCCGCAGCGTTCATGGATTTGATGCATAGGGTGTTTCATCCGCACTTGGATCAGTTCATGGTCGTATTCGTGGACGATATCCTTGTGTATTCGCGGTCTGCTGAGGAGCATGTGCAGCATTTGAGGGCGGTATTGCAGATCCTGCGCGATCACCAGTTGTATGCCAAGTTCAGCAAGTGCGAGTTCTGGCTCCGAGAGGTGCACTTTCTGGGGCATGTTATTTCTGGTGATGGTCTTTCCGTGGACCCGGCTAAGGTCGAGGTTGTGGTGCAGTGGCCGAGGCCGAGTTCTATCATGGAGATCCGGAGTTTCTTGGGGCTCGCGGGCTATTATCGGCGGTTTATTCAGGATTTTTCTCGTATTGCAGCCCCGATGACCAGGCTTACGCGGAAGGAGGTGCCGTTCGTCTGGACGGAGGAGTGTGAGCGGAGCTTCAGGGAGCTGAAGAGATTGCTCACCACTGCTCCGGTTTTGGTGTTGCCATCTGGCTTGAGTGGTTTCATGGTATGTACGGATGCTTCCGGGGTAGGTCTTGGTGCTGTGTTGATGCAGCATGGGAGAGTGGTGGCGTATGCATCTCGGTAGTTGAAGCCACATGAGGTGAACTACCCTATTCATGATCTTGAGTTGGTGGTAGTGATTTTCGCTCTGAAGATCTGGAGGCATTATTTGTACGGTGAGAAGTTTGAGCTTTTCACTGACCATCAGAGTTTGAGGTATGTGTTCACGCAGAAGGACATCAACCTCAGGCAGAGAAGATGGATGGAGTATATGAAGGATTATGATCTCACTCTGTCTTATCAGCCTGGCAAGATGAACGTCGTGGCTAATGCTCTGAGTAGGAGAGTAACGGTCAGACAGATGTTGTTAAGGAAGTGGAGGCTTTGGGAGTAGGTTCCGGCCATGACTTTTAGGCTCAAGGTTCCCCAGGACCAGGGTTCGGCTATCCTTGCGAGTCTGACTATCACGCTCGCAGTGCGTCGACAGGTGACTGAGGCTCAGCGAGCGAACCCCGAGCTACCTCATATTCTGTCGATTGCCGAGGTGGAGTTTGGCGAGGATGGAGCCGTGAGGTTCAGAGGTAGATTGTACGTGCCAGCCGAGGAATAGGTGCGGCGTACGGTATTGCGTGAGGCTCATGGGAGTCGATATGCCGTGCACCCTGGATCGGCTAAGATGTACCAGAACCTGAAGAGGCAGTTTTGGTGGCTTGGCATGAAGAGAGATGTGGCGGAATTTGTGGCCAAGTGTCTGACCTGTCAACAGGTGAAGGCTGAGCACCAGCGACCGGGAGGCACTTCAGCCCTTGGATATTCCTGTGTGGAAATGGGACCACGTGACCACTGATTTTGTGGTTGGGTTGCCGAGGACGTCTAGTGGGGAGGATAGTATCTGGTTGCTAGTGGATATACTGACGAAGACGGCGCGGGTGCTGCCAGTCAAGGTCAGTTGGAGCGTGCATCGTTTGGCTCGTTTGTACGTGGAGCGAATTGTTCCGTTGCATGGAGTTCCCATCTCCATTGTGTCTGATCGTGATCCCCGCTTCACTTCTGGATTCTGGAGGAGCTTCCAGAAGGCTCTAGGCACCGAGTTGGCATTCAGCTCGGCCTATCATCCTCAGTCGGACGGTCAGTCTGAGCGGACCATCCAGACTTTGGAGGACATGTTGCGAGCGTGTTGCTTAGAATGGCAGGGGAGTTGGACCCACCATCTTCCATTAGTGGAGTTTGCCTACAGCAACAGCTATCATTCGAGCATTGGTATAGCTCCCTATGAGGCGTTGTATGGGCGACCTTATCGGACTCCGCTTGATTGGTTCGAGATAGGTGAACGTGTACTGACCGGACCAGATTTGGTGCAGCAGTGTGTTGAGGTGGTGCATCTCGTTCAGCAGAGGATGTTGGCAACTCAGAGCCGGCAGAAGAGCTATGCCGATCGGAGGAGGCGACCTCTCAACTTTGCTGTGGGAGATCGAGTTTTCTTAAGAGTTTCTCCCATGAAGGGTGTGATGCGTTTCGGTAGGCGTGGGAAGCTGAGTCCCCACTACATTGGTCCATTTCCCATCGTCGAGCATGTTGGGGAAGTTGCTTATCGGTTGCAACTACCTCCGGAGCTTTCTGCCGTGCATGATGTGTTCCACGTGTCGATACTTCGGAAGTACATGCCCGATGGTTTCCATGTTCTCGAGGATGCCGTTTGACCTGAGGTGACCCCAGATCTGTCCCTTCCGGAGTTTCCTGTCCGCATTGAGGATCGGCGAGAGCAGCGCCTGCGGAACAAGGTTATTCCTCTAGTTAAGGTTGTCTGGAAGCGTCATTCTGGTGGCGAGGCATCTTGGGAGCGTGAGGATGAGATGCGGGAGCTGTATCCCTATTTGTTTGCGTGAGTCTTTCCCCCGTTCTTATGCCTCGTTCTCGAATTTCGAGGATAAAATTCGTTTAAGGGGGGACGGTTGTGATGTCCCGGACCCTTTCGGATCCTTCTTCTTGGGTCCCGGATCTGCATTTTCGGTGAACTTGGCTCCGTTGTGTCCGGAGTTATGTTCTGGACATCTTTCGTGTTCGGATTGGTGCGATTCGGAGCTGTTTCGGAGGCCCGGAGTGTGTTCCGCGGCTTTTTCCGCATATCTTTCCGATTCCCGCGTGTGTGTTTCGGGAAAAGCTACGGAACCCTGTAGCGGGTGAACTGGGCCGTTCACCTACCCGCGGGTGGTACCGTTGTGATCAGTGTATTCCGAGGATTGAGAATATGTATTTTTCTATTTTTTTATATTTTTGACATTTTCCGGATTTTCCATAAATACCCCCCTATTTTCCCTTTTCTTTTTCCCCTTTTCTTCTTTTCCTCTTCTTCTTCCCTCCTCCCGTGAGCCACGGTCGACCGTTGCAACCCCCTCTTGCCCGTTGGACTTCGCGGCGCCCCTTCCCCTCCGGCGGCGGGTGGTGGACATCGGTGGCGGCGCGGTGACGACGGCGGTGGCGAGAGGATCGTGACGGTGCCCCTATTGGTGCGTGGGAGAGGAGTTCGTGTTCGAGCAAGATTCGGCGATCGGCGGCGATCCGGTGGTTTTCGAGCTTCTTTAAGGTAGGGGGACGAATCCTTGCCCTCTTTACAGCATCCCCCGTGATTTCTAGGCCGTGGAGAGGTCGAGAGGGATTAAATTCATGACGGGAGGGTTATTTCCATGCTTGGGGTTTGAGCGCCGGATCTTCCGTTTTATGGGGTTTTTGACCGCTCTATGGGCTTAGATGCATGCTAGGGAGGTTGGGGGAGGTTCCCTCTTTTGTTTCCCCTTCACTTGGGAGTGAATGGGGCGTGGGACTGAGTTTTTCGAGTGAACTGCACAAACCGGGCTCGGCCCGTTGTCGCGCTAGGTTCCAGGGGTGCGTTCTTGTTGAACACGCTGAGTCGTCCGAGCGCGTTCGTCCAAGAAGATGAACAGTTGGCGGTTTAAGTCACGCCAGGGTCGGGCAGCGCGTTCTTGATGAACGCGCTAGCTTCTGCTAGCGCGTTCTTCAGAGGGTCGCGCCAGGGGACCAGAGCGCGACAGTGTCGCACCCTGGGTCCCTAGCGCGTTAATCCCCCTCCCCGTGCCATGTTTCCTTTCAGTAGTTTTACCTCCGGTGGAGTGAGTCTCAGATCCGGTTGTGGCGTGTGGCTCAAGGGTTGCTGTGAGCACCCAGTGAGAGCCACAGGGGCGCCCGGGGGTCCCCGGAGAATCAGTTAGTTCGGTAGGGGTGCCGCATGACTCGAGGGACGGTCGAACCTCATGCGTGTCCCCGACATCCGTACCTACCATTTTGGTTACCAAGAGTCTGCGTTAGTGTGTGGCCGGTGGTTTTCGTGAGTCAGTCCTTACTTCCAGTGACCTGTCCACTAGTCGTAGCTTCCTGCACACGCGGGTGCGGACCCACCTGGGAGTGGTGGAGAGCGAGACCCGGTGAGAGGCGGTTTTTAGGCTACCGTAGGGCCCCATGCCTTTGCCACCAGAGTCCGGTGGGGGGGAAATTAGCTAGAGGACCCGACCTAGAGCAGATGGTCTGTGTGTGCACACGTAGTTGGGGGCTTAGGACACGCGCTGACGAGTGTGACCCCAGCTAGTCATTGTTGTGGTACTTGTTGCGTGTCTGAGTCTCACGCCTGGGGCGTCGTAGCTAGACACTTGTGATGCGGTGTAAGACTTCAGGGGACGCATTCGGTCGTTCTTCTAGTGAGTAGTGCTCCTGTTTGCTGGCAGGTGTGGACTCGAGTTTTGTTGGACCGAGGTTAGTAGTACGGTACTGTTAGAGTAGACGATTTTTCCATTTATTTACTTTAGCTTGTTGGTTCTACCGTACTCCTGTTAGGTGGGGTTGCTTTTCTGCCTTCTTGCTTCCTGCCTTGTTTTCCGCACGATGTGGGGGTTCGCGGGATCCCTACTGTGCCAATGAAATGAGGCTCACCCCTGCTTTTCAGGTGAGGCGGGGTCGTCGAGAGGCGCGGCCGAGTTTCAGCGTGGTTCTTCTAACCAGGGTTAGTCGCCAGTCTGCCAGAGCCGGGGGATGTCCCGTGTAGTTGTACTTTCCTTTCTGTTGACTGTACTTTTATTTTGGACACGAGACTATGTGGACCTTGTAGCAGTTTATTTTATTTATATTATGCTGTGCATTTTATTTTTGATCATTGTGCTATCTCTGCGGTCGTTTCAGCTTCTCTTGTACTCCCACTCCATCCCTTTTTACCCTTCCGAGTCTTCGGACTCGTGGGTTGGCGGGCCGAGATTCGAGACGCGCCGGTTCTTTTCCGGTACTTGGATCTCGGGTCGTCACAGTTGAGACTAAGGGCTAGATAGCATAAATCCAAAAACACAACCTGAATGACCATCATCACATAACCACCCATCTCTGTAAACCAGCAAACATTCAGCCTTCTGGAAGTTCAGTGTATCCAAACACTCAGATCACAACCAATTGACCTCTCATCTTAGATCAGACTCAAGCTGACTCCAAAGTCAATATCACAACATCAATACCTTGCAGTTCATTAGAGACAGAAAGCTAACTGTCTATGCAGCAAGAAATCACTGACCAAAGCATATATTCGGTCTCTGATTAGCACAGCTCCCCCTCAATATGTGCAGAGATTTCAAACAACCACTATTTGATTCTCTTAAAGTACATAGATGTGTATCAACATTATATGCGTCCTACAGAAACATGCACAGACCCATTTATGTCAAGGCACACAAAATTACACCGACCTCATCTGGCTCGAGACAAGGGATGCACCGAGTTTATATGCATGCAGCTATTAAGTGCACCGACTTGCATGCATGAAACAACAATACTTGCACAGACGTTGTGACACTCTAGTTAGGCATGCACTGATGTTATATGCGAACACATCTAACTGTGCACGGACTTGGTAACACAATGTGCAACTGAATCCATTTGATATACCAGGAGGTCATGCAGATGTATGCATCTACTTATTAACATGAAGAACTAACTAAAAATCTCACAGGGAGTTTGCATGGATTTCATTCTCAATATGTATTACTCTTAAGAGAATATCATCAATCATCAGATTTGTTCCAATCAATCATGCAACATTCCACAGAGATTATTATTCAATCAAAAGCTAACAAAACTGAAAGGTGGAATTTGACTGACCTTAGTGCCCTGAATTTATTGAGCCCCATTTTTATTTTATCTTCAGGAGCACACCTGCAGCCAAAGTGTTATTTGAACAGTCTTGGACCCCAAGGATTCTTGGGTCCAACTGGATGAGTAGCACCCCACATTGATGCTCTCCAATTATTCTAGGAACAATTGAAAGCAATGTGACCTAATCTGCCACACTTATTGTATATGGGAGGTTTATGCATGAATACAGGATTCTGAACTCTCCTAGATGCAACATGGTTCATGTGAGTAGGATAGATTCTTCGATCTTTTAAAAACCAGCATTCAGATATTGCATGCCCAAATCTTCCACAGTTAAAGTAATTAACTCTCTGATTTTGAGATTTCTTCCCATGCTTCTTTGCATAACTGTTTCTGTAGTTTTGATCTTCTTGTTTCTTTAAATAGCAATTATGCATGTAATGAGCCTTTTTGCCACAATAATAGCATGCATTGGAGATATTTCTATCAGGCATTTTCACAGATTTATTTTGAACTGTATGGGTATGCTTGCATGCATCTAACTCATCATTTTTCAAAACTATGCAATCATCCATAACATGTCCTTTCCTACCATAGTAGTGACATGAAACATTTCTTTTATCGTGTACATGCATTGTTGTGACAGATTTATTCTTTGCAAGTGCATGTGAGTGTGTGTGAGTATCATTGACAGCTTGCCTAGAAGAATCAAAACCAGATTTGGACTTATTTGAAATAACCTTCTTTTTTTATTTTTTGAATCTTTTTCAGATTTTTTGTTAGATTTTCTATTTTCTGGGCCGTGAATTGGAAGACATATGAGCTAGATGGCTTTTCTTGTTCTAAACTTTTTACAAAAATAGTGAAGTTCTTTTTCATATTAATCTTCTTATTAACCGGATTAAAACCTAAGCCTTCTTTCTAGAAATTCACATTTGACCCAAGCAGTTTATTCAAGTTATCTTTTCCCTTCACAAACTTAGAGAGAGAATTTTTTTAGATCTTCAATTTCAGCTTGCAAGGTGGCAATATCATTTTCACAGGAAATAACTTGTTGATGCGGACAGTCATTGAGATTTTTCAAGGATTCATTTTCTTGTTGAAGCTTAATTTCATTGTTTGTTTCCTTTTCCTCCGAAATAGATTTTCCTTTTTCAATTGTCAGCCATCTTTCAGATAAGACTGTATTAAGGACCATCAGCTTTTTATTCTGTTCCTTCAAACTACTATTTTCTTCAATCAATTTGTCTTGATATTCATCAGTTTCCTTTTTCTATTTAACCAATGACTCATTTTCTTCTTTCAAGGATCTAATTAGATTCTTCTGCATATTGTCATCCGAGTCAAGGTCTTCAATTAGTTCCTTTAAAAATGCACATTCTTTGCATGAATTTTCATCTCTATCAAGTTTGTTTCTTAAATTCTCATTTTCAGATTTCAAATCTTCCTTTTCAGCTCTTAAGCGTGTAACTTCATGAATCATTTCTTTTCTCAACTTGTTCTTTTCTGATTTGACTCTATCATATTTATTCAATAAATGCTCATTCATGGAGACTAAATCATCATAGCTAAAATTCTCAGCTTCAGAATTTACCTGGGAGGATGAGTCTTCGGACTGATCTCTGACCACCAGGCACATTTCCTCCTCTCCAAAAGATCTTCCCAGCATTCTGTTGATGATAGCCGTTGCACTCATGCATTCATTGACATGTGAAACATAGTTAGAGTCTATTGCCCTCTTGGTTAGATCTAGGGCCTTTTTATTTTCATCAAATTTCAGTCTGTCTGAAGATTTCCATTGGGATTTATCCTCTGGAACTTCATACGGACCTAGAGCTATAAGTATCCAAAGATCTAAGTCCACATGCATCACATAGTCCCTAAAGGAGCCATACCAGCCATAACAGTTAGAATCGGTGTAAACTGGAATTTCAGCCATGAATTCACGACAAATCAGATCAAGAGCGATGCTAAGAATCGGATCAAACCAGATCGCACCTAAACCAAATCTAGGAACGGATCTGCAGGTCATTGGACCCTATGTGCAGAAACCCGCTCTGATACCAATTGATGGGTGCGAAAATAGGAAGAAACGTAGATCCAAAGGGGGGTGAATGGATCTTCTTAAAACATTTTGCCCAATTTAAAGTTGAATAGAACTATGATGGCTTATACAGCGGACACTTTCTCAAACACTAGAGATGCACGCCTAATCAACTATTTGAAAACATACCAACGGAAGCTATCTAGGCGATTAGGAACAATCAATCTCACACGAGAAACATTCAACCACACTGCACAAGATATTTTAGGTGGTTCGGTCAAATGACCTACATCCACCCCATACTCTAACTAGAGTATGGCTTCCTGCTGACTCACAGCTTGAAAGACCGATGGGCCTCACAGCTTGCCTACAACCACTGAGCAACACAGCTTGCTGTCCAGAGGAACCAATCCTCTGCAACACTGACAAACAGCTTGACCCGCTGGGCTTTACAGCTTAGCCGACCAGAGAAAATCTTCTCTGCAACCGCTGACGAACAGCTTGAACTAGTGTCAAAGAAGAAGAAACAAAAAGAACAAACACAGCAACAGAGGGCTGTCAATAAATCCAAGCTAAAATGCTCACGCAGGAGCCAAGTGTCTCGGATCTGATCCAGAGAACACTACAGAAAACCTGATCTTCAATGTGCTGCTCTTGCTTCCCTTCAAAACTATCTCTCTCTCTCTTTTTGTCTCTTTTCTTTTCAGGTGCTCGAACTCCTCTTTTTCTCTCTGATTCTTCTTCTGTATCGTACTCACCCTCTTCTTTTTTTTCACTCTTTTCTTTTACACGGGCATCAGATGAAGGGCGTGTGCTTTCCATAATTCTCGCCCAAATGCCTTGGCCCACGTGGCAGCATCCTAGCTCGGTGCTTTCCACGTGTCTCGATCCTGGCACCTCCTCCACTCTTGGATCACGTGCCACTTTTAGAAGTTATGATCACTTGGCCTCAGTTCTCTGGAGAGAAAATCTCTGTCAGGAGAACAGTAGTCAATACGTCAAAGATTGCACCGACTATGAATGCGCTGACATTGGTGAATGCGTAAACAGGAACTGCACCGAGGATGGATATGCAAGGCATGTAATGCACTGACTTGTGCTCGCAGCAAAAGCTGTTGTGCCCATGGCCCCTGTGGCTTGTGGTTTTGATGATTGTCTTTAGGGGTTTGTGATGATTGGTTTTAATGTGAGTTAATCACTGTGAGTCACCATGGTTTTATTCAGTCATTCTTATATTCAGTCTGTCATTCAAATGTTCATTCAGTCTTTCATATGTTCAGTCAGTTTATCTGCTTACACTGTGAGTCATTGCATTTGAAGTTCAGACTGTTTATCTGCTGCATACATTTATAGAATCTGCACATTTGCATCATGCAGCAAGTGTGTACAACGCCCTGTGTAGGCACGACAAGTCCATACACTGGTTGCACATTGCACAGCTGCAGGCTCTTCTAAGTCTACACATCGTGTAGCTTGCTGGCATAGTCTGTACACTCATCTGTCTGCATGTGTCACCAAGTCCACACATTGCATCATGTGTTTCTTCATGAAGTCTATACATTGGCATGCTGCATCTCTTGAAGTATGTACATCCTCTTCAAGCATTTCATAGAGTTCTTTCAAGTCTATTCATTGCTGAGCGTCTCACTGACTGTCTCATGCAAGTCTATACATCCTGCACCATCTCATGCAGCATCTCAAGCCAAGTCCATACATAGTTCATCAGCACTTAGAAGTCTGTACATCGGTCCGTCTTGTTCAGCGTCTTAGTGCATTTAAAGTCTGTACAGCGTCCGTCTCAGCCAGCGTCTCATGCTACGTCTTAGGCAAGTCTATACATCGCCTTCAGACTTTCAAGTCTATACACTCCATGATCTTCCAAGTATGTACATCCACAGTGTAACTTCAAAGTCTGTACATTGTCTCACTCCGTCAAAGTCCATACATTTGTCTTCTCTTCAAAGTCAGTACATTGGCGTTGGGCATCCAAGTATATACATCGCCTTCGAGGCATAAAGTCTGTACAGCATGCCTTGTTGTTCACACCCTTTAAAGTATGTACATCGGCTTCGCATCTGCAAGTCTGTACATTGGCTTCATATCATAAAGTCTGTACATTGGCTTCGCATCTGCAAGTCTGTACATCGGTTTGATATCAACAAGTCTGTACATTGGCTTCAACTCTCCAAGTCTGTACAGCCACACTTAATAGGTGAAGTCTATACATTCTTCAGCTGGAACTGTGCAAGTCTGTACATCGTTATTTGCCAAAGTTTGTACATTGGCATCTGTTCCTACGTTGCACTTCCAAGTCTGCACATTGGGTTCTTTACCTACGTTCAGCTTTGGAAGTCTGCACATTGGCAGTTTTACCAACGATACCTTGCCAAAGTCTATACACTCGCTGTCTTCCATTGTTTCAAGTCTGTACAGCCTTTCCATTGGAAAGTCTATACATTGGTCGCTGAATGATCTTCAAGTCTATACAGACCTTGACTCGTTCTAGTCTGTACATCGACCAGCTATAATTGGCAAGTCTACACATCGTGATTTCATCGCTTCAAGTCTGTACAGTCTCTCCCTCAGCAAGTCTATACACTGGGGTCGTTCAGCTGCAAGGACAGGATGTCTGTACTTTGGGTGCTCATGCATTGCTCTCATCGAAGTCTACTCATCCGATAGGCTTGTTACAAGTCTGTACACCGAGGAAGCTTGAAGGTTCTCAAGTGTATACACTCTACACACTTGGTTAACTAATGCACTTAACTGCAAGTCTATACACTATGCTCGCTTGAAGATATCCAAGTCTATACACTCTCTCAGTGTACACACTTACTCACTTGCTGTTCTTCAAAGTATGCACATCGCATAGCTTCACATATTTGAAGTCCATACACTGGAGAGTTTGTACATTGCATTTGCATTCACAAGCCTATACATCATGAAGTCTGCACATTGCCGAATGCTCTTCAAGTCTGAACAGCGGATGTCTTCTTATGTCAAGTCTATACATTGCATGCTCACTCAACTAACTCTATACACTCGTGAGTGTCTCATCAAGTCCATACACTGGCCTTGAGCTGAAGACTATGGCTGAGCAAGCCCATACATTGGCTGCTGTTCTTCAGAGTCTGTTCATCGCAGTGAGTTGAAGGTTGCCTAAGTCTGTACAGCCGTTGGCTTCTTATGTGAAGTCCACACATTGGAAAAGCTAGTGCTTGCATTGTTCATCACCTGTCTTGTTCACTGCGTCGACGCTGCACGTTGGAAGCGTTGACGCCTTGGGCTGATGTCCAAAGGTGTCTTGATCAACATCAAGTCTGTACAGCATGAAGTCTGTACATTGGCTTTTGTCTTGAACAGAAGGCCTTAGTCTACACACTCTTCTGTTATGATAATGCACTCTTCAATAAGTATATACACTGAGCACGCATGAAGATTTCTAAGTCTATACACTCCCTCACTCTGTACACACTTGCTATATTGATTTCTGAAGTCTATACAATGCTTTGCATTCACAGAGTCTGTACAGGGTGTTTGGACTTAAGCTGATGACTTATTCAATGCTATATCTGACAGGGATTCTTACCGAGATTGATGACCTGGCTCGTGATCCCAGGAGGACGAGGTATGCAGATGCTGACACGTGGATGAAGATGCCTCGGATCTGGCGAATTCCTTGGGCGGGAAAACGTGGAAGCCACGCGCCCAGGGGCTGCTGCTGCTGCTGCTATATATATGAGCATTCTTCCACTAAAGAAGGCTGATCGAAAAAAAAAAAGGAGCAAAGTCTATACATCCAGTCTGAAAGCAGCAGAGAGTATTCGATCCAGAGAAGAGAAGAGATAGAGAGAGCCTGCGAAAGAAGAAGAAAAGAAAGAGAAGAAGAGCAGAAGGAGAAGAAGAGTAAGAGAGAGTTAGAGAGCTTGTGAGGGTTAAGAGAAAAAGAAAGTGAGAGAGAAGAGAAGAGGAAGAAGAAGCTTCATCTGAAGACTAGTTCCTACTGGACCGTGGATCAGATCCAGGCCAGTCAACTCCGTTGAGAGCCACATCTGTGTTTTCATCTTTTACAGCCTTCTGATTGCTGTGTTATTTTCATTTATTGTTTTCCTTTGTTTTCTGATTACCTTTGTACTTCCGATCCTCTGGACTGAGGTCGGGTTCCTCCTGTGGACTCAAGAGAAGGGAGATCTGATCTCCGGTACTGGGCTTGTGTGTTGCAAGTCCAGGGGTCCCTCCTGGTCTGGAGGAAGAGAGGTCTTCGACCTCTAGTTTCCAAGTGGTTGGGAGCTACTTGGGGTGTCCCTCCGATTGGGAGGAAGAGGGGAGGTTGTTCCCCTGGTCAAGCTGTGTGGCAGCACCTTGTTCGCAGACTGAGTCTGTAGTGTTCTAGCTTGTGCTAGTGGAAGCCTCACTCCGGTTGGGAGTGAGGGGTGGATGTAGGTCTGTGGACCGAACCACCTAAAAATCTCTTGTGCAGTGATCTGATTGTTTGCTTTGCTTCCGCTAGATGCTTGAATAGGCGCGCTCCAAGTGTTTGTATTTGAGTTGAATCGAATTGATTCTATTCTGTGTCTATCTCTAGCATCCAAGTTTTTATTTGGCCATTATTCATAGAGGGATACATTCACCCCCCCTCTGTATCCGGGCCTAGCACCCTAACAAAAGCTGTACCGACTCAAGCTAACACCAAATGTGTACTGACGCTAACGAAGCTGATACCAACTCTGTGCTAACCATCTATGAACTAAGTATGCACGGACCAACCATTGCACCGATCGGAGCTATAGAGAATAGCACAGACTTTGTATATACAAAGGCGAAGGCTGCACAGACTTCTATAAGCAGGATGTAAGATATGCACAGAACTGCACGGACCTCAGTTAGCGTGTACAAAGACTTGCACGGACTTCATCTGTATGCAATGCAGGTTATGCATGGACTTATGCACAGACTCTCATCTGAAGGACGTAAAACATGCACCGACTATGTATAACATACAAGAACACATGCATCGACTATGAATACGTTGCACCGACCTTGAATATGCAAATAGCTAAGACACATGCAGTCGTTATCTGCCAAATAACGTGGTATGCACCGACCTGACAATGCACTGACTTTTTCAACCGATGCATGGCCAATATGCAACAAACGCAAGGTACACAGACCTTGTATGCTGAATGACTCAACTGTGCACATACATACATTTTTTATGAAATGATCAAATACAAACAAACTTATGCAATCCAGTCTACACGTGACTCATAGACTGTCATCATTAAAACTAGGATTCCAACAAAAACCTCTGATAATAACCATATGACCCTTTAAAAGGTGGGATTGGAAGGGAGTTGGCACTCCTTTTCCTTCATTTCTCTGCAAGTCGTAGGAGGCATTGGTGTTTTTATTCC
The DNA here is from genome assembly GCA_022559845.1 of Amorphophallus konjac. NCBI lineage: Eukaryota > Viridiplantae > Streptophyta > Magnoliopsida > Alismatales > Araceae > Amorphophallus > Amorphophallus konjac. The sequence continues at coordinate 158,553,985 of CM040121.1, forward strand.
TCCTCTGTTGTGAGAGTGAAGGCTGTGAGCGCTCTTGTTCCCTACTGGGAGTAAGAGAGTTTAGAAGGAAAGGCAGTGCGGGAGTCTTTTGAAGGACTTCTGGGCTGTGAACTTGCGGTAGCAAGCGGGATTTGGTGAGGAGATTTCATCGAGAAGTGTTTCTTTCGATCTGTCATTTTCTTCATTGAGGCAAGTTTCTAAACTTTAAAGTTGTTCCTTTGACATGTTCTAATTTACTCAGGAGGTTGTATTATACGAGCCTAAATGTCTGTTTGGGTTTTGTTAAGATTCTATTTTTGCTCGGCCAAAAAACCCCCAATATGTTAATAAAATCATGCAAGTCTCAAACTGAATGGTTTTTATATCTTTATATGGTGTTTGATTTCTTAGGTATTTTGAAAAAAAATATTAAAATAAAATAAATAAACATGAGAAATATGGTTTTTGATAATTTTTGAGTTTTTCCATCTATTTATATGTTTTGCACGATGATCGATTGAGTTTTTAACGAAGATGGTTTTTATGCTCAGACCCAGGTCCATGCATGTCCAGATGTGCTCAGACTCAGGTCCATGCATGTCCAGATGTGCTCAGACTCAGGTCCATGCATGTCCAGACTAAGGTCGATGCATGTCCTATAGATGCTCAGACTAAGGTCGATGCATGTCCAGATGTGCTCAGACCCAGGTCCATACATGTCCAGATGTGCTCAGACCCAGGTCCATGCATGTCCAGACTAAGGTCGATGCATGTCTTGTAGATGCTCAGACTAAGGTCGATGCATGTCCAGATGTGCTCAGACCCAGGTCCATGCATGTCCAGATGTGCTCAGACCCAGGTCCAAGCATGTTTAGACTAAGGTCGGTGCAGCCCCATTGATCTATTGTATGTGCTCAGACCCAGGTCCAAGCATGTTCAGACTAAGGTCGATGCATGTCCTGTAGGTGCTCAGACCCAGGTCCAAGCATGTCTAGAAATAGGTCAATGCAACCCCTTGATCTGTTGTGTGTGCTCAGACCGAGGTCCAAGCATGTCCAGACATAGGTCGATGCATGTCCTGTAGATGCACAGACCCAGGTCCAAGCATGCCCAGACATAGGTCGATGCATGTCCTGTAGACGCTCAGACTAAGGTCTATGCATGTCCTGTAGATGCTCAGACCCAGGTCCAAGCATGCTCAGACTAAGATCGATGCATGTCTTATATGTGCTCAGACCCACGTCCAAGCATGCTCAGACTAAGGTCGATGCATGTCTTGTATGTGCTCAGACCCAGGTCCAAGCATGCTCATACCAAGGTCGGTGCAGCCCCCTTGATCTATTGTATGTGCTCAGACCCAGGTCCAAGCATGCTCAGACTAAGGTCGATGCATGTCTTGTATGTGCTCAGACCTAGGTCCAAGCATGTTCAGACTAAGGTCGACGCAGCCCCCTTGATCTATTGTATATGCTCAGACGCAGGTCCAAGCATACTCAAACTAAGGTCGATGCATGTCTTGTATGTGCTCAGACACAGGTCCAAGCATGTTTAGACTAAGGTCGATGCAGCCCCCTTGATCCATTGTATGTGCTCAGACCCAGGTCCAAGCATGTTCAGACTAAGGTCGATGCATGTCTTGTATGTGCTCAGACCCAGGTCCAAGCATGTTCAGACTAAGGTCGACGCAGCTCCCTTGATCTATTGTATGTGCTCAGACCCAGGTCCAAGCATGCTCAGACTAAGGTCGATGCATGTCTTGTATGTGCTCAGACCCAGGTCCAAGCATGTTCAGACTAAGGCCGATGCATCCTGTGTTCTGTCCCGGTTTCCAACAACTCAGAAAAGATATATTTTGAGTTGCCAAATTAATTCAGAAAAATCTGAAAAATTAGAAAATGATAGAAAACCATGTTAACTACTCACTGTAAAATTTTTGTGCTCACAGAAAATCCACACTCATAGTTATGAGTTATTTTCTATGCATGTGTGGCCTAAATATAAACTTGTTTTCTAAATTATAGAAACCTGCAAATAAAGATTTTTGAAATGCCATTTTGCTTCCGAAAAATCTGAAAAAAAAAATAGAAAACGATAAATGAGTAAGTTGATAATTTTATGTAAAAATTTTGTGTTCATTAAAATTCTGTGCTTGTAATTATGAACTGTTTTATACGCATGTGTATCTTTGAAATAAGCTTGTATCTGTTTTCAAAAATCTGAAACCTATTGTATTCCTGAAATCTGTGGAAAAAATTAAGCCATTATATTGGCTATATAGACACTGCTGCCATAGAAGGGTCTGGAGTCAAACTATAGAAATATCCCTATGGGGAGGCTCAATCTGTTCTGGCCTCGAGGGCACGAGGTGAAATCCTGGAGGTGGATAAATTCCACTAGTTAAGGTGGGAAGGACTTTCCCCAGTTCTGCGCAGTTAACCAAGACTCGTCTCCGTTGCCTAGGTGACCGAGTATCTGTCTGTTCTGACCTTCTAATGGTGGTTTGGGCACTGTGTCTGACCGTATGTTATATGAAATTCTGTCTCTGTACCTGAAACCTGTAAAGGCATATGATTTCTGAAACTATGTAAATTCTAAAATTCTATTTTTCTGAAATCTGCTTCAATCATATACCTTATGCAAAAGTTATTTCTGTTGTTTTGAAATCTGAACAGGAACGTGTTTCATTACAAGAGATAGTTATGAAGATACTTATTTTGTGATTACAGTTTTAAATTCCCAGTACCTTGTTTCATGTTCTAAGCGTTGTAGAATTTTGTAAGCTATGCACCCTCGCAGTAAGTTGGGCATGGACAATAGGATCAGATTTGAATTTAGTGACTTGTTGAGTCTATTCGTAGACTCATGCTTGTAAACATTTTCAGGTGACTCCGCTGGTGAGGACGAGGCATTAGTGCATAGTGACTCTGAACGTGAAGATTTGGTGTAATCGTTAGGATCTCTTTCCCTTTCCAGTTGAGGTGATTGTGTTAGAAACTTTATCACACTGTAATAATGGGTAGTTGTAGGGAATTTTTCATATTTTCAGTTGGACTATTGTGATTTTAAGAAGTGGAATTAACTGATAGGCTTGATATTTTTCTTCCGCTGGTTATTGTTCTCTTTATTTATGTAATTCTTCAACCAGTTTCTGTTCTCTTAGGTCTTTCCCACTGTGGCATCTCTCCTAAATCCAATGAGAGTTGGGAACTGAACTGGATTATAAGGTGGGGTGTTACAGAGACGGTCATGGGAGGACCGTCGCACCGTTTTCCTTTCGACCGGTGGTTTTCGTGAGTTGAGTCTCACCTCCAGTGACCTGTCCACTAGTCGTAGATTTCCTGCGCACGCGGGTGCGGACCCACTTGGGAGTGGTGGAGAGCGAGACCCGGTGAGAGATAATTTTTAGGCTGGTTTCCGTAGGGCCCCTTACCTTTATAGCATGAGTCTGGGTGGGGGAAAACTAGCTAGAGTACCCGACCTAGAGCAGATGGTCTGTGTATGCACACGTAGTTGGGGGCAGAGGACGCGCGCTGAAAAGTGTGACCCAACGTTAAGTAAAACATGAGAAGGACATAAGTTTCAGAACAGATCGAGAGACAAGATTGAGGAAGGAGAACAAATTAAAAAGCCCCTGAACAGGAGACAGAGCGAATGATAAGGAGCCAGGAAACTACAATACCTGCAACCTACACACTGAGCAAACAGATCATACATGTCCTCAAGAAAAAAATGCATAAAACAAAAGATAAATATTTTTTTAGATTTTTTATTTTTTATTTTTTATTTTTAATTTTTTTGGAATTTTTAACATATCTATTTTTTTTAGATTTTTTGCAATGTCTAGTTTTTTTGGAACTTTGACAATATCTGATTTTTTTTATTTTGACAATATTTGATATTTTTTTTGAATTTTTGATAATATTTGATTTTTTTGAATTTTTGACAATATTTAAATTTTTTAAAATTTTTGACAATATTTTAAAAATAGTAATCTATAGCACCCAAAGACGGGCTCGAACTACTGGCCAGGGATCGTCATCCCTCTCCCTTTCATTAAAGATTTCCCTTGAGTAGGGCGTGCATATGAGGGTGGCTCGTCACAACCAACCGCCTCTAAAGAACGGTGTCCCTACTAAGGCCATACCCGGGATACAACCCAGCCTAAGAGAGAGAAGGAGAAGAAAAATTAGAGATAAACTTTATGCAGGATGGGAGACATCAGGATTTGAATTCCTTCCAGGGCACTACCCCTCAAAAATATAGCCTGTTGTGCCGGAACTTTGTTTCTTTGATTTTGAGACCCATATTTATCAGGCACGCATGCGATCGGGCTCATGACGTCCCGCGGGGAACTATACTGCCACTCTTGCCATGCCTTTGATTTCTAATTTTACATATTAATTTGTTATTTTCATTTTAGTAGCCCTTATTGGCTAGATTTAGCATGAAAGCTCATTCTTGAGGGTCAAGACTGCCTTTATTTGAGACCTCTCTCGTATTAGGGAGCGCCTAGATTGGTCATCTCATCCATCAATCTCTTGCCCCTGCACTTGGCCGAGAAGGGAAAAGAATAGACCTTTGTGCATACCCAAAGTATGGCCAAAGTAGCAACGATGTTGCCTCAGAAGAATCGGCTATGGCTTACCGTGAACTATGTGAAAACCATACTTAAAAGGTTACCCTCAACGATCGGGGAAAGAAACTAGACTCCCAGCGCGGAGCTATCACCAGCCTAAGAATGCTGCAGAAGCGACTTCATTTTGACACTTATCTTATCTAAACTTCCTAAACCACTCAACCGTGTTGAGGAACCAGAATTCTAAGCATGCGCAGGAATAACAATAAGAGTAATAGCATATTCTTGCACAAAACGAAGATACCTTGCAAATCCATAGCGTGGAAGTAGCATCCTGAAGCGATCTTGATCGTCAAGCTTTGAGCAGCACGAGCCTTGTTTTCCTCGCTTGACAGGACAAACGGGAGAGGATAACAAGAATTTAAAATTCCTCTACACGGAGGAGCGGCGGACATCATACTGGACGAAGAAGGATAAAAAGGAAGAGAGACGAGGGTTAGAACTCCCTCATTAAGGCGTAGAGACCCTGAAAATAAACAGAGATTAACTGAGATCAAGGCGGACTAAAGCCTCGAAAATAGCAAGAAAAAGGGTGACGACCCCGAAAGGGTGAAGAGGAGTGAGTAGAAAGATAAGAAGAAGAATCATCTGGCGTAGTCAGAGAAGAGGAATGATAATCACCAGACGGGGTTTGGGAAGGAGAATTAGAATCACCCGACAGGGTCGGGGAAGGAAAATTAGAACCCGGAGATATCGGAGGAAAACAATCAGAAGATGTCCCAGGATCGGGATGATGAGAGGGCATAGGCCAAAGTCTAGAATAACGGGAATGTGGAAAACCTGGAGTCCTCGGATGAGAAAAGGAAGAATGGAGGTTCGCATATCCGAGAGGGGAGGAGAGAGTCACTGAAATAAGATTAGAAGAGGGGAGATACACCACCCAAGGGTGGGAACTGAGCAGGAGAAAGGATGAAAGAAAGGAAGAGGAAGAGGAAGATGTGGACCCCCGAGTGCACAAAGGACGACCCTTAAACTTACGCCGCCGCCTCTTCTTGGCAGAAACTTGCTTGTACTAGACCCGCCTGGCGCGGACTTGGACCTTTGGGCTTCTCGACTTGAAATATCTTCTCAAAGTATGAGCCCATCTAGCAGACGGCTTGGCTCGATTATGAACATGCTTCCTCCTTAGGGCGATTGCCCCTAGACACCCGGTGCTAATAATATGTGGACATTCTTGAACAGATAACCCCTCAAATGAATGAATATCAGACAACCACAGAGTTTTATCACTTGGCACTAGCAGCATGAGATTCGGCATTTCCACTCGGCAATCGGGCATGAAGTACAACTCCCTTACTAGAAGAACATGATGAAGCTGAGGGAGTGTAATGTACGGCGTTGACGTGGCCGACTCACCAATAAACCGAGGAAGATTGTATAACAAGTGCAGAATATCCTTGGAAAATCTTAAGAATACGGCCAATTACCCCTTGAACATGGAATTCATCAAGCTCTTGGCGGCCGTATGAGTTAGCACAACTCGGGTAGAGAGCCCTTCTTAGCCAGTAATCTGAACAGCAATGGAGCGAGAGGTAATAAGCGCATCGATAATAAGTCCTCCGGTGAGCAAAGAGATTGCCACCAGTCTCGCTCGAGAAGAAACTGGCACTAATGCAAGGGAGCTCCTCTTAGCAACTGCTCCTTGAAACATAGGCTTATTGGCCCTAAAATAGCCAGGGACCAGGACACATATCGGCATCCGACAGATGAAATCTTGAAGCTTGAAATGTATAACCAGTGAAGCATCATCATGACTCGACCCATTATCTCCATGGGGACCAGACCTGACAGGCACCAAAGGCAGCGTACACCCGCTCCGTGGGGTAGAAGTGGATGGAGAAGTGGAGGGAATGGGCTCGGATGGCGGAGGTGAAGGCTCGGAAGGCACGGAGGCTCCAGCGGGGATGGTGGTGTCAAGTTGTGGCAAAGGAAATGTGGTTATAAAAGGCTCAGGTGGCGGCAAACGCGGAGGTGAAGGCATGGGTGAGGGTAATGGTAAAGGCAAAGGCGTGGCTTGCTCAGGCTCGGGCAAAGGTGATGGCGGAGATAGAGGCGAGGGTGGAAATGGAGGTGGTGATGGAGGCAAAGGGGAAGGTAAAGGGGAAGATCGTGGCACCCATCGTTGGCGTATTGATACAATACGTCGCACGGCGGCGGAAGTGGAGGTATCACTAGCCTGAGCAGAGGCTTGGGTTTGTGGAGGTTGTGGAGACGGGGTAGGAGATGGTGAGGGTAATGGAACAGGTGATGAGGGTGGAGCAGGGGTAGGTAATGTAGTAGGTGATGGAGCGGGTGCAACGCTAGACGATGAATCACAGGGGTGCCCCTAGTCTTGAAGTAACGGAGGTGGCTGTCTGGGTAGTGCTTCTTCCTACTACTTGCTGCGCAGATGTAGAACAACCTTGTGAATTGCGGGCCAATCAATCCTCTTCTGATCTTCCAAGCCGTAAACATAATCCTGGAACTCAGGGCAATCCTCAACAAAATGCCCCTGCTGGTGGTGAAATTCACAGAACTGAAGCATACTCCCCACCGCAGGTCAACAAGGTACAAGTGGAGGGAGCAGCAATGCATGAGTAGCCATCAAAGCCCTGAAAATGTCGATAAAAGACTCCGGCAACGGGGGATGAGGAGCCCGTTTCGGGCAAGGTGGATGCCGAGGGATATGAGGTGAAGTGGAAGGTCGTGGTGATGGATGCGGTGGTTGCGTAGGCAAGAATGCTTGGCTAGTGGTGGAGGGCTTTGGTGATGGCATATGTGGAGCGGGATGAGGGGGTATGTAGACGGCATCTACTTGCTCGGGGTGTGGTGTTCCCATGACCGGAGGTGGAGACACAGGCGGAGACACATGAGGGTACGAATAAGCGGACGACTGACTCATGGAGGGCTAACTTGCGGAAGTGTGCGGGTATGTAGAAGCAGAAGGTAGACTCGTGGAGGTTTGACTCGCGGAGGTTTGATACGTGGAGGTTTGATACGTGGAGGTGGATGTGGCGTAAGGCTGACTCAAGGAGGGTTGACTCATGGGAGCATAGGGTTGGCTTGTGGAGGGTGAGGTGTAAGTGGAGGTGGATGGTGGAGACTCGGGGTCAAGGGAACCTTGGATTTGTTGACGAACAAAGCGGGCTCGGCTATAAAGTTGTCGTCAAGAGATGATATCATTCAAAGATAAGATAAACCGATACTCGGGCGTTGCATTGGAAATGAGCATCTTGGTTTGTTCTTGCTCCAGAATGTGCCCCGGGACTTGTGCGGTGAGGCGACACCAGCGGTCGACAAAGGTACAGAAATCCTCTTCGGGCTTCATCTTCTCATGGGCCAGATCCACCATAGAATACCTGGGCCCAACCTGATCCTGATATTGTTGAAGAAATTTCTCTTGAGCTACTTGAAAATTCACAACCTACTCTTGTGGCAATGAGAAGAACCAATCCCGAGCCGGGCCTTCCAATGATAGACCGAACAGATAGGCCATCAAGCGTTGGTCATGTCAAAACTAGACCGACTCATAAAGAAACTCTTTCAAGTGCACATATGGGTCACCGACTCAACCATAACGGCGATATGCAGGAATTTGAGAAGATGGCGGGAGCCGAAGATTTTGAAATGTAAAAGGGACACTTAAGGAGGACTTGGGATCAATTTGACGTTGAAGTTCATCAAGCTGTCGTTAGGTTTGAGCAATCATCTCCTGGGTAGGGAGAGATCGAGAAGAATACGGGCCAGCCTGAGCAAGAGATTATGAATCTGAACCAGGATGATAATGGGCCGAATGAGAGGATGTGGGCTGAGAAGAGGAGAAGCCCATTCCAGGAGTGGAAGGGTGAGCAGGCCTGGAAGAGACATTAGCATAAGGACCCATTGGGCCAGCAGCATAAGGAAAAGAAGAATAAGGCCCATTAGAAGAATAAGGCCCGTTAAAATGATGAGGCCCATTAAGATGGTTTGCAATAAGGCGTTAGGCCTGGGCCGGGTCCATTTGGCGAACAAGGCATGATAGATGGGCCATGAGATTAGCTTGTTCTTCAGATGGGTCGGAGGGATCACGGGAAGATGGGCCCATGTGGGAAGAGGATTCCACGCGGGAATAGGAAGAAAATTAGGAAGAATGATGGTACAAGGGGTTGGAATGATGCTCCATGAGGGCAAATGGAGACTTAAAACAAGAATATCAAGGAGAATGCAGGTGGGGAAGTAATGGCTTAATTGTCATGAAAACAAGAGGGGGCTGACCCACTAACGCAAAGATCAAGGAGAAAATAGACTTAGGACAATGGATTAGACAATGGACATACAAAATGGGCTATCCTAAATGGGCCTAACAACAAAAGAATATGTGGATGATGAAGGAATGCAACACAAAAACCACTAATGGGCCTGGACAAGTCCAAACAACACAAACAATGTAATATGAGAGTTTTCACCCAAGCCAAACAAGTTAATATGATGGGAAATATTTTAGGAGTTTTAATAGACCTTTTAATGATTTGAATTAAGAATAATTCCCTCAAGATAGGAATCTCATGGCCCTCTTTGTTTGGAGGGTAGGTTAAAGAGAATAACTTAACCAAGGGTTGAGTATTCTAAAAAGTAGATCATTTTACTTTGATTGGAAAATAAGAATTGTCTTGAGAATTGGGAAAAGGTTAAACATGTCCTTGTTCTAGCTTTTTGGTGGAACAAGTAATCCTGAGATAAACCAGAATAACAGCCTATCCCATGGGATATCATGTATGAGTAATCAAATAGATTAGGTTAACTTTTAATGATTTATCCTGGTTTATCCAACCTTATCCCCCAAACAAAGAGGGCCTATGGGAATAAGGTCCGGACTTTGGGTTGACTAAGGTTTACTCCCTCACACGTATGCAAATGCAAAACTATGGGTGGAAAAGGTACAACCGGCCCGGCGTCCGTGTGGGAATCCACGGCTCACGGGGACTTACGAAGGTCCCAGGTAAGATCACCTAGTCGACTCCAAGGAATATGGAGGCGAGAGGGTCACTTACCAAGGTAGGAATGCAACTATATGAATGAAGAATGCATGGCCCTATGTGCACCGAAGTGCATGCAAAAATCTAGCATAAAAGTGAAAAATGAGGGTAAGATTTAATTATGCAAACACAATGATATGAGTGCAAACAATATATGGGGACGAAGATAATACGAAGGACAACAAGGCAGGACCAGGAAACAACACAATCGGGGCCCGGAAGGAAAAGAAATCATCAATACAAAATGTACCTGTGAATCTGCCCATGAACCTGCATGCAGATTTTATGCACAAAATACAAAAATGGAGACAAAATTTGACTATGCAAACGTGACCCAAATGATGCAAATAAACTATGGATGGAAAGACAATACAAAGGTCTATCCAATGGGCCCAAGAACAAGACAATCCGACCTCGGGAGGTCAATTAGCAAAGACTTACATGTGAACATGTCCCTTCCTGCAGACTTTATGCAGAAAACTTAAAAATGATGACAATATTAGATAATGCAAATGTGACCCAATTAATACAAATAGTATATGGATGGAAAGACAATACAAAGGGCTATCCAATGGAACAAAAATCAGCGCAATCGGACCCCGGGAACGAAAGTTATGCATCAACGAACAGGGCCCTGTGAGCACGCGTGCAGAACTGTCAGAATCCATAAGTGGTCTACCAAATGATTGTTTCTTATCCCTTGCGGTCTACCAAATAACCGTTTGGCTACCACAAAGGCCCTGGCGGTCCTGTGATGACAGCTTGTGGTGTCTAGAGGGCCTGAAGGCGACCGCAAGGCTCGGATAGACCCAAAAATGCCTAGAACAGTGAGAAAATGAAGGGAAAGCTATCTAAACATGCACATGCACACACCCAACTTACAAAAGAGCATGAAAACAAATGTGATGGACACTAGTTGTCCCACCGTGATTGCCACAAAACTAGGTTGTTGATGTTTATTCCACCCCCGCCCCCATTAACTAACTATGCATGTATCACATGAACGTGAACAAGCATGAACCGCCATGAACAAAGGGCGACGAAGATGAAGATACTGACCGTGATCGCCACTAAGGATTAACAACGTCGAAGGGATGAAGGGATGGAAGAAACGGCGCTGAGTACCTTGGAAAGGGGTAAAGACTTGATCGTGCTCAAGAGACGGGTGCGGGGAACGATGTGGATTCAAACCTCTTCTCCTTCCAGCCGGCTAGAGAAAGAAGGCATCACATTGTATTCATGCTCTCCTGCAAAATAAAGATCAAAACATAAGAGAAAAATCCATTAGAACATGCATGTGTAGTATCAATCCCGCAGTGATAAAATAAGCGTAGAAATTGAGGGAGAACGCACCGGGGGAGGGTTTTTAACCCCTGTGGAAGGGTGGAAATAATAGGTGTGTGTGTTGTGATGAGAATAAGACAAAGATATAGAGAAATCACGCAGCACAACTGCAGGAAATGTGCATGCAATATGAAGATAAGTGTAGACAGAGTGCAGAAAATAGATATTTGTGATGATTTGTGAATTTGGGAGGGGGAGAATTAAGAGTAGAGATGATGAAAACAAGCCCTTGAGCGTGGAATAGAAAGCCAATACTTCCCACTTCAGGCCAGGGTCGAAGAGACGGGATGACGTTGCAGCATGGCTTCGCCCCGAACCAATATAGAGTCCCCCTTCGCGTTCTGCGAACCTGGGTGCTTTAAATAGGAGCAGGAAACTTCTGGAGATAGATCCGAGATAAACACCCAATTTCGGAGATATAGATGCATAAACCTCAAGATAATAGTAGGGATAAGAGTCCTAGATCAATTAGAGTCAATCTGGAAGCTTCTTCTCAGAGAAAATAGATCAAACAAGGTCTCCAAAGAGTCCCACGGCAAAGAAATCAGAGCTCAGGAAGTTCATGACTCTCTGTCTGGCAAACAGTCTATCGTACGACTGCATACGGATGAAAACGGTCTAGGAAGGACCGCATGGTTATGGAAAATGGTCTAGGGGGTGACCGCAAGGCTTCAGGGGTGAAACGGGACGATTTCGGACAAGTTTGGGGCCAAACGGTCTAGTGAAGATCGTTTTCCATGACCTAGCGGTCTTCCCAGGACCGCTAGACTGCTGGAGAAAAATTTCTGGGTAGACTTTTGTAGACACGCTATTTTCGTATTTTTCGCTGGTAAATCTCATATTACATCGTGATGCCCCAAAGTGGCTTACGCGATTGATTTATGTGGGTGATTAGTCATTTTTTTAATTTTACATAAGAAAAATATAAAAATATGAAAAAATAATAAAAAAGGTTATAAAAATACAAAAAATGAGAAGTTTATAAAGAAAAATACAAAAAATAGGAAAAGCTTAAAATATATATATACAAAAACAAAAATCAAAAAAATATGTAATCATTAAGAAATAAAAATAAAAATACAAAAAAATAAGAAAACCTTATAAAAATTTTATAATAATAATAAACTGGAATATATACACGTGAGCTTGTAATATATATAGTGTTGTAAATATATATAGCAATATGTAATAAATATAAATGTATAATATATATACATTGTTGTAAATATGAACATATATATATGCTTACTTTAATTAATTCATATCCTAATTACTTTTTTATCTTTTCATCCTAACTCACGTACATACCCTTGTTATCTCACCTCACCCTACTTTGTTTCTTCTCTCTCTCTTTCTATCATTTTCGTCCACCTCATTCCCTCATCCTAACTCTCTCAAGTCCCTCTCTTATCTCCACCTCCCTCTAGCCTAATATCTCCCCAGCAGCCGGACAAAGGGAATATTTCCCTTTCACATCTCTCTACTCCATGGCCCACCCCATTGTAACCCACACACACCCACCTCTCTCTTCCCCTCTCTCTTGCACTCTCTCTCAATCTCTCCCTGAGTCTTTTTTTTTGTTTGTTTTTACCTTTCTCTTCCTCTCTCTCCTCTTGATCTGGCCATATCTCTTCTCTTTCTCTCCCTCTCCCTCTCTTCCTCTGTTAGCCGCAGACCTCCCTCTACTGCCACTGCCACCCCGTCCGCTTCCACCACGCCGGCAACCGCCCAACCAGCCCACTCCAGCTCCCTCTTGCATGCAATCATCTTCCCGGCAGCCACGTCCCTGGACACCCCCGACGTCTCCACCTGCACCGCCGCCGTCGTCCGCCTTCACCGCAGCAAGCCCCCGCTGTCCACGTCGTCACCGTCGCCAACCACCGCGCCAACCGCCGCGAGCTCGCCGGCGACCCTCCTCGGGCCCTCTTCCTCGCTAGCCGTTGTCTGCTGCTGCACCTCCCGGCCGGCCACCGCTGTCGACCTCCTCTGCCTACATCGCGAGCACGCCTACTCCACGCCTTCGATAGCCCCACACCATCTGCAAGACGCCGTTGCTTCCACGCTAGCCGTTGTCTGCTGCTACACCTCCCGGCCGACCACCGCTGTCGACCTCCTCTGCCTGCACCGCGTCGCCTAGATCGTCGCCCAGTCGCCAGCCACACTCCTTGCATCACAAGTCCCCCACGCACGCCGCCTGCACCGCGAGCACGCCTACGCCCCGCTTCCACGACGCCCCCCGCCGTCTGCACCGGCTCGTCACCGCTCCGACGCCGGACGCCGCAGCCCGTCACCACCGCGACTGCACTGCCCGACACCACCGCCCGACCACCTCCCTGCACGCCCTCCGGACGCCCACGGCAGACCCCCCCCTCGCCGTGCCTGCACCACCGCGACCGCTGTCGCCGTCGTCTTCCTCCTCCACCTCCCGTCTTCTCTTCCTCTCCCTCACGCTCTCACTTTCCTCTCTCTCTCTCTTTTCCCCCCCCTCTGTCTTCCTCTCCTCCCGCCGTGTCCCGGTCTCTCTCTCTCTCTCTTAATCTCTCACGGCCTCTCTCGCCCCCGCCGTCTCTCTCTCTCTCCCTCTCTCTCCCTTTCGTCTGCCCCTCTCTTTCTCCCCCTCTCGTCTGTCTCTCCCTCTCTCCCCACTCTCTGCCCTCGCCGTCTCTCTCTCTCTCCCTCTCTCTCCGTTTCTGTCACTCTCTCTCTCCCCCTCTCGTCTGTCTCTCCCTCTCCCTCCTTCTCTCTCCCTCTCGTCTCTCTCTCTCTCTCCTCCCCACTCGTCTGTCTCTCTCTCTCCTCCCCACTCTCTGCACTTTCCCTCTCTCCCCTCCCCACCGTCTCTCTCGTCTGTCCCCCTCTCTCTCCTCTCTCCACCCCATCCGATCTCTCTCTCTCTCTTCATCGATCTCTCTCTCTCTCTCTCATTTTATTTCATTTCATTTTTTTCTCTCTCCCTCACTCTCTTTTTCTCTCTTCCTCCCACCGTCTCTGTTCTCTCCCTCTCTCACTCTCTCTCTCCTCTCACCCCCCCCCCCTCTCTTTCGATCTCTCTATCTTCCCATTTTTTATTATTTCTCTAGTTCTTTTTTTTTCTGTTTTCTTACTCTTCTCTCCCTCTCTCAGTTCGTCTGTTTCCTCCCCCCCTCTCATCTCCCTGTTCTCCCGATCTCTCTCTTTCCCATTTTTATTTTTTTCTTCTCTCTCTCCAGCGTGTCATTCTCTCTTCCCCCTCCTCTGTCTTTATTATAGTATTTGTATATTAGGTATAAATAATTATGTATATTATGTATTAATAATATATATGTATTAAATATAGTTATTATATGGTATTTAGTACTTAATAGATTGTAAGTGATATGTATATATACCAACTATATATATATCTATCTCTTATTTTTACACACCTATATATATTGCACATATATACTTAATTAAAGTTTTTTTTACGTTTTACAGAAAAATCTCCAAAAAAAAGAGAGTTTTCTCTCTTCCTTCTCTCTTTCAAAGATGTTTATTTTGGGCTATTTTTATTGTATAGATAGATATATTTCCATATAATTATATATATATAGACCACATATATATATTGTTGTATATTTATATATTTGTATTCGCACACACACTTAATCGTTCTTAAATCTTTGCAGAAATAAAAGTCGAAGTCCCGGCCCAATTAGCTCTCCCACGTGTTCCCGTGAAAGCCGTCTCGTCCCACCGCTCACCCCGTGCTTGCATTACCATCAGCGGCTTTATTTTTTATTGTTATTATTTTATTGTATATTTTGTTTGTTATTCAGTTATTAGTGTCTTATTCTCATGAATTGTTATTATATCACTTGTCTAACTTAATTTTATTTTCTGTTTGTTTATTTTGCAGGGTAACCAACTTAAGGCCCCCTTCTTCGACCAGTCGAACGAAGAGGAAGAAGGAACCCACGCAAATCCCGCGATAAAGGCCAAGCAATCAATCAACCAGTTCGGGGCCCACGGTCCCTGGCGATCACACCACCAAACGCGTGCTTGTAGTAAATTTTATTTTCTGTCTATAATACCCGCGGATAGCTAAATCCCGGGTCTGTTTGTACTATAATCGGCTGCGGTGAGTCATTTCACCGTAGTCATTTACTTTTTGCACTTCCTTTCTGCACCTGTTATATTACTGTTAAAATCCCGCACGGATCTATATCCTGCGGCGGTCTGCTTATCGTTTATATTCATGTTATTATTATTATGTGAGGAGTGATATGCCGTTCCAAATTCCGAGTTCACGTATGTCTTTGTGTCCGCCAACTTCTACTACGTAGAGTCCCAGGTTCGCACTCGGTATATAGAAAGCTGCCCTCGGAATGGTAGGTCACACCTACCGGGAAGGGGTTCAGTTTACGTGAGAGGGTCTTCGGATCCCGTTCTCCGCCCTGTACCGAGGTCCGGTAAGTCTAGGCTCCACGTCCTCGTACAGAGTGACCTTTCAGGTCATACTCTCTGCCGTCTTTTCTACATCATCCTTTTTACGCACGCGTTTTCATTTTCATCATTTTTACTCTTTCACTCAGAGAGGGAGAAACCCCATCTCTCTCTCTCAGTCCACCACGTGACGCGTTCACATCTCTGGCGATCACGGTGGGACCTGCTTTTTGCTTTTTTGGTTACCCACAAGCTTTCGGCACCCACGTGTGCCCCTCCTTTTGACACCCACGTGTGTCCCTCCTTTCGGCACCCACGTGTGCCTTCCCTATTGCGCCCACGTGCGCTCACTCCCCTCGTGCACCTCGTGCACTCCCCCGGTCCTTCGTGGTTACTTGAGAGGTTAACGTTGTCTCGTGCACCACGTGCACTCCCCTCTTTCGGCACCCACGTGTGCCCCTCCATTTAGCACCCACGTGTGCTCCCCATTATTCGGCACCCACGTGTGCCCCTCCATTTAGCACCCACGTGTGCTCCCCCCCCCCTGTGCTCCCCTCCATTTAGCACCCACGTGTGCTCTCTTCTGTTTGGCACCCACGTGTGCCCCTCCATTTAGCACCCACGTGTGCTCCCCTCCACTCGGCACCCACGTGTGCCCTTTCTTATTGCGCCCGCGTGCGCCACATCATCCCCCTCGTGCACCACGTGCACTCTTATAGTCTTTTCTGTTTTTCCAAGTGGTCTACGTGTTTCGGAAAGAAGAACGACCATATCTTACTCTATCTGTTCATTGTTGTTATATCCTTGTTATATCACTGTTATCCCTGTTATATTTGTGTGTTTATTCTTGTTATATCTGTTTTATATATCTTTCATTCAGTATTGCATTTCATGCATCTACCCCTTTATTTTACTTTTCTAAGGATTAACCTTTCTCGGTGAAGGAAGGACTCTCCGTCGGGAATTCCTCTCGACGGACTAGAATCTCCTCCATCGAGACCTCCGTAAGTCCCCGACATCGAAGGATTCCCTCTTCGTTCACTAGACAGGTTGTACCACTGAAGTACCCTGAAGTTAGTTACCTATCCGTGGTGAGACGAGTGTCCCTAGTTGACACGGCGGTAAAACCAAGGTGTAACTAGGATTTTTGCAAATTTTGTGTGAATATTTATATTTGTTAAAAAGACAAAAAAAGAGGTAAAACAAAAACAAAAAAGTGGCGTAAGATCATCCACTTGTTTGGTAATCTTTGATATTTGTCTGTTGGTGTATGCTTTTACGTTCTGGAAAATTACAACAATGGCCCACGATTCTCTCGAAGAAAACCAATCAGGACGTGGTCAGTCAATTGACCCACGTGTCCACGCAATGGACTCAGGCCCTTCTCGTGAGACCTCGCAAGAGGTTCCCGCTGTTTCACGGGAAGTAGCCCCACCTAAGGACATCTTTTCCCTGTTAGGTGTCCTCGCCAGTACGCAGCTCAGCCCTGAGCAACTTCTAGCCTTTCAGGCTATTTTAAAGGGGAAATCTGTTGCTCCCCCTCCTCAGGAGTCAACTCCGGCTCCCACATCCTACCAACAGCCGCTCCAGGCTACCACTTTTCCATCATATGTACATGACGTTCCTTCTTCCTCATTTCAAGGACAGGCGAGTCAACAGCCTGCCTCTTACCAATCTCCCCTTCCACAATCTCAAGCCCCTGTCATCCTTCATACGGTACCCCAAACGGGTCCGTCCACTAGTGGGCTACCATACCCTTCTGGTTCAGGATTCCCTTCTCAGGCCCTTGGCAGGCCCTCTCAGCCTCAGTGGCAGGCCCAATCTCTACCTGCTGAGGACCTCACTCAGTCCCTCCTCAACAAATACAATGAAATGAACGAGGAGTTCCGAAATTTCAAGAAAGAGGCACATGGGAAGTCTGTCCCTGACATTTCCCTGCCAAATCTCCCCATATTTCATCTTCCTCCCTCCGAAATGCCTACATACCGTAGGTATAACGGCACGGGAAATCCTTATATTCACATCAAGGATTTTATGTATGAATCTTCCTCATGGCAGAACGATCCAAAATCCCTGGCTTACCTTTTTCGGAAATCATTGGATGGTCCCGCCCTAGAATGGTTCTATTCACTAGAGCCGAGTGAGGCTGGAGATTTTGAAATTGTCAAAGCCAAATTCATACAGAAGTACCGGGATAGGGTCGGTCCCTCCCTTTCTATCACCGACCTAGTTGCTGAGAAAATGAGGTCAGATGAGGATTTTGTCCAGTATGCTGATAGGTGGAGGTCTCTGGCCGATAAAATAAAGGATACCCTTTCAGAACCCGAGCAAGTCAAGATGATTGTGTCTAATGCAACCCCGCAGTTTAGACACATTTTAGCCATGAATAAGCTTACCACGATGGAGGAACTTTATGAGAGGGCTCGGTATATCCAGACCCAATTAAAAGATTCTCCCATCATGCACATGTTTGAACCTCCAAAGCCAAGGGTGTTTAAGAAGACGGGCACTGGTGTCCAAGGAGGAACAACTGAGGGAGTCGTCATAAACGAGCAAGTGAGTGTGCTTGGCGGCCCCAACCAACCAGTTAACCCAAGGCCTCCTCAGGTTTCACGACCTCCCTTTCAACAAGGTCCACCTCTTTATCGTCCTCCACCCCAAAATAACCCCCTTCAAAATAACATGCCTCAACCCTTTCATCCCCAGCAACAACAACAACAACCACAACCTCAGTATCACCAAGTTCCACCCCCAGGAAATTACGGCCCACCACAACAACGGATGAGGCCCATTGGACCCAAAAGAGCCCATTATCCACCATTGCCCGAGGCATTGCCAGATATTTTTAATGCCCTCATGGCTGCCAACCTACTTACTTTGCCCAAAGAAAAGTTTGCATGGCCCCCAAATGCTGATACCTCCAGGTACTGTGTCTATCACAGACAGCCGGGTCATACGGTGGAGAATTGTTTCAACTTCAAAGATTACATTTACGACATGAATGATCTCGGTGAAATCGATTGGGATGAAATGAGGCGATGCATCGCCACCCTAAAGGCCAGGAGACCTCCGCCTAGGCCACAGTTACCACAACAACCACATCAACAACAACAGCCTCAGCAGGCCCCACAACAGCAGCCTAATATGGGCATTATCCATAATCCGCTTCCGGAGCACCAACAGCCCAACTACCAGGTTAATCCGATTTCCTCCTTCTCAGAAGTTGGAAGAGAGCAAACCTATCATTTAGAAAGCACCTCTGTCCTTGCTACCAATCATACCACCAATCAGCCTCCTCGTCTCCTTCGAACATCATCTTCTTACCATTCAACCCCCTCACAACCCCTATTTGGTCCTTCTCCTGTTCCACAGCCATCACGCCCTCTTATTCGTACCCCTATCGTCAATTCACCGTTAGTCCATCACCAAAGACCATCTCCCACTCCTTTTTCACCCCTAAGTCCCATGATCACTTCTTATTCCTCTAATTTACCATCTACCTCTATCGCACCTTTACCCCCGCCTTCTAATCTTTTTACCGCCTATTACCCGTATGACACACCATCCACCTCTACCCCCATTGAACCTCCTCCTCCACCATCTAAACCTCTTATCAGTCACCATTCATCTGAGGTTTCCTCTACTTCCACTATACCCCCTCCACCATATAAATCCCTTATCATCCACCATTCACCCGAGATTCCCTCTACTTCCCCTATTCTTTCACATTCTAAACCCCTTATCATCCGTGATTCACCCGAGATTCCTTCTACCTCTACTATACATCCGCCAAGCAAACCCCTAATCAAAACCCCTACACCCATCATAACCCCTATCCCACCAACCATTCCTCCACTATTACCCCTTAAACCCTTGTTAAAGTCCACACCCAATACCATAGAGGTGCAACAAGACCCACAAGCAATGGTGCTCCGGAGTGGAAGGATGTTCCACCGGGTGTTTCCCCAGAATAGTCAGGCCCCTGAACAATCTCAACCTCAGAAAGATAAGGAAGAGCAGTCAGAAGAGTCTATCCCTGGGACCCAGTATGATTTGCTAAAACATCTGGATAAGACGCCTGCCCGTATCTCCATCCTTGAGCTGATTAAAAGATCTCCATCTCACCAAGAAGCTTTAAGGGAATATCTCCAAAAAGTCATGGTGAACGAGGATCTCCCTGTGGAGAAAATCTCGGCAGTCCTGACGCCCACTGATACACAACCGCCTATCATGTTTCACAATCACGAGCTTGCCCCCAAGGAAGCTCGAAATATGCGTTGTGTATTGCGGTAAAAATCAATGGCGTGTCGTTGGATCCGTGCCTAGTGGACACGGGCGCGTCTATAAATGTGATTTCCCCGAGTACTCTCCAAGCATGTGGGGTCATGAAGAACAACTCATGCCTTCCTCAATCACAGTCACGGCCTACGACAACAGTAAGAGGCCGCCAATGGGGATGATTGCCCTCAATGTAGAACTAGGTCCTGTATCAGTCTTTACGGAATTTCATGTCCTTGATATGGATCCCACTTTCAAGGCTATACTAGGCCGTACCTACATTGAAGCTATGAATGCTGTACCATCCACCAATCATCAGTGTTTGAAATTTCCATACAAAGGATGGATTATCAAGGTAATGAGCATGCCCCTCTGTTCTACGGTGGATGCAATCACCACCTCTTTGCCTTCGGTCTGGCCGACTCATCGGCCCATACTATCCTTGTTGGATGTGTATGACCCCTGTCGTGCTCCCTTCAGACAACAAAAGCCATTCCCTTTGTCAAACTCACGTCTTCCCTTCCGCTCCAAAGGATGGGAGATTATGAGAAATATTGGCTACCAAGATGGCAAAGGTCTAGGGGCACAACTGCAAGGAAGGCTGAGACCACTCCAAAAGATAAAGCCAATCCATAGAGCTGGCTTGGGTTTTAAGGGGCCATTCGAATCAGACGGCAAACCCCTCACTTGGACTTTGTCCTCACATTTCAAAAAGGGGCCCATCGTCCAGATGGGAGATCCTCCACTGGAATCACCTGGGGGGTCACGGGATGTGTTTTTAGCTCAAGGATGTTCAAGGATCCCTAAAAGAGGAAAGATTGTCCACCTGGATTGTGAATGGTATAAATGGTTTGACATACCAGATATATCCATTGCACTGGAAAGAATGTTCTCACCTCCACATCTAGAAGGGTCGTCTTGATCTCCGAAATGCCAGGGACACCATCACACTTGCCAGAATGTCAAACCCTCCTCGCCAAGAGGATGTTGTCATCGACGGGTCATCATCCGTCACCAATATTGTCACCGACGGCTCATTAGCCGTCATCTTTTCTATCCACATATCACAGCCTTTGTTGTTGTCTCCTTCCTGGGCCAGACAGTTGTCTGATGATCTTCCCAGGTCCCCTTCTTTACTCATATACCTACGTGGGTTTCTTAACTCACGTCAGGTTTTCAATCACGATCTGCTCTACAAGCTACACAACCCTCTAGCTCTAATTTCCGTTTCACCTCCTCCAATTTCTTTGCATTGTTTTGTTATTAAAAATGAAAACGAAAAAAAAACGTCAATTTCCCAACTCCCCAACAACGCATCTTTGTTGAGGAAACATCCTATATCTCCCATGAGTGTGCCCCGACTTACGGGCCACTCATTCAAGGTCCCCTGAGTGACCTTTTCTTCCCCTCGTCTGAGGGGTCCTTCCCTGTACATTCTTCGCTATCCTCTTTAGCTTCTTCTTCTTCTGTAAATAATGTGTGTCAGGTTAGGAATAAGTCAAGGGTAGTGCCCAAGAAGAAATCCAAGGGTAAGCAGATCCCTCGGCGGTTCCTTTTAGATTTAGCCGATAGGTGTCAAGCCCTTCTAGCCATTCCTCAATTGCTAGAAAATCCTATCCAATTGCCGGAGATAGAATGTGAAAATGATGGTGTGATTGATGAAGGGTACGGGGTTTATGAAATCACCGATGATGAGTACCCCGTTGAAGAAGATGACGAAGAATATGAGGATGCGGCCGACGCATATGCTAGTGGAATGAGCAGATTTGACGAGCCGTCAGCCGCTGTAGAAGAGTCTACCAAAGAGATTAACCTGGGAACTGAGGAAGACCCTAGGATTGTCCTCATAAGCGATAATTTACCATCATCTGACGAAGAGGCATTAATTAAGGTTCTCGAGGATTATAAGGACACGTTTGCATGGAGCTATGAGGATATGCCAGGATTGGATTCTACTCTGGTCGAGCATCGTCTCACTCTCAAACCAGGATCCATCTCGGTAAAGCAACGGTTAAGACGTTTTCGCCCACAAATGGCTTTAAAAATGAAGGAAGAGGTCGACAAGCTCCACAAAGCTAGGTTCATAAGAGTCGTCCTTTATCCTCAGTGGGTCGCAAACATTGTCCCGGTCATGAAGAAAGATGGAAAAGTGAGAATTTGTATTGACTTCCGGGACCTTAACCGTGCGTGTCCGAAGGATGATTTCCCTTTGCCTCATATTGATGTGTTGATTGATAACACGGCAGGATATGAAACCCTTTCATTCATGGATGGATTTTCTGGATATAATCAAATCCGTCTGGCAGAAGAAGATCAGGAGAAAACCTCATTCACTACTCCCTGGGGAACTTACTGTTATGTGGTCATGCCATTTGGACTGAAGAACGCTGGAGCCACTTACCAAAGGGCTATGATGGCAATATTCCATGACATGATGCACATATATTTGGAGGTATATGTGGATGATTTGTTGGTAAAATCCAAAACTAGGGCGGAACATCCCGAGGTCCTTGCAAAGGTGTTGCAAAGATCGCGTGAATTTAATTTGAAAATGAATCCAAAAAAGTGCGTGTTTGGTGTATCATCGGGCAAGTTACTTGGCTTCATTGTGAGCAAAAGGGGTATTGAGATAGACCCCAACAAGGCTAAGGCGATTAGGGATATGCCACCCCCGAAAAATCTGAGAGAAGTTCGAGGATTAATCGGGAGATTGCAGTTTATCCGTCGCTTTGTGTCGCAACACTCGCAAAGGTGTCGGCCCTTCTACGAGTTGACCAAAGCAGGGACCAAATTTTATTGGGATTCCAAGTGTCAGAATGCTTTTGACGGATTAAAGGAATATCTGGCCAACCCGCCTGTTCTCACTCCACCTATTCCAGATAAGCCTTTGATCCTATATATCTCGGTCCTAGACGACTCTGTGGGAGCCGTCCTGGCACAAATCAATGAGGAAGGCAAGGAACGGGCAACCTATTACTTGTCCAAACTCCTCAACCCCTGTGAGCGAAAGTATACTGCCATGGAAAGGACCTGTGCCGCCCTTGTGTGGGTGGTACAGAAATTGAAACATTACTTTCTGGCTCACGAAGTCCACTTGATTGCTCGGATGAATCCTATCAAATTTCTCTTGGAAAAGTCTGTCCTTACTGATAGGCTAGCACGTTGGCAAAGTTTTCTATCTCAGTTTGACATCACCTATATTCAACAAAAGGCAATCAAAGGCTATGCTATAGCCGAGCATCTCGCTCATCACCCTCTCCCCAAGTTTGACCCTGTTCAATCAGAGTTTCCAGATGAGGAACTAATGTCCATTACCCAGTCTGATGATCCCATGTGGACATTATATTTTGATGGAGCTTTGAATTCCCAGGGGAGAGGTATTGGCATTGTCCTTTTGTCACCTGAAGGTGTCGCTATCCCAGAGGCATTCCAGCTCTCATTTCCAGTCACCAACAACGTGGCTGAATACGAGGCTCTTCTGGCAGGTCTGAACCTTGCCTATTCCTTCTGGGTCACTGAATTACGAGTCATAGGTGATAGTCAACTTATCCTTCGCCAAGTGCTCACCAAATATCGCACTCGCGATCCCAAGCTCAAGCCATATCAAGAGCTTACTGTTGCTTTCGCTAAACTGTTCACTAAGTTGGTCTTTGTCCATGTTCCTCGCAATCAGAACATTCTCGCCGACGCCCTTGCTTCGTTGGCATCATCATTAAGGTTTCCTCTGGGCAGAAGGGCTCTGTCCGTTTCTATCCACAAGCTTATCCTCCCTGCTATTCACAACCCTTCCTATTTAAGGGTTCAGGAGGAAATGTCAAAGATGGCTCAAGATAGAGAAGTCGCTGAGAAGAGGGAAATTATGTTGGTCGAATTGGAAGAAGAATTGGCTGATGAGGAGAAGCCATGGTTCTATGAGATTGTTAAATATTGCAAAGACCAGTCTTACCCTGAAGAGGCAACAGCAGAAGATAAGAGGGCCATAAGAAGAGTAGCCCAGAGGTACACATTGGTTGGAGGATTGCTATACAAGAGAAGCCTCACTGGTGTTCTTCTAAGGTGTCTTGATGATGATGAGTCTTGGAAGTGTGTAGAGGAAGCACACTCAGGCGTGTGCGGTGGTCATGTGAATAGCCAGATGCTTGCCAAGAAGATCCTTCGGCAAGGCTTTTACTGGCCCACCATGGAGGAAGACTGTGCTGTCTATGTCCGTAGGTGTGTCAAGTGTCAACTTCACGCCGACAAGATTCATTCCCCATCTTCCTCTCTCCATCCAGTATCCTCCCCATGGCCTTTCTCCATGTGGGCATTTGACATCATCGGTCCTCTTGGTGATCCTAACTCCCTTACTAAACAAAAATCCTTCATCCTCACTGCAACGGAGTACTTCACCAAATGGGCCGAAGCTGAAGCCTATGCAGAAATCAAGGCATCCACAGTCTGCAAGTTCATCATGAAGAACATCATCGCCAGGTTCGGCATTCCCAGAACTATCATCACCGACAATGGGCCACAATTCATCTCTCAGGATCTTCAGGACCTCTGCCAAAGGTATAAGATTGCATTGCATCATTCATCACCATATTATCCACAAGGCAATGGCCAAGCAGAGGCTACGAATAAAACACTGATCAAAATCATAAAGAAAACTTGTGAGTCTAGCAGATTCTCGGATTGGCCAGAGAAGCTTATCGAAGCTCTATGGGCCTATCGCACTTCAATCCGAACTCCTACTGGGCAAACTCCGTTCGCCCTCACTTACGGGATGGAGGCGGTAGTTCCGTATGAGATTCTGATTCCCTCTCTGAGAGTACAATTGGACAAGGACCTTCCCCTCGATGAACGTCGCGATTCTCTCCTTGCCCAGTTGGAACTCTTAGACGAGAAACGTCTGGTTGCTGCCGAGCATGCTCGCGTCTACCAAAATAGACTCGCACGTTTTTACCAGAAGAAGGTTATTGAGAGAAAGTTCAAAGTTGGTGAAATGGTAGTGAAAAGAATTTTTGTAAAACCTGGCGGGCCGCGTTCTAAGCTCCAACCCAATTGGGAAGGACTATACGTGGTTCAGGCTGTGCATCCTGACAACGCCTACAGGCTAGTCAATGCTGAAGGAGTTGAGTTATCCCATCTTTTGGAATGGGCTTTACCTTAAGAAGTATTACCCTTAGATAGGTGTACATACTGTCAAAGACAAAAAAATTGAAAACAAAAACAACAAAATAATGAAAAATAATGAAAACCACAAAAATTTGTACATGAAAACAAAAAAGAAAAGATCAAAAAAATAGAAAATTTAAAATGCTGATGTTTGGAGACCACCATGGAATCAAGTTACTGCATCTTACCTCCATGTCAAGATAGGGCCCATTAAGGCTTGGTAGGTCTCAGGTCTTGGTTTGCCAGAACCGTGGAGACCCCTGTCCGGCCAGTTCGGCCTATGCCCCCTCAAAAGAAGACAACATGTATACACATCTGTGTTATAAAAAAATTGATAGCATCGCTTATGGTAGGGCATCACTCAAAGGTCTCCAAGAAAGCTTAAATCTTTATTCTCTTCTTATCGACCGAATGAGACAGCCGGCGCCCTTAAAACGCTGAGCATGGGAAACACAAACACAACCCCTCAGGGTAAGAGTAGGATCCAATTCCTCGAGCATGGGTCAGAGCACGAGAAGAGGGCAGTGTCCCCGCAGGCATCCAAGAGGGATTCCATAATGTCAAAATACTATGTCCCTCGCAAAAATCTGTCAAGAGAAAAAATCAGAAAAGAAGAACAAAATCAAAGTCAAGTGAAAAGCCTGGTCGTAACCGTGCCTGATTCCACTAGATAAACCCCTTTGACTGAAATTCAAATTCTACACAAAAGGGGTCATGAGATGTAAATGCTCGAGATTTGGTCTGAAGTTACCCGAAAGGGGAAGTTAAGTGCGCCCCTACTGGCTCGCCGGGTTAACGGTTTTGTCGGTCCTCTCAGGAGGTTTACCCCCAATATTCTTCCTCCTTCCCCTGAAGATCAAAGCTCAATGGAGTTCCCGAAGCGTGAAACTCGCCAAAGCCTGCAACATCCTTTTAACACAAACATATGGTTGTCCATTTTGAAAAGCAGAAGCCATTGTCGTGAAGGAGTCTCCGTGTTTCTGGCCGGTCAAGACCCTTGTCTACCACCTTAATGCCTTCTTATCTAACCTCGGGCTTAGACCAATGCAAGCGCGTCACCTACGGGTGCGACGGCGTCTGATTCCGGGTCAGCGTCGCGCGGTTGGTCGTTTGGGTTCCAGGGTGTTCCATTATATACCATCTAGAGTTGTGAGGAAATAGACCCGGGTCGGGCAAATCATTTACCTCGAACACTTTTTGGGTGAATCCCTGCGGTCGGAAGCAACTGGGAGCCTAAGCATGGCATGACGGTATTGTCATCAGGATAAGTCTTAGCCGGCGGGATTATCATTCGAGGAGTCTAGAGGCCCAAATCAACCTAGATGTGCACTTAGGATACCTGGGAGGTTAGTAAGAAATCCATATTCTCATGCAGGTTAGGTGCCATATGGGTGCTTACCAGGCATTAGCAACAAAAAAAATGATGATGATAAAAATAACAAAAAAGGGAAAAAGAGAAAAATGCAGACATATGCAAAACAAAAAAATGATGAAAAATAAAACAACAAAAAATGCAAGAAAAAATAAAAATAAAAAAATCGCATTTCCTATGATTGCATTTGTATGCAGCATTCCACTTTTAATTTTCGCTTGCATCCGTGTGCTTGTGTGCCGCATTCACCATCATATCTTTCTCTTGCCTTTATTAATGAAGGCTTGGCCCCTTGACCCATTATCAAGGACAGTCAAAATGAACATCTACTTATTGAGTAAGGGGCCAAGTCAGAGCAGAAATTCTGACTTGTTTGTTTCAGTGATGTGTGCAGGGATTCGAGATAGCAAAAAATAAATGAAAAACCAAAAAATCAAACTTTTTATTTCATTCCTAGAAATTTTACATTAAGTTCCATCTTCTCTCTCTACATTACTCGTCCCTCCGCTCTCCGGGCAAGACGCTCTCGAGGGTGCAACCCAACTACGAAAAGCGGTACTTCTACCGCTCTGCACTCCTCTTCCCATCTCTGTACCCCGGCGTCGATCTGCGGGGGCAGCAAAGAAGCTACTAACACGAAAGCCACGCTCTCGTGCTCTTCGGTAGCGTTCCTCACCATCTCTCAGCCATTGTTCAGCAAGGCCAAGGCTGGTTCGGAGTTCAAACAACTGGGCCTCCATGGCCCTTCGCTCCTCCCTCTCAGCCAACCTATCGGCTCTTTCTCTTTCTCTGTCCCTTTCTTTTTCTGCCCGTTCTCTTTCTCGGTCTTCCCTCTCCAGTTGAAGGGTGATCCTTAGCTCCACGGCGTCCCTAGAAGAGTCATCATCTGGACGACGCCGCAGTTCATCTTCCAGCTCCGCTATTCTAGCCTCCCTCTGCGCAGCTTGGGCAAGTGCCTCTTGCGTCTCTTTTTCCTGCCAGATATGCCGTCTCAGATATGCGGCAAGGCATGAATGAGGAAGATTCAACAATGAAACCTTTACCTGTATAGAGAGCATGCCTTCTGCCTCTGCGGCACGCTGCGTGGCATGAGCAAGTTGCTCGTGAAGCAAATCCAGCTCTGAGGTAGGGATCCATAAGCTGGAAGAGACGCCATCTGCTCCCATCGCTGATGAGGCTGCGTCGATCTGGACGCGCTATAACCACATGAGGTGATAATTAGTGGCTAAGCACCATGAATCTATGGTCATAATTAGGAGTATGCATTGCATATACACTTACCGAGGCACTTAAGGCACCACGCGTGTCACCCAATTGTCGCTCCGTGTCTGCCAAGCGAGCTCGCAAGTTCGCTATCATGGTATCACGGACATCCTACAGCCATGTTATAGGAGTCAGCATTTTCACAAAAAAAATAGATAAGAACAAAAACAACAAAAACAACGAAAAGAAGAAAAAGGGAGGCCTACCTCCACAAGTCCCCCAGGTTGGAGTCGCTCTGCATACATTGCCCTATATAGACGCAGATAGTCTTCACTATCTTGTGCCTGCAATTCCACAATTGTGTCACCCCGTTGCCAGTCTTCATACTGTTCGGGGAACCGCACACGCCAATCAATACAGGTTGCCGGTCCTCGCGTCTTTCTCCCGACCCGAGGTGGCGCAGTCGTATCCACCCACTCCTGAGCTAGCCCCAGGGTCCTCATAACTAATCGTAGCTGAAGCGGCTCGATTTCATTCAGGCAGTGCATCCAAAGCTCTCGTCCAAACCGGGCACGGCTCATCAAAACCCACGGTTGGTCAGCATCGACTACCCCTGA
Source organism: Amorphophallus konjac (assembly GCA_022559845.1). Classification (NCBI taxonomy): domain Eukaryota; kingdom Viridiplantae; phylum Streptophyta; class Magnoliopsida; order Alismatales; family Araceae; genus Amorphophallus; species Amorphophallus konjac. Next base: position 158,581,966 of record CM040121.1, read on the forward strand.
GTAAGGTCTCCAGTTCACCTAGATTAGATTGTACATATTCTTTTAGCTAGTCAAATGTAGAAGTAAAAAAAGAACTAAAAATAATAATAAGAAGAAGAAGAAGAAAAAAGAATCCTACCATCGCTGCAGGGAACTCCTGCAGCTCACGTCTTAGCACCATCAGTTGGTAGGATAGAGGCGCTGTACTCATAATGGGTTGCCACCGTCTGGCTAATGGCACCGTCACTGGTCGCCAATGCCGAGCTCTCCCCATCGGGAGGTAATAGTAGCTCCATAGCTGCATCATCATGTGCCATTAGTGCCTTAAGTGAACTATTGGGAAAACACACAAAAAAATGAAACAAAAATTACCTGGATAAATGGTGTAAAGCCACTGACAGTCACCTCACGGTCTGCCTCTTGGGATAGGCCTGTAAACAGATGTGCCAGTACGGCAGCTCCCCAGGCATACTGCCCTACTCTTTCTAGGTCTACTAGCAGCTCCAGGAAGCGACAGTCGATGCTGCCTCCCTTCGAGCTCAGTAGCAATCTTCCCAGCAAGAAGAGGAGAAATCTCCTCAAATCCATGTTGGACCTCTCCCAATTGCCGAAATCTGTGCAGTACACAGCACGGCACCCTCTTTCTGTCCTTTCCATGAATTCTTCCAAGGACTCATCATCCCGGGGACGAGTATCAGCAAGTCCCAATGCCTCCATGATGGATGCCTTGGCTACTGATCGGTTCTTCCGACTGTCAAGTTCCAGTCCTAACAGCTTCTGGGCACCCTCTCGGTAGTCCGCGTAAGTGACTCCGGTCACTGCCTCCCCATCCACTCTGAGGCTTGTGATGCGGACAACATCTTCCAGACTGGGTACCATGTGCCCCCAGGGCATCAAGAATGCCCGACTCACTGGGTCCCATCTTTCGCGCAATGCTTGGATGAGGACGAGGTCGAGCTTGATTGGCTCGATCCGCAGAAAGGTCCCAAATCCCATCACGTCTAGCCTAGCCTTCTGGAAGTCTGGAAGACCACGATATGCGGCAACCACTAGCTCCCAGGAAATGTGCAATCTCATCATGCTCTGCACATACACAAGAACTGAGCAAAGGGGAGCTTTGCCAAGGAAGAAAAAGGGAGAAAGAATGAAGGAAGGGATGACAAGGTCCAACTTACGAGTTGTGATTGCATCCTCTCACCGAGCTGCCCCTCGACTTCTGAGAGTCTCCTGGAGCTGCTACCATATCTGCTCCTCTTTGAAGAGCGGGAAGACTCACCTTCTGCTTTGAAGGTAGATTCGCCCTCCATCCTGAGAATTGAGCAACACTCACTACCTCCTCTCTTTATGAACTTTCACTCTTTGGATCAGCTCTCACGACTCGGGTGCTCTCAAGTCGAGTGAAAGAGGAGGTATTTATAGGATTGGAAAGAAGGTGATTTGGATCTATCACCATCACCCCTAGCAACAGCCCTTGCGACAAGTCACCCCCCTTACTGTTGCGGCCACTCTACCATATGGAGTGATCGATTTGGGGGCGTGATTTGTTCACTTGTCGTCCTTATTCGGTCCAAAGATTCTCCACGTTTATTGTCCTGTTGCATCTACTTTTAGAGCAAACAAGCAAATCGGGGACATTTATGCGGGAAAATAGGGCCAAGGGCCGACGTTTTTGAAATTGGTGGTAGATCCTTTTGAAAAATCATGGTCACGGTACACTCGCGTGTCACTTCGCCATGTGAAGTGAATGGAGCAGAGCTGTGATTGTTGACCCGCCACCCCTATTCGGTCCAAAGATTCCCCGTGTCCCTTGTCCTATTGCGACTACTTTTAGCGCAAACATGGAAACGAGGGATATTCACGTGGAAAAGAGCACCACGGGCCGATATTGTTGAAGTTGGTGGCAGATGCCCTTTGAAAATCATGGCTATGGTGAGTCACCGCCCCGTGTTTTAAGGAGACATCTCGCCGAGCATGTCTCGCGAGAACCCATGTGGTAGAAAAGACCTGTAGAGCAGAAGGAACGAACGGGCAAGCAAGCAAGCTACGTTCAAACCAAGCCATTTCATCCACATATCTATATAAGGGTTTGTGCCCGTCATGAGGAAGGAGTGGGTGTACAAGCCATTCACTAATCCTCGTCACCCTCCTGGTTACGTCTCTTCTCTCTCCAAAGGTAAGAAGTCCCTCGGAGGCCTTCTATAGTCTCGTGATGCAGCAATCGCTTTGCTGTGCCATGCCTTTCCATCTGTTCTGGTGGTGCTTTTCGTCGTCCTCCTGCTTCTCTCGCGACCCTGATGGCCGCGAAGCTCTTGAAGTCGAGATCGCTGGTTGAGCTGCCCTCTGCTTTGCTGATGGAGATGCTACTAGCTCCAAGAGCTCCTCTGCTGCGAGCTCCAATTCCCCTCCAATCTGCAGAGCAAGTGACGTGTCTGCACGCTCTTTCTCTCAGAGCTCCATCTCTTGGGCCTCCTGTGTTGTTATGTCGTCGCCTTTCTCTCCATTGTCTTTTACTTTATCTCTCTCGAGAGAAACTCTCAGCTCCAGAATGTCTTGGGGGCAGCTCCTCGATGACGTGTCGTCGTCACTCCTTCTCCAGCTCTATTGTCCGGGCATCGCGCTCTGATCAAGCAACACACTCCTTCTTTGTTCAGACCACAGGAGCTAGCAAGCCCTGGCTTTCTATTGCCTTCTAGATCCAATCATCTTACAAGGTCAGGATAAGTGGGTGAACTGTGTAGTCAAAATCCAAACCAAATCATGCCCACCTGAACTGCGAGCTCATGCTCGCTCTCTTCGGCACAAGCTACTGTGCCAGGAACTTGCTTCTAGAAGGACATGATCTCCGAGAGAGGAATTGGAACCAAAAGGCCCTGTCGGCCATCCTTTGCCACATGCCGGACACCCTGAAAAGAAAGGGGACAAATGCCGAGTAATAATTGAACAGTAAAAATTCAAAATAAAAAAAAGAGAGAGGAAAAGAATAAAACAAATAAAAAATGATAAGTTGCCACATGTGCCTTGCCAAATAAACTATGCTTTCTATGTTTCTCCTGCCTGTGTGAATTGTTGCGACTGGTTGATATTTTGTACATGTGTAATTTTATTTCTTGTAAAATATTTCTGTTTACTGTGATCACTGATGGATGCAGGTTTTAAAAGAAAAAAAGATGATGAAAACAAAAAGCAAGAAAAAGAAAAAACAAGAAAAGGAAAAAGAAAAAAATGGGTCATCACCCTCCCACATGTATCATATCCGCAGTGTGTCTGGTATTGTATGTACATAATTGGAATCTGTAAGCGCCGTACGCCTTGAATGAATTTGGAATTTGAGTTCAGACTCTGATAACTCCAAAAGAGTTCAGAGCGTACGAGTAGGTTGTCAAGTCGTGAAAGAATGGGGACGACGGTTCCGTTCAGTGTGTCGATAAACGGGCCTTAGCTCCTTACCGGCTCACCAAATCGGTGTCATGACCCAGTCTCCACAGCTTAACGATATTATTCTTGGCCAATTGATCTCATTGTGAGAATCATTCACTTAAGTCGATTGTGTAAGCCACTGTGTTTAAACACTATGAAATGTGAGATATTCCATTCTAGTCGAGTACTGAGTTTTCCTGAGGTTGCCTTGGGATGTTTCTCTGGAAGAAACCATTGTTTGGATTTGTCTCTAAATCATCTTTTTATTCCCCTCGGACCCACCTTGGCTGTAGCACGTCCACAATGGCTGGTAACCGCTCTCCAATGGTGAAACCTGAGGTTTACGACCCAGGTACTTCCGCACCGTGAAGTTGGTCCTTTTAGTTGTCAGTGCCCCACAGCACATTTTGTTATTCCCTGTTTGTTATCATCTAAACAATGGTCGATTTCGGAGAACCTTCCTAAGGTTACTTCGGTAAAACTCGGGAAAGATTCCTATCAGGAAAATGATGAAGACGTGTCTCATCACACCTTGGCACCTGCTTTTCGCTTCACTCCAGTTTATTCCAATCCACTTCGTTCCATTCCATTACATGGCATGGCCCTATAAAGCAGATGCCAAGGCGGGGTAGCTGTAGACACGCTATTTTCGTATTTTTCGCTGGTAAATCTCATATTACATCGTGATGCCCCAAAGTGGCTTACGCAATTGATTTATGTGGGTGATTAGTCATTTTTTTAATTTTACATAAGAAAAATATAAAAATATGAAAAAATAATAAAAAAGGTTATAAAAATACAAAAAAATGAGGAGTTTATAAAGAAAAATACAAAAAATAGGAAAAGCTTAAAATATATATATACAAAAACAAAAATCAAAAAAATATGTAATCATTAAGAAATAAAAATAAAAATATAAAAAAAATAAGAAAACCTTATAAAAATTTTATAATAATAATAAACTGGAATATATACACGTGAGCTTGTAATATATATAGTGTTGTAAATATATATAGCAATATGTAATATAAATATAAATGTATAATATATATACATTGTTGTAAATATGAACATATATATATGCTTACTTTAATTAATTCATATCCTAATTACTTTTTTATCTTTTCATCCTAACTCACGTACATACCCTTGTTATCTCACCTCACCCTACTTTGTTTCTTCTCTCTCTCTTTCTATCATTTTCGTCCACCTCATTCCCTCATCCTAACTCTCTCAAGTCCCTCTCTTATCTCCACCTCCCTCTAGCCTAATATCTCCCCAGCAGCCGGACAAAGGGAATATTTCCCTTTCACATCTCTCTACTCCATGGCCCACCCCATTGTAACCCACACACACCCACCTCTCTCTTCCCCTCTCTCTTGCACTCTCTCTCGATCTCTCCCTGAGTCTTTTTTTTTGTTTGTTTTTACCTTTCTCTTCCTCTCTCTCCTCCTGATCCGGCCATCTCTCTTCTCTTTCTCTCCCTCTCCCTCTCTTCCTCTGTTAGCCGCAGACCTCCCTCTACTGCCACTGCCACCCCGTCCGCTTCCACCACGCCGGCAACCGCCCAACCAGCCCACTCCAGCTCCCTCTTGCATGCAATCATCTTCCCGGCAGCCACGTCCCCGGACACCCCCGACGTCTCCACCTGCACCGCCACCGTCGTCCGCCTTCACCGCAGCAAGCCCCCGCTGTCCACGTCGTCACCGTCGCCAACCACCGCGCCAACCGCCGCGAGCTCGCCGGCGACCCTCCTCGCGCCCGCTTCCTCGCTAGCCGTTGTCTGCTGCTGCACCTCCCGGCCGGCCACCGCTGTCGACCTCCTCTGCCTACATCGCGAGCACGCCTACTCCACGCCTTCGACAGCCCCACACCGTCTGCAAGCCGCCGTTGCCGGCTAGCCATCCCGAGCCCACCTCCCGGCCACCCACGGCCCCCGCTTCCATGACGCCCCCCGGTCGTCTCCATCACCCCCGCGAGACGCTCCAGCATCACCGCCGCGGTCGTCTCCTCCATTTCCGGCCACCGCCACACGCCGCCTGCACCGCGAGCACGCCTACGCCCCGCTTCAACGACGGCCCCCGCCGTCTGCACCGGCTCGTCACCGCTCCGACGTCAGACGCCGCAGCCCATCACCACCGCGACTGCACTGCCCGACACCACCGCCGGCCACCTCCCTGCACGCCCTCCGGACGCCCACGGCAGACCCCCCCCCCCCCTCGCCGTGCCTGCACCACCGCGACCGCTATCGCCGTCGTCTTCCTCCTCCACCTCCCGTCTTCTCTTCCTCTCCCTCACGCTCTCACTTTCCCTCTCTCTCTCTTTCCCCCCCCCCCTCTGTCTTCCTCTCCTCCCGCCGTGTCCCGGTCTCTCTCTCTCTCTCTTAATCTCTCACGGCCTCTCTCACCCCCGCCGTCTCTCTCTCTCTCCCTCTCTCTCCGTTTCTGTCACTCTCTCTCTCCCCCTCTCGTCTGTCTCTCCCTCTCCCTCCTTCTCTCTCCCTCTCGTCTCTCTCTCTCTCTCCTCCCCACTCGTCTGTCTCTCTCTCTCCTCCCCACTCTCTGCACTTTCCCTCTCTCCCCTCCCCGCCGTCTCTCTCGTCTGTCCCCCTCTCTCTCTCTCTCTTCATCGATCTCTCTCTCTCTCTCTCTTCATCGATCTCTCTCTCTCTCTCTCATTTTATTTCATTTCATTTTTTTTCTCTCCCTCACTCTCTTTTTCTCTCTTCCTCCCACCGTCTCTGTTCTCTCCCTCTCTCACTCTCTCTCTCCTCTCACCCCCCCCTCTCTTTCGATCTCTCTATCTTCCCATTTTTTATTATTTCTCTAGTTCTTTTTTTTTCTATTTTCTTACTCTTCTCTCCCTCTCTCAGTTCGTCTGTTTCCTCCCCCCCTCTCATCTCCCTGTTCTCCCGATCTCTCTCTTTCCCATTTTTATTTTTTTCTTCTCTCTCTCCAGCGTGTCATTCTCTCTTCCCCCTCTTCTGTCTTAATTATAGTATTTGTATATTAGGTATAAATAATTATGTATATTATGTATTAATAATATATATGTATTAAATATAGTGATTATATGGTATTTAGTACTTAATAGATTGTAAGTGATATGTATATATACCAACTATATATATATCTATCTCTTATTTTTACACACCTATATATATTGCACATATATACTTAATTAAAGTTTTTTTTACGTTTTACAGAAAAATCTCCAAAAAAAAGAGAGTTTTCTCTCTTCCTTCTCTCTTTCAAAGATGTTTATTTTGGGCTATTTTTATTGTATAGATAGATATATTTCCATATACTTATATATATATATAGACCACATATATATATTGTTGTATATTTATATATTTGTATTCGCACACACACTTAATCGTTCTTAAATCTTTGCAGAAATAAAAGCCGAAGTCCCGGCCCAATTAGCTCTCCCACGTGTTCCCGTGAAAGCCGTCTCGTCCCACCGCTCACCCCGTGCTTGCATCGCCATCAGCGGCTTTATTTTTTATTGTTATTATTTTATTGTATATTTTGTTTGTTATTCAGTTATTAGTGTCTTATTCTCATGAATTGTTATTATATCACTTGTCTAACTTAATTTTATTTTCTGTTTGTTTATTTTGCAGGGTAACCAACTTAAGGCCCCCTTCTTCGACCAGTCGAACGAAGAGGAAGAAGGAACCCGCGCAAATCCCGCGATAAAGGCCAAGCGATCAATCAACCAGTTCGGGGCCCACGGTCCCTGGTGATCACACCACCAAACGCGTGCTTGTAGTAAATTTTATTTTCTGTCTATAATACCCGCGGATAGCTAAATCCCGGGTCTGTTTGTACTATAATCGGATGCGGTGAGTCATTTCACCGTAGTCATTTACTTTTTGCACTTCCTTTCTGCACCTGTTATATTACTGTTAAAATCTCGCACGGATCTATATCCTGTGGCGGTCTGCTTATCGTTTATATTCATGTTATTATTATTATGTGAGGAGTGATATGCCGTTCCAAATTCCGAGTTCACGTATGTCTTTGTGTCCGCCAACTTCTACTACGTAGAGTCCCAGGTTCTCACTCGGTATATAGAAAGCTGCCCTCGGAATGGTAGGTCACACCTACCGGGAAGGGGTTCAGTTTGCGTGAGAGGGTCTTCGGATCCCGTTCTCCGCCCTGTACCGAGGGTCCGGTAAGTCTAGGCTCCACGTCCTCGTACAGAGTGACCTTTCAGGTCATACTCTCTGCCGTCTTTTCTACATCATCCTTTTTACGCACGCGTTTTCATTTTCATCATTTTTACCCTTTCACTCAGAGAGGGAGAAACCTCATCTCTCTCTCTCAGTCCACCACGTGACGCGTTCACAACTTTGTGCGACTTTGGAAATCGGAGTATATCTCAAAAACAGTGCAGAATTAGCGAAAGTGGTAGAAGAAGAAATTGTAGATAACAACAAGATGAACAACTTTCATGAAGAGAGAAAGATGAAAAGATGATCAGAAGAGGGAGAAAATAGGGCAAGAACAGAGAGAGAAAATGTTGGGACGTAGGTGAACAACATAGCCTGTCAGAAAAATGCAAATAACTTGAAATCGGTGGAGAACTGGCCAATGGCGTAGAAGAAAAAATTGTAGAGCTTTAAAAGATGAACAACTTTGGTGAAAGACACTTAATGAATAGAGGAACAGAAGGGGATGAAAAAGGACCGTGGACTACACAGTGAAAGGAAGCCGAATGCTTGAATGGAAGTCAACCTAAATGGGCCGTAAGTTGACTTGGAGGGCCGGAAGTTGATAAGATAAGCTGCAGGGCTCTAAGAAATCATGATCTCCAAGGCTTAAAGGCTAGCGAACAATGAAATGGGATCGAAATTCATCCAAGGAAGGCTCCAAAATAATGGGTAATTCGGGACATCAAAAATGACGAATAAGAGAAATGACTCAACTTGCAGGCTGAAAACGGGTGTCAACAGAGGCATTAGTGTATAGTGACTCCGAACGTGAAGATTTGGTGTAATCGTTAAGATCTCTTTCCCTTTACAGTTGAGGTGATTGTGTTAGAAACATTATCACACTGTAATAATGGACGGTTGTAGGGAATTCTTCATGTTTTCAGTTGGACTATTGTGATTTTGAGATGTGGAATTAACTGATGGGCTTGATATTTTTCTTCCGTTGGTTATTGTTCTCTTTATTTATGTAATTCTTCAACCAGTTTCTATTCTGTTGGGTCTTTCCCACTGTGGCATCTCTCCTAAATCCGATGAGAGTTGGGAACTGAACCGGATTATAAGGTGGGGTGTTATAGAGAGTAGTATCAGAGCAAAAGGTTGAGAATTTACATAAGTAAACAATCCATCAGCCAAATTCCTATCCCAAAATCTAGATAGCTTCACAAGTTAAAAGAAATGGCGTAATAATAAAGAAACTCAACCTCATTAATCCACTATGATAATAGGGTTATGGCATCCCGTGGTCGCCGTGCTGTTGCCCCTGCTCGTGAGGAGGAGCCGAGAAGAGATGTGGGAGAAGGTCAACAAGGATTGCCGGTGTTGCCGCCGCCGCCATTGGTTGATTATGGTACGTTCATGCAAGGATTGGTGCGGGTGATGCAAACTCAGGCCGAAGCGCAAGCTGCATTGCAAGCTCAAGTTCAGGCTCAAGCCCAGGTATGGAAGATTGGTTGGGGTGTGTAACGTTATTTGAGCGGGCCTAGTAAGTAACCTATGGTATTCTTGACTCAGGCCTCACCACAATCGGAGTTAGTTCAAAAGGGCATTAACAGACCATCGATCATGGAACGGTTCCGACGAATGAACCCGTCATCTTTTAAGGGGGAGAGTCAACCCCTAGTTGCGGAGCATTGGTTACGGGCCATGGAGAAGGTGTTTCGGACCATTCGATGTGAGGAGAATGAGAAAGTCAATCTGGCAACATTTATGATGGAGGTAAAAGAACTATTTTTCATAATTTGGTGCAAAGTGATTGGTTAGCATTGTGCTCGTTCAAAAAATTGGATCATATGATTTCAGGAGCGTGCTGATGTGTGGTGGTCCTCTATTCTGCGAAACCAATTTGAGGACGGATTGGTGGAAGCAACATGGGAAGAATTTGTTGGTCTATTCAAAGCAAAGTATATTCCCGAACATGTCCAAGATAAAATGGAGCAAGAGTACCTTACTTTGACTCAAGGGTCCATGACGGTGCTTGAGTATGAGGCACGTTTCGCCGAGCTGGCGAGATATGCACCCCATATTACGACCGACGAGCGACGAAAGGTGAAGAAGCTCATGATGGGCCTTTGACCATCCCTGAGAACCAGATTAGTGGCATTCAATCACCGTACGATGGATGAAGCTTTGAGTGTGGCATGTCGACAAGAAAGTGAAATGGAGCAATATCACGAAGAGAAGAAAGCGTTGGCGAAGAGGCCATCATCGTCCTTCCAGCGGCAAGACCGTAAGAAGAAGGTGTTTTTCTCTCGACCATCAGATTTTGCGCCAACGAAGTCTGCACCTCAAATCAGTGGATCGGGAGGATCGTCAAGAGGCAAGGCAGAATGCAAGCATTGCGGGAAATGGCATGGAGGTAAAGAGTGTTGGATGGTGACTGGCAAGTGTCTGAGATGTGGAAGCCCTGATCACAAGATTAAAGATTGTCCAAAGGCACAGTCGCCTGCGCCCACTAAAGCCCCGACGATGGCAGCCGCAACGCCTGCAGTAGCGAAACCAGCTGGGAAGTTCTGAGCCCCAACACGTGTGTTTGCTTTGGCTAAGGAGGATGTGGAACAAGCAGACCATGTGAATGAAGGTACACTTTTGATATCCGGCTTCTATGCTAGAGTTTTGTTTGACACTAGTGCCACTCATTAGTTCGTGTCCGACCGATTTTCAAAAATATTGCATGATGAGTTGGGTTTGGTAGCAACGGACTTAGATGTGCCCCTTCTAGTGCACACGCCATCCGGAGCATTGTCCACTACAAAGAGTTATCCTTCCTTGCATGTGAATATTGAAGGACGAGAATTGTCAAGTCACTTCTACCTTTTAAAGATGAAGGACTACGATGCTATTCTTGGTCTTGATTGGCTAGAGAGACACTATGCTCTCATTGATTGCCGCAAGAAGCGGGTTGTTTTTCACATTCCTGGCGAGAGGGAGTTCTTCCACCCTTTACCCAGGTTTGTGTCAAGAAAGTTTGTGGTCTCGGCCATGAAGGCAGCCAGATCATTGTGCAAGGGCTGCAGTGCAATCCTAGCATGTATGGTGACCACAACTGAGGTCAAGGAAGCGCCATCGCTAGAGAGGATTGAAGTGGTACGAGATTTCTTTGATGTCTTTTCGGAGGATTTGCCAGGGTTGTCGCCTGTCCGGGAGATCAAATTCTCTATTGACCTTCTACCCAGTACCGCACCGATTTCCAAAGCACCTTACATAATGGCACCAACAGAGATGGCTAAGTTGAGGAAGCAGTTGCAAGAGCTATTGGACAAAGGCTTCTTTCGACCAAGTGTCTCGCCTTGGGGAGCCCCAGTCCTATTCGTGAAGAAGAAGGATGGATCACTTCGACTCTGTATTGATTATCGAAAGCTCAATCAGGTAACGGTGAAGAACCATTATCCTCTGCCTCGCATTGATGATCTCTTTGATCAATTGCAAGGTGCCACGGTATTTTCGAAGATTGATTTGCACTCAGGATATCATCAGCTTCGAATCAAGGAGGAGGATACTTCGAAGACAGCTTTCCGAACCAGATATGTGCACTATGAATTCTTGGTTCAACCCTTTGGTCTAACGAATGCCCCGGCAGCATTTATGGACCTAATGAACCGAGTGTTTAAGCCCTATTTGGATATCTTTGTGGTTGTATGTATTGATGATGTGATGATTTATTCCCCTTATGAAGCATCTCACCGAGAGCATTTGAAGATTGTTTTGGAGACTCTCCGGACGCACAAGCTATATGCAAAGTTTAGCAAGTGCGACTTTTGGCTGGAGGAGGTTCAATTTCTCGACCATGTAATATCCGGCAATGGCGTAGCTATTGATCCATCGAAAGTTCAAGCAGTGCTGGAATGGGAGGCTCCAAAGACTCCCACTGAGATTCGGAGTTTCCTAGGGTTTGTTGGATATTATTGAAAATTTATTAAGGGTTTTGCTTCAATTGTTGCACCTTTAACGAGATTAACAAGGAAAGGAGTGAAGTTCATTTGGTCTGAGAACTGTGAGTGAAGTTTCCAAGAGTTGAAGAATTGTTTGACATCCACTCCACTTTTGGTCCTGCCCAATAGCATCGACACATTCACTCTTTATACAGATGCTTCAAGGATCGGAGTTGGTTGTGTCTTAATGCAAGGTGGTAGGGTTGTGGCGTATACTTCCAGACAATTGAAGGAGCATGAGAAGAACTACCCTACACATGACCTAGAACTGGCAGTTGTTGTTCATGCACTGAAGATTTGGAGACACTATCTCTATGGAGTCAAATTTGAAGTCTTCACGGACCACAAGAGTCTCAAGTATCTATTCTCTCAGAAAGAGTTGAACTTGCGGTAGAGGAGGTGGGTAGAATTCTTAAAGGATTATGATTTTGAGCTACTATATCATCCCGAGAAGGCAAATGTAGTAGCCGATGCTCTTAGCCGAAAGAGAACACTAATGCAACAAGATTGGAAGATGATTGAAGATGTTGTTCATTCTTTAACATTGATAGAGCCATAACTTTGTCGAGCTTTTGTTGCCCAGTTATCCCTCATGTCTACGGTTGTGGATAGTGTAGTGGAGGCTCAGCGAGATGATCCTCGATTGGAGGGAATGATTGGCAAGACATGTATTACTCGTGACGAGGAAGGTGTTATTAGATTTCAGCATCGAATCTGTGTGCCAGATGTGGCTGAATTGAAAAATGAAGTTTTGGAAGAAGCCCACAAGTCAAGGTTCTTCATTCATCCTGGTAGTAGTAAAATGTATCAAGACTTAAAGCGAACATTTTGGTTGCAGGGTATGAAAAAGGATGTGGCTGAGTTTGTGGCCAAATGTTTGATTTGTCAACAAGTTAAGGCAAAAAATCAAAGGTCGTCTGGCTTAATGCAAAGGATTGAGATACCTCAATGGAAATGGGAAGATATCACCATGGATTTTGTCACAGGTTTGTCCAGGTCCTTCAGGGGCAATGATTTCATTTGGGTGATTGTGGATCGGTTCTTAAAGACCGCACATTTTTCTCGCCATGAAGAAGAAGCAATCTGTGGAAAGTCTGGCACGTTTATATGTTGAAAACATTATCAGATTGCATGGAATTCTGAAGTCCATCATTTCAGACCGAGATCCTCGCTTCACATCGAGGCTTCGGCAAGGATTGCAGAATGCCTTTGGGTCTCAGTTGAAGCTTAGTTCGGCTTATCATCCCCGAACGGATGGCCAGTCCGAGAGGACTATTCGGACATTGGAGGATATGTTGAGAACTTGCGTACTTGATTGGAAGGGGGATTGGGAGTGACACCTACATTTAGTAGAGTTTGCATACAACAATAGCTTTCATGCAAGTATAGGCATGGCTCCATTCGAAGCTTTGTATGGAAGACCATGTAGATCTTCTTTGTGTTGGGAAGATGTTGGTGATAGACAGTTGATCGGGCCCAAGGTGGTGCAAGAAACGTCCGAGAAGATTCGGCTGATCTAGCAAAGATTGAAAGCAGCGCAAGATCGGCAGAAGAGTTATGCAGACAACAGAAGGAAATACTTGACTTTTGAGAGTGACGAGCATGTATTTCTCAAGGTATCACCTACAAAGGGAGTGTCAAGATTTGGCAAGCAAGGGAAGTTGAATCCAAGATTTATCGGACCTTTCGAGATTTTGGAGCGAGTGGGAAACGTGGCATATCGGTTGGCACTACCTCCATCTATGGTAGCAATCCACCCGGTGTTTCACGTGTCTATACTCAATAAGTATGTCCATGATCCTGCGCACATCATTAGTTATGAAGACTTGGAGCTCCAGCATGACCTGTCTTATGAGGAGCGACCGGTTAGGATTTTGGATCGTAAGGAGCAGGTTCTCATATCGAAGACTATTCCATTGGTGAAGATTATATGGAGAACTTTCTCTCAAGAGGAAGCATCATGGGAGCTTGAAGCAGAGATGAAGAAGAGATATCCCCATCTATTCGGTATGTATCTTGCCTTAAACTTCGAGGACGAAGTTTATTTTAAAGGGGAGAGGGTGTAGTGCTCTGGAATTTTATCATAATTCATAATATATTATATTTTTAGTTAATGAATGAAATATTTATTGCTTGTGCTTGACTAATATTTTGTCAAATAAAAAAATTATGAAAACAAGTTAGGTAAATTTCCCTTAATTATAATCCAATTTTGAGTAATTAAGAATATACAATTTAATTTGTTTTATGCAGATTTTATAAATATAAATATATATTCATATTAAGATGATTATCTGCCAACTAGAAATATTTAGTTAAGTTTTGTTTTGTCTTCATGTTCTAAGAAGAAGGGAAGCACAAGTATATATATATATATATATACACGTAAAGTCTAAAATAAGGAAGTGGGTCTCGTAGTCCATTAAAGGCATTACTGTTTATTTCGAATGTTACTATTCATTTTAAGGGTAATTTTCATTTCTTGAGTTTTTATTTATTTTATATTTTTCTATGGTAGAGTACATCGAGGTGATTAATGGGTAATAATTAGATTTTTAAATTCTTTTTATATTATGAGATGTCAATTTTTAAAGTGGCTAATGAATAGTTGTTGGGTTTCATCCTCTTTCCCAAGAAAACTCACGTAACATATGTGCATAACAGATAATATATGTACGAGTGGATAGTGAGTTTTAAATAAAGCTCACATAAATGAATATAGGTATAATAGGAAAATGGATGAGAGACATTGGGTTTTAAATGAAACTCACATAAATGTATATAGGTACAATCGGAGAAACGGGTGAGAAATAGTGGGTTTTAAATGTCCCACTGTTCTTTTTAACGAGGTTACTATTCATTTTGGGGGTGATTTTCATTTCATGGGTTTTTATTTATTTTATATTTTTCTATGATAGAGTAAATCGAGGTCATTAATGGGTAACAATTAGATTTTTCAAATTATTTTTATATTGTGAGATATAAAATTTTAAAGTCGCCAATGAATAGTGAAAAACATTACTGTGCGTTACTATTCGTGAAATTCATTTTCATAATGGTTTTGCGTGCATAGATTTCCGCGATGAGTTTGACCGTTTCAGAGTTTCCCCTTGCTATTTGATTTAGATTAATTAGATTAAGAGTTGAGATTAAAACCTCTGATACCAACCATATAACCCTTTAAAAGGTGGGATTGGAAGAGAGTTGGCACACCTTTTCCTTCATTTCTCTGCAAATCGTAGGAGGCATTGGTGTTTTTATTCTTCCTCTGTTGTGAGAGTGAAGGGTGTGAGCGATGTTGTTCCCTACTGGGAGTAAGAGAGTTTAGAAGGAAAGGCAGTGCGGAAGTCATTTGAAGGACTTCTGGGCTGTGAACGTGCGGTAGCAAGCAGGATTTGGTAAGGAGATTTCATCGAGAAGTGTTTCTTTCGATCTGTCATTTTCTTTGTTGAGGCAAGTTTCTAAACTTCAAAGTTGTCCCTTTGGCATGTTCTAATTTACTCAGGAGGTTGTATTATACAAGCCCAAATGTCTGTTTGGGTTTTGTTAAGATTCTATTTTTGCTCGGCCAAAAAACCCCAATATGCTAATAAAATCATGTAAGTCTCAAACTGAATGATTTTTATATCTTTATATTGTGTTTGATTTCTTAGGTGTTTTGAAAAAATAATAAAATAAAATAAATAAACTTGAGAAATATGGTTTTTGATAATTTCTGGGTTTTTTCATTTATTTATATATTTTACACGATGATCGATTGAGTTTTTAACGAAGATGGTTTTTATGCTCAGACCCAGGTCCATGCATGTCTAGATGTGCTCAGACTCAGGTCCATGCATGTCCAGATGTGCTCGGACCCAGGTCCATTCATGTCCAGATGTGCTCGGACCCAGGTCCATGCATGTCCAGACTAAGGTCGATGCATGTCCTGTAGATGCTCAGACTAAGGTCGATGCATGTCCAGATGTGCTCAGACCCAGGTCCATGCATGTCCAGATGTGCTCAGACCCAGGTCCATGCATGTTTAGACTAATGTCAATGCAGCCCCCTTGATCTATTGTATGTGCTCAGACCCAGGTCCAAGCATGTTCAGACTAAGGTCGATGCATATCCTGTAGGTGCTCAGACCCAGGTCCAAGCATTTCCAGACATAGATCAATGCAACCCCTTGATCTGTTGTGTGTGCTTAGACCCAAGTCCAAGCATGTCCAGACATAGGTTGATGCATGTCCTGTAGATTCTCATACCCAGGTCCAAGCATGCCCAGACATAGGTTGATGCATGTCATGTAGATGCTCAGACTAAGGTCTATGCATGTCCTGTAGATGCTTAGACCCAGGTCCAAGCATGCTCAAACTAAGGTCGATGCATGTCTTGTATGTGCTCAGACCCAGGTCCAAGCATGCTCATACTAAGGTCATGCTCAGACTAAGGTCAATGCATGTCTTGTATGTGCTCAGACTCAGGTCCAAGCATGCTCATACTAAGGTCAATGCAGCCCCCTTGATCTATTATCTGTGCTCAGACCCAGGTCCAAGCATGCTCAGACTAAGGTCGATACATGTCTTATATGTGCTTAGACCCAGGTCCAAGCATGTTCAGAGTTCAGACTATGGTCGATGCAGCCCCCTTGATCTATTGTATGTGCTCAGACCCAGGTCCAAGCATGCTCAAACTAAGGTCGATGCATGTCTTGTATGTGCTCAGACCAAGGTCCAAGCAGGTTTAGACTAAGGTCGACGATGCAGCCCCCTTGATCTATTGTATGTGCTCAGACCCAGGTCCAAGCATGTTCAGACTAAGGTCGATGCATGTCTTGTATGTGCTCAGACCCAGGTCCAAGCATGTTCATACTAAGGTCGACGTAGCCCCCTTGATCTATTGTATGTGCTCAGACCCAGGTCTAAGCATGCTCAGACTAAAGTCGATGCATGTCTTGTATGTGCTCAGACCAAGATCCAAGTATGTTCAGACTAAGGTCGATGCATCCTGTGTTCTGTCCCGGTTTCTAGCAACTCAGAAAAGATTTATTTTGAGCTACCAAATTAATTCAGAAAAATCTGAAAAATTAGAAAGTAATAGAAAACCATGTTAATTACTCACTGTAAAATTTTTGTGCTCACAAAAAATCTGCACTCATGGTTATGAGTTGTTTTCTATGTATGTGTGGCCTAAATATAAACCTATTTTCTAAATTCCAGAAACCTGCAAATAAAGATTTTTGAAAGGCCATTTTGCTTCCGAAAAATCTAAAAAAAATAGGAAATGATAAATGAGTAAGTTTGTAATTTGCTGTAAAATTTTCGTGTTCATTAAAATTCCATGCTTGTAATTATGAATTGTTTTATACGTATGTGTAGCTTGAAAATAAGCTTGTATCTGTTTTCAAAATTCTGAAACCTATTGTATTCCTGAAATCATTGGAAAAAATTAAGCCATTATATTGGCTATATAGACACTACTGCCATAGAAGGGTCTAGAGTCAAACTATAGAAATGTCCCTATGGGGAGGCTCAATCTGTTCTGGCCTCGAGGGCACGAGGTGAAATCCTGGAGGTGGATAAATTTCACTGGTTAAGGTGGGAAGGACTTTCTCCGGTTCTGCGCAGTTAACCAAGACTCGTCTCCGTTGCCTAGGTGACCGAGTATCTGTCTGTTCTGACCTTCTAATGGTGGTTTGGGCAGTGTGTCTGGCCATATGTTATATGAAATTCTATCTTTATACCTGAAACCTGTAAAGGCATATGATTTCTGAAACTATGTAAATTCTGAAATTCTATTTTTCTGAAATCTGCTTCAATCATATACCTTATGCGAAAGTTGTTTCCGTTATTTGGAAATCTGAACAGGAAGGTGTTTCTTTACAAGAGATAGTTATGAAGATACTTGTTTTGTGGTTACAGTTTTAAATTCCCAGTACCTTGTTTCATGTTCTAAGCATTGTAGAATTTTGTAAGCTATGCACCCTCGCAGTAAGTTGGGCATGGACAATAGGATTGGATTTGAATTTAGTGACTTGTTGAGTCTATTTGTAGACTCATGCTTGCAAAAAAATTTAGGTGACTCCGCTGGTGAGGACAAGGCATTAGTGCATAGTGACTCCGAACGTGAAGATTTGGTGTAATTGTTAGGATCTCTTTCCCTTTCCAGTTGAGGTGACTGTGTTAGAAACTTTATCACACTGTAATAATGGATGGTTGTAGGGAATTCTTCATGTTTTCAGTTGGACTATTGTGATTTTGAGAAGTGGAATTAACTGATGGGCTTGATATTTTTCTTCCGCTGGTTATTGTTCTCTTTATTTATGTAATTCTTCAACCAGTTTCTGTTCTGTTAGGTCTTTCCCACTGTAGCATCTCTCCTAAATCCGATGAGAGTTGGGAACTGAACCGGATTATAAGGTGGGGTGTTACAGAGACGGTCCTGGGAGGACCGCCGCTCCGTTTTCCTTTCGACCGGTGGTTTCTGTGAGTTGAGTCTCACCTCCAGTGACCTGTCCACTAGTCGTAGCTTTCCTGCGCAGGCGGGTGCGGACCCACTTGGGAGTGGTGGAGAGCGAGACCCGGTGAGAGATAATTTTTAAGCTGGTTTCCGTAGGGCCCCTTGCCTTTGCAGCCTGAGTCCGGGTGGGGGGAAAACTAGCTAGAGGACCTGACCTAGAGCAGATGGTTTGTGTGTGCACACGTAGTTGAGGGCAGAGGACGTGCGCTGACGGGCGCGACCCCAACTAGTCCTTGTTCGTGGTACTTGTTGTGTGTCTCAGTTTTCGCCTGTGACGAGTAGGGAGACACTTGGGCGCGGTGTAAGACGTCAAGGGACGCATCCGGTCTTGCTTCTAGTGGATAAAGCTCCTGTCTCCTGGCAGGTGTGGACTTGTGTTTTATCGGACCGAGGTTGGTTCGTACGGTACAGCTAGTGTAGACAGCTTTTTCATTTATTTATTATTGCTTGTTGATTCTAGCGTACTCTAGTTTGGTAGTGTTACCTCCTGCGTTTGTGCGTGCCTTTCCGCCTTGTTTCTTTTGTACGAGGTGGGGGTCCGCGGGATCCCTACTGAGCCTATGAAATGAGGCTCACCCCTGTGTTTTCTGATTATGCGGATTCGTCGAGAGGCGCTTCAGAGTTTCAGCGTGGTTCTTCTAGCCAGGGTTAGTTGCCAGTTGCCAGAGCCAGGGTATGTCCCGAGTACTTGTACCTTTCTTTCTGTTGACTGTACTTATTTTGGACATGAGATACACTAAACCTTGTAGCCGTTTTGTAATTTATTTAATTTTATGCATTATTATTTAGTTATTATCGTGATATCTCTGCAGTTATTTTAGCTTCTTGTGTACCCTCACACCATCCTTCAACCATTCCGAGTCTTTGAACTCGTGGGTGGCGGGCCGAGATTCGAGTCGTGCCGGTTCCTTTATGGTACTCGGATCTTGAGTCGTTACAGTTGGTATCAGAGCGGGGTTGTGGAGGCACATGAGAATCCGAAATGATTGCAGTGGTCCAGAAGGTCCATGAATGTCATGTACAGTCATCGACTGGCTTAGGGCTCTGTGTGTTTTGTTGATTTGTGGTTGTTTCCTTGCTGTCAGGGAAGTTATGGCTCCAAGAAGGGCGACTCGTTCCCAACAGGGAGAGTCTGGTAGGGGCCATGAAGGGCAGAGCAGAGCGGCACTTCCTGTAGATGCAGCTACAAAGGCGAGAGTCCCCGGAGTAGAGGACTTTTTCAGGGGCATGTATCAATATGTTTTTCAGCAGCATGGCGGTGATGCTGGCGAGGGTTCATCGTCTCAAGGTGGTCATGGTCATGTATTGAGAGATTTCTTACAGTACCAACCGCCCCTCTTCAACGGGTAGTCAGATCCAGAGGCAGCTAAGGATTGGCTAGATGATTTGGAGAGGATCTTTAGTTCCATGGAGTGTGCTGAGGAGGAGAAGGTGGTGCTAGCTACGCATCGATTGCACGGGTCAGCCCGGGCATGGTGGACATCGGAGTGGGGGGCAGTGTTCCAGTCCCGTCCTCTTCGGCAGATCACGTGGCGGGAGTTCGTCACGGCATTCGAGCGTGTTTTTTGTCCATCTTTCATCAGATCGTAGAGGATGCGCGAGTTTCTAGAGCTGGTCCAGGGTGACATGACTGTGATGTAGCATAGATCCAGGTTCATTGAGTTGGGCCGTTATGCGCCTCATATCATGCCAGATGAGGAGCTAAAGACCGAGCAGTTTGTCGGGGGCTTGAGGCCAGAGCTGAGGCATCCCCTGCTTGTGTCGGGTTTGACCAACTTGGATGCAGCTTGCAGAGCAGCAGCGGCGTTGGAGAGAGACTTGCAGAGGACTCTGGGGCAGGGCAGGGTAGGTCAGACGCAGACGGGTCTTAGTCAGCCGACGGCTGTGCAGTAGCAGAGTACCGTCCAACTCTCAGCAGGTGGTTCAGGGACAGCTCCGTCCGTAGCTTCAGCAGCGGATTCGTCATCTTTTGGTTCAAAGCTCAAGAAGTTATTCAGGGACGCCGGGTTCGACAAGAGGCGCCAGGATTGCAAGGAGTCAAGGTAGCAGTCAGTGGGCAGTGTTCAACAGCCCGCGCCTTACCAGCGTCAGGGCTCGGTGAGCGGTTCTAGGGGCGGGTGTCCTCGGTGCGGCGATTCTCATACATGCAGGCAGTGCCCGGTGCCTGTGATTTGCTTCAGGTGTGACCAGCCAGGGCACATGGCACGTGATTGTCCTCATCGATCGCGTCAGCGGCACGAATTTCAATAGCAGCAGCAGTTTCAGCCCCAGCAGATGCCATCGCAGCCGCAGCAGTACCAACAGCAGGGACAGTTTTCCCAGTTGACTCGGTCAGCTACTGTAGGGAGGCAGAGATCCCGAGGCAGAGTTACTCACATGACCAGAGCAGAGGCTGAGGCGTCGTAGTTGGTGGAAGGTACTATTCCAATTTTGGGTTGTGTGGCTCGAGTTTTGTTCGATTCCGGTGCATCTCATTCATTCATATCGGAGGATTTTGCTCAGAGTGTTGATGACCCGGTGGCCGAGATGTCCTGTGATTTGGCAGTGGAGTTACCTACCGGCAATTTCTTGCACACCCCATATTGTTTTGAGAAGGTGCATGTGTGGGTGGATGGGCAGAACATGTCGGCTAGGCTTTGTGCATTGCCGCTTCAGGACTTCGATGTGATTTTGGGCATGGATTGGCTCAAGGCCCACCATGCGATGGTGGATTACGGCTCGAAGAGGGTTTACTTCTGGCAACTTCATGGACCCACCTTCTATTTCCAAGGTATCCGGCCTTCCACTTCCCGCTTTCTTATTTTTGCTATTAGGGCTCGTCAATTGCTTGATGCGGGTTGTCAGGGTTTCCTCGTTTCGGTAGTCCTGGTCGATCGGCAGTGTCCGGAAGTGGAAGATATTCCGGTTGTGTGCCAATTTTTCGATGTTTTTCCCGAGGAGTTGTCTGGGTTGCCACCGCAACGAGAGATTGATTTCGTGATTGAGGTGGTACCAGGTACGGTGCCTATGTCGAAGGCCCCTTATCGTATGGCGCCTGCGGAGTTGAGAGAGTTGAAGATGCAGTTGCAGGAGTTGCTGGCCAATGGGGTATATTCGTCCCAGCTTTTCCCCTTGGGCTACGCCGGTGTTGTTCGTGAATAAGAAGGATGGTAGTTTGAGACTGTGCATCGACTACCGGCAGTTGAATCGGGCGACTGTTAAGAACAAGTATCCGTTGCCTCGGATTGATGACTTGTTTGATCAGCTTTAGTCTGCCCGGGTGTTTTCGCAGATTGATTTGGGGTCGGGTTATTATCAGCTGCGGATTCGAGAGTCTGATGTTGAGAAGACTGTGTTCCGCTCGAGGTATGGGCATTATGAGTTCTTGGTGATGCCGTTTGGGCTCACCAATGCCCCCGCAGCATTTATGGATTTGATGCATAGGGTGTTTTGTCCGTATCTAGACTAGTTCATAGTCGTGTTTGTGGATGACATCCTTGTATATTTACGGTCTGCTGAGGAGCATGTGCATCATTTGAGGGTGGTGTTACAGACCTTGCGGGATCACCACCTGTATGCCAAGCTCAGCAAGTGCGAGTTCTGGCTTCAAGAGGTGCACTTTTTGGGGCACGTGATTTCTGGTGATGGTGTTTCCATGGATTCGGCCAAGGTCGAGACTGTGGTGCAGTGGCCGAGGCCG
This sequence comes from Amorphophallus konjac, assembly GCA_022559845.1. Classification (NCBI taxonomy): domain Eukaryota; kingdom Viridiplantae; phylum Streptophyta; class Magnoliopsida; order Alismatales; family Araceae; genus Amorphophallus; species Amorphophallus konjac. The sequence continues at coordinate 158,603,693 of CM040121.1, forward strand.
ACTTCTGTCACGGAGATTCAAAGTTTCTTGGGGCTCACAGGCTATTATAGGAGGTTTATTCAGCATTTTGCTCGTATTGCGGCCCCGATGACCAGGCTTACACGGAAGGATGTGCCGTTTGTCTGAACGGAGGAGTGTGAGCGGAGCTTTATGGAGCTAAAGAGATTGCTCACTACTGCTCCAGTGTTGGTGTTACCTTCGGGATCGGGAGATTTTATGGTGTGTACGGATCCTTCTGGGGTAGGCTTGGGTGCTGTGCTGATGCAGCATGGTCAAGTTGTGGCGTATGCATCTTGGTAGTTGAAGCCCCATGAGGTGAACTACCCTACTCATGATCTTGAGTTAGCGGCGGTGATTTTCGCCCTAAAGATCTGGAGGCATTATCTGTATGGCGAGAAGTTCAAACTTTTTACTGACCATCAAAGTTTGAGGTATGTGTTCACCCAGAAGGATCTTAACCTCAGGCAGAGGAGGTGGATGAAGTATATGAAGGATTATGATTTTACTCTATCGTATCAGCCTGGCAGGATGAATGTCGTGGCTGACGCCTTGAGTAGGAAGGTGGTGGTCAGTCAGATGCTGTTGAGGAAGTGGAGGCTATGGGAGCAGGTGCCGGCCATGACTTTTAGGCTTAAGATCCCTCGGGATTAGGGTTCGGCTGTCCTTGCGAGCTTGACTGTCACGCCAGCTATTCGTCGTCAGGTGACTGAGGCTCAGCGTGCGGACCCCGAGCTACCTCGAATTCTGTCATTGGCCGAGGTGGAGTTTGGTGAGGATGGAGTTGTGAGGTTCCGAGGTAGGCTGTATGTTCCAGCCGAGGAGCAAGTGAGGCGTACGGTATTGCGAGAGGCTCATGGGAGCCGATATGTCGTGCATCTCGGATCAACGAAGATGTACCAGAACTTGAAGAGGCAGTTTTGGTGGCCAGGAATGAAGAAAGATGTAGCCGAGTTTGTGGCCAGGTGTTTGACCTGTCAGCAGGTAAAAGCTGAGCACCAGCGACCGGGTGGTGCACTTCAGCCCTTGGAGATTCCTGCGTGGAAGTGGGACCACGTGACCACTGATTTCGTGGTTAGGTTACCGAGAACGTCCAGTGGACATGATAGTATTTGGTTACTGGTGGATAGACTGACGAAGATGGCTCGGTTGTTGCCAATCAAGGTCAGTTGGAATGTGCATAAGTTAACCCGATTGTACATGGAGCGGATCATTCCGTTGCATGGAGTCCCCATCTCCATTATGTCTGATCGTGATCCGCGCTTCACTTCGGGATTCTGGAAGCCAGAGAGCTTTAGGCACGAGTTGGCTTATAGCTCAGCGTACCATCCTCAGTCGGACGGTCAGTCTGAGAGGACCATCCAGACTTTGGAGGACATGTTGAGATCTTGTTGCCTGGAGTGGCAGGGGAGTTGGACCCACCATTTGCCGTTAGGGGAGTTTGCCTACAATAACAGCTATCATTCGAGCATTGGTATGGCTCCTTACGAGGCATTGTACAGGTGACCTTGTCGGACTCCACTGGATTGGTTTGAGGTGGGGGAGCGTGTCCTGAGAGGATCAGATTTGGTGCAGCAATGTACTGAGGTGGTGCAATTGGTCCGGTAGAAGATGTTGGTTGCGCAAAGCCGGCAGAAGAGTTACGCCGATCGGAGGAGGCAACCCCTCAGCTTTGTTGTAGGTGATCGGGTGTTTTTGAGGGTTACTCCCATGAAGGGTGTGATGCCCTTCGACAAGCGTGAGAAGTTGAGTCCCCGCTACATTGGCCCCTTTCTTATTGTCGAGCGTATTAGTGAAGTTACTTATCGGTTGCAGTTACCTCCGGAGCTAGCTGCTGTGCATAGGGGTGTTCATGGTTTGGTTTGGTTCGGTTTGGGGGCTTTTTTTTCCAAACCAAACCAAACTAAACTAAACCTCAAACCAAACCGAACCAAACCAAACAAATTCGGTTTGGTTCGGTTCAAACCAAATTTGCTATATCTTATTACAATATATATGAATTTAATAAATTATATATATAATAAAAATAAAAAAATACTTATATTTTGTATGTTTATACGTCTATGTAATAATTGGGATAAGGCTCTGATGATGATGATGATGATACGTCTATGTAATCATGTTTTTTAAATATTTAAATATATTTATGATATATAATATTAATAAATATAAATATAAATAATAAATTCAATTTATTCGGTTTGGTTCGATTTCACACATTATGAAACTAAACCGAACAGAATTTAGGTTCAAACCGAACCAAACCGAACCGAAGTTCGGTTCAGTTTTGTTCGATTTGAACCAAATTATGAACACCCCTAGCTGTGCATGACATGTTTCATGTGTCGATGCTTCGGAAGTATATGCCCGATGATTCCCATGTCTTGGAGGACGTCATTTGGCCTGAGATGACCCCAGATTTGTCCCTTCCGGAGTACCCCATCTGCATTGAGGATTGGTGTGAGCATCGCCTACGGAACAAGGTTATTCCTCTGGTTAAGGTGGTCTGGTAGCGTCATTCTGGCGGCGAGGCGTCGTGGGAGCGTGAGGATGAGATGCAGCAGCAATATCCTTACTTCTTCGAGTGAGTCTTCTCCCATGTTCCTATGCCTTGTCCTAAATTTCGAGGATGAAATTTGTTTAAAGGGGGAGGGCTGTAATGTCTCGAGTTTTTCGGATATTTTCCAGATCTAGATCCGTGGGTTTCGGATCACTTTCGGGGGTCCCGGAGCGCGTTTTGTGGTTTACGCGTATTTTTCCCTAACGGACCTTCGGAACACTGTGTAGGGCAAACCGTTCGTTCTCCTACTCCGGGACAGTACCAGTGCGACGAGTATGTTCCGAGGATCAAGAAAATGATTTTTCCCAATTTTTCATATTTTTTAGATTTTCTGGATTTCTATAAATAACCCCATTTTTCTCTTTTTCTTTTCTTCTTCTTTCTTCTTCTCTCCCGTGAGCGCACCCCCCCTGCGACCGTTGCATCTTCCCCGTGTGCCTGCGGTCGCGGCCCCCCTTCCTCCAGCGGCGATAGCGGCGACGAGCGAGTGGGGCGGTGTTGTTCTCGCGACGAGGGGCGTGGAGATCGGGTTCCTTCAAGCGTGATTTCGAGATCGGCGGTGACACAGCGGCTTTCGACCTTATTTGAGGTAGGGGGACAGATCCCTACACTCTTTACCGCTTTCCCCGTGATTTGTAGGCCGTGGGGAGTTCGAGAGGGGCGTTTTTGAGCCGGGTGGGTCAAAATCCATGTTTTAGGGTTGAGCACCAGATCTCCCGTTTCGTGGGGTTTTTGATCGATCTAAGGGTGTAGAATCATGCTAGGAGGGTTGAGGGAGGATTCCCCTTTGTTTCCCCATCATCGGGCGATATTTGGGGTGTGGATCGGAGTTTTTGGCGTTTCCCGCTGTTTTCGCGCTCAGGTTGGGGTTGCGGTCCTACCAGGAACCGCTAGGCCCCTTTGTCGGCCCTCAGGGGGCCGCCAAGCGATTTTGAATGTCGGTCGGGCTTAGCGGTCTGCTTGGGACCGCTAAGCCAGGGTTGCGATCTCGCGATAGATCGCTACCCTTGGGTTAACGGTCGACTGCCGATCATTTATCTCGTCTGGTAAGAGCCCCTCGGGGCGCGTATTTTTGACCGTTAGGGAGTCGTTGCTGGGTTGCAGTCAAGGCTGGACCGTTTCTTGGTGTTTTGCAGTCTTCAGGTGACCGCATGGTGGGGCTGGTGGTCTGGCGATAGACCGCTAGGCATCCAGTGGCTTGCCTGGTGGCGGCCATGGCATGGCCGCCTGGCTGGGCTTGGCGGTCTCGGAGAAGACCGCTAGGCTACTTTGCGGTCCAGGGATGGCTACCAGGTGAGAGACGGTCCTGGGAGGACCGCCGCTCCGTTTTCCTTTCGACCGGTGGTTTCTGTGAGCTGAGTCTCACCTCTAGTGACCTGTCCACTAGTCGTAACTTTCCTGCGCACGTGGGTGCGGATCCACTTGGGAGTGGTGGAGAGCGAGACCCGGTGAGAGATGATTTTTGGGCTGGTTTTTGTAGGGCCCCTTGCCTTTGCAGCCTGAGTCCAGCTAGGGAGAAAATCAACTAGAGGACCCGACCTAGAGCAGATGGTCTGTGTGTGCACACGTAGTTGGGGGCAGAGGACGCGCGCTAACGAGCGCGACCCCAACTAGTCCTTGTTCGTGGTACTTGTTGCGTGTCTCAATTTCCGCCTGGGGCGGGTAGAGAGACACTTGGGCGTGGTGTAAGACATCATGGGACGCATCCAGTCTTACTTCTAGTGGGTAGAGCTCCTGTCTCCTGGCAGGTGTGGACTTGTGTTTTGTCGAACCAAGGTTGGTTTGTACGGTATAGCTAGTGTAGAGAGCTTTTCCCTTTATTTATTACTGCTTGTTGATTCTATCATACTTAGTTAGGTAGTGTTACCTTCTGCGTTTGTGCGTGCCTTTTCGCCTTGTTTCTTTCGTGCGAGGTGGGGGTCCGCAGGATCCCTACTGAGCCTATGAAATGAGGCCCACCCCTGTGTTTTCAGGTGAGGCGGGTTTATCGAGAGGCGCTTCGGAGTTTCAGCGTGGTTCTTCTAGCCAGGGTTAGTTGCCAGTTGCCAGAGCCGGGGTATGCCCCGAGTACTTGTATCTTTCTTTCTGTTGACTATATTTATTTTGGACATAAGATACACTGGACCTTGTAGTAGTTTAGTTATTTATTTAATTTCCTGCATTATTATTTAGTTGTTATTGTGCTATCTCTACAGTTATTTTAGCTTCTTGTATACCCTCACATCATCCTTCAACCCTTCCGAGTCTTCGGACTTGTGGGTGGTGGGCCGAGATTAGAGTCGCGCCGGTTCCTTTCCGGTACTCGGATCTTAGGTCGTTACAGTTGGTATCAGAGCGGGGTTGTGGAGATGATTTCATCAATTAGAAAAATTATTAGAACATATGATTTCATCAAATTTTTGATGCCATTGCTTAGGGACTTGCTTCAATCCATATAAGGACTTCATCAACTTGCATACGTAATGCTCTTGGCCGGAAACTACCAATCCCTCTCGCTAATCCACATAGATCTCTTCATCAAGTTCACCATTCAAAAATACAGTTTTTACATCCATTTGGTGAACTTTTAGATCATAAATTGATGTCAGTGCAACAAGCACACGAATTGTAGTCATCCTAGTCACAGGAAAATAAGTATCAAAGAAATATATTCTTCTTTCTATTTGAAGTCCTTAGCAACTAGTCTAGTCTTATATTTGTCAATGGAGTCATCTAGTTTCAATTTCCTTTTAAAAATCTATTTACAACCAATTATTTTGGTACCAGGTAGAAGATCCACTAGTTCCTCAGTGTGGTTGTTCCTAATTGATTCCATTTATCCACTGACTGCTTCTTTCCAGACGGTGGAATCACTAGATGATATGGCATCTTTAAAGGTTGAAGGATCATCCTCTACTAGATATGATATAAAGTCATCTCCAAATGATTTTTATATTCTAGTTCTTTTACTCCCTCTAGATTCTATGCATACATCTAAATGATCATGCTGAACATGATTAGAAGCGCTGGATGAAGGAATAAAAGGTGAATCTTCACGTACAATATCCTTAGTCTTAAAAGAAAATATATCCTCATAAAAGATTGCATCACCAAATTCATAAATAGTATTAGTAGAAATATTGTAAATATTAAATTTAATGATGAGAAATTTATAAGTAGAACTATTTTCGGCATAATCAATAAAAACACCATCCACAATATGAGAATCAATTTTTCTCTTCTTATTCTTTGGAATTTTTATTTTGGTTGAACATCCACAAACTCTTAACAATTTATAATTTGATTTTCTTTTAAACCATATTTAAAAAGGTGATTTATCTTTTGACTTGAGAGGAACACGGTTAAGGACATGACATGTAGAGAGAAGAGAGTTTCCCCCCACATATTCTCAGGTAATCTTGAGCTACATAACATGGAATTCACAATATCCATCAATGTCCTATTTTTCCTCTCAACTACTCCATTTGACTTAGGTGAATATGGAGCTGCATGTCGACTCATGGATGATTCTATTTTTGACACAAAAGTCATTCATGGCATGAGATACATATTCATCACCCCTATCAGATCTCAATCTTTTAAGCAATTTTTTAGTTTATTTTTCTGGTAGAGACTTATAGGGTGTTTGGTTGTAGTTTTTTACCTCTTTTTTCTCTCAATTTTAAAAAAAAGAGGAAGAGATCTTATAACCTCGTTTGGTATGCCTCTCCTAATTTTTAAGAAGATACTATACTCCCGTGTAAATCTTCCTAAAAAAAAAACAACACTCTACCAATTTTTTTTTAAAAAAACACTCACCACGTCTCTGTCTCTCCCACTCGCGACCCCCTCCCCCCTCCCCTCCCTCCGGCTCCGGCTCCCTCGTGCTCAGACCCCCCCTCTGGCGCCGGTTCCCCCCGTGCGCAGCCCCCCCTCCGGTTCCCCCCCGTGCGCAGGCCCCCCCTCCGGCGCCGGTTACCCCCCGTGCGTAGGCCCCCCCTCCGGTTCCCCCCCTCCGGCGCCGGCTCCCCCCCTCCCCCCCCGTGCGCAGGCCCCCCTACCTCCGGTCCCCCCCTCCGGCACCGCCCCCCCCCCCCCCCCCGTGCGCCCTCCCCTCCCCTTCCCTGTAGCCCCTCCGGCTCCGGCCCCCTGTGCCCTCCCCTCCCCTCCCCGGCAGCCCCCCCCCTCTGGCTTCCCCCCTGCGACCGCAGCCCCTCCCCTTCCCCCCCTCCGGTGACGGATCCCCCTGCGCACCCCCTCCCCCCCTCCCCTTCCCCCCCTCCGGCTCCCCTCCCCCGACGGCTTCCCCCTCCCCATTGCGGCACCCTCCCCTCCCCCCGACGGCGCCCCCTCACCTCCCCCGACGGCGGCCCCCTCCCTGCGGCGACCTCCCCTCCCCCGGCGTCTCTCTCTCTCTCTCTCTCTCTCTCTCTCTCTCTCTCTCTCTCTCTCTCTGTGTGTGTGTGTGTGTGTGTGTGTGTGTGTGTGTGCAACTGCCGGAAACTACCGGAGGCTACCCGGAGAGGAAGACCCCTGACAAACACATCTACACACATTTTAAAATTTACGACACTACTGCCAAACAGAAAGTGTCTGTTTTTATCAATTTTAAAATTTAAATCAAAAATTATGTTGACACAAGTTTTTAGATAGAAATAGATTTTAAAAAAAACTGCTCCCAAACACCCTATTAAAAGCTATAAATTTTTATAGAGTCTCATCATTAGTTCTAAGTAAATACAAAATACAAATTTTGGAAGAATCATCGATAAAGATAATGAAATACCTTTTCCCACCTCTAGTTATAGAACATGTCCCTTCACAAATATCAGAGTGTAACAACTCTAATACCGAGGTGTTCTATTCAACGGACTTAAAAGGCCTCCTTGGTTATTTAACTTACACATATATTTGACACTTATCAGCATGCTTCACATCAAACTTGGGAACTAAATCTAAATGCATCATTCTTTTAACAGTATTAAAATTAACAAGACCAAGTCTAGCATGTCACAAGTCATAAGTTTCAACATGAAAGCTGACAGAAGAGGAACTTTTATTTAGCAAAAGGCTATGAGAAATATTAAGTACAAATAAACTGTAACATAATTATTTTTTCCTACCAAGTTTTTATGTCTAGTGATTACAACTTTATTATACTTAAATGCAAATTCATAGTCTTGTTGTACTAATAACGACCCACTAACTAAGTTCCTCATAACATCAGACACATGTTGCACTTTGTTGAGGCTAAATGTCTTCCCCGAAGTAAGCTTCAAGTCAACACGTCCTTCACCCTCTACTCTGGCTGTAGTGGAGTTGCCCATTGTTATCATGCCTTCGAGGCCCTGATAAGAAAATAATAAAGCTCCATCAGAGCAGACATGGACATTTGCTCATGTATCTACTAACCAGTATGTTAGTAGACATGCCACATGAATTTTAGAATTAAAGGATGTTGTGTCCCGGTTTTTGATGATGTTCAACTATGACTCATTAGTGAGTCTTCTTGCTAAGGTCATAAAACTTCGTCAAATCCCATGAAGTCACATGCTACACAGTTTACCAAAATTGACTAAACGTGTGAAGTTCAGGTTGCCATCAAACAGGTTTAAGTTGACAGATTAAGAAAAATTCAGTCGACCGAGTTAAAATTCAGTCGACAGATTTCAAAATTTAATCGATTGAAGTCAGTTTCAGTCGACAGATTTTTTGAATCCAGGCAGAGCAAGTCGATAGACTTCAGACCAAACTGGTTGGCCAGTCAACCAATGCTTGGGTTCGGTCGACCGATTGGGAGTTCAACCAACATATGAAGAAAGGGCCAAAGACCTTGTGTTCAAAGTCAACTGAGACAAGTCCAATCAGTCAACTTAGAAGTGAGCATGTTGACGACATTGCAGGCTGGCCATTTAGTTAATTGATGAAGGAAATATTAATCGACAGATATGTAAATCAATCGACTAAATTTGGAAAAATCAGTCAACCTGAGAGAAGTCAGGCGACTGATATTTTCTCTAGATTGCCCGTGTGCTTAGCTGATCGTGTGCTAAATTGAGTCGACCCAGTAAGCCTCAAGTCGACTCGTCACCTGAAGTTCAAGCAACAACATCAGCAACTTTAGCAAAGTCAGTAACAACAGCATTAACAACAACAACAAGCAATAGCTAGGCCAGCAATAACAATAGAAACAACATTAATAGCAGCAGCTAGTAAACAACAACATTAGCAACAACAACCATTAGCAATAGCAGTTGCAACATAAGCAGCCATAGCAGCCACAACAGTAGTAGCTCAGTCAACGACATACACCAGCAGCAGTAGTAGCAACATAGCAGCAGCTAGCATCAACATACAACAAGCAACAATAGTAGCAGCAGCCAGCAACAACATCAGCAGTAGCAACCATCAATAATGGAGTCGACGCACCCTTGAACAATGAAGCCTTGGCGTCGACGCAACCGTAGCTAGCTGCTTCAGCAATGGCAGCAACAACAACAACAAATAACAACCAGCAACAACAAGCAGCAACATCAGCTGCAACAACAGCTATAGCAACATCATCAGCAACAAGCTAGCGTCAACAGGAAGGCAAGCAACAACAATTGCAACAACAACGACACAAGTAGCGGCAAATAGCAATAGCAGCAGCAGCAAGCAGCAATAGCAGCCAGCGGTAACAACAGCAAGCAAAGTCAGTCGACCTTCCCAAGTTGGGTCGACTGAAAAAGCAAAAATCAGTCGACCTATGGGAAAGTCAGTCGACTGATTTGGGATATCAGTCGACTGATATTGCCTTAGTTCTGCAACTCGTGCAGTCTACCAGCAGATCACCCAGGCACGTGAGAACTTAAGCAGTCACGTGACTGCCAGCTCCAAGTCAACGCTTCTGACTCTGGGATTCATCCTTTGGCCTTTAGAAGGTCTTAGGACAATATTTTTAAATAGTTCTTTTTGTGGTCCAATGAGAAGACAGATCTGAAAAGTTTCCAGGACAAGAAGCCTTCCTTTGCACGTTGGACAAATCAGGTTACTCTGCCAAAGATCCTGACAGAAAGCAAATCTGGAAAAAGTCTTTGTCCATGCTCTCATATATACATGGGTCAATCAGAAAAACCGCCATGGAAAAGGGTTCATGTCAAAGAACCTTATTCTTTTTATTGGACCTATGAGCATATAGATTTGGGAGGGAAAACTTTCTACCATTTCCCTCTATAAATATAGACCTCCTACTTGAAGAGAAGCCCTTTGCTGTCTTGGAGAAGAATTGAGCGGGAAAAAGAGTAGAGTCTTTCTGAGCTTTGTAGAAGAAAATCTGAGAGAAAGAAAAGAAGAAAGAGGAGCAGCCCAACACCTGGTCCGACCCAGTCCAGTGTTGAGAAGAAAAAATAGACAGCCATGAGCCTTTAGAGAGAGCAGCCTTGTAGTTGGCTTGAGCTTGAAGAGCAGTTTTCAGATCTGACTTCAAATCTGCCATTACAGCTTCAACACCTTGTTCTAAAGCGACATTTGATTTTCTTATTTCGCTTTGTGTTTTCTCTTTTGAAACTCCGAATCTATCTTCAATGTGTAGTGCTATTTTTAACAGCATTTGTCCGGTGCTCTGTTTTAGAGACCGGAGTAATTTTTGGCTACTGCGCAGCCGTGCGTGTTTGTGGGGTTTGTCCCCATGTTTTGCTGCATCCTTGCAGCGTGTTTTGATTTTTTATCTTGTTTTTCTTTTAGGGGTTGTCCCCGTGTAGTGCTGCACCTCTACCCCGTGTGGGGTTCATCCTCGTTGAGCTGTGTATCAGCGGGTGTGGGGCTTGTCCTCGTGTATTGCTGCGTGTAGCAGCGTGTGTGTGTGTGTGGGGGGGGGGGGGGGGGTTCGTCCCCATGTTGTTGCGTGTAGCTGCTTGAGGAATATGTCCTTGTGAGGACTGTGGTCCTCGTGTTAAGCTATGTATTAGTGTGTATTGGGGACTTGTCCCCGTTGTTACATTTGTAGCGTGGTAAAGCCTCACCGGTTCGATGAGGGGTGGACGTAGGTCTGCGGGTTTACAGACTGAACCACCTTAAAAACCTTCTATGCAGTGGACTATGAATTGTGCGATTGTCCATTTCTTATATCCTCATTCACAGGAACTTGGGTGTTTCTGAAACACACACATTCTGATATGTTCGAACACACACTCTGAGTTGTTAGCTGCACAAACACAATCAAGTGTTTGCTTGCTATCCTGTGTAAGGGCACTTCTTGAGCTCTAGCACTTTCAGCTGTGTGGTCACGTACACACCCACTGGGTGTTCGATCCAGGCTCAAGTTGAGCCATCGTTTTATTGTGTGATGTCTATGTTCCTTGTGAGTATCGTCTCACGCTTGACATATCCTATAAAGAAACTTCAGTGTTCCTTTGTTCCGCATTTCATTGAGTGATCGGATCGGATTAGTTTTTAAATCGGGTATAATTTCTCAAAGGATCTATTCACCCCCCTCTAGATCCTATTGCGTATCCAACAAAGGAAATAAACCCTTCATCAGAAGTGGAGCCAATAGTCAACACATTGACTTGTTGATCAGTAACAATATACTTCTTTCCTTTGTAGGGTTTATTAGTCATGTCTTTTCTTTCAAAGCACCTGTATGTTTTATAACCTGGCCTTCCACACATATAACAAGTAATATTGTCTGACTCTTTCTTAATCTTTTTCTTCCCTTTGATATCCTTGGACTTCTTGAAAGTTTTGTTGAAGGAACGAGAGGTAAGTTTTTCAATCAAATTAGTCTTGGACTGTTATTCAGTTTCAAGTGGAGGAATTTTGATTTTGTTCTTATTCTTATTTATCTCTTCAACTTGAATGGTAGAGATCAACTGTTCAACAATCATCTTATCACGTTTATGTTGAAGAGAAAGAGAAAAATCATTTCAGAAAGGTGAGAGTTTTGTTATCAAGATGCAGATTTGGAATTTTTCATCAATATACATTCCACACCTTTGAATGTCTAAATCAATAGACTGGATCTCATGGGCTTGGTCAATAATGGATGCAATATCATTCATTTTATAGTCAAAGTAATTGGCTACCATAATTTTATCTAGACTGACATTTTCGGAGCCATGCTTCTTCTCTAAGGCAAACCACAGGTCATTTGCGGATTTGGAGGTGTAATATATGTCATATAGTTTATCGGAGAGACACGAGAGGATGCTACCGATACATAGGTAATCCCTCTCTTTAAACTTGGCTACATCTACCGACCTAGCAGGTTTGTTTTCATCATCCGCATGGGGGTCAGATTCTATCACAGAAAATAGAGCCAAAGAGGGTAATCAATATCGCATCTTCTGTTGCCAACATTTAAAGAATTGACTAGTAAATTTATCAGGACATGCGACTATGTCTGGTGCCATTTGATCTAATAGAAATGAACGACTCTAAACTGTTGGAAATAACTGTTCACGGGTAGAGATTTTCTACTAGATCAAAGCAGAGAAATCACAGGGAGTCAATCGATTGAGAAATGTAAACTTAGGTCGAAGCACGTAGTCGCTTTCTTGGGAGTTGCTCTGCCCCTACTTCGGTGCAGATAGGCTTTGCGATGAAACTTTCCTTAAGATACGACGGCCCAGACCATTAGCGACGCGAAGGTGCACTCCAACTCGCGTTGCCAGGGACGAATATCACTATGACGGTAAGCTCTTGGAAGAGGAAGAAGATGATTGGGAGAGAGGAGCTCGAGAGAGATAGTCGTCAGGTAAGAAAAAATCTTAAGTCGTATCCCTCACACAAAATCGACTCTTCTCAAATACCCTCTTAGGAAGTGACCCTTGATCGAGTCACATCCATCGGCCCAAAGAGGGAAATTCGAAGAGATGCGGAAAGAATCTAAGAGACGCCAGGTCAAACGGTCAAAAATAAAAGAAAAAAATAAAATAAATATCGAGAATCACACGTACGCACGTCACGGTCACGACAATACAAGGTAATTTGTGTGCGTGTGAGAAAGAGGATTAGCTCCAAAGAGCTCACTAGTTCAAATAGTCCAACCTCTATAGTTTCTCAAAAAGAATACATTAGAATGCGTAAGGGTCCCAAATAAAAGTAGATGATTTTTTTTCAACTTTTAATATGGGACAAAATGATATAAATACTCAACTTTGAAATTTAAAACTTAAAATCCAACATAATAAATTGAAGCAATGTTATCAGAATCCAATAGGTGTTTGAACCGGCGAATGAGCTAGTTCGGTTTGAATCGATTGGACCGTTCAATCGAACCGGTTTGAATCGTGATGTCATCATAATATTGATATATGGTCCGACCCGATTTTATAGTCAAAGATAATAAGAAATACGATATAATGATCAAAATAAAAAAACATACATACATAATTATTAGTCATGATTATGTAACTATATAAGTAAAAAAATAACAATAACATGGTTAAGTAAATTGACCTTAAAATTTTATAATATTCCATTAGTCATGATTAAGAGTTTTCACAATTGACATCTATACTCTTTTAAAGTATAAAATTTTAAACTTTAAATATATCTAAAATAAAATGATAAATAACAACAAATCAATAATAATAAGATAAGTTTGTTAACACATAAAAATCATTTTAAATATTTAAATATTTTTACGTTTATTTTTTTTATTTTAAAAGGTGAATCTAGTCGGATCGATTCAGACCGATTCACCGGTCGAATCACGGTTCGTCCGATTCATCTGATTTTTTAATATTAGATTAGATCAACCTTATTTGAACCGATTTTTAAGTCGATTCACGATTAAATCGATCTGATCAATCAATCCGATCCGATTCTGATAACATGGAACTGAAGTGAATCACATCTCGGCTGGACTCAATGGCAGTTGCTACCCCTGGCCATTGCTGAGCAGCAGTTGTGTCTTCCATCGTGCACATGACGCATACCGTACCCACAGCTGGACCGGATAGTCAGGACCGGTTCGCTTTCGACTACGTCGGATCCAAAAAAACCACACAAACCTCCTGACCCTCTGTGTGTGTGTGCCGGCGGAGGTAGCACCAAACTCGACTCGGCAGCGGAGGAGCGGGGGACTCGCTACGGGCACGTGGGGGCATCACTGTGCCGTGGAGGAGGAGGAGGGGCGGCGGCGGCAGCAGCAGCAGCAGCGGCGGCGGCCATGGTGCGGCTGACAGCAGACCTGATATGGAAGAGCCCTCACTTCTTCAACGCCCTCCGGGAGCGCGAGCTCGACCTCCGCGGTAAGGCACGCGCACAGACACACAACAGCACTGTTCATCCACTATCCTTAATCGCACATCCCCCCTCGCCATCCTTTCCCCGAGCATTTCCCAAACCCTCGTCTCTCTTAACTTGAATGTCCACCGGGAACCCTAAATCGAGCGAGGCCGCTAACCTGCCTCTTCGCTCTCTCTCTCTGTGTGTGTGTGTAACCGTAAAGCAACTCATCTTCTTTTTTCTATCTTTGCAGGTAACAAGATTGCGGTGATAGAGAACTTGGGCGCCACGGAGGTGAACTCTCCTCTCACTTTCATTCTGATGCTTATTCTCACTCTTCCGCATAACAACTGTATGGTATGGCATCCATACAATGAGTCATCCCCCGGTGCCACTTTGTACATGTGAAGGAAGGTGTTGAAGATACATACCCTAGTATTCTGGTAGACAACCGAGGTGTGGAGTGGGTGTGTTAACAAAAGAACTTGAATTTTTTTTGGCTGGGCTTGTTGGCATACCGAATCTATTTTGCTTGCTTTATGTCCTGTTGGTGGCCGATGAGAGCTGCCATATTTTTTTTAGAAAGTCAACTCCAACTGAGAGAGGACATACTACTTTTATATTTTTAAGTGTCTACAAACTGCAATACCTGCGAGTTCTCACCAAAGGCTTCCCCTTCTTCGATCCATTTTGGCAAGCCATTAGACAGAAGGCCTAGGAAATAAAAATAGGAAAAGCATATGAAAATAATTGTGAAGATCGGCTAAATATGTGTTTCTTAGTGGTGGGCAGCATGCCATGGGAGTCGGGCATTAAATCCCTACTTCATTTATAGATTTTTCAATTTTCGTTTCTCTAGGGTGAGGAATCTCTCCTCACCTATTTTTTTATTGTACTTCCTCTGTTTATTCAATAAAGTTAGTGGTACAGTCCACCCTTTCTTTTGGGGAAAAATATGAGCTTTCAAACATCCTCACCTGGTTTGATCTGAACCCAGTGCCTCAAAATCCTGCTGGGAAGGAAACAAAGAGTCATCTGCTAATCAACTCTTTTCTTAATTGGGCCCATTAATTGAAAAAATATGCATGTTGTGTCTGAACATAGATGCCTGCAAATGAAGATACTACTTAACGGAATTATTACAACACTTATTTAATGTAATGATCCCGCTTTCATGAAGTTCAAAATTTGAAATTCCCGTGAAACCAAATCTACAATCTAGACTGAAGTCTGCCTTATCCTCAATTTCTTGTAGGGTGCACAATCCTTTAGTAATCTGACAATGTACAGATAAACAATAACTAGAAGAAAAGTAGCATGCTCGTCATACATCATTATGGTAATAGAATGAACAAGTGCATATCCCAAAAGAAAAAGGTAGCTTGCCATACTTGAATCAGAGATTTGGACCAGTTCAAACAAAGGATGTCAGCCATATATCATTGGACTCAGTAAGGGTCAACTACACCCTATTTTGGCCCCAAATACAGAAAAAAAATAAAAAAGGACTCTATTAGCTCGTTGATCATCTTCCGTGAAAATAATGCCATTGCGTGATGCACAAATACGGCCCCGATGTCGCTAGTCTTGCTCTCCATCAATTACCCTGGTTAGAAAAAATTCATTCTCGAATTTTGAAGTGTTGAAGTATGACAGAGACGATCACAAGAGCATAAGTTGAGAACTCTGTACAGATTATATCAGAAATCTTGATCCGTCACTTCTCATGTGAGTGACAGAAGTTTTGCTACATTAAATCAACTTGAGATGTGTCCAACAAAGCACATCATCGGACTGTCCAACTGTTAGTATTGCATCAGGAAAAGTGAGACATAAGGGAGGAGCATTGAACACGTCTTCAGAGATAAGACCCAATCCAAACTCTGTAAATAATGCATGATCCCAACTGTCGGAAGGAGGTGAAACATAGTCAACTATGCTTGATGAATCACCCTCAAACACTGTATCATCAACCAAGTGTAACTCATAAGTAATAAATAAACTCTGATCCCATACATCAACAGGTGACACGGCAAGTTTAGCTATGCAGTTTTGCAGTGTCTTCTCAAAAGTGCGGAATGCCTACAAGTTTGAATTGGGAAATCAAAATTTCTTTCTGAGATGAGCAGGCTGCATGATGTAACTCTCCCCATCAAGAGCTATGACAGCTTGACATTCTTTCATCCATTCATTTCCCAAGCTAATGCGTGAACCATTGGGTGGATTTTGCATCTTGCTTCATGGAAATACCTAACGACTCTCCTTGTGATGAGATTTTGAGCAGCTCAACGAAACTCCATAAATACTTCCTCACCATAAACAACAGTTTCTCCCGTTTTCGAAAGGGACTCAACAATAGATTGGGAAATATACTT
This sequence comes from Amorphophallus konjac, assembly GCA_022559845.1. Lineage (NCBI taxonomy): Eukaryota > Viridiplantae > Streptophyta > Magnoliopsida > Alismatales > Araceae > Amorphophallus > Amorphophallus konjac. Next base: position 158,619,818 of record CM040121.1, read on the forward strand.
TTTAGATTGACGCTCATTGAGAATCACAGTTGTCGACTCGTTGTTGGGCAAGAGTACTTTAAACTGAAGTACATCGCAAGTGGAATTTTAACTTGGACCCAAAATTTGGTAGAACAAACTGGTTCCTTAAGCTCTAATACCAATTTGATGCGGAGCGGGAGTGTCAACCTTGATTCTGGCAAGGCACTCATGGGCAACGGGCCGAACTGAACATCTTTTGGGTATGCTATTGGTTCTATGCAGCATTGTGTGCTGTCCGGTGGTGATGAACGTGGAGTGGAAGGGCAGCTGTCGTTGCTGTAACGCTGACCGGCAGTGGAGAGGGGGCATAGGGGTGCGGTGGTAGTGGATGCCGCAGGCGGCCGTCGTAAAGGACAGAGGGCCACCGGGTCCGGTGAGGTTGCAGGCTAGCGCTTGTTCGTAAGAAGAAAAGGAGGAAGAAGAAGACGAGGATGGAGGAGTAGGGGAATCTGGAGAGACGGCTGTGCAGACGGGGGGGGGGGGGGTTGGCTGGGCGCAAGGAAAGAAGAGGAAGGAGGATGGGTTGATGGCGGCTAGGGTTTTGGGACATCTGGCCCTCTCGGCCTCCCTTTCTCAGGGTTCTCTCATCTCTCTCAGAGATAGCAAAAAATTCACGAAAATTTGGTTAAAAATTTCTTCATTAATAGAAAAAGAAGATTAAAACTCCATTTTATAGTGGTTAGGCTAACTCTAACCCTACCATGACTCTCTTGGACCCAAATACCTCTAGACTCAAGAAAATAATGCGAAAATTACACCCAGATTACAAAACAGAGAAAAGATTCTAGATAAATATCAAAATACATAATAAAATTAAAAATGACTCTATTAGCTTACTGATCATATTTCGTGAAAATAATGCCAACACGCAACGCACAAATACAGCCCTGATGTTGCTAGTCTTGCTCCTGTTTACACGTCGAATTTTTGGAACATCCACTTTTGTTGGATGAATATGTGTATATTTTGACATATTTGTTAATTCCGCGCTTTTGGGGTTTATCAGACATTTAGGGTTCGTGTACAGGACTTTTCTCCACCGACCGGAATCGGTGTTAATTTACATCGGACAAATCCGAACACCTTTGATTAACTGTCGAAGAACACCTTTTGCCTCTATTCATTGTGACATGAATGATCTTGACGATCGCCCATTACAAGTACATACTCTTGCAAAGGAATTTGAAGACTTCATTTCTTGAACACATGTGATTTGAATTATAATCGGTCTTTCAAGACCTTTACATGTGGGTCTCGACTGTGTAATCGGATTTTCAGGATTACATCCGTTTGCAATCAGAGCCTTTGAATTTGCTTCAATCAACATTTAGATCTTTGAGTTTGCTTTTGTCCTGATCGGGTCATTGTATTTACTTTTGTCCCCTGATCGGACGATTGAATTTGAATTCCATCACGAGGACTGTTGGATTGCCAAGATGATCACTGTCGGTCCGTCGGAATTGCTTCGTGGTCATAATCACTCTTTTGATTGTGATTGGACCCTTAAATTGGCTTGGTGTCCATAAAGGACATTCCTGCCTGAGGCGGGGTATATTTGTATTTTTCCCTCCATCAGGGTATTTATGCAATTTTCCCAAATTTTGGGATGTTCTTATAGTTTCAGGAAGACCCCGGACATTTCTGCCTTCTTGGACATATTTGTCATTTCTCGACTTCCTGAGCATTCTTGTCATTCTGACTTTTCAACATATATTTGACATTTCTTGACTTCTCGGAGATAGTCCCGTCATGTCTTGACTTCTTGAGCATATCTGTCATTTCTTGACTTTTTGGAGATCGTCCTGTCGTTTGACTTCCTGGGCGCTCCTAACTTCCTTTCTTGACTTATCAGAAATAACCCTGTCATCTGACTTCCTGGGCATTCATCGTCTTCATTTCTTGATTTCTCAGAAATAACCCTGTCATCTAACTTCTTGGGTATCCCGAGTATGAATTTCTTGACTTCTATGAAATATCCATGTCATTTGACTTCTTGGATATTCCTTGTCTTGATTTCTTGACTTATCGGAAATAACCATGTCATCTGACTTCATGGGTATTCCTTGTCTGAATTTCTAAACTTATCAGGGTTCCATGAAAAGATATATGAATTTGGATGGTTAGCCGTAAGCCGAATCTAGGAGAGCGCACACTGCTTCAAGGAAGGGGCGTGGTCCTGCTCCACCGAGTCGTGCAAACGGCGTAAACCAGGACGAGGGTATTTTGGTAATTTTGAGACCCCACAAATGAGGGTATTTCTGTAATTTTCCTCCAATCAGGGTTGTTTCTATAAATTATCCTTCATCGAGGAGATTTCAGCAATTTTCCAACTATCGGGGGGCATTTCAGCAATTTTCTCGTCATCGGGGGCATTTCTGTAATTCTCCCACCATCGGGGGCACTTCTGTAATTTTTCCACTATCGGGGGACACTTATGTCATTTTCCCACTATCGGGGGCATTTCTATAATTTTCCCGACATCGGGGATATTTCTACAATGTTTCCGACCACTGGGGATATTTCTACAATTTTCTGACCACTTGGGGTATTTCTGTAATTTCCTGCCCACCGGAGGTATTTCTGTAATTTTTTTCCCACCGGGGGTATTTCTGTAATTTTTTGACCACTGGGGGGTATTTCTGTAATTTTCTACCATCGGGGGTATTTCTGTAATTTTCTGCCCTCGAGGATATTTATGCAATTTTCTACCCTCGGAGGGTGTTTCTACAATTTTCAATATTTCTGTAATATTTTTAAGGTTTCAACATTTCTATAAAACTTCAAAGCCTCAGCATTGCATAGTTTTCCTTGGCCTTTATGCAAAGCATTTTTGTAATATTGTTGAAACCGTGTTGACTGTTTGCAATATGCAGAATAAAACTTTAACATTGCAAAACTTTCCTTAGCATTTCTGTAATGTTCTTGTTGAAACTTGTTGAAGGCCTCACATCATTTCTTGTGTTGTTGAAAGTTGTTGCATTTGCCGTTGTTGAAACTTGTTGCATCTCTGTCGAAACTTGTTGCATTTGTTGTTGTTTGAAACTTGTTACATTTGAAGCAGCATCTGCACTTTTCTGTATTTCTGTAATGCTGTAATGTTACACAGCATGAAACACGTTGCATTGAAATGATATTGTTGGCCCATGGCATCTGCACTTATAATATTGTTGGCATTTCTACACTTGTATTGTTATTTGATTTCATTCACCAAGGGGTGAAAACTCTCTTAAGCTTACCATTCATAAAGAAGGTGACCGGATCCCCCAGGGGAGGCCTTTTTCGTGGTGACCATACCCCTTCACCTGTTAAATAGGCAACCCCAAAAAAAGATTCTTCTGCACTGCTCTTTCCCCCGCGGGATGGTCTGCAGCGGCCTTTGCCTCTCCAGGTCTCTTCTCTGTGCTCTGTTCTTTTTTCCCCCCCTCGCTACTACTCCAGCCTCTCCATTTTATAGTGGTTGGAGGTGGACCGGAGGACCCCTTTTTCTTCTCCTCCGGTGGAATCCCAAGGGGCAAGCCCCTTCATCTTCTCCTCCTCCCAGTCTCTTCCTCTTCCTTTTTAGTTTTTTTTTCTTCTCTCTTTTTTTTTTGAACAGGCGCATGGGCCATGGGCGGAGGAGAGCCTCCTCCGGCCTGCTCCAAGGGCGGATGGCCTCCCCTCCGGCCTGGCAGGGCTGAGGGAGGTCCCCTCCGGCCTGCTGCAGGGCGGAGGGCCCTCCTCCGGCCTTGTAGCAGGCGGAGGGGGGTTCCTCCGGCTTGTACAGGTCCGGAGGTGGTTCCTTTGGCCTTGCTTCTTCTATAAAAAGCTCCATACAACCCTTAAAAAAATTCATTTTTCAACACTTGAAGCCCGGGAGAATCTCCTTCAAAAAGAAGAAATTTTGGGGTTCAACAGCTCCACATCAACTAATAAATACAATTGGCCATGTGACCCCCACTTTTCTTTGAAAAAGAGGAGTTTTACATCAAGGTCCCTGCTAGAATCTTATTTACATTAAAATCTCTTGTAAAATGTGAATATTGTTGGGTCCCACATGGTGCAATAGGATCTAGAAGGGGGAGTTGAATAGATCCTTTCACGAACTTTGGCCTATTTAAAAATCTCTCAAACCAATGCGCATAAACCATTCCTATAGAATAAATAAAATACTTTAGCACAAAGCACAACGGATTGAGTAGGAGTGACTCAAATGGAAACCGTAAAGCTCGGTGAGAGTGATCTATTGCACTGGACAGCAGGGATCTCAACACACATTAACTGGGTGTGAGATGACTAGCAGTATGTGTGAGCTTTAGAAATCAACAGGAACAAATGCGAGTGTGAGCAAGCTGAAATTCCAACGCAACCAGCTTGGTGCCTGTGTGCAAGAGTGCAGCAGGCAGCCAACGGGGTGCAGGCAGAACGCTGAGGCCCAAATGGTATAGAGGTGAAGTCAGCACACCGACCTGTGAATGGGGATAGAAGATATGGAGCAAACCCACAAGATATCCAACCCACAACACAGGAATTTTAAGGTGGTTCGGTTGCAGACCGGCAACCTACGTCCACCCCTCACCAAACCCGATGAGGCTTTACCACACGCTGCAAAGACATCACACTTCCTACACACAAACCGGTAGGGACGGTTCTCCTGCACACAAACCGGTAGGGACGGTTCTCGATGAAATGAGACAAGCGTAAAAACACAAAAGAAAGACACTGCAAGTGCAGTAGAAAAACAACTATCCTGAAATGAAAATGAAGCAAGGGAATGCACACTTAGGAAAGGATAACCAGACGGTGGCTTCAAATTTTGCTCTTGAAGCACCTTTGGACAGATCTGGACACAAGTCTGATCTGACTTCTTCTTAGGCTCAGTCTGGACGTGAGAAGGGCTGCTCTCCTCACTTAGCTTCTCTTTTTCTTCTGCTCTCTCTTGACCCTTTCTATTAGCACTGGCCGATTTCGGACCAGGACTGGGCTGCTCCTTTTCTTTCTTTTTCTTTCACAGATTCTCTCTTGAGGGCTCACTCAGATTCTTCTCTTGGACAGCAGCTTCAGCAGCAACATTTCTTCAAGCATGGAGTCCTTCTTATAGGCGCAAGCAGTCCTCCCAATAGGAGGTTTCAGCCCGTATGTGATCGGTCCTTCATAAACAAGGATGGCAGTATCGGTTTCGGTATCGGTTTCGACCGGTACCGAAACTGATACGTATCGGTTTCGGTATCGGTTTTGGTTTCGACCGAAACCGGTTCAAAACAGTCAGAAAAGGCAAAAATTGTATTGAGCAGGTCCGGTTTCGGCCGAAACCGGACGGTTTCGGTCCGATTTCGGTCGGTTTCGGTCCGAAACCATTAAAAAAATATTTTTTTTTGGTATCGGACTTGCTACAGTGACAAGGCCCGTTTCGGTTCGGTATAGGCCGAAACCGATACGTTTCGGCTGATACTGCCATCCATGTTCATAAACCATCATTTGTCTTCAAGAGCCTTTTGCCTTGGCATCCTCTGATTGGCCACGGAGGTAGCATAAAAGGTTTCTTGCAATTTCATACTTTGGTTGACAAGAAAATATGTGCGAGGGGCTTCCCAAGTAAGATTTGTAGCATCTTCTTTTTTCTGCTGGCAGGACAGTCAAGGACGTCCTTTTGTCCTGAGGGATCTGACTGACAGAGCATGCGATTGGGTGGAGGCAAAAAGATGGGTACCAGGATTGGTGACTTTTCTTAGAAATGGTAGCTTGCCTTTTCATGGACCAAAAGGACTGATATAGAAGTCCAATGATTACCAAGATGGTTGACCGAGCAAGGAGACTTTTCCAGACCCCAAAAGATGTGTTTTGGACACTTGCGGTTCCTATTTTAGCTCTCTGGATTCTTTTCTGAGAAGATCACAGGTGTGCTACAAATGGCCTTGGGGGCCGCTCATTGAGGCATTTCATCAAACACTTCATTCTTCTTAGATTGAAGGTAAACATGCACAGACCTTGGTTTTGGAGTATGCTCAGACCTTGTGAAGTTGGGGGCAGAACATGCACAGACCTTTCTTCTTCAATGAGGCATTCCATCAAGCAGTATACGTGTGCATTGACCTTGGTCTTACATGTGCACAGACCCTAAGTATGCAGAATGTGAATGTGCAGTGACCTGGATGGCAAATCTATGGAATGTGCATCGACCATTCAGACTTGTCTGTATATGCACCGACCTTATAACCTTCGTTTGCGTATATGCACAGACCTTGTAGGCTATATAGCAAAAATACACCGACCTTATATGGCATAAGACAAAACGTGCATGGACCTTTAATGACATAAGGCAAAACGTGCACCGACCTTGCTTGCAGAAATCCAAATGTGCACCGACCTTGGTGCGTGCTAGTCTTGGACGTGCACCGACCTTGGTGCGTGCTAGCCAGAAGTTGCACCGACCTTGGTCTGTGCTAGTCTTGGATATGCACCGACCTTGGTGCGTGCTTGCCTGAAGTTGCACCGACCTTGGTGCGTGCTAGTCAGAAGTTGCACCGACCGACCTTGGTCTTGCGCCAGTAAATGTGCATCGACCTTGGCTATGTTGAAGGCAAATGTGCACCGACTTCATTCAGCATGTGAAGCAAGTGCACCGACCTCAGTTCTTCAAGAAAGTGCTAGAGTGCAGATGTGCACCGACCTTATATGGCATAAGGCAGATATGCACCGACCTTAGCTGCGAGCTGACTTGAATGTGCACCGACCTTAGTCTATCGTTAGCAGAAGGTGCACCGACCTTGCTTCTTCATGAAGTTTTCAGCTTGATTTCTGTGCTGCCAACTGCCTTGATTTCTGTGTTGTCAACTGTCTTGATTGTTGATTTTTGTGCATCCAATTGCCTCGTTTTCTGTGCCACTTATCAAAATGTTAGCTTATCATCAGCTGCCTTGATTTCTGCAATGCCAATTGCCTAGTTTTGTGTGCCAATCTTGATTTCTTATTCTTTGCTTATAATGACCTGAAATGTATGAATGAGATTATCAGATGCAAGTCAGACTCATTAATGAGTCATAGTCAGACATCGTCAAAACAATATAATTAAGTATGTTACACACATGCCCAACAAATATCATGTATGTCCTCCCATTAATATACATGGTGTCATCACTTCCAAAAAAATATACATGGTGTCATGTGTACCCTTTTCAATTAAGAGGGTGTTTGGTTATGCTTTCTTTGCATTTTCTCTCTCAAAATATATTTTGGGAGAGAAAGTAGGACCTAAATCTGTTCGGAGCCATCTCTCTCATGTTTTAGAAAGAAGTTGAGTTCTTAGTAAAGCTCCCCCAGAAAAATAAACATGTCTGCACTTGCTTCCCTGGGAAACATTCACAACTGCCTTTCTGTTCCATGTGCACACTTTTCCTAGGAAAGAGTTCATTCTCCTCCTTCCCTCATCTCATTTTCTTCTCCTTTCTTTCCTGCAGCCGGACCATCTACTGCTACTTCAAGCCATCTGCCCCTTTCTCATCTTCTCATCTCCCAAAGGTTAATATGGGTAGAGAAGACAAAAACATCAGCAGGAGCTTAGCATGTACGACATCTAGGAGGAGGGGGGTAGCTGCTACACCTGCATTCCTCTTGCTTCTGCTATTCTTTTCTTGCTTCTGGATAACAAGGAAGAGATGTATTGGAGAAGACAAAAATGACAAATTTAAGGGTGGAGGACAGAGCCCTTCCCTGCCACCGACGATCCATCGTTGCTGCCACAACAGTCCACACCATGGTTGGTGCTTGGTGCTGCATGAAGCTCTTTCTTATTCCTTTCTTGGATCTGCACAACCCGTTGGATGGTTCTATTGCTCAACTTCATGACTGCTATTCCCATCATGCAACACTGAACACCTTCAAAATTGTACACTTTTGCCAAACACATCAAGGGTTAGAAGGGAGCACTTTTAAAAATTAGGACAAAATTGTGGATGATCTATCTTTGGGTTAATTACTTCTATACCCATAAAATCTTTATAAATAACCCATGCGCTTATCTAATCTACCTATATACCCCTGAAATCTTTTAACCAGAGTTGTTATCCCCCTATAGTATAAGGTTTAAGGGTACATAGGCCTATTCTTGAATATTTCATGGGTATGCTGGTGAATTATATTAAGCTAGGGATATAGAGGTTACTCATAATGATTTCAGTGGTATATGAGTAATTTTTTTCTATATTTTTTTAGTATTAAATAGTCTTCAAAGGAAGAGTGTTCCCAATCACCCCATAAGTTCTGTTAGAAAGTGGAACATCCGTAGTATATATTCTGACAAATGCTCGCATGGCAGTGAGTTGTAAATGACCATTTTATCTGTTCTCATTCAAATGGTAGATGTTTTTAATGTGTGCAAAGACATCATTTCCAAGCATGGATTAGCAGCGAACAAAGCTGATTTAGTTTATGTAAGGTCAAGTGATGGGTCCTAATGGATAATGATGAGGTTATAGGTGGCATTATATATGTTTATGGAAGGCATACATGCTATTCATACTTTCAGAAGGATCTCCATTTCAACTTTTCCAACTGGGTATTTGTGTAAACACCCAAGGAGAAGCCCTAGCACTTCTAGGATTGCATTTGTGAAGAGGGAACTTGTCTGACGAGGAATTTCCTAGTGCATAAATTTGAGAAGAATTATATGTCCAATGAAATTTAGGAGGTTGGCATTGTATTTCCTTGAATGTTTTTTATGTCTCATGGCTTTAAGGACTAACCAATTACAGTCCAGATCAGTTGATATGAGCCAGTTTCCGGCTATGCTTGATGATCCTCTTGCTAGGCGTCGAGCCACTTCTGAGCCTAGGATCAGCTTGGATCTGGTAAGCTCGTCCCAAGGCTGAGTTCAATGCAAACCTCAACTCCTCTGAATAACAAGGCATCGGTAGCCGTGGAAATTACACACTGGGGCATCTTCAACTCCTTTTATCAAGACATAAACTATGCAGGGGATGGTCCAGGAAGTTCAAGAAAACCTGGAAGGTTAATCACCCATTGAAACTTCAAGCATCCTTCTAGTTGGTTTCTGTAAATAGAAATTCTCACGGAGGAAAAAAACATTGGCAGCATGGAAATGGGGATATGATGTGTTGTGTCATGTGAAAGGGACTACAACATTCATCAGTTTCTTGTTTGATATTTGGTATTGGTCTAGTAAAGTCTGTAGTAGAAAGCAACGTTTCACAAGTTAGAGAAAATAAATAATGTTAAAAATGGAGGCAGTAGTTGGGGTGTCGAAAGTTCAGATTCTTCATCTGCTGGATTCTCTGCCTCCAACAATAAAATAACTTGAAGGGTCTAATAAAATTGGTAACATTGTGGTTAAAGTTTCCACTTTGTTTCTTTCTCATGGGAGCTCGGGCAATACTTCTGAGTAACATCTCACATTTTTGATCTTACAAGTCTTGATTGGGTTTTGAGCAATCGGGGAGCTGCTACTTCTGTCTCTTACTCTTTCTCTCTTTCTATTTTATCCTTTACCTGCCATTTATTCTGGATGCATCACCATCTACTTTTGGGTAGTCTGGTTAGGAGCTTAATGGGAGCTCGTCACAGAAGGCTGACATCACTGCTATCATGTCATTATCATTGTATCACATTATCTATTGTACTTGAATTCAGGAGCCCTTTGAACAATATATATTCAGTGAAAAATATAGTCACTTGCATTGTCCTTTTTGTTTTCCCTGATTCAGGAATTTGATTACCTTTAAACAATGTACTTCGGCAAAAAAAAAAACGATTTCTTGTTCGTTCTTTTTGTTTTTCCTCGTTTTTGCTTCCAATAGAGGATGTGGGGCTATAGATTTTTATTAAGTCTGTATTTTTTCTTTCTGATCATCTTTTCCTTTTGATTGTTTATTCTTTGTCAGGATCAATTTGATACCATTGATTTGACTGATAATGAGATCGTTAAGCTGGAAAATTTTCCTTACCTTAATCGCCTTGGTACATTATTGATGAACAATAATAGAGTGACTCGTATCAATCCCAACATTGGAGGTGACAAGACCTGAATTTTCAAAGTTTGTTTTTTTACTACAATTTTCAGTTTCTGACTATTTCATCTGTAATTTTGTTCTTTTGGATATTTGCAGAGTACCTGCCAAAATTGCATACCCTAATTCTTACGAACAATCGCCTTGTAAACTTGGTCGAGATTGACCCCCTTGCCTCTCTTCCAAGGCTGCAGACACTCAGCTTATTGGACAATAATATCACAAAAAAGCCAAACTATCGGTTGTATGTGATCCACAAATTGAAAAAGTTGCGATTGCTAGACTTCAGGAAGGTCAAACTTAAGGTTAGTTGATCATGAGATCCTAGAAAACATAAGTTAGAATTTGTAACTGAATCTTTTAATGATAATCTGAGACCTTGTTATATTTTATTTCATGTAATTTTAGTTTTGAGGGTAAAGCATTTTAAAACATGTGCTATTATTAGTGTATTATGTACAAGAAACATATGCATTGCCTTTTGTTTCAAAGCATGAAAGCATTGCATTTTATTTTATGCAAGAATCCTCATGATATTTTTTCATATATTTAGTGTAGCTTGTTATTCACTCTAGGAACTCCCACTCTTGTTAAACTTAGATATATAAAAGTAACATGGTATTATTGTCCTATTCCTTTTAGAAATGTGTGAGAAAGACTGGCATTACGAGAAGGAAATCTGATGCTTCGCCAAATATTCACATATCCCTTGACAATGCATGAATTACATAATGATTCACTTGAGGAACATGTGAACTGAGGATGGTGATGATTCTAGGTGGTAGGTGGAAGTGGTGATGACTGTACCGAGTATAGACCATTGAGGGTATTGGCAGTTGGTATTTGTGGGGGTGGGGATGTGGCAGTGTGAATGTTGAGTGCGGTGGCATCTGTGGCAGGATACATTATTGGCAGCAGTAAGCTGTGATTGACCTGGGGTGAGAGGTTGTGGCAAGCAGTGGTGCAGCATGGTGCTGGCTGGCTTTTCTGTTGAAGAATAATATGGTATGACAGGTGTCTGTGGTTGCAGGAAGTTGCATGTGTGTAATGGATGTTAGAGTGGTGCAGCCAAAGTATTGCTTATCTTTTTATGACATATCCTATTACTGCAGCTGAAGTGGACTTTTATTTAAAACATGTTCCATTTTCGTGTCTTTGTAGGGGGCTAACAACAGATTATTAAATATATTGCATATTTATCCTTTTGGTTTTCTTAGTTATATCTGGATTGGGGTGGGGGGGTTGGACATCCTGTATGTATTTCCTAGTTAAACTAGTATTAAGAACACATACTAGTTCCATTCACATATTGGGAAGACGTCCTTGTCCCATTTATACTGGGAAACATTTTGTACTTTTTGTATATATGTTTAGGTTGTTGCCTGGTATTGAATAGAGCTTTCATTATTTCTGTCTCTGCCCTTATCATGGTAGTGGAGCCACCGTTTCCGTGTAGACACCAAGTTCTTTCGCAGGATCTCCTTGTTATTGCATTGAACTTCATCTGTATCTTTTCTTCTGCTACTGTGGGTGCTCTCTCCTCATAGAAGAGATCATGCTTCTATCTCGAGCTAAATTTCTCCGGAGGTTTCCTTCCCCTAGTCATGTTCCTTCAAGTTCCAGGTTTTGCCACTTTGGCTTTCCAGACTTCTACACAGTTCCTGCAGATAGGGCTTCCTTCTGCTTGCACAGATCCTCACAATCTGATGGCATCATTTCCATTAGTTTTTTGCTGTTACTGCCAGCCCCGGCTGCATTTGCTATCACTGCTGTTGTCTCTGCCTGCCATCTCAAGCAAGGAACTGGCAGGGGCCTGTACCGATCCCAGTCCCAGTTCACACCATGAACTGGCCACGTCCTGTTTTTGCCAATAGTCTATAAATTCATTGGAAAAAGAAAAAGATGTAAGCGTTAGTTAAAAAAATCTTAAGAAAAAACTGAAACCAGCTGGTCCCAGTAGGTGAACCGGGAGGGGGCCAGCCGGTCTGGCCTGATTCCACGTCTTCACCCTCTCCTTTTATCTTTTTATGCGGCCCATCACATTTGACCTTGAAACTGGATCGAGGATTTCTGGTTTCAATCCAGTTTTGGCCTGTCTGGTCTGAATCAGCTGGTTCTGGATATTGTGGTCTCAATTAGCTGCAGGACATGTCATGTTATATATATATAACCATTTACTTTCCTAGCATTTTTAAAAGTTATTTTTTCTTTTTGATTACCAAGAGTAAACCCACCCGTTTGTCCTAGTCATATGTCCTAGTTAGGGGGATATCATGTGTGTATGTCCTAGTTACCATGGTATTAGGGAAGCATCCCAGTCCCATTTGTGTTAGGAAATGTCTTGTACATCTTGTATATATTTGGGGATTGCTATAATGTTGAATAGGGAGTTTTCATTGTTGCCCATCACAATTCTTCACTTTTGGGTGGGTGGGTGAAGAACAAGATATCAGATTATTTTGTCTGCCCTAAATCTTTTATGTAAGACATGGTTTTTCCTCCTTATACTGAATTAAAGTGCAAGAAGAGGCCTTTTTGGTCATTTTTCTAGTGATCTTTCAATCTATGGTTTCAGGGTCATGCTAATCTTTGGGCTGTATATAAGGTATAGGTGGTATCTAATTATTTTCCTATGACTTCTGTTTTTTAGAGGAACATGTTTTTTTTGGCAAACTTTACCTTTTCACACAAGGATCATTGGCTGATGTTGTTGGGTAGCCAGGGTATGTAAGGAATGGAGAGGAACATGTTTTTTGGAAGACTATCATCTCTCGCGAGGATCATTGGCTATGTTGGGTAGCCAGGGTATGTAAGGAATGGAGGGTACTTCAATATTCTTCTGTGACTTCAGATTATTGGAGAGAGATGTGTTTTGAATGACTTTTGCTTTTCTCACATTGATATATGTCTGATGGTGTCTATAGCTTGTTTTTTGCATGTGCCAGCCTCTGGTGTTTCTGGACATGTTGCTATAGTTTTACATGCATCTCCTTTTTAATGAATTACATTGCTACCCACTCTGTATTTTCGAGATGCTATACTTCTATGTTTTTAATGAATGGTGATGCTTCAGACATCATAAAGATATTTCTCCCCTAATCATGTTTCTCCACACACTGAACCATTGCTCATCCTCCTCTTATATTCATGATTCATTAGATAAGCCACAGATTGTCATGATTCTTGGAACGCTGAGAAGAAGAAAATGAAGATGATGTTGGATTCTTGAGATGGAGAATCTCAGTTACAAATTAGTGCATCTCATGGTGCTTAAACTGTGCAAATTGAGAAAGCCTGATGATAGGGCAGAAGCATCACTATTTCAGTTTTATGTTTGCCATGCTGTTGAATGGAACTTGCAGTTCATCTGAAGGTGTGGCAAGATTCCAAATGAGACTTAGAAGGATCAGAATATGGAAAAGGATTTTGTGCCTGCACATTCTTGTCACCTCAAGACAAAATTTCACAATAATTCAAATGGAGCTATCATATTATCCATTTGTGCATCTAAATGAGCATTTACTAGGGATTATATTCATATATCTGGCTTCCCCTTTTCATTGTTGCTGTCATCATCATTACCATCATCCTTATTGTCATCATGATCATTATTATTATGTTTTTGGTATCAATGCCTGCAGCATCAATTTGAATTAAGCAAATACCTTCATAACTATAATAATAAAAAACTTTCTATGCATCACTTCGAATTCAAGATGGGAAATTTATCATAGCTCCCAGACAGGATGAGGAACTTGTCACAATTCCTATAGCCTCCTTTTTTCATAGCATTGACTTCGTTTAGCTTTTCAAGTTTTCTCTTTTCATAAGATATTCTTGTCATTTTCAGACCATGTTGCGGTGTCTGATATCTGAACTTGAATTCTTAAATTTTAATTCCAATAATATTTTGATGATAATAGGAGAGAACTGAAGCACAAGAATTGTTTGCCTCAAAAGAAGCAGAAGAGGAGGCTAAAAAGGAACCAATGAAGACATTTATTCCAGGAGAGGTGCCAAAAGCACCGGAAATGTTCAAGGAAGAACAGGCACCTAAAGCTATTGCGCCTACGCCAGAGCAAATTACAGCCATTAAGGTATTGTGCGTGCCCAAAATTTTCCCATCTGCTGTTTGATCAGTTGAAATAACGTCTTCCATGCTAGTCTCAGACTTGCTCTCCTCATCTTGGTACCGTTCCTTATCAATTTGGACCAGATACATTAAGGTAGAGTCTATGTTTCAGGGGAGGGATCCGTTGCCACCGACGGCAACGGAAGAGCGGTGCCACCAGTTTCAAAACCACATGATTCAATCCTAAAATTTCAATCCACACTGTTAAATCTTCTCTACTATTATCAAATTAACTACACATGAAAAATCGTTCAAATCTGATATCAAAAATTTAGATATTATATGATACCAAAAACTATACTATCTAAGCCGTTCCGTTTATGTTCATTTGATGCATAAGAAATAAATGTTGGAATCATATGATTTTTAATCCACAAGTAGTTTCCTAATAGTAGAGAAGATTTAACGGTGTGGATTGAAAATTTAGGATTTAATCATGTGGTTTTGAAACTGGTGACACTGCTCTTCCGTTGCCACCGTGGCAATGGATCCCTCCTCCTATGTTTCATTAAGGTAGAGTCTGATGTGGATTCAATTTTTTTTTTGGGAGAAATGGGGGGGGTACTACATTCACAAAGGTTAGAGGCTGTATGTAGATTCTGTTTTCCTTTTGAGATGGATGATGACTAGGAAACCTGTGAAAGTGCAGAATGAGGCAAATGGAAAGATGCCGAGTAGGTTGTACAGATATATGTTGCATAGATTTTACATGTTTATAACTACATCCATAATGTTCCAGGTCTGTGCTTAATATTTATTATTGGCTAGCATGATTATTCTGGAATGCATAAATATGTTGTGGCAGTAGGACAGCGTCAATAAAGTGCCAGACGTAATGGATAGGTCAAATAGATGTAGACCACCTATTGATTAGATGTTCTCCCTCGTAAAGTCTGGCAAGGTCATGGGATAAGTAGCACATTGTTACACATCCTTGTTGTTGATCCCAAGAGGTGGAAGTATCTAAGAAGGATCAGGACAAGGGACCTGAAAGGGGCTTGAGCTCATCATCATCATCATCATCATCAGAGCCTTATCCCAATTAATTGGGGTCGGCTACATGAATCCTGTTCCGCCAAAGATTTCTATCAAGTGCAATATTCATATTTAAATTCAAGGAACTAATGTCCTTCCTAATAACATCGCACCATCTCATTTTAGGTCTTCCTCGAGCTCTTTTACTAGCATCCACTAAGATTTGGTCACATCTTTTAACCGGCGCTGAGTTAGGGCGACGAAACACATGTCCAAACCACCTGAGTCTATTTTCTCTCATTTTGCTATCAATTGGAGCTATCCCTAAGTCCTTACGGATGCGCTCATTCCTAATCTTGTCTTTCTTAGTCTTGCCACACATCCATCTCAACATCCTCATCTCTGCTACACACATTTTGTGGATGTGTTCCTTTCGTACTGCCCAACACTCGGTACCATATAACAAAACAGGTCTCACAGCCGTTCTATAAAACCTCCCTTTGAGTTTCACAGGCATACGACGATCACAAAGGACACCTGATGCACTTCTCCATCTTAACCAGCCTGCCTTAATCTTATGCGTAATGTCATCATAAATCTCCCCATTCTCTTGTATGATAGACCCTAAATATCGAAAACTACTACTCTTCGGAATGTTATGTCCATCAATTAGAACCATGTCTTCCTAAACCACTCTCCCATTACTAAAATTACAGTGCATAAACTCTGACTTACTCCTACTAATTTTAAAACCTTTAGACTCCAAGGCAAGTCTCCAACGCTCTAACTTAGCATTTAGAGCATCAATACTCTCATCAATTAAAACAATATCGTCTGCAAATAACATACACCAAGGGATATCCTCATGCAATTGTTTAGTTACTTCATCCATAACTAAGACAAAGAGATACGGACTTAGTGCAGAACCTTGATGCAAACCTATAGAAACGGGAAATTCACTAGTCGCCCCAGCAATAGTTCGAACACTAGTAATAGCACCGCCGTACATATCTTTAATCAAATCAACATATCCTTGAGAGATTCCTTTCTTTCTTAATGTCCACCAAATCAATTCTCTCGGTACTCGATCGTACGCCTTCTCTAAATCAAGAAAAATTATATACAAATCTTTTCTCATCTCTCTATACTTCTCCATTAGCTGCCGTAGTAAGAAAATAGCTTCTGTAGTAGATCTATTTGGCATAAAACCAAACTGATTTTCCGATACAGTAGTCATACATCGGAGGCGTTTTTCAATTACTCTTTCCCAAAGTTTCATAGTATGACTCATAAGCTTAATTCCACGATAATTATTACAACTTTGAATATCTCCTTTGTTTTTATAGAAAGGAACTACAACACTTTTTCTCCAAACTTCTGGCATTCTCCGTTCCTTTAAAATTTTATTAAAAAATTTAGTTAGCCACTGAATATCAATATCTCCTAGGCCTTTCCATACTTCAATAGGTAAGCCATCTAATCCTAAGGCCTTGCCCACTTTCATTTTCCTTAAAGCATCCTCCACTTCTGACATCTTAATACGCCTGAAATATTGATATTTATCAAATATTATGGACTCTTGGGTACCTTCTAGAGATAAATCATTGACGGAATCTCCATTAAGTAACTTCTGAAAATAGCTATGCCACCTCCCTTTAATCTCAAGATCCTTAGTTAAAACCCTTTGATCTTCACCTTTAATGCACCGAACATGATCTAAATCTCTAGTTTTCCTTTCTCTTAATTTAGCAAGTTTAAATATGTCCTTTTCACCCTCTCGGGTTCTTAATTTATTATATAAATCTTCAAATGCCTTTGATTTAGCTTCGCTAACTATTTTCTTAGCTCTCTTTTTAGCGATTTTATAGGCTTCTAGGGTTTGGTCATTTTTGTTAGTTTGCCAAACTTTAAAGCATTCCTTTTTTACTCTAATGGTATTTTGGATTTCCTCACTCCACCACCAAGTCTCTTTGTCTAAATTCTTTTTACCTTTAGATTCGCCTAAGAGTTGTTTTGCAACCCTCGTTATACAATTTGTAACATTATTCCACATTACATTAGTTTCTTGTTCTAAATTCCAAATATTTTCCTTTAATAGATGATTTTTAAATGTTTCTAAACTTTTACCTTTTAAATTCCACCATTTAATCTTGGAATAATTATTTATAATGATCTTTCTTTTGAATTTAGGGATAGTGACATCCATTACTAACAACCTATGTTGAGGGGCTAGACTCTCACCAGGAATAACTTTACAATCTTTACATAAGACTCTATCGACCTTCCTAATGAGAAAATAGTCAATTTGACTTATATGTGTTCCACTCTTGTATGTTATTAAGTGTTCGTCCTTCTTCTTAAAGAAGGTATTAGTAATTGCTAGATCATAGGCCACAGTAAAATCAAGAATAGTGTTACCCATATCATTTCTATTGCCAAAACCAAACCCTCCATGAATCTTCTCATAGCCTCTATTATCTATACTCACATGACCATTAAGATCCCCTCCAATAAAGATTCTCTCTTCACTAGGGATATTTTGGATCAAACTATCAATAGCCTCCCAAAATTACTTTTTAATGCTCTCTTCTAATCATTAAGATCCCTCCATGAAAGGGGCTTGAGCTAATAGTTACATTTTATTATTTTTTTTTTGGAAGGTGGATGGTACCACATAATAAAAAAGAGGAAGAATATACAAGAAGGGAGTGCCTCCCAAAATCTTCCCTATACAAAAAGACAAAGACAAGGGTATTCGTACCCTTCCAGCAAAGGTAAAATAAGTGAATTACATTTGTCCTAATTACAAAAAGTGTCTCCCCACCCTCTCACAAAATAGAAAATCAAGTCCAAGCATTTTGTGGGAGTATGAGCTTCTCTTCTCAAGATTCTACCATTTCTCTCCTTCCAAATGATCCAAAAGGTTGCATGCTAGATCAGCCACCATACTTGGCGGTCAATCTTAGTGCCCCACTGAACTTGCCACTGTTTGATGAAATTTTTCGCAGGACCTTCAACAGGTTTGACACATCTGAACTTAGTAAGAATCTGTTGCCACACTTTACCAGAAAACTCACAGTCTTGGGATAAGTGGTCCATAGATTCTTCCTCCTTCCCACACAAGCTGCACAGGTGTCAACTCCATCTATGAACCTGGCCAATCCATCTGGTGTAGGCAATCTGCGAAGGCAGATCCTCCAAATAAGAATCTTAACCTTAAGGGGACTATCTCCACACTTGATGAAAAAGAGGGTGGTGGGTACCCCCATCAGCAATGAAGATGTATGCTGACTGAACAGTGAACACTCCCTTGGGATTTCATCTCCAAAACCACTGATCTTTGGAGAGGGAGTCCAGGCTAAAACCTCGGAGCAGGGGAAAAAGGTTGGCCACTTCTGAGATCTCATCATTCTTCATCAGCCTCTTAAAGGTTGGGCACCACTCGTTTCTTGAATCATATGCCTGCCCTACCTGCGGCAACAATTCATTAACAATCTGAAAGAGCTTGGGAAACCTATTTGCCAGGGATTTTCCCTTGCACCATCTATCCAACCATAACAAGCACTCCTGTCCGTTCCCAATTTTAACATGAACAGAGGCTTGGATAAGATCTGCAACTTGCAGGATTCTTTTCCAAACAAGGGACAGCTAATAAGCTTCCGGGGGGGATAAGATCCCAAGTCCGTCCTCTAAAATAGTATTTCTCTTTGGGGAGTTGAAGTGAAAGGCCATTCTCTGTAGTCCCAAGCTTCCACAGCCATTTAGTAAGAAGGGTTAGGTTAAACAGTCTAATATCTTTGAATCCCATGCCACTGCTTCTCTTGGACTGGCAAACCCAACCCCAGTTGACAGCATGCCATCCTCTCACCTTATCTGCATAGCCCTGCCCAAAGATTCTGCATTGGAAACTCTGGAGTTTGGTAGCCACAGGGATGGGACTCCGGAACATGGACAGGAAATAAACTGGGAGCCTTTCCAGTATTGAATTAACAAAACTGCCCTTCCACTGTAGGAGAGCAGTCTTCCCTTTCACCCGGCGAGCCTTGTCTCGAATCTTCAAATAACTGGCAGCTATTCTCTATATGGAAATGGATCCATCAGCTAGAGGGAGGCCCAAAAAGTGATCTGGAACCCTCCAATCTGACAACCAAGGATGAGGGCTGCCTGTGCAAAGTGTGATCCTCTATGTGAATCCCTAATAACTGGCTCTTGTGAAAATTGACCTTAAGTTGATAGACCTCCTCCAGTAACTCCAGCATAAGTCTGACAGTAAAGAGTTGATCCTCGTCCTCAGAGAAGAAGAGGAATGTGTCATCTGCATATTAAAGGTGTGAAATGTGAATTCCTGAAATCTTGGCTTGAAAAACTCTAATAAGCCCCACACCTTCTTCCCTCAGCCACATCCTCCTCAAACTGTGGGAGACCAGGACAAAAAAAAAGAGGAGACAGAGTGTGTCTCTGTCTCAATCCCCTTCCACTGTGAACAGGGGAGGTGGGTTCCTCATTAATAAGAACCTTAAAGGAGGCCGAGGTGATGTAAGCTCTGATCCAACCAATCCACTTTTCACCAAAGCCCATTCCATAAAGCACAGAAAAGAGGCACTACCAGTTAACCCTCTCACAAGTTTTCTCAAAGTCCAATTTTAAGACCAAACTTTCCTTGTTAAGGACCTTGAAAGAGTGAATAATTTCTTGGGCTAGTAAGAATTTTTTTTGGATCTGTCCACCTTTAATAAAGGCACTCTGGTTACTACTAACAATGCTGTCAACTCAACGATGGCGGTGTCGGTTTCGGACTCGGTTTCGGCCGGGTCTGAAACCGAAACGACTCAATTTCGGTTTCGGTTTCGGCCGAAACCGGCCAAAGCCAGTTCAGTAAGAATAAAAAAATCAAGAAAAATCTGAAAAATAAAAAAATTTGAAAAATCAGATAAAAATCAGAAAAATTCATTAGACATGCATTTGACTATAAAGAAATTAGATTAAGTGCAATAAACATGAAGTAGTCATTGGGCATGTTAAACTAATATTCGCTACATATTAAACATGAAGTAGGTTCAAGTAGTCAAATAAACATTACAAAGACAGTAAATGTTATAGAAATAAAATGATCCCTACCTAAATAATGATGCACTAATATGGATAATAGCTAGAAGAACCTTTTCCCGCATCGTCTGACTTCCGTTGTTGATACCCATAGAATGACTGCGTATATTCTGTATATTCACTATAATTAAATAATGATGTAGTCAAATCCTGCATCCCTCTTTGGATCCCTCTTGGAGTATAAGGTTGTTGTCTTGATTGGAATCCAAAATCAGCATAAGAAGTGAAACCTTGAGGATGAGAAGAGGATGCTGACCCATAACTGCTACTGGCTGGAACTAGATGAAATTGAAATTTTGGTTGATGACCCCACCCATACATGCCTGCTTCATGTTGGCCACCTCCATAACCTATTGGATGTCCATATTGACTATGTGAATCATATCCTCCTTCACTATGACTATATCCTCTGCCCGTGTCAGCGTGAAAGGAGGAAGTAGGTGCATATGTGCCACCGCCAGTAGTAGCACCTGCAGCTGCACTGGGATCATCACTTGGTGCATCATCATCATCATCATCATGATCAGAACCATAAAAAACCAATCGCCTTCTAACCTTTGGCACTATTTTTTTTCTCTTTTGGTGTGATAATTTCATTCATCTTTGAAAGGACTCCTTTTCCTCTTGGCGTGTGCCTCACATAAATTTGCTTCAACTGCTCAATTGCCGGGGCCTCTCGAGCAGTAGCACTAGACCTCTCAAACATCCCATGCACTGATGTACTTCTTCTTAAGGATGGAGGTGGCTTGACCATTCTAGGAGTGATTGGCGTGCTATCTGATTCTGAGTGTCTAGCTGGCTCAAACTCAGGCTACTGCTTGGTATCGTCAACAAACAAAGGCACTGGCGCTCTCTGGTGCACATGAGTCTCTCTAGCATTCCTTGTTGGTCTTCTGAATTCTGGATCTCTTGGCTCATCTTCATCTAATATGCCCTCTGCCCATGTTCTGTCATCAACATCAAAAACGGGTTCATCAACCTGTTCTCGTACCTCAACCCAAGACTGTAAGGGATTGTCATCTCAAATAATACGTCCACATCAATTTCTGGAGTTGTATCCTCTGCGACGCGTTTGTCCTGCAACTGTTGTCTCAACTTCATGTTCTTCATTCTCAGTCTCATGTTGTAGTGGCAGTAACCCAATTTTTCTAACCATTCAGCCTTTAGCCGATTGCGAACCTTTGAGTGTATAAGGGTGAGCGTGTTCCAATTTCTTTCACATTGACTTGCTGATGTTGTTTGACTGAGCACCTTAATTGTAATGAAAGTCAATGCATTACTGCCCAAATCTCTATTGTTCACCATTATCTACTAGTCAGCTGTTCCACTAACCATAAACAAAAAAATGTAAGATGTAAATAAAGATTAATTCTCCATGATGTATTAATACATATTGACTCAATTTAAGCACAAAGATTTAGTATACCTGGGCTCACTCTTCTTACAACATATTGCAATTGAGAGTCAGAATATGTCCCAGTCCTCATTTTATAATTGTTCATCTATAATGATAAAGTAATAGATTAACATAACTACTTAAGTAATTTCTTTACGTCTTATTGATAAAATCAATAAAGGCCAACCTCTATTTCGGCCTGAAGTCTCTTTTCTGGTGTCCTCGATAAACGACTGTTGCACCCATAATTTATCTCACAAAATTTTGGGATACTATCCTCGCATTGGGAGAGGTCTCTATTCGGCGTATCGCCGTCCTATGGAGTATTTTCACGCGGGATTCAACATTGGGCGTATCGCCTCCCCACCGAATATTCCCCCCATCACAGGACTTCATAGCCCACATATTTTTGCAAAGCATAGACCCCTCGTAGCGAACGAGACGGTTGAGAGCCGGGTTGAATCCATTGCGATCGTCAGGATCGCGTGGTTCCGAGAAAATCCTTAACGGGTGGAGCATCTCTCCTTCAAAAATACAACTATGGGCAAGGGAAGCTCCAACGGAGAGGAAAGCAACTCAAAAGGAGGCCTACGCACCTAGAACAAAGTCCCTCGCACGTGTACCACGCAGCACGGACGACAACAAGTCTTCCTGTCACGCCCCACGACACAAGGAAGACGACAAACGAACAAGACGGCGCGTTCTCCTCTCCCTCCACGCAGAGCAGTAGCAAGCAAGTCCTCATGGAGCCTGAGGTCCTCCTTTTATTAAAATCGGATGAAGGAGGGACCCGTCCGGGGTCAGAGGGACCCGCACGGGGCCGTGCGGACCAGGGCGGGACCCGCTCGGGGTCAATCAACCCCAGCGGACTTGCCCGGGGTCGCCCACCCCCGGCCGGTCCCGCCCGGGGACCTCCCACCCCGGCCGGTCCCCTCACCCGCGCGCGGGAAACCAAAAAAAAAGAGAAAAGAAAATAAAAAAAAGGGGAAAATGACCTGCCCGGGGTCATTTGCCTCCCGTTTAACCTGTACGGGTTCAAACACCCTCTCGTTTAACCCGTACGGGTCCAAACGACCCTGGGGAGCCTCCCACTTTTATAAATAGACCCCCAAGGGTCCAGAGGGAGGAGGAGGAGAGAACCTACGAAGCATCCACTACGCAGCGCAAGGAATTTGTTCGTTGTTTTGGCCCGTGAGGGGTAAGTTCCCGGGTCTTGTGTATATGCCCATAAGGGGTATTTTTGTAATTATGCCCCTCAGTGGGCCATGTTTGTAAGTTTCTACGTCCCGGGGCGACTAAATTAAGTAATTCCACCCATATATCGGGGGAATTACGAAAATGTCCTCCCCGGGTCTACGAGAAACAAAAGTCCTGTTATTTGCAGTTATACCCTGCAACTTCTTGTAATTGGGGCTACGCCCCTACTTCCCACGTTGGTGCGGATTCTTGTACAGTCAACAACTCGCCGACAACCTTTGTACCCACTTGGGCCATAAATATATTCAATGTATTCCAAGGATTGTCTTTGTACGCCGATCAGGGGGAAATTATAAGAAAACCCCTGACTTTCAAAAATTGCATATATATTCCTCTTCTGGCAAAATGGACGGATGTACACCTTCTATGAAGTTCCCGTCACTCCTTCGGCTTGAGGAGGCGTCGGCTCAGTCCGACACTCAGATGTCACCCCAACCCTAGGTGTATGTAGGGTGTGGTAAAATTACCAAAATACCCCTGCGACCTAGAAATGGCCTAGTAGTCCCCCGTAACCCTCCAGAAAGAGCCTCAGCGCCTTGGGAAGTTAGGAACCCACTCTCACTTTCCTTCCAACCCGGAAATTTCGGGAATGCCCTTGGCGTGGTAAAATTATCAAAATACCCCTGGAAGTGTAAAATTATCTAAGTACCCCCAGGGTCCAAGGAACCTCTCGTGACTCTAGATACGCCTATGGCTCCTTCATAATTACCCTTCTTCTTCTAAATTTTAGGGTTTTGCCTAAATATAATGGGCCTTTGTTGAAACCCTAACATAGTTATCCTATCGGTGGGTGGTGAGTGAGTGGTCCTTATGAGCCTTTTAAACGAGCTAGCCCTCAGCATCAGAACCCCTACAGACATGGTTGGTAGTATCGGCCGAAACCGATACGTTTCGGTCGAAACGTATCGGTTTCGGCCGGTACCGATCCAAAATCGGACCAAATCACTGTAGCAGGTCCGAAACCATTAAAAAATACTTTTTTAATGATTTCGGACGAAACCATTAAGGGTTTCGGTTGAAATCGACCTGTTTCGGTCCGAAACCGATCTGTTTCTGTCCGAAATCGGACGATTTCTGTCGAAACTAGACATGTTTATTATTATTTTTAGTTTTTTAAATGGTTTCAACCGGTTTCGGCCGAAATCGAAACCGATACCGAAATCAGTACGTATTGGTTTCGGAACCGTTCGAAACCGGTATCGAAACCGATACTGCCTTCCTTGCCTACAAAGGAGATTTTGGGACTTCCTTGACAGTTAAACAAAGGTGTTCGGACGTTAGGCCGATGTAAATCAACACTGACTTCAGTCAGTGGGGAGAGGTCCAACACCCACAAATCGTCTGATATTATGCGCACCCACGGAATGAAACCTCTATACATAGAGGAATGTCTCTTTTCAAAAAGAACATTAAATGTTTATTTTTCTACGAAAAATTCCGTGGTCCACAGACTGGCACGCCTGGTGGGACTTTTCCTGCCTTTCTTCTTTTTGTCCAAGAAAGTCGCCAAAACCTTCATCAAGGTTCTGATTGCCCCTCTTCCTCTTACAGGACGAGAAGAGGAGGGCACATCTCTCTGCTCATCTGAGAGCTCTTTGTGCATCTGCGCACTTCTTTATTTGTGCTACGCACCACCACCACCAACAGCAACAGCAGCGATGGCCGCCGTCACCTACGGCCCCCAGATCATCGCCAACCTCGCCAAGTTCGGATACTTGGCGACGCCGCTTGTTTTCGGCGACTTCCCTGCGATCGTCGGCTCGCCCTTTTTCCTGTGCGTGGTGCCCGTGGTTGAAGCTAGCTCAGCCACGCCTGCGGCAACAACCATTGAGGGTGTCATGCCCTCCACTTCAACAACTGGCCGGGTTCGCTCGGCCAACAAGCCAATTGTCTGGGGTGTTAGGCCCTCGGCCCCAGTAACTGGCCGGGTCCGCCCGGTCAACAAGATAACCGTTGGGGGTGTCAGGCCCTCTACTGCAGCAGCCGACCGGGGTCGTGTGGTCAGCTCTTCAACTGTTAAGGGTGTCAGGCCCTTCATCCCGATAACTAGCCGAGTTTGCTCGGCTGCCATGACAACGGCCGAAGGTGTTAGGCCTTCTGTTACAGCAAATGGCCGGGTTTTCTTGGTCAACCAGATTATTGTTGGCGCCGCTCCTGCTCAACGGGGGCAACGCCACCGCCGCAACGGCTCAAGCTCTACGGCGGCCACCCTCAGAGGTGCTGCTCCTGCACAACGGGGGCAGCGTCGCCGCCACAATAACGCCAGGCCTATGGCAGGCGTCGCCAGCGCCGCCCCTACTCAACGGGGGCAACGCCATAGCCGCAAGAGTACAAAGCCTGCAGTGGCGACATCTCGCTCCGGCAAAACTGTAATTGTCGGAGACATTCGTATCCGGCTCGATGGAGGCGAGCCGGCCTTGCCACGGGACCGCCACGTCCCGACTATCCCCACCTCCAATTGCTTCGAACTCCTCCGGCAGGTCCAGGAAGACGGAGCGAAAAAGAAGAAACTCGCCGTACCGGCGACAAATCAGGGTCCAGTACGACAGCCCAAACTACCCGCTCCCCGACCGCGGTCAGGGGGCAACCCAATTGAGGAGCGTCAGCTCCACTTGAAGAAGATGTGGGTCACCAAGGAGGAGGCCCGAATTATAAGGCGTGCAAGGGCGGAGGAGCCCTTCCGCATGTCGGATCTGTAACGTGTGCGGAGTCCGACAAGCACTGAGACCTGGGCCTCTCCAAGGTCTACAACTCAGCCCCTACGGGGGCAAAAGCACCGAGGAGCCGGCAAGAAAGTGCGGCCGACCTCCCCGTGGGCCAGTTCCATGCACACGGAGGAGGATCACTCCCCTCAAGCTTCTACATCCCGAGTTTCTGTCTTTGTCAGACTAGGGATGCCGCCCAAGCCGGATCGATAACCACTCAAGAAGAAGCGGGTGGTTCAGGTGACCAATGACACTGTCAAAGTGTTCACCTGTTATACTACTTCTGCCGACAAGCAGTCGGAGGACATTTCGGGCGAGCTTAACCAGCCTCTTAACTATTTGAGGCGGTCAAGGCCCGTGTCCCGGATCTTAGCGCAAACACAACAGGCGCCAGCTGCTGGTACATCTCAGCCCGAGCTGGCACGGCAAGAAGAGCGCCAAGAGGACGTTCACAGTGTTGATGGGGACAACCACCCCCAGCACGAGGAAGATCTAGGGGAAGAGACACACACTCCCGCGTTGGAAGAACTCCGACGCGAGAACCAAGAATTAAAGAATCTCTTACAAGCGCTATTGCATGAAAAAGAGGTTCCTATTCAACCTCAAGTGGCGCCCACTGGAGTGGAACAACAACCTTCTCCCATCCCAATCGCGGCCAATGCCTCTGTCACTGCGGCAAAATCGCCATTGGCGGTGGAATTTGAAGTGACGTCACATGAAGTCAATGCGCGATCGTCTGCCACTCCTGCTGCAGAAAGTCTTATGGCGCAGAGGCAGATGATCGAGCGCATCGTGGAGGCGAAGTTTGCTCAACATGGTGAGGGTGTGGCTACCGTCGATTTATACAGCGTGCCTTATCCCCTCTGTTGTCCTGTTGAACTGGCAAGCAAGAGGGGGGTGAATTGGTTGTCACCAAATAAAAATTAATTTGATGAGGATTGGGATCAAAAATAAATTTCGATATCAGTGCAGACCCAGGGAAGTGCAACCGGACAGGAGAACATGAAACACGCACACTAAGACCCGCCAAATGATTTCACAGTTCCAAATGATAACCGAATTAAGATCGATAATACCAGTAGTATCAGCGCATGAAGTATATACCACAAGCAATCCCACAAGGAAGCAAACCACAGGTGATGATAGTTTTTAGGTGGTTCGGATGCACCCAAGTGCGATCTTACGTCCACCCCTCTCAACTTGAGAGGATTTCACTATAACCACGCTGGTAATAATCCAGCAAGAACACACACACGAGGTTCAAGACCCCAGAACACACGCGCCTTCGCAAGAGCGACAAGAGGCGCCCACACTCGGAGACAAGATATCCACATACACACACAAGTATTACTTGAGAGATTGTTAAACTAGAATAAGATACAATAAGCTCAAATAACAACACAATACGTATTGACAGAATTTCCCCTTTGATATATCACTGCGTCCTTGGCTTGGAGTGGTGAGGCAGAGCTAGTCGATGAAGCTTCCTGCTGGGGACAGATGGATGATGATGAGAACTGCGCCTGGATGAGGAGGTTGATGAGAGAGCGCCTTCAGAACTCAGGTTCGCACGATGGGAGGACGTTCTTCACCTCTTCTCGTGAAGTTCTCCCCCTTGGTATGCTCGACAGTGGCTCTCCTTGGAATGGACGCTTGAGAGCTCGTGTGCTGCCTCCTGCTCTATTTCGACGCCCTAATCATTGGCATTTATACTCCACACAAAAGTGCCTGAATAGCCAGGAGAATAATCCATTTTCAGTGCTCCCATTGGCCAGGGGAGCGTGCGCCCTTTTTCTTCTCTATCCCAAACCTCCATTCTTACCGGTTCACTTGGGAGTGATTATATGACCACTTGTCAATGTTTATGCTTGGCCTGCTGCATAATTCAAAGTGTTAGATACAAGGAGATAAGTTACTCATCCACCAAGCAGCCAAGAGAAGTCACACATTGAGAATATTGGATTATCATTTTGTCATCGTGAAAATCATCATGGGGCACAACAATCTCCCCCTTTTTGATGATGACAAAATCCTAATGCAATCTAACCACAAAAGGTGGAATCAAGCCATCAAGCTCACAAAGCCTCCTTTCAACAATTACAAGCCATGTAAAGGATCACATGAAAGATGAACTACTCCCCCTCAACCATAGCCCCAAAACAAGTATATTTGCAATGTTCACAACACATAACACACAGACTCACATCCATTATATGACAATCTGTTTTAGCAAGTCCATTCATCAAGGCCATATATGAAAGCTTTCCAAGAAGACAAGCTTGGTCATTCAAAAACTTAAGTTCACATTTCAAGATTGCTTTAGCAATATAACTGACAAACCAACAAAAGACTAACAGCAAGGATTTGATTGCATTCCATTTCTCCCCCTTTTGTCATTAGCAAAATGAAAGGAGATCTGCATGGGAGCACACTTCATACTGAACACCTGAGACAAAAAGAGAATGCTGGACACTATGCGAACCATGAACTAATATGTAGCTATATGGGGCACACAAGCAGTTCGCATGCAAAAGATAGAGTAGATAGTAAGTACTAGGTGATAAATTCCAAGGAAGGAGATAGCAACAAGTGGGCATGTCCTGAATTTAGCAATGAGGTAGTGCAGATCACGGAGAGGATGGTTTGGAGGGTCCAGAAATATAGTCCCAGATGTGTTGCAGCAGTTGGTTTTGACCCTCAAGAGTCTGGTTGATGGACTGAAAAGATTGCAAGTATCTCTCGTGATTCAGCTTCAGCTCGGCCACATCCTTCACCAGCCCATCCATCTGCTGTCCAA
This sequence comes from Amorphophallus konjac, assembly GCA_022559845.1. Classification (NCBI taxonomy): domain Eukaryota; kingdom Viridiplantae; phylum Streptophyta; class Magnoliopsida; order Alismatales; family Araceae; genus Amorphophallus; species Amorphophallus konjac. The sequence goes on from CM040121.1 coordinate 158,648,205, forward strand.
TTTGAGTTATTTGGGTTTGCAGTGGGTCTAGTTCGGTGCTTTCTCGCCTGACTGGAGGAATAGCGCTGCTAGATGGTCCTTCATCAGTGCCCATTGGAACAGCCTGTTGTGTATTGGGTGCTTGTTGCTCTTGTTGTTCTTCTTCAGAAGTGTTACCATCTGATTCAGATTATTGTTTTCTTTTTCCTTTGATCTTGTGTAAATTTCTAACCAGCTCTCCATGTTCATTGAACCTGTACCCCATTCGTGTCTGTAAACATGCAATATTGTAGATATCACCAACCTTCAGCTCTTCACAGATTTCATTATCAAGAGGGATGAGCATAAATTCAAAAACCGGAGTTAGATGAGCAGCATATGGAATGCTTCTTCCTTTTTGCTTTGCGCACAGAATGATTAAGTCCAACATAAGAGCAGGTAGGTCAATTTCCAAACCGTTGAACAGACAGTAAAAGAGAAATTTGTGAACAGTTGTTACTTTATCTCTGCTTCCTCCTCTTGGATAAAGAATTGTAGTGAATAAATGATGTAATATTCTCTGCATAGGAGGAAATGTATTCGCATCTTCACATGTATCAAGATCATCTTCCTCTGCTAGTTCAGATCCAGTCATTATCTCATAAGTTTCCACAGGATCCACCTCAGTGTTTTTCAATGTAGCTCCATTTCCAGTGGGAAGATTGAACGCATTCTGCAGGACTGCAGTGGTAAGCTTGAGAGTTTTTCCCTTTACAACAGTAAACCATACTCCATTTTTCACAGACAATTTGATGTAAAACTCTTGGACTAGAGAGTGGTATATCTTTCTATGATCGGACATAAAGGAAAGCCAATTTGGTTGGGCGGCTAGGATGTCGACCAAACCTGGTACCACTTTCTCCAAATCGGCGAAATCTGCAGCTCTTGGCCTGTGAACCTTTCTGGGGACGAATGGAGTTTGGAGGGAAAGCTTCTTCACTTCAGAGTGCTCCTTTTTACTCCGAGGTACTTTGTGCTCCGAGGGAAGTGATTTGGAACGTCCAGCAGTTGTCTTCCTCTTAGGAGCCATTTGAGAGGAGCACGTACCTAGATGATCACCACAAATCCTCCTGTTTCTCCTTGGATCGTTGAGTGGAAGGCTGGCTGAGGTAGCAGACGAACCTCCACATGTCAGAGGAAAAGCCTTGCACGCGTAGGCCACAAGAAGGGTGCTCTTGAGGATCGTCAAGGGGAGGTCGCGGATTTTGCCGCAGGGTGCTCCGCCGGGTTCAAGCGGTGAGGGAGTTGAAGGAGAAAGGGTTTAGGGCTTTGAAAGGAGATGCGGCGTATGAGGTTGGGGATGCCTCAGTTAAAAGGAACCGGTCCGTTTTGTTTTAGGTGCAAAGAGCGGGTGGCCGGTTCTCTGTTTTGGGTTAAAAAAAACAGAGTAATAAGAGGGTGTCGACACATTTGAGTAAGGGTGTCGACCCCTTCAGGGGCATCCCAGAAATGATACAACAGACTGGTCTAGTGATTCAAAAGAAAGGTTTTTCACACTGAATTGTTTGAAGAGCAGTTAGTGTGTTTGGAGAAATAGGTGAAATGCAATTCAGTGAACATTGTTGCAAACACATCTGAATTTAAAATCATGGTCCCTCCTAGCAATCCAATAAACAATCTGCTTAGCCTCAAGACAACATCAGGAAAAGCTCCTTTATTTCATTCAAGGACTGACAGGTCTTAGAAGGTTCAAAGGATGGTCAGGATATACTAATATCAGTTAATATCATGCAAGATCAATGTTCGAGCAATACTTATTTGTAATATATAGATATATATGGATATATGTATCTATATTGTTCACACAAAGATGCATGTTAAATGACTTGTATGATATGGATAGTATGTTCTAAGTGCTAATGTCTAGAAGATGCATGCTCAAGTGATAACTACATGAGTAGAGGACGCAGAAACATGGACAGAGTAGGTTATTGAACAGGACTTAATGTATGACAACTAGCCAACTTATGCATGGACACAACCTTATGCATATGAATGAACATGACCTTATGCACGGACACAAACCAACCTATGTGCACTCCACTCTGCAGATTACTAGTTCTCGTCTGAGGGAGGTGAATTTATCCTTGTTGAGAGGTTTTGTAAAAATGTCAGCTAATTGCTTATCAGTTTCAATGAACTTCAGTTCAAAATCTCTTTTATTTACATGGTCTTTCAAGAAGTGATGCCGGATGTCAATATGTTTAGATCTAGAGTGATGAATTGGATTTTTGACAAGTCAATTGCACTTTTATTATCACACATGATGGGAACACATTTCAGAAACACATCATAATCGACTAGCTGGTGTTTGGTCCAAAGAACCTGTGCACCACAACTACCAGTAGTCACATACTCGGCTTCGGCAGTCAACATTGCCACAGAATTTTGTTTCTTGGAGGCCCAAGAAACAAGGCAACCTCCGAGAAACTGGCATGTGCCACTCGTGCTTTTACGATCGATCAGGCACCCAGCATAGTCGGCATCGGTAAAGGCCACAACTTTAAAATCACATCAACGAGGAAACTATAGTCCAAGATCGTGAGTACCAGCAAGATAACGAAAAATTCTTTTAACAACACTCAAATGAGACTCACGAGGACTAGATTGATACCTTGCACAAAGACACTAGATTGATACCTTGCACAAAGACAAACTGCAAAGTGAATATCCGATCTACTTGCTGTTAGGTACAAGAGAGAACCAATCATACCTCTAAATAACTTTGGCTCAACCGGTTTACCTTTGCAATCCCTCTCCAGTTTTATGGTGGTTGACATTGGTGTGGCATAAGACTTTGCATTCTCAAAATCATACTTTTTCAAGAGCTCCAGCACATATTTCTTTTGGTTAATGAAGATTCCATCTTTCCTTTGTTGAATTTGCAGCCCCAAGAAATAATTTAGTTCGCCCATCAGACTCATTTCAAATTCAGCCTACATTAGCTCAGAAAATTCTTACCCAGAATGTTTTCAGCTGGATGGTCCTTAAGGTACTTCCACGAGGGAGGCAAATCTTGATGAATTTGAGGTGCATCTTTCACTTGTTCTGTACTTTTTTCTTCAGCTTCATTCTTCTCATCGGTTTTTGTTCCAGAGGTGGATGGATCTTGTTGCTTTTCTTGTTTTGTGTCCCCTTGGCTTTTGTCCTGCAAAAAATCTGATTCTTCATTAGTTGTAGTGGAATTCTTGAAAACACCTTCATCAACTATCACATGTGGGCTTTCTTCAATCACCATGGTTCTTTTGTTGTAAACACGAAAAGCTCTAGAATTGTTAGAGTAGCCTAAGAAAATTCCAACAGCACTCTTTGCATCGAATTTCTCTAGATCATCCTTACCATTATTTAAAATATAACAAATTACTCCCAAAGGTTTTAAAGTACGAGATGTTCGGTTTCTTACCTTTGTAGAGTTCATAAGGGGTTTTATTTACAAAAGGTCTTACCATTACGCGGTTTATGATGTGGCAAGCCGTATTTACCGCTTCAGCCCAAAAATAACGAGGAAGGCTCCGCTCACTTAGCATTGTTCTCGCCATATCAATTAGTGTACGGTTCTTCCTTTCAACTACGTCATTTTGCTCCGGTATCCTTGGTGCAGAAAAATGTTGAGTGTATCCTTCATTCCTTTGTCATTTCCTCCGAAAGTAACAAAACCTCCTTCTTTTTCTTTAAGCTCAGCAAATACCTTCTTGTTTCCGGTCATGTGCCTCGAACAGCCGCTATCTAGAAACCACTGTGAATCCTTGGCCTTGAGACATCCCTACAACAAGACATAAACTCAAGGAACAAATTATTGTACCCAAACTGAGTTGGGTCCATGCTTGTGAGTTTTGTTATTCATGAAAGCATTTTTAAACTTGCGAACATAAAACTTATCTTCTTGACTCAATGTACGACAATATGACATAACATGCCCAACACGACCACAATAGTAACAAAAAATTCTGTTTCTTCCTGAATTTCGTTTCTTAAAACCTGAAGATCTTTGTTGATGAGTGTTTGAGTTAACCTTCATTTTTTCATGCAAGAAAGAGTTACCATTAGTAGCAGGCACAAAAGACACAAAGGATGTCATTAATTTATTTCCAAATGATTTCTTTTTAACCGGTTCATAACCGATTCCCTCTCTTTGAAAATTGACTTTACTTCCAAGAACCTTCTCAAGGTTTTCTTTTCCTTTAACAAATCTAGCCAAGGCATCTTTTAACCCTTCAATCTCCTTGTTTAAGATGAGAATCTTTTGATCGGATTGATTTAATTTTTCATGACACACCGAGATTTGATCCCTCAAGATTTTATTGTCATTTCTCATCCTCTCATTTTCATCCTCAAGATTTTGGACTTTAGCATTTGTTTCTTCACTGCTGTTTTCATTTTCAGAATTGAGGAGCTGGATGTTCTTTAGGTTTTCTAGCTTACCCTTGAGTTGCAATTCAGTTTCCTCATGGCCTTTAATTTTCTCAAGCATGGCTTCATTTTCAGCCTTCATATCAGCACAGGCTTTAGTTTCAACAATTTTATCATTTGAGACATCGGCATGAATCATAGACTCAACTTTCTTTTTCAGTTGTTTATTTTTGGATCTTATTTTCTTGAATTTTGCATAAAGTGCAACATATTCAGACTCCCACTGTTCTATAGTAAGAGTATCCGAGTTAGAAATTATCTCATCTTGTTCTTCTTCATATGCCATTAGACACATGCTCTTCATCAGCTCTTCCAGTTCCGCATCATCTTCATCATCCTCGTCCACTTCGTTATCGCTCCAAGTAGCGACCATTGCCTTGGGCTTCTTCTCTTTCTCCTTCTTGAATTTCTTTTTCAGCTCTAGACATTCGTCACGCATGTGGCCATGTTTTTTGCATTCATAGCATATCACATCCTTAAGCTTGCTTCCTTCCGTCTTCCACTTGGATTGTTTCTTGAATGGTTTCTTAAACTTTCCTGAAAACTTCTTTCTTGCTCTCAGAAATCTTCTCACCTTCCTAGTCAACATTGCTATGTCTTCCTCTTCTTTAGTGTCTTCTGTGGAGTCTTCATCACTTGAACTAGACTGCTCTGGGTTTGCCTTTAGTGCAATTGACTTCTTCTTCTTGCCTTCTTCTTCAGTTCTTTTGACATTGATCTCATAGGTCATAAGTGACCCTATGAGCTCATCCAATGACAGAACAGACAAATCTTTCGAATCGTCAATCACCGTGGCTTTAGTGTGCCACGCTGGTGATAAGGACCTCAACACCTTACGAACCAGATCTGAATTTGAGTAGTCCTTCCCTAGTGCCTTCAGCCCATTCGTGATTTCCACGAGCCTCGCAAACATTTCTGATATGCTCTCCTCCGGCTTCATCTGAAATAGCTCATAGTCTCTGATTAGCAAATTCGCCTTGGTCTCTTTGACTTCTGACGTCCCTTCATATATTAGCTTCAATTTGTCCCACATTTCTTTAGCACTGGTGCACATAGAGACACGAGCATACTTGTTAGGATGTATGGCACATTGGATAATATTCAAAGCATTAAAGTTCACTGGGGCTTGTTTAATGTGTTCATCAAAATCATTGGCATTTATACTCCACACAAAAGTGCCTGAATAGCCAGGAGAATAATCCATTTTCAGTGCTCCCATTGGCCAGGGGAGCGTGCGCCCTTTTTCTTCTCTATCCCAAACCTCCATTCTTACCGGTTCACTTGGGAGTGATTTTATGACCACTTGTCAATGTTTATGCTTGGCCTGCTGCATAATTCAAAGTGTTAGATACAAGGAGATAAGTTACTCATCCACCAAGCAGCCAAGAGAAGTCACACATTGAGAATATTGGATTATCATTTTGTCATCGTCAAAATCATCATGGGGCACAACACCCTCCACCATCAATTCAAGAAGCTTCTGCCTGACTGCCCAAAGGCCCCGAAGCTTCAGAAGTTCAACGGGCAGGGCTCGCCACATGAACACCTGGCCTACTACTTGACGGCCATGGGTGAATTGGCACTGGAGGAGGCATATTTGCTGTGGTACTTTGCCACGTCATTGACTGGCACCGCCTTCCAGTGGTACTCCAGGCTAAAGCCCAATTCTGTTGCTGATTGGGCGGATATGCAGAAGAAGTTCGTCGATCGTTTAAAGATGGTCGAACGCAAAATCTCCCTGGCGGAACTCTGTCCCCTTCGTCAAAAGAAGGGTGAGACCGCACTGGACTTCATCAAGCGGTGGACGGACGTCAGCATGTGCTGCGATAATTCTCCGACGTCCGAAGACGCGATCACCATCTGCCGCAGTGGTCTGTCGGCAGAAGTCAGTGAGAAGCTTCTGGGCTCAAATATCAGAAGCTTTGACCAACTAAATACGGTGGTAGCGGAGATTGAAATGTTCTTCGCTGATCACCTGACACAAGCTTCTGCCAAAGGTAAATCCTCCAAGGACCGTCTGGCCAGCGGCAAGGAGGTAAATGCTGTCGACTTCTCCCCGACGAATGGAGACAAAGGGGAAGGAAAATCCAAAGGCAATGGCAAAAAGCCTGATGCCAAGGCGAGCGCGTCTCGGTTGGCGGAGAACATGAAGACTCCTTATTCCTTCGGGAAAGAGCATACCAAAATGCTCTTTGATCTCTGCATGAAGGAAAAGTTCATCACTCTACCAGATCCACGGAAGCCCTCAGAGGTGGACAAAACAGAGGACCCCACTTATTGTGTGTATCACCGAAGGTTGGGTCACACCGTCGGGGACTGCTATGTCTTTAAGAATATTGCAGAGGAGCTCATCCAAAAGGGCTTGATAAATATGCTGGGTCATGCAGTCGACCCACCCCAGCCTCATGCCTGGAGCCGATCGAACCGGTCGGCTAATGTGGTCTACATGGTGGCAACGGCTTCGAGCTCCAATGCCTGCGAGGCCGGGCCTTCAAATCGGCAGTCCAACATTGGCCGCGGAGCCGCTCCTCCCTCACTCCCTGAATGTTTGGCATTACGGAGGACTATTCGGAAGATCCGATGGAAAATCCGACAGTTGCAACTGGAACAGAGGCGTCTGCTGCAGTTCTTGGAGAGCATTGACGAGCAACTGGCTACTTTCCCCTTTGGCCCATTCGCCAGGGGGTTAGCTTCAGCCCACCTACGGGAGGCAGGTGTATCACCTACTGGCCGGGCTCCGCTCAGGGGCTGGCTCTCTGAGGAATCCTCAGATTCATCTGAAGACGAGGAGGACTCATCTGAAGGCGAGGAGCACACACTCGAAGGCGGGCAGCCCGAGAAGTTATACTCCTTCCCGCGCGAGAAGACCCTGATTATCTTCTTCGCGTGCTAGCGAGCGGGCTTGATAAGCCCATCACCCATAGAGTAGACACCAGGTGCTGCATTTCATCCATGGATGGCAGTATCGGCCGAAACCGATACGTTTCGGCCGAAACGTATCGGTTTCGGTCGATACCGAAACCGAAACGGGCCTTGTCACTGTAGCAAGTCCGAAACCGGACCGAAACCGAAACCGGACCGAAACCGACCGAAACCGGACCGTAACCGTCTGGTTTCGGCCGAAACTAGACCTGCTCAATACATTTTTTTGCCTTTTCTGACTGTTTTGAACCGGTTTCGGCCGAAACCGAAACCGAAACCGATACTACCATCCTTGATTTCATCGGGGCTATTGCCCATATCATGAGGTGGTAGGCCATATCATCCACAACTGTGAACCGTTCAAGGACCTCGCTGAGGACTTAATCAGGCAGGGAAAGGTTAATATGGGTGAATTCTTGGTCAATCCACCGCAACCGCACGCACGGGAGAGTCTTCACTTCTCCGTCAACGTCATATATGCTGCAGCAACTTTCCAACTCCCGGAGCCGCAGGAGGAGGGAGTCAGTTCCCAGGGAGTCGGTTCCCAGTCACTTGAATCCACACTGTGGTATCCAGGGTGGCGGTCCTCTCATCAGTGTTCGGAAGGAAGACACTGAGAAGATTTTTGACAAGCTCTTGGAAGATGGTCGGGTGTTGACATATGATCTGTCGTCCTATTACAATGTGACAGCCAAGAGCCATCCCCGCTACTACAAATACCATGCCAGGGTGTCTCACCCCACCCGGGAATGCCCGGAAGTCCAAGATTGCATTGAAGTCCTCATCCAAAGAGGGGAGATCAATGCACAGGGGAACTCTATGACGAGGCGGCGTCTTAAAGAGGCCGCTAAGAAGATTCTCCAGCAAGTTCAACAGGAGCAGGCCAAGCTGCGTGGGACCAAACCCACCTCTCAGCAAGTCCAACCGGACAAGTCTATGGGCAGCGGTAATTCTCAGTCAAACCCCAAAGGCAAGGCTAGGTGTCAGGGGCCTAAGGCCCAGAGCCCAAAAAGCCAAGCCGAGGGAGAAGGTTCCAAACCCCTTTCCAGGGAGAGTCAACCTGGCGTCGTCATAAGGGGAAACCTTCAGTCAGACAACAAAGGCAAAGCTAAGGTGAGGGAGCCAGAAGCAAAGCCTCGTGTCGAGCCAATGAGGTCGTCAATTGAAGAAAGACCTAAACTGCTCGAACCAGCAAAGCCGCCAGTCAAAGCAAGATCGGCGGAGTTACAAAGCCCCCAGTGGCCCCACTCTGGATTGGCAGAGTTCCAGGAGCTGCCGCCTGAGGTAATTGCTCAGGCGATCAATGCCACCTTCCAGGTCCAGCCGGAAGAGGCCAATTGGACTAAGGTTACCCCCAGAAAGAGCCGCGACACTAAGGCTCCTAGGGAGTCGGCGCGGAACAAAAAGCAGAATTCTGGGGGCAAACCAGTCCCACCTTCAAAGCAAAGTCCCCTTTCTTCTCAAGAGGCGGCACGCCAAAAGAGGCAAGAGAAGAACCGCAGGAAGAATTTGAAGAGAAGGTTAAAGAAGCAAGCTGAGCAAGCAGCAGCTATGGAGACCCCTAAGGAGCCCACTCCCCTACAACGACTACAAAAGCTCATAGATGAGATGGAGGAGTACACTCCCTCTCGTCCCACCAGGGTTGTCACTCTAGACAAATACATTCCCTGGGACAAGTTTGGGCGTAAAGCTCGTCTTCTTCAGTGGCTCCGAGACATGGCTCACCGTCTCGAAGAAGGTGAGGAGTTTCCAATCTCAGAGGAGCTCTCCTTATTCTACAAGGATGAGGAGATCACTGCTGCAATGCTCGAGGAAATGTTGCAAGAGCTCTCCTGCAATATGGTGGCGATCCCACCGCCTGACAACATTAACTCTCCTTCGGCTGATAACACTGGGGGCAAGACTCCAATGACGACATATCAACGTCGCTCGGCGAGTAGCCGTGGTCGTGGCCGGGGACGAGGACGTGGACGTGAAGGTCCCCTAACTCTCGACCGGGTCATAATATTCAGAGGGGAGAAGCCGGGTCCTGTCCCAGAAACCCAAGTTCGGGGGATCCCCTTCATCATCAACTCCTCAGAGGGTTCATGCCCCAGTTCAGAAGCTAAATCGGGTGGTGTTCCTTTTATAATCGCCTCTTCTGATGAAGAAGAGGAGCCAGCCAAGTCGCCAGTGCGCGGGGAGGCGTCGGAGCGGGCTGGCCCCTCCAATGGGGGTGAGCCCGCAACCCCAGTAGGTCCTTCTAATGAAGACCAACATGATGAGCCTTTGCCACCTCCGGAGGAATCCTTGGCACCGCTGTTCCAAGAAAATGCGGAGGGTCAGAATGAGGAGCGCTCTTCTAAACGGGAGAAATCTCGCCAGGCGCTGAAGACTCTGGCGGAGATCATCCTGCCATTTGACAAGACCCGGGCTCGGGCGGACCGCAAGATCATTCATCATATGAAGCGGTTCCCAACAAATGTCACCATCTGGGAGGCCATCGCCTGGAGCAAGGATCTTAGGGAGGCTCTTGTCAAAATACTTCAAGACCTGGAGGCCTATGAAGCCCATGTTGCAGAGTTGCAAGTCCAGACATATGAGGCGTTTGCAGCCAACATCTCCTTCACGGACAAAAGACATGTTGCTGTCCTCTCCGTGTCATAATCGCCCCTTGTATATGCGAGGAACGATTAATTGGCTTGATGTGAATCCCATTTTGGTCGACGCTGGAGCGGCCATTAACATCATGCCTCTGAAGACTTTCAAGTCTTTATACTTGGCCCCTTATTTGCAAAAGGTCAGCGCGGTCAAAATTTCGGGATTCAATCAGGATTCCAAAGAGGCGTTTGGTCGGGTTGAAGTCAAGCTAGCCTTGGGTGATTTTGTCACCCAAATATTATCAATGCCGACACATCTTATAAGGTGCTGCTTGGGAGGCCCTGGCTCCATGAAAATTGGGTCGTCCCATCAACTCTGCACCAGTGCATTAAATATGTCAAAGGAGGGGAGCAACACACGGTCTTCGCAGATCAATCTCCATTCCACCCAAATGAGTGCCACTTGGCCGATGCTTCCCTATATTTTGGGAAGCCCACTTTAGCAATCCCCGAACCTGTAAAGGATAAAGGGAAGCAAAATGTGGACTTTGAAGTTGAAGAAGGGAAGTTGTTCACTGTCAATCAAGACATGGTAAAGCTGCACAGGCTAAGCCTCCACCCCGCCTCCAAGCCGACTCAGCCGGAGAGGTGAAGTGTTGGCTTTGAAGCCAATCTCATCAGCCACGTCATTGACCGAAGCATCTTCTTACCGCCCAAGTGCCTTCAACTCTCGTCCCAACGGGAAGAATATGAGGTGGAGTAGTTGAAAACCTTCACAGTCTTCTATCAACAGAGAAGGAGACGCAACAAGGGCAAGGGAGACAAGCCAATCATCTTTTACAAAGGTGATCTAGTCCCACTGGGCCCTCCCGAAGATGATTTCGGCTGGGATACTCCCACTGATGCTGCGCCAGAGCCGGTTCAGGAGATGAACGATATGCCAAAGCACATCAGGGAAATGTGCAAAAAGCAACATATCCCGCAGGCTCAGGACCCCGCGCGAGCGGCATATTTCCACCAGCTATGGAATCTTCCGCAGGTCCGTGGACAACCTCCCTTCTCCCGCAAAGATACAAGGGGACTCGGCTATGACCAGGAGAGGGACTTCGAGATCTACTATGCAGTCAATGCCATAGGACTGCTATCTCCTCATCACGGGCAAGCCGAAGTTGACCCCAAGATTGACGACTTTGCAAGGGAGTCCGGTAAGGTGTCAATGACACCATCATCCTCATCAGAAGTCAACAATGACCACCTCTCAGAGGGACGAGCAGCCCAGCTTGCCGTCCATCAACAAGACGAAGCAGGTCCTTCGACTTCAAGCCATGAGCAAGAAAGCTTCGGAGAATTTGAAGTTTACGAAGCAAATACTGATGATGAGGAAGACTTTGTCGACCTCCAACCAGCTCCACCGGAGCTTGAAGACGGTGGTCAAGCAACTGTGGACGAGTTGATTGAGATCAACCTCAGAAGCAAAGAAGACTACCGGCCAACCTTCATCAGTGCTCTCCTCAGTGAGAAAGAAAGACAGTCGTATCGACAGCTCTTAGAAGAGTTCAGGGATTGCTTCGCCTGGACTTATAAAGAAATGCCGGGGCTTGACCCTTCTGTGGCTGAACATGAACTGGCAATACTTCCAACAATTAAGCCGGTCAAGCAAGCCCAAAGGCGTATGCGCCACGAGCTGGAATTGAAAGTCAATGCTGAGGTTGACAAGATGCTCGACGTGGACTTCATAGAGCCTTGCATGTACCCTGTGTGGCTCGCCAATATAGTCCCTGTTAAGAAGAAGAACGGCTAAGTCCGACTCTGCATCTACTTCCGAGACTTGAATAAGGCCTGTCCGAAGGACGACTTCCCTGTCCCAATCACTGAGACAATGGTTGATATGACCACTGGTCACGAAGTCTTGTCTTTCATGGACGGGTCGTCGGGCTATAATCAAATCCGCATGGCCGTCAAAGACAAAGACCATACGTCTTTTCGGTCTCCTAAGGGGATCTTCAACTATAAAAGGATGCCGTTTGGTTTGAAGAACGTCGACGCAACTTACCAAAGGGCGATGACCAAGATCTTCGACGAGATGCTGCATGACATTGTCAAATGCTACGTCGATGACCTGGTCGTCAAGACAAAAAGACGGGCATATCATTTAGCTGACCTGCGTCGAGTCTTCGAAAGGCTTCGGCAATACCAGCTCAAGATGAATCCAATGAAGTGCGCCTTCGGCGTCTCCAGCGACAAGTTCCTTGGCTTTATCGTCAGGTATCGGGGCATAGAGATCGACCCTGACAAAATCAAGGCTATAAGAGGCCTACCTCCGCCCAAGAACTTGACAGAGCTCAGATCTTTGCAAGGAAGATTGGCTTATATCAGGCGCTTCATTTCTAATCTCTCGGGAAGATGCCTGCCTTTTGGCAAACTGATGAAGAAATGATCACCCTTCAGATGGGACGAAGACTGTCAGAAGGCCTTCGAGCAAATCAAGGAGTACCTAGTGACTCCCCCCGTCTTAGGGGCACCCGTCATAGGGAAGTCCCTTATTCTCTATATTGTTGCCATGGATGCCTCTTTGGGGGCTCTGCTAGCCCAGATCAATGAAGAAGGTAAGGAACAGCCGTTGTACTATCTCAGTCGGAAGTTGATCGGGCCTGAACATCGGTATGCGCCCATGGAAAAGGTGTGCTTAGCTTTGGTGTTTGCCGTTAAGAAGCTAAGGCACTACCTCCTAGCTCACTGGGTGGAGCTCATCTCAAAGTGTGATCCACTCAAGTTTTTGCTCAGCCAGCCCGTCCTCTCTGGTAGGCTCGCCAAGTGGGCACTTATCCTCATGGAGTTTGACATCACCTTCGTCCCACGCAAGGCGATCAAGGGACAATGAATGGCGGAGTTCTTAGCAGCGCACCCTGTGTCAGAAGATTCGCCACTCAACTTTGAGTTGCCCGATGAAGAGGTGCTGGTACCTTCTCAAGAAACTGGGGAGCATTCTGAAAACGTCCCACCACAGATGGAGCCGGGCGTCCTTACCCTTGACCTCCCACATTGGGAGTTGTACTTTGATGGTGCTTCCCGGACAATCAAAAGGGCTGGTGGCCTCACAGATTTTGTCTCGGGCGCAGGGATAGTTTTTGTATCTCCGCAAGGCGGCATTCTTCACAACTCCTATGCCCTCATGAAGTCCCTGACTAATAATGAGGCAGAGTATGAAGCGCTGATTATTGGGCTTCAACTGGCACTAGAGATGGACATCAAGTGCATCAAAGTCTACGGGGATTCTCAGCTCGTCATTCGACAAGTCTTGGGTGTCTATGACGTCTGGAAAAAGGAGCTTATCCCCTATCATGCAGCCGTCATCAGGCTAAAGGAGAAATTCTACCTCTTTGAAATAGGCCATGTCCCCAGAGGCAGCAACTCTCAGGCTGACGCCTTAGCAAAGTTGGCAGCAGCTTTAAAGCTCCCACCTGAGGGAGAGTTAAATATCACTGTCAGACACCGAAGGCTCATGCCAAGTGTGCTCGACGAAGAATCTGGCCTCACCGTTTACGAGGTCAACAATATTCAAGAGGAGAATGCTCCCGAAGAAGAAGATTGGCGTGAGCCAATCATAAAGATAAAGAACGGCTGGCTTCCCCCTGATCGGACTCAAAGGGTGCACCTGCTACGCAGGGCGACATCCTACCAGTTGATTGACGGCTTGCTTTTCAGACTCGTCCATGAAAAGGACTGATCGGTCCTCTTACGTTGCCTTTCCTCCAAGGAAGCAAAGACTGTCATGCACGTGGTCCACTCCGGATTGTGTGGGGCCCACCAAGCAGGAGCCAAGATCAAGAACAACATCAAGCTCAAGGGGTTTTATTGGCCTACTATGTACGAAGATTGCAACCAATATGCTCGTACATGTCACCAATGCCAAGCATTTGGGCCAGTGCCTCGGAGGCTGCCCAACCCGCTCCATCCAACTGCGCCCACTTGGCCGTTCGCGGAGTGGGGCATGGACATCGTGGGACCATTCCCGCCATCATTTCAAGGCCACAAGTTCATACTGGCCGCCACTGATTACTTCTCCAGATGGGCTGAAGCTGTTCCGCCACGGGAAGTTACAGGGGAGATAGTTGCCCGGTTTGTGAGGCACTATATCATATACAGATTCGGCACCCCCAGCCGGATTGTATCCGATAATGGCACGCCATTCAAGAACAAAACTGTTTATGCCTTGGCGACTAAATTTCATATTGACTGGAGGATGTTGTCGGTCTACAATTCCCAATCCAATGGGTTGGCCGAGGCCTTCAACAAGACCCTTTGTAAGCTGCTGTCCAAGATAGTAGGTGGCCGCAAACGAGATTGGGGCGAGAAGGTCCACGAAGCCCTATGGGTCTATCGGACTATTTACAAAACCCCTACGGGTTGTTCTCCATTCTCCTTGGTCTACGGAGCCGAGGCGGTGCTCCCTGTGGAGATCGAGCTGGCATCTTACCGCGTTGCTGCGCACGCCGGATTGCCAGGCCAAGACCAATCTGAGATAGAAAGAAGGCTTGAGGAGCTGTCCAACCTTGAAGGTGAAAGACTCAAAGCCTATAAACACTTACAGGTGTATCAAGTTCGTATGACACATGCTTATGATAAGCTGGTTAAGTAGAGGGCATTCAAGAAAGGCGACCTCGTCATGGTCAAAGAAAAAGAGGTCATATCGGGAAGATCCAGCGGCAAACTCCAGCCCAATTGGCGTGGACCTTACGTCATCTAGAAGGTCTACAAAGGAGGGGCCTATACGGTCATTGACCACAAGAGAAACAATCATTTTACTCCTCTCAATGGCAAGCACATGAAGCTCTATCATACGCCACCGCAAGAGTTTCTACAGCAGTCCTCTCAGGACCTACCTATCCCCAGTGAAGGTTCCAGTTTAAAAAAAAATAAAAAAAATAAAAAAAAATAAAAAAATGGGGTTAAAAATATTGATATCCCGGCGGACTTAGTCACCCTTCAACGGTTGGCTAAGGGCAAAAAGGCCATAGATCCAACTGAGGCGAAAACCCGAAAGGGCGTCTCAGGCAAAAATGGGCAACCTCTCGATGGGAAAATCCGCAAGGGCGCATCGAAAAAAGCTAAAGGGGGCCAGCCTCGACGAAAACCTGAAAGGGCGGTGAGGTTAGTAATGTGAAAAAAAAATAACAATCCTCTTTCAATATGCTTTATGGGTGGTTCTAAGTCAGTCACTCTACCCTATAATGGCAGAGGCATTATACTGATGCTCTGGCTGTATCTCCCACGCCGTCCTGCGACACCCAGTCCCACCAGGGCGTCCCGACATTGTCATACTCTGTCCCATCGGGATCGCCCATATTTTGGACTTCCCGGGTTTGGATCCCGTGTCTCTTCGGGCTATCCAATCTGTCCTTCCAGTCCCATCGAGCCTGACCTATGCATGCCCCTTTCGGGCTGCCGACCCACCTCGCCTATCGGCTTCCGGGTTTAACTCATATGTCTCTTTCGGACAGTTAAACCCACTTATCCTTTTGTCCCACTGGGTTTGGCCTACATACGTCCCTCTCGGGCTGCGAACCCATCTCATGCATATCGGCTTTCGGGTTTGACTCTCATGCCCCTTTTGGGCTATCAAATCCATCATTTTTGTCTCACTGGGTTTGGCCTACGTACGTCCCTCTCGGGCTGCCAACCCATCTCATGCCTATCGGCTTTCGGGTTTGACTCATGCCCCTTTCGGGCTGTCAAATTCATCCTTTCTTTCTTCTGGGTTCGGCCTATGCACGTCCCTCTTGGGCTGCCAACCCATCTCGCCCATCAACTTTCGGATTTGACTCTCACGTCCCACTAGGGCTGTCAAATCCATCATTTCCTTCCTTCTGGGTCTGGCCTCAGTATGTCCGCTCGGACTGCCAATCCATCTCGCCTATCAGCTTTTGGGTTTGACTCTCACGTCCCACTAGGGCTGTCAAATCTATCTTTGTCCCATCGGGATTGGCCTCAGTATGCCCTCTCGGGCTGCCAACCCATCTCGCCCATCGACTTTCGGGTTTGACTCTCACGTCCCACTAGGGCTGTCAAATCCATCCTTTCCTTCTTCTGGGTCTGGCCTATGCATGCCCCTTTCGGGCTGTCAACCCATCTCGCCTCTTGGCCGTCAGACTTGACTCATACATCCCACTAGGATTGTCAAGTCCATTCTTTCGTCCCCACGGGCTTGGCCTATGTATGCCTCTTCAGGCTGCCAACCCTATTTGCCTATCGGCTTTCGGATTTGATTCATATGTCCCACCTGGGCTGTCAAATCCACTTCTTCATCCTACCGAGCTTGACCTACGTATGCCCCTTTCGGGCTGCCACCCAACTCGCCCATCGGCTTCCAGGTTTAGCCCGCATGTCCCTTTCGGACCGTTAAACCTACTTATTTGTTGTCCCAACCGGGCTTGACCTATGCACGCCCTTCTCAGGTTGCCAGCCCATTCAGCCTATCGGCTTTTGGATTTGGCCAGTCGCGTCCCACTAGGGCAGCCAAATCCACCCACTTGTCCCACCGGTGCGGCGCACGTCTCTCTGGAAATGCCACACCCTCTCTGCCTTTTGGCACCATAGGTTTTCAAAAAAAAAAGAAAAAAATGGGGTTAAAAATATTGATACCCCAGCGGACTTGGTTGTTTCCGTTAGGGGAGCAATCAAGGGCAAAAAGGCTTTAACCCGGTTAAGGTGAAAACCTGAAAGGGCGTCTTAGGCAAAAATGGGTACCTCTCAGTGTGAAAACCCGCAAGGGCGCACTGGAAAAAGCTAAAGGGGGTCAGGCCTGGTGAAAATTCGAAAGGGCGGTAGGGCTGGTAAAGTGACAAAAAAACAGAAAAAAAAAGGACATACATGCAAGAGGATAGAAGCAAAAGCTACTAAGCTCTGTCCTTTACTCATCAATGTCATCAATGGAGCCCGAGACAAGCCCTCGGGGGTACGAAGGCCCTATCTACAAGAAGATGTCAAAGCCCCTCAGGCACCAGGCTTACCCCTCCTCAGGACAGCTAGGCGAGTCTTACTCTGAAGAGTCTCCTCCTGGAACTCCCCAAGCCGACGACGGGACGCCTCCACTGCAGCCTGTGCGCTCTGGCGCTCCACTTCGGCAACTCGAAGATCCCGCTGCAACTCCTCAACTCGAAGGCACGCCCTCCGACTGCGCTCCTCGTCACTCTCAACCCGGAGGCCAGCCTCAACCTGGGCCGCTTGGAGCTCGCCAAGTCGCTTCTTCTGCTGCTGGATCATCAGTTGAGTCCTCTGCCTCTGCTCCTGCGCAGTGTGAAGGCGGGCGAACTCACCCCACAAGGCTCCCAGCCTCGCGGCCCACGTGCCTCGGGGGAGACCCATCATGTGATAGCCCCGGGTGAAGGTCTCCAGGCTGCTCCTCAAAGCCTCTGCTGTCGGCAAAGGGTCGACCCGGATCAGCTGCTCAAGGCCCTCTAGAAGCCTGCTGGCCGTATCAGCATCCCCTAGCATCACCCCAAGCTGAGGGGCGTCAGGCCACTCAACCTCAAGGGCAGGGAAGTCCGCGAGCACCGTTGTTTCCCCTTCTGCTGATCCTGAATTGGGGAGAAGAAGAGGAAACAAAAGTCTGTGAGTGTACCACCACAATAAAATCACCATGGTAGAGGTCTAAAGGTATAAGTCACAATGGCCTTACCTGAAGCAACCATGCCCGCCGGGTCAGGCCTGAGAGAAGACCCCTCTTCCAAGACCGGAGGGGACCTATCAATAGGTACCAGTCCCTGTTCTGTGGGCGGTGTTAGAGTAGCCGATCTCTCTGCAAACGAGGCAAGGCATGGAAAGTCTTAGCACTTCATCAGCACCAATAATAAAAATCAGCACCTCATAGTGATGAAAACGTACCTGTCTCTACAAGCGTCTCCTCCTCAGTCAGAGCGATGTCAACCTCTGCCGTTGGCTCCGCAGGAGGAGAGATGGCTGAAACAATAGGGCGTCGTCAACATGTAGAGTGATGGTTAATATCTCAAGAAAGGAAGCCTCGTTCAACAAATAGTATGAGCTTCTGATCCAAGAAGGATATACCCGGAACGGAGGGTTCAACAGAGACAACCCCCTGGTCAGCAGTGTCCCGCTTCTCCAAAGGAGCCTGCGGCGATTTCACAGCCATGTCAACCCCCTCAGACTGAGAGACAGGCCTCTCCTCGGGATGATCAGCAACTGTGCAGATCAGGAGGATCATACAATATTAATATGCAGGGACATGTGGCAAGAAGAATGTACAAAGTATTTCTGTGCATACCTGAAGCCTGCATCTCGCCGGCCTCTGCAACGCTGGCATCCCCTGCTAATGGCCCCACGGCCGAGGGTGGTGTTGCCCTATCAGGTACCCCGGTCCCAGTGGTCGAAGCCCTCACCTCTGCATCATAGTCTGGCAGGTCGGTTGGAGGCCCCGACTCAATGAGCCTAGAGAGCTCGTCCAGGGAGGAGGTCGACCAGGCAGCTGCACCACATGTAATAGAGTCAGTCAATGGCTCATAGCCCAAACAGGAAGAGGCGCTCAGTCCTAAGATTACCCGGGCTCAGTTTTATTTATCCCTCTTCAGAGGAGCTTGAGGAGGAAGAGGAAGAGCATCCGCTGCTTGATGAGGTATTGGAGCTTCCCCCGTTTGGGGAATCGGAGGGTGAAGAAGTCCCCTTGCTACCAGAAGACTTACTCCCTTCTCCCTCAGCAGGGACAGTGGGTTGGATCTCGAGATCCCCTACAGCAAGTAATGCTATGTCAGCCCATGCATATATTCCCTCGGGCAAAAAAAAAGAGGGGAAAGCAGGCGTCGAGGCTGAGGAGTATACCCGAGCCCTGGATAGTAGGGGTTCCTCCTACGTCAAGCATAGGAGAGGCACCAGTCACCGATGTGTAATCGTCGGCGGGGGGGTCTAATCCCTCAATGTCCAAACTAATATCAGGAATGGACTCGTCAATCTCCAACCCTGCTTCCGCGGAGGCATCTCCGGGACGAGGAGAAAAGCTCATAGCAGCCCGAGCCTCAGGAAGAGCTGCACCCAAAAGGAAAAGAAAGGAGTCAGATTACAACATTGTGAAGACATGTTATAATGTTGGCTTAAAATAAAATTCCCTATACTTACTGGAAACGTCCACCGGAGTGGGAGATTCCTCCCCGAAACGCGGGCGGGCAGTAGGCCGCGGGTCATCATCTCGATGGCTTTCAGCTCGTGGCCTCTTCTCAGAAGCATGCTCCCGCAGAAGAGTACCGCCTCTGTGGCCGCTGCCGTGATCTGCAAATGAAGGATTGCATGGATAAGCATCTCAAATTGCAGCACAAAAAAAGGGGGGGGGGAGCTAGACAATTTAGCTTATACTTGGCGCCCCTATAATTCCCTCGGGCTTCAGGATGATCTGCTCGGGCTTCTGTCGGAGAGCCCGCGCCACCTTATTGACAATGGCCAAAATGGCATTGGGGGTGGCAGCCACCTCCAAATCTGAAATGTACTCCACAGGGCCGGCACACCCCATGGCATTGATGATGTGGGCCCTCCACTCTGTGAAAGTGCTACCTGCAAAGGCCCCCTCAGGGACTGGCTCTGACAACTGAGCCTTTGTCTTAAAACCACAAGAGGCCTTTAAGTTTTCCCACCAGGAGTAGGGCGCTGAAGGTCTAGGGGCCATCCCCTGACGGGTAGACCCAGAAGTAGAAGCTGCCGTGGGCACACTCCTCAAGGGCTTCGAAGCCCCAGTATACTGCCTCCTATCAACAATAATAGGGAGCCCCCCCTCCCTCCAACGGGCCTCAATCTCACGGATGACTCGGGCAGCCCCGGAAAAGTGAGTCCGGACGAACTCGGGGTCAAGGAATAATGAAGGCAGGTCCTCCTTCCTCAGACGCTGTTCCTCTGCAACTCGGATGGTGTCAGCTCGTTGCCTGAAGACATTGCTGATTTTGAACCACCAGCGCGCATAGTGCATGTCAAAATGGCCCTTGCGCCTCTGCTTTGGAATGGGGTAGTCCTTTGATATCACGAAAGAGGAAAGACTGCCAAGCGGCCGCCATCAGATGGACATCCTTCTGTTTGTACTACCGAAGAGCTAAAGGGAAATCCGCATTCGGGGGAATCGCCTGGTCATACCTGAAATTCCTAGCAAATCGATGTGGATGATATGGCTCTAGGACTGCTGTGCTGGAGCGGCGGTAGACTAGAACCCCGGGTCGGATACAAATGACCCACTCTGCCAATACATGTGAAGAAAGTAAAGCCTGTGAAGACAGCCTGCACGTGATCCTACCACCCTGCTGCTCTAAGTACGGACGGTGTAGGTAGGAGCTGTGGTCGAAGTCCAGACTCTCACCCCTCCTCGTATGGAGGAAGGACAAAGCACGACGGGCACTAGCAAGCTGTGAAACTGCATCCTGGTCCGGGTGACCAGCAAAGTTGAAGATAAGCGGGGCGGCTGGATTGTCGACTGGCGTCCTCTGTGAAAGCTCTGGCAGTAGCAAACCAGTCCACACACTCAAATAATGAGTGGGCATCAGAAGATGCTTGTCTCTGGGTGACGAATGTGTAGTCAGGGCGTCGAAAGAATGATAGATATTCGCCAGCGCGGCCGGAGCAATCGCAATCCTGCGTCCACACGTCATCAGGCAAGTCGGGTATATCACCTCGGCCCGTAGGATCCCTTCCTCCCCGTGGGGGATCACGAAGCTGGCCAGCCAGTAGGCCAAGTAAGCTGCTAGGTATGTCAATGGCGGCAGCTCTCTCGAGTTCCACCCCTGCGTGGGGGCGGGCAAGTGGCGCGGATGTGAAGCAAACCGCAGCTCGACCTCTCTACACTGCTCCCATGTCATAGCAGAAGAGGCAAACTCCTTATAGAAGCAATATGGACCACTGTAGAAGTGTGTCACCCAAGCATTCAGGGTCACCCTCGGTGTCCGGACAGCCTTCTCTTTGCTTACGAGGGCCAGGTCCCTCCAAGTCTTCATCAGGTATCGAAAGCAGTAGGGGAGGAGATACTGGCCGGCTCCGTCTGAAGCACTGAGGTGTAGATCATCCAGGGACAGCTCCTCATAGGGCTGCCCGCAAACCGGCAAACCAGAAATCCTGTGAAAAGCCCACAGGTCTAACGAAGTCTCTCCCTCGGCGGTCATGAATGTATTCCAGCGTCGATTGAATCTTTCAGCTAAGGCCTGGAGTAACCCTGAGTGGCAAGGGTAGGAATACAAAGCTGCGGTCACCGCGTGGCGAATCCCTGCTCTGTACACAGTCAGGATCCCCCACAACCACTCCGTCGCACCTCGACGGTAGCAGTGGGAGGGAACGATGGCCTACCTCCCATACTAGCTGGGAGCCTTCTGCGTTAGGATCCTCTCCAGAAAGCAGTCGTGATCATAATCATCATAGGTATAAGCTGCACCAGAGGGAGTCAGAAACATCCCATCAATGACAACATCTGCGGCCTTATGGTGCTCGGATAAGTGCCAGATAGCTGGTGAGGATGGCCCCACCTGAACTCTGAAGCTGTCGAAATCCCTGAAGAAGCTCAGATTTTTCTGATAAGGGTACTGCTTCTGCCGAATAAAGCCCTCAGGGAAGCTCGGATATGAGAAAGTACAAGTGCCTCGCATGCTGTCTCTTCCAAGCAATACAGCCTGCTCAAGACGTCGCCTTTCTGCTCGTAGGCGAGAATCATCAGCCTTCATACTAGGAGGCATAAAGCTCTGGATAAAAGCCAAGAGATCCCGGTCTAGTGGGAAATGCGGTGGATATCCTCCTGAGCGGTCATAAACATAGACCCCCTGCCTCCTCATGATGCGGGGGACATCAACAGAACCCTCGGCGGTAGCAGTCTCCCCTGCCGGGCCCTCAGCGACCCAAGTAACTCCGCGGTCCACCGCGTCAAAACCCTCAGAGGTAATGATGCGAGGAGGGAATGGTGGCATAGGCCTATTCGTCCTCCACACATAATGGTCATCAGAGCCTCCAACTTTGGGTCTCCGGGATGTCTCTCTGCTCCGAATGGGACGAGCCATGTCTGCAAGAGCTGCAAAGTCAAGACCAGAAAGACAAGGATGAGTAACAAAGCTCAGTCACAAGTTAAGTCAGTATACGGACATCAATAAGATTATCGAGCAGTCCTACAAGACCCCGTCATGCCTATGAGCTCGGGGGTTAGCAAAAGTCATGGAACGCACGGGCCACCTGCCCCCGCCTCCGGCCTTGACGGGTATCCCGTGGGGGGCATTTGTTGCACCCATAATTTATCTCACAAAATTCTGGGATACTTTCCTCGCATTGGGAGAGGTCTCTATTCGGCGTATCGCCGTCCTATGGAGTATTTCCACGCGGGATTCAACATTGGGCGTATCGCCTCCCCACGGAATATTCCCCCCATCACAGGGCTTCATAGCCCACATATTTTTGCAAAGCATAGACCCCTCGCAGTGAACGAGACGGTCGAGAGCCGAGTTGAATCCATTGCGGTTGTCAGGATCGCGTGGTTCCGAGAAAATCCTTAACGGGTGGAGCATCTCTCCTTCAAAAATACAACTATGGGCAAGGGAAGCTCCAACGCAGAGGAAAACAACTCAAAAGGAGGCCTACGCACCAAGAACAAAGTCCCTCGCACGTGTACCACGCAGTACGGACGACAACAAGTCTTCCCGTCACGCCCCACGACACAAGGAAGACGACAAACGAACAAGACGGCACGTTCTCCTCTCCCTCCACGCGGAGCAGCAGCAAGCAAGTCCTCATGGAGCCTGAGGCCCTCCTTTTATTAAAATCGGATGAAGGAGGGACCCGTACGGGTCCGCGCGGGCAGGCCTGCACGGGGCCGCGGGGACCCGGGAGGGACCCGCCCGAGGTCAATTGACCCCGGCGGACTTGTCCGAGGTAGCCCACCCCGGGCAGGTCCCGACCGGGGTCGGACGATCCCGGGCAGGTCCCGCTCGTGGTCATTTGACCCCTGGCAGGTCCCGCCCGGGGACCTCCCACCCCGGGCCGGTCCCCTCTCCCGCACCCGGGAAACCAAAAAAAAAAGAAAAGAAAACAAAAAAAGGGGGAAAATGACCTCCCGCATTTGCCTCCCGTTTAACCCGTACGGGTTCAAACACCCTCCCGTTTAACCCGTACGGGTCCAAACGACCTCGGGGAGCTTCCCACTTCTATAAATAGACCCCCAAGGGTCCAGAGGGAGGAGGAGGAGAGAACCTACGAAGCATCCACTACGCAGCGCAAGGAATTTGTTCTTTGTTTTGGCTCGTGAGGGGTAAGTTCCCGGGTCTTGTGTATATGCTCCTAAGGGGTATTTTTATTTTTGTAATTATGCCCCTCAGTGGGCCATATTTATAAGTTTCTACGACCCAGAACGACTAAATTAAGTAATTTCACCCATATATCGGGAGAATTACGAAAATGTCCTCCCCGGGTCTGCGAGAAATAAAAGTCCTGTTATTTGCAGTTATACCCTGCAACTTCTTGTAATTGGGGTTACGCCCCTACTTCCCGCGTTGGTGCGGATTATTGTACAGTCGACAACTCGCCGACAACCCTTGTACCCACTTGGGCCATAAATATATTCAATGTATTCCAAGGATTGTCTTTGTACGTCGATCGGGGGACAATTATAAGAAAACCCCTGACTTTCAAAAATTACATATATACCCCTTTTTTGGCAAAATGGACGGATGTACGCCTTCTATGAAGTTCCCGTCACTCCTTCGGCTTGAGGAGGCGTCGGCTCAGTCCGACACTCAGATGTCACCCCAACCCTAGGTCTATGTAGGGTGTGGTAAAAATACCAAAATGCCCCTGCGACCTAGAAATGACCTAGCAGCCCCCTGTAACCCTCCAGAAAGAGCCTCAGCGCCTTGGGAAGTTAGGAACCTGCTCCCACTTTCCTTCCAACCCGAAAATTTCGGGAATGCCTCTGGCCTGGTAAAATTATCAAAATACCCCTGGAAGTGTAAAATTACCTAAGTACCCCCAGGGTCCAAGGAACCTCCCGTGACTCCAGATACGCCTACGGCTCCTTCATAATTACCCTTCTTCTTCTAAATTTTAGGGTTTTGCCTAAATATAATGGGCCTTTGTTGAAACCCTAACTCAGTTATTGTATCGGTTGGTGGTGAGTGAGTGCTCCTTATGAGCCTTTCAAACGAAGTAGCCCTCAGCATCAGAACCCCTACAGAGGAGATTTTGGGACTTCCTTGACAGTTAAATAAAGGCGTTTAGACGTTAGGCCGATGTAAATCAACACTGACTTCAGTCAGTGGGGAGAGGTCTAGCACCCGAACCCAAATCGTCTGATATTATGTGCACCCACGGAATGAATCCTCTATACATAGTGGAATCTCTCTTTTCAAAAAGAACATTAAATGTTTATTTTTCTACGAAAAATTCCGTGGTCCACAATGACTAATGACTTTTAAAGTGCTTTGAAGCACCTCGCCATCAACATTTGCATTGACATTGTATATAAATCAAGGGTTGACGAAATAACATGCATTTGTGTATAATTAACTAAATGTTAGATGTAAATTAACCTAAAAAATAATGAACTTTGTATCAATACAATTAATCACTCACCAGTTGCATGCAAGTCATGGTGTAATGTGTTGTCCCATCTGTGGTCAATAATTTTCTACCACTTTTCATATTCTTTGGCAAGGGATTTCTGCAAGTCTTATTTGACACGGTCTATGGCCTCGTACAGATATCCTATATCATTCTTCTCATCGCCATCCATCATTTTTAGGACCTTCACGAGGGGTGTGACTATTTTCATGTACCGTGAGACCCTGGCCCAGAATTTGTTGTCTTCCACGATGTAGCAGGCATCCAAATAATCCATCTGAGCATCAATATTAGATTTGTCTATGTATTCCAGCAAGGCATTGTGGTACATGAAAGATTTGAGCTCCTTTTTATACCTGTCCAAAGACTCCAAAGAAATGAAATTCGAATTAAATACATATGATATCTATAAGGGTAAAGTAGAAAGAATTGAGCTCATTCTTATACCTGTACAAAGACTCCAAAGAAATGAAATTCGAAGCAAAACTGGTTGGCCCTGCACGGATGATATCTCGCCCCCACTTGTATGCTCTCTGAACATGTTCAATATCCTAGAATGACCATAAATATATTGAGTGATTTTTTGTGCCCTCTCAATTGTCTTCTTCACATTATTTTCTTTCCCAATGTCTTCAAGTATCAAATCCAGACAATGTGCTGCATATGAGAACCAATATAAATGCCTGCGCTTCTGTATCAACTTTTTCCCTGCAGTCTTATAACTGGCTTCATTATCAGTGACTATTTGCTCAACATTTTCCTCTCCAATTTGGTCTACCATCTTATCCATCAAATGAAACAAATAATTTGTATTTTTTTCATAATTTGATGTATCAATTGATTTCACAAAGACTGTACTTTTTATATAATAAACTAGAAAGTTGATCATGGACTTTTTCGTGGTATCAGTCCAACCATCACACATAATGGTGTATCCTCTCTCTATTTAGATATGCTTAAAGCTTTCAACCTATTGGTGGAGCTCCTTAACCTCTCCTTAAAGGTCACGCCCGTATATGTCTCAACGTGACGGGGCCTTCAAGCCAAGACTAGCATTTGCTATGGCATCTAGCATAGGCTGGAAATATTCTGATTCAGCTGCATGTGCAGGCACACCTACTTGGAAAAAATCATTTGCAAATACTTTTAAATGCATGTCCTGCAACTTCAGCTGATTTTTTGACCCCATTCAATGCTTGCTTGATTTTTGGTTGTGTAGCACTTTGCCTTCTTTGCAGATAGCTGTCCATGGGGCCTACTCTCTGCGGGGCGGCACCAGTGTCAGGATGTCGTACAGCTCGTGCTACACTAGTAGTATTGGAGTATGTCCCTGAACCTATCGGTGCTTTTCCTTTCCTTCGAACCGTTTGTTTACGCTGTACTGTTTCAGTCTGCTCTGCATCTGAATCTTCAGTACCTTTCTCATCATCATCATCATCTCTCCTTTCCCTTCTGCTCGAAATCTCCTCAGTAGCTTCAGCCTGGTCTTCAGCCTTTTGTTGCATCCTCTCTTTTTTGCCCAGAAGGCACTGGCACATTTCTTCTCGGACCTATCGGGGACATCTGTCACATTGTTTGACCTCTCCTTTTATCACTGCCAATGTTACTTTTCTCTAGTAATTCCGTCATGTATCTCCTTACCATAATAATTACATTTCACTTTTCCTCTTAGAGCATCAACTAAGGAGAGCTGGGTCCATCTCGGATCGTCCTGTTCTTGCTGCTCCTGACTTTGTTCACATCTATCAATGATGATGCATTAAGACAATCAAAGACAAATGGTTGTAAGTACAATGAAAAAATACAATGAAGCATAATTGAGCTTCAAATTATGCTGAATTGAGATAATTAGCCAAAAGTCTCAATTTTTAACAGCTAATTAATGTCACATTTGGATATTCAGCCTAATCACCCTTCATTAAATACAATTAACAACATGTTCCCCGCCCTAAATTATTCAATGAAACTTAATTGAGTTTCAGTTGACCCTAACTTAACCTAATCTAACAAAATTCTCAAATTTAAATAGCTAATTAGGTCTTAATTTGGAGATTTATCTTAATCACTTTTTATTAAATGCAATTAGCAGCATGCTCCCTCCCTAACATATTTAATGAAGCTTAAATGAACTTCAATTGACACTAAATTAACCTAATCTAACAAAACCCCCAAATTTAAATACCTAATTAGGCCTTAAGTTGGAGAATTACCCTAATTACTTGGCATGTAATATAATTAGCTCTCACCCTAAAATATTCAATGAAGCTTAATTGAACTTCAATTGACGCTAAAGTAACCTAATTAGACAAAAGCTCCAAATAAAAATCGTTAATTAGGCCATAATTTGGGGATTTACTCTAATTACCCGGCATCTGATATAATTAGCAGCATGCTCTCCCACGAAAATATTCAACGAAGTTTAATTAAGCTCCGATTCATGCTAAACTTACCTAATTAGATAAAAGTCTCAAATTTAAATCGCCAATTAGGCCCTAATTTGAAGATTTAACATATTTAACATATGAAACCGAAACGATTGAAGAGAATCTTACCTACAACAAAAAAAACTATGAAACCAAGAAAAAAAATAAAAACTTACAAGATCTTTGAGGAATCTACGCACTTGACACACCAAGAAACGGCGGCGGCTGCGGCTACACGCTGTAAACAGCAAGAAACGGTGACGGTAGGAAGCTCCTTCACCTGGAAACTCCTCCACCTACGCAACAAGCTCCTGGACCTGCAACCCTCAGATTCTCAGATCTGAGGGGAGGGTGGAACTGAACTCTCCTCTTAAGGGGAGTTCGCGTCCGGTTTCGATCGAAACTAGGCGGTTTCGGGCCGAAACGGGTGAAAACGGGCGAAACCGATATTGGTTTCGCCCGAAACGAATAAAAAACTTTTTTTTAAAGTTTCGGACCTGCTACAGTGAGCAAGTCTGATTGCGTATCGGTTCGGTTCGAAACCGATATGTTTCGATCGAAACGTATCTGTTTTGGTCGAAACTGCCAACCTTGTGTCAACCACCCTTACCAACCTGGAAGCCGGTAGTTTGGAAAATAATCTTGTAGATACTATTTAACAAGGTGATGGGCCTACAATCCTTGAGAGAATGAGCACTCTTCTTTTTCGAAATAAGGACAATGGAAGTCTTGTTGATGTCAAGGAGGCTAGCCTTTCCTTCTTGAAACTCCAACACTGCTTCCATTAAATCAAACTGGATGATTTCCCAACATTTCTGAAAAAGAACGTGGGGAACCCATTAGGTCCTGGGGCTTTGTTCCCATCCAAAGAAAAAACTGCCAATTTGATCTCTTCAATAGAGAAGGGAGAAGAAGGCATGATCCTATCCTCATCCGAAATGACGAGCAAACTGGTGGTCCACAAAAGATGGATATCAACAATCTTCCTCGGACAAAAGAGAGGAGTAAAAGTCCATCACATGACGCCTAACTTCATCCATGTGGGAGAGGAATCAATTCAATCTTCATCTTCCAAAGGCAATTTTATGAATATATGAAGTATTTCTATTCCCCTGTTTCAGCCACCTCTCTCTTGATTGTTGCTTCCAATATATTTTCTCCTTGAGAAGAATCTCATCAAACTCCTTACTAGTTGCCTCCGTCGAGTCTTTGTCTTGTTGATCTAGGAGGATGGCTTCCTCCAAAGCATCTACAGCTTGAAGCTTCTCCAATAATCTGTCCTTCGCAGCCTTCCTTGGGAGAGTTTTAGAGCTCCCCAAGAGATAAGCGCTTAAGCTAGCTCCTTCAGCTTGATGACTCACCTTGCCATAGTTGAAGGCTCCCATCTGGGTTTGGACTAGCTTCTCCTCATTACATCAAGAAAATCTTCCTCCTTCAGCCAATGCTTCTCCATCTTGAATCTACGACGCTTGGTGAACCTATTGCTGGTTCTCAATAGAATGGGCTTATGATCAGATATTAGCCAGGCCAAACATTCAGCTTGGAGATGTGGGAAGTGATCTTCCCAATCCACTAACACCAAGAACTTGTCCAGTTTTGAGCACGACATGTTTGCTCTAAAGATTGGACCAAGTGAAGAGTGCATTCGGCATGGGAATATCAATAAGGTCGGCCTCCTCAATAAACTCTCTAAAGTCGGCCATGTCTCTAGTCACCGTGTTAGAGCCCGTCGTCTCCCCCAAGGAGGCAATAGCATTGAAG
The DNA here is from genome assembly GCA_022559845.1 of Amorphophallus konjac. Taxonomy (NCBI): domain Eukaryota; kingdom Viridiplantae; phylum Streptophyta; class Magnoliopsida; order Alismatales; family Araceae; genus Amorphophallus; species Amorphophallus konjac. The sequence goes on from CM040121.1 coordinate 158,676,886, forward strand.
TCGCCTCCAATACATCACAGCCTACTACTTTTTTTTGGGGGGGGGGGCAAATCGTCCCAAGGAAGAGCATAGGAGAGCGCACACCCCTTCAGAGAAGAGGCATGGACCCGCTCCACCAAGACACCTTAGTGTTAAATTTTATTAATGATAAAGGAATACAAGTAACAGTAGGGCATACCCTTGTAGATGCAAGAGGGAGGTAACCATGAAACTAAAGCCTGATAGAGCAATATCCAGACTTGTCTAATCTGAAAGGCCCCTTTACAGCATGAGGCAAAACTGACCAAGAAAACCAAAAAAAGGATGATGAGATGGCATGGGCGGCCAAGCGATCAGCTGTTTGATTAGCTTCCTTGTAGATTTGTGTGCAAGATGCTTGCATTGATGCCTTGAGGTGCTGGATCGAGCGGACGAAGGTAAGAATCGCCATGGAGAGGAATATACACTATTAATAGCACCGATCAGAATGGCCGAATCCGATTCAATGAGTATGTTGCAATAACCATGATGTTTGCAAATCTGCAAGCCCTCCAACGTAGCCACAGCCTCAGCTTCAATGTTGGACGCCACGTCATAGATATGTGAAAAGGAGAAGAGAATGTCGCCCCCGTGGTCTCTAAGGATGCCGCCGCCCCCTGCTAAGCTCGTCTCCCTTTAGAATGCTCCGTCCACATTTAGTTTAAAACAAGGCAGGGCTGGTTTCAACCATTTAACAACAATCAGCCGTTTAAACTTGCTCGGAGGTAGAGTGATTCCCCAATGCGCTAAGGTATAGATCTGATCGGAGGTTAAAGAACCAGTGAGCTGTGGGATCAGCGAGATCGGCCCACGCAGCTGCCGCATAACATGACGAATGGTGGTGGCTGCTGAAATGTTTTTTCCTTCAAACCCCGCTGAATTCCTGTTCAGCCAAATTTCCCAAAGAGCACACACGAGTATGAGCTTAGAAATCTGAAAGGTAATAGAAGATGACCTGAATGACGATAGAAGCATAGCAACCCAAAGCAAGCACGTGGTGCGAGGCAAGCTGGGCATATGAAGAAAATCAGAAAAAAATAAGCCCATACGGACTGTGAGACAGAGCCTGTGAAAAATAAGTGCATAGCTGATTCTGCCTCTTCTTGTGGACAACAATGACACTTGGAACAAGTGGGGATACCACCCCGTTTGAGCGGGTCATCGGTGGGTAGGCAATTGTGCAACATTCTCCAAAGAAAAGTAGACCATTTAAGAGGTTTGAAGTGAGACCAGATCGCTTCCCAATAATGGTTGCCTGCATCCCCATGAATGAAAACCCCTCACGCTGATTTGGTAGAGATATTACCATCTGATGAGCATGTCCAAATCAATTTATCCGCCATAGGTTCCAACTTTGTAGATGCAATTACCTGCTATATATGATGAGGAATATGTCTGTGGACAAGGTCCCAATGGGAGTGCATCGGAGAATGCATCAGCTGAGCAGTTCTCATGAATTGATCTGGCACCGAATCCCAAACATCTGGGGGAGGAAGGAACAAAGAGGATGATCACCTGCCCATTTGTCCAGCCAGAAAGAAGCATCCCCCTGTCCAACAAGCACCGAGTAAGATTGGAATATATGATCTGCCACCCGTCTCCAACCAATCCGCTTGGCACTTCTAGTGTGAAAAGAAGCTGATGAAAAATGCCCCTTTGAAAGGTACTTAGACTTTAAAAAATTGGCCCATACAGAATTAGAAATTAAACTGGACCATAGCAATTTCATCTTCAATGCGAGTTGCATGTCACTGAAAGAAATGATACCAAGACCCCCCTAAGAGAGTGGCCTGCAAATAATGTCCCAAGTGACCCAATGCCGGTTCGACCTGCCTTCAAAATGACCCCACAAGAAATTGGAGAGCAGTCTATTGATATCATTAATGGTGGTAGTGGGTAAAGATCATAGATGTTAAGGCGACAAGGCGACCGAAGGCATTCACGGGGACCCTAAGCGCTTAGGCGACAAGGCATCCGCTTAGGCGTCGCCTATGCGACACTTTGGCCACTAATTGAAAAAATTCAAAATACATATCCCCCAATATACAAATCAAGAAAAATATTAAAATTTGTAAAAAATACAGATAATTAAACTACATGAAGAAATTGCAGTAATTAAATTACATGGAAATTGTCAAAATTAAATTGCATAAAAAATTACATAAAAGCCATAATTAAATGTAGAAAAATTACAGAAAATAGAGGAGAATCAAGAAAAAAATGCAAAAAGTTAAGAATTAAATATACCAACCTAAGAGTTCAAATTTGTTAACTTCATCCTGTAAGATATAATATGCACTGGCCTCAGTCTCTCATGCAGAGAGAGAGAGAGAGAGAGAGAGAGAGAGAGAGAGAGAGAGGCACCATTAGCCCCTTAGCCCCCTCTATTGGATAGATAGAGGTGAGGGAGAGTGAAAGAGGGGAGAGAAAGTGAGTGCGTGTGTATAACTGTGTCTATGATAGAGAGAGATAGGGACACGGAGGGGAAGACAGAGGTGGGGGAGAGGAGGAAGTGTGTGTGTGTGTGAGAGAGAGAGAGAGAGAGAGGAGGTGGCGGAGCCCTTTGCAGGGTCTCACCGTCTCAGACAGAGACACTAGGAGAGATAATTGGGGGGGAGAGAGAGAGAGGACTCGGAGTCTCGGATGGGGGGGAGTCCAAGGATGGCAAACTCGGTTTCGGTCTCGGTTTCGCCCGGGTCCGAAACCGAGTCGACTCGGTTTCGGTTTCGGTTTCGGCCGAAACCGGCCGAAACCCATATAACAGGTTAAAAAAATTAAAATTAATTCTAAAAAATCTGAAAAAAATCATAAAAAATATAAATAACCACTTAAAATCACAAAAAATCATAAAAATCATTACACATGCATTTCATTGTATAAGTTAGTGCAATAACCTTGAAGTAGACAACTACAAAAATTTAACTTCAAACATTGAACATGTGTAAGTCATATTCCATTGTACATTAATAGAAGCAGTACAATAAACCAATTTGGACAAAATAAATGTTACAAAAATTCATTGATTCTTACCTAATATGGATAATAATTACTAGAAGAACCTTCTCCCTCATCGTCTGGCCCTTGATGTCGATACCCATAACCAGGTTGCATGTATGGTCTATATTCACTATAACCAAACAATGAGGTAGCCAAGTCCTGCATCCCTCTTTGGATCCCTCTTGGAGTGTTTGGTTGGCTTGATTCGAATCCAGTATCAACATAGGAATCTTGAGGAAGAGAAGAGTCACTGGTCGAATATGGATGGAACTGAAATGATGGTTCATAATTCTGGGCCCCATAAATAGCTGCTTCATGTTGGCCACCTTCGTAACCTGGTGAACCATATCCGTGTTGACCTTGACTATATCCAGTAGTACCACTTGCAGCACCTGCACCACCTGCAGCACTAGTACCACCTGCAGCACTAGTACCCCCTGTAGCACCTCCGGGATGATGATGATGATCATCATCATCATCAGAATCATAAGAAACCAGTCGCCTTTTAACCTTTGAGGATGCTTTTTTCTCTTTTGGAGTGCTTTTTTCAATCAACGTTGACACGAGTCCTTTTCCCCTTGGCGTGTGCCTCACATAAATCTGCTTCAACTCCTCAATTGCCGGGTCCTCTCGAGCAGCAACATTTGCCCTCTCAGTTTGCCCATGCACTGATGTACTTCTTCTTAAGGAGGACATTCTAGGAGTGACTGGCCTGCTATCTGTATCTGAGTGTCTAGCTGGCTCAAACTCGAACTGCTCCTCAGTGTCATCAACCACCCTAGACTGGTGCGCATGAGTATCTCTGGCCCTCTTTGATTTGCTTCTTAATTCGGGATCTCTTGCCTCATCTTCATCAAGTATGCCCTCTGCCCATCTTCTATCATCAACATCAAAAACGGGCTCATCAACCTGCTCTCGTGTCTCCACCCAAGACTGCAAGGGATTATCATCATCAAATAAGGCATCCACATCAATCTCTGCGGCGGCATCCTCGGCGACGCGTTTGTCTCGCAGCTGTTGTCTCAACCTCATATTCTTTATTCTCAACCTCATATTGTAGTGGCAGTACACTAATTTCTCTAATCGATCAGCCTTTAGCCGATTGCGAACCTTTGAGTGTATAAGGCTGAACGTGCTCCAATTCCTTTCACATTGGCTTGCTGATGTGGTTTGACTCAACACCCTGATTGCAATGAAAGCCAATGCAGAACTGTCCGATTGTCTATTGTTCACCATGATCCACCAGTCAGCTGTTACACCAACCAACCATAAACAAATAAATATAAGATGTAAATAAAAATTAATTAAGGAAGATGTAATTGTAAAGAAAGCACAAAGATGAAGTATACCTGGGCTCACTCTTCCCACTGCGTATTGCAATTGGGAGTCAGAATACGTCCCACTTTTCATTCTATAGGCGGTCATCTACAAAAATTACATAATAGATTAGCATTACTACGTAAGTAAATTCTATACCTCTTATTCATGAAATCAAACAGGCCAACCTCTACTTCCGCCTGAAGCCTCTTATCTTGTGTCCTCGATAAACTACCAATGACTCTTAAAGTGCCTTGAAGCACCTCGGCATCAACATGTGCATTGGCATTGTACATTAATCGAGGGTTCAGAAAATAACCTGCATTTGTATATAGTTAATGTATGGTCAATAATATATGAATACAAATAATCACTCACCAGCTGTATGCAAGTCGTGGTGTAATGTGGTGTCCCATCTATGGTCAATAATCTTCCACCACTTTGCATGTTCTTTGGGAAGGGACTCCTGCAACTCCAATTTCGCACGGTCCATGGCCTCATAAAGATATCCCATATCATTCTTGTCATCGCCATCCACCAATCTTAGGACCTTCACGAGGGGGGTGACTACTTTCATGTATCGTGTTACTCTGCCCCAGAATTTGTTGTCGTCCACGATTCGATAGACATCCAAATAATCCATCTGAGCATCAACATTGCCCTTGTCGATGTATTCCCGCAGGGTATTATGGTACATGAAAGCTTTCAACTCATTCTTATACCTGTGCAAAGAAATAAAATTTGAATCAAATACAGATCATAACTATAAGGATAAAGAAGTAATAATTGAGTTCAACAGTATACCTATGCAGAGACTCCAAAGAAATAAAATTTGAAGCAAATCTGGTTGGCCCTGCACGTATAATATCTCGCCCCCCACTTGCATGCTCCCTGAACATGTTCAATATCCTAGGATGGCCATAAATATACTGGGTAATCTTTTGTCCCCTTTCAACCGTCTTCTTCACATGTTTGTCCTTCCCTATGTCTTCAAGTATGAGATCAAGACAATGTGCTGCGCATGGGAGCCAATATAAATGCCTGCGCTTATGCATCAATTTCCTCCCTGCAGCCTTATAACTGGCTTCATTATCAGTCACAACTTGTACAACATTTTCTTCACCAATTTCGTCTACCATGTTGTCCATCAAATGAAACAAATAATTGGCATTTTTTTTCAAAATTTGATGCATCTACAGATTTTACAAATACTGTACCTTCGATGCAATACACCAAAAAGTTAATCATGGACTTTTTCGTGGTACCAGTCCAACCATCACACATAATAGTGCATCCTCTCTCCATCCATATATACTTGAAGCTTTCAACCCACTGATGGAGCTCCTCAACCTCTGCCTCAAGGCCACGCCCGTATATGTCCCGACGTGACGGCGCCTTCAACCCAGGGCCAGCATCTGCTATGGCATCCAACATAGGTTGAAAATATTCACTTTCAGCAGCATGTGCAGGGACACCTGCATGAAAAAACCATTTACAGATGCTTTTAAATGCATGCCCTGCAACTTCTGCAGATTTTTTGACCCCTCTTAATGCACTTTTGATCTTAGGTTGTGTAGCCTGGGGCCTTCTGTGGAGATAACTGTCCATGGGGCCTGCTCTCTGCGTCTGCGGGGGCGGGGCAGCAACATCAGGACGTCGTGCAGCTGTACTGGAGTAGGTCCCTCCTGAACCCATGGGTGCCTTTCCTTTCCTTCGAGCGGCTTCTTCACGCTCCCTTGCTTCAGTCAGTTCCGGATCAGAATCTTCAGTGCCTTCCTCATCATCATCCCTCCTAACCCTTCTGCCAGAAATCTCCTCAGCAATTTCCTCCTCATCCTCAGCCCTTTGTTGCACCCTCTCCTTTTTCCCCACAAGGTACTGGCGCATCTCCTCTCGCACCTCTCGTGGACAGTGGTCGCATTGTCTCACCTCTCCTCGTACCCCTGCCAAATGTTGCTTGCCTCTGGTAATTCCGCCATACATCTCCTTACGACAGTAATTACATTTAACCTTCCTTCTCTTAGCATCAACTAAGGACATGTGGGCCCACCCCGGATCCTCCTGCCCTTGCTGCTCATGTGTTTGCTGATGTCTAGGCATGATGCTGCATTAAGAAGTTACACAGTCAAAGACAAACAATTGTAAGTACAAAACAAAAGACCCAAATTTATGAATGAATTAGGGCTTAATTACCAAATAACCCTTAATCACCCTTCATAAAAATATAATCCCAGCATGATCCTACCCCACATTCATCAATGAAACTTAATTAACGTTCAATTGTGGCTAAGAAACTCGAATTAGACAAAAGGCCCAATTTTTATGAACTAATTAAGTCTTAATTACTAATTAAGCCCTAATTACCCTTCATAAAAATACAATCCCAGCATGATCCCACCCCACATTCATCAATGAAGCTTAATTAACCTTCAATTGTGGCTAAGAAACTCGAATTAGACAAAAGGCCCAATTTTTATGAACTAATTAAGTCTTAATTACTAATTAAGCCCTAATTACCCTTCATAAAAATACAATCCCAGCATGATCCCACCCCACATTCATCAATGAAGCTTAATTAACCTTCAATTGTGGCTAAAAAACTCGAATTAGACAAAAGCCCCAATTTCTATGACCTAATTAGGGCTTAATTAGCAATTAACTCTTAATCACCCTTGGGAAAAACTAATTACCCGCATGATCCAACCCCAAAATCCTCAATGAACCTTAATTTAACTTCAATTGAGCCTAAGCAAACCAATTTAGACAAAAGCCCCAATTTTTAAAATCTGATTAGGGTTTAATTAGCAAATAACCCTTATGCCCTTAATCACCCTTGGAATAAATTTAATAAGCAATACTTGCTTACCCCAAATTTTTAACCCAACCAAAAGAACACAACAAAATAATCAAACAAAACCCAATGAAATTAACCTCAAACAAAATAATCAAACCCTTGAAGTTGAAGTTGTGTTGGCCTCGGTGTGTGGCGCAAGAAGGCTCCCTCAGACCTCAGTCCCTCTCGGCCTCTCCCTGTCGGACGGCCTTTCACCCTTGGTCGGACAGCTGCCGGCAGGAGCAGCCGCAGCAGCCAGCAGGAGCAGCCGCAGCACAGCAGCAGCAGCCGCAGCACAGCAGTAGCAGGCCGCCAGCAGCAGCTGCAGCCTGCAGCACAGCAGCGGTAGCAGCACAGGCGCACAGCAGTGGCAGGCACAGCAGCGGCAGCAGCAGACACCACCCGCGACGCAGACAGGCTAGACAGCAGGGGGGGAAGGTTTCGGCCGAAACCTGTGGGTTATGGGGTTTCGGGGGCCAACACTTGCCATAAAATCACTAGTTTCGGCCGAAACCAAACGGTTTCGGGCGAAACTCGTATCAGTTTCGCCCGAAACCGATACCCCCCTTTAGTTTCGGATTGCTACAGTGTTTAATGTGTGTTTCAGATCGGTTATGGCCGAAACCGATACGTTTCGGCCGAAACTGCCATCCATGGGGGAGTCGGGAGATATAGAGAGTGTGTGAGAGAATGAGACAGAGATGGAGCAGAGGAGGAAGAGGGAGGGGAGAGAGGAAGGGGGGCCACGGCCTCGGACAAAGATGGGGGTGGGATTGCAGCGAGAGAGAGAGAGAGAGAGTGAGGGGGAGAGAGAGAGGGGCATATCGGAGGTGGAGGACGTGCGGACCACGACGGACAGGCGGCGGAGTCGACAGACCCCGATGGACGCGACGAAAGAAAGTTGGGTCGACCCTGACGTGGCAGAGGACGGCAGCAGAGGACGCGCTGGAGGACGGCGGTAGAGGACGTGCCAGAGGACGGCGGCTCCGGCGGCGGAGGACGGTACAGACCCTAGTAACCGAGCTCTCAATCGGGGAGAGAGAAAGGGGTGGACGGAATGGTGATCATGGCAAAGGATCGGGGTTTTACTAGAGGATCCAGGCTTGGGCCTGTTCGTTCGGATCAGGACTTGGGTTGGTCACGGGTCACCGGGCCCAACGCGAATAGGCGGACGTCTTGGCTCGTGGCCCGCCTAGGCGTCTGCCTTGGGCGCTTTTTCACGTTTGAAAAAAGTGATCTGGCACCTTGCAGTTTGAGGATCGCCTTGGTGCCTAGGCGTCCGCCTTGACAACTATGGAAAAGATACTGCATACATAGTGTATAACAGGATTGAGGATATGACATGTTTGATAAGAACCAGTTGGCCGTCCATAGGTAAAAAACCTGATTTCCAAGATTGAAGTCACCCATGAATCCTCACAACTATATGAGAAAAGAGGGCCTGTTTGGTGCGATCAGCGAAGAGAGGGACCCCCAAATACTTATGGGGGAGGTGCTTCATGGAAAAACCCGTGAGCGATGAAATAGCATGTTGCATCCGCAAGGGGAATTTAGGATGGGCAATATAATAACTCTTGGCTGCATTGACTCGTTGTTCTGAAGAGCACTCATAGGAATTGATAAAGGCTATGAGATTCTGAATAGAAGAATGACCTTCATTGGTAAAAATAAGAGTGTCATCAACAAAGAGTAAATGTGAAATTTGTGGGCATGACCTTGGGACCTTGTAAAAATTTACCTTGATTCGCATCATAGAGGGATCAAAGGCCCCTGCTCAAGGCTTCTTCAGCAATAATGAATAAGGGGCAAGAGGATTCCCCTACCGGAGACCCCTAGAAGATTTAAAATAGCCTGTTGTCACACCATTGAAAAGAACAGAGAACCAGCAGTTGGACAATAGAGGCTCTATGAGGGATATAACATCCCTAGAAAAGCCAAATCTCCCAAGGACAGCAAAGGGGAGATCCCATTCCATGCGATCATAGACCTTGGCCATGTCAATTTTGAGGATTAAGTTATTTCCCCTGACCTTCCTCCCCAGTTTGCAGACAAGCTCCTGGGCTAGAGAGAGATTCTCCACAATTAGCCTACCTTTATAGGGTGTTTGGTTGTATTTTTTTACCACATTTTTCTATCAAATTAAAAAAAGGGAAGAGAAGCCCAGGGAGACATGTTTGGCAAGGCCTATCTTTTTTCTAGGGAAGGAATCCTATCCTGTCTAAAACTCTCCCAAAATAAAAACACGTCCCCAACATTTTTTTTTTTATAGACTTGTGCACGACGTGCTCCTTCCACGTTCGGGCTCCCTCTTCCTTCTTTCGCGTTCGCGTCGCTCTACTCATCCGGACGTCTACTTCTCCTACAATGTACGCCGCCCCTTCCCACCAGCAGTCCGCAGAAGAGGAGCCCTCTTCTGGCTCTCTCCTCTCCCTCCTCGCTCGCCTCATTCCTGCACACCCGACGCTCTGCCAGCCGCCCCCCCTCACTCCCCTCTCCTTGTCTTGCTCGCACATCCGCCGGTGATCCTTCCCTCTCCGCCTTGCTCCGCTGTTGACCTGTATCTATGATGTATGTACAATGTGGAATCCATGATGTGGTGTATTGCTTTCGTTTAGTCTCTCTCTAATATTCTATGGCCTACTCTGATGTGCTCTTCTCTAAAGTACATCTTACCATGGTGCCATGACCACGAAGGTCAAGTCTTATTCCTTCTCAGATTCTGCATTCCACCCCCTTTGGCAGTGTTTGCTGGGTGATTCCTGTTGTGGGTCTCGCTGGATCCAGCTTTCAATTAATGAGTTGTTGCCAAGTTTCAATATTTTTGGTGAATGCGTTAAGAGGGATCAACATCAGGGCGGGGCAATGTCACCATCTGCTTGATGGGTTGGTATTTCTTTTTGGTTGGTGAGGATGTGACCCAGGAAGTTTATACCTTGAAGCACTCCTCGTTCTTCACATATGGTGCCTTTTTCCTGGGGGTGCCTCTGGATCTTAAGCTCTCTTGATTGTTCTGCAATTGTCCTCTTACTCTTCTTCATTATTTGATTTCATGATTGGATCCAGGGTGAGACTTGAAGAACGGGGAGGAAGGACCATGTTGGTGGCGGTGGTGGGTAATATCAGATTTTAATAATGTGAAGAGACTGTTAAATTCGGCCAGTTTGGAACTATGTTTTGTGATTATTAACTCATTTTTTGGTCAAGTTGTGATTATTAATTCAACTGGCAAGTTTAGATTCGCTGGAGAACATCCTTCTTCCGGTGTGCACCTTCCCTCTCCCTCCTCGTTCTTGCACATCCACCGGGCCTTCTCCCCTGTTCACTCAAAACTCTGTTACAGAGGAGGCAGTGGGGATTAAATTGTATTTGTGTATTTTTGTGTATCTATGTATTAATTTGTATGTTTATGTGTGTGTATTTTGTAACTATGTAATATGTGTATTAATTTGTATTTGTGTATTTGTGTGTGTATGTTGTAACCGTGTGTATGTGTATTATGTGTTCTGTTAAGATACCAAGTTATATTTTGTAAAGAATCAACTGATTATGTATTTTCTCGAATTAATATTTTATTGCTCTATATTTTAATACATGGCAGATATGGGGTCTGTAACTATTTTTCCCTTTTTATGAATGATAGCAGTCTTCTTTGAACTGCTCTTGTCACTTTAATAATTAAAAAAAATTAATGAAAAGTGTCTGTCAAACAGGTCTACACATTTTAAAAATTATGACATTTCTGCCAAACAAGTAGTGTCAATTTTCATCACTTTTAAAATTTAAGTCAAAAACTGAACAACATAATATTTTAGGTAGAAAGAGCTTTAAAAAAATGTTCCCAAACACCCTATTAACAAAAGCACCTTGCTCCTTGGAAATAATGAGGGGCAGCAAAAGAGATAATCGATCATTTAAGATGTGAGAAATGATTTTTTAAGCAAAGTTACAAAGGCTGACCGGCTTAAAATCCGAGCAAGAAGTTGGAGCCTCCGACTTGGGAATCAGCACTATGAGAGATGAAGTAAGCAGATGTGGCATGGGATGACCACAGAAGAAACCCTGCACCGCTGCAACAATATCATTAGATATAATAGGCCAACAAGAGTGATAGAAGTGACCTGTGAAGCCATCCGGCCCGTGGGGCTGTCAGCAGACATAGAGAAGACCACCCTTTTGACTTCGTCTGGAGATGGAACCTCACAAATAGCGTGATTGTGTTCTTCTTGGATAATATAAGGAATACTAGAGAGCACCGCCGGGTCAATGGTGTGATGTTCTGAAGTGAATCCTTTCATAGTGCAGAGATAACAAGGTCCAATAATGTATCTTGATCCTCAATAAAGACTCCACTGTCATCCTGCAATTTAGAATTCACTGACATGTGACACTGAGATATGGCACAAGAGTGATAAAAATTTTGTATTGCGGTCTCCCTCCTTTAAGTCATTTAACTCTAGATTTTTTGCGCCAAAAGCTTTCCTCCTGGGCATGACACTTTGCAAGGGTGGCCTTGGCATCATCCAATAATTGCGCATTGATAACAGAGGGGTCATTGTCAAAGGCATGTTGGGCAAGCAGAACATGATCTTCAGCATTGCTAATATTGTTAAAACATCACCAAAGACATCCTAATTCCACTTTTTAAGCATCCCCTTAGTGGCTTTTAGTTTTATGGAAAGAGATAACAGAGGGTTAGAGGCAATAGGAGCAGCGCACCATGCATTAGTAATAGCCTTAGTAATAGCCTGAAGGAGGTCTGAATGTGATAACCACATCTGCTGAAAGTAAAACTGTACCGGAGGAGCGGCCTGACCTTGAAAGAGAGAAAGCAACAATGTACAATGATCAGAGCACGTTCGAGAGAGATGTTCGAGCTTGGTGGCAGGGAATTGGATAGACCAAGACGTGTTAATAAGAATCTTGTCCAGACGTGTTCAAATACCAGCACCTTGGCGTCCATTGAACCAAGTAAACTTGTTGCAAGAAAAGCCGATGTCGTCCAAATCATTGGAAGAGACAAAATTCTGAAAATCAGACATGCTTCTAGTGTCCGCTTCTCTGCCACCTAGCTTCTCTGTGGGGCTGAGAAGACAATTAAAATCACCCCCTAAGAGCCACGGGTCAGAGCAAGAGAGAGCAAAAGTTGAGAGTTCAGATCACTTCTCCTGCCTGACCTGCACTGAGCAACTTGGATGAACAAATGTAATATGAAACGAGGCAAGATAGAAATCCGAGCTACACATATAAGTTAACTGGATGGGATCTTTCTTGAACAACCAGATACGGGCCATTCCCTGTTCATTAGCGTAACAATAATCCATCTTCAATCTCCTCCGATATCTTTCTAAATTAGAAATATCAGCCCGAGGCCTAAAAGTTGCAAACTGGGAGATAGCATATTTTTTAAGAAGAAATTTCAAACAGCCAACAGAAGCGGCATTGACATTAAGGATCAGGTTGAGATGATTCCATGGACGCGGAACGTCGAAGCATACCTCTCGTAGTGACTCCCTGATTCTCTGTATGGTGCGCTTTAGCCTGGCCAACAAAAGCTTTATGCCACAGTAGCAAGATTCACCTGCTCTTCAAGTGTCACAGCAGCAGGGGGTTTATCTGGAAAAACAGACGTGGTATTGTGGCCTTTTTCATACATCTCCTGAACAATGTCTTTCTTCTCCCCCCGAGGATCATCTGTGTCTGATTGCGACTCCACTAGATGAGGAACAATAGCCAACGCCTCGGGATCAGCAGGCTGAGTAGCAGCGGGCAGGGTAGGCAGAGAAAGGGACGCAGCCCGGGTGTCCACAGTCGAAGGAAGAACCTGATTGGGGGATGCATGGAGAGCAGGGGGTGATGTAGGTGCCAACATCGGAACTTGAGCATGGGGGGATCACCCTGCACAGATGAGCTTGCAGGGGGGTTGACTTGTCAAATATCATCAGACACTTGTTGTAATTTATCAAAAGTATTTCTAAGTGGGGATAGCAGGTGATTTACCCTTACATGACTGGGCAGGTGCATCACTATAAAATGGCCCGGGGCAGCTTCAGCAAGATCAACTTGGACAGGACCAGCGATGTGAGGACTCTCCCGTTGAGCTTCCGTGACTACACTCACATCATCGATGCCTTCAGCTTTGCACACCTCATGCCATACTTTTTATTATTACCAGTCCGAGGTTCGGGCTACACAGGCTGTTTTGCAGCATCCTCCGTCTTCTTTTTCAATTTACGTGCACAGACATTCGGTGAGTGTCCCAACTTGTGGCAATAGTTGCAGAGAGTCAGCACTCTGTGATAATTAATTTTTTGCCAAGACCCACCAGTGTCACAGCCAAACCAGATCCGTTCAGGTCTAGTCTTCATTATGCCAATTTCGATGCAGACAAGTGCCTCTTATGTCTGTGTCCACGCCAGAGTAGACTCATGAATTTGAAGGACCCGTCCCAGATTGCCTGCATTTGATCTTAAAAAATCTTCATTATAGAGATTAACAGGGAACATGGGAAAACCAACCCAGATTGGGAGAATGGTTGGGTCCGAGTGAAAATCAAAGTCCGGCACCCAGCGAAAAAACCTGAACAAGTACCCTTTAATATACAGGTTTTTCTTCAAAAGAACCTTCATGAAATCCTGTTCATTCTCAAAGCGACATAAGAGATGCCGTTTGGCACGGTAACAGTAAAATCTTTGGACAGAGATAAACCCTGTGTTAAGCATCTCTTAATTTCTGGAATAGAAGATCGTCCATTCGAACACTTGGCAATAATCGCTCTTTCCAAAGGACACACTGATAACTGAAGCTCGGCAGTAGTACAGAAGACAGCGGGCTCATCTTGGTCTGTGAATGCTGGCGGTTTAACACCCATGCTAACTCGCGGAGGAGGCTTAGAGGCCGCAATCACATGTGCATAGAAAGGCGTTCACCTGAAGGAGCCATTGCAGTTCCCCCTGAGGGCGTTGTGGGACTGCTTGCAGAAGATGCTGCAGGTATATCGGACCCCTTCATATCCGGTGCAACCGGCCCCTGCAGAATTTCCGGCTGACCACCGTGAGGAGGAACTGCCGGCAGCGCAGGACCACCATGGGCTGCAGACCCCTGCACTCATGGGTCGCAGCAAGGGCAGTAGTCAGCCCGGCAACGGTGCAAGAATTCAACGGCGGTCTGAAGTCCAGAGAAGAGGAGGGAGATGCAGGAGGCATGGAAGACGCTGGGGCCGTAGAGGGGCCAGGAGAGCCAGCGGAGGAAGGGGCGGGGTCTCCCCCACGACTGGCCATGGCCGGAGGGGGCCAGGAGGAGCCGGCGGCGGTGGCTTTTGCTAGAAAAACCTAGCAGAGTGCGCAGGGGCGCAGCGATGGCATGAATCGTAAAATTTTTGTTATTCAATATTATTTCTAGGAAGTTAATGATGCTGAAGAAACTCCTTTCACAAAGCTTTCTTCTCCTTCTTGTCTTGGGGACCATATACATCAGAGAAATCCCACGTGAAATTGCCACAGATGTTGCGGAAAGTAAGAGAGATAGCAAAGCGGTCCACCTTCCTTCCTTCCACCATCTCCACCACATAATAATTCCAAAGAACCATAATATCCCTCGATGAACCTATAGCTGGAGACACCACACCCTTAGGCAGCCTCCTCCCTCCTAAATCTCTCATTACCCCCTCCCTATCACCCTCCAACTTGGTTTCTTGGATACACAAGATATCAATTTTGCACCTTCACACAATTTTCCTCACAGCCTGTCTTTTTCCTGGGCACACACCTCTCTCACATTCCATGTGATGTACGCATTAAATTGACTCGAGCATCCCCAACCTCCCTTGCCTGACTTACCCCTAGATCCTTCTCTTCTTCTTTTTTCTGCACTTCCCCTCTTCTAGCACTTTTCTCTGCCTTAACATCCCTACCCAGCCCCAATAGCCCCTGTTTCTGGATTTTACAGAATACCGTTCTGACATCTTTGTTAATGCCTTCACAAGATACCCTGACCAGGTTAGCCACCTCTCTGGCCTGATCCCCCATGAACCTTTCAACTTTGGCAATAATTTCCCTCACCTCTTCTTTTCCTAAGCTTCCTTTGCCCCTCCCATTAAAATCCAACCCCTCCAAGAGAGAATCCTCCAATCTGATAGCCTCTATCGTTGAATATCCATCCAGATCAGGTC
This sequence comes from Amorphophallus konjac, assembly GCA_022559845.1. Classification (NCBI taxonomy): domain Eukaryota; kingdom Viridiplantae; phylum Streptophyta; class Magnoliopsida; order Alismatales; family Araceae; genus Amorphophallus; species Amorphophallus konjac. The sequence continues at coordinate 158,692,218 of CM040121.1, forward strand.
GCCTTTCCTCATCCTCCTGCACAAGCAGAACGTGGGAGACATGAGTTGTGGATGAAGCACTCCCAAAATCCTCATGAAGCAAGGGATGGTGGGCAGTAGAAGCTCCCGGTCCCTGACATGCAGTTAGACTCTTGACGAAGGTGCGATCCATACCCTAAAAATCTGCCTCGGGACAGACATCCTTCCCAGTGTGGTCCTTCTTGGGGGACGGGGGAATCGAGCCATCATCCTCCCTAAATGAGAGAGTTGGAGTGGACAGCAGCACCCCCTAGCCTCTCTCAGTAGCCCTTGGCTGGCAGAGGAGCAGGGACCACACCACTGGAGTACCATCAGAAGATACCAGTACCCCCCCGTCGGGAGCCTCATAGAGCCGTACCTGTAGGTGGCGACAAGGGCGCCCTGTCAGAAGGCAGAAGTTTCGCCTGGGAGGAGTCCCCTATCGGGTGAGGGAGACAGCCTTGTGCAGGTCCAATCGGGCTCGGTCAAATCTCATTCATCGGGAGCAAGGTACGGGAAGGCCTGCCTGAGAATCAACTTGCCAAGCTCATTCGAGAAGCTCGACCTGAACCGGTCCAAGTCCAAAGGCGGGATCAAAATTCGATCACCCGCCACTGGCTCGGTCATTGGGTTTACGCCACGTACCCCCCACCAACCACTTCATCTTGAACCTCCCGTCAGATGTTCAGAAACCTTAAGCTTGCCGCCACTTTCATCCGCCTATCTGTCCTCCTGTAGATGACCCTCACCGAGAGATTTTCCCAGTCAAATGGGCTTCAATGGCGGCTGGGATTGCCACTAGGGAGGAAACTCGAACAACTGCCTTCACGGCTACCACCAGCGAAGACTCCCTGAAGCAGAGATCATCATCTTCAAGTATCCCTTGACGCTGTCCACAAGCCTGCTAATCCCCTCTTTATCACACAGGATAAGAGGGACCCCCCAAAGGTCTAGATGGACACGAACCAATTGGGGGGGTTCAGAATAGGTACTCCGTTGTCTCTCCCACTTCGAAACTCTCAGCAGACAACTCTTACCCCAAATGATTCCACCTTCCACCAGGGCTTTCGCTGCTTCTACGGACTCCCCAACGGCCAAAAAGCCCGTACTCCCCATTCGATGTATTTGCCGTACGCCTCCACCTTCACCTTTGTCCAAGATGTCCTTCACCTCTCTGGTTCTGGGCTGCCTTCGAGAGGCAAGATCCAGAGGCAACTCTCCAGTCGGGAGAGGCACGCCTCCACCATGTCCGCAGGGAAGGAAGCTGTAGACACCACCGAAGGGGTCTGTAATGTAGGGCCCTTCATTGAGGTGTTCTGGGACTGGGAGACCACAGAAGCAATAGGATCGACAAGCTTTTCTAGAAGATGCAGCCTTCCTTCTTCATGAGACTTGAGAGTGGCCTTCTTCTCCACAAGCCCTACACCAAAGCTTTTGCCTGCATTGCCTCTGATAATGTCCTCTGTTTGTTCATCGGAAGCACAGGGGTCCTAGGCCTCTAAATCCCAGGAAGTTGGAAGGATTCATAGGGGTGTCTAAAGCTGGTTCGTGCCTGGCCAGCTGATCCGGGTCTCTACCCAAGGGGATCCAATTGGCCCCCGAAGCGACTGTCGGCATGCCACCCACTGGATTATTCCCTGGTCGTCTCTCATGCCCTGCTTGCACCATCATTTTCTTTCTTTCAGTAATAGTTACATCTTCATGGTCGAAGAAATCTACACAAATGGTGAAGGATATGGCTAATACTGATCAATGCAGTACCACTAGACTGAGTTCCAATCTTTACTGGAAAAGAAAGTTTGATGTCCCCCGTCCCCGTTGTCATCCACAGGTGAGGATAACTTGTATGGTAGTGGACATTGTCTGATGTCTAGTATCCATTTAATTTGTGTGACACATTCTTGTTTTATGTATGCAGATGCATACGTACACTGTATGATAAATATGCATGTGGGAATATAGAGGGAGTTAAGTGAATGGTGGAATTTTACCGCTTTACAGTTTGCAACTCTCACAGGACTGGAGCAAGGTGGGGGTGCATTTGTCTTCTAGAATGGACTCTACACTTTGCTAATTGACACTGCTTCTAAGATGAACCTTGAATAAGCCTGGGAAGGGTGGGGGCGGGGATGTGAGCTGGTGGAGTTAGAAAGAGAGGTTCTTAAGGGAGCCAAGTGGCCGCTGGTGTACATGTTTAATGCTATCAACGTGTTTTCCTTTTTCTTCCGAAAAGTAAGTGGATTGTACCACCACTTTTATTCAGGATAAGTAGAGGTAGTAGGTGGTGGAGGATGTTAGATCCTTGACCAACTGAGCAAGGTTTTGAATGATGCCAAAATTTATGCAATGCAAATCTGTTTGTGGGCAGCACTGAGTGAGCTGAGCACTGGATCAACCATGTGTACTTGTTCAGGAAGTAGAGAAATCCCAAGGAGGTGCTTGGGGACTGGATGTAGCTCAGGACCAGTATAAAAATCCTTGTGTTCATTGTGTGTTTGATCCATCTCCTCTCACCTCTTCTTTGTGTGTGAAGTTCATTTAGATCATTACAGTTACCTCCATTTAAAGTTTAACTTTTTAATCAGCTGTCCCATTCACCCCCCTCTGGGATGTGCATAGATACTAACAAAGGAGAGATTCCTAACCAAATTACATAGCATCTGCTTTCCTTGACTTGGCTGACTCCCTTCATGGGATCTGGTGTTGACTACTGAGATCTCTGGAGAGAGAGTGTGAGGCCTGGTAGGTGATTGATCCTTGATGATCTGTCAGGGATAGTGGCTACTGGTGCACAAGTTGGAAGTCATCAACCTACTTTTCTTTATTATCAGACAGAGAAAGGTGTGCAAGAAAAATGAAAAATAAAATGGCACTGCTGCTCATGCTGGATGCTCACAACTCTTTTTCTAGAAATTGCCAGATGTTATGCATTCACCATGTTTTGTGATGTACCAAGTCTTGCAAGACCCAGGTCTGGGTTAGCCTACCTGAAGCAGTGCCTGGCTTGTCAAAATGGCAGGAGTTTGGCTGTTGGCCTAAATTCTGGCCGCAAGGACAATGTGTTGCTGAGTTGGGATCTCTTGAGATTTTTCAACAACGGAGAATTTGATACTGCAAATAGTATCACATTTTTGTTTTCCTCGGCCTAATATCTCATGCATAGAAAGGGAACAAATGAGATGAGTGCAGAAAGTGTACTCTCAGGTTTGGCAGAGCCATACTTTGGCATACTCTGGCACATTATGTAGCTGGACCTTACTGGAGTGCCCCTTATGCATTAATTATTTCTTTAGTTCACTTAAAGTGGGCACCATTAAGTGAGTATGAGTGGGTTTTTTCTTTGGGGTGGGGGGTCAACTACTTTGGTGACTTTTCTTTCTTTTTATTTGGGTAAAATAATTGGGAGCTCCAGAAATGCCCAAGCATGGCTTGAGAAAACTTGTAATTATAGAATGATGCTCTAGTTCAATTTTCTTTCGTTGAGTTAGGCTGACCATCATGGTGTGGGCCCATCTGGCAGGATCCATACTTTTTTGGCATGAACGTTACTATCTATCTTCCCTGCTTTGCTCCTTTTTTTGTTTACTTTATTTCTTTCATTTTAATGATTCCATTCCTACATTGCTGTGACCAGTCAATATACCTCCCTTTAGCATCCTTTCTTTTCATTTCTGATGTCTTCATATTTATCTGTATTTAGTACTGGAAAAGAATGTCTTGCTGTTACTCCTGTAGTCATCCTGTTCTCCAATGGGGGATCACATCTGCTCCCTAGATGACCATCACATTTGCCACTGGTCTTTTGCACGGTCATCATGGAAAGAAAAAGGTCCTCAAATGCTAAACTGGGCATCTTGTTTCCTCTTACAATTGTTGCACTAAGGGGTACCAAGCCCACAACAAATTCCGGACCTGTTTTCAATGGCACAATTCCCATAGCATCCTAGTTTTTCACTTCCTTCGGCTAAGCTTATCAAGATCTTTTTTTCCCTCCGAGAAGGTGAGTTTATCAATACCTGTTGATATGTGAACATAGAGCATCCCTGTTTCCATCAAGCCTCAATAGTGTCTAACTGTCTAGCCAAGCCAAATACATCTGTAACACTCTTTAGACTTCTACACTTGAAGCTAAAACCAAGGTTATCAGTGGTTCTCATATCTAGTACGAGGAGAAAAGAAACAGAAGATTAGGGCAGTCGTTCCATCCTATATACCATCTTATTTAATGTGGGAAAGTTCAATGCATATGTCTGAGCATAGATGTGCTCTCAGGTGTCAATCCACTTGTAGATATCTATCCATAATTTACACTCAGGACTGCACAAGCACAATCTTAATGGTTACCTAAAGGATTGCTCCCATCTCCCCCCCCCACCCCCCCAAAAAAAAAAAAAAAAACAGAGCCACTGTTTGCATGAGTTGACGTACATTCTCTTTCATTGCTTTTGAATACTCTGTGACAGCTATTGCCATCTATTAATGATGATTGTTCGTTTATGGGAATGTGCAGGCTGCAATTGTTAGCTCCCAAACACTCGAAGAAGTTGCACGACTTGAACAGGTCTCTTTGTCTGATTCAATCCAGTTCTTTTGTCGACATCTTATGGCTTTATTACATAATCTCTTCATGTTTTGTACACAATTCTAAGGATTCATTTGTTTGTCAGTCTTTCTAACAATATGCTACGTCTGCTTAATGTGAAGTTCAATTGCTCTTCTGAGTGTTCGCCTGTTTTTCTCTGAGCAGGCTCTGAAGTCTGGACAGCTCCCTGCTGATCTGAAGATTCCAGAGGTTGATATGTCTCCAGCTGCAGAGCATACAAAAGATGATGAAATGGACACTGATGAAAGTAACACTGTCATCAACGAGGCAAAAGATGCTGAAGAAACTCAGCCAAATGATGGCCATAAACCAATTGAGCAGGTGCTATTATTGTTAAATAAGCTTTACTTTAAACTTTGTGCCAAAGAATCTGTGTTTAGCTTGTTTATTCTTTATTTTTATAGTCTCCCACATATCTAAGCTTTACTTTAAACTTTGTGCCAAAGAATCCGTGTTTAGCTTGTTTATTCTTTATTTTTATAGTCTCCCACATATCTAACTATCTGCAAAATTCTCTGCCACATGATTCCATAGTGCTTCATCCACTGAAAACTCTTCATGAAACTGATGTAATATTTAGGGTAAGGGCGTACTAGGTGAGTAAGGGACTTAATTGTCAAGGTGTTTAGGTGACCCAAGGCATACTTGGGGTCCTTGAGTGTCTAAGTGCTTAGGCGGGCACCTAAGCACCCAAGTTTAAAAATATGGGAAACAACACTAGTATGACAGAGAAATGAAAACTCATAAAAATGACATTGTAATAACATGCCAAAATTAATTTTGAGATAAAAATAACAATAAAAATAGGACTTTTAGAACGAACAAAATATTAAGAGCCTGATTGTGGGGTTAGGTATGGAAGAGTGGTCTCTTTGTAGGGCAGCTTGTATTTTGGGGTGCAAGATAGGGGAATTCCCTATCTCGTACCTGGGTCTCCCTCTGCCTCCGAATGCTCTCCATTGTGTGGATTGGCTTCTTATTTTTCTGAGATATGAATTCAGGCTGGCTGGATGGAAGGCTAGGTTGTTATCTTATGGGGGCAGACTTGTTTTGTGTATATTTGTGCTAGATAACCTTCTGGTCTATTTTCTCTCTATCTTCCGAGTTCCGAAGATAGTTGACGCGGAAGGGGACCTTTAGCAGCGCGGTGACGACACAGCAAGGCTGGCGGTGGCGAAGGGAGGACAGGGTAGACGGGATAACACGGTCTCACGTCGGACGACCTCTCGTCGGGCGGCCTCATGCCAGACCTTCCTCTCGAAGGGTCTCTCCCTCTCTCTCTAACTCATGCAAGAAGAAGAAGAGGTGGCAGGAGAGAAGGGAAACTCGCAAGGCTGAAACCAACGCGATCATTCATTATCCTTTCACAAAGAAAAATGCTCCCTTTGTATAATGGGTGAGCTACAAAAAAAAGACACCTGTGACCTCCAAATATTATGAAAATAACACTCCTACCTAATGGGCTTACAAGACACAACTCCTACCTAATGGGCTTACAAGACTAAAGACCCATGACTCTAGTGGGTCCAAACAACGTAAACCTCTACTAACTCAAAGACAAAACGTCACAAGAAAATAACCTCTTAAATGCATAAAATAAAAGATGAAGAAAACACATGATATGCCGATGAAGTTGACGGCGATAAGCTCATAAGATGTCATCATGTCTCCATGTCTCGTAGCCATAAGCTCTGTGCAGTAGGCTGTTGTCGGCTCCTGGTACTGGTACTGGTGTCCCCACCAACGGTGGCCTCGAAGATTGACACTATTCAGAGGAGGTTTTTCTAGCATGCTTGTGGTGGGAGAGTTAGGGGGTGGCATGACATTACTTGGGGAAGGGTGGCGGCAGGTAAGGAAGAGGGAGGGTTGGGGATCAAAAATGTGAGGGACTTCAACCAGCCCTTATTGTGTAAGTGGCTGTGAAGACTGGGAACATGGGAGGTTGGGTTGTGGACGCAAGTGATTCGATAGAGATACTATGGCAGGCGGAGGGTTTGGGACCTAGGCCCATCCCCACAGCACATGACTTTCCCTCTTTGGCGCGACATCTTGTCTTGCAGGGACTTTGTCTACTCTAGTGTCCGAGTTCGACTAGGTAGGGGCGACCAGAGTCTCTTTTGGAAGGACAGATGGTGTGGAGACCTTTCCTTAGAGGCCACCTTCTCGAGACTCTTTGCTGTCTCAGATGCTCCCTTGGGGATTGTGTCCCAGGTTTTCGACTCCCATCTTTTTAGGGGGACCTGGGCTCCGACCTTCAAGAGGGCCCTCAGAGACGTCGATTGGAGCAACTTCAGGACCTCCTCTCTTTCCTCGTCCTTTTTCATCCTCTACCAGGCATTGAGGATCGGTGGCTTTGGAGGTGGGGAAACGAGGGCGCCTTTTCAGTCAGCTTTGCTTATGCCATTATCTCTGATTGTGGTGTTCATCACTCTCTCTGTTCCCAGATCTGGAGACCGAAGAGTCTGCTGAAGGTGAAGGTCCTCATTTGGAGAATCTCACATGGGAGACTATCCACTCTGGATAGAGTGAGCCGTTTTCTCCCTGGTGTTCAGCCGACTTGCTGCTTGTGTGGGGTGGGCATCGAGTCCATGGACCATCTGTTCGTAAGTTGTTTCTATTCGCAGGGGGTGTGGGAAGAGCTTGCTCGGAGGACTCACTGTGGCTTCGTCCAACATAGATAGGTGCACCACCTTATGGAGCATTGGGGTAGAAGCTGGACCCTCAGAGGAGACAGGACAGTGTGGTGGCTCATTCTCCATACCAATCTTTGGTCGCTATGGGGGGAACACAACAGCCGGATCTTTAGGAGGGAATCTAGATGTGTGGAGTCGGTTGTCTCTTTTGTTTGTGATAGAGTGAGAGAATGGGCTGAGATCCTTTGTAATGTGAATTCCCTCAATTCCTCTCTTTTGTTTTGTTGGGGGGTTAATTGTTCCACTCTTTCTTGGTGTGGCCTTTTGTATAGGGCTTCTTGGGTTTTTTGCTATACTTGTACATCCTGCTCTTCTATTTATACATCAGTGGTACCATCCTCTTTCTTCCCCCCAAAAAAACTTGATGTATACCAACTTCTTTCAAAAATTTACAAATAATGCTTGGATTAGCATGCATATAATATAAACCATATACCAAAAAGAAACGTTAACAACAATCACATACATGCATTAATATAGCAAACAAATACATCAAATATTAACTAGGAAAGTACCCAAGACAAGAGTAGCTATAAAAGTCAATACAATGTCTAACAAAGAAACTAATGATTTCTAAATTTTGAAACCAAACATTGCATTGTCAAGAGTTTCGTCATTTGAAATTTCTTTATAATTTTCATCTCCATCTTTATCACAACCTTCATAATTTTACTTCTATGATGTATCATCATCATCTGTTTCTTGTTCCTCGTTCTCCCATTCATCTTCCTCATCATCACCATCTCCCATAGAATGTGAAGTGCTTCCTCTTGAGAATGGTCCTCTTCTAGCCTTTTGTTTTGATGTGCCCATTGTTATATCAACCATTTCTCATGTGAGGTCATCTCCCTCCTGAACTAAATCATCATCATCTTTAGTCATCCACTTACTTCCTTAATCTAACTCAGATAAGCATAAGGGATTATACTTCTTTGGATGCCTTCTCCTTTCTAGAAATCTTTTATGAAGACACCAATTATATTGGACATACACTAAATCATTTAGTCTTTTGAGTTCCAATCTATTCCTCTTTGTATGAATTTGGACAAACAAATGACACAAGTATAAGATTCATGGTTAAACTACAAATAGACCTCTTATAAAATTATTTTAAATAATTATTTATGAAACCAAATATGCTCCAATTATGTTCACCACCAGAGGAACTACAGCCAAGTCTTAAAATCCTCAAAGCAAACTTCATGACGTCTGGTGTGTCTTCACCATATTGCATCCACCAATCAACTATAGTAGCATTTAAGGAAGAAATATAGTTAAAATCACTTCCTTATTCAATAAGAATATAAAAGGCAAACAAAAAGTACCATACTTTTAAGCAAAAGTCATAAAATTTAGTTAAATTACTCGCTTGGCAGAGTATCATGAGCTCTAATTGCCATGGGTGTAACAAATACCCCTCTTTCATTCACATACATCATAATCTAACCATTGATTGTATCTTTTTATCTCTATCTGGCTTCATCCTTTCAAGACATGCTAACCAAGAATTTGAGAACTTTGCAACTGAATTAAGATCCTTCAATCTAGCTTCAAAATATAATTTGGGGTTCAAGAAAATCCTACTTCATGTGGAGAACGATTCATTTGATCCTTCCAACGTCGCTCCAAAATTTTCAAGATAGATTGGTACTTGGCTTGTTCTTAATGATTTACTTTTTTGTATATCCCATTGCAACATAAATGGATCCTACGACATGCTTTTCATTCTTTCAACTAACCTCAAAATCTACGAAATGGGTTGGGAAGCTCTCAATATCTCTTCAATTGCATGTCAAAACATCACCTAGAAAACAATAGAAAAAATATTCTTTCTCATGTTTCTTTACCATGCACGGTTATGTAAAGCATCTGAAGTGAACAACCTACATAAAACTCTTTTCATAAGAATCATTATGCAACCTTTCTAATGTGAGAAAAACAATTGCAATAACTCCAAACCTTACAAGTTCTCTCCCCTTTGTCTCCTTGATCATGTAGTCAAGCAAACTAGTGTGGGTGTCTATATATGTACTCAACTTGTTGGCTTTTAACATGGTGCCAATGTAAGCCTTCAACTTACCAATGCCTTCTAACATGAGATCAAAACAATGGACATCACAAAGTGTCCAAAACATTTTTTTTCTTTTCTCTGTCAACAATATACTTGCTGCAATATTATATGATGCATTATCTGTCACAATCTGCACAATGTTCTCCTCTCCAACTTTTTCAACAATCACATTCAACAATTCATACAACAATCTTGCATCATCTCTCTGATGTGAAGCATCAATTGATTCCATAAAATGAGTTCCTTCTAGGCAATTCACCAAGAAATCGATTGACTTCTTTTGCCTTTTGCCAGTCCACCCACTACACATAATGGTGTAACCATAAGTCTTCTAATGTTGCATATATTCAAACTCTTTATTTTCTTTATCATTTCTTTGAGGAGAAACATTCTCAACTTATGGTAACCTAGTGTCTTAAATCTTGGTCCAAATTGTTCTGCAAGTTCAAGCATTATCTCAAAACTCCTTAATTTAACAGCATTAAAAAGAACTCCACCTTCATAAAACCATGTGGCTATAGCTCTCTCAAGTATCTTTTTTTTTTCCCTTTTTCGATCTAGCTCTACACTTTCTTTCTACTCCTTGCATCAACAAAATCTTCAACACATCCTTGCAAATCCATCTATTGGGCCCTTGGTCTTGGCCTTACTTGCAATTGAGGTTGACCCCTTTTGCTGCCAAAGTGGAGTCATTTTCTGATTTTTTAATTGTCTCCTCATCAAAAGAATCATCTTCATTTGCACTTGTACTTTCACAACATGTGTTCTTCCTTTTCTTATTTTTGTTCAACCAACGCAACATTTCCTCAGCAATCTCCTTTGTAGGTTTTGGACGTTTCTTCACATCATCGAACCCTCCTATTAAATGCTCATTCTATCTTTTGATTCCTCCATTTGTGATCAAACCACAAAGTTCACACATCATTTTATTTTTGTCATGCTCATCTGGCCAATATGCATACTTCCACCTAGGATCATTGGACTTGGCCTTCATCTTCACTTTTGTATTGGGTGTGAAACTAGATTCTTCCATGCTGGTCACTGCCAAAAAAAATCGAAAACGTACCAAATTCAAGTTAACAAAATTGGAAACATAGCAAAAGAAAAAAAAGAGAGACCAGAAGAATTGTCCCATGTTTAACACAATTAAACAACCCCCTGTAGGCCGTTGCAAAGAGAGACAATAGAGGGGTTGGGTGAGGGGTTGTGGTATTGGGAAAGGGAGGATGAACCCTCCTTGTGGGACCAATAGGGAGGTAGTGGTGTGTGCATCTCAGAGTGAGAGAGAGAGAGAGAGAGGGACTGTGTATGTGTCTGAGAGAGAGAGAGGGGCCGGGGCCAGCCGAGAGAGACTGTGTATGTGTCTGAGAGAGACAGAGAGAGGTGCGGAGGGAGTGGTATATGCGTGTGTGATTGTATGTGTGGCTAGGGATGTCAAAAATATCCATAAACTCGATTACCCGCATCACTCGACCCGTGATGGGTCAGGTAATTCTCGAATAATCGGGTATGGATTCGGATTTGGATATTTTTAAATGACCTGTTTCATATTCGGGTCAGGTATGGATTTAGTGCACCTGAACCCATACCCGATCCGAGTCTGTTTCTTAATAACATTTTTAATTATGTTTGTTGTTGTTTATGTTTGGACGTGTTTCTCGTAACTTTTAGAATTAAAAATTTCGTGTAGTAATTTGGTCTTCAACTTTAAACTCTAATTCATGTTTTTTTAGACGAATACAAATATCCGTGGATATATCCATACCCGTGATAGATATACCTGTATTCGTACTTGTGAAAATAGTAGGGTACTATTTGGGTATGATATTGGTAAAATTTTTGCGGATATGATATGATATTGATCTACTCAAGCCAGACTCGATCCATTTACATCCCCATGTGTGGTTGTGAGCGTGACTGTGTGCGTGTGTGTGAGAGAGAGAGAGGTGGTTGGTCACAGGCCTCTAGTGGGCTGGCGGTGGAGGTGGTGACTGAAGAGAGGGAGACGGGGAGAGAGAGAGAGAGATAGAGGGAAGGCAAGGGGGGTGGTGTGTGCATGTGTGACCGTTTGTGTGTGTGTGAGACAGAGTGGTGGTCCTGATCCCTTCAGCCGCTGGTGACTAGTGAGAGGGAGAGAGAAAGAGGGACAGAGAGGGGGGTGTGCGCATGTGACTGTGTGTGACATGGTTGGCAGTATCGGCCGAAACCGATACGTTTTGGCCGAAACGTATCGGTTTCGGACGTAACTGAAACGATACTGGACTTGCTCACTGTAGCAGGTCTGAAACTAAAAAAAAAATAATTTTAAACTTACATGTTTCGGACCGAAACCGGACGGTTTCGGCCGAAACCAAGGGGAGTTCACTTCGTGTTCTCCCTCAGATCTTGAGGGAGAAAGGGCCTACTGCTGCTGCTGCTGCTGCTGTGCTGGGTGCTGCTGCTGCTGTGTAGCTGCGTTTTCTTGAGGTAAATTTGAGGTTTGTTTTGTTTTGTGTTTTTTTGGTTGGGTTGAAAGTTTTTTTTGTTGTAGGTTATTTTTTCTGTTGTAGGTTAATTTTAAACCATGAAATATGCTAAGACTTCAAATTAAACCCTAATTAGTTCCTTAAAATTGGGACTTTTGTCTAATTAGGTTTACTTAGGCTCAATTAAGCTTGATTGAAGAATTTGGGGTGGGAGCATGTTGGTAATTAAATTTTATAAAGGGTGATTAAGGTTTAAGTGATAATTAAGCCCTAATTAGTTCCTTAAAATTGGGGCTTTTGTCTATTTTGGTTTACTTAGGCTCAATTGAAGCTCAATTAAACTTCATTGAAGAATTTGGGGTGGGAGCATGCTAGTAATTAAATTTTATGAAGGGTGATTGGGGTTTAATTGATAATTAAGTCCTAATTAGTTCTTGAAAATTGGGGCTTTTGTCTAATTAGGTTTACTTAGGCTCAATTGAAGCTCAATTAAGCTTCATTGAAGAATTTGGGGTGGGAGTATGCTGGTAATTAAATTTTATGAATGGTGATTAAGGTTTAATTGATAATTAAGCTCTAATTACTTCCTTAAAATTGGGGCTTTTGTCTAATTAGGTTTACTTGGGCTCAATTGAAGCTCAATTAAGCTTCATTGAATAATTTGAAACTCTATTATGTTGAATTGCATTTTTTTCATTATACTTACAACTATTTGTCTTTGACTGTTTTAGTGCAGCATCATGCCTAGACGTGAACAAAGTCAGGAGCAGCAAGGGCAGGAGGATCCGGGGTGGGCCCACCTCTCCTTATTGTATGTTGGGAGAAGAAAAGTAAAATGAAATTATTGTGGTAAGGAGATACATGGCGGAATTACTAGAGGAAAGTAACATTTGGCAGGGGTAAGAGGAGAGGTGAAACAATGTGATAAATGTCCCCGAGAGGTCCGAGAAGAAATGCGCCAGTGCCTTCTGGGCAAAAAAAGTGAGGATGCAACAAAGGGCTGAAGATGAGGCTGAAATTGCTGAAGAGATTTCAGGCAGAAGGGGAAGGAGGGATGATGATGAGGAAGGCACTGAGGATTCAGATCCAGAGTTGACTGAAGCAATGGAGCGTGAACAAGCCGCTCGAAGGAAAGGAAAGGCACCCATAGGTTCAAGGACCTACTCAAGTACAGTTATACGACGTCCTGACACTGGTGCTGCCCCGCAGAGAGCAGGCCCCATGAACAACTATCTGCACAGAAGGTCCCATGCTACACAATCTAAAATCAAGCAAGCATTGAGAGGGGTAAAGAAATCGGCAGAAGTTGCAGGGCATGCATTTAAAAGTATCTGTAAATGGTTTTTCCATGCAGGTGCCCTGCACATGCAGTTGAAGGCGAATATTTCCAACCTATGCTAGATGCCATAGCAGATGCTGGCCCTGGCTTGAAGGTCCCGTCACGTCGAGACATATACGGGCGTGGCCTTGAGGGAAAGGTTGAGGAGCTCCATGACTGGGTTGAAAGTTTCAAGTATATATGGATGGAGAGAGGATGCACCATCATGTGTGATGGTTGGACTGGTACCACGAAGAAGTCCATTATTAACTTTTTGGTCTATTGCATCGAAGGTACAATATTTGTTAAATCTGTAGATGCATCAAATTATGAAAAAAATGCCAATTATTTGTTTAGTTTGATGGATAAGATGGTAGACCAAATTGGAGAGGACAATGTTGTGCAAGTAGTGACTGATAATGAAGCCAGTTATAAGGATGCAGGGAAGAAATTGATGCAGAAGCGCAGGCATTTATATTGGCTCCCATGTGCAGCACATTGTCTGGATTTGATACTTGAAGATATAGGGAAGGAAAATCATGTGAAGAAGATAATTGACAAGGCACAAAAAATCACCCAGTATATTTATGGCCATCCTAGGATATTGAATATGTTCAGGGAGCATGCGAGTGGGGGGCGAAATTGTAAGGTTTGGGTCAGCATGGCTCGGGCAACGCAGCGGATAATAAAATTTTTCAACCCGAACCCAGGCTTTATGGAATCTTAGAACCGTGCTCTAATCGATGCAATAAAACTCCCAACCCCAAAACGGGTTGTAGATCTTTACCTTGCGCAGAACGACGCTGTCCGCAATGCCCGATGCAGATTTCCACAAACGCAGAGCCGCACAAGTGTATGGCCTCTAGAGCTGATCAACATGGATCCTCGCGCAGTGACGGTATCCTTCCGTCCTTCCCTCGCGCACACAAGCCGCAGATCCTCCAAAATCCCTTCTTCTTCCCTAAACTTTTCCCCCTTGAGAGAGAGAGAGAGCAACTAGGGAGAGAGAGAGAGAGCAAGAGGGAGGAGAGGGGAGGAGAGAAGAGGAGCTTTCTTTCTTTCTTTGAAATGCTTGGCTAAAGAAGGAGAGGAAAGCCTTCCTACGTAGGATGCATATATATAAGGGTTGGGCTCTTTCTAAAAGAGCTCCTAATAACCAATATTGGATATGTATCCTTTCATATTATTGTACATATGTATTAAGTCATTATATTCCTTTCCACAAGGAATTTAAGGCTTTTAACATATACATTTGTACAATAATACCCCGTCACCCGAGAATCCATTGTGTGTGATCCTTTAGGCCCATAGTCACTCTAGTTTAAGGCTCAATAACTTCTAATTCCCAATTAGAAGTAAATTCAACTTATTATTCGCTTCTACTAGAGTCGAATAATAGTTTAATTTATTCCGAACCTTTGATCACGTTGGGTCAAGCAAATCCGCGTGATCCCAGAGGACGTCGGGTTCAAACCACCTTGTCTGGTACCTGTATGTCTACAGTTACCGCATCGCTATAATCCCTCGCTCCTTCTACGAGTCTGGTTCGATCGAGGGTATGGTAACTGTCAAACCCCATGATCGTGCCATTCGACCATGACCTCCTTAAAGTGTATGACGTCCGTTCTAAACGAACCCACACGACCCTGGCCAGGGATTTAATGGAGCGCCAGTGTCATGACCCATTAACTGTCTGATATATATCCGACAGTGAGCGATCCCCTCTTGACCATTGATGATCTTCACACGTATCCTGAAATGATTAATGACTTGACAATTCATGACTTATGGTTAAAGTCACTTAGCCAACTCATTAAACCATTCCAGTCCCCGTGTAAGATCCGATCAATATCTCAGGTCAAAGGACCAACGATGCTACTGAGACAATTGGATTTTCAGTTGACATTAGGTATAATTAACCATCTGAAGATCCAATAGCGGATCAGTTCAGTGTACATCCTCCCAGGACGTACACCTACACATATGTGTTGGTGCCCCGCACCAGTGACCATGAGACTGCTCACACACACATCATGTGTACTGGTTACAGGTAATCAAAGTCCCCGAGTGATTACCTTCCAACCAGGAATAATTTTAAGGTATGTGTCCATGTAAAGTCAGTCTCATGATCGAGATCCCATCTCGAATAGACTTTACAACCACATATCCTAGGGACATCGTAAAGTAATATACAATCACACATTTACGCTCAAATATCACTTCATTAATAATGAACAAGATCGTACAACTATCGGGCCTACCCGACCCGAAATTGGCTTGTAGCACACCAATACTAATAATCTTATCCCGATGGCGCTCAAACACATTCTGTGTCAAAGGCTTAGTCAGTGGATCTACTATGTTGTCTTCCGACGGTACATGCTCTACCATCACATCTCCACGATCAACAATCTCCCGAATAAGGTGGAAGCGCCTCAGAATATGCTTCGACCTTTGGTGAGATCTTGGTTCCTTTGCCTGGGCGATGGCCTCATTATTATCATAAAATAATGGGATAGGAGCTGATATCTCGGGAACTACGCCGAGTTCCAAGATGAATTTCTTCATCCAGACTGCTTCCTTAGCAGCTTCAGCTGCAGCAGTATATTCTGCCTCCGTCGTCGAGTCTGCAGTCGTATCTTGCTTGGAGCTTCTCCAACTGACTGCCCCTCTATTCAACATGAATACAAATCCAGACATGGATTTGCAGTCATCTGGATCTGACTAGAAACTAGAGTCTGTGTAAGCTCTGAGCTGTAGGTCCTCTCCTCCATAAAGTAGAAAAAGATCCTTAGCCCTTCGCAAGTACTTAAGGATGCCCTTTACTGCCTTCCAGTGCTCTTCACCTGGATTTACCTGATATCTACTGACAATGCTCAAAGCATTGACAACATCAAGCCGTGTATATAGCATTGCATACATGATTGACCCTATGGTCGAAGCATAGGGTACCTTATTCATGTGTGCCACCTCCTCAGATGTTTTAGGGCTCATCCCCTTAGATAGGCAAATTCCGTGTCTCATAGGAATGAGACCTCTCTTGGAATTTTCTATCCTAAACCTTTTGAGGATAGTGTCTATGTACATGGATTGGGATAATCCTAGCATCTTTTTAGATCTATCTCTGTAGATCCTTATGCCCAGCACATATGATGCTTCTCCTAAATCCTTCATAGAGAAGGTCTTGGATAACCAAGACTTAATTGATGTCAACATCTCTACATCATTCCCAATGAGTAAGATGTCATCAACATATAGGACCAAAAAGGTCACAGAGCTCCCACTGACCTTCTTGTAAACACAGGGTTCATCTTCATTCCGAATGAAGTTGAAAGTTTTGATAGTCTCATCAAATCTTAAGTTCCAGCTCCGAGATGCTTGCTTCAATCCATAAATGGACCTTTGAAGTTTGCATACCTTATTAGGATGAAGTTTGGAGGTGAATCCTTCAGGCTGTACCATGTACACCTCTTCTGACAGTTTTCCATTAAGAAAAGTTGTCTTCACATCCATTTGCCAAATCTCATAATCCAGGTATACAGTAATGGCAAGGAGGATTATGATTGACTTAACCATGGTCACTGGCGAAAATGTTTCATCATAGTTTATGCCTTGTCTTTGACGATACCCCTTCGCCACTAATCTGGCCTTGTATGTGTCAATATGTCCATCTGCACCGATCTTCCTTTTGAATATCCACTTACAGCCGATAGGGACTTTCACCTTTGGGTACATCAACCAAGTTCCAAACTTTGTTGGTGTACATGGACTGGATCTCTGAATCCATTGCCTCTTGCCATTTCTCGGAGTCTGCACTACGGATCGCCTCCTGGTAGGATTGAGGATCTTCATCCTCATCGATGCATACCTTAGAGGACCTCTCTGAGACATGTCCAACATATCTCTCTCAGGTTCTCTTGGTAGTCTACCAGATCTCCGTAGTGTCTGTGTTTCATTCTGAGTAGGATCAACCGATACAATCTCATCCAAAGAGACGGTGTCTTCAGGTTGTGATTCTTGGACCTCTTCCAATTCTATCTGGCTCCCACTATTTTTCTGGAGTAGATATTCTCTTTCTAGAAATACAGCTCTTTTAGCCACTAAGACCCTTTGCTCAGATGGGTGATAGAAATAATATCCAAATGTCTCTTTTGGATATCCCATAAACCTACACTTATCGGTTCTTGACTCAAGCTTATCACAATCGTTCCTCTTTACATGGGCAGGACACCCCTAAATTTTAATGTGGTTAAAATTTGGTTTCTTGCCCTTCCATATCTCATATGGAATAGAAGGAACAGATTTACCTGAGATCCTATTCAGTAAATAGGCTGCAGTCTCTAAGGCATAGTCCCAGAGAGACGGGTAGTCCTGACATAGGCATCATGGATCGGACCATGTCTAACAAGGTCTTGTTTCTCCTCTCAGATACACCATTGTGCTGTGGTGTATATAGTGGAGTCCACTGAGAAACAATTCCATTGTCCTTAAGATAAGAAGTGAATTCATGGCTAAGGTATTCTTCTCCTCGATCTGATCGAAGAGCCTTAATACTCTTGCCAGTTTGTTTCTCTACTTCATTCTTATATTCTTTAAACTTCTCAAAGGCTTGTGATTTATGTCTCATTAAATACACATAGCCATATCTTGAGAAGTCATCAATAAAAGAGATGAAATAGAGGTGACCCCTTTTTGCTTCTATGGACATGAGTCCACACACATCCGAGTGTATGAGCTCGAGAAGTTCAACAGCTCTCTCACCATGTCTACTAAAGGGAGCCTTGGTCATCTTGACCATGAGACAAGACTCACAGGTATCAAATGACTTGTATTCGAATGAATTCAAATACCCATTTGAGTGTAGGTGAGAGACTCTCTTTTCATCTACATGACCAAGCCTGCAATGCCAGAGATATGCAGAATTCACTTCATTGGCATTGGAAATCTGCATAACATTAGAACATGTATCTAATACATACAGACCATTGACTAATGAACCATTGGCTATCACCAAACCATTATTCATTATAGAGCACCCAGTGCTATTAAAAGTCAATGTATATCCAATGTTATACAAGTTAGAGATTGAAATAATGTTCTTAATGATATTAGGAACATAATAACAGTCATTCAGCTCCAGAATGACCCCTGAAGGTAAACTGAGGCGTGTAGTCCCAACAGCTTTGGCAGCAACTAAAGCTCCATTGTCCATCCTCAGCTCAATCTCCTTTTTGCCCAGCCGCCTTCTATTTGCCAGCACCTACAAAGAGTTGCAGATATGAGATGCACATCCAGTATCCAATACCCATGATGTGGATTTCATATATGACAAATTAATGTCTATGACAAAAATACCTTCATTTAGAATTGCCTTGCAATTCCTTTTTCAATGCCCAGGTTGTCCGCATCGAAAACACTTGTCCTCTTTTTCATTCTTCTTGCCCTTTTCTTTGTCAACTTTGGCGACTTCCTTATCCTTGGCCTTGTTCTTTCCCTTCCCTTTGTCACTTTTGGTGGATATCTAGGTGGCCTTCCTTTTCTTGTTGGCCCGGCCAACAATCATTACAGAAGATGGTTTATCTTTCTGCATAGTCCCTTCAGCACTTTCCAATATGTTGAGCAGCTCCGGGAGAGTTGCCTCAATCCTATTCATGTTGAAGTTTATGATGAAGGGAGAAAAGGAGTCGGGCAATGACTGGAGAATAAGATCAATGCACAGTTCAAGATCCAACTTAAACCCCAGTGCATTGAGTCTCTCAATCCACTCCATCATTTTCAGTACATGAGCCTGTAGTGAAGCACCCTCTGATATCCGTGTCCTGAAAAGTTTCTTGGAGATATCATACCTCTCAATCCTGCCCTGCTCCCCGAAAAGCTGGCGTATGTTAAGAAGTATGCTTCTACAATTAGTCTTTTCAAATTGCCTCTGCAACTCAGGAGCCATAGAGGCCAGCATATAACATTGGGCAAGGGAAGAGTCTTCTGACCATTTGGCATAATTCATTAAATCGCCCTCGTCGGCATCAGGAGCTAGCTCAGAATGAACCGTGTCCAACACGTAGGCTATTTTTTCGGCTCCGAGGACTATGCGTAAATTACGCAGCTAATCCGAGAAATTCGGTCCAGTCAGTCTGTTGACATCCAAGATGCCATGGAGGGGGTTAGACGACGGCATCGTAATCTGGATAAGAAATAAAAGACAACTTAGCATATGTTCAAATTCTAACTTAGATGTGGTTTTCTATCTTACTTAGTCCCACTATTTTTCGATCGAACTATATAACCCTCAGTATGTAGAACGGGAGATCAGCGGGATCATCTTAGTGGGTCGAAATCCCAACGAGACTGAGGTATGACCTTGTGGAAAGCACAACAAGTCATACACCATCTTAAGGGCAGTCAACAAACACTTGCATCCAATGCAACATCCGATATTCGGCCCCCGAGAAGTCATCCCCTTGTGGAAAGCACAACAAAGGATACTCTCGGTTAGATCTAACCACCATTACGACATAGCAATGAGTTCATGACCCGACCCTTTTGGAAAGCACAACAAGGTCAAGTTCAATTCCTCACCCCATTGAGGCCTAGCCTTGGAGTTGCATCCTGTCCCCAAACCCATGGACTTTGTGAAAAGCACAACAAATCCATGAGATGAAGACATTCATTCACCTCATAATGATGGAGGGCCACGACGACTCCTAGAGCCACGCTTACCAGATCTAAAATTAAATTACGAGGGAATTTGATTTTATCTTGATCTCACCCTAGGTGGTAATATAAATATATCCAATATATTTACCGTACCTAGTAGTTTGCACAAAGTAAATGCATCCAATGCAAAAATTAAATCGCAAGTGATCATGGACCCTATGCCTAATGCTACTAAGACATCCGGCTCGCTTCCGAAGCAACTAGATCGTCCTTGTTCGGTGTGGTCCACGCCTTCAATCTCTGATATCGCATAAATTACAACTTTTACTCGGTACGCAGGCCGACAAAATTTAAATTGCACGCCAATTAAATTCCAGAAGTTCTCAGGGCGAGTACAACCAGTGCAGGGAGATAGAAGTACATAGGAATTTCACCAGAGAGAGAAGGGAGATTCGCATGTCTCAAATAATAACATTAGCTATGTCCATGATCACTTACCAACCCCACACATTCAAATCAATCAAGGGTTGTTTTTGAAAATAATCCTTATATTTGGATTGAAAAGTGGGATGTGCAAACAAAAATAAGTTGGTTTTATTTAATTTTAAAATCCAAGTTGGATTAACTATAATTAAAAACACAAGCAAGCCAATTCAAGGTAACATTAAGCAAAGCATACATAGAACCATCATTTATAGCTGAGACATGCATATTTGAATCTAATTCAAATAATTCAGATAATTGAGATAATTAATTAAATTTAAATTTAAATTTAATTATCTAATAATAAAATTTAAAATAAATTTAAATAAATAAATTATTTAAATTTACATTCAAATTAATTATCCAATAATTTTATTTGAAAGTAAATTTAAATAATATAATTATCCTCAATTATCATTTTCTAAAATTCAAAAATTGAATTTAATAATTATCCAATAATTAAAAATTAAAAATTTTGAATTTTCTATAAGTAGCTTCGATAAAATTCAAATTTTGAATTTAATAATTATCTAATAATTAAAAATTCAAAATATTAAATTTCCCAAGATTATCTCTAATTATTAGACTTTTATCTCAAATTAAGTAATAATTATTCCAACTCATTAAATTCAAAATTTAAATACAATTCAAGATTTGATTTTTTTTTCATTGATAAAAGATAATTAATATTTGAGATAAAGATTATATTAATTTAAGATGTCCATATATATATATTTATATATCATATGACACAATAAATTAATTGAAAGTAAATTTTTTTAAAAAAAATTAAAAAAAATTGGAGGTCAAACCCCGCGGGCCCTCGTGGGCGGACGCGCATGCGGTCGCGTGCGGGCGCTCGCGTGGTGGGCCCGCGCACCCGCCACGCGGCGCCGCCTGGCGGCGCCCGCCTGCGGCGCTCGCCACACGGGTGCCTGCCCGCAGTGGCGGGCGGTCGCACAGGGAGCCCTGCGCCCTGTGCGCCCATCAATTTTTTTTTTTTTTTGCCCGGGAATTGAGGATGCCCAACATCCCATTCCCTTTCTCTTCGTGAACAACGATGCCCAACATCGTGTAATACGATTTTAATAATTGAAGATCATGAAAATTACCCCTAAACATGATTCTATGTGGAGAAATTGCATCGATCAGAGCGCAACCTGGCTCTGATACCACTGTAAGGATTGGGTCAACATGGTTCGGGCAACGCAGCGGATAATAAAATTTTTCAACCCGAACTCAGGCTTTATGGAATCCTAGAACCGTGCTCTAATCGATGCAATAAAACTCCCAACCCCAAAATGGGTTGTAGATCTTTACCTTGCGCGGAACGACGCTGTCCGCAATGTTCGATGCAGATTGCCACAAACGCTGAGCCGCACAGGTGTACAGCCTCTAGAGCTGATTCACACGGATCCTCGCGTAGTGACGGTATCCTCCCGTCCTTCCCTCGCGCACACAAGCCGCGGATCCTCCAGAATCTCTTCTTCTTCCCTAAGCTTTTTCCCCTTGAGAGAGAGAGAGAGAGAGCAACTAGGGAGAGAGAGAGAGCAAGAGGGAGGAGAAGGGAGGAGAGAAGAGGAGCTTTCTTTCTTTCTTTGAAATGCTTGGCTAAAGAAAGAGAGGAAAGACTTCTTACGTAGGATGCATATATATAAGGGTTGGGCTCTTTCTAAAAGAGCTCCTAAGAACTAATATTGGATATGTATCCTTTCATATTATTGTACATATGTATTAAGCCCTTATTATATTCCTTTCCACAAGGAATTTAAGACTTTTAACATATACATTTGTACAATAATACTCCGTCACCCGAGAATCCATTGTGTGTGATCCTCTAGGCCCATAGTCACTCTAGTTTAAGGCTCAATAACTTCTAATTCCCAATTGGAAGTAAATTAAACTTATTATTCGTTTCTACTAGAGCCGAATAATAGTTTAATTTATTTCGAATCTTTGATCACATTGGGTCAAGCAAATCCGCGTGATTCCAGAGGACGTCGGGTTCAAACCACCCTGTCTGATACTTATATGTCTACAGTTACCGCATCGCTATAATCCCTCGTTTCTTCTATGAGTCTGGTTCGATCGATGGTATGGTAACTGTCAAACCCCATGATCGTGCCATTCGACCATGACCTCCTTAAAGTGTATGACGTCCGTTCTAAACGAACCCACACGACCCTGGTCAGGGATTTAATGGAGCGTCAGTGTCATGACCCATTAACTGTCTGATATATACCCGACAATGAGCGATCCCCTCTTGACCATTGATGATCTTCACACGTATCCTGAAATGATTAATGACTTGACAATTCATGACTTATGGTTTGTTGGAATTTGGGCGGGCAATAGTCCCGTATTGGTTATTTGAGTTGTGGTTCATGTGCTTATGACCCTGGGCTTTTGTATCTCAACACCGCGATTTTGTGGATTTCAATATGGTATCAGAGCCAGGTTAAATGACCCAACTCTTCTTGTTACCACCTCCACCCAATTATTGTCCACGGTCCATCTTGGCCGTGAGGGTGAGTGTTGGAATTTGGGCGGGCAATAGTCCCGTATTGGTTAAATGAGTTGTGGTTCATGTGTTTATGACCCTGGGCCTGTGTATCTCAACACCGCGGTTTTGTGGATTCAATATGGTATCAGAGCATGGTCTTGGCCCAACTATATATATTTCTTATCTTGTTACTCCACCCAATTATTGTCCACGGCCCATGTTGGCCGTGAGGGAGAGTGTTGGAATTTGGGCGGGCAATAGTCCCGTATTGGTTATTTGTGTTGTGGTTCATGTGCTTATGACTCTGGGCCTGTGTATCTCAACATCGCGATTTTGTGGATATCAACATGGTATCAGAGATTTTGTGGATTCAAAATGGTATCAGAGCATGGTCTTGGCCCAACTATATATATTTCTTATCTTGTTACTCCACTCAATTATTGTCCACGGCGCATGTTGGCCGTGAGGGGGAGTGTTGGAATTTGGGCGGGCAATAGTCCCGTATTGGTTATTTGAGTTGTGGTTCATGTGCTTATGACCCTGGGCCTTTGTATCTCAACACCGCGATTTTGTGGATTTCAATATGGTATCAGAGCCAGGTTAAAGGACCCAACTCTTCTTGTTACCACCTCCACCCAATTATTGTCCACGGTCCATCTTGGCCGTGAGGGGGAGTGTTGGAATTTGGGCGGGCAATAGTCCCGTATTGGTTATTTGAGTTGTGGTTCATATGCTTATGACCCTGGGCCTGTGTATCTCAACACCGCGGTTTTGTGGATTCAACATGGTATCAGAGTATGGTCTTGGCCCAACTATATATATTTCTTATCTTGTTACTCCACCCAATTATTGTCCACGGCCCATGTTGGCCGTGAGGGGGAGTGTTGGAATTTGGGCGGGCAATAGTCCCGTATTGGTTATTTGAGTTGTGGTTCATGTGCTTATGACCCTGGGCCTTTGTATCTCAACACCGCGATTTTGTGGATTCAAATAGTCCCGTATTGGTTAAATGAGTTGTGGCTCTGATACCATATTGAATCCACAAAACCGCGGTGTTGAGATACACAGGCCCAGGGTCATAAGCACATGAACCACAACTCAAATAACCAATACGGGACTATTGCTCGCCCAAATTCCAACACTCTTCCTCACGGCCAACATGGGCCGTGGACAATAATTGGGTGGAGTAACAAGATAAGAAATATATATAGTTGGGCCAAGACCATGCTCTGATACCATATTGAATCCACAAAACCGCGGTGTTGAGATACACATGCCTAGGGTCATAAGTACATGAACCACAATTCATTTAACCAATACGGGGCTATTGCCCGCCCAAATTCCAACACTCCCCCTCACGGCCAAGATGGACCGTGGACAATAATTGGGTGGAGGTGGTAACAAGAAGAGTTGGGTCATTTAACCTGGCTCTGATACCATATTGAAATCCACAAAATCGCGGTGTTGAGATACAAAGGCCCAGGGTCATAAGCACATGAACCACAACTCAAATAACCAATACGGGACTATTGCCCGCCCAAATTCCAACACTCCCCCTCACGGCCAACATGGGCCGTGGATAATAATTAGGTGGAGTAACAAGATAAGAAATATATATAGTTGGGCCAAGACCATGCTCTGATACCATATTGAATCCACAAAATCGCGGTGTTGAGATACACAGGCCCAGGGTCATAAACACATGAACCACAACTCAAATAACCAATACGGGACTATTGCCCGCCCAAATTCCAACACTCCCCCTCACGGCCAACATGGGCCGTGGACAATAATTGGGTGGAGTAACAAGATAAGAAATATATATAGTTGGGCCAAGACCATGCTCTGATACCATATTGAATCCACAAAATCGCGATGTTGAGATACACAGGCCCAGGGTCTTAAGCACATGAACCACAACTCATTTAACCAATACGGGACTATTACCCGCCCAAATTCCAACACTCCCCCTCACGGTCAAGATGGACCGTGAACAATAATTGGGTGGAGGTGGTAACAAGAAGAGTTGGGTCATTTAACCTGGTTCTGATACCATATTGAAATCCACAAAACCACGGTGTTGAGATACAAAGGCCCAGGGTCATAAGCACATGAACCACAACTCAAATAACCAATACGGGACTATTGCCCGCCCAAATTTCAACACTCCCCCTCACGGCCAACATGGGCCGTGGACAATAATTGGGTGGAGTAACAAGATAAGAAATATATATAGTTGGGCCAAGACCATGCTCTGATACCATTTTGAATCTACAAAACCGCGGTGTTGAGATACAAAGGCCCAGGGTCATAAGCACATGAACCACAACTCAAATAACCAATACGGGACTATTGCCCGTCCAAATTCCAACATGGTTAAAGTCACTTAGCCAACTCATTAAACCATTCCAGTCCCCGTGTAAGATCCGATCAATGTCTCAGGTCAAAGGACCAACGATGCTATTGAGACAATTGGATCATCAGTTGACATTAGGTATAATCAACCATCTGAAGATTCAATAGCGGATCAGTTCAGTGTACATCCTCCCAGGGCGTACACCTACACATGTGTTGGTGCCCCGCACCAGTGACCATGAGACTGCTCACACACACATCATGTGTACTGGTTTAATAGGTAATCAAAGTCCCCGAGTGATTACCCTCCAACCAAGAACAATTTTAAGGTATGTGTCCATGTAAAGTCAGTCTCATGATCGAGATCCCATCTCGAATAGACTTTACAACCACATATCCTAGGGATACCGTAAAGTAATATATAATCACACATTTACGCTCAAATACCACTTCGTTAATAATGAACAAGATCGTACAACTATCGGGTTTACCCGACCCGAAATTGGCTTGTAGCACACCAATACTAATAGAGATATCATCCGTGCAGGGCTAACCAGATTTGCTTCGAATTTCATTTCTTTGGAGTCTTTGCACATGTATAAGATTGAGCTCAATTCTGGATACTTTATCCTTGATATGTTCCGTCTTTGATTCAAATTTCATTTTTTTGCACAGGTATAAGAATGAGCTGAAAGCTTTCATGTACCACAATGCCATGCGGGAATACATCGACAAGTCTAATGTTGATGCTCAGATGGAATATTTGGATGTCTGCCATATCGTGAAAGACAACAAATTCCGGGGTAGCGTCTCACGGTGCATGAAAGTAGTCACACCTCTCGTGAAAGTCTTAAGAATGGTGGATGTCGATGAGAAGAATGATATGGGATATCTGTACGAGGCCATGGACCGTGCCAAATTAGAGTTGCATGATTCCCTTCCCAGAGAATATGCAAAGTGGTCGAAAATTATTGACCATAGATGGGACAACACATTACACCACGACTTGCATGCAGCTGGTGAGTGATTAATGATACATTGTTCTTTAGGGGCGAGTTTGACTATAGGTTAGAGTAACACGGTTAGGATAAGCGCAGGCATAGATTAGAGTAACCGGGTAGGATGACTAGGCCATGGCAGCTTAGGGCTACTGGGAACCTGGGTAGGTCGACCTATCCCTGGGTAGGTCGACCTACCCCTGGGTAATGGGTATAGGTCGACCTCGAGTGAGCCATTCCGTCTCTTAATTTGAGCAAGTCACCCGCCCAAGGATATCTCATCCCTGTCGACTTTAACCGTTTATCAAACTCGCCCTAGGTTATTTTGTATCTAACATTTAGTTAACTATACACAAATGCAGGTTATTTCCTCAACCCTCGATTTATGTACGATGCCAATGCATATGTTGATAGCGAGGTGTTTCAAGGCACTTTAAAAGTCATTGGTCGTTTATCGAGGACACCAGAAAAGAGGCTTCAGGTTGAAGTAGAGATTGGCCTTTATTGATTTTATCAATAAGAGGTATAGAATTTATTTAAGTCATTATGTTAATCTATTACTTTATCTTTGTAGATGAAGTATTTTAGAATGAGGACTGAGACATATTCTGACTCCCAATTGTAATACGCTGTGGGAAGAGTGAGCCCAGGTATATTTTATTTTTGTGCTTTCTTAACCTTAATATGTATTAGTACATATTACATTTATTTGTTTATAGTTGGTGGAACAGCTGACTGATGGATAATGGTGAACAACCGAGATGTGTGCAGTAATGCATTGGCTTTCATTGCAATTAGGGTGTTCAGTCAAACAACATCGGCAAGCCAATGTGAAAGAAATTGGAGCACGTTCAGCCTTATACACTCAAAGGTTCGCAATCAGCTAAAGGTTGAACGGTTAGAAAAATTGGTTTACTGCCACTACAATATGAGACTGAGAATAAAAAATATGAAGTTAAGACAACAGCTGAGGGACAAACGCGTCGCAGAGGATGCAACATCAGAAATTGATGTGGACACTTTATTTGATGATGACAATCCCTTACAGTCTTAGGTGGAGACACGAGAGCAGGTTGATGAACCCGTTTTTGATGTTGATGATAGAACATGGGCAGAGGGCATACTAGATGAAGATGTGCCAAGAGATCTAGAATTTAAAAGAGCAACAAAGAGGGCCAGAGAGACTCATGCGCACTAGAGAAGGGACCCAACTTTGTTTGTTCATGACATCGAGGAGCAGTCTGAAATCGAGCCAACTAGACACTCAGAATCAGATAGCTGGCCAGTCACTCCTAGAATGGTCAAGCCACCTCCATCCTTAAGAAGAAGTACATCAGTGCATGGGATGTTTGAGAGGACTAGTGCTATTGCTCGAGAGGACCCGGCAATTGAGCAGTTGAAACAGATTTATGTGAGGCACACGCCAAGGGGAAAAGGACCCATGTCAAAGGTGACTGAAAAAATCACACCAAAAGAGAAAAAAGCATCCCCAAAGGCTAAAAGGCGACTGATTTCTTATGGTTCTGATGATGATGATGATGATGATGATGATGATGAATCGATGATGATCCCAGTGCAGCTGCAGGTGCTACAGGTGCTACTACTGGCGGTGGCACTGCTGGTGCTCCTTCCTCCCTCCACGCAGACACAGGCAGAGGATACAATCATAGTGAGCAAGGATATGATTCACAGAGCCAATATGGGCATCCATCAGGTTATGGAGGTGGCCAACAGGAAGCAACCATTTATGGGTGGGATCATGAACCAGAATTCCAGTTCCATCCAATTCTATCAAGTTCCTGTTCTCATCCTCAAGATTCTTATGTTGATTCTGGATTTGAATCAAGCCAACAACCTTACACTCCAAGAAGGATGCAAAGAGGGATGCAGGACTTGGCTACCTCATTATTTGGTTATAGTGAATATACACAATATATGTAACATTCTTATGGATATCAACATCAAAAGACAGACGATGAGGGAGAAGGTTCTAGCTATTATCCATATTAGTGCATCATCATTTAGGTAAGGATCATTTAATTTCTGTAACATTTACTGTGTCTAATTAGGTTTATTGTACTGCTTGAACCTACTTCATGCTTAGTATGTACTCAAGAATATTAGTTTAACATGTTCAATACTTGAACTTCATTGTCTACTTCATGTTTATTATAGTTAATCTAATTTCTTTACAGTCAAATGTATGTCTAATGAATTTTCTGATTGTTATGTGATTATTTATATTTTTTAGATTTGTTTTTGATTTTTTAGATTCATTTTGAATTTTTTTGAACCCTTTCACTGGGTTTCGACCTGTTTCGGCCGAAACCGAGTCCGAAATCGACAATGCCATCCATGGTGTGTGAGGGAGAGAGGGGGGTTGGTGGGAATGACTGTGTGTATCTGTGTGAGAGAGAGGGGCTGGTCGGGATTGTTTGTGCACGACTATGCGAATGTGTGTGCTGGGCCTCCCGACGGTGGAGGTGGTGGGAGAGAGAGAGAGATTACTTGGAGGACGCCGGATAGTGGCTGGTGATTGGAGGAGGGCTGGAGAAGCCGTAGGTGGTGGCGAGCTGCAAGCAAAACTGGATGAGACCTGCAACGATGGTGAGGGGGACTTGGAGGAGACAATGGCCACAGTGACGGGGGGAGAAGATGGGGCCAGTGTGGTAGCAACGGTGAGGTCAGGAGGGGTCGGTGAGAGTGGTGACGGCGAGGGCCAGAGGGGCCGGTGGTCGTGAAACCATAGTACGGAGGGGTGGGGGGATCGGGTGGTGGTGAATGGGAATCGAGGTTGGGGAATGGGGTTTTATTTGCGGATCTAGAACCAGACCCACTATCAGTAGTGGTCCGATTCTAGATTGGGTAAGCGGGCCCAAGGCATGAAGGCGGGCACCTTGGGCCACTTATTGCACCTAAGCAGTCCCTTGGGCCACCTTTTAGCGGTTCAAGTAGGCAGACCTATGCCTTGGCACTGGAAAACCGTCTTCACACCTAGTTGGCGCCTTGACAACTATGAGACTAAGGAACAATGTGATCCCGGATTATTTATATGAGATGAGAGAACTCTTTGACAGTTCACATGGAATCACAATTCTGGGATTTCAATGAATCAAGAAGAGAGGATGTGGATGATAGAAGGCAAAATGGGGGTGAGGCTTGCTATTCTGATATATAAGAGCAGTAGCAGTCGAAGTGAAATTTACCCTGTCAGGTTCATCGGTAATTGATTCAAGACTACAAGAAAAGAGAGGGAGAGAGAGAGAGGTTGATAACTCAAACTGTTTTCTCTTCTGGCAACAAGCAAGCTCTTTTACCCATGTAATTGACAATCATTGAATAAGCATGAGTGTACAATCTTTGATTTCCCTATCACCTCACTTTTGAGCTAAGACAACTATGCACCTTTTGCCTCCTAAATGGTGGACAATTATCTAGACAACAGTCTAATTGTCTGATATGCAGGCACTATATTTATCTAGTTAGATGTCTCTGATTATCCATTACAAGAGCATATTAAATTTCATGGAACCAGTGCCAAATAGAGTTGACTATATAACTCTGAACTGATGTCTTTTTTGTCTCTATTGAGTCTATTGCTAAGTCATGTAACAATTTTGCTTGCTGGGCTAACATGTTAGATTGTCTGCACTGTATCTCATACGATTTAAAGTACATAAAACAACCACGCACTAGCATTAGTTTCACAACCGTTGTCCTCTTATGTACACATGGTACAATCCACCACACCCTTATCCTCATATGCATACATGGTGCTATCCACCACGCCCTCACCCAACCCCCCCCCCCCCCACCCCCCCCAAAAAAAAAGAGAGAGAGAGAGAGAGAGAAAATGGCAAGACTTACCCATCATTCTGGGGCAGAGTCAGCTGGATCTAAGGAAAGGTACAAAGATTTGGTGGGGTTTGCCACTAGCTGCCTTGCCTGATGTAAACTCTTTACAAGGTGGTGCAAAATAACTGCACAAGATAATCTTTGACAAAGGTCTGTTAAATGGATTATGGTACAAGTTGGTGTGTTGAAAACTAACCTTCTTGTGTTCAGTTTTAAGCTCATATAACCAAGGAGCAGATGTCAATTTTTTTTTGTCTTTGAAAAGAGCATAGATGAAGAGGGAAAGCGAAAAGTTTGACATAGGAATCTGCAATTTTCTCTAGGGAACTTCTTGATAAAGGAGTAAATGAAGATATAATCCCATAGGCCTGGTTTATTCTTGTACATTTTCTACAGATGCCGGGAGTGATATGATAAGAAGAGAAACCGCAGGGTTTGGGGAGAACAAGGTGCAGCCCAACTCTGGCCATTTCACCTTAAAAACCTCTTACATATGGTTCGACATAAATATAATAGTTGTTATGCTTAAAATACCCCTCATCACAAGGAGATAACAGTGGCATAACAGCAAATACATAACGAGCATGAAATAAGCCAATAAACAAGGACACAACTACCCCTATAGGCCACAATCCCCCTCAAGTTGAGCATAAATGTCTCTCATGCACAGCTTGGACAAAACAGAAACAAATTGATCTCTAGACAGGATCTTAGTGAAAACATTTGAAACCTGATCAGCGGAGTGAATATACGACAGAGAGATCTCACCAGAATCAAGTGTATCCCTAATGAAGTGATGATCAAGCTCAATATGCTTGGTCTGATCATGCTAAATAGGGTTATTTGCAAGGTTTATTGCTACCTTGTCGTAATAAAATTTCATTGGACAATGGACTTAAACCCCGAGGTCCTGCAGAACAAAACCACAACATCTAAGGAACACCTTGTGCCATAGCCCGATATTCAGCCTCAGCGTTGGACCTTGCACAGAAACAAAACCACAACATCTAAGGAACACCTTGTGCCATAGCCCAATATTCAGCCTCAGCGTTGGACCTTGCACAGCAACAAAACCACAACATCTAAGGAACACCTTGTGCCATAGCCCAATATTTAGCCTCAGCGTTGGACCTTGTACAAACTGTTTGTTTCTTAGCCATGTTGCCAAATTTGCACTAAGAAAGGTACAATACCCTGTGGTGGATCACCATTCATCATGAGAGTTGACCAAGTCCGCATCAATAAAACCTCAAATATTAAGGTGTGCTGCCTTTGTATACAATACCTCAAAATTTGGTCCACAGCTTGCATGTAAGGTTTTCACTGCGCATGCATGAACTGGCTAGCAATACTTACAACATAGACAACATCAGGCCGAGTAAGATACAAATACAACAACTTTCCCACAAGTCGCTACTACACTCCATTATCTGCCTCAGACACTGGGTCACCTGTAGACTCACATAACATATAGTTAGATTCTATAGGAGTATAGGCTGGTTGACAATCTAGTGTCCCAGTCTTCGTGCGCAAATCTAAAGCATACTTTCTTTGGCTTTGTAGAGACCTTGCTTGGATTGTGCAACCTCAATGCTAAGAAAGTATTTTAGTTCTCCAAGGTCTTTGATCGCAAATTTCCTTGCTAAGTCTTCCTCTTGTTTACTGATTTTTGTTATACGATCATCTGTAATTATCATATCATCCACATATACCAGTAGCACAACAACTTTCCCATCTTGCCACTTCGTGAATAATGTATGATCAGAATTCCCTTGAGAATAACCAAACTGGACCATGGCAGCACGAAATCTTTTAAACCAAATTTTGTGAGATTGTTTAAGGCCATGCAAAGCTTTTTTTGGGCGACACACTCTCCCTTTGCAGCAAATGCAGGGGGTGGCTACATATACACCTCCTCTTGAAGATCACCATTGAGGAAAGTATTCTTGACATCCAATTGATGAAGCTCCTAAGAGAACTGAACAGTAACAGAGAGAATAACAGGGACAAACTTCAGTTTAACCATTGGAGCAAAAGTGTCTAGGTAATCAACCCTGTAAGTCTAAGTGTGGCCTCTTGCCATTAGTCGTGCTTTGTATCACTGCATTGTCCTATCAGAATTGTACTTGATAGTGTACACCCATTGGGACCCAACGACACCCTTCCATTGGGTAGCTCCACCAATTCCCAAGTGTCATTTTTATGAAGAGCTATAATTTCCTCATCCATAGCTTCCACACACTTTGTGTCCTTTACAGCTTCGGAGAAAGAGTTAGGAGCATGATATGAAGAAATGACAAAAAGGAATGAATAGTAAGAGGGTGAGACGAGAACTAGGATGGCAGTACCGGTTTCGGTATCGGTTTCGGCCAGGATCGAAACCGAAATGTACCGGTTTCGGTTTCGGCCGAAACCAGTTCAAAACATTCAAGAAGGCAAAAAATACAGTGAGCATGTCCGATTTCGGTTGGGTTTTTTGCATATTAGTCCCTATAAACTTATCGAATTGTCGATTAGTCCCTCAAATCTGACTATTATCTTAAAGATCCCTGTAATCTTCGATATTTTACAAATGAATCCCTGTAGTTTGTTGCTGTCCACAGAAAAGAATATTCTGTAGAATATTCCATCAAATGTGTGTAAAAAATCTAAAATACCTCCGTTGACACTCTCTCTCTCTCTCTCTCTCTGGGGGGGTCGAGGGAGAGGGGATCAGAGGGGGGGGGGGGTCCACCGGAGGGGGGGCGGTCTACGGCGTCGTCTCCGGCGCCAGCTCCAATCTCAACAACAACAGCATCGCCTTCGCCGTTTCCCCGTCCGACAAGCTCAACAGCGGCGGCGGACGGAGCGGAGGCAACTCCACCAATCTCTGTGTGTGTGTGTGGGGGGGGGGGGGTCGAGGGAGAGGGGATCGGAGGGGGGGGGGGGGCGGTCTTCGGTGTCGTCTCCGGCGCCAGCTCCAATCTCAACAACAACAGCATCGCCTTCGTCGTCTCCCCGTCCGACAAGCTCAGCAGCGGCGGCAGACGGAGCGGAGGCAACTCTACCAATCTCTCTCTCTCTCTCTCTCTCTCTCTCTCTATGTGTGTGGGGGGTCGAGGGAGAGGGGATCGGAGGGGGGCGGTTCACCGAAGGGGGGGGGGGTCTTCGGCGTCGTCTCCGGCGCCAGCTCTAATCTCAACAACAACAGCATCGCCTTCGTCATCTCCCCGTCCGACAAGCTTAGCAGCGGCGGCGGACGGAGCGGAGGAAACTCCACCAACAACCTCGTTGCCGTCGACCTCGCCACCGTCCACAGTCGGGGCGTCGGCGACAAGACGATCGGGATCGACGCCACCAACGTGACGTCCGTCGGTTCCGCGGCCGCGGGGTACTACGACCGGTGCACCAACCAGTTCAGGAACCTGACGCTGATCAGCTGCGACACCATGCAGGTCTGGGTGGAGTACAATGGTCGGGACATGAGGTTTAATGTTACCCTATCTCACACAACGATGGCGAAGCCCAGCACCCCGCTGCTGTCCTCCAGGATCAATCTTTTTGCAATCATAAAGGATGAGATGGACGTCGGGTTCTCCTCGTCAAGAGGCTTCCTCTTGGCATCTCATTACATCCTTGGATGGAGCTTTAGGATGAACGGGCAGGCTCGCCCCCTCAACATATCCATCCTGCCTTCCCTGCAGGAGGTCTGATGGGGAGGGGGGGACGGAGGTCTGATGGGGAGAGGGAGGGGGGAGAGGTCGACGCTCCTTGATGGAGAGGTCGACCTCTCCCCACACCCCTTTCATACTAAGGAAAACCGGAGACAAGTTCAGCTGAGAAATTTCTCTGTCCGTATGTGCTTTTGCGTTTGATGTAGCATGAGCAACAGTTGTCGGATGTAGACTGATGCAAAGTTCACCAATAGTTAGATTTACAAAATTCTGTGAAACAGGCGCAATGAAACAAACTCTAGAGGGAGACAAAACATTGTTCTCAATTCGTAGACATGTATTGAAAACATTACTCAAAATAAGCATGATATTTGCCACTGCGTGGAACAAAAGAAATATAAGTTTCCAAACAAATAATAGCAACACAATGACTTTCCCCTTCAAAGCAGTATGAGGACCAATTGATTCTGAAACATTGATGTGTGGGTACAACAGTACCCTCTGATGAGCTATCCGTCGTGCCCGTCCCACTGCTTCAACTGGCAATTGCTTTTCCAATTCATCAACCATCCATAATTGATGTTGAACAAGGCTCTTGAACTCTAAATCATTGCACATCCTCATGAGCAATTCTTTGAACATGTTTTCATCAGAATACCCAACCAATGTCAGTAGCGATTCATAAGCACGTACATAGCTCAGCCAAAGCAATACTACATTAACCAACTTGTGCAATGAAACCCTTGGATGATGGCTCAGCAGAGCAATCCTTCGTGCAGCGATCCTCCATAATACCGTACCATTCCTACTGCGCTCAGCTTGTTCTGAGAACAGGCCTGACACCAGGAAAATAACAGGGATATCCAAGGGAGAAAATCTAGAATCTATCAATGGAAAATGGACATCAAATCTAGTAGGTCTTAGTCTTTTCAGTCTAACACAAACATATGGATCCCTTGACGACACCAAACTTTGTCAAGTCTGATGGGGAGGGGGAGGGGGGAGAGGTCAATGCTCCTTGATGGAGAGGTCGACCTCTCCCCACACCCCTGCACCTCCTCGCTGCGATTGCCCTCCTCCCCTCCCCATTGCGAACGGCCACTCCACCGCGCCCACGGCCTCCCTGTGCCACACCCACAACCGCCCCTCCACCTGCACCCCCCTTTCACCGCCGACCTCCCTCACCGTCGCCCCTCTCCCCACGTCGCCTGCCAACTCTCCACCCTCACCCTCTCTCGTTCTCCCCCTCTCTCACCCCACACCACGTCGCCGATCGCCCGCCTCTCTTCCTGCTACCACCCCGTAGCCTCCCCTCCGGCCTCCACTCCGCCACCGGTCCTCTCCGCCACCGGTTGTGGCCACGTAGCCACCAACCCACCCCCGACAGCCTTCTCCTCCTCTAACACCACGTCGCACACGCCACCGCGGCAGCCCCCTGCCACCCTCACCACCTCCACACACCTCCACCACGGCAAGCCCGGCCGCTGCCTCCCTCTCCCACCACCTCTGCACCACCCCCGGACACCGCCCCCCGTCGTCGGCCTTCCCCTCCGACCATCGCCTGCCCCTAACCGAGCGGCCTGCCTGCCCGACCGCTTCTGGGCCTCCTCTCCGTACGATGACGGGGAGGCGGCCGCGGTTGGAGGGGAGAGAGGCCGGGAGGGGGAGGCCGGGAGGAGGAGGCACCCCTCTCTCTATCTCTCTCTCACACTCTCACACTTAACCCAGGGGTAAGTTAGTATTTTCATTACCTTTAGTATAAGGTAACTATAGTTTGGTTAACTGAATGAACGGTAGGGACTTAAACATGTAACGACTAAGATTACAGGGACTATTAAAACAATACTCAGAATAGAGGGACTAATCAGAAATTCACTATGTTTATAGGGACTATTATGCAAAAAACCCTAATTTTTTTTTTTAGTTTCGGACCTGCTACAGTGAGCAGGTCCCAAACGGTTTCGGTATGAGCCGAAACCGATACGTTTCAGCCGAAACGTATTGGTTTCAGCCGATACTGCCATCTATGGACGAGAATGTGTCACAAAATTAGAAATAGAATGACGAGAGCAAGCACGAGTACCCTTCCAGACAACAAGGGGAAGATCAAGATCCAGAGGTGGAGAACTGGGGTGGAAGGCCACAGGTGGACTGGTAGACACTAACTTCTTGGGGCAGCTGATTAATGGAAGGCCCTTGTTTTCATCGCGTATGCTTAGAATATTTAAGAATTGTTGAAGAAGGAGAACACAGAGGTGGCAATAGGAGTCTGAAGAAACAACACGAGTGGGAACCCTGGAGTGTACACGAGATGACGGAAGCTCCCCCTAACATGAAGATGGACAGGAAAAAGTAAGACTCTAATTCAAAGAAGGTGACATCTTTAAGGACATATTTCCGGCCAGGTTTAGGCTAGACATATGCTTTCTGGGTAGGAAAGTGCCCTAAAAAGATACACCAGACAAAACGAGGATCTTACTTGGTGGAACTAGGATTGAGACTATTAGAAATAGAAGTAATAGAAGAGAGGAAAGGAAGAAGAAAGAAGAACAAAAGGAGCGAGCATGTGTGCTGGAAACATGACATGTGTGGCCTTGACAATAGAGCTGCAGGGGGGAGGTCTCTGTCTCATCTATTTATATTATTCGGTCAAAAAGAAAGAGAATACAAAACATAAATACCCCTCATACTAGGAGTAACAACACAAATACCCTGGCCTAATGGAGAAGAGACAAATAAGAACAAAATAGGGAACAGAAATGTCCCTACTAGGAGCATTATTTTCCACACTCCCCCTCAAGCTGAGCATAAATATCATGCATGCTCAGTTTGCGCAAACATGACTGGAACTGGGCCATAGACTATCCTTTGGTGAAGATGTTTGCCACTTATTCTTGAGACTTAACATATGGCAAGTAAATTTCACTGGAATCAAGTTTCTCCCTGATGAAGCGATGGTCAATCTCAAGATGCTTGGTGCGGTTATGTTGAACTGGGTTGCTGACAATGTTGATAGTTGCTTTAGTATCACAATATAATCTCAGAGGGAGATGAATCTCAATATCGAGATCTATTAAGAAGAGCTTCAACCTCAAATCATGATATTCGGCTTTTGCACTAGACCTTGCATTCACAGTTTGTTTTTAACTCCTCCAAGCCACCAAATTGCCTCCCAAAAATAAACATTAGTAGATCTTCTATCATCCTTTGAACTTGCTCAATCTACATCTGAGAAGCTCTCAACTGTCAGTTTCTCATACTTGGAGAGCAAAAGTCCTTTGCCTGGACAGGACTTGCTGTATCGAAGTATTCTCTCAACAGCCCTCATATGTGATACTCTCGGAGCCTGCATAAATTGGCTATCCACACTCGTAGCATATGTCAAGTCTGGGCGCGTAAGACCCAAATAAAGCAATTGACCAACCAGTCTCCGATATTTCCCTTTGTCTGTATCAGACAACAATTCTCCCTCAGTATCGCACAAGTCATGGTTCATTTCAATCGGTGTTTCTGTTGGTTTATACCCAAGCTTTCCAGTTTCTTCCAATAAATCCACGGCATACTTTCTCTAATAGATATAAATCTCTTTCTTGGATCTAACAACCTCAATTCCAAGAAAGACTTAAGTTTACCCAGATCCTTGATGTCAAATTCTTGTGCTAGATTCTGTTTCAGCTTTTGGATGTCTTCTGTGTTGTCCCTAGTAATGGTCTTATTATCAACATGCATCAGTAGAAGAAGAACCTTCTCATCCTACCACTTTGTGAACAGAGTGTGGTTAAAATGTCCTTGAGAATAGCCAAAAGTGATCATTGCTTTACGAAAACAATCAAATCAAGCTCTTGGTGACTGCTTTAAACCATAGAGGGCCTTATTTAGCTTATAGGCTCTCCCCCTTCCATCAAGTCCTAGAGGAGGTTGCATGTAGACTTCTTCCTACAAAATTACCATTCAAGAATGCATTTTTTACGTCAAGCTGATAGAGAGCCCAGGAGAATTGCACAAGCGTTGATAGCTTGCACAAACTTAAACCGAGCAACTAGAGCAAAGGTCTCAAAATAATTGATTCTATAGGTTTGAGTAAATCCACAGGTAGCAAGTTGAGCTTTATATCAAACTTAATTATGTAAACCCATTTTGAACCAACCAAACTGTGTCCAGAGGGAAGGTCCACCAAGTCCCAAGTACCGTTTTTCTGAAGATCTGTTAGTTCTTCATTCATTGCTTGTACCCGCCTAGGATCTTTCACAACTTTAGCAAAAGAAGTAGGGATATAATACAAAGAAATGGTGGATAAGAAGGAATAATAAGTAGGAGAAATACAAGAGTAACACACATACTAAGAGATAGGATAACGAGTACAAGCTCTAGATCCTTTCTGAAGTGTAATGGGAAGGTCAAAGTCAGACAACAGCTCACCTGAAGATGGTGGAGAACCAGAGGACACAATAAGCTTTGGGAATGGTAGACCCGTAGGGGACCTCTTTTTGTGCCATGTGGCTTCGGAGTAGTGCTAAGGAAAATGCACAATTTGATTAGTAGTAGAATCAACCAAGGATCGGGGATCAGGATTGGATCGACTGGTCTCAAATTGATCTGGGTCAGCCGGATCAACCAATCTCGATCTGATCTCGATCCGATCCAGGCCTACTTTTTTTTTTAAGGTTCATTTGAGTTTACATGCTCGTACAGGGGTTTTTATACAAAAGTCACTTTAATTTAATTGGTTGATAGTCTCAAGGGGTCGAGGGTTTCTTCCTTCCCCTATGCTGTCCCACCCTGCAGGGTCAAATGGACGGAGGACCAGGAGGCATTGGCGACGACGACATCGGCGGTCGGTGGCAACTGGGTTGGCGACGGTGACAATAGTAGCTAAGTTCTTCTTCTTCTTCTTCTCCTCTATTTTTTTTTAAAAGTTATGTGGTGGGTAGGTGGGATTGGCCTAGGGATTGCATAGGATTAGCCTATCCTGTCCAAGATTCGAGACCAGGAGGATTGGGATCGGATTAACCTAACCAAAATCCGATCCAATCCTCCCTCCTATGGAATCAACCAGTGAAGGAGAAGACTCGAGGGACACACGGGACTTCATGAGATGAATCCGACAATGGGAGAAGTCATCAATAAAGCTAATCAAATAACGATGACCATCCTTAGAAGAAACAAGAGTGGCTCCACACATTAGAGTGCACAAGTTGAATAAGAAAGGTACTTTTTTTGATTGAATTAGGGAAACTGGTTTTACAGTTCTTTGCACACCGACAGATTTGGCAAGCAAGAACTCAACGATTGTCGACTTGAACAAACTAGATAAAAGAATTTTCAAAGACCTAAAGGACAAGTGACCTAAATGACCATGCCACAAAAGAACTCCCTTTATTTTTTCTGATAAGACTTGGCATCAACAGTAAATTGGAAAGCCGCATCGCCTATACGCTCAAAACGATAAAGGCCTCACACTTCACGACTGTGTCCAATCGTCTGCTTTGTCTGTTAAGTCTTGAACGAGAGAATGGGTTGGGAAAGAAGTTATTGAACAATTTAAAGATTTTGTAAGACTGTTAACAAAAAGGAGATTAATTGGAGGAGCAAGAATGTGAAAAATGGAGGACAGGTCCAAGGAATCATTTAAATGGATAGCACCTTTACTAGCAATAGTGATACGAGTGCCATCAGCAATTTGTAACCTTGTTTTGCCCAGAACTCAAGGAATAAGATGTAAAGTAGGAGTACTAGTCATATGGTCTATAGCCCCTGAATCTATAACCCAGTGAGTGCAAAAGAGATTGGAGGTGACATTCAAGGCCACCCCCGTAGTAACTGATGAAGTGGATGGGGTAGCATAGGTAGAAAACCCAAGTTGCAAAAAAATCTACTGCAAGTGGTCTATATCCACAGAGGAAAGATCAGACACTTGGGAAGTAGCGATGCCACCCTTCACAGAAGACGGTAGAGGGACTTCGGTTGACTGTGGATGGCGACATTACTCTTGCCTGGCTGTCCACTCGTGTCGGTTCTGAATTCCAACGGCTTTTTGTCTGAATAGAGATCTCAACAATTGTCTACGTTGTCATTGTCCTTTCCACAATATGAACAATCCATTCCAGCCTTAAGCTTCTTCTTGCTTGTGGTTTGACCAGCTTTATTAGATTTATTGGAAGTGGTAACTAGTGCTTAGTATTCTCCAACTTCAGGAACACGGGTCATCGTTCTGCCCCATTCATGGCCTTTCTAAGCCCTTCTTCATTTAGCACCTTGGAATACACTTGCTCAATAGAGAGGATCGATGCTCAGGATTTGTCCCTGTGAGCCTCAAATTCAGAGTTAAGGCTTACAAGGAACTTAAAAATTCCAGTACGCTGAACATGCTGCAAATATTGTCTTTGATCATCAGTGTAGGTTCGTTTGTACACAGCGTTATAGTCCAGTTCT
Organism: Amorphophallus konjac; assembly: GCA_022559845.1. Lineage (NCBI taxonomy): Eukaryota > Viridiplantae > Streptophyta > Magnoliopsida > Alismatales > Araceae > Amorphophallus > Amorphophallus konjac. Next base: position 158,732,298 of record CM040121.1, read on the forward strand.
TCACACTTGCTTTTGAAGACCAAAGTAGGTGGTAACACCGAGAACCCCCCCCTCTGTTTGAGATCTTGAATGTCTGTGGAAAGCTGATAAATACGAGAAACATCTTGGCGTTGTCTATGCATCTTCTCAAGAAACTCCCACTTCTCCCGAGTTGTTCTCTTCATCATGATCAATTGTTGAGTTTGAGGAATCACCGAGTTTAGGATCCACCCCATCACCAAGTTATTCTCCAAATCCCACTGAGCATGGGATGAATCATCAGATTTTGGCTCCTTTGTCTAGCTGTCAATGTAGCCATGTTCTCCGAGGAAGATACGAGCAGGGATCGACCAGAGTTGGAATTCATTTCCGTTAATTTTCCAGAAGTCATCTGTAAGGGAAGATTCTCTGTCACTGTAAAACTGGTGGGTTTCGTCATGTTGGATGTAACCTTTGCAGCAGTTGATGGTGGAGCAGAAGCATGTTAACCATTTGAGGTTGGAATGGAAACCCTGCTACTTGTAGAAGAATACATACTAGCCCACCACAAGCTTCAGAATCAAAGAAATTGGTGGTAGGAGACTCCCTATACCAAAACAAAGAGAGGGAAGATGCTGCTGCAAAACAGGGGAGCTGCAGGAAGAAGAACCCAAAACTCCGAAGACTTCAAATTCAGGCTCCTAAAACAGGTTGCAACCTAGCCTTGACACTCCTTGAAGTTCTGCCACTCAAACAAATGGATTCTGCTGAGCGAAAACCCTAGGACAAGCCTGCTGTGCCATCTGCTAGCCGCCAGACCCTAAAACAGAGCACTGGCGATAAGAGAAGGATGTCGCAGACAGGGATGATGGTTGGAGATCTCCTCTACGTCATCCACAACTCCCACCCGCTCTGATACCATGTAGATTTTCTAGGGATGCAGGGAGAGAGATGAGAAGAAGAGAAACCACAGGGTTTGGGGAGAACAAGGTGCGGCCAAGCTCAGGCCAATTTCACCCTAAAAACCTCTTATATATGCTTTGACATAAATACACTTGTGGTTGTGCCTAAAATACCCTTCATCATGAGGAGATAACAGTGGCATAACAGCAAACATGTAAAGAGCCTGAAACAAACCAATAGACAAGGACAAAACTACCCCTCTGGTCTACAATTCCCATCTGAAATTCTGGCAGCTGAAGCTTGAAACATGTACTATTTACACCCCCTTCCCTCTTTCATCTTTGTTGGGATCTTGGATTCCTTCCCTTGACTGGTTGCTTACAGGCTCAATTTTTATGGTTGGCTTATGTTTTCAGTGCTGTTTCACCTGTTGTCTTGTGAAACTTTGCTTTATCTAGCAGAATGAGGTGTACTTTACCCATATATGTGATCGAACATCATTACAATGGTAAAAGGTTCCAACTGTTTCACTACAATAAAAAACAGCATATCATTCTACATTCTTACTAATATCCTGCTCCTATAATCAACTCCAACACCCCCCCAACACACACACACAAAGAAAACAAAAAAGAGAAGAAGAAGAAGAAGAAGAAGAAGAAGAAGAAGAAGAAGATTCTGCTTCTATCCCTTTTCGCTTTGGAAATATTTGATTATTTCTTTGGAAGAAATGAAGTAAATATCTGTAAGTTAATGTAAATGCATCAAAGAAATTCCTTTACTGGCAGTTATAATGCTATGTTTTTTTTTTGTTTATAGCATCCCCCACTCTCTTTTTGGGTTTCTGAAACCATATGATCTTTTCGAACTAGTGAGTAATATTTTGGATAATTTAATCTAAGATTTATTTTTCTGTTTTGACCCAGTAACAAATAATTTTTGTTTTTATTATCTACCTTTCCCACCATCCAATTTTGAATTGGACGGTGGGACAGATTCTAGATGGCTTTACTTTCCATATAGTAATTTTTTGCATCTCAAATAATTTATGCCTATATTTTTTGGTTTCCTGGATGTTCTTATGCAAATGTTGAGGGTCCGTTATTTTAACAATTCACTGTGATGTATGTGCCAATTTTGGATGTCATTTCTTTATTCTTAATTCTGTGTGCCTCCTGGCTGTTTGAACTAGAGGCTAGAATTTCTTAGGATTTAGATGGTGACGACAGTTATATTGACTTTTAGGATTTCCTGAAGAAAATTTTGGCATTCAAGGATGAGGCCATTGGCAGTAGTGGTTAGTTGGATTGCCATTTTAGTATGTTTAGATGTGTTCTGTCAGTTTCAGTATTACCCATATAAAATTAGAGACTTGTGGGAGATCTCTATCTAGCCGTTTCTAGAGAGAGAAGCTCTAAGTTTTCCTGATTTCAGTCCTCTCTAGTGGGCTTGCGTCTTGGGGCTCAGGGATGCCTCCGGCCGGTCGCCGAGGCTCTCTGGGCCCGGCCTGCTTTCGGTGTGGAAGGAGGGGCCACTTTTGGCATGCCTGCAGGGAGCTGTTGAGCCACGCGGCGGTGGGGAGGGTCGTTGAGGGGCAGAGTAGGGGCTCATACGCCGGGGTCGTGAAGTCTGTGGGGCCAGATCCTAGGCCTCCAGTGGCCAGGGGGGACCTCCTTCACGCCGGGGTTTTCCCTTCTGCAGACCGTTTGGCATGGCTAGGGAGGTGTCTTTGGATCTCCCCTGGCCTAGGGGTGTAGAGGAGGCCGTGAGGGGGCTGCTGTAGGAGAGGTGGCCAGGGGGTGGTCCGTGGGTGGTCAAATGGCTGCATTGGAATGGCCTTTTGGCCACCGGTTCCTGCCTAGAAGCGGCTCAGGCGGCGGTGGCAAGCGGGGTGCTGGCCTGCGGAGGATCGTTCATGCGGGTCCAACCATGGTCGGTTGAGCGAGGGACTTACCCAACCCTGGCAAAGTCAGAGCTCTGGGTCAAACTGGTGGGGGTGCCCTTGCCACTTTGTGACGAAGCTGGCATGACATTCCTAGTGAAGGCTTTTTTAGGGTGAAGGCCAGATCTTTGAGGTTGCTTCCGGAGGGCCATTTGAACTGTGTGAAGGTTATCGTGGAGGCAGCGTCCCCTCAGTATGCCCCACCGGTCATCATTGTTGACGTCGGGAGGGGGGGGTGAGTTCGTTGTCCAGGCGTCTATCCGGCTAGAGGCATAGGGGCGGCTAGGGCGGCGACCACTTCCCCTAGGGCAACCACGTGCTTCTCCGGTGGTTGAAGACAGCCTTTGGGCGGGCGGTTCAAATTCGAATTCGAGCCGCCCTGCCTTTGGCTTTGGCCTGGGCTCGGATGTGCCGGTCTCGACTGCCGGGTTGCGAGGTGAAGGCTGGTTCGGGCAGTGGTCTGCCTCTTCGTGGCGGGCCGACTTATCTGCATCCGGTTAGGCTGGCTTATGGGGCCCGATAAAACCCGACGTATCCTTTCTCCCCCGCCCTAACCCTAGTGGGGTGCAGGCGGAGTGCAGGGACTATGGCGTGAGCACATAGGGGACTTCGTCCGGCTGCCATGCCCCTGGTGGCAGGGCTCAGGTGACCTCCTATCTCCTGCAGGTGGTGGGGCTTTTTGCTGAGCTCTTGGCAGAGCGTGACCCTACGAAGAGGAAGGCGGTGGCTGTGGATCTAGAGCGCCGGGGGGGGGGGGGGGGGGCGCACAGTCTCTTCTCTGTGGGTGGATGGGGCTACTGGAGGGACGGCTAGACCTGGGCTATGCCAACAGGTGTAGGGCTGGGTCCTTTTGCAAAGGTGCTGCAGATGCTCTTTGCGCTGGAGGAAGGCTATGGCGAGACTGAGACAGAAGCGCCTGCAGATTGGCGCTGCTAGCCTCGGTCTGGCTACGTTTGATGAAGGCTTCAGGTTTTGGCCAGAGCCGAGGAGAGGTCCGTCAGCCGCCGTCGGTCAAGCGATGGTATCTTCTGGTGGTTGGAATTCTGGAGGGGGGGGGGAGATCTTCAGGCTTTACCCTCCCTATATTTCATGGTCAAGGAACAGGTTGGGTCCTCGCCCCCGGGGAAGGCGGTCCCGGTCAGCTCGGGTCTGTCGCCAGCCGTCGCCGACTGGAGCCCTGCAGAGGATGACATGAACTGGCTGCTCTGCCTGCCATCTCTTTTTGATGAGCAGGCTAGGCAAGAGCTAGTGTGTAGCAGAGGAGGGGCAGTGATTTGTCTTCCTACAGCGGTATCTGAGGTGCCTCAACATCTGGGTGGGCTCATTGGGGCGGAGGCGAAGGCGGCAGGATTGTTGCTGGATGGTGTCAGCGAGCAGGCACTCCTGACTCTGCCGCCACCACCCAAGGAGTCGGAGAAGGTTCTGAGAAGCGCGCAGGTTCAAGTCCAGGACCCCATCGGGGGGGGGGGGGCAGCTGCTAATGGGGAGGGCGAGAATAGCCTCTCCAATGAGGAGGTCAAGGAAATTTTAGCGAAGGTGGGGAACTTCATGGGGAACCAAGTAGTTGAGACCGCTAGCCTGGTTGGAGTGTCTTATGCTGGTGTGGATATAGGCATGAAGACATCTATGAGTTTGATCCAACGTAGATGGCAAGCAGACATAGCGAGGAAGACGAAGGCGGCTAAAGCCAACAAAAAAAGGTGGCGGAGTAGGCGATAGAGGATCTAGGCAGGAGGGTTTGGTTTTTTGGTCAGGGTGGAGGGAGATGGTTGTTGTCTGTTTCAGGCCTATATTTGGGTGATTTCTGCTGGCTTGTAGGGGTTCTTTGGTGGTTGGCCTTTTGTTTGTGTTTTTGCTTGGGGGTTAGGGGGTCTGCGGTTTCTTGGCTCTCGGGGCAGAGTTCTTTCTGCCGCCTTTTGTATTGGGGAGTTATGTGGGAGCCCTCCCCCCCTTGTATATCCTCTTTTCTTTTATATTTACAGTGGTACTACCCACTTTAAAAAAAAAATAGAGACTTGCTCAGATAAGATTATATGCAGAGGATTTTTTTTTTCTGGAACAACGGATTGTTCTTTCCCTATGGGAAACAAGTTTACCTAAGAGAATGTTTTGATAACCACTTTGATATCTGATTTTGAAGTCTGATACATTTGTCCATCATTATGGGACGAGTTTTTCACTTTGTTTTGGACCGTTCGTTATGGAAGATGGTGTCTTGGTTTCTATTAATTTACCTCTCACTCATTGCATAGGTGGTGCCCCTCCACCCACTCACACCCCCCAAAGAAAAGAAGAAAAATTGAGCACCTGGTATTAACAATTCATTTTATGCTTTTCTTGCATTTATTCTGCAGGATTAATGTGTGCTGAACTGCTAAGCTATGAAAGTATAATCCCGTGCTGTTCCTGGCTGACTGGGCACCTTAAGAGGGAGTTTCAAGAGGTGGTCTTTTGGAGCTCAAGGTGCATTTGGCTAGGAGATTGAGAAGAAACTCCGGCTTTTACGAGTCCTTTTCATCAGATCTTGTTTCTTTTTTTCTACTGCTAACGGAGTATCAAAGAGCAAGTTGGTTCAGAGCTTATGATGCTTCGGTAGAGCAACACTCGTACAAGGGTGGGTGGGGGTTGGACTGACTGTGGTATTTCATTAAACACATCAAAAGGGTATTGCTCTTTTGTTGGGTGTTTTCTTCTTAGTTAATTTAAATGAATTTTGCATACCGACTGATGTTATCACTTCTGGATAAAGTAATGGCTGCGGCTGATCTTATCTGGTATACAGAGTCAGAGCTCAGCATCATCATACTCTTCGTCCATATATCAGAATCCAGCCTTGACCTTTTGCCCCTCTCGTCATACAAGATTTTTATAGATTCTAAAAGAGGATGGATGAAAATATCTGTGCTTCCACTGGGTATTATATTGATTTTCCTAGGTAAATCAACTCGTCGCTATATCATCAACAGTGCACTTTAAAAAGTAGTATCTGGATATGCAAACTAGCTGACATTTTTTTCCCAGAAGAAATTTGGGAGGCCTGTTTTTAATTGCATATGCAAGAGCTTCTTGCCCCTGCAGTTCTACACCGCAATTCATCATGGGTAGGACTCATCTTTCCCGTTGGCTATTGCGATTCTCCTTGATTGTTGTCAAGCTTGCGGGATGACTTTCATTGACCATGTCCTATGCATTTCCAACATGGATGATTCCTTATTTTTGTTCGCCCTAAAGAAGGATCTGCAATAGGATGCACGAACCTTCAAATACTTACCCGCATCATCATCATAAGCATTGTCATCATAAAATCCTGTTTTGTTGAATGTAAATCTGTTTTGTGACTTTGAAGACAAAATTTAACTTCATAAATTCCCCCCCCCCGCATTTTCAGTTCGAATTTTATATAGTCAGACGGAGGTCTAGTTTAAGCCAGTATCCGTTGAATATGTTTGTTATTTGTCTAGGATGTACGTAAACGATCTTTCTAAGTTCAATTGGTTCCGGTCCTTCTACTTGTCTGCGGCTGTAGTGGGTGATATATCTCGGGATGGGACACCGTAGTTCCGATACAAATGGAACGCCGTCTGCATAGGCTGTTTTGAACTTCTTTGGGACCTTTGGATGGTAGATAAGCAAACCAGCTGAAAGTAAGGAACTTCAGGTTCTCTTTCCCTGCAAACTTATGTACTGTGAAGACTCTGTATATCTTTTGCATTTTCAAGATTTAATCCTTACAAACTTCGAGGTTGCATGTTTGCACTCCTAGCGTCAGATTTTTTGTCGTCTTAATAATAATGTAACCATTGATTAGTCTCGCTTGGCATTGCCTCTCTGTCCTTTGTTCTTCAGTTAGTGTTGTTGTTTTCTTCGTGTCTTCAAAATTGATTTATGAGGTTTTTGTATCTTAAGGATTTGATCCTTGCAAAATCCACGGAATTGTTTTGCTCTCTATCGTCAGATTTTGTCATTTTTTAATAATTTTGACTGTGGTTTAGATTTGATTCTGTTGTCGAAATTATCTCCATCATACGTAGTGGAGCATGATTTGATAAGGAACCGAAAACCTGTCTCTGTCGTTTCCCTCTCCTTCCCTTCTCCATGATTCCATCTCGCAGTCCAAGTATGAGCTAGCAAAATCCTAGCGGAGGATCCCGCACCCTCCCCCGACATGGGGGTGGTGGGGGTGTACCACTGTAGCACTGCCGCAGGTACTAGTTGGTCAAGATATTGTAATTACCATAACTGTTGCATTCAGGCAGATCTGTTTGAGCGAGACACTGGATGGATGGCCTCTTTTGACTCTAGTTTTCTTCTTTAATTCACTCCACACAGTTTAGAGAACAAGATGGTTGTCAGAGTTAATTTCGACAAAGCTAGGTCCAAGGGAGAGCGCGGGATCCTATAAATGCCGCGTGATGGAAGCCGCTCACGCACACCCATCTCTCCTCTTCTTCTCCCCCTTTTCTTTCCTTGTCTAATTCCTCAGCGTTGGGTAACCGAGTAGTCCTTCCCACGCTGCTCCCTGTAGCCTCCATCTTTTAGGGTTCCTTTTCCGGGAAGGTAAGTCCCATGTGGTGCAATATTCTCCTCCTCATGTGGGCGCTGTTGACGGCCATGGACACTGCGCATGCCCAGGGATCTGTGTCGTACTCGACAAGTGATGGTAATTGCAAGTCTACCACCTTGCTTTGCTCATACGTTTTACAGATTATTATTTTTTTTTTTTGGGGGGGGGGGGGCGGTGTTGGTCTTTAATTTTTCTTTTGACGCGAATATCTTGTATGTCTTCGCTACATCAACATTCTATTCTTGGTGTAACTGTTGGTCAAGAATTACCCCACAATGAATTGGAAGCCTTCTGGGAATGTACTTGGTTAATGGCTGTATCAATCTCTCTTTAAATACTTTTAACTATGCCCGTAACCTGGTCATGCACGAGATCGAACACCTTCGACTGTTGGTAAACAAATGAGATAGTCGTTACTGTGGGGTTCCGTAGTTAGGGGACTACATCCGATGCATCTCTCTTTTCAACCGTTGAAGAATGGAACCCATGACTCTGTTTAATTCCTTAAGTCGTAGGTTACCTGTATAACTAAATATGTTTCCACTATTCGTTTTTGTAACCATTGAAACAGAAAAAACATCTTGTTCTATCTGTTTCATACAGAATCATGACAGAGAATGTTATTTCGATATTCTCACTGTCTAGACGGCCGTACATATTATCAAAGATCTTAAATTTTTTTTTTTTGTGAATTAAATCCTAAAGCTACAAGATACGATGACCATTTGGTAGTTGACTAAGTTTCAGGGAATATAGGAAAAATGGAAAAAAAAACGGCATAAGTAGTAGAGAGTAGACATATCCTTGTTTATTGACTGACTTAGATTTTTCTTAAAAGTGTTTTAGCCAAGAGGTGAAATTTGTATTTTGATTGTCGTTTCTTTCTCGTGTAGGAGAGAAACAGAATTCATTATTTTGTATTTTGAAAGGAAAGTCTCTCGTTTAACCTACAACGTATCACTTTTGTATGTCATAGATCTTTAGATCTATAGCTACCTCTTTATATTTTATACACATGATTAATAAATGAGCTTTTTTACATAAAAAATATTGTTAAACAAGAATTTATAAAAAAAATAATTCCTGCAAATGTATTAACGAGTATATCTGAATTATGTAAAAATATCATATTTATTTGTATACGTATCATTTCATTTTTATCCAAAAATTGTAAAAAAAATGTTTAAATAATATATATATATATTATTTGAATTAATTCAGTGATATTTTTACGAATATATATTTAAGAATATTTTTTTATAAATTTATTTTTAAATATAATTTTCATGTAAAAATCTCTTATTTAACATTTAAAAGTTCTGCTACTTTTGTTATAATTACAGAGTACAAGTTCCTCTCTCTTATAGGAAGACACACTTTTCACTAGTCGGAAAGATTTTATAGCGGGGAATAAAAGATACCTTCCTACCAACACACTCGCGTAGGGAAACGTTTTTTCTACAAATTATGAAACGAGTCCTGAGCATTTAAGTTTCGTTTCTGTTTCGGAACAACTCAGACTTCAAAGGCTATTATCCATCCTACCTCAAATGATGTGGCCTAGTTGTGACGAACATTATTAGAAGCGATTTAAGCTTCTTTGCCTCTTGTGGTCGTCCTAACTTCAACCCACTTAAATTCTAAAGCTTTAACACATTTGACTCTCAACCAAGGAGCTGCAGCGTAAAGCAGTACGAATCACCTGCCAACTGGTTCAATAGTTACCTCAAGGTGATCAAATATTTCATAGTTATTCAGGCCACATCTTGATGTGTCTGATGCTCACAATTGTGAACAATCGCACGTACACATGCCTGCCATTGCGTCTACTGTCCGGAAACAAACACATTTCCAATCAACCGGATGCACTCTACCAGCCTTGGCTGATCTTGGCTCACCGGTCTGTTCTGCTCATACCTGTGAAAATTTTAGCTGAAAAAATAAGCATTTTGCATAAGCAAAAACTGGAAACCACACCAAGAGGCTAAAATTTGAATGATGCAACATATGAGAAGATGACTAGTACAGAAGGTGCTTATAATGCACTCGAAAAACCAAGTTCACAAACAATGTCATCAAATTTTACAAACATCAATAAGTATTTAACAAATTATGATGCATAGTTAATGCATTACTCGAATAGATTGCTATCTGGTAGGGTACAAAAATATATCATGATTCAAGAATAACAACATAGAATTATGCCTTTCAATGTTCACATCTGAAGCCAGTAGGAATTCATCGGCACCAATATCAGGTAGTGGGATGAAAAATATCCATACGTACACCAGAAGAAAGAAATGTATTAACAATTTCATCAAATTTTATAAACACCAGCAAGCATCTTTGGACCCTCCTCCCAACAAGTATAACCTTGCATTGAAGCATGCCCAATTTCATTTCCCCGAAGCATGCACTACTTTCTGTCCAATCAGATTACCCAAAACCATGATACAATGGAGCCTGCTGCCAATCCAAGGACAAGAAATAGCACAATTGCAATTCCAGCAATCTCAGCATGCTGTATTGGGACAGATTTGGGAGCGAGAATCATCAGGATGCTAGTCAAATATCCATTTGTTAGTCCCAGTAGACATGTCAGTACCGTGACAGGTATTTCTGCCTGGAAGAATTTGGGTCCATGCAGACAACCAAGAAAAAGCGGAAAAAACAGCAGCCTTGCAATGCAGCCAGCAACAGCAATGTTTTCACTGTGGAGCATATAAATAGCAGTAAGGGACTTGCCAACCAGATCAAAAATATTGTAGCCAGTAATCAGAATAATTGGATACCAGTCCTTAAGGATCTCTGAGTGCACATCTTGTGTAATGTACCCTGGAAATATGGAGAGAGTTACAACATAGATTAGGAAGATTCCGAACCCAAACCATTTGATTCTTTCTATAATTCCCCACAAGGTTGATCGCCAAGCAGATCCAGTCAGGGAACCTTTCTCACTTCTCTCCTCGTTCAAAGCCTGAAGTTTAATGTCCTTGTAGTATTTAACAACTGGAAGCCTATCTGCTACATTATAGCAGACCAAACAGATTGCCATGATGACAATGCTGACAGCAAAGTAGAGATTTGCACTTTTTCTCAAGCCGTATGCATCTTGTGGAAACATTGCCTTGGTTAGAATCCTCATGATCGAAACCAGGACCCCTGGAACACAAAGTTAACATTTCAGGAGAATTATCATTCTAGAAAGGTAAGTAAACTTTATTCACAAGCTGACTAAATGACAATAAGAAAATTGTGGGGTTTTGCCTGTTTATTCCTATTCCAAAATCATCTCTTACAAGTACCTATGTCTAGTAATTTTTTTTTTTTTTTTTTTTGGGGGGGGGCAGCATTTGGTTGCCTATGACTGAGGACCAATTGAGATCTCCACGGAAAGAATAATACCAAGGTGTTTCAAGGGTTACATATTGAGAAGGAAATAATACAGGATGTACCATGCAAGAACTTTAAGTTGGTTAGTATCACCATAAACAGATTTCAATGAGCAGAAAAGGATTCGAAACAAAATAAAGATTGTTTCAAAGACTTCTCATGCAGCAGCAGCAGCAGTTCAGAAATATGATAGTCAGATGTCTCCAGATTGAGAGTAACAACACAAGAGTTCAAGTGCTCCGAATTTTACCACATGCAGTCTGCTGGAGTATATGTCAGAGCACAAGGATTCCATCTTCTGGTGAAGTCCTATTTATGTTGAAAATATTTGCTTCAGGGCCATGCCTTTTATTTATCAGTGGAGTAGGCATATCCTTGCTATTTCTTTCTTTTTTTCCACCAATACCAAGAGTAAACCCACCCACCCAGGATCAAGCCTGAATAACCGGTAGCCTGAGCCACAGGCAGGCTAAATCTCTCTTGAACAGTGGGCCCCCCTCAGCCCGGCGAAGTCTATGAGGTCAGAACTCACATGAAAACCATGCTGGGGAGCAAATTCTAAGGTAGGCTGATATCTTGGTTCTGATTTTCTTTCATTCTGAGGTTCAGGAATCTGTCTTCACCTCTTTGGCTGCACTTCCTTTAACTATTTAATAAAACTGGTGGCATTGCACAAGTTCCTTAGAAACAAAAGTTGCCTCTAAATAGATAACCATCTTCCATCATTTCATTTTCCTTCTGTAATTTGCTAAGTTTATACTTTATAGTAGTGATAGATTTCAGGGGTCACTGTTGTATAGAAGGATTGTTTTGGAAATGCAATCTTCTTAAGGTATCAGGAATACTGAAATGGGGATCTAGTCAAGCAACTAGGAAGGGTATGCGAGGCCATTTGGGTCTGGAACAGAGTATTAAGCCAAATCAAAGTAATATGCACAAAGTTGGATTCATGTTGTGGGTGACAGTTAAATGCAAGCTGACTGACTGGACGATGCTTGAAGGAGAGGATGGGGTCCCCACATTCTAGCCTTTAGCGCTTAAATAGCCCTGGAGGGACCACCGGAAGATGGCCAGGCGCTCCAGGACTTTTGAGCGGTGACTGCCTGAACATGACAGGTGCCTCATCCCTCGACTCCCGCACCCATCGCTTCGACTCCCATCCCAAAACCGGGCGGCAAAAATTCAAACCCCCCCCCCCCCCCCCCCCGTGCTCGTACAACAAAAAGATGCAGCAACAAGATTTGAAATGCCACACTGTTATTTAGGTTGTATGCTCACAGAGCAGGCTTGTCCACCCTGACAAAGACGAGTGTCCACATCGGTCTCTGATGTAGGAACAACCATCCTCTCAGGGGTAGTTTGAAGCATACCAGCCGAGGACTGAACAGAGCAAGCGACCAACCAATATTCCTACTCCTCAGCCACCTCGCCGAGCACGAGCCAACCAAGGAGTGAGGGGCAGTGATGAGGCCCTGGGATGAGTGGCCCAATCTGCCTGCTTTATGGGGCAATGAACATGTCCAGTCCACCGCCCAGGTCCGACTCGAGCACACAATTGCATACCCACTTCTCCTTGGTCCCATATCAGAGATCACATTTCTCTAGTCGCGGGGACCCCCTATACAAAGACAAATGCTCAACCAGGTATAGAGATCTATACAAAAGGCCTTAAATATCTCTTCCGGCCTCTCTATTAGCTCAGTTCTGAGTTGACCATAGGAGGGTCTACACCCCCACCCCCAATCGATTGGGGGTCCCACTAACGGTTCTCAAGCTTTTTCAAGATCTCGAACTTGAACCTCCTCATCCTCAAAGGCAGTCGGGCCCTAGTCGGTCATGGATCTATTGTTCCCCGTCTGGCATCCCCGAGACTTGTGACACATCATTGTGTAGAGGCCTAAAATGGGAATCAAGATTAATCCCACATCGGTTATTGAGAAAAAAATGTGTATTTATAAAGTCAATCTTCACTCAACCCAAGAGGCATCTTTTGAAGGACAAAACCCATCTCCACTCTGGGGACAATACCTCTTGGTAGGCACAAAAGTTTTCTCGCAATACTGGTGTTGTTTGTGGGAACCCTAGCCTATTAGCACATGCTCACCATCTCAAGCATGCTGTGTAGAGACCTAAAATGGGGCCCAAGATTAATCCTACATCAGTTGTTGAGAAAACAATTGTATACTTATAATGTCGGTCTTCACTCCTTAATCTAAGAGAGGCACCCTTTAAAGGATAAAACCCCACCTCCACTCTGAGGACAATTCGTCTTAGGGGCCGCAAAAAGTTTCTGGCAACAATGTTTGTTAAGTTTCTTGACCTTCTCTGAGTCATTAGCAAGATAGACTGCATAATAATTTATGTTCCTAAACATTTTGAATAAACTTTAAGCCACTCTTTGTTTCCCCAGCAGTGATGATTCCAGGGACCATTTGCCATAGATAGACCATAATTTACCTCGTAATGAAAAAAAAAACAAAAAAGAAAATAGATTGACATGTATGGGGGTCCTTCTTCAAAGACATCAGATCAAACAAAATCAACAAATAAAGTGAAGTAATATATTGATAATTTATAAATAACCGTAAATTAAGAAAGAAAAAAAGGATTTGCATCGGATTTCTTCATTAGTAATGATAACCAGGACTGATAATAGAAAATCCAGAGGACCCATCTGAGTCTCCTGAAAATTTAAGCAGTTGACAAGGGATTAGAATGTGAACCAGGACCCATCACATGAACAGATCCATGTAATCATTGTGGTGAAGTAGGAGCCTCCCCTCCCCACCCCAATCAAAGAACCCCGTCCTCATGTGGTGTGTATTAAAGGAGTTAAATTGTATCAGCGTCAGATCGGAAAGATGGGTTCTTTTTGTTCAATTTCTTTTTGTGAAGTTACCAGAGGCGGCGGTGCCAGCGACGACAGCCTGCATGTAGCGCTCGGGGAGCTCCCCCGCCGCCCCGATGACACCTCCCTGGACGAGGGCGTCGGCGACGCCGGAGACGGCGACCGCGACGACCGTGGCGTCGTAGGCGCCGTAGAGGCCGCGGTGGCCCTTGACGTAGGCGGCGTCGAGGAGGGGGACGACGAGGAGGCAGAGGACGAAGAGGAGGAGGCCGGAGTTGGTGCGGACGGAGGCGCCGGAGCGGTGGGCCCACCAGCCCACCATGACGACGAGGAAGGCGAGGGCGCAGAGCATGTAGGCGAGGGCGAAGACGCGGTCAACAGGGGCGGCGGGGTAGAGGTAGGAGAAGTAGTCGACAGCAGTGATGAAGGCGTTCCACGGGAGGAGGAAGCCGGCGCCGAGGGTGAAGTAGATGGCGTAGGCGAGGTGGAAGCTGTCCGGCGGGGGCGAAGGCCGGCCCAGGCCCAGGAGGAGGGCCCCCTCCGTCCCATCTTCCTCTCCCGACGGCCCCTTCTCCGCCACCACCACGCCCATCTCTCTCTCTCTCTCTCTCTCTCTCTCTCTCTACTGCTGTCTCTCTCTTCCCCCACTGCTGTCTCTCTCTTCCCCCACCCACCCCAGGTCCCCAACTGAAGAAGAAGGAAGGGTGGAGAGAGAGAGAGAGAGCGAGAGAGAGAGCGTCCACCCTCTAAAAGGCTTTTTCCTCGTAAGCAGAAGGGGAGAAGATTTTCGAGCAGATCAGGGTGGTATTTTTCTGGCTTTTTATGGATACGTGGATACAGATGATTGGTGTTTGCACGCTTGTGTGAAGTGAAGATCACATCCCATCCCATCAACCCCAGCGAGAGCCCTCCCTGTGAGGCGTGTAGGACCCGCGACAACGGACAGGTCGGACCGGTTGACCATGCTGTGAGAGAGAGAGAGAGAGAGAGAGAGAGAGAGATCGGTGGTATTTATTTCTCCACATGTGCAGCAGCGAAATTCCTTCCCTTACTTTATAATTATTGTATTTTGATCAAGCAGACTGAACAAATAGTATTTACTTATAAACCTGAATGTTTAAGGCTACCAAATTAATTGGTGCCAGTTTACATAATTATGTTGTTTTCCTGACTAGATAACGAGCCTCAGAGTTAGCATGTCCTACTTACATTAGTTGATAGTAATTTTCGTACCTCTGAGCATCAAGATTTGTCACGTGGTTCGAATCTCACGTACCGATTTTCTTGTGATATGATACGATATAATCATTACTGCGATGTATCGTAATTCGAACTATTATCGTGTCACTATTGCCACAAGCAAAACTCAACTGTCTCCGTTGAAACTCACTTGGTTGGACCGTGTGCATATCATGTATCGATCGTATCGATTTTTTTAAATACGATCCGATACATCTTATATCGTACACATCGGATCGATCCGTCGAATCATGATGATCATGGACTTACATTTATCTACTATAGTTCTGATTCTCCGGTGGTGGGTAGTTTGTTCACCTTTAACGGCATTAATGATATTCACTGCATCTCCTTCCATGATCATTTGGGTATGGAACTGTCTTTGCCAACTAGCTCACATTCCAGTAGCATGTACTATGTCGATTCTGTAGTGTGAGGATAGATTTCACAGTATGAGTTTATGTTGCGAATTTTCCTAGCAAGCGATTCATTTATTTTGAGGACAGGGCATTTCTGAATATCCTCCCCCCAAAAAATTTGCACTGAAGGAGAAATTACCTTCATTAGTGATGAATGCCAGAGTTTTTGCCAAAGAATGTCCTCCTCTGAGGACGACGGAGGAAGAAATTGTTGCTTTAGGAAACTGTAAGTAGATTTTGTGTTGAGATGTCCATCTTCAGCCCATTTCCATATGGGTGAGTCTTCTACCTGCATGAATTCTTCTTGCAAGACAATTGAGAGAATGTTCTTTGCTCTATCTTCAAGAAATAAATCTCCTATAAAATTTTAATTCCAGTTGTGAGCATTCA
The DNA here is from genome assembly GCA_022559845.1 of Amorphophallus konjac. Classification (NCBI taxonomy): domain Eukaryota; kingdom Viridiplantae; phylum Streptophyta; class Magnoliopsida; order Alismatales; family Araceae; genus Amorphophallus; species Amorphophallus konjac. The sequence goes on from CM040121.1 coordinate 158,747,954, forward strand.
GAAGTTTGTGGACGTGACGTAGGTGCTTATCACCACCTTCCTAATTTAAGTTCGACTCTGGCTCAGTAACATGTGTACGATTCCGACGGGACTAAATCCGACACAACCTTCTTTCCGTTGCCGTCCCGGATCTTGCTCACCTAACCAATACGAACTCTCTGAATTTCCATAATCGTGGTTGAATATGACTAGATGTGCCTCCTATTCCGCCCTCAATCATGACTAGGGCCATATCTCTAGCACTGCACATCTATGGACATCGGGGCCTATGAATGAGACAGGACACGAACTTCACCAGATATGAAACAACTGCTCATTCAACCCACAACTTCTTTTCTCCTCCACTAGTCGCTAACCTAAGTACCGGAGGATTCTCTCGGGGTGCCTTACCTTGGACTGAACTTTTTGAAAGACGGTTGTTGCCTTCGGTGCCCTACGACACCACCTAGCTCCCCGTGTTCGCTTCACCCTAGCATCGGATGAAGGACTCGCGCTTGATGCTCCACTCCGAGCTCAATTCCCCACCAACCCAAGCTCTCTTGCTCAGTCCCAACAACAAATACTAAGTGTTACATAACACTTTGATGTTGTCTGTAGGAACTTGACAGGAAGGCATGGCACCATGGAAAGCCACAGAGTGAGCCAACACCGACACTGAGGTGCAAATATCTACCACTGAACTAACTCCCGTCGAGAGAGTGTGGAACGTGAATTTTTATTAATTTATTTATTTATATTTTGGGGATTTCTCTTATTTGTATTTATTGATTATTAGGCGTGCCAGTTACATGTGTGATGATTTTATTGTGCGCTCGACCTGACTTGGTCAGTCGATTGTGAAGTCCGAGTCGGGACCGGAAGTCCGTCATACCATAAAGGCTATGACGTTAATTACGCCCTTCATAGGAAGGACAACCCTTGATTAAACGCCAAAATAGGAGGCCGCTAAGGGCGGCTGAAAAAGATAGTGCGTGATATTGAAATTCTTGTTATTCTAAGAATGTAATTGAATAGACGACATGTTATTAAATCAACATGACCTCCTTTTATGTGGGTCGTGCTTGATAGAGATAGGACACCGTCCACGCAGTGGCGGGATGGGGCCTGGACAATCATCGGGGACATATCCCCCTTTCAGGTTTATCATCCGGCCAGGGGCCTCGAAGTATTTATCTTCCCCGAAGGATCGAGCCGGATGGGAGGTGCATGACATACGCTTCCCGGAGCTTGTCGGGGTTAAAGCGTCAATCGACCTTTTGGCAGTATTTCCCCTTAATCTGGATTATGCCCAGGGGGAAATAGGCTATCATCCACGGAGTGCCGGGATGAAAGCCAAAAGTAGAGAGAGAGGCCAAACCTCAAGAATTACGTATGTCTGCCACGGGGCAATGTTCGATTTTTCCTTAGGGAAGTCGGTGGAACTCATGCAGGGGCAGAGCCCTCCCGAGCTAAAGGGGTTATTTCATGAATTCGATACGGGACATCGGAATGCAAGGGAGTCTGACTCCCTTTAAATTTATCCCTGGGACAGGTCTGGTGACTCATAGGTATCCCTAGATGGGTCTGATCAAGGTATCGGAGGTTCAATTGGATGGCAGGGCAGCTTCTCGGCGCAGCTTAAGTGTGGACATAGGTTCCCGGCGCGAAACAAAGTGACAAGGGGGGTTCCCGGCGCGAAAACCACCGCGTCGGGAAGGGTTCTTCATAAGGCACTATTCTAGGCGCCGGGAAGCTGGCACCAGGGAGGTTCTCGGCGCGCCAATCACTGCGCCGGGAAAGGTTCTTCATGGGCACTGTTCTGGGCGCCGGGAAGCTGGCATCAGGGAAGTTCTCGGCGCGCCAGGGGTGGATGGGTTCTCGGCGCCAGAAGGCTTGCACCGAGAGCATTTTACCTATTCTACTGTGCGTGGTGCCGAGAGATATAATGGCGTCGGGATGGTTTCTGAGTGTTTACGGCACTCTGTTTCTTGGGTTTCTTGGCGATTCAGGGGTTTCTTGATGATTCAGGCCAAGGTAAAGAGGTCAGGTGAGGTCAAAGTGAATCAACTCATCAGATTTGAACTGGATTGGGTTTAGGTTCCAAAGGAAGGCCAAGATCGAAGAGGAATTTAGAGAAGATCAGGGTCTAGAGAACCCCTGTCACCAGTGTCGTGCAAAGTCCCGAGGACAGCTTAATGTCGACTTTCGTCATCCTGGAAGAATTTTGGCAGCACCTCCCCTGGACTTAGCATTTGCCAGGGAATGATAGACAATCACCCATGGAGTGCCGGGGTGAAAGCCAAAAGTAGAAGGGTTTTGGACCCCTGACCCATGTGCGTGCTTGCAGCACTATCTTAATATCCCTTTTGAGACCATTGAAGCTTGTGCATGGGCAGGACTTCCTTGGTTCGTCAGGTTATAAAAATAGATCGAGCCCCAGGGGGGGCCATGTAGGGGGTAGTTATCCCCACTGATTTTTATCCTTGAGGTGCATATGATGACCCGGGTGTGAGCGACGTCACGCGGTTCGGAGTTCGATGGTGCGGGGAAGAGGATGCGGAGAGCGCGCGGGCTCTTCTTTTGTTTGTTTTGCTGTTTGCTGCAACACAGAGATGAGAGAAGAGAGAGAAGGGGCCACCACGGGAGATTGCTCCGACGGGGCGAGCGGGACAAGTATAATATAGCAAGATATGGGGTTCAAACGGCCATAGCGGGAAGTGACTCGCCGCGGCCTCGGGGGGACGGGAAGGGTGCAGAAATTAAATAACAAGAATTGAAACGGCCATTGGGGAAGTGACTCGCCGCGGCCTCGAGAATATGAGCAGAATATAGCAGAATATAAAAGAGAATATAAGAACAGAGATTTAAACGGCCATTGGGGAAGTGACTCGCCGCGGCCTCGATGATATGAGCAGAATATAACAGATTATAGAGAGAATATAAGAACGGAAATTTAAACGGCCATTGGGGAAGTGACTCGCCGCGGCCTCGATGATATGAGCAAAATATAATATAATATAGAAAGAATATAGGAACGAAAATTTAAACGGCCATTGGGGAAGTGACTCGCCGCTGCCTCGATGATATAAGCAGAATTTAACAAAATATAAAGAGAATATAGGAAACAGAAATTTAAACGGCCATTGGGGAAGTGACTCGCCGCGGCCTCGATGAAAAGATGTGATCGCCAGGGGCCGAAAGACCCCAAAATAAGAGAGTGATCGCGCCTACCTCAAGAGCGGGACATGGCGGGTTGCTTCTTCCTCTCCTTCCGGCCGGCCGACGGAGAGGGCTTTCCTCGGGTACCCTTGCAAAACAACGACAAATAAATGACAAGTGGATTAGAAAGATGGAGGTGTAGTATTCAAATCCTCGCGGTAAAAATAACGAAATGATGGCAAGACACACACCTGGTTGGTGTTATCTTTTAAACCCCTCTCGGACTCGAGTAGGAGGAAAATGAGATGATGGATGCAAGAAGTATAGGAGAAGAGGCGCCCTTGTGAAGGGGGATAGAGGATGCAATATGATGAATGTAAAGAACTATGGAGAAAAAGGGGAAGAAAAGGCTTATTGGATGAGCCGAGGGTGAAATCCGGCGGAGCTCCGGCAGCGTGGGGACGACGGGGAAGCGCGGTGGATGAAGACGGCCTTCCTCTCGCGAGCGTGAACACCCGAGAAGCCGGCGGAACCTCCACCTACGAAAGACCCCACGGGTTTAAAAAGAAAGACTCCGTAGCCTCTGGGCTCCGGCAGCCTATCGGATCACTGCTTAGCTCCCCTAGAACTGAGGGGGTGGGCCTCTATTTATAGAGCTCCGGAAGGTGGAGGCGTCCAGGACCCTGGACACCTCCATCAGGGCCGAAATAATATTTTATTCTATTTTTATTGATTTTTTTAGAATACTTTTATGGGGGCGTCCAGGGTCCTGGACGCCTCTAACAGGTCCACCGAAAACCGACGACGGCCGCACGCGGTTTGGCACAACGCGTGGTTTTGTGAGCGGCGCCTCGTGATTCAGAAATGGGCGCGTCTAGTCCGCTGGACGTCTCTAAATTTGGCTTTTTTCACACACGACAAACCGTCGTTCGGTGGCCGGCGCCCGTGAGTGAGTTGATGGAGGCGTCCAGGGGCCTGGACGCCTCCAAAAGTTTATTATTTTTTTATTTTTCTTTTGTCTTTTATACAAGGGCTGGCATTTTAATTTTTTTTATTTATTTTTATGGAGGCGTCCAGGGGCCTGGACGCCTCCATTAATATGTATTTTTTATTTATTTTATTTTTTATGCCAACTGGCATTTTATAAATATTTATTATTATTAGTTTTTATGGAGGCACCCAGGGTCCTGGACGCCTCCATTAATATATATATATTTTTATTTATTTTTGGGCCCTGAGAAAAATAATAAAATAATAAAATAAATTAAAAAGATGGGGGCGTCCAGGGGCCTGGACGCCCCCATTAAGACACACCCGGGTCCTCAAATCAGGCGTCGGCGGCCGCCCGGCAGACCCCCTTCTTGATTCCGGAACCTCTTGATGCGTCCGACTGGTGTTGATGCCGTCCGAATGCCGTGACGAGACGATTTCGGATGCCGAAAAAGGCAGAAGAAGATCCGAGAAAAGGAAGCACTCGAGTGATTCAGAATGCGTAAGCCGTTGCGGGGCGTTGTATAGTAATATGAGACTTTCTCAGGAGGCGTCAAGAATGGCGTGTCTACACCGGGATGTCCCTCGACAGAATACAAGATTATATTGAGTGGATTATAAGGGTATCTGTATGGTTTCTTGACTAGTAGCAGGAGGTTTTCATCTGGGGTTCAAGGGATGGAATATTGATAGCCTAAAGGGGCTCACGGCACAAGGGGGGTAGTTCCCGGCGCGAAAACAACCGCGCCGGGAAGGGTTCTTCCACTATTCTTGGCGTCGGGAAGCTAGCATAGGGAATTCCCGGCGCGCAAACAGCCGCGCCGAGAAGGTTTTATTCATGAACATTATTCTGGGCGCTGGGAAGCTGGCAAGGGAGGTTCTCGGCGTGGGAGGTCTCGCGCCGGGAAGGTCTCTTCATGGGGCACTATTCTGGGCGCCGGGAAGGTTCCGGCTTTCTGTTCTTGGTGCTTTTGGTTTCAGACAGGGATTCAGGTTGGATTTTTTAGAACAAGTAGGGCAGGATCAGAAGGGTTTTATAGGCGTAGAGACCAGGGGTTTAAGGGAGGGTAACATCAGTCGAAGGACAGGATCATCCATCATTAAACCCTCGAGAGATAGATGGGGTTTTTGTCACCTGCTGTTCAGACGATCAAGAGATTGATGTCTCTGACCCTGGACAAGCTGGGAGCTCGGCAGAAATCCATGGCATGCGAGAAAACCCATCATCAAAAGGAGGGAAGGAGGGGACAGAGCCCAATGACCCATTGAACGAGGGTCGGGGCTCTGTCTTTATCTTTCATGAGAGAACGGACCCGGAGGTGTGAAGCATAAATCGAAAATCCGGAGCATCTAAGTAGATAAATGTTTTGAAGAACAGCAGATACAGAGGGGGAGACAGATAGTAGACATTTCAGTCACCCAGCACCCAGATAGGCCATCGTTGCACTTCATTTCATTATATCATTCCAAGACTCACACCAATTACAAGAAGGGAGTGAGGGAAAGGGAGGCGAAATAGAGGCTGGGATATCCCAGTTACATCAGATGAATCGAGACAAAACTCGTATGGTTACATGAAGAAGGAACAGAAAACAAACAAAGAGGGGGGGCAGGGTGGAGCATTGACTCCTCTCCCTCCCCAGCTGCCCACCTGGAGCCTCTTATCCTTCTTTCTCTTCGGGTTGATCTCTTCTTTCTTTTCTCAGTAGAGGAGGCTCTCTCTCTCTCTCTGTTGGTCTCTTCTCTCTTTTGTGGCTATTTTTTCTTCTCTTTTTCGATCCCCCTCCGTTCTCTCCTCTTGCCTCGTGATCGAAGAAGTGGGTTTTTATAGAACCCTGCTCATTGCAAGGGATATTCGGCGCGATAGCAGTGGGGAGGTTCCCGGCGCGCCTACTTTGGTGGGGAGGTTCCCGGCGCGCTACTCTCTCCAATGCTCTCAGCGCAAAGGGTCTCATTGAAGCCCACTCAATAGGCCCATTTAAGGCTTTTTCCCTTTTAGAACTCCTATTGTCCTTAGCTTCGTTGGATTCCTTTGATCATATTGGAACTAACGAAGGCCCCTTGTGTGCATCACCATCTGAATAATCCGGAGGTTTCTCATCAGTCAACAGACCGGAGTTTCATCAGTATTGCCGTTTGGACAATGACAACACCGGACATCAGCCAGGCCTGACAAGGTCCTGGCTGGGTAAGTAGTTGGTGGTGAGGGCTCTCCCTCAATCCTGACTTTGCAGAAATCTTCCAGTCTTCGTTGCTGGTCTGGTCTCATCTTTATATTTGTTCATATTTTATCTGTCAACAAATGTCCCCCACCTGCAGACGGCGTAAGTGTAGAATAAGCGGCACGGTGTTCGCAGGTGCATCTTTAGCTCAATGCTATTGACTCATTCTTTCAGTTATAGCTTGGCAGTATCCTCATACTGGGATTTCATCCTGGCACGATCTTCTTGGCTTGAGCCTCAATCAGCTGAACATCTATCGGCTTGAGCCCTGATCAACTGGCACATCTGACATCTGTCGGTTTTAGGCCCCGATCAACGGCATATTTGGCCTCTGTCGGTCTTAAGCCCCGATTGGCTGAACATCTGGCATCTGTCGGCTTGAAGCCCCGATTGGCTGAACATCTTGTATCTGTCGGCTTGAAGTCCCGATTGGCTGAACATCTTGTATATGTCGGCTTGAAGCCCCGATCGGCTGTACATCTGGCATCATGTGCTGTTATTTTCTTCATGTGGAAGAGTGGCAGTCTCAGCTACCTTTATGCGGACGACCCGTGTTCAGCAGGAGAGCGTCCATCCTCTCAGGGAGAGAATGGGGACTCGCTCCACCGCGTGTCGGTATCGGTGGGATTGCCTTTGCTGGGCCTGTTGGTTAACGGAAGACATGCATCTGGAATAGACGAGAGGTCTGTTCCTCAAAGCTGACCGTGGCGATTTGCCGACCGACCAGTGCGTGGTTTAATCGTCGACATTGGGTTTATGTCGATGCAAAGGAGTTTAAGCTTCATCAAAATAGACGTAAGGTCTAAACTGGGTAGGTTCATCGCAGGTGGGACATGAAAGGATATGTAGTTTTATCAGAACAGACGTAAGGTCTATCCCGGTAGGGTTTCATCGTTGATCCAACTGCCTCAGATGAAAGGTCTACACTGGCAGGGTTTCATCATTGATCGGGCGAGGTGCCGGTCGATCAACAGTTGGTTTCATCATCGATATTGGGTTTATATCGATGCAAAGAAAGTGTTATAAGTTTCATCAGAATAGACGAAAGGTCTACACTGGCAGGGTTTCATCATTGATCGGGCGAGGTGCCGGTCGATCAACAGTTGGTTTCATCATCGATATTGGGTTTATATCGATGCAAAGAAAGTGTTATAAATTTCATCAGAATAGACGAAACGTCTACACTGGCAGGGTTGCATCATTGATCGGGCGAGGTGCCGGTCGATCAACAGTTGGTTTTATCATCGATATTGGGTTTATATCGATGCAAAGAAAGTGTTATAAGTTTCATCAGAATAGACGAAAGGTCTACACTGGCAGGGTTTCATCATTGATCGGGGGAGGTGCCGGTCGATCAACAGTTGGTTTCATCATCGATATTGGGTTTATATCGATGCAAAGAAAGTGTTATAAGTTTCATCAGAATAGACGAAAGGTCTACACTGGTAGGGTTTCATCATTGATCGGGCGAGGTGCCGGTCGATCAACAGTTGGTTTCATCATCGATATTGAGTTTATATCGATGCAAAGAAAGTGTTATAAATTTCATCAGAATAGACGAAACGTCTACACTGGCAGGGTTGCATCATTGATCGTGCGAGGTGCCGGTCGATCAACAGTTGGTTTCATCATCGATATTGGGTTTATATCGATGCAAAGAAAGTGTTATAAATTTCATCAGAATAGACGAAACGTCTACACTGGCAGGGTTTCATCATTGATCGGGCGAGGTGCCGGTCGATCAACAATTGGTTTCATCATCGATATTGGGTTTATATCGATGCAAAGAAGGTGTTATAAGTTTCATCAGAATAGACGAAAGGTCTACACTGGCAGGGTTTCATCATTGATCGGGCAAGGTGCCGGTCGATCAACAGTTGGTTTCATCATCGATATTGGGTTTATATCGATGCAAAGAAAGTGTTATAAGTTTCATCAGAATAGACGAAAGGTCTACACTGACAGGGTTTCATCATTGATCGGGCGAGGTGCCGGTCGATCAATAGTTGGTTTCATCATTGATATTGGGTTTATATCGATGCAAAGAAAGTGTTATAAGTTTCATCAGAATAGACGAAAGGTCTACACTGGCAGGGTTTCATCATTGATCAGGCGAGGTGCCGGTCGATCAACAATTGGTTTCATCATCGATATTGGGTTTATATTGACGAAAGGTCTAAACTGGGTAGGGTTTCATCATTGATCGGGCAAGGTGCCGGTCGATCAATAGCTGGTTTCATCATCGATATTGGATTTATATCGACACAAAGAAGAGTTTAAGTTTCATCAGAATAGACGAAAGGTCTAAACTGGGTAGGATTTCATCATTGATCGGGCGAGGTGTCGGTCGATCAATAGTTGGTTTCATCATCGATATTGGGTTTATATCGACGCACGGAGAGTTTGTGTTTTCATCAGAATGGACGTAAGGTCCAGACCGGACATGGTTTAAACTGAACATGGTTTCATCACTGATCGGGCGAGGTGCCAGTCGATTAGTGGTTGGTTTCATCGTTGATATTGGGCTTATATCGACGCAAGGAGTTTCATAGGTTTCCTCAGTATAGACGTAAGGTCTAAACCGGACAGAGGGTTTCATCATTGATTGGGCGAGGTGTCGGTCGATCAACGGTGGGACGTAGGTAGAGGTGTAGGTCTCGTCAGGATAGACGTAAGGTCTACTCCAACGGGTTTTATCGCGGGTGGGACTTCGCCAATCAATGCGCAGGTTTCATCAGGACAGACGTGAGGTCTGAGCTGGACAGGCTTTATCAGAATGGTGATGGGTTTCATTGTCGGTGGGACGTTTGAAAGAGGGTATGTAGATTTCATCAGAGTAAACGTAAGGTCTACCCCAGAAAGGCTTTATCATCGGTGGGGTGTGGAGCCAGCTGACCGACGGAAGGCTTCATAATTGAAGGGGAGGTGAAGGCGGCGTGCCGGTTGGCATGGAACTTTTGAATTACCACATTACCGACCCAAGTGCCCTTTCGGGTTTTCACCGGAGCCAGCCCCCTCTTGCTTTTGCCCACGCTCCCTTTCGGGTTTTCACGTGGCGGGGTACCCGATTTTGCCTGCAGTGCCCTTTCGGGTTTTCACCACAGCTGGGTTTTGGCCGTTTTTTCCCTTGCTCAGAGTGCCTGAACAAGTCTGGCGGGGCATCTCTATTTTTAGCCCCCATTTTGTCTCTTTTTTTTATTTGGACTTTGGCTTTGTAATCCACGTGCTCAGCTTATGTATGTATCATCATTGATGTGGGTGCTAACACCAATGCAAGGGGCATAAGGTTTCATCGTCTACCTAGGCGGAAGGCCTGGGTTGACTTGAGTGTGTTTTGCGGCTTAGGCGCGAAGCCGTTCGCCGGGAGCATGGCTGCATCGTTGATGTGGGGATTACCATCAACGCAAGGGAATAGGATTTTATCATCCATCTAGGGGGAAGGTCCAGATTGACTCGAGAATGTGTGTAGCAGCTTAAGCACGAAGCCATTCGCTGGAAATGTAGGTTTCATCGTTAATGTGGGGTTTAACATCAACGCAAAGGGATGAGGTTTTATCATCTATCCGGACGGAAGGTCCGGGTTGATTTGAGAATGAGTGTAGCATTTTCATCAGAGCGGACGAACAGTCTACTCCGGACGGGTTTTAGCATTGGTCAGGCGGCGTACCGCTCTATTAATAGCTACTCTTGTCATCGATATTGGGTCTATATCGAAGCAAGGATTTCATGGGCCTCATCAGGATAGACGTAGGATCTAAACTGGATAGGCTTCATCATCGATCGGGCAGTGTGCCAATCGACCAATAGCGGGTTTCATCATCGGTATTGGGCTCATACCAATGCAAGAGTTTCATATGTTTCATCGGGATAGACGTAAGGTCTAAACCGGACAGGTTTCATCGCTGATCGGGCAGTGCGCCATTCGATCAACAGCAGGTTTCATCACGGCGGGACGTATGATAGGTTTCATCAGAATAGATGTAAGATCTAGACTGGATGGGATTCATTGTGGTGGATCTTAGACGAAAACAAGTGGAAGTATTTCATCAGAACAGACGGAAGGTCTATTCCGAGGTGGGCTTTTTAGCATTGATCGAGGCAATATGCCTTGCGATCAACGGGGTTCCATCCTCAATGGGACATGCGGCGGATGGCGGCTCAGGCATGAAGCTGTTGCCAGGAATGTAGACTAGCTTAACAGGGACGAAGAGTCCAGGTTAAAGAAAGAGACTGGCCGATCTTGTCGATGATGACAAGGGGCAAGAATTTGTTCGACAGGATTTCCGGTGGGACTTTATGATGATCGTCCTTCTTGGAGTCTTATCAGGAAGGGTGAAAAAGGGAACTTTAAGTTATCACATTACTAGCTTAAGCGCCCTTTCGGGTTTTCACCGAAGCCAGCCCCCTCTTGCTTTTACCCACGCGCCCTTTTGGGTTTTCACGTGGCGGGGTACCCGATTTTGCCTGCAGTGCCCTTTCGGGTTTTCACCACAGCTGGGTTTTGGGCCATTTTTGCACTTGTTCCTAATATAGGATCAAGTCTGGCGGGGTATCTCTATTTTTAACCCCATTTTTACTTTCTTTTATTCTCCCTTTTTTTAGAGGGTGGTAGGTTGGACTGCTCTTAGATCAAGATAAGGGTAGCTTGGTCAGGGCGGAGTGCCGCTAGACCAAGAAAGGGGTAGCTCGGCTAGGGCGGAGTGCCACTAGACCAAGAAAGGGGTAGCTCGATTAGGGCGGAGTGCCACTAGACCGAGAAAGGGTAGCTCGGCTAGGGTGGAGTGCCACTAGACCGAGAAAGGGTAGCTCGGTTAGGGCGGAGTGCCACTAGACCGAGAAAGGGTAGCTTGGCTAGGGCGGGGTGCCACTAGACCAAGATAAGGGTAGCTCGGTCAGGGCGGAGTGCCACTAGACCAAGGTAAGGGTAGCTTGGTTAGGGCGGAATGCCACTAAACCAAGGGAAAGGGTAGCTTGGCTAGGGCGGAGTGCCGCTAGACCAAGGAAAAGAGTAGCTCGATCAGGACGGAATGCCGTTAGACCAAGATAAGGGTAGCTTGACTAGGGCGGAGTGCCGCTAGACCAAGGAAAAGGGTAGCTCGGTTAGGGCGGAGTGCCACTAAACCAAGGAGAATGGTAGCTTGGTTAGGGCGGAATGCCACTAAACCAAGGAAAATGGTAGCTTGGTTAGGGCGGAGTGCCACTAAACCAAGGAAAAGAGTAGCTCGGTTAGGGCGGAATGCCACTAAACCGAGGAAAAGGGTAGCTTGGTTAGGGCGAAATGCCACTAAACTGAGGAGAAGGGTAGCTTGGTTAGGGTGCCACTAAACCAAGGAAAACGGTAGCTTGGTTAGGGCGGAGTGCCACTAAACCAAGGAAAATGGTAGCTTGGTTAGGACGGAATGTCACTAAACCAAGGAAAAGGGTAGCTTGGTTAGGGCGGAGTGCCACTAAACCAAGGAAAAGAGTAGCTCGGTTAGAGCGGAATGCCACTAAACCAAGGGAAATGGTAGCTTGGCTAGGGCGGAGTGCCGCTAGACCAAGGAAAAGAGTAGCTCGATTAGGGCAGAATACCGTTAGACCAAGATAAGGGTAGCTTGACTAGGGCGGAGTGCCGCTAGACCAAGGAAAAGGGTAGCTCGGTTAGGGCGGAGTGCCACTAAACCAAGGAGAAGAGTAGCTCGGTTAGGGCGGAATGCCACTAAACCAAGGAGAAGGGTAACTTGGTTAGGGCGGAATGCCACTAAACTAAGGAAAATGGTAGCTTGGTTAGGGCGGAGTGCCACTAAACCAAGGATGTCACGCCCCGAACAAGGCGGAAATATAGGGACGTACAGTCAGAGGCAAGCAGGAAAGAGAGAGAACTAATCTAAATATACACAAGTGCTATGGAAAGGAAATACTAAATGATCATTTAACAACCAAACTGATACAATAATCTCAAAGGCAACTTAATACAACGTGGAATAACAATCACTAAGACTCAACAACATAACTGAAACTAAATGCTCTCCAATCACAACTAACAATAAACACACTGCTAACACACTAGAACTGATACACTCATGACATCACTCCTGCCCTTCCCCGTCGGTATGCGCGTCACCTGAAGAGCCTGGAAGGGGGGAAACACAACTATGAGCTAACGCTCAGTAGGAAATAACAGACAGGTATAAGTGATTAACAGTTTAATTACATTTTTAAAATGTCATGCTACAAACGATAATGCAATAAACAACGGTAATAACGAGATCTTGCAAGGTCAAGAAATATTCAATTGATAATGATTATCAAGGATAACAAATACAAGAATTTACAACAGGAGATATAACAAGAGATATAACAATGAGATACTAGTAAGGAATTGGCCAACAAGCAAGTATTTTAAACATTTAACCAAGTGTGATCAAGTAACAAGTAACAAGATACTTTTGTCATAGACGCCAACGCTCAAGCAAGTACTTCGGTGCAATGCCTCACCTTGTCATTAACATCCCATGGGCTCACTAACTTTCGGGAGCTCTCCCCAGGACCAGACCGGGCCCTTATGATGCGATGGCATTGATTTATTGGGTCCAACGTCCCATCCGTCCAGACATTCAGTCAATTTAATGGTCAATTAATCAGAGGAATTTCTGCCATAAGTTCAGATTTGAAGGACTAACCTTGTCCTTGGATTCAAGAGTACAAAACACGGTCAAACTCATCTCCAAGATATGTGCGGTCGTAACCGAGCCGCTCGCAGGATATATACGGTTCATACAGGACCGTACATACAGGAACTGGACTGAAACTCAGCCCGTGAAGTCAAGAAAAGAACGGCTGACAGTGGGCCGCCCTAAGGTAAGAACGGTGCAACATGGGCCGCTCATGTCTAAAAGACAGTGAGGCCCAAGAACAAGATATACGGTCCATACTAGGCCGTATAAAGATATGCGGTCACGATCGGGCCGCCTAAGAGGTTATGCGGTCACATGATAACCGCGCATGCCTCTCATCGTCCGATTTGATCCAAGACTTAAACCAGCGGTTTAAGCTCACAAAACAGGGTATGCTGGTGTTAAACAGATTCTAATCATGATTATAATGATGTTCCAAGATGACGATAAGACCGCCGGATAGAGTTTCCGGGGGTAGAACCGAGACTAGTACGCTAATCGGCCAATCGGCTTCGCGTAAAGTGGGAAGTTAAACATGCTGTTCCACTGTACTACAGCAGCTAATCAGCAAGCTAAATAGTCATATTAATCCTAATGCCAAGCCAATTTAATAGGGATTAGGTTATAGATTAACCCAAGATGCCAACAAAAACAATTTAAGATGATAACGAGTTCGCGTAAGTCGCGTAGGCACGAATAACAAGCAATAATCATAAATTTAGTTGCATATTTAAACAGTTATTAAATGGGTTTCTATTTCACTAATTACCCTTAATGACATGCAAATGAATGCCTTAGAACATATATTAAGTCACTCTCTGTGGGGATAAATGGTTCTATATGGACCGTACAACTTACTGGGCAATCCGGGGCCGAATAGGGGTCACCTTGTGACACAGGGAGATGGGCGGCTCCATCTGGACCGCACAAGTGGTTGGGCGGTCCTCTGGGGGCCGCACAAGGGTTGGGCGGTCAGGTCAGGACCGCCCATCCCTGGCCCTGGTAGATAAGTGGTCATCTGGGGACCTTATATCCTGGCAGGGAGATATGTGGTCAGTTCTGGACCTTATATCTGGATATGTGGTCAGTTCGGGACCGTTTATCTCAGGATGTGTGGTTCCTGAGGGACCGTTCATCCTGGTTATGTGGTCACTTATAGACCGTCCAACTAGGATATGTGGTTGCTCAGGGACCTTATATCCCGATATGTGGTTATCTATGAACCGTTCATCCTTGGATGAGTGGTTCCTGAAAAACTGTTCATCTAAGGGCATGATAGGGTCAAAAATGGTCAAAAGGTGGGCTGGAGTTGGACGGTCTATCGTAAGACCGCCCATCTCTGGGTCGTCTCCGGTCATCCCTGCCGCATCCGGTGAACGCCGGGAACAAGGTGTTTGCTAGGGTTTCACTAAAACGTGAATAACTAATGCAATTGGACTCCAAATAAGGGGATTTTGGTATCAATGGAAAGCTAATACAAAACTCTACTTATCTGCAAGGTCAATTTCATGATCAATGGCTGGAATCGAGATCTATTAAGGCAAGAACACATGAAACCCTAATTCTGACATGCTGTGACTAAAACGTTAAATTCTCTCTACATACAGAATGGAATTTGGGGCTTCTTGGCTCAAATGAAAGCTACTTCGATGGTGAATCCAACCATATAAGATATGGTTCATGAGGATTAAGATTAATACTTCGAAATCATAAATCACATCGGATGAACACATCGAACTAGGTCTAAAACATGCTGTTACTATAAACAGAAATTCTATAAGTATGCTTCATGAAACTTAGGGCTTTCTACGTGAAATGAAAGCTAACATCATGCTTATTACATCATATAATTTAATTAGAGTTTGGTCTGTTACACCTACCTCAAATCGGAGAGAGAAAACTCAAACCCTAAGATGAAGAACACTTGGACAGCATCTCACAAAAAGCTCGATTTCTCCACGGATACCTAATAAAAATTGGGGATTTTGCCACCAATGGATAGAGCTCGATGAGAGGAACAATTTGCTATACTCATGATCAAAATTTGGTTGAGAATTCCTACCTCAATCGATGGATCAAAGAAGGATGAAGGGAAGCCAACGGCCTGCTGACCCACCTCCACAATTCGAGCTAGATCTCCCCAGATCTGAAACTTCAGTGAACCCCACGGCAGCCAAATGAAAGAAGACTCGTAGGGCTTCATTTTGATAGCTCATAGAGCTTCTGGAGCCTTCGGAGTTGGGAGTATTCGCTGCTGCAAGCTACGTGTTTAGAAACGGCGCCGAAATCCTTGACTTGACCAAACTATGTCGGCAGCACGTGTTGGGGCTAGGTTTACCTCAAATTGATTGAGGGTAAATGTTCCTTACATTGTGGCCTTCCATTTGCCACTGATTTCAGATCATTTGGTTGAGTATTGAGGTCGAATTTCATGTTTTAATCTAAGGGTTAGGTATGTGTCAAAAGTGTGTACTTTTGGGTTTAAACTCTAAATAGATCTTCCCACGGATTTACAATGGCCTAATGCCAGAAGGAAAAGTTGTTATCTACCTCGACCTTAATCTGTTTACCATTTTTCTGGATTTTTATAAGGTGGTCGAAGTTATCACTATTCTAATTCTAAGGAATTAAATATTAATAAATCTGAAAATTCAATTATTAAATCAATAGAAATTCAGTTCTTAATTAACAAGAGCTAAATAAATATATTAAATCTAATAAAATAATTCGGGGTCTTACACCCTCCCCTACTTAAAGGAATTTGGTCCTCCAAATTCACTGCACTAAGACTGAGAGTAGGGAAAGAGATCACTCACCTAGAATAAGTCGGGATACCGCTTCCGCATAGTCTCTTCAGACTCCCACGTGACTTCTTCGGTCCCACGCCGACTCCACTGAATCTTGACCATCGGTATTGAACGATTCCGGAGTTGTTGTTGCTTCCGGTCCAGAACCTTTATCGGTCTTTCCTCATAGGTCAGATCCTCCTTCAGCTCGAAATCCACATGCTGTATAACATGAGTGGGGTCGTACACATACTTCCGTAACATAGAAATATGGAAGACGTTGTGCACGCCAGACAATTGAGGCGGTAAGGCCAGCCTGTATGCCACCTCTCCCACTCTATCTAGAATCTCGAATGGACCAATGTACCTCGGACTCAGCTTGCCATGAATGCCAAATCTTCGGATCCCTCTCATCGGAGAGACCTTTATGAACACATGCTCGCCAACCTGAAATTCTAATGCTCTTCTCCTGTGGTCAGCATAGCTCTTCTGTCTTGATTGAGCAACTTGTAACTGGTCTCGGATAATGCGGATGTTCTGTGAAGATTCCGAGACAAGATCCGGTCCAAGCCATTGTTTCTCACCTACCTCATCCCAACACAACGAGGATCGACAGCTTCTCCCATACAAGGCTTCAAATGGAGCCATCTGAATACTAGACTGGTAGCTGTTATTGTAGACGAATTCAATTAGTGCCAAATGCTCATTCCAAGTACCACCAAAGTCAATCATACATGCCCGCAGCATATCTTCCACTATCTGATTGGTTCTCTCCGTCTGTCCATCTGTCTGTGGATGAAAAGCAGTACTGAAATTCAGACGAGTACCAAGAGACTCTTGCAGTCCCTTCCAGAAATGAGAAGTGAATCTAGGGTCTCGATCAGATACTATATTCACTGGAATACCATGTAATCTCACCACTTCCTTCAAATACAAAGCAGCCAATACATCGACTGTCCACTTAGACTTAATGGATAAGAAATGAGCTGATTTTGTCAATCGGTCAACAATCACCCAAATTGCATCAAATCCACCACGAGTTCTAGGCAAACCCATAATGAAATCCATGTCAATACTCTCCCACTTCCATTGGGGTATGTCGAGTGGTTTCAATTTCCCTGCCGGTCTGAAGTGCTCAGTTTTAACTTGTTGGCAAACCAAGCATTTACTTACGAAGTCAGCGATTTCCCTCTGCATATTCATCCACCAAAAGGATCGCTTTAAATCTCTGTACATCTTAGTGTCTCCGGGATGAATGGTGTATCTGGATCTATGAGCTTCCACAAGAATCTTGTTCTTTACTGTAGCTTCATCAGGTACACAAGTTCTGCCTTTAAATAATAATCTACCATCATCAGCCAACCCGAAATCAGGTCTGCTGCTCAAGCTTCCCTTGATCTGTACCAGCTCGGGATCATTATCTTGCAAGGACTTGATCTCCATCAATAATTCAGGTTTAAGTTGAATCTGAGCAATCAAAACCCGATCATTGTCAATATTAAGATCCAGACTAGATAACTGTTCTAGTAACTTCCACTCTTGCAACATGAGACTTGCCAATCTAGCTACTGGCCTCCGGCTCAATGCGTCTGCCACAACATTGCCTTTGCCAGGATGATACTCAATAGAAAAGTCGAAGTCCTTCAAATACTCCAACCATCTGCGCTGCCGCATATTGAGTTCCTTCTGAGAGAATAAATACTTCAAGCTCTTGTGGTCTGAAAATACCGTGAAAGATTCTCCATACAGGTAATGCCTCCAAATTTTCAAAGCAAAAATGACTGCTGCAAGTTCCAAATCATGAACAGGATAATTCTCCTCGTGCTTCCTCAACTGCCTAGAAGAATAGGCAATCACCTTCCCATGCTGCATGAGTACACAGCCTAAGCCAATTCCTGAAGCATCAGTATAAACGACAAATCCTCCTTCACCAGAAGGTAAAGCCAATATAGGTGCAGTAGTCAAACAATCCTTTAGAGTCTGAAAGCTTTGCTGGCAATCGCCTGACCAATCAAACTTGTTCTCCTTGCGGGTTAACCTTGTCATAGGTACCGCAATCTTAGAGAAATCCTGGATAAACCTTCGATAATAACCTACCAGGCCAAGAAAACTTCTAACTTCCGTCACACTGGTAGGCTGCTCCCAATTCTTCACTGCCTCAACCTTCGAAGGATCCACAGAAATACCTTCCTGGGTGATAATATGTCCGAGAAAGGACACTTCTTGCAGCCAGAATTCACACTTACTAAACTTGGCATAAAGTTGATGATCTCTCAATAATTGTAATGCCATCCTCAGATGTTCAGCATGCTCCACTTCACTCTTGGAATAGATCAAGATGTCATCAATAAATACCACGACCCATTGATCAAGATAGGGCCGAAATACATTGTTCATCAACTGCATGAAGGCTGCCGGAGCATTCGTTAGACCAAAAGGCATAACGACAAATTCAAAATGACCATACCTGCTGCGAAAAGCCGATTTATAGATATCCTCCTCCTTAATCTGCAACTGGTGATATCCAGATCGAAGATCGATCTTAGAGAAATATTGAGCTCCCGCTATCTGGTCAAATAACTCATCAATCCTCGGCAGTGGATATTTGTTCTTGACAGTCAACTGGTTTAACTGCCGATAATCGATGCATAATCTCATCGAACCATCTTTCTTCCGAACAAACAATACAGGGGCTCCCCACGGAGACGTACTAGGACGAATAAAGCCCTTCTCGAGTAACTCCATCAACTGTTGCTTCAACTCCCTCAGTTCCGCAGGAGACATATGTTGACACCCATTTTTAGCTTGCAAGTTGAGTCATTTCTCTTATTCATCATTTTGATGCCCCGAATTACCCATTGTTTT
This sequence comes from Amorphophallus konjac, assembly GCA_022559845.1. Classification (NCBI taxonomy): domain Eukaryota; kingdom Viridiplantae; phylum Streptophyta; class Magnoliopsida; order Alismatales; family Araceae; genus Amorphophallus; species Amorphophallus konjac. The sequence continues at coordinate 158,766,611 of CM040121.1, forward strand.
GGACCCTTCCTTGGATGGATTTCGAGTCCATTTCATTATTCCATTCTATTTGAGCCTTGGAGATCATTATTTCATAGAGCCCTGGAGCCTATCTTGTCACCTTCCTACCTTCAAAGTCAACTTACGGCCCATTTAGGCCGGCTTCCCTCAAGCATTCAGCCCCCTTTCACCGTGCAGTCTTGAAAACGGTCCTTTTTCACCCCCTTCCTTTCCTCTTTTCAAAATGTGTCCTTCACCAAAGTTGTTCATCTTTTAAATCCCTAGAATTCCTTCTTCTACGTCATTGGCTAGTTCTGCACCGATTTCAAGTTATTTACGTTTTTCCGGCAGACTGCACTATTCACCTATGTCTCGGTATTTTCTCTCTCTGTTCTAGCCCCATTTTCTCTCTCTTATAATCATTTTCTCATCTTACTTTCTTCACAAAAGTTGTTCATTTTTAAGTTATCTACAATTTATATGTTTACAACTTTTTCTAATTCTACACCGTTTTCAAGATACGCTTCAATTTCTAAAGTCGCGCGAGCCTGGCAGTTAAACGGTCAACAGTTGACCGTTCCTTGAGTTGAACGGTCAACAGTTGACCGTCCAACAGTTGAACGGTCAACAGTTGACCGTCCAACAGTAAAACGGTCAACAGTTGACCGTCCATGAACAGTAACTTTTTTTTTTTATTTTTTATTTTATTTTTATTATTTTTGAAATGTCAAAGAACGGTCTTCTTGAGACCGTTTATATCAAAAAACGGTCCGTGGATGACCGTTTATCTCTTTTTTTTGGGAAAAGTCACCCGATCGCCCCCAGGAATGGGCGGTCTACTCCTAGACCGTCCAACTCAATGAACGGTCTATCGTGTGACCGTCCAACACCAGAGAGTCCAAAAAGTCCTGAACTCCATCTTCTTCGCCGCCGGATTCTAAGGCCGAAACCTGTGCAACGGGGCCTCCTTCCATGGACTCTATCTTCCAGATCCTTCCACCAAAAAGAGTCCCGTTTGTTCCTATGTCTTATCCTATCTATTATCTCGAGATTGATCCATAGATCTCGAGATTTTGTTGACTCTATCTTCTGGAATCGTGGCAGAAAGTTGGGGATTTCACCACTTTCTCTATATAAACCTGCCCAGTTCGCCTGCGCGACGGGGGGCTCTTCTTGGACTTGGGGCGAAGCCATGCCAAATCGTCGTCTCAAACCTTCGACCCCAGGCTATTGAGGGAAGTATAGGCTTCATTTTGATACTTTATTTGTTGGATTTCATCTTTGTTTACCCTCCTAACTTCGCCCATACTTTTTGCAAATCATCACGAGTTCTTGAACCTGTGCGACGGGGCGCCCTTCGTCGGCTCGGGGCGGAGTCATCCGGCATCCTCTTCGTCCTCCATTGGTCTCATCTTGAAGAGGGGAGTATCTTCTTCATTTTTCATCTCTCCGGGCTCTCTTTCTTCATACCTAGGCTTAATTCTCTCCCTCCACTTTTCACAAATCATCACGGTTTTACACTTAGTTTTTTTTTTGCACTGTTTTGGCACGTTCATGCATTTTTCTCCATTTTGCACAACGGTTTTCTCTCTATTCTCTCCATCAAATTCTATGATTTCAAATCCTATGCATGCACAACACTCCCACCTTATTTTTGCACCCACTCATAGGGGTTAAAAACCCTCCCCCGGTGCGTTCTCCCCCTTTCTTTCATGCTACTTCATCATTTTGGGACATATGCTACACATGTTTCTAATGGGTTTTCTCTTATGTTTGTGGCTTTGTTTTGCAGGAGACTATTGATAGAACGTGAGGCCCTCGCTTTCTAGCCGGCTAGGAGGTGAGGAGGTGCACCCACATCGGCTCCCCGCATCCCATTTCAAGCGCGATCACATGTTGTAGCGGCTTCCCGTTAGGCCGCGTCTTCCTCCATATTTTCCAAGGTACACGGCGCTATCTTCATCCTTTCTTCATCATTTTGGTGCCGTAGAACCTTGGTGGCGATCACGGTCAAGTTCCTCTTCTTCGTCGCCCCTTTTCACTTCATGCACTTTCACGTTTATATGCATGCTTATATTGTTTAGCTCGGGGCGGGGTAGATTACATTTACATCCCACAACATACGGTAAGGAGCCTTGGAAATAGGAGATGTGCCCGGAAAGAGGTCAATAGAGAAGATAACTTCCCGCTCAGGAGGAAGTCCTGGTAATTCCTCTGGAAAGACATCAGAAAAATCTCGGACAATAGGAATGTCCTTGATCTCAATCTGCTGCTCAGGGGTTGCATAGATAAAGGCTAGAAAAGCCTCACATCCTCGCCTCATCAGCTTATCAGCTCGAAGAGCCGAAATAAGCGATACAGAGTTATGGTGCTTAACACCCACAAAAGAAAGCCTCGGGTGCCTAGTAAAAGACACCGAGCCAGAACTACAATGAACATTGGCCTCATATCTGGCCAACCAATCTGCTCCTAGAATTACGTCATAACCCTTCATGTCCATGCAAATCAAATCAGCTGGAAAGTTCTGCTCACCAATCAAAACCTTACTAGAAGGATAGAAATGCTGGATTGCCGATCTAGTACCAATAGGGGTTGAAATCTCTAACGGAGTATCCATCATAACCGGTTCCATAGCTAATGACTTAGCAAAACTCTGAGAAATAAAGGAATGTGTTGCACCAGTATCAAAAAGAACAAATGCTGGCTTGTCGAGTATAATAAGAGTACCTTCGATGAGTCCACCATCTTCGGCTGTTTCCGCTTCTTCTGCATACAGAGCTTGGAGCTTCCCTTGCGGTTTCTTGAAGACTTGCGGTTTTGCCGGTGTTGCTTGCTCCGCTATCAAAGGACAGTTGGGGATACGGTGCTCTTTGCTTCCACATCGCAAACAGGCGCCCAGCTTGCGCCAGCATTCCTCCACCTTGTGACCTGGACGATCACAATACTTGCACACGCCCTTAAACGGAACAATAGGGCCAGGCTTCTTGTCTTCATGCCTCGGCATCTTGCCCTTCCATGATCCGGACCCGCTCCACGAACTAGGTCCACTAACAGGCCTCTTCTTGGTATACCCGGGTTTGACACTCCCGGAACCCGTAGGTTGTTCCTTCTTCGCACCGCTTCCACGGATTCTCTCCGTCATTTCGAGGGTATCCTCTAGAACTTGAGCCTTTCTCACCATCTCGGAATAAGTGGAAATCTCCATTGGTGCCAGTTGGTTGATATAATGCAGCTTCAATCCGTTGAGAAAACGCTTCGCCTTCATTTTCTCGGTGGAAATAAAGCGTGTAGCATATCAAGAAAGCCATGCAAATTGAGCCTCATACTCTGCCACGGACAAACCTCGTTGCTTCAAGGCCGTGAACTCTGCCGCCTTCTTCTCTTGCACTCGGTCAGAAAAATACTTGCCGTTGAAAAATTCCTCGAACTCTTCCCACGTAACCTGATGATCACCGAGAGTCGCCTTGATAGAATCCCACCAAGTACGTGCATCACGCTCCAATTGAAATGTCGAGAGAAGGACACGCTCCTGGTTGGTGCTTTGCATAACTTCAAATATTCTCCCCATCTCATCTAGCCAGTGCTCGGCTTGGTCGGGGTCGGTCGAACCCACGAATCTAGGCGGATTCATCCTGCGGAAGTTCCGGTATAGATCACCGGTGCCATGTGGTGCCGCTCCTGCCTGAGCCACTTACTGAAGGGCCTGGGTAAGGCCTTGAACCGTGCACTGCAGGTTCCTCCATTCGGCGCGATCAGCTGCCATCTACACGAGAAATAGATTACTTAGGTTAATTCAAGATAATTAATTACACGATTAAGAAACGAACTTAACCCAAGTTTTACCCATTCTCACCAGGTCAGGTCCTAGACTTTAACAAGATTAGGGGTCTAATGCACCTAGACACAACCAAAACTCGGTACCTGGCGGAGATAACCGGTCCGAAGACCACTCGCGCAAGTATGCGACCTTCCGATAGGCGTAGCCTAACGTTCGGACAACATCTTTCGATATACCGGGTTATTGGGATGCCATGCAAGAACTTAGAAAACCTAGAACTTAAGAACTTAAGAAAACCTAGGAATGTGAAACCTAGGCTCTGATACCAACTAAACTGTCACGCCCCGAACAAGGCGGAAATATAGGGACGTACAGTCAGAGGCAAGCAGGAAAGAGAGAGAACTAATCTAAATATACACAAGTGCTATGGAAAGGAAATACTAAATGATCATTTAACAACCAAACTGATACAATAATCTCAAAGGCAACTTAATACAACGTGGAATAACAATCACTAAGACTCAACAACATAACTGAAACTAAATGCTCTCCAATCACAACTAACAATAAACATACTGCTAACACACTAGAACTGATACACTCATGACATCACTCCTGCCCTTCCCCGTCGGTATGCGCGTCACCTGAAGAGCCTGGAAGGGGGGAAACACAACTATGAGCTAACGCTCAATAGGAAATAACAGACATGTATAAGTGATTAACAGTTTAATTACATTTTCAAAATGTCATGCTACAAACGATAATGCAATAAACAACGGTAATAACGAGATCTTGCAAGGTCAAGAAATATTCAATTGATAATGATTATCAAGGATAACAAATACAAGAATTTACAACAGGAGATATAACAAGAGATATAACAATGAGATACTAGTAAGGAATTGGCCAACAAGCAAGTATTTTAAACATTTAACCAAGTGTGATCAAGTAACAAGTAACAAGTAACAAGATACTTTTGTCATAGACGCCAACGCTCAAGCAAGTACTTCGGTGCAATGCCTCACCTTGTCATTAACATCCCATGGGCTCACTATCTTTCGGGCGCTCTCCCCAGGACCAGACCGGGCCCTTATGATACGATGGCATTGATTTACTGGGCCCAACGTCCCATCCGTCGAGACATTCAGTCAATTTAATGGCCAATTAATCAGAGGAATTTCTGCCATAAGTTCAGATTTGAAGGACTAACCTTGTCCTTGGATTCAAGAGTACAAAACACGGTCAAACTCATCTCCAAGATATGTGCAGTCGTAACCGAGCCGCTCGCAGGATATATACGGTTCATACAGGACCGTACATACAGGAACTGGACTGAAACTCAGCCCGTGAAGTCAAGAAAAGAACGGCTGACAGTGGGCCGCCCTAAGGTAAGAACGGTGCAACATGGGCCGCTCATGTCTAAAAGACAGTGAGGCCCAAGAACAAGATATACGGTCCATACTGGGCCGTATAAAGATATGCGGTCACGATCGGGCCGCCTAAGAGGTTATGCGGTCACATGATAACCGCGCATGCCTCTCGTCGTCCGATTTGATCCAAGACTTAAACCAGCGGTTTAAGCTCACAAAACAGGGTATGCTGGTGTTAAACAGATTCTAATCATGATTATAATGATGTTCCAAGATGACGGTAAGACCGCCGGATAGAGTTTCCGGGGGTAGAACCGAGACTAGTACGCTAATCGGCCAATCGGCTTCGCGTAAAGTGGGAACTTAAACATGCTGTTCCACTGTACTACAGCAGCTAATCAGCAAGCTAAACAGTCATATTAATCCTAATGCCAAGCCAATTGAATAGGGATTAGGTTATAGATTAACCCAAGATGCCAACAAAAATAATTTAAGATGATAACGAGTTCGCGTAAGTCGCGTAGGCACGAATAACAAGCAATAATCATAAATTTAGTTGCATATTTAAACAGTTATTAAATGGGTTTCTATTTCACTAATTACCCTTAATGACATGCAAATGAATGCCTTAGAACATATATTAAGTCACTCTCTGTGGGGATAAACGGTTCTATATGGACCGTATAACTTACTGGGCAATCCGGGGCCGAACAGGGGTCACCTTGTGACACAGGGAGATGGGCGGCTCCATCTGGACCGCACAAGTGGTTGGGCGGTCCTCTGGGGGCCGCACAAGGGTTGGGCGGTCAAGTCAGGACCGCCCATCCCTGGCCCTGGTAGATAAGTGGTCATCTGGGGACCTTATATCCTGGTAGGGAGATATGTGGTCAGTTCTGGATCTTATATCTGGATATGTGGTCAGTTCGGGACCGTATATCCCAGGATGTGTGGTTCCTGAGGGACCGTTCATCCTGGTTATGTGGTCACTTATAGACCGTCCAACTGGGATATGTGGTTGCTCAGGGACCTTATATCCCGATATGTGGTTATCTATGAACCGTTCATACTTGGATGAGTGGTTCCTGAAAAACCGTTCATCTAAGGGCATGATAGGGTCAAAAATGGTCAAAAGGTGGGCTGGAGTTGGACGGTCTATCGTAAGACCGCCCATCTCTGGGTCGTCTCCGGTCATCCCTGCCGCGTCCGGTGAACGCCGGGAACAAGGTGTTTGCTAGGGTTTCACTAAAACGTGAATAACTAATGCAATTGGGCTCCAAATAAGGGGATTTTGGTATCAATGGAAAGCTAATACAAAACTCTACTTATCTGCAAGGTCAATTTCATGATCAATGACTGGAATCGAGATCTATTAAGGCAAGAACACATGAAATCCTAATTCTGACATGCTGTGACTAAAACGTTAAATTCTCTCTACATACAGAATGGAATTTGGGGCTTCTTGGCTCAAATGAAAGCTACTTCGATGGTGAATCCAACCATATAAGATATGGTTCATGAGGATTAAGATTAATACTTCGAAATCATAAATCACATCGGATGAACACATCGAACTAGGTCTAAAACATGCTGTTACTATAAATAGAAATTCTATAAGTATGCTTCATGAAACTTAGGGCTTTCTACGTGAAATGAAAGCTAACATCTTGCTTATTACATCATATAATTTAATTAGAGTTTGGTCTGTTACACCTACCTCAAATCGGAGAGAGAAAACTCAAACCCTAGGATGAAGAACACTTGGACAGCACCTCACAAAAAGCTCGATTTCTCCACGGATACCTAATGAAAATTGGGGATTTTGCCACCAATGGATAGAGCTCGATGAGAGGAACAATTTGCTATACTCATGATCAAAATTTGGTTGAGAATTCCTACCTCAATCGATGGATCAAAGAAGGATGAAGGGAAGTCAACGGCCTGCTGACCCACCTCCACAATTCGAGCTAGATCTCCCCAGATCTGAAACTTCAGTGAACCCCACAGTAGCCAAATGAAAGAAGACTCGTAGGGCTTCATTTTGATAGCTCATAGAGCTTTTGGAGCCTTCGGAGTTGGGAGTATTCGCTGCTGCAAGCTACGTGTTTAGAAACGGCGCCGAAATCCTTGACTTGACCAAACTATGTCGGCAGCACGTGTTGGGGCTAGGTTTACCTCAAATTGATTGATGGTAAATGTTCCTTACATTGTGGCCTTCCATTTACCACTAATTTCAGATCATTTGGTTGAGTATTGAGGTCGAATTTCGTGTTTTAATCTAAGGGTTAGGTATGGGTCAAAAGTGTGTACTTTTGGGTTTAAACTCTAAATAGATCTTCCCACGGATTTACAATGGCCTAATGCCAGAAGGAAAAGTTGTTATCTACCTCGACCTTAATCTGTTTACCATTTTTCTGGATTTTTATAAGGTGGTCGAAATTATCACTATTCTAATTCTAAGGAATTAAATATTAATAAATCTGAAAATTCAATTATTAAATCAATAGAAATTCAGTTCTTAATTAACAAGAGCTAAATAAATATATTAAATCCAATAAAATAATTCGGGGTCTTACAAAGGAAAATGGTAGCTTGGTTAGGGCGGAATGCCACTAAACTAAGGAAAAGGGTAGCTTGGTTAGGGCGGAGTGCCACTAAACCAAAGAAAAGAGTAGCTCGGTTAGGGCGGAATGCCACTAAACCAAGGAAAATGGTAGCTTGGTTAGGGCGGATTGCCACTAAACCAAGGGAAATGGTAGTTTGGCTAGGGCGGAGTGCCGCTAGACCAAGGAAAAGAGTAGCTCGATCAGGGCGGAATGCCGTTAGACCAAGATAAGGATAGCTTGACTAGGGCGGAGTGCCGCTAGACCAAGGAAAAGGGTAGCTCGGTTAGGGCGGAGTGCCACTAAACCAAGGTGAATGGTAGCTTGGTTAGGGCGGAATGCCACTAAACCAAGGAAAAGGGTAGCTTGGTTAGGGCGGAATGCCACTAAACCAAGGAAAAGGGTAGCTTGGTTAGGGCGGAGTGCCACTAAACCAAGGAAAAAAGTAGCTCGGTTAGGGCGGAATGCCACTAAACCAAGGAAAAGGGTAGCTTGGTTAGGGCGGAATGTCACTAAACCAAGGAAAATGGTAGCTTGGTTAGGGCAGAGTGCCACTAAACCAAGGAAAAGAGTAGCTCGGTTAGGGCGGAATGCCACTAAACTATGAAAAGGGTAGCTTGGTTAGGGCGGAATGCCACTAAATCAAGGAAAAGGGTAGCTTGGTTAGGGCGAAGTGCCACTAAACCAAGGAAAAGAGTAGCTCGGTTAGGGCGGAATGCCACTAAATCAAGGAAAAGGGTAGCTTGGTTAGGGCGGAATGCCACTAAACCAAGGAGAAGGGTAGCTTGGTTAGGGCAGAATGCCACTAAACCAAGGAAAAGGGTAGCTTGGTTAGGGCGGAGTGCCACTAAACTAAGGAAAAGAGTAGCTCAGTTAGGGCGGAATGCCACTAAACCAAGGAGAAGGGTAGCTTGGTTAACGGAAGACATGCATCTAAACCAAGGGAAAGGGTAGCTTGGCTAGAGCGGAATGCCACTAGGCCAAGGAAAAGAGTAGCTCGGTTAGGGCGGAACGCCACTAAACTGAGGAAATGGTAGCTCGATCAGGGCGGAATGCCGCTAGACCAAGATGAGGGTAGCTTGGCTAGGGCGGAGTGCCGCTAGACCAAGGAAAGATGGTAGCTTGATCAGGGCGGAATGCCGTTAGACCAAGATAAGAGTAGCTTGGCTAGGGCGGAGTGCCGCTAGACCAAGGAAAATGGTAGCTCGGTTAGGGCGGAGTGCCACTAAACCAAGGAGAAGGGTAGCTTGGTTAGGGCGGAATGCCACTAAACCAAGGAAAAGGGTAGCTTGGTTAGGGCGGAGTGCCACTAAACCAAGGAAAAGAGTAGCTCGGTTAGGGCGGAATGTCACTAAACCAAGGAAAATGGTAGCTTGGTTAGGGCGGAATGCCACTAAACCAAGGAGAAGGGTAGCTTGGTTAACGGAAGACATGCATCTAAACCAAGGGAAAGGGTAGCTTGGCCAGAGCGGAATGCCACTAGGCCAAGGAAAAGAGTAGCTCGGTTAAGGCAGAACACCACTAAACCGAGGAAAGGGTAGCTCGATCAGGGCGGAATGCCGCTAGACCAAGATGAGGGTAGCTTGGCTAGGGCGGAGTGCTGCTAGACCAAGAAAAGAGGGTAGCTTGATCAGGGCGGAATGCCGTTAGACCAATATAAGGGTAGCTTGGCTTGGGCGGAGTGCCGCTAGACCAAGGAAAAGGGTAGCTTGGTTAGGGCGGAGTGCCACTAAACCAAGGAAAAGAGTAGTTTGGTTAGGGCGGAATGCCACTAGACCAAGATAAGGGTAGCTTGACTAGGGCGGAGTGCCGCTAGACCAAGGAAAACGGTAGCTCGGTTAGGGCAGAGTGCCACTAAACCAAGGAGAAGGGTAGCTTGGTTAGGGCGGAATGCCACTAAACCAAGGAAAAAGGTAGCTTGGTTAGGGCGGAGTGCCACTAAACCAAGAAAAAGAGTAGCTCGGTTAGAGCGGAATGCCACTAAACCAAGGAAAATGGTAGCTTGGTTAGGGCGGAATGCCACTAAACCAAGGAGAAGGGTAGCTCGGTTAGGGCGGAACGTCACTAAACCGAGGAAAGGGTAGCTCGATCAGGACGGAATGCCGCTAGATCAAGATGAGGGTAGCTTGGCTAGGGCGGAGTGCCGCTAGACCAAGGAAAGAGGGTAGCTTGGCTAGGGCGGAGCCACTAGACCAAGGAAAAGGGTAGCTTGGTTAGGGCGGAATGTCACTAGACCAAGGTAAGGGTAGCTTGGCTAGGGAGGAGTGCCGCTAGACCAAGGAAAAGGGTAGCCCGGTTAGGGAGGAATGCCGTTAGACCAAGATAAGGGTAGCTTGACTAGGGCGGAGTGCCGCTAGACCAAGGAAAAGGGTAGCTCGGTTAGGGCGGAGTGCCACTAAACAAAGAAGAATGGTAGCTCGGTTAGGGCGGAGTGCCACTAAACCAAGGAAAATGGTAGCTTGGTTAGGGCGGAATGCCACTAAACCAAGGAAAAGGGTAGCTTGGTTAGGGGGGAGTGCCACTAAACCAAGGAAAAGGGTAGCTTGGTTAGGGCAGAATGCCACTAAATCAAGGAAAAGGGTAGCTTGGTTAGGGCGAAGTGCCACTAAACCAAGGAAAAGAGTAGCTCGGTTAGGGCGGAATGCCACTAAATCAAGGAAAAGGGTAGCTTGGTTAGGGCGGAATGCCACTAAACCAAGGAGAAGGGTAGCTTGGTTAGGGCGGAATGTCACTAAACCAAGGAAAAGGGTAGCTTGGTTAGGGCGGAGTGCCACTAATCTAAGGAAAAGAGTAGCTCGATTAGGGCGGAATGCCACTAAACCAAGGAGAAGGGTAGCTTGGTTAACGGAAGACATGCATCTAAACCAAGGGAAAGGGTAGCTTGGCCAGAGCAGAATGTCACTAGGCCAAGGAAAAGAGTAGCTCGGTTAGGGCGGAACGCCACTAAACCGAGGAAAGGGTAGCTCGATCAAGGCGGAATGTCGCTAGACCAAGATGAAGGTAGCTTTGCTAGGGCGGAGTGCCGCTAGACCAAGGAAAGAGGGTAGCTTGATCAGGGCAGAATGCCGTTAGACCAAGATAAGGGTAGCTTGGCTAGGGCGGAGTGCCGCTAGACCAAGGAAAAGGGTAGCTCGGTTAGGGCGGAGTGCCACTAAACCAAGGAGAAGGGTAGCTTGGTTAGGGCGGAATGCCACTAAACCAAGAAAAATGGTAGCTTGGTTAGGGCGGAGTGCCACTAAACCAAGAAAAAGAGTAGCTCGATTAAAGCGGAATGCCACTAAACCAAGAAAAAGGGTAGCTTGGTTAGGGCGGAATGCCACTAAACTAAGGAGAAGGGTAGCTTGGTTAACAGAAGACATGCATCTAAACCAAGGGAAAGGGTAGCTTGGCCAGAGCGGAATGCCACTAGGCCAAGGAAAAGAGTAGCTCGGTTAGGGCGGAACGCCACTAAACCGAGGAAAGGGTAGCTCGATCAGGGCGGAATGCCGCTAGACCAAGATGAGGGTAGCTTGGCTAGGGCGGAGTGCCGCTAGACCAAGGAAAGAGTGTAGCTTGATCAGGGCAGAATGCCGTTAGACCAAGATAAGGGTAGCTTGGCTAGGGCGGAGTGCCGCTAGACCAAGGAAAATGGTAGCTTGGTTAGGGCGGAGTGCCACTAAACTAAGTAAAAGAGTAGCTTGGTTAGGGCGGAATGCCACTAGACCAAGATAAGGGTAGCTTGACTAGGGCGGAGTGTCGCTAGACCAAGGAAAAGGGTAGCTCGGTTAGGGCGGAGTGTCACTAAACCAAGGAGAAGGGTAGCTTGGTTAGGGCGGAATGCCACTAAACCAAGGAAAAGGGTAGCTTGGTTAGGGCGGAGTGCCACTAAACCAACTAAACCAAGGAAAAGTGTAGCTTGGTTAGGGCGGAATGCCACTAAACTAAGGAGAAGGGTAGCTCGGTTAGGGCGGAACGCCACTAAACCGAGGAAAGGGTAGCTCGATCAGGGCGGAATGCCGCTAGACCAAGATGAGGGTAGTTTGGCTAGGGCGGAGTGCCGCTAGACTAAGGAAAGAGGATAGCTTGGCTAGGGCGGAGCCACTAGACCAAGGAAAAGGGTAGCTTGGTTAGGGCGGAATGCCACTAGACCAAGGTAAGGGTAGTTTAGCTAGGGCGGAGTGCCGCTAGACCAAGGAAAAAGGTAGCTCAGTTAGGGAGGAATGCCACTAGACCAAGGAAAAGGGTAGCACGGTTAGGGCGGAATGCCACTAAACCAAGAAAAAGGGTAGCTCGGCCAGAGCGGAATGCCACTAGACCAAGGAAAAGAGTAGCTCAGTTAGGGCAGAATGCCACTAGACCAAGAAAGGGTAGCTTGACTAGGGCGGAGTGCCGCTAGACCAAGGAAATGGGTAGCTCAGTTAGGGCGGAGTGCTACTAAACCAAGGAAAATGGTAGCTTGGTTAGGGCGGAATGCCACTAAACCAAGGAAAAGGGTAGCTTGGTTAGGGCGGAATGCCACTAAACCAAGGAAAAGGGTAGCTTGGTTAGGGCAGAGTGCCACTAAACTAAGAAAAAGAGTAGCTCGGTTAGGGCGGAATGCCACTAAACCAAGGAAAAGGGTAGCTTGGTTAGGGCAGAATGCCACTAAATCAAGGAAAAGGGTAGCTTGGTTAGGGCGAAGTGCCACTAAACCAAGGAAAAGAGTAGCTCGGTTAGGGCGGAATGCCACTAAATCAAGGAAAAGGGTAGCTTGGTTAGGGCGGAATGCCACTAAACCAAGGAGAAGGGTAGCTTGGTTAGGGCGGAATGCCACTAAACCAAGGAAAAGGGTAGCTTGGTTAGGGCGGAGTGCCACTAATCTAAGGAAAAGAGTAGCTCGATTAGGGCGGAATGCCACTAAACCAAGGAGAAGGGTAGCTTGGTTAACGGAAGACATGCATCTAAACCAAGGGAAAGGGTAGCTTGGCCAGAGCGGAATGTCACTAGGCCAAGAAAAAGAGTAGCTCGGTTAGGGCGGAACGCCACTAAACCGAGGAAAGGGTAGCTCGATCAGGGCGGAATGCCACTAGACCAAGATGAGGGTAGCTTGGCTAGGGCGGAGTGCCGCTAGACCAAGGAAAGAGGGTAGCTTGATCAGGGCGGAATGCCGTTAGACCAAGATAAGGGTAGCTTGGCTAGGGTGGAGTGCCGCTAGACCAAGGAAAAGGGTAGCTCGGTTAGGGCGGAGTGCCACTAAACCAAGGAGAAGGGTAGCTTGGTTAGGGCGGAATGCTACTAAACTAAGGAAAAAGGTAGCTTGGTTAGGGCGGAATGCCACTAAACCAAGGAGAAGGGTTGTTTGCTGAGAATGTTTGTTTCATCGTCAATGCTGGGGTTTGGCATTAACGCAAAGGGATAGGGTTGCATAATCTACCCAGACGAAAGGTCTGAATTGATTTAGAGGACGTGTATAACAGCTCGGGCACGAAGCCGTTCGCCGGAAATGTGAGTTTCATCGTTAATGTGAGGTTTGACATTAACGCAAAGGAATAGGGTTTCATGATTTATCCAAACGAAAGGTCTGAATTGATTTAGAGAATGTGGATGGCGGCTCGGGCTCGAAGCCGTTTGCTGGAAATGTGAGTTTCATCGTCAATGTTGGGGTTTAACATTAACGCAAAGGAATAGGATTTCATAATCTATCCAGACGAAAGGTCTGAATTGATTTAGAGGATATGGATGGCGGCTCGGGCCCGAAGCCGTGCGCTGGAAATGTGAGTTTCATCGTTAATGTGGCTCTGATCAGCTGGATATCTTCATCTTTGCATATCACTGATTCTGTTGACTTTTCTTTGGCAATCTTTGCACATTGGTCGGCTTGAGTGTCGATGGTAGAATATCTGTCGGCCTGGGCACCGATAGCTAGAATTTTGATTTCTCTTAGCTGGCCATACTGGCAATCCATATTTGTGAGCATCTGTCATCTCGAATGCTGATGGTTAGACATCTCTGGCACTCTGGAGGCTCATCAGGCATCTATCAACTTGAACGCCGGTGGTTAGGTGAACTTCCATCATTCTTCATTGATCCATCATTCATTGTTCATTGTCATATGGGATTCCATCATTTGGATAGTCCCTGACATCCGCAGCAGACGTGCAGTGTAAGAGTCTGCGACAGGATGGCCCTTGAAAGGTCAATGCTCCAATTTTATTCATCATTGCCATAAGTGATCATTGCCCCTTTAAAGGGGTGAACATATCCAGCAACAGCCATGCATGCCGCCATTGACATCTCATACATTTACCCCTAGAATGGGGAACCATGTGTGTCTTCCATCATTCTTTTGGCATACATTGGTCCCAAGAACGGGATACCATCGATATTTTTCATTGTTTGGCATACATCTGCCCCCGGGATGGGGTACCATTTGGAACTTTCATCATCTCATAATCATCTTTTTTCCCCTATCTTCTTCTTCTTTCTTCTTTTCTTTTTTTTTCTTTGATATGCATCCCCCTCCTTAAAATGGGGTATCATCTGTATCTTCCATCATTTCATCATCTTTCTCATTTTTTCCATCTTTGATGTGCATCACCCCTCAAATGGGAGTACCATTTATATATATATATATATTTTTATTTCATCATCATTTTTTATCATCATTTTTATTCCCATGTGCCCCAGGACGGGGTATCATCCATACCTTTCATCATCATTTTTTTGTTAATACATCTGCCCTCAGGACGGGGCATCATCTGCACCCCTCATCATTTTTTATGCGTGGACATCTGCCCCCAAGGAAGGGGTATCATTGGCATCCTTCACCATCATCATTTTTTCTTCTCTTCCCCCCTTTTTTTGGTATATATCTGCCCCAGAGCGGGGTGTCATATTTTCTTGTAGCATCACCGGGCTTCTTTGGGGCCAGGAATGTATCCTTGTTGTAGTGGGTGACCCACTCGAACAGGGCCCAAGTCTTTTCCTTAGGAAAGGAGTAGGGTTTAGTCATTTTGCTTCTTAGGGAATGGCCTAGCTCGCCAGTCTTTGCCGACGAAGAGCTAGCTGCCTTCTTTGCCTTCTTCCTTTGTTTCTCGAAGGCCTGAAAATCGGCAATGTGAATATCTTTATGCATCAGTTGTTCACCGGCAGGCTTGTTCTTTTGACTTAAGGAAGTAGCGGCCGGGCAATATTTCACCAAAAAGGCCTCAATATCAGCCACAATCTCATTCAGGAGATCGAAGGACTTGACTTCGATGCCAATCAACCTGGTTAAGATTTCTGTCTTCAGGTTGCGCTTGCATATCAGGACAGCCTCTTCATGGTTTGGCGGGTGCCGACATCTGGCGCAGAGGTCCTTTCATCGGTAGATATAATCCAGAGCAGATTCATCGCTCCTTTGTTTAATTTCGTACAATTCTGCCTTAGTGCTTTCTTCCTTGGCAGACTCGGTTCCCATTGTCTGTTTCATATCGGGTCTATCCATCACTGCTAGAGCTGGTGAGTTTGAGTGCAAACCAGGCAGATGCCAACCCATTTCATTCAGCTTGCTCTGCAGCCCTTCAACTTCTTATAATTTTTCATATAGTTCTGTCATCATGGCAAGGCCAAGAACATTGCCCCCAGTCCTGATCTTAGGAGGGACTGGCGGTGTTCTATTAAAGACGCAAGATGCGCCCAGGCTTTTAGAGATTGACATCTTTGCCCTTATGCCTCCATACGGAGGAGGAGTGGGGTAGCATGCTTCTTCTTTTGGTGGCGGGAGGTGCCCATACTTCTCCCTGGTTTTGTCATCATGACGGGAGACTGAAGCTTTGGCTTGCTCTAACCTTACTGGTGCGGAGCATATCTCTTCATCATCTTCTTTGAGAGTCTGGCCATTGCCGGGCGAGACCGACAGCATGTTACAGGAGCAGACTTTGTCCCCCTCGTATTTCTTCGCATCCGCTTTTCCTTCCTTTTGGCGGTCGGCATCTGTACCCCTAAGGGGTCATCTAGCACATCTGGCACTTTTGATTCGCTTTTCATTTTCTTCATCAGGCCTGGGGATTTGACATGCTCCCGCAGGACGGGTCCATCGGTGCCTTCTGCACAGGCTTTTGACATCACTTTAGGCAACTGCCGGTATAGGGATATCACATTGACTGCTCTTTTTAGTTTAGGCAGCTCATGCGGGCGTGGCGGGTCCACTCTGTATTCACCCAGATGTAGTTCCCCTTTCTTAATCATTCTTTCAATAACATCTTTGAATTCATAGCAATCTTCAATGGGATGACCCAACGCCTGGTGGTATGGGCAGAAGCGGGGGTCATCTTTTCTTTTGGCATCATCAGGTCTCTTTGGATCTGGAAGGACAATTTTGTCAAATTGGGCGGCCCATTTAAACAGGAGCCAAGTCTTTTCCTTAGGAAAGGAATAAGGCTTGCTCATCCTGGCTCGCAGAGCGGGGCCATCCGTCTGATCAGCCGGCCCGACGGGAGGAGGGCGGGCAACGCCTTTTTCTTTATCTTTTTGTTGCTCAAACATCTTGAAGTCTATTGTACCGACTTCTACAGGCATGGGCCGTCTATCAGCCGATCTAGCTTTATGGCATACAACAGTAGCAATTGAAGGACCACTGGAGGGGAAGGCGTCGACCTCCGCCACAGCATTGTTTAGTCGGTCAAACGACCTTATCTCCATTCCAATCATTCTTTCGAGAGTCTCCCGCCGAAGATTCTGCTTGCAAATTTGCACGGCGTCCTCCTGATGCGGAGGCCGCCTGCATCTCATGGCGAGGTTCCTCCATCTTTTATATAATCCAGCGCAGTCTCATCTTGCTTCTGCCTGGACGCATATAGCTCGGCTATTGTGATTTCTCTTTCTGTAATATGAAATCTGTCCCGGAATTTTTTGCTGCATATCGGGCCAATCAGTCACTGACCCAGCCGGTAGGCCAGAGTACCATTCAAAGGCTAACCCTGTAAGGGACGAGCCAAAGAACTTCAGGAGGTAGGCTTCATCAGACGCCAGGTCACCCATAATTGTTGTATAGTAGGCTATATGCTCTTTGGGGGAGCCCTGGCCATTGAACTTTTCAAATTTCGGTGGCTTGCTGACGCCTGGTGGTAGTTTCTTAGCAGCATAATGCGCATGATATGGTACCTTATAAACATCATAGGTACTGGAATCCCCGGTCCTTTCGGACAGCGTTATTTCAATAATTTCTTTTTTTTTCATCAGCTCGCCAGCCACATCTGGATCTATGGGCTCCGGGAAGAAGTGTGCCCGCTGCCGGCTGAAGGGGGTTGTCATAATCGTTGTATGTAGGGCAGGCACGGCAGACTACGTTTGAGACGCA
This sequence comes from Amorphophallus konjac, assembly GCA_022559845.1. Classification (NCBI taxonomy): domain Eukaryota; kingdom Viridiplantae; phylum Streptophyta; class Magnoliopsida; order Alismatales; family Araceae; genus Amorphophallus; species Amorphophallus konjac. Next base: position 158,783,636 of record CM040121.1, read on the forward strand.
GAGGGCTGAGCTGCCGCTTGTTGTAGAGAAGGTTGACTCGGCGCCTTGCCTTTGTCAGTTTGAGCAGGACGGACCGGAGAGGCCACCCCTATCGAGCTAGAAGTCTATCCAGCTGGCTCAGCATGCTTGGAGACAAGTGTATGCTCGCCTCTTTCATTGAGTTGTCTTCTGAGGGAGTCAATCTCCTGCTGATATCTTCTTGAACATCATCTGGATCATGGAATTCAGGGTTGTTGGGATCTGTATTTCTCCCGATATTTCTTCAGTGGAAACACCCAGAGGGTTGCCTTCTTCTTCCGTAGTCACTACATTGACTGTCATCATAGTGACTTCTTGAGCTTCATCGGCAGCCATTATCTTTTCTTTCACTGCTCGGCTTCTTCTTGTGATGGCATTTGGCCTGTGTGCTAATTTAATCAGCTCTTCAGGCTAGTCTGGTAGTGTGTTATATTTCCCGGTGACACCGGCCATATTGCAGGAAAAAAAACCTGCATATTTCCCTTCCGGCTGTGGACTTCCCTCTGACCCGACTCGGATATGTGAGGCGGTCAAAGACTGAAGTCCTTTCTTCTGCTTCTTCCCTCTTGGGGCTGTCTTTTTGATGTCTGACCCTACGGCCATCCTCATAGTCGTTGAAGTCTGAGGATGAGACTCCAAACGCCACATCTTCTGAGGTTTCATCTTTTTCATGTAGGGTGCCCAAGGCACGAGACAATCTTTGCTGCCCTAGGGAGGAGTTCCCTAGGCAGTGGAAGTAGTCTTGAACCACCTGGTTCATTTCTTCTTGGCTATGCCTTTGCAGATCTGATCGGGGCAGCAGCCTATCTTTGATCTTTGGTTGATAAGCCAGCCTTGAAATTTGGGCAGCCAAATGCTCTGACTTGGAATATTTGAAGATATCAGCCTGTCTGGCGCAGGCCTTCGGTCTCTTTGGAATAACAGCATAGGTTGGATCTTCCATTCTTCTTTGTTCTTCCCTTTGGCAGTATATATTATCCCCTCCTTCCTGGCGAGTGACAATGGCATCTTCTCTTCTCCTGCCCCCAGCCCTGGGGTGAATGACAGCAGCATTTTCTTTTCCTCTGCCCCCAGTTCCGGGGTGAATGACAGCAACATCTTCTTTTCTTTCTTCCCATCTCCTGCTCCCAGTCGTGGGGCGGATAATAGCGGCATATTCTTCTTTCTTCTGACATCTTCTACCCCCAGCTCTGGGGCGGATGACAATGGTATTTTCTTTTCTTTCCCATCTTCTGCTCCCCTGCTCTGGGGCGGATGACAGTGGTCTCTTCTCTTCTTTTCTCATCTCTCCTGACTCTGGCTTCAGGGTGGATAGCAGTGGCACCTTGCTCTTGAGCCGGAATCCGGCTCTGTATCTTCTTCGGCCTCCATATCTGTTTATATCTTGCTGGCCTGGGCGCCAGCGGCTTCCTCTCATCAGTTTCCCAGTTGGCCCTCCTAGTGGCCAGAATTTGGAACTTGTTGTTGGTCTGGATGGTCGGGACAACCCTGTCTGGCCGGACGTCTTTGGGGCGACCGTTGAGGTTCACCCTAACATCTCCGATCATCATTGTCTCTCTAGAATTTGAAAGACGACGGTTGGTAGCAGCATACTAGCTCCTCCGGTTACCTCTTCTCCCTTTTTGGGCAGTAGCGGGGACATCGTCCCTCCTTTCCACATGGTGGACAAAGCAGGCGACGACTATCGGGGCTGTCTTTTCTGGTAAGCTTTCCTTCTCATCAGCAGTCTTCATCGGGGCACCTGCAGCAGTGCCTTGTTCTTTGTCAGCAACCTCCAGTAGGTCGGTGAAGACGAGGCCCAAGCAATTGGGCGACCCAATAGCAGGGGGCATAGACCCGAACATCATGGGCACCGTCAGGTAGCCCTCGCGAACATAAGCATCAACGACCTGGTGGCCGAAGTGGAGGGAGACGAATCCACTCGTCATTTTAGTTCCTTGAAATAGGATTAGCGCACAGTTAGAATTTAAGAGGGGCCGCCGGGCCTCCTATTTTGGCGTAGAGATGAAGGGAGACTCCGTCCCACCGGGCGTGCCAGACTTGTGGAACGCGGATTTTTATTAATTTATTTATTTATATTTTGAGGATTTCTCTTATTTGTATTTATTGATTATTAGGCGTGCCAGTCACATGTGTGACGATTTTATTGTGCGCTCGACCTGACTTGGTCAGTCGATTGTGAAGTCCGAGTCGGGACCGGAAGTCCGTCATACCATAAAGGCTATGACGTTAATTACGCCCTTCATAGGAATGACAACCCTTGATTAAACGCCAAAATAGGAGGCCGCTAGGGGCGGCTGAAAAAGATAGTGTGTGATATTGAAATTCTTGTTATTCTAAGAATGTAATTGAATAGACGACATGTTATTAAATCAACATGACCTCCTTTTATGTGGGTCGTGCTTGATAGAGATAGGACACCGTCCACGCAGTGGCGGGATGGGGCCTGGACAATCATCGGGGACATATCCCCCTTTCAGGTTTATCATCCGGCCAGGGGCCTCGAAGTATTTATCTTCCCCGAAGGATCGAGCCGGACGGGAGGTGCATGACATACGCTTCCCGGATCTTGTCGGGGTTAAAGCGTCAATCGACCTTTTGGCAGCATTTCCCCTTAATCTGGATTATGCCCAGGGGGAAATAGGCTATCATCCACGGAGTGCCGGGATGAAAGCCAAAAGTAGAGAGAGAGGCCAAACCTCCCGAATTACGTATGTCTGCCACGGGGCAATGTTCGATTTTCCCTTAGGGAAGCCGGTGGAACTCATGCAGGGGTAGAGCCCTCCCAAGCTAAAGGGGTTATTTCATGAATTCGATACGGGACATCGGAATGCAAGGGAGTCTGACTCCCTTTAAATTTATCCCCGGGACAGGTCTGGTGACTCATAGGTATCCCTGGATGGGTCTGATCAAGGTATCGGAGGTTCAATTGGATGGCAGGGCAGCTTCTCGGCGTAGCTTAAGTGTGGACATAGGTTCCCGGCGCGAAACAAAGTGACAAGGGGGGTTCCCAGCGCGAAAACCACCGCGCCGGGAAGGGTTCTTCATAAGGCACTATTCTAGGCGCCGGGAAGCTGGCACCAGGGAGGTTCTCGGCGCGCCAATCACTGCGCCGGGAAAGGTTCTTCATGGGCACTGTTCTGGGCGCCGGGAAGCTGGCATCAGGGAAGTTCTCGGCGCGCCAGGGGTGGATGGGTTCTCGGCGCCAGAAGGTTTGCGCCGAGAGCATTTTACCTATTCTACTGTGCGTGGTGCCGAGAGATATAATGGCGCCGGGATGGTTTCTGAGTGTTTACGGCACTCTGTTTCTTGGGTTTCTTGGCGATTCAGGGGTTTCTTGATGATTCAGGCCAAGGTAAAGAGGTCAGGTGAGGTCAAAGTGAATCAACTCATCAAATTTGAACTGGATTGGGTTTAGGTTCCAAAGGAAGGCCAAGATCGAAGAGGAATTTGGGGAAGATCAGGGTCTAGAGAACCCCTGTCACCAGTGTCGTGCAAAGTCCCGGGGACAGCTTAATGTCGACTTTCGTCATCCTGGGAGAATTTTGGCAGCATCTCCCCTGGACTTAGCATTTGCCAGGGAATGATAGACAATCACCCACGGAGTGCCGGGGTGAAAGCCAAAAGTAGAAGGGTATTGGACCCCTGACCCATGTGCGTGCTTGCAGCACTATCTTAATATCCCTTTTGAGACCATTGAAGCTTGTGCATGGGCAGGGCTTCCTTGGTTCATCAGGTTATAAAAATAGATCGATCCCCAGGGGGGGCCATGTAGGGGGTAGTTATCCCCACTGATTTTTATCCTTGAGGTGCATATGATGACCCGGGATGTCCCTCGACAGAATACATGATTATATTGAGTGGATTATAAGGGTATCTGTATGGTTTCTTGACTAGTAGCAGGAGGTTTTCATCTGGGGTTCAAGGGATGAAATATTGATAGCCTAAAGGGGCTCACGGCACAAGGGGGGTAGTTCCCGGCGCGAAAACAACCGCGTCGGGAAGGGTTCTTCCACTATTCTTGGTGCCGGGAAGCTAGCATAGGGAATTCCCGGCGCGCAAACAGCCGCGCCGAGAAGGTTTTATTCATGAACATTATTCTGGGCGCCGGGAAACTGGCAAGGGAGGTTCTCGGCGTGGGAGGTCTCGCGTCGGGAAGGTCTCTTCATGGGGCACTATTCTGGGCGCCGGGAAGGTTCCGGCTCTCTGTTCTTGGTGCTTTTGGTTTCAGACGGGGATTCAGGTTGGATTTTTTAGCACAAGTAGGGCAGGATCAGAAGGGTTTTATAGGCGTAGAGACCAGGGGTTTAAGGGAGGGTAACATCAGTCGAAGGAGATGATCATCCATCATTAAACCCTCGAGAGATAGATGGGGTTTCTGTCACCTGTTGTTCAGACGATCAAGAGATTGATGTCTCTGACCCTGGACAAGCTGGGAGCTCGGCAGAAATCCATGGCATGCAAGAAAACCCATCATCAAAAGGAGGGAAGGAGGGGACAGAGCCCAATGACCCATTGAACGAGGGTCGGGGCTCCGTGTTTATCTTTCATGAGAGAACGGACCCGGAGGTGTGAAGCATAAATCGAAAATTCGGAGCATCTAATTAGATAAATGTTTTGAAGAACAGTAGATACAGAGGGGGAGACAGATAGTAGACATTTCAGTCACCCAGCACCCAGATAGGCCATCGTGGCACTTCATTTCATTATATCATTCCAAGACTCACACCAATTACAAGAAGGGAGTGAGGGAAAGGGAGGCGAAACAGAGGCTGGGATATCCCAGTTTCATCAGATGAATCGAGACAAAACTCGTATGGTTACATGAAGAAGGAACAGAAAACAAACAAAGAGGGGGGGGAGGGTGGAGCATTGACTCCTCTCCCTCCCCGGCTGCCCACCTGGAGCCTCTTATCCTTCTTTCTCTTCGGGTTGATCTCTTCTTTCTTTTCTCAGCAGAGGAGGCTCTCTCTCTCTCTCTCTCTTGGTCTCTTCTCTCTTTTGTGGCTATCTTTTCTTCTCTTTTTCGATCCCCCTCCGTTCTCTCCTCTTGCCTCGTGATCGAAGAAGTGGGTTTTTATAGAACCCTGCTCATTGCAAGGGATATTCGGCGCGATAGCAGTGGGGAGGTTCCCGGCGCGCCTACTTTGGTGGGGAGGTTCCCGACGCGCTACTCTCTCCAATGCTCTCGGCGCACAGGGTCTCATTGAAGCCCACTCAATAGGCCCATTTAAGGCTTTTTCCCTTTTAGAACTCCTATTGTCCTTAGCTTCGTTGGATTCCTTTGATCATATTGGAACTAACGAAGGCCCCTTGTGTGCATCACCATCTGAATAATCGGGAGGTTTCTCATCAGTCAACAGACCGGAGTTTCATCAGTATTGCCGTTTGGACGACGACAACACCGGACATCAGCCAGGCCTGACAAGGTCCTGGCCGGGTAAGTAGTTGGTGGTGAGGGCTCTCCCTCAATCCTGACTTTGCAGAAATCTTCCAGTCTTCGTTGCTGGTCTGGTCTCATCTTTATATTTGTTCATATTTTATCTGTCAACAGAGAGTCACAAAGGAGTAGTTCAAAGTCCTAACTAGTCAAGTTGATCAACTGAAAGAACTCGCCCGGAGCCTTACACAACTCAAGGACATGATCGATACTCTAATGGACCGGCTCACACCAACTCCACTGCCTACGGCTCAACCCATTAACACGGTGACCACCCAAGGGGATAGTCAATCCCCGGAATAGTCGGACCATGAGGTTGTTCCTACGGCTGTGACTGCTTCCCAGAGCCTCATACTTATGTTGTTGGCCAAGGAGAGCAGTGCCATCGGGGTGGGAGAGGGGGGAGGCGTCTGTGCGAGTAGGGAAGGGGAGGGGACATTGCTGGAGGGGGAGAGGGGGCCAAGATAGGGGGAGAGCAACGTTGTCAGCAAGGAGAGTAGTTAAGTAGGGAGAGGGAGGGGGCCTTATCGGGGGGTAATAGTTCTTGTCGGAGCGGGAAGTGGGATAAGCCGTGCTTGGCGGGGAGATTAGTAGGCCTTTTACTTGGTATTAAAGTTCTACAATGCCAGAAAAAGAAAAAGATGATGTTGCCCATTTGGAGTGAAGAATATTTGTGTGAAAATATTCCTATTAAGAGAGAGAAAAACTTAGATTTGACTCTCTATGTTCAGATAACAAATAAACATTTGACTAGCACTCCACTTGAATAAAAAGAAGGAAAGGAAAAAACTCGATGAAATATACATTTAACAGCAAATGAATCTTAATTTTTATTGACATTTTTTATTTTTAACCTCTACGATCTCTTATAACTAGGATAAGACTTTCCAAACTAGATATATATTTATAACTCTTCGAATGTCAAGTTATTTAGTAAAACACCCAGTAGAGTTACAAATAGGCCTCTCAAATGTCTACAAAAAAGGCCCTAAAAAGGGTATTTATCAAATAAATATGTGATTGTGAGGAATTATAAATAATTATCTACGTTGGAGGTAATTATCCATAAATATGAAATATTGTAGGGGTTTAAAACTAAAAATCTTTTCTTGATTTACTTAGTAGTTAGTACCATAGTTCACTGTACCAATGGGTTGGGGCAACCTGGTTACGTAATGCACCATGTCTCGGTCAACTCGGCCCGACTCTTCTTTTATTTTGGTTTTTACACGAAGAATTAACAGTTTCTCTCTCATATGAGCAATAAAATACGGAATGAAAAATGTCTAACCGTGTTTTCTCGTATGAATATGAAAACTGAGCAATAAATAGTGCTCAATAATATTTTCTCACGTAAATAGAAAAAATGAGGAATCTCACCGTCACGACCTCCCCCTTGGCCCCTCCTCTCTCCCCCTCCATCCTCTCTCCTCTCTTTTAGCCCCCCCCTCCTTCGCTAGCCTCCCCTCTCTTCGCCTCAGCCTCCCCCTCGTCTTCCACCGGCCTCGTCTCCTCCCCCACCTCCCTCGTGTCACTTAGTCATTCACTAATCTTAGAATATCGAACTTAAAGTTTGAGATCGACCTTACTCCGACTGTGTTATCTCATAATAATCAGCTGGAGACAAAGGTGTCAAATAAATAGGCAAAGAGTACCACATAACAGAGTCTCAATATTCCTCAAGTGTATTATGTTTGGTCTAGAGAATGAGACAATCTTTCATGAACAAGATGTTAAATGAATTGCGAAAAACTGTGATATCTTCAGATTGATTCGGCGTTACATGTCACCCTTTCGTGTCCTTGGATTATGACAGGCGAGGATCAGGGAACGCCAGATGAAACAGCAGCGGGAGGAAGCTGCCTGCAATCTCGGTGTGGCCAACTCGGTGGGCTCTGCCAAGGGACCTTCCACCGTGGAACAGATATGTTCGAACCAAAATTAGTGGCCGCAGAGCTGTTTCGTCGTTCAGAACCACAAATGTTTGCCAACCGACACCATACGAATTTAAAGTGTCTCTACTCATCATACATAAATAGGGAGGGACGCCACAATCTCATCGCCCTATTATTCTCTTCATGTGTTGTTAATATATGATCGTGACAAATTTCTTTATTTTTAGTGGACGCAGTGTGTCCACTGGGTATGCCTTGTCAAGTCATCTACGATAATAGAAGACGCCCCACCAACATTTGTATGCCTTGTCAGTTATCACTCCTAATTGTTCGTAGGTTTTGAATTGGACGCCGTAAAATAATATTAACGTTATCCCCATTTCGCGTCAGGCGCACGTCACATTCCTTCATTTGTTTCCCCCTCATCTTGGCTGGATTTTGGTACACTTGCACAAGGAAATGGGATATAATGCGTGTTGTATCACATTACATGCGAGATTATGTGATATATAATGCATTGTGGTTTATGGATAAGATAGCATGTTGTCATATGATATGCTAGGTATCTGTTCAAAAAGCATCCTACCTAGTATGAACAGGTCGTTAAGCAATTTATTCATCCGTGAAGATTTTGATAAGCGGGAAAAGGCATGCGATGCAGCATTTCTGTGGACATACTTTCGAAGAGATATTTCTGTGGACATAACGTGCTCTTAGCGTCTATATATCCCCTCTATAAGACCAAGCTCTTGTTAACGCCATACCCTTCTCTCAGTCAACTAAAAATTTAATCAAAGAAATTTCACACATGTGACTGGAGATGGGGAGGATGGGTAGACTGCCCAATCGGGAAGACAAAATAAACCTTGCCCGCTTCTACGTTACAATGATACACCAATTTATCCACGAATTCATATTTGACCTACTAGCTGCCAAGAAAAGACGAGCCATCAGCAGTTTTGATTCTTCATACATGTGTGCGTGTGTGTGTGTTTATATAAAGACGTCTTCAAAGACGAAGCAGCTAGCTTGTGTAACACTTCGACGCTATCCTGTACAATGCAAAAAGCAAGTGATGAATGGAACTCCGGCATCTCCAAAATCTGGTCGAAGAATCCATCATAGGATTCATACCATACACCATCCTACATTGTATTCCTTTACACGAGGTGCCCCTAATCATAAAAAATGGTGCTCCTAATCAATCTGGGAATAGTGAAAGGTTTGCATAGAATCACAGGAAACAAATGATGAGAAAGTGATGAGATTATTGAAACTACAAATAGAACCTTGATGGCAAGATAAGATGGTAATCAACAAATCACACGGACCTAACAACAAAATGGGAACTAAATAAAAGGAGCTTCAGCCTCGCTAGGTTCAAATGCTGAAGACTGTCTGAATAAGATAATCAAAATTACACCAGAAATTACTATATGATCAGAAAGGTTAGGTGACAGAACATGCCATCCCGAGAAAGAAAGAATTAATAGTAGCACTGTTCCAGATGAAATTTTCTAGGTTAATCACATCCCTTTGATCAACTCAGGATCCCTACAAAGTGAAAGACATACATCAAGAAATGGTATGGTAGACAAAAAAATAAGGAAGAAGGACTGTTTGACTTGCCTGTCATTCAGCAGTGGCAGAATATCATCCATGAGCATGCCTTTCCTGAAGTTATGCTCATATCTCTCAGGGCCGAGTTTCATCAGCAAGCTCCTTTGCCTTAGCACATAATATACATCCTTTTTCCTAGGTCTAGGGCTTTTTGTAGTTGTTTCCTTTTCCTTAGATATCATCTGGCCAAGCTACAGGCCAGAAGAGTGCAACAATCAGACAAGGAAGAACAATAAACGTCAAGTGACCGAAGTCATCCCCACGCACCTAATATTCCTACTACAGATCACAACTAATTAATCAGGATCAGCGCAACATCAACATGCAAAATGATCCTTTATACTGTACCTGTGCAACTTCCACGTGTCAAGCATGAGTACACTGAGGAACGTAAATATTCCAGGATATCAAACACAGTGAAAAACCTTTCAATAGCTATTAACTTCTGTAGTAGGTCAATAACTAGCCCCCACAATTTGAGCAATTAATTACTGCCTAGTTTTGGCACAGACTTTAATATACATCCAAACTATGATACCCAATAACCTATGCTCCATCCGTGTTTCTGGGAAAAAACAGAGAATGCAATTCCTGAACCATAAAAATCACTCTTGAGACACTAAACTAGACAAATGCCTCTTTCAGTTTGCGGAGCCAAAAGCCCTGCATTAGTAAGAAAAACTTGAAGTAATTCGTCAATGTAAAAAATCTATAACCTGAGGCAGTGTCTGGAAATGCCGAGAACAAAAGAAATTTGTTTAAATAGCTTTTTTGTCAATAATCAGAGAGTACAGAATCTGTCCATAAAATTCGCCAGCAAAACTTTCATTTGGAGAATTACAAGGATTGAAGATGCTGAGAATGGCTTACTGCCATCTTGTCAGCACAGCAGTTTGGGGAGAGATGGAAGGTCACATCCCCACTTAAAAGTCCAGGCCTTCATGTGGCTTGCTTTCCGAAAGAAGATAGTTACCAAAAGTGTACAGACAGAAATGGGTAGTTAATTGTGGCACTCTCTGTTCTCTCTCTGGTCAACGTGCAGAAAATATAGATTATTTGTTTGTCAGTTGTGATATAAGTGACGAGTGTAGAGGATGTTTAGCAGAATGTCTCATCAGCAACAATTTCTAAACTATCCAAGATATGTGGGTTTATTTCAAAAATCTGAGAACAAGTCATGATCATTGTCAGAAGTAGAATCCATCTTCTTATTCCACATGTCATCTGCGGAGCATTTGGAAGGAGCACAATGATGCTGTCTTTCGGAAAAGTAAACCTTATATAGAAAATACCTTATATAGAAAATATCTGTTCTAAAGCTCTTCACTTTCTTTGTTTCTGGAGTAGGTTCCTCCTTAATATTCCTGCTGATATTTGGAGGAAACAAGTGCAGTATATAAGCTCCTTGTTCTCCTTGTTTTTAGTTTGTCATTTTGCAGGATGGAACGAACCACTCTTTCCCTCCTGTTCCTTTTTTGCATGTCCCTCCTGTATTTAGTTTAATAAAATTGGTGGTACATTACACCCTTTCTTTTGAAAAAGAAGATGCTGAGAATGGCATTTCACCAAAAGGCCCAAAGTCATGACAGCTGGAGGGGAGGAAAGAGGACACAAAAAGAGAGGTGCAATAGAAACAACTTCTGTCAGAGGAGCAGGGACCAGGGGGGTGGATGTCCAACAAGCCCCACCGTCAACCAGAAGAGGGAGATCAGCCATCCAGCTATTGATTGGAGAATGGAGATTAGGCAACCCACCCACTGCTGACCAGATGAAGATGCAGGCTGGGTGGCATTTGCCACTGCCAAAATGTCCTTGTCCAGCCAACAACATCACCTGGAGGGGGAGGAAGTTCCATCATCCATGTGTAGGTCATTCCATGGAGGAGGATGTCAGCAGCAGAGAACACTATCACTTGTCGTCTATCTTGCCAATGGCATCACCGAAAGGAAAAGGGAGAGCAGAGAGGGATGGGGAGATGAAAGGGAAGGGGTGCATTGAGCAGATAGATGAGGATGAGCTTGATATTCTTTCTCCCTTCAAAATCACCCGCCCCCCCTCCAATGGAGGTCCAGGGGCTGTTTTTGGTCAGTTTCAGGTGACAGAGAGATGGCTGAGTCTGTCACTCTTCTTCTTATGTGATTTTGGCAGGCTTAACTTTTTTAGGGGATTTCTGCTTCCTTGGAAACAGCCATGGGGCTCCCATGGGCGTTTCCAAATGCTGTCTAAATTCTAGGATAATCTTCAAAATTTCCACCCCAGAAACTATTAGACACAAGATGTGAATTCAAGAAAGTTACAAATAATGGATGAGAGCAAGAAAATAGGAAATCAGTCATTTCTTCAGAAAAAATTGGTGTCATCAAAATGCAGCAGTGAAAAGTAACTAGTAAACTTAGTTCAACCAATGGGGAAAATGGGGTTGTTTCATTTATGATTATGAACCAGATGAAGATCAAGCTGAAAAACTGACCCCTTCAATTGACTCATCGTGCCAATCCTGAAACCGGGAAATTAAAATTAAACAAGAAAAATCAGAGAAAAGTGGGAAAAGGTGTTTTAGTGGAATCTTTGGTTTCCAATGTCTGTACCCTGGTGGAATTGCAGCTCCTTCCTTTACCCTCTTTGTTTTCCACCACCCTCTTCAGTCCTCCCTTCAATGAATCTTAGGTTTTGGATCCTCCAAAAAAGCAGTACTGTTACGCTCCCCATTGCTTTCTTGAAGAATTAGGCCCCGTTTTGATGCAACTTATAAAAACTTGAATAGGTTTATCATAAACAAATTTATCATTAATCCATTTAAATTTGTTATAATAGTTAACTCATGTTTGACTACTCTATGTAAACATGAGTGAGTTTATGATAAACTCAGTCAACTCAAGTTGGTTTATACTAAATCTATTCTTAATCATCCAAACTAAGGTTATAACAAAAAAACGAGTTTATGATAAGCCTAAAAGCATTTATGCCTCGCATTCAAACAGGCCCTAAAACGAAAGAAGCACTCCAAACAGAGCCTTAATCTTTTGGGTTGGGTCAAAATGTCTCCAACTAATATAGTTGGATCCATCCCGATCACTGCAGATCAGGCTAGACTGGATGAAATCAGGCAATCCTCAACTACATTAACCTAATTTGACTCTGATTTGCCAGATTTTGTCCCAATTTCAGGCCAATGACCTTTTCAATCCCCTCAGACTGAGTATTTCCCCAGAAGACAATATTATTCCGGCTTTTCCATATGCTCCAACACACCAGGTGAGGAAGTAGAGAAGAGATCCTCGCACTAGGTCCTTTGCTCTTTCTCAGTTTCAGCCCTTCAAGATGAGACCACATGCCTTCCACCATGTGAAAATCAAATGAATGTCCCAGACTTGCTTGCTAATGATGCACTGAAAGAACAAATGATCGACTGATTCTGGACAAGAGAACATGGAGGGAACAGAGAAAAGTAGAAGAGGATGATAACCGCCATGGTAAGGCATCCCACCCTGTACACACACACAACGACATGCCATGTGTCGAGAGAATATGCTGGAACTGAGCATGCGGGGAAGAGGAAACAAACTTGAAGAGGATAATGATACGCCGCAGTGCCATTTCCCGTCTACACACATACTGACATGCATACATACATAGCATAGAGGAGAACTTTTTATGCTACACCAACTTATATTTCTACGACTAATTAATTGCCTTGACGACTGCCCCCCAACTTCAGCCCAAAATGTACAACAAGCAAACTAGTATAGTCTCCCTCAATTCACACGTCTGCAGTTGCAACTCGGGGGGAATGGCATCACTTTCTTCGTCAAAAAACATATGATGACGCATTCTGGTGTGCGAAGGGCCTAGCCGTCCAAGGTGTTCATCATGACAAAGTAATCAAATCTTCCAAAAGGAAAAAAACAAGAATAAAGAAACCAAGTAACTATTAAGACTACTGATTTGATTTGAGAAAGAACACATTAAGTTCGACAAATTCAGGTCCAAGCACCGCCAGATACACAGAGAAAATCCAGCATATAGTATCTTAAATGACATGCAGCACAACTCCCTAAACAAAAATTAATATCCACCAACATAATAATAATAGATACGATAACGATTGACACGACAACAAAGGGGAAGAAACTACTCCTGGGGACAAAAGATCCCCCATCTCAACCACCACCACCACCTGCGCAGTAAGTAGAAGAAAAGATGAAGGATATCTATCTTTTGGTCCATCAGGTTGTCTAGTCTTCCCCGCTAATGAAGAACATCAAATCAAAAACTCATATTTGAAGGTAGGTAGGTAGGTAGGTAGTGGTGGAGGCGGGGGGCTTTCTTTAGGCCGAAACGGCTGCACTGAGGAAGGCTCTGCCGGGCTGGCGGCGTGCTAGGGGGCCGCGGCTGCCGAGGAGCTTGGTGTTGACTCCGTCGGGCACGATCCTGTTCTCCTCCTTCCACTTGAGGTAGTCGGTCCTGTTGTACTTGGTGAAGCCCCACTTCCTGCTGACGATGATCTTCTGCCTGCCGGGGAACTTGAACTTGGCCCTGCGCAGGGCCTCCTGGGCGTTGGCGCCGTTGCCGTCCTTGCACCGCACCGACATCAGCACCTGCCCGATGTCCACCCGGGCGCACGTCCCCTGCGGCTTCCCGAAGGCGCCCCTCATCCCCGTCTGCAGCCGATCGGCGCCGGCGCACGACAACATCTTGTTGATGCGCAGCACGTGGAAGGGGTGCACCCTCACCCGCAGGTGGAAGGCGTCCTTGCCCGCGAACTTGGTCATGTACTTGTTGCAGGCGATGCGGGCGGCCTCCAGCGCCTCGCTCGACACGTTCTCCTTCTCCCAACTCACCAGGTGCACGCAGAATGGGAACTCGTCCACGCCCTTCTTCTTCATCCCCACATCGTAGATGCGGATCTTGGGGTCCGGCACACCCCGGCAGTACCTCGACTTGGGGTAGGGCTTGTTCTTGATCTGCCGGTAGCAGCGCGCTGGTCTGCGCCCCATTCTTCTCTTGTGTGCCTTGTTCCGCGTTGGTCCCTCTTCACCGGAACTATATAAAGTTTCACCCGCTGCCGCCGCGGCCACTGCTGCGCAGGAGGGAACCGTGGGAAGAGAAGGAGGGCTCGCCGTGAATTTATACAGGAGATTAGGGCTTTGTCTTTGTTTCCCTTTGAAAGGTTTTTTTATAAAACTTATAAATATGTATATTTTAGTTAAATATGTATTCTTAAAAAATTATAGTTCTTTATTTCTCTAAAAAAAATCTGAAAATACAAAAATCCCTTAATTTGCAGTAAAACAATTTCTTACATGGACACATATAAATATATGAGATTTTTCTTTTTAATCTCTACAAATAAAGACATTTTCATTTTAGTTCTTGAGTTATAATTATTTAAACCTTCAAATCTATTTTTAGTAATTATTATCGTTCCACCCGTACTACCTATTTTTATAGGCATTTTAATTTTTATATTCGTGAAAATAACATAATATTATTTAAATATAATATGTATAAAATTTTAACAAATAGAATATAATATTAATCTACTGGAACTAAAGTAAATTCATCTACCTCGCCAGTGGACAGAGCAATTAGGGGGGAAAGAGAGAAAGAGTGGTGGGGGCGGGGGGGGGGGGAGGGGAGAGAGAGAAAGGGCGGTGCCAAAAGAGGGTTTCCCCTCCGTCTCCGATGCTCGGAACCATACCCCTCACCTCAGTGGCGGCATCCTTTGTAGAAGACTTTTGAGGGTGCTGTCGTGCACGGAAATGATACCCGTCAGGTTCGACTTGATGGCCGTCGAGCTCTGCTGGTCTGGATGGCGGGGCATTGAGCAGGGGGGAGGCCACCCTGGTGAAGTTGGGGAACTACACGGAGGTTCGGGAGAAGACGTCGAACCCAACCCTCCTCCGCCGGTCAACGGTCAGACTCGTGGGCTGGCGGCGCCTCTCCGCGTGGTAAGGAAGTCGGGGCCTCGAAAGGAGAAGGCTGCCACCACATGGGAGGGCCGGTCACACCCAGCTTCGTCCCTTCGAAGATCAGCATTGCGGTGACGGGAGATTACTTTTCTGTTAAGGAAATGATAATAAATTCACGTATCTCTGAATAGTAAGTGTCTCCATAACGTCGTTCATGAAAACTATTTGTTTGATAAGGTATTAAAGTTCTACGATACCCGGGAAGAGGAAGACAATGATGGCCGTGAGGACGGAAGAATGTCCGTGTGAAAAATATTTTTATTAATAAGAATAATGTTATCGGAATCGAATCGATATCTGAATCGATCAATTAGTTAACTCGATTTAAATCGGTTGGACCGTTCAATTGAACCGATTTGAATCGTTACGTCATCGTAATAATGATATATGGTCCGACTCGATTCTATAACTCAAAAATAATAAGAAATAAAATATAATTTTTTACGTGAAAATTATTGTTAAAATTAAATTTACAAAAAAATCATTCTTAAAAATACATTAGCAGATATATCATTGAGTTAATTCAAATAGTGCATAAATGTTATTTAAACGTGATTTTCTTGCAAATTGTTGATAAAAAGAAGTGATATGCATGCAAATAAATATGACATTTTTACACAATTCAGATTACACATTGATATACCTGCTAATGTATTATTAGGAATGATTTTTTTGTAAATTCACTTTTAACAATGGTTTCCGTGCAAAAAACCCAATAAGATATAATGATCAAAATAAATAAACATACATGTATAATTATTAGTCATGGTTACGTAACTATACAAGTAAAAAAATAATAATAACATGGTTAAATAAATTGACCTTAAAATTTTGTAATATTTCATTAGTTTTTCACTCTTCACAATTGACATCTATACTCCTTTAAACATTTAAACTTTAAATATATCTAAAATAAAATGATAAATAACAACAAATCAATAATAATAAAATAATTTTGTTCACACGTAAATAAGATAACAACAAATCAATAATTACATTGAAATGATAAATAACAACAAATCAATAATAATTATAACATATGCTCCCCCAAAGGGTTAACATCAAATTATCTTGAATCCTGAACTGCATGCTCCTCTATCACCAACGATGCTCTCCTGAGGCCCTAGAAGCTCCCCTGAGACTGCATGTGTTCACCTAAAGTGTTGACATATGTTTTGCCCTGAACCCTGGTCATGCATGCTCCCCTAAGACATCAAATGTTTTCCTGAGGCTGTGGATGGTCTCCGGAGACTTCATGTACTCCCTCAAATAGTTGACATCAAATTATCTTGAACCCGGACTGTATGCTCCCCTGACACCAAGGATGCTCTTCTGAGGCTGTGGATGCTCCCCTGAGACTGCATGTGTTCCCCTAAACGGTTGACATATGCTTTGCCCTGAACCTTGGTCATGCATGTTCCCCTGAGACATCAAATGCTCTCCTGAGGCCGTGGATGCTCACCGGAGACTGCATGTGTTTCGCCAAAGGGTTGACATCAAATTATCTTGAACCCTTGACTGCATGCTCCCATGTCACCAAGAATGCTCTCTTGAGGCCGTGGATGCTCTCCTGAGACTGCACGTGCTCCCCTAAAGGGTTGACATATGCTTTGCCCTGGGTCATCAGGTAGGACTGGTTCAGACTGGTTCACCGGTTGAATCGCGGTTCGTCCGGTTCACCCGATTCCTTGACCGATTAACGGTCGGACCGATTCGACCGGCCGATCCAGTCTAATTCTGATAACACTGAATAAGAGAGAATAAAACTTAGATTTGACTCTTTGTTTTAAGATAATAAATAAACATTTGGCTAATGCTCCATTTAGTCCAAAAAAAAGTGAAGAAAGGAAAAAAAATAGACGAAATATTCATTTAACATCAAATGAATCATAATTTTTATTGACATTTTTTATTTTTAACCCCTATAATCCATTATAATTACAAATAAGCTTTTCCAAACTAGATATTAATTTATAACTCTTCAAAATGTCAAGTTATTTAGTAAAACACCCAATAGAGTAACAGATAAGTCCCTCAAATGCCTACAAAAAAGCCCCTAAAAAGAGTATTTATCAAATAAATTTGTCACTTCGAGGATTTATAAATAATTATCTACATTGGAGGTACATATCCATAAATATGAAAGATTATAGAGATTAGAAACTAAAAAATATTTTCTCGATTTTCTTAGTAGCTGGCACCATAGTTTATTCCACTACTAGGTTGGGGTGACCTAGTTCTCCGACTACACAGTAAGATTTGCCGACTCGATCGTATGCATCGGTACCGCTACGTATCGAGATGAAAGAAACCATTTGATATATATATTAAAAAGTAAATTTATTCAAGTTACTTGTTACCATAGTTGGTTAGTTAGTATTGAGTTTAATCGTGATGTCTTCGAATCAAATTTGAGAAGTGTAATTCTTTTTTTAGCTTCAATTAGAAATAACGTGTTAAAAAAAGTAAGAAAAACATGCCCAATACCTGATTCGAACACGAAACCCCATGATTCAACATGAAATCCTCAACCAACTAATCTATGAAATCATCATTATTTATAAAATAAAATATATAATATTTAAAATAATATGAGTAGTATACCAGTTGTGTACCCCGTATCGATCATATTGGCCACCGGATGATACAATCCGGTATGTGCGATACAGGTCCTACCGTGTCAGTTTATCAAACCTTATTACACAGTACAACATGCACCGTGTCACATTCGAGCTGACCTGACAATACGTTTTCTTTTGTGTTTGCATAAGGAATTAACAATTTTTCTCTCAGATGAGTAGTAAAACAAGGAATAAAACAGTGTCTAATAGGGTCTTCTCGCATGAATAGTAAAACTAACCAATGAACAGTCTCCAATAGTATTTTGTCACATGAATAGTAAAATGAGGAACTTGACCGTCGTGGCCTACCCTTAGGCCCCTCCTCCCTCCCCCTCCGCCCTCTCCTTCTGTCTCCCCCTCCTTCACCTGCATCCTCCCTCTATATTGTAGCCACGACGGACAAGAGAACTGGACGTAGACTGTCAAAGGGTGGATCAAATTAGGATAACTTTTTGTATCCCCTATGTGGTTACTTGCATCTCATTTTTATTCTGCTATGCATGTTGTAAATTTCTTAAATCCTTAAACTTTTCAAAGGGCATCATTCACCCTACTTTAGGGTGTGCCTTGACTACTGACGTTTAGCTAACTCAGGGTTTAACTCACCCAGATTTAACCCTTTTTAGTTTGATAGTAGGGGAGTTAACTCACTGAGTTAACCTAATGATTGGGAGTTGTAATTTGATAAAAAAATTGGGTTATCCATGTCACTTTTACGCAAAATTACAAAAATAGCCAACAATTTGAATAGTGGGTTTGGGAATGTTGAAATCGCGGCTACAATGTTCTAGAGAGAGAGAGAGAGAGAGAGAGAGTAATAGGGCAGGTGGGCAAGGGGGCGTGTCGCCGGCAATGGGATGGGGGCCGTTACTGCTCCCTCTACCAGGAGGGCAAGGCCAAGTGGGGCAGGGAAACTGTGGGACGATAGCACGGGATCCTACAGCCGGGCATGTCCAGTTCTAACGGTGGCATGATGCAACTTGGGGTGTCGCTATCTCTTTGCTCAGGGCACAACGTCGCTTGGGGCAAGTCCGATGATAATGCGTCTCTCTAATCGACGCAGCTCAGAACGATGCAACTCAGTCGCAAGTCAGGGGTGTCGCGTCTCTTTACTCTCTGACAGGTAGGCAAGGCGAGGTGTGGTGTCGCAAGGTAGGGGCAAGGGTCAAGGGGCAAGGGAGGAGAGGGAACAAGGAAGGAGATGTGGAATGGGGTGGGTCGTACGGTGTCAAAAAGGGAAGGGGCAAGTGGGTTAACTTAACCCACTTCCCCAACTGGATTTACTAACCTAGAGTTAACTCCCCTTCCCAAAGCCTGACTTTGATATAGGGATATGCAAATGAGGGTTATCCCTCTTGGATAAATCTATCCTAGATTTTAATCACATTTGCTTTGGTAGACAATGGGTTATCCTTGGGGGACAAAGGAGGGTTAACTCTGTTCCACCTTTAGGGGTGGAACAAGTTAAGTGGATTAATTTGGAGTTATTCCTCATTCAGTCCAGATTAACTTTTTTTGGCTATCAAAGTAAAAAAAGGGACATATTGGGTGTTATCCCTAGGACAAGTAGGGGATAACCCCCAATCAAAACGGGGCAAAATGTTCATCGAGTTAACTCCAGGTTAAAAATGGGCTAACCTAGAGGTAACCCCATACCAAAGCGAGACAATGGATCCCAGAATTTTGAAGAGGGCAACTCGAGATGGCATTTCAAAGTTAGCCCCATTTCACGTCACGTGCACATCACATTTCTTCATTTTTTCTCTTTTTTTTAATCCAAAAAAGGTGTGGTGAACCTTAACTAGATTTTGGTACACTTGCACATGGAAATGGGATATAACGCGTGTTGGATCATATTACATGTGAGATTATGTGATATATGATACACTATAGTTTATGTATAATATAACATGTTATCATATGATATGTGTTAGGTTTATTGGATACAAAGCTTTGGAGTTTCTTGTAGAGAGCATATGATAAAAAAGTATCCTAACTTGTATATCTGCTTCGAAATGCAGTCTTATGGATGTCTCCGTCTTTGATCCTCAGTTGATGATAACAAGACCTTAGGTTTATCTTTGAGAAATATTCTACTCCAGAGAACTGGTTGAACAACTCATCAATACACGGCAACAGATACTTGTTCTTGATTGTTAATTGATTCAATTGCCGGTAGTCGATGCATAACCTGATGGATCCATCCTTCTTCCTTACAAAGAGAACGGGCACAACCCAAGGGGATGTGCTTGGCCTGATAAAACCCTTCTCCAATAATTCTTGCAGCTATTTCTTCAATTCCTTGAGTTCTGTGGGGGACATCCTATAAGGATCTTTGAAAACAGGTGCTGCTCCCGGAATTAATTCAATAGAAAAGTTTACTTCCCAATGGGAATTTCCTCAAGAACATGTTCTTTATTTTCAGTGATAGCTACAGAAGTAAGAAAAGCTTCACAACCTTGCGAGATGAGTTTGCAGGCATGCAGAGATGAAATAAGAACATGATGCTTCCGGTACTTGATGCCAAGAAAAGAAAATTTTGGAAGGTCAGGTTTGTAGAAAGAGATTCTACTATGGCGACAATGAATGTCAGCATAATGTTCTGACAATCAATCTATACCTAAGATTGCATCGTAGCCTTCCATGTCTAGGCACACAAGATTTACAAGAAGATTGTGACCTTCTATGATTACCTCACTATTAGAGTAGTGATTCTTGAGTTCAGTTCTAGAACCTAAAGGTGTAGTAATTGCTAAGTCTGAAGGTAAAGGAACCGATGAAACAGGTAAAGTCTTTACAAAAGCAGTGGAAATGAAAGAATGAGATGCTCTGGTATCAAATAAGACAAAAGCCGGATGCGAATAGATTAGGATAGTACCTTCAATCATGTCACCGTCTTTTGTAGGTTCATCATCCATTACGGCATTTAGATGACCTTGCCATCTGCATCCTCCATCATTCTTCGAAGGCTGCTCTTTCATCAGCGGACAGTCTGACATTCTGTGCTCCCGACTGCCACAACGTAAATAAGCGCCGAGACGCTTCCAGAACTCTTCGACAGAGTATCCGAACTTCTCACAAAATGTGCAAGCCTCCATGACTTGCTTTTCTTCTTCCTTTATCCTCTTGCCCTTGCCATTGCCTTTCCCATTGTGAGATCTTTTCTTGTTATCACGAGATTTATAAGTTCCCGTGATGTTGACTTTTTCTCCTTTTTTCTCTCTCTTGTCATGTTTATGGCTTGATTCTTCATCTTTCCCTTTGAATTTCTCTACCTTCTACAGGGTTCTTTCACAAAGGTGTGCCCTATGCACCATCTCAAAGTAAGTCCAGATGTTTTGTGGGGCTGCTTTACAAATATAGGTCTCAATTTATCCATGAATCGATTGGCCTTGAGAATCTCCGTGCTAACAAGGTGCGGACATAAGGTGCTAGCTGTGAAAACTGTAATTCATACTCAGCTACCGACATCATTCTTTGCCTTAATGCGGCAAATTATGCTGCTTTCCTTTTGCGGACATGCTCCATGAAATACTTCTCACGAAAGAGCTCGAGGAACTCTTCCCAGTTGAGTTGTTCATTTGGTAGATGAGCCGATGTGGCTTTCCACTATGTGCGAGCATTCTTATTGAGTTGGAAAGTGGCGAGCAGGACCTTTTCCTGATCCATGCACTACATAACTTGGAAGATATGATCCGTCTCATCTATCCAGTTCTTGGCCTCATCTGGATTGGACGATCCCGAGAAACGAGGAGGATTCATGCTCCTGAAGTTACATTGTAAATCTTCCGCACCAGCTTGCGCGCCTGCTTGTGCCATCGTCTATAGGGCTTGAGTGAGACCCTCGACCGTTTGTTGCATAGCGTCCCAGTTAGCTCTGTGTCCAGCCATTGGGTAATAAGGTTCCTGAGAAAATAATCAATTTATCACTTTCCTTAGAAATCATGAGGTTAAAATTTCTTCTCATGTCTAGAGGTTAATTCTTATTAGAGAACTATCTTATACCGGGCTCTACCCAATCTTACATAGGTTGGGAATTTCTCATAGGCTAGTTCATAGGTTGGGAATCCTTAGAACCTTGGACTTAAATCTTACACATTGATATTTTCCTAGGACATAATAAACCTTGGCTCTAAAACCACCTTAACTATTACGCCCTGAGATATATAGCGGAAACAAGTCGGGAACATGAACAACCAGCAAAGTAAGCCTCTAGCTAGCAAGACAATCATAGCGCCACATCCATTCATACAAAAGTATAAATAATGTATGCAACACTATAAGATCAAAAAAAAACCTTCAACTTTATTGAACATAATCAGAGTTACAACTGGGCATTGACTCAATTGACAATAAGACTCACTAGACTCAAGAAAACAGAAAATTACATAATATGATCAACTTCACCGCCTAATTACAATGAATGATTCTAAATTGACATAACATACTCAAGACTATCTAGGGCTTCTCTCAATCTTCAATCACTCTCGGAATCACCAATGGAATGATCCGACTCCGATCTAGTAGAGCTTCTTGAAAAGGTTGGAGAAAGTAGGAAATGAGCACACTCGCCCAGTAGGTATCTTCGTGTCAACATGGCGGCATAGTTTACATGCTTAACCTTTTAGCTCTAGGAGATGCAATAATGAAAGAAAGTGCGATAAAACATGCGGTAAAACATGTTGTGTCCCTGTGATTTTGATGATAGCGAACACTATAAGTCATCATGTCTTTGCATACTGCATACATACGTGTTGATGCTGCATTTAGTGTTAATTCTGCATTGATAAGATCTTGGTGCTGTCAATGTTTTTATGATGTCATAACTGTGTATGAAGCATTAAGTCTGTGATCATCACATTTGAGGTCAATGTGAGTTCCATGCATATCTCTGTCCATTGCATATGAAGTCCATGCACATTTCAGACCACTGCATATTAGGTTGCATGCATATACATTTCATCGAATAGGTTGTGTGCACACATTTCTCTCAGGTTGATAAGTCATATGCACACAAATAAGGTTGATGCATGCTTTGTCTCGCATATAGGTTAGTGCGCATCACTATTCACATGCACATTCATAGTCGAAGCTCATGCATCTTTTGTGTGCAAAGTCTGTGCACATTCTATCTGTCTACATATAGGTCGGTGCAGGTTTTACATTGTGCTTGCATATAGTTTGTGCACGTTACTGTTCATACATATAGACAGGTCAGTGCACATTACTGTTCATGCATGTATAAGGTCAGTGCACATCTTGTTGTTTAGCAAGTAACGTCAGTGCACATCTTGTTGTTCAGCAAGTAACGTCGGTGCACATTTTGCTTGTCTACAAATACAGTCGGTGAATATTTGCCTTGCATGTCCAAGCATAAGGTCAGTGCACGTCTACATTGTGCCTGCATATGGTAAGTGCAGTTATAAGGTCGATGCTAGCATCAAGTTTCATAAGGTAAGGTCGATGCTAGCACAGTGTGCATTGCATACAGGGTCGGTGCTAGTTCATGTTTCATGCGCATAAAGTCGGTGTTAGTATGCAGAGCCTTGCATCTAAGGTCGGTGTTAGTATGCAGAGCCTTGCATCTAAGGTCGGTGCTAGTTCATGTTTCATGCGCATAAAGTCGATGTTAGTATGCAGAGCCTTGCATCTAAGGTCGGTGCTAGTTCATGTTTCATGAGCATAAAGTCGGTGTTAGTATGCAGAGCCTTGCATCTAAGGTCGGTGCTAGTTCATGTTTCATGAGCATAAAGTCGGTGTTAGTATGCAGAGCCTTGCATCTAAGGTCGGTGCTAGTATGCAGGGTCGTGCATGTAAGGTCGGTGTTAGTATGCAGCCTCGTGCATATGGTCAGTGTTAGTATGCAAGGTCTTGTACATAAGGTCGGTGTTAGCATGCTTTTTCATATACTAAGATAAATGTTAGTTGTGCATATAAGTCTGTGCATATATGTTTACTCAGGTCTGTGCACATCTTAACTTGAGCGATACAAAGTTGGTGCACACTTTGCTGCATGCATATCAAGTCGGTGCACGTTTTTGTCACCTGCATACAAAGTCAGTGCATATTGTCTGTGCTACGTATATAAGGTCTAACCATGTTTTCAATTTTCTTCTACAGGCTAAGGAATCTCTTTCAACTTGGCATACTCTCGATCATTTGAACTGCAGAAGTGCAGACATCTTCGTCTGTCACGTGACCACTTGAACTCACATATGAAGCATGAGCTCTTGGATTAAAAAGAACAAATGATTGGCACGTGATCCAAGGGGTGCAATCATTGGACATTCCTCCACGAGGATCGCTGTCCCATCTATAGCCGACACGTGGCTTCTCTAAAAAAGCATAAACGAACCTTCCACATGCAGGACGCATGAGCTCTTGGGAACCCAGCCTGAAGCCCTATAAGAAGGCCTCTCCTGCGATCAAAAAGGTGTGCGACAGCAGAATCAGTGCAGTAGAAGAGCGAGAGAAGCGAAAGAGAAGAAGAGGAAGAGGAGAGTTCAGTAAGAGAAGAGAAGAAGAAATCTAAGAGAAAGAGGAGTGTGAGTCCGAGAGAGAAAAGTGATAGTTGAAGTCCCGAGATTAAATGGCACCCAAGAGGGGGGGTGAATTGGGTAATGGTAGAAATAATGAAACTTTTTTGCATTTTTATAAAATGTGTGACAAGAAGCTAACAAGAGAACCTGGAATAATTAAAGCCCACAGACAAAGCAAGTTTTATAAGGTGAAGAAAGATTATGCAGGATAAAAGAGAATAAAAACTGAACTAAACTAACACACTTACGATTTGCACAGAAGGAGGATAGAGGAAAAGGAACAAACCACACAGAGACATCGATTTTAGGTGGTTCGGATGCCACAACGGCAACCTACGTCCACCCCTCACGGACAGTGAGGAACCACACACTATCTTGTAGGAAGTTACAAGATCAACCACACACAACACTCACACACTAGGAAGGAGGATTCCCACGAAGGTGTAGGAACACCTTAATACACACACACACACACCTCCAACCAAGAACACACAACCACACACACACACGGATCTAAGAGGATCCACACACTCTGGAATGTTTAAAGATTACAAGGATTACAGATGAAGCTTTGAGAGATCAAGAATGAATTCAAAATATAAGAGAAGGATCTTGATTTGCTCCCCCTTAGTGGATGATTGTATGCTTTGGATGCAGCTTGAATCCTTGGACTGAGTTACACTTGATTGGATGAAGAAGGATGAAGAACTTTCCTCTCGGAGCACTGTTCACGTCTACAGTGCCAAATCCCTTTTCTTCCTCTTGGCAGCCTCCCTTTGATCTTCCTTGAGCATTAGGATTTTCCAAACCCTCTTGTATAAGTTTTATAGGTTCTTGAATGGTCCAAAGACTCCCCCAGACCAGATCCATAATTTCTGGAGAGTTAGGTTGCTTAGGGATTAAACAATACCAAGAGAAAGACCATTTCTCGAAGTGACAAAAAGTCAACATTTGTTGGCAGCTCGAGGCTGGCGGTCGACCTACAAAGGCCAGCGGTCGACCGCCATTGGCCGTCCTGTAGCCATTTGGCTGCTGGGAAAATAGGTCGACCGCTAGCTCTTGGCGGTCGACCGCCAGCTTTCTCAGATTCCAGATTTCAATTCTGTTATTTTAGGTCGACCGCCAGGGGTCCACAGGTCGACCGCCAATCTTCAATCCTATAAAAATCAAGTGTTAGCTCTCTTGAAGCTATCCATTTGTTCGATGATTGAAAGGGCCTTGTGTATGGGTTGATTTATGTTTGAATAAACACATGGAAGGATTCATAACCACACATTTGACATGGGGTTAAAATTGAAGGTTTAAAGCATGAAGCTTTGCTTGAAAACAAGATACAAGGGAGAAAAATATCGTAGGTTTTGTTATCATCAAAATCACTCAGATATGTTCAACAATCTCCCCCTTTTTGATGATGACAAAACCTAGGCAGTAGAATTGCATTTTCACAAATGTGCCTTTGAAAGAGTTTTAGAAGCTTCGGCAATCACATATGAGATACGTGGAAATCCATCAAGTTGAATCTTCTAAACTCACGATTTGAAGGCATTCGAAATGCTCATATCACCAAACATATCACTACCAACACAAGCATGTCAACGAATTCATACCAACCATTCAATACTTATTTACCGTATTGACAAGAGGTGAGAAGGAAAGGAGCCAATCTTGTAACGTCAAAGAGTGCATTCTTCCATTCATTTTCATTTGATCCATACAAGGTACACTGAATGCAGAAGGGAGAAATGAGCTTGACACGCTAAGGAATGCAACCACTAATGCTTACAATATGCTCAAACTACGATGCAAGAGATAGACAGGCATGCAAGCAGGCAAACACCAAACACACATAGCATATATATATATATATATATATATATAAGCCTAATAGCCTACTTCTCCCCCTTTGACATAAGCAAAAAGGAGAGGGAGGGGATACAAAATGTGGACAAAAGGGACACTAGAGACCCAAAAAGTAGCTACACAGTAGGGTGATCCTCAGCTTCCTCGCCATGAACACCATCCGGTGGACCATCACCATGGGGGGAACCAGCAGGAGCAGGAGCAGGGGGAGGAGGAAGACGATCCTCAAGGTTATGGAGAATGTCATCATAATGATGGAGCTGGTTACAGAGGGAAAGAAGGGTATGGTTGGTGGTGCGAAAGGCCTCACGATTATCTTCATGGCTGGCAAAGAGAGTGGCTATGTGGAGAGAAAGATCATCCAGAGCAAGAGTGAAGGTATCCATTCGTCCAGTCATGGTGTCCATAAAAGTATCCAAACGCCCAAGGGAGGAGTCAAGCCGAGTTTCCATGCCTAAAAGGCGCATGTCAAGAGCATCATAGCCCCCCCAAGTGGAATGCCCAGCACCCTGAGTAGAAGACTCCCCATGAAAGTGCTGCGGTGGAGGAGGGAGATCCGCTGGAGGAGGCACATCTGCAGGCTGAACTGGTGCAGGTGCATTTTGGTTATCTTGCTGTGGGTCCGACTCTTGTTCTTCTTCACTGCCAATTTCTTCCCCATAAACTGGGACAACACAGCGAATTTCACCATTTGCATCCCTGTAATATCCCATATCGGAGAAAAGCTTATGCTCATTGTAAATGTCATCATGGCGGACTAGAACAAACTCCTCATTCTCCAATGGGACCCTGACAAAGATGAACACTCCAGTGAGCTGAGAGGCATAGGGCAGGCATCGCCGTAAATGTGTACAACATCGAGTTATCAATTGAGTCATGAGCCATCCCATATTAACCAATTCGCCATTCATAACATGATAGAACAGAAAACGGTGCACTTCGGTCACTTCATCTTGACTGCCACTCTTGGGATAAATAAGTGTAGTAAACATGTGATGAATAACCCGTTGTAGTGCGGGAAAGTGGTTGGCATTCAGCTCAATGAGGTCACTCACACCACGAACAAAATCACAGCTCGTCATGGCAATAAAACTAGCCTCAACCTCACCATGCCCAAAAAGCATGTCTGCGCCATGGGAGGAAACACCTAGGGCATTATGGAATAATTCTGCATTAATGCGGATCTCAATGCCTTGAACCATTGTATACAAGCTTCCATTTCTGTCAACCAAATTCTCATAGAATTGTTGTACTAGATAGGGATAGAAGCGATTGTATCTAGTGACAAAATCAAGCCACCCCGGTTGCATTGAAAAAACTGTAGAGATGTCGGGCAGGATTTCATTCAACTCTTGAAAATCAACAAGACGAGGCTCGATGATAGACCTCGGAGGTAACCTGCGTGCGGGAGCTTGTGATGGAGGTGCGGCCAGAGCTTCACATCTCTGAGCACCAGGTTCCCCTTGGAGAAGACGCCGAGCACTCCTTCGAGGTGCCATTTTAGACTAAGAAACCCGCTGAAGAGAGTATCCTCTAGAGAGGTAGAACCTCTACCTTGGGATGGAGAGGGAGACACCGGGAAGAACTAAGAACACCGTCTCCACGCTCTGGAGCTCAAGGAAGGTTGGCACGAGTGCACGAACGCCGGCGAGGAGACGTTCCAAAATGGAAACCAATCGACCGGATCGTGCTTGGGTAGAAACGGTGTGGGGTTTTTAGGGCTTGAAAGGTGGGAGGGAGATGTGATAGAGTGGAGGTGGAATAAGGGAGAGAGAATGGAGAGTGATAGAATGAGAAAGGGGGGAAGAAAACCCCCTTAAAGTAGGGTTCGGACGCGGTTGACCCGGGCTGGTTCCCCGCTGGCGGTCGACCGGCACGAAGCCAGCAGTCGACCGCTGGGACCTAAATCCCAAAAAGGACCCCGAGAGAGAGGAAGAACCCCAGCTAGCCACTACCGGAGATAGAAGTGGGCTCCATGACCCTTGGACTCCCCCATTTTCACAGATCATTCTTCTTTCTTTTTTTTTTATTTCTTTTCTTTTGCTAACCCACGAATGATATCAAGCATGAGTCGACTACGGAAACCCTTGAATGGAGACTGCTAAGAGCACTAGATCACTAGTCCACATTTATCTATCAAGGAATATTCAGTTGTAGAAAAATGTCAAGGAATAAGTGTATATAAATATAAGTACATGCACACATGCTAGGTATAGTCATACACAATAAAAGTGAACCACACACAATGCATCAATCTCACATGATCTACCCAACAAAAAGAGAAACAACCTAATACAGACTTAAGTGCGTATGCCCTCACCCTTACACATGCCAAGTTCTCGCCTGATTTTATTGAATGGATCCTGATTTAGAGGTTTTGTGAAGATGTCAGCTAGTTGGTTAAGAGAATCAATGAACTTGAACTCAAAGACCCCTTTGCCTACATGATCTCTCAGAAAATGATGCCGAATGTCAATGTGTTTGGTTCTAGAGTGTTGAACAGGATTTTTGGATAGATTAATTGCACTCGTATTATCACAGAAGATCGGCACACAATCCACTTCAACATTCAAATCAAGCAATTGATTTTTGATCCAAAGTACTTGGGCTCCACAACTTCCGGCGGCTACATATTCAGCCTCGGCCGTTGAGAGAGCTACTGAATGTTATTTTTTAGAGGCCCATGAAACAAGGCACCCACCAAGAAACTGACAGTACCCACTTGTACTTTTACGATCTATAATGCATCCGGTGTAATCCGCATCGGTATACGTAATTAACTCAAAAGAACTACCAATGGGAAACCACAAGCCAAAGTCAATAGTGCCAATTAGATATCTGAAAATGCATTTAACATCTGATAAGTGAGATTCTTTAGGGCATGACTGGAAACGGGCACAGAGACATACACTGAATTGAATGTCAGGGCGGCATGCTGTAAGGTACAGTAGTGATCCGATCATATCTCGAAACAGTATGGAATCTACTGTTTTACCATTTTCATCCTTATCCAGCTTTGTGGTGGTGGCCATGGGAGTTGATATGGGTTTTGCTTCCACCATCCCGTATTTCTTCAACAATTCCATAGTATACTTTGCTTGATTTATAAAAAATCCTTCCGAAGTTTGTTTCACCTGTAATCCAAGAAAGAAATTTAGCTCCCCCATTAAGCTCATCTCGAATTCTCCTTGCCTGGTCTTTGCAAAATCCTCGCATAAGGCATTATCAGAAGCTCCAAAAATAATATCATCCACATACACTTGAACAACCAAAATGTCCTTACCTGATTTCCTTGTGAAAAGTGTTTGATCAACCTTACCTCTCTTGAACCCATTTTCAGCAAGAAAAGAAGTAAGCCGTTCATATCATGCCCTTGGTGCTTGTTTTAGTCCGTACAAGGCCTTTTGGAGCTTGTACACTGTAGACACGCCATTCCTGACGTCTCCTGAGAAAGTCTCATATTACTATACGACGCCCCGCGACGGCTTACGCATTTCGAATCACTTGAGTACTTCCTTTTCTTGAGTCTTCTTCCGCCCTTTTCGGCATCCGGAATCGTCTCATCACGGCATTCGGACGGCATCAACACCAGTCAGACGCATCAAAAGGTTCCGGAACCAAGAAGGGTGTCTGCCGGGCGCCCGCCGACGCCCGATCTAAGGACCCGGGTGGGTCTTAATGGGGGCGTCCAGGCCCCTGGACGCCCCCATATTTTTAATTTATTTTATTTATTTTCTCAGGGCTTAAACTAAATAAAAAATATATAAATTAATGGAGGCGTCCAGGACCCTGGACGCCTCCATAAAAACAAAAAAATAAAAAATAAGTATAAAAAGCCAGTTGGCATACAAAAACAAAAAAATAAATAAAAATATACATATATTAATGGAGGCGTCCAGGCCCCTGGACGCCTCCATAAAAACAAAAAAAATAAAAAATAAGTATAAAATGCCAGTTGGCATACAAAAACAAAAAAATAAATAAAAAATATATATATTAATAGAGGCGTCCAGGCCTCTGGACGCCTCCATAAAAACAAATAAAAAATTAAAAATGCCAGCCCTATCATAAAACGACAAGAAAACAATAAAATAATATATTTTTGGAGGCGTCCAGGCCTCTGGACGCCTCCATCAACTCCCTCACGGGCGCCGGCCACCGAACGACGGTTTGTCGTGTGTGAAAAAATCCAAAATATAGAGACGTCCGGTCAGCTGGACGCGCCCATTTCTGAATCACGAGGCGCCGCTCACAAAACCACGCGTTGTGCCGAACCGCGTGCGGCCGTCGTCGGTTTTCGGTGGACCTACTTGAGGCGTCCGGGACCCTGGACGCCCCCACAAAAGTATTCCAAAAAAATCAATAAAAATAGAATAAAATATTATTTCGGCCCTGATGGAGGTGTCCAGGGTCCTGGACGCCTCCACCTTCCGGAGCTCTATAAATAGAGGCCCACCCCCTCAGTTCTAGGGGAGCTAAGCAGTGATCCGATAGGCTGCCGGAGCCCAGAGGCTACGGAGTCATTTTTCTAACCCGTGGGGTCTTTTGTAGGTGGAGGTTCTGCCGGCTTCTCGGGTGCCCACGCTCGCGAGAGGAAGGTCGTCTTCATCCACCGCGCTTCTACGTCGTCCCCACGCTGCCGGAGCTCCGCCGAATTTCACCACCGGCACATCCAATAAGCCAACTCTTTCCTTTTCTTCGTAGTTCTTTGCATTCATCATCTCGCATCCATCATCTCATTTTCCTCCTACTCGAGTCCGAGAGGGGTTTAAAAGATAACACCAACCAGGTGTGTGTCTTCCCGTTATTTCGTCATTTTTATTGCAAGGATATGAATACTACACATTCATCTTTCTAAGCCACTTGTCATTTGTTTGTCGTTGTTTTGCAAGGGTAGCCGAGGAAAGCCCTCTCCGTCGGCCGGCCGGAAGGAGAGGAAGAAGCAACCCGCCATCTCCCGCTCTTGAGGTAGGCGCGATCACTTTCTTATTTTGGGGTCTTTCGGCCCCTGGCGATCACATCTTTTCATCGAGGCCGCGGCGAGTCACTTCCCCAATGGCCGTTTAAATTTCTGTTCTCACATTCTCTCTTTATTCTGTTATATTCTGCTCATATCATCGAGGCCGCGGCGAGTCACTTCCCCAATGGCCGTTTAAATTTCCGTTCTTATATTCTCTCTATATTCTGTTATATTCTGCTCATATCATCGAGGCCGCGGCGAGTCACTTCCCCAATGGCCGTTTAAATTTCCGTTCTTATATTCTCTCTATATTCTGCTATATTCTGCTCATATTCTCGAGGCCGCGGCGAGTCACTTCCCCAATGGCCGTTTCAATTCTTGTTATTTAATTTCTGCACCATTCCCGTCCCCCCGAGGTCGCGGCGAGTCACTTCCCGCTATGGCCGTTTGAACCCCATATCTTGCTATATTATACTTGTCCCGCTCGCCCCGCCGGAGCAATCTCCCGTGGTGGCCCCTTCTCTCTCTTCTCTCATCTCTGTGTTGCAGCAAACAGCAAAACAAACAAAAAGAAGGAGCCCGCGCGCTCTCCGCATCCTCTTCCCCGCACCATCGAACTCCGAACCGCGTGACGTCGCTCACAGATTGGCGATCACGGTGGGACCTCTACTGCTTCCTCCCGGCTACCCTTGCAAGTTCGGCACCACCCGTGCCTCTCCACCTTGGCGCCCACGCGCGCCCCCGTTGTGCTCACGGCAGCACCGTCAGTTCTGATTGGTTCTTTGTTTATTACATGTTTGTTATTTCTGTTGTTTTCCCACTCCATATATCTGTCAGCATTCCATTGCATACATCCATTCCTCTTTTCTATCCTTTTTTTCATTTTTTTTGAGGATCACCCTTTCCCGGTGAAGGAAGGACTCTCCGTTTGGGAATTCCTCTCAACGGACTAGAATCTCCTACACTGGGACCTCCGTAAGTCCCCGACATCGAAGAATCTCCTCTTCGTTCACTGGGCTGGTTGTACCATTGAAGTTCCCCGAAGTTAGTCATTTCATTCGTGGTGAGACGAGAGACCCTAGCTGACACGGCGGTGAAACAAAAATAAACTAGGGTCCCTATCTTGTGTGAACTTCGGATCTCGCTAAAAACACACAAAAAAATCATCAAAATCAAAACAAAAAAAAAGGGCGTAAAGGCATCCACTTGTTTGATAATCTCTGCTACCTACTTGCTAGTGTATGTTTTTGCGTTCTGGGAGAACTGTGAGCATGTCTCACGAGTCTTCTGAGGAGAACCACCCTAGCCGTGGTTTGACAGCCGACCCGCGAGTCTATGCTATGGACTCGGGTCCTTCTCATGACCCCTCGCATGAGGTGCAGGTTATTGCCGGGGACACGTCCCCGCCACAGGATATCACTTCCTTACTGGGCGTCCTCGCCAACACGGAGCTTACCTCTGAACAGCTCCGGGCCTTCCAGGCCATTCTAAAGGGGAAATCTGTTTCCCCCACGCCCCAGGAGTCAACTCCGGCTATCGCACCTCTCCACGAGTCCGTGCAGGCCATTCCATCTCCTTCATTGGCGCAAGCCATCCAGTCTCCCTCGCTTCAAGGACAAGCGAGCCAACAACCTCCCTCATTCCAATTCCCGTCACAATCTCAAACTCCCGGTGTTCCTCACACACCGTTTCAGCCAGGGCCAACTGTCGGTGGTCCGACAGTTCCCTCTCATTCCGGGTTTCCCCCTCAAGTCTCCGGGAGACAGTTTCTCCCCCAATGGCAAGTGCCACCTTCACCCCCAGAGGAGCTCGCCCAATCGCTCCTCAATAGGTTCAATCGCATGGACGAGCAGTTTCAAAATCTGAGAAGAATGGTGGACGTGAAAGCCACCCCGGAGGTTGCTTTGCCAATCCTCCCCGTCATTCATCTCCCTCCCTCCGAAATGCCCACGTACCGCAGATACAATGGTACCGGCAACCCCTTCATTCACCTCAAGGACTTCATGTATGAGTCCTCTTATTGGCAAAACGATCAGAGGTCCCTGGCATACCTCTTTCGGAGATCATTGGATGGTCCCGCGCTTGAGTGGTTCTATTCTCTGGAGCCCCGCGAGGCCGAGAATTTTGAAATAGTGCAGAGAAGGTTCTTGCAGAAATATAGGGATAGGGTCGGTCCCTCACTCTCCATTACCGACCTAGTGGCCGAAAAGATGAAACCCGACGAGGATTTTGTCCGATATGCTGATAGATGGAGGTCTCTGGCGGAAAGAATAAGGGATACCCTCTCCGAGCCCGAACAAGTGAAAATGATTGTGTCTAATGCAACCCCGCAGTTCAGACACGTCCTCGCCATGAATAAACTTACTACAATGGAGGAACTCTATGAAAGGGCCCGATACATCCAAACCCAGCTAAAAGACTCCCCCATCATGAACATGTTTGAGTCGCCGAAGCCCAAAGTGGTCAGAAAGACAGGCGCTGGTGTCCCGGGCGGAGCCACAGAAGGGGTCGTGACAAATGAGCAAGTCAGTGCGGTCAACAATGCCAACTATGCAGTCAACCCAAGGCCTCAACAAATGCCCCGACTACCCCTTCAATCAGGTCCTTTCCCTCTCGTCCTCCACCCCAAAATAATCCACCCCAGGATAATATGCCTCCATTACGCCAACCCCAGCAACAACAACCACAACCTCAGCAACAACAACCACCGCTTCAGTACAACCAAGTTCCACCCCCGGGGAACTATGGTCCCCAACAGCAACAAAGGAGGCCGCTCGGTCCTAAGAGAGCCTACTATCCACCATTGCCAGAAACCTTAGCAGATATTTTTAATGCCCTCATGGCATCAAACCAACTCGCCCTACCCAGAGAAAGGCCCGCCTGGCCCCCCAATGTTGATACCTCCAAATACTGCGTCTACCACAGGCAGCCGGGACACACAGTGGATTACTGCTTCCATTTCAAAGATTACATCCATGATATGAATGATGAACATCAAATAGATTGGGATGAGATGAGACGGTACGTCGCGGCTCTCAAGGCTAGGAGACCTCCTCAGAGGCCACAGCAGCAGTTACAACAGCAGCAGCAGCAGCAACCACAACAACAACAACAGCCTCAGCAGGCCCCACAACAACAGCCCGACATGGGCATAATCCAGAATCCACTACCGGAGCACCAACAGCCCAATCATCAGGTTAACCCCATCTCCTCCTTCCCGGAAGTCGGGAGAGAGCAGGTGTGGCACCAGGAAAGTACCTCCATTCTTTATACCTCCAACCCTATCGTCATGCAACCCCCTCACCTTGCCCGGGTAGCACCTCTCTCTCATCAACCCGCATCGGTATCGCCTTCACCATTTCCACTACCATTACGCCCTCTCATCCGCACCCCGACCTCCTATCAACCGACACTTTCTACTACGCCTTCACACCCTCTCACCTTCTCCCACTCCCCCACTTTACCATCCACCTCTACCACATTTATCCCTACGCCTTCTAAACCCCTTATCATCCGTCCACCATACATAACCCCGTCTTTCTCCACCACATCACCACTAATGCCTTCAAAACCACTCATCACCCACCATCCGCCTCAAAACCTTTACCCGTTTCAAACCTTACCTCCACCTCCACCTTCCAAACCCCTTATCCTTCATAATCCGCGCGATATCCCCTCTACCTCCGCCATGCCTCCACCTAACAAACCCCTCATCAGAATCCCTGCTCCCGTCATCACCCCTGCTTCATCAACCATTCCTCCACTACTACCCCTCAAACCCCTGTTAAAACCCACTGCTACCCCCACAGAGGTACAAAAGCCGCAGGCAATGGTGCTCCGGAGTGGAAGGATTTTCCACAGGGTTTTCCCCCACAACAGTCAGAATCCCGAGCAATCTCAGCCAGAGAAGGATGATGCAGAACAACCAGAAAGAGCTATCCCTGGAACACAGTATGATCTACTGAAACACTTGGACAAGACGCCTGCCCGGATCTCCATCCTAGAGCTACTTCAAAGATCCACATCCCACCAGGCGGCCTTGATGGAATATCTTCAAAAGGTCATGGTTAATGAAGACCTCCCCGTGGAGAAGATTTCGACCGTCCTAACCCCAACAGACACACAACCAGCCATCATGTTTCACAACTACGAGCTCGCTCCCAAGGAATCTCGGAAATATGCATTGTGCATTTCAATAAAAATTAATGGGGTATCCATAAACCCGTGTCTTGTGGACACGGGTGCATCCATAAATGTGATCTCCATGAGCACTCTTCAGTTGTGTGGGGTCAACGAGGAACAAATAAGACCTTCCTCGATCACGGTCACGGCTTATGACAATAGCAAAAGGCCGCCGCAGGGGATGATTATTCTGAAGGCAGAACTAGGCCCCATGGCAATCCCACGGAATTCCATGTCCTCGACATGGACCCCACATTTAAGGCTATACTGGGTCGCCCTTACATCGAAGCCATGGACGCTGTGCCATCCACCAACCATCAGTGCCTGAAGTTTCCTTACAATGGGAGAATTATTAAAGTGGTCAGTACACCTGTCCTTCACACAGTGGATGCTATCAACACCTCTCTGCCTTCTGTTTGGCCGTCTCATCGGCCCATATTGTCACTGCTGGACGTACGTGATCCATCTCATGTTCCACTAGCACCAAAGGAGCCGGTCAGGGCAACCGCAACATCCTGTCTCCCTTTTCACTCCAAAGGTTGGGAGATTATGAGGAACATCGGCTATCAACAGGGAAAAGGTCTGGGCGCACAGTTACAGGGTATGCTCAAGCCGCCAAAAGAAATTAGGCCGAACCGTAGGTTTGGCCTAGGCTTCAAAGGACCGTTCAAGGCAGATTGGAAGCCCCTCACGTGGACTCTATCAAACCACTTCAACAGAGGGCCCGTTGTTCAGATGGGAGATCACCCACGAGAAGCATATGGAGGATCACATGCTGTATATTTGGCTGAAAAATGTCCGAGGATCACCAAAAGAGGCAAGATCAAAGATCCGGAATGCGAGTGGGACAAATGGTTCGACATATGGGACATTTCCGTTGCACTGGAAAGGATGTTCTCATCTCCACAGCTTGAAGGACCACCATTGATCTCCGAAATACCAGAGAATATTACCACTCTTGCCAAGGTTCCAAACTATCCTCGTCCTCGCCAGAAGGACTCTGTCATCGACGGATCTTCATCCGTCCTCAACATTGCCGTCGACGGCTCATTAGCCGCCATCCTCTCCATCCACTCGTCTCAGCCTTTGCTGATATCTTCTTCCTGGGCCAGACAATTGTCTGATGATCTTCCCAGGTCCCCTTCTTTGCTTACATACCTACGCGGGCTTTTCAACCCGCGCCAGGTCTTCAACCATGATCTGCTCTACGAGCCCCACAATCCTCTAGCCATAACCACTTTCCTCTCTCCTCCAATCTCTTTTCACTGCTTTGTCATTAAAAATGAAAACGAAAAAAAAACGTCAATTTTCAAACTCTCCAACAACACATCTTCGTTGAGGAAACCTCCTACATCTCCCACGGGTGCGTACCGCCTTGCGGACCACCCGTCCAAGGTCCGATGAGCGACCTTTTCTACCCCTCCTCTGAGGGGTCTTCTCCTGTACATTCTACACCATCCTCCTCATCTTCCTCTTCGTCTGTAAATATTGTCAGTCAATCTAGGAATGATAGGCCAAGGGTAGTACCTAGGAAGAAATCCAAGGGTAGGCAGATCCCTCGTCGATTCCTTCTGGATTTGGCCGCCAGGTGTCAGGCCCTTCTTGCCATCCCCCAGTTGTTAGAAAATCCCATCCAGCTACCCGAAATAGAATGCGAGGGCGACTGTGCATCTGATGAAGGGTATGGAGTCTACGAGATCACGAATGAAGAATGCCCCACTGAAGATGAGGGTGAAGAATATGAGGATGCGGCGGGCGCATACGCTAGCGGAATGAGGAGATTCGACGAGCCGTCAACCGCCGTAGAAGAATCCACCAAAGAAGTCAACTTGGGGACTGAGGAAGACCCTAGGATCATCCTCATAAGTGACAACCTACCACCCTCTGAAGAAGAGGCATTAATTGAGGTCCTCAAGGAATATAAGGACACGTTTGCATGGAGCTACGAGGATATGCCGGGTTTGGATTCAACCTTGGTCGAACACCGTTTAACCCTAAAACCAGGGTCCATCTCGGTAAAACAAAGGTTAAGGCGTTTCCACCCTCAGATGGCTTTGAAAATGAAAGAAGAGGTCGATAAGCTCCACAAAGCCAGGTTCATTAGAGTCGTTCTTTATCCTCAATGGGTGGCGAACATTGTCCCGGTCATGAAGAAAGATGGGAAAGTCAGGATTTGCATCGACTTCCGGGACCTTAACCGCGCGTGTCCAAAGATGATTTTCCCTTACCTCACATTGATGTGTTGATTGATAACACGGCAGGTTTTGAAACCCTCTCTTTCATGGATGGATTTTCAGGATACAATCAAATTCGTTTGGCAGAAGAGGATCAGGAAAAGACGTCATTCACTACCCCTTGGGGAACATATTGTTACGTGGTCATGCCGTTTGGGTTAAAGAATGCTGGAGCTACTTACCAAAGAGCGATGATGGCCATATTCATGACATGATGCACATATATCTGGAAGTGTATGTGGATGACTTATTGGTGAAATCAAGGACCAGGATGGAACATCCAGAAGTTTTGGCTAAGGTCTTGCAAAGGTCAAGAGAATTCCAATTGAAAATGAACCCGAAAAAGTGTGTGTTTGGTGTGTCGTCAGGTAAATTGCTGGGGTTCATTGTGAGTAAAAGAGGGATCGAGATAGATCCCGACAAAGCCAAGGCTATCAGGGATATGCCGCCTCCCAAGAATTTGAGGGAAGTCCGAGGTTTAATCGGCAGGCTGCAGTTTATTCGTCGGTTTGTGTCTCAACATTCACAAAGGTGTAGACCTCTCTACGAGTTGACCAAGCCAGGAGTAGAATTCCACTGGAATTCTAAATGTCAGAAAGCTTTTGAAGGGTTGAAGGAATATCTGGCTAGTCCACCCGTTCTCATTCCACCTAAACCAGAAAAACCTCTGATCCTTTACATCTCAGTCTTGGATGACTCCGTGGGAGCCGTCCTCGCACAAGCTGATGAAGAAGGCAAGGAACGGGCAACCTATTACTTGTCCAAACTTCTCAATCCCTGTGAGCAGAAGTACACCGGCATGGAGAAAACCTGTGCTGCCCTCGTTTGGGTAGTGCAGAAATTGAAGCACTACTTCTTGGCTCACGAAGTCCACTTGATTGCTCGAATGAATCCTATCAAATTCCTTCTGGAGAAAGCCGTCCTTACGGATAGGCTAGCACGCTGGCAAAGTTTTCTCTCTCAGTTCGACATCACCTACATCCAGCAAAAGGCGATTAAAGGTTATGCCATAGCCGAGCATCTCGCTCACCATCCTCTTCCCAAGTTCGATCCCGTCCAATCAGAGTTTCCAGATGAGGAACTAATGTCCATCAACCAATCAGATGAGCCAATGTGGACGCTATATTTTGATGGAGCTCTGAATTCTCAAGGGAGAGGAATCGGCATCGCCCTCCTGTCGCCGGAAGGCCTCACATTCCCATTGGCATACCAGCTCAAATTTCCAGTCACCAACAATATAGCCGAATATGAAGCTCTTCTAGCTGGCCTAGGACTCGCTCATTCTTTTCGTATCACTGAGTTGCGAGTCGTAGGTGATAGTCAACTCATCCTTCGCCAGGTACTCACTAAGTATCGCACTCGCGATCCCAAACTCAAGCCATACCAAGAACTCACTGCTGCCTTTGCCAAACTGTTCACAAAACTGATCTTTGTTCATATCCCTCGTCATCAGAATATTCTCGCCGATGCCCTCGCCTCATTGGCATCATCCATAAGGTTCCCTCTAGGAAGATGGTTTAAGTCCATTTCCATCTACAAACTTCACGCCCCTGCAGTCGATGATGCTTCCTACGTAAACATCAAAGACAGGATAGCAAGGAAGATCCTGCAGGAAGATATCCTTGAGAAGAGGGAGCTCATGTTGGCAGAGGCCGAAGAAGAACTGGCTGATGAAGAGAAACCATGGTTCTATGAAATTGTCAAATATTGCCAAGATCAGTCTTATCCTGAAGGGGCCACCACAGAGGACAAGAAAGCCATAAGAAGGGTGGCTCAGAAATACACATTGATTGGAGGTCTACTCTATAGGAGGAGCCTTACTGGTATTCTGTTAAGATGTCTTGGTGACGATGAGGTTTGAAATGTGTAGAAGAGACGCACTCGGGTGTGTGCGGTGGCCACGTGAATAGTCAGATGCTCGCCAAGAAGATCATTCGTCAAGGCTTTTATTGGCCCACTATGGAAGAGGATTGTGCTGTCTACGTCCGTAGGTGTGTCAAGTGTCAACTTCACGCCGATAAAATCCATTCACCATCTTCCTCACTTCATCCAATATCCTCCCCATGGCCTTTCTCCATGTGGGCATTCGACATCATTGGTCCCTTAGGTGATCCCAATTCCCTCACCAAGCAGAAATCTTTCATCCTTACTGCGACGGAATACTTCACCAAATGGGCCGAAGCCGAAGCTTACGCGGAAATCAAGGCATCAACAGTCTGCAAGTTCATCATGAAGAACATTCTCGCCAGATTCGGCGTCCCAAGCACGATCGTCACCGACAATGGGCCACAATTCATTTCTCAGGACCTACAGGACCTCTGCAAAAGGTACGCAATTGTATTGCATCATTCATCGCCTTATTACCCACAAGGTAACGGCCAAGCGGAGGCCACCAATAAAACATTGCTCAAAATCATCAAAAAAACATGCGAGTCTAGTAAGTTTTCAGACTGGCCAGAAAAGCTTATCGAAGCCCTATGGACCTATCGCACCTCAATCCGTACCCCCACCGGGCAGACTCCATTTGTCCTTACTTATGGTATGGAAGCGGTAGTCCCGTACGAGACTCTGATCCCTTCTCTCAGGGTACAATTGGACGAGGAATTTCCCCTCGACGATCGTCGTAATTCACTCCTCGCCCAGTTGGAACTCTTGGATGAGAAGCGGCTGGCCGCTGCCGAACACGCGCGTGTGTATCAAAATAGACTCGCTCGCTTTTACCAAAAGAAAGTCGTTGAGAGAAAATTCAAAGTCGGTGAGATGGTCGTAAAAAGAATTTTTGTCAAACCTGGAGGGCCGCGTTCTAAGCTCCAACCCAATTGGGAAGGACCATTTGTAATTCAAGCCGTGCACCCTGGCAACGCCTACAAGCTAGTCAACGCCGAAGGGACCGAGTTATCCCACCCTTGGAATGGGCTTTATCTTAAGAAATACTACCCTTAGCACAAAACAAAAAAAATGATGAAAAGATAAAAAACATCAAAAACAAGGAAATATTGAAAACCACTAAAAATATGGAAAATTCAAAATGCCGATGCCTGGCAGGCACCATGTAGTTAAGTCCCTGCATCTAACCTTCATGTTAGGATAGGGCCCATTAAGGCTTGGTAGGCACCGGGTCTTGGTTTGCCAGAACCGTGGAGACCCCTGTCCGGCCACGTCGGCCTATGCTCGCTCGAAGGAAGCTAACATGTGTTCACTTATGTATTTTATTCAAAAAAGTTGGTAGCATCACCTACGGTAGGGCCACACCTAGAAGATCTCCGGAAGCTGTAATCTTTATTCTTTTCTCTTCGACCAAATGAGACAGTCGGCGCCCTTAAAACGCTGAGCATGAGAAACCGAAACTCAAACCCCAAAGGCAAGAGTAGGACCCATTTCCTCGAGCATCGATCAGAGCACGAGAAGAGGGCAGTGTCCCCGCAGGCATACGAAGAGGGAGCCCACCAACGTCAAACGACTATATCTCCCTCACAGAAAGAAATACAAAATCAAAATCAAGAGAAAAGCCTGGTCGTGACCGTGCCTGGTACGATAAACGGAACCCCTCAAAGCAAAAGTCTGAATCCACAAAGGGGGGCCGTGGAATGTAAATGCTCGAGATTTGGTCCGAAGTTGTCCGAAAGGAAAGAGTTAATGGGCCCTTATTCGCTCGCCGGGTTAACGGCTTTGCCGGTCCTCTCAGGAGGTTTATCCCCTACGCTCTTCCTTCTCCCTCTAAAGATGAAGGTTCGATGGAGTTTCTGAAAGGTGAAAACTGCCCAGGGTCTGCGACCTTATTTTAATATACACATTTTGGTTGCCTACTTTGAAAAGCAAAAGCTATCGCTGCGAAGGAGTCTCTGTGTTTCTGGCTGGTCAAGACCCCTGTTTACCACCTTGATGTCTTCTTGTTTAACCTCGGGCTTAGGCCAATGCAAGCGCGTCACCTATGGGTGCGACGGCGTCTGATTCCGGGTCAGCGTCGCGCGGTTGGTCGTTAGGGTTCCAGGGTGTTCCATCTTATACCATCTAGAGTTGTGAGGAAACAGACCCGGGTCGGGCAAATCATCTACCTCAAACACCTTTTGGGTGAATCCCTGTGGTCGGAAGCAACTGGGAGCCTAAGCATGGCATGACGGTATTGTCATCAGGGTAAGTCTTAGCCGGCGGGATCGTCATTCGAGGGGTCTAGAGGCCCAAATCAACCTAGATGTGCACTTAAGATACCTGGGAGGTTAGTAAGAAACCCCTGTCTCACGTAGGTTAGGTGCCATTTGGGTGCTTGCCGGGCGTTAGCAATAAAAAAAATTGAAATGATAAAAGCACAAAAAAATGGAAAAGAGAAATGTACATATTTGTAAACAAAAAAAATCTTTTTATGATGAAACAAAAAAATATATCAAATAAAAAAAAAACAAATCAATTTTGCATGATTACATTTGCGTGCAGCATCTCACTTTTTAATATCGCTTGCATTCGTGTGCTTGCCTGTCGCATTTATCATCACCGCATCTTTCCCTTGCCTTCGTTAAATAAAGGCTTGGCCCCTTGACCAGTTATCAAGGACAGTCACAGTGACCATTTGCTTATTGAGCAAGGGGCCAAGTCAGAACAGAAATTCTGATTTGTTTGTTTCAGTGATATGTGCAGGGATTCAGGTAACTGAAGCAAAGGTGAAAAATAAACAAACCAAACCTTGTGTTTTATTCAAAAAAAAAAAACCAAAAAAATTTACATCAAGTTCCGCCCTCTCTCTCTGCATTACTCGTCCCACTACTCTCCGGGCAAAACACTCTCAAAGGTGCTACCCAACTACGAAAAGCGGTACTCCTGTCGCTCTGTACTCCTCTTCCTATTCCCACATCCCGGCGTTGATCCGCGGAAGCAGCAGAGAAGCTACCAACACGAAAGCCACGCTCTCGTGCTTTTCGGTAGCGCTCCTCACCATCTCTCAGCCACTGTTCAGCAAGACCAAGGCCGATTCGGAGTTCGAATAGTTGGGCCTCCATGGCCCTTCGCTCCTCCCTTTCAGCCAAACTGTTGGCTCTTTCTCTCTCTGCGTTTCTTTCCCTCTCTGCCCGTTCTCTCTCACGGTCTTCCCTCTCTAACTGGAGAGTGATCCTCAGTTCCATAGCATCCCTGGATGAGTCGTCATCAGGATGACGCCGCAGTTCCCTCTCCAGTTCTGCTATCCTAGCCTCCTTATGCGCAGCTTGGGCAAGCGCTCCTTCCGTCTCCTTTTCCTGCCGAGTGTACCATCTCAGATACGCGATAAGGCGTAAACAAAGAGAACTCAACGCTGAAACTTTTACCTGTATACGGAGCATTCCTTCTGCCTCCGCAGCACGCTGCGTGGCGTGAGCAAGTTGCTCATGAAGCGAGTCAAGTTCTGAGGTGGAAATCCACAAGCTGGAAGAGGCACCACCTACTCCCATCGCTGGGGAGGCTGCGCCAATCTGGGCAAGCTGCGACCATGTGAATTAGCAGCCAACATCTAGAATCTGGGGTTTTAACTAGGAACGTACTGTACACCTACCAAGGCGCTCGTAGCTCCGCGGGCATCACCCAACTGTTGTTCCATCTCTGCCAAGCGAGTTCGTAAATTCGCTATCATGGCATCCCGGACATCCTGCAGCCTTACAAGTCAGCATTTTTACCAAAAAAAACCAAGAAAAGGAGAAAGAAGAGAAGAGAAAAAGGGGAAACCTACCTCCACAAGTCCCCGGGGTTGGAACCGTTCTGCGTACTTTGTCCTATATAGACGCAAGTAGTCCTCGCTGTCCCGCGCCTGTGATTCTACAATCGTGCCACCCCGTTGCCAGTCCTCATACTGTTCGGGGAATCACACGCGCCAGTCAATGCAAGTCGCCGGTCCCCGCGTCTTTCTCCCGACACGAGGTGGCGCAGCTGAATCCACCCATTCTTGAGCCAGTCCTAAAGTCCTCATAACTAATCGTAGCCGAAGCGGCTCGATTTCATTCAGGCAGTGCATCCATAGTTCCCGTCCGAACCGGGCACGACTTGCTAGAACCCACGGCTGGTTGGCATCTACCATGTCTGAGTAGGGTCTCCAGTTTACCATCGCCGTAGGGAACTCCTGTAGCTCCCGCCTTAACACCATCAGTTGGTAGGTTAGGGGTGCCGCACTCATGACGGGTTCCCACCGCCTGGCTAGCGGCACCATCACGGGTCGCCAATGTCGAGCTCTCCCCATAGGGAGGTAATAATAGCTCCATAACTGCTCGGCGCAGGTCATCAGCACCTTGCGAAAACAACAAAAAAAAAATACAAAACAAGCAAAACCAAAAAAATACCTGGATGAATGGTGTGAAACCACTCACAGTCATCTCACGATCCGTTTCTTGGAATAGGCCTGCAAACAAGTGTGCCAGCATGGCGGCTCCCCAGGCATAATACCCTACTCTTTCAAGGTCTGACAGCAGCTCCAGGAAGCAACATTGGATACCATCCCCTTTCGAGCTCAGTACCAATCTCC
The DNA here is from genome assembly GCA_022559845.1 of Amorphophallus konjac. Lineage (NCBI taxonomy): Eukaryota > Viridiplantae > Streptophyta > Magnoliopsida > Alismatales > Araceae > Amorphophallus > Amorphophallus konjac. The sequence goes on from CM040121.1 coordinate 158,827,455, forward strand.
CCAAAAGGAAGAGGAGAAATCTCCTCAAATCTATGTTACATCTTTCCCAGTTGCCGAAATCTGTGCAGTACACGGCACGGCATCCTATTTCCATCCTTTCCATGAACTCTTCTGAGGATTCGTCGTCCCGCCGACGAGTGTCGGTGAGCCCTAATGCATCCATGAGGGACGCCCTAGCTACCGACCTGTTCTTCCGACCATCTAGGTCCAAACCCAGTAACTTCTGGGCACCTTCTCTGTAGTCCGCGTAAGTGACTCCGGTCACTGCCTCGCCTTCTACCTTCAGGCTTGTGATCCGGACCACATCCTCCAAGCTGGGCACCATGTGCCCCCAGGGCATCAGGAATGCCCGGCTCACTGGGTCCCATCTCTCACACAAGGCTTGGATCAGGACTAGGTCAAGTTGGATCGGCTCGATCCGAAGGAAGGTACCAAATCCCATCACGTCTAGCCTCGCCTTCTGAAAATCTGGGAGGCCCCTGTACGCTGCTACTACCAACTCCCATAAGATTTGTGATTTCATCACAACCTACACATACAAGGAATGGGGGTGAGGTTTGGTCAGAAGAAAGGAAGAAAAAATGAGAAAAGGGCAAGAAAACTTGGCTTACGAGTTGTGATTGGGCCCTTTCGCTGAAGTACCCTTCAAAGTCTGAAAGCCTCCTGGAACTACTACCACTGGGCCTGCTTCTCTTAGAGGAATGGGAAGATTCGCCCTCCATCCAACTCTCAGAATTTTGAACTCCTCCTCTCCCGTGAGAACTTGTGCTCCTCGAGTTATTCCTCGATATACCTGGGAAGATAAAAGGGACAAGAATTTATAGAAATGGAAGGAGTGCGGGCCAAGATTGCCTCCATCACCTGTCGATGATAGCCCTCGCAATAAGACACCGACCAAGCGGCCCCATGTGTCGCTTCACCGCTCGCACAGGGTGATTGTCTGGACGAAGAATAGGACGAATAGCCCCTATGTTGTCTAGGGATACCCTATCATGTTTTGGAGGACGCCCGTAAAATTTGGCACAACATCCGGGAAAAGGAACTAGGGCCGTCAGTATTAACTTCGACGGCAGATTCCCGTGGAAAATGGTCACAACAAGACGTGATTCTCCGCTCGAGGCGGAGTCTCGACAGATCCGTCACATGGGAACAGTGCAAAGGAGAAGAAGTGTAGGGAAGAAGGAACGCACAAGAGGACAAACAAGCATCAGAAAATCAAATCACTCCATTCATAATTCTACATAAGCTGTCAAAAATATCATAAACATAAAGAGGTGACGGGTCCACTAGCCCGCCAATCCTCACCATCACTCATCTCTCCGGGCACTCTCCTCCTCTCCCCCAAGGTGAGGGTCCCTCAGAAGCCTCCGGGATCCCCGTGCAGTAGCACCTGCCTCGCCTCTGGGCGCCTGCTCCGCAGCAGTGACTCGCTGCTCCTCCCCTGGCGTGGCGAAGAAGCCACTGGCGGCAAAGCGACCGGACTGGCGGAGTCGCTCCCCGAACTCTCGCGCTCTCTCGTAGCGCGTCTCCATCCCTCCTAGCCTCTGCACGACGGCCTGAAGGCCCAGCTGGAGCTCCCTCACTTGGGCCTCCAAGGCCCTCCTCTCGGTCAGATCCCGCTGTCGCTCGGACCTTCTCTCTCTCTACCTCTCTCCTCATCATCTGTAGAAGAACCCTTAACTCCAGGATGTCTGGAGAAGGTCTCTCCTCACCACGATGCCGCAGCTCCGCTACAGTCGCCACCCAGGCGTCGCGCTCCTCTTCCGCCCGGGTCGCACGGGCCACCGCACCGGCAAGTTGCTCCCGGAGGGAAGCAATCTCGAGAAAAGGGGCCGAGGAACTGGAAGATGTGCCACCAATCATCCCCGCCGTCACTGTCTGCTGGGCACGCTGGAACAAAATAAACAACGGCCGTCAGTGAAACTCCAAAATCTGAAGTTAAAAGGGCGGCACATAACTTACCAGGAGCGACAGCTCATGTTGAGCGACGGCCAGTTGCCGCCTAGTCTCTGACAGCTGGGCGCGCGAGCCGCCGATGCCACGCGTGTCCCCAGCTTGGGGAAGCCCCGCGTAACTCTCTCTCTGCCGCCGCAGGAAGTCGGCACTGTCCTGCACCAGTACACCCCCTTGCTGTCCAGGGAGACGTACAGGCCAGTCCTCGAGCCTCGCCTTGCCACGACTCTCCTTCCTGACGCGGCTCGGCTCGTCCGCACTCGCCCACTCATCGGCCAGGCCCAGGGTCCTTGCCATGTCCCGCACCAAGAAAGGGGTCCCATATCAGTCAAAAGGAACGCGTCCCCTGTCTAGGACGCGTCCATCATTTGAGTGCAACACTCGCTGAACCCTTTCCTCCTCGCGCGGCTCGCTTCAAAACCCAAAATGAATTAAAAGAGGAAGAGATCGGAGGACCTACCGGACCGTGTTCACCTCCTCCCACGCCATCGGGCCCCTCGGGTCCCTCGGGGGCCCGAAGCGGCCCTTCCTCCTCCATGGACGCCGTTCCGTGCTCGGGCGCGTCCCTCCTTGGACGAGGATTTCCTCGTCCCTCTCCACCTTCACCACGGTCGGGCCCACCGAACTCCATCGATCAAAAGAGGAGGAAGACGAAAAAGGGGCAAGCGCGTTTCGGCGGGAGGCGGGCTCGTTTGCGGGTAAGGCACGGGAGAAGAAAGGACCACCCGTCGCTTTAAATTTAAAATCAAGGATTAAGACGCGTCCTCGCGTCTGGACGTGCCCAAAAGGGGGAAAAGGAAACAAAATCCCCCCGTGCAAAACATAGTTCCCCGCTGTTCAGGGCAAGGTCTCGCGGAGCGTGCCTCAAGGGACAACTCAGTGCAAAAAAAGAAAGTGTGGGAGAGAGAAAAGTACACACAACACAAAAGCCATTTCCATTTCATATAATAGCCGAAAGTACATCATACAGTGAGAAGGGTGACGTACAAGCAACTCTCTAACTCTCACCATCACCCTCCTGGTCATCTCTCTCCTCACTCCTCCGCCGGGGATCCCTAGGGGGCCTCTGCGAACCCTGAGAAGCCGTGCTCGCCTCGCCCTGCGGTGGCACTCCAGCCTCGAAGGCGCGACGACGCTCCTCGGCCGAAGAAACCAGGTAGCTGCCCATGGAAAAAGAACCAGACTGACGAAGTCGCGCCCCGCGTTCCTTCGCCCTCTGGTACCGCTCCTCGCTCTCCCGAAGCCTCCCCTCCGCCGTGCCAAGACTCAATCGGAGCTCCAGCAGCTGGGCCTCTAGAGCCCTCCTCTCGGTCTGATCCCGCTGTCGCTCCTCCCTCTCTCTCTCCCTATCCCTCTCCCTCTCTCTCTCCACGCTCTCCCTATCCCTCTCCCTCTCCTCTCTCTCCCTCATCGCCTCTCTCCTCGACAGCTCGAGGGCGATCCGCAGATCCACTACGTCGCGAGGAAGCTCCTCAGCCTCCCGTCGCCGCTCCTCCTCTAGCTCCGCAATCCGGGCGTCACGCTCTGCCACCCGGGCATCGCGCTCCTGCTCAGCACGAACAGCACGCGCCAGGGCCTCTCGGATCTCGGCCACCTGTCAAGGCACGCATGCACCGTAATAGAACAGTGATAGAAGGAAAGTAGCTAGAAAAGGGTCGCGGCCAAGCAAGCACTCACTCGAGCCTCGCGGTCATGCTCGGCCTCCTCAGCCCGAGCCACCGCGTACGCCAGCTGCTCCTGGAGGGCAGAAACCTCCGGAGGAGGGCCCCGCGAACTGGAACCCGCTCCACCAGCCATCGCGGCTACCGCTGTCTGGTGGGCCCGCTGAAACACGGGGCAAACGTCAGTCAAAGGCTAAGCATCAAAAATCCAGGTCACAAAAAAATGCATTGCATAAACTCACCAGGATCTCCAACTCCTGTCGGATGGCCACCAACTATCGCCTGGCGTCCGCCAACTGGGCCCGCAGGTCGGCGATCATGGTATCACGAGCATCCTGCATTACACATAAGTTAGTATCCCATGCATATACATATAGAAAGGTGGAGCAGTTTCATTTCACTTACCCCTGCCATACCACCCAAGGAGAGGCGGTTCCCGTACGTAGCTCGGTACCGTCTCATGTAGTCTGTGCTGTCCTGTACGTGGGACACTACTGGGACCCCGCCCTGCTACCAGTCCTGGTACTGTGCTGGGAAGCGCGTACGCCAGTCCACGATCTTCGCCTTCCCCTTGGTCTTCCGCCCAATGCGGGCCGGCGCATCTACGTCTACCCACTCCTGGGCCAGCCCCAACGTCCTCATGACCAGTCTAAGCCGCAGCGGCTCAATCTCGTTCAGGCAATGGACCCACACGTCCCGCCTGAAGCGAGGAAGACCCGCTACAACCCAGGGCTGGCCAGCATCGCCCATGCCCAGGTAGGGCCTCCACACCACCTGCATCACCATACATACATCATGTTAGTTACCATTCAGTCACATGCATAAACACAAAAAAATCATACGCATCATACCATGGCCTCGGGATACTCGCTCAGCTCCCGACGAAGTGACGCCAGCTGGTAGCCGTGGGGTGCTGCAACCACGACCGGCCTCCACTGCCGCGCCAGAGGCACGGCCCTCCTGTTCCCATGCCTAGCCCTCCCCATCGGAAAATAGTAATAGCTCCACACCTGCATCCATCATACATCATTAGTACAATAATTACATATTTAACTGTGGGAATGCATAAATAAAATGTTTACCTGGAGGAAAGGTGCGAAGCCGCTGACTGTCGTCTCCTTCTCCGAAGTCTGGGAGAGATCGGCAATCAGATGGGCAAGTAGAGCCGCTCCCCACGCATAGTGCCCCACTCTGTCCAGATCCGCCAAGATCCCGAGGAAACGGCAGTGGATGCCATCCCCCTTCGTCCCCAGCAGAAGGCGGCCCAGGAAGAAGAAAAGGAACCTCCGAAGGTCTAGATCCACCAGCTCCCGCTCGCTCGGGTCCTGGTTGAAAGCAGCACGAGCATCCCCCTCCAGTCGAGCCAAGAACTCTGCTCCAGTCTCGCTAACCCGCTGACGCGGGTCGACGAATCCGAGCGCCTCCATGATCTCCACTCGGCCGACTACCCTGCTGTCTCTATCAGTCACGCTCGTCTCTAACCACAGCAGGTCCAGGGCACTCTCTCGGTAGTTGGGGTAGGTGACCCCGCTGACTGCCTCTCCGTCAACTCGTAGCCTGGTGATCCGAGCCACGTCCTCCAGTGACGGCACCATGTGCCCCCAGGGCATCAGAAACGCCCGGCTCGGTGCGTGCCACCGCTCCCTCAGTGCCTGGATAAGAGGAAGGTCGAGCTGGAAGGGCTCGATCCTAAGGAAAGCTCCAAAGCCCATGGCGTCCACACGCGCCCTCTGGAAATCCGGCAGCCCACGGTATGCTGCCACCACCAAGGACCAGCTGATCCGGCCCTTCATCACGCCCTGCAAACCACAAAACCAACAAAGAACACATCAGCATCATGAACAGTCATAAAACAATAACACTGTATATATACTACTTATTCTTTTATTTTATTTTTTATATTTTTAAAAATATTTATATTTTCTTGTGGAGGCGTCCAGGCCCCTGGACGCCTCCTCTTTTTTTCCCTTTATTTTGTTTTTTTTTAAAAAAAAAAACAAAACCAAAACAAGAAAAATATATTAAAAATATATATATTATCATGGAGGCGTCCTGGAGCCAGGACGCCTCCTTATTATTATTATTATTATTATTATATTTCTATTACTTTTCGTAAATAAATAAATAACCAAAAATAAAAAGAAAACGTGGAGGCGTCCAGGCCCCTGGACGCCTCCTTCTCTCACTACCCGCCTTTCTCTCACAGCCTCTCGCACAACCGTTTTAGCCTATTGAACCACAAAGTGAGAATTCCGAGGTACTTACCGGGTCGTGATCGTCCTCTCCCGCGTCACCAGCATCCGCAGCGGCCTCCGCGGCCAGGAGAGGCACCTCTATCTCCTCCCCCGCAGCAACCTCCTCTGCTACGGCCTCCTCGGCATCATCCCTCAACCTCCTCGCACGACGAGCCAGTCGTTTCCGCTTCTCTGGACCCTGACTCGATCCTCCTCGCTCCATTGGGACTAAGAATGGGTCGTTTGGAGTGGCTGGAGGGTCGGAATGAACAGTATAAGTGAACAGGGGGGAGGCCCCCCCTATATATAGAATCACCTTTTATTGGGGCGTCCAGGCGCCTGGACGCCCCACAATTTTTATTTTTTATTTTTTTCAAAAATTCAAAAAAATAGGGGCGTCCAGGCGCCTGGACGCCTCCAAAAATAAAATAAATAAAAAAATAAAAAATCAAAATAGGGGCGTCCACGACCCTGGACGCCCCCAAAAAATAAAATAAATAAAAAAAATAAATAAAAAAATCAAAATAGGGGCGTCCAGGACCCTGGACGCCCCCAAAAATAAATTGTCAAAAAAAATAATAAAATAATTAAATGAAATTAGGGGCGTCCAGGCCCCTGGACGCCCCCATAATAAAAAATTTTCAAAAAAAATATATATTTATATAAGAATATGTATATAATCCAAACAAAATAAAAAACACAAAGAAAAAGAAAAACCATAAAAAAAGATAATAATTAAGGGGACGGGGGTCCGAAACATCCATGCCAGATTTTATTCCATCAGAAAAACAGAGTGAACTACATCAGGGGCTTAGGCGCTTTAGGCCTTAACTTCCCCAGTTCGGTTACATAAGCCCTCCACGGCTCGCATTCTTCCACCACGTGCGCTGAGGCTTTTCCCGCAACACTTGTCTTCCAGGGAGCTTTAATGGCCTTCGCTTCCTTCGCGTCCGCTTCAGTGCCCAACTCCCTTTTCTTCAAAGGAACAATGTCAGTCGGTGGCGGGAACGAATGGCGTGGGATGCCAATCTGGAGGCAGCACCGATGCGCGTTGTAAAGAACAAACTCGGTCGCGCCGATCAGTTGAAGATCAACTTCGGGAGAAGGCCTCATGAGGAGATCAAGCGAAAGCAAACATGCCGGTGCGCAAGTGAAGAAGCCTTGTGTCACGGTGTGGAAGTGAGACCGCCAGTCTTCACGTTTCTTCAGCCACGGAACGCGGTTCACTATAGTACCACCAAAGCCTAACACATCGGCTATGTGGTGAAGCGGGCTTTGTTGGAAGAGCTTCGAAGCGGTTGGCATTCCCTCGCGGTGGTCGAATTTGAAATGCAAATCCAACCAGCAATTTAAGACAAGTGCACAACCAAATGGAGGCTTACCCATGCTCGAGGCAGTAAGGCCACTATACAGGTAGGCGAGGACAGTGGGTCCCACCCTCTTTCCACGCCAAATCCCGCAGATAGCACTCAGTTGGTCTTCCTCCACTATGTTGTCGGTATAAGGAAACAAGAGAGCACCCGCCAGACAGATAGTGAACCCCTTCATGATTCCCTCCAAATAGTCATCGTCTGGTGACCCTATCAGGGCGTTCATGACCCACTCCGCAAGCTTTTGGAGATCGATCCCCTTCTGAGTACGGACCTTTCTAGCTGCGTCGGGCGGCATGAAGCTTCCAAGGACGCTTTCAGAAGTCCCCCGTGTCAGCATCCGCATAGCCTTCACCTTCCCGTCACTCTTGAATTTCTTCAATCCGAGCAGAAGTTCCACCTCCTCGAGGAGGATGGTCACCTCGAAGGTCGGGAAGATAAAAGTGTGGGTCTGGGGATGCCAGACCTCCACTAGCGCGCCCATAGCCGCCCAGTCCATACGAATCTTCTCGTAATGCTTGGCGTGAATAAGGAGCCCCTACAGATGCCACTTCGAGAGTATGGCCCTCATGCCAATGGAGATATTGGAAGTCAGCTTTGAAAGCCATGGCAGCTTGGAAAACTTCCTCGGGCCTGGGAAGAGTGGATATGGCTGGAAAGAAGAAGAAATGAAGGAAGTAAGAAGAAGGTTCACGTGCAGAAATTTGAAAAGAGTCAGCTTACCATATGCGACATGATCGTCCCACTCAGATGACCCTCGAGGTCGGAAAGTCGCCTAATCTCGCTGCTAGGCTTGCTCCTCTTCATAACACGGGGAGACTCTCCTTCCATCCTGAAGATCTCTAGATTCTCCTCTCCTTCCTCTCCTGAGCTTCCAAAACCCACCTTGGTGCATTTGAATGAACTAGCCTAAGGGGAGTTCTTATAGGAAGGGAAGGGTGCTACAGGACAGAACATGTCACATCAGTGGTCATTGTCAAGATTTTGTCTGGATCTCCTTTGAACTGTGGTGCGATTCTGCTACCTTTTGATGTTGCTAACCTTTGCTGGCCTGTGCAGGTTTTACTAACGGACGTCTTTGTCCTATCTCCTGTCCCACCTTTCATTGGTTGGTCCCACCATGTCATGCATCATAGTATATGATACCTACGCTACTAGAACATGTCAAGGACCTTGCGGCCCGAACGAATCTGGGATTGGAGTTCCCCTTCAACAAAAACGGTGATGATCCCGGAAGAGTTTGGGTTGTACGGATAGGCCGTCAATTTGTGATAGAATGGGGACGACGGTTCCGTTCAGTGAGTTGGTGCGTGGATAAACGGGCCCCAGCCCAGTATCAGCTCACCGGATCGATATCCTGACCCGTTCTTCACAAGTTGGCAATATTATCCTTGGCTATTTTCTATTTTAGTTTGTTTTGATTTTTTTCTTTAAACCCAGCATGCATTCATATAGGGCTTTGATTTATTGCAGAAGATCATTCAAGTGATTCGATTATGAAAGCTGTTGTGTTTCAATTCCCACAAATATGAGATATTCCACTCCGAATGAAATACTGAGTTCCCTTGAGACAGCCCTACGCTGCTCTTCCAAAGGAGACCCTTGTTTGGACAGACCCTCAGATATTCCTTTACCCTTTTTTTGACCCACCTTGGCCGCAGCACTTCCACATTGGCTGGTAACCGCTCCCCAAAGGTGAAACCTCCGATTTACGACCCAGGTACTTCCACACCGAGAAGTTGGTCTCCTTTTGTTTCGTGCCTGAGCGCACATCTCACCCTCCCTTATTTGATCTCCGTCCAAGCAATCGTCAATATTTGAAAGATCTTCTTCAAGGTCGCCTCATTGAAACTCCAAGGAAAGATTCCAAACAGTAAACGTCAAAAGCGTGCCTCATCACACCTTGGCATCGACTTATCAGTCCGCTCCCACTCCATTTCACTCCACTTCGATACCATTCCACTACGTATCGCTCCCTTGCAAAGCAGACGCCAAGGCGGGGCAGCTGTAGACACGCCATTCCTGACGTCTCCTGAGAAAGTCTCATATTACTATACGACGTCCCGCGACGGCTTACGCATTTAGAATCACTTGAGTACTTCCTTTTCTTGAGTCTTCTTCCGCCCTTTTCGGCATCCGGAATCGTCTCATCACGGCATTCGGACGGCATCAACACCAGTCAGACGCATCAAAAGGTTCCGGAACCAAGAAGGGTGTCTGCCGGGCCCCCGCCGACGCCTGATCTAAGGACCCGGGTGGGTCTTAATGGGGGCGTCCAGGCCCCTGGACGCCCCCATATTTTTAATTTATTTTATTTATTTTCTCAGGGCTTAAACTAAATAAAAAATATATAAATTAATGGAGGCGTCCAGGACCCTGGACGCCTCCATAAAAACAAAAAAATAAAAAATAAGTATAAAATGCCAGTTGGCATACAAAAACAAAAAAAATAAATAAAAATATACATATATTAATGGAGGCGTCCAGACCCCTGGACGCCTCCATAAAAACAAAAAAAATAAAAAATAAGTATAAAATGCCAGTTGGCATACAAAAACAAAAAATAAATAAAAAAATATATATATTAATAGAAGCGTCCAGGCCTCTGGACGCCTCCATAAAAACAAATAAAAAATTAAAAATGCCAGCCCTATCATAAAACGACAAGAAAACCAATAAAATAATATATTTTTGGAGGCGTCCAGGCCTCTGGACGCCTCCATCAACTCCCTCACGGGCGCCGGCCACCGAACGACGGTTTGTCGTGTGTGAAAAAATCCAAAATATAGAGACGTCCGGTCAGCTGGACGCGCCCATTTCTGAATCACGAGGCGCCGCTCACAAAACCACGCGTTGTGCCGAACCGCGTGCGGCCGTCGTCGGTTTTCGGTGGACCTACTTGAGGCGTCCGGGACCCTGGACGCCCCCACAAAAGTATTCCAAAAAAATCAATAAAAATAGAATAAAATATTATTTCGGCCCTGATGGAGGTGTCCAGGGTCCTGGACGCCTCCACCTTCCGGAGCTCTATAAATAGAGGCCCACCCCCTTAGTTCTAGGGGAGCTAAGCAGTGATTTGATAGGCTGCCGGAGCCCAGAGGCTACAGAGTCATTTTTCTAACCCGTGGGGTCTTTTGTAGGTGGAGGTTATGCCGACTTCTCGGGTGCCCACGCTCGCGAGAGGAAGATCGTCTTCATCCACCGCGCTTCTACGTCCTCCCCACGCTGCCGGAGCTCTGCCGAATTTCACCACCGGCACATCCAATAAGCCAACTCTTTCCTTTTCTTCGTAGTTCTTTTACATTCATCATCTCGCATCCATCATCTCATTTTCCTCCTACTCGAGTCCGAGAGGGGTTTAAAAGATAACACCAACCAGGTGTGTGTCTTCCCGTTATTTCGTCATTTTTATTGCAAGGATATGAATACTACACATTCATCTTTCTAAGCCACTTGTCATTTGTTTGTCGTTGTTTTGCAAGGGTAGCCGAGGAAAGCCCTCTCCGTCGGCCGGCCGGAAGGAGAGGAAGAAGCAACCCGCCATCTCCCGCTCTTGAGGTAGGCGCGATCACTTTCTTATTTTGGGGTCTTTCGGCCCCTGGCGATCACATCTTTTCATCGAGGCCGCGGCGAGTCACTTCCCCAATGGCCGTTTAAATTTCTGTTCTCACATTCTCTCTGTATTCTGTTATATTCTGCTCATATCATCGAGGCCGCGGCGAGTCACTTCCCCAATGGCCGTTTAAATTTCCGTTCTTACATTCTCTCTATATTCTGTTATATTCTGCTCATATCATCGAGGCCGCGGCGAGTCACTTCCCCAATGGCCGTTTAAATTTCCGTTCTTATACTCTCTCTATATTCTATTATATTCTGCTCATATTCTCGAGGCCGCGGCGAGTCACTTCCCCAATGGCCGTTTAAATCTCTGTTCTTATATTCTCTTTTATATTCTGCTATATTCTGCTCATATTCTCGAGGCCGCGGCGAGTCACTTCTCCAATGGCCGTTTCAATTCTTGTTATTTAATTTCTGCACCATTCCCGTCCCCCCAAGGTCGCGGCGAGTCACTTCCCGCTATGGCCGTTTGAACCCCATATCTTGCTATATTATACTTGTCCCGCTCGCCCCGCCGGAGCAATCTCTCGTGGTGGCCCCTTCTCTCTCTTCTCTCATCTCTGTGTTGCAGCAAACAGCAAAACAAACAAAAAAGAAGGAGCCCGCGCGCTCTCCGCATCCTCTTCCCCGCTCCATCGAACTCCGAACCGCGTGACGTCGCTCATATACACGTGTCGTGGATGTTTGGAATCTTCAAAACCTGGCGGCTGCTCTACAAAGACATCCTCCTTGATATAGCCGTTAAGAAATGCAGATTTAACATCCATTTGAAATAGTTTAAAGTTTAAAGAGCAAGCGTAGGACAGTAAGATTCGGACTGCTTCAAGTCTAGCAACTGGTGCAAAAGACTCATCAAAGTCAATTCCCATATCCTGGCTGTATCCCTTGGCCACAAGTCGAGCCTTATTCCTCACAATCAATCCCGCATCATTTAGCTTGTTTCTGAAAACCCAGCGAGTTCCAATAGTAGGATGGTTCTTAGGACGCGGCACGAGAGTCCACACCTCGTTTCTTTCAAATTGATGCAACTCTTCATGCATCGCCTGAATCCATGATTCATCTTGAAGAGCTTCATGAATGTCCTTGGGCTCTACTTGAGAGAGTAGGGCCATCAGGTCCTCCTGTTCAACTTGCCTTAGAGAGGACCTAGTTTTTACCCCATCCTTCAGATTACCTATGATGTTCACAGTTGGATGATCCTTTAGAAATGTGGAGGAGCTGGACAGATCAGGATGCTGCACTTGTGGTTCTTGCAGTGTCTCAATTGTAGGATCCTCATCTTCCTCATTTTTACTTGAAGTTGCCTTCAATGGCTCATCATTGGCTTTAACATTTGATGAGTTCTTAGGGTCTTCATCTGCATCCAAGATAAAAGAAATTTACTTTGTGAGTTTTGACTCGGATCCATCAAAAATAACATGAGGACTTTCTTCAACAACTAAAGTCCTTTTATTGAATAATCGATAAGCTCTAGAATTGAGTGCATAACCTAGAAAAATTCCTTTATCACTTTTTTCATCAAACTTACCCAGATTGGACTTACCATTGTTCAAGATATAGCAAGGGCATCCAAAGGTTTTAAGATAAGAGATGTTTGGCTTCTTACCCTTGTAGAGCTCATATGGAGTTTTCTTCAGAATGGGCCTTACCATTGCCCTGTTGATGATGTAGCATGCGGTACTTACCGCTTCAGCCCAAAAATACTTGGGTAGAGAATTCTCACTGAGCATGGTCCGGGCCATGTCTATCAACGTTCTATTCTTTCGCTCTACTACTCCATTTTGCTGGGGCGTTCTTGGTGATGAAAAATTATGTGTGTACCCCTGCTCTTCACAGAACATGTTGAATTCATGATTTTCAAATTCACCACCATGATCACTTTGGATTGTGGTGATGAGGTAACCATTTTCATTCTGAATTTTTCTGCAAAACACTTGAAACTCCGTCACGACATCACTTTTATTAGCTAAAAATAGCACCCATGTGAATTTGGAGAAATCATCAACAATCACAAAGCCATAGGATTTTCCTCCTAGGCTAGATGTTTTAGTAGGACCAAAAAGATCAAGATGTAACAGTTCCAATGGCCTAGCGGAAGAAACAATATTTTTGTTTTTGAATGAGATTCGTGTTTGCTTGCCTTTCGTGCAAGCTTCACAGATATTCTCGCTTTCAAATTTCAATTTGGGCAGACCTATCACCAAGTCATGTCTAGACAACTTAGAGATCACTCCAAAACTAGCATGACCTAGTCTGCGGTGCCATAGCCATGCATTCTCATGGTTGTTAGCTACCAAACACACATTATCAACTGAAACATCATGAAGATCAATGGTGTACACATTGTTGCTCCTTTTACCAATGAATTTGATTTCATTTGAATTTTTGCACATGACAAAATAGTGAGTCATATCAAAAATAATCTTAAAACCCTTATCACATAATTGACTTATCCTCAACAAATTATGATTCAAATCTTTCACCAGAAGGACATTTTCAATCAGAGTTTCAGAATTCTTACATATGTCTCCAACTCCGATTATTTTACCTTTGTCCTTCCCGCCAAAAGCAACTAAGCCTCCTTCTTTTTCTTGCAGCTTGGAGAACACTTTCTTGTCCCCTGTCATATGTCTTGAGCAATCGTTGTCTAGATACCATTTGCTCCCCCTGGCTTCAAGACATATCTGCAAGAAGAAAAATTCTCATGCAATTGTTTTTGGTACCCAAACCAGTTTGGGTCCATAGGAGTTAGTCCAACTTCTTACAGGTGTTCTCTTCGTCCATGGAACATGATAGTTAGGTGTGCTTTGTCTAAACCAGCAGTTGGAAATCATGGCCAAATCTACCACAATGAAAGCAGTTAGCATGTGAAAAAGTTCTTTGATATCTGTGTGGTTTAGGCTGAGCATGTTGGGGTTTAGAGTTAGAACATGAAGCATGATTATCGTCCTTTCCATGAATAAAGGATGTGGTGATCTTATGCTCAAAGGATTTTTTATTTTGAGGTGTGTACCCCAAGCCTTCCTTTTGGAAGTTGACTTTAACCCCCAATAGGTTATCCATGTTTTGTTTCCCCTTAACAAACTTAGTCAAGGTGAACTGAAGCTCAGCAACTCTTTCACCCAAAATCCCATTTCTCCTTTCGAGTTCTGAATTAGTGGATTTTAGAGTTTGTTCTTCAATTTTGATCCTTTCACATGCTTCCTCCATTTCAGTTATTTTGCATGATATTTCCTTTTTGGTTTTATCACAGTCTGAGATTATTTGCAGTAGACTTTCCTTTTCTTCTGAAGCCTCAAACCATTCCTATTCCAGTTTCTCAAATTTGGCAAAGATATCTTCACGTGATGAATCATCAAGTTTCTTTTTAAGAGCTTTATTTGCAGATCTGACTTTCTTGTACTTAGTGTACAACTTTTCATATTCAGATTCCCATTGTTCATTGGAAATGAATTCAGGGTTAGAATTTACCTCCGTGGATTCATCCTCATGTGCCATGAGGCACAAGCTTTCCACAAGTTCTTGAATCTCTTCATCAGATGGTTCATCTTCTTCGTCGCTCCAAGTGACGACCATGGCTTTGGGTTTATTGAAGTTATCCTTCTTGAATTTCTTCTTTAGATCTGGACATTCACCTCTCATGTGTCCAGGCTTCTTGCATTCGTAGCATATGATGCTACTTGGCTTGCTCGATTCACCTTTAGTCTGCGTGGGCCTTCTTTGCCCTTTTCTAAAATTTCCTTGAAAGTTTCTCTTCTTCCTTAGAAATTTTCTCACTTGGCGAGTTATCATTGCCAATTCTTCCTCTTCATTGCTTTCGTCACTTGATTCACCTTCTTGAAATTCATCATCGGATTGATGAGCTTTCAGTCCAATGATCTTTTTCTTTTTGATGTCTTCATCAACGGTTCTCTTTATATTTATCTCATAGGTCATGAGTGACCCTATGAGTTGATCCAAGGTAAGAGTTGACAGGTTCTTTGAGTCTTCAATAACCGTGGCCTTTGTGTGCCAAGCTGACGGTAGGGACCTTAACACCTTCCTCACAAGGTCAGAATTTGAGTATTCCTTCCCGAGACTTTTGAGACCATTTGTGATCTCTGTTAGCCTTGCAAACATCTCGGAGATGGTTTCTTCAGGTTTCATTTTGAATAGCTCATAGTCAGTGACTAGGAGATTTGCCTTGGTTTCCTTGACCTGTGAAGTTCCCTCGTATATGAGTTGCAGCTTGTCCCACATTTCTTTGACTGAGCTGCACATAGAAACACGAGAGAATTCATTAGGGTGTATCGCACATTGCATGATATTCATGGCATTAAAATTAGCAGTGCATTTCTTAATTTCCTTGGGTGTCCATTTTTCTTCATCAGCCCCGAGTTTATGAGGACCCTTGTCCACAACTCTCCAAACCTCGTACTCTTGAGCCCTCAGAAAAATATGCATTATATTTTTCCAGTAGGAGTAGTTGGAACCGTCAAAAAATGGAGGATGGTTGATGGAATGACCCTCGGGTATCATACCCTTGTTTGCCATTTAATCAGATCTTGCTCTAGATCGTTAGATCTCTGAAAGGAAGAGCCTTGGCTCTTATACCAAGTGAAGTCCCGAGATTAAATGGCACCTAAGAGGGGGGGTGAATTGGGTGATGGTAGAAATAATGAAACTTTTTCGCCTTTTTATAAAATGTGTGACAAGAAGCTAACAAGAGAACCTGAAATAATTAAAGCCCATAGACAAAGCAAGTTTTATAAGGTGAAGAAGGATTATGCAGGATAAAAGAGAATAAAAACTGAACTAAACTAACACACTTACGATTTACACAGAAGGAGGATAGAGGAAAAGGAACAAACCACATAGAGACAACGATTTGAGGTGGTTCGGATGCCACAACGGCAACCTACATCCACCCCTCACGGACAGTGAGGAACCACACACTATCTTGTAGGAAGTTACAAGATCAACCACACACAACACTCACACACTAGGAAGGAGGATTCCCACGAAGGTGTAGGAACACCTTAATACACACACACACCTCCAACCAAGAACACACAACCACACACACACACAGATCTAAGAGGATCCACACACTCTGGAATGTTTAAAGATTACAAGGATTACAGATGAAGCTTTGAGAGATCAAGAATGAATTCAAAATATAAGAGAAGGATCTTGATTTGCTCCCCTTAGTGGATGATTGTATGCTTTGGATGCAGCTTGAATCCTTGGATTGATTTACACTTGATTGGATGAAGAAGGATGAATAACTTTCCTCTCGGAGCACTGTTCACGTCTATAGTGCCAAATCCCTTCTCTTCCTCTTGGCAGCCTCCCTTTGATCTTCCTTGAGCATTAGGGTTTTCCAAACCCTCTTGTATAAGTTTTATAGGTTCTTGAATGGTCCAAAGACTCCCCCAGACCAGATCCACAATTTCTGGAGAGTTAGGTTGCTTAGGGATTAAACAATACCAAGAGAAAGATCATTTCTCGAAGTGACAAAAAGTCAACATTTGTTGGCAGCTCGAGGCTGGCGGTCGACCTACAAAGGCCAGCGGTCGACCGCCATTGGCCGTCCTGTAGCCATTTGGCTGCTGGGAAAATAGGTCGACCGCTAGCTCTTGGCGGTCGACCGCCAGCTTTCTCAGATTCCATATTTCAATTTTGTTATTTTAGGTCGACCGCTAGGGGTCCACAGGTCAACCGCCAATCTTCAATCCTGCAAAAATCAAGTGTTAGATCTCTTGAAGCTATCCATTTGTTCGATGATTGAAACGGGCTTGTGTATGAGTTGATTTATGTTTGAATAAACACATGGAAGGATTCATAACCACACATTTGACATGGGGTGAAAATTGAAGGTTTAAAGCATGAAGCTTTGCTTGAAAACAAGATACAAGGGAGAGAAATATCTTAGGTTTTGTTATCATCAAAATCACTCGGATATGTTCAACAATAGTGAAAAGTGATCGTGAGATTGTGAAGAAGAGGGATCTCGAGAGAAGAGATTGTGAAGCAATTGAAGCAGTTCTTGAAGATCTGTCTCTACTAGCCTTTGGATCATATCCAAGCCAGTTTGCTCCTACGAGAGCTACATTCTATCTGTGTTTTTATTTCCAGCTTTTCGATGCTGTTGTTGTCATTTCTTATTTTCCTTTAAACTCTTGTTCTAAGATGTGTATCAGCGGAGGCTAAGCTGTAAGGCCCAGCGAATCAAGCTATTAGGCAGCGATGGCTAAGCTGTAATGCTCAGCGGTGGCGAAGCTGTATTGCCCAACAGTCAAGCTGTTAGTCAGCGGTTAAGCAAGCTATGAAGCTCAGCTGTTGTTGGCAAGCTGTGAGGCCCAGCCGTTCAAGTTGTGTGGCTGCACTAATCCACACTCAGGTTTGAGTGTGGGGTGGATGTAGGTCTGGAGGACCGAACCACCTAAAAATCTCCTTTCTACTGTGGTTTGATTGATTGCTTCTTGATTCACAATAGATGTATGATTAGGCCCGTCACATCTACCTCTGATTAGCATATATCACTCTGAGTTTTCTAAGTATTCTAATTTGTTTCTGTCTAACTGTTGAAAAGTGTCTCAGCGGGTTGCTGAATGTGCTAGGCAAGTCTACTAGTGAGAATCACACAAGCACATCTGTCAAGTGTTCGAGTGTGGTTTAACTGAGCCTACCTGTTTAAATGTTCGAGTGTGTGTAGAGCTTTAGATCAGCCCAGCCTATCTGATTTTAATTCCGTAAGATTTTATAAAGAATTGTTAATTGGGCATTTTTATAGGCGAGACTCATTCACCCCCCCTCTGAATCCGGTTTGCACCATCTCATAGACTCAACAATTGGTATCAGAGCGGGTCTCTGATTCATCAGATCCAACGATCTGCAGAGGATCCTGCTATCCTATTTTTAGGTGCATTTCTATTTGTGCTTAGTCTATTGCTTGAATTACTCTTGAACTGATTTCCGTGGCTCATCCACTGATTTTCAATGGCTCTAATTTTAATTCATGGTTTAGTAGTCTGCATAGCTATGTTAAACTGATTTATCCTGATCTGTAGAAGTTAATTTCACAAGGTCCTCACAGATTATCAAAGAAAAAGTCCAAATGGACTGATAGTCATAGACTGAAGTATGGAGAAAATCAGAAAGTTTTGGATTTAATGAAGCAGCTACTAACAAAGCCTTCCATTCTTGCTTTCATGATTGTCTATCAGCTAAGGACATCCTGAACAAACTGAAGACTGATTGCCTTGGAAATGAAGACCGATACATGATGGCTAGTGGCAGCGATCATAGCAGCAACCAAAATGAAGAGGAGGACGATGATCAGGTAAGCCCCTTTGAAAATTTCTCTCTAGATGACTGGGAGGATGCATATGCTGATTTATTAGAATCACATGAGAGGTTAAGAAAACGATATAAAAAATTGAAAAAGACAATTGGGTTGAATAGTTCAAATTATTCTTGTGAAAATTGTCTGGAGTTGAAACTATCTCATGATGCTTATTTGTCTGATATTCAAATGTTTAAAAAATAAATTGGATTGTTAAAAACTGAAAACCAAGAACTTATAAATGAGATTTCTGAACTTGAAGAAAAACTTAGCTCAACTAATGATGATCAGATTCTTATTAGCAATCATGTTCAGAATGAAAAATTGCTGAAGGATCTTGAACATGTTAACACAGATCTAAACAAGATGAAATCTGAAAACGAATCTCTCAGGAAATCTATGTGGAACGCACTAAATTTCGTTGGACGAAAATATCGTGGTATCGATGGTTATATCGATTCGGGATCATCTGTCCCACCGGGCGTGCCAACTTGTGGAACGCACTAAGTTTCGGGTGTGAAGGTATCGGGATATTGGTGGTCTTTTTATCGGTTTATCTAGTGCGAGGGCGTGCCAGTCACCTAGGTGACAATGTGTTCGGGCTTCAAGACTGGAGTGGTCCGAAGCCCGGGGTGCGCTCCGTCTGACTGATCAGATGATTGTGGATATCGGGTCGGGACTGGAGACCCGCCGCGCCATAAAGGCCACGACGTTAATTACATCCCCTCGGAGAGGGGAAGACCTCTGATTAATCGCCAAGAAAAGGGGCCAAATGACCTAAAGATCATTTTTCATTAAAGCATGCGAGTTGGGTTGACATGATTTAAACCCTCCGCATCGGTATGCAAAACGGTGTTCAAAACCATACAAATACTTGCTGCGAGTGCGGCGAATTTAATGAAAGTGCGGGATTAGATCCCGGTATATATACATCAGCCACTAACGGACAATCCAGTATTCGGTCGGGAGTTCATAATTGAAGCATCGGGGATAACAACAAAGACATTTGGATATCTACCGTAGGTACGGCACGTTTCATATGGGTGCGGGATCGGATCCCGGAAGAAATGGGTCAAGTTGATGAACTATCGGCCCAAGAGATGCACGGATCATGACCATGTCGGGGATCCCGAGGTCCACGTCCGATACCATGGGGCATCATTGCATAGTCCGGGGGAGCGGGTTGTTAAGTGTAAAGCCAAAACTCGACAATGTGCGCCCTCGCATGCGGATCGACCTGCGCGGTCAGGTCGCGCCCCCGGAACAAAATTTGGATTATAGTGGAGGGGAGACCTTTGATCAGTTTTCTATTAACTTGAATTGCATGTTTTCTTTTATTTTCTTGATCACCTTCTTTCTTCCAGGCACGCCGGATTGAGGAAGCAAAGGGGATGGGGGCGTCGGTTTAAGTGTATTAAGAGGGGCGCGCCGGTTAAGGATGTTAAGGGGGGGCGCGCCGGTTTAAGATGTTAAGGGGGGGCGCGCCGGTTCTATGGCAAGAAGGAAGGGGTTCCAAGGACGCGCCGGAATAGGCAATGAACAGTATAGCGCGCCGGTTTAATGGGCTAATGCAAGGGGGCGCACCGGATAGATGCAAGGAAAATGAAATGGGTTTTGAGTGTGGGGTTAAACCGACGCGGGGGGGTACCGCGCCGGATTAACCCACGCCGGATTAGGGGGCGCCGGATTAAGCATTGTATAGCTTCTTTCAACCCGTTTGTGCTCTGTTTCTTCTTTCCTTCAACTGCAAGTTGATTTATTGATTGGTTTGTTCATCTTATTGATGGATTACGTCTGTGGAAAGGAGGTTTAAGCATTTTAATTGTTTACTCAGGTGGATTATCGTGATGATTCGAGTGTTTTATTAGAACAGTTTGCTGTGCAGGAACTTGGAAGTTTAGTTTGTCTCAGTGGTTTAGTGTGTTTGTCTGTCTGTTCTTACGCATTCTCTGTTCTTACATGTTCTTCCTCTGGCAAAATTTGGGCAGCACCTCCCCTGGACTGATGATTGCCAGAGAAAGTAGAGGAACACCAAGTGGATTGCTCCAGGGTGAGCCTCAAAATGTAGACCTCACGCGGTCCGATAACCCAAGTGTGAGTGTGGAAAAGCTCGAGGACTAGCCTTCAAGAGCTCTCACGACTCACGGGTAATGATCCCTCGAAGGGGAACAAGTGGGGAGGGAGATCAAAAAGCACTGGAGACCAAGTAGGAAGGGGGGGCTACAGCCTAAACGTATTCCGAAGGGGGAGAAGAAGATGCAACATATCAGAAAAAGAGGATCTCCCGAAGGATCGTTTTCATTTCACCACGAGGGGGGGGGTGCAAATACATGGGCTCTTCATGCATCTAAAGAAAAGAACCGAAGGGAAGAATACATCGGAGGAAAGAAAAAGAAACAAAGGGGAGAGGAGAGCTGTATCTCCCTCACCTCACTCTCTGCTCTCTCCTTCTCTTTTCTCACTTCACTTCGCTCTCACAGGAACACTGGCTTCGGGCTTCAAGGAGTTTTTCCCCCTCCAACCTTCCAACCGATTTAAGCTTTGCCTGGGTGCTCCTTTTATAGGGGCCGGAGGCCCTGTTTTGGAGGGATGCCCTCTGGATTCTTCTTCCTCCCGTTGGTTCCTTGTTTCCCGCAACCACCACTGCTACTGCTGACGTTGGTGACGTTGCCCTGCTGCTGCTGTCGACGTTACCTCCGCCGAGGCTCTAGTGTGACCGGGAGGGGGGCAGAGGCATGGCCTCCTCCTCCGCTGGCACATCCACCGCGAGCCATGTTGCTATCATCATTTGCCGGAGGATGGGCGGCCGATCGACGGAATGAGCGTTCGGCGGGATGGGGCTCGAGAACTTCCATTCACGGCATATGCTCGGTTGCCCGCCGGATCGAAGTGGGAGCTTTAACCATTTTAGGCTTGTTCGTCATCATGCCGTTCCCAGGAAACAGGGGACCGTATTGATGACGGGACGGGTTGGTTGCGGCGCCGGATAAAGGCTTCAGAGAATAGATTGATTTTAAACTAAGCACGCCGTATTAGCACTCCAAAATGGGCGCGCCGGTTTAGTGCATTCAAAGGGGTGGCCCTTTAACGGGAGCATGCCGTTTTAACATAAAGCAAGGGAGTTCATGGGGCGCGCCGGAATAGCATCTTGTAAAGGGCGCGCCGGTTTAAGGCCCCCTTAGGGGCGCGCCGGTTTAAGGCTATGCCATTCCGGTTTAAGGCTATGCCACGCCGGTTTAAAGCTATGCCACGCCGGTTTAAGCGTCAAAGGGCTCCCCCCCAGCTTAGTGGTGATTCGGACAGATGCTTGCCCTCCTGTGTTCCTTTAGTTGTGAGCCTCCGAGTCTCGATTCAGGGCTTTGAGTGATTTCCGGTGTATGCCGAGCAGGCGTTCGGACTCCTGAGTTTCTTTGATTCAACCTTCGGCATTGCTGACTTGGGAGCCGTGGCTAGCTCTTCAACCCGAGGGGCTTCTTTGTTGGGTGGCGGAGCACCAGGTAGGTATTCGTTCTTCTTGGAGGGGGCACAGGGTTTATTCAGCCTTTCCGTCTTCGACTCGCTCTCGAGTGCTAAGACGTGCATGTCGTATGATCATCATCATTTTTTGACGTCCACAAATGCCTCCCGCTCGTGGGTGACGCAAACGAGAGATGAGTGGGCGGGGCCCGCGAGTGTAGAGTTCTTTGGCAAGATATCTGTCCTTCCGAGCCAGTGGGATGCTTGTCCAGTGCGAATTCACGGGAAAGCGCTCACTCCTTCAGCGAAGGGATGAGGGGATCGCTTCACCGCATATGCACACAGACCGACATATCTGAGTGGAGGTTTGGTCGACGGCATGGTGGAATGCCGAAGCAAGAAGGAGGGGTTCAAGTTTCTCCGACTTGGACGAAAGGTCCAGATCGGATCGCACAGCTGAGGCCCTAGAAAGGCCTTAGACGCCGAGTTAAAGGTGGTTCGTTGACGCTGGGATTGCATCAACGCAAGGATTTCAATCTTCTTCCGACCCAGACGAAAGGTCTGAATCGGGGCTTTCGGCGAGGGTGTCGCATAAAGTGGATTCGTCAATGCTGGGATTGCATCAACGCAAGGATTTTAAGTTTCTTCCGACCCAGACGAAAGGTCTAAATCGGAGCTTTCGGCAAGGGTGCCGCATAAAGTGGATTCGTCAACGCTGGGATTGCATCAACGCGAGGATTTCGGTTTTCTTCCGACCCAGACGAAAGGTCTAAATTGGAGCTTTCGGCGAGGGTGCCGCATAGGGTGGATTCGTCAATGCTGGGATTGCATTAACGCAAGGATTTCAGTTTTCTCTCGATCCAGACGAAAGGTCTGAATCGGAGCTTCCGGCAAGGGTGCCGCATAAAGTGGATTCGTCAATGCTGGGATTACATCAACGCAGGGATTTTAGTTTTCTTTCGACCCAGACGAAAGGTCTAAACCGGAGCTTTCGGCGAGGGTGCCGAGTAAGGTAAATTCGTCAATGCTGGGACTGCACCAACGCAAGGATTTCAGTTTTCTTCCGACCCAGACGAAAGGTCTAAACCGAAGCTTTCGGCGAGGGTACCGAGTAAGGTAAATTTGTCAATGTTGGGATTGCATCAACGCAAGGATTTTAGTTTTCTTCCGACCCAGACGAAAGGTCTAAACCGGAGCTTTCGGAGAGGGTGCCGAGTAAGGTAAATTCGTCAATGCTGAGACTGCACCAACGCAAGGATTTTAGTTTTCTTCCGACCCAGACGAAAGGTCTAAACCGGAGCTTTCGGCGAGGGTGCCGAGTAAGGTAAATTAAGGAACCACTTCTTCTTCTTTTTCTCTCTCTTTTTTTCTTCTTCTTTTTTTTTTCTTCTTCTTTTTTCTTCTTCTTTTTTTCTTCTTTTTTTTCTTCTCTTTTTTTTTGATGATCGCGGTGGGACCGGATCACAAAGGTATGATAGTATCGTCGACATTGGGTTTATGTCAATGCAATGGAATCAGGTTTAACCGGCTTAGACGGAAGGTCTAAGCCATGCTGCTCGGTTCAGGCCTCGAAGGGCCACGGGCGCCGAGTTGAGTTTTCGGGTGCTTTATGTAAAAAGCTCCATGATGGAATCCTCTTCATTGTGGGGTATTGGTTTTAGTTGATCACCGAGCTGGGGAAGCGGCGCATGGTATAGTTTCAAGTGTTTCCCATTGAGTGGTGGGAATTGAATTTCCCCCCGGTGGTTGACGATGACATAAGCACCGCCTTCATAGACTTTTTGGACCACATAAGGTCTTGTCCAGTTTTCATTCAATTTGCCTTTGGGATTGGCTGCCATGACTTCTCTTCGCTTGACCATGACTAGGTCTCCCTTCTTGAATTCATGTTCTTTGACGAGTTTGTCAAAGGCCCGGGTCATGCGGGCCTGGTAGACCTGTATGTTCTGCTGGGCTCTGAGCCGCCGTCCTTCCAGATCGGAGAGCTCCTCCAGTCTTCTTTCTATATTGGCTTGGCCATCTTTGACTAATTCGTGCTGGATCGCCACCCGTAGTGAGGGTACCTCCAGCTCTATCGGCATGACCGCTTCTAAGCCATACACCAAGGAGAATGGTGAACAACCTGTCGGGGTCTTGTACACAGTGCGATACGCCCATAGCGCTTCATACATCCTGTCTTCCCAATCCTTCTTGCTAGAGCTGACCGTCTTGGCAAGAAGTGTGCATAGTGTCTTGTTGAAGGCTTCCGCTAACCCGTTTGCCTGCGGATTATACAGAGTGGACATCCTCCAATCAATCTTGAATCTATCGGCCAATCTATAGACCTTTTGGTTTCGGAAGTGGCTTCCGTTGTCAGAGACAATTCGATCGGGCACGCCGAATCGGAATATGATATTTCGACGGACGAATCTGGCCACGATTTCTCCCGTCACTTCTCTTAGAGCCACAGCTTCAGCCCAGCGAGAGAAGTAATCTGTAGCTGCTAGAATGTATTTGCATCCCGATGAAGACGTGGGGAGCGGGCCCACAACATCAGTACCCCATTGAGCAAAAGGCCAACTGGGCATCGTTGGGTGCAAATGAGCTGGAGGTCTTCTTGGGATCGCAGCATGCTGCTGGCATTTATGACATGACTTGGCATACTTGGAGCAGCCATCGAGCATAGTTGGCCAGTAATATCCCAGCTTCTTGATTTCAATCTTCATTTTCGGCCCAGCTTGGTGAGCGCCGGCCGATCCGGCATGCACTTCCTTCATGACCATCCAAGCCTCCTCCATGGATATACATCGGAGGAGCACCTTTCTTCCTGCATCAGCCACGGTTCGGAATAGAGTTCCATTTCTGACTTCATAAGAATCTTTTGTTCTGATCAATCTGATCCTTTCTTCCCTCTGCTTGGGCAGTTCTTGGTGTTCAAACCATTTCATCAGGGGTTCCCTCCAATCAGGAGAGTTAGTTGTTTCTGCTGTCACAGCTTCATATTCTTCTTCGTCACCTGGCTCCTCTATCATGCTGGGGACCTGGCGCCTGTTTATGACTGTTATGTTGAGGGATTCGCCCAGCAGAGCCGCCAGTGAGCTTGCTAATTTTGCCAGTGCATCAGCCTGGGCATTCTGGCTTCGGACGACATGGCCTACTTCAATGAAGTAGAACCGCCCCATGAGCTTCTTCGCCTTGGCGCAATACGGAAGTAGCCCGGGCTTCCGGACGTCGAACTCTCCTTGTATCTGCTTGATAATCAGCATAGAATCACCAAACACCTGCAGCATTCGGATCTCCATGTGGAGGGCTATCTGAAGACCGATAATCAAGGCCTCATATTCTGCTTCATTGTTCGTGCACGGTTTATTGATCGAACATGATGTATGCAACACTTCTCCTTCTGGGGATTTGAGGACGATGCCTGCTCCAGCCCTTATCCTCGCATGCCCTGATTGAGATGTTTCAGTTCTGGATGCTCCGTCGAAGTATAACTGTCATATGGCTTGACGGACTTGGTCCACTTCCAGTGTTTCATCTTCCGGAAGTTCCGTGACAAGCGGGGAATTCTCAGGCACAGGGTGTGCTGCAAAGAAATCTGCTATCGCCTGGCCTTTAATAGCCTTTTGTGGCACATATGTAATATCAAATTCCATCAAAATGACGGCCCACTTCCCCAGTCGCCCTTTCAGCGCCGGCTGGGACAAGAGATGTTTGGCTGGATCGGCCCTTGATATCAGCTGTATTTCATGCGAGAGCATGTAATGCCTCATTTTCTTGGCCGCAAAGATCAAGGCAAGACAAACATTCTCGATCGGGGTATACTTTGCTTCTGCCCCGACCAGTCTTCGACTGAGGTAATAAAGCGCCTGCTCCTTTCCCTCGTCGTTGTTTTGAGCCAGCATTGCCCCGAGTGAACATTCGGTGGCGGCTATGTAGAGAATCAGCGGCCGCCCCTTGACAGGTGCCCCCAGCACTGGTGGGGTCTTCAAGTATTCCTTCAGCTTATCAAAAGCCTTCTGGCATTCTTGATTCCAGTCGAACGGCGCATCTTTCATCATCAACTTATGAAATGGTTGACATCGGCCGGACAGGTTGGAGATGAACCTGCGGATATAGGCCAATCGACCCTGCAGTGATCGCAGTTCTGTTAGGTTCTTCGGAGGAGGCAGCTCCTGAATGGCCTTTATCTTGGAGGGGTCTATTTCAATCCCCCTATATCGGACAATGAAGCCCAGAAACTTCCCACTGGAAATGCCGAAGGCGCACTTCAACGGGTTCATCTTCTGCTCGTATTGTCGGAGCCTTTGAAATATAACCCTGAGGTCACTCAGGTGATCTTCTTTCTTTTTGGTCTTGACAACCAAGTCGTCGATGTAGCATTCGACCTTGTCATAGAGCAATTCATCAAATATCTTGGTCATCGCCCTTTGATAAGTGGCGCCAGCATTCTTGAGGCCAAAAGGCATCCTTTTATAGTGGAATATCCCCTTGGGTGACCGGAAAGCCGTATGAATTCTATCATGCTCGGCTATCCATATCTGGTTGTATCCGGACGACCCGACCATGAAAGATAAGGCTTCATGGCCAGTGGTGGCATCGATCATGACTTCAGTGATGGGCACCGGGAAATCATCTTTCGGACAAGCCTTGTTCAGGTCTCGGAAGTCCACACATATCCGGATCTGGCCGTTCTTCTTCTTGACGGGCACAATATTGGCCAGCCAGGTGGTATACTGGTTTTCTGCTACGAAGTCGACGTCTATGAGCTTGTCGACTTCCTTGCAAACTTGGCTTATCAGTTCTGGCCTCATTCGCCGGGGTGACTGCTTCACTGGTTCGGCCTTGGGGTCAATGGCCAACATATGCTGGGTAATCGCCGGGTTGAGGCCCGGCATTTCTTTGTAGTTCCAAGCAAAACAGTCTCGAAACTCTTGTAGGAGCTTGATGTATCGCTCTCTTTCTTCTGGGAGAAGGAGGGCACTGAGGAATGTTGGTCTGGGGTCATCTTTTGTACCCAGATCCACTTCGATCAGCTCATCAACAGTGGCTTGGCCACCATCTTCTATCTCCGGGGGAGCCGGTTGCAAATCGATGAAGCCTTCATCATCTTCTTCAGCCTCAAGGGCATCATAGATGTCTTCTTGTACCACCCCGCTCAGTGGCAGGGCTTCGTTATCTTCTTTCCCTGGCTCGGGAACTGGTGCCGATGTCGGCGTTATGGCTTCTGGGCAACTTAAAGATTGGTCCGTGGGCGAAACACCCTCAGGAGTAGTAGGGGGCTTTTCAACTTTCTGCTCCCGTGGACTATCATTGGAGGTCGTGGCAACCTCGTTGGTGATGGACTCCCAACATCTGCAGGGGGCATCGGCTTTCGGCTCTTCCTGCATCATTGTATAGGGCTTCGAGGTGCCTCCTGGCACAAAGGGGCGCAGGCTCTCTTCATGGTCTTCTTGATAATTATCATAGACCGGCTTCGTGGGGCCTTCATCCGGAGGGGTTGAAAGGGGTGCTTCACTGGCTTCCGGACATCTTCCATCGGCGGGGCTTGTGACCTCCGTGAGCAAAGAGATCATGTGGAGCCCGCTTCTATAAGCGACCACATCATGCGGACGCGGTGGGTACACTTCATATTTTCCCAGCCTTAGTTCGCCCTTCCTGATTAGGCCTTGAGCGATATTTTTGAATACATAACAATTTTCAATAGGATGCCCCAGCACCCGATGATAAGGACAGAATTCGGGGTCGTCGCTTCGTTCGACATCCTCTGGCCTTTTGGATTCTGGCAAGGTAATCTTGCCGTAACGACAAGCCCATTCAAAAATCCTCTGAGTTTTGTGTCTTGGGAAGGAATAAGGCCTCCTCATTTTCTCTCGCAACGAGGCCGGTTGATTGGTTGAAGGATTGGCTACCTCCTTTGTCTTCTCCTTCGAATGCCCAGAAGTGCGGAAGTTGACACCTCCGGGTTTGTCTTCTTGCCTTGCCAGGGTGATGGCAGGATGGTATTTTGCCAGGAAGGCTTCATTATCAGCCGCTATCATGGCCAACTGATCAAGGGAGTGGACGTTAAGGCCGACCATCCGCTGCTGAATATCCTTCTTTAGACTTTCCCCACAATCCCAAGTGGCAACCTCGTGGCTTAACGGGGAGATGCATCTCACATATAGGCTTCTCCATTTTCTGATGTAGTCCAGGACGGGCTCATCATCTTCTTGCCTGTGGCTGTAGAGTTCTGCTCTGGTCACGAGGAAGTGCTCCGGGCTTGAGTGACTGTATCGCTGAGGGAGGATGTCCCCTGCTGGGTCAAACCATCGCATACTCATTTCGGCTAGGTGCTCCTCCAGCCTTTCAATTTCCTGCTGTAACCCGCCGAGTAGTGAGGGCAAGGAGGAGTCAGGCTGAGGGAAATCTGCTTCAGGACATCTTTCACCGGCCGGGCTTGTGACCTCTGCGCGGAGGGAAACCACATGGACTCCCTTTTCACAGACAGCTGCTTCATGGGGTTGTGGGGGCTTCACCTCATAATCCTCCATCTTCAATTCTCCTCTGTTGATCAGGTTCTGGGCGATATCCTTGAAGACATAGCAATCTTCTATAGGGTGGCCAAGGATTCGATGGTAGAGGCAGAATTTAGGGTCATCACTCCTTGTAGCATCCTCTGGCCTTTTGGACTTTGGCAAGGTAACCCTGCTATAGTGGCAAGCCCATTTAAAGATCTCCCGAGTTTTATCCCTCGGGAAGGAATAAGGCTTCTTCATCTTCTCCTGCAACGTGAGGACTCGTTCCGCCGGCCGGCTAGTTGAAGGACCGGCTATTTCTTTCGCCTTCCTCCTTGAGTGCATAAAAGCACTAAAGTTGGTGGTCGGGGGCTGATTCTCCCATCTTTCCGTGGTGGCATAGAAGCCCCCCGGGTTCATGGATGTGCCCTGCCGGAGGTGGATACCCTCGGTAAGACCGGACAGTAGTTCGATCATTTTGGCCAACTACGCCTTCAACATTTCGATCTCCTGCTGCTGCTCATAAATATTGCGAGCATAACAGGGTCACAAAGGGAGAAGTCTGGAGTGTAGCTTGGACTGCTATCTTCCGTTCCGACATCGAGTGGAGGTGGCAGCACCCCGCCACTGTAACTATCTGGGAGTGGTGCCTCGGAAGTGGATGGTATCCCCCTTATATCCCTGCTTGGAGGTGGATTCTGGAGGAACACTTCTTCATCTTGAGCTTTGTCGGCTGAAGACATATGCTGCTCTTTGTTCTTGGTTTCTTGTGCATCTGTGTCTTCTGGGGGACTGTCGCCAACTAGAGTTGAGACAGCTATCATGTTTGCTTCATAGAATTCTTCTACTGAGAAACCCAAACCAGGGTGCTGTGTAATCTTCAGTAGTTCCCTATCCAGGTTCGGTGGATACCACAGCTTCTTGAACATTTGATTCCGACTTTCGGTCTGAAAGAAGGGCAGCTGTTGCCCTCTAGCCATTTTCACCACTCTGCTGGATGTATCCGGAAGTCCCATGATTGGGCCGACCGGGTCACGGATTTCTTCGGGGAATTTACAATCATCATCCCCTTTCACTGGATGTTCATCAGCCACATAGAACATCGTAGGTGGGCCCTCTGGGTTGGGCACCTCCCAGACCTTCAAGAATTCGACTATTTGACAGTCTAAATCTGTGGGTGGCTTTGTGATAGAAAAGATCAGATTGATCATAATGAAAGATTCCTATGAACTTAGAAATGGAATTTTGTTCCGGATTATGGCAGATGCTAGAAAAAAAGTGTTGCTCTGATGTCTGTCTATCGAAGACGCTTGGAGGGTCATGAAAGAAATTCATGCTGGGTCAGCAGGAGCACAGCAGGCTGGGCCAAAGATGAAAATCAAAATCAAGAAGCTATGCTATTATTGGCCGACAATGTTCGATGACTGCTGCAAATATGCTAAGTCATGCTAGAAGTGCCAAGAGCATGCAACGGTCCCTAGGAGACCCCCGACACAGTTACATCTGACAGCACCTAGTTGGCCATTTGCTCAATGGGCCACGGATGCCGTTGGCCCATTACCCACATCCTCTTTGGGACACAAATATATTCTAGCAGCGATAGACTATTTCTCCCGTTGGGCAGAAGCTGTGGCTCTAAAATAAGTGATAGGAGAAATCGTAGCCCGATTTGTCTGATGAAATATAATATTCTAATTCGGCATCCCCAACCGGATCGTTTTAGACAACGGAAGCCACTTCTAGAATCAGAAGGTCTACAAGCTGGCCGAAAAATACAAGATTGATTGGCGAACGTCTACTCCGTACAACCCGTAGGCAAATGGGTTGGCTGAAGCCTTCAATATAAACCCTCTGTACTCTCCTGGCTAAGACAGTTAGCTCTAGCAAGAAGGATTGGGAAGATAATATGTACGATGCGCTGTGGGCGTACCGTACTGTCTACAAAACTCCAACGGATTGGTCGCCTTTTTCTTTGATCTATGGCTCGGAAGCAGTCATCCCTATTGAATTGGGAGTACCCTCATTAAGAGTTGCAATTCAACATGGGCTGGTCAAAGACGGCCGAACAAACGTAGAGCGAAGACTGGAGGAGCTCTCCGACCTAGAAGGGAAACGACTCCAAGCTCAGCAAAATATATAGGTCTATCAGGGGCGCATATCCCGCGCCTTCGACAAGCTTATCAAAGAGTGAGAATTCAAGAAAGGTGACCTAGTAATGGTCAAAAGAAAAGAAGTTATGGCTGCCAATCCTAAAGGCAAGTTAAATGAAAATTGGCTCAGTCCCTATGTGGTCGAAAGGGTTTATGAAGGAGGTGCGTATGTTATAGTCAACCATCGAGGGGAAGTCCAATTCTCGCCTCTTAATGGAAAGCATTTGAAACTATATCATGCATCATTCCCTCAATTTAACGATCAATTAAATCCTACATCTCACATTGAGCAAATACACTTCTTAGATCTTCCATTAGACTATGCAATATCTATTCAAAAAAAAGAAAAGAAAAAAAAGAAGATGAAAAAACAAGAAAAAAAGAAAAAAAAGAAAAAAATTATCATCATCAAAATCATTGGATGATATCAACCCCTCAAGTCCCATCGGGATTCAAAAATCTCTCCTCTAGCCCGAACTATTCAGCTCCACTGGAAGACCAAGCAACCACGCTCCTTAAGGCTGCAAAAATCTTAAATATACCTCGATACTATAACACCTTGTCCCACCGACGAATATACATTTGACCCAGACCTTCCGTCTAATGTCAATGAATGAAAAGACCCCTTTGCTTTGACACTAATCCCGTGTCAATAAATTAACCACGTCTGTGCCGACAAATATACCTTTGACTCAGACCTTCCATCTGATGTTAATGAAAAAAAAACCCCTTTGCTTTATCACTAACCACGGGGTCAATGAATTAACCACGTCCTACCGACGGATATACCTTTGACCCAGACCTTCCGTATGACATTAATGAATGAAAAGACCCCTCTGCTTTGACACTAACCCCGTGTCAATGAATTAACCATGTCTGTGCCGACGAATATACCTTTGACCCAGACCTTCCGACTGACGTCAATGAATGAAAAAACACCTTTGCTTTGACACTTACCCCGTGTTAATGAATTAACCACGTCTGTGCCGACGAATATACCTTTGACCCAGACCTTCCGTCTGATGTCAATGAATGAAAAGACCCCTTTGCTTTGACACTAACCCTATGTCAATGAATTAACCATGTCTATGCCGACGAATATACCTTTGACCCAGACCTTCCGTCTGACGTTAATGAATGAAAAGACCCCTTTGCTTTGACACTAACCCCATGTCAATGAATTAACCACGTCTGTACCGACGAATATACCTTTGACCCGGACCTTCTGTCTGACATCAATGAATGAAAAGACACCTTTGCTTTGACACTAACCCCGTGTCAATGAATTAACCATGTTAGCCTCCGACACCCTATCGACACTAACTAATATACCCTTGGCTCAGACCTTCCGTCTGAAGCCATGAACGAAAAGACCTCTTTCCTTTGACATAACCCCGTGTCAATGAATCTACCATGTCAGCCTCCAACACCCTATCGGCACTGATGAATATATCCTTGGCTCAGACCTTTCATCTGAAGCCATGAACGAAAAGACCTATTTGCTCTGACATTAACTCCATGTCAATGAATTAACCACGTCAGCCTTCGACGTTCTATCGGCACCGACAAATATACCTTTGACTCAGACCTTCTATCTGACGTCAATGAACAAAAAATCTCTTTGCTTTGACATTAGCCCCATGTCAACAAATTAACCTCGTCAGCATCTGACGTCTTGTCAAAGCTGATAAACACACGCTTGGCTCGGACCTTTCGTCTGAGGCCAACGAACAAAAAAGACTCATTTGCTTTAACACTACCCCATGTCAACGACTAAACCAAACCAGTGTCAGACACCTTTTTAAAGGCTGACGAATGTGCTTTACATTCGGCTCAGCCCCTTTGCTAAGGGCGATCAAAAAGAAACAACAAGATAAAAGACAAAATAAAATAAAAAAAGGGAGGGCTCAAAATCGAGGTGCCCCGCCGGACTTGCTCACACATCTCGGTGAGCAAGGGAAAAAAAGAGTCGTAGTGAAAACCTGAAAGGGCGCTACAAGCAAAATTGGGTACCCTGCCACGTGAAAACCTGCAAAGGCGCGTAGGCAAAAATAAGAAGGGGCTGACTCCGGTGAAAACCTGAAAAGGGCACTTGGGTCAGTAATGAGACAAAAAATCATAAATAGACCCCGCTGGCATCAGACTTCCCTGCCCTGTCGGCAAATAGCTTACTTTGGTTAACACCAACCTCCTACCCCAATGACTGCCATAAAACCATCGGCTTGAGACCTTCTCCCTCAGTCGATGAACAAGCAACCATATTCCTTGCCCCACTGGGCTACTACAAATCTCTGGCGTAGATATCTCATCTAGGCCAGAGAATAACCTCCCTCTTGGTCCCATCAGGACTACTACAAAGCCCTTGGTTTAGACCTTCTATCTAGGCCAATGAACAAACTACCCTTCTCCCTGTCCCACCGGGACTCCTACAAAACCTTTGGTTTCAACCTTCCGTCTAAACCAATGAATACACAATCTTTCTCTCTTTCTCTCGTCACGCCAGGGTCATTACAAAACCTTTGACGAAGACCTCCCGTCTAAGTCAGTGAAAAAATAACCTTTCTTATCCAAACATCTAGCCACCAATCCCACTAGAAGCTACCCCACTCCGCTAGCTTAGACCTTCCGTTTAAGTCGACGCGTGAAAGCACGTCTCCTTGCTTCGACAGTTTACCTATGCAGATGATTAAACCCCCCCAGTGCCGGGCCCTTTCACCCAATTTGATCAACATTCCCCGATGACTCACGTGTCTCATACAGTGGAGCGGTCCCCTCATCCTTTCCCTGAAATGGTGAGCACTCTCCCGTATATGCATTCGAGTCTCCCTATACCTACTAGAAATAAATTCCTTCTGATAAGCTGCCTAGCGCAGCTCACACTTTACCATTGCATTCCCCGAGTTACAAACCAAAGGAAGAAGAAGAAAAAGAAGAAAGAAAGAAACTCTTGTGAGCAACCGCACGCGGGGGATGCGAAAAAACCATGTTATAGTCCTTTCATAACTTGTGGTACATGCGCTTCGGGGCATACCCCTGTCATATAGTACTCTTAAAAAAATCATCAAAAGGGGGGAAGGTACATGAAAGAGATTCGACATTCAGCTCAGCCCTCAAAAGATTTCTTCAAGCGGTAAGATCTCGAAAAAGGAAAGTTCATCATTTCGATCAGTTGATCCTATTGCTCTTGAAGACGGTCAAGCTCGGACCTCAAAGATGCCACTGCTCCTTCAGCCACAGAGACCTGCCTGGCATCCTCGACTTGGGCCTCCTCGATATTTTGAAGCTTGGCTCAGACGGAGGCAACTTCGGCTTCAAGTTGTTCTGCTTTATCTGCCAGAAGGGAGGCATGACTGTGCGGGTCCTCCATAATCTTTTGTCGCTGCATCAACTCCTCTTCCCGAGGTCTCATGGCCCGCTGATATTCGCTCATTTGTAGTCAAATGGCGGTAAATTGACTAGGGAGCTGATTCCCAAGGAATTCACGGTGGTTTACATATTTCAAGAGTAATACTACACGCCGTGACCAGTCTTCCAAGGGGCAACCCATCATCTGCAACACCTCCGTCAGCTTCTTTATTACAGCCTTTAGACTCTGGTACGTAAGTCTTGGGTTGGAGGACACCATTGACTGCAGCACCGCCAGATTATGCCGCACCGAAAAATCTGAAGTAGTGAAACCCGCTGAGGGCACTGAATGAAAAGTAAATTCCACGCTGTCGTCTATAGCAGCCCAAATATCAGCGTTTACCACCACTGAAGAAGACGGTAGAGCTAGAGCAGAGCTGGCTGGGGTTTCAACTTCGGAAGAGGCGTCCCGCACAACCATGGCCATTGAAGTCAAGCTTGGGGCCATCTCGTGTTCCGCCAGGGCTAGGATAGAGACCTCAAGGGAAGGAGAAGTGGCCATGAAGGCTGAAGTAGAGGCTTTTCCCAGCTGACTTGCTTCCCGGGGTATCTCGTGTGCCAAGGGAGGTGGGAAGAACCGCTCCAAGATGTCCCCAAACAGTTGCGCATCCGAAGGCATGTCTAGGCGTCGGGGCAAAGGGTGCACTAATGAAGGTAGCCTGCAAACCACGGGCCTCAAAATAAATAGTGGAGCCGCCACATCTGCCCCTATAACCGGCATCAAGCTACGCGATGGCATGGGGCCTATAAAGGCCAGAACTTCAATGTCAGGTGCGAAGATCTGAAGAGCCAGAGCCTCCCCCAGTGCAATAAATATCTGTCCATGCAAGACAAAATTAACGGCTAACATCGAGGCACAATTAATTAAACTAGCGGCATACAAGTCAGTACTCACGTCCAACTCAAACAAGCTCACGTTTGAGGGAGCAGATGAAGTAGCAGGCGACAGGTCAGAGATAGGCACATCGTCACTGAATAGCCCAGCTTCACGTAATGTACTCTCGATGTTCGACGAGCCAGGGGTTACTTCGATAGCCCCAAGGTTTTCTTGAACCTCAGGGGCAATATCAACCGCCTGTTCTTGAAATTCATCCCTGCCAGTAGACTCAGTATCTAAAGAATAGCTATAGTCAACTTTCTCACTCGACGACGACTGTGCTGAAGTGGGTGCTTTATGAGCTGAAAAGGGCATGTCCCTCCTGGGTTCCACCGTTGCTAGCTCTTCGGTTTGAACAAAGCTCGCAGATCTCATGGACCTCAGAATTATGCGCAGAATCACGCGTGGCGCAGGAGGGGCTGTCGGGACGACCTCTGATTCCAACTCAAGGGTTACATCCCCTGTTGAACAAGAATTAGCTTAAATAAGCTAGCATGTACATGCAAAAGTGCTTAAAGAAAAAGTGGCCTCGGTTAGTCATGGAAGATGCTCCTCTCACCATTGCTCACCGAGGCAGGCAGTATGGTACTGTCTCTGCCTGGCCCCGCTAGGAGGCCTCGACTATCTCCACTCTAGGGATGGTGGTTAGAGAAGGCTCTGGAATGCTACCTTAAAGATCGAAGAATGGCGAGGTCAACAACCCCCACTCCTCGTATGCAACTAGACCATGGAAGTCTAAAGTCTTACCCGGGGAACGTGAGAAGGGGCTAGATGTGGCAAACTCCTCGAAGGAGGGAATCGCAGGGGCAGAAGGAGCAGCCAGGGGGGGATCTTCTGCTTCAGTTCACCTCTTCTTGGCTCTCCTTTTCAGGCACACCTTCGCCTAAGAAATCGCCTCCTTCACCGGTGACCGTGCCCAAGCACGCTTACTTCCTAACGACAGCGGAGTGGTTGTTGGGGCTTTTGCTGGCTCGGCAAAATGGGATGGCTTGCCCGCCATCGAAAGTAGCCACCAATAGCTATTGATTTTATGGCCGGTAAACTTGTCTGCACAAAGGTGAATATAGCCAATGATGAGTACTAGAACGCCATCACTCGCAGCTTAATGAGCAGAATATAAACCAGAAAGAGAAGAAGCATTTTACATGCCGGCCCATTGTAGAGGCGGGAAAGAGGCCAGTAGGCCAAGGATGCCTCCTTATCCCTAGAAGCTGCCTCCCTAACTAGCCAGCATATATCCCCAATCTTAAGACAACGATCGACAAGATTGGCCAGATCGAGGTGATTACGGGAAGAGAGGCAGTGGTACAGACTAAGGTGGTCCATCCCCCACCCATCTGCATAGCTAAAAGACAAGTTCAGGACCCGATCTAATATGGCCTTGGGTCACTCCCCAATTGTAAGCCCGTGGACCTGGAGAAGGACGAACAACTAGGTTGTATGCTGATAATATCCGGGCTCTCTATCTTCCTTCCTCGTAAAAGTGCGGAAGGGATAGGAACTGTCCACCTCCGGGTGCCAAGTCTGGGAAGGAGCTACTCTCTCTTCAACAGGGAAAGGAAAATTCATGAGTTCTAACCAGGCTATCCCCACCCGGCTCAAGCTCTAAAGAGACTTCATGAAATCATCGACAGAAATATCTGGCAATTCAGGGATCAGCTTCTGTCTGAGTTTCTTTGCTGCTTTGGGAGCCAAGATGTATTCCTACACATCTTTTCTTCTATTGGATTTCAGCCAGAGCAAGTGGTCTGCATCGATATCAAAAATAGCCGACTTCTATCTGCTTAGGAATTTTCGCTCAGCTGAATCCCAACAGTCTGTTTTGGTTGCCCAATAAAATCTAGTTCGGGCGTTCCACCATTTAATGTACTCTGGAGTTACACGAGGGAAACGCCCAGGGGCCGGTACTCTGAATGTTGAAGCATCCCGCCGGTGGAAGAAGTCCCCCCAGCCACGAGCCTACTTCGCCGTGAGTGTTAGTATTGGGTGTCCTACAGGCCAATTTCTGGTCGGGTAGGCCCGATAGCTGTACAATCTTTTTCATCATTAATAAAGTGGTATTTGAGCATAAATTTATAATTGCATATTACTTTACGATGTCCCTAGGATATGTGATTGTAAAATCAACTCGAGATGGGATCTCGGTCATGAGACTGACTTTACATGGACACATACCTTAAAATTATTCCTTGTTGGAGGGTAATTACTCGGGGACTTTGATTACCTATTAAACCAGTACACATAATGTGTGCGTGAGCAGTATCATGGTCACTAGTGCGGGGCACCAACACATATGTGTAGGTGTACGTTCTGGGAGGATGTACACTGAACTGATCCACTATTGGATCTTCAGATGGTTGATTATACCTAATGTCAACTGAAGATCCAATTGTCTCAGTAGCATCGTTGGTCCTTTGACCTGAGACATTGATCAGATCTTAAACGAGGATTAGAATAGTTTAATGAGTTGGCTAAGTGACTTTAACCATAAGTCATGAATTGCCAAGTTATTAACCATTTCAAGATATGTGTGAAGATCATCAATGGTCAAGAAGGGGATCGCTCACTGTCGGGTATATATCAGATAGTTAATGGGTCATGATACTGACGCTCCATTAAATCCCTGGTCAGGGTCATGTGAGTTTGTTTAGAACGGACGTCATACACTTTAAGGAGGTCATGGTCGAATGGCACGATCATGGGGTTTGACAGTTACCATACCCTCGATCGAACCAGACTCATAGAAGGAGCGGGGGATTATAGTAATACGGCAACTACAGACATACAGGTACCAGACATGGTGGTTTGAACCCGACGTCCTCTGGGATCACGTGGATTTGCTTGACCCAACGTGATCAAAGGTTCCAAATAAATTAAACTATTATTCGGCTCTAGTAGAAGCGAATAATAAGTTTAATTTACTTCTAATTGAGAATTAGAAGTTAATATGCCTTAAACTAGAGTGACTATGGGCCTAGAGGATCACACACAATGGGTTCTCGGGTGACAGGGTATTATTGTACAAATATATATGTTAAAAGCCATGCATTCTTTTTGGAAAGGAATATAAGAAGGACTTAATACATATGTACAATAATATGAAAGGATACATATACAATATTGGTTCTTAGGGGATCTTTTAGAAAGAGCCCAACCCTTATAAATATGTATCCTACGTAAAGGCCTTCTCCCTTGATGCCAAGCACTTCCAAGGGAGAAAACTCACCCCATTTATTCTTTCCTCCCCTCCCCTCCCTCTTGCTCTCTCTCTCTCTCTCCCTTGTTGGTCTCTCTCTCTCTCCCTCTCAAGGGAGAAAGGCTTAAGGAAGAAGAAGGGGGTTTTGAGCATCGGTGGTTCGTGCGCGGGGGGAAAGAATGGGTGGATGCCGTCACTACACAAGGATTCATGTGGATCTACTCCAGAGGCCGGACATTTGTGCGGCTCTACGTTCGTGAAAATCTACGTCGAGCACTGCGGACAGCGTCGTTCCACGCTAGGTAATGATCCACAACCCGTGTTTAGGGTTGAGTGAATTTTATTGCATCGATTAGAGCACAGATCATGGATTCCACTAAGCCTGAGTTCGCGATTTAAATTTTATTATCCATTGCGTTACCCAAACCAGGCTGCTCGAATCCTTACAGTGGTATCAGAGCCAGGTTACGCTCTGATCGATGCAATTTCTCCGCATAGAATCATGTGTATGGGCAATTTCCATGATCTTCAATTATTAAAATTGGATTACGGATGCTGGGCATCCTTGTTCGCAGAAGAACAAAATTGGAGCGGGATGCTGGGCATCCTTGTTCGTGACAATCTAAGGGAACGGGATGTTGGGCATCCTTTGTTCCCGGTAGATCAAAAAAAAAAATGAAGGGAAGCATGTTAAAAATAAAAAATAAGGAGGCCCGCGGGCGCACAGGGTGCATGGCTCCCTTTGCGCCAGCCCGCATGCGCCCACGCGAGCACGCGGCGCGCGCAGGTGGCGCCGCGTGGCGGGCTTCGCAGGCGGGCTCCCGCCCACGCGTCCCGCGTGGGTGTTGACCCGCCATTTTTTTTATTTTTTTATGATTTTAAATATGCTTCCACATTAATTTAGTATGCTATTAATATATATAAATGAGCATAATAAATTAATCAAATTGAAGCGTACCATCTTAATCAACGAAAGACTTTTTCTAGTGTGAGAAACTCTGGTTTTCCCGCCTTTCTCTCCTTGTGAGTCTCCCTCCTTGCCGGCCATGGCCGGTGTGGCGGGAGGTCCTCCACCTCATCTGGTGCCTCCGGAGGTAGCTTCATCTGCATCTCAAGTGGCCTCTTGCCGGACCTTTGCACAGGCGCTCATGGAGTCCAAGCATAAGCCAACGATTCCAATTCCGGTAAAGGAACCTGCTTTTACTGATCGGGGAGAGCCGACGATGTTCTTCACTAAGGCGGATATCCAAGCATCCCTCCAATTCCTTTCTTTCTCCATTGTTGCCAAATGTTCTTATGGTCGGCCGAATTTCTCTGACATTAAAAGCTGCTTGATGCAGCGGCTGGTTCTAGCTTCTGATTTTGTCATTAGTAAATTGAATCTGCGGCACCTTCTCTTCCGATTTTCTTGCGAATCGGACTTCCTGAAGTTGTTGCTACAGAAGGATCTTTACATCAAGGGATTCTTGTTTCGTTTCTTTCGCTGGACTCTGGAGTTCAACTTTGATGCAGATCCGCCGACGGTGCCAGTCTGGATCGGCTTTCCAGCATTGCCTGCTAACCTGTATCACGCAGATTGTTTGCGGTCTATAGCTGGAAATTTTGGGAATATGCTGCGCATTCATGAAAGAACTTTGGCCATGACGGATACGTCGGAGGCCTTGATCTGTGTTGAGATGGATATATCTGCCTTGCGCAAGGAACGATTATGGATAGATCTGGATGGAAAAGGTTATTGGCAACCTGTAAATTACAACCGTGCTCCACTGCTTTGTTCCTTCTGTCATAAGCTTGGCCACGCAGTTGTAGATTGCAAGAAGAAGCAGGGAAGGTTGGCCAAAGCCTGATCAACAAAAGAACCAGATCCCCCCAAGTATCCCAAACAGGTTTTCAGGCCTCGGTTGACTGATCCTCCGGCTGTTCGGCAAAATGTGGCTGTGGAAAACAAGTTCGAGATCTTACAACAGGCTGCGGAGTTACTGGAACCGGAACAAAATAACTCTGCCTCTAGCATCATTGTAGAGCCCCTTCAGGTCTCGGAGCACCAAGAGGGGGTGCCTCTAGGCCCAATTTTTCAGCCCCCTCCAAAATCTGACATAGGAGATGTTGGTGAGCAGTCACAGTTAGCCAACCTGACAGTAGAAGACTCTTTACCTGAAGTGGAGGTATTACTACCAGAATCGGAGATTCATAAAGCTAGTAAACTAATAGCTATAGCCGCCTGTTTGGACAATGACATTTTGCAGTTCCAGTCGCTGGAAAAGGGTGGTGAGAAGGCAAGAA
Source organism: Amorphophallus konjac (assembly GCA_022559845.1). Lineage (NCBI taxonomy): Eukaryota > Viridiplantae > Streptophyta > Magnoliopsida > Alismatales > Araceae > Amorphophallus > Amorphophallus konjac. The sequence continues at coordinate 158,867,461 of CM040121.1, forward strand.
GAATACATAATGGCGGGATAGTAACTAGATCTAAAGCTAGATCGATGGAGGAAATTTCCCTAAATCCTCCATGATTCTACCTATTATAATTTTGAATATCCGTGGGGTAGGGAACACTGCTTCCCGTAGAGGTTTAAAACACTTAGTTCAGTCTAATAAGGTCAATATGGTTGCCATTAGCGAACCTATGTTGAGTATTAATAAAGCTCCTCAATATCTCAAGCTTGGGAGGTTTGCAGGTAACAACTCTCTTGAGTCTAAGATTTGGATATTCTGGCATGATAGTTATGATCTGGAGGTTATTGCCTCCTCCTCTCAGTATATTACTCTTGGACAGAAAGTGAACAATTCATTCTGTACATATTATTCTTTTGTATATGCTTCTTGCGCTCTTCAACTTCGACAATCCCTCTTCAGTGATTTAGCTCTCTTTGCTGCTTCTATTACCATCCCCTGGCTGGTGGGAGGTGATTTTAATAGTGTTCTAAGGCCCTCAGAAAAAATAGGTGGCGGCCTCCCAGCTCTAGCTTCTATGTCTGAGTTTAACAATTTTCTTTGTTCTGCTAGTCTGATTGATGCTGGATTTCAAGGGCCTCTAATGACCTGGACAAATAATAGAGCTGGTACTGCTAACATACGGGCAAGGCTTGATAGTGTATTAGTGAATAGCTCTTGCCACTCTATAAATTCACTTCTGACTATCAATCACTTATCTAGGGGTCCCTCTGACCATGCTCCCCTGCTCCTTAATATTGACAGTTTGTCTAACTGCCCTGGCCGCTTTATTTTCCAGAGGATGTGGTGTACTCACTCATCTTTCAAACAGTGTGTTTCTGATGCTTGGCAGCAATCCAACATCAGTCATCCAAATGCAATGGTTCGGCTCTTTGTTAAATTGAAGACTGTTAAAGACTTTTTGCGTAAATGGAATAAGGAAGCCTTTGGGGATGTATTCCGTAATGTAAGTCTTGTTGAAGCTGAAGTGGCGCTTAAACAGAACAATTATGATTCTGATCCTTCTCCAATTCATAGAGAGGAGCTAAATGCTGCTAATGCCAGTCTCCGCCAAGCTTTACTCAGAGAAGAAATTTTCTGGAACCAGAAGTCCAGAGTAGAATGGATTGAATGTGGGGATAGAAACACCTCCTTTTACCATGCTGTTGCCCAATGTAATAGAAGGAGAAATGCAATTAAAAGATTGAAAGTTGGAGACCCTGAAGATTGGTGTGATAATCAAGAAACCTTGAGGAGTCATGCAGAGGCTTTTTTTAAGAACCTTTTCTCTACTGAGGAACACTCCATAAATCCAAATTTGTTGGAATGCATTCCACAGGTTATAACTGAAGCTCAGAACTATACTCTATGTGCCAAACCAGATGCTTCAGAAGTCCGAAAAGCAGTGTGGTCTCTAAAGGGCTCCAGTTCTCCTGGCCCAGATGGTTTTTCTGGAGAATTCTATGCAGCAGTCTGGGATATAATTGGGCAGGATGTCATTGAAGCTGTTGGTGAATTTTTTGAAGACTTTCCTCTTCCAAGAGGTATATCTTCCTCTCTCATCACTCTAATCCCAAAGGTGCCAGATCCTAGGTCCTTTAGTGATTTCAGGCCTATAAGCTTGTGCAATTTTTCATATAAAATCATTTCCCGGATTATCTCTGAAAGATTGGCTCCCTTACTGCCAAGTATTACATCCAAGGAGCAAGGGGCATTTGTTAAGGGGAGATTAATTTTAGACAATGTGACTCTTGCTCGGCAGCTTATGATGGACATAAATAAAAAGGTTCGCGGCCATAATATGATCATTAAGCTTGATATGGCAAAGGCCTATGATAGGATGGAATGGGATTTCATCTTGACTGTCATGAGGAAATTTGGGTTCAGTACCAGATTTACTTCATATATTGGAATGCTTCTTTATAATTGTTGGTTTTCGGTGAATTTCAATGGAATGGCATCAGGCTTTTTTAAGTTTAGCAGGGGCATTAGGCAAGGGGACCCCATAGCCCCATACCTGTTCATAATTGCCTCTGAAGTTCTAAGTAGAGGCCTCTCTGCCCAATTTCAATCAGGAAGCATACAAGGGTACAAAGGACCTAGGCAATCCATGCAGATTACACACTTATTATATGCAGATGATTCTCTGGTCTTTCTTAATGCTTGCAGACAAAATGTTGTGGCATTACAACAATTCATTCGCAGTTATGAGCAATGCTCAGGGCAGCAAGTGAATGTTAATAAAAGTTGCTTTATTCTTTCAGAGAGAGCACCTCCCTCCTTAAAACAGTCCATTCACGCTCTTACAGGTTTTAAAAATCAGACAGTTGGTATAAACTATCTGGGAATCCCTGTGAAAAAGGGTAGGTACATTTACTCAGATTTTAAATCCCTGATTGAAAGGGTTCAGACTAAGCTGGAAGGTTGGAAATCTAAACTTTTATCCCAAGCTGGCAGAGTTGTTTTAATAGATTCTGTTTTGCATAGCATGCCAATCTACCTTGTTTCTGCTTGTTTCATCCCAAAGAAGGTCATCAGATTCATTGACAGTCAATGTGCTAATTTCTTCTGGCAAGGTAGTGATGGCAAAAACCGAAGACATTGGATAGCTTGGTCAGTAATTCAGAGGCCACGCTCAGAGGGAGGACTGGGAATAAGAGATCTACAATGGGTTCAAATCTCTTTGGCTGCTAAGAGTCTATGGAACATTCTTCATGGATCTTCCCTCTGGTCTTGATATGCTAGGCAACGTTTCATTAAATCTCATTTTGCCAATTGCACTAAGCCTTTCCCTGCAGGTATGCCTTTGGCAGTCTTCAGGCATGCCCAAGATTTTCTAATAAACAACAGCAGGTGGCTTGTTGGAAATGGGGCAAAAATAGATTTCCTGAGAGATAATTGGACTGGTCTAGGCCCTGCCATCAATGTTGTTCAGACCGATGGCAGGAATAGAGGTGCAGGTCTCCCTCAGGCTTTTGTCCAAGAAGAGCTCCAGGATTCTCCGCATATTGCCAGGGGTTTTCTCAGTAACAACTTTCACTTTCCACACACCCAGCTTAGCAATGAGGCCGACATCTGTATCTGGATAGGCACTTTAAAGGGTAACTTCTCAGTAAAGTCAGCATGTAATTTGATCCGAACCAAAGGCATTCGGAGGCTAGCTTGGGCCAAGCTATGGCACTCAGCTATTGCTCCTAGAGCAGCTCTTTTCACCTGGAAAATACTCCACCGAGCAGTACCGATTGACAGTAGGGTGGCTGAATGTGGGATTCAAATGGTCTCAAAGTGTAGTTGTTGTTCATCTCCCTCTCAAGAATACCTTAACCATGTTTTCATCTCCAGCGAGTTGGCTTCTGAGTTATGGGGCTGGGTGCACCCTCTTATTAGCAACAAGATTGCTCTTTGTGAGCAGATTACAACTCGAAGCTGGAACATAATCTCTGCAACTAACATGTCATCCGCAATACAGTTTATTGGGATGTATGCTGTAATTTTGATGATTTGGGAAATATGGAAGCCTAGATGTGCTCTAAGATTTGAAGAAGTGGCCCTCAATTGTGCATCCATCAAAAGGAAAATTATCTCTTCAATAGCTCTGGTGTTGGACAAGCTACACTTTCATAAGCCTATATCCTCAGCCCAACTCCATTGTTTAGCCTCCTTCCAATTATATCCACGGGTGGAAACTAAACAGCCACTCTTGGTCTTTTGTCGTTTGGCTGCCCAAGATTTTACACTGCATGTAGATGGAGCCTCGAAGAGAAACCCTGACATAAGTGGGGGTGGAGGATGTATCAAGGACCCTGCAGGCAAACTCATAGTTGGTTTTGCATTTCACTATGGTCATGGTAACAGTATCTTAGCAGAGACAAGGGCCCTTCAAGATGGTCTAGCCATTGCTAAGCAATGTCAAATAAGGCTGGCAGCTGTGTACTCGGACTGTGCCCTCCTAGTAGAGGCAATCCGGAATGGAATGGCCCCTAGCTGGATGGTCCTCCCTTGGTGGAAAAGGACCTTGGACCTCCTTCAGAACAATGGGTGTCCGCTTAGGCATGTATTCAGAGAAGGAAATCAAGTTGTCGATTCCCTTGCCTCGCATGCATGCACCACTACTGAAAACATAATTTTTACTCAAGAAGGGGACCTCCCGTGCAAGGCCAAGGGGGCGTTGAGAATTGACAAGGTTGCACTACCAGCCATCCATCTCCGTTAGGAAGTGCAGTGTATGGACCTCTCAATGTTCAGACCTTGTTCGTACAGGGAGTGCTGTGAATGGACTTCTCAAATGTATAGACTTAACACAGCTGCAGTGAAAGGGCAAAGCAATGTACAGACTTCACTCGAACAAACTGCACAAACGAATGTACAGACTTTTGCTGTGAAAAGGAGCAATAATTCAACTGCGAATGGGAGGGAAGTGTACAAACTTCATCACATAATAGAGAGAAATGTACAGACTCCACAAACGAATGTACATACTTCAGCGCTACTTAAAGCTAATGTACAGACTTTAGCTGTGAAAAGGAGCAATAATTCAACTGTGAATGGGAGGGCAGTGTACAGACTTCAGCACATAATAGAGGGCGATGTACAGACTCCGCAAACAAATGTACAAACTTCAGCATTACTTAAGGCAAATGTACAGACTTCAGCTGTTAAAAGGAGCAAAGTACAGACTTCATAAGCGTTCAGACTATCATGCACCACAATGTACAGACTCTGCTAGACGTCACAATGGATGTACAGACTCCACAGGAGCAATGTACAGACTTCACAAGCGCTCAGACCATTATGAATCACAATGTACAGACTCTGCTGGGGATGTACAGACTTCACACTGTACAGACTTCACTTTCCATCCACAATGTATAGACTCCAGTAGCGAAAGGGATGTACAGACTTCTAAGGAGCAATGTACAGACTCTGCTAGACGTCAATATGGATGTACAGACTTTATACTGTACAGACTTCACATTCCATCCACAATGTATAGACTCCAGTAGCGCAAGGGAATGCATAGTATAGACCTTTACATTGTACAGACTTCTTTCTATACAGACTAATGACCGCAATGTATAGACTTCACATTCTGCAAATGCTGCAATGTATAGACTTCATTCTGCTTAAGGTTGGAACTTGTAACAGGGGTATGCCCCGATGAGCTTGTACTCATTACAAAAATCAATAAAAATTCTTTGGCCACAGTGTTAGTCTGGGGGAGTGAGAACAATGTCCCCTACTGGGGGATGGTGCACTCGACTGGACTTTAACTCTGTTGGCTGGTGTTATTAAAAAAAAAATTAATCTAATTTTTATCTCAAATTTTAATTATCCTTTCTCAATGAAAAATTGAAATCTTGAATTTTATTTAACTTTTGAATTTAGTTAGTTGGGATAATTATCACCTAATTTGAGATAAAAGGGTAATAATTGAAGATAATCATGAAAAATTTTAATATTTTGAATTTATAATTATAAGATAAGTATTAAATTCAAATTTTAAATTTTATTAAAGATTATTATAGAAAATTCAAAATTTTGAATTTTTAATTATTGGATACTTATTAAATCAACATTTTGAATTTTATAAAAATGATAATTAAGGATAATTACATTATTTAAATTTAATTTCAAATGAAATTATTAAATAATTAATTGGAATTTAAAGTTAAATAATTAACTTATTTAACTTAATTTTTAAATTTGATTATTAGATAATTAAATTTAAATTTAAATAATTATCTCAATTATTTGAATTATTTGAATTTGATTCAAATAAACATGCCCTATTATATGTGATGGTTCTATGTATAAACTTGCTTCATGTTACCTTGAACTGGCTTGCTTATATGTTTTAATTTTAGTTGATCCAACTTAGATTTTTTAAATTAAATAAAGCCAGTCTATTTTTTTTTGCACATCCCACTTTTCAATCCAAATGTAAGGATTATTTTCAAAAATAACCCTTGATTGAACTCCATGTGTGGGTTGGCAAGTGATCATGGACATAGCTAATGTTATTGTTTGGGGCCTGCGAGCCTCCCTTCTCTCTCTGGTGAAATTCCTATATACTTTTATCTCCCTTCACAAGTTGTACTGAGGGTTTCTAGAATTTTATTGGCATGTAATTTAAATTTTGTCGGACGACGTGTCGTGTAAAAGTTATAATTTATGTGATATGGGAGATTGAAGGTGTGGAGCACACCCAACAAGGACAATCCAGTTGCTTCGGAAGCGAGTCGGATGTCTTAGTAGCATTAGGCAAAGGGTCCATGATCACTTGCGATTTAATTTTTGCATTGGATGCATTTACTTTATGCAAACTACTAGGTACAGTAAATATATTAGATATATTTATATTATCACCTAGGGTGAGATCAAGATAAAATTAAATTCCCTCGCAATTTAACTTTAGATCTGGTAAGCGTGGCTCTAGGAGTCATCGTGGCCCTCCACCATTATGGGGTGGATAAATGTCTTCATCTCATAGATTTGTTGTGCTTTCCACAAGGTCCGTGGGTTTGGGGGCAGGATTCAACTCCAAGGCTAGGCCTCAATGGGGTGAGGAATTGAACTTGACCTTGTTGTGCTTTCCACAAGGGTCGGGTCATGAACTCATTGCTATGTAGTAATGGTGGTAAGATCTAACCAAGAGTATCTTTTGTTGTGCTTTCCACAAGGGAATGATTTCTCGGGGGCCAAAAATCAGATATTGCATTGGATGCAAGTGCTTGTTGACTGCCCTTGAGATGGCATATGGCTTGTTGTGCTTTCCACAAAGTCATACCTCAGTCTCGTTGGGATTCCGACCCACTAGGATGATCCCGTTGATCTCTCGTTCCATATACTGAGGGTTATATAGTCCGATGAAAAATAGTGGGACTAACTAAGATAGAAAATCACATCTAAGTTAGAATTTGAACATATGCTAAGTTGTCTTTTATTTCTTATCCAGATTACGATGTCGTCGTCCAACCCCCTCCGTGGCATCTTGGATGCCAACAGACTGAATGGACCAAACTTCTTAGATTGGCTGCATAATTTACGCATAGTCCTCACCGCCAAAAAAATAGCCTACGTGTTGGACAAGGTTCATTCTAAGCCAGCTCCTGATGCCGATGAGGGCAACTTGATCACTTATGCCAAATGGTCAGAAGACTCTTCCCTTACCCAATGCTATATGCTGGCCACTATGGCTCCTGAGCTGCAGAGGTAATTTGAAAAGACTGATTGTAGAACCATACTTCTTAACCTATGCCAGCTCTTCGGGGAGCAGGGTAGGATTGAGAGGTATGATATCTCCAAGAAGCTTTTCAGGACCCGGATGTCAGAGGGTGCTTCAGTATAGGCTCATGTACTGAAAATGATGGAGTGGATTGAGAGACTCAATTCACTGGATTTCAAGTTGGATCTTGAACTGTGCATTGATCTCATTCTCCAGTTATTACCTGATTCCTTTTCTCCTTTCATCATAAACTTCAACATGAATAGGATTGAAGCAACTCTCCTAGAGCTGCTCAACATGTTGAAAAGTGCTAAAGGGACTATGTAGAAAGATAAATTATCTTCTGTAATGATTGTTGGCCAGCCCAACAAGAAAAGGAAGGCCACCCAGATATCCACCAAAGGCAACAAAGGGAAGGGAAAGAAGAAGGCCAATGGTAACGAAGTCGCTAAAGGTGACAAAGGAAATGGGCAAGAAGAATGAAAAAGAGGACAAGTATTTTCGATGCGGACAAACTGGGCATTGGAAAAGGAATTGTAAGGTAATTCGAAATGAAGGTATTTTTGTCATAGACGTTAATTTGTCATATATGAAATCCACATCATGGGTATTGGATACTGGATGTGCATCTCATATCTACAACTCTTTGTAGGTGCTCGCAAATAGAAGGCGATTGGGCAAAAAGGAGATTAAGCTGAGGATGGGCAATGGAGCTTTAGTTGCTGCCAAAGCTGTCGGGACTGCACACCTCAGTTTATCTTCAGGGGTCATTCTAGAGCTAAATGACCGGTATTATGTTCGTAATATCATAAAGAATATTATTTCATTCTCTAGTTTGCATGATGTTGGATATACATTGACTTTTAATAGCACTGGGTGCACTATTATGAATAATGGTTTATTGATAGCCAATGGTTCATTAGTCAATGGTCTTTATATATTAGATACATGCTCTAATGTTATCCAAGTTTTCAATACCAATGAAGTGAATCCTACATACCTCTGGCATTGCAGGCTTGGTCATATAGGTGAAAAGAGAGTCTCTCACCTACACTCAAATGGCTATTTGAATTCTTTCAAATACTAGCCATTTGATACCTATGAGTCTTGTCTCATGGGGAAGATAACCAAGGCTCTCTTTAGTGGACATGGTGAGAGGGCTGCTGACCTTCTCGAGCTCATACACTCGGATGTGTGTGGACCCCTGTCCATAGAAGCAAAAGGGGGCCACCTCTATTTCATCTCTTTTATTGATGACTTCTCAAGATATGGCTATGTGTATTTAATGAGGCATAAATCGTAAGTCTTTGAGAAGTTCAAGAAATACAAGAATGAAGTAGAGAAACAGACTGGCAAGAGTATTAAGGCTCTTCGATCAGATCGAGGAGAAGAATACCTTAGCCATGAATTCACTTATTATCTTAAGGACAATGGAATTATTTCTCAGTAGACTCCACCGTATACACCACAGCACAATGGAGTATCCGAGAGAAGAAACAAGACCTTGTTAGACATGGTCTGATCCATGATGTCCATGTCAGGACTACCCTTGTCTCTCTAGGGTTATGTCTTAGAGAATGTAGCCTATTTACTGAATAGGATCTCAAGTAAATATGGTCCTTCTATTCCATATGAAATATGGAAGGACAAGAAACCAAATTTTAATCACATTAAAATTTGGGGGTGTCCTGCCCATGTGAAGAGGAACGATTATGATAAACTTGAGTCTAGAATCGATAAGTGTAGGTTTGTGGGATATCCAAAGGAGACCTTTGGATATTATTTCTATCACCCCTCTGAGCAAAAGGTCTTAGTGGCTAAGAGAGCTATATTTCTAGAAAGAGAATATCTATTCCAGAAAAATAGTGGGAGCAAGATAGAATTGGACGAGGTCCAAGAATCACAACCTGAAGACACTATCTCATTAGATGAGACTGAATCGGTTAATCCTACTCAGACTGAAACACAGACACTACGGAGATCTGTAGACTACCAAGAGAACCAGAGAGATATGTTGGACATGTCTCAGAGAGGTCCTCTAAGGTATGCATCAATGAGGATGAAGATCCTCAATCCTACCAGGAGACGATATGTAGTGCAGACTCTGATAAATGAGAAGAGGCAATGGATTCATAGATCTAGTCTATGTACACCAACAAAGTTTAGAACTTGGTTGATGTACCCAAAGGGAAAGTCCCTATCGGCTGCAAGTGGATATTCAAAAGGAAGATCGGTGCAGATGGATACATTGACACATACAATGCCAGATTAGTGGCGAAGGGCTATTGTCAAAGACAAGGCATTGACTATGATGAGATATTTTCGCGAGTGGCCATGGTCAAGTCAATCAGAATCCTCCTTGCCATTGCTGCATCCCTAGATTATTAGATTTGGCAAATGGATGTGAAGATAGCTTTTCTTAATGGAAATCTTTCAGAAGAGGTGTACATGGTACAGTCTGAAGGATTCACTTCTAAGCTTCATCTTAATAAGGTATGCAAACTTCAGAGGTCCATTTATGGATTGAAGCAAGCATCTCGGAGCTGGAACTTAAGATTTGATGAGGCTATCAAAACTTTCAACTTCATTCGGAATGAAGATGAACCATGTTGTAGATATTTTAATGTGGCGTGTAGTGCTATGTGTGAACAATGATCCACATAATAATATCTATCAAAGACAATCTCACCTCAAGAAAATCAGAGCACAGAAGCAAGGAATGGAGAAGACTAAGCTAGACACACACGTTAGACATGGAATATGCAATAAGTAAAAGGAGGAAAAGAAACACGTGCCGTAGGCACGGAACAATCTATGAAAGAAAGTAACCAGAACAATCAAGAGGTGACATATCAAAGATGAAGTCGTGATGGCCACCAAGGTCAGTAACACAGAGGGACCGAGTTACATACCTTGGAAAGGGTGAGTGGATCTACACTCGCGAGCGGGGACTGTCTGGCACAGGAATAACACGGTCTGTCAAAGTCCGCGACTGAGTAGAAACGGTCGGATGGAGACCACGACCGTTACCCAGAAACTAGATCGTGGGGTTTTGAATCTTCCCTCCCTTTCAGCCTACCAAAAGGGAGGGGCCTCGTGCTGGATGTGCTGTAAACCTACAGAGAAGAGTGAAACACACAAAAAATAGACCCAATTAGACTTAGAGGAAGTGCAATATCTATAGAACCATGATAACTAAAACACATAAAAGGATGGTAAAATACCTAGGGTTGGTGGTTTTTAAGCCCCGTGGGGCGTGAAAATAATAGGTTGGAGTGTGTGAATATGATGTGAATGCCAAGAATGTGAGATGACAGAGAAGGGACAATGCTATGAGCATGATGAAATGGAGAGAAACACTAAGAGAGAAGAACACTTAAACTATGAAAACCCAAATACTCCCTATACCAGACTTGCTTAGGACGTGGAAAGCAAAGCTCCCTGGCTAAGGAATGCTCCAGTATTCAGTAGCACTTCGACGCGAACGTCCAAAAATCCCCCCCCCCCCCCAAGGTGAGGCAAAAGATGATCTATTTATAGACTTCCCCAAAAACCCTAGGTCGAGCTAAAGGGATAAAGGCCGAAATTAGGGTTCCAAAAGGGATAATTTGGCAAGATAATCAAAGAATAATCTCTTGGAAGAGTCTTGCACCCTCCTGATGCATTATCTCCATCGAACATAGAGCCCCAAAGCCTTCCCGGCTGAAGAAAATGGAGCTCGGGCGACACAAGGTTCTATCCCGCTAACATGGTTTATCGCACGTCCGCGACTGTGTGACGCAGTCTAGGAAAACCGCTACTGTATGAGATAAGATCAAAGCCTGTGTCGACGCCAATGGCCACAATGTTGACACTGCTGAAGGACTAACGCGGTCCTAAACCAACCGCTAAAGGGTGATGCGGCTATAGGATGACCGCGTATAGGGAAGAACATGCCAAGGAAAGAATGACTCAGAATAAACCTCATCCAAGGAGTAAGAGGCTGGAAGATGGAAGAAACAAGCTCAGAATGCTATCAAGAGAAGCCCCAGCACAACGGGTAACTTGTGACATCATTAAGCGAATAAGAGAAAGACTCAACTTACGGGCATAAAACGGGTGTCAACAGATGCCCCTCCTTGATGTCTGCTTTGCAAGGGAACGAGCGAAAGCGACGCGGAGGCGAAATGAAAAGGAGATGGAGTGAAAGTGATAGCGACGAGAAATGGAGATTATGTAGAGATGGAGCGGAGAGAACTTAAAAGCAGGCATCAATGTAAAAGACACCCGTCATAACCAACAAGCGACATGAATTCTCATGAAAACACCGAACTAACCACAAAGAATGATTGACAAGGGTGAGACATGCCTGGAGAACTAACTAAGGAAAGGAGACATGACCAACCTCATTGGGGGACACAATCCACGGAGAATGAGGGGATTGGAAGGAGCACAACTGAAAAGATGGAAAAGAAAAAGGTAAAACTGAGATAAAATCTTGATAGGAATCACGCTAGCCAACTAGACCAAGCGGGCAGATCAGAGAAAATGATCAAATTTAGAGTGGAATGAAGATCTCTTATTCAACAGAATTAAAGTACAATCAACCATTGCTGAGGAGAAATCTTGAAAGAATCACGAGACGTGAATGCTCAAAAATGACATGATGCATGCTGGGCTAAAATAAAGAAATCATCAAAACGAATGCAAAGAAATCATAAAATAGAAAGTACTCAAGAATAATATTGCTAGACTGAGTAAGATAGGGTCAAGAGTCTTCTTGCAACAATGACGTGCGAGACAGAGTCCATCGTCCCCCACTCGACTCAATCGAACGGCTTATCCAACGATTAACTGTATGCTCTTAGATCATCATCATTTTTGTTAAAGGGGAACATCAGATCTTAAAACACACGGACAACCAGCCGGTCCTTGAGAGGCTATAATAATGTAGATACCATATAGTAATGCAACAATGAGAAGGGATAGAGAGCCATACCTGACTTACCTGCCAAGCGAGACAACATTTTTTTTATTTTCATTTTCTTTTTCAGATATAAGGCACAAACAACAAAATAAGCATGAAGATGACCTAAACATAACAAAAATGAACAAAGCATAACACAACACCATGAAGATGAACGAAACAAAGTGAAAAAACAAACTGAATAGAACATAACAAGGGTGAACAGAACATAACAACATAACAAACACCACAAGAACAAACGGCAAGCGTGCATGGGATTGAAGACACGGTGGGACAAGACAACACACACACGGGAGACAAAAACCAAGTACATGACATGGCAGGACACAACTGACAAGATGAAAGGATAGTGATCAAGACCTCTAGTAATCGCGGTCATATATGGGCCGCAATGAATCATAAGCGGTCTTCGATAGACCGCGACCGGACCCCCCCGATTTCAAAAAATAACGGCCGCCCTCTTCGGCCCATTCATTTCCTCTCCACCGGCTTCGCAAAAACCCCGACGCTCAAACCTTCACCGACCCTTTCACCCTCAAACCTCCATCCTTCCTCTCATTCTCTCAATCATGCCGAGGAAGACCTTGACTCACCGTTTTCTTCAGAGGATAACGGAGACGGATGTGGGGACTTCATCCTCCACGGACCAACTGGAGGGAGAGGAACAGCCGCCGCCATCCACCGGAGAAGAAGGGGCTCATTTCAACTGAACTGATGCTTGGATGATCAATTGCTTTGCAGGGGAAGAGTCAGACGAGGATTTCATGGTTGCAAGTCCGGGCAGTGTACCTTGCACTGCCAGAGTTTCAGCGGGCGAGGTTGGCTGCCATGGGATTTGCGGAGTTCCTGAGCGTGGAGGTACTCCGGACGGACGCTGCACTACTACTAGCACTCTAGGATAGATGGGACCCGGTGAGCAAGGCATTTCTATTCCCGTGGGGACATATGATCCCCACGCTCGAGGACGTCGCGCGGATCACGGGACTCTGGGTGCACGGGGCACCAGTCAGTGACTTTACTTACTCCGACTATCGAGACCTGGCACGGCGACTACTGGGATTGGAGTTAGAGAGACCAGGACCGGGGTCATCTCTCCTGCCACGGGCCAAATTGCAGGATAGCTTGGGGTTGAGAGGAGAAGGGATCTCGGTTGGAGAGCTACCAGAGCAGCACTTGTAGCGGTTGATAGACCGAGTGAGAGAGAGAGTGTCTGCTGAGCCGGGACCTGAGGCGGACATGGTTTTGAGGAGGTTCTTGATGCTACTCTTTGGGAGGCTCCTCTTCACTACGAGGGAAGACGCAGTGAATTATCGGCTGCTGCCGACACTAGACGACCTCGAGGGAGTGGGGTCGTACGCATGGGGCGTGGCAGTACCCGCCTTCTTGTTCAACTCCCTCGGCACCACCACCCGACAGACGATGTTGGGTGGCTTCGCTCCATTCTTACAGGTATGACTTAAACTTAAATGCTTATGCAATGATTATGTTTATGTGACTATCTTGCTAATGTATGTATGAAATGCAGGTGTGGGCATACGTCTACCTACCTCACCTAGGTAGGGGACAGGAGACTCATGTTGATCGTCTGCCCATCGCGAGGCGGTGGGTGGCTTGACGGGACACGGGATCACTCCGATGCCAGGTGCGAGCGATTCAGGATGACATTGACTCTCTCCCTTATGCATCGATAAGATGTAAACCTAAAGCTTAAATGCAAATGTTAAATGCATGCTTACCTATACTTCCATTCTGATTCACAGGTCCGCTGGACACCTTACTGAGACGAGGGGCACGAGGGCCAACCTTGGGTGGAGGTGGCACTAGCTTACTCTAGTCGAGAGATCTGGCTTCACTACATGAACGTGGTGGAGCCACTCCGCTAATGCTTGATCATGAGGACCCGAGGAGTGCACCAGCCAGATGTTGCCTTCCCAACCCAAGAGACTGCTAAGGAGGAGCACGTGGGGCGACACTCACGTGGATTAGTCAGGCCGGTGGACTGGATTGCTCGAGCGGAGGAGCAGATTCAAGATTGGACACGACATGGCCGGGAGGTACGGACCAGAGTCGACATAGATTAGGCCTACCTGAAAGCCTATGCACGATGCTATGGGGATCAAGTCTTCCGCGGCACCCGACGACCGGTAAGAATTTCTAAGCCTAGTCCTTTACCTACTATGCTGACATGCTGACATGTTGACACTTCTAAATGCAGCTCGACCCTCAGGGGCGCATTGCAGAGCTCCAGGGCCTACTTCACTCGACCATACAATAGTGAGATGAGCTTCAGCGCTCGCTGGAACTTCAGGTAAGTTTTAATGCCATCTAGACTTAGAATGCAACATGATGCTTATGAGACTGACTAATTGCTATGTGCTGTGGGCCGAGGGAGCTCAGCGCCAGGGATCAGACGCCCCCTCCTCCTCTACTCAGACACCAGCAGATCGGGCCCAGCGGGATGCTGACTTTACCAGGGCGGTTGCACGGGCCGACGAGGCCGAGGCCTCACTCGCCGAGAGGGTGAGTAGCACGACCTCCTTGAATGAAAATTCTATGAAACAATTGCTCATAAATGAAATGTGTAATGCAGGCGAGGGATCTAGAGGCAGCGTTGCTGGAGATAAAGCGGCTACGAGAGGAGGCAGCTCGGTTGAGAGTTGATGCGGTGGAGGTGGAGCGCCTACGTGCTACGGAAGCAGAGGCGGTGAATTCTCGGCTGGAGGTTAGAGAACTGAAGGCCGAGATCAGAGCGCTAGAGAGAGCACTCCAGCTGGTGGGCAGACGATCCTCTCACAGTGCATCACAGAGCGACGCACGTAGCGGATACATGGAGTATCTCACTGGTTCCTCCGGCCAGCGGAGGAACGAGGAGGATGAGTGGCGCCGACGACACTGCAAGGAGGGCAGTACGGCTATGGGTCCGCTAGAGAAGAGGCACGAGGGGACTGGCGACAGCGGTGGTCCTCGTGAGGGAGAGAGTTGATCGTGCCTGTGTTTTCTTTATGCTTTTGCACCACACTTGCATATGGATGACTTTGGTTGGAATACACAATGACATGGGTTTATTTAAAAGCATGAGTGATTGTGTGCAAATGTGTGCAAATTCATGGTCTATCAATGCCCTACATGATTGACTCAAAACTGAGAAAAAGAGAGTGGGGGTGAGGACGAGATACAACTAAGAAAGAAAGGAGGATATGCAGACTCAGGAATGAAGACGCGGTTTTACAACGACTGCGGCTATTAGTAGCGGTCAACGACCGACCACGTTTGAAGACGGGGTTATGTAGAGAGCGAGGAGTGCTATCGCGGTCTCATGTTCTGTTTGGCACTTCACTCCGACTACCTCGACGACCGGGGCTAGACTTACAGCTAGTGGGCAATACAAGCTTGACGATGTACAACCCTCACAGGTGCTACCTTCAAGTCAGACTGCCTCGTACCATGCTCCCACCCCCATCTCACCTACCTGCCTTAGAAGCAAGGGCCATAGGCACAAAAAGAGGATGAAGAGGAAGTGCAGAGTGCCCTGACTATGTGAGAGATCAGCAAGACACGCATCTTATCATCCAAAGTAGCATAGGAGCAGGAATAGCATGAAATGAATTATGCAAGATCCGGCCTCGTGGTGATGAAAACTTGATGAGAACTTGATGTAAAAGAGAGAGATGAGAGATGAGTAAGACAATGATGTATTTGTCATTGAGTACTTGAATAAGAAAGCTTGAGCATGAATGGCATGGTTTGTGTTTCCTCTTCCTGTCATTATATATGGCTTTTTTGAGGGTTCTCAGGAGCTAACGCGGTTCACAAGTGACCGCTTCAGTGATAAAGCGGTTGAGAGATAACCGTGACAATGTGATATTCAGGAAGAGAAAGAGGCTTCGTGGGCCTGACGTCTGGACCTTGTGAACCTGATTCTGCACATGCTAAAATATAAAAATAAGTTAGATCTGTTCTTGGACTTAACCCCTTGCTCAGAGCAAGTCAAATATGTGACCAATCCTTGATATTTGGTCAAGGAGTTAAGCGTTATTCAACAGGCGAAGATAAATGAAAAATAAATGCAATGCACGCCATGAAATGCAAGGATGCTGTAAATTTTTTTTGGGATTTTTGGATTTGAAGAATCTGATTTTTTTTGTTTGTTTATTTTTTTAAATATATGATTTTTTATTTTTATTTTTGTTTTGTTTTGTCCTCTTTTTTTTGTTTTTTGACAATATTCAGATTTTTTATTTTTTTTATTTTTGGAATTAACAATCTACAGCACCCAAAGATAGGTTTGAACTATTGGCTAGGGGTTGTCGTTCCTGCCCCCTCTCATCAAAGATTTCCCTTGAGCGGGACGTGCATTTGGGGGTGACTTGCTACAACCAACCACCTCTAAAGAACGGTGCCCCTACTAAGGCCATACCCGGGATACAATCTAGTCTAAGACGGTGAAATAGAAGAAAAAATGGAGATAAGCTTTATGCAAGATGAGAAATGTCAGGACTTGAATTCCTTCCAGGGCACTACCCCTCAAAGATACAGTCTGGTGTGCCGGGGCTTTGTGTCTTTGATTTTGAGACCCATATTTATCAGGCACGCATGCGACCGGGCTCATGCCGTCCCGCGGGAAACTGTACTGCCACTCTTACCATGCCTTTAATCATAATTTTGGACATTGATTTTCATTTTGACGGTCGTTATTGGTTAGATTTAGCATGAAAGCTCACTTTTCAAGGGTCAATATTTGTCACGCCCCGAGCGCGGAAGATACCCGGAGACGCGTGACGAGTTTATATCAATCATGTCAATCAGAGTGGTCGTGTATTCGACACAAAGACAGAGATGTGCAAAATAGTAAGATAACCCAATCCTTTATTTTATAATGGATAGACTATTACAAATCCAATACTCTGTTTAATAAAAAGGAAAAGTACATAGTTGACTCAAGAAAATAGGAAAAAGACTAGATGACACTTGAGCAGCTCTATCACTTCACTCTTGACCATTCCCATCCGATTGACTTCCATCGTCGTCGGACTTACCTGAAAAGTACAAAGGGACAAACGGAATGAGCGAACGCTCAGTAGGAAATTATATCTCAAGTACTAGCAAGGGGTTTAAGTAATTACATCTTTCATGAATGCAATAAAGCTATGCATGCTCGCATGAAACGACAAGATAGAGAGAATGTAATATCAATGAAATAAGATGAACTTAATCATGATCTTTCAATAAGATAACAAGGGTATTCAAGATATTTAAGCAAGTACATTTAACAAATCATGTCAAGAACTTTGGCTATCATGTATCAAGCAAGTAAATTACCCTTTTTCGGGCCACGCATTTCATGTCAAGTCAAGTACGATTCAAGTACAAGATGTGTGTGGAATGTCCAATCAAGCAAGTCAAGTACTCGGTATAATGCCAGATACCTTATCATTTTAACTCCCATGGGCACAAGTACTTTCGGGTGCTCCTCCCAGGACCAGATCGGGCCCTATATGCGCAGGCATTTATCATGTATTTTTGACATCCACTCTTGTTTATATAGCCAATATAGAATTTCAATAATCAAGTTTGTAGACATGTATGACAACTTTGATAGAATAGAGTCCAAAAATATGACAAAGGACTTAGATTGACGATAATAACGGTATAACCACGATATCGATAAAACTAGGTAGAATATGGTTCCCTTAACTTAGGTACCATGACAACTCAATATGGACATTTTTTATATAGAATTGAGGTCCACATAAACATAAGATCAAGTAAGATACCCTCATTCTTATCATAGAATTGGGGTTTACAAGAATGACATGATATGGCATGATATCATCATCCCATTAAGAATTTCTTATGATATACTCTTTGTATAATCATAAGGGCCGGTATACCATGTTTCCTTAGATTGACATGGCAAAGATCGTGTAATGGGTTTTTAGGGTACAACCAGCTCAGTCGGCCTTGAGGGAATCCAAGGCTACGAGGAGTCTTACGGAGGTCTCTATGACTAACTCGCTAGTCCAAAGGAACGGAATGTCCAATGGAGAGCTTGTATGTCAATGAGAGTTGAGTGTGATCGATAAAACAACGTAAAAGTGGGACTATACTCACGGAGTGGAGAATAGTGCCGATATATATATTATATAATATGAAACCATCGGTTAACAGAATCAGGATAAAAATCATTTTTTTACAGTAAAATAACGACTTATGCCAAGTCGTTTCTCAAGTAAATAACGCCTAACAGAAGGGCGTTTACATATGTTTCCATTTTGCAGAATTTTCAATATTTCAGTAATTTATCTAAAACGCGCCCTGGTCAGGGGCGTTTCTTCAAGAGTTGATGACTACATCAGCAGGCGTCTCATTATTTACATATTTAACAGAATATAAATAATTTTCACGATTTGTCTAAAACACGCCCTTGTAAGGGGCGTTAATTCTTTAATTCTATTTTACAGGATATATATATTTCAGGAATTTACATAAAAAGCGCCCTCTGAAGGGGCGTTATTAAAATACTTACGCCCTTGTTCAGGGCGTTAGTTTCACAAGTCACGACCTAACTTAGGTCGTTAATTATTCAAGGGTCATGAACAGTAACAAACTTATATAACAAGCAATTTTCCGAGACAGGACAGGAAGACTAGCAGGTAGAGTCATGCATTATATTAGATATCAGGATTTCATATATATCATTTTTATAACGTGGGTATTTATTATTTTCGTGAAAGTAACGCCTGTATATAGGGCGTTTATTATGAATTAACGACCATAGTAATGGTCGTTTCTTTTAAAGTAGCGCCCTATTCAAGGGCGTTTCTTTCAATAATATTCCAACGTCCGAGAAACTAAAATAAAACTAATACATGACATGCAAGATGCTTCTTGTATATATAAATTTAGTTTGGGCTACAAGACTTGAGAAGATCCTACCTTAATTGATGATCTGGAAGAGTACTTGTGAAGTAATTGAGGAGAACCCTTTCTACTGCAACTATATAACCGCAGCAGCAGCAGGAAGAATCGTTTGTTTTGAAGAACCCTTGTTCTTCGACTGAATTCCCTACAGAGAAACATGAAGATGTATCAATCCTCACTTCATCATGTTTTGGCTGAAGATAAAAGAAAGAAGAACATTACCTTTGTTCTTCACGTACGCAGGTGCTCTCTTCGATCTGTAAGAAGAGAAAGAGATGAAGAGTTAGTAACTCTTCTTTTGACAGAAAAATAGAAAGAAAGAACGTTCAGTTCTTTACCGTAATAGCCGCAGACGATCAAATGGTTTAGGGTTCAGATGAACGAGAGTTTTTATAGGGTTTTGGGTGTCCTATTAGGGTTGGTGATCGTGTGGAAATAATACTTCTATGATAGAGTCATTACTGCGTTTGAACTCTTTCTAATACTTATCACTTACCCTGGATAAGTTCTGGGTTCGATTGATTCACGAACTGAATTAACGCCTTTGGTCAGGGCGTCGCTTCTTGAATTGACGACCTTGTTCAGGTCGTTTATTAAGAAACGTCTTTGATAAGGGCGTTCCTTGTTTTTGAAACACGCCCAAGATATGGGCGTTTCTTTTACTTGCCTAATTGGTCGCGTGAGAGTTGACGACCACATGTGTGGGCGTCCTTTCTTTAGTCACGCCGTATGTAGAGGCGTGTCTTTTTAAATTAACGCCTTACTCAGAGGCGTTATTTGTAATTTATTTTATTTTGTCTAATTAACCCTATTCTTATTATCTGTATTACTTCTGTAATATATATGTTTTTAATTTTATTTCAATATTCATTTATCAGGGTTGCTACACCCTCCCCCACTTAAAAAGAATTTGGTCCACAAATTCAATTGCATATTATGTATACACGCGGAGAGTGTAGAGTATATACCTCTTAGAATAACTCGGGAAATCATTTCTTCATAGATTCCTCGGTCTCTCATGTTGCTTCGTGTTCAGAATTCTTATTCCATTGCACCTTGAGCATGGGAATAACCTTATTCCTTAGAGCTCGTATTTCTCGATCTAAGATCTTCATAAGCTTCTGTTCATAGGTGAGATCTTTCTGGATCACCAGATCTCCATGTTCAATAATATGAGATGGATCGTGTACATACTTCTTCAACATAGATATGTGAAACACATTATGCACTTCGGACAATTGAGGAGGCAATGCGATGCGATAAGCAACCTCGCCAACTCTTTCGAGTATCTCAAATGGTCCGATGAATCTTGGCGTAAGCTTGCCCTTAACACCAAATCTTTGTATGTCACGTCCAGGCGATATTTTAAGAAATACATGATCTCCAACCTGGAATTCAAGATCTCTCCTTCTTGTATCTGCATAAGTCTTTTGCCTGGTCTGAGCAACTTGCAATCTTTCTTGGATTACTTGTATCTTCTCAGTTGTATCCCTTACCATGTCTGGACCTAATAGTTGTTTTTCTCCAATTTCGTTCCAGCATAAGGGTGATCGGCAACTCCTTCCATATAAGGCTTCGAAAGGTGCCATTTGGATACTAGCTTGGTAGCTATTGTTATATGCAAATTCAATTAATGGCAAGTGATCATGCCAGCTTCCTCCAAAGTCAATGATGCATGCTCTAAGCATATCTTCAACAACTTGATTAGCTCTCTCGGTCTGACCATCCGTTTGTGGGTGGAAAGCTGTACTAAAGTTAAGCCTTGTTCCCAATGAATGTTGTAATCCCTTCCAAAAATGAGAAGTAAAACGGGGATCTCTGTCAGATACGATTGAGACAGGAATTCCATGTAACCTGACTATTTCCTTGATGTATAGTGCAGCTAGCACATCAATTGACCATCGGCTTTTTATTGGCAAAAAATGCGCCGATTTAGTTAATCGGTCAATGATAACCCAGATTCCATCATGTCCTCCTTTAGATTTAGACAAACCCATGATGAAGTCCATACCAATATCCTCCCACTTCCATTTAGGAATATCTAGAGGGTGTAGTTTTTCAGCAGGCTTTTGGTGTTCCGTCTTGACCTGTTGGCATGTGAGATAGCGTGATACATAGTCTGCTATTTCTCTTTTCATGTTGGGCCACCAAAAGTTCCTCTTTACATCTTGGTACATTTTAGTTGATCCAGGATGAATAGTGTACCTTGATCGGTGAGCTTCATCTAAGATCTTCTTCTTTAATTCCGGACAATCGGGTATACAAGTTCTACCTTTGAACAACAATCTTCCATCAGAAGTTAGTTGAAAATCAGATTGTCCTTCTAATCTGCCTTTGATTTCCTCTAATACAGGATCATCACCCTGAAGTGCTTGTATCTCAGATAATAAATCTGACTGTATGCTTACATGAGATAATGTAATAAATTTGGATTCCGTGTCCAAGCTTATATTGAGCTCGGAGAATTGTTCAAGTAACCTCCATTCTTGTATCATACAATTGGCGATCATTGCTCTCGGCTTTCGACTAAGGGCATCAGCAACATAATTACCCTTTCCGAGATGCTATTGTATATTGAAGTCGAAATCCTTGAGATATTCTAGCCAGCGTCTTTGTCTCATGTTTAGCTCCTTTTGGGAAAATAGATATTTGAGACTTTTGTGATCGGAGTATACAGTAAACTGCACTCCATATAAGTAGTGTCTCCATATCTTTAGGGCAAATACCACCGCGGCCAGTTCTAAGTCATGGACGGGGTAATTCTCCTCATGCTTCTTCAGTTGACGTGAAGAGTATGCTATGACCTTTCCTTGTTGCATTAGGACACATCCAAGGCCAATGCCAGAAGCATCTGTGTAGACCTCGAATTTCTCTCCTTCTATTGGTAGAGCTAACACCGGAGCTGTAGTGAGATGATCCTTGAGAGTTTGGAAACTTCTTTCACATTCCTCACTCCATTCATATCGGATCTCCTTACGAGTTAATCTTGTAAGTGGTACGGCGATCTTAGAGAAATCTTTGATGAATCGCCGATAATAGCCTGCGAGACCTAAGAAACTTCTGATCTCGCTTGCATTAGTGGGTCTTTCCCAATTTCTCACAGCTTCAACTTTTGACGGATCTACTGATAATCCATCTTTTGATATGACATGTCCGAGAAAAGCCACTTCTTCAAGCCAGAACTCGCATTTGCTGAGTTTAGCATATAATTGATTTATCCTCAAGACTTGCAATGCAATCCTCAAATGTTCTTCATGTTCTTCCTTATTCTTGGAATATATCAATATATCATCAATGAAGACTACTATGAATTGATCCAAGTAAGGCCTGAATATGCTATTCATTAACTGCATAAAGGCAGCAGGGGCATTTGTTAGTCCAAAAGGCATAACAACAAATTCGTAATGGCCATACCTGCTTCTGAATGCGGTCTTGTGAATGTCATCATCCTTGATTCTTAACTGATGATATCCCGACCTGAGATCAATCTTGGAAAAATATTTGGATCCTGAAATCTGATCAAATAATTCATCGATTCTCGGCAGTGGATACTTGTTCTTGATAGTAAGATGATTCAACTGTCGATAGTCGATACACAATCTCATGGATCCATCCTTCTTCTTTACAAATAAGACTGGTGCTCCCCACGGGGAAGTACTTGGTCTAATAAACCCTTTTCGGATTAGTTCCATCAACTGCTCTTTCAACTCCTTGAGTTCAGCAGGGGACATTCTATATGGTGCCTTTGAAACAGGACCAGCACCAGGGACTAAGTCAATGGTGAAGGCCACTTCTCTTTGAGGGGGTAATCCCGGCAAATCTTCCGGAAATACGTCTGGAAATTCTTGCACTACCTGAATGTCTTCTATCTTGGTTTCCTTAGCTTCTTTAACAATGACAAAAGCAAGGAAGGATACACATCCCTTCCTGACGAGCTTGCTTGCTCGAAGAGCCGAAATAAGATGGGATTTGCTTCGACTCTTAGGACTAGTATAAGTCAGTTCTGGAAATTCTTTGAAAACAATCTTGCTATTACGGCAATCAACCGTTGCCTGGTACTTATATAACCAATCTGCTCCTAGTATAACATCATATTCTTTTAGATCTAAGCAGATAAGATCAATAGGAAAATTCTTTCCTCGAACCAACACCTCACAGTTTTGGTAATGATGCGTGATATCCGTCTCGTTTCCGAGAGGAGTAGACAACACTATTTTCATCCATTCCGGTTCTAGAGGTAATGGGTCAGCAAACTTCTTAGAAACAATAGAATGCGATGCACCCGTATCAAATAAGACATGTGCATATTTGGAACAAATTTTTCAATGTACCTTCCACTAATCCGCCTTCTTCTTCAGGTTCGGTCTCCTGTATTGCATGAAGACGAGCATTCTTTGTCACCGGGCGTTTACCGTCGCCGGCTTGGTCGTTCATTAATGGACACTCGGGAATCCGATGCTCACGGCTTCCACAACTGAGACAAGCTCCTAATTTCCTCCAGCATTCTTCTGTCTTGTGACCAGCCTTGTCACAATGCTTGCATACTGTATTAGAAGGGGTAGTTGTGATAGAGAAAGGCTTGGTCTTTTTGAACTTATGGTCTTGAGAGGAAGAACCTCCATTATTGGGCCTCTTCTTGAAATTGGGTTTGAAAGAACCCGAACCCGTGACTTGTTCCTTCTTGTCCTTTCCACGGATCCTATCAGATAGTTCCGTGGGATCCTCAAGTAGCTGAGCTCGGCGCACTATCTCAGAATAAACTTGGATGTCCATAGGCGCCAGTTCAGTAATATAGTGGGGCCTAAGCCCATTCAGAAATCTACGGGCTTTCATCTTCTCCGTGCTAATGAGATGCTTAGCATATCTAGATAACCTGGAGAACTGAGCTTCATAATCTGCTAAGGATAAAGATCGTTGCTTTAGCGCAGCGAATTCTGCAGCCTTCTTTTCTTGGACACGGTCTGAGAAATATTTAGCATTAAAGTATTCCACAAATTCATCCCATGTTACTTGAGTAGGATCGATGGTTGCTTCAATAGACTCCCACCAACATCTAGCATCTTTCTCTAACTGGAATGTAGCTAACAGAACTTTGTCCTGATCCGTGCATTGCATGACACGGAATATGCGTTCGGTTTCCCGAACCCAATGCTCGGCATCGTCCGGATCGGTCGATCCCATAAACTTCGGGGGATTCATGTTCTTAAAGACTTGGTATAAGCTTCCAGCTCGTGGAGCACCACCTTGTGCTACCTGTTGTAGCACTTGGGTCATGCCTTGGAGGGTACGCTGCATGTTGCGCCATTGAGCACGTTCGGCAGCCATTATCCTATAATTACAATAGCTACATTAGTATTATACCACTGTGATCTTATTAAAAGACTTATTGACTCTTAACCCTTGGTTCTACCCAATCTCACTTGGTTAAACGTTCAACTTATCCTTGGACTTGTGTTTTTCCTAGGAATTGAATACCTTAGGCTCTGATACCACAAAAACTGTCACGCCCCGAGCGCGGAAGATACCCGGAGACGTGTGACGAGTTTATATCAATCATGTCATTCAGAGTGGTCGTGTATTCGACACAAAGACAGAGATGCGCAAAATAGCAAGATAACCCAATCCTTTATTTCATAATGGATAGACTATTACAAATCCAATACTCTGTTTAATAAAAAGGAAAAGTACATAGTTGACTCAAGAAAATAGGAAAAAGACTAGATGACACTTGAGCAGCTCTATCACTTCACTCTTGACCATTCCCATCCGATTGACTTCCATCGTCGTCGGACTTACCTGAAAAGTACAAAGGGACAAACGGAATGAGCGAACGCTCAGTAGGAAATTATATCTCAAGTACTAGCAAGGGGTTTAAGTAATTACATCTTTCATGAATGCAATAAAGCTATGCATGCTCGCATGAAACGACAAGATAGAGAGAATGTAATATCAATGAAATAAGATGAACTTAATCATGATCTTTCAACAAGATAACAAGGGTATTCAAGATATTTAAGCAAGTACGTTTAACAAATCATGTCAAGAACTTTGGCTATCATGTATCAAGCAAGTAAATTACCCTTTTTCGGGCCACGCATTTCATGTCAAGTCAAGTACGATTCAAGTACAAGATGTGTGTGGAATGTCCAATCAAGCAAGTCAAGTACTCAGTATAATGCCAGATACCTTATCATTTTAACTCCCATGGGCACAAGTACTTTCGGGTGCTCCTCCCAGGACCAGATCGGGCCCTATATGCGCAGGCATTTATCATGTATTTTTGACATCCACTCTTGTTTATATAGCCAATATAGAATTTCAATAATCAAGTTTGTAGACATGTATGACAACTTTGATAGAATAGAGTCCAAAAATATGACAAAGGACTTAGATTGACGATAATAACGGTATAACCACGATATCGATAAAACTAGGTAGAATATGGTTCCCTTAACTTAGGTACCATGACAACTCAATATGGACATTTTTTATATAGAATTGAGGTCCACATAAACATAAGATCAAGCAAGATACCCTCATTCTTATCATAGAATTGGGGTTTACAAGAATGACATGATATGGCATGATATCATCATCCCATTAAGAATTTCTTATGATATACTCTTTGTATAATCATAAGGGCCGGTATACCATGTTTCCTTAGATTGACATGGCAAAGATCGTGTAATGGGTTTTTAGGGTACAACCAGCTCAGTCGGCCTTGAGGGAATCCAAGGCTACGAGGAGTCTTACGGAGGTCTCTATGACTAACTCGCTAGTCCAAAGGAACGGAATGTCCAATGGAGAGCTTGTATGTCAATGAGAGTTGAGTGTGATCGATAAAACAACGTAAAAGTGGGACTATACTCACGGAGTGGAGAATAGTGCCGATATATATATTATATAATATGAAACCATCGGTTAACAGAATCAGGATAAAAATCATTTTTTTACAGTAAAATAACGACTTATGCCAAGTCGTTTCTCAAGTAAATAACGCCTAACAGAAGGGCGTTTACATATGTTTCCATTTTGCAGAATTTTCAATATTTCAGTAATTTATCTAAAACGCGCCCTGGTCAGGGGCGTTTCTTCAAGAGTTGATGACTACATCAGCAGGCGTCTCATTATTTACATATTTAACAGAATATAAATAATTTTCACGATTTGTCTAAAACACGCCCTTGTAAGGGGCGTTAATTCTTTAATTCTATTTTACAGGATATATATATTTCAGGAATTTACATAAAAAGCGCCCTCTGAAGGGGCGTTATTAAAATACTTACGCCCTTGTTCAGGGCGTTAGTTTCACAAGTCACGACCTAACTTAGGTCGTTAATTATTCAAGGGTCATGAACAGTAACAAACTTATATAACAAGCAATTTTCCGAGACAGGACAGGAAGACTAGCAGGTAGAGTCATGCATTATATTAGATATCAGGATTTCATATATATCATTTTTATAACGTGGGTATTTATTATTTTCGTGAAAGTAACGCCTGTATATAGGGCGTTTATTATGAATTAACGACCATAGTAATGGTCGTTTCTTTTAAAGTAGCGCCCTATTCAAGGGCGTTTCTTTCAATAATATTCCAACGTCCGAGAAACTAAAATAAAACTAATACATGACATGCAAGATGCTTCTTGTATATATAAATTTAGTTTGGGCTACAAGACTTGAGAAGATCCTACCTTAATTGATGATCTGGAAGAGTACTTGTGAAGTAATTGAGGAGAACCCTTTCTACTGCAACTATATAACCGCAGCAGCAGCAGGAAGAATCGTTTGTTTTGAAGAACCCTTGTTCTTCGACTGAATTCCCTACAGAGAAACATGAAGATGTATCAATCCTCACTTCATCATGTTTTGGCTGAAGATAAAAGAAAGAAGAACATTACCTTTGTTCTTCACGTACGCAGGTGCTCTCTTCGATCTGTAAGAAGAGAAAGAGATGAAGAGTTAGTAACTCTTCTTTTGACAGAAAAATAGAAAGAAAGAACGTTCAGTTCTTTACCGTAATAGCCGCAGACGATCAAATGGTTTAGGGTTCAGATGAACGAGAGTTTTTATAGGGTTTTGGGTGTCCTATTAGGGTTGGTGATCGTGTGGAAATAATACTTCTATGATAGAGTCATTACTGCGTTTGAACTCTTTCTAATGCTTATCACTTACCCTGGATAAGTTCTGGGTTCGATTGATTCACGAACTGAATTAACGCCTTTGGTCAGGGCGTCGCTTCTTGAATTGACGACCTTGTTCAGGTCGTTTATTAAGAAACGTCTTTGATAAGGGCGTTCCTTGTTTTTGAAACACGCCCAAGATATGGGCGTTTCTTTTACTTGCCTAATTGGTCGCGTGAGAGTTGACGACCACATGTGTGGGCGTCCTTTCTTTAGTCACGCCGTATGTAGAGGCGTGTCTTTTTAAATTAACGCCTTACTCAGAGGCGTTATTTGTAATTTATTTTATTTTGTCTAATTAACCCTATTCTTATTATCTGTATTACTTCTGTAATATATATGTTTTTAATTTTATTTCAATATTCATTTATCAGGGTTGCTACAATATTGCCCCTATTTGAGACCTCTCTCGTATTAGGGAGCGCCTATGTTGGTCATCTCATCCATCCATCTCTTGCCCCTGCACTTGGCCGAGCAGAGAAAAGAAAAATACCTTTGCGTATACCCATGGTATGGCCAAAGCAGCAACGGTGTGCCTCAGAGGAATCGGCTATAGTTTGTCGTGTAGTGTGTGAAAAACTCATACTCAAAAGATCACCCTCAACGATCGGGGAAAGAAACTAGACTCCAAGCGTGGAGCTATTACCAGCCTAAGAATGCTGCAGAAGCGACTAAACTTAAACTAACCAAACTTAATGAACTAAAGTCACTCAAAAACATGTTGAGGAATCAGCATTATAATATGCATGAATAATAGCAATGATAACATGTTCTTGCGCAAAAATAAAGATACCTTGCAACCTTGGAGTGAGGACCAGTGTCCTGAAGTGATTTTGATTATCGAGCTTTGAGCAGCACAAGCTTTGTATTTCTTGCTTGACAGGATAAAATGGTAGGATGACAAGGGTTTGAAGATTCCTCAACACGAAGGAGCGGCAGACACCCAACTAGACGAAGAAGGATAAAAAAGAAGAGAGACAAGGGCTAGAACTCCCTCGTTGAGGCTCAGAGACCTTGATAACAAGGAACCAGATACAGAATAGATAGAGCTTAACTAAGATCAAGGTGGACTAAAGTCTCGAAAATAGCGTGAAAAAGGGCAACGACCCCAAAAGGCTGAGGAAGAAAGAATAGAAAAATAATGATGAGATTGTGGCAAAGGTAAGGAACAAGAGGAATGATCATCCGACAGAGTCGGAGAAGGAGAATTGGGATCATCCGACAAGGTCAGAGAATAATGGTCATCCGATAAGGTCAGAGAAAGAGAATGATAGACATCCGACAGGGTCGGAGAAGAATCGGAGATAGAATTTGAAAATTCCAGAGGAAAAGAATCGGATGACGTCTCGAAACTGGGATGAAATGAGGACATAGGCCGAGGCCTAGAATTGTGAGAGGAAAGAGGATCTAGAGGCTCCGGACGGGAAGGAGAAGAACGGAGGCTTGTGGATTAGGGAGGAGAGGAGAAAATCATGGAAACAAGATTAGGAGGAGGAGAGTACACCACCCAAGGGTGGGAACTAAGCAGAAGAAAGGATGATTGAAAGGAAGAAGAAGAAGGAGTAGTGCCCCCTCAAGTGCACAGCATACGGCCCCTAAACTTGTGCCGCCTCCTCCTCTTAGCAGACATTTCTCGAACACGGACCCACCTAGCGCGGGCTCAGACCTTCGGGCTTCTTAGTTTGAGATATCTCCTCGAATAACAGGTCCACCTAGCAGACATCCTGGCCCGGCTATGAATATGAAGCCTTGTCGGGGCGGTTGCCCCTAGACACCCGATGCTAACATCATGTGGACATTCTTGGACAACCAATTCTTTTGGCGCATCAACATCATAAAACCATGGAGTTTTGTCCCTTGGCACAAAGAGCTTGAGGTTCGACAATTCCACTCAAAAATCAAACTTAAAGCACGACTCCCTTGATAGAAGGGCAGGATGGAGCTGAGGGAGAGCAATGCGTAGCGTTGACATGGCCAGCTTGCTAATGAACCGAGGGAGATTACATAAGATGTGCAAAATATCCTTCGAGAGTGTAGACGATATGGCCAACTGCCCCCTGAATGTTGAATGCATCAAACTCTTAGCGGCCGCATGAGTTAGCACAATCTGGGTAGAGAATCCCTCTCAGCTAGTGAACTGAACAGCAACGGAGCGAGAAGTAATAACAGCATCAACGGTGAACTTCCCAGCAAGCAATGAGATTGCCACCGGTCTCACTTGAGGAGGAACTGGCACTAATGCAAGAGAGTCCTTCTTGGCAACAGTCATTGGAAGTAAAGGCTCGTCATCCCTAAAACAACTAGGGACCAGGACGCTGATCGGCATCCGACAGCTAAAATCTTGAATCTTGAAACACACGGCCAGCACCAAACTATCCTTACTTGGCTCATCATCTCCGCAGGGACTAGACCCAAGGGGCACCGTAGGTAGCACACAACCGCTCCGTGGGGTGAAAATGGATGAAGAAGTGGAGGTAATAGGCTCGAATGGTGGAGGTGAAGGTTTAGAAGGCATGGAGGCCTCAAGCGGTGGAGGGATAGTGATGATGATAGGTGGAGGCAAAGGTGAAAGTGGAAGTTTAGGAGGGGGTAAAGGCGAGGGTGGAGATGTAATCTGCTCAGGCTCGGGTAAGGAAGAAGATAGAGGAGAAAGTGGAGAAGGTGAAGGCGATGGAGATGAAGGCGATGGTGGAGATGGAGGTGGTGGAGATAAAGGAGACGGTGGAGATAGCAAAGGTGGTGGAGATGAAGGTGGTGATGATGGCAAAGGTGGTGGAGATGGAGATAGTGGAGATGAAGTCATAGGGAAAAGTGAAGGGCAAGGCCATGGCGCCCATCGTCGATGTATCGACACGACGCGCCGAGCAGCATTAGGAGTGGAAGTGGTGGTGGAGGTAATGGGGCTAGAAGAAGTGGAAGCCCTAGCTTGAGTAGAGGCTTGGGTTGGTAGAGGCTGTGAAGACGGGGTAGGAGATGGTGAAGGTAATGGTGGAGTAGGTGATGGAATAGATGACGGAGTAGGCATAGCGCCAAATGAAGAATCACAGGGGTGCCCCTAGTCTTGTAGTGATGGAGATGACTGCCTGGGTGGTGCTTGCTATTGCTGTTGCTTGCGGAGATATAGAACTACTTTGTGAATGGCGGCCTAATCAATCCTCTTCTTATCTTCCAAGCTGTAAACATAATCCCAGAACTCGGGACAATCCTCAACCAAATGCCCCTGTTGACGATGATAATCACAAAACTGAAGCATATTCCCGACCGCGGGTCGGCAAGGCATGACCGGAGGGAGTTGCAATGCATGAGTGGCCATCAAAGCCCGAAAAATATATGTAAAACACTCCGGTGATGGAGAAGGAGGAGCCCGTTTCGGGCGAGGTGGATGCCGAGGGGAAGCTTGTGGGGAAGAGGGTTGTGGAGACGACAATGAAGGTTGCGTAGGCAAGGGCGCGCAACGACTGGCGGAGAGACTAGGCGAAGGCATATGTGGAGCGGAGTGAGAAGGTATGTAGTGGACGACATCCACTTGCTCGAGGTGTGGTGTTTCCTTGACCGGAAGAGATGGAGACACATGCGGAGGCACCTGGGGATATGAAGAAGCGGAAGGCTGACTGTGGATGGCGGTAGGTTGACTCATGGAGGGTTGATAGATGGAAGCGTATGAATTCAGGGAAGGTGGATATGTGGAAGTGGAAGGCTGACTCATGGAAGGATATGCAGCGGAGGGCTGACTCGTGGAGGGCGAATACGTGGATGGCGAGGTGTAAGTGGGCGTAGGATGTAGAGGAGACTCAGGGTCAAGGGAACCTTAGAGTTGCTGATGAATGAAGCAGGATTGGCTATAGAGTTATTGCTAGGAGGTATTGTTATTGAGGGCTAAGACAAAACGGTACTCGGGCGCTGCATTGGAAATAAGCATCTTGATCTGCTCTCCCTCCGGAATGTGCCCCGGGACTTGCGCGGCCAGGCGGCCCCAGTGGTCGGTAAAGGTGGAGAATTCCTCGTCGAGCTTCATCTTCTCATAGGCCAGATCCACAACTGAGTATTTGGGCCCAACCTGGTCCTAATACTGTTGAATTAACTTCTCTTGAATGACTTGAGAATTCACAATCTGCTCTTGCGGCAACAAAAAGAACCAATCCCGAGCCGGGCCTTCCAAAGACAGACCAAATAGATAAGCCATCAAGCGTTGGTCATGTCGAAACTGGGCCGACTCATAAACAAACTCCTTCAAGTGCTCGTACGGGTCACCGACCCCACCATAACGGCGATATGCAGGAATTTTTAAAGATGGCGGGAGCCGAAGATTCTGAAAAGTGAATGGAACACTTAAGGACGGTTTGGGATCAATTCGGCAGTCGAGTTCATCAAGTTGGCGCTGGATTTGAGAAATCATCTCCAGGGTAGGAAGAGATCGAGAGAAATGCGGGCCAGCTTGAGCAAGAGGTTGTGAATATGGACCAAGAGTAGAGTGATGGGCTGGATAAGGGGATCCGTGCTGAGAAGAAGATGGGTCCATCCCAGGAGTGGAAGTGTATGTGGGCCTAGAAGGAGCATTGGAATAGGGGCCCATTGGGCGAGCAGCATAAGGAGAAGAGGGACGCCTATTAAGAGAATAATGCCCAATAAAAGAGGAATGCCCATTAAAAGATTGAGGCTCATTAAGAGTGGAAGGCCCATTAAGAGAATGATGCACGTTAAGGGAAGAAAGCTCATTAAGGGAAGAAGGCCTATTAAGGTGATTTGCAATGAGTTTTTGATGGGAATCAAGCCAGCCGTCAAGCCGAAGCCAATCGAGCAAGCTGCCAGGCCAAACATGAAGGCGCTATAGGTCCCAAGCGCAATCTTGAAGAAGGCGCTATAGGTCCCTAGCGCGACCTGAAGAAGGCGCTAGGTTCCCCTAGCGCGATCTCAGACAGAAACGTGGTTGCAGCCGGTCCAACTTCCCGGCGTCGAATTCCTCAAAGTCTTCGATGTTAGCTGTCTTCCATGGTTGTAAATCGACATGTTAGCGTCGTTTTGTCTTCCCTTTCCCTATATATGTACCCCTTTCGTTTGATTAAGCAATGAATCAATGAATTGAAGCATGAATCTATGAGTGTTCTTGAGTGTAGCCCCATGGCTATTCCTCCCAATCTTTGGAAACCCCCTTCGTCCGTTCCTCTGTGGGTGCGAGGCCCAATTCTATTCCCTTGACCCTCTCCCATTCCCCTTCAATGGAGGATGATAGAAGCCCCGGGTGCATCGGCTCTGAGACGGGGTCGAGTGTGAGGCTCCATTCGGAGCTTTGATCTTCTTCCAACCACGATTCCACCTCCCCATCTCCGCCAAAGGTGTTGTTACGATCTGGATGGAGCTCGGCTGCACCGTACCTGTGATGGGTTCGGGTGTGAGGCCCCAGCCAAGCCTCTTCAAGGCCCTAACATCATCTACGTCCACCCTCCTTCCCTTGCCGTTCACCCCCACACCCACCTTCACAAAAGTTATCCTAGATAGGATTTGCTTGGTTTGATTTCGTTTTAAGCATCCCCCGTGTGTTCTCTATCCTCCTGTGTGTTGTCCCCTTGTGTTTTGATCCCCTAGAGTCATCCACGGGAGCCCCAACGTCGAGGTTCTTCATTCTGCTGCTGTCTGTGAACGCGCGTAAACGATATAGCGCATTCTCCAGAACGCGCGTAATGGGTATAGCGCGACTATGATCAGAAGAAAGAAGAAGACCCCCCACTTCTGTCCCGCATCAACTTGGTATCAGAGCTTAGGGAACCAGGCTGTTCTCACAGACTGGGATCTTGAGCTACGAGGTTCGAGGATGAACCTTTCCGAGTGGAGGGGTTTTGATGGGAATCAAGCCAGCCGTCAAGCCGAAGCAAATCGAGCAAGCTGCCAGGCCAAACATGAAGGCGCTATAGGTCCCAAGCGCAATCTTGAAGAAGGCGCTATAGGTCCCTAGCGTGACCTGAAGAAGGCGCTAGGTTCCCCTAGCGCGATCTCAGGCAGAAACGTGGTTGCAGCCAGTCCAACTTCCCGACGCCGAATTCCTCAAAGTCTTCGATGTTAGCTGTCTTCCATGGTTGTAAATCGACGTGTTAGCATCGTTTTGTCTTCCCTTTCCCTATATATGTACCCCGTTCGTTTGATTAAGCATATAATGAATGAATGAAATCGAAGTATGAGTGTTCTTGAGTGTAGCCCATGGCTATCCCTCCAAAACTTTGGAAACCCCCCTTCCTCCGACCCTCTCTGGGTGCGAGGCCCAATTCTATCCCTCTGATCCTCTCCTTTTCCCCTTCAATGGAGGATGATCGAAGCCCCGGGTGCATCGGCTCTGAGACGGGGTCGAGTGTAAGGCTCCATTCGGAGCTTTGATCTTCTTCCAACCACGATTCCACCTCCCCATCTCCGCCAAAGGTGTTGTTACGATCTGGATGGAGCTCGGCTGCACCGTACCTGTGATGGGTTCGGGTGTGAGGCCCCAGCCAAGCCTCTTCAAGGCCCTAACATCATCTACGTCCACCCTCCTTCCCTTGCCGTTCACCCCCACACCCACCTTCACAAAAGTTATCCTAGATAGGATTTGCTTGGTTTGATTTCGTTTTAAGCATCCCCCGTGTGTTCTCTATCCTCCTGTGTGTTGTCCCCTTGTGTTTTGATCCCCTAGAGTCATCCACGGGAGCCCCAACGTCGAGGTTCTTCATTCTGCTGCTGTCTGTGAACGAGCGTAAACGATATAGTGCGTTCTTCAGAACGCGCGTAATGGGTATAGCGCGACTATGAGCAGAAGGAAGAAGGAGACCCCCCACTTCCGTCCCGCATCAAATTGGTATCAGAGCTTAGGGAACCAGACTGTTCTCACAGACTGGGATCTTGAGCTACGAGGTTCGAGGATGAACCTTTACAAGTGGAGTGGTTTTGATGGGAATCAAGCCAGCCGTCAAGCCGAAGTGATGGGGACATTCCTTGCCCCTCCACATTTTCTGAAGCTCGGATTGATCATCGGTGTACGCCATTATGTTCCTCATGTGTTAGTGAGTCAAGTCATGTAATTTCCTTATTTTTATTTGAGTCTTAATCATGTAATTTTCCCTTTATTTGAGTCATGTACCTAGGTTAGAAAGTCATTTTCCTAAGTCATGTGTCATTATGTTGGTTCATTAGGCTATTGGGCCCAAATAGTGGGCTAGGCCCAAGGGCGCCCCTCCCTTGGAGTATTTGGTCATTATGTCAGTTGTCAGGGTCAGTATGGTCATGTGAAATGTCTTGTGCCTATAAATAGGCCACCCCACTCCTCATATGTAAGAACTAATGCATGAATATTGAATTCTAGAAAAACTCCAAATCCCTCTAGCTTCCTCTCTCAATATCTCTCTCTCTTTATCCCTCTCTCTCTCTCTAAGGGGTCCCCCCCCTCTCTCTCTCTCCCTCCACCCCAATTTTCGGAATTTTCTCTCTCCTCCCCATTCACCCCTCATTAAGACCTCTCCCCTTCCCCATACACTCATTTAACTCCCCCCCAAACCCAAGGTGGCATCCTCCAATCCACACCCCACCTCCCAACCCCCAACTACCCAACACCACTTCCTAAGCACCCCTTCCTCTCCCCAAGGTTGAAGGGGCTCTTCCCTAAGCCCAAATTCGAATTTCCCTCCCCTTGGGCTGTGCCCTTTCATCTCCCCCACCCCCAAGCTCCCAAATTCGCCCCCCACCTCCCCCTTGGTCAAACCAAGTTCACCCCCCCTCCCCCTTGCTCTCCCCTTGCACATCTCCTCATTCTATCTCTGTTTCAGGCAGCAGAGTTGCAGCGACTTGCAGAGGCAGCCATGACAGTCCCTCACAGATTCAGGTGACAAGACCTACATTGCTGGAATCGTCTGCGAGTTAGCTTTCCAACAAAGGTGGTCTCGCCAGCTTCCGAGGTCGGAGCTGTCCGTAGGAGCCGATCTCCCTCGACTGTGCAGAAGACCCCAGGCAGAGAGCCAGAGCGTGAGTGGAAGCTCGGCCACGGCTAACCGTTTGGGATTCAGAATAAGTGTTCTTCAGAAAAATTCTTCCCTCTCAAGTCCTCTTTCATCCTCAAGAAGTAGAGCTGCATTTGGACATCGGCATCTCAAGTTACAAATTTTCTACTCCAAGTGTGTCAGGTCAGTTTACAGGAGCCAGAACCGACACCCCTCTACTCATCTGATCTTCCCGGTCTTCTCCGACATCTGCCGACCTCGCCGTTAGTGTCGACAGAAAGAAGACTCGACCACAGTTCCAACGGTTCAGGTCTCGCCTCAATCAGAGCTTGGTAGTGATCGTGCCACCCTCTGCAACCAGCCACACTGTTCTGCACCAGATAGAGGCAGAACCAATCAGTCCGGTTCCAGGCTCTACCCCAGCCAGTAACTACTGTACCAGGCTCAGCAAAAAATTCAGAGATCATCCTTGCTCCGTTATCAAGCTTTTGGCGCAAGTCTCATCAGGTTCTGAGCTCGGTGGAATTTTTGGCAGCGTCAACATCGACCCCCTATCCAGAAATACAGAAGAAAGGCAGAACCGGCGGAGCTCGGAAAGTCGGTCCTCTTTGCATAATTCCCCACCCCGCTTGGCCGGCTGAAGGCCCCTCCCTGCGTGGAGGTAGTTTTGGCTGTAATTCACTTAATCCCCACCCCGAGATCCCCCCCTTGCATGGGGTGTAGTTCATGTCATTATTAAGTTGCAGGTTTGAAGCTTCAATCGACGCGGCGTGCGGGTGCATACCCTCGCCTCCCCGCTCGCCCCCGTCTCCGGCCGGAGTCGGCATCTTCACGCCGGCTAGGTGAGCTCCTGAACATCCCTCATTGCTGTAATGGACTTGCTTAGCTTAGTATTGCTTTAGTTACTCCGTCGGCGGAATGAGAGTGTCCGATTTAAATTGCCACCAAATTGAGTGACCACCGCGGGCGAGTTATGAGAGCATCCACTTAACCCACACCCTTGGTGTGTTGGCCGCCCACGATTTGGGCATCCTAGGCCCATTTGGGGTTCTTCCCAAGCTAGCCAACCACTGGAGCCTAAAGGTCCCGCCTCGGACCCTCTCCAACATCGCCTAGTCGCCATCGGGTACTAGTGTGCGCCATACGGGTGAGCTCGCTAGTGTGAGTCTGCTGCTCAAACTTGAATGCTTGCAAATAGGTCTAAGGTTGGTTTCACATCAAGTGGTATCAGAGCCAGGTTCACAACTTGTCTCTATCAAGTTGGTCCTAGGGCGTGTCTATGCATTTAGAGTCTTCGGTTGCATCTCTTTTGTCCACTAGCATGGCTACTTCATGTAAGTCACATCTATCTCACTCGGCCATCCGCAAAGGTCCGATTGACACCCCTTTGGGCATAGTCCTATTTGAGGACCTTATCTTTAATGGATACCACCCTAGTGCATATTTAGAGTGGGAGGAAAATATGGACAAACACTTTAAGAGGAATCTAATGACTGAACCCATGAGAATCTACCTTGCCAAGAGTCGACTTGTGTACCATGCCGAGGATAGGTGGAAGTTCATTGAACAATTTAGGAGGGTTATGAGGTTAGAGCCTATTAACACATGGGAGAACATGAAAGCCGAACTTAGGAAAGTCTACACTCCCCGACCTCCTCCCTCCTACCCAGGTTACCAAAACTCGTGGGGCACTCCCACTCCTCCAACCCCACCCGTCCAAACCCTTACCACTAGAACCCAAGTGTCCAAGGCCTCCACCTCCCCACCTAACCCCATGAGGGCCCCCACACCCCAACCAAAACCCCCTTCCCTAACACAACTCTTCCCATCCCCAAAGCCCCATTAACCACATTAGTCCATTTTCAAATTTTGGAGAAAGATCTCTCCTTCTCTCTTCCCCACCCATCCCAAATTCGTAGCTCCCCTCTCACCCACTGCAAACACCACCTTCTAGACCACATTCTCCCTCATCCACACCTTGGAACACTCCCTCCTAGACCCCCTCACAGCCAGGGCTCTCCCCACACTCATCCACTTCCATTTCCCCTCCCATATACCCCATTTCCCCCCACCATCTTCAACCTTCAGTTTTCAGTTCGCTGGCAGCAGAAGAGTAGCAGTTTGCAGAGGCGACCCCGACCACATCCTAGAGAATCTGAAGGTTCAAGAGACATCCACGGAAGCGTCTGCCTATCCTCTTCGTAACGGAAGTGGTTTCGTCCTCATCGGAGCTCGGTGCTGCCCATGAACCCCGTTCTTCCCCGACTGTGCAGGTCGGCCACTACAGAGTTTCAGAACCGGAGGAAAAGCTTCATCACAACGAGCCCCGAAGGAATCAGGCCACAAGGTCTTCTGCAAAGTTCTTCCTCGGCCTGTCTACTTTCAGAAACAAGAAGCGGAAGTCCATTCAGCATCCGGGAACAGAAGTTACCAATTTTCTTCCACGGTCGCGCGACTCTATCTTCCACAGTCTGCACCGACCCCTCCTCTCTCTTCTGGTTCTATAGTTCGTCTCCGGCATCCTCTGGTGTCCCCGTTTCTTTTGCTGCAAAGAGGACTTACCCACGGTTCTAACGGCACTGACGGCACCTAATTCGGAGTTCAGGAGAGGCCGGGACAGCCTCTTCTTTCCACTGTTGGTGATCTGCTACTGCTAGTCCGAGAATCAGAGGCCCTGTTCGAGCTCCCGCCCCGACCGGCAGGGACCCCAGGAGAAATTAAAAAAATTCAGAAGCATCCCAGCTCCTGTAACGAAGAGTTCCCCACTGGTCTCGTCCCCGGCGAAATTCCAGAAGCAGATTTATAGTTCCGGCACCGACTGTCTATCCCCTTTAGCTGAAAGGAGACAGATTCGGCATCTTCATTGCTTCACTATCTTCGACTTAGTTTTCCCCTCCCCGCTTGGCCGGCTGAAGGCCCCTCCCTGTGTGGAGGTAGTTTTGATTGTAATCATTTAACCCCCACCCCAAGATCCCCCTCCTGTGAGAGGCGTAGTGTTGTAATTGGTTTGAGCAGGTCAAGCTTCACCGCCGCGGCGTGTGGGGATCCACCCAAAAGGAAGTGGGGTTGGGCCCTTGCTGGTAGAGGGCCAGCAAGGCCAAGGCTTGATTCCCAAAAGGATGTGGAACCCAATTCAAAACCAAGTGGACACCGTGTCACCCCCTCCACCTAGGCCCATAATGGCCACCACCCCCAAACCCAAAACCCCTCACCAAACCCGTACCCCACAAGCCCCCTTGACCACCACCCCAAACCCACCATCGTCCCCAAAAAGGGACACATCTCCCAAAATAAATCAACCCAAAACCCCTCACCCAACCCACCTCCCACTTCCTACACCAATCTTTCCCCAACCTAGGCTTCCACTACTTCCCCTCCGTATCCAAAACCAAGTTTCCCATTACCCACCACCCCGGGTACACCATGCACCAACCATCATCACCCCACCCTCAATAGACCTTCCCATTCCCTTGAGAAAGGAGACCACAACCATCCACATGGGAGTAGATACCATTCCGGAACCCATCCCCATCCTTGAGGAAACCCAAGTTCATACCTATGGTGAGGAAGAATCACAAATGTCCCCTCCACATAGCTTGGACCCCCAAGAGCCACGAGCCTTCACAAATAGCACCGTAATCATAGATGGGCCCCTAGCTAGATGGCTAAAGGAGAGACCAATTCACCCCATCATGTCCTATGTTTACCCACCCATGGAGCAAAACTTTCCCATTGTACCCTTCCACTCCTATCACACCACAATCCAATCCTACTATGAGGTAGAATGTTGGGATGATCTCCTCCAAGGTCTAGAGTGGCAATTAGACTTGACTTCTTTGTTGACCCTAGGGGCGGACCGACCCAAGAGCCTTGACCTCATCCATCCATGCATTGGGTCTATCACCTCGATTTGCACTATTGGTTGCTACACTAGTGACCTCCTTTTCATTCTCCCCATAGTGGAAGAGCCCATCCCGGTCCACTCCCCTACCATTGTGATTCCTAGAACCTTTACCAACCAACCCACCCCATACACCGGCCCAACCATTTCATTAGAGGAAGGCGACTCCCCACCATATGAGGACCCTGAGGACATGGAGTACCCCTATCTAGGTGACCTTTACCATGATCCCTTTGACCCTTTCCTATGGGAGCCTAGATCTCTATGTAACCCACTCACCTTATTGACCACCCACCTTACCCTATCCTTACCGCCCATATTAACCCAAACCCCTCCCTTCCTAGAATCGGGTTACACCAAGGGAGCATTGACCTTAGGCAACATAAACCTTGGGATTGAAGAATTGTCCCACCCCATGATGCCTCCCTTCTTAGATCCCTTTGATCCATACGAGTGGAAGCTCAAGGGCCACCCCACACCCATGCACATGGAAGTCATCTCTAGGATAGGAGTGCATGAGTCTTGGCACAACACACCACTTGGCATGATTAGAAAGTCAGGTCCATTCATTCACAACACCCACATGTCAAGTAGGAAGCATGAGTGGTCCCTATTTGGGTGTAACGGTCCTCCCCAATTCACCATAGGTCTTATGAATGCTAGGAGCATACATGGATGTCCGGGTCCCCCGACATTCGTCATACCCATGCATAAAAGGTTCATCTATGGATGTCTCGGGCCCCCTAAGTCTATCATAGTCCTCATGGCATCAAAGCATGATCGAACTACATTTGGCTGCCCCGGACCACCTTTACATACCATACATTGTCCACTCCCACCGCATCATAAAGCATGACATATGCATCCAAGCAAATATCAAGTAGCAAGCGGTGAGATTCACAATAAGCAAGCAAAAACTCGTGAGCGCCACTTGAAACTCCAAGTTGGTAACTTGACGATGATGATTTTGGAGTGGCTCTACCCTGGGGTCACCTCCAAATTGAGGGCACGAGGACTTGGACCTTGCCAAGTTTCGAGTGGCTTTGGCAACCCGGCTTATGGGT
The DNA here is from genome assembly GCA_022559845.1 of Amorphophallus konjac. Lineage (NCBI taxonomy): Eukaryota > Viridiplantae > Streptophyta > Magnoliopsida > Alismatales > Araceae > Amorphophallus > Amorphophallus konjac. Next base: position 158,907,672 of record CM040121.1, read on the forward strand.
TGAACTTTCAAAAGGGTTTTTGGGATTCTCCCCATCTCTCATGTGGCGGATCCAGCACCCTCTAGGGGCACCGCGGTGGATCCTAGTGAGTGCCTTGAGCTTACACCTATCCTTGCGAGAGACACCTTCGGAGTGCCACCACAAATTAGCCCGAGAGCCCGACGTGAGCATACGGAAGCAATACTAGGCAAGCAAGACATCATAGCCAGCATGAGGGTATGACCGAGCCACTTTGTCGAACTGAAGCACCGTTCCCCGACTATGGTCGCGGGTTGAGTATGGAGATCGTGGATCGCCCAGAGCCGCAGTTCGGTGTGCTACTTCCCCCGTGGACCCATACTCGACAGGGTCGAGTTTTCCCCACCTCGGAGGTATGATGGGGACATCCCTTGCCCCTCCACATTTTCTGAAGCTCGGATTGATCATCGGTGTACGCCATTATGTTCCTCATGTGTTAGTGAGTCAAGTCATGTAATTTCCTTGTTTTTATTTGAGTCTTAATCATGTAATTTTCCCTTTATTTGAGTCATGTACCTAGGTTAGAAAGTCATTTTCCTAAGTCATGTGTCATTATGTTGGTTCATTAGGCTATTGGGCCCAAATAGTGGGCTAGGCCCAAGGGCGCCCCTCCCTTGGAGTATTTGGTCATTATGTCAGTTGTCAGGGTCAGTATGGTCATGTGAAATGTCTTGTGCCTATAAATAGGCCACCCCACTCCTCATATGTAAGAACTAATGCATGAATATTGAATTCCAGAAAAACTCCAAATCCCTCTAGCTTCCTCTCTCAATATCTCTCTCTTTATCCCTCTCTCTCTCTCCCTCCACCCCAATTTTCGGGATTTTCTCTCTCCTCCCCATTCACCCCTCATTAAGACCTCTCCCCTTCCCCATACACTCATTTAACTCCCCCCCCAACCCAAGGTGGCATCCTCCAATCCACACCCCACCTCCCAACCCCCAACTACCCAACACCACTTCCTAAGCACCCCTTCCTCTCCCCAAGGTTGAAGGGGCTCTTCCCTAAGCCCAAATTCGAATTTCCCTCCCCTTGGGCTGTGCCCTTTCATCTCCCCTACCCCCAAGCTCCCAAATTCGCCCCCCACCTCCCCCTTGCTCTCCCCTTGCACATCTCCTCATTCTATCTCTGTTTCAGGCAGTAGAGTTGCAGCGACTTGCAGAGGCAGCCACGATAGTCCCTCATAGATTCAGGTGACAAGGCCTACATTGCTGGAATCGTCTGCGAGTTAGCTTTCCAACAAAGGTGGTCTCGCCAGCTTCCGAGGTCGGAGCTGTACGTAGGAGCCGATCTCCCTCGACTGCGCAGAAGACCCCAGGCAGAGAGCCAGAGCGAGAGTGGAAGCTCGGCCACGGCGAACCGTTTGGGATTCAGAACAAGTGTTCTTCAGTAAAATTCTTCCCTCTCAAGTCCTCTTTCATCCTCAATAAGTAGAGCTGCATTTGGACATCGGCATCTCAAGTTACAAATTTTATACTCCAAGTGTGTCAGGTCAGTTTACAGGAGCCAGAATCGACACCCCTCTACTCATCTGATCGTCCCGGTCTTTTTCGACATCTGCCGACCTCTCCGTTAGTGCCGACAGAAAGAAGACTCGACCACGGTTCCAACGGTTCAGGTCTCGCCTCAATCAGAGCTTGGTAGTGATCGTGCCACCCTCTGTAACCAGCCACACTATTCTGCACCAGACAGAGGCAGAAAGAATCAGTCCGGTTCCAGACTCTGCCCCAGCCAGCAACTACTGTACCAGGCTCAGAAAAAAATTCAGAGATTATCCTTGCTCCGTTAGCAAGCTTTTGGCGCAAGTCTCATCAGGTTCTGAGCTCGGTGGAATTTTTGGCAGCGTCAACATCGACCCCCTGTCCAGAAATACAGAAGAAAGGCAGAACCGGCGGAGCTCGGAAAGTCGGTCCTCTTTGCATAATTCCCCACCCCGCTTGGCCGGCTGAAGGCCCCTCCCTGCGTGGAGGTAGTTTTGGCTGTAATTCACTTAATCCCCACCCTGAGATTCCCCCCTTGCATGGGGTGTAGTTCATGTCATTATTAAGTCGCAGGTTTGAAGCTTCAATCGACGCGGCGTGCGGGTGCATACCCTCGCCTCCCCGCTCGCCCCCGTCTCCGGCCGGAGTCGGCGTCTTCACGCTAGCTAGGTGAGCTCCTGAACATCCCTCATTGCTGTAATGGACTTGCTTAGCTTAGTATTGCTTTAGTTACTCTGTCGGCGGAATGAGAGTGTCCGATTTAAATTGCCACCAAATTGAGTGACCACCGCGGGCGAGTTGTGAGAGCATCCACTTAACCCACACCCTTGGTGTGTTGGCCGCCCACGATTTGGGTATCCTAGGCCCATTTGGGGTTCTTCCCAAGCTAGCCAACCACTGGAGCCTAAAGGTCCCGCCTCGGACCCTCTCCAACATCGCCTAGTCGCCATCGGGTAATAGTGTGCGCCATACGGGTGAGCTCGCTAGTGTGAGTCCGCTGCTCAAACTTGAATGCTTGCAAATAGGTCTAAGGTTGGTTTCACATCATGAAGCCAATCGAGCAAGCTGCCAGGCCAAACATGAAGGCGCTATAGGTCCCAAGCGTAATCTTGAAGAAGGCGCTATAGGTCCCTAGCGCGACCTGAAGAAGGCGCTAGGTTCCCCTAGCGTGATCTCAGACAGAAACGTGGTTGCAGCCGGTCCAACTTCCCGGCGCCGAATTTCTCAAAGTCTTCGATGTTAGCTGTATTCCATGGTTGTAAATCAACGTGTTAGCGTCGTTTTGTCTTCCCTTTCCCTATATATGTACCCCTTTCGTTTGATTAAGCAATGAATCAATGAATTGAAGCATGAATCTATGAGTGTTCTTGAGTGTAGCCCCATGGCTATTCCTTCCAATCTTTGGAAACCCCCTTCGTCCGTTCCTCTGTGGGTGCGAGGCCCAATTCTATTCCCCTGACCCTCTCCCATTCCCCTTCAATGGAGGATGATCGAAGCCCCGGGTGCATCGGCTCTGAGACGGGGTCGAGTGTGAGGCTCCATTCGGAGCTTTGATCTTCTTCCAACCACGATTCCACCTCCCCATCTCTGCCAAAGGTGTTGTTACGATCTGGATGGAGCTGGGCTGCACCGTACCTGCGATGGGTTCGGGTGTGAGGCCCCAGCCAAGCCTCTTCAAGGCCCTAACATCATCTACGTCCACCCTCCTTCCCTTGCCGTTCACCCCCACACCCACCTTCACAAAAGTTATCCTAGATAGGATTTGCTTGGTTTGATTTCGTTTTAAGCATCCCCCGTGTGTTCTCTATCCTCCTGTGTGTTGTCCCCTTGTGTTTTGATCCCCTAGAGTCATCCACGGGAGCCCCAACGTCGAGGTTCTTTATTCTGCTGCTGTCTGTGAACGCGCGTAAACGATATAGCGCGTTCTCCAGAACGCGCGTAATGGGTATAGCACGACTATGATCAGAAGAAAGAAGAAGACCCCCCACTTCTGTCCCGCATCAACTTGGTATCAGAGCTTAGGGAACCAGGCTGTTCTCACAGACTGGGATCTTGAGCTACGAGGTTTGAGGATGAACCTTTCCAAGTGGAGGGGTTTTGATGGGAATCAAGCCAGCCGTCAAGCCGAAGCAAATCGAGCAAGCTGCCAGGCCAAACATGAAGGCGCTATAGGTCCCTAGCGCAATCTTGAAGAAGGCGCTATAGGTCCCTAGTGCGACCTGAAGAAGGCGCTAGGTTCCCCTAGCGCGATCTCAGGCAGAAACGTGGTTGCAGCCAGTCCAACTTCCCGGCGCCGAATTCCTCAAAGTCGTCGATGTTAGCTGTCTTCCATGGTTGTAAATCGACGTGTTAGCATCGTTTTGTCTTCCCTTTCCCTATATATGTACCCCGTTCATTTGATTAAGCATATAATGAATGAATGAAATCGAAGTATGAGTGTTCTTGAGTGTAGCCCATGGCTATCCCTCCAAAACTTTGGAAACCCCCCTTCCTCCGACCCTCTCTGGGTGCGAGGCCCAATTCTGTCCCTCTGATCCTCTCCTTTTCCCCTTCAATGGAGGATGATCGAAGCCCCGTGTGCATCGGCTCTGAGACGGGGTCGAGTGTGAGGCTCCATTCGGAGCTTTGATCTTCTTCCAACCATGATTCCACCTCCCCATCTCCGCCAAAGGTGTTGTTACGATCTGGATGAAGCTCGGCTGCACCGTACCTGTGATGGGTTCGGGTGTGAGGCCCCAGCCAAGCCTCTTCAAGGCCCTAACATCATCTACGTCCACCCTCCTTCCCTTGCCGTTCACCCCCACACCCACCTTCACAAAAGTTATCCTAGATAGGATTTGCTTGGTTTGATTTCGTTTTAAGCATCCCCCGTGTGTTCTCTATCCTCTTGTGTGTTGTCCCCTTGTGTTTTGATCCCCTAGAGTCATCCACGGGAGCCCCAACGTCGAGGTTCTTCATTCTGCTGCTGTCTGTGAACGCGCGTAAACGATATAGCGTGTTCTTCAGAACGCGCGTAATGGGTATAGCGTGACTATGAGCAGAAGGAAGAAGGAGACCCCCCACTTCCGTCCTGCATCAAATTGGTATCAGAGCTTAGGGAACCAGGCTGTTCTCACAGACTGGGATCTTGAGCTACGAGGTTCGAGGATGAACCTTTACAAGTGGAGGGGTTTTGATGGGAATCAAGCCAGCCGTCAAGCCGAAGCCAATCGAGCAAGCTGCCAGGCCAAACATGAAGGCGCTATAGGTCCCAAGCGCAATCTTGAAGAAGGCGCTATAGGTCCCTAGCGCGACCTGAAGAAGGCGCTAGGTTCCTCTAGCGCGATCTCAGATTGAAACGTGGTTGCAGCCGGTCCAACTTCCCGGCGCCGAATTCCTCAAAGTCTTCGATGTTAGCTGTCTTCCATGGTTGTAAATCAACGTGTTAGCGTCGTTTTGTCTTCCCTTTCCCTATATATGTACCCCTTTCGTTTGATTAAGCAATGAATCAATGAATTGAAGCATGAATCTATGAGTGTTCTTGAGTGTAGCCCCATGGCTATTCCTCCCAATCTTTGGAAACCCCCTTCGTCCGTTCCTCTGTGGGTGCGAGGCCCAATTCTATTCCCCTGACCCTCTCCCATTCCCCTTCAATGGAGGATGATCGAAGCCCCGGGTGCATCGGCTCTGAGACGGGGTCGAGTGTGAGGCTCCATTCGGAGCTTTGATCTTCTTCCAACCACGATTCCACCTCCCCATCTCCGCCAAAGGTGTTGTTACGATCTGGATGGAGCTCGGCTGCACCGTACCTGCGATGGGTTCGGGTGTGAGGCCCCAGCCAAGCCTCTTCAAGGCCCTAACATCATCTACGTCCACCCTCCTTCCCTTGCCGTTCACCCCCACACCCACCATCACAAAAGTTATCCTAGATAGGATTTGCTTGGTTTGATTTCTTTTTAAGCATCCCCCGTGTGTTCTCTATCCTCCTGTGTGTTGTCCCCTTGTGTTTTGATCCCCTAGAGTCATCCACGGGAGCCCCAACGTCGAGGTTCTTCGTTCTGCTGCGGTCTGTGAACGCGCGTAAATGATATAGCGCGTTCTCCAGAACGCGCGTAATGGGTATAGCGCGACTATGATCAGGAGAAAGAAGAAGACCCCCCACTTCCGTCCCGCATCAGTTTTTGGGCCTGGGTCGGGTCCATTTGACGAACAAGGGATGAGAGGTGGGCCATGAGATTGGCCTGATCTTTAGATTGGTCAGAGGGACCACGGGAAGATGGGCCCGTATGGGAAGAGGATTCCACACGGGAATAGGAGGATGTGGAAGAAGGAGATAGGACTAATGCAAGACTCATGTAGGATAATGGAACTAGACAATGGACACACAAAATGGGCTAACCGAAATGGGCATATCAACAAAAGCCTATATGGATGATGAGGGAAATGCAACACAAACACCACAAATGGGCTTGGACAAGACCAAACAACACAATCAATATGAGAGTTTTCACCCAAGTCAAACAAATTAATATGATGGGAATTTTTATTCTCCAAAGTTTTGATGGGCCTTTTAATGTTTTAAATTAAGCACAATTCCCTCAAGATATGAATCCTATGGGAATAAGGCCCAAACTTTGGGTTGACTAAGGTTAACTCCCTCCAACGTATGTAAAATGCAAGCCTAAGGAATGGAAAGGTACAACCGGCCCGACGTCCGTGTGGGAATCCACGGCTCACGGGGACTTACGGAGGTCCCGGATAAGATCACCTAATCGACTCCAAGGAATATGGAAGCGAGAGGGTCACTTACCAAGGTAGGTATGCAGCTATGATATGCAATGCATGATCCTATGTGCACCGGAGTGCATGCAATTTCTAGCCTAGATACTAATAATCAATATGAGAATAATAGTATGAATGTGCACTGCAACAGAGAGGAGAACAGACAACACTCAGAAACTCTGAGATATGATAAAATAATGGACTATAGAGGGGTGCCTCGGGATGCGTACATGAGCGCCGGTCACGGTCTTATGCGGACCGCTATAATTTGTACGCGGTCTGTTCAAGACCGCCTTAAGCCAGGGAGCAAAAAATAACAGGAACAGAAATGGAAAACTTGAGAAAACCTGAACAACGATAGAACAATGATGAACAGAAGCAAGTAATAGAACACACAACACGATTGCCACTAGATGTCCCACCGTGATCGCCAAAAAAATAGAGTTGTAGATATTTTAATGTGGCGTGTAGTGCTATGTGTGAACAATGATCCACAAAATAATATCTATCAAAGACAATCTCACCTCAAGAAAATCAGAGCATAGAAGCAAGGAATGGAGAAGACTAAGCTAGACACACACGCTAGACACAGAATATGCAATAAGTAAAAGGAGGAAAAGAAACACGTGCCATAGGCACGGAACAATCTATGAAATAAAGTTACCAGAACTATCAAGAGGTAATATATCAAAGATGAAGTCATGATCGCCACCAAGGCCAGTAACATAGAGGGACCGAGTTACATACCTTGGAAAGGGTGAGTGGATCTGCACTCGCGAGTGGGGACCATCTGGCATAGGAATAACGCGATCGGTCGAAGTCCATGACTGAGTAGAAACGGTCGGATGGAGACCGCGGCCATTACCTAGAAACCAGATCGTGGGGTTTTGAATCCTCCCTCCCTTTCAGCCAGCCAAAAGGGAGGGGCCTCGTGCTGGATGTGCTGTAAACCTGCAGAGAAGAGTGAAATACACAAAAAATAGACCCAATTAGACTTAGAGGAAGTGCAATATCTATAGAACCATGATAACTAAAACACATAAAGGATGGTAAAATACCTGGGGTTGGTGGTTTTTAACCCCTGTGGGGCGTGAAAACAATAGGTGGGAGTGTGTGAATATGATGTGAATGCCAAGAACGTGAGATAACAGAGAAGGGACAATGCTATGAGCATGATGAAATGGAGAGAAACACTAAGAGAGAAGAACACTTAAACTATGAAAACCCAAATACTCCTTGGACCAAACTTGCTTAGAACGTGGAAGGCAAAGCTCCCTGGCTGAGGAACGCTCCAAAATTCGACAGCACTTCGACGCGAACGTCCAAAAATCCCCCCCCAAGGTGAGGCAAAAGATGTTCTATTTATAGACTTCCCCATAAACCCTAGGTTGAGCTAAGGGGATAAAGGCAAAAATTAGGGTTCCAAAAGAGATAATTTGGCAAGATAATCAAAGAATAATCTCTTGGAAGAGTCCTGCACCCTCCTGGTGCATTATCTCCATCGAACATAGAGCCGCAAAGCCTTCCCGACCGAAAAAAATGGAGCTCGGGTGACACAGGGTTCTGTCCTGCTAACACGGTTTATCGCAGGTCTGCGACTGTGTGACGCGGTCTAGGAAAAACTGCTACTGTATGAGATAAGATCAAAGCCTGTGTTGAAGCCAACGGCCACAGTGTTGACACTGCTGAAGGACTAACGCGGTCTTAAACCAACCGCTAAAGGGTGATGCGGCTATGGGATGACCGCGTATAGGGAAGAACATGCCAAGGAAAGAATGACTCAGAACAAACCTCATATAGGGAGTAAGAGGCTGGAAGATGGAAGAAACAAGCTTAGAATGCTATCAAGAGAAGCCCCAGCACAACGGGTAACTTGGGACATCATTAAGCGAATAAGAGAAAGACTCGACTTGCGGGCATAAAATGGGTGTCAACACATGTGTTTACAAGAAGGTCATGGGGAGCTCTGTGACCTTTTTGGTCCTATATGTCGATGACATCTTACTCATTGGGAATGATGTAGGGATGTTGACATCAACTAAGTCTTGGTTGTCCAAGACCTTCTCCATGAAGGATTTGGGGCAAGCATCCTATGTGCTCAGCATAAAGATCTACATAGATAGATCTAAAAGGATGCTAAGATTATCCCAATCAATGTACATAGACACTATCCTCAAAAGGTTTAGGATGGAAAATTCCAAGAGAGGTCTCATTCCCATGAGACATGGAATTTGCCTATCTAAGGGGATGAGCCCTAAAACATCTTAGGAGGTGGCACACATGAATAAGGTACCCTATGTTTTGGCCATAGGGTCAATCATGTATACAATGCTATGTACACGTCTTGATGTTGCTAATGCTTTGAGCATTGTCAGTAGATATCAGGTAAATCCAGGCGAGGAGCATTGGAAGGCAGTAAAGGGCATCCTTAAGTACTTGCGGAGAACTAAGGATATTTTTCTACTTTATGGAGGAGAGGACCTACAACTTAAAGCTTACACAGGCTCTAGTTTCCAGTCTGTTACCCCCTCCTGGAATGAATGTCTGAATATGATAGCTTTTGATGATGACCAAACACTATATGTAAATATATATATTGTCTTTGAAGTGTTCTAGCATAAAGAGTCTTGAAAAGCTCAACATCCTATTGAGGTCTTGGAGGTAAGAAGGTTAAAGAACAACCTAAATGAGTAAGTCTCTTGAACTCAAATTGCAAGGCTACATCTAATTCATAAGTTATGTCTTTACAGGGCAAGGAACGTGCCTAAGTGCTTAAGGAACTCAAGGACGGTCGGTGAGATCAACCTCAACTTATTGGCCCTTGATCTTGTGGTTTGAAGTTCATTATTTTTGATCTCAAGGGTTAAAATTGGGTTGGATCTTATCTAAGCCTAAATGAATTGGGTTTTCTTTTTCATGACTTTGAAACATTCCATTTGATGTTTTGGAACCCAGCTTGAAACCCCTTGGCTTGACTTTTGGACTTAGTGTAGTTTCCACTGTATTCTTGGAAGTTCAAGGACAAGGGTCGACCCCTGGTAGTAATTTTTTTTTTCACCCGGTGGTTCCTTCTACACACCTGCTAGGGTCGACCCCAAGGGTCGACCCACTCACGCGAGGGTCGACCCAAAGGGTCGATCCCTGAGAGTCTTATTTTTTACCCGCACGGGAGGGTCACGAGGGTCGACCCCAAGGGTCGACCGATTGGTTCTAGCTCTTTAAACCTCCCATGAGGGTCGACCCTTTCCGGTCCGGGGCGGCGCCGTCAAATACCACCTTCGTGTAGGCGCGCCAAAAGTCTTCTAAATCCGGTCTAAATGCCCCAAATCACTCCAGGATATGTAGATCTGGTCCCTAGGCTGTCTCTCGACCATCCTAAACATATATAACATCTTGTTGGGTTGTAAACCCTAAGGGAATTCGGAGAGAGATCTGAAGTGTTATTGTTCTAACCTTTGTGAGTGTAGGTTCGCAGCAGCAGCTCAAGGGGCTTCTTCCACCTTGATCTGAAGCGTTTGTAAAGAGAAGAAGCTTGAATCAAGCCTCTAAACTATCCCTAACAGGAAGCTACGTGGGAAATCAAGGCTGCAACACCATTCGTGCACCATTGCTCCAGTCTTCCTTCAAGATCAATCTTCCTCCTGTAGAAGCACCAAACTACCTTCGGAGAAACAAAAGGGGGAGCTCCAACCACGATAAATCATTCTTCACTCCTTATTCTCAGAATCATTTAGTTTGAACTTAAACATTTGTTTTAAAACTTGAATCAGATTCTTGTGTGTGGTGTTCGTGTTCGAAAACACGAACGTGTGTGCGTGTGTGTGTGTGGCAGCCCATATCGGGTGCCGTGTGTATGTGTTTGCTGGTTTACACAACGTGTGTGTGCGGCTCACTTCATAGTGAAATCTTAGTCCTCACATGTGAGGGGTGGACGTAGGGGACACTTCAGTGTACCCGAACCACCTAAAAACTCCGTGTGTTACTTGTGGTTTGATTTTCCGGATTCATTGTCTAGTGGGCTTCACGGTGAGTCGTACACCACTTCCTTCATCAAACACCTACCCTTATCCACAGGCATTCACAAGTGTGATCATGTTCGAGTGAGACCAAGTGCTTGTGTGTTTAATTAACAAAGTTTCCACTTGGAAGAAATTTTTAATTGGCCAATCAATTCACCCCTCCCCTCTTGATTGCCACCGTTCGGGACTCAACATAGCCAGATCCAGATGACTGGAAATCCATATCTGGATTTGTATTCATGTTGAATGGAGGGCAGTCAGTTGGAGAAGTTCTAAACAAGATACGACTGCAGACTCGACGACAGAGGAAAAATATATTGTTGCAGCTGAAACTACTAAGGAAGCCGTCTGGATGAAGAAATTCATCTTGGAACTTGGCATAGTTCCCCAGATATTAGCTCCTATCCTATTATTTTGTGATAATAATGGGGCCATCACCCAGGCAAAAAAACTAAGGTCTCGCCAAAGGTCAAAGCATATTCTGAGGCGCTTCCACCTTATTCGAGAGATTATTGATCGTGGAGATGTGATGGCAGAGCGTATACAGTCTAAAGATAACATAGCAGATCCACTGACTAAGTATTTGACACAGATTGTGTTTGAGTGCCATCGGTATAAGATGGGCCTCAAAGTTGTGGACAATCGGTTGTAGTTCAAGTGGGAGATTGTTAGTATTGCGTGTCTGTTGTACCCAGACTATTTCCTAGCCAAAATACCCAGAAATAAGGGCTCAGGCATTTCCCCGAACACCTTCAAGACACGGGCTACCCAGCCCTTTCTACAACCCTGTAGGTCCCTACAGGGGTCCCAACCAACTTTCCGTGACACACGGTGACACAAGCAATTGTCCGGGGTCAACCCCGGCAACTCTCATACGGGCCTTGCCCGTACCCGACATGGCCACCCGGGCCATCCCGGGGACACTTCGACTACAAGTCACGCCACGTGGCACCCAGTGAAAAGGCCAAGGGCCTACTCCGAGACACTTCATTCAACCCTCCAAGGTCAAAGGGAGACCCGAGCAAGTCAACAACTGTAAGACCCCGAATTATTTAATTGAGCCCAATAATTTTTATTAAGCTTTTATTAATTGAGAATAGAATTTTATTGAATTAATAATTGAATTTCGGATTTATTAATATTTAATTCGTTAGAAATAGTATAAGTGAAAATCTGACTACCTTATAAAAATACATAAAAATAGTAAACAAGTTAAGGTCGATGTAGATAACAACTTTTCCTTCTGGCATTAAGCCATTCTAAATCCGTGGTAAGATCTATTTAGAGATTAAGCCCAAAAGTACACACTTTTTGACCCTTACCTAACCTTGGATTAAAACGTGAAATTCGACCTTAATACTCAACCAAATGATCTCAAATCAGTGGCAAATGGAAGGCCACAATGTAAGGAACATTTACCCTCAATCAATTTGGGGTAAACCTAGCCCTAAAACGTGCTGCCGACATAGCTTTGGTCGCATCAAGGATTCCGGCGCCGTTTCTAAACACGTAACTTCCAGCACCGAATACTCCCAACTCCGAAGGCTCCAGAAGCTCCATGACCTATAGAAGCGTAGCTCTTCAAGTCTATTTCGTTTGGTGGCTGTGGGATTCGCTAAAGTTTCAGATCCAAGAAGTTCTTGCTCGATTGGTGAAGGTGTGTCGGCAGGCCGTCGGCTTCCTTCTTCCTTCCTTCTTCCTTCAATTGAGGTAGGAATTCTCAACCAAATTTCGAACATGAATATAGCAAATTGTTCCTCTCGACAAGATCTATCCATTGGGACTGAAAGCCCTAATTTTTATCAGGTATCTAAGGAGATATCGTGGGTTTTCTCAGGTGCTGTCAAGCTGTTCTTCATTCTAGGGTTTCGAGTTCTCTCTTCAATTTGAGGTAGGTTTAACAGGCCAAACTCTAATTAACTTATATGATGAAATCAACATGTTATTTGCTTTCATTTAACGTAGAAAGCCCCAATTTTAATTGAGCATGCTTGGAGAATTTCGATTTTTAGTGAGAGCATGTCTAGAACTTAATTTATTTTGTGACCCTTAGAGTTAGAGCTTGATTACGGGCTGATTTCGAGTTAGATAACTTGATCCACATATAGCTTATAATACATGGTTGGATTCAGCATCAAGTCAGCTTTCTTTTGACACCAAAAGCTCCAAATTCCGTTGTGTATGTTGGGAGAATTTTAAGATTTAGTAACAGCATGTCAAGGATTAGGTCTTCATGTGATCTTCATAGAATATGTTAAGATTTAATTGATTTTTGTTGGAATTAGTGTTTCAAATTGCTTGTTTTATGACCCTAGTATGTATATTACTCACCCTAGATCATGTGGTTAAGATCCCAACTCAATTGGACCTCAATTGGGTGAGTTTATGCGTTTTCCGGAGCAAAGGCCATTTCTGTTCTTGCGGGGGTCGACCCCTAGGGTCGACCCATTTTCTGGGTGATTTGGCAGGCCCGAGGGTCGACCCCAGGGGTCGACCCATCCAGCCCCTACATAGGGTCGACCCCTGGGGTCGACCTATGCGGCCAGGGTGTAGGGGTCGACCCCTGGGGTCGACCCATACAGCCAAAATGTGGGGGGTCGACCCCAGGGGTCGACCCATCTAGCAGGCAGACCCCAGTTTTGCAGGGGTCGACCCCAGTGGTCGACCCATGCACTAGAAACTCAGTTTTCATCGTTTTGCGACCCGTGGATCGATCCAGATCATTAGGGGATCGACCTAATTTACTTAGACCTATTGAAAAGTATATACTGGAAGAACCAGTGACCTATTCATGCACCTTATGATTTCAAATTGCTTTGGTTCCTATGTTCTATCATGATGTAAAAACATGCCATTCATCATCTTAATTGCAATATATACAATGGTTAAATAAAAACCCACATAATTAGTGGTTAATGGTGTAACTAAATCTCTGTTAATACATGCTATTTCCTTCCTGTACAAGCTTGTTCCTTTACCTTATCACCTTGAATTAGCTTTTTGGCAATTGTCTTAATGCAAATGATAATGGATAATCTTTGATATATTAACTTGGTGATTAGGATTAAATGGATTGTTAAGTTGCTGTTTTAGTCACTATTACTCCAGTAGAATGTATTACTTACACACTTGAATGGTATATTGTCAGCCGTTCTTTCTTGACCCCACGGACCAAGCTTTGGTCCAGTTCTTGTAATACGGCACCGGAGTGACCATATCAACCGAGTTTTTGTTTGGAATCCAAGGACATGTTAGTCCTTAAATCTCATACTCTTGACAGAAATTCCTCTGATTGATTGGCCATTAAAATTGACTGAATGTCTGGACGTGTGGGACTTTGGGCCCATAAAAATAAATGCCATCGCATCATAAGGGCCCGGTCTGGTCCTGGGGAGAGCGCCCAAAAAATTACTGAGCCCATGGGATGCTAATGACATGGTGGGGCATTACACCAAAATACTTGCTTGCTTGTTGCGTCTATGACAAACATCTCTTGTTACTTGTTACTTGTTACTTGTTACTTGATCACGGATGAACTCATATTACTTGCTTGTGGCCAATTCCTTACTACTGTCTCTTGTTATATCTCCTGTTGTAAATTCTTGTATCTATTATCCTTGTTAATCATTATCAATTGTATACTTCTTGACCTTGCAAGATCTTTAATTTTGTTTCATTATATCGTCATTATCCTTTTATTGCATTATCCTTTATAGCATGATATTTTAAAAATATAATTAAACTGTTAATCACTTATACCTATCTGTTATTTCCTACTGAGCGTCAGCTCATAGTTGTGTTTTCCCCCTTTCCAGGCTTTTCAGGTGACACGCTTACCGATGGGGAAGGGCAGGAGTGATGTCATGAGTGTGTCAGTTCTAGTGTGTTAGCAGTGTGTTATCTTGCTTTCAGTTGTGTTTTGGAGAGCATTTAGTTTCAGTTATGATTATTGAGTTTTAGTGGTTGTTATTCCAGTTGTAATAAGTTGAATTTGAGGTTATTGTATCAGTTGTGGTTGGTTATTGATCATTTAGTATTTCCATCTTGTAACACTTGTGTATTGTTTTAGATAGATCTCTCTCTTGTCAGCTCGTTCACGACTGTACGTCCCGATATTTCGTGTCAGGGCGTGACAGTTTAGTTGGTATCAGAGCCCTAGGTTTCACATTCCTAGGTTCCCTAAGTTTTAGGTTTTCTTGCATTGCATCCCAATAACCGGTATATCAAAAGGTGTTGTCCGAACGTTAGGCTACGCCTATCGGGAAGGTCGCACACTTGCGCGAGTGGTCTTCGGACCGATTACCTCCGCCAGGTACCGAGTTTTTGGTCGTGTCTAGGTGCATTAGATCCCTAACCTTGTAAAAGTCTAGGACCTGACCTGGTGAGAATGGGTAGAAACTTGGGTTAAGATCGTTTCTTAATCGTGTAATTATTTATCTTGATTAAACCTAAGTAATCTATTTCTCGTGTAGATGGCAGCCGATCGTGCTGAATGGAGGAACCTACAGCGCACGGTTCAAGGCCTTACTCAGGCCCTTCAACAGGTAGCTCAGGCAGGAGCAGCATAGCATGGCACCGGTGATCTATATCGGAACTTCCGCGGAATGAATCCGCCTAGATTCGCTGGTTTGACTGACCCCGACCAAGCCGAGCACTGACTAGATGAGATGGGGAGAATCTTTGAAGTTATGCAATGCACCAACCAGGAGCGTGTCCTTTTGTCCACATTTCAACTGGAACGTGATGCACGTACTTGGTGGGATTCTATCAAGGCGACTCTGGGTGACCGGCAGGTTACGTGGGAAGAGTTCGAGGAATTCTTTAACAACAAGTATTTTTCTGATAGAGTGCAAGAGAAGAAAGCGACGGAGTTCGCGGCCCTGAAACAGCGAGGTTTGTCCGTGGCAGAGTATGAGGCTCAATTTGCATGGCTTTCTCGATATGCTACACATCTTATTTCCACCGAGAGAATGAAGGCAAAGCGTTTTCTCAATGGTCTGAAGCTACATTATATTAATCAACTGGCACCGTTGGAGATTTCCACTTATTCCGAGATGGTAAGGAAAGCACAAGTTCTAGAGGATACTCTTGAGATGACGAAGTGGATCCGTGGCACAGGCATGAAGAAGGAACGACCTACGGGTTCCGGGAGTGTCAAACCCGGGTATATCAAGAAGAGGCCCACGAGTGGGTCGAGTTCGTGGACCGGAGCAGGATCATGGAAGGGAAAGATGCCGAAGTATGAAGATAGGAAGCCTGGCCCTATCGTTCCATACATGGGCGTTTGCAAGTTTTGTAATAATCCTGGCCACAGGGTGGAGGATTGCTGGCACAAGCTAGGCGCATGTCTGCGATGTGGAAGCAAGGAGCACCGTATCTCTGATTGCCCTCGTATGTCTGAGCAAGCTACCCCGACAAAACCGCAAGTCTTCAAGAAACCACAAGGCAAGCTCCAAGCTCTGCATGCTGAGGAAGCGGGAACAATCGAGGATGGTGGACTCGTCGAAGGTACACTTATTATACTCGACAAGCCAGCATTTGTTCTCTTTGATACTGGTGCAACGCATTCTTTTATTTCTCAAAAATTTGCAAAGTCGTTATCTGTGGAACCCATTTTGATGAATTCTCCATTAGTTATATCAACTCCTATTGGTTCTGGAGCGGCTATTTAATATTACTATCCTTCTAGTAAGGTTATTATTGATGAACGGAACTTTCCAGCCGACTTAGTTTGCATGGATATGAAGGATTATGATGTAATCCTTGGAGCAGATTGGTTGGCCAGGTATGAGGCTAGTGTTCACTACAGTTCTAGCTCAGTGTCTTTTACTAGGCACCCGAGACTTTCTTTTGTGGGAGTTAAGCACCATAACTCCGTATCCCTTATCTCGGCTCTTCGAGCTGATAAGCTGATGAGACGTGGATGTGAGGCTTTTCAGGCCTTTGTCTGTGCAACCCCTGAGCAGCAGATTGAGATCAAGGACATTCCTGTTGTCCAAGATTTTCCTGATGTCTTTCCAGAGGAACTACCAGGACTTCCGCCCGAGCGGGAAGTTATCTTTTCTATTGATCTTATCCCTGGCACATCTCCTATCTCCAAGGCTGCTTATCGTATGTCTCCTGCGGAACTGAGAGAGTTAAAGCAACAGTTGTTGGAACTACTCGAGAGGGGTTTCATTCGTCCTAGTACTTCTCCGTGGGGAGCCCCTGTGTTATTCATCAGGAAGAAAGATGGTTCAATGAGGTTGTGCATTGATTATCGGCAAATAAACCAGCAGACTGTCAAGAATAAATATCCATTGCCGTGGATTGATGAGTTATTTGACCAGATAGCAGGAGCTCAATATTTCTCTAAGATCGATCTTCGATCTGGATATCACCAGTTGCGGATTAAGGAAGATGATATCTATAAATCAGCTTTCCGCAGCAGGTATGGTCATTTTGAATTTGTCGGTATGCCTTTTGGTCTAACGAATGCTCCAGCAGCTTTCATGCAGTTGATGAACAATGTATTTCGGCCCTATCTTGATCAATGGGTCGTGGTCTTTATTGATGACATCTTGATCTATTCCAAGAGTGAAGTGGAGCATGCTGAACATCTGAGGACGGCATTGCAATTATTGAGAGATCATCAACTTTATGCCAAGTTCAGTAAGTGTGAATTCTGGCTGCAAGAGGTGTCATTTCTAGGACATATCATTACGAAGAACGGTATTTCTGTTGATCCTTCGAAGGTCGAGGCAGTGAAGAATTGGGAACAGCCTACCAGTGTGACAGAAGTTAGAAGTTTTCTAGGCCTGGCAGGTTATTATCGAAGATTTATTCAAGATTTCTCTAAGATTACGGTACCTATGACAAGATTAACCCGCAAGGAGAACAAGTTTGATTGGTCAGATGATTGTCAGCGAAGCTTTCAGACTCTGAAGGAGTGTTTGACTACTGCACCTGTTTTGGCTTTACCTTCTGGTGAAGGAGGATTTGTTGTTTATACTGATGCTTCAGGTATTGGCTTAGGCTGTGTACTCATGCAGCATGGGAAGGTGATTGCCTATTCCTCTAGGCAGTTGAGGAAGCACGAAGAGAATTATCCTGTTCATGATTTGGAACTTGCTGCAGTCGTGTTTGCTTTGAAGATATGGAGGCATTACTTGTATGAAGAAACCTTTACAGTGTTTTCAGATCATAAGAGTTTGAAGTATTTATTTTCTCAGAAGGAACTCAACATGAGACAGCGGAGATGGTTGGAGTACTTGAAAGACTTCGACTTCTCGATTGAGTATCATCCTGGCAAAGGTAATGTTGTGGCAGATGCATTAAGCCGAAAGCCGGCAGCTAGATTGTCAAGTCTCATGTTACAAGAATGGAGATTGTTGGAACAATTATCTAGTCTGGATCTTAATATTGACAATGATCGGGTCTTGATTGCTCAGATTCAACTTAAACCTGAATTATTGATAGAGATCGAGTCCTTGCAAGATAATGATCCCGAGTTGGTAGAGATCAAGGGAAGCTTGAGCAGCAGACTTGACTTCATGTTGGCTAATGATGGTAGATTATTATTTAAAGGCAGAACTTGTGTCCCGGATGAGGCTACAATAAAGAACAAAATTCTTGAGGAAGCTCATAGATCTAGATATACCATTCACCCTGGAGGCACTAAGATGTACCGAGATTTGAAAAGGTCCTTTTGGTGGCCGAATATGAAAAGAGAAGTTGCAGATTTTGTGAGTAGATGCTTAGTATGTCAACAAGTTAAGGCCGAACATTTCAGACCGGCAGAGAAACTGAAACCACTCGACATACCCTAATGGAAGTGGGAAAGCATCAGCATAGATTTCATTATGGGTCTACCTAAGACTCGTGGTAGATTTGATGTGATATGGGTGATTATCGATCGATTGACAAAGTCGGCTCATTTCTTACCAATTAAGTCCAAGTGGACGATTGATGTATTGGCTGCTTTGTATATAAAGGAAGTGGTGAGATTGCATGGTATTCCAGTGAATATAGTATCTGATCGAGACCCCAGATTTACTTCACATTTCTGGAAGGGACTACAAGAGTCTTTGGGTACTCGTCTGAATTTCAGTACTGCTTTTCATCCACAGACAGATGGACAGACTGAAAGAACCAATCAGATAGTGGAAGATATGCTGCGAGCTTGCATGATTGATTTCGGTGGTAATTGGAGTGAGCATTTGGCATTAATTGAATTCGCCTACAATAACAGCTATCAGTCTAGTATTCAGATGGCTCCTTTTGAAGCACTATATGGTAGAAGTTGTCGTTCCCCGTTGTGTTGGGACGAGGTAGGTGAGAAACAGTGGCTTGGACCAGATCTTGTTTCGGAATCATCACAGAACATCCGTATTATCCGAGACCGGTTACAAGTAGCCCAGTCAAGACAGAAGAGTTATGCCGACAACAGGAGAAGAGCACTGGAATTTCAGGTTGGCGAGCATGTGTTCTTAAAGGTCTCTCCGACGAGAGGGATCCGAAGATTTGGCATTCATGGCAAGCTGAGTCCGAGGTACATTGGTCCATTCGAGATTCTAGATAGAGTGGGAGAGGTGGCATACAAATTGGCTTTACCACCGCATTTGTCTGGCATACACAATATTTTCCATGTGTCTATGTTACGGAAATATGTGTACGGTCCCACTCATATCATTCAGCAGGTGGATTTTGAACTGAAGGAAGATTTGACCTATGAGGAAAGACTTGTCAAAATTCTGGACCGGAAGCAACAGCAACTCCGGAATCGTTCGATACCGATGGTCAAGATTCAGTGGAGTTGGCGTGGGACCAAAGAAGCTACATGGGAGTCTGAAGAGACTATGCGGAAGCGGTATCCCGACCTATTCTAGGTGAGCGATCTTTTCCCCTACTCTCAGTTTTGGTGCAGTGAATTTGGAGGACCAAATTCCTTTAAGTAGGGGAGGGTGTAAGACCCCAAATTATTTAATTGATCCCAATAATTTTTATTAAGCTTTTATTAATTGAGAATAGAATTTTATTGAATTAATAATTGAATTTCGGATTTATTAATATTTAATTCGTTAGAAATAGTATAAGTGAAAATCCGACTACCTTATAAAAATCCATAAAAATAGTAAACATGTTAAGGTCGATGTAGATAACAACTTTTCCTTCTGACATTAAGCCATTCTAAATCCGTGGTAAGATCTATTTAGAGATTAAGCCCAAAAGTACACACTTTTTGACCCTTACCTAACCTTGGATTAAAATGTGAAATTCGACCTTAATACTCAACCAAATGATCTCAAATCAGTGGCAAATGGAAGGCCACAATGTAAGGAACATTTACCCTCAATCAATTTGGGGTAAACCTAGCCCTAAAACGTGCTGCCGACATAGCTTTGGTCGAGTCAAGGATTCCGGCGCCGTTTCTAAACATGTAACTTGCAGCACCGAATACTCCCAACTCCGAAGGCTCCAGAAGCTCCATGACCTATAGAAATGTAGCTCTTCAAGTCTATTTTCGTTTGGTGGCTGTGGGATTCGCTGAAGTTTCAGATCCAAGAAGTTCTTGCTCGATTGGTGAAGGTGTGTCGGCAGGCCGTCGGCTTCCTTCTTCCTTCCTTGTTCCTTCAATTGAGGTAGGAATTCTCAACCAAATTTCGAACATGAATATAGAAAATTGTTCCTCTCGACGAGATCTATCCATTGGGACTGAAAGCCCCAATTTTTATCAGGTATCTAAGGAGATATCGTGGGTTTTCTCAGGTGCTGTCAAGCTATTCTTCATTCTAGGGTTTCGAGTTCTCTCTTCAATTTGAGGTAGGTTTAACAAGCCAAACTCTAATTAACTTATATGATGAAATCAGCATGTTATTTGCTTTCATTTAGCGTAGAAAGCCCCAATTTTAATTGAGCATGCTTGGAGAATTTTGATTTTTAGTGAGAGCATGTCTAGAACTTAATTTATTTTGTGACCCTTAGAGTTAGAGCTTGATTACGGGCTGATTTCGAGTTAGATAACTTGATCCACATATAGCTTATAATACATGGTTGGATTCAGCATCAAGTTAGCTTTCTTTTGACACCAAAAGCCCCAAATTCCGTTGTGTATGTTGGGAGAATTTTAAGATTTAGTAACAGCATGTCAAGGATTAGGTCTTCATGTGATCTTCATAGAATAGGTTAAGATTTAATTGATTTCTATTGAATTAGTGTTTCAAATTGCTTGTTTTATGACCCTAGTATGTATATTAATCACCGTAGATCATGTGGTTAAGATCCCAACTCAATTGGACCTCAATTGGGTGAGTTTATGCGTTTTCCGGAGCAAAGGCCGTTTCTGTTCTTGCGGGGGTCGACCCATTTTCTGGGTGATTTGGCAGGCCCGAGGGTCGACCCCAGGGGTCGACCCATCCAGCCCCTGCATAGGGTCGACCCCTGGGGTCGACCCATGCTGCCAAGGTGTAGGGGTCGACCCCTGGGGTCGACCCATACAGCCAAAATGTGGGGGGTCGACCCCAGGGGTCGACCCATCTAGCAGGCAGACCCCAGTTTTGCAGGGGTCGACCCCAGTGGTCGACCCATGCACCAGAAACCCATTTTTCATCGTTTTGCGACCCGTGGATCGATCCGGATCATTAGGGGATCGACCTAATTAACTTAGACCTATTGAAAAGTATATACTGGAAGAACCAGTGACCTATTCATGCACCTTATGATTTCAAATTGCTTTGGTTCCTATGTTCTATCATGATGTAAAAACATGCCATTCATCATCTTAATTACAATATACACAATGGTTAAATAAAAACCCACATAATTAATGGTTAATGGTGTAACTAAATCTCTGTTAATACATGCTATTTCCTTCCTGTACAAGCTTGTTCCTTTACATTATCACCTTGAATTAGCTTTTTGGCAATTGTCTTAATGCAAATGATAATGGATAATCTTTGATATATTAACTTGGTGATTAGGATTAAATGGATTGTTAAGTTGCTGTTTTAGTCACTATTACTCCAGTAGAATGTATTACTTACACACTTGAACGGTATACTGTCAGCCGTTCTTTCTTGACCCCACGGACCAAGCTTTGGTCCAGTTCTTGTAATACGGCACCGGAGTGACCGTATCAACCGAGTTTTTGTTTGGAATCCAAGGACATGTTAGTCCTTAAATCTCATACTCTTGACAGAAATTCCTCTGATTGATTGGCCATTAAAATTGACTGAATGTCTGGACGTGTGGGACTTTGGGCCCATAAAAATAAATGCCATCACATCATAAGGGCCCGGTCTGGTCCTGGGGAGAGCGCCCGAAAAATTACTGAGCCCATGGGATGCTAATGACATGGTGGGGCATTACACCGAAATACTTGCTTGCTTGTTGCGTCTATGACAAACATCTCTTGTTACTTGTTACTTGTTACTTGTTACTTGATCGCGGATGAACTTATATTACTTGCTTGTGGCCAATTCCTTACTTCTGTCTCTTGTTATATCTCCTGTTGTAAATTCTTGTATCTATTATCCTTGTTAATCATTATCAATTGTATACTTCTTGACCTTGCAAGATATTTAATTTTGTTTCATTATATCGTCATTATCCTTTTATTGCATTATCCTTTATGGCATGATATTTTAAAAATGTAATTAAACTGTTAATCACTTATACCTATCTGTTATTTCCTACTGAGCGTCAGCTCATAGTTGTGTTTCCCCCCTTTCCAGGCTTTTCAGGTGACGCGCTTACCGATGGGGAAGGACAGGAGTGATGTCATGAGTGTGTCAGTTCTAGTGTGTTAGCAGTGTGTTATCTTGCTTTCAGTTGTGTTTTGGAGAGCATTTAGTTTCAGTTATGATTATTGAGTTTTAGTGGTTGTTATTCCAGTTGTAATAAGTTGAATTTGAGGTTATTGTATCAGTTGTGGTTGGTTATTGATCATTTAGTATTTCCATCTTGTAGCACTTGTGTATTGTTTTAGATAGATCTCTCTCTTGTCAGCTCGTTCACGACTGTACGTCTCGATATTCCGCGTCGGGGCGTGACAACAACAGGCTTTGGAGGCCCGTAGTACGCGTGTACGGCTCACACACACGTGTTCGACATTCTGCCGAATACCTTGTGGGCGCACACGTTTCAACCCTTCTACACCAACCCACGGGCCACCCCGTGGCTCCAACTCACTAATTGTGTCCTACAACGACCCCCCCAGCAAGTCGGGGCCACCCCCGACCCTCAGACACGTGGCAACGAGCCACTAAACTTAGCTCTCGGGCCAACCCGAGGCTACCCTGCCAACTCGTCGGACATCATGGCACGTAGCACGAGGCAAGGCCCATGGGCCCAAGATGCCTCCTCCCAGCCTCTATGGACTTCTACCCTTGGCCCTAGGCCAAATCCAAGGCCCGTCGGCAACCTATGCGGCTCATTCGGCAACCTGGGGTGTGTCGGGCATTTGCCCGAACACCTTGCGAGCGGCTACTACAACTCAAAGAACAACGGCCCCACGGGCCCATGCCAGCCTCCCGAAGGTCAAAGTCCATCAAAGGACATCCCCAGGCAACACGAGAAGACCCCCGGGGGTCATCCCTCGGGGTTACGGCCAGCCCGGGGCCAGTTCACCCCGGGGCATGGCCGCGCACCCCAGGGAGGGTGAACTCTCTGGGGGCCGCGCCCTCCCTCTAGCCCAGTGGTCCCACGACCCCTCTCAGCCCCAGTTCATCCAATTACGATCCTACGATGCGATTCGTGTGCCGTACCAGTTCGAGAAGGTGACACGCGGACGTGGAAGCGCAAAGCGACAGCACGACGGGCTCGTCCTCAAGTCAACGCGCACAAGTCTCCACAAGCTGCCACATATCCTTCACCCACTTGTCCTTTTATTCCTTAGCCAAATTAAAGAAGAAAAAGGCCAAAGATGAGATTTTATAGGGTGGGGACCAGCCCCCCCTCTCTCTCCTTGCGAACCAGCCTAACCCCCATTCAATTCAAAAAAAAAATTTACTTTTAAAAAAAAAGAAAAAGAAAAAGAAGCCAGCCCGCCTAAACCCTTGGGGGTTTAGGCAGACCAGCCAGGGCGCCCTGGCTGGTCCACGTAAACTGCCATCCGAGGAGGCCCTGGCTGGTCCACGTAAACCTCATTCCCCCCTCTCTCAGTTCCGTAACACCCAGTGACTATTCACTTGGGTTTACGCGGACCAGCTCACCCCCCTTAGCTTGTCCGCGTAAACCCCTTGTGACCCTTCAGCTTCCCCTATAAATACCCCTTAGGAGCTCAAGGGGTGGGGCATCTAATACAAGGCATCCAGAGAGATACACAAGATCGTATGGCACCCGGCTGGCACAAGACTTCGAGTGCGGCTCCGAGTAGCGAGCTAAGGAGGATTGTGTGTGGGTGACTTGTTCGGCGGTCTCATACGCCAGGGGTATGTCGTTCGCACTCCCCTCACGCCGTATGTAACCGTCACACGCAAGTCAACAGCCACCGTATGTGAGACGTCATGATACGAGCGGACGTCCCCTCATGCCGAGATTTCCCTTTGCACGCCCGTCGGTCGCAACCACACACGTGCCATGACGTTATGCTCACCCGCAGTGACGAGGCCATGTCCGACCGCTCAATCCGAGTCGCGACCGACCCTTACCCAGATACCGGATCGTATCCCCTCAGTTACCTAGTCATAGGCCCCCGTTAGGCAACGGGGCCGTGGCCCACGTCACGGGAGGAGCTCTCTGTAAATGCAGATGTGTTCATTCATCACGCATCAACCCGGGGACCGACCCACGTGTCGGAATTGTCCCGTGGCATGCGCTAGTTGTACTTTGGCCATTACGGCTTCCCTGTAAAGAAATATATGTCTCAGCACAACACCGCCGATTAGACGAGTGCTCTCGCACCCACGTCCCGACCTTCAGTCTTCTATCTATGCCACTCGACATCTGTGCCTGACACCCTAACCCCCAGTAAACACCCCTCGGTCCATCACGCACCCCTAGCTGATGAATGCCCCCCAGCCCTCCACCCACGGCTTCAGAAACATATATAGACTTTTCTTCAGCATGGAACGAAGGTATTCGGATTCAATCCGATGTAAATAAACACCGGTTGCTTGCGACCGGTGGGGAAAGACGTCCTGTACACGATTCCCGTAATCGCCTACGCACTCGCACCCATGGAACCCCTTCTCTCCACATGTCACCCGATCGCCCAAGCCCACGTGCCGCACCCTGGTGGCGCTTCCCCAGTCAAACCTTGGTTCCATGAGTGATTGTCGAGAGATCGACTGGCATACCCACACCTTGTCCGGTTAACCTTTATCCCGACATTTCCGTGCCATTCGACCATTTTCGACTTTCCGTGAAAGGAGAGTGCCAGATACCACCGTGAGAGGCATGCACCCGTAAGGAGGATACCCGAGATACATCAAACTCTCATATTTTCCTTCCCCGCTGTATTCCTTCCTTCACCCCGAATAATCGGCTTAAAAAAACCCGCACAACAGAGAGGATGGCACGCCCGGTGGGACGTCTCCCGCCTTCCCTCTTTTTAGTAAAGAAAAGTCTGTGCCAGCCCTGAAGCCCGGTGCCCTTTCCCTGTCCTTGCAGAAGAGGCAGAGGAGGGTACTCGTGCGCGCATTCTCCAGTAGCTCCCGGTTCACGTTCTGATCGTCGGGCCGCTCTCGGTGACTGTCAGTGACCGTCGCCTCCGCAGCACTCAGCATTCTAGAAACTATGGCGGCCGTTACTTACGACCCCAACATTATCGCCACTCATCCCCGGGTGGGCTACTTGGTGACGCCGATCGCTTTCGACAGCTTCGCCCCGATTATCGGATCGCCCTACTTTTTGGGGGTGATCCCTGTGGCTGCTTCTCAACCGACTCCAGTTTCTCTAGTGGCCCCTGCGGCCAACCCGCCATGCGCACTCCCAGTGCCGGTGTCCCGCCTGAGCGTCAGGCACGGGACTGTCACCACTGGCCCCTATAGGGCCCCCAGATCAACGTCGGCCCAGGTGAGCCTTAGCTCCCGAGGCCAGCCTCGTCCGAGCTCCAACACAGGCCCCACACCCCGGACTTCGGTCGGCTTCCCAGCCTTTTCCTCGGGTCCTCAACCCTGAGCCGTAGCGAAGCTGGCACCCAACATGGGATCCCTGCCCCGGGTCCACGGCTTCCCAGCCTCTTCCTCGGGTCCTCAACGCCGAGCTGCAGCCAAGCCGGCACCCAACACGGGCTCCCTGCCCCGGGTCCACGACTTCCCAGCCTCTTCCTCGGGTCTTCAACCCCGAGCCGCAGCCAAGCCGGCACTCAACACGGGCTCCATACCCTGGGTCCACGGCTTCCCAGCCTCTTCCTTGGGTCCTCAACCCCAAGCCGCAGCCAAGCCGGTACCCAACACGGGCTCCCTGCCCCGGGTCCATGGCTTCCCAGCCTCTTCCTCGGGTCCTCAACCCCAAGCCGCAGCCAAGCCGGCACCCAACACGGGCACCCTACCCTGGGTCCATGGCTTCCCAGCCTCTTCCTCAGGTCCTCAACCCCGAGCCGCAGCCAAGCCGGCACCCAACACGGGCTCCATGCCCCTGGTCCACGGCTTCCCAGCCTCTTCCTCGGGTCCTCAACCCCGAGCCGCAGCCAAGCCGGCACCCAACACGGGCTCCCTGCCCCGGGTCCACGGCTTCCCAGCACCTCCCTCGGGGCCTCAATCCCGAGCTCCAGCCAAGCCGAAACCCAACACGGGCTCCCTGCCCCGGGTCCACGGCTTCCCAGCACCTTCCTCGAGTCCTCAACCCCGAGCCGCAACCAAGCCGGCACCCAACATGGGCTTTCAGCCCTGGGTCTACGGCTTCTCAGCATTCTCCTCAGGTCTCCAACCCCGAGTCCTAGCAAAGCCGATACCCGACACGGGCTTTCAGCCCCGGGTTTACGGCTCCCTAGCATCTGCATTAGGTTTTCGATCCCGAATCCCAGCAAGGTCGACACTCGACACGGGCTCACAGCCCCGAGTTCGCGGCTTCCCGGTAGTGCACTGAGGACCCTGGTCCCGAGCTCCAGTTGAACCGGCTCTCCCCATGCGTCTCCTACCCAGGGGGCAACGTTCCTCGGCACCTCCCTCGGGTATTCCGACCCGGGCCCGGACTACACCGGCACCTACCACGGGTCCTCAACCCAGGAGCGTCGGCATCCCAGCACTTCCAACGGTGTCACTTTCTGGTGCAAGAGTGTCATCCCGAGCATCGGCAACACTCCTATCGGCGCGGGCGAAGGCCTACACCCGAGTCGCCCAGCCATTGACTCCCGGCGTGGGTTACTTACCCCGGGGGCCGATCCTAGCACTTCGGCCCGACAGCCTCATGCCGCCGGTTGCCCAAGGCCATGTCTTCTCGGTCTACCATCTTGGGGCAGACTCTTCCTCAGCTCCTCAGAAGAAGCATCGCCATGTCCGCAGGAGCAGACGACTCACTGCTGCAACCAGCAACTCCGGCAAGACGATTCTTGTCGGTGATTTACGGATCCGTCTCGATGGGGGTGAACCAATCATACCCCAGGAACAGACCGTTCCCACCATCCCCACCTCCAATCACTTTGACCTCTTGCGTCAAACACGAGAGGACGGGGCAAAGTTTAAAGGAGCAAGTTCCTCGGCAGCAGCCCAGGGGCGCCCACCTCAGCCAGACATGCGGTCTCCCAAGACAACTCATCGGAAAAGTGGCGACAAGGGAGATCAGCAACTTGACCTGAGAAGAATCTGGGTCACCCCAGAAGAAGCTCAAGTTGTTCGAAGGGTGCGTATCATAAACCCCCTGCGAGCGCTCACACGCGGCATCAGACGGGATGCGACTGGCCTCACAGTAGCATCGTCTGACGACGCCCAATAGTCCAATGTTCCCCGCGCAAGCAAGCGGAGGCAAAGGCGAGCCTGTCCTCGGGCCATCCAGCAACCTGTCCAGGGTTCTCCTCCGGTTGACATCGGGAGTGAGCCCCCTCCACAACGCATCTTGGTCTTTGACAGACTAGGGATGCCTGTCCGGCCCGAGCGATACCCACGGAGGAAGCAGACGGCTCGGTTCATCAATGATGCAGTTCGAGTGTTCGCGTGCTACACCACCGGACACCAACCAGACACCCAGTCTGATGACTTGAACCAGCCTCTGTCCCACTTCAGGAGGCCACGCCACCATGCTCCGCCGCCTTCTCCAACAGGTCACATCGACACTTCTGTCGGACCGTAGGCGTCGGAACTCGCGGAATAGGTCCCAGTGGAAGACCGTGACCCTCCTATCAACACAGAGCCGGTCAACAACGACCCTCCTGCGAACGAGGTTCAAGAAGTGACCCTCGACACTCTCATGAAGGAGAACTAGCACCTGAAGGCCCTCCTGCAAGACTTCCTTCAGGAGCGAGACCTTCATCCGCAGCAACCTGACAGGCCTCAGGCCGAGGCACCGGTACCCCTGGTGGCTCGCGATGTTGCCAATACCTCAGCGGCGATTGCCCGAACCCCACTGGCAACTGGGTTCGACACGCCCCTGGTTGAGACTCAACCACGAGCCTCCAACACGCCAGTGCCAGAGAATCTCTTGGCGCAACGCCAGATGATCGAGCGCATCATCGAGACAAAGCTCGCCCACTATGGCGAAGGGGCGGTCACCGTGGATATCTACATTGTACTCTACCCGCTCCACCACCAGCTGAAGAAGCTTCCTCCAAACTACTCCAAGCCCCCGAAGCTGTAAAAGTTTGACGGGCAGGGGTCGCCACACGAACACTTGACCTACTATGTTACGGCCATGGGCGAGTTAGCGTTGGATGAATCATATCTCCTCTGCTACTTTGCCACGTCACTCACGGGAACAGCCTTCCAATGGTATTCTCACCTGAAGCCCAACTCAGTCATCGACTGGGCCGATCTCCAGAAGAAATCCCTCAACCGCTTCCAAATGGCCGAGCGAAAGGTCTCCCTAGCCGAACTCTATTCTCTTCGGCAGAAAAAGGGTGAGGGCGCCCTCGACTTCATCAAAAAATGGCGAGACCTCAGTATGAGGTGTGTCAATCCACCCGTTCAAGGGGACGCCATCACCATATGTCGTCGAGGTCTGGCAGCTGAGGTCAGCGAAAAGCTTCTTGGCACCAACATCAAAGGCTTCGATCAACTCAATTTGGCAGTCGTCGAGATAGAAGTGTTCTTCGCCGACAACCCGAGCTATACTGCAGCGAAGGGTAAATAAGTGCGAGAACGCCAGCCCGATAAGGAGGTGAATATCATAGAGTTCATCCCTGCCGCCAAGGCCAGTAAAGGGGCTGACCCCAGTGGCTCCGACAAAAAGCCAGCAGATAAGCCGGCTACTCCTTCCTTTTCGGACCGTATGAAGACGCCCTTCTCCTTCAAGAAGGAACATATGAAGATGCTCTTTGACCTCTACATGGCCCAGAAGATGGTCAAACTGCCAGAAATCCACAAGTCAGACGAGGCCCTGAAGATCGACGATCCCAGTTACTGCATGTACCATCGCATGCTGGGTCATTCAATTGAAGATTGCTACATCTTTAAGACTCAGGCACAGAAGCTGATCCGAGAGGGCCTCGTCAAAATGAGGAGCGGTCTCGTTGATCCCCCGCAACCACACACGTGGGCCAGGCCTGCTAAGGCAGCCCGCATGGCTCACCCCACGGCCAATGTCATCCACATGATGGCCGCATTCTCTCTCTCTGATGACGAGTCAGAGGAGCCTGGGGCTAATCGAAGGGAACGTTCGATCTGGTATCCAGGGTGGAGGCCTTGGCATGATCAGAGACCTCTCTCCTTCCCCTGGGAGAGAACCCGGTGACTCTTCGATATCCTCGTTGAGACTGGGCAAATCATGCCCCGCGACTCGCTTGCCGACTACACCCATTGGGATCGTAGTCACCCCCAGTACTGCCCCTTCCACCCCAGAATCTGCCACCCGATTGAGTCCTGTGAGGAAGTTCAATACCTCATCCAGGAACAGATCCGATGGGACTAGATCGATGCGGAAGGAAACTCCATGTCGCTCGTCAGGCTTCGACAAGTTGTCGAAGAGACCCTGAGCATCATCAGGGATGCGCCAGAGCGGCTAGACTCTCCTTAAGAAAATGGGCACGGGCTGCCTTACCAGCATCCTCCAGAATGGCTCGAGTTTCGGACTGACAATCAAGAGGCGTTCGAGCGACTGCGGAGGCGTAGAGAGCAAGATGCTAGTCAAGAGACGGAGCCGACTAACTTCTTGATCAACGTCATCCATCCTCCTGCTCCTCCGGCCCCTGAGGGCCCTCAGGCATCTACAGCTAGCCATCCAACCCCAGCCACTTCGGCCGTGCAGTGGCGGTCCTGGCGGGAGCTAAAGTCTCTCCCTTTCCCTGAAGAAGACACCGCTAGGCTCCTCCGGGTCCTTCTCGGCCGAGAGGACATTTTGGTGGGCGAGCCGATCATGGGCTCTTCAGCTCTCCCTCGTCCTCTCCCCGTCCTATCTCCGTAACCGACGGCCGGGGATAGGAAGGGAAAGCAAAAATAGGGTGAGGCCTCGCCTCAGCCTCGTCACACCTCCTTAGTGGAGGGGCCGTCGGGTCCTCTCCACCTACCCGTTGACACAATCCGAAGTAAAAAGAAGACATCTTCGGAGTCTTCAGCGGCTTCGATTCAAGTGGCGGGTCTGCCGCCACAAGGTTCCGCCATTCCGCAGAGTCAGGATGACTGTGCAGAATGACAATGTCTTGCGACAATGTCAGTTGTCGCTAGGCCCAGCTCTCAGCCCAGTTGCAAAGGCAAGGCTAAGGAGCAGGACGACCAGTGCACCTCTCTGTCCGCTTCTCAACAGAAGCCACCGCCATCGCGAGTAAGGCATCAAACCGCGCATATGTCCTCCAACACCGGTCCCAACGTACCGGCTCAGCAGAAGGCATCTTTACCGCCACCGCGGTTAAGGCATCAAACCGCGCACACGTCTTTGGACGCCGACACCAGCCTACCAGTTTCTCAAGAGTTACTGCCACCGCGGTTAAGGCATCAAACCGCGCACACGTCTTCGGACGCCAGCACTAGCCTACCGACTCCTCGTAGGCTCCCGTCGCCACCGCGGGTAAGGCACCAAACATCGCACACGTCTTCGGACGCCAGCCCCAGCATTTCGGCGTACCAGGAATTGACGCTCGAGGTGATCGAGCAGGCGATCAATGCCACCTTCCAAATACAACAAGCGGAAGGCGCCTGGATTGAAATTCGGGCGAGGAAGAGTCATCAACCTCGCCTTACAAGGGCATCAGCTCGGAGATATCCTCATCAGGATTTGTCAGCTCCGGCTCCAGCACCTCTCCCTCCTACTCCCTTGAAGACTGCTATCGCCAAGAGACAAGAGAGAAATAGGAGGAAGAACCTCAGAAGGCGGCTCAAGAAGCAGGTTGAACTAGCAGCCGCCCTGCAATTTTCGGCCGAGTCAACGCCTCTACAAAGGCTTCAGTGGCTCATTGATGACCTGGAGGAATATGTTCCTCCTCGTCCTACCGGGGCTCTCCCACTCGAAAACTATATCCCGTGGGAAGAAATGCAGAAACGAGCCCGCCTCAGAAATTGGGTCCAAGAGATGATCCAAAAGCTCAAGGATGGCGAAAGACTCGTGATCCCAGACTAGCTCTCCTTGTGCTATAAAGACAAGGAGATCACCACAGAGCAGCTGGAAGAAATGCTCCGGGGCTGTACCTACAACATGGTGGCCATCCCACCTCCTGATAACATCAACGCTTCTCGGCGAGGCGAGCCAGTGGCCTCCCAAACCAGACAAAGAACCACTGCCCCTCTTGCGCTACAGCTAGCTCCAGAACACACCGGTCACGGTCGAGGTTGTGGCCGGGGACGCGGTAGAGGTCGTGGGAGAACCCCTGAGCTACCTTCTCACCCATCCACCTTCGACCCAGAGCGAATCATCCTCTTTCGAGGAGAGGAATCGGCTCCCATTCCGGAAGTAGAAATTCGAGGCGAACCTGTTGTCTTCGACCCTTCCGGCACTAAAAAGGCTACTATCGGCCTCCTAGCCCCTACACCAGTACCAGCTTCTGTGGCAGAGCAAGCGGGACCGTCCGACAAGGATGAGCCAACCCGCCAATTACCCCCAGAAGAGCCGTCATTGGCATCCCTATTCCAAGAGCCCGTTAGCGATCGAGGTCAATCTGATCTCGGTGGTAAGGGCAAGGCAGTGCATCACCCCGACGGGGAACAGCACGGCAACTTGCAGAAGGTTCAACCTGACATACTACCCTCTCTGGAGGATGCTCGAGCTCGAGCTGACCGGAAGGTCCTCCACCAGATGAAGCGCTTCCCTGCCAGCATTTAGATTTGGGAAGCCATCGCTTGGAGTAAGGACCTAAGGGAAACCCTTATGAAGATACTCCAAGAGCCGAAAGTCTATGAAGCACATGCCACAGAAATGAAGGCGGCTACCTATGGGGCTTTCGCAGCCACTATCACCTTCACGGAGAAAGACATGCTGCTTTCCCCTTCGTGCCACAATCGTCCTCTCTACATGAAGGGGAAGATCTTTTTTTTTAACTAAGGTCATGCCTGCAGGGGCAAGGGGAGAAACTCGACCCCGACCACCGTACAATAAAATCTTATACATAATAAGCAGAAGAGGGAGAGAAAAGATGGGGATACAGGGGACAACTGAGGTCCAGGGGTGGGGGGGCATCCTACTAGGGAGGGAGGAGCCCAATTACAACATGTGGGCAAGGCCCAATACCAAAGAGAAGAAATAGAAAAGAGGCCCAGTAGATGGGACAAGCAACAGTGTAGGAGAAAGCAGGACGTAGTTGCCGGGACGCCGGTGGCAGCAAGGCTGTGCCGGCGTGGAGAGCGCAGAATGTGGACGTCGGGGCAGCGGAAGCGAGGCCATGTGGACACCGATAGCCCCCAGGTAGGCCGACACACAGGGGCACACTGGGTGTGCCGCCCACCCTGGGCCATGGATAGCAGCGTGGACGGCACGACTACCAGCCGCTAGCAGAAGGAGGGCATGTGGGCAGGCCGACCACCGAGGGAAGAGCCAAAGAGGGCGCTCCACCGGCAGCCGGAGGTGGGAAAGAAAACCCAGAACCTAACGGAGGAAGGCCACGGGCGGCGAGCAGCAGAGGATGATGTGGCAGCAAGAGACCGAGGGCCTGAGGAGGGCTGCAGGCAAGGACCGCCGTGCGGCTCAACAGGAGGACCAGTGAAAGGTGTCACAGAGCTCCCCACACTGCCACTCGAGGGGGGGAGCATGAGGCGCCTGGAGAGCGGTAGAGAGGGGAGGCGTGTGCTTGCGGTCGAAGGGGAGGAATCATTAGCAAGGGGATCCCCATGGAGGGTAGGTGATGTGGAGGCCAAGGATACCAAAGAAGTTGGCGGAGGAGAGATGAGAAGGAAGTCAACGGTGGGGCTTGGTCAACAGGGTGTGAGATGAACCAGATCTTGGTAGACGCCAGTGCTGCAGTCAACATCATGCCGCTCAAGACCTTCAAGTCTCTATATCTGACCCCATACCTCCAGAAGGTTCAAGCGGTTAAGATATCCGGCTTCAACTAGAACATCGAGGATGTCCTCGGCCGGGTGGACGTCGATCTGGTGCTCGATGATTTCACCTCTAAGGTGACATTCTACATCATCGGCTCCAACACGTGTTATTAGATGCTACTGGGTAGACCCTGGCTCCATGAAAACTGGGTCATCCCATCAACTCTCCACCAATGCATCAAGTATGCCAAGGATGGGGAGCAACACAAGGTCTTTGCAGACCTATCGCCGTTCACATCGGCAGAATGCAACCGGGTCGACGCTGCGCTCTACTTCAAGGGGATTAGTCCCTACCCTGTAATTAAGAGCAAAAGTAATGGCTAGTTCTCAGAAGAACATGACGATGATCTCTTCTCTATCGATGAGGAGAAGGCCAAGCTTCACCGGCTGCGCCTCAGCTCCAAGTCACCCTCAGATCACCCTGAGAGGCACCAGATTGACTTCGAGGCTAATCTTATTAGCCGAGCTATTGGCAAGAGTATATGCTTGCCACCAGACTGCATCCAGCTCCCATGTGCATTCGAGGAGCGCAGCGTCGAGTCGTTGACGACGTTCATTGTCACCTTCAAGTGACAACGCCAGAACAAGAGAAAGGCTAACATGGACAAACCCATTGTCTTCTATAAAGGAGACATGGTCCCTCAAGCCCCACCAGATGATGACTTCGGCTGGTCTAGGCAAGCCGATGATACCCCTGAAGTAGTTCAAGTATGGGGTGACATGTCGCCGCATATTCAAGAAATATGTTTGAAGCAACACATTCCACTGTGGCAAATTCCTGCCCAACAAAGATACTTCCATCGACTGTGGGACCCTTCCCAGGGTCGGGGGAAACCCCCGTCCTTCCATAAGGATACCAGGGGACTTGGTTACGACCAAGACCCGGACTTCTGCGTTCACTACGCAGTTAACGTCGTAGGCTTGGTACTACAAGCCAACGACCAAACAGGAGTCGAAACCAAATTCGACAGCTCTAGGGATGAGGGAGAGGAAATTCTGATCCCGATCTCCACCAAAGCCAGAACCCCGGTTCAAGCTGTCGGGGAGCCTTCTTCGCCTCCCTGCCTCTCAGCCAGGGAGGGAGAAGCTTCTCTAGTCTCTCAGCCAGTTGAGGGACCCAATACAATAAACCCTCCTGAGGGGGGGAATCTCACTGATCTTAGCTGTGAAAGATTGCCAGCTCAGCCAGGTAACCTTGGAGAAACATCAACAACTCCAGTTGATGACGGCTGGCCAAAAGCCAGCGGCCCAGATCGATCCCTAGCGAATCCCAGCAACAACGGCCCTCCAATCCCATTGGCGTCAACCGGTGGCTTCGAGAACCAAGAGCTACCCGAAGCCGACACTGATGATGAGGATTTCATCGACTTCCAGCTCCTCCCGAGCTGGAGGACGGCGGCCAGGCGACTGTAGATGAGCTTGTTGAAATCAATCTAGGCGAAGATGACGCCCCACAGCCTACATTCATTAGCGCTCTCTTCACCGGGGCAGAGAAGCAAGATTACAAGCGGCTCCTGCTTGAATACAAGGACTGCTTCGCCTGGACATACAAGGAGATGCCAGGGCTAGATCCCTCCATAGCGGAGCACGATCTAGCTATTTCTCCCTCAATCGCTCTGGTCAAGCAACCTCAGCGGCACATGCACCACGAGCTGGAGCTTCAGGTTTCAGCAGAAGTTCATAAAATGGCGGAGGTCGACTTCATCGAGCCGTGCATCTACCCGATCTGGCTCGCCAATATAGTTCCAATCAAGAAGAAGAATAGTCAAGTCCACATCTGCGTCGACTTCTGGGACCTCAACAAAGCCTGTCCAAAGGACGACTTCCCAGTCCCGATTACAGAAACGATGGTCGATATGACCACCGGCCATGGAGCCTTGTCTTTCATGGACGGGTCATCCGGTTATAATCAAATCCAGATGTTCCTTAAAGACAAGAACCACACAGCCTTCAGATCCCCCAAGGGGATTTTTAACTACAAGCGCATGCCCTTCGGTTTAAAGAATGCCGGTGCCACCTACCAAAGGGCCATGACCAAAATATTCGACGAGATGCTGCACAACATCGTTGAATGCTATGTCGACGACCTCGTCGTCAAGACTAAAAGGCGCGAAGACCATTTGCGCGACCTCTGCCAAGTCCTCGAGCGTCTCCGGCAATATGGGCTCAAGATGAACCCCATGAAATGCGCCTTTGGCGTATCCAGCGGAAAATTTCTCGGCTTCTTCGTCAGGTACCGAGGAATCGAGGTGGATCCCAGCAAAATCAAAGCGATCCGAGAGCTTCCACCGCCCAGCAACATTACTGAGCTCAGGTCCTTCCAAGGGAGGCTGACCTACATTCAAAGGTTTATTTCTAACCTCTCTAGTCGATGTGCGCCTTTCAGCAAGCTGATGAAGAAAGACGCCCCGTTCACATGGGACTCGGAATGCCAGGCGGCTTTCGAGCAAATCAAGGAGTACCTCCTTACTCCCCCAGTCCTGGGGGCACCAATCAAGGGTAAACCACTTATCCTTTACATTGCGGCCATGGACGCTTCGCTAGGAGCTCTGTTGGCGCAAATCAATGAAGAAGGTAAAGAGCAGCCCCTCTACTACCTCAGCCAGAAGCTAATCGGTGCCGAGTATCGCTACTACCCCATGGAGAAGGTTTCATTGGCACTGGTGTTCACAGTTAAGAAGCTGCGGCATTACCTCTTGTCCCATCAAGTCGAGCTTATATCTAAGCACGACCCCCTGAATTACCTCCTTCGACAACCTGTCCTCTCACGCAGACTGGGAAGGTGGGCTCTCCTACTGATGGAATACGACATTACGTATGTCCCCAGAAAAGCAATCAAGGGATATGTTGTGCCCCTTGTGCTTTGTTGATGATGTGGTGTTTTAATGATAGCAACATGAATGAGTCACCACATTATCTTGAATATGTCTGACCTTTTCTGTGGGAGATTGCATAAGTGTGCCATGTCTGAATTGTGAAGAATGTATGTGTATGCTTGAGTCATGCTGTGATATATTGGCTTGTGCTTGATTTCTGTTCTGTGCATTGCTTCTCTGCTGATATGTTCATGCATTGTCTTAGGCTAAGTCTGTACAGCCTACGTCTCTTGCAGCGTCAACGCTGTGAGCATTCTCAAGTCTGCAGCGTCAACGCTGTGAGTATGCACTTTGTTTCAGGTTCTTCAAGTCTATACAGACTTTAGCGTCTCATTTAGCGTCTAAGGCAAAGTCTACACATTGGCTAAGTGTGTACATCGCTTACATTTCTTGAGACCAAGTCCATACATCGTGAAAGTCTATACACTCCTCTTGGCCTTAGCATTTGTTTTGAAGTCCATACATTGGTCTTCAGTTCAAGTCTGTACAGCGTCAAGTCTGCACATTGGGGTTTCACGAGAAGTCTACCTGAAGTCTATACATTGGCTAAGGGTCTTCAAGTCCATACACAGTTGTTTGATGCATATTGTTTGAAGTCTGTACAACATGCCTTGTTATTCACAAATTTCTTGTTTGTGACTTCCCTAGTGTTTTGATGATGAGCATCACTATGTTAAGTATTCTCATTTTAATCAGATATCTTACGTAATGTTATGCATTTGAAATTTCCATGATTAACAGGAAAACTGCTATGAGGTAGACTTTGTGTGTCCGTATTGTTTCTTTCATACTTCGTGTTGATTTCCTGTAACCTCAAGTCGCTTCACCTTCTGTCTTCGTGATGTTTACTGAAGCAGCTTGAATTGTTCTGACTAACTTCGAGTCATGTCCCTGTGAACCTCGTGTCGTTTCCTCAGTATTTAGTTGCTCATCTCGAGTCATCCGTTTTATGTTTGCTCTTGTGTTTTCGTGTCACTTACTGTTGTTCCTCGAGTCGTTCTTTCCTGGTTTCACTGCTTCATCACGTGTCGTGATAGCCGTGTCTGTCTTCTGTCTTCGTGTTGATTTTACTTCGTGCATTCTTCTCTAAATTCAAGCTTTAAGTGTCTCAAGTCAAGTCTGACTGTGTTGTCTCCATGTCATCCTTAGTTCGAGTCGTTTCTTTGTTATTTCTGTCTTCGTGTTACTTTTCCTAGACCTCGTGTCTTTCTTGTTTTGTAACCACACTTCGTGTTGGTTTCTATTTTCGTCTTCGAGTTGTTGTTAGCCCGTGTCGTCCTCGTCTTCGAGTCGTTCGTACGTTCGAGCAACTTAGTACTCGTGTTGTTTTCGTGTGTATTCAAGTCTTTTTAGTAAAGTGTCGTTTCACCTCGTGCCGTTCTCTTTGCTGTTTGTTATGTCGTGTTGTTTTTGTATTCGTGTCTTCGTGTTGCTTTTGTATTCTGTCTTCGTGTTATTCTTGTGTTTATGTCATCGTGGTGTTTCTTTCTATCTCCGTCCAGTTTTTCTCTGATCACGTGTTTTACTACCGTTTTATTCCGTGTTATTTCCTTCTCACCTCGTGCTGTTCTCTTCTGACTTCGTGTCGTTCTCTTCGTAGTGTTTGTTTTGTTACAGTGATACTTCGTGTCATTCTCTCTTTATTTCGTACTGTAGTAATCTTGTGTATCTCGTGTCGTTCTCAGTACAATGCATCTCGTATTGCTATCACCTCATGTAGTTTTAGTTTTTTTGGCCCTGAGTCTTAATCGTTTTAATTCTTTGCAGGAGAAGAAGAAAAACAAAAAGAAGAAGGTGGTCCGAGGAAAAATATTCCTCAGTGAATGGGAGGCACGTGATCCGAGGCTAAAAGGGCAGACAGGATTGTGACACGTGTGCTGAAGCTGGCTGAGAGACTGACACGTGGCCACAAGTTCTGGGCGGGAAATGAGGAAGCCACACGCACCCAATACTGCCCTCCTGCTGGCTGCTGCTTATAAAAGGAAGCCTTCATCCAACAGATGAAGGGAATCGAAGAAGAAGCCTGGAGAGCAGAAAGTCCTTCGATCCAGAGAAAAAGAAAAGAGGAAGAAAAAGAAGAAGAAGAGAAGAGAAGAGACAGAGAGAGCCTGCGAAAGAAGAAGAAAAGAAAGAGAAGAAGAGCAGAAGAAGAAGAAGAGAAAGAGAGAGTTAGAGAGCTCGTGAGGGTAGAGAGAATGTCTCATGGCACGAAGGAGTGATCAATCAGATAAGTCCTCATCCCAGGTAAACTCTGAGACCGAGTATATTAGTCATGATGATTTAGTTTCCATGCATAAGCATCTACTGGAAAAATATGAAAGAATTAAGTCAGAAAAGAGAAAATTAAGAAAAGAGAAAAATGCTGAAATCACAAGTCTAAAGGTTGAAAATGAAAATTTAAAATCTGAATTGAAATTGGAAGAAGAATTTGAAAACAAGTTAATTGAAGAAAATTTTCATCTAAAAGATCAAAATAAAAAACTAATGGTTCTTAATACTGTCTTTTCTGAAAAATGGTTGTCATTTGAAAAAGAAAAATCTGCTGATAAGGAAATTCAATGTGAGAATGAATTGAAACTGAAACAGGAACTAGAAATAGTTAAAAATTTGAATGATGTCATGCAGAGACAAATTATCACATGTGAGGAAGACATGACTAATTCAGAACTCAAAATTTATTCTCTCCAATCTGAAATAAGTAAACTTGTTCGTTCCATGTCTAAATCTATCAAGGGAAAAGAGAAAATGAATGTTCCTTTGTGTGATAACGCCACTAAATCAAGTGGAGAGCAAGGATGCAAATCCCAAATTGAAAAATCTGTTAAGAAAAAGTTGTACACTACTTTTGTTTGCAGCTCTGACATTGCAAGCTGCTCTGGGCCTCCTAAAATATCTACATCATCTGTTTTCCAATTCAAGGCCCAGAAAAATGAAGAACAAATAAAAGGTGTGAACAAGGGTAAACAAATGAGCAAAAATGGTAAGAAAAACAAGGATAAAAATGTCCCTACTTGTGTCTTTAAATCTGCTACATGTACTGCATCTGATGACTCAATGCATACTACTCATAGCTCAATTAATTATTCGTATGCATCTGATAAGAGTGTCTCATGCCATTATTATGGCAAGGTAGGCCATGTAATGGATGATTACATATTATTGATTGAAGATGGGCATGCAAGTGAAATATTGCATTCGAGAAATTCATTTGGTAGAAATCATGCTACTAGGAAGTCTGATACATTTTGTCATTACTGTGGTAGGCATGGTCATCTCATGGATGCCTGTTTCATCATGAAACAAGATGATGAAATACATGCTAGGTCTTCTGTTCATCATCACCCAAAAGAAGTATGTATGCTTCAAACCAACACATCATTTGTTATAACTGTAACAAACGTGGTCATAAAGCTGTTGAGTGTTGGTTCAGGACTTCATGGGGATATAATGGTTCAAGAGATAAGCACCTAAGGTGTTTTGAATGTGGCAAGTATGGGCATGCAGTCAAGGACTGCTGGTATGCTCAGGGAAAATATTTTAATTCCAAATTTGATAAATTCCCTGAAAATAGAAATTTTTTTGGCAGAAATAAACTTAGTTTTAAAGAAAAGATTCTTGTATGTTTTGAATGTGGAAAACCTGGCCACCGAGCTTCTGAATGCTTGTAGGCAGGTAATGCTAAATCAACACCTCATGCAAGTAACAAAAAATTTCATGTAAACTCACATAGATTCCATGATGATAATAATGTCCACAAAAAGAATTCAAGGTTTGCTACATCATGTAGAGATTGTGGAAATTTTGGTCATTTCATAGATAACTGTTACCTGGTGGATCATGATGATAATACTGCTAAGAAATTGGTTAGAACACTTGTTAGGGATAAAATAGGACCCAAGGCTGCTTGGGTTCCTGCAAGATTTAAGTGATTATTTTGCAGGTGTGCCTTGGGACTGGAATAAAAGGGTAATGATCCAAGGCACTCTAGGTTGAATAACCCCATTTTCACATTGTTCAGGTAAGCTTCTCTTCATTTCATGTTTTTGAAATTCTTCTAGTGCGTGCATGCTAAATCTGTTCTTGCATATTCATTCATCATTTGCCAGTTGCATTATTTTCTGATCATGCACTTGCTGAGTGTTCTGTGCAAATTTGAGTTTAAAGGGGTTGTCTGTATCTGATGCATACATAGACTAATTGCAATTGCTTGATAATTGCGTTATGCATAAACTCTGAAAATAAATTGCATTTCGAATTCCTTGGAAAAAAATAAAAATTGAACTGCATCTGAATGGTGTTTGAAATATGTCCATTGCTTTCTGAAAAAAAAAATGATAGGACAGTCTGATTGTGCACAAGTCACAATATCAATAGGTTTCATATGTTCAGTTTTCAGTGCAAACATTGCATATTTTCAGGGGGAGTTAATTGCATGTCCTTGCATAGCATTCAGTGTTGAGTCTTTGCATGCATGTAGTTAATTGCATTACATTTCATAAAAAATGCCAAAAAGATTATCTGAATGCATAGTGTTAAGGGGAGTCAATGCATTGCATATAGGTTGTCAAATGCATACTCATGTGAAAATTCATTGCATATCCTTTCATTGATTCTCTTTGACCAAACCTTGAGCATATTTTTGAAATCTTAAGCTTCAAAATCTCTCCTATCAATTGATAACAATTGGTATCATTTGGTATCAGAATTTCTATCAGTCATTCATGAAGATTTCAATGGGACTATCTCGATCATAAATATGAAAATTCTTGAACTAGAAATCTTCTATTATACATTTTTATGAATGTCTGAAATAACTCATGTGGTTTAAGCTTAATGTATTCATGGAGTTTAACTTTAAAATCTCTTGACATATCTGAAGCATGTTTAATAAACCTTAACCATCTGGTTCATGTTGAGTCTTGTGAAAACTTCTGAAATCTGCACTCTTGAATACATGACTTCAACTGATTAAGTATATGAAATTATTATTGACTTGAAGCAATGAATTTTTTCTGAAAAGTCTAAAGGGTAATATCTGTCAGAGCAATGACCTTGGTCACTGAGAAACACATGTCTAAAGGACTGTGTCATGAGGTACCATAGTTAACTCTGATTAAGAATTCATTGAAATTCAGGCAGAGCAATGGCATGCACACTGAGAAATACAATTCACTCATCAAGAAATGATTTGCAGTGTGTCATGATATGTATATGCTATCTCTGTTCATATAAAGCATGACAGTTAGTCACACTAAGTGCTTAGGGATATTGGCCTCTGATCAAGGTATATCCTCTAGTTACAAGGTGTGCACTGAACTAGAGTGCTCGTAAAATTTGTAGCATGAAAATTCTTGATCGAATTGAAATATCTGAATATTGATGCAAAAATCAAATTGCTACAACCCTAAACAAAATCATATGACTTCATAATTACTTGATTTCAATACTGATGCATGTAATTCTGAAAGAAGTCAATAAATTTGATTATGTAAAATAAAGGAAGGATAATCAAGATAAATATGAGGGCTTGGTTCATTTTTATTAAAACATGGTTTTAGATATCAATACAGAATTTTATTGATAAAATCTGCATACATCATGTTTAAACCATGCTGTTCAAAAGGCTCATTCATAAGCCCCTATAATGGAAGACTTTGAAAACTTATGTTTTAGATTTATGAGAATGACATTTCCTTAAAAATTTGACTGAAATTCTTGTAGTTGAAGCCTCTTTAGAAATCTGCTAATTGAACATGTTCTTGGCTCATTGACCTGAACTTCTCCTTGTTTGCCCCTGTGGTCTCCTCTCATCTATCTCATAAGATTCCACTTATTGAGGGGGTGCTTCCATGTCATGCATCACTTGCATATCAATTGGCATCTATTCAGGGGGAGCATTCCTTGTCACACTGAATTATGTTCATATCATTTGTGACCTTGCATTCAAATCCGTCATGATCAGATTTATGCATGATCAACAAAAACTGTATAGTCAACTCCTTTCTTATCAGTTGACTGATTCTATCTGCATTTTTCTGACCATTCAAATGTGAGGTGCCACTCCCATTATTACCTTGTTCACTTGCAACCTTCTGAACCTCAGAATCTTTATGATGGTGGATTTCAAATTGATTCCTGAGATGTATATCTCTCCACACTGTTATAATCTTCCATCTTGTTCTGCAATAAGTTCTGATTCTGTGGTATCTTCACCAGAATTCAGATTCTTTGTAATGGCTGATTTTAGATTGATTTATTGGATAACCAGAGTCCATTCCTGTGCTTCAGGGGGAGTTATGGTTTATTATCATCTAAGGGGAGAGTAGTCAATCATGCATGTTGATAGGGGGAGAACTGCTTCACTGTCATAAGGGAGATCTTCATTTTAAAGAACCTTGACTCATTCTCTGCATTGTTGTGCTGCATTTGACTATCAAACCATTTCCCTTCTTTTTGATTATGTCAAAGGGGGAGAATAGTTTGATGAGTCAGTGTGACTCATTATGTTGCCATCATCAAAAAGGGGGAGATTGTTGTGCCCCTTGTGCTTTGTTGATGATGTGGTGTTTTAATGATAGCAACATGAATGAGTCACAACATTGTCTTGAATATGTCTGACCTTTTCTGTGGGAGATTGCATAAGTGTGCCATGTCTGAATTGTGAAGAATGCATGTGTATGCTTGAGTCATGCTGTGATATATTGGCTTGTGCTTGATTTCTGTTATGTGCATTGCTTCTCTGCTGATATGTTCATGCATTGTCTTAGGCTAAGTCTGTACATCCTACGTCTCTTGCAGCGTCAACGCTATGAGCATTCTCAAGTCTGCAGCGTCAACGCTGTGAGTATGCACTTTGTTTCAGGTTCTTCAAGTCTATACAGACTTTAACATCTCATTTAGCGTCTAAGGCAAAGTCTACACATTGGCTAAGTGTGTACATCGCTTACATTTCTTGAGACCAAGTCCATACATCGTGAAAGTCTATACACTCCTCTTGGCCTTAGCATCTGTTTTGAAGTCCATACATTGGTCTTCAGTTCAAGTCTGTATACCGTCAAGTCTGTACATTGGGGTTTCACGAGAAGTCTACACATTGGTCTCCACCTGAAGTCTATACATTGGCTAAGGGTCTTCAAGTCCATACACAGTTGTTTGATGCATATTGTTTGAAGTCTGTACAACATGCCTTGTTATTCACAAATTTCTTGTTTGTGACTTCCCTAGTGTTTTGATGATGAGCATCACTATGTTAAGTATTCTCATTTTAATCAGATATCTTGCGTAATGTTATGCATTTGAAATTTCCATGATTAACAAGAAAACTGCTATGAGATAGTACTTTGTGTGTCCGTATTGTTTCTTTCATACTTCGTGTTGATTTCCTGTAACCTCGAGTCGCTTCACCTTCTGTCTTCGTGATGTTTACTGAAGCAGCTCGAATTGTTCTGACTAACTTCAAGTCGTGTCCCTGTGAACCTCGTGTCGTTTCCTCAGTATTTAGTTGCTCATCTCGAGTCATCCGTTTTATGTTTGCTCTTGTGTTTTCGTGTCACTTACTGTTGTTCCTCGAGTCGTTCTTTCCTGGTTTCACTACTTCATCACATGTCGTGATAGCCGTGTCTGTCTTCTGTCTTTGTGTTGATTTTACTTCGTGCATTCTTCTCTAAATTCAAGCTTTAAGTGTCTCAAGTCGAGTCTGACTGTGTTGTCTCCATGTTATCCTTAGTTCAAGTCATTTCTTTGTTATTTCTGTCTTCGTGTTACTTTTCCTAGACCTCGTGTCTTTCTTGTTTTGTAACCACACTTCGTGTTAGTTTCTATTTTCATCTTCGAGTTGTTGTTAGCCCGT
Organism: Amorphophallus konjac; assembly: GCA_022559845.1. Classification (NCBI taxonomy): domain Eukaryota; kingdom Viridiplantae; phylum Streptophyta; class Magnoliopsida; order Alismatales; family Araceae; genus Amorphophallus; species Amorphophallus konjac. Next base: position 158,951,211 of record CM040121.1, read on the forward strand.
GTCGTCCTCGTCTTCGAGTCGTTCGTACGCTCGAGCAACTTAGTACTCGTGTTGTTTTCGTGTGTATTCAAGTCTTTTTAGTAAAGTGTCGTTTCACCTCGTGCCGTTCTCTTTGCTGTTTGTTATGTCGTGTTATTTTTGTATTCGTGTCTTCGTGTTGCTTTTGTATTCTGTCTTCGTGTTATTCTTGTGTTTATGTCATCGTGGTGTTTCTTTCTATCTCCGTCCAGTTTTTCTCTGATCACGTGTTTTACTACCGTTTTATTCCGTGTTATTTCCTTCTCACCTCGTGCTGTTCTCTTCTGACTTCGTGTCGTTCTCTTCGTAGTGTTTGTTTTGTTACAGTGATACTTCGTGTCATTCTCTCTTTATTTCGTACTGTAGTAATCTTGTGTATCTCGTGTCGTTCTCAGTACAATGCATCTCGTATTGCTATCACCTCATGTAGTTTTAGTTTTTGTGGCCCTGAGTCTTAATCGTTTTAATTCTTTGCAGGAGAAGAAGAAAAACAAAAAGAAGAAGGTGGTCCGAGGAAAAATATTCCTCAGTGAATGGGAGGCACGTGATCCGAGGCTAAAAGGGCAGACAGGATTGTGACACGTGTGCTGAAGCTGGCTGAGAGACTGACACGTGGCCACAAGTTCTGGGCGGGAAATGAGGAAGCCACACGCACCCAATACTGCCCTCCTGCTGGCTGCTGCTTATAAAAGGAAGCCTTCATCCAACAGATGAAGGGAATCGAAGAAGAAGCCTGGAGAGCAGAAAGTCCTTCGATCCAGAGAAAAAGAAAAGAGGAAGAAAAAGAAGAAGAAGAGAAGAGAAGAGACAGAGAGAGCCTGCGAAAGAAGAAGAAAAGAAAGAGAAGAAGAGCAGAAGAAGAAGAAGAGAAAGAGAGAGTTAGAGAGCTCGTGAGGGTAGAGAGAAAAAGAAAGTGAGAGAGAATAGAAGAGGAAGAGAAGCTTACCTGAAGATCTGTCTACTGGACCGTGGATCAGATCCAGGCCAGTCAGCTCCGTTGGGAGCCACATTTGTGCATTTCATTTTTCAGCGTTCTGTTTGCTGAAGTTATTTTCATTTCGTGTTTCTGTTTTTCCCTTTTTATTTGGTTATCCTTGTTCTTCCGATTCTCAGTAGTGAGGTCGGGTTCCTCCTGTGGATCAGGAGAAGGGAGATCTGATCTCCGATTGCAAGTAGCTGGGAGCTACTTGTGGGTTCCCTCCGGTTGGAGGAAGGGAGACTTGTCTCCAGTTCTGGGCTTGCGGGTTGCAAGTCCAGGGGTCCCTCTAGTTGGAGGAAGAGAGGTCTTTGACCTCTAGTTTGCTGGTGACTGGAAGTCACTGGTTGGTTCCCTCCTGGTCTGGAGGAAGAGAGACTTCGGTCTCTGGGTTCCAAGTGGCTGGGAGTCACTTGGGGTGTCCCTCCGGTTGGGAGGAAGAGGGGAGGCTGTTCCCCTGGTCAAGCTGTGTGGCAGCAACTGTTTGTAGACTGAGTCTGCTTGTCTAGCATTGGCTAGTGAAGCCTCACTCCGGTTAGGAGTGAGGGGTGGATGTAGGTCTGGAGGACCGAACCACCTAAAAATCTATTGAGCAATGGTTTGCTTTGTGTGATTGCTTCCGCTAGATGCTTGGATAGGTGCGCTCTATGTGTTTGCTCATAAGTTCAATTGAATTTGTTTCATTCTGTGATTGCGTCTAACATCTGAGTCTTTAATTGGCCATTATTCATAGAAGGATACATTCACCCCTCCTCTGTATCCGGGCCTAGCACCCTAACAGGATAGGGTATGGCTGAATTCTTGGCAGCCCATCCAGTACCAGACGATTCACCCTTCAACTCGGAGCTCCCGGACGAGGAGTCCCTTGCTGTTCAATCACAACAACCCGTTGAATAGAGCGGAGATGTCTTGCATTATTGGCAGCAAAACGCTCTTACAACTAGTGTGCCTTGCTGGGAGCTCTACTTTGACGGTGCTTCCCGAGGGATCACCCGGAGCAACCAGGATCCAACCACCATGGCTGGTGCCGACATTATTTTCCTGACTCCACAGGGCGGAGTTTTGTACAACTCTTGCGCCCTCATGAAGTCCCTGACCAACAATGAAGCCGAGTATGAAGCTCTACTTATTGGACTCTAGATGGCTCTTCACATGGGCATTAAGTGCCTCAAAGCCTACGGGGACTCCCAGCTAATAGTCCGACAGGTCCTCGGCATCTATGACGTGTGGAAGCCAGAGTTGGTTCCATACCATACCGCCGTCACCAGACTAACCCAGAAGTTCTATTTCTTCGAAATAGATCACATTCCCAGGAGAAGCAACGCTCAGGCGGATGCCTTAGCAAAATTGGCCGCGGCCATCAAGCTCCCGCCCGAGGGCGAGGTCGACATCGTCATCAAGCACAGAAGGCTGATGCCGAGCTCACTCGAAGGCAACACCGGTCTCACCATCTGCGAGGTCCATGACTTTGACCAGAGCACACCTCCAGAAGAAAAGGATGATTGGCGAGCGCCCATCATCAAATTCAAGAAAAGGTGGCTTCCCCCTGACCGAGCTGAAAGGGTTCAGGTACTCCACCGAGCAACCTCCTATGAGTTGATGGGCGACTCCCTGTATCGGCTTGTCCATGAGAAGGATAAGTCAATTCTTCTGAGAGGTGTCTCCCTCGCCGAGGCTCGAGACATTATGCAAGAGGTCCACTCCGGATTGTGCGGTGCACACCAGGCCAGAGATTAGATGAAGCATAACATCAAGCTCAAAGGTTTCTACTGGCCGACCATGTACGCGGACTGCATCCAGTATGCCCGTACGTGCCATCAATGCCAAGCCTTTGGCCCAGTACCCAGAAAACCTCCTAACCCACTGCGTCTTATAGCCCCCACCTAGCCATTCGCTGAGTAGGGCATGGACATCACGGGGCCCTTTCCGCCATCTTCCAAGGGCCATAAATACATCTTGGCCGCCACTGACTATTTCTCTCGTTGGGCGGAGGCTCTCCCTTTGCGAGAGGTCACCGACGAAATCGTTGCTAGATTCGTCCGGCACAACATCGTATACCGATTCGGTACTCCCAATCGCATAGTGTCTGACAATGGGACACCCTTCAAGAATAAGGCCGTATACTAGTTAGCGGCCAAATTCCACATCGACTAGAGAACCTCTTCGGTCTACAACCCCCAGGCTAACGGTTTGGCGGAAGCCTTCAACAAAACCCTCTGTAAGCTCCTGGCTAAGATGGTTAGCCACCGAAAACGTGACTGGGGTGAAAAGGTCTTCGAAGTATTATGGGCCTATCGGACGGTCTACAAAACCCCCATGGGGTGCTCGCCGTTCTCCCTAGCTTACGAGACAGAAGTAGTTGTCCCCATCAAAGTCCAGTTAGCCTCTTATCGTGTAGCAATCCACACCGGCCTTGCCGACTCTGATGTAGATGAGTATCGGAGAAGGCTAGAAGGGCTTGCCGATCTAGAAGGCAAGCGACTTGAAGCCTACAAACATCTGCAAGCATACCAGGCTCGCATGGCCCAGGCCTATGATAAGCTCGTCAAACAGCGAGCTTTCAAGCAAGGTGACCTTGTCATGATCAAGGAAAAAGAGGTCATGGCAGGGCGCTCTAGTGGAAAACTACAGCAAAATTGGCGAGGTCCATTCATCATCCAGAACGTCTATGAGGGTGGGGCATACACGGTTGTTGATCACAAAGGTCATAGACCGTTCCCGCCTCTCAACGGCAAACACATGAAGCTGTATTATGCACCAGAACACTAGTTCGCACACAAGCCAGACTAAGGCACGCGTCCTAGCTAGCACCAATAAGGCCGGTCCTTCCCCGTGAAGGATCTAACTGGCCAGTCCTCCCAGTCTACAATTCCCAGTCAACCGACCAGCTCAGCTCATCGGAATCACCGCCAGGCATCCGCTGGGACTGATCTCCTGCCCTCATTCCAATCACCACAGGGGCACGGGCACTTCTGCACCAGCACCAGCACCAGCCTAGCCGCCAGGCTCACAGGTAAGTCAAAAAAAATATAAAAAAATGGGGTTAAAAATAGAGATGTCCCGGCAGACCCAGTCATCCTCACCACAATAGGGTGGCTGGGGGCAAAAAGGCCAATAACCCGGCTGAGGTGAAAACCCGAAAGGGCACCTCAGGCAAAATTAGGAAACCCCTCGACGTGAAAACCCGCAAGGGCGCGTCGAAAAAAGCTAAAGGGGGTCAGCTCTGGCGAAAACCCGAAAGGGCGGTAGAGCCGATAACGAGAAAATCTTCTTCTCCCCACCAGTTAGAAAGGCCTCCCACCTATTCCTTGGTAGGCCGTTAGCCTCATCCAGAGCCAGTCTTCAATCCATTCGCACCGCTATGGCGCAAACCCTCCAATCCCCAGTTAACATTGCATTATTCCTGCTCAGTTTGGCCAACCTTTAGCCCTTGCTTTGACAACACAGATCAGCCAATCCCTATGATAGTCGATCTCCCAGTCACCATCCTGGTAAACTTACATCCCGATACATTCCCAGACACTCATCATTCTCTACCCCTACATCCTACATACCCTACAAATCCAGAACCTTCCAGTTCATTATAGTCCCAGTCCCCCCCATACAATCCCTGATCCACTAGCCATAACGCCAGGTATACCCTGCCATGACAAAGTGGCTCTTCGCCACCATGGCTTAAAGAGTTCAAAAAAAAAACCCTTCCTAATGGTCGAACAATATTCGGCCATCCACACCTTCTAGTCTCAGGTTACGTCCCCTGACAGTAATATGCTATGGACGGCAGTCTCAAAAAATATATATATACAAAAAAAGTGGGGTTAAAAATAGAGATACCCCGGCGGGCTCAGTCAACTCCCTCTACGAGACGACTGGGGGCAAAAATTGCCACCAACCCAGCTAAGGTGAAAACCCGAAAGGGCGCCTTAGGCAAAATCGGGTAACCCCTCGGTGTGAAAACCAGCAAGGGTGCACCGAAAAAAGCTAAAGGGGGCCAGCTCTAGCGAAAACCCGCAAGGGCGGTAGAGCTGGTAAAGAGAAAAAAAAACTCTCTCCCTCTCTATTCTTCACTTACAAAGTCATCGGCTATAACACACTCCGATGGCGAGCTCAACATCACTCCACAACAATGATGGCCACTACACCCCCGAGGGTCGGTCATCGTCGGTTTCCAGTTCCAGTTTTCAGCTACAACACCTCCACAGGCCAGCCACCAGCTTTCAATTCCAGTTCTTAGCTACAATGCCTTTACAGGCCAACCGCCAGCCTTCGACTCCAGCTTTCGGCTACAACGCCTTCGCAGGCCAGCCGCCAGCTCCCAGCTCCAGTTTTCGGCTACAACGCCTTCACAGGCCAACCACCAGTTTCCAGTTCCAGCTTCGGCTACAACGCCCTCATGGGCCAGCCGCCAGTTTTCAACTCCAGTCTATGGCTTCAACGCCTTCACAGGCCAGCCGCCAGCCACTAGTCTCAGCACTACGGCTACAACGCCTTCACAGGCCAACCGCCAACAACCAGTCCCAGTACCTGGCTATGACGCCTTCATAGGTCGGCCACCAATTTCTAACTCCAGTCACCGGCTACAACGCCCTCGTGGGCCAGCCGCCAACTTCCAGCTCCAAGTTCGGTCATAATCCCTCCACAGGTGGACCGACCAGTTCCAGTACCGCTCACGGCCTTCGGCTGTGATGCCTTTGAGGCCACTCGGCCAGCTCAGTCCTAGTTTCTTGAGTCCAGAAGGGCTACATTACCAGCCAACAACCAGCATCCAGTATCCAGTACCTAGTATCCAGTCACACTATTCTCCCCACCCAGTTTTTCATCTCAGCTCCAGTTTCGGGTAAAACCCAGTTTGCTACCCCTTATGCCGGCACGTGTTAAAACAATCAAGCATGACCGACAGTAAGTGGTAGCCACCCCTTTGTACTCAACCCTATTCCACAGATTGGGGAGAAGGACAACTCAGTAAACAACAACACAAAAATCCAGAATTTGTCATTGATACTCTACAATAGGGAGCCCAAGACATGCCCTTGGGGTAATAAAAAAATACATAGTCCGGATAATCAAAAAGGGGAAAGGAAAGCGATACAATCATGGCCTAGCCTCGCTCCCCTCCAGCTCCCCTAAGCGGGACTCCGCAGTCGCCAGCTCCACCTCCAAGGCCAACGCGAGCTGAACACTAGCCTCGGCTCCGGCTTTGGCAGTCCGCCACTCAGCTCTAGGAAGCTCTACTGCTTGCCGCTGCTCCTCCAAGGCCTTATGTAAGGCCTCTGCTCTGCTAGCCACCTCGCTCAGCTACCTGGCACGGTCCTGAGCAAGAGACACGGCTGCCTCGACAAGCCTCCTCTGCTCGATCACAGCTGCCATAAGCTAAACGCGCTGCTCCCGTACCTCCCGGATGGCCGCCAGCCACTGTGCCCGCTGCTCCTGAGCCTCCAGAAGCCACAGGTACTCCGCCCAGAGGCCGGCCAAGCTAGACATCCAGGGCCCACGAGGGAACCCGAGGCCGTGGTAACCGTGTGTGCACTCTCGCAACCGCTGCCAAAGCTCCTCTCGGGAAGGCAGGGGTCACCCCCTACGTAGCCCCGGATTCGCTGAAGCAAGGCCGCGCCTACGCTGGCGTCCAGTAGCGGCTCCGGTGGTGAAACAGATGTAGGCCACTCAATCTCCAGCTCGAGAGATGAGTGACCCATCTCAGCCAGTATATCGGAAGGACCTGCACAACCCCATCAAACACGAAATGGGTCAACACTGTTCAGGACTTCCCTATGACAAGACGAGGTGAAGAAACCTGAGAAAGGTCCTGACCCTCACCTAGTGTAGCTTCTGCAATGCCTGTGATTTCCCCGCTCGGGGTCGGTGAGGACAACCTCTCCTCCGCCCCGGTAGTGTCCTCTGCCGGAGTCGGAGAGGGTAGAGACTCCCCTGCAACCCGATCCTCCCCAATGGCCATTGGGGTGACGGAGCCTGATCCTCCTCAACGGGAGTCGGCGCGCGCTCCTCCTCAGTCTCTAGTCCTGGACATAACATAAAAATGTAAGCACTCTACCGCAACTTCTGTATCAAAGCCAATGCGGAGGCAAGGGGAAGCCGCATATACCTTCCAGCGCCACCTCCATCTCGGCATCACCGACAGGAGAGGCCTCGAAGGAAGAAGATGAACTCGAGCTCGAGCTCTCATCAGTCTAAATCGTGGCGCTGCCACCCTCTGAAGAACCAGACAAGCTCTCTGATGAACCCCCGACCATGGGTAAATTAGGGGCACCTATACATCAGGAAACCATATTAGATTACTATCAAGTCCAGCCTCGCATAAAGATCGCTCCCTAGTCAAAGATGCTAGGAAAGAAGCTCACCAGTCGGGGCGTCTCCTTTAGAGACCCCCTCAATGTCGACAAACTCCTCGTTTCCCCCAGTAGTAGATGCGACGGGAGGTTCATCTCCTGATGGCCGGTCTGTGTCCCGAGGGAGCTCTCCCTCCTCCAGAGGGGAAGAGGTACCTACAATCCATCCCAACCAAAGCTCAGCACGGGTGGGGAAGTTAAATAACCCACCTCAAAGCAATCAAGTGCTCAGCTACATACCTGATGGTCCCACACTAGAGGACTCCACCAGCCCCATCGTACAGGCTGACACTACGCTCGGCAAAGGTGGGAAAGGCACCCTCGTCAGCAACGGCGGTGGTCTACCCAATGTGTCCTCAACAGTGGCTGGGGGCACGGAAGTCTCCGGTTAAGGCTCATCTCCGAAAGATGGCAGGGCCACTGACGAGCCGGCGTCCGCCAATGGCCGGATCATCTCCAGGGTCGTCGCCGCGTCCTCACCTGCCAAACCAGCAACATAAGTCAAGTCAATAATTTTGGCTTGCTAAAAGGAGTTCAACAGCAACAAGAAGATCCCCTCAATGGTGGTCGGGCACTCACCCTGACGACTGCTGGCCACCATAGACCCTGGCTCGTTGGCTTGGCCAGGCACTTCACCCTGTGTCCCAGCAGGGGCCTCGGCCCCTGGTGCCTCTGCCCCTGGTGCCTCTGCCCCCCCTGCATAATCCGGAAAGTCATAATAAATAACCAGAGGCAAACCAAAGCTGCGGCATATGCCCAAGGTTCAAAACTCTTACATGCGCGGGCTCCTCCCGTTGTTGTCCACGACTCAAAGTCGGAGAAGTCCTCCATGTTGGGGAAGGGTTCGCTCAGTAGGCACGTAAGCTCCTCCATGTCGACCTCCCCTCCGGCTTCCTCTTCACGCGGGGGATCTACATCTCGAGGGGGTGAGAAAGTCACCTCCGCACGAGCCACCTGCGGAGCTGCAGCAGACAAACAAGTCCCATAAAACGGGATTAGTCAATCATATTGGCTAAACCAAACAAAAACAAAAGAGCTGGGGCGACACTCACTCAAGGCCGTCTCCTCCTCCACTCGCTCTCCAGTCTCGGGTCCCTCAGACGGCCCACCAGCCTCGACCGCTGCATCCTCCACATGAGGGCGTTTCCTCCGAGGCCGCAGACCTCCGTCCCCATTCCCTAAGGATGTTCCCGTGGAGGGCTGGTCCCCCTCTACCGCAGAACCCGCTGACAAACATAGCGATATACAACATCTCAGTTCTGTATCCAAGAATTACAGAATGGAAGAAAGAGAACAGACTAAGACAGGAAAGCCGAACCTAAAGCCCCAAAGGGGGTCAATGGTAGAGGCACCAGTTGCTCCATCCCTATCGCCATATCTCCGGCTGCCATCGTGACGGCCTCCCGAATATCCCGTGGAGTCCGTGCGCACTCAACCTGGGACATGAACTCCACAGGTCCAGCTGAACCAATCGTGTGGGCGATGTGTTGTCTCCAGTCATCGACCGCTGTGTCGGCGAAGCTCCCGTGCGGGAGCTCCCGGTCCAGCGACCCTCTTCCCCGGAGGCCACAATCGGCCAAGAACTGAGTCCACCAAGCCCTAGGTGCCCTCGGTCGGGACACCTTCGCACCGATCGCTGTCGCCGATGCCCGTCCCAGGGGCTTTAGTGCCCCTCCATTGCTGCCACTCCGGGGCCACTACGCTGTAATCCGCTCGACCTCCGGACGGATCCGAGCAACACGGGTCCTCAGGTACCCCTCGTCCAGTGCAATGGGAGGCAGATCCTCCCTCAGCAGGCGACTCTCCTCCGCCTTCCTAATCACGGAGGCCTTCGGTCGGTAGAGGTGACTGTGCCCGAACCACCACCGGGCGTAGTGCATGTCAAATGGTCCTCGACGACTCTGCTCCGGCATCGGGAATCGCTCCGGCTCCCGACGGTAGTAGAAATCCCACAAGGCCGCTACAAAAAGGTGGGTGTCCTTGCCCTTGTACTATTTACCCGTCAGATGGAACTCCCTGTTTGGCGGAATCCCCTGGTCGTACCCAAAGTTTCTGGCAAAGCGATGTGGGTAGTACGTGTAGCAACTCAAAAATTTATATATATATTTATATGCAAGAAGAAATCATGAAAGATGAAAATAAAATAAATTATGAATATTTTCTGTCATAGAATACATAAACATAAACACTATTCCACTCGTTAACAAGAACGATGAGATTAACGGCACGATTCTAAGAAGACGAAGACGTCGGTACTGTAGCAGTACTATAGCATCCAATTTAAGAGAGAATTATTAGCTTTAATGTAATCCTAATTAATGGATGTGGTCATTCTTACATCATTGAATAAATAAGATCATGGATGAGGTCATTCTTACATCATTGAATAAATGAGGTCATAGATTATGTCACCCACGTAGTGGAACAAAGTTGGTGTAATGGGGTTGGTGTAATAGTGGGAAAAAGTTGGTATAATGGGGTTGGTATAATAGTGGAACAAGATTGGTGTAATAGTGGAACAAAGTTGGTATAATGGGGTTGGTATAATAGTGGAACAAGGTTGGTGTAATAGTGGTATGGTGGAATGAAGTAGGTGGGAGATTTTGGCTTATAAATAGGGCTGGGCTCTTCCTACTCACAGCACAAATCTATTGAGAGGAATTGCTGGTAGAGAGAGGGAGAAACCTCGAAGTTGGAGGAGTGTTCGAAAGCATTCTTCGTTCTTAAATTTCTTTTTCTTTGGTCTTCAACGAGGTAGGTTTTCTCTCACGCAAAAACTAAATTAGGTCTCCATATATGTTTCTTTGCATGAGTATTTTGATTCTATGTAAATTTTTCATGATCATGTATTTATAGTTTATTTTAAGATTTAAAGTTCAATTATGGAGTTTTCATTATCATAACGTGTTTCAATAACGTGGATCACATATAGACCATGATTTAAATACGATAACCATGCCCGATTTACATCGTTTATGTGCGTTATTTCAAACTTAAATCTTGAATTTTAAAATCATGTTCTTTCCTTAAGAATTCTATTAACAAAAAAATGACTAGGTGAATGAACTCGTAAAGCTATTGTTAAATGATCAAACAATTATGTTCTAATTTTCGTACAATTCCTATACATGATTAACCATATCTCTTTTATCTAAGCTCTATCTGAAAGCTTGACATCTCCTTTCAACTTGTCTTCATACATGAACATATTATGCAATTGGAAGCTTGACATCTTTTTCAATGTCTTTTCCTTCATTGAAAATTCTTTCACAAATGAACATGTTAGAATATACAAGAATGATTTCCGTTCGATTTACGTATTTTCGTGTCTCCGAAAAATCGTGTAGCTAGCAAGTTCATCAAGAAGAACCGGTGTCTAAGGCTAGAGGTCCACGGGCAAACGCTTTAAGTGGATAAGTGGTTACTTAATTAGGACCTCATGAATACGAGGGGAGCCTCCCACTGTCCCACCTCTTACCTGACCGTGTTTTCTTTGGTTTTTTGCTAATTATCCGATTGAGAAAAACTTGATCTAAACTTATTTTACAAGATTTTCCACAAGAGTTGATCGCGCCTTAACCGAAAATTCCTTCTCTTTATTATCTTAATGTCGTTAAACATGATGCCTTAAATCATCCTTGAACTTCTCTTATAAACTTCATTTATTCTTCATACTACATACTCTTTCTTCATACTATATGTCCTTTGAAATGGAAATTTTGCTAGATTTGTACTTTAGCCATAAACTACCATTTAGGAGTGTAGGAGCTAAGTGCCATGCAGGGTAAAGTGCTACATTATGGGAGCCACCTCTTGAGGCCGGAATGGCGCAAAGTGCTACATAATGGGAGCCACCTCTTGAGCCTGTAGGGGCCACCTCTAGAGTCCTCCATAACTAAATGACTAGTTATGCGCTATACTACGTTTCTTGAGCTTTTCTTGAAACTCAAATTGGCCATAATTGTAAATGAATTGTTCTGGGAATTACATGGGACTTTGGTCCACCTGATACTCAATGTCTGGCAAACATGGGGGCCCTGATCTGGTCCTAGGAGAGTAAAGCCTGAAAGTACTTGTGCCCGAGGGAGTTGAATGATCAGGTGTGACATTGTACCAACTGACATGCAAGATTGAACTAGGCAATTCACTTATTACATGCTTGACTCGATACATGCTTAACATCCTATACATGACATTTTTGACCGGAGTGGTTAATATCCTTGTTACATGGCCATATTTACAATTCTATACTTGTTATTCATTTTTATGCTTACACTTGAGTTCTACAATATCTATTCTTGAAATTCTTGACTTCCTGATCTTGTTCTCTATTGGTCATTTGTTTTATTCTTATTTTATTCGAAAACATATAGATGTTCCAAAATGTTGTTTACTTAAATTGACCTGGTAAAGAGATATAAATCCTACTGAGCTTTCAAGCTCACCCTGTGTACTGTTGTTAATTTTCAGGAAATTTTGAAGATGACGGGAATGGGCTGGAGTGATTAGAGTGATGATAGTTTTTAATAAGTTCTTTTTCCAGTCTGTCTACTTATAAAAGAGTGTATCGAGTTTGAATAGTATTGTAAGTCCTTGAAGGATGTTTGTTGGAAATGTCAGATTATGAAATAAAGATGTGATTTTGTCCATTTGTTGTTCATACTCATCATCTGAGTCTATTGATCGACCTGCTTGTATAACTGTTCACGCCTTGATAATTCCGCCTTGTTCGGGGCGTGACAGTACGGCTCTAAGAAACTCATCACCGACCGGTGCAATGCCAACACGGCTGCTCGGATGCTCACTATCCACTCAGTCCGTGGTCCTGTGTCGGCCGCCCCCTGACTGGGGTGGGTGCTGGTCGCCCCTCTACCTGAAGCCCCCAGAAATAGGCTAGAGTCCCTCGCTGCACTGTCGAAGGGTAGTCCCTCCTCGCCCCGGGCGGGCAGGTAACAAAGGGCCCTCCTGGCCCCCTCAAGTTGCTCCTCTGTGTCTCCATCCGATTGCCCAGTAAAGCTGAACAAAAGTGGTGCCGTCGGGTTCGCCACAGCACCTCGCATCACCAGTCCCGAGAACAGTAACCTCGCCCACACACTAAGGTAGTGGGTCGGCAGAAGTATACTCCTCTCCCTCGGCACTGAGTGTGCTGCCAGAACTCCAAGCCCCTGGTAGATGTTGGCCAGTGCAGTGGGAGCTAGAGCCAACTGCCTCCCCTCAGCCAACAAGCAAGCCGGCCACAACAACTCGGCTCTCAATAGCCCATCCTCTCCGTGAGGAACTACAAAAGTCACCGGCCAATATTCCAGATACGCTGCGAGATATGTCACATCTGGCAAACCATTGGGATTCCACCCCTCTCCTGGCGCATACACATATCTGGAGTACATCCAGAAGCGTAGCTTCACCTCCGTGTACTCCTCCCAGGGAGTCTGATCCCTGGCGAACTCCTGGTAAAAGCAAAACGGCCGGTTGTAAAAATGACGGACCCATACATTCAGCGGCACCCGGGGAGTCTGAGCAACTCTCTCTCTCCCTGCCAGGGCCAAATCTCTCCAAGTCTTTATCAGATACCGATAACTGTAAGGCACTCGGTATCTTCCCAGTCCATCAGTATGACTGCGGTGGAGGTCATCCAGCACTACCTCCTCGTACCCTTCGCCAATAATCGGCAAGCCAGAAATCCTGAACAAAGACCACAAGTCAAGGCCGGTCTCTCCCTCTACTGTTGCCACCGTGTTCCAATGACGGTTGAAACGCTCCAGCAAGCCCTGTAGCAATCCGGTGTAGCATGGGTACGCGTACAGAGCGGCAGTCACCACGTACCTGATCCCAGCTCGATCCAACAACACCCAATGATGGTGGACAATCCCCATCAACCACTCTGTGGCACCCTGGCGGTGGTAATGTGACGGGATCACTATCCAGCGGCCATACCAGCTAATGACGGTCTGCCGCATGATTCCATTCAGCATACTGTGGTCATCGTAGCCCTCTCCAGCGTAATGTACACCAGCGGGCTCCAATACCAATCCAGCAATTCCCTCTGTCTCTGTGCGATGGTGGCCGTGCAAATCCCAGCTAGCGGGGCCAATCAGCCCAACTCTGACTCTAGACTGCTCCGCCACGCCAAAGAACCCCAGGCAATCAACGCTGGGGAACTGGCGCTGCCTTCAGTAGTGCTCTGAAAAGCTCGGATAGCTACAGAAAGCCGTACCAAGCAAGCTGTCTCTACCGATCAAAATGGCCCGCTCGTGCCGGCGGCAGGCTCCTGGAACCTGTGAGCCACCCTCCTCTGCGTCAGGAGGGACATAGCCACTGATGAATTCAAGCAGATGATGATCCATGGGGAACTCCAATGGATAGCCCCCGCTCCAATTGTAACTGTACAGGTCACCTGCCTCCAGAATCCTGGCCACCTCCATGGCCCCTGCTCCAGCTGTCCTCTCACCAATCGGACCTTCCGCCATGACCAGATGGCCCCGGTCCAACTACTCTACACCAGCCCCGGGGATCACAGCTGCATCTAGAGGATGCATCGGTCGATCAGTCCACTGTACCCAGTGATCCTCCTCCGGGGCCATCCGCCTCGGGACCCGTCCGTCTCTACCGAATCGGGCTATAGCTGCAAGACATAGCACAAAAATGGTCAGTATGCCAGAAATTCAACACATATAATACAACAGATCACAAACATATGAAGTGTCAAAATGCAACTACAACAACTCAGGAAGAGGATCTCACGGGCCGTACGCCCTCATCCCCGCCTCCGACGCACGCCCCGTGGGGGGCATTTGTTGTACCCAGACTATTTCTCAGCCAAAATACCCAGAAATAAGGGCTATGGCATTTCCTCGAACACCTTCAAGACACGGGCTACCCAGCCCTTTCTACAACCCTACAGGTCCCCACAGGAGTCCCAACCAACTTGCTGTGACACACGGTGACACAAGCAATTGTCCGGGGTCAACCCCGGCCACTCTCATACGGGCCTTGCCTGTACCCGACATGGCCACCCGGGCCATCCCTAGGACACTCCGACTACAAGCCACGCCACGTGGCACCCAGTGAAAAGGCCAAGGGCCTACTCCGAGACACTTCATTCAACCCTCCAAGGTCAAAGGGAGACCCGAGCAAGTCAACCACAGGCTTTGGAGGCCCGTAGTACGCGTGTACGTCACACACACGCGTGTTCGGCATTCTGCCGAACACCTTGTGGGCGCACACGTTTCAACCCATCTACACCAAACCACTAGCCACCCCGTGGCTCCAGCTCACTAATTGGGTCCTACAATGACCCCCCCAGCAAGTCGGGGCCACCCCCGACCCTCAGACACGTGGCAACGAGCCACTGAACTTAGCTCTCGGGCCAACCCGAGGCTACCCTGCCAACCCGCCGGACATCATGGCACGCAGCACGAGGCAAGGCCCATGGGCCCAAGATGCCTTCTCCCAGCCCCTATGGACTTCTACCCTTGGCCCTAGGCCAAATCCAAGGCCCGTCGTCCACCTATGTAGCTCATTCGGCAACCTGGGGTGTGTCGGGCATTTGCCCGAACACCTTGCGAGCGGCTACTAAAACTCAAAGAACAACGGCCCCACGGGCCCATGCCAGCCTCCCGAAGGTCGAAGTCCATCAAAGGACATCCCCAGACAACACGAGAAGACCCCCGGGGGTCATCCCTCGGGGTTACGGCCAGCCCGGGGCCAGTTCACCTCGGGGCATGGCCGCTCGCCCCAGGGAGGGTGAACTCCCTGGGGGCCGCGCCCTCCCTCCAGCCCGATGGTCCCACAACCCCGCTCAGCCCCAGTTCATCCAATTACGGTCCTACGATGCGATTCGTGTGCCGTACCAGTCCGAGAAGGTGACACGCGGACGTGGAAGCGCAAAGCGACAGCACGACGGGCTCGTCCTCAAGTCAACGCGCACAAGTCTCCACAAGCCGCCACGTATCCTTCACCCACTTGTCCTTTTATTCCTTAGCCAACTTAAAGAAAAAAAAGGCCAAAAATGGGATTTTATAGGGTGGGGACCAGCCCCCCCCTCTCTCTCCTTGCGAACCTGCCTAAACCCCCCTGGGGGGGGGTTAGGTGGACCAGCAAGGACCCCCTGGCTGGTCCGCGTAAACCCCCATTCAATTCAAAAAAATTTACTTTTTTAAAAGAAAAAGAAAAAGAAGCCAGCCCGCCTAAACCCTTGGGGGTTTAGGCAGACCAGCCAGGGCCCCCTAGCTGGTCCGCATAAATCTCATTCCCCCCTCTCTCAGTTCCGTAACACCCAGTGACTATTCACTTGGGTTTACGCGGACCAGCTCACCCCCCTTAGTTGGTCCGCGTAAACCCCTTGTGACCATTCAACTTCCCCTATAAATACCCCTTAGGAGCTCAAGGGGTGGGGCATCTAATACAAGGCATCTAGAGAGATACACAAGATCGTCCGGCACCCGGCAGGCACAAGACTTTGAGCGCGGCTCCGAGCAGCGAGCTAAAGAGGATTGTATGTGGGTGACTTGTTCGGCGGTCTCATACGTCGGGGGTATATCATTCGCACTCCCCTCACGCCGTATGTAACCGTCACACGCAAGTCAACACCCACCGTATGTGAGACGTCATGATACGAGCGGACGTCCCCTCATTCCGGGATTTCCTTTCGCACGCCCGTCGGTCGCAACCACACGTGTGCCATGATGTTATGCTCACCCGCAGTCCCGAGGCCATGTCCGACCGCTCAATCCGAGTCGCGACCGACCCTCGCCGAGATACCGGATCGACGTATCCCCTTAGTTACCCAGTCATAGGCCCCCGTTCGGCAACGCGGCCATGGCCCACGTCACGGGAGGAGCTCTCTGTAAACGCAGATGTGTTCATTCATCACGCATCGACCCGGGGACTGACCCACGTGTCGGAATTGTCCCGTGGCATGCACCAGTTGTACTTTGGCAATTACGGCTTGCCTGTAAAGAAATATACATCTCAGCACAACACCGCCGATTAGACGAGTGCTCTCGCACCCACGTCCCGACCTTCAGTCTTCTATCTACGCCACTCGACATCCGTGCCTGACACCCTAACCCCCAGTAAACACCCCTCGGTCCAACAAGCACCCCTAGCTGCTGAATGCCCCCCAGCCCTCCACCCACGGCTTCAGACACATATATAGACTTTTCTTCAGCATGGAACGAAGGTATTCGGATTCAATCCGATGTAAATAAACACTGGTTGCTTGCTGTCGGTGGGGAAATACGTCATGTACACGATTCCCGCAATCGCCTACGCACTCGCACCCATTGAACCCCTTCTCTCCACGTGTCGCCCGATCGCCCGAGCCCACGTGCCGCGCCCTGGTGGCGCTTCCCCGGTCAAACCTTGGTTCCATGAGTGATTGTCGAGAGATCGACTGGCATGCCCGCACCTTGTCCGGTTAACCTTTATCCCGACACTTCCGTGCCATTCGACCATTTTCAACTTTTCGTGAAAGGAGAGTGCCCGATACCGCCGTGAGAGGCATGCACCCATAAGGAGGATACCCGAGATACATCAAACTCTCGTAGTTTCCTTCCCTACTGTATCCCTTCCTTCACCCTGGATAATCGGCATAAAAAAACCCGTGCAACAGTGTCCTACAGGCCCATTTCAGGTCGGGTAAGCCCGATAGTTGTACATTCTTGTTCATCATTAATAAAGTGGTATTTGAGCGTAAATTTGTAATTACATATTAGTTTATAATGTCCCTAGTATATGTTGTTGTAAAGTCAACTCGAGATGAGATCTCGATCATGAGACTGACTTTACTTGGACATATACCTTAAAATTGTTCATGGTTGGAGGGTAATCACTTGGGGACTTTGATTACCTATTAAACCAGTACACATAATGTGTGCGTGAGCAGTCTCATGGTCACAGGTGGGGGGCACCAACACATATGTGTAGGTGTACATCCTGGGAGGATGTACACTGAACTGATCCGCTATTGGATCTTCAGATAGTTGATTATACCTAATGTCAACTGAAGATCCAATTGTCTCAGTAGCATTGTTGGTCCTTTGACCTGAGCCATTGATCGAATCTTACACGAGGACTGGAATGATTTAATGAGTTGGCTAAGTGACTTTAACCATAAGTCATGAATTGTCAAGTCATTAACCATTTCAAGATACATGTAAATATCATCAATGGTCAAGAAGGGGATCGCTCACTGTCGGGTATATATCAGACAATTAATGGGTCATGACACTGACGCTCCATTAAATCCCTGGCTAGGGTCGTGTGAGTTCGTTTAGAATAGACGTCATACACTTTAAGGAGGTCATGGTCGAATGGCGCGATCATGGGGTTTGACAGTTACCATACCTTCGATCGAACCAGACTCATAGAAGGAGCGATGACTTATAGCGATGCGGCAACTGTAGACATACAGGTACCTGACAGGGTGGTTTGAACCCGACGTCCTCTGGGATCACGCAGATTTTCTTGACCCAACGTGATCAAAGGTTCGAAATAAATTAAACTATTATTCGGCTCTAGTAGAAGTGAATAATAAGTTTAATCTACTTCTAATTGGGAATTAGAAGTTAATGGGCCTTAAACTATAGTGACTATGGGCCTAGAGGATCACACATAATGGGTTCTCGGGTGACGGGGTATTATTGTACAAATGTATATGTTAAAAGTCATGCATTCTTTTTGGAAAGGAATATAAGAAGGGCTTCATACATATGTACAATAATATGAAAGGATACATATACAATATTGGTTCTTAGGGGCTCTTTTAGAAAGAGTCCAACCCTTATAAATATGTATCCTACGTAAAGGCTTCCTCCCTTGATGCCAAGCACTTCCTATAGAAACCCGATAAATTAAAATGATAAATATTTTTTTAATGAATTATATAATTAAAATCTTTATGAAATAATTAATTTATATGTTTACTATATGAAATGAACTAGATAAATGCATTTACTTGAATTTACTTAAGGTAAATAGAAATTAAATACTCTAACCCTTAGAAAAATGATAGTAAGCCCAATAAAAATTCATATAATAGATTAGGATTACAATTGGCCCATTGGATAATCTATAATGGGCTGAATTAATGGTTAAAGGATTCAATAAAGGTTAAATTAACCTTAAATTCGTAACATATGTTTAATATGACATTTAAGGGATTAAAATAACTCCATTTCTAAAAGATTGACTCAAGAATCAACCCTTACCTACCAGCCACCTTAGACCAGTCATTTTTACATTAGGTTCACACCAAATTAAGGTTAGATTAAGAGGAGAAGTTAGAATTTTCTTCTAATTCGGAGTTAATGGGTTTGGTAAAATTAGGTAAGGAATCTTGACAAATTTGGACAAGTTTTGGCTATAAATAAGACCCTATCCGACCCTCAGATAATCCTTGGTAGCCTAGGCTATGCTTCTACGGAGATTGGAGGAGATTTGAAGGGAAGATTCGAAGATCAAAGGGTTTTCTTATTATTGGGGCTATTTTCTACCTCTTCCATAGATTTGCTCAAAGGTACGTTTGGAATCCACATTAATTGTAAGCATTCAGTCACTATACAATAGGAATTATAGCATTTGGAATCCACATTAATTGTAAGCATTCAGTCAGCAAAAATAAGGAAAAGAAATATTAGCAAGTTTGAATTTTTACAGCATGTTAAAAATTATTTTTGTAGAATAAAAATTATTTTTAGCATGTAAAAATTTATTTTTACCATATTATTTGTAAACTAATATATGAAAAATATTTCCAGCATTTTAAAAATTACTTCCAGCATGATAAAATTATTTTATCCATACTGAGATATGAAAACTATTTTTTAGCATGTTAAATCCATTTAGAACTATTTTTTAGCATGTTAAATCCATTTAGAACTATTTTTTTGCATGTTAAACCTAATTTCCTATTAAATAATTAGTAAATTGATGCATGAAAATTACTTTCAGCATATTAAAATTACTTCCAGTATGATAAAATTATTTCCAACATGGTAGAATTATTTTTAGCATATTAGAACTATTGTCAGCATATTAAAGCTATTTAAAAACTATTTTCAGCATGATAAATATATTTTCCCATCAAATAATTAGTAAATAAATGTAAAAATATTATTTCAGCATGATAAAATTTATTTTGTTATCAGAGAATTGCTGTAAGCAGCATGGTAAACTTCTTTTTATCATCTCATCAGTAAGTTAAGGTATGAGAATTATTTTAGCATGTTAAGTATTAATTTTAACATGTTAAATATTAATTTTTAGCATGATAAAATTACTCTCAGTATGATAAAATTATTTCTAGCATGTTAAAAATTACTTTAACATGTTAGAATTATTTTCAACATGATGAAATTATGTTTAACATTATAAATATATTTTCTTAAGCATGAAAATCTATATTTGTCATAATATCAGTAAATAAATATATGAAAATTACCTACAGTATGTAAAAATCTATTTTATCATTTTATCAGCAAATTGGTGTATAACAATTACTTTTTAGCATGTTAAATGATTTTCTGCATGATAAATCTATTATTCTATCTTATTATCATTTATCCTATCTTATTATCATTAAAAATATCAATAATATGTGAAATCACGATTTTAATCCAAAAATATAGACATCTTATCTAAAACTTAATATTTCTGAATTCTAATAGAATTAAGAATGAATTCTCAAATGATTTCGTGAACATGGTGCTTACCTACATCACGTTCATAATAGAAAATCGATTGACTATAAAATCCACGTTTTGGCTAAACTAAAATATCTCTAGGATATAAAAACTTCCTGAAAACATGCCTAAACACTTGTTAAATCAATTGAACACAAGATTAAATTATGAAATTAAAACAATTCTATTAGTTCTATTTACTTAAATTTTCTTCCTAGTTACCGTTCGTTCTTGAATTCCACGACTTAATGTCGTTAAATATGATGCCTTAAAATTATTATTCACTTCTCTTGCAACTTCTGAGATTTTTGCCAGATCTGTACTTTTTATAAATGAGCTTATTCTTGAAATTCATTGGCCATAGTGTTAAGTGGATGTCTAAACGTACTTGGGCTCTTATGGTCCACCGACCCAATGTCTGGCATTAATGGGGCCCGGTATGGTCTTGGGAGGAGCGTCCGAAAGTACTTGTGCCCATGGGAGTTGATTGATCACGGTGTGACATTGCACCGAAGTGCATGACTTGTTAGATTTTTACGGCATTCTACTATTCGTACTTGTTACTTGTTTACATGATTACTTGAAAATTACATGAATTACTTGACTTGCGCGAAATGGCCAATTACATGAAATTCTTTACTTGTTCAAAGTTGTTACTTGAAAATTTCTCTTGATATCTTGTTACCTCAATTACTTGAAAATTCCACTCATGTTATACACTTTTCGATGTAACTTGAAAAGATTACTTAAATGGTTAAACACTTAAAGATTGCCTGGTTTTTAGAGATATAAAATCTTACTGAGCTTTTTGCTCACCCTACGTTTTGGTTAAATTGTTGTAGGAAATGACATTGAACAAGGGAATGGACAGGAGTGAAAGAGTGATTTTCTTTTCCCTAGGATTTATGTAGATCATTAGTGTTTTACAAGAATCATGTACTTTGGGTTTGGAAGTTTGTAATTGCCTTTATGGCTTATGAATTAGCAATGTAAACCTCTATTTTGATGGAATAAAAGTCTCATTTTCTCATCAATCTTTGTCTTAGAATTAAATTTCTACATGCTCTGATCGACACGCTTGATTACGACTCGCTCACGCCCTCGATATTCCGCGTCGGGGCGTGACACTTCCAAGGGAGAAAACTCACCCCATTTATTCTTTCCTCCCCTCTTCTCCCTCTTGTTATCTCTCTCTCTCTCCCTCTCAAGGGAGAAAGGCTTAAGGAAGAAGAAGGGGGTTTTGAGCATTAGTGGTTCGTGCGCGGGGGGAAAGAACGGGTGGACGCCGTCACTATACGAGGATCCGTGTGGATCTACTCTAGAGGCCGGATATTTGTGTGGTTCTATGTTCGTGGAAATTTGCATCGAGCACTATGGATAGCGTCGTTCCGTGCTAGGTAATGATCTACAACCCGTGTTTAGGGTTGAGTGAATTTTATTGCATCGATTAGAGCATCGATCATCGGTTCCACTAAGTTTGGGTTCACGATTTAAATTTTATTATCCATTATGTTACCCAAACTAGGCTGCTCGAATCCTTACAGTGAGTGCACCTTGCAGTACCTTGGCTGGCAAATGAAATTGAGTGGCATATGTGGGTATGTGTTGGTCATGCCCAAAGTTGTGGCCGAAGTGGAAGGGATAATAGGGTTCTAGGAACATGGTGTTCCCCTTCCTAAAAATCAAAACACTTGGGAGAATTGACAAGGCCCAATCTCTTAATTCCGATTCCAGCACCGGTCGAGTCACATTCTTCTGGTTGATCGGGTGAATGCAACTCTCTATCAAGTCATCTCGACACTCCCTCATCCTGTTCACCAGGGGGATCGAGTGCTCCGCTAAGCTCCAAAATTAAATGCTTCCCGGAGACTCCAAGGGGATCGATGTGAGTCTGCCCTTGATAGAATATAACTGAGCTAAAGTTGAGCCGGGCTCAGCATTGGAAAATTCTATCATCCTTGGAAACAAGGTAGGCGCTTGTATGGTACGGGGAGCAAACTCCGAAAATGTACAGACCCAGGCGCTAAAGAAATGAAGCGGCCCTATTATGCGTAGGTTTCTCAGGATCTGGCTTCTGCTAATGTCTCCCAAGGTCTGATAAATCAGACACAGAGTGGCCGGGCAGATGGATAGTTTAATGCCCCAAGCCATCTGGCATGCTGGGTAGATGGCCTCTGGCCGAATTACACTCTCTTCCCCGTAAGGGAGAGGAAAGGCGCACATCCAGTACGTCAAATAGGTAGCGCAATGCGTCAGGGGATCAAGGCCAGCAGGGTTCGGACCCTCTTTATGCCCCTTGGCAGTAGAGCCTGGAAGAACTGCCTTTCATCTTCCCGGCTTCTTGTGTGTGGTAGCTGCACCGACTCAAGGGAAGTCATCATACTTATTCTCGCCGCGGAATAAATATCGCAGCCACATACCCATACGGACCCGCTTCCGCACCCCTTTCCGGGCTTGCTGTTCGCCATCTTCATGATGAGACAAAAAGATGCTCCTATATGCTTTCATCAGGTAGTGATACGAAAATCCCAAGTCATAGGTGCCATCTCCGTCCGTGGTATCCTTGATAAGGTCCGAGAGGCACACCTCTTGGTAGGGTTCCCCGTCTATCGGCAAACCCGATAGCTAGTGCAGGTTCCATAAATCGAGGGAAGTCTCCCCTTTGGCAGTGTAAAAGGTGATGAGCCTGGAGTTGAACACTTTCACCATGCCACAACACAACCCCTTTGAGACGGGGTATCTTAAGCGCGAGGCGTACACACTATGGTATACGCTGACAGTAATAAGAAGAGGGGCGTAGTTGTGAAGGACATAGTCTGTGAACTCAACTGCGCCTTCACGAAATGAGTGGGCGTCCAAGGCTTTGAGATCCGTAAACCACCTCACTGCCAGCTCATGCTTGAACCTGACAGCCAAGCAGTCGAGAAGAAATGGTTCCTCCCAGAACCCCGACTTCAGCCGGGCCAAGAATAGGCCAAAGCAAGGCCTCTCCCTATGTACTTGACCTGCTGCATTGTCCCAGCAAGCCGATGTGAACTCTAGGGCCCTGGTCAGCTTCCCCTCTGATACACTCAGCTCTTCCAGCCCCAGCACAGGCTCCCACTTGCGGGGTTCCCCAAGAAGATACATGGGTTCACTGCGACGCGTGTTGCCTACCAGACTGACTCGGGACCTCAGAATGGCCCGCTCAATCTCACACACAACCATGTGGTCACGCTTCCCGCAAGTGTTGAAGTGTTTCAAAAAATATATCAAATGCTTGTCTTTCAGGTGGTCGCCACGGAAGTCCCCGTCCCGATCAAAATGATAGCCCTCATTCGTTAAAGACAACTGATCAAACTTGTCACATCCCGAACCGTTAGCAGCGGAACGTAATGCTCGGAACGTGGCAATGATATAGTCATGTTAATCAGAGCAATAACTTAAGACACAAAAGACCAAAAATCGATGAAAATAATTTTTATTGATACAAACTTGTTATTTCAACATATTGACTCAATTACAATTTTCAAAAGGAAAAAAAGACACACTAGCCAAACTTAAAACAAATTCTAATCTAGACTTAAGAAATAGGAAAGACATGGTCTTCTAGCTTCAAGATCACTCATGCACACTTTGCCCTTCCCGGTTAGAGTAAGC
Organism: Amorphophallus konjac; assembly: GCA_022559845.1. Lineage (NCBI taxonomy): Eukaryota > Viridiplantae > Streptophyta > Magnoliopsida > Alismatales > Araceae > Amorphophallus > Amorphophallus konjac. The sequence goes on from CM040121.1 coordinate 158,974,871, forward strand.
GTTCTCGCTTGCCACCTGATTATCTAAAAAATAGGGAAAAACACTAGATGAGCAAACGCTCAGTAGGAATTACATCTCAATAAACAAGCTTGCTTTAAGTGATTACATGTTACATGAAATGCAAGTCTAGCTAGGCATGAATGATCGCGAGATAAAGAGAATATAATTGACAAGTTATGAAACTATTAGCAAGAAAGATTGAGTAAGGTATGAGGAATATCAAGCATGTAATTATCGTATAACGTCATGAAATGTTGGATATTTCGAGTTCTAGCAAGTACCATGTCGAGTCAAGCACGTCAAGTAGTATCACGTATTTTCATGTCACGAGAGAGTGGAATGCCATAGAAAAATCTAAAAAGTCATGCACTTCGGTGTAATGTCACACTGTGGTCAATATAGCTCCCATGGGCACAAGTACTTTCGGGTGCTCCTCCTAGGACCAGACCGGGCCCCATTAACACCAGGCATTGAGTTGTGTAAATATCTAGATGTCCACTATAGTTTATAGCCGATAGAGTTCCAAAGGAATAAGCCATTATAGGAACATTAAGGTAGACTCACGGAATAGGGAGTTCAAGGACAGAACCTTGTGTAGGGATGACTTTGTGATAAATCTCACATTAACTGGGACATTCATAAAATCTGGAATAATTGGCATCCACTAAGGTCACCGCGAATTATAGAATCTGCGTCCACTACGGTGGTCGCTAATTCTGTGAAGAGAGGCACGAAGGAAATCGCGCCACCTGTGATGGATGCTAATTCCTATATGGCGTCAACTATACTGGTCACCAATTCCAGACAGTGACAGAACCCTCACAGAACACCAGAACAACCCTCTATGATGGCTACGACGTCATGTTCCTTCAGAGTGACATGACAAGTCATGGTTTCTAGGATTTGTAGGTACAACCTGCTCGGCCGCCTTGAGGGATTCCAAGGCTAGCGGAGACTCAGGAAGGCCTTAGAGAAAGAACTTCCAATCCGGCGGAAGAATATCTGACGGATGGTCATTCAATCTCCAAGAATTAAGGTGTCATTCTGAAACTCGTGAAACAGGGACTCCATCTTGGCCATGAGACAATGGTGCCAAAAGACTCGCGGTATGGGTCAAAACGCGATAAAGCTGTGAGATAGAAAATTCACGTCTGTTCAAGAAGGCATTAATTAAAGAATTCGCGTCTCCTTGGAGAGGCGCCAATTCTAGATTTTTCCATAATTAAATAAAAATTATGTTAATTGGCGTTCGTGTACGGAGGTGCCATTTCTTTAAATCGCGTCTATGTATTTGGACATTAATTCCTTGATTTTTTGATTATTTCATTTTTAATAATTAAACAAGATTTGGTGTCTCTATGAAGAGGTGCTAATTACTTAATTCGCGTCCGTGCGAGTAGACGCTAATTCCTCTTGATTACATGATGTTAAGCACAAGGTAGGTACGTTCGCAGACACAAGTTATTGTTCATTTCTTTAGGAATTGCATGAAAAGTAGCACTATGATGTTTATCTAAAATTTCATGGATCAAGATACATGATAATTAAGATAAAAATGTGAGGATCTTAAAAACATGGTCATGTAAACTTTACATATTAGGGTTTCATACTTATTTAATTTTAAACATGGGTTATTTATTTAATTCACTGAAAGAATTCACATCAGGGGTGAGGACGTGCATTAATTCACGTCGAGCTAGCTGACACTAATTCAATAATCATCGCCCTTCTGGACAGTCGCCAATTAAATAGCATCCTCTGTACTGGTCGCTAATTTCATGTAAGACAGAATGCTATGAATCTTAAGTAAAACTGCGAGGAACGAACATGGAACATGCAGGAAAGAACATGGAATATGTAGATCACTCTAAGTTAGACGTGATTGCATGCATGATCCTTTATTATCAAGTTTTGCCTAGGTTATTGAGATCACCTACCTTGGATGAACGAAGAAGAGGGACGCAGGATGAAGAAAAAGACTAACAACGCTTTATGGGTTCTCCTGCAACTCACAGTAGTAGCACCAACGCACAGGGAAGACGACGAAGCAGGCAGAGGAGGAAGGTGAATGGGAAGAAGCGAATAGCAGCAGACTATCGCCCACCACGCAGAGGGAGAAGGAGGAAGAAGTCTCCTCCTCATAACGGTAGCGACAATAGAAGATGCATAGGATGGAGAAGAGGGTGACGTCCCACGGCAGTGCGTCAACCTCACGAGCCCTTCATGAACTGCAACAACAATAGGATGCTTCTACATCGCAAGGGGGTGTATTTATAGAGTTTTTGGGTTCTATGAATCCTAGTTCGTGCATGGAGTCCTAGTTGATTTTAAACATCCCAAGATATCTCAATCCTTCCAAAACTCCAGTCGCTATCCCTGTTTGATTCAAACCCTAAAGTCTCCCATATGCTCTGGTCGACCTAATCCCTCCAGAGCTGATGGGTTTTAGCAAGAAAGGCCCATCAAGGTTTGTAAAGAATGGGCTTGAGTTATTATTATTGGGCTCCCTTTTCCCCCAATTGGTTTACACGTAAAGGGTTTTAACTTATTAATGGGCTCGGCCCATTTTTGAGTATCTTCCTAATTGGGCTTTCATGTGGAGAGTTGTTAGAGGATATTTATTATTTTCCATCATTATTGTGAAGGCCCAAGCCTAATAACTACTAATTGTTCTAAGTTGTAACGACCCAGAGTTCAGGATACCGATATACCGATAACATCGATACACCGATACCAAGAACTGGGGAAGCCACCCAAGAGGCTGATGAGGCCCCTGAAGGGTTAGTAGAAAAGTGCTGAGGGGTATGCATAACGAATTGGAATTTAGAACGCGCAACTTACAATTAAGCATTAAAAATAACACAAGTGCGGAAGCAAATCAAAATAACCAGAGTGATATATACATACTAGTCCAGATAAGCCAAAGTACTAGTCCAAAAGGTACAACTACACGGGGCATACCCCGGCAAAAGTACAAGCAAGCCTCAAAAGGCGCCTCGACTAAAGCTGGCAGCTAGACACGGTCTCCAAAACGGCTCACGAAGCACCGGGAGACGACGGGCGCGGCTCACCTGAAAGGAGAAAGGGTGAGTCACAGCCAGACTCAGTAGGGGTCACGCGGATCCCTACCTCGCACTAAACAAGCATACATGCATAAATAACGGCAAATAGAGCATGCATTTAAATAAGCTAACTGGTAATGGCATGAATAACTACTCAAGTAAAGCTGTAAACTCTAACCAAGCAAGTATAACAGCTAACGCATGCCAAAGCTAAGTAAATGCAAGCGATTAAGACTAAATCTACCAAAATAGAATGAGCCTTGACTAATCCAAACAACAAGGAAGGACAACCACTGGAGCAGAAACCAGAAGCGTCTACTGACGACTTACACTGCGTCTCAAGCACTCGCAGTCGGCAAAGCGACAAGCTAAGCGCGTAAACAGTACCAAACCAAGTGACCAGTCGGAGTGGCACCCGTCGGTGTCAGTCCACAGTCTCCGACCACATGTGCACACACTGACTCTAGCCTGAGCCAGGCCCTCTAGCTAGTTTTCTCCCTTGGTAGGACGCTACCATTGGCTGGGAGCCCACGGAACTAGCTTACAAACCGTGCATGGGAAACACACCCCTCCGCCATCCTCAAGCGGGTCGGTACTCAACAGACCTTAGGGCAACAACAGTGGCTCCATTGCATGGAAAGAAAAGCTACTCTATTGGTATAAGAAACATGCCACTGAATACTAAAATAATATAAACATGGCACATATATATTACGGAACGCATAACGAGAAGGCTGGGAACATATCAAAACCTACAGACAAACGGCGGTCGTCTGCCCATGCGTTACTGGCAAGCGACGGTGGGGGACTGGCGCGTTACATCCGAAGCGACGCGTCAGTGTCCCGCCGTTACTTCCACCAGAGTTCCAGCTCAAACGACCCAAGAGGGGAGTGACGGTGGGGGCCCAGCGCGTTACTTCGTAACGACGCGTTGGATCACCGCCGTTACTTCCACCCGAGGTCGGAAATCAACGAACAGTATTCAAAATCGATAGCAGGCGGAGCGACGCCCTAACCCAGGCGCGTCGGACCAAAACGACGGCCGGCCGACTGGCCGTCGGGCGCACCGCCTGACCGGGTCAACGTAAAACCACGCACGAGTAACGGATGGGGTTCCTACCGTTACTCTCCAAATAACGCGTCCTCGACGAGCCGTCGTTTGGAAATGATGCGTCCACCAAGGACCGTCAGGCGTGTGACGGTTCCTGGCAGGACCGTCACACCACCTGGAACACGGGCGGGTTCGATTTGAAAACCGAGGCCCTCCCGGACGATAGAAATCGTCGGGTAACGCCGTGAAAACGTGTAACCTGCCAAACCATACATGCTAAACAACACCATAACACCTAAAAACACCACATGCAACGCCTAATAAGCATTAAAATCAAGAATTTAGCTAAAACCCCAAAACTAGGAAATATGAACATTAAGCATGCAATGGGGTTCAAATCAACAGAACGAGCTATAGGAAATGATCCTAGCGAGATCGGGATTCCATCCCCTACCTCTTGCAAGCCGAGACGGGCGAAAAGGCCGCATGCACCGAGGTAGGCTCACCGGGACTTCAAGCTCCACCCCGCTCCCACGATCACCGAACCGTGCCGAAATGGGTACCCACGCGTTCCTCTCGACGCGAGGAATCCACCGGCGCCAACCACGCCTCAATCCGACGCCGTCTCGCCCGCGTTCCCTAAGGAGGAGAGAGGGGCGATCGCATGAGGAGAGAGAGAGCGTGAGGGTGAATGAGAGATCGACGGGGAGAGAGAGAGGGTGAGAGGGTGAGGGATTAAAAGAAAAGAAAAAAGGAAATTAATATAATTATTATATATATTAAAATCTCATTAATCTCTAATAACCCTCAAATAAATCCAGAAAAATACCAGACAAATTCCTAAAAATCCAGGAAAATTGCCGAAAATTCCAGAACAAATAATAGAACAAAATTCATTAAGGATCCATTAAGGCATGGGTCTTACAGTCCCTCCCTCCTTATAAAAATTTTGCCCTCGAAATTTTACAACAACAGAAAAGGAGAAAACTGAGAAAGGACATATACCTCACTGGAATAAGAAAGGAAAAAGCAGGCGCATCTCATCTTCATGCTCCCAAGTAGACTCATTACCAGAGTGACGCTGCCAAGCAACTCTTACCAGAGGAACAACCTTATTTCTCAACCGCTGCTCACGACGGTCTTCAATTCTGAATGGAAATTCTGGCGTGGACAAATCAGCAGTCACTCCAGGCCATACTGAATCATCGAGAACATGAGAAGCATCCGGCACATATTTCCTCAACTAAGACACGTGGAATACATCATGAATAGCTTGCATAGCCGCTGGCAATTGCAGACTATAAGCCACCTGACCAATAGCTTCAACAATTGGAAAAGGGCCAACATACCGCGGACTAAGCTTTCCACGCTTCCCAAATCTGGAAACACCTTTCATCGGAGATATTTTAACAAACACACTATCTCCAGGCTCAAATTGTAGTGGACGTCTGCGCTGATCTGCATAACTTTTCTGTCGACTCTGAGCCGTCAACAATCTCTGCCTGATTAGACGAACCACATCAGAACATTGCTGCACCATGTCAGGCCCTGTCAACAGACTGTCCCCAACATCAAACCAGTTCAGAGGAGTTCGACAAGGAAGACCATAAAGTGCTTCATAAGGAGCCATACCAATACTGGTGTGAAAACTGTTATTATAAGCAAATTCAACCAGTGGCAAATACTGACTCCACGAACCCTGCCAATCAAGGCAACACAATCTCAGCATGTCCTCCAAAGTCTGAATAGTCCTCTCTGACTGTCCATATGACTGAGGGTGATACGCTAAACTGAAAGCTAACTCAGTGCCCAAAGCTTTCTGGAAACTATGCCAGAAGCCGGAGGTAAAACGTGGGTCACGATCTGACACAAGTGAAACAGGCACTCCATGCAGTGGCACGATCTTCTGCACATACAGCTCGGCCAACATCTGCACATTCCAAGTAACTTTAATCGGCAATAATCTGGCGGTTTTAGTCAATCTATCGACAAGCAACCATATGCCATCAAAACCTTGAGAAGTCCGAGGCAAACCCACCACAAAATCTGTAGTAACATGGTCCCATTTCCACATCGGAATCTCTAACGGCTGAAGCAAACCACCTGGCTTTTGATGTTCGGCTTTAACTAACTGACAAGTCAAGCACTTATAAACAAACATAGCCACGTCTTTCTTCATACCTGGCCACCAGAACTGCTTCTTCAAATTCTGATACATCTTGGTGACACCCGGAAGAATAGCAAAACGGGAACCATGGGCCTCACTCAGAATCTCATTCCTCAAATCATCATCAGCGGGAACATACCATCTGCCCTGGAAACTGACAACCAGCTCGTCATCAAATTCCACATCATATCTCGATATAACACGAGCCAAATCAGAATCAACCTGCTGGGCTTCTTTAATCTGCTGATATAAAGCTGAACCCAAAACCAAGGTAGCACAAACTGCCATCTTCGGATCAGCAGGAAATTCTGCACTGAATGCCTCGCTCGGAAGCCGTTCCCACAATTTCCATTCATGAAGCAACAAATGACTGACCTGTACTTTCCTGCTCAGAGCATCAGCCACGACATTCATTTTACCCGACTGATAGGAGAGTGTAAAGTCAAAGTCTTTCATGAATTCCATCCATCGACGTTGCCTGAGATTCAAATCTTTCTGAGAGAATATATACTGTAAACTCTGGTGATCAGTAAAAATCTGAAACTTCTCACCATACAGATAATGTCTCCATATTTTTAAGGCAAAAATAACTGCAGCTAGCTCCAGATCATGAGTGGGATAATTCTCTTCATGTTGTTTCAATTGCTGAGATGCATATGCGATAACCTTACCATGTTGCATCAGCACTGCACCGAGACCTACTCGAGAAGCATCAGTACAAACCAGAAAACCACCCGAGTCGGAAGGCAAAGTCAACACAGGAGAAGAAGTCAATAGCCTTTTTAATTCAACAAAGCTAGCCTCACACTGATCCGACCAGACAAAAGGTACATCTTTACGAGTCAGTCTAGTCATCGGGGCTGCAATCTTCGTAAAGTCTTGAATGAACCTGCGGTAATACCCAGCCAAACCTAAGAAGCTTCTTATCTCAGACACAGACTTCGGCCTCTGCCAATTCAAAACGGCATCAATCTTTGCAGGGTCCACTGCCACTCCATCACCAGAAATCACGTGACCAAGAAAATGAATTTCCCGAAGCCAGAATTCACATTTACTGAACTTCACAAAAAGCTCGTGATCCCTTAGAGTCTGCAGAACGATCCTCAAATGCTGCGCTTGATCTTCATCAGAGGCAGAATAGATCAGAATATCATCCACAAAGATCACCACAAACTAATCAAGAAATGGACGAAAGATACGCTGCATTAGGTCCATAAAAGCTGCTGGGACATTAGTCAAACCAAACGGCATAACCAGAAATTCAAAGTGACCATATCGAGTGCTGAAAGCTATCTTCTCCACATCGGATTCCCGGATTCGCAATTAGAAGTAGCCAGACCGGAGATCAATCTGTGAAAAGACAGTAGCAGACTGTAATTGGTCAAATAAATCATCAATCTTGGGAAGCGGATACTTATTCTTGATAGTCACCTGATTCAATTGCCTGTAATCAATACAAAGTCTCAGGCTTCCATCTTTCTTTTTCACAAATAGCACCGGGGCACTCCACGGAGAAAAACTGGGGTGAATATAACCTTTTTCCAGTAACTCTAGTAGCTGTGCACGCAGTACTTTCAATTCAGCTGGAGCCATTCGGTACGGTGCCTTTGCTAAGGGGCCTGTACCCGGAATCAGTTCAATCACCATCTCTATCTCTCGCTCTGGGGGCAAGCCTGGCAACTCGTCAGGAAATACATCAGGGAACTCACAGACAATAGGAATATCACAAACATCCCGTTGTGGTTCTTCAACAACAACCACTGAAGCAAGAAATCCCTGGCAACCTGCACTTAGCAACCTATAGGCTCGAATAGCAGAAATAATCATACGAGAAGATCGGGATCGAATACCTTGGAAATAAAAAGCTGATTTCCCCTGTGGCTGAAAATAGACTTTCTTCGATCTGCAGTCAACCACAGCTCCATAATGCTCCAACCAATCCATTCCCAGAATAACATCATAATCTGCCAGCTGCAACGCATACAATCTCGCCGGCAACTGGTGATTATCGATCATCACAGGAGACTCTTCCAGGCACAAAGGTGTAACCATGAAATCTCCAGAAGGCAATTCAACAAATAACTCACAAGACATCTCAGAAGTCGGTTCCTCAATACATGCCATGAAATCCTCAGAAATAAAAGAGTGAGAAGCACCAGAATCAAATAAGACACGAGCTGAATGACCATAAAGCATAATCGTACCTTCAACCAGATGGGACACAACAGCATCAGCTCTAGTCAAATGAGAAACCTTGCCTTTCTGCTTCTTAGAACCAGCTGAAGATTGCGGAGAAGACGCCGACGCCTGAGAGTAAAATTGTTGTTGAGCTTGCGGTGCAGGAGGTCTGAACTGCGATTGCTGAGGTTGAGAAAATTGAGAAGCTTGCAATTGTCTCGGCCTCAGCGGGCAATCCCGAACCACATGACCAGGCTGGTCACAACGAAAACACACCACAGGAAGAGAGCACGGCTGGCCCTTGTGATGACCACCGCATCTCCGACACGTCCATGGCTGACTGACAGTTGAGCTCTGCCGAGTCTGAGAAGAAGGTGCTGTCGGCTGCTGAACAAAATCTGTACCGGACGGCTGTTGGAAAAACTTCTTCTTCTTCTTGAACCTTTTGAACTTGGGTTTGGAAGGAGAGGAAGAACCACTAACCTCTGACTGGACCGAGGGGACACCTGGCACTGGCGGTCGGTAAGTCTGCTGCGGCTGAGCTACCGACTACACTGACCCTGCCTGAGGATATCCACCTGGTCTCGTCATCTCCAGCTCTAGTGCCACAGCTGTCTGGCATGCACTGTCCAAATCCGCAACACGACTGGCGATGAGGGGCATCTTCAACTCGGGCCTCAAACCTCGCAAGAATTGCTGGGTTTTCAAAGCTTCACTGGCCAGCACATGGGGCGCATACTGACCCAATTCCATAAACTTATTCTGATACTGAAGCACCGTCATACTGCCCTGCGTCAGCTCCATAAATTGATACATCTTCACCATTTGTAAACAGGCAGGAGTGTAGGCACGCTCAAAAGCAGCTGCGAACTCTGCCCATGTGATCTGCCGAAGAGGTCTTGAATGAAAGGCAATCTGCCACTCAGCTTTCCACCACAAAATGGCCGTACCCTGGTGTTGAAAAGCAGCAAGCATAACTTTTTCATCTTCAGTACATTCCATCGAGACAAACACCCGCTCGATCGCATCCAACCATTGCCTTGCCACTTCTGGATCAGCTTGACCATCGAAAGCAGGCGGATTGAACATCAGGAATTCTTTCAAAGCCTTGCCTCGACTGCCAGGCACTTCAACAGGAGGAGCACCAATCGATGCTGGAGGAGGAACAACTGGAACAGCTGGAACTGCAGGAGGAGGTGCAGAACCACTATCTTCTCGGGGCGCATCTTGAGGAACACGAGGAGGTCTTCCTCGACGAGGCGGCATAATTACTCTGCCGAGAACACAAAACAACAGAAAAAACCATCAATCACGCAGAAAACACCCTATGCCAGCAATAGACGACTACAGGACTAGCTCTGGACAAAGCATAAATTTTAATTCCTTATACAATTCCTCAAACAACACTCTGATACCAACTATAACGACCCAGAGTTCAGGATACCGATATACCGATAACATCGATACACTGATACCAAGAACTGGGGAAGCCACCCAAGAGGCTGATGAGGCACCTGAAGGGTTAGTAGAAAAGTGCTGAGGGGTATGCATAACGAATTGGAATTTAGAACACGCAACTTACAATTAAGCATTAAAAATAACACAAGTGCGGAAGCAAATCAAAATAACCAGAGTGATATATACATACTAGTCCAGATAAGCCAAAGTACTAGTCCAAAAGGTACAACTACACGGTGCATACCCCGGCAAAAGTACAAGCAAGCCTCAAAAGGCGCCTCGACTAAAGCTGGCAGCTAGACACGGTCTCCAAAACGGCTCACGAAGCACCGGGAGACGACGGGCGCGACTCACCTGAAAGGAGAAAGGGTGAGTCACAGCCAGACTCAGTAGGGGTCACGCGGATCCCTACCTCGCACTAAACAAGCATACATGCATAAATAACGGCAAATAGAGCATGCATTTAAATAAGCTAACTGGTAATGGCATGAATAACTACTCAAGTAAAGCTGTAAACTCTAACCAAGCAAGTATAACAGCTAACGCATGCCAAAGCTAAGTAAATGCAAGCGATTAAGACTAAATCTACCAAAATAGAATGAGCCTTGACTAATCCAAACAACAAGGAAGGACAACCACTGGAGCAGAAACCAGAAGCGTCCACTGATGACTTATACTGCGTCTCAAGCACTCGCAGTCGGCAAAGCGACAAGCTAAGCGCGTAAACAGTACCAAACCAAGTGACCAGTCGGAGTGGCACCCGTCGGTGTCAGTCCACAGTCTCCGACCACATGTGCACACACTGACTCTAGCCTGAGCCAGGCCCTCTAGCTAGTTTTCTCCCTTGGTAGGACGCTACCATTGGCTGGGAGCCCACAGAACTAGCTTACAAACCGTGCATGGGAAACACACCCCTCCGCCATCCTCAAGCGGGTCGGTACTCAACAGACCTTAGGGCAACAACAGTGGCTCCATTGCATGGAAAGAAAAGCTACTCTATTGGTATAAGAAACATGCCACTGAATACTAAAACAATATAAACATGGCACATATATATTACGGAACGCATAACGAGAAGGCTGGGAACATATCAAAACCTACAGACAAACGGCGGTCGTCTGCCCATGCGTTACTGGCAAGCGACGGTGGGGGACTGGCGCGTTACATCCGAAGCGACGCGTCAGTGTCCCGCCGTTACTTCCACCAGAGTTCCAGATCAAACGACCCAAGAGGGGAGTGACGGTGGGGGCCCAGTGCATTACTTCGTAACGACGCGTTGGATCACCGCCGTTACTTCCACCCGAGGCTGGAAATCAACGAACAGTATTCAAAATTGATAGCAGGCGAAGCGACGCCCTAACCCAGGCGCGTCGGACCGAAACGACGGCCGGCCGACTGGACGTCGGGCGCACCGCCTGACCGGGTCAACGTAAAACCACGCACGAGTAATGGATGGGGTTCCTACCGTTACTCTCCAAATAACGCGTCCTCGACGAGCCGTCGTTTGGAAACGACGCGTCCACCAAGGACCGTCAGGCGTGTGACGGTTCCTGACAGGACCGTCACACCACCTGGAACACGGGCGGGTTCGATTTGAAAATCGAGGCCCTCCCGGACGATAGAAATCGTTGGGTAACGCCGTGAAAACCTGTAACCTGCCAAACCATACATGCTAAACAACACCATAACACCTAAAAACACCACATGCAACGCCTAATAAGCATTAAAATCAAGAATTTAGCTAAAACCCCAAAACTAGGAAATATGAACATTAAGCATGCAATGGGGTTCAAATCAACAGAACGAGCTATAGGAAATGATCCTAGCGAGATCGGGATTCCATCCCCCTACCTCTTGCAAGCCGAGACGGGCGAAAAGGCCGCATGCACCGAGGTAGGCTCACCGGGCCTTCAAGCTCCACCCCGCTCCCACAATCACCGAACTGTGCCGAAATGGGTACCCACGCGTTCCTCTCGACGCGAGGAATCCACCGGCGCCAACCACGCCTCAATCTGACGCCGTCTCGCCCGCGTTCCCTAAGGAGGAGAGAGGGGCGATCGCATGAGGAGAGAGAGAGCGTGAGGGTGAATGAGAGATCGACGGGGAGAGAGAGAGAGGGTGACAGGGTGAGGGATTAAAAGAAAATAAAAATGGAAATTAAAATATATATAATATAATTATTATATATATTAAAATCTCATTAATCTCTAATAACCCTCAAATAAATCCAGAAAAATACCAGACAAATTCCTAAAAATCCATGAAAATAGCCGGAAATTCCAGAACAAATAATAGAACAAAATCCATTAAGGATCCATTAAGGCATGGGTCTTACATAAGTGGACTTAGTTATGCACTTCCAAGTGAATCATAAGGACCGTTGATTACATTTTTAGTAATTAAATAATTTAAGCTCATTGTCAATTACTCACAATTTTCAGATTTAAGTCAGACTTTAAATATATTTATATATTTTTATTGTGAAACTCATTTATTTATCTACCTTATTAATTTTATCGTCGTCTCGGGTATCAGAGACCGGTTTCGAACCGGTGAAAGTCTTTATTTTATCTTGTAAGGGAACATTCATTATCTCGCCTCATTTTATTCTAAAAATGAATACCCGAGTTTTTATCTTAAGTATTAAATTTAAGTCACTAAAGATTTCTTAGAAAAATTAAGATGACATAATTTAATATCCAATTGTCTTTTAATCCTCCCATATAGGTTGCCATTTATTTATGTGATGACCCCATTTTATTTTATCTTTAACAAGAAGATTTTTTTTCTTCATAAGATTCATAATTATCTTTTCTCTTTCTAAAATATAGGCAATTATTTCTATTTTAACTTTCCTAATTTGTCAGGCGTTACACCCTCCCCCACTAAAGAGAATTTGATCCCCAAATTCACCACCTTCTACTCTAAAATAGGAAACTACAAATTTCTAAGGTGACTATGCAAGCAAAAGGATTTAAGAGGTACAAAATAGGAAAAGAACTCACTCAAGGTTAAGGATGAGGGGTACCTTCTTCCATTTCTTCTTTAGCAGGCTCGGCTTCCACTAAAACTTGAGTCTCTTCTTGGCGCTTCTTGGTTGTAATAGGGCATCAGGCTATCTTATGGTCGAAACTCCCACAACGAAGACACGCTCCTGACTTTTGCCAACAAACGTCCGATTGATGATTATGCTTGTCACAAAACTTACACCTACCCTGAGATTAGTCTACAGGAGCTGCCCGTCCATCCTCCTTCTTAAGCTTCTTACCCTTTTGCGAGCTACAACCCTTATTAGGTCTCTTCTTAGTCGAGTTAAACTTTCTAGAATTTGTGGCTTGTTCCTTCTCTTCAACTCTTCCTCTCTCTTCCGTGGCCTTTTCTAATAGTTGGACTCTGTTAACTAGGTCCGCATAAGCTTAGATATCTACGAGTGCTACTTGAGGAACAAATCCAGACCTAGTTGCCTCCACCGAATCTAGGTTCCTGCAAGAATAATTATAAAGGTATATTATTTTATTCAAGAATAATTATGAAAGTCAATACATCTTTTAATATTTAGCCCCAAGCTCTACCCAATCTCACCAGGTGACAATAAGGAAAAGGACCTAATGACACATACTCACGGTCAAACCTAGGGTTTAGGAAGACCTAGACTCTGATACCACTTCTATCACGCCCCGAACCGTTAGCAGCGGAACGCATTGCTCGGAACGTGGCAGCGATACAGTCGTGTCAATCAGAGCAATAACTTAAGACACAAAAGACCAAACATTGATGAAAATAAAAATTTATTGATATAAACTTGTTATTACAACTTATTGATTCAATTACAATTTTTAAAAGAAAAAAAAGACACACTAGCCAGACTTAACACAAATTCTAATCTAGACTTAAGAAATAGGAAAGACAAGGCCTTCTAGCTTCAAGATCACTCATGCACACTTTGCCCTTCCCAGTTAGAGTAAGCGTTCTCGCTTGCCATCCGATTACCTGAAAAATAGAGAAAACACTAGATGAGTGAATGCTCAGTAGAAATTACATCTCAATAAACAAGCTTGGTTTAAGTTATTACATGTTACATGAAATGCAAGTCTAGCCAGGCATGAATGATCGTGAGATAAAGAGAATATAATTGACAAGTTATGAAACTATTAGCAAGAAAGATTGAGTAAGGTATGAGGAATATGAAGCATGTAATTATCGTATAACGTCATGAAATATTGGATATTTCGAGTTCTAGCAAGTACCATGTCGAGTCAAGCACGTCAAGTAGTATCATGTATTTTCATGTCACAAGAGAGTGGAATGCCATAGAAAAATCTAGAAAGTCATTCACTTCAGTGAAATGTCACACCGTGGTCAATATAGCTCCCATGGGCACAAGTACTTTTAGGTGCTCCTCCCAAGGCCAAACTGGGCCCCATTAACACTAGGCATTGAGTTGTGTAAATATCTAGACATCCACTAATGTTTATAGATAATAGAGTTCCAAAGGAATAAGCCATTGTAGGAACATTAAGGTAGATTCACGGAATAGGCACTTCAAGGACAGAACCTTGTGTAGGGATGACTTTGTGATAAATCTCACATTAACCGGGACATTCATAAAATCTGGAATAATTGGCATCCACTAAGGTCGCCGTGAATTACAGAATCTGCGTCCACTAGGGTGGTCGCTAATTCTGTGAAGAGAGGCACGAAGGAAATCGCGCCACCTGTGATGGATGCTAATTCCTATATGGCGTCAACTGTACTGGTCACCAATTCCAGACAGTGACAGAACCCTCACAGAACACCAGAACAACCCTATATGATGGCTACGGCGTCATGTTCCTTCAGAGTGACATGACAAGTCATGGTTTCCAGAGTTTTTAGGGTACAACCTGCTCGGCCGCGTTGAGAGATTCCAAGGCTAGCAGAGACTCACGGAGGCCTTAGAGAAAGAACTTACAATCCTATGGAAGGAATATCCGATGGAGGGTCATTCAATATCTAAGAATTGAGGTGTCATCATGAAACTCGTGAAATAGTGACTCCATCTCGGCCATGAGACAGTAGTGCCAAAAGTCCCGCGGTATGGGTCAAAACGCAATAAAGCTGTGAGATAGAAAATTCGTGTCTATTCAAGAAGGCATTAATTAATGAATTCACATCTCCTTAGAGAGGCGCGAATTCTAGATTTTTCCATAATTAAATAAAAATTATGCTAATTGGCGTCCGTGTACGGAGGCACCATTTCTTTAAATCGCGTCTATGTATATGAATGTTAATTCATTGATTTTCTAATTATTTCATTTTTTATAATTAAATAAGATTTGGCGTCTCTATGAAGAGGTGCTAATTACTTAATTCACGTCTATGCGAGCAGACGCTAATTCTTCTTGATTACATGTTGTTAAGCACTAGGCAGGTACGTTCACAGACATAAGTTATTGTTCATTTCTTTAAAAATTGCATGAACAGTAGCACTATGATGTTTATCTAAAATCCATGGATCGGGATACAAGATAATGAAAAGAAAAATATGAGGATCCTAAAAACATGGTCATGCAAACTTTAGTCAGACGTGATTGCATGCATGATCCTTTATTATCAAGTTTTGCCTATGTTATTGAGATCACCTACCTTGGATGAATGAAGAAGAGGGATGCAGGATGAAGAAAAAGACTAGCAATGCTTTATGGGTTCTCCTGCAACTCACATCAGCAGCACCCACGCACAGGGAAGACGGCGAAGCAGACAGAGGAGGAGGGTGAATGGGAAGAAGCGAATAGCAGCAGACTATTGCCCACCACGCAGAGGGAGAAGGAGGAAGAAGTCTCCTCCTCGCAACGGTAGTGACAGAAGCAGATGCACAAGATGGAGAAGAGGGCGACATCCCACGGCAGTGCGTCGACCTCACGAGCCTTCACGAACTGCAACAGCCACATGATTCTTCTGCATCGCAAGGGTGTGTATTTATAGGTTTTTTGGGTTGTATGAATCCTAGTTCGTGCATGGAGTCCTAGTTGGTTTTAAAATTTCCAAGATATCTCAATCCTTCCAAAACTCCAGCCGCTATCCCTATTTGATTCAAACCCTAAGGTGTTGTTTGGTATCGAGATAAAAGTTAAGGAGAATAGGTGTAAGTCATTCTAGGATAATTTATGTCTAGTCTTATTCTCATGTACGTTTGGTACACAAGGGGTGAAATGGGGTTAGAAAAATAGGTACAAGTCATTCCAACAAAAGGTTGGAATGACTTATCGTCGTTTCCAACCCCAAAATCGGGGTTAACCCTGTTTCCCTTAATCCAGCTTATCCCCGCGCATTTTAGCCATACTAAACGTAGAATGAGATTAGAGCGGGGATATCCCCGCTCTAACCTGATACCAAACAGCCCCTAAAGTCTCCCATATGCTCCGGTCGACCTAATCCCTCCAGAGCTGATGGGTTTTAGCGAAAAAGGTCCATCAAGGTTTTTAAAGAATGGGCTTGAGTTATTATTATTATTGGGCTCCCTTTTCCCCCAATTGGTTTACACGTAAAAGGTTTTAACTGATTAAAGGGGTTCGGCCCATTTTTGAGTCTCTTCCTAATTGGGCTTTCATTTGGAGAGTTGTTAGAGGATATTTATTATTTTCCATCATTATTGTGAAGGCCCAAGCCCAATAACTACTAATTGTTCTAAGTGGACTTAGTTATGCACTGCCAAGTGAATCATAAGGCCCGTTGCTTACATGTTTAGTAATTAAATAATTTAAGCTCACTGTCAATTACTCACAATTTTTAGATTTAAGTCAGACTTTAAATATATTTATATATTGTTATTGTGAATCTCATTTATTTATCTACCTTATTAATTTTATCGTCGTCTCAGGTATTAGAGACCGATTTCGATCCGGTGAAAGTCTTTATTTTGTCTTGTAAGGGAACATTCATTAGCTCGTCGCATTTTACTCTAAAAATGAATACCCGAGTTTTTATCTTAAATATTAAATTTAAGTCACTAATGATTTCATAGAGAAATTAAGATGACATAATTTAATATACAATTGTCTTTTAATCTTCCCACATAGGTCGCCATTTATTTATGTGATGACCCCATTTTATTTTATCTTTAACAAGAAGATTTTTTTTATTCTTCATATAATTCATAATTATCTTTTCTCTTTCAAAAAAATAGGAAATTATTTCTATTTTAACTTTCCTAATTTGCTAGACGTTACACCCTCCCCCACTAAAGAGAATTTGGTCCCCAAATTCGTCACCTTCTACTCTAGAACAGGAAACTACAAATTACTAAGGTGACTATGCAAGCAAAAGGATTTAAGAGGTACGAAATAGGAAAAGAACTCACTCAAGGTTAAGGATGAGGGGTACCGTCTACCATTCCTTCTTTAACAGGCTCAGCTTCCACTAAAACTTTAGTCTCTTCTTGGCACTTCTTGGTCGTAATAGGGCATCATACTATCTTATGGTCGAAACTCCCGCAACGAAGACACGGTCGTCCTGACTTTCGCCAACAAACGTCTGATTGATGATTATACTTGCCACAAAACCTACATCTACCTTGAGATGAGTCTACAGAAGCTACCCGACCATCCTCCTTCTTAAGATTCTTACCCTTTTGCGAGCTACAACCCTTATTAGGTCTATCTTAGTCGAGTTAAACTTTCTAGAATTTATGGCTTGTTCCTTCTCTTCAACTCTTCCTCCCTCTTCCGTGACCTTTTCTAATAGTTGGAGTCTCCTAACAAGGTCTGCATAAGCTTGAATATCTACGAGTGTTACTTGAGGAACAAACCCAGACCTAGTTGCCTTTATCGAATCTAGGTTCCATCAAAAATAATTATAAAGGTTTATTATTTTATTGAAGAACAATTATGAAAGTCAATACATCTTTTAATATTTAGCCCCAAGCTCTACCCATTCTCACCAGGTGATAATAAGGAAAAGGACCTAATGACACATACTCACGGTCAAACCTCGGGTTTAAGAAGACCTAGGCTCTGGTACCACTTCTGTCATGCCCCGAACCGTTAGCAGCGGAACGCAGTGCTCGAAACATGGCAGCGATACAGTTGTGTCAATCAGAGCAATAACTTAAGACACAAAAGACCAGAAATTGACGAAAATAACTTTTTATTGATATAAACTTGTTATTACAACTTATTGACTCAATTATAATTTTCAAAAGAAAAAAAAGACACACTAGCCAGACTTAATACAAATTCTAATCTAGACTTAAGAAATAGGAAAGACATGGCCTTCTGGCTTCAAGATCACTCATGCACACTTTGCCCTTCCCGGTTAGAGTAAGCGTTCTCGCTTGCCACCTGATTACCTGAAAAATAGAGAAAAACAATAGATGAGCAAACGCTCAGTAAGAATTACATCTCAATAAACAAGCTTGCTTTAAGTGATTACATGTTACATGAAATGCAAGTCTAGCTAGACATGAATGATCGCGAGATAAAGAGAATATAATTGACAAGTTATGAAACTATTAGCAAGAAAGATTGAGTAAGGTATGAGGAATATCAAGTATGTAATTATCGTATAACATCATGAGATATTGGATATTTCGAGTTCTAGCAAGTACCACGTTGAGTCAAGCAAGTCAAGTAGTATCATGTATTTTCAAGTCACGAGAGAGTGGAATGCCATAGAAAAATCTAGAAAGTCATGCACTTCGGTGCAATGCCACACCGTGGTCAATATAGCTCCCATGGGCACAAGTACTTTCGGGTGCTCCTCCTAGGACCAGACCGGGCCCCATTAACGTCAGGCATTGAGTCGTGTAAATATCTAGATATCCACTATAGTTTATAGCCAATAGAGTTCCAAAGGAATAAGCCATTGTAGAAACATTAAGGTAGATTCACAGAATAGGGAGTTCAAGGACAGAACCTTGTTTAGGGATGACTTTGCGATAAATCTCACATTAAGCGGGACATTCATAAAATCTGAGATAATTAGCATCCACTAAGGCCGCAGCCAATTATAGAATCCGCGTCCACTACAGTGGTCTCTAATTCTGTGAAGAGAGGCACGAAGGAAACCGCGTCACCTATGACGAACGCTAATTCCTATATTGCGTCAACTGTACTGGTCGCCAATTCCAGACAATGACAGAACTCTCACAGAACACCAGAACAATGCTCTATGATGGCTATGGCATCATGTTTTTTCAGAGTGACATGACAAGCCATGGTTTGCAGGGTTTTTAGGGTACAACCTACTCGGCCGCCTTGAGGGATTCCAAGGCTAGCAGAGATTCACGGAGGCCATAGAGAAAAAACTTCCAATCCGACGGAGGGTCATTCAATCTCCAAGAATTGAGGTGTCATCGTGAAACTCATGAAATAGGGACTCCATCTCGGCCATGAGACAGTAGTGCCAAAAGACCCACGGTATGGGTCAAAATGCGATAAAGCTGTGAGATAGAAAATTCACGCCTATTCAAGAAGGCATTAATTAAAGAATTCACGTCTCTTTGGAGAGGCGCCAATTCTAGATTTTCCATAATTAAATAAAAATTATGTTAATTGGCGTCCGTGTTTGGAGGTGCCATTTCTTTAAATCGCGTCTATGTATACGGACGTTAATTCCTTGATTTTCTTATTATTTCATTTTTAATAATTAAACAAGATTTGGCGTCTCTGTGAAGAGGTGCTAATTACTTAATTCGTGTCCGTGCAAGCAGACGCTAATTCTTCTAGGTTACATGTTGTTAAGCACTGGGCAGGTACGTTCGTAGACACAAGTTACTGTTCATTTCTTTAGGAATTGCATGAATAGTAGCCCTATGATGTTTATCTAAAATTTCATGGATCAGCATACATGATAATTAAGAGAAAAATATGAGGTTCCTAAAAACATGGTCATGCAAACTTTACAGATTAGGGTGTCATACTTATTTAATTTTAAACATGGGTTATTTATTTAATTCACTAAAAGAATTCGCATCAGGGGTGAGGACCTGCATTAATTCGTGTCTAGCTAGCCGACGCTAATTTAAGAATCAGCACCCTTCCAGACAGTCGCCAATTAAATAGCGTCCACTGTACTGGTCGCTAATTTCATGTAAGACAGAAGGCTATGAATCTTAAGTAAAACTGCGAGGAACGAACATGGAACATGTTGGAAAGAACATGGAGTATGTAGATCACTCTAAGTCAGATGTGATTGCATGCATGATCCTTTATTATCAAGTTTTGCCTAGGTTATTGAGATCACCTACCTTGGACGAACGAAGAAGAGGGATGCAGGATGAAGAAAAAGACTAACAACGCTTTATGGTTTCTCCTGCAACTCACAGTAGCAGCACCCATGCACAGGGAAGACAACGAAGCAGACAGAGGAGGAAGGTGAACAGGAAGAAGCGAATAGCAATAGACTATCACCCACCATGCAGAGGGAGAAGGAGGAAGAAATCTCCTCCTCGCAACGACAGCGACAACAGCAGATGCACAGGACGGAGAAGTGGGCGACGTCCCACGGCAGTACGTCGACCTCACGAGCCCTTCACAAACTGCAACTGTAATAGGATGCTTCTGCATCGCAAGGGGGTGTATTTATAGGGTTTTGGGGTTCTACGAATCCAAGTTAGTGCATGGAATCCTAGTTGGTTTTAAACTTCCCAAGATATCTCAATCCTTCCAAAACTCCAGCCGCTATCCCTCTTTGATTCAAACCCTAAAGTCTCCCATATGCTCCGGTCGACCTAATCCCTCCAGAGCTAATGGGTTTTAGCGAAAAAGGTCCATCACGGTTTTTAAAGAATGGGCTTGAGTTATTATTATTGGGCCCCCTTTTCCCACAATTGGTTTACACGTAAAGGGTTTTAACTGATTAAAGGGGTTCGGCCCATTTTTGAGTCTCTTCCTAATTGGGCTTTCATGTGGAGAGTTGTTATAGGATATTTATTATTTTCCATCATTATTGTGAAGGCCCAAGCCTAATAACTACTAATTGTTCTAAGTGGACTTAGTTATGCACTGCCAAGTGAATCATATGGCCCGTTGCTTACATTTTTAGTAATTAAATAATTTAAGCTCACTGTCAATTACTCACAATTTTCAGATTTAAGTTAGACTTTAAATATATTTATATATTGTTATTGTGAATCTCATTTATTTATCTACCTTATTAATTTTATCGTCGTCTCGAGTATCAGAGACCGGTTTCGATCTAGTGAAAGTCTTTATTTTATCTTGTAAAGGAACATTCATTAGCTCGCCGCATTTTATTCTAAAAATGAATACTTGAGTTTTTATCTTAAATATTAAATTTAAGTCACTAATGATTTCTTATAAAAATTAAGATGACATAATTTAATATCCAATTGTCTTTTAATCTTCCCACATATGTCGCCATTTATTTATGTGACGACCCCATTTTTATTTTATCTTTAACAAGACGATTTTTTTTATTCTTCATAAGATTCATGAGTATCTTTTCTCTTTCTAAAATATAGGAAATTATTTCTATTTTAACTTTCCTAATTTGTCGGGCGTTACAAAACTCCATAGTATAGGTGTCGGAATCTGAGGACTCTGCTAGAACAGCTATCTCGGCGTGTTCCCTATCCAATTCGGTGAAGTTGGCTCAGGTTACTGCTGGAGGGCCAATCACAATTGCAGTTGGCTGAGCACCGAGAGCCCTGGAAGAAGAGACGCCAGAAGAAGGCATTAGTCTGTACAAAACATCAATATACACATTGATTAGCATCTATATCAACGAAAGAAATAAAGAAAAGGCAATGACAATGTAAATGGCATTTATGTCATCTCTGACGAAATTTCGACAGAGTCTCCCTTGTGCCGGGTGCACAAGGGGAACTAAATGAGCACGCGTCCACGCCTAAGGCGAGACGGCCTCAAAAATTTTATGGTGTTCACAAAAGTGGCAACATCACTGGAATGAATGGTAGTTCAGTGAACCGACAGCCCCTGTGGGCTGATCCGATAGCCATGCATCCTCCATTCGGCAGCCCCTAGACGAGGTGATCCAGCGGCCTCAGAATGGCTGAACCGGCAGGCTCACCAGGACTGAACCGGCAGGCTTGCTGCACCGACAGCTCTGGTGATCCGGCAGCCCCTGGCCAATCTGTCCGGTAGCCTCCGTGGGTAGAAGGAAGAAGAAGAGCAGAAGAAAAGGAAGGGGGCTACCATCTGGCATCCCCTGCGAACCGGCAGGAGTGGCAGCCCGCTCCATCTGGTTGAGCGCCCGATACGCCAGCTCCGGTGCCCAAGCGAAGGGGAGGAGAAAAGAAGATGAAGAGGAAGGAGGCGCCCCCTGTCTGGCGGCACTGGCCTCTGCAGCAAAAAAGAGAGAAGAAGAGAAGGAAGAGGAAGGGCGAAGGGGGGAAGAAGAAAACAAAGAGAAGAAAGGAGAAAAAGGCCCTAGGGCTAGCAAGGGCCGTTGCGGCCAGAAGGAACGGAAAGAAACCCTCAATAGAGGGGCCTCGCGAAGGGGGAATAAAGAAGAAGAAAGAGATAGGGAAGGGACACGTGGCCAACCCTAAAGCGATGGCAAAGGCCAGTGAGGTTGTCAAACAGTGGCGCAGGCGATGGGAGAAAAGAAACCCTAGGTGTGTGTGAGGGAAGAAGATAAGGAGGTGAAAAGGGGGGGGGGGAATCCCCGACCCCTTTTATAAGCAAAAGGTACTCCCCCATCCGGCATGCCTAGAGGCTGTCGAATCGGTAGGGCCCCAACGCTGCCGAACTGGTAGGATCTCCAAGCTCGCGAATCGGCAGAGCCTCCAGCTCCTCGAACCGATAGTGCTTTGACGCCGTCGAGTCGACAGGGCCTCCAAGCCCTTCGATCCAGCCACCCCTCATCGGCATTGAAACGACAGCAACCGCCAAGCCCCATCTAGTAGGATTTTCAAATCGGCAGGCCCGAGTTGGCCTCCCATCCGAAAGGGCTTCTCCAGCTATCTGGCAGGAGCCTTACCCCTTTTTTTGAACCGGCATGTCATCTACAGGCTGATCCGGCAGCCTTTGTGGCATTTATCCGATAGCCCTCTCCAAAGTCTCAAACTAGCAGGGACCCATTCAAGGCCATTCAGTTGGCCTTTTCAACTTACAGACTGGCAAGCCCCTCATGGCCCTCATCCGACAAGTTATCCAAACCTCCGAGCCAACAGTACGCACCTACGTGCCCTGCTTGGCTCGTTCCTCGCCTGCGCCACCCGTGGGTGGGGGCCATTTATTGACACATAAAATATGACACCCGAAATATACCACAATCGTGGGAAGATAAAATGCCTACAACATACGTTGTCTCGAGGTCGGCCTTGCCAACCCAGCAGCGAAGAAGCACCAGAAGAAGGTCTGAATGACCAAGCCACAAGAATACACTTTCTGCGTGACATCAACCTGCGTCCGAGTGGATGAATTAAAGTTGCAGGAAGCTGAGGCTTCCCTGAATGAAACACACTGCTGAAGACTCAGCTCTCGAGCCTAGGCAACAAAGAATATAACGGCGGGCTCAAGACGCCCGAAGAAACTGGTCACGAACCACTACAAATTGAACCCTGACAGGCAAATTAAACTTGTAGTCAAGGGAGTACAGGTCACTCCTGAGAACACACCCCCTAGACTAGGTAACAAAAGCCCGGGAATGAAAGAAGAAAAAAGAACGACAAGAGTGGGCCATCTGGAAGGCCACCACGCCATCTGATAGCCCCTCAACCCACTGAACTGGCAGGCAGCCGCCCCATCCAACATGTCGACTAGAAGCCTTGAACCGGCAGGCCTGGCAGGCCTCATCCGACAGCCCCTTTGCGGCTAATTGAGCCGACAACACCGGCAGCCCCTTTGCGGCTAATTGGGCCGACAACACCGGCATCATCCACCTGATCCGATAGTCCAGTAGCCCACCCGGCAAGAGGACCGAACCGGTAGCAGAAGCCTTGAACCGGCAGCGCTCCCGCTCATCCAGTAGAGGCGTCCCCCGTTCGGCAGCTCGCGACGCGTGGGTGGCCAACCACCTCTGCTCCGCCTATAAAAAGGGCCCCTAGGCCCAAAAGAAGAAAGGCAGACACCGCCAGAGCTATGAAGAGAGAAAGAGAAAGAGACGTGCGCCCTGTGCGAAAAGAAGAAGAGAGAGAGAGATGCTGATAAGGTGAGGGAGAGGGAGCTCCAAAGCCCCTGTTCCTACCTCTACAAAGTGAATAAGAAGAAGAAGAAAATGGGAGAGTGCGGGAAGAAGAGAGGTCAAGCCTAGGGGGGAGGGGAGTAAGTGCTCCGCCCCCTCCCTTTCCTTATTTTTCTTTCTTTTTCTCTTCTTTATGTTTTGTTTATGGAGCTTGATCCCCTGTATTAGCTTTCCTATTGCCTGTTGAGAGGCATGAATGAAATAAAAGAAAGAACACTTGTTTCTCTTTCTGTTCCCTCTTCGCCGTTCCTTTTACTGTGTTGGCTTCTTTAATGGATGAACGAAATGAGCATTGAAAGGCCTCGCGTGGTCGGCTTGCGGGTGTTGTGTATATTTCTTTTCTGCTACTCCGCCATATCTGTGGTTATCGTTTCTGGTTTCTTGTGTTCTTGTTCCACTCATAACATCATTGTGTGGCTTGGCTGATAGGAAATGGATATGGCGCCTTCATAAAAATACAATGATGACAGGCCGCTCGATGGGAAAGTTCAGAGTTTACCCAACGTCATGGGTAGTACCTTGAATCCATCACCCGGGAGCTCGTCTCCCCATAGGCATCCGTGCCGCTCCTTACAGATTCTCTGCTAGCCCTTTAGTTTTTTCCTTCCCCCTCAAGTTGATTCGGTGGGAAGAGGGAACATGTGTATATGCCATTATGGACTTAAATGCGTTCATATGTGAACACGCCTCTCAAGGAGGGATCTGTAGTTTACCCCGCGCCATGGGTATGATTCTGGGACCAAACCCTTGTGCCCCTACCTCCCTGCTCGCTCTGAAATCTCTCACAGACCTTTGTGCTGCGCTTTTGCCCCTCTTCAGTCTAATCCGGCAGCCTTGCGCGGTTGATCCGGTAGCCCTCAATGTGGCTGATCCGATAGCCCATTAAGTTGATCCGAAAACCCTCAATGTGGCTGATCCAGTAGCCCAATCAACTGATCCGGTAGCCCAATCAGCTGATTCGGAAACCTTCAACCCATCTGATATGACAGCCTTCACCCATGGTTGATCCGGCAACATTCATGATTCGATCCAGTAGCTCGACCAGACTGATCCGGAAGCCTAATCAGAATGGCCCAGCACCCTTAATCAGATCGAACCGGCGCCTCCCCTTTCATGGTTGACCCGGTGGCTTCCATATAGCCGGTCCAGTAGCCTCCGTACGCGCCGTACAATAGTCCCGCAAATAGGGATGTTGCCGCTTTTGTGCGCATCCGTAGAATTAAGGGGTCATCTCGGGTTCCCGTGGATGAACACCGGTTTCACACCACCCTAACGCTCCGGGTCCAGGGGAGATGCTGCCGAAACATCATCATGTGCTTAACTAACAAACCAATAAATAGCGGAGTAATCATAACTCCTCAGAATAGACGGAAGGCGATAACAAAGGAAATAAAGTCAAAACTATATATATATATTAAAAAATTTGCATAAAAATAAATCCATCGGCATGTTTGCACATCATTCAATCCATGTCATATACTAAGTCTTGCATAACATTCCTTTGAAACATTTCATACATATATACTCCAATTCACACGTGCTTGCATGTTGTGATTCCCTGGTATATACAATGGTGGTTTGTTGAAGGTTGGGTCAGGCCCAGTTAAAACTCCCACTATGTGTGAGTCAATTCTCCACCTCGTACCAGATATCATCTTGCATGAATATACAGGTAAATCCATGCATGCTTGTGTGTACATAGTTTATAAAGCCACTTCTTGAATGGTTCTAAGACTATACATACCTTTTTTTTTGGCCAAATCACCTAATGGACTCAAATGGAGAGTGCACCCCTTTCCAGAGGAAAGGAATGTTCCCACTCCACCTTCTTACCACTAGATGAGAATTTATTGCATAAAAGAAATATAGTGTTCAATGGGGCCAAGCCCCTTAGGTAAAAAAATCAATAAGTGAAAATTATCTCTATACAGCTCCAAATGTGGAGATAAAGGAAAACAAAGGCTAACTCTATACATGTCTAATACATATGTTTGGTATATTGGCAGCATCAGCTGTAGCAGCTCCTCTAGCAATAAGTGGCAACTCCTTTGTCGATGCAAATTCAGTATTGTGGCCTACTAGGACAGCATGATTCGCCAACGCATCCGCTAGCATGTTAGTTTCCCTGTATGTATGTACAATCGGACATTGAAAACTGCAGAGTATTTCCTTGAGTTTGTGCCACCACGGGAGCAAAGACCAAGGGGGGCTTTTGTTATGCTTTAGTAATTCCACCAAAGCTAATGAATCAGTGTATATAACCGAGATAAGGATATTGTGCTGTTTTGCTAATTTGAGGCCATCAAGGAGAGCTCAACCTTCTGCAACCATGTTGGAACCCTGACCATAAAAATAAGAAAATCCCATTAACATTTTTCCCTGATTATCTCGGAAGCAGCCACCTCGTCCAGAGGGTCCTGGATTATCCTTACTAGCAACATCCACATTAAGGGAGAAGTTAAATTTTGGAGCTATCCATCAGACAGTGAAGCAACAGAGAACTTTGTGATTGATAGAAATGCCCATAGTTTGATACATGTGTATAATAGAATGGCCAATTCCTTGTTTAAAGGAGATATGTCGCATGGCTAGAATAATGTCATCATGTATCTGATCAGTAATTTGAAGAAATTTGACTTTAGTGCCTTCAAATCACCTCCTGCATCTATATTTCCATGTTTCCTAGACAATGAGCATGGTTACCAACAATGTGACAAAACCCTGCGGGATATAGATCGCAACCTCATTGAGAATTTTATGTAACCGGCCATAAGTAGTATTTGTTTCCAGATATGGTTTATCAATAAGAATAGCAAATTTGTTCCACAAATATGATGCCACTTCACTATTAAGAAAAAGATGATCAAAGTATTCAATGGCATGAGAATAAGTGCAGCAATCACAACAAGATGCCATTTGTATTCCCATATTTTGAATTCGATTGTCAGTTGGCACATCATGATTTAAAACCTTCCAGTAAAATAGAGCTGCATGAGGAGGGAATTTATAATGCCATAATTTGACAACTGGATTACCTGCTGCTTGCCCTTTGATATATCTATAGGTAGACTTGGTATCAAATTTTCCAGTTTTAGTGAGTGTCCAAACAAACATGTCATTCCCTTTCTGTGTAGCAAACCTGTGAATTTCATTCCCCAGATTTCTATCTTCAATACCTTGCCAGATCAAGTGTTGATGATCTGCTAATGCAGCTTGTACTGAGCAGTCCTCAATTAGAGGCATGTGATGAGAAACATATTCCTTCAGAGGCTTATCCTTGTACCATTTGTCCTTGAGAAAGTTTGTATTTGCTCCATTGAACACAATATTCCTCATACCAGCTAACAGGACCTTTCTAGCCTTTTCGAAATCCCTTGTTTTTAATACCAATATGAAAAGGTATTTTACAATCTGAAATGTGCTGATTTTGTATATATTTACTCTTGGTAAAAGTAGCCCACAAAGAGTTGCTGTGTAGGGACAGCCAAAGTTGTTTCACATATGAGCACAATTGTATATCTCCTAGTCTGAGGATGCCTAAGCCACCATCAAAATTTGGTCTACAAACCTTATTCCAAGTACCCAATGTTTCCTGTGAACACTTTCAACACCTTGCCATAAAAAGTTAGTAAATATTTGCTCAATTTGCTTGTGTATAGTGTATGGGATAGCAGCAGGACTTGCTGAGTAAATGGGAATTGAAGATAGCACAGACTTAATGAGAGTGATTCTGCCAGTCTGGGAAAGGAACTTGCTTTGCCATCCAGCAAGCTTTGTATTAATTTTATCAATCAGATATTTAAAATGTGGAATTTTGGTCATACCTTTGAATAAAGGTATCCCCAAATAGCTGATACTGCCAGTTTTATATTGAAAGCCAGTTATCTGTCTGATTTTTTCTATAGCATATCTAGGCATATGTTTGGAGGCCATGAATGAACTTTTTTGGGAATTGATCCTCTGCCCTGATGAAGCTTCATATCTTCTCAGAAAAGTAAGCAGATGTTTGACTATATGCAAACCACCATTTGAAAAAATGATAGAGTCATCTGCATATAATATATGAGATATGGGCATAACATTCCGAGGAAGATGGTAGTATCCACAGTGACCTGAACTGAATAACTGACTGAGACCATGACTTAAAGCTTCCTCTGCTATAACAAACAGAGTTGGGGCTAAAGGATCCCCTTGTCTTACCCCCCGAGTAGATTTAAAATAACCAGGAGATTGGCCATTAAGAGCAACTGTGAACCAGCAATTCATTAAAATCTGAGATATCAGAGAGACAAATATGCTTGAAAATCCAAACATTTTCATGATAGATAGGATGAAATCCCATTCCAAATGATCATATGCTTTAGCCATGTCCAGCTTAATAAGAATGTTATGCCCTCTAACAAGTCTATCCAATTCCATGAATAGTTCTTTGGCAAGTAAACAGTTATCAGTGATGAGTCTACCACTTATAAAACCACTTTGCTACTCAGAAATTATGGAAGGGAGAATGTGACGTAGTCGGTCACAAATTATTTTGGATACAATTTTGCATGTGAAATTGCATAGACTAATTGGCCTGAAATCAGCAAAGGAAATGGGACTCTTTACCTTCGGTATCAGACATAATGTAGTGGAGGTAACTCCCTTCGGAAGTCCCCATCCTTGGAAAAAACTTTGAATTGCACTTATTACATCATTCCCAACGATATCCCAACAGTGAGTAAAAAAACTTCCAGTAAATCCATCAGGTCCAGGAGAGCTATTTCTTGGGAGAGAAAAAACACAGCCTCTAACTTCCTCAGCTGAAGGAATGAGGCATAATGCCATATTCTGATCTTCTGTGACCAGATTAGGAATGATTGATAGAAGGTTATCATCAATGCAATGAGTTTATGAAGATAGTAAGTTCTTGAAAAAATCCACAGCACCATTTAGTAAGGTTGCCTGGTCCTCAACCCAAGTACCATCCAGTTCTAACCTCTGGACAAAATTCATCTGTCTTCTAATTTTGGTGTGATGATGGAAATTTTTAGTATTGCAATCCCCATAGGTAATCCACTGAAGCCTGGACTTTTGGAACCAAAAGACCTCCTCCCTATGAAGAATAAGCCTCGTCTCAGCATTAGCTTTTTCCAACTTTATCCGATTCTCCACAGATGGGTTGTCATCATAGTCCTCTTGCATCTACTGTAATTGGGCTTCAGCATGTTCTTTAGCTTGATGAATAATGCCAAATACCTCTTTATTCCATCTCTTCAAAGTGACTTTTAAGTGCTTAATCTTTTCCTGTAGAGCATAAAAAGGATGACAGTTTTGGTCCTGTCTAACCCAATGCAGTTTGATAAACTCCATAAAATCAGAATGTGTATGCCACATTTATTGATATATGAATCTCCCTAGTGCAACTTTAATAGGAAGCATGTTCATAAGAATGGGGGCATGGTCAGAAGGACCTCTGACTAAGTGTTTGACCGACAAACTAAAAGATGAATTTATCCACATTTCATTGTGAAGAACCCTGTCCAAGCGAGCTCGAATGTGAGTTGTCCCAATTTGATTGTTTGACCATGTATAGGGAGTTCCAGAGTAACCAGCATCAATTAATCCCATGGCAGAAATAAAACCTTGGAAGTCTAACATAGCTGCAGCTGAAGGCATTACCCCACCAATCTTCTCTTCAGGAGTTATTATGCAATTGAAATCACCACCAATAGTCCAGGGAATGGTCACCCCTTGACTGAAATTCATCAAAGAATCAAACATATCCCTACGAATTCTAGCACTACATGATGCATAGACCGCAGTGAAGTACATATAGACAGATCTGCCCTCTTTCAATCCAACTTTAATATACTGATGATGCATCTCTACAACATCAAGATATATATCATTGCTATGAAATATCCATATTTTTGAATTAACACCATTATTTCCCAAAATAGAATGAAGTTTAATTCGACAAGCCACCTTATTAGCACGACTGAAGTCAATGCGAGGTTCTGAGATAGCTACCAATCCAATCCTTTGATCTTTTATAATCTGCGCAAGGCTTCTGATAGTGGCCTTGTTTCCTATACCCCTAACATTCCAAATGAGAGCTGAATTAATCATGGGCATAAGAAGATGAAGAGTGAGCTGCTAGTACCTTGGCCTTGGCTCTTGTCAAGCGGGCATCAGTAATAAGATCCCCTGGGATACCTAAAATCTCATTGTTTTCTTTGACTTGAAAGAATTGAGAAGAATTTCTGTTATCCTGACATACCATCTGAGAATTTTCAGTAGCCGATAACTCGGACACTTCCTTTGAACTAATAATTTGAATGTCTTTGATACTCAATTGTTGAGATGGCATAGCAGTGTCCTCTATCTTCCGAAGCATCTTGTTAATTTGGGTTGAAGGGAGTTCCTTGTGGCCTTCATCAGGGAGTAACTCATATTGAGCATTATCCTCATTCTGCACTAGAGATGTGGCGTGATTGGTTGGGGCATTGTATACATACCTTGCCGAATGAATGTTGCGCTAATTCAAACTAAGCGTGTCGCATGTCATGAACAAAAAAAAGGGGGGGAAAGGAGAGGGGAAAAGATGGGAAAATGAATGACAAAAACAACAAACAATAAACTAAAACAAACAAAAATGAACAATACAAACAAAAAATGCAAACATCATAACAAAGGAAACAAAATATAATAATATATATAATAATAAATAATACTAAATAATAATAAGAAGAAGATAAATAAAAAATGGTCGACTGGCTTTGGTCTCAGTCGATTGACTTCGGTCGACCAAGCCTAGTTTCAATCGACTGAAATCAGTCGACCGAGATCGTTCTTGGTCAACTGATTTCTCAGCCGACCAAAATCAGTTGACTGAGAACAATCTCAGACGACTGATTTCCCAGTTTACTGAAATCAGTCGATTGAGCAATCCCAGCCGACTGATTTCGGTCGACTGGGTTCCCACTTAAAAAAAACAAAAATTAACTAAAGAAAAAAGCTACACAAAAAAACTGACACACGCGCATACAAAAAAAGGAGAAGGGAACATAAAAAATAATGATAAGAAAATAATAATAATAATAATAATAATAGTAATAATATCGAATGGCGATGTTAATAAAAAGAGAATGGTGTGTTAATGAAGTAAGAGAGAGAAGGATGAAAGTGATAAAAAGTGATGATAAAAAATTATAATTAGATTAAAGAAACTAATAAATAATAATAATAATAAAGGTGTACACTTGTATCCAAATGGACTTAAGACAACAAAACAATAATAACAATGTCTGTGTCGAAGTCCTCACCTCCCCGAGACCCTGTGTGAAGGGAACATAAACAGTGCACTCGCAAGCTAGGTCTGGATCTCGGGAATCGCCCCGCTATGGCTATGGCCTGACTTTGCCTTGGGCCCACAACCCTTCGAACCCAACTTGTTTTTACCGGGATTCATCCCGCTACTTTTACTAAACATTAAAACTTGTCGTACTCTTGGCAGATATTTTCTCGAATATAGTCTTTGTTTTCACTACATCCTCGCCTCGGGATATTCTCCGAATGTGGGGCACGTGATGAATAAATGAGCGGGCCTAAATGCCCTCCCCCTAACACGAAAAATTTCAATGGGTTTTCGAATCATCTATTCTCTTTTGTCAATATAAATTCAGGCCATATGGCCCCTTTTCCTAGTTATTAATCAAGGGTTTTCTCCCCTCTAAGGAGATGTAATTAACATCGTCACCTTTATAGTACAGTAGATTTTAGTCCCGACACGATATCCACTATCGTCTGACTAGTCAGACGGCGCGCACCGGCGGCTCCGGGCCACCTTGGTCCTTGGAGCCCAAATAAATCATCACTTTGTGACTGGCACGTCTACGCACAAATAAACGAAATGACCAAATCAATAAATCAACAAAAAATAGATCAAAATAGAGTGCATCCACACATCTTTACCAAGCCTATCCCTGAAGAACGTTTCACTACAATCCGTAGAGAATTGGGGATGTGTGCTCTGGAATGAATAGATGATCAGAAAATTAAATACAAAACACAAGAAACAATTATGAGCTAAAGAGATTGGCATAAGAAGTACACAAAAATTGATTCTATATAAAGAAAACTTTGATTATCTTTCTCACTCTCTTAAATCGGTAAGATAGCTGATTTCCCTTGGCTTCAGTGCAGTTATCTAGAAATATCAACTATCTTAAGTTCAATCCATGTGACGATCTCATCTTGCTCAAACTATTCTCCAACTATCCTATAAGCTCATCGACTATCTTATTGAAGTATCGACCTATGGTTCTCAGTCAATTGCTATCTTCTTTTTTGTCTTTATTGAAAAACTGATCACGGTCGATTGTGACAGTATTCCACTTATTGGCTCGAGGCTCTAAGGGTCGCCTTTCTTGAAAACCTAAAAAGTCACTATCTTTATAAATCGACTATCTCGACTCATTTCTTCACCTTCGAACAAGCAA
Source organism: Amorphophallus konjac (assembly GCA_022559845.1). Taxonomy (NCBI): domain Eukaryota; kingdom Viridiplantae; phylum Streptophyta; class Magnoliopsida; order Alismatales; family Araceae; genus Amorphophallus; species Amorphophallus konjac. The sequence continues at coordinate 159,007,418 of CM040121.1, forward strand.
ACTCCCGTACACACTTCGTTTTCTGTGGAAGCTCTCGTGCCCCTCTTCCAGCAGACTTCTCAAGCTCTCAGACAGGTTCTTTCCTCGTTTCTCTACTCTAATCCTGTCTATCCTTGTCTTTTCTTTTATCTTGGGGTTCCTCAACCTACTCTCCCAAATACTATTTCAGAACCCTAGAACCATGGTGGCCATTTCCACATATTCTCAATTTTTCGCCACCAGTGACGACAGAGCACTATTTCTCAACATGAGTTCAGCCATGGTTGGAGGAAGATATGTAGACTTTGATGAAATAGACTAACATGACTTAAATCTAAAAGAAGATTTTACTGTTATGAAACTTCTAAAGTTTTGCTCCTTGAGAGAAGAAACCCTAGAAGACGCTGGCAAAGTGTTCTACTTTAATTTGAAAATAGAAGAAAACAAGTTGATAACTTCTATTAAGAACACTCCGGTTGAGGTAACAACGCAGCTTTTGATAGAATGTTGAATGCTCCTCAATTGGAATCGATCTGCTCAGCTGAGAGTCCATGAATGTGAAAGGATGAAGAATTTGTGGAGAAAACTTTAGACTAGTACCCAAGAAAATTTTAGATATCACACAAATGGATGCCAAAGCTTGAATGGTTCACCTTATTATCACCTATATTCTAAATCCAAGGCATAGAAGTCATTCCCTTTGCTTCATCGAAGATTCAAATCTTCTGTATTTTCTTCTAGAGAAACGAGAAATTAATCTGGCTTCCATCATCTTTGATGTAATGGCTGAAGGAGGAAATGAAGCCAGAAAGATGGCCAAAGAAGGAAGTAAGAAGAAGTTCTTCTTGTTGCCCTATGGCCCATTAGTAATAAAGATCATCAAATATTTTTAGATTGATGTCAGTAATGAAAAATCCAATTCTTGCACGCCTCTTTGTGTTAACTCCTTATAACGAAGTGGATTCACCCTTCGGCAAAATAGATCGGTCAGAAAAGGTGACTCAAGCTTAAGTGAAGTTCAAACATAGCCACATGTTGGTACATTGTCTCTGCCAGTAGCTCTTGTACCAACCGAACCCATTCAACGGGGGATTGATACAGTACCCACTCAGGCGTAGCCTGATACGAAGTCTATTCAAGCACAGGAACACCTAGTTAGGGGCAACAATGAACAGATGGAAGTTGAATAACATCCATCTCAAGAAGAGTTGGAGACTGCCCTTGAGCGAATTGATGTAGCACTCCATGACCTTGCATCAAGGGAACCTGTTTATGACATACCCATTGAGGGGGAGCCTTCTATACTATAGAGTGCTCCAACTAAGGGGGAGCAGCCTATTGAGAAAGAAACTCTAATTACAAGGGAGACAGGAGGGTCCGAAGTGTCTCCATCTTGAATCCAGGCTGAAATCCACCCTTCTTCCTCTACAGCACCTTTCATCACTAGTACCTCTCATGATACACAGGCCCTCCATGATGAACATGATAATATCAAAGGTACCCTTCACCGGTTTTGTGAACACATCAATGGAGTAGTAGAAGATATTGAGAAGAAAGTTCTTAAGTCTCATAGTGAGATAGAGTAGAAGTTGGTTGCAGCCCAATATGACCTTTCTGCAAGTTATGAAGACACCCACCGTGCCTCCAAATAGATCGAAAGACATATGCTTGTTGCTCTCAGTGACATTAAAGAAACACTCAAGACTCATTATGGAGACTTTATTCTGATGAAAAATCAACTTTTGTCATTTTCTGGCACTCAACAGCATATGCTTAATCAGCTCAGGAACACCTCCAATTTTGTTGAGGCGAAGCTAAATGAACTCAGGCATAGTGTTGATGCCCAGTTGCAGACCCAGCACCAAGAGATTCATGAAGTCAGGAACATTGTATAGACGAATCAGAACCTCCTGATTGTTCTTTTGGCTCAAGTACAAACTCTTGCAGCAGGCCTCACCAGAGCATCATCACCACAAGCTACCATTTCACCTTCTAACATTCCATCACCTTCATTTTCTCCATCTCCATTACCCTCTCCTCACCCTATTCAAACCGCTAGTCCATCTACCTCCTTTCCACCTCATGCCTCTATACCTATTTCACCACCTGTAGCTTCCCAAGATCAAGTTGGTCCTTCCACTTCTACTCCGGCCACAATATCTACTTCTTATGTGTCTACTCCACATCCCAATCCCTCTACATCCATGGTTATTTATCAAACTCCACTTGTACCTATGAATCCTTCTGTATCCTCCTCTCCTCCCAGAAAGTCTCGTCCGGTTTCCTCCATTGACAGGGATACTCGACCCTCTGAAGGTCCATCCTCTATCCCTCCTTCTCCACCATTTGGGTCAACCTCTCACGCCACAATGTCCATCTCTGAACTTCCTTCTGAGAACCCACCTCAGCCTATTCCTCTCATTCAATACTTGCTAAATGAATCCCGCAATATCTCGCCTAATTGGCATTCTACCTCTATCTACCCAGAGTTTGACCCCAAACCCTCTTTCCAAATCGTTTCGCCTCTTATAGGCGATGCTAGAAAATTTCCTCTATATCGAACTAAATTTCTGAACGACGAGTACCATAGAGCCCTATTTATTCGAATGCTCCGTATTAACATTGGACTCTTGCTTCAAAACTAGAGCACTCTTGGCTTTAATGCCTTTCTTCTAAAATTTGTACGAGAAAAGTGCACCACTCCCGACGCTCTTGCCAATATTTGGTTTGGTTCTTATCAATATCCCCTTCTGGAATGGCGACGATGTTGCAAGCATGCACCTATCTACCATCAGGAAATGGCAGAATGTCTTGCCCAGCACCAACCTTTAATTCACTTTGTTGAATGGTGCCTCCATATTTCCTTCCAACCCTTTACAGACATTTTTGCTCGGGCGCCAAAATTCCCGGAAGTATATGTTCAAATCTATCATGAAAGGGAGCAGTATGGACTTTTCTTTCTTTCCTTCGATGCTTTTCTCAATCGAGAATCCTTCTATGAGTTTCCCTCCTTGCCTTCCTCCCGGCCCCTTGCCGCCTCTGTCAGCGTGGAAGCCTCCTCCCTATTTCTACGAGCTGTCCCTGCTCCGGCTGTCCCCCTTGCGAGTGTGGGCACGGTCTCTGCTGCCCCTGACCTCGGTGCCTCAGAGCTCCTCTCTGGGTTGGTGCCTCTGCCGCCTACCGTGGTTGCCGCAGCCTCTTCTGCCAATGGCGTGTCTGGTCCCCTCGCATCCGCGGCCGCTGGGCTACCTTCGCTTCCAACTTCGCTTGTTACTGCACAGGAGGAGCTTCAGGCGTTCGACGTAGCTCCCGTGGGCCTGGTCGTCCCTGGTGCTGCCCCTGTTGAGCTGGCCCCTCCACCTGAAGCGGCAGGTTTGGCTTCTTGCCATCTGCATGGCCCGTACGCCACTGGTCCCGCCACAGGTGCCCCTGTGGAGGCTTACTCCCCTCTTCATAGAGCTGGTGACTCTCCTGCTGCTACCCTTCTGAGCGAGGCTACCTTGGAGCTGCCCCCTTCAGTCGTGGTCTCTACTGCCCTTGCTACTACGGACGACCGCAGCTGCTCCGTTTCTATTGGGCCTTCTCCAGGTTCTCTCCAGGACGCGCGGAGGTGGACCGCGGACCTCCCTGCACCTCTAGTTCGGGAGTGTGTTCCCCCTCAGTGCCCCCCTCAATGCCCAGCAGAGGAGCTCCCTTTTTCTATGCGCCCCACCATTCAGGTGCTCTCAGTGCCAGGTTTGGAGCCGATCTCTCACTTTCCAGACCTGCCTGCTGCACATGCTAGCTTTGTTGGTCTTGCCCCTCCTCCGGGCTCAGGTAACTGTGGTGTTCGCCCTCCGTCTCTCCCAGCAGTGGCCTTCGCGCCCCCCCCCCCTCGGCTGCTCACCCGTCCGGGAAGGGCGACCCCCCTCCGTGCTCGGAAGCAGCCGCGCCTGTCCCACCTGCTGCCCGGGTGCCGTCCTCTTTGGTTCCCGGCCTCCCGGCACCGGATGCTCACCCCCTTGGCGGCCCTTCCTCTGGGCTTAATGCCAGTGCGGTAGCTTGGTCCCCGGGGGCTCAGCCCACCTTCCAGGCGGCTAGCATTGAAGGTTCCTCTTCTCCGTTGGCCGCCCCTCGTCTCTCCTTCGCCCAAGCTTTGAAGAAGAAAATCAACCGGGCCCCGCCCGGGCCGATCGTCGAGTATTCCACGCCTCCTGCTCCGGTGCATCCCTCGAATCTTGGCTTGCCTCTCCGGTTCCCTCTGCTCGTCCAGCCTCTCCACGTCCCCGGGGTTGAGCCTGCTTCGGGGCTTTGTGGCCTTACGGCGGCCCATACGGCTTTCGTGGGCACCGCTGGCTTGGACCGCTCTCGGCCGCCCTCGAGGTTGGAAGGCGGAGCTCCTCGGCGTTCCTTCCGGCGCTCCAACTCCACTTCCTCCTCGCGTGATCGACAGTGCATGTTTGAGGACGCCGACCTCCCTCCCCGTCGTTCCCTTCGGCTCCAGTCTTCTTCGATGGCTCCCCCGCCGGCGGCTGTCTCTACTTACATGGACGTGCTTGATACTGACGGTTCGGAGGTTGATCCCCTTGATTGCCCCTTCTCTCCAGGTCGTCAGCGCGGTGTCCGTTCTGTCTTCTCGTCTGACTCTGAAGGGGTCTTCGACGAAGATTCCTATTTGTAGGGGTCTTCTTTCTTATGAGGGTTCTTGGGCCTTGTTTTGGCCCTGGGTTGGGTTTTCTTGGCCTTGTTTCGCTTTCTTGGGCCTTTGGCCTTGTACGTCTGTTGCGCCTTTTTGGGCGCCTCCCCCCCCCCCTCTCCTGTACCCCTTTCCTTTACTGCTTTCATATATGAAAATTGCTTGCCTGCTGGCCGGGATAGTGTTTTCATCTTCTTCCGCAATGAAGAGATGAACCCCCTCTCCCGTCTCCCCCCTTGCAAGTATCAACTTTAGTTAAAAAAAATCCTTCTATGAGTTTCAACTGCAAAAAGCTCGCACTTTGCCGCCACCTCTTCCATCTCCACCGGTTGATGAACCACCCCACATTTCCTTACCTCCACCAATTCTTGAACCATCTCAGCCATCCCCTTCTGCTATCTCCCCCATCTGTCAGTATGTTAGGAAACGAAAGCATACTTAACTTTGTACTTCTTATTGAGCGTGGGCATCTCTATGCTTCAGGTCTTGTTATTCATTACACATTCTGTATAATTGGTTTATGTTATGTACATAACTCTCTTTTTGTTGTTGATACAAAGGGCGAGACATTTGGTGCAACGCGTGCTATGTTATTGTTGGCACCCACTTATTTTCTCGAATTAATCAGGATTTAAGCCAAAGGAAATATTCCCTAAAAAGAGCGAAATGACATAACACCAAAGGCGCTCCGCCAGCCGAGTTGAGTCCAGAAACTGAGACATTTCACCGTGTAAATGGCACAACATGACAAACGGGATCACCCTGATCAGATGGCACCATGCCAGCAAGTTTCCCAACAGATGGATCGGCCTCGGGGTTTGGGACAACCTGTGGCACCAAGTGACACTCTGTAAAGATTTGGAGACCATCCCCAGATACCCTGCATATTGTATCACACCACCAGCATTCCAACAACCGGGCCAACCCAGAACCCAGAACAACTTGCCGTGTTCCACGGCACCTAGCGAAGAAGCGGGAATCACTCTTGAACACCTCATCAATGGCGCATAAAAAAACAAGTATAACAGAGTCAGAGCTCGCTCTCTGCCAGCACCGTCAAGTGGGACTGAGCAGCTACAAAGTCTACCTCAAGAGCTGACAAGACATGAGTGCTGGCCTCAACTGTGCTCACGGCCTCCCGCCACTCAGCTCAGATGGACTCAGTGGTCGACTGCTGCTCCTCCAAGGCCTTCCTCAAGGCATAAACCCTGCTCTCAACCTCCCCCAGCTGAGCAACCCGATCCTGGATGCAAACATGAGCTGCCTTAGTATGGCCCCTATCACGCCCCGAATCGATAGCAGCGAAAACATGCTCGGAACGTGACAGCGAACAGTCATGAATAATCAGAGCAAACCACAAGGCACAAACACAAGGCTAGAAAATATCGACAACAAATTTTATTAATACTAAAACGTCACTATTACATTTCCTTGACTCAACTTACGTTTATAAAAGAAAGGAAAGAGACCCAATTTATAGGACTTATGCTCAAGAAAAGAAGAGATACATACGCCATTCTCTAGAACACTCAACACTCTTGCCCTTCCCCATTTGGATGAATGTCTTCTTTGTTATTACTTGAAAAACATGGGAAAACATTAGGTGAGCTAACGCTTAGTAAGAACTACATCTCTATGATCCAGGCTTGCTTAAAGTAATTAACTTTTTATGCAATTGCACTATGATCATGCATGAATGAATGCGAGACAATGTAGAGAATATAGCAATAGGACAAGGCATGAAATAACTAGCAAGAAAGGTTGAACCAAGTTGCAAGAAATATCAAGCATGGGGTTTTTAAATCATGTCACGAGATATTGGCTATTTGATTTGTCAAGTAAATACCCTTTCTTGGGCAGGGATTCATGATTATCAAGCACTCAAGTCAGTTTAGCAATTATCTAATGAGCCACTGGTCTTTCCTCATGAGCTTATTTATAATTCATTTCACCTCATGAGCCAGTGGTCTTCCTCATGGGTTTATTTATAATTCATTTTACCTCATGAGCCAGTGGTCTTCCTCATGAGCCAGTGATTTATAATTCATTTTACCTCATGAGCCAATGGTTTTCCTCATGGGCTTATTTATAATTCATTTTATCTCATGAGCCAGTGGCCTTCCTCATGGGTTTATCACGACAGCCGAAGGCCCATTAATCACTAGACATTATTTAGTGGCCAAGTTCGAACTTTTTGAGGAGTTTAGGAGAGAATAATCATGACTTTTAGACATATACAAATTTATGACGGTAATTATCATGCTAATAGACACGGTAGAATGTAGCATAATAGGTAATTGTAATCCATTGGAAATTGGCGTCCACTCAGGATGCCGTGAATGAAAGAATTCACGTCCCCTGTGGTGGGCGCTAATTCCAGTGAACAGTAAGGCACGAAAGAATTCGCATCGATCGTCTGGACGTTAATTCAAGAAATAGCGACGATTGTCCCAGATGCCAATTCTGGGCACTGTCTAAACTGTCACAGAACAGCTCATCTTGGCGCTCTATGATGGTCGGGCGTCATGTTTCCTCAGAGGGACATGACCAAAATAAGTTTTATGATTTTGAGGGTACAACCATCCCAGTGATCGAAAAGGAAATACTTCGATGTCGAGGACTTACGGAGGCCTTAGAGAAAGAATTTTCAATTCGGCGAGAGGAATTCTCGACGGCGGGTCCTTCAATCTCCAAGAAATAGGGTGTAATCATGTAAACTCAGAAATCAGGGACTTTGCCTCGGACATGAGACATTAATGCAGAAAGACCCGTGATATGGATCAAAACAGCGATCAAAACTGAGAGATAGAATTCACGTCCATTTTTTTTATATCAAGAAACCTTGCCTAGTACTGGATGGGAGAGTGCACCCTTGTACCAGAGGTAAAGAGCAAGCCACTCCACCATTCAGACGTTAGGAGGTGAATTTTATTAAATGGAGGAATGGTTACAATTACATTAAGCGGATACTAGGCATACCCAGTTTATCCAGGCGAGCTACTCCCTTTATAGAATTAGGAAGCTCATCATAAGAGAAAAAAGTAGTACAATGAGTGGAGCAAGCCAAAGAAGCTAGAAAGTCAGCAACCTTGTTTCCTTCTCTATAGATGTGAGCTATAGAATCTTGTATGCTGAGGAGCCTCCAAATCTCCCTTATATAATAAAGAATGGACCAGGGATAGTGAGTTTCTTTTTTGATGATTTGGACTAAGATTTTGGAATCACAATCAATCTGGATTGGCTTGTCATCAATTGTGCGATAGTAATTGATGCCATCGAGCAGAGCTCGGGCCTCAGCTACGAGACTGTTTGCTTTACCATAGTAATGTGAGAAAGCAAGAATGATATTGCCATTGTGGTCCCTAATGGCCCCACCTCCACCTGTGTCTCCATTTGCTTTGCAGGCACCATCGTTATTTAGCTTGAGGGAAGGTGAGGTCGGGTGGACCCAGGTGACTATCTTCAGCTGCGGTCTAGTATGGTGTCGGCTGTTGATACCAAAATCTCGCAGAGTGTTTCTTTTGGCATTGTCGAGCTCCTTGAGGTTTGCAGTGTCACAAGTGTGCTTGACTTGAGTTTTTATGTGATGGAGAAGACTGTTCTTGGAGATGCTCTTGCCTTCATATTTTGAGGCATTCCTCGCTTTCCAGATTTCCCAAAGTCCATAGCCAATGACTGCAAGAAGAAATAGTCCATGGGCAGATTTCAACTGGATATTAGTTGCATTGTGGTATATGAAAGAGTTCACTGAGTTTGTGTTGATCTTCAGACCATAATTCCTGAAGTAGGACCAAATATGTTTGGCCAGATCACTATGAATAAATAAATGACTAGTTGTTTCCTCACACTGAGTTTTACAGCATTGACATTTGGAGCACATTTGCACACCCAGCCTTTGAATATTCTTATCAATGGGGAGAGCATTGTGGGCAGTCTTCCAGAGATGAATAGAAATTTTGGTTGGTAGCCAACTAGACCAAAGACGGGTCCAAGGAAATGAATGATGATTGGAATTAATTGTAGACATCTCACAGTAGGTGGAGGCCACAGTGCAAGAGCCTGAGGGGGAGAGACTCTAGACCGAGCAATCAGGATACTGGTTTAGCTGAAGGCTGTGAATAGCTGATTTGATTGAGTCTGGAATTCACGTCCGTTCAAGAAGGCATTAATTCAAGAATCTGTGTCTCCTTCAAGAGGCGCCAATTCTATAATTAGCCAGATTATATAAATTAAATATAGTAAACTAAATTGCTATCACTCCATAGAGGCGCTAGTTCTTTAATTCGCGTCCAGGACACGGACACTAATTCCATATTTTTTTTAAATTTTAATATTAACAATAAAACATGTTAATTCACGTCGTTGTGGAGAGGGGCCATTTAATTGGTACGCGTCAATTCATACAGACACTAATTCTTTCCTAGTTACAACTCAGTATGCATCAGGCAAGTACATTAGTAGACTCAATCAACTGTTCATTTCTTTTAAGGAGCATGAACAATAACACTTTTTATCTATCAAGATTTTAAGAAAACCGAAGACATGATAATATGGAGAAAAATACAGGGATTCTAGAAACCTGCACATATAAATTTTATTACATATGGTTCAACATATATTAAATTTTAAACATGGGTGATTTCTTTAAAATAACGAGGAATTCGCGTCAGGTATAATCGATGTGTATTAATTAGCGTCTGTAGGTCTAGCGCTAATTCAAGAATTATCGCCTGCATGAGAGGATGCCAATTAATCTGTGTCTACTGTACTGGTCGCAAATTCTTCGTGAAATAGAACATTTAAAAACTTCACAAAAACTTGATAAAACAGCATGAAACATGAACATTAATCAGGAAGGTAACATGATTGTATGCATGCTACTACTTATCAATGTGTTTTTCCATAAAACATGTATCTTAAGCACGTGATATGGGTTTGCATGGATCGTAAAAGACTAAGAACTATATGCATGCTTCTATATGCCAAGAGTTTAGCTTGTTCTGCCTGGGAAGAGATAACCTACTTCACACGGGGTTAGAAGGAAGAAGAAGAAGCAAAAGAGGAAGCAGACGTTGCTTGGATGCGTCGACACACAGGGATGAAGACTTCCTTCACGAATAGAACCCCTCCTTCGAACACCGTAGAGACAGCAGTAGCCCTAACCGCGTTCGAACGAGTATTATTTATAGAGCGTGAGTAGGGGAAGAGTCCTCCTACGTGCATGAATCCTAGTTGATGTTAAAAAAATCTAAAATTAGCTTTATCGTTTCTAAAGCTACCACCGCTATCCCTGTTTGGTCAGCAAAACCCTAAAGCCTCCTTATACATAGGTCGACCTACAACCATTCGAACAGAACCCAATATCATGGGTTTAGCGTAGAGGCCCATTAACTGAGCCAATGACCTTATATATATATATGTTAACACGAGAGCCCATAAATTGTTACTTTAGTGTTTAGCCTATTAACCTTGAGTTATTATGGAACCCATGACTCTTCTACGGGTTTTTCCCCTTATATTAAAGCCCATAAAAATGTTTAGCTAGCTGAGCTTAAGGCCCTTTAAGATTTTAAGGTTTAATAGCTTTTATTTGGGCTTTTTAACTATTATGCTTTTATTATTACATTTTTATTATGGATAATTTATTTGGGGTGCTACACCCTCCCCCACTTAAAAGAATTTGGTCCTCCAAGTTCACATGACATTTCTCTTCGAGAACAACTTAAAATATTACACCATGACCTTAATTACCAACAATATGCTAGAAAGGTAATGTGTAGCAACCCTGATAAAAATAAGATTTTTAAATTAATCAAATTAAAATAAAAGATAAGTAAATAGATGACAAAGAGCCTAAATGAGTAAATCATTAATCAAGAGGAAAATAACGCCTTTTATCAAGGCGCTGATTCAAAAGGAAACGCTTCTGTCTAAGACGTTAATTTAAAAAGGACGCCTACACACTAGGGCGTCAAATTTCAAACGACGGGAAATAAAATTAAGGAAAGGAAAGGAAACGCCCTCACCTTGGGCGCGTTTTTAACAAGAAACGATGCTTGACAAGGCGTCAATTTAAATTCAACGCCCTCACCTAAGGTGTTAATTTAGTTCGATTTTCGTTCAACCCAGGACTCTATCCAGAGTAAGTTCTGGATAACTACGTCGAAAGTTGAATATAGTAGGGACTCTATCATGGCAATACTACCCTTAATCAAACTATAACTCCAGTACGATCCTAAAAACTCTATAAATACTCCCTAATCAAGCCCTGATCGCTATTTTGGCGTTCGTCTGCTGCTGACGTGCACGAAGAACAGGTAGTGTTCTTCTTTTCCTTCAGTCACGGTTTAAGGAAGATAATGATCATTCGTCTTTCCTTCTTCCTCTACAGGATGCCTGCAACGTGAAGAAACTCTCATATAGTTGAAGGACGAGAAGTTCTTCATCTGATTTTCTTCTTCTGGCGATCAGGAAACTCTGTTGCAAACAGAGTATCATCTCTTCACATCTTTTACGTATCTTCCTCTAAACCAGGTAGGTTTTCTCAAGATCGTAGCCTAAACTAGCTTAAGATCTTAATAATATCATCGGTCGTGCATTCATATAGTTTTATTGTGGTTTCAGATGTTTTCTATGTAATTTCAAAAAGAAACGCCCTTGGCAAGGGCGCTAATTTAAAGAAGCGACCCACACTAGGGCGCTAATTATTGTTTTGACGCCCTGCCAAGAGGTCATCAATTGCATGTAATTAATAAATACCCACGTTTAAAATTTAATATCTATGCAACCATGAATCTAATATATTGCATGAGTATACCTGTGAAATCCTGCTATTTTTCCTGTCATGATCATGTACCCTTTTTCCTGAAATTTTAGTATCTGAAAATTGGTAAATTCTTGAATTCACGACCTTGTCTAGGTCGTCTCTTATTGAACTGACGCCCCAGACCAGGGCGTTAATTGAAAAGTAACGCCCCTATCCAGGGCGCGTTTTTGTTAAAATTCCAGAATATTGATTTTCTGTAGAATAGAGATATTGAAGGGACGACTAATGTATAAGTCGTCAAATTTGTAAATAAACGCCCCTCTGTAAGGCGTTAATTGGATAATTAATGACTTGGCTAAAGTCGCTATTTTCTGTATTACTGTTTTCCTTGTTTCTGTTAACCGAGAGTTTGATATATGTGTATAAGGATATTATCAGCACTATATTTCCACTCCGTGAATATAGTCCCACGTTTCATGATGTTTTAACGATACCCCCTTAACTCTCAGTGACATACAAGCTCTCCATTGGACATTCCGTTCCTTTGGACTAGCGAGTTAGTCATAGAGACCTCCGTAAGACTCCTCGAGCCTTGGATTCCCTCAAGACCGACTGAGCGGGTTGTACCATAAAAACCTATCACCCTATTTTTTTGCCATGTCACTCTATAGAAACATGGTATACCGGCCCTCATATTATGCTATGAGTATGATATGAGAATTTTCTTAATGAACGGGGAAAGCATGTCATCAATGTGATGTTATTGTAGACCCCAATTCTATATTAAACTTGATGTTCTTGTGGACCTCAATTCTATATAAAGAATGTCCATACTTGTTTGTCATGGTACCCAAGTTAGGGAACCAATTCCACCTAGTTTTATCGATAATCGTGATTGTACCGTTATTATCACCATTCTATATCAAGTGTCATATTTTTGGACTCTACTCTATCCAAGTTTATCCTACATGTCTACAAGCTTTATTCTTGAAATTTCATATTAGCTATACACAAAAGTGGATGTTAAAATACATGATTAATGCCTGCGCATATAGGGCCCGATCTGGTCCTGGGAGGAGCACCCGAAAGTACTTGTGCCCATGGGAGTTGATTGATCACGGTATTGGCATTATACCGAAGTGCATGACTAGCTTGATTGAACATTCCACAAATCTTGTACTTGACTTGATATTACATGACTTGCGTGACCCGATAAAGGGTAATTTCATACTTGCGTGCTTGAAACGTGATAGCCAAGTTCCAACATGACATGATGCGTACACTTGCTTGAATATCTTGATATCTTTTGATATAAGTTCTTGAAAGTTCATGACTAGTTCTTGTCACTATCTTTTTGTTATACACTCTCTCTATCTTGTCGTTTTATGCGAACATGCATAGCTATAGTGCATTCATGAAAGATGTAATTACTTAAACCCATTGCTAGTTCTTGAGATATAATTTCCTACTGAGCGTTCGCTCACTTAGTGTTTCCCTACTTTTCAGGTAAGTCCGACGATGAGGGAACTCAAACGGATGGGGAAAATCAAGAGTGAAAGAGATAGAGCTTCTCCCGTGTTATCTAGTCTTTTTCATATTTTCTTGAGTCAACCTTGTATTTTTCCTTTATTTTAGTTAGTACTTCAAAGGTTTGTAATAGACATATTCTTATGAAGGAATAAAGGATTGGGTTATCTTTACTTTTGCGCATCTCTGATTTTGGTGTCGAATACACTAATACTCTAATTGACATGATTGATATAAACTCGTCACGCGTCTCCGGGTATCTTCCGCTCTCGGGGCGTGACAGTTTTTGTGATATCAGAGCCTAGGGTATTCAATTCCTAGGAAACCCAAGTCCAAGGATAGGTTTAACCTTTAACCGGTGAGATTGGGTAGAACCAAGGGTTAAAGTTAACATCGAAATGCTATCTTCTAAATGAAATCACGTATTAATCTAGTTATGGTAATTGTAGGACGATGACTGCCGAACGTGCTCAGTGGCGCAACATGCAACGTACACTTCAAGGCATGACTCAGGTGCTGCAACAAGTAGCACAGGGAGGTGCACAACGAGCAGGGAGTCTCCACCAAGTCTTCAAGAACATGAACCCTCCCAAATTCACGGGTTCTACTGATCCGGACGACGCAGAGCACTGGATCAGGGAGACGGAACGTATATTCCGTGTTATGCAGTGCACGGATCAAGATAAAGTCTTATTAGCTACCTTTCAGTTGGAAAGGGATGCCCGATGCTGGTGGGAATCAATAGAAGCTACTTTAAATCAAGACCAAGTTACTTGGGAAGAATTCGTTGGACATTTCAATGCTAAATATTTTTCAGACCGAGTACAGGAAAAGAAAGCTGCATAATTTGCTGCACTGAAGCAACGGTCCTTGATAGTGGCCAAGTACGAGGCCCAATTTTCTAGATTATCTCAATATGCTAAGCACTTAGTTAGCACCGAGAAGATGAAAGCTAGGAGGTTCCTAAATGGGCTCAGGCCCCAATATATCACACAGCTGGCGCCAATGGATATCCAGGTCTACTCGGAAATTGTGCGCCGAGCTCAGCTATTAGAAGAAGCCACGGAACTATCTGATAGAATCTGTGGGAAGGATAAGAAAGAACAAGTTACAAGTTCGGGTTCCTTTAAACCCAACTTCAAGAAGAGGCCTAGCAATGGAGGTACTTCCTCACAAGATCAGAAGTTTAAGAAGACCAAGCCCTTCTCCATCACCACTTCCCCATAAAATATAGTGTGCAAGCATTGTGACAAGGCGGGCCATAGAGCAGAAGAATGGTGGAGGAAACTAGGAGCATGTCTCCGCTGTGGGAGTCGCGATCATCGAATTCCCGATTGCCCATTACTTAATGATCAAGCCGGGGACGGGAAGCGCCCAGTAACCAAGAATGCTCGTCTTCACGCAATTAAGGAGACCGAACAAGAAGAAGAAGGCGGACTAGTAGAAGGTACATTGAAAGTTTGTTCCAAGTCTGCATATGTCTTAATTGATACTGGTGCTTCACATTCAATTGTTTCCAAGAAGTTCGCTGATCCGTTACCCCTAGAACCGGAATGGATAAAATTAGTCTTGTCTACTCCTCTAGGAAACGAGACTGATATTACACACCATTACCAGAACTGTGAAGTATTGGTTCATGGTAAGAATCTCCCTATTGATCTTATATGTTTAGATCTAAAGGAGTATGATGTCATACTAGGAGCGGATTGGTTATCTAAATATCAGGCAACGGTCGATTGCCGCAATAGCAAGGTTACTTTCGAGGAATTTTCAGAACTGATCTTTACTAGCCCCAAGAGGCGAAGCAAAACCCTCTTATTTCGGCTCTCCGAGCTAGCAAGCTCATCAGGAAAGGATGTGTATCTTTCCTTGCATTCGTCACGATTAAGGAGGCTAAGGAAACTAAGATAGAAGATATTCCGGTGGTACAAGAATTTCTGGACGTATTTCTGGAAGATTTGCCTGGATTACCCCCACAAAGAGAAGTGGCCTTCACCATCGATTTAGTTCCTGGTGCGGGTCCAATTTCTAAGGCACCGTATAGAATGTCACATGCTGAACTCAAGGAGTTAAAGGAGCAATTGATGGAACTCATTAAGAAAGGATTCATAAGACCAAGTACTTCCCCATGGGGAGCGCCTGTATTATTTGTAAAGAAGAAAGATGGATCCATGAGATTATGCATCGACTATCGACAGTTGAATCATCTCACTATCAAGAACAAGTATCCACTGCCGAGAATCGATGAGTTGTTTGATCAAATTTCAGGGTCCAAGTACTTTTCCAAAATTGATCTTAGGTCGGGATATCATCAGTTAAGAATCAAGGATGAGGGCATTCATAAGACTGCATTCAGAAGCAGGTACGGCCATTATGAATTTGTTGTTATGCCTTTCGGACTAACGAATGCCCCTGCTGCCTTTATGCAGTTAATGAATAGTATATTCAGGCCTTATTTGGATCAATTCGTGGTAGTCTTTATTGATGATATATTGATTTATTCCGAGACCAAGGAAGAGCATGAGGAGCATTTAAGGATTGCATTACAAATATTGAGGGCAAACCAATTATATGCAAAACTCAGCAAGTGTGAATTCTGACTTGAGGAAGTGACTTTTCTCGGACATGTTATATCAAAGGATGGCTTATCAGTAGATCCATCAAAAGTTGAAGCTGTAAGAAATTGGGAAAGACCGACCAATGCTAGCGAGATCCGAAGTTTCTTAGGTCTTGCTGGCTATTACAGGCGATTCATCAAAGATTTCTCTAAGATCGCCGTACCACTTACGAGATTAACTCGCAAGGAGATCCGTTACGAATGAAGTGAGGAATGTGAAAGAAGCTTCCAAACTCTCAAGGATCATCTTACTACAGCTCCTGTCTTAGCTTTACCAATGGAAGGAGAGAAATTCGAGGTATACACTGATGCTTCTGGCATTGGCCTCGGATGTGTTCTAATGCAACAAGGAAAGGTTATAGCTTACTCTTCTCGTCAATTAAAGAAACATGAAGAGAACTACCCCATCCATGACTTAGAATTGGCCGCGGTAGTATTTACACTAAAGATCTGGAGGCATTATCTATATGGAGTACAATTTACTGTATACTTCGATCACAAGAGTCTCAAGTATCTTTTCTCTCAAAAGGAACTAAATATGAGGCAAAGGCGTTGGCTAGAATATCTCAAGGACTTCGACTTCAATATACAATATCATCCCGGAAAGGGTAATCATGTAGCAGATGCCCTTAGTCGAAAGCCGAGAGCACTGTTAGCCAATTGTATGATTCAAGAATGAAAGTTGCTGGAGCAATTCTCTAAGCTCAATATAAGCATGGACACGAACTTCAAATGTGTCTCATTGTCTCATATAAGCATTCATCCAGACCTATTAACTGAAATACAAGCACTTCAGGATGATGACCCAACATTAGTGGAAATCAAGGGCAAACTAGAAAGACAGTCTGATTTCCAATTAGCATCAGATAGAAGGTTGTTATTCCAAAATAGAACTTGTATACCGGATTGTCCCGAGTTAAAGAAGAAGATCTTAGATGAAGCTCATAGATCAAGGTACACGATTCATCCTGGATCTACCAAAATGTACCAAGATGTGAAAAGAAATTTTTGGTGGCCCAACATGAAAAGGGAAATAGCGGACTACGTGTCGCGCTGTCTCACATGCCAACAGGTCAAGGCGGAACACCAAAAGCCTGCTAGAAAATTACATCCTCTAGATATCCCTAAATGGAAGTGGGAGAATATTGGTATGGATTTCATCATAGGTTTATCTAAATCAAAAGGAGGACATGATGGAATATGGGTTATTATTGACTGATTGACTAAATCGGCGCATTTCTTGCCAATCAAGAGCCGATGGTCAGTCGATGTGTTGGCTGCATTATACATCAAGGACATAGTCAGATTACACGGTATTCCTATTTCAATCGTGTCTGACAGAGATCCCCATTTTACTTCTCATTTTTGGAAGGGACTACAACATTCGTTGGGAACAAGGCTTAACTTTGGTACAGCTTTTCATCCTCAAACGGATGGTCAGACCGAGAGAACTAATCAGGTCATTGAAGATATGCTTAGAGCTTGCATCATTGATTTTGGTGGAAGCTGGCATGATCACTTGCCTCTGGTTGAATTTACATACAATAATAGCTACCAGGCAAGTATACAAATGGCACCTTTCGAAGCCTTATACGGAAGGAGTTGCCGATCACCCTTATGCTGGGACGAAGTTGGAGAGAAATAACTATTAGGACCAGACATGGTAAGGGATACCACTGAGAAGATACAATTGATTAGAGAAAGACTGCAAGTTGCTCAGTCTAGGCAAAAGGCT
Source organism: Amorphophallus konjac (assembly GCA_022559845.1). NCBI lineage: Eukaryota > Viridiplantae > Streptophyta > Magnoliopsida > Alismatales > Araceae > Amorphophallus > Amorphophallus konjac. The sequence continues at coordinate 159,024,717 of CM040121.1, forward strand.
TATGCCGATACAAGAAGGAGAGATCTTGAATTCCAAGTTGGAGATCATGTATTTCTCAAGATATCGCCTGGACGTGACATACGGAGATTTGGTGTTAAGGGCAAGCTTACACCAAGATTCATTGGACCTTTTGAGATACTGGAAAGAGTTGGCGAGGTTGCTTATCGCATCGCATTGCCTCCTCAATTGTCCGATGTTCATAATGTGTTCCACATATCTATGTTGAAGAAGTATGTACACGATCCATCACATATTATTGAACATGGAGACTTAGTTATCCAGAAGGATCTCACATATGAACAGAAGCCCATAAAGATACTAGATCGTGAAGTACGTACTCTAAGGAATAAGGTTATTCCCATGCTTAAGGTACAATGGAATAAGAGTTTCGATCATGAAGCCACATGGGAGACCGAGGAATCCATGAGGAGACGATTCCCGGAATTATTCTAAGAGGTATATACTCTACACTCTCCAAAATATATATGTACTATTGAATTTGGGGACCAAATTCTTTTAAGTGGGGGAGGGTGTAGCAACCCTGATAAAAATAAGATTTTTAAATAAATCAAATTAAAATAAAAGATAAGTAAATAGATGACAAAGAGCCTAAATGAGTAAATCATTAATCAAGAGGAAAATAACGTCTTTTATCAAGGCACTGATTCAAAAGGAAACGCCTCTGTCTAAGGCGTTAATTTAAAAAGGACGCCTACACACTAGGGCGTCAAATTTCAAACGACGGGAAATAAAATTAAGGAAAGGAAAGGAAACGCCCTCACCTTGGGCGCGTTTTTAACAAGAAACGATGCTTGACAAGGCGTCAATTTAAATTCAACGCCCTCACCCAAGGCGTTAATTTAGTTCGATTTTCGTTCAACCCAGGACTCTATCCAGAGTAAGTTCTGGATAACTACGTCGAAAGTTGAATATAGTAGGGACTCTATCATGGCAATACTACCCTTAATCAAACTATAACTCCAGTACGATCCTAAAAACTCTATAAATACTCCCTAATCAAGCCCTGATCGCTATTTTGGCGTTCGTCTGCTGCTGCCGTGCACGAAGAACAGGTAGTGTTCTTCTTTTCCTTCAATCACGGTTTAAGGAAGATAATGATCGTTCGTCTTTCCTTCTTCCTCTGCAGGATGCCTGCAACGTGAAGAAACTCTCATATAGTTGAAGGATGAGAAGTTCTTCATCTGGTTTTCTTCTTCCGGCGATCAGGAAACTCTGTTGCAAATAGAGTATCATCTCTTCACATCTTTTACGTATCTTCCTCTAAACCAGGTAGGTTTTCTCAAGATCGTAGCCCAAACTAGCTTAAGATCTTAATAATATCATCGGTCGTGCATGCATATAGTTTTATTGTGGTTTCAGATGTTTTCTATGTAATTTCAAAAAGAAACGCCCTTGGCAAGGGCGCTAATTTAAAGAAGTGACCCACACTAGGGCGCTAATTATTATTTTGACGCCCTGCCAAGAGGTCGTCAATTGCATGTAATTAATAAATACCCACGTTTAAAATTTAATATCTATGCAACCATGAATCTAATATATTGCATGAGTATACCTGTGAAATCCTGCTATTTTTCCTGTCATGATCATGTACCCTTTTTCCTGAAATTTTAGTATCTGAAAATTGGTAAATTCTTGAATTCACGACCTTGTCTAGGTCGTCTCTTATTGAACTGACACCCCAGACCAGGGCGCTAATTGAAAAGTAACGCCCCTGTCCAGGGCGCGTTTTTGTTAAAATTCCAGAATATTGATTTTCTGTAGAATAGAGATATTGAAGGGACGACTAATGTATAAGTCGTCAAATTTGTAAATAAATGCCCCTCTGTAAGGCGTTAATTGGATAATTAATGACTTGGCTAAAGTCTCTATTTTCTGTATTACTGTTTTCCTTGTTTCTGTTAACCGAGAGTTTGATATATATGTATAAGGATATTATCGGCACTATATTTCCACTCCGTGAATATAGTCCCACGTTTCATGATGTTTTAACGTTACCCCCTTAACTCTCAGTGACATACAAGCTCTCCATTGGATATTCCGTTCCTTTGGACTAGCGAGTTAGTCATAGAGACCTCCGTAAGACTCCTCGAGCCTTGGATTCCCTCAAGGCCGACTGAGCGGGTTGTACCATAAAAACCTATCACCCTATTTTTTTGCCATGTCACTCTATAGAAACATGGTGTACCGGCCCTCATATTATGCTATGAGTATGATATGAGAATTTTCTTAATGAACGGGGAAAGCATGTCATCAATGTGATGTTATTGTAGACCCCAATTCTATATTAAACTTGATGTTCTTGTGGACCTCAATTCTATATAAAGAATGTCCATACTTGTTTGTCATGGTACCCAAGTTAGGGAACCAATTCCACCTAGTTTTATCGATAATCGTGATTGTACCGTTATTATCGCCATTCTATATCAAGTGTCATATTTTTGGACTCTACTCTATCCAAGTTTATCCTACATGTCTACAAGCTTTATTCTTGAAATTCCATATTGGCTATACACAAAAGTGGATGTTAAAATACATGATTAATGCCTGCGCATATAGGACCCGATCTGGTCTTGGGGGGAGCACCCGAAAGTACTTGTGCCCATGGGAGTTGATTGATCACGGTATTGTCATTATGCCGAAGTGCATGACTAGCTTGATTGAACATTCCACAAATCTTGTACTTGACTTGATATTACATGACTTGCGTGACCCGATAAAGGGTAATTTCATACTTGCGTGCTTGAAACGTGATAGCCAAGTTCCAACATGACATGATGCGTACACTTGCTTGAATATCTTGATATCTTTTGATATAAGTTCTTGAAAGTTCATGACTAGTTCTTGTCGCTATCTTATTGTTATACACTCTCTCTATCTTGTCGTTTTATGCGAACATGCATAGCTATAGTGCATTCATGAAAGATGTAATTACTTAAACCCATTACTAGTTCTTGAGATATAATTTCCTACTAAGCGTTCGCTCACTTAGTGTTTCCCTACTTTTCAGGTAAGTCCGACGATGAGGGAACTCAAACGGATGGGGAAAATCAAGAGTGAAAGAGATAGAGCTTCTCCCGTGTTATCTAGTCTTTTTCATATTTTCTTGAGTCAACCTTGTATTTTTCCTTTATTTTAGTTAGTACTTCAAAGGTTTGTAATAGACATATTCTTATGAAGGAATAAAGGATTGGGTTATCTTTACTTTTGCGCATCTCCGATTTTGGTGTCGAATACACTAATACTCTGATTGACATGATTGATATAAACTCGTCACGCGTCTCCGGATATCTTCCGCTCTCGGGGCTTGACATAATGGATGGAATCTACTTTTCTAATGGAATAGAATACGACTAGCTTAAGGTTAAGGGGTACCTCTCACTACTCCATCAGCAAGTTCATTCAAAGCTTCAAGCCTTCCTCGACGTCGTGCCCCATCATGGTCTTTGGCCTGCGGAGGTTGATCTTTTGGAAGAGAACAACTCGCTGCCTTGTGGCCCTTGCTTCCGCAACGAAGGCATCCACCTATTTCCACCAACATTCCTCCGACCGATGATTTCTTTTCCCACAATGTTTACACCTCTTTTGCGGCACATCATTCTGCCTATCTCCTCCTTTTATCTTCTTGCTATTAGAAGACCCGTTACTATCATTATGTCTTTTCTTGCCATTCTCGATTCTCCTTACTAACTGCTTCTTTTTCCTCCGAGCCTTGACTTTTCCCACCATCTCTATGGCATCTTCTAACAGTTGGGCTCTCTGAACCATCTCCGGATAGGTTTGTATATCCATTAGTGCCAACTGAGGAATAAGCTGAAGTCTTAAGCCGTCCATAAATCTTTTAGCCTTCATTCTCTCAGTCATAATCAGATGATGCGCATAACGAGATAACCTTGAGAATTGTGCCTCATACTCGACCACGGACATACTCCTTTGCTTCAAAGATACAAATTCCGTAGCCTTCCTTTCTTTAATTCTCTCCGAAAAATATTTATCATTTAAATATGCCATGATACTTCATTATCGGGCAAGGTTACTTCTACGGACTCCCACCATGCCCTAGCATCCTTTTCTTGCTGAAATGTAGCCAATAGGACCTTCTCTTGGTCCAAACACTGCATTATCCGGAATATCCTTTCAAGCTCCTTTACCCAATGTTCTGCCATGTCAGGGTCGGTGGATCCATCAAACCTAGGGGGATTCAATCCTTCAAAATTCCTGTGCAATTCTCCCACACCATGATTCGCTCTACCTTGAGCCAACTGTTGGAGAGCTTGAGTCAAACCTTGGACCATCTCACGCCATTGATTTTGATCGGCTGCCATCTAGCTAGAGACTCGATTCTACAAAACAAGCCAAGAATTAATTACATATCTCTTTTAGAATTAGCGCATTTTAATTGGAGAGTGAACATATTTTAACACTTAACCTGTGGTTCTACCCAATCTCACCAGGTGACAAGAAGAAACGTTATGGATTATACGACCTAATACTCAAGGGAACCTATACCTATGGATAAAAACCTAGGGTTTAAACAACCTAGGCTCTGATACCACTTCTGTCACATCCCGAACTGATAGCTGTGGAAACACGCTCGGAACGTGGCAACGAACAATCATGAATAATCAAAGCAAACCACAAGACACCAACACAAGCCCAGAAAATATCGACAACAAATTTTATTAACACCAAAACGTCACTATTATATTTCCTTGACTCAACTTACGTTTATAAAAGAAAAGAAAGAGACCCAATTTACAGGGCTTAGACTTAAGAAAAGAAGAGATACATACGCCATTCTCTAGAACACTCAACACTCTTGCCCTTCCCTGATACGGGATGGGACGCGACTCGACGCCAATTTGGATGCAAACCTGAGACTCTAGGCAAACTCGCGACTCGTCCCTGGTGAGGGAAGCGTGCGGATGTGCGCGGTTGAGAAACCGACAATGAGTCAAGGGTATTTGGCTCTCTTTAGTGCTCAGATCGAGTCACGGGATGGGTCTCGCACTCACTCTCGCAGCGGTGAGTAAAATAATATAAATGAGCTAGTTAACCTATCACTCTCGCAGCGGCATAAAAACACATACAAAATAAGCAAAATGTCGAGTGAGGGGAGCGGACACGATACCTCCACGCTCCAGACGTGGGGAAGGCGACCCCGGCCAAGACTCGTACTCTCGGTATAAATAATTAACAATAATTATAGAAGTGATTTTTATTACCCACTCCACGCAGAGAGGTAAAGGGCTAAAATGGCGGCCCAGGAGTAGCGAACTCGGGTTGACGGGCAGCAAGCCGGAAGGGCTATTGGGCCGGAGGCGGGCTACTGGTCCAACTCGGTATTGTTCAAACTCAGTTCAAACCTGTTGGACAGCAAGTGAACTCGACTGCTAGGACGGCGGCTTCCGGATGTCTTCTTGCTGCGGCGGCTGGCTGGGACGCTGCTGGGGGGTTGCCGGTTGATCCTCGGGAGCGGCGGTCGCTGGTTCGGAGCCGGAAATTTATGGGTGAATTAACTCCCAACTCTGTTCTGCAGTCCTACCTCGGGACAGATCTGCGCGACCCGGCGAAAAGAATTGTTGCGCCCAGATCCGGAGGCATATCGAGGCGAGATTGGTGCCATTGGACAGAGGACTCAAAGGGATACACCATAAATTAATTTCACAACCATCCAGTAAATGGATTGGAAATAAAAAACTATGTGGGTTGTAGTTGTTTCTGGCTCAGAATCCAGATCAAGCAGGACAGAATGGGATCTATCTGGAAATGAATTTTGACCCAAAGGAAAACGGTCGATCTGGACTCTGGGAATTTTATGGGTGGAAGGGTGGGAAGTGAGGATCACACATGAATTTGTTGGTGATTTTTGAAGATGGCTATGGGGGCGGGAAAAATATAACAACATGCTACTATCCCGCAGATCAGCTAATTGGCAGACTGTTAGGGGTGGAACTAAATGACTGGGAAAAATAGCAAACGGTGGTGGATTGACACGAAATTTAAAATGGAGATGGATAACAAGGAGGGGAATAATCTATAAAAATTTCTAGATCATCAGATACACGGATTCAGAGAACCAACCTTTCCTTTAAGCTTCTATCCTGGATCTCGAAATCATGGACATCACTTCAAAGAACCGGTTGTGGCGGCTCGACGGCAGCACGAACGGAGGCAGTGGCGGCGGTGGCTGGAAGTCACATCCAGCGGAGGTGATAGAGGTGGGAATCACTCCTAGAATCAAGGCTTCACACCTTGGAGAATGCAACAATCACAACTGCTAGGAAGAGGAGGAGAGAGGGGCGCCCAATGCTCTTGGGGAATTTTCTGATTTCTTCTCATTAATCTCTGAAAATATGGAAAATACATGGGTTTTATATGAAATGTAAATGACCTAAACTAACCTCAGATCTAGGGTTAGGGAGGGGTAATTAGGGGAGAGAAGAATTTTCTCCCATGTGGTCAAATACAACAATTATAAAAAACTAAAAGGGGGGATTATTTAAATCCCACATGGGGACAAGGGAGGGGGCGCCCCCCTCTTGGAGTCAGCAAGAGGGGCTGGTCAGGATTCTATCTTGGACCTTGGACCTGCCCCAAATGGGCCCTAGAGAGTCTAGGTGGCCCAATGGGAGAGAGGGTGGGGGTCCCGCCGGGCCTACGTGGCCTTTTTGCAAAGAAACCCCTTGACTTAGCCGAAGTAACCCATTGGCTTATACTTGCCATACAATTGTAAACCCAATTAACTCAAGGATATGAATGCAAATAAAAAAAAGTTAGTGATCTTGCTTCAATGTCCCATCAATTCTCCCCGAGTGGGAGAAACTCAACCCCCTCGAGTAAGGGGTGCAGCTGTTCACGTGGCTCCTGCGGATTTGTCACTGTACCAGGTAGCGCGGAGGTACACTCCACTCCTAGTAATCGTCACCTGCTCATCCCGTATATGTTCTAGAGGCTAGTGGTGGACACTCCGGGGTGGGGTCACTCTCAAAGGAAGGAGACGGCTCAATGACTCACTAGGAATCACCGTTGGGTCCCTTTATGTGACTAGATCCGAGACATTGAGGTAGAGCTGATCCCAAATTCTGGCAAGTTCTACAACGCATGCATTAGACCCGACTTGCCTCACACTCGAAAGGGACTGACATTGCGAGCTTGCATTAGACTGACTATGCAACTCCTAATATGCTCGACACATGCATGTACAAACTCTGAACAAATAAAGATAAACACAGACTCACACAAGACCCTAAACAAACCTACTGTTAGACCGACCCATACATATGCAATGCTGGACCAGGACATCCGAATGTGTGCCTTGCATACACACGACGCAACCTAATATTGGTGGAATGGAATCCTGGACATCCTAACATGCACCATTCATACACTGATGGCCCTTTGGATTTGGAAGGTTTTGGTAGGCTAGGAGAGCTGAATTCTCATTCTTCCGTACCCCAATGAACGGGCTCCTTGCGGAGTGTAGGTGGACTGGCCCGTGGGGTATGGGTGTGATAGGGGACTTCCCTAACAAGGTGGAATGGTGGTTGTGGGTCATGAGGCTCACTAAGGAAGGGATCGAAGGGATCAAAGAATGTGTGACGTATCCCTCGATATGGGTTCTCTCATGACACAGTCCCAAGTTTGAAATTCTTGAAGGTGTTAATGGTCACCTTCATTCAATGTGGTAGGTGGGATGATAGTCATACGGAGAAGATATGGTTTCTCCCTCGGGATAAGTGGAATGAAGTTAGGCTCGGCTGGCATGGGGAGGAATAAAAGAGCCTCTGTGGTGACATGACCCACGGTGCACACGGAGGTAATGGACCCCAATGCGGGATGCGTGAAGCTACGACTTGTGGATCGGTCGAAGCCCGGGGCCAACAGGTACGTCAACTTCCATTGCCAGTCTAATCCCTTGATAAGGTCATCTAATGTATTAACATGGTGACAAGACTGGAAAGTTGTGTGGAATGAGTTGACAGGCACTATTTATAGTGCGGGGTCCATGTATGGGTAACAAGGTGCATTAGGGACTAAGACCTTCTTAAGCTAGCTAAGTAGTGGCTCTTTGATGATTACGTCCCCCTTTAGAAGTAAGGATGGCTCGAGATGTTCAAAGGGTGAAGGTTGAGGTAAAACATCTCCCTCGGATGGGGAGAGGACATCCTTTATGATGGTGAAAGGACCTGGGGTGAGATGAGTGTTGAAGGGTGAAGTATCTCCCTCGGGTGGGGAGAGGACATTCTCCATGATGGGGAGAGGATCGGGGAGCTCCGTAGATGGTACCGGGTTAAGACCGGTCACTACTTCCTTAGGCTTGGGCAGGAGTCCGTCAATATGAGACAACGTCCTATCCCTCCTATCCAACCGATCCGAAAACATTTTCAAGAGTTCGGCAAAGATGCGGTTTGGACTAAGGGCATTATGGTGGGTTTGCTCATCATCTCTCGGCCAAGTATGGGGCTTAGGCTCATCTACATGCGGGTCCCTTCGTCTCCGACTATGACCTTCCCGGTGGGAGGTGACAAGGTAGGGCTGGTTGGAGGTGACTGGGCCAGGTAGGTAGACCCTTCTAAGCTCATTCTTCATCTCACGCCATGACTCTATAGGCCATCGCCTTCTAATTTTTCTCAAGCATTCTATGTCCCTCCATTTTTCAGCGGCTTCGTGAAAAAGCCATTTTGTGGAAAAATCAACTTGCATGGCGTCAGACATAGTGTAACACTCAAAGTATTTGTCCATAGCGGCTTCCCACTTTAGGTAGTCGCTCGGGACATTGAAGCCATAGAAGTCCCAGGCTTCGGGCCTACGGAGGTGGAAGGGTTGGATTCCCCATCCTTGGGTGTGTCGCCACCATTCATATGACGTGGGCGTTTGGGAATCCATGGGACATTGGGAGCTATAGGATGGCCATGCCGACACTTGGTGACAAGACAAACTGACTAGACACAACCATAAAATAACAATGCAAAGTTGGAATGTGGACTCGACTACAAACCTAGACTCAACTCGTATCCGGTACGTGGCGGAGGTTTGATCCGAAGATCGCACTCACGCAAGTGTGTTGCCTTCCCAATAGGCGTAACCTATTGTTCCGGAGGCACCTTTTAATATATACCGGAATAGAATGCAATGCAAACGTTGGACCGACTACCCTAGACTCTAACCCGCTCTGATACCAATTTGATGCGAGACGGGACGCGACTCGACACCAATTTGAATGCGAACCTGAGACTCTAGGCAAACTCGTGACTCGTCCCTGGCGAGGGAAGCGTACGGATGTGCGCAGTTGAGAAATCAGCAAAGAGTCAAGGGTATTTGGCTCTCTTTCGTGCTCGGATCGAGTCACGGGATGGGTCTCGCACTCACTCTCGCAGCGGTGAGTAAAATAATATAAACGAGCTAGTTAACCTATCACTCTCGCAGCGGCATAAAAACACATACGAAATAAGCAAAATGCCGAGTGAGGGGAGCAGACACGATACCTCCACGCTCCAGGTGTGGGGAAGGCGACCCCGGCCAAGACTCGTACTCCCACTACAAATAATTAACAATAATTACAGAAATAATTTTTATTGCCCACTCCACGCAGGGAGGTAAAGGGCTACAATGGCGGCCCTGGAGTAGTGAACTCGAGTTGACGGGCAGCAAGCCGGAAGGGCTATCGGGCCGGAGGCGGGCTGCTGGTCTGACTCGGTACTGTTCAAACTCGGTTCAGACTTGCTGGACAGCAAGTGAACTCGGCTGCTGGGACGGTGGCTTCCGGATGTCTCCTTGCTGCGGCGGCTGGCTGGGATGCTACTGGGGGTTGCTGGTCGATCCCCAGGAGCGACAATCGCTGGTTCGGAGTTGGGGATTTATGGGAGAATTAACTCCCAACTCTGTTCTGCAGTCCTACCTCAGGACAGATCTGCACGACCCGACAAAAAGAATTATTGCGCCCAAGTCCGGAGGTGGATCAAGGCGAGATCGGCGCCGTTGGATAGGGGACTCAAAGGGCTACAACATAAATTAATTTCACAACCATCCAGTAAACGGATTAGAAATGAAAAACTCTGTGGTCTGTAGTTGTTTCTGCCTCAGAATCCAGATCAAGCAGGATAGAATGGGATCTGTCAGGAAACAAATTTTGACCCAAAGGAAAACGGTCGATCTGGACTCTGGGAATTTTATGGGTGGAAGGGTGCGAAGTGAAGTGGAAGGGTGGGAAGTGAAGATTATGTATGAATGTTTTGGTAATTTTTGGAGATGGCTAAGGGGGCGGGAAAAATATAACAATAGGCTATTATCCCGCAGATCTGCTGATTGGCAGAATGTCAGGGGTGAAACTAAATGACTGGGAAAAATAGCAAACAGTGGTGGATTGACACGAAATTTAAAATAGAGATGGCTAACAAGTAGTGGAATGATCTCTCAAAATTTCTAGATCATCAGATACACGGATTGGGAGAACAAACCTTTCTTTTAAGATTCTGTCCTGGATCTCGAAATCCTAGACAGTACTTCAAAGAACCGGTTGTGGCGGCTCGACGGCGGCACGAACGGAGGCGGCAACGGCTGTGGCTGGAAGTCGCATCCAGCGGAGGTGATAGAGGTGGGAATCACTCCCAGAATCAAGGCTTCACACCTTGGAGAATGCAACAATCACAGGTGCTAGGAAGAGGAGGAGAGAGGGGCACCCAATACTCCTGGGGAATTTTCTTAATTCTTCTCATTAATCTCTAAAAATATGTAAAATACATGGATTTTATATGAAATGTAAATGACCTAAACTAACCTCAGATCTAGGGTTAGGGAGGGGTAATTAGGGGAGAGAAGAATTTTCTCCCATGTGGTCAAATACAACAATTATAAAAAACTAAAAGGGGGGGATTATTTAAATCCCACATGGGGACAAGGGAGGGGGCGCCCCCCTCTTGGAGTCTTCTATAGGGGTTGGTCAAGATTCTATCTTGGACCTTGGACCAGCCCCACATGGGCCCTAGAGAGTCTAGGTGGCGCAATGGGAGAGAGGGTGGGGGGTCCCGCCGGGCCTTCATGGCCTTTTTGCAAAGAAACCCCTTGACTTAGCCCAAGTAACCCATTGGCTTATACTTGCCATACAATTGCAAACCCAATTAACTAAAGGATATGAATGCAAATAAAAAAAAGTTAGTGGTCTTACTTCGATGTCCCATCATTCCCTGTCCAGATGAATGTCTTCTTTTTTATTACCTGAAAAATATGGGAAAACACTAGGTGAGCTAACGCTCAGTAAGAATTACATTTCTATGATCCTGGCTTGCTTAAAGGAATTAACTTTTATGCAATTGCACTATGATCATGCATGAATGAATGCGAGACAATGTAGAGAATATAGCAATAGGACAAGGCATGAAATAACTAATAAGAAAGGTTGAACCAAGTTGTGAGAAATATCAAGCATGGGGTTTCCACATCATGTCACGAGATATTGGCTATTTGATTTGTCAAGTAAATACCCTTTCTTCGGTAGGGATTCATGATTAATTATGAAGCACTCAAGTCAGTTTAGCAATTACCTAATGAGCCAGTGGCCTTTCCTCAAGGGTTTATTTATAATTCATTTTACCTCATGAGCCAGTGGTCTTCCTCATGGGTTTATCAATAATTCATTTTACCTCATGAGCCAGTGGTCTTCCACATGGGATTATTTATAATTCATTTTACCTCATGAGCCAGTGGTCTTCCTCGTGGGCTTATTTATAGTTCATTTTACCTCATGAGCCAATGGTCTTCCTCATAGGTTTATTTATAATTCATTTTACCTCATGAGCCAGTGGTCTTCCTCATGGGCTTATTTATAATTTATTTTACCTCATGAGCTAGTGATCTTCCTCGTGAGTTTATTTATAATTCATTTTATCTCATGAGCCAGTGGTCTTCCTCATGGAATTATTTATAATTCATTTTATCTCATGAGCCAGCGGCCTTCCTCATGGGTTTATCACGACTGTCGAAGGCCCATTAATCACTAGACATTATTTAGTGACCAAGTTAAAACCTTTCCTGGAGTTCAGGAGAGAATAATCATGACTTTCAGACGTAAACAAATTTATGACGATAATTATCATTCTAATAGACACGGCAGAATGCAGCGTAATAGGTAATTGTAATCCATAGGAAATTGGTGTCCACTCAGGATGCCATGAATTAAAGAATTTGCGTCCCATGTGGTGGGTGCTAATTCCACATCTTGGACGTTATCATCTGGACGTTAATTCAAGAAATAGCGACGACTGTCCTAGATGGCAATTCTGGGCAGTCTCTAAACTCTTACAGAACACCTCATCTTGGAGCTCTATGATGGTCGGGAGTCATGTTTCTTCATAGGGACATGACCAAAATAAGTTTCAGGATTTTAAGGGTACAACTAGTCCAATGATCGAAGAGGGAATCCTTCGATGTCGGGGACTTACGGAGGCCTTAGAGAAAGAATTTCTAATTCGGCGAGAGGAATTCTCGACGGAGGGTCCTTCAATCTCCAAGAAATAGAGTGTAATCGTGTAAACTCAGAAATCTAGGACTCTACCTCGGCCATGAGACAGTAGTACCGAAAGACCCACGATATGGATCAAAACAGCGATAAAAACTGAGAGATAGGAATTCACACCCGTTCAAGAAGGCGTTAATTCAAGAATCCATGTCTCCTTCAATAGGCGCCAATTCTATATTTAGCCAGATTATATAAATTCAATATAGTAAAATAAATTTGTGTCACTACATAGAGGCACCAGTTCTTTAATTCGCATCCAAGACACGAACTCTAATTCCATGTTTTTTCCAGATTTTAATATTAACAATAAAACACGTAATTCGCGTCGCTGTGGAGAGGCGCCATTTAATTGGTACGCGTCAGTTCATACAGACGCTAATTCTTTCCCAGTTACAACTCAGTATGCATCTGGCAGGTACGTTTAAAGACTCAATCAACTGTTCATTTCTTTTATGGAGCATGAACAGTAACACTTTTTATCTATCAAAATTTTATGAAAACTGAAGACATGATAATATGGAGAAAAATATAGGGATTCTAGAAATATGCACATATAAATTTCCTTACACATGGTTCAACAGATATTAAATTTTAAACATGGGTGATTTATTTAAAATAACAAGGAATTCCCGGCAAGTATATTCGACATGCATTAATTAGCATCTGCAGTCCTGACGCTAATTCAAGAATCAGCGCCTGCATGAGAGGATTCCAATTAATTCCCATCTACTATACTGGTCGCAAATTCTTCGTGAAATAGAATGTTTAAAAACTTCGCTAAAACTTGATAAAACAGCATGGAACATGAACATTAATCAGGAAGGTAGCATGATTGTATGCATGCTACTACTCATCAACGTGATTTACCTTAAAACAGGTATCTTAAGCATGAGATATGGGTTTGCATGGATCATAAAGGACTAAGAGTTATATGCATGCTTCTATATGCCAAGAGTTTAGCTTGTTCTACATGGGAACAGATAACCTACTTCTCACAGGGTTAGAAGGAAGAAGAAGAAGCAGAAGAGGAAGCAGACATTGCGTGGCTGCGTTGACGCATAGGGATGAAGACTTCCTTCACGAATAGAACCCCTCCTTCGAACGCAACAGCGATAGTAGTAGCCCTAACCGCGTTCGAACAAGTATTATTTATAGAGGGTGAGTAGGGGAAGAGTCCTCCTACGCGCATAAATCCTAGTTGATGTTAAAACTTCTAAGATTAGCTTTATCGTTTCTAAAGCTACCGCCAATATCCCTGTTTGGTTGCCAAAACCCTAAAGCCTCCTTATACATAGGTCGACCTACAACCCTTCGAACAGAACCCAATATCATGGGTTTAGCGTAGAGGCCCATTAACTGAGCCAATGACCCTTAATATATATATGTGTGTGTTGCACGGGTTTTTATGCCGATTAACCGGGGTGAAGAAAGGAGTACAACGGGGAAGGAAAAATACGGGAGTTTGATGTATCTCGGGTATCCTCCTTACGGGTGGATGCCTCTCACGGCGGTATCGGGCACTCTCCTTTCACGGAAAGTCGGAAAGGGTCGAATGGCACGTAAGTGTCGGGATAAAGGTTAACCGGACAAGGTGCGGGCGTGCCAGTCGATCTCTCGACAATCACTCATGGAACCAAGGGTTGACCGGGGAAGCGCCACCGAGGCCAGGTACGTGGGCTCAGGCGATCGGGGGACACGCGGAGAGAAGGGGTTCCATGGGTGCGAGTGCGTAGGCGATTGCGGGAATCGTGTACAGGACGTCTTTCCCCACCGGCCGCAAGCAACCGGTGTTTATTTACATCAGATTGAATCTGAATACTTTCATTCCATGCTGAAGAAAAGTATGTATATGTGTCTGAAGCCGTGGGTGGAGGGCCGGGTGCATTCAGCAGCTAGGAGTACGTGTTAGACTGGGGGGTGTTCACTGGGGTTAGGGTATCGGGCATGGATGCCGAGTGGTGTGGGTAGGAAACTGGGGGCCCGAATACGGGCGTATGTGTTTCACCGGTATTATGATGAGCCACATGGGCGTTACAAGCGGGCCTGAGTGGCCGAAGTACAACGGGTGCAAGTCGTGGGACATTTTCGACACGTGAGTCGATCCCCGGGTCATTGCGTGACAAAGCGGGTGTCCGCGTGTTTTACTGGAACTCTTTACAGAGGAGTTGGTGTGGGACCGACTGCCTTGGTGGCCAGAACGGACACAGGTTGGCGCCTGGCGGAGGTCGGACGTGGCTCAAGGTGAGCGGTCGGGTCCGGGCCTCGGACGGCGAGTGTTGTCATGTTGGAGAGTCAAGGTCGGCCCCGGGACTGTAATTCCCGGGATAGAGGTCCGACTAGACTTGATTTGTCAGGCTGAGGGGCCGATAGGTGGCTGGGAGGTACACGGTGGGCACGTGGTTCTGTGTCGAGGGCTGACGCGGTCGTTACAAGGTACCCTTCATCACCGTCGTAAGTGTCGTAAGTCGACGTACACTGGCGGAACCGGGGTGCGGGCGTATTTGCCGTTGGTATGGTCATCTTACACGTGGCGGGGATGGAGTTGTCATGAGACGGCTAGACACTACGTGAGGGGAGTACGTGAGACATACCCTCGGCGTGTGTGAGCCGACTAGCAAGCCAACCGCGCGCGCACTTGTCTTCTCGCGTTCCCGACCCTTGTCTAAAGCCTCGGGAGTCTGAGGGTGCGACAATTAGGTCGGGGAAGATCGCCCATCCAACTGTGTGTTCGTGCATTGCTTCACATACCCTATTGCCCTATGCTTGTTGGTAAGGGGGCAATTTATAGAAGTTTGGAGGGGTGGGGGGTGGGGTTTAGGCGGACCAAGTTGGGGGTCCAACTTGGTCCGAGTAAACCTCCAAGTAGTGCTGTTATTTATATTTTATTTGAATTTTTTATGTGTGTTATTTTTTTGTGTGTGGGAGTGTGAGAGATGGGGTTTAGGCGGACCAGCTTGGAGGTCCAAGCTGGTCCACCTAACCCCCCCCCCCTTGGGGGTTTAGGCGGACCAAAGTCCTCTTTTTTTTGTTGAAAAATCTTGTTTTTATTGTACAAGGGTTTAGGCGGACCAGCTTGGGGGTCCAAGCTGGTCCGCCGAAACCCCCCCCCCCCTTGGGGGGTTTGGGCGGACCTGGTATAGGAGAGAGAGGGGGAGTGGTCCCACCTCTATAAAACCAGTTTTTTGTGAACTTTCTTCCTAAATTGGCTAAGAAGAAAAGGATAGGAGGATACTGGCAGGATAATGGTTGACCAGCCACATGCGTGCGAGGAACGTTGGTGTTGTGATTGACGTAATCTCGGGGCTTCGTCTTCGCGAGTTCTTCCACGTACGGGTACGACGAACGAACCTTGCACGAACCTCGGATTGTGAAACTGAGAGTTTGCACAGACTGGGACTGGAGAGGGGCGTCGGGCCTCCGGGGTGGGGAGAGGGCGCGGCCCCCGGGGAGTTCGCCCTCTCCGGGGGCGCGACCACCCCCCGGGGGGGACTCGCCCCGAGCGAATCGCAACCCTGGGGGATGGACCCCGGGGGTCTTCCTTCGTCATCTAGGGATATCCTTTTGAAGGATATGGAGTTCTTCGATGTTGAAATGGCCCATGAGAGTCATTGTTCTTCGAGTTGTAGTGGCCGCTCGCAAAGTGTTCGGGCGAATGCCTGACACACCCCGGGTTCCCGAACAAGCCGCGTAGGTGGCCGACGGGCCTCGGATTTGGCCAAGGGACAAGGGTAGAAGTTCGTAGGGGCTGGGAGGAGGCACCTTAGGCCCATGGGCCTTGCCTCGTACTACGTGCCACATTGTACGGTGGGTTGGCAGAGTAGCCTCGAGCTGGCCCGAGAGCAAAGTTCAGTGGCTTGTTGCCACGTGTTTGAGGGTCGGGGGTGGCCCCGACTTGCTGGGGGGTCGTCGTAGGACCCAATTGGTGTACCAGAATCACGGGGTGGCCCGTGGATTGGTGTGGAAGGGTTGAAACACGTGCGCCCACAAGGTGTTCCACAGAATGCCGAACACACATGTGTGAGCCGTACACACGTACTACGGGTCTATTGAGCCTGTGGTTGACCTATTTGGGTCTCCCTTTGACCTTGGAGGGTTGAAGGAAGGCATCCTGGGGTAGCCCCCCGGCCTTTTCATTGAGTGCCATGTGGCGCGGCTTGTAGTCAGAGTGTGCCCGGGATGGCCCGGGTGGTCGTGTAGAAGGCAGGCAAAGTCCGCAACTTAGGAGTCGGCAGTGGCCCCGATCGATTGCTGGTGCCACCGTGCACCTCGGCTAATAGGTTGGGGCCGTTGGCCGGGCCCACTGGATTGTCGGAGGGGCTGGGTAGCCCATTCCTTGAAGGTGTTCGAGGAAACTCCCGAACCCCTATTTTTGGGTATTTCGCTGAGGAAATAGTCTGAGTACAACAAATGCCCCCCACGGGTTGCATTTTGACGCTTCATATGTTTGTGATTTGCTGTATTGTATGTATTAAATTTTTGGCATATTGACCATTTGTGTGCTGTCTTGCAGCTATGGCCCAATTTCGCAGGGACGAGAGGGTCCCGAGGCGTATGGTCCGGGAGGAGGACCACTGGGTGACGAGGACCGAGCGGCCCATGCCCCCTTTGGGCCCGCCAATTGTCACCGCGGTCAGCATGGAGCAGCTTGATGGTGGGCAGGCAGTTGTGGCAGAGGGCCCCGTCGGTGAGCGCGGCAACGGGGTTGGGGTCATGGAGCTGGCCCGCGCGTCGGAGGCGGGGGGAATTTACACTTATGATTGCAGCGGTGGATATCCAGTGGAGTTCCCTTTGGACC
This sequence comes from Amorphophallus konjac, assembly GCA_022559845.1. Taxonomy (NCBI): domain Eukaryota; kingdom Viridiplantae; phylum Streptophyta; class Magnoliopsida; order Alismatales; family Araceae; genus Amorphophallus; species Amorphophallus konjac. The sequence goes on from CM040121.1 coordinate 159,042,047, forward strand.
GTCACCTGTTTGAGTTTATTAGGCACTTTGTCCCGCCAGGCATGGAGGAAAGTGACTCTCGGGTTGTTGGAACCCATCGCCGACTGGAGCGGGCGATCTTGGTGGGTCGAGATAGCTTGCACGGGATCATCCTTTGCGGCTTCCCGAGTTTCTCCGTGGATTACTGGAGGCAGAGTCAATTTTCCAGTGCTGAGTGCCTGGGCTTCTTCAGCAGAGCAGACCAGTTCGGAGTTCGTGCTGAAGTGATGGGTCCCACCTTTTGGGATTTGCATGGACACCACCGAGCAGAGATAGAGGGCAGTCCAGGATTGGTGCTGGAGCCATCAGGGCTGGAGTATGCTGGGGAAGGCTATGACGACTACAGCCTTTTGTCCAGGATTCTGCTACAGACTGTCGTTAGCCGGTATGGCCGTTGGGCGGTGATTCTGTCACACAGGTACCGCCAGGGAGCTACTGAGTGGTTGATGGGCATAGTACCGCACTACCGGGTGCTGCTAGACCGAGCTGATATCAGATATGCTGTGACTGCGGCTCTGTATGGGTATCCTTGTTATACATGACTTTTACAGGCGCTGACAGAGCGCTTCAACCGCAGGTGGAACACCATGGCAACGGCTGAGGGAGAGACCTCGTTAGACTTGTGGTCTCTGTGGAGGATCTCTGGGTTGCCGATCAGCGGCGAGGGGTACGAGGAGATAGTGCTGGATGACCTCCATCGTAGCCACACTGACGGGCATGGACGATACCAGGTTTCTTACAGCTACCGGTATCTACTGAAGACCTGGAGGGATCTAGCCCTCGCTGGGAAAGAGAGAGCAGTGCAGACTCCCAGGGTGCCGTTGAATGCGTGGATTCGCCACTTTTATGACGGCCCCTTTTGCTTTCACCAGGAGTTCATGAGGGACCAGACCCCCTGGGAGGAGTATACAGAGGTCGAGCTGTGTTTCCGGACATATAGCAGGTATATTTATGCACCACAGGAGGGGTGGAACCCCCTTAGACTGCCAGACGTGACGCACTTGGCTGCGTACTTGGCGTACCGACTGGCGACGTTTGTGGTCCCCCACGGGGAGGATGGCCTGCTATGAGTAGAGCTGCTGTGGCCTGCATGCCAATTGGCAGAGGGACAGAGGCTGGCCTTAGCCCCAGCGGCTTTGGCCAATGTTTACGAGGGACTGGGAGTACTGGCGGCGCACCCGGCGCCACGTGAGCAGAGCCTGCGCCTGCCGACTCACGACCTCAGTGCATGGGCTGGGTTGCTATTCCTAGGGTTGGTGTCTCGCGGGTCTGTGACAAACCAGGCGGCACCGCTGTTGTTCAGCTTCATAGGACAGCTTGATGGGGACGCAGTGATGTAGCTGGAGAAAGTAAGAAGGGTTTTGTGTTACTTGCCTGGCAGGGGCGAGGAGGGTGTTCCTTTTGACGATGCTACCAGGGACTCCCACCTGATCATGGTGCCTTTGAATGGTGGGGTAGCCTGTGCCCTACCTTACCAGCCGGAGTCGGACGCGTCATTGTACACATAGTGGGCGATGAGCACTCGGCCAGCGGTGCTGCCTTTACACCGGTCCGTGATGAGCTTCTTAGAGCCGTACTACCCGCACAAGTTCGCTCGGAACTTCGGGTACGACCAGGGGATCCCGCCGAACCAGGAGTTCCCTTTGGTGGGTCGTCAGTACAAAGGTCGGGACACACATTTGCTAGCCGCGGGGTGGTGGGACTTTTACTGTCGCCAAGAGCCGGAGCGACTGCCGACGCCTAGGCCGGAACGCAGGGGATGGTTTGACGTCCACTATGCCAGATGGTGGTTCGACCATAGTCACCAGTACCGACAGAAGGCCTCGATGATCTGAAAAGCTGAGGAGACCCGTCTCTTGAGGGAGGACCTGCCTCTCATCGCACTAGATGACGGGTATCTGTGGACTCACTTTCCTCGGATCCGTCGGGAGGTAGAGAGGCTGGTGCAGTAGGTGCCCCGGGGGAGCCGAGGCTCTTTGTCGACGGGGCGGAGCGGCAACGGGTAACTAAAGCCCTTCAAGCAGGCGCGGGCTGCGCCTAGAGGCACCAGAGTCAGGGCACCTCGACCTGAGACGTCGAGGACTTGGTGGACCCAGTTTCTGGCGGACTGCGAGTTTGAGCAGCGGGGTTCGTTGGATCGAGTGCTCCCTGAGGGGAGCATTGAAGATACGGCGGTTGACGACTGGAGGCGTCACATCGCCCATGCGATCGGGTCTGCCGGACCTATGGAGCTTGTGTCCCTCATTGAGTGCGCCTACACCCTGAGGGACACGAAGGAGGCGATCACGAAGGTCGCACGGGTCGTGGGCTTGAAGCCGGAGCAGCTAGTTCCTCTGCCGCTGACCCCCTTCGTGACTTCAGGTAAGACCTCTTCATTAGCCTGCTAGCCCTGCTTTATGGTTTTCTAGGGCATATGGCTGAGAGATCCTGTGTGGTTATGTTTATTGGTAGGTTCTACAGCGGACAGGGATCATCCTTCCATAGGTACATCTTCTGGGGATGGTGACGGGGCCCTTCAACCCCGGAGGAAGCGCCCCCGGATGGAGACCAGAGTCAGGGAGGTTGGTGAGTCCTCTCGGGGACCCGCTACCAGGGAGCATATCGAGGCGGAGCCGGCTCTGAGTAAGTACCATATCCGCCTACTTGCTTTATGTTGATTCAGCCTTGACGATTGGCTAACCTTGTGTAATTGGATTTGCTTTTCACAGCGCCACTAGAGACTGGGGCTGATGTGGCCTTCTCGCCACCTCAGGAGGTCGACCCCCTTCCAGACGACGGGGTCGATCATGAGATAGATATGGAAGGGCTCCTTCGTATGATGGACGAGATCGCCCCCAATGTTGAGACCTTCCCTGATTTTGAGCCATGGAAGGCTTCAAAGGATGCCCAGCCAGGTAAACAACTCTGGGACCGAGCATGTTGTGTTTATGGTTGTATTTGCTTCCAGAAATTGACATAGTTGCTGGTGTCATGCAGAGATGGCCGGGGCATCAAAGACAGCGGCTTCTCCTGAGATGCAAGGCGAGGTGCCCCCATCCATTGACGGGCGGGAGCCCAGTGTGACCCAGGATGGCTTAGGTAAGTCTCAAACTATTACAGAGAGTATTGCCCTTCCATTATAGAGTTGCGGGGATGCCGATACTGACTGACTTTATGATGTCATTTGTCAGGTGAGGATCCAGCCGCCACTCTGGAGATGATTCAGGAGCTGGTCCGCACCGGCCCTTCCGTGTCTCTTCCCTCCTTTGAGGGGGAGCCTGGGGGGAGGAGTGCTTCGATGCCCCCCGCGACCGAGGAAGTGTCTAGCTTGTTGCCACAGCTATTGGCGGGGGTGGAGTGAGCTTCCCTGCCAGCTGTGGTGTCGGCCTGCACTGTGGGGCTGGTCGGGTCCTTGAGCATGGGACCCTCAGGTACGTAGCCGGGGACTTAATCATTTCTGTTAAGCCTTTGGTTGTTGATTATCTTCTAGTGATGAGGTCCTATTGGCATTGTTTACAGGTGTACCTTCGCCTCTAGAAGAGGGTGAGCTGCCCCGCAACGTGGCCGAGATGGTGGAGGAGGGGCCCACAGAAGTGGCCCCTGCTGAGGGCGACAGGAGATTGTCGATATTGAGAAGGTTTCGGAGGGGAGCACTCCGGCCGGTGAGTTTTCTATTTGCAACTCTTAGCTGGAGAGGCATCCTAATATAGAGTTGGGTCTTGTGATGACCTTGTTTGTTGCGCTGGCTTGCAGGAGCTTCAGGTTCGGCCACCTCTGGGAGTTCGTCGGGGACCTCGTGGAGCTCTTCAGACGACGTCGGCTCAGAGATGGAGACAGAGGAGAGTTCGAGCTCGAGCTCTTCATCCTCCGGGGCCTCTGCTGGTAGGGAGGTTCCGACGGGGTCCTCTCCATCCTTATCTGGTGCTTGTCAGCTCTATAAGGCAGAGTGCTGACGTTCTTGAGTTACTTGTAGCGTCAGATTCTGGGGCGTAGCATGCGTCGGCTCCTGGTGAGGGCGGGCAGGAGGAGCCTCTTGTCCCACCCGTGATTGCTAGAGATGACCGGATGGTGGAGGAACCATTGCCCTCTCCGACCCCGGCAGGTGATGCCATGGAGGCGGAGGTGCAGCTACCTTCCCCGACCCCGACAGACGATGGAACGGGGGCAGCTGGACTTGCTTCAGGTAAGGAGTCAAGACTTGTCTCCTTCTTTTTCTCAGGGTTTTTATTTCACCTTGTTTGTCGAAGGAAGTCTTTCATGTATTACTTACTCCCCTTGGTGTTTGTTGGAACAATGTAGGTTCCACTGGAGTGCTAGCTACGTCCGGAGACCTCTCCCTAGATTCAGGGGTCGAGTGGCCTCCATTCGCCTCTCCGCCAGAGCCGTTACTGGAGGCGAGTGTAGGTGCCGCCCTGCTCCAGCGGGCGCCAGACTACTCACAGAGCAAGCCCCTCTCTTCTTCAGAGGACCAGAGGCAGCGACTTCGGGAGTGCACCCAGGGCTATCACGCACTTGGCTTCCCACGCGAGCTCTGGATGTCCGGGTTAGCTGGGATCTGGGCCGAGTACCTGCGACTCCGTGAGGCTCAGGAGTAGAGGGCACGGAGTCTAGCGGCGATCCGAGAGGCGCAAGAGCAGTGGGCTCGGCTTGTGTCAGCCGTAGCCGAGCAGAGGAGTCACGCCGAAGCGACCACGTCAGCATCTCAGGAGCGAGCCGCACAGCTGAGGGAGGTGGAGAGCCAGGCCGAGGCCTTGAGGAAGGCCTGGGAGGAGCGGCAGGTAGTTGCTGAGCGCGTCCGAGCCGAGTGGCAGGAGGTTGAGGCTACAGCCGGAGCCAGTGCTCAGCTCTTGTCCACCCTGGAGGCGGAGCTTGCAGCGGCAGACTGTTGCCTTGCGGCGCTAGAGGGGACTGAGCCGGCACCCTGATTGTATCTTCCCCTTTTATTTTTGATGTCTGGAGTGTATGAATTTTGTTACCCCAAGGGCATGTCTTGGGCTCTTTTTACAGAGTATTAATGAACTCCAGATCCTTTGTTTACTAGGTTGTTCCCTCCCTTCTTTGATGGAATGGAATGATGCGCGTGAACTGACGACTCCTTATTGTTAGTCGTGCTTGCTTGTCCTACGACGCATCACCATGAGTGATGACAGGAACTGGGTTTAAGGAACTCGGTGTTAGAAGCTGGAGGTTGAGTACTAGGTAGTAGAGGAAAGAAAGGCTATATGTGGGGGCCAATCCTTCTGGGGGATGAAAGCCCACATATCGAGGAACCAATGTAGGCTCGTAAGAATGGGACAACTTGCGTGATTTAGGGTTGTAGAGGTGATTCTGGAGGGTGTATATTGACCCTGAGCTGGATGGTGGAACATTGGCTAACATTGTGCCGTTGGCCAAAGAACGGGATTCGTATGTGTCTGGGAAACTGAGATTGAGCTAGCTGGACGGCCTAGGCGGACATGGCAACCAAGATCGGAATTGGGAGAGGGACTGGAAATTGAAGCTGGGACTGTGACTGGGAAGAGGGGCTTGAGCTGAAGCCAGCTGGGTGACCTAAAAAGGTGCAATGGTTGGGAACTGGAATTGAGCCAGATTGCTAGCCTGAAAAGGCGTTATAACCAGGACTGGCACTGGGGGCTGGGCGGCTAGACCGCAAAGGCGTCATAGCCGAGGCTAGAGTTGAAAACTGGCGACTGGGCCTGTGAAGGTGTTGTAGCTGAAATTGGAAACTGGAGACTGGCGGCTGGCCTGTGAAGGTCTTGTAGCCGAGACTGGAAGTTGGAGACTGGCGACTGGCCTGTAAAGGCTTTGTAGCCGAAACTGGAGGCTGGAGACTGCCGGCTGGCCTGTGAAGGCGTTGTAGCCGAGACTGGAAGCTAGAGACTGGCGGCTAGCCTGTAAAGGCGTTGTAGCCGAAACTGGAGGCTGGAGACTGGCGATTGGCCTGTAAAGGCGTTGTAGCCGAAACTAGAAACTGGAGGCTGGCGGCTGGCCTGTGAAGGCGTTGTAGCCGAAACTGGAAACTGGAGACTGGCGACTAGCCTGTAAAGGCGTTGTAGCCAAAACTAGAGGCTGGAGACTGGCGGCTGTCCTGTGAAGGCGTTGTAGCTGAAACTGGAAACTGGAGACTGGCGGCTGGCTTGTAAAGGCGTTGTAGTCGAAACTGGAGGCTGGAGACTGGCGGCTGGCCTGTGAAGGTGATGTAGCCGAAACTGGAAGCTGGAAGCTGGCGATGACCGACCTTCGGGGGTGTAGTGGCCACTATTATCGTGAAGTGATGTTGAACTCGCCATCGGGACGTGTCGTGGCCGATGGCTTTGTGAGTGAAAAGTGGGGAGGGAGAGAGTGTTTTTTTCTTTACCGGCACTACCGCCCTTGTGGGTTTTCGCCAGAGCTGGCCCCCTTTAGCTTTTTCCGGTGCGCCCTTGTGGGTTTTCACACCGAGGGGTTACCCAATTTTGCCTGAGACGCCCTTTCGGGTTTTCACCTCAGCTGGGTTGGTGGCAATTTTTGCCCCCAGTCGTCTCGTAGAGAGAGTTAACTGAGGCCATCGGGGTATCTCTATTTTTATCCCCATTTTATATATATATATATATTTTTGAGACTGTCGTCCACAGTATGTTACTGTCAGGGGACGTAACCTGAGACTGGAAGGTGTGGATAGCCGAATATTGTTCGACCATTCACAAGGGTTTTTAGGAATCCTTAAGCCATGGTGGCGAAAGGCCACTTTGCCATGGCAAGGTATGACTAGGGTTGTGACTAGTGAATCTGGGATTGTATGGGGGAAACTGGGATTACACTGTATTGGAAGGCCCTGAATTTGCAGGGCGTGTGGGATGTGGGGGCAGAGAATGGTAAATGTCTGGGAATGTGTCATGATGTAAGTTTACCGAGATGGTGACTGGGAGTTTGACTGTCACAGGGGCTGGTTGAACTGTGACGTCGAGGTGAGGGCCGAAGGTTGGCCAAGCTGAGCGGGAGTAACGCAAGGTTAACTGGGGATTGAAGGGCTTGGGCCGTAGCAGTGCAACTGGATTAGAGATGGGTTCTGGGTGAGGCTAGCGGCCCACCAAAGGACAGGTGGAAGGCCGTCTTGACTGGTAGGGAGAAGATAATTTTCTCGTTATCGGCTCTACTGCCCTTTTGGGTTTTCGCCAAAGCCGACCCCCTTTAGCTTTTTCCGACGCGCCCTTGCGGGTTTTCACGTCGAGGGATTCCCCGATTTTTCCTGAGGTGCCCTTTTGAGCTTTCACCTCAGCCGGGTTATTGGCCTTTTTGCCCCCAGCCACCCTATTGTGGTGAGGATGACTGGGTCTGCCGGGGCATCTCTATTTTTAACCCCATTTTTTTGTTGTTGTTTATTTTTTATTTTTTTATTTTTTGACTTACCTGGGAGCCTGGCGGCTAGACTGACGCTGGTGCAGAAGCGCCCGCGCTCCCATGGTGACGGGAACGAGGGCAAGAGACCGGTTCCTGTGGTTGCCTGGCGACGGTTCCGAGGAGCTGAACTGACTGGTTGACTGGGAATTGAAGATCAGGAGGACTGGCCGGTGGGATCCTCCACGGGGGAGGACCGGCCTCATTGGTAGTGGCTGGGACGTGCGCCTTAGTCCGACTGGCCCGCGAACTCGTGCTCTGGAGCATAATATAGCTTCATGTGTTTACCGTTGAGAGGCGGGAACGGTCTGTGACCTTTGTGATCAACAACCGTGTAGGCCCCACCCTCATAGACATTCTGGATGATGTACGGACCTCGCCAATTTGGCTGCAGTTTTCCACTGGAGCACCTTGCCATGACTTCCTTTTCCTTGATCATGACAAGGTCGCCTTGTTTGAAAGCTCGATGCCTGACGAGCTTGTCATAGGCCCGGGTCATGCGAGCCTGGTATACTTGCAGGTGTTTGTAGGCTTCGAGCTGCTTGCCTTCTAGATCGGCGAGCTCTTCTAGCCTTCTCTAGTACTCATCTTCATCAGAGCCGGCAATGCCGATGTGGATTGCCACACGATAAGAGGCTAACTGGACTTCGATGGGAATAACCGCTTCTGACCCGTAGGCAAGGGAAAACGGTGAGCACCCCGTAGGGGTTTTGTAGACCATCCAATAGGCCCATAATGCTTCGAAGATCTTCTCACCCCAATCGTGTTTCCGATGGCTAACCATCTTAGCCAAGAGCTTACAGAGGGTTTTGTTGAAGGCTTCCGCTAAGCCGTTAGCCTGAGGGTTGTAGACCGAAGAAGTTCTCCAGTCAATTTGGAATTTGGCCGCTAACTGGTATACGGCCTTATTCTTGGAGGGTGTCCCGTTGTCGGACACTATGCGACTGGGAGTACCGAATCGTTATATAATGTTGTGCTAGACGAATCTAGCAATGATTTCGTCGGTGACCTCTCGCAAGGGTAGAGCCTTCGCCCAAAGAGAGAAGTAGTCAGTGGCGGCCAAGATGTATTTATGGCCCTTGGAAGATGGCGGAAAAGGCCCCGCGATGTCCATGCCTCATTCAGCGAATGGCCAAGTGGGGGCTGTAGGACGCAATGGGTTAGGAGGTTTCCTGGGTACTGGGCCAAAGGATTGGCATTGATGGCATGTACGGGCATACTAGATACAATCCACGTACATGGTTGGCCAGTAGAAGCCTTTGAGCTTGATGTTGTGCTTCATTCGGTCTCCGGCCTGGTGCGCATGGCACAATCCAGAGTGGACCTCCTGCATGATGGCTCGAGCTTCCGCTAGAGAGACACATCTTAGGAGAATCAACTTATCCTTCACGTGGATGAGCCGATACAGGGAGTCGCCAATCAACTTGTAAGAGGTTGATCGGTGGAGTAGTTGGACTCTTTGAGATTGGTCAGGTGGAAGCCACCCTTTCTTGAATTTAATGATAGGCGCACGCCAATCATCCTCTTCTGGAGGTGTCCTTTGGTCAAAGTCGTGGACCTCATAAATGGTGAGACCGGCGTTACCTTCGAGTGAGCTCGGCATCAGCCTCCGGTGCTTGATGACGATGTCGACCTTGCCCTCGGGCGGGAGCTTGATGGCCGCGGCCAATTTTGCTAAGGCATCTGCCTGAGCATTGCTGCTTCTGGGAATGTGATCTATTTCGAAGAAATAGATCTTCTGGGTTAATCTAGTGACAGCGGTGTGGTATGGAACCAACTCTGGCTTTGGCACGTCATAGATGCTGAGGACCTGCCGGACTATCAGCTGGGAGTCCCCGTAGGCTTTGAGGCATTTAATGCCCATGTGGAGAGCCATCTGGAGCCTAATAAGTAGAGCTTCATACTCGGCTTCATTGTTGGTTAGGGACTTCATGAGGGCGCATGAGTTGTACAAAACTCCGCCCTGAGGAGTCAGGAAAATAATGCCGGCACCTGCCGTGGTGGCTGGATCCTGGTTGCTCCGGGTGATCCCTCGGGAAGCACCGTCGAAGTAGAGCTCCCCACAAGGCACGCTGGTTGTGAGAGTGCTGGGATGCCAATAATGCAAGACATCTCCGCTCTGTTCAACTGGTTATTGTGATTGAGCAATAGTGGTTGTGAGAGCACTTTGCTGCCAGTAATGCAAGACATCTCCGCTCTGTTCAACCGGTTGTTACGATTGAGTAGCAAGGGACTCCTCGTCCGGGAGCTCCAAGCTGAAGGGTGAATCGTCTGGCACTGGATGGGCTGCCAAGAATTCAGCCATACCATGTACCTTGATTGCTTTCCTGGGGACATAGGTAATGTCGTACTCCATTAAAAGGAGAGCCCACCTCCCCAATCTGCCTGAGAGAACAGGTCATCGAAGGAGATACTTCAGAGGGTCATGTTTGGAGATAAGCTCGACTCGATGAGACAGAAGGTAATGCCACGGCTTCTTGACTACGAACTAATGCCAGGCAGACCTTCTCCATAGGGGAGTAGCGGTGCTCGGCCCCGATTAGCTTCCCTTGACTGGTGCTACCAGAACTGGGGGAGTGAGGAGGTACTCCTTGATTTGCTCGAAAGCCGCCTGGCATTCCGAGTCCCATGTAAATGGGGCGTCTTTCTTCAACAGCTTGCTGAAAGGTGCGCATCGACCGGAGAGGTTAGAAATAAACCTCCGAACGTAGGTCAGCCTCCCTTGGAAGGACCTAAGTTCGGTGATGTTGCTGGGTGGTGGAAGCTCTCGGATCGCTTTCATCTTACTGGGATCCACCTCAATTCCTTGGTACCTGACGACGAAGCTGAGGAATTTGCCACTAGATACGCCGAAGGCATATTTCATGGGGTTCATCTTGAGCCCATATTACCGGAGATGCTTGAAGACTTGGCGAAGGTCGCGCAAATGGTCTTCGCGCCTTTTGGTCTTAACGACGAGGTCGTCGACATAACATTCGACGATGTTGTGCAGCATCTCATCGAATATTTTGGTCATCGCCCTTTGGTAAGTAGCACCCGCATTTTTCAAACCAAAGGGCATGCGTTTGTAATTGAAAATCCCCTTGGGGGACCTAAAGGCTGTATGGTTCTTGTCTTTGAGGGACATCCAGATTTGATTATAACCGGATGACCCATCCATGAAAGACAAGGCTTCGTGACCGGTGGTCATATCGACCATCGTTTCTGTAATTAGAACTGGGAAGTCGTCCTTCGGACAAGCTTTGTTGAGGTCCCAGAAGTCGATGTAGATGCAGACTTGACCATTCTTCTTCCTGACTAGGACTATATTGGCGAGCCAGATCGGGTAGATGCATGGCTCGACGAAGTCGACCTCCGCCATTTTGTGGACTTCGATGAAAACCTAGAGCTCCAGCTCATGGTGCATGCACTGTTGTGGTTGCTTGACCGGAGCGATTGAAGGAGAAATGGCTAGATCGTGCTCCGCTACGGAGGGGTCTAGTCCTGGCATCTCCTTGTACGTCCAGGCAAAGCAGTCCTTGAACTTGAGCAGGAGTTGCTGGTAGTTCTGCTTCTCTGCCTCGGTGAGGAGGGCACTGATGAATGTAGGCTGAGGGGATTCATCGTCGCCCAGGTTGATCTCCACGAGATCATCGACGGTCGCCTGGCCGCCGTCCTCTAGCTAGGGAGGAGCAGGTTGGAGGTCGATGAAATTGTCATCATCAGTGTCGGCTTCATGTATCTCTTGGTTCTCGAAGCCACCGACTGATGCGGAAGGGACTGGAGAGTGGCTGTCATGGGAATCCACTGGGGGTTGACCTGGGCCGCCGGCCTCTGGCCGACAGTCATCAACTGTAGTTGATGAGGTCTCCCCAAGATTGCCCGGCGAAGCTGGCAATTCCTCGCAGCTAAGGCCAGTAAGATTCCCCCCCTCAGGAGGGTTTATTGAACCAGGTCCCCCGACTGGTTGAGAGACCGGAGAAGCTTCTTCAGCTCTTTTGTCTTGGTAGGGACGCGAAGGAGGTTCCCCAACATCTTGAGCCGGGGTTCTGGCTTTGGCAGAGATCGGGATCAGGATTTCCTCTCCCTCATCCCTGGAGCTATCGAATTTAGCTTCGACTCTTCCTTGGTCGTCGGCTGGTAGTGCCAAGCGTACGACGTTAACTGCGTAGTGGACGCAGAAGTCTGGGTCCTTGTCATAACCAAGCCCCCTGGTATCCTTATGGAAGTACGGGAGTTGCCCCCGGACCTGGGAAGGGTCCCACAGTCGACGGAAGTATCTTTGTTGGGCAGAGGTCTGCCACAGGGGAATGTGTTGTTTCAAACACATTTCTTGAATATGCGGCGAAAGGTCTCCCCACACTTGAACTGCTTCAGGGGTACCATCGGCTTGCCTAGACCAGCGGAAGTCATCATCTGGCAGGGCTTGAGGGACCATGTCTGTCACGCCCCGAGCGCGGAAGATACCCGGAGACGCGTGACGAGTTTATATCAATCATGTCAATCAGAGTGGTCGTGTATTCGACACAAAGACAGAGATGCGCAAAATAGCAAGATAACCCAATCCTTTATTTCATAATGGATAGACTATTACAAATCCAATACTCTGTTTAATAAAAAGGAAAAAAATACATATTTGACTCAAGAAACTATAAAAAAGACTAGATGACACTTGAGCAGCTCTATCACTTTCACTCTTGACCATTCCCATCCGATTGACTTCCATCGTCGTCGGACTTACCTGAAAAGTAAAAAGGGACAAACGGAATGAGCGAACGCTCAGTAGGAAATTATATCTCAAGTACTAGCAAGGGGTTTAAGTAATTACATCTTTCATGAATGCAATAAAGCTATGCATGCTCGCATAAAACAACAAGATAGAGAGAATGTATTATCAAGGAAATAAGATGAACTTAATCATGAACTTTCAACAGGATAACAAGTTTATTCAAGATATTCAAGAAAGTACGTTTAACAAGTCATGTCAAGAACTTTGGCTATCATGTATCAAGCAAGTAAATTACCCTTTTTCGGGCCACGCAATTCATGTCAAGTCAAGTACGATTCAAGTACAAGATGTGTGTGGAATGTCCAATCAAGCAAGTCAAGTACTCGGTATAATGCCAGATACCTTATCATTTTAACTCCCATGGGCACAAGTACTTTCGGGTGCTCCTCCCAGGACCAGATCGGGCCCTATATGCGCAGGCATTTATCATGTGTTTTGACATCCACTCTTGTTTATAGCCAACAAAGAATTTCAATAATCAAGCTTGTAGACATGTCTGACAACTTTGATAGAATAGAGTCCAAAAATATGACAAGGACATAGAATGGCGATAATAACGGTATAATCACGATATCGTTAAAACTAGGTAGAATATGGTTCCCTTAACTTGGGTACCATGACAAATCAATATGGACATTCTTTATATATAATTGAGGTCCACATGAACAGTATATCAAAGGTAAGATACCCTCATTCTTATCATAGAATTGAGATTTATAAGAATGACATGATATGGCATGATATCATCATCCCATTAAGAATTTCTTATGATATACTCTTTGTATAATCATAAGGGCCGGTATACCATGTTTCTTTAGAGTGACATGGCATCAATGGTGTAATGGGTTTTTAGGGTACAACCAGCTCAGTCGGCCTTAAGGGAATCCAAGGCTACGAGGAGTCTTACGGAGGTCTCTATGACTAACTCGCTAGTCCAAAGGAACGGAATGTCCAATGGAGAGCTTGTATGTCAATGAGAATTGAGTGTGATCGATAAAACAATCGTGAAACGTGGGACTAAACTCACGGAGTGGAGAATAGTGCCGATATATATATTATATAACATATGAAACCATCGGTTAACAGTAAAAAAATTAGTTTACAGTAAAAATAACGACTTAAGTAAAGCCGTTTATCAAGTAATTAACGCCTAACAGAAGGGCGTTTATCTATTTTCCATATTTGTAGAATTTCAATATTTCAATAATTTATCTAAAACGCGCCCTGGGCAGGGGCGTTTCTTCACGATTTGACGACTATACCAGAAGGCGTCCTTTTTATTCATAATATTGGACAGGATATAATTAATTTCAGGAATTATCAAAAACGCGCCCTGGGAAGGGGCGTTACGATTTAATTCTATTTTTCAGAATATATAAATTTTAGGATTTTAATCGATACACGCCCTAGGAAGGGGCGTTATCTTTCAGATTCACGCCCTGTTCTGGGGCATTAACATATGGAAAACGACTTTGTCCAAGTCGTTAATTCAAGTTTCTTCAAAAATTTTAAGGACAGTAATAATTCCAGGATAACAGTGGAACGAATATAATATCATGACAGTAAAGTTAGCAGGTTGAAGACAGAGGATCATGCATTATTTTATAATCATGATTTCGTAGATAATCAGTTTTTTAAGATGGGTGATTAACGGTTTAAAGAAATTAACGCCTGAGTACAGGGCGTTAAATATGAAATTAACGACCTGGGAAGGGTCGTTTCATGTGAATTAGCGTCCTTGACAGGGGCGTCTATTTCAAAATATTGTATAAAATGCAGGGAAACTATAATAACCGTATGCATGACATGCTTATATATATATATCTTGCATTAATTTCATTTGGGCTACAGTAACTTGAGAAAGCCTACCTTAATATGATTGAACTGACGAAGGGTTTGAAAGATCTGAAACTTCTACTGCAACCAATCAACCGCAGTAGCAGCAGAAGGAAGAAAATCTTTTTAAGAAGGAGTTCGTTTTCGATGAAGAACACCTGTTCTTGGTTTTGTCAATTTTTTCTGTAGATCCTACAGGAAAGAAGAAACATATATTAGTTTCTTCAACTACCTAACGAGAGGATAAGGAAGAAAGAACATTACCTGGTTCTTTCGTAGGAGTTTCCCGACCTGTAAGAAGGAACATAAGATGAAGAATCATTAGTTCTTCATGTAACCGAAGCAGAAAACAAAAGGAATTAGAAGAACATATGTTCCTCACGTACCGTGCAGCAGTCGTCCGTCCAAATAGATTTAGCGTTGGATCGAACAGTTTATTTATAGGATTTTGGAAATCCTATTAGGGTTAGTGATTGTGTGAGGGTAATATATCCCTAATAGAGTCCTTACCTTAGTAGACACTTACTGGATTAGGTTAATCTTTCCCTGGATAAGCTCTGGGTTCGAACGGTTCACAAATGGAATTAACGACTTTGGTCAGGGCGTCGATTCTTGAATTGACGACCTGGTTCAGGTCGTTTCTTAAGAAGCGCCTTGAGTAAGGGCGTTTCATGTTTTAAAACACGCCCAAGCTAGAGGCGTTGCTTGACCTTGCCCTGTTTGTCATTGGAATTTGACGTCTTGTGGTGAGGGCGTCCTTTCTTGAATAACGTCTTAGGTAGAGGCGTTTATTATTAAATTAACGCCTTAATGAGAGGCGTTATTTGCATCTTGGGTTTTATTCCTCCATTTAACCCTCTATATATATTTTAATTCATTTCAAATATTCATTTATCAGGGTTGCTACACCCTCCCCCACTTAAAAAGAATTTGGTCCCCAAATTCAATTGCATATCATGTATGCACGCGGAGAGTGTAGAGTATATACCTCTTAGAATAACTCGGGAAATCGTTTCTTCATAGATTCCTCGGTCTCCCATGTCGCTTCGTGTTCAGGATTCTTATTCCATTGTACCTTAAGCATGGGAATCACCTTATTCCTTAGAGCTCGTATTTCTCGATCTAAGATCTTCATAGGCTTCTGTTCATAGGTGAGACCTTTCTGGATCACCAGATCTCCATGTTCAATAATATGAGATGGATCGTGCACATACTTCTTCAACATAGATATATGTGAAATACATTATGTACCTCGGACAATTGAGGAGGCAATGCGATGCGATAAGCAACCTCGCCAACTCTTTCGAGTATCTCAAATGGTCCGATGAATCTTGGCGTAAGCTTGCCCTTAACACTAAATCTTCGTATGCCACGTCCAGGCGATATTTTAAGAAATACATGATCTCCAACCTGGGATTCAAGATCTCTTCTTCTTGTGTCAGCATAAGCCTTTTGCCTGGTCTGAGCAACTTGCAATCTTTCTCTGATTACTTGTATCTTCTCAGTTGTATCCCTTACCATGTCTGGACCTAATAGTTGTTTCTCTCCAACTTCGTTCCAGCATAAGGGTGATCGGCAACTCCTTCCGTATAAGGCTTCGAAAGGTGCCATTTGGATACTAGCTTGATAGCTGTTGTTATATGCAAATTCAACTAAAGGCAAGTGGTCATGCCAGCTTCCTTCAAAGTCAATGATGCAAGCTCTTAGCATATCCTCAACAACTTGATTAGTTCTCTCGGTCTGACCATCTGTTTGTGGGTGGAAAGCTGTACTAAAGTTAAGCCTTGTTCCCAACGCGTGTTGTAATCCCTTCCAAAAGTGAGAAGTGAAACGGGGATCTCTATCAGACACGATCGAGACAGGAATTCCATGTATCCTGACTATTTCTTTGATGTATAGTGCAGCTAGTACATCGATTGACCATCGGCTTTTGATTGGCAAGAAATGCGCCGATTTAGTTAATCGGTCAATGATAACCCAGATTCCATCATGTCCTCCTTTTGATTTAGATAATCCCATGATGAAGTCCATACCAATATCCTCCCATTTCCACTTAGGAATATCTAGATGATGTAATTTTCCAGCAGGCTTTTGGTGTTCCACCTTGACCTGTTGGCATGTGAGACAGCGTGATACATAGTCTGCTATTTCTCTTTTCATGTTGGGCCACCAAAAGTTCCTTTTTACATCTGGGTACATTTTGGTTGATCCTGGATGAATAGTGTACCTTGATCTGTGAGCTTCATCTAAGATCTTCTTCTTTAATTCTGGGCAGTCCGGTATACAAGTTCTATTCTTGAACAACAATCTTTCATCAGAAGTTAGTTGAAAATCAGATTGTCCTTCTAGTCTTCCTTTGATTTCCACTAATATAGGATCATCATCCTGAAGTGCTTGTATCTCCGATAATAACTCTGACTGTATGCTTACATGAGATAATGTGACAAATTTGGCTTCCTTGTCCAAGCGAATATTGAGCTCGGAGAATTGTTCTAGCAACCTCCATTCTTGTATCATAAAATTGGCTATCATTGCTCTCGGCTTTCGACTAAGAGCATCAGCAACATAATTACCCTTTCCGGGATGATATTGTATATTGAAGTCGAAGTCCTTGAGGTATTCTAGCCAGCGTCTTTGTCTCATGTTTAGCTCCTTTTGTGAAAATAGATATTTGAGACTTTTGTGATCGGAGTATACAGTAAACTGCACTCCATATAAGTAGTGTCTCCATATCTTTAGGGCAAATACCACCGCGGCCAGTTCTAAGTCATGGACGGGGTAATTCTCCTCATGCTTCTTCAGTTGACGAGAAGAGTATGCTATGACCTTCCCTTGTTGCATTAAGACACACCCGAGGCCAATGCCAGAAGCATCGGTGTAAATCTCGAATTTCTCTCCTTCTATTGGTAGAGCTAAGACCGGAGCTGTAGTAAGATGATCCTTGAGAGTTTGGAAGCTTCTTTCACATTCCTCACTCCATTCATATCGGATCTCCTTGCGAGTTAACCTTGTAAGAGGCACGGCGATCTTGGAGAAGTCTTTGATGAATCGCCGATAATATCCTGCAAGACCTAAGAAACTTCTGATCTCGCTTGCATTAGTTGGTCTTTCCCAATTTTTCACAGCTTCAACTTTTGACGGATCGACAGATAAACCGTCCTTTGATATGACATGTTCGAGAAAGGTGACTTCTTCAAGCCAGAACTCGCATTTGCTGAGCTTAGCATATAATTGATTTTCCCTCAATACTTACAATGTGATCCTTAAATGCTCCTCATGTTCTTCCTTAGTTTTAGAATATATCAATATATCATCAATGAAAACCACCACAAATTGATCTAGATAAGGCCTGAATATGCTATTCATTGACTGCATAAAGGCAGCAGGGGCATTTGTTAGTCCAAAAGGCATAACAACAAATTCGTAATGGCCATACCTGCTTCTGAATGCAGTCTTATGAATGTCATCATCCTTGATTCTTAACTGATGATATCCTGATCTGAGGTCAATCTTCGAAAAATATTTGGATCCAGAAATTTGATCAAATAATTCATCGATTCTCGGCAGTGGATACTTGTTCTTGATAGTGAGATGATTCAACTGTCGATAGTCGATGCATAGCCTCATAGATCCATCTTTCTTCTTAACAAATAAGACTGGTGCTCCCCACAGGGAAGTACTTGGTCTAATAAACCCTTTTCGAATTAGTTCCATCAACTGCTCCTTCAACTCTTTGAGTTCCACAGGGGACATTCTATAGGGTGCCTTTGAAATTGGACCAGCACCAGGGGCTAAGTCAATGGTGAATGCCACTTCTCTTTGAGGGGGTAATCCCGGCAAATCTTCCGGAAATACGTCTGGAAATTCTTGCACTACCTGAATGTCTTCTATCTTAGTGTCCTTTGTTTCCTTAACTGTGACAAATGCAAGGAAGGATACACATCCTTTCCTGACGAGCTTGCTTGCTCGAAGAGCCGAAATAAGAGGGGATTTGCTCCGACTCTTGGGACGAGTAAAGACTAATTCTGGAAAATCTTTGAAAGCAATTTGGCTATTGCGGCAATCAACCGTTGCCTGGTATTTGGATAACCAGTCCGCTCCCAGTATAACATCATACTCCTTTAGATCGAGGCATATGAGATCTATAGGTAAATTCCTACCTTGAACCATTACCTCACAGTTTTGGTAGTGATGAGTAATATCATTTTCACTTCCAAGAGGAGTAGTTAGAACTATTTTTATCCATTCTGGTTCTAACGGTAACGGGTCGGCAAACTTCTTAGAAATAATGGAATGCGATGCACCCGTATCAAATAAGACATAAGCATTTTTGGAACAAACTGTTAATGTACCTTCTACCAGTCCACCTTCTTCTTCAGGTTCTGTCTCCTTTATTGCATGAAGTCGAGCGTTCTTTGTCACTGGGCGCTTACCGTCACCGGCTTGGTCATTCATTAATGGACAATCGGGAATCCGATGTTCACGACTCCCACAACAGAGACAAGCTCCTAATTTCCTCCAGCATTCTTCTATTTTGTGACCAGCCTTGTCACAATGCTTGCATACTGTATTAGAAGGGATAGTTGTGATAGAGAAAGGCTTGGTCTTTTTGAACTTATGGTCTTGAGAGGAAGAACCTCCATTATTGGGCCTCTTCTTAAAGTTGGGTTTAAAAGAACCCGAACCTGTGACTTGCTCCTTCTTGTCTTTTCCACGGATCCTATCAGATAGTTCCGTGGCATCTTCAAGTAATTGAGCTCGGCGCACTATTTCAGAATAAACTTGGATGTCCATAGGCGCCAGTTGAGTAATATAGTGAGGCCTAAGCCCATTAAGAAATCTACGGGCTTTCATCTTCTCCGTGCTAATAAGATGCTTAGCATATCTAGACAACCTGGAGAACTGAGCTTCATAATCTGCTAATGATAAAGATCGTTGCTTTAATGCAGCGAATTCTGCAGCCTTCTTTTCTTGGACTCGGTCCGAGAAATATTTAGCATTGAAGTATTCCACAAATTCTTCCCATGTTACTTGAGTAGGATCGATGGTTGCTTCAATAGACTCCCACCAGCATCTAGCATCTTTCTCAAACTAGAATGTAGCTAATAGAACTTTGTCTTGATCCGTGCATTGCATGACACGGAATATGCGTTCAGTCTCCCGAACCCAATGCTCGGCATCGTCCGGATCGGTCGATCCCATAAACTTCAGGGGATTCATGTTCTTAAAGGCTTGGTGTAAGCTTCCAGCTCGTGGAGTACCACCTTGTGCTACCTGTTGTAGCACTTGAGTCATCCCTTGGAGGGTACGCTACATGTTGCACCATTGAGCACGTTCGGCAGCCATTATCCTACAATTACAATAACTATATTAGTACGTGATCGTATTTAAAGACTCGTACACTATGTTAAATTTAACCCTTGGTTCTACCCAATCTCACTGGTTTAAAGGTTCAAACTTATCCTTGGACTTGGGTTTTCCTAGGAATTGAATACCTTAGGCTCTGATACCACAAAAACTGTCACGCCCCGAGCGCGGAAGATACCCGGAGACGCGTGACGAGTTTATATCAATCATGTCAATCAGAGTGGTCGTGTATTCGACACAAAGACAGAGATGTGCAAAATAGCAAGATAACCCAATCCTTTATTTCATAATGGATAGACTATTATAAATCCAATACTCTGTTTAATAAAAAGGAAAAAAATATATATTTGACTCAAGAAACTATAGAAAAGACTAGATGACACTTGAGCAACTCTATCACTTTCACTCTTGACCATTCCCATCCGATTGACTTCCATCGTCGTCGGACTTACCTGAAAAGTAAAAAGGGACAAACGGAATGAGCGAACGCTCAGTAGGAAATTATATCTCAAGTACTAGCAAGGGGTTTAAGTAATTACATCTTTCATGAATGCAATAAAGCTATGCATGCTCGCATAAAACGACAAGATAGAGAGAATGTAATATCAAGGAAATAAGATGAACTTAATCATGAACTTTCAACAGGATAACAAGTTTATTCAAGATATTCAAGCAAGTACGTTTAACAAGTCATGTCAAGAACTTTGGCTATCATGTATCAAGCAAGTAAATTACCCTTTTTCGGGCCACGCAATTCATGTCAAGTCAAGTACGATTCAAGTACAAGATGTGTGTGGAATGTCCAATCAAGCAAGTCAAGTACTCGGTATAATGCCAGATATCTTATCATTTTAACTCCCATGGGCACAAGTACTTTCGGGTGCTCCTCCCAGGACCAGATCGGGCCCTATATGCGCAGGCATTTATCATGTGTTTTGACATCCACTCTTGTTTATAGCCAACAAAGAATTTCAATAATCAAGCTTGTAGACATGTCTGACAACTTTGATAGAATAGAGTCCAAAAATATGACAAGGACATAGAATGGTGATAATAACGGTATAATCACGATATCGATAAAACTAGGTAGAATATGGTTCCCTTAACTTGGGTACTATGACAAATCAATATGGACATTCTTTATATATAATTGAGGTCCACATGAACAGTATATCAAAGGTAAGATACCCTCATTCTTATCATAGAATTGAGGTTTACAAGAATGACATGATATGGCATGATATCATCATCCCATTAAGAATTTCTTATGATATACTCTTTGTATAATCATAAGTGCCGGTATACCATGTTTCTTTAGAGTGACATGGCATCAATGGTGTAATGGGTTTTTAGGGTACAACCAGCTCAGTCGGCCTTGAGGGAATCCAAGGCTACGAGGAGTCTTACGGAGGTCTCTATGACTAACTCGCTAGTCCAAAGGAACGGAATGTCCAATGGAGAGCTTGTATGTCAATGAGAATTGAGTGTGATCGATAAAACAATCGTGAAACGTGGGACTAAACTCACGGAGTGGAGAATAGTGCCGATATATATATTATATAACATATGAAACCATCGGTTAACAGTAAAAAAATTAGTTTACAGTAAAAATAACGACTTAAGTAAAGCCGTTTATCAAGTAATTAACGCCTAACAGAAGGGCGTTTATCTATTTTCCATATTTACAGAATTTCAATATTTCAATAATTTATCTAAAACGCGCCCTGGGCAGGGGCGTTTCTTCACGATTTGACGACTATACCAGAAGGCGTCCTTTTTATTCACAATATTGGACAGGATATAATTAATTTCAGGAATTATCAAAAATGCGCCCTGGGAAGGGGCGTTACGATTTAATTCTATTTTTCAGAATATATAAATTTTAGGATTTTAATCGATACACGCCCTAGGAAGGGGTGTTATCTTTCAGATTCACGCCCTGTTCTGGGGCGTTAACATATGGAAAACGACTTTATCCAAGTCGTTAATTCAAGTTTCTTCAGAAATTTTAAGGACAGTAATAATTCTAGGATAACAGTAGAACGAATATAATATCATGCCAGTAAAGTTAGCAGGTTGAAGACAGAGGATCATGCATTATTTTATAATCATGATTTCATAGATAATCAGTTCTTTAAGATGGGTGATTGACGGTTTAAAGAAATTAACGCCTGAGTACAGGGCGTTAAATATGAAATTAACGACCTGGGAAGGGTCGTTTCATGTGAATTAGCGCCCTTGACAGGGGCGTCTATTTCAAAATATTGCATAAAACGCAGGGAAACTATAATAACCGTATGCATGACATGCTTATATATATATATCTTGCATTAATTTCATTTGGGCTACAGTAACTTGAGAAAGCCTACCTTAATATGATTGAACTGACGAAGGGTTTGAAAGATCTGAAACTTCTACTGCAACCAATCAACCGCAGTAGCAGCAGGAGGAAGAAAATCTTTTTAAGAAGGAGTTCGTTTTCGATGAAGAACACCTGTTCTTGGTTTTGTCAATTTTTGCTGTAGATCCTATAGGAAAGAAGAAACATATATTAGTTTCTTCAACTACCTAACGAGAGGATAAGGAAGAAAGAACATTACCTGGTTCTTTCGTAGGAGTTTCCCGACCTGTAAGAAGGAACATAAGATGAAGAATCATTAGTTCTTCATGTAACCGAAGCAGAAAACAAAAGGAATTAGAAGAACATATGTTCTTCACGTACCGTGCAGCAGTCGTCCGTCCAAATAGATTTAGGGTTGGATCGAACAGTTTATTTATAGGATTTTGGAAATCCTATTAGGGTTAGTGATTGTGTGAGGGTAATATATCCCTAATAGAGTCCTTACCTTAGTAGACACTTACTGGATTAGGTTAATCTTTCCCTGGATAAGCTATGGGTTCGAACGGTTCACAAATGGAATTAACGACTTTGGTCAGGGCGTCGATTCTTGAATTGACGACCTGGTTCAGGTCGTTTCTTAAGAAGCGCCTTGAGTAAGGGCGTTTCATGTTTTAAAACACGCCCAAGCTAGAGGCGTTGCTTGACCTTGCCCTGTTTGTCGTTGGAATTTGACGTCTTGTGGTGAGGGCGTCCTTTCTTGAATAACGCCTTAGGTAGAGGCGTTTATTATTAAATTAACGCCTTAATGAGAGGCGTTATTTACATCTTGGGTTTTATTCCTCCATTTAACCCTCTATATATATTTTAATTCATTTCAAATATTCATTTATCAGGGTTGCTACAATGTCTCCTTTGTAGAAGACAATGGGTTTGTCCCTGCTAGCCTTCTTCTTGTTTCGGCATTGTCACTTGAAGGTGACAATGAATGTTGTCAGCGAGTCGACGCTGTGCTCCTCGGATGCACACGGGAGTTGGATGTAATCTGGTGGCAGGCATATACTCTTGCCAATAGCTCGGCTAATGAGATTAGCCTTGAAGTTGATCTAGCGCCTCTCAGGGCGATCTGGGGTTGACTTGGAGCTGAGGCGCAGCCGGTGGAGCTTGGCCTTTTCCTCGTCAACAGAGAAGAGGTCATCATCATCTTCCTCTAAGAGCCAGCCGTTACTTTTGCTTTTGATCACGGGGTATGGACTAATCCCCTTGAAGTAGAGCGCAGCGTCGGCTAGGTTGCATTCTGCTGGTGTAAATGGCGACAGGTCTGCAAAGACCTTGTGTTGCTCCCCATCCTTGGCATATTTTATGCATTGGTGGAGAGTCGATGGGACGACCTAGTTTTCATGAAGCCAGGGTCTGCCCAACAACATCTTATAAGACATGTTGGAGTCGATGATGTAGAATGTTGCCTTGGAGGTGAAATCATCGAGCACCAGATCGACGTCTACCCGGCCGAGGACGTCCTCGGTCTTTTGGTTGAAACCGGATATCTTGACCGCATGGACCTTCTGGAGGTATGGGGTTAGATATAGAGACTTGAATGTCTTGAGCGGCATGATGTTAACAGCGGCACCAGCGTCCACTAGGATCCGGTTCACATCATGCCCATTGATTTTCCCCTTCATGTAGAGAGGACGGTTGTGGCCCGGAGGAGAAAGCAGTATGTCTTTCTCCATGAAGGTGATGGTAGCTGCGAAGGTTCCATAGGCAACCGCCTTCATTTCCGCGGCATGCGCTTCATAGACTTCCGGCTCTTGGAGTATTTTGATAAGGGTCTCTCTTAGATCCTTACTCCAAGCGATGGCTTCCCAAATTGAGATGCTGGCGGGGAAGTGCTTCATCTGGTGGAGGACTTTCTGGTCAGCTCGGGCTCGAGCATCCTCCAGAGAAGGTAATATGTCAGGTTGAACCTTCTGCAAGCTGCCGTGCTATTCCCCATCGGGAAGTCGCACTGCCTTGCCCTTACCACCGGGATCAGATTGACCTTGATCGCCAGCGGGCTCTTGGAACAGGGATGCCAATGATGGCTCTTCTAGGGGTGATTGGTGGGCTGGCTCATCCTTGCCGGATGGTCCCGCTTGCTCTGCTGGGGAAGCCGGCACTGGCACAGGGGCTGGAAGGCTGGCAGCAGCCTCTTTGTTACCGGAAGGATCGAAGATGCCGGGTCTGCCCCAAATTTCTACTTCCGGAATGGGAGCTGGTTCCTCTCCTCAAAATAGGATAATTTGCTCCGGGTCGAAAGTAGACGGAGAGAGGGGTGGCTCGGGGATTCTCCCACGACCTCTGCCACATCCCCGGCTACGACCTCGGCCACGACCGGTGTGTTCTGGAGCTGGCTATAGCCCAAGAGGGGCAACAGTTCTTTGTCTTGTTCCGGAGGCCACTGGCTCGCCTCGCCGAGAAGCGTTGATATTGTCGGGAGGTGGGATGGCCACCATGTTGCAGGTGCAGTGCTGGAGCATTTCTTCCAGCTGCTCTGGGGTGATCTCCTTGTCTTTATAGCACAAGGAGAGCTCGTCAGGGATCACGAGTCTTTCGCAGTTCTTGAGCTTTTGGATCATTTCTTGGACCCAATTTCTGAGGCGGGCTCGTTTCTACATTTCTTCCCACGGGATGTAGCTGTCGAGTGGGAGAGCCTCGGTAGGACAAGGGGGAACGTATTCCTCCAAGTCATCAATGAGCCACTGGAGCCTTTGGAGTGGCGTTGGCTCGGCCGGGAATTGCAGGGTGGCTGCTTGTTCAGCCTGTTTCTTGAGCCGCCTTCTAAGGTTCTTCCTCCTATTTTTCTCTCGTCTCTTGGCGATACCCGTCTCCAAGGGAGTAGGAGGGAGAGGTGCTGGAGCCGGAGTTGACAAATCCTTGTGAGGATATCTTCGAGCTGACGCCCTTGTGGGGCGAGGTCAATGACTTTTCCTCGCCCGGATTTTGATCCAGGCGCCTTCCGCTTGTTGTATCTGGAAGGTGGCATTAATCGCCTGCTCGATTACCTCGAGCGACAATTCCTGGTATGCTGGAATACTGGGACTGGCATCCGAAGATGTGTGCGCGGTTTGATGCCTTAACTGCGGTGGCGACGGGAGCCTATGAGGAGTCGGTAGGCTGGTGCTGGCGTCCGAAGACGTGTGCGCGGTTTGATGTGTTAACCGCGGTGGCGATGGAGATGTCTTCCGCTGAGCCGGTACATTGGAACCGGTGTTGGGGGACATATGCGTGGTTTGATGTCTTACCCACGGTGGCGGCAGCTTTTGTTGAGGAGCGGACAGAGAGGGGCCGGGGTCATCTTGCTCCTTAGCCTTGCCTTTGCAACCGTGCTAAGAGCTAGGCCTAGCGATGACTGACGGCGTTGCAAGACGTTGTCGTTCTACACAGTTATCTCGACTTTGTAGAATGAAGGAGCCTTGTCGTGGTAGGCTCGCCACTTGAAGCGAAGCCGCTGAAGACTTTGAAGATGTCTTCTTTGTACTCCGAATTCTGTCAACAGGTCGGCAGGATAGACCCGACGGCCCCTCCCCTGAAGAGGTACACCGAGGCTGAGGTGGGGACTCACCCTATTTTTGCTTTCCCTTCCTGTCTGCGGCTGTCAGCGACGAAGATAGGGCGGGAGGAGGACGAGAAAGAGCCGAAGAGCTTATCGTCATCTCGCCCACCAGAACGTCCCCTCGGCCGAGAAGGACCCAGAGGAGCCTGGCAGTGTCTTCTTCAGGGAAAGGGAGAGATTTTAGCTCCCGCCAAGACCGCCACTGCATGGCCGAAGTGGCCGGGATTGGCTGGCTAGGTGCTGATGTCTGGGAGCCCTCAAGGGCCGGAGGAGCAGGAGAATGGATGACGTTAATGTTGGAGTTAGATGGAAGGCTCTTTCACCACAGAGTGTGGATCTAGAGGGGGGGGTGAATAGATCAACAGGCTAATTTAAAAATTATGCCTAGATTCAAATGCGGAATTAAAAGAACACTGGACAACCACAGTCAAAGCACCGAATGATGGAAACAATATCTGCTAAACAGACAAGCAAACACACGAGAGGCACAAAAACTTTTAGGTGGTTCGGTCAATCCGACCTACGTCCACCCCACATTCAACTCGAATGTGGATTACTGCTGATACACAGCTTCAATCTGCTAGGCACTACAGCTTGCCAACAACAGCTGGGGCTTACAGCTTATCCTGACCAGAGGAACACCCTCTGCAATAGCTGAGCTTCACAGCTTGCTCTGCTGGGCACTACAGCTTAGCCGACCAGAGGTAACACCTCTGCACACCGCTGCCTCACAGCTTGACACCGCTGACTAACAGCTTGATCGAACAAGAGTTTTCAAAAGAAAAATCACAAGACTAAAAAGCAAGAAAAACACAATCGAATAGAAGAAAATCAAAATGACTGTAGCTCAAAGTGGGCAATATCAGCACTGGTATCTAGACCAAGACGCTGATTCACAAGCTCTCATATCACTCTCTCAACTCATTTCTTCTCACTTTCTTCTTCTTTCCTTTTCTTCACTTTGGATCTCGATGGCTCTCTACTGTCTCATGTTTGTCTCACTGTATAGACTTGCCACTCTTCGATCAGCCTTCAACAGAAGATGAAGACTTCTATATATATACAATAGCAGATTGGATAAGGGCGCGTGGCTTCCACGTTTTCCCGCCCAAGGAATTCGCCAGATCCGAGGTGCTTTTATCCACGTGGCAGCATCTGATCACCTCGTCCTCCTGGGATCATGAGCCATGTCAGCAATCTCAGTAGCAGATCCCTGTCAGACAGAGTATCGGATTATCAGGTTAAGTGAAGAACTATGTACAGACTTATAAGATGAACTGCATTGTATAGACTTCACTGTATGGACTTGTGAACTCGAATGCAGTGTATAGACTCTGCCCAATGTATAGACTTCATCTATGTGAAGCTATGCGATGTACATACTTCATATGTGAAGCAGCCGCTGTACAGAATTAAGCAATATGAAGACTTGACAGACAACTGACAATGTATGGACTTCAAGTGTGAAGACGTTGTGAATGCAAATGCAATGTACAGACTTCACATATGCATGAGACTCTAAGAGAAATGGGCGCTGTATAGAGTTCACCAGACTTCACTCGATGTACAGACTACCTGAAAAGTGAAGGAGTTGAGTGTATAGACTTCATCATGTGAAGACTTGAACAAGGCATGTATAGACTTCACGTCGTGAAGCAATGTATATACTTAGCTGAAGAAACTCTGTACAGGCTTGACTAAGGCAAGGCAATCTGTATAGACATCCACAATGTATGGACTTGCCAAAAGAAACTCTGTACAGACTTGATCAAATCAAGGATGCTAATGTATAGACTTAAAAGTCGCCCTGGCTGTATAGACTTGGTCACAAGCTGAACAGTCAGTTGTATAGACTTGCACAAACCAAAGTCTGTACATACTAGAAATGAAAACCAATGTATAGACATTCAAAGCTGACCGTAGGTAAAGAACCCAATGTGCAGACTTGGAATTGCAACGTAGGAACATATGCCAATGTACAGACTTTGGCAAGCAACGATGTACAGACTTGGCCAAACAGTCCAATGTATAGACTTGAACTATCAACAGAAGGATGTACAGACTTGGCCAAACATTCCGATGTATAGACTTGAGGCATGGAGGCCAATGTACAGACTTGGAAAGCTAAGGCCAATGTACAGACTTCAAAAGCTGAGGCCAATGTACAGACTTCACCTCGTGCAAGCTATAGAGAATGAATGTATAGACTTCATGAAACGCTAGCCACTGAATGTTGTACAGACATTGCAATCGACATGCAATGTATAGACTTGCAAGCCTGAAGGTCAATGTATGGACTTGCATAGTAGCCCAATGTATGGACTTGACAGGGCTGAATGAGTGAATGAGCAAGCCACAATGTGCATACTTCACGATGTGTGGACTTGAGTGAGCGTGCAAGCCAACAGCCAATGTACAGACTTCCTCGTGCAGGCAATGCAGCAACGTATATACTATGAACTTGTACGTGCAGTGTATAGACTATGCTATGCAGTGTATAGGCTATGCTAATCTGAGGAGTCGACCCATGTGAACAAGGGGGTCGACCCACAACTGTCCAGACTACACAATGAAATGTATGGACTCTATGTTCTTGCTGCAATGCAATGTAGACCTGTGGGTGTGTACACGACAGTATAGACTCTGACTGCATTATATGCACAGACAACCTGATAAAAACAATTTCATCAGAATAAGAACAGTTAAAAATAATTTCATCAAAATAAGAACAGTTGCCAATCAATCAAAACAAGTGGTTACCAATGAAGTAAAACACATTGTCAACATCATCAACACAGAGGAGTCACAACAGTTAACCGAAAAGTTAGTCGGCTCCGCCTCTTGATTGGCGTCCTGCTCTCTACGCCTTCACAGTCGCTTGAGCGCCTCTTGGTTGTCAGTCCGGAACTCGAGCCATTCTGGAGGATGCTGGTAAGGTAGCCCATGCCCATTCTCTTGAGGAGAGTCCGACCACTCTGGCGCACTCCTGGTGATGCTCAGGGTCTCTTCGACAGCTTGCCGAAGCCGGACGAGCGACATGGAGTTTCCTTCCGCATCGATCTGCTCCCATTGGATCTGTTCCTGGATGAGGTATTATACTTCCTCACATGACTCAATCGGGTGGCAGATTCTGGCGTGGAAGGGGCAGTATTGGGGGTGACTACGATCCCAATGAGTGTAGCCAGGAGGTGAGTCACGGGGCATGATTTGCCCCCTCTCTACGAGGATATCGAAGAGTCACTGGGTTCTCTCCCTAGGGAAGGAGAGAGGTCTCCGATCGTGCCAGGGCCTCCACCCCGGGTACCAGATCGAACGTTCCCTTCGATTGGCTCTGGGCTCCTCTGACTCGTCATCAGAAAGAGAAAATGCAGCCATCATGTGGATGACATTGGCTGAGGGGTGAGCCACGCGTGCGGTCTTAGCTGGCCTGGCCCACATATGTGGTTGCGGAGGATTGACGAGACCGCTCTTCATCTTGACGAGGCCGTCTCGGATCAGCTTCTGCGCCTGAGTCTTGAAGATGTAGCAATCTTCAATTGAATGACCCAGCATGCGATGATACAGGCAATAACTGGGATCGTCGATCTTCAGCGCCTCGTCGGGCTTGCGGATTTCTGGCAGTTCGATGATCTTCTGAGCCATGCAGAGGTCGAAGAGCATCTTCGTATGTTCCTTCTTGAAGGAGAAGGGTGTCTTCATGTGCTCCGAGAAGGAAGGAGTAGCCGGCTTGTCTGCTGGCTTTTTGTCAGAGCCACTGGACTCGGCCCCTTTGCTGGCCTTGGCGACAGAGGTGAATTCTATGATATTCACCTCCATACCGGGCTGGCGTTCTAGCGCTTGTTTTCCCTTTACTGCAGTATAGCACGGGTTGTCGACGAAGAACATCTCTATCTCGGCGACTGCCGAATTGAGCTGGTCGAAGCCTTTGATATTGGTGCCGAGAAGCTTTTCGCTGACTTCGGCCGCCAGACCTCAACGGCATATGGTGATGGCATCCTCTTGGACGGGTGGATTGACAAACCTCATGCTGAGGTCTCGCCACTTTTTGATGAAGTCGAGGGCGCTCTCGCCCTTTTTCTGCCGAAGGGAGCAGAGTTCGGCTAGGGAGACCTTTCGCTCAGCCGTCTGAAATCGGTCGAGGAATTTCTTCTAGAGGTCGGCCCAATCGACGACTGAGCCGGGCTTCAGGCGGGAGTACCATTGGAAGGCCGTTCCCGTGAGTGAAGTGGCGAAGTAGTGGAGGAGAAAGGATTCATCCAGTGCTAACTCGCCCATGGCCGTGACATAGTAGGCCAAGTGTTCATGTGGCGACCCCTGCCCTTCAAACTTTTCCAGCTTCGGGGGCTTGGAGTATTCTGGAGGAAGCTTCTTCAACTGGTGGTGAAGTGGGTAGGGTACACTGTAGAGATCCATCGTGATCGTCCCTTCACCATACTAGGCGAGCTTTGTCTCGATAATGCGCTCGATCATCTGACGCTGTGCCAAGAGATCCTCTAGCACTGGCGTGTTGGAGGCTCGTGGTTGAGTCTCAACCGGAGGCGTGCCAAACCCAGTTGCCAACGGGGTTCGAGCAATCGCCACTGAGGTGTTGGCAGCATCGCGAGCCACCGGGGGTACCGGTGCCTCGGCTTGAGACCTAGCAGGTTGCTGAGGGTGAAGGTCTCGTTCTTGGAGAAGGTCCTGCAGGAGAGCCTTCAAATGATGATTCTCCTTCATTAGGGTGTCGAGGGTCACTTCCTGAACCTCATTCCCAGGAGGGTCATTGTTGACCGGCTCTGCATTGATAGGAGGGTCGCGATCTTCTGTCGGAACCTCTTCTGCGCGTTCCGACGCTTGCGGTCCGGCAGAAGTGCCGATGTGACCTGTTGGGGGAGGCGGCGGAGCCGGGTGGCATGGCCTCCTGAAGTGGGACAGAGGCTGGTTCATGTCATCAAACTGGGTGTCTGGCTGGTGTCCGGTGGTGTAGCACGTGAACACTCGAACCGCGTCGTTGATAAACCGGGCCGTCTGCTTCCTTCGCGGATGTCGCTCGGGGCGGACAGGCGTCCCTAGTTTGTCAAAGACCGAGATGCGTTGCGGAGGGGGCTCACTCCCGACATTGGTCGGAGGAGAACCCTGGACAGGTTGCTGGATGGCCCTAGGACGGGCTCGCATTTGCCTCCGCTTGCTTGCGCGGGGGACATTGGATGACTGGGCGTCGTCAGATGATGCTGCTGTGAGACCCGCCGCATCCCGTCTGATGCCGCGTCTGAGTGCTCGCAGGGGGTTGATGATGCGTGCCCTTCGAACAGCTTGAGCTTCTTCTGGGGTGACCCAGATTCTTCTCAGGTCCGATTGCTGGTCTCTCTTGTCGCCATTTTTCCGACGAGTCATCTTGGGAGGCCGTGTGTCTAGCTACGGCGGGGGCCCCCGGGCTGCCGCCGAGGAACCTGCTCCTTTGAGCTTCGCCCCGTCCTCTCGTATTTGATGCAAGAGGTCAAAACGATTGGAAGTGGGGATGGCAGGAACGGTCCGTCCTTGGGGTATAATTGGTTCACCCCTGTCAACACGGATCCGCAAGTCACCGACAAGGACTGTCTAGCCGGAGTTGTTGGTTGCAGCAGCGAGTCGCCTGCCTCTGCGGCCATGGCGACGCTTCTTCTTAGGAGCTGAAGAAGACTCCGCCCCAGGATGGTAGATCGAGAAAACATGGCCCGGAACGACCGGCAACATGAAGACGTCAGTCCGAGCTGTCGGGATCGATCCCCGGGGAAAGTAGCCCGCACCGGGAGTCGATGGTTGGGTGACTCGGGTGTAAGCCTTCGCCCGCGCCGATAAGAGTGTCACCGAGGCTCGAGATGACACTCTCGCGCCAGAAGGCAAAGCCGTTGGAAGTGCCAGAGCTCCGACGCCCCTGGGTCGAGGACCCGGGGTAGGTGCCGGTGTAGTCTGGGCTTGGGTCAGGATGCCCGAGGAAGGTGCTGAGGAGAGCTACCCTCTTGGTGGAAGACCCACGGGGAGAGCCGGCTTGACTGGAGCTCGGGACCGGGGTCCCGAGTGCACTACCGAGGAGCCGTGAACTCGGGGCTGTGAGCCCGTGTCGAGT
Source organism: Amorphophallus konjac (assembly GCA_022559845.1). Taxonomy (NCBI): domain Eukaryota; kingdom Viridiplantae; phylum Streptophyta; class Magnoliopsida; order Alismatales; family Araceae; genus Amorphophallus; species Amorphophallus konjac. Next base: position 159,073,410 of record CM040121.1, read on the forward strand.
GTCGGCCTTGCCGGGATTCGGGGTTGGAGACCCGATGCAGATGCTGGGAAGCCGTAAACACGGGGCTGAAAGCCCGTGTTGGGTGCCGGCTTTGCTGGGGCTTGGGGTTGAGGACCCGAGGAAGATGCCAGGAAGCCGTGGACCCGGGGCAGGGAGCCCGTGCTGGGTGTCGGCTTGTCTGGGGCTCGGGGTTGAGGACCCAAAGAAGATGCTGGGAAGCTGTGGACCCGGGGCAGGGAGCTCGTGTTGGGTGCCGGCTTGGCTACGGCTCGGGGTTGAGGACCTGAAAAAGATGCTGGGAAGCCATGGACCCGGGGCAGGGAGCCCGTGTTGGGTGCCGGCTTGGCTGCGGCTCGGGGTTGAGGACCCGAGGGAGGTGCTGGGACGGTGACCGAAGTCCTGGGCACGGGGCCCGTGTTGGAGATTGGGTGAGGCTGGCCTCGGGAGCCGATGTTCACCCGGGCCGGCGTTGATCTGGGGGCCCTGTAGGGACCTGTAGTGGTAGTCCGGCGCCCGGCACTCGGGCGGGGCACTGGAGCGAGAGACGCGCATGGTGCGTTGGCCGCAGAGGCCACTGGAGAGATTGGAGTTGGCTGATAAGTAGCCACAGGGATCACTCCCAGAAAGTAGGGCGATCCAATCACCGGGGCGAAGCTACCGAAAGCAATCGGCGTCGCCAAGTAGCCCACCCGGGCGTGGGTGGCGATGACGTTGGGACCGTAGGTGACGGCCGCCATGGTTGCCGAAATGTTGAGAAGGCGACGGTCGTTGACAGTCACCGAGCGCGGCCCGACGATCGGAACGCGGACCGGAAGCTGCTAGAGAATGCACACGAGTACCCTCCTCTGCCTCTCCTGCAAGGACAGGGAAAGGGCACCGGGGTTCAGGGCTGGCATAGACTTTTCTTCATCAAAAAGAAGGAAGCTAGGAGACGTACCACCGGGCGTGCCATCCTCTCTATTGTGCGAGTTTTTATGCCGATTAACCGTGGTGAAGGAAGGAGTACAACGGGGAAGGAAAAATACGGGAGTTTGATGTATCTCGGGTATCCTCCTTACAGGTGCATGCCTCTCACGGCGGTATCGGGCACTCTCCTTTCATGGAAAGTCAGAAAGGGTCGAATGGCACGTAAGTGTCGGGATAAAGGTTAACCGGACAAGGTGCGGGTGTGCCAGTCGATCTCTCGATAATCACTCATGGAACCAAGGGTTGACCGGGGAAGCACCACCGGGGCGCCGCACGTGGGCTCAGGCGATCGGGCGACACGTGGAGAGAAGGGGTTCCATGGGTATGAGTGCGTAGGCGATTGCGGGAATCGTGTATAGGACGTCTTTCCCCACCGGCCGCAAGAACCCGGTGTTTATTTACATCGGATTGAATCTGAATACCTTCGTTCCATGATAAAGAAAAGTCTGTATATGTGTTTGAAGCCGTGGGTGGAGGGCCGGGTGCATTCAGTAGCTAGGAGTATGCGTTAGACTGGGGGGTGTTCACTGGGGTTAGGGTATCGAGCACGGATGCCGAGTGATGTGGGTAGGAAACTGGGGGCCCGAATATGGGCGTATGTGTTTCAGTGGTATTATGATGAGCCACATGGGCGTTACAAGCGGGCCTGACTGGTCGAAGTACAATGGGAGCAAGCCGCGGGACATTTCCGACACGTGAGTCGGTCCCCGGGTCATTGCGTGACAAAGCGGGTGTCCGCGTGTTTTACTGGAACTCTTTACAGAGGAGTTGGTGTGGGTCTGACAGCCTTGGTGGCCAGAACGGACATGAGCTGGCACCTGGCGGAGGTCAGACGCGGCTCAAGGTGAGCGGTCGGGTCCGGGCCTTGAACGGCAAGTGTTGTCGTGATGGAGAGTCAAGGTCGGCCCCGGGACTATAATTCCCAGGCCAGAGGTCCAACTACACTTGATTTGTCAATCTGAGGGGTCGACGGCCGGCTGGAAGGTACATGGTGGGAACGTGGTTCTGTGTCGAGGGCCAACGCGGTCGTTACGAGGTACCCTTCTTCACCGTCGTAAGTGTCGTAAGTCGACGTACAAGGGCGGACCCAGGGTGCGGGCGTATTTGCCGTTGGTACGGTCATCTTACACGTGGCGGGGATGAACTTGTCATGAGACGGCTAGACACCGTGTGAGGGGAGTACGTGAGACATACCCTCGGCGTGTGTGAGCCGACTAGCAAGCCAACCGCGCGCGCACTTGTCTTCTCGCGTTCTCGACCCTTGTCGAAAGCCTCGGGAGTCCGAGGGTGCAACAATTAGGCCGGGGAAGATCGCTCGTCTGACTGTGTGTCCGTGTGTTGCTTCACATACCCTATTGCCCTATGCTTGTTGGTAAGGGGACAATTTATAGAAGTTTGGAGGGGTGGGGGGTGGGGTTTAGGTGGACCAAGTTGGGGGTCCAACTTGGTCCGGGTAAACCCCCAAATAGTGCTTTTATTTATATTTTATTTGAATTTTTTATGTGTGTTTTGTGTGTGTGTGTGTGGGAGTGTGAGAGATGGGGTTTAGGCGGACCAGCTTAGGGGTCCAAGCTGGTCCTCCTAAATCCCCCCCCCCTTGGGGGTTTAGGCGGACCAAAGTCCTCTTTTTTTTGTTTAAAAATCTTTTTTTTATTGCACAAGGGTTTAGGCAAACCAGCTTGGGGGTCCAAGCTGGTCCGCCTAACCCCCCCCCCTTGGGGGTTTAGGCGAACCAGCTTGGAAGCCCAAGCTGGTCCGCCTAAACCCCTCCCCAAGGGGGGTTTGTGCGGACCTGGTAGAGGAGAGAGAGGGGGAGTGGTCCCACCTCTATAAAACCGATTTTTTGTGAATTTTCTTCTTAAATTGGCTAAGAAGAAAAGGACATGAGGATACTGGTTGACCAGCCACGTGCGTGCGAGGAACGTGGGTGTTGTGATTGACGTAATCTCGGGGCTTCGTCTTCATGAGTTCTTCCACCTACGGGTATGATGAACAAACCTTGCACAAACCTCGAACCGCGAAACTGAGAGTTTGCATGGACTAGGATTGGGGAGGGGCGTCGGGCCTCCAGGCTGGGGAGAAGGCACGGCCCCCGGGGAGTTCGCCCTCTCCGGGGGCGCGGCCACGCCCCTGGGTGAACTGGCCCCAGGCGAATCGCAACCCCGGGGGATGGCCCCGGGGGTCTTCTTTCATCGTCTGGGAATATCCTTTTGAAGGATATGGAGTTCGGGGATGTTGAAATGGCCCATGAGAGCCATTGTTCTTCGAGTTGTAGTGGCCGCTCGCAAAGTGTTTGGACGAATGCCCGACACACCCCTAGTCGCCGAACGAGCCGCGTAGGTGGCCGACGGGCCTCGGATTTGGCCAAGGGCCAAGGGTAGAAGTTCGTAGGGGCTGGGAGGAGGCACCTTGGGCCCATGTGCTTTGCCTCGTACTACGTGCTACATTGTACGGCGGGTTGGCAGTGTAGTCTCGGGCTGGCCCGAGAGCTAAGTTCAGTGGCTTGTTGCCATGTGTCTGAGGGTCGGGGGTGGCCCTGACTTGCTGGGGGGTCGTCGTAGGACCCAATTGGTGTACCGGAAGCACGGGGTGGCCCGTGGATTGGTGTAGAAGGGTTGAAACACGTGCGCCCACAAGGTGTTTGGCAGAATGCCGAACACACGTGTATGAGCCGTACACACGTACTACGGGTCTCCTGAGCCTGTGGTTGACCTATTTGTGTCTCCCTTTGACCTTGGAGGGTTGAAGGAAGGCGTCCCGGGGTAGCCCCCAGGCCTTTTCATTGAGTGCCATGTGGCGCGGCTTGTAGTCAAAGTGTCCCTGGGATGGCCCGGGTGGTCGTGTAGAAGGAGGGCAAACTCCGCAACTTAGGAGTCGGGAGTGGTCTCGATCGATTGCTGGTGCCACCGTGCACCTCGGCTAACGGGTTGGGGCCGTTGGTCCGGCCCACTGGATTGTCGGAGGGGCCGGGTAGCCCATGCCTTGAAGGTGTTCGAGGAAACTCCCGAACCCCTATTTCTGGGTATTTCGCTGAGGAAATAGTCTGAGTACAACAATGTGTTAACACGGGAGCCCATTAATGGTTACTTTAGTGCTTAGCTTATTAACCTTAAGTTATTATCGAACCCATGACTCTTCTACGGGTTTTTCCCCTTGTATTGAAGCCCATAAAAATGTTTAGCAAGTTGAGCTTAAGGCCCTTTAAGATTTTAAGGTTTAATAGATTTTATTTGGGCTTTTTAACTATTATGCTTTTATGATTACGTTTTTGTTATGGATACTTTATTTGGGATGCTACACCCTCCCCTACTCAAAAGAATTAGATCCTCCAAATTCACATGACATTTCTCTTCCAAAACAGCTTAAAATATTACACCATGACCTTAATTAACAACAATATGCTAGAAAGGTAATGAATGGAATCTACTCTTGTAATGGAATGGAGTAGGACTAGCTTAAGGTTAAGGGGTACCTCTCACTACTCCATCAGCAGATTCGTTTAAAGCTTCAAGCCTTCCTTGATGTCGTGCCCCATCATGGTCTTTAGCTTGCGGAGGTTGATCCTTTGGAAGAGAACAACTCGCTACCTTGTGGTCCTTGCTTCCGCAATTAAGGCATCCACCGAACTTCCACCAACATTCCTCTGAGTGATGATTTCTTTTTCCACAATGTTTACACCTTTTTGCGACACTTCATCCTACCTATCTCCTCCTTTTATCTTCTTGTTGTTAGACGACCCATTACTATCATTAGGTCATTTCTTATCATTCTCGGTTCTCCTTTCTAACTCCTTCTTTTCCCTCCGAGCCTTGACTTGTGCCACCATGTCTATGACATCTTTTAACAGTTGGGCTCTCTTAACCATCTCCGGATAGGTTTGTATATCCATTGGTGCCAATTGAGGAATAAGCTGAAGTCTTAACCCGCACATAAATCTTTTAGCCTTCATTCTCTCAATCATAATCAGATGCGGCACATAACGAGACAACCTTGAGAATTGGGCCTCATACTCGGCCACGGACATACTCCATTGCTTCAACGATGCGAATTCCGTAGCCTTCCTTTCTTTAATTCTCTTCGAAAAATATTTATCATTAAAATATGCCATGATACTTGATTATCGGGCAAGGTTGCTTCTACGGACTCCCACCATGCCCTAGCATCCTTTTCTAGCTGAAACGTAGCCAATAGGACCTTCTCTTGGTCCGAACACAGTATTATCTGGAATATCCTTTCAACCTCCTTTATCCAATGTTCCGCCTTGTCAGGGTCGGTGGATCCATCAAACCTAGGGAGATTCAGTCCTTCAAAATTCTTGTGCAATTCTCCCACACCATGATTCTCTCCACCTTGAGCCAGCTGTTGGAGAGCTTGAGTCAAACCTTGGACCATCTCACGCCATTGATTTTGCTCGGCTGCCATCTAGCTAGAGACTCCATTCTACAAAACAAGCCAAGAATTAATTACATATCTCTTTTAGAATTAGCACATTTTAATTGGAGAGTGAACATATTTTAACACTTAACCCGTGGTTCTACCTAATCTCACCAGGTGACAAGAAGGAACGTTACGGATTATACGACCTAATACTCAAGGGAACCTATACCTATGGATAAGAACCAAGGGTTTAAACAACCTAGGCTCTGATACCACTTCTGTCATGTCCCGAACCGATAGCAGCGGAAACATGCTCGGAACGTGGCAGTGAACAGTCATGAATAATCAGAGCAAACCACAGGACATCTACACAAGGCCAGAAAATATCGACAACAAATTTTATTAATACCAAAATGTCACTATTACATTTCCTTGACTCAACTTATGTTTATAAAAGAGAGGAAAGAGACCCAATTTATAGGACTTAGACTCAAGAAAAGAAGAGACACATACGCCATTCTTTAGTACACTCAACACTCTTGCCCTTCCCCATCCGGATGAATGTCTTCTTTGTTATTACCTAAAAAATATGGGAAAACACTAGGCCGGTGTGCTAACGCTCAGTAGGAATTACATCTCTATGATCCAAGCTTGCTTAAAGTAATTAACTTTTCATGCAATTGCACTATGATCATGCATGAATGAATGCGGGACAATGTTGAGACTATAGCAGTAGGACAAGACATGAAATAACTAGCAAGAAAGGTTGAACCAAGTTGCGAGAAATATCAAGCATGGGGTTTCCACATCATGTCACGAGATATTGGCTATTTGATTTGTCAAGTAAATACCCTTTCTTGGGAAGGGATTCATGATTATCAAGCACTCAAGTCAGTTTAGCAATTACCTAATGAGCTAGTGGTCTTTCCTTATGGGTTTATTTATAATTTATTTTTACCTCATGAGCTAGTGGTCTTCCTCATGGGCTTATTTATAATTCATTTTACCTCATGAGCCAGTGGTCTCCTCATTGGTTTATTTATAATTCATTTTACCTCATGAGCCAGTGGTCTTCCTCATGGGTTTATTTATAATACATTTTACCTCATGAGCCAGTAGTCTTCCTCATGGGTTTATCACGACCGCTGAAGACCCGTTAATCACTAGACATTATTTAGTGGCCAAGTTCAAACTTTTTCGGAAGCTCAGGAGAAAATAATCATGACTTTTAGACGTATACAAATTTATGATGGTAATTATCATGCTAATTGACACGGCAGAATGCAGCGTAACGGGTAATTGTAATACATGGAAAATTGGCGTCCACTCAGGATGCCGTGAATTAAAGAATTTGCGTCCCATGTGGTGGGCGCTAATTCCAGTGAACACTAAGGCACGAAAGAATTCGCTTCGATCAACTGGACGCTAATTCAAGAAATAGCGACGACTGTCCCAGACACCAATTCTAGGCAGTGTCTAAACTCTCACAGAACACCTCATCTTAGCGCTCTATGATGGTCGGGCGTCATGTTTCTTCAGAGGGACATGACCAAAATAAGTTTTAGGGTTTTGAGGGTACAACCAGTCCAGTGATTGAAGAGGGAATCCTACGATGTCAGGGACTTACGAAGGCCTTACAGAAAGAATTTTCAATCCGACGAGAGGAATTCATGACGGAGGGTCCTTCAATCTCCAAAAAAATAGGGTGTAATCGTGTAAACTCGAAAATTAGGGACTCTGCCTCGGCCATTAGACAGTAGTGCCGAAACACCCACGATATGGATCAAAACAGCGACAAAAACTGAGAGATAGGAATTCGCGTCTGTTCAAGAAGGCGTTAATTCAAGAATCTGCGTCTCCTTCAAGCGGCAGCAATTCAATAATTAGCAAGATTATATAAATTTAATATTGTAAACTAAATTGGTGTCATTGCATAGAGGCGCCAGTTGTTTAATTCACGTCCAGGACACGGACGCTAATTCCATGTTTTTTTCAGATTTAATATTAACAATAAAACACATTAATTTGCGTCGCTGTAGAGAAGCGCCATTAAATTGGTACGCGTCAATTCATACAGACGCTAATTCTTTCACAGTTACAACTCAGTACGCATCAGGCAAGTACATTTATAGACTCAATCAATTGTTCATTTCTTTTAGGGAGCATGAACAGTAACACTTTTTTGTCTATCAAGATTTTAATAAAACTAAAGACATGATAATATGGAGAAAAATACAGGGATTCGAGAAATATGCACACATAAATTTTATTACACATGGTTCAAGAGATATTAAATTTTAAACATGGGTGATTTCTTTAAAATAACGGGGAATTCACATCAAGTATAATCGACGTGCATTAATTAGCGTCTGTAGGCCTGACGCTAATTCAAGAATTAGCGCCTGCATGAGAGGATGCCAATTAATCCGTGTCTACTGTACTGGTCGAAAATTCTTCGTGAAATAGAACATTTAAAAACTTCACTAAAACTTGATAAAACAGCATGGAACATGAACATTAATCAGGAAGGTAACTTGATTATATTCATGCTACTACTTATCAACGTGTTTTACCTTAAAACAGGTATCGTAAGCACGAGATATGGGTTTGCTTGGATCGTAAAGGACTAAGAACTATATGCATGCTTCTATATGCCAAGAGTTTAGCTTGTTCTGCCTGGGAAGAGATAACCTACTTCACATGGGGTTAGAAGGAAGAAGAAGAAGCAGAAGAGGAAGCAGACGTTGCGTGGCTGCGTCGACGCACAGGGATGAAGACTTCCTTCACGAATAGAACCCCTCCTTCGAACGTAGCAGCGGCAGTAGTAGCCCTAACCGCGTTCAAACGAGTATTATTTATAGAGGGTGAGTAGGGGAAGAGTCCTCCTACGTGCATGAATCCTAGTTGATGTGAAAAATTCTAAGATTGGCTTTATCGTTTCTAAAGCTATCGCCACTATCCCTGTTTGGTCTCCAAAACCCTAAAGCCTCCTTACACATAGGTCGACCTACAACCGTTCGAATAGAACCTAATATCATGGGTTTAGTGTATAGGCCCATTAACTGAGCCAATGCCCCTTAATATATATATATATATATATATATATATATATATATGTTAACCCGTGAGCCCATTAATTGTTACTTTTAGCCTATTAACCTTGAGTTATTATGGAACCCATGACTCTTCTACGGGTTTTTCCCCTTGTATTAAAGCCCCTAAAAATGTTTAGCTAGCTGAGCTTAAGGCCCTTTAAGATTTTAAGGTTTAATAAATTTTATTTGGGCTTTTTAACTATTATGCTTTTATTATTACATTTTTATTATGGATAATTTATTTGGGGTCCTACACCCTCCCCCACTTAAAAGAATTTGGTCCTCCAAATTCACATGACATTTCTCTACCAAAACAGCTTAAAATATTACACCATGACCTTAATTAACAACAATATGCTAGAAAGGTAATGAATGGAATCTACACTTCTAATGGAATGGAATAGGACTAGCTTAAGGTTAAGGGGTACCTCTGACTACTCCATCAGCAGGTTCATTCAAAGCTTGAAGCCTTCCTTGATGTCGTGCCCCATCATGGTCTTTAGTGTTAGGGTGCTAGGCCCGGATACAGAGGGGGGGTGAATATATCCTTCTATGTATAATGGCCAAATAAAAACTAGGATGCTAGAGATAGATACAGAATAGAATCAATTCGATTTAACTCAAATACAAACACTTGGAGTGTGCCTATCCAAGCATCTAGCGGAAGCAGATCAAGCAATTAAACCACTGCTCAATAGATTTTTAGGTGGTTCGGTCCTCCAGACCTACATCCACCCCTCACTCCCAACCGGAGTGAGGCTTCACTAGCAAACGCTAGAACCAAGCAGACTCAGTCTGCAAACAGTTGCTGCCACATAGCTTGACCAGGGGAACAGCCTCCCCTCTTCCTCCCAACCGGAGGGACACCCAAGTGACTCCCAGCCACTTGGAAACTAGAGGTCACAGACCTCTCTTCCTCCAGACCAGGAGGGACCCGACCTCAGTCCAGAGGATCGGAAGTACAAAGGTAATCAGAAAACAAAGAAAAACAATAAACAAAAATAACACAGCAATCAGAAGGCTGTAAAGATGAAAACACAGATGTGGCTCTCAACGGAGCTGACTGGCCTGGATCTGATCCACGGTCCAGTAGGAACTAGTCTTCAGATGAACGTTCTTCTTCCTCTTCTCTTCTCTCTCACTTTCTTTTTTCTCTTAACCCTCACGAGCTCTCTAACTCTCTCTTACTCTTCTTCTCTTTCTTTTCTCCTTCTTTCGCAGGCTCTCTCTATCTCTTCTCTTCTCTGGATCGAATCCTCTCTACTGCTCTCAGACTGGATGTATATACTTTTCTCCTTTTTTTTGATCAGTCTTCTTCAGTGGAAGAAGGCTCATATGTATAGCAGCAGCAGCAGCAGCCCCTGGGCGCGTGGCTTCCACGTTTTCCCGCCCAAGGAATTCGCCAGATCCGAGGTAGCTTCATCCACGTGTCAGCATCTGCATACCTCGTCCTCCTGGGATCACGAGCCAGGTCATCAATCTCGGTAAGAATCCCTGCCAGAGATAGCATCAGATAAGTCATCAGTTTAAGTCTGAACAACCTGTACAGATTCTGTGAATGCAAAGCATTGTATAGACTTTAGAAATCAATATAGCAAGTGTGTACAGAGTGAGGGAGTGTATAGACTTAGCAGTCTTCATGCGTGCTCAGTGTATATACTTACTGAAGAGTGTATTATCATAACAGAAGAGTGTGTAGACTAAGGCCTTCTGTTCAAGATAAAAGCCAATGTACAGACTTCATGATGTACAGACTTGATGATGATCAAGACACCTTTGGACATCAGCCCAAGGCGTCAACGCTTCCAACGTGCAGCGTCGCCTCAGCTCCTCAAACGAGATGCTCACGCCCTTGGCAACTGGCCAATGCGTCAACGCATCCAGTGTCAGCGTCGACGCAGTGAACAAGACAGGTGATGAACAATGCATGCACTAGCTTTACCAATGTGTAGACTTCATGAGATGCAATGCAAACTCTGTACAGACTTTACTCAATGTATGGACTTCACATAAGAAGCCAACGGCTGTACAGACTTAGGCAACCTTCAACTCACTGCGATGTACAGACTCTGAAGGACAACAGCCAATGTATGGACTTGCTCAGCCTGAGGCACTGTGTAGACTTCAGCTCAAGGCCAGTGTATGGACTTGATGAGACACTCATGAGTGTGTAGACTTAGAGTGAGGCATATAGTGTAATACTGCAACATATTGTATAGACTTTGGCAAAAGCATGAGACGTACCCTAAGACGATGAAGTTTGTATAGACTTTACTGTGAATGGATGCTCAGTGAGACGCAAGTTGAGACGATGCAGTGTACAAACTTCATGTAATGCATGCAGACGTTGAATAGTAGAATGTGCAGACTTTGCCATGAGATGCTGAACAAGACACTCCAATGAATAGACTTGCTGGATGCACTGTAGACAATGTATAGACCTTGAAGTCTAACAAGCGTCCTCAGTGTACAGACTTGGGCTGTACAGACTTTGACTCAAATGTGCATATGAGACGCTGAATGAGACAATTCACTGTATAGACTTGGCCTAAGACAATGCATGAGACGGACTATGTATAAACTTGCGTTACTGTAGCAATGTATATACTTCATGAACAGACGATGTACCTACTTGCATGCTGTGCAATGTACATACTTCATGCAATGCAAAGCAGACCAAAGTACAGACTTCCTAAATGCTTCAAGACCATGCACATCAAATGTCTAGACTTTGAACGGTTGTACATACTTCCTATGTGAAGACAGCCGCTGTACAGACTTTGTTGAAGTGTGAAGGAGTTGAGTGTATAGACTTCGCGATGTGAAGACTTTGTCAAAGATAGCAGGCCGATGTACAGACTTGAGCGAGTCAAGGTCTGTATAGACTTGAAGATCATTCAGTGACCAATGTATAGACTTTTCAATGGAAAGGTTGTACAGACTTGAAACAAAGGAAGACAACGAGTGTATAGACTTTGAAGTGCAACGTAGGTAAAACTTCCAATGTTCAGACTTCAAAGATGAACATAGGTAAAGAACCCAATGTGCAGACTTGGAAGTGCAACGTAGGAACAGATGCCAATGTACAAACTTTGGCAAGTAACGATGTACAGACTTGCACAGTTCCAGCTGAAGAATGTATAGACTTTACCTATTGAATGTGGTTGTACAGACTTGGAGAGTTGAACCCAATGTACAGACTTGTTGATATCAAACCGATGTACAGACTTGCAATAAAGCTTGCAAAAGGCGATGTATATACTTGCCTAAGATGCAGCATGAGACGCTGGCTGAGACGGACGCTGTACAGACTTTAAATGCACTAAGACGCTGAACAAGACGGACCGATGTACAGACTTCTAAGTGCTGATGAACTATGTATGGACTTGGCTTGAGATGCTGCATGAGACGGTGCAGGATGTATAGACTTGCATGAGACAGTCAGTGAGACGCTCAGCAATGTATAGACTTGAAAGAACTCCAAGCGATGAATAGACTTTGAAATGTTTGAAGATGATGTACATACTTCAAGAGATGCAGCATGCCAATGTATAGACTTCATGAAGAAACACATGATGCAATGTGTGGACCTGGTGACACATGCAGACAGATGAGTGTACAGACTATGCCAGCAAGCTACACGATGTGTAGACTTAGAAGTGCCTGCAGTTGTGCAATGTGCAACCAGTGTATGGACTTGTCGTGCCTACACAGGGCGTTGTACACACTTGCTGCCTGATGCAAATGTGCAGACTCTATTAATGTATATCAATGCTTTATGCAGCAGATAAACAGTCTGAACTTCAAATGCAATGACTGAATAAAAACATGGTGACTCACAGTGATTAACTCACATTAAAACCAATCATCACAAACCCCTAAAGCCAATCATCAAAACCACAAGCCACAGGGGCCAGGGGCACAACAATCTCCCCCTTTTTGATGATGGCAACAATACACAGTGAGTCATTCTGATGATGTAATACATTCTTATGAAAGTCATTCTGATGACTCAAACTATTCTCCCCCTTTGACTTCATCAAAAAGAAAATAGTTTGAGAAGTGAAAGCAAACCAGCATCCAATGATTGAATAAAATACTCCTCCTTTGGTAAAGATCTCCACCTTTGATATAATCAATATGAATGCAGATGCAGAAGGAGATACCAAAATGCAAGAACACAATGCTCCCCCTTTAAGAGTTTCTATGCAGCATGTTGCATATGACATGGAAGCTCCCCCTCAATAAGTGGAATCTTATGAGATGGATAACAAGGAGAGGTTCAGGTCAATGAATCAATGATATTGAGCAGAAAAGTTTCAAGTAGCAAATTTTTCAAAGAAGCTCCAATCACAAGAAATTCAGTCAGAATTTCAGAGAGATAGCAATCTCATAAATCCAAAACATAAGTTTTCAAAGTCTTCTATTAGAAGGGCTTATGAATGAGCTTTATTGAATAGCATGGTTTAAACTTGATGTATGCAGAGTTTATCAATAAAATTCTATATTGATATCTAAAACCATGGTTTAATAAAGATGAACCAAGCTCTCATATTTATCTTGATTAATCTCCCTTTCTCTTACACAATCAAATCTATTGACTTCTTTCAGAATTACATGCACTAGTATTGAAATCAAGCAATTATGAATTCATATGATTTTGTCTAAGGTTGTAGCAATTTGATTTTTGCATCAATATTCAGATATTTCAATTTGTTCAATAATTTTCTTGCTACAAATTTTACGAGCACTCTAGTTCAGTGCACATATTGTAACTAGAGGATATACCTTGATTAGAGGCCAATATCCCTAAGCCCTTAGTGTGACTAACTGTCATGCTTTATGTGAACAGAGTTAGCATTTACACATCATGACACACTACAAATCATTTTTTTTAATGAGTGAGTTGTATTTCTCAGTGTGCATGCCATTGCTCTGCCTGATTTTCAATGAATTTTATGCAGAGTTAACTAAGGCACCTCATGACACAGTCCTTTGGACTTGTGTTTCTCAGTGACCAATGTCATTGCTCTGACAGATATAACCCTTTAGACATTTCAGAGACATTCATTTGCTTCAAATCAATAATAGTTTCATGTACTTAACCAATTAAAGTCATGTATTCAAAAGTGCAGATTTCAGAAATTTTTCACAAGACACAGCATGAAACAAATGGTTAAGGTTTATTAAACATGCTTCAGATATTTTTAAGAGATTTTAAAGTCAAACTCCATGAACATTAAACTTAAACCACATGAGTTATTTCAGACATTCATAAAACTGTATAATAGAAGATTTCTAGTACAAAATTTTCAGATTTATGATCGAGATAGCCCATTGAAATCTTCACGGAGGACTGATGGAATTCTGAACCCAAATGATACCAATTGATAGGAGGAATACCAATTGTTAAAAGAGATTGTGAAGCTCAAAGTTTTCAGAATATGATTAAGGTTTGTCAACAAAATCAGTAAGAAAGGATATGCAATGAGTTCTGACACATGTATGCATTTAACAACCTATATGCAATGCATCGACTCCCTCTCACAATATGCATTCAAACTCTCTTTTTGGCATTTTCAATATAAGAAAATGCAATGCACTATATGTATGCAGGGACATGCAAAGACTCAACATTGAATGCTATGCAAGGATATGCAACTAACTCCCCCTGAAAACATGCAATGTTTGCACTGGAAACTGAACATATGATACCAAATGATTCATGCACATTCAGACTGTCCTAATCAGCAAGGTGACCCATGGTACTAGGCGGAGCACTTGGTCTAAAAAACCACCTCACACATAGTAAGAACCTCCATACAGACCTCCCTGCCTTTTGGTACCTTACCATTTATATACCATTGAGGTCATGCGTAATTATTCAACATGCAGTCCTATATGCAATTCAGAATTTCAGTGAGCTATTGCAACACACAAGTTTCAAGTCACACTCATAAGCAGTTCAGATTTTTCAGAAAATTCGAAATGTAATTTGTTTTCAGAGTTTATGCATAACAGAATTATCAAGCAATTGCAATTAGCCTATGTATGCATTTGATACTGACAACCCTTTTTAATCTGATATTTGCACAAAACTCTCAGCAAATGCATGATCAGAAGCACATGGCAGATGATGAATGAAAATGCAAAAACAGATTTAACTTGCTATGCATTAAAACTAAAAGCAAGAGGAGTAGGAAGTTTACCTGAAAAGTTCAGTATGGGGTTTTCTTCTTGAGTGCCTTGGATCATTACCCCTTTTTATTCCAGTCCCAAGGCACACCTGCATAGCAATGTTATTTTGCACAAACATGTGCCCAAGAAGTCTTGGGTCCTGACAAAACAGTATTACTCCTAGCAGGTTTTCTCAACACATTTCTAGGAGCAATTTTCAGATCTGATTTATGCACATTCTTGTTAGCATGAATTCTATGTGCATAAGCATGAGATTTCTTGTTAACAGAATAAAAATTCTGTTTGCCAAAACCAGTTTGGTTTTGATATCCTGTCAGCCAACAGGTTGGAGCCCTGTGACCTGGCTTCCCACAGTTATAACATGAAGGTTTTGCAAATTATCTTACAGGGAATTTAGCATGTTTGAGATTTATATTTCTACCTTGAATATGCCAACAGTCCTTGATTGTATGGCCATACTTCCCACATTTGAAGCACTCATTGTGCTTGCCTCTAAAAATATTACTTCCAAAAATATTTCCATTTGCAGGGAGTTTAACAGTTTTAGAATTGAATTGTCTACCCTGAGCATGCCAACATTGGGCTGCAATGTGGCCCATCTTGCCACAGTGAAAGCATGAATTAGAACTTTTCTTACCAGCATTCAACCAGCATTCAAATCTCTTATGACCCAATTTTCCACAATTAAAGCATGTCATATGCTGGTTTATTGGAACAGACTTGTTCTTGTTAAGAGCATGATCGTTTGCATGAAATTTATTCTTATCACTAACAAACCAGCATTGTGAAATTTTGTGACCTAGTTTACCACAATGAAAGCACTCAATTCTCCTTTTCTGAGATGAAGGATTTTTATCATGATATCTCCTAGCATTCTTATCATCCTTCTCCATCAACTTACACTCATGCATCAGATGTCCAACTTTATGACAGTAATGACAGATAATCTTCTTTTTAGATGCATGTGAGTGTGTGTGAGGATTGTGATCAGCAAACACTGATGAATCCTTTTCATTTATTTTCTGATTTACAGTCCTTTTTTGATTTTTATCCTCTTTTCCTGTTTTCTTAGCCTTGTACTGAATTGGGGATGAAGTAGAAAGCTTTTCCTATTCAGAGGTTTTAATGAAAACAGTTTTCAGCTTGGATCCATCAACCTTTTTCAACTTTTCAGTTTGTTTCTGATTTTTCTGAACATTTAGTTGTTTATTTTCTGAGGTGGTGGCTACATCTGATGCTTTGATAAAGGATGTCGTCAGCTTGTTTTCAAAAGCCTTTTTATTGACATTGTTGTAGCCTAACCCTTCCCTTTGAGTATTGACCTTAACTCCTAACAACCTGTCCAGATTTTCTTGTCCACTTACAAACTTTGACAGAGAGTTCTTTAAGTCTTGGATTTCATTTTCTAAAGAGGTGATTTGTAACTCATAATTGGCAATCTCTTGCTCACTGCAATTCATAGCTTCATTCAAAACTTTGTTAGCAGTTTTATATTTCTCAATTTCATTTTCCAGATTGCTCAGTTTATCAGAATCTTCAAAGCAAACACTTTTACCTCTTTCTAAAGCTAGAAGTCTCTCAGACATAGTGGAGTTCAGCATTTTCAATTTCTCATTTTCTTGCTTAAGTTTGTCATTCTGAACCAATTCATTTATTAGAAGCTGATCTTCTGAATTAGTTTCAAGTTTTCTTCCAGCCTTGAATTCCTTCAAATCTTTTTCCTTCTTTTCAATGTTTTTCTGTAATTCCACATTCACAGATTTGATGGCTTCAAGTTTTTCAGCAAGCAAGTTTTTCTCCTGCTCAAGTTTCTCAATTTTTTTATCATTTTTATTACCAGATATTCTCAGAGAATCATTTTCAGATTTCAGCTTGTTTGAATCTGAGTTCACACTTTCAAAGTTTTTCAGCAATTTTTCATACTGGTCATGATAGTCAACAAGAGTCTGATTATCATTATCTGAGTTGAATTTTTCTTTGAGTTCAGATATCATATTTATATGATCTTGATTTTCAATTTTCAATAATGAGACTTGTTTCTTCAATATTTGAAAATCAGACATACAGGCATTATGAATATTTTTCAATTCAACATAATTTCTACAAGGAGAGCTTGAACTATCTAAACCAGTACCCTTCTTCAATTTTTTATACTGTTTTCTTAACAGTTCATGAGATTCAAATAATTCAGCATATGCATTCTCCCAATCTTCTAGAGAAAAATTCTCGAAGAGATTTACCTCATCATCATCATCTTCTTCAGTTTGATTGCTGCCTTGATCGCTGCCACTTTGATTTCTTCTATTGGCCATCATGCAGCTTGTTTGATTTCCTTTCCCGGCTCTCTTCATCATCTCTAACATATTCCTTGCAGATCTGCAATCAAGGAAACATGAGTGAAAGGCTTTGTCAGTGGCTACTTTAATCAGATTTATAGCTGTCTGATTCTCCTCATACATTGATTCGTGACTGTCAGTCCATCTGGACCTTTTCTTTGATAATTCATGAGGACCATGTGAAATCACTTTCCACAGGTCTGGATCAACAGATTTAACATAACTACGTAAAGCACTGTGCCACTGGTTGAAATCAGAACCACTAAAGACGGGTGGACAAGCCATTGAAACAGATAGCCGATAGATTCAATGCAACAAGAATATTGATGCACTAAAATGAATTAGCACCTAACACTGCAAGATCGATCTGCAGGTCGCTGGACATTGTATGCAGACACCCGCTCTGATACCAACTGTTAGCGTGCTAGGCCCGGATACAGAGGGGGGGTGAATGTATCCTTCTATGTATAATGGCCAAATAAAAACTAGGATGCTAGAGATAGACACAGAATAGAATAAATTCGATTTAACTCAAATACAAACACTTGGAGCGTGCCTATCCAAGCATCTAGCAGAAGTAGATCAAGCAATTAAACCACTGCTCAATAGATTTTTAGGTGGTTCGGTCCTCCAGACCTACATCCACCCCTCACTCCCAACCGGAGTGAGGCTTCACTAGCAAACGCTAGAACCAAGCAGACTCAGTCTGCAAACAGTTGCTGCCACACAGCTTGACCAGGGGAACAGCCTCCCCTCTTCCTCCCAACCGGAGGGACACCCAAGTGACTCCCAGCCACTTGGAAACTAGAGGTCGCAGACCTCTCTTCCTCCAGACCAGGAGGGACCCAACCTCAGTTCAGAGGATCGAAAGTACAAAGGTAATCAGAAAAAAAAGGAAAACAATAAACGAAAATAACACAGCAATCAGAAGGCTGTAAAGATGAAAACACAGATGTGGCTCTCAACGGAGCTGACTGGCCTGGATCTGATCCACGGTTAAGTAGGAACTAGTCTTCAGATGAACCTTCTTCTTCCTCTTCTCTTTTCTCTCACTTTCTTTTTTCTCTTAACCCTCACGAGCTCTCTAACTCTCTCTTACTCTTTTCTCCTTCTGCTCTTCTTCTCTTTCTTTTCTTCTTCTTTCGCAGGCTCTCTCTATCTCTTCTCTTCTCTGGATCGAATCCTCTCTGCTGCTCTCAGACTGGATGTATATACTTTTCTCCTTTTTTTTTTGATCAGTCTTCTTCAGTGGAAGAAGGCTCATATGTATAGCAGCAGCAGCAGCAGCCCCTGGGCGCGTGGCTTCCACGTTTTCCCGCCCAAGGAATTCGCCAGATCCGAGGCAGCTTCATCCACGTGTCAGCATCTGCATACCTCGTCCTCCTGGGATCACGAGCCAGGTCATCAATCTCGGTAAGAATCCCTGTCAGAGATAGCATCGGATAAGTCATCAGTTTAAGTCTGAACAACCTGTACAGACTCTGTGAATGCAAAGCATTGTATAGACTTCAGAAATCAATATAGCAAGTGTGTACAGAGTGAGGGAGTGTATAGACTTAGCAGTCTTCATGCGTGCTCAGTGTATATACTTGCTGAAGAGTGTATTATCATAACATAAGAGTGTGTAGACTAAGGCCTTCTGTTCAAGACAAAAGCCAATGTACAGACTTCATGCTGTATAGACTTGATGATGATCAAGACACCTTTGGACATCAGCCCAAGGCGTCAACGCTTCCAACGTGCAGCGTCGCCTCAGCTCCTCAAACGAGATGCTCACGCCCTTGGCAACTGGCCAATGCGTCAACGCATCCAGTGTCAGCGTCGACGCAGTGAACAAGACAGGTGATGAACAATGCATGCACTAGCTTTACCAATGTGTAGACTTCATGAGATGCAATGCAAACTCTGTACAGTCTTTACTCAATGTATAGACTTCACATAAGAAGCCAACGGCTGTACAGACTTAGGCAACCTTCAACTCACTGCGATGTACAGACTCTGAAGGACAACAGCCAATGTATGGACTTGCTCAGCCTGAGGCACTGTGTAGACTTCAGCTCAAGGCCAGTGTATGGACTTGATGAGACACTCATGAGTGTGTAGACTTAGAGTGAGGCATATAGTGTAATACTGCAACAGACTGTATAGACTTTGGCAAAAGCATGAGACGTACCCTAAGACGATGAAGTCTGTATAGACTTTACTGTGAATGGATGCTCAGTGAGACGCAAGTTGAGACGATGTAGTGTACAAACTTCATGTAATGCATGCAGACGTTGAACAGTAGAATGTGCAGACTTTGCCATGAGACGCTGAACAAGACACTCTAATGAATAGACTTGCTGGATGCACTGTAGACAATGTATAGACCTTGAAGGCTAACAAGCGTCCTCAGTGTACAGACTTGGGCTGTACAGACTTTGACTCAAATGTGCATATGAGACGCTGAATGAGACAATTCACTGTATAGACTTGGCCTAAGACAATGCATGAGACGAACTATGTATAAACTTGCGTTACTGTAGTAATGTATATACTTCATGAACAGATGATGTACCTACTTGCATGCTGTGCAATGTACATACTTCATGCAATGCAAAGCAGACCAAAGTACAGACTTCCTAAATGCTTCAAGACCATGCACATCAAATGTCTAGACTTCACGAGGTGAACGGTTGTACATACTTCCTATGTGAAGACAGCCGCTGTACAGACTTTGTTGAAGTGTGAAGGAGTTGAGTGTATAGACTTCGCGATGTGAAGACTTTGTCAAAGATAGCAGGCCGATGTACATACTTGAGCGAGTCAAGGTCTGTATAGACTTGAAGATCATTCAGCGACCAATGTATAGACTTTCCAATGGAAAGGCTGTACAGACTTGAAACAATGGAAGACAACGAGTGTATAGACTTTGAAGTGCAACGTAGGTAAAACTTCCAATGTTCAGACTTCAAAGATGAACGTAGGTAAAGAACCTAATGTGCAGACTTGGAAGTGCAACGTAGGAACAGATGCCAATGTACAAACTTTGGCAAGTAACGATGTACAGACTTGCACAGTTCCAGCTGAAGAATGTATAGACTTTACCTATTGAATGTGGCTATACAGACTTGGAGAGTTGAACCCAATGTACAGACTTGTTGATATCAAACCGATGTACAGCCTTGCAATAAAGCTTGCAGAAGGCGATGTATATACTTGCCTAAGATGCAGCATGAGACGCTGGCTGAGACGGACGTTGTACAGACTTTAAATGCACTAAGACGCTGAACAAGATGGACCTATGTACAGACTTCTAAGTGCTGATGAACTATGTATGGACTTGGCTTGAGATGCTGCATGAGACGGTGCAGGATGTATAGACTTGCATGAGACAGTCAGTGAGACGCTCAGCAATGTATAGACTTGAAAGAACTCCAAGCGATGAAAAGACTTTGAAATGCTTGAAGATGATGTACATACTTCAAGAGATGCAGCATGCCAATGTATAGACTTCATGAAGAAACACATGATGCAATGTGTGGACTTGGTGACACATGCAGACATATGAGTGTACAGACTATGCCAGCAAGCTACACGATGTGTAGACTTAGAAGTGCCTGCAATTATGCAATGTGCAACAAGTGTATGGACTTGTCGTGCCTACACAGGGTGTTGTACACACTTGCTGCCTGATGCAAATGTGCAGACTCTATTAATGTATATCAATGCTTTATGCAGCAGATAAACAGTCTGAACTTCAAATGCAATGACTGAATAAAAACATGGTGACTCACAGTGATTAACTCACATTAAAACCAATCATCACAAACCCCTAAAGCCAATCATCAAAACCACAAGCCACAGGGGCCAGGGGCACAACATTTAGCCTACGGAGGTTGATCCTTTGGAAGAAAACAACTCGCTACCTTGTGGCCCTCGCTTCCGCAACGAAGGCATCCACCTAACTTCCACCAACATTCCTCCGACCGATAATTTCTTTTCCCCAAATGTTTACACCTCTTTTGTGGCACTTCATTCTGCCTATCTCCTCCTTTTATCCTGAAATGCCCCAGATTTTTTGGATATTTTTCGGATCATTTTCGTGGGTCTCGGTGTGTATTTTGTGCTTTACACGTGTTTTTTCCTGATGTGCCTTCGAAACTCTGTGCAGGGTGAACCGTGACGTTCTCTGACTCTGGGATAGTACCGGCGTGTTGTGCTACTCCCGAGGATTGCGGAGGTAATTTTTCGAGTTTTTCTGAATTTTTGGAATTTTTAGGTTTTCTATATATGTTAACCTCTTTTTCTCTCCCCTCTCATTTCTCACTCTCTCCCTCTCTCTTCTCTCACGCTCTCCCTTCTCACCCTCTCTTCTCTGACGGCCGACGGAGCGGGGCGGGGGCACAGCGGGGCGACGCGGGCGGGTAGGACGGCGAGGATGGGTCAAGGATCGGGGGACGGAGGCGCGTGGAAGCTCGGCCGCGAGTTCGTGTCCCGACGAGGCTTCAACGGCATTTTCTTCGTGGATCGGCATCCACAGCGTGTGAAATCTTCGGTGGAGGTAGGGAGATGGATCCCCAGCTCATGTACTTCCTTTCCCGCTAGTTTTGTAGGCCGTGGTGAGCCGAGCGGGCTTATTTTAGCATTTTGGGGAAAATGCATGTTTTGGGAGGGTGAGCCGGATCTAGCGTTTTAACGCGTTGTTTTGTGGTTTGATGCCATCATTGGATGCCTTGGGGCTTGGGGAAGGGTTTCCTTTTTGTTTCCCCTTCGTGTGGGCGCGAACGGGGCGTGGAATGGAGTTTTCTACGATTTTCACCATTTTCGGGTTGCCGGAATAGAAACGGTCGTAACAGGAACCACTTATAGGTGAAGCGGTCCCCAGGGAGGTCGTTTCTTGTCCGTCTCACCGTGTTTTGGGGCTGCGGTCCTGCGATAGACCGCTATGCCTGTCTTAGCGATCTAAGGCAGACCGTTTTCTTAGCTGGGCGGCCATGGTCTGGCCGCCGCTTGCCCCCATATGTCGGTTGGCTAAACGGTGGTGTGATAGACCGCCTGATGAGTTCAGCGGTCTGGCGTGGACCGCCTGGCACTATGAAGCGGCCAGGGCCAGACCGTTTCTCCTATGGGGGTCAGTGTGACTCCCGAGGATGCGTTTGACCGTTGAACGAGTCCTGTCGATTTGCGGTCACGGGATGACCGCCACGATACCTGTTGTGGACCCTGGGGGACCGTTTTCCTCATTGGACAGTCTGGGGGTGACCGTTCAACTCTTTTAGCGCCCCATAGTGTTACGGTCCGATAGAGGCCGTTTCTATTTGGAGCGGTCTAATGGCAGACTGTTTTCTTCTTTGAGCCATCTGGCGGTAGACCGTTGGGCTCTGGGGGTTGCGGTCCATGTGTGACCGTTTTCTTCTCTTGGCGGCCCAATGTTTGACTGTTTTGCCTGAGACGGCCCGGGGGAGGCCGCCTATTGGTTTTTGTGCCGTTTAGCATCGTGTTGGTCTCCGATCGACCCAGTTGTGACTCAGTGGTCGACCATCGGCTTCGTGAGTGTCCCGGACACCCCGTGGGTTCCGTGACCGTGTGTCTGGGGTGTCGGGAGATACTATGTTACCTCGATTAGCATGCCTATGTATTCAAGGGTCTGGTAACCCCATGTGTTCTGGGCTTTTGTGTTACGCTTGACCGAGTCACTATGTACCGATGTAAGTGCGGTGGGGTTCCCCCGCATGTCGTGAGTTTCCCTGGAAGATGATTCCCTACTGTGCCAAGTGTTTGGCATTGGACTGCGACTCCAGCCACCCAGCCTAGGGCTGGAGGTTTCCCGCTCTTCTCTGGGATGGGGAATCGACATGGCGGCTTGTGAGTTACCTTGGGAATCATGCTTCTATGTTTTCCACGTGGGCCGTGTGTGTGGCCTGTGGCCTGTGAGTCCAATTACCCAGCATGGGGCTGGAGGGTTTCTTAATTCCCTTTTCGAGGGAATGATCTCGATAGTTGTGAACTGCCTCGTGAGTCATCATGCCAAGATTTCTAGCCCTAGGGTTAGGGCAGATTGATGGCATGGAGCCGTTCGGTGCAACGGTCTTGACCCTGAGTCTCGTGACTCAAGGACCGTTGGATTTAGTGAGTCTAGAGGACTGTCCAGAGTCTAGTGACTCGACGCCACTTGGTTCTTCTTGACTTTCACGCATGGTGCGTGCGTGTTTCTCGGAGTTTCTCCTCGGAGAGTGGTCACATTAGTGACTCCCCACTAGTCTTAGCCTTCCGACACGTGTGTGGTCCCACCAAGGAGTGATGGTGAGGCTACCCCGAGAGACGGTTTTTAGACTGGTTACCGTAGGGCCCCACGTTTGACGCCAGAGTCTGGCTGAGGAGAAAACCAGTCAGAGGGCCTGACCTAGGACGTATGATCTATTGTGACTCCTCTGTGTTGATGGTGTTGACATGTACTTTATTTCATATGGCAACACATTGTTTTGATTGATTGGCAACACTGTTTATGTTTTGATGAAATTGATTTTATCAGATTGTCTGTGTGTTCTATGCATCTCACAGGTTAACACACTGCATTACACCAAGTCTGTACAGCCGTCTCTTGCATTGCGTCTCTTGCATTGTTCATTCGTAAAGTCTGTTCAGTGAGCGTCTCATTGGTGAAGTATGTACACTCACCAACTGAACTTCAAAGTCCATACATTGGCATTCAGACTAGCAAGTCTATACAACGTCCGTTGTCTAGACTCTCTTGAAGTCTGTACATCGGACTGCTTGCAAAGTCTGTACAATGGACTGTGCTTCACAAAGTCTATACATTTGTCGGTGCTAAGTATATACAGTGAGCGTCTCATGAAGTCTGTACACCACTGTAGCTGCACCGTCTCACCCACCGTCTCATTCAGCGCCTTAGGCTTACAAAGTCTACACATTGGTCGGTGGAAAGTCTATACATCCGCTACAGTGCACACACCATCTCACTTAGCGTCTATATGCATCGGTGAAGTCTATACATTGCATCGTCTCAACTTGCGTCTCATGCCAAGACTGTAGATGCTGCATCGTCTCATGCAGCATCTTATTTGAAGTCTATACATTGAGTTTTTACCTACGGTGCTTGAAACGAAGTCTACACACTGGTTGTACTTCATAGTCTGTACAGTGTCTCTAGTTGGCTAAGTCTATACACCGAGGACGTTGAAAGCTTTCAAGTGTATACATTCTCACAATGTTCATACTTGCTTCCTGTTCCAAGTCTATACAGCCTTTTGCTTCGCCAAAGTCTGTACAGCCATCAGTGATCTCCCAAGTATGTACATCCAACTGTTCATCTTTAAAGTCTGTACATTGGCTTCAAGACTTTCAAGTCTATACACTGACGGCTGAACTGAGAACTCTATACATGGTCTGTCTGCATTAGAGTCTCATGGAGTCCATACAATGCACAGTGTTCATAAGTCTATACATCGTGCTGTTTCACGCTAAGTATATACATTGCTTCAACTCTGCTTTCACAACACCAAGTCTGTACATTGCTTTGTTATGCATATGAACGTGAAGTCTATACATTGCTTCATAAACATGAAGTCTATACATTGCACTCACGTTTCACAAGTATATACATTGCATGCTCTTTTAATAAAGTCCATACACTGAGCAAGTATATACATTGTATGTCTGTCGATTGAAAAGTCTATACAGAGTTCTTCACTTAACCTGACAATCCGATACTCTATCTGACAGGGATTCTTACCAAGATTGATGACCGGGCTCGTGATCCCAGGAGGACGAGGTGTGCAGATGCTGACACGTGGATGGAATTGCCTCGGATCTAGCGAATTCACTTGGGCGGGAAAACGTGGAAGCCACGCGCCCTTATCCACCTGCTGCTGCCAGTATATATAGTAGTCTTCATCCTCTGTTGAAGGTAGATCGATCGACTGAAGAGTGGCAAGTCTATACATCCAGTCCAAAGGCAGCAGAGTGCTATCGATCTACAGAAGAGAAGAAAAGCAAAGAAGAACAGAAAGAGAGAAAGGAGAGTTGAGTTGAAAGAGATTTCGAGAGAAAAGTTGTAAGTCAGTCTCCTGGTTCAGAAACCAGAGCTGACTCTGCTCATACTTGAGCTACATTTGTCGTGTTTTCTTCATTTCTTTTGTTTCTGATTTTCTTGTGTTCGATACTATTGCTCTTCAAGCTGTATGTCAGCGGATGCAGTGGAGGTTTCCACTGGACAGGTAAAGCTGTAATCCTCAGTTGGCGAGACTTGGTCTCGGACGAGTTAAGTTGTATTTCCCCAGCGGTTTGCAGAGGTGTATCCTCTGGACAGCAAGCTGTGTTGCTCAGCGGGCAGTGGAGGATTCCACTGGACAGCAAGCTGTGTTACTCAGCGGTTTGTAGGCCAAGCTGTATTGCCCAGCGGACGCAAGCTGTGTTGCGCAGCAGTAAGCCATACTCGGTTGAGTGTGGGGTGGACGTAGGTCATTGACCGAACCACCTAAAATCTTGTGTGCATTGTGTTTGTGAGTTTGCTCGTACGTGACTGAATCTCTTGATTATCTTCACAGATCGCTTGTGTTTTTGCTAAGTTTAGACACTCGAGTTAGTGTTTTAGTAGATCTGCCTTTATTCCGCATTTGAACCTCCAACTGGTTTTAAATTAGGCTGTAGATCTATTCACCCCCCTCTAGATCCACACTTCGTGGAGATAGACTGTGTCCATCTAACTTCAACGGCCACCAGTCCAGTACCAGCTCAGAATTGGTCCATGTACCAGCTCAGGAATATTTGCGAAGAAGGAGTCTCGAGATCGCGCACAAGGGCCGGTCAATCTCCTCATACGGCCACCAGTCCAGTCCGTATCCTTTCCTCCTTGCATTCACACCAGGTCTGAAGAGGCGTGATCTCGCGTTGGTCTTGAGCGGGCTGAGGATCACCAGATCGTGAACTGCAAGACAGGGAAACGGATCAGAGGGCCCAAGGGGAATCCCTGGGGCAAACCCTCCGATGCTTAAGTCAGTGGGGCTATGGTGAGAGCAATAGTAGGGAGGAGAGAGCTTGTACGCGAGATCCCTCTCCTCTAGAAGGGTGAAGTGGTTCTTGCTCAGAAGTTTTGGGCGTATGATTGCCTTTTTGGCTTACCTTTAGCCAGAGGGTATCCCTGGTTTAAATAGTATGCCGTCTCTTGGAGTCCTGCCAGCCGAGGGGTTTCAGGTGGGGGTTACGTCCTCATCGTGGGCTTTTATGGCCTTATCGTGGGAGCGTTATCATCGTGGGGAAGAAGAAGTCCCTTGCCTTCCTGAATTCCTGCCTGCTGCGGACTCTTAACGGCTGCAAAGATAAGCATCCGTCGGTCGTTCCGAGCTCAGAGGGGCCAACCCTATCTGGGCGGTAGGCTTAGCTTGGTAAAAGATGGGTCGGATAGGCTAGCCTACGCCTCCCTCTCCCGGTCGGAGAGATGGCTCGGGCGCGGGCCTTTCTCGTGACCTGACCGATGCTCGGGCCTTCCGAGCCTTGAGACCGCCTAGGAGGGTTGTTTCCTCGAGCGTTGTTTATTGGGCTTTCTTCCTTAAGTGGGCCCTGTGGGCTGTCATTTGGGTGAGCTTGGCCTCATTGGGCCCTGCTGGGCCTAGTTGGGCTGCTCTTGGAATGGGCTGCAGAAATCCCCCTCTCCACTTGTCCCCCTCCTACTCTCGAGCCAAAGGAGGCTCGGTTGAGTAGTTTATGAGGTCGTCGGACCGGCGTGGCTCAGGTGGATGGAGATCTGACGGTGTTAAGTAGCCACGTGCCGTGGTCACCTGGGCCCGTAATTATAGTGATCCTGACGGATTTGAAATGACGGGGCCCCCCTTTTTCTCGGAGGTCAGAACGACGCGCCGCCTCCCGTGAGGGTTTATAGGCATTGGGCACTATTTGTCATCCCATACTCTCTAGGGTTTTTGGCCTTTCTTCATTCCTCTACTTTTGGGGATCCTTGATGCGCCGTGAAGTCACGACGGAGGAGCATAAACTCGCGGTGGCATTTGAGGAGTTGGCGTGCATAACCGCAGAGGCGGTCCGGCAGCTTCCTTCTCCCCCAGAGTCTTCGGGTTCTCTCGAGAGCTCTGCTTTCAGTTCCTCCTTGAGTTCCATGGCGGGCCAGCGTTTGGGCGAGGAGTTGGAGGTAAGGGCGCCGGTTCCGAATCGCAGCGAGCTGGGGGAAGCCGAGGTGAAGAAGCTGGAGCACCGATTTTGCTTGCCTCTCAGATACAGATTTGCCGCCGCTGCCCCGTTCGAGACGAGCCTGGATGATCACACGGGTCATATCTGCACTTTTCTTCTGGCTTGGAAGAGCGGGTTTCGCCTCCCCTTTGAGCCTTTCGTCCTTCAGATCCTTAATTTTTTCCAGTTGGTGCCTATTCAATTGGTCGCCAACTCATACCTTCTTCTTTCCACTTTTCGAATCCTCTGCTGCTAGCATGGGATTTTTCCTTCCTTGGACCTCTTTCATTATTTCTTTGAGTTGAAAGCACATCCGTCGGCAAGGAAGGGCTTTTACTTCATTCAGGCGCGGAGGAACAGGAGTTGTATTCCGCTGGCGGCGAAGGATTCCTCACACAAAGGGTGGAAGACCCAATTCTTTTGGGTGAAGGTGGAGGCGGTGGACGAAACCTGGAGGTGCCAGGTGATGCCCAACTTTCATCCGAACATTCCTCCCCGGCAGGAGGAGTTCCCCCCTCACGTGGAGAAAAATGCCACTCGTCTACTGAAGAACCGCCAATCGACCGAGGAATTGGTGACGCCAGAGAATGTCGAACGGTGCCTCCTTACGCGGTTGAAATCGTCAAGTACCACCACTCGGATTTTTCTTCAGGGGTGGGAATCATCTCTCTTTTCCTGACCATGCCTTCTTCTCTGTTGTAGACATCAGGCGGGAGCCTCTGGAAGAGGCTGCTGAGGTCGTCGATCTTGGAGATGACTCGGTGGCCGATGAGCCTGACGCTCTTGTGGGTCGCTCCCATGCCCAGGATAAGGGCAAGGGGGCGGCATCCGAGGGAACTTCATGACCGGGCGGTGCAAAGCGCAAGGATCCCTTGGAGGGAAGGTTGCGGGAAGCCGCGAAGGCCAAGAAGCGGGCCAAGAAGGCCGGCCTTTTCGCCACTGCCGGGGGTGACTCTAGCTTGGCGGCGCTCCCCTCTCAGGGGCAAGATGGGGCCGACCCTACTGGGCCGGCTCCCCCATCCACCGGGTGAGAGGGGGCCGAGGAGACCAGGGGCCCCTCAGAGGGTGGTGACGGTGGGTCGGCTCTCCCCTCTGTGGGAACAGAGGGGGCCGGAGCTGAAGTAGATGAGGCCGGGACTGGGGGGCCGATTGAGGTTGGCGATGTCTCGGGCAGTGAAACGCGGGCTGAGACAATTGAGGTTGGGGTTTCGCCTGCGAGAGCATCACAACCCCAAACATCGGTGGCGCCCAGAGCGACCAGGCTTGCTGCGTCGGTCGAGGTTGGGGGTTCGCCTACGGAGGCGTCGCAACCCCAAACATCGGTGGCGCCCGGGGCGACCGGGCTTGCTGCGTTGGTCGAGGTTGGGGGTTCTCCTATGGAGGCGTCGCAACCCCAAACATCGGTGGCGCCCGGGGCGACCGGGCTTGCTGTGTCGGTCGAGGTTGGGGGTTCGCCTACGGAGGCGTCATAACCCCAAACATCGGTGGTGCCCGGGGTGACCGGGCTTGCTGCGTCGGTCAAGGTTGGGGGTTCGCCTACGGAGGCGTCGCAACCCCACCCCACCGTAGTGCGTGGGGTGGCCGTTTCAGCAGCTCGGTCCGAGCCTTCCGGCGCGGGGCCAGGGGCAGATCGGGTGTCCATGCTGGAGGCCTTGGAGAGGCTCGGCATCTCGAGCAATCTGTACAAGCTCTGCCGCGAGGTGTCTGCGAGGATGAGAGGAGGAGATAGGTGACATTCTCCTTCCGGGGTCCTCGACATAATCATGGAGGGCGGTTTGATCATGGCCCAGATGGGGGCCACCATGGCGGAGACCTACGCCCGGACGGAGTCAGAGCGGTCGAATCTCGCCTGGACTCTCGGAGGGTGCGAGAGGAAGCTAGCCCGACTCAATGAGGCGCACGAGGGGCTTCGAGGTGGGCTAGAATCTTCTTCAATGGTTCACCGGTTAGCACGGTGATGGGGCGCCCTTGGAAATAGGGTCGGAGGCGCTTGGCGGAGGTAACCAACGCTAGCACGAGTTTCTCGGTTGCAGGGTACCTCCTTTCAACCTCGTTGAGCACCTTGCTGGTGTAGTAGACCGGTCTCTTGATTCCCGAGTAATTTCTGACCAGGACCGAGCCGACTGTGGATGGTGTTGCCGAGAGATAGAGCAGCAAGACTTTGCCCGGAACGGGCTTGGAGAGCACCGGGGGCGAGGCCAGGAACTCCTTTAGCTCGGCGAACGCTCTCTGGCATTCCTCATCCCATGCGAACGTAGCAGATGCCAATTTCGGCCCCCTCAAGAGTTTGAAGAAGGGCAAGCATCATTCGTCCGCACGGGACAGGAAGAGGCTGAGAGCGGCGACACGCCTAGTTAGGCGCTGGACGTCCTTGACGCAAGTGGGGGGGCGCATGTCTAGGATGGCCTGGACCTTGTCGGGGTTAGCTTCGATCCCACGTTGAGTGACCAGAAAACCCAGGAACTTCCCAGATCTTACTCCGAAGGTGCACTTGGCAGGATTGAGCTTCATGTTGTACTTCAGGAGGGTGCTGAAGGTTTCGGCGAGGTCGGTCAAGTGATCTTGGGCCTTAGGGGTCTTGACGAGCATGTTGTCAATGTAAGCCTCGACGTTTTGACCTAATTGCTCCTCGAACATGTGATTGACCAGCCTTTGATACGTAGCTCCAGCGTTCTTCAACCCGAAAGGCATCCGGGTGTAGCAGTATACGCCGTAGTCGGTGATGAAGGCGGTCTTCTCGATATCTTCTGGATCCATTCTGATCTGATGATAACCTGAATAGGCATCAAGGAAGCTGAGTATCTCATTGCCCGAGGTTGAGTCAACCAATTGGTCGATGCTCGGTAACGGATAGCAGTCCTTAGGAGTGGCCTTATTCAGATCGGTGAAGTCCACGCACATCCACCATTTGCCCGAAGCTTTAGGTACCAGGACGACGTTGGCTAGCCACGTCGGGTACAGGACCAGTCTAAAAAGGCCAGTCTCTTGTCCCTTGGTGACCTGCGCCTTGATGATCGTCTGTTTCTCTGGTGCATGCTTCCTTCTGCGCAGCTGTACGGGCTTCACGGCTGGGTCGAGGTTGAGCTTGTGCATCACGGTCTCCTCTGGTATTCTAGGCAGTTGATCATCGGACCAAGCGAAGACTCGGATGTACTCATAAAGGAATTCTTTATATTGATGCTGAACTTTGGGCGGTAGGTCGACTCCGATCCTTACTCCTAGGGTCGGGTCATCGTTTAGGAAAACCGTCAGTAATTCGCCACCAGGCTCGGTGGTTGCGATTTTATCCTCGACTCCCCGGGGACCCTTATCTTTCCCGTCCGGCCTTGTGGCTTCCACCGAGATATTGTAGCACCTTCTGGCCATGGCCTGGTTACCTCGGACTTCCCCCAACCCATTTTTGGTGGGGAACTTCATTTTTTGGTGATAGGTAGATGGTACGGCCTTTATTCGGCTGAGGATTCCCCGGCCGAAGATGGCGTTGTACGCTATCATACCTTTAATCACTATGAAGTCCACCATGACCGTAACGGTTCTGGGTGGGGTGTCGAGGGTATCCAACAGGCTTAGGGCTCCCTCGGGGTAGGTGGCCAGGCCATTAAACCCGCAGAGGGGGGTTCGGACCGGGCGGAGCTTGGATGGATCTTCCCCCATCTTAAGGAAACAGTCATAAGACAACACATCCGGGGCACTCCCATTGTCAACTAGAACCCTATCTACGTTACAATGGTTTATTGTGGCCGAGATTACGAGGGCGTCGTCATGCGGGGTGCTCAGCCCTTCCAGATCTCGGTCGGAGAAGACTATGACCTGGGGCTCACTCAGCGGGGCCTTGGGGGCTCTATGGCTCGGCTCGCACGCTCGGCATGGCGCTTCCTTCTTTGGCTGCTGTCGCCTCCTGATGTTGTCCCTCCGGAGATGACGTTGATGTGGACCCCTCGGGGGGTGTTGTCGATCTCCTCTGCGGCGCCTCGATCTTCCTTGCGCTCAGCTGTGAACCGAGCCAGGTGCCCCTGACGGATGAGGCACTCGATCTCGTCTTGGAGCTGGTGGCAGTCATTGGTGTGGTGCCCGTGATCACTGTGGAACAAGCAATGCCTGTCGCAATTGCGATTCTTCGACCTCATCGGCTCGGGCTGGCGGAGGAGTCCCGAGTCTTTGATGTCTTCATGAATCTCATAGACCGGGGTAGCTAGTGGGGTGTAACGCTCGTACTTCCGCTTGCGCTCCCCATCACGGTCTCGCTTCTTTCCCGAGCTTGAATTTGGCTCGGAAGCCCGCTTCTTGTCCCCCTCCCGACCCGAGCTGATTGCATCTCAGAAAGTGCTGAGCACTTCTTCGCACTCGGCGTGGCGCAGTGCCAGAGTCACTAGCTCTGCAAGGGTCGAGGGAGGATGGAGGACAAGTTCGCGGCGGAGATTCTCATCCTGGGTGCTCCCAATCAGTGCGGTTGTGGCTGAGGCCATGTCCAGGTGGGGGATTCTCAGGGCTTCCGATTTGAATCGGTGAATATAAACCCAGAGTCTTTGCCCTTGCGCCTGTTTGAGGGCCAGGCGCCCCGCTACTGACCTTGGGGGGGGCACTTCCGGCGAAACTCTCTTTGAAGACTCGCCCAAATTGCTTGAAGTCTCGGATGGACCCGGGGGCGAGGGCCCGGAACCATGCTTGAGCGCCTTGGACCAGGGTGGTCACGAAGGCTCGGCACTTGATGGCGTCAGACACTCCGTGCAGGGTCATCAGAGCGTCAAAGTTGTCGTAATGATCGGCCGGGTCACCCTGGCCGTCGTAGAGCTTGAAGGTCAGAATGGAGGTTCTGTGAGATACCTCTGCCTTCAAGATGTACTCAGAGAACGGGGATTTCTCCTCGTCCTCTGAGAAAGAGGCCTTCTGCAGGGCGCGGAGGACGCGCTCCTGTTCTGCGAAGCGTCTCTCGAAATCTTGCAGCCAGAGGGATAGTTCCGGTTGCTGTCGTGTTGTGGGGTTGGGGGGAGCGTCTTGGCGATCTCCGTGAATGTCAGCTTCCAGGTTTGGACGCCGCGCCCCCATTTTTCCCCTTCTTGGCGTAGAGGAAGCCTCTTGCTCCGGAGGTGGAGCTTGCGAGGGTCCTCTAATCCTGTTGCGGGTGAGCCGCTAGCCGCGGAGAGTGAAGCGACCTCCGGCGGTGTGCTAGGACGTATTTTAGCGGGGACGGCTCCCTGACGGAGCGCGGGACCTTCCATCCCTAGCCGCCTGGTTCTTCATGAGTTCCACAAGGATATCCAATTTCGCGTTGAGGGCTTGGAAGGCTTCGGCGCCACCGTTGGGGGGTAGCCCTACCGCCGCAGGAGGGGGTGGCGGTACGTCGGCGGGGACGCTGGCGTTGGAGGGAGGGTTCTGTGAGGCCCTAGAAGGGCCATCCCCTACCGCTACCACGGCCTTACCCCTGTCACCGGTGGACCTCCTCCATGAGCTCCTTCGCACCATACTGGCATTTTGTGCGTTTCCCACAGACGGCGCTAGATGAAGAGGCATGATCTCGCGTTGGTCCTGAGCGGGCTGAGGATCACCAGATCGTGAACTGCAAGATAGGGAAACAGATCAGAGGGCCTAGGGGGAATCCCTGGGGCAAACCCTCCGATGCTTAAGTCAGTGGAGCTATGGTGGGAGCAATAGTAGGGAGGAGAGAGCTTGTACGGGAGATCCCTCTCCACCAGAAGGGTGAAGCGGTTCTTGCTCAGGAGTTTTGGGCGTATGATTACCTTTTTTGGCTTACCTTTAGTCGGAGGGTATCCCTGGTTTAAATAGTACGTCATCTCTTGGAGTCCTGCCAGCCGAGGGATTTCAGGTGGGGGTTACGTCCTCATCGTGGGCTTTTATGGCCTTATCGTGGGAGCGTTATCATCGTGGGGAAGAAGAAGTCCCTTGCCTTCTTGAATTCCTGCCTACTGCGGACTCTTAACGGCTGCAAAGATAAGCATTCGTCGGTCGTTCCGAGCTCAGAGGGGCCAGCCCTATCCGAGCAGTAGGCTTAGCTCAGTAAAAGATGGGTCGAATAGGCTAGCCTATGCCTCCCTCTCCCGGGCGGAGAGATGGCTCGGGCGCGAGCCTTTCTCGTGACCTGACCGATGCTCGGGCCCTCCGAGCCTTGAGGCCGCCTAGGAAGGTTGTTTCCTCAAGCGCTGTTTATTGGGCTTTCTTCCCTAAGTGGGCCCTGTGGGCTGTCACTTGGGTGAGCTTGGCCTCATTGGGCCCTACCGGGCCTAGTTGAGCTACTCTTTGAATGGGCTGCAGAAATCCCCCTCTCCAAGGTCAAAGTGGGCCCAAGAAGTACAAAAAATGGGGATTTTATAGGCCCCTCAAAAAAACCCCTTTCCAGTCCACGTTAACCCCCTGGGGGGGTTACTCAGACTAGACTACCCCCCCCCCCAATCTAGTCTGCGTAAACCCCTTAATTCCTAAAAAAAAGTTTTTTTAACAAAAAAAAAGAGAGAGGCCACTCAGCCCCGTGTTAACCCCCCCTAGGGGGGTTTACGCCGACCAGACTAGCCCCGCCAGTCTGGTCCGCGTAAACCCCATCTCTTTCAAAAAAAATTGAAAAAAAAGAGAGAGCCTCTCAACCCCGCGTTAACCCCACCCCCCTAGGGGGGGTTTACACGGACCAGACTGGCCCCCCCAGTCTGGTCCGGGTTAACCCCCCTCCTCCTCTCACAAACAAAAAAACAATTTTTTAGGGGGTTTACCAAGACTAGGGCACCCCCTCCATTCCAACCCTGGTAAACCCCCCCCCCCCCCCCTCAACCTTTCAAATTCTCTATAAAATTTCCCCTTACACATAGATAGAAAAGAAACAACACACGGAGGACAAGCACGGGCTCAAGCATCCAAGGCCTCTAGCACTCCAGCAAGCACGAGGAGCAAGGCTCGTTGATTGGCTTGTTAATCAGCTTAGTACACGCCAAGAGAATGTCGAACGTGCTCCCCTCACATGGCATCTAGCCGTTTCACTCAAGCCTACCCCTTCGCATATGGGGCGTTATGTCAACAGTGATCACACCTTCACATCGGGTCCGCCCGTGTATGGCACGTTATCATAACGACGCGGATGCCATAATGCTGAATTTGCTCCTACCATCAGACCACGTGCCCGTCGCTCGCCCCGAGCTGGCCACAGACGGTCCCGACCGCTAACCTGAGTTCACCGGACCCTGGCTCGGAAGTAACATTCTCGGAACCGGATCTAACTCCCCGGCATGCCGACACTTGCCCTTTAGGGCTCGTACCCGACTACTCACCTCGAGCCGCGTCCAACCTCCCGTAGGCGCTAGCCAGTGTCAGCCCCTGCCATCCAGTCCAGCCCCCTTCCGATAACTCTGCCACTCATGTAGCTCCTCATGGAGATCCTCTATAAAAAATACGTGGACACCCGCTTTATCCTGCATTGACCTGAGGACCGACACGTATGTCAGAATTATCCTATGACTTGCACCAAATGTACTCAGGTCTTTAAGGCTCACCTATAAAACCTTGATGGCATCTATGAGGGAAGAATAGCTAGAAAATCGATATTCCACACGTACCTGCACCCATGTTCTCTTATACCCCTCACACCGGCCAATATGCGACCAGTCTTCCAGAGCCCAGTCGGGTCAACCCTACCAGTCGAGTGCAACAATCGCCCTATAGCTGTAGTGAAAATCCAGTCCTCTACCTATGGCTTCAAGAACATCTCGACCCTCCTTTAGCAAAGAACAAAGGTGTTTGGATTCAATCCGATGTAAAACAAACATCGGCTAGTTGTAGTCGGTGGGGAAAGACGTCATGTACACGAATCCTCACAATCACCTACACTCGTACCAACATAACCTCCTTCTCTCCACGTGTTGCCAGATACCCCCGTGCCCACGTGCCACGCCCTAGTGGCACTTCCCCGGTCAAAATTTGGTTTCGCAGGTGATCGTCGAGAAATCAACTGGCACGCTCGCATTCCACCTAGTCATCATGGGTCCTGTCACCTAGGACGATTAATCACACTATTCCCCGTACGTTTACGTCGTTCTTTGCTTACCCCCGTCGATACCCCCAGAATCCCCACGTGCCAAGTCAACCTATCTCGGCCTTCCATAAAAGGTGAGTGTATGTCACCACTGTGAGAAAAAATATATAATAATAACAAGAGAAAAATTTCTCGCGAGCCAAACAATGGCCTATGTCTTTGGACTATCATTGGAAGGGTCGGCTCAAGATGGTTTTTCTCTGTGCCACATGAAGAAGTTGTAGATTTCGAAATTGTCCAGGATAGATTCATCCAAGAATACCAACACAAGGTTGGACCCAATTACTCATTTGTTGATCTGGTGATGGAGAATATGAGCCCTAATGAGGAGTTTGCAACCTACGTCGAGCGAAGGCGTCCAATGGTCACGCATGTCAAGGGGCATATTCTTGAGGGAGAGAAAATCAAGATGATCATTGCCAATGCAACACCCACATATCGTAACATCTTTGCCTTGAATGACATTACAACCATCCAACAATTGTATAGCCGAGCCTGCTTTATACATACCCAACTCCAAGATTCCCATGCTCCCATGTTTGAGGTCCAACATTCCACCTTCTAAAGTCAACCCTCCACATTCCAAAGTCAACCTCCCACCTTCCAAAGTCAACCCTCCACATTCCAAAGTCAACCTCCCACCTTCCACAGTCAACCTTCCACATTTCAAAATCAACCCCCGCCATCCAAGTCCAACCTCAAGGGCCCACCATCAACGGAGTCTAGTTCCATGAGCAAGTGGATGTCATTCACAACTCACCTAGCCATCCCGCTAACCACCATACATTCCTGCCTAGTCATCCCATTTACCACTACAAATCTCATCCTCATCCACCTTCACAAAGTCAATCACCACCACTTCCATAAGACCAACATTCTCACCCATATCACCGAATCTTGTCATCTAACACTCACCCACCTCAGCATCCACTTAGCCCAAAGCGGGCCCATTATTATCCGTTGCCAGAATCCCTTTATGATATCTTCAAGGCTTTGATGGCAGCTAATGCGTTGCAACTCCCCCCAAGTGAGCCTCACTGGAACACAACTGTGGACCAATCTAAATTTTGCCCATATTATCACCAGCTAGGGCATACGGTTGCGAACTACCCCAAATTCTGGGATTTTATTTACAATCTAGAAGAAAAATGAAGAATTAACTGGGCCATAATGCATGATAACATCCTAAAGCTACGTTGAAAAGAGAAATTACAACAATCAGCATGTCAGCAGCCACAATAGCAACCTAGTCAGGTGCCACCACAGCTTCAAAAGCTGCATTGGCAACAAAGGCTGCCCATGTCATAGAAAAAACAGCCATCTCAACCATTGCAAGATCAAGGGCACGCCCATGCTTCCTCTCCAAGCGCTACACCCACTCTGAGACCTACCCAGCCATCACCTCCACTGCCGCAACAACCACTACTTCAAACTCTTGCTCAGGTCAGTGCCACCACTACCACCCCAACTCCTAACACCACTCGATGCCATGATGACAAGCCTTCAACTTGACGCATCGTGTTGGCACGTCGCCAGTGGTCGTCGTGACCCTCTCCTCCATCTCCACTTCCTAGTCCATCGCCACCATTCGACAGCCCATCCGCTACCCCTATTTTCGTTCAAACACCACCCTCACCACCATCACCTAAATCATCTAACCCATCACCTTCACCTCCACCTACGCTTGAGCCTGAGCAAGCTCCACCTCCACCTGCGCCTACATTCGAGCCAACTCTGTCCACTTCCAAGCCAGAGGAAGAGCTCACCACACCCGAACCCATCATTGCCATCACCTATCCACTATCACCTACCATACCCCTTGAACCCTCCATACCCACCGAACCTGCCACCATCTCCACACCACAATCCATCCAACAGAGCAGGTGCGCGCTTCTAAAGATGCACCCTAGATCGGCTTCCCAGGAGCAAAGTGAACCGAGTGAGGAAAACCCAGTGTTGGTCATGCATGTCGATCTTCATTGTTATATCAGTAGCATGCCGGTCAGTGTCCTTGTTTCCAGGATATTTGGGAAGACTGAGCCTTCACCTCCGAAGATGGTTATCAACAAGGGTTCCCACGAGCTAGTGTCGGTCAAATCAAAAGCAAGGTCGGCAGTAGTTACATTGCTTATCTGAAAAAGTATCGCCCATGTCCTCATCACTCCTCGCTCGGTTGTAATTCAAATGACCGGTCAAAAGGAGGGATTCTCAACACACGTAGAGCTAACACATGCCACTGCAAAAGCTATGATGGATTTTTTGCTCAAGGGCAAGTTGTGTCAACCCTTGGTGGAAGCTCTTAACATCATGAACGCTTCATCTAAACTGGCCACCCAAGGGGCAGATGGCCATGTTACCAAGCATGCCCAAGCCTTATGACATCTCACCTCAGCCCTTAAGGGGTAAACAACTGCACTGCCTAGCACTTTCAAGACTATTCAAAAGGCTCATCACACGGTGCCTCAACTATTCACAAAGCAAGCTACCGTGTCGATGCCATTGAAAACTATCTCGAAGGCTCTCCATGCCCTATTTCAGCCTAGCCAGGGGCAAATTATCATACCATCAAGAACACTCAAAGTCATTCCAAGAGTCATGTACAATTTATCTTAACCTGTT
This sequence comes from Amorphophallus konjac, assembly GCA_022559845.1. Taxonomy (NCBI): domain Eukaryota; kingdom Viridiplantae; phylum Streptophyta; class Magnoliopsida; order Alismatales; family Araceae; genus Amorphophallus; species Amorphophallus konjac. Next base: position 159,111,215 of record CM040121.1, read on the forward strand.
AGTCAACTGGCCATGCTTGCACCACAAGTTAATCTCCCAAGAGTTCGCCTTCTTCGTCTATCAAAGTAGCTAATCTTTATGCCTGACTGTCAGGTGAAATAGCTGGATATTAAGCTTCTCACACCAAAGGTTACACTCCCATGGTCTAATATTCCTTACTCATCAAGGGGGCTATTTTACATGCCAAGGAAGCTATCTTGTGTCAACTTTCCTACACCACAAGCGAAACTGCTGAGTGTTTGCCCTGCCTACTTGCTGAAGGAATTGTTGTTCATCTTTAAATGTTCAAGGGATGTTATTGACACCGAGGATCTATCAAATGAGAGCCTAAAGCAGTAACTACACTGACTAAGCCAATTGACGAGAAAGCTTTATGGTACCAAAGGAGAGCAAGGTCATCTGCTGCTTAGGCTCGCAATCTCAGGAGGCATGCAAAGCCAAAGAGACAAGATGTCACCATAAAGGTTAAGCAGCCGCGTCACGAGAGCACATCTGCTAAGAAAAGGAAAAGGTGTGAATCCAGGTTAATGGTCAAAGGGTCCCGGGTTGAAGTTTCCTTCGTTACTCCATCCCCTCCTGATTTCACTATATCATCATTCTTGTTGTTAGTCAATTACTTTTTATGGGCCATCCACTAGCTAAGAAGGAATTTTCCATCTTCTGATTCTGGGTCGCCAAGTTTGTCCTCTTCTCATGATCTTCATCTACTTCTTCCTCTGGAACCTCTGGATTCTCCTAATTTCAAACTATCATCCAATTCTCCTCTTCTTCCGAAGCCTCCGGAGCCTTCTACCCTTGATTTTTCATCCCCTTATCTCCTTCTTCCTCCAGAGCCTATGAATCTTCCTAAAACCCCATCATCATCCAATCCTCTTCCTCCATATCCTTCTTCTTTTAAATCCGATTCTCTTCCTTCGGATTCACCTAGCTCTGAATCACCATCCAATCCTTCTCCTCCTCCGGAACCTCCAGATGCCCCACTCTCTATCTACCAGTTCATCCCCATGACACCACCCAATCTCGGGCCAGACCTGATTCCTCCTAAATCATCTGATCAAGGCCTCTGCCCTTTCTCTTGCTGTTTCTGAGGCTTTAGTCCTCACTAACATCCCTTTCTTTTTGCTTCTTCTATAGACCAGTCATTGTACTCAGGGTTTCTATACCCTTGCGAAGGAGTTCTAGCCCTCGCCTCTTTTCTTTTTTTCCTTCTTCGTCTAGGTCTAGTCTTGTCCATCACTCCATCGTGTTAAGCCACCTCAGATCTTTCTTATCCTTTCATTCTCTATCATGTCTAGTCAAGTGCGGAATACAAAGCTCGTGATGATCAAGGTCACTACAGGCAATTACTTCCACAACGAAGAGTTGCAAGGTACTTTATTTGCGTAAGAATATGATGCTATTTTTCTTACTTCATTTATCTTTGCGCATATGTTGCAAGCGAGGCATCTCTAAGATGATTGTAAGTGGTAGTATAGGAGTCTTGTCTTAAGTTTTATTCTGGTCAAAATTAGCCCTAGGTTTTGTTTAAGTTTGCTTCTACAGCACTTCGGCTATGATAACTTCGCACTGGGAGTCCAAAATTTCCACTCCAGTCATTAAGGGCGACCCTGAGCATGGACATCACACACTTCACGGTAACCTTAGCTATCTACCTTGAAAAATATCGTTGCCACTTTGACCATACTTAAGGATGTACGAAGGTCCTTTCTCTTCTCCACTAGACCAAGTGTAGGGACAAGAGGTGGAATGGGCAAGAGAACCAACCTAACCACTCCCCGACAATAGGAAGTCTCAAATAGGGGCAGTCAAACATGACCTATAAAAATATCATGCAAAATCAGTCAAATGCAAGCAATGAAAAAAAAATACACAAAAGAGAAAAATAGAACAGACATGCCAAGAGTAACAATATAGTTACTCACGGAATGTCATGAGTCTAATTGTATGCATGTCTCCAAATGAAAAATGGGTCAAAAGAAAGATAAAAATCCCCGGCGCAGCAGACTGAATCTGTAGGGGTAGTTGTTGGCGACCGAGGGGGAGTCACTTGTCGTTTTATCCTCGCGGCGGGGGTGTAGACTCGCCTTTTACGGAAGGTCGAGATAGGTTGACTGGGCACGCAGGGATTCCGGGGGTATTGAGAAGAAGGCAGAGAGAATGATAGGAACGCACTGGCAGGGATGGCGTATGGTTCATCATTCTGGGAGACTGGGACATGGATGGAAGGGTGGAATGCGGGCGTGCCAGTCGATTTCTCAACGATCACCTATGGAACCAAGGATTCACCGGGGAAGCGTCGCCAGGACGCGGCACGTGGCTCGAGAGATCGGGCGACACGTGGATAAAAGGGGTTCCATGGGTGTGAGTGCGCAGGCGATTATGGGGATTCATGTACTGGACGTCTTTCCCCATCGGCCGCAAGCAACTGGTGTTTATTTTACATCGGATTGAATCGGAATACCTTTGTTTCTTCTGCCAAAGAGAGAGTCAGGGACCTTAGTAGCCGCAACGTCGGGAGGGTTTAGTCCGTACAACAGCGATAGGGTAACAGCAACACAACAGGGATAACTGGGGGCAGAGAGACTGGTTCCAGCGAGGAGGGGGATCCGCTCCCTGACTGGATTACATGACTTATATGCCATGAAAGGCATTTATATGGGGGCATGAGAGCCCGATTACAATTGCTTGCAAGTCACGGGACAATTCCGTCATTCATGATGATCCCCGGGTCATTGCGTTATTGTGCGGGTATTTCTGTATATGTATATAGTGTCCGTCAGAGGACCTGTGACTCAGTAGGATGGCGCCTGAGGGGCGTCACACTATATTCCTGACATGAAATAGTGTCGAGGTCGGGGCAGTAGGGGTGCCGTAGGCACCATTGTGCTGGGGAAATTGAGTGGTCGGATGCCGCAGGCCCCGATGTGACTGGAGTAGCTGGCAATCGGGTGCCGGGGGCACCGTTGTGACTGGAGTTGTTGAGTGGTCGGGTGCCGCGGGCCCCGATGTGACTGGAGTAGCTGGCAGTCGGGTGCCGGGGGCACCGTTATGACTGGAGTTGTTGAGTGGTCGGGTGCCGGGGACACCGTTGTGACTAGAGTGACTGGCAGTCGGGTGCCGGGGGCACCGTTGTGACTGAGTTGTTGAGCTGTCAGGCGCCGGGGGCACCGTTGTGACTGGCGTAGCTGGCAGTCGGGTGCCGAGGGCACCGTTGTGACTGAAGTTGTAGGCAGTCGGGTGCTGGGAGCACCGTTGTGACTGAAGTAGCTGGCAGTCAGGTGCCGAGTCACCGTTGTGACTGGAGTTGTTGAGCGGTCGGGTGCCGGGGGCCCCGATGTGACTGGAGTAGCTGGCAGTCGGGTGCAGGGGGCACCATTCTGACTGGAGGAGGCGGGGCACCGAGAGACCTCGATGGTCGTGCTCAGGGCCTGATGTGACTGGCAGTCGGGTACTGGAGGCACCATTGTGACTGAAGAAGGCGGGCGTCAGGAGACCTCGATGGTCGTGCTCGGGGCCCGGTGTGACTGGCAGTGGCCTGACACTTCATCTTGCGCCAGGACTTGTAAAGTATGCCCATTGTCCGGGTAACGGCACTGAGGGCATGATCATCGAGGTAAGGCCGAACATGGTGCTTTTATTAAGCGGCATCAGGGTCATGCACGACTATCGTGGCAGAATCGGGCAGAGTGCTTTCACCAAGCAAGATCTGGGGTCGTGCAAGATTATCGAGATGACATATCACAACAGGGGGCCGGAGGTGAGTGTTTGGGCTAGACGCCGTATGAGGGATGCTCATGCGGCATGCCCTCGGCGTGAGCCTAGCAAACACACACACAAATCTCCCGGAGACAGGCGTTTGGGCTAGACGCCGTATGAGGGATGCACATGCGGCATGCCCTCGGAGTGAGCCTGGCAAACACACACAATTCTCCTTAGCGCGCCCTTGTAGTCCGGGGTTGAGCTCCTTGCATTGATGCTTGATGCATTTGGTGCTTCATCCATGCCATTTGGGCTCCCAAAGGGTGGGCTTTTATAGTGGAAGGTGAAGGGTCACAGGGGGTTTACGCGGACCAGCTAAGGGGGGTGAGCTGGTCCGCGTAAACCCAAGTGAATAGTGTCATTGGGAGTTACACGGGTTGAGAGAGGGGGAAGGGGTTTACGCGGACCAGCTAGGGGGCCTGAGCTGGTCCACGTAAACCCCCCCTTGGATGGGGGTTTACGCGGACCAGCCAGGGGGCCCTGGCTAGTCCGCCTAAACCCCCCCAAGGGGTTTTAGGCGGGTTCGCTCCGGTCATTTCTTTCTTTTTTTTGAAAAATTAAATTTTTTAATTGAATGGGGGTATAGGCGGACCAGCCAGGGGCCTGGCTGGTCCGCCTAAACCCCCCCCCCCAAGGGGGTTTAGGCAGGTTTGACCACGGGTAGGACTGGGGGTTTTACTGGGGATTGACTGAGGGTTTGTCTGAGGGTTGACTACGGGTTTGACCGAAGGTCTGACTGGGGTCTGAATGGGGTTTGACTGAGGGTTGACTGAGGGTGGACTGAGGGGCGACTTAGAGTTGGCTGGGGGTTTGACTGAGGGTTGACTGAGGGTTTGACTGGGGGTTGACTGAGGGTTTGACTGATGGTTTGACTGATGGTTTGACTGAGGGTTGACTGATGGTTTGACTGAGGGTTTGACTGAGGGTTGACTGGGGGTTTGACTGAGGGTTTGACTGAGGGTTGATTGAGGGTTTGATTGGGAGTTTGACTGAGGGTTGATTGGGGGTTGTCTGAGGGTTTGACTGAGGGTTGACTGAGGGTTGACTGAGGGTTTGACTGAGTGTTTGACTAGGGGTTGACTGAGGGTTTGACTAGGGTTTGACTAGCTATAAACAGGTCGATCCGCGTGCGAGGCCGCACGATGGTGGTGCATGAGGCGGTGGGTTACTAAGAGTCCCGAGTTGAGCTCTGACTTGCTGTAGAGTGGCTGGAACATACGTGCCCATCAGGTGCTCGGGGAAATTCCTGACACGCGTGTGTGGGCTGTATGAGGGCGCTAGGAGCTCCTGAAGCATGTGGTTGGCCCAGTCAGGCCTTCCTTTGACTTCAGAGGGCTGGGGAAAGGCGACTCGAGGATAGACCATGATCAATTGCTGGGTGCCACATGACATGGCTTGTAGTCAGGGTGCCCCCGGGTCGGCTCGGGTAGCTATGTTGAACGCGGGCAAACCCGCAAACTTAGTGATCGGGGGTGGACCCGATCGATCGTTGATGTTGCCGTGGGTCACGGCTAGCTGGTTAGGACCCTCGGTTGGGCCCGGTGACTGGGGCGTCGACATGACGATGCAGTTGGTCTGGTGATCGAGGTAACCCTCGCTCCCTGGCGAAGAGCCGTATAAAGCGGCAGGCCGTTTCGAGTCCCGAGTTAACTTGGTTGTTGAAGCGTCGGCAGTGTGATACCGTATGCAGAGTGTCCGGGGGTGATCCCCGAATCTTTACAGAGTGCCGTAAGGTACAACATGTTGTCCCGAATCCCGAAATCGACCCGGTTGTCGAGAAATTGGCTAGCATAGTGCTATTTGCTCGGGGTCGATGCCAGGTTGTTATGTTACGATGCTTGACCCGACGACACGTCTCGATTTCCAAACACAACTCGACTGGTAGAGCAACTTTGGCAATGTGCCGTTTTGCTCCATTTATGGAGTATTTCCCTATGCTTAATCCTTGATTAATTCGAGAAAATAAGCCGGTGCCAACAAATGCCCCCCACGGGGCGTGCGTCGGAGGTGAAGACGATGGTGTGCGGCCCGTGCGCCTTTCAAGCTTGATTTCTCTTGACCTTATTGGCGTGTGGGAGTTACTTGTTCTGAGGTTTGACGCTCCCGTTGTGATCTTTCATCCGACGGTGGTACGTTTGTAGGAGACTGCTAAGTCCGAGAGGTTGTAGAGCTGGATTTCATAGGGATTTGAGTGGCTGGATACACGCGTGGTGCTTGAAGTTGTAGCCCGCTATCCGTGACTTGGGAATTCTATTCCCGTTTGTCTCGCGTGTCGGGCATGTAGCAGAGGTGTGCAGGGCCCGCATCACGGGATTAATCAGGTCTGGACGCCGAACTCTCCATACAGGTGGTTGCCTCGGCGGTTGATGGTGTGCCTGGGCTGGACACCAATGCCGATGGCGAAGAGAGGCCAGGGGAGCCTAGTGTAACAATGCTTCTTGCTTTGTTGCCTATGTCTGGGGCCTGCCTTGCGCAGCGGGCTTTGTTGGTTTGCTGAGGAGAGGCGGCTTAGTGGAAAGGACCCTCCCCCATTAGAAATCTGAGACAGGGGGAGGCCAGGACTGTCGAGTCCATCACGCCTCGTAGGGTGGCTGGCGAGTGGTGGGAGACCCCTTGTGGCTCCCTATTCATTATTTGAGATTGCACTGGCGGGAGTCATGTCTTGCCCTCGGAGGTGGACTTGTAGACTGAGATTTGTGTTTTCTCAGGTTTTCCACCTTGTCTGAGTCGAGGAGTGCCCTGAGTTTTTTTCACTCCTGGGCCTGTTCTCTTGTGAGCGTGACTGTAGCTGACGATGCTGTGTACGGGGGTTCGAGACTTCCCTATCTTGGGAATTGGAGGGCCACCCATCCCTCGGCCCTTGGGATTGTTGGCTGGCGACAAGATGACCGCCGCTCTGACCGGGGCTTTGTGGCGAAGCCTGTGGTCGTTCGTTAGCAGCCTACCACTACTGTGGTGGTTGATTCTTCTTGTGGGATGCCGATATCGTCTGTTGACCGCACATGGGGGCGCATTTGCCAAGCTTGGCGCCCACCGTCCTATGGGACGGGCTGGTCACACCTCTGAAGCATTGTAGCTGGAGTTGTGTTGAAGGGCACTTGCAAATTGTCAAGTTATGATGCTGGAGGCCACTTTGTCATGGCTGGATGTGATTGGGACTATAGCTGGTGGGTCAGGGGTTACAGGGGAACTAAGATTATAATAGGGCTTTGAAGTTGAGAGATTCCAGCTCCTGCCAGGGCCGCCATTGCACGGCCGAAGTGGCAGGGACCGGTTGGTTGGCTGGTGGTGTCAGGGAATCCGGAGAGGTCGGAGTAATAGGGGGATGGATGATGTTAACTGAGAAGTGGGCAGCTGCGGAGTAGCCACGGGGACCACACCCAAGAAGTAGGGTGATCCGTCGACTGGGGCGAAGCTGCCGAAGAGAATCGGTGTCGTAGGTGTGTTGGTCTGATGCTGCTGGAGGCAAGATTCGGTGAGACATGTTGGCCTAGTGTTGCTGGGGATCAACCTCGACAAGGTATCTTGGCTTGATGTTACTGGAGGCCAGCCTCGGCGAGGCGTCTTGGTCTGAAGTTACTAAAGACCTATCTCGGTAAGACATCTTGGTTTGAGGTTGCTGGAGACCTGTCTCGATTAGGCAACTTGGTCTGGAGTTATTGGAGACCTGCCTCAGCGAGGCGTCTTGGTCTGAAGTTGCTGGAGACCTGCCTCGGCGAGGCGTCTTGGTCTGAAATTGCTGAAGACCTGCCTCGGCGAGGTGTCTTGGTTTGCGATTGCTGGAGACCTGCCTCGTGAAACGTCTTGGTCTGGAGTTGCTGGATTTGCCCCCAGAGAGGGGTGTTGGCTTGGAATAGTATTCAACTGATCCTCACGGGGTATAGCCAAATGTTGATGCTGCTGGCTAACTGTCATGGTGAAATAGCCGAAGTCGAGGTCGTCCGACCCTTTAGAAAGTACAATGACCACAAAATGATGTTAGACACACAATCATCATAGCATGGTGGATAGTACCTATTAGTGTGCTGGTTGACCACCGAGGTGTATTGACTAGGAAGTCCACTCGGCTGATTGCTGAGGTAAATTGACTGGGGAGCCTTGATCGGCTGATTGTTGAGGTATGTTGAATGGGATCCCCGATCGGCTAGCCACTGGCGTGTCACTGAAGGGATTGTTGCTGGCCGACCATTGAGGTGTAATGATCGGAGTGTGTGATAGACCGACCCTCGGGGGTGCGTTGGTCTAGGGTTGCTGTAGACTGCCCTTCGAGGCGTGCTAGTCTGTAAGGTGTCTGGATTTGTTCAAATGGTTGTTGTTATAGATCCGCCTGGCTAAGTCATGTTGGTCTACTGATGGAAACTGGAGGTCCGAGGCTGGAGACTGGAAGGCAAAGATTGGATGCTAAGACTGGAGATTGTGACCCAGATATGGGAAACTAAGTACTAGGGCTGGAGACTGGGAACCAAGAACTGGACATCGGGACTGGATACCGGGACTGGAGACTAGAATCTAGCCACTAAGTGCTGGGATGGAAGGCTGGGATAGGGAACTGGATGTTGGATATGGCGATTGGTAACTGGATACTGGACGCTGGGACTGGAGGCCTGCCCCTATGAGGCATGCTAGGCCATCGCTGGAAAACGGAATTAGAAACGGGAAATAGGAAATTAGATGCTGGGAACTGGGCAATGGAATCGGAGGCCGGAACTGGAAGCCGGAAGCGGAGTACTTGATGTGACACAACCTAAGACTTAGGCAAGCAAGCACATTCATAATCAAAAGGGCCAATTTTGGGCCACCGCTCTCCGACACTCACCCAAGCCCGGGGTGATTTGGCGATGCCAAGTGGAGGATGTGGGGTTGGGCCCTTGCTGGTAGAGGGCCAGCAAGGCCAAGATTTGATTCCCGATGGATGTGGAAGCCCAATTCGATGGGGCCGACAAAGTGCCGAAGGCACCGATTGCACTTATTCCCACGGTGATCACTCAAGGCAACGGGGCTTGAGGATCGAGCTCTCACTCGCATAACCAGCGGAACTAGAACTAATATTGAAAGACAAGCACTAAATGGAGTGAGGTGTGAGCACTTACTCGACCAGTTTGAAGAAACCAGTCTCGCTCGGAGACGAGGGCGAGCGGGGAGGCGAGTGGATCCCCACACGCCGTGGCGGTGTAGCTTGACTTGCCCAAATAAGTTACAACACTACACCTCTCGCAGGAGGGGGACCTTGGGGTGGGGGTTAATGGATTACAACCAAAACTACCTCCGCACAGGGAGGGGCCTTCAGCCGGCCAAGCGGGGAGGGGAAACTAGGGTTAAAAGTAATGAAGAGGTGAAGACACCGGTTCTGCCTACTCTCTCTGAACAGGGACAGATAGTCGATGTTGCTGCTGCAGAACTTGCTCAAGAATTTTTCTGAAGACGGGACCTATGGGAAACTCTTCGGGACTGGTACTATAACACCTCTGAATTTTGTTGATTTCTTCTGGAGCCGCTGCTGACCTGGGTGGAGGTTCGAACAGAGCATCAGATCCTTGGACTGGCAGCTTTAGACTTCTAACAGCAGGTTGCAGAGGACGTCCCGACAGCTCCCAAACTCGGAATCAAGCACCGTCAGAGTCATTGGAACCGTGGATGAGTCCTCTTCGCAGAAAAACTGACAGGGAAGCCAAAAGATGCCGGAGAAGACTTGGAGGCTCTGAACAAGGATGACTGGTCGATGCAGACTGTGGGTAGCAGAACGGCGCATCTGATGGAGAAAAATGATAACTCTATTTCACGAATGCCGATTGAAGTTCTATTTCTTGATTCTAAAAGTAGACAAGGCGATGAAGAACTTTGCAGAAGAGCTCTCGAACTGATTCTTCTGGGGTTTGTCGTGGCAGAGCTTCTACTCAGGATCAGGTCTTCAGCAGAGGCACCACTGCGCAGCTGTGGGAGGATGGAGCTCCCGGGCAGCACACAACTCGGATGAAGTTGAAACCACTTCTGTTACGAAGGAGACTGGTAGACGCTTCCAACGATAGTTTTTGGGTCTTCAAACTCGTCCGGAGGAAGTCATGGTGGCCTCTGCAGGTTGCTGGTTCACCTGTAACTTCTGAACTGATAGCAGCAACCTAGGTATAGCTTCTAATGAATAGAGAAGAAGAAGGAGAAGGGGGCATATGGTTAAGGGAGAGATGAATCAGGGGTGGATGGGTATGGAGGGGAGTTGTGGAAGGTGGCTAAGGGTAGTGGAGGGGCTGGAGGAGGAGGTGGCGCAAGGAGGTGTTCTGGTTCAGCCTAAGGGGAGGGTGAGAGGAGGGTGGAGGGTGAAGGGGAGGAAGGGGGCGAACCTAGCCTAATGGAAGGGAGTGGGGCGGCCAAAACAAGTGGAGGGAAGGGCTTTTCAAATTTGAAATGGCCTAGGAAGTTGAGGAATTATGTGGGGAAGAGGGGTGAGTGTGTTGGAATGGGGAAGATATTGTTGGAATGGGGTAGATAGTGTTGGAATGGGGGAATGCTACCTTGGAACTCGGGGGGTGGAGTAATGGTGGCTATGGGAAGTGGAGGGACTTTAATGGGGTAGGTGGGGGTTGGAAGTTGGGAGGGGGGAGGAGGAGAGAGAGAAAGGGGCGAACCCCTTAGTGGAGGAGAGAGAGGAGAGAGAAGAAGGGGGGTGGGGACTCTCTCACCCTAGGGCTTCTCACCCAATTGGATTCTCTCCATTAAACTAAGTTTTGAACTCTCAAATGGCATTTTTCATTGATTGATTCATTAGTTCAAATGGAGGAAATGGGGTCCTATATATAGGCAACCCACATTTCTACAAAAGACCCTGACAAAAGACTCAATGACAAATAACCGAGGGGGTAGGGGGTGAACTTGGGCCAAACCCAATGAATTGGGCCCAATAACCAACTAAACAACATAATGACTCTCAAACTTAGGGAAATAAGCACAAGACCTAGGGACATGACTCAAGTAAAATAAAAATTACATCAAATGACTCAAATAAAAAATTACATAGGACTCAAAATTAGATAACTAGATCATGCCGGATGCAACCGGGGCGAGGAGACGAGCTGTGGACGCGGGCATGGGAGGTGATGTCCTCATCATACTCCCGGGGTGCAGAGAACTCAACTCTGTCGAGTAAGTGTCCTTCCCTCCTCGGAGGGTGTAGAAGTGGTACTACCCTCAGGTCTTCCGAATGAGACCGATCCATCCACCTGCCGAGATAGCGCTCGTATACCTTGCTCCTGTTGGTTGTGACTTGTTCATCCAATATTCGTTCAATGCGCTCACGCTGGGCTCTCTTGGCTGGTGGTCTCTCCTCACGGGTGGGTGCTCTCTCAACAGAGGGAATAGGCTCAATATCCTCACTAGGTACCACCGTGGGTCCCTTATAAGGCACTAGGTCGGCTACATTGAATGTGGGACTCACTCCATGCTCCTCGGGGAGATCTAACTCATAGGCATTAGCGCCAATGCGCCTCAGGACCTGGAAGGGACCAGCCCCACATAGCCTCAATTTGGAGATGACTCCCGGGGAGAGCCTCTCCTTCCTCACCATCACAAAGTCACCCATGTGGAATTCTTGGTGACGCCGATGAGAGTCGGCCAACCTTTTATCAGTCATATTCTTCTTGCTAATGTGCTTACGGATCTCATCATGCAATGTTGTGAATGCAGACATTCTAGGGGTGATGGGTGGACCTGGGCAACCAAAAGTAGACCTATCATGTAATGAGGGAGTGTAGTCTTTGGTCAGCCTAGGTGGGCCAGGGCACCCGTAGGTGGCCCTATCATGTAAATTGGTGGTAAATATCGGGGGACTTGGACATCCATAGATGTCTTTGACATGCTTAAGACCCATGATGAATGAGGGTGGACCATGACATCTGAATATGGACCACTCATACTTTCTACTTGACATGTGGGTGATATGAATGAATGGACCCAACATAATGTTCATGCCAAGGGGTTTGGTAAGCCTAGACACATGCATGTTTTTTCCAAAGGTGACTTCCATGTGTATAGGTGTGGGACAACCTTTGAACTCCCATTGGAAAGGATCGAATGGATCTAAGAAGGTGGTCGTCATGGGGTGGGGCACAACCTTATTACCTAGGGATATGTGACCCAGGGTCATGGCTCCCAAGGTGTAACCTGGATCTAGGATGAGGTGGATTGGGTCGAACATGGTGGGTTGGGATAGGGAAAGGTGGGTGGTGGATAAGGTGGTTGGGTCCCATGGGTTCTTTGACCCCCATTGGAAGGGATCAAAGGGATCATAAAAAGGGTTATCGAGGGGGAGGGGCCCTATGTCCTCAAGATCCTCAAGTGGTGGTGGGTCATCCTCCTCTAATGAGATAATTGGGCCGAAGTTCTTTGTGAGTGGGTCGACCATGAGGGAAGGACTTGACTTTCCACCCAATATAAGAAGCTCCAAATTGAGGAGAAGGTCGGGCTCCTCGGGTGTGGGGAGGAATAGAAGGAGGTCACTAGTGTAGCATCCAATGGTGCAAACCGAGGTGATAGACCCGACACAAAGGTGTAGGAGGTCAAGGCTCCTACATTGGTGGGCCATGGGGGTCAACAAGCCGGTCAACTCATATTGCCAAGCTAAGCCCTTAAGAAGGTCCTCTAAGGTTTCCACTTGGTAGGATGTTTGGATTATGGTGTGATAGGAGGAGATGTGCACTATGGGAAGGTTTTCCTTTATGGGAAGGCAATCGTGGGCCGTGATCTCTCTTATTGGGCTCTTCTTTAGCCAACTAATAAGGGGTTCCTCTAAGATGAGTTTGGCCCTAACTAGAGAGGGTGGCGTAAGGTGACGGTCACCATGTGATGCTTCTTCTTCTTCTTGGTCATGGGTTTCCTCCAAGGTAGGGAGTGGGTTTGGAGTGTTCACCACTATTGGATCGGGTATGGGTTCCTTCTCTAAGGTGGTGAGAGGGTCTTTTGGTGGTATGGTGATGAGGGTTGGTTTATGGCGCACCCGGGGTGAAAGGTAAAGGGAAGCTTGGTTTGGGATAGGGATGGGAAGTAGTGGGGGACTAGGACATGGGAGTTTTGGGGGAGGGAGTGAGAGATGGGTTGGTTGGGGTGGCTTGGGTTGGCCGATCTTGGGGGGAGTGTCCCTTATAGGGAAAAATGGAGGGGTAGTGGTGGTCCTTATTGGGGAAACTTGGTCAGTTAGGGGTCTCTTCCCCTTAGGATCGGCCAGTTGTGAGGGGTTGGAGGTGGGGGCCAATTGGGTTTGGATAGTGAGGTTTGTGGAAGGAGGTTTTGGTTGGGGTGTGGGGATCCTCATGGGATTTGGTGGAGAGGTGGATGCTTGGTTTATTTGGGTCTTAAGGGAGAGGACTTGGTCGCGAAGTGTAGTTATGATGGTTGAGAGGTGATTTGTTGGGAGTGGTGGGGGTGGAGACCAAAGGTCGGTCTTAAGTTGGCCGGGTGGGGATGGAGGAGTGGTAGTGCTCCTCGGGTTAGGGGTGCTTGAGTAGGAGGGGTGAGAATGTTTGGGGATGTAGATCTTTCTAAGTTCTTTCTTCATCTCTTCCCATGAGGAGATGGGCTCTTGCCCCCTAACCCTTCTTAATCCCTCTATGTGTTCCCACTTACTCTTGGCTTGACCCCGAAGTCGTCCCTTGGCCTTTCGGACTCTCGCCGGTCCATATACCCAAGTCTTTTCGAAGTACTTTTCTATGGTAGCCTCCCACCTAAGATAGTCACTAGAATGTGATCCGTCAAAGGTAATATCCCTATCTAGGATGAAGTCCATGGGTGGCGAGTAGGCTAAGTAGGAGGTGGCCATGAAGATCGGGGGGATAAATGCAAGGGTCGGACTGATGAAGACTCTAATGCAAACGTGCCCTAGGACTTGACTTGATAGAGACAAGTCAATAACCTGGCTCTGATACCAATTGATGTGACACAACCTAAGACTTAGGCAAGCAAGCACATTCACAATCAAAAGGGCAAATTTTGGGCCGCCGCTCTCCGGTCACTCACCCAAGCCCGGGGTGATTTGGCGATGCCAAGTGGAGGATGTGGGGTTGGGCCCTTGCTGGTAGAGGGCCAGCAAGGTCAAGGTTTGATTCCCGATGGATGTGGAAGCCCAATTCGATGGGGCCGACAAAGTACCGAAGGCACCGGTTGCACTTATTCCCACGGTGATCACTCAAGGTAACGGGGCTTGAGGATCGAGCTCTCACTCGCATAACCAGCGGAACTAGAACTAATATTGAAAGACAAGCACTAAATGGAGTGAGGTGTGAGCACTTACTCGACCGGTTTGAAGAAACCGGTCCCGCTCGGAGACGAGGGCGAGCGGGGAGGCGAGTGGATCCCCACACGCCGCGGCGGTGTAGCTTGACCTGCCCAAATAAGTTACAACACTACACCTCCCACAGGAGGGGGACCTTGGGGTGGGGGTTAATGGATTACAACTAAAACTAGCTCCGCACAGGGAGGGGCCTTCAGCCGGCCAAGCGGGGAGGGGAAACTAGGGTTAAAAGTAATGAAGAGGTGAAGACACCGGTTCTGCCTACTCTCTCTGAACAGGGACAGATAGTCGATGTTGCTGCTGCAGAACTTGCTCAAGAATTTTTCTGAAGGCGGGACCTGTGAGAAACTCTTCGGGATTGGTACTGGAACACCTCTGAATTTTGTTGATTTCTTATGGAGGTGGAGGTTCGAACAGAGCACCAGATCCTCGGACTGGCAGCTTCAGACTTCTAACAGCAGGTTGCAGAGGACGCCCCGACAGCTCCCAAACTCGGAATCAAGCACCGTCAGAGTCGTTGGAACCGTGGATGAGTCCTCTTCGCAGAAAAACTGACGGGGAAGCCAAAAGATGCCGAAGAAGACCTAGAGGCTCTGAACAAGGATGACTGGTCGGTGCAGACTGTGGGTAGCAGAATGACGCAGCTGAGGGAGAAAAATGATAACTCTGGTTCACGAATGCCGATTGAAGTTCCGTTTATTGATTCTGAAAGTAGACAAGGCGATGAAGAACTTTGCAGAAGAGCTCTCGAACTGATTCTTCTGGGGTTTATCGTGGAAGAGCTTCTACTCAGGATCAGGTCTTCAGCAGAGGCACCACTGCGCAGCTGTGGGAGGATGGAGCTCCCGGTCAGCACACAACTCAGATGAAGTCGAAACCACTTCTGTTGCGAAGGAGACTGGTAGAAGCTTCCAACGATAGTTTTTGGGTCTTCAAACTCATCCGGAGGAAGCCGTGGTGGCCTCTGCAAGCTGCTGGTTAACCTGCAACTTCTAAACTGCTAGCAGCAACCTAGGTATAGCTTCTAATGAATAGGGAAGAAGAAGGAGAAGGGGGCATATGGTTAAGGGGGAGATGAATAAGGGGTGGATGGGGATGGAGGGGAGTTGTGGAAGGTGGCTAAGGGTAGTGGAGGGGCTGGAGGAGGAGGTGGCGCAAGGAGGTGTTCTGGTTCAGCCTAAGGGGAGGGTGAGAGGAGGGTGGAGGGTGAAGGGGAGGAAGGGGGCAAACCTAGCCTAATGGAAGGGAGTGGGGCGGCCAAAACAAGTGGAGGGAAGGGCTTTTCAAATTTGAAATGGCCTAGGAAGTTGAGGAATTATGTGGGGAAGAGGGGTGAGTGTGTTGGAATGGGGAAGATATTGTTGGAATGGGGAAGATATTGTTGGAATGGGGGAATGCTACCTTGGAACTAGGGGGGGTGGAGTAATGGTGGCTATGGGAAGTGGAGGGACTTTAATGGGGTAGGTGGGGGTTGGAAGTTGGGAGGGAGGAGGAGGAGAGAGAGAAAGGGGCGAACCCCTTAGTGGAGGAGAGAGAGGAGAGAGAAGAAGGGGGTGGGGACTCTCTCACCCTAGGGCTTCTCACCCAATTGGATTCTCTCCATTAAACTAAGCTTTGAACTCTCAAATGTCATTTTTCATTGATTGATTCATTAGTTCAAATGGAGGAAATGGGGTCCTATATATAGGCAACCCACATTTCTACAAAAGACCCTGACAAAAGACTCAATGACAAATAACCGAGGGGGTAGGGGGTGAACTTGGGCCAAACCCAATGAATTGGGCCCAATAACCAACTAAACAACATAATGACTCTCAAACTTAGGGAAATAAGCACAAGACCTAGGGACATGACTCAAGTAAAATGAAAATTACATCAAATGACTCAAATAAAAAATTACATAGGACTCAAAATTAGATAACTAGATCATGCCGGATGCAACCGGGGCGAGGAGATGAGCTGTGGACGCAGGCATGGGAGGTGATGTCCTCATCAGTACTGGTGCTGGATACTGGGAATCGAGGTACTTGAATTGGATGTTGGAGGCTGGGTACTAGAACTAGACACTGGAAACTAGATACTAGAAGATGAATTTTAGAGCTGGGTATTAGACATTGAATACTGGAGGCTGGATACTGGAAGCTGGGTACTAGAAATTGGGTATTGGAAGCTAGATATCGAAGGCTGGGTGCTGGAGGCCTGCCTGAATGAGGCATGTTGGCCTGGATGACTGGAGACTGGAAGCTGGAGGACAATCAATAAGGCGGTGTTGACCCAGAGGACTGGGGACTGGAAGCTGTAAGCTGGAGGCTAACCCGTAAGGGTGTGTTGGCCTGTATTGCTGGTGACTGGAGGCTAGAGGCCGACCTGCGAGGGTGTTTTGGCCCACATCGCTGGGGACTGGAGGTCGACCCGTAAGGGTGTGTTGACCTATATCACTGGGGGCTGGGAGCTAGAGGCCGACCCGTGAGGGTGCTTCGGCCTATGTTGCTGGAGACTAGAAGCTGGAGCCCGACCCGAGAGGGTGTGTTGGCCTATGTTGCTGGAGTCTAGAAGCTGGAGGCCGGCCCGAAAGGGTGTGTTGCCCTATGTTGCTGGAGTCTGGAAGCTGGAGGCCGACCCGAAAGGGTGTGTTGGCCTATGTTGCTGGAGTCTGGAAACAGGAGGCTGATCCGAAAGGGTGTGTTGGCCTATGTTGCTGGTATTGTTTAGTCTGGGCAGTTGGAGTTGAGGTTGGCTGGCACGCTGTCATGGTGGCGTAGCCAGAGACCGGGACTGGGACTGGAGCTGGTCGACTGACCGTTGAGGTGTTGTAGCCAGATATTGGGACTGGTGACTGGAACTGGGCGGCTGGCCTGCGAAGGCATTGTAGCCGGATACTGGGACTGGTGACTGGAACTGGGCGGCTGGCCTGTGAAGGCATTGTAGCCGAAATTGGGACTGGTAACTGGGTGGCTGGCCTGTGAAGGCGTTGTAGCTGAAACTGGAACTGGGAGTTGGCGGCTGACCTGTAGATGCGTTGTAGCCGGGAACTGGAACTGGAAGCTGGCGGTTGGCCTATGGAGGCGTTGTAGTCGGGGCTGGAGCTGGTCAACTAACCGTGGAGGTGTATAGCCAAATACTGGAGCTGGAATTGGCGATGGCCGACCCTCGGGGGCGTAGTGGCCACCAGTGTTGTGGAGTGATACTGAGGTCACCGTTGGTGGGATGTCACAGTTGACGGCTTTCATCAGTGAGGAGTAGAGAGGGAGAGAGTTTTTTTTTTATTTTCTCTTTACCAACTCTACCGCCCTTGCGGGTTTTCGCCAGAGCTGGCCCCCTTTTGCTTTTTCCGGTGCGCCCTTGCGGGTTTTCACACCGAGGGATTTCTCGATTTTGCCTGAGGCGCCCTCTCGGGTTTTCACCTCAGCTGGGTTGGTGTCAATTTTTGCCCCCAGTCGCATCGTAGAGGGAGTTGACTAAGGCCGTCGGGGTATCTATATTTTTAACCCCATTTTTTTTGACCTGGGATCCTTGAGGTTGCCGTCTGTAGCATGCTGCTGTCAGGGGACGTGACTTGGAGTTTGTGTTGTTGATGGCTTGTCGCCGTCGTAGCCATGGTAGTGGCTTTGGCTGGTTACAGAGCAATATGAAGTTTGATTGGTGGTCTGGGAATCGGTGAGCCTTGGTGGCGTATTGCTGGAATCATGACTGGGATCTGGGAACTGGTATGCCTTTACGGCGTATTGCTGGAGTTATGACTGGGTTCATTGTGAGTTGCCCATGATGGGTAGGTGACTGGGAATTATGGGTTGATGGATCCTCATGATAGATGGATCGAAGGTTGTTGTGATGTAGGGGCCAACCGAGGTGGCGTGTAGGCTGAGGTTTGCTGGAATGAATAACTGGACTAATGCATGAATTGCTGGTGTATATGGGCCAATCGTGGAGGTGTGGGGCCAGAGGAAGTGTGAGCCAACTAGGGTGGTGTATGGCTAAATGGGGAGTGTAAGATCAATGAGCTAGCGAGATGTACTAGTCAGGGACTGGTATAGGCCACCATGGGGGGATCGGCCTGGGGAGATGGTTTAGGCCAAACATGATGGTATATGGCCGACAGGAAGGTGCAAGATTTATAAACTGGAGCAGGGGATTAGTCAGGGACTGGTGCAGGCCAACTAGCCGGGGATATGATTGCTGGAAGGTGGGTAGCTGGTTGTCCTAGATGGGAGAGAAGAAAAATTTTATTTTTATTCTCTTTACCAGCTCTGCCGCCCTTTCGGGTTTTCACCAGAGCTGGCCCCCTTTTACTTTTTCTGACGCGCCCTTGTGGGTTTTCGCATCGAGGGGTTACCCAATTTTGCCTGAGGTGCTCTTGCGAGTTTTCACCTCAACCGGGTTACTAGCCTTTTTACCCCCAGCCGCCTCCTTGAGAAAGAGGATGACTGAGTCCGCCGGGATATCTCTATTTTTAACCCCATTTGTTTTATTGTTTTTTTTGTTTTGGTTACCTGGGAGCCTCTTGGCTATGTCGTGACTGGCGCTGGGTGTCCTTAGCTTGCTACTGTCGAAGGACGCTGTTGGCGGGATCATTGTTGTTGATCCTCTGTGTTGATGCTGGATTTACTCGCTGGGGCTTGGCTAATCGCCGAGCACTCTGGAGCTTCATGTAGACCTTTACGCTGGCTGATCCGTGTAGCTTGCAGCTGGAGCTTGGACTGAAGCTTGAACAGATCGGCTTTGATGATGTAAAGGCTGAGTTTCTCGGTTGTGGTGGCGCATAGGCCAAGAATTGACGTAGGCTGACCAAAGAGGCATATTGGCCAAAGGTTAGGGATTTAACTGACTGAGAAGGTGTATCGGTGAGGAACTGGGTGATGTGTAGGCCAAGCATTGTGGTGTATTGGCCAGAGATCAGGTGTTGGATTGACTATGAAGGTGTTTAGTCAAGGGTATGCGTAGGTCGACTGTGAAGGAGGACGACCAAAGTGGAGGCTTAACCAGCTATGACGGCATATGGGTCAAGGGGGTAGCGGCAAACGGGGATAGTGTGAGACTAGGAGGAAACAGGTAGGTCGACTGTGATGGTGTATTGACCTGGATGCTGGGTGGTGACCAACCATGATGGTGTATCGGTCAAAGACTGAGTGTAGGCCGACAGGTGTGGTGTGATGGCTAGTAGAAGGTATACTGACCCATTATTGTGGTGGACCGGTCAGAGATTTAGGGGGAGGTGGTTGGTTGTTTTTAGAGAGAAAGAAAGATTTTTCTTTTTCTCTTTACCAGCTCTACCGCCCTTTTGGGTTTTCGCCAGAGCTGGCCCCCTTTTGCTTTTTCCGGTGCGCCCTTACGAGTTTTCACACCCAGGGGTAACCCGATTTTGCCTGAGGTGCCCTCGCGGGTTTTCACCTCAGCTGGGTTTGTGGCATTTTTACCTCCAGCCACCGCCTCATGGAGAGAGTGGCTGAGTCCGCCAGGGCATCTCTATTTTTAGCCCCTTTTTTGTTTTGTTTTTTGTTTTGTTTTTGATACCTGCGAGCCTTGCGGTTGTCGTCCTTAGCTTGTTGGTGTCAGGGGATGTTGCCCGGGGGTTGCGTCATTGGTGACTTGTTGGTGTTGTAGAAGCGACCGTGGATTGACCCTCGACCGAGTAGCTCGGGACTTCAGGGTGGATCCATAGACCGGCTGGTCTTTGCCGTAGGTGGCTGGGACTTTGACTGGGATCTGGGTGGCTTGACCTTATTGAACACGATGGCCGAAGACACGCTTGGACAGGGTGTCCGCCTGGGTGTTGCTACCCCTTGGGACATGGTAAATACCAAAGGGATAGACTTCCCGCCAGGATTTGCTGGTAGCCACCGGTGGGGGACCCGACGGAGCTTCGCCGGCGTCACCAGTTGGCGTTGGCAGGGATTCCACCGAGTCGTCAGCTGATGCATGTGGAGTTTCTTTGGAGCTACTGGGCGGGTGTCGGCGGGATTCACCCTCTTTCACTTTGCTGGCTCTTGAGCTTGGTACCATTCTGGTGAGTGGAGGGACCTCTTGACTGGGGACCTCCGAATGGGTTGGGCCTCTTTTTTAATGACCCATATTCATTCAAGGGAGGACGGATGCTCCTCCTTGGAGTTGCCCCCATTGTTTGGGCTTGGAAGGCTGGATACTGGACCGGGGTGATTGCTCCCAGTGTGATACTAGTGCATAGGCTTCTCTGAGCCTCACCTTGTCTTCTGGAGGCAGGGGTGGTGGCGATGGGTCACCCATTTTTACAGCCGCTATGGCACCCTTTTTTTTTACAGGGCCGAGGTTGACTCAGCACCAATGTGGTGGACCGAACGAACCCGATCCGGGGTTGTCTGGAGCATCACATTTCTGGTGAGTGTCGATGTAGTTGGAACTCGGGAGTGCAGTGCCCGAGCTGGGGCCGACAGAATGGTGACCTGGAACTTGGTGTTCACTTGGGCCGTCAGGATTGTTGCCGGAACCCGGGGTTCGTGACCCATGTTGTAACTGAGGATGTCAGAGGGATGGTGACCCAGAGCTTGACGCCCGTACTGGGTGTTGACGAAGCTAGTGCCCGAGGCTGAAAGCCTGTGTTGGGAGTTGATGAAGCTGGGATCTGGGACTAGAAACCCAAACTGAGTGCTTGACGACATTGGGTTCCAGAACTAGAAGCATGTCTTGAATATTGATGGTGATGGGACCCAAGACTGGATGTCGGTCTTGGGCATTGTCGAAACTGGAACCTGGGGCTGGAGGCCCGTCTCGGGTGCTGATGAAGCTAGGACCCGAGGCCGAATGCCTGTCTCAGGTGTCGATAAAGCCGGGACCCGGGGCTGAACGCCTGTCTTGGGTGTGGCTGAAACTGGGAACCGGGGCTGAACGCCCGGTCTTAGGTGTTGGTGGAACTGGATCCCAGGGCAGAACACCCGTCTTGGGTATTGATGGAACTGGATCCCAAGGCAGACAACCCGTCCTGGGTGTTGATGGAGCTAGAACCCGGGGCTGAACGCCCACCTTGGGTGTTGTTGGAGCCGGATCCCTGAGCTGGACGACCCCCTTTCTTTTTTGGTATTGCTGGAACTGGAACCTGGGGCTGAACGCCCGTCTTGGGTGCTGGGGATGTGGGAATACTGGGACCCAGGGTGGAGCGCCTCTCTTGGGTATTGATGTAGATGAGACCCGAGGCGGAAAGCCCTTCTTGGGTGTTGATGTAGTTGGGACCCGGGGTCAGAAGCCCGTCTCGGGTATTGATGTATCTGGGACCCGAGGCTGAAAGCCTGTCTCGGGTATTGATGTATCTGGGACCTAGGGCTGGAGGCCCATGTCGGGTGTTACTGGAGCTAGACCCCCGGGCTAGACACCCGTCTTGGGTGTTGCTGGAACTAAGACCTAGGGCTAGAAGCCCGTCGTGGGTGTTGCTGGAGCTGAGACCCAAGGCTAAGCGTCTGTGTTGGGTGTTGCTAGAGCTGAGACTCAGGGCTAGACGCCCATCATGGGTGTTGCTGGAACTGAGACCTAGGGCTAGACGCCCGTCTTGGGTGTTGCTGGAACTGAGACCCAGGGCTAGACGCCCGTCTTGGGTGTTGCTGGAGCTGAGGCCCAGGGCTAGACGCCCGTCTTAGGTGTTGCTGGAACTGAGACACAGGGCTAGACGCCCGTCTTGGGTGTTGCTGGAGCTGAGGCCCTGGGCTAGACGCCCGTCTTGGGTGTTGAGGTGGCCTTGTCCCGAAGAGGAAACCCTTTGCTAGGAGTTGGCATTGCTGGATCATTGGGCTACAGATCCCGTCGTAGAGCTGGGAGGCCAGGGGCCCAATGCGGAGAGTCCGCGTCGGGGACCGACCTTGATGAGACCCGGGGTCATCTACCCGAGCCAGATGCTGGGGAGCCTCGAACTCGGGGTTGAAAGCCCATATTGAGTGACGGATCGTCTGAGACTTGGGTCAGAAGGCCCGAATAAAACAGTGGGAGGCCATGACCCCGGGGTGGGAAACCCGTGCTGGGGGTAGGCTTGGCTGGGACTCAGAGCTGAGAGCCCGAGTGAGGTGCTGAGGAGCCGGGGACTCGGGGCAGAAAGCCCAGGTCGGGTGCTGGCGGAGCTAGGGACCCAGGGGTCTCTGTTCCTGGAGGAGCAGAGGAGCCAGCGGCCCGTATGGACAGTCGTCGGACTGGGCTGCTCGTCGGCTACGGCAATGGCGCCCGAACATCAGGGCGAGTCGAAAGTCGAGGCAGCGTTGCCGAACATGATTGGTGTTGCCAACCGTAGGTGCTCGGCATGGATGGCGATGACGATTAGACCGTAGGTCACTATCGCCACCGATTTGTTGTTGCTGTTGCTGGTGCCAGTTGGTCGTTCGCTGACGACCAGTTGCATGTTGCATGCTGGACAGGGGCCCTCCTCTTCCTCTTGTTGGGTTCGGTGCGTTCGATTCAGAGGGGGGGTGAATGAATCAGCCCTTTAGAAATTAATTTCACTCAATTAAAAATTCTTTCTAATACAAATAGAAGACTAATGAGCAATTGTGGAATAACAATGTCAAGGGACACTCAATACCACAGTCAAACACTCGATGTGCAATCAAGCCAAATCGCCCCGATGCATTCATCTAGCACCAATCAGATAGAGAAATCAAACCACAATGCAAGAGGGGTTTTTAGGTGGTTCGGTCGTCCAGACCTACATCCACCCCACACTCAACCCGAGTGTGGATTACTGCTGACTCACAGCTTGAACCGTTGGGCATCACAGCTTGCCTACAAACCGTTGAGCCTCACATCTTACTGTCCGAGGTATCCACCTCTCCCGCTGAGCAACACAGCTTGCTGTCCAGTGGAATCCACCACTACAACCGCTGGGGATTACAGCTTGAGCCGTCCAGAGGCAGCACCTCTGCAAACGCTGACTAACAGCTTGAAGAAAGGTATAAAATGGAAAATGAAAACATGAACCAAATAGCAACATAAAGTTGTAAATAAAGCACAAGAAATATAGCTCTCAAAGGAGCAGTTCTGGCTTGGATTTGATCCAAATGCCAGACACCCACTATCTCTCTCTCTTTCTCTGCTCGAGCTCTCTATCTCTCTCTTTCTCTTCTTTCTCTTCTGCTCTTCTTCTCTTTCTCTTTTTCTTCTATGCTCTTCTCTTCTTTCTATTTCTTCTTCTTCTCTTCACTCTGGATCGTGCAGGCTATCCTCTGCTTCTATTTCGATCACCTTATTCTGATGGAAGAGGCTTCATATATATATATACAGCAGCAGGAAGCAGATAGGGCGTGTGTCTTCCACATTTCCCGTCCAGAACTTTTGGCCACGTGTCATCTTCCTGTCAGCCCTTCCAGCCTCGGATCACGTGCCTTTCATTAAGCTCTGCAAAGAGTCCCTGTCAGACAGTCGAATAGGATTATCAGTTTAAGATAACAAACCTTGTACATACTCTGTAGGGAGTAATGTGCAGTGTGTAGACATTGCAATGTGTAGACTTTGAATCCCAGCATGCGACCTCAATGTACAGACATGCTGGATGCAATGTAGTATGCATATAGTGTAATGCATAGACTTATGAGTGTGTGCGACCAGACAGTGTGCAGACTTGCTATGGAAAGAAGCAAGGCAGACTGATGTATAGACATGCTCAACTCTATGGCGTGCAACTAAATGATGTACAGACTTGATGTTGGACCAACAAGACCATGTACAGACTTGACCAGCACAGAGACACTAAGTGAGACACTGATAGGCTGTATAGACTTCATACTCAGCTACGAACTGAACTGAAGAATGTATGGACTTGTGTTATGCAGACAGACAATGTATGGACTTGTGTTATGCAGTCAGACAGTGTATGGACTTGTGTTAACATGCTGGCAAACGGATGTACAGACTTTATTCATGCAAGCAAGACAGTGAGCATGCAGCACACAATGTGCAGACTTTATGCAATGCATGAAGAAACGATGCAATGTACAGACTTGAGAGTTGAAGCAAGCCAATGAGGAATGTATAGACTTTCACAATGTATGGACTTGCCAAAGGAGTGATGGCCGATGTACATACTTGAGCTAAGCAAGGTCTGTACAGACTTGAGAGTTCACAATGTATAGACTTAGGAGTGCAACATAGGTAAAGCTACTAATGTATAGACTTGCGAGTGCAACGTCGGTAAAACTCCCAATGTATAGACTTCCAATGCATGAAACACACGATGTACAGACTTGCTCCATTTTCAACAGATGAATGTATAGACTTGATTAGTGAGACACAAAGAGAGACGCTGAATGAGACGCTGAAGTCTGTATAGACTTTAACAGTGAATGCATGCTACAATGTATAGACATGTTGAGACGCAACATGAGACGATGCAATGTACAGACTTAGCAGCGTGCAGACAGACGACAGCCAAGATGATGTATAGACTTTACATCTTATGTGAGACGAACGATGTATAGACTTTGTAGCAAGAACTGTGCACATGCATGAACAATGTACAGACTCTATGTTGCGAACATAGGCTGTACAGACTTAATGTAATGCATGCAGACTTGCTATGAACAACCGATGCGATGTACAGACTTGCAACAAGACTCTGTACAGACTTCATATGATGCACTGACAATGTACAGACTTGTAGAACAAACGTTGCACATATGCCATGAATGTATAGACTTGTTCGATGAATGTATGAACAAGCCGATTCAACTAGACCCTATACAGACTTGCACAAATGGAGTGATGCATGAACAGTCTGATGTACAGACTTGCCAATGTATAGACTTTAAGAACATGCAAGAATGTATATACTTTAAGAACAATGCAAGGGGCTGTACAGACTTTGTCTGTGATGTGCAATACAAGGGGCTGTACAGACTTTGTCTGTAATGTGCAGACTTGCTATGTCTGCGACACATGCAATGTGCAGACTTGCTGGCCAAACGCTACAAAGACTCTGTACAGACTTAGCAACTTAGCCTGCAGATGTATGGACTTGTACTGGCTTGATAGCATGCATGAAATACCCTGTACAGACTAATTGCATGAAGCACAGACATATCAACAGAATGTATAGACTTGCATATGCATGAAGACGAGTGTACAGACTTCAACTATTAAGATTCAGGCATGTTGTCAGGAATGTATAGACTTGTTCTAAACGATGCACAAACACAACACAAGGTAATGTATAGACTCTATTGTTCATGCTACAATGCAATGTGTAGACCTGTGGGTGTGTGCATGACAATGTATAGACTTGTGCATGCTACAGGACAATGTATTGACTTTGAATGAACGTGCAGCAGTGTATAGACTTGCTCAGCCTGAAGCAGAGCAATGTACAGACTTCAGCGTGCAGACAGGACCTCACATGCATCAGTGTATAGATAGTATGAACTGATGAATGAACTGATGAATGCACCTATGCAATACTGTGAATGTATAGGCTATATGCAATTGCATAGACTAGAGCTAGCACACTCATGCATTCTCCATAGAAACAGATCAGACATATCATGCATTCTCCACAGAAACAGATCAGACATATGCATACTCAATGTGATGTTATTAGTTTAGCAATATGGTGACTTATTCATGTTGCTATCATTAAAACACCACATTATCATCAAAGCACAAGGGGCACAACAATCTCCCCCTTTTTGATGATGGCAACATAATGAGTCACACTGACTCGTCAAACTATTCTCCCCCTTTGACATAAGCAAAAAGGAGATGGTTTGAGAGACAAAATTCAGCACACAAATACAGAGAATTCAGCACATAATGAAACATTGTTCACTGAAGGAAAGCATCTCTCCCCCTATCAATATGCATGCAGAACTAACAGAATGAAACAGGTGGAAAGTCCACAGAATCAGAACTTGTTGCAAAACAAGATGGAAGATTCCAACAGTGTGGCGAGTAAAGTGATTGATGATAGGAAGGTGACAGTAGACAACAATCATCACAAGATATCTCAATGAATAATCAATAGCAAGATTTATGTTGATCAGGCTGTCTGGAAAGAATCTGATCATGAGGAATTTTAATACTTGCACCACTACAATAAGTCTTAAGAAGAATAGACTCTTCTATCATAAAGGGTTATGAAGTGGCAACTTAACCAATCTGATTTAATTATGATGTATACCAAATTTGTCAAATTAAATTCAATACTCATATCTGAATCCAAGTTTTAATAAATGTGAACCAAATATTCAGATAACACTCAAAATCAATCATCTTTATCTTACACACATGATCTCAATGACTCTTTTAAGAGTAACACAGATTAGTATTTATGTTAAACACTTTTTACAAGAATATGAGTTGACAGAATTTTTAATATATTTTCATTTGAAGCACATTATATTTTTCCTGAGCAATTTAGGTTGATCAACACTTTTTTACATGAGGCACAACACGTCTCAGGTGAAGTGACCCAGTTACTCAGTGTGATAACTGGCATTACCTCTCAACTTCGAGAATAGAGTTAACAATATAAGTGTCTTTTTACATGAGGAGACACCTTGATTAGAGGCCAGACTCCCCAGTTACTCAACACAGGCATGCCATTGCTTTGTCAGGTTTTTCAATAAATTTTTACCAGAGATAACTATGGCACCTCATGACATAAGTTACTTTATTTCATTGATAAAGAACCTAGTTTCTCAGTGACCAAGTCATTGCTCTGAATTCACAATTTTTCATTTAGTCAACATTTCTCAAGTTAATGTTTAACCACAGTACTCACTCTATGTATCTCTACCAAAGTAGCCTTGATTTCAAATTTTTAGATATCAGATGAGAGAGTCTAAGGTTTACATGACACATGTGGTTAAAGTTTATTAAACCTTATTATTCAGATATTTTCAATTCATTTAATTACAAATCTGAGAATACATTAATCTTATATCAGTCTGATTCAGTGGTAATTCTTAAACCTATATGATAGGAATTTCTACAAAGTTCTCAGACTCAATTGCATGACATGCAGCTTAAGTTCCTCAGACCAGAAAAGAAAAATTTAGCTGACCAACTTATCAACAGTAGAACCAAATCAGTCACACCAGCTGAGAGATGTATGAAGGATGAGCATAAGCTGGTGGAAGAGTAAATCACCAATAGAGAGGAGCATTAGAAGAGAGTTTATCATCAGACAGTAGCTGAGTCTGGAATACAGACTGATCAACTGTTTTAGAGAGGACAGCAGAGAATTTAGGTAAACCACTTGAGTGTAGCAAGTAGATCAGATAGCTAGACAGTGAGAGTTCAAGAGATGAATAGATGAGATGAAATGGAAATGCTCCCCCTGTCTAAATGCAATGGAATATCTTTTTAGTTTTTTTTTTTCAAAATTTTATATGTGCACTACTCTTCATATGTGCAGTATGCAATAAATCTGATAAGGAGAGCATGATGACCAAGCAACAGCAGACAAGCTCCCCCTGACTAAGTGCATGATGTGAAGGATAAAACATAAGCAGCAATATGATTGATCAAAAACAGTTGGACTCCCCCTGACTGTATGCATGAAATGAATTGAAAGCACATCACATGATATCGAATTTTGCATTCAGATATGATTCATGCAAATTAGACAGAAGAGAATTATCATAAGCATGATTGTTCAATTCATATTTCAGAAAACTTCAGTTTAGCACCAACAGATCAACATGATATGCAATACACTGCTCTATGTGACTTGACCCATGGTACTATGCGGAGGACTTGGTCCAAGGACCACCTCACACATAGTAGTAGCTTCCAGACATACTCCATCTGCCCTTCAGCACTGTTCCATTTAATATACCATGATGGTCATGCAAATCAGTGCAATACAACATGCAGGGAGTTTGACATATCATGCATCATGACATAGATATGTAATGCATTCAGAGATAAACTACAATTATTTCCATGTGCATTTTAGATTTTTAATTAGATTCAGCTAGATGATACACAAAAGAGTTAACATGAAATGCAGGCATTTAGAGCACACAAATTCAGAAGACAGAATTTAAACTTAGTTTTCAGAACTAACCTGAATAGTGCAGTCCTGGGGTTCCAATTTTTTTGAGTGCCTTGGTTTATTGACCCCTTTTATTCCATTCCAAGGCACACCTGTAACATGTTAATCAAATTGATCCTGCAGGGACCCAAACAGCCTTGGGTCTCGAATTAGTCCTGACAGGTGTTCTGAACAGTCTTTTTACAATATTATCATCATTAGCCATCATGTAACAACTATCCTTGGAATGACTAGATTTTCCACAATATCTACATGAAGCAACATGTTTTCTGGTCCTATAATGCATATTAACAGCAGTTTGAGACCCATGACCATATGCATGAAATGTTCTGTTATATGCATGGACAGTTCGTTTCTTATTACCTGATAACCAACATTCAGCATACTTGTGACCTGACTTGCCACAGTTATAACATGAAAAATTCACAGGTCTTTTGGCATAGAATTTAAAAGATTTGTCATTAACATGGCTTCCTTGGGCATGCCAACAGTCCTTGACTGTATGGCCATACTTCCCACACTCATAGCACCTTAGGTGCTTACCTATTGAGTCATTGTTTCCCCAATGATTTCCTGACCAGCACTCATTTGCCTTATGCCCAGACTTGTTGCAAGTGAAACAAATAATATGCTGGCCTGAAGTAGATCTATATCTATGTGGGTCATGAGCATGTGTGAAAAATCTAGACTTCACATTGTTGTCTTCTTTCATTGTAAAACATGCATTCATCAGATGACCGCGCCTACCACAGTAATAACAAGATGCATCAGATTTCTTAGTGGCATGGTTTCTATCAGATGAATTCCTAGAATGCATTGCTTCACTAGCATGCTCATCTTCAAGCAACAGTCTGTAATCATCCATTATATGCCCTACTTTGTCACAGTAATAACATGAGAATTCCTTCTCAGATGCATGCGAGTAAGTAGATGAATTGTGAGTGGCATGTGTTAATCTATCAGACTCCACACTGCTAGCAGATTTCACAGTATATGTAGGGACAATTTTAACTTTGTTCATCTGACCATCCTTTTTCAATTTTTTACCCCCTTTCATAATTTTCATTTGCTTTTCATTTTTCTGGGCTTTGAACTGAAATATAGATGATGAAGGTGATTTCTGATTTTTATTTTATTTTGGGGATTGATTTGAGGTACCAGCTACATCAGAGCTTTGTACAAAAGTGGTGTATAGCTGGTTTTTAGTGATTTCCTTAACATCAGAACTGTAACTTATCCCCTCTCTTGAATTATCATTTTTATCTTTCATGACAGCTTTCATTTTTCCTTCATTTTTAGAAACCTTGGATATTAATTTTTCTAGATCCTAAATCTTATTCTCTAAATGTGCTATATGAAGCTCATAACTGGCTATCTCATGTTTACTGCAATTTACACATTCACTTAGAACTTTGTTTACATTTTTATACTTCTCAATTTCTTGTTCCAAGTTGCTCAACTTTTCTGATTCTTTATCACAGACAGCTTTTCCTTTTTCTGTGGTGAGAAGTCTTTCAGACAAGCCAGTGTTTAACCGCTTTAGCTTT
Organism: Amorphophallus konjac; assembly: GCA_022559845.1. Lineage (NCBI taxonomy): Eukaryota > Viridiplantae > Streptophyta > Magnoliopsida > Alismatales > Araceae > Amorphophallus > Amorphophallus konjac. The sequence continues at coordinate 159,140,790 of CM040121.1, forward strand.
TCAACTTCAGCTTTCAGTTCAGTGTATTCTTCCCCAAAAATTTTAGCCTGAATTTCATTACCAGCACATCTTTCTCTTCCAGACTTCAGCTCATGTTTTTCAATTAATTCCTTTTCCCTATCTTCCACTTTGATTTTCTCAGCAAGCAGATTTTTGTTATCCTCTTTAAACATAGCAATTTATTTATTCAGCCATTCATTCTCACTAAAAAGATCTTCATTACGTTCTCTTAAGGCTAAGCACATATTACAGCTTGACTCTACAGAAGAGATATGCATTGCTTCCTTGTTGATTTTATTCAGACTAGCCTTGAGATCTTCATTATCTTTTTGAACTTCAACATTTTCAGACTTCAGTTTGTCCATTACAGAATTTATCTCAATCAATTCTTGCATGCCTTTTAGATGCTCATTTTTCATCTTGATAAGCTGATTCTCCAGTTCAGATATCTTGTCCAAACATGTTTGATTTTCAAGTTTTAGAGAACCATTTTGTTCCTTAAAGTTCTGAACATCTAACATACATGCATCATAAGATTGTTTCAGATTTGGACATTTTTCACATGAAGCTTTCAAATTTATCTGATCACATTTCTTTTTTAATCTTTTATTCTCAAATTTTAATCTTTCACATCTATCATTAAGTTCCTCATTTATATTCCATAGATCATCAATCGAAAGTTCTTCAGATTCAGAGCTTACCTGAGATGAGGTTTTATCATCATCATTTCTCCGATCAGCCATCAAGCATTTGCTGTGATTCCTGATTAGCTTTAGTTTTTCCAAAATTTCTTTGGCAGACATGCAAGAAGAAATGCATTCGATTAGAGGTCTGTCAATTGATTCTTTTATTAAAACAACTGCTCTAGTGTTGACAGAGTCTTTCAATTTGTCCTTCTCAGTCCATCTAGATTTATCTTTTGATAATTTGTGTGGACCATGAGTTATTACCTTCTAAAGATTTGGATCAGTAGATTTTACATACCGATGGAAATTTTCTAACCAAGAATCAAAGTTATTACCTCTGAATATCGGAGGATTAACCATCGAGATATGATGAATACACTGAAGTCAGATGAGCAAATCAAGACACTAAATCGGTGAAACAAAACACAGAACACAGGAAGCCCACTCTGCAATGCACCAACCAGAAATGCAGGATCTACTGCGGATTGTTAGATCCTATGCACAGCAACCCGCTCTGATACCAAGTGTTGGGTTCGATGCGTTCGATTCAGAGGGGGGGTGAATGAATCAGCCCTTTAGAAATTAATTTTGCTCAATTAAAAATTCTTTCTAATACAAACAGAAGCATATGAGCAATTGTAGAATAACAATGTCAAGGGACACTTAATACCACAGTCAAACACCCGGTGTGCAATCAAGCCAAATCGCCCCTATGCATTCATCTAGCGCCAATTAGATAGAGAAATCAAACCACAATGCAAGAGGGGTTTTTAGGTGGTTCGGTCCTCCAGACCTACGACCACCCCACACTCAACCCGAGTGTGGATTACTGCTGACTCACAGCTTGAACCGCTGGGCATCACAGCTTGCCTACAAACCGTTGAGCCTCACAGCTTGCTGTCCGAGGTATCCACCTCGCCCGCTGAGCAACACAGCTTGATGTCCAGTGGAATCCACCACTGCAACCGCTGGGGATTACAGCTTGACCCGTCCAGAGGCAGCACCTCTGTAAATGCTGACTAACAGCTTGAAGAAAGGTATAAAATGGAAAACGAAAACATGAACCAAATAGCAACAGAAAGCTGTAAATAAAGCACAAGAAATATAGCTCTTGAAGGAGCAGTTCTGGCTTGGATTTGATCCAAATGCCAGACACCCACTATCTCTCTCTCTTTATCTGCTCGAGCTCTCTATCTCTCTCTTTCTCTTCTTTCTCTTCTGCTCTTCTTCTCTTTCTCTTTTTCTTCTCTGCTCTTCTCTTCTTTCTTTTTCTTCTTCTTCTCTTCACTCTGGATCGTGCAGGCTATCCTCTGCTTCTATTTCGATCACCTTATTCTGATGGAAGAGGCTTCATGTATATATATATAGAGCAGCAGGAAGCAGATAGGGCGTGTGTCTTCCACATTTCCCGCCCAGAACTTTTGGCCATGTGTCATCTTCCTGTCAGCCCTTCCAGCCTCGGATCACGTGCCTTTCATTAAGCTCTGCAAAGAGTCCCTGTCAGACAGTCAAATAGGATTATCAGTTTAAGACAACAAACCTTATACAGACTCTGTAGGGATTAATGTGCAGTGTGTAGACATTGCAATGTGTAGACTTTGAATCCCAGCATGCGACCTCAATGTACAGACATGCTGGATGCAATGTAGTATGCATATAGTGTAATGTATAGACTTATGAGTGTGTGCGACCAGACAGTGTGCAGACTTGCTATGGAAAGAAGCAAGGCAGACTGATGTATAGACATGCTCAACTCTATGGCGTGCAACTAAATGATGTACAGACTTGATGTTGGACCAACAAGACCATGTATAGACTTGACCAGCACAGAGACACTAAGTGAGACACTGATAGGCTGTACTGACTTCATACTCAGCTACGAACTGAACTAAAGAATGTATGGACTTGTGTTATGCAGACAAACAATGTATGGACTTGTGTTATGCAGTCAGACAGTGTATGGACTTGTGTTAACATGCTGGCAAATGGATGTACAGACTTTATTCATGCAAGCAAGACAGTGAGCATGCAGCACACAATGTGCAGACTTTATACAATGCATGAAGAAACGATGCAATGTACAGACTTGAGAGTTGAAGCAAGCCAATGAGGAATGTATAGACTTTCACAATGTATGGACTTGCCAAAGGAGTGATGGCCGATGTACATACTTGAGCTAAGCAAGGTCTGTACAGACTTGAGAGTTCACAGTGTATAGACTTAGGAGTGCAACGTAGGTAAAGCTACCAATGTATAGACTTGCGAGTGCAACGTCGGTAAAACTCCCAATGTATAGACTTCCAATGCATGAAACACACGATGTACAAACTTGCTCCATTTTCAACAGATGAATGTATAGACTTGATCAGTGAGACACAAAGAGAGACGCTGAATGAGACGCTGAAGTCTGTATAGACTTTAACAGTGAATGCATGATGCAATGTATAGACATGCTGAGACGCGACAAGAGACGATGCACTGTACAGACTTAGCAGCGTGTAGACAGACGACGACCAAGACGATGTATAGACTTTGCATCATATGTGAGATGAACGATGTATAGACTTTGTAGCAAGAACTGTGCACATGCATGAACGATGTATAGACTTTGTAGCAAGAACTGTGCACATGCATGAACGATGTACAGACTCTATGTTGTGAACACATGCTGTACAGACTTAATGTAATGCATGCAGACTTGCTATGAACAACCGATGCGATGTACAGACTTGCAACAAGACTCTGTACAGACTTCATATGATGCACTGACAATGTACAGACTTGTAGAACAAACGTTGCACATATGCCATGAATGTATAGACTTGTTCGATGAATGTATGAACAAGCCGATTCAACTAGACCCTGTACAGACTTGCACAAATGGAGTGATGCATGAATAGTCCGATGTACAGACTTGCCAATGTATAGACTTTAAGAACATGCAAGAATGTATAGACTTTAAGAACAATGCAAGGGGCTGTACAGACTTTGTCTGTGATGTGCAATGCAAGGGGTTGTACAGACTTTGTCTGTGATGTGCAGACTTGCTATGTCTGCGACACATGCAATGTGCAGACTTGCTGGCCAGACGCTACAAAGACTCTGTACAGACTTAGCAACTTAGCCTGCGGATGTATGGACTTGTACTGGCTTGATAGCATGCATGAAATACCCTGTACAGACTAATTGCATGAAGCACAGACATATCAACAGAATGTATAGACTTGCATATGCATGAAGATGAGTGTACAGACTTCAACTATTAAGATTCAGGCATGCTGTCAGGAATGTATAGACTTGTTCTAAATGATGCACAAACACAACACAAGGTAATGTATAGACTCTATTGTTCATGCTGCAATGCAATGTGTAGACCTGTGGGTGTGTGCATGACAATGTACAGACTTGTTCATGCTACAGGATAATGTATGGACTTTGAATGAACGTGCAGCAGTGTATAGACTTGCTCAGCCTGAAGCAGAGCAATGTACAGACTTCAGCGTGCAGACAGGACCTCACATGCATCAGTGTATAGACAGTATGAACTGATGAATGAACTGATGAATGCACCTATGCAATACTGTGAATGTATAGACTATATGTAATTTCACAGACTAGAGCTAGCACACTCATGCATTCTCCACAGAAACAGATCAGACATATCATGCATTCTCCACAGAAACAGATCAGACATATGCATACTCAATGTGATGTTATTAGTTTAACAATATGGTGACTTATTCATGTTTCTGTCATTAAAACACCACATTATCATCAAAGCACAAGGGGCACAACACCTCTCTGATAAGAAAAGGCGAGGGCATTGTGGCGTACACTTGACAGGTGTAACTCTTCTTCGGCAGAAGAAGAAAGGTAGGAGACGTCCCACCGGGCGTGCCATCCTTGTTGGCGACCGCGGGGGAGTCACTTGTCATTTTATCCTCGCGGCGGGGGTGTAGACTTGCCTTTTACGGAAGGTTGAGATAGCTTGACTGGGCACGCAGGGATTCTGGGGGTATTGAGAAGAAGGCAGAGAGAACGATAGGAACGCACTGGCAGGGATGGCTGGGTGGAATGCGGGCGTGCCAGTCGATTTCTCGACGATCACCTATGGAACCAAGGATTGACCGGGGAAGCGTCGCCAGGATGCGGCACGTGGCTCGAGAGATCGGGTGACACGTGGATAAAAGGGGTTCCACAGGTGCGAGTGCGCAGGCGATTATGGGGATTCGTGTACTAGACGTCTTTCCCTACCGGCCGAAAGCAACCTGTCACGCCCCGAACCGATAGCAGCGGAACGTGTCGTTTGCTCAGAACGTGACAGTTAAACAGTCATGTCAATCAGAGCATAGTCATTTCTATAAAATACAATTTGGACAAATAATAAATTTCATTTCAAATATAAGTTCTTTACATATTCGGGCCCATAATAAATGAAAAGACTAAATAAAGAAAAATTACAATGAGACTCTTGACTCGACTAAACATAAGACACAGGATAGCAAGACCAGGTGGTTCATCTAGATGTCAGAGTTCTCTTCACTCTTGCCCTTGCCCATCATGTTCGGTCTCGCCATCACTAGGGTCATTACTTGAAAAACATTAAAAATGCAGGGTGAGCGAACGCTCAGTAGGACTTAATATCTCATGCTCCAAGCTAGCTTTAAGTCAATTATAGTTTAACATGCTCATGCAGGTCATGCAAGATATAGAAATCGAGAACTATAATAACACAAGATAAATTCAAGAACTATAATAAACAAACAAGTGAGTAAGCTGCTAGATAAACTCATGAAGAGTAAGGACGATGATATTCAAGAGAGTATAGCAAGATCTAATCAAGTACTTTCTCAAGTTAGTCAAGAGCATTCAAGAGGAAATATAACATTCATCTTTCTATGACGAACACTATCACGAGAGCTTCAAGGTATCCATTATTGTGAAGGATCTTTGTGACAAGATAACGAGTACTATCAATGGGATAAGTCAAGAACATCTATGATGATCGATATAGAAGTAGGACAATTACTTCTACAAGCATCACAGAGCATTTGCCAAGATACTAAGGGAATATCACGACGATATGATAACCCCTCCAATATGGCAATTCAAGATATTTTCATGACGAAAAATAAGTTGTAGAAAGATGCACTATGATGGCAATTACTCCTGATCATCACTATCACGAGAGCGTTTACACATCTAGCACTATATAGGATTGGCCAATGCACTAAGGGGAAAATCACGACAATATGACCACCCCTCATGGAAAATAGCACTAGTTAGTATTTGGTCGTACACTTAGGAGTTCTCACGACTATATGATTGCCCCTAAATGCCAATAACCGAGTTAGTGAATGCCAGCACCCGATCATCGTATACCGGTAACGTTTGGACTTTGCCTCGCCCAATAGGGTCAGATCAGGACCCGTAGCATTTAAAATGTCATTTTAGTGGGACCCATAGCCCCTGACATTGAGTCTAGACTAATTCCATATTAATGGCCAAGAATTTCAAGGATCAAGCATGTAAGAACATTAAGATAGATTTCATGGAACATAGAGTTCAAGGACAGAACTTGTAATAAGGATGATATATCAATAAACCAGATGAAAACCATGACATTCTAGAAATCTTGGTGATTAGGTACAACCAGCTCAGTCGGCCTAGAGGGAATCCAAGGCTGCGAGGAGACTTACGGAGGTCCCAATGACTAACTTGCCAGTCGAAGGAACGGAATGTCCAACGGAGGGCTCGTATGTCACCGAGAGTTGAGGTGTATAACGTGAACCAATCATGAAACGGAGACTCCATCCACGGACGTGAGATGAGAGTGCCAAAAGACCCGCGGTATGGGTCAAAACCGGAAGAAAACGGTGAGAACACGAATGCGTTAATTATAGAATTCATGTCCATTCAACTCTATAATTAACTATAATTAAACAAAGTTACATTATTTGACGCCCATGGGTGGCGTCATTTATTAATTAGCGTCCTCTTGGGGAACGTTAATTTTCATGATTTTTAACTCAATTTATTTAACAAGAATTCACATTTATATCTATTTAATTGAATAAATTCAAAAATATACATTAAAAGGCACATTGATTTATTTAAAATAATTTAATAAAATAGAATATATGATAATTAGGAGAAAAATACAAGGATTCCAAATATATATTTTTTATAATTTTCTGTTGCATAGTTTGGTAGATAGGGATTTTCAAAGATATAATTAGAAGATATATGTATATACATATATATATATATATATATATATATATAATAAACAATTGACGACTTTAGTGGGTGGCGTCAAAACAAGTTTTGACGACATAAAGTTGGTTGTCATTTCAAAAAACTCGATTTTTTAATCATCTCTTTTATAGACTTAACCACGTCGGAATCTAGCTTATAATATACTGAAATGACCGGCTCGAAAAACTCTACCTAACCATACGTTCAAATTAATTTTTCGTTGAGAGACGAGGGATCTTGCGATAGGGGGCACGAAAAATAGTGCAACCACTTTCACTAACTCGGCCTCCACCCCAATAGTATGCCCATAAATTTTCATGGCCAAAGTATATTTCTATACCCATGAACAAACTATTAATGCGAAGAACTCATAACTGACATGTATATAATTGACGTCTGGTCGAGGACCATTTTTTTGAATTTCATTAAATGACGACTGGCCTGCTGCCATTTTCTATGAATATAACGCCCTAGGCAGGGTCGTTAATTCAAAGAAACGTCCTAGTATAAGGCGTCATTTCCTATTTCACCAAATTGATTTATGAACAGTAGTATTTTTCAGATAAAATAAATTTCACAGAAATAATCACATGGTCACGTAGAAAAAAAAATAGCAGTATTTCAGAACTATGATCGTGCATTAATTTAGACATCAGTTTGCATGGTTATTAAATTTTAAACATGTGTATTTAATTAATTACCTAAAAGAATAATGACCGTGTACGAGTCGTCAATTGAATTAGCGCCCTAATAAGGGTCGCTAATTCCCTATTTTATGCAAAAAAAAACGTAGAGGCAAACCGAGAGAATCTACAAGTCCTTCTACATGTTCTAATGATCTAGCATGATGATTATATAATATTTTACTTGGGAGATTGCCTACCTTTTGACGTGTAGAACGAGGTATATGAAATCGGGATGAAGGGGAGCGGAGCAAGAAGATGTCCAAGCCCTGTTCGAACGCAGCAGGAAGAAGACCACAGTCTTCTTTCATGTCTACAGGTCACGTTAAAGGAGGAACTTTGGATGTTGACTGAAACATGAAAACGGCGACCACCCCTCGAACGCAAAAGCATCCGCCCCTTGCATGTTCGATAGGGTTGAGTTTTATAGGGGATGAGACCTTCTGGAGGATTGGAAGGCTGCCAATAGGGAAGGTTTTAACGTTGCATGATTGACCTACTACATTAACAGCCGCCAGCCTAATCTCTTGAAGAAACCCTAAGGTCCTCCCCCAAGCACATCGTATAAGCAACGTGAGTTGGGCTCTTACGTATGGGCTTTGGGTTGATGTAGAGTGAAAGCCCACGTACGTGCCTAGTCTTGGGGGGGGTATAAGTGTTGGCTTCGAATAGATTAATGGGTATAAAAGTTTTATATATATGTGGATATGGGGTTCACGTAAGGCTCCTTAAGGCCCTTTTTAACTAGTTATGGTCCATTTGTATTAACATATTCATACATATATTATACATATATTGTAAAGCCCATGGATGTTACGTAAAGGTTTGACTTTTAATAAATATATATATATATATTAAACCCCCTATATAAAGGAGAAGCCCATTGAGTATAAATTCTTAGCTTAATATTATTGGGTTGGGTTTTTTTTTTTTTACAAATTCTCATGGGTTAAGTCTTAAACCTTTATTAAGGCTCACTAATTATATTCGTTAGAATTATAAAATGGTTAACTTATTCATTTGGTGTGGCCTAATATTCTGGGAATTTATTCACTTGAGAGTAAAATTTTATATGGAGATTTAATTTTTCCATAATTTTCATTGTCCACTGTTATCTCGGGTATCGATAAGAGTCGGGTTCGATCCTATGAAAGTCCTTATATATATATGTTTATATATTTGGAATGAAATTCCCTTAAAATAATTGAATTGTATTTTCAATTTATGCTACATATAGATATAAGAATATATTCAATTCTCATTTCTCAATTGTTTATTTATACTTTTACTGATGCCCATTAATGAACATTTAGGTCTATTAACTATTTTAACTAATTATCACTTTTCTTTTATCAAAAATTTAATTTTATAAAATTTTCAATGACTAATATTTATAGTTATTTTTATTTATTTTTTATTTAAATTTCTGGGGTCCTACACCCTCCCCCACTTAAAAGAATTTGGTCCCCAAATTCACATAGTTTCCTTTCCAAAATTTGTGGGGTAAGATCACCATATCTAAAGCATGTATCCTGGCTAGATCATTCATATATCATGCTAAGTACTTAAGGTCATATCCGATTCATGTAAGTTTTAGATGAGATAGGTTTATAGGGTTACCTTCCGTCGCTTGCGGTGCTTCTTCCTTCAAGCGTGGACATCGAGTAATTTTATGATCTCCACTTCCGCAACGGATGCATTTCCCGAGTTTATACCAACACTCGTCCGGGTTGTGCCTTCCCTTCATGCAATGCTTGCATTTCCCCTTGGCCGGAACAATTTGTCGATCATTATTTCAGGGTTTCTTATTTTCATAGAATTTGTTGCCTTCATTAAATCTCTTCTTGTCGTTCATGTTTTCCTTGTTCTTGGGTCCATTTGGTAAGTCCTTCTTGGTTACCTTTCCTTTGATTCTTTCCATCATATCTATAGCATCTTCCAAGAGTTGAGCTTTTCTAACCATCTCCGTATATGTTTGAATTTCTAGTGGAGCTAGTTGAGGTATAAGTTCCACCTTCAAGCCATTCATAAATCTCTTTGCTCTCATCTTCTCCGTGCTAACCAAGTGTGGTGCATATCGGGCCAATCTAGAAAACCTCGCTTCATACTCGACGACTGACAGACTACGTTGCTTCAAAGCTGCAAATTCCATAGATTTCTTCTCGCGAATTCTTTCCGAGAAATACTTTTCATTAAAGTGCTCTAAGAATTCATCCCATGTAACTTGCTCGTTAGGCAAGATTGCTTCCACGGATCCCCACCATACCCGGGCATCCTTCTCTAATTGATATGTTCCTAATAGTACCTTCTCCTCATCGGTGCATTGCATCACCTTAAAGCTCCTCTCTATTTCTTGCACCCAATTCTCCGCTTCATCCGGGTCAGTCGACCCACTAAACTTAGGGGGATTTATTTTTTGAAATTTTCGATGCAGATCCCCAGCTCCATGTTGGTTCCTGCCTTGTGCAACCTGTTGTAATGCTTGTGTAAACCCTTGAACTGCACGTTGCATTTCTCTTCATTGAGCTCTCTCAGCGGCCATTCTAGCCTACAAGAATAAGGTTTGGATTAATGATATTCATATCTCGGCAGGTATCTAATGTGAATGTAACATATTTTGTCATTTAACCCCAAAGCTCTACCCAAATCTCACAGGGTTCCTATAGGATAACTGACAAGGACGACTCAATCTAGGACTTGAACCTGATGGCCTCGGGATTTAGAAAGCCTAGGCTCTGATACCACCTTCTGTCACGCCCCGAACCGATAGCAGCGGAACGTGTCGTTTGCTCAGAACATGGCAGTTAAACAGTCATGTCAATCAGAGCATAGTCATTTCTATAAAACACAATTTGGACAAATAATAAATTTCATTTCAAATATAAGTTCTTTACATATTCGGGCCCATAATAAATGAAAAGACTAAATAAAGAAAAATTACAATGAGACTCTTGACTCGACTAAACATAAGACACAGGATAGCAAGACCAGGTGGTTCATCTAGATGTCAGAGTTCTCTTCACTCTTGCCCTTGCCCATCATGTTCGGTCTCGCCATCACTAGGGTCATTACCTGAAAAATATTAAAAATGCAGGGTGAGCGAACGCTCAGTAGGACTTAATATCTCATGCTCCAAGCTAGCTTTAAGTCAATTATAGTTTAACATGCTCATGCAGGTCATGCAAGATATAGAAATCGAGAACTATAATAACATGAGATAAATTTAAGAACTATAATAAACAAACAAGTGAGTAAGCTGCTAGATAAACTCATGAAGAGTAAGAACGATGATATTCAAGAGAGTATAGCAAGATCTAATCAAGTACTTTCTCAAGTTAGTCAAGAGCATTCAAGAGGAAATATAACATTCATCTCTCTATGACGAACACTATCACGAGAGCTTCAAGGTATCCATTATTGTGAAGGATCTTTGTGACAAGATAACGAGTACTATCAATGGGATAATTCAAGAACATCTATGATGATCGATATAGAAGTAGGACAATTACTTCTACAAGCATCACAGAGCATTTGCCAAGACACTAAGGGAATATCACGACGATATGATAACCCCTCCAATATGGCATTCAAGATATTTTCATGACGAACAATAAGTTGTAGAAAGATGCACTATGATGGCAATTACTCCCGATCATCACTATCACGAGAGCGTTTACACATCTAGCACTATATAGGATTGGCCAATGCACTAAGGAGAAAATCACGACAATATGACCACCCCTCATGAAAAATAGCACTAGTTAGTATTTGGTCGTACACTTAGGAGTTCTCACGACTATATGATTACCCCTAAATGCCAATAACCGAGTTAGTGAATGCCAGCACCCGATCATCGTATACCGGTAACGTTTGGACTTTGCCTCGCCCAATAGGGTCAGATCAGGACCCGTAGCATTTAAAATGTCATTTTAGTGAGACCCATAGCCCCTGACATTGAGTCTAGACTAATTCCATATTAATGGCCAAGAATTTCAAGGATCAAGCATGTAAGAACATTAAGATAGATTTCATGGAACATAGAGTTCAAGGACAGAACTTGTAATAAGGATGATATATCAATAAACTAGATGAAAACCATGACATTCTAAAAATCTTGGTGATTAGGTACAACCATCTCAGTCGGCCTTGAGGGAATCCAAGGCTGTGAGGAGACTTACGGAGGTCTCAATGACTAACTTGCCAGTCCGAAGGAACGGAATGTCCAACGGAGGGCTCGTATGTCACCGAGAGTTGAGGTGTATAACGTGAACCAATCATGAAACGGAGACTCCATCTACGGACGTGAGATGAGAGTGCCAAAAGACCCGCAGTATGGGTCAAAACTGGAAGAAAACGGTGAGAACACGAATCCGTTAATTATAGAATTCATGTCCATTCAACTCTATAATTAACTATAATTAAATAAAGTTACATTATTTGACGCCCATGGGTGACGTCATTTATTAATTAGCGTCCTCTTGGGGAACGTTAATTTTCATGATTTTTAACTCAATTTATTTAACAAGAATTCACATTTATATCTATTTAATTGAATAAATTCAAAAATATACATTAAAAGGCACATTGATTTATTTAAAATAATTTAATAAAATAGAATATATGATAATTAGGAGAAAAATACAAGGATTCCAAATATATATTTTTTATAATTTTCTGTTGCATAGTTTGGTAGATAGGGATTTTCAAAGATATAATTAGAAGATATATGTATATACATATATATATATATATAAAAAACAATTGACGACTTTAGTGGGTGGCGTCAAAACAAGTTTTGACGACATAAAGTTGGTTGTCATTTCAAAAAACTCAATTTTTTAATCATCTCTTTTATAGACTTAACCACGTCGGAATCTAGCTTATAATATACTGAAATGACCGGCTCGAAAAACTCTACCTAACCATACGTTCAAATTAATTTTTCGTTGAGAGACGAGGGATCTTGCGATAGGGGACACGAAAAATGGTGCAACCACTTTCACTAACTCGGCCTCCACCCCAATAGTATGCCCATAAATTTTCATGGCCAAAGTATATTTCTATACCCATGAACAAACTATTTATGCGAAGAACTCATAACTGACATGTATATAATTGACGTCTGGTCGAGGACCATTTTTTTGAATTTCATTAAATGACGACTAGCCTGCTGCCATTTTCTATGAATATAACGCCCTAGGCAGGGTCGGTAATTCAAAGAAACGTCCTAGTATAAGGCGTCATTTCCTATTTCACCAAATTGATTTATGAACAGTAGTATTTTTCAGATAAAATAAATTTCACAGAAATAATCACATGGTCACGTAGAAAAAAAAATAGCAGTATTTCAGAACTATGATCGTGCATTAATTTAGACATCAGTTTGCATGGTTATTAAATTTTAAACATGTGTATTTAATTAATTACCTAAAAGAAGAACGACCGTGTACGAGTCGTCAATTGAATTAGCGCCCTAATAAGGGTCGCTAATTCCCTATTTTATGCAAAAAAAAACGTAGAGGCAAACCGAGAGAATCTGCAAGTCCTTCTACATGTTCTAATGATCTAGCATGATGATTATATAATATTTTACTTGGGAGATTGCCTACCTTTTGACGTGTAGAACGAGGTATATGAAATCAGAATGAAGGGGAGCGGAGCAAGAAGATGTCCAAGCCCTGTTCGAACGCAGCAGGAAGAAGACCACAGTCTTCTTTCACGTCTACAGGTCACGTTGAAGGAGGAACATTGGATGTTGACTGAAACATGAAAACGGCGACCACCCCTCGAACGCAAAAGCATCCGCCCCTTGCGTGTTCGATAGGGTTGAGTTTTATAGGGGATGAGACCTTCTGGAGGATTGGAAGGCTGCCAATAGGGAAGGTTTTAACGTTGCATGATTGACCTACTACATTAACAGCCGCCAGCCTAATCTCTTGAAGAAACCCTAAGGTCCTCCCCCAAGCACGTCGTATAAGCAACGTGAGTTGGGCTCTTACGTATGGGCTTTGGGTTGATGTAGAGTGAAAGCCCACGTACGTGCCTAGTCTTGGGGGGGGTATAAGTGTTATCTTCGAATAGATTAATGGGTATAAAAGTTTTATATATATATGGATATGGGGTTCACGTAAGGCTCCTTAAGGCCCTTTTTAACTAGTTATGGTCCATTTGTATTAACATATTCATACATATATTGTAAAGCCCATGGATGTTACGTAAAGGTTTGACTTTTAAGAAATATATATATATATATATATACTAAACCCCCTATATAAAGGAGAAGCCCATTGAGTATAAATTCTTAGCTTAATATTATTGGGTTGGGTTTTTTTTTTCTTCTTACAAATTCTCATGGGTTAAGTCTTAAACCTTTATTAAGGCTCACTAATTATATTCGTTAGAATTATAAAATGGTTAACTTATTCATTTGGTGTGGCCTAATATTCTGGTTGAGAGTAAAATTTTATATGGAGATTTAATTTTTCTATAATTTTCATTGTCCACTGTTATCTCGGGTATCGATAAGAGTCGGGTTCGATCCTATGAAAGTCCTTATATATATATATGTTTATATATTTGGAATGAAATTCCCTTAAAATAATTGAATTGTATTTTCAATTTATGCTACATATAGATACAAGAATATATTCAATTCTCATTTCTCAATTGTTTATTTATACTTTTACTGATTCCTATTAATGAACATTTAGGCCTATTAACTATTTTAACTTATTATCACTTTTCTTTTATCAAAAATTTAATTTTCTAAAATTTTCAATGACTAATATTTATAGTTATTTTTATTTAATTCCTATTTAAATTTCTGGGGTGCTACACAATCGGTGTTTATTTTACATCGGATTGAATCCGAATACCTTTGTTTCTTCTGCCAAAGAGAGAGTCAGGGACCTTGGTAGCCGCAACGTCGGGAGGGTTTAGTCCGTGCAACAGCGATAGGGCAACTGCAACACAATTGAGATAACTAGGGGCAGAGAGATTGGTTCCAGCGAGGAGGGGGGTCCGCTCCCTGACTGGATTACATGACTTATATGCCATGAAAGGCATTTATATGGAGGCACGAGAGCCCGATTACAATTGCTTGCAAGCCACGGGACAATTCCGTCATTCATGACGGTCCCCAGGTAATTGCGTTATTGTGCGGGTATTTCCGTATATGTATATAGTGTCCGTCAAAGGACCTGTGACTCAGTAGGATGGCGCCCGAGAGGCGTCACAATGTATTCCCGACATGAAACAGTGTCGAGGTCGGGGCAGTAGGGGTGCCCTAGGCACCATTGTGCTGGGGAAATTGAGTGGTCGGGTGCCGCGGGCCCCGATGTGACTGGAGTAGCTGGCAATCGGGTGCCGGGGGCACCGTTGTGACTGGAGTTGTTGAGTGGTCGGGTGCCGCGGGCCCCGATGTGACTGGAGTAGCTGTCAGTCGGGTGCCGGGGGCACCGTTGTGACTGGAGTTGTTGAGTGGTCGGGTGCCGTGGGCACCGTTGTGACGGGAGTTGTTGGCAGTCGGGTGCCGGGGGCACCGTTGTGACTGGAGTGACTGGCATTCGGGTGTCGGGGGCACCGTTGTGACTGAGTTGTTGAGCTGTCGGGCGCCGGGGGCACCGTTGTGATTGGGGTAGCTGGCAGTCGGGTGCCGAGGGCACCGTTGTGACTGAAGTTGTCGGCAGTCGGGTGCCGGGAGCACCGTTGGGACTGAAGTAGCTGGCAGTCGAGTGATGGGGGCACCATTGTGACTGGAGTTGTTGAGCGGTCGGGTGCCACGGGCCCCGATGTGACTGGAGTAGCTGGCAGTCGGGTGCCGGGGGCACCATTATGACTGGAGGAGGCAGGCGCCAGGAGACCTCGATGGTCGTGCTCAGGGCCCGATGTGACTGGCAGTTGGGTACCGGAGGCACCGTTGTGACTGAAGGAGGCGGGCGTCGGGAGACCTCGATGGTCATGCTCGGGGCCCGGTGTGACTTGCAGTGGCCTGACACTTCATCTTGCGCCAGGACTTGTAAAGTATGCCCATTGTCCGGGTAACGGCACTGAGGGCACGCTTATCGAGATGATGCCAAGGTGATGCACGCTCATCGAGGCGAGGCCGAACATGGTGCTTTTGTCAAGCGGCATCAGGGTCATGCACGACTATCGAGGTTGGATCGGGTAGAGTGCTTTCACCAAGCAAGATCTGGGGTCGTGCATGATTATCGAGATGACATATCACAACAGGGGGCCGGAGGTGAGTGTTTGGGTTAGACGCCGTATGAGGAATGCTCATGCGGCATGCCCTCGGCGTGAGCCTAGCAAACACACACACAAATCTCCCGGAGACGGGCGTTTGGGCTAGACGCCGTATGAGGGATGCACATGCGGCATGCCCTCGGCGTGAGCCTAGCAAACACACATAATTCTCCCTAGCGTGCCCTTGTAGTCCGGGGTTGAGCTCCTTGCATTGATGCTTGATGCATTTAGTGCTTCATCCATGCCATTTGGGCTCCCAAAGGGGGGGCTTTTATAATGGAAGGTGAAGGGTCACAGGGGGTTTACGCGGACCAACTAAGGGGGGTGAGCTAGTCCGCGTAAACCCCTTCCCCATCTCTCAACCCGTGTAACTCCCAGTGACACTATTCACCTGGTCCGCGTAAACCCCCCCAATGGGGTTTAGGCGGGTTCGCTCCGGTCATTTCTTTATTTTTTTGAAAAATTAATTTTTTAATTGAATGGGGGTTTACGCGGACCAGCCAGGGGGGGTGAGCTGGTCCGCGTAAACCCCCCTTGGATGGGGGTTTACGCGGACCAGCCAAGGGGCCCTGGCTGGTCCGCGTAAACCCTCCCCCCATGGGGGTTTAGGCGGACCAGCCAAGGGGCCATGGCTAGTCCGCCTAAACCCCCCCCCCCAAGGGGTTTAGGCGGGTTTGACCACGGGTAGGACTGGGGGTTTGACTGGGGATTGACTGAGCGTTTGTCTGAGGGTTGACCGAGGGTTTGACCGAAGGTCTGACTGGGGTCTGACTGAGGGTTTGACTGAGGGTTGACTGAGGGTCGACTGAGGGTTGACTAAGGGTCGAATGAGAGTTGGGTGGGGGTTTGACTGAGGGTTGACTAAGGGTTTGACTGGGGGTTGACTGAGGGTTTCACTGGGGGGTTGACTGAGGGTTTGACTACAGGTTGACTGAGGGTTGACTGGGAGTTGACTGAGGGTTGACTGGGGGGTTGATTGAGAGCTGACTGGGGGTTTGATTGAGGGTTGACTGAGGATTTGACTGAGGGTTTGATTAAGGGTTGATTAGGGTTTCACTGAGGGTTTGACTGAGGGTTGACTGAGGGTTGACTGGGGGTTGACTGAGGGTTTGATTGAGGGTTTGACAGAGGGTTTGACTGGGGGTTGACTGAGGGTTTGACTAGGGTTTGACTGGCTATAAACATGTCAATCCACGTGCGAGGCCGCACGATGGTGGTGCATGACGCGGTGGGTTACTGAGAGTCCCGAGTTGAGCTCCGACTTGCTGTAGAGTGGCTGGAACATACGCGCCCACCAGGTGCTCGGGGAAATTCCCGACACACGTGTGTGGGCCGTATGAGGGCGCTAGGAGCTCCTGAAGCTTGTGGTTGGCCCAGTCGGGTCTTCCTTTGACTTCAGAGGGCTGGAGGGAGGCGACTCGAGGATAGACCTCGATCGATTGCTGGGCGCCACGTGGCGTGGCTTGTAATCAGGGTGCCCCCGGGTCGGCTCGGGTAGCTATGTTGAACGCGGGCAAACCCGTAAACTTAGTGATCGAGGGTAGACCCGATCGATCGTTGATGTTGCCGTGGGTCACGGCTAGCTGGTTAGGACCCTCGGTTGGGCCCGGTGACTGGGGCGTCGACATGACGATGCAGTTGGTCTGGTGATCGGGGTGACCCTCGCTCCCTGCCGAAGAGCCGTATGAAGCGGCAGGCCGTTCCGAGTCCCGAGTTAACTTGGTTGTTGAAGCGTCGGCGGTGTGATACCGTATGCAGAGTGTCTGGGGGTGATCCCCGAATCTTCACAGAGTGTCGTAAGGTACGATAGGTTGTCCCAAATCTCGAAATCGACCCGGTTGTCGAGAAACTGGCTGGCATAGTGCCATTTGCTCGGGGCCGATGCCCGGTTGTTATGTTGCACCGCTTGACCCGGCGACACGTCTCGATTTTCGAACACAACTCGACTGGTAGAGCGACTTTGGCGATGTGCCGTTTTACTCCATTTAGGGAGTATTTCCTTATGATTAATCCTCGATTAATTCGAGAAAATAAGCCGGTGCCAACAGTAGTGCTATGGAAGGAAGCTGAACCTGTCACGTCTAAGCTTATACTAGGCTTTTCCCCAAACTTTCTTCTCTTTCTCCTTCTAAGACTGGGTCATTTCTTAGGTATGGCCTGAGTATGGGCACCATTAATCCAGGGACAGCCAGCTATAGGGTGCGACACTCAATGCACATCGCGCTTTGGGTAACCTTTAGCGAAAGTGGAAGGAATAAGGATCTCTAGCTAGTGATTTAAACTAACTTTAGTGTTACAGATTAAAAAATTTTAAATTTTTTGAAAATTCTAAAAAAATCAAAAATCAAAAATTCTAAGAAAATCAAACAATTGTCAAAATCTAAAAAATCTCATTTATTTATATGCATTTGTTATTTCTTTTCCTGGCTATTTAAGAAGGCTTACGTAGTTACGCCCCTTGACCTGCTATCAAGATGGTCATAGTTTACACTGTTATGGTAGGGGGTTTAAGTCAGAGAACATATCTAATTTCTTTGTTAAGTGTGCACGGTACAGGTTCTCGGCATTACTCTCTCAATTCCTTATCCATTCTCTCATTGCTTAAAGTCTACTCGCACCTTTTCATCTGTCTCCCTTCTTCGGTCCCAACCATGTCTCGAATCTGAAGCTCCTTATCCCACCCATCCAATTCAGTCTCTTCTCATCACACGACTCTATGAGAGGGTTCTCTATGTTTGTGAACCCGACAGTTCTTTGCTTCGTTTTGACTATTGGTTTTGACTGAAGTGTATATTTGTCTACTAACTTTTAGAACTATTTGATTATCTTTAGTTTAACATTGCTTATGAAACCCCATAAAAATCAAAAAAAATAGAAAATCAAAAAATGGCAAGTGCCTCACTACTCAGGTAAGTATCTCTCCCCTTATCTCCATTGTATCTTACTATATGATATTAACTCTACTATAGTATCTCAAAGACCGCCTGATTCTCCATGTGTTCTGGGATCTGAGTTCCCCTTTACCAAAAATAGTGATGATCTAGGTGCACACAACAAATCATCGGATAGGCCATTAAGTTATATTGATTTGGGAAAGATGGACTCTATCTTGTACACTGTGGTTATGAGAAGCTTCTTGACCCTTGTTCCTATGGTCTAGCAATATTGTCCTTTAGTATTTTCTATTTTATCTTTCTTTGCATTCGATTTTATGATTTCTTTTGCTTTAGCCCAATATGCATCATGTCATTTTTGAGCATTCACGACTCATGATCTGTCAAGGTCTCTCTCGGGCAACGATCAATTGTGTCTCAAATCATGAATAAAAGATACTCATTCCACTCTGAATTTAAAAGTCTTCTCTGAGTTAGTTGTTCGATCTAGTTAGTCAGTATGTTCCTTCTAGAAATTTCCTCTCTCAATTCAATTTCGTTTAGTTCAATCAGTCTTTCCTTTCGATCCGCTCATTATCGGTGAACCGCACGATGGCGGCGCTTTTTTGCTGAACAGGCTACAACTCCTCTAATGAGTGAAACCTGCATGTCAATCAGGGATACGGTGCCTCTGTGAGTTAGAGGTTGATCATCTTTTTCTTTTAGTTAGTTAGTTTTCCTTCTAAACCGTTCTAGATAGGAGTCATCCGTGCTAACTTGTCCTTGAAGTTAGTCTGGAGTTTTCTAGATAATTCCTTTCGCTTGTCGGTCGTGACGAGTATTTTTTCCTTGATACCCGCTTTTCAGTCTACTCTACTTCACTTTCATTTCATCTCCACTTCATTTTGCCTTCGCTTCATCTCTGCTTGCTCCCCTGCAAAGCAAATATCAAGGAGGGTCATCTATAGGCACCCATTTTCTACCCACAAATTGAGCCTTTCTCTTATTTACATTAATGATGCCCAAGTTGGTCATTAGTTTTGAGTCATTCTTTGATCTATTTTGATCCCATTCAACTCACTTGTCAGCCCATTCCGATTTTCACAAAATTCCACGTTCTGGCTGTTAGGCATGTGTGCAACATGCTTAATTATATGGTTTTGATGATGTCTATCAATGAAGTCATTGATGAGTTGCATTTGATGATATCCACATTCATGCATTTCAGGTCAAGCCAGCATTTGGTAAGAAATAAAGCATAGAAATCGAGGCAATTGGTTGCACAGAAATCAACGTAAGTGATGATAAGCTAACATACTGTTGGATGCTAAGAAACCAAGAAAGAGCATCAAGCAAGGCACAGAAAATGAGGCAATCAAGGTAGATCATGAAAAAGAAAGAAAAATATCAAACTACCTAAGTCAGGTCGACCTCAGGATCTCAGACTGGTCGACCTCGCCAGTTCAAGCAGTCATATGTCCAAAGAAGCTCACAAGGAAGTGTCGACCTGCCTCTATCAGGAGGTCGACCTTAGGCCCTTCCAGAGAACGTTATAAACACTCCTTCACTTGGAAGTGTCGACCTTCCAGTTACAGGAGGTCGACCTGTGGGCTTTCCAGAGAGTGTTATAAACGCTTCTCTACAAAGCAGTGTCGACACTTTGTTACAGCAGGTCTACACTATGGTCTTCCAGAGAACGTTGAAGATAGGATTCCTTAAAGCAGTGTCGACACCTCAGTTACAAGAGGTCGACCTGTGGGCTTTCTAGAGAGTGTTATAACTGCCCCTTCATGAAGACAGGTCGACCTCACCACCTATACAGGTCGACAGCACTGTTCTCCCAGAAGCTTTTTAAGCTAATTTTCTGCCAAATCAAAGGGGGTCCAGAGAGCAAAAACATATACCGTAAATCCCTAAAAACATAGATTTCGAGGTCTAGAGGAAGTTCCCATGTTTGACTTTTTGTCTCTACCATCATATCACATCTAATCTACTTTTTGGAGATGGGTATGTCCGAAATCACAGCTGGGAAAGGTCACTACAGTCTGCCACTACCTTTTGTTGTCAACCAATGGGACTCTTGTCCAGGCAGAGCACATAGGACAGTAAAGTGACCAGAGCCAATGAGAATGCAGACCGCCAGATCTCTTCCATATGGGTCATTAATTGCTCAGATCTGGAGCTAAAGAAAACCCTTATTCTATATCTCCTCTGAGCCAATCAAAGAAGTCTACTTATACTGGACCAATCAATGGACAAGTTTTTGGAGGGAAAGTTCCCTCTCTTTGGAAGCCAAAAAGAAAAAGAGGTTCTTCTCAATGAACCATTATTTATTCGAGCCATTCAAGCTACAGATTTTCTTGGAGGGAAATCTTTATACCTGGCCTTTCCATATATATATATATATATATACATGAAGCTTCTTTTGAAGCTGCTGCTACTGTCGGAGAGAAAAACCCGCTCGAGCCTTCAAGTGTGAATCTGTGTGAAAAGAAAAGAAAGAAAAATGAGTAGCCTAGCCCTTGTTCGAAATACCCCAGTGCTGAAAGAAAGAGAAGGGAAAGAGCGGAAGAAAGAAGAGAAACCAAGAGATGAGTGCAGCCCTTCTCACGTCCAGGTTGAGCCCAAGAAAAAGCTAGCTTGGGCGTGTGTCCAGATTTGTCCAAGGAGCTTCAAGAGTGAAATCTGAAGC
This sequence comes from Amorphophallus konjac, assembly GCA_022559845.1. Lineage (NCBI taxonomy): Eukaryota > Viridiplantae > Streptophyta > Magnoliopsida > Alismatales > Araceae > Amorphophallus > Amorphophallus konjac. Next base: position 159,162,226 of record CM040121.1, read on the forward strand.
CACAGTTTGGTTAATCCTCTTCTGATCATATACTTCCATGCTTCATCTTCATATCTAGAAACTTGTGTGTTCTACTGCACTTGCAGTATTTTTCCTTTTGTATTTTTCGTTTGTCTCATTTCATCTTGAACCGTCCCTACCGGTTTGTGAGTAGGAAGACAGACGGAGGTGTGCTCCAGTCTGTGGTAAATCGTCCCTACTGATTTGTGAGTAGGAAGATAGACAGAGGTGTGCTCCGATCTGTGGTAAATCGTCCCTACCGATTTGTGAGTAGGAAGACAGACGGAGGTGTGCTCCGGTCTGTGGTAAACCGTCCCTACCGGTTTGTGTGTAGGAAGATAGACGGAGGGTCCTCCGGTCTGTGGTGAATCATCCCTGCCGGTTTGTGTGCATAAAGATAGACAGAGGGTGTTCTCTGTTCTATGGTTTGGGGTGTGTCCCCGGTCAAGCTGTGTCCCAGCAGGAAAGCCTCACCTGGTTTGGTGAGGGGTGAAGGTAGGTTGCGGGTTTGCAACCGAACCACCTTAAAATTCCTTGTGTATTGGGTTGTGCATCTTGTGTGATTGCTCCATATTCTCTATCCTCATTCATAGGCCTATCTGCTAGCTTCAACGTTCACAATCTTGATTGTTTTCTATCGCACACTTTAACATAATGCTCACACACACTTTGGAGATCCATTGAGCGGCCAATCTCAACACATGAGACTCTAGTTGATCACAAAGCATACACACACAAAGCAAGCAATTTCATACTCAGTTGATGTGCATTTTGATCCCTACTGTCCATTGCATTAAATCTCACCTTGATCTTAATTGCTTCTGAAGTAGTGTCTACCTCACTACATAGGAGTGTGGACCTCAGCTTTCCACATAGCTGGGTTCTGTTGAAGGAGTGCCGACCTCACCCTTGGGAGTGTCGACCTGTACTGTCTATGCATTGTGCTTTGCCATTTCCACTTAAGTCATTCCTTTTAATTCCGATGTGCATCGTGTCTAAGTGTCTCATTTGCTTTATAGGAGTGGTTTATGATCTTTGTAACTAAGCTTTTTAAATAGGCTAAAGTTCTTGATAGGATCTATTCAACCCCCCCCCCTTCTAGATCTGACTGCACCACTCGAGACCCAACAATTGGTATCAGAGCCTAGCTCTGTGCTACCCAGATCCCACGATCTGCACAGAAGGATCCCGGTGCATTTTGATAAAATGAACTTCTCTGCTAAACACGTTTCAATGGTTTCTTCGCCCACTTATGATGGTTCTGATTTTTTCATGTGGCTAGGGAGAATGTTTATCCATGTCAATTCCATAGATCCATAATTATGGAATCTTATATATCATGGCCCTCATGAGTTGCCATCAGATACAAATGAATGGTCTACTGAACACGAGACCAAACATCATGATGACCTTACTGCATTCAATCTGATAAAAGCTGCAGTTGATTTCAGGTTACTTCATCATGTGTCCACCTGCAGCACAGCTAAGCAAGTTCTAGATAGGTTGGTGAACATCTATGAAGGAGAAGAGCAAAAGCATGAATGCCTCATGGCCGACCGACCAGAGCAATCAAGCAATCCATCATCATCTCCGATAAGCTCAGATTCAGAAGATTTTACTTTTGAGGAGTTAATGTATGCATATGATGAATTGGCTAAGCAATACAAGAAAATAAAATCTGAAAATAAAAGGATGAAAAAGGATCTTAAGAAAAACAATCAGGGTGAGAGCTCCTTCTGCAATAATTGTTCTGCATTTGAGGAGCTCAATGACACTCTCATGATTGACTTGGACGTGCATAAAGTATTGCCTGCTTAAGAGATGAAAATGGAACCTTGCAAGCTGAAATCACTAGGTTGGAAGAAATCTTAAGACAACTTCAAAACCAACCTAAATCAATCTCTAATGATCAAACTATGCATGATGAGCTAATCCATGATGAGAGGTTGATTGAAGAAAATAAAACGTTAAAAGAACAAAATGACATGTTGCTTGAAAAACTGGCTGCTTTTGAAAGAGGCAAATCTACTGTTGATAACTGTTCTGAAACGATGCATGTCTTAGAACAAGAAACATAAAATCTTAAAACTGTGAACGCCATGCTCAATGAGCAATTGGCTGCGTGCGAAGAGGACTTTGCTGAGTCTGAACTGCATGTCTCCTCATTGGAGAATGAAAACAAGGACTTAAAGAATTCTCTGTCAAAATTTGTTCAGGGCCAAGATAATTTAGATAGAATTTTGGGGACTAGTGTCAACCTTCAAAGAGAAGGTTTGGGGTACAAACCTGTGAATAAAAAATCCCTTGGAAGCAAGGTGTACACCTCGTTTGTCTCTGGCTCACTTGAAGCCAGCACCTCTTATAGTCATCCAAAATCGCATGTTGCTCAAGAGAAAAACAAAAATCAGAAAAAGAAAATGAACTCTGGTCAAAAATAGAAAAATGAGTTTGCTAATGTTGACATGCATGCTAGGAAAGGCCATGCTAAATTCCATGCTCCTCATAAAATGAATGCTCACTATTTTTAGTGTGGTAGACATGGTCACACTACGCATAACAGTTTCACCTTGAAGAATGATGAACTTAGAGCAAGCCAAAATAGAAGGAACAATGTGAAAGGGCAAGGCAAAGGACAGGTCAATGATGGGAGGAAGCATGATCAGTACAATCTTGCTCAAAACCCCATGGATAGTTAAATGGGTCGACGCACTCAGAAGGGTAGGTCGACGCACCCAACGGCCAACAGAACAAGAACTTTTCCTCCTCACTGCTCTCACTGTGGTAAAATTGGCCACACTATCCAAGATTGCTGGCATCTGAAGGGAAGGTATCACTCTCATTCCAGGAATGTTAAACCCCATATTCACCCACACAAGCTTGATGCACATGCACATAAGAAAAATGCCAAATTCTTTGTGCACTGCTTCTATTGTGGGAAAGATGGGCATGAAATGTATGACTATCATATGATGAAGGAAGATGGCTTGATTGCAATGAGAAAGAGAAATGCAGTTGCAAGTGGGACTAACCTTTCTGGACCCAAGCAAGCTTGGGTACCTAAAGTTTTTAAATGAGAATTTTGGGTGTAGAGTGCCTTGGAGTTGCACAAAGGATGATCAGGTAAATAAAAGCTCAAGACACAGGTATGTAAATAAACTTTTCAATTTGTGTTATTCTGCATGTTAGGATTGTTGTGTAAATATTGCATCATAAGTCTGCCTTGTTGTCAATAAATGCTGAAATCTGAAATTGTCTCCCTGAAATGCTGAAAATTCTCCCATGGTTAAAATTTGAAAATTTTGTCGTTGAGAATGACTGATTCTCTGGTATATCAAAAGGTGTATGTCAGAGTGATGAGCTAAGCTTGTCAGGAAGACAACACCTTGTGTGAGGTGATCCTTGGATTTAAGCTCTCCACCTAGTACCAGAATTCAGAATCTGATGTGCTTAAATCTGCTATGCTGACGGTGTTGAGGTGATGATGAGCTTTTGTTAATAACGTACATCTTTAAGGCTTAGTTGCAGCTATGTGAACTTCATGTCTGTCACTATCAACCATCAGTTTTGATGATGTCTGTCATGGCTGCATACAATTCAACTCATCACTCATGTGGACATTTGATATTTTGCATGATAGTCCTAACCTCTATAAGCATTTGACAAAGGGGACGTTTGAGGGTTTACATTTCAATTCAGACTGCATTGCAAATAATCTGTGCTTGCATCATTTTGTGGTCTCATGCACTCCATTGCATATCATGTTAGAGGGACACAACAATGCATATCAATTGGCATCACTTCTATTGCATCATGTGTTCACATAAGTCATTGGTTGCATACTCCATTGTCAACCCATGTACAAGTTTAGGGGGAGTCAACATTAAAAATCCAGTCTGCATCCATGCACACATTTGATTGACATATGCTTAGACTGCATCTTCTTAAGGGGAGCTTGTTGAATTTGACAAATCTGTTGAAATCGTCCCTGCTATTGATCAGGTCGACCTTAGACTCACTCATGTAGACCTCGCAGTTCAATTCTGCCTGAATACTGCCTTCTGTCTGAGCTCAGGGTGTCGACACCATGAGGTGCCTGTGTCGACACTTCTTTGTGTCTGCTATCTCATTTCACACATTTCAGTCTGAGCTCACTACATATCCTCGGGGGAAGCGTTCACTAACCATTCTCACTTTCTACTCATCTCTGCACTCTTTGCTTAAGTCAGGCCACTGCATCATAATGTTGATATTCTATGTGATTCACCTTGAATCTGAATTGCTTTAAACTTCTTGGAGGAGTTTCCAATCTCTCGTTGAGTTTGTTTATCAGAGTAAATCTTCAAGAAGAATCTTCTTTTATGGATTTTTGTGACTACCCTGAACATGAAAGCTATTGGTTTAAAATTAATGATCTCTTGAGCTTTAAAGTTTAATGATCTTGAAAATGTTTGTATTCGGGCTTAATAGACTTAAACCAACTTTTCATGTTTTGACATGTTATGCTTTCTTGAATCTGAAAGTTTATCTTTAGTACAAAGGCATCCTTGATTGAGAAACTTCAATCTAGTATTGTTTTTAAACATTTGTCAAATCTGAAGATTTCAAAAAGGGGCTACATTGAAAGCAATGAGCTTCAGTCATACTGAGTAACTAGGGATATTGGCATCTAATAAACGTATATCCTTACGTAAAAAGGTGTGTGCTGAATTCAGTACTCTAAGGTAGAGCAATGGCATTAGACTCACCGAGAAACCGAGTCCCTTCACCAAATAAGTGGAGAGGACAACGTCATGAAGTGCCATGCTACCTCTGTTCTGGTTAAGGCAAGATGGTGAGCTACACTGAGTAACTGGGAGTGATGGCGTCTAATCAACGTGCACTCTCACGTCAAAAGGTGCATGCTACACTTGACTGCTCGTAAAATGATAACAGTTAGTACCCAACAATGGTTTCAAAAGAAAATTTTGAATGTGTATCACTCATGGATAAAATCAGAAACTTCTAGATGTTTAACCTCAATACTTTTAGTAGTTACTCTCAAAGGAGCAAATGGAATTGAATGAGTAAGGTAAGAGGAGGTTAACCTGGTTCTAATATGAAATTCTAGTTCACTTCTATTAATTTTGAATGCAGATGTTTTCAAGTGTCTTTTTTTTGGAAGCTCAGAATTCATCAGTGATAAACCAATTTGAATTTAAGGGCTTTATCATCAGAGTTCTATATCTGAAGATTCTGAAAAATCTATAACTCTGCATTTATGAACTTGGCTTCAGGATGAAGGGCTTCCATCTCATCATCTATTGGATCTTGTGTCTCAAACATTCCAAGTGTCGACCCCAAGAGTCGACCCCTTACGTCCAGACCTCTGTCTGGCTATTCTGGCATATGTCCTTAAGACATGTTGGCCTGTTTATGCTCCTTGCTTCAATGATATTTGCCATCTTTGGACAACCTGCATTGTCTATCCTGGCTGCTATGAATGTATCACCACTCTTAACAATGGGTACTTCTGCCTCCTCATCCATTGGTATCATGTCCTTAAAATAATTGGTTTTAGTTCTCTACATACTTGGATAGTTTGCATGTTGCATCTCCATGCATTGCATAGAAAACCTTAAAAATCTTGAAAAGCCAGAAAACCAAATCTGTTGTATGGCTGCAGTATTGCTCTCTAAATTGCATCATTTTACAATGCTTAAACTTCATGCATATATCTGTCTCTCATGATTGAGTCCATGCTGCTTTGTTATGACTTAAAAACTTCTAATGGCCATTTATTCTTGCCAAGTCAAGGGACCCAACCTTGTATCATGTTTGCTCATTATCTATTGGTGTGACTTGGTCTCTAAACTTAGCATCGACTCCTTGTCTGCATGGCCATCTCTCTGCATAATTTCTGCTCTACCTGCATTCAAGAGGAACCCCATACTCAATTCAGGGACATAGCAATTGGCATTCCAATATTGGTATCATTTTCATATGTGACGAAATAACCATTGGCTTGTATTTCCTCAGATTGCAATGCCTGTCATACAGTGCAACTGAGAGGTATGGCATCATGGGGAGAGAATTGTGGTGAATCATTAACTATTACACATCCTAAAGGGACCCAACAATGCTTTTATGTAGGGACCCAACAAAGAGGTATGTTATTCGCTTCAATTACCTTACTCTATGCTAAACATATCCTACTTTACTCCTCTCCTTCAGAACTATGCCATATATTCTCTCCAATGCTTTTATTTTGATGATGTCAAAGGGGGAGAGAATTATATGAGTCATAAAATTCTTCATTATAATTCTTCTAGAGTCGACTCATAATGAACTCAAAATGACTCATAGTTGACATCATCAAAAAGGGGGAGAATGTTGGGCATGTGTGTAACATGTTTAATTCTATGATTTTGATGATATCTATTTATGAAGTCATTGATGAGTCTGATTTGCATTTGATGATATCCACATTCATGCATTTCAGGTCAAGCCAGTATTTGATAAGAAATAAAGCACAGAAATTGAGACAATTAACTGCACGAAAATCAAGGTAGGTGATGATAAGCTAACATACTGTTGGATACTAAGAAACCAAGAAAGGGCATCAAGCAAGGCACAGAAAATGAGGCAATCAAGGTAGATGATGAAAAAGAAAGAAAAATATCAAACTACTGTTTGCGACCTTTTCTTTCTTTTGTGGGTCGGTCGACTAACTGACCAACTGGTAGTCAGATGATCAATTGACGACGCGGGCGTGCCAGTCACATGAGTGACGAATTTATGATGCGCTCATTCTGACCCATGTCGGGCGAATGTGAGGTTCGGTCGGGACCAGCAGTCCGCCATACCATAAAGGCTATGGTGTTAATTACATCCCCCACGAGGAGGGAACACCTTTGATTAATTGCCGAGATAGCGGGCTGTCGAAGCCGAATTAAAAAGAGCTACATGATGATCATGACGAAAGCATGCATGATGCATACATTTATCATGCAGAAGATGCATAATTCATGGGATTATGGATCCTCGGTACGTGGCGGAGGACGTAGGTCCGAAGACCACCATCGCGCATAGTGAAGACTTCCGACCGGGCATAACCCGGCCCTCTGTCGACGCTATTTGATATACCTGAGGGTTCACGCAGGCATGCACACATAATGTTCATGACTATATTAAGCATGATGATAGAATCATGGAAGCAAATCATGATCAACCACGTTTATTACTCCCCATCAAGGAGAGGGAAGGCAACACAAATATGATAGCGGAAGCAAAGTGCTGAACGACATGGTAATGAAAATATGATAAAAGTATAGTTTGGACTCGCTCGGCCCTTCTGTTATTCAATTTATTACCAATTGTGGTTTATTAACACTGACCGTGAGAGACGAGAATCGCTCCGGGGGCGAGTGAATGATTAAAACAACAAGAGGGGTTCAAAACCGGCGCGGCCACGTAGGGTAGCTTATACGGCGCGATAAGACATGGGTATAGCGTCTTAATCCGGCGCGGCCATGATGAGTGTTAATACGGCGCGAAGACTTTGGGGTGCGCCGGTTTAGGGCGCGCCGGAAAGGCGCAAAGAAAATTTTTTTGTTTATGAGTCTAGCGTTAATCCGGCATGGGGGGGTACCACGCCGGATTAGGGCACGCCGGGTTAAGGCCGTGCCGTTTTAGCTTATTTTTGATGAATTTCGAATCATTTGAGTTTGTTAAGTTTATATTGAGGGTTTTGAAGCCATTTGAGGCAAATTGTTTGTTAAATTGAAGTCCAGCACCCTGAGGGATGGCGTGATAAGCCAATGCGAGGTTCCTACTTGAGCACCGGGATAATTGGGTCCAGAATGAGTATTTCGTTATGGTTAATTCATTATTAATCTGTCCAAAATTGGACAGCATCTCCCCTGAACCTGAAGGGTTGCAAGGGAGAAGCGGGGTCATGCTCACCTATGGAACAAGCCCCTAAACCGCCGATCTACACGAAGGCAGCCAGCAAACCCCATTGGATAGGATACCCCGAGGACTAGCCTGCCAGGGGCACCAAGGTTCCATAGGGGGAAGAAATGGAGAGATGAAGCCATTGACGATGGGAATAGCACCCCGAGGGCTAGCCTGTGAAGGGTGGATGACCCACAGTGTATGACTTATCCCTTATAGGGACTGACCATTAGGAAGATGAAACTCCGAGGGCTAGCCTGCGAGGAGCACATATCCCGGGCCTTCATTGGGTCCTGAATTGTTGGGAGCGAGCTCGTTGAGCCAAGACCCCTCTGTTGCTATCTGTTGTGGGCTCAGGGAGAAACGCCTGCCATTGAGGGGTAGGGTTCTTAGTTGCCCAGCAATTCCGTGAAGCCACGGGGGGAATGTTCCCCTCCCCGGGTGATCGAGACGATGAGAAAACCTCGAAACCATTCAGATGATGATGAATAGGGGTGGTAAATGCATAAGTTATACGGGCCCGCTGCAGGGGCATATGCTCGAACAGTTAGAAAGCGACGTTCAGGGGATGAACCCTGCACATGGCGGAGAGAGGCATGCGCAGAAGCACAGCTCTGTCCGAGAAGAGAGAGGGATGCGAAAACCCTTGAATCAAACATGAGAATGATCGAAGGAAAAGCCCCCAGGGAGGGGTGTTTATGTAGCCCACGATGATTCAGGGCACGCTATAGACCTCGGAGAAACTGGAATTAGAGCTACGCAGAGAAGAACTCCGACACACGCATTGGCATAGATAGAAAGGGGGGAGGCTGAGGATCATTCATTCAACCCGTTAACCCAAGCATTCAACATATATGTATTAACGTCCCAGAAACGGGAATGATTCAGTGTTTACATGGTGAGGACATGACGCCAACCCCATTGCTCGGTCGCCGCTCGCCGATCACGGAGGCAGAAGACATACAGAGCACCATGAAAACAGAGAAAGGAAGGAAGAGAAAATAGAAAATCGCACAGAGGGGGAGGAGAATTGACTCATATCACGGTCGCTCCTCCCCCCTCGTTTACATTCGATGGGTGGGAACTTCATAAGGAGCAGTCTGCGAAAAGCAGGAAACGAACAGGCATCGGCGCCCACCTCTTTCGGGAACAGGGTATCGTAGAGGAAGAAGACGACCGGCGGAAGCTCCTCCGAAGGAACCCTTCTCTCTCTGCTTCAGTAGAAAAAACCTCTCCATAAGCCTTTCTCTCCCTCCGCTCTTCTCTTTTTTTCTCAATCGATCTGTATCTCCCCTCTTTTTCTTCTTCTCGAATAGCCATCTATATATAGGGGCATGAGTTTGAATGTTAAACTGGCGTGGGATTGGCGCGCCGGGAAGAGACTTCATCAGCCTATCGCGCCGGGGTTGGAACCATCCGATAGGGTGACTTGCGCGCCGGAATAGCCAGGCATCGAAGGGGATTTAGCACGCCGGGATCAGGGGCATCGAATGAGGGGCGCGCCGGTTTAAGGCGCGCCGGGCTAATGCTCCTCATGCGCTTCAAGCCAGTCGATGAGTCCGGGGATGATTCCGGGAGTCACCGTGAACATTATCTTGCCAATGCCCCTCGAAACCTTGGTGGGATGTCTTGTCGAAGCTCCCGAGTTGGCGTACGGCCATTCTCGAGGTTCCAGATAGCTTTGGGTTGATCATACGGGCCTGCCGCTGACACTGCCTTCAGTTCTATAATTCGTGCCGCTGGCTCGATCTGGCCCGTGCCCGAAGCTCCTTGGAAGGCGAGATAACACCAGGGATAGTTCCGCCCGAGTTGGGTGATCATTCGGCCACTGACGGGCCCATCTTGGCGGGAAGCCGCACCCGTGCCGGGTGATCGGGGTCTTCTACCGACAGAACTTTTGGCCCCCTTGTTGTGAATGGCCGAGGACGTTCTTCCTCCTCAGGAGAGTCACCGGGTAGACCGTCGTCCTTGGTCGGGTGACGGATGTAGGGTAGCGGCATGACAGAGTCGATGCCGGTTCATTGGGCAGGCTTGGTCGCACTGCCGGTTGGCTGTGAGTTTGTCTCGACTCCCCTAAGGTGAAGTCCCCGTGTCCATATGGAGTGACTCGAGGCTCTGGCAACCTGAGAAATCTTTGATATGTTTATCTTTATCGGCTTCCATGCTTCGGTGGGCCGGGTCATTCATCCTTATGGCTTGGTCGCCGACGATCATATTTTAGGTGCCAACAAATGCCCCCCAGACGTGGGTGTTGCGAGCAAGGCACGAGTGCAGCAAGACCGACGGATGAATTTCATCCGGACTGACCTCCTCTTCGGTTGACAGAAGCTTTGAATGGCCCTTAATTTGGCACGAATGTTAGTCTGGCGTCGTTTACATTTTAACCCGACGCGAACATGGCCCTTGGGCTTTTTAATCCAGCGCGGTCCCGGGAATTTCTGAGGGTTGATAGTTTGGCAGCAGTTGCGGACTTTCAGCCATTAGAAGTCACACAACAGTCAGCTCCGGAGAAGGGTGGCCCCTCCGAAATAGAAGCCGGAGAGATAGTCAAAGAACAGACGTCCTTGGCTCTTGATATTCCTGTTGCACCTCCATCCCATGGGGCAGGCAAGGAAATTGTTATCATTGACGCTCCAGCCACCGTATCGGCCAGCGCTATTGTTCCCCATAGCAGTGGACTGCAGCTCATGCCATCATCATCTTCGGGGATGGGCGACGATATCTGGGCCACTGTGGATAGCAGAGTGGAATTTGAACTACCCGAGACATCGTCGCTTGGTCTCCAGTCTTCAAGTGACCTTGTGTGGCAGTTTCTAGGGACCCTCCAGCAGACCATAACGGCTAACAGGGATTTAACTTATGTTCAACTGAGGGGCTTGATAGAGCATCTTTCCTGATCACTATTGGCCTTTGGTTTCCCTATGGACGATTGGACTCCGCGGGTAGTCATGCTCCTGAAGTATGTAAACAGGAGGGAATTTCTAGGCCGGGAAGCAGCTGACCAGCTGGCGGCCATATCATTGAAGCGGGCTGAAAGCCGAACGACCCTCATTTCTCTGCAAGAGACTGCAGCTAGGATGAGGGATGAAGCCAAGGCCTCTTTACAACATCGAAGCTTCCTGACGGCCCGGATGGCGGCATTACAGGCCGAACTTTCAAGGGTAGAGGCCGAACTTGAAGAAGTAGATCGCCTGGGAGTCCAGAAGGCGGAGGATGCAGAGATGGCCGAGGGACAAGCTGCTTCCCTCGAGGAGAAGCTATCTGAGCTGGAGGCCACCGAGTTCCGATTGCAAGAACTGACCCGCCATCCTTCCCTGGGTATTCCTGCGCTGAAGGACATCTTCCGACGCCCTCTGCCGTAGTCTTTTTTTTTCTCTTTATTTGCTCCCTTTTTGACGCACTTCATGTACTCCGGGGGATGGCCCGTGTAACATGTACCTTTTACTTCATAGTAATGGAAAATCTCCATCGTGCTTTTTGAATGAAGACTCCATCTTGTCATTATTCTTTTCTCTTCCATTCGCCCGTTGTTTCTAATCCGAGTGTATGAGTCACTAGGGCAGGAGAGCGCTCACGCCTTCAGCAAAGGGGTGAGGTGTTCGCACCACCGCGCCGTGACTTTTCTCGAGACTCACAATGGCCTATGCCAGCCGAGAGTCCGAGGGACTCAAAAGGGTATATCAAAACTGGCGGGTAAGCGGTCCTGCCGAGGATGGCAAGACCCGAGAATGGGTAGCGACCGGTCCTATCGATGATGACGAAGGTCGAAAAGGGGTAGACGGTCTTGACGATGATGACAAGAACCGGACTAGGGTAGCGATCGATCTTGTCGATAGTGACAAGGGTCGAAAAGGGTAGACGGTCTTGCTGATGGTGACAAAAACCGGATAGGGTAGCGACCGATCTTGCCGATGGTGACAAGGGTCGAAAAGGGTAGACAGTCTTGCCGATGGTGACAAAAACCAGGTAGGGTAGCGACCGATCTTGCCGATGGTGACAAGGGTCGAAAAGGGTAGATGGTCTTGCCGATGGTGACAAAAACCGGATAGGGTAGCGACCGATCTTGCCGATGGTGACAAGGGTCAAAAAGGGTAGACGGTCTTGCCGATGGTGACAAAAACTGGATAGGGTAGCGACCGATCTTGCCGATGGTGACAAGGGTCGAAAAGGGTAGACGGTCTTGCCGATGGTGACAAAAATTGGGTAGGGCAGCGACCGATCTTGCCGATGGTGACAAGGGTCGAAAAGGGTAGACGGTCTTGCCGATGGTGACAAAAACCGGATAGGGTAGCGAGCGATCTTGCCGATGGTGACAAGGGTCGAAAAGGGTAGACGGTCTTGCCGATGGTGACAAAAACCGGATAGGGTAGCGACCGATCTTGCCGATGGTGACAAGGGTCGAAAAGGGTAGACGGTCTTGCCGATGGTGACAAAAACCGGGTAGGGTAGCGACCGATCTTGCCGATGGTGATAAGGGTCGAAAAGGGTAGACGGTCTTGCCGATGGTGACAAAAACTGGGTAGGGTAGTGACCGATCTTGCCGATGGTGACAAGGGTCGAAAAGGGTAGACGGTCTTGCCGATGGTGACAAAAACCGGATAGGGTAGCGACCGATCTTGCCGATGGTGACAAGGGTCGAAAAGGGTAGACGGTCTTGTCGATGGTGACAAAAACCGGATAGGGTAGCGACCGATCTTGCCGATGGTGACAAGGGTCGAAAAGGGTAGACGGTCTTGCCGATGGTGACAAAAATCGGATAGGGTAGCAACCGATCTTGCCGATGGTGACAAGGGTCGAAAAGGGTAGACGGTCTTGCCGATGGTGACAAAAATCGGATAGGGTAGCGACCGATCTTGCCGATGGTGACAAGGGTCAAAAAGGGTAGACAATAGATGTATATAGGCAGGATATCGGATGAAAATTCCCCGTCGACCTCGTAAGGGGTCTTCCGGACAGAGAATGAATCATCAATATTCATCATTCAATTTTTTATTCACATTACTGACCTAAGCGCCCTTTCGGGTTTTCGCCGAGGCCAGCCCCCTCTTGCTTTTGCCCGCGCGCCCTTTCGGGTTTTCACGCGGCGGGGCACCCGATTTTGCCTGCGACGCCCTTTCGGGTTTTCGCCACATCTGGGTTATAGCCATTTTTGCACTTATACTGATATAGGAACAAGTCTGGCGGGATATCTCTATTTTTAACCCCATTTTCTTTTCTTTCTTTCTTTTTTTTGAATTCGGGATGCAGAAGAACTGGACCGCGAAAATATTGACTGGCCTTGTCAATGATGACAAGGATTGGCCCCTGCTTCGGTCTGTCGACACTGGTTAGATACTGAAGCAAAGGATACGGTCTATTAACAAGGATGTAAGATCCGAGCTAAGGGTAAAGATCGACCGGTCTCACCGATGATGACGAGGGTCGAACATGGGTTTATTCATCGGCATGGGCCACATGCCGAGGCAAAGGTGGGATTATCAACAGGGACATAAGGTCCAAGTTAAGGGTAGAGATCGATCGATCTCGCCGATGATGACGAGGGTCGAATGTGGGTTTGTTAAAGGATTTCCGGTGGGACTTTGATGGTTGTCCCTTTCGGAGTTTCATTGGGTGAAGAATATGAGAGGAATTTAGAAATTACCACTTTACTGACTCAAGCGCCCTTTCGGGTTTTTGTCGGAGCCAGCCCCCTCTTGCTTTTGCCCGCGCGCCCTTTCTGGTTTTCACGCGGCGGGGTACCCGATTTTGCCTGCAGCGCCCCTTCGGGTTTTCGCCACAGCTGGGTTATAGCCATTTTTGCACTTGTCCTAATATAGGGACAAGTCTGGCAGGGTATCTCTATTTTAAACCCCATTTATTATTAGTTTTTTTTATTTGTATAGGGTGGCAGGTCGAAGTGTAATATTCGACTCCTGGTCGATAGTGGATGGCCCGTAGTGGCAACAATGTGAGAATGCCAGCTAGAACACAAAGCCTTTAGCCGACTCGGGTTTATTCGTTAGCGGGAAGATAATGCTAACGCAAGGAAGGGCTTTCGTGCCAATCCGAACATAAGGCTCGTAATGGCGGTGTGGCGTATTCTTTTGGAAGCTCGATCAGGGCGGAATGCCACTAGACCAAGGAGAGGGTAGCTTGATCAGGGCGGAATGCCACTGGACCAAGGGGAAGGGTAGCTCGGTCAGGGCGGAATGCCACTGGACCAAGGAAAGGCAGCTCGGCTAGGGTGGAGTGCCACTAAACCAAGGAGAAGGGTAGCTCGGTTAGGGCGGAGTGCCACTAAACCAAGGAAAAGGTAGCTCGGTTAGGGCGGAGTGCCACTAAACCCAGGAAAGGGTAGCTTGGTTAGGGCGAAGTGCCACTAAACCAAGGAGAAGAGTAGCTCGGTTAGGGCGGAGTGCCACTAAACCCAGGAAATGGTAGCTTGGTTAGGGCGGAGTGTCACTAAACCAAGGAAAAGGTAGCTCGGTTAGGGCGGAGTGCCACTAAACTAAGGAGAAGAGTAGCTCGGTTAGGGCAGAGTGCCACTAAACCAAGGAAAAGGTAGCTCGGTTAGGGCAGAGTGCCACTAAACCAAGGAAAAGGTAGCTCGGTTAGGGCAGAGTGCCACTAAACCAAGGGGAAAAGTAGTTCGGTTAGGGCGGAGTGCCACTAAACCAAGGAAAAGGTAGCTCGGTTAGGGCGGAGTGCCACTAAACCAAGGAAAAGGTAGCTCGGTTAGGGCGGAGTGCCACTAAACCCAGGAAAGGGTAGCTTGGTTAGGGCGAAGTGCCACTAAACCAAGGAAAAGTAGCTTGATCAGGGTGAGATGCCACTAAACCAAGAAAAGGGTAGCTTGATCAGGGCGAGATGCCACTAAACCAAAAAAAGGGTAGCTTGATCAGGGCGAGATGCCACTAAACCAAGAAAACGGTAGCTCGGTTAGGGCGGAGTGCCACTAAACCAAGGAGGAGGGTAGCTCGGTTAGGGCGGAGTGCCACTAAACCAAGGTAAGGGTAGCTCGGTTAGGGCGGAGTGCCACTAAACCAAGGAGAAGAGTAGCTCGGTTAGGGCGGAGTGCCACTAAACCAAGGAGAGGTAGCTTGGTTAGGGCGGAGTGCCACTAACCAAGGAAAATGTAGCTCGGTTAGGGCGGAGTGCCACTAAACTAAGGAGAGGTAGCTCGATCAGGGCGGAGTGCCACTAACCAAGGAAAGGGTAGTTCGGTTAGGGTGGAGTGCCACTAAACCAAGGAGAAGAGTAGCTCGGTTAGGGCGGAGTGCCACTAAACGAAGGAGAGGTAGCTTGGTTAGGGCGGAGTGCCACTGGACCAAGGGAAGGTAGCTCGGTTAGGGCGGAGTGCCACTAAACCAAGGAAAGGAGTAGCTCGGTTAGGGCGGAGTACCACAAAACCAAGGAGAAGAGTAGCTCGGTTAGGGCGGTGTGCCACTAAACCAAGGAGAGGTAGCTCGGTTAGGGCGGAGTGCCACTAAACCAAGGAAAAGGTAGCTCGATCAGGGCGGAGTGCCACTAACCAAGGAAAGGGTAGCTCGATCAGGGCGGAGTGCCACTAACCAAGGAAAGTAGCTTGATTAGGGTGAAACGCCACTAACCAAATGGGAGGTAGCTTGATTAGGGCGGAGTGCCACTAACCAAGGAAAAGTTAGCTCCGACCGATCACTCGGGACATGTCGGCTGCGCTGCATGATACAGCTTAATGTGTTTTCCGTTGAGGGGAGAGAACTGAATGACTCCTTTGTGGTCTACAAGGACGTAGGCACCCCCTTCATATACTCGGCGGACGATATACGGCCCGACCCAGTTTTCGACCAGCTTCCCTTTGGGGTTGGAGGCCATCACTTCTTTTCTTTTGACCATTACCAGGTCTCCTTTCTTGAATTCTCGACCCTTGACTACCTTGTCAAAAGCACGGGCCATGCGAGCTTGGTAGAGTTGGATGTTTTGCTGTGCCCGGAGGCGTTTTCCTTCGAGCTCAGTGAGCTCCTCCAATCTTCTTTCTGCATTGGTCTGCTCACCACTGACTAGTCCGTGCTGGATGGCAACTCGCAATGAAGGAACTTCAAGTTCAATGGGCACTACAGCTTCCGACCCATAGACGAGGGAGAAAGGTGAACAGCCGGTTGGGGTATGATAGTACGATAGGCCCAAAGTGCTTCGTACATCCTTTCTTCCCAATCTTTTTTATTAGACTTGATAGTCTTTGCCAGTAATGTACATAATGTCTTATTAAAGGCTTCTGCGAGTCCATTGGCCTGAGGGTTGTAGGGGGACGATGTCCTCCAGTTGATTTTATATTTATCGGCCAGCCGATAAACCTTCTGGTTCCTAAAATGACTGCCATTATCAGAGATGATTCGGCTGGGGATCCCGAACCGAAATATTACATTCTGTCGGAAGAACCTTGCAACTAGTTCTCCCGTCACATTTCTTAGTGCTATTCCCTCCGCCCATCTAGAGAAGTAGTCTGTAGCTGCTAAGATGTATCTGCACCCTGATGAAGATGCCGGTAGCGGCCCTACTACATCCGTACCCCACTGAGCAAACGGCCAGCTTGGTAGGGTGGGATGCAATGGCACTGGAGGTCTCCTTGCCACATTAGCGTGTTATTGACACTTCTGACAAGCTTTGGCAAACCTGCAGCAATCATCAAATATAGTGGGCCAATAGTAACCCGGTTTCTTTATCTCAATTTTCATCTTCGGGCCAGCCTGGTGTGCTCCAGCTGATCCTGCATGGACCTCCTGCATCACCTGTCCCGCTTCTGCTGAAGACAAGCAATGGAGTAGGACTTTCCTTCGGGCATCTGCCATAATTCGGAACAAGGTCCCGCTTCGCATCTCGTAAGAATCCTTGATCCTCAGAAGCTTCATCCTCTGTTCCTTTTCCTTTGGAAGTTGATGGTGTTGAAACCAGTGTAGGAGATGCTCTCGCCAATCGGGCCGATGAACCCCTTTGATGACTGCTACTTCCATTTCTTGTTCATCGGCCAGGACCCCTGTTACGCAGGGGACCTGTCGGCGGTTGATTACTGTTATATTCAGGCTTGTGTCTGGCGGGACAGCCAATGAACTGGCCAGCTTAGCGAGGGCGTCTGCCTGAGCATTCTGGCCTCGATTGATGTGCTTGATGCTGATGAAGTAAAATTGATGTAAAACCAACCTTAGACCTATTTGCAAGCATTCAAGTTTGAGCAGCGGACTCACACTAGCGAGCTCACCCGTATGGCGCACACTAGTACCCGATGGCGACTAGGCGATGTTGGAGAGGGTCCGAGGCGGGACCTTTAGGCTCCAGTGGTTGGCTAGCTTGGGAAGAACCCCAAATGGGCCTAGGATGGCCCAAATCATGGGCGGCCAACACACCAAGGGTGTGGGTTAAGTGGATGCTCTCACAACTCGCCCGCGGTGGTCACTCAATTTGGTGGCAATTTAAATCGGACACTCTCATTCCGCCGACGGAGTAACTAAAGCAATACTAAGCTAAGCAAGTCCATTACAGCAATGAGGGATGTTCAGGAGCTCACCTAGCCGGAGTGAAGACGCCGACTCCGGCCGGGGACGGGGGCGAGCGGGGAGGCGAGGGTATGCACCCGCACGCCGCGTCGATTGAAGCTTCAAACCTGCGACTTAATAATGACATGAACTACACCCCATGCAAGGGGGGGATCTCGGGATGGGGATTAAGTGAATTACAGCCAAAACTACCTCCACGCAGGAAGGGGCCTTCAGCCGGCCAAGCGGGGTGGGGAATTATGCAAAGAGGACCGACTTTCCGAGCTCCGCCGGTTCTGTCTTTCTTCTGTATTTCTGGATAGGGGGTCGATGTTGACGCTGCCAAAAATTCCACCGAGCTCAGAACCTGATGAGACTTGCGCCAAAAGCTTGCTAACGGACCAAGGATGATCTTTGAATTTTTGCTAAGCCTGGTACAGTAGTTGCTGGCCGGGGCAGAGTCTGGAACCGGACTGATTGGTTCTGCCTCTGTCTGGTGCAGAACAATGTGGCTGGTTGCATAGAGTGCCACGATCACTACCAAGCTCTGATTGAGGCGAGATCTGAACCGTTGGAACCGTGGTCGAGTCTTCTTTCTGTCGGCACTGACGGCGAGGTCGGCAGATGTCGGAGAAGACCGGGACGATCAGATGAGTAGAGGGGTGTCGGTTTTGGCTCCTGTAAACTGACTTCACACACTTGGAGTAGAAAATTTGTAACTTGAGATGCCGATGTCCAAATGCAGATCTGCTTCTTTAGGATGAAAGAGGACTTGAGAGGGAAGAATTTTTCTGAAGAACACTTGTTCTGAATCCCAAAAGGTTCGCCGTGGCCGAGCTTCCACTCCCGCTCTGGCTCTCTGCCTGGGGTCTTCTGTGCAGTCGAGGGAGATCGGCTCCTACGGACAGCTCCGACCTCGGAAGCTGGCGAGACCACCTTTGTTGGAAAGCTAACTCACAGACGATTCCAGCAATGTAGGCCTTGTCACCTGAATCTGTGAGGGACGGTCGTGGCTGCCTCTGCAAGTCGCTGTAACTCTGCTGCCTGAAACAGAGATAGAATGAGGAGATGTGCAAGGGGAGAGCAAGGGGGAGGGGGGGTGAACTTGGTTTGACCAAGGGGGAGGTGGGGGGTGAATTTGGGAGCTTGGGGTGGGGGGAGATGAAAGGGCACAGCCCAAGGGGAGGGAAATTCGAATTTGGGCTTAGGGAAGAGCCCCTTCAACCTTGGGGAGAGGAAGGGGTGCTTAGGAAGTGGTGTTGGGTAGTTGGGGGTTGGGAGGTGGGGTGTGGGGTGTGGATTGGAGGATGCCACCTTGGGTTGGGGGGGGGAGTTAAATGAGTGTATGGGGAAGGGGAGAGGTCTTAATGAGGGGTGAATGGGAAGGAGAGAGAAAATTCCGAAAATTGGGGTGGAGGGAGAGAGAGAGAGAGGGGGGGACCCCTTAGAGAGAGAGAGAGGGATAAAGAGAGAGAGATATATTGAGAGAGGAAGCTAGAAGGATTTGGAGTTTTTCTGGAATTCAATATTCATGCATTAGTTCTTACATATGAGGAGTGGGGTGGCCTATTTATAGGCACAAGACATTTCACATGACCATACTGACCCTGACAACTGACATAATGACCAAATACTCCAAGGGAGGGGCGCCCTTGGGCCTAGCCCACTATTTGGGCCCAATAGCCTAATGAACCAACATAATGACACACGACTTAGGAAAATGACTTTCTAACCTAGGTACATGACTCAAATAAAGGGAAAATTACATGATTAAGACTCAAATAAAAATAAGGAAATTACATGACTTGACTCACTAATACATGAGGAACATAATGGCGTACACCGATGATCAATCCGAGCTTCAGAAAATGTGGAGGGGCAAGGGATGTCCCCATCATACCCCCGGGGTGGGGAAAACTCGACCCTATCGAGTATGGGTCCACGGAGGAAGTAGCACACCGAACTGCGGCTCTGGGCGATCCACGATCTCCATACTCAACCCGCGACCATAGTCGGGGAACGGCGCTTCAGCTCGACAAAGTGGCTCGGTCATACCCTCATGCTGGCTATGATGTCTTGCTTGCCTAGTATTGCTGTCGTATGCTCACGTCGGGCTCTCGGGCTAATTTGTGGTGGCACTCCGAAGGTGTCTCTCGCAAGGATAGGTGTAAGCTCAAGGCACTCACTATGATCCACCGCGGTGCCCCTAGAGGGTGCTGGATCCGCCACATGAGAGATGGGGAGAATCCCAAAAACCCTTTTGAAAGTTCAACCCATAAGTCGGGTTGCCAAAGCCACTCGGAACTTGGCAAGGTCCAAGTCCTCGTGCCCTCAATTTGGAGGTGACCCCAGGGTAGAGCCACTCCAAAATCATCGTCAAGTTACCAACTTGGAGTTTCAAGTGGCGCTCACGAGTTTTTGCTTGCTTATTGTGAATCTCACCGCTTGCTACTTGATATTTGCTTGGATGCATATGCCATGCTTTATGATGCGGTGGGAGTGGACAATGTATGGTATGTAAAGGTGGTCCGGGGCAGCCAAATGTAGTTCGATCATGCTTTGATGTCATGAGGACTGTGATAGACTTAGGGGGCCCGAGACATCCATAGATGAACCTTTTATGCATGGGTATGATGAATGACGGGGGACCCGGACATCCATGTATGCTCCTAGCATTCATAAGACCAATGGTGAATTGGGGAGGACCGTTACACCCAAATAGGGACCACTCATGCTTCCTACTTGACATGTGGGTGTTGTGAATGAATGGACCCGACTTTCTAATCATGCCAAGTGGTGTGTTGTGCCAAGACTCATGCACTCCTATCCTAGAGATGACTTCCATGTGCATGGGTGTGGGGTGGCCCTTGAGCTTCCACTCGTATGGATCAAAGGGATCTAAGAAGGGAGGCATCATGGGGTGGGACAATTCTTCAATCCCAAGGTTTATGTTGCCTAAGGTCAATGCTCCCTTGGTGTAACCCGATTCTAGGAAGGGAGGGGTTTGGGTTAATATGGGCGGTAAGGATAGGGTAAGGTGGGTGGTGAATAAGGTGAGTGGGTTACATAGAGATCTAGGCTCCCATAGGAAAGGGTCAACGGGATCATGGTAAAGGTCACCTAGATAGGGGTACTCCATGTCCTCAAGGTCCTCATATGGTGGGGAGTCGCCTTCCTCTAATGAAATGGTTGGGCCGGTGTATAGGGTGGGTTGGTTGGTAAAGGTTCTAGGAATCACAATGGTAGGGGAGTGGACCGGGATGGGCTCTTCCACTATGAGGAGAATGAAAAGGAGGTCACTAGTGTAGCAACCAATAGTGCAAATTGAGGTGATAGACCCAATGCATGGATGGATGAGGTCAAGGCTCTTGGGTCGGTCCGCCCCTAGGGTCAACAAAGAAGTCAAGTCTAATTGCCACTCTAGACCTTGGAGGAGATCATCCCAACATTCTACCTCATAGTAGGATTGGATTGTGGTGTGATAGGAGTGGAAGGGTACAATGGGAAAGTTTTGCTCTATGGGTGGGTATACATAGGACATGATGGGGTGAATTGGTCTCTCCTTTAGCCATCTAGCTAGGGGCCCATCTATGATTACGGTGCTATTTGTGAAGGCTTGTGGCTCTTGGGGGTCCAAGCTATGTGGAGGGGACATTTGTGATTCTTCCTCACCATAGGTATGAACTTGGGTTTCCTCCAGGATGGGGATGGGTTCCGGAATGGTATCTACTCCCATGTGCATGGTTGTGGTCTCCTTTCTCAAGGGAATGGGAAGGTCTATTGAGGGTGGGGTGATGATGGTTGGTGCATGGTGTACCCGGGGTGGTGGGTAATGGGAAACTTGGTTTTGGATATGGAGGGGAAGTAGTGGAAGCCTAGGTTGGGGAAAGATTGGTGTAGGAAGTGGGAGGTGGGTTGGGTGAGGGGTTTTGGGTTGATTTGTTTTGGGAGATGTGTCCCTTTTTGGGGACGATGGTGGGTTTAGGGTGGTGGTCAAGGGGGCTTGTGGGGTACGGGTTTGGTGAGGGGTTTTGGGTTTGGGGGTGGTGGCCATTATGGGCCTAGGTGGAGGGGTGGACACGGTGTCCACTTGGTTTTGAATGGTGAGGGTTGGATGAGTGGTGGTCATCATGGAGGGAATTGGGTCGGTTAGGGGTCTCTTGCCCTTGGGATCGATTGGGGTGGAAGTGGGGGCTAAAGGGGCTTGACTAGTGTAGGTTAGGGAAGGGGGTTTTGGTTGGGGTGTGGGGGCCCTCATGGGGTTAGGTGGGGAGGTGGAGGCCTTGGACACTTGGGTTCTAATGGTAAGGGTTTGGACGGGTGGGGTTGGAGGAGTGGGAGTGCCCCTCGAGTTTTGGTAACCCGGGTAGGAGGGAGGAGGTCGGGGAGTGTAGACTTTCCTAAGTTCGGCTTTCATGTTCTCCCATGTGTTAATAGGCTCTAGCCTCATAACCCTCCTAAATTGTTCAATGAACTTCCACCTATCCTCGGCATGGTACACAAGTCGACTCTTGGCAAGGTAGATTCTCATGGGTTCAGTCATTGGATTCCTCTTAAAGTATTTGTCCATGTTTTCCTCCCACTCTAAATATGCACTGGGGTGGTATCCATTAAAGATAAGGTCCTCAAATAGGACTATGCCCAAAGGGGTGTCAATCGGACCTTTGCGGAGGGCCAAGTGAGATAGATGTGACTTACATGAAGTAGCCATGCTAGTGGACAAAAGAGATGCAACCGAAGACACTAAATGCATAGACACGCCCTAGGACCAACTTGATAGAGACAAGTTGTGAACTTGCTCTGATACCACTTGATGTAAAACCAACCTTAGACCTATTTGCAAGCATTCAAGTTTGAGCAGCGGACTCACACTAGCGAGCTCACCCGTATGGCGCACACTAGTACCCGATGGCGACTAGGCGATGTTGGAGAGGGTCCGAGGCGGGACCTTTAGGCTCCAGTGGTTGGATAGCTTGGGAAGAACCCCAAATGGGCCTAGGATGGCCCAAATCATGGGCGGCCAACACACCAAGGGTGTGGGTTAAGTGGATGCTCTCACAACTCGCCCGCGGTGGTCACTCAATTTGGTGGCAATTTAAATCGGACACTCTCATTCCGCCGACGAAGTAACTAAAGTAATACTAAGCTAAGCAAGTCCATTACAGTAATGAGGGATGTTCAGGAGCTCACCTAGCCGGCGTGAAGATGCCGACTCCGGCCGGAGACGGGGGCGAGCGGGGAGGCGAGGGTATGCACCCGCACGCCGCGTCGATTGAAGCTTCAAACCTGCGACTTAATAATGACATGAACTACACCCCATGCAAGGGGGGGATCTCGGGGTGGGGATTAAGTGAATTACAGCCAAAACTACCTCCACGCAGGGAGGGGCCTTCAACCGGTCAAGCGGGGTGGGGAATTATGCAAAGAGGACCGACTTTCCGAGCTCCGCCGGTTCTGCCTTTCTTCTGTATTTCTGGACAGGGGGTCGATGTTGACGCTGCCAAAAATTCCACCGAGCTCAGAACCTGATGAGACTTGCGCCAAAAGCTTGCTAACGGACCAAGGATGATCTCTGAATTTTTGCTGAGCCTGGTACAGTAGTTTCTGGCCGGGGAAGAGTCTGGAACCGGACTGATTGGTTCTGCCTCTGTCTGGTGCAGAATAATGTGGCTGGTTGCAGAGGGTGCCACAATCACTACCAAGCTCTGATTGAGACGAGACCTGAACCGTTGGAACCGTGGTCGAGTCTTCTTTCTGTCGGCACCAACAGCAAGGTCGGCAGATGTCGGAGAAGACCGGGACGATCAGATGATTAGAGGGGTGTCGGTTCTGGCTCCTGTAAACTGACTTGACACACTTGGAGTAGAAAATTTGTAACTTGAGATGCCGATGTCCAAATGCAGATCTGCTTCTTGAGGATGAAAGAGGACTTGAGAGGGAAGAATTTTTCTGAAAAACACTTGTTCTGAATCCCAAAAGGTTCGCCGTGGCCGAGCTTCCACTCTCGCTCTGGCTCTCTGCCTGGGGTCTTCTGTGCAGTCGAGGGAGATCGGCTCCTACGGACAGCTCCGACCTCGGAAGCTGGCGAGACCACCTTTGTTGGAAAGCTAACTCGCAGATGATTCCAGCAATGTAGGCCTTGTCACCTGAATCTGTGAGGGACGCTCGTGTCTGCCTCTGCAAGTCACTGCAACTCTGCTGCCTGAAACATAGATAGAATGAGGAGATGTGCAAGGGGAGAGCAAGGGGGAGGGGGGTGAACTTGGTTTGACCAAGGGGGAGGTGGGGGGCGAATTTGGGAGCTTGGTGGTGGGGGGAGATGAAAGGGCACAGCCCAAGGGGAGGGAAATTCAAATTTGGGCTTAGGGAAGAGCCCCTTCAACCTTGGGGAGAGGAAGGGGTGCTTAGGAAGTGGTGTTGGGTAGTTAGGGGTTGGGAGGTGGGGTGTGGATTGGAGGATGCCACCTTGGGTTGGGGGGGGAGTTAAATGAGTGTATGGGAAAGGGGAGAGGTCTTAATGAGAGGTGAATGGGAAGGAGAGAGAAAATTCCGAAAATTGGGGTGGAGGGAGAGAGAGAGAGAGGGGGGACCCCTTAGAGAGAGAGAGAGGGATAAAGAGAGAGAGATATATATTGAGAGAGGAAGCTAGAAGGATTTAGAGTTTTTCTGGAATTCAATATTCATGTATTAGTTCTTACATATGAGGAGTGGGGTGGCCTATTTATAGGCACAAGACATTTCACATGATCATACTGACCCTGACAACTGACATAATGACCAAATACTCCAAGGGAGGGGCGCCCTTGGGCCTAGCCCACTATTTGGGCCCAATAGCCTAATGAACCAACATAATGACACACGACTTAGGAAAATGACTTTCTAACCTAGGTACATGACTCAAATAAAGGGAAAATTACATGATTAAGACTCAAATAAAAATAAGGAAATTACATGACTTGACTCACTAACACATGAGGAACATAATGGCGTACACCGATGATCAATCCGAGCTTCAGAAAATGTGGAGGGGCAAGGGATGTCCCCATCAAAAATCTTGACATCAGGCGAGTTGCCAACTGGTGATAGGGGAGGAGCTCTTGATTTCGCACATCAAACTCTCCTTCCAGCTGTTTTATAACTAGCATGGAGTCTTCGAATGCTTCCAGCATCTGAATTCCCATGGACAAAGTAATTTGCAACCCAATTATCAGGGCTTCATATTCCGCTTCATTGTTGGTGCATTGTTTGTTTATGGAGCATGATGTATGTACCACTTCTACTTCTGGGGATTTCAAGACTATGCATGCTCCTGCTCTGACCCTGGATGATCTGGTGGCAGAGGTGTCAATTCTGGAAGCACCATCAAAGTATAGCTGCCATAGAGAGGGCTGTACTTGCACGGCTTCTAGGGTTTCATCTTCAGGAAGCTCCGGCTCCAACGGGCAATCCCCGGGCACTGGGTGCTCAGCGAAGAAGTCTGCAATAGCTTGGCCCTTGACGGCCTTGCGCGGCACGTAGGAGATATCAAACTCCATAAGGATTACCGCCCATTTGCCCAGGCGGCCTTTGAGTGCCGGTTGAGACATGATGTACTTCAGGGGATCCTCTTTGGACACCAAGCTGATTTCATGCGACAACATATAGTGTCGGAGCTTCTTAACTGCGAAGACCAGCGCCAGACAGATCTTCTCAATATAAGTATATTTCTCTTCAGTTCTGACCTCTCCGACTGAGGTAATAGAGGGCTTGCTCTTTCCCTTCTTCATTATTCTGGGCCAGCATTTCCCCCAGAGAATTATGTGTAGCTGCTATATACAGTATCAATGGTTGTCCTTTCACCGGTGCACCCAGCACTGGAGGAGTTTTCAGATAGTCTTTCAGCTTGTCAAAGGCCGTCTGGCAATCTTCATCCCAATAAAAGGGAACCTCTTTCATCATCAACTTGTGAAAAGGCTGACATCGCCCTGACAAATTGGAAATGAACCGCCGGATATAAGCTAAGTGGCCCTGTAGTGATCTCAGCTCGGAGATGTTCCTTGGCGGAGGTAACTCCTGAATTGCCTTGATCTTTGCGGGGTCTATCTCGATTCCCCGATATCGGACGATGAAACCCAGGAATTTTCCGCTCGACACTCCGAACGCACATTTCATGGGGTTCATCTTTAGCTCATGCTGCCTCAGCCTCTGAAAGACAATCCGGAGGTCTTGCAGATGATCTTCTTTTCTTTTGGTCTTGACCACCAGGTCATCTATGTAGCATTCGACCTTGTGGTAGAGCAACTCATCAAAGATTTTGGTCATTGCGCACTGATAGGTTGCGCCAGCATTTTTCAGTCCGAACGGCATTCTCTTGTAATGATAAATGCCTTTAGGAGTTCGGAAAGCAGTATGGACTCGGTCAGGCTCCGCGATCGAAATCTGATTGTAACCGGAAGACCCATCCATGAATGATAGGGCTTCATGGCCGGTTGTAGCATCAATCATGACTTCGGTTATTGGCACCGGGAAGTCATCTTTGGGGCAGGCTTTATTTAGATCTCGGAAGTCGACACATATCCGGATCTGTCCATTCTTCTTTTTCACGGGGACAATATTCGCCAGCCATGTAGTGTACTGGTTTTCTTCAACAAATCCCACGTCAATGAGCTTGTCGACTTCAGCACAAATTTGGGTGATGAGCTCTGGCCTCATGCGCCGTGGTGGTTGCTTCACTGGCTCGGCCTCAGGGCTGATTGTTAGCTCATGTTGTGAGACAGCGGGGCTTAGACCTGGCATCTCTTTGTAAGTCCAGGCGAAGCAATCCCGGTACTCTAGCAGCAGCTGGATGTACAACTCCCGTTCTTCTGGGGACAGTTGGGCGCTGAGGAAGGTGGGCCTAGGGTTCTCCTCATTTCCTAAGTTGACTTCTATTAGTTCATCGACTGTGACCTGGCCTCCGTCTTCTATCTCCAGAGGTGTCGGTTGGAGGTCAACGAAGTCTGGAATACCATCTTGAGGGTC
Source organism: Amorphophallus konjac (assembly GCA_022559845.1). Taxonomy (NCBI): domain Eukaryota; kingdom Viridiplantae; phylum Streptophyta; class Magnoliopsida; order Alismatales; family Araceae; genus Amorphophallus; species Amorphophallus konjac. The sequence goes on from CM040121.1 coordinate 159,188,646, forward strand.
GAGTACTTCGACTTCCTCGTCAGACACCACCAGAGCTTCTTGAGGTTTCTTGATTTCTTGTGCTAGCGGCTGGGTGGATTGTTCTATTAGCAAATCCATTGCCGTCGCAGCTTCCAAGGATGAGAGAGCAGCCTTGGTGTTTGTGGATGAGGTTGCATCCATAACGGACTGGTAGCTATTTACAGCCGGACTCGGACAGCATACTGGTTTTATAGCAAAAGCTGAGGAAGTCTCGCCTTCTGGGACTGTTGTATCTTCCGTAGAAGTGGCTTTTTCTTTCCTGGTAGCTGGCTCCCCTTGATTGGAGTTGACCAAGGCTTCCCTGATTGGCAGAAAGGGTGTTGAAGTTGTCATTAGTAGGACCCCTATGGAGGGAGAGACTCCTACTTCTTGAATGTCTTCGGCTTCGCTGCTGCTAGCCGTATCAAATTCGACTTGAAAGGCCGCTTCTTCAGGATGAACTTGCTCCCAGCATCGGCAAGGGGTCGAGGTTTCTACTTCTTGATTCCTGGACCGAGCCAGTTCAAGATATTCGGCTTCCACCGGATACTCATCAAAGGTTGCCCCCAGAGGGCTATCTTCAGTAGGATAGAAGGCGGAGATAGTATCCACCTCGTACCGCCCACTGTAATAATATTCCTCCAGGGTGAAGCCCAACCCTGGATGCTGAGAGACACGTCTCATTTCCTTATCCAGATTTACAGGATACCACATCTTCTGGAAAGCTTCTTTGCGCTTTTGAGACTGATCAGGAGGAAGGTGTTGCTTCTGAAACATTCTAGCCATCCGATCGGTCGTGAACGCCAGACCTTGGATAGGAACCCGTGGGTTGGCTAGATCTTCAGGGAGGCTGCAGTCTGTGTCTTCCCGAGTGGGATGCTCCTCAGCTGTATAGAACAAGCTGCTGGGCCCATCTTCCTGTGTCACCTCCCAAGCTTTGAAAGGTTCGACAGTGGGGTCATTGAGGCCGAGGACTGGCTTGGTGAGGCCGACCGGGACTCCGATGCGGTCGTGCTGTCGATTGACGTGCACTTCCTTAGCTTTGGGATATAATGCTGGGGGTGCTACCCTGCCGACGTCTCCAGAAGCTGTGATGTGGGAGACCACCTTCGGCTTGATGTATCCGCGTGGCGGTGGTGGATACCAACCGTCACCCGATCTATTCTTCGAGGCCCCTATGGGGGCTTTGGCTTCAGAAACCTTCCGGGGAGGCCCCGTATATAGGTTGGCGTCTGCCAAGTGACATTCAAATACCTCGAACGGGTGGAGATCAGTAAATATCCTCTACTCCCTCCCTTGGAGGCTGTATTTGATGCATTGGTGGAGCGTGGAGGGCACCACCATATTCTCATGCAGCCATGGGCGGCCGAGCAGCGCCTTGTAGGAGGTGCGAGAGTCAATGACATGAAACTGTACTGTTGTAGTGAAATCTGCCAGGGTCAGCGTAAATTCTGCCACTCCCATAGATACTTCACATTTTTGGTTGAAGCCAGCGATACGCATATCCCCAACTTTCTCGAGATGCACATTAAAGTGGTGCCTCTCATATATTCTGTATGGCAGGATGTTGACTGCTGCACCGGGATCAACTAGTATTCTGTTCAACTCCCTTCCATTCAGGTGCCCTTTCATATACAGCGGCCTGTTGTGGCTGGCAGTAGGTAGTAGCATGTCTTCCGGAGAGAAGGTCATACTGGCTTCTGGTATAGCCTCGACTATGCAGGCTTCAAAATGAGCAGGCGTCTGCAGAGCAGTGATGATCGCCTGTCGAGTTTCTTCACTCAAAGAGAGAATTTCCCAGATCGTAAATCGAGCGGGGAGCTTTTTGAGCAACTTCATTATTCGGCTCCCAGCCCGGACATTGGAGAGCTTCATCTCTTCAGCCCATCTGGTCTTGGGGAGGTTTTTATTTGTGGGTCCAAACGGACCTGCTTCATCTTCCTAGGACCCGGCATCCTCTTGGCTGGCACCGGTTGTCGGGTCTTCTTTATTAGTTACTGTAGGGCAAGCTCCATCTGCATTTGCATCCTCAGTAGATTGCGCTGGCTGCGGGTGAATGGCCCCAGGTGTAGGGTTAGCCTCTTGACAGGGCTGTTTCCCCTTTGACATTTTCATAAATTCAAGGAATAAAGGGACTGCCTTACCCCCACTTTTGTTGTATAGGCCTGACGGAGGGGGGATTTGAACTCCCTTAGCCTCCGGCAGAGGTGTCTTGTAGGGTTGCTCCCCTCTGAACATGATGGTGTGGTTGGGTGGTGGCTGGCACCCCCATTTTCGGCCCGACCGAGTGGCATGTGCAGTAGTTGTAGCCTCGGCTTTGCCTCCCCCAGCATGGGGTGTGAAGCAAATTTCTTCTTCTTCCTCTTCTCCGGGTAGGTTGAAGAGTGCTGATAGGGTATTGCAGGAGACAACCTGTGCTTTATTGGCCCCAGCGGCCTTTCTTTTCTTCTTCTTTTGCTTTCTCTTCTTTTTGGTTTCTGCGGGTGCCTGCCCCCAGAACAGGCTGCCCTCTTCAAGGGGTGCTGCTTCAGCTTCCTCCACCTGTTTGAGTGAGAGTTGTTCCAGCTCTTGCCATGGGACATGGTCCCGTACCAGCAGAGGTTTCAATTCGGGCTGCACATATTCATCTAGCCCTTCAATCATGTGCTATAGTTGAAGGACCCCAGGATTGGTTTCCTTGATTACTGGTAGCGGAGTCTGTCTCCTCCTGTTAGGTGTATGTATTCTGATGGCTGTAGGTGGAGTGACCCATACGGGTGCTATTACTGGCGGAGCAGGCCGGGGTGTAATGCCACGGATATGTGCCCCCTCTTTCGGGCGAGGTGCCCTCTTCTTCTTGTGCTTTACAGGGATCTGCTGCCACCCCTGCTGTTCTTTCACGGGCTCCAGGAAATGGATTTCATAGGTGCTCTGTGTGCTTGCTTCAGAGATCTCCTCAGGTAATGCCTGGTAGAGGGAGACCATGTTGACTGCTGCTCTCCTGGGAGGAGCTTCATGTGGCTGAGGAGGGTCTACTTTGTACTCTCCCAGCTCTATTTCATTCTTCTTTACCATTCCTTCGATGATGTCTTTGAAAACATAACAATCTTCGATTGGATGTCCCAACATCTGGTGGTAGGGGCAGAATCTTGGACTGTCTTTTCTTTTCAGGTCCTCCGGTCTTCTTGGCTCAGGCAGGGTGACCATGCCATATTCTGTTACCCAGTCGAACAGGACTCGGGTCTTGTCCTTTGGAAAGGAGTAGGCTTTCTTCATCTTGTCCCTCAGCGAAGGACCTTCTTTGTCATCCGGAGCTTTTGCAGGCTGCGGGGGAGCCGCCTTCTTGCCTTTCTCCTTCTGCTGTTCGAACGCCTTGATATCAAGCGCATTCGCTTCTTTAGGTGTGGGGCGCCGTTCCGCAGCCTTGCCTTTCTGGGCTGTGCTGGCAGCTAACGCCGGGACAGGCTTGGCTAGGAAAGCCTCCACTTCGGCCACCACATTATTCAGCCGGTCGAACGACCGTATTTCCATTCCAATCATCTTCTCCAGGACCTCCCTCCTGAGGTTTTGTTTGCATATTTGTACCGCGTCCTCCTGATGCGGGGGCCGCTTGCATCTCATTCCGAGGTTCCTCCACCTCTTGATGTAATCAAGGGCTGTCGCATCTGCCCTTTGTTTTGTTGAGTAGAGTTCGGCCACTGTGACCTCCCTCTCTGTGACATGGAATCTTTCTCTGAACTTTCTTTGCATATCTGACCAATCACTGATTGACCCGGCCGAGAGGTTAGAGTACCATTCAAATGCGAGCCCTGTCAGCGAGGACCCGAAGAACTTCAGCAAATATGACTCGTCGGTGGCCAGATCACCCATAACGGTCATGTAATATGCAATATGCTCTTTCGGGGATCCCTTCCTATTGAATTTGTCAAACTTGGGCGGCTTGTTGACTCCCGGGGGAAGTCGTTTAGCCGCATGGTGTTGCGGGTAGGGCACCCGATAGGCATCAAATGCGACATAGTCACCTTCACTTTTCTCTGCGAGCTTCAGCTCGATCATCCTCTCCACCATCATCCGGTTCACGACCGTGGGGTCAACCGGTTCTGGATAGAAGTCTGCCGGCTGCAAGTATGGGGTGACCAGGGTGGTCGCCTGTGAAGGATGCAGCAGCGGGGGTGTCGGTTGCACCTGAGGGAGCACCGGAGGTAGCAGTGGCTGAGGCTGTGGCGGCCGCTGTTGTACTGTCGCCATGCTTGGCTCTGATGGCTGGGGCAGTGTATAGAGCGGTGGAGGGTCGTCGCGATGAGCCGCTCCCCGGGATGACTCACCCTGGACTTCGGGTGGTTTAGAGGCCGATGAGTGTTCAGTTTTTTCCATCAGCTGCTTCTTCAGAGAGTCTATCTCTCGTTGATATTTTTGTAGTAGCATCAGAACTGATGGATCTATGGTGGTGGGGATACCCTCTCTTGTCTCCTCGGACGTACCCTCGGGCTGGATGTCGAGGAAGACGTCGTCTTCTTCTTCCGCCGTCACCACATTAGCGGTCAAGACGGGGGCCTTGTCATCCCAGTGGGGATAGACCTGGGACTGTTTCCCTTTAACCATCATCAGAAGCTCTCTTGCTGCTTCTGTTCTGCGGGTAGTCGGCCCCGGCCGTGCGGCCAATTGAGCCAATTCTTGGGGGTCTTCAGGAAGCTCCCCATATTGGTTAGATATACCAGCCATGTTGCAGGTAAAAACCTGCATTCTTCTCTTTTGTTGATAGACCCTCCTTCTGGCATGCTGCGGGAAGGTCAGTCTTTCAAACACATAGATCCTTCTCCTTTCTTCCCGCTCGGGGAAAACTTCATCGGCTTCGATCTCGAAGCCGTCATTATATCCATTATCGTCGACTGACGACACCATCATTCTATCTCCCATATCTCCTTCATCTGCCACCGACGGGCAGTAATCTTCCTCAGTGGCGACTGTCTGCATCAGTCGCTGCTGTCCGAGTGAGGGGTTGCCTAAGCCTCAGAAATAATTTCTGACCAAGCAGGTCATCTCTTCTCGACCCCGCTCTTGATGTAGGACGGGGGGCGATTGTCGACCTCCAGCATGAGGGATATAGGCCAGCCGAGCTCTATCGGCCGGCTGTTGGAATCTTCATCCCGCAGCAGGGACGTTGGCTTGACGGGCCGCAGCCCGGAAACTTCTGTGGCACGGAGGATCCGCAACCACCTCTTCTTCCTTCTTCGGGGGCAAGCCCCTTTCTCTTCTCACTTCTGCCTCATTGTTCACAAGACGACGGCAGATGGGTGTTAGCTGGTGGGCAGGTCGGGTTCGCTTGGGAACCCACACCTGTTTAAACTTCCTCGGCCTGAGTGCCGGGCTTCCTTGGCCACAGTGGCTGGCTTCTTCTATTTCTACCCTCCTTCCGGCGAGAGCTTGATAGGCATTGTGGACAGGAATGTTGGGGATGACTCGGTCCGGGGTCACCCGTGCAGTGCGTCCGTCGAGGAAGACGTGCATACCCCCGACTAGCATAGATTTCCCGGACTGAGACAGAGTTTCGGTGATTACAGTGGCATTCTTGCGGGCCTGGCGACGCTGGCGTCCTCCAGGGTGTTTGTTGATGACATTGGGGCGGGTCCCACGTATGCCGTTGTGCACCAGACAGCTAGCGGCCGGGGCCGGACTTTCAGACAAGTCTTTGTAGCATGGAACCTCCATAGGCTCCATTTTTTCCACAGCTTCCTTGACAGGTTCTGGGGCTTCGACCTCCAGCATATCTACAAAGGCTAACCCCAAAAAGTTGGGGAAGCCCACAGCAGCAGGGAGGCTGGCGAATTCCATGGATACCGCCAGGTACCCTTGCGCGTGTCCAGCGACAATCGAAAGATCGAACTCAGCGCCAGCTATCCCGTTGATCATCATTGATCTACCTGCAAAGACAAACGAAGCAATAATCAGTAGCCTTGAGAGGGCTTCGAAGCCAGAATATCCCGGCAAAGAGATGAAAGGTGACACTCGTCCCACCGGGCGTGCCAGACTTGTTTGCGACCTTTTCTTTCTTTCGCGGGTCGATCGACCAACTGACCAACTGGTAGTCAAATGATCAATTGACGACGCGGGCGTGCCAGTCACATGAGTGACGAATTTATGATGCGCTCATTCTGACCCATGTCGGGTGAATGTGAGGTTCGGTCGGGACTAGCAGTCCGCCATACCATAAAGGCTATGGCGTTAATTACATCCCCCACGAGGAGGGAACACCTTTGATTAATTGCCGAGATAGCGGGCTGTCGAAGCCGAATTAAAAAGAGCTACATGATGATCATGACGAAAGCATGCAGGATGCATACATTTATCGTGCAGAAGATGCATAATTCATGGGATTATGGATCCTCGGTACGTGGCGGAGGACGTAGGTCCGAAGACCACCATCGCGCATAGTGAAGACTTTCGACCGGGCATAACCCGGCCCTCTATCGACGCTATTTGATATACCTGAGGGTTCACGCAGGCATGCACACATAATGTTCATGACTATATTAAGCATGATGATAGAATCATGGAAGCAAATGATGATCAACCACGTTTATTACTCCCCATCAAGGAGAGGGAAGGCAACACAAATATGATAGCGGAAGCAAAGTGCTGACGGACATGGTAATGAAGATATGATAAAAGTATAGTTTGGACTCGCTCGACCCTTCATTTATTCAATTTATTACCAATTGTGGTTTATTAACATTGACCGTGAGAGACGAGAATCGCTCCGGGGGCGAGTGAATGATTAAAACAACAAGAGGGGTTCAAAACCGGCACGGCCACGTAGGGTAGCTTGTACGGCGCGATAAGACATGGGTATAGCGTCTTAATCCGGCGCGGCCATGATGAGTGTTAATACGGCGCGAAGACTTTGGGGTGCGCCGGTTTAGGGCGCGCCGGAAAGGCGCAAACAAAATTTTTTTGTTTATGAGTCTAGCGTTAATCCGGCGTGGGGGGGTACCGCGCCGGATTAGGGCGCACCGGGTTAAGGCCACGCCGTTTTAGCTTTTTTTGATGAATTTCGAATCATTTGAGTTTGTTAAGTTTATATTGAGGGTTTTGAAGCCATTTGAGGCCAATTGTTTGTTAAATTGAAGTCCAGCACCCTGAGGGATGGCGTGATAAGCCAATACGAGGTTCCTACTCGAGCACCGGGATAATTGGGTCCAGAATGAGTATTTCGTTATGGTTTATTCATTATTAATCTGTCCAAAATTGGACAGCATCTCCCCTGAACCTGAAGGGTTGCAGGGGAGAAGCGGGGTCATGCTCACCTATGGAACAAGCCCCTAAACCGCCGGTCTACATGAAGGCAGCCAGCAAACCCCATTGGATAGGATACCCCGAGGACTAGCCTGCCAGGGGCACCAAGGTTCCATAGGGGGAAGAAACGGAGAGATGAAGCCATTGACGATGGGAACAGCACCCCGAGGGCTAGCCTGCGAAGGGTGGATGACCCACAGTGTATGACTTATCTCTTATAGGGACTGACCATTAGGAAGATGAAACTCCGAGGGCTAGCCTGCGAGGAGCACATATCCCCGGCCTTCATTGGGTCATGAATTGTTGGGAGCGAGCTCGTTGAGCCAAGACCCCTCTGTTGCTATCTGCTGTGGGCTCAGGGAGAAACGCCTGCCATCGAGGGGTAGGGTTCTTAGTTGCCCAGCAGTTCCGTGAAGCCACGGGGGGAATGTTCCCCTCCCCGGGTGATCGAGACAATGAGAAAACCTCGAAACCATTCAGATGATGATGAATAGGGGTGGTAAATGCATAAGTGAGACGGGCCCACTGCAGGGGCATATGCTCGAACAGTTAGAAAGCGACGTTCAGGGGATGAACCCTGTACATGGCGGAGAGAGGCATGCGCAGAAGCACAGCTCTGTCCGAGAAGAGAGAGGGATGCGAAAACCCTTGAATCAAACATGAGAATGATCGAAGGAAAAGCCCCCGGGGAGGGGTGTTTATCTAGCCCACGATGATTCAGGGCACGCTATAGACCTCGGAGAAACTGGAATTAGAGCTACGCAGAGAAGAACTCCGACACACGCATTGGCATAGATAGAAAGGGGGGAGGCTGAGGATCATTCATTCAACCCGTTAACCCAAGCATTCAACATATATGTATTAACGTCCCAGAAACGGGAATGATTCAGTGTTTACATGGTGAGGACATGACGCCAACCCCATTGCTCGGTCGCCGCTCGCCGATCACGGAGGCAGAAGACATACAGAGCACCACGAAAATAGAGAAAGGAAGGAAGAGAAAATAGAAAATCACATAGAGGGGGAGGAGAATCAACTCATATCATTGTCGCTCCTCCCCCCCTCGCTTACATTCGATGGGTGGGAACTTCAGAAGGAGCAGTCTGCGGAAAGCAGGAAAAGAACTGGCACCGGCGCCCACCTCTTCCAGGAACAGGGTATCGTAGAGGAAGAAGACGATCGACGGAAGCTCCTCCGAAGGAACCCTTCTCTCTCTGCTTCAGTAGAAAAAACCTCTCCAGAAGCCTTTCTCTCCCTCCGCTCTTCTTTTTTTTTCTCAATCGATCTGTATCTCCCCTCTTTTTCTTCTTCTCGAACAGCCATCTATATATAGGGGCATGAGTTCGAATGTTAAACCGGCGTGGGATTCGTGCGCCGGGAAGAGACTTCATCAGCCTATCGCGCCGGGGTTGGAGCCATCCGATAGGGTGACTTGCGCGCCGGAATAGCCAGGCGTCGAAGGGGATTTAGCGCTCCGGGATCAAGGGCATCGAATGAGGGGCGCGTCGGTTTAAGGCGCGCCGGGCTAATGCTCCTCGTGCGCTTCAAGCCAGTCGATGAGTCCGGGGATGATTCTGGGAGTCACCGTGAACATTATCTCGCCAATGCCCCTCGAAACCTTGGCGGGATGTCTTGTCGAAGCTCCCGGGTTGGCGTACGGCCATTCTCGAGGTTCCAGATAGCTTTGGGTTGATCATACGGGCCTGCCGCTGACACTGCCTTCGGTTCTATAATTCGTGCCGCTGGCTCGGTCTGGCCCGTGCCCGAAGCTCCTTGGAAGGCAAGATAACACCAGGGATAGTTCCGCCCGAGCTGGGCGATCATTCGGCCACTGACGGGCCCATCTTGGCGGGAAGCCACACCCGTGCCGGGTGATCGGGGTCTTCTACCGACAGAACCTTCGGCCCCCTTGTTGTGAATGGCCGAGGACGTTCTTCCTCCTCAGGAGAGTCACCGGGTAGACCGTCGTCCTTGGTCGGGTGACGGATGTAGGGTAGCGGCATGACAGAGTCGATGCCGGTTCATTGGGCAGGCTTGGTCGCACTGCCGGTTGGTTGTGAGTTTGTCTCGGCTCCCCTGAGGTGAAGTCCCCGTGTCCATATGGAGTGACTCAAGGCTCTGGCAACCTGAGAAATCTTTGATATGTTTATCTTTATTGGCTTCCATGCTTCGGTGGGCCGGGTCATTCGTCCTTATGGCTTGGTCGCCGACGATCATATTTTAGGTGCCAACAACTACCTAAGTCAGGTCGACTTCAGGATCTCAGACAGGTCGACCTCGCAAGTTCAAGCAGCCATCTATCCGAAGAAGCTCACAAGGAAGTGTCGACCTGCCTCTATCAGGAGGTCGACCTCAGGCCCTTCTAGAGAACGTTATAAACGCTCCTTCACTTGGAAGTGTCGACCTTCCAGTTACATGAGGTCGACCTGTGGACTTTCCAGAGAGCGTTATAAATGCTTCTCTACAAAGCAGTGTCGACACTTTGTTACAGTAGGTCGACACTATGGTCTTCCAGAGAGCATTGAAGATAGGATTCCTTAAAGCAGTGTCGACACTTCAATTACAGGAGGTCGACCTATGGGCTTTCCAAAGAGCATTATAACCGCCCCTTCATGAAGACAGGTCGACCTCACCACCTATACAGGTCGACACCAATGTTCTCCCAGAAGCTTTTTAAGCTAGTTTTCTGGCAAATCAAAGGGGATCCAGAGAGCAAAAATATATACTGTAAATCCCCAAAAACATAGATTTCAAGGTCTAAAGGAAGTTCCCAGGTTTGACTTTTTGTCTCTGCCATCATATCACATATAATCTACTTTTTGGAGATGGGTATGTCAGAAATCATAGCTGGGAAAGGTCACTACAGTCTGCCACTACCTTTTGCTATCAACCAATGGGACTCTTGTCCAGGCAGAGCACATAGGACAGTAAAGTGACCAGAGCCAATGAGAATGCAGACCGCTAGATCTCTTCCATATGGGTCATTAATTGCTCAGATCTGGAGCTAAAGAAAACCCTTATTCTATATCTCCTCTGAGCCAATCAAATAAGTCTACTTATACTGGACCAATCAATGGACAAGTTTTTCGAGGGAAAGTTCCCTCTCTTGGGAAGCCAAAAAGAAGAAGAGGTTCTTCTCAAAGAACCATTGTTTATTCGTGCCATTCAAGCTACAGATTTTCTTGGAGGGAAATCTTTCTACCTGGCCTTTCTATATATATATATATATATATATATATATATATATATATATATATATATATATATACATGAAGCTTCTTTTGAAGCTATTGCTGCTGCCGAAGAGAAAAACCCACTCGAGCCTTCAAGTGTGAATCTGTGTGAGAAGAAAAGGTAGAAAAAGGAGTAGCCTAGCCCTGGTTCGAAATACCCCAGTGCTGAAAGAAAGAGAAGAGAAAGAGCAGAAGAAAAGGAGAAACCAAGAGAGGAGTACAGCCCTCCTCACGTCCAGGTTGAGCCCAAGAAAAAGCCAGCTTGGACTTGTGTCCAGATTTGTCCAAGGAGCTTCAAGAGTGAAATCTGAAGCCATGGTTTGGTTAATCCTCTTCTGATCATATACTTACGTGCTTCATCTTCATATCTGGAAACTTGTGTGTTCTACTGCACTTGCAGTGTTTTCCCTTTTGTATTTTTCATTTGTCTCATTTCATCTTGAACCGTCCCTACCGGTTTGTGAGTAGGAAAACAGACGGAGGTGTGCTCCGGTCTGTGGTAAATCGTCCCTACCGGTTTGTGTGTAGGAAGACAAACGGAGGCTCCTCCGGTCTATGGTGAACCGTCCCTGCAGGTTTGTGTGCAGGAAGACAGACAGAGGGTGTTCTCTATTCTGTGGTTTGGGATGTGTCCCCGGTCAAGCTGTATGTCAGCAGGAAAGCCTCACCTGATTTGGTGAGGGGTGGACGTAGGTTACAGGTTTGCAACCGAACTACCTTAAAATTCCTTGTATAGTAGGTTGTGCATCTTGTGTGATTGCTTCATATTCTCTATCCCCATTCACAGGCCTGTGTGCTAGCTTCAACGTTCAAAATCTTGATTGTTTTCTATCGCACACTTTAACATATTGCTCACACACACTTTGGAGATCCATTGAGCGGCCAATCTCAACACATGAGACTCTGGTTGATCACAAAGCACACACACAAAGCAAGTAATTTCATTCTCAGTTGATGTGCATTTTGATCCCTGCTGTCCACTGCATTAAATCTCACCTTGATGTTAATTGCTTCTGAAGTAGTGTCTACCTCACTACATAGGAGTGTGGACCTCAGCTTTCCACATAGCTGGGTTCTGTTGAAGGAGTGTCGACCTCACCCTTGGGAGTGTCGACCTCTACTGTCTATGCATTGTGCTTTGCCATTTCCACTTAAGTCATTCCTTTTAATTTCGATGTGCATTATGCCTAAGTGTCTCATTTGCTTTATAGGAGTGGTTTATGATCTTTGTAACTAAGTTTTTTAAATAGGCTAAAGTTTTTTATAGGATCTATTCAACCCCCCCCCCTTCTAGATCAGACTGCATCGCTCGGGACCCAACACTGGCCATAATAGCCTGAACGCAGACTATCGCGCGACCGCATTCTCATGGAGTTGCGGTCGTGCGATAGATCATGTTCTTAGAGTTTCCTGCAGTTCGACCAGAAATCATCTCTTCTAGTCATGATTGCCCTAGAGTCCTTGTTTGCATGGATTTGGGCTCATATTTTCATCTAAATTGGTTCCTAGACACCCTAGAAACCTTGTCCAACCTATTTTTTGTGGAATTATTGCCTTATTTGCCTTAGGACTCCTATTCCTAGTGATGATCCTCTATGGTCGAATTAGGGTTTCTTCTCCCTATAAATAGACCCCTTAGGTGTAGGGCTCAAGGGGGATGCTCAATTCAATGTGGACGAAGTCATACTACAATTCTGAATCTCTGCTTCACTCTCCATCAACTAGGGAAGCATCTTTGTTTTCTCCATTGTTCTCTTATTCTTTCTTGTTCTATTGCATTATCTTCTCTTCATAGCATGTTAGCATAGCACACATCTCTCTATCTCCATTTCTCTGCATTCACACACACACACCCCTAAACTTTTACCCAAATAGGGGTTAAAAACCCAACCCTTCAGGTATTCTCCTTACCTTTTACATGTTTGATTTCTTTAAGGGATAAATACTACATAATTTGAGATCTAATTTGGGTTTTTCCTTTGTTTTCCTCATCCTTACAGGTCCAGATAGGAAGTAGACGTGAGGCCCCCACTCTTTGGAGGGTTAAAGAGCGAGGAAAACCTGAATTCAAATCTCCCACACTTGTGATAGAGTGCGCCCCTGTAACACCCAGAAAATTTAAAATAGAAATGTACAGAAAAAAAATTTAACCATTTCAACCATTTAATTAATAATTCAAAAACCAATGGATACTTTAGAAGAGGCCAAATTATATTTCAGGAAATGCCAATTTATATTCACTTAATTAATTAATAATACATTTTATTACACTATGCTAAAGAAATATGAAACAAGTTATATAGATAGAGTTTTAAAGGATAAACATCACTTTTACAAGATGCCAAATTAAATTTTCATAAATTATAATCATATTTTCATACATTATAAACTTTAATAATTTAAATTTTTCATTTATATCATTGCTTGAAAGAAATAAGGATATATAGATGGAGAATTAAAGGATAAACCTAATTTAAGAAGTAAGAAAGGGTATATAGATAATTTTGGTTAAGTATATGGTGAATACAAAAATATCCGTTCAAAATAATGACTGTTGTTAAGTCGTTACTTATGAAATAACGACATGGAAGATGTCGTTATTCAAGCAAAGTAAATACACAAGGTTTAAAGAGATATATATCCAATTTCGTTCTTTGAGGGGGATGGGAAAATGCTCCAAGTGATTCACGTGATCGTTATTCACAGACAAGTCATTATTTCCTAACGTGAATAGTGCCATGAATAGTACCACTTTTTATTTAAAAAGATTTTAAAAAAAATTATATGCAAAAATAGAGAAAAATATAAGGATCTTATCCATGAAATTTCATAAACTAACTCCATCAATCTTTAAAGATAAAAATCATTAAAGTTGAGTGGGAAGTTTATATGTCCCACAACTTCTACGATATTTCATCACCAACAGTCTGTTTGAGTTGGCATCCCACTCAGATCCTATTATTCCGAATCTTGTCTCCCCACCTGTCAACCCTAATGCTATAATATATCCCCGTATTCCCCTTCTATCCCGTTAGCTCTAAGGCTTGCTACAAGGGAACACTCTCTGAAGTTGTCGAGGTGTTGCAGAGGTTGCAGAGGTGTCTCTCTTCTTCCTGTGCCTAGTCTCTCATCCCAAAGAGGTAGGTGATCTCGAGCTTTAACCAAACCATAGCTAATCTAGGTTATATTAGCATGTAAAATTAGTGATTAGTCTCATCTCCATGCGGTATTTAGTGGTTACACATCATGTTTTAGTAGGTGTTCTCAGGCTTTTAACCAAACATTAGCTAATCTAAGATAGCTAATCTAGGATAAAAATTAGTATTAGCTCATCTCCATGCGATGTTCCATGCGATAAATCATGTTTACAGTAATTTCTATCATGCTTTCACATAGATCAAGTAAAATGTTAGCTAATCTGTTAGAATATGTTAGCTAATCAGTTAGATTACCTAATCTAATCACATGATAAACTAAATATTCATGTTACTTATTTTACGGACATGTTTTACGCTAAATGACTACACCATATTCTATATACACTATGATAAAGATGTTATATTAGAGTTAAATTAATCTGTTAGCCTACCTAACCTAATAACATGTTAGGCTAAATCTCCATGTTACTTGATTTACCAACACGTCTTACGTTGAATGACCACATCAGATTTGATATAGTTCATGCTTTAGTAAAGGGCCTGTCATTATGTCAATTTCTGTGAAACTGAAACCACCATGTTAAAAATGTTATATTAGAGAAACTAAAACCTGAAAATAGTGAAAGAAGAAATTGTAGCCAAGAGGATGAAAAACGTGGAAAAAGACCAAGTTGAAAAAGACCAAGTTGAAAGCACAATGAAATTATATTGAAAATAGGGGGTTCTAAGAAGGAGAATAACGTAAAATCTAGAGAGAATGAGAATATGTGAAAGAAGAGAAAGTTGTAGATTGGAGGGTTAGGAAGAAGTTTTATGAAGAGTGCAGAGAGAGAAAATGAGAGGAAGAAGGTGAAAAATGTGAAAAATCGAGATCTATAGGCGCAGGTGAACAGTGACTGAGTAGAAAACAGAACCGTAGAAAATTAATTATAACTTAAAAACTAAGAAGAATTGGAGGAAGTGGTAGAAGAAGAAAATCTAGATCTACAAGAGAAGAAGAACTTTTGTGAAGAACTCAGAGAGAAAAGAGGATTGGAAGGGCATGAAAATTGGGGAACAAAAGAAGGTATCAACTCGGATGAACAGTAATGTGCCAGGACAGCAAGTGGAAAAACATGCAATAACTTGAAAACGGAAAGGAATTAGAGAAAGAGGTAGAAGAAGGAAATGTAAAGCACTTAAGGATGAACAAGTTTACAGAAGACATGAAATTGAAATGAAGATTCAAAAAGTATGTAAAGGGCTAAGAAAGACTAAAATCTCAAGAACTTACATTAATAACAACATAAACATACAAACCTAAAACCCCTCTCAATTGCATGTTTAGCAAATATATATAAAGTATATACATCATGTTTCTCATGTATTAGCCTTATACCCAGAATAATTAGCGAGTATTAGTCTCATACCTAGAATAATTAGTATGTGTTAGCTTAAATCTAGGATGATTAGCATGTATTAGCTTCATACCTAAGATGATTAGCATGTATTAGCTTCATACCTAAGATGATTAGCATGTATTAGCCTTATACCCAAGATGATTAGTATGTATTAGCTTCAATCTAGGATAATTGGTATGAATTAGCTTCATATCCATACGATATATCCGTATAACGTAAGTTTTATCATTTAACTAACCTATTAAAATTTCATGGTAGCCCCTAGGGCGCCTTCTAATAGAAGGTGGCAGACCCAAGGGCGCTTTCTTCTAAGAGATGGCAGCCCCATGGGCACCTTCTAACAGCATGATGTTAAACTAATCGTCCAGTTAACCCTAGCTTAATCAAAGATTAATACCTTAAGCCATTTTGAGCAGATTTGAACTGAGGGGTTGACCCAGCCTATTCACCTGCGTTGACGCGATGAACTGTCGAGTCGATCCAGCCTGTTCACCGCGTTGACGGGATGCACTGCTGAGTCGACGCAGCAGGCTCAGTGCGTTAACGCGATGGGGCATTCCAGAAAGCCATTTTGAGCAGATTTGAATTGCAGAGTCGACCCAGCCTGTTCACCGTGTTGACGCGATGAACTGCAGAGTCGACCCAGCATGTTCACCGCATTGACGCGATGAACTGCAGGGTCGACCCAGCCTATTCACCGCGTTGACGCGATGAACTACTGAGTCGACACAGCTGGCTCATTGCGTTAACGTGATCGTTAGGCTTTCACTTTTACCATCTCCATTGGTAGATGGCAGGCTGAGAGGTGCCATTTAACTCCTGACAGGGTCCTCTAAACCCTGTATCGTTCCCAGGAAGGGCATCCCACAGTGAGGGTGCCGTTTCTAAACTTGTCAGGTGGCCCATAAGGCACCTCTCTTATCTAGTTTTTTTTCCGTGTATCAAACGTTACTGGTTTCCACTCCTAGTTCGTCCCTACACATCAATGCGCCCTTGTATTCCATTCCATAATTCCGCCTTATATATCATACTGGTCAAACCTTGAAATTCCATATTATCTATAAATGAGAGTGGATGTCAACAAACATGATTAATGTTGTGCATATAGGGCCCGGTCTAGTCCTAGGAGGAGCACCCGAAGGTACTTGTGCCCATGGGAGTTTATTGACCACGGTGTTTGGCATTACACCGGAGAACTTACTTGCTAGACTTTAGACATTCCACTCATTCTCGTGATATTACTTGATTGATTTGACTTGAGACCCGCAGAAGGGTAAAGTTTTTGCTTGAATGAAATTGATAAATAGCCAATTCCAGTTTTACATGCTTGAATTTATATTACTTTCTATTACTTGCTTGACATGAGTTCTTACTCTCTTGGAAAGATTTTGTTAATTCCAGTTATTACTTGCTTGAATCTCTTGCTATTGCTGCATTGAAGTTGGAATCCTTATACTCTCACTTGTTATTCCTTCACTGCTCTTGTCGATTTTTACAATCCTTGATATCTACTCATCTACATGCATAGCTTTACTGACATTAATTGAACTTGTAAACCACTTAAAGCATGTTAAATCTTGAGATGTAATTCCTACTGAGCGATTCGCTCATCTAGTTGCTTCTAACATTTCAGGTGAATTGGATGACAACCAGAACTCGAAGGGAATGAGTCTGAGTGATGAGTGTAGAATGGAGTCATCAATTGTCATGTTAATTGTGTTGCCAATTGTGTTATTGTAATTCCACTATTTTGTGTTAATTGTGACCCTACGTATGTCAGTTGTATTATCTAGTTATGTCATTTGTATTTCCTTTGATCAAAACTAATAAAGGAGTGAGGACTAGTAGTTGATTCTACGAATTTGACCTTTTGGTTAGTTGTAATAATCGATAGCTCAAACTATTTATGTTAGTTTCAATTCTAATCTTAGTAATTTGCTTAGTCAATTGCGCACTCTTTAAATTGTCTAAGGAAGATCTCCACTAATTAGCTAGATCGCTTTGGTTCTATATAAAGGACTGTCGCGCCACGGGTAAGCTTCCGCGCTCGGGACGTGACAGCTCTTTCTTGGTATCAGAGCCTAGGATTTCAATTTCCTAGATAAAAACCAGAGTCCAAAGATAGAAATGTCTAATAGAATTGTCTAAGGATAGGTTTAGATCTTACCTGGTGAGATGGGTAAAGCCAAGGGTTAAGTTTAACAATGACAATTGACCCCATAATAACGAAACCCAATATTTATTACACCTTAATTCTTTTGTAGGATTATGGCCGCTGAAAGAGCACAATGGCGTGAGATGCAGCGCACTGTGCAAGGACTTACGCAGACACTACAGCAAGTGGCGCAAGGCGGTGCTGGCGGTGCTCACCGTGGAGCTGGTGACCTTCACCGGGATTTTCGTAACATGAACCCACCAAGATTCACGGGTTCGGTGGACCCCGATGATGCCGAGAATTGGCTGAAGGAAATTGAGAGGATCTTCCGTGTAATGCAATGCACGGATATAGAGAAGGTTCTATTGGCTACGTTCCAACTGGAACGGGATGCTCGATGCTGGTGGGAATCCGTAGAAACAACACTGCCCGACAACCATGTCACCTGGGTGGAGTTTGTTGAACACTACAATAGCAAGTATTTTTCTGACCGTGTTCAAGAGAAGAAGGCCGCAGAATTTGCCGCGTTAAAGCAACGGAGCCTGAAGGTGGCCGAATATGAGGCCCAATTCTCAAGACTTTCCCGATATGCACCCCACTTGGTGTGTACGGAAAGGATGAAGGCAAGGAGATTCCTCAACGGACTTCGGCCCCAATATATTACACAGCTTGCGCCGATAGACATCCAAGTCTATTCGAAATGGTTCGGCGTGCTCAATTGCTAGAAGATGCCACTGAATTCTCTGAAAGGATTCGAGGCAAGGACAAGAAGGAAACCGTCACAAGTCCGGGAAACTTCAAACCACCATTTGGCAAGAAGCGATTCTTCAATGGAGGAGAATTTTCCAAAGAGAAGAGGTTCCAGAAAAGCAACAAGCCCTTCTCCACAATCGGCAATAAGCCTTCCTCCGCCATCACACCTTCCAAGGAAATCTACAAGTATTATGACAAGGTTGGTCATAAGACTGAGGAATGCTGGAGGAAACTAGGAGCGTGTCTCCGATGTGGGAGTCGAGAGCTTCGAATCCCCGACTGCCCCTTGATGAAGGAACAAGCCAACAAAGACGAGAAGCGTCTGGTAAAGAAATAAGGCCGTCTACAAGCCCTTCAAGGGACGGAACCCATGGAAGGAGGAATCATGGAAGGTACATTAACGGTTTGCTCTAAACCTGCTAAAGTTCTATTTGATACTGGAGCAACTCATTCATTTGTTTCCAAGAGATTTACTACCTCATTTTCTAAAGAACCTGAATGGTTAGATTAAGTAATATCTACACCTCTTGGAAACAAGTCTGATATCATGCATCACTACCCAAGTTGTGAGGTTATGGTCCAAGGTAACAATCTGCCAATCGACCTGATATGCCTTGATATGGAGCATTATGATGTCATATTAGGAGCTGACTGGTTATCAACCTACCAAGCAACGGTAGACTGCCGGCATGTCAAGATAACTTTTGCGGATTATTCCGAGTTAGTTTATGTTAGCCCTAGGAATAAATCCCCTCTCATCTCAGCTCTTCGAGCTAGCAAACTTGTGAATAAAGGATGTGTGGCTTTCATAGCTTTTGTGACTACCATGGAAGTCGAGAAGACTGAAATTGAAGACATACGTGTAATTCGGGACTTTTCAGATGTTTTTCCTGAAGAATTACCTGGTTTACCCCCGGAGAGGGAAGTGTCGTTCACTATCGACATCATTCCTGGTGCCGGTCCTGTGTCTAAGGCACCTTACAGAATGTCTCCCGCCGAGTTGAAGGAGCTAAAAGAGCAGCTAGTGGATTTACTGAAAAAGGGATTCATTAGGCCGAGTACTTCCCCCTGGGGAGCACCCGTGCTCTTTGTTAAAAAGAAGGATGGAACATTTAGGCTATGCATTGATTATCGAAAGTTGAACTATCTTACAATCAAGAACAAGTACCCGCTGCCGAGAATTGACGAGCTGTTCGACCAATTGTCTGGAGCTAACTATTTCTCCAAGATTGATCTTCGGTCTGGTTACCACCAATTGAGGATCAAAGAAGAAGACATATACAAAACTGTATTTTGAAGCAGGTATGAGCATTACGAATTTATTGTTATGCCTTTTGGACTAACAAATGCCCCCGCAGCTTTTATGCAGTTAATGAACAACATCTACAGGCCTTATTTAGACCAATTTATTGTGGTCTTTATCGATGATATATTGATCTATTCAAAAACTAAAGATCATGAAGTGCATCTCAAGAAGGCATTACAGATATTGTGAGACAACAAGCTATATGCCAAATTCAGCAAATGCCAGTTCTGGCTTGAAGAAGTGTCCTTCTTAGGCCATGTCATCTCAAAGAATGGAATTTATGTTGATCCTGCGAAGGTCAAAGCTGTACAAAATTGGGGACGACCAACGAATGCAACGGAGATTCGTAGCTTCTTGGGTCTAGCTGGCTATTACCGGCATTTTATTAAGGACTTCTCCAAGATTGTTGTCCCTCTTACCAGATTGTCTCGTAAGGAAGTGCCTTATGAATGGAGTGAAGACTGTGAGAAGAGTTTCCTAACTTTGAAGGATCTTTTGACTACTGCTCCGGTCTTATCTCTACCAATTGAAGGAGAGAAGTACGAGGTATATACCGATGCATCTGGTATCGGCCTCGGATGTGTATTGATGCAGAATGGAAGAGTCATTGCATACTCTTCCCGGCAATTAAAGAAGCATGAAGAAAACTACCCTGTGCATGATTTGGAACTAGCCGCAGTGATATTGGCTTTAAAGATCTGGAGGCACTATCTCTACGGAGAGCAATTCACCGTATACTCCGATCATAAAAGCCTTAAATATCTATTCTCTCAGAGGGAGCTGAACATGCGACAAAGGGGTTGGCTCTAGTATCTCAAGGATTTTGACTTCACTATACAATATCATCCCGGTAAGGGTAATTCCATAGCATATGCCCTTAGTCGGAAGCCGAGAGCCCTAGTAACCAACTGTATGGTTCAAGAATGGAAGTTACTGGAAAAATTCTCTAAAACTCAATATAAGCATGGATGAGAATGATGGGTGTATTACTCTATCTCTCATAAGTGTGGATCCGGATTTGCTAGCTAAAAATCAAGAGGTTGCAAGAAGAAGATCCTACCCTAGTGGAAATAAAAGAGAAGCTGGACGAGAAATCTGATTTCAAGTTGGCACTCGATGGCAGATTATTATACCATGAACGGACATGTGTACCAGACAGTCCTGAGCTGAAGAAGAGGATTCTTGAAGAAGCTCACCGATCGAGGTATACGATCCACCCTGGAGCTACTAAGATGTACCAAGACATAAAAAGAACCTTTTGGTGGCCCAACATGAAAAGGGAGATAGCAGACTTTGTGTCTAGATGCTTGACATGCCAACAGGTGAAGGCGGAACATCAGAAGCCCGCTGGAAGACTGCATCCACTAGATATCCCCAAGTGGAAATGGGAAGACATCGATATGGACTTTATCATGGGTTTACCCAAGTCTAGGGGTGGATATGATGAAAATTTGGGTAATCATCGATCGCCTTACTAAATCGGCTCATTTCTTGCCTATCAAGAGTCGATGGTCGGTTGATGTTCTTGCTGCCCTATATATCAAGGAGGTTACTAGATTGCATGAAATTCCTGTGTCTATAGAATCTGATCGAGACCCGCGCTTTACTTCTCTTTTTTGGAAGGGTCTACAACACTCTCTGGGGATGAAACTTAATTTCAACACTGCTTTCCATCCCCAGACAGATGTTCAGACTGAAAGGAAGACAGATGTTCAGACTGAAAGGACAAATCAGGTTGTTGAAGATATGTTAAGAACATGCATTATAGATTTCGGTGGAAGCTGGCACGACCACTTATCCCTAGCCGAATTTGCCTACAATAACAGCTATCAAGCCAGTATTTAAATGGCACCTTTCGAGGCGCTTTATGACAGGAGTTGTCGATCTCCAATATGCTGGGATGAAGTCGGTGAAAGATAACTTCTAGGCCCAGATATGGTTAGAGATTCAACTGAAAAAATACACCTTATCAGAGAGAGACTCAAGGTAGCTCAGTGCAGGCAAAAATCTTATGATGATAACAGAAGGAGAGATTTAGAATCTCAAGTGGGTAACCATGTATTTCTTAAGGTATCTCCCGACCGAGGTATTAGAAGATTCGGTGTTAAGGGCAAGCTTACACCAAGGTTTATCGGTCCATTTGAAGTATTGGAAAGAGTGGGCGAGGTGGCTTACCGCATTGCCTTACCTCCTCAACTCTCGGAAGTGCACAACGTATTTCATATATCTATGCTGAAGAAATATGTGTACGACCCTTCTCACATCATCAACCATGCTGAATTGGTGATTCAAAGGGATCTTACTTATGAGCAAAGGCCGATGTGAATCCTCGACCGCAAAGTCCAAGTTCTAAGGAGCAAGACGATCCCTATGGTGAAAATCCAATGGAATCGATGCTCGGAGCAAGAAGCAACTTGGGAGACCGAGGAATCTAAGAAGAGAAGATACCGAGAACTATTTTAGTCGGTAAGTATCCTATACTTTCCACAGTATCCTTATGTAGTTGAATTTACCCTTATACAGTTGAATTTGGGGACCAAATTCTTTTAAGTAGGGGAGGGTGTAACACCCGAAAAATTTAAAATAGAAATGTACAAAAAAATTAACCATTTCAACCATTTAATTAATAATTCAAAAACCAATGGATACTTTAGAAGAGGCCAAATTATATTTCAGGAAATGCCAATTTATATTCACTTAAGAAATTAATAATACATCTTATTACACTATGCTAAAGAAATAGGAAACAAGTTATATAGATAGAGTTTTAAAGGATAAACATCACTTTTACAAGATGCCAAATCATATTTTCATAAATTATAATCATATTTTCATAAATTATAAACTTTAATAATTTAAAATTTTCATTTATATCATTGCTCGAAAGAAATAAGGATATATAGATGAAGAATTAAAGGATAAACCTAATTTAGGAAGTAAGAAAGGGTATATAGATAATTTTGGTTAAGTATATGGTGAATACAAAAATCTCCGTTCAAAATAACGACCGTTGTTAAGTCGTTACTTATGAAATAACGACATGGAAGATGTCGTTATTCAAGCAAAGTAAATACACACGGTTTAAAGAGATATATATCCAATTTCGGTTCTTTGAGGGGGATGGGAAAATGCTCCAAGTGATTCACGTGATCGTTATTCACAGACAAGTCATTATTTCCTAACGTGAATAGTACCATGAATAGTACCACTTTTTATTTAAAAAGAATTTTTCAAAAAATTTATATGCAAAAAATAGAGAAAAATATAAGGATCTTATCCATGAAATTTCATAAACTAACTCCATCAATCTTCAAATATAAAAATCATTAAAGTTAAGTGGGAAGTTTATACATCTGATAACTTTTACGATATTTCATCACCAACATCCTGTTTGAGTTGGCATCCCACTCAGATCCTATTATTCCGGATCTTGTCTCCCCACCTGTCGACCTTAATGCTATAATATATCCTCGTATTCCCCTTCTATCCCGTTAGCTCTAAGGCTTGCTACAAGGGAACACTCTCTGAAGTTGCAGAGGTGTTGCAGAGGTTGCAGAGGTGTCTCTCTTCTTCCTGTGCCTAGTCTCTCATCCCAAAGAGGTAGGTGATCTCGAGCTTTAACCAAACCATAGCTAATCTAGGTTATATTAGCATGTAAAATTAGTGATTAGTCTCATCTCCATGCGATATTTAGTGGTTACACATCATGTTTTAGTAGGTGTTCTCAGGCTTTTAACTAAACATTAGCTAATCTAAGATAGCTAATCTAGGATAGAAATTAGTATTAGCTCATCTCTATGCGATGTTCCATGCGATAAATCATGTTTACAGTAATTTCTATCATGCTTTCACATAGATCAAGTAAAATGTTAGCTAATCTGTTAGAATATGTTAGCTAATCAGTTAGATTACCTAATCTAATCACATGATAAACTAAATATTCATGTTACTTGTTTTACGGACATGTTTTACGCTAAATGACTACACCATATTCTATATACACTATGATAAAGATGTTATATTAGAGTTAAAATAATCTGTTAGCCTACCTAACCTAATAACATATTAGGCTAAATCTCCATGTTACTCGATTTACCAACACGTCTTACGTTGAATGACCACATCAGATTTGATATAGTTCATGCTTTAGTAAAGGGCCTGTCATTATGTCAATTTCTGTGAAACTGAAACTACCATGTTAAAAATGTTATATTAGAGAAACTAAAACCTGAAAATAGTGAAAGAAGAAATTATAACCAAGAGGATGAAAAACGTTGAAAAAGACCAAGTTGAAAAAGACCAAGTTGAAAGCACAATGAAATTATATTGAAAATAGGGGGTTCCAAGAAGGAGAATAACGTAAAATCTAGAGAGAATAAAAATATGTGAAATAAGAAAAAGTTGTAGATTGGAGGGTTAGGAAGAAGTTTTATGAAGAGTGCAGAGAGAGAAAATGAGAGGAAGAAGGTGAAAAATGTGAAAAACCGAGATCTATAGGCGCAGGTGAACAGTGACTGAGTAGAAAACAGAACCGTAGAAAATTAATTATAACTTAAAAACTAAGAAGAATTGGAGGAAGTGGTAGAAGAAGAAAATCTAGATCTACAAGATAATAAGAACTTTTGTGAAGAACGCGGAGAGAAAAAAGGATTGGAAGGGTATGAAAATTGGGGAACAAAAGAAGGTATCAACTCGGATAAATAGTAATGTGCCAGGACAGTAAGTGGAAAAACATGCAATAACTTGAAAACGGAGAGGAATTAGAGAAAGAGGTAGAATAAGGAAATATAAAACACTTAAGGATGAACAAGTTTGCAGAAGACATGAAATTGAAATGAAGATCCGAAAAGTATGTAAAGGGCTAAGAAAGACTAAAATATCAAGAACTTGCATTAATAACAACATAAACATACAAACCCAAAACCCCTCTCAATTGCATGTTTAGCAAATAGATATAAAGTATATACAGCATGTTTCTCATGTATTAGCCTTATACCCAGAATAATTAGCGAGTATTAGTCTCATACCTAGAATAATTAGCATGTGTGAGCTTAAATCTAAGATGATTAGCATGTATTAGCTTCATACCTAAGATGATTAGCATGTATTAGCTTAATACCTAAGGTGATTAGTATGTATTAGTCTCATACCTAAGATAATTAGCATGTATTAGCCTTATACGCAAGATGATTAGGCTGTATTAGCTTCAATCTAGGGTAATTGGTATGAATTAGCTTCATATCCATAAGATATATCCGTATAACGCAAGTTTTATCATTTAACTAACCTATTAAAATTTCATGGTAGCCCCTAGGGCGCCTTCTAATAGAAGGTGGCAGACCCAAGGGCGCTTTCTTCTAAGAGATGGCAGCCCCATGGGCGCCTTCTAACTGCATGATGGTAAACTAATCGTCCAGTTAACCCAGCTTAATCAAAGATTAATACCTTAAGCCATTTTGAGCATATTTGAACTGAGGGGTTGACCCAGCCTGTTCACCGCATTGACGCGATGAATTGTCGAGTCGACCCAGCTTGTTCACCACGTTGACGCGATGCACTGCAGAGTCGACGCAGCCGGCTCAGTGCGTTAACGCGATAGGGCATTCCAGAAAGCCATTTTGAGCAGATTTGAACTGCAGAGTCGACCCAGCCTGTTCACCGCGTTGACGCGATGAACTGCAGAGTCGACCCAGCCTGTTCACCGCGTTGACGTGATGAACTACTGAGTCGACACAGCTGGCTCATTGCGTTAACGTGATCGTTAGGCTTTCATTTTTTGCATCTCCACTAATAGATGGCAGCCTGAGAGGTGCCATTCAACTCCTGATAGGGTCCTCTAAACCCTATATAGTTCCCAGGACGGGCATCCCACAGTGAGGGTGTCGTTTCTAAACTTGTCAGGTGGCCCATAAGGCACCTCTCTTATCTAGTTTTTTTTCTGTGTATCAAACGTTACTGGTTTCCACTCCTAGTTCATCCCTACACATCAATGCGCCCTTGTATTCCATTCCATACTTTCGCCTTATATATCATATTGGTCAAACCTTGAAATTCCATATTGACTATAAATGAGAGTGGATGTCAACAAACATGATTAATGCTGTGCATATAGGGCTCGGTCTGGTCCTGGGAGGAGCACCCGAATGGAAGGTACTTGTGCCCATGGGAGTTTATTGACCACGGTGTTTGGCATTACACCAGAGTACTTACTTGTTAGACTTTAGACATTCCACTCATTCTCGTGATATTACTTGATTCATTTGACTTGAGGCCCACAGAAGGGTAAAGTTTTTGCTTGAATAAAATTGATAAATAGCCAATTCCAGTTTTACATGCTTGAATTTATTTTACTTTCTATTACTTGCATGACATGAGTTCTTACTCTCTTGGAAAGATTTTGTTAATTCTAATTATTACTTGCTTGAATCTCTTGCTATTGCTGCATTGAAGTTGGAATCATTATACTCTCACTTGTTATTCCTTCACTGCTCTTGTCGATTTTTACAATCCTTGATATCTACTCATCTACATGGATAGCTTTACTAACATTAATTGAACTTGTAAACCACTTAAAGCATGTTAAATCTTGAGATGTAATTCCTACTGAGCGATTCACTCATCTAGTTGCTTCTAACATTTCAGGTGAATTGGATGACAATCAGAACTCGGAAGGGAATGAGTCTGAGTGATGAGTGTAGAATGGAGTCATCAATTGTCATGTTAATTGTGTTGTCAATTGTGTTATTGTAATTCCACTATTTTGTGTTAATTGTGACCCTACGTATGTCAGTTGTATTATCTAGTTATGTCATTTGTATTTCCTTTGATCAAAACTAATAAAGGAGTGAGGACTAGTAGTTGATTCTATGAATTTGACCTTTTGGTTAGTTGTAATAATCGATAGCTCAAACTATTTATGTTAGTTTCAATTCTAAAAATAGTAATTTGCTTAGTCAATTGCGCACTCTTTAAATTGTCTAAGGAAGATCTCCACTAATTAGCTAGATCGCTTTGGTTCTATATAAAGGATTGTCGCGCCACGGGTAAGCTTCCGCGCTCGGGACGTGACAGCCCCACACAGGCACCGCATTCAGAACATGGCCATCCCAGAGACCGCGTTTGTAATGTCCCGGATCTTTCGGATCCTTCGTTATGGGTCCTGGATCTGGTTTGTCAGGGTGTTTGACCCTGTTGTGTCCAAAATTTCGTTTCGGACATCTTTCGTGTTCGGATCGGCGCGATCCGGAGTCGTTTCGGAGGCCCGGAGTGTGTCCGCGGCTTTTCCGTGCGCGTTTTCGGATTTCCGCGTACGGGTTTTGGAGAGTCCTTCGGAACCCTGTAGCGGGTGAACCGGTTCGTTCACCAGCCCGCGAGTGGTACCGTTGCGATCAACGCGTCGAGACGGTCGAGGAGGTGTATTTTTCTATTTTTCGGTATTTTTGGTATTTTTCGGATTTTCTATTTAAAGCCTTTTTCTTTTTCTTTTTCTTTTTTCTTCCCTTTTTCTTCTTCCTTCTTTCCCCTCCCGTGAGCGCGCAACGGTCACCTCCCCTTTTCCCCCTCCTTGCCCGTTGGAACCTCGCGGCGGCCCCTTCCCCTCCGGCGACGGGTGGTGGACCTTGGCGGCAGCGCGGTGACGACGGCGGCGGCGAGAGGATCGCGGCGGTGCCCCCATTGGCGCGTGGATGTGGAGTTCGTGGTTGAGCTAGATTTGAAGGTCGGCGGCGTTTCGATGGATTTCGAGCTTCCTTGAGGTAGGGGGACGAATCCTTACCCTCTTTCTAGCATTCCCAGTGATTTCTAGGCCGTGGAGAGGCCGAGAGGGGCTAGATTCATGCCGGGAGGGTTATTTCTATGTTTGGGGTTTGAGCGCCGGATCCGTCGATTCGTGGGGTTTTTGATCGATTTGGGGGCTCTAGATGCATGCTAGGTTGTTGTGGGGTGATTCCCCATTGTTTTCCCTTCACCAAAGGGGGTGAATGGGCGTGGTTTTGTGATTTTCGGCCGTAGTTCACGAACCGGGCTCGGCCCGATGTCGCGCTATAGTCCAGTGGCGCGTTCTTGATGAACGCGCTGTGTCGTCCGAGCGTGTCCGTCGGAGGAGACGAACAGTAAGGCGGTGGGGAACGTGCCTGGTTCGGGTAGCGCGATCTCCAGATCGCGCTATCCAAGACTAGCGCGTTCAGATTGAACGCGCTAGCCTTGGGCAGCGCGACATGGAAGATCGCGCTAGCCAAAGCTAGCGCGTTCTTCGGTGTCGCGCTAGGGATACCTAGCGCGACCTTTCCCTTCCCCGAACCGCGTTTTGCGGGTAGCGTGACCTCCGGTTAGATGAGTTATGGACCCGGTTGTGGCGTGTGGCCCTAGGGATGCCGTGGGCACCCAGTGAGAGCCACAGGGGCGCCCGGGGTTCCTCGGAGAATCAGTTACCCCGGTAGGAGTGCCGCGTGACTTGAGGGACGGTCGGACCTCATGCGGGTCCCCGGCTTCCGTACCTACCGTAGGATCATCGAGAGTCTGTGCTAGGGTTTGGTCGGTGGTTTCCGTGGATTGGTCCTTGCTTCCAGTGACCTGTCCACTAGTCGTAGTTTCTTGCGCACGCGGGTGCGGACCCACCTGGGAGTGGTGGAGAGCGAGACCCAGTGTGACGCGATTTTTAGGCTGGTTGCCGTAGGGCCCCTTGCCTTTGCCACCAGAGTCCGGTGGGGGGGAAAACCAGCTAGAGGACCCGACCTAGAGCAGATGGTCTATGTGTGCACACGTAGTTGGGGGCTTGGGACACGCACTGACGAGTGCGACCCCAGCTAGTCCTTGTTGTGTGGTACTTGTTGCGTGTATGAGTCTCACGCCCGGGGCGTTGTAGCTAGACACTTGTGACGCGGTGTAAGACGTCAGGGGACGCATCCGGTCGTTCTTCTTGTGGATGGTGCTCATGTTCACTGGCAGGCGTGGACTCGTGTTTTGTTGGACCGAGGTTCCGTACTACGGTACTGTTAGAGTAGACGACTTTTCCGTTTATTTACTTTAGCTTGTCGGTTCTACCGTACTCTTGGTTGGTAGGGTTGTCTTCTTCTTCCTCGTTTTCCGTGCGAGGTGGGGATTCGCGGGATCCCTACTGGGCCAATGAGATGAGGCTCACCCCTACTCTTCAGGTGAGGCGGGGTCGGCGGGAGGCGCGGCCGAGTTTCAGCGTGGGTCTTCCAGCCAGGGTTAGTTGCCAGTCTGCCAGAGCCGGGGGATGCCCCGCGTAGTTGTACTCCGGGGGATGCCCCGTGTTGTTGTACGCCGGGGGATGCCCCGTGTAGCTATACTTTCTTTTGGACATGAGACACTGTGGACCTTGTAGCAGTTTGATTTATTTATATTATTATGTGCATTTCCTTTTTGATTATTGTGCTATCTCTGTGGACGTTGCAGCTTCTCTTATACCCCACACCACTCCTTTCTACCCTTCCGAGTCTTCGGGCTCGTGGGTTGGCGGGCCGAGATTCGAGACGCGCCGGTTCCTTTTCGGTACTCGGATCTTCGGGTCGTCACAGCGTTCACAGTGAGAGTCTTCTGGTTGTCCTCCTTCTGGTCTGAGGTAATTAGCTTAGTTTTATTCTATTATTCTGTTGCAGTTACCTCAATGACGATCTCAGTCCATATTTGCGTTTCCTTCATACATGCTTTCTTTCCCACGAGTGGACCAATTTTTGCATCTACAATAAGTAGAGGGGCTCTCCTAGCACAGGCTTTGAGCGAACTTGGGGAGAGGCGAGGTACATTTTAAGTCAGTGAACGCCTTGTCACATTCCTCATCACAATGTATTTTCACCACAGACCCCTTTGGCCCCCACAAGAGCTTGAAGAAGGGTAGACATCGCTCTGCTGCTTGGGACACAAAGTGATTGAGGACCACGACTCAGCCAGTCAACTGTTGCATGTCCTAGACCTTAGTCGACCTATGCATGTCCAGGATGGCTTGAATCTTCCCTGAGTTGGCTTCAATACCTCAGTGGGTCGCCAAGAAGCCGAAGAACTTCCCAGACTGGATGTCGAAAGCACACTTAGCCGAGTTGAGCTTCATGTTATACCTGCGTAACGTGTTGAAGGTTCTGACAAGGTCGGTGAAGTGGTTGCTAGCTTTTGCAAACCTAACTAGCATATCATCAATGTAGATTTCCATGTTACATCCGATCTGAGAATTGAACACCTGGTTGAATAGGTTTTGATAAGTGACACCAGTGTTCTTCAATCCGAAGGGCATCCGCATGTGGCCGAAGTAGTTGCTGGCTTTTGCAGACCTAACTAGCATTTCGTCGATGTAGACTTCCATGTTGCGTCCAATCTCATAATCGAACACCTAGTTGAACAAGTTTTGATAAGTGGCACTTGTGTTCTTCAATCCGAAGGGCATCCGCATGTAGCAGAATGCCCTAAAGTCGGTGACGAACGTTGTCTTCTCCACGTCCTCAGGATGCATTCAAATCTGGTAATATTTGAAGTAGGCATCTAGGAACAACAGGGCTTCACTATCGTCCGTCAAATCTATCAGCTGGTCAATGCTCGGGAGAGGATAGCAATCTTTTGACATGGCTTTATTTACGTTGATGAAGTCAACACACATATGCCATTGGCCATTTGCCTTGGGGACCAGGACGATGTTGGGAAGCCACGTTGGGTATTGGACTGTTTGAAACAATCTAGTAAGTCTCCCCTTGTTGACTTTCTCTTTGATGGCCACTTATCGTTCGGGGGCATGTTTCTTTTTCGTTCTTGTACCGGCTTGTGGGCAAGATCAAGGTTGTGTGGTCGTGTGTTGTGGGTCTGTCTTAGGTGACGTTAGGGGTTGTTTTGTGGCGTGTCTGTGTGTGTGTGTCTATCTATGTTAGGGTGATGTATGTTTCTCCCGTGCTCTGGCCGCTTTCCCCGTGGACATCGGTCGATGCTCCTATGAAGGCTAAGACTACGTTTCCGAGTCTGTCGGCAGTTTCCTGTGATGCCTTTGGTGTTTGAGGTACGGGTGACAGTGCATGTTTGACTGTCTGTACTTTAACGCCGCGTTTCGAGCTTCTTCCTTGCGTCGCCCTAGACGTGCAGCAGTCGAAGGGTGACCCCGATATCTGGTTTGTAAGCTAGTTTCCGTCGGCTCCTGCTGTTACCGTAGCGTCCTACGGGGGGAGAAAACTAGCTAGAGGCCTGGCTCTAAGCAGGAGCCAGTGTGTGCACACGTGGTCAGGGGCTGAGGACTGACGCCGACGGGCGTGACCCTGACTAGTACTTGTACTTGTGGTTCCGCGTGGGTCTGCGACTCGGTCGAGCTCGCGTAGTCCGCGATCGGTTGGTAGTCGAGACACTTGTGGGGTTTGTCGTGACCTGTCCGGGTTGGCCTTTCCGTGGCTGTACTCGAGGTCTGTGCCTGTCTAGGTCTTTTCTAGACTTTCTTTTGCATGCCTATTGTAGGTGTAGGTTGGGGTGTTTTGTTTGGCTATTCCCCTCGTCCTTACCTGCTCCCTACTCCTCTTTCCCTTTCTAGGCCTGCTTGCATGTTCGGGTTATTCCCCTCATCCTTACATGTTCCCTACTCCTGCTTCCCTTTCTTTTGCAGCTTTCTAGTGTTGTTTCTCGTTGATGTTCCTGTTGTTCCGTGTTACTACGTGTTTTTCAGTGGGGATCCGCGTGACCCCTACTAAGCCAGTGACACGAGGCTCACCCCTGCTTTTCAGGTGGGGTGATGTGTTCGTTTTGCTTCCGCAGGTCCTGGAGTCATGTCGTAACTGCCAGCTGGTACCTCCGTCGGGCTTCCCCTGACTTTCCGGTATGTCTTTCTTTTCTGTCGACTGTACTTGGTAGACTTGTTGTCTTTCCTTTGGACTTGACTCTGGGTATTTAATTATTAATTGTAATCTTTTAATTAAAAAGTAATTTTATTTCTGCTACTTTAGCAGCCCGTTCTAACAAAATTTAATCGCTTACTGTTATATCTGTCAGTTCAATGTACTACACGACAATCCTTTTTCCCTTAAGAGCTTTACCGCTCTTGGGAGGCCTCGCGGGTTCCAAGTGGTACCACGTGTATTCAGTAGTCCTACCGGGTATACCTGGTATCCGGGATCCGGGTCGCCACATCAACGGTCCAGTCTATCAAAGTTATTTCAGAGAAGATTCTGCCCACATTATGGCCCAGCAGCCGGCCCGTTATTTCTGTACTAGATCTGGATTTCCCTTGGGCTTATGCACCACGCAAGCCTACCGCTACACCCGTCAATATCAAAGTGAAACCCCAGATCCGAGATTCCAAGGGTTGGGATATCATATTGAAGCAGGGTTATCAATCGGGGAGAGGCCTCGGTGTGCAGTTACAAGGGCGAACCAAGCCAGTGGCCAAAGGAAGAAAAATGAGCCGGAGAGGTCTCGGTTATCGAGAGTCCGCACTCTCAATGATGGGGGACTCAGGGTCACTTACATGGGATTACCGCCAACACTTTGTAAGAGGACCCCTCCAGTTGGGTACACTAAATCCACCACCAGTACAGTCAGAAAAGAAAGATACAGCTTGCACAGTTGCTAGTCCACCTCTGCTACCAAAAGGGCATGTTGATGATATGCCAGATTTCAGACAGTCATTTGCCAGAATGTTCAGCGAGCCAGATGGTTATGGTCAGAAGGAGAATCAGGAGGTGTGGATCGTTCAATGGAAGCCGAAGCCACCTGGCCGTCTACAGAAGAAAGGGAGCTCGCCCATTACCATTTCTTGGTCTCCCTCCCATCTCGCATCTCTATTTCAGCAATTGGAACCCATTCCCCGTTCACCCCCGATTATGGTCGATCCGTATTTTACGGAAAGATCACCCGAAATCTTGTTTGTTCCATGTGCATGTGGGCGCTGCCCACCCATTGATCTGTCAACTCTATTCACTCCTCCTTCCCCCACCGCCCAACTCCACGAGATGTGGTTTTCATCTTCCGACCCCTTCTTTGATTGCATCTTCCCCTCTCTATTCCCCATGCAACTTCCTCCTCCTCCATCTTGCTGTATGATCTCCACTCATCTCCAAAAAAAAACGTCAAATTTGAAACAGAGATTTCGGTGAAAGATTACGCTATCTTGTCTCCATCCTCCTCCCAGGGGCACGAGTCCCCTGCTCCTTCCTTTCCACTAGATTTCCTTTCTCCT
The DNA here is from genome assembly GCA_022559845.1 of Amorphophallus konjac. NCBI lineage: Eukaryota > Viridiplantae > Streptophyta > Magnoliopsida > Alismatales > Araceae > Amorphophallus > Amorphophallus konjac. The sequence goes on from CM040121.1 coordinate 159,221,082, forward strand.
AGGATAGGCGTAGGGTCTGTCGAGTCTAGGGAAGTAGGGTTGATTAGGTCTAGAGAAGTAGGGTCCTCTTCTAGGTCATCCAATCTTCCGAGCTTGAGCCGCGCCCGCTTGCGCGTCATCCCAAATCCATTCCTGATAGGTTCTTGCAGGATCTGGCTCAGTGATGTCATGCTCTTTTGAAGTGTCCAGAGTTTGTCGCTACGGCAATCATGATAGAAGATGAAGGGGAAATAGAAGGGGTGTGGAGCGATGACGGACTCGGTGTCTATGAAGTCTTGGATGAGAAAGACACGATTGACGATAAGGACAGCAATGTAGATGACACTGCCGATCTGTATGCCCAAGGATTAAAGAGATTCGATGAGCCATCGTCGACAGTGGATGAACCTACGAAGGAAATAAATTTGGGAACTGAAGAAGATCCAAGGCCCATTATTATTGCTGCTAATCTCCCTCCGAGAGTGGAAGAAGATCTAGTCAAGGTTCTAAGGGAGTATAGTGATTCTTTCGCCTGGTCTTATGAGGACATGCCGGGTCTTGACCCCTCTTTAGTGGAACACCGACTCGTACTTAAACCAGGGGCAACACCCGTAAAACAGAGGTCAAGGAGATTTCACCCCCACATGGCCTTAAGGATTAAAGAAGAAGTTGATAAGTTATACAAGGCCAGGTTCATTAGAGTTGTCTTATATCTCCAGTGGGTGGCGAACATAGTCCCTGTTATCAAGAAGGATGGAAAGGTGCGTATGTGCATCGATTTCAGGGATCTTAATAAAGCGTGTCCCAAAGATGATTTCCTGCTGCCTCATATAGACGTCCTGGTCGATAACACCACCGGGTACGAAGCTTTGTCATTCATGGACGGTTACTCAGGTTACAATCAGATTCGTCTCGCTCCGGAGGATCAAGAGAAAACTTCCTTCACCACGCCCTGGGGCACGTACTGCTATGTGGTTATGCCGTTCGGTCTGAAGAACGCATGTGCCACCTATCAGAGGGCAATTATGGCCATTTTCCACGACATGATGCATATCTACATGGAAGCTTACGTGGATGACATCTTGATGAAATCAAGAACCAAAGAAGAACACCCCTCTATTCTGACTAAGGTGTTGCAGAGAGCTAGGGAGTACAAGCTAAAAATGAATCCGAAGAAGTGTGTTTTTGGAGTCTCTTCAGGGAAGTTGCTAGGCTTTATAGTTAACAAACGGGGGATCCAGATTGATCCTAATAAAGCAAAGGCCGTCATGGACATGCCTCCACCAAAGAATATTACGGAACTTCGAGGACTGATTGGTAGATTGTAATTCATCAGAAGATTCATATCCCAACATTCTCAGAGGTGCCACCCGTTTTATGAATTGCTAAAGGCGGGAGTCAAATTTCAATGGAATCAAGATTGTCAAAAGGCCTATGAGGACCTAAAGGAATATCTATCCAATCCCCCAGTTTTGCAACCTCCTGTCCCTGGGAAACCCCTAATCCTATACATCTCGGTTATTGAGGACTCCTTAGGGGCGGTCTTAGCACAAGTAGACGATGAAGGGAGAGAGCGCGCAGCTTATTACCTCTCCAGGTTGTTCAACCCGGCCGAGGCTAAATACACCGCTATGGAGAAGACTTGTGCCGCCTTAGTGTGGGTAGCTCAGAAGCTCAAACACTACTTCCTTGCCCACTCAGTTAGGCTGATCTCTAGAATGGACCCGATCCGCTATCTCTTAGAAAAGCCTGTCCTTTCTAGTAGGTTAGCTCGCTGGCAGAGCTTCCTATCTCAGTTTGATATCACGTTTGTCGTTCAGAAGGCGGTCAAAGGATACGCCATCGCTGAGCATCTTGCCCATCTCCTGATTCCCTGCACGGATTCTATTCAGGATGACTTCCCTGACGAGCATCTTTCTGTCCTGACTCATCATCCCTTCTGGTCGCTGCACTTCGACGGTGCACTCAATTCTCAGAGCCGAGGGATAGGTGCTGTTCTGCTCACTCCGGAAGGAGTGATGATTCCTTTTGCTTATCAACTTCGATTTCCTGCTACCAACAATATCGCCGAGTATGAGGCTCTCCTAGCTGGATTGAAGCACGCCTACCTTCTAGGCGCGCGTTACTTGAATATCATAGGGGACTCTCAGCTCATCCTACGGCAAGTTCTGTACACTTACCGCACCCGTGACCCTAAGCTTAAACCATATCAAGATTTGGTCACACTCCTAGCTAGGCAATTCTGCAAGTTGATCTACATCCATACTCCTCGGTCTCAGAACATTCTAGCCGATGCTTTAGCATCCCTCACTTCCTCTCTATCTTTCCCTCTCAGTCGGAGTACTGAGACTATCATCGTTCAGAGATTGGACACACCCTCTCTTTAGGATCCTTGGTATGTCAACCTTAGGAAGACTGTAGAGGTGAGGGCTGAGAAGGAAGAGTTGAAGGAAGTATCTTTGACAGAGTTAGAGGAGATCCTGGAAGAGGAAGAGTTGCCCTGGTATCATGAAATTAAGTTGTTTTGCAAAGATGGATCGTTCCCGGAAGGGGCAAATGCCGAGCAGCGCAAGTCAATAAGAAGAGCCGCCTCAAGGTATACTATCGTTGCTGGAGAACTATACAGGCGCGCTACTAACGGGATGCTCATGAGATGTTTAGACGACGATGAAGCTTGGAAGGTGGCCGAAGCAGCCCATTCTAGTGAGTGTGGAGGTCATGTTAATGGCCAGGCTCTAGCAAAGAAGATCCTTAGGCAGGACTACTATTGGCCCACTCTAGAGGAAGATTGCTCCCTCTATGTCCGGAGGTGTCTTAAATGCCAACTCCATGCTGATAAAATTCATGCTCCAGCTTCATCTCTTCATCCTCTATCTGCTCCTTGGCCGTTCTCTATGTGGGCTTTCGACGTTGTCAGCCCGCTTGGTGATCCCAATTCTTAGATCAAGCAAAAATCCTTCATCCTTACTGCCATTGAGGCTAAAGCCGAAGCATACGCAGAGATTAAAGCTACCACGGTGTGCCGCTTCATCATGAAGAACATCATCTCGCGGTTCGGAGTGCCAAGCAGCATCATCACCGACAACGGACCCCAGTTCGTCTCTCAAGAGCTCAAGGACCTATGTAAGAAGTTCAATATTGCATTACATCATTCATCTCCATATTACCCACAAGGCAACGGTCAGGCCGAAGCCACTAAGAAAACCCTTCTCAAAATCATAAAGAAAACATGCGAATCTCATAAGTTTCTGATTGGCCAGAAAGATTAGTGGAAGCTCTATGGGCTTACCGCACCTCCGTCCGTACTCCTACGGGGCAAACTCCCTATGCTCTCACTTACGGGATGGAGGCGGTACTCCCACATGAGATTTTGATCCCTTCCCTAAGGGTACAGCTCGATAAGGAACTTAATCTCGATGGACGTCGAGAGGCGTTGCTCATCCAGCTGGAACTCTTAGACGAGAAGAGGATGAATGCGGCCGATCACGTATCCATTTATGAAAAGGGAGTTTCGCGTTATTTTCAAAAGAAGGTAATTGAACGTAAATTTTAAAAAGGTGATATGGTTTTGAAACGTAAATTCATTCGGTCTGCAGGTCTTAGGTCTAAATTGTAACCTAACTGGGAAGGGCCATTTATTGTGAAAGAGGCTTATCCAGGGAATGATTACCGCTTAGTGAACGCAGAAGGTGAGGAGTTCACTCATGCTTGGAATGGGTTGTACCTTAAGTGTTTCTTTCCTTAGAATCTAAACCAGTGCCACCCCGGTAGCAAGGTGTCCTTTCCCTTCCTTGCGAGAAAGAGGACCCCGAGTACGGGAATCACACACTACACGACGTCCCTGGTCGGGTTTCCCACTTTGTAGACATCGTTTCTCCTTGGCCATGCTTTGGGGGGAAAGTCAAAAAGTCCCTGTCCGTCTCTTTCTTCGGCTGAATCCAGGAGCAAGGGGTGAATAAGGAGGCGACGACCAATCTAGGCGCCTTGACGAGAGGAGGTCTCAAATAGGGGCAGTCTGTTATGACCTGACGCCACAAGAAAAAGGAAAAGAGCAAAGAAAAGGAGCAATCTTCTTGACAAAAGTAAAAGTCTATCTCGAAAGTCCATCAATTATAAATTCTAAAGCTCCAAAAGAAAAAAAATAAAAGCTAGGCATGGCAATAGTGGCAGTACAGTTTCCCCGCGATACACTATGAGCCCGGTCGTATGCGTGCCTAGAGTGGACAAAGGTTCGATGACGGACGTAAAAGCCCCGGCACAACAGACCAAGTCTCTGAATAGGTTAACTGGAGAGGAACTCAAGTCCTAAAAACTTCTATATCTGGCCTAAGCTTATCCCCGCATTCTATTTTTCCTTTTTAGGACTGAGACAAGTACCCTGGGTATGGCCTTGGCAGAGATACCGTCACCCGAGTTAGGCCCTGGCCAGGGGTTGTCACTTCCATTACACGCCAACCTCGGAAACTCTGAACGGAATTGGGAGGACCCTCATTCCTAGGGAGACTGGTTTTCAAAATCCAAAAAAAATCATATATTTCAAAATCTAAAAAAAATCATATATTTCAAAATCTAAAAAAATCATATATTTCAAAATCCAAAAAAAATCATATATTTCAAAATCTAAAAAAATCATATATTCCAAAATCTAAAAAAATCATATATTTCAAAATCCAAAAAAAATCATATATTTCAAAATCTAAAAAAATCATATATTCCAAAAAAAACAAAAATACCAGATATTTTCAAAAACTCACAAAAATCCAAATGTTTGCAAAAATTCCCCAAAAAAAAATATCATCATATGCATTGCATTGTTTCCATTTTATATTCTTCACCTATTTAATAAGGCTCCACCCCTTGACCAAATATCAAGAAATGGTCAAATTCTAACTTGCTTTAGGCAAGGGGTTGAGTCTAAGAACAGATCTAACTTGTTTCTTGTCTAAGTGTGTGCAGAACACAGGTTTAAGCCCAAGACTCAAAACTCACAAATTTCCTGGTTCAGGTATGTAACGCTCCAGCATCAGACCATCACACTGTAACGGTCCATCTTTCGACCGTCACCCTCTCCCGGAGATTGAAACTCATTGGCTCTCAGCAAACCCTCTCTGACGCGTCCGCGATCGACCGTCACTTCACTCTAACTGCCTACTATTAGACCGTTACATTCTACAGAGAACAGAAACTCAGTTTTTTGAGTTCACTCCTTCTAACGGCTCATCGTAAGACCATCAGACCGTTGTGACGGCCCTATGTAGGACCGTTACAGATTCCAGAAACTCTGCTTTCAGGCCAAGTCAAGCAACAAACTCATGATTCCATCAACTAAGGCACTTCTATATCATTCCATTGAATTCAATAATACATAAAATTGATTGATAAACTTCAAAGTTCAGAAACATCATAAGAAATCTCAAGCTACATTCAATTTTCTATCCGCAAGAGGGCGGATCTTGCGCAATTCTTTCACATAGCTAAGGCGTCCCTCATCGTCTTCTTCCACTTCTTCTTGCCACGGGCGCACTTTGCTGATCTCCCACATGGTCAGTGCGTTCCATATCGCTCTCTCATCTTCCTCGATCCCCATCTTCCTAGCCATAAGGGGAGGGTAGTATGATAGTGCAGGAACGTCGGTACAGGGTAGCCCGATCTGAAGATAGCACCGGTGTGGGTTGTAGATCGTCAAGGTAGTGTTCCCCATTAGCTGTAGATCATGGCATGGTCGCCGTGGTACTCTAAGCAAGGTGCTCCGAAAAACTCTTGGACGCATCATGAACTTCTCTATTGACAAGGTGTTTAGGAAGAGGCGCCATTCATCCCGCGTTTTCTTGTCCGCTGTCTGGCATTCAACCTGTGAAGAGAATCCAAAGGCACCTCCAATATAGAACAAGGGGTGGCTCCAAAAGATCCGGCTAGCTGAAGGTATGTCTTCCTTGGGTTGGAACTTGATTCTCACGCCCATCCAACACTCAAGGAGTATCGTGGAGCCGAAAAGAGGTCCTCCTAAGCAAGCTGAACTAAGTCCTTCATAAAGGAATGAAAGGACCGCTTGAGAAATAGATAAACCCCGCCACAATCCGCTGATGATGCTAAGGTTTTGGATATCTAGGAGGTGGTCGGTGGTAGTGAAAAGGAGGACTCCGCATAAGCAAACTGACACGGCTTTGGCAATGGCTTCATATCTCTCCCACTTGTTCTTACAATGAGAGACTATCCATTGAGTCATGGGTATCAAGTGAATATGATTTGGGCTGATCATGGTCCTCACGTCCTTCGGGTTGTGTATGAAATCACTTAAGATCAAGGATATGTCAATAGGTTCAACCGTATGGCACACTAGATCTTCGTCCCCTACTTTAGTCTTAGCGAGGGCTAGGTAGGTCTCTACCTCCTCCAATAGGACTGTAGCTTCAAAGGAAGGGAAGAGGAAGGTGTGTGTTTGTGGATGCCATAGCTCTATAAGGGCTGAAATGCTTGCCCAATCTAAAGATAATTTATGGAAGTTCTTGGCCAAAACTAACAAAGGTTGGAGGTGCCATGCCCTAAGGATGGATAAAATTTCTAAAGGGAGTTCTTTGACCATGGGAGCCACCCACTTTAAGTTGGAGTAACACCTTGGACCGAGAAGAGGCTAAAGAAAGAAGAAAGAAGAAGAAGAAGAAAGAAGAACTATGAGAAGAATAGAAAAGTGCAGAAATTGATGAACTTTTGAAGTCAATTGGAACTTACCACTCTTTAGGCGCTTGAGCTCATATGCTTGGGGATGGATGTCAACCTTTGCGGCTCCCCATGCTCCTTCTTGGCTGCTTTAGGGCCGGTGTAGACTCTCTCCTCCATGCCCATCGCTCCGAAGCTTCTCTTCATGATGTTCCTTGCCCTTTGATGGAGTTTTCAATCCTTGTAGCAGAGAATTAATGAAAGCTGTGATTTTTGGGCTTGTTCCTAGCTTATAAAGGCTTGATTTTGGTGCTAGGATAATAAGATTGGGGTTAGAAAGCCTTATCCTAAGCCTATGAGGGTTCTAGTGGGGATTAAGGTCTCCTTGCCTCGAGGTTGGGCTCTCACGATAGAATCCGTCTCGGATTACAGTTTGTTCTCTGATGGTCTATCGTAAGACCGTCACAGATCTCTGACGCTCCATCTTTGGACCGTCACATTTCCTGTTACACGTCTTTAGCTCAGTTTTGCTCTGTCGTGTCTAATGGTCTAATCTTAGACCGTTACTGATCTCTGATGCTCCATCAATGGACCGTCACATTTCCTGCAACAGCTTTCAGTCCATTTTTGCTCTGTCATTTCTGACGGCCTATCCTTGATGCGTTATGTGAACCTGACGCTCCATCAATAGACCGTCACATTCTCTGCTACAGGTTTTGTTCCCCCTTTCCAGTTCTCTTTGGTCTGACCTGCCGGTCTTACGTTTTGACCACTGTTCTCACTCATCCACACATGTTTCCATCCGTCCGCATTCATTCCCATCCATTCATATGTGCATTCACATATTCATTGCATTTGTTCATATCCACATTCGCACACCCATTTCATCCACATAAATAAAACAAAAAAGATTTTCATTTCATTTCTGTCATTCCATTTCATTCACATAAGTCATGTACAAGTGTGGGTGTCAAAGAAGAAAAAATACACCACTTGGCCAGTCTATCCCCCGGGCCCTCACTATCACTGGCACCCTTGATGCGGGACGGATGACCGACTCGGGCTAAGATGTACGACCGACTCGTTGTGCGGCCAGCACTAGCACACTAAGGCAAGCCGGGCGGCTGACCACCGTGGTATTCTCCGGGTGGAGACGTCTCTCAACAGTGACTCTCTTGAGCCCGACGATCGTCCCTTGCGAGGGAAACGTGGGGATCGCGGCGATTAAGAAACCACCGTCGTCTAGGGTGCTAATTCGCGCTCGATGCTCAATTGGAGCTATGGAACGGGCGCTCACAACTCACAAACGCGGTGAATTTGAACTAGCTATCGGCCCTATTCTCACAAATGCAGCAATATAGAAAGCATACTAAACAGCAATGTGAGTGGGGAACGAATCACGTACCTCCACGACAAGGCGTGGGGAAGACACCCCGGCCGATTTCCGAACAACCCCGATACACAATTGAATTAAATTTTATAATTTCAGAAGCTTGGCCCACTCCACACAGGGAGGTATCGGGCTACAATCAATAACTTTGGGGTTGCTGGAACCCGGGTTGACGGGCCACACTCGCAGGAGGCGAGGAACGCGTGCCGGAGCCGCTCGGGTACGCCGATTGAAATCTGACCCGATTCTGCCCGCGCGGGTCACCCTGCGCAGCGAACTTGCGGAGGCTGGTACGACCAGATCCGATGCCCGATCGGAGCGCCGTTTGTTGGAGAATATCGGCGACTGCACGTAATTTCTTCACTCCGAAGGGCGCGATCAGATACCTTCAGATCTGGGAGCAGTAACGTTTAAGCTTCTGGTTTTGAGCTCCCAGAACGACGCAGCGACACGGTAAAATGATGAAAAAATAGCTGCCGATGTCGGATTGAGACGTTCTTTGTGGGAGATTGTTGGCGACGTCAAGAGGAAGATGTACTCCGAAGATCCCTCATAGATCTCGACCGGATGAGTCGGGGCAGACTCTGGAAGTTGGCTCTGGTTTGGGGGCGGATCTGCTCAGATCTCTTGCGCGATCTCACGAGATTCACCACCACGGACAGCACGGGGATCAGATCGAGGCGAGATCAGCGGCAACGCGAAGAAGACTTGAAATAATACGATCTCTCTTCAGGAACCAACTTCAGATGACATCGGGGTTGGGCTCCAGGAATTAAAACATAGTCATCTTCAGATCTGGGCAGCAATCAGGAACCGATCTGCGTGCCTCCACGAGAAAAATCGCCACTGTTGCTCACGAACTCCGATCGATGCGAAACCAGCGCTGAAAATTTGCTAACTTGCAGAGGTATCACAGAGAATTTTTGTGGAAGGAGAAGATAAGAGGAAGGGAGAGATACGTGGTCGAGTCACACGACCTAGTTCTATCCAGTCACAGGACAGCACAATGGGAGTCACACCCAAGAACACACTAAGAGAATCACTCTCTAATGAACTTTTCTTTCAACAAAATTTCATTCACTTCTACATAAACACTATACATGCCCTTATATAGGGAAATGCAAGGGGTAGGGGGGAGGGGACTTGCTCAAGATGCAAGAAGGGGGAGGGGGAATGCGCATGGAATATGACATGGGTGAAAGGGAAATTGAGAAGGTGACAAGGGGACATGGTGGCACACCTACCCTTTGAAATTCAAAGGTAAGAAGGTAGGTGGCAGCCATTGGAACTTGACCAGAAGCCATCTAATAGTCCATGTGGTAAATAGAGGTGGAAGAAACATAAATAAACACAATTCCTAGCCGAATAAGCCAAAAGAGGGGGCCCCTTCTTGGGCCTTGAATGAGCCAAATTTGGCCATGGCTTAACCAAGCCCACCCAACCAATATGGCTTAAGGCCATTCCACCCTTGAAAGCTCATGAATGAAGAGAGCCCACTCTAGATAACCCAATCTAGATAGCCCATGTAGGAAGGAAGCCCATATGGCTTATGGATCCATTACAAATGGACCAAGGCCATTCCTTCTTAAGGAATGCTTAAGGGGCTTTAACTATTTGGCCCTTTAGGAGCCCTACAACCAGCCCATTAGCAAATTATAAATACAATAACCATTACAAGCCCAATTTCAATGCAAAAAAAATGTCCAAATTCAAGCCAAATTATCCCCATTTTGAAGAGAAGCCGATGTAGTCCACTTGGTGCTCCGCGTATGGCACCGTCGGTTTACCGACGTGTCACTTGATCGCCCTGGTGTCCGCACCAACCCTCCTGCCGCTTGGCTGGCGGCCCCATGGCACTGTGCTCCTCCTCTCGTGATCGTCTCCGATCCACCTCCTCGTTCCTCCTCCGATTGGAAGAACTAGCCAGGTAGTTTCCTACCAATCCGCTCGGCGCTCCGCTCCGTGTGCCTCCCGCTGCAGCACTCCGGGATGCACTCAGTACGAGCCCCCGGCTGATCGTCCGGACTGTCCGCTCCACGGCCCGGAGCTCGATCTTTAAATCATGCACCTGGAGTCACGCCAGTTGAGCCTCGGTCCTGTATCTCTCGAGGTCTGCTGTCTGGGTAGATGCCTGCTCCAATTCTCCCCTCAGTCGGGCTACCTCTGCCTGAAGGCACTCCGCTTCCGCGCGGGTCCGCTCAGTCTCTGCTCGAGCTCGCTCCGTCTCAACCAATGCCGCAATCAGCTCTCTCACCTGCATTAGCATTTTTTTCATCATCATGGTCAGCATTCGCATAAATAAATAAAAAGCATTTAAATCATAAGCATTTAAGTCTAAAGGTTTAGATTCTTACCCGCTCTGCGAGGGTAGCCTCGGCCTCCTCGGCTCGAGCTACAGCTCGGGTAAAATATGCATCTCGCTCAGCCCGTCCCCCGACAGGCTGTGAAGAGGAGGACGGTGCATCTGGTCCAGTCCTCTGGGCTCCCTCGGCCCGCTGCATTTAGAAGTCAAAGTTAGCCATTTGCATCATAAGCATTTAAGTCTTAAGTGTAGAAACTCACCAAAAGCTCCAAGGCAGCCCGGTACTCGTCCCGCTGCTGGATGGTGGCATGAAGGAGTCCCTCGAGCTCGGCTATTCTTCCCTGTGGGTCTAGCTGCATTTAGAAAGCATATGTCAGTGCATATAGAAGTATTAATTTAAATAGACAGAGTTTTGAGTTTAGAAGTTCATACTGGCCGTCAAGTGCCTCTGAACACCTGGTCGCCATACCGGTGGGAGTAAGCCTTGAGGTAGGTCTCGTCACTGTCCGCCCGGTCTTTCACTGCCCGGCCTCTTTTGTTCCAATCGTGCACATATTTGGCCTTCTGGGCACACCAGTCGACGTCTCCGCTAATGCCCTTTGAAGATTTGCCCGGGCGCTCATCATCTCTACGGGGGAACGTCACCTCTAGCTGATGAAGTCCCCGTGTCCTCAGGATCAACCAGTAGTGCAGGGGCTCGATCACGTTGATGTAGTGAAGCCATATGTCTCGCCCGCTGTATGCAAGGGATGCCTTCACCCAAGGCTGTCCCTCGTAGCCCTCATCCCGGTATGGGGTCCATCTCACCTGAAAAGGTCATGTTAATCCATTCAGAAGCATTCATGAGCATTTAGAAAGCATTTTTGCAGCATTTAAGAGCATATAGAAAGTTTAAGTTTGGAGCTTACCGCTGTGTGTGGGAATGAGTCAAGATCATCCTGGATGGCCCGGGTCAGCCTGTTGATCGATCCCGTGTCCCTCGCTACCACCCATCGCCTCGCGATCGGAATCCGCTCGGGATGTAGCTGACTACCTCGCCCAATCCCTGGAAGGTACACAAAGCTCCAGATCTGCATTTAAAGTCGAGTGTCAGTAAATTGCATCATTTGCATTTGCAGAATCATAATCATATATAAAGCATCTAGAGTTCAGCATTTACCTGTAGGAAAGGCGAGAAGCCGCCCAGCATCGTCCGTCGATCTGTGGTGCTGAGCGACTCGAAGAGGAAGGCAAGCGCTGCTGCTCCCCATGCGTACTTCCCCACTCTGCCCAAATCCTCTAGCAGTGGCAGTAGCCTGCAGCTGATCACGTCGGCTCGGGTCGAAAAAAGCAGCTTTCCGAACAAAAGCATCAGAAATCATCTCAGGACTCGATCTCCCTCCTGTCCTGCCTCTGCCGCCACTCGCGGGCGTACCTGCTCTATCACTCGGTCTATATGTTGCTCGGGGAGCTCGCCGACTGCTATAGCCGCTCCTCTCAGTCCCAAGCTGTCTTGTAGTCTCGACCTCGAGAGTTGGGATGATGTGTGCCCCGGCCTGATCAGATCTAAGCCCAGTAGCTCTTGGGGCATCTCCCGGTAATCTCCATATGTCCACCCGGTCACTGCTGCTCCGTGGACTCGCAATCTGGTGATCCTCGCCATGTCTTCTAATGTGGGGATCATGTGGCCCCATGGGAAGATGAAAGCCCGGCTCACGGGGTCCCACCTCTCGTGCAGTGCATACAAGAGCGGGATATCCATCCTCGTCACCTCGATGCTAAGCACCTCGGCGAATCCCATTTCGGCCAATCTCTCCCGTTGGTACTCGGGCAATGCCTGGTATACCGCCCGGATCTGGAGCCAAGAGATCCTGGTTCTTCTTTTTCCCTGCACACATGTAGAGCATAAGTCAGTCATTCAAATCATAATTTCATTGCATTATATTACATTAATATAAAACAACAAAAAAATTGAATAACTGAAAAATCCCAAAAATTACTTCTGCTTCTGGTTTCTCTGACGGCTCTGGGTTGATGCGTCACAGTTCTCTGACGCACCAGGGGTGGTGCGTCAGGTCTGTGACGGTCGCTGCAACGACCGACACGTTCTTTGCAATAGGGCGTTATCCCCTTCGTTTTCCTTGGCTCCTAAAATGGCCATAGAAGGCCTACAATTGTTCCTAAGGGGTTCGTAGACCCATTTCTACCCTCCCATCATACATGCATATATACAAAAATTAAAAATTAGGGTTTTGAGGTGGACGGCCTACCTCGGGGTCTTGGCTCCTTCTCTTCTTTTTCTCCCTCGCCGTGGTCGCTGCCCCGCCAATGGCCTCTCCCATGTCTTTTTCAACCTCCTCCACAGTCATGGGGGAAGCTTCCTCCGTTGGTTCGTTTGCCGGAGGGCTCACCGTCGGTGGAGTTTTCTCTTGTTCTATCCGGCATCGGAGGCGCTTGATGGCTTTCCTCTTCTTCCCCTTCTCTCTCGCCTTCGGTGGCTAGGAGGGCTCGTCGCCGGCCATCGTTTGATGGACGGAGGGTCACCGGTAGGTGATTGAGGTTTTGGTGTGGTTTTGTGTTTTGGCGTTTGTGAGCGAATGAGGGTGGGTGACCGTTCGGTTGGTTTTTTTTTGAATGCTCAGGAAATGTGATGGTCTATCGTGAGACCGTCACACTACTCTGACGCGTCCTTTTTAGACCGTTAGGTCATTTGAAACGATGTCTTGAAGGATGTGAACCGCCAGACTCTGACGGCCCGAGGTGGATCCGTCAGGGACTTCTAACGCACCCTTACTGGACCGTTACATGCTTCAGAGTGTTTGATGAATGATGATGCTTTATTTATCAGAAATTTCATGCTTAATGATTATCTTGTTAATGCAATTCGTGCTTATTGAATGGGTATGCCTGATTCTATGCTTTGTTTATATTATTGTTGTTGGCTAACCCTTTCTTGTTGTAAAATTTAAGCCATCATACATTCACTCGCCAGGAAGGTAAGTCAGGTATTGTATCTCGATTCCTTATCCCTTAATGTATTACTATATGTTATGTATGATATATTATCTCGAGAACCGACTGGTCATTCATGTGTTCTGGGATCTGATGTTCCCCTTAAACAAAAATGATGATGATCTAAGTACATGTGATTAATCATTGGATAGGCCGTTAGGTAGGAAAAGCTTTGGGACGATGGTTCTGTGTTGCACTTCGTGGTTGCAGATGGTGTCCTGACCCTAGTTTCTCCAGTCTAGCAATACTATTCTCGAGTATCTTGTTATTCTATCTTTCTTTGCATTTGTTTTAAATGATTTCTTTTTCCTTTAGCCTAGCATGCATCATACGCATCTTTTGAGCATTCGTGAGCCTCATCTGTCCAGATGTCTCAGTAATGGTGAATAACTATGTGTTTATAACTATGTGTTTAATGATATCGAATAAGGAGAGTCATTCCTCTCTGAATTGGAAGGTTTCCTTCGGTCTTCTCGATTGATTTGGTTAGCTGAAGATTCCTGTCTGGAGTTTAGTTAATCGTCTCTTTCCTTTCCGTTGCTCCGGCCGTCGGCCGTGTTTTCCTTTCCTTAGTTGTTAGTTCCTCCAGACATGTGTCCTTTGGTTGCCTTTCCTTGTGATTGGTCCGAAGTTTTCCAGAAAATTCATGTCGCTTGTTGGTTGAGAACGGGTGTCGTTTGCCTTAACGCCCGCTTTTTAGTCCACTCCGCTTCGTCTCCGCTTCATCTCCATGTTCTATTTTCGCTTTCGCTTCACCTCCGCTCGCTCCCCTGCAAAGAGGACGTTAAGGAGGGGCATCTGTTGACACCCGTTTTATGACCGATAAGTCGGGTCATCTCTTGTTCATTTTATATGATGCTCCGAGTTGTTCACCTTTATTGGGCCTTCTTGGTCAATTTGAGGTCTATTTCATGAGTCATATCTCCTTGGTTGGGTCTGGTTCCTTATCCCTTTCTGCTGGATGAAGCTTAGCAAATCTTCATTTTCATTTGAATTTTTATTTTCTCTAACGGTCCATTATAGGGGCGTTACAGTCCTCTAACGCATCTACCATGGTGCGTTACATCTTTCCAGAGTCCTTAAGTTTAAGGCTTCCTTTCAAGCTTATCTTTTTGCCTATCCGTTGGGTGTGACGATTTATCGTGCGGCCGTTACATACATTGTGACGCGTCTACCCTTGACCGTTACCTTCTTGAAGACTCCAACGTTCAAAAACTTCTCCTGTTGATCTTATCTTATAGTGGATAGGGTTGTATGACGGTCCAAGACTGGAGTGTTACATTAGTGTGGCGGTCTATCGTGCGGCCGTTACATCTAACAGAGAGTCCTGACAAGCCTGGCCTTTGCTCTGCTATTCCGTGATCGAACTAAGAGTTTGGTTTGAGGGTTTCTCTCGATACTCATCCTAAGAAGCTTCCGTTTGATTCTATAGACTCTGGGGAATATTATCTTCAAGATTTATCCAAGTTTTCGTCAAAATTCTAGTCATTATCCTCCTAATTCGAACCTAGACTTTGAGGGTCTATAAATAGAACCCTTGACTTCATGGCTTGAAGAGGAGACATCTGGAGTTCGCGTCGAAGTGATGCCGCATCCTGGAGCTAGAACCAACCAAGGAGAGCTGCTTCCCACATCCATCTACTTCCAAAGTTCAGGAGTATCGTTTCCAAGGGTTTAGTTCAGTCAAGTTGTCATCTTGGTGTCTTTTCTCTCTTTCAAACATCATAGCATTGTCCCTCTACATCTCCCACGTTCTTGCACTTGCTGCATTCATTCAAAACATCCTCCCATCTTTTAAAATGCCCCAGAGGGGTTAAAAAATCAACCTCCCTGGTATTTCCCTTTCCTTTTGCATGTTCTTAAGTTTCTCGGATTTATTGATACTACTTTATCTAAGGGCTAATCTGGGTTGTTTTTCTTGTGTTCTACACTCTTTTGTAGGTATACAGAGTCCATAGCACGAGGCCCAAGCTCTCTGGCCGGCTGGAAAGCTTGGAGATCAAAAGATTCTCAACTTCTTATTCTGCAGAAGCTCTGACGGTCTGGCACAGGCGCGTTAGAGTCTTGTAGCGGTCTATCGTGAGACCGTCACACTTGCTGTGGCACATCTGTCTTAGACCGTTACATCTGACGGAGCTGCAGTTTCCTGGTTATTTTCTCTCTCCCGTGGGCGGGTGCATCATCCTCCTATTCTAAGGTATTTATCATGTCTTTGGCTTATTTCTACCTTAGTGGCGATCACATCTTTCCTTAATTTGGGCATTAGCTTTCTCTTTCATCATATCTCCCCTTCACTTTGCTTGTTCCACCTATACGGTGTGTTTTCCTTTATTCCTTATTCCACGCCCCGGCGTGTGTTTTTCTTTATTTGCTTAGTTTAGTCTTGATTGAGATAGCATGCCCATGCTAGAGCTTGCGTTGGTTGCCTAGGTTCATGATTCGCATGTTCATAGGTTGAGTGATTTCATTACTTGGCTCATACTTTCATAGTTGGTATCATATCCCATCTTGCAAAAGAAGGGACATATTAAAACCAACACATACCACCTACGTCGTGGCTCATGTCTCCTCCAGAAGCTGTGCCACCGGAGATCATGTTGATCTCCACGCCTCGAGGTTAGTTGTCGATCAGCTTGGGGGCCTCTCGGGGGGGGGTCTCTTTCCCGGGCCATGAACTGCGCAAGATAGCCTCTGCGGGTGAGGGCCTCGATCTCATCCCTCAAGTGGCGACAGTGTTAGCGCTATGGCCGTGGTTGTGTTGGAAGAGGCAGTACTTCCGCTTGTCCTAGTGTCGGGGGTTGGTCTTTAGCGGGGAGGGCATCGAACGTACTCCTTATCCCGCATCTCCTGGAAGACTTGGTAGATGGGGACAGTGAGTGGCATATACTTGTCGAATCTAGGCGCCAACTTCATCCTGTCATCTTCCCACTGGCTTTGCTTATTGTCTGACCAAGGAGGCCAGTTAGGGTGGCGCTTCTTGTCTTATCCTTCCTCCCAGGTCATTCGGCAGGCATCCAACACCTCTTTGCACTCTACGTGTCGCAGGGCTACAGAGATGAGGTTCATAAGGTTAGCCAAGGGGTGCAACACCAAGGCTCACTGGAGAGGCGTGACCCTCATGCCTTGGGTCAAGCTGATGACGGCGGAGGCAACGTCAAGGTGCGGGATGCGCACTACCTGCTCCTAGAAACAAGCAACGTAATCATGGAGGCTTTCGCCACGAGCCTACTTTAGTGCTAGCAGCCCGATAGTCATTTTGGCCTCCGGCCTCCAGTGAAAGTCTCCTTGAAGAGCTTATCGAATTGCCGAAAGCTCGTTATGGTCCCAAGGTTGAGGGCCTGGAACCAAGCTTCAGCACCTTCCACCAACGTGGTGGCAAAGGCACGGCAGTTGATAGCATTAGAGGTCCCTTACAGCATCACAAGGGCCTCGAAGTTGTTGTAGTGATCGGTCAGGTCCCCCAGGCTATCATAGGGCTTCACATATGAGATCTGGAGTCGCACGAGGAGGGGAGCTTCCAAGACCTCCCTACTGAAGGGGGAGTACAAATCTTCATCGTCTGTACGTACTACTCCCCTCTTCCCATGGAGGGTGTTGATGTGGCAATCCTGCTCCTCGAAGGGTCGTTGGAACTCACCTAGGAGCTCCTCCACTTTTGGTCGCGTTTGCATGGTGGTTGGGCGTGGCACTTCACTTGCCTGTGCTCACTCTAGCAATAGAGGTGCCTTCCCAGTAGGATGAAGTGCTCCCCTATGCTCTAGCCATCATGTAGGGGAGCTTCTTCTCGTGGGAGACTAACAAGGGAGCGTTAGGGGCCTTCCTTTTGTGGGAAGCAGTTGGAAGCTAGATCCAAGATGAGATCCATTTTGCGACTGAGGCCGTCTATTGGATCCCTCTCATTTTTTGGATGAGAAAGGCCATCGTGGCTAGATGGAGTAGGGGGGATGGAAAGATTTGGAAGCCTGGTGAACCTCATTTGACTAAGGTTCTCCCCCCGCTACCTTCTTCCCCTTCGTCGCCTGGTTTGACAGTTCCTTCCCGGCTTGCTTGCTGGTGTTAATCTGGCGGGTCATGGCTTCTTGATCGTTTTCCCATAGATGGCGCCAAGCTGTGGAGGTTGATATCTCGCAACTTCTCTAGGCCGTCGGATGGCTTGAACATTCTGTCGAGGAGAACGGATCACGTCTTAGCCAGCGAACCTGTCACCAGAGGAAGACAAGGATCAGGGGCCCTCAAGATCTTCTCCCAGGGAAAACCGTCTAATGTAAGTCAGAGGAGAGGAATGAGTGATTTTCAAGAGTGGGTGTTTCCTCTCGTGTTGGTGTATGTCTGTGTATCTTGAGGTGGCCACAGAGGCCCCCTTATGTAGCCGATGATGGGTACTGGGCTGTGATCACCATGGTATCCCATAAATCTCGTACGACCTAAGTATGTAGGATAGACATAGGGTGCTCCAAGGATCCCGTTCTATTGGCATCCATCTTAGATAACCCGCACCACATGTGAGGATTAGGAGATCCTTCACTTCAGTAATACACGCACAATCCGTCTAAGGGGGTCCAGCGATGGGAAAGTCACCTTAGTAACACACAATCCTCCGGTGATTTGTAAGGTCATCATAGCAGTAAGAGAGGTAGTAGCCGAAAATAGAAAAAAGTGAGCACGTGGTCCCCAGGGGGTGCTTTTGCGTGCGCCCCCTGCCACAATGGCTTCCACCCTGGAGGTGCAAATCCCTAGGGCATGGACCTTACATATTTGTCTAGTCCTAGGAGTGGGGATGATGATTAAGGATCGAGTCAAAGATCCTTCATACCACAAGGCCAAGTTAAAATTCTAGACCTCCTGAGGATTGGGATCTAATTATCACTCAAAACCTCCTAATCACTCGAGACCGAGCTAAACCTCTAAACCTCCTGAAGGTCGAGATTGAGTTGTCTCTCGAGACCTCCTAATAACTCGAGACCGAACTAAAACTCTAGACCTCCTAAGGGTTGGGACTAAATTATCTCTCACGACCTCCTAATACCTCGAGACCGAACTAAAACTCTAGACATCCTGAAGGTTAAGACCAAATTATCTCTCGAGGCCACCTAAAGCCTCGAGGCCGAACTAAAACTCTAAACCTCCCGAAGGACAAGGCCTAACTATTATCTCTCAAGATCTCCTAATGCCCCGAGAGTGAGTTGAATCTTCAATTCTTTTTGAGCTAATACTTAAAGTGCTTTCTCTTTCAACTTCTAGTCTAGCGAACTGACTCATGGACTTTCCTCCCCACATTAAACTTGTCGAGCACCTGAACTTCCGTGTTGTTTGGAGAAAGCAGGCCAACTTAGATGGGCCTAATAGTGCTAATAGACCAGACATTGTTGTTGGGCTATCGGAAAGACTAGATAACCCCCGCTAAGCAATGATATATCAATTTATCCACCAATGCAAGTTTGACCTACAAGCTGCCAAGAAAAAAGAAGCCATCAGCGGTATTGATCCTCCGTGTGCGTGTGTTTATATAAAGACGTCTCAAGACGAAGCAGCTAGCTTGTGAACACTAACGCTATCCTGCACAAATACAATAAGCAAGCGATAAATGGAATGCCGGCATCTCCAAAATCTGGACGAAGCATCCACCATATGATTCATACCATATACCATCCTACATTTTACTCCTTTACACTAGGTGCGCACGTAATTATAAAAAAATGTGATCCCGATCAATCTGGGGATAGTGAAAGTTTTGCATAGAATCACAAGAAACAAATGAAGTGATGAGATTATTGAACCTACAAATAGAACCTTGATAGTAACATAAGATGGTAATCAACAAATCACACGGACCTAACAACAAAATGGGAACTAAATAAAAGGAGCTTCAGCCACGCTCGGTTCAAATGCTGAACACTGTCTGAATAAGATAATCAAAATTACACCAGAAATTACTATATCAGAAAGGTTAAGTGACAGAATATGCCATCCTGAGAAAGTGAATTAAGCACTGATCCAGCCGAGTTTTTCTACCTTGATTGCATCCCTTTCATCAACTCAGGATCTCTACAAAGTGAAAGACATACATCAGGAAGTGGTATGGTGGAGAAAAGCCATGTGCTATAATCAAAAGAGGCATATTGAGAAGAGCAACAGATGTGAGACACCTCTGGACGTGATCCAGAATGACAAGCCTGGGCCCAGGTGGAATCCTGACGTCTTTGAGCGCGCTGGAGAAAATTATTTGGGAAATGTACCTCAGTGCATTAGAACCACAAATCTACAAAAAAAGTAGACAAAAAAAGGGAAGAAAGACTGTTGACTTGCCTCTCATTCAGCAGTGGCAGAATATGATCCATGAGCATGCCTCTCCTGAAGTTATGCTCATATCTCTCAAGGCCGAGTTTCATCAGCATGCTCCTTGCCTTAGCATAATATACATCCTCTTTCCTAGGTCTAGGGCTTTTTGTAGTTGTTTCCTTTTCCTTAGATATCATCTGGCCAAGCTACAGGCCAGAAGAGTGCAACAATCAGACAAGGAAGAACAATAAACGTCAAGTGACCAAAGTCAACCCCACGCACCTAACATTACTACTATAGATCACAACTAATTAATCAGAATCAGCGCAACATCAACATGCAAAATGATCCTTTACAGTGTGCCTGTGCAAATTCCACATGTCAAGCATGAGTACACTGAGGAACGTAAATCTAGATGCCAATATTCCAGGATATCAAACACAGTGACAAACCTTTCAATAGCTATTAACTTCTGTGGTAGGTCAGTAACTAGCCCCCAAAATTTGAGCAATTAATTACTGCCTAGTTTTGGCAGACTTTAAAATATGTCCAAACTATGATACTCAATAACCTATGCTCCATCCGTGTTTCTGGGAAAACATGGAATGCAATTCCCGAACCATAAAAATCATTCTTGAGACACTAAACTAGACAAATGCCTCTTTCAGTTTGTGGAGCCAAAAGCCCAGCATTAGTAAGAAAAACTTGAAGTAATTCGTCAATGTAAAAAATCTATAACCTGAGGCAGTGTCTGGAAATGCCGAGAACGAAAGAAATTTGTTGAAATAGCTTTTTTGTCATGATCAGAGAAGACAGAATCTGTCCATAAAATTCGCCAGCAAACCTTTCATTTGGAGAATTTATAAGGATTGAAGATGCTGAGAATGGCTTGCTGCCATCTTGTCAGCACAGCAGTTTGGGGAGATATGGAAGGTCACATCCCCCACTTAAAGTCCAAGCCTTTCATGTGGCTTGCTTTCCAAAAGAAGATAGTTACCAAAAGTGTACAGACAGTAATGGGTGGTTAATTGTGACATTCCATGATCTTTCTGTGGTCAACGTGCAGAAGATATAGATTGTTTGTCAGTTGTGATATAAGTGGCAAGTGTGGAGGATTTTTAGCAGAATGATTCATCAGCAACAAGTTCTACACTATCCAAGACGTGTGTTTATTTCCAAAATCTGAGAACTACTCATGATCATTGTCAGAGAAGTAGAATCTATCTTCTTATACCACATGTCATCTGCAGAGCATTTGGAAGGAGCACAATGATGCTGTCTTTTGGAAAAGTAAACCTTATATAGAAAATATCTGTTCTATAGCCCTTCACTTTCTTTATGGAGTAGGTTCCTCCTTAATATTCCTGCTGATATTTGGAGGAAACAAGTGCAGTATATAAGCTCCTTGTTCTCCTTGTTTTTAGTTTGTCATTTTTCAGGATGGAACGAACCACTCTTTCCCTCCTGTTCCTTTTTTGAATGTCCCTCCTCTATTTAATTTAATAATATTGGTGGTACATTCCACCCTTTCTTTTGAAAAAGAAGATGCTGAGACTGGCATTTCACCAAAAGGCCCAAAGTCATCACAGCTGGAGGAGAAGGGCACAAAAAGAGAGGTGCAATGGAAACAACTGTCAGAGGAGCAGGGTGGTGAATGCCCAACAAACCCCACTGTCATCCAGAAGAGGAAGATCAGCCATCCAGCTACTGATTGGAGAATGGACCCACCCACAGCTGACCAGATGAAGATGGAGACAAGGTGACATTTGCCACTGTCAAAATGTCCTCATCCAGCCAACAACATCATCTGGAGAGGGAGGAAGTTCCATGAGTAGGTCATTCCATGGAGGAGGATGTCAGTGGCAGAGAACACCATCACCATCAGGTGTTGTCTATCCTTCAACTGGCATCATCCAAAGGAAAAGGGAAAGCAGAGAGAGTTGGGGAGATGAAAGGGAAGGGAAGGGTGCGTTGAGCAGATGAGGATGAGCTTGATAGTCTGTTTTAGGTAAGATAGAGATGGCTGCGTCTGTCTCCTGTGATTTTGGAAGGCTTAAAATTTTTAGGGGATTCCTGCTTCCTTGGAAGCAGCCATAGGGCTCCCATGGGCGTTTCCAAATGCTGTCTAAATTCAAGATAATCTTCGAAATTTCCGTCCCAGAAACTATTAGACACAAGAGGTGAATTAAAGAAAGATACAAATAATGGATGAGAGCAAGAAAATAAGAAATCAGTCATTCCTTCAAAAAAAAAAATTGGTGTCATCAAAATGTAGCAGTGAAAATAATAAGTAAACTCAGCTCAACCAATGGGGAAAATGGGGTTGTTTCATGTATGATTATGAACCAGATGAAGATCAAGCTGGAAAATCAACCCCTTCAATTGACTCAGCGTGCCAATCCAGAAACTGGGAAATTAAAATTTTAAACAAGAAACAATGAGAGACAAGTGGAGAAAAGGCGTTTTAGTGGATTCTGCAGCTTCTAATGTCTGTACCCTGGTGGGATAGCAGCTCCTTCCTTTACCCTCTTTTTTTCCACCACCCTCTTCAGTCTTCCCTTCACTGAATCTTCGGTTTTGGATCCTCCATGAAAGCAGGACTTACGCTCCCCATTGCGTTCTTGAAGACTTGGGCCCTGTTTTGATGCAACTTATAAAAACTTGAATAGGTTTATCATAAATCCATTTGTCAATTTTTTTAATTAACTCATGTTTGGCTATCCTATGTAAACATGAGTGAGTTCATGATAAATTCAGTCAAGTCCAGTTGGTTTATAGTATATCTATTTTTAACCATCCAAACTAAGGTTATAACAAAAAAACGAGTTTCTGATAAACCTAAAAGCATTTATGCCTTGCATCCAAAACAGGCCCTAAAACGAAAGAAGAGCTTCAAACATAGCCTTAATCTTTTGGGTTGGGTCCAAATGCCTCCAACTAATACAATTTGATCCTTCGCGATCACTGCAGATCAGGCTAGACTGGATGAAATCAGGCAATCCTTAACTAGATTAACCTAATGTGACTCCGATTTGCCAGATTTTGTCCCAATTTCAGGCCAATAACCTTTTCAGTCCCCTCAGACTGAGTATTTACCATATAAGTGGACTGATAATAAGAATATATGGCACGTAAGGCTAAGAACCATTAAGAAGAAGGTGGTCTTTACCCTGGGACAAGAAGACAAAATGCTCAACTAAGATGTTTTTTTAAAGAAAAATAGTGGATTGTACAACCAAATGTATTGCAAAGAAAGGAGGTACAATAAAAGGTGAAGAGAAGAAGTTCCTCTGGCACATAAACAAACAAATCAGAAAGTACAATTACACTGTTCCAGAAAAAACTTGTCCAGGACTGCGAAGGAAGAAGAGAAATGAATCTAGACCAATTTTAGAGACAAGATAAAGATTGAATACAAATGTTCTCGATGTAAAGTCTACTTCTCCGGAAGACAATATTATTCTGGCTTTTCCATGTGCTCCAAAACACCACGTGAGGAAGTAGAGAATGAATCCTCGCACTAGCTCCTTAGCTCATTCTCCATTTCAGCCCTTTAAAATGAGACCACATGCCTTCCACTGTGTGAAAATCATATGAATATCTAGTGAGATTGCCAAAATGTCCCAGACTTGCTTGCTAATGATGCACTGAAAGAACAAATGATCGACTGATTGCAGAATGGGCATTGAAGATCATAGTCAGTCTTCCATTTCTGATGATACAATTTTGTAACAATGGGTTCCTGAGGTAACAATCACATGAAGGCCTTAAGTTTTAAAAAGCTCTGACTTTCCAAAGTCTGCTGAAAAGCTGGAACTGGGAACCGTTTCCCTCTATGAGCCGGTAAAGAGATTTAACAGAAAAAACACCTCCATTTAATCTCCAAGCTGCACGGTCCTCCTGCTGGACTTGAATGTTCAAACTGTTTAACAGGTCTAGTAAGGTCAGATAATCCTCCACTGCTTCTTCTTTGAAGGTTCTGTAGAAAAAGAAAAACCAGTATAAAAAGATAAACCAGTTGAGTACCCCATCATGAATTTGGTAGCAATCGCTGACAAGCTGCCACTGAGAGACTAATTCTGAAAAGTTTGGAAAATTTGCCTTTAAGAGAAAAAAATCCCTGCCCATTTCTCCCACCAGAAAAAATGTATCTTGTCCACTTCCAACTTTCACAATCAAACCCTTATCCACCCTGGCTGCTGATTTCAGGATACCTTTCCAAAGAGGAGAGATGCTCAGCTGGTTATCTAGCCAGAGAAAATTTATTGGAGACTTTATAATGCTTGAATTGAGTTACCATCTTCCATATGGCCTTCTCCACTCCCAAAGCCATTTGCCTATCAAGCTAAATTTATAATTTGCAAATTTTTAACTCCTAAACCTCCCTTCTTAACAGGTGTACAAATTGCTTCTCGTTTGACCAAAGGATGCAGTGGGAGTTCATATTTGAACTACATTAACAAAAACCTCCTTCCAATTCTGTCCAAAGACACTCTAACATTTTGAGGCAGTAAAAAATGCAAGAAATGTTGGGGAATTGAAGACAGAACCGAGTAAAGGAGAATAATGCGACCACCTAAAGACAGATTACGAGGCTTCAGGTTGCCAGCTTTTTCCCCATGGAAACAACCAGATGATTCCAATCTGTAGACTGAATGGACTTAAATTAAAGGGAGACCCAGATAATGTAAAGTAAAAGTCCCAATCTGATAACCCAAAATTTCAGCTCCATTTTTTAGTTCCTCCACCTCCATATGAATACCATTTATGCAACTCTTGTCATAATTGATTTTCAATCCTGAGTTGTGCTCAAAAGAATGAAGAATAAAATCAAACCATCTTAATTGTTGCACCTCTCCTTGTAAAAATATCAAAGTATCATCTGCAAATTGAATGTGAGATAGGCTGACTGGAGATTTCAAAATTCAACTGGCCGAATCCATTCCTTTGGGCAAACATTCATGAACCATGCAAACAATTAGTGTTAGACCTAGATCACAGGTGAAAAATGTGAGAGGAAAAGACCTCAATATTTTTTATAGAAGAGTATAGATGGAAAAAGGTATATTGGAGATCTAGCACCATACTGAAGTTGATGGAAAAAGGTAAGTCTGTTTTCTTTTCTTTTGAAAGTGGATGGTAGCACTTTTGTATAAAATGTAAAAAGTGGTGTACAAGTAAAGGCAAAGTAATTCAAAAAATCCCTATACAAAACCACATCCAGCCCTTGTGACCCACACAAACTCCCCAACAAAACAAAAGGGAGGGTTGTGGGGTTTCACATAACAAAGGATGTCTGCCACTCTCTCACTTTGCCACAGATGAACAAAGCAAACACTTCACCGCCCTAGACTCCTTTCTGAAAACCCAGTTGTTCCTTTCTCCCTAAAGGGCACAAAGTGTAGCATGAAGAATCACCCACCATATGATTTTGTCGCCTTTGAGGGTCCAGCTTCTACTCCATCTACCAATGAGAAGGTGCACCTCTCTCTGGCGGCCAAGTGTGGACTAAAGCCTCCTAACAAGTTACTCACACACCCTCTGAGAGTAGGTGCAGCCTACAATAGGTGGTCCAAGATCTCATCCACGTCCCCGCACAAGCAGCATGGAGGAGGCATGTCTTGAAGGAGCATGCGCAGCCTATCACAGGTAGGCACTCTCTCGTGAGAGATTCTCCAGGTAAGGAGCTTCACCTTTAGCGGGCTCTTGGGTCTCCAGATGTGCGGGGCAAGGCAGTGACTTAGCCCTCCATCGGAGACAAAGGTATAAGTTGACCTCACTGAGAAGGTACCATCCTTCTCTCATCTCCATGTTCACACATCCTCTCTGTCTAAATGGAGAGCATGATCTAAGAGAAAACGAAGAAGGTCCTCCAACTGCTGCATTACCTCCGTCCTAAGATTCCTCTTAAACGTTGATGCCATGTGCCTCCTGATAGCTGGAGTTCGAAGCACTGCAAAGTAGAACCCTATGAAGCTACTGCAACTGCAAAAAACCTCCGATAGGACTCCTCCAAGGTGAAATCGCCACACCATTTGTCATTCCAGAAAAGACATTTATCGTCTTTTCCCAAATGGACCCTACTGTTGGATGTGAAAATGCCACTGCAAGTCAAAATGTCACGCCAAATAGGAGAAATGCGAAGACGTACTGTTGGAGCCAGGTCTCAAACCCTCCCTTTGTTGTAATATCTCTGCCTAATAACATGCACCCATAGGCCATCATCTCCCTCCCCCAACCTCCATAACCACTTACACAGAAGAGCTAGATTAAAATCTCTGATATTTTTAATACCAATACCTCCCCCTTGCTTGCTTCTAGCCACTCTACCCAAGAGATGTCATGCCAACCCCTGCACCTCCCCCCAC
This sequence comes from Amorphophallus konjac, assembly GCA_022559845.1. NCBI lineage: Eukaryota > Viridiplantae > Streptophyta > Magnoliopsida > Alismatales > Araceae > Amorphophallus > Amorphophallus konjac. The sequence goes on from CM040121.1 coordinate 159,247,048, forward strand.
TACCATGTCAGAAGAATCTCCCCTGGATAGACTCTAACTTCTTCACCACTATCTTTGGGATCCGGAACAGACATAAAGTAAATAGGTAACTTGTCCAACACTGACTTACATAAAACCAGTCTTCCCCCATGTGATAGAAGTCTTGCCTTCCAAGATAGTAGCTACTAATCTGGATTCAAACTTTTGTACAATAGGCTGCCAATCTGAGCAATGCAATACCCCTGGGAACAAAGGGAGGCCCAAATAGGAGATAAGAAAAGCTCCTATCTGACAACACAAAATACAAGCCGCCCTCAAAAAGACCCTACCCTCCATGTTAACTCCTACCGATATGCTCTTTTGAAAGTTGACCTTTAAACTACTGACCTCCTCCAGCAACTCCAACAATAACCTCGTCACATAAAACTGATGTTCTTCCTCTATAAGGAAGAGAATGGTGTCATATGCATACTGCAGGGGCATAATAGAGGGGTCACCTCTCTCGACCTGGAAGCCTCTAACCAAGCCTATGCACTCTACTCTCAACCACACCATGCTGAGGATGTGTGCTACCAACACAGAGGAACGGGAACATAAGGCTCCCTAACGGAGCCCCCTACCACTATGGAAGAAAGTAGACAGCTTCCCATTAACCAGGACAGCAAAAGTAGCTGAGAAAATGTAAGCACAAATCCATCTGTCCACTTCTCCCCAAAGCCCATCTTCACTAGCACATCAAACAAGTACTGTCAATTGACCCTATCATAAGCCTTCTAAAAGTCTAACTTCAATACCACTCATTTCTTCTTCTGAGACTTCAAGGCAAATAGACATCCATGGGCTACTAGAAAATTCTCCTAGGTGTGTCTCCTCTTGATGAAAGCTCCTTGGAAGCCACTAACCATTCTGTCCATAACTCTGTCTATCCTCCCTGCCAACACCTTGGTGATGATCTTATAAGTGCCATTCAAAAGAATGATGGGCCTAAAATCCTGGAAACACTGTGCTCCTTGCTTTTTGAGGATAAGGGCTAAAAGGGTTTTGTTGATGCCCCCAGCTGAGCCATTCCCTCCTAAAATTCCCACACTACTGCCAACAAATCCCCTTTGATGATGTCCCAACACTTCTGGAAGAAAGTCATCGGGAAACCGTTTAATCCTAGAACTCTATCCCCTGCAAAGGAGAAGACTGCCTAGTGGATCTCCTCCTCTGAAAACCTCTGTAAGATGGCCTCCCCACTATCAGGAGAGAGGCATGCGAGGAGGCCATTCGCAATCATCGGTCTACTGAAATCGTCCTCTGTGAACAACTGGAGTAGAAGTCCCTAGCCTAACCCATGATATCCTCATCCCTCAAGAAAGAGTGGTCACCCACACCAATGCATGTGATGGTATTTACCCTCCTCCCAGAAGAAATACGTTGGAAGTAGGCAGTGCTCCTATCACCTTCTCTAATCCATCTGTCCCTCAACCTCTACCTCCAATAAATCTCTTCTCTAGTGAGGATCTCATCAAACTCTCCCCTTGGAGGGTCTCTAAGCCTTCCATCAACCTCATCCGGTAGTGCTACCTCCTCCTAGCAATCCAGCCCCTCTATCTACTGAAATATTATGTCCTTAGTTGCCCTGCCAACAAGGGTTTTCCCACCTCCCCATGACCTGAGAGTGTGTGACACATGCTTCAGCTTCCTGACCAGTGTAGACATAGCAAACCTGCCCATGCACTGACTATTCCATGCTCTCTCCACTGTCTCCATAAATCTGCCTCCCTGAACCAAAAAGTCTCTAGTCTGAAACTGCACCTCCTCCCATATGAGTGGTTGGTCTTCAGAAGAATGGGTTTATAGCCCGAAACTAATCTTGCCAAAGACATCACCTGCACATGAGGGTAGTGGTCCTCCCAATCAACTAAAATCAAAAACCTGTCTAACCTCGGGCAGTGAGGATCCGCTCGCAGGTTGGACCAAGTGTACTAACCGTTTTCCATACCAATATCAACCAGTTCTGCTTTCTTAATCAATGCATTGAAGTCATCCATCTCACCTATGTGGTCATAAACCCCGATCCTCTCCCAAGGTGTGGTCACTACATTGAAGTCCCCACCAAAGCACCAAGGCTGGCCAGAAGAGTGATGACGCAAAAGTAGGTCATCCCAAAGGCTTCGCTTGTCTTCCTTGCTTTGAAAACCATAGACCCCCTAAAGTCTCAAGAGAGGCCATCCCTAACATTCCGAAAATGTAGGGAAATAACCCACCTGTTGATCCGTCTGTCTTGTTCCACCTCTTCTACTTCATATTGATTGCGAAGAACCATGATTCCCCCTGATCTTCCCTCCACAGAAGAAGCCACTCCTTTAGCTAGTCTTGCACCACCGATCTCCCTTATGATGTACTCCCTATCCCCTTCACACTTGGACTCCTGTATACACAAGATGTCTACCTTACATCTCCTGATCAACTCCTTCATCGCCCTTCTCTTCTCTCTCCCTCCTATCCCCCTCACATTCCAAGAGATAATTCTCATAAAGACAAAGGGTTGTCCCACCCCTACTCTCCCCCTACCTTCTCCCTCCCCCCACCCTGTTGTCTCCTCCCTCCCTTAGCCTCCCTCGAGATGCCCACACACCACCTCTTTTGGATTTTGCTGAAGGCCCCTCTCAGATCTTTTTCTGCCCTTCTGAAATAGATACTCACTTTGTCCGCTAATTCCCTCAATTGTGCTTCTGTCATTTTTTCTACCTCCCCCACCAACTCCTTCACGTCCTCCCTCCCTAAAACCTCTCCTTCAGACTGAGTCCCAGCCCCTATGACCACCTCCTCACTATCAGATGGCAGATCCTCCCCTACCTCCTGGTTTGAGCACCTTGGTCGGCCCCTACGGAGCCAATATCTACCTCCTGACATTCCATTTCCTGGCTCTACTGGCCGGACGGAGAGGAGTTGGGTAAGTCGATTGCCGACGACATTGGCAAACACGGAGGTTGCAGATTCGATTCCCCTTCAAGGAGATGGAAAGCAAGCCCGTCATTATCGGGCAGAATAGGTGGTTCGCCGCAATTGACTAGCCGAGGGACCAAGAGTTCCCGAGCCTCTGTCGCCATCACTTAATCCTACACCCGCCAACTCGTGGCGCAGATCGGTTGTGCCGACCTGTTGCCGGGTGAGGGAGATATCTTCGAGAGCCTACCACCTACCGAAACCACCATTCGAGAGGCCAGCAGATGCTTCTGTCGATGAGAGGTTCGTCCGATGGGACTCACCACCTTGTTGCAGGTCGAAGATGACCACACCGAGGAGTTGCCGCTAGGAGACCCCGCCACCATTGGGAGACGGTCATCCTGCGAGAACAAACCTATCAGGTGGCAGAGAAAGCCCATCACGGGTCTTTGCAATTCTGATACCATACAAACCCCGGATCTGGGTAAGTTGTGAGCTACCGGGTCGAGAACTTCAGTAGGCTGGACCTAACTATCGCGCCCAAGCTTGTTTGAATCTCCCCCTGGCCTGCCAACACCGGTCCACAAAGTGGCCCATCTCGTAGGGCAGACCGGTTTGAATTTGAACTGCCCACCCTTAGGTCTTCTTCCTCTTCTAGCCAAGGCTTGTGTTACCCTAAGTCAGCCCTGCTCTGCATGTCGGACCTCCACTCGGACTGCAAAGTCATCCCCACTGACGGCGAATACGATGGCCGGCGGTGCCACCATGGTTGTCGGAGCTGAGATGAGTGCCTCCACAATCTTCACCCTACCCTCGGCCACCAAGTGCATCGTACCGGCCTCCACCCTCCCAAATGAGTTGACCAGGAAGCCTATGCCAACATCGTCATATAGCCACAACGCGATCCTCACTAGCTTGACCCAACTCAGGGACCTTCTCGGGGGTGGAGAAGGCGCCCCTCTCCAAATTTCGGATCTAAGCTCTGAAGATGGAGCCCCCCTCGACAAGGACTCCCGACTCCGCCAACCCCTTAGCACCCTCAGCAAATGACGCTATCACCAAGAAACCTTCCTCGTGGATCCTCCGGACGTCTCACGAAGCACCTTCTCGCAACCGCTCGTCCAGCAAACCTTTAACCACTACCGAGTCCATCGCCCCTTGAAGGGGAGACAGACACGCGCATCGGCCGAGCCAGTCCAGCCAACCTGCTATGTTGTCTAGGACAATCTCTTCGAGGTCCAAGGCCTCTCGCCATCCCTAGGTGAGCTCTCCTGTCGGGCCGGCCTTGACAACATCCGCATAAGACCTCAACCTCCGACCCTATCCCACAGTCAGCTAGAACCTATTCCCCAGTGCCCAATAGAATCGCCACACGTGGCCCCTCTGGGAGTATGGCATAGACGAAGAAGACACTTTAGTGCCTATGGCTAAGATGACCCTCTGCCCACAACGATAGCAGACAGGGCCCTCATACCTTCCTCTGCCTCCCCAGACTCTCCAACGAGGGTCGCCGCCTTCCGCAGGGAAGCGATTCGCTCCACCTCCACGCTCCATTCCTAGAGCCTCTCTCTAGTTGGACCGCAGAACTTAAAAAAAAAAGAAAGAAAGGGCACATGAGAAAATAGAAAATATTAATTAAATTGTTCCTTTAGTTTATCAACATGTGCACTATCAATTTCGCGCTTTTTCATTTATCAGATGATTAGGCTTCGGGTGCTAGACGTTTTCCCACTAACCGTAGTTGGTGTTAATTTGCATCGACTTAAAGTCCGAACACCTTTGATTAACCATCAAAGAAACCTTTTTAACCTTTAACAATATCCATTGTGATATTGTGACTTTTATCTAATAGGCAAGATCACGCAGATCACTCATCAGAGGTATACGCTTGAAAGAAAATTGAGACATTTCGTTCCTTGAATATAATGTAATACAAACGTTCAAAAAAAAGAAAGTGTAAGACAGATTACAATCGGTCTTTAAAGACTTACATTCAGCCCCAATCATGTGATCAGACTTTTGAATTTACATATGATCCCAATCGGATCATTGAATCTGCTTTTGGATAAAATATGGCCGTTGGATTTACTTTAGATCGAGATCCGACCGTTGGATTTTAGATCGGAATACGACCATTGAACTTGTTCCGGATCGAGATCTAACCGTTGGATTTATTTTTGGCCAAGATCTAACCGTAAGATTTGACTTTGGTCAAGATCCGACGGTTGAATTTGTTTCCGGTCAAGATCTAACCGTTAAATTTGACTTTGATCAAGATTCGACCATTGGATTTGTTCTCGATCAAGATCTAACCGTTGATTTGATGTTGGTCAAGCTCCGACCGTTGGATTTGTTCCCTATCAAGATCTAACTATTAGATTTGACTTTGGTCAAGAGCGGATCATTGGATTTATTTCTAGTCAAGATCTAACCATTAGATTTGAATCTGGTCAAGATCCGACCATTGGATTTGTTCCTCGTCAAGATCTAACTATTAAATTTGAATATCATCACGATCGACCTATCGAACCATCATATGATTACAATCAGACCATCGGATCTGAATTTGATCAAGATCGGTCATCGGATCGACTTGTGATCAAGATCCGACAATTGGATCGGAACATCATCACGATCCGGCCGTTGGATCGAAATGCCATCACGATCCGCCTTATGCCTTAGATTATCAGGCACATGTCGATTTAGGAAAATATACATAGGGGCATACGTGCAATTTTCTTTTTCAGATTTTGTTCTATCAAACACACATGATAGAGGTATGTATGCAATTTCTACTTTTTCTAAGCAAAAACCCATAATAGGGGCATTTAGACAATTTCTGTATTTCAGAAAATACCCAGGGACATTCACACAATTTCTGTATTTCAAACAATACCCTGCACAGTGGCATTTACATAATTTCTGTATTTCAGAAAATACCCTGCACAGTGGCATTTACATTTATTTAAAAAATACCCTGCACAGTGGCATTTACATAATTTCTGTTTTATTTTTCTGAAAACACACCTACAAACAGGGTATACACAAAATTTCTGTTTTTCTCGGAATTACAGAATGCACATGGGCAGGGGTATTTACACAATATCTCTTCTGTTTCTTTCTAAACACACAAGTCTTCAGCCCTTGGTAGTCTTCAGCGCCATAGATTTCTTCTATCTCTGTGTGTTTTGTGTATTGTTCTCGCCATTTATAGAATTTGAGAGAGCTTACCCGGAGAAGATTAGGCACCAAGTCTAGTCAGTTAACATTAATTACCCCCCGTGGTTGGTTAAGCCGTTGGGGATTGTGGACTCCTCCGGATAAGAAGAGAGAGAGAAAAGACTGCACACCCCTCCACTCTCACCCTAGTTGGGTAAAGAGGCTGCGCACCCCTTCCCTCTCACCCCGGTCGGGTAAGGAGAGAGGAGGTGTAGCTGGACCAGTGGGGTCCGCAGAGCCCTCTCTTCACCCCGGTCGGTTAAGAGAAGAGAGAGAGGAGGCGTGGCCCTCTCTCTTCACCCCATTTTGGTTAAGAGAAGAGAGAGACAAGGCATGGCACCCTCTCTTCACCCCGGTCCGTTAAGAGAAGAGAGAGAAAGCGAGAGAGAAAGAAGGCGCAGCCCTCTCTTCACCCGGCCGGTAAAGAGAAGAGAGAGAGAAGGCGCAGCCCTCTTACCTGACCGGCCTTGGTGGCTATCAAAAGGGGCACTGGGTCCCTTCTGACTTCTCCCGCTGACCAAGCTGCAGCCGACGTAGAGTGCTTAGTGCCTTTCTCTGTCCTTTCTTGACGTGGCCTAGTTGCTGCCAGAGGACTCTGTCTCGTCAGAACCATAGTTGTCAAGGCGGACGCCTAGGCGTCACCTAGGCGCCCAGGCGCCCTTGAAAGGGCAAGGCGCTGTAGCGCCTTGTTGACACTGGAAAAGGCGACCTGGGCGAGCTAGGCGCCCAGGTGGGCGCCTAGGCGCCAAGGCGGGCCAACCGTGACCGTCCGAACTGGATCCGACATAACTGGTTATGTACATTTTGTTAGAGATTAGAGTACCTGTAGAGATGGACAAACAATAGAGGAGGAAGAAGAAAGGGGGAAGAAGAGATCAAGCCACAAAAATACCAAGATTTACGTGGTTCGAAGGCGATGTGCCTTCCTACATCCACGGCCGCAGCAGGGTTTCCACTATGATAAAACACACCCAGATTCAATACAAAGAGAGAGTTCGCAGTCCTTATATATAAGGAGATTAGGGCGCCCAACAGTCAGGGTACAAAAGACAATAATGCCCCTGCTATAAACATAAATTTTGTTCCAGGGGCTCCGCCCCCGGAAACCCCCTCAAGGGACGCTGCCCCCTTGACCCCCGCGACCTGATCGGGCAGGCCGAACCCCGCGACCTGATCGCGCAGGTCGATCCGCGTGCGAGGGCGCACGATGGCGAGTTCGGGCTCCAAACTCTAACACATTTAACTCTTTCTTTTTTATAATTTTCTTGATGTTATTATATTCTTTTATAATTTTTCTGAATTTTTTACATTTACTTTTGAATCATTTGCATTTACTTCTGATTTTTTTGTAATTTTTTGATACAGTTTAGTTTTCTATAATTGCCACATAATTTAATTACAGCAATTTCTTCATGTAATTTATTTTTTGTATTTTTCACATTTTTTATTCTTGATTTATATATTGGAGGATATATATTTTAGATTTTTTAATTAGTGGCCGAAGTGTCGCCTAGGCGACGCCTAAGCGGACGCCTTGTCGCCTTGACAACTATGGTCAGAACCATGATCCGGAGCATGCCGAGCGACTCCCACGTGTGCAGAAAAATATTTTCCTTGCTGAAATATCTCAGAAACATAGAAACAGGTGCGTTATTTTTTAATCTCCGCCGCTATTCGATGAAATTCCATTGTGCAAAACACGTGGGTTTCATGCGTGTAATTCCATCCATCGGAATTCCTCGGACACATGTATGATCTGTAAACACAACGGCGCTGGTTTTGTACCACTTTTATGCCATTTTTGGAACAAATTAATTTTTATTTTTCTTGATTTATTAATAAGAAAAGTTTACGGGTTCAACAAAGTCATAAACCCTATGACTCACAGCCTAATATCTTGTAGCAAGAATGTATCCTAGTCAATAATGTGCTGTTTTGATTTATTTTGTCTCTTACATTATTCCTTCAGATTATTGACTTACTTGATGACTAACATCTGGCATAGTCCAGATATTCTTGCTATCATATGCGATTTCAACTTGACCATATAACATTTTCTGGAATGTATTAGACCCTAAATACATCCTTTTCAGTACACAAAGAATTCTCAATTTCCTCATCATTCAAAGAATTCTCAATTTCTTCATCACTGCTCATCACTTGGCCATTATTTTTATATGTACTTCCACATCAACTCATTGCCTAACACCATTGGTGGCCAACTAGTCTCAACTAGAAATTTGGCATCAAAATCAATGGGTAAAATCAGGTTAATCCCTTGGATTTGGACTTTAGTAAGAGAGCAGAATATGTGCAGAATCGCTTGTAAATTCCAGGTCTAACAAATAAAAAAGTGCAGCCGATTGCCATAAGTTCCTTCCATTGTGGGATCTAAACAAGGCGAACCTGTGCCAGCCTTAACCTGCCTTTTTGCAAAGAGACTGTTACTGTTTTTTAACACGTGACCTCTAGGCCTAATAAATTATGGAACAAACATATGTGCGAGATAATCACAGAATTCTGCAAAAGAAATAGATCTCCTGGTCAATAAGTGATCTTACAAGATTTATAAAAAGTGTTTTTTCCTAGAATCTTCTAGGTCTCAAGTTTTGCACCAATTGCAATGTTTGAAGACTGGGTTGGAGGTCATTAAACTTTGCTAAACTTATATCTCAGTCATCTCCTCACAACCAGCTAAAGATCGGAAATAAATAGATTCAAGATGGTAAGTAGAATACAAGTACAATATTTGAAATCTCTAGCCACCTCCATATAACTAGTTACAAATTTGTAAGAAACAAGACCCAAGATGATAAGCATAATACAAGTAAGAATTGAGAAGCTCAGAAAATTAATGAGATGTAATAGTTACAATCAGATAGTACGACAAGGACCTGCAAAAGTAATTGAAATGTTTAGAAATGTTCTCACTTAGTTACCTTAAAACACCCACCCTGAATAAGGGCAAAGAAAGCCCCTGTGCCAACAGCACCAGTAATATTAGGTGGCCCTGCACTGCTCACCAATTGAAACAGAAATCCAGATCCAAATGCTGCAGCCACACTACAATAATAACAGGTAATCTCATGTGGTAAAGTATTTGTGACTACATAAGAACTAAATACAAATCTACAGACAACTTCATGCATGTTCATTCATATAAACATTGTCAACAAAGGTTGGTCACTAAGAAAAAAAATAAAGAAATTTGAACTTTTGGCTAGTCCATGTGTCAAGTGAAGACAAAGAAAAGCACCAAATTGGAAATATCTTCCTATTTCAATTGATCAGTCAAGCAGTTATTATGGTTGAAACTCTGCTGGGGAGACCACACTGACAAATAGACGATGCCAAAGATCCGACCTTTTTGGCGGCACGGAGATGATTTTGGGAGTTTTTTTTTTTTGGAAAGTGGGTAGTACCACTAATGTATTAAAAGAAAAAGGGTGATGTACATGTATGATCAAAGAGCTCCTAAAAACCCTATACAAAAGGCACACCAAGATGGTGTTTAACAAACTAACCTCCCAACAAAACCAAAAGAGGGGAGTTGAGAGAATTCACATTACAAGACAACTCCTCCCATTCCCTCACTCTATCACAAATGAAAGAAACAAGAGAAACCTCCGCTCTCACCTCCCTCCTAAAGATTCTATTGTTCCGCTCACCCCATAAAGACCAAAGCATGGCGTCAAGAATTAGCCACCAAACAATATGATCTCCATTGATGGGACAACTCCTTGCCCAAGACGCAATGAAGCGTTGCACCTCTCACTGATGACCTATGTCACAGTGGACTCTTCTCGCTAGCCCCTCCCACACCTCCTGTAAATACATACACTGTACGAATAGGTAGTCCACGGACTCATCCTCCTGACCACACAGATAGCAAGTCGTCTGGATCCCTGGGAGAAAGTGAAGCAACTTGTCACGAGTGGGTAACCTCCTGTGGGAGATCCTCCAAATGAGTACATTCACCTTCAACAAGCTACGCGGCCTCCACACATGAGAGACGAGAGTGTGGCACACTCCTCCATCGGAGATAATAGAATAGGTTGATCTCACTGAGGACCCCTCCTCACCAAACCTCCATGCCCACACATCCTCCCGGTCAAAGTACAATGTGAAGGCATGAGGAAGAGTAGTAAGTTCTCCAATTGCTCCATCTCTTCCAACCTGAGGTCTCTTCTGAAGGTCGGTGCCCAAGTACCCCCTGGGAATCAAAAAATTGGGCAACTGACCCCAAATGATCAGCAACAACGAAGAGTCTAGAGAAGGAGGCCTCCAACGTGAAATCACCGCACCACCTATCCTTCTAGAAAAGGCACTGGTCACCTTTTCCTAGTCGGACACATACGTCAAAAGAGATAAAGTCCCTGCAAGTCAAGATGTCGCGTCAGATGGGAGAAGTCCAATGAAGAGATGGAGTATCCAAGTCCCAAACTCGCCTCCTATCATAGTATCTCTACCTGATAACCGGCGCCCAAAGTCCATCATCTCCCGTCCCCAACCTCCATAGCCACTGACACAAGAGAGCCAAATTGAAATCTCTAAAATCCTTGATCCCCAGGCCTCCCTCTTCCTTGCTAGCAGCCACCCTACCCGAGTTGATATCATGTCATCCCCTACACTTTCCCCCACTCCCATGCCAAAAAAAATTCCCCTAAATAGACTCTATCTTCTTCGCCAAAGACTTGGGGACCCGAAACACAAAAAGAAAATAGATAGGTAGGTTGTCCAACATTGATCTACACAAAACTAACCTGCCGCCATAAGACATAAATCTAGCCTTTCAACCAACCAGTCTAGACTCATACCTCTAAACGATAGGAAGTCAGTCTACACATCTCAAGCCACCTAGAGACAGTGGGAGACCTAAGTAGGAGATGGGGAAAGCCCCTAACTAATAACCCAAAATACAGGCAGTCCTCTGAAAGGCCATATCTTCCATGTTAATCCCTACATGCAGACTCTTATTGAAGTAAACCTTCAAACCAGTGGCCTCTTCCAAGAACTCCAGCAAAAGCCTAGCATGAAAGAGCTGCTACTCACCCTCTGCCAAAAAAAGGATCGTATCGTCAACATACTGCAGGTGAGTGATAGAAGCACAGTCTCTCCCAACCATGAAGCCCCTAATCCAACTAGCCGCCTCTGCCCTCTGCCACACCGTACTCAACACATGTGCCACCAAGACAAAGAGAAGAGAAGACATAGAGTCTCCCTGTCACAGTCCCCTACCACTAAGGAAAAAGGAAGTCAACCTCCTATTAACAAAGACCGCAAAGGAAGTAGAAGAAATACAAACTCGGATCTAACCAATCCATCATCTCCAAAGTCCATCTTCTCCAACACATCGAATAAGCATAGCCAATTAACTCTGTCATAAGCCTACTCGAAATTCAACTTGAGGACTACTCCTTTCCTCCTCTGATTCTTCAAGAATCATAGCATATAAGCATTCATATGCCACCAAAAAGTTGTCCTGGATATGTCTTCCCCTAATGAAAGCTCCCTGAAAACTGCTGACAACCCTGTCTAAAATAGAAGTCAATCTCCTAGACAGCATCTTAGTGATAATCCTATATGTACCATTCAACAAGCTAATGGGTCTGAAGTCCCTGAAGTCTTGTGCACCTTACTTCTTGGGAATAAACACTAGGAGGGTTTTATTGATGCCCCTCAAGTGAGGTCTCCCCTCCTAGAACTCCCATACAGCAGCCATGAAGTCAGCCCTAATGACATCCCAACACCTCTAGAAGAAAGCCAAAGGGAAACCATTCGGCCCTAGAACTTCGTCCCCAGCAAGAGAGAAGACCACCTGACGTATCACCTCCCCAGTAAAACTCTGTAAGATCACCTCCCTCTCCTCGTCTAAGAGATGGGGAAAGAGATCAATTGTAACCATGCGTCTAAAATGGTCGTCCTCATAAAACAACCTGGAGAAGTAGTCCCTGGCCAGACTCCTGATCTGCTCCTCTAAAGAAACTAAATGCTCACCCATAAAGATAGAAGTAATGGTCTTAACTATCCTCCTCCGTGAAGCAATGTGTTGGCAGTAAGCAATATTTCTGTCTCCCTCTTTAATCCATCTATCCCTCGACCTCTGCCTCCAGAAGATTTTCTCCTTGGCGAGAATCTCATCAAACTGGCCCCTGAGAGTATTCTTGAGATTCTTGTCCTCTGTATCCATCAGTAATGTCTCCTCCAAACAATCCAGGCCCTCAATTTGCTAAAGAATTCATTATTTGTCATTTAACTTTATTTTAGAATATTTGTGTTTTTTCTACAATTTTATGTCTTAGTTTCAGTTTCAGCATTTGTATACCATTTTGGTTAATTATAAGGCATTTTTGCTAGTTTCCCTATTTTTTCTCCCGCATATAGGGCCTCCTTGTAATGAAACAGAAGTTGACTGAAAAGAAAGAAAAAAAATCCTAATGTCTTGAAACCCTCGAGAGGGATACTCCGAGAGGGAGGGGGCGAGAGGCCTATCATCCACCACCACCATTCTTCTTCCTTCTTCCTCTCCCGTCAACTGTTGCTTCTATTGTTCCCATGCAAATCTTCACCAAATGTCAACTCCTTCCCTCTTCTCATTGTCATTTCCTCTATCTTGTCTTCTTCTTTCTTCCTCTTCCCTTGTCTTCTTCTCCTCCACTCTCAGCGCTAAACAGAAGGGAGGATTCTCAATGCACCAACGAGCGTGAGCACCACGCACACCCAGTGCCCCGCTCCCACCCTTGCTCGAACAATATGACGACCTCGCACCAACACCCTAGGCGACTCCGCCTCACCCAGATGCTAGTATGGCTGCACCTGTGCCCTTGCGCCAAGGTGCCCCAACACATTCTAGTCACATCGAACAATGCATGAGCAACCATGCAACCTCTTCTACAACTTCCACCTACTCGCCGCTTTAGCTGCCCAACAGGATAGCACCAGCAGCCCCAGTCATCGACGTCCCCCAACAGTCGACTCCTTCGTACCCTAGCAAAGTGCATGCGTGTAGACCAAGTTGCGTCATCCCACACCAAATTTGGTATTAGAGCACAGTCAAAATTAGGGCATTTTTTGAAAAACAAACCTTGCATTTTTTTTCAAAATATTGCATTTCAATTTTCATCCAGTCTCGCATAACCTTGTTGCATTTAAAGTCTTGGATGCTTCGAAAAACAAACGTTGCATTTTTCAAAAAATTACATTTCATTTAGAACTATGTTATCAAAGGCAACGTAGACGATCGCCTAGGCGAGGAGATAAGCGAGGTCGTGATGAGTCACCTCGCTCTAGCTATCATTGCCCAGGTGATCGCCTGAATCACCTCTGGACCACCTCGGGTGCCTCAGCCCACTTCGGCCACCTTGGGCCCAAGCAATATGGCTAGCCAAACTAATACAGACCCTATTAACCCAGCCTATAAAAGGGCTAGTTCAGCTACATTCAAACCCTAGCCGCCCCCCTCTCGCATCTCGCCCCTTTGCATCTTCTCGACCAATAGTGAGCAGTGGATGGCGGCTTCCCAACGAGCAGCAGACAACGGCAAGCGGTGGTTACCCTCACCTTCTCTGCATACCCTCTCTCTCTCTCTCACACACACACACTCAAAGAGGGGCCAAGCCCCCCCTCTCTCTCTCTCTCTCTCACACACTCAAAGAGGAACCGAGCCCCCTCTCTCTCAGTGCTCTCTCTCTCTCTCTCAATGTCACTCTGGCTCACTCTCTCTCTATCACTCTGTGTCACACAGAGAGAAGCCCTCTCTCTCTCTCTCTCTCACACACACACACACTCACTCTCTTAAGAGGGGTTGAGCCAACCTCTCTCTCATTGTTCTCTCTCTTTTTCCATCTCTCTCACTCTACTCTCTCTCTGAAGAAGTATATTGATTTTTATGTATGCATTTTCATGATATTTAGATATATATATATTTATATTTCTGAATTTTATATATTATTTTAATAAAATGTCGTCTTAAATGTCTAGGCCATCGCCTAAGCATTTGAGACTGAGGCCCACCCCTTGGTTGCCTCGGGCGCTTCTTACCTCTGGCTACAAAGATTTAAAGCCTTTGGACATTTTTCAAAACATTGCATCTTTTTAAATGTTGCATTTCATTTAGAGTCCTTGGATGCGAACTCGTTCCGGCACGAAGTATTCTAAAGGGATCTCCCTAACTAGGAACAGCATGGCAAAAGATTTAGGTAAAATGATGTGTGATCTTTTAGAGAGATTTGACCACCTTGAGACAGAAGTCACCAATAGGCTAACCTTGCTAGAAGCCCAAGAGAATCATGAAGTAGATAATGATAACCATTCTAGAGCCTCCGCTATCCAAAGACACCCAAGAATCCAAAATGAGGTCCGTCAAGCTTATGTCCATTACATGAGACCTAGTCCTTGTGAAGCCTTTGATCATGTGGATTTGGCCTATAAGTATGTTAGGATAGAAGTCCCTTACTTTGATGAAACCTAGGATCCTAAAGTCTGCCGATTGGGAATCCGACATGAGCCATTACTTTGAATGATATGAGATGTCGAAGGCATGAAAAGTCCTGTTTGCAAAAATGAAATTGACTGGTCAAGCTAAATTCTATTGTTTAAACATAGAGAACCATCTCCACCAAAAGAGACAAGAACCCATTGACTCTTGTGATGAAATAAAAGAAAAATCGAGAGAGAAGGGTGAAAGGCCCCAGCTATATTGCCATGTTGCCCCATTTTCTTCTTCTCCCCTGCCCAGTCGTACGAACCCCAACCCCTCCCTTCACCTTCCTTCTTTTCTTCCTCTCCTCTTCCCATCGTGGTCCTTCCTCCCTAACCCTAGTTGCCACCCCCACTATCTTCTATCCTTTACTTATTCCTCCTTCCTCCCTCTTCTATCTAACTCTTCTCTATTATTGACTATGGCAAAGCTGCATGCCCCATCACCGAATGATGCCACTGCCATGCCAGATAGGCCATTCACCCCTCCGCTACCGGCCAACCCAGAGCCGCCGTGAGCCCACCCTGCCCCACTGGCTGCCGCAACCTCACTCGCCCTGCATTATCCTCTTCTTCTTCTCCCCCTTTTTCCCCCTCCCCCTCTCCTCTGCCTGTTCACACTTGCAAGGAGCCCCAACCAGCTCTCCACTGCCAGCCCTGCGGCATAAGCATCCCGGCCGCAACCCAGCCCCGCTGGCTCACGTCGCCCCAAGTCTGCCTCCGTCATCAAGCAGCGCCCACAACTGGCCACTGGTTGGCCTCGTTGCCCCCTACCCAACGCCACCCACGCCGTCGGCAACTGCCCCTCCCATTCTTCCTCTTCTTCTTCCCCTTCCCCACTACAGGAGAGCATCACAACTGTGAACCAACCGGTCAACACCACCTTCCCCCCAAGTGACGATCGTGCCCAACAGCCACCGCCAACGATGTCGGCCCGTCGTTGAACCAGCAACAGCACTGCTCTCTCCCTTCCTCATTCTATCTATTCCCCTCTATTCTCAGTTGCCACACGACCACCCCACCATGGCCAGCCAGCTCTCTCCCTGAGCAGCTGTCACAATGCCTCCGTATGCGAGCACCTCCACTTCTGACAGTAGCACCACCGCCACATCAAGCACTCCATTGCCGTCTGGCAGCAGCCCCGCTGCTGCAGCCGCCAGACCGTCACCTGCAGTAACCCCACCCCCACTGTCGTTGCAGCACCACCAGCGCCACCACTATACCATCTCCATCAATAGTCCTCTATGCTTGTATTTCATTTGTAAAGTTCCCTGTCTGTCCCCTCTGTTTTGTAGTCTTGTTCCTCCTCTCTAACCTTTTTAAGTCCCCTCCCCGCAAGCCCTTCCCCTCCCCAGTGTCACTTGGTTGTAGTATTCCTTCCCTGGGATCTGCCATTTATGTTGGTGTGGCCTCGCCACGACTCAGACATAGCGTCCCTCTCGGTTCCATACCAGAAGCCAACGTCGTTCAACTCGTACGCACTCGTAAAACACACTGCCAAGTGGATGTGTATTGTGAGCCAACTTTAGTTGCAAGTTGAGAGAGTAAGAGCCCATTAGCACACCCTAATCCAGTGGTAGTTCCACAGCTACCCCATGATCCCTCACTTCTACTAAGAGAGGCTCACGACCCTATTATCTCTTAATCACCATGAAAGAGTCAAAAAGTTTGAGGCAATCTAAGAATTGCTTGTTAAAATAGTCTACGTCAAACTTGATGCATGGTTGATCCCTTGTCCATCTAGGACATTAGGGTCCATTAGAGTCAGTCCCTCTCCAAATTTGGTATCAAATCTTAGGAAACCAATTTATATCTTTATAAATCAAGGTCTTGGCATTTTTTATGACATCCACATCTGCTCATATTCAAGACGACAGTTCCATTGCCCAATGGAAAGATCATCACCTTTCTCTTTAACGAGCTCCATAATTAATTACATTTCTCAAGTTGTCGTTGATTTGCTTTCTAAGACAGAATGGCGTTTGGGCTTGCACTTACCCTTCAGAAGAACTTCATATTGGTCAAACTTGGTTGGCAGAACAACATGCCACTATGGATCATGAGAGGCGATTGTGCTCTCTTCGGCCTCCTCATCCAAAGTTTTTCTTCTTAGATTCCTCCTTCCGTTCTTCCACAGTTCCATGACAAAAGTGATGCGACATGAGCCAAATAGTGGGGTCCAACAGGTTGAAAACAATGCCCCAGAAGAAGCCTTTAAAGGGGAAACAAAAAATAGTGGTGGAATACAAAGATGCAATGCAAGACACATGGGATCATGTGCTTTTCATTCAAAGTTGGATCAGATTTCTAAGTTTGTGTTCGATGAGCATAGTATTTGAGTTAGCACATAGTATGATTCCAAGTATTTCCTTCAAAATGACGAATGCCAGTGTGACTTGAAGTGGTATGACCTACAGGAGCTAGCAGAGCAATGGCTCAAATTTCAACTAGCAATAATGTATAAAGATCTAAAAACAATTGTTTCCAATGCCCCTTTGATAGCTGCATGGATACTCCAACATTTCAAAATTCAAGGACAAGTATTTTCGAATACAAACATGATGCAAGAGCAAGATCGGCAACCTTCACAGGACTCGTGGATCATTAGGGAGAAGCCACAACGTGTTGAACCAGACCTTTGGGAGCACCACAAAGTCGCATCAACCCACACTCAACAAGGTCGAGTTTCCTACACCCCGGGAGAGTGGGTGGGAACACCATACTAACAGATAGATGATGCCCAGCGATCTAACCTTTTTGGAGGCATGGAGATGATTTTGGGACTTTTTTTATTCATCATTTAGGTTTATTTCAGGGTAGTAATGTTATTTTTCTACTTTTTGTCTTACTTTAAGTTTCAGAGTTTGTTTACAAATTTGGTTCATTACAGGGCACTTTTGTTAGTTTCTCTTTCTTCCCCCTTTATTTAGGGGCTCCCCTTGTAATGAAACAGATGTTGCTTGGAAAGAAAGAAAAGGAGAAAAAAATCCTAGTGCCTTGAAACCTGCAAAAGGGATACTCCCAGAGGGAGAGCGCGGAAGGCCCATCATCCACTACCACCATTCTTCTTCCTTCTTCCCCTCCCCTTAACTTCTCCTTCTTCTACAGTTCCTATGCAAATTTTCACCGAACTGCCAAGTGCCAACCCCTTCTTCCCTCTTCTCCTTCTTTGTCCTTTCCTCTATCTTGTCTTCTTCCTTCCTCTTCCCCTTGCCTTCTGCTACTTTCTTCTTTTCACCTCTCAGTGCCGAACGGAAGGAAGGATCCTCAGAGCACCAGCAAGCACGACCACCATGCACACCCACCAGTCCCCAGTGCCCTCCTCCCACCTTGCCCACACCGTATGATGGCCTCGCACCAGCCCCCTCAGCCAACTCCGTCACACCCAAACACTGGTATGGCTGCACCTGTGCCCTTGCACCAGGGGGAGCCCGTCCATTCTAGCTGCGCTAAATAGTGCACGGGCAACCCCGCAACCTCTTCTGCATCTGCCACCCCGCAGAGATCACCGGTTGAGAACTCAACAGCTCCGTTCATGTTTGCCTTCATCGGACGCCCAAACCAGGATACTATTACCCAGCTAGTCAGCGCGCGCTGGGACTTGTCTTTTCTCCCTACCAAGAGGGGTGAGGGTCTAGACCTCAGGAGCAAGAGGGAGATTCAGTCACATGCAGGCTATCTTCATGGGCCTTGCCCTCTTCCAACGCCTTGCTGAGTGGATTCTGTGTATACGCCCCAGCGTTATGGTTTACCGTCGCTCCAACACGGCGGTCTTTGAGCCATATTATCCCCACCGGTTTGCCCAGAATTTTGGGTATAATCAAGTTGTTCCTCCTAGTGCAGAGTTTCTTCTAGCTCTCCGGCAGTATAAGCACAGAGATGTACATTTAGTCGCAGCATCAAGGCATGACTTCTTCTGTCGCGACGTGAAGGAAGATTACCCTATTCCGGCACAGACGCGGGCAGGGTCACTTCGACATTCATTACACCCGCTGGTGGTTCAAGGCCAGCAACATTTTTAGGCAGCATAGTGATGCCATTCAGTCTGCTGAAAAGAGACGTCTGAGGAGGGATGATCTATCTCCTTTGTTCCATGATCGAGGCTTCGTCAGATCACATTTTTCTGGGGCCGCCAGGACTATCAAGGATATAGAGGGTGCTTGGAAGGCAGAGGGCAGATCCATTCCCATAGACAGAAGTCAGTATATTGGGGCTCTGCCTTGAGAGATGCATCAGCAGCAGTCTTAGCTCCTTATGATGACAAGGGGGTGGCCCCTAGCTCTTCACAGCCCCACTCTTGGTGGGAGGACCTCAGGAGCTCCTGTGGCTTGAAGAAGAACTCCCAAATGTCACGACCGGTGCCCAATGGAGCACTTGGTGGCGGCGTCTTCGCAGAGTGGAAAGCCCATGTCATCAATGCAGTAGGCTCTGTTGGCCCGGTGGAATATATTTCTGACCTAGAGGTGGCCAGTACTCCAAACACCATCTTGGAGATCACAAGGAAGGCAGCCCGTGCTCTCGGATTAAAGCATGAGCAAATTGTTTTAAGGCCTCTGAAGCCGATGGAAGTAGCAGGTAGTTTCTTCACTGTCTTCTTTTTTGCCATGTTGGTTTCTATATTTTGGAATGCTTATCTCACTCATTCCTTTGTCATTTGTAGATGGCGCTGGCAGCCAGGAGGTCGGGGTCTCTCCATTGGAGGATCCTCCGGATGTGACCTTAGGCGAGGCTACTACTTCCTCGAAAAGGCCTCGGGCTGAGAATAGCGAGGAGGATACGAGGGCCCCCTCTCGTCCCAGGGAAGAATCTCCCGCTCAGGAGGATGATGCCAGTAAGTGCCATGCCTTGAATAGCATTTCCTACTTGCATGCGATATTAAAATATCATAAATAATTTGGTCTAATACAGGTCCTCCCGAGACTAGAGTAGGAATGAGCTTCTCCCCTCCCCCAGAGAATGTCTTCACAGAGGCAGGATTGGTACTGGATGAGTCCATCCCCGATGTAGCCTTTGATATTGGGAACCTGGCTGCTCCTGCTGACGACTATACGTCGGTGACAGCCGTCTCTCCTTTGATTGATGTGGAGGGGTTTTCTGCCACTTGGGCTTCAGGTAGGCCCTCTTTACCCACTGCCCTCCTTTTATTTGAGAAAGGTTGAGTGTTTATACTAACGCACACTTTCATGCAGGAGATCTTGGCGTCCTCCCTAATCCTCCTATCATCGGGGAAGGCAGCAACTCCTCCTCTGACAAGGGCGATTCTCCAGCCTCTAGTTCCTCCAATGGGAAGAGTTCAGGCACCTCATCGAGCACAGGGGCTACTAGTTCCTCGTCCAATGAGGATCTTCCTTCCCCCACGCCGAGCTCCCTTGAGAGCGGGGAACTGAGGACTACTCCAGGTAAAATAGGCGTCAATTTGCTGCGTATATCTGTACTTCACAGCCTCTTTACTTATGCTGCCCTAGACCATGTAGCTATCGAGGTGGCGACCTCTGTCGGGATGTTCTCCCGGCTTGTGACGCCTGGTCCATTTTTGGAGCTCCCGGACTACCATGATGACCTGAGATCTATAGATTCTGGGATGAGGGCTGCTACAAATCTCCCATAGTCAAGGGCTCTTGGTAGTGCAAAGCTACCTTTCGCCCCGGGCCTGCTAGGGCATACTGCCAGCTTGGTGGAGACCAGTGTGGTAGATCCTACAGGTGTGGATTCTATCTTTAGATTTGCCTTGTCCATACTTTTGTAGATATTCACCATTTTACTGCCTCGAACAGCTACTGGTCCAATTGAGGGAGAAGTTACTTCACGGCCAGGTAAGACCAAGGATGGCGGTGTCGATTTCGGACTCGGTTTCGACCGGGTCCGAAACCGAAACAACTCGGTTTTGATTTCGACCGAAACTGGCCGAAACCAATTCAGTAAAATTTAAAAAATCAGAAAAAATATAAAAAATAAGAAAAAAATTCATTAGACATGTATTTGACTGTACAGAAATTGGATTAAGTGCAATAAACATGAAATAAGCATTGGACATGTTAAACTAATATTCGCTACATATTAAACATGAAGTAGGTTCAAATAGTACAACAAACATTACAAAGACAGTAAATGTTATAGAAATAAAATAATCCCTACCCAAATAATGATGCACTAGTATGGATAATAACTGGAAGAACCTTCTCCCTTATCGTCTGGCTTTTGTTGTTGATACCCATAGAAAGACTGCATCATCATCGTCATCATCATAGCCTTATCCCAACCATAGTAGTCAAGGCGGGCGCCTAGTCGTCACCTAGGCGTCCAGACGCTGTTGAAGGGGAGAGGCGCATGCCCGCCTCAATTATGCTGAAAAGACGAACCGGGCAGTCGACTAGGCGGGCTGGGCGCCAAGGCGGCCGCCCGATCGCCTCACCTGCGACCCATCACCCGTTAAACCCCCCCCCCCGATCTGAGTCGGGCGTGCTCTGACCCGTTTATTTTAAACAGCGGATCTTTTTTTAACCCCCCCCCCATGGTCAACCACCCATTTGACCCCCCTTCGTCTCCCCCCTCGATCCTCCTCCTCTCCCACTCCTAGCCCTAGGTGCCGGCGTGCCGCCCTGGTGTCCCTCCTTCGTCGTCGCCTCGAGCATCACCTCCGACGCCATCACCTCCGCAACCTCCGTAGGAGTCTCGTCCGACGCCATTTTCCTCCATCGTCGTCGTCTCTTCCGACACCATCCCCTCGTCGATCACCTCCTCCACGGCTGCGATGTCCACCGCCGGCGCTGGAGGAGCTAACATCTCCGATAAGTCCCACACCACAGTCCTCTCTCTATCTGTCTCCCCCACAGCCACAGTCCCTCCTCTCTCCCCCTCTCTATCCCCCCCCCACGGCCCCTCTCTGTCTCCCGACTCCCCCCCCACACCACAATCCCTCCTCTCTCTCTCTCTCAGTCTCTCCCCCACGGCCCCTCTCTCTGTCTCCCGACTCTCCCCCACACCGATCCCTCCTCTCTCTCTCTCTCCCCCACGGCCCCTCTCTCTATCTCCCGACTCTCCCCCACACACCAGTCCCTCCTCTCTCTCTCTCTCTCTCCCCCCACGGCCCCTCTCTCTATCTCCCGACTCTCCCCCACACCAGTCCCCCCCACGACCCCTCTCTTTGTCTCCCGAGTCCCGACTCTCCCCCACTCGGGCCACACCACAATCCCTCCTCTCTCTCTCTGCCCCCCACGGCCCCTCTCAGCCCTCCGCAAGGTCCCCCCCTCTCTCTGTCTCCCCACAGTCCCCCGTGAGGTCCCCCCTCTCTGTCTCCACAGTACCCCCACAGTCGCCCACCGTCTCCTCACAATCCCCAGTCCCAATCGACCAGTCTCCCCAGTCGACCAGTCCCCACTCTCTCTCTCTCTGTCTAAGCCCACAGTCCTCCTCAGTCACACAAGTTTTCATTATTAATTTTTTTATTTTTAAGATTAAATTTTTTTGAAATTGAACTTGTATTATTTTTCATTATTAGTTATTGTCTTGCGTGTAGATAATGATAGAGAATAGTTCCACGGCTGAGACCGAGCAAAAAAAAAAAGCAAAGTCAAAAGACCCGGGATGGAAGTATGCATATTGGCCTAATATAAATGATAAGAACAAGGTCAAGTGCAATCTTTGTGGCTTGATTACTAATGGGGGCATCAAAAGACAAAAGGAACATTTGATTGGTGGTTTTGGGGATATGAAAAAATGCCCAAGTACTAATAGACAAATTGTTGAAGAGATGCTCAATTAGATGAACAAAAATAAAAAAAGAAAGCCAAATGAGAATCTTTCGACTGAAGGAGATTCTGATGCTGAATGTGAAGTGGAGAGACATGTGGAAAAGTCTCGACAAGGTTCTTCAATATTGGACTCTTCTGCAAAGAGTTCAGGGACGAGCAAACCACGTAAAGCTCAATCCAAAGGGCTAATTGATGCCTTTGCAAGAATGAGTATAGAAGACTTTACTGATGCTAGAAGAAGTGGGAAGAAAATTCAAACCACGTTGGAAAATAGATGGAACAAAGAAAACAAAAGGATGGTTGATGAGTATGTTGCCACTTTGTTCTATGAAGGTGGCATTCCATTCAATGTAGCCCGTCTAAAATGCTTTGAACATGCAGTGGAGGCTATAGGACGGTTTGGACCAAGATATAAGCCTCCAAGCTATCGCATGTTGAGAGTGTCCCTTTTGAAGGACATGGTGGAGAAGATAAAATTGATGTATGAGGAATATCAAAAGCATTGGAAGACGTATGGTTGTACAATAATGTGTGATGGTTGGACCGATAAAAGACAAAGAAAGTTGATCAACTTTCTAATCAATTGTTCGCAGGGGACTTTTTTTGTTGAGTCAGTTAATGTTTTTGATAAGAAGGAAGACGCAGGGTTGTTATATGAGTTGCTTGATAAAATGGTAGAAAGAATTGGAGAAAAAAATATGGTGTAAATTGTAACTGATAATGCATCATATAATGTAGCAGCTGGTCGCTTGTTAATAGATAAAAGAAAAATATTATTATGGACACCTTGTGATGCACATTGTTTGGATCTCATGTTAGAAGATATTGGTAAGTTAAAGGGCTACAAAGGTGTAATTACAAAAGCTAAGAAGTTGACAGCTTATATTTACACTCGCACTCGCCCTCTTGAACACATGAGAAAGGAAACTAAGGGTAGAGAATTGGTGAGATGTGGTGTGACTAGATTTGTCACAGCATTTCTTACACTGGAGAGGTTGAATGATGATGTAATAAAAAGGGCTCTTCGGAGACTATTTAGTTCTGAAGCTTGGTATAAGAGTATATGGTCATCAACAAATACAGGGAAGAATGCCTCAAGTATTGTCTTTCAGGTGAGATTTTGGCATGATGTTGAAGATGTTTTGAGAGCCTCTCAACCAATCTTGTAAGTGTTAAGATTAGTTGATGGAGATGAAAAATCTGCAATGCCTTATATATACGCTGCCATGGAGTATGCAAAAGAGCAAATTGTTCAAAATTTTGTCTCTAAAGTAAATTTACTGTGCTTTAATTTGCATAATTCATATACGCTTATACATAAATTAAAATTTTACCTTTCTTTAAACTCCATCATTCATATGCAGGAAGTAAAATTTCAGCCAATTCTGAAGATAGTTGATAAAAGATGGCAAGATCAAATGCACCGTCCTTTACATTTGGCGGGGTTTTTCTTAAATCTCGGCTTATACTTCAAGGCTAGAGAGAGATGTTGCTTCGTGTGGGAAGTTTTAGAGTGAATTTTTTACATGTCTTGAAAGAATGGTGCCAGATTTGAACCTTCAAGATAAGATAGGTGATCAAGTTACAATGTATTTGAATGAAAAAGGGATGTTTGGAAGAGAACTAGCCATAAGAACTCGCGATAAGAGAATGCCAAGTAAGTGTATCTTTTTAATAATTTTTAAAATTTACTTGGTATTTTTTCAAATAACAATATTTTGGCATGTTAAATATTTTTTTATAGTTGAATGGTGGGTAACATATGATAGGGAAATTTTCGAATTGAAGAATATTGCGATAAGGATTTTAGGGTTTGTTGTGGTGCTTCTGGGTGTGAACGTAATTGGAGTACATTTGAGTTTGTAAGTTTCACAAACTCATCTAATTCCGATTTTTTCTTTTACATTGATTAATATTGTCCTTATTTTACATTCTCCACTTGTATTCTTTGCACGTAGATTCACATCAAAAAGAGGAACCGCTTGGAACATAAAAGATTGAATGATCTTGTATATGTTAAATATAATCGTCGTCTTCAAGAGAGGTTCAAAGAGAGGAAAAATCATCCACATAAATATGATCTCATTTGTCTACCAGATTTAGATTGGGGGAGTGAGTGGATGACTCAAAAGTCAAATAATTTAGTTCATGATGATGACGATCTTACTTGGGCAGATGTTGAGCTTGCTATGGAAGCATCATATGAAATACCAATAAGAAGTAGAGCACAACCAAGAGATTATGATGATCTATCAGATGATGGAGAATTGTTAGAAGAAGATTCTAAAGAGGATGATGATGATGCTCTATGAGAGTCTAGTGAAGAAGGTCAAGCTCACCAAGAAGATGATGAGAATGACAATCATGATGAGGCCATTCCAGCAGAAGTGCCATTTGATTTTAGGATTTAGTCTTTCATGTTATGTTAAGAGTCTTAAGACACTGAGACATGGAAAATAATTTGGATGATGTATTAACTAGATGACTAGTATTATGGTTGTGTGAACATTTCTTAGTAGTTATCTTATAACATACTTGCTAAGTGCCACTATTTGATTCTTTTTTAATGATGTGGTTTGCTATTTGTTAATAACTTATTATGTTTGTTAGAATTTGTTTTCCATGTTATATCTAATATCTTTCAGGATGGAGCTAATAAAATACACTTTCAAACAAAAAAGATGAAGCTAAAAAAATGTAGCCCACAGGTTAGTGTGTTTAACCCTTTGGCCTTTATTTTCTATAATTTTCTTGATGTTATTATGTTCTTTTGTAATTTTTTAAATTTTTTGTATTTACTTCAGAATTTTCTGTAATTTTTTGATACAATTTAAGTTTCTATAATTGTCATGCAATTTAATTGCTGCAATTTCTTAGTACTTCTGATTTTTCTGTAATTTTTTCTATAATTTTTTCATATATTTTATTCTTGTTTTATATATTAGGAGATATATATTTTAGATTTTTTAATCAGTGGCCAAAGTGTCACCTAGGCGACGCCTAAGCAGACGCCTTGTCGCCTAAGCGCTTAGAGACCCCATAAACACCTTGGTTCGCCTTGTCGCCTTGACAACTATGATCCCAACTATTTGGGGTCAACTACATGAATTCTGTTCCGTCAAAGATTTTTATCAAGTGCTATATTCAGATTTAAACCCAATAAACTAATGTCCTTCTTAATAACATCGCACCATCTCATTTTAAGTCTTCCCTGAGCTCTTTTACTAACATCCACTAAGAATCGGTCACATCTTTTAACCGGTGTTGAATTGGGGCGACGAAACACATGTCCAAATCACCTAAGTCTATTTTGTCTCATTTTACTATCAATTGGGGCTATCCCCAAGTCCTTACGGATGCGCTCATTCTTAATCTTTGCTTTCTTAGTCTTGCCACATCCATCTCAACATCCTCATCTCTGCTACACACATTTTGTGAATGTATTCCTTTCGTACTCCCCAACACTCTATACTATATAACAAAGCAGGTCTCACAACCGTTCTATAAAATCTCCCTTTGAATTTCACAGGCATACGACGATCACAGAGGACTCCTGATGAACTTCTTCATTTTAACCAGCCTGCCTTAATCCTACGTGCAATATCGTCATAAATCTCCACATTCTCTTGTATGATAGACCCTAAGTACCGAAAACTACTACTCTTCGGAATGTTATGTCCATCAATTAGAACCATGTCTTCCTGTACCACTCTCCTATTACTAAAATTACAATGCATAAACTCTGACTTGCTCCTACTAATTTTAAAACGTTTAGACTCCAAGACATGCCTCCAACGCTCTAACTTAACATTTAAAGCATCAATATTCTGTATATTCACTGTAACCAAATAATGATGCAGCCAAGTCCTACATCCCTCTTTGGATCCCTCTTGGAGTATAAAGTTGTTGGCTTAATTAGAATCCAGAATCAACATGAGAAGCGAAACCTTGAGGATTAGAAGAGGATGTTGACCCATAACTGCTACTAGCTGAAATTGGATGGAATTGAAATTCTGATTGATGACCTCACCCATACATGTCTGCTTCCTGTTGGCCACCTCCATAACTTGTTGGATGTCCATATTGACTCTGTGAATCATATCCTCCTTCACTATAACTGTATCCTCTGCCCGTGTCAACGTGGAAGGAGGAAGTAGGGGCATACATGCCACCACCAGTAGTAGCACCTGTAGCTGCATTGAGATCATCACTTGGTGCACCATCGTCATCGTCATCAGAACCATAAGAAACCAATCCCCTTCTAGCCTTTGGCTCTATTTTTTTCTCTTTTGGTATGATTTTATCCTTCACCTTTGATAGCAATCCTTTTTCCCGTGACGTGTCTCACATAAACTTGTTTCCCCAAATTTAAATCGCTAATTAGGCCCTAATTTGAAAATTTATCATAATTAACGTATAAAAACTAATATATTGTATATACCCTTACTTAAAAAAGAAAACTATCAAATAAAGAAAAAAACAAAAAATTTCAAAATCCTTGAGGAATCTTCAACCCAATGATGTGAACGACGGCGGCGGCCACAGGTACATACTCTAAACAGCAAGAAACGGCGGCGACGGCGGCAGCAAGATCTCATCCCGACAATCCCAAGCTTTCCCCTACCCCTCCTCCACATCCCCTGGCAGGCAGCCCCTCGGATATCAAATATGAGGGGTGAGGCGGACTTGAACTCCCCTTAAGAGGGGAGTTCGCGTCCGGTTTCGCCCAGTTTCGGGCATATCGGGCCGAAACGCCCGAAACCGGTTTCGCCTGAAACACTTAAAATACTATTTTTTTAGTTTTGGACCTGCTACATTGAGCAAGTCTGATTTCGGATCGTTCCGGTCTCAAACCGATACGTTTCAGTCGAAACGTATCAGTTTCAGCCGAAACTGTCATCCGAGGATTCATGGAATCTTATTCTTAAAAGAAAAATAAGTAATTCCTATATTTTTAATTTAACTAATAGTTTAATATAAGCTCACAATGCTTTTGGCTGGACTACATGTCGAAACTCGGCTTAACGAAATAAATTATAAAGTTTAGTAATCATACCTATTTTCAATATCGTCCACTCCTCTTACTCTTTTCAAAATACAAGATATTCCTGCATTTGTACCAGTCAGAACCGCGAAGTTGCGAGCCTGTACGACAGGATTAGCGACAATGCCCTGCATGCGAACAGCACATAGTGCAACATGACCAAAAAAAAAGACAAGAACTCAAAACTGAAAACATCTATCTTAAAGTGAAAGACAGCAATATCTATGACGGGAGTGATGTATAAAATAATTTTAATAAAAATACAGAGTGCAAAAATATAGCAAGATCAAAGGTAACAATTTGCTCCACCAGGCGCAACATATATATGCACTCCCTGTAACGTTATAAAGACAAACTTCTTCCCCTCTTGAGAGAATAGCAAACCAAAAGAATTGAATGTTTCCTTTGCTTCTGAAGGATACCAAAGGTTTCAGCTTCCTTCTCTCGTATAAGAATCCTGCCGTAGCTTGTGGGGTGCACAATCTTCGTTGACAACAAAACAAAGATCCCCAACAAGAGCCCCATTCCATTCTTTCCGCGTCCACTCTCACCCTCCCTGTTCCCACAAGCTCGTAGAGAAGCGGGTAGTTAGAACCCGAGAGAAGATAGGTGGGGGAAGGAGGGCTGCACCTCGGGCGAGAGGAAGGGGTTTTTCACAGCCTTGGGATCTAGGCCCATGGCGGCACGCTGGGCGGAGCTGGCCTCGAAGGAGCTGGCCAGGTCCTTGTTGAACGTGCTGACGAGGCCCCCGGCGGCGGCGCCCTGGAGGGCAGCGAGGCCGGCGGAAATGGCAGCCTCCACGGCGATGGGTTGTCGGCTCAACCAGAAGGCGAAAGCTTCCTGCTTGTCCAGCACCCACTTCTGCGCCTTGGGGAGGGGGTTCACCGCCTCGTCGGCCCTGATGGCGTCCAGGGCCCCCTTCACTGCCGTCACGGTGCCCAGGGCCCAGGAAGGCGGGTATGCCGGTGGAGCGGAGACGGCGGCGTCGACGGTTTCCTGCCGCTCCCCCTTGTGGACCGGTACAGCACCGCCCCCCATGCCGCCTTGGCCGCCGTTCCTCTCCGTAGAGGCTTTCTCACTCTCGAAACGACGCGCTGCGCTGCTGCTGCTGTTGCTGCTGCTCTCTCTCTCCCTCTCACCCAGGCAGGCGAGCAGACGACGTCAAGCGGTCGAGGAGGAAGGGGATAGAGGAAAAGGACGAAAGGTTTTGAAAGGGCCGGAAAGAAAAAGGAGAAAAAGGAAGGGGAGGGGTTTTGGTTGGCCTTCCGCACTTTTCATGGGACCTCTCGCCGATCTGAAGCACGAGCCATGGTTTAAATTAAATAAATCGTCTTCAAAATTGTGGACGGTTTAAAACTCACCCACTCATCCCAAAACAACCTAAAACAAATGGAATAAAAAAAAATTAACCCGCTTTACCAACCAACGACAATCCATCTACTGTCAAAACAAAAACAAAACCAAAAAGATCCCCATCCAGAAAAGATTACCCCCCACAAACTAATGATCCAGGTTATCCCCATCCCCAAATCAAAGTGGTGCCAGCGGGTTCAAATTGTTACTTCCTTCTCCACCTCTTCCCAAATTTTGTCGCGGAGGGAAGATGACGAGGTCACACGTTTTATTACTCTGTAGTCTCTCCGTATATTTTCATGTCGAGTATCAAGAGATCAGACAACAGTTGAGATAAAAGATCAATTTTAAACTCAAATTCACTTTACCAACTGTTGCTGCAAATCGGTAATGAGACTTGTCTTTTTTTTTTTTTAGCTCCAATCCCTAAATGGTATGGATCTTTTAGAAGTCATCGCAAACCAAACTGATTCAAAATGCGAGTCGGGATCTGGACATTCCCACCACGTCTCATAATGGTGCATAGATCTGTTCCGACGAGGCATGTCATCCTCCCTCCTCGTTAGCTCTGCTGGGATTTCCTAGCACCGCCGGCGATGGCCGGCCGAGGGGGGGAGCAGCAGTGCCCACTCTCTCCAGTCCCTTGTTCACCACTGCCACACCCTCTTCTTCTGATCTCAACGTGAAGGATGCAGTTGCTTCTCCTTCCACCCACTCCTTTGCGCAGGCCCTCCTCTTCTCCCTGGTGCCCCCGCCTTCGAGCCTCCCTGTTCACCCACCTTCTTACATTGATGTCGGAGTATCGGCGACATTCTTCGCAGCCAAAGAGATTGAGACGTCTCTCGTCCCTCTTGACTTCACTGTGACAACATGCACGTCTTAAGGACAGTCGCAGTTCCATGACATAATTAGTAAGGGTGAATCCTCTTTAGAGATTCAAGTTTCAACTAGACTTCGTCATTAGCACGTTAGACCCTAAGCACTTGTTAATTAGGTTTCATGTGTATGAAGACTACCTTCGACTACTACTCAAGGAATTGTTCTATGTTCAAGGGGATCTTTTTTGCTCTTTCAAATGGAGAATGGACTTTCTCCCCTACAGCGGATTCTACTATATATGGTCCGTGTGTGGGTCGACAAGCCCAGTCTTCCTGCTAACCTTTATCAAGAGCCCCTACTTCAGTTGGTCGCGGGTAGTATTGGTCATGTTCTGAAGATCAATCAAAGTACTTTGACCCCCTCCAACACCAGTGCGGCCAAGATTTGCATTGAATTGGATGTTTCCAAGAAACCTCCAGGTCATGTTTGGATTGGTGTTCTAGGCAGAGGAGGATGGCAATCGCTATCCTATCCTGACTTGCTCGCTTACAGCACCTCATGTCATTGCTAAGGGAACGTTGTGTCCTCCTGCAATAAATATTCAAAAAACCGCGATAGGCCCCCTCCTACACAGCCGCCTTTAGGTTCTTCGCTAGAGGGGGAACGTAGCAACGATGCCCTTTAGGGTCGTGATCATTGCGACGTCGCACCGTCACCCAAATGCTTTGTCCAGTAGCGACCAATCCGGCGCAAAGATGTTTTTGTCAAAGACTCTCCTCCGAAGTATGGTGGTGTGGAAGTCTGAAACTCCTTTGTTGTGCTTGACGATGCTCAGGAGGACTACATGCCAGATGAGAGGGGCCCCTCCCCCATCGTGCCTCCCAGGACATCGTGCCTTCCCAAGTTGTTTCTATTGTGCCATTTCTTGAAGCCCAAATCAACCATGTGATGTAGGCCAGCCATAGTGATGTCCCAATCGATGGCCATGTTGACTCCGACAAAGATTCTTCTGATGTTCTCTCCATATTCAATATGATTCTTGTCTACATATTCTTGCATTGTTGGTGGCTACTTCTTCCCATGACACACAAGTTTGCTCGCCTGCTATAGAACAGGGGAGAAATTCTGGTGCTCCCTTTGCTGGAGAGCCTTTTTAGGCATTGGTGTCCCTGCCCATTATGGGAGGTGTGAATGTTAACCTATAGGTTCCTACTCTTGTGCCTCTGCTTCTTCCATCTATTCCTCTCTTAGACTTAGACGGACCTACTCTACACACTGATGTCACCGTTTGCTTGACCCGCCCTGAAAATAACATTGTGAATCTTTCGCCTATCTATCCAATCCCAGGTGATGGCTTGAATGATCCTCCGGTGCACGATTCTATAGTGGTTTCTAACTGTCCAAGCTCGGCAGAATATGATCCTAGTGATCCTAGTTGGGAACCTCCATAAGTCCCCGCGAATCGTTGATTCCCACACGGTCACGGGGATGGCTGTTGTAACACCCCATATTTTTTTTTCGAATCGGAATCCGTGGTTTCAAAGCGCCTTTGTGAGTCTCGGAATGTGTTTTATGATTTACTCGAGTTTTTGACTGTCGAGACTGCGAAACCCTATGTAGAGTGAACCGACGTGTTGTCAGGCTCCGGGACGTTGCAGACGCGTTATGCATTTTTCGAAGATCGTGGGAATAATTTTTCCCTATTCACCCACCTTCTTACATTGATGTCGGAGTATCGGCGACATTCTTCACAGCCAAAGAGATTGAGACGTCTCTTGTCCCTCTGGACTTCACTATGACAGCATGCACGCCTTAAGGACAGCCGTAGTTCCATGACATAAGGGTGCATCCTCTTTAGAGATTCAAGTTTCAACGGGACTTCGTCGTTATCACGTTGGACCCTAAGCATGTGTTAATTAGGTTTCATGTGTATGGAGACTACTTTCGACTACTACTCAAGGAATTGTTCTATGTTCGGGGGGTCTTTTTCGCTATTTCAAATGGAGAATGGACTTTCTCCCCTACAGCAGATTCTCCTATATATGGTCTCCGTGTGGGTCGACAAGCCCAGTCTTCCTGCTAACCTTTATCAAGAGCCCCTACTTCAGTTGATCGTGGGTAGTATTGGTCATGTTTTGAAGATCAATCAAAGTACTTTGACCCTCTCCAACATCAGTGCGGCCAAGAGTTGCATTGAATTGGATGTTTCCAAGAAGCCTCCATGCCATGTTTGGATTGGTGTTCTAGGCAGAGGAGGATGGCAACCGCTTTCCTATCCTGACTTGCTCGCTTACTGCACCTCATGTCATTGCTAAGGGCACGTTGTGTCCTCGTGCAATAAATCTTCAAAAAATCGCCTACACGGCCGCCTTTAGGTTCTCCGCTAGACGGGGAATGTAGCAACGATGCCCTTTAAGGTCGTGATCATTGTGACGTCGCACCGGCACCCAAATGCTTTGCCCAGTAGCGACCAATCTGGCGCAAAGATGCTTTTGTCAAATACTCTCCTCCGAAGTATGGTGGTGTGGAAGTCTGAAACTCCTTTGTTGTGCTTGACGATGCTCAGGAGGACTACATGCCAGATGAAAGGGGCCCCTCCCCCATTGTGCCTCCCGGGACATCGTGCCTTCCCAAGTTGTTTCTATTGTGCCATTTCTTGAAGCCCAAATCAACCTTGTGATGTAGGCCAGCCATAGCGATGTCCCAATCGATGGCCATGTTGACTCCGACAAAGATTCTTCTGATGTTCTCCCCATATTCAATATGCTTCTTGTCTACATATTCTTGCATTGTTGGTGGCTACTTCTTCCCCTGACACACAAATTTGCTCGCCTGCTATAGAACATGGGAGGAATTCTGGTGCTCCCTTTGCTGGAGAGCCTTTTTAGGCATTGGTGTCCCTGCCCATGATGGGAGGTGTGAATGTTAACCTATAGGTTCCTACTCTTGTGCCTCTGCTTCTTCCATCTATTCTTCTCTTAGACTTAGACGGACCTACTCTACACACTGATGTCACTGTTTGCTTGACCCGCCCTGAAAATAACATTGTGAATCTTTCGCCTATCTATCCAATCCCAGGTGATGGCTTGAATGATCCTCCGGTGCATGATTCTATAGTGGTTTCTAACTGGCCAAGTTTGGCAGAATATGATCCTAGTGATCCTAGTTGGGAACCTCCATAAGTCCCCGCGAACCATTGATTCCCACACGGTCACGGGGATGGCTATTGTAACATCCCGGAATTTTTTTTTGGATCAGAATCCATGGTTTCGAAGCGCCTCTGTGAGTCTCGGAATGTGTTTTGTGATTTACTCGAGTTTTTGACTGTCGAGACTGCGAAACCCTGTGTAGAGTGAACCAACATGTTGTCAGGCTCCGGGACGTTACAGATGCGTTATGCGTTTTTTGAAGATCGTGGGAATGATTTTTCCCTGTTCACCCACCTTCTTACATTGATGTCGGAGTATCGACGACATTCTTCACAGCCAAAGAGATTGAGACGTCTCTTGTCCCTCTTGACTTCACTATGACAGCATGCACGCCTTAAGGACAGTCGCAGTTCCATGACATAAGGGTGCATCCTCTTTAGAGATTCAAGTATCAACGGGACTTCGTCGTTATCACACGTTGGACCCTAAGCACTTGTTAATTAGGTTTCATGTGTATGGAGACTACTTTTGACTACTACTCAAGGAATTGTTCTATGTTGGGGGGGGGGGGTCTTTTTCGCTATTTCAAATGGAGAATGTACTTTCTCCCCTACAGCGGATTCTCCTATACATGGTCCCTGTGTGGGTCGACAAGCCCAGCCTTCTTGCTAACCTTTATCAAGAGCCCCTACTTCAGTTGATCGTGGGTAGTATTAGTCATGTTCTGAAGATCAATCAAATTAATTAAGTACTTTGACCCTCTCCAACACCAGTGTGGCTAGGATTAGCATTGAATTGGATGTTTCCAAGAAGCCTCCAGGTCATGTTTGGATTGGTGTTCTAGGCAGAGGAGGATGGCAACTGCTCTCCTATCCTGACTTGCTCGCTTACTGCATCTCATGTCATTGCTAAGGGCACGTTGTGTCCTCCTGCAAGAAATCTTCAAAAAACCGCGATAGACCCCCTCCTACACAGCCGCCTTTATAAAGTTATATGCTCTCTCTCTCTTGAGCTCGAGTGCACATAGCACCATGGGGATACCTCTCGACCACGGCAGCAGCAAGAAGAAGGCTTGCCCTACCATGTAACCATGGTTCCCCGCTGGCCATGGCAAAATGATTCTGACAACTTGGGCATCAAGCATGCCAAAAACTCGCAAAAAATTCACGTTTAAATGGCACATACGCACTATTTGAATTAACACAATGATATATTTGTTAATATATATTTAGAAATACTTTTTTACAAATTCACCTGTAATAATATTCTCATGTAAAAAATCCCTATTTATTTTTATCACATATAATTTTGTAGGTTTTAATAGAATTAATTATGTAAGTTTTGCAATTAATTTCAGTCTCACGTTATTTTTGGATTAAATTTTGAATATGAAATAATATGTGAGATTTGATATGTGTTTAGATGAAATAGAAATTGCATTGACATCATGTTGATTGAGTGTACGTTGATAAAATTATTTCCTCCGAGGGAGTCACCTATAATTTAACCGTTGGCAGGTGTGTAGGGCAACGCAGAGGCTTCGGATGCGGTCGAAGGAAATCGCACTGGATGGGTTTGCAGGGAGGCGGCTTGCTCGGATGAAGAGGCATGTGCAATCATGCTACGTCGGTGCGGAAGGTTCGCATGAGGCGGTTGCATGGGTGGCGAACGAAGACGGTGGAAGGCCTGTTATGCATGGAATTAATGGATGCGCTGCGTGGTATCTCGTCGGCGGCTTCAAAGGCTGTTGCGTGTTGGCTTGGGCGTGGAGTGCCGTGTCCCTGAATGCATGCAAGAAGATGTCGGCGACTGCATGGGCATCGGAGGAAGGGTGTGCGTGGTGTTAGGAAGCGGCAGTCAAGGGAAGGGAACTCACGTGCATTCCCCCGGCTTGTATGCATGGGTTTCACGTTCTTGTGTTCGCATGAGTGGGCTTCGTCCGTTCACATGGAGGAGGTGTGCGTTGCATATGGGTTATACGTACTACGTAGGATATACCATATATCGTGGCGGACACAGCGTGTGTTAGGGAATCAATTGATGTTTCCCTTGATGGGTATATGGACATTCGGAGGTGGCAGTACTGTTTGGGTCATCAAGATCTTATAGAAGGGGCTGACAGAGGACGTGTGGAGGGGTGCTATCTCGGCGATGTTTTCTTTGGCGTTCTTTTCCTCCTGCTGTTTGGGCGTCCGTGGCGTGACGAGGAGGGAACGGGGCGAAGGCCCCGTGGCTCGCTGGCTACTACGATTTGTTTCTCTCCTCTCTCAGTTTCCTTAACGCTATTCATCTCTCTATTGTAATATTTTTTTAGCAGCTCGTTTTGTTTATTTCGTAGATCCAAGCTGTCTCTTATTAATTAAATTCCTTTTACAAGGCACTTTGAGAACTCTTTATTTAATAGAAATTTAGTGGATGTGGTTTTGTTCTCTAACTTATTTTTCTCTCGTTAATTAATCTCTCTCTTTCTCTCTTCCGAGTTGGGTGAGTGCGGTGATTTTGATATTTTTATTTCACTCGTTTAAGCCTTAGTTCTAAATATTTTTTTCATCTAGTCTTGTAGTGACTCAGCCATAAATTTAATAAATAAATAGATTAAATAATTAGAATTTCTTGATTAAGCGACGGAGTTAAATTTCTAAATATTTATAAAAAAATTATGTTTGAATTGTGGGCTAAAATATGAACTTAATTGGGCTCAATTGTGAATAAAAAAAAGGCCTAAATTCGGAATTCCCTAAAACCCTTTATTAAAATGGGCTAAATTGACTTAAACCTAAAACTAATGGACCAAAACTCAAGCTAAAACCCTGATCCACTAAGGGAAGTCGAATTTTTGCTAAACCCTAACCCCAATTAGGGCTAGATGGAACGGTGGCGGCGCAAATTAGAGGATAAGCTCAAAAATTGGGCAGTTTTTATCCAAGGATGTTTTGAGTCGAATTAAGACTCTTGGGAAGATTTTGATGTATAAATTGGACCTTAGATCCCTCAAGTCGACCCTAATCATGCTTGAGGACGGTTGGATGAGGGTTTGAGGGCATATCTCAAAGAGGAGAGTGAGGAGATCGAGGCATTCTTCGCGTTCTTCATCCCTTTTCCTCCTAGATCAACCTAAGGTAGGTGTTCTCTCAGGCAAAAATCCAATTAAATGTGGTTATAAATGCATTAGCATATTTACTTTCGATCAATACTTGTTTCCCCTTCCAAAATTCTTCCTATTGCATCGATTCTTGGTACGAAATCGGAGTTTTTCCAGAGTTATGGCGTTTCTACGTGTTTGATCTGAGATCGCGGCCTTGCGAAGAAATGACGTGTTCATCTAGAACACGACCATCATAGCAATTGCGTTTAGGGAAGATTGCGACCTACACAGAGACTGCAACTTGACCCGAACTATGAGATTTTTCCTGTGTTTATTGTATAGTTTAACGTGTCAAAATATGCATGTTTTGTTAATACATGTTAACTAAAACGAGATATTGATAGGGGATACACTTGTAATGTCCCGAACCAGCAGCAATGGAAACTACTCAGAATGTGGTAGCGAACAATCATGTCAAACAGAGTATTAGGAGATAACAACCACAAGAGACAGCTCAAATTAACAAGGCCAAAGAACAACTATAATCTTACTAATAAACCAAGATCCTTAATACATCATACTCAAATCATAAATTCTAAACTTCAAGGAAAGGACACAGATCGATGCAAGACTCTAAACTTCTAATCTAGGCTAATAAAAAAGAAACAAGTTTTCTAACAACTCCAAGAGCACTCGTTCACACATCGCCCTTCCCATTGAAGTGGATAACAATATCTTCTTTATTACTTGAAAAATATTAGAATAGCACTGTGTGAGCGAGAAGCTCAGTAAGAATTACATCTCTTGAATCAGGCATTCTTTAAATAATTAATCTCTTAATATGATAAATGCACTAATGCCAAGAAAACCAGAATGAGCTATATAAATCAAGACAATGGAAATTAAGTAGGAAGATAAATGGACATAAGTAAGATAAGAATAATCAAGATAAGAACGTGTATCAAGTGTATTATCAAATGAATTGGCCATGTAACGCAAGAAGCCCACGAGGGGTAACATGTGCAAGTCAAGTAATTCAAACAAGTTCAAGTATTCATGAATGAGTGGAATGCCATAGATTAATCTAGCTTGCTTGTAGTTTGGTATAATAACACACCAGGTCAATAATAACTTCCATAGGCACAAGTACTTTCGGGTGCTATTGATGTCAGGCATTGAGTTTTGGATCATCGATCCTATATAAATATCTAGACATCCATATTATATAAAATGGTCAAATGAATTTCAAGATAAATTAAGTTCATGTAATCAAGGCATAGATTTATGTGAGAGATTTTATAACTTCAAGAAAATTCAAGGAATGTTCAAGTATTCTAGACATTAATCAAAGAACATGAGATAGAGAAGATTATAACGATAATTCGGCAATACCATGTTAAAATCATTATTCAAACCATTAAACCTAGACTAACAATGTTGCTTAAACGTAGTCAATCGTGGGGTCATGTTCAAAAAATCAGACAGAACGTAGACATGCGCACGAGCATGATTTTTCATGATACTGGCAAAACGTGATCTCTGTACATGCCATGTTCCTGAATGAAAACGGTCTAGAAGCAGGCCGCAATAATCAGAATGTGGTCATGCATGGTGAGGGTCGCGATTAAGTTAAGTAGCGTCCTCTGGACCAAACGTGTTTTATATGACGTGTCATGTTATCAAGATGTGTTTCACAATAGTTAGACATGCTTCATATGAACACTTTATATCCGGCCACTGCCTTCATAGGAACGCGATCTCTAGGTACGCCGTGTTCAGAACGAGCTGAACAGAACCAAATAGAACCTTATTCTATGGTTCTAAAGGCCGGCTGAATCCCATCCTATGCCAGTAAGATAAAAATTCAGAAGGGTTTCAGGATTTTTATGGTTCAACATGCTCTGCGTCCATGAGAGAATCTATGACTCACATAATCTTATGGAGGCCTTAGTGAAGAAGTTGCAGCCTAACGGAGGGAATATCTGGCGGAGGGTTCTAATTTCACCAAGAAAGGGCTTTTCGATGAAATTGAAAATCATAGTAACCGGTAGATACACATCACCGGAGTGACATGATCTTCAAAACGAAATAATGCTCGTTGAAAAGTATCTTAGTAAGATACCAAAGATAAATAATTAAGTCAGAGGCTTAACACGGAACAACTCAAACACGTGTTAACATCTAAGTCTTTTAAGCTTGCTAAGATCAATTTCCAAGAAGACATGAAGATCAATTATGACATGAAGGTAGCATGAATCATAGGAAGAATTCATAAGATCAAAAGAAAGAACTTTAAGAGAGCTAACCATGTTTCATATAATTTACCTAATCATATGGTTGTTTAGACGACATGCACAAAAAACATGATTTTAGACTTCAAAATTTACAGATTTGACATACTAAAAAACTAGGGTTTCAGGCGAACCTGACGAAGAACATGGTCACTCTAGAGGCCGCATTCCAGAATGCTGTCAAGACAGTAACTGCGATCTGAAAATGACTTTCAGATACCCCAGGCGTTCATCTGAAAATCGCGTCGAGGGTACAGGACCCGTTCAATAAGTCGCGACCCCTTGGTAGGACACACTTTAAAAGGAAAATCTAATATTTTAAAATTAAATATATGATCGTGGTCTATCGGGTGCACGCGTTAAGAACGTGGTCCCTGTGACCAATGCAATCTGGAATAGAACTTCGTTCCGATGAGAAAACACGGAAACAACGATACCTCTCCAATAAAACTCATAATACATGCTTATTACTCAATAAAAATTGAGGAAACAAATATAGAATCAAACTAGACGTGTATCTAAACCTATTTGATTGATCAATTAGGGTTAGCATGTGAGAATACCTACCTTAGATTAGATTAAGGAAGAAGGAAGAAGAACGCGAAGAACACCAAAAATCTCACTCTCCTCCTCGAAATACGCCCTTAAACCCTCGGGCAGCCTTCCTCCAATGTGATGAAGGCCGACTAGAAGATGTTAGATTTCTTTTTATTGATTAAAATCACCCAAAAAGTCCAGATTCGGCCCAAGAAAGTCAAGAATCAAAACAGCCTGAATTTCAACGTTCAACCTCGAAATTAATACCACCCCCACCTATTCTAACCCTAAGGGTTAGGATTTGGTAGAGACTGACTTCTTCTAGTGGGTTAGGGTCTACGATTGACAATTTGGCTATTAGGTTCTAGATTTAAGCCCAATTAGCCCATTTAAATTGAGGGTTTAGGGTTTCTCCGATATACAATTTAGCCTAATTAGGTTTATCTTTTAGCCCATACTTTAATTAAAATTTTCTCTTGAGATTTTAATTGGTTCCCTTATGACTATTTTATATTTTAAAATTTTAATTCCATCTTTAATTCAAGAGAATTGAATTATTTAATCTATTTTAAATTTTAAAATTTAAATTCCATTATTAAAATGGAATTTCAATTATTTAACATAATTATTTATATTTTAATCTATTAGCCCAATTAGAAAGACGGATTTTGAGAATTTCAAATTTTAGAGATTAATTTATTCTTTTAAGTCCCAAAAGCTTAATTTTAATTATTAGCCCATCTCATAATTATAATAATTGCAAATTTTATTTAGTCCATAACAATTATATTGAAATTATCTTTATTATGTTGAAGAAATTATATTATTTTAATTATATTTATTTTTTAATCTGGGTCATTACAACACTAAAGTTAATTTCTTCTAATACCATGCTAGAATCTCATGATCTTTCCTCGTGACCCTAATGGGGTGTTTGGTTACGTTTTTTTAGATATTTTCTCTCTCAAAATTTATTTTGAGGAAAGAATGTGGACTAAATCATGTTTGGAGCATCTATCCTAATTTTTAGGGAGGGAGTTAACTCTTCATTAAATTTCTCCAAATAAAAAATAACGCTTTCCTTATTTTTTTTTCAAAAGAGCTCTCTCTCCCATAACCACCTCTTTCTCTCTCACACACATACGTCACCCCTCTTTCTCTCCCTCCCATAATCATCTCTCTCTCTCTCACACACACACACACGATTACCACCTATCTCTCTCTCTTCAACCACCTCCTAATGAGAAAACTCCATACTCTCTTAAATATTATTTAGATTTTACCAAACATGTCAAAAGTTAACTTTTATAAATTCAAAAATTGTGACAAAAATAATAGTGAAACATTTTTTTAAGGAGAAATAGTCTTAAGAAAAAATTTACTCCCAAACACCCTATAAATATCTCTTTCCAGCATGTTAAAAGGAGTAGCCTTTAAGCATGTTAATCACATGAAGTTATTCTTCCAAAGCCTTTTCATGATGTTAGTCATGGTTAGCTTTATTGCTTAATCGGTGATTTGATGCATATATTATATTGTGATTTTGGTTGAGGATCATGTCACTATGGTGGCATGTATCTACCGTTCATAGTGGTTTTTGGTTCTTACAATAGTCATTTTCTTAGTGAAGTTAGAACCCTTCGCCGGATATTCCTTCTGTCGGACTGAAACTTCTTCACTAAGGCCTCCATAAGAGTCTGTGAGTCGTAAATTTTCACATGGACGTCGAGCAGGTTATACCCTAAAAATCCTGAAAAACCTTAGAATCTCGTCCTACTACTGTAAGACAGGGTTCAACCGACCTTTGGAACTGCAGAACAAGGTTCTGTTTTGGGCCTGTCTGACTTGAACGCGGATGACCCAGAGACCGCATTTAGCTTCTATTCTAGGAACGTGTCTGACCTAGAGACTGCATCCTGTTGGACCCATCTTGAATGCATCAGTGACCTTCATCGCGTTCTATTGATCGAGGCCAGTCACATAACCACGTTCTACCCAGGATTTCATTAGCCGTGCTCGTGCACATGACTGTGTTCTATCTAACTTTTCTGAATGTGACCCTATGACTGACCACATTTTATCAATGTTTGTTAGTTTGGATTTGATTGTTGAACAAGGATTTGTCCCTGTTTTAGCATGGTTATGCCGGAGTTTTGTTATTATCATCTATATCACATGTTCCTTGATTAATTCCCAGTAAACTTGAACATTTCTTAAATTCCTTGGAAAATTATGAGATATCACTAGAATCTAGGCCTTGTTTACATGAGCTTTACCTTGAATTTTTTTGGCCATTATAATTTAATGTGGATGTTTAGATATTTATATGGAATCTATGATCCATAACTTCAATATCTGACATTAATGGGGCCCGGTCTGGTCCTGGGAGGAGCGCCCATAAGTACTTGTACCCATGGGAGTTGATTGACCTAGTGTGATATTGCACCAAATTACATGCATGCTAGATTAATCTATGACATTACACTCTTACATGAATTACTTAAATTACTTGACTTGTACTTGTTACCCCCTTGTGGATTTATCGCGTGATATGGCCATCCAAATGTTAGTACTTGTGACGTGCTCTTGATCGTGCAAGGATTATTTCTAAGAGTCATGCTCGGTGCCCGTCCCGGGCGATTACTCGTCCGGGACGGGTATTAAGGTTTTCCCTATTTCTAATATTTCATGCTTGCACTTTCATTCTTGGTACCAAAAAAAACCCCCTATCTTACTAGTGATCCTTATACTTGCATTCTTATATCTTCTTGTTCATGATTCCAATGCCTAGTATTCATTATTTATTATGTTTCTTGACAATAGTGCATTGTTTGAGAAGAAAGTCCCCGACTCTCATGGGCAGCTCGAAGAAAAAATGAATAAAGTCAGAAGTGATCTTTCTGAGAATCTTCGAACCCACCATGAGGAGGTTGTAATGATGAAGAATCAATTTCTATCTGTCTCTCACACACACCAGTCAGCCCTGAACCAACTTAAAGCTAGTCAGATATCTTCAGAGACAAAATTGATTGAAATGAAGCTTTATTTTGAAGAAGGCATTTAGAGCCAAAGAGCACAAATCCAAGAGGCCAATGAAATGGTAAAGTCGAATCAAAACCTTCTTATAATTATGATGGCTCAACTACAACGGATTGCAACTCAGATATCCAAATAACCATATCAAGAAGCTGCACCTTCTCAACAAAGCCAAGCTGGTCAATCCCACACTTATGAGCCTCCCTCTTCAGTCCCTTCTCCTCAAATTCCTTCCTCTCCCCCTACTCCATCATATATTCCTCCTTCAAGTTCTCCTCAAATACCACCTCCTGTCTCAACTCAAGTCCCTCCTATTCTTCCCTCAATTTGTACAGACATGATTGTTTATACAATCCCTTATTATTTTATTCCAGATGTAACATCTACTCCTCCTACTACTACCACCTACAGAAGAAAACGCAAGGTCTCTTCTATTTATAGGAGAACCATGCCCTCTGAAGGTACTTCTTCTATAACCCCGCCTGCTTAAGAACCTTCACCGTCTTAGGTCACTGTCCAAATTCCTAAAGTCAAAGAAGAAAGAGAGAACATTCATCCTCTTGTAGCACAAGACCTTCAAGATGCTCTATCTGGAAGAAATGATCTCATTCTTGTGTTTAGGAGAAGAGCTAAGGTCCGAGCTCAACGAGCACCTAGAACTCTCTCTTGGTCTTCTATGTCTATATATCCTGAAAATTGATTCTAGACCCATATTCTAATTTGTTCTTCTACTCAAAGATGATGATAAAAAATACTCTCTTTTTCAAACCCACTTCGTCTGGTTTAAGCAGTATAGAGCATTATTTATCAGAATGCTGAGAATAAACACTGCTCTCCGGATTCAAGAGAAAGGCACTCAAGGGATCAATCATCTTCTTCA
This sequence comes from Amorphophallus konjac, assembly GCA_022559845.1. NCBI lineage: Eukaryota > Viridiplantae > Streptophyta > Magnoliopsida > Alismatales > Araceae > Amorphophallus > Amorphophallus konjac. The sequence continues at coordinate 159,289,603 of CM040121.1, forward strand.
AACTTTTGTTCATCAAAATCTTCTCACATACGGATAAATTCTGGAAGTCAAAAGTGAATGCTTCAAGTATACACTCACGGAATGGAAGAGAATATATGATCATGTGCATTTGTATGCCATGGAGCTGGAGGAAATGCTTGCTCATAAACAAGACCCTATTCCATTCTCAAAGTGGTCTCTGCGATAAGTCCACCAAGAATTTTATGATGAAGTCTTCAGAGCTCTCAAATTCTATGAGGTCTCTCATCAAGTGAGCAAGGACAGAGAAACAATGGGACTGCCTCCCATAACATTTGACATATTCCTAAATGGTGAAGAAGTTTATCAGCCAGAACTGATAGCAGTTAGGGCCTATCCTCCATCGCCCCCAACTAATCCCTTTGATATTTCTTCTTCTTCTAAATAGTACAAAAGAAAAAGAAAATGTTAAATGGTAGTGACCTGTGTACTCTCTTATATTTCTCTCTTTCATATTCATCAACCAAATGTAAAACTATATATAATGTACTGTCTTTTGCAATACAAGTTTCTTCAGTACTACTCTTTTGCTCTGTAATTACTCTCTTTGATTGCCTTTTTGATGATTGACAAAAAGGGAGAGAAAAGGGCTATTGAAAATTGGTGCAAAAATAAAAATAAACTAATAAACAATGGGAGGGTTAATTCACTGTGAATATGATAATATTCTCAAGAACTCAGTCATCAAGTTTTCAAGAAGATCATTCAAGATTTTGTCATTATCAAAGGGGGGAGATTGAGGGGTTAACGCCACATATTTAAATAAAATTATTGACTGTTAAATCAAAATCATGTTAGTCACTTATGCATATTAATTTTGGTGATAACAAAACCTCCAGGTGAATTATGTGATAACAAAGTTCAAGGCTTAATCATAACAAAACCTTATGGTAAATCTTGATGGTAACAAAATGTTGAAATAGTCTTGGTAATAAATAAACTCTGGTTTTGTAAGAACAAATCTTTAGGGTCAACTTTCATGAAAAACAAAACATCAGGGTTAATTAAGATAAGATTAAAAATCACTGAAAGCAACAAAAGTGTAGCAACCCGGATTTTTAAAATATGCATAATTAAATGAATAAAACTTCTTGACAAAATAAGGATAATCTTAATATAACTATTATTATGAGCCAAATAAAGATTATAATTATTATAATAGTGAATTGGGCCAATAATTAAAGGCCGCTTTGCTAACCGGGCAGGGTTAGGGGTCGGTTGCGCTAACCGACCCCGGTTAGCCTCCTTGTGTGTGAGGAGAGCGGTGGGGCCCACTAAATCTTTCCCATCCACTCCCCCACCCTAACTCGCTATCAAACCGGCCCTAAATGATTTATGGGCTAATATTAAAAGTCTTAATGGGCCTAAAAAGTATAATTAATTTCTAAAATTTGGAATTTCTTAAAATTCCTAATGCTAATTGGGTTAATAGACTAAAACCCTAACAATTGAGCCTAATTTTGAATCTAACCCCTAATCCACTAAGGGAGGTTTAATCTAGCTTAAACACTAACCCTAATTCGTGCTAGATGGGGTGGTGGTGGCCCTAGATATAGATAGAGTTGAGATTTTTGGAGTTAATTCCTATATAGGAATCCTTGACCTAATTAGGACTCTATGGGAGGTTTAGCTATATAAATAGGACCCTGGTGTGAACACCTAAAGAAGAAGATGTTACGCTGACCAAAGCTAAATAAAAGGGGGGCAAGAGATTGCTATATGGAGGGTGATCGCCAGAGGGGTTACCTCACAAAAAAAGGAAGAAAATTGATCGTGAATACCTGGTGAGAAAAGGGATGCGGGATGATTGTGGATTTCTTCCTCCTCCTTCTACCGGCTGGCCGATGAAGGGGGTTTCTCTCTTTGATTACCCTTAAACAAATCACAAACAACCAAAGAAAAAAATAGGATTAGCCAAAGTGTAGTATCAATCCTCAAATAGAATAAGATGATGAAGTATGAGCATAAAGGATGCACCTTTTGGTTTCTTTAAAACCCCTAAAGAATCAAGGAGAGGAGATGTGATGCAAAGCTAATGCAAACGTAAAAAAAAAAAGAACGATGTATGATGAACGAAGGAGGTGAGATGAGCTTAAAAAAAACTAGTGTAAAAACAAATCCCTACTGTTCCTGACAACAGTAGAGGGAGAGAAACCAACGATGGCCGTGGGATGTTGTATCCGAAAGGAGGAAGAAGCATCAAATAGTAGCAATATGTTTCTATAAAAAAACAAACTCTTTGCTTAACCTGCTGCTTCTCTCTTTTTCTTATCTCGGCTCCGCTCTTCTCTGCTTCTAACTCCTTCTAACCTCTCCTAACTCTTTCTAACCTCTCACGCGAGCTCAACCCAGGGGGCTATTTATAGGGTGCAAACACAGATTCAATGGGATAAGAACATGCAAGACTCATCTACGGCAAGGCCTCTACTTCCCCAATCGAACACAGCAGGACTCGGAAGGGTGGAAGACGACCCACGGAAAGGCGTTATTTGAAATTGACGCCTGGGCCAAGGTGTTAATTAAAATCACGACTGGGACAAAGGCGTTAATTCATGGATTTAATTTTAGTAATGAAAACATTCTTTATTTGAAAATGATGAAGAGACGCTTGAGGGAGAGGCGTTAATTCAAAACACGACCCATGGAGGGACGTTAATTCTTATTTTCTAATTTTGAGTAGGATTTGTAAAAGTCCAGAAACTGACGCCTTTTGGATCAGTCGTCCTTTCTTTGAGAAACGCCCCGTCCCAAGCCGTTATTTAAAACACGCCCTACGTAGAGTCGTGAATTACAAAAACAATTAGAAAATGGCCTAAAAACACACAAAAATAGAAAAACTTCATATTATGGAAATATTGAAGTTCACTTTGGGGTGTTAATATGGTGACATGAGATTTAATCAACATAGTATCAATTTTGGAGTGTCTACAGCTGTGGACGCACTAAAATTCGCGGGTTCATGTGGTTTCGTCTATTAAGTGCGTGGGCGTGCCAGTCACCGAAGTGACGATTTATTCGGGCTCCGAAGAGTCCATGGTGCGCTCGATCTGACTTCGTCAGGCGATTGTGTGGTTCGTGTCGAGACCGAGTCCCGTTGCGCCATCAAGGTCACGACGTCATTTACATCCCCCATACGAGGGAATACCCTTGATTAATTGCCGAAATTAGGGGCCATGCGGCCGAAAAGAATAATACTAATTGCGTGAGAAAGAGACATGAGAAAATCACACCAAAGTACGCATTAGGATGCGAGCCACTAGCCATGTCGGTCACTCGCGGACCTTTTCATGTTCGGACACGGGTCCGTGATAGAAACGCGACGGAAAACTGGGGCGATGAATGAATCCGATCTGATTAGAATGTCGACCCAAGACTGGATCGGGGCACGGTCATATCGGGACGAATCCCAAGACTCGGGCCCAGCCTGCGAGGGCGGCATCACTGTTCCTTCTGCGTCGAATCACGGAGAGAGAGAGAGAGCTGCAATGTAGAATTATTAATACCTTGTAATGTTTTATCATTATTACTCTTATTATCCTGTTGCTCATTCCTCTTTCCGCATCTGTTCCGGGTGTAGACACGCCAAAATTGACGTTACTCTGAGTACATCTCATATTGCCTTGTAAATGCCCCAATTTGACCCTCAAATTAGTTCTATTTGAGTGGTTTTTCTCACTTTTCTTAGATTTCTCACCTTTCCTCCTCTTTTCCTATTTTTCTGGATTTTTTTGGATTTTTCTGGATATTTTCTCTAATTTTTCGGAATTAACGCCTTCCCCTAAGGCGTGTTTTAAATAAAGCCTCTTCCTAAGGCGTGTTTCAAATAAGAAATGCCTTCTCCTAAGGCGTGTTTTAAATAAAGCCTCTTCCTAAGGCGTGTTTCAGAATTTTCAAATAAAAGAAAGATTTATTTCCAAAATTGATCCAGGAAGAGACGCCTTAGCCTAAGGCGTGTTTTTAAGAAACGCCCTCTGGGCAGGTCGTCAATTCTTGAATTGACGCCCTGGTCCAAGTCGTGTTTCAGTTTTGTGTTCCGAACGAACGCAGCCTTTCCCCAGAGAATCCCTGCTTCGTTTGGGCTCTTGCCCAGTCTTATCTTCCCCTCTTTGGGCTCTTGCCCCTTCTTATCTTTTCCTCCGTAGGGCTCTTTCCTTCTTATCTCTTCATTCGATTCTATTTTAATAGGGCATACCGCTCTGTTAATAGGGATCCCCTCCGATTTCTTCTCTTCTGTCTTCTTCTCCTCTTCTTCTTCCGTCTTCTTCTTCTTCCCAGTTTTTCTTCTTTCTTCTGTCTTCTTCTCATTCTTCTTTCCCCTTCTTCTTCTTCGGTTGTTTTTCTTCTGTTTTCTTTTTTTGTTTTTTTTTCTTCTTTTTACAGGAACCGAAGGGGCTTTTTGGGCTAAGGAGGAGGACTTTCAACATCAACCTCGTCATCTCTTTTGAAGCTTTCTCCCCATTGAGCATTCAAGCCAAGGAGCACCAACCATAAACAAGATTTTTTTTATCTCATCTCCTTTTCATCATCTTGTATTTTCATTAATTCATGCATGCATCATGTTTCATTGTTATATTGATTTTTCTCAACCATCGTATTGAGATCTCCCCACAGTGCATCTCTTGCACTCTTTTTACTCTTTATTTTACATATTCATATCATCATATCATATATTTCCCACCCTTTTTGCATAAGGGGTTTAAGGGCCAACTCCCACAAGGTGTGTCTTGCACATGTTTTCATGCTCATCTATATATATGGATTTGATGCTACACTCACCATGTTTCTAATCCATATCTTTGTTGGTGTTTGTGTCTCTTTTTGCAAGGGTAATTAATTGAAGAACTCTCTTCATCGGCCGGCCGATTTGAAGAGAAAGGAGCACTCACATCCCCCGCATCTTTTGAGGTATTTTGCGATCATCTCCCCATATCAATCTCCTCTTTGAGACCCTCGTGTCTCTGGCGATCACACACTCTCCACATTAGCACCTCGTGCTATTTTATTGCTTTCACCATATCTATTGCTTTTTATATAAAAGTGAGGATTTTTAATCCGATCTACAAATTGGCGATCACGGTGGGACATCCACTGTTTTCTTTGTTGATTACCATCTCCATTGGCACCCTCGTGTGCCCTTTCCCCTTTGACACCCTCGTGTGTCCTTTCCCATTGACACCCTCGTGTGTCCTTTCCCCTTAGGCACCCTCGTGTGCCCTTTTCCCTCGGTACCCTCGGTACCCTTTCCTTTGTGCCCCTCGGGCACCTTCCATTGTGCACTCTGCACACTCCTCGGATCAGTCAATTGTTGCTTATTAACGCCTTCGACGAGGGCGTCTTTTGATTTAACGCCCCTCACAGGGACGTGTTTTTATTAATTAACGCCCCCTTCAAGGGCGTGTCTCTATTGCATCTGCTTGCCTGATCTTCACTATTTTCTCGTCTGATATTTAGCGCCCCTTACAGGGACGTGTTTCATTGATTAACGCCCATCTCTAGGGCGTATGTTTCTATAACTGTGGTGTGTTGCATGCTGATTATACTGTCTGTGGAATAACGCCCCTCTTCAAGGCGTTTCATTTCTTATCAACGGCTGTCATTAAGGCGTTTCTCTTTATCATAACTGTTGTTCGCTGCATACTTGTCATATTGCCTGTGAATTAACGCCCCTCTCAGAGGCGTTTCATTTATTATCAGCGCCTTCCATCAGGGCGTGTCTCTGTGTTTTGACGCCCTCAGTTGCAGGCGTCCTTTATTTATAACGCCTCATCCTAAGGCGTTTTGTTCCCTACGGTCTGTGAGCCCCTCACAGAATTTACGACAGCCACGCTGCCGTGTTTTCATTTAGTCACGACCTGCCACAGGGCGTGTCTTTCCTCTTGCTGTGAACACGACCTTTCCAAGGGCGTGTCTTTACTGTTCTTTTTCACAGATTGGCTATTATTCATTGCTTAGCATTTGTCTTGACATTATATTACTGCTTGGATCATCTTGGTTTGCTGGCTTGGTTGAGAGACCTCCTCTCTCTATCCTAGGATCCACACACTCTTCTTGGAATCGGGACGACCCTCCATTGAGCATTCCGTCTCTTTGGACTGGAAATCCCTTTTCCAAGACCTCCATAAGTCCCCGCACCCGTGGATTCCCTCACGGACGCCGGACTGGTTGTACCCTCGAAGTACCTGGAGTTTAGAGAACCTATACGTTGGTAAAAGAGAGAAGAACTTAGTTGACCCGGAGGTTACATTCGGATCAAACTAGGTCTCATTTGGCAAAAAGAGTGAACCTTCACAAATAATCCACCCTAAATTCCAACATCAAACATTAAAATCTTGCGTTTCTTGCCAACCTTGTTTGCATAAACATAGTTGAGTGATTTGATTGCCTTGTTTGGATTGTATATTTTGTGACGGTTACTTCATTGAACATCCTCTTTCTTAAGAATGAAGCTCCGTTCAGGTAAAACCATCAACATGTCAGGCCACGGGTACTCTTATGATGATGAGAATGAGAACATATTTGGTCAATATGAGGACCCTCCCCAGGATTCCTTTTATTATGAGGGGAACTACCTTCCTCCTCACCCCCATTACTCACAAGTCCATGTGGTCGATACCACTGTCCATGAGGCGGACCCTTCGTCTCAAGTTCCATCTTCCAACACTTCGGGGAACCCTTCCCCATCCATTAATGTCTCAGATTTGATCCAAGCTCTCTCCCAGTTGGACGACTCCCAACGGCAAGCCATTCAGGCCGCCTTAAAGGGGAAATCCGTCCTTTCTTCTTCTTCTAATCCCCCTCCGGCCGTGAGTGGCCATCAAATCATTAATGACCAGGCGGTCTTACATCCTGCCTCCTCTCGTCCACAAACGCCTACTGCGGCCATCCCGGCCCAGCAGGCGAGCTATTCAGCAGTCAGGCATCAATCCTCCCAACCTCCTCGGGTTCTACGAACGCCTATACCACATTCTTTTATTCAAAACCAGGCCCCAGTCGAGCCCGATACCAACACTCTTTTGCTTCAGAAGCTAGCCAGCATGGAGGAGCAGCTCAAGAAGGTTACGGCAACTAAGAATGCTCCGGAAATTTCTCTTCCTACGTTGCCAGTGTTCCATTTACCACCTTCTGAAATGCCGAATTTCCGGCGATATAATGGGACCGGTAACCCATTCATTCATTTAAAGGACTTCCGATATGAGACTTCTTTCTGGCAAGACAATAAGGCCTCTCTAGCCTATTTATTCAGAAGATCTCTTGAGGGACCCGCCCTCGAATGGTTTTATTCTCTGGAGCCAGCTGATGCCGGTGACTTTGATGTTATCCAAAGGAAATTCTTGCAAAAGTACAGAGACCGGGTGGGACCTTCCCTTTCTGTTACAGATCTGGTCGCTGAGAAAATGAAGCCCGATGAAGACTTCATTATATTTGCTGACAGGTGGCGGTCTATGGCCGAAAAATTGAAAGACACATTGTCGGAACAAGAGCAAGTAAAAATGGTCATTTCTAATGCAACTCCTCAATTCCGGCACATTTTGGCCATGAATCGGCTGACAACGATGGAAGAGCTCTATGAAAGAGCTCGTTATATACAAACACAAATGAAGGATTCGCCCATCATGGGCATGTTTGAGCCGAAGCCTCGGCTGTTTAAAAAGAATACAAATGTCAACAGTGGGCCCACGACTGAGGGCACTGTCACAAACGAGCAGGTTGGCGTAGTCGGTCACCCCCACCACCAGTCAAACCCACGACATCCGCCACCTCCACAGCAAAACCCCCATTTTACCTCCGCTCCACAGCGCCACTTCACACCCCAACCTTCTTTTGCTCCATCACCAAACCAAGCGCCTCGCAACGACCCTCCAGCACCACCTCAATACCATCAGGTCCCCCCACCTTCCAACTATGGCCAACAACAACGGAGACCACCGCTTGGCCCCAAGAGGGCCCGTTATCCGCCACTCCCAGAGAGTCTCCCTGACATTTTTAATGCTTTGATGGCCGCCAACCTGCTCGTCCTACCAAAAGAAAGAACGGTGTGGCCCGACAATGTTGACACATCCCGTTACTGTGCATTTCACCGCGCCCCTGGTCACAATCTTGATCGTTGTTTCCATTTCAGAGATCATATTTATGATTTGAATGACCAGGGTGGCATTAATTGGGATGAAATGAGGCAAGTCATCGCCACCATGAAAGAGAGAAGGCCACATCGGCAACAGCAAAATCAACAACAGCCAGCTCCGCAGCAAGCTCAGCCACAGCAAGCTCCAGCACCCCAGCATGATATGGGGATTGTCCGTAATCCATTGCCGGAGCACGCTCCTAATCAACACGTGAACCCTGTCACGTCTCTCTACGAGGTGGAGAGAGGGCAGGGATGGCACGAAGAAAACGCCTCTGTCGGGGCATTCCACCATGATCCAAACCAAAATCAAACTCCGCGCCTTTTGCGCGTTCCTCCTTCTCCTTCTAGTCTCCTATCGGGACGTTCTCTTTTACGCCCCGTCAACCCACCTACCACCACCAATTCCGCGACCTTGCCGGCTCGCTCTCTTCTTAACCGCTTACCACCACAGCAACCTGCCATTCCACCTTCCACCACCAATCCTACATCCGCAACCTCCAGGCCACTCCTACTCCGCTCACCGATAGCACCCGCTACCCCCTCTACCACTCCTACACCGGCAAGAGTTCCTCCACCATCAGTACAACCACCTTTTGTGCCACGATCTCTCCTTATTCCACCACCTGCCAATACCCCTCGCATTCGGATATCCCTTTCTCCGGCGAGGGCACCTTCTTCAAATACTCCTCCCATGCCTCATGCGGGGGCATCTCTATTAAACACCACTACTACGCCTCCCACAGGGGCGCCCCTTTCATTGAATTCCCCTTTGGTATCCCCTAGCAGGATCTCTGCTACCGACATTCCTTCCTCCTCTTCCAACCCTCCCCCTAATATTGCCCCGACAGAGGCGCGTCAAGGCGTAGCGCCGCTCCGTAGTGGACGGATGTTCCACCGTGTTTTCCCACAGAGAGAGCTAGAGCCCGTACAGGGGACGCAAGAGCAGGAACAGGAACAAGATTCAGTGCCGGGAACTCAGTATGATCTGTTAAAACACCTGGATCGCACTCCAGCCAGGATCTCCATTCTTGAATTAATCAAGAGGTCCACCACTCATCAGCTGGCCTTGAAGGAATACCTGCAGAAAGTTATGGTCAATGAGGACCTCCCGGTTGAACAGATAATTACAGTCTTGACACCTGCTAGCAGTCAGCCGGCAATCACATTCCATGAACATGAGTTAGCACCTCTACCGGCAAGAAAATATGCCCTATGTATCACGGTTGATATCAACAAAGTAGCCGTTAAGCAGTGTTTGGTAGACACCGGTGCATCTATCAATGTGTTGCCTCCGAGCACTCTGAAGCTATGCGGTATCCCTGAGAGCCAGATACGGCCATCCACCATTACTGTCACAGCATATGACAATACAAAGAAACCCCCTCTGGGTATGATTACTCTCAAAGTCAGTTTGGGTCCAGCCACCATTACGGCAGATTTCCATATTCTGGATATGGACCCGACCTTTAATGGTATCCTGGGTCGCCCTTATATTCAGCAGCTTGACGCAGTGCCCTCTACAAACCATCAGTGCCTTAAGTTTCCGCACAAGGGCCGCATTATCAAGGTGACCAGCGTACCGATCTTACCAGAGGAGGACATACATGTAGCTTCATCAGTTCCTTCCATGTGGCCAGCCAATAAGCCGTTATTATCTGTGTTGGACATTCACTGTCCACGACCGATGCTATCTGAGACTGTTACCACCGTTGCCATGACACCCCTGCCTGCTAAGGGGAAGAAGAAAAAGAAAAATATGATGAATACCCCCGGCTGGAACATTCTGATAAGGATGGGATATCAAGATGGCAAGGGCCTGGGTGCCAAACTCCAGGGCAAGATTAGGCCCATTAAGCCTCAAAAAGTGATTGCACGAGGCGGCTTAGGCTACAAAGCACCGGGCAAGAATGAAGGAGAGCCGTGGGCTGTTATGACGTCCACCTTTAAGCCAGATCGCCAGCCACTCACCTGGACTTTAAAGACACATTTTGTCACCGGTGGCGTTCAGAACAATGAACAGACTACCGTCGTTACTTCATTACTTGATTGTCAGGATGTGCACGCTAGACAGTTTGCGCGGCACCTTGCCCCACTGGCCACTTACAAAACTTTGGAGACTTTAAGGCCAGATAAAAGAAGAAAAATGGGTAACCCGGAATGTGACTGGTACAGGTGGTTTGACATGAATGACATCACTTTCTCTTTAAGCCGCCTGTTCATGCCGACAGATCCAGAATGGCCGCCATTGATTCGAGAACTGATTGAAATGCCTGCCGCAATCACAGATAAAAGGCAGATGTTAAGTGACTACACAGATACGGGAGAGCCAGATGTCCCCTTTGAAGAAGGATTCTCCGTGGATAGGCTGTGGGCCGGCCTTTTCTCCCTCACTTCTGTGCATCCGTCTGTGTTGGTCTCTCTCTATTCCCGTGGGTTTGGTCACGTGCCGCGACCACCACCGATTACCATCAACTTATCTCCCAATTCAATTCAGATTTCCTTCCCTATTGCTCCTTCGCTCCTCGAGCGATTTTCCAAAATCTCCATCTCACCCCCGTATGGGCCGTCTTTGATTAAATCTTTCTCCAAACTTGCAATCTCCACTCCTCCCACTATTCCCCCTTCACATTGCTTTTTACTTGAGAAAGAAAATAAAAACAAAGGAAAACATGAAAACGAAAAAAAAACGCCAAATCTCCAACATTCCAATCCTCCATTTCTATTGAGGAGACCTCATACTTTTCTCCCGAGCGCGTCCCAACCCAGGGGCCGCTCTTCCAAGATTCCTTGATAAAACTTTTCTCCCCCTCTGGTGAGGGGCCCTCCCCTGTATCACCTCCTGTATCCACTTTATCACCTCCTTCTTTCCCTTATAATCAAGCTAGTTGCTCTTCCTCCCTTTCTTCCTCTTCTTCTAATAAAAATCATGGGGTAAATTCACACAAGAAGGCCAAGGGTAAGCAGATTCCTCGCAGATTTTTGTTGGAATTGGCCATTAGATGCCAAGCTTGTTTAGCTCTCCCTGAGTTTGTGGAGGATCCAATTATCCTGCCAGAATTAGAAATTGAGGATTTTGTTGCTTCTTATGAGGGTTTGGGCGTTTATGAAATCATGAATGATGAAGACCCTATTGAAGAAGGGGATGAAAGTTATGAAGAATATGAGGACGAGGCTGATGCTTTTGCTAGTGGTATGAGAAGATTCGACGAACCATCAGCCTCAGTAGAAGAACCTACCAAAGAAATCAATTTGGGTACCGAGGAAGACCCTAGGATTGTCCTCATAAGCAAAAATTTGCCGCCCTCCGAAGAGAAGGCGCTCATCTTAGTTCTTCAAGAATACAAGGACACGTTCGCTTGGAGCTATGAAGATATGCCTGGATTAGACCCTGCGCTCGTTGAACACCGTCTTACACTTAAGCCAGGATCTGTCCCGGTAAAACAACGGTTGAGGCGTTTCCACCCTAGCATGGCTTTGAAAATGAAAGAAGAGGTCGATAAACTCCATAAGGCTAGATTCGTTAGAGTCGTCCTCTATCCCAATTGGGTGGCTAACATTGTCCCGGTTATGAAGAAAGATGGAAAAGTTCGAATTTGCATAGATTTTCGGGACCTCAACCGAGCGTGTCCTAAAGATGACTTCCCCCTCCCTCATATTGATGTGCTGATTGATAACACGGCAGGATTTGAGACTCTTTCTTTCATGGACGGCTTTTCAGGCTACAATCAGATTCGTCTGGCTGAAGAAGACCAAGAGAAAACTTCATTCACTACACCATGGGGCACATATTGTTATGTGGTCATGCCCTTTGGACTTAAGAATGCTGGAGCCACTTATCAAAGGGCCATGATGGCAATTTTTCATGACATGATTCATATTTATATTGAGGTGTATGTGGATGACCTGGTTGTGAAATCAAGGACAAGGATTGAGCATCCTGGGGTTCTGGCTAAGGTTTTGCAGAGATCACGAGAATTTCAATTGAAAATGAACCCCAAGAAGTGCGTATTTGGCGTTTCTTCAGGGAAATTACTTGGATTTATCGTTAGCAAGAGGGGAATTGAAGTTGATCCCAACAAGGCGAAGGCCATTAGAGATATGCCTCCTCCCAAGAATCTGAAGGAAGTTCGAGGATTAATCGGGAGGTTGCAATTTATTCGCCGCTTCGTCTCCCAGCATTCACAGAGATGTAGGCCGTTTTACGAGCTTACCAAGCCGGGAGTCAAGTTTAATTGGGATGATAAATGTCAGGCAGCCTTTGACGGATTGAAGGATTATTTGGTCAATCCTCCTGTCCTGAGGCCGCCAATTCCAGGCAAACCACTTATTCTTTATGTTTCAGTCCTGGATGACTCCGTAGGTGCTGTCTTAGCTCAAGTGGATGAGGAAGGTAAAGAGAGGGCAGCATACTACTTATCTAAACTCCTTAACCCCTGTGAGCAGAGATACTCAGCCATGGAAAAGACTTGTGCAGCTTTGGTTTGGGTAGTTCAGAAGTTAAAACACTATTTCCTAGCTCACGAGGTTCACCTCATTGCTCGCATGAATCCAATCAAATTCCTCCTTGAAAAATCTGTTCTCACTGATCGTTTAGCACGCTGGCAAAGCTTCCTTTCTCAATTTGACATCACTTACATTCAGCAAAAAGCTATCAAAGGTTATGCCATTGCCAAACATCTTGCTCACCACCCTCTCCCCCGCTTTGATCCTGTCAATTCAGAGTTCCCGGATGAAGAATTAATGTCCATTAATCACCCCCCAGATCCTATGTGGACATTACATTTTGATGGAGCTCTTAATTCTCAAGGAAGAGGGATCGGCATGGTTCTCTTAACACTCGAAGGAGTCACCATTCCATTTGCTGCTCGGCTCACTTTTCCCGTCACCAATAACATAGCCGAGTATGAAGCTCTTTTGGCCGGTCTTAAAACTGCTCATCAATATGGTGTCACCCATTTGCGAATCGTCGGTGACAGTCAGCTTATTCTACGCCAAGTGTTGGTCAAGTGCCGCACTATCAATCCTAAACTCAAGCCCTACCAAGAACTCGCTTCAGCTTACGCCAAACTCTTCACTAAATTGATTTTCGTTCATGTCCCGCGTAGCCAGAACATTTTGGCCGACGCACTTGCTTCCTTAGCCTCCGCTTTAGTCTTCCCTCCTGAGCGTGATTTTCATGTCCCTCTGATTCATCAGCGTGATACTCCAGCCATTAGGGATCGTGCTTTTCTTGATATTAGGGATCAGGTGCTTGAGAAGGTTAGACGGAAAGAAGCTCTTGAAGGCAGAGAGGTCATGCTATTGGATTGGCAAGAAGAGTTGGCTGACGAAGAAAAGCCTTGGTATTATGAGATTGCCAGATACTGTAATGATCAGTCTTATCCCGAAGAAGCCACTGCTGAAGAAAAGAAAGCAATTAGGAGAGTGGCTCAACGTTATACTTTGGTTGGAGGTGTGCTCTACAGAAGAGGGCTCACCGGTGTTTTGTTGAGATGCCTCGATGATGATGAATCTTGGAAAGTTGTGGAAGAGGCGCATTCTGGCGTGTGCGGTGGTCATGTGAACAGCCAGATGCTAGCTAAGAAGATTCTTAGACTAGGGTTCTATTGGCCCACTCTTGAAGAGGATTGTTCTATCTATGTTCGAAGGTGTGTTAAGTGCCAACTGCACGCCGACAAGATTCATTCTCCTGCTTCTTCACTTCACCCTACGTCCTCCCCATGGCCTTTTTCCATGTGGGCTTTTGATATCATTGGACCTCTTGGTGATTCGAACCTCCTGACCAAGCAAAAATCATTCATTCTCACGGCAACGGAGTACTTCACCAAGTGGGCGGAAGCAGAAGCTTACGTGGAAATTAAAGCATCAACCGTCTGCAAATTTATCATGAAGAACATCATCACGAGGTTCGGCATACCAAGCACCATCGTCACCGACAATGGACCTCAATTTATCTCCCAAGATCTCAAGGATCTCTGCAACAGGTATAACATTGCATTGCATCATTCTTCTCCCTATTATCCGCAGGGCAATGGCCAAGCAGAGGCCACTAATAAAACTTTAATCAAGATTGTTAAGAAGACGTGCGAGGCTAATAAATTCTCGGACTGGCCAGACAAGCTGGTTGAAGCTCTTTGGGCCTACCGCACTTCTATTCGAACCCCCACTGGGCAAACTCCTTTTGCCCTTACTTATGGAATGGAGGCCGTAGTCCCTTATGAGATTCTTATCCCCTCTTTGCGAGTACAATTGGATGAGGAGCTCTCTATCGATGAACGTCGTGATTCACTCCTTGCCCAATTAGAACTCTTAGATGAGAAGCGTCTGGTCGCCGCTGAGCATGCGCGCGTTTACCAAAACAGGCTCTCACGTTTTTATCAAAAGAAGGTAATTGAGAGAAAATTTAAGGTCGGTGAAATGGTAATCAAAAGAATTTTTGTAAAGCCGGGTGGCCCTCGTTCAAAGCTCCAACCAAATTGGGAAGGGCCGTTTGTCATAAAAGATGTTTATCCTGGCAATGCTTATAGACTGGTTAATGCTGAAGGAGAGGAATTAACTCACCCCTGGAATGGTTTGTATCTCAAGAAATATTACCCCTGAACAAAAATCCAAACAAAAATTGAAAACTTCACAAAAATCCAAAGAAAATAGAAATCTCCCAGATAATCCAAAAAAATCTGAATATTTCCAAAATCCAAAACAAAAGAGTTTTCTTTCATGGTTCTCCCTTTTGGGCTGACATAACATGCAAAGGTCACCGGTCCGAAAGGTCAAAATCCAAAATCCATTTGTCAGTCTTGCTAATTTAAAATGGGAGTTGACCCCGCACACACTACACACTTTACTCTTGAGCTCAAGCAGTGCAAAATCTGATGGAAAGTCGAAATCAAACTAAAGGCGAAAGACGATATCCATTCTTTTCTTCTTCGGCCCACAAGGGAGGAAGGGAGGTCTTGAGGTAGACACGCCAAGCCTATCCGCCACCCTAGTAGGAGGAAGTCAGGGCCCAAAAGGGAACAAATGCCACAAAAGCCCAAGTACAATTAGGTTGTTCATCAGTTCAAATCTATTCAATGCAAATCAATTCCGAAGTGAAAGTCAAATGGTGAAAAAGAAAAGCATGTCAAGAGGGCAAAGTCCCCGCAAGGAAAACCTTGGGCGTATGCATGCATTATGAAGAGGCAAAAAAGGCAACAAAGCGTCCCTACGCCAAAGACCGAACCCCAACAGGCATAAGGATAGGGGAGGTAGCTTTGCCTCAGGCATCTTTGAATCTTTTGTGAGCTTCCTCATAGCTTCTCTTTTATTTTTGGAAAAGTCATGAACCAGCAGAATGGTCGAGACAAACTGAAGAGAATACACTGTACGAAATCTTGTGTATAAGTTTAACCATATTCACGCCAATTCCCCTTTTAATTATTCAAGAAAGGTTAATGGAACTTAGAAGATGACCAAGTAGGGCCCACCACCTTGATTTCTTTATCAGCCCAATTTGGGAGGAATAAAAATTAACGCCTTTGTTCAAGACGCTTTTATGCTGATTCACGCCTAGATCATAGTCGTTTCTTTAAAATAACGCCTCCTGGAAGGTCGTGTTTTCAACAAAATTCAATAATCTTTGCACGGTAACGCCGTCTCCAAGGGCGTCTTTCACGATAGTAACGGCCTAATCTAAGGCGTGTTTTTTAGAAAAATCTTAAAAAAAATATATATATATACTGAAAAGAACAAAAATAAATCCTTCATGTTGCATGAATTGCATTCTTGCCTGGACATCTTTTAATTATTGTTTGCATACGTGTGATTGCATGAGGCATCCCCGAGTTTTGATTATTTCATTTTGCCTTATTAAAGGCTTGGCCCCTTGACCCATTATTAAGGTCAAAATATTTACACCCTTTGCTCACCGGGCAAGGGGCCAAGTCGAACAGATGAATTAACCTGTTTGTTCAAGTGAAAACCGCAGCCGCAGATAAAGGGCAAAGTAAAGCAAACACGAGGAACGTGAGAAGAAAAAAGTACACAAACACAAGTCCACAACCACACAAGTGCTCAGGTAACAAAAGCTCAAATCTCATATATATATGTGTATCATCATGTCTATCATGTACAGGTGTGAAGGTGGAGGAGTACAAGTACAGAACTCTCAACTCTCGCCTCCACCCTCCTCTACTCTCCTGCTCTCAACCTCCTCCTCACCATCCCGAACTGGCGCCGGTGGAGGAGGCATAGGCCCCCGTGAAGAGGCCGGAACCCGAACGTGTCCTCCTGCCTCGCTCCTCTCTCGGAGGGAAGAACCCGCCACAAAGGTGGAGCTGGTGAAGGAGTACCCCGCAGCCCGTGCTCGCTCACGGCCTCGCTGCAACCGCTCCTCGGACACTCGAAGCCGCTCCTGGGAAAGGATCAACTGGGTCCTCAAGTCCGCCAGCTCACGCTCTCGTGCCAACAACTGCTCCTGGAACCGGGCACGCTCCGCCTGGTGCTCCTCACGCTCACGAGCCCGCTCCTCGCGCTCCCGAGCACGCTCCCTCCTCTCCAGCTCCAGGGCAACCCGCAGCTCGGCCACGTCCTGAGGAAGCTCACTGCGTTGCTGCAAGGCCCGCTGAAGCTCTACGATCCGCTGATCGCGGATCGACAACTCGGTACGTATCGCCTTCAGCTGAGCAGCCTACAAACAGGTAAACAAATCATCAGTTCCACAGTTCAATAATTCATGAAATGAAATAACAACATGTGACTAAAGGTAGGTCACGCACCTGTGAGCTCGTCGCTCGGAAGCCCTCATCTACGCAGATAAGAGTGGCTCGAAGCTCTTCACTCTGTAAAAAATGAATTTTTATCAGTGCACGATTTACATCTAATCATTATTTGAATGAGGTTTCAAGTTCAGAATTTACCCGTGAAGCAAGGTCACGCTCTGCCATCTCGGCTCGCGCTATCGCACCAGCCAGCTGCTCCGTCAGTGCAGTCACCTCTGCACTAGGCCCCCTCGAGCTGGAGGCCTCCCCTGGATCTCTCCTTGCTACTCCCTGCTGGGCACGCTGCATTCATTAAGACCGTCAGTGGCTAATCATTAATTCAACACAACAAAAGAAAAAATTCATTTGCATATAGGAATAATTTAAACACTCACCATGGTCTCCAAGTCTGCCCGTGTGGCAGCTAGCTGGTCCTCCAGGATGTGGAGGTGGGCCTGTGCATCTATCGCCGCTATGTCCCTCGCATCCTGCATTCATTACATGTTAATCGCATAATAGTTACATAAGCATTTGCATTTAATTTAGAAATAAGTGCATTCATACATACCCCTAAGACCCTCATCTGAGGTCTGCCGGCGTGAACCTCCCAGTAGCGCCGGAGGTACTCGGAGCTGTCAGTCGCGTGGGAAACGACTGTGGTCCCGCCTCGCTGCCAGTCGGCGTACTGCTCCTCGAATCGCACCCTCCAGTCGGTCGTCTTGGTGCGACCGCGGGTCTTCTTGCCAATCCCTCGAGGCTCTCCGACCTCGATCCACTCCTGGGGCAGGCCTAGGGTCCTCATCACCAGCTGAAGCCGTAACGGCTCAATCTCGCTCAAGCAGTGTAGCCACAGCTCACGCCCGAAGCGAGGTCGCCCCGATACGACCCAAGGCTGGCCCTCATCGGTCATCCCCTCATATGGTCTCCACTGCACCTGCATTCATAAAAACGCATCATTATCATTTCATCATATTCAAATAAACAACAAAAAGAAATGCATATCATTCATTCATACATACCAGCGAGGGAGGGAAGTCGCGGAACTCTCTCCGTAGAACCCACAACTCGTAGTCAAGTGGGGCGCCAAAGATAACAGGCACCCAGCGTCGCGCCAGGGGGAAAGATCCCTCAGCTCTTGGCCGTGGGTCAACGCGCCCCATCGGCATGTATAGGTGGCTCCACACCTGCATCCATGCATTGCAATTAGTACTATATTCACATGCATCATAACAAAGAACAGATAAAAAATGAGAAATTGCATACCTGAAGAAGAGGTGAGAAGCCACTGACGGTCGTCTCACGGCCTGTCCCCGTGGACAGATCGGCCATCAAATGCGCCAGCAGGGCCGCTCCCCAAGCATATGTGCCAACCGTCTCCAGATCCTCAAGGATGCCTAAGAAGCGGCAGTTGATGACATCGGCTTTCGTCCCCAGCAATAATCTCCCGAGCAGCAGCAGCAGGAACCTCCTCAGGTCTCGGTCCGCTCTCTCATGGTCAGTCGGGTCCTGGCAGCATGCCGCTCTCACCCCGTCGGTCAGTCGCTGTGCAAACTCACCTAAGGTCTCCCCCGACCTATGCCTGGCATCTCCTAGACCCATCACCGTAGTCAGGTCCGTACGGAAAATGGTCCTACACTTGCTAGGTCCCTCATAGACCATCTCAAGCCCTAGTAGCCTCTGGGCCATCTCTGAATAGTCAGAATAGGTGAACCCACTCACGGCCTCACCATCTACCCGTAAACCTGTAATCCTGGCTACATCCTCTAAACTAGGAACCATATGCCCCCAGGGCATCAGAAAAGTCCGGCTAACCCTATCCCATCTCTCCCTCAAAACCTGGATCAGTGCTAGGTCAGGTCTAAAAGGCTCGATGGATAGAAAAGCCCCAAACCCCATGGCCTCTACCCTAACCCTCTGGAAGTCGGGGAGACCCTGGTATGCTGCCCAGACCATGACCCATGAGATACGGGTCCTCATCAGCCCCTGCATGTATTAAAAGAGAATTATTTTTCTTAATTATTTGAGTATCCATGTGGAATTACATTTGATTTGGGTTAAATATTGAATTTTAGCATTTTTGGAATTCACGGCCACCCTCAGGTCGTTTCTTGATAAATTCACGCCCCTGTGGGGGGCGTTTTTCAGAATGAACTTTAATGTAACGCCCTTAATGAGGGCGTTTTTTATGTTAATCACGCCTCAGTCTTAGGCGTTCTTTGGTGGCTGTTTTACTATTTCTGAAACGTGTTTCTAATCACGCCTCGGTGATGGGCGTTTCTTGTTGAATTAACGCCCTGTGGTAGGGCGTTTTCCTAAAGGTTGTTAATTTTGGGTCGTTAATGAATGAAGCGACGCCCTCTGGTTTGGGCGTCTCTTGTTGAATTAACGCCCTACTGGAGGGCGTGGGTTTCTCAATTTAACAGAAAAATCAAATAACTGACAGCATGCGAAATAATTCATGAAAATATTTTTGGAAATTGTTTAATGAGCATGGAATTCATGAAAAATCATAAGTTTTAAGAAACGACATGCTTCAGGGCATTTTTCATGAAGGATAATTAATTTTCAGAAATTAAAAATAATTAACGCCCTGGATTAGGACGTTTCGTTTATGAGTAACGCCCCCATTGGAGGCGTGTTTTGTCTGAGTTGCAGGTTTAATGCCCGAGGGCCATGAAAAATCAAGAAAAATATAAATAAAATAAAATAAAATGGAATTGGGGAGGGGGAACCTACCTTCTTGTGTTTCTGGGGTTGTGGCCGTGGCAGTGGCCGTCTGGGCCGCCGGAGTTGCCCCCGGGGAGCGACCGCCGCCGTGCACGGCGGTCCTTCTTCTCCTCCTTCTTCTTCTCCACCTTCTGCATCTTCTGTTTCTTCTATTGCTTCGCCCGATGCTCCGTCGGCCTCGTCGCCGCCGGCCGTCGCCGGCTCATCTTCAAAGGCCACGACGGCGAGCTCCTCCACGGAGATCTCTTCCTCTTGGGCGTGGGAGGCGTCGAGGTCAACCACGTCTGGGGCACTAACCCTTTGGCGTTTGGCCATGGCTAGGGTCTAGGGGGAGTGAGATTGAGTGAGTTGGAGAGAGTGAGGGAAGAGAACGAGAGAGAGGGTTTGAGGGCTTCGGTTAGGGTTTGCAGAGAAAAGGGCGAAATAGAACGGAAGGAGGAAGGAGAAGGTGGCTTGATGGCTTTTGGGTTTCGAAAAGAAGACACGCCCTTGAGAAAGGCGTTTATAATATAATTCACGTCCATTCTCTGGGCGTTTTATGGAAATTGACGACGATGATTAAGGCGTTAATTTATTTTGCATGGGGAACGATAACCGTCGTCAGACGCATTGAATGGGCGTTGATTGATGTGAGAGAAGTCATCATTGCTGTTTGAAGTAACGCCTCTGGTAAAGGCGTGTTATTCTTGAAACGTGACTATGGAAAAGGCGTTATTTTTGATGAGTCAACGATTATATTCTTTTGGGTTTGAATCTGTTCACGCCTTTCTTGAGGTCGTCATTCAAAGTAACGCCCACTGCTGCAGGCGTCAATTGTTGACGAAGGGCCCGTTGAAGCGCCTTGAAATAAGGCGTGTATTTGTTAATTCACGACGCTCTTGGAGGCGTTATTCACAACAGAAACACAGTTTTTTGGATGATTTCGATCATAATCACAGTGGCAGTTGGCTCAATCAGAAAACAATCTTTATTATTTTGAAAAGGGGAACTACAATGACTAATGAGCCACTTTGGGCTTTAATTTTCTCAATGAAGTTACATAATTTTTCCACTGTTCTTTGTCTTCGTCCAAGTCTTCTACAGGTTGATGAAGCTTGCTTAGCCTCCATAAAGCTTGAATGGTGATAACCTCCTCACCATCTTCATTGTTGCCTAGATCCCTTGATTTGATTGGAGGAAGATGAGAGATGTCTTCTAAGTGTTGCCTTGGGAGCCCAAGCTGAGGAAGGCACCGGTGTGCATTATATAAAACGAAGTCCAAAGCACCGATAAGACGAAGGTCCGTCCCGATGGAGAATCGTGCACGGAGTTCCTGCATTTTGAATACACCCGGGGCGCAAGTAAAAAGATTCTTTGGCATTACCTTCAAGTGCTCCCTCCAATCCCCTCTCTTCTTGATTTGAGGAATTCGGTTGGTCACTCTATTGCTTATACCTAATGAGCCGGTTATATATGAGAGTGGGCTCTTTGAGAAAATTCTTGAGGGTCGTTGGGCTTCGTGGCATGAGTCGAATTTGAAGTGTAGATCAACCCAACTTGAGAGTGCTAGCATGCACCCGTAAATGGGCCTTCCCATGGACGCCGCTGTGAGCCCGCTATAGAGATATGCTAGGATCGCCGGTCCAACTCTCTCTTCTTCCCATAAGCTCACCACTGCGCTCAATTGGGACTCCTCTAGAAAGTCCTCCGTGGATGGGAATAGGAGTGCTCCTGCCAAGCACACCACGAAGGCTTTGGTCACTCTTTCTATCTCCTCTTCCTCTTTAGCTTGATCCGCTCTCTTGTACACCCACGAAGCGAGCTTCAAGAGGTTAACTCCTTTAGTGACCTTAATTTGGTTCACTATATTTGGGCTAGGTATTAACGAGGTTAGCAACTCGTGGGAGGAGATGGGCCTTGGCATGATGGCCATCTTTTCTTCTTCTCCGTGTTTCATCTTTCTTAAGCCTAGGATCATCTCTACTTCCTCCAGCAAGATGGTGGCCTCAAAAGTGGAAAATAAGAAAGTATGGGTGGAAGGATGCCATGTCTCAATCAATGCTCCTATGGCAGCCCAATCTATGTGGATTTGATCATAATACTTGGCATGGGTTATCAACCCCAAGAGATGCCATCTAGCTACATATACCCTCATGTCTGATGTGAATTTGGAGAGGATGAGGGGCAACCATTTGATTTGGACATGTCTTCTATCCCCTGGAAGATTTGGGTACTCCTGTGAGAGGAGGGGAAGAAAACAAAAAGAAGAGGTATATGAGTATATGACGTGATCAGCAACAAAGAAATAAGCATGTGAGCAGTTCGCCAGAACAGTACGCACGATAAAAAAGTTGAAACTAACCTGATTCATGCATATCCTGTTGCTTATATGACCTTGGATATCGTTAATCCTGGGAGTTGAGAATTTTTGTCTTTTCAGTGCCCTGTCCATCGTCAGGAGAGGCTTGGACGGTGCAACCTGCAGAGCAGATGAAGAAGAAGAAGAACGAGAATAGAGAGTTTCGGCGGCTGCAGGGTTTTGGTTGATTATGTTGAAGGAGGGCCTCCTATTTATAAAGATTTAGAGAGTCGTAAGGCTGTTGGAAGTTAGAAGTTCGATTGGGTTAAGGACTGTGCTGTTAAATTAGGAAACGGCAGTTCGTGCTGAATTAACGACGTTGGTTAGGGCGTCTATTTTTAAATTGACGACCTGACTGACGACATGTTATATTTAACGCCCTAGCATGGGGCGTGTTTTTCTAAGCTTCCGTTACTGTTTACGCCTTTGAGTAGGGCGTGTTTTATAAATTAACGACCTATGGCACGGCGTTTTTAATGATTTTAACGCCCTATTCTTAGGCGTGTTTTATTCTATTACGAATTTTGACCTCTTCATGCTTTGACGCTTTAATGAACCTAAGTGCTATTATTTTGATGAAATTGTCTATGATTAAGCACTTATGATCATGTCATGTTCTGAATTGATGGAAAAAGGCTAATAAGTTTCAAAGTGCAGAAGTTTGCAGGATTCGAGGCGTTTGGATCACTCATAGGAGCAACATCTTGCCACCTTGTATCTGTTTCTTGTAAGCATTGTTACTATATAATATCTACGCTATTATATTATGTCAAGGACCTTGTGGTTCTGATGAACCTGAAATTTGAGTTCCCCTTCATCAAAAACGATGACGATTTCAGGAGAATCTTGATCACACGGATAGGCCGTTCGGTTGTTAAAAGTTTGGGACGATGGTTCCACTTTCTGAGTTGATGCGCGGACAAACGGGCTTCGGCTTAGTGTTAGCTCAGAAATATGGATTCTTGACCAGACCTAAACAGCTTAGCAATATTATCCTTGATTATTTTCTATTTTTTAGTTTGTTTTAACCTTTTCTTTTAGCCCAGCATGCATCATGTAGGACTTTGAGTTTCATGCTGAAAATCTTCATATTATGGCAATAATGAAGTTCACTCGCTCTCGATTGAATTGACATGAGATATTCCACTTTAAATCAAGTACTTCGTTCTATTTGAAGCCATTCAGGCTGATTCGTTGAAAGTGTTCCTTTTGTTGGATCTTTATCCCAATTCTCTTTACTTTTCTGCAAAATTTACCTTGGTTGCAGCACGTCCACATTGGCTGGTAATCGCTCTCCAATGGTCTTTCCCTGCCGTGCCCACGCGCACACCCTTCATTACTTAGTTTAACCTCCTTTTATCCAACAAATCGATTGTTTCCTTGGAACCACTCAGAGTTGTTTCATTCAGAATCTTGGAAAGATTTCCAATGCTTAGTGTCTGAGGCGTGTCACATCACACCTTGGCGTCTCCTTGTCAGTTCGTTCCACTTCATTCCTTTCATTACACTTCGCTCCATTTCCGTCTCACTCCCTTGCAAAGCAGACGCCAAGGCGGGGCAGCTGTAGACACGCCAAAATTGACGTTTTGTTGATCAAATCTCCTATTATTATATAAATGCCCCAATTGGACTTCAATATTCCTATAACATGAAGTTTTTCTATTTTTGTGAATTTTTCTGCATTTTTCCTGTATTTTTGTGAGTCACGACTTGATTAAGGGCGTTAATTTCAAAAGTAACGACCTGTTGTAGGGCGTTTTCAAAGAAAGGACGACCGTATGTGAGGGCATCAATTCCTGGTGTTATCCCTTACTTTCTGGAATTATCTATTTTCAAAATAAAAGGCATTTTGTGAGTAACGCCTTTCTTCAGGGCGTGATTTTAATTAACGCCGTTATCTCAGGCGTGTTATCTCAGCTTTCAAACAAGGCAACGTTTCATTTCCAAAATTAAATCCAGGAAGAAACGCCCTTTCCTAGGTCGTGTTTCAAGAAAACGTCTCTGTGAAGGTCGTCAATTCATAAAAGACGCCCTGTATTAAGGCGTGTTTTACTCCAGAGTCCTTCCTTTTTCCATCTTTCCCTCACAGTTCCCTGCTGTCTTTGGACTCTTGCTCGATCTTGATCCTTCCCTGGATACCTCATTGCCTGTTCTTATCATTCCTTGGTTTGATCACATCCGTTTGAGGCACTATAAATTGAAGCCTTGATCGATCGTGCTGAAGGTTAAGCACTTTAAGCATTCAGAGGGTTGAGCGCTCAGAAGCTTGATTATCCATCACGAGCAGAGCCTTCTTCATCCTTTGCCGTCTCCCCTCTGCATCCTTCGATTGGGCTACATCCGGTGCTTCGTCCATCTACATCCATCAACACATTCATTCGTTTTTTCCCTTTACTGTCGCCAGGGACAGCAGGGTTCTCATCTTTTCATCTCTTTTGTTTTTACTTCATTCATACCATCATCCCTCCGTCCTTTACCCTTCACATCTGTTCACGTTTTGTTGCATTTCTTTTTATCATCAAACTCCCCTTCCCTTAAGTCTTCTTAAGGGGTTTAAAAAGAAAACAAAAAAAGAAGGTGCGCATGTTGATGTCTTTTCATCATTTTTATGTTGGTTTTTGACTGATACTACTGCACTTTGGCTGATCCCCTTTCTTTTGCTTGTCTTTCATTGTCTTTCTTACAAGGTAATCAATCAAGAAAACCCACTTCGTCGGCCGGCCGATTGGAGTTGGAGGAGGAGATCCACATTCATCCCGCATCCCATCTTTCACCAGGTAGATGCGATCTTATTCTTTTTTTTTATTGAGGTAAACCCTCTGGCGATCACACACTCCCCTTGTGCACCTCGTGCATTGTTTCATCTCCACCGTTATCGAATGTTTCCCTTTTCCCATCCTTTTTAACCTCACTCCAAAAGTGTGGATTTTAAAGGGATCTACACCGGGTGATCTCCCTCGTCTTGCTCACTGCTATTATTGCCCCCCCCCCTTTATTATTTTATTATTATTGCCACTTATTTCACTCGTCATCATTTTTTTATATGTATATATTCAGGTTTAATTATTCATTATGACTTTTATTAGTTTGTTAGTGCTGCCATTAGATGCCTATGTGTATATGTATATGTGCGTTCACGTATTATATATATGTATATGTTTATTACATTTTTTTTTGAGAGGGTTGACCCTTGGTGGGTTGAAAAGGGGGCTAAAAAGGGAGTGTACCGCTGAAGGAAGGTAGGTAGAAAAGTGTGCCGGCGAAGGGCTGGGGATGGGTGCCGCTGAAGGGCTTAAGGAGGTGTGCCGGCGAAGGAGGGCGGCAGGCTTGCCGGCGAAGGGCTGGAGACATGTGCCGTTGAAGGACTTAAAGGGGGCGTACCGGTGAAGGCCTGAAGGAAGTGTACCGCTGGGGCTATAGCTGGAGAGTGTATCGGTGAAGGAGGGGGATAATGTTAAGTCTGTACGTTCCTCAGCCTAAAGTCTATACATTGTCTATTCAGCCAGTACACAAAGTCTATACGTCCTTTAGTCTAAAGTCTGTACATTGTCCATTGGCTGCGATTCGAAGTCTGTACATTGATAGCCCCAAAGTCTACACGTTGCAGCCCAAAGTCTATACACTGGCCAGCACCCATCAGCTCAAAGTCTGTACGTTGACTGGCATAAAGTCTATACATTGCAGCTCAAAGTCTATACGTTGGCCAGCATGAAGTCTATACATTGCAGCTCAAAGTCTATACGTTGGCCAGCATGAAGTCTATACATTACAGCTCAAAGTCTGTACATTGACCAGCATGAAGTCTATACATTGCAGCTCAAAGTCTGTACATTGGTCAGCATTCATCAGCTCAAAGTCTGTACATTGACCAGCATGAAGTCTATACATTGCAGCTCAAAGTCTATACGTTGGTCAGCATTCATCAGCTCAAAGTCTATACATTGACCAGCATGAAGTCTATACATTGCAGCTCAAAGTCTATACGTTGCAGCATTCATCAGCTCAAAGTCTGTACATTGACCAGCATGAAGTCTATACATTGCAGCTCAAAGTCTATACGTTGGTCAGCATTCATCAGCTCAAAGTCTGTACATTGACCAGCATGAAGTCTATACATTGCAGCTCAAAGTCTATACGTTGCAGCATTCATCAGCTCAAAGTCTGTACATTGACCAGCATGAAGTCTATACATTGCAGCTCAAAGTCTATACGTTGCAGCACAAAGTCTGTACATTGGCCAGCCCCAAGTCTATACACTGCAGCATGAAGTCTGTACATTGCCCAAGTCTATACGCTGCAGCACAAAGTCTATACATTGGCCAGCCCCAAGTCTATACACTGCAGCATGAAGTTTGTACATTGCCCATGCAATCAACATGCGAAGTCTATACATTGCTTGCTGCTGTGTTTGTGCCTCCATCTGCCAAGTCTGTACACTGGATCTCGTTGAGACGGTGGATGAGGGTGTACCGGCGAAGGGAGGGAGTGTATTGTTGAAAGTGGGGAATGGCTGTGCCGCTGAAAGGGGTGAGGGTGCACCGGTGAAGGGTCACTTGAGTGGAAGGTAGGGTCAGGCATGCCGGTGAAGGTCCATTCTTTTATTATTTATTTTAATGCTTTTCTTTTCTTCTTATCTTAATTTTCATGTAGTTTTATACAAACTTCTTCTTGGCTTTGTTCTTTTCAGCCTCTTCTTGCAGATTGGATGCCCGGTCTGTCGGGTCATTAACTGATCCAGCTCTCGTCGTGGTGCCGGCAGTGGCTTGCTTAGTTAGAAGGTTTCGTTAATTATTTTTGTTCGTTTGTTGCTTCCCTTTGCCTCTTTTAATCTGTTGTTAGTTTTTTTTTTGCAAAAATTCGGCAGCATCTCCCCTTGACCCGGGGCGTAAGGGAGATAAAGGGAACGCGCCCACACGGAGTGGCGGAACCCGGCAACTGGAGGTGGGCGCCCGGAGGCAACAACACCTTTATAGAGCCTAGGAAAACGTGAAGGAAAGGGCTTGGGGATAGGGCCAAGAAGTGTGCCGCTGAGGGCCTGAAGGGTGTGCCGGCCAAGGGCTCAAAAGTGTGCCGGCCAAGGGCTAACTGGGTGTGCCGCTGAGGGTCAAAGGAGGTGTGTACCGGCCAAGGGCTAAGGGCCAAAAGTGTGCCGGCCAATGGCTAATTGGGTGTGCCGCCGAGGGCCAAAGGAGGTGCACTGGCCGAAGGCCGAAGGCCGAAATGGTGTGCCGGCCAAAGGCCGGAAAGGTGTATCGCTGAGGGTTAAAAGGGGTTAGGTATGTGGGCTAGGAGACCTACAGATTATTCAGGAGGACAGGGAAAGTTTAAGGCCAAAGATGGGCCACTGGTAGCTGGGTATTCGGGGAGTGAGTGAGAGTCTCCCTCTCTCTTCAAGCCCGTGGGCACATTAGATGGCCATGGAAGGGAGTGAAGAGTCCATGAGGCCAAGGATCATGGGAGGGCGATCATATTGACGTGGAAACCTCAAGAACACTGGAGAAGTGGGGAGACAGAGGGAAAACGAACAACCCGTCAAAGACTGTGAAAACTAGCACAAGCCAACAAAAATCATAGAGAAACCCAGAGAGGGTGATTTTCCTTCATGGGAGGCAAAGGGCCGAGGCCCTACATGCACATTACAAAAGAAAGTGCCCCAGATGAGGCTGTGGGCAGGGGAGAAACCCAAAGAAAAGATGAAACAGGAGGGGGAGGAACGGAGTACAAGAGGAAAGCAAGCCGTCCCCAACCCTCTCCCCTATTACATCGAGCTCTCTCTCTCTCTCTTACTCTTGCTTCTTCCCGGTGGTCGTCGGAGGAAGCTCACACCGGGATGCCTCTTCTTCTCTTCTCCCTTCTCTTCTTCTGTCTCTGTGTGTATATCTCTCTGTTCCCCTCCGTCCTCCTCTTTTTTTTTCTCGTCGAAAGCAGGGAGTCTTTTATACTCCCGTCGACGGGGACTTTGGCCACGGCCATCGAAGGTGGGAAGCAGCCCGTGATGATGGCACTTGACCTGCTCCGTCCTGGGTGTCAGGGGACTAGCCTGCGTGGCCCAGTCATTGGTCGACACCTCGGATCGGCCACTGCGCGCCGGAGGTGCGTAGGGCATGGGCACCACGTAGCTTGGCCGTTGAAAATGCCTCACGCTGTGCCGCTGGCGGGCTGAACGAGCGTGCCGCAGGAGAGCCACAAAGGCGTGCCATGGGAGCACAAAACGGCTGTGCCGCTGAAGCCCATTGGGGCGTGCCTATGAAGAACCTTGGGGCGTGCCGGTGAGGCTCAAAACGGGCGTGCCGCTGAAGCTCACAACGGGCGCGCCGCTGAAGACCCTTGGGGCGTGCCGCTGAGGGCCCATTGGGGCGTGCCGCTGAGGCTCAAAACGGGCGTGCCGCTGAAGCTCACAACGGGCGTGCCGCTGAAGAACCCCCTTGGGGGTGTACCGCTGAAGGCCCCCCCCCCAGGGGGGGTGTGCCGCTGAAGACCCCCCAGGGGGGTGTGCCGCTGAAGGCCCCCCAGGGGGGTGTGCCGTTGAAGACCCCCCCAGGGGGGTGTGCCGCTGAAGGCCCCCCAGGGGGGTGTGCCGCTGAAGGGCTCTAGGGGCAGTTTTGAGCCCACTGTGAGCATGAGCTGTGGCCCGTTTGATTTTCTTTTGAGGCTCACGGGCTGTGGGGCCCTTTGTGCTTGGTTTCTCCAGGGTTTCTTCACTCGGCGCCATTGCTGCCGCGAGGCCGAGCAGGATTTCCAGGTGTGCAATTTTTGGTGTCCACAAATGCCCCCACCCATGGGTAGCGCGGGCGAAGGATGAGCCGGGCGGTGCCCGTGGGTGTACTTGTCTCTTTTCTCTTTGTCGGTGCTGACGGGGTGTCGAGAGCCGACCTGGTTTGTTGTTTGTTGGTCTCTTTGTTAGTGCCGACGGGGTGTCGGGAACTGAAGCAGCATATTGGTCTCTTCATCAGTGCCGACGGGGTGCCGGGAACTGAAGCAGCATATTGGTCTCTTCGTCTCTTCATCAGTGCCGACAGGGTGCCGGGAACTGAAGTAGTATGTTGGTCTCTTCATCAGTGCCGACGGGGTGCCGGGAACTGAAGTAGTATGTTGGTCTCTTCATCAGTGCCGACGGGGTGCCAGGAACTGAAGTAGCGTGTTGGTCTCTTTGTCTCTTCATCAGTGCCGACGGGGTGCCGGGAACTGAAGTAGCATATTGGTCTCTTCGTCTCTTCGTCAGCGTCGACAGGGTGCCGGGAGCTGACTTGCTTTGTTGGTCTCTTTGTCTCTTCGTCAGCGTCGACGGGGCGTCGGGAGCTGACATGCTCTATTGGTCTCTTTGTCTCTTCGTCAGCGCCGACAGGGTGTCAGAAGCTGACATGATGTGTTGGTCTCTTTGTCTCTTTGTCAGCGTCGACAGGGTGCCGGGAGCTGACCTGGTTTGTTGGTCTCTTGGTCTCTTCGTCAACGCCGACAGGATGTCGGGAGCTGACCTGGTTTGTTGTCTCTTGGTCTCTTCGTCAACGCCGACAGGATGTCGGGAGCTGACCTGGTTTGTTGTCTCTTGGTCTCTTCGTCAGTGCCGATGGGGAGTCGGGGGCTGACCTGGTTTGTTGTTTCTTTGTCTTTTCTTTCTCCCCTTTTTTTGAACCACATTACCGATACAAGCGCCCTTTCGGGTTTTCGCCGGTACCGGCCCTCTCTTGCTTTTGCCCACGCGCCCTTTCGGGTTTTCACGTGGCGGGGTACCCAATTTTGCCTGTGGCGCCCTTTCGGGTTTTCGCCACAGCCTGGTTGTTGCCTTTTTTTTTTTACCCTTATCCCCGTGTAGGGGAAAGTCCGGCGGGGTATCTCTATTTTTAACCTCATTTTCTTCTTTTCTTTTTTTTGACGAGTGAGTGATATGTGAGTGTCGGCTAGGGCACGAAGCCTTGCGCCGGAAGTTAAGGCTTATTCGTCGGCAAGAAGAAAATGCCAACGCAACGGGAGAATTCGTGCCGATTCGGACGTAAGGTCCGTAATGGCAATATTGAACGGAGTGGGTGGCTGGGGCACGGGGCCTTGCGCCGGAAAGGGACTTATTCGTTGGCAAGGGGCTAATGCCAACGCAAGGATAGAGATTCTGCCGATCCGGGCGTAAGGCCCATGACGGTGATTCCGTATGATGGGAGGTGGCTGAGGCACGAGGCTACGTGTCAGGGAATGCCTTGTTTGTTGGCAGGGTAATGGTGCCACTGCCGGGATAAAGTTGTAGGGGTAGAGTTGTCTTCGCCTGTGAGGATGCTCGTTCGTATAGGACAGCGGGGATGGAATGTTTCCCCAGAGACATTTATTACTGTACGTTATTGACCTACTCCTCCACATTTGTGAGTAGATGAGTATGTAAGTGTATGCACATATGTAGGTATATATATATCTATCTATTTAATATTTTACATATACTTTTGCTTCCTCTCCTTTTATTTCTTTTATTTATCCTTTTTATTTTCATCTCTTCATCTCCTTCCGTTTTTTCTTACTTCGTTCCCCCTATTTTTCCTTCTCGCTTTTTTTTTTACTTCCCTTTCTCTCCCTTTTTCTCCCTTTTTTTTCTCTTCTTTTTTCTTCTCCTTTTTTTTATACCCCCCTTTTTATTCGTTCTTCCTTTTATTTTCCCCTTTTTTTCTTCTTATTATTTTTTTTCTTCCCTTTTTTATTTTCTCCTTCTTTTCTTTTCTTCGTTCTCGTTTTTTTTTTATATAAAAGGGGGCGGGGGCGTTTCGAACGGTCACCCCGTTTCGAACCGCCCCTCTTCCCTCTCTCCTTTCTCTTTGGTGACCGAACGGACGAAGCCCCCCCTTTTTGCTTCGTCTTCTCCGTCGCCGGACGCCAACACCGCAGTGGTCGTCGTCGCCATCTTCTCCATCTACGGGGTGAGGAGACGGCCACGGAGGGGTCCCCCCTCCTCTATCTTTCTCTCTTCCTCCCCCCTTTTCTTTTCTTCACCGTGGACGGCGGCCGGGGTCCTCGCCCCCTCCGTCTCTATCCCCCTATCTCTTCCCTCTCTTACTCTCTTTCTCTTCCCCTCCCCCCTTTCTTCTTCTTCTCTTTTCTTCCTTGTCCCCCTTCTACTGCTGTCGGCCACCGCCGGTCGCACCGGCGGGAGGGGGCCTCGACCGTGCCGGGGGTATTTGCGGAGTGTGTCGGGGAGAGGGCGGAGATGCGTGCCGGCGAAACCCCACATGGGGTGTGCCGGTGAGCGATCAAAGACGTGTGCCGGGCAAGGGCTCTCACGGGCGTGCTGGCGAAGACACTAACGGGTGTGCCGGGGAGGCTCCCCGGAGGTGTATCGGGGAACGGGCGGAAGGGTGTACCGGGGGAAGCGCCTCTGTGAGTGTGCCGGGGAAGGCTCTCGGGGGAGCGTACCGACGAAGCCCCTCGCCGGGTGTGCCGTTGAAGAACCGCCGGGGGGTGTGCCGGTGAATGGCTTCTGTTGGGTGTGCCGGGGAGGACACCCCAGTGGTGTGCCGGGGAAGCGGCCTTCGGGGCGTGCCGGCGAGGGCCGCTTAGGGCGTGCCGGGGAAAGCCCTCGTGGGCGTGTGCCGGCGAGGGCCACTCCAAGGTGTACCGGGGAAGGGACCTTAGGCAGCGTACCGGCAGGGAAAGAGGGGGACTTTTAGCTAAGGAAGAGGACTCCTTTGACCGGCGGACTTCTGGTGTTGCCTCTCGGGGCCCACCATGATTTGTTGGGGCCGTCACTCCTTGTGGACACGCACCCGTGTTTTCCCTTACGCCTCTGGCCTAGGGGAAACTTTGCCGAAATTTCGTCAGAAATTGGCAATGCTTTATTTATTTCACTTGTAGTAGAGTCCCCTTACAGTCTTTCATTCCCTTTTGCCTGTGGCTTATTCTGATCTTCTATGTGTTGTTTTCCTTTGCAGATAAATGGCTGCCCCAAGTGGTTCCTCTGCTCCTGCTGCTGCTATCAGTGCCGACCTCATTCCGCGGGGTCCAATGCCAGCGGTCACATGGCTCAACGTGGAGGACCTGGACCGTGAACATGCGGAAATAGCTGCCTTGGCAGAGTCATCGGGGTCCGACAGTGAAAGCATGGACTTCAACCGGCTTGTCAGAGTTGAGAGCGGCTTCACATTTGATCGGGCCACCGAGGAGTACCGGAAGGACTTCCCGAAGGATAGGCACCTTATTCGATTTCTGAAGCACCTGCGCTCCCGAGAGGGGCGAGATTTCCGCACCATAAAGGCCGTCGAGCGAGCGATCCTGCATGCCCGGGACAGTCTATTATACAGCGTCCCCAGGAGCATTCCGATATATCTGGTGGGAGAAGCCCGGGAGTGGAAACCAGTCTTGGGGATTGAAGGGGTGTTACCGACTGAAGACAAATTGGTGCGAGCACCTCAATTCACCCCGGCCAAATGGGACATGTCCGCCGGGAAGGTGCATGGCGAGTCGCCCCGATTTGGCTTATTCTTGGCTCCCCTGAAATGGGGTTACAGGGAGGAGCCGTTCATCTTGGACTGCTTGGCCATCAGGTTCAAGTACGAACTATCACTGGGCTGGTTCGGGGAGCTGAAGCTTCAAGATGCCCACAGCTTCCGCGAAGGAGCGGTGGAGTTTACGGAGTACGTGTTGTTCAATTATGCTCCGTTGCTGGTCCAAGTTGGTATTTACCACAGTGTTTATGCCTCCCGCTACGGCTACCCCATCTCTAAGGGTCTCTGCTGCGGTATGATCGAAGTATTTAGTGCCGAGACCAACAGATTTTACACGGCGGAGGGGGAAACCTCCCTGGACCTGTGGAGCCTCTGCCAGCTGAGCGGCTTGCCCATTGACGGGGAGCCATATGAAGAAGTATGCCTCCCCGACCTGATCAAGGATGAAACTAACGGGGACGGCCATTATTCTCTTGGGTATTCGTACCGGTATCTTATGAAGGCGTACCGAGAACTATATCAGCTGTCACATGGTGGGAGGCAGCCCGCCCGTGGAGATAGAAAGAGGGTGCGCATGGCCCTGTGGTTGGAATACTTCTATGACGGGGTGAAGCAATATGAAGAGTTTCCCCGTGTCGGCACCGCTGTTGCTCGCAAGAAGCGTGCGAAGCCCAAGCTTGGTGTGAAGATCCCCTCCAAGGGGCGTCGGGGCGGGCCTAATCCGATGGGCGTCGACCCGCTAACCCACTGCGCCGCCTATCTCACGTACTGGCTATGTTCATTTGCCATGCCGTACGGGGATGAGACGGTTATTCGGGTCGATGCCATCTATCCAGCATGTCAGATGGCGTGGGGCGTCAAGCTTTCCTTGTGCCCGGCGACCCTCTGCTTGATTTACAAGGCCCTGGGAGACATCAGCACCCATCAGTTTCCGAGGCAGGCCCGGTATGTGTGCCCACTACATTTCTTCAACGCGTGGGTTTGCTCGTTGTTCCCCGAGTTCGCCCCGCGAGCTCTCCAGGATTGGGGACTAATACCGAGGATGCTGGAGTTTGCCAGTGCAGAGCCAGCCTCTACCTCCATGCAGATGTTTGATATTCGGGGCCGGTTGACAACGGTTCCCTGGGATGCGGCTGGCACTATTCATTTCTGGACGTTGGCCGCGCACTCTAGCCCTCTGGTGAACAATAAGAGGGAGTGCAAGGACGATCAGGTGGAGAAGTACATCCACCCCATCAGCCAGGAGAATGTGGTCCGCCCGCTGCTGGAACCGGAGCTGAGGGACTGGGCGCTATCCATTCGCCCAAGCGTGTTGGTGTTCAGGAAGGGGGATAATGTGCTGCTGGAGCCGTATTATCCCTTCCGGTTTGGTCGCAACTTCAGGTATGACCAGCATATCCCTGTTTATCATGCACAGTTCGGCCTGCCTTCGCGGAACATCCGGGGAAGTTCAGTTGCTGAGCATGCCAAGAGCTGGTGGGACTTTTTCCACCGGGCGGACACTGCCTCTTTCAGGGTGCCGGCCCCGGGTCGCATTCCCCGAGTGACCCAAGACTACATAAAGTGGTGGAACGCCCGGACGGCCTTCTATCGGTTGCATAAGACCGACTGCTGGGATGGGGCCGAGAGGAGGTTCCTTAGTCGGCAATCGGTGCCAGTACTTGATATTGAGCCAGATCATCTTCTTCGACTCAAGAACAGGCAGGAGAGAGAGGTAGCGGCATACATGGCTGCTCGTCGGGAAGCCCGGGATGCGAGGCCGACGCCGAAAGTGGAGTTGCCTCCGGTGGCGAAGGACGACTATAAGAAGACATTGCGGGATCTTTGCCGGATAGGGAGTGATCGTCTGGAGCTCATTAACTATCCGCTCCCTATAGAGGAGGAAGGCACCCCCACAAAGAGCTGGCGTCCAGAGATGGACCTGATCTGCCCATACCGCACATTCATGAGGCGGGAGGAGAGGAAGCCCGAGAACTATAAGGACACCACATGGCTGTATGTTCTGCTGCGGGTGAATGGGCTGAAGATCGAAGATCAGACGGCCGCCATCCTGGGCAAGCGCCTGCACATCCCGTATTATTATGCCGACGGGTGGGGCATGGACCACTTCAATCTTTTCTGCCACCTTTCCTCGAAGAAGCACGCAGATCTGGGTAGCCTCACAGACCGGTACCAGAAGGTCGAGGACGTATGCTGGCTGGTCCGATAGGCGGCACGTCGGGACAAGGAGCCGTCCCTTAGCTACTGGCCGATAACACTTCGGTTGTACACCGGTCCTCACGGTATTTAACCTTTCCCACTCCTTCTATTCTCGTGGTTGTGTCCTTGGCAGATTTATCGGGTGCTAACCATGTGTGTATATGTATTTTATCCTTCTTACCAGACCATCCCGATAGCACCCAGATGGCGACATACCGCAATCTTCTTCGATTCGTCCAGAAGCCCGCCTACTTTGAAGCCGCACTGCCGGCTCCGACTACGGCTCCTCTGCCCCAGGCAGCGAAGAGGCCCCGTGCAAAATCGCCCGTGAAGAAGGCAGTGGATGCCACGAAGGCGGCTAAGCAGCGGGACACAAAGTGGAGGAAAATAGAGGCGGCCAGGGCCCCGATCGCCATTCCTCCGGCGCCACGGGTCCCATCTTTTGAGGAGTTCGAAGTCGCCCGACCCGAGCCATGCCAATCTGCCGGTCAGTACCTTCGACCATCAGCGTGTCTTTTAAGTCTTTCTCCTTTTTTTGTATTCTCATTTTGGAGCAAAGCCCTGACACCTGGATATTTCTTTTGTCTCAGCCCCCGTGGAAGAGCCCGTGCCCGCACCTATTCCTGACGCGGGGGAGCCAGTTCCCGTGCCTGCCCCTGTCACGGGTGAAGCCGGGATGGTAGCAAAGGCGACCTCGGCGGCGGCTCCGGCTCCCTCACCGCAGGCCAAGGGAAGGTCTCGAGCGAAGTCGCCTGTTAAGAAGGCGTTGGCTGCTGCCAAGGTGGCCGAGCGGCAAGCGGCGAAGCGGAGACGAGCAGAGGGGTCCCCGTTCCCAGCGGCCGCCTCTCCGGTGGCCCCTATCTTGTCCTTTGAAGAATTCGAGGTCACTCGGACTGAGCCGAGTCACCATGCCGGCGGGGTTCAACGGTCGCCGACGTCACCCGAGATTGATTTGCCTCTTGGGTCATCCTTGGGTGCGCGCACGGCGACAATGCGCTTCTTTCTTAGAGGCGACACAGAGGAACCGGCGCTTATGCTGACCCCGAGCGAGAGCGAGGCCGCGGTCCCCGAGGCAGCGGTCCCCGAGGCCGCGTCGCCCATCAAAGAGGCCATCCGCGAGCCACCTCCTGTTGCAGCAGCTGAAGGGGGTATTTGCCTTTGTTGGCCTAATTGACTTCTTTTATCCTTTGGGAGCCGATTGGGTTTGGTATAACCCGTATTTTCTTCTGTGTGACAGGCACAGCAGAGGCAGTCGCTGGACTACTCGGGCCCCGCCTGCAACTCCCGACGACACGTCTATACGTGAGGAGGAGGCTGAAGTCCGGTGTACCGGCCTCATCTAGCCCGTGGGAGGGTGCGCCGGCCATTGACCTCGAAGTGGAAGCCCCTTTGCCGGCAAGGGGAGAGCCTGCGGTGGTCGAGTCATCGTCGGGCGAAGAGGTAGACTACAATTACTCCTCCGATGAAGCGGCTCCTGACGAGGGCGTGTCCGGGGCATCGGAGCTGCCTGAGCCGGTCTTCAGGGCCCCCTTACTTGCTGGCTCCCCGAGCTTTGTGGGGAAGACTGTTGTAAGTGTGAGCTTGCTTGGGCCGGCTCCTGCCTCTCCTTCGTGGTTACCTAATGATCTTTTCTTGTCAATTCCGGGTTTCAGGGGCTTAACTTGCCGGAGGCTGTGGAAAAGGGTACCCCAGTTGCGCCGATCGACCGTCAGGTGGGGGTCGATGTGGGCTCGGGCAAACTAGCCCTTCTATTCGAGGCTCTTGAGCAAGAGTCGCCTGCAGGGACTTCAAGTGTTTCCGAAGCGGCGGACGAGCCTCTGGAGGAAGGAGAGATTGCGCCCGAAGGCCGCGTCTTCACGGTGGCCGAGGTAAGCAGGGTTTTATGGCTCTTCCCACTTCTCGTCCTCGCGTAATTTATTCCCGGCGATGGGCGGCTAACCGTATTTCATGTGGGCAGGTGGTGCCGACGAC
This sequence comes from Amorphophallus konjac, assembly GCA_022559845.1. Taxonomy (NCBI): domain Eukaryota; kingdom Viridiplantae; phylum Streptophyta; class Magnoliopsida; order Alismatales; family Araceae; genus Amorphophallus; species Amorphophallus konjac. The sequence continues at coordinate 159,326,134 of CM040121.1, forward strand.
CGGGAAGACGCCTGGCCGCTCTCGCAAGGCAATCGCCAAGCGGAGGCCGATTACCGGTCAGCCACCAGCGGGGGGACCGACTCCGGCATCTGTTCCGGAGGTGGAGACTCTTGCCGTGCTCGTGCAGGCGGGAGGCGTCCCTCACCTGCTGGTTCCACTTCCACCCCTTCCGAGGCTGCCGGCCCAGATGGAGGACCCTCTCTTGAGACAGATATTCGCGGGGCTCCGTGCACATCTGGAGGGGCCCCAGATGCGAGAGAAAAGTCCATGGGTGATGGCGTCGGGTCCGGCTTTACTCGAAGCCCCTCCTTCAGCCGAAGTAGCGGTACCTGCACCCCTGCCGGTTGAACTAGCGGCAGAGGCGGGCCGGGCAGGGGAAGAGGAGGCAGGAGAGCAGCGGATGATAGCGGCGCCAGATGCTTCGGCAATGACCTCAGCCATCTCCTTAGCCGTGGTTGGTCAGGAATCTTCTGTCGAGCCACGCCGGCCAGGCGTCTTGACTCTTGCTCTTCCATCTTCTTCGGCCGCGGTGAACGCTGATTTGTGGGCAGAGGTGGATAGCACCGTGGAATTTACTCCCCCAGCCATGCCTTCGGTCAGTCACACCTCGTCAGAGGCGCCAGTCCATCAAATGCTGGTAACGCTGCGGACGATGCTATTTGCCGACCTTTCCTTATCATACCGGGAGGTGCACACCATAGTGACGCAGCTGACCGGGGCGTTACAAGTGCTGGGCTTCCCACTGGAGGAGTGGTCGCGGCGGGTTCTGCTGTTGCTGAAGTATGTGAAGTGTCGCGAGTTCCTCGAGACCCAGGTTCCCGACGCGCGCGCCGCGCTAGACGCCCAAGCGGACGAGTATTTGCAAGTCTTGGAGGCACGGCGCCATGATGAAAAGCGCCATGGGAAGGCCTTGGAGAAAGGGCAGGGCAGCGTCCGCTCCCTCAAGAGTCGGATCGAAAAGCTAGAGGGCTACCTTGCTGCGGCTAGGGTTGACCTTGCCGAGGCTGAGAAGGTGGTCGAGAGTGAGAGCGAAGCTCTCGCCGTCACCCAAGTTGAAACGGTGTCCGCGGAAGCCGAACTCGCCCGTCTCGAGGAATTGAGGGGCCGGTTACGCGATATGACGAACTTCCCTTGCGTCGGGATCCTCCCCCTCGAGGACATCTTCAGGGGTGTCGGCTGAGCGTCGCCTCTCTTAGCTTTCTCCTTTTTGTAACACAGGGGTATGCCCCGAAGCATATGTAATCTGATCCTTCTTTAAATAGAACAGAACAGTTACAGTTTCACGTGTTCTTCGTGTATGCATTCATCCCAGAGGGACCTCTCTTCCCCTTTTCTCCTCTTCTGTGTATATTGTTTTCTTCTTCCTCTTCCCTTGCTCTTGTATCTTTCCCCCCTTTTTTTGTGCTGAGACCCATTGGCAGGGTATGAGTCTTCGCGAGGATTCGCTTCGGGAGAACCAGGCAGGGACCCATGTCAGGGTACAGGAGAGTGCTCGCCTTCCCAGGGGGAGGACGAGGGGACCACTCCACCATACCGAACGGGCGACTCCCTAGTTCCGCCGCAATATTGAAAGCCCGTACTGGCCTCAGGTGGGGTGCCTCGGTTAGGGACCGTTTTCTGGTCGTTCAGAGGGGGCGGAGAGAAGAGTTGGTCTAGTCAATGATCCGGACGGGAGGTTCGAGCCAAAGGGGTACTCACCGCCCGGGGAGGACGGAGGGAAGAGTTTGTCTAGTCAATGACCCGGACGGGAGGTCCGAGCCAAAGGGGTACTCACCGCCCGGGGAGGATGGAGAGAAGAGTTTGTCTAGTCAATGACCCGGACGGGAGGTCCGAGCCAAAGGGGTACTCACCGCCCGGGGAGGACGGAGAGAAGAGTTTGTTTAGTCAATGACCCGGACGGGAGGTCCGAGCCAAAGGGGTACTCACCGCCCGGGGAGGACGGAGAGAAGAGTTTGTTTAGTCAATGACCCGGACGGGTGGTCCGAGCCAAAGGGGTACTCACCGCCCGGGGAGGACGGAGAGAAGAGTTTGTTTAGTCAATGACCCGGACGGGTGGTCCGAGCCAAAGGGGTACTCACCGCCCGGGGAGGACGGAGAGAAGAGTTTGTTTAGTCAATGACCCGGACGGGAGGTCCGAGCCAAAGGGGTACTCACCGCCCGGGGAGGACGGAGAGAAGAGTTTGTTTAGAAATTTCTTTTAGTATTTCCGTGGCTATGGGGCGACGGCTAGAAACGGGAGGAGTTCCCCCTTTCTCGGCTTCCACTCTTCCCTTGCTCTTGTATCTTTCCCTTTTTTTTTATTTCCTCTTTTTTTTTCTCTTCTCTTCCCCCCCTTTTTTTTCTTTTTTTCTTTTTTTTTCTCTTTTCCTCTTCTTCTCTTCTCTTCTTCTCTTTTTTTTCTCCTTTTTTCTCTCTCTTTTTTTTACTTTCATCTTCCCATTTTTTACTTTTTTGAAAACACGGATAGTGGTCAAGTTGTTTGGACATCAATCACGTAAATCCACCCAAAATAGGGCGGAGGGTTATATTATTGATTGAACGGGGGCGCCGGAGCGTGGTACAGTCTCAAGTGCCTTCCATTAAGAGGCGGGAACTGAACTTCCCCGCGATGGTTGACAATTACATAGGCCCCACCTTCGTAGACTTTTTGGACTACGTAGGGTCCAAGCCAGTTCTCATTCAGCTTGCCCTTAGGGTTGGCAGCCATGAGGTCTCTTCTCTTGACCATGACGAGGTCGCCATTTTTGAATTCGCGTTCCTTGACAAGCTTGTCAAAGGCGCGTGCAATCCGGGCCTGGTAGATCTGAATGTTCTGTTGGGCCTGGAGCCGCTTTCCTTCTAGACTGGAGAGTTCATCAAGCCTTCGTTCAACGTTGGTTTACCCTTCAAGGACAAGACCATGCTGAATGGCAACCCTGAGGGACGGTATTTCCAGTTCAATGGGGACGATTGCCTCCCAGCCATATACGAGAGAAAAGGGCGAGCAGCCTGTTGGAGTCTTGTATACGGTTCGGTACGCCCAAAGCGCCTCGTACATTCTTTCTTCCCAGTCCCTTTTATTAGAGCTGACCGTCTTGGCCAGGAGAGTACAAAGTGTCTTATTAAAAGCTTCGGCCAGCCCATTAGCCTGTGGGTTGTAAGGAGTCGATGTCCTCCAATCAATCTTATATTTTTCTGCCAGCCGGTAGACCTTCTGGTTGCGGAAGTGGCTGCCGTTGTCTGACACAACTCGGTCGGGGGCGCCAAACTGGAATATGATATTACGGCGGACAAACCTGACCACAATCTCTCCGGTGACCTCCCGCAAGGCGACAGCCTCTGCCCAGTGGGAGAAGTAGTCGGTTACCGCCAAAATGTATTTGCAGCATGTGGAAGATGCAGGTAAGGGACCCACGACGTCCGTTCCCCACTGGGCGAACGGCCAACTGGGCGCGGTTGGGTGTAACTGCACCGGGGGCCTTCTGGGTATGGTGGCATGCTCCTGACATTTTTGACAAGACTTAGCATATTTACAGCAGTCGTCGAACATTGCAGGCCAATAATAGCCAAGCTTCTTTATTTCAATCTTCATTTTCGGCCCGGCCTGGTGTGCGCCAGCTGTCCCGGCGTGGACCTCCTTCATGACCCTCCAGGCTTCTTCAATGGACAAGCATCGGAGGAGTAATTTCTGCTTGGCGTCGGCCACCATTCGGAATAATATTCCATTTCGGAGCTCATAGAGTCCTTAATTCTGAGCAGCCTGAGCTTCTCTTCTCTCTTCTTGGGTAGCTGCTGGTACTTGAACCACTGCATCAGGGGGTCTCTCCAGTCGGGTAGGCCGACGGCTTCTGCTGTGGTGACTTCTAGCTCTTCTTCTTCTGGTTCCTCTTCTATCATGCTGGGCATCTGGCGCTGATTTATTACTTGGATACTGAGAGATCCATCTGGAGGCACTGCCAGTGAGCTCGCCAGTTTTGCCAGGGCGTCGGCTTGTGCATTCTCCCCTCTGGCGACATGGCCTATCTCAAGAAGGTAGAACCGCTCCATGAGTCTCTTCGCCTTAGCGTGATAAGGGAGCAACTCAGGTTTTCAGACATCAAACTGTCCCTGGACCTGCTTGACGACCAGCAGCGAGTCGCCGAATACTTGGAGCATTTTGATCTCTATTTGGAGGGCCACCTGAAGGCCGATGATCAGAGCTTCATACTCTGCTTCATTATTTGTGCAGGACTTAGTAATGCAGCAGGAAGTGTGCATCACTTCCCCGTTTGGCGATTTGAGGACGATGCCGGCTCCGGCCAGTACCTTGGCGTGTCCGGACGGGGTCGCTTCTGTTCTCGAAGCCCCGTCAAAGTATAGCTGCCAGATAGGTTGTTGGAGATGATCCACCTCCAGTGTCTCATCTTCGGGTAGCTCGGTGGCCAACGGGGAGCCTTCGGGCACGGGGTGTGCTGCGAAGAAATCAGCGACGGCTTGTCCCTTAACGGCCTTCTGCGGCACGTAGGTGATATCAAACTCCATGAGCAGCACGACCCACTTGCCAAGGTGTCCCTTCGGGACAAGCTGGAGGAGGATGTGCTTGATAGGGTCAGCTCTGGATATTAGACTTACTTCATGGGAGAGCATGTAGTGCCTCATCTTCTTGACTGCGAAGACCAAGGCGAGACAGACTTTCTCTATCGGGGTGTACTTGGCCTCCGCACCCACTAGTCTCAGGCTGAGGTAGTAGAGAGCCTGCTCTTTTCCCTCATCATTATTCTGGGCAAGCATTGCCCCTGGTGAATATTCGGTAGCCGCTATGTAGAGAATAAGCGGTCTGCCTTTGACAGGTGCCCCCAGGACTGGCGGGGTTTTCAGGTATTCTTTTAGCTGGTCGAACGCGCGTTGGCATTCGCGACCCCAGCTGAAGGGTGCATTCTTCATCATCAGTCTGTGAAAGGGTTGGCAACGCCCCGACAGGTTGGAGATAAACCTGTGGATATAGGCTAGACGGCACTGTAGGGACCTCAGCTCTCCCAGACTCTTCGGAGGGGGCAACTCCTGAATGGCTTTTATCTTGAAGGGGTCAATCTCGATCCCTCTGTGTCGGACAATAAAGCCGAGGAACTTACCACTGGACACGCCAAAGGCGCACTTCATAGGGTTCATCTTCAGCCCATACAGTCGGAGCCTTTGAAAGACGACCCTGAGGTCGCTCAGATGTTCAGCTCTCTTCTTAGTCTTGACAACTAGATCATCAATGTAGCATTCGACCTTGCTATATAGCAGCTCGTCGAAGATCTTGGTCATTGCCCGCTGATATGTAGCACCGGCATTCTTGAGGCCGAAGGGCATCCTCTTGTAGTGGAATATCCCCTTGGGTGATCTGAAAGCCGTGTGAATCCGGTCGCAGTCGGCTATCCAAATTTGGTTATAGCTGGACGATCCGTCCATAAAAGATAGGGCCTCGTGGCCGGTGGTTGCATCAATCATCACTTCGGTGATAGGCACCGGGAAGTCATCTTTTGGGCAAGCTTTATTCAGGTCGCGGAAATCCACGCAAATCCTGATCTGTCCATTCTTCTTCTTCACCGGCACAATATTGGCCAGCCAGGTGGTGTACTGGTTCTCCGCCACGAAGCCAACGTCTATGAGCTTGTCGACCTCCTTGCAGATATGGCTGATCAATTCCGGCCTCATACGCCGGGGAGACTGCTTCACTGGTTCCACTGTGGGATCAATGGCCAAGATGTGCTGAGTCACCTCGGGGCTGAGCTCGGGCATTTCTTTATAATTCCAGGCAAAGCAATCCCGGAATTCTTGCAGCAACTTTGTGTATTGTTCTCTCTCCTGTAGGGGCATAAGAGCACTCAGAAAGGTCGGCCTGGGGTCACCTTCTGTGCCAAGGTTGATCTCAATCAATTCGTCGACTGTGGCCTGGCCGCCATTTTTAATTTTCGGCGGGGCTGGCGACAGATCGACGAAGTCTTGATCTTCATTGTCTTCGGGCTCGAGGACGCCATCCCCCTCTTCTTGTTCCTCATGAAGGGGCGCGGGGGCTGCATCTGTCGCGCACTCCTCCTAGACCGTACCTGCCGGGTCCGCGGGGTCCGCTGGTGCAGAAAGGCACAAGGTCACCTCTGGATCTTCTGTATAATCATCGTAGACAGCTCTGGCGGGGGCCGTGGCAGCCGCATCTTCAGGCGCCTGGTACTGGATGGATAGTGTATAGGCTCCTCTTCTGGGGATGTCCGCCGCGTGGGGGCGTGGTGGGGCTACCACATAGTCTCCCATTCTGAGCTCGTCCCTATCAATGAGGTCTTGAGCAATGTCCTTGAAGACATAGCAGTCTTCGATGGCGTGGCCCAGTATCTGGTGGTAGGGACAAAACAGTGGGTCCCCACTTCTTTGGGTGTCCTGCGGCCTCTTGGACCGTGGGAGGGAGACCTTGCCGTAGTGGCAGGCCCAGTCAAAAATACCCCGAGTCTTCTCTCTTGGGAAAGAGTAGGGCTTTTACAGCTTCTCTTGGAGTGTCAGGCCTTGCCTGGTTGGCCGTCCGGTTAATGGGCTTGCCGTGTCTCTTGTCTCCCTTCTTGACCAGATGGGGACATCGGGACTGGTGTCTCGGGGTCGAGACATATAGCCACCCCACGGGCGGAGAGAGCCCTGGATGAGGTCGGCAACTAGCGAGGTCAACTCAGCCAGCCGTGCTTTTAACATCTCGATCTCCCGTTGCTGCCTATGGTACAAGGTGTACATAACGGGGTCATATCGAGGGGAATTTGGGGCATGACCCATGCTTCTGCTTCTTGCTTCGCCAGCAGGCCGAAGTGAGGGCGCCTCGGCGGTGTGCTCTTGCAAGGCTAGTCTGTCGGAGAGAGAGGGGGTTTTCCCCGTGCAGCAGCGGCGGAGAGGGTTCCAAAGGAACACTTCTTCGTCTTGTGCCTCCTCAGCCGGAGGCCTGGGATATACTTCTTGGTGGGCTTCCCGCAAATCTACAGCTTCCACGGGGTCGTCGCCGGACAAGGCCGAAACCGATATCACATCAGTTTCGTAATAATCTTCTGGTGAAAAGCCCAGACCGGGGTGCTTGGTGATTTACAGCAACTGCCGATCCAGGTTTGGTGGGTTCCACATTCTCTCGAACATTTCCTTCCTGCTGGAGGGTTGATAGGGGGTAATCTTTTGCTTTCTGACCATTCTGGCTGCCTGGTCGGTCATATGGGGGAGTCCCACAATGGGGATGTGCGGGTCATGCAACTCGTCAGGAAACTGACAATCATCGTCTTCCATGACTGGCTTTTCCCCGGCAACATAAAAGATGGTGGATGGCCCCTCCGGGTTAGGCACCTCAAAGGTCCTCAGCCGCTCGGCCGCTTGACAGTCAATCTCTGTAATGGGCTTAATGATCCCTGGCGGGACCTTGACATCCTCCAGCAGGTCTTCGAGGCAAGGCGTCCCCGGTGCAGAGTAGATAGGGAGAGGGGCTCCCTTAAATACTCCCCCCCTCTTGTGCAATGAATGGTACATGTGGGGGAGCCACATAACCTGGGGGCTGCGGAGGAAACCAACTGCCCGACTCCACTTTCCTCTTCCCTTTGTCTCGGGCGGCTTGGGGGGCTTGCTTCGCCTTCTCTAGATATAGATTGGCATCTGACAAGTGACACTCGAACACCTCGAACGGGTGGAGGTCGGCGAAGATTCTGGCTTCCTTCCCTTCACAGGGGTATTTGATGCATTGATGCAGGGTGGAGGGCACCACTCTGTTCTGGTGTAGCCAGGGGTGACCAAGCAACGCCTTATAGGAGGTGTTGGAGTTGATGACGTGGAACTGGACCTTGGTGGTGAAGTCATCAAAGGTCAGGCTGAACTCCGCGACCCCCATGGGCACCTCACATTTCTGGTTAAAACCAGCAATCTTGACATTTCTGACCTCAACCAGGTGTACATCAAAATAATGCTTTTGGTACACCCGGTACGGGAGTATATTCACTGCTGCCCCCGGGTCGATCAGGACCCTATTGATGGGCTGGCCGTTCAGCTGCCCTTTCATGTAGAGGGGCATGTTATGGCTGCAGGTCGGTAGGAGCATGTCGTCTTCTGTGAAAGCCACAGCTACTTCAGGTGAGGTTTCTGCCAGGCAAGCTTCAAGGTGCGCTGGCGTCTGGAGTGTGGCGATGATGGCTTGCCGTGTTTCTTCGTCCAAAGACAGCATCTCCCACATGGTAAATCGGGTCGGGATCTTCTTGAGGTGTCTGACTATCCGTTCGGCGGCCCGCACCTTGAGTAATTTCATCTCTTCGGGCTTGCTGCGCCTGCCTCCTTCCTGGAGCTGGGGTGTCAGGTCAGGGGGCACCAGCTTTGTGGGCTCCGTTGCAGCCTGCCGAGCCGGCGGGGCCTGCTGGGTTTCCTCCGCCCCCCGCATGAATTCGGCGAGGTTTGGGATATCACTGTTGTCCGCTTCTGGCTGAGGAAGAGTTGCCGCCGGTAGAGTTTGAGAGCTGCTAACTTTTTCGGTCGACGGAGACCCCTGGGAGTGCGCCCGCCCTGCCGTTCGGGCTAACAGGAATTTGGCGAATGAAGGGCTGCCTTGGCTTCTGGCCCCTCCGGGATAGAGACCCGACGGAGGAGGGATCTCGGTGCCTCGGACCTCAGGGTCGGGAACCTGGTATGGTTGTTCCCCCCTGAGCATGATGTTGAGGTTATCCTGAGGAGGGCGCCCCCACTTCCTTCCCGACCTGGTGGCATGTTGAGAAGTGGAGACTTCAGCTTGATTCACCTCTGGCGGCTCATGGGGTGGCTCTTCTTCTGTTTCCTCCATGGAAAGGGCTGTGTCGAACAACGCCGAGAGGGTGTTGCAGGCGACGATGACCTCCTTCTTCTTCTTGCCCCTGGGTCTTCTCTTCTTCTTCTTCTTTCCTGCTGCGGTGGATGGCTGCTCTTGGGAAAGTTCAGCCCACAGGGGAGGCTCTTTCCCTGCTTCATCTTCTGCCCCTGGAGCCAGTTCGAGTGATTTGAACTCCTCCCATGGGACGTACTCCTTCAGCTCCACGGGCTGAATTTCGGGCTGCTCATAATCTTCCAGCCCATCAATAATAGCCTGGAGTCTTTCAACCTCTGGGCTGGTCTTCTTGTGCATTCGCAGCGGGACAGAGCTCTTTTTATTGTGAGTGGGCCGCCTCATGACTAGCCGGGGGGCCGTGTCGTGGCGAACTGGGCTTGCTGGGGGCGGTGCAGGCCGGGGCGTTGCGTCCCTCAGACGAACTCCGGGGCTAGGTCAAGGGACGTGTGCTCTTCTATTCTTTCTAGTTGCCGTCTGGCAGCCTCCTTGATCCTGAGCCGGGGTCATGATGAAGGTCTCATAGGTGGCGTGGGCGCAGGCCTCCGCCCACTCCTCAGGCAACTCCTGGTATAGCGAGACCATATTGACAGTGGAGGTTATGCTGGGCAACTCATGCGGTTGCGGGGGGTCTACTCTATGCTCCCCCATGTCCAGCTCCCCACTCTTGATCAAGGACTCGATAACATCCTTGAAGACATAACAATCTTCAATGGTATCCCCGAGCACTCGGTGGTACGGGCAGAAGCGCGGGTCATCCTTTCTCTTTAGGTCGCCGGGCCTTTTCGGCTCTGGCAGTGTGACTTTGTTATAGCTGGTCGCCCATTCGAACAGAAGCTTAGACTTGTCCCGGGCAAAGGAATACAGCTTACTTTTCATTTTCTCCCTTAGTGAGGGGCCTTCCCGCCGTTCTGTAGCTCTGGGCGGAGGAAGGTCGGCAGCGCCCTTGGCTTTCTCTTTCTATTTTTCAAAAGCCTGGAAATCTAATGTGTTCACTTCAGGGGGAGCCAGCTTCTTCTCGGCCTGCCTGGCTCTCTGGCTTGACATGGCCGGGGTGGAGGAGTATCGGGCCAGAAATGCCTCGATCTCTGCTACCACGTTGTTCAGGCGGTCAAATGTCTTGACCTCGGCGCCAATCATCCTTTCCAGGATCTCCTTCTTCAAGTTTTGCTTGCAGATCTGCACCGCATCCTCCTGGTGTGGGGGACGCCTGCACCTCATGCTGAGGTTCCTCCATCTCTTGATATAGTCGAGGGCCGACTCGTCATTCTTCTGTCTTGTGGCGTAAAGTTCTGCCACGGTGACCTCCCGCTCCGCAACATAAAATCTTTCTTTGAACTTCTTTTGCATGTCGGGCCAGTCGACGACAGACCCGGGTGGCAAGCCGGAGTACCACTCAAAGGCAAGCCCGGTGAGTGTCGAGCCGAAGAACTTCAGGAGGTAGGCCTCATCAGCAGCCAAGTCCCCCATGACATTCACATAATAAGCAATGTGCTCCCTGGGGGACCCTTGCCCGTTGAACTTTTCGAACTTGGGTGGCTTGGTGACGCCCACCGGCAACTTCTTCGCAGCATAGTGAGCCGGGTAGGGCACCCTATAGACGTCGAACGGCGTCTGATCCCCGTCGCCTCTCTCGGCCAGTTTCATCTCTATCATCTGTTCCAGCATCAACCGGCTAACCGTTGCTGGGTCGACCGGACTCAAATAAAAATGAGCGGGCTGCGCGCTCGGGGTGGCCAGCACGGTCGCCTGGGGGGCCATGAGGGACCCTTGGGAAGGTGAGGCCTGTGGCGGGGCCGGTGCTGCGCAGTGTGCCTGCTGCAGTGACACACCCCCGAGAGGATTGAGGGCTGCTGGGAGGGCTGCTTCTGAAGACTGCCCTCTGTCCCTGGGTACTTCGGGTATAACCTCGGTCTGCCAGGACATCGGGGGTGGTGTGCTCCCCTCATTCAATTGCTTTTTAAGTAATTCGATTTCCTGCTGGAACCGCTGCATCATGAGCTGCATTGCCGGGTCAACCGTTGGGAGGCTGGGCATGCCCCCTGTCTCCTCGGTCGGGGCGTCCTCGGATGATGTGGAGGGTCCGCCGCTCGTGTCGCCGGTGGTGACCACGTTAGCCGTGAGGGCTGCAAGGGGCTCTTCAGGTAAAGTCCTTTCGGGGCCTGTGGGTGTCGCGCTGCCTGCCGCTCTCCCTCTTCTAGTAAGGGGTCCCGGTCTGGCGGCGAGTCTGGCCATCTCTTCAGGATCGGTAGGCAGAGCTCCATACCGACCGGGAACTCCTGCCATATTGCAGGTGAAGGTTTGCCATCTCTTGTTTCTCTTTGTCGCCCTCCTGGATGATCTTCCCGGGAACACCAGCCTATCGAAGACCGATCGTCGGAGCAGCGCTTCCTCCCGGACAGGGGACTGGCGCGGCTCCTCCGAGCGATTCCTCGATTCCGCGCTGGGTGCGGGCCGGGCTCCCTCTTCCTGGAAAGCGGAGGCCATTGCCCCGAGCAGTCTCTGGTGGCCGGCGGGGGTGCTACCCGGGCCTCGGAGGTAATTCCTCATAGCTTGCTCGATCCCTTCCCACTCCTGGTCAGGGAGAGCAGCCTGCGGTTGCATGTCGATGATAGTGGCAGGGGGAGAGTAGGCCCCGGGTACTGGGCGGGAGGCGTTGTGTCGGTGCCCGTGGTGGCAGCGGTGAGCTTTCTCGGGCAGCACCGGGGTGACGGGTGCTGGTCGGCAAGCCGGGGTCGTGAGCTCGACCCTTTCATTTCTTCTAGCCCTCCTCGGGCGGAAAACGCTAGGCCCTGCCTGGGCGAGTGCAATGGGTCGGGCCTCCTTGGGGACCCAGACCTGCTTCAGTTTGGCCGGCCTGTGAACCGGCGCAGCCTTCGGCAATGCGGCCACAGCAGTGGGCGTCACCTTCTCCTTCAACTTCTCCAGTCCTCGAAAGGAGTTGTGGACTGGGACATTCGGGACGACACGGTCCGGTGTCACTCGAGAACTCTGCCCGTCCAAGCGGACTCGGAGGGCCCCGACAGTCATAGTCTTTCCAGAGTTGGAGGTGCGGCGTCCAGAGCTGGCGCCGGCGTTGCTCCTCCGAAGCCTTCTTCGGTAGGATGCCGACCCTTGGTGGGACGGGCCGGTGGTTTGGTGCAAGTGGTGCACGTTACAGCTTAGCGTCGTTGCTGGGACGCTGTTGTTGCTCTTGACCATAGCTCGACCGGTAGCAGCTTCAGTGGCCTCCAGAGCGGGAGAGTTGATCTGGGACTCCTCAGGCACCTTCACCTCGAGGATGTTGGCAAAGGCCACCCCCAAGAAGTTGGGGAAGCCGACGGTGGGAGGGAAGCTCCCGAAGTTGAGGGGGACCGCCAGGTAGCCACCTCGGACATGGTTCTCCACGACTTGAGGGCTGCAGGTGACAGCCATTGTCGGCACCATGCTGCAATTTCCTCTCTCCTGTATTTGAGAAGGTGACGCAATTAGTATTACAAGAAGGGGGCCGTGGGGCCCCTAATTTCGGCAAAGAGATGAAGGGTGGATCGGTCCCACCGGGCGTGCCAGAACTATGGATGCACTTTAATTCGCCGGTTCATGTGGTTTCATCTATTAAGTGCGTGGGCGTGCCAGTCACCGAAGTGACGATTTATTCGGGCTCCGAAGAGTCCATGGTGCGCTCGATCTGACTTCGTCAGGCGATTGTGTGGTTCATGTCGAGACCGAGTCCCGTCGCGCCATCAAGGTCACGACGTCATTTACATCCCCCATACGAGGGAATACCCTTGATTAATTGTCGAAATTAGGGGCCCTGCGGCCGAAAAGAATAATACTAATTGCGTGAGAAAGAGACAGGAGAAAATCACACCAAAGTACGCATTAGGATGCGAGCCACTGGCCATGTCGGTCACTCGCGGACCTTTTCATATTCGGACACGGGTCCGTGATAGAAACGCGACGGAAAACTGGGGCGATGAATGAATTCGATCTGATTAGAATGTCGGCCCAAGACTGGATCGGGGCACGGTCATATCGGGACGAATCCCAAGACTCGGGCCCGGCCTGCGAGGGCGGCATCACTGTTCCTTCTGCGTCGAATCACGGAGAGAGAGAGAGAGAGAGCTGCAATGTAGAATTATTAATACCTTGTAATGTTTTATCATTATTACTCTTATTATCCTGTTGCTCATTCCTCTTTCCGCATCTGTTCCGGGTGATCTCCCTCGTCTTGCTCACTGCTATTATTGCCCCCCCCTTATTATTTTATTATTATTGCCACTTATTTCACTCGTCATCATTTTTTTATATGTATATATTCAGGTTTATTTATTCATTATGACTTTTATTAGTTTGTTAGTGCTGCCATTAGATGCCTATGTGTATATGTATATGTGCGTTCACGTATTATATATATGTATATATTTATTACATTTTTTTTTGAGAGAGTTGACCCTTGCTGGGTTGAAAAGGGGGCTAAAAAGGGAGTGTACCGCTGAAGGAAGGTAGGCAGAAAAGTGTGCCGGCGAAGGGCTGGGGATGGGTGCCGCTGAAGGGCTTAAGGAGGTGTGCCGGCGAAGGAGGGCGGCAGGCTTGCCGGCGAAGGGCTGGAGACATGTGCCGTTGAAGAACTTAAAGGGGGCGTACCGGTGAAGGCCTGAAGGAAGTGTACCGCTGGGGCTATAGCTGGAGAGTGTATCGGTGAAGGAGGGGGATAATGTTAAGTCTGTACGTTCCTCAGCCTAAAGTCTATACATTGTCTATTCAGCCAGTACACAAAGTCTATACGTCCTTTAGTCTAAAGTCTGTACATTGTCCATTGGCTGCGATTCGAAGTCTGTACATTGATAGCCCCAAAGTCTACACGTTGCAGCCCAAAGTCTATACACTGGCCAGCACCCATCAGCTCAAAGTCTGTACGTTGACCGGCATAAAGTCTATACATTGCAGCTCAAAGTCTATACGTTGGCCAGCATGAAGTCTATACATTGCAGCTCAAAGTCTATACGTTGGCCAGCATGAAGTCTATACATTGCAGCTCAAAGTCTGTACATTGACCAGCATGAAGTCTATACATTGCAGCTCAAAGTCTATACATTGGTCAGCATTCATCAGCGCAAAGTCTGTACATTGACCAGCATGAAGTCTATACATTGCAGCTCAAATTCTATACGTTGGTCAGCATTCATCAGCTCAAAGTCTATACATTGATCAGCATGAAGTCTATACATTGCAGCTCAAAGTCTATACATTGGTCAGCATTCATCAGCTCAAAGTCTGTACATTGACCAGCATGAAGTCTATACATTGCAGCTTAAAGTCTATACGTTGCAGCATTCATCAGCTCAAAGTCTGTACATTGACCAGCATGAAGTCTATACATTGCAGCTCAAAGTCTATACGTTGGTCAGCATTCATCAGCTCAAAGTCTGTACATTGACCAGCATGAAGTCTATACATTGTAGCTCAAAGTCTATATGTTGCAGCATTCATCAGTTCAAAGTCTGTACATTGACCAGCATGAAGTCTATACATTGCAGCTCAAAGTCTATACGTTGCAGCACAAAGTCTGTACATTGGCCAGCCCCAAGTCTATACACTGCAGCATGAAGTCTGTACATTGCCCAAGTCTATACGCTGCAGCACAAAGTCTGTACATTGGCCAGCCCCAAGTCTATACACTGCAGCATGAAGTCTGTACATTGCCCATGCAATCAACATACGAAGTCTATACATTGCTTGCTGCTGTGTTTGTGCCTCCATCTGCCAAGTCTGTACACTGGATCTCGTTGAGACGGTGGATGAGGGTGTACCGGCGAAGGGAGGGAGTGTATTGTTCAAAGTGGGGAATGGCTGTGCCGCTGAAAGAGGTGAGGGTGCACCGGTGAAGGGTCACTTGAGTGGAAGGTAGGGTCTGGCATGCCGGTGAAGGTCCATTCTTTTATTATTTATTTTAAGGCTTTTCTTTTCTTCTTATCTTAATTTTCATGTAGTTTTATACAAACTTCTTCTTGGCTTTGTTCTTTTCAGCCTCTTCTTGCAGATTGGATGCCCGGTCTGTCGGGTCATTAACTGATCCAGCTCTCGTCGTGGTGCCGGCAGTGGCTTGCTTAGTTAGAAGGTTTCGTTAATTATTTTTGTTCGTTTGTTGCTTCCCTTTGCCTCTTTTAATCTGTTGTTAGTTTTTTTTACAAAAATTCGGCAGCATCTCCCCTTGACCCGGGGCGTAAGGGAGATAAAGGGAACGCGCCCACACGGAGTGGCGGAACCCGGCAACTGGAGGTGGGCGCCCGGAGGCAACAACACCTTTATAGAGCCTCGGAAAATGTGAAGGAAAGGGCTTGGGGATAGGGCCAAGAAGTGTGCCGCTGAGGGCCTGAAGGGTGTGCCGCTGGAGGCCAGAAGGGTGTGCCGGCCAAGGGCTCAAAAGTGTGCCGGCCAAGGGCTAACTGGGTGTGCCGCTGAGGGTCAAAGGAGGTGTGTACCGACCAAGGGCTAAGGGCCAAAAGTGTGCCGGCCAATGGCTAATTGGGTGTGCCGCCGAGGGCCAAAGGAGGTGCACCGGCCGAAGGCCGAAATGGTGTGCTGGCCAAAGGCCGGAAAGGTGTATCGCTGAGGGTTAAAAGGGGTTAGGTATGTGGGCTAGGAGACCTACATATTATTCAGGAGGACAGGGGAAGTTTAAGGCCAAAGATGGGCCACTGGTAGCTGGGTATTCGGGGAGTGAGTGAGAGTCTCCCTCTCTCTTCAAGCCCGTGGGCACAGTAGATGGCCATGGAAGGGAGTGAAGAGTCCATGAGGCCAAGGATCATGGGAGGGTGATCATATTGACGTGGAAACCTCAAGAACACTGGAGAAGTGGGGAGACAGAGGGAAAACGAACAACCCGTCAAAGACTATGAAAACTAGCACAAGCCAACAAAAATCATAGAGAAACCCGGAGAGGGTGATTTTCCTTCATGGGAGGCAAAGGGCCGAGGCCCTACATGCACATTACAAAAGAAAGTGCCCCAGACGAGGCTGTGGGCAGGGGATAAACCCAAAGAAAAGACGGAACAGGAGGGGGAGGAACGGAGTACAAGAGGAAAGCAAGCCGTCCCCAACCCTCTCCCCTATTACATCGAGCTCTCTCTCTCTTACTCTTGCTTCTTCCCGGTGGTCGTCGGAGGAAGCTCACGCCGGGATGCCTCTTCTTCTCTTCTCCCTTCTCTTCTTCTGTCTTTGTGTGTATATCTCTCTGTTCCCCTCCGTCGTCCTCTTTTTTTTTCTCGTCGAAAGCAGGGAGTCTTTTATACTCCCGTCGGCGGGGACTTTGGCCACGGCCATCAAAGGCGGGAAGCAGCCCGTGATGATGGCACTTGACCTGCTCCGTCCTGGGTGTCAGGGGACTAGCCTGCGTGGCCCAGTCATTGGTCGACACCTCGGATCGGCCACTGCGCGCCGGAGGTGCGTAGGGCATGGGCACCACGTAGCTTGGCCGTTGAAAATGCCTCACGCTGTGCCGCTGGCGAGCTGAACGAGCGTGCCGCAGGAGAGCCACAAAGGCGTGCCGTGGGAGCACAAAACGGCCGTGCCGCTGAAGCCCATTGGGGCGTGCCGCTGAGGGCCCATTGGGGCGTGCCGGTGAGGCTCAAAACGGGCGTGCCGCTGAAGCTCACAACGGGCGCGCCGCTGAAGACCCTTGGGGCGTGCCGCTGAGGGCCCATTGGGGCGTGCCGCTGAGGCTCAAAATGGGCGTGCCGCTGAAGCTCACAACGGGCGTGCCGCTGAAGAACCCCCTTGGGGGTGTACCGCTGAAGGCCCCCCCCAGGGGGGGTGTGCCGCTGAAGACCCCCCAGGGGGGGGTGCCACTGAAGGCCCCCCAGGGGGGGTGTGCCGTTGAAGACCCCCCCAGGGGGGTGTGCCGCTGAAGGCCCCCTAGGGGGGTGTGCCGTTGAAGGGCTCTAGGGGCTGTTTTGAGCCCACTGTGAGCATGAGCTGTGGCCCGTTTGATTTTCTTTTGAGGCCCACGGGCTGTGGGGCCCTTTGTGCTTGGTTTCTCCGGGGTTTCTTCACTCGGCGCCGTTGCTGCCGCGAGGCCGAGCAGGATTTTCAGGTGTGCAATTTTTGGTGTCCACAACAGCTGCCCCGCCTTGGCGTCTGCTTTGCAAGGGAGTGAGATAAAATGAAGTGAAAGTGCAACAAGCGAAATGAAGTGGAATGAACTGATAAGTAGATGTCAAGGTGTGATGTGACACGCCTCTGACACTAAGCGTTAAAAAATCTTTCAAAGATTCTGAGTGCAACAACTCCGGGTGATTCCAAGAAAGCATCGATTGGCTGGATGAAGGAGACTAAACTAAATAAATAAAATGTGCGCGAGGGCACGACAGGGAGGCACCTTTGGAGAACGGTTACCAGCCAATGTGGACGTGCTACAACCAAGGTGGATTTGCAGAAAATTAAAGTGAATGGAGATGAAGACCCAACAAAGGGACGCTTTCAAGGAACTAGCCTGAGCGGTTTCTGAGAGAATAAAGTACTTGATTTGGAGTGGAATATCTCATGTCAACTCAATCAAGAGCGAGTGACCTTCATTATTGTCGTAATATGAAGATTTTCATCATTAAGCTCAAAGTCCTACATGATGCATGCTGGGCTAAAAGAAAAATTAAACAAACTGAAAATAGAAAATAATCAAGGATAATATTGCCAAGCCATCTAGATTTGGTCAAGAATCCAGATCTCTGAGCTGACACTAAGCCGAAGCCTGTTTGTCCGTGCATCAACCCAGAAAGTGGAACCATCGTCCCAGACCTTTAATGACTCAACGGCCTATCCGTGTGATCAAGATTCTCCTGAAATTATCACTATTTTTGATGAAGGGGAACTCAAATTTCAGATTCGTCAGAACCACAAGGTCCTTGATATACTATAATAGCATAGAGTACCATATAGTAACAATGCTTACAGGAAAGAATACAAGAACGGAATGATGTTACTCCCATGCATCTCGAATCCTGCACTCTTCTGCACTTGAAAATTCATTAGCCCTCATGATAGAAAATATCCCCAGTTTAAACATGACATGACCATAAGTGCATAATCACAAATAAAAGACAGCACTTAAGTTCATTAAAAATAGCATAGAGGAGTTGAATATGCGAGCCATAAATTGACGATCGATAGCAGTGGCGTCAAAAGGATAAAAGACGACTAGCATCAAGGCGTTAATTAATTTTAGATTTCAACAAAAGATGACCCTCATCAAGGCGTGAAATAAAACACGACATGGAGCAAGTCGTTAATTCAATAAATGACACCCTGAATATCGTCGTTAATTAACCATAAATTCGAAACACACGCTTCCGACTCTGAATCAGAAAGCTTAAACCCAGTTATGCTCGTACTTGATTTTGTAGTTTCGAACGGGCATAGGATCCTTCAAACTTCTATAAAAGGAGGGATTTCTCTCAACAAATCAATCGAATTCTCTATTCTGTTTCTTCTTCTTCCTTCACAGGTGCTGCTTGTTCCATTTGGCTTCTTTCTGCAGACGGCCACTTCCTTAGTGAAGATACATAAGATGCAGAGAGCTATCAAAAAAACCGAAGACCTCCACTCCTAGGCTCTCAGAAATTAATGGGCACCTTAGCAGCCAAGTTGTTCTGAATCAGGTATGTTAAGGCTTGAGTTGTTCGTTTTTCTATTTCTTCTCTTCTACCTTCCACTGCTCATCTCTTTTATCCTCTGTGCTTTCTTTTCTTTTCTTTTCTTAGGATTATCCAAACATTTCAGGGGCTAGGAGATTCACCAAAAATAAATGGCTTCCCCTCTTGCTCTCCAAATTCAGTTCAGACATGAGGGTTTTCCTATCCAGATGGCATCTCCTAGGTTTAGTTACCCATGCCAAACATTATGACCAAATTCACCTAGATTGGGCAGCTATAGGAGCTCTTGTTGAGATATGGCACCCTTCTACTCACACCTTCCTCTTCTCTACTTTTGAAGCCACCATTCTATTAGAAGAGTTAGAGATGATTTTGGGCTTAAAGAAGATGAAACAAGGGGATGAGGAAAAGATGGCCATCATGCCAAGGCAAATCTCTTCTCATGAATTGCTAACAAGCTTGATTCCTAGCCCCAACTTAGTGAGCCAGATCAAAGCCACCAAAGGAATTAACCTTTTAAAGCTTGCCTCATGAGTCTACAAAAGGTCCGACCAAGCCAAAGAGGATGATGAAATAGAACGGGTAGCAAAAGCCTTTGTTGTGTGCTTGGAGGGAGCAATCTTGTTCCCCTCCACAGAAGATTTTTTAGAAGAGTCCCAATTGAGTGCTATAGCTAGCCTTTGGGAAGGAGAGAGAGTGGGACCGGCGATATTAGCCTTTCTATATAGTGGGCTCACTTCGGCATCAATGGGGAGACCAATTTATGGATGCATGCTTGCACTTTTTAGTTGGGTAGATCTCCACTTTAAGTTCGATCCATGTGAGGAGGCCCAACAACCATCAAGGATATTCTCAAAAAGCCCTCTTTCTTATATGACCGGCTCATTGGGGTTGAGCAATAGAGTGGTGAACCGGATTCCTCAAATCAAGAAAAGGGTGGAATGGAGGGAGCATCTCAAAGTAATGCCTAAGAACCTCTTCACATGCGCCCCGGGATTACTCAAATTTCAACAACTCCGTGCACGATTCTCTCCCGGGACGGATCTTCGTCTAATAGGCGCCACGGAATTCGTGTTATACAACTCTCATAGGTGCCTTCCTCAACTCGGGCTTCCACGGCGACTATTCGAGGATTTGTCCCATCTCCCTCCTATCAAGACAAGGGACATCGGCAGCAATGAAGATGGAGAAGAAAGCACAACAATCCAAGCATTGTGGAAAATCTGCAAAACTCATCAGCTCGTAGATAACTTAGAAGAAGACAGGGATCAGTGGAAATCATATGTAATAGCTTTAAGAAGCTTAAGGCCCAAAATGGCTCATTAGCTGCATTGTAATCTTTTCATCAATACCATTCTGCTCAAGCCATATCATGTTGTTTCTGATGAATTCTTTCAAAAATATGTGTTTCTGTTCTGAATAACGACTCAGAAAATGACGTTAATTCCACAAATAACGTCTCAGAACTTGTCGTCTCTCATTGATCTTTTTCTGAAAATCAAAACATTAATTCCCATAATTGACGACTTCAGCAATGGCGTTGATAGAATCACGCTTTAAGACAAGGCGTTAATTTGATTCAAATTCCAAAAAGTATTCGTTAAATATCCGAGAATAATGCCTTTAGATAAGCCACTTCTCATGTAAATAACGCCTGCATCAAAGTCGTTAATCAAAAATAGCAATGATTATCCCAATCACGTCAATCAATTCCCATTGAATGCAACTGACGACGGTTGTCATTCCCCATGCGAAAAGAAATCACGCCTTAAAGCTCGTCGCCAAATCTGGAAGTAACGCCCTGTTTCCCAGTCGTCCATTTAACAAGACACGCCCTCCTCTCAGGTGTTAATTCTTTTCAAATACTAAAACATTTTTCCTCCTTCTTTCTTCTTTTTCCTCCGTCCATTTGCCCCTCTTTCTCTTCTCTCTGCAACCCTAACCGCAAAACCCCCAAAAACTCTCTCCCATTCTCCCTCTCATTCTCTCATCCCCTAGCCATGGCCGGCGGTGGACACAAGAGGTAGAGGGTGTCTGCCCCGGAGGTGGTGGACTTGGAAGGCGAGCACGCTCACGCCGAGGAAGAGCTCCCTCCTGCGGCGGCCGAGGAGGCTCCACCGGCGGAGCACGGCGACGAGGGAGAACCCGACGAAGAAGAGGACGGAGGAGCAGAAGATGATGGAGATGAAGGTGATGATGAAGACGATGGAGGAGAAGACGAAGAAGAAGGAGAAGATGAAGAAGAGGAAGGGGATGAAGAAGAGGAAGAAGAACAAGGAGAAGAACAACCGGCGGTGGACGTTCCTCGCCGCGGCCAACTCCAACGGCCACGGCAACCCCGGCCGCCCCGTCGTGGAGGGATGGTCGGACCTAGACAACAAAAGGTAGGCCCCCAAACCTTCATTTCCATTTTTTTTAAATTTTATTTCCATTTTCCATAGCTCTCGGTGGGGAAAAACCAGAGACTCAGAAAAGAGACGCCCCCAGGGGTGTCGTGAATTAAAGAAAAGACGCCCAGACCTGAGGTCGTCAATTCAATTTTTTGTATTTTGAAAAATAATTAATCACATGAGAACACGCCCTGCAGCATGTCATGAATTTGAATTATCATGTTTATAATCATGCTGGTAATTTCCATGCCTTTTCATTTTCAATAATTTATTTTTCAATATGTCTACCCTAATTATCTCGCATGCTGTTTCATTCATTTTTTTTAAAACCCTGGGAAAACAGCGCCCCCCCCATCGGGGCGTTAATTCATTAGGTGACGACATAGGGGTGGTCGTTAATTCAAAACATTCCCAGAACAGGTTCCAAACCAACGCCCCTTTAGGGGCGTCTTCTAGATAACCAACGACCCAGGCTGGGTCGTTAATTCAATAAACATAGAGAACCACCAAGCACCCATTTAAAAATAACGCCACCCTCAGGGGCGTTAATCAAGCAAGCCACGACCCAAGGTTGGTCGTTAATTAAATCAAACATCAAACATCTCAGCAAATGCAGTTAAATGAATTTTCACATGAAATTTAAACAATTAAGCAAAAAATCTTTTTTATGCATGCAGGGATTGATGAGGACACGCATTTCCTAGGTCCAAGTCCGGGCAGCATATTATGGTCTCCCCGAGTTTCAGAGAGCTAGGGTAGATGCTATGGGATTCGGGACTTTCCTCAGCATAGAGCTAGTTAGGCCAGACCTAGCACTGATCCAGGTTTTGAGAGAGAGATGGGATAGGACTAGCCGGGCATTCTTGATGTCGTGGGGTCATATGATCCCCACCCTAGAGGATGTGGCTAGGATTACCGGGCTGAGGGTAGACGGGGAGGCTGTGAGCGGGTTCACCTACCCTGACTACACTGAGCTTACCCAGAGACTGCTAGGGTTAGAGATGGTTTACGAGACACCTAGCGAGTGCAGGACCGTCTTCCGTACCGACCACACCACAGCTATGGGATTGGGCGATGCGAGGCAGAGACCCAGGGAGTCCTTAGAGCAGTTTTTCCAGAGATTGATGGATGGGGCTAGGGCAGCCTATTGCCAGGATCCAGCTGACAGAGAGAGGGCAGACAGAGATCTGAGGAGGTTCTTATTTCTGATGCTCGGGAGGCTGCTGCTCGGCACGAAGGGCGACGTCATCAATTGTCGATTCCTAGGGATACTCGAGGACTTGGAGGGAGTCGGCAGATATGCCTGGGGAGCAGCACTGCTAGCGCACTTGATAGCCGACCTTTCCATGGGGACAGGTCGAGAGACGACTGTCAGTGACTTCTCACCTTTTCTTCAGGTATGCATTTTTCCTCTTTTATGTGTTTTTGTTGTTTTTAGAATACATATGCATATGAATGCTTTGCTAATATGATGCATGGATGCAGATTTGGAGCCACTTGTACATGCCCATGGGGCGCGTTGACCCACGGTCTGGAGGTGAGGGGTCTTTCCCTCTAGCACGGCACTGGCTGCCGGTAGTGTTTGGAGCCCCACTGGCCTATGAGTTGTGGGTGTTACGGAGAGAGTTCCGAGACTTCCCTCCCTCACTGGTATGCATGATGCAATGTTATGCATTTCTTTTTATGTTTATGTTATATGATGGATATGATGGATGTATGCATGCTTGTGAATGCAGGTGCGGTGGAGACCCTACGAGGGGATGACCGATGAGGTCCAGCCATGGGTCGTAGCGGGCCGACCTCGCTTTGAGCATGAGCTTTGGGTTCATTGCCTTAGCGAGATTGAGCCGTTACGGCTTAGACTAGTGATGAGGACTCTCAGCCTTCATCAGGAGTGGATAGAGGTTGGAGAGCCGCGAGGGATTGGGAAGAAGACGCGCGGTCGTACCAAGGAGATCGACTGGAGAGTGCGGTTCGCGGACCAGTATGCCGACTGGCAGCGAGGCGGGACCCGAGTCACCTCTCAGGCAGCGGACAACTCCGAGTACCTCCGGCGCTATTGGGAGGTTTACGCCGGCCGACCCCAGATGAGGGTCCTAGGGGTATGTATGAATGCACTTATTTCTAAATTGAATGCAAATGCTTATGTATCTGTCATGTGACTAATATGTAATAGATGCAGGATGCGCGGGATATAGCAGCGATGGATGCACAGGCCCACCTACACAGCCTGGAGGCACAGTTGGCCACCAGGCGGGCAGACCTTGAGACCCTGGTGAGTGTTTAAATTATTCCTATATGCAAATGAATTTTTGTTCTTGAATTATTGATAATTAGCTACTGACAATCTCAATAAATGCAGCGTGCCTAGCAGGGAGCAGTAGGGAGAGATACGGGAGAGGCCTCCAGCTCGAGAGGGCCTAGTGCAGAGGTGACTGCACTAGCGGAGCAGCTAGCTAGGGCAGCGGCACTGGCCGAGGCAGCAGAGCGCGACCTCGCCTCACGGGTAAGTTTCAAAACTTAGACCTCATTCAATTATCTATTATTATGTGCTGATGAAAAAGTGTTTTCCAGACGGAGGAGCTCCGAGCCGCTTTTACTTGCATCGAGGAGGGCCAGCAGGCGATGGCCACTCGGGTGAGTTTTACTTTTAACCATGCATTCATTTCATGAATTGTTGAATTATTACATTAAATGTGGAACTGATGACTTGTTTACCTGTTTGCAGACTACACAGTTACAGGCGGCTCATACCCGGGCTGCCCTAGCCGAGGCGGAGTTAGCGATCCGTGAGCAGCGGGTCGCGGAGCTGGAGAGGGCTTTGAGGCGGCGGGAGGAGCTGCCTTAGGACATAGCGGAGCTGCGGGTCTCTCTTGAGCTGGAGCGGAGTGAGCGTGCGCGAGAGCGCGAGGAGCGTGCTCGGGAGCGTGAGGAGCACCTGGCAGACCATGCCCGTCACCACGAGCTACAGCAGACAGAGCGTGCCCGGTACCAGGAGCAGGTAGCAGCGCGCGAGCGTGAGCTGGCAGACTTGAGGACCCAGCTAGCCGTTACCCAGGAGCGGCTACGAGCGTCAGAGGAGCGTCTTCAGCGAGGGCGGGAGCGAGCGCGAGCTGCAGGGTACATCTTCACCAGCTCCACCTTCGTGGCGGGCTCTTCTCTTCGTGAGAGGAGCGAGGCAGGGGACTAGGTTCGAGTTCCAGCTTCTTCACGGGGGCCTATGCCCCCTCCACCAGCGCCTCCTCGGGACGGCGAGGACGAGGTAGAGAGTAGGAGAGAGGAGGGTGGAGGCGAGAGCTGAGAGAGACTTACTTGTACTCCTCCACCCTCACACATGTACTCAGATATTTATGATGTATATATATATGAGATTGAAATTTTTGTTACCTGAGCACTTGTGTAGTTGTGTACTTGTGGTTGTGTACTTTGCTCCTTTTCCACGTTCTTTGCTTTTGCTTCACTTTTCCCTGTGCCTGCAGCCGTAGTTCACACTTAAGCAAACAGGTTAATTCATCTGTTCGACTTTGCCCCTTGCTTAATAAGCAAGGGATGTCTTTACTTTGACCTTGATAACGGGTCAAGGGGCCAAGCCTTTTAATCAAATAAGGCAAATGAAATAACCAATAAAGGGAGATGCAACACGCAAGCAGTCATATGCAAACCATAATAAAAGATGCCCATACAAGATGCAAGCACACATCATGAACGATAAACCACCACCACTTTTTATTTTCTTCTTTTCTATTTTTCTTCTTTTCTTTCTTTTCTTTTTTTCTCTTATTTTCTCAAAAAGACGCCTTAGACTAGGTCGTTTTTCAAATAAAAGACGCCCTCAGTGACGGTCGTTAATTTTGAAAAAGAATTTGATTTTCGTGGAAATGACAACCTACCTAGGGGCGTTATTTGAGAAAAGATGACTTTCACACAGGCGTTAATTCCATAAAAGGCGCCTTACTCAGAGGCGTTAATTTCCGTGTCTTCCGAATTGGGTTGACAAAGCTACTAAGGCACTAGGTCCTACGTGGTCATCATTGAGTATTCATTGATCTTTCTTGAATAATCAAAAGGGGGTCGATGTGCTAATGGTTAAACTTATACGCAAGATCTCGCACGGTGCAATCTCCTAGGTCAGTCTCGACCATTCTGCTGGTTTATGACTTACCGCAAAGAAAGAGATGGAAGAGGATATAAGGAAGCCCATAAGGGATTCTGAGAATCTCGAGGCAAAACTACCTCCCCTACCCTATGCCTGTTGTGGTTCAGTCTTCGGCATAGGGAAATTTTGTTGCCTTTAGCCTCTTTTATATTGCATGCATACGCCCACAGTTTTTCTTGCGGGGACTTTGCCCTCTTGACATGCTTTTCTTTTCACTATTTGAATTTCTCTTTGAAACTGATTTGTACTGATGAAAAACCTAATTGTACTTGGGACTTTTGTGGCATTTTTGTTCCCTTTTGGGCCCTGACTTCCACTTACTAAGGCGGCGGGTAGGCTTGGCGGGTCTACTCCGAGACCTCCCTTCCTCCCTTATGGGCCGAAGAGGAAAAGAATGGGTATTGTCTTCACCTTTAGTCAGGTTTTTGGCTTCCCATCGGATTTTGCACCGCTTGAGTTCGAGGTTCAAGTGTGTAGTGTATGCAGGAGTCGACCCCATTTTAAGTTAACAAGACTGATGAATGAATACTGAATTTTGACCTTTCAGACTTTGCGTCCTCGTATGCCATGGCAACCATTTTGAAAATTGGAAGATTTTTTTTTGAATTTTGGAGAATTTCTATTATTTTTTTTTGTTTTGGATATTTCAATTTTTTTTGGATTTTAGAAAATTTTAATTTTTTTTGGATTTTTAGATTAGGGGTAGTATTTCTTAAGGTACAGACCATTCTAAGGGTGAGCTAGCTCCTCTCCTTCAGCATTAATCAATTTATAAGCATTGCCAGGATAAAGATCTTTTATAACAAAGGGTCCTTCCCAGTTTGGTTGGAGTTTTGAACGGGGTCCACCAGGTTTTACCAAGATTCTCTTGATTACCATCTCACCGATTTTTAATTTTCTCTCAATTACTTTCTTTTGATAAAAACGTGAAAGCCTATTTTGATAAACGCGCGCATGCTCAGCGGCGACCAGACGCTTCTCATCTAGGAGTTCCAACTGGGTAAGGAGTGAATCACGACGCTCATCAATAGAGAATTCATTGTCCAATTGTACTCGCAGAGAGGGAATGAGAATCTCATAAGGAACTACCGCCTTCATTCCATAAGTAAGGGCGAAAGGGGTTTGCCCAGTGGGGGTACGAATGGAAGTGCGATAGGCCCAGAGAGCTTCAACTAGCTTGTCTGGCCAATCCAAAAATTTATTAGCCTCACACGTTTTCTTAACAATTTTGATCAATGTCTTATTAGTTGCCTCTGCTTGACCATTACCCTGCGGATAATAGGGAGAAGAATGATGCAATGCAATGTTATACCTGTTGCAGAGATCCTTGAGCTCTTGAGAGATGAATTGAGGCCCATTGTCGGTGATAATGGTGCTCGGGATGCCGAACCTTGCGATGATGTTTTTCATTATGAACTTGCAGACGGTCGATGCTTTGATCTCCACGTATGCTTCCGCTTCCGCTCACTTGGTGAAGTACTCCGTTGCCGTAAAGATGAATGACTTTTGTTTTGTAAGGAGGTTCGAATCTCCAAGAGGTCCAATGATATCGAAAGCCCACATGGAGAAAGGCCATGGGGAGGACATAGGATGGAGTGAAGAAGCAGGAGAATGAATCTTGTCGGTGTGCAGTTGGCACTTAACACACCTTCGAACATAGATGGAGCAATCCTCTTCTAGAGTTGGCCGATAGAAGCCTAACCTAAGAATCTTCTTAGCTAGCATCTCTGGCTGTTCACATGACCACCACACACTCCTGAATGCGCCTCTTCCACGACCTTCGAGGATTCATCATCGTCGAGGCATCTTAATAAAACACCCGTGAGCCCTCTTCTATAGAGCACACCTCCAACCAAGACATAACGTTGAGCCACTTTTCTAATTACTTTCTTCTCTTCTGCAGTGGCTTCTTCGGGATAGGACTGATCATTGCAATATCTGGCAATCTCATAATACCAAGGTTTCTCTTCATCAGCCAATTCTTCTTCCCAATCTAATAACATGACCTCTTTGCCTTTAAGAGCTTCACTCCGCCTGACCTTCTCAAGCACCTTGTCCCTAATGTCGAGGAACGCGCGATCCTTAATAGCTGGAGTGTCACGCTGATGAATGAGAGGAACATGGAAATCTCGTTCAGGAGGGAAGACTAAAGCAGAGGCCAATGAGGCAAGAGCGTCAGCTAAGATGTTCTGGCTACTAGGGACATGGACGAAGATCAATTTGGTGAAGAGTTTGGCATAAGCTGAAGCAAGTTCCTGGTATGGTTTGAGCTTAGGATTGATAGTGCGGCATTTGACAAGCACCTGGCGTAGAATGAGCTGACTATCACCAACAATTCGTAATTGGGTAACACCATATTTATGAGCAGTTTGAAGGCCGGCCAAGAGAGCTTCATACTCAGCTATATTATTTGTGACAGGGAAAGTAAGCTGTGCGGCGAATGGGATGGTGACCCCTTCTGGTGTTAAAAGAATCATGCCGATCCCTCCTCCTTGGGAATTTAGAGCTCCATCAAAATGTAGTGTCCACATCAGATCGTGGGGTTGATTAATGGACATTAGTTCTTCATCCGGAAACTCCGAATTGACAGGATCAAATCGGGGTAGAGGGTGGTGAGCAAGATGTTCGGCAATGGCGTAGCCTTTGATAGCTTTCTGTTGAATGTAAGTGATGTCAAATTGAGAGAGGAAACTTTGCCAACGTGCTAATCGGTCGGTAAGGACAGATTTTTCAAGAATGAATTTAATCGGATTCATGCGTGCAATGAGATGAACCTCGTGAGCTAAGAAATAATGCCTTAACTTCTGAACTACCCAGACTAAAGCAACGCAAGTCTTTTCTATAACTGAGTACCTTTGCTCACAGGGGTTAAGAAGTTTAGACAAGTAGTATGCTGCCCTCTCCTTCCCTTCTTCATCCACTTGAGCTAGGACAGCACCCACAGAGTCATCCAGGACAGAAACATAAAGGATGAGCGGTTTGCCTGGAACTGGCGGCCTCAAGACATGAGGATTGGCCAAATAATCCTTCAATCCGTCAAAAGCTGCCTGACACTTGTCATCCCAATTAAACTTGACCCCCGGCTTAGTAAGCTCGTAAAACGGCCTACATCTTTGTGAATGCTGGGAGACAAAGCGACAGATAAATTGCAACATCCCGATTAATCCTCGAACTTCCTTCAAATTCTTGGGAGGAGGTATATCTCTGATGGCCTTTGCCTTATTGGGATCAACTTCAATTCCCCTTTTGCTGACAATAAATCCAAGCAACTTCCCTGATGAAACACCAAATACGCACTTCTTGGGGTTCATTTTCAACTGATACTCTCGTGATCTTTGCAAGACTTTAGCTAGAACCCTAGGATGCTCAATCCTTGTTCTTGATTTTATCACCAGATCATCCACGTACACCTCAATATAAATGTGGATCATATCATGAAAAATTGCCATCATAGCCCTCTGATAGGTGGCTCCAGCATTCTTGAGCCCAAAAGGCATGACCACATAGCAGTATGTTCCCCACGGTGTAGTAAACGATATTTTTTCTTGATCTTCCTCAGCCAAGCGAATCTGATTATAACCCGAAAAGCCATCCATGAAGGAGAGAGTCTCAAATCCTGCTGTATTATCAATTAAAACATCAATATGAGGGAGGGGGAAGTCATCCTTAGGACACGCACGGTTGAGGTCCCGAAAGTCTATACAAATCCGAACCTTTCCATCTTTCTTCATAACTGGGACGATGTTAGCCACCCAGTTAGGATAGAGGACAACTCTAACAAATCTAGCCTTATGAAGCTTGTCGACCTCTTCTTTCATTTTTAACGCCATGTTAGGGTGGAAACGTCTCAACCGTTGTTTGACCGGGACAGACCCTGGCTTAAGTGTAAGCCGATGTTCAACGAGTGCAGGGTCTAGTCCAGGCATATCTTCATAACTCAATGCAAACGTGTCCTTGTATTCTTGAAGTACCAAAATAAGCGCCTCCTCTTCGGAGGGCGGCAAGTTCTTTGAAATGAGGACAATCCTGGGGTCTTCTTCCGTACCCAGATTTATTTCTTTCGTAGGCTCTTCTACTGAGGCTGATGGTTCATCAAATCTCCTCATGCCACTAGCAAAGGCATCAGCCTCGTCCTCATATTCTTCGTAACTTTCATCCCCCTCTTCAATAGGGTCTTCATCATTCATAATCTCATAGACACCCAAACCCTCATAAGAAGCACAAGTACCCTCATATTCTATCTCTGGCAGGATGATCGGATTCTCTAGAAATTCGAGAAGAGTTGAGCATGCCTGGTACCTTTTAGCCAATTCTAACAGGAATCTACGGAGAATCTGCTTACCCTTGGATTTCTTATGTGAAGCTACCCCATGAATTTTATTAGAAGAAGAAGAGGAGCAACTAGCTTGATCATTAGAAGAAGAAAAGGAAGGAGGTGAAAAAGTGGATACAGGAGGGGATACAGACGAAGACCCCTCGTAGGAGGGGTAGAAAAGATTTATCAATGAACCCTGGAAGAGCTGCCCCTGGGTCGGGACACCCTCGAAAAGGAGATAAGAGGTCTCCTCAACGGAGATGAAGGTTTGAAAAGTTGAATTTTTGGCATTTTTTTTCTTCATTTTGTTCTTTATTTTTATTTTCTTTTTCCAATAGAAAGCAATGTGAAGGGAAAATAGAAGGAGGAGTGGAAATTGAAAGATTGGAGAAGGATTGAATCAATAACGACCCACGCGGGGGTGTGATGGAGAGTCTGGAGAATTGCTCGAGGAGCAAGGGAGGAATTGGAGGAGAAACTCGAAGTGAACTTGGAGAAAAGATGACCATGATTGGAGGCGGTCTAGGCACACATGGAAACATTTGGGAATACAGGGAGACAAGAAGAGACGGATGCATGAAAGTGAGAGAGAAAAGGCTGGCCCACAGCCTGTCTATCGTGAAACCTTCTTCGTATGGCACATCGGGCTCTCCAGTGTCTGTATAGTTGCTCAACAGCTGCCTCTTATCTGTTATCACAGCAGGTTTCTCAATCAACTCATGGATTAGTGGCGGCCATTCTGGGTCGGTCGACATAAATAGACGACTCAAAGCAATAGCAATATCATTCATGTCAAACCATCTATACCAGTCACACTCAGGATCACCCATTTTCCTTCTCTTATCAGGCCTTAGAGACTCGAGGGCTTTATAGGTGGCCAATGGAGCAATATGACGAGCAAACTGTCTAGCATGAACATCTTGACAGTCTAACATGGAAGTGACTATTGTAGTCTGCTCATTATTTTGAACGCCACCTTTAATAAAATGTGTATGCAATGTCCAAGTAAGTGGTTGGCGATCTGTCTTCAAAGTGGATGTCATAACTGCCCATGGTTCTTCTTCATTCTTGCTTGGCCCTTTATAGCCTAGGCCACCCTGTGCAATTAATTTTTGTGGCTTGACAGGCTTAGTTCTGCCTTGGAAATTAACACCCAGGCCTTTACCATCTTGGTACCCCATTTTCATCAAAATATTCCAACCAGGGGTATTTATTATGCTCTTCTTCTTCTTCCCCTTGGAAGTCAGAGGTGTCATAGCAACCGTTGTGACTGTCTCTGAGGGCGTCGGCCATGGGTTAATGACATCTAACACTGATAACAACGGTTTGTTGGAAGGCCAAATAGATGGAACTGATGTTGCTAAGTGTATGTCTTCATCTGGCAAAATCGGCATGCTAGTGACTTTGATAATATGGCCTTTATGTGGAAACTTGAGGCATTGATGATTTGTAGAAGGCACCGCATCCAGCTGTTGAATATAGGGGCGACCCAGGATGCCATTGAATGTTGGATCCTGGTCCAAGATGTGGAAATCTACTATGATTGTAGCTGGACCCAAACTGACTTTTAATGTTATCATACCCAAGGGAGGCTTCTTGGTGTTATCATATGCTGTGACTGTTATAGTGGATGGCCGAACCTGACTTTCCGGAATGCCGCACATCCTTAAAGTGCTAGGCGGCAATACATTGATGGATGCCCCAGTGTCCACCAAACATTGTTTTACTGCCACCTTGTTAATGTCCACTGTGATACACAGAGCATATTTCCGAGCTGGTTGAGGTGCTAGTTCATGTTCATGAAAAATAATTGCTGGCTGACCGCTAGCAGGCGTTAGGACCGTGGTTATATGCTCGGCAGGAATGTCTTCATTAACCATGACCTTCTGCAGATATTCTTTTAAGGCCAATTGATGGGTTGTTGACCTTTTGATCAGCTCTAAAATAGAAATTCTTGCTGGAGTCCTGTCCAGATGCTTTAATAAATCGTATTGAGTGCCCGGGATAGACTCCTGCTCCTGTTCTTGCTCATTGGGCCCCTGTGTGGGCTCCTGCTCCCTCTGAGGAAAAACACGGTGGAATATCCGTCCACTGCGGAGTACCATAGTTTGATTCGGCGACGCCTCTATCGGGGCAAGGGTGGAGGGAGGTTTAGAGGATGAAGAAGGGACATTAGTGTTGGCAAGTGGTGGAGAAGTGTTCAAAGGAGGAGCCCCCGTAGGGGGTGTTGGGGAAGGGTTCAAAAAAGAAGCCCCCGTAGGAGGCGTGGGAGTAAAAAGGGGTGCCCGAGTGTGGGTGGAGATAGTTGGTTGAATAAGGAGAGACCTGGGTATAAATGGTGGGTGAACTGATGGTGGAGGGGTCCTTGCCGGTGGAGGAGTAATGGTGGTGGATGTAACAGGTGTTGATGATGGGCGGATGAGGAGTGGCCTAGATGGCAAGGGCAAAGGGTTGGTGATGGGTGGTGGAGTTTGCTGCGTGGTAGGCTGTGGAGGTGGAGAACGGGTAAGGAGAGACCGGGTTGGCAAGGATGGGGAATTAATTGGAGTAGATGGGGTTTGGTTAACAGGGCGCAGAGGGGTGCGGATTAGCTGGGGAGTGTGAAGCGTACGTAAGAGGCGCGGAGGTTGGTTTGGATTGTGGTTTAGTGCCCCGACAGAGGCATTTTCTTCGTACCATCCTTGCCCCCTCTCCAACTCATTGAGGGTTGTGACAGGGTTCACATGCTGGTTTAGCAGGTGCTCCGGCAGTGGATTGTGGATAATCCCCATATCTTGCTATGGTGCTGGAGCTTGCTGTTGTACTTGTGGAGCTGGTTGCTGCGGCTGCTGAGCATGTTGTTGCCGAGGAGGTCTTCTTATTTTTAGAGAGGTGATAAACTGCCTCATCTCATCCCAATTAATAACGCCTTGGTCATTTAAGTCATAAATATAGTCTTTGAAATGAAAGCAGTGATCAACATTGTGACTAGGGGAGCGGTGGAAAACACAATAGCGGGACGTGTCAACATTAGCGGGCCACGCCGTCCTTTCCTTTGGTAACATGAGCAAGTTGGCGGCCATAAGGGCACTGAATATATCCGGGAGACTTTCGGGCAATGGTGGATAGTGGGCCCTTTTAGGACCTAGTGGTCTCCTTTGTTGTTGTTGTGGTGGGCCGTAGTTGGCGGGTGGCGGTACTTGGTTGTATTGTTGAGGAGCTGGGGGGTCGAGGTGCGGCGTTTGGTTTTGTGGAGGAGCAAAGGAATGTTGGGGAACAGATTGGTGTTGTGGGGGTGCATTGAAGAGGGTGCTTTGCTGTGGAGGTGGCGGAGGTCGTGGGTTAGATTGCCGAAAGGGTGTGGGGTTGCCAACCACGCCAACTTGCTCGTTAGTAACGGTGCCCTCAGTCGTGGGTCCGCTATTGTTGACATTTGTATTCTTCTTAATCAGCCGCGGTTTTGGTTCAAACATGCCCATGATGGGCGAATCTTTCATCTGGGTTTGAATATATCGAGCTCTCTCATAGAGCTCCTCCATGGTAGTTAATCTATTCATGGCCAATATATGCCGGAACTGAGGGGTTGCATTTGAAATGATCATCTTGACCTGTTCCGGTTCTGACAATGTATCTTTCAATTTTTCGGCCATTGATCGCCATCTATCAGCAAATATAATGAAGTCCTCCTCAGGCATCATCTTTTCTGCAACCAGATCAGTAACTGATAAGGAGGGTCCGACCCGGTCTCTATATTTCTGCAAGAATTTCTTTTGGACCACATCAAAGTCACTAGCATCTGCCGGGTCCAAAGAATAAAACCACTCGAGGGTTGGCCCCTCTAGAGACCTTCTAAACTAATAAGCCAATGAGGCTTTGTTGCCCTGCCAAAAGGAAGTTTCATACATAAAATCTTTCAAGTGAATAAATGGATTGCCAGTTCCATTATATCGCCGAAAGTTCGGCATTTCAGAAGGTGGTAGATGAAATACTGGCAATGTAGGGATAGAAATCTCCGGGGCATTCTTTGCAGCAGTAACTTTCTTGAGTTGTTATTCCATGCTACCCAACTTTTGAAGGAGTAGAACATTGGTGTCTGACTCGACTGGGGCCGAATTTGGAATGAAAGAATTTGGGATAGGTGTAACGACCCGAGAATCCGATTACCGGGAAGGCCCGATAACCCGAGACTCGCACTGCCACCCACGAGCCCGAAGACTCGGAAGGGTTAAAAGGATGGTGTGGAGATTACACAAGTATCACAAATAATTGCAGAAATTAAACAGTTATAATATTAAGCAGGAAATAAATTAACATTTTACATGATCCACAATAGAAATTAACAACAATAACAATAGTCCACGACTAGTACAGAGACAAGGAAGAAAAGTACAGTTACACGGGGCATACCCCGGCTCTGACCTCTGGCACTACCTCTGGGCACCCGCTCCATGCTGCACTCCCGACGTGCTCCCCGAAGGTGGCGCCTCCCCTGAAACACGGTGAAAACACGTAGGGAATGAGTCTCGGAACAAGACTCAGTAGGGATCACTCGAACCCTACCTCGTAAAATGAAAAACCACTACACTAGCAGTAGAAGAGTACCTCGGAACGGGAAGCCCTGTACTCTACACAACAAAGACCCTACGGCACGTAAACCGGCACACGTGCCACAGTGAGACAACCGAAGCTCAACGGTCGACCCGACAAAACCCGAAGGTCGGAAATACACGACTGACAGTCTGACACTCCGTGCTTGACAGGAGTATCACCCACTAGAAGCACAGCCGGTAGCGTCCCCTGACGTCTTACACCGCACCGCAGGTGAACCGCCTGACGTGGTAGGTCCTACCCGAGGCGCAGACACCGTACAAGTAACCACAAACAAGTGACTAGCTAGGGTCACGCCCGTCGACGTGGGTCCAACCGCCCCCAACCACGTGTGCACACATAAACCGCGCGTCCCTGGTCTGGCCCTCTGACCGGTTTTCCCCTCAGCCAGACTCTGGCTGCAAGATGTGGGGCCCAACGGTAACCGGTCCACAAACCGTCTCTAAAGGTCGGTCCGTACACCACTCCCTGGTGCGACCAGCACCTCGTACTGGTGGGCTACGACTAGTGGAGGGTCACTGAAGGAGAGACTCTCAAGACAACGGAAAACAACGTCCGAACCTGACGAAGTACGGGGGGCCGTCCCACGTACCAGCACCATCGCACGGTGACCACGGTCGGAGAAGAAACGGACGCACCACCCATGGCCTAACACATGACCCAAAAGGAACACCAGACGAAAGGACAGATCGCGCTAGGGACCCCTAGCGCGACAGGGAAGAACGCGCTAGGACCCCTTAGCGCGACAGGGAAGATCGCGCTAGGACCTCCTAGCGCGACAAGACAGGTCGCGCTAGGGACCTCTAGCGCGACAAGGACGAACGCGCTAGGAACCCCTAGCGCGACAAGGCAGATCGCGCTAGGACCCCATAGCGCGACCGGAACCGCCCTACTGTTCATCTTCTCCGATGAACGCGCCCCATCGGGGCAGCGCGACCATCAAGAACGCGCTACTGGAGTATAGCGCGTTCTCAATCCGCGCCTGAAAATGGCGGAAACGCCTAAAAACTCCAACCATGCCCCCATGCCTCCACCGGAGAGGGGGAAATCAAGGGGAATGACCCCTAAGGACCCCTAGCATGCTTCTAAGCCATCAAAACATGAAATAGCGGGCTAAAACCATAGATCGGGCGAGCTCTCCCCAAATCATGGAAAACCCCAAACCCGCTCAAACAAGCCTCTCTCGGCCTCCCCGCGGCCTACAAATCACGGAAACGAATGGCAAGAGGCTAAGGAACGTCACCCTACCTCAATGGAGCGAATGCTCCGCCGAATCACCCGCGAATCGCGAAGAACGCTTGAAGCTTCACGAACTCCCCACGCTTCCCACGCTTGCCGCACGCCCACACGATCGTCTCGACGTCACCCACGTTCTCGCCGCGTCGCACCGCTGCCGTCTGCAGCCGAAACGGTGGTCACCGCGCTCGAACGGGAGAGAGGGAGAGAGAGGAGGGCGGCCACGGTTGGGGAAGGAAGGAGGAAGAAGAAGAAGAAAGAGAAGGAAGAAAAGAAAAAAGAAAAGAAATGGGATTATATAGAAAATCCGAATTTTTGGAAAAATACCAAAAAATAGAAAAATACATTTCCGAAATCCTCGGAACGCACCGATCGCAACGGTACCACTCGTGCCTGGGGGAACCGCCCGGTTCGCCCGCAGCGAGCTTCCTAAGAAAAAGCCAAAACACACACCGAGAATCGGAAAATACACGCGGAAAAGCCGCGGAACGCCTCCGGGCCTCTGAAACAACTCCGGATCGCGCCGATCCGAACACGAAAGATGTCCGAAATAAAATTTCGGACACAACGGAGCCAGACACTCCGAAAACTAGATCCGGGACCCACGAAGAAAGGATCCGAAAGGTCCGAGATATTATAGCCCTCCCCCCTTAAAGAATTTCATCCTCGAAATTGAGAACAACCCAAGGGGAAAGAAGAGGAAGACTCACTCAAACAGATACGGGAACTGCTGACGCATCTCATCCTCACGTTCCCACGAAGCCTCACCACCAGAGTGCCGCTGTCACACGACCTTTACCAAGGGAATGACCTTGTTCCGCAGGCGTTGCTCTCACCTATCCTCCACGCGGATCGAAAACTCTGGGAGAGAAAGATCTGGAGTCACCTCAGACCAAACAGAAATCTCGAGCACATGAGAGTCATCAGGCATATACTTCCGCAACATCGAGACGTGGAACACGTCATGCACCGACGCCAACTCAGGAGGTAACTGCAACCGGTAAGCAACCTCACCGATGCGCTCCACAATCGCGAAAGGACCAATATAGCGGGGACTCAGCTTCCCACGCCGTCTAAAACGCATCACCCCCTTCATCGGAGAAACTCTCAAGAACACATGATCGCCCACGGCGAACTCGAGAGGCTGCCTCCTACGGTCAGCATAGCTCTTCTGCCGACTCTGGGCCGCCAGCATGTTCTGACGAACCAGGTGCACAACGTCCACACATTGCTGCACCAATTTCTGTCCCGTCAAAACACGCTCACCCACCTCAAACCAATCAAGTGGAGTCCGACAGGGACTCCCATACAATGCCTCATAGGGAGGCATACCGATGCTCGAATGAAAGCTGTTGTTAGAGGCAAACTCCACCAACGGTAGGTGATGAATCCAACTCCCCTGCCACTCCAGGCAGCAGGATCTCAGCATGTCCTCCAAAATCTGAATGGTCCTCTCAGACTGACCATCTGACTGAGGATGATACGCCGAGCTAAATGCCAACTCCGTGCCAAGAGCTCGCTGGAAACTCCTCCAGAATCCAGAAGTGAAACGCGGAGCCCGATCCGACACGATCGAAATGGGAACCCCATGCAATGGAACGATCCGCTCCACATAAAGACGAGCCAACTTGGACACGCTCCAGATGACTTTGACCGGTAACAACCGCGTCACCTTTGTCAGCAGATCCACCAGCAACCAAATACTATCCTGCCCACTCGGGGTCCTCGAAAATCCCACCACGAAATCTGTGGTCACATGGTCCCACTTCCAAGCAGGAACATCCAAGGGCTGGAGAGTACCTCCTGGTCGCTGATGCTCCGCCTTCACCTGCTGACAGATCAGGCACCTGGCCATAAATTCTGCGACATCTCTCTTCATGCCAGGCCACCAAAACTGCCTCCGCAAGTTCCGATACATCTTCGTCGCACCCGGGTGCACAGTGTACCTGCTCCCATGAGCCTCGCGTAACACCGCACGACGAACCTGCTCCTCCGCTGGGACGTACAACCTGCCACGAAACCTCGCAGCACCGTCCTCGCCGAGCTCCACATCAGCCATCGCCAGAATCCGGGGCAACTCAGGGTCCGCATGTTGAGCCTCTGTTACCTGACGACGGATAGCAGGAGTGACAGTCAGACTCGCAAGCACTGCCAACCCTGGCTCTTGGGGAATCTTGAGCCTCAAAGATACTTCAGGCACTTGTTCCCAGAGCCTCCACTTCCTCAACATCAAGGCACTGACCGCAACCTTCCGACTCAAGGCGTCGGCGACGACATTCATCCTGCCCGGCTGATAAGACAGGGTGAAGTCATAGTCCTTCATGAACTCCATCCAACGCCTTTGTCTGAGGTTCAGATCTCTCTACGAGAACACATACCTCAAACTCTGATGGTCAGTAAACACCTCGAACTTCTCACCGTACAGATAATGCCTCCAGATCTTCAGCGCGAAGATCACCGCCGCCAACTCAAGGTCATGGGTAGGATAGTTCTCCTCATGGGGCTTTAGCTACCGAGATGCATAAGCCACCACTCTACCATGCTGCATCAACACAGCTCCCAATCCAACGCTGGAAGCATCTGTACACACCACGAAATCTCTCGATCCAGAAGGTAAAACCAACACCGGAGCCGAGGTGAGCAATCTCTTCAGTTCCCTGAAGCTCTGCTCACACTCCTCAGACCAGACGAAAGGCACATCCTTCCGCGTGAGTCTAGTCATCGGGGTCGCAATGCGAGAAAAATCCTGGATAAACCGGCGATAATAACCCACAAGCCCCAAGAAACTCCGGATCTCCGTCACCGACCTCGGCCTCGGCCACTGCATCACTGCCTCGACCTTGGCGGGGTCCACAGAAATACCATCACCAGAAATCACGTGCCCCAGAAAGTGCACCTCGCTGAGCCAAAACTCGCACTTGCTGAGCTTCGCATACAACTAGTGATCTCGCAACGTCTGCAGCACCACACCCAAATGGTACGCATGCTCCTCAGCAGACTGCGAATAAACAAGGATGTCGTCCACGAAGATGACCACGAACTTGTCCAAATACGGATGAAACACCCTCTGCATCAAGTCCATGAAGGCTGCTGGGGCATTGGTGAGCCCGAACGGCATCACCAAAAACTCATAATGCCCGTACCTCGTACTGAACACAGTCTTCTCCACATCGGACTCGCGAATTCTCAGCTGATACTAACCGGACCGCAAATCAATCCGCGAGAACACTCGCGCGGACTGCAGCTGGTCGAACAAATCATCAATCCGCGGCAACAGATACTTGTTCTTAATGGTCACTT
Source organism: Amorphophallus konjac (assembly GCA_022559845.1). Taxonomy (NCBI): domain Eukaryota; kingdom Viridiplantae; phylum Streptophyta; class Magnoliopsida; order Alismatales; family Araceae; genus Amorphophallus; species Amorphophallus konjac. Next base: position 159,364,544 of record CM040121.1, read on the forward strand.
CATTCAGCTGCCGATAGTCAATGCACAACCGCAGACTACCATCCTTCTTCTTCACAAACAACACGGGCGCACCCCAAGGGGAAAAGCTAGGACGAACATACCCCTTGGCCAACAGCTCCTGCAACTGCGCCCTCAACTCCCTCAACTCAGCGGGGGCCATACGGTGGGGAGCCTTTGCCAAAGGTCCCGTACCAGGCACAACCTCGATCACGAAATCGATCTCCCGCTGGGGAGGTAATCCAGACAACTCCTCGGGAAAAACGTCGGGAAACTCGCACACCACCGTAATGTCCTCGACATCCGGCTCCATCCGGTCAGACACAATCACGGACGCGAGAAAACCCTGACAACCAGAATCGAGCAATCGACGGACTCGAATAGCAGAGATAAGGAATCGAGAAGAGGTGGAACGGATACCTTGGAAATAGAAGGTCCTCTTGCTCGGATGCTGGAAGTAGACCCTCTTCATTCCACAATCCACCCATGGGTCTCGAGCCAATCCATGCCTAGAATCACATCATAATCCCGAAGCTGCAACGCATACAACCTGCCTGGCATACTCCGCCCATCGATCCAAACCGGAACCTGATCGAAGCAATACGGAGTGATCATAAAATCACCCGAAGGCAACTCCACTGCCAAATCATAGGACAACTGGGTCACCGGCTCCTCGAGGCTCGACGCGAAATCCTCCGAAATAAACGAATGAGACGCGCCAGAATCAAATAAAACCCGATCCGCACAACCCAAAATCTGAACGGTACCTTCCACGAGCTGCGACGCCACTGCCTCTGCCCTGGTCATGTGCGTGATCTGGCCTCGAGCTCTCTGCCTGCCTCCCACACTAGTTGACTTGGGTAGCGGTGGATACTATCCCTACTGCTGCTGCTGCCTCTGCTGTTGAGGAACCTGCTGCTGCTGAGGAAACTGCTGCTGCGGTGGCCTCTGAGGACAGTCGCGCGCCATATGCCCTGGCTGGTCACACCGAAAATAGATGATCGGAGTCGTGCACTGCCTGCCTGGGTGGGTGCCACCACACCGTGGACAAAGTCCTCGCGATCCACCCCTTGACCCCTAACGCTGCAAAGGAACCGGCTGCTGTACACTGCCCGATGAAGCTTGCCCCTGGTCCCTGGACTTCTTCTTGTCGAACCCTTTCTTGAAGAACTTCTTGACCTTCGAGCCGAAGGACGCAGATCCTGTCACCGAAGCTGCCGATGCCGGTACTCCTGAACCACCCGACGCATGCTGGAAGAAACCCTGCTGCTGGGTAGCCGACTGCTGGCTGCGACCTGACAAGGACTGCCCTTGGCTAATCGGTCCTCGAGTCCTCTGCATATCCAACTCCAAAGAAACCGCAACACGAGATGCTGTCTCTAGATCAGTGGCCCCGTTCGCGATCAAATGGTGCCTCAGCTCCAACCTCAAGCCCTGCACAAACTGCGTGGTCCTCACCCTCTCATGCTCCATGATGTGAGGTGCGTACCGACCCAGCTCGAAAAATCGGGTCCTGTACTGCAGCACGAACATGTCACCCTGCACCAGCTCCAGAAACTCCCGCATCCGCTGCGTGGCAACAATATCTGGAAAAGTCCGATTTGCCAAAATGAAGCTGAGTGGCAAGGCCCAAACCTACTGGGCCACAGTAGAGAGTTCTGTGAGGCAGCGACATGTGCCTCCCATTGAGACATGGAATGAGATGAGGGTGAAACTAGAGCAGAAATATGTCCCTCGATCCCACCGCCACCGGCTCATCGATCGGTGGCAGAGCCTTACCCAGGGAAGCCGGCCTGTCATGGAGTACATCGCCGAGTTCGATGATTGTCTGCTGAGGTGTGGGGTCAAGGAGGAGACTATCATGACAGTAGCCCGTTTTCGTCGGGGTCTGAGACGGCATCTCCAGATGGAGTTACTCCGCCGTCACGTGCAGACCTTAGAGGAGGCCTACCAGGTGGCCCGCGAGATGGAGCAATTCGAGCTAGATTTCGCTCCCGTCCAACCCCCCACGCCCACATATTCTCGGGGAGCGGACCCTCGCACTACTACCGGGCAGTACACTAGGGGACCCTTCATCCGACCTCAGGCCACTGCTAGGGAACCCCCTCGTCAGGACCTTGCCCATAGGCCTCGCCTTCCTCCCCAGAGGGACTTTCCCCCTCGACCCCAGGCCCCAGCCCCCGAGGCCCCTCGGCCCCAGCAGCCCGCCGTTCCTACACGGCCCCAGTTTCCACCACCCCCGGCTCGTAGTGATGACAAGGGGAAAGGGCCGATGGTTGGTGGAGCACCACAAGGCCCTAGGCCTCGTGGCGATTGCTATCGTTGTGGGGGAGCCGGTCATTACGCTGCTCAGTGCCCTACCCGCCAGCAGACCGTGGCTCTAGGAGAGACATCCACAGGTGAGATCGTACCTGAGGTCGAACCTGTTAGTTATGAGGCTGACCCCGAGCTCGCAGAGGAGTTTTTTGATGAGTTATTAGAAGGCGAGCAGTTAGGTCTCCAGGGCACGCAGTGCCATGATGATGTTCAGCTAGGAGTTGTCAGGTGTGTCTTGACCCAGCCTTTGGTGAGTGATGACTGGCGTCGCACCACCATTTTTCACACCTTTTGCAGGCTGGGCGGGAAGGCCTGTAAGGTGATTATTGATAGTGGGAGTTGTATTAATGCCATTTCCACGGGTACAGTGAAACGCTTGGGGTTAACCCCCGTGGACCATCCCTCCCCTTATCGTGTGTCATGGGTAGACACCACCTCTATTCCAGTCAGGCAGCGATGTCTAGTGCCTTTGCAATTTCACGCCTACCAGGAGGAGATTTGGTGTGACGTGCTGCCTATGGAGGTAGGCAGCATTATCTTAGGGAGACCCTGGCTTTTCGATAGAGATGCTACCCTCCATGACCGGTCGAACACATGCACCTTCGATCACAAAGGCCAGAGGATCACCCTTCATCCGTCCCAGCCGACACGCCCTCCCGTTCGGGGTCCCACTGGGCCTAGTACCCCCAGCACTGATATTCCTGGACCCAGTACCCCATCTTTGGCTCCGACCACGACACCCCCTCCTGTTACTCCCACCCCGATTGATCCCCCGACTAGGAGGCTGATGCTTATTAGTCCCCGGGAGATGGAGCGCGAGTTCACTAGAGGGGACCCCATCTATGCGGTCGTTGTTCGGGAAAGGGTTAGTGAGGCGGAGGGTGAGCTCCCTTCTGATGTTGCTGTTATCCTTCTAGAGTTTTCTGATGTCTTCCCTGATGATTTACCTGAGGGTCTTCCCCCCATGCGGGATATACAGCACGCTATTGATTTGATCCCGGGATCATCTCTACCCAACCTACCCCATTTTAGGATGAGCCCCGCTGATCACGCTGAGCTCCAGCGTCAGATTGAGGAGTTACTGTCTAGGGGATACATTCGTGAGAGTATGAGTCCTTGTGCCGTCCCTGCCTTACTTGCCCCAAAGAAAGACGGTACTTGGAGGATGTGTGTAGACAGCCGTGCAATCAATAAGATCACGGTGAAGTACAGATTTCCCATTCCCCGTTTGGATGACATGTTGGATATGATGGCGGGAGCCACTGTGTTTTCAAAGATAGATCTGAAGAGTGGTTATCACCAAGTGAGAGTCAGGCCTGGTGATGAGTGGAAGACGGCCTTTAAGGCCAAGGATGGCCTCTATGAGTGGCTGGTCATGCCCTTTGGGCTGACCAATGCTCCCAGCACATTTATGCGGCTGATGACCCAGGTCCTGCGACCATTGATGGGGGTCTTCGTGGTTGTCTATTTCGATGATATACTCATTTATAGCCGCACCCGGGAGGACCACCTAGACCACCTTAGGCAGGTCTGTCTCATCCTGAGGAGAGAGAGCCTTTATGCTAACCCGAAGAAGTGCGCTTTCATGACTACACAGGTCACTTTCTTGGGGTTCATTGTCTCTAGTGATGGAGTCTCCGCCGACCCGGAGAAGGTCAGGGCTATAGTGGAGTGGCCCGAACCTCGCACCCTGCACGATGTCCGTAGTTTTCACGGGCTGGCGACCTTCTATCGCCGATTCATTCGAGGTTTCAGTTCCATCACCGCCCCCATCACTGATTGCATTCGAAAAGGGGCGTTTGAATGGACCAGGGCCGCTTCGGCTGCATTTGCGCTCCTCAAGGAGCGCATGACCCAGGCACCTATCCTTCGTCTACCGGATTTCACGAAGGTGTTTGAGGTCTCTTGCGATGCCTCTGGGGTTGGTATTGGAGGAGTTCTGAGCCAGGAGGCTCACCCCGTTGCCTTTTTTAGCGAGAAGTTGGGGGATGCCCGACTGCGTTATTCTACATACGATAAGGAGTTCTACGCAGTTGTGCAGGCTCTGCGGCATTGGAGACACTATCTTCTACACCAGGAGTTCGTCCTATTTTCTGATCATGAGGCACTCCGATATCTCCATGCCCAGAAGAAACTCAACCCTCGTCATAGTCGTTGGGTAGAGTTCCTCCAGGAGTATACTTTTGTGCTGAGGCACAAGCCCGGTATGGAGAACAGGGTAGCTGATGCTTTGAGCCGTCGTGCTCACCTCTTGACCACCATGAGTGTAGAGGTGATAGGGATGGATAGGATGAGGGAGTTGTACGCTGATTGTCCGGACTTCGGTCCGATCTACTCCACCCTCCAGGCAGGCCCGTCCCGAGAGTATTCGGATTACATGCTACATGACAGTTATCTTTTTTATGGGAGTCACCTATGCGTTCCGCGGACCTCAGTCCGTGATTTTCTTACCTGGGAGTTGCATGCAGGGGGTCTAGCCGGTCACTTCGGCCGGAACAAGACCATTGAGGCCGTGGAGCACCGCTTCTATTGGCCTAGCCTGAAGCGAGATGTAGCTAGGATCGTGGCTCAGTGCCGCATTTGTGCCTTGGCCAAGCAGAGGAAACAGAATACCGGCCTTTACACTCCACTCCCAGTGCCAGATAGTCCATGGCAGGATATCAGCATGGACTTTGTTTTAGGCTTGCCCCATACCCTCCGCCGTCATGATTCCATCTTTGTGGTGGTGGACAGATTCTCTAAGATGGCCTTGTTTATCCCATGCTCCAAAACATCAGACGCCTCTAGAGTTGCCCGTCTGTTCTTCACCCATTGTGTCTCTAGGTTTGGGTTGCCACGTACTATAGTGTCCGATAGGGATGTTCGTTTCACTAGCTATTTTTGGAAAACCCTATGGCACATGATGGGCACGCAGCTGAAGTTCTCTACCGCCTACCACCCCCAGACCGATGGTCAAACCGAGGTAGTCAATAGGAGTTTGGGGGACCTTCTTAGGTGCCTAGTGCGTGATCGTGATAGGGATTGGGACTTAGTTCTTCCTCTAGCAGAGTTTGCATACAACGACTCGGTCAATAGGTCTACTGGTCTAAGCCCTTTTGAGATTGTTACTGGTCGTAGACCTAGGAAGCCGATAGATTTAGTCCCATCCCCCATCCAGGCCCGTGTCTCAGAGTCAGCTGAGTCCTTTGCAGAGCATGTTAGACAGTTGCATGAGCATGTACGTCATCACATAGAGGCCAGCAACGCACGTTATAAGGAATTAGCTGATGTGCATCGACGCACGCGTGAGTTCCGTGAGGGAGAGTACGTCATGGTCAGGGTCAGACCTGAACGGTTCCCTTCTGGGGCCGTGAAGAAACTCCAGGACCGCGGTGCAGGACCCTTCCGAGTTTTGAGGCGGATCGGGTCTAATGCGTATGAGATTGAGCTGCCAGACGATTATGGGATCAGTTCGACGTTCAACGTCTCTGACCTAGTGGCCTATCGGGATCCCGCAGTGATTCCCAGTGAGCTTTTTGGGCCTTCCCCTCCTGTTGAGAGCCTTACACCCTCTGAGAGTCCACCTCCTCCAGCCCCGTTACCGAGACGCGAGCATGTAGATTGCATACTGGATGAGCAGGTGACCACGACCCAGAGCGGAGCCTACCAACGCTTTCTAGTGCGTTGGAGAGGGCGCCCTGCGACAGACGACACCTGGATCACACGTGGAGAGCTGGAGCGGATCGACCCGGACCTGCTGGAGCGTTACTTGAGCGACCGTGACCCTTACTCGACGGGGTCGAGTTCTTCCCACCCGGGGAGAATTGGTGAGGACACGCGCCGCATCACTCGACGGAGCACACGGAGCTTGCCGATATCCCTTTGGCTTGGCGACCACTTGGCGAACTAGCAGAGTCCCTTTTATGCTTCAGGCCATGCTGGGCCTTAGTTTAGTCCCTGCGTGGACACTTTTTGTATTGTTATGGACCTTTGTAGGCCATTTGGAGCCAATTAGGTTTTAGTTGGGCCCTTTTATGCTCATTAGATAGGAGATAGGGCTATTGGGCCATTTCTTTGGTTCAATCTCTGGCCCATTTGGGCTGGCCACCCACTCCCCTGCTTAGCCCACCTAGGGGTTTGCGCCCCCACCTCCTAGGGCTAGGGTTTGGGCGCCCCTATCACATCCTCCAAGAGGAGGAGGTGGCAGCCGCCCCCCCCTCTCCTAGAATATAGGAAGAGGGTGCGGTCACCTTCCCCCCCCCCTCTCTTGACCGATTCCTTCCCCCCCCTCCCCCACTTGACCGCCCCTTTCCCCAATCCACTCCTAGAATCTAGGAGTGGTTCGCACCCCCCCTCTTCCCCTTGCCTTGTGGCGCATTCCACCCTTTCCCCATGCCATGTGCGGCCCCCTTTCCCCTCCCTCTTGGCTAGGGTTCCTACCCTAGCATATAAAAGAGCTTATGTACTTTTCTTTTGAAGTTAATGAAAAATTTATTTTGTGAGAGAATTGCTTGGTGCGCAACCAGCTCCAAAGGAAGAGGGCGATCCTCTTCCCCATCCTCTAAGGGGTGCGACGCCCCTCCCACCTCCGCCATCTTCTTCTTCAGCCATCTCCTTCAGCCTCTAGGGTGAGACGCCCTGGAGTTGAGGCCTGGAGGTCACGTGGTACGCTTCAACGCCAGCGGTCTTCTTCCCCACGTCCACGGGCGATCCGGTCGATGAGGTGACGACGTTCGTGGTGGCGTGCTGCTCAATCCCGGAGTGCCTGTCCGACCTGCACACTAGGGGTCCAAAGATGCAAACGGTACGCCCAGTTCCCGACAGCAAATCCCAGGGGTGTCTTCAAGGTTTTTGTTCCTTTGCCTGTTAGCTTTCCAACCCATCCGGCCTCGCCCCAAAACTCTTTCGTCACAGAAAGTTGTCTTCACAGGCACTTTCGTTGCGCAGATCGCATCCCTGGCAGTCTCGCCTGTGACCAGAGTCCACTTGGGCACCCGTTTATGGACCCTTGCCACCATTTCTAGCCCCATTTCCCTTCATAAGAATTGTTCCTCTGCCAGTTACGAAGCCATTCCAAGTGGTCTCGCCTCAAAATTCCATCGGGGCTGAGAGTTCCCTTTTTACACACTTTCTGTGCGGAGTTCTCTGCTACAGTACCCGTGCGGGACCAGTCAGCAGAGACCTCCAAAGGAACCACCCTCTAACCACCTCTGATTGACCTGAAATTTGGTAGGCCACCCCCTCACACATTACCCCATCTCCAGTAATCGCCACAGGCCCGGAGTCCACCTACAACCCCTCGCCATTACTGCCCTCCCGGGAGTCACAGTTCTGACTGCCCTGAATTGCAGACTGTGACCCCAACTCCCATCGCCACCCACGCCCAAAAGTCCCACGGCACCCCGCCGGCCACCACAACCCACCGTTAGCCTCCCCTGTCAGTCACCTACCAGAGAAGACCCCGCCCCTATTGCTGTCCGGAAGGCCCCGTACCGGCCGCGTCTCTGCCCCCCTGTCGCAGCAACCAGCAAGCAGCAAGCGTTGTGGATCGTCACTCTTCACGGACCATCACCGGCTCGTGACCCCAGCAGCAGTTCAGCATCCTAGCGCACGCCCTCGGCGACGTGGACCACCTCTACACCCAACTTCGGAGACGAGTGAGGCCCCGGAGATCGACTACCGGCGCCTTCCACCCACTTTGACTGCTGCCCGTCAGCCCGTGCACCGACTGCCCGAATTATTTGTGTTGTTGTAGCCTGTTATCTCCCTGCGAGGAGTGGGCACCATTTGGGTTTGTAATAGTTATCATCTTGTGTATCGGGTTGTCGGACTCGGCCGGGGTTCCTTCGCCACGCCTAGGCGTGGAGGTACGCGTTCCACTCCTTCCTTGGTACTTGCTTATTTTAGTATGTGATTGCATGTGGCGCGTCCGAGCGTAGGATCCTAGCCAGCATACACAATCACTGCGGATTGGTGAGGTGAGTGTACCCTTTTGTTCCCCGGGCCCTAGTCGAGCACCGAGCTCGAACTAGACTTCCATTTTCGCTCGGCGGCGCCTTGCCCGCTTAGATCCTAACGCCTCCCTCATAGGGACGGCCGTGAGTCCGGAGATCTTGTTGAGTGACGCGAACGCCCGAAGGAATACCACGCTAGTCGGGAACTCCGGCTTACCTTGTCACGTGCGCGTGCTGGTCGCACAAGTCATAGTCTTAGATTAGTTGCATTGTTGGTCAGTCCCGCATCAATTTTGGTATCAGAGCTTAGGTCCTCCAGTTTGTTCCTACAGACTGGGTCCTAGGCCATCTTGAGTCATTAGGTTGCCTTAGGTTCATTTGCATCCTTAGTGGTCCTAAGTCGTTTTGAGTCTCACTTGCATTTGAGTCTGTGTATCATTTTATGCTCGTGTCTAGTTCACCCTTCACCTTTGTTCCTTAGAGTCTTGCATGCCCACTCGGCGTGGTACCTCCTACTTACGCCCGTCCCCAATGGCAGATCCAAGGAATCCCGCCCCTCGTGATTTACCCCTTCAGGAGTTGATGGACGCCCTTATGGCTAGGTTAGATCAGTCTGATCAGAAGTTTAGAGACCATGCTGCACTAGTGGAGGGCCGGATGAAGGCCATGGAGGACCGAATGGGTGGTATGGAGGGACGGATTGAGGCATCTAACCGGACCATTCAGGGTCTGGTTGATCGTCCCCAGGGTAGAGCCCCACCTGTAGATGTTCCCGAGCAGGCCCATGGCCAACGTGATCCTGCTCTTCGACCCGACCAGCCTAGGGGAGGCGATAGGAGACTCCATGTGCATGAGGTTGAGGACTTTGGGTCCGATAATGAGAGTGAGGGTTATGGCCGTGGCCGTCAAGGTCGGCGCCACTATAGAGATGAGGAGGATGAGCGTATCCTTAGGTCGGTGCGAGTAGACCCTCCTACCTTTGATGGGTCATTGGACCCGGATATGTTCAGTGACTGGGTGACCAGCATGGATCGCTATTTTGAGTGGGTAGATATGGCTGAGCATAGAAAAGTCCGATTTGCCAAAATGAAGCTGAGTGGCAAGGCCCAAACCTACTGGGCCACAGTAGAGAGTTCTGTGAGGCAGCGACATGTGCCTCCCATTGAGACATGGAATGAGATGAGGGTGAAACTAGAGCAGAAATATGTCCCTCGATCCCACCGCCACCGGCTCATCGATCGGTGGCAGAGCCTTACCCAGGGAAGCCGGCCTGTCATGGAGTACATCGCCGAGTTCGACGATTGTCTGCTGAGGTGTGGGGTCAAGGAGGAGACTATCATGACAGTAGCCCGTTTTCGTCGGGGTCTGAGACGGCATCTCCAGATGGAGTTACTCCGCCGTCACGTGCAGACCTTAGAGGAGGCCTACCAGGTGGCCCGCGAGATGGAGCAATTCGAGCTAGATTTCGCTCCCGTCCAACCCCCCACGCCCACATATTCTCGGGGAGCGGACCCTCGCACTACTACCGGGCAGTACACTAGGGGACCCTTCATCCGACCTCAGGCCACTGCTAGGGAACCCCCTCGTCAGGACCTTGCCCATAGGCCTCGCCTTCCTCCCCAGAGGGACTTTCCCCCTCGACCCCAGGCCCCAGCCCCCGAGGCCCCTCGACCCCAGCAGCCCGCCGTTCCTACACGGCCCCAGTTTCCACCACCCCCGACTCGTCGTGATGACAAGGGGAAAGGGCCGATGGTTGGTGGAGCACCACAAGGCCCTAGGCCTCGTGGCGATTGCTATCGTTGTGGGGGAGCCGGTCATTACGCTGCTCAGTGCCCTACCCGCCAGCAGACCGTGGCTCTAGGAGAGACATCCACAGGTGAGATCGTACCTGAGGTCGAACCTGTTAGTTATGAGGCTGACCCCGAGCTCGCAGAGGAGTTTTTTGATGAGTTATTAGAAGGCGAGTAGTTAGGTCTCCAGGGCACGCAGTGCCATGATGATGTTCAGCTAGGAGTTGTCAGGTGTGTCTTGACCCAGCCTTTGGTGAGTGATGACTGGCGTCGCACCACCATTTTTCACACCTTTTGCAGGCTGGGCGGGAAGGCCTGTAAGGTGATTATTGATAGTGGGAGTTGTATTAATGCCATTTCCACGGGTACAGTGAAACGCTTGGGGTTAACCCCCGTGGACCATCCCTCCCCTTATCGTGTGTCATGGGTAGACACCACCTCTATTCCAGTCAGGCAGCGATGTCTAGTGCCTTTGCAATTTCACGCCTACCAGGAGGAGATTTGGTGTGACGTGCTGCCTATGGAGGTAGGCGGCATTATCTTAGGGAGACCCTGGCTTTTCGATAGAGATGCTACCCTCCATGGCCGGTCGAACACATGCACCTTCGATCACAAAGGCCAGAGGATCACCCTTCATCCGTCCCAGCCGACACGCCCTCCCGTTCGGGGTCCCACTGGGCCTAGTACCCCCAGCACTGATATTCCTGGACCCAGTACCCCATCTTTGGCTCCGACCACGACACCCCCTCCTGTTACTCCCACCCCGATTGATCCCCCGACTAGGAGGCTGATGCTTATTAGTCCCCGGGAGATGGAGCGCGAGTTCACTAGAGGGGACCCCATCTATGCGGTCGTTGTTCGGGAAAGGGTTAGTGAGGCGGAGGGTGAGCTCCCTTCTGATGTTGCTGTTATCCTTCTAGAGTTTTCTGATGTCTTCCCTGATGATTTACCTGAGGGTCTTCCCCCCATGCGGGATATACAGCACGCTATTGATTTGATCCCGGGATCATCTCTACCCAACCTACCCCATTTTAGGATGAGCCCCGCTGATCACGCTGAGCTCCAGCGTCAGATTGAGGAGTTACTGTCTAGGGGATACATTCGTGAGAGTATGAGTCCTTGTGCCGTCCCTGCCTTACTTGCCCCAAAGAAAGACGGTACTTGGAGGATGTGTGTAGACAGCCGTGCAATCAATAAGATCACGGTGAAGTACAGATTTCCCATTCCCCGTTTGGATGACATGTTGGATATGATGGCGGGAGCCACTGTGTTTTCAAAGATAGATCTGAAGAGTGGTTATCACCAAGTGAGAGTCAGGCCTGGTGATGAGTGGAAGACGGCCTTTAAGGCCAAGGATGGCCTCTATGAGTGGCTGGTCATGCCCTTTGGGCTGACCAATGCTCCCAGCACATTTATGCGGCTGATGACCCAGGTCCTGCGACCATTGATGGGGGTCTTCGTGGTTGTCTATTTCGATGATATACTCATTTATAGCCGCACCCGGGAGGACCACCTAGACCACCTTAGGCAGGTCTGTCTCATCCTGAGGAGAGAGAGCCTTTATGCTAACCCGAAGAAGTGCGCTTTCATGACTACACAGGTCACTTTCTTGGGGTTCATTGTCTCTAGTGATGGAGTCTCCGCCGACCCGGAGAAGGTCAGGGCTATAGTGGAGTGGCCCGAACCTCGCACCCTGCACGATGTCCGTAGTTTTCACGGGCTGGCGACCTTCTATCGCCGATTCATTCGAGGTTTCAGTTCCATCACCGCCCCCATCACTGATTGTATTCGAAAAGGGGCGTTTGAATGGACCAGGGCCGCTTCGGCTGCATTTGCGCTCCTCAAGGAGCGCATGACCCAGGCACCTATCCTTCGTCTACCGGATTTCACGAAGGTGTTTGAGGTCTCTTGCGATGCCTCTGGGGTTGGTATTGGAGGAGTTCTGAGCCAGGAGGCTCACCCCGTTGCCTTTTTTAGCGAGAAGTTGGGGGATGCCCGACTGCGTTATTCTACATACGATAAGGAGTTCTACGCAGTTGTGCAGGCTCTGCGGCATTGGAGACACTATCTTCTACACCAGGAGTTCGTCCTATTTTCTGATCATGAGGCACTCCGATATCTCCATGCCCAGAAGAAACTCAACCCTCGTCATAGTCGTTGGGTAGAGTTCCTCCAGGAGTATACTTTTGTGCTGAGGCACAAGCCCGGTATGGAGAACAGGGTAGCTGATGCTTTGAGCCGTCGTGCTCACCTCTTGACCACCATGAGTGTAGAGGTGATAGGGATGGATAGGATGAGGGAGTTGTACGCTGATTGTCCGGACTTCGGTCCGATCTACTCCACCCTCCAGGCAGGCCCGTCCCGAGAGTATTCGGATTACATGCTACATGACGGTTATCTTTTTTATGGGAGTCGCCTATGCGTTCCGCGGACCTCAGTCCGTGATTTTCTTACCTGGGAGTTGCATGCAGGGGGTCTAGCCGGTCACTTCGGCCGGAACAAGACCATTGAGGCCGTGGAGCACCGCTTCTATTGGCCTAGCCTGAAGCGAGATGTAGCTAGGATCGTGGCTCAGTGCCGCATTTGTGCCTTGGCCAAGCAGAGGAAACAGAATACCGGCCTTTACACTCCACTCCCAGTGCCAGATAGTCCATGGCAGGATATCAGCATGGACTTTGTTTTAGGCTTGCCCCATACCCTCCGCCGTCATGATTCCATCTTTGTGGTGGTGGACAGATTCTCTAAGATGGCCTTGTTTATCCCATGCTCCAAAACATCAGACGCCTCTAGAGTTGCCCGTCTGTTCTTCACCCATTGTGTCTCTAGGTTTGGGTTGCCACGTACTATAGTGTCCGATAGGGATGTTCGTTTCACTAGCTATTTTTGGAAAACCCTATGGCACATGATGGGCACGCAGCTGAAGTTCTCTACCGCCTACCACCCCCAGACCGATGGTCAAACCGAGGTAGTCAATAGGAGTTTGGGGGACCTTCTTAGGTGCCTAGTGCGTGATCGTGATAGGGATTGGGACTTAGTTCTTCCTCTAGCAGAGTTTGCATACAACGACTCGGTCAATAGGTCTACTGGTCTGAGCCCTTTTGAGATTGTTACTGGTCGTAGACCTAGGAAGCCGATAGATTTAGTCCCATCCCCCATCCAGGCCCGTGTCTCAGAGTCAGCTGAGTCCTTTGCAGAGCATGTTAGACAGTTGCATGAGCATGTACGTCATCACATAGAGGCCAGCAACGCACGTTATAAGGAATTAGCTGATGTGCATCAACGCACGCGTGAGTTCCGTGAGGGAGAGTACGTCATGGTCAGGGTCAGACCTGAACGGTTCCCTTCTGGGGCCGTGAAGAAACTCCAGGACCGCGGTGCAGGACCCTTCCGAGTTTTGAGGCGGATCGGGTCTAATGCGTATGAGATTGAGCTGCCAGACGATTATGGGATCAGTTCGACGTTCAACGTCTCTGACCTAGTGGCCTATCGGGATCCCGCAGTGATTCCCAGTGAGCTTTTTGGGCCTTCCCCTCCTGTTGAGAGCCTTACACCCTCTGAGAGTCCACCTCCTCCAGCCCCGTTACCGAGACGCGAGCATGTAGATTGCATACTGGATGAGCAGGTGACCACGACCCAGAGCGGAGCCTACCAACGCTTTCTAGTGCGTTGGAGAGGGCGCCCTGCGACAGACGACACCTGGATCACACGTGGAGAGCTGGAGCGGATCGACCCGGACCTGCTGGAGCGTTACTTGAGCGACCGTGACCCTTACTCGACGGGGTCGAGTTCTTCCCACCCGGGGAGAATTGGTGAGGACACGCGCCGCATCACTCGACGGAGCACGCGGAGCTTGCCGATATCCCTTTGGCTTGGCGACCACTTGGCGAACTAGCAGAGTCCCTTTTATGCTTCAGGCCATGCTGGGCCTTAGTTTAGTCCCTGCGTGGACACTTTTTGCATTGTTATGGACCTTTGTAGGCCATTTGGAGCCAATTAGGTTTTAGTTGGGCCCTTTTATGCTCATTAGATAGGAGATAGGGCTATTGGGCCATTTCTTTGGTTCAATCTCTGGCCCATTTGGGCTGGCCACCCACTCCCCTGCTTAGCCCACCTAGGGGTTTGCGCCCCCACCTCCTAGGGCTAGGGTTTGGGCGCCCCTATCACATCCTCCAAGAGGAGGAGGTGGCAGCCGCCCCCCCCTCTCCTAGAATATAGGAAGAGGGTGCGGTCACCTTCCCCCCCCCCCCCCCTCTCTTGACCGATTCCTTCCCCCCCCTCCCCCACTTGACCGCCCCTTTCCCCAATCCACTCCTAGAATCTAGGAGTGGTTCGCACCCCCCCTCTTCCCCTTGCCTTGTGGCGCATTCCACCCTTTCCCCATGCCATGTGCGGCCCCCTTTCCCCTCCCTCTTGGCTAGGGTTCCTACCCTAGCATATAAAAGAGCTTATGTACTTTTCTTTTGAAGTTAATGAAAAATTTATTTTGTGAGAGAATTGCTTGGTGCGCAACCAGCTCCAAAGGAAGAGGGCGATCCTCTTCCCCATCCTCTAAGGGGTGCGACGCCCCTCCCACCTCCGCCATCTTCTTCTTCAGCCATCTCCTTCAGCCTCTAGGGTGAGACGCCCTGGAGTTGAGGCCTGGAGGTCACGTGGTACGCTTCAACGCCAGCGGTCTTCTTCCCCACGTCCACGGGCGATCCGGTCGACGAGGTGACGACGTTCGTGGTGGCGTGCTGCTCAATCCCGGAGTGCCTGTCCGACCTGCACACTAGGGGTCCAAAGATGCAAACGGTACGCCCAGTTCCCGACAGCAAATCCCAGGGGTGTCTTCAAGGTTTTTGTTCCTTTGCCTGTTAGCTTTCCAACCCATCCGGCCTCGCCCCAAAACTCTTTCGTCACAGAAAGTTGTCTTCACAGGCACTTTCGTTGCACAGATCGCATCCCTGGCAGTCTCGCCTGTGACCAGAGTCCACTTGGGCACCCGTTTACGGACCCTTGCCACCATTTCTAGCCCCATTTCCCTTCATAAGAATTGTTCCTCTGCCCATTACGAAGCCATTCCAAGTGGTCTCGCCTCAAAATTCCATCGGGGCTGAGAGTTCCCTTTTTACACACTTTCTGTGCGGAGTTCTCTGCTACAGTACCCGTGCGGGACCAGTCAGCAGAGACCTCCAAAGGAACCACCCTCTAACCACTTCTGATTGACCTGAAATTTGGTAGGCCACCCCCTCACACATTACCCCATCTCCAGTAATCGCCACAGGCCCGGAGTCCACCTACAACCCCTCGCCATTACTGCCCTCCCGGGAGTCACAGTTCTGACTGCCCTGAATTGCAGACTGTGACCCCAACTCCCATCGCCACCCACGCCCAAAAGTCCCACGGCACCCCGCCGGCCACCACAACCCACCGTTAGCCTCCCCTGTCAGTCACCTACCAGAGAAGACCCCGCCCCTATTGCTGTCCGGAAGGCCCCGTACCGGCCGCGTCTCTGCCCCCCTGTCGCAGCAACCAGCAAGCAGCAAGCGTTGTGGATCGTCACTCTTCACGGACCATCACCGGCTCGTGACCCCAGCAGCAGTTCAGCATCCTAGCGCACGCCCTCGGCGACGTGGACCACCTCTACACCCAACTTCGGAGACGAGTGAGGCCCCGGAGATCGACTACCGGCGCCTTCCACCCACTTCGACTGCTGCCCGTCAGCCCGTGCACCGACTGCCCGAATTATTTGTGTTGTTGTAGCCTGTTATCTCCCTGCGAGGAGTGGGCACCATTTGGGTTTGTAATAGTTATCATCTTGTGTATCGGGTTGTCGGACTCGGCCGGGGTTCCTTCGCCACGCCTAGGCGTGGAGGTACGCGTTCCACTCCTTCCTTGGTACTTGCTTATTTTAGTATGTGATTGCATGTGGCGCGTCCGAGCGTAGGATCCTAGCCAGCATACACAATCACTGCGGATTGGTGAGGTGAGTGTACCCTTTTGTTCCCCGGGCCCTAGTCGAGCACCGAGCTCGAACTAGACTTCCATTTTCGCTCGGCGGCGCCTTGCCCGCTTAGATCCTAACGCCTCCCTCATAGGGACGGCCGTGAGTCCGGAGATCTTGTTGAGTGACGCGAACGCCCGAAGGAATACCACGCTAGTCGGGAACTCCGGCTTACCTTGTCACGTGCGCGTGCTGGTCGCACAAGTCATAGTCTTAGATTAGTTGCATTGTTGGTCAGTCCCGCATCAGGCATACCCCGGCTCTGACCTCTGGCACTACCTCTGGGCACCCGCTCCATGCTGCACTCCCGACGCGCTCCCCGAAGGTGGCGCCTCCCCTGAAACACGGTGAAAACACGCAGGGAATGAGTCTCGGAATAAGACTCAGTAGGGATCACTCGAACCCTACCTCGTAAAACGAGAAACCACTACACTAGCGGTAGAAGAGTACCTCGGAACGGGAAGCCCTGTACTCTATACAACAAAGACCCTACGGCACACGTGCCACAGTGAGACAACCGAAGCTCAACGGTCGACCCGACAAAACTCGAAGTTCGGAAACACACGACTGCCAGTCTGACACTCCGTGCTCGACAGGAGTATCACCCACTAGAAGCACAGTCGGTAGCGTCCCCTGACGTCTTACACCGCACCGCAGGTGAACCGCCTGACGTGGTAGGTCCTACCCGAGGCGCAGACACCGTACAAGTAACCACAAACAAGTGACTAGCTGGGGTCACGCCCGTCGACGTGGGTCCAACCGCCCCCAACCACGTGTGCACACACAGACCGCGCGTCCCTGGTCTGGCCCTCTGACCGGTTTTCCCCTCAGCCGAACTCTGGCTGCAAGACGTAGGGCCCAACGGTAACCGGTCCACAAACCGTCTCTAAAGGTCAGCCCGTACACCACTCCCTGGTGCGACCAGCACCTCGTACTGGTGGGCTACGACTAGTGGAGGGTCACTGAAGGAGTAGACTCTCAAGACAACGGAAAACAACGTCCGAACCTGACGAAGTACGGGGGGCCGTCCCATGTACTAGCTGTAGACATATATTTTCCTTCTCTCTCCCTTCACTAAGGGTCAAAGTGCATCAAGTGCGTGGAACAACGTGAGACGGGCAAACCACGAGAGTGAGAGAAAGAGAAGAAGACAGGGAACAACGAAGAGTACCGTGATCGCCACCAAGATGCTGTACGTGATAGACACGCCGTACCTTTGAATTGGAAAGTGGGGATACACTCGCCTTAGTGCAGCGCTGATGGATGAACGGTTCCCTTAGGATCGCCCGACGTTGAGCGGTCTTACGATAGACCGCCCTGGGACGCTGCGAAGGATGCGGGAGGAACTGCTGCAGCGGGATGGACGGCACTATGGGGACCGCGCTCCGAGGAAGAACGGCCGTTGATGCACCGCACGTACCGTTGAACGGCCAGAGAGTAACCGCTCAATACCTTCACGCAGCAAGTTGAAAAGGGTTCGACCTCCACCCTCTCCAGCCGGCCAGAGGGGATGGGCCTCGTGCTGACGAAGTGCTGACCTGCAAAACAAGGTGAAGACACAGAAGAAACACCCAGATTAGAACTAAATAACGTAGTATGCGTTCAAACGAGAAGAAATAAGCATAAACAAATGAAAAGGGGAATACCTGGGGGGTTTTAAACCCCTAGGGCGACAAAAACTGGGTGGTTGTGTGCATGATAATGAGAAGGAGAGGGTACGTGGGGAAGAAACGATGCATGCAATGAAAGAAGGCGACGAAAGCTACAGAACGAAAGAACTACGAAAACTGGGCTACTCCCTGAACCGGAGGCTCATGCGGACGTAGAGAGCCTCCCTCCTTGGTGCTAGGTCGCTCAAAAATGCGGCAGGGCTTCACCGTCGACCAAAATCTCCCCCCCTTTCGACGTCCGGCCATAGGGTCTATTTATAGAGCCTGGAAGGCCAGCCTCGAAATTGGGGTTTTTAGATATTTTTAGGTCGAGATTATAAAAGATAAATCATAGATATTATCATGATCTCTTATCCAGTCGAAACGGCATCAAAAATGGCTGATTATCCACGGAGAAATCGTTAAAACAAATCAGGGATAAAACCATGCATAAAAGGATAAAAATCTGTTAAAAACCCTCCATCGAAGGGATGAACGGTCTAACGATAGACCGCGCACAACTTGAACGGTTATGTTCAGACCGTTCAACCTGTCGGTGGAAATGGAATTAAATCAGATAATTAGCCCAATTATCGCTCGAACAGACCGAAACGTCCGCCGTTGGACCCTGAACATATGAACGGTTGTATTGAGACCGTTTTAGTTTAGGGCGGCACTAAACCGACCGTTTCACCCTGTCGGTGATAATTCGAATCATTTGGATAATTATCTGAGAAAATGGGCGCGCGTAGGACTCTGAGATATAGGCGGTTGGAATAGGCCCGTCCATGAGCTTGAACGGTCCTAATCACACCGCACAAAAGCCTGTCGGTGATTATTCAGAAAATCCTCAGAAATTAGCCAAAATGTATGAACGGTCAATATGCAACCGCCCATCGGCTGAACGGCTGAGGTTAAGCCGTTCATGCCCTTAGGCACTTGATTCTCGTAAAATACGTTCAATTGACCAAAGCCAAGGCCCATTAAGCCCTGAATCACCACAGATTGCACCAAGGAGGGAGACGACCCATAAAATGAGCCCAAGACATGCCACAAAAAATGGCCCAATGAACGATGAACAACTCGAGGCATCAACTAATGGGAGTAAGAGAAACGGCTCGAATTATCGGTATAAAACGGGTGTCAACAGATGCCCCTCCTTAACGCCCTCTTTGCAGGGGAGCGAGCGGAGGTGAAGCGGAGGTGACATGAAACATGGAGGTGGAGCGGAAATGCAGCGGAGTGGATCGGAAAAGCGGGCGTTAAGGTAAAACGACACCCGTTTCTACCAACAAGCGATGAGAATCTTTCGGAAAATCCTGGACCGAACGTAAGGAGGTAATTGATCAAAAGGCGACGCCAATCTGGAGGGACTAAACTAAAGGAAATCAACCGACAAGACCAACCTCATGGGGGACACAATCCCGCGGTCCAATGAGGGGGCCACAAAAGAAAAAATGCTAAAGCTCCAGACAGAGACCTTTAATCAACCGGACCAAACGAATCGACCAAAGAAAACCTTCGAATTCAGAGTGGAATTAGTTCATCTTACTCGAGCATTTGAACACACAGCCGATCATCGCTCGTTGGGACATTTCTTAAGCAGACTATGGGGCATGAAAGCTCAAAAGGATGCGTATGATGCATGCTGGGCTAAAATAAAAGAAATCGTTAAAACGAATGCGAAGAAAGATTAAAATATAAAATATTCGAGAGTAGTATTGCTGAGCTGGGAACATCAGAGTCAAGATACCCTCCGCAACCACAACGTGCGGATAGAACCATCCTCCTCGTGACATCCCAACTTAACGGCCTATCCGAAGGTTAGGTACATGAGCCTGGATCATCATCGTTTTTGTTGAAGGGGAACATCAGATCCTAGGACACGTAGGTAACCTGCCGGCTCTCGAAATAGTATAATATAATACCATATAATTAATGCAATAAGGGATTTAGGGATAGAAGGCCATACCTGACTTACCTGTGCAGGCGAAATGGCGAGACAGCTGAAGTGATGCTGCATAAGATGGTTAAGAGATGTATTTCCAAAGAAAATATCAATATTCATGATCTAAATATACCATCCAGACAAACGGTCGTATCTCAACCGTTCCATATTCCAAACGGCTCCATGTTAACCGCGCTTACCTGTCCTTCGAACATTTTTTATAGAGCCAGATACCGGGGATGCACGGTCGGGACCGCACCGTTTATAACAAGAACGGCTCTTTCAGGACCGCGAGGCCTGGAATTTCAACCGCCTTGAAATTAACGGTCAAGAGAGTCATACGGTTATAGATGACCGTTCATCATATGAACGGTCTAACGATAGACCGTTCTTCTCTGCAACCTCGAAAAAAAGAAACCCCCTCGTCTCCCTCCACCGTAACCGACGGTGGAAGGGACGAAGGGGCAAAAGCCCTCATTCACCCATTCCCTCGCTCTCTCTTCTCAACCTCCCTCTCTCTCTCAATCTCTCCCAAGCTCCCTTGATGACCCGGACGAAGCATCAGGCGGCCAGGCCGTCGGCCGCCGTGAGGGCTCGCCGCCGCCGGAGCAACCGCCACCACCGCCGGAGGAGGGAGAGACGCCTGGGGTGACGATGGAAGAGCTCGCCATCGTTGCCGCCGACGAAGAGGCTCCTGCCGGCGAGGAGGAGGTCGCCGGAGGACCACCGCCCACGGGGGCGGCCAAGAAGCCCCGTGATCCCGAGGTAGGCCTCTCCACCCCAAACCTCATTTTCTTTCAATTTTTATTAATGCATGTTAGTTTAGAAATCCTTTTAGGGGGTTCTAGGTGCTTAGGAGTCGGTTAGGGGGGCCATGGTGGCCTTCCCGGCCGGCTGGGGGCGTTCACCGTCGTCGGGGACGACGACGGTAGAACGGTTCAACAGAAACCGCACGGCAACACAATGCGGTCCACATAGGACCGCCCCAAATAAACACGGCGTAGGGAGCGCCGTTCGAACTCACACAGCCAACGGGCCTCCAAAACCCCAATACGGTGAAGTTATCACCGTTCAAAATGTAGACGGACCATATAGGCCCGTTCAAACATGCAACCAAGGCAAAACAATACGGTCCTCACAGGACCGTCGTCAATCCATACGGCCAAAGGTGGGCCGTTACTCCTTAGGAAGACGGGCAAACAGACGGTGCAGGGTAATCCGTCCAAGATGGGAACGGTTAGGGATAGCCCGTTCAAAACGGGAACCTGAGACACAGAACGGTTCGAGAGAGGCCGCTCAACTTTTGAGCGGTCCGTGATCAGCCGTTCTTAGAATCAAGAATTGGACCTTGAGAATTTACTTAACTGAAACAAAATATGACACTAAATGACTAGCATAAATGAGATGGATGAATGCAGGGGAAGCGTAGGACCCGTACCTTCTGGATGCAGGTCCGTGCAGTGTTCCTGGCACTGTCGGACTTCCAGAGGGAGCGGTTGACTGCCATGGGGTTCGCCCCCTTCTTGAGTATTGAGGTGTGTCGCTTTGACGCAGCTCTGCTCTATGCCCTGCACGACCGCTGGGATCCAGTGAGTCGGACGTTCCTTTTCCCGTGGGGGCACATGGTCCCTACATTGGAGGACGTGGCCAGGCTCACTGGCCTACGTGTGCACGGGTCACCGGTCAGCGGGACTACTTTTCCTGACTACCGGGGGATGGCTCGGGAGCTGCTCGGCCTACAGCTGCGGCGCCCCGAGAGGCAGTCGACCCTCCTTCCCCGGGCTGCTCTCCAGGACAGCCTGGGTCTACGACGAGCGGGAGTTGCGGTCGGGGAGCGACCAGAGGAGCACTTGGAGCGGCTCGTGGGGCTGGCGAGACCGAGGGTTGCTGCGGGACCGGGACCTGAGGCGGACAGAGTGCTGAGACGGTTTCTGATGCTGATGTTCGGGCGGCTTCTCTTCTCCACTCGGGCGGACGTGATGAGCTGTCGCTTCCTCCCTTTCCTCCAGGAGCTCGAGCACGTAGGTGACTATGCTTGGGGAGCGGCGGTCCTCGCCTTCCTCTTTGACACTCTCAGTTCGACGGCGCGTCGGACGATGCTTGGGGGCTTCTCCCCCTTACTCCAGGTACTACTCTCTACTCTAGACTTAATTATAATTTAATCATGCAACCCTATATGCTTGCTATAATGCTGACACGACTTGTGATGCAGGTATGGGCCTACGTGCGCCTACGTGGGCTAGGCAGAGGCGAGGAGACCCGGCCTGGGCTCCTGTCGATTGCACGGAGGTGGACAGCACCTCAGGAAATGATGGCCTTGAGACGGCAGGTCCGGGAGCTGCAGGATGACTTGGACACTCTACCGTACACCTCGGTATGCTTCTAGACTTAGACTCTTTAATTACGTGCTATTCTTATATGATGATAATGATGCTGATGCAGTTTCTTATTCCTTACAGGTACGGTGGACTCCTTACACGGAGGAGAGCCTGGAGGGCCAGCCGTGGGTGACCGAGGCCTTGGCCTTCTCTGGCCGGGACGTGTGGCTTCACTGCATGAATGTGGTGGAGCCACTGTACTTCACGTTGGTGATGAGGACCATCGGGGTCCATCAGCCGGCCGTACGGTTCCCTGCACCTGAGAAGGCGGGGGAACGGGTGACGAGGACGACCCGGGGACTCCGGGAGGCGTACGATTGGAGAGCGTGGAACGCCGAGCAGGTTGCCGACTGGGCTGTGCGAGGGCGAGTGGTGACTGCCCGGGCAGAGAGCGACAGCGCGTACTACACTGCATACGCTCGGCACTACCGGGACCAGGTGTTCCGAGGCGCCCACCGGCCGGTACGACTTCTAAACTTAAACCTTGTCTATTATCCTTATGAATGATGCACTGACACATGAATCTTTTAAATGTAGGTTGACCCTGCAGGACGAGTGGCAGAGTTGCAGGGACTCCTGCACTCCACCATCCGAGAGAGAGACGAGGCCCGGCAGGCCCTGGCCCTACTGGTGAGTTTTCTAGACCTTAGACTCTTTAAATTATGCAGTTCTATATGATTATGATTATGCCTATGACTGACCTGGAGTATTTGGATGCAGCGCGCCGAGGGTGCTCAGAGGGCGGGACCAGACGCTCCTTCTTCCTCTTCCGTCCAGACTCCAGCAGACCGAGCCGAGCGGGATGCGGACTTCACTCGGATGGTAGAGCGGGCCAAGGCGGCCGAGGTGGCACTCGTGGAGAGGGTACGCAACTCTAAACTTCCCCTTTGCTTATTTATGCTTATGAAATGTATGAAATGTGACCAACTGACAATGATGTGTGAATGCAGACGTCCGAGCTGTCCCGCCTAGGGGCGGAGTTGGAGCAGAGCCGAGTAGCGGCTAGGGAGGAGGCAGCCCGTGTGCGGGAGGAGGTGGCACTGAGCCAGCCAGCGGGCACGGTGGAGATGGCACTCCTTCGGCATGAGCTAGAGCGACTCCGGGTGGATGCGGCGGAGTTGGTGCGAGTTCGAGCGGAGCGGGATCGTGCTCTAATTGAGATGTCCGGGCTGAACGGAGAGTTGCGGGTTTTTAGAGAGATGAGCCGGCGATCGCACAGCGGGACTCCGAGTGGCAGTCACGGCACTCACGGCTCTGTGAGGAGTTTTTTTACGGGTTCCTCCGGCCAGCGGAGGAACGAGGAGGATGAGCGGCGCCGACGACATCAGCGTGACGAGGCAACCTCAGCGATGCCTCCTCCAAAGAGGCATGACGGTGAGGGGGACAGCGACGGGGGCCAGGGAGAGGGAGCTGCTTGACTTGTTGTACTGGGCCCGTCTTTTGTACATGGTGTGACATGATAGTGATGTGCCTATTCTTTTTTTTCTCGCTTGCTTTGTGGATGAATGTATGTATGGATGCATGAGTGGATGAAATGAGTTTGAGGAGTGTGCCTAGCCCGAGTGAGATGAGTGACGCACACGCCGACTTGAGTGAGATGAGTGACGCATGCGTCGACTTGAGTGAGATGAGTGACGCACGCGCCGACTTGAGTGAGATGAGTGACGCTCACGCCGACCTGAGTGAGATGAGTGACGCACACGTCGACTTGAGTGAGATGAGTGACGCTCACGCCGACCTGAGTGAGATGAGTGATGCACACGCCGATTGAGGCAGTAGCCTGATTGGGGGCAGAGTAAATGGGCGGTTCTCCCAAAGCCATCCGTAGAGAAGAGCGGTTTGCCAAAGACCGCTTAAATTGAGTTGGAACGGTTCAATATGAACCGTAAGAATATTTGAACGGCAGATTTTGGGCCGCACAAGTCACTGGGCTCGGGCTTCCTTAGGGAGAAGAACGGTTGATGATGGGCCGTATATGATATGGACGGTCTATCGTAACACCGTCCAAGCTAAGATCCTATTTGCTCGAAAGGGGACTCCCTGGAGAGTCCCCAGCCCGAGGGTAAGGCGCTTTGCACTTATCACAACCCTATCTAAACCCGTCCTAGACTTATCTGGGCCTAATCCTAAGAGGTTTAGGCTCCCTAATGAACCCTATAAGTAGTAGGGAGGCCTGAACTCTCAACTCACACATCCTCCCTTTCCCGAGGCCTAAAACCTTTGATTCTCGTCACCTCATCATGAAGAGGGCCTTTGATGGAAGTTCTGCGGAGGGTGCGTCGTTTGAAGGACCGCGGCCGGCTAGAAAGGAGCGAGGAGCGATTCAACGGCTAAGCTTGATTCCTCGACATCTCAGCGCCACCCCTATGAGAGAGGTGAGTTTGATCAGAATATGTTCAGATTTTCATCTCTCAACTTCCTCTTATATCTCCTTACACCCTTTGCCTTCTCCTTCTTCTCAGCTTCTCCCCGGCCCGAAACGCTTTTCTAGTTTAAAGTGGGTGGCTCCCATGGTTCGTGCATTGCCCCTCGGGGTGACTTACCTCCTCAAATACTGGCACCTACACTCCCTCTTAGTTCTAGGTCAGAATTACCCTAAGCTTTCTTTAGATTGGCATAGTATTTCTGCTCTGATGGAGACTTGGCACCCTCAGACCCATACTTTCTTCTTCCCATCTTTTGATGCCACTATCCTGTTAGAGGAGGTGGAGACGTATTTCGGGCTTCCTAGGTCCAAGGTGGGGGAGGAAGACTTGATATGCCACACCGTTGCCCCTATAGATCCAAAACTCATCCTAGGGGGGTTTATACCTGATAGCGGGGATGTTCGTACCTTTGTAGGCCCTCGCCACATTCAACTCCTTCCTCTGAGCCAGTGGGTAGTGGAGCATTGCAAGAATAAGTGTGGGTGGGTTGAGGCCATAGCCAAAGCTGCATCCATCTGTCTCTGCGGGGCCATCATTTTCCCTTCAGCCGACCACGTCCTGGAGATCCCCTTACTCAGCACCATCAGTGGCCTTTGGCGGGGACTTTCCATTTCTCAGGCCGTCTTAGCTTATTTGTACGAGGGTCTTACTTCAGCAGCCTTAGGAGGTCCTCTCTTTGGTTCGATGATCCTATTGGAGTGCTGGATAGGAGTTAGGATGAAGTTCACCCCGAGGGAGGATATCACTTCAGTCAGCCGGATCTTTGGGAGCCATCCCCTTTACTTCATAGGAGGCGCTTTCAGGTTTTCTCCACAGGTTGAGTGCAGGACGGCTGAGCTGAAGACCAGCGACGAGTGGCGCCCGTACATCAACAGGCTGCCCTTGGATAGGTTTGTGATGCGCCCGGACTTCCTCCACGACACCACCATCATGCTACCGAGGAGAGCCGGCTTGGACTTGAGGCTCGTGAGCGACACTGCCTTAGCGATGTACAGCCCACACAGATGCTACCTGCAGATTGGACTACCCCGGACGATGCTACCTACGCTACCCCACCTTCCCATGCTACAGGCACGGAGGATCGGGACAGAGGAGGACGAGCAGGCGGTCAGGTGTGCGCTGATTATGTGGGAGGTGAGTAGGGTGCGTACCCTACCAGCAGAGGTTGAGGAGGCTCCAGAGATGCGACAGGCTTACCTTAGGGAGTTGAGAGAGATACGTCCTCGCGGGGATGCCCAGCGGCGGACCGAGTGATTTTCCTTTTGTTTTTATGATGATATGGCACGAGACTCTGTATCCAGACAGCTTGACATATGAAATGAATAAGATTTGATGAGATTGAGTTTGAGCTTTGTGATGTGATGGTGATGTGATGTGATTGCATAGGCCAAAACGAGGATTGAATAGTCACGTGGTCTCGAGCCAACTGCCCTTCCAACCTACCCCTGTACACATGCAAACATGAAATAGATTAAATCTATTTTAGGCTTAGCCCCCTGCCTATAGCAAGTTAGGGGTTGACCCTTTCTTGTTTTTTTGGTCAAGGGGTTGAGCCTTATTAAATAGGCGAATACCGAAATGCGAGAAATGCATATGAATGTGCGTCTTTTTCTTTTTGGAATGTTTGATTTTTGTTGGATTTTGAAAATACTCGATCTTTTTTTGGGTTTTGAAATATTCGATTTTTTTGGGTTTTTTGGAATATTCGATTTTTTTGGATTTTTTGAAATATTCGATTTTTTTGGGTTTTTGAAATATTTGATTTTTTTGGATTTTTTGAAATATTCGATTTTTTTGGGTTTTTTGGAATATTCGGTTTTTTTTTTGTTTTGAAATATTTGCTTATCTTTTTTTGGGTTTTGAAACCAGCTCGGGTCTCAATAGCAGGGACCTTCTCGTCTTGCTATGGACTTCCAAGGCTCAGCGCGTTCAGGAAGGGGGACCGCCCGTGATCGGAGTCAACTTTGCTCGACGGTGCTTCTGCTGAGGCCATACCCGGGGTGGGATTCATTCCTTGGGAAAGTAAAAAAGATCATGTAGGGAGGCTGACGATGGGTATCGGGGTTTTTAGGGCTTGAGTTCTTTCCCGAGACACTCCCCTTTTTAAAGAATATGGTCTGTTGCGCCGGGGCTTTGCGTCCGTCATCGAACCTTTATCCGCCTTAGGCACGCATACGGCCGGGCTCATAACGTCCCGCGGGAAAACTGTACTGCCACTCTTGCCATGCCTAGTTGTATGCTTTCGGGGGAATTTTTGGGAGCTTCGAGCTTTGCGCTTTCGGCCTTATTTTTCGATTTTTGCCCTTTCCTTTCTTGTGTTTCCCCTTTTCTCTTTTTTTTTCATGCTTTGCGGAGTCAGGTCTTAACGGACTGCCCCTATTTGAGACCTCTTTTCATTGGGGAGTGTAGGTCAGTTCTCTCCCCCTTATTCACCACTTGCCCCTATCCTCAGCCGAGAGAGAGGAAATACAAGGATTTTCATCCATTCTGAGCATGGCCAAGGAGAAACGGTGTCAGGCAGCACGAGAGACTGCCGAACCACGGGCGACCGTGTAGTGTGTGATGTGCTGGACCTGGGTCCTCCTTTTGCCATACGGTGGGGTATTCCCTGCCATTGAGCCGTTCGCTGGATTTTGATTTTTAAGGATAAAAACGTTTTAAATACAGCCCATTCCACGGGTTCGGCAATTCTTCACCCTCCGCGTTAATTAGACGATACGCATTGCCCGGATAAGCTTCTTTTATTACGAAGGGCCCTTCCCAGTTGGGTTGCAGCTTAGACCTGGGGCCTGCTGACCTGATGAATTTGCGTTTCAAAACCATATTACCCACTTGAAATTTCCTTTCAATGACCTTCTTTTGAAAATATCGCGAGACACGCTTTTGATATACTGAAACATGATTGGCCGCATTCAACCTCTTCTCGTCTAAGAGTTCCAGTTGGACTAGCAACGCCTCTCGACGTTCGTCAAGATTAAGTTCCTTATCCAGCTGCACCCTTAGGGAAGGGATCAGAATTTCATACGGGAGCACCACTTCCATTCCATAGGTGAGGGCAAAGGGAGTCTGCCCTGTGGGAGTGCGGACGGAGGTGCGGTAAGCCCATAGAGCTTCTATCAATTTGTCGGCCCAATCAGCAAATTTATGGGATTCACATGTTTTCTTGATAATTTTAAGAATGGTTTTATTTGTGGCCTCAGCCTGGCCATTACCTTGGGGGTAGTATGGTGATGAATGATGCAAAACTATATTGAATTTCTTACAGAGGTCTTGGAGTTCTTGTGAGATGAACTGAGGCCCGTTGTCGGTGACGATGTCGCTTGGCACCCCGAACCACGAGATAATGTTCTTCATGATGAAGCGGCATACTGTGGTGGCTTTGATTTCTGCATAAGCTTCAGCTTCAGCCCACTTGGTAAAGTACTCCGTAGCCGTCAGAATGAAGGATTTCTGTTTAACAGCAGAATTCGGATCACCGAGGGGTCCGATGATATCAAATGCCCACATAGCAAATGGCCAGGGAGCCGTAATAGGATGAAGAGAAGAGGCCAGGGCATGGATTTTGTCGGCATGGATTTGGCACTGAAGACACCTACGGACATAGGTGGAGCAATCTTCTTCTAGGGTTGGCCAGTAACAGCCCTGCCTAAGAATCTTCTTTGCCAACGCTTGTCCGTTCACATGCCCTCCACACTCGCTAGAGTGGGCTGCTTCCACGACTTTCCAAGCTTCTTCGTCATCTAGGCATCTCATTAGAACTCCATTCAGAGCCCGCCTTTACAATTCACCTGCGATGATCATGTATCTTACGGCGACTCTTCTAATGGCTCTTCGCTGCTCAGCATTGGCCGTTTCCGGAAATGTACCATCCTTGCAGTATTGTTCTATCTCATAAAACCACGGCAGCTCTTCTTCTTCAATGATCTCCTCGAGCTCAGTCAATGAAACTTCTTTTGTCTCCTCCCTTTCTATTTTCTTCTCTACGGACATTCTAAGATTGTTGAACCAGGGATCCTGAAGAGA
This sequence comes from Amorphophallus konjac, assembly GCA_022559845.1. NCBI lineage: Eukaryota > Viridiplantae > Streptophyta > Magnoliopsida > Alismatales > Araceae > Amorphophallus > Amorphophallus konjac. Next base: position 159,392,987 of record CM040121.1, read on the forward strand.
AGGAACATCTAGTCTTTGGACCACAATGGTCTCAGTGGCGCGACTCAGGGGAAGTGATAGGGAAGAGGCGAGCGATGCAAGGGCATCAGCCAAGATATTCTGAGAACGAGGAGTGTGAATATAGACGAGTTTCCTGAATTGCCTGGCCAAGAGCGTGACCAAATCCTGGTAGGGTTTGAGCTTAGGGTCGCGGGTGCGGTAAGTCGCCAAAACTTGCCGCAGCAGCAGCTGAGAGTCTCCTATGATATTAAGGTATCGCGCGCCCAAGATGTAGGCGTGCTTCAGACCGGCAAGGAGAGACTCATACTCGGCTATATTGTTGGTGGCGGGAAATGAGAGTTGATATGCCACGGGGATGGTTACCCCTTCTGGAGTAAGGAGGACGGCGCCGACTCCGCTGCCCTGGGAATTAAGGGCACCGTCGAAATGAAGAGACCAGAAAGGACGATGAGTGATCACTGCCAGGTGTTCACCGGGGAATTCATCCTGGATGGAATCAGTGCGAGGGATAGGAGAATGAGCCAGGTGCTCGGCAATAGCATATCCCTTGATTACTTTCTGCACGATGAAGGTGATGTCGAACTGGGAAAGAAAGCTTTGCCAGCGAGCTAGCCGATTAGAAAGGACCGGCTTTTCCAACAATAACGAATGGGGTCCATTCTAGAGATGAGCCTAACCTCGTGGGCAAGAAAATAGTGTTTAAGCTTCTGCGCTACCCACACTAGTGCTGCACAGGTTTTCTTCATAGCAGTGTACTTGGATTCAGTGAGATTAAATAACCTTGAGAGATAGTACGCCGCCCTTTCCCTTCCTTCATCGTCTACCTGTGCCAAAATAGCTCCTAGGGAGTCCTCAATTACAGAAATGTACAAGATCAGGGGTTTCCCGGGGACGGGTGGTTGTAGAACCGGGGGATTAGAGAGATAAACCTTGAGTTCCTCATAGGCCTTCTGACATTGTTCATTCCATTCAAATTTCACGCCTGCCTTTAGTAATTCATAAAACGGGCGGCATCTTTGCGAATGCTGAGATATGAATCTCCTGATAAATTGCAAGTGCCCGATCAAACCTCGAAGCTTAATGATGTTCTTCGGCGGCGGCATTTCCATGACGGCCTTTGCCTTGTTTGGATCGATCTGAATCCCCCTTTTACTAACTATAAACCTGAGCAATTTCCCTGATGCAACTCCGAACACACATTTCTTTGTATTCATCTTTAACTTGTATTCCCTAGCCCTTTGCAACACCTTGGCTAGAATGGCGGGGTGCTCTTCTTGTGACCTCGATTTGACTAAAATATCATCCACATAAGCTTCTAAATAAACGTGCATCATATCGTGGAAGATAGCCATCATCGCTCTTTGGTAGGTGGCACCTGCATTTTTCAACCCAAATGGCATAACGACGTAGCAGTATGTGCCCCAAGGTGTGATGAACGAGGTCTTTTCTTGATCCTCCGGAGCCAGAAGGATTTGGTTATACCCCGAGTAACCATCCATGAAGGAGAGGGCTTCGTACCCAGCTGTATTATCGACCAAGACATCGATGTGAGGAAGTGGAAAATCATCTTTCGGACATGCCTTGTTTAAGTCCCTGAAGTCAATACAAATTTGAATTTTACCATCCTTCTTCATTACCGGGACTATGTTTGCCACCCACTGTGGGTACAGCACAACTCTAATGAACCTGGCCTTATGCAATTTATCGACTTCTTCCTTAATCCTCAAGGCCATTTGTGGGTGGAATCTCCTTGCTTTCTGTTTAACGGGCGTTGCCCCTGGTTTGAGAATCAGCCTGTGTTCGACCAAGGCGGGGTCAAGGCCCGGCATGTCTTCGTAGGACCAGGCGAAAGAATCGTTGTACTCCCTCAAGACTTTGACAAGTTCCTCTTCGACTTGAGGAGGGAGATTGGTGGAAATAAGTATGGTCCTGGGGTCCTCTCCTGTTCCGAGGTTAATTTCCTTAGTGGATTCATCCACTGCTACGGAAGGCTCGTCGAACTTCTTCAAGCCTTGGGCATATAGGTCAGTAGTGTCATCCATTTCATCTTCCTCATCATCAGCTGGGTCTTTCTCATTCATAATTTCATATACTCCTAATCCATCATTGCTCCATACCTCCTCAATTCCCTCATCATCTTCCAGGACAATCGCGGTCTCCACAAATTCCGAACACTTCAACAGAGCATGACATCTCCCAGCCAAATCTTGTAGGAACCTATCGGGGACGGTTTTGGGAGGGCGCGTTACGGCGGGTGCCGTAGACATGGATGGGCTGACAAAACTTGAACTAGACTCTACCCTGACTGACTCAACCATCCTAGAAGACTCTGTACACTGTACATCTAATCTAGGGGAGAAGAAATCTACCGGAAAAGAAACAGGGGTCTCGTGCCCCTGGGAATCTGGGTAGAACATAGCGTAATCTTCCATGGAGACCTCCGTTTTGAAATTGGCATTTTTTTTTGGAGGCCGGAGGTGATCACGCAGCAGGAGGAAGAAGACGGAGGAGGAGGAAGCTGCATGGGGAACAATTCCGGGAAGATGCAGTCAAAGAAAGGATCAGAAGACTTAAACCACATTTCATGGATCTGAGCTCCTGGGGGAGGAGGAGTGAACAGAGTTGATAGATCAATGGGCGGGCAGCGCCCACAAGCACATGGAACGAATAGAATTTCGGGTCTCTCCGCAAAACACGGGTTGACCAGGAGTGGAGGGGAACGGGGAACAGAATCCAACCGTTGAAACCAGGAAGCAAGACGGGACGGGGACATAGAATAGGTAGTGACGGAGCTTCCCGTCTTCCGTGGCCCCTGGCGGGCCAATGGCATCGGAGGGCGCTTTACCAGCTGCGTCTCCTTCTTCTTTGGGTCACCCTCTTTTTCATAAAACATCCTTGTAAAGCAGTCAGAAAGGTCTTCCAAGTCACCGGCTAGCCCTTGCGGTGATGGTGGCGGATCGGCAACAGCACAAGCTTCGTCTATCTTTTCTTCAGGGCTGGATGGCGAGGACTTCAAGGTGCCGGGCTGCAACGGACCCTTCACAAAATGTTGCCGGTAATCCCAGGTCAACGGCCCAGAGTCCCCAAGCATCGACATGGAGGGATTCATGGTAGCCGAGGCCCCGGCGGCCCATCTTCCTTCCCTTGGGAACGGGGTTGGTTCGGCCCTGCAATTGTGCGCCGAGTCCTCGACCTAGCTGATAGCCCAATTTTAGAATTAGGTGCCACCCTTTGGAGTCTCTCATTTTGGGCTTAACCTTCACATTGATTGGTGCAGCGGTGGGCTTGCGTGATGCATATGCCCACGAATAGTTTAAGTCCATGACAGATAGAACAGACCTGTTACTCGACCACAGTGTGGGCAGAATCTTGGCCGCTATGGCGTCAATGTTTTGAACTGTGGAAACACTTTTCACCTTGACTACTTGCCCTTGGAATGGGAACTTCAGACACTGGTGGGCTGTCGAGGGGACGGCGTTCAAACTATTCAACCATGGACGACCCAGAATGGCTTTGAACATTGGGTCTATGTCCAACACATAAAATTCTACATCCATCACTAAGGGCCCTAGCTCGGCTTGCACAGTTACCACCCCGTGACAAGCACGTCTGGAGTTATCATATGCGGCTATCGTAGTTGGTGTCGGCTTGAGCATGTCCTCTGATATATTACAAGCACGAAGGGTACTCAATGGGCAGACATTTATTGACGCCCCTGTGTCCACAAGGGCAGATTCTACGGCTGTTTTGTTTAGAGAGATGGTGATACATAACGGCATCTGCCGTGCCTCAGGAGGTGCTAGCTCTAACTCAGCGAATACAATAGAGGGCCCCTTTGTGATTGTGGCCAAGACGGAGGGCAGGCTATCCACTGCCACATCTTCACTCACCATAACTTTCTGCAGGAAGGTCTTCAGGGCATCTTGATGGAGCGGCGACCTCTTGATCATCTCTAACACTGAGATTTTGGCCGGCATCCGGTCTAAGTGCTGCAATAAGTCATATCTTGTGCCTGGCACAGGGTCCATCTCTTCTGGCTCAATTGTAGGGGAGGAAACTGTAGGATTCGGTGCAGACGCACCTGAAGAAGGAAAAATTCTTTGGAAGGGACGCCCGCTCCGAAGGGCGCATTGTGATGCTGGCACGGCCTGGACTGGACCCCCGCTTGGCCTGGTGGGGTAGGTGAATGGCGTGGAAACGGAGGTGAGGATGACTGTAGTGGGTTTAATAGGCCCTGGTGGAGGCGAAATGGGTGAAGGGTTAAGCTTAGGGGAAATGATGGGAGGTATGGCGGGTGGTGGTGAAAGGACGGACGGAGCAGAGGGGAATGTAGCGGGCCTAAGAGGCGACGCGGAGGAAGTGACGAGTGGTGTGGCGGCCGGAACGGTGGGTCTAAGAATGGAGGGGATGGTAGGTGTGGGAGAGTAGTGGTGGTGTAAGGCCAAGAGATGGGCGGGGGTCTCATCATCAAACGTCCACCCAGCGTTGGGGGCTGGGCGCTGGACCATATTCACTTGTGCTGGGGCCGGTGCCGGCGGCGGCTGTTGTTGCTGAGGAGCGAGCTGATGTACTGGCATGGGATTTTGATGGATCCCGAGGTCTTGCTGCTGCGGTTGAGGTTGCTGTTGCTGCTGGGGTTGTTGCTGCTGCTGTTGCTGGGGCGCCGCCTGCTGCGGCCTGGCCTATCTCTGCCTCTGCTTGATATCCTCAATCAGCTGGTGCATCTGGGCCCAATCAATCCTCTGGCCCTCATGCAAATCATACACCAGGTCTCTGAACTGGTAGCATCACTCTATCGTGTGCCCGGGTTGCCGATGGAATATACAATATCGGGATTGGTCGGTAGCCGGATTCCAGTTCGGGCGTTCAGGAGGCAACTGAAGGTCACCAGTATACATTAGAGCAGAGAAGATATCTGGCAAGGTCTCCGGAAGAGGAGGGTAATGAGCCCTTTTTGGAACTGGTCGTGTAGAGCCATAGGCGGTGGGTGGAGGAACATTATTGTACTGCGGGGGCCGCTGAGGCTATTGGGGTGGCGGAGGTGCTTGTTGAGGGTATTGCGGGACTTGGAAGGTGGGCTGGGGAACTTGCGGAGCGGCATACTGGGGGTTGCGCTGAGGCGGTGGGAAGCGGGGTGGCGCGGCTTGTTGGGGGAATTGAACGGCCTGGACTTGCTCATTAATTTGTACTCCCTCAGTGACGGGGCCTTGGGTTCTTTTGGTGGCTTTGGGCTTCTGGGCCTCGAATAAAGAATGGATGGGGGAGTCCTTGAATTGGGTTTGAATAAACCTAGCTCTACTGTATAGCTGGTGCATGTTTGCGATATCATTCATTGCCAGAATATTTCTGAAAGTTGGTGTAGCATTAGAAATTAACAGCTTCACTTTTTCCTCTTCCGGGATCTGCCCGGGCACACGTGAGGCCATCTGCCTCTAGAGGTCTGCATAGGTTGCGAAGTCTTCTTCCGGCTTCATCTTTTCCGCCACTAGGTCAGTGAAAGAGTATTCGGGTCCAACCCGATCCTGAAATCTCTGTGTAAACCTCTCCTTGACTGTCTTGAAATTCTCGGCCTCCTCCATTGGCAAGGTGTAGAACCATTCCAGAGCGATCCCTTCCAGAGACCGACGGAACAAATAGGCCATCAAACGATCGTCTTGCTGGAATTGTGCCGATTCATATAAGAACTCCCGGACATGGATGAACGGGTTGCCATTCCCATCGTACTTACGGTACACGGGGAGCTCCGACTGGGAGGGAAAACGAATGTCCCTGAAGTTAGGGATAGGGACATCGGCAAGAGATTGCGGGCCGACCCGCTTGTGGAGGAGATCAATTTGTTGCTGCATAGCAGCCCATTTGTCGAGAATTTCCCGTTCCCGGGAAGGAGGAGAAGGAGCAAGAGGAGCAGTACCTGGATAGGCGGCCAAAGGATAAGCTGACGAAGGAGGCGGCCTGTAAGAGGGATAATGGGCTGAGGAAGGGCCCATGTCCGTATGAGCCAACTGGGCCGCCCCTGACTGTAACCTAGCGAAGTCCGCCGGGGCTATGAGGGCCTGAGGTGATGGAGAAATTGTAGGGTACGGCTCGAGATAGGGAACAGTGGGGATCGGGGATTTTCCTTTATCAAGTTGTTGATGGACCGATGTGGAAGCCTGGCCCATTTCTATATTGGGATAGCAAAGGGTCTGAGGGCGAATAGGAGTAAGGTCAATGGGAGCCACAGAGGTGGTCCCGACCACAGGAGATGAAGTGGCAACACTGGCCGTGGCATGAGCCGGAATTGAGGCCAGGGCATCGCCCCCTTGCAGAGCTTGTCTGATGAGATGGAGTTGGGTGGGGTCCAACTGGGCCATCATATCGAGGATCATACTGGCTGAATTCTGATTGGGCGGGTTTGAAAAAGAGGGTCGGGGACCCTCGCCAAGAGTGGTCGGGAGTGAAGGGGCCGTCCCCTCTCCTCCCTGTAAATGGGTGACCCTAGGTGGGTCCTCAAGGAGACCATGAGGAAGGGAGTCCTCGTGGGCCGAAGAGAAGTCGTACGACGACATGGAAGAAGAAGAATCAAACAAGGGGTTGGAGTAGGAATGGAAATAAGAGTCAACCCTAGGAGATGATCGTGGGGGCAGAAGGCAACCCCACATACACCAAGACACCTACGACTAGAACAAGCAACACTAATCAATCCGATCTACCAGGCAAGTAATAAGCATACAATGGAGTGAGATAAGAGCAGAATCACTCAGTAATACAATCAAGTTCTTAAAATGATGCTCGTCAGTTCCTTATATCTTTGGGTTTGAGTTTTAGTGGATTAATGAAAATACAAATTCTCTCGACCACTAGGTGCCTGATTGGGATGAGGAATGAGGAACTATGTGACTCTATCGGGACTTCTCACTCGCGGATGCAACCCTAGCCTAGGGTGGATACGGTACAACCTGCCCGGCGTCCGTGTGGGAATCCACGGTTCACGGGGGCTTACGGAGGTCCTCAGCAAGGTCCCTAGTCGACTCCAAGGAATATGGAGATGAGAGGAAACCCTACCTCGGTAGGAATGCAACTAATATGGGAAGATGTCGATGCTCCTATGCGCACCGGAGTGCATGCACAAACTAGCCTAGCAGCTATCAATCAATGAGCAAGTATACACATGAGTAATAAAGAGCATGGTGATGCAATGATAATAAGAGAGCAGGGGGGAGCCAATGAACAGCACCAGGAGCAATATATATCATGCGAAAACTAACCAAGATGAAATAAATGCACTGTGACAGGAGATGTGCGGTCCTCCTCTGATCGCTCTAAGTACACAGACGGTTAATATCCAGCCATAGTTGACGGGAAGAAAGCAAGGGAAATACCAGACAGACGGCCGATAGTCAACCGCTCACGTACTTGAACCGCCGCATCACAACCGCGTATCTGCCACCCAGAAAAGTACAGCGTACCTGTGCCTGGGAGCAGGACGGCTATGTGAAAGCCGCTCAAACAGATGGACGGCGTCCAGGGCACCGTCTATGACAGGAAAGGTCGGGGTAGCTGACTCTGATGGCAGCAGATGGATGGTGGGGTATCGACCGTGCGTGTCAGTAGGCGGCTCTGGATGAACCGTGTATACGCCAGAGGACAGAAACCGCATCCAACCTGTAAATCACTCCAAGAAGAAAACCTGGACAACAACTAAGAAGGGTCAGCAACTCAAAAGCACGATGGGCATTAGGTGTCCCACCGTGATCGCCACAAAAGGGATGTAGACATATATTTTCCTTCTCTCTCCCTTCACTAAGGGTCAAAGTGCATCAAGTGCGTGGAACAACGTGAGACGGGCAAACCACGAGAGTGAGAGAAAGAGAAGAAGACAGGGAACAACGAAGAGTACCGTGATCGCCACCAAGATGCCGTACGTGATAGACACGCCGTACCTTGGAATTGGAAAGTGGGGAGACACTCGCCTTAGTGCAGTGCTGAGGGATGAACGGTTCCCTTAGGACCGCCTGACGTTGAGCGGTCTTACGATAGACCGCCCTGGGACGCTGCGAAGGACGCGGGAGGAATTGCTGCAGCGGGATGGACGGCACTATGGGGACCGCGCTCCGAGGAAGAACGGCCATTGATGCACCGCACGTACCGTTGAACGGCCAGAGAGTAACCGCTCAATACCTTCACGCAGCAAGTTGAAAAGGGTTCGACCTCCACCCTCTCCGACCGGCCAGAGGGGATGGGCCTCGTGCTGACGAAGTGCTGACCTGCAAAACAAGGTGAAGACACAGAAGAAACACCCAGATTAGAACTAAATAACATAGTATGCGTTCAAACGAGAAGAATTAAGTATAAACAAATGAAAAGGGGAATACCTGGGGGGTTTTAAACCCCTAGGGCGACAAAAACTGGGTGGTTGTGTGCATGATAATGAGAAGGAGAGGGTACGTGGGGAAGAAACGATGCATGCAATGAAAGAAGGCGGCGAAAGCTACGGAACGAAAGAACTACGAAAACTGGGCTACTCCCTGAACCGGAGGCTCGTGCGGACGTAGAGAGCCTCCCTCCTTGGTGCTAGGTCGCTCAAAAATGCGGCAGGGCTTCGTCGTCGACCAAACTCTCCCCCCCTTTCGACGTCCGGCCATAGGGTCTATTTATAGAGCCTGGAAGGCCAGCCTCGAAATTGGGGTTTTTAGATATTTTTAGGTCGAGATTATAAAAGATAAATCATAGATATTATCATGGTCTCTTATCCAGTCGAAACGGCATCACAAATGGCTGATTATCCACGGAGAAATCGTTAAAACAAATCAGGGATAAAACCATGCATAAAAGGATAAAAATCTGTTAAAAACCCTCCATCGAAGGGATGAACGGTCTAACGATAGACCGTGCACAACTTGAACGGTTATGTTCAGACCGTTCAACCTGTCGGTGGAACTGGAATTAAATCAGATAATTAGCCCAATTATCACTCGAACAGACCGAAACGTCCGCCGTTGGACCCTGAACATATGAACGGTTGTATTGAGACCGTTTTAGTTTACGGCGGCACTAAACCGACCGTTTCACCCTGTCGGTGATAATTCGAATCATTTGGATAATTATCTGAGAAAATGGGCGCGCGTAGGACTCTGAGATATAGGCGGTTGGAATAGGCCCGTCCATGAGCTTGAACGGTCCTAATCACACCGCACAAAAGCCTGTCGGTGATTATTCAGAAAATGCTCAGAAATTAGCCAAAATGTATGAACGGTCAATATGCAACCGCCCATCGGCTGAACGGCTGAGGTTAAGCCGTTCATGCCCTTAGGCACTTGATTCTCGTAAAATACGTTCAATTGACCAAAGCCAAGGCCCATTAAGCCCTGAATCACCACATATTGCACCAAGGAGGGAGACGACCCATAAAATGAGCCCAAGACATGCCACAAAAAATGGCCCAATGAATGATGAACAACTCGAGGCATCAACTAATGGGAGTAAGAGAAACGGCTCGAATTATCGGTATAAAACGGGTGTCAACACCAGCACCATCGCACGGTGACCACGGTCGGAGAAGAAACGGACGCACCACCCATGGCCAAACACATGACCCAAAAGGAACACCAGACGAAAGGACAGATCGCGCTAGGGACCCCTAGCGCGACAGGGAAGAACGCGCTAGGACCCCCTAGCGCGACAAGACAGGTCGCGCTAGGGACCCCTAGCGCGACAAGGACGATCGCGCTAGGAACCCCTAGCGCGACAAGGCAGATCGCGCTAGGACCCCATAGCGCGACCGGAACCGCCCTACTATTCATCTTCTCCGATGAACGCGCCCCATCGGGGCAGCGCGACCATCAAGAACGCGCTACTGGAGTATAGCGTGTTCTCAGTCCGCGCCCGAAAACGGTGAAAACGCCTAAAAACTCCAACCACGCCCCCATGCCTCCACCGGAGAGGGGGAAATCAAGGGGAATGACCCCTAAGGACCCCTAGCATGCTTCTAAGCCATCAAAACATGAAATAGCGGGCTAAAACCATAGATCGGGCGAGCTCTCCCCAAATCATGGAAAACCCCAAACCCGCTCAAACAAGCCTCTCTCGGCCTCCCCGCGGCCTACAAATCACGGAAATGAATGGCAAGAGGCTAAGGAACGTCACCCTACCTCAATGGAGCGAATGCTCCGCCGAATCACCCGCGAATCGTGAAGAACGCTTGAAGCTTCACGAACTCCCCACGCTTCCCACGCTTGCCGCACGCCCACACGATCGCCTCGACGTCACCCACGTTCTCGTCACGTCGCACCGCCGCCGTCTGCAGCTGAAACGGTGGTCGCCGCGCTTGAACGGGAGAGAGGGAGAGAGAGGAGGGCGGCCACGGTTGGGGAAGGAAGGAGGAAGAAGAAGAAGAAAGAGAAGGAAGAAAAGAAAAAAAGAAAAGAAATGGGATTATATAGAAAATCCTAATTTTCGGAAAAATACTGAAAAATAGAAAAATACATTTCCGAAATCCTCGGAATGCACCGATCGCAACGGTACCACTCATGCCTGGGGGAACCGCCCGGTTCGCCAGCAGCGAGCTTCCGAAGAAAAAGCCGAAACACACACCGGGAATCGGAAAACACACGCGGAAAAGCTGCGGAACGCCTCCGGGCCTCCGAAACAACTCCGGATCGCGCCGATCCGAACACGAAAGATGTCCGAAATGAAATTTCGGACACAACGGAGCCGGACACTCCGAAAACTAGATCTGGGACCCACGAAGAAAGGATCCGAAAGGTTCGGGATATTACAATAGGCGTCCTTAGAATTTGGGGAGGTTGAAGGAATTGAGGCCTAGCCGCAGAATAACTTGCCTGTTGGGCCGGCATGGCCACAAGGGGTGTTGTTGGCCGTGAAGGAGTTTTGTGCAAGACCGCCTGGTCATTAACAACATGATGGCCACTCGCGACCGGAGGGGGGTTGGAAGATGAAGAGGGAACAACTTTCCCTTTCAAAGCGGCCTGAACTGCCTGCCGCTGGGAGTCATCCAATTGAGATAAAGCATGAATCAAATCATTGACATTGAATGATGGGGATGTGTTCCCTGATGCGTTTTGGTTGGAGGGTAAAGCTTGAGAAGAGGGTTCAACCTCATGAGTTGTGGTGTCGACCACATGAACTTGGGAATAATGTGCATGAGACGGGGGGTAGTTTCCCTCGTGGTAAATGGAATCCTGGAGGGGAACCTCATAAGATTGATTAAAAATATTCTCATCCATGTCATCATAGGAGTACCCGTAGCTTGTCATGTTGATGATTTTACCTGAGCGAAGTTGCATGTTCAAGAGGAGAGAAAGCTTATCTTGAAGGGATTACAACCACAATAATCACTCAATCTAATCAAGTTTATACAAAGAAGTTGTGATGAGCGCAAGTTTTTAGATTCAAGTTTGAGGTTAGGGTGAATTAAGTTGCAGCACAATCCACTCTTTTTGCAGTGTGAACCCTAGTTATGAATTTGAGTGTGATCTCCGGGTTAACTAGGTTCTTTCTCTCTCTTCACCAACGATCGGTTGTCTAAACTCCGGATACGTCAAGGTACAACCAGCCCGGCGTCCGTGAGGGAATCCACGTGTGCGGGGACTTACGGAGTTCTTGGAAAAGGAATTTCCGGTCCAAAGAGACGGAATGCTCAATGGAGGGTTATTCCAATTCCAAGAAAGGTGTATGGAATCCTAGTGTAGAGAGAGGAGATCTCTCAACCAAATGCCACAAAATGCATAATAATATGATCAGATCAAACAGGTATAATCAGATGATGAACATATAAATCAATCCAGCATGAATAGACAGAGCAAACCGGTTTCTGTAAACACACAGGTAAGAAGCGACTTAGCAGCAGTCGCTAAAAGCAAAAGAAACGATAGGGGGGCTGCCGCTAATCTGTGAAGTGCTGACCGACAGTGCAGAAGAAGCGCCTTGGTGTGAGGCGCTAATTGTGAAAAGGACGCCTCTGGCAGAGGGCGTCAAAAAAAAAAGGCAGTGCACAAGCTCAAAATAAAAGACGCCTTGATGTCAGGCGCTGCATTAACTGATGCGGGACGGAAGTGGGGGGTCTTCTTCTTTCTTCTGATCATAGTCGCGCTATACCCATTACGCGCGTTCTGGAGAACACGCTATATCGTTTACGCGCGTTCACAGACAGTAGCAGAACGAAGAACCTCGACGTTGGGGCTCCCGTGGATGACTCTAGGGGATCAAAACACAAGGGGACAACACACAGGAGGATAGAGAACACACGGGGGATGCTTAAAACGAAATCAAGCCAAGCAAATCCTATCTAGGATAACTTTTGTGAAGGTGGGTATGGGGGTGAACGGCAAGGGAAGGAGGGTGGACGTAGATGATGTTAGGGCCTTGAAGAGGCTTGGCTGGGGTCTCACACTCGAACCCATCGCAGGTACGGTGCAGCCGAGCTCCATCCAGATCGTAACAACACCTTTGGCGAAGATGGGGAGGTGGAATCGTGGTTGGAAGAAGATCAAAGCTCGAATGGAGCCTCACACTCGACCCCATCTCAGAGCCGATGCACCCGGGGCTTCGATCATCCTCCATTGAATGGGAATGGGAGAGGGTCAGGGGAATAGAATTGGGCCTCGCACACACAGAGGAACGGACGAAGGGGGTTTCCAAAGATTGGGAGGAATAGCCATGGGGCTACACTCAAGAACACTCATAGATTCATGCTTCAATTCATTGATTCATTGCTTAATCAAACGAAAGGGGTACATATATAGGGAAAGGGAAGACAAAACGATGCTAACACGTCGATTTACAACCATGGAAGACAGCTAACATCGAAGACTTTGAGGAATTCGGCGCCGGGAAGTTGGACTGGCTGCAACCACGTTTCTGTCTGAGATCGCGCTAGGGGAACCTAGCACCTTCTTCAGGTCGCGCTAGGGACCTATAGCGCCTTCTTCAAGATTGCGCTTGGGACCTATAGCGCCTTCATGTTTGGCCTGACAGCTTGCTCGATTTGCTTCGGCTTGACGGTTGGCTTGATTCCCATCAAAACCCCTCCACTTGGAAAGGTTCGTCCTTGAACCTCGTAGCTCAAGATCCCAGTCTGTGAGAACAGCCTGGTTCCCAAAGCTCTGATACCAAGTTGATGCGGGACGGAAGTGGGGGGTCTTCTTCTTTCTTCTGATCATAGTCGCGCTATACCCATTACGCGCGTTCTGGAGAACGCGCTATATCATTTACGCGCGTTCACAGACAGCAGCAGAACGAAGAACCTCGACGTTGGGGCTCCCGTGGATGACTCTAGGGGATCAAAACACAAGGGGACAACACACAGGAGGATAGAGAACACACGGGGGATGCTTAAAACGAAATCAAACCAAGCAAATCCTATCTAGGATAACTTTTGTGAAGGTGGGTGTGGGGGTGAACGGCAAGGGAAGGAGGGTGGACGTAGATGATGTTAGGGCCTTGAAGAGGCTTGGCTGGGGCCTCACACCCGAACCCATCGCAGGTACGGTGCAGCCGAGCTCCATCCAGATCGTAACAACACCTTTGGCGGAGATGGGGAGGTGGAATCGTGGTTGGAAGAAGATCAAAGCTCCGAATGGAGCCTCACACTCGACCCCGTCTCAGAGCCGATGCACCCGGGGCTTCGATCATCCTCCATTGAAGGGGAAAAGGAGAGGATCAAAGGGACAGAATTGGGCCTCGCACCCAGAGAGGGTCGGAGGAAGGGGGGTTTCCAAAGATTTGGAGGGATAGCCATGGGCTACACTCAAGAACACTCATACTTCGATTTCATTCATTCATTATATGCTTAATCAAACGAACGGGGTACATATATAGGGAAAGGGAAGACAAAACGATGCTAACACGTCGATTTACAACCATGGAAGACAGCTAACATCGAAGACTTTGAGGAATTCGGCGCCGGGAAGTTGGACTGGCTGCAACCACGTTTCTGCCTGAGATCGCGCTAGGGGAACCTAGCGCCTTCTTCAGGTCGCGCTAGGGACCTATAGCGCCTTCTTCAAAATTGCGCTTGGGACCTATAGCGCCTTCATGTTTGGCCTGGCAGCTTGCTCGATTGGCTTCGGCTTGACGGCTGGCTTGATTCCCATCAAAACCCCTCCACTTGGAAAGGTTCATCCTCGAACCTCGTAGCTCAAGATCCCAGTCTGTGAGAACAGCCTGGTTCCCTAAGCTCTGATACCAATTTGATGCGGGATGGAAGTGGGGGGTCTTCTTCTTTCTTCTGATCATAGTCGCGCTATACCCATTACGCGCGTTCTGGAGAACGCGCTATATCGTTTACGCGCGTTCACAAACAGCAGCAGAACGAAGAACCTCGACGTTGGTGCTCCCGTGGATGACTCTAGGGGATCAAAACACAAGGGGACAACACACAGGAGGATAGAGAACACACGGGGGATGCTTAAAACGAAATCAAACCAAGCAAATCCTATCTAGGATAACTTTTGTGAAGGTGGGTGTGGGGGTGAACGGCAAGGGAAGGAGGGTGGACGTAGATGATGTTAGGGCCTTGAAGAGGCTTGGCTGGGGCCTCACACCCGAACCCATCGCGGGTACGGTGCAGCCGAGCTCCATCCAGATCGTAACAACACCTTTGGCAGAGATGGGGAGGTGGAATCGTGGTTGGAAGAAGATCAAAGCTCCGAATGGAGCCTCACACTCGACCCCGTCTCAGAGCCGATGCACCCGGGGCTTCGATCATCCTCCATTGAAGGGGAATGGGAGAGGGTCAGGGGAATAGAATTGGGCCTCGCACCCACAGAGGAACGGACGAAGGGGGTTTCCAAAGATTGGGAGGAATAGCCATAGGGCTACACTCAAGAACACTCATAGATTCATGCTTCAATTCATTGATTCATTGCTTAATCAAACGAAAGGGGTACATATATAGGGAAAGGGAAGACAAAACGACGCTAACACGTCGATTTACAACCATGGAAGACAGCTAACATCGAAGACTTTGAGGAATTCGGCGTCGGGAAGTTGGACCGGCTGCAACCACGTTTCTGTCTAAGATCGCGCTAGGGGAACCTAGCGCCTTCTTCAGGTCGCGCTAGGGACCTATAGCGCCTTCTTCAAGATTGCGCTTGGGACCTATAGCGCCTTCATGTTTGGCCTGGCAGCTTGCTCGATTAGCTTCGGCTTGACGGCTGGCTTGATTCCCATTAAAACCCCTCCACTTGGAAAGGTTCATCCTCGAACCTCGTAGCTCAAGATCCCAGTCTGTGAGAACAGCCTGGTTCCCTAAGCTCTGATACCAATTTGATGCGGGACGGAAGTGGTGGGTCTTCTTCTTTCTTCTGATCATAGTCGCGATATACCCATTACGCGCGTTCTAGAGAACGCGCTATATCGTTTACGCGCGTTCATAGACAGCGGCAGAACGAAGAACCTCGACGTTGGGGCTCCCGTGGATGACTCTAGGGGATCAAAACACAAGGGGACAACACACAGGAGGATAGAGAACACACGGGGGATGCTTAAAATGAAATCAAACCAAGCAAATCCTATCTATGATAACTTTTGTGAAGGTGGGTGTGGGGGTGAACGGCAAGGGAAGGAGGGTGGACGTAGATGATGTTAGGGCCTTGAAGAGGCTTGGCTGGGGCCTCACACCCAAACCCATCACAGGTACGGTGCAGCCGAGCTCCATCCAGATCGTAACAACACCTTTGGCGGAGATGGGGAGGTGGAATCGTGGTTGGAAGAAGATCAAAGCTCCGAATGGAGCCTCACACTCGACCCCGTCTCAGAGCCGATGCACCCGGGGCTTCGATCATCCTCCATTGAAGGGGAATGGGAGAGGGTCAGGGGAATAGAATTGGGCCTCGCACCCACAGAGGAACGGACGAAGGGGGTTTCCAAAGATTGGGAGGAATAGCCATGGGGCTACACTCAAGAACACTCATAGATTCATGCTTCAATTCATTGATTCATTGCTTAATCAAATGAAAGGGGTACATATATAGGGAAAGGGAAGACAAAACGACGCTAACACGTCGATTTACAACCATGGAAGACAGCTAACATCGAAGACTTTGAGGAATTCGGCGTCGGGAAGTTGGACCGGCTGCAACCACGTTTCTGTCTGAGATCGCGCTAGGGGAACCTAGCGCTTTCTTCAGGTCGCGCTAGGGACCTATAGCGCCTTCTTCAAGATTGCGCTTGGGACCTATAGCACCTTCATGTTTGGCCTGGCAGCTTGCTCGATTGACTTCGGCTTGATGGCTGGCTTGATTCCCATCATTAACAAAGGACGCCCAGACCAAAGGGCGTGAATTCTCAGGGAGTGATAAACCAAATCAAGAGATATGATGAATAGCGCCTTTGTAGAAGGCGTTAAATAACAGAAAGATGCCTTGGGAAAAGGTGTTAAATTATGAAAAACCCCTTGAGGGAAGGCGTTAAATAAGAAAACAGCAGCGATGTTCACAAACTGGCTAATCCGCAGTGGACAATGGAGGGTGCCCGTGGGGCACAATGGAGGGGTACCATGGGTACCAAAGGGAGGGGCACACGTGGGTGCCAATAGGAAAGGGCACACGTGGGTGCCAATAGGAGGGGATAATCAAAAGAAAAACAGTGGAAGTCCCACCGTGATCGCCAATTTGTGAACACCTAAAGAAGAAGATGTTACGCCGACCAAAGCTAAATAAAAGGGGGGCAAGAGATTGCTGTATGGAGGGTGATCGCCAGAGGGGTTACCTCAAAAAAAGGAAGGAAATTGATCACGAATACCTGTTGAGAAAAGGGATGCGGGATGATTGTGGATTTCTTCCTCCTCCTTCTACTGGCCGGCCGATGAAGGGGGTTTCTCTCTTTGATTACCCTTAAACAAATCACAAACAACCAAAGAAAAAAAATAGGATTAGCCAAAGTGTAGTATCAATCCTCAAATAGAATAAGATGATGAAGTATGAGCATAAAGGATGCACCTTTTGGTTTCTTTAAAACCCCTAAAGAATCAAGGAGAGGAGATGTGATGCAAAGCTAATGCAAACGTTAAAAAAAAAAGAACAATGTATGATGAACGAAGGAGGTGAGATGAGCTTTAAAAAACTAGTGCAAAAACAAATCCCTACTGTTCCTGACAACAGTAGAGGGAGAGAAACCGACGATGGCCGTGGGATGCTGCATGTATCCGAAAGGAGGAAGAAGCATCAAACAGCAACAATATGTTTCTATAAAAAAAACAAACTCTCTGCTTAACCTGCTGCTTCTCTCTTTTTTTTTATCTCGGCTCCGCTCTTCTCTGCTTCTAACTCCTTCTAACCTCTCCTAACTCTTTCTAACCTCTCGCGTGAGCTCAACCCAGGGGGCTATTTATAGGGTGCAAACACTGATTCAATGGGATAAGAACATGCAAGACTCATCTACGGCAAGGCCTCTACTTCCCCAATCGAACACAGCAGGACTCGGAAGGGTGGAAGACGACCCACGGAAAGGCGTTATTTGAAATTGACGACCTGGGCCAAGGCGTTAATTAAAATCACGACTGGGACAAAGGCGTTAATTCATGGATTTAATTTTAGTAATGAAAACATTCTTTATTTGAAAATGATGAAGAGACGCCTGAGGGAGAGGCGTTAATTCAAAACACGACCCATGGAGGGACGTTAATTCTTATTTTCCAATTTTGAGTAGGATTTGTAAAAGTCCAGAAATTGACGCCTTTTGGATCAGTCGTCCTTTCTTTGAGAAACGTCCCGGCCCAAGCCGTTATTTAAAACACGCCCTACGTAGAGTCGTGAATTACAAAAATAATTAGAAAATGGCCTAAAAACACACAAAAATAGAAAAACTTCATATTATGGAAATATTGAAGTTCACTTTGGGGTGTTAATATGGTGACATGAGATTTAATCAACATAGTATCAATTTTGGCGTGTCTACTCCTGGGGTCGAACTAGCTAACCCTAATAGCTCATGGCCAAGGTGGGAGATTGTACTAGGTCATGCTAGAGCGTGGATCGAGGAGAAAGGAGCGAGGTCTAGGCGTTCGAGTTGTTCTTCCCTTTTCTTCCTTAAATCCGGCTCAAAGGTAGGTGTTTTCTCAGGCCCAATGTAATTAATCAAGTTAATAGGCTCTCATGCATGTCTAGTTAGTTCTTGCATAGTTTTCCCCAATTTTTATCACCTACATAGCATGTATTTTGAACTTCATGATCGAGGTATCGTCGTTTAGGATTTTCCCCGCGGGAGCAAGTTTCTATTCAAGATCGCAGCCTTAACAGTGACTGCATCCCTGATCGCAATGCCTCGATAGACCGCGTTCTTAAAATATTTACTATTAGTTATTGAATATTTATGGTACTGATCGTGGTTCTCAAAACGACCATGTGTTTATGATCTTGGCCCCTGTAGTGACTGCATTTTGTCTGGGGTTCGCCTGAAAATCTAATTTTCCAGCATGTCAGGTCTGCAAGTTTTGGGAGTCCAAATATCATGTTTTCTGTATGCATGCCATCTAACCAACACACTAGATAGGTAATTTATATGAAGCTATGAATTAACATCTTAAAAGCTCTTTATTGATCTTATAAATCCTTCCCATGATTAATGCTACTCTCTTGCACTTGTCCATATTGCTCTGTTCATTCCTAACATTTATTCTAGCATGTCTAAAATACTTAGATAATTGATAATTAATCAGGTTATTTCTTGTTAACCCTCCAAATTATTGGTTTATATTAGATATTTATTGATTTGATTGTTATTGTGATTTAAAGATCATGTCACTCCCGTGATATGCATCTACTGCACTATTGGTTTCTAATTCTCATTGGATAGCCCATCTTGATGAAGTTAGAACCCTCCGTCAGATACGCCTTCCGTCGGACTGGAACTTATTCATTAAGGCCTACTCTGCGAGCCTTGGATTCCCATAAGGACGTCGAGCTGGTTGTACTATAAAAATCCTGAAATCCCTTGAAATCTCTTCCTACTGGTGTGAGACGGGGTTCAATTGGCCTTTGGAAGGATAGAATTCGATTTTGCCAGAGTTATGTTCTGTCTGTCCAAATGCGACCTACCCAGAGATCGCTTTCAGCTTCTATTTGTGAAAGTGGTTGACCCAGAGACCACTTTCATGTGAAATCATCTATCCAAAATGCGGCCGTAACCCTAATTGCGTTAGCCTGTTCGCAATGCGTACCCTTACTGCGTTCTTTTTAAACTGCGTCTATCTCCTGCTCTCGATCGTCTATCTTCTTAACGCGGCTCTTGTCCTGACTATGTTCTCTTGAAGGCGGCCCTGTGACCTACCGCGTTCAACCCAGGATTATGAAATATGCTCGTTCATTGATTTCATTTTTATTAAGGTTTTACAAGCCCAATATTGACGATTTTGATGCATTTTAACCGATTCATTGGTCTGATTGTCATCCTTATAAGCTTATGTCTTATGGTTCCCTCAGGAAATTCAATTTATTTGATATCCTAAAGTTCTATGCTTAGTTCCCTATTCAATGATATTTTTGACAGAACTTGCAATTGTAATACCCTATAGATCACTTGATTCATTTCATATTATTGGAATATGACTTGCCTTGGATTCATTTGTCCATTATTTATTGAATGAAAATTGTCTAGAAACTTAAATGGGACTTCAGTCCAACAACCCCAATACCTATGCATATAAGGACCATGTCTGGTCTTAGGAGGAGCACCCGAAATACTCATAACCATGAGAGTCATATGACTTGTGGTGTGACATTGCACCAGAATGAAATGCAAGATTGGTCTAGACATTTCACTTACATACATTGACTATTGAATGATTGAATATGAATGAATGAATGATTGATTGATATGATATTAATGTCCTTGGCCCGAAAGGGTAATCATGTTGTTGGAACTCTAATGCTATTTGGCTAATTCCATGGTTATGTTCATTTGCACCACTCATTTATTGATATACAATGATATCTTGTTATTGGCTTGTATTGGGATCCATTCCCTTCATTTTGATCTTCATGCCTTTCCTGAGAATTTGAATTTCCATGATTGATCTATATTCTTCCATTTGATTCATTATTCTCATCGATCACGTCTCTGATCTTGATTATAGTCTCTCGGCTTTGTTAATGGAATTGCATCAAACCATCATATAGTACTTCTGTACATTGTAAAATGATAATTACTTATATTTATGCCTGGTTAAAGAGATGTAATTCCTACTGAGCATCTTGCTCACCTAGTTTCTTTTAACATTTTTCAAGTAATAATGAAGAAGCTATTCGCTCAATGGGGAGGGGAAAGTGTGACCGAGTGTTTCCAGAGTATAGAAGACCGTGTACTTTCATTTCTTGAGTCTAGATTAGAAGTGGAGAGTCTTGAAATTGTGTTTTCCTTTCTTTTTGAGACTTAGAATTGTAATTTGAGTCAAGAAATTGTAATAAATTCTTTTATTATGAATAAAATGATATTTTTGTCAAATTTGGTCTCAATTGTGTCTCTTAGAGTTGTCTATTGTATTGTTGGTTTTCTAGCGCTCTGATTGACATGACTGTTTACTGTCACATTCTGAGCAATTTTCGCTGCTACTAATTCAGGGCGTGACAAAAAGTCTTCATAAGAAGATCTCTGTAATAATGAAGAATCCTTAAAATTCTTCTAAATGTAAGATAGTCGTAAGACTATTCACATAGGCGTTGCAAACTTAGATTAAGTCCACGCAAGCACTGTAGAATTCAACTATGTTTCACTTAGTCGCTTAACATAGGCACAATAAAATTCACATAGGCGCAATAATGCTTACATATGCACATGAATTTACTTAGGCAATCACATTGGCGCAGAAATTCACATAGGCACTCACATAGGTGCATAAATTCATTTAGACACATAAAATTCAAATAGGCGTTCACATGGGCGCAAAAACTCATATATGTGTACTAAAACTTTAACACAGTCGAAATACTTAAAAGCTAAGTTGACTTAGTCGCTGGACTTAGCTGCCTATCTTAACATAGCTGACTATCTTCAAGTCACATAGGCGCAGGAAATGAAAGTAGCATAATCGAAGAACTTAAAGCTAAGTTGACTTAGTCGTTTAACATAGTCGACTATGTTGAACATAATTGACTATCTTCAGTCACATAGGCACACTTCCATCGCCTATCATGACTTCCCCTATCTGCAGATAGCACTTAACATAGGCGCATCCCATCACCTATCTCATAAACATAGGCGCACAGATAATTGACTATCTCATTCTTCAAATGCCTATCTATTAAACATAGTCGCTGGGATATTAGCTATCCCAATAATAAAATAGTTGGTTTAAACAATCGCCTATCTGAACATAGTCGAACTGTAGTAATAGTAGCTATCTCATCTTTACTTCGACTATCTAACACTTAAACTGTCACATAGTCGCATGAATTATCAGGTATCTCAAAGGATTTATGATAGCTGTAGAATCAAATCTGACTATGTCTAAAATATATTAGTCGATCATTCAAACTAAAATTAACTCCTAAATCGACTTTATCAAACAAAAGGTAAAAATAGTCAAATGACTATCGGTCCTTAGTTGCAAGAAATATCAACTATCTGAAAGATCAAGACATTCTTATAAAAATGATAGCTGAAGTTCAATATTCATGTTAAACGTAGTTGTTGTTGTAAAAGAAATTTCATTTCCTAAACGACTAAGACAATAGTTAAAGCGACTATCATCACTGAGATTCAAAATTCAAACACATTATATTTTGCTATATGAGACATTAAATGCTACATGTGCATTATGTAAACGTACACATACTCTGTTTCATTTCTTGTGAAATATATCTGACCAAAGACCTAGCAAGATCAATATCTTTAACTCTATTTCAAGAAGTAACAAACTGGAAAGCTACTGCCAGAGTAGTAGGTACAAATGCGTGTGTCGACTTTAGCAGAAAGAAGGGAATATTCTATGCAGTCATTCTTGACTTTATCTTTTCATAGAATAAACAAACTTCTGCAATGTGATAGCTCTAGGAAAAAGGAGCACTCTCAGAAAAGTAGTCTGCTACAGATACAACTGTGTAAGGAAGATCTTCAAGAGAAAAGTAGGAAGTCAACGAAGCTATCCTAGGAAGTATATGCCCCTATCTTTTCATTCAAAAGAGCGCTTTAATTCTAAGACAGAAAAGATCTCTCTGCAGACAGCTACACGCTATAGGTAGAAATAGGGTAGCACTCCAATGAATTCAATGATGTGTCTAACGAATACCTAGATGAATCTAAACAATCGTCAGGATGTATACGATCATCAAGATGTATCTAACGGAACCATCCTCACAAAGAGCTATAAATACATGTTATGGTTGAACAAGAAAAGTCTATCTCTCTCAAAGTGAGCCTTGGGTGAGCATATTTATAGATACATCATTTATCTAAGGAGCAATATAATGCACAAAGGAGTGAGCATACCAAGCACTACATCTAGTGAACTCCAGCCAGTAAAAGCATGAAGCCTAGTGTTAAGTGAAAAGCAAAACCAGCTTCCTCCTCAACCACAACTACGACATGCTGAAATAAAGAAGAATCAGAAGCATCTTCCAACTGTAGCAATATCTTTAGATTTCTTACAAGGGTCTTATGTAATACCTTGGATCCTTTGGATCGGAATCGGAGAGCTTTCGGAGCGCTTTTGCGGGTCCCCGATCGTGTTTTACGATCCACTCGAATTTTTTCCCAGTATAGCTTACGGAACCCCGTGGAGAGTGAACTGTTGAGTTTAGAGACTCCAAGATGCAGCATGTGCATTGTGCTCTTTCCGAGGATCGCGGAGGCTGTTTTTTCATATTTTTTTAATTTTATGGAATCTCGGGCCAAAAATCATATTTCAGAAATATTCATAATTTCTTTATTTTCTTTTCTTTTTAGACCCTCACCCTCTCTCCTCTCTCCTCTCACTGTTCCCTCACTCTCTCCCTCCGCTCTCTCTCCTCTCTTCTCCTCTCCCCCGGGCGCGCGACTATGGCGGAGGTGGATGAGGTGGTGATGCTGTGGAGACGACCAGGAGCGTGATGGTGCGAGGAATGGAGCGTGGCGTTGGCGCGATCCCATTCCGTGGATTCAAAGTGTTGGCGGCTTCGTGTGATGGTTTCGGCATGGTTTGGCCGTTTCGGAGCGCGAGATCTTCGGTGGAGGTAGGGGGTTGGATACTTTACATGTTTCCTGCATTCCCTCGCGATTTCAAGCCGATAGGCATGAGTTTGAGTGGGTTTTTCCATGTTTGGGTGAAATGCATATTTCGGGGGTGTGAGCTGAAATCGTCGTTCCAAGCGATGGTTTCTAGTTTAAATGATATAATTTGAATCCCTAGAATGTCGGGATTCTATTCCCGTCAATTTGGTTCCATTTGCTCGTGATTTGGGGCCGATATGAGGCCGGATGCCCACGTGAGTCATTTTGGGTTGATTTGTGAAAATCGCCCGTTTGATTGCCATTTTGTGGTTTGTTTGGCCCCTTCCGGCTTGTGGAAGGTTGGCATCGTGCCTATGGATGTTTCCTCATTATTTTGGGATGATTGGGGCATGGAAAGATCAGGTTTTGTGACGTTTTACGATTTTCGCACCGTAACAAGAACGCGCCCAGGATGTAAGTCGCATTTACCACTGAACATGCAACAACCAAGCACCGTGTCTCGTGAAAGAAGATGAACAGTAGGGCGGTTTGGAACGCGACCTAGATGATGGCCGTGATCCTATGTGAACGCGACCTAGAAGGAGGCTGCGTCTACGTGTTATCGCGCCCGAGGTGTTGGCCGCGACTATTATCGCAACCCAGGTGAGCACCGTGACTTTGTGTCATCGCGATGTGTGTTTGTACCGCGTCATGTGTGATTGCGACGCATGTCTTTACCGCGTCTATGGATTATCGCGACCCAAGTGACGATCGCGATCATGTGATCGAGGCCTCAGGGTCGATAGCGATCTGGCTACGGCTGTGAGTCGACTTGCCCTATTCTATTGTGCTCGTTTTTGCCCTGTGAATGTCTCAGATACCTCGTGGGTTCCGTGACTATGTCATTGGATGTCCGGAAGTGCTGCAGTACTTCGTATGGCATGCCCGTGTTTTTAGAGGGCCCAGATGATGTTTGTCTTTTAAGTGTTCCTTTAGCGTTGGTTTGGCTTCCGGTTGGTTTGACTTCGACCCTTTGGTTAGCCCATTATTCCGTGGATGTCTTGGACATCCTATGAGGGCTGTGACCGTGATATAGAGTGTTTGGAAGTGCCGTAATATCGAGTAGTGTGCCGTATTGTTTCGAGAGTCATTATTGATCTCCGGTCAACCCAGTTGTGACCCAGTGGTTGACACATGACCTCGTGAGTGTCTCAGCTATCCCGTTGGGATCGAGACTATGTTTTGGGACGCTCGGAGGTATCGTCTTATCTCGATTTGCATGCCAATGTGGTCTGAGAGCTCAAGTGATCCCTCATGTTCCGTGTTTTCCTGTTATGCGGAGTTGTGAGTCCGTTGAGCGGCCTAGGGGCTAAGGACTTTCAATTGATATGGATCCGACTGTTATGTGCTGCTTCCATGTTGTTTGACCGTGGTTTTGGCTTAGAGACTGGGCTGATTGGCGGCTTATTACCACTTGATGCGACGATCTTGACCCAGGTCTTGTGACTCAAGGATCGTTGTGTTAGCAGGTCTAGTTTGTTATCTTGAGTCTGGCGGCTGTATGCTGCCTAGTGTCCTAAGTACTTGCGATAGGTGCGTGCTTAGCATGTCCGTACTTCGGTGTTTTGAGTCTTCGTGTCTAGTGAGCAACAACTAGTCGTAGCCTGATGACACTTTCGTGTGTCGGCCCACCTGGGAGTGGTGGCGGGGCAGTTCCCGATAGAGACAGTTTTTAGACTGGTTGCCGTAGGCCCCTTTGTCTAGCTGTTAGAGTCCGATGGGAGGGGAAAACCAGCTAGAGGCCTGACTCAAGACATTGAGCTTGTGTGTGCACACGTGGTCAGGGGCGTTGGACCAGCGCCGACGGGCGTGACCATGACTAGTCACTCGTTACTGTTGTTCCTTAGTTACTTGTTCGGTGTCTCTATTACCACTTTAGAGACGAGTGGGAGACACCTGAGGCATAGTGTAAGACGTCAGTGGACGCATCTGGCTTTTCTTCTAGTGAGGAGGTACTTCTGTCACACGACACATGATTCGTTGCTTGTGTGATCTAGAGTTGGGCTTTTGTCTCTGTGGATGAGCCTGCACGATAAGGATGTCGTGGTGTGTCCTAGCTGTATAGCTAGAGTTTCCTTGTATCGGTTCGGTGATTCCCGACCGTGAGTGCGAGGATCTGTGTTTTAACCGATAGGAGTAGCTTGCGGCTCAGCCGTGGTTTCTTCGACTATCGTCGTTACGGCTGTTCTCCTCTTTACTCTATATGTTCCTACTCCTACTTTTGTTGTTAGCTGTTTAGCACTGCTGTTACCTCTTTTGTTTTCGTGGTGGGGATCCGCAGTGTAATATCTTGGGTCTTTCGGATCTTTATCAGAGAGCTTTCGGATCGCTTTTGTGGGTCCTGAGTTGAGTTTTATGATCCACGCAGATTTTTCTCTCGTACTAGTTACGGAACCCTATTGTGAGTTTATTATTGCATTCATCGACTCGAGGATGCAACAGTTGCGTTGTGCTGCTTCCGAGGATCATTTAGACTGTTTTTCCGTATTTTTCTGAATTAGTGCATTTTCGGGCTGAAAATCGGATTTTACGAAAATTGCAAAATTCCTAATTTCCTTTCCTTTTTATTCTTTCTTTCTCCTTCCTCTCTCTTCACCGCCATCACTTCTCCTCTCTCGTTCTCTCTCCTCTCTTCTCCTCTCTCCGCGGGGCGCGCGACCGTGGCGAGATGGGCGAGGCAGGAACGTCGTGGAGTTGAACTGGTGTGTGATGGGGCAAAGAATGGAGCGTGGCATTGGCGCGATCTCTCGGTGGATTCAAAGCCAGCGTGACGGGCTCGTGAGATGGTTTTCGACGTGGTTTAGTCGTTTCGGCGTGCTAGAACTTCGGTGGAGGTAGAGAGATGGATGCCCTACTCCTATTCTACGTTTCCCCGTGATTTTGAGCAATACGGTGCGAGAATGAGTAGGTTTCACCTCGTTTTGGGTGAAAGCATGTTCGGGTGGTGTGAGCCGGGTTTGCCTTCTTAGGCGACGATTTTCAGTTTAATTAGTGTTGTTCAAACCCCTGGCATGTCTGCATTCCATTCCCGCTGATTTCATTGCGATTGGTTGTCATTTGGGACCGATATGAGCCCGGGAACCCATGCGACTCATTTTGGGTCGATTCGGTGGAATCGCCTGTTTCTTTTGTTTTTGGTGTCGTTTGGATCCCTTCCGATCTGTGGAAGGCATATATGGTCATTAGTGCTGTTTCCCCGTCGTTTAGACGTGATTGGGGCGTGGAAAGGCCGGGATCGACCATTCTTCTATTTTACCCGCCGTGACGCCTTAGCGGTTGTACCAATGACCGTCTGTGTCCCTCTAGCGGTCCAGTGGCGACCGTTTGGAGCTATGTTGGTTCAGGTCTTCGTGGTCACGCGATTGACCGTTTGCGTCGGCTAGCGGCCCAATGGAGGACCGCTAAGCTTCGTCCAGGGGTCCATTGTTAGACCGCTAGGAATGGTGTTTTTATCGGTTTGGCCAAGCGGTCACGCGATAGACCACAAGGCTGGCCTTGGCGGTTTAGTGTATGACCGCTAAGCGCCATTTATGTCGGTTCAAGGTTTTTTATGTCGGTTGGACTAGTGGTCCTAGCCCTGACCGTTTAGTGACCTTGGCGGCCCATTGGGTGGCCACTTAGGTAGTTTGACTGTTTAAGTCGATTCGGAGGTTGACTGGGTCTAGCGGTCAGGACCATGACCGCTACAGTCTCTTTGCGGCCCTGCGATAGACCGCATGCCCCTGTGTTTTTGTAGTTAGTTGGCTAGCGGACCTTTGGCTGACCGCTTGGTATTCCTGGCGGTCGGGCATGTGACCGTTTAGTCCCAATGTTCTGTTTTTCGTTGTTTTGGCCTCCATTTGTCTTGGCTTGACCTTGTGGTTTGCCCGCAGTCCCGTGGATATCTTGGATGTCCTATGAGGGCAGTGACCATGTTGTGAGGTGGCCGAGGAGTGCCATTATATTGAGTAGTGTTTCGTGATGTTTCAGAGTCATTATTGGTTTCTGGTCAATCCGGTGTGATCCAGTGGTTGACATGTGACCTCGTACGTGTCTTGTCTATCCTGTATGGATCGAGACATGATTTTGGATGCCTAGAGATGCTATCTTACCTCGATTTACGTGTCAATGTGTTTTGAGGGTCTTAGTGATCTCTCAGGTCTCCGTGTTTCATGTTATGCGGATGTGTGGATCCGGCTGTCCTGTGCCGTTTCCTTCATAAGTGTTTTACCGTGATTGGCTTAGGGATTAGGCTAATTGGCGGCTTATTACCGCTTTTGTGCGACGATCTTGACCCCGAGTTTTGTGACTCAAGGATCGTTGTGTCAGCAGGTCTAGTTGTTTGTCCTGAGTCTGGTGGCAGTCTGGTATGCTACCTTGTGTCTTGTGTTTGTGCTTCGTAGTACGTGTGATAGTGCGTGCTTAATTAGCTTGTCCGTACTTCAGCACTGATGTTTTGGAGTCTCTGTGTCTGGTGAGCCTCCACTAGTCGTAGCCCGATGACACTTTCCTGTGTGTCGGCCCACCTAGGAGTGGTGGCGGGGCGAGTTTTCGATATACGGTTTGTAGGCTAGTTTCCGTGGACTCCTTTGCCTTACAGTAGCGTCCTGCTGGGGGAGAAAACTAGCTAGAGGCCTGGCTCAAGGCATTGAGCTTGTGTTATGCACACGTGGTCAAGGGCATTTGGACGAGCACCGACGGGCGTGACCCTGACTAGTCACTCGTTGCTGAGGTGTTGTTGCTCCTCGTTACTTGGTCATGTTGGTCCTTGTACTTGGTACTATGGTTCCTTGTACCTGGTTCTGTGAGTATCTCAGTTACCGTCGTCTCAGTGTGTGGGAGATACCTGTGGCGCAGTGTAAGACGTCAGTGGACGCATCTGGCTGTTCTTTTAGTGAGGAGGTGCTTCTGTCACTTGACACATAACTCTTGTGACTTGTGTTTTCGTCATTGGTTTCCGAGTAGCCTGTGTGTGGCTTTACTCGAGGTCCAGTCTTGTGTAGCGTACACGACAGTGAGTTGTGTATGTTCGTGCCTTTGACTGTGTAGGTCTTTAGTAGGCTTTTACCTGTTTCGGTAGGCTTAGGCTTTTCACGATAGGGTTTCGTGATCTAACAATGGATCGGTAACGCCCGACTTTGTGAGATCGGGGTTCACTTTTCTGTTGTTGCTTAGAGTATGTTAGAGAGCCATGGTTTGCTCGGCGGCCGTGTTTCTGGTTAGTACGGCTTTACTCTTCCATTTTAGTTATTCTTACTCCTGCTTTTTACAGCTTTACTTAATTTGTAGTTTAGCACTGCTGTCATTTCTGTTCCTGCTTTCCTGTTTAGCGTTGTTTAGCGTGTTACTGCGTTGTTTCCAGTGGGGATCCGCGTGACCCCTACTGAGCTAGTGACACGAGGCTCACCCCTACTTTTCAGGTGTTGTCGTTCTTCTTCAGCGTGGCGCGGTGCGTCAGTTCGTAGTTGTCAGCATTGCTAGTGTTGCCTGAGTCGGGCTTCCCCCGACTTCAGTGTACGTTCTTTTCTATTGGACTGTACTTATCTTTATTTGGACTGAACTCTCTGTTAATTTAAATTGTTAATTGAAAAAGTAATTTTATTTCTGCTACTTTAGCCAATCTGATCATGAAATATTAATTGCTTACTACTTTATCTGGGACTTCAATGTACTCCACACACTCATTTTTATCCCTTTGGAGCTTTACCCCTCTTGGGAGGCCTCGCAGGATCCAAGTGTTATCAGGTTTACCCGGTATCCGGACCCTGGGTCGTCACACGTAGGACCCCTACTGAGCCAGTGAGATGAGGCTCACCCCTGACTTTTCAGGTGTAGCGGTTCTTCTCCTTCCTCGTGGTTCGAGGCGCAGTGCAGTGGTTCTTAGTTGCCAGCTTTGCCAGCATCGGGCTACCCCCGACTTGAGAGTACGTTTCTCTTTCTGTTAGACTGTACGTTTCTTTGGACTGGACACTGTAGTTTTAATTGTTTAATTGAAAATGTAATTTTATTCATGTTAATTTAATAGTCCTAATTATAGTTGTAGAATTGTTTACTGCTTTATCTTGAAGTTCAATATACTCCACACACACCTTTTTTCCCTTCGGAGCCTTACAGCTCTTGGGAGGCCTCTTAGGATCCAAGTGGTATCGGGTTTACCCGGTATCTGGATGCTGGGTCGTCACAGGTGGTATCAGAGCAAGGGGTGTGTAAAAATACATGGGAATTTGAGATATTGCAATGATCAGAATCCATAAGGTCCAGTACAGTCGGCAGCTGGCATAGGTTTTGTGTTTCTTTACCGCTTTGCTTCTCGCGTGAGAGCTTGTGCGCGTTGTGTTGGCGCTGTGTAGGTGGTTTTGCTCTTGTCAGATTTTGATGGAGAGTTCTTCTTTTTTCGTGGTGTTGGTCTCGGTTGTGCTACGCTGGGCAGAGTTTGCTGGTAGGCGTGAGTCTGTGGTGCAGCGTTCGAGATTTTCTGTGGCGTGATCAGGTGGCTGATGGGAATTATTGTTAGTGTAATGGCCGTGCACGTTCTTCGGTGGATATTAATGTTGTTTTGGCCATCCCAACTAGGTCAATCCCTGAGGTGTTAAGGTTGTGGTTTGAGGTGGTTGTTTGGATGCCCTGATTGAGAGAGTGCTCGGGTGAGCTGTTGTTAGCCGAGCTTGACTTTCTCATCTTGCCTTGTGGCATTATTTTGAGGTTAAGTTGTGACTTGTACTGTGGCTCTTGGCACGATGGTTTGCACTGTGGCAACTTGTGATCGGCAGTTAGCATGTTCGGTATTTAAGGCGTGGTATCTTGCAGTTTCGTGAATTGCGATGGCGCCAAGAGGTGTGCTGAGATGCGGATGCCGAGTTATTTGTGATGCCTGTGTGCGTTGTATTGAGTGCGCAGCGGAAGCGTGTGGGCTCATAACCCATAGGTCGAGGATCGTAGGGTTGGAAGATTCCAACCAGCCGAGAGGATTGTTTCCTCAGTGTGAGATTGTCTTGGCTATGTGTGCCTTGATGATGTTGGTTGCCGTACCGTTGCTTGAGGCATTGTGGATGTTGGCACTGGCAGTTTTGAGAATTGGGAAAATATGTCGGCAAATATGCGGGTTTTGAGAATTGGGAAAATATGTCGGAAAATATGCTGGTTGAGTACCCTTTCTTCTTCTACATTTCTTGGAAGTTGTGCTCTCGGGACAGACCGTGGTCCTAGAGATGTATTCTCCGAGAGATGTTTGTGGGTCCTTGTTGGTAAGCTCCTAGCAGCTAGGGCATTAGAGATGCATTCTTCGAGAGATGTTTGTGGGTCCCTGTTGGTAAGCTGCTAGCGGCTAGTGCATTTTAGCCGTGTGGTCAGCTGTAATTGTGCCTTGATGTGACCCAGTTTGTGGTTGTGTCCCGTGGTTCTTTGTTGAGAACGGAGCTGGGGATTTGCAGGTGTTGTTATGATGGTTTGTGTTTGTGGTCAGCTTGGGAGGAGTTCCTTGTGAGTCTGAGTTCGGATTGGTGTGGATCGAAATCTTGTCGGTTGGTTTTGCTGTACTCTCCTAAGATGGTAGAGTTGGCGTGCAACTCGAATCAGATGTAATGTCTAAGTGAGGACTGACTTGATTGTGCTTTATGGTCCAATGGTGTCATTGGCATTCTGTGTGCCAGTTTCGATTATTGTTGTGGCACGGAAGCCGATGGGTGGTTGCAGTCAACTGAGATGACTGTCTTCCTTGTGCGAGCTGATGCTTGTGTTGTCTGTCGAGTATGAGTTTTTGACGGTGGATGTGTCGTGGCATGGGTCGTGTCTCCTTGATTTGTGAGACGGTAGCGATGATGCCCCGTTTGGAGGTGCCAGACTTGTGTTCCTTTCTGTGCCATGCTCATCCTATAGATCGTGTGTTATGAGATCCGGAGCATGATGATCTTGCTTGTGATCATGGTCTGGCAGTGTTCCTCTGAATTGTATTTTTTGAGAATCGTGTTATCGTGTTTTTGTGTATTTGAGATTTGGTTGGAGCTTTGAGAGCGGTGCCAGGTTTATGGGTTGTTCTTCCCTGTTCCCTGTAGGCTCCTTAAATTTCCAGGATGAAATTTCTTAAAGGAGGGGAGGATGTAATACCCTGGATCCTTTGGATCGAAATTGGAGAGCTTTCGGAGCACTTTTGTGGGTCCCCGATCGTGTTTTACGCGGGTTTTTCCCCTGTATAACTTGTGGAACCCCGTGGAGAGTGAACCGTTGAGTTTAGAGACTCCGGGACGCTGCAGGTGCGTTGTGCTCTTTCCGAGGATCGCGGAGTCTATTTTTCATATTTTTTTGATTTTATGGAATTTCGGGCCAAAAATCAGATTTCAGAAATATTCAAGTTTCTTTGTTTTCTTTTCTTTTTAAACCCTCTCTCCTCTCACCGTTCCCTCACTTTCTCCCTCCGTTCTCTCTCCTCTCTTCTCCTCTCCCCCGGGCGTGCGACCGTGGCGGAGGTGGACAAGGTGGTGACGCCGTGGAGACGATCAGGAGCGTGATGGCGCGAGGAATGGAGCGTGGCGTTGGCGCGATCCCATTCCATGGATTAGAAGTGCCGGAGGGTTCGTGTGATGGTTTTCGGCGTGGTTTGGCCATTTCGGCGTGCGAGATCTTCGGCGGAGGTAGGGGGATGGATACTCTACCTGTTTCTTACATTCCCTCATGATTTCAAGCCGATAGGCGTGAGTTTGAGTGGATCTTTCCATGTTTGGGCGAAATGCATGTTTCGGGGGTGTGAGCCAAAATCACCGTTCCAGGCTATGGTTTCTAGTTTAAATGATATAATTTGAACCCCTGGAATGTCGAGATCCGATTCCCGTCAATTTGGTTCCATTTGCTCGTGATTTGGGGCCGGTATGAGGCCGGATGCCCACGTGAGTCATTTTGGGTTGATTTGTGAAAATCGCCCGTTTGATTGCCGTTTTGTGGTTTGTTCGGCCCCTTCCGGCTTATGGAAGGTTGGCATCGTGTCTATGCATGTTTTCCCGTCGTTTTGGGACGATTGGGGCGTGGAAAGTTTGGGTTTTGTGAGATTTTACGATTTTTGCACCGTAACGAGAACGCGCCCAAGGTGTAAGTTGCGTTTACCATTGAACACACAACAACCATGCACCGCATCTCGTGAAAGAAGATGAACAGTAGGGCGGTTTGGAACGCGACCAAGATGATGGTCGTGATCCTCTGTGAATGCGACCTAGAAAGAGGCCACGTCTACGTGTTATCGTGCCCTAGCTGTTGGCCGCGACTATTATCTTAACCCAGGTGAGCACCACGACTTTGTGTCATCGCAACGCGTGTTTGTACCATGTCATGTGTGATCGCGACGCATGTCTTTACCGCGTCTATGGATTATCGCGCCCCAAGTGACGACTGCGATCATGTGATCAAGGCCTCAAGGTCGATAGTGATCTAGCTACGGCTGTGAGTCGACTTGCCCTATTCTATTGTGCTCATTTTTGCCCTGTGAATGTCCCGGATACCTCGTGGGTTCCGTGACTGTGTCATTGGATGTCCGGAAGTGCCGCAGTACTTCGTATGGCATGCCCGTGTTTTTAGAGGGCCCAGACGATCTTTGTCTTTTAAGTGTTCCTTTAGCGTTGGTTTGGCTTCCGGTTGGTTTGACTTCGACCCCTTGGTTAGCCCATTGTTCCGTGGATGTCTTGGACATCCTATGAGGGTTGTGACCGTGATATAGAGTGTTCGGAAGTGCCATAATATCGAGTAGTGTGCCGTATTGTTTCGAGAGTCATTATTGGTCTCCGGTCAACCCGGTTGTGACCCAGTGGTTGACACGTGACCTCGTGAGTGTCTCGACTATCTCGTTGGGATCGAGACTATGTTTTGGGACACTCTGAGGTATCATCTTACCTTGATTTGCATGCCAGTGTGGTCTGAGGGATCAAGTGATCCCTCATGTTCCGTGTTTTCCTGTTATGCGGAATTGTGAGTCCGTTGAGCAGTCTAGAGGCCGAGGACTTTCAATTGATATGGATCCGACTGTTATGTGCCGCTTCCATGTTGTTTTACCGTGATTTTGGCTTAGGGGCTAGGCTGATTGGTGGCTTATTACCGCTTGGTGCGATGATCTTGACCCGAGTCTTGTGACTCAAGGATCGTTGTGTTAGCAGGTCTAGTTGGCTGTCCTGAGTCTGGCGGCTGTATGCCACCTAGTATTCTGAGTACTTGCGACAGGTGCATGCTTAGCATGTTCGTACTTTGGTGTTTTGAGTCTCTGTGTCTAGTGAGCCTCCATTAGTCGTAGCCTAACGACACTTTCATGTGTTGGCAGTGGCGGGGCAGTTCCCGATAGAGACGGTTTTTAGGCTGGTTGTCGTGCCCCCCTTTGTCTAGCCGTTAGAGTCCGACGGGAGGGGAAAACCAGCTAGAGGCCTAGCTCAAGACATTGAGCTTGTGTGTGCACACGTAGTCAAGGGCGTTGGACCAGCGCCGATGGCGTGACACTGACTAGTCACTCGTTACTGTTATGCCTTACTTACTTGTTCGGTATCTCAATTATCATGTTAGAGGTGAGTGGGAGACACCTGAGGCGCAGTGTAAGATATCAGTGGACGCATCTGGCTTTTCTTCTAGTGAGGAGGTACTTATGTCACATGACACATGATTCGTGGCTTGTGTGGTCTAGAGTTGGGCTTTTGTCTCTGAGGACGAGCCTACACGACAAGGATGTCGTGATGTGTCCTGACTGTATAGCTAGAGTTTCCTTGTATCGGTTCGGTGATTCCCGATCATGAGTGCGAAGATATGTGTTTTTACCGATAGGAGTAGCTTGCGGCTCAGCCGTAGTTTCTTCGACTGTCGTCGTTACGGCTATTCTCCTCTTTACTCTTTCTGTTCCTACTCCTGCTTTTGTTGTTAGCTATTTAGCACTGCTGTTACCACTTTTATTTTCGTGGTGGGGATCCGCAGAACCCCTACTGAGGCAGTGAGACGAGGCTCACCCCTAACTTTTTAGGTGTAGCGGTTCTTCTCCTTCCTCGTGGTTCGAGGCGCAGTGCGGTGGTTCTTAGATGTCAGCTTTGCCAGCATTGGGCCACCCCCGACTTGAGAGTACGTTTCTCTTTTTGTTAGACTGTACGTTTCTTTGGACTTGACTCTGTAGTTTTAATTGTTTAATTGAAAATGCAATTTTATTCATGTTAATTTAATAGTCCCAATCATAATTGTAGAATTGTTTACTGCTTTATCTTGAAGTTCAATGTACTCCACACACACCCTTTTTCCCTTCGGAGCCTTATAGCTCTTGGGAGGCCTCTCAGGATCCAAGTCGTATCGGGTTTACCCGATATCCGGATGCTGGGTTGTCACATCTTCCATGAGTCTCTGAATTTATCTTTGAATGTTTTTCCGTTGTAGTTCAAGATAGCTATGCTTTCACTCTCATTTTTCTATCTTTAACAATTTGTACTTCCTTGTACACAACTCTACCTATCAAGAGGCAATATCTGTGTAAACCCACTTGAACAATGGTTTACTTATCCTTGAGGGGAGAAGTCCCTTGCTTGCAGGCAAGAGTTCCTACAGGAGGCTTGAAATCATGTTTCCCTTGCTTGCGGGCAAGAGTGCCTATAGGAGGCTTGAAATCCTAGGTTTGACTGTGCCGTGAAATCAACTGGGGCTCCAGTGAGTGAGTGCCCGTGGCGTGGCTGAACACCTGATCAAAAATAACTAGGCTTGGTCGTGTCTGCAAGTCAGCTGGGGCTCTAGTGAGCATGCTCGTGGTGTGGCTGAACACCTGATTAGAATCTACCAATGTAACTATTCCTTGTGGGGAGATAGTGGAAATCCCAGTAGTTACTAGATACTGGATGTATGAGTGACTGAGGTCAGGGTTGAAACAATATAAAAATATTTGTGTCCTTGTGTGTGATTGATATTCTTTCTACTGCACTTAAGGTTCATTCTGCATGCATTTAGAGTGCAATTTTTCTATTGCACATTGATTTAACTAGCGTTCATCACGATCAAATTTTAATAACCCATTCACCCCCTGGGTTAAGCCATGTACTAGGCAATAGGGACAACCCTCCAATGTTTAACTCAGTAGGGTGCTCAGAAGAAGGGAGCAAGTGTTCAGATGAAGAGAGCAAGTGCTCAGAAGAAGACAGAGAGAGTAAGGGCATAAGACAGAGTGTCTGGTGGTGGAGACGAGTGCTCAAACAAGAGTTGGAGAATCGGGATGGACGAGAGTAGGTAGAGTGGTCTCAGTAAGTAAGTATTGTGTAATGTTGTGTACCGTGTGTCCTTGGGGGTTTGTCCATGGCTCTTCTTATAGGATCCTGGTGGAGCCCATCCATTTTGCCTACCCCTGACTCAACAGAGAGTGAAGTTAGTGGGTTACCTGATTGTGGAGTCGCCGATTACTCCCTCGGCCATGGCGTGAGAGACGAAGGGGCGAAGCAGATGGCAAATAACGTAGAGACGTGGGTGATAACTCTCCGCCTAGCCGTTGCCTAGGGTAACGATCGCCATTATTGTAGTAATGGCTACCTGCTAGGAACATGGGACATGATCACGCATGGAGCACGTGCCTACGAGCTGGGATAGTCCTGAGTGGGCCTCGGTTGGTGACGTTTCTGGACTATGGGCTAATTGATAATGGGCCATAGTGAGCTTGGAGATTTTTCCTCTCTTCACATTGCACGAGGACTCGTGTGTTTTGATTCCTGCCAAATCTACTTTAGTTGTACGTTCCGGATGCTCAGGTATTCAGATATAGTGGAATGCATGCGAATGTAATTGAGTGACAATAGTGGATCATTCACTTTCTGATATAGTATGAGAGAGAATACCCTATGAACGGTACCCAGGAACATCCTTGGCCAAGGTTACACAATTCACTAAAAAAGGAGTTTTTCGGTGAGACCTAGAGTATATATATCAGGTTATAAATAAAAAGGGTTTGACAGTATGACCATACCTTTAATTATGACCATGAGCATTGTGTATGAATGAAGGACTGCAATTGTGTGGCAACTATGGATGAAAATGTCCCAGAGT
This sequence comes from Amorphophallus konjac, assembly GCA_022559845.1. Taxonomy (NCBI): domain Eukaryota; kingdom Viridiplantae; phylum Streptophyta; class Magnoliopsida; order Alismatales; family Araceae; genus Amorphophallus; species Amorphophallus konjac. The sequence continues at coordinate 159,429,173 of CM040121.1, forward strand.
GATTTTATAAACCCTCTTTGTCTTCTGGAGTCACAGAGTGTTGCTTGGTGCTTACCGTGACATGAAAGCCTAGTAGAGGAATAATCGTGAGATGATTATCCCTCATAAGATGATGAGTTAATTATTTAAGTCATGAGATGATTAAATAATTAATTCTATATTAAGTATTAATGTAAAAAAGTTAAGAAATAGTTCTTAAGCTTAACGGGCCTAAGACCAGACTGACATTGGGCCTAGAAGGCACATATTAGGGTTATGGACTACGAGAGTATTTATACAATTTTAGACTTATAAAAAATTTTGTGAAAAATCAAGAAATCTATAAATAATTTGTAACACCCTGGATTTTCGGATCGAGTCTTCCGCAGGTTGCGGATCGTGTCCGAGTGGATTTTGGACTTTTATAATAGTTGTTCGGAACCTTTGGTGGTGCTTATGTGGATTGTTTCGGGTCCGTGGCGGTGCATGGAGTGGCCTATCCTTTTTCTGAAATTTTTCGGAGTCAGATTATATTTTTTAGGGTTTTTCCGGAGTCATTGAGATTTTCTAATCCAAAAGGAAAAAAAAAGATATAGAGAAAATAAAATAAAAATTTCTTTAAATAAACCCCTCCCCCTTCCCTTTTTCCCTCTCTCCCGTTGCCCACTCTCACTCTCTCTTTTCTCCTCCCTCTCTCCACCGTTCCCTCCCTTTCTCTCACCCTCCCTTCTCCGGCAGCCCACAGAGACGGTGGCGGGCGAGGAGGCCGGAGCTACGGCAGCGAGGATCGAGGAGAGACGTGGGCGATGGCGATGGCGTTTCACGGACTTCGTGAACTGGTCGCGGGAATCGTGACATTTCAAACGCGGAGCGACATCCATCTTTCGTGCTTTCTCTGTAAGAGGTAGGAGGATGGATTCCTACCCTTCTTGTGTGATTCCCTCGCGATTTTGAGTGGATTTGGGCGAGGATGAGCGGGTTTTCCTTTTTGTTACGGGAAATAGCATGTTTTTGGGATGAGTGGCGATTTCCGCCGATTCGGGCGGCGTATTCTTGTTTAATTCATGCATTTGGTGGTTTGTGGTCCGGGGAAGGGTCCCCGATGTTTTCCCCTTCATCCGGGGTCGAATGGGGCGTGGACGGGCACCCCACGAGGGAGTTCCGTCGGTTCCCGATCGGAATCGGTCGACCGATCGGTCGGATTGGTCGACCGGTCTGCGGTGCCTAGTCAGTCGACCGACCAGTGCACCAGTCGACCGACCAGAGCAAGTCGGTCGACCGACCCAGGGTGTTGGTCGACCGACCCAGGGTTGATCGACCGATCTTCTGTCCCGGCCCCTCTTTTTGGGCTGTTTGGCATGCCGTTCGCACTGGGGTTGGTAGTTAAGGTTCTTGGGGTTAGAATATGCTTAGTAATTGGTCGTCCCAAGCCGACGACATTCGATTTGAGGTCACCGGGGTGCAGTGACTTTGGGTTCTACTTATGGGTGTTTTTGAGTACGGGATTCCCCCGTCGAGTGTTCTAGGTGCGTTATTTGGGGGTGAGGTCCCCGTTGAGCGTTCTTAGGCATGTTGTGGGGTCTATATTTCTAGGCTTTTAGCCGGCTTTGTGTGCCGACTCGAGGAGCGCGTGGGCGCGTGTGGTTTGGGCCAGTTTTAGGCGCTTTAGGTCTGATATTATGCCACGACCTGGGGCCGTATTCTTCTCGATTTTGAGTGCGTTCATAGGCACTCCGATGGTTTTCGTGAGAGTACGAGTTCACCATTTTACCATAGTACTACCCTGTGGACACTTCATGGACGGACCCGACGAGGACAACCGGTGTAATATCCCGGACCTTTCGGATCCTTTCTTCGTGGGTCCCGGATCTGGTTTTCGGAGTGTCTGGCTCCGTTGTGTCCGAAATTTCGTTTCGGACATCTTTCGTGTTCGGATCGGCGCGATCCGGAGTTGTTTCGGAGGCCCGGAGGCGTTCTGTGACTTTTCCGTGTGTGTTTTCTGATTTCCGGTGTGTGTTTCGGCTTTTACTTCGGAAGCTCGTTGCGGGTGAACCGGGCCGTTCACCTGGGCACGAGTGGTACCGTTGCGATCGGTGCGTTCCGAGGATCGCGGGGGTGTAATTTTCTATTTTTCAAAATTTTCCAGATTTTTTGGATTTCCTATAAATACCCCCCTATTTCTCTCTCCTCCCCCACCTTCTTCTTCTTCTTCTTCCTCCTTCCTCCTCCACCGTAACCCTCTCCCTCTCCCTCTCTTCCTCCCGGTTGACCGCGGCGGACCCCTCTCCGGCTGCAGACGACGGCGAGGCGACGGCGCGGTGACGTGGGCGGCGGCGAGGCGATTGTGGGGGCGTGCGGTGCTCGCGGGAAGCTTGAAGGACGAGGGTTTTCTAAGGCGTTCTTCGCGATTCACGAACGATCCGGCGGAGCATTCGCTCCATTGAGGTAGGGTGACGTTCCTTAGCCTCTTGCCGTTCATTTCCATGGTTTGTAGGCCGCGGGGAGGTCGAGAGGGGCTTGATTGAGCGGGTTTGGGGTTTTCCATGATTTGGGGAGAGCTCGCCCGATCTATGGTTTTAGACCGCGATTTCGAGTTTGGATGGCTTAGATGCATGTTAGGGGTCCCCAGGGGTCTTCCCCTTTGTTTTCCCCCTCTCCGGTGGAGGCACGGGGGCGTGGTCAAAGTTTTTGGGGTTTTCCCGCCGTAGCGTGCTCGGGAGTGTGTAACGGTCACTCCAGTGACCGTCACATGCTTGCGACGCCCCTAGAGGGGTGCGTTACATTCCTGAGTAGTGTTTTTGGGGGTCGGGGGTTGTAACGGCCCCACGATAGACCGCCATTTGCCTATGACGCGCTTGGGTAGGGCCGTCAGGGGCTTTCGACTGTTGGTTTGTGACCGTTGGGGGTCAGACCATGTAACGCACCGGGCTAGGCGCGTTACATGCGTAAAACGCGTTGGGGCAGGTGCGTTACTTCCTGTTTTCACCCCAAGTGTGAGGGCCATGTAACGCGCTGGGCCAGGTGCGTTACATGCGTGTGACGCGCCGGGCTGGGCCGTTACATCCCTTTGGGCTTTGGGAGCGTGGGGGGGTGTGTAACGCATGGGGCCAAGCGCATTACATTCTTGTAAAGCGCCTGGACCAGGCCATTACATCCCTTTCCCCTCTGACCGTGTGACAGTCTGTTTTGAACCGTTAGGCGCATGTAACGGTCTCGCCTAGACCGTTACTTGCTTGTGACGGCCCTAGGGTGGACCGTCACATGCCTGGTTGCCCCATGAGGGTGGCAACCCCGTTTTTACTCCGACTGTGACCACCGTGCGACGGGGCTGGTGCGTGGGGTGATTCCCACACGTTGTCGGATTCGGACGTTGTTTTTCGTTGACTCGAGAGTCTACTCCTTTGTGACCCTCCACTAGTCGTAGCCTATCAGTACGCGTGTGCTGGTCGCACCAGGGAGTGGTGTACGGGCTTACCCTGAGGACGGTTTTAGACTGGTTACCGTCGGGCCCCTCGTCACATCAGAGTCCAGTGCTAGGGGAAAAAGAGTCAGAGGGCCAGACCTAGGACGCGTGGTCTGTGTGTGCACACATGGTTGGGGGCGGTTGGACGCACGTCGACGGGCGTGACCCCAGCTAGTCACTTGTTTGTGGTTACTTGTACGGTGTTCGCGCCTCTGGTAGGAGCTACCACGCCAGGTGGTTCACCTGCGGCGCGGCGTAAGACGTCAGGGGACGCTACCGGCTGTGCTTCTAGTGGGTGGTACTCCTGTCGAGTACGGAGCGGCAGTCTGTCAGTCAGGTGTTTTCGACCTTCGGGTTTTGTCGGGTTGATCGTTGAGTTTCGGTCTTCTTACCGTGGCACGGGTGTCGGTTTGCGTGCCATGGGACCTTTATTCTGTAGAGTACGGGACTTCCGTTCCCGAGGTACTCTCCTACCGCTAGTGTAGTGGTTTCTCGTTTTACGAGGTAGGGTTCGAGTGATCCTTACTGAGTCTTGTTCCGAGACTCGTTCCCTGCGTGTTTTCACCGTGTTTCAAATGAGGCGCCGCCCCGGGGGAGCGCGTCTAGGGTGCAGCGTGGTGCGGGTGCCCAGAGGTAGTGCCAGAGGTCAGAGCCGGGGTATGTCCCGTGTAGCTGTACTTTTCTTTCTTGTCACTGTACTAGTCGTGGACTATTGTTATTGTTGTTAATTTCTATTGTGGACCATGTAAAATGTTAATTTATTTCCTGCTTAATGTTATAACTGTTTAATTTCTGCAATTATTTGTGATACTTGTGTAGTCTCCACACCATCCTTTTTAACCCTTCCGAGTCTTCGGGCTCGTGGGTGGCGGTGCGAGTCTCGGGTTATCGGGCCTTCCCGGTAATCGGATTCTCGGGTCGTTACAGCTGGTATCAGAGCGCGGTTGTGGAATTACATGAGAATCATAGGTAATTGTAGTGGTCCACTAGTCCACAGCAATGATGTACAGGTGACGCTGGCATTGGGCACCGCGGGTTTATTTTGACCTTGCCGTTTTCTGTCTTGTGCTTTAGGAGCGAGTATGGCGCCGAGGCGGAGCTCTCGCTCTCTGCAGGGGCAGTCGGCTGGAGGCCAGGAGATCCAGCAGGGGGTCCAGAGGGACCAAGAGGAGCATAGTAGAGCGCCACCGGGGGCTACCGAGGCCGCAGATACTGCGAGAGTTCCGGGGGCCGAGGATTTCTTCCGTGGCATGTACCAGCTTATGTCTCAGCAGTTCGGCGGAGAGGTTGGTGAGGGCTCGTCAGTCAGGGGTGGGCCAGGCCGAGCAGTGAGGGACTTCATGCAGTTCCATCCACCTTACTTTAGCGGCCAGGCAGACCCTGATACGGCTCGTGATTGGCTCGGTGAGATGGAGCGGGTGTTCAGTTCTGCGAAGAGTGCTGCCGAGGACAGAGTGGTGTTGGCCTACAACCAGTTGCAGGGTGCGGCTCGGAGGTGGTGGTCTTCCGAGTGGAAGACGTCTTTTCAACTTCGTCCACTTGAGCAGATCGAGTGGGATGATTTCGACAGTGCTTTCGAGCATACGTACTGTCCAGATTATGTTGCTACGCAGCGGATGCGGGAGTTTCTGGAGCTGGTGCAGGGTGACATGTCCGTGTTGCAGTACAGGGCCCGATTTATCGAGCTGGGTCGGTATGCACCTCACATCATGGATCATGAGAGGGTGAAGACCGCGCAGTTTGTGCAGGGCTTGAGGCTGGAGCTGAGGCACCATTTGATTGCGAACGGGGCCACTGATCTAGAGACAGCGTCTCATGTTGCGGCTTCGTTAGAGATGGATATGCAGAGGATCCGAGGACCTATCAGCCAGGGGCAGTCCTTGTCAGGTCGCAGCCAGTAGTCGGCTACCCAGCAGCAAGGTTCTTTCCAGCATGCGCCGGGTGGTTCAGGAGTACCGGCATCGGCAGCTTCGGTGACGGGACCTGCGTCCTTTGGCACGAAGGTCAAGAAGTTCTTCGCGAAGAATTTCCGAAAGAAGAAGTCCAAGGATCAGGGGCAGGCTTCATCGGGTAGTGTATAGCAGCCGATTCCCTTGCAGCGTCAGGGATCAGTGGGTGGATCGCGAGGACCTTGTCCACGGTGTGGTGGGACCCACCCAGGCAGGCAGTGCACGGCGCCGATCATCTGTTTTTGGTGTGACCAGCCAGGGCATATGGCGTGCGACTGTCCTCAGAGGCCGCCGCAGCAGCAGTTTCCTCAGCAGCAGCAGGTTCCCCAGTAGCAGAGGCAGCAGCAGCAGCAGCAGCAGGGACAGTATCCGCCGCTACCCAGGTCAGCTAGTGTGGGAGGCAGGCAGAGGGCTCGGGGCCAGATCACGCACATGACCAGGGCAGAGGCAGTGGCGTCGCAGCTCGTGGAAGGTACCATTCAGATTTTGGGTTGTGCGGCTCGGGTTTTAATTGATTCTGGCGCGTCTCATTCGTTTATTTCGGAGGATTTCGCGTTGAGCATCGAGGAGCTTGTGACCCAGTTGTCCTGTGATTTGGCAGTGGAGTTGCCTTCGGGTGATTTTATGATCACTCCGTATTACTTCGATCAGGTTCCGGTTTGGATCGATGGGTGGAGTATGCCAGGTAGATTGTATGCGTTGCAACTTCGGGATTATGATGTGATTCTAGGCATGGATTGGCTCGAGACCCATGGAGCGGTGGTGGATTGTGGAATGAAGAGGGTCTACTTCCAGCATCCGAGCAAGAGGACCTTCTATTTCCAGGTATCCGTTCCGCCTCTTCTCGATTCCTTATCTCTGCTATTCGAGCCCGTCGATTGCTTGATTCAGGTTGTCAGGGTTTTCTCGCGTCCGTGGTTGTGTCTGACCGGATGGAGCCGGATGTCGAGGACATTGCGGTGGTGTGCGAGTTTCCCGACGTTTTTCCCGAGGAGTTGCCTGGATTACCTCCCCAGCGGGAGATCGATTTCGTGATCGAGGTTGTGCCTGGTACGTGACCTTTGGCGAAGGCTCCCTACCGTATGGTTCCGGCTGAGTTGAGGGAGTTGAGGGCGCAGTTGCAGGAACTGTTGGTCAAGGGGTATATTCGTCCTAGTTTTTCCCCTTGGGGTGCGCCCGTGTTATTTGTGAAGAAGAAGGACGGTAGTCTGCGCTTGTGCATTGACTATCGGCAGCTGAATGAAGTGACCATTAAGAACAAGTATCTGTTGCCGCGGATTGATGATTTGTTTGACCAGCTGCAGTCTGCGCGAGTGTTCTCGCGGATTGATTTGCGGTCCGGTTACTATCAGCTGAGAATTTACGAGTCCGATGTGGAGAAGACTGCATTCAGTACGAGGTACGGGCATTATGAGTTTTTGGTGATGCCGTTCGGGCTCACCAATGCCCCTGCAGCCTTCATGGACTTGATGCAGAGAGTGTTTCATCCGTATTTGGACCAGTTCGTGGTCATCTTCGTGGATGACATCCTTGTTTATTCGCGGTCTGCCGAGGAGCACGCGTACCATTTGGGTGTGGTGCTGCAGACGTTGCGAGATCACCAGTTGTATGCGAAGCTCAGCAAGTGCGAGTTTTGGCTCAGCGAGGTGCACTTTCTAGGGCACGTGATTTCTGGTGATGGCATTTCCGTGGACCCCGCCAAGGTCGAGGCAGTGATGCAGTGGCCGAGACCGAGGTCGGTGACGGAGATCCGGAGTTTCTTAGGGCTTACGGGTTATTATCGTCGATTTATCCAGGATTTTTCTCGCATTACGGCCCCGATGACTAGGCTCACGCGGAAGGATGTGCCTTTCGTTTGGTCCGAGGAGTGTGAGCAGAGCTTCAGGGAACTGAAGAGATTGCACACCTCGGCTCCGGTGTTAGTTTTGCCTTCTGGATCGGGAGGTTTCGTGGTTTGTACAGATGCTTCCGGCGTTGGGTTGGGTGTTGTGTTGATGCAGCATGGTAGAGTGGTGGCTTATGCATCTCGGCAGCTAAAGTCCCACGAGGAGAACTACCCTACCCATGACCTTGAGTTGGCGGCGGTGATCTTCGCGCTGAAGATCTGGAGGCATTATCTGTACGGCGAGAAGTTCGAGGTGTTTACTGACCATCAGAGTTTGAGGTATGTGTTCTCGCAGAGAGATCTGAACCTCAGGCAAAGGCGTTGGATGGAGTTCATGAAGGATTATGACTTCACCCTGTCTTATCAGCCGGGCAGGATGAATGTCGTTGCTGATGCCTTGAGTCGGAAGGTTGCGGTCAGTACCTTGATGTTGAGGAAGTGGAGGCTCTGGGAACAAGTGCCCTAGATATCTTTCAGGCTCAAGATTCCCCAGGAGCCAGGGTTGGCAGTGCTTGCGAGTCTGACTGTCACTCCTGCTATCCGTCGTCAGGTGACAGAGGCTCAGCATGCAGACCCTGAGTTGTCCCGGATTCTAGCTATGGCTGATGTGGAGCTGGGTGAGGATAGCGCTGCTAGGTTTCGCGGTAGGCTGTACGTCCCAGCGGAGGAGTAGGTTCGTCGTGCGGTGTTACGCGAGGCTCATGGGAGTAGGTACACTGTGCACCCGGGTGCGACGAAGATGTATCGGAACTTGCGAAGGCAGTTCTGGTGGCCTGGCATGAAGAGAGATGTCGCAGAGTTTGTGGCCAGGTGCCTGATCTGTCAGCAGGTGAAGGCGGAGCATCAGCGACCATGAGGTACTCTCCAGCCCTTGGATGTTCCTGCTTGGAAGTGGGACCATGTGACCACGGATTTCGTGGTGGGATTACCGAGGATCCCGAGTGGGCAGGACAGTATTTGGTTGCTGGTGGATCGGCTGACGAAGGTGACGCGGTTGTTACCGGTCAAGGTCAGCTGGAGCGTGTCTAAGTTGGCTCGTCTTTATGTGGAGCGGATCGTGCCGTTGCATGGGGTTCCCATTTCGATCGTGTCGGATCGGGATCCGCGCTTCACTTCTGGATTCTGGAGGAGTTTCCAGCGAGCTCTTGGCACGAAGTTGACATTTAGCTCGGCGTATCATCCTCAGTCAGATGGTCAATCTGAGAGGACCATTCAGACTTTGGAGGACATGCTGAGATCCTGCTGCCTGGAGTGGCAGGGGAGTTGGATTCATCACCTACCGTTGGTGGAGTTTGCCCATAACAACAGCTATCATTCGAGCATCGGTATGGCTCCTTATGAGGCATTGTATGGGCGTCCTTGTCGGACTCCACTTCATTGGTTTGAGGTGGGTGAGCGTGTTTTGACAAGACCGGAATTGGTGCAGCAATGTGTGGATGTTGTGCACCTGGTTCGTCAGAACATGTTGGCGGCCCAGAGTCGGCAGAAGAGCTATGCTGACCGTAGGAGGCAGCCTCTCGAGTTCGCCGTGGGTGATCATGTGTTCTGGAGAGTTTCTCCGATGAAGGGGGTGATGCGTTTTGGACGGCGTGGGAAGCTGACTCCCCGCTATATTGGTCCTTTCGCGATTGTGGAGCGCATCAGTGAGGTTGCTTACCGGTTGCAGTTACCTCCTGAGTTGGCGTCGGTGCATGACGTGTTCCACGTCTCGATGTTGCGGACGTATTTGCCTGATGACTCTCATGTGCTCGAGTTTTCTGTTTGGCCTGAGGTGACTCCAGATCTTTCTCTCCCAGAGTTTTCGATCCACGTGGAGGATAGGCGAGAGCAGCGCCTGCGGAACAAGGTTATTCCCTTGGTAAAGGTCGTGTGGCAACGACACTCTGGTGGTGAGGCTTCGTGGGAACGTGAGGACGAGATGCGTCAGCAGTTCCCGTATCTGTTTGAGTGAGTCTTCCTCTTCTTTCCCCCTTTGGTTGTTCTCAATTTCGAGGACGAAATTCCTTAAGGGGGGAGGGCTGTAATATCCCGGACCTTTCGGATCCTTTCTTCGTGGGTCCCGGATCTGGTTGTCGGAGTGTCCGGCTCCGTTGTGTCCAAAATTTCGTTTCGGACATCTTTCGTGTTCGGATCGTCGCGATCCGGAGTTGTTTCGGAGGCCCGGAGGCGTTCCGCTGCTTTTCCGTGTGTATTTTCTGATTTCCGGTGTGTGTTTCGGCTTTTACTTCGGAAGCTCACTGCGGGTGAACCGGGCCGTTCACCTGGGCACGAGTGGTACCGTTGCGATCGGTGCGTTCCGAGGATCGCGGGGATGTAATTTTCTATTTTTCAGAATTTTCCGAATTTTCTGGATTTCCTATAAATACCCCCCTATTTCTCTCTTCTCCCCCACCTTCTTCTTCCTCCTTCCTCCTCCACCGTAACCCTCTCCCTCTCCCTCTCCCTCTCTTCCTCCCGGTTGACCGCGGCGGACCCCTCTCCGGCTGCAGACGGCGGCGGGGCGACGGCGCGGTGACGTGGGCGACGGCGAGGCAATTGTGGGGGCGTGCGGTGCTCGCGGGAAGCTTGAAGGACGAGGGTTTGCTAAGGCGCTCTTCGCGATTCACGAACGATCCGGCGGAGCATTCGCTCCATTGAGGTAGGGTGACGTTCCTTAGCCTCTTGCCGTTCATTTCCGTAGTTTGTAGGCCGTGGGGAGGCCGAGAGGGGCTTGATTGAGCGGGTTTGGGGTTTTTCCTGATTTGGGGAGAGCTCGCCCGATCTCTGGTTTTAGCCCGCGATTTCACGTTTGGATGGCTTAGATGCATTGATGAGGACATCAAGAGCTTATGAGTATTAGTGTGTATTAGCTTGTATAGGTGTGTATTATGGGTTGTATTGGCTTGAAAGTGTGTAATTTTTGATTTCTTTCATTTGGGCTCTCTTTGTAAGGCTTCATTAAACCATTGGGCCACATTTCTAGGAAGAGTCCATTACTAGGTTGCCTTAGTAGAGTCTATTAGGAGTGATTATCATATTGGATCTTATGCCACCCTTATGGACCATAATAGCCATTTAAGGCCCAATTGGGCCACTCCCTCTCATGGGCTATCTAGATGGGAGAATCCATGGACCAAGCATGGGTTGTGGGTTGGGTTGGCTGGCCTTGGACCAGCCTAGGCCCAAGAGAGGCCCATGAAGGGGGTGCCCCCTCTTTTGGCCTTATTAGGCTTGGTTGGTGTGTATTAGGTGAAGTTGGAATGGAATTAGTCTAAGGTTGAATGGAAAAATCAGAATTTTTGTGAGTGTTCAAGGAGCTTGGTGCGCCCCTCTCTCCTCCCTTACTGTTCTTCCTTCCCCAACCCCAGATCTAGAGTGTATCCCTCTTCTATCATCCCCTCTCAACCTCCGGTGATCGTCTGTGCCGCCGCCGCCGCCGTTCGTGCCGCCTTCGAGCCGCCGTGGAATCGTCATCAAGTTTCTGTCCTGCTGGACAGAGGTGTAGTTCAAGAATTCCTGAAGCCAGCCACGAGTTCTGATCGAATTGAAATTTTGAGGGTTGGTTCCTATCTTCTAGCCCCTTCTCCAAAAAGAACTTGAGATTCAAAATCCACCGTTTCATATCCTTACCATTTCGTTCAACTCTCAATCACAGATCTGTTCTGTCACTATCTACAGTGATAGTAGCCCTGAGTTTCATGTCTTAGGTCCACTTTTTGATTTATTTTGGTTTGCCCAATTTTACTGGAGGTTACACCCATCCACCCCTTCATCCCCAAGTTTTCTCAATGTTTGGTTCGTCCATTTCATATTTTCTAAAAATCGTTATCAGTCCCAGCTACAGTTCTGTCCCCCTGATCCCAGATCCGACCTTCGTTCACTAAACAAATCACAAAAAATCATAGATACATCCAAACGGGTCCAAACCAATTTTGTTGTCTTCCCAGCTCAAATTCCAACAACTTTTCTTAAGAACACAACCCCTGATTCGAAGGTCTCCTTCGTGGTCAAAGGCAATCCACAGGGAAGTTCTCTGCTGACCTATGATTTCAGGAACTGTACAACAGAAGACTGAAAATTCCATAAGTCCAGATCCGAGCAGATCCAGGCCATATCTTTAGGCCTAGGTTGAATAACTTCAAGCTAGCTTTCCAACGGCGCCAGTCTCATGTCGATCCGATGTCGGGGCTGATCGCAGCGTCCATTCTCTCCGGAGCGCGCGCTGCAAAACAGCAACCACCAGTCCGTGGACAGCAAACCCGACGGGTGCCGATCGGAACCGCCCTAAGTGTCCACACTACAGCGGCGCCATCGGGTCCCACACGACCCCTCCAGACAGCACGTGGGCCCCACGGTCGTGATCACGCGTGTAGCCGAATCAACACACGAAGCTGCCCGTCATCCCGAATTCGGTCCTCCCGGGCCCCTGATGTAGCCCTTTACCCCCCTGCATGGAGTGGGCATATTTCCATTGCTGTAATATTCATGTATTAACTGTCCCGGGAGCACGAGTTCGGCCGGGCCCGTCGTCCCCACGCCGAGCGCGTGGAGGTATCGCATTCGCTCCCTTACTTGGCATTTTGCTTAATTTTCATATATACTTGCTTATGCCACTGCTAGAGAGCATGATAGGGTAATTAGCTCGCTTTCTATTTATATCACCGCTGCTGCGAGAGAGAGCGTTACCGTCCCGTGACCCGATCCGGGCACAAGTGAGAGCCGACCACCCTAGCTCACAGCCGGTTTCTCAACCGCGCACATCCGACGCTTCCCTCGCTAAGGGGCAGTCACGAGCTTGTCGTGTCCGTGGTCTCGTCCCGCATCAATTTGGTATCAGAGCGAGTTTGAGTCTAGGGTGTCAAAAAAAAAAGAGTGGCATTTACATCGAGTCATTAGTCGATTTAAGTCGAGTCTAGGATCATCATTGTTTTAAAACAAAAAAAAAGTGTCTTTTGCATCGCATCCCAATAACCCGGTATATCAAAAGGTGTTGTCCGAACGTTAGGCTACGCCTATCGGGAAGGCCGCACACTTGTGCGAGTGACCTTCGGGTCGATTATCTCCGCCGCGTACCGCGTTTTGGTTAAGTCTAAGCGCATCATTTTGCATTAGTGTGTTTTACTTTAGTCGGCGTCTTCTAGTCGGTGTGTTTGCATGCCCACTCGTCGGGGTACTCAGTACTCACCCCCACCACCACCTATGGCCAACCCACGGGATACCTTGGGAGACTTCCACTCCCTACAAGAGGCGATGATGGCCATTATGACTAGGTTGGACCAATCCGATGCTAACTTTCGGACTTTCTCCGATAATATGGATGGTCGCCTTAGAGCCATGGAGGGGCGCTTGGAGACCTCCGACAGGTCGGTCCAAGACCTCGTTGGGCGGTTAGATAGGATGTCACACGGGGACCCTCTAGGGGCAGCCCAAGGCCCACCCGCACCTCCTCCCGCGGTGGCCCAAGTCCAACCCGCTCCCATGACCCAAGTCCAGGCCGCTCCCGCGGCCCAAAACCAGCCACCACAGGCTCCTCCACCCGCCCTTCCTCGGGTTCCCCAACTACCGCACCGTGACCTTGGTCTCGAGGACTATGGTTCCGACAATGCCTATGAGGGATATGGTCAACGCCGTCGTGGTTTTCAGCCACAACGAGATGAGGATGATGATCGGGTCCTTAAGACCGTGCGAGCGGACCCTCCCTCTTTTTACGGGTCTTTGGATCCGAAAGTCTACCTAGATTGGGAGTTCGGCATGGACCGTTACTTTGAGTGGTATGATATGTCGGAGCGTCGAAGGGTCCGATTCGCCACCATGAAACTCATGGGGCAGGCACAAACCTATTGGAAGAATGTGGAGAGCCTGCTACTTCAGCGGCTAGAACCCCCGATCGACACATGGGCCGAGATGAATAATAAACTTCGGCAAAAGTACCTTCCTCCCACATACCGTCAGCGACTCATCGATAGATGGCAAAGTCTTAGCCAGGGAGACCGGTCCATCTCCGAATACATCACGGAGTTTGATGAGTACTTTCTACGATGTGGTGTCACGGAGGAGAGTACCATGCCCATGTCCCGCTTTCGACGTGGTTTGTGGCCACACTACCAGTATGAGCTTTTCCGCCGCAATGCCAAGACGTTGGAAGAGGCATACCAGGTTGCTCTCGAGATGGAGCAATTTGAGGGAGAGTTCGAGTCTAGCCATCGGTTGGGCCCCACCCCTCTCCGTAGTACCGAGCCCCGTCACTCCATAGGCCCACATCAGCGGCCTCCCATGGCTCGATCTCAGGAGCCCACCCGTCAGGAGCACTTCGCTCCACGGCCTCGTCCTCCTCCACCCCGGGATCTATTCCCACCCCAACCACCGGCACCCATTGCCCGTTCCCCGGCTCCTATAGCCCGTCCTCTGGCACCGGCACCCCCTCCACTATTGTCCAAAGCACCTACATCTCCCCCATTACTGCCTACACCCCCTACCCGACGGGATGATAAGGGTAATGTCCCTTTTATAGAAGAGAGTAGTTGGTCGAGAGTGCAGTGTTTCCACTGTCATGGGTTTGGCCACATTGCCAGCGAGTGTCCCGCTCGCACCACCCTAGCCTTAGGTGTTGGAGGATCCGTACCTCCCGAGCCTGAGTGTGTTGATTACGAGGCCAATGAGGCACTAGCCGAGGAGTACTATGCCTTGGGAGGGGAAGAGCAGGACGGCTCTCCTGCCGCCCAGGATGCAGCCACCTAGTGGGCTTGATGCTACCACCTTCGTCTAGAGTCATGCATAAGTCGGTGTGTTTTCCTTGTGTGGTTTGTTTTGAGTGGTGTGTTTTGAGTCGATTGTTTGTGTGGTTTGCATACGTGTGTTAGTGCATGGTGAGTCTGCATGTGTCTTGTGCAAGCTCGTTGTCGTTCTCTTATGAGTAAGAGGTGATTGGACTCACTTGATGAGTATGGGATCGGTTCTACTTCTATACCCGGATCAGTCACCTATAGGGACTCATCGGTGATTCCTAGTGAGTCTTCGAGCTGTTTTCTTCCCTTTTGAGAGTGCCCCTTCGGAGTGACCACCTTTAGCCCATAGCAGTTCGCATATCGAGTATATATGGAATGAGCAGGTGACGATCACTTGGAGCGGAGCATACCCGCGCTACTTGGCACGGTGACGGATCCGCCGGGGTACTCGAGCATCCCTACCCCTACTCGACGGGGTCGAGTTCCTCCCACCCGGGGAGAATTGATGAGGACATCAAGAGCTTATGAGTATTAGTGTGTATTAGCTTGTATAGGTGTGTATTATGGGTTGTATTGGCTTGAAAGTGTGTAATTTTTGATTTCTTTCATTTGGGCTCTCTTTGTAAGCCTTCATTAAGCCATTGGGCCACATTTCTAGGAAGAGTCCATTACTAGGTTGCCTTAGTAGAGTCTATTAGGAGTGATTATCATATTGGACCTTATGCCACCCTTATGGACCATAATAGCCATTTAAGGCCCAATTGGGCCACTCCCTCTCATGGGCTATCTAGATGGGAGAATCCATGGACCAAGCATGGGTTGTGGGTTGGGTTGGCTGGTCTTGGACCAGCCTAGGCCCAAGAGAGGCCCATGAAGGGGGCGTCCCCTCTTTTGGCCTTATTAGGCTTGGTTGGTGTGTATTAGGTGAAGTTGGAATGGAATTAGTCTAAGGTTGAATGGAAAAATTAGAATTTTTGTGAGTGTTCAAGAAGCTTGGTGCGCCCCTCTCTCCTCCCTTACTGTTCTTCCTTCCCCAACCCCAGATCTAGAGTGTATCCCTCTTCTATCATCCCCTCTCAACCTCCGGTGATCGTCTGTGCCGCCGCCGCCGCCGTTCGTGCCGCCTTCAAGCCGCCGTGGAATCGTCATCAAGTTTCTGTCATGCTGGACAGAGGTGTAGTTCGAGAATTTCTGAAACCAACCACGAGTTCTGATCGATTTGAAATTTTGAGGGTTGGTTCCTATCTTTTAGCCCATTCTCCACAAAAAACTTGAGGTTCAAAATCCACCGTTTCATATCCTTACCATTTCGTTCAACTCTCAATCACAGATCTGTTCTGTCACTGTCTATAGTGACAGTAGCCCTGAGTTTCATGTCTTAGGTCCACTTTTTGATTTATTTTGATTTGCCCAATTTTACTGGAGGTTACACCCATCCACCCCTTCATCCAAAATTTTTCTCAATTTTTGGTTCGTCCATTTCATATTTTCTAAAAATCATTCTCAGTCCCAGCTACAGTTCTGTCCCCCTGATCCCAGATCCAACCTTCTTCCACTAAACAAATCACAGAAAATCATAGATACATCCCAACGGGTCCAAACCAATTTTTCTGTCTTCCCAGCTCAAATTCCAACAACTTTGCTGAAGAACACAACCCCTGATTCGAACGTCTCCTTCGCGGTCAAAGGCAATCCACAGGGAAGTTCTCTGCTGACCTATGATTTCAGGAACTGTACAACAGAAGATTGAAAATTCCATAAGTCAAGATCCGAGCAGATCCAGGCCAGATCTTTAGGCCTAGATTGAAGAACTTCAAGCTAGCTTTCCAACGACGCCAGTCTCGTGTCGATCCGACGTCGGGGTTGATCGCAGCGTCCATTCTTGCCGGAGCGCGCGCTGCAAAACAGCAACCACCAGTCCGTGGACAGCAAACCCGACGGGTGCCGATCGGAACCGCCCGACCCCCGGGCGACGTTCCGATGTGCCGCCAGCCCAGGGAACACTTCCCTAAGTGTCCACACTACAGCGGCGCCACCGGGTCCCACACGACCCCTCCAGACAGCACGTGGGCCCCACGGTCGTGATCACGCGTGTAGCCGAATCAACACACGAAGCTGCCCGTCATCCCGAATTCGGTCCTCCCGGGCCCCTGGTGTCGCCCTTTACCTCCCTGCGTGGAGTGGGCATATTTCCATTGCTGTAATATTCATGTATTAACTGTCCCGGGAGCACGAGTTCGGCCGGGCCCGTCGTCCCTACGCCGAGCGCGTGGAGGTATCGCATTCGCTCCCTTACTTGGCATTTTGCTTAATTTTCATATATACTTGCTTATGCCACTGCTAGAGAGCATGATAGGATAATTAGCTCGCTTTCTATTTATATCACCGCTGCTGCGAGAGAGAGCGTTACCGTCCCGTGACCCGATCCGGGCACAAGTGAGAGCCGACCACCCTAGCTCACAGCCGGTTTCTCAACCGCGCACATCCGACGCTTCCCTCGTTAAGGGGCAGTCACGAGCTTGTCGTGTCCGTGGTCTCGTCCCGCATCATGCATGCTAGGGGTCCCCAGGGGTCTTCCCCTTTGTTTTCCCCCTCTCCGGTGGAGGCACGGGGGCGTGGTCGAAGTTTTTAGGATTTTCCCGTCGTAGCGTGCTCGGGAGTGTGTAACGGTCACTCTAGTGACCGTCACATGCTTGTGACACCCCTAGAGGGGTGCGTTACATTCCTGAGTAGTGTTTTTGGGGGTCGGGGGCTGTAACGGCCCCACGATAGACCGCCATTTGCCTATGACGCGCTTGGGTAGGGCCGTCAGGGGCTTTCGACCGTTGGTTTGTGACCGTTGGGGGTCAGGCCATGTAACGCACCGGGCTAGGCGCGTTACATGCTTGTAACGCGCTGGGGCAGGCGCGTTACTTCTTGTTTTCACCCCAAGTGTGAGGGCCATGTAACGCGCTGGGCCAAGCGCGTTACATGCGTGTGACGCGCCGGGCTGAGCCGTTACATCCCTTTTGGCTTTGGGAGCGTGGGGGGGGGGGGGTGTGTAACGCATGGGGCCAAGCGCGTTACATTCTTGTAACGCGCCTGGACCAGGCCGTTACATCCCTTTCCCCTCTGACCGTGTGACGGTCTGTTTTGAACCGTTAGGCGCATGTAACGGTCTCGCCTAGACCGTTACTTGCTTGTGACGGCCCTAGGGTGGACCGTCACATGCCTGGTTGCCCCATGAGGGTGGCAACCCCGTTTTTACTCCGACTGTGACCACCGTGCGACGGGGCTGGTGCGTGGGGTGATTCTCACACGTTGTCGGATTCGGACGTTGTTTTCCGTTGACTCGAGAGTCTACTCCTTTGTGACCCTCCACTAGTCGTAGCCTATCAGTACGCGTGTGTTGGTCGCACCAGGGAGTGGTGTACGGGCTTACCCTGAGGACGGTTTTAGACTGGTTACCGTCGGGCCCCTCGTCACATCAGAGTCCAGTGCGAGGGGAAAAACAGTCAGAGGGTCAGACCTAGGATGTGTGGTCTGTGTGTGCACACGTGGTTGGGGGCGGTTGGACGCACGTCGACGGGCGTGACCCCAGCCAGTCACTTGTTTGTGGTTACTTGTACGGTGTTCGCGCCTCTGGTAGGAGCTACCACGCCAGGCGGTTCACCTGCGGCGCGGCGTAAGACGTCAGGGGACGCTACCGGCTGTGCTTCTAGTGGGTGGTACTCCTGTCGAGTACGGAGTGGCAGTCTGTCAGTCAGGTGTTTTCGACCTTCGGGTTTTGTCGGGTTGATCGTTGAGTTTCGGTCTTCTTACCGTGGCACGGGTGTCGGTTTGCGTGCCATGGGACCTTTGTTCTGTAGAGTACGGGGCTTCCGTTCCCGAGGTACTCTCCTACCGCTAGTGTAGTGATTTCTCGTTTTACGAGGTATGGTTCGAGTGATCCCTACTGAGTCTTGTTCCGGGACTCATTCCCTGCGTGTTTTCACCGTGTTTCAGGTGAGGCGCCGCCCCGGGGGAGAGCGTCTGGGGTGCAGCGTGGTGCGGGTGCCCAGAGGTAGTGCCAGAGGTCAGAGCTGGGGTATGCCCCGTGTAGCTGTACTTTTCTTTCTTGTCACTGTACTAGTCGTGGACTATTGTTATTGTTGTTAATTTCTATTGTGGACCATGTAAAATGTTAATTTATTTTCTGCTTAATGTTATAACTGTTTAATTTCTGTAATTATTTGTGATACTTGTGTAGTCTCCACACCATCCTTTTTAACCCTTCCGAGTCTTCGGGCTCGTGGGTGGCGGTGCGAGTCTCGGGTTATCGGGCCTTCCCGGTAATCCGATTCTCGGGTCGTTACAGCCGGTGTGCGCAACGCTCGTATAGTAGAGGCGAGGACAACCTAGAGCATAAAGTGCCATGGTTGGGAAAAGAGTACGGTGCTGACGGTTGCAGAGGCGTGTACCCCGTGTCAGGTAGCAGGGCACGGCCGTGCTGATGGGCGCAGAGGCACGGACCCTAGCCAGTCCCAGGGAGAGGTGTGTGTGGGTGTGTCTCCACCCCACTCGAGGACATGGTGTGGGTCGTCTGCGTGAGACGTGAGAGACGGCAAGCCGAGGTTGAGATACCGACAACGTTGTTGTAGCCCTCTCGGCAGTTGAGGTTGAGCTTGCACGACGGCGAGATCGTGGCTCCCCTCTTGGTCCTTGATCGAGTTTTTCTCCGGCTTCGAGGCCGTAGTCCTCCCGAGAGTGGAGGTTGCGCCTTCGAGTGTGTAGTCTAGGCGGTGGCTTCCGTCAGTGTGGACGGGCCTTCACGACAAAGGCGTCGTAGATCTTTCCCGGTAGTGTAGCCGTGGGTTACCATTGGTTCTACAGTTCCTACCTTGAGGTCCAGGTGTTTCCGCTGAGAGTAGGAGTAGCTTAGTATGCTGCGTTTCCTCCGACCACTGTCGTTGTCACTTTTGTTACTGCAGTTACTCATGTTGTTATTGTTATTGTTGCCTTTCTTACTGCAGTTATTTCTATTATTGCTCTCGTTGTTTACTGTTGTTGTTGTTGTGGAGATCCACGGGACCCCTACTGAGCCAATGAGATGAGGTTCATCCCTTTTTCTTTTAGGTTTGGAGTACGTGGATCAGAGGCCTTGAGTAGCGTCGTCAGTGTCCTAGTGCCGCCAGTCTTCACTAGCCGGGGTATGCCCTAAGGGCTTTATACTGTTCTTTTGTTGAGCTGTACTTTTTGGACTTGTACATCTGGACTATAAACTGTGTAAAAATTGTATAAATCTGTTTATAAATATGAACTTTATTTTCTGCATTTTATTACTGCGTTCATTGTAGATTCTCACACACTCCCGTGACACTAATTCTAACCCTTCCGAGCTCTGTGGCTCGTGGGTGGCTAGTCGGATTCGAGTCGCACTAGTTACTTTTTGCTACTTGGATTCCGGGTCGTTACATAATTATATAGAGGGAACCCTGCGCCAAACATCTAGAGTTTCCCTAGTCAGGGGGCTGCCCCTTCTCTCTCTCCTCCTTGGGAGGAGCGCCCCCTCTCTCTCCTCTATCTTCTCTCTCTTATTTCTAATGTAGAGACTATGTCAGACTGATGCCGAGTAGATCTTTCATGGAGCACTGCGTGGAGAGAACTCCGTCGTCTATGTCCGTGTGGATACCACTAAAGATCGGACACTTGTGCGGTTCATTGCTACTATGAGAGATCACTTTCCGCATCGCTGCGATCCGCATATCGTAGAGGTAAAATCGGATCTTGTTCTAGATAGTTGTTGAAAATTACACCGGAGCGATCAACACGTGTCGAGATAAATTTTTAATTTCTTATTTTTACTGTGTTCTTCTTGATCCTGATTTAGATTCTTACCATTCTCGTTGGGGGAGCACGGGTCACTTATTACGATGTTTCATTGAGCATTGGCATTCGTACGGTGGTGATGGCAACACAACAAGAACAATAAAGAACGATAGTGGCGTAGCATGACCAACTGGAGTGGCATGGAGTAATAACAACAACATGGCAACAGAGTACAGTGGTGGCGGTAGTAACTACTAACTAGGAAGTAGTGGCAACTTGGTGGTGATGGTAGCGGTGAACGAGCAATAACGACATGGTGGTGGCAGCGCCGGCCAAGGAGTAGCGATGCACAGTGGTGGCATGGCATGGGCGACAGCTTTGCATAGGCTGTAATGGAGATTTGATCTCCTTCCCTTGCACCTTCCTTCCACCGACGACTTGGCCCGAAAGCCGTGTTGGGTTGAGGACAAGCCGTTGACATCCCTAAACAGATATCATTAAAATGTTGACTAAATAGTGATATTTTTTGTAGCATTATTCCGTATGTAAAAGACCACTTGAATGCATGCAAAATGACTTTTGTTTTTAAAACAATATAAAGTTCTAATGCTATATGTACAAATGTAAATATAGGAATGGTAAATCTATGATTTTTATTCTAAGAATAATTCATATGTAAAAATCTCATTTTTTATGATAAATGTGTTTTTACTTTTTATAATCCCGTTTTAGTTTAGGAACGCACCGCCACCCGTCCCCCCCCCACAGGACGATGTCTTGGAAGGCAGCCTCCGCGGGCGGTGGCGCGCCGAGGAGCCCTCTTTCGCCGTTCTCCCCAAAGCCGACGGCGTCGCCGCCATCTCTGGGGGAGCAGCAGCTTGATGAGGCTGCGGCGGCGGCGCTGGCGATATCCGATCGGAGAACGCTCTACCTCGTCAACATCTTCATCGGCAGCGCCGCCCGCTTCCTCAACTCTTTCGCTGCAGTCTGCGAAGACAAGCTCGCCGACGTCCACAGGTCCGGTTCACAATCTCTCCCCCTCTTTGTCACTCGCTCTACTCTCTGAGATGCTTCTTTGTTCCTCTATTTCTCCACGTCGTAGGAGAATTGTGCGGTTGGATTCGACGCTTAGGCTTCTGGAGGCTAAGCTGAGCGGCACATTGAGCAGTGGCAGTGGGGAAGGGGGAAACGACGGCCGGGAACCTGAGCAGGAGCAGCAGCACCATCGTTCTCCTTTATCATCCTCCTCTGTTGCTTCTCCCGGTCAGACGAGTTCCACCGATCTACCAACTGGGCGCTGAAGCCACGAGGCAACTCTGCTTCTACGGTTCCATTATTACCAGAAACACCAACTTTCTTCAAGGTCAGTTAACCAAGTGAACCGACAACTAAATCGATTCCGGGATACAATTTTAGTCGGTTAAAAGGAGCGGCTTTCAAAGTCACTCGCTGCAGTTTGTTGAGGAAGTTTAAGAAAGGTTTGACATTCTTTTTATGGAGATCTAGCAATGGATGGCCCGGAATAACTAGGAAGAGGACATTGCTGGAGGAGGAGCCGGGTCTTCTTTCTCTATTTCATTGTCAGGTGTATGTGGTTGGAGAAAATATGGGTGGTCATTAACTTCCATGAACTTCTGCTGCAGGGAATGTAATTTTATGGAGTGTGGTTTTCTGCGCCATCAGAGGAGGGAAGATGATCCTGATTCTGATGCTGAAGCTGATTGTTGGAGAAGACTGTGCTGATGATGTGTGGGTGAGAACTGTTAAATCGTTGTATTTTTATCCTTCATCCCATTCTCAAATTTGTTTACTTATATTCTTTACAAGTTCACTATGGACCTCGGTAAAATGTATGAATCTTTCTGCTTTACATTTTGATTATTTCCAGATTATAATGTTCAAGGCGATTTCCATCTGTTCTAAGCACCTATTTAGCTAATATGAGCTTTTAAGAAGATTTCCCTGTAGGAAAATTCCCTCTCATCTCATTATCTGAATATTCCTACCGACAACAGATGGAACTTTAAGCTTTATGAGCCTCATAAATTTACGGACATTCTTCAGGCACTAAATGTTCACCATCTATTTGTTGTACTGCATTTCCCTACAATAAAAGATAACATACCTTGTATTCTCCTATGGGAAAGATACAGTCCAATTGAGAGAGATACTGATATTGCAACATTTTTGTGTCAAAAAGTGGAAATTATACAGATTTGCAACCTTTGGATAAAAATAAGAGGTTACAGTCTGGAGAGGTTTTTGGTCTCAATAAATGCGTCCACCCAATGAAAGAACTGTGATCTAACACATAAATGAAGCTAAAACTAAGCTATCAGAAATCCTAAAAGGATATCCATGTAGCTATGGCAAAAACACTTCTGCTTTTGTGTTTAACTTGAAGGGGATGGATAGTAAATTTCAAGGAAGCCAATAAAACCTCTAAGATTTATATTGAAGTAGTTGTCTTATATGGATGCATAAAGCTCTGTATTGTTGACCACCTTGATTCAAGCAATACCCACACTTAATTCACAGTGGCCCATGATTAAGTTATATGAGTGAACTCTCCAGTTTGAATGTTCTTCATCATTTCCTGACTACCTAAGGACCTGGCTTATCATGTATCTCAAATGGTTGGTTGAAGGGGTTTCATATAGCCAGGACTATTTACTCTATTTCATACCTCTAGTATGCGGATAATACCCTTCTGTTTATTGAAAGTGATATTTGACAGCTGAAACATCTCATTTTCATCCTGAAGTTTCTTTAAATGTTTGGATATGAAGATTAATTTTGACAAAACTCATGTTATTGGGATTAACCTGGATGCAGAAGAGTTGGGGGTCTTCTCAAGAATGTTGGTCTGCAAGATTGATTCCTTGCCTTTCATATATCTGGGTCTTCCGCTCCATTTTCGTCAGTTAATGGTTAATGAGCAGCAGTTCCTCATTCAGAAAATTCAAAGGAAATTATCGTTGTGGAAAGCAAAAGATCTCTCACTTGGGGCCAGAATCACCCTACTTAATTCTGTTTCATCTACCACTCCTTTACACTGTTTCTCTGTTTTTTCTCATTCCTAAATGGGTAATACATCAGATTGATAAAATTTGAAGACGCTTTCTTTGGGGCGGACACCAACATAATGCTAAGTGCATTCATCTTGTCTCTTGGGACAAAGTGTGTTGGCTGTGCAGATCTGGGGGCGTAGGAGTTAAAAATTTTCATATCATGAACATAGCTATGCTTGGAAGATGGCTATGAGAGGTCCTCTCTAATAATTCTGCTCTATGGAAGGAGATCCTGTGGCAGAAACATTATCACTGGGGGCATAAATTTTACCTGCAACATAGAAACACGTCATACATGAGTCCCTCGTGGAAAGGTGTCACCCGAGCAGGGAAATGGGTTGAGCAATGCATCATGTATAATGTTGGCAATGGTGAAAATATCTTCTTGTGGCAGGATAAATGGCTTGGCACTCCCTTGAAGCGGTAATTTCCTCTGTTATATCTTCTAGTTGTGGATAAATGGCAGACAGTCCAACAGTGCTATACTATCCAGGGATCTATGATCAATTGGAACATACTTCTACGGCGGAATCTAAGAGGAGCAGAGGAAGCAAAATTGTTTTCGCCTATGCAATGGCTATCAGAGGTGTCTATTAATCTGGCTGTCCAGGATCAAGTGGTTTGGACAAAGAACAAGGGTTTTCTTTTACTGTGAAGTTCCTATATAACCATATTCAGGGAAACCTGCAGAGGGGCTGAAAGGTGGAATGCTTGTTATATGGGACACTAGTCTACTTGAAAGCTTTGAGGAAGTTGTCAAACAGTTTAGCATTTCTGTGAAGTTTAGACTTAAGAACAATGGGTTCTCTTGGAGTTTCACAGGTGTGTATGGGCCAATGCAATCTGACTTGAAAGAGCTTTTCTTGTAGAACTGATTGATATTTGCTGGTGGAATACAGAAGCCTGGTGTGTGGCTGGAGATTTAAATGCTGTTAGACAGCCAGGAGAAAGGATCGACCAACACAGATGCACAGATGATATGGATCTCTTTAAGAAATGGGTGCAAACTACTGGGTGATCGAAATGCAGGTCAGCCTTTTGTTTTACACTTGGATAGGGGAAGGAGAGAGGAAGTCTCAGTCAAAGCGGGATAGAATTTTCATTAATGTGGATTGGCAACAAAAGTTCCGCAACACCATTGTCAAAGGCCTCCCAGAATATTGTCTGACCACATCCTTTTGTTACTCAATACAACTAATGATACAAGACAGACTAGGTCGTTCAGGTATGAGAGAGCTTGGCAGAGACATGAAGACCTTAACAATCTAGTGGCTGCATGTTCTTATACTTGTTTGAATCTAAGCAATAAGCTCAAATGGGTTAAACAGAAGGTGACTTATTGGAGCAAACAGACTTTTGGAGAGGTTTCATCAATTAGGCAAAGATTGCTGCAGGAAATTGAAGGGTATGATATAAAAAATGATTAAGGGGAGCTATAGGAGGAAGAAAGAAATCAATGGCCAGCTCTAAAAAGGAGTTATGATGAGTTGTCAGCCAGAGAGGAACTTGAATGAAAACGAAGAGCAAAGGAATTATGGCTTACAGAATGGGATGAAAACACAACTTATTTCCATGCTATGGCCAGTGCCAAAGGAAGATCGATTAGCATTTATAATATTAAAGTTGGCAATGCTAAGTTGGATGATGAGTCAAAAATTAGGCAGGCTATAGTTCATCACTATGAACAACTCTTTAAGGAGCAGGAGCTGTGGAGGCCATGGATTGGTGGTGATGTCTTCAATAAAATCTCAGGTTCAGCACCTCTTAACCTTATCATACCTTTCTCAGCGACGAAATAGAGAACTTGGCTTTCAGAATGGACCCGAATACGTCCCCTGGGCCTGATGGTTTTTCCATGGGCTTTTATCGACATTTTTGGGAGATTGTAAAGGAAGATGTTTGTTTGAAGACTTTGCTAAATTTGTGTAAAACAAGAACTCTTAATCAAGGGTATGATTCATAAAAATACCCCATGATGAGAAAAAGATGTTTCATGCCTTAGCAAAATTTATGTAAACTTCAGAAAAATGATGTGATGATCAGAGATATGCAAAGTTCCGGGGAATCGGGGAAAAATTGCAGAAAAGCCCTACTCTGTTCAGAAATTGCATTTCTACCTCGAAGTTATGTGAAAATGTCCAAGAAAATTATAAAAAATCTAAAAATTTCAGAAATTGCATACAAGTTTTACTGGTGCTCAGAAATTGCAGTTTTACCCGCTAACTTGTCACAAAGTGCAAATGCACTCCTCACTCGAGGGAAAATGGCAAATAAACCCCAAAAGTTTGAAATTACAAATATGCCCAAAAAAGTTTGGGAGTGCAAATATGCCTAAAAGGGTTTGAAATTGCATAAATCTGATGGTCAGATCATAATCGGAGGTCAATCTAACGGTCTGGTCGTGGCCTTATTGGCGATCCAACAGTCCAATCGGGATAAAATTCAAAATCAATGGTAAGATTTAGATTTGGAGTAAATCCAACGATCGGATTTTGACCAAACTCAAATTTAATGGTCAAATCGTGATCTGGAGTTAATCTGATGGTCGGTTCTTGACCAAATTTAAATCTAACGGTGAGATCTTGACCCGGAGTCAATCCAATAGTCGGATCTTGACTGGAAGTAAATTGAATGGCCCGATCGTGACTAGATACAAAATCCGTAAGTCTGATTGTAGAGAAAAGCAAAGAGGATGGTCTTATATTGACTGGATATGTAATCCAACGGTCTGATTATAACCAAATGTAGATCCAATGGTGGATTTATGATCGAATGTAAATCAAATGACCTGATCATATAATTGAGATTTCATGTACTATGTATAATGGATCTAAGGAATGAAATATTTAATTTTCTTCTGCAAATGTGTATCTCTAATGGATGATTTCTTTGATCAAATCTATGAGATAAAACCTTCAATATCACGACGGATATTGTAGAGGTTAGGGGTGTCTTTGACAGTTAATCAAAGGCGTTCAGACTTTACGCCTTTGTAAATAGACACCAATCACGGTTGGTGGGGAAGGTCTAACACACGAATTCTAAATCATCTGATAAACCAAAATCGCTGAATTAATAATATGCATGTTAATCAATTAGCTAAAATATATGCATATTTATCCAATAAATAGATATTAAATTAATTTTTTGCGTGAAACAATGTTATAGCTGATGCGATGGAATTTCAGAGAAACCCCTTGGCGGTAAGATGCTTCAACTCTACCTGTCGGATATTGATTCCCAAAAAAGAGAATGCTGAATCAATCAATGACTATCGGCCAATCAGCTTGCTGAATGGAATTTTCAAGATCATTACGAAGACTTTGGCTAACAGGTTGAAGGAAGTTATCAACACACTAGTCGACATCAATCAATCAGCTTTCATCAGTGGGAGACTGATTTTGGACTATTACATGGTTGCCTATGAATGTTTGCATGAGCAAAAAGTGAAAAGGAAGGAATGCCTTCTAGTCAAGCTAGATTTCGAGAAAGTCTATGATAGAGTTAGCTGGGATTCTCTATTTCGTGTTCTCTATAATATGGGTTTTAAAAAGGAATGGATTGAATGGGTTCGATACAGTGCATTCAGACTGCAAGGTTTTCGATTCTGGTTAATGGCGCTCCATGTGGTTTCTTTGGGAACACTAGAGGACTTAGACAAGGTGAGCCTCTTTCCCCTTTGCTATTTGTTATTGTAGGTTAGGTGCTGAGTGCTATGTGGAAGAAAGCAAGGGTATCTGGGCTTATTTCAGGGGTCACAGTTGGGAGAAGTCATGAAGAGGTTACTCACCTACGATATGCTAAT
This sequence comes from Amorphophallus konjac, assembly GCA_022559845.1. Taxonomy (NCBI): domain Eukaryota; kingdom Viridiplantae; phylum Streptophyta; class Magnoliopsida; order Alismatales; family Araceae; genus Amorphophallus; species Amorphophallus konjac. The sequence goes on from CM040121.1 coordinate 159,455,816, forward strand.
GATACTATCTTGTTCACTACAGCTGAGGAGGATAAGCTTATCAACTTGAGGATTATTCTCAGATTACTGGAGGCAGTTACAGGTTTGAAAATGAACTACTTGAAGAGTGAATTAGTGGGGATTAAGAGGGTGAGAAAGATTGCATTGCACACATCTTAGGAGCCAATTGGGGCTCTTTCCCTGTTAAATATTTGGGGTTACCACTTACTGCTGGAGGTTTGAAAAAATTTGGGGATTTTATTGCTGCTTTGAAAGGAAAATTATTATCAGCTGGAGGAAGATGGGTTCTGTCTAAAGCAGTTTTGTCTACGATTGCAATTAACTATTTGTTTATCTTCAAGATACCAAGGAATGTGTGTCACAGACTTGAGTCTTTGAGAGCTTCCTTTTTCTGGAAAGGGAGAGGGCCAGAAAAAAAAGGAGTTCATCCCATCGCTTGGAAATTCATATGCAGACCTAAGGAGGAAAGAGGAGTTGGCTTGACACCAATTGAAGCTATTAATCAAGCTCTGCTGGTGAAGTGGCTGTGGAGGCCAGATATGGATGATATGACTCTGGAGGTCTTTAGTAGCAAAAAAGTATCTGGGAGATAATGAAGTTGGTTTTCTGAATGAGCCCATTGCAATCGTTTTGTCTTATGTTTGGAGAAATATCTTGAGCCTCAAAGACTTCTACACTTGCCCTTTCGGAAATTTGGGTAGGTGATGGTAGAAAGACTAAGTCCTGGGAGAACCCGTGGCTTAATAATTGATCACCCAGAGGTACCTTTCCCAATCTTTATGTCATTGCTTGCAGGACTGGTGTGAATATTAGTACTCTGTTGTCTCGGTTAGAAGACAGTCCAGGGTGGAATGTTAAGTTCCATAGAAACTTTATTGATTTTGAATGGCAAGGGTTCTTACGGTTTTCTTAGCTGTTGGACATCAAGAGTATAAATTCAGCTAATGGAGATAGAAGAAGATGGAAATAGGAAAAATCAGGTAACTTCTCTGTTAAATCTGCTACCCTTATATTGGCTTAAGGAGACTGGTAAGTTCCTTCGTATAAGCAGGTGTGGAATACTAAACTCCCAATCAAAATCAGAATTTTCCTATGGAAAATTATGTGGAGAAGAATTTCAACTGCCAACAGAGTGCACAAATTCAAAACAGATATTAGAATTCACTGTGTATTCTGCAGTTATTTTCAAGAGACTATGGAGTACCTCTTTATAAATTGTGGCATTATCCAGACAGTTTGGCATCAGTTCTTCAAAGCTGCCAGGGTCAGTTGGACTAATAAGATTACGATCGAAGACTGGATGCAAGATTGCATGTATGTTAACCCAGTGCAGGTAGAAAAGGAAATTTAGGGGAGGTGTTTTCCAGCTATGCTCTTGTCTATCTGGAGAGAGAGGAATAATAGTGCTTAGCGAAGATTTTAAGCATCCTTTCACAATTATTCAAAACTGTATCAAGTGCTTACTTGATTGGAATTTTTCAGTGGAAGGTCGTACTTGAAACAGTAACTTATCTTAGACTAGGATTGTGGAAAAATCAAATTTTGTAAGTGTCTGGTTTGGTCGCTTGGGTGTTGGATATCTAAGGGTCTTGGGAGGCTCTACCTCCTTGGTAGACGTCTTTTTCTTTTGTTTTGTTATGTAAGGGTTTCTTACCTGGCGCTTCTTTTTTCTTCTCAATGACTTGTGGTCTTTTGGCCACCTTCCAAAAGAAATCAGATGTACCCTCATGTTTGGAAAGTTAAGAGCCCTATCATAGTTTGTGCTTTGCTTTTCAAAGAAGATTGGTCACTAAGGTCTACCGGAGAAAGTGGGATGGCGACATTGTTGCCCGATGTGTCTTCTGTGGTTTGTTTCAAGAGGACATTGATCACCTGTTTATTGACTGTCATTTCAGCAGAGAAGTATGGAGTGTGCTTGGGACTATAGCCAATCTTCAGTGTAGCTTCCACTCTTTGGAGGGAATGTGGGAAGATATCTGTGCTTTCAGGTCCTCATTAGGGAAGTGTCCTTGATCAAAATTGCTTCGGATTCGACCTCATGTAATTTGTTGGAATATTTTGAAGGAACGCAATGATGTCGTCTTCCGGGGAAGTCAATCTTACATTGAGAATATTTGCCTTTGAGCTCTTTACTTTTTGTATCATTGGAGCAGATTTATTCTTAACCTGTCTGCCGCTGATTGGAAGGAGATTCTTTCTGTTCCTATTTTCTGAGTAATGTAATCTTTTTTTAGTTTTCTTTTGAGGAGGAACCTCCCCTCCTTAATTTCATTGTATCACCTCTCTTTATTTTAATTAAATTGGTGGTGCAATTCACCTTTCGTTCAAAAAAAATTACGTGGTACAAATTTCATTGAAATAGAGGGGTACTCTCTACTTACATGATACCAGGAGATAGAAATGTTTCACAATTCTTTTCGTGCATGTTGCTCTTTAAACAAGCTTCTTCAATTGTGTGATAGTCACCATAACCATCAACTGCCTCTACTAAGTAAACTCATTCCCAACACTCCCAATGTCTTTTGAGGCTAACAATTCCCCAATTCTTCTCATTGCAAGTCATTTACCCATCTTATTGCACAGTTGCCCATCTACAGTCCACGTGCTGTAAAAATCTACTCTATATCATATCAACTTTGTGCATGCCGACCCATCTTCCTTGTGCAAAACAACAGAAAAGGATTCAGAAAATAAGAGGGGTGATGCAGGCAGAATGGACAGCACCACTATGCAAATAATTGCTCTTCCTATATATAAGATTATCTGATCTTTTTGGCCTATCAATTTTCTTCAATACATTGGACAGTTACAACCTAACCATGAACCCTGATGCCTCAATTAGATAGTGAGACCAGGGTGTGGTAGGGAAAGTCTATGAAAGTTATGCAAGTGTTCTTTGTAGTGTTTTAAAGCTCGCTGTGAAAAATTAAGGAGTTAAGTTGATGCTATTTTTCCACAAGGTCATTGTAAACTCATAAACATCCTCTCATGTTACTCATCTACAAGCCTTTTGACCCCGGGGGAAGAGAAAAGGTGTATTTTGACTTTTAAGAGGTTCTGGTCCGGCGGAAGTTTGTGATGTGATGGCAAAGTGTCAAGACCAAGTAATGTAATGCTAGGGACAAGGGTGGCATTGGTGCCCAATGATCCTAGCCATGATGCTCATGGACAAGAAGTGAGGTTTGGCAACAGGTGAAACGAAAAAGAGAGCCTTTGGCACATTGGCAAAGCCCTCATTCCTTGAATTCTCAATTGAGGAGGGTAGCAAGACTTGGGACCAAAAAACCTGGATCAGGGGGGATCATCATCAGTTCTTCACCACCAGATTGATGGGGAAGGATTTCTGATTGCCCTATCTTGATGGGAGTTTAGCACCAGCACAACCCATAAGAGAAAGGACACACACTTCTATGATTTGGATACTTCGGCTGCTGTTTCCATTGTGTGAGCCACCTATTGTGGAGAAGGTGGTATTCCTATTTGACCACCTAGTTTGCATCACAAGCAGAATAACCACAGCAAAGGACTTGCTTAATATCGAGTCAGGTTTAGCAATTGTTTTGCAATGAACATCCCTTAGATGATAGCCATTTTGACAGGTTTGACAATGGTTCATTTCAAAATGTGTTTACAGGAGTTGATCAAAGGGAAAATGCATCAATGGGGTGGAAAATCGTGACCTTCCAGTTGTGGAGGTGAACAAGTGGACAATACCTTTGCCATTCAGCTATACCAAGATTCAACATTTTTGAGCCCTAAAACACGAGGGCCATGCAGTGACAGCCTTTCAAATAAGTGAGGCAAGAGTGTAGCTATTAAGTCAAATGATGGAAGTTGGCTCTACACAGCAAGGAACACATCCAATCTAATGAAGCAATTTCAAGTTCGTCCACTAGGTGCAATACTCAACATTCATTTGGATCACTCTCATCCCTTTTCTATGTACATATGATGAGTCATTAGGGGACGGAATTTGATTGGTATTGGTGAAACAGTGGGGTTTCAGACTAAAATTAACCATACCTATCCTTTCTAGCATGGAGAACCCATTGAATAAAGAGGGGTGATGAAGATCCAACTGCAACTTGGAAGACATGTGAGAAAAAGACAGTGGGTGACCCGTGGGATTGATGCAGTGGTGACTGTGGTTGGCCAATGATGGTGTCTAAGCATGTCGCTTGTTTTTAATCCTTTGTTTTACTCAATAAATGTAATTTGTTTTTTTTCTTTTGCATAGGATTTATTGGTTGGGACTTAATTTCATTAGGGTTATTTGTAAAAATTTTATTTATAAATAAGGATAGAAGCCCCAATTGGGGGGCTATTGATGATTTGAAAAAAAGCAAAAAAGTGCAGCAGCGCCATGACGATGTGCTCTCCTCTTCAGGCACGAAGCCAAACCACCATTCCCCCTGTTCCCTTGCTTCTGTTCACATCTCTGCTATCTCATGTTTCCATCTTCCTTCTCAATGCGGCTTGTTTGAGTTTGCCACATTAAATATTGCTTTTGTTCTTATCTTCCTGTCTTCTTCCTATTTCCCATGTGTTTGATTTCCATGGAACTTTTGGAGAGAAGCATTTTCTATGCCATTTGTGTTTCCACGTTCTGTAGAAGCCATCACCCTTTGGTTTACACCACATCTGGCATGAATGGCAAAAGTTCTCCAGCTACACAGACTATGGCAGAACGCTTTCTTTCATGCGACATGGAAGCATGTAGTTTGTCATTCCTGCCCTGCACTATATATTCTGGTATCTGCACTTAGGTTTTTCTACTGTGTTATTACTCATCTTTATTTATTCATATCTATTTTTGGTTTGTTTTTCTTGCATATACAGGATAATCATGATTCATGTTGTATCAAGGCTGTGACATCATGTTTGCATTTAATCAGTTTGTAGAGAGTCACATGACACTTGTGTTCCTATCCCTATTGGATTTTCTTTCTTTGGTAGGTGGCAACTGAACTTCTGGTGGGACAATGGCCAATGAGGCTAATGACAAAGTTGATGATGACCTCACTACTTGGTTGGACCAGCTAGAGACTCATTTGGATGAGTTTTCTCATGTACTCCAGAGCATACGGGATACTGTTCAGCTCCTCCTCAAGGACCCAAAGGATAGATGTGAAGGTTGCCATAGGCATTGTGCTAATGTAGGTGCTAGGGCACATAGAGTCGGGAGTCCATCTGAGTCAATCAGCCTCCCATCTGTCTGTGGCCCTTGTTGGGCACAAAACGAATGCTAGGCTGATGATGGAGATGATCATGATGGGTGGGAGAATCCTAGGAGACATTGTGCACATAGGAATCAACGTAACTCTACTAGGATGGTCAAAGTGGAGGCTCCTACATTTCATGGGAGAATTGACCATAAGGCCTTTCTTGATTGGCCGACTGACATGGACCAAAAGAAAAAAAGAAGATATGTTAGAAGGGCAATGGATCTGGTTTGCCAAAATGAAGCTCACTGGTTTGACCAATCTTCATTGATTGAATGTGGAGCAGCAAATTGAGCATCTGGGCTAGGAGCTAATCACTTTGTGGGTTGTGATGATGGAGGAGAAGCTCAAGGGAAAGTATCTCAAAGCTTCCTATAGAGATAGATTGATGGACCAGCTTTTGACACCTTGCCAGGGTTCTCTTTTAGCACCCGAATACATGTGCCAGTTTGACAAGCTAATGGTCCATTGTAAGGTTCAGGAGGACCGTTGCATGACTGTTTCCCAATTTTGCACTAGGTGAAGGTCTAAGATTTGTTGAGAGTTGATGCCACATACCATAGACACCTTAGATCAGGCCTTCCAGTTGGCTTTGTAATATTAGTGCCTTAGATTAGCTGTAACCAAAAGGGTCCTTTCCAAGCTAAGGGGTCTATCTGAGAAATTTTTGATGGTGATAGGAAGTTGAGAGCTAGGGTATCAAGATCCTCTCCCCGCAAGGGTGGCGCTGCTCATGGGTAGTAGCTTCCTGAGGAGGGTCAAGGACAGGGGACCTGCATGGATGGTTCTAGGGCAAACACTTGTTTTCGGTACCAACAAAAAGGCCATTATTCCTTTGACCCCCCCCCCCCCCCAAAAAAAAAAAAAAAAAAAAAAAGAACTTGTATTTGGAGCCCTCTCTCTCTTGAGTACCCATTGGAGTTTGAGGGTGTGATGCTTGTTAACTACCCAGAAGGTGAGCCTAGTAACAAGGAAGCTCTTGAGCTCAATGAGGACAAAGTTAGGAAGGTTATAGTAATATGCATGATCACTTAAGAGAAAAAAGAGGATTGGAGGCAGGCTTCCATTTTTTACACTTACACAAGTGTGGAAACAAGACTGGAAAGGTGATCATTAATGATGGGAATTGCCTCAAGGTGTTGTGACTAGGCTTGTGTTGCATCCCGTGCCACATCGGCATCCTTACAAGGTGGCATGGGCAGATTACACCACAATTCTCATCACTCAGCAGTGTTTGGTCCCTTTACAGTTTGCAGCATGCCATGATAATGTTTGGTGTGATGTCTTAGAGATGGATGTAGCGTACATACCGTTGGCTCTACAATTGTGATGTCGTTCATTATGGTAGGTCCAACACTTATGTTTCCATGCATATGAGAAATAGGATCAGGATGGTCCCTGAACCTTTGAGCAATTGAAAATTCTCTAGGCTTAGGTCATAATTCCATGTCCACTATTGAGTGTAAGAAGCCCCTCCACATCCTTCCTTAGAAGCAATTTGAATGTAACGTGGAGGAGCTAGAGGAAGTGTTTACCTTGGTGGTCAAGGTGGTGCAAGAATGTTAGGGGGAAGGGGTTATTTTTTTGAGGAGGTACACTAGGTACTTATTGAGTTTAGCAATGACATTCTTGATGAGTTACCTGATGAGTTACTTCCCATGAGAGAGGTCCAACATTCTATTGATTTGGTCCTTAATGCTCTATTGTCCAATCTGACATATTAAGATGGGAAGGCAGGTGGGTGAGTGGCTTAAGAAGAGATTTCTTAGGTTACATTTGATAACATTGAATAATTATGACTAAAACTTGAATACGTGTTGGTCGCGGAATTTTCTTCAATAATATTTTTGTCTCACGTGGTGAGAGATGGGCATAGACTTCTTGACCTTCTTGGAGAAAAGAGAAACCTACACCGATGCACGTATGAGACTGTTTAAATAGCCCTTGCATAGTTCATTCTGTGGGTTTGGTTTGATCAGACGATGTAGGTTCGGGTATAGGACTTTTTCCCACTGACTGCAGTCAGTGTTGATTTACATCAGCATAACGTCCGAACACCCTTGATAATTGTCAAAGAAAGTCTTAGAATCCCTTACATAGGTTATGATGTCTTGGGCATACTCGCTGGCATGGCTCACAATGCACCCCCCGTATACATCAACAACAACAACAACTATTGAAGAAATTAGGATTTTAGTAAAGGTCGTGTTTAATTTGGCAAAACCCTATGACTTGAAGGCACGAGTGTGGTTTACAGGAGGCCGGAGACATATTAGGGCGTCCTGTTGGTTTCTAGATCTTAGGGATATTTTGGTAATTTTGTGGGTTCCAGGGGTATCGTGTTGTTTCTGAGCTGGGTGAGTGGTTGGGCACTCTCTCTGTCTTCTAGGGACACTCGGGCAATTTTTGGAAGGTTTGGAGGTTGTTTGGCCATTATTGGATTCTAAGGGTGTTTTGGTAATTTGCTCTTTGGAAGCTAGTGGCGAGGTTTTAGCAACACCTGGGTGCGAACATAGTTAGGCCTTGCCTATGGGCAAGTTTGATAAACGGTTAAAGTCGAGTAGGATGAGATATCCCTGGGCGGGTGACTTGCTCTTGTTTGAGAGACGGAGTGGCTCACTTGAGATCGGGTGGGGTTTTGACCCTAATCGGGCGAGTAAGTCACTCGAGGCGCATCACTCGAGTCACCTATCGGACCCCGGTTAAGGGTTGTAGGTATCTCTCCACCACGGGACTTTCCCTTTTCACCCCCTCTGCCTTCTTTCTCAGTTGGATTCTTCCTAGCGGCGTCGGGAGGCGGCAAGAGGGAGCGAGGTATGATCGGTGAGATGACGAGAGCGGCGGAGGGAGGGCGACGATGAGATCAAAGGTCCGGCTGTGCTTTCCATCGAGACGTTTCGTCCTAGCAGTTCTCGCCCTCGTCCGGAGGAGGGAGGGGTGATGAGACGATCAGAGGTCTGGACGTGCTTGCAGCAAGGCGACAGATCTTCCGATGGGCAAAGGATCGCCGATAAGCTTCCTCTTTGGTCAGTCTATTGTGGGACTTTATTCTTTCCGTCGGTCCTAGTCATCCGGTTGTCAGGGATAGGATTTCTTTTCTTCCTCCCTACCGTTCTGTGTTTGACTGTAGGTAGCCTGTGGGTTCCTTGCATCCTTTCTGTGTGGTCTTCTCACTGTCAGGCAAAGGAGTGAGCATTGATTCCTCACCTACCACGCAGAGACGTCCGTGTTCACAATGCCCTTTCCCCGCCCCCGAGAGTCACAGGTCCCTTCCCTGTAGCATGCATTGCAGTGTCCGTGTCAGCACAAGCTTTGTCTGTAATATTCAATATGACTGAGGGGGACTTCATCTCATCTATAAGTTGGACGTTCTGCTTCCTTCTTTGCATCTCCCTGCGTTGGGTGGACAACAGCAACCACGACTAGGGGTGAGCACGGTTTGCTTTGGTTTGGTTTAAAGAGAATTTTTTTCAAACTAAACCGAACCGAATTAAGACTTCAACTCGAACCAAATCAAACCAAACTACTTTGAAACCAAACCAACGGTTTGGTTCGGTTTGAACCGTATTCATCTCCCCTTTTAGAAATTAGATTGGATTCAAACAAGAGTAGAGAAAGATAAGATAAAAGAATTCCTACCAAATAAAGTAAATATTTTTTTAAAAAATAAAAAGTTGTAACTTGTAAGAATAAGCTCTATAATATTTTCACATAAAAAATTAAGAACTTTAGTTACAGTAAAATGGAAAATGATTTGAAACCTAATTCATAAAGTTAGAAACCCCATCGAGATGGCGGGGATTGGACTTTTTGAATTAGGGTTTATAGTTACATATACACTTATATTAACTTGACAAAAATATCCTTAAATTCGGGTTATTCGGTTCGGTTTCCTGAAATTCAAAACTAAACCAAACCAAAATTTTTAATACGCGACCGAAATTTTTTAAATTTCAACCCAAACCAAACCGAACCAAATCTATTGGTTCGGTTTGGTTTTCGGGTTGAACCCGAATAATGATCACCCCTAACCACGGCAACCATTTCCTCCTCTAATTCTCCTGTCATCACGGGTTTGCCCTTTAACCTAAGTCCATTTGCACTGTATCTTGCTTCAGTGTTTCATGCTAGTATATTTTTTATTTTTGTTTAAATAGAAAGGTTGGTTCCCAAGCTTTACTTACTCTATATTGTTTCTCGTGACATTCACAATAGTAATCTGTCAAGGGGGAGGAAGTGTAGGCGCCCAAATATGTTCGCAGCAGTTACATTTGCCATTTTATTCAACATCTGTACATAGATAATCCATGTCATTTTATCCAAATTTCCATAAAAGCCACTCTTGTATGTTAAAAGGCCAGATCATGTATGAAAATAATTATATATGCCTGGAATTTTTTTGTCGTCCCTGGATCCTCTCTGTTTTTTAGATGGAGATTCAGTTTTATGTGGGATCAGTTTTACTCACGACATTGAGTTCGAAACATACTCTTTAACAAATATATGCTATAGCTACTAGGAAACTCTTTTATTAAAATATATTAAATTTCACTTCCTGACTGACCCCATTAAAGTCCATCAAACGTTACATCTTAAAATATATTGAATTTCACTTCATGTTCCTCACATTCATGTCTCACAACAGCTTAATTTGTATTTCCATGAGTTACCATATGACGCGTTTCTCACTTTTGCTTCATGAATTGCTTCTAACTTTCATTTCCCATCTTGGTAACTATGATCTTTTCAAGTTTGCCAAAGGATTTAAACCTATGTTCTCATCATATTTAGTATGTATTTGATTTCAAATGTCAAAAAGGGTGTTCATCGACGAGAGGGGGGAGAGGAAAGAGTCGTGCACCTAATTGGATAGACTTTCAAGATGGGAAATTACTAGAGTTGCTGATAGAACAATATGATAAGAATAATATATCAGATGGGACGTTCAAGCCTCAAGCATGGAATGAGTGCGTGCCAAAATTTAATGCAGCCACAGGTTTGGATTATACTAGGCACCAACTATACAATCGATGGAAAAACGTGAGAAAAGTTTATGACTTGTATGACCAATTGACGAGAAAAAGTGGGTGGGGTTGAGGTCATGATCTCCACATACCTGTGTCGGGACATGAAGGGGCATGGGAGGAGCTACTGGAGGTAATTAAACATTTTGGTGGTTAATTTTAGGTCTATTTTAGATCTCACCTTCATACATTATTTACTCATTTTCTTTATTATTTTCTCAATGTCGTCAGAGATCTCCTGAATATAGGAACATAAAGGGCAAACCCTTCATGTTCCTAAAAGAAATGGAGTATTTGTGTTCAAGTAGCATCGCCCGGGGAGTAGATTGTGAAGGGAGTGTTGTCCGTCAGGGCATGCCAACTCAATCTCAACCTTCTGTTCAAGAATAATTAAATGTCCTGGCAGGGGGTGTAGGTATGGAAGGCCTTCTTTTCAGTAGCGATGGCTCCCTTGATCCCAATACACATGCTTCCCAAGTGCCGGCTTCTAGAAATACTCACCCCTACATCAGGGACAACACCACCACAGCCAACAAATGCTGAAGCTACATCCAATTCAAAGAAGCGGCTTTCTGTTGGTGGCTCAAATTCACGTAGCAAAAGGCTTGGGGATGAATCTGTGATGGTTTTTGCTTCCGCTAGTCGTGAGTGGGCGGATATGATGAAGATGTTATATAGGGAACGAACATGTGATGCATCTGGAATGACTAGTGGAGAGTGTTGAAAACGATCCCCACAGTTTAGGAGTGTATTGCAGCCTTAAAGGCTCTCCTAGGGCTCAACCGTGGAACCGTCGTCAAAGCATTCGACCTATTCATTGAACCTAAACATATGTCTCTGTTCACGTTACTGACTGAGGAAGATAAAATGGATTGGGTTCTCCTTCATACATTGTAGGCAAGGGGATTGGGTAGTGGTGTTTTGTAACCGTCATCTCGGACCTCTAGTTATAGGTGTCATGAGTAGTTGTTGTTTAGTGATCTTTTGTTTATGGAGCTCCTTTGTCCGAGTACGACTAGTTCTCGTGGATCTTTGTTTATGAGGTTGTCTTGTGTTTGGACTTATGTTGTCCGCACGTTTGTAACTTCTCACGTTTGTCATTTGACTAGCATGTTTGTAACTTATCATGTTCTATGTCATTAAACATGAATCTCGTTGCTCTTTAAATCTCAAATGCAGGTCACTAAAATCTGGTGGGATGGGAAAGTATTGTTGCTATGTTGTTTGGGTTGGACGTCAGCCGGACGTATACCTCACATGGCTGGAATGTTATGCTCAAGTACACGAGTATCCGGGGGCTCGGTACAAGGGTTTTTAGTCTATGGAGGAGGCCCAACATTCATATTATGCATTTTTACGAGGGTCCTCTAATAATTCTACGATAGTCTATCGACCACAAGTCGTAAGTCCGCCACTACCACCAACTGTTAACGCTGGATCAACAATCAACAAGTCTATGGATTTATCCTCTATGTCCTATATCATTATTGGACTTATGACATTAGCTTCAATGGTGAGAGTATTTGGTTGTGTATGTCTTGAAGTACCTGGTTGCTAAAATTGTATCATTTTCATGTTTAGTGTGTCACTAGTTTCAATGGTGAGAGTATTTGGTTGTGTGTATACCTTGAAGTACATGGTTGCTAAAATTCTTCCATTTTCATGTTTAGTGTTTCACTTTGTCAATTTGATCAATGAAGAATGTATCCAAGTAACATGGTATTTGACTTGTATGTTGTAGAATTTAATGAGGTACTAATGGAATTCATTCAAGTGCACGATCAAATCCACAATGAAATTGCAGAGGCTATATTCCAACATATTGAAGCAGAACATGCACCTATTGTTCCTAGGCGACGAATGCACACGTCCTCATACACTGGTCATGCAATGATTCATGATATTCTAAATGGACATGAAAGAAGGTGCTACAATATGTTTAGGTTACACCCCACAATGTTTTTTAAACTGAAAGACATGCTAGTGAGTAGGGGTTTGTTGTCTGACTCACGTTACGTTACTGCAAATGAACAACTTGGAATGTTCTTGTATATTGTTGGTCACGGTGTTTCAACTGGTGCATTATGTGAGACATTTCAGCACTCCTCCCAAACAATCAGCTACTATGTGAATCGTCTCGCGCTTGCATGGGCATCATTGAAGGCCGAGTTCATCCAACTTCCAACACAAACAAATGAATGCCACCCTTATGTATGTGACAAGGACATGTTCTACCCTTTTTTTAAGGTGAGCTGTATGTGATGATGGCTTATTCTAATAATGCACCTTTATAGACATCTAACAATATGTTTGAACTGTAAGATGCAGTGGGTGCGATCGATGGGACTCATATTCCTACAAACGTGTCGGTTTGTGACCAAGGTCGCTTCTGCAACCGCAAACAATGTATTACACAAAATGTAATGGCTGTGGTGTCCTTTGACATACTTTTTCAATATGTTTGCGTTGGGATGGAAGGTTCAGCTACCGACATGAAGGTCCTAAGATGGAGCATAGACGAAGGAGGCTTCACTGTATCTCGGGAAAAATATTATCTAGTGGATGCTAGTTATGCGAACACCCGATCATTTTTGACTCCCTACCGAGGCCATCGATACCACATCTCCGAATTTCGTGGTAGATGGGAGCACCACTAGATTGCAAACAAGAAGGAGAAGTTTAATCATCGGCATGCTCAACTCCGGAATGTTGTGGAACGTACCTTTGGTGTCTTAAAGATTAAATTTCAGACGTTGCGAGAGGGAAATTGTTATCCTTGGTTCATACAACGGAAGATTGTACTTGCATGCTGTGTAATCCAAAATTTTATACGTCGGGAGCAAGGGTATGACTGGTACTTCAATAGGGTGATAGATGCTGATGTGATAATTGAAGAAGCTGGTGATGTTGAGGTCCCAGATGACATACCTCTTAGCCAAAGCGATGTTGCAGCTGGGGGGCATCTTAGAAACCGCATGGCTGATGCAATTTGGGGTGGCAATAGATAGGAGTACTTCATTTTGTGTTGCATGCATGAATGTATTTGCGAACTTATTCTTGGGCTTTGTTATTGTATGTTTCACAAATATTCTTCAATTTTCACAATTATGCTTTATGGTAAGGGGATGGTTACTAAGGGGGATTCAGGGTTTATGTTGCTGGTGTATTGGAAGAGTTGCTGGTGTTTTTCACATTATTGGAGTGATGAAACCCTATTTCTTTTTAGTGTACTAAATGGCAATTGGTCGGATCCCAGAGATGAATAATGACACTTGTGTTTGTTTTTATGAGAGGAACTCTTGCATGCAGACACATCAGTGAACATGTTAGCTAATTTAAAATTTTACTCTACTTCAGAGCATATGTTTTATTAAATTTGTGCAGTAAGTTTGAGCCCAAAGTGTAGATAGCTTGTGCAACGGATAGAACCATGGAGCACAAAATTACCACGGTCGTTCATGTCATTGTTCAGTTCTAACACCTATTTTTTGTCTATTTATCTGTGCATGTGTTTTAATTATTCTATTTTTCTTCAAAGCATATGCTTCATTAAACAAGTGAGCACAATTGTGTAGATAGCTTGTGCAACTCACATAACCATTGAGCACAAATTTACCACGGTCAGTCATGCCATTATTCAGTTCTAAACACCATTTTCTGTATTTATCTGAATGCAGGTTTAGGTGACAGGTAATTTGTAAGATGGAAATGCACTTGTTAAAGTGGCTTCACCGCTCGAGATTAATTGCAGGCTAGCTAGCTGCTTGAAATGCCCCAAACATATTTATGATATTTGTTGTGGTTTTAAGACTGCAGGAACTTTTTTAATTATTAGATTAGGGGGCAAATGTAGCTTGTGTCTGAAGGCATATGGCCGGATTATGACATTATAAATTTCTCTCTCGTACTTACTACATGTCTCGATGTTGATTATAATGTGATGTCTATGTCTACATATATATGCTGCCAGTTACAATTAAGATCTTATGCCGTGTATCATGTGCGGATGTTGGCCTTTTTTGTGTACATACATCGACGTACGCAGTTTAATTTACCTTCATAAATGGATATCTTTGCTTGTTTTACATGTTATATATATCAGTTGAGTTGCTGCAGTCATTTGATTATGTCGTGCATGGATAAATAATCTGAATATCGCTTCACGGTTCCAAGGTCGTCGACCCCAGTGTCCAGCCTCATCACACGTCCAATTTCTATATTATATTGGTGCATCGACCAATTGAAACAGTTTCGTTATAAGGTAATGGCGGCAGTCATTATACCAAAGATCCCCAAAAAATAAAAGGATGAGAATTGCTGGGAAAGTTTGAAGATGCTGCCAAAGTTAATTAAAACACCGCAATCCCTCAATTATAATAGAGTAAGGAATCTATGCTTACTCTGCGAGGCAGAATCTATCGTCGAGCATGGAGCATCAATGTTATGATCTCGAGTAAACACGCCGGCAGCTCATAAATATCTCTACTGGTACATGACACAGCTGGACTTAATATATATATATAGATAGATATGTGGTGTTCTGCTGTTTCGGATGGCTCTTCCAATTGAAAGTTTCATCTCGCCATGGAAAGAAAAAGAGAAGAATGTGAGAAAGTTTTAGACCTGCCCTTCTTGGGAAATGCCATGTTCTTGATGGAGCTAGCTAGTTAGCTTTGTATAAATCAAAAGGAAACTAAAAATTTACAAATTATTAAGTTTAATATAAAACGTAGTAAATAGTCTACATACTGAGGTTAACACAATGCCTGGCTACTACTTAAAATAGTGCCTTTGTCTATGGTTTGAACAATAAAATGTGCATGACTTCTTTATCTATCGTCTTGTTTTATAAGGTGTGCATGTGGACCATGGATGAGCATTCCAAGCTGTTGCTTGTGTATATATGGATAAAACAATATATATGGTGCAGATAGATTCACTGCATATATGGTGTTGGTAGGCGTAAGTCAATGTTTCAAAAGAAAGGGTAATTTGGGTATACAATATTATTCCATTCTCTAATCTCAGCAGCTTATCAAACTGTCAAGAATAAGTCATCCTACTCGGCTTTAACTCATCAAGAGTAAGTGACAGTTATCAAAGTAGAACAAGCTAACTCCCATGGTACCCTACCTGCGCTTATCCTAATCGTGTTACTCTAACCTGTAGTCAAACTCGCCCTATGGGTGTAAGAATAAGTTTATCGTTGGAAGAAAGAGTAGGCATTGTCATCCATAGCAAGGTAAGGACATATACATAATTTTGTTGGCAGCCACAATTTATCTATAATTACACACGAACATTGATGATATTTTCATAATTTGTGTGAATACAAAGGGTTGTCGGCAGGTTGTCGACTGTACAATAAATCTCCGCACAAACGTGGGATATGGGGGCATAGTCACAATTTGAGAAACTTGCAGGGTATAACTGTAATTATAGGACTTCTGAATTTTCTTGCAATTTTGGGGAGGGCATTTTGGTAATTCTCCATTGGTTTGAGAAATTACAAAACTTTGCCGCCCAAAAGCATGGAAAACAGTCATGCAGAGTCGCTAGGTTCATATATGCAAGACCCGGGGTATTTATAATTTTTTAAATACCCAAGAGCATGTTGCATAAAAGAACACACAACCACTGGGGGCATAAGTACAAGACCCGGGGGAATTTATATATCCGTACCCCGGAATGGGTCAAATAGAATAACAAGTCTCGAGCTCTGGGTGCCTTTCGTATATCTTCCCGTGTGTTGTTCTCGTGTCTCCGTGTCTATCCGTCTGTGTCCTCCTTGACCCATGGGGTATTTATAGAAGGTGCTGGACCCGTCTTGACAAGGTGGGTGGAGTTTTAGACCCCACCTTGACAAGGTGGGTTGATTTTTGAACCTCACATTGACAATGTGAGTTTTCCCCAATTTTATCCTTTTTTGTATGTGGAGAGGGAAAAAGAACCACCGGGGTCAAATGGAGGGTCCCAGGGTTAAAATGATCTTGGACACGTCTCCAGGGGTGGAAAAGAGGGTCGAAAGGGGTTTTCACCCCGGGTGGGCCCCACCCGGGGTCGTGCGACCCCGCGCGGGAGCGTGCGACCCCCGTGGGGTCAAACGACCCCGTGGAGGGGTCGCCCGACCTCCGTGGGTCCTACCGGGGTCAAACAACCCCCTGCGGGGTCTATTTGACTCAGGGTGGGACCGTTGAGGTCAAACAACCCTCGCAGAACCCGGGGCCGCCGAGGTTAATTGACCCCGTGCAGGGTCTGTTGACCCTGGTCGGTCCCCCCTAGCTTTAAAAGGGGCCACGCGGGTATGTTTTGACCTCGGGTGAACCTCCTTTGCTCTTAAACCCTGCTCCACCTTGGTCTTTATCTTTGTGCTGCAGCCGGGACGCATGGAAGGGAGAAAAGGCTCCACCCTTTGTTTGTTCTTTGGTCTCCTCTCTGCCGTTGACTAAGGGGAGGAGTTTGCTTCCGTTGCGATTGTCTCGTACGCACGTGTCGGACTCTCCGTTGGGAGGTGAATGTCTCCACATGTGCATCCTTTTGCTGTGATGTAGTTTTGCTTGATCCCAGGCCTTCTGTGGGGGTTCTCGAGATCCGGGAGTTTGAACAACACCACAAGACGCTTGGCTCTCAGCCGTTTAGCGGTCGTTGTGGATTTTGCCTGGGCTTTAACACCTCGGTTGCTATGAGAGATTTGTAACTCATGATGAGGTTGGGTCTGTCGATCCCAACATGTGGAGATGCTCCACGGGGCGACGATATTGGCTATGCGCCGTATTCCACATGTCGCCGAATTTAAATTACTTCGATTAATTCGAAGAAGCATGTCTCGATTAAATCGATAAAAATGAAGGGTGCAACAAATGCCCCCCATGGGACGTCCGTGCAAGCCGGAGGCGGGGGCGGGTGACCCGTGCCCTTTTTAATTTGGTTGTTTGTTCCAAGTCTCTTTGACATAACGAGACTTTGTAGGACTGCACTTCATTGTTTCCGTTCTCTCCTTGAAGATTTGTTTCTAATCCTTTGCTTCCTTTTTTCTTTTTGCAATGCTTGTGGACATGGCCCGCCACAGTGGAGGTAGAGATCCCCCTAGGAGGTCGAGGATTAGGGATTCCGACGACTGTTATGTCAAACGGACTAATCAGCACATGCCACCATTTTGGTCTCGTATCCTCCTCTCTGAGAACCTTGATGGACTGGATCGTGGTGTGTTCTAGGTTGTTGAGGGCCCGATTGAGAGTGCCAGTGGGGGCGAGGGCATTGTTGACATCACTCGTATTGCGAAAAGGAATAGAGTTTACACATATGATCGGCCAGGGGGATATCCGTCCCATCACCCGTTGGACCGACATCTCTTCCCCTTCATCCAGAGCTTTGTTCCCACTGGCATGGAGAGTGATGGTCCCCTTTTGCCAAAGGAAAGGCACCATCTTGAGCGGGCTATACTGCTGGGGAGAGATAGCATGCAGGGCACCTGCACCTTTACTTATCCAAGCTTTCTAGAGAGCTTCACTCGTCAGGGGCAATATCCTGATCAGGCGAGCTTGTGCTTCTTCAGGCAGTTTGATAGCTTCAGAGTCCGTACTGCACCGCTATCTCCTGCTACTTGACACCTATATGGGCATCACAGAGCTAGAGAGCCCATAGTAGAGGGTTTGTTCTTGACACCCTCAGGGGCAAACTTCACCACCAACAACTACACTTAGGATTGTTTAATGGAGAGGATCCTGGCATTGAAGGCTCCTAGCTGGTATGGGAAATGGTATGTCATCCCTTCTCATAGTTATCACCGAGGGGTGATAGAGTGGCTCTGGAATGTCCTAACTGTGTATAAATCATTGCTAGACCAGGCAAGAATTCGCCATGCAGTGACAACCGCATTATATTCTTATCTCTGCCATATAGGCTTACTCTAGGCTCTTGTAAAAAGATTCAATTGCCGATGGAACACATTTGCTACAGCAGAGGGGGAGACTTCTTTGAACCTCTGGGTCTTTCACAGGATTTCTGGTCTCCTTGTGTGTGGACGGGCCTATGAGGAGTTATCACTTGATGATTTGCATCTCAGCCATTTAGATGGAACTGGAAAGTGCTGCATGCCTTACTGCTTTAGATATTTGATGAAGACATGGAGGGGCTTGGCCTGTGTGGGTAAGGAGAGGACCCCTCGTACATCTCGGGTGACTCTGAATACCTGGGTGAGTCACTTTTACAGTGGCCCGTTTTGCTTTCACAAGGAGTTTACCCCTTCATGTGTGACCTGGGAGCAGTTTAGAGAGGTTAGACTGAGACTCCCTCCACATCCATGCCATTTTCCTGCTCCAACACAGGGACACAATTCGCATGGATTGCCTCCACTTACATGCTTGGCGGCTTACTTGGCCTGTTGGTTGGCCACTTTTTTGATTCCTCACGATGATGAGGGTGTTCTTCGAGTCGAGGTGATATATCTAGCCTGCCTAATGGCGTGTGGCTAGAGGGTAGCTCTTGCACCTGCTACCCTTGCAAATATTTCTCACTCTTTGGGGGCCTTGACAGTACATTCTTCTTCCAGAGACAAAAGCATTTTGATGCCCACCTGCTATCTGAGTGCCTGGGTAGGACTTCTATTTCTAGAGTTCTTGTAGAGATCACCAGTTGAGAACCCCGCAGCCCCACTTATGTTTGCCTTTATCGGACGTCCAGATCAGGATGCCATTACCCAGTTTATTGGTGCACACTGAGTTCTATCTTTTCTCCCTACCAAGAGGGGTGAGGGTCTGGACCTCGGTCATTTCTCCCATCTCTACCGCCCTTATCTGGAGCAAGAGGGAGATTCAGTTACATGCAGGCTGTCTTCATGGGCTTTTCCCTCTTCCCATGCTCTTGCTGAGTTGGTTTTATGTATACGCCCCAACATTCTGGTTTACTGCCGTTCTAACACTACGGTCCTTGAGTCTTACTACCTACACCTGTTCGCCCGGAACTTTGGGTATGACCAGACTATTTCTTCTAGTGTGGAGTTTCCTCTGGCTCTTCGGTAATATAAGTACAGGGATGTACATTTAGTCGTAGTAGCATGGCATGACTTCCTTTGTCGTGATGTGAAGGAAGATTGTCCTATTCCAGCACAAACGCGTAAGGGCCATTTTGACATCCATTATGTGCGCTAATGGTTCAAGGCCAACAACATTTTCAGACAACACAGTGACACCATTTGGTCTGTTGAGGAGAGGCATTTGAGGAGGGATGATCTACCTCCTTTGTTCCTTGATCCAGGTTTTGTAAGATCACATTTTTCTGGAGCCGCTAGGGCTATCAGGGATATAGAGGGTGCCTGGAAGGCAGAGGGCCGATCCATCCCTACAAACAAGAGCCAATATACTGGGGCTCTGAAGTCCTTGAGAGGCGCACCAGTAGTAGTTTCAGCTCCTTCTTCTTCTGTCCAGGGGGCAGCCTCTAGCTCTTCACGAGCTTACTCCTGGTGGGAGCATTTCAGGAGCTCCTGTGGTCTGAAGAAGAGTTCCCAATTGTCACGACCAGTGCCTGAGGGAGCACTTGGAGGTAGCATCTTTGTAGAGTGGAAGACCCATGTCATTAATGCAATGGCACCTGCTGGCCCGGTTGAGTATATTTCTGAATTAGAGGTGGCCATGACTCCAGACGCCATCTTGGACATTGCAAGGAAGGTGGCTCGTGCCCTCCAATTTAAGGATGAGCAATTCATTTCGAGACGTCCGAAGCGTATGGGAGTGACATGTAATTGCTTCATTGCCTTCTTTCTTTGCTAGATGCTGGCTTCTATATTTTGGAATGCTTATCTCATTCATTCTTTTGTCATTTGTAGAGGGCGTCGGCGGCCAAGAGGATGGGGTCTCTCCATCGGAGGATTCTCCAGATGTGGCTCCAGGTGAGGCTAATACCTCCTCGAAAAGACCTCGGGCTGAGAATAGCGAGGAAGATACAATGCCTCCCTCTTGCCCCAGGGAAGAGCCTCCCATCAGAGGAGATGTTGCCAGTAAGTGACATGCTTTGAATTACATTTCTTGCTTGCATGCCATATTAAAATATCATAACTAATTTGGTTCAATACAGGTCCTCCCGAGGCTAGAGCAGGAATGAGCTTCTCCCCTCCCCCAGGGGATGCCTTCACAGAGTTGGGGTTGGTTTTGGATGAGTCCAACCCCGATGTTGCCTTCGATATTGAGGACCTGGCTGCTCCTACTGACGACTATACGTCGGCGACAGCTGCCTCCCCTTTGGTTGATGTGGAGAGTATTCCTACCACTCAGGCTTTAGGTAGATACTCTTTGTATGCCTCCCCCTCCTTTATTTGAGAGAAGCTAAGTATTTCTACTGACACAAAATTTCTTGCAGGAGATCTCAAAATCCTCCCTGTTCTTCCTATTACCAGGGAAGGCGACAACTCCTCTAATGACAAGGGAGGCTCTCCCGCCTCTAGTTCCTCCAGTGGGGAGAGTTCAAATACTTCCTCGAGCACATGGGCTACTAGCATCTGTGAGGACCTCCCTTCCCTCACGACGAGTTCCCCTGAAAGTGGGGAATTGAGGACTACCCTAGGTAAAGTAGAAATTAATTGTGTTGCGTATATCTGTGCTCCACGATCTTTTTGCTTATCCTGCTCTGGATTATGCAGCTGTTGAGGTGATGGTCTCTGTTGGGATGTTCTCTCGACTTGTTGAGCCAAGTCCATACACGGAGCTCCCAGAATATCATGACAACCTAGGAGCTATGGAGTCTAAGATGAGGACTGGTACAAACTTCCCAGAGTCGGGGGCTCCTGATAGTGTAGAGCTATCTTTCGCCCCAGGACTATTGGGGTGCACTGCTAGCTTGGTGGAGACCAGTGCGATGGATCCTCCGGGTATGAACTCTGCCTTTATATTTGCTTTATTCATACCTTTTCATTGGCACCCACCATGTCACTACTTTGAACAGCTGCTGGTTCAATTGGAGGAGAAGTCGCCTCATAGCTCGGTGAGACAGAGGTTTTGGAGGCCGCACATCAAGCCCCTATGGAGGAGCAAAGCACCTTTGATGACACTACTGCTCCGGGTGGGATTTTAGATGCGGGAGGCATTTTGATGACAGGTATATCTTGTCTCCTTATGCTCTCATTCTTAGCCCTTAGCCACTGGGTTATCATGAGTTACCCGTGGATTTGTTTCAGGTACATAGAGCATAGTTGCCGGTGCTCAACTTGCTGGATTGGCATTGGCATCTACTAGTGTCCCTCCTCTGGATCCTCGGGAGGAGTTTCTTCTTGCAGCTGTAGATGAGCCTGGAACCTCCCTAGGTAAGGACATTATAACTGGTGCATCAAAATTCTGCACATGTTTGTTTTATTGTGAAAGAACACTCATTGGATTCCTCCTTTCTTTGTTTCAGCTTCAGCTGGTGAGGCTTCAAAGTTGCCTCAGAGTTTCCCGGCTTTGGGCTATAGTGGCCAGATGGTCCCCAACTTGGCGTGGCACTAGTCAGTGTTGACGTGGCTACCCAGCTTGTTTAGAGCCTTCAATTGCTACTTCAGGTCGATCCCCTCCCGAGTGTTAAGGCCATGAGGAGCAATCTTGTGGGTTGCACCAGAGGTTACCACGTGTTTGGCCTCCCCAGGTATGCCTGGATGGCGAGGCTGACAACATTGTAGGATGAGTTCGCCCATCTTTACATTGCTTAGGAGCAGAGACGAAGGACCAGGGCGATGATCCAACGGGAGGAGGAGCATCTTTCCAGACTATGGGTAACTCAGGCAAAGCTGAAGTCGCTGAAGAGCGTGGCTGAAGGCCTCCCTCAGAGTAGAGGAGCTACAAAGGGAGTTACAGGAGGCCGAGGAGGCGTGTAGCTATGCGCAGGTCGAGACAGAGACTCTCCGGTGCAGGCGTGACAGGCTCTAGGAGGAGGTCCTTCAGAGCGAGGCTCGCATTAATGACCTGAGGAGGAGAGATCTCAGACCTTGATAGTCCTTGCTGACTTTGTATATAGGGCCTCTATAGTTTGCCTAGTTTTGTCTTGCTTACTCGCGCTTGTCTCAGGCTCCTTTTTTGATGAGATTGATGAATAAAGGGCAGAGCTCAATAGTTTTTGCTTCCATCCTCTTGCATGTATGTTATTTCTTCATTTTTTTTCACTTTACCAGCCCTACTACACTTTCGGGTTTTCGCCAGGGCTGGCCCCCTCTTAGTTTTTTTCAGTACACCCTTATAAATTTTCACACTGAGGGGCTACCCATTTTTTCCTGAAGCACTCTTGTGGGTTTTCATCTCAGTTGGGTTAAAGGCCTTTTTGCCCTTAACTGGCCCCCTGATGGGAAGCGGTTAAGTCCGCCAGGGCATCAGTATGTTTATCCCTTTTTTTTGTTTGAGAGCATTTATGATGTCGGTGGGGGAAATGCCATATCTGCAAGGATCAGATAGTCCAAATTAGGTTAGGGCGCAAGTAGGATTGATAGTCCGAAGGGACACGAGAGTCAATACTACAAGCAACAATGTCCAGAATTGACAGCCTGAAAGGACATGCGAGTTAGAACCGAGACTTGAAACATGAGTAGGGTTGACAGTCTGAGGGGACGCGTAAGTCAACACTACTGGCGAGATTGGATGGATTTGACAGCCCGAGAGGGACGTATGAGTCAAACTCGGAATTCCAAAAGGTTAGTAGGGTTGATGTGTCGAAGGACATATAGGTCAACTCTACTGAAAGGATGGACGAATTTGACAACCCGAGAGGGACGTGTAAGTCAAATCCGAAAGTCCAAAATATGAGTGGAGTTGACGTGTCAAATGATATATGAATCAGCTCCAGGAAAGGAATGGATGGGTTTGATTGTCCGAAGGGGACCTACAAGTCAAACCCAACATTTCAAAATATACGTGGAGCTGACGTGCCGAAGGACATATGTGTAACACCCCTAATTTTTTCTAGAAATTTTTCAAAAATTTTCTGGGATTAAAATATAATTATTAAGCAATTAAAAAGACTTAACGGGCTATTAAGAAGGAATTAGTGAGTTATTTAAATCCATTTAAAGACCCTATATTCATTAAAGGGCCAAGCTCAACTCAAATAGGCCCATAGACCAATTTCTAAGACTTTTAGGCCCAAGCCCATTATTAGAAACGTGAATTGGGTAATTTACGGATTTAAAATGAGATATATACACCAATTTGGGGATAAATGAGAAATAATAAGAAAATCCGAATTTTTTAGATTAAGCGCCGCATGGCGGTCTATCGCGAGACTGCCAAGTACAACCTAGCGGTCCGGATATGACCGCTAAGCGACCCCAGTTCCGTGAATCGTAGAAACGTGAAAAGCTTGGATCTTTGACGATCAAATCACCTTAGATCGAAGCTACCTGCCGTGGAATACTCTCTAGAACTCTCTAGGAATTAACTATACTCCAATTTAAGACTCTAGGTTCGATCTAATCCCTTAAACCCTAGGTGAACCCTATAAATAGACCCTAACTTCGACTCATGCAAACCCTAATGTTGGCTCGCGTATTGCGAAGGTAAGGAAACCTTATCTCAGGTTGGTTTTTTAGAACTTTATGTTCTTCTTAGTTTTATTTAACACACTTCCAATTTTCGTGCTAGAAGACCCAACCGTTGGAGAGATAGAGCATCTGAAAGTTGCTGGTTCGCTGTAGTCTGCACAGGAACCAGAGCGTCGGTCCAGTAAAGATCAGGAGATTAGAAGCCCTAAACGAGGTTAGTCCAAGTTGATCCTTTAGAACTTTTTGTTTACCTTCGTGTCTTCTACCTACCCTCCAATTTTCACGATTTTAGGTCAAGAGAATCAGAAGATAGAGGGACGGGAAGTTGTTGGTTTGGCACAAGATGTGCATGAACTAGGGTCTACTTCCAGTCAGAAATCTAAAGTCTAGGGATCGAATCAAAGGTAGGTTATCTCATGAAAAGGCTAAGTTAACGTGTTAGGAACAAAAGCCCTCTGTTCCCTCCTATTTTCATTGATTGTACATGACGAATTTGATGTTTTATTATGATTGCGCATATAGGGTTAACATAGCATGCATGAACCTTGCCCTTAATAGGAAAAGTAAATATTCTTGGCTTGATTCATGCAACCTATACATCTGCATGCATTGCTTATAGATTATCATGTCTTATCCCTTTGGTTAGCATGATTGTTATCTAATTTATTGCCCTAGATTAGCGTGTACTTCGGTGTTACTGCTATTTGTCACAGTCAAAAAGAAACGGTCTTTCTGGGACCGCCAGAGGTACCTAGACCGCTAAGCCCTAGTAAGCGGCCATCCTATGACCGCTAATCGATTTCTGTAATCTGTACTTTGTTAACTCTAAATAGATGGCAAATTGACCCTATTGACTATATGTTAAGCCTAGTTAATGAGGTCTTATTTCTAGTTTTGACT
This sequence comes from Amorphophallus konjac, assembly GCA_022559845.1. NCBI lineage: Eukaryota > Viridiplantae > Streptophyta > Magnoliopsida > Alismatales > Araceae > Amorphophallus > Amorphophallus konjac. The sequence continues at coordinate 159,480,454 of CM040121.1, forward strand.
TTATATTCGTAATATTGGTTATATTATGCACCATCCCTGATAGATTGCATGTCTTACATGGTTTAAATGCTTATTTTAAACTTATGTTAATTTCATGCCAAAATCATATACTCTTGTATTTATCTTAAATTTTATATGGTTCATGGACTTGTCTAGTTTTGATTTGATCGCTGTTTTTGCCATGATTCCTTCTCATCTAGAGTCTTTTCTTAAGTACATGGTGCGTACTCCGGTGCGTGGCCATTAGATACACTTTGCACCTATAGGCACACTTTCTTGGACTTGTGATCCTCTCCGTCGGATATTCCTTCCACCGGACTAGGTGATCTTGTTTCAAGGCCTCCATAAGACTCTGCGAGCCTGGGATTCCCACTAGGACGCCGAGCTGGTTGTACCCTCAAAACCCAATTGTTTAGAAAGCACTTTACCGGTGTTTTATGTGTTATGGTCACTAGCGGCCATACGGAGACCGCCAGAATTTGGTAGCGGCCATTTACCTGACCGTCAAAGACGCCTAGCGGCCCTGCCTTGACCGCATGGTTCCAGTTCATTCGTTTCATCGACTCTATCGTTAAACGGTCCAGTCGTGACCGCATAGATCCAGATATGGTCTAGCAATGACCGCTTCTATCTAGTTCCTGTTTAACCTAGGGTTTTGACTCAAGGGTTGATGACCTAAGTTCCTAGATGGTCTAATGATTATCTAGAACCTAACACTTTATTCAATAAACTACCTAATGAATTATGGAAATTAATGAATGTACCGTTATGTTGCCGGATTCCTCCTGTGGCGTGACCTTGTCCTTAATGTATTCTTTGAATTCTCATGTTCAAAATTGAAGCATTCTTACCTTGACATTGTTATCATGAGCTTATTATTTGAATCGTTACATTATTGGCCAGACTTTATTGTTATACTCGTGGAAGTAGCTGGATTTATAACGTGAAGATGCAGATCGGTCACTGATTGTGTACAAGGGCTCGACTCTAGCCCCCTCGGCTGATTGTCGGAAACATGCTATAAACCATGGGGTATGATGAACACTGGCGTCGCATTACGCTGGGAGTACTTTCTTTTATAAATGAGTGAAATCCACGTGGTAATCTAGTGAAATTACATTCTTGCGTGTTAAGTGACTTTCTAGTGCATAGCCTTTATGGTTATGAAAAGTGCATTCTCGTTACATTCTTGTTCGTGGAAGGCCATATTTACATTGGTGGTATATTCTTGCTTGATCTTATTCTCAATCTACATCGACTCTCATATCTCGTCTTGATCATATTTTGTTTCTTGTGTACTTGGGTTTTATCTGCGTATTTTATCACATTTTTATTATCTTACACTCTAGAGATAAAATGTTAATTACTTAAACATTGCCTTCATGTTGATACGAAGATACCTACTGGGCATGTGTGCTCATTCCCTACTTTTTCAATCCTTTTCAGGAAATTCTAGTGGGTTGGATTCAGATTACTCCAGTGATGGATATGTGAGTGATTGATGGTTCGAGAGAAACCGTAGTTAGTCTAGTCAAGAGTCAATTATGTAATTTTCACTTTATTGAGTCCAGTTAGTCAATGAGTCAATATCATGTACTTGATTATTATTATCAATAAAAGTCAGATTTTTGATCAATTATTGTGTCCATTCATATTATGTGTGAATGATTTGCGCTCTGATTGTTACTGTCACTTGAGACTTCTCTTGCCGGCTGTTCACGTTCCCGATTAATTTCCGCTGCATAATCTCGGGGTGTGACAGTTAAAGTGGTATCAGAGCCTAGGCATAAGTACATCCTAGGAAAATGTCATGTCATAGGCTAAGTCCAAGGGTTAAGGATCTACACCTTTGAACTAAGGAAAGAATTTCCCACCTACGTGAGATTTGGGTAGAGCCGGGATGAGATAGTTATTTAGAACTTATCTCCAAGTTAACTCCCTTTGATTCTGTAAGAATTAACAAATCGTTCCTTTTCCTCAGGTACCTTACTCTCTCAATGGCTCACCGTGTCAACTGGGATGAGATGCAACAAACAGTTGCGGGTCTTACCCAGGCCCTTCAGACTGTAGCCCAAGCTGGCGCACGTGCTGGCGTTGGTAATTTGCACGGGAATTTCCGGAGCATGAATCCTCCCCAATTCTTGGGTTCCTCCAACCCCGACGAGGTAGAGAATTGGATTGACGAAATGAACAGAATATTCGACGTCATGCAATGCACTGATCAAGAGAAGGTCTATCTCGCAACCTTCCAATTAAACAAGGATGCGCGTACTTGGTGGAAAGTTATTCCGGCACCGCCTCCAAACGCACCTCATACTTGGGAGGAATTTCTCACACTCTTCCGAGCAAAGTATTTCTCCCAGCATGTTAAGGAGAGAAAGGCCGCGGAATTTGCCACGCTTCACCAAGGCATGATGTCCATGGCGGAGTATGAACTTCACTTCTTTCGGCTAGCACCTTATGCTCCCCACCTGGTTAGCACAGACCTATTAAAGGCCAACCGATTTATGGACGGTTTAAGGCCCGGGTTTATTCAAGAACTTGGGTCTCAAAATATCCGCATATATACGGAAATGGTCCAACAGGCACATTTATGCGAAAGGACCCTGGAGAAGGTAGAGAAGTTCTGGGGAAAAGAAGAAAGGTCGAGCCGAAGACATAATAGGCGAGAGGAAAAAGAAGGAAGGTTTAGCATCATGGAGGATGACGAGCCCCATTATAACAAGAGGTCCCGCAATGGGAACGGTAATGGTAAAAGAATAAGTAATGGAAAAAGGAATGGCAACGGCAACAGCAATGGCAATGGAAAGAATAAAAGAGCCAAGGAGGAGGAAGAAAAGTAGGTCATGGCGGCTTGCTCATTTTGTGACAAGTTCGGGCACTCTGCTGAAGAATGCTGGAAGCGTCTCGGCGCTTGTCTCAAGTGTGGAAGTTGGGAGCATCGCTTGCCTATGTGTCCTCTCATAAAGGAACAATCTTCAAGGGATAACAATTGACGCGGGTGATGAGGCCGACTAAATGCCATCTTGGATGATGAAGGTAAAACGATTGAAGGCACTATCTTGACCTATTTACATATTAGCACTGCCTTAATTATCAGCTCGACTAATTAAACACACTCTCCATAAAACTCATGCATTGAATTTGGGGGCCAAATTCTTTTTAAGTGGAGGAGGGTGTAACACCCTTAATTTTTTCTAGAAATTTTTCAGGAATTTTCTTGGATTAAAATATAATTATTAAGCAATTAAAAAGGCTTAATGGGCTATTAAGAAGGAATTAGTGAGTTATTTAAATCAATTTAAAGGCCCTATATTCATTAAAGGGCTAAGCCCAACTCAAATAGGCCCATAGACCAATTTCTAAGACTCTTAGGCCTAAGCCCATTATTAGAAACGTGAATTGGGTAATTTACGTATTTAAAATGGGATATATACACCAATTGGGGGATAAATGAGAGATAATAAGAAAATCTAAATTTTTTGGATTAAGCGCCGCCTGGCGATCTATCGTGAGATCGCCAAGTACAATCTAGCGGTCCGGATATAGCCGCTAAGCGACCCCAGTTCCGTGAATAGTAGAAATGAGAAAAGTTTGGATCTTTGATGATCAAATCGCCTTAGATCGAAGCTACCTGGCCTGAAAGACTCTCTAGAACTCTCTAGGAATTAACTCTACTCCAATTTAGGACTCTATGTTCGATCTAATCCCTTAAACCCTGTTGAGACAGGTGCGATAGATTCAGAGGGGGGTGAATGAATCTCCCCTTTAAAATTATAGCCTAATTAAAAACTTATGCTCAGATATGCGGAATTATAACCTATTGCAAAAATATTCTGTGAATGCTTAGGAGGATCTCAGCAAAACATCACAAATGAATTTACCTTCACTCGATCCTAAGCAAGCATCTAATGTGCGAAGCAATAAGATGAACACATAAGAAAATCAAACCACAATGGACACCAGGATTTTTAGGTGGTTCGGTCCACAGACCTACGTCCACCCCTCACTCCAAACCGGAGTGAGGCTTCCACTAGCTACGCTAGAACAGCAGACTCAGTCTGCAACAAATGCTGCCACACAGCTTGACCAGGGGAACAACCTCCCCTCTTCCTCCACACCGGAGGGAATCCACTAGTGACACACAGTCACTAGCAAGCCAGAGACCGAAGTCTCTCTTCCTCCACCAAGGAGGGGACCTACAAGTAGCAACACTACCTGCAGCCGGAGACCCAAGTCTCCCTTTCCTCTGAAGCCCAGAGGGAAGCACAAGTGACACCAAGTCACCTGCAAACCAGAGGTCTCGGACCTCTCTTCCTCCACGAAGGAGGGAACCACTAATGACACAAAGTCACCAGCAAACCGGAGAAACAAATCTCCCTTCTCCTGAAACCACAGGAGGAACCCGATCCCCAACAGGGCAATCGGAAGAACAAGGTAAAAGGAAAAGTATAAAGGATAAAAAATCACAGCGACAGAAAGCTGGAGAAATGAAAAGCACAAAGTAGCTCTTGCAGGAGCAAACTGGATTGATCTGATCCAAGGTCCAGTGAAGACAATGAGGCTTCTCTTCTTCTTCACGAGCTCTCCATCTCTCTTTCTCTTTTTCTTTTTCTTCTTCTGCTCTCTCACTCTGGCTCTCAGCTTCTCTCTTCTTTCTTTCTTCTTCTTCTACTCGCTGCCTCTCTGCAGCTCTTTCCTTCTATCTCGATCTCTCTTTTTCTTCTATCTTTCATCCACTTCGTCAGTCTTCTTCAGTGGAAGAAGGCTTCCTTTTATAGCATCCGCAAGCAGCTAAGGCGTGTGCTCTCTTCGATTCCCGCCCAAGCTTCAGTCCACGTGGCGGCTTCTCAGCATCTTGGATCACGTGCCAAGTGCCTACCTCGGATCACGTGCCCAGACACCTGTAGGTTTAATGAAGAGTTCAGTCGATGTACAAGCCACAGGCTGTATAGACTTCATATAAAAGCAGCAGAGTTTGGACTTAAGGATGCAGTGTGTATGCAGTGTACATACTTCTGCATTGCAGGCTAGCAGCGATGTATATACTTACTGCGTGCAGGCTGCCACGATGTATAGACTTTGCAGCGCAGCTGTGGGACGTTGTATAGACTTGCTGTGGAGGCTGTGTAGACTTAGCTGCAAGCTGTGGGACGAATGTCTAGACTCTACAGACATGCGATGCAACTGGATGTATAGACTTAGTTGTGCTGTGCAACCAATGTGCAGACATGGCGTGCAACGATGCAACACAATGTATAGACTTAAGCGTGCTGTGCAAGCGAAGGCAGTGTACAGACATACTGTGAAGAACAATGCCCAAACGCAGTGTACTGACTTTGTGATGCACAAGCATATCCAATGTATAGACTTTGAAGTAAAGGCTGCAGTTAACACAAGCAATGTATAGACTTCAAAGTATGCACAATACAAAGGCTGTACAGACTTCGTGAGACGCTAAGTGAGATAGAGTTGGATGTACAGACTTTGAGAGACGATGCACTATTGGCAAACTCTGTACAGACTTGAGAGACGATGCACTGTAGCTAACGCTGTACAGACTTGAGAGCGTGAGACGCTGAATGAGACGATCGGATGTACAGACTTAAACGTGTGTGTGCTAGACAGTGTAGACGATGCATGAGATGCTGAGACAATGTATAGACTTTAGACATGATGCAATGAACAGACTCACAAAGACGCTGAATGAGACGGTCGGATGTACAGACTTGGGCTGTACAGACTTTGAGAATCTTGAAGGCCAACGTACAGACTTGGAAAGCTCGAAGGCCAATGTACAGACTTGGAAAGCCTGAACCAATGTATAGACTCAATGCAAGTAGATGGATGTATAGACTTGGGCTGTACAGACTTCGACTGATGCATGAACAATGTGGCGATGTACAGACTTGGCCAATGTGCAGACTTGAATGCAAGATGACGATGTGTAGACTTGGCCAATGCTGTGAACAATGAATAGACTTTGAGTGACCTTATGCAAAGGCAATGTACATACTTGATGCACGAACTGTGCACATGAATGAAGAGCACTGTGTAGACTTGCCAGCATCAAGTGTATGGACTTCAGCTATGAATGTGCAGACTTGATGAGTGATGCATGTACAGACTTGAACTCTGCAATGATGTGCAAGCATAGTCCAATGCACATACTTGCTAATTGAGACGATGGCTGTACTTAGACAATGTATAGACTTGTAAGACGCTCATGCACTGACGATGTGTAGACTTCACTGAAGAATGTTCAGATTAGCTGCATCAAAGTGTAGACATTACAATGTATGGACTTGAGTGTGTCCAGACAATGTATGGACTTTAGACATAATGCATGAGAGACATGTTGGCAAGTGTATAGACTTCATATGAAGTAATGCACGATGTCTAGACTTGATATGAAGGAATGCAAAAGACTCTGTACAGACTTGGATGCTTGTGTATGCATGAGGGCAATGTACAGACTTGCGAATCTGGGGGGTCGACCCATCTGGAAGGGGGGTCGACCCACTTCTGTCCAGACTATGCTGAGAGTGTGACGGATGTATAGATTTGATCAAGTAATGCATGTCTATATGACAACCACATGAACTGCTCTGTCCTACATGATGAAGCATGAATTAATCTAGAGATAGAAACAGATTGTTTTATGTGTGATAGAATGCAATGCTGTATGAACTGAATGTCTGCTAATGCAAGATAGCACATTCATATGCCCAAAGCAGAAATACAATTCAGACACGGATTCATGATATGCAAAGCCACAGATTCATGATATGCAAAGCTGTAGAACTGACATGATATATGCCCATAGCAAGACAGTCAATCAGATGTTCATGATATGATGTCATCAAAATCATAGAGTTGAAAAACATGTCACAGAAGATCAGATAACTCATAGTGTTTGCTATCATCAAAATCACAGGGGCACAACAAACCCTAGGTGAACCCTATAAATAGACCCTAACTTCGACTCATGCGAACCCTAATATTGGCTCGCGTATTTCGAAGGTAAGAAAACCCTATCTCAGGTTGGTTCTTTAGAACTTTATGTTTTTCTTAGTTTTATCTAACACACTTCTAATTTTCGTGCTAGAAGACCCAGCCGTTGGAGAGATAGAGCATCTGAAAGTTGCTGGTTCGCTGTAGTCTGCACAGGAACCAGAGCGTCGGTCCAGTAAAGATCAGGAGATTAGAAGCCCTAAACTAGGTTAGTCCAAGTTGATCCTTTAGAACTTTTTGTTTACCTTTGTATCTTCTACCTACCCTCCAGTTTTTACGGTTTTAGGTCAAGAGAATCAGAAGATAGAGGGAAGGGAGGTTGCTGGTTTGGCACAGGACGTGCATGAACTAGGGTCTACTTTAGTCAGAAATCCAAAGTCTAGGGATCGAATCAAAGGTAGGTTATCTCATGAAAAGGCTAAATTAACATGTTAGGAACAAAAGCCCTTTGTTCCCTCCTATTTTCATTGATTGTACATGACGAATTTGATGTTTTATTATGACTGCGCATATAGGGTTAACATAGCATGCATGAACCTTGCCCTTAATAGGAAAAATAAATATTCTTTGCTTGATTCATGCAACCTATACATCTCCGTGCATTGCTTATAGATTATCATGTCTTATCCATTTGGTTAGCATGATTGTTATCTAATTTATTATCCTAGATTAGCGTATACTTCGGTGTTACTGCTGTTTGCCACAGACAGAAAGAAACAGTCTTTCTGGGACTGCCAGAGGTACCTAGCGGCCTTGCGACAGACCGCTAAGCCCTGGTAAGCGGCCATCCTATGACGGTTAATCGATTTCTATAATCTGCACTTTGTTAACTCTAAACAGATGGCAAATTGACCCTATTGACTATATGTTAAGCCTAGTTAATGAGGTCTTATTCCTAGTTTTGACTTTATATTCGTAATATTGGTTATATTATGCACCATCCCTGATAGATTGCATGTCTTACATGGTTTAAATGCTTATTTTAAACTTATGTTAATTTCATGCCAAAACCATATACTCTTGTATTTATCTTAAATTTTATATGGTTCATGGACTTGTCTAGTTTTGATTTGATCGCTGTTTTTGCCACGATTCCTTCTCATCTAGAGTCTTTTCTTAAGTACATGGTGCGTACTTCGATGCGTGGCCATTGCATACACTTTGCACCTATAGGCATACTTTCTTAGACTTGTGATCCTCTTCGCCGGATATTCCTTCCACCAGACTAGGTGATCTTATTTCAAGGCCTCCATAAGACTCTGCGAGCCTGGGATTCCCACTAGACGTCGAGATGGTTGTACCCTCAAAACCCAATTGTTTAGAAAGCACTTTATCGGTGTTTTATGTGTTATGGTCACTAGCGGCCATACGGAGACCGCCAGAGTCTGGTAGCGGCCATTTACCTGACCGCCAAAGACGCCTAGCGGCCCTGCCTTGACCGCATGGTTCCAGTTCATTCGTTTCATCGACTCTGTCGTTAAACGGTCCAGTCATGACCGCATAGATCCAGATATAGTCTAGCAATGACCGCTTCTATCTAGTTCCTGTTTAACCCAGGGTTTTGACTCAAGGGTTGATGACCTAAGTTCCTAGATGGTCTAATGATTATCTAGAATCTAATTTTTTTTTTAATCCAAAAAGCCCTACCTAGGGGCAGATGGGGGTACCATCGGCCACTAGAGGGTGTAGTTTATTACTGAAGAAAATGAATAAAGATTACATCTGTCGAATACTGGACATACCCAGCTTATCCATTCGAGCCTCTCCTTTTATAATAGGAGGTAATTCATTGTAGGAAAGAAAAACATTACATTTGGAGGAGCAGGCTAAAGAAGCCAACAGATCTGCAATTTTATTTCCTTCTCTGTAAGTGTGAGCAATCTTGTCAAACTGGGTAGTAGATCTCCAAATGTCTCTTGCATAAGGAAGAATTGACCATGGACATTGATAATCCTTGAGAATAACTCGAACAAGAACTTGGGAATCACATTGATTATCTAGAATCTAACACTTTATTCAATAAACTACTTAATGAATTATGGAAATTAATGAATGTACCGTTATGTTGCCGGATTCCTCCTGTGGCGTGACCTTGTCGTTAATGCATGCTTTGAATTGTCATGTTCAAAATTGAAGCATTCTTACCTTGACATTGTTATCATGGGCTTATTATTTGAATCGTTACATTATTATCCAGACTTTATTATTATACTCGTGGAAGTAGCTGGATTTATAACATGAAGATGCAGATCGGGCACTGATTGTGTCTAAGGGCTCGACTCTAGCCCCCTCGGCTAATTACCGGAAACATGCTATAAACCATGGGGTATGATGAACACTGGCGTCGCATTGCGCTGGGAGTACTTTCTTTTATAAATGAGTGAAATCCAAGAGGCAATATAGTGAAATTACATTCTTGCGTGTTAAGTGACTTTCTAGTGCATAGTCTTTATGGTTATGAAAAGTGCATTCTCGTTACATTCTTGTTCGTGGAAGGCCATATTTACATTGGTGCTATATTCTTGCTTAATCTTATTCCCAATCTACATGGACTCTCGTATCTCATCTTGATCATATTTTGTTTCTTGTGTACTTGGGTTTTATCTGCGTGTTTTATCACATTTTTATTATCTTACACTCTGGAGCTAAAATGTCAATTACTTAAACATTGCCTTCATGTTGATACGAAGATACCTATTGGGCATGTGTGCTCATTCCCTACTTTTTCAATCTTTTTCAGGAAATTCTAGCGGGTTGGATTCAGATTACTCAAGTGATGGATCTGGGAGTGATTGATGGTTCGAGAGAAGCCGTAGTTAGTCTAGTCAAGAGTCAATTATGTAATTTTCACTTTATTGAGTCCAGTTAGTCAATGAGTCAATATCATGTACTTGATTATTATTATCAATAAAAGTCAGATTTTTGATCAATTATTGTGTCCATTCATCTTATGTGTGAATGATTTGCGCTCTGATTGTTACTGTCAATTGAGGCTTCTCTTGCCGACTGTTCACGTTCCCGATTAGTTTTCGTTGCATAATCTCGTGACGTGACATATGGGTCAGCTCCAGAAAGAAGAGACGGATTTGGTAGCCTGGGAAGGACATGAGTCAAATCCGGGAGTCTAGAATGTGAGTAGGGTTGACGTGCTGAAGGACATATAAGTCAACTCTACGGAATGAATGGACAAATTTAATAGTCCGGGAGACATATGAGTCAAATCCGGATGTCCAAGGTAAGGGTAGGGTTGACGCGTCGAAGGAGATATGAGTCAACTCCATCCAAAGGGGATGAATGGATCTAACGGCCTGAGGGGTGTAGGAGTCAAACCCCAACATACCCGGGGCACTCTCTAGCAGCTTCAACCTGGGCATATTCCTCTACTTGGGTAGCTTGCAATCTCGAGAGTTTTTCCTCCTGCTACTGGATTATCACCCTGGTCCTCTATTGTTGCTCCCGGACAGCATGAAGGCATGCAAATTCATCCCACAATGCTGCGAGCCTCGCCATCCAGGCCTCCCTGGGGAGGCCGAATGCGTGGTTGCCCTTGGTGCAACCCTTAAGACTACTCATGGCCTCAAGACTTGGGAGAGGATTGACCTGAAGTAGCAGTTGAAGGTTTTGAATAAGTTGGGTAGCCATGTCAATATTGGCTAGCACCACGTCGGGCTGGGGACCATCCATCCACTCTATCCCAAGAGCGGGGAAACTCTGGGTCAACTCTGAAGCCTCATTAGCTGAAGCTAAAACAAAGAAAGGAGACAGAATCTAATGAGTGTCCTTTCACAATAAAACAAACATGTGCGGAATTATGATACACAAGTTGCAATGCCCTCACCTAAGGTGGTCCCAGGCTTATCTACAGCCGTTGGAAGAAGCTCCTCTCGAGGATCTGGAGGAGGGACACTAGTAGGTGCCAATGCCAATCTAGTTGGTTGAGCACCAGCACCTATGCTCTCTGTACCTGAACAAATCCATGTGTAACTCAAGACAACCCAGTGATAAAGGGCTCTGGATGAAAAGGAAGAGATAACGGCCCAACGGGTGATAGGACGGATATCCCCCTGACCAGTCGTACGTGTAAACTCCGTTCCTCCTCGTAATGCAGGTGGTGTCAACAATGCCCTCGCCCTCACTGGCACTCTCAGTTGGGCCCTCAACGACCCAAAACAAACCACGATCTAGTCCATCAAAATTCTCATAAGTGATGCTACGTGGTGGAAATGGTGGCATGTGCCGATCAGTCCGCTTGACATAGCAGTCATCAGAATCCCTAATCCTCGGTCTCCTGGAGTGGTTCCCGTCTCCACTGTAGCGGGCCATGTCCACGAGCGTTGCAGAAAGAAAAAAGAAGCAAGGATTAGGAACAAATCTTTAAGGACAACAAGAAAACAATTAAATGCAGCCTTACAAAAGTCCCGTCATGTCAAAGAGACTTGGGATGAATGCTCAATCTACAAAGGGCATGGGACGCTCGCCCCCGCCTCTAGCTTGCACGGACGTCCCGTGGGGGACACTTGTTGAACCCTTTATTTTTCTCGATTTAATCAAGACATGCTTCCTTGAGTTAATCAAGGTAATCTACATTCGGCAATGGGTGGAATACGACACAAAGTTAATACCGTTGCTCCGTGGAGTAGCTCCACATTTAGGATCCATAGACCCAACCTCACCACAAATTGAAAATCCCTCGCAACAACCGAGGTGATCGAAGCCCAGACAAAAATCACAATGACCGCTAAACGGCTGAGAGCCAAGTGTCTTGTGATTCTGTACAAGCTCCCAGATTTTGGGAACCCCCGCAGAAGGTCCGGGACCAAGTAAAGGTACATTGCAACAAAAGGATGCACATGTGGAAGACGTTCACCTACCAACGGAGAGTCCGGCACATGCGTATGAGACGATTCCGACGGAAGCAAACTCCTCCCTCCAGCCAACAACGCGAAGGAGACTAAAGAACAAATAAAGGAGAAGCCTTTTCTTCCTTCCACACGTCTCGACCGCCAGAGTAGGGTTTAAGAAGAGGGGAGGTGTGCCCGGGGTCAATAGGGACTTGTGCGGACCCCTTGACCCTAGAGGGACTGGCCAGGGTCAAAGGACCCCGTGTGGGGTCAATTGATCCCGACGGCCCCACCCAGGGTCAAACGGACCCTCGCGGGGGCCGTTTGACCCCAGTGGGACCCACCAGGGTCGCATGACCCCTCTGTGGGGTCATTTGACCCCGGGTGGGGTCCACCCAAGGTGAAACCCCCTTTAGACCTCTTTTTGCCCCCCGGGGGACTTCTTTGGGGTCATTTATCGAAGGGACCCTTTATTTTACCTTGACTCCTCTTTTTCTCCAAAAGAAAAAAAGAGAGAAGAAATGGGGGAAAACACACTTTGTCAAGATGGGGTTCAAAAATCAACCTTGTCAAGGTGGGGTCAAAAGCTTAACCCTTGTCAGAGTGGGTCCACCACCTTCTATATATCAAGGTTTGCCGACCCGGTCGAACCAGTTTTTTGTCGGTATGGTACGGTAGTGTACGTCAGTGTACCGTTAGGTGCCAATAAGAATACACTACTTCATAAATATTATCAGAGTAAAAAAATAACAAAAATTTATGTGTGGCTCAGTTGGTTAAAGGGTTTCTCATGTAAGGCGGAGGTTAGCGGTTCGAATCTTACAAGTTTCATCATTTTTGGCATCAATTTAAAAGAAGAATAAGAAAAAAAATCACAAACATGGGCTGTTCGTGAGTTTCGAACCCGAAACCGCACTGGGCCAATGAAGACATTCAACTAACTTACCTAATAAAACATGATGTATTTAAAATAAGATACTAAGTATTTAAAAGATATATGTGGCGTATCGGTTGCGTACCACAGACCGATTGTACCGGTCTTCAGCTGGTACGATTCGGTACGGGCAGTTCGTTCCATACCGGACCTGTTTGGCAAATCTTGCTATATATACACCATGGGTTTAGAAGGACGGGACTAACAAAGGATACAAAAATATGCGCACGTGAAGGCATAAGGAAGAGCTCGAGACTTGTTCTTTGTTCGGCCCATTCTGGGGTATGAAAATATAAATATCCTTGGGCCTTGTATTTATGCCCCCAGCGGCTATGTGTTCTTTTGTACACCCTGCCCTAGGGTATTTACAAATATTTATAAATATCCAGGTCTTACATATATGCCCCTAGCGGCTCTGTATGGTCGTTTTCTATACCTTTGGGCGACAAAGTAATGTAATCTCTTGAACCAATGGAGAATTACAAAAAATTCCCTTCCCAAAGTCACAAGAAAACCCATAAGTCTTGTAATTGTAGTTAAATCGTGCAAATTTCTCAAATTGTGATTATGCCCCTCTATCCCATATTTGTGCGGAGATTCACTGTACAGTTGACAATCTGTCGACGATCCCTTGTATTCATACAAATCATCAATGTATCAACCATGATTGTGTATACTTGTGTGATTGCATACAAATTTCGGCTGCCAGCAAAAAATTGTGTATACGCCCTACCTTGTTAGGGATAATTATGTGTGCACCCTCCTTCCAGTCATAAACTTGTTCTCACAACCCGTGGGTACTACTTAACGATGTTCGTGCCCGGGTGACACTAAACCCTCGCCCCTGGCCTCTGGAGAGAAAATTATCAAAATACCCTTGGAGTCCAAAAGTTGCCAAAGGACCTCCAAACTTTCTAAAAAGTGCTTGAGTGCCCCTGGAAGTCAGAGAGAGTGTCCAACCACTCACCGAGCCCAGAAATCACATAATGCCCCCGGCATGGTCTAAAATTACCAAAATACCTATGGAACTTACAAAATTACTAAAATACCCTTGGGATATAGAAACCACCATGACGCCCTAATATGTCTCCAGCTTCTTGTATATCACACTTGTGCCTTCAAATCATAGGGTTTTGCCAAACTACACACGACCTTTGCTAAAACCGTAATTCCTTCAAAAGTTGTTGTTGTTGATGTATGAGAGGGTTCATTGTGAGCCATGCAAGTGAGTATGTCCTTGACATTAGAACCCATGTAAGGGACTCTAGGAATTCTTTGGACAATTAATTAAAGGTTTTCGGATGTTATGCCGATGTAAATTAACACTGATTGCGGTCAGTGGGGAAAGGTCCCGCACCCAAACCTTCATCGTTTGATCAAATCAAATCGATAAGATGAACCATGCATAAGCTACCCAAATAGTCTTATACGTGCGCCAGTGTAGGTTTCCCTTTTCTCCGAGAAGTTCGAGAAGTCTATGCCCATCTCTTATCATATGCGACAGAATAATATTAAAGAAAAAAATCCGTGACTAACAATTGATAAACCTCGTAAAGACAGGTCTACACCAACTTCAGACCAACAAACCTAGCAGGGGTAGGTCTACACCAAACTCCAAATCTTTGGTCATAAAACCACAAAGGTTGGTCAAATCTAAATTCTTGGCTTCAAACCACAAAGGTTGGCCAAAATCCAAATTCAAACCCTATTTTCGGTTGTAAAATCACAAAGGCCAGTCGAGCCTAATCTCTACCCTCAACCATAAAATCACAAAGGTCAGCCGACTAAGATCTAACTCTCTAGTTACAAACCACTAAGGTCAACCAGCTCAAATCCCCACCCTTGACTCCCAAATCATGAGAGTCAGTCAATTTTGACTATGTAATCTTTGCGGATATGCCATTTGTCCTACTATGGCAAATACGTCACTCGACTTTACAAAATCTAAAAAAATTCCTGAACCTCAAATTCCTAAACTCTTAAAAAAATATCTGGCTACCAAGGCCATTCAATTCAAAACCAAATTCTAAATTCTTGGCTTCTAAACCACAAAGGGTAGCCAACTTAAATTCAAATTTGGGATTTTTGCATATATACCCTTGTAAAGTTCGGTTTTGTCAAATATACCCTTCATTGGAGTATATTATCATGAATATCATTAAAATATGAGTAATGCCACGATTATGCCCTCGTAGTAACTCCCGTGTGTTTAACCCGAGTTAAGTGTGAGTTAAAGAGTAAGACTTTTGTATATATACCCCTATAAAGTTTGATTTTGTCAAATATACCCTAGATCTAACTGCCGTAGATGACATATTTCACGGAATATACTCCTTTGTTGACGGCAGTAAACTAAAGGGGTATAATCACAACATTTCTGTTTAAATGAAGGATATTCATGATAATATGCTCAGATGTGGGATATATTTGACAAAATCAAATTTTATAGGGATATATATGTAAAAATCCCTTCAATTTTTTGGCCTCCAAACCATGAAGGTCGGTCGAACCCTTGGTTGGCAAACCACAATGGTCTGCCATTAAAAATTCAAAATCTTTGGCTACAAGCCATCCAGGTCTACCAAACCTCACAAATTCAAAAAATCTTTGGCTACAAACCATCTGGGTCAGCCACCCCCAAAATTTAAAACATTTGGCTCTAAACCTAGAAGGTTTGCCATCCTAAATTCTAAAGTAAATACTTCGACTACAAACCGTGAAAGTCAGCCAACCATAAACCCTAAACTCTAAATTTTCATTTTTTTTAACTACGAAAGTCAGCCAAACTCAAAATCCAAATCTCAAATCTTGTTCGTCCCACCGACACAAGTGTTAAAAAAATTTAATGAAGAATTCAACGCCTCTTAGGTCCGCCCATTTTAAGCTATGCTTTGCAAGGCCACCTTGCATAGCCTCAATGGAAGGAAGAGGCTCCTGGTCAGGTAGAGTCTGCAAGTCGATAATAAGCAGGACAGTTGTCCCAGGTTCCACAAAGGGCTACGTCCATGCGACATTCAACCACTCAACTCCTAGGTTTGGAAAGTGTAAAGCTCTTTCGAAGCATGCACTTGATCTGATAGCTCTGGAAAAAGTCTCATCTGCTGAACCTGTGAAGAATGTCCGTTCAGCATACAAGGAAGATCAAACCTTCCAAGCAAAATTGGCAAGAGAAATGCTCTAAGACGTTAGTTCTCACACCCTGTCAGGCAATTGAAGACTCAGCCTATTCAAATTCCAGCCCTTCCAGAGCCTTCTCGCCCGACAATAGTGGTGAACTAGTCGCCTCTGCAGAGCCAGAAATATCATCCGTAAAGAAGAAACCACGGGCGAAAACATTCCCTGTCGTATCATCAAGACTTAAGGATGAAAATGTCACATTATTGAAGTGTGTAGGCTACTTGCCACTGCTTTCATCTATATTCCCCGCCATGTCATTAAGACTCATGGGGCAAAGGAATAAGTCCAACTATATTCTCCATCATGCCATTAAGACAAAGAAGAATGAAGAAAGTTACAAAGGGTACATGCTGTCTACCAACACCATTGGTAAGATTTCCCCTCATGTGACTGAACCTGGCCACAAAGGCCTACAAATCATGACAAGACTATGTCAATATAAAGAGGATGAGGTCGCAAGAGCCCAATGTCCTTGCTATGTCATCAAGACTGAGGGGTGAAAATGTCACACTATCAAAATGCATGGGCTACACCATCGCCATTTACTACATTCTCTATCACGTCGACAAGACTAAGGGGAATTAAAAAAAAGTTGTAGGATGCACGGGCTGTCCGCCGTCGCCTTCAACTCTGACAGAAGTTCTGTGGGGGGCATTTGTTGAAACAAAAATTTTGATTAAAAAAATAGAAAAAAGGTCATCTATAGGGGCCGGCCCCCTTCTTTCCCTCGTTGAGAGGTTTTGGATCAGATCTACCCCCAATTGGGGGGTTTGGACCAGATCCACCCCCCAAGAGAGGTTTTGGATTGGATCTAATTCCCAATTGGGGGGTTTGGACCGGATCCAACCCCCAATTGGGGGATTTGGACCGATTAAACCCCGTAATCCCTAATTTGGCTGATTTGCTCCGGTTAAAACCCCCAAATGGGGTATTTGGCCCAATTAAAGTCCCCAAGTGGGGTACTTGGACCGGTTAAAAGCCTTGGAGGGCCATGGTTGGATCGGATAAACTTGTAACCGCCTCCTTATAAGCCATACAATTATGTAAAAATTTGGATTGCATTCGGGAAATGTGTACCAGTCCTGATCATCTACATAAAGAGTTTTGTAAAACTTAGGAATTTATCGAGAAAAATCAACACCAAGTGGTGCAGTCGCAGCAAATTAAATAGCAAAGGAGACAACAGAAGCAACAAATTTTACACCATCAACCTCTTGCCCCCTGTAATTCCTCACAGTAGAGGCACAAAATTTAAAGAAATCCCCTTCCCACGTGGACTAAGCACCAAACTATGGGTTGGATGAACAGTGAACAGGGCATATACAGGGGTTGGCCCCCTTTTTTCCCTCATTGAGGGGTTTTGGATAGGATCCACTCCCAATTAGGGGGATTTGGACCGGATCCAACCCCCAATTAGGGGGGTTTCGACCGGATCCAACCCCCAAATGGGGGATTTGGATCGGTTAGACCCCACACTCCCTCAAATGGGGTATTTGGCTCGGTTAGAACCCTCAAATGGGGTATTTGGACCGGTTAGAGACCCTGGAGGGCTAGTTGGACCTGATCAACATGTAACCGCCCATGGGCTCTATAAATACCCCTAGTGGGACCTAGGGAAAAAGAGAAGGTAGGAAGAGCGCAGGAGAGAATGAGAGCACATGGTTTGTGCTTGTGAAGGTATGTTGTAAAATTGTCCCTCCTTGGGTCTGCACACGTGTCCTTGTGGCTAATGTAATCTCATTGTAAATATTTTTGGGGAAAATAATGTGATTCCCTGCAATAATCAGGAATCCTATAAGCACCCAACTTTTATAAAAAGGGTGTGCATAGATTCCATTGTGGTTATGTCTTTGTGCCACTCCTTGGAGCGTAGCGATGACAGATGCATAAAGCTGGATCATAATCCATGAGAGCTCAAGAAAGAGAAATAATCTCCCGAGCGTCTTTAGCCAACGCACCTCCACCAATGAGGGACTTGCGCCTCATATCAAGATTACACAAAAACTCCTGTCCAGTCCATATGTTACAAAATTACTCCTGATCTATATACACTACACAAAGATCCTTAAACTTTTCTTGGAGTTGCAAGCCGACCCCTATGCAAGGAAAAATCACAAAAAAACCCAGAAAGGGTTCATAACCTCAAAACCCAAAAAAGGGATTCATGATTGAAAATAGACTCAAAAAGGGTATGCAAATACAAATAAACTCAGAAAGGGTTCAAAACTCAAATAAACCCAAGAAGGGTCCAAAATTGTAGAAATATCCCGAGGGTCAGAAACTACAGAAATACTCAGAAAGGGTCTAAAACTCCAGAAATATGTAGGAGTCCAAAATTGTAGAAATAGCCTCAGAAAGGTCAAAAATTGTAAATATATCCCCCAAATAAATGGGTTTGATATCTATGAAACTCAAATTCAACGGTCTGTTCTGGTGGTAGAATGAAGGCCAAATGTAAATCAAATGACCTGACTATGTAATCAGGATTTCATGTATTTTGTAAAGATGAATCCAAAGACTAAAATGTTTAGTTTTCTCCAGCAAATGCATATCTCTAATGGGTGATCTTTTTGATCAAATCTGTTAGATAAAACCCCCAATATCACAGCGGATATTGTAGATGTTGAAAAGCGATTCTTTGACAATTAATCAAGGGTATTCAGACTTTATGTCAATGTAAATAAACATCTACTACGGTCGATGGGGAAATGTCCCGTAGCTGAACATAAATCGTCTGATAAAGCTAAATTCACAGAAATAATAATACATCCGCTACTTAAATAATCACTGGAGAGGGGAAATCTAACCGCTCGAACGGAGAGGCCAAACGAGGTCCAATTTGACTCAACGAGGCCCAGCTCCTTGAAGTGGTAGCCCCCGGGCCCACTAAATATAAGCCTAATAACTCACTCGGATCAAGCACTTCCTAGGCGGCCTTCGGGTTGGGAAGTCCGAGCATCAGTTCGATCGGGAGAGCTCCTTCGGAGCCCCGTATTCTCTGCCCAAACCACGCACTCATCGCTCGGGAGACCTCTCCTGGGCCAGTGCCTCATGCTCGGGCTTTGATTGAAGCTTATCTGTACGGCCGTTACGAGTCCCTTAAAAGCTGGGAGCTCAAGGGGATAGGGGAGATCAAGAGTCCGCATGCTATAAAGAGCCCGCAAGGAGGACGTAACCCCCCCGAAACTTCTCAGCTTACAGGGATCATTCACTCAACGAGCCACTATTTAACCTGGAAGAGCCCTATTGTGCAGAGGTAAGCCAAAAAATCCTGAGCAGGAACCACTTCACCTTTTGGTGGAGAGGGATCTTGCGCCCTCATCTTCCTCCTAACTCTTCCCTGCGCACCAGTGCTCTACTATGTTTGTTGACTTAAGCATCAAAGGGTCTTCCCCGGGGATTCATCCCTGGGCACCTCTGACTTGTTTCCCTTCTTACAGTTCATACTTCAAGGATACGTGGTCATCTTCCTCCCCGCTCAGGAGTAGCGCGAGATCGTCCCTCTTCATCTGGCGCCGTTTGTGGGAAACGAACAAAGAGCCATCATGGTGCGAAGAAGTTCTGGCAGGAGGACTACCGGCGACAAGGGAAAAGCCCTGGCGACGGAAGAAGGCGCACCTTCCCTCCCCACGGAGAATTCCCCGTCAGGCAACCACGCCAATGAGATACCTCCGTCGGTGGCGGGGGAACAGCTTTCCGACGGGAGTACCGACGCCCTCCAAACCCTTAACGTAAAACTGGATGTCCTCGTGGATCTCATGAGGGCCCAGGCGGTCAGGGAGGAGAAGTCGCATCTCTTCCGGAAGAGCCCCCCCCGCGGAGATGCCTCCCAGCAAACTGCTGGAGGCCGTTTTACCCTCCGGGGGCGGCGGCTCATCCGCAACCAGTCAGGAGGACCATCGCATGCCCCTCCCCCGGAGCAGGAAGCCTCCTCTACCCCGAGGAGGGAGAAGTCCGGAGCACACCGACAGTTCCCGGAGACCGAGGCCCCTGAGGAGCGCCGGGACAGCATGCAAGTGCGTCCCTCCAGCCCCTCGGGCCAACGACAACCGGAGCTGTCCCTTCGGCTGCGAGACTTTGAGAGGCGTTTCACAGAGCAAGAGCGCACCCTCCACGCCTTGCAGAAGACCTCTCCTGTGGAGGACGAGGAGCGATCCCCGTTCTACGATTATATCTTGAAGGCCGAGATTTCCCCCAGGATCTCACTTCCGACCTTCAAGTCGTATGACGGCCAGGGAGACCCGGCCGATCACTACGACAGCTTCGACGCCCTGATGACCTTGCATGGAGCATCTGACGTGATCAAATGCCGAGCGTTCGTGACCACTCTGGTTCAAGGAGCTCAGGCATGGTTCAGGGCTCTCTCCCCCGGCAGCATCCATAACTTCAGGCAGTTCGGGCGAGTGTTCAAGGAAAGCTTCGCCGGCAGCGTTCCACCCCGGTCAGTAGCAGGATTATTGGCCCTCAAGCAGGAACATGGGGAGAAGTTGTGGGCTTATATCAACCGATTCAAATCGGAAGCCCTGCGTATCCCCCGCCTGGATGTTGCCTCGGCTATCACCGCACTGACCGGGGGCACCCGCGATGAGAACCTACGGCGCGAGCTAGTGCTTCATCCTCCCACCTCCCTCGCTGAGCTAGTGACCCTGGCCCTGCGCCATGCAGAGTGCGAGGAAGTCTTCAACGCCTACCGAGGCACGATAGGCTCGGGTCGGGAGGGGGACAAGAAGCGACCGTCCAGGCAAGGGACGGGTCAAGGAAAAAGGTAGAACCAGGACGGAGACCGCAAAGAGCCGTCCCGAAAGTATGAGCGGTACACCCCTCTTACCGCTCCCGTCTATGAAATTTACGAAGACATCAAAGGCTCGGGTCTCCTCCACCAGCCCGAGCCTATGAAGGCCAAGCACCGCAATCGCCGCAAGCATTGCCTGTTCTATAGCGATCACGGGCATCATACCAGCGACTGCCATCAACTTCAAGACGAGATCGAGCGCCTCGTCCGCCAAGGACACCTATCCCGATATGTGTCCGGGCAGAAGGAAGATCGAGACGCCCCCGAGGAAATCGACAATGTCCCTCGGGGAGTCCACATCAACGTCATCACTGGCGACATGGCATCAGGAGGAGACAGCAGCTGAGGAAGAAAGCGTCACGCCGAGCGGGCGAGCCGAGCCTCTGTTGAGCACCCTAAGGCCCCGCAGGCCTTGGTATTCTCCGACCAAGACCTGGAAGGGTTAACCACCCCGCATGACGACGCTCTTGTTGTATCGGCTATAATAAACCATTGTAACGTAGATAGGATCTTAGCTGACAATGGTAGTGCCCCTGATGTATTATCCTATGAATGCTTCCTCAAGATGGGAGAGAATCCATCTAAACTCCGCCCGATCCGAACCGCCCTCTGTGGGTTCAACGGCCAGGCAACTTATCCCGAGGGAGCTCTAAGCCTGCCAGTTACTATCGGCACCCCGCCCAAAATCGTTACGGTTATGGTGGACTTCATCGTGATTAAGGGAATGACGGCCTATAATGCCATCTTCGGCCGAGGTATCCTCAGCTGAATGAGAGCAGTGCCTTCTACCTTCCACCAAAAAATGAAGTTCTCCACCAAGCATGGCGTGGGGGAGGTCTGGGGTAACAAGGCATTGGCTAGACGGTGCTATATAATCTCGGTCGAAGCCACGAGGCCGGAAGGGAAAAATAAAGGAGTAAAGGGAGCCGAGGAGGGACCAGCAACATCTGAGCCTGGTGGCGAGTTGCTAACGGTCTTCCTCAACGGTGACCCGACTCTAGGAGTCAAGATCGGAGACGATCTACCACTTGAGGAACAGGAAAAATATAAGGACTTCCTTGCTCAGTACATTCAAGTCTTTGCATGGTCGGACGAGCATCTTCTCGGGATCCCGGGAGACATGGTGACGCACAAGCTCAACCTCGACCCAACGGTGAAACCTGTCCAGCAACGCAGGAGAAAGCACGCCCCAGAGAAGCAAGCGATCATCAAAGAGCAAGTCATTAAGGGACAGAAGACTGGCCTCTTTCACCCGGTCCTGTACCCTACGTGGCTCGCCAACGTCGTCCTGGTACCGAAGGCTTCGGGGAAGTGGCGAATGTGCGTAGACTTCACTGACCTCAACAAGGCTACCCTGAAGGATTGCTATCTGCTGCCAAGCATCGATCAACTGGTCGACTCAACCTCTGGCAACGAGTTGCTCAACTTCTTGGACGCCTACTCCGGATACCATCAGATCAGGATGGACCCGGAGGATATCGAGAAGACCGCCTTCACCACTGACTTCGGTGTACACTGCTACACCCGAATGCCGTTCGGGTTGAAGAACGCTGGAGCGACATATCAGAGACTGATCAACCACATCTTCGAGGGACAGCTTGGTCGGAACGTCGAGGCCTACATTGATGACATGCTCGTCAAAACGCCGAAGGCCAAAGACCATCTTGCCGACTTAGCCGAGACCTTCGACACCCTCCAGAGGTGCAATGTGAAGCTTAACCCTGCTAAATGCGCCTTCGGAGTCAGATCCGGGAAGTTCCTAGGCTTCTTGGTAACTCAGCGTGGGATCGAGGCCAACCCCGACAAGGTTCAGGTCATCCTGAACATGCGGCCACCCACCTGCATCAAGGACATTCAACGCCTTACGGGGCGCATTGCTGCGCTCAACCGTTTCTTGTCCCAGGCAGCCGAACAATGCCTACCCTTCTTCAAATTGTTGAGGGGACCCAAAATGGCATCTGCTACGTTCGCCTGGGACGAGGAATATCAGAAGGCATTCGTTGAACTCAAGGAATTCTTGGCCTCGCCCCCGGTACTGTCTAAGCCGGTCCCTGGCGAAGCTCTACATCTTTACCTCTCGGCGACCCGTTCCACAGTAAGCTCGGTCCTAGTCAGGAACGACGTGGGGGTCGAGAGACCGGTTTACTATACCAGCAAGGTGCTTAATGAGGCTGAAAGAAGGTACCCCACAACTGAGAAACTCGTGCTAGCGTTGGGTACCTCAGCCAAGCGCCTCCGACCCTATTTTCGAGGGCACTCCATCGTCGTATTGATCGGCGAACCTCTGAAGAAGATTCTCTTTCACCCTGAAGCCTCGGGATGCCTCGTCAAATGGGCCATCATGCTCGGGGCCTACGATATCTCGAATCGCCCCCGCTCGGCCATCAAAGGATAGGCCCTCGCGAACTTCAGTGCTGAAAGCACCGTCCCGATTGAGGAAGCACTTCCACCTGCGCTCGGTCCCACTTGGGACCCGTTCGTCGACGGATCCTCCAACTCAGCGGGATGCGGCGCTGGTGTCCTTCTCAAGTCCCCCGAAGGAACAGAGCTGATGTACGCCTTGAAATTCAACTTCCAGGCATCCAACAACGCCTTCGAGTACGAAGCCCTTATCTCAGGGGCTAGGATGGCTCGACGACTGGGAGCCGAGCGAGTCAGAATCTACACCGATTCCCAACTGGTCGCTAGCCAGGTCAACGGTGATTACGAAGCTCGGGAAGGACAAATGATCAAGTACCTCTAGGTGGTCAAGAGGATGACCCAACTTTTCGAGAGCTTTGAGGTAGTCCGGATAGCCCGGGAGGAAAACTCCCGAGCGGACGCCCTCTCTCGCTTGGCCTCCTCCCTCGACCCCGAAGGTACTCGGTCGGTCTTCCTCGAAGAGCTCGAGCGACCGAGCATCAAATCCGAGCTTATGACCGTTGACCCGGCACCCCCGAGCGGCTGGAGGACTCCCTACATATCCTGGTTCCGGGATTCTCAAGAGCCCCCCGACCCTTGAGAGGCTTGGAGACTTAAGTACCAAGCTCGGCATTTCGTCATGCTGGACGATGTCTTGTACCGCAGATCTTTCTCCGGTCCCCTCCTCAAATGCATCGGCGACGACGAAGTTAGCCGAGCGATTTAGGAAGTACACGAAGGCATCTACGGCGCGCACCAGGGAGGAAGATCGCTCGCCAAGCTCTTGCTTTGGTAGGGTTACTGGTGGCCCACTCTCCAGCGCGACTGCACGACCTATGTACAGAAGTGCGACCGATGTCAGCGCTTCGACCATCTGATCCACCAGCCCGCCACGGAGCTCATCACCCTTGCCGAGCCATACCCCTTCGCTCGGTGGGGAATAGATATTCTTGGGCTGTTCCCCATGGCTCAGGCTCAGAAGAAGTACGTCATCGTCGCCATCGACTACTTCACCAAATGGATCGAGATTGAAGCCACCACCAGGATCACCGAATTGGTCGTATGGAGTTTTGTTTGGAAGTCGATCATTTGTCGCTACGGTGTACCCCGAGTGATCGTGAGCGATAATGGTCGGCAATTTGATTCTCATTACTTTAGAGACAGATGTGTCGACCTAAACATTCACAATCACTTCACTTCGGTATCCCACCCTCGGGCTAACGGACTGGTCGAAAATGCCAACAAAACTATCTTGAATGGCATCAAAACCAGGCTCGGCAAGGCCAAGGGAAGCTGGCTCGAGGAATTATCAAGTGTACTATGGTCACACCGAACTACTCCAAGAACGGCTACAGGTGAAACACCTTTCCAGTTGGTGTATGGCACGGAAGCAGTGATTCCATTGGAGGTCGACAATCCTTCTCTCCGAGTCGTCCACTTCAAATCCGAGGTGAACTAGCAGAAACTACTGGAAAACCTCGACTTAGTGGACGAGATCCGAGAGATTGCAAATATCCCAACAATGGAATACCAATGGCGCATCACTCGATACTACAACTCCAGAGTCTGAGACAGACATTTTCAGCCAGGGGACTTCGTCCTGAGAAAGGCCGAAGCCTTTCGACCACTGGAGGCGGCGGGGAAGCTAGCCCCTACCTGGGAAGGCCCCTACCGAGTGGTCGAGACGGTCGGGAAAGGGGCGTATCGACTGTCCACCATGGAAGGAGCACCCATCCCTCGGACATGGAACACAACAACACTTCGCAAATTATACTTTTGAACATATGGCAAGCATACACATGTAAGCAAAGTAGAATAAACACCATCCTTTTCTTTTCATTAAACTCTGTGATGAGGACATCTCAAGCCGCTCTCTCTGGCTCGGGTCGCCTGCAACACTTTGAGGTGGGCCGACTATGATTCTCACATGTTATCATTATTTTTAAGTCATGTATCATGTAATTTTTATTTTTTTTTGAGTCATGTTCGTATCATTTTCCTTTGTTTGAGTTAATCCATTAGGTTATTGGGCCATTAGATGAGCCAATTGGGCCCAACTAGTAGGCTAGGCCCATGGGCACCCCCCCGGGATAGTCTTGGTCTTTTATCTATTTGTCAAGGGCCTTATGGTCATGGAAAGAGTGGGTGCCTATAAATAGGACCCCTCTCTCCCCCATGTAAGCACTTTGGATGAAATTTGAAAGGAAGAAACCCCTTGGCTATTTTCCCCCACTCAAGTCTCTCTCTCTCTCTTTCTCTCTCTCTCTCTCCCTCCCTCCAACAAAGGCCCCCCCATCTCTCTCATCCCCCTCCCCAATTCAAATTCGAATTCCATCCCCCTCTTCCCAAGACAACTCCCTCCCTCTTCCCAAGGTCTCCTCCACCCTTCCCGAGGCACCCACTAACTCCCCACCCCCTCCCAAATTCAAAATTTAAACCTCATCTCCCGCTTCCGAAGGCAACCCCCCCTCTTCCCAAGGTCTCCTCCCCCCTTCCCTAGGCACCCACTAACTCCCCACCCCTCCCCAATTCAAAGTTTAAATTTGTATCTCCCTCCATTCCCACTCCCCAAGACCCTTTCCCACTTTCCAAGCCCTCCCTCTTCCCAAGGCATCCCCACCCTTCCCTAGACACAAATTAAATCCCCTTCCTATCTCCCATTCAAATTTGAATTTCATCCCCATATCCCAAGATAGAACCCACCAATCCCCAAGCCACTTTCCCACCCCTTCCAACCCCACAACCCAAAATTCGTAACTCCCCTCCACCCCTAGCAAGAACCAACCCCAACACCCCATTTTCCCCTTCCCACAGCTTGGAAAGCCCCCTCCCTAACCCCCTCTAAGCCAGGAACCATCCCCAATCCTTTCCACCCCATTTTCCCCTCTCTTCCTCCCCATTCCCCAACTCGACACCTCATTCTCCATTAGACCTAGTTCTAGGTCGCAGGCAGCAGAGAACCCGCAGTTTGCAGAAGGAAACCGTGACCCTTCCTCCAGGCTTTAGGAGGCGTATCTTATACCGGCGGAAACCTCGTCAAGTCAGCTTCGCAACGGAGGTAGTCCCGCCGGCATCCAAGCTCGGAGCTGATCGGAGGAACGAGTCTCGCCAGACTACGCAGACAGACCCAGGCCGACGACCTGAAGCTGAGTGTAAAGGCCCTCTCGACCAGCTCAGCTGAGCTCTTGGCGCGATCTTCGGAGGGAGAGAACTACGTCCAGTCCTCTTTCAGTACCAGAAAGAAGGAGGTGATTCGCCTTCCGAAGCACCCGGTTCCGGCCATTCTTGCCGAAGGTCGCAGGTTGTTCCTGTCTGTCCAGGTTGGACCGACCCCCACTGTTCAGGTCAGAACTTTCTTCTCCGACCTCCGATCGCAATCCTGTCAGTTGTTAGTCGAAGCTACTTCATCCACGGTCGCGAAGCCACCAATCTCGCCTCCATCGGAGCTCAGTAGTGCCCAGGGCATCTTCGGCATCAGTACCCTTTGGTTTGGCATCAGTCGGAACTCAGTCAGACCAGCCAAGTACTCCGAACTACCGCGACTGCCGGCGTCCACCAAATGGCGCCGAACTTGAGTGGTCCATTCCCTGGTCAGTCCTGCTCATCTCAGCACTGATCCCGCCTATGGAAACCTTCGGACGAGCTCGTGGTTGTCCCGACACCGACACCCTGTCCTGCAGTCCCAGACCGGACAGAACAGAGCCACTTGTGAAGATGCCGGCGTAGCACCTCAGCTCGGCCTTCGGATGACCACCTACTCCTACAGATGGCTCCTACCTCTCCCCTAGTCAACTCAACATCAGCCCTGCCATCCGGCAGCACCGGGAGACGCTCGCAGCAACTCCACATCCACTCTCTACCCCGGCTGGTCATACCGGGCAGATTTGGGTGCATCGGCTCCCCCCCCCCTCGCCTGGCCGGATGAAAGCCCCTCCCTGCGTGGAGGTCAAGCGCCACCGACGCGGCGTGGGGGTACGTACCCACGCTTCCCCGCTCCCCCTTGTCTTCGACCGGAATCGGTGTCTTCACACCGATCAGGTGAGCGACTGGTCCCTCCCCTGCTGGTCTATATTTTGCTAATTTAGTATCGTCTTTCATGCCCGTCGGACCGTGAGGGAGTGCCCGGACCCGTATTTCACTTTTGTGCCCACCGCGGAGAGTGAGTGAGAGCCACCCAACCCCACACCCCGGTGTGCCGGCCTCCCACGAAGTGGGGACTCCCAGCCCCTTAAGGGGGTCCGCCCAAGCTAAGCCACGTCCCAGAACGATTGGGTCCCACCTCGGATCCTCACCACCATCCCTCGGTTGCCATCGGGAGACAGTGCGTGCCACGCGAGTGAACCGCTAACGTAAGTCCGTTGATTGCCTTCGTATGCTTGCGAGTCTAGGTCCTAGGGTCATCAATTCATCCAACATCATCCCAGGGCTATGCTACATCAAGTGGTATCAGAGCGGTCATAGGCTTGTTCCCACAAGTCTAGTCCTTGGGCACTTTCACTTTAGGTCGTACGTAGGTTCACACCCGTGCATAGCCAACCGCTTGTTTCATGAGCACACGTAGAGAGACCCATTATCAGCCGGACCCATCTTCTTCAAACGCTCCCATGGAGCCCAATCCCCAAGGGAACCCCGCTGCCAACGAGTGTGAGCTCGCCGACCAAGTCGCCTTCCTCTTGGAGGCCATTACCAATGTCTTAGGGCGGCTTGATGACATAACGGACCGACTCAACCACATGGAGGAGAATAGGCCCGCCCCAAGGATGGATGATAGAAGGGCACTTCCACGACATGAGGAACCAGTCATAGGAGAGTTGAACCCCGACCATCCACCCGAGCATGGAAGGGATCCACCCCCTAAGGGAAATGATAGGCACCCCCGGGATAACCCGGATGATCACCTCTTGAGGCTTGTAAAAGTTGATGCCCCCACCTTTGATGGATCCTACAACCCAAGTGTCTACTTAGATTGGGAGGCTTCAATGGACCTATACTTTGATTGGTATCCTATGTCCGAGGATAGGAGGGTTCGGTTTGCCAAAATGCAACTTACCAAACTGGCCAAGACTCATTGGTTGAACATTGAAGGGTTAAGAATGGTTAGAAGGCAAGCTCTCATCACCACATGGGGAGGCATGAAAGAGCAACTTAGGCTCAAATATGTTCCCCCCTCCTACCATCAAACCCTCCTAGATGAATGGCAGGCTCTAACCCAAGAGGGTAAATCTGTGACGGAGTATATCGAGAAGTTTGATTATTACCTCCTCAAGTGCGGAGTCCAAGAGGACCATGCGGTTACCTTATCCCGGTTTAGGAATGGGCTTCAATTCCACATAAAAAAGGAGCTCTTCATGCGCCATGTGACCACCTTAGAACAAGCCTATCAAATAGCACGGGACGCCGAGAAGTTCTCTCGATATCCCCGAATGGTTCCTCCTCGTGTGATGGACCCTAAGTCCATGGTGCCTCGAACCAATACACCACCCCCTCAACAAGGCATCCTTCCCCCTCCCATGGGAACTCCTCCCGTTCGAGCAGCCCCTCCTAGTGGGACCCTTCCCTCTCGACCCACAAACGGCCCTCCCAACCCCACTCCCAATCGTCCCAACCCGGGACCCTGCTCACCCTCTCACTAGAGCTGCCCCTAACCACCATAGCGGGCAGCAGTGCTTTAGGTGCCTTGGGTACGGGCACTTTGCCAACCAATGCCCTACCAAGGGAGCATCCAATTTGCTCATTGAGGAGACTAATCTCCTACCCCAAGTTGGGGTTGAAGAAGAGGTTGAGGTTCACGAGACTTCTCCCGATTGGGAGGAAGAGTATGAAGCCCACTACTATGAGTCCAACCAAGATCAACCCCTCCCATCCACCGACCCTCACCTTGGAGTGGTTAGGTGCGTCCTCACTCAAGCCCAAGAACATGATTGGAGAAGAACCACCATCTTCTACACCTACATCCGGATAGGGGACTGTGCTCGGAAGGTCATCTTGGATAATGGGAGTAGTGTGAATGTGGTGTCCCCGACACCGTCAAACTTCTAGGCCTTACTGTCTCCCCACACCCAAACCCATATCAGGTAGCTTGGATTGATGCTACATCCGTGCCCGTTAGCACCCGCTGTCTTGTCCCTATAACATTCCAATCCTACCATGGCCAAGTATGGTGTGACATTCTACCTATGGAAGTAGGGAGTATACTTCTAGGGCGGCCTTGGATCTATGATGTAGATGCCACATTCCTTGGGAGGATGAACACTTGCGTCTTCACCCATGAAGGGAAGAGAATCCAACTCAACCCATCGCCACCCCGTCCCCTCCCCAAAAAGACTCCTCCCTCCCTAGAAGGATCCCCCACCCCATCCCCCATTCCAACCCCACCCCTCCCTTTTCCAGAACCCACACCCTTGAATCCTAGTCCTAGTGTGACCATTGGGACTACTAGGAGCCTACACCTAATCACTAGGCAAGAGCTTGAGGAGGAAGTCAACCAAGGGGCACAAGTGTGTGCCATTGTCGTTTGTCTTGGGGAGTCCACCCCAACCGAACCACACCCATTAGAAATCCAACAACTCCTTGAGGACTTCCATGATGTATTCCCCGATGAGCTTCCGGATAAGTTATCACCCATACGCGATGTGCAACATGCCATCGACTTTGTACCCGGAGCTACCTTACCCAACCTACCCCACTACCGCCTCAACCCCACCGAGCATGCCGAACTTAGGAGGCAAATTGAGGAGCTCATCAAGAAGGGTTTCCTCCGCATTAGCAAGAGCCCATGTGCCGTCCCGGCCCTCCTCACACCCAAAAAGGATGGAACTTGGCGCATGTGTGTGGATAGTCGGGCCATCAATAAGATCACTATCAAATATAGATTTCCCATCCCCCGACTATATGATATGCTAGATATGCTTGCTGGAGCCACAATTTTCTCCAAGATTGACCTCAAAAGTGGCTACCATCAAGTTCGGATTAGGCCCGGGGACGAGTGGAAGACCGTTTTTAAGACCAAGGATGGTCTCTATGAGTGGCTTGTCATGCCCTTCGGGCTTTCCAATGCACCAAGCACTTTTATGCGCCTCATGACGGAGGTCCTCCGCCCCTTCATAGGGGTCTTCCTTGTCGTCTACTTCGACGATATCCTCATCTATAGCCAATCCGAGGCAGCCCACCTTGATCACCTTAGACAGGTTTGCACCACGCTTAGGAAAGAAAGCCTTTATGCCAATCCCGAGAAGTGTCACTTCATGACCAACCAACTAGCCTTCCTAGGATTCATTGTCTCAGCCCAAGGGGTATCCATGGACCCTGAGAAGGTCCAAGCCATCCTTGATTTGCCCGAACCCAAGACCCTCCATGATGCCCGAAGCTTTCATGGGCTAGCCACCTTTTATAGAAGGTTCATCCGTGGGTTTAGCACCGTGACCACCCCTATCACAGATTGCCTCAAGAAGGGGACCTTTTTTTGGACTAGGGCAGCCTCCAAAGCATTTCAAGAACTCAAAGAGAAGATGACCCAAGCCCCAGTCCTTTGCCTCCCTGACTTCTCAAAAGTCTTCGAGGTCACTTGTGACGCCTCTGGGGTAGGGATTAGAAGCATTCTTAGCCAAGAGGGTCACCCCGTGGCCTATTTTAGTGAGAAACTTTGTGAGGCTAGGACTAGGTACTCCACTTATGACAAGGAACTATATGCCGTGGTCCAATCCCTTCGGCATTGGAGACACTATCTCCTACCCAAGGAGTTTGTGATTTTTCGGACCATGAGGCCTTAAAGTATCTCAACACCCAACAAAAGCTTAATGCCCGTCATGCTCGCTGTGTTGAACACATTCAAGCTTACACCTTTGTCTTAACATACAAAGCGGGTAGTGAGAATCGCGCCGCCGATGCGCTAAGTAGGCGAGTAGCCTTACTTTCCACCGTCCAAGTGGAAGTCACAGGGTTTGAGCGAGTCAAAGAGGAATACCCAAGTTGCCCAGATTTTGGGACTCACTACACCACCCTCTCCACCCAGCCTCACCAGGAACACGAGGGATTCATACTCCAAGGGGGGTTTCTTTTCAAGGGAGCTAGGTTATGCATACCCCGGACTTCACTCCGGGATTTCTTGGTTTGGGAGCTACACAGTGGTGGCCTTGCTAGTCACTTTGGGGTCCAAAAGACCATTGAGTTAGTTGAGAGACAGTTCTATTAGCCCAGTCTTAAGAGGGATGTAGCCAACATTGTGGGTCAATGCCGCACTTGTGCTTCTGCCAAACAGGTGAAGTAAAACACTGGACTTTACACACCCCTCCCCATCCCGGATCGTCCTTGGGAGGACTTGAGCATGGATTTCATCCTTGGCCTACCTAAAACCCTTCGAAAGCATGATTCCATTTTTGTGGTCGTTGATAGGTTCTCTAAGATGGCCCACTTTATCCCATGTTCCAAAACTTCGGATGCTTCTAGGGTGGCCCGTTTATTCTTTGATGAAGTGGTCCGACTCCATGGACTACCTAAGACCATTGTGTCCGACCGGGATGTGAAATTCATCAGTTACTTTTGGAAGACTCTCTGACATCTAATGGGAACCCTCCTTAAATTCTCCACTGCTTATCACCCTCAAACCGATGGCCAAACTGAGGTCGTCAACCGAAGTCTAGGGAACTTGCTCCGTTGTCTTGTCGGGGACCACCTCGGGAATTGAGATCTCCTCTTACCTCAGGCTGAGTTTGCCTACAATGATTCCATCAATAGGTCCATAGGAAAGAGTCCATTTGAGGTCGTGCATGGTTATAGGCCTAAAAAGCCTTCGGATCTCATTCCCCTCCCCCCACATGCTAGAGTGTCAGTCTCAACTGAGTCCTTTGCACAACATATCAAAGAATTGCATGATGACATCCGCAAGCATATAGGGAAAAGCAATGAGGCTTACAAAAGGCAGGCAGATGCTCGACGGCGCCACTGTGAGTTCCAAGTGGGAGACTAGGTGATGGTGAGGACGGAGCGGCTCCTTCCGGGGCCCGCCTCCAAGTTGAGGGCACGGGGTTCGGGACCCTTTCGAGTTCTAAGACGACTAGGTGGTAACGCTTATGAGCTGGACCTACCTGAGGGTTTTGGGGTACACCCTACCTTCAACGTGGCAGACTTGGTACCCTACAAGGGCCTCGCGGTGGGACCCAGTGAGGAGCTTGAGCCTTTACCCACCCTTGAGAGAGACACCCACGGTGGGACTCTACCTACTAGCTTGAGAGTCCGACATGAGCAGGTGGAGCCAATGCTGGATGAGCAAAGTACCATTACCAGGAACAGGATATACCAACGCTACCTGGTGAGGTGGAAGAATCGTTCCCCGATAGATGATACTTGGGTGAGTCGGGAGGACCTACTGCGCCTTGACCCAGACATTTTGGAGCGCTACCACAGCAATGCGGACCCGTACTCGACGAGGTCGAGTTCTCCCCACCCCGGGGGATTTGATGAGGACATCTCAAGCCGCTCTCTCTGGCTCGGGTAGCTTGCAACACTTTGAGGTGGGCCGACTGTGATTCTCACATGTTATCATTATTGTTAAGTCATGTATCATGTAATTTTTATTTTTTTTTGAGTCATGTTCGTATCATTTTCCTTTGTTTGAGTTAGTCCATTAGGTTATTGGGCCATTAGATGAGCCAATTGGGCCCAACTAGTAGGCTAGGCCCATGGGCACCCCCCGGGATAGTCTTGGTCTTTTATCTATTTGTCAAGGGCCTTATGGTCATGGAAAGAGTGGGTGCCTATAAATAGGACCCCTCTCTCCCCCATGTAAGTACTTTGGATGAAATTTGAAAGGAAGAAACCCCTTGGCTATTTTCCCCCACTCAAGTCTCTCTCTCTCTCTTTCTCTCTCTCTCTCTCCCTCCCTCCAAGAAAGCCCCCCCCCATCTCTCTCATCCCCCTCCCCAATTCAAATTCGAATTCCATCCCCCGCTTCCCAAGACAACTCCCTCCCTCTTCCCAAGGTCTCCTCCACCCTTCCCTAGGCACCCCTCCCTCTTCCCAAGGCCTCCTCCACCCTTCCCGAGGCACCCACTAACTCCCCACCCCCTCCCAAATTCAAAATTCAAACCTCATCTCCCGCTTCCCAAGGCAACCCCCCCTCTTCCCAAGGTCTCCTCCCCCTTCCCTAGGCACCCACTAACTCCCCACCCCTCCCCAATTCAAAGTTAAATTTGTATCTCCCTCCATTCCCACTCCCCAAGACTCTTTCCCACTTTCCAAGAGAACCATCCCTCTTCCCAAGGCATCCCCACCCTTCCCTAGACACAAATTAAATTCCCTTCCTATCTCCCATTCAAATTTGAATTTCATCCCCATATCCCAAGATAGAACCCACCAATCCCCAAGCCACTTTCCCACCCCTTCCAACCCCACAACCCAAAATTCGTAACTCCCCTCCACCCCCAGCAAGAACCAACCCCAACACCCCATTTTCCCCTTCCCACAGCTTGGAAAGCCCCCTCCCTAACCCCCTCTAAGCCAGGAACCACCCCCAACCCTTTCCACCCCATTTTCCCCTCTCTTCCTCCCCATTCCATTCCCCACCTCCACACCTCATTCTCCATTAGACCTAGTTCTAGGTCGCAGGCAGCAGAGAACCCGCAGTTTGCAGAAGGAAACCGTGACCCTTCCTCCCGGCTTCATGAGGCGTATCTTATACCGACGGAAACCTCGTCAAGTCAGCTTCGAAACGGAGGTAGTCCCGCCGGCATCCAAGCTCGGAGATGATCGGAGGAGCGAGTCTTGCCAGACTGCGCAGACAGACCCAGGCCGACGACCTGAAGCTGAGTGTAAAGGCCCTCTCGACCAGCTCAGCTGAGCTCTTGGCGCGATCTTCAGAGGGAGAGAACTACGCCTAGTCCTCTTTCAGTACCAGAAAGAAGGAGGTGATTCACCTTCCGAAGCACCCGGTTCCGGCCATTCTTGCCGAAGGTCGCAGGCTGTTCCTGTCTGTCCATGTTGGACCGACCCCCACTCTTCAAGTCAGAACTTTCTTCTCCGACCTCCGATCGCAATCCTGTCAGTTGTTAGTCGAAGCTACTTTGTCCACGGTCGCGTCACCACCAATCTTGCCTCCATCGGAGTTCAGTAGCGCCCGGGGCATCTTCGGCATCAGTACCCTTTGGTTCTGCATCAGTCGGAACTCAGTCAGACCTGCCAAGTACTCCGAACTACCGCGACTGCCGGCGTCCACCAAATGGCGCCAAACTTGAGTGGTCCATTCCCTGGTAAGTCCTGGTCATCTCAGCACTGATCCCACCTCCGGCAACCTTCGGACGAGCTCGTGGTTGTCCCGCCACCAACACCGACACCCTGTCCTGCAGTCCCAGACCGGACAGAATAGAGCCACCTGTGAAGACGCCGGCGCAGCACCTCGGCTCGGCCTTCGGATGACCACCTACTCCTACAGACGGCTCCTACCTCTCCCCTAGTCAACTCAACATCAGCCCTGCCATCCGGCAGCACCGGGAGACGCCCGCAGCAACTCCACATCCACTCTCTACCCCGACTGGTCATACCGGGCAGATTTGGGTGCATCGGCTTCCCCCCCCCTCCTCGCCTGGCCGGATGAAAGCCCCTCCCTGCGTGGAGGTAGTTTTGGTTGTAAAAAACTTAACCCCCACCCCAAGAGCCCCCTCCTCCGTGAGGTGTAGTGTTGTAACTATTTAATTTTCAGGTCAAGCGCCACCGACGCGGCGTGGGGGTACGTACCCACGCTTCCCCGCTCGCCCTCGTCTTCGACCGGGATCGGTGTCTTCACACCGATCAGGTGAGCGACTGGTCCCTCCCCTGTTGGTCTATATTTTGCTAATTTAGTATCATCTTTCATGCCCGTCGGACCGTGAGGGAGTGCCCAGACCCGTATTTCACTTTTGTGCCCACCGCGGAGAGTGAGTGAGAGCCACCCAACCCCACGCCCCGGCGTGCCGGCCTCCCACGAAGTGGGGACTCCCATCCCCTTAAGGGGGTCCACCCAAGCTAAGCCACGTCCCAGAACGATTGGGTCCCACCTCGGATCCTCACCACCATCCCCCGGTTGCCATCGGGAGATAGTGCGTGCCACGCGAGTGAACCGCTAACGTAAGTCCGTTGATTGCCTTCGTATGCTTACGAGTCTAGGTCCTAGGGTCATCAGTTCATCCAACATCATCCCAGGGCTGTGCTACATCACTCTGGTGTACATCAAGTAGGCCGCAGCCAATAGAATACAGTTCGGCAAAAAGAAAAATTACATCCACTGGTACTATGATGCGAGCAGAACGCTCGGCCAACTCGGTAAGCACTCCTACGTCCAGCCACTGACTCTGCCTAATGCAGAAACTGGCTCGGATAAAGGATAGCCGGCCCTGTTGGTTTGAGAAGCTCGGAGGAAAGGTGCCAGAAGGATTGGAGGAAGAATAAGAAAAACAAGAGAAGGCCTCCCCTGCCAACTCTTTGGAAGGAGGACGGAAGCTGAACAGAAAGCAAGCACCCCTAGCGGTGCGAGCAAGGAAAGAGGAAAGGAGGGGCTGGGTGATCATAAAGGGGGAAGCTTAAAGAGCTTCCCATCCCCCCAAGGATGGCGTCGGTGGGTCAGGGACAAGAAGGTGACATGCTCCAGCATGTCGAACCCTCTCCCAAACTGACCTCCGACTGTCGAACCCTCTCCCAAACTGGAGTAGCAGGAGCTTCCCTCCTATTGCTGTCCCCATCATCATCTTCTGAAGCGCTTTCCATGCTCCGCCGAGATCGACAGCACAACGCTTTCGCAGAAAGGGAAGAAGAAACCGTCAGAGATGGCCTTAAGCGATGGAAGGAAGAGGAGACGCCCCTCAGACCTTTTATAGGCCGAAGGGGGAGCTGATCGCCTTAAATGACTCTCCCCTTAAAAACACGCTAAAGGAGCCTTCCCTGAGATGGTTACCTCATTTCTCAACATCCCCCCCAGCGGGACGCGCGAAGCGGCAAGTCATTTACGACGGCATGGAAAAGCGGAAAGGTGCCAGTGCCATGACAGTTATCTGACAGATCGGCACGCGCGATATCTGTAGAGAAAATCGGCGCCTTCCCCAACGACTACGGATATGGCAGTCAAATCACACCAAAAACGGTAAGAAACAATCAATTCAGCACTTAATATTGCCGCTACTATACTTTCCAAAAAACAAAAAGGTCTTACACGGCTACAAAAGAGAAAGAAAGAAAGAGCTTGTACATCAGGCCTCGGGCCCATCTCGAAGCTCGATAGATGAGGGCCCCTCAGCACCAGACGATCTGCCCCCGATACTCTCGGCGACGGCCGACCCAGGCACTGACCCCACCTGCGTGGGAACTGTCTCGGTCGTGTGCCCTCCCGAGGCTGCTGGAGTTGGCGATCGCTCGGGCGAGGTCGAGGCCGCCCGACCCTCCTCTTCGCTCGACGTATAATGGAAGAGTCTGTGGAACCCCAGTCCGAGTCATAGCGTTGCCCGGAAGGAAAAACGAGCCCAGTCGCTTGGGTCTCGGCCTCTATGATGGCCCGATTGAAGCCCTGGGAGAAACCCTTTCGAAGGCCCCAACGGTAGCCCGACTCATAATAAGGGAAGGCAGTTTGCTGAAGAGCCGTGTGGTAAGCCTCTGAGCATTTATGTTGCTCGAGCGCTTCCACCCCGGCCAGCTCCGCCTTCCTCTCAAGCTCGGCTATCCTCTGTTCTGACTCGGACAACCTCCTCTCGGCCTCAGTCCGTGCTTCCTCGGCCCCCCGGACTCGGTCCTCGAGCCTCTTTTGCTCGGCCTTCCACTGCTCATCGCGCTCGACCTGAACTCTGCGCTCCGCCTCCAGGAGTTCATTCTTCAGATCGACCATACGACGGGCCTGGGCTAGCTGCTCAACCAGCGATCGAGCCTCCGCCTGGCTCGACTGCACTTGTGCCCGGAGCGGGGCCACCTCCTGTCGAAAGTCCCCAAGATCGAGGACCAAACGATCGACCTTCCGATCAAGCGCACCACGGGCCCATGAGAGAGCCTCACGCTCCGATTCTGCCCAAGCGTACGCGTCTACTGCCTCGGCCCCTAACTGGGCCAAGACCAGACCACCCTCCATAATCTGCTCAAGAAGCGCGGAGGGGGGACTTTTCCTAAGCTCTCCTCGCACGGCTTCCGAAGCTATAGAGTGGCACCTCCGGTATAGAGGGGCCCGGACGCGGAAGGTACTGGTTGAGGGAGGGGAGACCCCCTCCGGAGCTATCGGGATTGGGGCACCTTCCCCGAGAAACTCCGTGTCGAGGGCCCCACCGGTTAGCTCAGGCTGGGCGGCCTCGCCACGTACCTCCCCGGCCTCGGTCGGCTGCGACTGAGTCGCTTCATCCTGTGACCTTCCAGCCTCGGCTGGATCGGACCGGACCCCTCCGTTTGGCGCCCCCTCTGTTCCGCTCGGCGCCCCGACATCAGTCACGGTCCCTCCGACATCTGCTCCCTCTTGCTCCAGAGAGAGAGAAGGCAACAGGGGAACCTCATCGGCCGGGCAAGCGACGTCCGCCTTCCTCGCTCGTTTCTTCTCGGCAGACAGAGCCTGCAATGAAGACCTCAGCAACTTCGCCACGGGATCCTTGCGCTTGACCCCCCGACGTTTGGAAGCGTCGTCCCGGGCGACCCGCTTGCCCTTATCTCGGGCACGGGAGGAATCCTCCGAGGCTTGAAGATCACTCAGAGCCGGCGTATCATCCACGTCGATGATCTCCAACTCGGCTGGCGGTGCCTCATCCTCAGCCGCTCGCCTCAGGTCTGAACGAAGGAAAGCAAATTGTAAGAAGGAAGACACTCACCTGATAAGAAGAGAATGAGCCCCTAAGACCCTTACCTGTCGGCAGCAGTGCTCGAGAAAGGTACTCCTGGATGTTGGATAGGGTCAACAACTCAGCAGTCGACCGGCGATTCTACAGAAGGATAGCAACATCACTCTCCACCTCCGGGGAGACCTCTATTTGCTTCAGAGAGATGTTAGGGTGAAAGTTGGGCACCGTCGGAAAATCCCAAACTACGCCGACCGCGGATGCGCCCACCAAAAATATTGGATCTTTCACCCCTTGTGAGAGGAGTCCTTCACGGAAAGGGACACATAACTCCTTTTGCGCTTCGCCTGGATGAAAAAGAAGCCCTTCCCGACAAAAAGGTTCTCCTTCAGCTCGAAAAAATAATGGAAGAGGTCCAGCGAGGTGCTCACCCCACTCTGGCCACAGAGGAAAATGAAGGAGAAGATAAGGGTATAAGAATTGGAGACTAGCTGGACAGGAGCCAGCCGGTAGAACCGAAGCAAATCGGCTACAAAGGAATGGAGGGGTAGGCAGAAGCCGCTCTTCCAGGCCAAGAGAAAAGAGCAAAAGAGGCCGGAACGAGTGGCCAGGCTAGACTCATGAGGCTCAGGCGTGAGGAACTGGATTCGCTAAGGCAACCCATACTGGTTCTCCAGTCGCTTCACGTCAGCCTCCCCTAGCTCGCTGCAGAGAGGCTCCGACGGTACCAAGAAAGGCCTTGGGGCCTGTCCTTCACCTCACCCATCAGCCTCAAGACTGGTCCGCCATGGAACAGACAGAAGAACTGGAAGAAGAAGGGGAAAGCTCTGGATCAGAGGACTTCAGAGGATAAGGAAGTTGACAGATCGCCGCCGCGGTAATCTCTCTTAGCTCCGCGAAAGCCGTTGCGATTCTCCACTCTTCCGAACTGCTCCCACGGCGCATGAGCCCCCCTCAAATATAAATGCAATAGAAGGCAAAACCCTAAATCTCGGAGATAAAGGGATGCAAACAACGCACAATGCTTATGACCCCTAGCTGGAAGCGGCGGGCATTCCGATCTTCCGTAGAGGGGCCTTCTTTCAAAAATTCTCAGACTTATCATCGTGACGGGCGTATTTTCAGGGCAAGCCGCATCATGTGGCCCCTGCAGAGAGAGATCTACACCCAACTAGAGCCACGAAAACTCCAGCCAAGATGCTACTCGTCCGAGCCTAATTTTGGCTCGGGAGTAGGAGGGGGACAAGTGGAGAGGGGAAATCTAACCGCCTGAACGGAGAGGCCAAATGAGGTCCAATTTGACCCAACAATCCCCAGCTCCTTGAAGTGGTAGCCCCCGGGCCCACTAAATATAAGCCTAATAACTCACTCAGATCAAGCACTTCCTAGGCGGCGTTCGGGTTGGGAAGTCTGAGCATTAGTTCGATCGGGAGAGCTCCTTCGGAGCCCCGTATTCTCTGCCCAAACCACGCACTCATCGCTCGGGAGACCTCTCCTGGGCCAGTGCCTCATGCTCGGGCCAACTGATGGAAGCTTATCTGTACAGCCGTTACGAGTCCCTTAAAAGCTGGGAGCTCAAGGGGATAGGGGAGATCAAGAGTCCGCATGCTATAAAGAGCCCGCAAGGAGGACGTAACCCCCCTGAAACGCCTCAGCTTACAGGGATCATTCACTCAACGAGCCACTATTTAAGCTGGAAGAGCCCTATTGTGCAGAGGTAAGCCAA
Source organism: Amorphophallus konjac (assembly GCA_022559845.1). Classification (NCBI taxonomy): domain Eukaryota; kingdom Viridiplantae; phylum Streptophyta; class Magnoliopsida; order Alismatales; family Araceae; genus Amorphophallus; species Amorphophallus konjac. The sequence continues at coordinate 159,520,103 of CM040121.1, forward strand.
AAAACCCTGAGAATGAATCACTTTACCTTTTGGTGGAGAGGGATCTCGCGCCCTCATCTTCCTCCTAACTCTTCCCTGCGCACCAGAAGCCCTATTGGAGGGTCTTCCCCGGGGATTCATCCCTGGACACCTCTGACTCGTTTCCCTTCTTGCAGTTCATACTTCAAGGATACGTGGTCATCTTCCTCCCCGCTCAGAAGTAGCGCGATATCGCCCCTCTTCAATCACTAATATGCTTTTTCTTCTTCAAAGAAGAAATATATATATATTTTTTTTTGCGTGAGTTAAACATCTACCTAGACAGTAAGGGGACAGCTGACTCACCGCCTAGGCATTTAAAGTTCCGTGGAAGCCATCACCCTTTGGTTTGACACACCACACTCCAGCGATGGCAACTTCAAACTACGGCAGAATGCATTCTTTCACGTGGTGCATGGTTGACGACAGCTTGACGGTCACTACTGTGATTCGAATAGGTTGATGTACCGTGGGTTTTATTCTATTCAAGCCACCACTGTGAAGATAATCTCCAGCCAAAGCCTTCATTCATGTGTACTCCTGTTCAATCAATGTCATATTATCATATCTTCATGAAACCTTTTTGTCAAATCCCAGATCAGTGTTTTTAAACTTTATAACCTGTCATATTCCCAAACTTCTCTGCTGATTTACGTATTTGAAGGAAGAGAGACACACTGGATGAGGGAAAATTTAAGCAAACCACAAATAAGTGAGTAAGAGAGGGAACATTTGTGAATCTATTGTGACATTATCTGCTTGGCTGCGCTGCATATGATCAAATGATGTTCTTACAAATTTTGCATGTATGCATGTGATGTGTCAATCCTGTCCTGTGTCAATGGGGACATAATGGAATGTTATGCAGGATACAGTTGAAGGCGAATGGATGTATGCAATGTCAAGGCAATGTTTTTTGACTTCTTTTTAAGTGAAACTTATTTGACAAAGCATGTGATAGATTTAATTGTTGTTTTTATCTAATTATGGGAGAAAAACAAGAGAGGATTTGGGGGCATTATAAAGAAATTGGTAGAGGCGGCAGGACTGGGATGAGGGAAGGGAGTAGCAAAGGAGCATATTCTTTATGAGTTGAGTAGGTATAGTCATCAAAGGTCTTGAGGATGGGAGGGATCATGGAGATGTGTGAAGATGATTGTTGCTTAGAATATGCATGATTCAAGTGGTGAATAATTTATAGAAGAGATGCAAAGTGGAGCTGTTGTAATTAACCAGTTCATCTTCCAAGAAATGCTTAGAGAGATGGGTAACTTGTTGAAGGAGTGGGCATGTGCAAAGACTAGTGGGGTGACTAGTGGATCTAGATGATGCACGCTCAATTTTCATGGAAGAGGTCATAGGGGCTGACTAGGGAATAGATGATGTGCAATGAGCTTGTAATATAGAGGTCATAGGAAAACTGCAGGGCCGACCGTTCTTCCCCCACTACATTTTGGATGTCTTAGTGATAATTATAGATGGGACTTCTCCGGATGCAGCAAGAAGGACAATTGCCTTTCAATTGGGTTTTGACAAATCTTCAGAGTACTCAAGGAGATGATAATGTATAGTGCAATCAAGAGAAAAACCAACATGGAGAACCACACTGAAAGGAATATTTAGAATTTTGTGGCTTAATGGAAGAAGAAGGCCTTAGCAATGTATCTATTAGTGATGCCATTGTATTTTGTCAAACTTTTGATAGAACCCATAATTATTAACCTAGGTGTTTTCCCACAGCCCTTTAGATGTGGAGGAGCATTTCAAAATGATGGAGACTAGTAGATTGGTCCCAGTGAACTAAAAATAGGAATCTACAAGCAAATTTGCCATGGTTGTCTTTTGGGTCACGTTTCAATTGTAATATCAGCTATCTATGTCCATTTGTGGCCAGATTAAGATGGAAACGGGGGAGGAGGTGAATGAGGAAGAGATGAATGGGGGGGAAATTCCAATGTCAATTGTGGAAAGCAGCGGGCAGCAGCAAATGGAGGCAATGGTTGATGGTACAGTCACAGCAGACAGTGAGGACCAACAAATGATAACAAGGCGGTGCACACATTAATGCAAGATTTCTGGGATCCATGTGGTGGGTCATTTGGCAATGGTTGCGTCCTTGCTCACTGCTAACTTGTGCTTAGGAACTGCAACTATGCAATGCACAAATTGCAACCCAAATGATACACATGTTTAGTGGGCATCTGAGGGTCCATTGGCCCTCCTTGTCAATGCTAACCAGATTCCATAGTGATCCAAAAAGGGGAAAGACCAAGATAATGAGCTCAAAGCATGGAAGGCAGCTTCAGATCGGCCAGAGCGGCTGATCCAAGGGAAGATAGGCCAATCCTGGATCAGCCTGATTAAAAAAAAACCAGAAAAAGTCAAGAAAAAAAAATCCACATCTAGAAAGACTAAAAAGGAAAACAACAATAAAGTATATTGCACTTAAATCATAAACACTAGCATCCATAGGACAATAAAAGTGGTTAACTAAAATAAGCTAAATGTGTAAGTACTTAGATCAATCATATTGGGTATTAATCGGTCCTGGATCCGCCAATCTGGCCGATTCTGCCCTATTCAGATTGATTTTCTTTCTTTTTTGGCCAAGCTTCCAAGGGAATTAGCTGAATCAGTCTGATTCGGCTGATCCAGGCCCAATCCAGGCAATTCCCACTGATTTCTCTTTACTCAGAATGGGATTGTCTAGTGGTGATCCCAATCTGAGTCCGGAAATTCTGATCTGGATCGGTTTATTCTGTCTTCCATGTCTTAATTAAAGCAGATAAAATTTATATGATGTATTGAAGCAGACTTTGAGCATATGAAGCCAGTCATTTGCAGTAGGGGTGTCCACTATTTGGTTCAAACCAATAGACCAAACCGATCCTGACCAAAATTTTGGTTTGTTTGGGTTGAAAGATGATTTGATTTGGTCTGGTTTCAAAAGGCTTCAACCTGAAGAAACCAAACCAAACACAGAAAACCAAAATTATAATTTATAATAATTATTATTATAATTTACCTCTATAGACCTAGTACCCAGGCAATATATACGGCAATCACCGAGAAGCTTTTACCTAAATAAGAAACCATTGTTTTAGTGTTGGTCACGGAATTTTTAATATTGTTTTGTATCACGTATCAGAGATGGGGATAGACTTCTCGACCTTCTCGGAGAAAAGGAAAACCTACACCGGCGCACGTACGAGGCTGTTTAAATAGTCCGTGCATGGTTCATTCTGTGGGTTTGGTTTGATCAGACGATGTAGGTTCGGGTGCGGGACCTTTCCCCACTGATTGCAGTTAGTGTTGATTTATATCGGCATAATATCCGAACACCCTTGAGTAATTGTCAAAGAAAGCTTTAGACTCCCTTACATAGGTTCTAATGTCAAGGACATATTCGCTTGCGTGGCTTACAATGAACCCCCCTATACATCATCAACAACAACTATTGAAGGACTTAGGGTTTTAGCAAAGGCTGTCCTTAGTTTGGAAAAACCCTATGATTTGAAGGCATAGGTGTGATTTACAGGAGGTCGAAGACATATTAGGGTGTCCTGACGATTTCTGGATCCCAGGGATATTTTGGTAATTTGTTGAGATTCAAGGATATTTTGATAATTTGGAACCAGGCCAGGGGCATTATATAGTTCCTAGGCTGGGTGAGTGGTTGGGCACTCTCTTTGTCTTCTAGGGCCCCTCGGGCACCAGTGGCGAGGTTTAGCAACACCCGGGTGCAAACATAGTTAGGCAGTACCCACGGGTGTAAGAACAGATTTGTGGCCGGAAGGAAGTGCACATATGACCATCCCTAGTAAGGTAGGGGCATATATACAATTTTGCTAGCAGTCGAGATCTGTATGCACTCACACAAGTGTACACAAACATAATTGATACATTGATGATTTGTGTGAGATACATGAGGTTGTTGGCAGATTGTCGATTGTACAGTGGATCTCCGCACAAACGTGGGATGTAGGGTTATAGCCACCATTTGATAAATTTGTAGGGCATAATTGTAATTACAGGATTTATGGGTTTTCTTGCAATTTTGGGAAGAGAATTTATGTAATTCTCCATTAGTTCGAGAGATTATATTACTCTGCCACCCAAAGGCATAGAAAATAACTATATATAGCCGCTAGGGGCATAGATGTAAGACTCGGGATATTTATTTCTTAATACCCTAGGGCGGGCGGCACAAAAGAATACATAGCCACTGGGGACATAAATATAAGACCCAGGGGTATTTATATGTCCATACCCCAGAATGGGCCGAACAAAAGAACAAGTCTCGAACTCCCGTCCTGGTGCCCTCCGTTCCGTGAGTCCGTGTGTCTCTGTCTCTTCGTGTGAGTCTCTTCCTATCCTTCTAAACCCATGTGGTATATATGGAAGGTGATGGATTCACCCCGACAAGGTGGGTGATTTTTTTGACACTATCTTGACAAGGTGGGTTGATTTTGGACGTCACCTTGACAAGGTGAGTCAAGTTTTGCACCCTACCTTTATAAGGCGAGTGTCTCCCACTTTTCCTCCTTTTTTTTTTTGACGTAGAAGGGAAAACAAGCCCACCGGGGTCACATGGGTGCTAATGGGGTCAAATGACCCCGGACGACTTCACCGGGGTGAAAAAGGGGGACGGAGTAAGGGTTTCACCCCGGTGGGCCCCACCCCGGGGCCACGCGACCTCGGTGGGACCCCACCGTGGTCAAACGGCCACTGCCCGGGGGGGGGGGGGGGGGCTTGACCCCGGTGGGACGTACGGGGTGTTTGACCTCGGGTGGCGCCGCCGGGGTCAATTGATTCTGCGCGGGGGTCCTTTGACCCCAGTCAGTCTCCTCGGGGTCAAGGCAGATCCCTATTGACCCCGGGCGCCTCGTCCCGAGTCCCCACCCTGTTAGGGTGGGTTAAAATGGCGGCGCACCCCTTTTTAAAACCCTGGGTCTATCCTTCTTTTATAGTTTACTCGTAGCTGGGACATGTGGGAGGGAGAAAATGCTTATCCTTTGTTTGTTCTTTGTTCTCCTCCGCACCGTTGACCGAGGGGAGGAGTTTGCTTCTGTCGGGATTGTCTCGTACGCACATGCCGAACTCTTCGTTGGCAGGTGAACGTCTTCCACATGTGCATTCTCTTGCTGTGATGTAACTTTGTTTGGTCCCTGACCTACTGGAGTTTCCGAAATCTGGGAATTCGCATGGAACCACAAGACACTTGGCTCTAAGTCATTTGGCGGTCGTCGTGGATTTTGTTTGAGCCTCAATCATCTCGATTGCTGCGAGGGATTTATTATTCAGGATGAGGTTGGGTCTGTAGGCCCCAACGTGTGGAGATACTCCACAGAGCAACAGTGTTGGCTTTGCACTGTATTTCACTCGTCGCCGAATGTAGATTATCTCGATTAACTCTAGGAAGCATGTCTCGGTTAAATCGAGAAAGACGAGAGGGTGCAACATTCAGCACAACATGTTCCTTGATTTTCTGACATGGAACTAAAAGTCCCACCAGCAGCCACCCATGCGGGGGCCAGGGGCATGTGCCTCGGCACAGGGCAGGCAGTGCACATGGCAGGCCCAGGTCTCACGCGTGCCCGCCCTGTGTGTGGGCACACGTGCCTGGGCCCCATGCATGTTGGGCTGCTGGTTGGACTTCTAGTCCTTTAGTGGGGAAAAAAACGGAAGACACTCCTGCCAGATTCTGCAAGTGTCCATCCTGTCCCCTACACTTGTGCTTCATGAAGCTGGTCAAGTGGTGAACCGAGGCTCAAGCCCAGGCACCTAGATGGCTAGCCCAAGCAGTCCTGACCGTGTCTTGGTACACCTCAATCGGGTTTGAACCAAACTAAACGGAAGTAAACCATTTTTTCTTTTTGGTTTGGTTAGGTTTGTAGTCAGTTGGTTTGGTTTGGTTTGGTTAGAAGACTTTTCTTTCTAAACCAAACCAAACTGACCCATGAACATCCCTACTTTGCAGTTACATATAGACGGTTTTATCCTTGTGTACCTTAGTCATTGTTTTACAGATGTCCATTCTTTTGCGGATGCATTATGGGCAACCAATTTTGGCTAATCACCGAGGGCCGCTTTGAGAGCGGCTTGGTCGGACGACGGTCGACGGATAAATCGCCCGCGATTACGGTGGACCCCGCCTCCCCCTCACACAAATATATCTAGTCGACTCCGAGTGAGTTAATCGACCCTTCGGGGTCGATTAATCTATCCGCACCCGTTTATCCAAAAGGGCCCGAGTGTTCAATGTTGTGCTTCTCAATAAGAAGTTTAGATGTGGTGCTTTAAAGTTTTTGAGTCAGAAAAGCGTCAGTAGTCAGAAGGAAGCTTTTTCTTCTGAAGGCAACACAGCATGCAGTAATGTACAAGCTAACTTTGCATACAGGTTATTTAAAGATCTGTAATGATAATAAGAGGATGATGATCTTTCTCCATTTATAGGCATATAACTGGGTTTAGATTACCCGATTCAACGGGTCTAGCTAAAGAATTTGGTGTAGGGTCAACAGTAAGAGCCTATGGATGGGCTGATTTAAGATCATTTGCTTCATCGAGAAGTATATTCGATTTAGCTTAGGGTGACCAAATTGGTTGGTAGAACACATGGCTAATAAAGAATATGAAGTATCTTTTGGTGAAGGAAAATCTTTTAGGAATATAATTAATAACGCTAGAAGCTTGCATATTCTACTCTAGAGTCCTATATTCTTCATAATGTCACATATACCCCCCCCCATGATAAACCGTATTTCATCATAGATACATCTCTGCTGTCACCTACCGTTTGTTTAACATAATTTTAAGTAGATTAAGAGGAAGAAACACTAATCTATCCTTCTTTCATTCCATCTTCTCAGTAATAAAAATAATGGCATATATATCCATATAAATTTTCATATTATCTTGTATACCCCTCTAACATGTTTAGGAGACTATTTTGTTGACTTTGACGGCGTTAGCGCGTGAGGGGTAATAACCAAAACAATATTCTTTAATATGAGGGTATAGATGACAATATCAAGAATATAGGGATATTGATAGAATACACAAGTTTCTAATCATTTGGTACGGGGTTAAATAGGGGATATCTCTATTTAAACCCTATTCACCATTTGGTATGCGTTATTGTCTCGGGGATATCCAGGGTTAAGTATTTTCAGTATATCCCCGAAAACGGGGTTGGGAATGAGAATATCTCATTCCACCGAAATGGTGGAATGAGATATTCTCATCTCCTTAACCCTGTTTTCGTCTCTCTCCTCACCTCCACTCTGTCGATCGTGCCCCTCTGGAGCGAACCCTATGCAGGCGCTCCTTCTCCCCGTCCGACGGACCCCTCTATCCACCCTCGCTCCTTCTCCGCCGGTGGAACCCGTTCCCCTCTTCCCTCTCCCACGGCCCTCGCTCCTTCCCTCTTCGGCGACGGAACCCTCGCTCCTCTCTTCCCTCTCCTACGAAACCCTCCACCCTCCCTCTTCGCGATCGTGCCCCTGCTCCTTCCCTCTTCGGCGGAACCCTCGTTCCTCTCCCTGTACCCTCGCCTCTTCCCTCTCCGGCGGTGGAACCCGTTCCTCTCTTCCCTCTCCCACGGCTCTCGCTCCTTCCCTCTTCGGTGGCAGAACCCTCGTTCCTCTCTTCCCTCTCCCATGAAACCCTCCACCCTCGCTCTTCGCGATCGTGCCCCTGCTCCTTCCCTCTCCGGCAGAACCCTCGCTCCTCTTCATGTACCCTTGCCTCTTCCCTCTCCGGCGGCCGAACCCTCGTTCCTCTCTTCCCTCTCCCACGGAACCCTCCACCCGTCGCTCTTTGCGATCGTGTCCCCGCTCCTTCCCGTCCCGCCTCGTGGGTATGAACAAACCGGCGATCTCCGTAGCTCGCCTGCTTGTTGAACACAGTCGTCTGCTCGCTCGTCTGTGGCCTGCGCCTGTCTGCTGTCGCCTGCGCTTGTCTGCTGTCGCATGCGCTTGTCTTCCCGTTCAATCGCGTCATCCTCAAAAGCCCTTCCAGGTGGCTCCCATCGTCTCCTCGCCTGCCGACTGAAGCGCTCATTCTACAGCCAAGAGAAAGGTATACAATCTGTACCGAGGTAAGAGGATTTCTTCCTTATTTTTTCATTCCGGTAATATCTTGACTCACCATATGTATTGCTCCTCCCCTATCATGTTTATAGCATTCCTTGGTATGCAGCAAATACATGATGTTTGTGGTGTTTATTGGTTGTTAATCTATCATCAAATGTGTTTTTATGGGCGGGTGCCACTATGAGCAGAACATCTGAGTTATTTAATCTATCATCAAATGTGTTTTTATGGGCGGGTGCCACTATGAGCAGAACATCTGAGTTATTTAATCTATCATCAAATGTGTTTTTTAATCTATCATCAAATACACACACACACACACACATACACATACACACGAGTTATTTATTGGCTGTTAGCATTGGCTGTTACCATAATACATCCTTCTATACGTTGTACCCCTGAAACCTACCAAACGTCCTTTGAAACACCATCACCATTGTATCTATTTTGGCTGATCATTTTATGGGCGGGTGCCACTATGAGAAAGTATTAACAGCCAATGTCAAATGAGTTCTCATTGTTTGATTTGTAAACCAGTGTGATTTTTTTGAATCCACTTACCAACTTTCCATATTTTTTTTTCAAGATCAGAGCAATATTAGTATAAAATATATCAGGTATATGGCATCCAGCCACCTCTTATGAACAAAAAATGCAAGAAAATGGTGGTGACACTTGTAGTCCACATTTCCATGTGTGAACTTTGGCCCCCAGTACTTGGTTTCTGTGTGCAGATTTAATTCCTAATGCCAAGCATGGCCTTACAAGAAATAGAGAAAGATGTTTTGTTATTGGCTGTTAACCTTGGTATGCGGCGAATACCAATGATGTTTGTGATTTTTATTGGCTGTTAACCTGTCATCAAATGTGTTTGTTCTACATTAAATATTCTCTCACACAATTTCATTTTCAGTCCCATCTAAGAAAGTATTTTTTAGAGTGTTAGTTTGAAAGCAAAAGCAACTTCAAAATTATATAAATAGCTCTCAATGACTTGACTAAAATGCCGAAGAGTTCTAATTTTTTTATATTAAAGTTGTCTTCACACACACACACACACACACACACACACACACACACACACACACACACACACACACACACACACACACACGAGTTACAATCTGTCTTCACTAAACCCCCCCCCCCCCCACACACACATGAGTTACAATCTGTCTTCACTAAACCCCCCCCCCCCCACATATAATTAGTCTCCCCTCACCACACACACAAAGGCTGAACACACATACACATACACACAAACACAAAGGCTGTCTCCACTGTCACACTGTAGTGCCTCAGAATTTATGTAATAATTTCTAGATTATTTATAGAATTTTCTGGAATTTATTAGGAATTTATAAAAGCTAAATAGATTTATAAATGGATTATTGGATTAATAAGTCATTATAAGGCCCAATTGTGTCAAATAATCAGCCTATCCTATTTAAATAAAATCCAAAAGGTCTAAGGACCAAGCCCATTAAGTTTGGCCCATATTCTAGAAGGTTATTTAGCCTATTTACGGATAAATACTATTTTTATAGATAATAAAATGGATAATTAACAAAAGAGTTTGAGTTATGTTGAAGTCTGTGCACGTTGGATGTAGCGGTCTATCGTGCGACCGTCACAGCCATGTAACGCACCAGTCTTGATGCGTTACACCCTGTCAGTTCCGTGAATGGAAGAACGAGTAGAAAGATTAGATCTTTGTGATCCTATCTACAAGAGACCTAGTTGGGAGAACTTGTAAGGTTACTAAGGACTCTTAGGGATCAGGTTCTGACAAATTAAGGACTCTAGAATCGATTTAATCCTCAAACCCTAGCCAAAATCCTATAAATAGGACCTAGTTCTGAACTGAGCGACCCTTACTTTTGGCTCGTGAAGAAACAAGGTAAGGAGTCATAATTTCGGGTAAGTTCTTTAGAAGATTTTGTTTAGTATACTTTAGACTAATAGTTCTCCAAATTTCGTGCTAGGAGATCAAGCAACCAAGGAGATTGAAACTTCCAAAGTTGCTGGTTCGACCATAATAATACATGAAACTAAACGCAAGACCCCTGAAGATCAAGAGATTAGGACGTCTAAATGAGGTAATTATGGCTCAATCCTTTAGAACTTTTTGTTCACCTTAGTTTCATCTTCTTACCCTCAAAATTTCACATCTTTAAGTCAAGAGGTCGTGGAGTTAGAGCAGTAGGAAATTGCTGAAAAATCACTGGAAAAGGAGAAATAGAGCACGGTTTTCAGACTCAAATTAGAAGCTTAAAGACTATTTAAGAGGTAGGTCATCTCATGATTGGAAAAAACATCTTGTTAGGGATAAAAGCCCTCTGATTTGGATTGATTTCATGCATGATAGATCATAAACTTCATGTTTTAATAGTTCTATACATACATGCGTCTCTTAGCCCTAAATGGAAAATAAAAGATATTATCTTATCTATTCACTAAAACCCATGCATATAGTTGGCCTATACTTCATTTATCATGTCTGGAATAGTTGTAGTATTTTGATTTCCAGGCATGTTATGTTTTCATAAACCTTTACTTTATTTTACTGCCAGCAGACTATCTGACGCATCAAGGTAAGACCGTCACAATGATCTAACGGCCTTACGATAAGCCGTCACAACCTCTGCTGTATCTTAATTACTTTGTGATATCTGACGCATCTTAATAGGAGCGTTAAACTACTGTAACGGCCCTACGATAAACCGTCACAAGACTGTAACGCGCCTATCGTAGACCGTCAGACACCTTGTGTTCTGTCAGCCCGTGGCAGAATGATAACCAGTTAAGTTTACCTATAAATAAGCTTAGATAGCTAAGTTTGGACATGTTACCATGACTTTAAGTTTAGTTACTGATTCATAATTTGAAAGTGCATGATTAAGGTGTCTTAAGTTATTTTAAGTTTTGTTAATTTCATGTGCCAAAATTCTATAGTTTTGTACCTAAATCATGATTTTCAATGATGTATTGACGGAGTTTATCTTGGTTTCACGTTGCTACACATTCTCTCTCTATCTATAGAGTCATTTCTTTAAGTACATGGCACATATTCCGGTATGTTGTCCATTAGTTTACACTTTGCACTATATGAACATTATTCTTGGACATGAGGACATCTCTATTGGATATTACTTCCAATGGACTAGGAAATCTTGTTTCAAGGCCTCCGTAATTCTCCGCGAGCCTGGGATTCTCACTAGGACACCGAGTTGGTTGTACCATTAAAGCCCATTTAGTAGATTACACTATCGATGTTTCTGGTTCTAGCAATGTAACAGATCTATACTGGACCGTCAGGAGCATCTAACGGCCCAATATACGACCGTCACATTTCACTAAGTCTATTTTGCTATTTCTGGATTCAGACTAATGTAACGGCCCACTACTGGTGCGTCACATGAGTGTAACGGCCCAGTACTTGACCGTCACAATGCTTGAGCTAGTTAACCCGAGGTTTGACCCAGGGGTTGATATTCTAAAGTTCATAGATGGCTTGATAATGGTGTAGGACTTATCATATTGATCAAGAAACTTAATATAATGAATGGAAGTTAAAGAAATGTACCGTTATGTTGCCGTTTTATTTCCATAAGCATAACCTTGTTTAAGTCATTCTTAACTCTTGCATTATTAAATTGAAGCGTTCATTCGTTGAATAGTGTTATCATGAACTTATTGAATTGTACATTCTTGGCCATACTTTATTGTTACATGCGTGGAAGTAGCTTGATTTATACTTGAAGATGCGATCGAGCACTGATTGTGTTCACGGGCTCTATGCTAGTCCCCTCGGCTGATTGTCGGAAACATACTATTATAAATCATGGGATATGATGCTACTGACGTCGCATTACACTGGGAGTACTCTCTCTATAAATAAGTGAAGATCCACGATACAGCACGACATGACTTTCTTGCTTGATATTCCACAGAAATTCACGAAGTACTTGCTCATAAGCAAAAGATAATGGAGTGATGATTATGTGGCATTGCTAGTACATTCTCGATACATTCTTGTTCATGAAAGTCCAATAACATGTTCTTGTTACATTCTTGCTAGTTCATTCTTGCTCTTATTCTATCTTACATGATCATCTTGTTACTTTGGTTTAATCGCGTGATTGATCGCATTTGCATGCTTTTACCTTATTTCTTTAGAGCTAAAATGTTAATTACTTTAATGATGCCTTCATGTTGATGCGAAGATACCTACTGGACAAGTGCGCTCATTACCTATTTCCATTCTTTTCAGGAAATGAAAGTGATTCGAACTCGGATTCGGGCTATACAAGTAGCGGGTCCGAGAGTGAATAAAAGTGTTGTCAAGATGAGAGTGAAGACTTAGGAAAGTCTATATTGTTTAAATCGAGTCTCTGTAATTTTCCTATTTCTTGAGTCTGATAGGTTGAAAGAAGTTGAAAGTTGTTGTATTTGAATATTGATTATCAATGAAATAAGTTGGAGTTTGATTAAAATAATGTGCAATTACATTTATGTGTGTGATTGTCTCGCGCTCTGATCATTCTTGCTTGCAAGAGGCTTACCATGCCGACTGTTCCCGTTTCTCGAGCGAGTCTTCCGTTGTCATAAAGGCTCGGGGCGTGATACACACACACTGTACACACAGACACACACCCTGGCTGTCTCCACTGCATGCATACACACACACACACACACACACTGAACACACAATTAAAACTATGCCAAGCATGGCCTTACAAGAAATAGAGAAAGATCACCTGTTGGCCACTGAGCAATTAGCCATCTTCCTTCTAGAGGTTGGCCATGGGATTTGTAATATGTTACTCAGAGAATGGTTCCAACATTCATGAGAGACGATAAGCCGACATTTCAACAATGTACTCATGGCAGTGTTATCTATACGTCACGACTATATTAAGATGCCCACTGCTGATGATCTCTCGCATCGAAAAATTCACCATGATCCAAAGTTCTACCCTTTCTTTAAGGTGATGTGCAATATATTCATGTTATCAATTGCCTATGCCTTGGTTAATTTCCTCTCTCATATGCTTTATTAATTGTTGTTCGTGAAATTTGTGCTCTTTGATTAGAATGCACTGGGTGCAATTGATGGTACGCATATCTCTTCAAAAGTGCCGATAGTTGATCACCCTCGTTATCGAAATCAAAAAGGTGAAACATCTCAGAATGTCATGGGGTGTGTCAATTTTGATCTATTATTTAGTCATGCCGTTGTGGGTTGGGAAGGATCAGCTGCAGACATGAAGGTCTTGAGGTGGGCTATCGAGAAAGGTAGATTTACTGTACCAGAAGGTAAATGTGTGTGAGTTGATATACTTAATTATTTAACATGCTCAACATTCCACACTTTCCTTGTCGTAGGGAAATATTTCTTGGTCGATGCAGGGTATGCAAACACCCCCATTTCTTGGCATCATATTGTGGCATAAGATATCATCTATCGGAGTACAGATCTGATAGGACTAGGCTTACACACAGAGACAAGAAAGACTTGTTTAACCATAGGCACGCTCAACTACGCAATTGTGTTGAGCGTGCCTTCGGTGTCCTGAAGTCACGTTTTACAATTCTAGTGAAGCGTCACAGTTATCCAATGAAGACACAAGCCAGGATTGCAATGGCATGTTGTGTACTCCATAACTTCATTAGAAAGGAGCAAGGGCTTGATCAAATTTTCCAACAGGCCGAAGATGACATCAATGTGGTCGGAGATGAGGAGGTAGATGAAGAAGACAATATTAGTAGGAGGGAAGTTACTAGAGGGGAGATACTTCGAGACCGCGTGACCACTCGACTATGGGTCCACCATAACACACGAGGGTACTTACTAATACTTTGGGTGAACAAACGCCTCATGTTATTGATTGCATCATTGAAGTTTGCATTTAACCTACATCTTCCACTTTGCAGGCATCGTCAAATGCTCGCCGAAAATGATGCTTGACATTCTTCCCATGCAATTATGAAATGGATCATTTAAAATATTTTATACTTGGACAATTTACATGCTGTAATAATGTCTAGATCATTTATAATGTTTTGTACTTGGATAATTTACATGTAATAATGTCATAACACACTACTCTGGCACTTTAATTCTTTGTACAATTTACATGTTCCTCTCATTTCCTTAACTATTTCATAGATATGGGGTGTTCTTGGCCTGACGAACATGGGATACACTTTAACTATATACTCGGTTGACATATTCAACACTCACATAATTTTTTGAAGCAGCCTGGCTCACATGACACTTACAAAGGGGCTTCAGGCTGCTACACTGCACATAGCTTAGATGTTTATTTTTGTGTGCACACTTTAGACTTGGTCTTTTACCTGTTATCATAGATGTAGTGTGTTCATATTTGCTCGTTTATCTGTACCTAACGTATTTGCTCTATTATCTGTATTTAACATATTTTATTTTACATGTTGACTAGTATTGTCCCTAACATGATAGGCAATGATGATGGGAAGGAGCATACATGTGATGAGGAGTACTGTGGGGGCATCTCATTTCATATCCCTGCTTGTACTTCACACATATAGTAGGTTTGGCGGCCTAAGGTCTACCCCTTCTTATGATGGGATTTAATGCAGGTGATATGGAATGTGACTACATCATTTGTACTTCAAGGAATCTAACGAATGAATGATGTCCATCTGAGCCTAATACCATCACCCATTACAAATCACTATATATTCAATGTGCATAATTATGTTTCAGGGTATCGTGAAAATGGATTCAAAATATATGGGTGATGGTAAATATGATTGTATTCAATGTGAATGTGGCAATGGGGAATGTCTTATCAAGTTATCTCGTAGCAGTAGTAATCCACAACGTCCCTATTATTGCTGCCCACTTGGGGTATGTTATTCTTACTTAGCAACATATATGCATGTGTTTTTGTTATCTATGTCATTTTCTCTTATATACATGCTCACAGCTTGGGAATGATAAGGCATGTCGATTCTTCATGTGGGTGGATGAATTATTAATATGTCCATGTGGCAAAGGCCCGTGTACAAGGTGTACCTCAAAAACAAGTAAGAATAAAGGGAAAGTATTTTATATATGCCCAGAATCTAAGGTATGCGTGTGACCATCATTTTCATTAGTGTTATTGTTTATGCCTTCCCTATCAACTGTACATTATCTTATTTTATCTTTTATGTATGTGCATGCTGAGAAGTCCACATCGGGTTGTGGGTTCTTCAAGTGGGTGGAAGAAATGTCAACGGTATATATCCTTTCTCGTATCTTTTGTTAGCTTGCGATGAATGTGAATATGTTGTGAATGCATGAGTTCCTTATATTTTAAACAGCCGAGTGTGTGCTGTGATGCCGCATGAGTTTCATTTATTTTAAAACAGCCGAGTGTGTGCTGTGATGTCGCATGAGTTTTATTTATTTTAAAACAGCCGAGTGTGTGCTGTGATGTCGCATGAGTTTCCCGTATTTTATCACAGTCGAGTGTGTGCTATGAATGCACGAGCTAATTTCTTTTAATTTAAAACATCCGAGTGTGTGCTGTGAAATTTATAGAGATTGTATGTCATATCTCTTTTGATAATTTAAGAGTTGCTGTGCTTTTTCATTTCGAAAATTTTATTTTTACCTTTGAAGATTATTTTATTAAAATTTATATTTGGTGGTGCTCATTGTCAAACACCTTGTAAAGCATATGGCTCTCATGTTGAAATTTATAGAGAATTGTATGTCATATCCCTTCTTGCTGTAGGAATGACCTACCCACCACCTTGTAAAGCATATGGCTCTCATGTTTTCTTCGGCCACTGCACCTTCCTTGGATGCCCACTGAAGCCAGCCACCACAGAGTCCTTGATTCCATTGAGATATTGAACTCCCTTACACATATCAACAACCATGTTGGGGCCGGTGAAGCTCTCCTGAAATCATCCTACAGATCTTTCAAACAAATCTCAAGATGAAGCTCTCCAGCTCCTGCAACAATGTGCTCACTAGATTCCTCGATCGTGCACACCACCATGGGATCTGATTTCGCTAATCACTTTAAGCCTTCAACAAGTTTAGGAAGGTCAGAAGCAACCTTACATTGCACTGCAACACGAACAACTGGAGAGACAGAAAACTTCATGGCCCTAATTGGATGAGCATAAACTTCCTTGTCATTCGTCAAAGTCGCACTTTTGGTGATGAATTGATCCAAGCCAACCATGGCCACATTATTTCCATAGGGCACATCCTCGACAGATTCTTGTTTCTTACCCATCCAAATGACAGTCCTCTGCACACTCTTCACATATAAATCTTTCTTTTGACCAGGAACATAGTTGGGACCCATGAATATGACCTTCATACCAGTGGACACCTTCCCAGAGAAGACTCGACCAAAGGCAAAGAATCAACCCTTGTTAGAGGCAGGAATACTCGTTGTGCATGTGTGTGTGTACATGCAGCGGAGACAGCCCCAGGGTGCGCGCGCACGCGCGCGCACGTGTGTGTGTGTGTGTGTGTGTGTGTGTGTGTGATAGTGGAGACATCCTTTGTGTTTGTGTTAGTGTGTGTAGGTGCATGCAGCGCAGACAGCCTCTGTGTGTGTGTGTGTTACAGTGGGCAGAGATGTGTGACCGTGTGTGTGTGTTACAGTGGGCAGAGATGTGTGACCGTGTGTGTGTGTGTGTGACAGTGGCAGAGATGTGTGACCGTGTGTGTGTGTGTATGTGACAATGGGCAGAGATGTGTGACCGTGTGTGTGTGTTCAGCCGTTGTGTGTGTGTGTGACAGTGGAGACTGCCTTTGTGTTTGTGTGTGTGTGACAGTGGAGACAGCTCCTTCCCATTATTCAAGTGCTCCCATTGTTCAATATTGGTATTAAACTCCTTCCCAATGTCAAACTCTCGTTGGTCTTATCAGATATACATGAGGCAATGATGATTGAGTGGATGGCCTAACGACAACCCCCAACTAATATGATGGAACATGATCCATGTGATTATATATTATGTCATGTTGTTCTGAGCCCCATCTCCTTACTCTTATCAAGTCCATATATTTTGCACTCAATGTTTTAATTTGTGATTATATCATACACCTTTTTTAGGAACAGATTTCGAATCAGCGGACAGTAATGTCTAGCATATCTACAACAGGAGGACAGATTGAAGAACATGCACTCGTGGAAGATTTAAGAAGAACAATCGAGATGGAGAAATTTTCAGCCGATCGAACTGTGAAGGTATGTGAAACTTTGTTGGCAAGATTTGATCAATTGAAATTATGTAATAAAAAGTGGTATGTTTTTTTTAAGGACTATCATTTGTGAGGCCATGTATCCCTGAAACTCTTTTTTATAAAACTTTATCTTTTTGTAGCATGTTATTTATCTCGTCTTAATTTCTGCTTGTTAAATATTAGTGTGGATTGCATGTGTATGTACATTATTTGGGACACCCGTACTCGTTACTTAGATTACACGTGAATTATTCATCTTTTATGCGCACATAAAATAGTAAATAAAGTATAATTTTTAACCAAAGTAAATAATATAAATATGATAGTAGTTACATTTTGAGTGACCAAAATGTTAAGAAACTAATAAAATGAGTAATCAAATTTTAATTGATTTTGGCCCGATTTAAGATAGAGTTTCAAGTCTCATTTCAACCAGTGGAGAGGGGGAGATGAAGGGGTAAACACAATTTAAACGTGACAAATAATGTTTACATATCTTACTGAACTCAAAAATGTTTGTTCATTATTGGGTTTTTCTCAAAAATAAATAAAAATGGGAGGATGAAAGAAAGAAAATAAAAAAAGAAAGGGAAAGAATTAAAAGGAAACGAAGATAAGAAAGATTATAATAGATTTATTGTATTGATATACGTTGATGATGAATTACAAATAATCAAAACAGAGAACACAATAATAATTAATTAATTTGATTTTAGTTAATAATAATAAATAGTTATCCTAATGTACTATTATTATGAAGTACCTTCTTGAAGGAAATAAAATTTAATATCATTACTCGGGCCACTGAAATTCAATATATAAAAAATTAGATTGATCGAAAGTCTCATTCTTACTAACAAATAATTTGAACTAAGAAAATTAACTAGAAGTTTTATTATCACTAATTCTAATTAAAATAGTTTGATTTATGTTTTTAATGATATGGTATTCATTATTTAATTTATTAACAAATAATAATCGTTACATTACATAAACATGTTAAAGTTGAGTTATACTATTTACTTACTCATAATTATGAAAAAATAATTATTAACATTATTATCATTTTTACTAAATATTTTTTTTTAAAAAAATTCTTCAATAATATCTTTATTTGTATTATCATTGATTATTTAATTTTTTTTATAATTTTATAAGTAATAATATAATTTATCTATTAAAATCTATTTTAAGATCTTTATTAGCCGTAATCATGATTGTAAAGTCTAATTAAGTAAGTAATTTCACTAATAAATTATTTTAAATCTTCTTATCCCTTCCAAACAAAGAATAACATCATGTGCCTTAACCCGGGATAAGAAGGATAATAAGATCATTTTTCGACACCTATTCTTATTTGTATCCCCAATTTTTACCAAACGAAGAATATGAATATTTTCATATTTATCCCTTCGCATATCAAACATACACGAGGATAAGAATAAGAATAAATTAACCCAGAATGACTTATACTTATTCTTCACTTAAGTTATCCCGATATCAAACGTAAGGATACAACTATACATGTATATTATCCCAATCTCATATTCAGGGTTACATGGATTCTTCAATCGACAAAATGCGAGGAAAGCAGGGATTATACAGGTGTGCAGGATCTGACGTGTACTCCACACTCCAGAGTGACGTGGGGGTATAAGTAACTTTGAGTCAAAACATACAGCATGGATTGATTCCTGCATCAAAATTGGTTCATTTGACATGCAAAGGCAATTTTCCATGTACGGTTGGGAACACATGCAGATAGATATTGTGGACATCTTAGTGGAGAGGAGCAAATTATGGATTTGGTTCAAGATGGTCCAAGGGTCTATCTTATTTCTTATTGAATCATTTTTCCTTGCTCGTGTGTTAGAAATTGTGTAGGATACAAGAGCTACGCATGAAGTGTCATTGCAGTGTCAAATGCAAGGGTCCAGGCCGCATGTCTATATTCTCTGTGATGCTTGTCAAAATTGTATCATGGCCTTAAAAGATGTTTAATGATAAGTTGTACGGTAAAAGGGACATGCTTTGTGGGATGTAATCCAGAACAAACTATACACATGACTAAAATACTACAAAATCCGAGGGTTAAATTTGGCAGATAACAACGCATCCCTTTGTTGACCGTGATTGGCTTTTAGCCGACCAATCCTGGCTGATTTCAGCCGTTTCCTGCATGTGGCTGATGGGCCGGTCATCGTGTTGACCAATCATGCATGAAACCTTGCTGCATATAGCAAACTTGATCAGTCATGCGATGCAAAATTCTACCATGAAAAATGTTTCTCCCAAATTCCATTGCTATGCGGTGATTACTCAACCCAGCTTCGTTCACAGGCATGTATTTATTAAGATGAATTAATCCATATAGATTTGGTGTTAATACGCATACCCTCAAAATTGTCTATTCTTGAAATATGCATGCAGTGAACATGGACGGACGATAATATCTGAGGAGGGTAAAATCGGCTCGGCTCATGTAAGGCCTATTTTCGTCAAGTCCAATTCGGCCCAAGGTCTACAACACACCTAACGGGCCCCGATAGCCGTAGCCCGTAGCAGACAGCCCGAGGCGGATAGCCCTCGAATTCGTCAGCGCACGAAGGGCATCAACACAGGCACAACGACTACCGAATGACCCTCCGGTGATCGAACGTTACCTCCGACGATGTCGGCCTCAACCCCACTAAGGGCGAGCACGTCTCACGGGCGTCGCAAGACTCGTCAGATAATCACCCGACTCCGGAGGAACGGATCCTCAACGGGAAACTCTCCACGATCACGGGGAGGCGTTACTCCACGACTTACTCCCTTCCCTGCTAAGGGATAGGCCTTCGCCACCAGGACAACCCCTATAAATGGGCCCTCGACGGACAAAGGGGGGGGGGGGAGAAGAGTAGAGATATTCACCCAGAGACATGCCAGAGAGAGGAGAAAGCATCGACTTGCCACTACAGCAACAAAGGCCTCGATTGTCCACCCCTCGGGAGTGGATCCCACGAAGGAGAGCACAGGAGGTCTTCCGAGCACATTTATCGCCCAGGGAGCACTCTCCGAGTGCCCAATGGATACGGCGAGAACTCCTCTGGAAGGTAGGCCGCTCCCCCAGGCCCACGCAGACGATCTCCAGCTCTCTCTCTCTTTCACTTTCTCTCCTTTATTCTCCATCTCCCTAAAGTGCTGACTTAAGTATCGAAGGGTTTTCCCCTGGGGTAACGTCCATGGCTCCTTCTAACGCCCCTTTCTCTCTGGTGCTTGCAGGCTTCCACGGGTGCCGGACGATCTTCCCCAACAAATAAATTTAAAAGTGTGATACGAGGTCTACGAACCAGTTTTTCACCTCTACACTTTTTGGCGCCGTCTGTGGGAATCCTGAGCTCGCACTCGCTTGCCTTCTCAAGGGGGACTAGTGTAGTGGGACCTAGGATCACATGATTAGTCCCACGTCGGATGTTGAGAAAGTAACTAAGTACTTATAATACAGGTCTTCACCTCTTAACTCAGGAGGGCCCTTTTACAAAGATAAAATCCCACCTCCGCTCTAGGGATAATACCTCTTGGGGGCACCAAATATTTATCTGTCTGTGAGAACCTTGAGCTCGCATATGATTGCTTTCTCAAGGGGGGCTAGTGTAGTGAGACCTAGAGTCACAAGATTAGTCCCACAATGCATGTTGAGAAAACAACGAAGTGCGCTTATAATACAGGTCTATACCTCTTAACCCAAGAAGGCCTTTTTACCAGTAAAAAAAGATAAAACTCTAATCGTCCCCAGATGTAGTGGGGACAATATCTCGAAGGAGACATCCTAAATTTGTACGTCTTCAATATCTTATGTGAAAAAGTTTAGGCTGATTTTTCTTTATTTTGATCTTCTCTTATTTATGTTTACTTTTGCTTGAGTTGAAGCCTTGAACGTGTATCCTTGAATGAGAATGCAGAGGACTTTGCCCGGCCATGCAACAGTAAATATTTATAATTGCTGTAACTCTTCCAATGTGATCAGTGCTCATATCATTTAGTGTTTCTTGCCATGGGAACTTTTAGATTGTGTACACTTGAGATATTTGTCTCAATTGTTTATTTTAAAATTAAAAACTTATAAACATCTTTTATCCCTTATATTTTTTTTCTTTTGAAGTGAATTTTTTGTCGCCATATTTTCTTATCTTCTGATATGTGATTGAGTTTGTTTTTTCCTCTACGTTCGCTCCCCCCCTTCTCTTGTGGGGGAGGTTGACCGCAAAGAGGCAGATTTTGTCGTTTGACGTTGATGTTAGGTTCACTTGGTTGGAGCTTACTCAAGCTATTCCGTCAAATTGAGTCAGATTGAAACCGGCCAAAACTGTCCGGTTCCAATTGAGCGTAAATGGCAAGAGCTGATCGGATATTTCTAGGGCATGGGTTGCGTCCGGGTCGGGTTTAGGTAGGCTTGGCCTGGATCCAATTTATCAAATATTAAAACTTGAGTCCGGTCCGGACCCGAGCTATATCGGGCTGGGTCGGGCCGGACTCGATACTATTAAAAAATTATAAAGTCCGACTAAGACTTGGTCTGACCTTACAACTTAAAAAAATAAAAATTAATATATTTAATAATATAAAACTTATAATTTCACTCAATTAACTAAAGTTTTAATACTAATAACATAATTTGTACGAAAATATAGTTTTAAAAATTTTAATTAAGTAAAATAATATAATTTTAACTAAGTAGTTTTTAAAATTTGAAGGAAGTAAAAAAAAAGAGAACGGGTCAGGTCGGCCCGCGGGCCGAACTTAAAGTCCGAGTCCAACCCGTGGACCTAGTCGGGCCGAGTTTTTAGACCCGGTTAAAAGTCCACGAACTTTTAGACCCGACTAAAAGTCCACGGACTAGAAAAGATATTGCGACTCGACCTAAAATTAGATCAAATCCGCAGATCTATCGGGCCAACCCGACCTATTGACAGCCATAGATATTTCCTCTAATAGCAGTCTTGGTATCAGAGCTGGAACCAGCCCGGACCGGTCAAATTCCATAAACTTATCAATTCCTTGGCTAGAATGCGTAGCATAGCATGTATGTTTCTGGATCTCCGGTTGTCTAACAGGGGTCCGCATGCATTGCCCCGATGTGATTACTCCTCTCACCTGTCGAATCCAATGTCCGTTTCAAGAACATGTAGAATTCAATGTGATTCTGATGGACTCGAAGCCAGTTAGCTGCACTTAACTGCTCGCGAGTCATGAAGCTATTGCATGTTCAACTTGGAACACTTCAATGCAGATTTTAGTCTCGAGTTCTTTCTTCATTTCTGGAGTTCACTTCCAATAGTTTATTTTTTTTTCAGTTTGCAGAGTTTTACACCAGACTAAGTTGACACTATACTTGTTTGATTCTGGATGGTGGGCCTTGGCACTTTGATAGCTTCAAGAATTGACATATGGCAATTTCTCTTGGGCAAGCGCCAGACATGGATGTCAAATACTCGAGGGCTTGGATTGTGGGCATTAGGGTTTTGCACTTTGGCGCCACTTTGGTTGGGGGTTTTCCCCCACTTCTTCCAAAATTATCTCTGGGTTAGCACAAAAATGTGTTTTGGTAAGGGGGGTTAGTTAACCTAGGACAAATGAGAGTTAACTTTGGGTTTACCCCTCTCATTTTAACCCACCTCTCGTCACTGCTTTGGTAGCTGATTTGCTCAGGATTAACTCACTTTTAACCTTGGATTAACCCGTTGTGGGAGCATTTTTTATTTTTAGTTTTTATTTTCTTTCAATTTATTTGTCTTCGTTTATTATTGTGTATGGGCGTGTCAGTCACAACGTGACAGTTTATTCGGACTCTAAAGATCGAGATAGCCTAGAGTCACTATGTGCGCGCTGTCTGACTAATCAGACGATAATGAGTAGCATGTCGGGACTAAAATTCACCGTGCCATAAAGGTCACGATGTTAATTATATCTCTTCGAAGGAGAGAAAACTCTTAATTAGTCGCCAGGAAGAAGGGCCCTATAACCTAGAGTATGAATTATTAAAGAAAGGAGATCACTAAGAGTCGAAAGTGGCGAGACACTCCATGCTGAAGGTAGGGATGCTCAAACCTCTCATTCAATTATGATTTACCCCACTTTTTACATTCGGAACCCGTTCCGGGTTAAGAACATGACAGGGTTGAAGAGAAGTTCTCGGAATAAATGTTTGTCGAAGACACCATAATTTAATATATGCGGACGGAAAAGACAGAGACCAGTCAAATTCGAAAGACTGTTGGCCTCCGGCAAGGTCGGGTTCCGACAATAATGGTATAATCCCAAAAGTCAGGCCCAGACCTACACCATGCCTCGTTTGTATTCCCTGCACCCAGGATCTAAGAGATAGGGCTACGGAAGAGACATCAGTGAGATTTTGTCATCATTTTCTTATTATATTTTTTGTTTTGATTTGACTATACGTTATTGTGTCATTTCAATTCTAACACATGTTTTACCATATATATATATATATATATATATATATATATATTTATGTTTTATAATTATTGTTCCGTTTTTCTACACCTCTTATTATTTTGACTTTAAACAGGGGCCTCTATATTTTTTATATTTCTTTATTATTTTATTTATATTTTTTACAGCCCTTTTATATTCTTATTATCATTTTTTCATTGTTACTATTTCTTTTATCACCCACGTACATATGGAATCCTGAATCCGGGTTAACTAGGGTGTCAGGGACACACATAGGGCAAAACAGGCAGTTTTGAGTCAAGTCGGTCGACCGGCACCACGTTTCAGTCGACCGGCACCCTGAGTAGGTCGACCTGGCCATGGGCAAGTCGACTAACCTCCATGGCTGGTTGACCTGCACTTCTACACAGGTCGACCAAGCCTCTCATTTCTTCATTTTTTTTAATTTTCTTCTCCCCTTTCCCCCCTTTTTTGGCAGGTCGACCTGCACTTCTGCATAGATCGACTAAGCCCCTCATTTCTTCATTTTTTTAATTTTCTTCTCCCCTTTCCCCCCCTTTTTTACTGTGTTTTCTTTCTTCCTTTTTATGTTATACATTTACGTATATGTGTTTACTATTATTATTAATATCTTTATATTCTCTTCATTGTTATCATTTATTATTATTATTATTTTGTTATATTATTTTTGTTGTTGT
The DNA here is from genome assembly GCA_022559845.1 of Amorphophallus konjac. Classification (NCBI taxonomy): domain Eukaryota; kingdom Viridiplantae; phylum Streptophyta; class Magnoliopsida; order Alismatales; family Araceae; genus Amorphophallus; species Amorphophallus konjac. Next base: position 159,544,621 of record CM040121.1, read on the forward strand.
TTCATTTATCATTTTCTCTTATTCTTTCTTCATAATTATGATTACTCCACTATTTATTTATTTATCAGTTGGACCTTTGACGAAATTTCAGTAGTATCTCCCCTAGACCCGAGGCATTTTGGGAGGTGTAAAGCGGGTGCTCATCCACGGGAACCCGAGATGACTCCTTAATTATCAGAGTGCGCCCAGAGCGGCAACACTCACAACGGCATCGTCGCGTGCCCTAGGGAAACAGACAGCTTAATTCGGAACACAGATTATTCAAAAACTCAGAGCGAGCATAACGATGCATAGGGCCTGTCGATCCAAGGGGAATAGAATGCAAGACCCATCTACAAGGGGCTGCCGGATCACCCTATTGGGGTTGCCGGATAGGCTAAGCAGGGGCTGCCGTATCAAACATCGGAAGCTTATGGCATAACACCCGGATGAAGGGGAATAAGACAGAGATTTATCCACATGAATTGAGTCGTAAATATTCGTAAGGGAAGAAAAAAATGGACCAGCATCAAGGCCTAGGTTCTTAGCTGTCACGTCCCGAACCGATAGCAGCGGAACACATTGCTCGGAACGTGACAGCGATACAGTCGTGTTAATGAGAGCAACCCATAAGACATAAACACAAGGCCAGACAACATCGATAAAAATAAAATTCTTATTTAATATCAAAATGTCAAAATTATATATCTTGACTCAACTTACATTAATAAAGGAAAAGACTCAAATTTATAGGACTAGACTCAAGAAAAAGGAAAAGACACCGACTCCGATCCTCTAGAGCCCTCATCACTCATCACTCTTACCCTTCCCAATCTGATAGATTCTCTTTGTCAATATTACATGAAAAAAATGTTAAGAGGAACTGAGTGAGCAAAAATGCTCAGTAGGAATTACATTTCTATTATCGAGAAAGATATAAGTGATTAACCAATTAGTTATGTTCATTAATATGGAATGCAGGAACGATATAACTCAAAATCATGACAATCGATCTAGCAGTAAGGGTGATCATTAACGAACATCAAAGCCAAGGGCAGATATAAGCTCAAGAGGAAAAGAAATAATTCCCATGCGGAACCAAGGATAAGATGCCAATATGAAATGAAGGCAGATGCTTTAGATGGACATAACTTTATAAAATTGGCTAGAATATATTAGAAATTCAATAATGATAAGCAGAAATAATCAATCTAGCAGAATATCTAAATTGTCAGAATTAACAGAATAATAGAATAACAAAATAACAGAATTTACAAAATAACAGAATTTGGTGCAATGCCACATCTAGAATTTCCCATGATTTACAAATGGACTTCCGTCCTACCTGGCATCGATTGTCGCGGACCCACAACCCTTAATATTTTAGAATTTAGACGTATGGCCAATATAGAGTCAAGGGGGTTATGTTCTAGAAATATCACGAATAAATTTTCGAAGGAAATAGCATGTCGTAACGAATGCGAATGGAAATTATGGTATTACGGAGTTCAAGGACAGAACTTGTGGACACGATGGCATGGTGATAAATCTCATGTAAAACCAATTCATGAAATCTGAGATAATTGGCGTCCACTCAAGCTGTCGCCAATTACAGAATCTGCGTCCACTGTGGCGGTCGCTAATTCTGTGAACAAAACAGGCACGAAGAAATATCGTCACCTGTGATGGCCGCTATTTATGTTTTTGGCGTCAACTGTACTGGTCGCCAATTCCAGACAGTGACAGACTCTCACAGAACACCAGAGACAACGCTCTATGATGGCTTGGACGTCATGTTTCTTCAGAGTGACATGACAAAGAAGGGTTCCAGAGTTTTGAGGATACAACCCGCTCGACCGTCTTGAGGGATTGTAAGGCTAGCGTAGGCTTACAGAGGCCTTAGAGAGAGAATTTTCAATACGGCGGAAGGAATATCCGACGGAAGGTCATTCAATCTCCAAGAATTAAGGTATCAACGTAAAACTTGTGAAACCGGGACTCTATCTCGGCCAAGAGATAGCAGTGCCAAAAGACCTGCAATATGGGATAAAATCTGATAAAACGGTGAGAGAAAGAATTAACGTCAAATCAAGAAGGTGCCAATTACAAAATCTGCGTCCTTATGCAAAGCCTCTAATTCATGCTTTTTATCCGATTTTTAAATAAAACATAAAATCGACGTCCTTATACGGAGACGCCATTTATTTAATTAGCGTCCATTCGGATGGACGTCAATTTCATGATTTTCTCATTTATTTCTTTTTACTGAATTAAATAGGAATTCACGTCCTTTTGAAAAGACGTCAATTCATATCTTATTTTTATTTAATTTAATATTCCAAAAAAATACCATTTTCTTAAAAGGACGCATAGTATTATACATATTTTTGAAATAATGAGGATATGGATAAGGCTTTTAAAAGAATAAAAGGTAAAAGGGGAAAAGTAAATAGGGCATAATGGATATCAATGACTTTACAGGGTTAAACTTTTATTAAGTTGACGTGTACTCTGAAATTGATGAAAACTGTAGAGCCCCTTTAAACCTTAAGTTTTTGATGTATATGTGTCGGAATCGTGCAATCTATATACCAAATCGAAGAGTCCGAAAAACTCTACCTAACATGATGTTTAAAATTTTTTTTGCTTGAGAGGAGGCCTATCTTAGGATGAGAAAAAGGAGATACCATCCTCACGACCTCGCTCACTGCCCCAGTAACACCCTCGTGAAATTTCACGGTCAAAGCCCACTCCGACGCCCACAAACAGGCCGTCAAAGCAAAGACTTATAACTATCCCGCTACAGTGATTCGTGTGATTCGCAGTGTAACTATATTAATTCATATATTTAGTTAATCAAATTGTTAAGTAGTTAATATTACCATATGGAGAGGGGGATTTCTGTAGCCCATCTAAGAGCGGCCGAACTAGGTCCATCAGGACCAAACGAGGCCCGGCTCATCTAAGTGACAGCCCCGTAGGGCCCACTTAGCATCAAAGCCCAATAAAATCACTCGGGATCAAGCCCTTCGTCGGCGGCCATTAGGCTCTCAAGGCCCGAGCGTCGGTCCGACCGGAGGAAGATCTAAAGCCCAACATATCCCCCTTGCCGGGATAAAGGCTAGCGCCCCGCGCCCACTTCGACCGAGCCTCATCCGAGCTATGCCTATCGCCCGGATAGGGTTGGCACTCCTCATGCTTGGATCGAGCGACGATTGCTTATCCACGCGGCCGTTGAGAGCCCTTTATGAGCGGGAGTTCACAAAGATAAGGGACCCATGACTCCTCAAGACTATAAAGATCCCACGATGAGGACGTAAAGAGCCCACGTTGAGTACGTAACTCTCGCCTGAAACTCCTCAGCTTACGGGACTCATGAGGCTAGCGCACTATTTAAACAAGGGACTCTCTCCAGCAAATGGTAAGGCCTATACACGCCTAAAACTCTCTGAGCAGGAACTACTTCACCACCTTGGTGGAGAGGGATCTCGTGCACCTCCTCACTCCCCCTCTCATAGCTTCCACCATTGCTCTACTGACTTAGGCATCGGAGGGTTTTCCCCAGGGAACCATCCCTGGGCCCCCTGATCCGTTTCCCTTCCTTGCAGTTCAATGATCGGTGATCATCTCCGCAACTCAGGACCAGCGCGAGATCACCCCTCTTCACCATATAAAGGCATGGAAAATTAAAGAAAAATATGGGGATTCCAATCATATACACTTTATGATTTTTAAATACATGGTTCGTGGATATAAAATTTTTAAGCATGTTGCAGTTATTAATTGACTAAGGTAAAACATGCAAAACGATTGAAACGCCATATGAAGAGGAGACATGAACATGAACTAACGGCTGGTATGCATGCTGGTTAAAGGTTTTACTGGGATAGAAAACCTACGCAAACTCAAGGAACTGCATGGAACATGAAAGTTAATGTGAGAATCATGGTTGCATGCTTCTTTTATTAGTTGGGTTATGCCTGAGATAGAGATAACCTACCTTGATTTGGTGAATGAGGAAGGAAGACGATGGAGATCAGAGGAAGATGAGGATGCAGAGGAAGAAGTCACGTGCTTCTCCTTCTTGTTCACATCACATCCACAATAGCAAGCGTGCAGGAGGAAGATGAACATAGAAGAAGAAGGAATCCTCCTTTACGCATGGGAAAACAACCACAGTAGCAGCAGCACGCAACACCTTCCCTCCGTCGAACGATAGGCACCACTAGCCCTTAATCGTTCGAATGATCTGGTATTTATAGGGAAATACCTAGTGGAGTCCTACTCAACCTAAGAATCCTAGTTGGATTAAATCTTCTAAAGTTAATCTTTTCCCTGCCATACCCGCAGTCGCTTTCCTATTTCTTCCTCGACGTGATATGTGTTTGGGATACTTAAACGCCCTATAATAAATCTATTTGTATTTTTATACCCCAAAGCTCTATTATTGATGAGTTAAACACAAGGCCCAAAAAGCGTTAGAAACCTCCAAGCCCATTTTCGTACGGAAGGCTTAGTAGCAAAAAGAAATAGTCCAATATATATATTCATATAGGTTAAAAGCCTATTTACTAAGGCCTTGGTTTTCTACGGGAAGCCCATTTTGGGTTCTAAAGGTTCTAATATGTGGTTGGGCTTTTAATTGTGATATATATATAATTTATTAATTAATTTTTATTTCTTATAATTTATCGAGATGCTACACCCTCCCCTACTAAAAAGATTTTGGTCCCCAAATAACCACCTTCTACTCTAGAACGAGGAACTACAAGTCATTAAGGTAACTATGCAAGCAGAAGAATTTAAGATGTACGAAATGGGAAAGAACTAGCTCAAGGTTAGGGATGAGGGGTACCTTGTACCGTTTCTTCTTTAGCATGCTCGGCTTCCACTAAAGCTTGAGTCTCCACTTGGCGCTTCCTGGTAGGGCATTTAGCTATCTTATGCTCTAAGCTCCCGCAACAAAGACACGCTCCTAACTTTCTCTAACAAACCTCCGATTGATGATTATACTTACAACAAAACTTACACCTTTCTCGAGATGAGACTATAGGAGCTATCCAACCATTCTCTCTCTTAAGCTTCTTACCCTTTTACGAGCTACAACCCTTATTAGGTCTCTTCTTAGTCGAGTTAAACTTTCTAGAATTTGTGGCTTGTTCCTTCTCTTCAACTCTCTCTCTCTTTTTCGCGCATTTTTCTAATAGCTGGACTCTCCTAACTAAGTCCGCATAAGCTTGGATATCTACTAATGCTACCTGGGAAACAAAGCCAGACCTAGTTGCCTCCATTAAATCTAGGCTCCTGTAAAATAATTTATAGGAGTTAATTATCTAATTAAAGAATTATTACACCTTTTTCATAAATAGTGAGAGTTAATTATCTTATTCTCTTTAAGGACACATCTTTTTAATATTTAGCCCCAAGCTCTACCCCTTCTCACTAGGTGACAATAAGGAAAAGGACCTAATGACACATACTTACGGCCAAACCTAGGGTTTAAGAAGATCTAGGCTCTGATACCACTTCTGTCACGTCCTGAACCGATAGCAGCGGAACGCATTGCTCGAAACGTGGCAGCGATATAGCCGTGTTAATCAGAGCAACCCATAAGACATAAACACAAGGCCAGACAACATCGACAAAAATAAAATTCTTATTTAATATCAAAATGTCAAAATTACATATATTGACTCAACTTGCATTAATAAAGGAAAAGACTCAAGTTTACAGGACTACACTCAAGAAAAAGGAAAAGACACCGACTCCGATCCTCTAGAGCCCTCATCACTCTTTCCCTTCCCTATCTGATAGATTGTCTTCGCCAATATTACCTGAAAAAAATGTTAAGAGGAACTGGGTGAGCAAAAATGCTCAGTTGGAATTACATCTCTATCATCGAGCAAGATATAAGTGATTAACCAATTAGTTATGTTCATTAATATGGAATGCAAGAATGATATAACTCAAAATCATGACAATCGATCTAGCAGTAAGGGTGATCGTTAACGAACATCAAAGCCAAGGACATATATAAGCTCAAGAGGAAAGGAAATAATTCCCATGCGAAACCAAGGACAAGATGCCAATATGAAACGAAGGCAGATGCTTTAGATGAACATAACTTTATAGAATTGGCCAGAATATATCAGAAATTCAATAATGATAAGCAGAAATAATCAGTCTAACAGAATATCCAAATTGTTAGAATTAATAGAATAACAAAATAACAGAATAACAGAATAACAGAATTTGGTGCAATGCCACACTCAGAATTTTTCATGGTTTACGGAATGGACTTCCATCCTATCTGGCATCAATTGTCGTGGACTCACAATCCTTAATATTTCAGAATTTGGACGTATGGCCAATAGAGTCAAGGGGGTTATGTTCTAGAAATATCACGAATAAATTTTTGAAGGAAATAGCATGCCGTAACTAATACGAATGGAAATCATGGTATTACGGAGTTCAAGGATAGAACTTGTGGACACGATGACATGGCGATAAATCTCACGTAACACCAAGACATTCATGAAATCTGAGATAATTGGCGTCCACTCAGGCCGCCGCAAATTACAGAATCTGCATCCACTGTGGCGGTCACTAATTCTGTGAACAAAACAGACACGAAGAAATAGCGTCACCTGTGATGGCCGCTATTTATGTTTTTGGCGTCAACTGTACTGGTCGCCAATTCTAGACAGTGACAGACTCTCACAGAACACCAGAGACAACGCTCTATAATGGCTAGGGCATCATATTTCTTCAGAGTGACATGACAAACAAGGGTTCCAGGGTTTTGAGGATACAAACCGCTCGGCCGTCTTGAGGGATTTCAAGGCTAGCCGAGGCTTACGGAGGCCTTAGAGAGAGAATTTTCAATCCGGCGGAAGGAATATCCGGTGGAAGGTCATTCAATCTCTAAGAATTAAGGTATCAACGTAGAACTCGTGAAACAGGGACTCTATGTCACGTCCCGAGATATAGATACATCGGAAGATGCTCGGAGAAAACGTGAATAGCCGGCAATACGCCTCAAGCGAGCAATAAAATCAGAGCGCAATCATTCACACATAGAAGAGTGAACCCAATAATTGACCAAAATTCTAACCTTTATTGATAATAATGATCAAGGTTTACATAACATTTGACTCTGACTCAAATGACTAACTAGACTTAATAAAAATAAAAATTACATAATATGACTCAATAAAGTAAAAATTACATGATATGACTCCAAACTAAAGTAAAGACTCATGACACTCTAAGTCTTCTCTCGGGCCTTTAATCATCACTCTCAGATCCATCATCGGAATACTCAAAATCCGATCCACTAGAGTTTCCTGAAAAGATTGGAAAAGTAGGGTAATGAGCACACTTGCCTAGTAGGTATCTTCGTATCAACATGAAGGCAAGTTTTAATAATTAACATTTTACCTCTAGGATGTAAGATAAATGAAATGCGATAAATCATATGATAATACGCCAAAGTAACATCGCAAGTATCAAGACATAAAAGATATGAGAGTTCATGTAGAATGAGAGCAAGATCGAGAATGAATATAACATGAATGTAACTTGGCCTTTCATGAACAAGAATGCACATTTCATAACTACAAAGGTTATGCACTAGAAAGTCATGTAACAAGAATGTACTAGCAAGCATGTAAATTCACAAGATTGTCTCGTGATTTTCACCCGTTTATAAAAAAAGTACTCCCGGCGCAATGCGACGTCAATGTTCATCATATCCCATGGTTTATAGTATATTTTCGGCCATCCGCCGAGGGGGCTAGCGTCGAGCCCTTAGACACTGTCCGTGTCCGCTCTTGCATCTTCAAGTTATAAATCAAGCTACTTCCACGAGATATAAATAAAGTTTCGGCCAATAATGTACAATTTAAATAATAGTTTTATGACAACAATATCAAGGTAAGAACGTACCAAATATGAAACATGAGATCAAGGATGATTTAATGACAAGGTTATGCTACGGAAGGAAACCGGTAGCATAACAACACATTCTTTAATTTTTGATAATTCATTAATAACTTAATGAATAAGGTGTTAGATTCTAGACAATCAATAGACCATCTAGGAACATAGGAAAATCAACCCATAGGCCAAACCTCGGGTTAAGAACACTGGAAAAGAAGACAGTCTGGTCTGGACCGTTTCTTGAATAGGCGGTCATGTCCTGGCCGCAACCTGAAGGAGGCGGTCACGTCAAGACCGTTTCTTGACAGAGTCGACACCAGAGAGAAGAAAGAGTCGACGCACTGGAATTCTGGCCGAATGCGATCGCGGGAGGACCACTACTTGACAGTGGCGGTCTCCTGATGGTCGCTATCTATCCAGAGCACAGAAAAATTTCGGTCAAGTGAGTGCTTTCTAGACAAATGGGCCTTGAGGGTACAACCAGCTCGTCGTCCTATAGCTAGTGGGAATCCCAGGCTCGTGGAGACTTACGGAGGCCTTGAAACATGATCCCCTAGTCCGACAGAAGGAATATCTGGCAGAGAGGTTCACAAGTCCAAGAAAGTGTTCCTATAATGTGCAAGTGTAACTAATAGTTACATACCGGGGTATGCGCTATGTACATAACTAGAAAGACATTTAGATGAGAGTGAGACGTATGAAATCACGTTCAAAACACTCATGAAACAAGCATCATAAGAAGACGTTTAAATACAATACTATATGATTTTGGTCATGAAATTACCATTATGAAAGTAAAGTTTAAAGCATGCAAATCATGAACCTAAATACAACAGAAATCATGAACATCATATAGTGTCTTCTAACTACAAGTGAGTGCCAAAGATAACAGGGTTAGGGCACGATTGCTATCATGTATGCTCGGTATTACATATAAATATAGTAGGATACAGAAAGCATTTAGCGGTCCAGGAACGGCCGCTATCATCAATTAGCGGTCTATCGGACGGCTGCTATCTGCGAATAGCGGTCTCTTGTAGATCACCTTCTGCCTCTCAGACAGAAGGTAAAAATCCATGCGTGTAGGTCTATGCTAGAGCAATAAACCACATAAAAACATGTTAGATAGTGAGATAAGACATGATAGAGTATACATAGCTCATGGAGATGCATGGGTTACATGAATTAAGCCAAAAATATTAACTTTTCTTATTAAAGGGCATTGCTCATGCATGCAGAGATAAGCTAACTACGTAGTGTAAATAAAACATGAAATTTGTCGCGTATAGAGCATGAAATCATGTGGAATTAGAGGGCTTTTACTCTTGACATGATGTTTAAGCCATTCATGAGATAATCTACCTCTGTAATAGACTCTAGACTTCAAATTTTGGACTGGGAGAATGACCTAGTTTCTACACGTCCTGTGCCAAACCAGTAACTTCTCGTCCCTCGTTCTCCTTAACCTCTTGATCTATGTTCACGTAATTTGGAGGATAGTAAGAAGACATAAAGGGGAACAAATAACCTTAAAGAATCATCCTAAAAATATCTCGTTCAGGGTTCCTAAACTCCAAGTCTTCGCTGGACGGTTGCGTCTATTCCTGTGCGATTTGTAGCGAACCAGCAACTTCCCGACATTCTAACTCTCCAACGGCTGGACCTCCTAGCATGCGATTTTGAGGGAAGTTAGTCAATACTAAAGGGAACAAAATATTCTGAAGGACTGACATGAAATAACGTCGTCTTACTGTCGAACCTTGGGAGCCAAAACTAGGGTTCGCGTAGGTTGGACATGGGACCTATTTATAGGGTTGCTAGGGTTTGAGAGATTTGATAAAACTTAGAGTCTTTATTTGGGGTAAAACTGATCTCTAGAGAGTCCTAGACATGTTTACATGTCTACACACTTCGATCCATGGGGATTAAGATGCCAAAGATCCATGTTTTTCCACGCTTCTACCACTCTCGTGATCGGAAGGATATAGCGGTCTTGGATGGACCGCCTCTATGAAGTAGTGGTCTTGCGATAGATCGCTATTAGCCAGCGCCCCAGAATTTGAATTCTGGTCAAATTCTTCTCATATTTATCTCCCAATTACCTTATGTAAATGGGGAATTATCCTAAGGACGTTTCTAGAGTGTGGGCTTGGACCTAAAGGGTTTAAAATTAGGTTCATGGGCCTAATTTAAATGGGCCAAATCCTTTGGTTAATATAGGGCCTTTAAATTAATTTAATAAACCGGTAATTCTTTAATAGCCCATTTAATGCTAATAAATGATTTTTAATTTTTGAAAATTCTTTGAAAATCTTAAAAACTTCCAAGGTGTTACACCCTCCCCCACTTAAAAAGAATTTGGTCTCCAAACTCATTGCATGGGTTTTTATGGAGAGTATACTTACAATTGAATAGTTCTGGGAATCTCTTGCGCATAGCTTCTTCCGTCTCCCATGTCGCGTCTTGGTCCGATCTTTTATTCCACCAGATTTTTACCATGGGAATAGTCTTGTTTCGTAGCTGACATACTTCACGATCGATTATTCGGTTTGACTTTTGCTCGTACGTCATATCCTTTTGAATCACCAAGTCGTCATGACTTATAACATGGAAAGGGTCATAGACGTGCCTCTTGAGCATAGAAACATGGAATACATCGTGGACTCCAGCTAATTGAGGGGGTAAGGTAATCCGATATGCCACCTCGCCAACCCTTTCAAGGATTTCAAAAGGGCAGATAAATCTTGGAGTGAGCTTACCTTTGATGTCAAATCTTTGAATACCTTGACCCGGATAAACCTTGAGAAACACATGGTCTCCCACTTAAAATTCCAGGTCGCGCCTTCTATTGTCAGCATATGATTTTTGCCTATCTTGAGCCATTTGGAGTCTCTCTCGAATGAGCTTTATCTTCTCAGTAGTATTCGTGATGATTTCGGGGCCTAGAAATTATTTTTCTCCAACTTCATTCCAGCATATAGGTGAGCGGTAACTTCTTCCATATAGAGTCTCGAATGGTGCCATTTGTATACTGGCCTGATAGCTATTGTTGTAGGCGAATTCCAATAGAGGCGAATGGTCGTGCCAACTCCCACCAAAATCATTTGCACAAGCCTTGAGCATATCCTCTATCACCTGATTTGTTCTTTCAGTTTGACCATCAGTTTGTGGATGGAATACAATACTAAAGTTGAGTCGGGTCCCTAATGAATGTTGTAGACCCTTCCAGAATTGTGATGTGAAATGGGGGTCTCGGTCAGATATAATGGTGACATGGACACCATGTAGTTTGACAATTTCCTTCATGTATAATGCCGCTAATATATCCACAGACCATCAACTTTTGATTGGTTGGAAATGTGCAGATTTAGTCAATCGGTCTATGATTACCCAAATACCATCATGTCCACCTCTTGTCTTAGGTAAACCCATGATGAAATCTATCCCTATACTTTTCCACTTCCACTCGGGAATTTCTAAGGGATGCAACTTTCCAGCGGGTTTTTGATGTTCCGCCTTAACTTGCTGACAAGTGAGGCAGCGAGATACAAAATCCGCTATCTCTCGCTTCATGTTGGGCTACCAGAAATTTCTTTTCAAATCTTGGTACATCTTGGTAGCACCAGGGTGAATAGCATACCTTGATTTATGAGCTTCTTCCATGATCAACTTCTTAGTGTTGGCATGATCCGGCACACAGATTCGATTTTTGAACAATAGTCTTCCATAGGTCGAAACAGAAAATTCCGGCCGTTGATCAATATTGGTTTTAATCTCCATCAATATTGGATCATTCTCTTACAATTTAACTAGGTCTACAATTAACGTGAGTTGCGACCTGATATTAGCAATCATACACCCTTCTTCTCCTTTACTACCAGAAAAAGTGGGATTTCAGACGGCCAAATCCGTCTGAAAATCCGTCACAAAACACCTTTGTAACGGATTTCAGACGGAGTCAGCCATCACATATTCTTGGTTACAAATTTTGAACAGTTTAATTAATCCGTCACAAATTTCGTCTAAAATTTCACACGGAATATTTTCCGTGTGTAGTACCGTCTGAAATTTCGTGTGTAGTTGCATATTTCAGACAGTATTTCAGATGGAAATTAATCCGTCACAAATTTCACATAGAAATTTCCGTCACAAATTTCTGTCACAACTAGATTCAATTGAACAAAATCCTTGATAAGATAAGTCATACCTTTCTTGAGGCTTACTAGAGTTGCTAGCGGTCTTCTACTGAGAGTGTCAGCTACAACATTTGCTTTGCCAGTGTGATATTGTATAGAAAAGTCGAAGTCCTTGAGATACTCTAACCATCTGTGTTGCCTCATGTTTAACTCCTTCTGGGTAAAGAGATATTTCAGACTTTTATTGTCCGAGAATATAGTGAACTTCTCCCCATAAAGGTAATGTCGCCAGATTTTCAAGGCGAAGATAATAGCAGTCAGCTCCAGATCATGCACGAGATAATTTTCTTCATGACGCTTCAACTGCCTCGAAGAATAGCAAATCACCTTGTCATTTTGCATAAGAACGCATCCTAGACCAATGCCAGATGCATCGGTATAAACTTCAAAATCACCACCTTCGACAGGTAGTGCCAATATAGGGGCTGTAGTGAGATGTTCCTTAAGAGTTAGGAAATTTGCTTCACAATCTTTCGACTATATAAAAGGGTTCTCCTTTCTTGTAAGTCTAGTCAAAGGGGCGACGATCTTAGAGAAATGCTTGATGAATCGCCTATAATAACTAGCCAGACCCAGAAAACTTCTAACTTCTGACACGGTCATCATCCGCCTCCAGTTCTTAACAACTTCTACTTTAGAAGGATCAACAACGATACCTTCCTTTAAAATAATATGGCCAAAGAAAGAGACCTCCTTTATCCAGAACTCGCACTTGCTGAGCATCACATAGAGTTGATGCTCTCTTAGTGTTTGCAAAGCCATTCTTAAATGTTATTCATGTTCTCCTTAGTCTTGGAGTATGTGAGAATGTCATCAATGAAAATGACCACAAATCGGTCGAGATAGGGTCTGAAGACATTATTCATAAGTTGCATAAATGCTGTCGGGCCATTAGTTAATCCGAATGGCATCACCACTGATATAAACCAGCGGATGTGAGCTAGAAGGGGGGGGATGAATAGATCACTCCCAACTTTCACAACACGGAATATAATCGATGAAGATTCAACAACAACGAATAAAAAAACCCCACAGGTAAGGGAAGTTAACTGAACCAGATCGAGAGATTAGTCTTGGTTGGAGACAAACATCAACTAATACGCATGCTCACTGGGAGAGGGCAAATGTTAGATCTGCTAAACGATTAGTGAACAAGACTGCCAGAGCAGAAGGACGGTCCAATAGAGAAAATGGATGGGTATCAGGGATACGAGGCGGAGTTTGGACCCTAGAGTCCTCACGCAAGATGGCAATTCTCCAGATAGGCGTGACCTATCGTTTGGGTAGCGTCTTTTAATATACCTCCTAAACACCGAAGACAGCACAAGCAATCTTTGGAATAATCAAGCAAACCACACGAAATGGATAGACGAGTTTTTAGGTGGTTCGATTGCCACCCGCAATCTACGTCCACCCCTCGCTTAAATCAAACGAGGATTTCACTAGCACAGCTAGAACCAAGCAGACTCAGTCTGCAATACAGGCTGCCAAACAGCTTGAAACCCAAGGGAGACAAATCCCTCAACCAAGTTATGCTACCAGCACAGGCTTGGCACTTGGGCTTGCAACCCACAAGTCCAGAACCAGAGAATAATTTCTCCCTTCCTCTAAACCAGAGGGAACCCACGAGTGACCCCAAGTCACTCGCAATCAGAGACGATGTCTCCCTTCCTCCAAGAACACTTGGAAGGCAACGAAATCAAAGAAACCAAAACGGGAATGAAACAGAAAACTAAAACAAAGACAGAAGACTAAAACAACGACAAATGTAGCTTCAATGAAGCATTTCTGGAAGCACAATTGACTGCTCTCAAGCCTGACTTCTAAAGCAGATCCTCACAATATTTCTTGATCTGGAGGAGGCTCTCTCTCATTCCTCTTCTTCAGGGGGAAGCTCTCTTAGAAAATGTGAATGGAACTATGGCCGCAGCTTCCTCCTTTCTTCGTGAGGCAAGGCACCCTATTTATAGGGAACAGGGGCACCGTATACATGAAGCAGATAAAACCTACTAGCCCTATTGGTCCACGTGGCAGGTATGAGATTATTCCTCTGGAAAAATGCCTCGAATCACGTGACCAATCATTTGCTCTCTGCGTCCATGCGCCAACATCTCACCATTTCTGGGAACACGTGCCTGTTCTTAGTTCGACCTCACGTGCTATCTTAAACCTGTTAGTTGGAAAAGTGAAAACAAGGTTAGACCTTGTAGTACAGACAATATGCACTGAGTTTATATAGGCCCAAGGCAGACTAGCACATACTTTATATATGCTTGATAAGAAAAGTGCACTGACTTTGTGTCACTCAAGTTGAAACGTGCACAGTCCTATATGCACAATGCTTGGATATGAAAACATGCTCAGACCTATGTATGTGCTTAGACTTTTTTTTTAAAAAAATAAAGGGGCAGCAGAGTCTGCACTGGTCGAGTGCACTCCCCCCCACGGGGGAATGGTCTCACTCCTCCAGGCAAACACGATGACCCAAGGGAGATTTTATTAATATAATCATGAAACATACATGATCAACGGGGCATACCCCTGAAAAATAACAACCACCTGAATGAGGTAAAAGAAACATGATGGGGACATCGCTTACCACTTCCCACTTCTCCACGGGTCCGGATGATTGCCATTATGTTCAGCCTGATTTCCTAAGTTCAGCTATGTATTTTTATATCTTTTTTGAGTCATTTTGATGTAATTTCCCCTTTGTTTTGAGTCATGTCCCTAGGTCATCATGCTATTTACCTATGTTTGTTAGGCTAGGGGGTCATATGGGCCCAATTAAATGGGCCTGGCCCATGGGCGCCCTCTTCCTTCCCCACCTCCTTGCTTATTTACTTTTAGCACTTTCTCCAGGGACTTTTTGTAAATGTTGGGATTCCTATAAATAGGACCCCAACTCCACTTGAGTTGAGTAATGAAAGTTTGAATGAATTTTGAGCATTAGTGCACCTCTCTCTCTCTCTAGCTCTCTCTCTCTCTCTTCTTCTCTCTCTCTCTAAAGGGGGCGAACCCCATTCTCTCTCCTCCCCACCCCAAATTCGAAATTCACTCTCTCTCCTCCCTATTCACCTCTAATTAAGACCCCTCCCCCTTCCCCATACCTCCCATTTAAGTCCCCTCCAACCCCTAGGTGGAATCCCTTTCTCCTAGGCACCTCTCCCTCCTCCCAAGCAACCTTTCCCCTTCCCCATACAACCTTTCATTTTCTCAAGGGAGAATCCCTTCTCCCAAGCACCCCTTCCTCTCCCCAACACAACCCTTCCCCTTCCCAAAGCAACATTAAACCCCATTAACCTCTCATTCAAACCAAAGGAGAGAGATCTCCCTCTCTCTCTATCTCAACCCAAATTCACAGCTCCCCCTTCCTCCACCTGCTAGATCATCTTCCAGCCCCCATTCTGCCCCTCCCACACCTTAGATCACCCTATACCAGACCCCCACACACCCGGGGTCGCCCCCCACACACATCCACCCCATCTCCCACCTCATCTACCCCATTTTCTATATACTAGTGAGCAGCTGCAGTTCTGCAGAACCGCCCCCCCTGTTTCAGCGCCACCCACGACCTCATCCCGGAGCTCCTGGGGGCGTGGCCTACATCGAAGGAAAGGTCTGCGAGTCTTCTTCGCAAGCAAGGTGGAATCATCTCATTCCGACTTCACTACAGTTCGTGGTGCCCCTTCTCGTCCAACTGCGCAACAAGGACCAGAACCTGGACCTGAGCTGCAGTGCAGAAGCTCCAACGGCCACATCTTTCAACTTCTGGAGGCGCCACTTGGCCGAGAGCTGAAGCCACCAGTCTTCCACCACCACCAACAAGCGGCGTCCCTTTCGGCATTAGGAAGTGCCTTTTCCATTTTTTCTCCCTCGGGCGCGCAGACAGTCTGTTTAGGTCCTGCCCCGATAGTGCCTCACGCAACGGACTCCTCCTCACCGCCCCAATATCCTCTGGTGCTGTTCTTGGTTGCTGCTCGAGTAAGACTCATCCACGAACGTCCTCGACTTGCTCTTGCCTCATTCGGACTTCGGGAGCCACCATGGTGACTTCGGCCATCCGCTGCTGCCCCTGGGAACAGTCTGCTTCTGCACGCAAGGGACCTGTTCCATAGCCCGTCCCCGCCGGCGACGACTTCGGGACCACCCACAAAAAATCACAGTCGTACCTGGGTACGTCAGAAACATTTTGGCGTAAGTCTCATCAAGTTCTGAGTCCGGGAGAGCTCATAGCAGCAACTACATCGACACCCTATCTTGCTGCCCAGACCCGGGCAGATTCGGCCGAGTGCTCTGTCGGCGCGATTCGAGAGAATCTCCCCTCCCCGCCTGACTGGCTTAACGCCCCTCCCTGCGTGGAGGTAGTGTTTGCATGTACTACAAATCATCCCCACACCAAGTCCACCCTCCTGCGTGAGGCGTAGTGAATGTTATTATTAAACAGGGATCAAGCTACACCAGCGCAGTGTGCGGGGAACCCACACTTCCCCGCTCGCCCTCGTCTCCGAACGGGGTTAGTTTCTTCAAACCAACCAGGTGAGCTCTAACCTTTGCTCCATTTCCTTCTGGTGCTTGTTCATTTAATATCCGTAGAATCCGCTCCGTTGAGCAAGCGAGAGAGTGTCCGACCCCACGTGCTCCACTTACGAGCGGTCACCGTGGAGTGTGTGAGAGAGGGACCTAGTGCTCCAAGTGGCACCCGGCCAGCCCCTTAATTGTGGGCTTCGTACCTTCGGGAGGGCAACCCTAGCCTTGCTGGCACTCTACCAGCAAGGGTCTTGATCCATCACCTCCCCTTAGCATCATTTAGTCACCCTGGGCTCGTGTGTGTGCGACGGCGAATTGGCCCGATTTGCCAACTGAATTGCTATGTGGTTGTGATTGCGGAATAGGTCCTAAGTTTCTGTTTGCTTGCTGCATACCCCGTGGTCGTTTCACATCAAATTGGTATCAGAACAAGTTCTAGACTTGTCTCTACTAAGTCTTGTCCTAGGGCACGTTGCATTGAGGTCATCCGAACATCCAAACCATGTATCTCACCAGGCACCCCGATGACTACTTCATTATCGGGCCGGAGTTGCCCCGCTTCGATGGGTCCCGAAACCCTCACACATATAGGAAATGGGAGACCTCCATGGATAGATACTTCCACCACTACTACATGACCGAGGAAAGAAAAGTGCGCATCGCCAAGACGACCCTTGGTCCCTTCGGCGAGACAGAATGGAGAAAGCTTGAGATTCGAAGGGGGATTGAGAGACAAGAGCCCATTCACTCATGGGAAGAGATGAAGGTAGAACTTAGGAAGATCCTCATTCCAAAACCTTCCCACTCTTCCAACTCAAGCACCCATAGCCCAATGAGCACTCCCACTCCCCCTTTCCCTCCCCGTCAACCCAAAACCTCTATTAGGACCCAAACCCCACCACCCAAAGGACCCCTAGATTTATTGGAAGAGATAAGGATTGAGATCAGGAAGATCTTCACTCCCCAACCTTCCCACTCCTACCCTGAGAACCATAACCCGAGGAGCACTCCCACTCCTCCTTTCCCCACCACCCAACCCAAAATTCTCCATCAAACCCACACCCCACAAACTTCCAAAAATCCTTCTTCCACCCCTTTCCAAAAGGAACTTAAAGAGGTAACCGAAGACTATGAGGCTCCACTAGATTGGGAAGAGGAATATGAATCACAGTGTCATGAGTTAGGCCGAGAAGTTCCCCTCCCAGGTGGAAGAAGCATCATGGCTCACTCCACCCTCACCACTCAAACCCACGTGGACCCCATGTCCACCCCTCCACCTAGGCCCGTGACAGCCACCATTCCCCAATCCAAAGTCACTCACCCAACCCACCTTCCACTCCCAACCCCAACCCAAGTCCGGCCTCACTCACCACCCCGGGTACACCATGCACCAACCATCATCACCCCACCCCCAATAGACCTTCCCATTCCCTTGAGAGAGGAGACCACAACCATCCACATGGGAGTAGATGCTAGTCCGGAACCCATCCCCATCGTTGAGGAAACCCAAGTTCATATCTATGGTGAGGAAGAATCACAAATATCCCCTTCACATAGCTTGGACCCCCAAGAGCCACAAGCCTTCACAAGTAGCACCGTAATCATAGAGGGGCCCCTAGCTAGATGGCTAAAGGAGAGACCACTTCACCCCATCGTGTCCTATGTTTATCCACCCATGGAGCAAAACCTTCCCATTGTACCCTTATCCACCTATCACACCACAATCCAATCATCCTATCAAGTGAAAACATTAGGGAATCTTCTTAAGGGTATAGTTTGGCAAATGGAGCTAACTGGCATGATGTCTACAATAACCGACCGACCTAGGAGCCTTGACCTCCTACACCTATGTGTCGGATCAATCTCCTCCATTTACACTGTGGGTTGCTACACTAGTGACCTTCTTTTACTCCTCCCTACACCCGACGGGCCCGATGCTATTCACAAACTAGAGTTGCTTATCTCGGGTGGAACATCTAGTCCTCCATTCATGGCCGACCATCCCACCAAAAACTTTGGCCCGATCATATTACCTGGGGAGGAGAGTCCGCCATCCAATGGTTATGAGGACCATAAGGACCTAGAGTTCCTCTCCTTAGGTGACCCTTACCATGACCCCTTCGACCCCTTCCTATGCCCCCCCACCTTACTCTCCGCCAACCTTTTCCCACCCCAACCGACCTTATTAGACCAAACCCACTCCATTTTTCTTGACCCCTTTGACCCCTATGAGCGGAAACTCCCACACCAAGCCATATGCATAGGAGGAACCATTTGGATGAAAATACATGTGCCACTACATTGTGCATCATTTGGTAGGGCTACTAAGCCTAGTCATGTCATACATGTCACGTACACTTTTAGCCCAATGCATGACTGGCTCACATTTGGATGTGCTGGTCCTCCCTCATTCATCATTGATCATATGCACGTTAGGAGCATCTACGGGTGTCCAGGTCCCCCGGCATTCATCACCACCTTATGTAATAGGTTCTCCTACAGATACCAGGGCCCTCCCACCATTGTTATGAAGACTAGGTATGATAGGGCCACTAGTGGATGTCCCGGTCCTCCTAGGTTCATCAAAGTCCATGTGACACCATTGCATGTTAGGTCCACATTTGGTTGTCCGGGCCCTCCCTTCATCGCTAAAGGATCATTCACAACTCTGCATGGTAACATCCGCAAACACACCAACAAAAGCAATAAGGTGTATAAGAAATCGGCCGATTCCCACCGACGCCACCAAGAGTTTCGCGTGGGTGACTTTGTGATGGTGAGAACTGAGAGACCTTTCCCTGGGAATGTCTCAAAACTGAGGCCGCGTGGATCAGGCCCCTTCCAGGTTCTGAGGAGGATCGGCACAACGTGTTGGACCTCCCCGAGGAGTACGGAGTAAGTCCCACATTTAATGTGGCTGACTTGGTTCCATACAGGGGTCCCACGGTGACACCTAGTGAGAATATTGAGCCTGTTCCACTTCTTGAGAGAGTCACCACCCATAAGAGAGTTCCACCAACCCAGAGGGGCCAACGTGAGCAATTGGAGCGGATATTGAATGAACAGGTTACGGCCATCTGGAGCAGAGGGATGGGCACTACCTCGCTTGGTGGAAAGGACCGGCTACCTTTGGTGGACTTGAGAGCAACCTCGCTGTGGCTTCCTCCGCATACGATGGATCTTTACTCGACAGAGTCGAGTTCTCTGCACCCCGGGAGTATGATGGGGACATCGCTTACCACTTCCCACTTCTCCACGGGTCCGGATGATTGCCATTATGTTCAGCCTGATTTCCTAAGTTCAGCTATGTATTTTTATATCTTTCTTGAGTCATTTTGATGTAATTTCCCCTTTGTTTTGAGTCATGTCCCTAGGTCATCATGTTATTTACCTATGTTTGTTAGGCTAGGGGGTCATATGGGCCCAATTAAATGGGCCTAGCCAATGGGCGCCCTCTTCCTTCCCCACCCCCTTGCTTATTTGCTTTTAGCACTTTCTCCAGGGACTTTTTGTAAATGTTGGGATTCCTATAAATAGGACCCCAACTCCACTTGAGTTGAGTAATGAAAGTTTGAATGAATTTTGAGCATTAGTGCACCTCTCTCTCTCTAGCTCTCTCTCTCTTCTTCTCTCTCTCTCTCTAAAGGGGGCGAACCCCATTCTCTCTCCTCCCCACCCCAAATTCGAAAGTCACTCTCTCTCCTCCCTATTCACCTCTAATTAAGACCCCTCCCCCTTCCCCATACCTCCCATTTAAGTCCCCTCCAACCCCTAGGTGGAATCCCTTTCTCCTAGGCACCTCTCCCTCCTCCCAAGCAACCTTTCCCCTTCCCCATACAACCTTTCATTTTCTCAAGGGAGAATCCCTTCTCCCAAGCACCTCTTCCTCTCCCCAACACAACCCTTCTCCTTCCCAAAGCAACATTAAACCCCATTAACCTCTCATTCAAACCAAAGGAGAGAGATCTCCCTCTCTCTCTATCTCAACCCAAATTCGTAGCTCCCCCTTCCTCCACCTGCTAGACCATCTTACAGCCCCCATTCTGCCCCTCCCACACCTTAGATCACCCTATACCAGACCCCCACACACCCGGGGTCGCCCCCCACACACATCCACCCCATCTCCCACCTCATCTACCCCATTTTCTATATACTAGTGAGCAGCTGCAGTTCTGCAGAACCGCCCCCCCTGTTGCAGCGCCGCCCACGACCTCATCACAGAGCTTCTGGGGGCGTGGCCTACATCGACGGAAAGGTCTGCGAGTCTTCTTCGCAATCAAGGTGGAATCATCTCATTCCGACTTCGCTACAGTTCATGGTGCCCCTTCTCGTCCAACTGCGCAACAAGGACCAGAACCTGGACCTGAGCTGCAGTGCAGAAGCTCCCGCGGCCACATCTTTCAACTTCTGGAGGCTCCACTTGGCCGAGAGCTGCAGCCGTGAGTCCTCCACCACCACCAACAAGCGGCGTCCCGTTCGGCATCAGGAAGTGCCTTTTCCATTTTTTCTCCCTCGGGCGCGCAGACAGTCTGTTTAGGTCCTGCCCCGACAGTGCCTCACTCAACAGACTCCTCCTCACCGCCCCGACATCCTCTGGTGCTGTTATTGGTTGCTGCTTGAAGAAGACTCATCCACGAACGTCCTCGACTTGCTCTTGCCTCATTCAGACTTCGGGAGCCACCGTGGTGACTTCGGCCATCCGCTGGTGCCCCTGGGAACAGTCAGCTTCTACACGTAAGGGACCTGTTCCATAGCCCGTCCCCTCCGGCGACGACTTCAGGACTGCCCACAAAAAATCACAGTCGTACCTGGGTACGTCAGAAACATTTTGGCGTAAGTCTCATCAAGTTCTGAGTCTGGGAGAGCTCACAGAGGCAACTACATCGACACCCTATCTTGCTGCCCAGAGCCGGGCAGATTCGGCCGGGTGCTCTGTCGGCGCGATTCGAGCGAATCTCCCCTCCCCGCCTGGCTGGCTTAACGCCCCTCCCTGCGTGGAGGTAGTGTTTGCATGTAATACAAATCATCCCCACCCCAAGTCCACCCTCCTGCGTGAGGCGTAGTGAATGTTATTATTAAACAGGGATCAAGCTACACCGGCGCAGTGTGCGGGGAACCCACACTTCCCCGCTCGCCCTCGTCTCCGAACGGGGTTGGTTTCTTCAAACCAACCAGGTGAGCTCTAACCTTTGCTCCATTTCCTTCTGGTGCTTGTTCATTTAATATCCGTAGAATCCGCTCCGTTGAGCAAGCGAGAGAGTGTCCGACCCCACGTGCTCCACTTACGAGCAGTCACCGTGGAGTGTGTGAGAGAGGGACCTAGTGCTCCAAGTGGCACCCGGCCAGCCCCTTAATTGTGGGCTTCGTACCTTCGGGAGGGCAACCCTAGCCTTGCTGGCACTCTACCAGCAAGGGTCTTGATCCATCACCTCCCCTTAGCATCATTTAGTCACCCCGGGCTCGTGTGTGTGCGACGGCGAATTGGCCCGATCTGCCAACTGAATTGCTATGTGGTTGTGATTGCGGAATAGGTCCTAAGTTTTTGTTTGCTTGCTGCATACCCCGTGGTCGTTTCACATCAAAACAACTAAGACAACATGACGGCAGCTAGACCTAGCCTGTCGCCCACAACTGGGCCAAAGCATTTCCTTGGTAGATCTTTAGAAGAGAGGAAAACATGATTGTCTCGATTGTGACAGGCATATGTCGCAAGGGCGTCAACGACCTGATTAGCTTCTCTGTATACATGAGAGATAGGAATTTCCAAGGACTGAACAACATCCTTGATTTCCCTCCACCATCTCAAACAATGCCAAGAAGGAGATGTCCCCGCCAGAAGGGCTGAAGCCAATTTTGCCGAATCCGTGCGTATTTTAGAGATAATCAATCCATGCTCGGTGGCGAGACGGATGCCATCACACATAGCACGTGTTTCAGCAGTAAGGCTTGTACCAAAGCCATAGTAATGCGTGAAAGCCTATAGAAGAGACCCGCAGCCATCTCTGATACAACCACCTCTGCCGCTATGTCCTAGATTCCCTTTGCTAGCACCATCAACATCTAGTACCAAGCCCCGGATAGAAGGAATCCACCTTTCAAGCTTAATAGAGATAGGAGCCGTTCGCTGATTGAATCCAGAGTTTGCGATGCTTAGACTTAAAATGCACATATGCTCATGTACATGTGCACGAACCTTATGTGAAGGTGCTCAGACTTCATGCTTTGCAAATTTGAAAACATGCACAAACTTCATTACGCATAATTGAGAACATGCACAGACTTCATAAAGGATATGTAAAAATATGCATAGACTTCAACATGCATAGACCCAAGACATGCTTGGACCTTGGTGTGCAGGATGCAAAACATGCACCGACCTAGCGCAGACCGTATGTGCATGAGGCAGAAATGTGCACCGACTGTGTTCACAGTACAACATGAACCTGCACTGACATCGTATGCAATATGTGTCTGTGGACGCACTTTTTATTTAATAATCGTTGGTTATTTGTTTATTGGCGTTTATTAAGTGCGTGGGCGTGTCAGTCACAAAGTGACGATTTATTGTGCGCTCGATCTGACTAATCAGACGATTGTGTGGTTCGTGTCGGGACTGGAACCCGCCGCGCCATGAAGGTCACGACGTCATTTACATCCCCTCAGAGAGGGGAACACCCTTGATTAATCACCGGGAAAAGGGGCCTCATGGCCAGGAAACTATATCGAGAGAAACAAGCCGATAGCGGTCTCGAATCAGTCGGAAAGCTCTATGTCTAGGGAAACAAGCATTCGAAATATGTCGGTCACTCAAGGGACCATTTTGATATTCAGACGAGCGTCCGACTTCAGAGAATCGTGATCATCACGGGGAAAGCTGGAGCATATGTATGCCAGGGTACGGTAAATTTATTGTTTAAAGGGATAGAAGACATTCGGTTGAATCCCGATTAGAGCGGTCAGAAATCAGTGAGTTTATTGGCCCGGTGCAAGGTCGAGTCAGGACCATTCCGGGGGTGCCTCCCGCGGTCCAAACGAGACTTGCGTGGGCATCATTAATATTTTCGGTGCTGAAGGGCAGCGGGAAAGTGTCCCGAGACTATAATCCAAAACAAAGATGTGTGCAGAGATAGCCGGCTATAGGCCTAGGATGTGGGTCAGGCGATGACCATGGTTGGGGTGAACCCGATGTCCACGCGTGACTCACGAAGGTCTTATTGATATTCCCACACGTAGGGTTTGGGGAAGGCGAGAGCCATCTCATTCCATCCAGATTTTGTTGGTCATACACGGACCATTTTTATGTTCGGACAAAGGTCCGTATAGAAAACAAGACGGTGACGGGAGCGGATCCGTGCAAATGTCTGCCGTGAGTACGACAAGTTTAATGCAAGCGCGGGATTAGATCCTGATATATATGTTGGTCGCTAACGGACCATTCGTCATTCGGTAACTTCATGCTTCTTATGCCCCCAGGCCGGGGTGGATTCTGCTTCTTTACTTTTGTGCCCCCATGGCGGGGTGTATTTGCTTCTTGTGCACCCCGGGAGGAGTGTGTTGTTGTTTCCTTTTTATGTCCCCAGGCTGGGGTGCGTTTCTCTTTTTGTGCACCCAATGGCAAGGCATGTGTTCCTTCCTTCGTGTGCCCCCTAGGTCGGGGTGATTTCTTGTTTCGTGTTCCCCATGGCGGGGTATGGTCTTTGCTTCTTATGCCCCCATGGCAGGGTGGATGCATGCTTCATGTGCCCCCATATCGGGGTATATTTCTTCCTCGAATACCCCTGAGCAGGGGTGCACCTCTGTTTCTTCTTATGCCCCCAGGTCGGGGTGGATTCTTTTCATGTGCCCCCCGAAGCCGGGGTGTAACTTTTTCCTTATGTGCCCTCGAGTCGGGGTGGATTCTCTTCGTGTGCCCCTGAGCGGGGTGTATCTTTTATGGCTTCTATGCCCCTGAAGGGGGGAGGGTAGCTTTATTTCACGTGCTCCCGCGAGGTGTGTGTTTTGCTTCTTGTGCACCCAAGGCAGGGTGGGTCTTTCTTCACGTGCCCCTAGATCAGGGTATAACTGTGTTGCTTATCGTGCCCCCAGGCCGGGGTAGATTCTTCTGCTTCTTCGACCCCAGAGTGGGGTATATTTCTCTTTGTATTCCCCTAAGTCGGGGTGTAACCTTTGCTTTATGTGCCCCCGAGTCGGGGTGGATTCTCTTCATGTGCCCCCAGGTCGGGGTGTATTCCTTTGCTTCTTATGCCCTTAAGTCGGGGTATGACTTATGCTTTACGTGCCCCCGAGCCGGGGTGGATTCTCTTCATGTGCCCCCAAGCCGGGGTGTATTCTGCTTCTTACGCACCCCAGGCAGAGTTTTTCTCTTTCTTTGTATGCCCCCATACCGGGGTGTATTTCTTGCTTCTTATGTCGCCATGGCAAGGTATAGTCTTTGCTTCTTGTGCCCCTAGAGCGGGGTAGAGTCTTTGCTTCTTATACCCCATGGCGGGTTAAAGCATTCCCCACAGGGGGCAAGAATTCATTAAGCCACAGTTGCGGCTTATTGGATCTTCTAGCAGCCACTGGAGGGGCCGTTTTATACCAGATAGGGGCAGCAGGAAGGTGGAACGGGCCAGGGCATTGTACCGCAGACTTCGACCCTCCTAGAGTCGGGCGGGATGTCGGCCTTCTTCTCGTTCTCTTGGTCGGCCACGCTTGCCAAAATTTTGTCCTTTCTTTTCTTCTCTTCTTCTTCTCTTTTTTATGTAATAGACCAAGGTGGGTGTGCAGGGGAGCGCTCACCCCCTCAGGGAGGGGATGAGTGGTTCGCTCCACCGCATCAATCCCACAGTGGTAATCTTCGTTCAGCACGGGTCCCGACGGATATGACCGCACAACCTTCTCTCGTCGATTCTTTCTCTTCCCTTTTCGTTCCTTTCTTATTTCTTCTTATCATTTCATTTTTTCCCTCCTATTCTTATATTCTTCTTTTCTTCTATTTTTTGGAAAGGGGGATTTGATTTCCCCTCCTTCTCTTCTTTTCCTCTTCTCTCTTTTTTTTAGCGACCTTCATGATTCTTGAAAGCTGCATATGCCTCGGAGTAGCGTCCTGGAGGCCCTAAAGATAATTACGCCTGGTCCGACTTTTCCCCCCACAGGGCTGGCAAAGACAACACCTGCAATTCATCAAAGCAGACAAACATTGTTTATTAGGAGGCCATGAGGCCCCGAATCCCGGCGAAGAGATGAAGGGTGGTTCCAGTCCCACCAGGCGTGCCAGACTTGTGGACGCACTTTTTATTTAATAATCGTTGGTTATTTGTTTATTGACGTTTATTAAGTGCGTGGGCGTGCCAGTCACAAAGTGACGATTTATTGTGCGCTCGATCTGACTAATCAGACGATTGTGTGGTTCGTGTCGGGACTGGAACCCGCCGCGCCATGAAGGTCACGACGTCATTTACATCCCCTCAGAGAGGGGAACACCCTTGATTAATCACCGGGAAAAGGGGCCTCATGGCCAGGAAACTATATCGAGAGAAACAAGCCGATAGCGGTCTCGAATCAGTCGGAAAGCTCTATGCCTAAGGAAACAAGCATTCGAAATATGTCGGTCACTCAAGGGACCATTTTGATATTCGGACGAGCGTCCGGCTTCAGAGAATCGTGATCATCACGGGGAAAGCTGGAGCATATGTATGCCATGGTACGGCAAATTTATTATTTAAAGGGATAGAAGACATTCGGTTGAATCCCGGTTAGAGCGGTCAGAAATCAGCGAGTTTATTGGCCCGGTGCAAGATCGAGTCAGGACCATTCCAGGGGCGCCTCCCGCCGTCCAAACGAGACTTGCGTGGGCATCATTAATATTTCCGGTGCTGAAGGGCAGCGGGAAAGTGTCCTGAGACTATATTCCAAAACAAAGATGTGTGCAGAGATAGCCGGCTACAGGCCTAGGATGTGGGTCAGGCGATGACCATGGTTGGGGTGAACCCGATGTCCACGCGTGACTCACGAAGGTCTTATTGATATTCCCACACGTAGGGTTTGGGGAAGGCGAGAGCCGTCTCATTCCATCCAGATTTTGTTGGTCATACACAGACCATTTTTATGTTCGGACAAAGGTCCGTATAGAAAACAAGACGGTGACGGGAGCGGATCCGTGCAAATGTCTGCCGTGAGTACGACAAGTTTAATGCAAGCGCGGGATTAGATCCTGATATATATGTCGGTCGCTAACGGACCATTCGTCGTTCGGACGAGAGTCCGCATTTGAAGCGCCGAAGACGATGACAAAGACATACGGATGTCTGTCGTAGGTATGGCAAGTTCAATGTGAGTGCGGGATTAGATCCCGATGAAGACGGGTCAAGCTGATGATCTATTGGCCCAAGGTGGTTGCGGACTATGGCCATATCGGGGTTTCCGAGGACCACGTCTGATGCCACGGGGCGCCATTACTTTCCTCTTCACGCATAGTCTTGGGAAACGAAGGTTCTAAGGTATACGTGCGTGTCGGTCACGGTCGGACCATTCATTGTTCGGACGCGAGTCCACGTTTGAAGCATCAAAGATGATGATAAAACCGTGCAAATGTCTGCCGTAGACACGACAAGTTTAATGTGGGGTTGCGGGATTAGATCCCGGGAGAAGCTGGTCTAGTTAATGAACTATTGGCCCGAGATGTGTTCGGATCATGACCATGTCGGAGGCTCCGAGGTCCACGTCCGATACCACAAGGCATAATTGATTTTCTCTTTGCACCCAGTCCGGGGGTGTGAATTGTTAAGTGTGGAGCCCGAACTCGCCATCGTGCGCCCTCGCACGCGGATCGACCTGCGCGGTCAGGTCACGGGGTTCGAAGGGGGAAACTTTTTTATTAGTTTTATTCATTAGCCTTAAGTCTTTTCTCTCATTTGATTAATCATTTTCTCCCTTTCAGGCATGCCGGTTTAAGAGAGAGGTCAAGGGATGGGCGCGCCAGTTTAGTGAGCAAAGGGGTGCGCGTCGGTTTAGTGAGCAAAGGGGTGCGCGCCGGTTAATGGAGTAAAGGGGTGCGCGCCGGTTAAGTGTGCAAAGGGGTGCGCGCCGGTTAATGGAGCAAAGGGGTGCGCACCGGTTAATGGAGCCCAAGGGGGGGCGCGTCGGTTTAGGGCAATGAACAGTATAGCGCGCCGGTTTGAGCTCCGAAATTCCGAAGTGGATTTGAGTGTGGAGCTAATCCGGCGCAGGGGGGGGGGTAGCGCGCCGGATTAGCCCACGCCGGATTAAGGGGCGCCAGGTTAAGCTCCTGCGAGGTTTTATGAGATTTTCTTCCATTCTTTTGTGCTCTGTTTCTTCTTTCTTTCACCCGTGGGTTGATTTGTTGATTAGTTTGTTCGTCCAATTGATGGATTAACTTTGTGGAGAGGAGATTTAAGTATTTTGATTGTTTATTAAGGTGAATTAGCATGAAGATTCAAGTGCTTCGTTAGAAGAGTTTGTTGTGCAGGGTAGTTCAGTTCGATGCAGAGGCTTCAAGCGTAGGTTGCTCTGGCCCTCGGAGAGTTCAGTTTGATTCGTTTGTTCCTGGCAAAAAAAATGGGCAGCACCTCCCCCGGACTGAGGCTTGCCATAGACAAATAGGGGAACACCAAACGGAGCAAAGCTCCGGGGTGAACCTCAAAACACGGAGTAAAGCCTCCATTAACCCATAAGTGCATGTGGAGACTCGAGGACAAGCCTCCAAGAGTTCCAACAACTCAGGGTGATGATCTCGTAGGCGGGACGGGTGTATGCCATAAGAGGCCATGAATATTCATCCATTCGATGGGTTCCTCTGAGGTCCGTGCCACGGAGAGGCAGGTCTCCAAGGTCCCTGGATGATAAGAAAACCGAGAGAAAGGGGAGCAGAGGCTAAACAAAGAACATCGCGCTTGCAAGAGGACTTTTCTTTTTATTCATCCACACAAACGGGGGAAGGTTCTAATGCAGAGGGGGTTCATCTGGAGATAAAAGAATGAAATACATTGCAATGGGGGGAGAGAATACATTGACGGAGGAGGGGAAGAGAGCACATGCTCTTTCCCCTCCGACTCACCTCTCACCCTCACTCTTTTCTCTCTTCCTTCTTCACCTTGCCGGTGCTGGGGGACCAAGCTTCTTCTTCTCTTCGGGTGGCCCTCTCCTCTCTTTTTCAATCGCTCATCGGGGGGTGCTAGCTTCTCTCCCCTTCTTCTTCAACTTCCTCTCTCTGCCTTCGAGCTCCCTTTTATATAATGGCTTGCCTGGGAGCACTCTTGCCACTTCCACCTCATCCGCAACGAAGTCGGGAGTTGACTCGATGCACTGGACGATGCTGGTTCGCGCCGTACGCTGTCGTTCATCCGAGGATGGGATATTCATAGATTTGTCGGGTGATCTGCTGCTACTGCTGCCACCGTCGATGCATGCCTTCGCCACTGTGCTGTCGAACGGATGTGGAAACACGGCTTCAGATCATTGAATGCCCATAGAGACAGAGCTTCAGAGCATTGAATGCCCTCTAGGCACCAGGCTAATGCGAAAATAGGGTATCGGCTGGCGGATGGGATGTTATTTGAGTTAAACCGGCGTGGTGTTGAGCGCGCCAGATTAACAACATAGAAAGGGGCATGCCGGACTAGCATCAGCAAGGGGCGCGCCGGAATAAGCATATGCAAGGGGCATGCCGGATTAAGCATAAGCAAGTGGGCGCGCCGGTTTAAGGCCAAGCAAGGGCGCGCCGGTTTAAGTGCAGGCTACGCCGATTTAGAATTCATCTTGGCTTCGTGGCTATTCAGACGGACGCTTGTCCTCCCGTGCTGCTTTAGCTATAATGCACCGCCTCCGGGGTGTTTAGTTCGGGGCCTCTAAATCCCGATTCTGAGCTTTGAGTGATCTCCGGCGCGTGCCGAACATGTGTGCGAATTCTTGAGTTTCTTTTGATTCGGCCTTCGGCAATGCCGACTGGAGAGCGGGGGCCATCTCTTTAGCACGAGGGGCTTCTTTGTTGGGCGGCGGAGCACCGGGTAGGTATTCATCCTTCTTGGAGGAAGCATAGGGTTTATTCAGCCTTCCCATCTTTGACTCACTCTTGAGTGCTAAGACGTGCATGCTATATGATCATCATCATTTTTTTTGACGTCCACAAATGCCCCCCGCTCGTGGGTGGCGCAAACGAGGGACGAGTGCACGGGGCCCGCGAGTGTAGAGCTCTTCGACAGGATGTCTGTTCTTCCAAGCCAGTGGGATGCTGGTCCGGTGCAAATTCACGGGAAAGCGCTCACTCCTTCAGCGAAGGGATGAGGGGATCGCTTCACCGCATATGCACGCGGACTGAGATGTCAGAGTGGAGGTTTAGTCATCGGTATGGGGTGAATACCGAAGCAAGAACGATGGGTCTATGCGTCGTCTTAGGCAGGAGGCCTAAAATGACTTAGATGAGGATAATCCCAAGGGGGAGTTGGTGACTCGTGCTGGGTCCAGGAGAATTGTTCACTCATCCACTCAGATGGGAGGTCCAAGCCGAAGGCTTATGAAAGGGCTCCGATGGAGTGAAAAGGATTTTATGCACTCCGGTGGAAAGTTCGAAGCGAAGGGTTTATTTGTTGGTGTCGACATGGTGTCGAGAGCTGACGTGGTCTATTTATCGGCACGGGGTGAGTGCCAAGGCAGGGGTCTTTCATTCATTGACTTGGACGGATGGTCCGAGCCAAGCAAAGAGGTTCTTTTTGTTCATCGACTTGGACGTAAGGTC
Source organism: Amorphophallus konjac (assembly GCA_022559845.1). NCBI lineage: Eukaryota > Viridiplantae > Streptophyta > Magnoliopsida > Alismatales > Araceae > Amorphophallus > Amorphophallus konjac. The sequence goes on from CM040121.1 coordinate 159,575,002, forward strand.
CGAGCCAAGTAAGAAAGTTCTTCTCTTCTTTTTTTTATTCATTGACTTGGACGGAAGGTCCGAGCCAAGCAAGGAGGTTCTTTTTGTTCATCAACTTGGACGGAAGGTCCGAGCAAAGCAAGGAGGTTCTTTTTTGTTCATCGACTTGGACGTAAGGTCCGAGCCAAGCAAGAAAGTTCTTCTCTTATTTTTTTTTATTCATTAACTTGGACGGAAGGTCCGAGCAAAGCAAGGAGGCTCTTTCTCTTTTTCTTTCTTATTCATTGGCTTGGACGGAAGGTCCGAGCCAAGCAAAGGATGTTCTTTTTGTTCATCAACTTGGACGGAAGGTCCAAGCCACGGGTTTGTTTATCGGTAGGATAGGGAATTGGAGATGGACGTGGTTTATTCAGTGACACGGGTTTAGTGCAAAAGCAAGAGTCTTTTGTTCATTGACTTGGACGGAAAGCCCAAGCCAAGCAAAGAGGTTCCTTTTATTCATCAACTTGGACGAAAAGCCCGAGCCAAGCAAAGGCATTCTTTTTGTTCATCGACTTGGACGGAAGGTCCAAGCCAAGGGTTCATTCATCGGTGGGACTGGGAGTGGTAATATTGAGGTGGTCTATTCATTGACAAGGGGTGAGTACAAAAGCAAGGGTCTTTTATTCATGGCTTTAGACGGAAGGTCTGGGCCACACGTTTGTTCATCGATGCCGACAGGAAGTCGGAGACCGACATGATTTGTTTGTCTCTTCTCTCTTCATTAGTGCCGACAGGGTGTCGGGAACCTAACGTGGTATGTTGGTCTCTTCTTCTCTTCATCAGTGCCGACAGGGCGTCGGGAGCTGAGGTAGTTTGTTCTTCTCTTCTTCTCTTCATCAGTGCCGACGGGGTGTCGGGAACTGACATGATTTGTTTGTCTCTTCTTCTCTTCATCAGTGCCGATGGGGTGCCGGGAGCTGATATGGTTTGTTTGTCTCTTCTTCTCCTTATCAGTGCCGACAGGGTGTCGGGAACTAACATGGTTTATTTGTCTCTTCTTCTCTTCATCAGTGCCGACAGGGTGTCGGGAACTGACATGGTTCATTTGTCTCTTCTTCTCTTCATCAGTGCCGACAGACATCGGGAGCTGACATAGTTTGTTGGTCTCTTTGCCCCTTCGTCAGTGCTGACAGGGTGTCGGGAACTGACATGATTTGTTGGTCTCTTTGTCTCTTCGTCAGTGCCGACAGGGTGCCGGGAGCTGACATGGTTTGTTGGTCTCTTTGTCTCTTCATCAGTACCGACAGGGTGTCGAGAACTGACATGGTTTGTTGGTCTCTTTGTCTCTTCATCAGTGCCGATAGGGTGTCAGGAACTGACATGATTTGTTGTCCCTTTGTCTCTTCGTCAGCGCTGACAGGGTGCCAGAAGCTGACCTGGTTTGTTGATCTCTTCGTCAGTGCCGACGGGGTGTCGGGAACTGATTTGGTCTGTTGTCCCTTTGTCTCTTCGTCAGCGCCGACAGGGTGCCGGAAGCTGAACTGGTTTGTTGATCTCTTTGTCTCTTCGTCAGTGCCGACAAGATGCCGGGAGCTGACCTGGTTTGTTGGTCTCTTTGTCTCTTCGTCAGTGCCGACAAGGTGCCGGGAGCTGACCTGGTTTGTTGGTCTCTTTGTCTCTTCGTCAGTGCCAATAGGGTGTCGGGAGCTGACCTGGTTTGTTGGTCTCTTTATCTCTTCGTCAGTGCCGACAGGGTGTCGGGCGCTGACCTGGTTTGTTGGTCTCTTTGTCTCTTCGTCAGTGCCGACAAGGTGCCGGGAGCTGACCTGGTTTGTTGGTCTCTTTGTCTCTTCGTCAGTGCCGATAAGGTGCCGGGAGCTGACCTGGTTTGTTGGTCTCTTTGTCTCTTCGTCAGTGTCGACAGGGTGTCGGGAGCTGACCTGGTTTGTTGGTCTCTTTGTCTCTTCGTCAGTGCCGACAGGGTGCCGGGCGCTGACCTGGTTTGTTGGTCTCTTTGTCTCTTCGTTAGTGCCGACAAGGTGCCGGGAGCTGACCTGGTTTGTTGGTCTCTTTGTCTCTTCGTCAGTGCCGACAGGGTGTCGGGAGCTGACATGGTTTGTTGGTCTCTTTGTCTCTTCGTCAGTGCCTGATAGGGTGCCGGGAGCTGACCTGGTTTGTTGGTCTCTTTGTCTCTTCGTCAGTGCCGACAGGGTGTCGGGAGCTGACCTGATTTGTTGGTCTCTTTGCTTCTTCGTCAGCGCCGACAGGGTGCCGGGAGCTGACGTAGTTTGTTGGGTCTATTTATCTCTTTTCTTTCTTTTCTTCTCTCTTTTCTCTTCTTCTCTTCTTTCTCTTCTCTTCATTTTTTGTCATCATTTTTTCTCTCTTTTTTTCTCTTTTTCTTTTCTCTTCTCTGTTTCCTTCTTCTTCTCTTCTTCCCTTCTCTTTTCCCCTCTTCTCTCTTTTTTTTTTTGAAGAACTCCAAGTGGCTGCTGGCGTGGATGCCAATAATATAAGAGCTGTCGGCGCAGGGGCCAACAGGGGAGGCCAAAACAGCCAAGGCTGGAAGTGGGCTTCAAGAGCCTAAATTGTGAAAGGCGAGCCACGAGGGCAGAGAGAAGGGTTCATTGATTCAACAGGGGTATTCGTCGCCTGAAGGGACGGAGAGAAGAGTTTGTTGACTCAAAAGCGCCGGGGATTCCGGTTATGAAACCCGGACTCGGGAAAGTGGGCCGCAAGGGCCGGAGTTGGTGTTACAGAAGTAGGCCGTGAAGGCTGAAATCGGGGAAGCAGGCTACGAGAGCCGGAGTGAAGGGAGATTAACGGGCCGCTAGGGCAAGAGGCAGGCCATGGGGAGGCCAAGATTGGGCTCTACGAGCCAGAGCTGGGAAAGTAGGCCTCGACGGTCGAATTTAGGTTTATTGTATGCACACATTTTTATTATTTATTTATTTTTATTTTATCATTAATTTATTATTTTTATTATATATTTATTATTTTTTATCATTATTATTTTTTCATTCAAGCATGCAAGCATTCAATAGCAGGCATAACATAAATATAAGTAAGGTAGCTCCCTCGATAGGGGATGGGATAGGGACATCGCCCATAATTCGTAGATGCGTGCGGGCCGCGAGGCACAATTGAGGGGTGGTGCACCCGTCAAGAGGATATCGCATGTCTTGCATGCATAGCCTAAATTCACGCATTTCACCTGAGGCAATTCTCTGTAGCGTGGCAGTGCAAATGTGTGAGCAAAGAGCCATAACCGTAGGGATATGCAGGTTTTCCTAGTGACACTCGAGGATCACTCTAGCGCCTACACATTAGTTTTAGGCTTTCGACTTTCGGTAGCTTCACATAGCCCCCATCTGTTTATTTTGGTAGCGGATTTCACCGTTCGACGCGTGTCTCCTCATGTGTCTCAATGGGGATTCCCGGCTACTAGGATTCATCCTTATTATAATTCTATTACGGATTCCACCGTTTGACGTGAGTCTCCTCATGTATCTCAATGGGGATTCCCGGCTACTAGGATTCGTCCTTATTATAATTCACTTCACCATTTCGCGCGAGTCTCCTCATGTGTCTCAATGGGGATTCCCGGCTACTCGGATTCACGTGCCCCTCTATTTTTTTTCTTTTTTTTTTTTTACAGTGGGGGTAGGCAGCTTTTTCCTCACGATTACCTTTCACGCGAGTGCAGGAATTCAAGTCTCCGTAGAGTGCTAAGAAGAAATTCGGGCAATCCCTATAGTCGAAGGCTATTGAACACATTAAGTGCTAAGTGTGGGAGCGTTGTCTCAGGTTTATTTTATGAGTTGGGCTTAGCGGTTCAGCCATGACTCTTCCCCTTGACGTGTGCACCTGCCATAATTGGGTTCCCATCGAGCATATGCCGTGACGCGCGCGCACCCGGAATCAGGGTGATATTATTTAGCAAGGAAACACGGTCCTAGAAAATTCCAAGGAGGTGTATTATTCTATATTAAGCAAACATGCAAGCAGGGCAATCATGCATTCTCTTTTTTTTCTTTTTTTGTGTGTGTGTTTGTTTTGTTGTTTTTTTTTGTTATTTTGTTGTTTTGTTGTTTTTGTTGTTGTTGTTGTTGTTTCTTTTTTTTTTTTGCATAGGAAAATATTATTGTTACGTATATGTGTAGTGGTGGTAAAGGTATTAGGGAGGCAGACCGCAAAAGGGCTGAGAGGATATTAGGGAAGCGGGCTGCAGGAGCCGAAGTTATGGGATGCGGGCCGCGAAGGCCGAATTCTGGGAAGCAGGCTACGAGAGCCAGACTTGGGAAGCAGGTCACGAAGGCCAAAGGTAAGCATGCTGCAAGAGCCAAAGCTGGGAAGCAGGTTATGAAAGCCGAGGGGAAGCAGGCTACGAGAGCCAGAATTAGGAAGCGGGCCACGAAGGCCAAAGGTAAGCAGGCTGCCAGAGCCAGAATTGGGAAGCAGGCTATAAACGCCGAAGGGAAGCAGGCTGCAGGAGCCGAAATTATGGGAAGTGGGCCATGAAGGCCAAAGGTAAGCAGGCTGCCAGAGCCAAAACTGGGAAGCAGGCTATGAAAGCCAGGATCTGGGAGGTCTTTGTCGGTTTAACGTCCCGTCGGCAGAAGGTCTAGTCAGTTTAACGCCCCGTCGGCGGAAGGTTTAGTCAGTTTAACGCCCCATCGGCGGAAGGTTTAGCTGGTTCCTGTTTGTTGGATGGCTGGAGGTCGGAGGTCAAAGTTTGCCTCGTGACCCTTGTTTCTCTTCTTCTCTTCTTCTTTTGTAGGGAGGCAGGTACGAAGACCATGTTCGCCTCCTGTCTCTTTTTCTCTTCTCTCCTTCTTTCGTAGAGAGGCAGGTGCGAAGACCATGTTCGCCTCATGTGTCTTTTCTTTCTTTTCTTCTCTTCTTTTTGTGTGGTGAGGCGGGCTCGAGGACCACGTCTGCCTCATGTGTCTTTTCTTCTTCTTCTTTTGTGTGACGAGGCGGGCTCGAGGGCCACGTCTGTCTCATATGTCTCTTCTTTCCTTTTCTTCTCTTCTTTTTATTTGGTGAGGCGGGCTCGAGGGCCACGTCTGCCTCATGTCTCTTTTTTTTCTTCTTCTTTTGTGGAGAGGCCGGTGCAAGGACCATGTGTGCCTCATGTCTCTTTTTCTTCTCTTCTTTTTGTGTGATGAGGCGGGCTCGAGGGCCACGCCTGCTTCATGTGTCTTTTCTTTCCTTTTCTTCTCTTCTTTTTGTTTGGTGAGGCGGGCTCGAGGGCCACGTCTGCCTCAAGTCTCTTCTTTTCTTCTTCTTTTGTGGAGAGGCCGGTGCAAGGACCATGTGTGCCTCATGTCTCTTTTTCTTCTCTTCTTTTTGTGTGATGAGGCGGGCTCGAGGACCACGTCTGCCTCATGTCTCTTCTTTTCTTCTTCTTTTGTGTGAAGAGGCGGGTGCAAAGATCATGCTTGCCTCATGGTTGTTCTCTTTCTTCTTCTCTTCTCCCTTTTTTTGTGTGGAGCGGCGGGTACAAAGATCATGTTCGCCTTGTGTGTCTTTTCTTTCTTTTCTTCTCTTCTTCTTTTGTGTAAAGAAGCGGGTTCAATGACTACGTTTGCCTCATGACTGTTCTTTCTCTTCTTCTCTTCTTCTTTTACGGAGAGGCGGGTACAAAGACCATGTTTGCCTTACGTCTCTTTTTTTCCCTTCTTCTCTTCTTCTTTTGTAGAGAGGCAGGTGCAAAGACCATGTTTACCTCATGACTCTTCATTTTGTTCTGCTATTCCTTTCTCATTGATGCCCCCAGACTGGGGTGTGTTCTTTTAACGTGCCCCCAGGTTGGAGTGTAGCTTTTCTTCATTTGCCCCCTAGGCCGGGGGGTAGGCCTCTTTGCTTTTGTGCCCCCAGGTGGGGGTGTATTCTTTTTGGCTTCTATGCCCCTAGGCGGGGTATATTTCTCTTCACGTGCCCCTAGACTCGGGGTGTGTTCTTCATTTCTTGTGCACCCAAGGTAGGATGGGTTTCTTTTTTATGTACCCCTGAGTCAGGGTGTAACTTCATGCTTCTTATGCCCCCAGGCCGGGGTGGATTCTACTTCTTTACTTTTGTGCCCCCATGGCGGGGTGTATTTGCTTCTTGTGCACCCCGGGCGGAGTGTGTTGTTGTTTCCTTTTTATGCCCCCAGGCCGGGGTGTGTTTCTCTTTTTGTGCACCCAATGGCAAGGCATGTGTTCCTTCCTTCGTGTGCCCCCTTGGTCGGGGTGATTTCTTGTTTCGTGTTCCCCATGGCGGGGTATGGTCTTTGCTTCTTATGCCCCCATGGCAGGGTGGATGCATGCTTCATGTGCCCCCATATCGGGGTATATTTCTTCCTCGAATACCCCTGAGCAGGGGTTCACCTCTGTTTCTTCTTATGCCCCCAGGTCGGGCTGGATTCTTTTCATGTGCCCCCCAAAGCCGGGGTGTAACTTTTTCCTTACGTGCCCCCGAGTCGGGGTGGATTCTCTTCGTGTGCCCCTGAGCGGGGTGTATCTTTTATGGCTTCTATGCCCCTGAAGGGGGGAGGGTAGCTTTATTTCACGTGCTCCCGCGAGGTGTGTGTTTTGCTTCTTGTGCACCCAAGGCAGGGTGGGTCTTTCTTCACGTGCCCCTAGATCAGGGTATAACTGTGTTGTTTATCGTGCCCCCAGGCCGGGGTAGATTCTTATGCTTCTTCGACCCCAGAGTGGGGTATATTTCTCTTTGTATTCCCCTAAGTCGGGGTGTAACCTTTGCTTTATGTGCCCCCGAGTCGGGGTGGATTCTCTTCATGTGCCCCCAGGTCGGGGTGTATTACTTTGCTTCTTATGCCTTTAAGTCGGGGTATGACTTATGCTTTACGTGCCCCCGAGCCGGGGTGGATTCTCTTCATGTGCCCCCAAGCCGGGGTATATTCTGCTTCTTACGCACCCCAGGCGGAGTTTGTCTCTTTCTTTGTATGCCCCCATGCCGGGGTGTATTTCTTGCTTCTTATGTCGCCATGGCGAGGTATAGTCTTTGCTTCTTGTGCCCCTAGAGCGGGGTAGAGTCTTTGCTTCTTATACCCCATGGCGGGTTAAAGCATTCCCCACAGGGGGCAAGAATTCATTAAGCCACAGTTGCGGCTTATTGGATCTTCTAGCAGCCACTGGAGGGGCCGTTTTATACCAGATAGGGGCAGCAGGAAGGTGGAACGGGCCAGGGCATTGTACCGCAGACTTCGACCCTCCTAGAGTCGGGCGGGATGTCGGCCTTCTTCTCGTTCTCTTGGTCGGCCACGCTTGCCAAAATTTTGTCCTTTCTTTTCTTCTCTTCTTCTTCTCTTTTTTATGTAATAGACCAAGGTGGGTGTGCAGGAGAGCGCTCACCCCCTCAGGGAGGGGATGAGTGGTTCGCTCCACCGCATCAATCCCACAGTGGTAATCTTCGTTCAGCACGGGTCCCGACGGATATGACCGCACAACCTTCTCTCGTCGATTCTTTCTCTTCCCTTTTCGTTCCTTTCTTATTTCTTCTTATCATTTCATTTTTTTCCCTTCTATTCTTATATTCTTCTTTTCTTCTTTTTTTTGGAAAGGGGGATTTGATTTCCCATCCCTCTCTTCTTTTCCTCTTCTCTCTTTTTTTTAGCGGCCTTCATGATTCTTGAAAGCTGCATATGCCTCGGAGTAGCGTCCTGGAGGCCCTAAAGATAATTACGCATGGTCCGACTTTTCCCCCCACAGGGCTGGCGAAGACAACACCTGCAATTCATCAAAGCAGACAAACATTGTTTATTAGGAGGCCATGAGGCCCCGAATCCCGGCGAAGAGATGAAGGGTGGTTCCAGTCCCACCGGGCGTGCCAGACTTGTGGACGCACTTTTTATTTAATAATCGTTGGTTATTTGTTTATTGGCGTTTATTAAGTGCGTGGGCGTGCCAGTCACAAAGTGACGATTTATTGTGCGCTTGATCTGACTAATCAGACGATTGTGTGGTTCGTGTCGGGACTGGAACCCGCCGCGCCATGAAGGTCACGACGTCATTTACATCCCCTCAGAGAGGGGAACACCCTTGATTAATCACCGGGAAAAGGGGCCTCATGGCCAGGAAACTATATCGAGAGAAACAAGCCGATAGCGGTCTCGAATCAGTCGGAAAGCTCTATGCCTAAGGAAACAAGCATTCGAAATATGTCGGTCACTGTGGACGCGGATTTTTTCGTCATCGCCATCCATGTGTGTGGATGAGGATATGATGTCTTTGTTTATTTATTTAATTTGGTTTATTGGGTTGATTGGTTGTTTATTGATTTATTGGTTTATCTATTTATCGGTTCATTGGCGTGCCAGTCACCGAAGTGACAATTTTATTGTGCGCTCGATCTGACATGGTCAGTCGATTGTGAATGATCGTGTCTGGACTAGAAGTCCGTCATACCCTGAACGCTATGACGTTAATTACGTCCTCCCTAAGGAAGACAACCCTTGATTAAATGCTAGAGGTAGGAGGAAGACAGCGGTAAAGCCGTATGCTCAAAGGAGACAAAATTCATCTGTTTGCAAGACGTTAAATGTATTCGGACAAAGCAGGGGTTTGTTGATTACGGGGACAAATCCGACGGCATATTCCCACCATCTTGGATGATGCCAAGTGGGGAATAGGAAACCACCCATGCAGTGGCAAAGTGGGAACCGTAAAGGATCGGGCATAATTGACCCGGAGTCCGAATAGGGACCGGCATGCCATGGCACGCCCCATATGGGTGCGGTAGCACGTTTATATCCCCCCTTCGAGGGGACCATCGGAGGGCATACAAAGGCATGACTCCGTGGGCCGACGGGGTTGAGAGATAATATCACAGTGACCTGGCCAGGTGTGTGTGAATTTCGGCAGCATGTCCCCTTGACTTGGATTGTGCCAAGAGAAGATAGGTCATCACCCACGGAATGCCGGGATGACAACCGAATGAGGATGGGCACCGGTCCCCGGGACATCGCTTGCCTCTGTTTCATCGGTCAATATCCCCTTGAAACCCTTCAGAACGCATGTAACAACATGGCCCTTTAGGTTCATAAGGGTGGAATCCGGATCGGGAATGAGGGCTGTAGGGGAGGGAGGTCCTCCCCATTACTGTATCTTCTCAGATCATTCATGACGGTCTCATGGCAGTGGGGAGAAAGTCCCCTGACTGGGCTTCATTGGGCCAAGAAGAGGGGTCTCGGCATGGCTTACTGGTTGGCCAAGGGGGGTTCTCTGCGTGGCTTCTTGGTTGGCCAAGGGGAGCTCTCGGCGTGGCTTTAGTGGTTGGCCAATGGGGTCTCGGCGTGGTTTTATTGGCTTGAAGAGGGTCTCGGCCAGGGGTTTGATCGGCCAAAGGGGTTCTCGGCCAGGGATTTGATCAGCCAGAAAGGGGGTTCTCGGCTAGGGTTTTGGTCAGTCAAAGAAGGGGGGGCTCTCGGCCTAGACATTTGGTTGGCCAAGGGGGGCTCTCGGCCTGGGCATTTGGTGGATGGAGGGAGCTCTCGGCACAAGGCTTCCCGGCGCGCTCATGGCCGCGCCGGGAGCCTAGCGCCGGGAGGCTGTGGGCTGTGGGTGCTTCACAAAAGGACTTGTCGTTTAGCTGAAAGGAGGGGAAGGCCTCTCGGCCTTATGGTTCTCGGCGGGGAAACTCGCACGCCGAGAAGATGAATATGCAGAAGGATTTCAGGGTTTCAGAGCTCAAAAACGATGCTCTGTTTCTGGGATTTCTGGGTTTTATGGCTCAGATCGAGGCCGAATCGGGGGAGTATGAGGAGATTCCACGAACACCTCTGCTGGAAGGATGCCAAGGGATCTGAAAGGCCAGATCATCAGGAGGAGGAGAGACCATCATCGGGACTGAGTAGCCTTTATCTGTATACTGCCAGACGTCTGGGGGAGTCAAGAGATGGCTGTCTCTGATCCCCCGGACTAGCATGGTATCATCTGGGAAGCAGATCTGCAACGAGAGAACCCTTGATGCTGAGACCTCAGACCCTAATCATTCAACGATTGGAATGGGGATCCAGGGTAGCATTCGTCTACGGGTTCAAATGCATCATTTATAGCCGGCGGGCCAGGGAACCAAGAGATTGATGTCTCTGGTTCCCGGACAGCACAAGGGGCTTGAGGAACAGACTCAAATACATACGGAGGGCATGCTATTGAAGCGGGAAGAAAGAAGAGAATAGAACCCAGCAACCCATTGAACAAGGGTGGGGGTTCTACCTTCATCCCCGTTCGAAGAACAGACCTGACTCCGAAGCCTGAGTCATTTCGCCCATGGGGCATTCATACAAACAGTATGCATACATATGGAGACAAAAGAAGATAGTATTGCCTAAAATCCATCACGGCCATTGCATTTACTTCATCTCACCATCATTTACATCGAGAAACATAGAGGGGAGGAACAGGGAAAGAATCGTATGAATAATCTAAACATCAAGACTTCGACTATTACATACGGAGAATCAGTAAAAAGAAGAAAAAGAAACATCGAACATGGGGGGGGAGGGTGGAGCATTGACTCCTCTCCCTCCCCCTATCAGCCCACCTGGAGCCCTTCTTCTTTCCTTTCTTCTGCTTCTTCTTCGACGGAGACTCTCTCCCTCTCTTTTCCTTTCTCTTTCTCTTTCTGGCTATCTGTTCGCTCTTTTCTTCTTCGTCTCTTTCTTCTTTTCTTTTCTGTCTATCCTCTTTCTTGCTATCTCGCTGCTTCTCTCTTCGAAGGGAGGGGGTTTTATAACCCTTTTCCCTTTTCCTTCTCGGCAGGCATCTTCACGGCGCGCTTGAGGCAGGCTTCCCGGCGCGCTCAAATTTGATCTCTCGGCGCCAGTATCTGGGCTTCGACATGGGCTTTCGGCGCCACCTTCATATAGGCCCACTTGGGGTTTCTTTAAATGTATCATCATCCCAAAGGGTCTATCATCTATGAAATATCTTGTATTGAAATCGCGATTGCAATCTCCATCAGTTCGCAGACAGGGTTTTATCAGTCCGTAGACAGGGGTTTCATCAGTCCGCAGACAGGGTTTTATCAGTCCGTAGATAGGGATTTCATCAGTCCGTAGACAGGGGTTTCATCAGTCCGCAGACAGGGTTTTATCAGTCCGTAGACAGGGATTTCATCAGTCCGTAGACAGGGGTTTCATCAGTCCGCAGATAGGGTTTTATCAGTCCGTAGACAGGGTTTCATCAGTCCGTAGACAGGGTTTCATCAGTCCGTAGACAGGGGTTTCATCAGTCCGTAGACAGGGGTTTTATCAGGATTGTCATCTGAACGGTGACAAAGTCGGGTATCATCTTATCAATATCGTCACTCTAATGGTGACGAGCTCGGACATCAGCTTTAGTCTCGGAAGACCTCAGCCGAGTGTATAATCTGTGTAGACGATTCTTCTTCTGCTCTATCTTTTCAGGGGCCTTTACCATCTTCATCTGCCGGTGCCGGCTTCATCTTTATCTCATATTACTTCCGTCAGTAAGCCGACATCTGACTTACCCTGACATATCATCTGTGACTTCTTGGACGAAGCAGTAGTACAGCTGGAAGGTCTCATTAGTCGAGTGACTGCTGCTTTATCAGTGCTGCCGTCTGAGTGACATTGGCACCGGGCATCGGCTTTGGCCGACAAGGGCTTTAGCCGGGTGAAAGGTTGATAAGCTTCATCATTAGTCTTTCACTGTTGGTCAGACCCTCTTTTCAATTATACTTCCACCCTTGTTCATTTTCCAGGTGTCAACAAATGCCCCCCACCTGCGGGCGGCGTAAGCGCAGAATAAGCGCCACGGGGGTTGCAGGTGTCTTTTACTATTGGAGGGTATCTTCCTCAATTTGTCTTCAATTCAGTTCTCAGACCTGATCATCTCGCTGTAACAGTATTCTGCACATCGATGTTTCTTCTCTTCATATTTTCTGTCATTATTTTCAGCATTTGGGGCTTTTCGGCCTGCAGGACCTCCCGGCGCGAAGCTTCTCGGCGCGAGGGGCTCTCGGCGCGGCCTGGTCGGCTGGGCTCTCGGCCTGGACCCTCTCGGCGCGCCCTGGCGCAGGGGGTCTCGGCCTGGGATTTTCTCGGCCTGGGGGCCTTCTCGGCGCGCCCTGGCCGCAGAGGGGCCTCGGCCTGGGGGCTTCTCGGCCTGGGGGCTTCTCGGCGCGCCTTCTGGCCGCCGGGGGCTCTCGGCCTTGAGGTTCTCGGCGCGCGTTTCACCGCGCCGAGAACCTGGTCGCCTGGGCCCCTATTTAGGGCGCCGACGGCCTATTTTTCTTCATTCTTCACCATTCTTTCTCTTTCTTCAGTTTTTTTCCATTTCCTCTCTTCGGCGCGAGCCGTCTTCATCCTCTCGGCGGTGGCCGCGAGTCCTTCCGTCCTGGGTGACGTGTTTTGGGGATTCAATCCCTTCGCTTCCGGGATCACCCCCTCTTGGTTGGTGACTCCCTATTCTTTTGGGCAGATTCCGAATAAGGGGAGATGCTGCCGAAATTTTTATAGAATCTCATGCTGCAATTCTTATAAGACCGACTTTTAATCCACATTTCTTCTTTTGTTTACAGATATAGCAATGGCTTCTGGCTCTGCTGCTGCATCTTCTGGAGCTGCTGGAGCTAGTTCATCGGCCCAGCCAGACATATCTCGGGCCACAGTGAATTGGTTGAACGTGCACAGCTTGGATCATGGATATGATAGAATAGCTTCAGTTGATGAATCATCTGATTCTGAAACTGACACAGTGTCGACGGCCCGGGTATACTCCACGGCGACCGAGACATGCTTCAGGCGGGATAATAACTACCGGCCAGACTTCCCGAAGGATCGCCACTTGATGCCGTTCATCCGGACCTTCACAGTGGGTGGCTTGCGAGATTATCGGATAGCTCGCGTAGTTGAAGCTGCCATCCTTGCCGAGCGAGATAGCCTGAAGGAATCAGTGTATCGCAGCAAGGCCATATATCTTCCTGGGGAGAAGCGGGACTGGGATGCAGTCCTTGGAATATCGGAGCTAGAACCGGAGAAGAAGATGCTTACCCGGGCACCGGAATTTACACCTGCTCGGTGGGACAATGCTGGCGGCCGAGTTAATAGGGAGAAGCCCGGCTATGGTATGTTCTTGGCACCTATAAAGTGGGGATATCGCGAAGAGCCGTTCGTGCTAAATTGCTCGGCCATTCAGTTCAAGTACCATTTGTCGGCTGGTTGGTTCGGAGACTGCAAGATCACTGACTCCCATCTATTCCGAGTAGGGGCAGTAGAATTTACTGAATTTGTTCTGACGGAATATGCCCCTCTGCTGATCAGAGCGGGAGTATACCACAGTGTTTTTGCTTCCAGATTCCGATATCCCATCTCCAGGGGGTTATGCTGTGGGATGTTTGAAGTGTTCTGTCCTTTGTTCAACACTTTTTATACAGCAGAGGGTGAGACATCCCTAGACCTCTGGAGTTTATCACGGCTCTCCGGTCTGCCTATTGACGGTGAACCGTATGAAGAAGTCTGCTTGGCAGACTCCGAGAAAGACAGCTCTGATGGGGAAGGCAAGTATTCCCTTGGCTTCTCTTACCGATATCTGATGAAGGTCTATCGCTCCATTTGTCTGGCATATAGTAGAGGATCCTCCAAAGGCTATCATCCCCGAGAGAAAGGTAGCAAACTGAGGGTCCGGATCGGGCAGTGGCTCCAGTACTTCTTCGACGGTCCCCTGAAATATGCAGATTTCCCCTCTATGGGTCCTGTTGCGAGCAAGCAGATAAGAGCTCCCCGCTATAAATCGGCACTGCCATCTTCATTGCGCCATGCGGGCAAAGGTGGTCCCAACCCGGCAGGGGTAGATCCCATCACACACTGTGCAGCTTATTTCACATTCTGGCTGTGTACTTTTGCTCTTCCACAAGGGGACGAGACAGTCATTCGGCCAGAGGCCATATATCCAGCTTGTCAGATGGCCTGGGGGATGAAGCTGTCGCTCTGCCCAGTGGCCCTGTGTTTGATTTATAAATCTTTGGGGGACCTGCACAAGCATCGGACTCCCCGTTCTTTGAGGACCGTGGGTCCTTTTCATTTCTTCAATGCCTGGGTCTGCAGTATATTCCCTGAATTAGCTCCGAGAACCTTGCAGGCGGATACAGTGTCACCCAGGATGATTGAATTTGCCAGCGCTGAGCCTGGTCCCTTTTATGATCAGCTATTTAAAATAAGGGGCCGACTGATAAAAGTACCAGTGGACGCCCCTGGCAGCATACATTTCTGGAGCTTGGCAGCAGGTTCAGCTCCTTTGATTGATCCTCAAAGAGAATGCAAGCTGGAGGAGATAGAGACATATATCCACCCTGTCTCAGGGGTCAACACTGCTCGGCCAATATTGGAACCGGAGCTGGTGAGATGGGCCATGGCAATTCGGCCCAGTGTTTTGGTTTACAGAAAGGGTGGCCTGCTTCTGTTGGAGCCATACTATCCGTTCCGATTTGGGCGGAACTTTGGTTATGACCAGCACATCCCTACATCAGTTGCTCAATTTCCCCTGGGTAGCAGGGCCAAGCACGGGTCCACCATTGTCGGCGACGGCCGGTTGTGGTGGGATTTCTATCATCGTCAGGACGACGCAATCTTCAGGGTGCCCACCGTCTCCAACCGTGTTCCCCGGGTAACATCAGAATATATCAAATGGTGGAACATTCGGACCGGCTTTTTCAGGGATGGCAGGGGTGCTTTCTGGGATGTGGCAGAGCGCTCTTTCCTGAAACAGCAGCCTGGGCCGGTGTTTGAAATCCCCGAGGCTCATCTGAGAAAGCTTTATTCGCAGAACCCGAGGGAGGCAGAGAACTATCTGGCCCAGCGTCGAGCTCTGAAGGAAAAGAATTCTGAGCCGCCCGCTCCTGTCTTTGCTGCTATTAACGAAGACAGTTTCGTAAAGACCCTGAAACATCTGTGCCATATAGGAGATGATCGCTTGGAGGCACAACAGTATCCATTTCCTGTTGAAGAGCCGCTCCCGGCAGTAGCTCATTGGAGGGGTCCAGTTGATAAATTTCATCCGTATAGGACGTTTGTACGCCGGGAAGATAGAACTCAGACGTACTATAAGCAAACGTCCTGGCTGTTCATTCTGCTGAGTTTGCATGGATTATCTGCAGAAAGCCCGATAGCTGGCATCTTGAACAAGCCGCTGTTTATATCATTTCATTATGTCGATGGCTGGGGCATGGACCATCTTGACTTGTTTCGCTGCCTGGATTTTCATGGCCATAATGACCTGGCAGCTTTAGTGGAGAAATGCCAGATATTCGGCGATGTTTGTTGGCTTATCAAGGAGGCTGCTTCCCGCTCCAAAGAAGTGGCTTATCTGTACTGGCCGCTCTCTGTATTTTATGATGGACCAGCAGGTATAATCTCTTCCTTTCTGACTGCAGTGTTTTCTGTTTAGCATCTGAATTTTGCATCTATTGATCCCATCATCTTTCTGCCGTTCTTAACAGACCGGCCCGACATAAAGCGGCAGGGGCTCTACAGGAAGATTATTGCGCAGGCCGAGAAGCCTACTTACTTTGAAGTTCCTGCTGCAGCACCGACCACTACTCCCCTGCCTCCTGGCAAGAAGAGGAAGGCTTCTGCAGTCAAGGCTGCAGTTGGGAAGGCCAGGAAGGCCAAGAAAGCTCAGGCTCAACAATCGGCTTCGGTAGTGATGGACACCGGGACCCCTCTCCCTGACATTCCCTCATTTGATGAGTTCGAAACTCAGAGGGAGGCCGCTCAGGCATCAGTTCAGGGTAACATCAATATTCTGCCATTGCATTCTTCATTCTATCTTGCTGGGTTTCAGAGGAGTGTTTAAATCTGACCACTCCTTCTTGCACAGCCCAAGAGCCAGTCGCGGCGCCCTCCGAGGTGGGGACCAGGTTGCCCTCTCCCACGCCGACTAGTGAGGCGGAGGGTAAGCATGCCCTTTTCATCTTTTTCTGTTCATTTCAGCTACTTTTCATCGTCCCTCTCACAGGCTTTTCTTTATAGTGATGGCCGGGGAGGAGACTGAGATTACAGGAGCGGCTGGCGATATTACTCAGCCGCGGGAGGGTCACAAGACCCAGGCGAAATGGGGCCCCGCTCCCGGAAGGCGCATAGTTACCCGGTCTTCCTCCAAGCAGATGTTAGAATTGATGGCCCCGCCCATGGACAGAGTAGAAATCTCTTCCGGTAGCTCTGCGGCCGCTTCTGAGGCAGGTGGAGAAGAAACAGATTTCAGCGGGAGCGACACGGAGGATGCCTCCAAACCAGAGGCCCCATCCGTATGTACCGCCATTGCTTTATCATTTACACCCCCCAAGCTGGTGGTGCCATTTTCTGGAGAAGAATTACCAGAAGAGTTCGCCGCTCTGGATACCGAGGCAGATATAACTCCTCCTTTTGTGGTCTCATCAGCGGGGCTTTCTTCTTCCCTGCAGTCTTTTGAGGATATTGGCATCACTTTAGAAGTGAGTCTTTTCCCTTTATGGTTTCCTTTTTTCCCATCTTTATCTGCTGCTTGACGCTGCATTGATTCGTTCACAGGAATCCCCCGTTGCCCTCCCGGCTACGAGTGCAGCCGTTGAAGCCACTTTATCTGGCACCCTAGCTATTGTTCCTGCTTCGGCAGCCGTTCTTGAGATAATTCAACCTATGCCGGTGAGGGTGCAGTCCTCCACAGACTTAGCATCATTGGACCTGCGGAATGCAGGGGAAGGCCCGGCTCTCATCAAGGCTTTGGATTTCAGAGTTGAAATGGACCCAGCCAGGGGTTCTGCCTTTATGCCAGCTGCAGTGATGACCATCGCTCCAGAATCAACAGTTCCCACAATATCAGTCATGGAGAGCGAACCTTTGCCTCTTCAGACCGTGGCCCCCGCAGCCTTGACATTGCAGGGGCTAGGCACCGAGATGGAAGAAGGAGAGGTATCTGTTGCAGAACTGGGAGTATCGCCTACAACGGCCACGGAATCTGCTTCCGTATTTTCAGAATCTGAGGAGGAGATGCCTGAAGTTGCATCCGAGAGTATTCCGATGGCCGCCTCCGAGGAGATGGAGGTGGAAGATCTCCCGGCCACCTCAGAGGTTATGGGCGGAGCTCAGTTGGTGGCTTCGGCAGACCTGCCGTCTTCTTCTTCGCAGCCGGATATCACCCTATGGGCGGATATAGACAGTGAAGTAACTTTTGAAGTAGCTCCTCTTCCTTCGCCTGGCTTCACTTCCCCTGAAAGTTTTGTCTGGCAACATCTGGGCATGCTGCGTCAACTGGTGGAGTCCCAACCTGGACTAACTTATTCACAGTTGAAGGAGATAGCCGGGCGCTTCACCGCCGGCTTACAGGCGATGGGATGTCCCACAGAAATATGGGCCCAGCGGGTTCTTTTGTTGTTAAAATTTGTTCATCGCCGGGATTTCTTGACACACATCATGTCGGACAGATTGGCAGCCTTGAAGTTGCAAAGAATGGAGTGCAAGTCCGAGCTGGCAAAGATGAACTCTATCCTTCAGGAGCGACAGCGTCAAATGCAGTCTTTGGCGGAACGGGAGCATTTCGTGCGCGACCGGATAACTATCCTGGAAGCTGAACTGTCTGATCTCCGAGCTGAGCTGCCACAGCTAACAACTTCTCGACCGCAGCTCGAGGAAGAAGCAGCTTTATTAGAGGGGCAGGTGGCATCCTTTCGAGACCAGTCTGTTCGACTGCAGGAAGAGGAGGCTCGGCTTCATGAACTAGGAGCCGCCCCTTCTGTGGGTCTTCTGGCATTCGAGGATATCTTTCGGCAGCCATGAATCATTTTCTCTTTCTTATCTTCTTCTCTCTTTTTTTTTTTGGTGCTCTTTTGTGATACAATGTCCCCTCGGGGCCCTTCATGTACTCACTTCTTAATGAAAAGAAAAATTTTGCTTTATGTGTATCCGCCTTCTTTTCCATGTGGTTTTATCACTTCAGGGAAGTGGGGTAGTGGTTTTAGCAACCCCTCATGCGAATGGCTCGTATCTGGCAGGAGAGCGTCCACCCCTTCAGAGAAAGGATGGGGAACTCGCTCCACCGCGTGACGGCATCCGAAGAGGTGCTTAAACCGGATTCTGTTGGTAGCGGCAAACGTCCCTCTTGGCAATATGTGCTGTGAGGGAGACAATTTGCAGGAATATGAAAGAAAGGGCCTTATCAGAATAGACGGAAAGTCTAGACTGGGTAGAGGTTATAGCAGGTGGGACGATTACAGGATATGTGGTTTTCATCAAGACAGACGTGAGGTCTGAACTGAATAGGATTTTATCATTGATCGGGCGAAATGCCAGTCGATCAATAGCTGGTTTCATCATCGATATTGGGTTTATATCGATGCAAGAAGAGTTCATAAATTTCCTCAGGATAGACGAAAGGTCTAAACTGAGTAGGGTTTTATCATTGATCGGGCGAGGTGCCAATCGATCAATAGTTGATTTCATCATCGATATTGGATTTATATCAATGCAAACAAGGATCTATAAGTTTCCTCAGAATAGACGAAAGGTCTAAACTGAGTAGGGTTTCACCATTGATCGGGCGAGGTGCCAATCGATCAACAGTTGATTTCATCATTGATATTGGATTTATACCAATGCAAGAAAGGATCTATAAGTTTCCTAAGAATAGACGAAAGGTCTAAACTGAGTAGGGTTTCATTATTGATCGGGCGAGGTGCCAATCGATCAAAAGCTGATTTCATCATCGATATTGGATTTATATCGATGCGAAAAGGATTTATAAGTTTCCTCAGGATAGACGAAAGGTCTAAGCTGAGTAGGGTTTTATCATTGATCGGGCGAGGTGCCAATCGATCAACAGTTGATTTCATCATCGATATTGGATTTATATCGATGCAAAAAGGATTTATAAGTTTCCTCAGAATAGACGAAAGGTCTAAACTGAGTAGGGTTTCATCATTGATCGAGCGAGGTGCCAATCGATCAACAGTTGATTTCATCATCGATATTGGATTTATATCGATGCGAAAAGGATTTATAAGTTTCCTCAGGATAGATGAAAGGTCTAAACTGAGTAGGGTTTATCGCAGGTGGGACTTTGCCAAGAAATGCGTAGGTTTTATCAGGGCAGACGTAAGGTCTGAGCTGGATAGGCTTTAGTAAAATGGTGATGGCAACATCTGGTGGGATTTGCGAACGAGATATGTGGATTTCATCAGGGCAAACGTAAGGTCTGTCCCAGAAAGGCTTTATCATCGGTGGGGCATGGAGCCATATGACCGACGAAAGATTTTACCGATGAAGGCAGATGAAGGTATCGTGCCGGTTGGCACGGAACTTTTTGAATTACCATATTACTGACCCAAGTGCCCTTTCGGGTTTTCACCAGAGCCAGCCCCCTCTTGCTTTTGCCCACGCGTCCTTTCGGATTTTCACGTGGCGGGGTACCCGATTTTGCCTGCAGTGCCCTTTCGGGTTTTCACCACAGCTGGGTTTTAGTCATTTTTACCCTCGTTCAGAATGCCTGAACAAGACTGGCGGGGTATCTCTATTTTTAACTCCATTTTGTCTCTTCTTTTCTTCCCCCCTTTTTTTTTATTGAAACTTTGATTCTATAGCTGATGGACGCAGCTTGTGCATATGTCATCATTGATGTGGGTGCTAACATCAATGCAAGGGTTTCATAGGTCTCATCAGGATAGACGTAAGGTCTAAACTGGACAGGTTTCATCGCTGATCGGGCAATGCGCCAATCAATCAGCAACGGGTTTCATCGTTGGTATTGGGTTTATACCAATGCAAGGATTTTTATAGGTTTGATCAGGATAGACGTAAGGTCTAAACTGGACAGGTTTTATCGCTGATCGAGCAATGCGCCAATCAATCAGCAACGGGTTTCATCGTTGGTATTGGGTTTATACCAATGCAAGGATTTTTATAGATTTGATCAGGATAGACGTAAGGTCTAAACTGGACAGGTTTCATCGCTGATCGGGCAGTGCGCCAATCCATCAGCAACGGGTTTCATCATCGGTATTGGGTTTATACCAATGCAAGGATTTTTATAGGTTTGATCAGGATAGACGTAAGGTCTAAACTGGACAGATTTCATCGCTGATCGGGCAATGCGCCAATCAATCAGCAACGGGTTTCATCATCGGTATTGGGTTTATACCAATGCAAGGATTTTTATGGGCTTCATCAGGATAGACGTACGGTCTAAACTGGATGGTTTTTTTTATCACGGCGGGACGTAAAGAGATACGCGGGTTTCTTCGTGGTTACCACATTACCGACCCAAGTGCCCTTTCGGGTTTTCACCAGAGCCAGCCCCCTCTTGCTTTTGCCCACGCGTCCTTTCGGATTTTCACGTGGCGGGGTACCCGATTTTACCTGCAGTGCCCTTTCGGGTTTTCACCACAGCTGGGTTTTAGCCATTTTTGCCCTTGTTCAGAATGTCCGAACAAGACTGGCGGGGTATCTCTATTTTTAACCCCATATATATATATATATATATATATATTCTTCTATCCCCCCCCTTCCTGTTTAGAGGGTGTCAGATCGTGACGACACAAGATCACGATAAGTGGTAGCCTGGTTAGGACGGAGTGTCACTATACCAAGGAAAGGATATCTTGGCTAGGGCGGAGTGCCATTATGCCAAGGAAAGGTATCTTGACTAGGGCGGAGTGCCACTAGGCCAGGGAAAGGGTATCTCGGCTAGGGCGGAGTGCCACTAGACCAAGGAAGGGTAGCTCGGCTAGGGCGGAGTGCCATTAGACCAAGGAAGGGCAGCTCGGCTAGGGCGGAGTGCCATTAGACCAAGGAAGGGCAGCTCGGCTAGGGCGGAGTGCCGCTAGGCCAAGGAAAAGGTATCTTGATTAGGGCGGAGTGCCGCTAGGCCAAGGAAAGGGTATCTCGGCTAGGGCGGAGTGCCGCTAGGCCAAGGAAAGGATATCTTGGCTAGGGCGGAGTGCCGCTAAGCCAAGGAAAGGGTATCTCGGCTAGGGCGTAGTGCCGCTAGACCAAGAAAAAGGTATCTCTTGCCCGATTACTCGGGGAATATCAGCTGTGCAACATGATACAACTTTAGGTGTTTACCGTTGAGTGGTGAGGATTGGATCTCCCCTCGATGATTAACAACTATGTAGGCCCCTCCTTCGTAGACCCTTTGTATCACATATGGACCTTCCCAATTGGGATTTAGCTTTCCCTTCGGGTTGGACGCCATGACTTCTTTTTTCTTGACCATGACGAGGTCACCTTTCTTAAATTCTCGTCCTTTTACGAGTTTGTTAAATGCAGTGGCCATGCGGGCCTGATACATTTGGATATTCTTCTGAGCTTGGAGGCGCTTCCCTTCCAATTCAGCCAATTCTTCTAATCTTCTTTCTGCATTGGTTTGTTCGCCATGGGCTAGGTCGTATTGGACTGCCACTCTGAGTGACGGGACTTCCAGCTCTAGTGGGACTACTGCCTCTGAGCCGTATACCAAGGAGTATGGCGAGCACCCTGTAGGTGTTTTGAAGTCGGTGCGATACGCCCACAGAGCTTCATACATCTTTTCTTCCCAATCCTTCTTATTGGCACTGACGACTTTGGCCAGCAGGGTGCACAAAGTCTTATTGAAAGCTTCTGCCAATCCATTTGCCTGTGGATTGTAAGGAGTGGAAGTCCTCCATTCGATCTTATATTTCTCGGCAAGCTGATAGATTTTCTGATTTCTGAAATGACTCCCATTGTCAGATATTATTCGGCTGGGGATCCCAAATCGGAAGATGATGTTTTGCTTGATGAATCTGGCGACCAGCTCACCAGTGACTTCTCTTAGTGCTATAGCCTCTGCCCATCGGGAGAAGTAATCTGTTATGGCTAGTATATACTTATGCCCGGCCGAGGAAGTCGGTAGTGGACCGACTACATCAGTTCCCCATTGTGCAAACGGCCAGCTAGGGACTGTAGGGTGCAGAATCGTAGGTGGCCTTCTAGGCACAACAGCATGCTCCTGACACTTCTGGCATGACTTTGCAAATGTGCAGCAATCCTCAAACATAGTGGGCCAATAGTAGCCCAGCTTCTTGATTTCTATCTTCATCTTGGGGCCAGCCTGGTGGGCACCTGCTGTCCCAGCATGTACTTCTTTCATTGCTTGCGAAGCTTCCTCAGTGGACAGGCAGCGGAGCAGAATCTTCTTGCGTGCATCTGCCATTATTCGGAACAGAGTCCCATTCCTGAATTCATAAGAATCTTTGATTCGCAGGAGTTTCATCTTTTCTTCTCTTTTCTGCGGCAGCTGTTGGTGTAAAAACCATTGTAGCAGGTGTTGTCTCCAATCAGATGCCTGTTCTGTACTGATCGTGGCGACTTCATTTTCTTCGGGGCAGCCTTCTAGCATGCTGGGGACTTGCCGCCGATTTATGACAACAATGTTCAGTGTCTCATCTGGTGGGACTGCTATTGAGCTGGCTAGCTTTGCCAATGCATCAGCCTGGGCATTATGTGCACGGCCCACATGCTTGAGCTCAATATGATAGAATTTCGCCATGAGGCGCACAGCTTTTTGGTGGTAGGGGTTCAACTCCGGCTTTCGCACTTCGAACTCACCTTGGATTTGCTTTATTATCAACATTGAATCCCCGAATACCTGAAGCATCTGGATACCCATGTTGAGGCTTATATGCAGTCCGATTATCAGGGCTTCATACTCGGCTTCATTATTAGTGCAGGGCTTGTTTATAGAACAGGAAGTATGCACAACCTCCCCTTCCAGGCGATTTCAGCACAATACCGGCTCCGGCCCGTATTCTGATTTTTCCATCGGAGTCCGTCTCTGTTCTAGATGCTCCGTCAAAGAATAGCTGCCACATAGTTGACTGAGCTTGGCAGGCTTCTAGTGTCTCATCATCGGGTAACTCAGTCCCCAACATATCATTCTCTGGCACAGGATGTTCTGCGAAGAAATCGGCCACAGCCTGTCCTTTTATTGCCCTCTGGGGTATATATGTGATATCGAATTCCATCAGAATTACTGCCCATTTGCCCAACCGGCCTTTCAGTACTGGTTGAGTCAGTATGTATTTGAGTGGATCTGCTGCAGATATCAATCTGATTTCATGTGACAGCATGTAGTGCCGGAGCTTTTTAACGGCAAAGACTAGTGCCAAGCATGTCTTTTCTATATAGCTGTAGCTTTCTTCTGTTCTGATCAGCCTCCTACTCAGGTAGTATAGAGCCTGCTCTTTGCCTTCTTCATTTATCTGTGCTAGCATTGCCCCCAGGGAATAGTGTGTGGCTGCAATGTACAGTATCAGGGGTTTGCCCTTAATAGGTGCCCCCAGCACTGGAGGGGTTTTGAGATATTCTTTCAGCTTCTCAAAGGCCTCCTGACAGCCATCGTCCCAGAGGAACGGCACATCTTTCATCATGAGCTTGTGAAAAGGGTGGCATCTCCCCGACAGATTTGATATGAATCGTCGGATGTAGGCCAAACACCCTTGTAGAGATCTCAGCTCGTGGAGATTCTTTGGTGGAGGGAGCTCCTGGATAGCTTTAATCTTGGATGGATCAATCTCAATGCCCCTATGACGGACAATGAACCCAAGGAATTTTCCACTGGACACGCCGAAGGCACATTTCATAGGATTCATTTTGAGCTCATATTTGCGCAGCCTCTGGAACACTACTCTCAGATCCTGCAAATGGTCTTCTTTTCTGCTGGTTTTCACCACCAGGTCATCGATGTAGCACTCTACCTTCTTGAAGAGCAAATCATCAAAGATCTTTGTCATAGCTCTTTGATAGGTAGCGCCGGCATTCTTGAGGCCGAACGGCATCCTTTTATAGTGGAATATCCCCTTCGGAGTGCGGAATGCAGTGTGCACTCTGTCTTCTTCAGCGATCCAGATCTGGTTATATCCGGATGACCCATCCATGAATGACAGGGCTTCATGGCCAATGGTTGCATCGATCATTACTTCAGTAATTGGCACTGGGAAATCATCCTTCGGGCAAGCCTTATTCAGGTCCCTGAAATCTACACATATTCTGATCTACCCATTTTTCTTCTTCACGGGCACTATATTGGCCAGCCATGTAGTATATTGGTTCTCTTCAACAAAGCCCACATTGATCAGCTTGTTGACTTCTTTGTTGATCTGATTTATCAGTTCGGGATGCATTCTCCTTGAAGGCTGCTTTACAGGGCTTGCCCCCGGGTTTATCGCCAATCGGTGCTGTGCCACATCAGAGCTCAGTCCCGACATCTCATCATATGTCCATGCAAAGCAGTCTCGGAACTCTTTTAGAAACTGTATGTACTGTTCTCTAGCAGCTGGTTCTAGCAGTGCACTGAGGAATGTCGGCTTTGGCTCATCCGCTGACCCCAGATTCACTTCTATCAGCTCATCGACGGTGGCCTGGCCTCCGTCCTCAACTTCGGGTGGGGCTTCTTGCAAATCAATAAAGCCTCCCGGGATATAATTCTCTTCAGTTTCATGTTCTTCTGTATCGTCATCCTGCTCATCAGCGGATGTCGGCTTATCATATAAGGCCGATACCATCGGATTCTGTTCAGTCTGCCCCGAGGACGAGACTGGTTCAGAAGAGAATTCAAAAGTGGAATCTTCCGTTCTTAGGGATCTTTCTGTTGCAGGCTCCCCTGAAAGGTCATCTTTCTGTAGAGCCCGGACTTCTTCCAGAATGCGCTCAAATTCCAGGCATTCTCTCAGTTCTTTGGCCATCTGGTCTTCATCCGGGGTTCCCGTATCAAATTGTGCTTCGGCCTGGAATAGATCCTCCTTGCAGGACGGGTCCTTCCAGCACCGACCCCTCTCAGTTTTATCAGACATCCCTGCTTCTGGCTGGTCATCTTGGGCTTCATTGTCTGTTATGGTTTGATACATAACCTCTTCATCCTCAAAGGGATATTGATCATATCCTATCCCAGGGGAGTCTCCATGCTGGTAGAAGGTAGAGATGACATCCACCTCGGCTTCATAATATTCTTGAAGGGTATAACCCAATCCCGGATGCTGTGTGATCTTCCTCAGTTCCTTATTATCTCGAGGCGGATCCCATAGCTCCCTGAATGCTTTCTTCTGGGCTGCAGATTGTAGTGATGGCATTTGCATCTTAGAGAACATCTGTGAAACCTGCTGGGTAGTATACTCTAGGCCTGTAATCGGCACCATCCGGTTTGCGGCTTCTTCAGGGACCATGCAGTCTTGATCATCTTCTTCGACTGCCTCCCCGGTGTAGAATATGGTAGGTGGCTCGCAGAAGCGAGGGATTTCCATAGTCTTCAGTGGCAGCACTGTTTGGTATTCTAGGCTGGCGACGGGTTTGATTAAACCTCGTGGGACCTTCACCTGTATGCACCTTTCTTTCATTTCTTGATCAGTGCTATCTGGATGGATGCTAGGAGGGGTGATCCGAGCAAAATCATCAGCATAAGAGATGTGAGCTACTTCATGCTTTTCAACATAGCCCCTGGGTGGCGGTGGAGACCAAGCTTTTGCCTTCGTCGCCGGCTTCTTTTGGCTGATCACAGCCTCTTTCTTTTCATCCTTTTGTGACACCTCGGTGTAGTAGGAGGCATCGAGCATATGGCATTCGAACACTTCAAAGGGATGTAAGTCTGCAAACACCCTTTCTTCCTTTCCTTCATGGCAGTATTTTATGCATTGGTGTAGCGTGGATGGCACTATCTGATATTCATGCAGCCACGGTCTCCCCAACAGGGCCTTATACGTGGTGTTGGAGTCGATCACATAGAATCGTACCACGGTAGTGACGTCGCCCAATGTGAGGTTGAAATCAGCCACCCCGAGAGGTGTTTCACATTTCTGGTTGAACCCAGCAATCTTCATGTCTCTGACCTTGGTAAGATGCAGATCAAAGTAGTATTTCTGATAGATGCGATACGGGAGAATATTCACAGCAGCCCCGGGATCTATCAGTATCCTGTTCAGCGACTGACAGTTCAGGGAGCCCCTCATATACAACGGTCTGTTGTGACTGGCATTTGGGATCAGCATATCATCTTCTGTGAACGTGACTGATGGTCCAACATTCACTTCTGCCAAGAGTGCTTCATATTGTGCCGGCGACTGCAGGGCATCCACAATTGCTTGGCGGGCCTCTTCACTCAGAGAGAGTATCTCCCAGATGGAGAATCTGGTGGGGAGCTTCTTCAACATTTTCATGATTCGACTGCTAACCCGAACATTAGACAGCCTCATCTCCTCTGCCCACCGGGGTCTTGGAGGTTCATGTGGTGCCTGTGGCCTTTGCTGCCCAATCCCAGTTTCATTTTCTTCATCGGTCTCCCGGAGGGCTTCTTCTGTAATGACTGCCCCTGGCTTTGCTAGAGGGCTATTTTCTTCATTTTCTTCATGCTGTTTCTACTTTCCAGTTGCTGTCTGCTGGCATTTATCGCTTTTAGCTGGAGCAGTATGAGACGGCTGCTCGTTTTCTAAACTGGACAGGAACTCCAGGAATGAAGGGGCTCCTTCTGCTTTATCTTTTCCTTGGTACAAGCTGGTAGGGGGAGGAACCTGGACACCGCGCACCTCTGGTTTCGGGATCTTATAGGGTTGCTCCCCTCTGAACATAATATTATGGTTAGCTGGTGGCGGACGCCCCCATTTTCTCCCAGACCGTGTTGCATGGGCTGAGGTAGAGGCCTCAGCATGATTGGCTTCTAGCGGGGCATCTGATGCTTCTTGTTCATCATCCTCCCCGGGCAGAGAAAAGAGTACCGACAGAGTATTGCATTGTACTGTCGTGACCTTCTTTCCCTTTTTGGCCTTAGGCCATCTCTTCTTTTTCTGGGAAGTTGGCTTTGCTAGTTCCTGCCCCCAGAAGGACTCAGTCTCATCTTTTCTTTGTTCTGCCTCCGGCTGCTCTTCAATTTTCAATTCTTCGAGCTGCTCCCAGAGTATACAGTCTTTCACCAACAGGTGTTTCGGCTTCTTCTGCTCATACTCATCAAGCTCATTAATATATTGCTGCAGACGCCTGGTTGCAGGACTTTCTTCTTTATGTGCAGAGAGGGGAGTTTGTCTCCTCCGGTTGCGAGTATGGATCCGGATGACTGGTCCGGTCTCAACTGTAGGCCATATTGGCTTTATTGGAGGCGACTCAGGCCTTGGGGTGACACCCCGGATAACTACTCCGTTGGTTTTAGCTGCGGGAGTCTTCTTTCTGCTTTTTGTGGGTACCGTCTGCCATCCTTCCTGATCTCTCAATGGGGTGAGGAGGCAGGCTTCATAGGTGTGCCTGGTGTATTCTTCATTGGCTTCCTTAGGCAGCTGTTGATAGATTGAGATCATATTAGCGGCCACCCTCCAGGGCGGAAGCTCATGTGGCCGAGGAGGCTTCACCTGGTAATCTCCCAGCTGCAGTTCACCCTTCTTGACCATTCCTTCTATGATATCTTTGAAGACATAACAGTCCTCAATTGGGTGCCCCAACACCCGGTGAAATGGACAGAACATCGGATCATCTTTCTTTTCTGCATCTTCGGGCTTCTTCGGTTCAGGCAATGTTACCTTATTGAACTTATATGCCTAGTTAAATAATGCTGCAGTCTTATCCTTGGGAAAAGAGTAAGCCCTTCTCATCCTGTCCCTCAGAGAGACTTTGTCTCTTCTTTCTGCTGTATCTGCCATCGGGGGAGCTTCATCTGCCCCTTTCTTCCCTTTTTGTTGCTCAAAGGTTCTAAAATCGACGGTGTTGGCCTCAGAGTGTGACGGCCGCCGATCATTGGATTTACCTTTTGGCATGGCGGGAGCATTGACGGTCGGACGTTTGGACAAGAACGCCTCGACCTCCGCCACTATATTGTTCAGTCGGTCACATATTTTGACATCTGCACCGATCATTTTTTCTAGTACCTCCCTCCTGAGGTTCTGCTTGCATATCTGCACTGCATCCTCCTGATGAGGAGGTATTCTGCATCTCATGGCTAGATTTCTCCATCTTTTGATGTACTCCAGTGCAGTTTCATCCTGTTTCTGCCTGGTAGCATACAGTTCTGCTATTGTGATTTCCCTTTCCGTGACATGAAACCTGTCGCGGAATTTTCTTTGCATATCGGGCCAATCAACCACTGATCCTGCTGACAAGCTTGAATACCATTCAAAGGCCAACCCAGTGAGGGACGAGCCAAAGAACTTGAGCAGATAGGCTTCATCGACTGCTAGGTCACCCATGATGGTAGTATAGTAGGCTATATGCTCCCTGGGGGAGCCCTGGCCATTGAATTTCTCAAACTTTGGCGGCTTGCTGACGCCTGGAGGTAGTCTTTTGACAGCATACTAGGGAGGATACGGTACCTTGTACACATCATAAGTACCCGCATCACCACCAGTCTTTTCTGACAGCTTCATTTCCATAATTCTTTCAATCATCTGCTTGTGGGCTACAGCTGGATCTATCTCTTCTGGGAAGAAGTGAGCTTGTTGCTGGCTGTGAGGAGTTGTCATCACAGTGGCGCGCAAGATGGGCGCGGTAGGCTGTGTCTGAGACACAGAGGGCTGAGCTACCGTTTGCTGTGGAACAGGTTGACTTGGTGCTTTGCCCTTATCAGCTAAGAGAGAATTAGCCAGGATAGTTGTTTTTGTGGAGCTGGATGTCTGCCCCGCAGGTTCAGCTTGCTTCGAGACTGATGTAGCTTCCTGTCTCTCATTGAGCTGTCTTCGGAGAGCATTGATCTCCTGTTGGTATCTTCTGAACATCATCTGGATCATGGGATCCATGGTTGATGGAATTTGTATATCTTCAGAAGTCCCTTCAGCATCATCAACGAAGGGGTTATCTCCATCTTCCGCTGTTACCACATTAACTGTCATAGTGGTAACCCTGCGGGCTTCATCATCAATTTTGATTTTATCTTTTGCTGCCTGGCCTCTTCTTGTGACAGGACTAGGTCTAGTTGCCAGCCTGAGCAATTCCTCTGGCTGAGTTGGTAGTATATCCTGCCCCCTGGCCAGTCCAGCCATATTGCAGGCGAAGATTCGCATCTTTCCTTTCCGCATGTAGACCTTTCTTTTTACTTGACTAGGATATCTGAGCCGGTCAAAGGCCGATATTCTTTCTTTGGCTTCTTCCTCGTACAGGTCCTCTTCATTATATCCGACCCTGGGGCCTTCTTCATAGTCATTTGAATCGGAGGAAGAGGCTTCGATCATCATTTCTTGGAAGGTTTCTCCTTCTTCATCATCCCTGATGCCCAAGGCACGGGATAGTCTTTGCTGGCCTAGGGCAGAGCTCCCTAGGTAGTGGAAATAATCTTGGACTACTTGCTTAGTCTCCTCTGGGTCGCACCTTTTCGGCTCAGGTCGGAGCATCAGTCTGTCCTGGCCCTTTTGCTGCCAGGCTAGTCTTGTCACCCGAGCATTCAGATGTTCGGCCCTGGGATATTTGAAGATATCAGCCTGTCTGGCACAGGCTCCTGATCTTCTTGCAGTAAGCATAGTGACTGGTTCACTTCTTCTCATATCGCCAACTTGGCAGCGGTTGGCAGCAGCATTGTAGCTCTTCTCTTCCCATCTCTTGCCCCTGGCTATGGGATGGGTGTTGGTGAAGTTTTCCCTGGTCTCATATCTTCCGCCCCTCGTCATGGGATGAACAGCAATCATATTTCTTTCTTGACCCTCAATCTCATCTCTCTTCCCCCGGGTCCTGGGGTAGACAGCAGTAGCATTTCTTTCATCTTTCTTCATCTCCCTTCTGCCCCCTGCTCTGAGGCGAGCAACAGTGATATCAGTGAGGTTCTCTCTGTCTTCAGCTGGGGCCCAGCTTTGGATCCTCTTCGGTCGCCAGACCTGTTTGTATTTTGCTGGCTTGGGCGCCAGCGGCTTCTTTTCAGCAGCTTCCCAGTTGGCCCTCCTAGCGGCCAAAACCTGGAACTTGTTGTCAGTTGGGATGGTCGGGACGATTCTGTCCGGTCGGACTCCCCTGGGGCGACCATCGAGGTTCGCCCTAATAGCACCCATCATTATCGTCTTTCCGGAATTGGAAAGGCGACGATCAACAGCAGTAGACCGGCTCCTCCGGTTGGTTTTCTTCCCCTTCTGGGAAGCAGTGGGGACCATGTCCCTTTTCTGGACATGATGGACGTAGCAGGCGACGGCCGTGGGGGCCGTTTTCTTCGGTAAGCCATCCTTGCGATCAGCGGCCTCCACTAGGGCGTTTGCAGCAGCGCCTTGCTCCTTGTTATCGACCTGTAGAAGGTCGGTGTAGACAACGCCCAAGCAGTTGGGCAGCCCGACAGCTGGGGGAAACGAACCGAACGCCAGTGGTACCGCCAGGTACCCCTCCTGGACGTGCATGTCCACCGGTTGCTTGTCGAAGCATACAGACGCGATTTGTGTTGTCATCGTAGTTTCCTGGAAACAAGGAAACACACGGAATCAGAAATTTGAGGGGGGCCCGCTGGGCCTCCTACCTTAGCGTAAAGATGAAGGGAGACAATGTCCCACCGGGCGTGCCAGACTTGTGGACGCGGATTTTTTCGTCATCGCCATCCACGTGTGCGGATGAGGATATGATGTCTTTATTTATTTATTTAATTTGGTTTATTGGGTTGATTGGTTGTTTATTGATTTATTGGTTTATCTATTTATTGGTTCATTGGCGTGCCAGTCACCGAAGTGACAATTTTATTGTGCGCTCGATCTGACATGGTCAGTCGATTGTGAATGATCGTGTCTGGACTAGAAGTCCGTCATACCCTGAACGCTATGACGTTAATTACATCCTCCCTAAGGAAGACAACCCTTGATTAAACGCTAGAGGTAGGAGGAAGACAGCGGTAAAGCCGTATGCTCAAAGGAGACAAAATTCATCTGTTTGCAAGACGTTAAATGTATTCGGACAAAGCAGGGGTTTGTTGATTACGGGGACAAATCCGACGGCATATTCCCACCATCTTGGATGATGCCAAGTGGGGAATAGGAAACCACCCATGCAGTGGCAAAGTGGGAACCGTAAAGGATCGGGCATAATTGACCCGGAGTCCGAATAGGGACCGGCGTGCCATGGCACGCCCCATATGGGTGCGGTAGCACGTTTATATCCCCCCTTCGAGGGGACCATCGGAGGGCATACAAAGGCATGACTCCGTGGGCCGACGGGGTTGAGAGATAATATCACAGTGACCTGGCCAGGTGTGTGTGAATTTCGGCAGCATGTCCCCTTGACTTGGATTGTGCCAAGAGAAGATAGGTCATCACCCACGGAATGCCGGGATGACAACTGAATGAGGATGGGCACCGGGCCCCGGGACACCGCTTGCCTCTGTTTCATCGGTCAATATCCCCTTGAAACCCTTCAGAACGCATGTAACAACATGGCCCTTTAGGTTCATAAGGGTGGAATCCGGATCGGGAATGAGGGCTGTAGGGGAGGGAGGTCCTCCCCATTACTGTATCTTCTCAGATCATTCATGACGGTCTCATGGCAGTGGGGAGAAAGTCCCTGACTGGGCTTCATTGGGCCAAGAAGAGGGGTCTCGGCGTGGCTTACTGGTTGGCCAAGGGGGGTTCTCGGCGTGGCTTCTTGGTTGGCCAAGGGGAGCTCTCGGCGTGGCTTTAGTGGTTGGCCAAGGGCGTCTCGGCGTGGTTTTATTGGCTTGAAGAGGGTCTCGGCCAGGGGTTTGATCGGCCAAAGGGGTTCTCGGCCAGGGATTTGATCGGCCAGAAAGGGGGTTCTCGGCCTAGACATTTGGTTGGCCAAGGGGGGCTCTCGGCCTAGACATTTGGTTGGCCAAGGGGGGCTCTCGGCCTGGGCATTTGGTGGATGGAGGGAGCTCTCGACACAAGGCTTCCCGGTGCGCTCATGGCCGCGCCGGGAGCCTAGCGCCGGGAGGCTGTGGGCTGTGGGTGCTTCACAAAAGGACTTGTCGTTTAGCTGAAAGGAGGGGAAGGCCTCTCGGCCTTATGGTTCTCGGCGGGGAAACTCGCACGCCGAGAAGAAGAATATGCAGAAGGATTTCAGGGTTTCAGAGCTCAAAAACGATGCTCTGTTTCTGGGATTTCTGGGTTTTATGGCTCAGATCGAGGCCGAATCAGGGGAGTATGAGGAGATTCCACGAACACCTCTGCTGGAAGGATGCCAAGGGATCTGAAAGGCCAGATCATCAGGAGGAGGAGAGACCATCATCGGGACTGAGTAGCCTTTATCTGTATACTGCCAGACGTCTGGGGGAGTCAAGAGATGGCTGTCTCTGATCCCCCGGACTAGCATGGTATCATCTGGGAAGCAGATCTGCAACGAGAGAACCCTTGATGCTGAGACCTCAGACCCTAATCATTCAACGATTGGAATGGGGATCCAGGGTAGCATTCGTCTACGGGTTCAAATGCATCATTTATAGCCGGCGGGCCAGGGAACCAAGAGATTGATGTCTCTGGTTCCCGGACAGCACAAGGGGCTTGAGGAACAGACTCAAATACATATGGAGGGCATGCTATTGAAGTGGGAAGAAAGAAGAGAATAGAACCCAGCAACCCATTGAACAAGGGTGGGGGTTCTACCTTCATCCCCGTTCAAAGAACAAACCTGACTCCGAAGCCTGAGTCATTTCGCCCATGGGGCATTCATACAAACAGTATGCATACATATGGAGACAAAGAAGATAGTATTGCCTAAAATCCATCACGGCCATTGCATTTACTTCATCTCACCATCATTTACATCGAGAAACATAGAGGGGAGGAACAGGGAAAGAATCGTATGAATAATCTAAACATCAAAACTTTGACTATTACATACGGAGAATCAGTAAAAAGAAGAAAAAGAAACATCGAACATGGGGGGGGGGGAGGGTGGAGCATTGACTCCTCTCCCTCCCCCTATCAGCCCACCTGGAGCCCTTCTTCTTTCCTTTCTTCTGCTTCTTCTCTCGACGGAGACTCTCTCCCTCTCTTTTCCTTTCTCTTTCTCTTTCTGGCTATCTGTTCGCTCTTTTCTTCTTCGTCTCTTTCTTCTTTTATTTTCTGTCTATCCTCTTTCTTGCTATCTCGCTGCTTCTCTCTTCGAAGGGAGGGGGTTTTATAACCCTTTTCCCTTTTCCTTCTCGGCAGGCATCTTCACGGCGCGCTTGAGGCAGGCTTCCCGGCGCGCTCAATTTGATCTCTCGGCGCCAGTATCTGGGCTTCGACATGGGCTTTCGGCGCCACCTTCATATAGGCCCACTTGGGGTTTCTTTAAATGTATCAACATCCCAAAGGGTCTATCATCTATGAAATATCTTGTATTGAAATTGCGATTGCAATCTCCATCAGTTCGCAGACAGGGTTTTATCAGTCCGTAGACAGGGGTTTCATCAGTCCGCAGACAGGGTTTTATCAGTCCGTAGATAGGGATTTCATCAGTCCGTAGACAGGGGTTTCATCAGTCCGCAGACAGGGTTTTATCAGTCCGTAGACAGGGGTTTCATCAGCCGTAGATAGGGGTTTCATCAGTCCGTAGACAGGGGTTTCATCAGTTCGTAGACAGGGTTTTATCAGTCCGTAGACAGGGTTTTATCAGGATTGTCATCTGAACGGTGACAAAGCCGGGTATCATCTTATCAATATCGCCACTCTAATGGTGACGAGCTCGGACATCAGCTTTAGTCTGGGAAGACCTCAGTCGGGTGTATAATCTGTGTAGATGATTCTTCTTCTGCTTTATCTTTTCAGGGGCCTTTACCATCTTCATCTGCCGGTGTCGGCTTCATCTTTATCTCATATTACTTCCGTCAGTAAGCCGACATCTGACTTACCCTGACATATCATCTGTGACTTCTTGGACGAAGCAGTAGTACAGCTGGAAGGTCTCATTAGTCGAGTGACTGCTGCTTTATCAGTGCTGCCGTCTGAGTGACATTGGCACCGGGCATCGGCTTTGGCCGACAAGGGCTTTAGCTGGGTGAAAGGTTGATAAGCTTCATCATTAGTCTTTCACTGTTGGTCAGACCTTCTTTTCAATTATACTTCCACCCTTGTTCATTTTCCAGGTGTCAACAGTCACTCAAGGGACCATTTTGATATTCGGACGAGCGTCCGGCTTTAGAGAATCGTGATCATCACGGGGAAAGCTGGAGCATATGTATGCCATGGTACGGCAAATTTATTGTTTAAAGGGATAGAAGACATTCGGTTGAATCCCGGTTAGAGCGGTCAGAAATCAGCGAGTTTATTGGCCCGGTGCAAGATCGAGTCAGGACCATTCCGGGGGCGCCTCCCGCGGTTCAAACGAGACTTGCGTGGGCATCATTAATATTTCCGGTGCTGAAGGGCAGCGGGAAAGTGTCCCGAGACTATATTCCAAAACAAAGATGTGTGCAGAGATAGCCGGCTATAGGCCTAGGATGTGGGTCAGGCGATGACCATGGTTGGGGTGAACCCGATGTCCACGCGTGACTCACGAAGGTCTTATTGATATTCCCACACGTAGGGTTTGGGGAAGGCGAGAGCCGTCTCATTCCATCCAGATTTTGTTGGTCATACACGGACCATTTTTATGTTCGGACAAAGGTCCGTATAGAAAACAAGACGGTGACGGGATCGGATCCGTGCAAATGTCTGCTGTGAGTACGACAAGTTTAATGCAAGCGCGGGATTAGATCCTGATATATATGTCGGTCGCTAACGGACCATTCGTCGTTCGGACGAGAGTCCGCATTTGAAGCGCCGAAGACGATGACAAAGACATACGGATGTCTGTCGTAGGTATGGCAAGTTCAATGTGAGTGCGGGATTAGATCCCGATGAAGACGGGTCAAGCTGATGATCTATTGGCCCGAGGTGGTTGCGGACTATGGCCATATCGGGGTTTCCGAGGACCACGTCTGATGCCACGGGGCGCCATTACTTTCCTCTTCACGCATAGTCTTGGGAAACGAAGGTTCTAAGGTATACGTGCGTGTCGGTCACGGTCGGACCATTCATTGTTCGGACGCGAGTCCACGTTTGAAGCATCAATGACGATGATAAAACCGTGCAAATGTCTGCCATAGACACGACACGTTTAATGTGGGGTTGCGGGATTAGATCTCGGGAGAAGCTGGTCGAGTTAACGAACTATTGGCCCGAGATGTGTTCGGATCATGACCATGTCGGAGGCTCCGAGGTCCACGTCCGATACCACAAGGCATCATTGATTTTCTCTTTGCACCCAGTCCGGGGGTGTGAATTGTTAAGTGTGGAGCCCGAACTCGCCATCGTGCGCCCTCGCACGTGGATCGACCTGCGCGGTCAGGTTGCGGGGGTCAAGGGGGCAGTGCCCCTTGCGGGGGTTTCCGGGGGCAGCGCCCCCGAAACAAAAATTTGATTGTGGAAGGGGGAAACTTTTTTATTAGTTTTATTCATTAGCCTTAAGTCTTTTCTCTCATTTGATTAATCATTTTCTCCCTTTCAGGCATGCCGGTTTAAGAGAGAGGTCAAGGGATGGGCGCGCCGATTTAGTGAGCAAAGGGGTGCGCGCCGGTTTAGTGAGCAAAGGGGTGCGCATCGGTTAATGGAGTAAAGGGGTGCGCGCCGGTTAAGTGAGTAACGGGGTGCGCGCCGGTTAATGGAGCAAAGGGGTGCGCACCGGTTAATGGAGCCCAAGGGGGGCGCGCCGGTTTAGGGCAATGAACAGTATAGCGTGCCGGTTTGAGCTCAGGAATTCCGAAGTGGATTTGAGTGTGGAGCTAATCCGGCGTGGGGGGGGGTAGCGCGCCGGATTAGCCCACGCCGGATTAAGGGGCGCCGGGTTAAGCTCCTGCGAGGTTTTATGAGATTTTCTTCCATTTTTTTGTGCTCTGTTTCTTCTTTCTTTCACCCGTGGGTTGATTTGTTGATTAGTTTGTTCGTCCAATTGATGGATTAGCTTTGTGGAGAGGAGATTTAAGTATTTTGATTGTTTATTAAGGTGAATTAGCGTGAAGATTCAAGTGCTTCGTTAGAAGAGTTTGTTGTGCAGGGTAGTTCAGTTCGATGCAGAGGCTTCAAGCGTAGGTTGCTCTGGCCCTCGGAGAGTTCAGTTTGATTCGTTTGTTCCTGGCAAAAAAAATGGGCAGCACCTCCCCCGGACTGAGGCTTGCCAGAGACAAATAGGGGAACACCAAACGGAGTAAAGCTCCGGGGTGAACCTCAAAACACAGAGTAAAGCCTCCATTAACCCATAAGTGCATGTGGAGACTCGAGGACAAGCCTCCAAGAGTTCCAACAACTCAGGGTGATGATCTCGTAGGCGGGACATGTGTATGCCATAAGAGGCCATGAATATTCATCCGTTCGATGGGTTCCTCTGAGGGCCGTGCCATGGAGAGGCAGGTCTCCAAGGTCCCTGGATGATAAGAAAACCGAGAGAAAGGGGAGTAGAGGCTAAACAAAGAACATCGCGCTTGCAAGAGGACTTTTCTTTTTATTCATCCACACAAACGGGAGAAGGTTCTAATGCAGAGGGGGTTCATCTGGAGATAAAAGAATGAAATACATTGCAATGGGGGGAGAGAATACATTGACGGAGGAGGGGAAGAGAGCACATGCTCTTTCCCCTCCGACTCACCTCTCACCCTCACTCTTTTCTCTCTTCCTTCTTCACCTTGCCGGTGTTGGGGGACCAAGCTTCTTCTTCTCTTCGGGTGGCCCTCTCCTCTCTTTTTCAATCGCTTATCGAGGGGTGCTAGCTTCTCTCCCCTTCTTCTTCAACTTCCTCTCTCTGCCTTCGAGCTCCCTTTTATATAATGGCTTGCTTGGGAGCACTCTTGCCACTTCCACCTCGTCCGCAACGAAGTGGGGAGTTGACTCGATGCGCTGGACGATGCTGGTTTGCGCCGTACGCTGTCGTTCATCTGAGGATGGGATATTCATAGATTTGTCGGGTGATCTGTTGCTACTGCTGCCACCGTCGATGCATGCCTTCACCACTGTGCTGTCGAACGGATGTGGAAACACGGCTTCAGAGCATTGAATGCCCATGGAGACAGAGCTTCAGAGCATTGAATGCCCTCTAGGCACCAGGCTAATGCGAAAACAGGGTATCAGCTGGCAGATGGGATGTTATTTGAGTTAAACCAGCGTGGTGTTGAGCGCGCCGGATTAACAACATAGAAAGGGGCATGCCGGACTAGCATCAGCAAAGGGGCGCGCCGGAATAAGCATAAGCAAGGGGCGCGCCGGATTAAGCATAAGCAAGTGGGCGCGCTGGTTTAAGGCCAAGCAAGGGCGCGCCGGTTTAAGTGCAGGCTACGCCGGTTTAGAATTCATCTTGGCTTCAGGGCTATTCAGACGGACGCTTGTCCTCCCGTGCTGCTTTAGCTATAATGCACCGCCTCCGGGGTGTTTAGTTCGGGGCCTCTAAATCCCGATTCTGAGCTTTGAGTGATCTCCGGCGCGTGCCGAACATGTGTGCGAATTCTAGAGTTTCTTTTGATTCGGCCTTCGGCAATGCCGACTGGAGAGCGGGGGCCATCTCTTCAGCACGAGGGGCTTCTTTGTTGGGCGGTGGAGCACCGGGTAGGTATTCATCCTTCTTGGAGGAAGCATAGGGTTTATTCAGCCTTCCCATCTTTGACTCACTCTTGAGTGCTAAGACGTGCATGCTATATGATCATCATCATTTTTTTTGACGTCCACAGTGTCATGTTAGCATCGACCTCAATGTGCTAGCATCGACCTTAAATGTGTAGTTCAAAATGTGCACCGACTCTGTCTGTAGAAGGTGCAACTAGCACCGACCCAATAACACGGCATGACAGACTAGCACATACCCTATATGCTAGACACTCTATGCTAGCATCGACTTCTCATGTTGACTGACATAGATTCTATGCATGCTAGCACAAATTCTAGTTAAACAACCCAAACCAACTAACATAGACCTTGTATGAGTGAAAATCAGCTAGCACAGACTTAGGATATGCATGATGGCCTATGTGCTCCGACCTTAGAGCATGAATGAACATGGTATGCACCGACTCCATACTAGCGTCGACTTGTGTATGCGTGAAGTGCAGGAAGCATCGACCTCAGCTAAGCATGAAGTGCAACTAACATAGTCCTTAGTTGTGTAAGATCACAACTAACACCGACCCTAGTTGTGTATGTACTACAACTAGCATCGACCTCAGTTGTGTAAGAGCACAACTAACACCAACCCTGTGCATGTACACTTATGCAATGAACAGTGTTTTAGCTAAAAACAGATAAACCAATTTTCATACCAGAGTGTCTGACATCATCAAAACATCATCATCAAAATGGCAGAGATACAACAATCTCCCCCTTTTTGATGATGTCAACCATTTAAAAAAATTTGAAGAATTGGTTTATTTCGAAGAAGAGCAACAACAATGATATGCAAGGATGCAGCAAGCAACAGCAATGATATGCAAGGATGCAGCAATGATATGCAAGCATATGCAAGTATGCAGCAATGATATGCAAGCAATCTGACACACTAACTCCCCCTGACTGGGACAATGATCACACAAATGCTTGCTCATGGTGATAATGAAAATAACTCATGCCAAAAGAGTAGATACTCCCCCCTTCACAGACACACTCCCCCTTTCACTGACAGTCTTCCACTGATAGTCTACTGAAAGATCTTCTCCCCCTTTGACATCATCAAAAGGAGTGGAGAGAGATAGAGGTGCTGCTAAGCAATCGAAAGGATATACAGTAAATGCACAATTGAGAGAATTTCAAGACTATCTCTTAGAGGAGTAAGTAAGAGAACTGAATTGAGCTGAAGTTCTTCAAGGCTAATAATCAGGAAAGACATAGAGTAAGAATGAAGAATGCCAACGTACAGACCTCATAAGGATGATCAAGGTTTAGAAATTATGTCAAGAGATTATCCCAAAAGATTGTACTAATCAAACATCTAGAGACGCAATTTACTGAAAGATGTGGCAGTTGTATTGAAGACAAACAATCTACAGGAAATTTCAGAACCAGTGGGGTTGCAGATTTTTTTATTTGGCACAGTGAACATGGCATTGAGTAATTTTGGTAACTCACACATTGTTACATGAGGAGACACCTTGATTAAAGGCCTGAATCCCCATTTACTCAGTGTGATAACCATATTACTTCTCTTTTAGAGAGCAGAGTTAGCATTTGAAATGTCTTTGTACGTGAGGAGACACCTTGATCAGAGGTCAGAATCCCTAGTTAATCAACACTTTAATGCCATTGCTCTGCCATGAAAATCAGTTTTCTTTAAACCTTTTAAACATAGATAATCTGGCACTCCATGACATAGGATGTGTGTCATTTCATTGATGAGCCATCTAGTTTCTCAGTAACTAGATCAGTGCTATGAGATTTGATAAACCCCAAAATTATTTTCTAATTTGTTATGTGATGTTTGAAGTCAATACATCATGTACTTAATCTTTAGGAAAAAAATGCTTCCAGAAATATGAGGTTCAAGTTTTTAGAATATTTCATACATGACATAACAAGTTTAACATTGATCCATGCTTACTAAATCTATAAAGAGACATTCTACAGAAGCTTTGTCCAAGTCTTTGTAGGATTATTAAATAGAAGCTTCTTAGCCATGTTTCAGTTATTCACACTTACAGATTTAAGAAAATCATGAATTCCTATTTCTTGTGAATAGATTGTATAAAATGTTCAGAGAGCTTTAGGCAGCATCAAGATCTCTCAAAATCCTTGAATCAGTCTCCTAATCACTGGCAGACTAGGGAAACTCCCCCTCACAAAAAATGACTTAAGCATGCCGACAACTTGAATGCAAAATGTATTGTAATGCATAAAAGTGAATTTATAAACAACAAACCTGATCTATATGAAAATGAGCCTGCGGTACTAGGTGGAGTACGTAGGTCATAAGACCTCCTCACACATGATGTGGGTTTCCAGTCAGAAAAAAAATCTGACCTTCTCCCAGCTTATCATTTAATATACCAACAGGTTATGCATGCCAATCTATTTCGCTAAAATATGACAAATGCTAAATGAAGATCCATGCATATGAGGGCTGTATGCAGCTCAATGTGGACAAGAACATGTATACATTTTATTCAGAATTCAGAAACATTTAAAGATGCCTAATTCTCTTCTTAAGGTGGTGAATTTTTCATTGTCCAGTGGCTTAGTGAAAATGTCAGCTATCTGATGATCAGTGCCTACATCGATCAATTCAAAAGTTCCTTTAGAAACCTTATCTCTGATGAAGTGATGTCTGATTTCTATGTGTTTGGTTCGTGAATGCAAGACAGGATTCTTTGCAAGATTAATGACACTAGTATTATCACAATATATGGGGGTGCAGCCCAGGTCTTCTTGGTAGTCTTGAAGCTGATGTTTGATCCAGATTACCTGTTACCACAGCTCCCTGCAGCTATGTATTCAACTTCTGCAGTGGAGAGGGCCACAGAGTGCTGCTTCTTGGAAGCCCAAGAAACCAGACACCCTCCCAAAAATTGATAGTGCCCACTTGTGCTTTTCCTATCTAGTTTGCAGCCAGCATAGTCAGCATCAGTGTATGATATGAGATCTAAGGTGTGTGATGCAGGGTACCACAGTCCTAAATTATGAGTACCAGAAATGTATCTAAAAATTCTTTTTACAACAGCTAAGTGCAATTCAGTAGGCCTAGATTGGTATCTAGTGAATTGAATATCAGGTCTCGAGGTAGTCAGATAGAGTAAGGATCCGATCATACCTCGGTATATCTTTGCATCAATTTCTTTACCTGTTTCATCTGCATCTATGGATGAATTGGTACTCATTGGTGTTGAGATGTGCTTCAGATTATCCATTCCAAACCTCTTGAGAATTTCCAAGATGTACTTGGTCTTGTTGATAAAGCATCCATCTTCTAATTGCTGAACCTACAGACCAAGGAAATATTTTAGTTCACCGACCAAGCTCATTTCAAACTCATTAGACATCAATTATGCAAATTCATTGCATAGTTCAGTGCATGTGGAGCCAAAAACAATGTCATCTACATATACCTGAACTATGATGAGATTTTCATTCAAGACCTTTGTAAATAAAGTCTGATCCACCTTACCTCGTTTGTATCCCTTGCTGAGCAAAAAATCTGTGAACCTTTCATACCAGGCCCGAGGGGCCTGTTTCAGTCCGTATAGGGCTTTGTTCAACCTGAAAACATGGTTAGGATGTGAAGATAATTGAAATCCAGGGGGTTGCTCTACAAAGACCCCCTCCTTGATGAATCCATTCAAGAAGGCACTCTTAACTTCAATTTTATGTTTTTGGAACAAGCAAAAGCTAGCAAGATTCTTATAGCTTCTAATCTAGCAACAGGAGCATATGACTCTTCAAAGTCAACTCCAAATTCATGACAGTAGCCCTTGGCTACTAATCTGGCTTTATTTCTTGAAATTATTCCTTCTTCATTCATTTTATTTTTAAAAACCTATTTTTGTTCCAATGACAGTTGCATTTTCAGGCCTAGGAACTAGTTTCCATACATTATTTCTTTCAAATTGTCATAGTTCCTCATTCATAGCATTAACCCATGATTCATCATTTAATGCCTCTTCTACAGTTTTGGGTTCAATTTGAGACACTAACGCAACTAGGTCTTGGTTATTTATATCTCTGTAGTGTGATCTAGTCCTAGGAGGATCAAGTAAATTGCCTATTATGTTCTGTATAGGATGATCTTTCAGAAATCTTATGTTTATCGAAGACTCACCTGGTTCAGCAGACTCACCCTGTTCAGGACCCTTTGATGCAGCAGGTGCTGAATTTTCTTCATTCATCTTGTCCTGTAGGAATTCTCCATCATGCTTAGAGTCCCTGTCATCATCTTTAAGATTAGTGGTAATTTTTGTTTCATAAAAAATGACATGTGGAGACTCTTCTATAGTTTGATCTGTTATGTTGAAAACCCTATATGCTCTTGTCACTTCAGAGTAACCTAAAAATATTCCAGGACTGCTTTTAGCCTCAAACTTATCTAAATCCTTCTTGTTATTATTGTGTATGAAACATTTGGAACCAAAAATTCTGAAGTGAGCCAAGTTCGGTTTCTTACCTTTCAGAAGCTCATAAGGGGTTTTCTTATGTACCGGTCTTACCATGGCCCCATTGATTGTGTAACATGCAGTGTTGGCCGCTTCTGCCCAGAACTTCCTTGGCAATTGACTCTCGATCAACATGGTCCGGGCCATCTCCACAATTGTTCGATTTCTCCTCTCCATAATTCCATTTTGCTCGGGTGTCCTGGGAGAAGAAAACTTATGAGTCAGTCCCTCGTTTTCACAGAAATCAGAAAACATGGAGTTTTCAAATTCACCTCCATGGTCAGACTAAATTGAGCAGATTTTATACTTTCCCTCTTGCTTAATCTTATTGAAAAACATTTTGAATTTTTGAAAGGCATCATTTTTATTAGCTAAGAAAAAGATCCATGAGAACCTAGAATGATCATGAATAACCACAAAACCAAACCTTTTTCCATTTAGACTCAGTGTTCTTGTAGGACCGAAGATGTCCATATGAAGTAGTTCCATTGGTCTAGAAGACAATGGCTCAGATCTCAATTTAAAAGACTTCCGGGTTTGTTTACCCAGAGCACATGCATAACAGATTTTTGAATTTGAGTTGAATTTTATTTTTGCAAGTCCTCTAACCAGATCATGTTTCACCAGTTTATTTAAGGTACTGTAACTAGCATGGCCTAACCGTCTATGCCAATTGAAAGCATTATTATCTACATCAACAGATAGACAGAGATTTGATTCAGAACTTTCATTAAGGTCTACAATATAAACATTATTCACCCTATGTCCTAAGAACAAGATTTTGTCAGAATTTATTTCAAAAATTTTGCATGCATTATTGTCGAAGACTGCTCTGTGACCTTTGTCACACAGTTGTTGAAGACCTTCTACTAACAAAACCTTCTCAATGACATTGGAAGAAAACTTACCAACTGTACCTATTCCTATGATTTTAACTTTATTTTTTCCACCAAACTTGACTGTACCTCCCAGCTTCATTTCTAGATTGCTGAATTTTATCTTGTCACCTGTCATATGTCTGGAACAATCACTATCCAAATACCATATGTTGTGCTCGGCTGCCAGACCAACCTGTTATCAATTCAGACAGAAAATTTTGGAACCCAAGAAAGATTGGGTCCAAAAACATTGTTCAAATCTTTCAGCAGGTTTTTGGGTATCCAAAATTGTTTCTCAGTCTTCTTCACATTCTTCTTGTTATTGACAGTTTTATTGAAATGATGTGTAAAGTTTTGTCCATTTGACTTATTAGCATAGAATCTGTAGGGCCTTATGAAGTGTTCATTTCTTGGATATCTCTTGTACCCATTGTTTCTGGGATAATCATATTGGTCGAGGAATCTTTGTGGATGTACAGAGTTCACCCAATGGTTCCTGTACTGACCCATGTACCTTGGGTACCTGTTCTTGGTCACATATCTTGACCTATTAATGGTATTGCTTTTAGGTATGAATGTGTTGGGATGAGGCATGGCAGCTTTGCCAATGTTGTTCCCTTGATTTTTAATTTGTTGTCCAGCAGACCTTGTTGGTTTAGCTTTCACAAACTTCTTGAAGTTGGGATGCTGAACATTCTGTTTGCTATTGGAACTGGATGGAGTGTCCAATTTTTCTTTTCCCTTCCCTAGGCAAAATGTAGTGGTTTTGAACTCAGATGGTTTCTTACTGGTTGGGTCATAGCCAAGACCCTCCTTATTGAAGCTGATATTTATGCCTAACATGGTATCTAAATTATTTTTTCCTTGAACAAAATTTTCCAACATAGCTTCTTTATCATCAAGATTTTTCTGTAGTTTTTCACACTGTTTCAAGATTTCAGAATTAGCATTTTGCACGACATCATATTTCTCCTTCAGAATCTCATTTTCTTTCTGAATCTTTTGAAGTCT
Source organism: Amorphophallus konjac (assembly GCA_022559845.1). Taxonomy (NCBI): domain Eukaryota; kingdom Viridiplantae; phylum Streptophyta; class Magnoliopsida; order Alismatales; family Araceae; genus Amorphophallus; species Amorphophallus konjac. The sequence continues at coordinate 159,618,827 of CM040121.1, forward strand.
GAGGTTCACTTCATCCAGATTGTTTCTGATTTCCACCTTTTCATTTTTAAGGTTGTCATTCTCAATTTTCAGTGAGTTCTTTTCATAGTTCTTTTCATCAATCTGGTGTTTTAATTAAGCAATTTCATTATCTGTACAGGCCTTATTGTTAAGGAGATTGTTCAAACTTTTCTTCATGCACTTGTATTTTTTGGTTTGACAGTTGAGCTTATCTAGCAGGTCAGCATAAGCATCCTCCCAATCATCAATTGAATAGCTTTCAAAAGGGCTGCTTACCTCATGTTCATTGTCAGCCATAAGACACAGTCCCTACTCCTCTTCATCTGAAGATCCGTTCTCAGGGTCTTCCTCCTCATCGCTCCATGTGCAGAGCATGGCCAGAGGCTGCTTCTTCTTCACCCTGACATTTTTCTTCACGAGCTCCGGGCATTCATTCTTCATATGCCCTGGCTTCTTGCAGTGAAAACATGTAATTTTGTCAGCATTTGTTTTTCTCAAATTTGAGATTGGCATTCTTACCAGCCTGTTGAGGTCTCCTTCTCCTGAATCTTTTACCTATGGACCTCATAAATTTTTGAAGCTGTCTGGTAAGCATGGCCTGTTCCTCATCATCAAGATCTGAGAAATTTTCAAATTCCTCACTACTGCCACTATTGCTACTGCCACTATGGGATACCTTGAGAGCAATGTTCTTGCCCTTTTTATTGGTTTTCTCAACATTCCTTTTCAGATTGATTTCATAAGTCATCAGGGATCCTATCAGTTCTGTGACAGTCAATGTGGCCTTAGTGTGCCACATGGGGGTCAAGGATCTAAGTATTTTTTTGACTATGTCCCCTTCAGAGATCTGTATACCTAACCCTGTAAGACTGTTCGTGATTAATGACAACATGGCAAACGTATCAGAAATTGTTTCCTCAGACTTCATTCTAAAAAGTTCATACTCGGAGGAGAGCATGTTTACCTTTGTCGCCTTGACTTGGGATGTACCTTCATAGATGAGTACAAGTTCATCCCACATCTTGATGGGGGTCTATGAACGATCTAGAGGGGGGTGAATAGATCAGTCACCCAATAAAATCTACTGCAACAGTTTCTAGTGCGGAAATAAAACAAACTGCTGCTGGACGGCAGAAATGTAAGAGAGTGCAGTCACAGAAATCCAACTATAGCAGATCTGAACTTAAACGGACCTAAGCATGCATCTACAGCGTATAATGGAAATGATCATGATGCACAACAATTCACACGGGAATCACACAAGAGACATGAAGTTTTTAAGGTGGTTCGATCTCAAACCCGAGATCTACGTCCACCCCACACTCCAACTTGGAATGTGGCTTCAACCGCTGATTCTCAGCTTCAACTGCTGGGCCTCACAGCTTGCCTGCAACCGCTGACTAACAGCTTGACCGCTGGGCATTACAACTTCGCCAACCGCTGGGGACTACAGCTTAACCCGTCCAGAGGAATCCTCCTCTGCCCGCTGAGCAATACAGCTTAGCTCTGCTGACTAACAGCTTGAAAATAAGGTTTCAGAAAACAAAATAGAAACAAACGAAAAATAAGAAATCTCAAATGGAATGTAGCTCATAATGAGCAATCTCAGTTCTGGTATATGAACCAAGAAACTGATAAATAATCATTCAGAGAAAGTCTATCAGACTCCTCTCACTCAACTATCTTTTTCTCTTCTCTCTGGATCGTTTCTTTTCTTCTCTGCTGCACTCTCTCTTTTTCTTCTGTTATCAATAGCACACACAGATCTTCTTGCACGATCAATCTCTCCAGATAGAGAAATCTTCTATTTATAGCATCAGAGAGGTGGGCGTGTGTCCTCCACAATTCCCGCCCAGAGCGCCTTGACCACGTGGCAGCATTTCAGTTCACTGCGTTACACGTGTCACGATCCTGGCACATCCTTCACTCTTGGATCATGTGCCCTTCTTAATTTCTTCGAGCAGATATCCTGCAAAGGTTAGAGCATAGAGTTGGTTCGAGATTTGATCTAAGCCTGTACATACTTGATGCACATAATGCAGTATGCATATTAGAAAGTATGTACAATGAAGGTGAATGTACGGACATGCCACCAGAGAATGTATAGACTTTGTGTGCAATGTACAAGATGATGTACAGACTTGCTGGCTTGTAATGCGATATGCATATAGGAAAGTATGCACATTGAAGATGAATGCTCAGGCATGCCATCAAGGAGTGTATGGACTTAGTGTGCTTGCGATAATGATGTGCATACTTGCTGGTGTGATGATGCATGAACTTAAACGCTCGTACCAGCAACGGTTGTACAAACTTATGAATTAATGCACAAACTTAATTTCTAGTATCAACACAGGTTGTACAGACTTTGTGTACTTGTGTATGCATAAGGCAACGTGATACACTGACTTTGCATATGCATGAAGAACACTGGTTGTACTGACTGGGTCGAGTGAAACAACGGAGGCTGTACAGACTAGCCACCAAAGAATGTACAAACTTTGATGAGAAAGATGCACACATGCACAATGAACACGGATGCACTGACTAAGCCACGAGCTGAGTTAACAGATGTATAGACTTAATCAGTCATCAGCTAATGGATGTATAGACTTGCTCAGTCATGAACTAATGGATGTATAGACTTGCTCAGTCATCAAACCAACCGTGTGCAGACTTAGTGTAGGCATGAAACAAATGAGTGCACTGACTATTACTAACACATGCAAACACGCATCGATCAGTGATATGCAAGAGATGGTCAATGCACTGACTATGTGGTGTGCAACAATAATTAATGCACCAATGCAAGCTATGCACGAACTAGAATAGACCTGATGCAGAGAACAGACAATGCACCGTATAGCTGCGTCAATGCAATGCCCATACTGTGTTAACGCACACCCCCTTTCCTCTTCATGCATGAAGTATATATGCTGAAGTATGAAGAATGATGAAGCATGCAGAATATTTACTAGTTCTAATCTTACATGATTCATTAGTGATTGCTATCATCAAAACTATATAACATCATCAAGGCACATGGGGCACAACAATCTCCCCCTTTTTAATGATGGCAACACAATGAATAGATGCCATGAGATCAGTTCATGCATGCACAGACTTATGCACTAATAGATGTACAGACTTATGCACTGATAGACGTATGCACTAAATGAGATAGACGTATGCACTAAATGAGACTCCTATCCCATCTCCCATCTCCCCCTGTCCCATCTCCCATCTCCCCCTGCACATTCTCCCCCTTTGCCATCAACAAATAAGGAGGAAAGACAGGAGCAACGTTCTATGTGGCAGTTTAGAATGTGAGCACATTATGAAGCAATCCTTAAAATATAAGAATCGAGCAATGGCTTTCTTGATGCCAATTAGGTTTAATAGTGATAGAAGGCGAGGAGAAAGAACTGGCTTTCTGAGATAGGATCATATGATTCAGTTATAGCAATGAACTTAAGTCACATGACCATAATAGTCTAGGTCGATACAATACCCTAGTTACTTTAGAGAAAGTGAAAGGCAAGGAAAGTCACCTGAACTTGTATTGAGATTAAACAATTGACACTCAATGATGTTTGTTTTCTAAGGGTTATAGCAATTTCATTCACATGCTTCTGAAACATGAACTTATTGAACAGACAAGTATCATTTATGCCGTTGACATTAGGTGTATACCTTGATCAGAGGCTGATACCCCCAGTTACTAAGCATAAACTACTATATCCATTTCTGATCAAAGCTACAAGAATAATTTGCACCTTTGACGTTGAGGGTATACCTTGATCAGAGGCCAATACCTCTAGTTACTCAGTGAAATCTCTCTTGTAGATTCGACCGAATGAACAGAGATAACCTGAGTCACTTCATGACTTAAGGTACTCTCCATTTCTTTGATGGAGACCTCCGTTTCTCAGTGAAACTCAGTCATTGCTCTGTCACTTTGTTCACTTCTTTTTCTTTGATGATCTTAAATTTAGCTGCCCTTGTGATTTTTGGAGAGACTTGTTTAAGAACAATACATGATTTTTGGTTTTCATACTTTAACCAACACTAAATCTGCCATGTTCAGGTACTGTGAGGACTTGTTCTATCATAATCATGAGATAGAGTTTAAGAGCTATAAATGCTTTCTATCATCTTATTTTCAGAAGACAGTCTTTTAAACTTTACAGTCTATTAAAGTTAAACCTTAGTTTCAATCAGTAAGCACATGTGATTCTTATAACAGAAGGGTTGTAATAATTTCAGCTCACGATAATGAACCAATCACTAGACTGTTATCCATTCTATGAAGGGGTTGAACTTAGTTCTAATAATGCAGACCTCCCCCTGACAACAATATGCATTTCTAAACTATGCAATGATTCGACCTATCATGCAGTTAACACATTGAATGCATAGACTATGAGTAGAGCATGTTTCGACATGATGTCTATACAATGCAATTGATTGACTACATGTGTAACCATCCGTCGATTATATGTCCAACTATGCATTGACTCCAACTCATGATACCAACAGATGATTTGCATCAACTTAAGTACTCAGTGCACAAGAGATTATTATATCATCAAACAACTTTATCCTCAAGTTTAAGAACATGCACCCAATTATTGCAAGCATTCTAAAAGATATCTCAAGAGAGAAAGATTAGTCATTTTCCTGTTGAAATTTACAAAGCCCCAGTTCTCTTCTTAGATATTTAAATCTTTCATTTCCAAGAGGTTTTGTAAAAATATCAGCAACTTATTTTTCAGTTTCAACAAAGACTAATTCAATTTTACTCTTGCCCACAGCATCTCTAAGAAAATGATGTTTAATATCAACATGCTTAGTCCTAGAGTGGTGAACATGATTCTTGGTAAGGCAGATGGCACTAGTGTTATCACATAGAATAGGAATGCATCCCAGACTTATCTGATAATCTGAAAGCTGATGTTTAATCCATAGTACCTGGGTAGCACAATTCCATGCAGTAACATATTCTGCCTTTATAGTGGAGAGTGCTACAATGTGTTGCTTTTTAGAGGCCTAAGATACTAGGCAACCACATAGGAATTGACAATATCAACTAGTGCTCTTCCTATCTATCCGACACCCAGCATAGTCTGCATCAGTGTAAGATATAAGCTCGAACTCACACCTAGCAGGGTACCAAAGACCAAGTTCTTGGGTGCCTGACAGATACCTAAAAATCCTTTTCACTGCACTAAAATGAGACTCCTTAGGACTAGCCTGAAATCTAGCACATAAACATACTGCAAATTGTATATCAAGCCTAGATGCAGTGAGGTACAAAAGGGATCCGATCATACCTCTATATAGCTTTTGATCCACTGGGTTACCTTTTGTATCTTGATCAAGACTTGTGGAGGTACCCATTGGAGCTGCAATGTCCTTGAGGTCTTCGAGCTTGTATTTCTTCAGGAGGTCCCTAATGTATTTGGACTGGGTGATAAAGGTTCCATCTTTTGTTTGAGTCACATGCAATCCAAGGAAGAGTTTCAGCTCACCCATTGAGCTCATTTCAAACTCTTGTGTCATTAAGTCAGAAAATTCCTTACACATCTTTGGGTTAGTTGAACCAAAAATAATGTCATCCACATAAATCTGAACAATAAGTATGTCAGGGTGACTTACCTTTGTAAACAACGTTTGGTCAATCTCACCTCTTGAGAACTTCTTGTCGGTAAGGAATTTGCTGAGCCTGTCATACCAAGCTCTAGGAGCTTGCTTCAAACCATAGAGAGCTTTATTCAACTTATATACATAAGAAGGGAAGTCTGAGCATTCAAAGTCAGGAGGTTGATGAACAAAGACATCTTCCTTAATTTCCCCATTGAGAAAAGCAGATTTTACATCCATCTGCTGGAGATTTATTCCATGGGAGCATGCATAAGCTAACAAAATCCTAATAGCTTCTAACATGGCTACATGGGCAAATGATTCTTCAAAATCAATTCCGAATTATTGGTTATACCCCTGAGCAACTAGTCTGGCCTTATTTGTGATAACATTACCTTGCTCATCAGTTTTATTTCTAAAGACCCACTTTGTCCCAATGACATTTCCATCAACAGGAGGTGGAACTAGATGCCACACCTTGTTCTTGTCAAACTGATTAAGCTCCTTGTGCATGGCATTGATCCAATGCACATCCTTTAGGGCAATGTCAATGGACTTGGGTTCTACATCCGAAACCAATGCATATGAATTTAATTCATTTTGAGCTCTAAGAAAACCTCTAGTCCTAGGAGGTTCATGCAAATCACCAATGATGTTCTCAATAGGATGGTCTCTTAAGAATCTGACATTGGTAATTTGGTTACCTTGATCTTCATTTACCTCCCCCTGAACAGTAGGCTCTTCTGCATTATTTTCTTCTGGCTCTTCTTCTTGATCTGATTGGTCTGCAGATTGTCTTTCATTTAATATTTCTCCATCATCTTCTTTCCTGAACAGACCATTTTCATATTTAGTCAGGGATTCATCAAAGACAATATGTGGAGATTCCTCAACAATTTTAGAATTAAGATTGTACACTCTATATGCTCTAGTGTATTCAGAATACCCAAGAAAAAATCATGGATCACTTTTAGGTTCAAATTTATCAAGATCTCTTTTATCATTAACATGAATGAAGCATTTACAGCCAAAGACATTGAAATAAGCAATTGACGGCTTCTTACCTTTCAGAATCTCATAAGGAGTTTTCTGAGTGAAAGGCCTTACCATGGCTCTGTTGATTACATGGCATGCAGTATTAACTGCTTCTGCCCAAAATTTTCTTGGTAAGCCACCTTCAACAAGCAGTGTACGGGCCATCTCCACAATTGTCCGGTTCCTCCTTTCTACTATTCCATTCTGCTCAGGTGTTCTTGGTGAGGAGAACCGATGAGTAATCCCATTGACCCTGCAAAATTCATCAAATTGAGAATTCTGAAACTCACCTCCATGATCAGATAAGATATTTTCAATTAAATTTTCATTTTTCTGTTTTATTTTCAAATAGAACTCCTGAAATTCTATGAATGCATCATTTTTATGTGCAAAGAAAAAGACCCAAGTAAACCTAGAGAAGTCATCGACTAGGACATATCCATATCTCTTCCCTGACAAGCTGACTGAACGTGTGGGTCCAAATAAATCCATATGTATCAGCTCATAAGGTTTAAAGGACATGTTTTCAGTTCTTGATTTAAATGACTTCCTAGTTTGCTTGGACTGTGTACACGCACTGCACACCTTAATTTCCCTCTTGAAAGAAACTTCAGGGAGTCCTCTAACCATGCTATGTTTATTCAATTTATGCAAAACCGTATAGCTGGCATGGCCTAATCTACGATGCCACAAGAGTGCTAAGTCAACTTTATTTGCAGTTAGGCAAAGATTAGAATGAACTAAATCATCTAAATCTACCAAGTAGATGTTATTTACGCTTTTTCCTGAAAATTTAACTATATCAGAACCATGTTCAAAGATTTTGCAGTATTGAGAGTCAAATACTACCTTGTGTCCTTTGTCACATAGCTGGCCATCAACCAGTAGTACCTCTTCAATGCAACAGGTAGTACACTTACCTACTTTACCTGATCCGATGATTCTACCCTTTGTATTTCCTCCAAAGGTGACAAGACCTCCATTCTTCTCAGTTAGCATGCAAAATTTGGTCTTGACTCCTGTCATATGCCTGGAGTAGCCACTATCAAGATACCACATATTGCTTCTGGCTGCCAGGCATACCTGTAATCACAATCAGGTAGAGAATTTTGGAACCCAAAACTATTTGGGCTCCGAAGCAGAGACAGAACAATTGAAACAAGACATCAATTGTCTAGGAATCCACATTTGTCTAAACATGATTGGTTTAGTGGAATTCATGACATTCTGTTCATCATCTTTCTTTCTCTCAGCACCAACTGATTGAACCTTCTTCCTTTGATGCTTTGGTTTATATTGAGTTCTGGCTCCATCTTTATTAGCAGCAAAATTATTTTTGTGCCAGTGCCCAGGCCAATAGGTCCTCAGATAATTGTGGCCAGCTGTAGTCCTAGACTGACCAACCCATCTAGCAAATTGAGGTCTATGCCAATGAGTGAGAAAAGGTTGATATCTAGACCTCCCTTGGACATGATTCCATCCAGACCTATAGAATGGTTGGACCTGTTTCTGAGGATAGGTGTAATAGGTCTGAACCTTGGGCTGGTAAGTAAGGCTTTTCTGGCCCCATGCAGCATTATGTCTCCCTTGCACTGTTGACCCACTAGACTTCTGTACAGGTTTATGTTGGGTCTTCTTCTGGACAGGTGATGATGGTGGAGACTTGGTGGCTTTGCCTTGGGGTTTAGACTTGCTTGGAGGCTGACCCCGAACCTGAGACTTATATTTGGGTGAAGGGCAAGATCTGCTAAGCTCACCTACCTTCTGTTTACCCTTGTCCCTGGCACTAGACATTTTCGAATTAACAATTTTTGAAACAGAATTTTCACTTACCATTTTTATGAGAGGTCCCTTCTTTTTCTCTGTCACAAATGATATGGTTTTCATGGCAAGGCTTTTAGTGGCAGTTGAGTTGAATCCAAGACCTTCTTTTCTGAAATTTACCTTTGACCCTAACAGAGCATTGAGATTATCTGTGCCTTGGGTCATATTTTCTATTATTTTCTTTTTGTCAACATTTTCTTTCTCTAAATTTTCAACTATTTTCTTTAATTCAGAGTTCACACACGAACAACTTCATATTTCTCATTTGAAATTTTTTATTCATTTTCAAACATTTGAACTCTCAGCTTCAAATCATCAATAACATTCTTTAACAATTCATTTTCTTTGCTAGTATCTGTCAAAGCGCGCAAGCTTCAAATCATCAAACCCAGCACATGAAAATTTTAAATTGTCATTTTCTGATTGCAGACATGCTATTTTATCAGACATGGTTTTATCATTCAAAATGGAGTTTACTTTCTTCTTCAAATGCCTGTTCTCCTTTCTAATATCATCTACTTTATCTAGCAAGTCTCCGTAAGCATCCTCCCAATCAGAAATTGTATAGTGCTCAAAGGGAGAGGATACCTCATCAGAGTCTTCTTCTTCCTTTTCATCATTCCTGGCCATCAGGCAGATGAACTTTTCTTCATCTTCACTTTCTGATGTACTGCTCAAATTGCCCTCGTCCTCGTCGCTCCATGTGCTCGCCATTGCTTTTCCTTTGGGAGCTCTTTTCTTGGACTTTTCTTTCAGCTTCTAGAGCTCTGGACAATCTGCCTTCATATGCCTAGCCTTCCTGCAATGATAGCAAACATTAGTGTCAGGTTTCTTAGCTTGGTTGGACCTATACCTGTTGTGTCACCGGCCGCTGAATTGTCTTCGACCGAAAATTCTGCCTTCTTTTATCAAGAATCGCCTGAACTCTCTTGTCAACATAGCAAGTTGATCTCCATCGATTTCTGACCCAGATAGGCTACTCTGCTCGCTTGATGATTCACTGTGGCTGGATCTGCTTGTTTTGCTGGAACTAGCCTTCAGCGCAATTGGTTTCTTCTTGTTCTCGAGCTCATCAATTTTGGGAAGGTTCATCTCATATGCCATTAGAGAACCTATTAGCTCGTCAACTTTCATCGTCTGAAGATCTCTTGACTCCTCGATCACTGTTGCCTTTGTGTGCCAAACAGGAGTCAGAGACCGCAATATCTTCCTTACAATCTCGTAGTCTGAATAGCTCTTTCTCAAATTCCTCAGACCATTAGTTATGATAGTCAAACGAGCATACATCTCAGTCACAGTCTCACCAGGTTTCATCCGAAATGCTTCATATTCAGAGACCAACATGTTCGCCTTGGTCTCTCTCACCTGTGATGTCCCTTCGTAGATAACCTCCAATGTATCCCACATTTCCTTGGCGGTTTTGCACGATGACACTCTGGAGAATTCAGTAGGATGAAGTGCGCACTGGATAGCGTTGATGGCACTCCAGTTCAAAGTAGATTTTCTGATTTCCTCTCTCATCCAAACCTCTTCATTCTCGTGCAATTCGAATGGTCCCTTGCTCACTACTCGCCAGATCTCATAGTCTTTCGCTCTCAGAAAGACCTGCATTCTGTTCTTCCAGTAGGCGTAGTTAGAGCCATCGAAGTACGGAGGCTTGGAGGTTGAATGTCCTTCTGCTGTCATTCCCTTAGCGTTCATGGTCGTTCCTCTTTAGGATGTTAGTCCCTGAAAAAAGAGTTAGGTTCTGATACCAAGTGATGGGGGTCTATGAACGATCTAGAGGGGGGTGAATAGATCAGTCACCCAATAAAATCTACTGCAATAGTTTCTAGTGCGGAAATAAAATAAACTGCTGCTGGACGGCAGAAATGTAAGAGAGTGCAGTCACAGAAATCCAACTATAGCAGATCTGAACTTAAACGGACCTAAGCATGCATCTACAACATATAATGGAAATGATCATGATGCACAACAATTCACACGGGAATCACACAGGAGACAGGAAGTTTTTAAGGTGGTTCGATCTCAAACCCGAGATCTACGTCCACCCCACACTCCAACTTGGAATGTGGCTTCAACCGCTGATTCACAGCTTCAACTGCTGGGCCTCACAGCTTGCCTACAACCACTGACTAATAGCTTGACCGCTGGGCATTACAGCTTCGCCAACCGCTGGGGACTACAGCTTAACCCGTCCAGCGGAATCCTCCTCTGCCCGCTGAGCAATACAGCTTAGCTCTGCTGACTAACAGCTTGAAAATAAGGTTTCAGAAAACAAAATAGAAACAAACGAAAAATAAGAAATCTCAAATGGAATGTAGCTCACAATGAGCAATCTCAGTTCTGGTATATGAACCAAGAAACTGATAAATAATCATTCAGAGAAAGTCTATCAGACTCCTCTCACTCAACTATCTTTTTCTCTTCTCTCTGGATCGTTTCTTTTCTTCTCTGCTGCACTCTCTCTTTTTCTTCTGTTATCAATAGCACACACAGATCTTCTTGCACGATCAATCTCTCCAGATAGAGAAATCTTCTACTTATAGCATCAGAGAGGTGGGCGTGTGTCCTCCACAATTCCCGCCCAGAGCGCCTTGACCACGTGGCAGCATTTCAGTTCACTGCGTTACACGTGTCACGATCCTGGCACATCCTTCACTCTTGGATTATGTGCCCTTCTTAATTTCTTCGAGCAGATATCCTGCAAAGGTTAGAGCACAGAGTTGGTTCGAGATTTGACCTAAGCCTGTACATACTTGATGCACATAATGCAGTATGCATATTAGAAAGTATGTACAATGAAGGTGAATGTACGGACATGCCACCAGAGAATGTATAGACTTTGTGTGCAATGTACAAGACGATGTACAGACTTGCTGGCTTGTAATGCGATATGCATATAAGAAAGTATGCACATTGAAGATGAATGCTCAGGCATGCCATCAAGGAGTGTATGGACTTAGTGTGCATGCGACAACGATGTGCAGACTTGCTGGTGTGATGATGCATGTAAACGCTCGTACTAGCAACGGTTGTACAAACTTATGAATTAATGCACGAACTTAATTTCTAGTATTAACACAGGTTGTACAGACTTTGTGTACTTGTGTATGCATAAGGCAACGTGATGCACTGACTTTGCATATGCATGAAGAACACTGGCTGTACTGACTGGGTCAAGTGAAACAACGGAGGCTGTACAGACTAGCCACCAAAGAATGTACAGACTTTGATGAGAAAGATGCACACATGCACAATGAACACGGATGCAATGACTAAGCCACGAGCTGAGTTAACAGATGTATAGCCTTGCTCAGTCATCAGCTAATGGATGTATAGACTTGCTCAGTCATCAACTAATGGATGTATAGACTTGCTCAGTCATCAAACCAACCGTGTGCAGACTTAGTGTACGCATGAAACAAACGAGTGCACTGACTATGGCTAATACATGCAAACACGCATCGATCAGTGACATGCAAGAGATGGTCAATGCACTAACTATGTGGCGTGCAACTATAATTAATGCACCAATGCAAGCTATGCATGAACTAGAATAGACATGATGCAGAGAACAGACAATGCACCGTATAGCTGCGTCAATGCAATGCCCATACTGTGTTAACGCACACCCCCTTTCCTCTTCATGCATGAAGTATATATGCTGAAGTATGAAGAACGATAAAGCATGCAGAACATTTACTAGTTCTAATCTTACATGATTCATTAGTGATTGCTATCATCAAAACTATGTAACATCATCAAGGCACATGGGGCATAACAATCTCCCCCTTTTTGATGATGGCAACACAATGAATAGATGCCATGAGATCAGTTCATGCATGCACAGACTTATGCACTAATAGATGTACAAACTTATGCACTAATAGACGTATGCACTAAATGAGATAGACGTATGCACTAAATGAGACTCCTATCCCATCTCCCATCTCCCCCTGTCCCATCTCCCATCTCCCCCTGCACATTCTCCCCCTTTGCCATCAGCAAATAAGGAGGAAAGACAGGAGCAACGTTCTATGTGGCAGTTTAGAATGTGAGCACATTATGACGCAATCCTTTAAAAATAAGAATCGAGCAATGGCTTTCTTGATGCCAATTAGGTTTAACAGTGATAGAAGGTGAGGAGAAAGAACTGGCTTTCTGAGATAGGATCATATGATTCAGTTATAGCAATGAACTTAAGTCACATGACCATAATAGTCTAGGTTGATACAATACCCTAGTTACTTCAGAGAAAGTGAAAGGCAAGGAAAGTCACCTGCACTTGTATTGAGATTAAACAATTGACACTCAATGATGTTTGTTTTCTAAGGGTTACAGCAATTTCATTCACATGCTTCTGAAACATGAACTTATTGAACAGACAAGTATCATTTATGCCGTTGACATTAGGTGTATACCTTGATTAGAGGCTGATACCTCCGTTACTAAGCACAAACTACTATATCCATTTCTGATCAAAGCTACAGGAATAATTTGCACCTTTGACGTTGAGGTTATACCTTGATCAGAGGCCACTACCCCTAGTTACTCAGTGAAATCTCTCTTGTAGATTCGACCGAATGAACAGAGATAACCTGAGTCACTTCATGACTTAAGGTACTCTCCATTTCTTTGATGGAGACCTCAGTTTCTCAGTGAAACTCAGTCATTGCTCTGCCACTTTGTTCACTTCTTTTTCTTTGATGATCTTAAATTTAGCTGCCCTTGTGATTTTTGGAGAGACTTGTTTAAGAACAATACATGATTTTTGGTTTTCAAACTTTAACCAACACTAAATCTGTCATGTTCAGGTACTGTGAGGACTTGTTCTATCATAATCATGAGATAGAGTTTAAGAGCTATAAATGCTTTCTATCATCTTATTTTCAGAAGATAATCTTTTAAACTTTACAGTCTATTAAAGTTAAACCTTAGTTTCAATCAGTAAGCACATGTGATTCTTATAACAGAAGGGTTGTAATAATTTCATCTCACGATAATGATGTTTAAGCCGTTCATGAGATAACCTACCTCTGTAACAGGCTCTAGACTTCAAATTTTGGACTGGGAGAACGACCTAGTTTCTGCACGTCCTGTACCAAACTAGCAACTTCTTGTCCCTCGTTCTCCTTAACCTCTTGACCTATGTTCACGAAATTTGGAGGGTAGTAAGAAGACATAAAGGGGAATAAATAACCCTAAAGAATATTCCTGAAAATACCTCATTCAGGGTTCTTAAACTCCAAGTCTTCACTGGACAGTTACCTCTGTTCCTGTGCGATTTGTAGCAAACCAACAACTTCTCGGTGTTCTAACTCTCCAACGGCTGGACCTCATAGCATGAGATTTTGAGGGAAGTTAGTCAATACTAAAGGGAACACAATATTCTAAAGGACTGACATGAAATAACTTCGTCTTACCGTCGAACCTTGCGCGCCAAAACTAGGGTTCGTGCAGGTTGGACCTGGGACCTATTTATAGGGTTGCTAGGGTTTAAGAGATTTGATCGAACTTAGAATCCTTATTTGCGGTAAAACTGATCCCTAGAGAGTCCTAGATATGTTTACATGTCTACACACTTCGATCCATGGTAGGATGCCAAAGATCCTAGTTTTTCCACGCTTCTACCACTCTCGTGATCGGAAGGATATAGCGGTCATGGCTGGATCGCCTCTATGTAGTAGCGGTCTTGCGATAGACCTCTATTAGCCAACGCCCCAGAATTTGAATTCCGATCAAATTCTTCACATATTTATCCCCCAATTACCTTATATAAATGGGGAATTATCCTAAGGACATTTCTAGAGTGTGGGCTTAGGCCTAAAGGTTTTAAAATTGGGTTCGTGGGCCTAATTTAAAAGGGTCAAACCCTTTGGTTAACATAGGGTCTTTAAATTAATTTAATTAACCAGTAATTTCTTAATAGCCCATTTAATGCTAATAAATACTTTTTAATTCTTAAAAATTCCTAGAAAATTCTAGAAAATTCCAAGGTGTTACACTCTATTTTGGCCATGAGATAGCAGTGCCAAAAGACCCGCGATATAGGGCAAAATCCGATAAAATGGTGAGAGAAAGAATTAGCATCAAATCAAGAAGGCACCAATTACAAAATTCGCGTCCTTATGCAAAGACGCTAATTCATGCTTTTTATCCCGTTTTTTAAATAAAATATAAAATTGGCGTCCTTATACGGATGCGCCATTTATTTAATTAGCTTCCATTCGGATGGACGTCAATTCCATGATTTTTTCATTTATTTCTTTTTACTGAATTAAACAGGAATTCACGTCTTTTTGAAAAGACGTCAATTCATATCTTATTTTTATTTAATTTAATATTCTAAAAAAATAGCATATCTTTAAAAGGACGCATATTATTATACATATATGTTTATGAAAGAATGAGGATAGGGATAAGGCTTTTAAAAGAATAAAAGGTAAAAAGGGAAAAGTAAATAGGGCATAATGGATATCAATGGTTTTACAAGGTTTAAACTTTTATTAAGTTGATGTATATTATGAAATTGATGAACAGTGCAGAGCCCCTTTGAACCTTAAGTTCTTGATGTATATGTGTCGGAATCACGTAATCTATATACGAAATCGAAGAGCCCGAAAAACTCTACCTAACATGATGTTTAAAAAGAATTTTGCTTGAGAGGAGGCCTATCTTAGAATGGGAAAAAGGAGATACCATCCTCATGACCTCGCTCACTGCCCCAGCAACACCCCCATGAAATTTCACGGTCAAAGCCCACTCCGGCGCCCATGAATAGGCCATCAAAGCAATGACCTATAACTACTCTGCTACAGTGATTTGTGTGATTCGCCATGTAACTATAATAATTCATATATTTAGTTAATCAAATTATTAACTAGTTAATATTACCATATAAAGGCATGGAAAATTAAAGAAAAATATGGAGATTCCAATCATATACACTTTATGATTTTTAGATACGTGGTTACGTGGATATAAAATTTTTAAGCATGCTGTAGTTATTAATTGACTAAGGTAAAATATGCAAAATGATTGAAACACCATATGAAGAGGAGACAAGAACATGAACTAATGGTTGGTATGCATGCTGGTTAAAGATTTTATATGGGAGAGAAAACCTACGCAAACTCAAGGAGCTGCATGGAACATGAAAGTTAACGTGAGAATCATGGTTGCATGCTTCTTTTATTAGTTGGGTTGTGCCTGAGATAGAGATAACCTACCTTGATTTGGTGAACGGGGAAGGAAGACGGTGGAGATAAGAGGAATATGAGGATGTAGAGGAAGAAGCCACGCGCTTCTCCTTCTTGTTCACAGCACAGCCACAACAGCAAGCGTGTAGGAGGAAGATGAACATGGAAGAAGAAGGAATCCTTTTTTACGCACGGGAAAACAGCCACAGTAGCAGTAGCACACGGCACCTTCCCTCCGTCGAACGATAGGCAGCAATAGCCCTTAATCGTTCGAACGATCTGGTATTTATAGGGAAATACCGTGTTGGGTCCCCTAGTTGAATATGGAATTTGGTTTTAATGATAAAAAATAATTTGTGCTTGCTTGAAGAACTTGATTGACTGTTGCACTCGAAATTGTCTCAAAATATTTTGAGAACGTTTGTTATATATCAATCGATGAAAAATACGATGTATCGTCGACATCGTCTGATCACGGAGTACCTCCGCAACCTAGGGTCCATTGGCCCAACCATACTATCACAATCGACGTCGCATCAAGGAAGTTAATGAGGATGATATATGTGCGTACCCGTCAAAGGAGCCGAGTAAGTGTATCACACGGCACAGACGGACGCAAAGATTCCTTCCCACACGGTGACACATAAACAAACAACAAACAAGACTTCCTCCGCTCCCACGCGAGTCTCCTCCAATATATTGCTCCTACGCGGCGAAAGGAGGGTCCGGAAGAGCAATATATATATTTTCTCCTCAACCTAAGGTGACAGAAACGGAGGAAAACGGCGTCAAGAGGAGCCAAAAGGCGTGCCCGGGGGCCAAACGACCCCTCTAGGGGGCGAGCGGACCAGAGGAGGGGGCCGCGGCCACCATGCGGGGCCGGTCGACCTCGTTGGGACCCAGCGGGGTCACGCGACCCGTTGGGATCCAGTGGGGTCACGCGACCTCGCGCGGACCCTAGCAGGGTCAACCGACCCCGCCCAGGGCTGGTTGACCCCGCGGGGGTGCCAGCGGGGTCGCTCGACCCCATTGGGCCGCGGGTCAGCCTCCCTTCCTCCCCGGTCCCATTTTCAAAAAAAAAAGAAAAAAAGGCAGAGGGGTCAAAGAATCATTTTTGCCACCCCACCTTGACAGAAATAGGGGTTTTTGCACCCCACCTTGACAGAACTGGAGCATTTCTCCACGTTTCTATCAACCTGGGTCCTCCCACCTTCTATAAATAGACCCCCAAGGGTCCAAGTGTGGAAAATGATCTAAGAGCTACAAACTACGCACGAGAAGAAGACCGCCAGCGCAAGGAATTTTTATGTTTGTTTGGCCTGTGAGGGGTAAGTCCCCGGGCCTTTATGGAGGTGCCCCTAAGGGGTGTTTCTTTATAATTTCACCCCTTAGTGGGCCATGTTTGTAATTATGCCCCTCACCGGGCCATATTTATAAGTCTGTACGTCCTGGGCTGACTAAGTTATGTGGTTCTGTCCTTATAATGATGGAATTACAAAAATACCCAACCCAGGATCGTAAGAGACAAAAATCATGTTATTTACAGTTATACCCTGCAACTTCTTGTAATTGGCGTTACACCCCTGTCTCCCGCGTTAGCGCAGATCTTTGTACAGTCGACAACCCGCCGACAACCCTTCTACCCATTTGGGCTATAAATGTATCTAGTGTCTCTATAAATTTCCTTTGTATGTCAATCAGGGAAAATTACAAGAAAAACCCCTCGACTTGTGAAAATTGTGTATATGCCTCTCCTTTGGTGATCTTAACACAACTGAGTCTTTTATGAAGTCCTTGACTACTCTTTTGGCCCAAGAATGTTGTCAGCCTTGTCCGACACTCGGGGTGCCACCTCAACTCAAGTCCGTGCAGGGTGTCAGCCTTGCTCAGACTTAGCTCCTACACCTCCTCATTACTGGCACGCCCGGTGGGACCTTTTTCGCCTTTCTTCTTTCTGTCAAAGAGCACCTCCAAACCCTTTTCAAGGTTCTGATCTCCCTCATCTTCCTCTTACAAGATGGGAAGAGGAGGGCACATCTCTCTGCTCGCTCTAGGGCTCTTCGTGCATCCGCACGTTACTTCGTTCGTGCTACGCACCACCACCACCACCACCAACAACAACAACAGCGATGGCCGCCATTACCTACGGCCCTTAAGTCGTCGCCAATCACGCCAGGTTCGGATACCTGGCGACCCCCATCATCTTCGGTGACTTCCTTGCAATCGTCGGCTTGCCCTACTTCCTGGGTGTCATACCCGTGGTTGAGGCCAACTCAGCCATGCCTGCGGCAACAGCCGCTAAGGGTGTCAGGCCCTCGGCCCCAGTGGCTGGACGGGTTACCCAGGTCAACAAGACCACCATTGGGGGTGTCAGGCCCTCAGCTTCAGTAATTGGTCGGGTTCGCCCGGCCGTCCCTTCACGGACCAGGGGTGTCAGGCCCTTTGTCCTCGCAACTGGCCGAGTTCGCTCGACTGTCATGATGATGGCCGAAGGTGTCAGGCCTTCTGTCCCAGTAAATGGCCGAGTCTTCTCGGTCAATCAAGTTACTGCTGGCGTCGCTCCTGCTCAACGGGGGCAAGGCCATCGCCGCAACGATGCAAATTCTACTGCGGCAGCCCTCAGAGGCATTGCTCCTATCCAGCGGGGGCAGCGTCGCCGCCACAATGACGTCGTGCCTACGGCGGGCGTCACCAAGGCCACCCCTGCTCAACGGGGGCAACGCCGTAGCCGCCAGGGCATAAAGTCTACGGCAGCTACATCCCGCTCCGGCAAAACTATGATTGTCAGAGACTTCCGCATTCGGCTCGATGGAGGCGAGCCAATTTTACCTTGGGATCGACACGTCCCGACCATCTCTACCTCCAATCACTTTGAGCTCCTCCGGCAAGTTCGGGAGGATGAAGCGAGGATGAAGAAGCCCGCCGTATCGGCGGCAACTCAGGGTCCTACAGTGACCCAAGCCATGAGCTCCCCGGTCAAGGATAGGGGGCAACCCAGTGGAGGAGCATCACCTCCAATTAAGGAAAATTTGGGTCACCAAAGAGGAGGCCCGAGTTATAAGGCGTGCGAGGGAGGAGGAGCCCTTTCGCACGTCGGATCTGCAACTTATGCGGAGTTCGGCAAGCACTGAGGCCTCGGCCTCTCAAAGGTCTACAAATCAGCCCCTACGAGGGCAAAAGCGTCGAGGAGCCGGCAAGAAGGTGCGTCCGACCTCCCCGTGAGACAGTTCCACGCATACGGAGGAGGATCGCTCCCCTCAAGCTTCCACATCCCGTGTTTCTATCTTTGACAAACTAGGGATGCCACCCAAGTCAGATCGACAACCATCCAAGAAGAAGCGGGTGGTTCAAGTGACCGATGACTCTGTCAAAGTGCTCACCTTCTATGCCACCTCCACCGATAAGCAGCCAGAGGACATTTCGGGCGACCCGAACCATCCTCTTCAATACTCGAGGAGGCCAAGGTCCAGGTCCCATGGCCAGGCATAAACACAACAGGCGCCGGCTGCTAGTACATCTCAGCCCGAGCTGGTGCGGCAAGAAGAGCGCCAGGACGACGTCCATAGTGTCGACGGGGACAGCCACCCCTGACACGGGGAAGAACTGGGGGAAGATATACACACTCTCGCGTTGGAAGAGCTCCGATGCGAGAACCAAGAACTCAAGAATCTCTTACAGACGCTATTACGTGAAAAGGAGGTTTCTGTCCCACCTCAGGCGACACCAGCTGGAGTGGAACACTAGCCTTGCCCCATGCCAGTCGCGGCCAATGCCTCCGTCACTACTGCAAAGTTGCCATTGGCAGTGGACTTCGAAGTCCCGCAGCATGAAGTCAATGCGCGGTCGTCTACTACTCCTGTTGTAGAGAGCCTCATGGCGCAGAAGCAGATGATCAAGCGCATTATGGAGGCGAAGTTTGCCCAACATGGGGAGGGTGTGGCCACCGTTGATTTGTATAGCGTGCAATATCCCCTCCATCACCAATTCAAGAAACTTCCACCAGATTGTCCGAAGGCCCCGAAGCTTCAGAAGTTCAACGGGCAAGTCTCTCCACATGAACACCTGGCCTATTATATGACGACCATGGGTGAATTGGTGCTGGAAGAGGCATACTTGCTGCGGTACTTCGTCACGTCATTGACAGGCACCGCCTTCTAGTGGTATTCCAGGTTGAAGCCCAACTCGGTAACCGATTGGGCCGACATGCAAAAGAAGTTCGTCGACCATTTCTACATGGTCGAACGTAAAATCTCGCTGGCGGAGCTCTGTGCTCTGACACAAGGAAGGTGAGATCACATTGGACTTCATCAAGCGGTGGAGGGACGTCAGTATGTGCTGTGATAATCCTCCAACCCCTGAAGACGCCATCACCATCTGCCGCAGGGGCTTGTCGGTGGAAGTCAGTGAAAAGCTTCTAGGCTCAAACATCAGAAGCTTCGACCAGTTGAATACGGTGGTGGCCAAAATTGAGATGTTCTTCGCTGACCACCCGACACAAGCCCCCGCTAAGGGTAAATCCTTCAAAGACCGTCTGGCTTGCGGCAATGAGGTAAATGCAGTAGACTTCTCCCTGACGAATGGAGATAAGGGGGAAGGAAAATCCAGAGGCAATAAGGCTGATGCCAAGGCAAGTGCCTCTCTCTTAGCAGAGCACTTGAAGACTCCTTATACCTTCAGGAAAGAGCACACCAAGATGCTCTTCGACCTATGCATGAAAGAGCAGCTCATCACCCTGCCGGATCCGCGGAAGCCCTCAGAGGTGGATAAAATAGATGACCCTACCCATTGTGTGTATCACCGAAGGTTGGGTCATACCATCGGGGACTGCTATATTTTCAAAAACATAGCAGAAGAGCTCATTCAAAAGGATTTGGTAAATATGCTGGGCCATGCAGTCGACCCACCACAGCCTCATGCTTGGAGTCGATCGAACCGGTTGGCTAATGTGGTCTACATGGCGGCGATGGCTTCGAGATCCAATGCCTCCGAGGCCGGGCTTTCAAATCAACAGCCCAATACTGGCCACGGAGCCGCCCCTTCTGTACTCCCTGAGTGTTTGGCATTACGGAGGACTATTCGGAAGATCCGATGGGAAATTTGACAATTGCAACTGGAACAGAGGCGTCTGCTGCAGTTCCTAGAGAGCATAGATCAGCAACTGCCCACCTTCCCCTTCGACCCATTTGCCAGGGGGTTAGCTCCAGCCCATATACGGGAGTCAGGTGTACCGCTCGTTGGCTCAACTTCGCTCAGGGGTTGGCTCTCTGAGGAATCTTCAGGTTCATCTAAGGGCGACGAGGACTCAGAAGGCGAGGAGCATACACCCCAAGGCGAGCAGTCGGAGAAGCTACACTCCTTCCCTTGAGAGAAGATCCCAAACATCTTCTTCACATATCAGCGGGGGGACTGATAAGCCCATCACCCATTAAGCAAGCACCAGGTGCTGCGTTTCATTAGGGCTATTACCCATACCATGAGGTGGTAGGCCATATCATCCACAACTGTGAACCGTTCAAAGACCTCGCTGAGGACTTAATCAGGCGGGGAAAGGTTAATATGGGTGAATTCCTGGTCAATCTACCACAACCGCATCCACGGGGGAGTCTTCACTTCTCTGTCAACGTCATACATGCTTCAGCCACTTTCCAGCTCCCGGAGCCACAGGAGCAGGGAGTCAGTTCCCAGGGAGTCAGTTCCCAACCACCAAAATCCACACTGTGGTACCTAGGGTGACGACCCTCTCATCAGTGCTCTTTCCCTAAGGAGAACACTGAGAAGATCTTTGACAAGCTCCTGGAAGATGGTCGGGTGCTGACATGTGATCTGCTGTCTTACTACAATGAGACAACCAAGAGTCACCCCCACTATTGCAAATATCACGCTAGGGTGTCTCACCCCACCCGGGAGTGCCAGGAAGTCCAAGACTGCATTGAAGTCCTCATCCAAAGAGGGGAAATCGATGCGCAAGGGAACTCTATGACGAGGCGGCGTCTTAAAGAGGCTGCTATAAAGATTCTCCAGCAAGTTCGACAGGAGCAGGCCAAGCCACGTGGGACCAAACCCACCTCTCAACAAGTCTAACCGGGCGGGTCTACAGGCGACAGCAATCCTCAGCCGAATCCCAAAGGCAAGGCTAGGTGCCAGGGGCCTAAGGTGTCACGCCTTGAGCTTTTAATACAGTGGAAGGAATATAAGGAACGTGAACAGCCGGTAGGATAAGCCTCTCACAAGCAAGAAATCAGAGCGCAAGACAATCACACAAAAGTAATTGCACAAGTATATTTTTCAAAATTCTAACTTTATTTATAATAATGACCCAAATGTACATAAGATCATGACTTTAAACATCCTTACATCATAGACTCAAGAAAATAAAAAATTACAATAGGACTTGACTAGACGCTTGACAACTAAGTCTTCTCTCCATCCATTTGACTTTCAATCACTCTCGGACCCGCTACTTGTATATTTCGAATCTGATTCACCTGTACTTCCTGGAAAATTGAGAAAGTAGGTATGAGCACACTTACCCAGTAGGTATCTTCGCATCAACATGGAGGTAGTATTTAAATGATTAATGTCTTAGCTCTAGATCTTAACGTAAAAATAAGAACGTGATAAACAAGCGATATAAACCAAGATAACCAAGAATATAAAATCATGAAATAACTGAGCAAGTAGACGTGAGCAAGTATAGACCATGAAAAAGTAAGATTTATCATGTAGAAATAAATTTGGCCTTTTCATGAAAAAGAATGTACGAGTAAGAATCTAGAAAGTACTTTACACAACCTTGTAACGGCTATGTACTAGAAAGTCATTAACAAGACTGTAATTTTCATAACGAGCCTCGTGAATTTCACTCATTTATAAGAGAAAGTACTCCCAACGTAATACGACGCCAGTATCATCGTACCCCATGGTTTATAGCACGTTTCCGATAATCCGTCGAGAGGACTAGCATGGAGCCCTTGGACACAATCCGTGCCCGGTCTTGCATCTTCAAGTTATAAATCCAGCTACTTCCACGAGACATAACAATAATTTCGGCCAATAATTCAATTCCAAATAATAAGTTTCATGACCAAGTAACCAAGGTATAGAACGTACCAAAATTGATATGAGATATCAAAGAAGAATTAAAAGAATATTATACTCCGGCGGCATTCCGACAACATAATAGTATTTTCATTAAGTTTCATATCTTAACATTAACTTGTTAAACATACGTTGAGACTCCAGATAATCCTAAGCATTGTTTAAAAAGGTGGCACCTCAAGGCACTAAGGCTTAAGCCTTAAGGTGAGGCACTAGAAAAATGCCTTGAGACATGTGCTTCATGTCTTTTACTTGAGGCTTAGGCCTTTTTTTGATTGAGGTGGTACGCCTCACCGCCTTCACCGCCTCAAGGTATTTAATCGAGATGTGTGCATCACTTGAGAAGAGGATGTAATGAGGTGTTATAGGGTACTCCCAAGATTTACGTTTCTTTTGTTGTCCTTAAAACATAATTCAACACTTTTTTTCTTGGTAGGTACTTTTTTTTTAACAGGGAGGGGATAATCGAATTCGAACTCGGGCCCTCCCCCATATGGGGAAGGGTGACGAACCCATTGCACTAGACAGCTAGCTCATAATTTAGTGCTTTTGAAATAACATGAATTTATCATTGAGTTGATATAGTATTAACACATGAAAATCACTATTATTTTTAGCATTTTTATGGTTTTAAGATTATTTTCTTCTCTACGCCTCGTTATGCCTTCAGGCTTACGCCTTATGAGGCTTACAGAAAGCGCCTCACAATCGCCTCAAGACCTTTTAAACTATGGTCCTAAGACCATCTAGGAACTCCAGAAAATCAACCCCAATGGTCAAACCTCAGGTTAGACAGGTTCAGAGATAAAGCGGTCGTTTACTGGACCATTTCATGAATCAGGCGGTCAAGTCTGGACCGTTAGGCAGAACTATGCGGTCGAGTCAGGACCGTTTATGACGAGTCAGAGCCAGAACAAAGAAAGATTGACTCAGAGAGACATGTAGTCATAGGATGACCGTTTTCTAAAATAAGCGGTCACTTGTCGACCGTTAAGTAACCTTTAGCGGTCGCCATGAAGACCGTTTGTAACTCAGAATCCAGAAAACATTGATGGTGTAAGTGCTTTCTAGACAATTTGAGTTTTAAATGGTACAACCAGCTCGGTGTCCTAGTGAGAATTCCATGCTCGCAGAGTCTTACGGTGGCCTTAAAACATAATCCCCTAGTCCGACAGAAGGAATATTCGACGGAGAGGTTCATAAGTCCAAGAAAGTGTGCCTATAAGTGTAAAGTGTAAGTAATGGTCACATACCGAAGTATATGCCATCTACTTAAGAAAATGACTCAAGAGATAGAGTGGAATAGTGAAACATATGGATAAAACACCATATGTACTATGTACACAACATAGAAACCATTTAATTATAAAATTATAATATTTTGGCATGAAATTACATGATAATAAAAAATAATTATTGAAATCAGGCTCATGTTAAAACATGATATTTAATAGGAAATCAACACCATTTTTAGTGAAAAATATCATAATTATAGGGTTTTTAATATGCAAAAATCAACTAAGTTCGCAGAACCAAATAGCGGTCATGACATGGCCGCATGGGGTATAAACGGTCTCTCGATAGACCACTGTTTAAATAAGGCGGTCAGGTTATGGACTGTTTCTGTCTGATAGACAGAAGCTGTAAAATAGTGAAAATAAAACGTTAACCTAGGGCATGTTATGCATGGAAACGACAAAAAACAGGTAGTAAAACATGCTGGAAGAAAATTAGGCCATGATCATGCATAGGAGAAAGTGAATTAGACAAGAATTCCATCTTAATTACATTAAGGCTAAGTCTATGCATGAAAAATGAACTAGTTTGCGCAGTCTTAACAAAACATTAAATTCTCCACGTACAATGCGTAAAATCGACTAAGAATTGAGGGCTTTTATTCCTAACATCATGTTTAAGCCATTCATGAGATAACCTATCTCTGGACTGGGCTTTAGACTTCCAATTTGGGGCTAGAACTTGACCCTAGTTCTGCTCGTCCTGAACCGAACCAGCCACTTCGTGGCCTTCCAACTTCTGATCCCCTTCACCTAATATCATGAAATTTAGAGGGTAAGAAGGGGGTACTAAAAGGAACAAATAACTCTAAAGAACCAGGTTCTAATTACCTCATTTAGGGTTCCTATTTTGCTGATCAATCTGGCCCGGTCGCACAATTTTCTGAGACTCTTGTACTGAACCAGCAAGTTTGAACGCCTCAATCTCCCTGATGACTTGATCTCCTAAGATGAAATTTGGAGGGCAGTTAGACCTGTTGAGTGGTGATAGGTAGATCTAGATGGGAGGGGTAAATAGATCAGCCCCCTTTTGCCCTTCTTTGCAGAAATAAAGCTAGATTTAACACAACAGATTATGAGGCAAATATTAGTTAACAGCTAAGAAGCTAGATACACACATGATGTCTGGAAACGGTCCTATCAAGCTTCTACCGTAGGAACAAGAGAGAAAACAACCCACAAGACAAGATCTTTAAGGTGGTTTGGTCTCAACCTAGAGACCTACGTCCACCCCTCACACAATACTGTGAGGCTTCACTGGTGTCAACGCACACCCGCTGATTCATAACTTCTACTGAGAGAAACACTCTCACACTCCGCTGCCACACAGCTTGAGGTATTACAACCCAAAACACAGACCGGTGTCAACACTGTCTGTCTTCCTACACGCAGGTAGGGATCAAGTGCAATGGAGTTTTTTTTGAAGAAAAGCAAACTGAAAATGGAACAGCCAGACAGAGTATCATGGTAAAACACAATGAAAGGAAGGTC
Organism: Amorphophallus konjac; assembly: GCA_022559845.1. Lineage (NCBI taxonomy): Eukaryota > Viridiplantae > Streptophyta > Magnoliopsida > Alismatales > Araceae > Amorphophallus > Amorphophallus konjac. The sequence continues at coordinate 159,644,415 of CM040121.1, forward strand.
TCCTGTCTTAGAAAGAGCTTGAGAGGTCCTTAGCTTTCTTCTTCTTCTTCTTGGATCTTCACCACCACCCTTGAGGAAGAAGGTTGATTAAGCTTCAAGCTTTTTTAGAGATCTGGATGGAGCTTCACGAAACCCTTCTACTTGTGAGAAGATCTCCCATTGTGAGGAAGAGGATCGTCTTCTTCTTCAAGTGCTCACACCTGCAGCATCAGGAAGGAGGCTAGCTTCCTCAGCAAGTCTTCCACCTTTTTCATTTTTCCTCTTGCTTGCATCCTCGAACTGGAGCTCATGCTCCTCATATATTGGTGTCCCTGGGGTGACACCAACGTTGTCTGCTTTTCAAGCAACCCCCAGAATGTCACATCCACATTATTTGATCTGCTTCCATTTGCATAGTTGACTTCCATTCTATCAAGTCTGCAGGAATGTGGGTAGGTAGGAGACCATAGCAGCCAAGGTATGATCTTCTTCAGAGGATGTCTCTGCCAAATCATAGTCTTCTGACACAGAAGCACTTTGAGAGCTTTTTCCAGAGCAAACGGATCCTCTGGATTAAGTTCCAGATCTTGAAGACAACTTTCGTCGGATTCAGATCCGTTCTGGTCGAACCAAGTGTGTCGACACTTTCCTGTCAGTGTGTTGAGACATTCCTTTGAAAGCCTTGAAGATAGCTTCTGCTGGTTTCAAACATGTTCTGGTTGAACGTTGATGTGTCGACGCCTTACACTTAGTGTGTCGGGACATTTAGTGAGTGTCTTGAAGATCCATGACTGCTGTGTCGAGACAACACCAAAAGGTGTCGGGACATGTGAGCCATGTGTAGAGTTCTTGCATGAGGGTGTCGAGACAGAAGCGCCAAGTGCAGAGATTTTCACACGAGTGTGTCGACATATTTCACTTAGTGTGTCGAGACATTAGTGAGTCCAGAGTCTTAGATAGAACGGCTTCGGCTTGATTTCTTCTGGATGTGTCGAGACATGGGTTAGATGTGTCGACACATTCTTTTATGCCGAAGCTCAAGCATTGGAAATCTAACACAATCTCTTCTAGATGTGTCGGGACATCATTAGGCCGTGTCGAGACATCACTTAGAGAGATTCTTCTACACTTGATTAGTCAATTCATTAAACCAAAATAAGTTAGATATTTCTTACATATCTACTAATAATTTAGGATCTGTTATCATCAAAACTAGGGGACACAACATTCTCCCCCTTTTTGATGATGACAACCATGAATCATTATATCTACTCATTTATATAGCAATACAATCAAATTGGTTTGAGGGGCCGTCAACCAAGGGAGATTGATCCATTCACACAACAACTGAATGTTAGCATTTTTTCAACATATAGCATTTTCAACAGCAACGACAAAAAGCTTGATTCATTGATTAACCAGGGTTTTGTACAAATCAAGCAAGGATGTGTGTTCAAGCAGTTACATTGAAAATCTAAATGCAAAAGCTAACTACATGCTTGATGTTTGATGATGCTTGTCTTCTCAGAATGTCTTCGGTACTTCTCCCCCTTTGTCATCAGCAAGGAGGGGGTGAAGGAGGAGGCTGCTGTAGTGGAGGCATGGTGCTGGTGCTGGCCAGGTGCATGATCTGTGCCTCTTGGAACTCATGTTGCAGGTGGGAGATGGCTGTCTCTAGAGAGTCAATCCTGTGATTTAACTGCTCATCCCTTTGGCTGACAAAACGGTGTAAGTTCTGGACGTTTTCTTTGATGTGCTTGAGCCAGGTATACATCATCTCACAAATGTATTCTGTTTCAGCCCTCTGTTGGGAGCCTTGTGGTGGAAAATGAGAAGAGGTGGCTTCTGTTTGAGGAGGAGGACACCATTCATCACCTGCATCCTGCAGGGCTAGTTGGAGTTGAGCTTTATGCAGACGAATGAGCTCTAAGATTTCAGTACCAACCATATCTAGTTTCTGGTACACGACGTCCATCTTGGCCTCAGCTTTGGTGGTGCTATTGACTGCTCTAGCTATGTCAGTATGAACTGTGTCGGCAAGCCTGGAGGAGTCATCAAGTAGCTTATTGGTGTCAGAATACAGTTTCCCTTTCAACCTTTGGGAAGCATCTAGTAAGTGAGAGGTAGTGGCATTGATGGTTCTCTCCAGATTGGAGGTGGCATCAAGAGATCTGTTGATCTCTACGGTCACATGTGCCCGGATGGATGTAGTTGCACCAGCCGCTTGTGCTCTGATGGATGTAGTGGCGCTCGCCACTTGTTCAGCTAGCTGATTGGATGACTCCATCAATTTGGCACACTTAATGTTGAGATTACCTTGATCCTCTCGGATGTCATAGGCATGCATGACCATTTCAACAGTTTTCTCCTGGGTTTCAGTGTGGATCTCTCGTAGTCTTTTCATGATTCTGCCTGCTCGTTCACACACATTTATCAAGGAGTTCATGAAACTTTTCATCCTTTCATCTGACTTATGTTTGTCGTGCACAAATTTCTCCCATCTGTTGGTTTGGACTTGCTCAAAATGGAGTTGTCTGGCTTCTATTCTATCTACCTGCGGACTGAGTTGACGATGGGAGGAATTCATACACCCAAATTGAGCAGTGAGGACTTGAATAAGTGCAGGGTGAATATCCATAAGACTGCCAGTGGCACCAAAAGTAGGACCTTGTGAGGTGGAGGCCTCGGTATGAAATTCAGGAGGGGCATCCCTGGCACTAAACACTCTAGGCTCATTGTCTGGAGACAAAGGAGGTTGGATGCCAAAAGCCACCATCATCCCAGGCTGGTCCATGGGATCTACAGACTACTGCTGCTGAGGGGCCTGCTCAAAGTGATATATGCATGGAACGTTTCCTCATGCTGATCTAACTGTGCATCTGAAGCCGGCTGGTCCTGTGCTGGCTGATCCTGTGCATGCTGTGCCTGTGTAGGCTGTTCCTGTGCAGGCTGTTCCTGTGCAGGCTGTACTGGAAGGTCAGGTAGATGGCCAGACAGATTCCTTACTAGTTTATCACCTTCCTTGTTGATGTGCATGTAATTTTCTATAAACCTCATGTTGTAAACATTACTTCTGGGGATTGGTATGGACTTTTCATTTTCAAGAGGGATGCCAACCTTCTGAAAAATAGCAGTTAGGTGTGCAGTATAAGGCAGGCTGCGCCGGTTGCAAGTGCAACTGTCCATAATCTAGAGCATTAGCTCAGGTAAACAAACATGGTAATTGTTGAATAAGCAGTAAAACAGGAACCTCTGGGTCTATGTAAGTCTGCTTCTGCCACCTCCTTGTGGGGTAATCATGGTAGTGAAAATGTGATGCAGAAGACACTGTAAGGGGGGAAACCGGTTTGTGTCAAAGTATTTGACAAGTAGTTGAGTAGCATCCTGAGGGTCTCGAGGATTTCCTGTAAGGAGGGTGTAAGCTGCAGACAGATCAATCTGAACCTCAGATTCTATTTCTTCATCCCGGGGTATGTGTAAAGCCCTATGAAGAAGCTTGGTGGTAAGCTTGATGGAGACCCCCTTGACCTCAATCTGAAGACTTTCTTGTTTTCATCAAAAAATAAGTTCTTGTAGAACTGCTGAACTAGAAATGGGTAGTATACCCTATAATCAGACATAAACTGTCTCCAACCTTGGAACTCAAATAGCGACATCAGTTCAGGAAAATTCTCAAACATCTCATGGTCACTAAAATCCACATACCTTGGGAAGAGAATCTGGGAGGGATCACTCTCTTCTTCCCTGACAGGAGCAGCCGTACTGGGCTTCAGAGGAACTGACGGAGCTTTGGCCTTCCCTTTTTCTTTGGCGGTCAACCGTGGCCGCTTGGGCTTTGGTTGCGGCTGTGAAACCCTTTCACTGTTCGAGCCCTGGGCCTCGACATCTTGTCTCTTAGCTGGTGCTGTAGCTGGGCAGTCCTCAATGCTCTTGGATAGCCCCTCTGTGTGTGCTTTCGAGGGTGCGGCCTTCTTGGATGAAGCCGCGTCTTTCTGCTTGCCGCGGGTGACCGGAGGAGCCATGAAGAAGAAAGGGAGGTGAGGAAACAGAGGGCAGCTGGAGCTAGCTGGGGAGAGGGTTTCACAGGCGAAAGAGAGGGAGCGAGGGCGTCGACCTCCAGGTGAGGATGTGCCGGGTCGCCGGAGAGCGATGGTGACGGGGAAATAGGGTTAGAAAATGACACATGGTAAAGATTGATTTTCACCATCGAGTAAAATAGAGAAAGTTGAGAATTTTTGAGTTTTAAAATAACACCCTTGGAGTAAGAAATGGACTATATACCCCTATGTTAAGTTCAGATGGTTTAAAGCTTATAAGCTCATTTTTGAGTAATTAAAGTTTGAGAAAAACCATGTTTGCAATAAATAATGTGACTTAAACATTTGAGAAAGTTAAGAGAATGGAACCGAGCCCATTTGACTTACTCATCACATACATTTGGCATGACTGGAAGAAGAAGATATGCAAGTATTGAAAGTAAACAATAACCCTTTTTTTGTTTTGAAGCAAGTTGTAGAGTCAACCCCAAACCATTTTTTTAAATAAATTAAATAGTCCGATATAGCAGTCACTTTTTGACTCAAGGAAACACGTTGTTTAGACGCCAGAGTCCCTGGTTACTCAGTGTAGCTTATCTTTCTGACTTCATTGGAACAGAGTTGACTTTCCTCATTATGACTAGATTGTCCTTCATTTTATTGATGGGGGATCTAATTTCTCTGAAGAGAGGTCATTGCTCTGAAATTATAGCATCATGGTTTCTAGAGGGCGTATTCTCTATTTGACTTCACGTTAGGAACATGTTTAAGGACAATACATGCCAATCATTTCAAAAGCCAAGAAGCCTAGATGTAGTGAACTTTTAGACACAAGGGCGAAGGTCATTTTCAAGGACTTAAGAAATGTTTCAATCCTATTATGAATGCAAGTTTGGTAGAACTCAATGCAATGATTCACGAAAATGAGGATTATAAATAAGAAACCATTTCTTTAACAGGAGTAATACAAATGAACTCACCCAGGGTTGTATAGATGAATGAAAACATTCTCAACTCCCCCTCACTTAATGCTCGGTGAAAAGTGAAGGTTCAGAGGCGAAGAGATTTGAGATGGAAATGAAGGAAGCAGTGTGTAGAAGGAATCAAGGAAACTCTCCATTTGATCTTCAAAACCAAGGGCGGCTGAGAGACAGTCTCGACACATGACTTGAAGGTGTCGATCTGATCAACAGGTTCTATGCTGCAAGTCTCGACACATACCAGTAGGGTGTCGACCTGTTCAAGGAGATTTGTCCTGCCTGTCTCGACACCTGACTGTACATCAAACTGTTCTCTGCTAGCTTCTGTGAGTCTTCATTTTTGACAGACACCTGCCATCTTTTACTGCCAGTGCCTCTGACTTTCTTCTTACAGACAATCATTCAAGAGTGGTTTTTCCTTTTGCTGCCACTGAGAAGTGCTTCAATGGATGCTAAAGCTTTAAACATGCTTATGCACTAGAAATCAACTATGCAGTTAACAATATGCATTTCTGACTCATGGTACTTGGCGGAGGCTTGTCCTCACACATGAGGAGAGTTTCCTGACAGGCGTAACCTATCATTTCACTTCTCAACATTTGATATACCATGCAGTCGGAAGATGATGTTCAATTAAAAATATTCATAAGTACAAGCAGGCTCCCCCTGAATGTGACCATTATTCAAAGCAAGATTTATACAGCCAATGGACCAGTTCTAAATCAAAGCAGATATGCTTGTTCCAAACATGGTAAAGATAAGTGGGCAGAGCATCGAAGGAAGAATTGATAGCTCAAACCTGAGTGGATTGAGGTCTACATAGACCAAGTTCTCTCCTTAATGTTGTGAACCTGTCATTGCTTAAGGGATTTGTGAAGATATCTGCAAGCTGATTTTTTTAGTCTAAAAAATGGAGCTCAAAGTGATTTTTGAGAACTTCATCCCTTATAAAGTGATGTCTAATTTCAATGTGTTTAGTCCTAGAGTGCATGACTGGATTTTTTGCAAGATTTATAGCACTTGTGTTATCACACAGAATGGGTACACAGCCAAGATCTATTAGATAGTCTTGGAGTTGGTGTTTGATCCAAAGTACTTGGGTGCCACAACTCCCTGTAGCTACATACTCTGCTTCTACAGTTGAGAGGGCAACCGAGTGCTGTTTCTTGGAAGCCCAAGAAATCAAACACCCACTGAGAAATTGGCAATAGCCACTAGTGCTCTTGCGGTCCAGTTTGCATCCAGCATAATCTGCATCCGAATATGAAATAAGTGAAAGTTCACAAGATGCAGGATACCATAATCCCAATTCTTGAGTGCCGACAAGGTATCTAAAAATACGCTTGACAGCAGTCAAGTGAGACTCTATAGGACTAGACTGAAATCTAGCACAAAGGTAAACGCTGAACTGAATGTCTGGTCTAGATGCAGTTAGATAGAGTAATGACCCAATCATACCTCTGTATTGCTTGGCATCTACAAGAATACTTTATTCATCTACATCCAGTGAAGTGGCAGTCCCCATTGGAGTTCCTAATGGTTTGTAGTTGGTCAGATCAAACTTTTTCAGCAACTCCTTCACATATTTGGCTTGATTGATAAAACATCCTTCATTGCTTTGATTAATCTGCAAGCCAAGGAAAAATTGTAGCTCACCAATTAGACTCATTTCAAACTCATTGGTCATGAGTTTAGTAAATTCCTCACACATTTGAGGTTTTGTGGATCCAAACACTATATCATCCACATAAATCTAAACTATCAAGATATCTTTACCATGTTTCTTGGTGAATAGTGTCTGATCTACATTACCTCTTGAATACCCTTGTTCGATGAGGTATGAGCTTAGTCTGTCGTACCAAGCTCTGGGTGCCTGCTTCAAGCCGTATAAAGCCCTGTCCAACTTATAAACATGATCTTTGAAATATGTGCATTTAAAACCGGGGGGTTGGTCTACATAGACTTCTTCTTTAATAAGACCATTTAGAAAAGCACTCTTTACATCCATTTGCTGCAGTTTAATTTTATGAGAACAAATGCTAGCAAAATTCTAATGGCCTCAAGTCTAGGAACATGAGCAAAAGATTCTTCATAATATATGCCAAATTCTTGATTATACCCCTGAGCCACCAATCTAGATTTGTTTCTTACTATCTTTCCATCTTCACTTAGTTTATTTCTGAAAATCCATTTGGTTCCTATGATTGATTTCTCTTGAGGTCTAGGAACAAGATGCCAAACCTTATTTCTTTCAAACTGGTTTAGTTCATCATGCATGGAATTGATCCAGTTTTCATCTTTTAAGGCCTCTATAATATTTTTGGGTTCAGTTTGAGATACAAGAGCAAGTTGTTCAATTTCATCCATAATTTTGAAATGAGACCTAGTTTTGGTTCTGTCATGCAGATTTCCTAAGATGTTTTCTAAGGGATGGTCTTTTAACACTCTTAAATCAGGTTGAGTGTTACCTTCATCTGCTTCAATGACCAGATCATTGCTTGGCTCTTCCTGGTCTTCATTTGTTTATGTTTCCTCATGTGGAAGTTCTTCATTTCCTTTTATGTTCCGAAATTCCCCACCATCATCTTCCCTACAAGTGTTGTCATGATCAATCTCATCAAAAGTGATGTGAGGGGATTCTTCCACACAAAGGGTCTTAAGATTGTAGACTCTATAAGCCCTAGACTTGTCGGAGTACCCAACGAATATACCTTCTTCACTCTTGGGCTCAAACTTGTCCAGAACTCTTTTATCATTGTTATGAACAAAACACTTTTGACCCAAACACTTTCATGTGAAAGAGAGATGGCTTTTTACCTTTCAACAGCTCATATGTAGTCATTTTGGTGAGGGGCCTTACCATTGAACGGTTGATGATATAACATGCAGTGTTTACCGCTTCTGCCCAAAATCTCCTTGGGAGATGCCTTTCATCAAGCATTGTGCCTGCCATCTCTATGAGAGTTCTGTTCTTCCTCTCAACAATCCCATTTTATTCAGGAGTCCGTGGTGATGAAAACTTATGAATGATTCCTTCAGACCTACACAAATTTTTAAAATCAACATTGTCAAATTCACCACCATGATCTGAAATAGTGTTGGAAATTTTAAACTTACCATCTTGCTTCACTTGCATATACAGTGCCTGAAACTCATCAAAGGCATTATTCTTATGTGCAAGATAGAATACCCAAGTGAATCTAGTAAAATCATCTACCAAGACATAACCATATCTTTTACCACTTAAGCTAGCTGTTTTGGTTGGACCAAACAAGTCCATATTGATTAGTTCAAGTGGTTTAGATGATGAATTTTCAGTTCTACTTTTAAATGACTTTCTAGTCTTTTTTCCTTGAGCACATGCATTACAAATCTTAGCGTTCAGTTTGAATTTAATTTCAGATAGACCTTTGACAATGGAATGCTTCAACAATTTATGAAGAGTGTTGTAACTAACATGTCCCAGTCTGTGATGCCTCAAACAAGCTAATTCAGATTTTGGTGCAACAAGACAAAGACTTATGTGAGCAGGGTCATCTAAGTCAATCATATACACGTTATTGACTGTTTTACCTGAAAACTTAGTTTCTTTTGAATTTTGTTGCAAGATTCTACATTCATTAGAGTCAAAGACTACATTATGACCTTTATCACATAGTTGACTAATGCTCAGCAAGTTGTACTCCAGACAATCAACAAGTAATACATTATCAATTGAGTTGGAGGGGTTCTTACCAACTTTACCTGAACCAATGATTTTTCCTTTGTTGTTTCCTCCAAATGTGACATGTCCAGCTTCCTTTTCAACCAGGAGACAGAATTTGATTTTGTCTCCAGTCATGTGTCTTGAGCAGCCACTGTCAAGATACCAACGGTTGTGCACGGCTGTAAGACACTCCTGCACAAGGAATTACGTGACAATGTTTGGAACCCAAGGCTAGTTGGGTCCCAATAATTTCTTCATTTCTATAAAGCAGGATAACATGGATTTTGAAATCCAAACTTTCTTAGCATCTTTGCTTTGTTGGGAGTTTAGATTTATCTTCTCTTTAGTCTTTTGGACTTTGTGAGTTTTGGAAGTGGTGGAGGAGGAGTGTTGATTTGACCATCTGTTCCAGTTGGTTGGTCTAGATGAATAGGAGGTATCATATTGCCTAGGTCGTTGAGGTTGAGTGAACCTATGACCATAGGGAACATTTTTGTTCCTTACCCATGGAGGTGTCGGTCTGTAGAAGGTAAAGTCTCGACCTGTCCACTATCTATAACGGTCTCTGGATAAGGGATGTGTCAACCTCCTGTATGGAAACTGTCGACCTGTTGGTGCAGACCTGGGGTATTATTGGGCATTTGAGCAGGTGGGTGTCGACCTATTCCATGGAGTGTCCCGACCTATTCTAGCATTGTAACTGTCTCTTCTTTTGTGATGTGTAGGCTGAGGCTTGGACGAGTGTCGACCTGTTTGGGATTGTTTGTAAACCTTTTTGGGTTGTTGGGAAGTTTTGTTGATTGGTTCTCCTATCTTTTCTTTTCCTTTATTTTCAATGTTTTCTTGGTGTGTTGATTTGGAGGTTGATGCTTCGGAAGATGATACAAAGGTGGTGGTCTTTAGCCCAAATGTTTTCTTTTTGGTAGGCTCATATCTTAGCCCTTCTCTGTTGAAGTTTATTTTGGTTCCTAGCAGGGCATTCAAGTTTTCACTCCCATCAACAAATTTTTCAAGGGAGGTTTGTTTATCTGCTAGGTCCTTTTGAAGTTTCTCATTTTCTTTCAACAGTTGAGAATTGACCTGTTTAAAGGCTTCAGACTTTTCATTGCACAGATTATTGTCCTTTACATAGCTTTGCACTTTTAATTTCAATTCATCAATTTCATCTCTTAGCCTTTCATTTTCATCTTCCAAGTCTCTGATTTCTTTTCTTCCTTCTTCAAGATTCTCATTCATTTTTCTTAGATCTTCAATTTCAGTTTCTAAAGAGATTATCTTTTCATTGAGAGTTTTATCATGCCCACAGGATTCAACCTTCTTCTTTAAGGTTTTGTTTTCTTTTCTGTATACTTCATATTTGTTCATCAATTCAAAGTAAGCTTCTTCCCAATCATCGGTGGAAAAGTGCTCAAAGGGAGAGCTCACCTCACTGTCATTTTCTCCTTTGGCCTTTAGGCAGAGATCATCTTTTTCCTCTTCAGAGGAGTTATCTTCAATTTCTTCTTCTTCTTCATCACTCCAAGTGCATACCATGGCCCGCTTCTTCTTGCTCTTCCACCTAGGCATGGCTTTCTTATTTCCTTTCGGACACTCAGATTTGGTGTTCCTGGTTTCCTGCAAGAGTAGCACACAAGCTTTTCAGGTTTTTTAGCATTTTTAGGTCTTGGCCTGAACCCTCTTTTTACCTGGGGCTTCTTCTTAGTGAAGCATGTACCTTCCTTTCTTAAAAACCTTCCAAACTTTCTTGTAAATAGGGAAACTTCATATTCTTCAGTGTTGCTGCTTGAAGGCTCTTCATCATCAGATGGATCCTTGGTGCTTGTTCCAGCTTTAAGAGACAGAGGCTTCTTTTTACTTACCTCAGCTTCTTTATTTTTCAGATTCATCTCATAGGTCATCAGGGACCCTATGAGTTCTTCTACCTTGATGGTAGTTAAGTCTTTTGATTCTTCAACTACAGTGGCCTTTGTATGCCAAATAGGAGTTAGTGATCTCAGAATCTTCCTTACTATCTCTGGCTCAGAATAGGTCTTACCTAGCTCAGTCAAGCCATTAGTGAGCAAGGTTAGCCTAGCATACATGTCCGAAATGGACTCATCAGATTTCATTCTAAACTTCTCATATTCAGATACCAACATGTTAGCTTTGGTTGCACGTACCTGCTGTGTCCCTTCATATATTACCTCAAGGCGGTCCCACATTTCTTTTGCAGTGTTGCAAGTTGACACCCTTGAGTACTCAGTTGGATGAAGGGAGCACTGCATGATGTGCTTGGCACACCAGTTCAAAGTTGATTGCCTGATTTGTTCTTTAGTCCATGTATCTTCGTCCGGAGGCAGCTCAAATGGTCCCTTGCTGATCACTCGCCAGACTTCATGATCCTGGCCTCCAATGAAGACCTGCATGCGGTTTTTCCAGTAAGGATAATTTGTCCCAGTGAAAATAGGAGGCCTATTTACTGAATATCCTTCAGCCATAAGACCTTTAGTAGCCATATCACCAGTTCCCTCAAGGTCGTTAGACCACATACAGAGAGACTAGCTCTGATACCACGTGTTGAGTGGTGATAGGTAGATATAGAGGGGAGGGGTGAATAGATCAGCCCCTTTTTGCCCTTCTTTGTGGAAATAAAGCTAGATTTAACACAACAGATTATGAGGCAAATATTAGTTAACAGCTAAGAAGCTAGATACACACATGATGTCTGGAAATGGTACTATCAAGCTTCTACCGTAGGAACAAGAGAGAAAACAACCCACAAGACAAGATCTTTAAGGTGGTTTGGTCTCAACCTAGAGGCCTACGTCCACCCCTCACACAATACTGTGAGGCTTCACTGGTGTCAATGCACACCCGCTGATTCACAGCTTCTACTGAGAGAAACACTCTCACACTCCGCTGCCACACAGCTTGAGGTATTACAACCCAAAACACGGACCGGTGTCAACACCGTCTGTCTTCCTACACGCAGGTAGGGATCATGAGCAATGGAGTTTGTTTTGAAGAAAAGCAAACTGAAAATGGAACAGCCAGACAGAGTATCGTGGTAAAACACAATGAAAGGAAGGTCTCCTGTCTTAGAAAGAGCTTGAGGGGTCCTTGGCTTTCTTCTTCTTCTTCCTGGATCTTCACCACCACCCTTGAGGAAGAAGGTTGATTAAGCTTCAAGATTTTTCAGAGATCTGGATGGAGCTTTACGAAACCCTTCTGCTTGTGAGAAGATCTCCCATTATGAGGAAGAGGATCATCTTCTTCTTCAAGTGCTCACACCTGCAGCATCAGGAAGGAGGCTAGCTTCCTCAGCAAGTCTTCCACCTTTTTCGTTTTTCCTCTTGCTTGCATCCTCGAACTGGAGCTCATGCTCATCATATATTGGTGTCCCCGGGGCGACACCAACGTTGTCTACTTTTCAAGCAACATCCAGAATGTCACATCCACATTATTTGATCTGCTTTCATTTGCATAGTTGACTTCCATTATGTCAAGTCTGCAGGAATGTGGGTAGGTAGGAGACCATAGCAGCCAAGATACGATCTTCTTTAGAGGATGTCTCTGCCAAATCACAGTCTTCTGACACAGAAGCACTTTGACGGGCTTTTTCCAGAGCAAATGGATCCTCTGGATTAAGTTTCGGATCTTGAAGACAACTTTCGTCGGATTCATATCCATTCTGGTCGAACCAAGTGTGTCGACACTTTCCTGTCAGTGTGTCGAGACATTCCTTTGAAAGCCTTAAAGATAGCTTCTGCTGGTTTCAAACACGTTCTGGTTGAATGTTGATGTGTCGACGCCTTACACTCAGTGTGTCAGGACATTTAGTGAGTGTCTTGAAGATCCATGGCTGATGTGTCGAGACAACACCAAAAGGTGTCGGGACATGTGAGCCATGTTCAGAGTTCTCGCATGAGGGTGTCGAGACAGAAGCGCCAAGTGCAGAGATTTTCACACGAGTGTGTTGACACTTTTCACGCAGTGTGTCGAGACATTAGTGAGTCCAGAGTCTTAGACAGAATAGCTTCGGCTTGATTTCTTCTGGATGTGTCAAGACATGGGTTAGATGTGTCGACACATTCTTTTATGTCGGAGCTCAAGCGTTGGAAATCTAACACAATCTCTTCTAGATGTGTCGGGACATCATTACGCCATGTCGAGACATCACTTAGAGAGATTCTTCTGCACTTGATTAGTCAATTCATCAAACCAAAATAAGTTAGAAATTTCTCACATATCTACTAGTGATTTATGATCTGTTATCATCAAAATCAGGGGACACAACAAGACCTTAGTATTATGAACAAAATATTTTAAAGAACATACCTCTAATTCATGCTCCTTACCTTAGTTCCATGCGAGCCAAAAGTAAGGGTCGCGCAGGTTGATTTTAGGTCTATTTATAGGTTTAGCTAGGGTTTTAGGGATTTGCACGAACGTAGAGTCCTAATTAGGTCACCAATTCGATCCTCAGGCACTCTAGAGTCTTCTATATAAGAGATAGCATCGATCCTAGGCGATTTGGATGCCAAAAATCTCATCTTTTCGTGCCTTCTTCCATTCACGGAATCTACAGATAGTAGCGGTCTAGTCTAGACCATTTTCAATCCCCAAGCGGTCCCCCGATAGACCGTTTTTGGCTTTGGGCGTCAAGTTTGAAACATTTCAAACTCTTTGTCATATATCCGCTTATTTATCCAATAATTAGTATATTTATCCCTTAAATTTCATAAATATCCTATTTTAAGTTTCTAGAATGTGGGCCAAACCGTGTGGGTTTGGTTTTGGACTATTTTGGTCTTATTTAAAAGGTCAGGTTAATTAATAAATATTGTGACTTATTATTTGGTTTTAAATTAACCCAAATTCTTTTAAAAATCTATTTATCTCTAGAAAATCTCAGAAAATCTAAATAAATTCTAAAAAATTCTAAAATATCATATACAAAATTTTGGGGTATTACACCCTCCCCCACGTAAGAGAATTTGGTCCCCAAATTCTAATACATAGGCTTTAAGGGAGAGTGTACTTACATTCAAATAGATCGAGAAATCTCTTGCTCATGGCTTCCTCCGTCTCCCATGTTACTTCAAGTGGGCAAGATTTGGTCCACTAGACTTTGATCATGGGAATGATTTTATTCCGAAGTTGACGTACCTCTTGTTCAATTATTTTGATTGGCTTTAGCTCGTACGTCAAATCCTTTTGGATCTCTAGATTATCATAAGTGATAACGTGGAACGGATCGTAGACATATTTGTTTAACATAGAGACATGGAATATATCATGAACTCCTGCCAACTATGGAGGTAATGCTAGACGATAAGCCACCTTTCCCACTCTTTCAAGAATTTCAAAAAGGCCAATGAATCTTAGTGTAAGCTTGCCTTTGATGCCGAACCTTCGAATACCTCGACCCGGAGAGACCTTGAGAAATACATGGTTGCCTACTTGGAATTCCGGGTCACGCCTTTGATTATCAGCATATGATTTCTATCTATCTTGGGCCATCTTTAGTCTTTCTCGAATTAGCTTAACTTTCTCTGTAGTATCCTTTATCAATTCTAGACCTAGAAGTTGTCTTTCCCCAACTTCACTCCAACAGATAGGTGAGCGACAGCTTCTCTCATATAGTGCCTCAAATGGTGCCATTTGATTGTTAGCTTGATAACTATTATTGTAGGCAAATTCCACTAGAGGTAAATGGTCATGCTAGTTTCCACCGAAGTCTATAACACATGCCCTTAGCATATCTTCTACCACTTGATTGGTTCTTTCAGTTTGTCCATCAGTTTGCGGATGAAACGCTGTGCTAAAATTCAATCGGGTCCCCAAAGAATGTTGCAGACCTTTTCAGAATTGTGAAGTAAATCGAGAATCTCGATCAGAAATAATAGTGACAGAGACACCATGTAACTTAACAATATCCTTCATGTATAAGGTAGCCAAGATATCCACAGATCATCGGCTTTTAATAGGTAGAAAATGAGCCGATTTTGTTAAATGGTCTATGATCACCCATATTCCATCATGTCCACCTCTTGATTTAGGCAGTCCCATGATAAAGTCCATCCCTATACTCTCCCATTTCCATTCTGGAATTTCCAAGGGATGTAGTTTTCCGGCGGGCCTTTGATGTTCTGTCTTAATTTGTTGACAAGTGAGGCAACGTGACACATAGTCTGCTACTTCCCTTTTCATATTGGGCCACCAATAATTCCTTTTGAGATCTTGATACATCTTGGTAGCACCAGGGTGAATGGTGTACTTAGATTTATGAGCTTCTTCTAGGATCAATTTCTTAGTATCCAAATCATCCGGTATACAAACTCGTCTTCTAAATAATAATCTTCCATCATTTGCAATAGAGAAATCCGGTCGTTGCTCCATATTGGATTTGATCTCCAATAACATAGGGTCATTATCTTGGAGTTTGACTAGATCTTCTATTAATCTGGGTTGTGTCCGGATATTGGCTATAAAGTAATCGTCTTTCCTCTTTATATTAATATTTAAATTCAACTGAGCAAATTTAGAAATAAGATTAGTCATACCTTTCATGAGACTTGATAGCTTTCCTATCGGTTTCCTGCTGAGCGCATCGGTAACATCATTCGCCTTGCCAGGATGATATTGTATAGCAAAATCAAAGTCCTTAAGGTACTCTAACCATCGCCTTTGCCTCATATTTAGCTCTTTCTGAGAGAATAGATAATTCAAGCTCTTATGGTCCGAATAGACCGTGAATTTCTCTCCATAAAGGTAGTGACGCCAAATCTTCAAGGCAAATATAACAGCAGCCAGTTCCAGATCATGAACATGATAATTTTCCCCATGTCGCTTTAACTGTCTTAAAGCATAGCAAATCACCTTGCCATTTTGCATGAGTACACACCCTAGGCCAATGCCGGATGCATCTGTATAAACTTCAATTCTGCAACCTTCTACGGGCAATGCCAGTATAGGTGCCGTGGTGAGATGCTCGTTAAGGGCTAAGAAATTTTCTTCACATTCCTTTGTCCACTCGAAAGGATTCTCCTTCCTGGTGAGTCTTGTAAAAGGAGCGACGATTTTGGAGAAATCCTTGATAAATCGTCTATAATAACCAGCCAGGCCAATGAAACTTCAAACTTCAGATATGGTGTTCGGTCAGATCCAGTTCTTAACAGCTTCAACCTTAAAAGGATCTACTGCAATGCCTTCTTTAGAAATGATATGGCCAAGGAAAGAGACCTCCTTAAGCCAAAATTTACATTTGTTTAACTTAGCATAAAGTTGGTGTTCCCGCAAGGTTTGCAAGGCAACTGATGTGAAACGACCTAGGACCTAGATTGCAAGCAACGCAACGGACACGACGATGTCACACAAGCGCACTCACTCGCGTTTGGCACACTCGGGTCCGAAAGGTGAATCGGCGATAGTGTTGAGGGTCCGAGGCGGGACCTCGCTACTCCGGGGATTGGCTAGCTTGGGATTGAACGCCCAAGGGTCCAGGGATGCCCACTCTCGCAGGCGGCCAGCACGTCGAGGGCGTGGGATGTAATGGCTCTCTCGCAACTCGCCCGCGGTAATCACTCAAATATAAGCAAATTCGGGATCAGGCACTCTCTTACCGTCGACGGCACTAAGATGCGACACTAAGCAAGCAAATGTAATTCCAGCAGAGAGGGGTGTTCAGTTGCTCACCTGATCGGCGTGAAAACGTCGATCTCGACCGGAGACGAGGCGAGCGAGGAAGCGTGGGTAGAATCCGCACGTTGCGTCGGTGTAGCTCAAATCTGAAATTTCAAGATGATACACCATTATGCCTCTCGCAGGAGGGGGATCTCGAGGTGGGGGTTAATTTCAGATTACAAACAGACACTACCTTCGCGCAGGGAGGGGCTATAAGCTGGCCAGGCGGGGATGGGGAATTAAGCAAAGCCGAGTGGATGAAGTTTGTAGGTTCTGCTAGCTCTCAGGAATAGCTTGATAGGCAGATGTTGTCAACGCTGCCACAGGCTCTCCCAAACTCCGTTGTTGACAAAACCAGCGCCAAAACCTTTTGGGTTGGCCCAGGAGGACGTCAGAATTATTGGAGAATTTCCTGGGGACGACGACGGTCGGGGCAGGGTCAGGATTAGGACTGCTGCACTCTGCTTCTGGTAGTGTCTGGATCACTGTTGTAGGAAAGGGAGGCTGTCACGACCACTCCCATGCTCAGTTGATAGCAAGACCAGAACCGTTGCGTTCGTGGTCAAGTTCTCTTCGAACGAAGACCCACGGGGATGCCGGAGGAGGTCGGAGCAGACAGAGAGACCCCCAAAAGTGACAAGGTATCAGGCCAATCCCAGAGGGGACTGACCCAGCGCACCATAGGGAAGAAATTCAGAACTTACTGCTCTGAGATCCAAATGGAGCCCTGCTTCTTGGTGATGAAAGGGGACTCGTAGAAGAAGTCTTCAGCCAAACGCCACTGCAATATCTTCAAGGTACTGGTCGTGGTAGCCTCTGCAAGCTGTAGTTGGGTGTCTGCTAGGGAGGAACTGCGCAGTCCTGCGGTGAAGACTCCTTCGGGCAGCCACGAACTCAGACGGAGGCGGGACCACCTTCGTTACGAAGTAGACTGAACGATGCTTCCAACGGTGTAGGGTTTGCCACCAGGAACTTCGTGGACACGTTGATGCAGGCTCTGCAAATAGGTGCCTGGGTTGCTACCTGCGAACTGCCATGACAGGGTGGAGATAGGTGATGGAGAGTGGGGTAGATGGGAGGGGAAATGGGGTGGATGTGTGTGGGGGCGACCCCTGGCTGTGAGGGGGTCTGGGTGGGGGCGATCCAAGGTGTGGGAGGGGTAGAATGGGGTCTGGAAGGGGGTCTAGTAGATGGTGGGAGGGGGAGCTGCGAATTTAGTGTTGGGAGGGAGAGGGAGGTGGATTTGAATTTTGGTTAATGAGTGGGGTTAATGCTGGCCTATGGGAGGGAAAAGGGTGATTGGGGAGGGGTGTTCTACCTTGGGAGAGTGAGAGGTTGCATGGGGGAGAGGGAGAGGTGTGTTGGGAAAGGGAAGAGTCACCTAGGAAGGGGGAGGGAATTGATGGGATGATTTAATGGGGTCTTGGGATGTGAAGGGGTGTAATGAATACACCTTGAGGAGGTGAAAGGGTGATGATGTGGCAGAAGAGGAGAGGATGAGGTGGACTGTGGGGAGGAGAGAGAACGGGGGCGGCCATGAGAGAGGAGAGAGAGGGGGGGCCTAGGAGAGAGAAAGGGGGAGAGAGAGAGGGGGGATAAGGGAGGGGAGTTTCTCACTCCTCTCTAATGACTTCTCACCAAAGAAATTCAATTTTTCTGGACTCAAAATAGTAGATTTTCTTTAGCTTCAAATGAGAGAAAGGGGTCCTATTTATAGAAAACCCACAATTTACAATAAGTCCCTGACTCTTGGACCATTGACTAGACAACCAAGGGGGAAAGGGGCACCCCTGGGCTTGACCACATGTTGGGCCCAATTAGCTAATCTAATGGCCCAAATAACATATGACTTATGAAAATAACTCTCTAACCTAGGTACTTGACTCAAATAAAAGGAAAATTACATAACCATGACTCTCATAAAATATGAAAATTACATGACTAGACTCATAAAAAATAAGATGAACACAATGGCACATGCCGATGAATATTCTGAGCCTCAAAAAATATGAAGGGCAAGGGATGCCCCCATCATACCCCCGGGATGGGGAAAACTCGACCCCGTCGAGTATGGGTCCACCGGGGAGGTGGCACACCAATGCAGCTCCAGGCGAGCCACGATCTCTGAACTCAACCTCGCGGCCATAGCCAGGGGACAGCGCTTCAGATTCTCAAGGCGGCTCGAACACACCCTCTTGCTGACGATGGTACCTCGCTTGCTCAATATTGCCTCCGCGTGCTCACGTCGGGCTCTCAAGCTGATTTGTGGTGGCACTCCGAGGGTATCTCTCTTAAAGGAAGGTAGAGGCTCGAGGAACTCACTGGGTTCCACCGCGATGCCTGTATAGGGTGCCGGATCCGTCACATGGGAAGTGGGATGAATCCCAAAACCCATCGGTAAGTCCAACCCGTAAGTCGGGTTGCCAAAGTCACTCAGAACTTGGGAAGGTCCAAGTCCTCGTGCCCTCGATTTGGATGTGACCCAAAGGTAGAGCCACTCCAATATCATCATCACCAATTTTACCTTCTTGGAGTACCAAGTTGCACTCACGAGCTTTTGTCCGCCTTTTGTAAATCTCACCGCCGTTGCTTGGTGCTTGCTTAGACGCTCATGCCAAGTACTACGATGCTGTGTGAGTCGGAAATGCATGATATGCAAAGGGGGACCAGGACAACCATATTTAGACCAATCATGCAGAGATGCCACGGAGACTTTGAAGGGTGTGGGAGGGCCGGGGCATCCATAGGTGTCCCTCTCATGTGTGGGTGTGATGAGTGCAAGAGGACCCAGACATCCACGAATGCTCCTAACATGCTTAAGACTCATGATGAATGAAGGTGGACCATTACATCCGAATATGGACCACTCATGCTTCCTACTTGACATGTGGGTGATATGAATGAATGGACCTACCTTATGAATCATGCCAAGTGGTGCGATACGCCAAGGTTCATGCATTCCTATCCCAAAGATGACTTTCATGTGCATGGGTGTGGGGTGGCCCTTGAGCTTCCACTTGAAAGGGTCGAAGGGATCATGGAAGGTGGACATCATGGGAAGAGGCACTTCCTTATTCCCTAGGCGTAGATCTTCCTTGGTCATGGCTACCCTTCTATGGCCTAAGACTTGGAAGAGGTGGGCGTGGTCTAACATGGTAGGTGAGGGTAGGAAGGAGTGGGTGGTAAGTGATGTGGGTGGGTCACATGGGTAGCTAGACTCCCATAGGAAGGGATCAAAGAAGGTGTGGTTTGAGATGGTAAGTTCGTTCCCGATTGGTTTCCACATCACAAATTCCTCATCGTGAGGGGTTTCCTTAAGTGTCGGTGATGATCGAGTATCGGTCTTGAAGGGAAGGTTTGTCCTTCTGCCCGAGATAAGGGACTCCAATTCGAGGATAGGGTTGGGCTCATTGGGTGTGGGGAGGAATAGATGAAGGTCGCTAGTGTAGCAACCAATGGTGCACATTGAGGTGATAGACCTGACACATAGGTGTAGTAGGTCAAGGCTCGTAGGTCGGTCGGCCACTGTAGTCAACATGCCAGTCAACTCCATTTGTCAAGTTAGGCCCTTAAGAAGATCCCCTAATGTCTCCACTTGGTAAGATGATTGGATGGTGGTGTGATAGGAGAGGGGCACTAGAGGGAGGTGTCGCTCCATGGGTAGAGGGTATGCGTGCAAGCTATGGACGACGAGGTCTTCCTTGAGCCATTTGAGTAGGGGCCCATCTATGGTTATGGTGCCATGTGTGAAGGATTGTGGCTCTTGAAGGTCCAGGCTATGTGAAGTGGGGAAGACTTGAGGCTCTTCTACACCATTGGTGTGCACTTGGGTTTCCTCGAGGGTGGGGAGGTGTTCTGGACTAGCATCTACTCCCGTATGGATGGGTGTTGTCTTCTTTTTAAGGGAATGGGAAGGTCTTTTGGGGGTGGGGTGATGATGGTTGGTGCATGGTGTACCCGGGGTGGTGGGTAATGGGAAATTTGGGTTAGGATAGGGAGGGGATGTAGTGGAGGCCTAGGACATGGTAGAGTTGGGGTTGGAAGTGGGAGATGGGTTGGTTGGGGTGACTTGGGTTGGTTGGTCTTGGGGGGAGTGTCCCTTTTAGGGGACAATGGAGGGGTAGTGGTGGGGACCAAGGGGGCTTGTGGGGTATGGGTTTGGTGGGGGATTTTTGGTAGGGGGGTGGTGGTCGTCATGGGCCTAGGTGGAGGGGTGGACACAGGGTCCACTTGGGTTTGAATGGTTGGGTGAGTGTCTTTGGGTTGGGGAGTGGTGGTCCTCATGGGGTTAGATGGGGAGGTGGAGGCCGAGACTACTTGGGTTTGGGTGTGGGTTGGATAAGGGGGTGTGGGTTGGGGGGTGGTGGCCCTCATGGGGGGAATCGGGTCGGTTAGGGGTCTCTTGCCCTTGGGATCAGCCAGTGGTGGAGGGGTAGGAGTGGGTCGCCCTAGGTTTTGGGGAGAGTTGGTGGTGGTGAGGGTTAGGTGGTAGGGTGTATAGGTGGTGGTTGAGCGGGGCTTGGTTGGGAACGGTGGAAATGGGGCCTTAAGGGTGGGCTTAGGTTGGCCAGGTGGGGATGGAGGAGTGGTAGTGCCCCTCGGGTAGGAAGGGGAATGTCGGGGAGCGTAGATCTTTCTAAGTTCCTCCTTCATCTCATCCCATGAGGAAATGGGCTCTTGCCTTCTAACCCTCCTTAAGCCCACTATATGTTCCAACTCTTCCTTGGCTCGAGGTGAAAGCCGACCCTTGGCAACGGTGATTCTCTCGGGTCCATACACCCGAATCCGTTCAAAGTGTTTTTCCAAGGTAGCCTCCCACTTTAGGTAGGCACTAGGGCTAGATCCATCAAAGCAAAGGTCATCATCTAAGATGGTGTCCCAGAGTAGGGGGTCGGTATCACCCTTGAGAAGGTCTGAATTGTACCGCATTACCCAAAGAGGAGTATACATGATGATACAACGGGTGGACCAATGATGATTCTCATGTAATCGTGCCCTAGGACCAACTTGTAGAGACCAGTTGAGAACTTTCTCTGATACCATCTGATGTGAAATGACCTAGGACCTAGATTGCAAGCAACGCAACGGACACGACGATGTCACACAAGCGGACTCACTCGCATTTGGCACACTCGGGTCTGAAAGGTGAATCGGCGATAGTGTTGAGGGTCCAAGGCGGGACCTCATTGCTCCGGGGATTGGCTAGCTTGGGATTGAACCCCCAAGGGTCCAAGGATGTCCACTCTCACATGCGGCTAGCACGCCGAGGGCGTGGGATGTAATGCCTCTCTCCCAACTCGCCCACGGTAATCACTCAAATATAAGCAAATTCGGGATCGGGCACTCTCTTACCGCCGACGGCACTAAGATGCGACACTAAGTAAGCAAATGTAATTCCAGCAGAGAGAGGTGTTCAGTTGCTTACCTGATCAGTGTGAAAACGTCAATCCCAATCGGAGACGAGGCGAGCGGGGAAGCGTGGGTAGAACCCGCACGCTGCGCCGGTGTAGCTCGAACCTGAAATTTCAGAATGATACACCACTACGCCTCTCGCAGGAGGGGGATCTCGGGGTGGGGGTTAATTTTAGATTACAAACCGACACTACCTCCGTGCAGGGAGGGGCTGTAAGCTGGCCAGGTGGGGATGGGGAATTAAGCAAAGCCGAGTGGATGAAGTTCGCAGGTTCTGCCAGCTCTCAGGAATAGCTTGATAGGCAGATGCTATCGGTGCTGCCATAGGCTCTCCCAAACTCCGTTGTTGACGAAACTGGCACCAAAACCTCCTGGGTTGGCCCAGGAGGATGTCAGAATTATTGGAGAATTTTCTGGTGACTGTAGATCCTAATTAGAAATCCACTTAGAACAATTATGAAAAATGATGTGATCGCCAGAGACGTGAGGGCCTCAAAGAATATAACAAAATAATCACATGGAGGGATCACGAAAAATACCTTGAAACGCGGGGATGTGAGTGCTCCTTTCTCTTCTAGATCGGTCGGCCGATGAAGAGAGTTCTTCTCAATTTGATTACCCTTGCAAAATCAACAAACACCAATAAAGAAATTGAATTAGAAATATGGTGAGTGTAGCATCAAATTCTTAATAAAAATATGAGCATGAAAGTATGTGCAAGAACACACCTTAAGGGTGATTGTCCCTAAACCCATATGCAAAGAGGGTGGAAAAATATGATGAATGCAAAAGATGATGTAAAATATATAAAAGATGTGTGCGAGAGTGCACTGTGGGGGAGATTTCTCAACACGGTTGAGAATAGAAGATGAACAGCAGAAGGATGGAATGATGCATGCGTATGAATCTAACGAAATACGAAATTAAAAGAGTAAAAGAGCCTGATGCTTCTTGGCTTTGATACGCGATGGGGAGAAAGCTTTAAAAGGATGAAGTGATGAAGATGCACGAAGGCTTCTCCTAAGCCAAAGCAGCAACAGCACCTGCAAAACAGAAGAAAACGGAGGAAGAAGAATAATCGAAAGGGGAGGGATCCAACCAGTTAACAGAGAAGCAGTCTCTATTAATAGGTTGAAGAGAAGATAAGAACGGGCAAGAGTCCTACGGAGGTAAGACTCCAATCCCAATCGAGGAAGGTGACTGAAGAAGGCAAGGACTCTTCTGGGGAAAGCTGCGTTCGTTTAGAACACGAAAGATGAAACACGACTTAAACAAGGGCGTCAATTCAAGAATTGACGACCTGACCAAGGGCATTACTTAAAACACGCCTTCAACAAAGGCGTCAATTCAAAAAATAATTTTTTTAGAAAAAAACTTTCCCTTTATTTGACATTTGTAAAAGACGCCTGAGGGAGAAAACGTCAATTTTGGAATTGACGACATGCAAAGAGACGTTATTTTAATTTAACACGAATTTATTGAAAAAGACGCCTTGCACAAGGGCGTTAAAATTAGCCAAAAGAATTGACGACCTAATCAAGGTCGTTAATTCAAAAATATTCAAAATAGGGCTATTTTTTATTTCTCAATATTATTTTCTCATTTTTTAGGTGGAGGTGCATCTCAATGTGCTGATTCCAACGACTATTTTTGCGTATTTTTCTGACACCCGGAAGGCCACCAAATCACCTCTGGAAGTGGGTTGAAAATAATATTAAAATAATCAATTGAAAGTGACGCCCACACTATATGTCGTTAATTCTAATTTTTTTGATTTTATTTTATTTAAAATAAAATAACGTCCTTTCACATGTCGTTAATTCTAAAAAATCCGAAAAAAACTCAGAAAAATCCAGAAAAATTGTAAAACAAGTGGAATTGACGCCTGATCATGTGTCGTCAATTTTCTTTTATTTTCTTTTAATTTCTTAAAAAGAAATGACGCCCCTCATCAAGTCGTTAATTCCATAAAATTCATAAAAATAGAGAAAAATATCCAGAAAATCTAGAAAAATATAGGAAAATAGGAAAAAATAAGAAAAGGGAGAAAAAAGGGGAGAAATCCAAGAAAAGTGAGAAAAATCACTCAAACAAAGTTAATTTGAGGGTCAAATTGGGGCATTACAAGGTAATATGAGATGCACTCACAGTAACGTCAATTTTGGCGTGTCTACAGCTGCCCCGCCTTGGCGTCTGCTTTGCAAGGGAGCAGAGCAAACTGAAAAGTAGATTTCAAGGTGTGATGAGACACGCAATCAACATCACTGGATGAGAATTAAATCAAAAGCTCGAGATGAAGCAATCTCGAGAAATTCAATGAAATCAACGATGTTTGGATAAAAGAGGGAGTGTGCACGCGGGCACGAAGGAGAATGATCAACTTCCAGCGCGGTGGAAGTACCCAGGTCACAAACCTGTAGGTTTCACCATTGGGGAGCGGTTACCAGCCAATGTGGACGTGCTGCAGCCAAGGTAGATCAAGGGAAAAGGATTGAAATAAGATGATAGAAATCCAAACAAGGAGCTTTCGAGAAAATGACCCAAAACAGCGACAAAACGATCTGAGGATTCCATCAGCAATGAATATCTCATATCTGGAAATATTAAGATCAATTTGACTCTCCAAATCAGCTTATCAGAATGATTTTCCAACGTTAATTCAAAGTCCTATATGAATGCATGCTGGGTTTAAAGGGAAAAATTAAATCAAATAAAAATATAAGATAATCAAGGATAATATTGTTAAACTGTCAAGACTGGGTCAAGAAACCATTCTGCGAGCTGATACTAAGCCGAAGCCCGTTTATCCGCGCACCAACTCGTAAAAGGGAACCATCGTCCCCAGTCTTAGACGGCTCAATGGCCTATCCGTATGACTAAGACTCCTCTGGAATCATCATTATTTTTGATGGAGGGGAACTCAAATTCCAGATTTACCAAAGCCACAAGGTCCTTGATATAATCTAATAGCGTATGTAACATATAGTAGAATGCATACATGGGTGGATGGTGATAGCAATGAGCATGGGGGAATTGAGAAATGAGGTGCAAGCACCGTGGGGCTTGGATGATGATGCCCAGTCGGTGGGACCAAGAGCTTCTTCCTGCGCTCAAAAATTCATCAGCCAAGATATAAAAGATAACAAGCAATGAATAAGGCATATAGCAAGCATAACATGAATCAAAGTATCAATAGCATGTATGTATCATATTCAAGAATAGCATAGATAGCATCATTAAAGCATAGATAGCATAGCATCATTGTTTGTCGTTTGTCATGAGGATGACAACTTGGCTAATCAAGATTTGGAATTGAATGATCAAGATCTGATAATGTCCATCGGCAGAGTGATCAGTAAGATTTGATAAAAAAGATGAATGATCGGAGTAATGTGTAGCAAATCAATTGTGAACATGGGAAGAATCAAAAGGTAGATGGCAATGAATGGAGAGGACTCATCCCGTGCTCTTGGTCCTTGCAAAGTTGTTGTTCCTGCAAAAGCACCATCATAAAAATACAATGCAATTTTTTTTAGATTTTGAAATATGCAAATTTTTATAAGTTTTAAAAATATTTAAATTTTTATGTGGATTTTGAAAAATATTTGAATTTTTATTATGAATTTTGAAAATATTCAATTTTTGTTGGATTTTGATCAGGAAATATTCAATTTTTTTGGATTTTGGCTTAGAAAATATTCAAATTTTTGTTTGATTTTACAATATTCAATTTTTTTTAGATTTTGGCTTAGACATAGCTAATGCAGCATCAAAGGGTGTTTAAACCATTAATTGGGGGTCCTCGTTCCTTCCCTTTTTGCTAAAATTTCCCAAAGCCGGGCGTGCATTGAAGGGTGGCGCCCTATAACTGACCGCCTTTGATTAACGGTGCTCCTACCAAGGCCATACCCGAGAAACATTCGGTCTTAGAGGGAGAAGAGAAGAATAATTGAGGATAAGCTTTATGCAGGATGGGAGATGTCGGGACTTGAATTCCTTCCAAGGTGTTTCCCCTCAAAGAGGTAGTCTATTGTGCCGGGGCTTTGTGCCTTTGATTTTTAGACCCTTGACATGCATACGACCAGGGTTTTCCCTGCGGGGACTTTGCCACTCTTGTCATGCCATAATTCATAATTTTGCTTTTATCGAAATTTTGACTTGATTATCATAATAGCCCTTTTGGCGAGATGTATATCATGAAACTCATATGAAAACTCACATTGATTTTGGGTCAAGACTGCCCCTATTTGAGACTCCTCTCGTATTGGGGATTACCTGGATTGGTCATCTCATCCGTCAACCTCTTGCCCCTGCACGCGGCCGAGTAAAGAAGAGAAAAAGACTTTCAGATACTCATGGCATGGCCAAGGTAGCAATGGTATTTAACCAAAGGAGCCGGCTAAGGACGCCGTGAAGTGTGTGGAATGCCCAGCTAAGGGTTACTCTTAACAAGCGGGGAGAGAATGTCGAATTCCCGGCGCGGGGTTCTTATAACCAAAGTGCTGCATAGCAAGCCTAAAGACTCTTTTCAGATTTTTTTTAAAGATGAAATTCAATAAAGATAAATTCCTAGGATAAAGGCTTAAAATATCACTCTTAATCATGTTAAGAAGCACTTCATTTTGAAAATCATGCGTGAAGCAATGAGAAAATGATATCATAAAAATGCTTACTTACGTCAACATTTTACCTTGCGATCTTTGTTGAAGCAGCTACCGTGAGAGGCGGGGTTGATCATCGTGGGATAGTCCTCTTAGGCAGATAAAAGGATTGGAAGCAAAGGATTTGGAAGTGGCTTAACAAGAAGGAGTGGTGCTCAGACGAGACTCAGATGAATAAGGAGAAAAGGAAGAGAGGCGAGGGCTAGAACTCCCTCACTAAGGTGTGGAGACCCTGATCACATGAAAGGTCTACAGAAGAAGCGAAGAATTAGAAGGAGGAGTGAGGACTAAAGCCTCGAAAGCAGTGAGAGAATGGGCAGATGCCCAAGGCAGTGGATGTGGAAGAAGTTGGGTCGGACCCAGGATGAATTATGAGGAGAAATTGGTAGATGGAAAGAGGCGGATCCGGAGGGTCTGGGAGTAAAGGAGGAGAATCATGAGCGGAAGAAGAATCAGGAGGCTCCGGAGGGGAAGAATCTCGAGGGACGCGATGCCCTGGGAAGAAATATGCAAAAAGATGGTGAAAAAGGAAGAAGAGGACAAAGGATGTGATATCCTGGAGGAGCAGGAAGATGAGACGGAGGAAAGATGGAGGGTCCGGAGGTTTCGGAGGAATGGAATGCCGAGGGACGCGGTGCCCGGGGAAGAATGGATGAAAATGATTAGGAGGGTCCGGCGGTTCCGGAGGGATAACAAAAGGAGGGACGCGATGCCCTGGGAGAAAAGAAAAATCCGGAGGTTCCGGAGGAATAAGACAGAAAGGGGCGCGATGCCCAATGGATAAAGAGAGGGGTGAAAGATCCGGAGGTTCCGGAGGAAGCAGATACCGAGGGACGCGATGCCCTGGGAGAATCAGTAAGAAGCCCATAAGATCCGGACTTGAGGGTGTGTAGGGGCGCGATGCCCAAAGAGCAAGATCCGGAGGTTCCGGAGGAAGAAGATAGAAAAGGGCGCGATGCCCTAGCAGGATAAAGGAGAAATCCGGAGGGTCCGGATGCAGGAGTTGGAAAGGGGCGCGATGCCCTGAGAAGAGATTGGAAAGGTGACAATGCCCGAGCAATGAGGATGAAGATGAATAGGATGGGAAATGCAGGATATCCGGAGGTGCCGGAAGGCGGGGAAGATACGGGTTTGGAAACTTGGGAAGCTGGATGTGCAAACGTATGCAAATGCAATGCAACAGATGTGATGGATGCATGGATGCAACAGAATGCATGAGATGCAAAGAATATGAAGAATGTGAAGGGTGAGAGGATGAGATCTTCCTTTTTACCTTTGGAGTGGCCCATGAAGAAATTGTGATAGACAATATTGTGAATGGAGTTGAATAGAAGGTGGATAAAATAGTGGAAGGTCCCTTAGCACCAAGATAACTGCCCCTCCACGGTAGTGGAAGTGTATAGCCACTCGGCCCAAAGAAAGAAGCTTCAATAATAAATGACAACCCTCTTGAAGAGTGAAGAGTAATAATGTGAGGGAGTTGGGAAGTTGGGACAGGAAGCATTGCCATGCCCATTGATTGCGGCATATAAAGAATGTTGACAAAAATGGGCATTCGCCCCTTGTATGGAAGAATGAATTCAGGATTTGAAAGTTGGAGCAAGGGGTGCCCTGCCCTGCCCTTCGGTGGCATCAACGCTTGGCATTCTTCTCTAGCGAGCAGTGGCGGCTTGACCTCTTCAGCCGTGCTTGGCACAATAACCCGGATTGGCATCCGGCAAATGAACTCTTGCATCTTGAACTGCACGGCAGTGGCCAAATTATTCTTTCGCGGCTCTTGATCATCCTCGGCACAAGTGTTTGTAGCAGCGCTCCCCTTCCGAGTAGTAAAGGGAGGTGAAGCGGAGGTGGGTGGCTTCATGGATAGCAGGGGTATAATGGAAGGTGTTGGAGAAAGGATGAGTGGAAGTGGAGGTTCAAACACATCGAGCTTTTCCTTTTGCTCGGAAGCAGTCGGGATTGGCTTGAGTGTAAAAAAGGGCGGATCCTGCTCAGGATTAACCATGGGTAAGGGTAATAGGCTAAGTGGTGAAATGGGAGTGGCCAGGTTTGGGGTTACAGGTGTAATGGAGGGTTGAGGTGGCGGTAACGGGAGGTTAATTGGGGACGGTTCGACGGTAGGCTCGGTGGAGGCCAATGGTGTGGAGGTTAATGGCTTAATGAGTGGAGGTTTAGTGGAAGGCTCAGGGAAGGCTGGTGTCACGAAGGTTAATGCTATAGTTGGTGGAGGTGTAATTGGTGGAGGTTCGGTGCGGAGAAAACGCCGAACGGGGTGAGCGGCGTTAAGGATAGGAGGAGACTCCAGATGTGCCGGCGTGGGTGATTGGAGTATCGACCCATCATCGTAACACCAGCTATTCTCATAAACGGGGGTTGGATTGGGTATGGTGGCTTCATCCTGAGCAGGGGGTTCATCAAATAGTAATGGGGGGAGAGGGAAACGAAGGAAACTCGGAAGGGGTGCCTGCGCAGCTTCATCATCGTTGTATACCGCTTCAAACTCTTCAATTGTCGGCTCTTGCTTGCTTGAACTGCCGATGCCGTAGTCATCCCTCCTATCCTTCCACTCTCTCTCCATCTTTGTAATGTCATTCAGAGCGGCGTGGAGAGGATTGACGGGAGTAGGAGGAGCGGGCCGCGGGCTCGTAATCCTCTTTAATTATTCCTCCATCAGAGTAATTTTGTCCAGAAGAGTTTGCTGGAGGGGTGTGACCTGAGCAACAGGGGGTTGGCAGGGCCTTGAAGGAGGGGCCGTATAAAAAGGCCGTGGAAGGGGATTAATGGGCCGACCCATAGAAGAACTGGGATGGGCCGGATTGCAAGGGGTAGATGGGCCTTGGGGCCGTGATGGAGGAGGAATAGAAGGAGGTGGGTGTCGGACCACCCGAGTAGGAATATGAATAGAAGAGGGAAGTGGATGATGGGCCACCCGCATAGGATTGGAGGGAGGATGAGATGAATGAGATGCACCCTCAACAGCGGCCTTAAGGGCTTGAATTTGTTGACGGGTGAGATGATCTAATGCATGAATGATTTGGGAAACCTTCTCATCATTGGGACGAGACGGTCCCGTAGGAGTAGTGGCTCGCGATTGGATTGAAGGACCATGGGATTGGATATTGCCCATGGGTCGGGCAACACCGTAAGAATGAGGACGTGGTCCTTTGAAAGAATTATGGTGAGAATGATGAACATGTTGAAATTGAGGGGAATAAGATGTGCTAGGTTGATCACCCTCATGAACATTAATTGAGTAGAATATGTTGACTTTCTTATCAAGGTAATCCAAATAATTCAATGTGCAATCAAAACAATTCACAGAAATAGCAAACAAGTTGGGATGGTTACCTTTGACTTCTTATGTTTGAACCTTGGTGAATTAAGGATTTTTAACAAAATTATGATTCACACAAGGGAGGAACCTAGTTTCAAATGTGATTTCAACTCCGGTGCTAACTAGGAACACTCTCTCACCGTGTATGGCCAACTAAACCTGGGACTTCAAAGGGTACAACCTGTCCGGCGTCCGTGAGGGAATCCACGGGTGCGGGGACTTATGGAGGCTTGGTTTAGGAATTTCTAATCCAAAGAGACGGAGTGCTCAATGGAGGGTCCTTCCTTCACCAAGAGGGTGTGTGGGATCCTAGTGTAGAGAGAGGAGGTCTCCCAAACCAATGCAAATGAATGAATGCAGGGTAAACGAACCAACCACAGCAATATGATCAATCAATGAATATAATCATGAATCAGCATGAAAAATCACAAACGGGAGGGTTCTGTAAACCCACAGGAAAGAGACGCCCTGGCGGGGGTCGCTACCAAGAAACAGACGACAGCGTGGCTGTCGTGAATCACTGTGAGGGCCCAGAAGCAGTGAAAAGCATGCCTTGGAGTGAGGCGCTATATATAAAAGGACGCCCCTGGGTGAGGGCGTCAAATGTAAACACGCGCCTTGATGTGAGGCGTTAAGCAACAAAAAGACGCCCTGGGGAAGGGCGTGAATTCACAGAAAGCAGGAGATGTGATGGAAGACGCCCTAGCAGAAGGTGTTACACATAAAGAAGACGCCCTGGATCAGGGCGTTAAAATAAAACGCGCCTCTGTCTAAGGCGTTAATTTCCTCCTTCTCCAGAAAAACTCCACGGCCAGAAATATCAAACACTCACAGTCAGAGGCAATCAACAAATATATGAATTAAGATATTAGCATGCTCATCAAAAATTTGGATAAGTGGAAATTCTAAAAAAAAACCTATCAAACCGACAGATCACATGGGGAGAGTGCAATGCACAATGGAGGGTGCCCGTGGGGCACAAAAAGGAGACGCACCGTGGGTGCAAAAGGGGAGATGGCACACGTGGGTGCCCAAGGGGAAAGGGTAATCAAAAGAAAAATGAAAAGGTGTCCCACCGTGATCGCCAATTTGTAGATAATAATTAGAAATCCACTTAGAAAAATTATGAAAAATGATGTGATCGCCAGAGACGCGAGGGCCTCAAAGAATATAACAAAATAATCACATGGAGGGATCGCGAAAAATACCTTGAAACGCGGGGATGTGAGTGCTCCTTTCTCTTCTAGATCTTTTTTTTATATAAAAGCCCTGCCTAGAGAGAAGGGGGTGGAGTAGGATGTCTACTCCAACACCTTACCACTAGGGGGAATTTTATTGAATAATGATAAAGATAAAAAACCAATTACATCACACGAACACTGGGCATACCCAGCTTGTCAAGTCTGATAGCACCCTTAATGACAAAAGGAATCTCAGGGAAAGGATAAAAAGAATTACATTTCAAATAACAAGCTAAAGAAGCCAAGGAGTCTGCCACTGTGTTCCCTTCTCTGTAGATGTGAGTGATAGAATCTTCAGGGGTTAGAATGCTCCATATCTCTCTGACAAAGGAGAGGATTGACCAAGGGCATGTAGCTTCTCTGTTGATAATGTGGACAAGTGTTTTTGAATCACATTCTATAAAGGTGGCAGCAGAACCAGTTGTTCTTAAATATTTTAGACCATCCAAGAGAGCACGGGCTTCAGCAGTAATGCTGTTTGATTTACCATAGCACGGGCTTCAGCAGTAATGCTGTTTGATTTACCATAGATGTGAGTGCTCCTTTCTCTTCTAGATCGGCCGGCCGATGAAGAGAGTTCTTCTCAATTTGATTACCCTTGCAAAATCAACAAACATCAATAAAGAAATTGAATTAGAAATATGGTGAGTGTAGCATCAAATTCTTAATAAAAATATGAGCATGAAAGTATGTGCAAGAACACACCTTAAGGGTGGTTGCCCCTAAACCCCTATGCAAAGAGGGTGGGAAAATATGATGAATGCAAAAGATGATGTAAAATATATAAAAGATGTGTGCGAGAGTGCACTGTGGGGGAGATTTCTCAACACGGTTGAGAATAGAAGATGAACAGCAGAAGGATGGAATGATGCATGCGTATGAATCTAACGAAATACGAAATTAAAAGAGTAAAAGAGCCTGATGCTTCTTGGCTTTGATACGCGATGGGGAGAAAGCTTTAAAAGGATGAAGTGATGAAGATGCACGAAGGTTTCTCCTAAGCCAAAGCAGCAACAGCACCTGCAAAATAGAAGAAAACGGAGGAAGAAGAATAATCGAAAGGGGAGGGATCCAACCAGTTAACAGAGAAGCAGTCTCTATTAATAGGTTGAAGAGAAGATAAGAATGAGCAAGAGTCCTATGGAGGTAAGACTCCAATCCCAATCGAGGAAGGTGACTGAAGAAGGCAAGGACTCTTCTGGGGAAAGCTGCGTTCGTTTAGAACATGAAAGATGAAACACGACTTAAACAAGGGCGTCAATTCAAGAATTGACGACCTGACCAAGGGCATTACTTAAAACACGCCTTCAACAAAGGCGTCAATTCAAAAAATAATTTTTTTAGAAAAAAACTTTCCCTTTATTTGACATTTGTAAAAGACGCCTGAGGGAGAAAATGTCAATTTTGGAATTGACGACATGCAAAGAGACGTTATTTTAATTTAACATGAATTTATTGAAAAAGACGCCTTGCACAAGGGCGTTAAAATTAGCCAAAAAGAATTGACGACCTAATCAAGGTCGTTAATTCAAAATATTCAAAATAGGGATATTTTTCATTTCTCAATATTATTTTCCCATTTTTTAGGTGGAGGTGCATCTCAATGTGTTGATTCCAACGACTATTTTTGCGTATTTTTCTAACACCCGGAAGGCCACCAAATCACCTCTGGAAGTGGGTTGAAAATAATATTAAAATAATCAATTGAAAAGTGACGCCCTCACATATGTCGTGATTTCTAATTTTTTATTTTTTTTATTTTATTAAAAATAAAAATAACGTCTCTTGTTAAGTCGTTAATTCATAAAAAATTCTAAAAAAGCCTCAGAAAAATCCAGAAAAATAGGAAAATGAGAGGAATTGACGCCTAATGGAAGTGGCGTCAATTTTTAAGAAACGTCCAAGGCTAAGTCGTTATTTAAAAGACGCCCCACGTCAAGTCATTAATTCTAGAAAATTCATAAAAATAGAGAAAAATATCCAAAAAATCCAGAAAAATCCAAGAAAATAGGAAAAAAATAAGAAAAGGGAGAAAAAAAGGGAGAAATCCAAGAAAAGTGAGAAAAACCACTCAAACAAAGTTAATTTGAGGGTCAAATTAGGGCATTACAAGGCAATATGAGATGCACTCACAGTAACGTCAATTTTGGCGTGTCTACAGTGACGATGACGACCGGGACAGGGTCGAGATCAGGACTTCTGCAGTCTACTTCTGGGAGTGTCTGGACCACTATTGTTGGAAGGGGAGGCTGTCACGACAACTCCCGTACTCAGTTGATGGCGAGACCAGAACCGTTGCGTTCGTGGTCGAGTTCTCTTCGAACGGAGACCCACGAGGCTGCCGGCGGAGGTCGTAGCAGACAAGGAGACCCCAAACAGTGACAGGGTATTAGGCCAATCCCAGAGGGGACTGACCCAGCGCACCCTTGGGAGGAAATTCGGAACTTACTGCTCTGAGATCCAAACGGAGCCCTGCTTCTTGGTGATGAAAGGGGACTCGTAGCAGAAGTCTTCATCCAAACGCCGCTCCAATATCTTCAAGGTACTGGTCGTTGTAGCCTCTGCAAGCTGCAGTTGGGTGTCTGCTAGGGAGGAATTGCACAGTCTGGCGGTGAAGACTCCTCCGGGTAGCCAAGAACTCAGACGGAGGTGGGACCACCTCCGTTACGAAGTAGACTGGACGACGCTTCCAACAGTATAGGGTTTGCCACCAGGAACTTCATGGAGACGATGATGTAGGCTCTGCAAATAGGTGCTTGGGCTGCTACCTACGAACTGTAATGACAGGGTGGAGATAGGTGATGGAGAGTGGGGTAGATGGGAGGGGAAATGGAGTGAATGTGTGTGGGGGCAACCCCTGGCTGTGAGGGGGTCTGGGAGGGGGCAATCCAAGGTGTGGGAGGGGCAGAATGGGGTCTGGAAGGGAGTCTAGCAGATGGTGGGAGGGGGAGCTGCGAATTTGGTGTTGGGAGGGAGAGGGAGGTGGATTTGAATTTTGGTTAATGAGTGGGGTTAATGCTGGCCTAGAGGAGGGGAAAGGGTGCTTGGGGAGGGGTGTTCTGCCTTGGGAGAGTGAGAGGTTGCCTGGGGGAGAGGGAGAGGTGTGTTGGGAAAGGGAAGAGTCACCTAGGAAGGGGGAGGGAATTGATGGGATGATTTAATGGGGTCTTGGGATGTGAAGGGGTGTAATGAATACACCTTGGGGAGGTGAAAGGGTGATGATGTGGCAGAAGGGGAGAGGATGAGGTGGACTATGGGGAGGAGAGAGAAGGAGGGCGGCCAAGAGAGAGGAGAGAGAGAGAGGGGGCATAGGAGAGAGAAAGGGGGAGAGAGAGAGGGGGGATAGGGGAGGGGAGCTTCTCACTCCTCTCTAATGACTTCTCACCAAAGAAATTCAATTTTTCAAGACTCAAAATAGTAGATTTTCATTAGCTTCAAATTAGAGAAAGGGGTCCTATTTATAGGAAACCCACAATTTATAATAAGTCCCTGACTCTTGGACCATTGACTAGACAACCAAGGGGGAAAGGGGTGCCCCTGGGCTTGACCACATGTTGGGCCCAATTAGCTAATATAATGGCCCAAATAACATATGCCTTATGAAAAAAACTCTCTAACCTAAGTACTTGACTCAAATAAAAAGAAAATTACATAACCATGACTCTCATAAAATATGAAAATTACATGACTAGACTCAGAAAAAATAAGATGAACACAATGGCACATGCCAACGAATATTTTGAGCCTCAAAAAATGTGAAGTGCAAGGGATGCCCCCATCAGCAACCCTTAGATGTTCCTCGTGTTCTTCCTTTATCTTTGAATAGATGAGAATATCATCAATGAATACGACCACAAATTGGTCAAGATAAGGCCTGAACACATTATTCATCAGTTGCATGAATGCAGCAGGTGCATTAGTTAAATCGAACGGTATAACCACAAATTCATAATGTCCATATCGGCTTCGGAAAGCAGTCTTGTGAATGTCTTCATCCTTGATCCTCAGATGATGATAGCCTGACCTGAGGATGATCTTGGAGAAGTACTTCACGCCAGAAAGTTGGTCAAACAGCTCATCAATACGCGACAGTGGATATTTGTTTTTGATGGTGAGTTGATTCAACTACCGGTAGTCAATGCATAATCTGATAGAACCGTCCTTATTCTTAACAAATAAGACTGGCGTACCCCAAGGGGATGTGCTGGGTCGAATGAAGCCTTTTCTAGTATCTCTTGTAGTTGCTTCTTTAGTTCCTTCAATTCTGTGGGGGACATCCTGTAAGGAGCTATTGACACTGGTGATGCTCTAGGTGTGAGTTCAATGGTGAAGTTAACCTCCCTTTCGGGCGATTAGCCATGTAACTCGGAAGGGAAAATATCAAAAAATTCCTTAACTATGTGGATTTCTTCTATCTGAATTTCTTTAGACTCGGTAACTACTACAGAGGCAAGAAAAGCTTCACATCCTTGCAAGCGTGAAGAGAAGAAATAAGAGAGGGATGCTTCCGATATTTGATGCCAAGAAAGGAAAATCGTGGGAGACCCAATTTTCAGAAGGAAATTATCCTACTGCGGCAATTTATATAGGCGTCGTGGTCTACAAGCCAATCAACTCCTAATATGGTATCGTAGCCTTCCATATCAAAGCATACGAGATTAGCAGGAAGATTATGCCCTTCTACAGTGACTTCACTATTGGGGAAATAGGTTTTCAATTCCGTTCCCGACCCTAAAGGAGTGACTATGGTTAAATCCGATGGTAAGGGAACAGGTGAAATAGGCAATATTTTTGTAAAGAAACTAGCAATAAAGGAATGAGTAGCACCTGTATCAAATAATACAAAAGTAGGATGGGAATGAATATGAATTGTAC
Source organism: Amorphophallus konjac (assembly GCA_022559845.1). Classification (NCBI taxonomy): domain Eukaryota; kingdom Viridiplantae; phylum Streptophyta; class Magnoliopsida; order Alismatales; family Araceae; genus Amorphophallus; species Amorphophallus konjac. The sequence goes on from CM040121.1 coordinate 159,680,305, forward strand.
CTTCAATGAGCTCCCCTTCATTGGTTGGTTTATCCTCCAATACGTCATTCAATATAGCTTGCCGCTTTCGTCCACCATTGCTCCTTGTGGATGATTGCTCTTTCATTAGAGGACAGTCGGGCATGCGGTGCTCCCGACTTCCACATCTTAGGCATGCGCCCAAACACTTCCAACATTCTTCGGCTGCATGATCAAATTTATCACAGAACGAGCAGGCCATCATGACTTGCTTATCTTCTTCCTTTGTCTTCTTGTTCCGGCGATCATCCTTGCCGTCGCCATTCCGGGATCTCTTCTTGCTATCCCGAGAGTTATAGGTGATGCTAAAATTTTCTTGCTTCTTACCTTGCCGATTAGACTTTCGACTCGGCTCCTCCACTTTGCTCTTGAGTTTATCGACCTTCTCCAAGGTCCGTTCACATAAGTGTGCCCGTTGGACCATCTCTGTGTAGGTCTGAATGTTTTACGGGCCAAGTTGCTGGATAAAAATGGGCCGCAGCCCGTCCATAAAGCGATTTGCTTTAAGAAGATCCAGGCTCACTAGATGTTGAGCATAAGGTGCCAGGCGAGAGAATTGTAACTCATATTCTGCCACTGTCAACATGCCTTGACGTAGTGATGCAAATTCAGCCGCCTTCCTCTCCTTGACATGCTCGGAGAAATACTTGGCTATAAAAAGAGCAAGAAATCCATCCCATGTGTGAGGTGCATCTGCAGGCAGTGTCGGAATAGACTTCCACTAGGTACGTGCATCTTTGTTTAATTGGAACGTAGCAAGACGAACCTTCTCTTGGTCGCCACATTGCATGATCTCAAATATACGGTTCATTTCATCAATCCAGTTTTCTGCCTCATCCGGGTTAGAAGAACCCGAAAATCGTGGAGGGTTTAAACTCCAAAAATTATGGTGCAGATCACCAGCTCCTACCCTAGCGCCAACTTGAGCCATATTTTGTAAAGCCTGAGTGAGACCCGCAATAGTTTGTTGCATTCCACCCCAATCAACACGGTGAGCCATTGTAAGAGTAAAGTACCTGAGAAGAGTAATGGATTTGTTAATTCTAACAGAGTTGATGGGTTAATCCTAAAGATAATTTCTAATTACTATATCATCCTAGGTTCTACCCAATTTCTCTCATGGGTGGAAAATTTTCTTTCCTCGTTTCATAGGCATGGGTCCATAAACCTTGGACTTAACCTATGACATGACATCTTTCCTAAGACTTCTAGGCCTATGCTCTGATACCACTTTAACTGTCATGCCCCGAGCTTTTAATACAGTGGAAGGAATATTGGGAACGTGAACAGCCGATAGGGTAAGCCTCTCGCAAGCAAGAAATCAGAGCGCATGACAATCACACAAAAGTAATTGCATAAGTATATTTGTCAAAATTCTAACTTTATTCATAATAATGACCCAAATGTACATAAGATCATGACTTTAAACATCCTTACATCATAGACTCGAGAAAATAGAAAATTACAATAGGACTCGACTAGACGCTTGACAACTAGGTCTTCTCTCCATCCATTTGACTTTCAATCACTCTCGGACCCGCTACTTGTATATTCCGAATCCGATTCACCTGTACTTCCTAGAAAATTGAGAAAGTAGGTATGAGCACACTTTCCCAATAGGTATCTTCGGATCAACATGAAGGTAGTATTTAAATGATTAATGTCTTAGCTCTAGATCTTAAGGTAAAAATAAGAACGCGATAAACAAACAATATAAACCAAGATAACCAAGAATATAGAATCATGAAATAATTGAGCAAGTAGACGTGAGCAAGTGTAGACCATGAACAAGCAAGATTTATCATGTAGAAATAAATTTGGCCTTTTCATGAACAAGAATGTACGAGTAAGAATCTAGAAAGTACTTTACACAACCTTGTAAAGGCTATGTACTAGAAAGTCATTAACAAGCATGTAATTTCCATAACGAGCCTCATGAATTTCACTCATTTATAAGAGAAAGTACTCACAACGCAATACGACGCCAGTATCATCGTACCCCATGGTTTATAGCATGTTTTTGATAATCCGTCGAGAGGACTAGCATGGAGCCCTTGGACACAATCCGTGCCCGGTCTTGCATCTTCAGGTTATAAATCCAACTACTTCCACGAGATATAACAATAATTTTGGCCAATAATTTAATTCTAAATAATAAGTTTCATGACCAAGTAACCAAGGTATAGAACATATCGAAATTGATATGAGATATCAAAGAAGAATTAAAAGAATATTATACTCCGGCGGCATTCCGGCAACATAACAGTATTTCCATTAAGTTTCATATCTTAACATTAACTTGTTAAACATATGTTGAGACTCCAGATAATCCTAAGACAATCTAGGAACTCCATAAAACCAACCCCAAAGGTTAAACCTCGGGTTAGACAGGTTCAGAGATAAAGCGGTCGTTTACTAGACTGTTTCATGAATCAGGCGGTCAAGTCTGGACCGTTAGGAAGAACTATGCGGTCGAGTTAGGACCGTTTATGACAAGTCAGAGCCAAAATAAAAAAAGCTTGACTCAGAGAGACATGCGGTCATAGGATGATCGTTTTCCAAAATAAGCGGTCAGTTGCCGACCGTTAAGTAACCTTTAGCGGTCGCCATGAAGACCATTTGTAACTCAGAATCTAGAAAACATTGATGGTGTAAGTGCTTTCTAGATAATTGGGTTTTAAATGGTACAACCAGCTCGGCGTCCTAGTGGGAATCCCAGGCTCGCGGAGTCTTACGGAGGCCTTGAAACATAATCCCGTAGTCCGACAGAAGGAATATCCGACGTAGAGGTTCATAAGTCTAAGAAAGTGTGCCTATAAGTGCAAAGTGTAACTAATGGTCACATACCGGAGTATATGTCATGTACTTAAGAAAATGACTCAAGAGATAGAGTGGAACAGTGAAACATACGGATAAAACACCATATGTACTATGTATACAACATAGAAACTATTTAATTACAAAATTATAATATTTTGGCATGAAATTACATGATAATGAAAAATAATGATTGAAATCAGGCTCATGTTAAAATAGGGTATTTAACAGGAAATCAACACCATTTTTAGTGAAAAACATCATAATTATAGGGTTTTTAATATGCAAAATTCAACTGAGTTTGCAGAACCAAATAGCGGTCGTGACATGGCCGCATGGGTTATAAACGATCTCTCGATAGACCATTGTTTAAATAAGGCGGTTAGGTTATGGACCGTTTCTATCTGATAGATAGAAGCTGTAAGATAGTGAAAATAAAACATTAACCTAGGGCATGTTATGCATGGAAATGACATAAAACATGTAGTAAAACATGCTAGAAGAAAATTAGGCCATGATCATGCATAGGAGAAAGTGAATTAGACAAGAATTCCATCTTAATTGCATTAAGGCTAAGTCTATGCATGAAAAATGAACTAGTTTGCACAGTCTCAACAAAACATTAAATTCTCCACATACAATGCGTGAAATCGACTAAGAATTTAGGGCTTTTATTCCTAACATCATGTTTAAGCCATTCATGAGATAACCTACCTCTGGACTGAGCTTTAGACTTCCAATTTTGGGTTGGAACTTGACCCTAGTTTTGCTCGTCCTGAACCGAACCAGGCACTTCGTGGCCTTCTAACTTCTGATCCCCTTCACCTAATACCATGAAATTTGAAGGGTAAGAAGAGGGTACTAAAAGGAAAAAATAACTCTAAAGAACTAGGTTCTAATTACCTCGTTTAGGGTTCCTATTTTGCTGATCAATCTGGCCCGATCGCACAATTTCTTGAGACTCTTGTACTGAACTAGCAACTTTGAACGCCTCAATCTCTCTAATGGCTTGATCTCCTAAGACAAAATTTGGAGGGCAATTAGACCTTATTATTATGAACAAAATATTCTAAAAAACATACCTCTAATTTGTTCTCCTTACCTTAGTTCCACGCGAACCAAAAGTAAGGGTCACGTAGGTTTGTTTTGGGTCTATTTATAGGTTTAGCTAGGGTTTTAGGGATTTGCACGAACTTAGAGTCCTAATTAGGTCACCAATTTGATCCTCAAGCACTCTAGAGTCTTCTATCTAAGAGATAGCATCGATCCTAGGTGATTTGGATGCCAAAGTTCCCATCTTTTCATGCCTTCTTCCATTCACGGAATTTGCAGATAGTAGCGGTCTAGTCTAGACCGTTTTCAATCCCCAAGCGGTCGCCCGATAGACCGTTTTTGGCTTTGGGCACTGAGTTTGAAACATTTCAAACTCTTTGTCATATATCCGTTGATTTATCCAATAATTAGTATATTTATCCCCTAAATTTTGCAAATATCTTATTTTAAGTTTCTAGAATGTGGGCCAAACCTTGTGGGCTAGGTTTTGCGCCATTTTGGTCTTATTTAAAAGGTCAGGTTAATTAATAAACATTGGGCCTTATTATTTGGTTTTGAATTAACCCAAATTCTTTTAATAATCTATTTATCTCTCGAAAATCTTAGAAAATCTAAATAAATTCTAGAAAATTCTAAAATATCATATACAAAATTTTGGGGTATTACATAAGGCCCATAGCCCAAGAAGCCAAGCCGTGGGAGAAGGCTTCAATCCCCTCTCTGGGGAAAGTCAACCCTGCATCGTCATAAGGGGAAATCCTCCGCCAGACGACAAAGGCAAGGCGAAGGTGAGGGAGCCTCCGGCCAAAGCTCCTGTCAAGCCAGCAAGGCCGCCAATTGCAGAAAGGCCTCAACATCTTGAGCTCGCGAAGGCGCCAGTCAAAGCAAAGTCAGTGGAACTACAAAGCCCCCAAGGGCTCCACTGCGGACTGGCAGAGTTCCAGGAGTTACCTCCTGAAATAATTACTCAGGCAATCAATGCCGCCTTCCAGGTTCAGCCGGAGGAGGCCAATTGGACTAAGGTCACCTCTAGAAAGAGCCGTGGCACTAAAGCTCATAAAGAGCCAACCCGGAGTAAAAAGCAAAATTCTGGGGGCAAACCAGTCCCACCTTCGAAGCAAAGTCCACTTTCTTCTCAAGAGGCGGCACACCAAAAGAAGCAAGAGAAGAACAGCAAGAAGAATTTGAAGAGGAGGTTGAAGAAGCAAGCTGAGCAAGCAGTAGCTATGGAAGCTCCTAAGGAGTCAACTCCTCTACAAAGACTACAAAAGCTCATAGATGAGCTAGAGGAGTACACTCCCCCACGTCCCACTAGGGTGGTCACTGTAGGATGGTTAAGAGAGGATCTAGAGGGGGGGTGAATAGATCTGGGTTTACACAATGAATAGCTTTAAACGATTTTCAAGATGAACAATGGATGAATCAAAAACAAGGCACAGATCTGAACTATAAACCGTGGGTTACGTAGCGGAATGGAAATCTTGGAAACCCTGTGAATGGAGACATGGGAGATGGAAGGAGAACATCACCCCATTGCACAAGGATTTAAGGTAGTTCGACTGTCCCAAGATAAACCTACGTCCACCCCTCTCCCAACTAGGAAAGGTTTTCACTCTTTGGCCAAAAGAAGTGTTACCACACACACACACACACACAACATCACCCCATTGCACAAGGATTTAAGGTGGTTCGACTGTCCCAAGATAAACCTACGTCCACCCCTCTCCCAACTAGGAAAGGTTTCCACTCTTTGGCCAAAAGAAGTGTTACCACACACACACACACACACACACACACACACACACACACACACACACACACACACACACACACACACACACACACACACACACACACACACACACACGAGGAGCAGGCTCCTCATGAGGATGAAGTCCTCAGAACACACGGGAACAAGTTCCACAGAAAAGATTGATCTAAAAAGAAAGGGAAATAAAGGATAAAACCAAAACAAGTTGCAAGTGCATTTGGCTCTAGAGAAAGGAGACCATGAAGGATATGGCAGATGCTAACATGCACTCATCTCTTCTTCCCTTCTATTCTCCTCTTTCTTTTTCACCTTGGCTTCACCCTGAAGGACCTGACTTCAGTTCATGAAGAGCTCTTTTTTGGCCTCCTTTTCTTTAGCACGAGGTCTTCCCTTTATATAGGCACAATCAGTCGCACCAGAAGATGTTCTAGACTGCCTGCGATTGGCTCTTCATAAATTATAATTTCTCTTCAAGGATCCTTGTCATGGCAGCCTCTGATTGGTCATAGAACCAGTAGAAATGATGTCCAACAATTTGTCATTTTGGTAGACCAGAAGGTGTGAGAGTAGAAGCTTCCAAGAAAATCTACATCAGAGTCCTTTTGTCTTGTGCAATCTCAGTTACAGACCATTTCATTGGGTGGAGGGAAAAGGTGAGTACCATGAAAGGGACAATTCCTTGATAAGGTAACTTGCTTTTCCATTGACTAAAAGAGCTGATATAGCAAGCTAATGATGACAAGGATGGTTGACTGAGCAGAGACCTTTTCAGACCTCAAAAGATGTGTATTTTGGCATTTACGGTTCCTATTTATGCTCTCTAGATCCAGTTTTAAAAACAGTGCAGGTTTGCTAAAAAAGGCTTTGGAACCCGCTCAGTGAGGCATTTCATCGAACATGTCCTCTTCTCCATGAGGTCGGTGCAGGTTGGCTTGGCAAGCCTTATGAGGTCGGTGCATGTTATTGATCCACTAGATATAGGTTGATGCACATAAGAAGCTTGGCGCTTGGCAGGGTCGGTGCACATCTCAAGCTTTGAGCACTTATGGTCGGTGCATATCTTATGCTTCGAGCACACAAGGTCGGTGCACATCTTGTTGTGCCCCTGGTTTTGATGATGACAACCATGAGATATGAATGATGTATGCAATTCAATGATGAATTAAAGTTTGATTCAATAATACTTTCACTTGATTTCATTCTTGTGCTAGAAAGGAACAGGGTCGACGCTGGGAGCTTAAAGCGTCCACGCATCAGTTGAAGAAGCCTTCACCAATATCTTCACAAGTTGTTCCACTGCGTAAACGCCAAGATAGAGCGGCGTCGACGCAGCAGTTACAAAGGGAAGAGCCAATGGCTTACTGGAATACTCTGATGCGTCAACGCTTTGATCAAGTAGCATGAACGCAGCAGTTCAAACATTCTTTGTTGTAGCCTCTGGAGTACCTTGGCAGCGTCGACGCTGCAGTTCGATGGGTCGACGCTGCAGTACGATGGATTGCCACAACTGTCTAAAGAGCAACTAATGAGTGGACGCAGTTGCATTCTGCGTCAACGCACTCAGCATGAAACCTGAAGCTAGAAGAAGGGTGTGTTAACTCCTTGGGGAAAGAGGGTCGACGCCATCTAATTCAAGTTGCAGAGCACGATAAGTGGATCCCACCTTCAGTCATTATCTGCCACATCAGCCACAAGCGGATAAGGTTTCGTAGCTTCTACCACTCCAGAAGGTTCCCCACGTGAGCAATCATGAGGATAACCAGAAAATCAGGGTGGTGGCCCACCTGCCTCACGTGAACTATTTTGTGCGTGGGAAGACCATAAAATAGGTTCACCCGAGAAGAAAAGAGTATAGAGGAAAAAGAGCAGAAGGAGTGAGGCGAACAGCAGAACGAGAAAGGCTGAGAGCAGAACTGGATGAAGGCTGCTGAAAAATCAGATCAGAAGATCATCGCGCCACCAAGACTCTTCTACATTCCAGACGGAGGAGATTCAAGGATCGAAGCTCATGCGTATGGACATAGATCTCTCTGTTGGTGATCTAAATTCCGCTGCGTCCAAGTGCTGAAGTTTGATTTCTTATCTTTTAGTTTTCCTATTGTTTTTGAACATTGTATTCCTCTCCTTCACTGGATTTAGTGAAGAGAGGGTGATTCTGATTCAGCGGGCTGTGCTGAGATCAGGAGTGTCAAGGCTGTTTGCCTTCAAGCTGTTTGACAACGGATCTGAGGATTTGTTCCTCGTTGTCTTCTGTTGGGGTAGTCAACAGTATAGAGGAATTACTTCCTCGGTTTAGCAAAGCTGTGAAGCTCAGTAGGGTTCCTCACTAGTTGAGTGGGGAGGTGGACGTAGGTCTCCATTGGGTGACCGAACCACCTTAAAATTGTGGTCTCTTGTGTGGTTTGGTTTAATCTTCGCAATTTGTTCCTCGCTAGATGCATGATAGGCACGCTCTCTGATTGGTTTGGTTCAGTGTTTCAATTAATCATCTAGGTGTGGTGCTTCTGATGCAAATTGCTCTACTATAATTTTTATAAGGTCAACCTATTCACCCCCTCCCCCTCTAGCTTGACCGTCCTCTCGATCCAACACGTGGTATCAGAGCGCCAGGCTCTCTTGCAAAGGTTTCACAGCCTAGAGAGAACTAATGGAGAACAGAGGACTCATGCCTGAGGGGTATGCAGTGAATAGGCCACCATTTTTTGATGGGACTAATTATTCGTACTGGAAAAATCGCATGCAAGTATTTTTAAGAGCGCAAGATCATGAAATCTGGAGAGTAGTGAGCAAAGGGCCATACCAAATTGAAGGCGATGAAGAACTCTGGGTGAAGGAGCAAATTCGAAAGTCAAACGTAAATTGGCAAGCCATGAACATTATGCAGTGCTCACTCCATCCCAAGGAATTCTCGCGTGTATCCTCATGCTCCAGCGCAAAAGAAATGTGGGATAGACTCGAGGTTATCTACAAAGGTACCTCAGAGGTAAGAGAGACAAAAGCTAACATGTTAATTTCAGAATATGATTCTTTTCGGATGAAACCTGAGGAAAGTGTATCTGAAATGTATGCCAGACTAACTCTTCTTATGAATGGTCTTAAAGGTTTGGGAAAGATCTATAGTGACTATGAGGTAGTTAGGAAGATTCTTAGATCCCTAACTCCAATCTGGCATACCAAAGCCACGGTCGTTGAGGAATCAAGGAACCTTCCCAACACCAAACCAGACGAGCTAATAGGTTCTCTTATGGTTTATGAACTGAACTTAAAAAGAACAGATGAGGACATGAAGAAGAAAAAACCCCTTGCATTGAAGGCTGGTTTCAGCAGCAAGGAAAGCTCAGATGATAGTCAGTCACCTTCATCTGATGATGACTCAAGTGAAATAGCCTTGCTTACTAGAAAATTCAGAAAATTCTTAAGAAAGGGAGGTAAGACTAATAGATATAAAGGATATCAGGTAAGAACTAGCTCAAAACTCAAGCCAGAAAATCCTAAGAAATCTGATAAAGTTGTTTGCTACAAATGCAGGAAACAAGGACACATCAAGTCGGAGTGTCCTGAGAATGTGAAAAAGACACAGTCAAAGTGGAGAAATAAAAAGCCCAAGGCCATGCTAAGCACTTGGAGTGATGAAGAAAAAGATGAAGATGAAGAAAGCACCTCTGAAGAAGAAAGCGAGGTGAAAATGTGCTTCATGGCAAATGGTGATGATCAAGTCGAGGTAACATCTCCCTTTGCAGACTTCTCTTGTGATGATTGGGAAGAAGCTTTTAACGCATTGTTGGATAAGTATGAAGGTGTTAAAAAGGAAAATAAATATCTAAAGAAAAAGAAAACTCAAACCAGTCCAGAAGATGATTTGAATGAAAGAGTCAAAACGCTAGATGCTGAAATCGTGTGTCTAAAAAGGGACTTGGAAGAAAAAGATGAGTATAAGAGACAGCTAATTGAAATAAAGAGAGAAAATGATTTTCTATTGAAGATGCATGATGAATTGAAATTAAGAATGCAGAAATTGGAAAAAGAAGTAAAAATTACTGAAGAGAAATATGAGGCCATTTGTGGAGTCAATGCAAAACTTCAAGAAAATCTGAAGAAATTAGAGGAAGAGAACCTAAGCAAACAAGCATCCCTCGAAAAAATGACACAGGGTAAAAATAACCTTGATGCTGTTATGGGAATTAAGTGCAACTTTGGAAAAGAAGGGCTTGGATTCAATCCTACTAAAAAGAAAGAACTGGGAACTAGATTGGTGACATTTGTCTCTGGGAAGGACACATCTGAAGAGAGGCAAATGGATGAAAACAAAAAGGATGAGAAGAATGAGGAAGGATCAAAACAATCTAATGAAATAAGAAAAGAAAAAGGAAATGAGAAAGGGAAGGCAACATTAAATTTTAACAAACAGAAAAGCACATTTATGTTCAAATATGCCTCTTCAGGTCAATATAGGAATCCTAGATTTGATTCATCAACCCAACAGCAATCTTATAGAAGATCAGAAGGCTTAAGGCGTGGTAGAAGTCAACCGCGTCAACGCACTGCTCACATGGCGTCAACGCACCTAGCCTTCCAGAAAGGGCATTCGGTCAGAAATACTCAGATGCGTCGACGCAGTCACTACCATGAGTCAACGCAGTACATGTACCAGAACCCCCATGACAGATATGGTAGGTGGATGAGTCAACGCAGCAACACTAAAGGGTCTACGCACTCAACTCTCAATCAACCAAGAAGCATGCATTCATCTAGAGTCCTTAAGTCAAATTTCCCTAATACTTCATGGAGTCATCACTATCAATGGCACAGGAATAATCACAAGTCTGTCAAATCATTGAACTTACCATATCAAAGACCCTCACAACAGCAACTATGGATCCCCAAGAGCTTGATATCCTACCTGAACACGTCCTATGGTTTGAAGGGACCCAAGCATATCTGGGTTCCAAAATCTCTTGTTTAATGTGTTTTGCAGGAGTGTCTTGCAGCTGTACATAATAGGTGGTATCTCGACAGCGGCTGCTCAAGGCACATGACGGGGGATAAAGCAAAATTTTGTGTCTTGATGGAGAAAGACGGGGGTCATGTTACATTTGGTGGAAACAATAAAGGGAAAATTATTGGAAAAGGTAAGGTAGGTAAAAATCCTTCGAATTTCATTGATGATGTGTTACTTGTTGATGGCTTAGAATATAATCTACTTAGCATAAGCCAGCTGTGCGATAAAGGAAATAAAGTTGTGTTTGATGATCACACTTGCACCATTTTAGAGATGAGTTCTGATAAAGTTAAATTCATTGGAAAAAGAATAAACAACATGTACGTGGTAGATTTAGATGACCCTGCACATAACAATCTGTGTCTTGCTGTGAATAAAAGTGAACTTGCTTGGCTGTGGCACCACAGACTAGGGCATGCTAGCTATAGTGTCTTGCATAAGTTAGCAAAGTTTAACATGGTGAAAGGTCTGCCAGATGTATCATTTAAACGAAATGACAAAGTTTGTAGCGCATGCACTCAAGGTAAACACACCAGAAAATCATTTAAGTCCAGACTTGAAACTAAATCATCTAAACCTTAGGAACTCATTCATATGGATTTGTTTGGACCAACTAGAACAGCTAGTGTGAGTGGAAATAAATATGGATTTGGTCTAGTGGATGATTTCTCTAGGTTTACTTGGGTGTTCTTTCTAACTCACAAGAATGATGCATTTGAAGAATTTCAAACATTCTTCAAGAATGTGCAACAGGATGGTAAGTTTGCCATTTCATCTATCTTGTCAGATCATGGAGGAGAATTTGACAATTCTGAATTTGATGATTTTTACAGAGTCACAGGAATTTCACACAAGTTCTCATCTCCAAGAACTCCTGAACAAAATGGGATTGTGGAAAGAAGAAATAGAACCCTTGTGGAGATGGCAAGAACTATGCTGATTGAAGGATAACTCCCAAGGAAGTTCTGGGCAGAGGCGGTAAATACAGCTTGCTATATTGTGAACAGGGCAATGGTAAGACCTCAGTCCTAAAAGACTCCATATGAATTAATGAAGGGTAAGAAACCTTCTGTTGCTTATTTTAGAGCCTTTGGATCAAAATGCTTTGTTCAAAATAATGACAAACGGACGTTGGACAAATTTGAACCTAAAAGTGAACCTGCCATCCTTCTAGGATATTCTAGTCACTCTAGGGCCTACAGAGTCCTAAATCTAAAAACACATGCTGTTGAAGAATCACCTCATATTGTGTTTGATGAAATGAATGAAAATTCTAAGATTGAGGAATTATGTAGGGATGAAGATGAAGGGAATTTCCTTAAAGAAAAGGAAGAACAAAATCTCCAAGATGAAGAGACAAGGCCAAATGATGATCATGCAGAATCAACCCACCATGGTGATTCAGGTATAAATGAAGGTAACTCTCTAACCGATGTCAGGATGCTAAGGGATCATCCTTTATCCAATGTCATTGGTAACTTGCATGAACCTGTTAGAACTAGATTTCATTTTAGAGGTGTTGAGGAAATGGATAATCTAGCCCTTGTCTCTCAAATTGAACCAAAAAATGTTGCTGAAGCATTGAAAGATAGTAATTGGATAAACGCAATGCATGAAGAATTACATCAATTCAAAAGAAAAAAGGTGTGGTATCTTGTGCCAAGACCCAAAGAGCTTTCTGTAATTGGAACTAAATGGGTCTTCAGAAATAAACAAAATGAAAATGGAATGGTAGTTAGGAATAAAGCTAGGCTGGTAGCACAGGGTTATAATCAAGAATTTGGCATTGACTTTGAGGAATCCTTTGCTCCAGTATCTAGATTAGAAGCCATTAGATTATTACTTGCTTATGCTTGCTGCCATGGAATAATGTTACATCAAATGGATGTGAAGAGTGCTTTTCTAAATGGGTCAATAAAGGAAGAAGTTTATGTTGAACAACCCCCTGGTTTTGAATGCACAGAAAATCCTAACCATGTGTACAGATTGGACAAAGCTCTTTATGGACTCAAACAGGCACCTCGAGCGTGGTATGATAGACTCAGCTCGTACCTCACAGAGAAAGGCTACTCTAGAAGTAAAGTGGACCAAACTCTGTTCACCAAGGTAAGAAATTCAGATATTATTCTGGTTCAAATTTATGTTGATGATATAGTTTTTGGTTCCACTAAAACCAGCATATGTGAGGAGTTTGCTAGGTTAATGACCACTGAATTTGAAATGAGTCTAATGGGTGAGCTTAAATTCTTTCTAGGTCTGCAAATCACTCAGAGCAAGGAAGGATGTTTCATCAACCAGGCAAAGTACATCTCTGAGTTGCTTAAGAAATACAAAATGGAAAATCTGAAAGCAATCAGCACACCTATGAGCACCACTACAAACTTGGATGCAGATTTGACAGGTAAATAGGTTGATGCAAAAACATATCGAGGTATGATTGGATCACTCCTCTATCTTACTGCATATAGGCCAGACATTCAATTTTGTGTATGCATGTGTGCTCGTTTTCAATCTGATCCTAGAGAATCCCACTTAAGTTCTGTCAAGCGTATCTTTCGATACCTTGCTGGAACTCGAGATTTAGGGATTTGGTACCCTGCATCTTGTTCTTTTGATCTTGTATCCTATTCAGATACAGACTATGCTGGATGCAAACTAGACAGGAAAAGCACGAGTGGCTATTGCCAATTTTTGGGAGGATGTTTGATTTCTTGGGCTTCCAAGAAACAACACTCAGTGGCACTATCCACTGCAGAGGCAGAATATGTCGCTGCAGGGAGTTGTGGTACTCAAGTGTTGTGGATCAAACACCAACTCCGAGATTATCAAACTGATCTTGGGTGTGTCCCCATATTGTGTGATAACACAAGTGCCATAAACCTGGCCAAAAATCCTATCCATCACTCTAGGACCAAACACATAGAAATTAGACACCATTTCTTAAGAGATGAAGTGATAAAAGGAAATTTTAAACTCATATTTGTTGAATCACAATCTCAATTGGCCGATATTTTTACCAAGCCTCTGAACAATGAGAGATTCTCTTATCTTAGAAGAGAGCTTGGTCTGTGCAATTATAATATGGATGCCTGATTTGTGTGCCTGACTTATCTTCTAGAATATGAATGATTAAACTTGTCTTGGTTTGAAGTGTATCTGTCATAAACTCAGGGGGAGCTTAGTCTTCTGTGCTTGGTATGTCTATCTTTCCATCAATAAATTCATAATGAATATAGTTTCACCATGATACTCATTTTATTGGCTGTTATAATTTCATTCATGCATGGTCTGAGGGGGAGTTAGCTTCAGATTACCTTATTGGTGTCAAAATGATGAACAAAGTGCAGAGTTGTTATTGCTGGTTGGTTGTTTGAGTTAACGCAGTGTGGAAATAGGGTTAACGCACCAGACAGCTTATTCTTTGAGAACCTGGTGTGAAGTGTCTCTGGCTAGTTGAATGAGTTGACGCAGCAATGAGACTGAGTTGACGCTGTGAGCAGTTGTTTTCGGAAACAGAACCATTCTATGAGCGGCCTTGATGGATGAGTTGACGCAGTCATAAGGCTGGGTCAACGCAGCAGTGTTATATACTCTTCTTTTGGAGACTTCCCTATCTCAAATCAACTTGCTCTGTTCATTTATCTCGTCCCTTCCGTTCTTATCTCTCAATAAAACCTCCTTGACATTCTTGTATGAGGGAAAAACTCTAGAGCACTGAGATATGTAGACGATGTCTTAAATTCAGGGGGAGTTACAGTGAAAATTCCTATTGAGTATGAGATATGTTCTGAACAGCTCTATGAAAAGCTAATGATAGGAGATCTATAATTCTTATGGTGTTTGAATTCAAGAACTTTTGAACCCAATAATGCACTATGTATGGAATAAAAGCTGAACAATTTAATAAAACCAGGACCTTATCATCTCTCAAACCTTATATTGTTCAACAGTAAAGAAACCACTGTGTGTAGAGGAATTTAATATTTGTATTGGTAATAAACCCAGATATTGAGTATAAATGCTGACGAAATAATCTCTTACACATGTTATAAAATGCAGAGCAATGGTGGCTATTCACTGAGAAACTAGCCCTATGCACCAAAGAAGTGCTAAAGAGCAAGTCATGAGGTGCGCCACTATCTCTGTCTTCAAGTGAAAAATAAATCATTTCAGAGCAATGGTAACTATTAACTAAGAAACTACCTTCAAGCACTTATGAAGTGCTGATAGGCATGTCATGACGTAAGTTGCCAACTCTGGTCCGTCTATGCAGAATAGTTTGCTATGCTGAGTAACCGGGGACTCGGGTGTCTAATAAACATGTGTACCCGTGTCAAAAGGCTAGCCATACTTGACTGCAAATGAAAACGTAAAAATAAGTTGAAAATGCTGCAAATGTGAAAAATAATGAAAACATGTGAGTGTGATTGATCTGAAGCTCGTTATTCAACTTAGTATGTTATCAATGCCAGTTAAATTTCTCTCTCCAAAAGGCAACTTGAAATTGACAGATATAAGGAACAGAAATGAAAATGGTTCTAGTGTGAAAAGAGTTCCTCTTTTTCTCCAGGCAGGTGCCTTTGGTGGTTCATGGTTTTTAATTCAATGCTTTAAGATTATTTCTTCTCTTTATCATTAATTGAATTGGAGCCTATTTACACATCTCTCTCATGGGAACTCGATCTGCAATACTTAAAAATCCTTGACTATGAGCATCTCTACTCCATATCTCAGTATCTTAAGAAAATTCCTTGTACCGATGACCTTCTTGCTACTCTTCTTGCAT
This sequence comes from Amorphophallus konjac, assembly GCA_022559845.1. Lineage (NCBI taxonomy): Eukaryota > Viridiplantae > Streptophyta > Magnoliopsida > Alismatales > Araceae > Amorphophallus > Amorphophallus konjac. Next base: position 159,695,749 of record CM040121.1, read on the forward strand.
ATATTCGTTTGTTTCTGCTTCACTGCGTCGACGCTGTATCCCTTGGCGTCAACGCAACGATTCCAGAACCATTTTCTACTTTTTCCGATTCGCGGACTTGAACCGGCTGAACCGCTCACTGAAAAGGGTTTCGAAGCTCCTTTAAAAGCGGAACGTGACCGCCGTTCGTCTTCATCTCTTTTGAAAGCCTTTGTCGTTCTATCTTCCGAGCTCTCCAAAACCCTTTCCTGTTTCATTCTTCCTCATCCCGCTGCCATGGCTCCTCCGACATCTACTCACAAGGGGAAGAAGAAGGCAGAGGATCATCCAAGAAGCTCAGCATCGGCCAAAGACAATCTGGAGCCCCGCTCCAAAGCTGCTCACGATAAAGGGAAGAGGAAAGAGATGCGTCCACGCGCTCCGAGCCCGCCAACCAAAAAGAGAAGGGAATCTGATGTCAGGTCAGACAAGAAGGGTTCATCTGCAAGTGCTGCAACGGGACAGAAAGGTGCGGACAGCTCTCTTACCGTCACCGTGGAAGAACCTCTGAAGGTTCTTATTTCCCGGTATATTGCTGCTACCGACCATAAAATGCTCGACGTTTTTCCAGAACTGTTTCCTACCTTGGACTATCAGGGATGGTGGTCTTTTGTTACAACCCACAAGGTATATTACCCCACCCTGGTCAGAGAGTTCTACAAAAATTTGAAGTATGAATCTCACATTCCAAAACTCACATCAACTGTCCGGAATGTTAGTTTTGAATTATCAAATAAATTGTTTGCCAGAGCCTGGAAAATCCCCAAGAATGGAGTTCAACTACATAGCTTTGAGTATGATGAGCATGAAGCTTATGCTCTCCTGACTGATAAACCGAGTGATCCTTCCGATGTCAGGGAAACTTATTTATCCAGTCTCAAAGCAAATCAATTCCCTCCATTGAATAGACTGCTCCACCACATTTGCACATCAATAATCACACCACAGAGCAGTGGTAGGGAAAGGGTGACTGAGATGCATAGATTTCTACTTTACTGTATGCTGAAGAGAATACATATTTCCCTGCCTGATGTAGTTATTCAAACTATGGGGTCATGCTTGACACAATCCAGAACACTTCCATATGCTGCTCCCTTGACTGCTATTTTTTGAAAAGTTGGAGTAGACTTTGGTTCTGAGAAGAAAATAATCATCCCTCAAGGGAATGTTTACACACTTTCTTATATTCAGAAATTTATGGGTTTTAAAGTCATTGATGGTAAGCTAGTTCGAATTCTTCCTAGTCAGCAAACAGCTCCATTAGAAACAGGTCAGGCATCAAGAACAGGCACTGCGGATGCTAGTCACGTAAACAGGACAGAGGTACCAATTCCTCCTGTGGTGAGAGAAGAAAGACAAGAGGGTAGTTCAGCAAGAGGAGAGCATGAGTTTGAGGAACCATTTGCTCGATCATCAAGCCCTCAGCTGGAAACAGGTCAACCCAGTGGCACTGCACCTACATTGGAACCCCTTATGACTGGAGCCATTGGAATTTATAGAAGACCTTTTCCAACTTCTGATGAAGCTCCACCTCCAACCACTGTTGAAGAGATGTTCGCACACATGACTATGATGCTGCAACGTCAGGATGCAAAAATGGACAAGTTAATGGAGTTTACAAATTATCATCTCAACAAACTGACTTCTCGGATTATCCAATTTGAAGTCTCTGTCTTATCCAAGTGGCAAAAATTCTTACTCACCAAGATGTTATCTGACCAAGCTACAAGGAAAGTCTTGCAGAACATATCATCTCTTCTTGACAAGTTATCTACACTGGTGAATGATATGCACAGCAATCAAGCTTCATTTTTTCAATCCCTTGCCAAGATTACTGATTTATGCTTTGATGTGAGGATAGCCGTTGAAACCATCAAAGGTCCTGTCAATGCAGTTCCCCAATGCCTCAAAGCAATGTTAGAAAAGATTGACAAAGTGACTGCAGCAATTCAGTCAATTGGGGACAAGTTTCAAAACAAGGACTCTATCACAGCTGATCTTCCTTCTGCTATTGACAGTGTACGCTCCACTCTAAGTCATCAGCTGGGTGAACTCTCTCAGGATATCCGAGATTTACTGGCCAGAGATCCATCTGCCTCAGGACAGCAGCAGCCTCGCCAGCCACCTCAAGGATCTCAGTCTACTCAAGGGCAATCCTCTCGTCAGCAACAACAACCTCCTTCTGCCAGAAGATACAATCGCTTCTTCCACACTTGAGATAGCTCTTCCACGTTTCCTCCCCTTCCTGATGAAGTCAAAGGGGGAGAATGTTAAATGCATCAATCATGAAGTCAAGCTGGAAACTTGACCAAAGTTCATTGCATCTGCATTAATCATATTGACTAACTTGAATGAATATTTTCTTTTTGTCTGGTTCTATAATGTAAAATCTTGAACTTGAATGAATGACAAAATTATAGTTTGATTTAGTCACTTCAGATTTCCTGTTAATTTGAAGTTTCTTGCTTGATATGAATAACCTTGATTATTTAGATGCAATGTTATGAATGGCATTCACCTCATAGTTGCCATCATCAAAAAGGGGGAGATTGTTGTGCCCCTGGTTTTGATGATGACAACCATGAGATATGAATGATGTATTCAATTCAATGATGAATTAAAGTTTGATTCAATAATACTTTCACTTGATTTCATTCTTGTGCTAGAAAGGAACAGGGTCGACGCTGGGAGCTTAAAGCGTCCACGCATCAGTTGAAGAAGCCTTCACCAATATCTTCACAAGTTGTTCCTGTAAGACCCCAATTTTTGTGAATAGTAAAAAAAAAAATTTTAAATAATGCTATGGTAAATAGTAAAAGTAAAAAAAAAAAAACTTTTGACTATTATATGAAATTTCCTAAAAATAGCAGTTAATTAGGAAACATCATGACAATCACTTTAGTCTTCTGTGCCTGACCCTAATTAGCTCGTTTACATGGTTTAATAATCAATTTAAGCTCGACTTAAAACCGGGAAACACTATTCACACGAAAATATAATTACCTTAGAAAAATCCACAAAAAAATCATAAATGATAGAACATATTTTTACTAGTAAGTTTGTCTTCTTGAGCTTAATTGGCAAAAATCTGAAACTCCATCTATCGCCTAAACCATTGGCATTTGATTAAAATATTAATTTAACTTAAAAGATTAGTTTAGTACATGTAAAACACTTGATAAAAATCCATAAAAATGGTATTATGAAAGGGCATGTTTTGATGAACATTTTTGTCTTCTGGGTAAAAATCACCAAAAATCATTAAGCATTGTTTTTGATCTAATGACCCTTAATCACCCAACTAACCCTAAGACTAATAAGGGTTAAGCTTAACTATTTGCCTCAATAAACACGTGAGAACGTGTTTAAGTCGGCAAACACGGAGTCCACACTGTGGTCTTCCCGTTGCAGCGCCGTGTGCGATATTCTCGCCACGAAAAGGGATCACGTGCCCCTTTAAATCTTATATATAGGGAGTAGGCTTAAGCCCCTTCCCTCCCTTAATTAAGCTGCTGTTGGAAGAGTCCGTGGAGGAGCTACACAACCTCTGCAACTTTACTATTCCTACTTTCTCACGGAGCTTCATTCATTCATTCTATTCTATCTTCTGTTCGTCAAATCCGGTAGGTAACCAAAGGCACCAACCTAATGATAGAAGAATAATCTTGTTAGCAATCTTATTAGGATCATTACCATGTTTTATACATGTTTTAGATTGCATTCGTATGGTTTTGTGAATAGTAAACATGAACACGGTTACTTGATAGATTGCTAACCCACATGATTAACATGTAGTTGGTGGCTTAAAAATCTAGTAGTTGTAAGTATTCAAGCACGTTTCAGCTTAATATCATAGTAATCCCATTTATAATCACTGAAAACCATGTTAAAAATTGAAGAAAATGGCTGAACAGGCATGAACCCCCAGCAGGTAGGGGTCGACCCCCCCCCCTTAAACCCATTACTTGTTGCCCTGTTCCCTTTTGGTCCCTGTTGTACAGGAACCTTGATTTGCTTATAAAAATGTGTTACCATGATTAACCATGATTATCTAAGATTAACTACATCAAATGTATGTTAGTGGTTATTAAGAATTATTTAACCATCATTAGCTAAGTGTAAGCAAACTTTGTTATGTTTAAGCATAATTAGTCATGTTTAGACATAATTAGTTATGTTTAAACATAATTAGTCATGTTTAAAGCATAATTAGTTATGTTTAAGCATGTTTAGTCATGTTTAAGACATAATTAGTCATGTTTAAAGCATAATTAGTTATGTTTAAGCATGATTAACCAAGTTTACATAGGATTAGGCAAGATTAAGTATATATTAGCCAAGATTAGTATGACGGTCGACTTATGCAAGTCTTGGCCGATGTAAAATTACGCCGGACACTCTATCCGGTAAATTCTAAATTGTTACCATGAAAGGAAATGATACCAAATGGTAAATTTATCCATGGTCTACAATAGAAAGCATGATTTAGACCGCTGTTTTATTGCTTAAAGTATAAAATGGGCAACTTAGGCCTATACGGTGTATAAACATATACCGTATATCCTCTAATGTCCCGATCGCCATCGTTTTAACTTGTTAAAATGACCGATTATCCTTGATTAACCTTCGGTCATACTCGAGCCCGGAATCAACCATTATTTTTAATGGGTTAAATGGTCATCGTATTCCGGTAACTATTTTATACACAACTCATCTTATGATTAGAATTATTGTTATACTTAAATACGGATTTTCTAGAACCGTATCTCCGTATACGACCCGAGAGGTTCGTATATTAAATCTATACACTTACTTTTCTCGAACGGCTTACTGTCAACCGTTCATACTTGACTCCGTGACTCGTTACTCGTGTGAGTACGGCCCGGTGTTCGCCGTACGACTACCCTTAGTTTGGGTTTTCCGTTGTGTTATACTCTTGAATCAGAGGAGACAAGGGTCGTCCTCTCATCTTACACTTGACAGAAATTCTATTGATTAGATTGGCCATAAATTGACTATGTCTAGACGGGGGATCATGGATCCAATGAAATGCCAACGCATCATAAGGGCCCGGTCTGGTCCTGGGGAGAGCGCCCGAAATGATATTGAGCCCATGGGATGTGTATGACAGGGTGAGGCATTGCACCCGAATACTTGACTTGACTTGTTACGTCTATGACAATTCGTGATACTTGAATCGTGCGTGATTACCTGGTTACATGTGTAACATACTTGAATGATGGCCAAAGTTCTTTATCTTGTAGTTGCTATACTTGTTCATTACTTGATCATTACTTGTGGTAAAAGTGTTACATTCTCGATCTCATATATTGTTCTTTATCGTGTTGACATTTGTTCATTTACTGCATTTCATGTAAAGTGTAATAATTGGTTAAATACTTATACCTGCTTACGGTTATCTACTGAGCGTGTTTAGCTCACTCCTACTTTTCCCCTCTTTCCAGGTGATGACCATGTCGGGGATGGACTAGAGTGATACGAGTGTTAGTTTATAGCTTTTCAGTCAGTTTGTATTCCTTATGTAATAGTGAGAAGTTGTTCTAGTTTGGATTACTATTCGAATGTAGTTGTCTACCCAAATGTACTCAGCATTTTATTATCAATAAAACTCTGATATTTACCTTTTCCAACCTTTTGTGCAATGGTTTGCAATGGTTCGGAATATTAAATTCTTGCTCGCGTGCCCCTAACTGTACGTCCCGAGATTCCGCATCGGGGCGTGACAGTTTAGTTGGTATCAGAGCCTAGGTCGCATTGACCTAGAAATTTAGGTTAAAATTGTCCTAGGTTTCCTTCTCTCCTATAAGTTTAGGAAAAACTAGACCTTGTGAGATTTGGGTAGAAATCGGGTTAAGCTATTAACCGTAATCATGTCTCACTCCTCTAGTTCTTTCTCTCTCCTCTCATCAGAGAATTCTTCTCTCATAATAATCGACTCATGAACAATGGATTACCTTATAGGTACTTGAAATGGCAGCCAATCGTGCTGAGATGAGGAATTTGCAACGTACGGTTCAAGGACTTACGCAAGCCTTGAATGCATTGGCTCAGGCAGGAGCTGGAGCCGGAGCGGCACCTCATGGCGCAGCTCATGGTACTGGTGAATTGTATCGGAATTTCCGAGGGATGAACCCGCCTAGGTTTGCTGGTTCAACCGATCCTGATGAAGCCGAGAACTGGCTCGACGAGATGGCAAGGATTTTTGAGGTCATGCAATGCACTGACCAGGAGCGTGTTCTCTTGTCCATTTTCCAACTGGAACGTGATGCACGTACTTGGTGGGAGTCTATTAAACCGACTCTCGGTGACCAACAAGTCTCGTGGGAGGAATTCGAGGAATTCTTCAATGATAAATATTTTTCTGATCGCGTGCAAGAAAAGAAGGCCGCGGAATTCGCAGCTCTGAAGCAGCGAAGCTTATCGGTATCAGAATATGAAGCCCAGTTTGCAAGACTCTCTCGTTATGCGAGACATCTCATTTCAACTGAGAAAATGAAGGCGAAGCGTTTCCTTAATGGTCTTCGACTTCATTATATTAATCAACTGGCACCACTAGAAATTTCTACATATTCTGAGATGGTAAGAAAGGCACAAGTATTAGAAGATACATTGGAAATGACGGAAAGGATTCGTGGTCAAGGTAGTAAGAAGAATCAACCGAAGGCACTCAAGAATGATAAGACTGATTCTGGCACTGGTCCTAACAAGAAAAGACCTTTCACTAGTACTGGTTCTAGTTCTGGTTCTGGTTCGTGGAAGGGCAAGGCGCCAAGACAAGAAGACAAGAAACCTGATTCTGTGGTTCCATTCAAAGGCGTATGCCGATATTGTGATCGTCCCGGTCACAAAATGGAGGATTGTTGGCGCAAGCAAGGTGCATGTCTGCGATGTGGAAGCAAGGAGCACCGCATTCCCAACTGCCCCTTATTATCGGAACAAGCTATCCCGGCAAAACCTCTAAACGTCAAGAAGCCTCAGGGCAGGCTCCGGGCTCTTCATACAAAGGAAAAGGGTATCTCCGAGGATGGTGGACTCGTCGAAGGTACTCTCATTATATCCGACTTTCCGGCTTTTGTTCTATTTGATACTGGTGCAACACATTCTTTTATATCCCGGAGATTTGTTAAGTTATTAGCTATAGAACCTGTTTTGATGGACTCTCCGTTAGAGATATCAACCCCTATTGGGACCAGTTCAGCTATTCAGCATTATTATCCTTCTAGTAAAGTTATGGTGAATGATCGGAATTTTCCAGCCGACTTGATTTGCATAGACATGAAGGATTACGATGTAATCCTAGGAGCCGACTGGTTGGCCCAGTATGAGGTCAATGTTCACTGCAATTCTTGTTCGGTGTCTTTTTCTAAGCACCCCGGATTATTCTTCAAAGGAGTGAAACATCCTAGTCCGGTGTCTCTTATCTCGACTCTTCGTGCTGATAAGTTATTGAGGCGTGGATGTGAAGCTTTCCTGGCTTTTATTCATGCGTCCCCTGAACAGCAGACCGAGATTAAGGACATTCCTATTGTCCGAGACTTCCCAGATGTTTTTCCAGAGGAGTTACCAGGACTTCCGCCTCAGCGTGAAGTGACATTTTCTATTGATCTTATTCCTGGATCGTCTCTTGTTTCTAAAGCCCCTTATCGCATGTCTCCTGCGGAATTGCGGGAATTGAAGCAGCAATTGTTGGAGTTGCTCGAGAAGGGTTTTATTCGCCCGAGTGTTTCCCCTTGGGGAGCTCCTGTATTGTTTGTTCGGAAGAAAGATGGTTCGATGAGGTTGTGCATCGACTATCGGCAACTCAACCAGATAACTGTCAAGAATAAATATCCACTACCGAGGATTGATGAGTTATTTGACCAGATTGCTGGAGCTTCGTATTTTTCTAAGATCGATCTTCGATCTGGGTATCATCAATTGAGAATTAAGGAAGATGATATTTACAAGTCAGCTTTTCGAAGCCGATATGGTCACTTTGAGTTTGTCGTTATGCCCTTTGGGTTAACGAATGCACCGGCAGCTTTCATGCAACTTATGAACAATGTGTTCCGACCTTATCTTGATCAATGGGTCGTGGTATTTATTGATGACATTTTGATCTACTCAAAGAGTGAAGAAGATCATGCCGAGCATCTAAGAACGGCTCTTCAATTATTGAGAGATCACCAATTATATGCCAAATTCAGCAAGTGTGAATTTTGGCTGAGTGAAGTGTCCTTTCTAGGACATATTATTACTAAGGATGGAATTTCTGTGGATCCATCTAAAGTGGAAGCAGTCAAGAATTGGGAACAGCCTACTAATGCTACTGAAGTAAGGAGTTTTCTTGGCCTGGCTGGTTATTATCGAAGGTTCATTCAAGATTTCTCTAAAATTGCGGTACCTTTGACCAAATTAACCCGCAAAGAAATCAAGTTTGAGTGGTCAGCTGAATGCCAACGGAGTTTTCAAACTCTGAAGGATTGTTTGACTACTGCCCCTATTTTGACCTTACCTTCGGGTGAAGGCGGTTTTGTGGTCTACACAGATGCTTCTGGTATTGGCTTAGGCTGTGTGCTTATGCAGCATGGCAAGGTGATTGCCTATTCTTCCAGGCAGTTAAGGAAGCATGAAGTTAATTATCCCGTGCATGATCTGGAATTGGCAGCCGTAGTATTCGCATTAAAGATTTGGAGGCACTATTTATATGGAGAATCATTCACGGTATTTTCGGATCACAAAAGTCTGAAATACTTATTTTCTCAAAAGGAATTAAACATGAGGCAAAGAAGGTGGTTGGAATATATAAAGGATTTCGACTTCTCTATCGAGTATCACCCTGGCAAAGGCAATGTCGTGGCTGATGCGTTAAGTCGGAAGCCTGTGGCTAAGTTATCCAGTCTTATGTTACAAGAATGGAAGTTACTGGAGCAGATGGCTAGTCTGGATCTCAATATTGATAATGATCGGATTTTGATTTCCCAGATGCAACTCAAGCCCGAACTGTTAGTGGAAATCAAGCTATTACAAGATATTGATCCCGAGCTAGTCGAGATTAAGGAAAACTTAAGTGGCAGACCTGACTTCTCGATAGCCAATGATGGAAGACTGGTGTTTCAAGATCGAACTTGTGTACCGGATGAGGCTAATATAAAGAATCAGATCCTTGAAGAAGCACATAGATCCCGATACACTATCCATCCGGGAGGCACTAAGATGTTCAAAGACTTGAAGAGGATATTTTGGTGGCCAAACATGAAAAGGGAAATTGCAGATTTTGTAAGCAGATGTCTTGTTTGTCAACAAGTAAAGGCCGAGCATTTTAGACCGGCAGGTAAATTGAAACCACTTGATATTCCCCAATGGAAGTGGGAGAGTATTGGTATGGACTTTATTATGGGTCTTCCTAAGACTCGAGGTGGCTATGATGCAATATGGGTCATCGTGGATCGATTGACTAAGTCAGCCCATTTTCTAGCTATTAAGTCCAAGTGGACGGTTGATGTACTAGCAGCATTATATCTGAAGGAAGTGGTTAGACTTCATGGTATTCCAGTCAGCATTGTGTCTGACCGAGACCCGAGATTTACATCTCATTTCTGGAAGGGTTTGCAAGAATCTCTTGGTACCCGTCTGAATTTCAGTACTGCATTTCATCCGCAGACAGATGGACAGACCGAGAGAACAAATCAGATTGTGGAAGATATGTTGAGAGCTTGTATGATTGACTTCGATGGCAGCTGGAGTGATCATTTGGCATTGATAGAATTCGCCTATAACAATAGTTATCAATCCAGCATACAAATGGCACCTTTCGAGACTTTGTATGGAAGGAGTTGTCGTTCTCCATTATGTTGGGATGAGATTGGGGAGAAGCAATGGCTTGGACCGGATCTTGTCTCAGAATCATCACAGAATATTCAAATTATTCGAGACCAGTTACTTGTAGCTCAATCAAGGCAGAAAAGTTATGCTGATAATAGAAGAAGAGATTTAAAATTCCAGATTGGCAAGCATGTATTTTTGAAGGTCTCTCCGTCGAGAGGTATTCGCCGATTCGGTATTCATGGCAAGTTAAGCCCAAGGTATATTGGTCCATTTGAGATCCTTGATCGAGTGGGTGAAGTCGCCTATAGATTGGCCTTACCTCCTCAACTAGCTGGAGTACACAACGTGTTCCATGTTTCTATGCTTCGGAAATACGTGTACGACCCTAGTCACGTCATTCAACATGCGGACCTCGAAGTGAAGAAGGACTTGTCTTATGAAGAACGACCAGTAAAGATTCTGGATCGGAAGGAACAACAATTTCGGAATCGTTCCATACCGATGGTTAAGATTCAATGGAGTCGGCGTGGAGTTGAAGAAGCTACCTGGGAGTCCGAGGACGCTATTCGGAAGCGGTATCCCGACTCGTTCTAGGTAAGCTATTTTCTTCCCTTACTATTTCGATTCAGTGAATTTGGAGGACCAAATTCTTTAAGTGGGGGAGGATGTAAGACCCCAATTTTTGTGAATAGTAAAAAAAAAAAATTTAAATAATGCTATGGTAAATAGTAAAAGTAAAAAAAAAAAAACTTTTGACTATTATATGAAATTTCCTAAAAATAGCAGTTAATTAGGAAACATCATGACAATCACTTTAGTCTTCTGTGCCTGACCCTAATTAGCTCGTTTACATGGTTTAATAATCAATTTAAGCCCGACTTAAAACCGGGAAACACTATTCACACGAAAATATAATTACCTTAGAAAAATCCACAAAAAAATCATAAATGATAGAACATATTTTTACTAGTAAGTTTGTCTTCTTGAGCTTAATTGGCAAAAATCTGAAACTCCATCTATCGCCTAAACCATTGGCATTTGATTAAAATATTAATTTAACTTAAAAGATTAGTTTAGTACATGTAAAACACTTGATAAAAATCCATAAAAATGGTATTATGAAAGGGCATGTTTTGATGAACATTTTTGTCTTCTGGGTAAAAATCACCAAAAATCATTAAGCATTGTTTTTGATCTAATGACCCTTAATCACCCAACTAACCCTAAGACTAATAAGGGTTAAGCTTAACTATTTGCCTCAATAAACACGTGAGAACGTGTTTAAGTCGGCAAACACGGAGTCCACACTGTGGTCTTCCCGTTGCAGCGCCGTGTGCGATATTCTCGCCACGAAAAGGGATCACGTGCCCCTTTAAATCTTATATATAGGGAGTAGGCTTAAGCCCCTTCCCTCCCTTAATTAAGCTGCTGTTGGAAGAGTCCGTGGAGGAGCTACACAACCTCTGCAACTTTACTATTCCTACTTTCTCACGGAGCTTCATTCATTCATTCTATTCTATCTTCTGTTCGTCAAATCCGGTAGGTAACCAAAGGCACCAACCTAATGATAGAAGAATAATCTTGTTAGCAATCTTATTAGGATCATTACCATGTTTTATACATGTTTTAGATTGCATTCGTATGGTTTTGTGAATAGTAAACATGAACACGGTTACTTGATAGATTGCTAACCCACATGATTAACATGTAGTTGGTGGCTTAAAAATCTAGTAGTTGTAAGTATTCAAGCACGTTTCAGCTTAATATCATAGTAATCCCATTTATAATCACTGAAAACCATGTTAAAAATTGAAGAAAATGGCTGAACAGGCATGAACCCCCAGCAGGTAGGGGTCGACCCCCCCCCCTTAAACCCATTACTTGTTGCCCTGTTCCCTTTTGATCCCTGTTGTACAGGAACCTTGATTTGCTTATAAAAATGTGTTACCATGATTAACCATGATTATCTAAGATTAACTACATCAAATGTATGTTAGTGGTTATTAAGAATTATTTAACCATCATTAGCTAAGTGTAAGCAAACTTTGTTATGTTTAAGCATAATTAGTCATGTTTAGACATAATTAGTTATGTTTAAACATAATTAGTCATGTTTAAAGCATAATTAGTTATGTTTAAGCATGTTTAGTCATGTTTAAGACATAATTAGTCATGTTTAAAGCATAATTAGTTATGTTTAAGCATGATTAACCAAGTTTACATAGGATTAGGCAAGATTAAGTATATATTAGCCAAGATTAGTATGACGGTCGACTTATGCAAGTCTTGGCCGATGTAAAATTACGCCGGACACTCTATCCGGTAAATTCTAAATTGTTACCATGAAAGGAAATGATACCAAATGGTAAATTTATCCATGGTCTACAATAGAAAGCATGATTTAGACCGCTGTTTTATTGCTTAAAGTATAAAATGGGCAACTTAGGCCTATACGGTGTATAAACATATACCGTATATCCTCTAATGTCCCGATCGCCATCGTTTTAACTTGTTAAAATGACCGATTATCCTTGATTAACCTTCGGTCATACTCGAGCCCGGAATCAACCATTATTTTTAATGGGTTAAATGGTCATCGTATTCCGGTAACTATTTTATACACAACTCATCTTATGATTAGAATTATTGTTATACTTAAATACGGATTTTCTAGAACCGTATCTCCGTATACGACCCGAGAGGTTCGTATATTAAATCTATACACTTACTTTTCTCGAACGGCTTACTGTCAACCGTTCATACTTGACTCCGTGACTCGTTACTCGTGTGAGTACGGCCCGGTGTTCGCCGTACGACTACCCTTAGTTTGGGTTTTCCGTTGTGTTATACTCTTGAATCAGAGGAGACAAGGGTCGTCCTCTCATCTTACACTTGACAGAAATTCTATTGATTAGATTGGCCATAAATTGACTATGTCTAGACGGGGGATCATGGATCCAATGAAATGCCAACGCATCATAAGGGCCCGGTCTGGTCCTGGGGAGAGCGCCCGAAATGATATTGAGCCCATGGGATGTGTATGACAGGGTGAGGCATTGCACCCGAATACTTGACTTGACTTGTTACGTCTATGACAATTCGTGATACTTGAATCGTGCGTGATTACCTGGTTACATGTGTAACATACTTGAATGATGGCCAAAGTTCTTTATCTTGTAGTTGCTATACTTGTTCATTACTTGATCATTACTTGTGGTAAAAGTGTTACATTCTCGATCTCATATATTGTTCTTTATCGTGTTGACATTTGTTCATTTACTGCATTTCATGTAAAGTGTAATAATTGGTTAAATACTTATACCTGCTTACGGTTATCTACTGAGCGTGTTTAGCTCACTCCTACTTTTCCCCTCTTTCCAGGTGATGACCATGTCGGGGATGGACTAGAGTGATACGAGTGTTAGTTTATAGCTTTTCAGTCAGTTTGTATTCCTTATGTAATAGTGAGAAGTTGTTCTAGTTTGGATTACTATTCGAATGTAGTTGTCTACCCAAATGTACTCAGCATTTTATTATCAATAAAACTCTGATATTTACCTTTTCCAACCTTTTGTGCAATGGTTTGCAATGGTTCGGAATATTAAATTCTTGCTCGCGTGCCCCTAACTGTACGTCCCGAGATTCCGCATCGGGGCGTGACAGTTCCACTACGTAAACGCCAAGATAGAGCGGCGTCGACGCAGCAGTTACAAAGGGAAGAGCCAATGGCTTACTGGAATACTCTGATGCGTCAACGCTTTGATCAAGTAGCGTGAACGCAGCAGTTCAAGCATTCCTTGTTGTAGCCTCTGGAGTACCTTGGCAGCGTCGACGCTGCAGTTCGATGGGTCGACGCTGCAGTACGATGGATTCTGCGTCAACGCACTCAGCATGAAACCTGAAGCTAGAAGAAGGGTGCGTTAACTCCTTGGGGCAAGAGGGTCGACGCCATCTAATTCAAGTTGCAGAGCACGATAAGTGGATCCCACCTTCAGTCATTATCTACCACATCAGCCACAAGCGGATAAGGTTTCGTAGCTTCTACCACTCCAGAAGGTTCCCCACGTGAGCAATCATGAGGATAACCAGAAAATCAGGGTGGTGGCCCACCTGCCTCACGTGAACTATTTTGTGCGCGGGAAGACCATAAAATAGGTTCACCCGAGAAGAAAAGAGTATAGAGGAAAAACAGCAGAAGGAGTGAGGCGAACAACAGAACGAGAAAGGCTGAGAGCAGAACTGGACGAAGGCTGCTGAAAAATCAGTCAGAAGATCATCGCGCCACCAAGACTCTTCTACATTCCAGACGGAGGAGATTCAAGGATCGAAGCTCATGCGTATGGACATGGATCTCTCTGTTGGTGATCTAAATTCCGCTGCGTCCAAGTGCTGAAGTTTGATTTCTTATCTTTTAGTTTTCCTATTATTTTTAAACATTGTATTCCTCTCCTTCACTGGATTTAGTGAAGAGAGGGTGATTCTGATTCAGCGGGCTGTGCTGAGATCAGGAGTGTCAAGGCTGTTTGCCTTCAAGCTGTTTGACAGCGGATCTGAGGATTTGTTCCTCGTTGTCTTCTGTTGGGGTAGTCAACAGTATAGAGGAATTACTTCCTCAGTTTAGCAAAGCTGTGAAGCTCAGCAGGGTTCCTCACTAGTTGAGTGGGGAGGTGGACGTAGGTCTCCATTGGGTGACCGAACCACCTTAAAATTATGGTCTCTTGTGTGGTTTGGTTTAATCTTCGCAATTTGTTCCTCGCTAGATGCATGATAGGCACGCTCTCTGATTGGCTTGGTTCAGTGTTTCAATTAATCATCTAGGTGTGGTGCTTCTGATGCAAATTACTCTACTATAATTTTTATAAGGTCAACCTATTCACCCCCTCCCCCTCTAGCTTGACTGTCCTCTCGATCCAACATATTTGTCTTCAGCGTAGACGTCGGTGCACATCTTGAGCAAGGTCGGTGCACATCTAGATAGGGTCGGTGCATATTTGTCTTCAACATAGACGTCGGTGCACATCTAGACAAGGTCGATGCATATTTGTCTTCAGCATAGACGTCGGTGCACATCTTGAGCGAAGTTAGTGCACATCCAGACAAGGTCGGTGCATGTTCCATAACAAGGTCGGTGCATATTCCATGCTTTGGACATTCAAGGTCGGTGCAACTTTCATTCTTGGAGCTTTCAAGGTCGGTGCAACTTTCTTGTGTGAAGAGCAGGGTCCGTGCAACTTTCATTTTTCCTCATATGCAGGTCGGTGCACATTTCAGTCTGAGCCATGTGAAGGTCGGTGCACACTTTACCAGCTCGCAGCTAAGGTCGGTGCATGTTTCATATTTCCTCCTATGCATGTCGGTGCACATCACTATTGGCTTCATGCAAGTCGGTGCACATTACGGTTGCCGCCCAGTCAAGGTCGGTGCATGTGAAGGACAAGGTCGGTGCACATAAAGCTTTTGGCATGATTTCTTCACACCTGGATATATCAAAAGATGTCATGAATTTATGAGCCATGTGACATCATCAAAATAGTATAATTAAGCATGTTACACATATGCCCAACATTCTCCCCCTTTTTGATGATGGCAACAAGGAGTCAAGTTCTTACCAAAAGTAGTGCACAAAATATGCTATGAACAAACAAAGAAAAATGCAACGAATGCAAACTCCCCCTTAATGAACAAATTTTCCCTTAGGATGCAAAACTATCCTTTAAAGCGAACTCCCCCTGAACACACACTCTCTCCCCCTTTGACAACATCAAAAATGGAGGAAATGAGTAAAATATCAGAGGAGAGGTTCAGAACTAAGACACATGGAGAATCTGGACCATCAAATTGTAGTATTTCCCAGCAGGCTAGCATTGGAGGACAAAGAGGAGGAACTAAGGGATTAAAATAAAAAATGCATGCATGCACAGTTGAAGACAAGGAACGAGCCAGGGTATGCTCACATAAACTAGTAAGGCTGATATATCTTGAGGAAAATTGAAACATAATGTTCCTGGTTCAGTTTTATTTCAAGAAGCCAAGTGACATGAGAGAAACAATAGCCATCAGTATTGAAGTCAACCAAGATATAACAAAGAGACTATGAAAATAGGCACCTCTAGGAAGTAAATTTAAGATGAATTGACAGTCAAGTTGAACTGGCACCGTTTGACATGAAGAGTCACATTTGTTTTAGTGCAACTGCCCCAGTTACTTAGTGCAGTTTACTATCGTGCCGTATGGGAACCAGAGTTGGCCTGCCACATCATGCCTGACCCGTTAGCACTTCTTTGGTGAAAGGGTGCAGATTCTCAGTGGAATCAGGCTATTGTTCTCTTTCTTTTCGTTTGGAAAAATCTATTTCTCTTTTTGAGTCATTTTTGAAGAGCCAGAGCAGAGATAGTCAAGAGTGCGTTTTGACATAAGCCACCTCATGTCTCAGGTGGAGTGTACCTAGTTACTCAGCACACCTCAACCATTGCTCTGCAATTAGTGCCTTGAACTAGTGTCTAATGAAAAGTAATGGTGGACCCCAATACATGGCGCGTAAGAAAACATGTTCACTGGATGAGCATGAGCAGACCGTATGTCAGGGTATATCAACCATAGTAGACCAATGAGGTCCCTGTTGTGCCCCTGTGGTCATTTGAGTTATTTGATATTCATAGTTTTGATAATGGCTAAACACTATAAGTCATTGTTGTTTTTCACTCTCATATGACTGATATACGTGATGTTTTGCTCATGACAGATAAGCCAATAAATGGACAAGGAATGGAGTGGAGATGGCAAATGTGAAAGCTCAATGATTGCGCCCTCGCACGCGGATCGACCTGCACGGTCAGGTCGCGGGGGTCAAGGGGGCAGCGTCCCATGCGGGGGTTTCCGGGGGCGGAGCCCCTGGAACAAAATTTTGATTATAGGAGCGATATAATCAAATAGAAATATTCAAGATTGTCAAGGTTGTTGCCACAGATGAGAACGGGCTGCTAAAGGACTTAAGCAACGGAGCTAAATGATTAATGGACTGAACCGGGGTAACCCGGGTTCTGCCCAGCTGGCAGTCGACCGCCAACACAGGGGCGGTCGACCGCCCCTGCCAGCAGCCAACTGCTTGCACGTTTCTCAGTGGCGGTCAACCGCCAGCCCAGTAGCGATCGATCGAAAATTCCAGGGACCATCCGTCTACAGGGTTTCTCAGTAGCGGTTGACCGCCAGCTTCTACGGGTCGACCGCCAGCCCCGAGCCACCAATTGTTGACTTTATTTTCCACTTCGAGAAGGGCCATTCTCCATGGATTTCTTTGATCCTAAAGTCACCCAATCACCCACAAAATGTGGATCTGGTCTGGGGAATGTCCAAGGACCATTCAAAGGTTATAACACACACACAAGAAGGGTTGGAAACCCTAAGGCTAAGAAGGGAGATCAAAGGAGGCTGCAAGGGTGTGTTCAAGGGAGAGGAGTTCGAGTACTGTAGCCATGAACAGTACTCCGGGAAGAAGTTCTTCATCAAATCCTCAAGTGATTCAAGCTACTTCAAGAGGAGATCAACCCCAAGTCAAGTGAAGAAAAAGCTGCAACCATCATCCTCTTCATCATCTCAAGGTGATCCAAAGAAGCCCATTCTCAAGGGAGATCAAATCTACATCCTTCATCTTCTTCATCAACTCAAGGTGATCCAAGCAAGATCTTTTCTCAAGGAAGAAGATACCATTGAAGCATCAGATTCAAGCTCCAGTAATCTCAGACAAGATCTTTTCCCTTTGAGCATATTCTATATCTTGTTTGAGTGTTTTCATATTTGTTCTCTTTCCATTTCATTCAAACATTTGAAACTGAAGATCGTCCCTACCGGTGGTTAGTAGGAAGGCAATCGGAAGTTGTCCGATCTGCGGTGTTGTCATCCCTATCGGTGGTTAGTAGGAAGGCAATCGGAGGTCTTTTCGATCTGTGATTCAGTGCGTGGCACTAGTGGAGCCTCATCGGATTTGATGAGGGGTGGACGTAGGACTGAAGATTCAGTCCGAACCACCTTAAAATCTCATGTGTTGTGGTTTGATTGTGCGATTTTTTTGTGTTAGATGCATGCTTAGGTTCAATATCTATATTGCGTATTCATCTTGCTAAGCAAATCATTTGTGTCCTTCGTTAAGCTAGTTATATTCTGCTGCTATTATCATCATCTAGCTTTAAAGAGGGTTGCATTGTGAAAAGAGGGGCAGATCTATTCACCCCTCCCCTCTAGATCCGCTATCCACTACTCAGCAGTCCCCCCGTCAGGGTTCAAAGATTCAAAAAAACAGAAGGTTGTTGAGTTTAAGCCCTTTTATTCAAGGATTAGCCTCAATGCTAAGTGTAGGGATTTCTTCTGAGAGTGGCCATTCAAGGAATGGATCTTAGAGAAGAACCTCTCATGAATTAACATGTTCCCCCTGAATCCATGCGTGCAAAAGAAGAGAGAATGCAGAATGTTGAATACAGGTTCCCTTGATACTTGGTGGAGAACTGGCCTCACGCATAGTGAGTGTTTCCAGGCAGACTGAACCTGCCCATCCCCACATCAGTATTTTATATACCAAAGGGAACATCACTTACGGCAGCATGTAGATATATGAGATGCAACTAGCTAGACATGCACAATGGACTAAAAATAAAAAGACACCTTATGTGGGATGAACTTATTTCAAATGGGAACACTCAAGTGGGAGAGTGACACAAACGCAGTTCTCTTCTCAAGGTGGTAAATCTGTCAGTGCTCAGAGGTTTGGTAAAGATATATGCAAGTTGTCTTTCAGATTCAATAAACTGAAATTCAAACTTTTTCTTGTTTACCTCATCTCGAAGAAAATGATGCCTTACTTCAATATGTTTAGATCGAGAATGCTGGATGGGATTCTTAGCCAGGTTGATGGCGCTTGTATTGTCGCACAAGATAGGCGTACATCCAAGATTTACCTCATAGTCCTGGAGTTGATGCTTGATCTATAGCACTTGGGTCCCACAGCTACCTGTCGCTACATACTCTGCTTCAGTGGTAGATAGGGCCACTGAGTGCTACTTCTTGGAAGCCCAAGAGACTAGGCATCCCCCCCAAGAAATTGCAATACCCACTAGTGCTTTTTCGATCAAGTTTACACCCAGCATAATCAACATCAGTATATGAGATTAAATCAAAGGAACATGATGCGGGATACCACAGTCCTAAGTCATGTGTGTTAGCAACGTATCTTAAGATTCTCTTAACATCAATCAAGTGAGACTCTTTTGGATTGGCTTGAAACCGAATACACATGCACACACTCAACTGTATATCAGGCCGAGACACAGTGAGATATAGAAGAGATCCGATCATACCTCGGTATGTTTTAGGATCTACAGACTTGCCATTTTCATCTGCATCTAGGGATGCATTTGTCCCCATGGGTGTGGATATGGCCTTGGTATCCTTCATCCCGAACCTCTTCAGGATTTTCAGTATGTACTTGGATTGGTTTATGAAGAGGCCTTCCTTAGACTGTGAGACCTACAATCCAAGAAAAAATCGAAGCTCTCCCATAAGGCTCATTTCAAACTCTTCTGTCATGAGTTGAGAAAATTGGTTACACAAGGTAACATTTGTTGATCCAAAAATTATATCATCTACATATACCTATACAATGATGATGTGGCCATTCATTACCTTGGTGAAGAGAGTTTGATCAATCTTACCTCTGATGTAGCCTTTGTCAGTTAAGTGTGTACTGAGTCTATCATACCAGGTGCGTGGAGCCTGCTTCAGGCCGTATAGAGCCTTGTTCAGCTTATAAACATGGTTAGACAAATCAGCAAGTTCAAAGCCAGGGGGCTGTTCAATAAAGACTTCTTCCTTTACCAGCCCATTCAAAAAGGCACTTTTGACATCTATTTGATATAATTTAATACCTAATGAACATGTAAAGGCTAGCAAGATTCTGATGGCCTCTAATCTAGTAATAGGGGCAAAAGATTCTTTAAAATCAATGCCAATTTCTTGATTATAACCCTTGGCCACCAGCCTGGCCTTATTCTAATGATGGCCCCTTCCTCATTGAGCTTGTTCTTAAAAACCCATCTAGTCCCAATGATATGCTGATCGGTGGGTCTGGGAACTAAATACCAAACTTGACTTCTTTCAAATTGGTTGAGTTCATCATGCATAGCATTAACCTAGTTTTCATCTAGCAGGGCTTCCTCAATGCATTTGGGTTCAAATTGAGAGACAAGAGTAGTGAGGTCTTCATTATGGACAACATTATGGAAGGATCGGGTCCTTGGGGGATCATGAATGCTTCCTATGATGTTTTGAACAAGATGGTCCTTAAGAGTATGGAAATTTGTAGAAGACTCACCTAGTATGGTCGATTGTGCAGGGACTTTAGTTGGCTGAACGATCTCTTGTTCTGCAGGTTGTGACTGATCGTTCACCATAGGATCTTCCTTGCATTACAGAAAACTCCCGTCAGCATCCTCCCTCTCCCTAACCACAACACTGTCATGTTTATCCGTTAATGTCTCAGAAAACACCACATGTGGAGTTTCCTCCACAGTTTGATTCCTAACATTAAACGTCCTATATGCTCTTGATGTCTCGGCATACCCCAAGAAGATGCCAATGTCACTCTTGGCCTCAAATTTTATCTAAATATGATTTGTCATTATTATGCACATAGCATTTTGCACCAAATACTCTGAAATAGGCCAAGTTGGGTTTTTTGCCTTTCAACATCTCATAAGGGGTTTTCTTACTCTTTGGCCTTACCATGGCCCTATTGATAATGTGACATGCAGTGTTTGCTACTTCAGCCCAGAACTTTCTTAGGAGTTGGCTCTCGGTCAACATGGTCCGGGCAATCTCCACAATCGTGCGATTTCTTCTTTCCACAATCCCATTTTGTTCTGGAGTCCCCGGGGGAAAAAATCTGTTTGTTAGTCCTTCTTGATCACATAATTCAGAGAAGGATGAGTTTCTGAATTCTCCTCTATTGTTAGACTGGATAGTGGAGATTTTGAATTTACCTTCCTGCTTCACTTTCCTAAAGAATTTCTGAAACACAATAAATGCATCATTCTTGTTAGTGAGAAAGAAAATCCATGTGAAGCAAGTGTGATCATCAGCAATCACATATCCATACATTTTCCCATTAATGCTATATGTTCTTGATGGACCGAATAAGTCCATATGCAAGAACTCAAAAGGAGTAAGAGATAGGGGCTTACTTCTTGATTTGAAAGTTTTTCTAGTTTGCTTACCTCCGGAACAGGCTTCACAAATCTGATCAACCTTGGAGTAAGCCAATTTGGGTAAACCTTTCACCATTTGATGTTTGGACAGTTTGTGTAGCGTGCCATAGCTAACGTGTCCCAGCCATCCGTGCCACAGGTCTACATTACTGAGTTGGCTGGCCGTTAGGCACATTCCTTCAAAGCTAGGGGCATCAAGGTCTATCATATAAACATTATTGACTCTGTGTCCTGTAAAAAGTATAGATTCAGAGTCTTTCTCAAGAATTCTACATTCATTAGCATCAAACATCACCTTGTGACCTTTGTCGCACAGTTGGCTTATACTAAGCAGATTGTGCTCAAGGCCTTCTACGAGCATCACATTTTCAATTGATTTAGAAGGATTCTTACCCACGATGCATGTGCCAATCATCTTGCCTTTATCCTTACCTCCAAACTTGACTTGGCCACCTTCCTTCTTGATT
The DNA here is from genome assembly GCA_022559845.1 of Amorphophallus konjac. Taxonomy (NCBI): domain Eukaryota; kingdom Viridiplantae; phylum Streptophyta; class Magnoliopsida; order Alismatales; family Araceae; genus Amorphophallus; species Amorphophallus konjac. Next base: position 159,717,314 of record CM040121.1, read on the forward strand.
AAGTGGCTAAACTTCTTCCTATCTCCCGTCATATGCCGTGAGCAGCCACTGTCCAGATACCAACGGTTGTGATGGGCTGCTAGGCAATCCTGCATAGAAGATATTAGGCAGAGGTTCTTGGAACCAAAACACATCTGGGTTCAGAGTCATAGCTGACAGTATGCAATAAATTTTTTGGAATCTAGACTTGCCTGAAAACTTTAATGTTACCCGATTGGTTGCACGCATGATAAGCAAAATTCATGAAATTCATGGGGTGCGAGTTAGGCTGAGATTATTTTCTGGGTTTTTCAAAACAATTGAACTTCTTATAGAAGATACCCATGCTGGGCTGACCATTGAATCTACTTCTGTCATAGTGGGGTTTTTTCTTTTCAGCGTGGTAGGGGGCTCTACGTCGAGGCATGTCCCAGGTGCTTTGACCTGAAGGATGCTGGGGCGTGCTGAAGCCTCAGCCTGTTGATCCAGACCAACGACCTCTCTGTTTGGAAAACTTGTGCTGAGTCTGGGTTTTAGCAACATTGGGTCTGGTCTGATGACTGGTGCCTCGGTCTGATTGAGTAGCATGTTGAGTGTGATTTTCTTCCACGGGTTCTTCACAAATCAACTTCCCTTTCCCTTTCTCAGGAGAGAAGAAGATAATTTTGAATTGAAAAGGCCTTTTATTGGTAGGATTGAAACCAAGCCCTTCCTTTCTAAAATTGATCTCGGTACCTAAAATAGCATCTAGATTATTTTTTCCCAGGGTCATTTTTTCTAAGGTAGATTGTTTGCCCTTCAACTCTTCTTCAATCGTTTCCATGTTCTTTTGCATTACAAGATTAACGTTGTTAACGGCCTCATACTTTTCAAGATTAAGTCTGCTCTCCTTTTCCCACTCCTCGCATCTTTGGTTAGTCTGGCCTAATTGTTCTTTAAGAGCAACGCTCTCTTCTTTTAAGGCAAACAAATCTGAGCAGGTGATTTTAGCTTGTTTCTTTAGTTCTTCATTCTCAACTCTCATGGTTTCCAGCTCCTTTTTAACGGAATTATTTTGAGCAAGAGTTAAGTTTCTTCTTCAGATGCTTATTCTCCTTTCTATACATTTCATATTTTTCAAGAAGATCTGCAAATGCATCTTCCTAATCCTCTATAGAAAAAGTCTCGAAAGGATTCCTTACCTGATCCTCACTTTGGTCACCCATGAGGCAGAAATCATCTTCATCTTCATCCGTAGAGAGGCTTTCTTCAGCCTCTTCTTCATTGCTCGAAGTGGAGACCATGGCCTTGGGCTTATTTCCTTTGGCCTTGGTCAGCTGCCTCCTCAACTCAGGACACTCTCCTCGAATGTGTCCTGGTTTCTTGCACTGGTAGCAAATCATAGTGTCAGACTTCTAAGGTTGAGTAGACTTGAAGTTAGAATTTCTACTTACCTGGGGGTGCTTCTGCTTCCATTGGATGTTACCACTTCTTCTTAAGAAATTTTTGAACTATCTGGTGAGCATAGCATGGTCGGCCAGTGATGTCTCTGGAATGTCATCTTCATCCTCTTCATTTGAGTCTTCTAGGTTCTCAGAGACCTTAAGCCCAACCATCTTCTTGGGTCTGATATCTTCCTCACTTCGCTTGAAATTGAACTCATATGTCATGAGCGAGCCTATCAGTCCATCAATAGTTAGTGTAGATAGATCCTTTGAATCTTCAATGACAGTGACCTTGGTATGCCATGCTGGGGTGAGAGATCTGAGGATCTTCCTGAAAAGTTCAGCTTGACCATATTCTTTACCTAGGACTTTCAAGTTGTTTGTTAACTGAGCAAATCTTGCATACATTTCAAAGATAGATTTTTCTGGCTTCATTCTGAACATCTCATATTCAGAAGTCAATAGGTTGGCCTTGGTGGCCCTTACCTCAGATGTCCCCTCATAGATTAACTCAAGTTTATCCCACATTTCTTTTGTAGATTTGCAAGTGGAGATTCTTGAGTTTTCTGTGGGGTGGATAGCGCATTGCATGATATTCATGGCACTCCAATTAGTGGTGGATTTTTTGATCTGTTCAGGAGTCCAGGTGTCGTCTACCTCAGGTAAGACAAAGGGACCCTTACTAACCACATGCCAAATCTGGTGATCTTGGGCACGCAAAAAGACTTCCATTCGGTTCTTCCAGTATAGATAATTAGTACCATCGAAAAATGGCAGTTTGTTGACGGCCTGGCCCTCAGCTACATAGCTGCGAGGGACACTCCCGTCGGATCTCCCTGGGTCGTTGGACCACATATCTAAGAACCTGCTCTGATACCAATTGTTGGATGGTTAAGAGAGGATCTAGAGGGGGGGTGAATAGATCCAGGTTTACACAATGAATAACTTTAAACGATTTTCAAGATGAACAATGAATGAATAAAAAACAAGGCACAGATCTAAACTGTAAACCGTGGGTTACGTAGCGGAATGGAAATCTTGGAAACCCTGTGAATGGAGATAGGAGAGATGGAAGGAGAACATCACACCATTGCAAAAGGATTTAATGTGGTTCGGCTGTCCCAAGACAAACCTACGTCCACCCCTCTCCCAAGTAGGAAAGGTTTCACACACACACACACACACACACACACACACACACACACACACACACACACACGAGGAGCAGGCTCCTCACAAGGATGAAGTCCTCACAACACACGGGAACAAGTTCCACAGAAAAGATTGATCTAAAAAGAAAGAGAAACAAAGGATAAAACCAAAATAAGCTGCAAGTGCATTTGGCTCTAGAGAAAGGGGACCATGAAGGATATGGCAGATGCTAACAGGCACTCATCTCTTCTTCCCTTCTATTCTCCTCTTTCTTTTTCACCTTGGCTTCACCCTGGAGGACCTGGCTTCAATTTATGGAGAGCTCTTTTTCGGCCGCCTTTTCTTTAGCACGAGGTCTTCCCTTTATATAGGCACAATCAGTCCCACTAGAAGATGTTCCAGACTGCCTGCGATTGGCTCTTCATAAATTATAATTTCTCTTCAAGGATCCTTGTCATGGCAGCCTCTGATTGGTCATAGAACCAGCAGAAATGATGTCCAGCAATGTGTCATTTTGGTAGACCAGAAGGTGTGAGAGTAGAAGCTCCCAAGAAAATCTGCAGCAGAGTCCTTTTGTCCTGTACAATCTCAGTGACAGACCATCATTTCATTGGGTGGAGGGAAAAGGTGAGTACCCGGAAAGGGACAATTCCTTGATAAGGTAACTTGCTTTTCCATTGACCAAAAGGGATGATATAGCAAGCTAATGATGACAAGGATGGTTGACTGAGCAGAGACCTTTCCAGACCTCAAAAGATGTATATTTTGGCATTTGCGGTTCCTATTTATGCTCTCTAGATCCAGTTCTGAAAATAGTGTAGGTTTGCTAAAAAGGCTTTGGAACCCGCTTAGTGAGGCATTTCATCGAACATGTCCTCTTCTCCATGAGGTCGGTGCAGGTTGGCTTGGCAAGCCTTATGAGGTCAGTGCATGTTACTGATCCACCAGATATAGGTTGATGCACATAAGAAGCTTGGCCCTTGGTTGGGTCGGTGCACATCTCAAGCTTTAAGCACTTAAGGTCGGTGCACATCTTATGCTTCGAGCACACAAGGTCGGTGCACATCTGTCTTCAGCGTAGACGTCGATGCACATCTTGAGCAGGGTCGGTGCACATCCAGATAAGGTCGGTTCATATTTGTCTTCAGCATAGACGTTGGTGCACATCCAGACAAGGTTGGTGCATATTTGTCTTCAGCATAGACGTTGGTTCACATCTTGAGCGAAGTCGGTGCACATCCAGACAAGGTCGGTGCATGTTCCATAACAAGGTCGGTGCATATTCCATGCTTTGGACATTCAAGGTCGGTGCAACTTTCATTCTTGGAGCGTTCAAGGTCGGTGCAGCTTTCTTGTATGAGGAGCAGGATCAGTGCAACTTTTATTTTTCCTCATATGCAGGTCGGTGCACATTTCAGTCTGAGCCATGTGAAGGTCGGTGCACACTTTACCATCTCGCAGCTAAGGTCGGTGCATGTTTCATATTTCCTCTTATGCATGTCAGTGCACATCACTATTGGCTTCATGTAAGTCGGTGCACATTACGGTTGCCACCCAGTCAAGGTCGGTGCATGTGAAGGACATGGTCGGTGCACATAAAACTTTTGGCACGATTTCTTCACACCTGGATACATCAAAAGATGTCATGAATTTCTGAGCCATGTGACATCATCAAAACAGTATAATTAAGCATGTTACACATATGCCCAACAGTCACTCTAGACAAATACATCCCCTGGGACAAGTTTGGGCATAAAGTCCGACTTCTGGAATGGCTCCGAGATATGGCTCACCGTCTTGAAGAGGTGAGGAGTTCCCAATCCCGGATGAACTCTCCTTATTCTACAAAGATGAGGAGCTCACTGTCGAGATGCTCGAGGAAATGCTGGAAGAGCTCTCCTGTAACATGGTGGTGATCCCACCTCCCGACAACATTAAATCTCCTGCGGCTGATAGCACCGGAGGCAAGGCTCCTATGGCAACATATCAACATCGCTCGGTGAGAAATAGCCGAGGTCGTAGCCGAGGACAAAAATGAGGACGTGGACGTGAAGGTCCCCTGACTCTCGACCGGGTCATAATATTCAGAGCGGAGAAACTGGGTCCTGTCCCAGAAACCCAAGTTCGAAGAATCCCTTTTATCCTCAGCCCCTCAAAGGGTTCATGCCCCGTCTCAGCGGCTAAACTGGGTGGCGTCCCTTTTACAATCACCTCTTCTGATGAAGAAGAGGAGCCAGCCAAGTCGCCAGTGTGCGAGAAGGCGTCAGAGCAGGCCGGCCCCTCCAACAGGGTCGAGCCCGCAAGCCCGACCGGTCCTTCTAATGAATACCAACATGATGAGTCTTTGCCACCTCCGGAAGAGTCTTTGGCTCCGCTGTTCCAAGAAAATATAGCGGGTCAGAATGAGGAGCGCCCTTCTAAACGGGAGAAACCTCGCCAGGCGCCGAAGACTCTGGTGGAGATCATCCCGCCATTTGACAAGACTCGTGCCCGGGTGGACCACAAGATCATTCATCATATGAAGCGGTTCTCAACAAATGTCACTATTTGGGAAGCTATCGCCTGGAGCAAGGATCTCAAGGAGGCTCTTGTCAAGATACTCCAAGACCAAGAGGCCTACGAAGCCCATGTTACAGAGTTGCAAGCCCAGGCATATGAGGCACTCACACCCAACATTTCCTTCATGGACAAAGACATGTTGTTGTCCTCTCCGTGTCACAATCGCCCCTTATATATGAGGGGGATGATCAATGGGCATGATGTGAACCACATTTTAGTCGACGCTGGAGCGGCCATTAACATCATGCCTCTGAAGATTTTTAAGTCTTTATACCTGGCACCTTACTTACAAAAGGTGACTGTCGTTAAGATTTTGGGATTCAATCAGAATTTCGAAGAGGCACTCGGTCGGGTTGAAGTCAAGCTAGCCTTGGGTGATTTCATCACCCAAGAGACGTTCTACATCATCAACGCCGACACATCTTATAAAGTGCTACTTGGGAGTCCTTGGCTCCACGAGAATTGGGTTGTCCCATCAACTCTACACCAATGCATTAAATATGCCAACGAAGGGGAGCAACATACTGTCTTTACAGATCAGACTCCATTCCACCCAAATGAGTGCCACTTGGCGGATGCTTCCCTATATTTTGGGGAGCCCGCTTTGACAATCCCCAAGCCTTTAAAAGACAAAGGGAAGCAAAAAGTGGACCATAAAGTCAAAGAAGGGCAGTTGTTCATTGTTAACCAAGACATGGTAAAGCTGCACAGGCTGAGCCTTCAGGCCGCCTCCAAGCCGACTCAGTCGGAGAGGCGAAGTTGACTTTGAAGCCAACCTCATTAGCCGGGTCATTGACGGGAGTATCTCCTTACCAGCCAAGTGCCTTCAACTCTCGTCCCAATGGGAAGAGTATGAGGTAGAGCAGTTGAAGACCTTCACAGTCTCCTATCAACGGAGAAGAAGACGTAACAAGGGCAAGGGGGACAAGCCGATCATCTTTTACAAAGGTGACTTAGTCCCACCGGGCCCTCTTGAAGATGACTTTGGCTGGGATACTCCCGCCGATGTGGCGCCAGAGCCAGTCTAGGAGATGGACGATATGCCCAAATACATCAAGGAAATGTTTAAAAAGCAACACATCCCACAAGCTCAGGACCCCGCATGAGCGGCATATTTCCATCAGCTGTGGAACCCTCCGCTGGTCCATGGGCAACCTCCCTTCTCTCGCAAAGACACGCGGGGACTCGGCTACGACTAGGAGAGGGACTTCGAGGTCTATTATGCAGTCAATGCCATAGGGTTGCTGCCTCTCCCTTATGGGCAAGCTGAAGTTGAGCCCAAGATTGACGATTTTGTAAGGGAATTCGGTGAGACGTCAACCACACCATCACCTTCATCAAATGTCGACAACGACCACCCTTCAGAGGGAAGAGCAGCTCAGCCTGCTAACCATCAGTAAGACGAAGCAAGCCCTTTGGCTTCAAGCCACGAGCAAGAGTGCTTCGAAGAACTTGAAGTCTACCAAACAAACACTGATGATGAGGGAGACTTCGTCAACCTCCAGCCAACCCCACCGGAGCTTGAAGATGGTGGTCAAGCAACTGTGGATGAGTTGATTGAGATCAATCTCGGAAGCAAAGATGACCATCGTCCCACCTTCATAAGTGATCTCCTCAGCGAGAAAGAAAGGCAGTCATATCGACAGCTCCTAGAAGAGTTCAGGGATTGTGTCACCTGTACTTACAAAGAAATTCCCGAGCTCGATCCTTTTGTGGCTGAACACGAGCTGTCAATACTTTCAACAGTTAAGCCAGTCAAACAAGCCCAAAGGCGTATGTGCCACAAGCTGGAACTAAAAGTCAATGCTGAAGTTGACAAAATGCTCAATGTGGATTTCATAGTGCCCTGCATGTGCCCTATATGGCTCGCCAATATAGTCCCTATCAAGAAGAAGAATGGCCAAGGCCGAGTCTACATCGACTTCAGGGATTTGAACAAGGCATGCCCAAAGGACGACTTCCCTGTCCCAATCACTGAGACAATGGTGGACATGACCATTGGTCACGAAGCCTTATCCTTTATGGATGGGTCGTCAGGCTATAATCAAATCCACATGGCCATCAAAGACAAAGACCATACGGCTTTTCGATCTCCTAAGGGGATCTTCAACTACAAAAGGATGCCGTTTGGCTTGAAGAATGCCGGTGCAACCTATCAAAGGGCAATGACCAAGATCTTCAACGAGATACTGCATGACCTTGTCGAATGCTATGTCGATGATCTGGTCATCAAGACGAAGAGGCGGGAGGATCACTTAGCTTACCTGCGTCGAGTCTTTGAAATGCTTCGACAATTTCAACTCAAGATGAACCCAATGAAGTGTGCCTTTGGCGTCTCCAGCAGCAAGTTCCTCGGCTTCATCGTCAGGTACCTAGGCATAGAAATCGATCCTGACAAAATCAAGGCCATAAAGGGACTACCTCCGCCCAAGAACTTGACAGAGCTCAGATCTCTTCAAGGAAGACTCGCCTATATTAGGCGATTCATTTCTAATCTTTCTGGAAGATGCCTACCTTTCAAAAAATTGATGAAGAAAGGAGCACCCTTCCTATGGGATGAGGACTGTCAGAAGGCCTTCGAGCAAATCAAGGAATATCTACTGACTCCTCCAGTCCTAAAGGCACCTGTCAGAGGGAAGCCCCTTATCCTATATATTGCTGCCATGGATGCCTCTTTGGGGGCACTTTTAGCCCAGATTAATGACGAGGGCAAGGAGCAGCCGTTGTATTACCTCTGTCGAAAGTTGATCGGGCCTGAGCATCGGTACGTGCCCATGGAAAAGGTGTGTCTGGCTTTGGTGTTTGATGTCAAGAAGCTCTGGCACTACCTCCTAGCTCATCGGGTGGAACTCATCTCAAAGTGTGATCCGGTCAAATTTCTGCCCAGTCAGCCTCTTCTTTCCAGTAGGCTCGGCAAGTGGGCACTCATCCTCATGGAGTTCGACATCACCTTCGTCCCACGCAAGGCGATCAAGGGACAAGGAATGGTGAAATTCTTAGCTGCACACCCTGTGTTGGAAGATTCGCCGATCAACTTCGAGCTACCCGATGAAGAGATTTTGGTACCTTCTCAAGAAATTGGAGAGCATTCTAAAAAAGTCCCACCGCAGATGGAGTCGGGCGTCCTCACCCTCGACCTCCCACACTGGGAGTTGTATTTTGATGGTGCTTCTCGGACAATCAAGAGGGCCGGCGACCTCACCGACTATGTCTCAGGCGCAGGGGTAGTCTTTGTATCTCCGCAAGGCGGGATTCTCCACAACTCTTGTGCTCTCATGAAGCCGCTGACCAATAATGAGGCCGAATATGAAGCATTGATCATTAGGCTTCAACTGGCAGTAGAGATGGACATCAAGTGCATCAAAGTCTACGGGGATTCTCAGCTCGTCATCCGACAAGTGTTGGGCGTCTATGATGTTCGGAAGAAGGAGCTCATCCCCTACCATGCAGCCGTCATGAGGATTAAAGAAAAATTCTACCTATTTAAAATAGGCCATGTCCCCAGAGGCAACAACTCCCAGGCTGACGCGCTTGCATAGTTGGCAGCCACCTTAAAGCTCCCGCCTGAGGGAGAGTTGAATATTATTGTCAACCACCGAATGCTCATGCCAAGTGTGCTCGATGAAGAGTCTGGCCTCACTATCTACGAGGTCAACAACATTCAAGAAGAGAATGCTCCCGAAGAAGAAGATTGGTGAGAGCCGATTATAAAGATAAAGAATGGTTGGCTCCCTCCTGATCGGGCTCAGAGGGTGCAACTGCTACGCAGGACAACATCCTACCAGCTGATTGACAGCTTGCTCTTTAGGCTCGTCCATGAAAAGGACCGATCGATCCTCCTACGTTGCCTTTCATCCAAGGAAGTAAAGACTGTCATGCATGATGTCCACTCCGGATTGTTCGGGGCTCATCAAGCAGGAGCTAAGATGAAGAATAGCATCAAGCTCAAGGGGTTTTACTGGCTCACCATGTATGAAGATTGCAACCAATATGCTCGTACATGTCACCAATGCTAAGCATTCGGGCCAGTGCCTCGGAGGCTGCCCAATCTGCTCCATCCAATAGCACCTACTTGGCCATTTGCAGAGTGGGACATGGACATTGTGGGACCATTCCCGCCATCATCTTAAGGCCACAAGTTCATACTGGCCGTCACTAATTACTTCTCCAGATGAACAGAAGTCATTCCGCTATGAGAAGTTACAGGGGAAATAGTTACCCGCTTCGTGACGCACTACATTATATACAGATTCAACACCCCCAGCCGGATCATCTTGGATAACGACACGCCATTCAAGAACAAGACTATTTATGCTTTGGCGGCCAAATTCCATATTGACTGGAGGACGTCATCAGTCAACAATCCCCAAGCCAACGGGTTGCCCGAGGCCTTCAACAAAACCCTCTGCAAGCTGTTGTCCAAGATAGTAGGTGGCCGCAAACGAGATTGGGGCGAGAAGGTCCACGAAGCCCTATGGGCCTATCAGACTATCTACAAAAGCCTCACGGGTGGCTCCTGAAGTCCCGCGATCAATGACACCCAAGAGGGGGGGGGGTGAATTGGCTGATTACAGATTAAAAAAAACATTTTCCAGATTTAAAACACGTATTAAGAGCAAGCAACAAACGAGTAGAGATCTGATGTGTCACGCCCCGAGCCTTTATTACAGCGGAAGACTCGCTCGAGGAACGCGAACAGCTGGCATGGTAAGCCTCTTGCAACCAAGAACGATCAGAGCGCAAGGCAATCACACATAAGAATGCAATCGTACAATAATTACTCAAACTCCAACTTTACTTCATTAATAATCAAGTATTCAAGTACAATAACCTTTTCATCTTTTTTTCCATTCCACTAGACTCAAGAAACAAGAAATTACATAAACTCAATCTAAACATTGTAGACTTCCTAAGTCTTCACTCTCAATTTGATATGACTTTCATTCGCTCTCAGACCCGCTACTTGTACAACTCGAATCCGAATTCGTATCACTTCCATCTCCTGAAAAAGATTGGAAATAGGTAATGAGCACACTTACCCAGTAGGTATCTTCGCATCAACATGATTAGCAATGTTTAAGTAATTAGCATTTTAGATCTAAAGAATTTAGGTAAAATCATGCGAATACGATCAATCATGCGAATAACCAAAGTAACAAAGATAATAGAATGAGCAAGTATGAATTAGCATGAATGTTACAAGAACATGATATGGCCTTTCATGAGCAAGAACGTCTCGAGAATGTACTAGCAAGCCACATAATCATCACTCCAGCATCTTTTACTTATGAGCAAGTACTTCGTGAATTTCTGTGGAATATCAAGCAATAGTCATGTACAAGTATTTTCATGATGCCGTAGATTTTCACTTATTTATAAAGAAAGTACTCCCAGTGCAATGCGGCGCCAGTAGCATCATACCCCATGGTTTATAATAGTATATTTCTGGCAGTCAGCCGAGGGGACTAGCATAGAGCCCTTGAACACAATCAGTGCTCGATCGCATCTTCAAGTATAAATGAAGCTATTTCCACGCATGTAACAATAAAGTATGGCCAAGAATGTAATAAGTTCAATAAGCTTATGATAACAATAATTAATGAATGAACGCTTCAATTTAAAATATGAGCGATCAAGAATTACTTATACTATGTTATGCTCATGGAAATAATTCGATAGCATAACGATACATTTCTTAACTTTCATCCTTTAAAATTAAGTATCTTGATCATTATGACAAGTCCTAGAACATCCATGATCCATCTAGGAACTTTAGAATATCAACCCTTTGGTAAAACCTTGGGTTAACTGGACTTAACAAGGTGACGGTCTAGTCTTGATAGGTTATAATTGGTTGAATCCAGAACCAATAAATTAGACTCAGTTTAAATGTGACGATCGTTTATTGGGCCGTTAGATGAGCCTCATGGTCCAACATTGATCCGTTACATCTCTAAAAACCAGAAACCATCGATAGTGTTTTCTAATGATTGGGTTTTTATGGTACAACCAACTCGGCATCCTAGTGGGAATCCCAGGCTCGCGAAGAATTACGGAGGCCTTGAAACAAGATTTTCTAGTCCATTGGAAGGAATATCCAATAGAGAGGTCCTCCTGTTTAAGATAATGTTCCTATAGTGCAAAGTGTGAACTATTGGCCATATACCGGAATATATGCCATTCACTTAAAGAAAATGACTCTATAGATAGAAAAGACTGGGAAACGATGTGAAACCATAATAAAACTCCGTCAATACATCATTTGAAATCATAAATTAAATATAAACTATAAAGTTTCGCCAATGAAATTAACATAACTCAAAATAACTTCAAATGCTTGTAATCATGCAATTTCCTATCATGAATCAATAAATAAACTCAAAGTCATGATATCAGGTCAAAACTTAGATAACTAGGCTTATTTATAAGTAGACTTGACTAATTTCCATTCCGTCTCGAGTTGACAGAAAATAGTGTTCTAACAGTCTAGCATAGGCGCGTTACAGTCCGTGTGACGATTTGTCGAGGGGCCGTTACAGCATGGTAACGCTCCTGCTATGGTGCGTCAGAAACAACATATCAATTTAAATACAACAGAGGGTGTGACGGCTTATCGTAAGGGCGTTACAGTCATGTGACGGTCCTACCCTCATCCGTCAGAGCTTCTGCTGACAGTACAGATAAGAAACTATGTCCATGCAAGACGAATCATAATCATTAGTTAGTCTAGCCATGATAAATGAAGTAAATGCCATGTATATGCATAGGTCGCAGTGAATAAACAAGAGGATATCTTTTATCTTTGGTTAGGCTAAAGGTATGCATGTATGCATGAACTTACTAAAACATGAAATTCACAATCTATAATGCATGAAATCAAGTCAAATCAGAGGGTTTTTATCCCTAACAAGATCTTTTTGCTGTTCATGAGATGACCTACCTTTTCCCTGGGCTTTATACTTCCAATTTGGGTCTTAAAGACACGCCCTAGTTCTCTTCTGCCTGTAGTTTTTCAGCAACTTATCGTTGCCCTAACTCTCCAATACCTTGACCTAAAGAGGTGAAATTTGGAGGGTAAGAAGATTAATCTAAGGGGGAACAAAAAGTTCTAAAACACCGAACTCTAATTACCTCGTTTAGGCGTCCTAATTCCTTGATCTTTATTGGTCCTTTGCTCTGAATCCTGGGTTGCTATGACAGAATCAACAACTTTAGAAGCCCTTATCTCCTTGGTTACTTGATCTCCTAACATGAAATTTTGAGAGTTGTTAGACCTTAGTATTATAAAAAAAAAGTTCTAAAGAACTTACCCGAAATTTTATCTCCTTACCTTGATTCTTCACGAGCCAAAAGTAAGGGTCGCTCAGCTCAGAACTGGGTTCTATTTATAGGGATTTGGCTAGGGTTCAAGGATTAGATCGATTCTAGAGTCCTTAGTTGGCCAAAACCTGATACCTAAGAGTCCTTAACAACCTTACACATCCTTCTAATTAGGTCTCTAGTAGATAGGATCCCAAAGTTCTAATCTTTTTGTAAGTTCTTCAACTTACGGAATCAGTAGGGTGTAACGGTCGTGTCTAGGTGCGTTACACCACTGTAGCGGTCGCCCGATAGACCGTTACGACCAACGTGTGTAGAGTTTCAATTTAATATAACTCTTTTATTTTATATATATATATAATTTTCTATAAAAAATAGTATTTATCCTTAAAATTTCGTGAATAGGCTAAATAACCTTCTAGAATATGGGCTAAACTTAATGGGCTTGGTCCTTAAACCTTTTGAGTCTTAATTGAATAGGCTAGACTAATTATTTAACACCATTAGGCCTTATAACCCATTTATTAATTCAATAATCCATTTATTAATCTATTTAGCCCTTATAAATTCCTAATAAATTTTAGAAAATTCCATTTATAATCTAAAAATTATTTATATAAATTCTGAGGAACTACACCCTCCCCACTTAAAAGAATTTGGTCCCCAAATTCAATACATACATTGTGGAGAGTGTACTTACAGTTGAATAATTTTGGGAATCTTTTCCGCATAGCTTCTTCGGTTTCCCATGTTGCTTCATATGGCCATGTTTTCTTCCATTGTATCTTAACCATAGGAATAACTTTATTCCTTAGTTGACGCACTTCTCGTTCCGAAATCTTTATTGGTGTTTGCTCGTACGTCATGTCCGTCTGAATCTCTAAATTATCATAAGTGATAACATGGTCAGGATCATATACATACGTTTTCAGCATAGAGACGTGAAATACGTCATGAACTCCTGCTAATTGTGGAGGTAAAGCCAGTCTATAAGCCACTTCACTGACCCTTTCGGGAATTTCAAATGGGCCAATGAATCTTGGAGTTAGCTTTCCTTTAATGCCAAATCTTCGAATACCACGGCTTGGAGAAACTTTCAGATATATATGATCTCCCACCTGAAACTCCAAGTCACGTCTTCGATTGTCAGCATAAGATTTCTGCATATCTTGCGCCATCTTCATTCTTTCTTGGATGAGCTTGATCTTCTTTGCAAAATCCCTTTTAAGATCGGGGCCTAGGAATTGCTTTTCCCCTATTTCGTTCCAACATATTAGTGATCGACAGCTTTTTTCATATAAGGTTTTAAAAGGTGCCATTTGTATGCTAGCCTGATAACTGTTGTTGTATGCAAACTCTACTAGAGACAAGTGATCATGCCAACTTCCTCCAAAGTCAATAGCATAAGCCCTGAGCATATCTTCTACCACCTGATTTGTTCTTTCAGTCTGACCATCAGTTTGTGGGTGAAATGCTGTACTAAAATTTAATCTAGTCCCTAGTGAATGTTGTAGACCCTTCCAGAACTGCGATGTGAATCGAGGATCTCTATCAGATATAATAGTGATAGGGACACCATGTAATTTAACAATTTCTTTTATGTATAATGCTGCTAGAATATCCATAGACCATCGACTTTTTATTGGTAGAAAATGTGCAGACTTTGTCAATCGGTCTATGATTACCCATATACCATCGTGTCCTCCTCTGGTCTTAGGTAAACCCATGATGAAATCCATCCCTATACTTTCCCATTTCCACTCGGGAATATTCAAGGGATGCAATTTACCTGCGGGTCTCAAATGCTCTGCCTTAACTTGTTGGCAAGTGAGACAGCGAGACACGAAATCAGCTATTTCTCTCTTCATATTGGGCCACCAGAAATTTATTTTAAGATCTTGATACATCTTTGTACCACCTGGGTGAATGGTGTACTTAGACTTATCTGCTTCTTCTAGGATCAATTTCTTCGTATCCTCGTGATCCGGTACACACACTCGGCCCTTGAATAGTAATCTTCCGTCATTGGAAACAGAGAAATCCAGTCTTTGTTCAATATCGGCTTTAATCTCTAGTAGTACGGGATCATCATTTTGCAGCTTGGCCAGATCCTCTATCAATGTAGGTTGAGCTCGGATATTAGCTATGAAACAATCCTCTTCCTTCATGTCAATATCTAAGTTCAACTGAGCAAATTGAGGAATAAGGTTAGTCATACTAATCATAAGACTTGATAGCATTCCCATTGGTTTCCTGCTGAGTGCATCTGCTACAGCATTCGCCTTGCCAGGATGATATTGAATAGCAAAATCAAAGTCTTTAAGATATTCTAACCATCTCCTCTGCCTCATATTTAACTCTTTTTGAGAAAATAAGTATTTCATGCTTTTGTGGTCCGAGTAGACCGTGAACTTTTCTCCATAGAGATAATGACACCAAATTTTCAAGGCGAAGATAACAGCTGCTAGTTCTAAATCATGCACGGGATAATTTTCCTCGTGACGTTTCAATTGTCTTGAGGAATAACAGATTACCTTTCCATCTTGCATGAGAACACATCCCAAGCCAATGCCAGATGCATCCATATATACTTCGAATCCACCACCTTCTACTGGTAGTGCTAGAATAGGAGGTGTAGTAAGGTGATTCTTAAGAGTTTGAAAACTCTTTTCACATTCCTCTGACCAGAAAAAAAGATTTTCTTTTCTTGTGAGTCTAGTTAAAGGAACTACAATCTTTGAGAAGTCCCTAATGAACCTCCTATAGTAACCAGCTAGACCCAGAAAGCTTCTTACTTCTGATACAATCGCTGGCCGGCTCTAATTTTTGACAGCTTCCACTTTCGAAGGATCCACAACGATACCTTCCTTGGAAATAATGTGGCCTAGAAATGAAACTTCCTTGAGCCAGAATTCACATTTGTTAAGCTTGGCATAAAGTTTATGTTCCCTAAGTGTTTGTAAAGCTATCCTCAGATGTTCTTCATATTCCTCTTTTGTCTTGGAATATATCAAGATGTCATCGATGAAGACGACGATGAATTGATCCAGATATGGTTGAAAAACACTGTTCATAAGTTGCATAAATGCTGCTGGGGCATTAGTTAACCCGAACGGCATTACCACGAATTCATAGTGGCCATAACGACTCTGAAAAGCTGATTTATAGATGTCTTCTTCTTTAATTCTAAGCTGATGATAACCTGATCTGAGGTCAATCTTGGAGAAATATTTTGCTCCCGAAAGTTGATCGAAGAGCTCGTCAATACGCGGCAACGGATACTTATTTTTGATTGTGAGTTGATTCAGTCACCGGTAGTCGATGCATAGCCTTAGAGAGCCATCCTTCTTCTTGACAAAAAGAACTGACGCACCCCAAGGGGATGTGCTAGGTCTAATAAAACCCTTTTCTAGTAGTTCCTGCAACTGCCTCTTTAGTTCCTTGAGTTCTGTGGGGGACATCTTGTAAGGGGCTATAGAAACAGGTGCTGCTCTTGGAATGAGTTCAATAGTGAATTTCACTTCCCTCTCGGGTGGTAAACTGGATAATTCAGATGGGAATACATATGGGAACTCATTTACAATAGGGATGTCTGCTATGATGATTTCCTTGGATTCCGTAACAATGACAGAAGCAAGAAAAGCTTCACATCCTTGCGAGATAAGTTTGCAAGCGTGAAGAGAAGATATGATAGTGGGGTGTTTCTTGTACTTGATGTCGAGGAAAGAAAATCTTGGAAGACTGGGTTTTCGAAAGGATATAATCCTATTTCGGCAGTTGCTATAAGCATCATGATCTACAAGCCAATCTACCCCTAAAATGGCATCATAACCTTTCATGTTAAGGCATACTAAGTTTGCGGGGAGATTATGACCTTTTACTAGCACTTCGCTATCAGGATAATAGTCGGTAAGCTTTGTTCCAGAACCTAAGGGTGTAGTAATAGCAAGATCTGAAGGTAAGGGAACTGATACAATTGGTAATATTTTTACGAAAGTAGTGGAGACAAAAGAATGAGAGGCACCAGTATCAAATAGCACAAATACAGGACGAGAGCAAATTTGAAGAGTACCTTCCATAAGTCCACCATCCCTGGGCGCTTCATCTTCTTCTAAAACGGCATTGAGGCGAGCCTGCCTCCTGCGTCCACCATCAGATGACTGGTCCTTCATTAGTGGGCAATCCGGCATGCGATGCTCCCTGCTTCCACATCGTAGACAAGCACCGAGGCGCTTCCAACACTCTTTAGCCGAATGGCTAAACTTCTCGCAAAAGGTGCAAGCCGTGGCGACTTGCTCCTCCTCCTTAATCTTCTTATTCTTCTGGGAACTTCCACCGTTCCCACTCCTGGATCTTTTCTTACTATCACGGCTTTTGTAAGGTTCCGTTATGCTGAACTTTTCCTTCTTATAGCACCGATCAGGTCGTCGGCTGGACTCTTATCATTTTCCTTTCAATTTCTCGACCTTCTCCAAGGTCCTTTCACATAAATATGCATGCTGAACCATCTCCGCATAGGTACAGATGTTTTGAGTCCCAAGCTGCTGAATAAAGCCAGGTCATAACCCATCCATAAACCGATTTACCTTCAATAGATCGGTGCTGATTAAATGCGGTGCACAAGGTGCTAGCCTTGAGAATTGTAATTCATTTTCTGTCACTGTCATCATTCCTTGTCGAAGAGAGGCGAACTTCACAACCTTTCTTTCTTTCACATGCTCAGAAAAGTACTTAGCACGGAACAAGGTGAGAAATCATCCATTGTATGAGGTGCATCGGCCGGAGGTGCTGGAACCAACTTCCACCATGTACGGGCATCCTTGTCGAGTTGGAAAGTTACAGGATGCACCTTCTCTTGATCGGTGCATTGGATGACGTCAAATATACTATTCATCTCGTCAATCCAGTTCTCTGTTCGTCCGGATTAGAAGAACCATAGAAATGCGGAGGGTTTAAACTCTGGAAATGACGATGTAAGTCACCAGCTCTTGCCCCTGCGCCAGCTTGCGCCATGGTTTGTAATGCCTGAGTAAGGCCGGCAACCGTTTGTTGCATGCCATTCCAATCTACGCGATGAGCGATGGTAATAATAAGGTACCTAAGAGAAATATAACAACTTTTTATTTCTCATGAAATTGGAAGAAAATTAATCTTAAAGCTAATTAACTATCTTTATCTCGGGCTCTACCCAGTTCTCGCTTGGGTATGAAAATTTCTTCCTTAGTTCATAGGTAGGGGTCCTTAAGCCTTGGACTTATCCCATGACATGATTCTTCTCCCTAAGTCTTGAGACTTAGGCTCTGATACCAACTTAACTGTCACACCCCGAGCCTTTATTACAGTGGAAGACTCGCTCGAGGAACGCAAACATCCGACATGGTAAGCCTCTTGCAAGCAAGAATGATCAGAGCGCAAGGCAATCACACATAAGAATGCAATCGCACAATAATTACTCAAACTCCAACTTTACTTCATTAATAATCAAGTATTCAAGTACAATAACCTTTTCATCTTTTTTCCATTCCACTAGACTCAAGAAATAAGAAATTACATAAACTCAATCTAAACATTGTTTCCTAAGTCTTCACTCTCAATTTGATATAACTTTCATTCGCTCTCGGACCCGCTACTTGTATAACTCGAATCTGAATTCGTATCACTTCCATCTCCTGAAAAAGATTGGAAATAGGTAATGAGCACACTTGCCCAGTAGGTATCTTCGCATCAACATGATTAGCAATGTTTAAGTAATTAGCATTTTAGCTTTAAAGAATTTAGGTAAAATCATGAGAATGCGATCAATCATGCGAATAACTAAAGTAACAAAGATAATAGAATAAGCAAGTATGAATTAGCACGAATGTCACAAGAACATGATATGGCCTTTCATGAGCAAGAACATCTCGAGAATGTACTAGCAAGCCACATAATCATCACTCCAGCATCTTTGGCTTATGAGCAAGTACTTCGTGAATTTCTGTGGAATATCAAGCAATAGTAATGTACAAGTGTTTTCATGATGACGTGGAATTTCACTTATTTATAAAGAAAGTACTCCCAGTGCAATGCGACGCCAGTAGCATCATACCCCATGGTTTATAATAGTATATTTTCGACAATCAGCCGAGGGGACTAACATAGAGCCCTTGAACATAATCAGTGCTCGATCGCATCTTCAAGTATAAATCAAGCTATTTCCACGCATGTAACAATAAAGTATGGCCAAGAATGTAATAAGTTCAATAAGCTCATGATAACAATAATTAATGAATGAACGCTTCAATTTAAAATATGAGCGATCAAGAATTACTTATACTATGTTATGCTCATGGAAATAATTCAGTAGCATAACGATACATTTCTTAACTTTCATCCTTTAAAATTAAGTATCTTGATCATTATGACAAGTCCTAGAACATTCATGATCCATCTAGGAACTTTAGAATATCAACCCTTTGGTAAAACCTTGGGTTAACTGGACTTAACAAGGTGACGGTCTAGTCTTGATCGGTTATAATGGGTTGAATACAAAACCAATAAATTGGACTCAGTTTAAATGTGACGGTCATTTATTGGGCCATTAGATGAGCCTGACGGTCCAACATTGATCCGTTACATCTCCAAAAACCAGAAACCATCGATAGTGTTTTCTAATGATTGGGTTTTTATGGTACAACCAACTCGGCGTCCTAGTGGGAATCTCAGGCTCACGGAGAATTACGGAGGCCTTGAAATAAGATTTCCTAGTCCATTGGAAGGAATATCCAATAGAGAGGTCCTCATGTTCAAGATAATGTTCCTATAGTGCAAAGTGTGAACTAATGGCCATATACCGGAATATATGCCATTCACTTAAAGAAAATGACTCTATAGATAGAAAAGACTGGGAAACGATGTGAAACCATAATAAAACTCCGTCAATACATCATTTGAAATCATAAATTAAATATAAACTATAAAGTTTCGCCAATGAAATTAACATAACTCAAAATAACTTCAAATGCTTGTAATCATGCAATTTCCTATCATGAATCAATAAATAAACTCAAAGTCATGATATCAGGTCAAAACTTAGATAACTAGGCTTATTTATAAGTAGACTTGACTAATTTCCATTCCGTCTCGAGTTGACAGAAAACAGTGTTCTAACAGTCTAGCATAGGCGCGTTACAGTCCGTGTGACGATTTGTCGAGGGGCCGTTACAGCATGGTAACGCTCCTGCTATGGTGCGTCAGAAACAACATATCAATTTAAATACAACAGAGGGTGTGACGGCTTATCGTAAGGGCGTTACAGTCATGTGACGGTCCTACCCTCATCCGTCAGAGCTTCTGCTGACAGTACAGATAAGATACTATGTCCATGCAAGAAGAATCATAATCACTAGCTAGTCTAGCCATGATAAACGAAGTAAAGGCTAGGTATATGCATAGGTCGCAGTGAATAAACAAGATGATATCTTTTATCTTTGGTTAGGCTAAAGGTATGCATGTATGCATGAACTTACTAAAACATGAAATTCACAATCTATAATGCATGAAATCAAGTCAAATCAGAGGGCTTTTAACCCTAACGAGATCTTTTTGCTGTTAATGAGATGACCTACCTTTTCCCTGGGCTTTATACTTCCAATTTGGGTCTTAAAGACACGCCCTAGTTCTCTTCTTCCTGTAGTTTTTCAGCAACTTCTCGTTTCCCTAACTCTCCAATCCCTTGACCTAAAGAGGTGAAATTTGGAGGGTAAGAAGATTAATCTAATGGGAACAAAAAGTTCTAAAACATCGAACTCTAATTACCTCGTTTAGGCATCCGAATTCCTTGATCTTCAGTGGTCCTTTGCTCTGAATCCTAGGTTGCTATGACAGAATCAACGACTTTAGAAGCCCTTATCTCCTTGGTTACTTGATATCCTAACATGAAATTTTGAGAGTTGTTAGACCTTAGTATTATAAACAAAAAGTTTCAAAGAACTTACCCGAAATTCTATCTCCTTACCTTGATTCTTCACGAGCCAAAAGTAAGGGTCGCTCAGCTCAGAACTGGGTTCTATTTATAGGGATTTGGCTAGGGTTCAAGGATTAGATCAATTCTAGAGTCCTTAGTTGGCCAAAACCTGATCCCTAAGAGTCCTTAACAACCTTACACATCCTTCTAATTAGGTCTCTAGTAGATAGGATCCCAAAGTTCCAATCTTTTTGCATGTTCATCAACTTACGGAATCAACAGGGTGTAATGGTCGTGTCTAGGTGCGTTACACCACTGTAGCGGTCGCCTGATAGACCGTTACGTCCAACGTGTGCAGAGTTTTAATTTAATAAAACTCTTTTATTCATTTTATCTATATAATTTTTTATAAAAATAGTATTTATCCTTAAAATTTCATGAATAGGATAAATAACCTTCTAGAATATGGGCTAAACTTAATGGGCTTGGTCCTTAAACCTTTTGAGTCTTAATTGAATAGGCTAGGCTAATTATTTAACACCATTGGGCCTTATAACCCATTTATTAGTTCAATTATCCATTTATTAATCTATTTAGCCCTTATAAATTCCTAATCAATTTTAGAAAATTCCATTTATAATCTAAAAATTATTTATATAAATTCTGGGACACTACATGATGGATTACAAAATGAATCTAGCTAAATCAACCCCTACAGCAGTTCTTTGGTACCAGGCAGAGTCCGAAAATCTGTAGATTCTCTCACGCAAGGTATTTCCCTCCCAACTGGACTAACCTTGTCGATCAGAAACCACCTTTTGATATACCAGAGATCTCCCGTAAGATGGTTAATAAAACTAGATCTAAACAAGGAAATCAGATGATGCAATATGCAAATATACTAGAGCAGAATTGGAGGTAGAAGATAAGGAGCAAACCACACAGGAGACCATGATTTTTAGGTGGTTCGAATGCAACAACTGCAACCTACGTCCACACCTCATCGACTGTAAGAATTCACACACTATATCGTAAAAGGTTACAAGATCAGAGCACACACACACACTCGCGTGAGTTCAGAACTCCCACGAAGGTGCATAAGCACCGAATCAAAAAGACATGTGAAGAACTAGACACACACACACACACACACACACACACACACACACACACACACACACACACACACACACACACACACACACACACACACACACACACACGGATCTGTGTAGATCCACACACACAAAAGTATTCAGATATTACAAGAACACACACTTGAAATTGAAATAGAAATCGAATGGAAGACACAAAGTAAAAACTTCAGATTCAAGCTCCCCCTTAGTTGATGAAGAAGGTTTTTGATGTGACACGACCTAGGGATGCCACGGGGAGTGATTCGATGAGCCTAGGACCTAGACCCGCAAGCAAGCAACTTTGACGACGGACTCACTCGCTAAGCGCACACTAGTGCCCGTAGGCAACTCGGTGATGGTGGTGAGGGTCTGAGGTAGGACCTCACTGCTCCGGGGATTGGCTAGCTTGGGATTGAACCCCCAAGGGTCCAAGGATGCCCACTCTCACAGGCGGCCGGCACACCGAGGGCGTGGGATGTAATGGTTCTCTCGTAACTCGCTCCGCGGTGGCACACGATTTGGTGGATTCCGGATCGAACACTCGCTCACCGTCCGACGGGCAATTGAAAGCAATAATAAGCCAGCAAAGATAATGCAACTAGCAGAGGAGAGTGATCAGATGCTCACCTGATTGGCGTGAAGACGTTGACCCCGGCTGGAGATGAGGGCGAGCGAGGAAGCGTGGGCTTACCCGCACGCCGCACCGATGAAGCTTCAACCTGAAATAACAAGTTACAATCACTACGCCCCTTTCAAGGGGGTTGGACTAGGGGTGGGGATTAGTTTTATAACCAAAATGTACCTCCATGCAGGGAGGGGCGGTCAGCCGGCCAGGCGGGGTGGGGAAAACTACGCTAGAAGCCGAAGTGGACGAAGACCGTTGGTTCTGCCAGCCCTCTGGAACAGTGGATAGACAGTCAGTGTTGGTGCCACTGTGGACTCCTCTGAACTTCGTTGGTGAGAAAACTAGTGGAAAAACCTCCGGGGTTGACCCAGAAGGATGTCAGAATTTTTAGGGATTTTCTCGATGCCGGCGACGGTCGGGGTAGAGTCGGGAGCTGTTTGATTCGGGACCTGGTAGCTTCTGAGTCGCTGCAGCTGGAAGGTGAGGCCACCACAGAGTCTCTCGAGCTCTGAATCAGGCAAGTCCAGAGTCTTTGGATTTTTGGTCGAACCCTCTTCGAATGGAGACCCACGAGGATGTCATAGGAAGTCAGAGCAGATGGCGAGGATCTGAACAGTGCCGGGGTGTCAGATCAGTTCCAAAGGGAACTGATCAGCGCACCTGAGGGAGAAAATTAAGAACTCACTGGTCCGGGGTCCAAACGGAGAGCCGCTTTGTGGTACTAGAAGGAGACCTGTAGTAGAAGTTCTCAGCCAAGCCCCGTATCAAGAACTTCAGGTGGATGGCCGTGGGAGCCTCTGCAATGTGCCTCTGGATGACTGCCAGAGGGATGATGCGCAGTCCGGCGATGATGACTCCTCCGGGCAGCCACGAGCTCAGACGGAGGCGGGACCACCTCCGTTCCGAAGTAGACTAGACGATGATTCCATAGGTATATAGTACGCCCTCTGAAGCTTCTTGATGATGTTGTGGCAGCCTCAGAAAGTTGCTGGTACTCTGCTGCCTGCGAGTTGGGAATAGGATGAAGGTGTAGGGTTGTGTGTATGAGGGTGGGATGGCCAAGGGAAGCAAGGGGAATTGGGGAGGGCGACCAGGGTAGGAAGAGGGTGTTGGGGAGGGGTGAGGGGCAGCCAACAGGAGAGGGAGATTCAAATTTGGCCTAGGGTTTGAACCCCTTCAGCCTTGGGGAGGTGGAGAGGTGCTTGGGGAAGGGAAATGAATAGTTGGGGGTTGGATGGTGGAGCAAGGATTGGTGGATTCCACCTTGGGGTTGGGGGGAATTGAATGAGTGTATGGGGAAGGGGAGATATTAATGAAGAGTGAATGTAGGAGAGAGGAGGGGGAAATTTGAATTTTGGGAGGTGGAGGAGAGAGAATGGGGGTGAGGGGGAGCTTCTCACTCTAAAGAAACACTCAAATTTCTAGAATTCACTCAAATTTTTATTGATCATCAAAGGTTACAAATGAGAGAGGGGAGGGGGCTATTTATAGACTCCATACTTTTCCTAAGACCAAATTACCCCTGAACAATTGACAGATTGACCACACAATACAAGCAGGGGCGCTCCTAGGCCTAGCCCACTAGTTGGGCCCATTAGTTTATGACTCAAATAAAATATGAAAATTACATGACTAGACTCAGAAAAATATGACAAACACAATGACGCATGCCGACGAACAATCCGAGCCTCGAAAATGTGGAGGGGCAAGGGATGCCCCCATCATACCACCGGGGTGGGGAAAACTCGACCCCGTCGAGTATGGGTCTACCGGGGAAGTATTACACCAAATGTAGCTCCAGGCGAGCCACGATCTCCAAACTCAACTCCGCGTCCCTAGTTGGGGGATGGCTCTTCAGCCTCTCAAGGTAGCTCGGGCACACCCTCTTGCTAGTGATGGTACCCTGCTTGCCTAGTATTGCCTCCGTGTGCTCATGTCGGGCTCTCAAGCTGATTGGTGGAGGCTCTCCGAAGGTGTCACTCTCAAAGGTAGGTAGAGGCTCGAGACACTGACTAGGATCCACCGCGGTGCCCGTATAGGGTGCTGGGTCCGCCACGTGGGAAGTAGGGTGAATCCCAAAACCCATCGATAAGTCCAACCCGTAAGCCGGGTTGCCAAAGCCACTCAGAACTTGGCTAGGTCCGAGTCCTCGTGCCCTCAAATTGGAGGTGACCCTAGGGTAGAGCCACTCCAAAGTCATCATCGCCAAGTTGCCAACTTGGAATTCCAAGTGGCGCTCGCGAGCTTTTGCCCGCTTCTTGTGATTCTCACCGCTCGTTGCTCGTTGCTTGCTTAGATACTCATGCCATATACTACGATGCGGTGTGAGTGAGAAATGTATTATATGCAAAGGGGGGCTAGGACAACCATGTTTAAACCAGTCATGCTTTGACGCCAAGGAGACTTTGATGGAATTGGGATTACCGGGGCATCCATAGGTGATCCGGTCATGCATGGGGGTGACAAATGCCGGGGGACCCGGACATCCACGAATGCTCCTATCATGCCTACGACCCATGATGAATGAAGGAGGACCATTACACCCAAATATGGACAACTAACGTTTCCTACTTGACATGTGGGTGATGTGAATGAATGGACCCAACATAGTGTTCATGCCAAGTGGTGTGGTAAGCCTAGACACATGTGTACTTATCCAAAATATGACTTCCATGTGCATAGGTGTGGGAGGACCTTTAAACTTCCATGTGAAAGGGTCGAAGGGATCTAGGAAAGTGGATATGGGGTGGGGCACTTCCTCGATCTCTAGGTGGGTGTTGCCTAAGGTCATGGTTCCTTTGGTGTAACCTGGGTCATGGATGAGGTGGGCTTGGCCCAACATGGTGGGTGAGGGGAGGAAAGGGTGGGTGGTGGGTAAGGTGGTTGGGTCACATGGGTTCCTTGGCTCCCATTGGAAGAGATCAAAGGGATCATGAAATGGGTTACCAAGGGAGAGGAGCTCTATGTCCTCAAGGTCCTCAATTGGTGGTGGATCATCCTCCTTTAATGAAATAATTGGGCCGAAGTCTTTGGTGAGTGGGTCGGCCATGAGGGGATGGCTTGGCTTCCTACCCAAGATAAGAAGCTCCAAATTGAGGAGAAGGTCGGGCTCATCGGGTGTGGGGAGGAATAGAAGGAGGTCGCTAGTGTAGCAACCCACAGTGTAAACCGAGGTGATAGACCCGACACATAGGTGTAGGAGGTCAAGGCTCCTAGGTTGGTTGGTCGCTGTGGTCAACATGCCGGTCAACTTCATTTGCCATGCTAAGCCCTCAAGAAGATCCCCTAATATTTCCACTTGGTAGGATGATTGGATGGTGGTGCGATAGGAGGAGAATGGTACTATAGGGAGGTTTAGCTCCATGGGAGGGCAAACATGGGCTGCGATCTCTCTCATTGGGCTCTCCCTTAGCCAAATAACAAGGGGTTCTCCTAAGATGATCTCGGTCCCAACTAGGGGGGGTGGTGTAGGGTGAAGACCGCCGTACGAAGCTTCTCTTTCAACTTGGACATGGGTGGTCTCCATGGTGGGGCTAGGATCTGGAGGGGCGTTTGTCTCCACGTGGCCGAGTGTGTGGGCCACTTCTTCTAACGCCAATGGGGTAGGAGGATCTAAGGTGGGTGGTTTGGTGATAGCCAGCGCATGGCGCATCCGGGGTGGTGAACGAGGTCAGACTTGGGTTGGGAGTAGTGGTGGCCTAGGTTGGGGTAGGATTGGGGTTGGAAGTGGGAGGTGGGTTGGGTGAGGGAGTTTATGTTGATTGGCTTTGGGAGGTGTGTTCTTTTGAGGGGACGATGGAGGGGTAGTGGTGGGGACCATGGGGGCTTGTGGGGTGCGGGTTCGGTGGAGGATTTTGGGTTGGGGGTGGTGGTCGTTATGGGCCTCGGTGGAGGGGTGGACACGGGGTCCATTTGGGTTTGAATGGTGAGGGTTGGGTGAGGGGTGGTCCTCATGGGGGGAACCGGGTTGGTTAGGGGTCTCTTGCCCATGGGATCGATCGGTTGTGGTGGGGTGGAAGTGGGGGTCATAGGGGCTTGAGTAGTGTAAGTTGTGGAAGGGGGTTTTGATTGGTGTGTGGGGGTCCTCATGGGGTTAGGTGGGGAGGTGGAGGCTTTGGACACTTGGGTTTTAGTGGTGATGTTTTGATAGCGAAGTGTTGGGGCGATGGTTGAGAGGGGTTTGGTTGGGAATGGTGGGAATGGGGCCCTAAGGGTGGTCTTAGGTTGGCCGAGTGGGGATGGAGGAGTGGCAGTGCTCCTCGGGTAGGAAGGGGAACATCGGGGAGCGTAGATCTTTCTAAGTTCACTTTTCATGTCTTCCCATGTGTCAATGGGCTCTTGCCTTCTAACCCTCCTTAAGCCCACTATATGTTCCCACTCTTCCTTGGCTCGAGGTGAAAGCCGACCCTTGGCAACGGTGATTCTCTCGGGTCCATACGCCCGAATCCGCTCAAAGTGTTTTTCCAAGGTAGCCTCCCACTTTAGATAGGCACTAGGGCTAGATCCTTCAAAGTGAAGGTCATCATATAGGATAATGTCCCAGAGTAGGGGGTCGGTATCACCCTTGAAAAGGTCTAATTTGTACTTCATTTCCCATAGAGGAGTATACATGATGATGCAACAGGTGGACCAATGATGAATCCAATGTAATTGCACCCTAGGACCAACTTGTGGAGAAAAGTTGAGAACTTGATCTGATACCAACTGATGTGACATGACCTAGGGATGCCACGGGGAGTGACTCGTTGAGCCTAGGACCTAGACCCGCAAGCAAGCAACTTTGACGATGGACTCACTCGCTAAGCGCACACTAGTGCCCGTAGGCAACTCGGTGATGGTTGTGTGGGTCCGAGGCAGGACCTCGCTGCTCTGGGGATTGGGTAGCTTGGGATTGAACCCCCAAGGGTCCAGGGATGCCCACTCTTGCAGGCGTCCAGCACACCGAGGGCGTGGGATGTAATGGCTCTCTCGTAACTCGCTCTGCAGTGGCACACGATTTGGTGGATTCCGGATTAGACACTCGCTCACCGTCCGACGGGCAATTGAAAGCAATAATAAGCCATCAAAGATAATGCTACCAGCAGAGGAGAGTGATCAAATGCTCACCTGATCGACTTGAAGACGTCGACCCCAGCCGGAGACGAGGCCGAGCGAGGAAGCGTGGGCTTACCCACGCGCCTCGCCAATGAAGCTTCAACCAGAAATAACAAGTTACAATCACTACGCCCCTTTCAAGGGGGTTGGACTAGGGGTGGAGATTAGTTTTGCAACCAAAATGTACCTTCACGCAGGGAGGGGCGGTCAGCCGGCCAGGCGGGGTGGGGAAAACTACGCTAGAAGCCGAAGTGGACGAAGACCGTCGGTTCTGCCAACCCTCTGGAACAGTGGATAGACAATCGGTGTTGGTACCACTGTGGACTCCTCTGAACTTCGTTGGTGGGAAAAATAGTGGCAAAACCTCCAGGGTTGACCCAGGAGGATGTCAGATTTTTTAGGGATTTTCTCGATGGTGGCGACGGTCGGGGCAGAGTCATGAACAAGGCTATTTGATTTGGGACCTGGTAGCTTTTGAGTCGCTGCAGCTGGAAGGTGAGGCCACCACGGAGGCTCCCGAGCTCTGAATCAAGCGAGGCCAGAGTCATTGGATTCGTGGTCGAACCCTCTTCGAACGGAGAACCACAAGAACATCAGAGGAGGTCGGAGGAGATGTCGAGGATCCGAACAGTGCCAGGGTGTCAGATTAGTTCCAGAGGGAACTGATCAGTGCACCTGAGGGATAAAATTAGGAACTCATTGTTCCGGGATCCAAACGGAGAGCCGCATCATGGTACTGAAAGGAGACTGTAGTAGAAGTTCTTAGCCAAGCCCCGCTTCAAGAACTTCAGGTGGATGGCCATGGGAGCCTCTACAATGTGCCTCTGGATGACTGCCAGGGGGATGATGCGCAGTCTGGCAATGATGGCTCCTCCAGGCAGCCACAAGCTCAGACCGAGGCGAGACCACCTCCGTTGTGAAGTAGATTGGACGATGATTCCACCGGTATATGGTATGCCCTCTGAAGCTTCTTGATGATGACGTGGCGACCTCATAAAGTCGCTGGTACTCTACTGCTTGCGAGCTGGGAATAGGATGAAGGTGTAGGGTTGTGTGTATGAGGGTGGGATGGCCAAGGGAAGCAAGGGGAAATGGGGAGGGTGACCAGGGTAGGATGGGGGTGTTAGGGAGGGGTGAGGGGCAGCCAGTAAGGGAGGGAGATTCAAATTTATGCTAGGGTTTGAACCCCTTCAGCCTTGGGGAGTTGGAGAGGTGCTTGGGGAAGGGAAATGGGTAGTTGGGGGTTGAATGGTGGAGCAAGGATTGATGGATTCCATCTTGGGGTTGGGGGGAATTGAATGAGTGTATGGGGAAAGGGGGGATATTAATGAAGAGTGAATAGAGAAGTGAGGAGGGGAAAATTTGAATTTTGGGAGGGGGAGGAGAGAGAATGGGGGAGAGGGGGAGCTTCTCACTCCAAAGAAACACTCAAATTTCTGGAATTCACTCATATTTTGATTGATCATCAAAGGTTACAAATGAGAGAGGGGAGGGGGCTATTTATAGACTTCATACTTTTCCTAGGACCAAATTACCCCTGAACAAGTGGCAGATTGACCACACAGTCCAAGGAGGGGCGCTCCTTGGCCTAGCCCACTAGTTGGGCCCATTAGACTACTTGATTAACCACATGACTCAAGACTTAGGTAAATGACCCTTATACCTAGGTACTAGACTCAAATAAAAGGAAAATTACATGGTTTATGACTCAAATAAAATATGAAAATTACATGACTAGACTCAGAAAAATATGACAAACACAATGACGCATGTCGACGAACAATCCGAGCCTCGAAAATGTGGAGGGGCAAGGGATGTCCCCATCAATTTTTGGATGCAGCTTGATCTCAACTTGGCTTGGGGTTGATCTTCTCCAGATGTGGCTTGGATCACTTGAAGATGGATGGAGAACTTCCTTCCCGGAGCACTGTTCACGGCTACAGTACCAGCACTCTTCTCTCCTCTTTATAGGCTCCTTGAGCTCCCTTGGATGATTGGGATTTCTTGCCCCAAAGAGATGTTTTTATAACTCTTGAATTGTCAAGAGACAAGCCAGGAACCAGATCCACAAATCATGGAAGGTTTGGTGGCTTTGGGATTAAACAAATCCAAGAAGAGGGGCTTCCCACGTTGAGAATACAAAGTCAACAAAAATGGCTTTTCGAGACTCGCGGTCGACCTGAGGTAGGAGGCGGTCGACCAGAATTTTATAGAAATGGGGGGTTTCATTGCTGGAAAAATCGGTCGATCGATCCTTGCTGGGCGGTCGACCGCCACTGTAAAAAATTGTAGTTTTGAGATCCCTGGAAAATTAGGTCAACCGCTCTGTGCCTTTAGGTCGACCGCCAACTGGGAATTCTGTAAAAAGTATTGTTCAGTCCATGAAACACAACAAAACATCTGAAGACTTATGTTTGCACAGGGACACATATTAAATGAGCTTGTTAGACCCTCAATCAACTCATGCATTTGGGTTTCAATCTCATTTGGGGAAGTTTAAACAATTAAACAACCCATTGTAATTTTGGGGTTTTGTTATCATCAAAATCGTCTGGAGACTCAACAATCTCCCCCTTTTTGATGATGATAAAACTCTAAATTACAATTGCCTTGACCTGTCATAAAGTAAATTTTGGAGCTAAGCAATGGAATAAACCAAATACTCGTTCCCTTTGGTGAAACATCACAAGCCATTCAAAACACGCAACCATTCAACATTTATTTGCCAAGAGAAAAGAAATGAGATACAGTAGCCAACCATTTGAGATCAAACACCAGTTGCATTCAGTTCATCATTTCATTATAAGGTACATTGATGCAAGAGTGAATGCACGACTCTAGACACAAGAGACTAAACAAATGCAAAAATGTAGAACATACACACAATAAACCTCACATGATCATACATGCAAACACACAACATACCGACATAGATAAATATAGAACTCTGCACTACTCTACACTACTACTTCTCCCCCTTTAGCATCATCAAAGAGGGGAACAGGATAGACAAAGAGTGGACCCAACAAACACAAGATGAAAGGACACCAACTGGAGGTAGGAAACCAAAAGACGTCCTCATGGGTCATCTGCAGGAGGTGAGGAATCTGGTGGAGGAGGAGGCACATAGCTGAGGCGTTGCCGAATATCCACAAATATGTGTTCGTGATGCTAAAGGCGGTGCCGGATATGAGTCAGTTGTTGACCCCTATCAAGGTCACAGCATTGCATGTTCAGGAGAACTCGATTCATGGCATGAAAGGCCTCACGTGAATCCTCATGGATTTGTGTAAGAGTGGTCATGTTTGTGGAGAGATTTTGCATCTGAATGGCTAAGGAATCCAAGGCTGTAGAGATAGAGTTAGGATGCTGTGGTATAGAATCTTGCATAGTGCCCATGGTGGCAATATTCTCCCCAAAGGTAGAGAGTTGTTCCCTAAAGGCATCCACTCGAGTTTCCAGCCCAATGAACCGCCTGTCAAAAGTCTCGTAGTCCACCCAAGAGTGTTGTCCGGTCCCCTGAGTAGAAGACTCCCCATGATGGAACTGTGGTGGGGGAGGCATCTCTTGATCCATGTGATGAGGGGAAGGTGGTGGAGGCTGGTCCTCAGCCTGAACTGGAGGAGGAACTGCCCCTTGAGCCTGTTGCTGCCCCTGTTCCTGCTCTGCATCATTTTCAACTTCTTCTTCATAAGTGGGCACATCACGACGGAGTTCACCATCCGGACCCCAATAATATCCCATATCTGTGAAAATATTGTGGTGATTGTAAATATCATCCTGTCGAACTCGAATGAATACTTCATCACCAAGGTGAACCCCAGTGTATACAAACAAGCCTGTCAGCTATGCGGCATAAGGCAGTGATCTCCTTAGTTGGGTTCGACAAGTTCCTATCAAATTGGTCATGAGCCGACCCATGTTAATTAAGCTGCCATTCATAACATGATAAAATAGAAACCTTTGAACTTCAGTCACCTCATCTCTACTCCCACTCTTTGGATAAATAAGTGACGTGAACATATGGTGTAGAATCTGCTGTAGTGGTGGAATGTAGTTGGCATTCAACTCAATCAAGTCACTGATACCATGCACAAAATCACAATTTGTCATGGCAATAAAGGTATCCTCAACTGCACCATGCCCAAAATTCATATCAGCACCCCTGGCTGAGACACCTAGGGCTTGCTGAAAGAGATCGGGTGTGATATGAATTTCTACTCCTTGGACAACTGTATACAACTGTTCATTTCTCTCGACCAGATTTCCATAAAATTGTTGTACTAGGTTAGGATAATACCTAGTGTATCTGGTGACAAAATCAATCCACCCTTCTTGAATTTCAAACAGGGCACATAGATCAGGCAAAATCTCATTCATCTCGTCAAAATCGACCAGTCGGGGATTGATGATGGGTCACGGAGGCAAACGAGGTGCTCGACGAGGCACTGGTGCTTGCTGTGGTGGATGAGCCGAGGCCTCTCATCTCTGACCGCTTGGTCCCCCTTGGGCAGGACACCGAGAACTCCGTCGAGGCGGCATCCTGAGCTAGAAGAACTCACCGGGAAACCCTCGAACAAACAATCTCAACCCAAGGGAGGAAGGAGAACCAAAAGGGCACACCTAGGACTTGAATGAACTTCTCCACAACCTGGATCCCTTGAGGTGGCTTTATGAACGCACAAATCGTCCGTGGAGATTTCGTCCCGAAGACGTGACGAACCAACCAGATCTAGTGCGGGTGAAGGAGGAAGGAGGTTTGCGAGGTTTAGAAATGGGGTTTTGATGTTTTAGGGTTAGGGGAGAGGGTATGATGTGACACAACCTAGGACTCAACAAGCAAGCACAATTAAGCATTCAAAACGGATCGATAATAGCAACCGCTCACCCGATGCTCACTAAGACCCGGGGTAACTTGGCAATGCCAAGGGGAGGTTGTGTGGGCTAGGCCCTTGCTGGTAGAGGGCCAGCAAGGCCAATGTTTGATTCCCCAAGGGTATGGCTGCCCAAATCAAGGGTCCGACGAAGTGCCAAAGGGCACGGGTTCCACTCTCTTCCCACGATGATCACTTATAGCAAATGAGCTTAAGGATCGGGCTCTCGTCACGGCCAACGGAGTTTATGAACTAATATTGAAAGAACAAGCATGAATTAGAGCAAAGTTTTGGAGCACTCACTCGACCGGTTTGAAGAAACCGGTCCCGCTCGGAGACGAGGGCGAGCAGGGAAGCGTGGGTTCCCCACACGCCGCGGTGGGGTAGCTTGACCTGTTTTAGCTATTACAACACTACACCCCATGCAAGGGGGGGATTGTGGGGAAGGGAAGATGATAGTTACATCCAAACACTACCTCCACACAGGGAGGGGCCTTCAGCCGGCCAAGCGGGGAGGGGAATTTGAGAAGGGAACACCGAAGATGGGAGGTTGCCGATTCTGCCCAGTTCTGTGGGTGCTGAGAGGAGACTGATGAATTGACTGCTGCAACTGCTAACGAATTTTTTTGGGGACGAAACCACCTGAAAAATCTTCGTAGTAGGACGGGGAAGTCGTCCAAATTTTATTAATTTCTTCTGTAGTCGATGCTGGTCTGGGTGGAGGCCCGAACAGGGAGGCAGATTCTCGGATTGACAGCTCCTGGTTTCCAACAGCAGGTTGCAGAGGTTGCCTTGACAGCTCCCGAACTCAGAATCGAGCACCGTTGGAGTCGTTGGAACCGTGGACGAGTCTTCTTCGCAGAAAAACTGACGGGGAAGCCAAATGATGCCGTAGACGACCAGGAAACTCTGAACAATGACAACAAGTCGGTGCATACTGTGGGAAGCAGAACCGCGTGGCTGAGGGAGAAAATTGATAACTCCTGCTACAGGATGCCAAACGGAATTCCGCTTCTTGATTCGGAAAGTAGACAGAAGGAGGAAAAACTTTACATAAGGGCTCTTGTCTTGATTCATGCTGGATTTGTCGTGGCAGAGCTTCCAATCACGTTTAGGTGCTCTGTCAGGAGAGCTTCACGCAGTCGAGGGAGAACGGCTCTCCCGGGCAGCACGTTGCTCGGACGACAACGAAACCACTTCCGTTGCGAAGAAGACAGGTAGACGCTTCCGACGATAGCTCTTGGACCTCCAGGGATGCCAGGGGGAAGACGGGGTCACTGCTGCACTCCACTGGTTCTCTGCAGGCTCTCAGCCAAGGTGGAGGAAGGGTGATGGGGTGGCTACTCTTGGTAGAGTGGAGTAGAGGGAAGGGGATGGGGGTGGCCTACTCAATGGGGAAATGAGTTGGGCGACTTTGGGCTATGGAGGGAAGGGGATATTCAAATTCAAATGGTCTTGGGAGCTGGAGGGTTGCATTGGGGAGAGGGAAGGGTGCTTGGGAAAGGGATGAGGTGGTTGGAGGGTGGCTTAGTGATTGGGGATGCTCCCTTGGGACTAGGGGGTGGAGTAATGGGATGTGTGGGGAAGGGGAGTGGCCTTTAATGGGGGTAGGTGGGAGAGTGGTGGTTGGGAAGGGAGGAGAGAGAAAATTTTCAAAATTGGGTGTGGAGGAGAGAGAAAGGGGAGTGAAAGAGAGAGATTAAGAGAGGGATGGGTGGGATTCTCTCCCTAAGGCTTCTCACCTCACTAATGGATTCACTCCACCATAAAAATAAAGATAGAACTCATAAAATGGCATTTTTATTTCATTAATTCATTAGTTCCAAATGAAGGGAATGGGGCCCTATATATAGGCAACTCACATTTTACAATAAGACCCTGACAAAAGACTCAATGACAAATAACCGAGGGGGTAGGGGGGGCTCTTGGGCCAAGCCCAATGAAATGGGCCCAATAGCTAACTAAACAACATAATGACACTCAAACTTAGGAAAATAAACACAAGACCTAGGGACATGACTCAAGAAAATGAAAATTACATCAAATGACTCAAATAGAAAGCACACAAAGGATAATTGGGCCTTTATGGAGAGAGGCCCGAACTCAAATGGTGCCGGAGTGTGAGGAAGACCCGAGCCAAAGGGAGTCACGGGTAATTGGGCCTTTATGGAGAGAGGCCCGAACTCAAATGGTGCCGGAGTGTGAGGAAGACCCGAGCCAAAGGGAGTCACGGAGGCATCTGATGTAATTTTCATTTTCTTGAGTCATGTCCCTAGGTCTTGTGTTTATTTTCCTAAGTTTGAGTGTCATTATGTTGTTTAGTTAGCTATTGGGCCCATTTCATTGGGCTTGGCCCAAGAGCCCCCCCTACCCCCTCGGTTATTTGTTATTGAGTCTTTTGTCAGGGTCTTATTGTAAAATGTGGGTTGCCCATATATAGGGCCCCATTCCCTTCATTTGGAACTAATGAATCAATGAAATAAAAATGCCATTTTGTGAGTTCTATCTTTATTTTTATGGTGGAGTGAATCCATTAGTGAGGTGAGAAGCCTTAGGGAGAGAATCCCACCCATCCCTCTCTTAATCTCTCTCTTTCACTCCCCTTTCTCTCTCCTCCACACCCAATTTTGAAAATTTTCTCTCTCCTCCCTTCCCAACCACCACTCTCCCACCTACCCCCATTATAGGCCACTCCCATTCCCCACACATCCCATTACTCCACCCCCTAGTCCCAAGGGAGCATCCCCAATCACTAAGCCACCCTCCAACCACCTCATCCCTTTCCCAAGCACCCTTCCCTCTCCCCCATGCAACCCTCCACCTCCCAAGACCATTTGAATTTGAATATCCCCTTCCCTCCATAGCCCAAAGTCGCCCAACTCATTTCCCCATTGAGTAGGCCACCCCCATCCCCTTCCCTCCACTCCACTCTACCAAGAGCAGCCACCCCATCACCCTTCCTCCACCTTGGCTGAGAGCCTGCAGAGAACCAGTGGAGTGCAGCAGCGACCCCGTCTTCCCCCTGTCGTCCCTGGAGGTCCAAGAGCTATCATCGGAAGCGTCTACCTGTCTTATTCGCAACGGAAGTGGTTTCGTTGTCGTCCGAGCAACGTGCTGCCCGGGAGAGCCGTTATCCCTCGACTGCGCGAAGCTCTCTTGACAGAGCACCTGAACGTGATTGGAAGCTCTGTCACGACAAATCCAACATGAATCAAGACAATAGCCCTTCTGAAAAGTTTTTCCTGCTTCTGTCTACTTTCAGAATCAAGAAGCGGAACTCCGTTCGGCATCTTGTAGCAGGAGTTATCAATTTTCTCCCTCAGCCACGCGGTTCTGCTTCCCACAGTCTGCACCGACTTGTCGTCATTGTTCAGAGTTTCTTGGTCTTCTCCGGCATCGTTTGGCTTCCCCGTCAGTTTTTCTGCGAAGAAGACTTGTCCACGGTTCCAACGACTCCAACGGTGCTCGATTCTGAGTTCGGGAGCTGTCGGGGCAACCTCTGCAACCTGTTGTTAGAAACCAGGAGCTGTCAGTCCGAGAATCTGCCTCCCTATTCGGGCCTCCACCCAGACCAGCATCGACGACAGAAGAAATTAATAAAATTTGGACGACTTCCCCGGCCTACTACGAAGATTTTTTAGGTGGTTTCGTCCCCAAAAAAATTCGTTAGCAGTTGCAACAGTCAATTCATCAGTCTCCTATCAGCACCCACAGAACTGGGCAGAATCGGCAACCTCCCATCTTCGGTGTTCCCTTCTCAAATTCCCCTCCCCGCTTGGCCGGCTGAAGGCCCCTCCCTGTGTGGAGGTAGTGTTTGGATGTAACTATCATCTTCCCTTCCCCACGATCCCCTCCTTGCATGGGGTGTAGTGTTGTAATAGCTTAAACATGTCAAGCTACCCCGGCGCGGCGTGTGGGGAACCCACGCTTCCCCGCTCGCCCTCGTCTCCGAGCGGGACCGGTTTCTTCAAACCGGTCGAGTGAGTGCTCCAAAAATTTGCTCTAATTCATGCTTGTTCTTTCAATATTAGTTCATAAACTCCGCTGGCCGTGACGAGAGCTCGATCCTTAAGCTCATTTGCTATAAGTGATCATCGTGGGAAGAGAGTGGAACCCGTTCCCTTTGGCACTTCGTCGGACCCTTGATTTGGGCAGCCATACCCTTGGGGAATCAAACCTTGGCCTTGCTGGCCCTCTACCATCAAGGGCCTAGCCCACACAACCTCCCCTTGGCATTGCCAAGTTACCCCGGGTCTTAGTGAGCATCGGGTGAGCGGTTGCTATTATCGGTCCGTTTTGAATGCTTAATTGTGCTTGCTTGTTGAGTCCTAGGTTGTGTCACATCAATTGATATCAGAGCTTAGGGAACCAGCCTGTTCTCATAGACTGGGATCTTGAGCTACTAGGTTCGAGGATGAACCTTCCAAAAGTGTAGGGGTTTGATGGAAATCAAGCGAGCTGCCAGGCCAAAGCTGATCGTGGAAGATGCTGGGCCGCTGATGAATGCGCTACCTTTAGGTAGCGCGACCTGAAGAAGGCGCTAGGTGTCCCTAGCATGATCTCAGCCAGAAGCTCGACTGCAGACGGTCCAACTTCCCGACGCTTGGAACTCCGAAAGTCTTCAATGTCCACTGTTTTCCATGGATGTAATCAATGTTCTTGCATCGTTTTGTCTTCCCCTTTCCCTATATATGTACCCCCATCTCGTTTGATTAAGCAATAGAGAAAAAAATGAATGTTTGAAAGAGTTTGAGTATAGCATGGCTATCTCCCCCCAAATCTTTGGAATCCCCTCCCTCCTCTCCTCTTCGGGTGCGATGCCCATGCACTTCTTCTAATCCTCCCTATTTCCCCTTCAATGGAGGACGTTCAAAGTTCCGGGTGCATCGGCCCTGAGACGGGGTCGGGTGTGAGGCCCCATTCGGGGCTCCGTTCTTCCTCCACCAACGATCGCCACCCTCCACCATCGCCAATGATGCTGCCAATGCCAAGACGGAGCTCGGTTGCACCGGTCCTGCGATGGGATCGGGTGAGAGGCCCCAGCCAAACTCCCTCACGGTCCTAGCACACTCTGCCACGGCACCTTTTCTCCCCCGTCGCCCACCTCCGCATCCACCTTCACCAAGTTATCCTAGCTAGTATTAGGTTAGTTTAATTTATATATGTTTAGGGCCCCTCATGTGTTTGTTAAGTTCCATCGTGTGTTACCCATCTTCTAAAGTGTTTCTCCACCGTGATTCACTCCCCCGGAGTCTTCCACGGGCGCCCCAAAGGCAAAGATCGTCGTTCTGCTGCTGCCTGAGAACGCGCTAGGACGATATAGCGCATTCTTCATGAACGCGCTAGGAGGCTATAGCGCGACTTCGGGCAGAAGGAAGAAGAAGGCTACCCCCTCCCAATCCCGTTTCACATCAGGGTAGGAGAGAGAGTGGAGGAGTTGGAATGAGGAAATAGGGAGTGAAGACCCCTTTAAAAGGGGTTCAGATGGTGGTTCGGTCGGCCCGGTTCACCGGGTTTGGTCGACCGGACCGGGTCTGGCGGTCGATCGCTAGACCGAAAAATCCCCAATTTGTAATTTTTTGCTTTTTTTGTTTCTTCCTTTTTTTGATTCTTTTTCTATATAAGGGGACAACCATCCGACCTTCTGATTGGAACCAACATGAAGTGAAGAGAGAGAGAGAAAAACTTGGAGATTTGAGGAGACTTCTTTAGCTCCCCCTCAGAAGTTGCCTTAGGTCCGGCATCACTGGATCAACATTTATTTCAGCAAGGAGTATCTGGCCTTAGAAGCATTTTTCAAAGAGGGCTATATATATAAATACATTCAAGCATGTAGGAGTGTATGTGAACACACAAGGTATTAAAAGAAGATATAGACAATATGCATGTTTTCCTACCCTTGAGGCATGAGTTTCTACAAATGCAACTCTTATCATAAGTGCAAGCCTATGCATGTATGCTCTCACCCTTGCACATCCCAAGTTCTCTTCTGATCTTATTAAATTGATCCTGGTTTAGGGGTTTTGTGAAGATGTCAGCTTGCTGATTGTGTGTGTCGATGAAATTCAATTCAAAGACCCCTTTTCCTACATGATCTCTCAGAATGTGATGATGAATATCAATATGCTTGGTCCTATAATGTTGAACATAGTTTTTTGACAAACTGATTGCACTAGTATTATCACACAAGATTGGTACACATTTCATTTCAATATCTAAATCAAGCAATTGATTTTTTATCCAAAGTACTTGGACTCCACAACTTCCGGCGGCTACATATTCAGCCTCGGCCGTTGAGAGAGCTACTGAATGTTGTTTCTTGGAGGCCCAAGAGACTAGGCATCCACCAAGAAACTGACAGTACCTACTAGTACTTTTACGATCTACAATAAATCCGGCATAATCCGCATCGGTGTATGTAATCAAATCAAAAGAACTACCGATGGGAAACCACAAGCCAAAATCTATTGTGCCAAGTAAGTATCTAAAAATGCATTTTACAGCTGTTAAATGAGATTCTTTAGGACATGACTGAAAATGATCACAAAGACATACACTAAATTGAATGTCAGGGCAGCATGCTATAAGATATAGTAGTGATCCGATCATACCTCGAAACAGTGTAGGATCTACTATTTTACCATTTTTATCTTTGTCTAACTTCGAGGTTGTAGCCATTGGAGTTGACAAAGGTTTTGTTTCAGCCATCCCATATTTCTTCAATAGCTCCATTGTGTACTTGGCTTGACTTATGAAAATGCCCTCTGATGTTTGCTTCACCTGCAGTCCAAGAAAGAATGTTAATTCACCCATTAAGCTCATCTCAAATTCTCCTTGCATAATTTCTGCAAATTCATCACAAAACGCATTATTAGTAGCTCCAAAAATTAGGTCATCCACATACATTTGTGTTGGATGTTGTGTTTTGATGATGACAAATTCTATGACTCATACTTGTATGATGTCATGTATGTTTAGAGCATAAGAATTCTACGCATTTGTCTCCCACTTGGTTTTGATGATTGGCAAACATGTTTGTCAACATGATAGACAATAATTCATTTTACTTTTCTGCACTTTGATGCTAATAAATATTGAGTCTCAGAAATGCCAGCATTTCATTAGTCAATGTATATGCATTTCACAAATTATGTATGTGCATAGTTTGTCTCTTGAGTACAGACTTTGTGCAAACTTCGTTGATCAAGTTGACATTGTCTGTGTAATGTCTATGTCTAATGCATATAGAGTCTGTGCAACTTTCATCATTGAGCATACAATGTAAAAGAGTCTGTGCAGCCTTCGCTGAGGAAGCAGATAACATCGGTGCATGTTTCTGCTTATTGCATAAAAGGTCTGTGCAGGTTCTTCCTTTGAGCTTTTTAATGTCTGAGCATATGTTTGTATTTGTTTACCTCTATACATAATGTCTGTGCATGTTTTGCATCGCACATGTTGAAGTCTGTGCATGTCTCAATCTACACTTAACTAAGTCAGTGCATTCGTTTGACATATGCATGCATAAGCCTGTGCACATTTGCCTTGTATGTACACAAGGTCAGTGCACTTGTGAAGATTTTACATTGCCATACGGTCGGTGCATCTTTTGTCCTATGCTTACCCAAGGTCGGTGCTGGCCGAGTCTCATGCATATAGGTCTGTGCATATATGCTCACTAAGTCTATGCATGTTCTGCATCGCACACAACTCAGGTCAGTGCACATTGCTTGGCGTACGTTATAAGGTCTGTGCATCTTTTTCATTGTGCATAAAAGTCTGTGCATAATAGCTGGTCTTGCACAAACAAGTCTGTGCATGTTACTGTTCTTTCACAAGAAGCTAGGTCGGTGCATACTTTGCTGCTTTCAACATAAAATGTCGGTGCATTCTCTGTCTCTATTCTCCCTAGGTCGGTGCATTGTTCATCATTTGCACATATAGTCAGTGCATGTTCTTGTACATACGAAGGTAAAGGTCTGTGCACCCTTGTCCATGCATGCTTCAGTCAGTTCATCATGATCATTGTGTATGTAATGTCTGTGCACGTTTTCTTGTTGAACGTACAGGAAGGTCTGTGCACATCTTGCATTGTCTTAAATCGTTGGCATAGGTCATGCCATTGGCTTAGAAGGGTCTGTGTATATATGCTATGTCTGTCTGGAATGTCTGTGCATACCCTATTCTATGCCAAGTCAAACTCGGTGCAATCCTTTCTCTTAACTAACTCGTGTCTGAATTATAGGCTAAAGAAAGCGCATCATGGAAGCCTATGATTGAGCACGTGATCCGAGGCAGACACGTCTAGAAGATTCTGTCAACAAGGATATGCTAACCAATCTAGTCCTGACGCGTGTCATCTTCAGGAAGGCGGGAACGAGCTCTCCACACGCCCAATGCGTGAGCTCATGAGGGCTGAAGATAGAAGACATATATAAGCCCCTCTGAAGATCAAGAAAAGCATGATCGAGCAGAGAAAAAGAAAAGGAAGAGAAGCCAGAGAGAAAAGAGAGGGCAACCTGAAGAGAGCCAGAGTGAGAGAGGAGAAGCTAGAAGGAGAGAGAAAGATCGAAAGCTTTAGATTGAAGATAGTTTCAGAGCATCGGTTCTTGTACTTGACTCGTGGATCAAATCCAGAGTCAATCTGCTCATTGAAGAGCTACATTGCTTCTTTTTCATCTTTCATTTTATTTTTCTGAACTTTGTCAAGCTGTGAGTCAGCATGCGAGGGTGTGTCCTCGGTCAGCCAAGTTGTAAAGCTCAGCGGTAGCAAGCTGTGAGGCTCAGCGGTCTGGGATATTATCCCCAAAGCTATGGATCAACGGTTTGTAGGTATCTAATCCCTGAAGCTGTGGATCAGTGGATAGAAGCTGTGAATCAGCAGTAATCCACACTCAGTCTGAGTGTGGGGTGGATGTAGGTGAAAGCCGAACCACCTAAAAATCCCTGGTGTCTCTGTGTGTTTGTTTTTGCTCATGTTGCTCGTGTCCACATCCTGTTTGCATATTTCTCTCTTAGATGAATGCATAAGATTACCTTGTGAGTTTAGCTTTATTCGATTGTTTTATAGAAGAACCTTTTATTCCGCTGTGTTTTCTTACTTGTGTTTTTAAGGGGTAGATCTATTCACCCCCCCTCTAGATCTTAGTGTCCATCCGTGTCCAACAGGTGGTATCAGAGCCTAACTCTCCCTTAGGGCCTCACATCCTGGAGAGATAAGTCATGGATGCTAAAGGTGTTGTTGCTGAGGGCCAGTCAACCAGCAAGCCACCAATCTTTAATGGTAGCAATTACCCCTACTGGAAGAATAGGATACAAGTGTTCTTCCGTGCTAAGGATTATGAGATCTGGAAGGTCATGAGTAAAGGTCCATTTGATTTACCTCTAGATGAGGAATTCTGGACAAAGGAGCACATCCGAAAGTTCACTCTGAATTGGGGTGCTATAAATGCTATACAGTGTATTCTCCATCCTGCAGAGTTCTCCAGAGTCTCCTCCTGTACCACCGCTAAGGAGATGTGGGACAAATTAGAGATCATCTATGAAGGGACATCTCAGGTTAGAGAGACTAAGGCGAACATGTTAGTCTCAAAGTATGAGGCTTTCAAAATGAAGCCTGGGGAGTCCATATCTGAAATGTACGCTCGGTTGAATGTGATTACGAACAGTTTGAGAAGTCTAGGAAAGGTCTACAGTGACCATGAAGTTGTTAGAAAGATTTTGAGGTCCCTGACACCCATATGGCACATGAAGGCCACTGTAGTTGAAGAATCTAGGGACCTAGCTAAGACCACTATGGATAAGCTTATTGGTTCTCTCATGACATATGAGTTGAACCTTAATAAAATTGATGAATCTGAGAAGAGAAGGAAGCCCCTAGCTCTTAAAGCAAATTCTAGCAAAGGGTCATCAAGTGAATATAGCTGTACTAGCTCTGAGGATGATAAGGATGAGTTTGCTATGTTTACCAGGAACTTCAAGAAATTTCTGAGGAAGGAAGGGAAAGGGCTGAGAAGAAAATATTTTTTTGGAAAGAGACAACCCAAACATAAATTTGCATCTACGAATAAAACTGATGCCATTGTTTGTTATAATTGCAGGAATGCAAGGCATCTCAAAGAAGACTGTCCTGAGCTCAAGGACAAATAGCCCATGTTGAAAAGTAAAAAGGGAAAAGCTATGATTAGCACCTGGAGCGACGAAGAAGAAGAGAGTCAGAGCAGCTCCTCTGACAGTGAAACAGAAGAAAAAATCTACCTGATGGCTGACGGCGATGATAAGGTAACTTCCCCTTTCGATAATTTTACACAGAATGAATGGGAAGATGCCTATGCTGAACTGTTAGAAAAATATGAAGACATGCGTAGGGAGAACAAACATTTAAAAAGGAAAGTAAATTCATTAGTCAATGATAGTTCCTTGTCTGATAAACTTACATGTCTGCAAACTGAAAATTCAGAACTGAAAAACTCCCTGAATGAAGATGAAGGTAGCATATGCATGATAAATGATTTGAAGATTGAAAATGAGAATTTACTAAAAACCATTGATGAACTTAAAATGAAAATTCATGAATTTCAAAAAGAAATAAAAATTGCTACTGAGAAGTATGAAGCTGTCAATGGTGTAAACAATGAGTTAAGAAAGTCAATAGAAAAATTAGAAAAAGAAAAGCAAGAGAAACAAAACTCCCTTGAAGGCATGGTACAAGGCACAGAAAATCTGAATGCTATCTTGGGCACTAAAAGTAATTTTAGAAAGGAAGGGTTGGGTTTCAACCCAACAAATAAGGTAGGGTTCGATGTGAGAACCACATCATTTGTGGCAAAAAAGAGGACATTTCAACCCCTGATATATATGACTCATGGAGAAAATCAGGATAAGAATACAACTAAAAACATTGAAAAAACTAAGCCCAAAGCCAAGGGCAAGGGCAAAGGGAATGTGGAAGTGTCTGAGGAATCATGTTCATACACTCCCACACATCAGACCAAAAGCCAGGGTAGGAGTCAGTCTGCCAAAGCTAAAGTGCAAGAAAATCCCAAAGCCAAAACTACCAAACTCCCTCAGAAGGGCCTAGGTAGAGGCACCCTTGGTAAAGGCTACTATCAGAATGTTCCTAATCATTTTACACACTACAACTCCTACTCCCAGCCAACTTGGAAAGGTCAGAGTCACATGAAGCCTATGCAGCATCTCCAGAACTATCATTCCACTCAGATGTATCGGTCTCATCCATGGAACTCCCATAGGCAGACTAGGCACACAAACTTCTAGAACCTGAATTCCTATGGCTATGTCAATGTCATGCCTAGACATGCTAAGGTCTACAGTGCACCCACTTTTCAAAATGCCCAGTGGACTAAGTTCTGGCAAAGAAACTCTCAGAATAATTTTAAAAAATTAAAAAAGGCCACATCTCAGAAACAGTCTTCGAATGATGAAAGTGTGAAGAAAAAGCAAAACAAACAGATTAAAAAGGAATCCACAACTGTCATGAAAAAGCCAAATCAAATGTGGATACCAAAACAAATTGTTTCTAGTATGCAAGAAATTAATGTTTTTCTGGGACCCAAGAAACTCTGGGTTCCAAATCACTCTACTTGATCCCCTTGCAGGTATGCCTGGCAGCCAGTCATAACAAGTGGTATCTGGATAGTGGCTATTCCAGGCACATGACTGGAGACAAAGTAAAATTTAGCATGTTGATAAAGAAAGATGCAGGTCATGTCACTTTTGGAGGTAACACTAAGGGTAAAATAATTGGCTCAGGAAAAGTTGGTAAGTGTTCCTCCTGCGTTATTGAAGAAGTTCCGTTAGTTGAAGGTTTAGCTTATAACCTTCTTAGCATTAGTCAAATATGTGACAAAGGTCATAAAGTTGTTTTTGATTCTCTTACATGCACCATCTTTGAACCAAATTTTGATTCGGTTAAATTTGTTGGTAAAAGAATCAATAACATCTATATGATTGATTTAGATGATGTAGCTCACTCTAATCTTTGTCTAAGTGTCAATAAAGATGACCTAGCCTACCTGTGGCATCGTAGATTAGGTCATGCTAGTTATGGTGTGCTTCATAAATTGCATAAGCACTGCATGGTTAAAGGACTCCCTGAAATTTCATTCAAG
Organism: Amorphophallus konjac; assembly: GCA_022559845.1. NCBI lineage: Eukaryota > Viridiplantae > Streptophyta > Magnoliopsida > Alismatales > Araceae > Amorphophallus > Amorphophallus konjac. Next base: position 159,761,550 of record CM040121.1, read on the forward strand.
AATGATAATAAAATCTGTGAAGCATGCACCAAGTGTAAACAGACTAGAAAATCATTTAAATCTAGATCTGAAAACCTGTCTTCAAAACCCTATGAGCTAATATGGATTTATTTGGACCCACTACATCGATTAGCTTATCAGGGAAAATATATGGTTTTGTTCTTGTTGTTGATGTTTCTAGATACACATGGGTCTTTTTCTTGTCTCATAAAAATGAAGCCTTTGAAGAATTTCAGGAGCTCTTTTACAAAATAAAATAGACAAATGAGCATTCTATCTTAAACATCTTGTCTGATCATGGTGGTGAGTTTGTCAACTCACATTTTGATAATTTTTGCAGGGAAAATGGAATTACACACAAGTTCTCCTCTCCAAGAACTCCAGAGCAGAATGGAGTAGTGGAAAGGAGAAACTGAACCCTAGTTGAAATGGCTCGGACCATGCTAGTGGAAGGGAACTTACCTAGAAAGTTTTGGGCAGAGGCTGTCAACACTTCATGTTATATAATTAATAGAGCTCTGGTAAGACCCAAAACTCAAATGACTCCCTATGAGATTCTCAAAGGTAAGAAACCCTCCCTAGCTCATTTCAAGGTCTTTGGCTGCAAATGTTTTATCCACATTAATTCAAAATGAGATCTTGATAAATTTGAACCAAAGAGTGAACTTGGAATATTTCTAGGTTATTCTTATCGGTCTAGAGCCTATAGGGTTTTTAATCTCAACTCGAACCTTGTTGAAGAATCTCCTCATGTTGTGTTTGATGAGTCTGCAATCAAAATTGAAATTGATTTATGTAGGGACAAAGCTGATGGAGAAATTTTAAAGACGAATGAAGATTCTGCTGAAGAAGCTGAAGCTGAAGGACCAAATACTCAGGGGGAGGTAAGTGGAAATCAAGGTAATGAAGTGACTAACATTAAATTTCTTAGAGACCATCCCCTTGAAAACATAATTGGCAATATGAATGAATCGACTAGAACTAGAGCAAACAAAAGAGTTGAAAATGAATTGAATTCCTTTGCTTTAGTATCTCAAATAGAACCCAAAAACATAGAAGGTGTCCTTCAGGATGAACACTGGATTAATGCCATGCATGATGAACAAAGTCAATTTGATAGGAACAATGTTTGGCATTTAGTTCCTAGGCCATCTCATGGCAACATAATAGGCACCAAGTGGGTTTTTTGGAACAAAACTGATGAGCAGGGTAATATAGTTAGAAATAAGGCTAGGCTAGTTGCTCAGGGGTACAACCAAGAGTTTGGCATTGACTTTGATGAGTATTTTGCCCATGTAGTAAGGCTAGAAGCTATTAGAATTCTTTTAGCTACTGCATGTAGTCTAGGAATAACTTTACGGCAGATAGATGTCAAATCTACTTTTCTAAATGGTGAAATAAAATAAGATGTTTTTGTCAAACAACCTCCTGGATTTGAATGTTTTGAATTTCCAGATCATATTTATAAACTTGACAAGGCTTTCTATGGGTTAAAGCAAGCTCTCCGAGCTTGGTATGATAGACTGAGTAAGTTCCTCTCCGAAAAAGGGATTTTCCAGAGGTAAGGTTGACCAGACCCTATTCACAAAGGTATGTGTCACGCCCCAAGCCTTTATGACAGCGGAAGACTCGCTTGTGAAACGTGAACAGCCGGCATGGTAAGTCTCTTACAAGTAAGAATGATCAGAGCGCAAGACAATCACACACATAAATGCAATTACACACTATTTTAATCAAACTCTAACTTATTTCATTGATAATCAATATTCAAATACAATAACTTTCAACTTCTTCCAATCTATCAGACTCAAGAAATAGAAAAGTTACATAAACTCAATCTAAACAATATAGACTTTCCTAAGTCTTCACTCTCATCTTTGACAATACTTTCATTCACTCTCGGACCCGCTACTTGTATAACCCGAATCCGAATTCAAATCACTTTCATCTCCTGAAAAGAATGGAAATAGGTAATGAGCACACTTGCCCAGTAGGTATCTTCGCATCAACATGAAGACATCATTAAAGTAATTAATATTTTAGCTCTAAAGAAATAAGGTAAAATCATTCGAATGCGATCAATCATGCGAATACCCAAAGTAACAAAGATGATCGTTTAAGATACAATGAGAACAAGTATGAACTAGCAAGAGTGTAACAAGAACATGTTATGGCCTTACAAGAATAAGAATGTAACAACAATGTACTAGCAAGCCACATAATCATCACTCCAGTATCTTTTACTTATGAGCAAGTGCTTCGTGAATTTCTGTGGAATATCAAGTAATGTACAAGAAAGTCATGTCGTGCCGTGGATCTTCACTTATTTATAGAGAAAGTACTCCCAGCATAATGCGACGCCAGTAGCATCATACCCCATGGTTTATAATAGTATGTTTCTGGCAATCAGCCTAGGGGACTAGCATAGAGCCCTTGAACATAATCAGTGCTCGATCGCATCTTCAAGTATAAATCAAGCTACTTCCACGCATGTAACAATAAAGTATGGCCAAGAATGTATAATTCAATAAGTTCATGATAACACTATTCAATGAATGAACGCTTCAATTTAATAATGCAAGAGTCAAGAATGACTTAAACAAGGTTATGCTTATGGAGATAAATCGGCAGCATAACGGTACATATCTTTAACTTTTATATCATTATATTAAGCCTCTTTGGATAATATGGTAAGTTCTAGATCATCAATAATCCATCTAGAAATTTTAGAACATCAACCCTTGGGTCAAACCTCGGGTTAAGCACTCAAATAATGTGACGGTCAAGGACTGGGCCGTTTCATGATGTGACGCTCCAATATTCAGCCGTTACATTAGTCTGAATCCAGAAATAGTAAAATAGACTTAGTGAAATGTGACTGTCTTATATTGGGCCGTTAGATGCTCCTGATGGTCCAGTATGTTGTGTCCCTGTGGTTTTGATGATGGTTTTGATGATTGGTTGTTGATGTGAGTCAATCAAATATTCAGTCATCTTGCTGCTCAGTTTAGATTAACATATTTGATGTTCAGTCATGTTACATGTTAAACTGATGCATAAAGCATTCATTGCTGTGGTTTTGATGATTGATTTGGTGTTGATGATGTGATGTTTTAATGATAGCAACATGAATGAGTCACCACCTTGTCATGAATATGTCTGACCTTTTCTGTGGGAGATTGCATAAGTGTGCCATGTCTGAATTGTGAAGAATGCATGTGTATGCTTGAGTCATGCTGTGATAAATTGGTTTGTGCTTGATTTCTGTCTGTGCATTGCTTCTCTACTGATTTGTTCATGCATTGTCTTAAGCTAAGTCTACACAGACCTTAGTGTCTCATGTAGCGTCTAAGGCAATGTCTACACATTGGCTAAGTGTGTACATCGCTTACTTTTCTTGAGGTCAAAGTCCATACATTGGACTGTTACTCACATCGCCTTCAGGCCTCCAAGTCTATACACTAGAGTCGTCAGCTGTGAGGACAGCAAGTCTGTTCACTGGCCCTCTTTCATGATAAACTTCAAAGTCTAAACATTCAACATTGGTCTTCCAAGTCTGTACAGCGTGAAGTCTACACTTTGGCACTGTAGTTCGCTCGTGCAAGTCTATACATTGGACTGTTCTTCAAAGTCTGTACATCAGAATGTACATCATCCTCGTGCATTTCTTGCTTTGAACAATGTCCGTGCATAGTCTGTTCACCTCGTGGTGTTTTCTCAATTGTGTCTTCACAGAACCTTGTGTATCTGGTCTTCATGTTGTTTCTCCTTACAATCCCGTAAAAACTTCGTGTCGTCTGAGCTTACAACACTCCGTGTTGAGTTCCATGCTTTACAAGAAAAAGCTGCTAAGAGGTAATACTTCGTGTGTCCGTACTGTTTCTGTCTTCGTGCTATTTTTCTCTTTAAACTTCGTGTCACTTACTGTTGTTCCTCGTGTTGTTTCTTTCTGGTCTCACTGCTTCATCACGTGTCGTGATAGCCGTGGCATCTTCTGTCTCCGTGTTGGTTTTCACTTCGTGTCAACTTCGTGTCGTTTTCACTTCGTGTCAACTTCGTCTAAAGTGTTGTTTTCACTTCTTGTTGTTTTCACTTCGTGTCAACTTCACTTCGTGTTGTTTCTTTGTATTCTGTCTTCCTGTTGGTCTTTCGTTTTAGACTTCGTGTCTTTCACGCTTTGACCACACTCCGTGTCGTTTCTCCTCTCACAACTTCGTGTCATGTTTCCACACTTCGTGTCGTTCATGTTTCGTAACCACACTTCGTGTTGGTTACTGTCGTTCTTGTGACTTTGTGTCGTGTCTCCCAGACCTCGTGTCGTTTTCACTCCGTGTCGATTTCAATTTTTGTCTTCGTGTTGATTTCAACCCGTGTCAATTATTGTTTCATCTTTGTGTTGCTTTCTGTGCCACCACCTTGTGTCGTTCTCTTCATTGTGTCTGTTCTGTCACAGTATACCTCGTGTCGTTTTCTCCTCACCTCGTGCCGTTCTTATCTGATCTCGTGTCATCTTCCTTGTTGTGTTAGCCTTGTTCATTGTATCTCGTTTCGTTCATTTCCTACCTCGTGAAGTAGTCACCCTGTGTTGACATTACATACCTCGTGCGCCTTAGCTTTAAATAAGCATACAGCGAACTCTGAATGATTAATGGTGTTAATCTCATTACAGGTCCGAGGAAGAACATTTCACACACCTGGGCTGCACGTGATCCAAGACAAGAGGAACAAATGCAATAAAGGCACGTGGCAGGAAGGTTCTGGATCGAGCGTGGGAGGCACACGCGTCTTGTGCCCTATCCACCTGCTGCTGATGCTATATAAGGAAGCCTTCGTCCACAGACGAAGGTTGATCGAGTTGGCAAGAATAAAAGCTCATACAGAAAGCCCCGATCCAGAAAAAGGAAGAGAAGAAAGAAAAGAAGAGAGCAGAGAAGAGAGTGAGAGCAGAAGAAGAAAAAGAGAGAGAGATAGTGCTCGTGTGAAAAGAGAAGAAAGAGTGAAGAAGAAGAAGAGCAGAAGGAGAAGAAGAGAAAGAGAGAGATAGAAGTGTGAGCCGAAGAGAATAGGGGAGCAGAGATCGAGAGAGTGAAAGAGAAGAAGAAGGAGAGAAGAGAAGAGGAAGAAAAACTTACCTGAAGATCTGTCTACTGGACCGTGGATCAAATCCAGGCCAGCCAGCTCCTGCGAGAGCCACATTTGGTTTTATCTTTTCAGCTTTCTGTTGCTGGTTTCGTTTTTCTTTTGATCTATTTACTTGCTATTTTTCCGATACTCTGTAGAGAGGTCGGGTTTCCTCCTGTTTGTTCAGGAGAAGGGAGATTGATATCTCCGGTTGCAAATAGCTGGGTGCTACTTGTGGGTTCCCTCCGGTTTGGAGGAAGGGAGATCTGATCTCCGGTTCTGGGCTTGTGGATTGCAAGTCCAGGGGTCCCTCCTGGTCTGGAGGAAGAGAGGTCTTCGACCTCTGGTTTGCTGGTGACTGGAAGTCACCGGTTGGTTCCCTCCGGTTTTGGAGGAAGGGAGGATTGGTCCTCCGGTTCTAGTCTTGTGGGTTGCAAGACTAGGTGTTCCCTCCGGTCTGGAGGAAGAGAGACTTGCGTCTCTGGTTTGCTAGTGACTGGTGTCACTAGTAGTTCCCTCCGGTTGGGAGGAAGAGGGGAGGTTGTTCCCCTGGTCAAGCTGTGTGGCAGCACCTGTTGCAGACTGAGTCTGTGGTTTCTAGCGTGAGCTAGTGGAAGCCACACTCGGGTTGAGTGTGGGGTGGATGTAGGTCTGCTGGACCGAACCACCTAAAAATCTATTGTGCAGTGGTGTGATTGTCTTTTTGTGCTTCCGCTAGGTGATTGTATAGGGGCGCTCCTTGTGTTTGCCTTCTGGTTGAGCAGAAGAGTTAATTAGTTTTCAGATTGACTAAATCTATCTGGTTAGCCCCCTAGTGACCTCACTTTGTGTTTGGTTGTTTCACTACTGCCATTCTGCCTTCAAGTATATTTGGTTTGCGAACGAGCATTTTTAGTAAGCGAAATTTTAACTGGGCGAAAAGGTTTTTAAGAGGAAATATTCATTCACCCCCCCTCTGAATACTTGCACCTAAGCTAACAGTTGGTATCAGAGCAGGTCTCTGATCTATCAGATCTAACAATCTGCAGAGGATCCTGCTGATTTGTTTGGTGCTTTTCAGAGTGTGCTTTCAGTGCTCGATATTTTATTTTATCGACTTGTGCATTGCTTTGCTCATCTGGTTACCTCTTACTTAAATGGGTCGACCTCCAGTTTATGACGGTTCTAACCTTGATAATTGGCTAGGAGGCCTATGTGTGTACGTAGATTCCATAGATCCCAAACTATGGAGCCTACTATCTAAAGGCCCACACAAACTGCCTCATGATGAGACCAAGTGGTCTAAAGAGGACAGTATAAAGAACCGTGACAATGTCATAATCCTTAACATCTTAAGAGCTGCAATCAATATTGATATGTACCCTTTTGCTCTCAGGTGCACATCTGGAAAGGAGATATATGACAGAGTCGTCTCTGCGCATAATCAGCAAGGTGATAGCTGCTTGATGGCCAACCGGGATGATGAAGATGAGATCTCATCTCAGGCAAGCTCTGAATCAGATGGATACTCCTTTGATGAATTGATAGTGACGTATGAAGATTTGTTCAAAGTACCCAAGAAATTAAAATCTGAAAATAGAAGGTTGAAAAAGAGATGTGAACAGATTAACTCCAAAGTTCTCTGTGAAAACTGTTAAAGATTAAAAACATCTTATGATATGTGCTTAGCTGATCTGAATATGAGTAAGGAACAAATCTCTTTATTGGAAAATAAAAATGAAGAATTGAGATTGCTAAATTCTGCCATGTCTGAGAGACTCTTAACGCTTGAAAAAGGGAAGAATTTAGTTGAAAATGAATGTGAGAGAGTGAGCACATTGATAGAAGAGATTGATAGCTACAAAGCCATTAATGTCTTACTTAATGAAAAGATCACAGATTCTGAAATTTCTTCTCTCAAAAATGAAATCACTGAACTAAACAATTCCCTGTTTAAGTCTCTTAAAAATAAAGAAAATCCAAAGGATGTTTCTAAGAAGAAAGTCTCTGATGGAGGCAGTAATCAGGAAAATAAGAAAACAAAGGAGAAAATAAAAGTTTTGAAAAAGAATGATAACGATCAGCATGCTAAGAAAGCTCAGGTCAAACATTCTAGTGTCAAAAATGTCAAATGCTTTTACTGTGGAAAGTTTGGCCATGAGATGGCTGATTGTTTTGTGATAAAGAAGGATGAATTGAAGTATGATAGAACTCATGCTAGGAAGCCTACTGTGAGTAAACCTTCTTCTGCTCACGCCAAAAGGCATCAATGTTTTTATTGTCATAAAATAGGTCATCTCATGCATGATTGTAGACAAATGAAATTAGATGATCTATATGCTGTTAGAATACATGATAAACTGTTCCATGCTAAAAATCATGCATCTCATAAAGAGAACACTCAATGTTCTCATTGTGGCAAATTGGGCCACATGGTTGAAAATTGCTGGCATGCTAAGGGAAGAACAATTAACTCCAAAACTGCTATAATCCCTGTAAAAAGGCATGCACTCTATAAGAATCTTGACAGAATGAATTCTTCATGTTTTAATTGTGGAAAACCTGGCCACAAAGCCTCTGAGTGCTGGGTGGCAGAGTTCAGAAAACAAAATGCCCATGCACATGAATATAATGCCTACAATAAGGTGCATAAAAGGAACTCAAATTCTGTTAGTTATCATGGTAAGTCTGGTCAATTTGGTTATTCCTTGTCCAGCTATAAGTTGATGGGCTATGTTGATAATTCTATTAAGAGATCAGTCAGAACACCTGTTAGGGCTCATACAGGACCCAAGGCAGCTTGGGTTCTTGCAAGATCATATTGATTGATATGTTGCAGGTGTGCCTTGGTAAGAGAAATAAAAGGGGTATTTTAGCCAAGGCACTCAAATGAAAGCCCCATGATTCAACTCTTCAGGTTAGTTCTGAACTTTATTTTAAAATTCCATTATCTGAAAATGTGAGCTTCATGTGATTTGCTTGATTAATTGTGGATGTTCTCTTCATGTCTAGCTGATCAGTCTGTATTCCAGACTCAGCTATTGAGTTTTACTTTGGATATAGCTGATGCTCTTCTGTTGCCATCTCCTGCCAATTGCTGAACTGAGTTTGAATGGTCTTTAGTGTATATAGTTGATGCACTATATAGACTTTGTGTCAATGCATGTGTTTTGTGTTGATGTATTGCATGCTTGTTGTTGAATGCATACTTGGACTGATTGTGTATAGACTGATTGTCATTGCATGTGTCTTATGTCTGCATACATTATTTGCATGACTGTCATTGATGCTGTTCAATGCATGTAGGACTGCTTTATGTCGCATTGTCTTACATAACCCTGGTATATCAAATGGTAAGCTACTAAAAGGCAGGGAAATCTGCCCGGAGGTTCCTACCATGTGTAAGATGGTCTTTGAGACCAGGTCCTCCGCCTAGTACCATGGGTCTAATTTTCATGTAGAACAGTGTATTACATCATACGTTGAAAAAAAAAATCTGAAAATTTAAAATGAAGATGATGCATTTGATAAATTCTCTCTCTGATTGAACAAAGCATGAATTCTTCTTGAGCATATTCTAAAATTATGAGCAGTTCATTAATTCTATTTCATGCACTTTGTCAGGGGGAGTTTGTCTAATGTTGCATAGTCTGCATGTAGAACAGTCTAATGCATAGCAATTCAATGTTGAGTCTTTGCATGTCCCTGCATGCATATAGTGCATTGCATCTCCCTGTATTGAAAATGCCAAAAAGAGAGTTTGAATGCATATTGTGAGGGGGAGTCAATGCATTGCATATAGGTTGTCAAATGCATACATTTGTCAGAATTCATAGCATATCCTCTCTTAGTGATTTTGTTGACAAACCTTGATCATATTCTGAAAAAAAAAAAAACTTTGTGCTTCACAATCTCTCTTAACAATTGGTATTTCTCCTATCAATTGGTATCACTTGGCTTCAGAATTCTATCAGTCCTTCATGAAGATTTCAATGGGCTATCTCGATCATAAATCTGAAAATTTTGAACTAGAAATCTTCCATTATACAGTTTTATGAATGTCTGAAATAACTCATGTGGTTTAAGTTTAATGTTCATGGAGTTTGACTTTAAAATCTCTTAAAAATATCTGAAGCATGTTTAATAAACCTTAACCATGTGTTTCATGCTATGTCTTGTGAAAAATTCTGAAATCTGCACTTTTGAATACATGACTTTAATTGGTTAAGTACATAAAACTATTATTGATTTGAAGCAAAAGAATTTGTCCGAATTATTTAAAGGGTAATATATGTCAGAGCAATGACATTGGTCACTGAGTAACACATGTCCAAAGGACTGTGTCATGAGGTGTCTTAGTTAACTCTGCAGAATAAATTTTATTGAAAATTTAGGCAGAGCAATGACATGCACACTGAGAAATACAACTCACTCATCCAGAAATGATTTCAAGTGTGTCATGATGTGTAAATGCTATCTCTGTTCATATATAGCATGACAGTTAGTCACACTAAGGGCTTAGGGATATTGGCCTCTAATCAAGGTATATCCTCTAGTTACAATGTGTGCACTGAACTAGAGTGCTCGTAAAATTTGTAGCATGGAAAATTGTTGAAAAAATTGAAATATCTGAATATTGATGCTAAAATCCAATTGTTACAACCCTAGATAAATTCATATGACTTCATAATTGCTTGTTTTCAATACTGGTGTATGTAATTCTGAAAGAAGTCAATAAATTTTGATTGTGTAAGAGAGAGGGAGATTTATCAAGATAAATATGAGGGCTTGGTTCACTTTTATTAAACCATGGTTTTAGATACCAATACAGAATTTTATCGATAAACTCTGCATACATCATGTTTAAACCATGCTGTTTAATAAATGTCATTCATAATCCCTTATGATAGAAGACTTTGAAAACTTATGCTTTAGATTTATGAGATTGATATCTCTTTGAAAATCTGGCTGATTTTCTTGTTTGGAGCATCCTTGAAAAATCTGTTAACTGAATTTCTTCTGCTCATGTCCTTGGCTCAATGACCTGAACTTCTCCTTGTCTGCCCCTGTGGTATCCTTCTCACTTATCTCATAAGAGTCCACTTATTGAGGGGGAGCTTCTATGTCATGCATCACTTGCATATCAATTGGCATCTCTTCAGGGGCAGCATTCCTTGTCATGCTGAATCATGTTCATATCATTTGTGACCTTGCATTCATATACTCAGGGGGGAGTATTGCATTTCTTGTTGCATCTGCATTTTTGCATTTAACCCTTCCCATCACTTTGATCTTCTCTAACTCATGCTTTCGCTGAAACTATTAAAGGAGGAGAATCATGTTCTTGCAAGGGGGAAAATTTGACTGAACTTTTATACATGCTATAATTTCTCAAATTATTTTTCTTTTTGATGAAGTCAAAGGGGGAGAATAATTTGAGTATTCAAAATGCCTCACATCATCAGAATGACTCAATGTATTGAAAGTGTTGCCATCATCAAAAAGGGGAGATTGTTGTGCCCCTGTGGTTTTGATGATGGTTTTGATGATTGGTTGTTGATGTGAGTCAATCAAATGTTCAGTCATCTTGCTGCTCAGTTTAGATTAACATATTTGATGTTCAGTCATGTTACATGTTAAACTGATGCATAAAGCATTCATTGCTGTGGTTTTGATGATTGATTTGGTGTTGATGATGTGATGTTTTAATGATAGCAACATGAATGAGTCACCACCTTGTCATGAATATGTCTGACCTTTTCTGTGGGAGATTGCATAAGTGTGCCATGTCTGAATTGTGAAGAATGCATGTGTATGCTTGAGTCATGCTGTGATAAATTGGTTTGTGCTTGATTTCTGTCTGTGCATTGCTTCTCTACTGATTTGTTCATGCATTGTCTTAAGCTAAGTCTACACAGACCTTAGTGTCTCATGTAGCGTCTAAGGCAATGTCTACACATTGGCTAAGTGTGTACATCGCTTACTTTTCTTGAGGTCAAAGTCCATACATTAGACTGTTACTCACATCGCCTTCAGGCCTCCAAGTCTATACACTGGAGTTGTCAGCTGTGAGGACAGCAAGTCTGTTCACTGGCCCTCTTTCATGATAAACTTCAAAGTCTACACATTCAACATTGGTCTTCCAAGTCTGTACAGCGTGAAGTCTACACTTTGGCACTGTAGTTCGCTCGTGCAAGTCTATACATTGGACTGTTCTTCAAAGTCTGTACATCAGACTGTACATCATCCTCGTGCATTTCTTGCTTTGAACAATGTCCGTGCATAGTCTGTTCACCTCGTGGTGTTTTCTCAATTGTGTCTTCACAGAACCTTGTGTATCTGGTCTTCATGTTGTTTCTCCTTACAATCCCGTAAAAACTTCGTGTCGTCTGAGCTTACAACACTCCGTGTTGAGTTCCATGCTTTACAAGAAAAAGCTGCTAAGAGGTAATACTTCGTGTGTCCGTACTGTTTCTGTCTTCGTGCTGTTTTTCTCTTTAAACTTCGTGTCACTTACTGTTGTTCCTCGTGTTGTTTCTTTCTGGTCCCACTGCTTCATCACGTGTCGTGATAGCCGTGGCATCTTCTGTCTCCGTGTTGGTTTTCACTTCGTGTCAACTTCGTGTCGTTTTCACTTCGTGTCAACTTCGTCTAAAGTGTTGTTTTCACTTCTTGTTGTTTTCACTTCGTGTCAACTTCACTTCGTGTTGTTTCTTTGTATTCTGTCTTCGTGTTGGTCTTTCGTTTTAGACTTCGTGTCTTTCACGCTTTGACCACACTCCGTGTCGTTTCTCCTCTCACAACTTCGTGTCATGTTTCCACACTTCGTGTCGTTCATGTTTCGTAACCACACTTCGTGTTGGTTACTGTCGTTCTTGTGACTTTGTGTCGTGTCTCCCAGACCTCGTGTCGTTTTCACTCCGTGTCGATTTCAGTTTTTGTCTTCGTGTTGATTTCAACCCGTGTCAATTACTGTTTCGTCTTTGTGTTGCTTTCTGTGCCACCACCTTGTGTCGTTCTCTTCATTGTGTCTGTTCTGTCACAGTATACCTCGTGTCGTTTTCTCCTCACCTCGTGCCGTTCTTATCTGATCTCGTGTCATCTTCCTTGTTGTGTTAGCCTTGTTCATTGTATCTCGTTTCGTTCATTTCCTACCTCGTGAAGTAGTCACCCTGTGTTGACATTACATACCTCGTGCGCCTTAGCTTTAAATAAGCATACAACGAACTCTGAATGATTAATGGTGTTAATCTCATTACAGGTCCGAGGAAGAACATTTCACACACCTGGGCTGCACGTGATCCAAGACAAGAGTAACAAATGCAATAAAGGCACGTGGCAGGAAGGTTTTGGATCGAGCGTGGGAGGCACACGCGTCTTGTGCCCTATCCACCTGCTGCTGATGCTATATAAGGAAGCCTTCGTCCACAGACGAAGGTTGATCGAGTTGGCAAGAAGAAAAGCTCATACAGAAAGCCCCGATCCAGAAAAAGGAAGAGAAGAAAGAAAAGAAGAGAGTAGAGAAGAGAGTGAGAGCAGAAGAAGAAAAAGAGAGAGAGATAGTGCTCGTGTGAAAAGAGAAGAAAGAGTGAAGAAGAAGAAGAGCAGAAGGAGAAGAAGAGAAAGAGAGAGATAGAAGTGTGAGCCGAAGAGAATAGGGGAGCAGAGATCGAGAGAGTGAAAGAGAAGAAGAAGGAGAGAAGAGAAGAGGAAGAAAAACTTACCTGAAGATCTGTCTACTAGACCGTGGATCAAATCCAGGCCAGCCAGCTCCTGCGAGAGCCACATTTGGTTTTATCTTTTCAGCTTTCTGTTGCTGGTTTCGTTTTTCTTTTGATCTATTTACTTGCTATTTTTCCGATACTCTGTAGAGAGGTCGGGTTTCCTCCTGTTTGTTCAGGAGAAGGGAGATTGATATCTCCGGTTGCAAATAGCTGGGTGCTACTTGTGGGTTCCCTCCGGTTTGGAGGAAGGGAGATCTGATCTCCGGTTCTGGGCTTGTGGATTGCAAGTCCAGGGGTCCCTCCTGGTCTGGAGGAAGAGAGGTCTTCGACCTCTGGTTTGCTGGTGACTGGAAGTCACCGGTTGGTTCCCTCCGGTTTTGGAGGAAGGGAGGATTGGTCCTCCGGTTCTAGTCTTGTGGGTTGCAAGACTAGGTGTTCCCTCCGGTCTGGAGGAAGAGAGACTTGCGTCTCTGGTTTGCTAGTGACTGGTGTCACTAGTAGTTCCCTCCGGTTGGGAGGAAGAGGGGAGGTTGTTCCCCTGGTCAAGCTGTGTGGCAGCACCTGTTGCAGACTGAGTCTGCGGTTTCTAGCGTGAGCTAGTGGAAGCCACACTCGGGTTGAGTGTGGGGTGGATGTAGGTCTGCTGGACCGAACCACCTAAAAATCTATTGTGCAGTGGTGTGATTGTCTTTTTGTGCTTCCGCTAGGTGATTGTATAGGGGCGCTCCTTGTGTTTGCCTTCTGGTTGAGCAGAAGAGTTAATTAGTTTTCAGATTGACTAAATCTATCTGGTTAGCCCCCTAGTGACCTCACTTTGTGTTTGGTTGTTTCACTACTGCCATTCTGCCTTCAAGTATATTTGGTTTGCGAACGAGCATTTTTAGTAAGCGAAATTTTAACTGGGCGAAAAGGTTTTTAAGAGGAAATATTCATTCACCCCCCCTCTGAATACTTGCACCTAAGCTAACACAGTATAGATCCGTTACATTGCTAGAACCAGAAACATCGATAGTGTAATCTACTAAATGTGCTTTAATGGTACAACCAACTCGGCGTCCTAGTGAGAATCCCAGGCTAGCGGAGAATTACGGAGGCCTTGAAACAGGATTTCCTAGTCCATTGGAAGGAATATCCAAAAGAGAGGTCCTCATGTCCAAGAATAATGTTCCTATAGTGCAAAGTGTGAACTAATAGACAACATACCGGAATATGTGCCATGTACTTAAAGAAAATGACTCTATTGATAGAGAGAATGTGTAACAATATGAAATCATGATAAAACTTCGTCAATACATTATTTAAAATCATGGAGTTAATACAAACTATAGTGCTTTGGCATGAACTTAACATATCCTTAAAATAATTCAAGATGCTTTTAACATGCGATACTTATCATGAACCAATTAATAAATTTAAAGTCATATCAATAGGTCAAAACTTAGATAACTAGACATATTTATAAGTTAATGTGACTGTCCTTCAATTCCGTCTACAATTACTTTGACGGTCGAGAATGGGGGCGTCACAGTGATTGTGACGATTTATCGTGGGACCGTTACAGTGTTGTAACGCATTGAGTCAGGGCCGTCAGAGATAAGAGAGAAATTTAAAAACAACAGAAGGTGTGACGACTTGTCGTAAGGTCGTTAGATCATTGTGACGGTCTTACCTTGATGCGTCAGATCGTCGGTTGGCAGAAAAGATAAAAAAAATCTAAAGTTTCAACTTACATCATGTCTGAAAATCATATATAAACTTCCACATGATAGAATGAAGGCTAACCTACTAGTATGCATGGGTTTTCTATGAATTTGACAAGAGAGTTTCTTTTTAACTTAGTTAGGGTTAAGAGTATACATGTATGCATGACCTACTAAAACATGAAATTCATGATCTATGATGCATGAAATCAATCAAAATCAGAGGGATTTTATCCCTAACAAGATGTTTTTTGCCAATCATGAGATGACCTACCTCTTAACTAGGTTTTAAGTTTCTAATTTGAGTCTGACCGTGCCCTAGTTCTCCTTTTCCAATGATTTTCCAGCAATTTTTCGCTGCTCTAACTCCACGACCTCTTGACCTAAAGATGTAAAATTTTGAGAGTAAAAAGATGAAACTAAGGTGAACAAAAATTTCTAAAGGATTGAACTCTAATTACCTCATTTAGACGTCCTAATCTCTTGATCTTCAGTGATCTTTTACTCTGAATTTTGGGCTGCTATGACTGAATCATCGACTTTAGAAGCTCCTATCTTCTTGGTTACTTGATCTCCTAGCACGAAATTTAGAGATCTATTAGACCTTAGTATTATAAACAAAATCTTCTAAAGAACTTACCCAAAATTGTGACTCCTTACCTTGTTTCTTCACGAGCAAAAGTAAGGGTTGCTCAGGTCAAAACTAGGTCCTATTTATAGGGTTTTGGCTAGGGTTTGAGGATTAGATCGATTCTAAAGTCCTTAATTTGCCAGAACCTGATCCCTAAGAGTCCCTAGTAACCTTACAAGTTCTCCCAATTAGGTCTCTTGTAGATAGGATCCCAAAGATCTAATCTTTCTACTCGTTCTTCCATTAACGAAACTATCAGGGTGTAACGCATCAGTCTAGGTGCGTTACGTGACTGTGGCGGTCGCACGATAGACCGCTACATCCAACGTGCATAGAATTCAATATAAATCAAACTCTTTTGTTAATTATCCATATTATTATCCATAAAAATTGTATTTTATCCTTAAAATACGTAAATAGGCTAAATAACCTTCTAGAATATGGGTCAAACTTAATGGGCTTGGTCTTTTAACCTATTGGGTTTCAATTATCAAAGCTAGATTAATTACTTATCATAAATTGGGCCTTATAATGATTTATTTAATCTAATATTCATTTATTAATCTATTTTGGGTCTTTAAAATTCCTAGAAAATAATTAAATATACTAAAAATAATTTATAAAATTCTGGGGCCTTACACCCTCCCCCACTTAAGAGAATTTGGTCCCCAAATTCAATACATGGATTATGGAGAGTGTACTTACAATTAAAATAGTTCTCGGAATCTTTTCCGCAAGGCTGCTTCGGTTTCCCATGTTGTTTCATATGGCCATATTTTCTTCCATTGAATCTTGACCATAAGAATAACTTTATTTCTTAGTTGACGCACTTCCCGTTCCAGAATCTTTATTGGCGTTTGCTCGTACGTCATATCCTTCTGAATCTCCAGATTGTCATAAGTTATAATATGGTCAGGATCATATACATACTTTTTCAACATAGAGACATGAAATACGTCATGAACTCCTACTAATTGTGGAGGTAAAGCCAGTTTGTAGGCCACTTCACCGACCCTTTCAAGAATTTGAAACGGGCCAATGAATCTTGGAGTTAGCTTGCCCTTAATGCCAAATCTTTGAATACCACGACCTGGAGAAACCTTGAGATACACATGGTCTCCTACTTGAAATTTCAAGTCGCGTCTTCGATTATCGGCATAAGATTTCTGCCTATCTTGCGCCATCTTTATTCTCTCTTGAATAAGCTTGATCTTCTCTGTAGAATCTTTGATAATATCAGGGCCTAGGAATTATCTTTTCCCTATTTCATTCCAACATATTGGTTATCGATAACTTTTTCCATATAGAGCTTCAAAATGTGCCATTTGTATGCTGGCCTGATAACTATTGTTATATGTAAATTTTACTAGAGACAAGTGATCATGCCAACTACCTCCAAAATCAATAACACAAGCCTTGAGCATGTCTTCTACCACTTGATTCGTTCTTTCTATCTGACCATCAGTTTGTGGATGAAAGGCTGTGCTAAAATTCAATCTAGTCCCTAGTGACTGTTGTAGACCCTTCCAAAACTATGATGTGAATCGAGGATCTCTATCAGATATAATAGTGACCGTGACACCATGTAATTTAACAATTTCCCTTATGTATAATGCTGCCAGGATATCCACAGACCATCGACTTTTGATTGGTATGAAATGTGCAGATTTAGTTAATCGGTCTATGATTACCCATATACCATCGTGTCCACCTCTTGTCTTAGGTAACCCCATAATGAAATCCATCCTTATACTCTCCCACTTCCATTCAGGAATATTCAAGGGATGCAGTTTACCTGCGGGTCTAAAATGCTCTGCCTTTACTTGTTAACAAGTGAGACAGCGAGACACGAAATCCGCTATTTCCCTCTTCATGTTGGGCCACCAGAAATTTCTTTTGAGATCCTGATACATTTTTGTACTACCTGGGTGAATGGTATACCTGGATTTATGTGCTTCTTCTAGAATCAATTTCTTCGTATCCTCATGATCCGGTACACATATTCGGTCTTTAAATAGCAATTTTCCATCCTTAATAGAAAAATACGGCCTTTGTTCAACATTGGCCTTGATCTCCAATAATATAAGATCATCATTTTGCAGCTTGACCAGATATTCTATTAATGTAGGTTGAGCTTGAATATTAGCTAGGAAACAATCTTCCTTCCTGTCAATACCTAAGTTCAACTGAGTAAATTGAGGAATAAGATTAGTCATACTAATCATGAGACTTGATAGCATACCCATTGGTTTTCTGCTGAGTGCATCTGCTATAGCATTAGCCTTGCCATGATGATATTGAATAGTAAGATCAAAGTCTTTGAGATATTCTAACCACCTCCTCTGCCTCATATTTAGCTCTTTTTGAGAAAATAAGTACTTCAAGCTTTTGTGGTCCGAGTAGACCGTAAACTTTTCTCCATAGAGATAATGACGCCAAATTTTCAAGGCAAAAATGACAGCTGCTAATTCCAAATCATGCACATGATAATTTTCCTCGTGATGCTTCAATTGTCTAGAAGAATAATAGATTACTTGTCCATTTTGCATGAGGACACACCCTAGGCCAATGCCAGATGCATCCGTATATACTTCGAATCCACCACCACCCATTGGTAGTGTTAGAATAGGAGCTGTAGTAAGATGATTTTTAAGAGTTTGGAAACTCTTTTCATATTCCTCTGACCAGACAAAAAGATTTTCTTTTCTCGTGAGTCTAGTTAAAGGAACTGCAATCTTTGAGAAATCCTTAATGAATTTTCTATAATAACTAGCTAGACCTAGAAAACTTCGTACTTCCGATACGGTCGTTGGCCGGCTCCAATTCTTAACAGCTTCTACCTTAGAAGAATCCACAACGATACCTTCTTTTGAAATAATGTGGCCTAGGAATGAAACTTCCTTGAGCCAGAATTCACACTTATTAAGCTTGGCATAAATTTTATGTTCTCTAAGTGTTTGCAAAGCTATCTTCAGATGTTCTTCATGTTCTTCCTTTGTCTTGGAATATATCAAGATGTCATCGATGAAGACGACGATGAATTGGTCTAGATATGGCTGGAAAACATTGTTCATAAGTTGCATAAATGCTGCTGGGACATTTGTTAACCCGAACGACATTACCACGAATTCATAGTGGCCATAACGACTTCAAAAAGTTGATTTATAAATATCTTCTTCTTTAATTCTAAGCTGATGATAACCTGATCTGAGGTCAATCTTGGAGAAATATTCTGCTCCCGAAAGCTGATCAAAGAGCTCATCAATACACGGCAACAGATACTTGTTTTTGATTATAAGTTGATTCAGTCGCCGGTAATCGATGCATAGCATGAAAGAACCATCCTTCTTTTTGACAAATAGAACCGACACACCCCAAGGGGATGTGCTAGGTCTGATAAAGCCCTTATCCAGTAGTTCCTGCAACTGCTTCTTTAGTTCTTTGAGTTCTGTGGGGGACATCCTGTAAGGGGCTATAGAAACAAGTGCTGCTGCTGGAATGAGTTTAATAGTAAAGTTTACTTCTCTCTCTGGTGGTAAACTGGGTAATTTGGATGGAAACACATCGGGGAACTCATTTACAATAGGAATGTCTGCTAAGATAATCTCCTTGGATTCGGTAACAATGACAGAAGCAAGAAAAGCTTCACATCCTTGCGAGATAAGTTTGCAAGCGTAAAGAGAAGATATGATAGTAGGATGCTTCTTGTACTTAATGTAAAGGAAAGAAAATCTTGGAAGATCGAGCTTTCAAAAGGATATAATCCTATTTCGACAATTGATATAAGCATCATGATCTACAAGCCAATCTACCCATAAAATGGCATCATAACCTTTCATGTCAAGGCATACTAAGTTTGCGGGGAGATTATGACCTTCTACTATCACTTTGCTATCAGGATAATAGTCGGTAAGCTTTATTCTCGAACCTAAGGGTGTGGTAATAGCGAGATCTGAAGGTAAGGGGACTGATGCAATTGATAATATTTTTGCAAAAGTAGTGGAGATAAAAGAATGAGAGGCACCAGTGTCAAATAGCATAAATGCAGGACGATAATAAATTTGAAGAGTACCTTCCATAAGTCCACCATCCTTGGGCGCTTCCTCTTATTCTAAGACGGCATTGAGGCGAGCCTGCCTCCTACGTCCTCCACCAGACGATTGGTCTTTCATAAGGGGGCAATCTGGCATGCGATGCTCCCTGCTTCCACAATGTAAACAAGTGCCGAGGCGCTTCCAGCATTCCTCAGTCGAATGGCCAAATTTTTCGTAAAACGTGCAAGCTGTAGTAACTTACTCCTTCTCTTCCTTGACTTTCTTTTGCTTATGGGAACTTCCACCATTCCCATTCCTGGATCTTTTCTTACTATCATGGCTTTTGTAGGGCTTCGTGATGTTGAACTTTTCTTTCTTATAACGCCGATCTGAGCGTCGGCTGGATTCTTCTCCTTTCCCTTTTAAATTTTTGACCTTCTCTAAGATCCTTTTGCATAAATATGCTCGTTGAACCATTTCCGCATAAGTACGGATGTTTTGGGTCCCGAGCTGCTGAATGAAACCGGGCCGTAACCCGTCCATGAACCGATTTGCCTTCAATAAATCGGTGCTGATAAGATGCGGTGCGTAAGGTGCAAGCCTTGAGAACTGCAGTTCATATTCGGCAATCGTCATCATTCCTTGCCGAATAGCGGCGAACTTCATAGCCTTTCTCTCTTTTATGTGCTCAGAAAAGTACTTGGCATGGAATAGGGTAAGAAAACCATCCCAGGTATGAGGGGCATCGGCCGGAGGTGCCGGAACCGACTTCCACCATGTGCGGGCATCTTTGTTGAGTTGAAAGGTTGCGAGACGCACCTTCTCTTGATCGGTGCATTGGATAACATCAAAGATATGATTCATTTAGTCTATCCAGTTCTCTACCTCGTCAGGATTAGAAGAACCAAAGAAACGCGGAGGGTTTAAGCTCCGAAAGTTGCGATGCAAATCACTAGCCCATGCTCCTGCGCCAGCTTGCGCTATGGTTTGTAATGCCTATGTAAGGCCAGCAATAGTTTGTTACATACCATTCCAATCTACGCGTTGAGCCATGGTAATAATAGGGTACCTGAGAGAAAAATAACAACTTGTTATTTCTCGTGAAACCGGAAGGAAAATCAATCTTAAAACTAAGTAACTATCTTATTCCGGGTTCTACCCAATTCTCACATGGGTGTGAAAATTTCTTCCTTACTTCATAGGTAGGGGTCCTTCAACCTTGGACTTATCTTATGACATGACTCTTCTTCCTAAGTCCTGAGACTTAGGCTCTGATACCAACTTAACTGTCACGCCCCGAGCCTTTATGATAGAGGAAGACTCGCTCGAGAAACGTGAACAGCCGGCATGGTAAGCCTCTTGCAAGCAAGAATGATCAGAGCGCAAGACAATCACACACATAAATGCAATTGCACACTATTTTAATCAAACTCTAACTTATTTCATTGATAATCAATATTCAAATACAATAACTTTCAACTTCTTCCAATCTATGAGACTCAAGAAATAGGAAAGTTACATAGACTCAATCTAAACAATATAGACTTTCCTAAGTCTTCACTCTCATCTTTGACAATACTTTCATTCGCTCTCGGACCCGCTACTTGTATAACCCGAATACGAATTCGAATCACTTTCATTTCATGAAAAGAATGGAAATAGGTAATGAGCACACTTGCCTAGTAGGTATCTTCGCATCAACATGAAGGCACCATTAAAGTAATTAACATTTTAGCTCTAAAGAAATAAGGTAAAATCATGCGAATGCGATCAATCATGCGAATACCCAAAGTAAGAAAGATGATCGTTTAAGATACAATGAGAGCAAGTATGAACTAGCAAGAGTGTAACAAGAACATGTTATGGCCTTACAAGAACAAGAATGTAACAAGAATGTACTAGCAAGCCACATAATCATCACTCCAATATCTTTTGCTTATGAGCAAGTACTTCATGAATTTCTGTGGAATATCAAGTCATGTACAAGAAAGCCATGTCGTGCCGTGGATCTTCACTTATTTCTAGAGAAAGTACTCCCAGCGTAATGCGACGCCAGTAGCATCATACCCCATGGTTTATAATAGTATGTTTCCGACAATCAGCCGAGGGGACTAGCATAGAGCCCTTGAACACAATCAGTACTCGATCGCATCTTCAAGTATAAATCAAGCTACTTCCACGTATGTAACAATAAAGTATGGCCAAGAATGTATAATTCAATAAGTTCATGATAACACTATTCAATGAATGAACGCTTCAATTTAATAATGCAAGAGTCAAGAATGACTTAAATAAGGTTATGCTTATGGAGATAAATCGGCAGCATAACGGTACATATCTTTAACTTTTATTTCATTATATTAAGCCTCTTTGGATAATATGGTAAGTTCTAGATCATCAATAATCTATCTAGAAACTTTAGAACATCAACCCTTGGGTCAAACCTCGGGTTAAGCACTCAAACAATGTGACAGTCAAGGACTGGGCCGTTTCATGATGTGACGCTCCAGTATTCAGCCGTTACATTAGTCTGAATCCAGAAATAGTAAAATAGACTTAGTGAAATGTGACGGTCTTATATTGGGCCGTTAGATGCTCCTGACGGTTCAGTATAGATCCGTTACATTGCTAGAACCAGAAACATCGATAGTGTAATCTACTAAATGGGCTTTAATGGTACAACCAACTCGGCGTCCTAGTGAGAATCCCAGGCTCGCGGAGAATTACGGAGGCCTTGAAACAAGATTTCCTAGTCTATTGGAAGGAATATCTAATAGAGAGGTCCTCATGTCCAAGAATAATGTTCCTATAGTGTAAAGTGTGAACTAATGGACAACATATCGGAATATGTGTCATGTACGTAAAGAAAATGACTCTTTTGATAGAGAGAATGTGTAACAATATGAAATCATGATAAAACTTCGTCAATAAATGATTCAAAATCATGGAGTTAATACAAACTATAGTGCTTTGACATGAACTTAACATATCCTAAAAATAATTCAAGATGCTTTTAACATGCGATACTTATCATGAACCAATTAATAAATTTAAAGTCATATCAACAGGTCAAAACTTAGATAACTAGGCATATTTATAAGTTAATGTGACTGTCCTTCAATTCCGTCTACAGTTACATTGACGGTCGAGAATGGGGTCACGGTGATTGTGACAGTTTATCGTGGGACCGTTACAGTGTTGTAACGCACTGAGTCTGGGCCGTCAGAGATAACAGAGAAATTTAAAAACAATAGAAGGTGTGACGGCTTGTCGTAAGGTCGTTAGATCATTGTGACTGTCTTACCTTGATGCGTCAGATCGTCTGCTGGCGGAAAAGATAAAAAAAATCTAAGGTTTCAACTTACATCATGTCTGGAAATCATATATAAACTTCCACATGATAGAGTGAAGGCTAACCTACTAGTATGCATGGGTTTTCTGTGAATTTGACAAGAGAGTTCCTTTTTAACTTAGTTAGGGTTAAGAGTATACATGTATGCATGACCTACTAAAACATGAAATTCATGATCTATGATGCATGAAATCAATCAAAACCAGAGGGCTTTTATCCCTAACAAGATAATTTTTGCCAATCATGAGATGACCTACCTCTTAACTAGGTTTTAAGTTTCTAATTTGAGTCTAAAAACCGTGCCCTAGTTCTCCTTTTCCAGTGATTTTCCAGCAATTTTTCGCTGCTCTAACTCCACGACCTCTTGACCTAAAGATGTAAAATTTTGAGAGTAAAAAGATGAAACTAAGGTGAACAAAAATTTCTAAAGGATTGAACTCTAATTACCTCATTTAGACGTCCTAATCTCTTGATCTTCAGTGATCTTTTACTCTGAATTTTGGGCTACTATGACTGAATCATCGACTTTAGAAGCTCCTATCTTCTTGGTTACTTGATCTCCTAGCACGAAATTTAGAGATCTATTAGACCTTAGTATTATAAAAAAAATCTTCTAAAGAACTTACCCGAAATTGTGACTCCTTACCTTGTTTCTTCACGAGCAAAGTAAGGGTTGATCAGGTCAAAACTAGGTCCTATTTATAGGGTTTTGGCTAGGGTTTGAGGATTAGATCGATTCTAGAGTCCTTAATTTGCCAGAACCTGATCCCTAAGTGTCCCTAGTAACCTTACAAGTTCTCCCAATTAGGCCTCTTGTAGATAGGATCCTAAAGATCTAATCTTTCTACTCGTTCTTCCATTCATGAAACTATCAGGGTGTAACACATCAGTCTAGGTGCATTACATGACTGTGGTAGTCGCACGATAGACCACTACATCCAACACGCACAGAATTCAACATAAATCAAACTATTTTGTTAATTATCCATATTATTATCCATAAAAATGGTATTTTATCCTTAAAATACGTAAATAGGCTAAATAACCTTCTAGAATATGGGTCAAACTTAATGGGCTTGGTCTTTTAACCTATTGGGTTTCAATTATCAAAGCTAGATTAATTACTTATCATAAATTGGGCCTTATAATGATTTATTTAATCTAATATTCATTTATTAATCTATTTTGGGTCTTTAAAATTCCCAGAAAATAATTAAATATACCAAAAACAATTTATAAAATTCTGGGGCCTTACAGTATGTGAGAAAGAAATTCTGATTATTCAAATTTATCCATGTGTGAGGAATTCTCAGCCTTAATGACCAGTGAGTTTGAAATGAGCTCAATGGGAGAGCTATAATTATTTCTTGGACTGCAGATCTGTCAGACCAAAGAAGGAACCTTCATAACCTAGGAGAAGTACATCAATGACTTATTGAAGAAACTCAAGATGGAAAATCTCAAAGCTATAACTGCACCAATGGGGACATCTACAAGTTTTGATTCTGATCCGGCAGGTAAAATGGTAGATCCCAAGCTTTACAGAGGTATGATCGGATCCTTGCTCTACCTTACTGCATGTCGTCCTGATATTCAATTTTCAGTATGTTTGTGCGCTAGATTTCAAGCATGTCCTAAAGAATCTCATTTAATAGTTGTGAAACGGATTTTTAGGTATCTGTCTAGAACCCTAGACATAGGCTTATGGTATCCTACTGGGTGTGAGCTAGACCTTGTAGCTTACACTGATGCAGATTATGCCGGGTGTAGGATTGATAGGAAGAGTACTAGTGGATATTGTCAATTTCTTGGTGGGTGTCTAGTGTCTTGGGCGTCCAAGAAAGAACATACAATAGCCTTATCCACTACCGAGGTAGAGTATGTGGTTGCAAGAAACTGTGCTGCCTAAGTCCTCTAGATAAAACACCAGTTAATTGACTATCTTATCTACCTCAGTTGCATCATAATCTTTTGTGATAACACTAGTGCTATTTCCTTTATCAAAAATCCGGTTTACCACTCTAGGATAAAACACATTGAAATCAAACACCACTGGAGAGGAGAAATCTCACCGCCCGTACGGAGAGGCCAAACGAGGTCCGAACCGGACCGAACAAGGCTCAACTCCTCGAAGTGGCAGCCCCCGGGCCCACTTATTATGAAGCCCAAAAATTCACTCGGTACAAGCGCTTCCTAGGTGACCTTCGGGTTGGGAAGTCTGAGCATCAGTCGATCAGGAAAGCTCCCTTGGAGCCCCCTATTCCTTGTCCCGACCCAGCACTTATCCCTCGGGAGACCACTCCTGAACAAGTACCATTCGCTCGGGCTCACTGATGGAAGCTTAATGATTCGGCCGTTGCGAATCCTTTAATGGCAGGAAGCTCAAGGGGACAAGAGAAACCAAGAGTCCGCGCGCTGTAAGGAGCCCGCATGAAGGACGTAACCCCCCTGGAACCCCTCCGCTTACAGGGATCAATTCACACAACTGGCCACTATTTAAACAGGACATGCCCAACTGCGACGAGAGAGCTGAAGTAAGCTTAAGCACGCCTAAGTAAGCCTGAGTAGGAACCACTTCACCTTTTGGTGGAGAGGAGTCTCGCGCTCCCACTTTCCTCCCAATTCTCCTCTTCGCATCTGTGCTCTACTATCTGTGCTGACTTAAGCATCGGAGGGTCTTCCTCGGGGATCTATCCTTGGGCATCTCTGACTTATTTCCCTTCTTACAGTTTATACTTCAAGGGTACGTGGTCATCTTCCTCCCCGCTCAGGAGCAGCGCGAGATCGCCCCTCTTCATCTGGCACCGTCTGTGGGAAATGCACAAAGAGCCATCATGGTGTGAAGAAGTTCTCACCGGAGGATTGCCATCGATACGGGAAAAGCTCTGGCAATAGAGGAAGGCGCACCTTCCCTCCCCACGGAGCATTCCCCGTCCGACAACCAAGACAACGAGCTACCTCCATCGGTGGTGGGGGAACAGCTTCCCGGCGGGAGCACCGACGCCCTCCAAACCCTCAACACAAAACTGGATGTCCTCGTGGATCTCATGAGGGCCCAGGTGATCAGGGAGGAGAAGTCACAGCTCCCCAGGAAAAGTCCCCCACCTAGAGATACCTCCCAGCACACTGCTGGAGGCCGTTTCACCCTCCGGGGGCAGCAACTCATTAGCAATCCGTCAGGAGGACCATCACACTCCCCTCCCCCGGAGCAAGAAGCCTCCTCAACCCCGAGGAGGGAGAAGATCGGATCACGCCGACTGTTTCTAGATGCCGAGGCCCCTGAGAAGCGTCGGGGTAGCGTGCAAGCGTGCACCCCCAGCCCCTTGGGACACTGACAACCGGAACTCTCTCTCCGGCTGCGAGACTTCGAGAGGCATTTCGTAGAGCAAGAGCGCGCTCTCCGTGTCTTGCAGAAGACCTCTCCTGTGGAGGATGAGGAGCGATCCCCGTTCTTCAACTACATCCTGAAGGTAGAGATATCTCCCAGAATCTCACTTCTGACCTTCAAGTTGTACGATGGCCAGGGAGACCCGGCCAACCATTACGACAGCTTCGACGCCCTGATGACCTTGCACGGGGCTTCCGATGTGATCAAGTGCCGAGCATTCGTGACCACTCTGGTTCAGGGCGCTCAGGCTTGGTTCAGAGCCCTCGCCCCCGGCAGCATCCACAACTTCAAGCAATTCGGGCGAGTATTCAAAGAAAGCTTCGCCGGCAGCGGTCCGCCCCAATCGGTGGCAGGATTACTGGCCCTCAAACAGGAACAGGGGGAGAAGTTAATGGCTTATATCAACCGATTCAAATCGGAAGCCCTTCGCATCCCCCGCCTGGATGTGGCCTCTGCTATCACCGCCTTGACCGGGGGCACCCGTGACGAGAACCTACGGCGCGAGCTAGTACTTCATCTCCCTACCTCCCTCTCTGAGCTAGTGACCTTGGCTCTGCGTCATGCCGAGTGCGAAGAAGTACTCAGCGCCTGCCGAGGCACAACCGGCTCGGGTCGAGAGGGGGACAAGAAGAGATCGTCCAAGCAAGGGACGGGACAAGGAAAGAGGCGGAAGTAGGACGGAGATCGAAAAGAGCTGCCCCAGAAGTACGCGCGGTATACCCCACTTTCCACCCCCGTCTACGAGATCTATGAAGACATCAAAGGCTCGGGTCTCTTCAACCAACCTGAGCCTATGAAGACCAAGCACCACAATCGCCGCAAGCACTGCCTATTCCATAGCGACCACGGGCATCACAACAGCGATTGCCATCAATTTCAAGATGAGATTGAGTGCCTCATCCGCCAGGGGCACCTATCTCGGTATGTGTCCGGGCAAAAGGAAGACTGAGGCGCCGCTGAAGAGATTGATAATGCCCCCCGCGGAGTCCACATCAACGTCATCGCGGGCAGGATGGCATCAGGCGGAGATAGCAACAGAGGAAGAAAGCGTCACGCCGAGCAGGCGAGCCGAGCCTCTGCTGAGGCACCTGTGGCCCCGCAGGCTAGCGAACCACATGCCCTGGTATTTTCTGACCAGGACTTGGAAGGGCTAACCACCCCGCACGATGACGCTCTTGTCATATCGGCTACGATAAACCATTGTAATGTGGACAGAATCTTAGTCGACAATGGTAGTGCCCCTGATGTATTGTCCTATGAATGTTTCCTTAAAATGGGAGAGAATCCATCTAAACTCTACCCGATCCGAACCCCCCTCTGTGGGTTCAACAGCCAGGCTACTTATCTATAGGGAGCACTGAGTATGCCTATTACTATCGGCACCCCACCCAAAACCGTTACGGTTATGGTAGACTTCATCGTGATTATGGGGATGACGGCATACAACGCCATCTTCGGCCGAGGCATTCTCAGCCGAATGAAAGCGGTGCCCTCTACCTTTCACCAAAAGATGAAGTTCTCGACCAAATATGGTGTGGGGGAAGTTCGAGGTAACCAGACATTGGCTAGATGGTGCTATATAGTCTCGGTTGACGCCACTAGGCCGGAAGGGAAGAATAAAGGGATAAAGGGAGCCGAGGAGGGACCTACAACATCTAAGCCTGGCGGTGAGTTGCTAACGGTCTTCCTTAACGGTGAACCGACCCTAGGAGTAAAGATTGGGGCCGAGCTCCCACCTGAGGAACAAGAAAAATATAAAGATTTCCTTGCGCAGTGCATCCGAGTCTTTGCATGGCCTGATAAGCACCTTCCCCGGGATCCCGGGAGACGTGGTGATGCACAAGCTCAACCTCGACCCGACAGCAAAGCTTGTACAATAGCGCAGGAGAAAGCACGCCCCAGAGAAGCAAGCGGCCATCAAAGAGCAAGTCATCAAGGGGCAAAAGACCGGCCTCTTTTGCCTGGTTCTGTACCCTACATGGCTCACCAACGTCGTCCTGGTACCAAAGGTTTCTAGGAAATGGCAGGTGTGCGTGGATTTCACCGATCTTAACCAAGCTACCTCGAAGGATTGCTATCCGTTACCGAGCATCAATCAAATAGTCGATTCAACCTCTGGCAACGAGCTTCTCAGCTTCCTGGATGCCTACTCCGGCTACCATCAGATCAGGATGGACCTGGAGGACATCGAGAAGACCGCCTTCATCACTGACTTCGGCGTACACTACTACACCCGGATGCCATTTGGATTAAAGAACGCCGGAGCAACATATCAGAGACTGATCAACCGTATTTTTGAAGGGCAGCTCGGTCGGAACGTTGAGGCCTATATTGATGACATGCTCTTCAAAATGCCCAAGGCCGAAGACCACCTCGCCGACTTAGCCGAGACCTTCGACACCCTTCTGAAGAACAACATGAAGCTCAATCCTGCCAAGTGCACCTTCGGAGTCAGATCCGGGAAGTTCCTTGGCTTTCTGGTAACTTAGCGTGGAATTGAGGCCAACCCCGACAAGGTTCGGGCCATCCTGAACATGCGGCCACCCACCTGCATCAAGGATGTCCAGCGCCTTAGGGGGCGCATTGCTGCGCTCAACCATTTCCTGTCTCGGGCGATCGAACGTTGCCTACCCTTCTTCAAATTATTGAGGGGACCCAAAATGGCATCTGCTACGTTTGCCTGGGATGAGGAATGTTAGAAGGCATTCACCGAACTCAAGGAATTCTTGGCCTCGCCCCCGGTGCTGTCCAAGCCAGTCCAAGGCGAAGCTCTACACCTCTACCTCTCGACAGCCCCTTCTACTGTAAGCTCGGTCCTAGTCAGGAATGACGCAGGAGTCGAGAGACCCGTTTACTACGCCAGCAAGGTGCTTAATGAGGCCAAAAGAAGGTACCCCGCAACCGAGAAACTCGTGCTAGCGTTGGTTACCTCGGCCAAGCGCCTCCGACCCTACTTCCAAGGGCACTCCATCGTCGTATTGACCAGCGAACCCCTGAAGAAGATTCCCTTTCACCCTGAAGCCTCGGGACGCCTCATCAAGTGGGCCATCATGCTAGGGGCCTACGATATCTTGTATCGACCCCGCTCGACCATTAAAGGAGAAGGCTCTCGTAGACTTCATCGCTGATACCACGGTCCCAATTGAGGAAGCACTTTCACCAGCGACCGGGCCTACCTGGGATCTGTTCGTCGACGGATCCTCCAATTCGACAGGAAGCGGCACCGGTATTCTCCTCAAGTCCCCCGAAGGAGTGGAGCTGTAGTACGCCCTAAAGTTCAACTTCCAGGAGTCCAATAACGCCTCCGAGTATGAAGCCGTTATCTCGGGAGCCAGGATGGCTCCAAGACTGGGGGCCGAACGAGTCAGGATCCACACTGACTCCCAGCTGGTCGCTAGCCAAGTCAATGGTGAATACGAAGCTCGGGAAGGACAAATGGTCAAGTACCTCCAGGCGGTCAAGAGGATGGCCCAACTCTTCGAGAGCTTTGAGGTAGTCCGAATAACTCGAGAGGAAAACTCCCGAGCGGACGCCCTCTCTCGACTGGCCTCCTCGTCCGACCCTACAAGTACATGATCGGTCCTCCTCGAAGATCTTGGGCAACCGAGCATCGAATCCGAGCTTATGACTATTGACCCGGCACCCTCAAGCGACTGGCGGACCCCCTACATGTCCTGGCTCCGGGATACTCAAGAGCCCACCGATTCTCGGAAGGCTCGGAAGCTCAAGTACCAAGCTCGGCATTTCATCATGCTAGATGGTGCCTTGTACCGAAGATCTTTCTCCGGTCCCCTCCTCAAGTGCATCAGCACCGACGAAGCAAGCCGAGCGATTCAGTACGTACACTAAGGCATCTACGGAGCGCACCAGGGAGGAAGATCACTCGCCAAGATCCTGCTACGGCAGGGTTACTGGTGGCCCACTCTCCAGCGCGAATGCTCAACCTATGTGCAGAAGTGCGATCGATGCCAGTGTTTCGGCCACCTGATTCATCAGCCCGCTGCAGAGCTCATCACCCTTGCCGAGCCATACCCTTTCGCTCGTTGGGGGATCGTTCTGGGGCCGTTCCCTACGGCTCAAACTCAGAAGAAGTTCATCGTCGTCGCCATCGACTATTTCATCAAATGGATCGAGGCGAAGCCACCACCAGGATCATCGAATCAGTCGTATGGAGTTTTATTTGGAAATCAATCATCTGTCGCTATGGTGTCCCCCGAGTGATCGTGAACGATAACGGTCGACAGTTTGATTCTCATTATTTCAGAGACAGATGTACCGACCTAAACATTCGCAACCACTTCACTTCGTAGCCCACCCTCAGGCTAACGGATTGGTCGAGAATGCCAATAGGACTATCTTAAAAGGCATCAAAACTAGGCTCGGCAAAGCCAAGAGAAGCTGGCTCAAGGAATTACCAAGCGTACTATGGTCACACCGAACTACTCCGAGAACGGCTACTGGTGAAACACCTTTTTAGCTGGTGTATGGCACGGAAGCTGTAATTCCATTGGAGGTCAGAAATCCCTCTCTCCGAGTCGTCCACTTCGAGCCTGAGGTAAACGAGCAGAAATTGCGAGATAACCTCAACTTAGCAGACGAGATCTGAGAGAATGCAAGGATCCGAGCAACGGAATACCAACGGCTCATCACTCGATACTACAACAGCAGAGTCTGAGACAAACCCTTCCAGCCAGGAGACTTCATCCTGAGGAAGGCCAAAGCATCTCGACCACTAGAGGCGGCAGGGAAGCTGGCCTCTACCTGGGAAGGTCCCTACCGAGTGGTTGAGAAGCTCGGGAAAGGAGCATACCGATTGTCCACCATGGAAGGAACACCCGTCCCTCGGACATGGAACGCAACAAATCTTCACAAGTTCTACTTTTGAACATTTGGCAAGCATACACATGTAAGCGAAATAGAATAATCACCATTCTTCTCTTCTTATTAAACTTTGATGTAAATCAAGAAGGCCGTAACTGATATAGTATACATGTACAAAAAATTACATCCCCTGGTACTATAACGCGAGCAAAATGCTCGGCCGACCCAGTAGGCGCTCCCACGTCCAACCACTGACTCTGCCTCGTGTAGAAACTGGCTCGGATAAGGGATCGCCGGCTTCGTTGGTTTGAGAAAGCTCGGAGGAAAAAGAAGAAGAGAGGAAGGAATACAAGTGAAGGTCTCCTCTCTGCCAACTCTTTGGAAGGCAGAGAGTGCAGGCACCCTCCGAAGAGTGAAAGGGGAAAGAGAAAAAGAAAACAGCAGAGATAGACGAGGAGGTAGGGGAAGGCCCGGAAAGGAGGGAGCTTAATTGGCTCCCCCCTCCCCTCAGAATGACATTGGCAGGTCCGGAAGAGGAGGGCGGTACGACGAACCCTCTTCCCGAGTGATCTCCGACTGACGAACCCTCTTCCAGAGCAAAACAACAGGAGCTTCCCTCCTACCACCATCTGCATCATCATCTTCTGAAACGCCTTCCATGCCCCGCCAAGACTTACAACACAATGCTTCACGGAAGGGAAAAACCACCAGGAACGGCCTTAACCGATGACAGGAAAAGGAGACACCCCTCGGACCTTTTATAGGCCAAAGGGGAAGCTGATCGCTTTAAATGACTCTCCCCAAAACACGCTACCAAGGCTTTCCCTGGGTTGGTTACCTCATTTCTTGATATTCCCCCAAAGGGACGCGCGAAGCAGCAAGTCATTAAGGGCAATATGGAAAAATGGAAAGGTGCCAACGCCATGTTAGTTATTTGACAGATCGGCACGCGCAAAATATGCAGAAAATCGGCACCTTCTTCAACAACTGCGGATACGGTAGTCAAATCGCACCAAAAGTGGTAAGAAATAGTCAATTCAACATTTAATACTGCCGCTATTAGAGTTTCCAAAATAGCCACACACGGCTACATATGGACAAGAAAGAAAAAAGAAAAGAGCCATTATATCAGGCCTCGGGCCCATCTCCGAGCTCAGCAGACAAGGCTTCTTCGGCACCAGACGATCTGCCCCCAATGTTCTCGACGACGGCCGACCCAGACACTGACCCCACCTATATGGGAACTGTCTCGGCCGTGTGCCCTCCTGAGGATGCTGGAGTTGGCGGTCGCTCGGACGAGGCCGAACCCACCTCTTCACTCGACGTGTAGTGGGAAGAGTCAGTGGAGCCCCACTCCGAGTCATAGCGTTGACCGGAAGGAAAAACAAGCGTAGACGACTGGGCCTCTGCCTCTAGGATGGCCCGATCGTAGCCTTGGGAGAAGCCCTTCTGGAGCCCCCGTCGATAGCCTGACTCGTAGTAAGGAAAGGCCTCCTGCTGCAAAGCTGCCTGGTAAGCCTCCGAGCACTTATGTTGCTCGAGCGCTTCCTTCCCAGCCAACTCCGCCTTCCTCTCGAGCTCAGCTATCCGCTGCTCAGACTCAGACAACCTTCTCCCAGTCTTGGACAGCCTTCGCTCGGCCTCGACCCACGAATACTCAACCGCCCGAACTCGATCCTCAAGCCCCTCTCGCTCGGCCCTCCATTAGTCATCTCGTTCGACCTGGTTTCTGCACTCCGACTCCAGGAGCTCACTCTTCCGGTTGACCATGCGACGAGCCTGGGCCAGCTGCTCTGCCAAAGACCGAGCCTCCGCTTGGCTCGACTGCGCCATCGCTCAAAGTGGGGCCATCTCCGGGTGAAGGTCCCCAAGGTCGAGGGTCAGACGCTCGACCTTCCGATCAAGCGCACCGCGGGTCCACGAGAGAGTCTCCCGCTCGGACTACACCCGAGCATACACATCCATAGCTTCAGCCCCCAGCTGGGCCAAAATCAGCCCTCCCTCCATAATCTGCTCAAACAGCGAAGAGGGGGGACCCTTCCGGACTTTTTCCCGCAAGTCTCGAGAAGCTAAAGAATGGCACGCCCGGTATAGAGGAGCCCGGACACTGAAGGTGCTGGTAGAAGGAGGGGAAGCTCTCACCAGAGCGGCCGGGATCGGGGCATCTCCCCCGGGCAACCCCATCTCGAAGTCCCCACCAGTCGGCTATACGTGAGCACCCCCGCCGTGTACCTCCCCAGTTTCGATCGGCTGTGATCGGATCGCCTCCTCCTGCGACCCTCCAGCCTCGACCTGCTGGGGGCAGACCCCCTCATCTGGCGGCCCCTCCGCTGCGCTTGGCATTTCTGCATCGGCAGCGACCCCTCCTTCGTCGGCCCCCTCTTGCTCAGTAGAGGGGAGAGCCGACAGGGAATCTCCTCCGAACACACGGATGACCTCCTCCTTCCTCGCCAGTTTCTTCTCAGCAGAGTGAGCCTGCATTGAAGACTGCAACAACTTGGCCACGAGATCCTTACGCTTGACCCCCCGGCGCTCGAAAACATCATCCCGAGCCACTCGCTTGCCCTTGTCCCGGGTGCGGGACGAGCCCTCTGAAGCTTGAAGATCGTCGGGAGCCGGCGCCTCGTCCAAATCGATGATCTCCAACTCAGCTGATGATGCCTCCTCCTCAATCGCTCGCCTCGTGTCTGAACCACAGAAAGCAAACTAAGAGCAGGAAGATCCCAACTCTGCAAGAAGGAAGACCAAGTTCCTGAACCCCTTACCTTTCGGCGACATCACTCGAGCAAGGTAGCCCTCAATGTTGGAAGAAGTCACAAAATCAGCAGTCTCCTGGCGATTCTGCTGAAGGATAGCAGCCTCCTCTTCCACCTCCAGAGAAAACACGGTCTGCTTCAGAGGAATGTTCGGGTGAAAATTGGGCACCGTCAGGAAATCCCAGGCTATGCCAACTGTCAACGGGCCCACCCAGAAATATTGGGTCTTCCACCCTTTGTGAGAAGAATCCTTCCCAGAGAGGGACACACAACTCCTTCCTCGCCTCGCCTGAATATAGAAGAAGCCTCTCCCCGCATGAGCATGCTCCTTTAACTCAAAGAAGTAATGGAAAAGATCCTACGAGGCGCGCACCCCACACTGTCCGCAAAGGAAAATGAAGGAGAAGATGAAGGTATAAGAGTTGGAGATCAGCTGGACAGGAGCCAGCCGGTAGAACCGAAGCAACTCGACAACAAAGGGATGAAGGGGCAGACGAAAGCCACACTTCCAGGCCAGAAGAAAGGAGCAAAAGAGGCCAGAACGAGTGGACATGCTAAACTCATGAGGCTCAGGCACCAGGAACTGGAACCGCCAAGGCAGCCCGTAGCGACTCTCCAGCCACTCCACCTCCACCTCCCCCAGATCGCTGCAGAACGGCTCCGACGGCGTCAAGAAAACTCTAGGGGTCCGTTCTCTCTACCGCCCCTCAGCCTCAGAATGATGGTCCGCCATGAGACAGAGAGAAGAAGAAGGGGAAAGCTCTAAGCCAGAGAACTTTAGAGAATAAAGGGAGCTTACGAATCACCGCCTCAGGAAGCTCTTCTGGCTCCGACGGCTACAACGATTCTCCGCTCTTCCGAAACTACTCTCACAGCGCGGGAGCCTCCCTCAGATATAACAACAAAGAGAGGCAAAACCCTAAAACCCCATAGATAAAGGGAGGCAAAATGCCTAAAAAGCCTGACGGGAGGCGGCGCGGCGTCCGATCTCCCGAGGAGGGGCCTCCTCTTACTCATCATAACGGGCATATTTTCAAGGTGAGCTACGTCACGTGGCCCCTACCAAAGAGATATCTTTACCCAACCAGTGCCACAACAGTCCAGCCCAATTGCTACCCTTTCGAGCCTAATCTTGGCTCGGGAGTAGGAGAGGGACAAGTGGAGAGGGGAAATCTCACCACCCGTACGGAGAGGCCAAATGAGGTCCGAACCGGACCGAACAAGGCTCAACTCCTCGAAGTGGCAGCCCCCGGGCCCACTTATTATGAAGCCCAAAAATTCACTTGGTACAAGCGCTTCCTAGGCTGCCTTCGGGTTGAGAAGTCCGAGCATCAGTCGATCAGGAAAGCTCCCTTGGAGCCCCCTATTCCTTGTCTTGACCCAGCACTTATCCCTCGGGAGACCACTCCTGAACAAGTGCCATTCGCTCGGGCTCACTGATGGAATCTTAATGATTCGATCGTTGCGAATCCTTTAATGGCAGGAAGCTCAAGGCGACAAGGGAAACCAAGAGTCCGCGCGCCTTAAGGAGCCCGCATGAAGGACGTAACACCCCCTGGAACCCCTCCGCTTACAGGGATCAATTCGCACAATCGGACACTATTTAAACAGAACATGCCCAACTGCGACGAGAGAGCTGAAGTAAGCTTAAGCACACCTAAGTAAGCCTGAGTAGGAACCACTTCACCTTTTGGTGGAGAGGAGTCTCGCGCTCCCACTTTCCTCCCAATTCTCCTCTTCACATCTGTGCTCTACTACCTGTGCTGACTTAAGCATCGGAGGGTCTTCCCCGGGGATCTATCCCTGGGCACCTCTGACTGGTTTCCCTTCTTACAATTTATACTTCAAGGGTACGTGGTCATCTTCCTCCCCGCTCAGGAGCAGCGCGAGATCGCCCCTCTTCAACCACTTTCTTAGATATGAAGTCAGTAAAAAGGAAATTGAGCTTGAATTCATAGCTTCTGAAAGATAAATTACTGATATTTTCACCAAACCTCTTGGAAATGATAGATTTAAATTTCTAAGAAGAGAACTTGGTCTTTACAAATTTTCAGCATGAATTTATTGATCGTATCTGCTTCTAAACTTTGAATTTGGTTGACATTGCATATATTGAGGGGGAGTGTAAGCAGCATCTTGTCATTCCTACAATTCCATCCCATGCATCTTGTTTTATCTCAAACATTTTGACAGGGGGATCTCAGAATAATTCTATAGGAGTCAAACTGATCTGTGTCAAATAATGTCGACTTTCTTTGTCGATATTTAGTGTCAAATTCATTGAAAACTTATTCTGTCAGATACACTTTCCATCTATCTGATCTATCTTATCCTTGGATTATGTATCTGAACTTCTCTTGAAATCATGTGCCTAATCAAATGACAAACTGATAGACATGTTCATTAATCCAAGCTGCTGAAAATCAGATAGCTTCTCTAATAAGAAGTAGTATTAAACCCTGAATGAATTGTTGGTTTAAACTTAATGTTTGTCAGAGACTAACAACTAAACTCAATGAAGAAGGACTGTGGAATGCCTGTTAATAGTTCTTAACCATTTTGTACATATCATGTTTAATTGAGTCTTTCAGAATCTGACCTTATCTAAACTCAGGCTGAATTGGTTAAGATAACCTTAAAACATGTATTGTTCTTAAACAACTCCTTCTAAAAATCAAATGGGCAGCTGAAATAAAATGATAAATCAAATACTCAAAAGACAAAGCAATGATTGAATGCACTGAGAAACTGGATTCTTCATCAATGAAATGAAGAAAAACTCATGTCATGAAGTGCTTCAAGTTACCTTTGTTCAAAAATAAAGAGGATAGTTCCACTGAGTAACTAGGGGTACTGACGTCTGATAAACGTGTACCCTTACGCAAAAAGGTGGAAGCTATACCTGAGACATAATAGTGGATCCTGCTGAGCAACTAGGGGTACTGGCACTTGATAAACGCGTACTCTTATATCAAAAGGCAAGATTCTAATTGACTGTTCTAAAGCCATAAAGAGAAGAAATGTATGAAACTGTCCCAAAAAGATTCATTCAGTACTGTAGAGCCTGTTTAATCTCAATACAAGTTTCGGGTAATCCTGATGATGCCTTTAAACTTAGATAAACAAGATTTAGTAAGACAAAAGTTGACATGTCCTATGAACTCCGGGTTAATTACCATTAAAAGTCTCCTCAGACTGGTTCTCACAGAGTGATGTAGATAGTCTCTCACCTTCATAGTTCTTAAATCACATAAGTTCAGGAGTGCTCTATATGCATTCTTATTCTAGAAGAATCTGTGCTTTACTTGCTTGATTACTGAAAAGCCTAAATAGTTTGTCATATTTGATATCTTCTTCACTATGGCACTTATCTCAGTACTTTCCTTCCCTATCCTTTCTGCTAATGGCAAAGGAGGAGATATATTATTTTTGGCAGTGGCAGTTGATTTTGATGAGGTGTTTTTGTGAGTGAAAGTGTTCTGCATAAAGGGGGAGAGATTGTGCATTTATCTTGTTTCTGCATGTGCATCTTTTGCATTGTGTAGCATTATGTCTTTTAATAAAAACTTTGTTGTCATCAAAATCTAAAATGCGTTCTTCAATATATAAATGTGTTGCCATCATCAAAAAGGGGGAGAATGTTGGATGTTGTGTTTTGATGATGACAAATTCTATGACTCATACTTGTATGATGTCATGTATGTTTGGAGCATAAGAATTCTATGCATTTGTCTCCCACTTGGTTTTGATGATTGGCAAACATGTTTGTCAACATGATAGACAATAATTCATTTTACTTTTCTGCTCTTTGATGCTAATAAATATTGAGTCTCAGAAATGCCAGCATTTCATTAGTCAATGTATATGCATTTCACAAATTGTGTCTGTGTGTAGTTTGTCTCTTGAGTACAGACTCTGTGCAACCTTCGTTGATCAAGTTGACATTGTCTGTGGAATGTCTATGTCTAATGCATATAGAGTCTGTGCAACTTTCGTCATTGAGCATACAACATAAAAGAGTCTGTGTAGCCTTCGCTGAGGAGGCAGATAACATCGGTGCATGTTTCTGCTTATTGCATAAAAGGTCTGTGCAGGTTCTTCCTTTGAGCTTTTTAATGTCTGAGCATATGTTTGTATTTGTTTACCTCTATACATAACGTATGTGCATGTTTTGCATCGCACATGTTGAAGTCTGTGCATGTCTCAGTCTACACTTAACTAAGTCAGTGCATTCGTTTGACATATGCATGCATAAGCTTGTGCACATTTGCCTTGTATGTACACAAGGTCAGTGCACTTGTGAACATTTTACATTGCCATACGGTTGGTGCATCTTTTGTCCTATGCTTACCCAAGGTCGGTGCTAACCGAGTCTCATGCATATA
Organism: Amorphophallus konjac; assembly: GCA_022559845.1. Taxonomy (NCBI): domain Eukaryota; kingdom Viridiplantae; phylum Streptophyta; class Magnoliopsida; order Alismatales; family Araceae; genus Amorphophallus; species Amorphophallus konjac. The sequence continues at coordinate 159,799,441 of CM040121.1, forward strand.
GGTCTGTGCATATATGCTCACTAAGTCTGTGCATGTTCTGCATCGCACACAACTCAGGTCAGTGCACGTTGCTTGGCGTACGTTACAAGGTCTGTGCATCTTTTTCATTGTGCATAAAAGTCTGTGCATAATATCTGGTCTTGCACAAACAAGTCTGTGCATGTTACTGTTCTTTCACAAGAGGCTAGGTGGGTGCATACTTTGCTACTTTGAACATAAAACGTCGGTGCATTCTCTATCTCTATTCTCCCAAGGTCGGTGCATTGTTCATCATTTGCACATATAGTTAGTGCATGTTCTTGTACATACGAAGGTAAAGGTCTGTGCACCCTTGTCCATGCATGCTTCAGTCAGTGCATCATGATCATTGTGTATGTAATGTTTGTGCACGTTTTCTTGTTGAACGTACAGGAAGGTCTGTGCACATCTTGCATTGTCTTAAATTGTTGGCATAGATCATGCCATTGGCTTAGAAGGGTTTGTGTATATATGCAATGTCTGTCTGGAATGTCTGTGCATACCCTATTCTATGCCAAGTCAAACTCGGTGCAATCCTTTCTCTTAACTAACTCGTGTCTGAATTGCAGGGCAACACGAGCGCATCATGGAAGCCTATGATTGAGCACGTGATCCGAGACAGACACGTCCAGAAGATTCTTCCAACAAGGATATGCTCACCAATCTAGTCCTGATGCGTGTCATCTTTAGGAAGGCAGGAACGAGCTCTCCACACACCCAATGCATGAGCTCGTGAGGGCTGAAGATAGAAGACATATATAAGCCCCTCTGAAGATCAAGAAAAGCATGATCGAGCAGAGAAAAAGAAAAGGAAGAGAAGCCAGAGAGAAAAGAGAGAGCAACCTGAAGAGAGCCAGAGTGAGAGAGAAGAAGCTAGAAGGAGAGAGAAGGATCGGAAGCTTTAGATTGAAGATAGTTTCAGAGCATCGGTTCTTGTACTTGACTCGTGGATCAAATCCAGAGTCAATCTGCTCATTGAAGAGCTACATTGCTTCTTTTTCATCTTTCATTTTATTTTTCTGAACTTTGTCAAGCTATGAGTCAGCGTGCGAGGGTGTGTCCTCGGTCAGCCAAGCTGTAAAGGTTAGCGGTAGCAAGCTGTAAAGCTCAACGGTAGCAAGCTGTGAGGCTCAGCAGTCTGGGATATTATCCCCAAAGCTGTGGATCAACGATTTATAGGGATCCAATCCCCGAAGCTGTGGATCAGGGGATAGAAGTTGTGAATCAGCAGTAATCCACACTCAGTCAGAGTGTGGGGTGGATGTAGGTGAAAGCCGAACCACCTAAAAATCCCCGGTGTCTCTATGTGTTTATTTTTGCTCGTGTTGCTCGTGTCCACATCCTATTTACATATTTCTCTCTTAGATGAATGCATAAGATTACCTTGTGAGTTCAGCTTTATTCGATTGTTTTATAGAAGAACATTTTATTCCACTGTGTTTTCTTACTTGTGTTTTTAAGGGGTAGATCTATTCACCCCCCTCTAGATCTTAGCGTCCATCTGTGTCCAACAACTTGAACTACTAATATATCTTTACCTGATTTCCTTGTGAAAAGTGTTTGATCAACCTTACCTCTCTTGAAATCATTTTCAATCAGAAATGAGGTGAGCCATTCATACCATGCCCTTGGTGCTTGCTTCAGTCCGTACAAGGCCTTCTGGAGCTTGTACACATGTTGTGGATGTTTGGGGTCTTCAAAACCTGGAGGTTATTCTACAAAGACATCCTCTTTGATATACCCATTTAGAAACGCAGATTTAACATCCATTTGAAATAATTTAAAGTTAGATGAGCAAGCATAAGACAATAAAATCCGGACTGCTTCTAGACAAGCTACCGGTGCAAATGACTCATCAAAATTAATAACCATTTCCTGGCTATACCCTTTGGCCACAAGCTGGGCCTTGTTCCTAACAACCAATCCCGTATCATTTAACTTATTTTTGAAAACCCATCAGGTTCCGATTATGGATTGATTCTTAGGTCGTGGCACAAGAGTCCACACATGGTTTCTTTCGAACTGGTGCAACTCTTCATGCATAGCCTGGATTCAGGATTCATTTTGAAGAGCTTCATGGATATCCTTAGGCTCTTCCTGTGAGATTAAGGCTATCAAATCCTCTTCTTCTACCTGCCTTAGTGATGATCTGGTTCTTACCCCATCTTGAGGATTATCGATTATGTTTTCAGCTGGATGACCCTTTAAGAATGTAGAGGTGTTGGGCAAGTTGCGGTGCTGCACTTGCTGCTCTTGCAGTGTTTCAATTGAAGGATCTTCATCTTCTTCACTCTTGCTGGGTATTCCTTCCTTGGATTCATCTGTGGCTTTAGATGTTCCAGCGTTAGTTGAATTTTTGGGGGCTTCTCCTGCATCCACAATTTGAATAGATTGATTTGTTAGTTTTAGTTCAGATTCATCAAAAATCACATGAGGACTTTCTTCAACAACCAAAGTCCGTTTATTAAACACTCGATAAGCTGTAGAGTTAAGTACATAGCCTAGAAAAGTTCCCTTGTCACTTTTCTCATCAAACTTACCTAGGTTGGACTTACCATTGTTCAGGATGAAACATGAGCATCCAAAGGGTTTAAGATGGAAAATATTTGGTTTCTTACCCTAGTAGAGCTCATAGGGAGTGTTCTTCAAAATGGGCCTTACTATTGCCCTGTTGATGATGTAACACGCTGTACTTACCGCCTCAGCTCAAAAGTATTTTGGTAGAGAATTTTCACTTAACATGGTCCGTGCCATGTCTATCAATGTTCTATTTTTCCTCTCCCCCACTCTATTTTGTTGGGACGTCCTTGGTGATGAGAAGTTATGTGTATACCCATGCTCTTCGCAGAAATTGCTAAATTCATGATTTTTAAATTCATAACCATGATCACTTTGGATGGTAGTGATAAGGTAGCCTCTATCATTTTGGATTTTCCTGCAAAACACTTGAAACTCCATCAATGCATCATTTTTATTGGATAGAAATAACACCCATGTAAATCTAGAATAATCATCAACAATCACAAAATCATAGGATTTCCCTCCTAGGCTGGATGTCCTAGTTGGGCCAAACAAATGAAGATGCAACAATTCCAAAGGCTGGGAGGTGGAAACAATGTTTTTATTTTTGAAAGATATGCGTGTTTGCTTGTCTTTTGTGCAAGCCTCACAGATCTTATCACTTTCAAACTTTAATTTTGGCAAACCATTCACCAAGTCATGTTTAGACAACTTGGAGATTACTCCAAAATTAGCATGACCTAGTCTTCGGTGCCAAAGCCAAGCATTTTCATTATTATTTGCTACCAAACACATATCATCACAAGAAACATCATCAATATTAACAATCTAGACATTATTGTTTCTTTTTCCAATGAATTTGATCTCATTTGTGTTTTTATTCATGACAAAGCAATGTATTTCATCAAAAACAATATTGAACCCTTTGTCACATAGCTGGCTTATGCTCAAGAGATTGTGATTTAAGCCTTTCACCAAAAGCACATTCTCGATAAGAATTTCAGAATTCTTACCTATATTTTTTATTCCAATGATTTTACCTTTGTCCTTGCCTCCAAACGCAATTGAACCTCCATCATTGTCTTGCAGTGTAGTGAACACCTTCTTGTCCCCTGTCATATGTCTTGAATATCCGCTATCCAAGTACTATTTGCTCCCCCTGGCTTCAAGATATATCTGCAATAAATAACATTCTCATACAATTGATTTTGGTACCCATGCTAGTTTGGGTCCGTAGGAGTTAGTCCAATTATGTGCATATCTTTTCTTGGTCCAAAAAATATGATTTCTTGGTGAGTTTTATTGGAACCAACAATTTGCAACAACATGACCAAATGTACCACAATGATATCAATTAACAGGTGCAAACTTCCTTTGGAATTGTTGTGGTTTAGGTTGGACATGTTTTAGCTTAGAGTTGGAACATGAAGCATGGTTGTTTTCTTTTTCATGAACATAGGATGTAGTGATCTTATGCTCAAAATGTTTTTTATTTTGGGGAGTGTATCCCAATCCTTTCTTCTGGAAATTGACTCTAACTCCCAACAAGTTATCTAGATTTTGTTTGTCCTTGACAAACCTAGAGCGAGTGAACTGCAAGTCAGTCACCTCTTTATTCAAACTCACATTTTTATTTTTAATTTCTGAAATAGATGAGGTTAGAATTTCTTTTTCATTTTTGAGCTTTTCATAAACTTTTTCAATTTTAGATATTTTACATGATAGCTCTTCTTTGGCTTTTTCAAGATCTGAAATCGTTTGATGCAAAGTTTCTTTTTCTTCGGTTAGCTCAAACCATTCTTGTTCCAGATTCTCATATTTAACAAAAATATCTTCATGTGACAAATCATCAATTTTCTTTTTGAGAGTTTTGTTTTCAGATCTGATTTTCCTATATTTTGTATACATTTTTTCATATTTCGACTCCCATTATTCATTTGAAATAAAATCAGGGTCAGAATTTACCTCCGTCGAATCATCTTCATGTGCCATAAGGCACAGGCTTTTCATGAGCTCTCCGAGCTCTTCGTCGGACAGCTCTTCTTCTTCGTCGCTCCATGTAGCGACCATTGCTTTTGCCTTCTTGAATTTCTCCTTCTTGAACTTCTTCTTCAGATCTGGACACTCTCCTCTCATGTGTCCGGGCTTCTTGCATTCATAGCAAATGATGTTGTTGGGCTTGCTTGACTCGCCCTTGGTTTGAATGGGCTTCCTTTACCCCCTTTTGAAGTTGCCTTGAAAATTCCTCTTCTTTCTCAAAAATCTCCTCACTTGGTGAGTTATCATAGCCAAATCTTCTTCTTCATTACTTCCGTCGCTGGATTCTTCTTCTTGAAAGTCTTCATCAAATTGATGAGCTTTCAATCCAATCACTTTCTTCTTCTTCGTATCTTCCTCGGCTGTTCTCTTCAAATTTATGTCATAGGTCATGAGTGACCCTATGAGCTCATCCAACGAAAATGTGGACAGATTCTTCGAATCCTCAATTACTATGGCTTTTGTATGCCACGCTGATGGAAGTGATCTCAGAACCTTCCTTACAAGATCAGAGTTTGTGTACTCCTTTCCAAGGCTTTTGAGACAATTTGTGATCTCAGTTAATCTTGCGAACATTTCTGAAATGGTTTCTTCAGGTTTCATTTTTAACAGCTCATAGTCTCTAACAAGTATATTTACCTTGGTCTCTTTGACCTCTGAGGTTCCCTCATATATGAGACGCAACTTGTCCCACATTTCCTTCGCTAAATTGCACATGGATACACGGTCACCACGCTAACTGCCAACGTGGTGACATCGGAAGAAGAAGATATCCCTCTACCAGTCCCATCCGAAGGTAGCTCTGGCAAGGTGTTGGAAGATATGCCCATGGCCACAGTATTAGACTCGGCTATCCTGATGATACTACATAGATACCCACATGAAATTAAATCACAAAAAAGATAGCTGAGTGAAAAGACTGAATAAACTCCTGTCTCTAAGCACCAAGATGTGCATGCTGAGTCATCCCGGGGAATCTCTAACTCAGTTGAGACTACACCACCCGCTGCTCCTCAGTTGATAAGTCATGGAAAGGCCCCTTTCCAACACTTTCTGCTACCACCGCTAGCACAACCACTAATTCCTCAAGTGCAGCAGTTGCCACTAGTGACACAATCTGCACCTCATGCTACGACTATGACAACTCCCTTCACGCAGCAGTTTGCGCATTTCTACCCGGAGCAGGTGGACCCGGCTATGGTGAATAAGTTAATGGTGGAGAGAATGATTGAGATGAAGCTATCAGAAAAGACTAATTGTGATTTCGGCACCTTTGATATATACAGAGTGCCATACCCGCCGCAATATGCTGCAAAGAGGCTTCCACCTGGCATCAACAAGCCACCTAAGTTCAAAAACTTCAACGGCGCCTACTACATGACAGTGATGGGCGACCTGGCAGCAGATGAAGCCTATTTACTGAAATTCTTCGGGACTTCCCTTACAGGGTTAGCATTCGAATGGTATTCTGGCATGCCGGCGGGGTCAATTCTGGATTGGCCGGATATGCAGCGAAAATTATGGGAAAGGTTTCATGTTATTGAAAGGGAGGTCACAGTGGCCGAATTATACTCAACCAGGCAGAAACCTGATGAAATCACCTTGGAATACATTAAAAGATGGAGGAACCTCAGCATGAGGTGTAAACGGCCCCCACACCAAGAGGATGCCATCCAAATCTATAAGCAAAACCTGCGGAGAGAGGTGCTTGAAAAAATGATTGGTATTGACATTCGGTCTTTTGACCGCCTCAACAGTGTGGTAGCTGAAGTTGAATCCTTCTTAGCGAAGCACTTGGCAGCCAGTATTCCTGTAGCTCAAAAAGGTAAAGTTGTTGAATGGTGGCCAGCACCAAAGGAAGCCAACACGGTTGATTTGAAGACTTTTGAGCAATAGAGGGAAAATGCTAAGGCAGTGGCTGCTCCTCCACTAGCCAAGTCTGCTGATAAAAAAAGGGTCCTTCACTGAGGGATAAGATGAAGAAGCTCTACTCATTCCCAAAGGACAAAACTCGGGTCTTGTTCAAATGGGCGTATAAATATAATAAGATAGAATTGCCCGAGCCAAAGAGGCATGCTGATGCAAAAAGACAAGATGACCCCCTATTCTGCCCGTACCACTGAATGATCGGGCATGCTATACAAAAATGTTACGTATTCAAAGACGTAATAGAGGGTCTAATAAAGAAAGGGGAGCTGCATATGGGCGGGTATCAGGTGGATCTGCCATGCCCCCATGAACCACCAGTTCTGAGGCAAGATGCTAACATGATCTCCTTATATCAGCAACTGCTAGAAGAAGTATCCGAGGCTAGCACTCGGCACACCTATGAGGCGTGTTTTCTCACAAAGATTAAAGAATAGGAGGGATGGCAATCTATACCCGCAAAGTCAAGAAGGAAGTCGGTATCTCATGAAGCCGCAGGTGCCCATGTCCATGGTGTCACCACTCGACCTACTCCACCTACATCAGCTCCTGTCTAGCAAATGATAAAGCCTCCGATATTCATCTGGATTCTGACTCACAATAGGAGGAGGCAGACTCCATTACCTTTCCACAAAGATATCAGCCCCGAGGTGTGGCGCTTGCAAGCTTATATCAACATGCTTGATGAGTATGAGCAGCCCAAGGTGATGCCCTTGATGGTGAAAGATCATGTATTGTGGGATCAACTGGAAGGTCTGACTCTTGAAGAACAAAACAAAAATAAGACAGGAGAAGCTAATGGTGACCTCTTCTGGGGGCAGGCACCAGCCAGGCGGGAACGCCAAAGGAAGAAAGCAAAGAGTAAGAAGAACATGACCACCTTGCACTGCAACACCCTGTCTGCCTTGTTCAGCTTGCCGGGAGATGGTGAAGTAGAGGAATCATGCGACACACCGTCTGAAGCAAATCAGGCAGAAGCTTTGACTGCGGTTCATGCCACCCGTTCTGGGAAGAAATGGGGGCACCTCCCTCTAGCAAATCATAATATCATTTTCATGGGTGAACAACTCTACCAGATAGCTGAGCCTGAGGTCAGGGGCAACAGGATCCCTCCTCCACCTGGCCTCTACTCACAAGAAAAAGGAGACGATGTCACTCCTTCCTTCACTAAATTTCTGTCCATATTGAAATGAAAGAAAGCTTAGTCAGAACACCGGCCCTGAAGCTAAAGACCATTGTTTTCCACCTTCCCCTATAGCTCTAGTAAAGAATGGGGTGGGAGCCAACTCTTTCTCAACTGAAAATGCTCCTCAACATGAAGGACCCTCCCAGCAGCCCTCTGAGGAGAATGAAGCCGGAGGAGGGCAATCCTCACCAACAGCACCGCAGGAACCTCCAAAGCCTTGGTGGATAGAAGAGATGTGACTGTCCAATGTCAGGGTGGGTAGTTGAATAATGAAGCTGCTGAAGAAACTCCCAACTAGATTCACTATATGGGAAATTTTATCTTTGAGCGAGGAAGTGTGGCAAGCGATGATTGAAGCCTTACAGACGCCAGCTCAGTATGAAGCATATATGGTAGAGACCCAGCTTGGCCCGGCAATCACCTTCACAAAAAATGACATGCTAATCCCATGCCCTAACCACAATAGGCCACTATACATGAGGGGGCAACTAAATTGTCAGCCGCTGAGCCAGATTCTGGTTGACCCAGGGGCCACAATCAACATCCTTCCTTATCGCATATACCAAAAGTACTACTTTGATGTGCATCTTACACAAGTAAGGGATATGAGAATTGCGGGCTTCAATCAGAAGTTCAAAGTTCCACTCGGAGTGGCAGAATTCAACCTCACATTGGGGGATCTCACCACGAAAGTGTAGTTTCATGTGATTAATTCCAATACCTCTTACAAGGCGCTGCTTGGCCGGCCGTGGCTGCACAAGCACCTGATAGTGCCTTCCACTCTGCATCAGTGCATCAAATACTGCCGGAACGAGAAGGAAGAAAGAGTATTTGCTGATTTGCACCCTTTTAAGGTCTTTGAGTGTCATCTACTCGATGCACGTCTCTATATGGAAGCATCCCGGGAGCTAATGAGGAAGGAGACACCTACAAAGAAGAAAGAAGGAAAAGCTTCATCGGATGATTGGTTTCCACCACCACCACCTGGTGTAGACATGCCAAAATTGATACTATGTTGAGTAAATTTCATATCACGACATAATGCCCCGACGTGGACTTCATTACTTTAATAAGAAGGTTTTTCCTTTTTTTGGATTTATCTGGAATTCGCGACTTCCTCCTGGGCATCATTTAAATGAATGACCTTTTAGAGTGTCGTTATTTTAAAGAACGGGCGACCGTTCGAGCGGGCACCATTTCCTAGTTTTTTGATTTCCATTGGAATTTAAATCTCAAGAATTAACACCCTTTTGAGCGGGCGCTCATTAATGAACGCCTTTTCAAGTAGGCACTATTTCTTATTTTAAAATATGGAAAGTCCATTTTTTCTATAATTTATCCACGAAATAGCGACCATTGCTCGGTCACCCTTTTAATTGACGACGATCTCTTGGTCGCCATTTAGATTCTGTGTCCACTGCGTCTGCAACTTCCTCTACATGATGATCCTTGTCCATTTTGGTTCCAAGTTCTTTTGAGGAAGGATATCTACGTCGTGGATCGATATCCTTGTTTTTAATCCCATTAGAACAAGGGTTTTTAGCCTTATAAATACCTCCCTGTTCGTCTGCCGCGGGGCTGCTTTTTTTGAGAGAGAGGGAGTTCTGAGTTTTTTTTAGAGAGTTCTTCTTCCTGCTAAGGTGAACAGAGAGATAGCAGCGAGTGTTGTTTTCTAACGTTTGTAGGTTCCACGCATTGTAGAAGAGAACTTTTGTTCTCTTATTTCTCTCCCACGCTAGTTGCTGCCTACAACAATTCTTCCTTCCTCGCCTGCGGCTGATCTTCCTTTCTCTCCTCTCTGTCTACTGCAGCAAAGGTGTTGAAGGGCCTTCATACACATAACTCCCTCTTCTCTTAGTTCTTTCGTCTGCTGTTCTTTGCTTAGTTTACTTAGTTTTTAGTCTACACATTCATTACCTCTAGCTCCTCTGCTAGAGTATTTTAGCATCATATTTTGCTTAGTTGCATTCATATATTCCTTCCCTTTTGCTCCTTCTTAAGGGGTTTAAAACCAAACACACAAGGTGTGTTCATGCCCTTATTGCATATATTGATTTCCATAGAGCATTGATATTACACTTTTGGTTTTCTAATCCATATCTTTGCTTGTCTTTGCTTATCTTTTCAAGGGTAATCAAGATAGAAACCCCCTTCATCGGCCGGCCGATAGAAGGAGGAAGTTGGACTCACACCACACCCGCGCGCAAGGTATTCTTCACGATCACCTTTCTTCTTTTGAGGTAACCTCTCTGGCGATCACACTCCTAGAGTAGCATCACATGCTCCCTCCCCCACCTTTTGTCTTTATCATCTTATCGTCATCATCCTCATCTTTATTTTGGTAATTTTTCTTTCTTTTTTAAATGTCTATGTGACACATTCACAAATTGGCGATCACGGTGGGACACTTTATGTTTTTTATTTGATTACCCCTCCTTCGGCGCCCACGTGTGCCCCTCCCCTTTGGCACCCTCGCGTGCCCCTCCTTCGGCACCCACGTGTGCCCCTCCCCTTTGGCACCCTCGCGTGCCCCTCCTTTTGGCACCCACGTGTGCCCCTCCTTTGTGCTCCACGTAGCACACTCCCTTTGTGCACCACGTGCACACCTCTCACTTGATTAGCCAGTTTTTAGACTGTCCATAGCATTTTAAAAAAGAAATTTTCATTTCTGTTATCTTTACATGCGTTTCTATCTCTTTGAAAAAAATCAACGACCGCTCAGGCAGTTGCTATTTCATGAATTAGCGACCTCTCACAGGCTTTATTTTCATAATATTTGCTGTTTATTGCAATCAGCGCCCCTCCACAGAGGCGTCATTCACACATTCAGCGCCTAACTCCAAGGCGCCGTTTCTGTTCAGTCACTGTTCACCTTATTATTATTTTTTACAGTCATTTATTGTTCATTGCTATCAGCACCCCTCCACAGGGGCGCCACCCCCTGATTTAGAGCCTCACTCACAGGCGCAGTTTAATGTTAGTATCACTGTTCAGCAGATTCAACGCCTTTGCTAAGAGGCTCCAGTTAGATAATCAGCGACTGTTATACAGTCGCTATTTACTAATACAGCGACCACTGTGTGGCCGCCATTTCTTTCTGTTCTTAAAGAATTGCTATCTTTGCTACTGTTTTGACTTGTGTGACTTGCTTATTGGTTATATTCATAATTGCTGTTGATCCTACTTGCATTATCTTGCATTAATTAGGACATTTGGTTGAGAGACCTCCTCTCTCTACACCCTTAGGATTTCATACACTTTCTTGGGAAGGGAAGGACCCTCCATTGAGCATTCCGTCTCTTTGGATTGAAAATTCCCCAACCAAGGCCTCCATAAGTCTCTGCACCCGTGGATTCTCTCACGGACGCCGGGCAGGTTGTACCACTTGAAGCACCCTGGTGTTTAGCTAACCTGTCACGCCCCGACGCAGAATATCGGGACTGGCAGTAAAAAACGCTAGTAATGATAACATGCTAAGCTAAGAATTAACTTAACGTCATGAACAGAAATAACTTCAAATCAATTACAATAACCATCAAACCGACTTAAACACAATCAAGCATAACCTCTACTTGACTCCGTTACAATAACTAACACAAGCTCTAAGGCATAGCTAGATGTAAACCAACTATAACAATCTCAACATATCTATCAACTGATACACTCCAAGTCATCACTCTAGCCCATTCCCATCCATCTGTGAATCTTCACCTGAGCTGTCTGGAAAGGGGGAAACAACTATATGAGCGAACACTCAGTAGGTAACAACAGGCAAGTGTAAGTAATTAACCAATTAATTACATGTTTATATGAAACGGAAAGAAAAGAAATGACGATCGGATGAAACAACATAAAGAAAGTGCTAAAGAACGAAATGGAATAACAATATGGCAGGATGATATAACTACAAGAATTTCAAGTTTATGAACAATATAAATAACAGGAAATTGTAGGAAATTGGCCAATAAGCAAGAATATAACCAAGTCAAACACGATTCAAGTAAGAGATTAAGAGATCATTGTCATAGACATCACGCTAGTCATGCACTCGGTGCAATGCCTCACCATGTCATTACAAACTCCCATGGGCACAAGTACTTTTCGGGTGCTCTCCCCAGGACCAGACCGGGACCCTATGATGCGTTGCATTGATTTAATGGATCCAAGATCCCAAGTTATCTAGACTTTAATCAAGTTAAAATGGCCAATTACAATCAAGTACAAACTTACCTCGGAACATCCCAAGGCTAAGTTGAAGAGATACTGTCCAGAATTTCTGTCCAGGAGTTCAAGTTATCAAGAACCATCATGTTATTGGATTCAAAACCGTGAAACACGAAGAAAACTAGTCTCTAGATGATATACGGTAACTAATGGACCGCTCAAGCACTTGTGCGATCAACTCAGGGCCGCACTAACAAGAACTGGGCTAGGTTGAACGGCTGATTAAGGGCCGCTCTTCAACATGAACGGTAAGTATTGGGCCGCTTATTAATTGAACGGTCTATTAAGGGCCGCCTCTAAGATGTACGGACCATTACTGTCCGCACAACACATGGCTTAACAATAATCTAGAAATTCGCCCAAGTGGCCTCCCGGGCTACCGTAGGCAGGGTGGAACTGCACCAGAGTCCGGCCCACTGTCTGCTGGTCGGCCTAGGGTCTACTGGGCTGATCAAATCAGGAATTGGCCGAAGATGGATCAAGGATAATCGGCCAAACTAATTGGCCTTAGCCAGGGATGAACGGTCGCCACAGGGTCGTTCAAGGAGATATGCGATCCACTAACGGCCGCGCATGTCTCTGTTAGTCCAATTAGGACTATGACTCATATCGCAGTAGTTCGATTGAGTCCAAGTTCAATTCTAGAGGATAATAATGGTTCATGATTAACGGTTCAGGTCTAAGGTTATAACAAGTATAAACCTAATAGCCATTTCAATTATAAATGATTCATAATTAAGATTGATATTCATTGGAAAGATGAATCAAGATCAAGCTCAAATTAAATAAATCAGCAAGAATTATTTACTGTCATGAATTATAGTTTATTAGGTGTATTGCTAACATGCCATTTACCACTAATCTACTAGCATAACATGCTGTAATGACAATTAATCTGTTTTGTTATAGATGTGCGATCGGTTCTAGACCTTACATCTCCATAGACGGTCACAGACAGGCCGTATATGCCCCCTCAGGTCCGAAGGCCTGCAGGAGATGGACGGCAGGTAAGGTGCCGCTGGGAAGGATGTGCGGTCTGGAACTGGCTACAGGACAGATATGTGGTTAGGATTCTGCCGCACGTTCCAGAGAAACAATCAGAGATAGAAACCTTTAAATGGTCAACAACATGCCGCCTGTCTTGGACGTGCGGTCTATCGTGTGGCCGCACAAGTCTAGACAGATCGCCGCCACTTTTGCCTTGCCCGACTCCGACGAGGTTTCTAGGGTTAGACTAAAACATGGAATTCGCATGATATAAAGCATGGAATTTGGGGCTTTTACTACCAACAGAAAGAGCACGAAAAACTCTACAAGATGTATGAATCAATTTTATGTTTATAGCCTGAAATTACTACTTAATCGAAAGGGAACAGTTATAACCCTAGATGTGACATGCTTCTACTAAAACCAAAAATTCTCGCAGAACACTTGATAAAATTTAGGGATTTCTACATCAATGAAAAGCTGACACGATGATGCTTCCAACCATATTTTATTTGTAGGGTTTGGCTTGCTATCACCTACCTGAATCGGATGAAGAAGGAGAAAGAAAACCCGAGGCGCTTGTACACGTAGCCCCTCAACGCTGGAGATCTCCCTCGATCTAGCTCCTCTGCAGCCGCCACTGGTTCTAATTCAACTTCTTGATTTATTTCATCCACGTCTTCACACTCATCCAAAACCACATATTTTCCTTTTTCTAGGACCAACAATCTTTCAGAAATGGCCATGTTCAATTCCTTTAGTTTCTCATTTTCTCTTGCAAGCTTTTTATCATGAACAAGTTCATTTTGACCATTTTCCATTGAACTTATTTTCTCTCTTAGCTCTTTATTTTCATTTCTCAAGGAGGAAATTTGATCTTTGTGAAATTCAATGTCGAAGACATAAGCCTCAATCAATTCCTCTAAATGTGAGCATTTTTTACAGGAGGAATCACCGTTATCTTGTTCAACATTCTTTTTCAATTTTTTATTTTCAGATTTTAGCTTCTTATATTTATTTGCAAGCTCATCGTATGCAACCAATAGATCATCAAGAGATATATTTTTAGAATCTGAATTTACCTCCAAGGGTGATTCATTTTGCTGATCACTGCCGTGATCACTCGTGCCTGCCATAAGACATTTGTCCTCATGCTCTTCTTGGAAGCCGACTAAGCCATCCAATATGTCCTTTGCGGAGCTGCAACGGGAGATAAAGGGAAAACTATTAGCATTAACTGCGACAGTGAATAAACTTAGAATCAAGCAGTTTTGATCATGTTTAAACTTATAATCTGTAGTCCAGACAAATTTGTCTTTAGGTAACTCATAAGAACCATGTGAAATAAGCTTCCATAGATTAGGATCGTATGAGTTGACTAGACTACATATTCTTCCTAACCACAAATCAAAGTTAGAACCATCAAACACCGGTGGAGAATTCAAGGTGTACATTTTGGTAGTCATTGATCTGGATATCTCTAGATTGTTAAATCTATGAAAAATCGAGCCTTAGCTCTGATACCAATTGAAGTCCCGAGATCAATGACACCGAAGAGGGGGTGAATTGGGTGATTACAACTTTTAGAAAACTTTTACCCGATTTAAAAGAATATGATGAAACATCAACTAGGAATTCAAATATGTTTAACCACAAGCTATATTTATCAAAATCTATCTCCACGATAGTTCCTTGGTACAAGGAAGAGGTGTGAATCTAGGGATTCTACTCACGCAAGATGCTATTGTCCTGACAAGAGTGATCTTGTCGATTCAAAAACACCTTTTGATATACCAAAGATCTATTTAGATAAAAGACTGATTATGCTAAATCTAAAAGATCAAACCCGAAACAACAATATGTACTAATAAACACACGGAATGGAGGTAGAAGAAATGAGCCAAACCACACAATTCAAACCATAATGCACGATGATTTTTAAGATGGTTCGGATGCAACGACGGCAACCTACGTCCACCCCTCACCAAAACCTGGTGAGGCTTCACTGCTGTAAACCAGCACGGGGATGAATCCCCAACACGGAGACACACTCTAACCACACACGCAGGGAGACGCCTGCACACATACACATGGGGATGCGCCCCAACACACACACACACACACGGAGATGAAGTCTCCAACACGTTCCGACAACCGGATCAACAACACACACACACACGCTACGACAAATACAACACTCTACACACTAGAATAGCCAGATCTAGATAGATCCACACACACACAAGGATCTGAATTAGACAACGTCACACTACCACGGATCTGAATCGATCCACACACACACAAATGTTTGCAGATTACAAGGAACAAGACTTGAAGCTCAAAACACAAAGACAAATGAAACACAGTTGAGAAAACTCCTGATTTAGGCTCCCCTTGAGTGTATGATGCAGATCTTGAACAAGGCTTCCTTCTTCACTTGAATGGAGATTAAATGGCTTCAGATAGAGCTTGAAGAGCTTGAGGATGGATGAAGAAATCTTCCACGAATTACTGTTCACGGAGCTATAGTAGTTCTTCCTTCCCTTGGCAGCCTCTCCTTCAATCCTTCTTGTGATCCCCTTAGGGCTTCTTACCCTTAAGAAGTGTTTTTATATGTCTTGGGTTGGTCAAGGAACCTCCCCAGACATAGATCCACGAAGCCTGCCGGATTAGGAGGCTAAAGGACTGAAAAGTCCACAAAGGGGGGCTTGAACATGTTGGTGAAAAACAAGGTCAAAGAAAGCTGCATCGGGGAGTTCGGTCGACCGGAGGTAGGCGGTCGGTCGACCGAAATTTTACAGGTTTTGAAGATTTTGTTGTTGGGAAAATCGGTCGACTGAAATCTGTAAAACTCCAGATTTCTAGGTGCTGGTAAATCAGGTCGATCGGACCAGTCTTCCAGGTCGACCGAACTCTGGAAATCCTGTAAAACAACATAGTTCAGTTCATAAAACATATTCAAATATTGAACACTTGTGCTTGCAAAGGAATGTCCAAATAATATGAGGTTGTTTGGACGATGGGGTATTTGTTAAAACATGATAAGTTTGAACATTGGCTTTGGTGTGAATGACCTTGAAACATGTTTAATGCTTGCTCTTGAAGATTATGCATGGAATGCATTCAGTATTATGTAAAAGACTCATGAAATCTCATTTTTAAAATGACTCTTTGTGGAAATGTAAGGAACAAGTTCAACCCATTAAGAGCACATGAAAATATATGCATGAGAAGCCTTTGAAAGCCAGAGTATCATAGCTTCCAATCTATTGATCAAGGTTAAGTCAATAGATCCACCAACAAACAAATCCATATGTTCTAGCAGAGAGAACCTTTTCACATCAGACCAAATATACTTCCCATGGAGGCAAGTCGACTTTACTTGCTTTACCAGAATTGAGAATGCCATAGCCTTACCATGGGTTCTTGAAGAGTGTAAAATGGTTTACCACTTGTTTTAGATTGTAGATAGCAATGTGCTTATCCACGCGTTTGTTTTACCTTCCAAGCGACCACCATGCTGTTTTATCCTACAATTCAAGATAGTCAAGGTTAATACATCATGAGATGCACAAAGACTTTGTTCACAGTTAAAAGCTATGAAACATCTTGGAAAACTAACAATTTCAACCAAGAATCAAGACCATATAGCAATGCATTGAACCAACATGTTTGAGCCTGCCTCAAAAGCCATTTGCCATCTCAACCATATTTGAACAACAACATCCTCTCAACCATATTCGAACAACAACATAAGTGCACACTGACATCAAGAACATGTGCAAGCAAGAACATGTGCAAGCAAACATAAAGTTTAGTTATCATCAAAAACATATGCAAGGCATATACAACATGTTGTGGTGCGTGAGAAGGTGGGAGGCGAATGGGAAGAGGCCTGGTTGGCGAAGGGTTGGTGATGGTGGAGGGAACTTGGTTGGCGGTGCGCAAGAGGGGATGGGAAGGTTGAGGGAAAGGTGTTGGTTGGTGGGTTGTTCTTAGCAAACATGGTGGTTGGTTTGAAGTTTGATTTAAAGCCCCGATAGAGGCGTTTTCTTCATGCCACCCTTGCCCTCTCTCTACTTCATGGAAGGAGGTGACAGGGTTCAACTGTTGATTTGGTATCGGGTGCTCCGGTAGCGGATTGTGGACAATCCCCATGTCCGGTTGTGGTGCGGGAGCTTGTTACTGCTGAGAAGGCTGTTGAACTTACTGTTGTGGCTACTGAGCCTGTTGCTGCCGAGGGGGTCTGCGTGCCTTCAATGTTACAATGAACCGCCTCATCTCGTCCCAATCAATACTGCCCTGATCATTCAGATCATATATGTAATCTTTGAAGTGAAAGTAATGATCAACATTGTGCCGGGATGACGATGGTAGACACAATGCCGAGAGGTATCCATATTTTGCGGCCAGATTGTCCTCTCTTTTGGCAATGTGAGCGCGTTGGCGGCCATTAGGGCGTTGAATATATCGGGAAGGCTCTCGGGTAATGGAGGGTATTGTGCTCTTTTGGGGCCCATGGGTGTTGTTGGGGGTCATAATTCGCAGGAGGCGGCACTTGATGGTATTGCTGGGGGACTTGCGGGTTTTGTGGCACAGCTTGGTTTTGTGGAGGTGGCCGGAACGGTTGAGGAGGGTTGTTTGCTTGGTGGAGAATCTGGTTAAAGAAGGAGGGTTGTTGTTGTTGTAGTTGTTGTGGGGGTTTTGGGTTGGAAGGATTGCGGAAAGATCTGGGATTGCCAACCGCGCCCACCTGCTCATTGGTAACAGTGCCCTCTGTAGTTCCACCATTAGTATTGACATTATTATTCTTCCTTATCACTCTCGGCCTTGGTTCAAACATGCCCATGATGGGTGAGTCCTTCATTTGAGTCTGAATGTATCGAGCCCGCTCATAGAGCTCCTCCATTGTGCTGAGTTTATTCATGGCCAAAATATGTCGGACCTGCGGAGTCGCATTTGAGACTATCATCTTCACTTGTTCTGACTCAGACAGAGTGTATTTTAACTTCTCGACCATCGACCTCCAACGGTTAGCAAACTGGACAAAGTCTTCTTCCGATTTAATCTTTTCAGCTACAAGATCGGTGACAGACAAAGACGGACCCACATGGTCTCTATACTTTTGTAAGAATTTTCTCTGAACAATATCAAAATCTCCGACTTCAGCGGGCTCCAAGGAGTAAAACCATTCGAGGGCCGGGCCGTCGAGAGACCTTCTAAACAGATAGGCCAAAGAGGTCTTATTATCGTGCCAGAAGGATGCCTCATACATGAAATCTTTCAAATGGATGAACGGGTTGCCCGTTCCATTATAGTGCCTGAAGTTAGGCATCTCTGATGGAGGCTAGTGAAAAACTTGAAGAGTATGGAGAGTAACCTCCGGAGCATTCTTGGGGGCTATGACCTTCTTAAGTTGCTCCTCCATACTAGCAATCTTTTGGAGGAGAAGAGCATTGGTGTTAGATTCGGCCGGGGCCGGATTAGTCGGAAAAGGGTTTGGGATAGGCCTTCTCAAAAATTGAGGAGGTGGAGGGTGTTGTGGCCTAACCACAGAATGACTTGCCGGTTGGGCCGGCGCAAGAACAATGGGAGTTTGTAGACGGGATGGAATTTTTTGAGAGATCGCCTGGTCATTAGAGGTATTGACTTGAAGGCCACCCGCGGCCTGAGGGGGATTTGAAGAAGAAGGGATGGATTTCCCTTTAAGAGCGGCCTGGACCACTTGGCGTTGAGTATCGTCCAGCTGGGACAATGCATTGATGAGATCATTCAAATTAAAGGACGGGGAAGCTTCCCCGAATGTGTGTTGAGTGATGGGTTGAGATTGAGAGGAAGGCTCAACCCCTTGAGTGGTGGTGTCCACCACATAAACTTGAGGGTAATGAGAATGAGAGGGAGTATAGTTTCCCTCATAGTGAATAGGGCCTTGAGGGGAGACCTCATAGGATGGGTCAAATTGACCTTCCTCACAACCATCATATGAATACTCATAATTGGCCATGTTGACAATTCTACCTGAATGGAGTTTTATGATTGTAATAAGAAATTATTGGAATCAAACAAATATGGATAGCAAACAGGCACTCAAGCAAGTTATCAAACAAGTTATGATGCTTACGCAAGGTTTTAAGGTTCTTTTGAGATTTAGACAAGATGGATTTTAATGAAACAATTCTCTCTCTTCAATGTGGATCCTAGTTGCAATTTAGGTGTAAACTCCGGGTCAACTAGTTTCTTTCTCTCTCTCCACAAACATATGTGTTAGCTAAACTCTGGGGTGTTTCAAATGGTATAACCAGCCCGGCGTCCGTGAGGGAATCCACGGGTGCGGGGACTTATGGAGGCCTTGGTTAGAAAATTTACAATTCAAAGAGATGGAATGCTAAATGGAGGGTCCTTCCCTTCCCAAGAAAGTGTAGAAAATCCTAGGGGTGTAGAGAGAGGAGGTCTCTCAATCAAATGTCCTAATGCAAGCTAATGCAAGAAGTATCAACAACAATGAATGTAAGTAATAATCCAATCAAACAAGGCAAAACAACATCAAAATATAGCAATTCTGTGATAACAGAAATAAATGGCCGCCACGCAGTGGTCGTTGTATCAGTGAATAGCGATTGTATGACAGTCGCTGTTTATGAAACCAACGCCTCCTCACAGAGGCGCTGAATCAAGGGGACAGTGCTGGTGAAAATAAAATGTGCCTACAGGGAAGGCGCTAAATCAGGAACTGGTGCCTTTGTAGAGGGGCGCTGATAGCAATAATCAATAAATAACTATAAAAGAGGTGAACAGTGACTGAGCAGAAACGGTGCCTTAGGGTCAGGCGCGGAATAGGTGAATGACGCCTCTGTGGAGGGGTGCTGATTGCAATAAATAGCAAATATTATGAAAATAAAAATGATGAGCGCCTCTGTGAGAAATAGCGGTTGCCTGAGCGGTCGCTGATTTTTCCAGAGAGATAGAAGCTCATGTAAAATGAACAAAAATGAATTTTTCTTCTTTAAAAATGCTATGGACAGTCCAAAAACTGGCTAATCAAGTAGGAGGTGTGCAAGTGGTGCACAAAGGGAGTGTGCTACGTGGAGCACAAAGGAGGGGCACACGTGGGTGCCAAAAGGAGGGCACGCGAGGGTGCCAAAGGGAGGGGCACACGTGGGTGCCAAAGGAGGGGTAATCAAAAGAAAAATAAAAAGAGTCCCACCGTGATCGTCAATTTGTGAACGTGTCACATAAACATTTTTAAAAAGAAATAAAAATTAGCATTAAAATAAAGATATGAGATGATGATAATAAATATGATAAAGACAAAGGTGGGGGAGAGAGCATGTGATGCTACCTAGGAGTGTGATCGCCAGAGGGGTTACCTCAAAAACGAAGAGTGATCACGAAAAGTACCTTGCAAGCGGGGTGTGGATGTGAGTTCAACTTCCGCCTTCTACCGGCCGGCCGATGAAGGGGGTTTTTATCTTGATTACCCTTGAAAGAAAATAAGCAAAGACAAGAAGATTGGATTAGCCAAAATTGTGTAGTATCAATGCTCTATGAAAATCAAACTATGCAACAAGGGCATGAACACACCTTGTGTGTTTGTTTAAAACCCCTTAATAAGGAGCAAAAGGAGGGAGATGATATGTATGCGACTAGAAAATAAGCTACTAAAATACTCTAGCAAGGTAGCTAGAGATGATGGCTACACGTGCAAAGAACTAAATAAAAAAAGACAATAAGAGAAGGGAATTGAGATATGACTACGCCACTACAGCAGACAAAGAACCGAGAGAGAGAGGGGTCAACTGCGGCAGCAACTAGCGCAGGGAAAAAACAAGAGAACAAAAGTTCTCTTTTGCTCACGCGAACACCTGCAGACGTTAGTAAAATAAAGCACAAACTCTTTGATTTGTGTGGCTCTCTGTAGACTCTTTAAAGCTCCGCGTACTCTCTAAAAAAAGGATCAAAAGCTCTCTCTCAACTCTCTAAAAAGGATCCCGCGGCAGGAAAAAGAGAGGAGTATTTATAATGTTAGAAACCTTATTCTAATAGGATTAAAACAAGGAAAATAGTCCTTGGACATGGATATCTTTCCTCAGAAGAACTTGGAACCAAAATGGGCAAGGAACGCCATGCAGAGGAAGTTGCAGACGTGCTGGACACGGAATGCAAATGGCGATTGCTTCATTGGCGTCAATTAAAAGGGCAACCGTTCGGACTGTCGCTGATTCCTGGGTAAATTATAGAAATAATGGACTTTTCATATTTTGAAAATAAGAAACAGCGCCCGCTTAGAAAGGCGTTCATTAATGAGCGCCCGCTCCGTAGGGCGTCAATTCTTTGAATTTTAATTTTCAATGGAAATCAAAAAACCAGGAAATGGCGCCCACGAAAGCGGTCGTCATTAAAGTCAGTCGATCTACCAAAAGGACCTTATCATCTTATGGTGAAGGTAAATGGCAACACTGTACACGGTTGTTCATTTAAATGGTGCCCAGAAGATAGTCGCAAATTACAGAAAAATCTAGAAAAATTAGAAAAAGCCTTATATTGAGCTAGTAATGAAGTCCACTTTGGGCATTACATCGTGACATGAAATTTACTCAACATAGTATCGATTTTGGTGTGTCTACACTAGGTCCTGGGACAGGGTGTAGGAACTGGAGCCTGAGTACTGGGAACTAAGGAAAATGGCTGGATGTTGAGGGCTAATTCTTTTGAAGGATAAAAGCCCGTGTGACATGAGGCCGACATAGACCTATAGGGATGTGACGGTCTATGCGGTCTAGGGCTACTGGGGTGATTCTAGGGTGTGTTGGTCATAAATCGAGCAATAGAGTATCGGCTAGCATCATGTTGTTAGCCGCAAATGTAACTGACATTAGCCTGGGAGACTGGAGCTGAGCGGGCCCAGGTGGCCCGGGAAGGCATTACGGTCAGGACTGGGACTGGGACAGGGACTGGAGGTTGAAACTGGGTCTGGGATTGGAACTGGCATTAGAACTGGGATTGTGACTGGAGATGGGGACTAGAGTTGGAGTCGGCCGGCGGGCCTGCAAAGGCATTATAGCCTACGGCTGGGACTGGTGGCTGGGCGGTTGTCCTGTGAAGGCGTTGTAGCCGGGATGCTGGAACTGGAGATTGGGCGGCTAGCCCGTGAAGGCGTTGTAGCCAGAAACTGGGACTGGAGACTGGGCGGCTGGCCTGTGAAGGCGTTGTAGCCAGAAAGTGGGAATGGAACCTGAGCGGCTGGCCTGTGAAGGCGTTGTAGCCGAGATATTGGAACTGGAGACTGGGCGGTTGACCTGTGAAGGCGTTGTAGCCAGAAACTGGAACTGGAGACTGGGGGGCTGGCCTGTGAAGGCGTTGTAGCCAGAAATTGGGACTGGAGACTGGCCGACTGGCCTATGAAGGCGTTGTAGCCAAAAACTGAAACTGGAACCTGAGTGGCTGGCCTGTGAAGGCGTTGTAGCTGAGATGTTGGAACTGGATACTGGCGATGACCGGCCCTCGGGGGTGTACTGGCCACCGTTGTCGTAGTGTGACATTGAGCTTACCTTCGGTGAGATGTCACCGTTGACAGCTTTTGTCAGTGAGGAGTAGAGGGGAAGGAAGCTTTTTTTTTCTCTTTACTAGCTCTACTGCCCTTGCGGTTTTTCGCTAGAGCCGGCCCCCTTTTACTTTTTCTGGTGTGCCCTTGTAGGTTTTCACACCGAGGGGTCACCTGATTTTGCCTAAGACGCCCTTTCGAGTTTTCACCTCAGCTGGGTTGGTGGCAGGTTTTTGCCCCCAGTCGCCTCTTTATGATGAGGGTGACCGGGTCCGCCGGGGTATCTCTATTTTTAACCCTATTTTTTGATACTTTTTTTTGGAGAGTGTCATCCATAGCATGCTGTTGTCAGGGGACGTAGCCTAGAGCTGGGGAATGTGAATGACTGGGTATTATTCCACCCTTAATAAGGGTTCTCACAGTTCATCAAGTTATGGTGCTGGAGGCCACATTGTCGTGGCTGGATGTGACTGGGGTTATAGCTGGCGGGTCAGGGATTACAGGGGGTACTGGGATCATACTGAGACCTGAGAGTTCTGGATTTAAAGGGATGTAGGATGTAGTAGGGTAGAATGATGATAGTCTGGGAATAAGCTGAGACTGGAGGTTGCTGGGATGGTGACTAGAATGTCGTGTGGACATTGGAACTTGTCGGCCCGCCGTGGCAGAGCGAGGGCCGAAAATAGAATGGGCTAAGTAGGGTGACACACGGCTGACTAAGGATTGCAGGGTTAATGATCTGGCAATGTTCGGGAGTTTGATGTATCTCGGGTATCCTCCTTCGTGACCGTAGGCCTCTCAGAACAGTACCGGGCACTCTCCTTTCACGAAAAGCTGAGAGGGGTCGGATGGCACGGGAAGTTTTCGGGCTTTGGGGAAACAAAGCTGGGATGCGGGCGTGCCAGTCGATTTCTCGATAATCACCTATGGTACCAAGGTTTGACTGGGGAGCGTCACCAGGACGTGGCACGTGGGCTTAGGAAATGAGCGACACATGGAGAGAGGGGAGGTTCCACAGGTGCGAGTGCGCAGGCGATTGTGGGCAGTCATGTACTGAACGTCTTTCCCCATCGATTGCAAGCAGTCAGTGTTTATTTACATCAGATTGGATCCGAAAACCTTCGTTCTATGCTAAAGAGGAGCATGTATGTATCTAAAGCCATGGGTGGAGGGCCGAGAGCATTCCGTAGCTATGGGCTCGCGTCTGTTTGGGAGGTATTTACCGAGAGTCTGGGATATTGGACGCACGCACGCCGAATGGTACGGGAAAGGCTAGAACCCGAATATGGATGTAGAGACATACATTCAGGTGACGATGTATTTTATGAGAGCTGCATGGGCTTTACAGGCAGGCCGTAGCAGCCAAAGTACAACTGGTGCAAGCCACAGGATAATCCCGACATGAGAGCCAATCCCCCGGTCAATGCATGATAAGGCGGGTGTCCGCATGTGTTACAGAGGCTCTCCTCGAGGCAAGGGCCACGTCTGATCTGCTGAGGGAGGACTGGACTGGGTGGTCGGAGGAGGTGTCGGCCGATAACTGGGCGAGGGTTGGGTGCAGCTTGGATCGAGCGATCGGGCACGGCCCCGTGACAGAGGTAGATGCGGCATCATGGCGTATGTATGGCCGTCGAAGGTTGACATGCCCAAGCTGTCACTCCCCGACGTGAAAAATCGAGGCGCGACGAGTCGAAACACTCAAGTCGATCAAGGAATGTATAAAAGGGTCCAAGCCACAAAGAGAGATAAGAAGAAAAGATACTTTTATTTCATCGAAATAAAGTTTTACAACATTCTTAAGCCTTAAGAGATAAGATACAATTTCCAAGTACATAATTCTAATAAGAGCAACCGCTCATAAACCTAGGTAACTAAGATAACTTGATCGCTCGTTCACTCTAACCCATTCCCATGTGTTTGGGATTCATCATCGGAATTACCTGCAATGTTAACTGGAAAAGGTAGGGTGAGCGAAATGCTCAGTAGAAATTTATATCTCTATACCAGACAACTTAAAGTAATTAACATTTTGGATAGTTATCGTGCTATGCCGGGAAACGTAAATAAAACATGGAACATGAATAGGAAATAGAGTAAAGAAATGCTAGTAATTGGAATTACAAGTAGACAAGATATCAAGAAATGAGGTTCAAGTAGAGATCATGTAGAAAGTAATACCATCGAATTTGGCCATTTCATACAAGTATGTACAAGTCAAGTAATTCAAGCAATATACGCAAGTAATTCACAAATTATGGAATGTCGTAAATGAATCTAGCAAGTCAAGCACTTCTGTGCAATGCCACACCTAGTCAATCAACTCCCATGAGCACTAGTACTTTTGGGCGTTCCCCCCAGGACCAGACCGGGCCCCATTAATGCCAGGCATTGGGATTATGGATCATAGATCCTAAGTATATTTAGACATCCACATAATATTTATGGCTAACAAATTTCAAGGTAAAGCTCTTGGAATAAGGTACAAGATTATCATTCAAGGATCATGTGGTTGTAAGAGAAATCTCAGAAGGATTTAAGGCATAATGTTTAACTACATTAAGTCAACAAGGAATTGAATTTGTCGGACAAGGCACAATCAACCTTTGCAGAAAACCTCGTAAAATGGGTTTAGATCAAGTTTTTCACAGTCAAGTGTTTTAGCTAGAACCCGAGGAATTACGGCCAAGTAAGAGGTGAGACAGTGGGAGGATCCCCTCGTATACACGAGGTCCTAATTAATAAATCACTTGTCCACTTAAAGCGTTTGCCTGTGGACCTCTTTCCTTAGACACCGTTCTTCCTTAGAAATCTTGCTGATTCCATGACTTGTCGGAAATAAGGAAACAACTTTAGTGGAAATTCTATTCCGTCCTTCGCAGTCGGAGCTTTACTAGACAACCGTGGAATTACGGCTAGGTAAGAGGTGGGATAGTGGGAGGCTTCCCTCGTATATACGAGGTCCTAATTAATAAACCACTTGTCCACTTAATGTGTTTGCCTGTTGTTGTACCTAGATAATTTCCCAGCAAAATATTAAAGGATAAGGGTTCGGGAATTCCCCCAAACACTTTTAAAGCATGGGCTACCCGGCCTCTCCTACAACTTGCTCGGCCCGATCAAGGGTCCCGACCAGTTAGCCATGACATATGGCGACATCAATAACCGATTGGGGCTACTCCCGATCACTCGGTAGCGGGTGTTTCCCGCATTCTACACTGCCACCCGGGCCAACCCAGGGGCGCCTCGACTACAAGTTGTGCCACGTGGCACCCAGCGACAAGGATGGGCCTACCCCCTAAGACGTCTTCTTCCGACCCTCTAAGGTCAAAGGGAGACCTAGCTAAGTCAACCACAGTCTTTGGAGGCCCACAGTGCCTATATACGACTCACACACATGTGTCGGGCATATCCCCGAACACCTTGTGGACACGTATGTCCCAACCCTTCTACAACAAACTGTGGGTCAACCCATGGCTCAAACACACTAATTGGGTTCTCCAATAACACTCCAGCAAGTCGGGACCGCTCCAGACCCTCAGACATGTGCTGATGAGCCGCTTACCTTTAGCTCCCGGGCCAACCTGGGGCTACTCTGCCAGCCCACCGTGCAACATGACACGCACCATGATGCTGGGCCCACGTACCCAAGATGCCTTTTCCCAGCTCCCACGAGCTTATACCCTCAGTCTCCGGCAAAATCTAAGGCTTGCCAGTCATTCACCTAAGCTGATCGACAACTCGAGGTGTGTCGGGCATTTACCCGAACACCTTGCGAGCGACAGCTACGACTCCACAACAACAGCCCCCACGGGCTAATCCCAGCATCCCAGAGCCCTCTGTCCTTTAAAGGACACTCCCAGACAACAAAAGAAGACCCCCGAGGGCCACCCCTCGGGGCCATGGCTCACCCGGGGAGAGTTCACCCCGGGCGCAGCCGCGTCCCGGGAGGGCGAACCCCTCCCTGGGGGACCGCGCCCTCCTCCTAGTCCAGAGGCCCCACGGCCTTCCCCGATCCCAGTTCCGTACAAGGTTTCAGTCTCGCGCAAGGTTCATGTAAGGATTCGTTCACCGTACCCGTACGTGAAAGGAGCCGCGAAGAACACTCACGAGGAAGCACGCAGGTCAACCCTCAGTCAGCACGCCCAAGCGTCTCAGCCATACGCCCAAGCGTCCACATATCCTCCCAGTATCCTTATCCTTTTCTTCTTGGTCAAAGTAAGAAGAAAATAGGGAAAATCCAGATTTTATAGAGGTGGGACCGCCCCCTCTCTCCCTCTCACCCTGATCCGCCTAAACCCCCTGGAGGGGGTTTAGGCGGACCAGTCTCACCCCCAAGGCTGGTCCGCCTAAACCCCCACCAAAACAAAAAAAAGAGTTTTTTAAAATAATAAAAAAAACCATTCCCATGCCCAGTCCGCCTAAACCCATGGTTTAGGCGGACCAGCCTACCCCCCCCCCCAGGCTGGTCCGCCCAAACCTATCCCAGAATAAAAAAAAAGTTTTTTTAAAAAAAAACCTCCGTGAGGGGTTTAGGCGGACCAGACCAGCCCCTTGGGCTGGTCCGCCTAAACCCTCCCTCCCCCACTCCGTAAACAAAAAAAATGTTTTTTTAGGGTTTACCCGGACCAAGTTTGGCCTTCAACTTGGTCCGCCTAAACCCTTCCCTGCCCCTTCAACATCCTATAAATTCCACCCCTTAGAAGCTCAAGGGGTATAGAGCAAGAACCTACGACCTAACTACTGCACCCTTGAACTTCCGCAGGCATCCAGCAAGGGTCGAGGATGCGAGAAGCTAAGTGCGCGTGTCGTTGTCTTGTTGATCGGATTGTACACGCCGAAGATATGTCACACGTACTCCCCTCATGCGGCATCAAGCCATCGCACACATGTCCATCCCTGTTGCGTATAAGGCGTTATGACAATGGCGAACACACCCGCATCCCGGGTCTGCCCGCGTATGACAACCCACGGTGGCTATGCATACGCCATGATGCCGCACCTACTTTTGACATGGAGCCGCGTGCCTACCGCTCGCTCTGAGCTGGCCACTGACCTCTTTGACTAATAATTTGAGTTAGCCGGACCCTGGCTCGGGGGTAAAATTCTCGGGGCCGACCTCGACTCCCCAGTACGATGACATTCGCCTTCTGAGGCCCGGACCTGACCGCTCACCTTGAGCCGGGTCCAACCTTCGTCAGGCGCCAGCCCACGACCGCCCCTGCCACCTAGGCAGTCAGGCTTGTCTTAATCTCCTTGTGGAGAGCCTCTGTAAAACAAGCGGATATCCGTCTTATCACACATTGACCTGGGGACCGACCCACGCGTCGGAATTGTCCCGTGACTTGCGCCCATTGTACTTCGGCCCCCTCGGCCTATTTGTAAAGCCCGTGTAGCTCTCATACAGCATCAAACCAGTTGAATACAAGTGCCCGTATGCGGGCCCCAGTTTGGCCTTTACCTACGTTTAAAAAATATAGGTATAGGTCCAAAAAAATGTAGGTAAAACCTTTAGTCACGTTTACTTGCCACGCTTTCAAAGTGTGGTGCTTGCTCACGTGACTATAGGTTATATCTACATTTCTATGAAACATAAGTATAGTCCGACCTATCCCTACGCTTCCAAAGCATAGGAATAGTCTAGGAAAAAGCGTAGGTAGATATCAACCTATGCCTACGTTTGGAAAGCGTAGGAATAGTCCAGCAAAAGCGTAGGTTAAAAATATATATACACACGCATATAAGAGGCTGTACCTACGTTTCTAAAAACGTAAGTATTACTTTTGGCCACGTAGTAAAAGAAACGTATGAAAAAGTATTAGCGTCATTGTTTTAAAAATGTAGGAAAATGATTTAACATCAATCAATAAAAAACGTAAGAATATGTTATCTTTTTTTTTAAAAATTGTATTAATATATTTGCTCTCATCACCTATAATAGTGTCATCCATAAGACAAGCAAAGCTAAAAAAATGCCATAAGACCACCGTACCCATAATTCAAAGAACTAAGAATAATCTATATTTGAACCAAAGAAAAGTACATGTGTATACAAATGAACTTATATCTTATTAAGACTGCAACATTAACTTCATGAAATATCAACCTACTACCTGATTATCAGTCAACAAAAGCGTAACCCAAAGATATCATTATACAAGACAACATATACTTGTTTCAAATATATCCAACAAATATATCTTATTAGTTTGCATATGTTAAGGGACAGAGCGTAGCATCTCTAAGTTGAGACGTGCTGATAAAGGATGCAGAGGGAAATACTAGATACGAAGATTTTTTTTAAAACTTTATAATCCCCTAGTGAAGGATTTGAGTTTCCAGGTTGTTTGATGGGCTGAGAAGGTTGCTTGATCCAAGAATAGAGGAGGGAAGAGAGGCCATGATCCAAGAAATGAAAATGCCCTCAGGCTGATGCATCCTCCTAATGTCAAGCAGGAACTTGTCCTATGGTTAAAGGATGATGGCTTTGGTTACCTAATTCTGAGATTGGATGAAGGAATCAAACACTTGACGAAATCTTTTTGTTTTTGTTTCACAAATGGGGGGGTTAGGGGCTATTGCAAGCATTATGTAGTTTCAACCTTTTAGTGTAGGGATTACATCTTTTAACTGTTTGATCATGAATTTGTGGATATATGTTTACCAAAATTCTTGATGTCAGAAAAGATGTAAAAAGGTAAAAAAAATGATGCTTTACCATAACAACAGTAATTTCAACAGCCAAAAAATTAGGCCAAGTCTCATTGAGAAATATAGGAAACCATGGACTATAAATGGCCTAATCCAAGGGTATCCAATTTTGTATTACCTGAATTCCCCCTAGAATTACTACAGCTTGGGTATTATGAAAGGAGGCAAAGTCTCATTGAGAAATATACCTGAGCAACCTTGTATGACAAAAGTGTGCTCCCAGCAGCATCCTTCTAAGCCAATATGATGGCATAGCCAATACATTTTGTATACAACCTCGACTTCATCCTTTTGAATGATGAATCATGAACAAGTTGCAAATCAATGGAAGAAATAAAAGTTAAAACATTTCCATCAATTGTAAGTCCACGCAAAATCAATACATGGAGAAAAAAATGGACAGAGTAGGCACCCACCCCTTAGGTAATGTACATTCTAATCCTTAATTAATCATTGATGACAGGATATTTTGCAAAGTTTTCCAATGAAAGTTGAAGCTTTGGAATTTATGGGCATGAAATGGTTATTAAATGGCACGGCACATCAATAGCATAAAGGTAATTTCATAAGTCATAACAAATGTGCTCAACAAATGTCTACCTGCATACCTTGAGATGTGTACATGTACTTTAAAAACCAAACCGGGAAAAATGTATGCAAACAAGAAATTTGTGAGAGGAGTCCAAACCCCGGGACAACTTTCATGAAAGAAGAAACCAAAAAAAATCATGGCTTTTCCCTTTTGGTTGTTCTAACATATATTAAAAACTAAGTCCAGCTATGCTATGTATTGTTGAATACATGCTGACAACTACAACCCAAATAGGATTTCTCATGAAAACATTAGAACAAGATTGTTCTGAAGTCTTGTTTTCTATTTCTCTTTTGTTCCATCTTCCTTGAAACTCAAAGCACGTTTCCTTAAGTCCTCATGCAGTTGATTTCTTCTTCCCATTCTCTCTCTCTAAATGGAATATCTAAGCACCTATTATCACAGTGTCCGTTGTCATATTTAAGTGCCCACTAAATTAAAAAAAAATGAACCAACAACTCATAGGCTTCCCCAGTCTCCTCCCTATTGCTCATGCAACACTTACAAAATGGAATGCCCCTAGCATGTGGCTTACATAGAAAATTGAAGTTGTAAATGAGCATCCCAAGTCACAAGGGTCGTCTATGTCAGTGTTGCAATACCTTTGTCTAGTCCCGTAAAGGTTTCCTGGAAGGCTAATGGTGCTCTGGTTGTCACACACTAATTATCCATGAAATCTATGTCAGGAGATCTTTCCCTGGTTTCCTCCATGGTTTATGGAAAATAGAGCATGCTAAAGGAAAAAGGAATGTAGCCACATAAAGAAACAGTTTGAACTAACAGATAAACCTATATGCATGAATTATAAAAATCATAAAAGCTACTAATGTCCTTGTGTGAAAGATTTCAATAAACAACTAAAAGGATGTAGAATGTCTGTGTATGAAGGGAGCTGCAAGCATAGAAAATACTTCAAACTCTCCTTTCCTGAACATAGCTAACACATAGCATAAGGCATCTCAAAAATTAAAATAAATAAATAAAAGGCTCCATAACCGTAGATATCACAACAAAATGCATAATGTGACCAGCTGTCAAATTCAAATTATGGAATAACTAGATGACCAATAGATGTTTACCTCGACGTCACTATCTCCAGCATTTCATGATCTGATGCATGCTCTGGAAAGCTGATTGAAACATTGACCTTAGAAGAACCAACATCACAAAAGATGATGGGTGTTCCATGAGAGGCAAGATTGTCTGAATATGGGCATGCTCTAGAGCAGTACTTAGTAACCAACTTAATATCATTCTAAGCAGACATGTAACTCTATCTGGATGCTCCTTTGAGTCTCCAACAACAATGAAAGGTTTACTGTCCCAGTAAACCTGTACAAGGGGACAAATAACTCCATTGTAGATAAACTCAGCAGAAATCACAAGCCTCAAGGAACTATAAAAGATGAACTTTATGTTCACAGATCTTACCATACTGTGGCCAGCATAGGTTGGCATTGCCCCTTCCAAGCTATTGACAGCCTCTGTATCTTTACTTGAATCTCGATTTGGTTTGACCACAGACCATGTCAAAGTTCCAAAGTCAAAGACCTGTAAAGTTGCTCAGATGTCACAGCACTCACATCAATGTGTAATATAGGAATATCAGTGATCAAACTTTAACCTGAATGTCAGATAGATATCGACCATTACGACTCCCTCCCATAACATAGAGTTTTCCATTTGCCACTTCTGCAGCTTGGAAATGTCAAAAACACTTTTCTAACGCACCCTGGAAATGTCAAAAATGACCCACTCATACACAGTTAAGTAACCAATCATTAAATGTGGTATCCTTTTTGTCCTCTTCTGTTTGTGTCAAATCTGGTGTAAGTTTTGTGTTAGAAAACTGGAATCCTTTACCCAATCCTTCGGCATAACCTGTCATGGGCAAGAAACTATGCTTTTGAAGAGTCCAATGCATTTGTAGAAATGAAACTCATTCGTGGAAGAAGCATTAGGAAATAATAGAAAAAGAAAAGGGGATAGAGAATGGTACATAGTAAGAGCAAAATTGGGGTGTGAAGGGCTTGTAGAAATGCATTTTATTAAAGTTCAAATTGTTACATTAGAAAAAATAAAGCTTATGTCTGCATCTAAGGCCCATCTTCAGCATCCAAATATGTGTGAGAGATGAAAGGAAAAATTTTAGCAAGAAAAGTTAAGCATCAGTCCAAATTTCCCACTGAAATATAGTGTTTCTGAACTAAATTACCAAGCCAAAACTTGAGTTGTTAGGTAGAGAGGCCCAAAATTGAAATAAGTAGGAAGTAGCTCATGAATACCCAGCGTGGGAGACTAAACAGCTTTCGCCAATACTCCCCCTTAACCCAGGTAAAGTCATACAACAAATGGCAACAACACTCCCCGAAACTGCAATGTGCAAATAGAAGGGGGGAACCCAAAGAGCGAACTTAGCTCTGATCACATGCTATTTAACCAAATTGCTAACCTAAAACTCGAGTTGTTAGGTGGAGAGGCCCAGAATTGATGTAGGTACAAACTGGCTCTTGAATACCTGATGTAGGACTACTCAACTTTTGCCAATGCATATAAACACCGTAATCCTTGACCAGAGTACTTAAAAGTGGCCCTGAGGCACAGTTTTATTTGTAATCCTTGACCAGAATACTCAAAAGTGGCACTGCTTGACCAGAAAGTAATTTGGAAAAGGGAAGAATACTAGTTGAAATATAATGTAGAAGGAAACAAAGAATCAACAAAAGTAGAATAAAAAATAAAGAGAGGGCCCTAGATCTCAAACATTTAATGTCAGAAACTGGGTATACTTAATAAGCTTCTGCATATAGCTCGGATAAAAAAATAATCACAATACTGGCTACATAAAAATCAAGCTTTCATGTAGGTGCATCATCTAATAAAGAAACCACATCCTAGAAGCACAACTGAAGAATGTCAATGTCCAATTTAAGGTCACATATGCAACATTCAATATGCGATCAAATTTATTTGATGATTTCCATAGTTACCTGCATCTGACTGCTGTTGATTCAGAAGAAATACCAAATCAGGGACAATGAAAGTAAAAATTGCTTCCCGTCACAAAATTTTTGGACTAACATTACATAAACGTATATTTCTACGACAACAAGGTAAAAAATTTCACCTTATCTGAAGTGTTATAATGTTATTTAGATGAAACATCAGGTCTTATAAGTAGCACCCTCATTTTGGGAATAAAAAATGTGATAGATAAGGTGCAAACTTCTCTACCCGTACACTCACTTATATCTTGGTGAAATCAACTGTTCCTTATTGCCAAACACCTTTATTTTGGATGCAAATATCATAGGTTATATCCAACCTGATCAATAGCACCAGGGGCTCCATGGCATTCTGAGCATCAACCTTACTGTTTTAGAAACTCAAAGCAGATATTGTTCACTTCACTGCACATTTAGATGAAGGCTTATCCAGTAGTAATTACAAAATTTTAACCTTACGGGAGAAGGAAATGCATCAAGGACCAATGATATTACCAGCAAAGCGTGAACAACTAAAAAAATAGGGGAAGTGATGGGGACATCAGCGACCCTCCATGCCCCGGCTTCGGCGTCGGCCTCTCGAGATGGATTCAATAATGGTTCGGATATTTATTTCTTCTTAGTATGATGTATTTTTATTTTATTGAGTTTGTAATCCTTATTGGGTCAATTAATAAGGCTCAAAATGCTAGTCTATTAGTAGCTCGGTTAATGGTCGTAGGTAGCTTATGCTCACCACCTCGGATAGCGGGGTCAATTTTTTGAACTTCAAGGGCAATTGTGGTCTTTAAGTACCCATGGCTCTCCCTATAAATAGGGGTCCAAGGGCTTTTATTTGGAGCTAATGAACATTTGAAGAAAAAAACCAGATTTTGAGAAATCTTGAGTCTCTCTCTCTTCCTCTCTCTCTCTCCCTTGCGACCAGATCTCTCCCTCCTTGGGAAATTCGCATCCCCCCTTCTCTCTCCTTCTCCTTGGGCCGTGAGCCACCCTCCCCCCCTTTTCCCTCTCCTATCTTTCCTAAAATCTCTCCCCAATTCCCTCCCTTCTACTAATATCTTTCCTAATCTAGTTTCCTCCCCTCATTCAAATTTCAAAACCTATCCTAATATATTTTCCTCCCTCCATAATAATTCAAATCCTTTCCTAATCCATTGCCACCTCAGCCTCCATTCTAGGGAGAGAATCCTAGAATCTCTCCACCCTTCCCAACTAGCAGCCGCACCCCACCCCCATCCTGCCAAGGTCGCACACCCCACCAAACCCTAGTCGCACCCCCCAAGCCTCCCACGACCCAGCCACATCCCCCCTCTGCAACATACGCCCCATCCCCTTCCAAGAGCTCCACGGCAGCTCCGGCATCCCACGGCTTCATCACCGACACCGGCGGTGAAGATCTTCTCTGCTCTGCTGCTCCCAGATTTGTGACAGAACTTTGGTCGACTTTGCAGCAGCCACTCCGCCGTCCCCTTTGCGAATCTGCCCGAGCCCCATTCAGTGGGTTCGTTTATCTCTGAGCCCTCTTCGCAGCAGAGGTAGAATCACCCAAGTCTGACATTGGGACAGTTCGTGGCGGTCGTTCTCCCACGACTGCGCAGAGTTGGTGCGAACCAGTCCGTCCAGAGTGTGCAGCAACTTGAAGATCATGCCACACCTTCCCTGTCGATTTTCAGATCTAGACTTCTTCTTCAAAGTTGTACCCCTCGACGTCCAAGGACCAACCCAGGTGGTTTCGTCACGTTCTGATCTCCGTGCTGAGATTTCCACCACGGCCACCCCACCTCTGTCTGGATGCTTGCCCAGAAATCAGAGGCTCACCACAACTGCGACCACGCCCAGCCCGGTGATCTGATGGCCGCCATCTTTTGAGGGTACGTAGACCTCCCTGTCTAATGTCTTCTTGAGTTGGTCCCGCCTCATTCTGAGTTCCACAGTGAGTGTACCGGCGGTTGTCCCGCGACTGTGCAACCCTGTCCTGCAAGATAGAATCGTGTAGGTCCACTTCTCTGGCCGGCCTCGCCCTCCAGTGACCTCGGATCGACTTCAGATATTTAGGGACGTTTCAGCACCCCTCAGGCTTCATCTGAGCACTGACGGCACCCCGTTCGGACGTCCGTGCTCAGCATACCATTCAGGACAAGCGATGTCATCCCTGCAGGCCCGTTTGCTGACCAGCACTTCGGTCTTCCCCTCCCCTTGCTCCCCCCTCCAGTGTGAGGGTAGTGCATGTATTGATTACCCCATTCCCTAGTTTCCCCCCTCCCTGTGTGGAGGCGTGTGTTTGGTTGTATTAGCAGGTCACGGCCGAAGCTACATCGACGCAGCGTGTCCGCCGGGTGCACACGCTCCCGGCTCGCCCTCGTCTCCAACCGGCACCAGTCTTTTCAGACTCGGCAAGGTATAGATCTGACCCTTGCTCCTTGGATAGTGCTTTTCTAGTATCAATTCAACGCTCATGCCGATGGTGAGGAGAGCTCGTTCCAAATTTCCCGAACATTGAGTGTTGATCGTTGCCGTGTGAGAGAGCGCCGTCAGTCCCACCCTCGAGCACCGGCTTTGCCTCGGATTAGTCGGGCAACATTCAGACCTTAGGTCTGTCCTCCCCTTATTACCCTTCACGGCTCTGACCGTGTAGGCTACCTGTGGATCGCCGTCCATCCCCACTATTGTCGGGTCACCCCGGAATTTGAGTGACGCGTGTGGTCAGTCCGCTATTGCTCGGGTCCATGGTTCGGGTCGTGCTTGCTGCCTCGTAGGTCCCAGGGCATCCCCTTCGCTCGTCCCGCATCAAATTTGGTATCAGAGCAAGTCGTCCGATTTGTTCTATCCAAATCGGGATCCTAGGAATCTCATGTTCACCATGTTCTTTAGCTTCGAAGTAGTCCTACCCCACAACAAACTCACCACCGTGTTCCTTGATGAGGACCAATCGGGAAATTATGTCTCCCAAGCTCTTGTGAACTCTTTGTCACAAGAAGGGAAAATTGTCATCCATGGAGAATGGGTTTTCATAGAGTTCTACCTACCTTGTGTAAGCCACACTCCATCCAAATTCATTACATGGGTTAGTGGAGCATGGTGCAAATTTTGGCCCCTTGGGTCACATATTAGTTTGGGAAAATAATGGATGGAAGAACAACAAGCAATCATAGATCCTGAAGGAAAAGGGTGTCATTTGCAATCCTCGGGAGACAAGAAAAGGTTCCACTTCCCAAATTCTTATTACCAATCCCTCTCCAAGTTTGAGCAGGCCATTCAAAAGCGGTTAGCTAAAGTGGAAAACGAGCCTCAAATCTCCATTGCACAAAACCTACCCGAACCCCAACATGAGCAACTCATCCCACCCACTGGTGAGCTAACCATAGAAGAGCCCCTAGCTACCTGGCTCAAACATGGCCCCATCTTGTACCCTTCAACCCCATGCAACCTCCCCATGGAGCAAGTCCAACTAGTGCCATGTCATTCTCTTCACACAACTTATCAATCCTTTTGCTTTGTGGAAGCCCTTGAAGACCTACTTAGGAGTTTGAGTTATCAAATGGGGTTGACTAGCATGTTGGCCGTGGAACCCATTAAGCCCAAGTACCTTGCCTTTGCCTATCCTTCCATTGGCCTTATTACATCTATTTGCACTATAGGCCATGCACTAGTGATCTTTTAATCTTCCTGCCAACCCCTGAAGAACCTGACCCAATGAGCCCCACGGAAAATAGCTCTCCACCCCTCGAGGTCACACTTCCTAGTGAGTCCACACTCTCATTGTTGTCCCTTGTCGATGAAGGTTTAACATGCATCGGGGAACTTCCTACTTGGGCCAACCTATCCAAGGACATAGAGGAATCCCTCCATAAGAGTTTCAATTTCTATGATCCTTTTGATCCCACCCAATGGAAGTCCCCTCCTTTCCAATTTCCCAACACTCCCCACCACTTCTCCCATCCTTCAAACAAAGAGTCTAGAAATGGTCAATTCAGACGGCGACTAAACAGCAAGCACGTTTACTTGAGCCATAGATCCTACGTATGGCAGGAAAATGACCGCTAGCATTATCAAAAGATTCATTCAAGTGACCTTACAATGATGTGGATGGCGAGAGCCCATGGAATAGGGCCATTTCGAATCGCAAAGAGGTTAGGCCTAGTTGCCTACAAAGAGGACCGACTGAAGGGTCGTGGAGTGAGTCCCTTACTCAACGTGGTAGGTCCAGTGCCAAATGAGGGCAAGGCAACGGTTCCTAGTGAGGCTTTCGAGCCCCCGCCCTCCTTCATAAGTGAACCACATCCGGTGCGACCACCAGCCAAAAGGAGTGACTGGCATGAGCACATAGAGCAGATACTAGGCGAGCAGGTCCACATCAACTGGAGCAAGGCACTTCACTACGACCTTGTCAGATGGAAAGGACGGCCTAGATTGGACAACGTATGGGAAAGCCAGACAGAGATGCAGCACCCCAATCCGCGCCGTCAGGTTATGCCAGATCACCACTCGACGGAGTCGAGTTCTCGTCACCCCGGGGGAATTGATGGGGACATCAGCGACCCTCCATGCCCCGGCTTCGGCGTCGGCCTCTCGAGATGGATTCAATAATGGTTCGGATATTTATTTCTTCTTAGTATGATGTATTTTTCTTTTATTGAGTTTGTAATCCTTATTGGGTCAATTAATAAGGCCCAAAAGGCTAGTCTATTAGAAGCTCGGTTAATGGTCGTAGGTAGCTTATGTTCACCACCTCGGATAGCGGGGTCAATTTTTGAACTTCAAGGGCAATTGTGGTCTTTTGGTACCCATGGCTCTCCCTATAAATAGGGGTCCAAGGGCTTTATTTGGAGCTAATGAACATTTGAAGAAAAAAACCAGATTTTGAGAAATCTTGAGTCTCTCTCTTCCTCTCTCTTGCGAATCTCTCTCTCTCTCTCCCTTGCGACCAGATCTCTCCCTCCTTGGGGAATTTGCACCCCCCCTTCTCTCTCCTTCTCCTTGGGCCGTGAGCCACCCTCCCCCCCTTTTCCCTCTCCTATCTTTCCTAAAATATCTCCCCAATTCCTTCCCTTCTACTAATATCTTTCCTAATCTAGTTCCCTCCCCTCATTCAAATTTCAAAACCTATCCTAATCTATTTTCCTCCCTCCACAATTATTCAAATCCTTTCCGAATCCATTGCCACCTCAGCCTCCATTCTAGGGAGAGAATCCTAGAATCTCTCCACCCTTCCCAACTAGCAGCCACACCCAACCCCCATCTTGCCAAGGTCGCACACCCCCCATACCCCAAACCCTAGTCGCACCCCCCCCAAGCCTCCCACGACCCAGCCACCCCTCCCCTCTGCAACATACGCCCCATCCCCTTCCAGGAGCATCCGCGGCAGCCCCGGCATCCCACGGCTTCATCCCCGACACCGGTGTTGAAGATCTTCTCTGCTCTGCTACTCCCAGATTTGTGGCAGAACTGTGGTCTACTTTTCAGCAGCCACTCCGCCGTCCCCTTTACGAATCTGCCCAAGCCCTGTTCAGTGGGTTCGTTCATTTCCGAGCCCTCTTCGCAGCAGAGGTGGAATCACCCTAGTCCAACATCGGGACAGTTCGTGGCGGTCGTTCTCCCATGACTGCACAGAGCTGGTGCAAACCAGTCCGTCCAGAGTGTGCAGCAAATTGCAGATCGTGCCACGCCTTCCCTGTCAATTTTCAGATAGAGACTTCTTCTTCAAAGTTATACCCCTCGACGTCCCAGAACCAACCCAGGTGGTTTCGTTGCGTTCTGATCTCCGTGCTGAGATTTCCACCACGGCCACCCCACCTCTATCTTGCTGCTTGCCCAGAAATCAGAGGCTCACCACAACTGCGACCACGCCCAGCCCGATGATCTGATGGCCGCCATCTTTTGAGGGTACGTAGACCTCCCTGTCTACTGTCCTCCTGAGTTAGTCCTGCCTCATTCTGAGTTTCACAGTGAGCGTACCGGCGGTTGTCCCGCGACTGCGCAACCCTATCCTGCAGGACAGAATCGCGTAGGTCCACTTCTCCGGCCGGCCCCGCCCTCCAGCGACCTCGGATCGACTTCAGATCTTTAGGGACGTTTCAGCACCCCTCATGCTTCGTCTGAGCACTGACAGCACCCCGTTCGGACGTCCGTGCTCAGCATACCATTCAGGACAAGCAGCGTCATCCCTGCAGGCCCGTTCGCTGACCAGCACTTCGGTCTTCCCCTCCCCTTGCTCCCCCCTCCTGTGTGAGGGTAGTGCATGTATTGATTACCCCATTCCCTAGTTTCCCCCCTCCCTGCGTGGAGGCGTGTGTTTGGTTGTATTAGCAGGTCACGGCCGAAGCTACATCGACGCAGCGTGTCCGCCGGGTGCGCACGCTCCCGGCTCGCCCTCGTCTCTGACCGGCGGCAGTCTTTTCAGACTCGGCAAGGTATGGATCTGACCCTTGCTCCTTGGATAGTGCTTTTCTAGTATCAATTCAACGCTCATGCCGATGGTGAGGAAAGCTCGTTCCAAATTTCTCGAACATTGAGTGTTGATCGTTGCCGTGTGAGAGAGCGCCGTCAGTCCCACCCTCGGGCACCGGCTTTGCCTCAGATGAGTAGGGCAGCATTCAGACCTTAGGTCTATCCTCCCCTTATTACCCTTCGCAGCTCTGACCGTGTAGGCTGCCTGTGGATCGCCGTCCATCCCCACTATTATCGGGTCACCCCGAAATTTGAGTGACGCGTGTGGTCAGTCCGCTATTGCTCGGGTCCATGGTTCGGGTCGTGCTTGCTGCCTCGTAGGTCCCAGGGCATCCCCTTCGGTCATCCCGCATCAGGAAGAGAAGGCCACAACGATTGATTTGAAATTGAAAACAAAACTACAGGAGGATGGCGAGACAACAACAGAGGGCGTTGGAGCATCCTCCTCCTCACGCAGGCCGCTAGGAGAGGAAGCAGGGGCAGGGCCCGTCGCAGTAGCCAACAGGGGGGGAGGACGCACGCCCGAACAAGCGAGGCCAGCGACACGGGGAGGCAAGGGCAAAATGGCAAAAGAGGAGAGGGTACCGTCGCTGGACTGGGCACCAAAAGACAGAGGGAGAACGCCAGGGGTTGCCAAGGGCGAGGAGACACCATCGCTGCCACCAGCAGGATCGTGCGAGCACGCAGGGACACCCTGGGCAGCTTGCGTGAGGAGGACGGCAGAGATGTGTCGCCCCGAAACGTGGGGCACGGCGGAGGAGGAGGAGGCACCGCTGGAGGGGCCCCGAGAGGAAGATGGAAAGACTCGCAAAAGCGTAAGGCTAGGAAGCGAGGTCCCAACACCGCCTGCAGCAGAGGAGGAGGGCGGAAGGGTACATCCAAACACGCCAGGCCATGAACCGCTGCGGGGAGGATGACAGGGCCACCACCGGCGACGGATGGCAGCGACAGGAGGGAGGGACCAGGAGGGGAAGGGGGAGGCATAGGCCCCCTCCCCCAACCGGCCATGGCCGGAGAAGATGCAGCGTGCAAGGGAGCTACCACCGGGGATGGGACAAGTTGCTCCGGCGGGGTGAGGGAGGGGGAGCGATGGGAGGGGAAAATAATCCTAAATATTGATGGAAATCGGGTGTCAAAATGGGGGGGAAATGAAAAACATCGAGGCCAAATTTCCCGCCTTCGGGGAGTCTCCAATTCTCACGTTTTTTTTTGTTTTGATAAGTTACATTTTCCTACGTTTTATTAAAAACATAAGAATATATAAAGTCTATTCTCACATTTATTTAAAAACCATAGGAATAGATAAACTTTTATGACATTTCTTATACAACCGTCATGATAAGGTGCCCATATAGCTACGCTATAATAAAACGTAGGAAATTTACCAACGTTAATTTAAAAACGTCAGAATATGTCATTTATACCTACATTTTTAGAAAGCGTAGGTAAAATTTGTGGCTATAGGCCAGTTTTCTTGTAGTGCGGGCCATGTGCCCTAAGCTTCAGCTACCACTACATCATCCTGCTCGGGCCTTCAACCCCGAGCCCCAGTCAAGCTGACACCTGACACCGGTTTCCACCCCCAGGCACCCGGCTTCCCAGCACCTTGTTCGGGCCTTCAGGTCCAAGCCCCAGTCGAGCCAGCTCCCCGCACGGGTTTCCAAACCCGAGGCCAAAGCTCCCCAATACTCTGCTCGAGTCCTTTGACCCGAGCCCCGAAAGAGGCGTTGTCCGGCACGGGTTCCCAACCCCGCGGTAGAGGCTCCTCAGTGTCCAGACCGGGCACACAAGCCCAAGATTTCTCAAGGTCAGGCCTTGGGCCTCTCAGCTCTGGCGCGGGGTTCTTCCCCTTACCCACCAGTAACGTCATCTCTCAGCATGGGATTGCCCCTATGGGACGCGGCAATTCCCATGTCGGCTGTGGGCCCTTCGTCTCACACTCCCGCTCCGCCAGCGCTCGGTACGGGTTCACAACCTCGGGTTGCCGGCACCTCCGCATCTTCTACAACGTTGCTTCCCGGTGCAAGAGTGTCATCTTGAGCATCGGCAATGCTCCTATCGGCTCGGGCAAGAGCTTACACCCGAGTCGCCCAGCCCCCAACCCCCTGATGCGGGTCTTGTACCCTAGGAGCAGGTCACAGCATTCCCAACTAACAGCTCCATGCTGCCAGTCACCGTAGACCGGGTCTTCTCGGTCTATCACCTCGGGGCAGGGTCTTCCTCCGTTCCCCAGAAGAAGCGTCGCCATGGCCGTAAAGGCAGGCGACTCACAGCTACAACTAGCAACTTTGGCAAGACTATTCTTGTCGGTGACCTGCAGATTCGCCTCAATGGGGGTGAACCAATCATATCCCAGGAACAGACCGTTCCTACGGTCCCTACCTCCAACAGTTTTGACCTCCTGCGGCAAACGCGAGAGGACAAGGCGAAGTTCAAAAGAGCAGGCACCCCGGTAGTAGCCCAAGGGCAGCTGCACCAGCCTGATATACAGACTCCCAAGTCTCGTCGATATAACGACAAGGGAGACCAGCAACCCGACTTGAGAGGAATCTGGGTCACCTCAGAAGAAGCTCAAGATGTTCGGAGGGCGCGTATTAGAAACCCCCTGCCAGCGCTCAGACACGGCATCAGGCAGGACGCGTCTGATCCCACAACCGCGTCATCTGACGATGCCCACTCATCCAATGTCCCCCGCTTGGGCAAGCGAATGCCAAGAAGGGCACGTTCTCGAACCCGCCAGCAACCCATCCCGAGTTCTCCTCAGGCCGACATCGGGAGGGAGGCTCCTCTACAATGCACCTCGGTCTTCGACAGACTGGGGGCACCCGTCCGCCCTGAGGAATACCCTCGGAGAAGCGGACGACCCGGTTCATCAACGACGCGGTTCGGGTGTTCGCGTGCTATACCACGGAACACCAACCCGACACCTAGTCCGTTGACCTGAACCAGCCTCTGTCCCATTTTAGGAGGCCGCGTCATCAGGCCCAGCAGCCTTCCCCAACAGGTCACATTGGCACTTCTGTCGCACCGCAGGCATCCGAACATGTAGAAGAAGTCCCAACAGAGGACCGTGACCCTCCTATCAACGCGGAGTCGGTCAACAATGACCCTCCCACAAACAAGGTTCAAGAAGTGACCCTCGAGACTCTCATGAAGGAGAACCAGCATCTGAAGGCCCTCCTACAAGATCTCCTCCAAGAACGGGACCTTCACCCTCATCAACCTGGTAGGCCTCCGGCCGAAGCATCGACACAGCCAGCTGGGCGCGAGGGTGCCAACACCTCAGCGGCAGTTGCCCGAACCCCGACAGTAGCCGGGTTCGGCACGC
This sequence comes from Amorphophallus konjac, assembly GCA_022559845.1. Taxonomy (NCBI): domain Eukaryota; kingdom Viridiplantae; phylum Streptophyta; class Magnoliopsida; order Alismatales; family Araceae; genus Amorphophallus; species Amorphophallus konjac. The sequence continues at coordinate 159,841,960 of CM040121.1, forward strand.
CCCCAGTCGAAGCTCAACCACGAGCCTCCAACACGCCAGTGTCGGAAAATCTCATAGCACAACGCCAGATGATCGAGCGGATTGTCGAGACAAAGCTTGCCCAGTATGGCGAAGGGGTTGCCACTATAGATCTCTATAGTGTGCCCTACCCGCTTCGCCACCAGTTAAAAAAGCTCCCTCCGGAGTACGCCAAGCCCCCGAAGCTACAGAAGTTCGACGGGCAAGGGTCTCCGCATGAACACTTGGCCTACTATATTATAGCTATGGGCGAGTTAGCGTTGGATGAATCATATCTCCTCCGCTACTTCGCTACTTCACTTACAGGAACAACCTTCTAATGGTATTCCCGTATGAAGCCTAACTCAGTCATCGACTGGGCAGATCTCCAGAAAAAGTTTCTCGACCGCTTCCAAATGGTCGAGCGAAAGATCTCCCTGGCCGGGCTCTGCTCTCTCCGGCAGAAGAAGGGCGAGTGTGCCCTCGACTTCATCAAGAAATGGCGAGACCTCGGCATGAGGTGTGTCAACCCGCTAGTCCAGGAAGATGCCATCACCATATGTCGTCGACGCTTGGCAGTCGAGGTCAGCGAAAAGCATCTCGGCACCAATATCAAAGGCTTCGACTAGCTTAACTCGGCAGTCGCCGAAATAGAGATGTTCTTCACCGATAACCCGAGCTATACTTCAGCGAAGGGTAAACAAACGCGTGAACGCCAGCCCGGTAAAAAGGTAAACATCATCGAGTTCACCCCGGCCGCCAAAGCCAGCAAGAAGGCCGAGCCAAGTGGCTCTGACGAGAAGCCAGAAGATAAGCCGACTGCTCCTTCCTTTTTAGAGCATATGAAGACACCATTCTCCTTCAAAAAGTAACATACAAAGATGCTCTTCAACTACTGCATGGCCCAAAAGATTGTCGAGCTGCCAGAAATCTGCAAGTCAGACGAGGCTCTGAAGACCGACGATCTCGGCTATTGCCCATATCATCGCATGTTGGGTCACTTAATTGAAGATTGCTATGTCTTCAAGACTCAGGCACAGAAGCTGATCTGAGACGGCCTCGTTAAAATGAAGAGTGACCACGTCGATCCTCCGCAAGTACATACGTGGTCCAGGCCCGCTAAAGTAGCACGTGTGGTTCACTACTGGACCAGCGTGATCCATATGATGGCCGCATTCTCCCTCTCTGACATCGAAGCGGGGAAGTCCAGCACCAGTCAGGGCGAGCATTCGCTTTGGTATCTAGGGTGAAGGCCCTGGCATAATCACGTACCCCTCTCCTTCCCCAAGGAGAGAACCCGACGACTCTTCGATGTCCTCGTCGAGAGGGGGCAAATCATGCCCCGTGATCCGCCGGCAGACTACACCCACTGGGACTTTAGTCACTCTTAATACTGCCGTTTCCACGTCAGAATCTGCCACACGATCGAGTCCTATGAAGTAGTTCAGCACCTCATCCAGGAGTAGATCCAGTGGGAGCAGATCGATGCTAAGGGAAATTCCATGGCACTCGTAAGACTTAGGCAAGCTGTCGAAGAAACCCTGAGCATTGCCAGGGACGCATCGGAGCGGCCAGATCCCCCTCAAAAAAATGGGCACGGCCTGCCTCACCAGCATACTCCAGAATGGCTCAAGTTTTGAACCGATAATCGAGAAGCTCTCAAGCGAGTGCGAAGGCGCAGGGAACAGGATACCTGTCAAGAGACGGAGCCGTGCCACTTCTCGGTTAACGTCATCCATCCCCCTGTTACTCTGACCCCTCCGGGCTCCCAGACACCACCATTCAACCAGTCGGCCCCTGCCACTTCGGCTGTGCAATGGCGGCCCTGGCGGGAGCTGGAATCTCTCCCTTTCTCCGAAGAAGACACCGCCAGGCTTCTCCGGGTCCTTCTTGGCCGAGAGAACGTTCTGGTGGACGAGACGATGATGTTCTCCTCAGGTCCCTCTTGCTCTCCCCCTGCCCTACCTCCGTCTTCGGCATCCGAGGATAGGAAGGGGAAGCGAAGGCAGGGTGAGGTCCTGGCCCAGCCGTGTCATGCCCCCTCAGCCGGTGAGCCATCAGGTCCTCCCCGCTCACCCTCTAACCCAATCTAGATCGCAAAGAAGACATCTTCGGAGTCTTCAGCGACTTTGACTCGTACGACGGGCCCACCGCCACAAGGCCCAGTCAATGCACAGAGTCGAGGTAACTACCCAGGGTGGCAATATCCCACAGCACTTTCCACTATCCCGGGACTCTACTCTCAGCATGATCACAAAGGCAAGACTAAAGAGCAGGACAACAAGCACATCTTCTAGTCCACTTCTCAACAAAAGCAGCCGCCACCGCGGCTAAGGCATCAAACCGCGCATACGTCTTCGGACGCCAGCACTAGTCTACCGATTCTTAGTAGACTCTTATTGCCACCGCGGGTAAGGTACCAAACCATGCACATGTCTTCGAACGCCAGTCCCAGTATCCGAGCCTACCAGAAGTTACCGGTCGAGGTAATCGAGCAGGCGATCAACGCCACTTTCCAAATACAACAAGTGAAAGGAGTTTGGATTGAAATTCGGGCAAAGAAAGGTCGTCGACCTCACCCTGCCAAGGCACCAGCTCGGAGATACCCTCATGGGGATTTATCAACTCTGGCCCCAGCACCTCTCCCTCCTACTCCATTGGAGATGGCCATCACCTAGAAACATGAGAAAAATAGGAGGAAGAACCTCAGAAAGCGGCTCAAGAAACAAGCTAAACAAGCGTCCGCCCTATAATTACCAGTCTAGCGAATGCCTCTCTAGAGGCACCAGCGGCTCATTGATGACCTCGAGGAATACGTTCCTCCTCGTCTTATCGGTGCTCTCCCGCTCGACAGCTATATCCCGTGGGAAGAAAAGCAGAAACGAGCCGGCCTTAAAGATTGGGTCCAAGAGATGATCCAAAAGCTCAAGAATGGTGAAACACTCCTGATCCCAGATGAGCTCCCCTTGTGCTACAAAGACAAGGAGATCACAATAGAGCAGCTAGAAGAAATGCTTCGAAGCTGCACCTGCAACATGGTGGCTATCCCACCTCCTGATAACATCAACGCTTCTCGGCGAGGCGAGCCAATGGCCTCCCGAACTAGACAAGGAACCACTGCCCCACTCGGGCTACAGCTAGCTCCAGAACACTCAGGCCGCGGCTGAGGTCATGGCCGGGGACGTGGTAGAGGTCGCGGGAGAATTCCCAAGCTACCCCTTCACTCGTCCACCTTCGACCTGGAGCAAATCATCCTCTTTCGAGGAGAGGAACCTGCCCCCATTCTGGAGGTAGAAATTCGGAAGGGACCCGACATCTCTGATCCTTCCGGTACTGGAGAGATTGTTACTGGCATCTGATAGGTTCAGAGGGGGGTGAATGGACCTTTACCAGTAAAAACAATGAGGATTAAAAAATTAAGTTCTCAATTAGGAGTTTCCGAAAAAGATCTTAACGGTCAAAAACTAACCGCGCAGAACGATCAGTTAGGAAGATAGAGATGGATCGGCCTAGACAAGCATCTACCGAATAGATCCAAAGCCAGAAAAGAAATCAAACACACTGCGCCAGGGATTTTTAAGGTGGTTCGGTCAGACCTCCAGTCTGCCTACGTCCACCCCTCACTTCAAACCGAAGTGAGGCTTCCACTAGCACCGGCTAGCCAAGCAGACTCAGTCTGCGACAACGGCTGATTCACAGCTTCACCAAGGGAACACCCTCCCCTCTTCCTCCACACCTGGAGGGAACCCTAAGGACGTCAAGTCCCTAGAAACTAGGAAACACGTTCCTCTTCCTCCAACTGGAGGGAACACTAGTGATCTGTAGTCACTAGAACCAGAGACCAAGGTCTCTCTTCCTCTGAAGCCCAGAGGGAACCCACAAGCAGCACACGGCCTCTTGCAACTGGAGACAGCATCTCCTTTCTTCTGAACCAACAGAACAGGAGGACCACCGATCTCAACCTGAGACTCGGAGACAAAACTAGAACAGTAAAGAAAGATCAAAAACAAGAAACAAAAAAAAAGATACAGTAGACTGAATGCTGGAACGATGAAACACGGAATATAGCTCACAATAGAGCAAACTGGTTCGGATTTGATCCTAAAACCAGAAACCTTCTTCTTCTTCTTCTTTCTGAACTCTCAGCTTCGAGCTCTCTCTCTCTCACTCTCTCGGCTATTCTCTCTTCTTCCTCTACTTCAGTTTCTGCCCTCTATTTTCTTCTGTTCTTTTTCTGGATCGAACTCTCTGCACTTCTACTTTTTCTTTTTCCCTTTCGATCAACCTTCATCTGTGGACGAAGGCTTCAATATATAGCAGCAGCAGGTGGATAAGGTATAGAGTGCGTGTGCCTCCCATACTCGATCCAGAACCTTCTTGCCACGTGCCCTTATAGCATTAGTTCATTTAGTATTGGATCACGTGCAACCCAGTCACTGGGGAATATTCTTCCTCGGACTACCTTCTTCTTTTTGTTTTTCTTCTTCTCCTGCAAAGAATTAAAACGATTAAAACTCAGGGCCACAAAAACTAAAACTGCACGAGGTATGTGGTAGCAATACGAGATGCACTATTCTGAGAACGACACGAGATACACAAGATTACTATAGTACGAAATAAAGAGAGAATGACACGAGGTGAAATGAAAACAGCACGAGGTAAAGGGAGAACGACACGAGATACACAATAATAAAGCTAACACTACAACGGGAACGACACGAAGTCAGATGAGAATAGCACGAGGTGAGAAGGAAATAACACGGAGTAAAACGGTAGTAAAACACGCGATCAGAGGAAACCTGGACGAAGATAGAAGGAGGCAACACGAAGACATAAAAACAACACTAAGACACAAACATAGAAATAACATGAAGACTCAAACACAAAAGTAACACGAAGACACAAGCACAAAAAATAACACGAAGACACAAGCACAAAAACAACACGAAGACATAAACAAGGAACAACACGAAGACATAAACAAAGAACAACACGAAGACATAAACAAAACGACTCGAACACAAAATTGCTCGAACTTACGAACGACTCGAAGACGAGGATGACACGAAACGACACGGACTAAAATCAACTCGAAGATGAAAATAGAAACCGACACGAAGTGTGGTCACAAAGCAAGAAAGACACTTCCAACGTACAACCTTCATATGATGTGAGGTGATGTGTAGACTTTGCATTCAACTGGATGTATAGACTTGGAACGGTCTTCAAGGCAACAATGTACAGACTTTGAAATAAAGAATGTACATACTGAGAGTTCAAGGCCACGATGTAGAGACTTTGCCCAAGGAAATGAATGTGTAGACTTTGGCTTGGAACGAAGGTAAAGATGAGGCTGTATAGACTTGGCCAGAACATAAGACTCGAAGACATAGGGGTGACACAGATGGAGCGACACGAGGTGTCACAGAAAGCAGCACGAGGCGCTGCATTGTTCAACACGCGATGGAACAAATAACGACACAAAGACAACCCCTGAACATAACTGAAGAAACTCTTTTTGTTCTCCACTAAGGCTCATAGTGTTGTCATCCTCAAAACATTTAAAGACTCAACAGCATCCCAGTCCCTGCACTAGCTCCGGCTTCTTCTGTAGAACAAGCGGGACCGTCCGACAAGGATGAGCCAGCCCGCCAGTTACCCCTAGAAGAGCCATCATTGTAACCCCTGTTCTAGGAGTCCCAAGGTGATCAGGGTCAGTCTGATCCTGGTGGTAAAGGCAAGGCAGTGCGACTTCCCGATGGGGAGCAACACGGCAGCTCGCAGAAAGCTCAGCCTGACATACTAGCCTCCTTGGAGGATGCTCGAGCCCGAGCCGACCGGAAAGTCCTCCACCAGATGAAGCGCTTCCCTGCCAGCGTGACAATCTGGGAAGCCATCACTTGGAGTAAAGATCTAAGAGAAACTCTTATCAAGATACTCTAAGAGCCAGAAGCTTACGAAGCGCATGTCGCGGAAATGAAGGCGGTTGCCTATGAAGCCTTCACAGCCACCGTCTCCTTCACGGAGAAGGACATGCTGCTATCCCCTCCGTGCCATAACCATCCTCTCTACATGAAGGGGAAGGTCAATGGGCATGATGTGAACCAGATTCTGGTGGACGTTGGCGCCGCTGTTAACATCATGCCGCTCAAAACATTCAAGACTTTATATCTGACTCCACACCTCCAGAAGGTTCAAGCGGTCAAGATATCCGACTTCAACTAAGACACCAAGGATTGTAGACACGCTAAAATTGACATTATTTTGAGTATATCTCGTATTACCGTGCAATGCCCCATTTGACCCTCAAATTAGCTTGTTTGAGTGGTTTTTCCCACTTTTCTTGAATTTCTCCTATTTTTCTTTCATTTTCTCCTTTTTCCTATTTTTCTGGATTTTCTGGGTATTTATCTCAATTTTTGAAATTAACGACCTGGGCAAGGGCGTGTTTTTGAAATATACGACCTGATCTGGGGCGTTGCTTTTAGAAAGGACGCCCACACCTGAGAGCGTCAATTCTTGGTGTTTGACCGACTTCCCCGTTTTACAGACTTGGTATTAACGCCCTTCCCAGGGGCGTGTTTTTAAAAGTGGCTTTGATCGAGGCGTGTTTTACATTTTTCAAATATGGGGAGTTTTTTTATTTCTAAAAATTGGTTCTTAAATTAACGCCCTTGTGCAGGGCGTGTTTTTAAGAGACGCCCTTTGGCAGGTCGTCAATTCTTGAATTGACGCCCTGGTCCAGGTCGTGTTTCATTTTTGTGTTCCGAACGAACGCAGCCTTTCCCCAGAGAGTCCCTGCTTCGTTTGGGCTCTTGCCCAGCTTAATCCTCCCCTCCTTGGGCTCTTGCCCCTTCTTATCTTTTCCTCCGAAGGACTCTTGCCCTTCTTATCTCTTCTTCAATCTTATTAATAGAGCCTTCGTCTCTGTTAACAGGTTGGTTCCCCCCTCTCTCTCCCTTCCGATCTCTTCTTCCTCCCTCCGGTTTTCTTCTTCTGCTTCTTTCTTCTTCTATTATTTCTTTCTTCTGTTTTTTTTCTTTCTTTCCTTCTTCGCAGGTTGCTGTTGCTGTGGCTGAAGGAGGGGCTTCCTTACGGTTCACTGCATCATCCTTTTGAAGTCTTCTCCCCATCGAGCATCAAAGCCACAAGCAACAGGCTCCTCTTTTATTTTATTCTTCTTTTTACTATCATTATTCATATGCATGCATGTTCATATTCATGTTTAGTTTTTTTTAACTCAACCACGTTGAGTATCTCCCATAAGTACAACTCTTGCACTCTTTCCCTTATTCATATATTTGCATCTTCATACACCATATTTTTCACACCCTTTTTGCATAGGGGTTTAAGGGCAACCACCCTTAAGGTGTGTTCTTCATCATATTTTCATGCTCATATTTTTATTAAGAATTGATGCTACACTCACCATGTTCTAATTCCATATTCTTTATTGGTGTTTGATTGTTTTGCAAGGGTAATCAAGAAAGAGAAACTCTCTTCATCGGCCGGCCGATCTAGAAGAGAAAGGAACACTCACATCACCCGCACTTTCAAGGTATTCCTCGCAATCCCTCCTCCATATTATTATTGTTATATTTTTGAGGCCTCGTGTTTCTGGCGATCACAAACTCCATCTTAGCACCTCGTGCTTATTCGTGTTTCACTTGCTTTATTCATTCATTTATTTCTATTTGTTTTAAGTGGATTTTTAATTGAATCCACAAATTGGCGATCACGGTGGGACACTTTGTGTTCTTCTTTTATTACCCTTTTCCCCTTGGGCACCCGCGTGTGCCATCTCCCCTATTTTGCACCCACGGTGCACCTCCCCTTTGTGCTCCACGTAGCACCTTCCCCACTTGTGATCTGTCAGTTTGATAGATTCCTTTTTAAAAAAACAAATTCCACTTATCCAAAAATTTGATGAGCATGCTATATTCTTGTGATGATTGATTGCCTTATTTCATTGTGATTGTGAGTGTCTTGCCTCTTTTACATATTGGTCTGTTACTCCAGATATATTTCTGGCCGGTGGAGGGCTATTTTCGGGGACACAGAGAATTAACGCCTCAGACAGAGGCGCTTTTTCATTTAAACGCCTTTTCCAGGGGCGTCTTTTTCATGTGTAGCGCCTTCTAACTAGGCCTCTTTTATCATAGCCCTTGCTTCTCTGAGAATTCACGCCCTGCCTCAGGGCACCTTTTTATTGCATAGCGCCTCAGATCAAGGCGCGATTTTGGAGTTGACACCCTCACTCTGAGGCGTCTCTTTTGTTTTTAGCGACCTTCCTCAAGTCATCTTTTTCCTGTGTTTTCACGGAGCCTTACTACGTGCTGTTCTTGATTATCATATTCATTGTTTGGCTTACTGCTGTGATTTGTTCATATCTCCTGCATTTCATTCATTGACATTGGTTTGGGAGACCTCCTCTCTCTACATTAGGATTCCACACACCCCCTTGGTGAAGGAAGGACCCTCCATTGAGCATTCCGTCTCCTTGGATTGGAAATTCCTAAACCAAGCCTCCATAAGTCCCCGCACCCGTGGATTCCCTCATGGACGCCGGGCAGGTTGTACCCTTTTGAAGTCCCGAGTTAGTTGGCCTATACACGGTGAGAGAGTGTTCCTAGTTGGCACCGGAGTTCGAACCATATTGAAACTAGGATCCTCCCTTGTGTGAATCACACCAAACTTTGTTAAAATTCATTAATTCATCAAGGTTCAAACAAATCAAGATCAAAAGGTAACCATTCCAACTTGTGTGCTTTTTGCATATTATTTTGAACTTTGATTGAATAATGGCTTACCATGATAAGAAAACCAACATGTTTAATCCAATTCATGAGGATGCACAACCATGCACATCTTATTCTCCTCAATTTCAACATTTTCATCTAAACTCTCACCATGCTTTCGAGGGACCACGTCCTCATTCTTATGGTCATGCCCGGCCCATGGGCAATGTCCAAACTTATGGTCCCTCATCTCAATTTCAAGCCACTACTCCTTCGGGATTGTCTCCTCCCAACGATGAGAAGGTCTCCCAAATCATTCATGCATTAGACCATCTCACCCCTCAGCAACTCCAAGCCCTTAAGGCCGCCGTTGAGGGTGCATCTCCTTCATCTCATCCTCCTTCTAATCCTATTCGGGTGGCCCATCACCTAATTCCCTCTTCCACTCATATTCCTAATCGGGTAGCCCATCACCCATCTCCTCCTATTCACCATCCTCCTCGGGTGGTCCGACACCCGCCTCCTTCTATTCCTCCTCCATCACGGCCCCGAGGCCCATTTATTCCTTGCAATCCGGCCCATCCGGGTTCTTTTACGGGTCATCCCGTTAACTCCCCTCCACGGCCTTTTTATGCCACCCCTCCTCCTTCAAGGCCATGCCAACCCTCGGTTGCTCCAGTTACACCCCTCCAACAATCTCTACTTGATAGGGTAACTTTGATGGAGGAACAATTAAGGAGGGTCATGGCTCCTCCTACGCCGGTTAATCCTCTCCATGTCGCTCTGGACGAGCTTACAAGGATAGAGAGAGAATGGAAAGACAGGAGAGAGGACTATGGCGTCAGCATTTCAAGTGAACAAGAACCGACAGTTGAAGAATTTGAGCCGATATGTGATGAAGCTCCGCAGGCACCCCTTCCGAGTTTCCTTCACTTTCCACTTCCCCCACTTTCATTTGATGAACCTCCTGCTCAGGACGAAGCCACCACTCCCAATTCACCCCCCATTTCCGAGACTTCTTGGTGTTACGACGACGGGTCGATACTCCAATCACCCGCGCCGGTGCATCTTGAGTCTTCTCCCACTCCTAACACCGTTCGCTCCGTTCGGCGTTTCCTCCGCACCAAATCTCCCCCAATTGCACCTCCACCCATTATGCCATCAACCTTCATAACACTAGCCTCCCCCGAGCCTTCCACTATAAAATCTCCACATATTGAGCCTTTAGCCTCCACCGAGCCCACCATTGAACTTTCCCCAATTCAACCTTCCATTATCCCATTACCACCGCCTCAACCCATTTTACCTACTCCACCACTTAACCCTCCACCCTTACCCATGGCTAATCCTGAGCAGGATTCACCCCTTTTTGCACTCAACCCAACCCCTGCTGCTTCCGAGCAAAGGGGGAAGCTCGATGTGTTTGAACCTTCGCTTCCACTCACCCTTTCTCCAACACCTTCCACTATACCTCCACCATCCATGGAACCTTCCGCCTCCGCTTCACCCCCCTTTACTACTCGGAACGGGCGGCCTTCTGAAAGTACTTGTGCCGAAGATGAGCAAAAGCCGGGTAAGAAGAATTTGGCCACTACCGTGCTGTTCAAGATGCCAGAATTTATTTACCGGATGCCGATCCGGGCTATTGTGCCAAACATGGTCGAAGGGGCCAGGTCACCGCCATTGCTCAGAGAAGAATGCCAAGTGTCGATGCCATCCAAGGGCCGGGCATGGCACCCCTTGCTCCAGTTTGCAAATCTTAAATCCATTCTTCCATACAAGGGGCAAATTCCTATTCCGTTCAAATCAATGGGCATGGCAATGCTTCCTGTATCAACTTTCCAACTCCCTTACATTATTGATCTTTGACTTCCAAGGGGGTTGTCATTTATTATTGAAGCTTCTTCCATTGGGCCGTTTGATTATACACTTTCACTGCCGTGGAGGGGCAGTTATCTTAGTGCTAAGGGGCCGTCCCTTATTTGTTCCACCTTCTATGCATCCATTTCTATCATTTTTTCTTCATGGGCCATTCCCGGGGTTAGGAGGAGGATCTCGTCCTCTCACCCTTCACATTCTCCATCTTCTTTACATCTCACGCATTTTGTTGCATTCGCGCATTCACTGCATTCATCGTATCCATCATTTTGCATGCACTTCTTCTTGCCCGGGTTTCCAAACCCGTATCTTCCCCGCCTTCCGGCACCTCCGGATATTCCGCATTTCCCATCCTATTCATCTTCATCCTCATTGCTCGGGCATTGTCCCCTTTCCAATCTCTTCTCAGGGCATCGCGCCCCTTTCCACTTTATTCTTCCGGAACCTCCGGATTTCTCTCACTTTCTCCCAGGGCATCGCGCCCCTTTCCACTTTATTCTTCCGGAACCTCCGGATTTCTCTCACTTTCTCCCAGGGCATCGCGCCCCTTTCCACTTTATTCTTCCGGAACCTCCGGATTTCTCTCGCTTTCCCCTCGGGCATCGCGCCCCTTTCCATCTTAATCCTCCGGAACCTCAAGATTCTATCTTCTTTGGGCATCGCGTCCCTTCCCTTCTCATTCCTCCGGAACCTCCGGATCCTTCATACCTTTCCTTCGGGCACGACGCCCCTTTCCATTTTCTTCCTCCGGAACCTCCGGACCCTCCATCTTTCTTCCAATTCATATTTCTGATCTTCCAGAATATCACATCATTCATTTTCTTCTTCCTTACCCATCATCTTTTTTCCTATTTTTTCCCAGGGCATCGCGTCCCTTCTTTCGTCATCCCTCCGGAGCCTCCGGATGATTCCTCCTATCACGATTCTCCTCCTTTACTTCCGGACCCTCCAGATCCGCCTCTTTCCATCTATCAATTTCTTCTTCTAATTCCTCCTGATTCTGGGTCCGACCCAACTTCTTCCACATCCACTGCCTTGGGCATCTGCCCATTCTCTCATTGCTTTCGAGACTTTAGTCCTCACTCGTCCTTCTAATTCTCCTCTCCTTCTGTAGGCTGTTTCATGTGATCAGGGTCTCCGCGTCTTAGCGAGGGAGTTCTAGCCCTCGCCTCTCTTCCTTTTTTCCTCATTCGTCTGAGTCTGGTCTTGGCACCACTCCTTCTTGTTAAGCCACTTTCAGTCCTTTGCTTCCAATCCTTTTACTGCCAAAGAGGACTATCCCACGATGATCAACCTCGCCTCTGATAGCTGCTTCTACAAAGGTTGCAAGGTAACATATTGGCGTAAGTATGCATTTTTATGATATCATTCCCTCATTACTTCACGCATGATTTTCAAGATGAAGTGCTTCTTAACAAGATTAAGAGTGGTGTTTTAGACCTTTATCTTAGGCTTTTGTTTAATTAAATATTCCAAAAAGAGTCTTTAGGCTTGCTTATGCAGCACTCTTGGTTAATAAGAACCCCGCGCTGGGAGTTTGACATTCTCTCCCCGCTTGTTAAGATCAACCCTTAGCTGGGCACCTCACACACTTCACGGTGTCCTTAGCCGGCTCCTTTGGTTAAAATACCGTTGCTACTTTGGCCATGCCATGAGTATATCTGAAAGTCTTTTCTCTTCTTCACTCGGCCGAATGCAGGGGCAAAAGATTGACGGATAAGATGACCAACCTCGGTAATCCCCAATACGAGAGGAGTCTCAAATAGGGACAGTCTTGACCCAAAATCAATATGAGTTTTCATATGAGTTTTCATTATATACATCTCGCCAAAAGGGCTATTCTGAAAATCATTTCAAAATGATAAAAGTAAAATTATGAATTATGGCATGACAAGAGTGGCAAAGTCCCCGCAGGGAAAACCCTGGTCGTATGCATGTACAGGGTCTAAAAATCAAAGGCACAAAGTCCCGGCACAACAGACTACCTCTCTGAGGGGAAACCCCTTGGAAGGAATTCAAGTCCCGACATCTCCCATCCTGCATAAAACTTATCCTCACTTATTCTTCTCTTCTCCCTCTAAGGCCAATTGTTTCTCGGGTATGGCCTTGGTAGGAGCACCGTTAATCAAGGGCAGTCAGTTATAGGATGCCACTTTCAATGCACGCCCAGCTTTGGGTATTTTTTAGCGAAAAGGGAAGGAACGAGGACCCCCAATTAATGGTTTAAACACCCTTTGATGCTGCTTTAGCAATGTCTAACCAAAATCAAACAAAAAATTGAATATTTCTTGTCCAAAATCCATAAAAAATTGAATATCTTTCTCAAAAACTTCATAAAAATTTGAATATCTTTTCCTACAACCCACAAAAATTTGCATATTGATAAAATTCATAAAAATTTGAATATCTTTTTCAAAACTCATAAAAATTTGCATATTTTAAAAAATAACAAAAAATGCAATGTATTTTCTGATGGTGTTTTGCAGGAACAACTTTGCAAGGACCAAGAGCACGGGATGAGTCCTATCTCCACTCATTGCTATCAATCTATTGATTCCTCCCGATATTCTCATGACATGCCACCCTGGGCATTTTTGGCTATCATCTCCTCATATCTTTTTTGGTTATATCTCCTGATTATCATTCTGATTATTCATCTCCAGATCTTTCAATCAACTCCTGCTGATTTCTCTTGGTCAATTCTGCCACTGGGCATTATCATTCTGATCATTCAACTCCAAATCTTGATTAGCCAAGATTGTCTTCCTCATAATGAAACAACAACAAACAATGATGATTTGCAATGCCATTATTTAATTCGTGCTATTCATGCCATATACATGCTATTGATGCTTTGATTCATGCTATGCTTGCTATGCTTAAATGCCTAATTCATTGCTTGTTATCTTTTATATCTTGGCTGATGAATCTTTGAGCGCAGGAAGAGGCTCTTGGTCCCACCGACTGGGCATCATCATTCAAGCCCCACGGTGACGGCAACTCATTTCTCAGTTCCCCCATGCTCATTGCCATCGCCATCTCCCTGTATGCATTCTACTATATGTTATTAAACTATTAGATTATATCAAGGACCTTGTGGCTTTGGTAAATCTGGAATTTGAGTTCCCCTTCATCAAAAATAATGACGATTCCAAAGGCATCTTAGTCACAAGGATAGGCCGTTGAGCCGTCCAAGGCTGAGGATGATGGTTCCCTTTTACGAGTTGGTGCGCGGATAAACGGGCTTCGGCTTAGTATCAGCTCGCTGAATGGGTTTCTTGACTCAGTCTTGCCAGCTTAGCAATATTATCCTTGATTATCTTATATTTTCGTTTGATTTAATTTTTCCCTTTAAACCCAGCATGCATTCATGTAGGAATTTGAAACAATTGTTAAAAAATCACTCTCATAAGCTGATTTGGAGAGTCGAATTGATCTTAATCTTTCCAGATATGAGATATTCCATGCCGAATTGAGTCCTCTGTTCGCCTTGCTGCTGTTTTGGGTCATTTTCTTGGAAGCTCCTTGTTTGGATTTCTATCATCTTATTTTAATCATTTTTCCCTTGTTCCACCTTGGCTGCAGCACGTCCACATTGGCTGGTAACCGCTCCCCAATGGTGAAACCTACAGGTTTGTGACCTGGGGTACTTCCACCGCGCTGGAAGTTGATCATTTATTTTATCTCCTTCGTGCACTGCGTGCACACTCCCCCTTTTATCCAAACATTGTTGATTTCAGTGAATTTCTCGGGATTGCTTCATCTCGTGCTTTTGATTTGATTCTCATCAAGTGATGTTGATTGCGTGTCTCATCACACCTTGGCATCTACTTTTCAGTTTGCTATGCTCCCTTGCAAAGCAGACGCCAAGGCGGGGCAGCTGTAGACACGCTAAAATTGACATTATTTTGAGTATATCTCGTATTACCGTGCAATGGCCCACAGGACCCTCAAATTAGCTTGTTTGAGTGGTTTTTCCCACTTTTCTTGAATTTCTCCTATTTTTCTTTTATTTTCTCCTTTTTCCTATTTTTATGGATTTTTTGGGCATTTATCTCAATTTTTGAAATTAACGACCTGGGCAAGGGCATGTTTTTGAAATATACGACCTGATCTGGGGCGTTGCTTTGAGAAAGGACGCCCACATCTGAGGGCGTCAATTCTTGGTGTTTGACCGACTTCCCCGTTTTACAGACTTGGTATTAACGCCCTTCCCAGGGGCGTGTTTTTAAAAGTGGCTTTGATCGAGGCGTGTTTTACATTTTTCAAATATGGGGAGTTTTTTTATTTCTAAAAATTGGTTCTTAAATTAACGCCCTTGTGCAGGGCGTGTTTTTAAGAGACGCCCTTTGGCAGGTCGTCAATTCTTGAATTGACGCCCTGGTCCAGGTCGTGTTTCATTTTTGTGTTCCGAACGAACGCAGCCTTTCCCCAGAGAGTCCCTGCTTCGTTTGGGCTCTTGCCCAGCTTAATCCTCCCCTCCTTGGGCTCTTGCCCCTTCTTATATTTTCCTCCGAAGGACTCTTGCCCTTCTTATCTCTTCTTCAATCTTATTAATAGAGCCTTCGTCTCTGTTAACAGGTTGGTTCCCCCCTCTCTCTCCCTTCCGATCTCTTCTTCCTCCCTCCGGTTTTCTTCTTCTACTTCTTTCTTCTTCTGTTTTTTCTTTCTTCTATTTTTTTTTTCTTTCTTTCCTTCTTCGCAGGTTGCTGTTGCTGTGGCTGAAGGAGGGGCTTCTCCACGGTTCACTGCATCATCCTTTTGAAGTCTTCTCCCCATCGAGCATCAAAGCCACAAGCAACAGGCTCCTCTTTTATTTTATTCTTCTTTTTACTATCATTATTCATATGCATGCATGTTCATATTCATGTTTAGTTTTTTTTAACTCAACCACGTTGAGTATCTCCCATAAGTACAACTCTTGCACTCTTTCCCTTATTCATATATTTGCATCTTCATACACCATATTTTTCACACCCTTTTTGCATAGGGGTTTAAGGGCAACCACCCTTAAGGTGTGTTCTTCATCATATTTTCATGCTCATATTTTTATTAAGAATTGATGCTACACTCACCATGTTCTAATTCCATATTCTTTATTGGTGTTTGATTGTTTTGCAAGGGTAATCAAGAAAGAGAAACTCTCTTCATCGGCCGGCCGATCTAGAAGAGAAAGGAACACTCACATCACCCGCACTTTCAAGGTATTCCTCGCGATCCCTCCTCCATATTATTATTGTTATATTTTTGAGACCTCGTGTCTCTGGCGATCACAAACTCCATCTTAGCACCTCGTGCTTATTCGTGTTTCACTTGCTTTATTCATTCATTTATTTCTATTTGTTTTAAGTGGATTTTTAATTGAATCCACAAGGATGTCCTCGGCTGGATGGATGTCGATCTGGTGCTCTATAATTTCACCTCCAAGGTGACATTCTACATCATCGATGCCAAGACATCATATAAGGTGCTACTGGGCAGACCCTGGCTCCATGAAAATTGGGTCGTCTCGTCAACTCTCCACCAATGCATCAAGTATGCCAAGGGCGGAGACCAACACACGGTCTTCGCAGACCTGTCACCATTCACTCCAGAGGAATGCAATCTGGCCGACGCTGCACTCTACTTCAAGGGGATTAGTCCATACCCTGTGATCAACAACAAAAGCAATGGTTGGCTCTCAGAGGAAGATGATGATGATCTCTTCTTCGTTGACGAGGAGAAGGCCAAGCTTCATCGGCTACGCCTTAGCTCCAAGTCAACCCTAGATCACCCCGAGAGGCACAAAATTGACTTTGAGACTAACTTTATTAGCCAAGCTATCGGCAAGAGCATAAGCTTGCCACCAGACTGTATCCAGTTCCCATGTGCATCCGAAGAACACAGCGTTGAGTCGCTGACGACTTTTATCGTCACCTTCAAGCGACAACGTCGAAACAGGAAGAAGGCTAACAGGGACAAACCCATTGTCTTCTATAAGGGAGACATGATTCCTCAAGCCCCGCCAAATGACGACTTCGGTTGGTCCAAACGAGCCGATGATACCCCTGAAGGAGTCCAAGTACTGGACGACCTGCCATCGCATATTCGGGAGACGTGTCTATAGCAACACATCCCCCAATGGCAAAGTTCTACACGACATGAATATTTTCACCAACTGTGGACCCCTTCCTAGGTCCGGGAGCAACCCCCGTCCTTTCACAAGGATACCAGGGGACTGGGCTATGACCAAGACCCAGATTTTCGTGTTTACTACGCGGTCAACGTCATAGGCTTGACACAGTCGGTCGATGACCGGGCTAAAGTCGAGGCCAAATTCGACGGCTCTAGGGATGAGGAAGAAGAGATTCTGATCTGATCTCGATCCCCGTCAAAGCCAGCACTCTAGCTCAAGCAGTCAAGGAACCTTCCTCGCCTCCCTACAAAGACATCGGGGCCGAAGAAGCTCCTCCTGTCACCCAGTCTGTCAAAGGACTCAGTTCAACAAACTCTCCTGATGAAGGGGAGATCCCTGATACTAGCTGTGAGGATTGTCAGCTTTAGTAGGCAACTCCGGGGAAACCTCAGCAACCCCAGTTAACAACTGCTAGCGAGAAGCTTGCGGCCGAGATCAATCCTTGATGGATTCCAGCAATAACAACTCTCCAATCTCGGCGGTGTCAACCAGTGACTTCGAAAATCGAGACATATACGAATCCGACATCGACGATGAGGATTTCATCGACTTCCAACCCACTCCTCCCGAGCTGGAGGGAGGCGACCGTTGATAAACACGTTGAAATCAATTTGGGCGAAGATGAAGCCCCCCAGCCCACATTTGTCAGCGCTCTCCTCACCAAGGCAGAAAGGCGGGATTACAAGCAACTACTACTCGAGTATAAAGACTGCTTCACTTGGACGTATAGGGAGATCCCAGGGCTGGACCCCTCCGTAGCGGAGCACGAGCTAGCTATTTCTCCCTCAGTCACTCTAGTCAAACAATGACAGCGGCGCATGCACCATGAGCTAGAACTCCATGTTTCAACCGAAGTCAATAAAATGGCGGAGGTCGACTTCATCGAGCCATGTATCTACCTGATCTGGCTCACCAACATAGTCCCAATCAAGAAGAAAAGTGGTCATGTCCGCATTTGCGTTGACTTCCAGGACCTCAATAAAGCCAGTCTGAAGGATGACTTCCCAGTTCCGATCACAGAAACAATGGTCGACATGACCACCAGACATGAGGCCTTGTCTTTCATGGACGGGTCATCCGGTTATAACTGATAAATCACATAGGACGTGAGCTAGAAGGGGGGGTGAGTAGATCATGCTCAATTCAAAGTAATATGAAAGACAAAGTCTAAGATCTGAAATGCAGTAATCAAACTCATCTAGTCTGGCCACGGAGCAGACACTAATCAGAAGCTTATCGAGCAAGGAAGCAACGATGAATCAAAGGTCGAATAGACAGCGAGTTGAAAGCAATTTGAGAGATTAAATAAGCAATCCATACAGATGGGACAGAGAACTTTTTAAGGTGGTTCGATTACGATCCGTAATCTACGTCCACCCCTTACTCCAAAGGAGTAAGGCTTCCTTGCACTAAGCAAATGAAATAGCAGACTCAGTCTGCAAACACTCGTGGCCTAACAGCTTCCCCCGAGGAACACACTCCTCGTCCTTTTGAAAACCAGAAGAATCACTGAAGGTCCAACCTCCCTTCCTTGGCAATCAGCAAGGGGAAACCCCGTGAATTACTCCCAGCAACTCACAAAATAGCGGATCGTTCCTCTCTTCCTCCAAATACGATGGAGGGAAACCGGAGAAGCTCTCCCTTCCTCCAAGCGAACTTAGAGGGTAACACAATAAGATGGAAAAGCAAAAATCTCGAAGGTGAAAATAAACATATAAGAAGAACATCTCAGAAATAATAACAATGTAGCTTCTGTAGAAGCGGGCTTCCAGACTTAATGGTTGGCGGACATTCAGGCTCTTCTCACTCTAAAATGGTTCTCTCTCTCTGATTTTTCTTCTGAACTTTTTCTCTTGTCTTGAATGGGGATTTTTAGCACTGGCAGTGGCTTTAGATATTCTCTCTTCTCTTCTATACTTGTTCTCTAAGCCTCTCTTCCGCTCTTGATCGAAGACGATCCTTTTATAGAGCTTCAGCCTTTGGGGTCCCACAGAATCATGATTCGGGCGTGTGGAGGGAACACTCCCGCCAATAGGATTCTGGAAGATCTCAGCCACGTGTCAGAATTTGGATAAGAGATGATCGACGTGGCAAATCCTTTCTAGGACAATCTACCTTGGATCACGTGCCCCACTTAGTTTCTATGAGCAAGAAATGACATTTGCCCTTAATCCACCGAGGTGTACGATCCTGGTTGCTTAAGCCTTTTCATAAGTATGTCCCTAAGAATAAGGTATTTTGTCAAACACTTAAGTGATCATGAGTCTTAATCAATATGCTCTGACTTATTATGCATGCTAGCCAATGTGCTCAGACTTGATAGAGCAATGTGCAAATGTGCATGGACCTTGTTAAGATGTATGTAAAACATGCACAGACTAGGATTATTCAATTAAGACAATGTGCATTGACCTTTGTACTATCGCTTACCATAAGTGCACAGACCTATGTTATGCATATGCTCAGACCAAAAATGTGCTTAGACCTGGACAGTGCAAATGCGTAGACTTTGCCTTGCACATAGCACAATGTGCATCGACCTTGCTTTATACAAGGAGCATGTGCATAGACGTCCTAATGCAAATGTGCACCGGCTTTGTATAGGCACAAAGTAGATGTGCACTGACCTTCTATATGCTTAATGCAAATGTGCACCGACTTCGTTCTGCTATGTTGTAGATGTGCACACACTTCATTCTGCCATAATGCAGATGTGCACAGACCTGACAATGCAAGCAACTGAATGTGCACCAACCTAAGCATGCGATTATGCAAATGTGCTCAGACCTTACATGCTATCGCTAGCACAGTGCACATACTTCAGATAGCAAACAATGCATATGCACAGACCTATGTTGTGCATGTGCACAGACCTTCTATATGCACAAGACACACATGCATCGACCTTTATGTGCACGTTAGCAAACATGCACAGACTTTATATGCAAGTGAACACATATGCTTAGACCTAGTAGCAAGACATGCACCGACCTTGGTTAACACTAGATGGAAATGTTCACTGACCTGAATGAATTAACTCAATTGTGCATCGACCTGAGCTAGCAAGATAGCCTATATGCATCGACCTTAGGGCAAACCAGAATGCATATGCACCGACCTATTAACAATCAATCTAGCAATTTTCAACACAACAACCAGATGACATGCACAAACTCCAATGCACATTCTCATGAGGACTTATGGTGTTTGACTTATGATGTTTGACATCATCAAAACCTCAGAGATGCAATAATCTCTCCCTTTTTGATGATGACAACACTATGAGTCAATCACTACCAATGCAATCAGTAAGAATGATCAGTTATGCATGCAAAAACACACACTAACTCCCCCTGACACCATGATCAGCAAAAACTCCAAAAATTCATGCTCAAGGATAACAAGAATAACTCAACTTCACTCCCCTTTTGACATCATCAAAAATAATGGAGAGAGAGATGGGGCTGCTAGTTAAATGAGAGGAAATACAATATCTTCACAGTGTTGAAAGTCTTATTTCCATGTCTTAAACAATTAAGTAAGAAAATAGAATGAAGCTTATATTCTTCAAGTCTAATAACCAATAGAGACAGAGAGTCAGAGAGAAGTTTATCATGGTACAGAAAAGATGAGTTAGATCAAAGATTGACAGGTATGTCAAGGGATATCTTTCCAAAAAAACATACTGATTAGACTTCTTGAGATTAATCCACTGCAATTGTTTCAAAGGTATTGAGAACAAACAGTCCACATATTTGTTCGAAGACAAGGGGTTTGACTGATTTTTCTTTTATGAGCAGCATAAATTTCAATGAGTAATTTGGTAGTTCACACTTTTGACATGAGGAGACACCTTGATTAGAGGCCGGAATCCCCAGTTACTCAATGTGAGAACCGTTTTACCTCTCTTTAGAGAACAGAGTTAGTAACTGAAGTGTCTTTAGACATGAGGAGACACCTTGATCAGAGGTCAGACTCCCCAGTTACTCAACACTTTAGAACCATTGCTATGTCATAATGAGATGTCCAAAATTTTTATTTTTCCAACTTTTTTTAAATCAGAGATAATCTGGCACCTCATGACTTAGGATGTTTTTCATTTCTTTGATGAATCACCTAGTTTCTCCGTAACCAGACCATTGCTCTGAAAATCTTTATGCCCCTAAACTTTTTGATATGCGATGTTTGAAAATAATACCAGATGTACTAATTCTGAGAGAATTTGTTTGCAGAAGTCTAGGTTTCAAGTTTTTAGCAGATTTCATGACACAAGTGTTTAGCTTTTGATCCATGCTCATGAAATATGTAGGAAGATATACTTCAGATTCTATATCCAAGTCTTTGTAAGATTATTAGGTAGAAGACTCTTATCTATCCTTCAGTTCTTCAGACTTAAAGGTTTAAGAAAGGTATACGATTCTACCCTCTGTGAATGGACTGTATAAATTCTTCCAAGGGAACCATGCAGCAACAAAATGTCTCAACGTCTTTTGAATCAGTCTCCAAACTTCACAGACAAAAGGAAACTCAAAATTGATAGCTTCCCTCATGCAAACTCTTCCTATACTAAGACATACCGAAGAACACCTCCCCCTCACAATATGAACCAGGAATGCAGACACTTCGAATGCAAGATGTAGTGATATGCTGAAAGGAAAATGTTATTGAACATTAAAGCTGGTCTACATGTAAATGAACCTGTGGTACCAGGCGGAGAACATAGGTCATATGACCACCTCACACATGAGGTGGGTTTCCAGTCAGAAGAGATCTGACCTTCTCCCAGCTTTCCGTTTGATATACCAACAGGTTATGCATGCCAATGCAACTCACTAAAATTTGACAAATGCTGAATGTAGATGTATACAAATGAGAACGATATGCAACTCAATGTTGACACAAAGACATGGATGCATTTTATTCAGAGAACTCAGAAATCAAGGGGTTTTAAAAATGTCCAATTCTCTCCTCAAGGAGGTGAATTTATCACTGCTGATGTTCAGTGCCTATGTGGATCAATTCAAAAGTGTTTTTGGAAACCTCATCTCTGATGAAATGATGTCTGATTTCAATGTGTTAGGTGCGAGAATGTAAGACAGGATTTTTTGCAAGATTTATGGCACTAGTATTATCACAGTATATGGGTGTGCAGCCCAGGTCTACTCGGTAGTCCTGAAGCTCGTGTTTAATCCAGATCACCTATGTACCACAGCTCCCTACAGCTACATATTTAGCTTCTGCAATGGAGAGGGCCACAGAGTGTTGTTTCTTTGAAGACCAAGACACTAAACACCCACCTAGAAACTGACAGTGTCTACTAGTGCTCTTCCTATCTAACTTACACCCAGCATAGTCTGCATCCGTATATGCAATCAGATCTAAGGTGTGTGATGCAGGAAATCATAATCCTAGGGTGTGTGTAGCAGATATGTATCTGAATATTCTTTTTACAGCAACTTGATGCAATTCAGTAGGCCTAGATTGATACCTAGCACACATACCTACACTGAATTGTATATCAGGTCTCGAGACAGTCAAATAGAGTAGGGACCCAATCATACCTCGGTATAACTTTGCATCAATTTCTTTACCTGATTCATCTGCATCTAATGATGTATTGGTACCCATTGGAGTTATGATGTGCTTCAAGTTATTCATGCCAAATCTCTTGAGGATTTCCAAGGTGTACTTGGTCTGGTTAATGAAGCATCCATCCTCCAGCTGCTGTTCCTGCAAGCCAAGAAAGTATTTTAATTCTCCGACTAGACTCATTTCAAATTTAGCAGACATCAATTGAGCAAACTCATTGCATAGTTTAGTGCATATTGAGCCAAAGACTATGTCATCTAGATATATCTGAACTATGATAAGGTTCTTACCCAAAATTTTGGTAAACAAGGTTTGATCCACTTTACCTCTATTGTAGCCCTTGTTGAGCAGAAATTATGTCAACCTCTCATACCAGGCCCGAGGAGCCTGCTTTAGACCGTACATGGCTTTGTTCAACCTGAATACTTTATTAGGATATGAAGACAATTGAAATCCAGGGGGTTCTTCTACAAAAACTTCTTCCTTAATAAAACCATTTAAAAATGCACTTTTGACATCCATTTGAGGAAGTTTTATGTTTTTGGAACATACAAAAGCTAATAAGATTCTTATTGCCTCCATCCTAGCAACGGGTGCATAGGATTCATCAAAATCAACCCCAAACTCCTGACAGTAGCCCTTGGCTACTAATCTGGCTTTATTTCTTGATATTATTCCATCTTCATTCATTTTATTTTTGAAGACCCATTTGGTTCCTATAACATTTGTATTTTAAGGTCTCGAAACTAATTCCCAGACTTTATTTCTTTCAAACTGACCTAGCTCCTCACATATTGCATTAACCCATGATTCATCATTCAAAGCCTCATCAACAGATTTGGGTTCAATCTGTGACACTAATGCAACTAGGTCTTGATTATTTATATTTCTGAGAAAAGACCTTGTCCTAGGGGGATCTTCTAGGTTGCCTATGATATTATTTATAGGGTGATCTTTCAAGAATCTAAGATTAGTTGAGGACTCACCTGCTTTAGCTGATTTTACCTAATTGGGAACATTTGATGCTTCAGCTGGTTCAGTTTCTTCATTCATCTTATCCTCTAAAAATTCTCCATCATGCTTTATACTCATGTCATCATCATCCAAGTTAGTGACATTGTTTGTTTCATCAAATATAACAAGATGAGATTCTTCCACAGTTTGGTCTGAAACATTGAAAACCCTATATGCCCTAGTTGTTTCAGAGTATCCTAGAAAAATTTCTAGGGTACTCCTTACATCAAATTTATCTAAGTCCCTTTTATTGTTGTTATGAATGAAGCATTTTGAACCAAAAATCTTAAAGTATGAAACATTTGGCTTCTTACCTTTCAAGAGCTCATAGGGGGTTTTCTTATGGAAGGGTCTTACCAAGGCTTTGTTGATGGTGTAGCATGCAGTATTAGCTGCCTCTGCCCAAAATCTTCTGGGTAGCTGACTCTCCATCAGCATAGTTCTGTCCATTTCAATGATTGTACGGTTTCTTCTCTCCACTATGCCATTCTGCTCTGGGGTCCTGGGAGAAGAAACTCTGTGAGTTAATCTTTCATTGTTACAAAATTCAGAAAACATGGAGTTTTCAAACTCTCCTCCATGGTCAGATTGAATCATGCAAATTCTGTGAATTCCTTCTTGTTTAACTTTATTAAAAAAATGTTCAAACTTCTGAAATGCATCATTTTTATTTGCTAAGAAAAATAACCATGAGAATCTGGTAAAATCATCTACAATCACAAACCCAAATCTTTTCCCATTCAGACTCTGAGTCCTGGTTGGACCAAAAAGGTCCATATGCAAAAGTTCCATTGGCTTGGAGGACAATGGCTCAGATCTGAGCTTGAATGATTTACGGGTTTGTTTGCCAAGAGCACAGGCATCACAGATTTTTGAAATGGAGTTGAATTTAATTTTGGGCATGTCTCTAACTAAATCATGTTTGACCAATTTATTCAATGTAGAGTAGCTAGCATGGCATAAACATTTATGCCAAATAAATGCTTTATTTTCAAGATCAGTAGATAAACAAAGATTTGATTCAGATTTGTCATCTAAGTTCACAATGTATATATTATTGACTCTATAAGCTTCAAACATGACCTTGTTAGAATTTATTTCAAGAATTTTGCATGCATTATTATCAAACACAACTCTGTGACCCTTGTCACATAACTGACTGATACTAAGTAAGTTGTGTTGAAGACCTTCTACAAGCAAAACTTTCTCAATAGAGTTTAAGGTGGACTTACCAATAGTTCTTGTTCTAATAATCTTACCTCTGTTCTTCCCTCCAAATTTGACCAGACCCCCTACCTTCATTTCCAGTTTACTGAATTTGGATCGGTCACATGTCATGTGCCTCGAGCAGCCGCTATCTAGATACCACATGTTGTGCTTGGCTTCTAGGCTAACCTGCAGAGGACATATTAAACAGAATAGTTTGGAGCCCAAAATAGATTGGGTCCAAAGATATTATTCAAATCTCTAAGCAGAATTTTTGGAATCCAAAATTGTTTCAAAGTAGTTTTTTTTCATTTTGTTGAGGTTATGACTAAAGTTCTGTCCACTTAGCCTATTGAAGTGAAATTGTTCCTGTTGGTGGACTGTTCATTCCTCGGGTATCTTTTGTACCCATTCTGTCTAGAAGAGACATAATCATTAAAGAATTTCTGTGGATGAACAGGATTTCCCCAGTTTTTCTTGTATTGACCCATGTTTTTATAGAAAGATGAATTTCTGTTCTGGGTCATATGCTTTGACTTGTTAACATTCTTGTTATGGGGAATGGACATATGAGCTTTCCTAGTTGAGTTATTTCCAGTATTAGATTGTTGTCCAGCATGGTTTGTTGAATTATTTCTTGGTTGCTGGACATTCTGAACATTGTTGGAGCTAGATGGCATGTCCTGTTTTTCCTTCCCTTTTTCTGGACGAATGTCATAGTTTTGAACTCAAAGGGTTTCTTGTGTGTTGGGTTATAGCCTAAACCCTCTCTGTTGAAGTTAACCCTTGTACCTAGCATGGTATCCAAGTTCATTTTTGATGGGGACATCTCCGACCACTCCATATTTTTTGAGATTCTTGATGATCACCAGTAGTGCTACATCTTGTTCGTCGCTTTATTTCGAGTCATATGATGTATTTTTCATTTACTTATTTGAGTCTTATCATGTAATTTTCCTTTTATTTGAGTCCAATACCTAGGTTAGATAGTTATTTACCCAAGTCTTGAGTCATTATGTTGGTTTGATAGGTTAATCGGCCCAATTATATGGGCTAGGCCCAGGGGCGCCCCCTTCCCCTTGGTTTAGTGTTAGTAGTCCAAAAGTCAGGGACTTATGTTAAATTGTGGGAATCCTATAAATAGGACCCCACTCCCACCATTTGGAACTAATGAATTGTTGAAAGAAAATTTTAAATCCACCAAATGTGAGATTCTCTCTCTCTCTCTCTCTCTCTCTCTATCTCTCTCTCTCTCTCTCTCTAAGGGGTGAATTCCCCTCTCTCTTTCTCTCTCTTCTCTCTCTCTAAAAGGGGCAACCCCCCCTCTCTCTCTAGGGTGCCACCCTCTCTCTCTCTCCTCCCCCCTGCCACCTCATCCTCCACATCAGTCCCAACCCCTCATCTTCCCTAGGTCCATTCAATCCCACCATTATTCACACCAAGCCCCAAGCACCCTTTCACATTCCAAGGCAACCTTTCCTCTTCCCAAGCCACCCCTCCATCTCCCAAGGGAGAATCCCATTCTCCCACACACCCCTTCACCAACCCCAAACAACCTTTCCTCTCCCCAACACACCCTTTCCCATCCCCAAGGCCATAATAACCGCCCACCATTAACCACTCATTCAAACCAAGGGAGAGATCTCTCCTTCCCTCTCCCCTTCCCAACCTAAATTCGCAGCTCCCCCTTCCTCCACCTGTTAGACAACCTTCCAACCACCATTCTTCCACTCCCACACCTTGGATTACCCCCTACCAGGCCCCCACATAGTCAGGGGTCACCCCCACACCCATCCACCCCATTCCCCATCCCATCTACCCCATTTCCCATCACCTATCACCACCCTATTTCATCTCAGTTCGCACACAACAGTCAAGGGTTGAGTTGCAGAGGCAACCACGTCTTCACCAAGAACCTTCTGGAGGCATATCATACATTGCTGGAAAGCTCTTCCAGTCAGTTTCGCAGGCTAGGTGATCCCGCCTCGATCCGAGGTCAGAGCCATCCACGACGTCCGTTCTCGTCTGACTGCACATCTGGCACCCGAGCAGAGACCAGAGCCTCAGTTCAGAAGTTACTGCGACCACACCCCGGCTCCCCTTGGCGCGCCACTTGACCGAGATAAAGCTCTACCAGTCCTCTATCCAACGCAGGCAGCGGGACGTCGTTTCGGGTTTGGACTACCCAGTTCCAAATTTTCTCCCTCAGGTATGCAGGGCAGGCCAGTCAGGGTCAGTCCTGATACCCCCCCCACTCTTCGAGCTGGTTCTCTCGACTCCGACCTCCTCTGGTGCCATTCTCAGTTGCTGATCGAAGAAGACTCGACCACGCTCGCGACTGTCTTGGTCCCACATTGTTCGGATCTTGGAAGTGTTCGTGGTGAATCTGACATCCTGCTGCAGCATCCAGGGACCAGTTAGAGCCAGAACAGAGCAGCACCGGTCCAGCGCCTGCCCCGGCCGTCAGCGATGACTCGAACTCACAAGAAAATTCAGCAACCCTCCCGACTCAGTCAGTGAAGATTCAGCACTGGTTTCGATGAATTCAAGTTCAAGAGAACATGTGGCAGCGTCAACAGTGTGTACCTATCAGGCAGTTCCAGAAGCGGGCAGAATCGGCGAAGTCCTCAATTTCCTTAGCTTTCCACCCTATCCCGCCTGGCCGGCTGACCGCCCCTCCCTGTGTGGAGGTAGTTTTGATTGTAATTGCATTATCCCTACCCTTAGTCCACCCCCTCTGTGAGGGCGTAGTGATTGTACTAGCAGGTAAGCGGCTGAAGCAGCATCGGCGCGGCGTGCGGGTAGCCCACGCCTCCCCACTCGCCCTCGTCTCCGGTCGGGATCGGTGTCTTCATGCCGATCAGGTGAGCTTTTGGTCACTTCCTCTGCTGGTTTTACTTTTGCTTGTCTTAGTATTGTTTCTAGTTGCCCGTCGGTGGTGAGGTGAGCGCCCGATCTCAAACTCCATTGAATTGTGCGACCACCGCGGAGTGAGTTGAGGGTGCGACCCTACAACCCACACCCTTGGCGTGTTGGCCACCCACGGAATTGGGCATACCAGGCCCTTTGGGGGTCCATCCTAATCTTGACAAACCCCCGGAATAGAAAGGTCCAACCTTGGACCCTCACCACTATCGCCGGTCCACCTACGGACCCGGGTGTGCGCGACGCGGGTGAATCCGCTTAGGTGAGCCCGTCGTTCGGTTCGGTTGCTTGTGAATCTAGGTCTGAGGGGTCGTGTCACATCAATTTGGTATCAGAACAAGTTCACAACTTGTCTCTCTACAAGTTGGTCCTAGGGTGCATTCACATTTAGAGTCATCATCGGGCCACCCAGTGCATCATCATGTATACCCCTCTTTGTTTAACTCCCAACAACTCGACCCTCCACAAGGGTTCGATTGACCCCCTCCTCTTGGAAATCATTGTAGATGGGGACCTTAGTTTTGATGGATCTAGTCCTAATGCCTACCTAAAGTGGGAGGCTACCATGGATAAAAACTTTGATAGGACTATGGTCTATGGACACGCTAGAGTCCGCATGGCCAAGGGGCGGCTTCGGGGACAAGCCAAGAAGGAGTGGGAACGCATAGTGGGCTTAAGAAGGGTTTGGAGGAAAGAACCCATAGGCTCATGGGAAGAGATGAAGATTGAGCTTAGGAAGATCTACGCTCCCTGACCTTCCCACTCCTACCTTGAGAACCATAACCCGAGGAGCACTCCCACTCCTCCTTTCTCTCCCAGTCAACCCAAGACCTCCCTTAGGGTCCAAACTCCACCACCCCAAGTAATTCCAACCCCGATCACCACCACCAACTCTCCCCAAATCCAAGGGCGACCCACTTCCATCTCTCCACAACCGGCCGATCCCAAAGGCAAAAGACCCCTAACTGACCCGGTTTCCCCCATGAGGGCCACCAAACCCCAACCCAAAGTCACTCACCCAACCCTCACCATTCAAACCCGAGTGGACCCCGAGTCCACCCATCCATCTAGGTCCATGATGACCACCACATCCCAACCTAAACCCCCTTCTCCAAACCACACTACTCAAGCCCCTTTGGTCCCCACCTCCACCCCGTCATCTTCCCCCATAAGGGACACACCTCCCAAGACCAACCAACCCAATCCTCCTCAACCCACCCATCTTCCACTACCAACCCCAATCCTACCCCAACTTAGGCCTCCACTACTTCCACTCCCAAACCCAACCCAAGTTCGAACTCCCTCACCACCCCGGGTGCACCATGCCCCAGCCTTCATCACCCCATCCCCAAAAGACCTTCCATTTCCCTTGGAGAGTAAAACCTCCACACCCCAAAGGTATGAGAATGTGATTAAGGTACATGAGGTCTCCCTCGATTGGGAAGAAGAATACGAGTCACAATGTCATGAGTTAGGCCAGGAAGTTCCCATCCCATGTGTAGAAAGCATCATGGCTCACACACCCGACCACCTAGAAGAGGAGAACACCATGGTCACTATCCCAACCATGGGGGAAACACATGTCCAAGTTGAAGAAGAAACCTCGCACGGTGGTCTTCACCGTACACCACCCTCCCTAGTTAGGGCTGAGCTCATCTTAGGAGAACCCCTTTTTTGTCGGCTAAAGGAGAACCCAATTAGAGAGATCATGGCCCATGTTTGCCCTCCTATGGAACAAAACCTCCCTATAGTGCCCCTCTCCTATCACACCACCATCCAATCATCTTACCAAGTGGAGACATTAGGGGATCTTCTTAAGGGCCTGGCTTGGCAAATGGAGCTGACTGGCATGTTGACCACAGTGGCCGATCGACCTAGGAGCCTTGACCTCCTACACCTATGTGTCGGGTCCATCTCCTCGATTTGCACCGTTGGTTGCTTCACTAGCGACCTCCTTCTATACCTCCCCACACCCGATGAGCCCGACCTTCTCCTCAATTTAGAGCTTCTTATCTCGGGTAGGAAGACAAGTCATCCCCTCATGGCCGACCCACTCTTCGGCCCAATTGCTTCATTAGAGGAGGATGACTCACCACTATGTGAGGACCATGAGGACCTAGAGTTCCTCTCCCTAGGTGACTCTTATTATGACCCCTATGATCCCTTCCCAAACCCACCCACCAAAAACTTTGGCCCAATCATTCTACTAGAGGAGAAGGATCCACCACCATATTGTGAGGACCTTGAGGATGTTGAGATAAACTTAGAGCTCCTTTCCCCCGGGTACACTTATGTCGATCCTTTTGACCCCTCCCAATAGGAACCCGGGAACCCATGTACCCACATCACTTATCACCCACCTTTTCCTACCCTCACCCGCTATGTTGGACCAAGCCCATCTCTCCCAAGACTCAGATTACACCATGGGAGCCATGACTTTGGGCAATATACACTTAGAGATCGAGAAAGTGCCCCACTTTAGGATATCCACCTTCCTAGACCCCTTTGATCCATTCCAATGGAAGTCCAAAAGCCCACATATAGGAGACATCTTTGGTACAAAAGTGCATAAGTCTTGGCGTACAACACCACTCAGCATGAACACTGTGTTGGGTCCATTCATTCATATCACCCACATCATTCATCATGGGTCTTAAGCATATTAGGAGCATTCACGGATGTCCGGGACCCCCGGCAATTTCTATACCCATGCACAATAGATTCCCTTACAAATATCCCGGCCCTCCAACCATTGTTATGACGTCCATGCATGATAGGGTCACTTGTGGCTGCCCCAATCCACCTAAGTTCATCAAGGTCCACATGGCATCAAAGCATAATATGTCAATTTATGGTTGCCCCGGTCCACCTTTGCACACTACCCACTTTCACAACCACTCACCTCATCATAATGCATGGCATGAGCATACACGCAAGCAAATCGCAACGAGCGGTGAGATTCACAAAGAGAGGGCAAAGGCTCGCAAGCGCCACTTGGAATTCCAAGTAGGAAACCTATCGATGATGGCATTGGAGTGGCTCTACCCTAGAGTCACCTCCAACTTGAGGGCACGAGGACTTGGACCTTGCCAAGTTCCGAGTGACTTTGACAACCCGGCTTACGGGTTGGACTTGCTAAAGGGTTTTGGGATACACCCCACTTTTGGCGCGCGGATCTAGCACCCTATATGGGCACCGTGATGGAACCCAGTGAGCACCTTGAGCCTACCCCCACCTTTGTGAGTGATACCCTCGGAGAGCCTCCATATATCAGCCTGAGAGTCCGACGTGTACATACGGAAGCAATACTAGGCAAGCAGGGTACCATCGCCAGTAAGAGGGTGTACCTGAGCCACCTTGAGAGGCTAAAGAGCCATCCCCCTACTAGGACGCAGGGTTGAGTTTGGAGGTTGTGGTTCGTCCCGAGCTGCTTTGGAGGACCACTTCCCCCCGGTGGAGCCATACTCGACGGAGTCACGTTCTCCGCACCCCGGGGGTATGATGGGGACATCCCCGACCACTCCATATTTTTTAAGATTCCTGATGATCACCAGCAGTGCTACATCTTGTTCACCGCTTTATTTCGAGTCATATGATGTATTTTTCATTTGCTTATTTGAGTCTTATCATGTAATTTTCCTTTTATTTGAGTCCAATACCTAGGTTAGGTAGTTATTTACCTAAGTCTTGAGTCATTATGTTGGTTTGATAGGTTAATGGGCCCAATTATATGGGCTAGGCCCAGGGGCGCCCCCTTCCCCTTGGTTTAGTGTTAGTAGTCCAAAAGTCAGGGACTTATGTTAAATTGTGGGAATCCTATAAATAGGACCCCACTCCCACCATTTGAAACTAATGAATTGTTGAAAGAAATCTTGAAATCCACCAAAATTGCGTGAGACTCTCTCTCTCTCTCTAAGGGGTGGATTCCCCTCTCTCTTTCTCTCTCTCTTCTCTCTCTCTAAAAGGGGCGACCCCCCCTCTCTCTCTAGGGCGCCACCCTTTCTCTCTCCTCCCCCCTGCCACCTCATCCTCCACATCAGTCCCAACCCCTCATCTTCCCTAGGTCCATTCAATCCCATCATTATTCACACCAAGCCCCAAGCACTCTTTCACATTCCAAGGCAACCTTCCTCTTCCCAAGCCACCCCTCCATCTCCCAAGGGAGAATCCCATTCTCCCACACACCCCTTCACCAACCCCAAACAACCTTTCCTCTCCCCAACACACCCTTTCCCATCCCCAAGGCCACAATAACCACCCACCATTAACCACTCATTCAAACCAAGGGAGAGATCTCTCCTTCCCTCTCCCCTTCCCAACCTAAATTCGTAGCTCCCCCTTCCTCCACCTATTAGACAACCTTCCAACCACCATTCTGCCCCTCCCACACCTTGGATTACCCCCTACCAGACCCCCACATATCCAGGGGACCCATCCACCCCATTCCCCATCCCATCTATTCCATTTCCCATCACCTATCACCACCCTATTTTATCTCAGTTCGCATGCAGTAGTCAAGGGTCAAGTTGCAGAGGCAGCCACATCTTCACCAAGAACCTTCTGGAGGCATATCATACATTGCTGTAAAGCTCTTTTAGTCAGCTTCGCAGGCGAGGTGATCCCGCCTCGATCCAAGGTCGGAGCCGTCCACGACGTCTGTTCTCATCTGACTGCGCATCCAGCACCCGAGCAGAGACCAGAGCCTCAGTTCAGAAGCTGCTGTGACCACACCCCGACTCCCCTTGGCGCGTCACTTGACCGGGACGAAGCTCTACCAGTCCTCTATCCAACGCAGGCAGTGGCACATCGTTTCGGTTTCGGAGTACCCAGTTCCAAATTTTCTCCCTCAGGTACGCAGGGCAGGCCAGTCAGGGTCAGTCTTGATACCCCCCCCCCACTCTTCGAGCTGGTTCTCTCGACTCCGACCTCCTCTGGTGCCATTCTCAGTTGCTGATCGAAGAAGACTCGACCACGCTCGCGACTGTCTTGGTCCCGCATTATTCGGATCTCGAAAGTGTTCGTGGTGAATCTGACATCCTGCTGCAGCATCCAGGGACCAGTCAGAGCCAGAATAGAGCAGTATCGGTCCAGCGCCTACCCCGGCCGTTAGCGACGATTTGAGATCACAAGAAGATTCAGCAGCCCTCCCGGCTCAGTCAGTGAAGATTCAGAGCTGGTTTTGATGAATTCCAAGTTCGGGAGATCCCGTGGCAGTGCCAACAGCGAGTACCTATCAGGCAGTTCCAGAAGCGGGCAGAATCGGTGAAGTCCTCAATCGGCTTCTTCCTTAGCTTTCCTCCCTAGCTCGCCTGGCCGGCTGACCACCCCTCCCTGTGTGGAGGTAGTTTTGATTGTAATTGGATTATCCCTACCCCTAGTCCACCCCTCTGTGAGGGCATAGTGATTGTACTAGCAGGTAAGCGGCTGAAGCATCATCGGCGCGACGTGTGGGTAGCCCATGTGTAATATCCCGGACCTTTTGGATACTTCTTCGTGGGTCCCGGATCTGATTTTTCGGAGTGTCCGGCTCCGTTGTGTCTGAAATTTCGTTTCGGTCATTCTTCGTGTTCGGATCGGCGTGATCCGGAGTTGTTTCGGAGGCCCGGAGGCGTTCCGCGGCTTTTTCGCGTGTGTTTTCCGATTTCCGGTGTGTGTTTCGGCTTTTTCTTCGGAAGCTCGTTGCGGGTGGACCGGGCCGTTCACCTGGGCACGAGTGGTACCGTTGCGATCGGTGCGTTCCGAGGATCCCGAAAATGTACTTTTTAATTTTTCGGTATTTTTCCAAAAAAATCGGATTTTCTATATATTCCCATTTTCTTTTCTTTTCTTTTTCTTCTTTTCTCTTTTCTTCTTCTTCCTTCCTCTCTCTCCCTCACGCGACCGTGGCCGCCTCTCTCTCTCTCCTTCTCTCCCGTTCGACCGTGCCAACCCCCGTTCCGGCTGCAGACAGCGGCGGTGCGACGGCGCGAGGATGTGGGTGACGTAGTGGTGATCGTGCGGGCATACGGCGAGCGTGGGAAGCGTGGGGAGGTGAGATTCTAATGGCGTTCTTCGCGGCTTCGTGCTCGGATCGGAGCGTTTCGTCGCGAACCGGAGGTAGGGTGACGTTCCTTAGCCTCTTGTCTTCCTTCCCCGTGAGTTTCGGCTCGAGACGAGGTCGAGAGGGGTTTATTTTGAGCCGGGAAGGGTTGATCATGCCGCGGGGTGAGTTCGTCCGATCCATCGTTTTGAGCCCCGATTTCGCGGTTTAAGGGCGTAGGAGCATGCTAGGGGGCTTGGGGGTTCTTCTCTCGCCATTTCCCCCTCCGTGGGGCTTGTTTTGAGACCGATTGGGTGATTCCGATGGGGTTCACCATTTTCACACCGGTGAGCGATGTGCGGTCGAACCAGTGACCGCATAACCCTTATGCGGTCCTGTTCGGACCGTTCATCGGCTCGACGCGCTTTGGCTGGGGCTTGGCGTGCAGTGGGCTTGGACGGTCTATCGTGGGACCGCATATCCTAATGTGCGGCCCCACAGCGACCGCCCAACCCTAGGGTTTTTGACCGTTGGTTGTGACCGTTGTGCAGCGCACTGGGATGTGCGGCCAGGAGCTGGCTGCATAACCCTTTGTACGGCCGTTCAAACCCTTGCGCGGTTCTTGTGTGACCTCACATCCCTGAGCAGCCCAGTGTGGACCGTTCAAGGGGATGGGTTGCGTCGGCGTGTCTCTCGTCGTACAGAGTGTACCGGGAGATGTCGTTGTCGGGTATTGTCACTGTGCGACGGCGTTGGTACGAGGAGCGTTCCGCGTACCGGCCCTTGTGTCGTTTTCCGTGACTTGAGAGTCTACTCCTTCAGTGACCCTCCACTAGTCGTAGCCTACCAGTACGTGGTACCGGTCGCACTAGGGAGTGGTGTACGGGCTTACCCTTAGAGGCGCTTTGTGGACCGGTTGCCGTCGGGCCCCACGTCTTGCAGCCAGAGTCCGGCTGAGGGGAAACCGGTCAGAGGGCCAGACCAGGGACTGTAGATCTATTTAAAATCCACACTTAAACAAAAGAAATGATAAGAATAAGCAATAAAAATAACAATAAAATAACACGAGGTGCTAAAAGGAGGTTGTGATCGCCAGAGACACGAGGGTCTCAAAGAGGAGATTGATATGGGGAGATGATCGCAAAATACCTCAAAAGATGCGGGGGATGTGAGTACTCCTTTTCTCTTCAAAATCGGCCGGCCGATGAAGAGAGTTCTTCCTTTGATTACCCTTGCAAGAAAAGATAAACACCAAAAGATATGGATTAGAAACAATGGTGTAGCATCAAATTCAATAAAAATATATGAGCATGAAAAATAGGGACAATACACACCTTAAGGGGATTGCCCTTAAACCTCTATGCAATGAGGGTGGGAGATATATGATGATATGAATGAATGTAAATGAAATAGGGAGATGTGCAAGGGATTGCACTGTGGGGGAGATTTCTCAACACGTTAAGAATAGTGAAAATCAATGAGAGATGTTGATGCATGCGTATATGTGTAAATCGATGCCAAAATAAAAGAAGAAAAAACAAGAAGGAGCCTGTGTGATGCTGTAGCTTTGATATTCAAGGGGGAGAGGCTTCGATAGATGAAGACAAATGCACTTGAAGGCTCCTCCTTCAGCCGAACGCAGCAGCACCTGCAAACACCAAAACAAGAAAAAGAAAAGCAAAACAGAGAAGAAGGGGAAAGGGAGATACGTGGGAGGAAGAAGAAGAGCCCAGAAAAAAAAAAACAGAAGAAGAATAAGAAGACCGAAGCCGCGAATCAGGACCTCCGAACCAACACCAATAACAGAGCCAAGAGAGCTCTATAAATAAGGCAAGTCAAGATAAGCATGGCAAGAGTCCATGATGGGGAAAGATAAGAACGGGTAATGACCAAACAAAGTGGGACTCTTGGGGGAAAGGCCGCGTTCGAGCAAGAAACGAAAGTAAAACACGACCTGGGTAAGGGCGTCAATTCTAGAATTGACGACTTACCCGAAGGCGTCTTTTAAAACACGACTTAGTTTAGGACGTTAATTCAAAAGTTCAAAATAGGGTTATTTTTTATTTCTCAATATTATTTTCCCATTTTTTAGGTGAAGGTGCATCTCGTCGCCCTGATTCCAACGACTATTTTTACGAATTTTTCTGACACCTGGAAGGCCACCAAATCGCCTCTGGAAGGGGTTGAAAAATAATATTAAAAAATTCAATTTGAAAGACACGCCTTCACATACGTCGTGAATTACTTTTTTTGAATTTTTTTATTATTTTCAAATTCAAAGTAACGCCCTCTTTTAAGGCGTTAATTCCCGAAAAATTCTAAAAAATTCCCAGAAAAATCAGGAAATAGGGAATTTCAAAGAATGGACGCCCTTCAATGTAGTCGTTAATTTTTTTAGAAACGCCCAAGCGTAAGTCGTTATTTAAAAGACGCCCCACGTCAAGCTGTTATTTCAGAAAAATAAGGGAAAAATACCCAGAAAATCTAGAAAAATCCAGAAAAATAGGGAAAAATAGGAAAAAAGAGAAAAAAGGGAGAAATCCAAGAAAAGTGGGGAAAACCACTCAAACAAAGCTAATTTGAGGGTCAAATTGGGGTATTATAAGGTAATATGAGAGGTACTCATAGTAACGTCAATTTTGGCGTGTCTACAGCTGCCCCGCCTTGGCGTCTGCTTTGCAAGGGAGCAGAGCAAACTGAAAAGTAGATGCCAAGGTGTGATGAGACACGCAATCAACATCACTTGATGAGAATTGAAATCAGAAGCACGAGATGAAGCAATCTCGGGAAATCCAACGAAATCAACAATATTTGGATAAAATGGGGAGATGTGCACGAGGGCACGAAGGAGAATGATCAACTTCCAGCGCGATGGAAGTACCTCAGGTCACAAACCTGTAGGTTTCACCATTGGGGAGCGGTTACCAGCTAATGTGGACGTGCTGCAGCCAAGGTGGATCAAAGGGAAAAGGATTAAAATAAGATGATAGCAATCCAAACAAGGAGCTTTCGAGAAAATGACCCAAAACAGCGACAAAACAAACTGAGGATACAATTCGGCATGGAATATCTCATATCTGGAAATAGGATCAAATTTAACCCTCAAAATCAGCTTATCAGAATGATTTTTCAACAATTGTTTCAAATTCCTACATGAATGCATGCTGGGTTTAAAGGGAAAAATAAATCAAATGAAAATATAATATAATCAAGGATAATATTGTTAAGCTGCCCAGACTGAGTCAAGAAACTGATTTCGCGAGCTGATACTAAGCCGAAGCCCGTTTATCCGCGCACCAACTCGTAAAAGGGAACCATCGTCCCCAGTCTTGGACGACTCAACGGCCTATCCGTGTGACTAAGACTCCTCTGGAATCGTCATTATTTTTGATGAAGGGGAACTCAAATTCCAGATTTACCAAAGCCACAAGGTCCTTGATATAATCTAGTGGTGTATATAACATATAGTAGGAATGCATACAGGAGATGGTGATAGCAATGAGCATATGGGGAACTGAGAAAATGAGGTGCAAAATCGGTGGGACTTGGATGATGCCCAGACGGCGGGACCAAGAGCTTCTTATCCTGCGCTCAAAAATTTCATTAGCCAAGATATAATGATAACAAACAATGAATAAGGCATTATAGTAAATCAAAGCATCAATATCATTCAAACATGTAATGAATAGCACTGCATTGAAAAACATCATTGTCTGTTGTTTCATTAGGAGGATGTCAACTTGGCATAATCAAAGTTTGGAGTTGAAAGATTGAGGAATGCCCAGCGGCAAAATTAATCAGATGAAAAATTAGCAGGAATTTGATTGAATGATCTCAAGATGATAATCAGGAGAATAATCAATAGAATTTGATTGAAAGATCTGGAGATGAATAATCAAAAATGCCCAGGGTGGCATGATAATATCGGGAAGAATCAATGGCTTGATAGCAATGATTGGAGAAAGGACTCATCCCGTGCTCTTGGTCCTTGTAAAAATGGTTCCTGCAGAACACCATCAGAATACAATGCAAATTTTTTTGGAGTTTTGAAATATGCAAATTTTTATGAGTTTTCAAAAATTTTCAAATGTTTATGAATTTGGTAATATGCAAATTTTTGTGTACTTTTGGAAAGATATTCAAATTTTTATGGATTTTGGCTTAGACATCGCAAATGCAACATCAAATGGTGTTTATTGAACCACTGACTATGGGTCCTCGTTCCTTCCCTTTTCACTAAAAATTACCCAAAGCCGGGCGTGCGTTGAAAGTGGCGTCCTATAACCGACCGCCATTAATTAACGGTGCCCCTACCAAGGCCATACCCGAGAAACATTCGGTCTTGGAGGAAGAAGAGAAGAACAATTGGAGACAAGCTTTATACAGGATGGGAAATATCATGACTTGAATTCCTTCCAAGGTTTTAACCCTCAAAGAGGTAGTCTGTTGTGCCGGGGCTTTGTGCCTTTAATTTTTAGACCCTTGACATGCATACGACCAGGGTTTTCCCTGCGGGGACTTTGCCACTCTTGACATGCCATAATTCACAATTTTGCTTTTATCGAGATTTTGACTTGATTTGATTTTCATAATAGCCCTTTTGGCGAGATGTATATCATGAAACTCATATGAAAACTCATATTGATTTTGGGTCAAGACTGCCCCTATTTGAGACTCCTCTCGTATTGGGGATTACCTAGGATGGTCATCTCATCCGTCAACCTCTTGCCCCTGCATGTGGCCGAATAAAGAAGAGAAAAGACTTTCAGATATTCTCATGGCATGGCCAAGATAGCAACGGTGGTTTTATCAAAGGAGCCAGCTAAGGACGCCGTGAAGTGTGTGCGGTGCCCAGCTAAGGGTTGCTCTTAACAAGCGGGGAGAGAATGTTGAATTCCCAGCGCGGGTTCTTAAAAGGTGCTGCAAAAGCAAGCCTAAAGACTCTTTTTTAAACAAATGATTCAACAAAAGCCTAAGATAAAGGTTTAAAACACCACTCTTAATCTTGTTAAGAAGCACTTTATCTTGAAAATCATGCGTGAAGTAATGAGGGAATGATATCATAAAAAAGCGTACTTACGCCAATATGTTACCTTGCAACCTTTGTAGAAGTAGCTGCTGCGAGAGGTTGATCATCGTGGGATAGTCCTCTTTGGCAGTCAAAAGGATTGGCAGCAAAGGATTGAAAGTGGCTTAACAAGAAGGAGTGGTGCCAAGACCAGACTCGGACGAATAAGGAGAAAAGGGAAGAGAGGCGAGGGCTAGAACTCCCTCACTAAGGCGCGGAGACCCTGATCACATGGAACAGTCTACAGAAGAAGCGGAGAATTAGAAGGAGGAGTGAGGACTAAAGCCTCGAAAGTAATGGGAGAAAGGGCAAATGCCCAAGGTAGTGGATGTGGAAGAAGTTGGGTCGGACCCATGATTAGGAGGAATCAGAAGAAGAAATTGATATATAGAAAGAGGCGGATCCGGAGGGTCCGGAGGTGGTGGAGAATCAGGAGAGGAAAAATCCGAAGGCTCCGGAGGGATAACGAAAGAAGGGACGCGATGCCCTGGGAAGAAATAGAGAAAAAGATGATGAAAAAGGAGGAAGAAAATGAAGGATGTGATATCCCGGAGGAGCAGAAAGATGAATCGGAAGAAAGATGGATGGTCCGGAGGTTCCGGAGGAATGAGATGGAAAGGGGCGTGATGCCCTGGAAAATGATAGAGATAATAAGACGGAGAATCCGGAGGTTCCGGAGGAATGATGAAAGGAGGGGGAAGATACCAAGGGGCGCGATGCCCAAGGATTATAGAAAGATCCGGAGGAAGAAGATGAAAAGGGGCGCGATGCCCTGGAAAAAGATAGAACGAACAAGCTGGAGAATCCGGAGGTTCCGGATAAAGAAGATAAAAAGGGGCACGATGCCCGAGGAAAAGAGAAAGGAATGAAGGAGGATCAGGAGGAAAATCTGGAAGTTCCGGAGGAATAAGATGAAAAGGGGCGCGATGCCCGAGAGAAAGGTCCGGAGGTTCCGGAGGAATGAGATGGAAAGGGGCGCGATGCCCGGGGGATAAAGAGAGGGGTGAAATATCCAGAGGTTCCGGAGGAATGAGATGGAAAG
This sequence comes from Amorphophallus konjac, assembly GCA_022559845.1. Taxonomy (NCBI): domain Eukaryota; kingdom Viridiplantae; phylum Streptophyta; class Magnoliopsida; order Alismatales; family Araceae; genus Amorphophallus; species Amorphophallus konjac. The sequence continues at coordinate 159,881,611 of CM040121.1, forward strand.
GGGCGCGATGCCCGAGGGAAAGATATGAAAAATCTGGAGGTTCCGGAGGAATGGAATCAAAAAGGGCGGCATGCCCTAGAGGGAGGGATGAAATACCTGGAGGTTCCAGGGGAATAGCAGGAAAAGGGGCACGATGCCCTGGGAAGAGTGGATAAGAGAAGGATGAAGGTGAATAAGATGGGGAATGCGGAGGATCCGGAGGTTCCGGAAGACGGGGAAGATACGGGTTTGGAAACCCGGGAATCAGGAGGTGCAGATGTATGCAAAATGATGGATGTGATGTGTGCAATGAATGGAATGAATGAATGAATGAAAAATGCATGAAATTTAAAGAAGAGGAAGAATATGAAGGGTGAGAGGGGGAGATCCTCCTCTTTTCCCTTGGAGTGGCCCATGAAGAAAAGGTGATGGAAATGGATGAATAGAAGATGGAACAAATAGGAGATGGCCCCTTAGCGCCAAGATAACTGCCCCTCCATGGCAGTGAAAGTGTATAGTCAATTGGCCCAATAAAAGGAGCTTCCATAAGTAGCAACCCCCTTGGAAGGCAAAGATCAACAATGTGAGGGAGTTGGAGAGTTGGAACAGGAAGCATCGTGTTGCCCATTGAATGTGGTATATATGGAATGTTGAACAAAATGGGCATTCGCCCCTTGTAAGGAATAATAAATTCAGAATTCGAAAGTAGGAACAAGGGGTGCCCTGCCCGGCCCTTAGACGACATCAACGCCCGGCATTCTCCTCTGAGCAAGGGCAGCGGCTTAGCCTCTTCAATCGTGCTCGGCACAATAACCCGAATTGGCATCCGGCAAATGAATTCCTGTATCTTGAACGGCATAGCCACAGCCAAATCCTTGCTGCCCGGCTCTTGATCATCCTTGGCGCAAGTACTTATAGCGGTGCTCCCCTTCCGAGTAGTAAAGGGAGGTGAGGCAGAGGCGGAAGGCTTTGTGGATAATGGAGGTTTAGTGGGAGGTGTAGTGGAAAGTGTTGGAGGAAGGATAAACGGAGACGGAGGTTCAAACACGTCGAGCTTCTCCCTTTGCTCCGAAGCAGTCGGGGTTGGCTCGAGTGCAAAAAAGGGTGAATCCTGCTCAGGATTAGCCACGGGTAAAGGTGAAGGGTTATGTGGTGGAATAGGTAAGGTGGGTTGAGGCGGTGGTAATGGGAGGTTAATTGGGGAAGGTTCAATGGTAGGTTTAATGGAGGCCGATGGTGTGAAAGTTGATGGTATAATGAGTGGAAGTTTAATGGAAGGCTCAGGGGAGATTGGTGTTGTGAAGGTTGATGGCATAGCGGATGGAGGTGTAATTGATGGAGGTTTAATGGAAGGTTCTGGGATAGGAGGAGACTCAAGAGGTGCCGATGTGGGCGATTGGAGTATCGACCCATCATCGTAACACCAATTAGTCTCGTAAACGGGGGTTGGATTAGGGATGGTGGCTTCGTCCTGAGCAGGGGGTTCGTCAAATGATAGTGGAGGGAGCGGGAAATTAATGAAACTCGGAAGGGGTGCCTGTGGAGCTTCATCATCATCGTACACTGCTTCGGATTCTTCAAATGCCGGTCCTTGATTGCTTGACATGTCGAAGTCATAATCATCTCTCCTGTCTTTCCAATCTTTCTCCATCTTGGTGATATCATCCAGGAAAACATGAAGAGGATTGACTGGAGTAGGAGGAGCCGTGACCCTCTTTAATTGTTCCTCCATCGAAGTGATTTTATCGAGGAGAGTTTGCTGGAGGGGTGTGACCTGAACAACAGAAGGTTGGCAGGGCCTTGAAGGAGGAGGGGCCGTATAAAAAGGCCGTGGAGGTGGATTAATGGGCCGACCCGTAGAAGAACCCGGATGGGCCGGATTGCAATGAATAAATGGGCCTTGGGGCCGTGAGGGAGGAGGAATAGAAGGAGGCGGGTGATGGGCCACCCGAGTAGAATGAACAGGAGGAGATGGGTAATGGGCTACCCGATCAGGATTGGAAGGAGGAGGGGGGTGATGGGCCACCCGTGTAGAATTGGAGGGAGATGGGTGATGGGCCACCCGAATAGAATTGGAAGGAGGTGGGTGATGGGCCACCCGTATAGAATTGGAAGGAGGGAGAGATGCATGAGATGTACCCTCAACGGCAGCCTTAAGGGCTTGGATCTGTTGAGGGGTAAGATGATCTAATGCATGAATGATCTGGGAGACCTTCTCATCATTGGGACGAGAGGATCCCGAGGGAGTAGTGGCTCGAAATTGAGTTGAAGGACCATTGGATTGGATATTGCCCATGGGTCGGGCATGACCATAAGAATGAGGACGTGGCCCTTTGAAAGAATGGTGAGAATTTTGATGAACATGTTGAAATTGAGGGGAATAGGATGTGCTAGGTTGTGCATCCTCATGAATTGAATTAAACATGTTACCTTGTTTATAGTAAGCCATCATGCAATCAAAGTTCAAAATAATATGCAAAGAAGCACACAAAAGATATGGTTACCTTGATTTGATTTGTTTGAACCTTGGTGAATTAAAGATTTTATCAAAGATTTGGAATGATTCACACAAGGGAGGAACCTAGTTTCAATATGATTTTACTTCAATGCCCACTAGGAACACTCTTTCACCACGTATAGGCCAACTAACTCGGGACTTCAAAAGGGTACAACCTGCCCGGCGTCCGTGAGGGAATCCACGGGTGCGGGGACTTATGGAGGCTTGGTTTAGGAATTTCCAATCCAAAGAGACGGAATGCTCAATGGAGGGTCGTTCCTTCACCAAGGGGGTGTGTGGCTCCTAGTATAAAGAGATAAGGCCTCTCAAACCAATGCAAAATGAATGAATGAATGCAAGATATAAGCAGAAATATGATACAGTGATAAACAAAGGAGTTCGGTGAAAACACAGGAATAAGACGCCCTGGGTCAGGGCGCTACCAATAAAAGAGACGCCCTGGGGCAGGGCGTTAATTATCAAGGATGCTCAACCAAATAAAGAGACGCCCAGGGGTGGGGGCGTCAAGTCATGAAAACGCGCCCTGAAGAGAGGCGCTACCAAATAAAGAAACGCCCTGTGGGAGGGCGTGAATTCATTTAAAAATAAAGCGCCCTGACAGAAGGCGTTAAACAGGAAATAGACGCCCTGCGATAGGGCGTTAACTAAAAAAAGCGCCTCTGTCAGAGGCGTTAATTGCCTTCTTCCAGAAAACCCTCGCGGCCAGCAATATCAAAGTAGAGAAGCACTCACATAGGCCATCAACAAATATAATTATTAACACAGAAGCATGCTCATCAAGTTTTTAAATAAGTGAAAGTTTTAAAACAAATCTATCTAATTGACAGATCACTTTGGGGAGAGTGCAATGCACAAGGGAGGGTGCCCGAGGGGCACAAAATGAGGGGTACACGTGGGTACCAATAGGAAAGGGCACACGTGGGTGCCAAGGGGAAAGGGGTAATCAAATAAAAAATAAGAAAGGGTCCCACCGTGATCGCCAATTTGTAGATCTATTTAAAATCCACACTTAAACAAAAGAAATGATAAGAATAAGCAATAAAAATAACAATAAAATAACACGAGGTGCTAAAAGGAGGTTGTGATCGCCAGAGACACGAGGGTCTCAAAGAAGAGATTGATATGGGGAGATGATCGCAAAATATCTCAAAAGATGCGGGGGATGTGAGTACTCCTTTTCTCTTCAAAATCGGCCGGCCGATGAAGAGAGTTCTTCCTTTGATTACCCTTGCAAGAAAAGACAAACACCAAAAGATATGGATTAGAAACAATGGTGTAGCATCAAATTCAATAAAAATATATGAGCATAAAAAATAGGGACAATACACACCTTAAGGGGATTGCCCTTAAACCCCTATGCAATGAGGGTGGGAGATATATGATGATATGAATGAATGTAAATGAAATAGGGAGATGTGCAAGGGATTGCACTGTGGGGGAGATTTCTCAACACGTTAAGAATAATGAAAATCAATGAGAGATGATGATGCATGCGTATATGTGTAAATCGATGCCAAAATAAAAGAAGAAAAAACAAGAAGGAGCCTGTGTGATGCTGTAGCTTTGATATTCAAGGGGGAGAGGCTTCGATAGATGAAGACAAATGCACTTGAAGGCTCCTCCTTCAGCCGAACGCAGCAGCACCTGCAAGCACCAAAACAAGAAAAAGAAAAGCAAAACAGAGAAGAAGGGGAAAGGGAGATACGTGGGAGGAAGAAGAAGAGCCCCAGAAAAAAAAAAACAGAAGAAGAATAAGAAGACCGAAGCCGCGAATCAGGACCTCCGAACCAACCCCAATAACAGAGTCAAGAGAGCTCTATAAATAAGGCAAGTCAAGATAAGCATGGCAAGAGTCCATGATGGGGAAAGATAAGAACGGGTAATGACCAAACAAAGTAGGACTCTTGGGGGAAAGGCCGCGTTCGAGCAAGAAACGAAAGTGAAACACGACCTGGGTAAGGGCGTCAATTCTAGAATTGACGACCTACCCAAAGGCGTCTTTTAAAACACGACTTAGTTTAGGACGTTAATTCAAAAGTTCAAAATAGGGCTATTTTTCATTTCTTAATATTATTTTCCATTTTTTAGGTGAAGGTGCATCTCGTCGTCCTGATTCCAACGACTATTTTTGTGAATTTTTCTGACACCCGGAAGGCCACCAAATCGCCTCTGGAAGGGGTTGAAAAATAATATTAAAAAATTCAATTTGAAAGACACGCCCTAACATACGTCGTGAATTCCTTTTTTTGAATTTTTTTATTATTTTCAAATTCAAAGTAACGCCCTCTTTTAAGGCGTTAATTTCCGAAAAATTCCGAAAAATTCCCAGAAAAATCCAGGAAAATAGGAATTTCAAAGAATGGACGCCTTTCAATGTAGTCGTTAATTTTTTTAGAAACGCCCAAGCGTAAGTCGTTATTTAAAAGACGCCCCACGTCATGCCGTTATTTCAGAAAAATAAGGGAAAAATACCCAGAAAATCCAGAAAAATCCAGAAAAATAGGGAAAAATAGGAAAAGAGAGAAAAAAGGGAGAAATCCAAGAAAAGTGGGGAAAACCACTCAAACAAAGCTAATTTGAGGGTCAAATTGGGGTATTACAAGGTAATATAAGAGGCACTCATAGTAACGTCAATTTTGGCGTGTCTACAGCTGCCCCGCCTTGGCGTCTGCTTTGTAAGGGAGCAGAGTAAACTGAAAAGTAGATGCCAAGGTGTGATGAGACACGCAATCAACATCACTTGATGAGAATTGAAATCAGAAGCACGAGATGAAGCAATCTCGGGAAATCCAACGAAATCAATAATGTTTGGATAAAATGGGGAGATGTGCACGAGGGCACGAAGGAGAATGATCAACTTCCAGCGCGGTGGAAGTACCTCAGGTCACAAACCTGTAGGTTTCACCATTGGGGAGCGGTTACCAGCTAATGTGGACGTGCTGCAGCCAAGGTGGATCAAAGGGAAAAGGATTAAAATAAGATGATAGCAATCCAAACAAGGAGCTTTCGAGAAAATGACCCAAAACAGCGACAAAACAAACTGAGGATACAATTCGGCATGGAATATCTCATATCTGGAAATAGGATCAAATTTAACCCTCAAAATCAGCTTATCAGAATGATTTTTCAACAATTGTTTCAAATTCCTACATGAATGCATGCTGGGTTTAAAGGGAAAAATAAATCAAATGAAAATATAATATAATCAAGGATAATATTGTTAAGCTGCCCAGACTGAGTCAAGAAACTGATTTCGCGAGCTGATACTAAGCCGAAGCCCGTTTATCCGCGTACCAACTCGTAAAAGGGAACCATCGTCCGTAGTCTTGGACGACTCAACGGCCTATCCGTGTGACTAAGAATCCTCTGGAATCGTCATTATTTTTGATGAAGGGGAACTCAAATTCCAGATTTACCAAAGCCACAAGGTCCTTGATATAATCTAGTGGTGTATATAACATATAGTAGGAATGCATACAGGAGATGGTGATAGCAATGAGCATATGGGGAACTGAGAAAATGAGGTGCAAAATCGGTAGGACTTGGATGATGCCCAGACGGCGGGACCAAGAGCTTCTTATCCTGCGCTCAAAAATTTCATTAGCCAAGATATAATGATAACAAACAATGAATAAGGCATTATAGTAAATCAAAGCATCAATATCATTCAAACATGTAATGAATATCACTGCATTGAAAAACATCATTGTCTGTTGTTTCATTAGGAGGATGTCAACTTGGCATAATCAAAGTTTGGAGTTGAAAGATTGAGGAATGCCCAGCGGCAAAATTAATCAGATGAAAAATTAGCAGGAATTTGATTGAATGAATTCAAGATGATAATCAGGAGAATAATCAATAGAATTTGATTGAAAGATCTGGAGATGAATAATCAAAAATGCCCAGGGTGACATGATAATATCGGGAAGAATCAATGGCTTGATAGCAATGATTGGAGAAAGGACTCATCCCGTGCTCTTAGTCCTTGTAAAAATGGTTCCTGCAGAACACCATCAGAATACAATGCAAATTTTTTTGGAGTTTTGAAATATGTAAATTTTTATGAGTTTTCAAAAATTTTCAAATGTTTATGAATTTGGTAATATGCAAATTTTTGTGTACTTTTGGAAAGATATTCAAATTTTTATGGATTTTGGCTTAGACATCGCAAATGCAGCATCAAAGGGTGTTTATTGAACCACTGACTAGGGGTCCTCGTTCCTTCCCTTTTCGCTAAAAATTACCCAAAGCCGGGCGTGCGTTGAAAGTGGCGTCCTATAACCGACCACCATTAATTAACGGTGCCCCTACCAAGGTCATACCCGAGAAACATTCGGTCTTGGAGGAAGAAGAGAAGAACAATTGGAGACAAGCTTTATACAGGATGGGAAATATCATGACTTGAATTCCTTCCAAGGTTTTAACCCTCAAAGAGGTAGTCTGTTGTGCCGGGGCTTTGTGCCTTTGATTTTTACACCCTTGACATGCATACGACCAGGGTTTTCCCTGCGGGGACTTTGCCACTCTTGACATGCCATAATTCACAATTTTACTTTTATCGAGATTTTGACTTGATTTGATTTTCATAATAGCCCTTTTGGCGAGATGTATCTCATGAAACTCATATGAAAACTCATATTGATTTTGGGTCAAGACTGCCCCTATTTGAGACTCCTCTCGTATTGGGGATTACCTAGGTTGGTCATCTCATCCGTCAACCTCTTGCCCCTGCATGTGGCCGAATAAAGAAGAGAAAAGACTTTCAGATATTCTCATGGCATGGCCAAGATAGCAACGGTGGTTTTATCAAAGGAGCCAGCTAAGGACGCCGTGAAGTGTGTGCGGTGCCCAGCTAAGGGTTGCTCTTAACAAGCGGGGAGAGAATGTTGAATTCCCAGTGCGGGTTCTTAAAAGGTGCTGCAAAAGCAAGCCTAAAGACTCTTTTTTAAACAAATGATTCAACAAAAGCCTAAGATAAAGGTTTAAAACACCACTCTTAATCTTGTTAAGAAGCACTTTATCTTGAAAATCATGCGTGAAGTAATGAGGGAATGATATCATAAAAATGCGTACTTACGCCAATATGTTACCTTGCAACCTTTGTAGAAGTAGCTGCTGCGAGAGGTTGATCATCGTGGGATAGTCCTCTTTGGCAGTCAAAAGGATTGGCAGCAAAGGATTGAAAGTGGCTTAACAAGAAGGAGTGGTGCCAAGACCAGACTCGGACGAATAAGGAGAAAAGGGAAGAGAGGCGAGGGCTAGAACTCCCTCACTAAGGCGCGGAGACCCTGATCACATGGAACAGTCTACAGAAGAAGCGGAGAATTAGAAGGAGGAGTGAGGACTAAAGCCTCGAAAGCAATGGGAGAAAGGGCAAATGCCCAAGGTAGTGGATGTGGAAGAAGTTGGGTCGGACCCATGATTAGGAGGAATCAGAAGAAGAAATTGATATATAGAAAGAGGCGGATCCGGAGGGTCCGGAGGTGGTGGAGAATCAGGAGAGGAAAAATCCGAAGGCTCCGGAGGGATAACGAAAGAAGGGACGCGATGCCCTGGGAAGAAATAGAGAAAAAGATGATGAAAAGGAGGAAGAAAATGAAGGATGTGATATCCCGGAGGAGCAGAAAGATGAATCGGAAGAAAGATGGATGGTCCGGAGGTTCCGGAGGAATGAGATGGAAAGGGGCGTGATGCCCTGGAAAATGATAGAGAGAATAAGATGGAGAATCCGGAGGTTCCGGAGGAATGATGAAAGGAGGGGGAAGATACCAAGGGGCGCGATGCCCAAGGATTATAGAAAGATCCGGAGGAAGAAGATGAAAAGGGGCGCGATGCCCTGGAAAAAGATAGAACGAACAAGCTGGAGAATCCGGAGGTTCCGGATAAAGAAGATAAAAAGGGGCACGATGCCCGAGGAAAAGAGAAAGGAATGAAGGAGGATCAGGAGGAAAATTCGGAAGTTCCGGAGGAATAAGATGAAAAGGGGCGCGATGCCCGAGAGAAAGGTCCGGAGGTTCCGGAGGAATGAGATGGAAAGGGGCGCGATGCCCGGGGGATAAAGAGAGGGGTGAAATATCCGGAGGTTCCGGAGGAATGAGATGGAAAGGGGCGCGATGCCCGAGGGAAAGATATGAAAAATCCGGAGGTTCCGGAGGAATGGAATCAAAAAGGGCGGCATGCCCTAGAGGGAGGGATGAAATACCTGGAGGTTCCAGGGGAATAGCAGGAAAAGGGGCACGATGCCCTGGGAAGAGTGGATAAGAGAAGGATGAAGGTGAATAAGATGGGGAATGCGGAGGATCCGGAGGTTCCGGAAGGCGGGGAAGATACGGGTTTGGAAACCCGGGAATCAGGAGGTGCAGATGTATGCAAAATGATGGATGTGATGTGTGCAATGAATGGAATGAATGAATGAATGAAAAATGCATGAAATTTAAAGAAGATGAAGAATATGAAGGGTGAGAGGGGGAGATCCTCCTCTTTTCCCTTGGAGTGGCCCATGAAGAAAAGGTGATGGAAATGGATGAATAGAAGATGGAACAAATAGGAGATGGCCCCTTAGCGCCAAGATAACTGCCCCTCCACGGCAGTGAAAGTGTATAGTCAATTGGCCCAATAAAAGGAGCTTCGATAAGTAGCAACCCCCTTGGAAGGCAAAGATCAACAATGTGAGGGAGTTGGAGAGTTGGAACAGGAAGCATCGTGTTGCCCATTGAATGTGGTATATATGGAATGTTGAACAAAATGGGCATTCACCCCTTGTAAGGAATAATAAATTCAGAATTCGAAAGTAGGAACAAGGGGTGCCCTGCCCGGCCCTTAGACGACATCAACGCCCGGCATTCTCCTCTGAGCAAGGGCAGCGGCTTAGCCTCTTCAATCGTGCTAGGCACAATAACCCGGATTGGCATCCGGCAAATGAATTCCTGTATCTTGAACGGCATAGCCACAGCCAAATCCTTGCTGCCCGGCTCTTGATCATCCTTGGCGCAAGTACTTATAGCGGTGCTCCCCTTCCGAGTAGTAAAGGGAGGTGAGGCGGAGGCGGAAGGCTTTGTGGATAATGGAGGTTTAGTGGGAGGTGTAGTGGAAAGTGTTGGAGGAAGGATAAACGGAGACGGAGGTTCAAACACGTCGAGCTTCTCCCTTTTCTCCGAAGCAGTCGGGGTTGGCTCGAGTGCAAAAAAGGGTGAATCCTGCTCAGGATTAGCCACGGGTAAAGGTGAAGGGTTATGTGGTGGAATAGGTAAGGTGGGTTGAGGCGGTGGTAATGGTAGGTTAATTCGGGAAGGTTCAATGGTAGGTTTAATGGAGGCCGATGGTGTGAAAGTTGATGGTATAATGAGTGAAAGTTTAATGGAAGGCTCAGGGGAGATTGGTGTTGTGAAGGTTGATGGCATAGCGGATGGAGGTGTAATTGATGGAGGTTTAATGGAAGGTTCTGGGATAGGAGGAGACTCAAGAGGTGCCGATGTGGGCGATTGGAGTATCGACCCATCATCGTAACACCAATTAGTCTCGTAAACGGGGGTTGGATCAGGGATGGTGGCTTCGTCCTGAGCAGGGGGTTCGTCAAATGATAGTGGAGGGAGCGGGAAATTAAGGAAACTCGGAAGGGGTGCCTGTGGAGCTTCATCATCATCGTACACTGCTTCGGATTCTTCAAATGCCGGTCCTTGATTGCTTGACATGTCGAAGTCATAATCATCTCTCCTGTCTTTCCAATCTTTCTCCATCTTGGTGATATCATCCAGGAAAACATGAAGAGGATTGACTGGAGTAGGAGGAGCCGTGACCCTCTTTAATTGTTCCTCCATCGAAGTGATTTTATCGAGGAGAGTTTGCTGGAGGGGTGTGACCTAAACAACAGAAGGTTGGCAGGGCCTTGAAGGAGGAGGGGCCGTATAAAAAGGCCGTGGAGGTGGATTAATGGGCCGACCCGTAGAAGAACCCGGATGGGCCGGATTGCAATGAATAAATGGGCCTTGGGGCCGTGAGGGAGGAGGAATAGAAGGAGGCGGGTGATGGGCCACCCGAGTAGAATGAACAGGAGGAGATGGGTAATGGGCTACCCGATCAGGATTGGAAGAAGGAGGGGGGTGATGGGCCACCCGTGTAGAATTGGAGGGAGATGGGTGATGGGCCACCCGAATAGAATTGGAAGGAGGTGGGTGATGGGCCACCCGTATAGAATTGGAAGGAGGGAGAGATGCATGAGATGTACCCTCAACGGCAGCCTTAAGGGCTTGGATCTGTTGAGGGGTAAGATGATCTAATGCATGAATGATCTGGGAGACCTTCTCATCATTGGGACGAGAGGATCCCGAGGGAGTAGTGGCTCGAAATTGAGTTGAAGGACCATTGGATTGGACATTGCCCATGGGTCGGGCATGACCATAAGAATGAGGACGTGGCCCTTTGAAAGAATGGTGAGAATTTTGATGAACATGTTGAAATTGAGGGGAATAGGATGTGGTAGGTTGTGCATTCTCATGAATTGAATTAAACATGTTACCTTGTTTATAGTAAGCCATCATGCAATCAAAGTTCAAAATAATATGCAAAGAAGCACACAAAAGATATGGTTACCTTGATTTGATTTGTTTGAACCTTGGTGAATTAAAGATTTTATCAAAGATTTGGAATGATTCACACAAGGGAGGAACCTAGTTTCAATATGATTTTACTTCAATGCCCACTAGGAACACTCTTTCACCACGTATAGGCCAACTAACTCGGGACTTCAAAAGGGTACAACCTGCCCGGCGTCCGTGAGGGAATCCACGGGTGCGGGGACTTATGGAGGCTTGGTTTAGGAATTTCCAATCCAAAGAGAGGGAATGCTCAATGGAGGGTCGTTCCTTCACCAAGGGGGTGTGTGGCTCCTAGTATAAAGAGATAAGGCCTCTCAAACCAATGCAAAATGAATGAATGAATGCAAGATATAAGCAGAAATATGATACAGTGATAAACAAAGGAGTTCGGTGAAAACACAGGAATAAGACGCCCTGGGTCAGGGCGCTACCAATAAAAGAGACGCCCTGGGGCAGGGCGTTAATTATCAAGGATGCTCAACCAAATAAAGAGACGCCCAGGGGTGGGGGCGTCAAGTCATGAAAACGCGCCCTGAAGAGAGGCGCTACCAAATAAAGAAACGCCCTGTGGGAGGGCGTGAATTCATTTAAAAATAAAGCGCCCTGACAAAAGGCGTTAAACAGGAAAAAGACGCCCTGCGATAGGGCGTTAACTAAAAAAAATGCCTCTGTCAGAGGCGTTAATTGCCTTCTTCCAGAAAACCCTCGCGGCCAGCAATATCAAAGTAGAGAAGCACTCACATAGGCCATCAACAAATATAATTATTAACACAGAAGCATGCTCATCAAGTTTTTAAATAAGTGAAAGTTTTAAAACAAATCTATCTAATTGACAGATCACTTTGGGGAGAGTGCAATGCACAAGGGAGGGTGCCCGAGGGGCACAAAAGGAGGGGTACACGTGGGTACAAATAGGAAAGGGCACACGTGGGTGCCAAGGGGAAAGGGGTAATCAAATAAAAAACAAGAAAGGGTCCCACCATGATCGCCAATTTGTAGATCTATTTAAAATCCACACTTAAACAAAAGAAATGATAAGAATAAGTAATAAAAATAACAATAAAATAACACGAGGTGCTAAAAGGAGGTTGTGATCGCCAGAGACACGAGGGTCTCAAAGAGGAGATTGATATGGGGAGATGATCGCAAAATACCTCAAAAGATGCGGGGGATGTGAGTACTCTTGGGAGAAAGGCCGCGTTCGAGCAAGAAACGAAAGTGAAACACGACCTGGGTAAGGGCGTCAATTCTAGAATTGACGACCTACCCGATGGCGTCTTTTAAAACACGACTTAGTTTAGGACGTTAATTCAAAAGTTCAAAATAGGGCTATTTTTCATTTCTTAATATTATTTTTCTATTTTTTAGGTGAAGGTGCATCTCGTCGCCCTGATTCCAACGACTATTTTGTGAATTTTTCTGACACCCGGAAGGCCACCAAATCGCCTCTGGAAGGGGTTAAAAAATAATATTAGATTCAAATTCAAAGTAACGCCCTCTTTTAAGGCGTTAATTCCCAAAAAATTCCGAAAAATTCCCAGAAAAATCCAGGAAAATAGGAATTTCAAAGAATGGACGCCCTTCAATGTAGTCGTTAATTTTTTTAGAAACGCCCAAGAGTAAGTCGTTATTTAAAAGACGCCCCACGTCAAGCCGTTATTTCAGAAAAATAAGGGAAAAATACCCAGAAAATCCAAAAAAATCCAGAAAAATAGGGAAAAATAGGAAAAGAGAGAAAAAAAGGAGAAATCCAAGAAAAGTGGGGAAAACCACTCAAACAAAGCTAATTTGAGGGTCAAATTGGGGTATTACAAGGTAATATGAGAGGTACTCATAGTAACGTCAATTTTGGCGTGTCTACAGGGACGTGCGGTCTGTGTGTGCACACATGGTTGGGGGCGGTTGGACCCAAGTCGACGGGCGTGACCCCAGCTAGTCACTTGTTTGTAGTTACTTGTTCGGTGTTTGTGTCTCGGGTAGGCGCTACCACGTCAGGCAGTTCACCTGCGGTGCGGTGTAAGTCGTCAGGGGACGCTATCGACTGTGCTTCTAGTGGGAGGTACTCCTGTCAAGTACGGAGTGTCAGACTGTCAGTTTCGTGGCTTTGACCTTCGGGTTTTGTCGGGTCGACCGTTGAGCTTCAGTTGTCTCACCGTGGCACGTGTGCCGGTTTGCGTGCCGTAGGGTCTTTGTTGTGTAGAGTACAGGGCTTTCCTTTCCGAGATACTCTCCTACCACTAGCGTAGTGGTTTCCCATTTTACGAGGTAGGGTTCGAGTGATCCCTACTGAGTCTTGTTCCGAGACTCATTCCATGCGTGTTTTCACTGTGTTTCAGGTGAGGCGCCGCCCCGGGGGAGCGCGTCTGGGGTGCAGCGTGCTGCGGGTGCCCAGAGGTAGTGCCAGAGGTCAGAGGCGGGGTATGCCCCGTGTAGCTGTACTTTTCTTTCCTGTCTCTGTACTAGTTGTGGACTACTACTGTTGTTATTTTGTGGACCATGTAAAATGTTAATTTATTTCCTGCTTAATATTATAACTATTTAATTTCTGCAATTATTTGTGATACTTGTGTAGTTTCCACACCATCCTTCTAACCCTTCCGAGTCTTCGGACTCGTGGGTGGCGGTGCGAGTCTCGGGTTATCGGGCCTTCCCGGTAATCGGATTCTCGGGTCGTTACAGCTGGTATCAGAGCGCGGTTGTGGAATTACATGAGAATCATAGGTGATTGTAGTGGTCCACTAGTCCACAACAATGATGTACAGTTGACACTGGCATCGGGCATCGTGTGTTTTTCTTGACCATGCCGTTTTTGTGTTTTCTGTCTTTTGCTCTAGGAGCGAGCATGGCGCCGAGGAGGAGCTCTCGCTCTCAGCAGGGGCAGTCGGCTGGAGGTCAGGAGATCCCGCAGGGGGTCCAGGGGGACCAGGAGGAGCATAGCAGAGCGCCACTAGGAGCTACCGAGGCCGCGGCTACTGCGAGGGTTCCGGGGGCCGAGGATTTCTTCCGTGGCATGTACCAGCTTATGTCTCAACAGTTCGGTGGAGAGGCTGGTGAGGGCTCGTCAGCTAGGGGTGGGCCAGGCCGAGCAGTGAGGGACTTTTTGCAGTTCCTTCCACCTTACTTCAGCGGCCAGGTAGACCCTGATGCGGCTCGTGATTGGCTTGATGAGATGGAGCGGGTGTTCAGTTCTGTGAAGTGTGCTGCCGAGGATAGAGTGGTGTTGGCCTACAACCAGTTGTAGGGTACGGCTCGGAAGTGGTGGTCTTCCGAGTGGAAGACGTCCTTTCAGCTTAGTCCACTTGAGCAGGTCGAGTGGGACGACTTTGTTAGTGCTTTCGAGAGTACGTACTGTCCAGATTATGTTGCTACGCAGCGGAGGCGGGAGTTTCTGGAGCTGGTGCAGGGCGACATGTCCGTGTTGCAGTACAGGGCCCGATTTGTCGAGCTGGGTCGGTATGCACCTCACATCATGGAGCATGAGAGGGTGAAGACCGCGCAGTTTGTTCAGGGCTTGAGGCAGGAGCTGAGGCACCATCTGATCGTGAACGGGGCCACTGATCTAGAGACGGCGTCTCATGTTGTGGCTTCCTTGGAGATGGATATGCAGAGGACCCGAGGACCCATCAGCCAGGGGCAGTCTTTGTCAGGTCCCAGCCAGCAGTCGGCTACCCAGCAACAGGGTTCTTTCCAGCATGCGATGAGTGGTTCAGGAGTGCCGGCACAGGCAGCGTCGGTAACAGGATCTGCGTCCTTTGACACGAAGGTCAAGAAGTTTTTCAAGAAAGGGTTCGGTAAAAAGAAGTCCAAGGATCAGGGGCAAGCTTCATCGGGCAGTGTACAGCAGCCGATTCCTTTGCAGCGTCAGGGATCAGTGGGTGGGTCGCGAGGACCGTGTCCACGGTGTGGTGGGTTCCACCCAGGCAGGCAGTGCACGGCGCCGATTATCTATTTTCGGTGTGACCAGCCAGGGCACATTGCGCGTGACTGTTCTCAGAGGCCGCCGCAGCAGCAGGTTCCCCAGCAGCAGAGGCAGCAGCAACAGGGACAGTATCCGCCGCTACCCAGGTCAGCTAGTGTGGGAGGCAGGCAGAGAGCTCATGGCCAGATCACGCACATGACCAGGGTAGAGGCAGTGGCGTCGCAGCTCGTGGAAGGTACCGTTCAGATTTTGGGTTGTGCGGCTCGGATTTTGTTTGATTCTAGCGCGTCTCATTCCTTTATTTCGGAGGATTTCGCATTGAGCATCGAGGAGCCGGTGACCCAGTTGTCTTGTGACTTGGCAGTAGAGTTGCCTTCGGGTGATTTCATGATCACTCTGTATTGCTTCGACCAGGTTCCGGTTTGGATCGATGGGCGGAGTATGCCAGGCAGGTTGTATGCGTTGCAGCTTCGGGATTATGATGTGATTCTAGGCATGGATTGGCTCGAGACTCATGGAGCAGTGGTGGACTGTGGAATGAAGAGGGTCTACTTCTAGCATCCGAGCAAGCGGACCTTCTATTTCCAAGCTATCTGTTTCACCTCTTCTCGATTCCTCATCTCTGCTATTCGAGCCCGTCGATTGCTTGATTCTGGTTGTCAGGGTTTTCTCGCGTCCGTGGTTGTGTCTGACCGGATGGAGCCGAATGTCGAGGACATTCCGGTAGTGTGCGAGTTTCCCGACGTCTTTCCCGAGGAGTTACCTGGATTACCTCCCCAGCGGGAGATCGATTTTGTGATCGAGGTTGTGCCTGGTACGGGACCTTTGGCGAAGGCTCCCTACCGTATGGCCCCCGCTGAGTTGAGGGAGTTGAGGGCGCAGTTGCAGGAACTGCTGGCCAAGGGGTACATTCGTCCTAGCTTTTCCCCTTGGGGTGCGCCCGTGTTGTTTGTGAAGAAGAAGGACGGTAGTCTGCGGCTATACATTGACTATCGGCAGTTGAATGAAGTGACCATTAAGAACAAGTATCCGTTACCACGGATTGATGATTTGTTCGACCAGCTCCAGTCTGCGCCAGTGTTCTCGCAGATTGATTTGCGGTCCGGTTACTATCAGCTGAGAATTCGCGAGTCCGATGTGGAGAAGACTGCATTCAGTACGAGGTACGGGTATTATGAATTTTTGGTGATGCCGTTCGGGCTCACCAATGCCCCAGCAGCCTTCATGGACTTGATGCAGAGGGTGTTTCATCCGTATTTGGACCAGTTCGTGGTCATTTTCGTAGATGACATCCTTGTTTATTCGCAGTCTGCCGAGGAGCACGCGTACCATTTGAGTGTGGTGCTGCAGACATTGCGAGATCACCAGTTGTATGCGAAGCTCAGCAAGTGTGAGTTTTGGCTCGGCGAGATGCACTTTTTGGGGCACGTGATTTCTGGTGATGGTATTTCCGTGGACCCCGCCAAGGTCGAGGCAGTAATGCAGTGGCCAAGGCCGAGGTCCGTGACGGAGATCCGGAGTTTCTTAGGGCTTGCGGGCTATTATCGTCGGTTTATCCAGGATTTTTCTCGCATTGCGGCCCCGATGACTAGACTCACGTGGAAGGATGTGCCTTTCGTCTGGTCTGAGGAGTGTGATCAGAGCTTCAGGGAACTGAGGAGATTGCTCACCTCGGCTCCGGTGTTGGTTTTGCCTTCTGGATCGGGAGGTTTCGTGGTGTGTACAGATGCATCCGACGTTGGATTGGGAGCTGTGTTGATGCAGCATGGTAGAGTTGTGGCTTATGCATCTCGGCAGCTAAAGCCCCACGAGGAGAACTACCCTACCCATGACCTTGAGTTGGCGGCGGTGATCTTCGCGCTGAAGATCTGGAGGCATTATCTGTACGGCGAGAAGTTCGAGGTGTTCACTGACCATCAGAGTTTGAGGTACGTGTTCTCGCAGAGGGACCTGAACCTCAGGCAAAGGCGTTGGATGGAATTCATGAAGGATTATGACTTCACCCTGTCATATCAGCCAGGCAGGATGAATGTCGTCGCCGATGCCCTGAGTCGAAAGGTCACGGTCAGTGCCTTGATGCTGAGGAAGTGGAGGCTCTGGGAACAAGTGCCCGAAGTATCTTTCAGGCTCAAGATTCCTCAGGAGCCAGGGTTGGCAGTGCTTGCGAGTCTGACTGTCACTTCTGCTATCCGTCATCAGGTGACAGAGGCTCAGCATGCGGACCTTGAGTTGCTCCAGATTCTGGCGATGGCTGATGTGGAACTCGGGGAGGACGGTGCCGCGAGGTTTCGTGGCAGGCTGTACGTCCCAGCGGAGGAGCAGATTCGTCGTGCGGTGCTGCGTGAGGCTCATGGGAGCAGGTACACCGTACACCTGGGTGCGATAAAGATGTATCGGAACTTGCGGAGACAGTTCTGGTGGCCTGGCATGAAGTGAGATGTCGCAGAATTTGTGGCCAGGTGCCTGATCTGTCAGTAGGTGAAAGCGGAGCATCAGCGACCAGGAGGTACTCTCCAGCCCTTGGATGTTCCTGCGTGGAAGTGGGACCACGTGACCACGGATTTTGTGATGGGGTTGCCGAGGACCCCGGGTGGGCAGGACAGTATTTGGTTGCTGGTGGATCGGCTGACGAAGGTGACTCGGTTGTTACCGGTCAAAGTCAGCTGGAGCGTGTCCAAGTTGGCTCGTTTGTATGTAGAGCGGATCGTGCAGCTGCATGGGATTCCCATTTTGATCGTGTCAGATCGGGATCTGCACTTCACTTCTAGATTCTGGAGGAGTTTCCAGCGAGCTCTTGGCACGGAGTTGGCTTTTAGCTCGGCGTATCATCCTCAGTCTGATGGTCAGTCTGAGAGGACCATCTAGACTTTGGAGGACATGCTGAGATCCTGCTGCCTGGAGTGGCAGGGGAGTTGGATTCACCACCTACCGTTGGTGGAGTTTGCCTATAACAACAGCTATCATTCGAGCATTGGTATGGCTCCTTATGAGGCATTGTATGAGCGTCCTTGTCGGACTCCACTTGATTGGTTTGAGGTTGGTGAGCGCGTTGTGACGGGACCAGAGTTGGTGCAGCAATGCGTGGATGTTGTGCACTTGGTTCGTCAGAACATGTTGGCGGCCCAGAGTCGACAGAAGAGCTATGCTGACCATAGGAGGCAGCCTCTCGAGTTCACCGTGGGCGATCGTGTGTTCTTGAGAGTTTCTCCGATGAAGGGGGTGATGCGTTTTGGACAGCGTGGGAAGCTGAGTCCCCACTACATTGGTCCTTTTGTGATCTTGGAGCGCATCGGTGAGGTTGTTTACCGGTTGCAGTTACCCCTTGAGTTGGCGTCGGTGCGTGACGTGTTCCACATCTCGATGTTGCGGAAGTATATGCCCGATGACTCTCATGTGCTCGAGTTTTCTGTTTGGCCTGAGGTGACTCCAGATCTTTCTCTCCCAGAGTTTCCCATCCGCGTGGAGGATGGGCGAGAGCAGCGCCTGCGGAGCAAGGTCATTCCCTTAGTAAAGGTGGTGTGGCGGCGACACTCTGGTGGTGAAGCTTCTGGGGAGCGTGAGGACGAGATGCGTCAGTAGTTCCCGTACCTGTTTGAGTGAGTCTTCCTCTTCTTTCCCCTTGGGTTGTTCCCGATTTCGAGGACGAACTTTCTTAAGGGGGGAGGGCTGTAATATCCCGGACCTTTCGGATCCTTCTTCGTGGGTCCCGGATCTGGTTTTTCAGAGTGTCCGGCTCCGTTGTGTCTGAAATTTCGTTTCGGTCATTCTTCGTGTTCGGATCGGCGCGATCCGGACTTGTTTCGGAGGCCCGGAGCCGTTCCGTGACTTTTCCGCGTGTGTTTTCCAATTTTCGATGTGTGTTTCGGCTTGTTCTTCGGAAGCTCGTTGCGGGTGGACCGGGCCGTTCACCTGGGCACGAGTGGTACCGTTGCGATCGGTGCGTTCCGAGGATCCCGAAAATGTACTTTTTAATTTTTTGGTATTTTTTCAAAAAAATCAGATTTTCTATATATTCCCATTTACTTTTCTTTTCTTTTTCTTCTTTTCTCTTTTCTTCTTCTTCCTTCCTCTCTCTCCCTCACGCGACCGTGGCCGCCTCTCTCTCTCCTTCTCTCCCGTTCGACCGTGCCGACCCCCGTTCCGGCTGCAGACGGCGGCGGTGCGACGGCGCGAGGACGTGGGTGACGTAGTGGTGATCGTGCGGGCATACGGCGAGCGTGGGAAGCGTGGGGAGGCAAGATTTTAACGGCGTTCTTTGCAGCTTCGAGCTCGGATCGGAACGTTTCGTCGCGAACCGTAGGTAGGGTGACGTTCCTTAGCCTCTTGTCTTCCTTCCCCGTGAGTTTCGGCTCGAGACGAGGTCGAGAGGGGTTTATTTTGAGCCGGGAAGGGTTGATCATGCCACGGGGTGAGTTCGTCCAATCCATCGTTTTGAGCCCCGATTTCACGGTTTAAGGGCGTAGGAGCATGCTAGGGGGCTTGGGGGTTCTTCTCTCGCCATTTCCCCCTCCGTGGGGCTTGTTTTGAGGCCGATTGGGCGATTCCGGCGGGATTCGCCGTTTTCGCGCCGGTGAGCGATGTGCGGTCGAACCAGTGACCGCATAACCCTTATGCGGTCCTGTTCGGACCGTTCATCGGCTCGACGCGCTTTGGCTGGGGCTTGGCGCGCAGTGGGCTTGGACGGTCTATCGTGGGACCGCATATCCTAATGTGCGGCCCCACAGCGACCGCCCAACCCTAGGGTTTTTGACCGTTGGTTGTGACCGTTGTGCAGTGCACTGGGATGTGTGGCCAGAAGCTGGCCGCATAACCCTTTGTACGGCCAGGTGCTGGCCGTACATCCCCTAGTGCTATGGTTGGATGTGCGGTCTGGCCTTGACCGCACAACCCCTGAATGGCTAAGCCGTAGCCGCTCTTCCCCAAGTGCGGCTAAGGACTAACCGTCCAGGCTTTTTATCGTTGGGAGACGAGCGGCCAGGAGCTGACCGTTCCTCACCCACGTGCGGTCAAGAGTTGACCGTACATCTGTTTGAACGGTCCTGTGTTGGCCGTTCATCTGCCGTTTGGACCTTGGGTGGAACGGTCCTGATCTGACCGTTCAAACCCTTGCGCGGTTCTTGTGTGACCGCACATCCGTGAGCGGCCCAGTGTGCACCGTTCAAGGGGATGGGTTGCGTCGGCGTGTCTCTCGTCGTACAGAGTGTACCGGGAGATGTCGTTGTCGGCTTTTGTCACCGTGCGACGGCGTTGGTACGAGGAGCGTTCCGCGTACCGGCCCTTGTGTCGTTTTCCGTGACTTGAGAGTCTACTCCTTCAGTGACCCTCCACTAGTCGTAGCCTACCAGTACGCGGTACTGGTCGCACCAGGGAGTGGTGTACGGGCTTACCCTTAGAGGCGGTTTGTGGACCGGTTGCCGTCGGGCCCCACGTCTTGCAGCCAGAGTCCGGCTGAGGGAAAATCGGTCAGAGGGCCAGACCAGGGACGCGCGGTCTGTGTGTGCACACGTGGTTGGGGGCGGTTGGACCCACGTTGACGGGCGTGACCCCAGCTAGTCACTTGTTTGTGGTTACTTGTTCGGTGTTCGTGTCTCGGGTAGGCGCTACCATGCCAGGCAGTTCACCTGCGATGCGGTGTAAGTCGTCAGGGGACGCTATCGACTGTGCTTCTAGTGGGAGGTACTCCTGTCGAGTACGGAGTGTCAGACTGTCAGTTTCATGGCTTTGACCTTCGGGTTTTGTCGGGTCGACCGTTGAGCTTCGATTGTCTCACCGTGGCACGTGTGCCGGTTTGCGTGCCGTAGGGTCTTTGTTGTGTAGAGTACAGGGCTTTCCTTTCTGAGGTACTCTCCTACCGCTAGCGTAGTGGTTTCCCATTTTATGAGGTAGGGTTCGAGTGATCCCTACTGAGTCTTGTTCCGAGACTCATTCCATGCGTGTTTTCACCGTGTTTCAGGTGAGACGCCGCCCCGGGGGAGCGCGTCTGGGGTGCAGCGTGCTGCGGGTGCCCAGAGGTAGTGCCAGAGGTCAGAGCCGGGGTATGCCCCGTGTAGCTGTACTTTTCTTTCCTGTCTCTGTACTAGTTGTGGACTACGACTGTTGTTATTTTGTGGACCATGTAAAATGCTAATTTATTTCTTGCTTAATATTATAACTGTTTAATTTCTACAATTATTTGTGATACTTGTGTAGTTTCCACACCATCCTTCTAACCCTTCCGAGTCTTTGGACTCGTGGGTGGCGGTGCGAGTCTCGGGTTATCGGGCCTTCCTGGTAATCGGATTCTCGGGTCGTTACACCATGCCTCCCAGCTCGCCCTCGTCTCCGGCCGGGATCGGTGTATTCACGCCGATCAGGTGAGCTTTTGGTCACTTCCTCTGCTGGTTTTACTTTTGCTTGTCTTAGTATTGTTTCTAGTTGCCCGTCGGCGGTGAGGTGAGCGCCCGATCTCAAACTCCCTTGAATTGTGCGACCACCGCGGAGTGAGTTGAGAGTGCGACCCTACAACCCACGCCCGTGGCGTGCTGGCCGCCCACGGAATTGGGCATCCCAGGCCCTTTGGGGGTCCATCCTAAGCTTGACAAACCCCCGGAATAGAAAGGTCTAACCTTGGACCCTCACCACTATCGTCGGTCCACCTACGGACTCGGGTGTGCGCGACGCGGGCGAACCCGCTTAGGTGAGTCCGTCGTTCTGTTCGGTTGCTTGCGAATCTAGGTCTGAGGGGTCGTGTCACATCAGTTTTTCCTTGAAATTTTTTTTCTAGAGTGCTTTGTTTGTCTTCCAATTCTTTTTACAATTTTTCTATAATTTAGAATTCACCTTTCTAACAGCTTCATTCTTTTCTATGATTAATCTGTTTTCATTTTGGCTTTCTTTAAGTTTTGACTTGAATTCATCAAGTTGTTTTTGAACTCCTTTATTGTCAGACTTAAGGTCTTCGTTTTCCTTTATGAGAGAATTCATCTCTTCTAATTCTTCCTTGACCTTCTGATTTTCTTTGTTAATTTGAATTTGTTCTTCAATAGCAACATTCAGATTTCTCTTTAACACCCTATGCTCTTTACTTAAAGCATTAAACTTATCTAGAATTTCATCATAGGCATCTTTCTAGTCATCAATTGAAAAATTCTCAAAAATGTTGGTTACCTCTTCGTCACTGTTGGCCATAAGGCATATTCCTTGGTCTTCTTCTTCTGAAGAGCCCTCAGTGTCTTCCTCCTCGTCACTCCACGTGCAGACCATCACCTTGGGTTTCTTCTTTTGCACTTTGGAGCTTTTCTTCTGGAGGTCGGGGCAATCCCCTTTCATGTGTCCGGGCCTCCTGCAATGAAAGCATGTGATCTTCTTAGCATTTTTATTTTTATCAAAACTAGAATCGAAATGCTTACCAGAAGTCTGCGATCTTTTTCTCCTAAATGTTTTTCCCTTAGTTCTTAAGAACTTTCAAAATTGTCGAATCAGCATAGCTTGCTGCTCTTGATCAAGATCTGAGAAACTGTCAGATTCCCCACTACTACTGCTATTGCTACTACCACTGCCACTATGGGACACCTTGAGAGCAATGTTCGTGCCCTTCTTGTCATTTTCTTCAACATTTCGTTTAAAATTCATTTCATATGTCATTAGGGATCCTATTAGCTCAGTGACTATCATTTTTGACAGATCCCTAGACTCCTCTATCACAATGGCCTTAGTGTGCCATGCGGGGGTTAATGACCTAAGAATTTGCCTGACAAGATCCCCTTTTGGAACCTGTTTCCCAAGCCCCTTAAGAGTGTTAGTGATCAGCGATAGCCTAGCATACATCTCTGTAATAGTCTCCTCGGATTTCATTTTAAACAATTCATATTCAGAGGTGAGCATATTTACCTTGGTGGCCTTGACCTGGGATGTGATACTTCACATGGAAAGTGAGCTAGAAGGGGGGGATGAATAGATCACTTCCAATTCATAGTAATTTGAATAAATAAATTATGTAATCTGAAATGCAATAAAGAAACCCTTCTAAACCGACCATAGAACAGACAGATAGACAAAAGCTTATCGAGAAAGAGAGTTAAGATGAAACAATGATCGAACAGCTGACGTGCCAAAACCAATTTGAGAGATCAGTCAACCAATGCACACAGATGACACAGAGAGCTTTTTAAGGTGATTCGATTGCGATCCGCAATCTACGTCCACCCCTTACTCCTCCGGAGTAAGGCTTCCTTGCAGTAAGCAATCAAAAACCGCAGACTCAGTCTGCTAACACCCGCTGCCTGACAACTTGCCCCAAGGAACACTCTCCTTGCTCTTCTGAAGACCAGAAGAATCACTGGAGGTCCAACCTCCCTTCCTTTGCACTCAGCAAAGGGAACCCCGTGAATTGCTCCCAGCAACTCACGAACCAGAGGATCGTTCCTCTCTTCCTTCAAACACGATGGAGGGAAACCGGAGTACCTCTCCCTTCCTCCAAGTGAACTTAGAAGGTAACAAAGTATAATTGAAAAGGTGAGAAACTTGAAGGTGAAAATAAACGAAAAGAAAAATCACCCAGAAACAATGATAATGTAGCTTCCGTAGCAGCAAAATTTCAGACTCGAGACTGGCGATCACTCAGGCTCTTCTCTTTCTGAACTGGTTCACTCTCTTTTTGACTTTTCTCCTGGACTTTTCTCTCGTCTCGAATGGGGGAAATTTCAGCACTGGCTATGGCTTCTGATGTTCTCTCTTGATTTTCTCCTCTTCTATTCAGCTATTCTCTCTCTCCTTTCTCCCAGCCTTTCGATCCTCTTTTATAAGCAGACGATGGGGGCGTGGATACCACGTTTCCCGCCCAAACTTTCACGTAGATCCGATCCTTCGAGGTTCCACGTGTCAAAGTCGTGGTACTGTAGCAATCCATGTGGCAGGATCATCTGGTCCGCTCCTTGCCTTGGATCACATGCCATCAACCTGGTACTTTAAATTCCACGTCAGGTAAGTTTGCAGGTTGCTCAGTAGATGCTCGATAATATGGCTGACCTGGCAATGAAACAGTCGTGAGTGTCGGTCATTTGATGATATGCACTGACCTTACCTTTCAAAGACTGAGATGTGCACAAACTCTAAATATATATGCACGATGCAAACGTTGCACTAACCTTTATACGCTTAAGGAAGAAACATTGCACTGACCTTCTATATGCGCAGGCAAAATATGCACCAACCTAAGCATGCGTGTGGCGAAACTTGCACCGACCATCTTTATGCGCAGGCATAAAGTGCACCGACCTTAGTAAGTCTAAGGTGGATGTGCACTGACGTGCTATGCTGAATAACAAAATGTGCACTGACCTTCTAACGAAGAAACAGGAAAGTGCACTGACCTCAAATGCAGTCTGGAAAAATATGCACCAACCTTAGACAGTTTAACACAAGTATGCACCGACCTATATGCTGGTGACACAGACATGCACCGACCACAGCAGCAAGTGGTCTAAACTAGCATCGACGTCGTATATGCTAAGGCAGAGTGTGCATAGACCTTATATGTGTCTAACAAAGTATGAAACGACCTTGACAATGTAGTATAGAGAAATGTTGCACTGACCTTATAAGTGAGCATGCAATTGTGCACCGACCTGGCAAGCAAATGTGCTTGGGCTTTATATGCGAGCAGCAGAAGATGCACCAACCTTATGTGCGTTGAGCTGATATATGCACCAACTTCATATGGCCTGAAGCAAACGATGCACCGACCTGGCGCTTTTGAAATCAAAACCTGCACAGTCTCTAATGCACAGACTCATGAAAGGCTTTTGACAAATTATGTCTGACTTAAGGTGTTTTACATATGACTTATGGTGTTTGACATCATCAAAACTATAGGGATACAACAAGATGTACCTTTGTAGATGAGCTCTAGTTCATCCCACATTTTCTTTGCTGTCTGGCAGGCTGAGATCCTGACATACTCTTCTGGATGAACTATGCATTGAATTATGTTTAGAGCCGACCAGTTAACTGTTGAAAGCCTAATGTGATCCTTTGTCCACGCATCTTCATTTGGTGGGAGCTCGTATGGTCCTGTGGTGATCACTCTCCAGAGTTCGTGGCTCTGTGCTCTCAGAAGCACTTCCATCTTATTTTTCTAGTAAAAGTAATTATTACCATCAAAGAAAGGAGGGCGGCTAATAGACTGTCCCTCAGCCATGAAATTGCGAGGGGTGCTAGATCCAGGTTTACCATGGTCGTTGGACCACATGTTGGGTAACCTGCTTTGATACCAATTCATAAATCACACAGGACGTGAGCTAGAAGGGGGGTGAATAGATCACGCCCAATTCAGAGTAATATGAAAGACAAAGTCTGATATCTAAAATGCAGTAATAAAACTCCTCTAGTCTGGCCACGGAGCAGACACTAATCAGAAGCTTATCGAGCAAGGAAGCAACGATGAATCAAAGGTCGAACAGATGGCGAGCTGAAAGCAATTTGAGAGATCAAATAAGTAATCCACACAGATAGGACAGAGAACTTTTTAAGGTGGTTCAATTGCGATCCGCAATCTACGTCCACCCCTTAATCCTTCAGAGTAAGGCTTCCTTGCACTAAGCAAATGAAACAGCAGACTCAGTCTGTAAACACCCGTGGCCTGACAGCTTCCCCCGAGGAACACACTCCTCGCCCTTCTGAAGACCAGAAGAATCACTGGAGCTCCAACCTCCCTTCCTTTGCAATCAGCAAGGGGAAACCCCGTGAAGTGCTCCCAGCAACTCACAAAATAGAGGATCGTTCCTCTCTTCCTCCAAATACGATGGAGGGAAACCGGAGAAGCTCTCCCTTCCTCCAAGCAAACTTAGAGGGTAACACAATAAGATGGAAAAGCAAAAATCTAGAAGGTGAAAAAAAACGAAGAAGAAGAACAACTCAGAAATAATAACAATGTAGCTTCCGCAGAAGCAGGCTTCCAGACTCAATGGCTGGCGGACATTCAGGCTCTTCTCACTCTAAAATGGTTCTCTCTCTCTCTGATTTTTCTTCTGAACTTTTTCTCTTGTCTCGAATGGGGATTTTCAGCACTGGAAGTGGCTTCAGATATTCTCTCTTCTCTTCTGTACTTGTTCTCTAAGCCTCTCTTCCGCTCTTGATCGAAGATGATCCTTTTATAGAGCTTCAGCCTTTGGGGTCCCACGGAATCATGCTTCGGGTGTGTGGAGGGAACACTCCCGCCAAGAGGATTCTGGAAGATCTCGGCCACATGTCAGAACCTGGATAAGGGACGATCCACGTGGCAAATCCTTTCTGGGACGATATGCCTTGGATCACGTGCCCCACTTAGTTTCCATGAGCAGGAAATGACATTTGCCCTTAATCCACTGAGGTGTACGATCCTGGTTGCTTAAGCCTTTTCATAAGTATGTCCCTAAGAATAAGGTATTTTGTCAAACACTTAAGTGATCATGAGTCTTAATCAATATGCTCTGACTTATTATGCATGCTAGCCAATGTGCTTAGACTTGATAGAGCAATGTGCGAATGTACATGGACCTTGTTAAGCTGTGTGTAAAACATGCACAGACTAGGAGTATTCAATTAAGACAATGTGCATTGACCTTTGTACTATTGCTTACCACAAGTGCACAGACCTATGTTATGCATATGCTCAGACCAAAATGTGCTTAGACCAGGACAGTGCAAATTCACAGACTTTGCCTTGCACATAGCACAATGTGCATCGACCTTGCTTTGTACAAGGAGCATGTGTACATACGTCCTAACGCAAATGTGCACCAACTTTGTATAGGCACAAAGTGGATGTGCACTGACCTTCTATATTCTTAATGCAAATGTGCACCGACTTCGTTCTACTATGTTGTAGATGTGCACATACTTCATTCTGCCATGATGCAGATGTGCACAGACCTGACAAAGCAAGCAACTAAATGTGCACCGACCTAAGCATGCGATCATGCAAATGTGCTCAGACCTTACATGCTATCGCTAGCACAGTGCACATACTTCAGATAGCAAACAGTGCATATGCACAGACCTATGTTGTGCATGTGCACATACCTTCTATATGCACAAGACACACATGCATCGACCTTTATGTGCACTTTAGCAAACATGCACATACTTTATATGCAAGTGAACACATATGCTCAGACCTAGTAGCAAGACATGCACCGACCTTGGTTAACACTAGATGGAAATGTGCACTGACCTGAATGAACTAATCAATTGTGCATCGACCTGAGCTTGCAAGATAGCCTATATGCATCGACCTTAGGGAAAACCAGAATGCATATGCACCGACCTATTAACAATCAATCTAGCAATTTTCAACACAACAACCAGATGACATGCACAAACTCCAATGCACATTCTCATGAGGACTTATGGTGTTTGACTTATAATGTTTGACTTATGGTGTTTGACATCATCAAAACCTCAGAGATGCAATAATAACCAGATCTGGATGTCCCTCAAAGACAAGAACCACACAGCTTTTAGATCCCCCAAAGGGATTTTCAACTATAAGTGCATGCCCTTTGGTTTGAAGAATGTCGACGCCACTTACCAAAGGGCCATGACCAAAATATTTGATGAGATACTGCACAATATCATCGAATGTTACGTCGACGACCTCGTAGTCAAGACTAAAAGGTGCGAAGACCACTTGCGCGACCTACGCCAAGTCTTTGATCACCTCTGGCAATACGGGCTCAAGATGAACCCCATGAAATGCACCTTTGGCGCATCCAGTGGCAAGTTTCTCAGCTTCGTCATCCGATACCGAGGAATTAAGGTAGACCTCAGCAAGATCAAAGCGATCCGGGAGCTTTGATGCGGGACGAGACACGGACACGATAAGCTCGCGGTTGTCCCTTAACGAGGGAAGCGTCGGACGTGCACGGTTGAGAAACCGGCAAGAGCTAGGGTGGTCAATTCACACTTTCGTGCCCGGATCGGGTCACGGGACGGTAACGCTCTCTATCGCACCAGCGGTGATATGAAATTATAGCGAGCTAGGTCCTAAAACATGCTCTCTAGCAGTGACATAAACAAGCATATATGGAAATAAGCGAAATGCCAAGCAAGGAGCGAATACGATACCTCCACGCGCTCGGCGTGGGGACGACGGACCCGGCTGAAGTCGTACTCCCGGGACAGTTAATACATAAATATTACAGCAATGAGTTACAGCCCACTCCACGCAGGGAGGTAAAGGGTGACACAATGGGGTCCGGGAGGACCGATTTCGGGTTGACGGGCGGCTTCTCGCGTAGCTTCGGCCGCACACGTACTCGCGCCTGTGGGGCCCACTTGCTGTCCGGAGGGGCCGTGTGGGATCCGGTGGCACCACTGTGGTGGTGGATGCTTGGATGAGCGCTCCCTAGAGTGGAGGCGCGCTGGTTCATCGGCCGGAGGCCGGGCAGCTCCGATCGGCACCGGTCGTAATGACCGGCCACGGATCTGTAACTTCTGGTTTTCAGCGCGTGTCCCGGCAAGAACGGACGCTGCGATCAACCCCAATGTCGGATCGACACGAAACTAGCGCCATTGGAAAGCTAACTACAAATACTTCAATCTAGGCTTGAATATCTGGCCTGGATCTGTATGGATCTGGGCTTTAATGAATTGTTGAGTTGCTGTTGTACAGTGACCGGGCTCTCAGATCTGTAGAGAACTTGTCTGAGAACTGCCTTTGACCGATATGTCAACGTCCGAATCTGAAGTGGTGGTCTTCAGTAAAGTTGTAGGAAATCAAGCCAGGAAAATGGCAAAACTAGATTGGACAAGTTTGAATGTGGCTACGAATTTATAGGATTTTGGGACTGGAAGTGGGTTGGATCTGGAAATGGGCGGAAAGCACTGTAGCTGAGATAGAACACGAATTTTGAAAAATGGATAGATGGCGGATAAAAAAATCAAGAAACATGGTGGATGTAGGGGATGATGGACAGAACTCCCAGTAAAATTGGGAGGGTTTGGAAAAATCAAAACGAGGGTCGGAGGTGAGAAACACAGGGCTGCTGTCACTGTAGACAGAGACAAAACAGATCTAGGAATGAAATATGCATGAAAATGGAAAATTAATAAATGGAGAAGTTTGGACGTGAAAATTTAGGTGGAGGTGGGGATTCAAGGCAAGAACACACCCTCAAAATTTCAAATCCATCTGAGCTCTTGGCTGGTAGCAAGAATTCACGAACTACACCTCTGTCCAGTAGGATAGAAACTTGAAGACGGCTCTGCGGCGGCTCGAAGGGGGCACGAACGGCGGCGGCGGCGGCACATATGATCACCGGAGATAGAGGGGAGGGGATAGGAGGTAGAAACCACTCTAGAATTGGAGGTTGGAGGAGATGAACACTAGGGGAGAGGGGAGGGGCTCAAGAATCACTCTTGATTTTCTAACAATTTTCTCTTCATTAATGCTAACAAATAGAAAATACAACCATTTATATGCCATGTGTCAAATCTAATTTACACCATTAGATCTAGGGGTGGGGAATGGAGGGCCTAGATTGGATGTGAATAACACACAAAAAATAATAAAATAGTAAGGGGAGAGGGGCGCCCCCTTGACCAAGGGTAGAAGGTTGAATGGGGGTAGGTGGCCAACCAAGGAATCTTGACCCATTTAACCCCATGTGTCCATATGACCAGCCCACCCTTCTAGATGTCCACCTAGGAAGGTTTACCAGGCTCACAAGGTGACATGGACCAATGGGAAAGGGCTGAGGGCCCCCTTGCTGGTCCTACTGCATAATTGCATAAAAACCCACACAATCCATGGGAATGACTCCTTGGCTTATAAAGCCTTATATTTGCGTACATACTTTTCCAAGGATATAAACACAAACAAAAAGGATATAAATGTAAAAGAAAAGTACATGCTCGACGTTGATTCCCATAAACTCTCCCCGGGTGGGAGGAACTCGACCCCGTCGAGTAGGGGTAGGGATGCTCGAGTATTCCGACAGATCCGTCACCGTGCCAAGTAACGCGGGTACGCTCCACTCCAAGTGATCGTCACCTGCTCATTCCATATATACTCGATATGCGCGAACTGCTATGGGCTAGAGGTGGACACTCCGGGTGGGGCACTCTCAAAAGGGAAGGGAGCAGGCTCGAAGACTCACTAGGAATCACCGCTGAGTCCCTATAGGTGACTGATCCGGGTATAGATGTGGAACCGATCCCATACTCATCGAATGAGTCCACTCGCCTCTTACGCATAAGAGAACGACAACGAGCTTGCACAAGACACATGCAGACTCACCAAACACTAACACACATATGCAAACAACACAAATAAGAAACGGACTCATGCATGACTCTAGACAAAACTAGTGTTAGTCAGACCCGTACATGGATGACGGCGGACCAGGACACCCGAATATGTGCCATACATGCATTTGATGTAACCGGAGATGGGTGGCATGGGGTACACCTAAATGTCCAAGTATGACCCAGTCATGCATGGACGGCCCTTTGGATTTGGGGAACTTGAGAGAGCTAGAAGACCTGGATGTGGAAGAGCCGGGTGTGGGTGTATCGAGTATGGGTTTGGTGGGTATGGAGGACCCGACCCGTAGGAAAGGGGTATGAAGCTGGACTTCCCCGAAGAAGTGAAGGGAATATGAAGGGTCTAGGGATCCACTAGGGAAGGGGTCAAAGGGATCAAAGAAGGTATGACCCCTTATGGTGTGTTCCAACATGACATGGTCCCAATCGTGAAATTCTTGAAGGTGCGGGTGGTCACCTTCCTCCGTCATGGTAGATGGGACCGTTTATAGGAAATATGACTCCTCCCTCGTAAGTAAAGTCATGAAGTCGGGCTCATCCGGTAGCGGGAGAAGTAGAAGAACCTCCGTGGTGATACAACCCACGGTGCACTCGGAGGTAATGGACCCGAAGGCCGGATGGGTGAAGCTACGACTCGTGGGTTGGTCGAAGTCTCAGGCCAACATATGTGTCAACTTCCATTGCGTGTCTAGTCCCATAACAAGATCGTCCAACATGTCAACATGGTGACTAGATCGAAATGTGGTATGGAATCAGTTGACCGGCACTAAAGGTAAGGTGGGGTCCATGGATGGGAAGGGATGTGGGACCAAGCCATCCTTGAGCCAACTAAGAAGCGGCTCGACGATGAAAAGCGTACCCGTTAGAAACACGGGTGGTTGGGGCTTGGGTGGCTCCAAATGAGAGAGTTCCAAATTAAGATCGGAAGGTGAGGGTGACAATGGAGCACTCTCGGGTGGTGAAGGAATTGGGTTAGGTAGTCCGATCGACTCGGGACTCGGTTGGGAGGTAGATGTTTGCCAAAGGGTTCGACCTCTAGAGCGAGAAAAATGAGACTCAAAGGGCTCGACCTCTAGAGCGACCTTATAAGATTGCGCCAGCGAGAACGCGTCGCGGACAAGACATTCAAGTTGGAAGTGAAACCACAAACCTCTCCGGAACTGAAATGCGGTCGTGGTGCTCTCCTCTCCCAAGCCATATTCCAACCAGTACTTATCATAGTCCCGGATGTACTCGGACACGGACCTATCACCTTGGACAGGTCGACATGGGTTGGCCATTGGTGCCGAAAAGATGGGAATGGATCCCTAGGAATGGGTATGCAAGTCCATTTAGACAAGACACTAGACCGACTATGCACGGTTTGGGATGCATGCACACTAAGGACAAGACACCAAGACTTGGTACGTGGTGGAGTTAATCGATCCGAAGATCACTCGCGCAAGTGTGCGGCCTTCCCGATAGGCGTAGTCTAACGTTCGGAAAACACCTTTTTATATATCGATTAATGGTATGCAAATGCAACTCCTAAGACCGACTTAGACACTTAGACTTAAATGACTCTCTTCTTCTTTTTTTCTCTCATTTTTTTTTGTTTTGGACACCCTAGACTCAACATGTCTCTGATACCAAATTGATGCGGGACGAGACACGGACACGACAAGCTCGCGGTTGTCCCTTAACGAGGGAAGCGTCGGACGTGCACGGTTGAGAAACCGGCAAGAGCTAGGGTGGTCAATTCACACTTTCATGCCCGGATCGGGTCACGGGACAGTAACGCTATCTCTCGCAGCAGCGGTGATTTGAAATTATAGCGAGCTAGGTCCTAAAACATGCTCTCTAGCAGTGACATAAACAAGCATATATGGAAATAAGTGAAATGCCAAGCAAGGAGCGAATACGATACCTCCACGCGCTCGGCGTGGGGACAACGGACCCGGCCGAAGTCGTACTCCCGGGACAGTTAATACATAAAGATTAAAGCAATGAGTTATAGCCCACTCCACGCAGGGAGGTAAAGGGCGAAACAATGGGGTCCGGGAGGACCGATTTCGGGTTGACGGGCGGCTTCTCGCGTAGCTTCGGCCGCACACGTACTCGCGCCTGTGGGGCCCACTTGCTATCCGGAGGGGCCGTGTGGGATCCGGTGGCACAGCTGTGGTGGTGGATGCTTGGATGAGCGCTCCCTGGAGTGGAGGCGCGCTGGTTCACCGGCCAGAGGCCGGGCTGCTCCGATCGGCACCGGTCGGAATGACCGGCCACGGATCTGTAACTTCTGGTTTTCAGCGCGCGTCCCGGCGAGAACGGACGCTGCGATCAGCCCCGATGTCGGATCGACACGAAACTGGCGCCGTTGGAAAGCTAACTTCAAATACTTTAATCTAGGCTTGAATATCTGGCCTGGATCTGCACGGATATGGGCTTTAATGAATTGTTGAGTTATGGTTGTACAGTGACTGGGCTCTCAGATCTGTAGAGAACTTGTCTGAGAACTGCCTTTGACCGATATGTTAACGTCTGAATCTGAAGTGGTGGTCTTCAGCAAAGTTGTAGGACATCAAGCTAGGAAAACGGAAAAACTAGTTTGGACAAGTTTGGATGTGGCTACGAATTGATAGGATTTTTGAACTGGAAGTGGGTCGGATCTGGAAATGGGCTGAAAGCACTGTAGCTGAGATAGAACATGAATTTTGAAAAATGGATAGCTGGGGGATAAAAAAATCAAGAAAAATGGTGGATGTAGGGGATGATGGACAGAACTCCCAGTAAAATTGGGAGGGTTTGAAAAAATCAAAACGAGGGTCGGAGGTGAGAAATACAGGGCTGCTGTCACTATAGACAGAGACAAAACAGATCTGGGAATGAAAGATACACGAAAATTGAAAATTACTAAATGGAGGAGGTTGGACGTGAAAATTTAGGTGGAGGTGGGGATTCAATGCAAGAACACACCCTCAAAAGTTAAAATCCATCTGAGCTCGTGGCTGACAGTAAGAATTCATGAACTACACCTCTGTCCAGCAGGACAGAAACTTGAAGACGGCTCCGCGGCGGCTCGAAGGCGGCACGAACGGCGGCGGCGGCGGCACAAATGATCACCGGAGATAGAGGGGAGGGGATAGGAGGTAGAAACCACTCTAGAATTGAAGGTTGGAGGAGATGAACACCAGGGGAGAGGGGAGGGGCTCAAGAATCACTCTTGATTTTCCAACAATTTTCTCTTCATTAATGCTAACAAATGGAAAATACAACCTTTTATATGCCATGTGTCAAATCTAATCTACACCATTAGATCTAGGGGTGGGGAATGGAGGGCCTAGATTGGATGTGAATAACACACAAAAAATAATAAAATAGTAAGGGGAGAGGGGCGCCCCCTTGACCAAGGGTAGAAGGTTGAATGGGGGTAGGTGGCCAACCATGGAATCTTGACCCATTTAACCCCATGTGTCCATATGACCAGCCCACCCTTCTAGATGTCCACCTAGGAAGGTTGACCAGGCCCACAAGGTGACATGGACCAATGGGAAAGGGCTGAGGGCCCCCTTGCTGGTCCTACTACATAATTGCATAAAAATCCACACAATCCATAGGAATGACTCCTTGGCTTATAAAGCCTTACATTTGCGTACATACTTTCCCAAGGATATAAACACAAACTAAAAGGACATAAATGCAAAAGAAAAGTACATGCTCGGCGTTGATTCCCATCAACTCTCCCCGGGTGGGAGGAACTCGACGCCGTCGAGTAGGGGTAGGAATGCTCGAGTATTCCGGCGGATCCGTCACCGTGCCAAGTAAGGCGGGTACGCTCCACTCTAAGTGATCGTCACCTGCTCATTCCATATATACTCGATATGCGCGAACTGCTATGGGCTAGAGGTGGACACTCCGGGTGGGGCACTCTCAAAAGGGAAGGGAGCAGGCTCAAAGACTCACTAGGAATCACCGCTGAGTCCCTATAGGTGACTGATCCGGGTATAGATGTGGAACCGATCCCATACTCATCGAATGAGTCCACTCGCCTCTTACGCATAAGAGAACGATAACGAGCTTGCACAAGACACATGCAGACTCACCAAACACTAACACACATATGCAAACAACACAAATAAGAAACGGACTCATGCATGACTATAGATAAAACTAGTGTTAGTCAGACCCGTACGTGGATGATGGCGGACCAGGACACCCGAATATGTGCCATACATGCATTTGACGTAACCGGAGATGGGTGGCATGGGGTACACCTAAATGTCCAAGTATGACCCAATCATGCATGGACGGCCCTTTGGATTTGGGGAACTTGAGAGAGCTAGAAGACCCAGATATGGAAGAGCCGGGTGTGGGTGTATCGAGTATGGGTTTGGTGGGTATGGAGGACCCGACCCGTAGGAAAGGGGTATGAAGTTGGACTTCCCGGAAGAAGTGAAGGGAATATGAAGGGTCTAGGGATCCACTAGGGACGGGGTCAAAGGGATCAAAGAAGGTATGACCCCTTATGGTGGGTTCCAACATGACATGGTCCCAATCGTGAAATTCTTGAAGGTGCGGGTGGTCACCTTCCTCCGTCATGGTAGATGGGACCGTGTATAGGAAATATGACTCCTCCCTCGGAAGCAAAGTCATGAAGTCGGGCTCATCCGGTAGCGGGAGAAGTCGAAGAACCTCCGTGGTGATACAACCCACGGTGCACTCGGAGGTAATGGACTCGAAGGCCGGATGGGTGAAGCTACGACTCGTGGGTTGGTCGAAGTCTCGGGCCAACATATGTGTCAACTTCCATTGAGTGTCTAGTCCCATAACAAGATCGTCCAACATGTCAACATGGTGACTAGATCGAGATGTGGTATGGAATGAGTTGACCGGCACTAAAGGTAAGGTGGGGTCCATGGATGGGAAGGGATGTGAGACCAAGCCATCCTTGAGCCAACTAAGAAGCGGCTCGGCGATGAAAAGCGTACCCATTAGAAACACGGGTGGCTGGGGCTTGGGTGGCTCCAAATGAGAGGGTTCCGAATTAAGATCGGAAGGTGAGGGTGACAATGGAGCACTCTCGGGTGGTGAAGGAATTGGGTTAGGTAGTCTGATCGGCTCGGGACTCGGTTGGGAGGTAGATGTTTGCCAAAGGGTACAACCTCTAGAGCGAGAAAAATGAGACTCAAAGGGCTCAACCTCTAGAGCGACCTTATAAGATTGTGCCAGCGAGAATGCGTCGCGGACAAGACATTCAAGTTGGAAGTGAAACCGCAAACCTCTCCGGAACTGAAATGCGGTCGTGGTGCTCTCCTCTCCCAAGCCATATTCCAACCGGTACTTATCATAGTCCCAGATGTACTCGGACACGGACCTATCACCTTGGACGAGTCGACATGGGTTGGCCATTGGTGCCGAAAAGATGGGAATGGATCCCTAGGAATGGGTATGCAAGGCCATTTAGACAAGACACTAGACCGACTATGCACGGTTTGGGATGCATGCACACTGAGGATAAGACACCAAGACTCGGTAGGTGGTGGAGTTAATCGATCCGAAGATCACTCGCGCAAGTGTGCGGCCTTCCCGATAGGCGTAGCCTAACGTTCGGACAACACCTTTTTATATACCGATTAATGGTATGCAAATGCAACTCCTAAGACCGACTTAGACACTTAGACTTAAATGACTCTCTTCTTTTTTTTTCTCTCATTTTTTTTTGTTTTGGACACCCTAGACTCAACCTGTCTCTGATACCAAATTGATGCGGGATGAGACATGGACACGACAAGCTCGCGGTTGTCCCTTAACGAGGGAAGCGTCGGACGTGCACGGTTGAGAAACCGGCAAGAGCTAGGGTGGTCAATTCACACTTTCGTGCCCGGATCGGGTCACGGGATGGTAACGCTCTCTCTCGCAGCAGCGGTGATATAAAATTATAGCGAGCTAGCTCCTAAAACATGCTCTCTAGTAGTGGCATAAACAAGCATAGATGGAAATAAGCGAAATGCCAAGCAAGGAGCGAATACGATACCTCCACGCGCTCGGCGTGGGGACGACGGACCCGGCCGAAGTCGTACTCCCGGGACAGTTAATACATAAAGATTATAGCAATGAGTTACAGCCCACTCCACGCAGGGAGGTAAAGGGTGACACAATGGGGTCCGGGAGGACCGATTTCGGATTGCCGGGCGGCTTCTCCCGTAGCTTCGGCCACACACGTACTCACGCCTGTGGGGCCCACTTGCTATCCGGAGGGGCAGTGTGGGATCCGGTGGCACCGCTGTGGTTGTGGATACTTGGATGAGCTCTCCCTGGAGTGGAGGCGCGCTGGTTCACCGGTCGGAGGCCGGGCGGCTCCGATCAGCACCGGTCGGAACGACCGGCCACGGATCTGCAACTTCTGGTTTTCAGTGCGCGTCCCGGCGAGAACGGACGCTGCGATCAGCCCTGATGTCGGATCGACACGAAACTGGCGCCGTTGGAAAGCTAACTTCAAATACTTCAATCTAGGCTTGAATATCGGGCCTGGATCTACACAGATCTGGGCTTTAATGATTTGTTGAGTTACTGTTGTACAGTGACTGGGCTCTCAGATCTGCAGAGAACTTGTCTGAGAACTACCTTTGACTGATATGTGAACGTCCGAATCTGAAGTGGTGGTCTTCAGAAAAGTTGTAGGAAATCAAGCTAGGAAAATGGAAAAACTAGTTTGGACAAGTTTGGATGTGGCTACGAATTGATAGGATTTTTGAACTAGAAGTGGGTCAGATCTGGAAATGGGCTGAAAGCACTGTAGCTGAGATAGAACACGAATTTTGAAAAATGGATAGATGGCGGATAAAAAAATCAATAAAAATGGTGGATGTAGGGGATGATGGAAAAAACTCCCAGTAAAATTGGGAGGGTTTGGAAAAATAAAAACGAGGGTAGGAGGTGAGAAACAGAGGGCTGTTGTCACTGTAGATAAAGACAAAACAGATCTGGGAATGAAAGATGCACGAAAATTAAAATTACTAAATGGAGGAGGTTGGACGTGAAAATTTAGGTGGAGGTGGAGATTCAAGGCAAGAACACACCCTCAAAAGTTAAAATCCATCTGAGCTCGTGGCTGGCAGCAAGAATTCACAAACTACAACTCTGTCCAGTAGGATAGAAACTTGAAGACGGCTCCGCGGCGGCTCGAAGGCGGCACGAACGGCGGCGGCGGCGGCACAGATGATCAGCGGAGATAGAGGGGAGGGGATAGGATGTAGAAACTGTTGGATACGGACTGAATAGATCTAGAGGGGGGGTGAATAGATCTTTCCCCCTTTTTGATAATTTACTGACTATCGACCAGATGAGCTACTGGTAATTAATGAATCATAGAACTAATGCGGATAGTAAAGATGCAAGCATACGTATAGGAAATCAAACACACACAAGCACACCACAAGAAAGGATTTTTAAGGTGGTTCAGTCTCTTCCTGAGACTTACATCCACCCCTTGCTTAACTCAAGCAAGGCTTCACTATGAGAATCTCTGATCTCAACCAAAACACAGCTGACACACAGCTTGTACCTGCTGACACACAGCTTGATTCTGCTGCCTCACAGCTTGACAATAATTGTAATCAGAAATGAAAAGATGATAAGAACAGGTGATGAAAGACAGGACTGAATATTGGCGTGTGTAGAAGAATAGGTGTTCAGCCTGGGACTTGATCACGCTTATGAAGAAGCCTAGACTCCCTGTTGATCTTCCAGTCAGTTGCCTTCGATTGTTCTGCTGCTGGAGATCACACAGTCTTGAGCTAAGTCTTCCTTCTGCAGCAACGAGATTGCCTTTAACCTTTCTGCAGATTTTTGATTGGTGGAGAGCTCCTTCTTCCTCTTCTGTGTGTATCTTCCTTGGCTTCTATTCCGTGCTCTCTCTCTGCTCCCTTGTTCGTGATTAGTTGCCTTACATTCTTCATATAGCTCTTTTTATTTTCAAGAATAAAGTTCTTCCCGCTCAATTTTCAGATCGAGCGCCAATCTGCTAGAAAACAGGGATCGGTTTAAATCCAATCGTTAGAACGAGTTTGACCACTTCTAAGCAAGATTGTTTCCTTGATTCCCGTGCGGAATCTTATCTCCTGTGTAGCCCAACAACCTGCAACAACCATCTGCAGGTTTTAAGGAACCAAAACAGAATTCGGTTAGAGTTCGGTTTTGGACGATATAAAAACCCGTGGTCGACCATGACACTGTCTCTGGTCGACAACGAGCTGTGTCCAGACGGCTGTTCCATTCTGGCTGACACCTGCGTTCCCCGTGGTCGACCACAGCCTTGACGCTGGTCGACAAGGGGCAAATATCAGGTGGCCATTGGTTCTGTCTGATGTTCTGTCTTTTCCTGTGGTCGACCAGAGGTGGGGCTATGGTCGACAGCCAAGGTGCTTCCAGAAGACAGATGACTTGATGCTTTTCTGGTTGAGTTCGTTGGTCGACCATAACCACTTCCCTGGTCGACAAGCGGCCTTTGACACTTCTTCTGATTTGTTGATTCCACTTGGATTTCAGTGGACCTGAAATTACTTAACTTATCATAGGTAAATTGAATGAGTCCAATACTTTGAAGGAACAATCAAACCACTTGTATTTGTTATGAAACAAGATAGAACTTGATTAATCAAACATATCCTATTGTCATCATCAAAACCAAGGGATGCACAACATTCTCCCCCTTTTTGATGATGACAACCATGAGTCATTGTGACAAACAACAGATTATAAAATTCATTTGATATTGCATGCAAGGCTATCATAGCACAGATTTCATTCAGTCAATTCGTTTGATGTGTCTTTCAAAAACAATAGCACTAATTACATGAGAGACTCAGAAAAGGATAAAGACACTGAGGACACGAATACAAAGTAAATTTGACAATCTAGACTCACATCTAGACACACAACTAGACACACAATGACACATAAAGTCCTATCTCCCCCTTTGTCAACAGCAAAAAGAAGATCATTTGAACAATCCCTCTGAGGAGGACAGTGAACCATCGCGATGCAAAGAACGAGCGGTCACGATTAATCAGCATAACTCATATTTTGGGAAATTATTGAAGTGTACCCCCTTTCTTTAATAAGACAATTAAGTAACCTTTCCTCCCTTTCTCAAAGACCACCTTGTGACAAATTCGAGTGGGTCTTGTGGTTCAAAGAATTTGAAAGTATTGCCCCAATAAATTGACTCCCCATATCCACTTTCTTACTCACGGCTCCTTAAACTTATAATATTGTTCATGAGATAATTTTACTAGCTGAACAAGCTGAACAGTGTTTTATGCCTCTATTTGCATATAGTGCATTAGGTCAACCTTTTTTGTTGCCTTTTCGTTTTGAAATATTTAAGAGCTGTGGTCAGGTTTATCACATGCTTTTCCACACGAGGAGACACGCTTTTTACACGCCAGAAACCCCGGCTACTTAGCATGCCTAACCATTCCATTTTTAACTGGGACACACTTTTTATCCGTGAGGATATACGTTTATCAGACGCCAATATCCCCAGTTACTCAGGATGCCCAATTAATAATTTTGAGAGTGGCAGAGGTAGATTGAGTCTTCATGACATACATGTCTCCCACTTAATTTTTCAGCCAATTTTGCTTTGTGATAGAGAACAGTAGTTTCTCAGAACTCAGTCCATTGCTCTACCAAGAAGGCAGAATTATGGCGTATTCCATATACATTCATGCTATAGCAGCGTTTATTTTCACTGTCCAACACAGACACAGGTAGAGAAACAGTCTCATTACTAAAAACATAAGTTCTCAATAGTCTTGAGTCAGAGTCATAGTTATGGTTTGAATTTATTGCAGTAGTACAGGTCAAATTCTCATTACTACACTTAACCTTTACTCTCATTGATGACTTTGGTGATTTTCTTGTAAGATATGGTTAGGTTGTTCAATGATTTATTAAGGAATGAGTTTACACTTTTTACTCCCCCTCAATTTGTGAGTCCTTGCTGAAGATAGAAAACAATAAGTTGGCCACAAAGAGATATAGAGACACAAGGAATAGGAAGTGTGAACAAGGATGAGTGAGTAAAGCAAAACTGAGCTCAGAGTCCAAAAAGTTCAGAAGATTTCCCACCAAAGCCAGCAGCTTGATTAGATCCAATTTCCCTTTTTCAGGTCCTTTGTCGACCATGGAGTGGCCTGTGGTCGACCTTTGTGCTGACACAGAACCTGCCTGTTGAGAAGACTGCGTTCTGACAAACCTGTTGTCGACCATTGGATCGCCTGTGGTCGACAGCTGCGAATTCCCAGAGCTAACTATTTCCTGTCCTGATGCCTTGGTCGACCAGCGCCTTGTCTGTGGTCGACCACAAGAGATGAGCCGTAGAGAACCAGTATTCTGTAGAACTTGCTGAAGTAGCACCCGACACAAGACTTTCCAAACTCAAAAACTTGACCAGTACTAGAGACCTAGTTGACATAACTTAGACAGAAATGACAGAATCTATGCAGTGAACACATGAATATGATTATTTCAAGAATTTTCAGGAGAAATTCTACAAATTCCTAACTCCCTTCTTAGAGTTGAAAATCTGTCATTGTTAAGGGGTTTTGTGAAAATGTCTGCCAGTTGTTTTTCAGTTTCTACAAAATGAAGCATAAAATTTCCTTTGGAGACCTCATCTCTTAGAAAGTGATGACGGATCTCAATCTGTTTTGTCCTAGAGTGTTGAATGGGGTTTTTAGACAAATTAATAGCACTAGTGTTGTCACAGAAAATAGGTGCACATCCAAGATCTACATTGTAGTCTTGGAGTTGATGTTTTATCCACAAAACCTGTGTACCACAGCTCCCTACTGCGACATACTCAGCCTCAGCAGTGGAGAGTGCCACAGAATGCTGTTTTTTAGAAGCCCATGATATTAAACATCCACCTAATATTTGACAATAACCACTAGTACTCTTCCTATCAATTTTGCAACCAGCATAATCAGCATCTGAATATGAAATTAAATCTAGTTTGCAATAAGAAGGATACCATAAACCCAATTCTTGGGTACCGGCAAGGTAACGAAGGATACGCTTGACAGCCCCTAAATGTGAATCTCTAGGGCTAGATTGATATCTAGCACACATGCATACACTGAACTGAATGTCTGGCCTAGAGGCAGTTAAATATAGTAGGGATCCGATCATACCTCTGTATTTCTTGGCATCTACCATGTTACCTTTTACATCAGCCTCCAATGTTGCATTTGTCCCCATGGGTGACTCTATTGGTTTGCAGCTCTCCATGCCAAACTTTTTCAGCATCTCCTTTATGTACTTGGATTGATTTATGAAGTAGCCTTCTCTACATTGTAGAATCTGCAATCCAAGAAAGAACTGTAAATCACCCATTAAACTCATTTCAAACTCATTGGTCATTAGATTTGCAAATTCAGTACATAATGAAGCTTCAGTGGATCCAAACACAATATCATCCACATAGATTTGCACAATTAGTATATTCTTACCTTGGGTCTTGGAGAATAATGTTTGATCAATTTTACCTCTTGTGTAGCCCTTTTTGGTGAGGAATGAACTCAGTCTGTCGTACCATGCCCTAGGAGCCTGCTTTAAACCATACAAAGCCTTATGCAGTTTAAAGACATGATTAGGAAGATCATCATTTTCAAAACCAGGGGGTTGTTCCACAAAGACTTCTTCCTTTACAAAGCCATTTAGAAAGGCACTTTTTACATCCATTTGCTGCAATTTAATTCCATGGGACGCCGCAAATGCTAACAATATTCTAATGGCTTCTAACCTTGCAACTGGAGCATATGATTCTTCAAAATCAACTCCAAATTCTTGGTTATACCCCTTAGCCACCAACCGAGCCTTGTTCCTCATAACAACTCCTTCTTCATTAAGCTTATTTTTATAAACCCATTTGGTTCCAATAACAGGATGAGATGAGGGTCTGGGAACAAGTTTCCAAACCTGATTTCTTTCAAATTGATTTAATTCTTCATGCATGGCATTTATCCAAGATTCATCTCTTAAAGCTTCCTCTACATTTTTAGGCTCAACTTGAGATACAAGGGCTAGCTGATCTAATTCATCAACTGCTTTAAGCTGAGATCTAGTTTTCCTCGGTTCATTAATTCCTCCAATGATGTTATCTAGAGGATGATCTCTGAGAAATCTCATATTTTCAGAATTGTTACCTGGGATGATCTCTCCTTCGGGTTGATCATTGGAATCACCTTGCGTTGGTTCTGCTTCAGTCTCCATTGGTTCCTCTTTGCCTTCCAGAAATTCCCCATCTTCATCTTTGCCTACCTGTCCAGTTTTGTCAAAGTCATTATTTTCATCAAATGTGATATGTGGGGATTCTTCAACTAGCTGATCTTTGGTGTTGTAGACTCTATAGGCTCTTGATCGGTCAGAGTATCCCAAGAAGATTCCTGGGTCACTCTTTGGTTCAAATTTGTCCAATGATCTCTTGTCATTGTTATGAATAAAACACCTTACACCGAAGATCCTAAAATGAGCTAGAGATGGCTTCTTACCTTTGAACACCTCATATGGAGTTTTCGCACTAGATGGTCTTACCATTGCCCTGTTTACAATATAACATGCTGTATTGACCGCCTCAGCCCAAAATCTTCTTGGAAGATTGGCTTCAACTAACAAGGTTCTGGCCATTTCAACAAGTGTGCGATTCCTTCTTTCCACCACTCCATTTTGCTCTGGCGTCCTTGGTGAGGAGAACCTGTGATTTATTCCTTTGTTCCTGCAGAATTCATCAAACTCTGAATTTTCAAATTCTCCCCCATGATCAGATATTATTGAACACACTTTGGACTTACCATCCTGCTTCATTCTTCTGTAAAAATCCTGAAATTCATGAAAGGCATCGTTTTTATGTGATAAAAATATTACCCATGTGAATCTAGAGAAATCATCAACTAGTACATAACCGTACCTCTTACCACTAAGACTAGCAGTTCTTGTTGGGCCAAAAAGGTCCATGTGCACAAGTTCTAGTGGTCTAGAAGATTGACTTTCAGTTCTACCTTTGAATGATTTTCTTGTTTGCTTACCTTGGGTACATGATTCACATACTTTGACATTTTGAGCAAACGAAATTTCAGGTAAACCAGAAACCATTTTATTCTTAACCAATTTGTGCAGCACCCTGTAGCTAACATGCCCTAGCCTTCGGTGCCACAACCAAGTCAGGTCCTCCTTCTTGGCGGTGAGGCACAAGTTGGAGTGGGCTGGATCATCCAAGTCTATCATGTAGACATTATTTACTCTCTTGCCCATAAACTTAACTTTAGCCGAATTTGGTTCAAGAATTTTACAGATCTTAGAATCAAAGACTACTTGATGGCCTTTGTCGCATAGCTGACTGATGCTTAGAAGATTATATTCCAGGCCATCCACTAGCAGTACATCTTCAATGCAATTTGTAGATGTCTTACCTACCTTACCTTTCCCAATGATCTTGCCTTTGTTATTTCCTCCAAATGTCACATGTCCTCCATCTTTTGAGTTTAGCTCGGAGAATTTTGCCTTGTCCCCTGTCATATGTCTTGAGCAGCCACTATCTAAGTACCACTTGTTGTGTATAGCTGCCAAACACACCTGCATCACAAGTTACACAGAAACTTTTGGACCCCAATGGTACCCGGGTCCAAGATAGCTTGTGAAATTATGAAATTGCTGCAGTAATCCTTTGGGAACCCAGATTCTGTTAGAGCAGTGTAAATTTTTATTTCTGAACTTGTTCAGGTTGGGTTGCTTTTGTTCTAAAGCTTCTTTAATCTGAGTCCACCTTTGTGTATTCAAGTTTTCATTTTGTTTTACCCGAGAAAACCTGTGATTTCTGTTTGCTTGTCTGGCCATGGTCGACTTTTGGTATGTCTGTGGTCGACCATCGCGTCTCCAGAACTCAGCGTCTGTTCTGGCAGCACCTCTGGTCGACATCTGGTGTACCTGTGGTCGACCACTGCTTCTCCAGTAACCAGCGCCTGTTCTGGCAGATCCTCTGGTCGACAGATGAAGGGTCTGTTGTCGACCAGCCTGTCTCCAGACATCTTGTTTTCCAGATTTATGTCTTTTAACTTGGTTTAGTCCTTGGTTTGTTTGGTGATTTCTGTGAATTTGGGTTTCTTGTTTATTATTTTGAATCTTATATTGATTGACTGTTTTCTCTTTAAAATTTCTCTCTTCCTTGGTGACATTGTTCCTTTTGGAGGAGCATTCAGCTACATCCTCTTGTTTATCTTGGTATAGATTAATCAGGGGCCTTTTTCCTTTTGAGTCAGCAATCCCAGTTACGGTTTTTATTTGGAATTCCTTTTTAGCCGTAGGATTGTATCCTAACCCTTCTTTTTGAAAGTT
The DNA here is from genome assembly GCA_022559845.1 of Amorphophallus konjac. Classification (NCBI taxonomy): domain Eukaryota; kingdom Viridiplantae; phylum Streptophyta; class Magnoliopsida; order Alismatales; family Araceae; genus Amorphophallus; species Amorphophallus konjac. Next base: position 159,926,276 of record CM040121.1, read on the forward strand.
TACTTTTATTCCCAAGACAGCATTTAAGTTTTCTTGACCTTGAGTCATTTTTTCCAAGGTCTCCTGTTTGTTTTTCAGGTCACTCTTAATTCTTTCTATTTCTCTTAGGAGTTGGTTGTTTTCTTCCTTGAGTGAATTGTTTCTTTCTTGACTTAACTTAGTTTCCTGTTCATATTCTTGAGTCTTTAGTTTTAACTCATCAATGTCGTTTTTTAGCATTTCATTCTCTTCGGACATTCTCTTGTGGTTTTCTTCATCTAAGTCCATTTGATTCAGCTTGTTTTTCAGTGACTTGATTTCCATTTCTAGTTCAGTTTTGTTTTCCATTGAATTGCTATCTTTATTCAGTTGACTGATCTTCTTCTTCAAATGTTTATTTTCCTTTCTTATTCTTTCATAAGTATCAAGCAATTTTGAATATACTTCTTCCCAATCCGAACTATAGAAGTCTTGAAATGGGGAACTTACCTCAAGATCACTGTTGTCTCCCTTGGCCATCAGACAGAGCTTTCCTTCTTCTTCCTCGGAAGTTGTTTCCTCTTCACTGCTCTCTTCCTCCTCACTCCAAGTGCTAATCATCGCCTTGGGTTTCTTGCCTTTCCACTTGAAGCTTGATTTCTTAGGAGCTTCTGGACATTCAGCCTTCATATGTCCAGGCTGCCTGCAATTGTAGCAAATGAGTTTGTTAGAAGGAGCCTTATGTTTATCAGATTTAAATTGGGATGACTTCCTTACCATGCCCTTTGGATTTCTGAATCCTTTACCTTCCTTCCGCAGGAATTTTTTAAATTTTCTTGTAAGCATGGCTAGCTCACCAGATTCTTCACCTGAGCTAGATGAGTCATCATTGTCAGACACCTCAGAGGTGCTTGTCTTAGTCTTTAGGGCAAGTTGCTTCTTTTTCTTGCCCTCATCTTCCTTTCTCTTCAGATTGACCTCATAGGCCATCAGGGATCCTACTAACTCATCCACTGTCATTGTTGTGAGATCCTTTGAGTCCTCAATGACTGTGGCCTTGGTATGCCACATCGATGTGAGAGACCTTAAAAACTTCCTCACTAATTCCTGCTCTTTGTATGTCTTCCCTAAGCTCTTCAAGCCATTAGTCAATTGTACTAATCTGGCATACATCTCAGAAATACTTTCATCATTTTTCATCCTAAACATCTCATATTCTGAGACTAGCATATTTGCTTTTGTCTCTCTTACCTCGGAAGTACCTTCGTAGATTACCTTTAGACGATCCCACATTTCTTTGGCTGTTGCGCATTGGGAAACTCTTGAGAATTCTGTGGGGTGTAGTGAGCACTGCATCACGTTCATGGCTCCCCAGTTGACAGTTGATTTCCTGACCTGTTCTCTGGTCCAGGTTTCTTCATCTTCCGGTAGCTCAAAAGGTCCGCGGCTCACTACCCTCCACATCTCGTGGTCTTGCGCACGTAAGAACACCTGCATACGATTTTTCCAATAAGAATAATCAGTTCCATCAAAATATGGAGGTCTAGTTACAGAGTGCCCCTCAGCTATGAGGCTTTTAGAGTTCAGTCCGCCCGGTCTCTCCTGGTTGTTAGACCACATTTTTGGAGAACCTGCTCTGATACCACGTGTTGGATACGGACTGAATAGATCTAGAGGGGGGGTGAATAGATCTTTCCCCCTTTTTGATAATTTACTGACTATCGACCAGATGAGCTACTGGTAATTAATGAATCATAGAACTAATGCGGATAGTAAAGATGCAAGCATACGTATAGGAAATCAAACACACACAAGCACACCACAAGAAAGGATTTTTAAGGTGGTTCAGTCTCTTCCTGAGACTTACATCCACCCCTTGCTTAACTCAAGCAAGGCTTCACTATGAGAATCTCTGATCTCAACCAAAACACAGCTGACACACAGCTTGTACCTGCTGACACACAGCTTGATTCTGCTGCCTCACAGCTTGACAATAATTGTAATCAGAAATGAAAAGATGATAAGAACAGGTGATGAAAGACAGGACTGAATATTGGCGTGTGTAGAAGAATAGGTGTTCAGCCTGGGACTTGATCACGCTTATGAAGAAGCCTAGACTCCCTGTTGATCTTCCAGTCAGTTGCCTTCGATTGTTCTGCTGCTGGAGATCACACAGTCTTGAGCTAAGTCTTCCTTCTGCAGCAACGAGATTGCCTTTAACCTTTCTGCAGATTTTTGATTGGTGGAGAGCTCCTTCTTCCTCTTCTGTGTGTATCTTCCTTGGCTTCTATTCCGTGCTCTCTCTCTGCTCCCTTGTTCGTGATTAGTTGCCTTATATTCTTCATATAGCTCTTTTTATTTTCAAGAATAAAGTTCTTCCCGCTCAATTTTCAGATCGAGCGCCAATCTGCTAGAAAACAGGGATCGGTTTAAATCCAATCGTTAGAACGAGTTTGACCACTTCTAAGCAAGATTGTTTCCTTGATTCCCGTGCGGAATCTTATCTCCTGAGCAGCCCAACAACCTGCAACAACCATCTGCAGGTTTTAAGGAACCAAAACAGAATTCGGTTAGAGTTCGGTTTTGGACGATATAAAAACCCGTGGTCGACCATGACACTGTCTCTGGTCGACAACGAGCTGTGTCCAGACGGCTGTTCCATTCTGGCTGACACCTGCGTTCCCCGTGGTCGACCACAGCCTTGACGCTGGTCGACAAGGGGCAAATATCAGGTGGCCATTGGTTCTGTCTGATGTTCTGTCTTTTCCTGTGGTCGACCAGAGGTGGGGCTATGGTCGACAGCCAAGGTGCTTCCAGAAGACAGATGACTTGATGCTTTTCTGGTTGAGTTCGTTGGTCGACCATAACCACTTCCCTGGTCGACAAGCGGCCTTTGACACTTCTTCTGATTTGTTGATTCCACTTGGATTTCAGTGGACCTGAAATTACTTAACTTATCAGAGGTAAATTGAATGAGTCCAATACTTTGAAGGAACAATCAAACCACTTGTATTTGTTATGAAACAAGATAGAACTTGATTAATCAAACATATCCTATTGTCATCATCAAAACCAAGGGATGCACAACAGAAACCACTCTAGAATTGGAGGTTGGAGGAGATGAACACCAGGGGAGAGGGGAGGGGCTCAAGAATCACTCTTGATTTTCCAACAATTTTCTCTTCATTAATGCTAACAAATGGAAAATACAACCTTTTATATGCCATGTGTCAAATCTAATCTACACCATTAGATCTAGGGGTGGGGAATGGAGGGCTTAGCTTGGATGTGAATAACACACAAAAAATAATAAAATAGTAAGGGGAGAGGGGCGCCCCCTTGACCAAGGGTAGAAGGTTGAATGGGGGTAGGTGGCCAACCATGGAATCTTGACCCATTTAACCCCATGTGTCCATATGACCAGCCCACCCTTCTAGATGTCCACCTAGGAAGGTTGACCAGGCCCACAAGATGACATGGACCAATGGGAAAGGGCTGAGGGCCCCCTTGTTGGTCCTACTGCATAATTGCATAAAAACTCACACAATCCATGGGAATGACTCCTTGGCTTATAAAGCCTTACATTTGCGTACATACTTTCCCAAGGATATAAACACAAACTAAAAGAACATAAATACAAAAGAAAAGTACATGCTCGGCGTTGATTCCCATCAAGCTTCCACCACCTAGCAACCTCACCAAACTTACGTGCTTCCAAGGAAGACTGACCTACATTCGGAGATTTATCTCCAATCTCTCCGGTCGATGCGGCCATTTCAGCAAGCTGATGAAGAAAGACGCCCCATTCGTATGGGACTCGGAATGCCACGCCGCTTTTGAGCAAATCAAGGAGTACCTCCTCACTCCCCCAGTCCTGGGGGCACCAGTCAAGGGTAAACCCCTTATACTCTACATCACAGCCATGGACGCTTCGCTAGGAGCTCTATTGGCGCAAATCAACGAAGAAGGTAAAGAGCAGCCCCTCTACCACCTCAACCGAAAACTGATCGGTGCAGAGTACCGCTACTCCCCCTTGGAAAAGGTTTGCTTGGCATTGGTATTCGCCGTCAAGAAGCTGCGGCATTACCTCCTGTCCCATCGAGTCGAGCTCATATCCAAGTACGACCCCCTGAAGTACCTCCTCAAACAGCCCGTCCTCTCAAGCCAACTGGGAAGGTGGGCTCTCCTGGTAATAGAGTATGACATTACTTATATTCCCAGAAAGGCAATCAAGGGATAGGGCATGGCCGAATTCTTGGCGGCCCATCCAGTACTGGATGACTCACCTTTCAGCGCAGAGCTCCCTGACGATGAGTACCTAGCTATCCAATCACAACAACCTATTGAACAGAGCGGAGATGTCTTGCATTACTTGCATCAAAATGCTCTCACAGCCAGTGTACCTTGTTGGGTGCTCTACTTCGATGGCGCTTCCCGAGGGATTACCCGGAGCAACCAGGATCCTACCACCATGGTAGGTGCCGGCATTATTTTCCTGACTCCTCAGGGCGGGGCTTTATATAACTCTTACGCTCTCATGAAGTCCCTGACCAACAATGAGGCCGAATACGAAGCTCTACTCATTGGGCTTCAGATGGCTCTCGACATGGGCATCAAATGCCTCAAGGCCTACGGGGACTCCCAGCTAATAGTCCGACAGGTCCTCGGCATCTACGACGTGCGGAAACCAGAGTTGGTTCCATACCACGCCGCCGTCACCAGATTACCCCAGAAGTTCTATTTCTTTGAAATAGATCATATTCCTAGAAGCAGCAACGCCCAGGTGGATGCCCTGGCAAAATTGGTTGTGGCTATCAGGCTCCCGCCCGAGGGCGAGGTCGACATCATCGTCAAGCACAGAAGACTGATGCCAAGCTCACTCGAGGGCAATGCCAGTCTCACCGTCTACGAGGTCCATGACCTTGACCGGAGCACTCCTCCAGAAAAAAAAGATTAGCACGAGCCCATCATCAAGTTCAAGAAAGGGTGGCTCCCTCCTGACCGAGCTCAAAGGGTTCAGCTGCTCTGCCGAGCAACATCCTATGAGTTGATTGGCGACTCCCTGTACCGACTCGTCCACGAGAAGGACAAGTCAATTCTCCTGAGGTGTGTCTCTCCATCCGAGGCTCGAGCCATCAAGCAGGAAGTCCACTCCGGATTGTGCGGCGCGCACCAGGCCAAAGATCGAATGAAGCGCAACATCAAGCTCAAGGGCTTCTATTGGCCAACCATGTACGTGGATTGCGTCCAGTACGCCCGTACATGCCATCAATGCCAAGCCTTTTGCCCAGTACCCAAAAGACCTCCTAATCCACTGCGTCCCATAGCCCCCACTTGGCCGTTCGTCGAGTGGGGCATGGACATCGCGGGGCCTTTCCCGCCATCTTCCAAGGGCCATAAATACATCTTGGCCACCACCAACTACTTCTCTCACTGGGCAGAGGCCCTTCCCTTGCCAGAGGTCACCGGCGAAGTGGTCGCCAGATTTGTCCAGCACAACATCATCTACCGATTCGGTACTCCCAACCGCATAGTGTCAGACAATGGCACACCATTCAAGAGTAGGGTCGTTTACCAGCTAGCGGCCAAGTTTCACATCGACTGGAGAACCTCTTCGGTCTACAACCCCCAGGCCAACGGTTTGGCAGAAGCCTTCAACAAAACCCTCTGCAAGCTCCTCGCTAAAATGGTTAGCCACTAAAAATGTGATTGGAGCGAGAAGGTCTTCGAGGCACTGTGGGCCTACTGGACGACCTACAAAACCCCTACGGGGTGTTCACCATTCTCCCTGGCCTACGGGGCAGAAGCCGTTGTCCCCATTGAAGTCCAGTTGGCCTCCTACCGCGTGGCGATCAACACCGGCCTTGCCGGCCCTGACGAAAATGAATACAAGAGAAGGCTAGTGGAGTTGGTCAATCTGGAAGGCGAACGGCTCGAAGCCTACAAACACCTGCAAGTATACCAGGCCCGTATGGTGCGAGCCTATGATAAGCTAGTCAGGCAGCGAGCCTTCAAGTAAGGCGACCTCGTCATGATCAAGGAAAAGGAAGTCATGGCGGGACACTCCAGTAGAAAATTGCATCCGAATTGGCGAGGTCCATACATCATTCACAACGTCTACGAGGGTGGGGCCTACACGGTCATCGACCATAAGGGTCATAAACCCTTCCCACCTCTCAATGGAAAACATATGAAGCTATACTATGCACTGGAACACAAGGTCGTGCGCCAGCCAGAGTAAGGCGTACGTCCCAGCTACTACTAGTAAAGTCGGCATTTCCCTGCGAAGGGTTTAACCGGTCATTCCTTCTGGTCTCCGATCCCCAGCCAAGCAACAAGGCCAGTCGAGCCCTCCCAGAACCACCACCAAGCATTCTTGGGGGTCAACCCCCCCCCCCCCCCCCCGCGCGCCTTCATCCTTGCCACGACAAGAGCAAGGACACTTCTACACCGGCAACAATCTAGCCGTCAGGCTCCCAGGTAAGCCAAAAAAAATAAAACATAAAAAATGGGGTTAAAAATAGAGATGCCTCGACAGACCCAGTCACCCTCATCGCAAGGGGGCGACTGGGGGCAAAAAGTCCAATAACCCGGCTTAGGCGGAAACCCGAAAGGGCACCTCAGGCAAAATTGGGAAACCCCTCGACGTGAAAACCCGCAAGGGTGCGTCGAAAAAAGCTAAAGGGGGTCGGCTCTAGTGAAAATCCAAAAGGGCAGTAGAGCTGATAATGAGAAAATCCCACTCTCCCCACCAGTCAGGGTGGCCTTCCACCCATTCCTCAATAGGTCGTAGGCCTCCCTAGATACCGGCCTTCGGTTAACCCACAATGCCAGACCATTAACCCTGTAATCTCCAGTCAGCCTTATATCACCCTACTTAGCCCACTCTAGTTTCGGCCCTCGCTCCGTCACAGCGGACCGATGAGTTCCAGCGTCTACGCGACATCCTAGTCACCACTCTGGTCAACTACAGTCTCAGCTTCTTCCCAGACTCTTATCATTCCACACTACTACATCCTACATCTCATGCAAATCCAGAACTCCCGAGTCTCAGTATGAGCCCAGTTCCCCCTGTAGTCCCTGACCCACCAGCTATAACCCCAGTCACATCCTGCCACGACAAAGTGGCCCCTAGCACCATAATTTGTTAATTTGTGAGAACCCTTATTAAGGGCGAAGCAATACCCAGTTACCCACGTCCTCTAGCTCCAGGTTACATCTCCTGACAGCGACATGCTGTGGACAGCAATTCCTCAAAAAAAATAAACAATGGGGTTAAAAATAGAGATACCCCGGTGGACCCGACCGTCCTCATCACAAGGAGGCGACTGGGGACAAAAATTGCCACTGACCCAGTTGAGGTGAAAACCCGAAAGGGCGCCTCAGGAAAAATCGAGTAACCCCTCGGTGTGAAAACCTGCAAGGGCACACCGAAAAAAGTAAAAGGGGGCCAGCTCTGGCGAAAACCCACAAGGGCGGTAGAGCTGGTAAAGAGAAAAAAAAAACTCTCTCCCTCTCTACTCCTCACTGATGAAAGCCATCAACCACAACACCGCGCCGACGGCTACCTCAATAATACCTTGCAACAACGGTGGCCAACACCCCCCTGAGGGTCGGCCATCGCCAGTCTCCAGTTCTAGCTTCCGACGACAACGCCTTCACAGGCCAGTTGCCCAGTCTCCAATTCCAGCTTCTGACTATAATGCCTTCACAGGCCAGTCACCCAGTCTCCCGCTCCAATTTCACAGGCCAGCTGCCCAGTCCCCAGTTCTAGCAACCAGGCTACAATGCCTTCAAAGGTCAGCCACCCAGTTTCCAGTCCCAGCTTCCAGCAACAACGCCTTCACAGGCCAGCCGCCCAGTCTCCGGTCCCAGTTTTCACCTACAACGCCTTCACAGGCCAGCCACCCAATCTCCAGTCCCAGTTTCTGGCTACAATGCCTTCACAAGTTAGCTGCCCAATCTCCAGTGCCAATTTTCGGCTACAACGCCTTCACAGGCTAGCCACCCAGTCTGACGCCTGACGCGTCAGTGGCATCTTCCACCGGGGTCGGGGAAGGCAACCTCTCCTCCATCTCTGTGGCATCACCCGTCGGGGTCGGAGAGGGCAGTGACTCCTCCATGACCTGATCATCTCCAGCAACCACGGTTGAGACAGGAGGCTCCTCCTGGCCGCCCTCATCAGGAGCCGACACGTGCTCCTCTTCTGACTCCGATGCTACATTCAACCCAAGGGCGTCAGCACTCCACCATAAAGCGCAAACAAATGCCGAATGGGGAGGGGGAAGAACCCCCACATACCTCCGGAAGTAGTCCCCATCTCAGCCTCCTCGGTAGAAGAGGCCCTATAAGAGGAAGAGCTTGAACTCGAACTCTCCTCGGACTCCATGTCCAAGTTACCATTGCCCGGGGAGCCTAACGAAGCCTCCAACAAACTCTCGGAGGTGGCCAAACTATAGGCCCCTAAAAGTCAACAAAGCAAACGAGGTTACCACGGCCCAGCCTCATGCAAAGACAACTCTCCAGTCAAGGGTTTCTAACAAGAAACTCACCAACCGAGGCACTCCCCTCCGAGACCCTCTCGATGTCGACGATCTCCTCGTCGCCCCCAGCCGAAACCGCTACAGTAGGCCCTTCTTCCGCTGCCTCAGTCATATCACGGGGAAGCTCACCCTCCTCCAAAGGTGAAGTGAAGTCCCGCGATCAATGACACCTAAGAGGGGGGTGAATTGGGTGTTTACAAGTTTTAAGAAAACGTTTGGCCTTTTTAAAATAAGTGATAAACACTAATATGAAAGTTAGAAATGTTAAATAGATTCTCTCACTCTCTTCGTTCACACACGATTGTACAAAGGGATATCAAGCAAATCAAATAGCCCACAAAGCATATCATAATGCATAACGATTTTTAAGGTGGTTCGGATGCAACGACCGTAATCCTACGTCCACCCCTCACCAAATCCGGTGAGGCTTCACTCAGGGATAAATCCCCAAACGGAGACGACGCTCCAACCACACACGCAGGACGCTGCCTGCCCCCACACACGGGGACGCACCCCAATAACCACACACACGCACGAAGACGAGGTCTCCAGCACGATCCAACAACCGGATCAACAAGACACACACACGCTACGACAGATGCAACACTCCACACACTAAAACGACCGGATCTAAATAGATCCACACACAAACACGTAGATCTAGAAAGACCTACGCATACAAGAATGGAGCACCACAACTACACATTAACACGGATCTAAAATGATCCACACACACACAGACGTATGCAGTTTATAGGAGACACAGATGAGGAACACAAAGCATTCGGCATAAAACAAATAGACCACAGTTTAGAATGCTCCTGATTAAAGCTCCCCCTAAGTGTATGTTGCAGATGTTTGCGTTGATTCCCTCTTCACTTGAATGGCTTGAGACTCAGCTTGAATGGACTTGTATTTGATGTGGATCGCCTTGCACGGAATACTGTTCACTGCTACAGTACTTCTTTCTTCTTTCACTTGGACAGCCTTCCCTTAAACTTTTCTTGAGACCATTGCTTGATTGGAACTCCTTGGCTTGAGAAGATGCTTGACTGGCTTCAGTTGGTGCTAGAACAGCTTCCATCGGATGATGGACTTGTTGAACGGAATGTTATTCATGAGCGTTGCAGCAATCTTCATTTGATAGCCTTCCTCTCGATCTCTCCTCGTTGATTTCTTGCTTCTTCAGTTCTTGGGAGGATGAAGGCTTCGAAATGGATCTTCAACCCTCAGCTAATGATGAAGCTTTTGCCCATGGATCACTGTTCACGGCTATAGTGATTCTCCTCTTCCTTGAGCCACCTTGATCTCTCTTTGTTGATTTCTTCTCTTGGAGTCTATTGGGGTTTATTGCCCTAATGATATGTTTTATACTCCTAGGGTGGTCAAGAGACACCCCAGGAACCAGATCCACAATTTCTGGCGAGATTGGGGGCAAAGGGATTAAAAAAATGTGCCAAAGAATCTCTCCATGAGCTGGAACAAGAAAGTCAACAATGAAGGCTTCGGGGCTGGCGGTCGACCGGTGGAGGCTGGCGATCGACCGTTCTGAGAATTCCTGTAGATGTTGGGCTACTGGAAAATCCGGTCGACCGCTATGGGTCTGGCGGTCGACTGCTATTTTTACAAGAATTGTAGTTTTGGGTGCTGGGAAAATCGGTCGACCGCCCCTAGGCTGGCGGTCGACCGAAATCTGGGATTTTCCAGATTTCGATCATTCAACCCCTAAAACCCATTTGCAGTCCTTGGATTCAAACTCCTTCAACCTTGAAGATTTGTGTTGAGTATATGGACCTGCAAACACATGGATAATTGATTAGAACTATAGCTCAAACATCCATATGATGAATGCATAAGCTTCATGCAAACCATTGAGTATGAGATCAAAATTTTGTTCCAGGGGCTCCGCCCCCAGAAACCCCCGCAAGGGGCGCTGCCCCCTTGACCCCCGCGACCTGATCGCGTAGGTCGATCCATGTGCGAGGGCGCACGATGGCGAGTTTTGCAAGGGCTCGAAACCTCATGAACTAGGTGCATATGAACACTTTGAAACACACATGTTCTGAGGTAAGGATCAAGTTCTGGGCTAAGAGTCAAGAGATAAAACTCAATCATCCCAAGTAAATTATTCATGAAATAACCTCATGAAATACTCAATAACAAGGAGTGTATAACAGGGTAAGAGCCGTACCAATGGTTCTTGACAGTACATGACATATACCACATGTTTTGGATTGTAGAGGAGCAGGGTGCTTATCCACACGTTTGGTTCACCAGGTGACTGCCATGAGTTTAATTCTGTAAGCAAGATAGTCAGAGTTAATATCATGCTTGTTCACATTAAAGAGGTTATGAAACCTCTTACCTCTTGTAAATCCAACATATGCAAACCAAGGATCAAGACTATGTAATCGTTGCCATTTGCCATCTCAACCATACATAGATAACAGGAGCATGAGCAATCAACCACAAGTTTAGTTATCATCACTTAATCACACATTAAGTTTAGTTATCATCAAAACCATAACTTAACAATCACAACAATCGTCAAAACCATAACTCAACATGAAGAAGTACCTGCGACTAACGCCAAAAGAAGCCTAGCGTCAATAGACGACGTAAAAAAGGCTTGCCGTAAATGGCTAAGTCCCCAGTCACATACTTGAGGGTCCCACGCTAGAAGACCCGACCAGTTCTACGGTGCAGGCAGACACCACGGTTGGTAAGGGAGCGAGAGGCATCTTTGCCAACAGCTGCGGCAGCAAGCCAGGCGCACCTCCGGTAACAAACGTGATCGAGGCGCCCACCGCTCCTGGCTCTACCTCGAAAGAGGGGAGGGCCACCGACGGGCCAGTACTAACTAACGCTAGGATCATCTCCAGAGTAGCAATCATATCCTCACCTGCCAAATAACAACACAAGCACAGTCAACAACTCCGGCCCAACAATTGTGCAACAATGGGAGGGTAACCCCCTCCATAGCAACTCAATGCTTACCCGAGCCATCCTGGGTCGCCGCTGGCTCCTGCCCTCTAACCGGTAGGGGCACCTAACCCTGTGTCTCAGAGGGAGCCATAGTCTCTGACATCTCAGCCACTTCTGCATAATACCAACGACTATGTTAGTCTCCAGAACCAAACATAGCCATAACCAGAGTATGCCCAGTCCCAGAAGTCCCTACCTGGCTGGGCGCCCTCTGAGGCCTTCCACGACTCAAAGTCATGGAAAGTCTCGATGTTGGGGGCAACCTCATCCATCACACGAAGGAACCCCTCCATATCTATCCCACATTCGACCCCCTCATCAGGCAATGGGTCGACCTCTTGAGGCGGAGAGAAAGCCATGTCCGCCTCGGTCCCCAGCGGAGCTACAAGACACAAATCCAGCGACGCAGGGTTAGTCAATCGTCATAGCTAAACCAACAAGGCACAGGAGAGGCGAATACAACACTTACATAAAGCCGGCTCTGCCTCGATGTGCTCGCCAGCCTCGGGCCCTCGAGAGGACTCGCCAGCTTCCACTGTCCCGGTCTCTACCCGTGGGCGCTTCCGCCTAGGCTGAAGACCCCCGTCTCCACTCCGCGAGGACACCTCTGTGGAGGGGTGATCTCGCTCCGCCGTAGAGCCTATCAATACCACAACGTCTCACCCATGCACATCAGAAAATCACAAGGCCGAGATAGCGTACTAAGGAAAACATCTCACCTGAGGCCGTGAATGGGGTCAACAGTAGGGGAACCAGCTGCTCCGGCGTCAACCCCACAGCTTGCGTGGCCTTCACGACCGCCTCCTTGACGTCCCTCAGGGTATAACCACACTCGACATGGGACACAAACTCCATGGGCCCGGTTGACCCTATCGCATGGGCGATGTGGCGTCTCCAGTCGTCGACCGCTCTGTCAGTAAAGCTCCCCTCAGGGAGCACCCGGTCCAGTGAGCCCTTCTTCCCAAAGCAGCAATCGGCCAGGAATTGGGCCCACCAAGTCCTCGGCGCCCTCGGTCGATATGCCTCAACTCCAGTATCTGCAGGCGCCAGTTGCACCCGCCTAAGGGGCTTCAGCGCCCCGCTGTCGCCTCGTCCCGCAAACAACGAGCCCCAGCTGCCCTGGGACACCTGCTGTGCTAGCCGCTCTACCTCCCAGTGAATCTAAGAGAAGCGAGTCCTCAGATGCTCATCATCCAGCGGGATAGGAGGTAGATCCTCCCTCAGAAGATGATCCTCCTCGGCTTTCCTGATCGCCGAGGCCTTCTGCCGGTACAAGTGGCTGTGCTCGAACCACCACTTGGCATAATGAACATCGAACGGTCCTCTGCGTCCCAGCCCAGGTGTCGGCAGTCGCTCCGGCTCTTCACGGTAGTAAAAGTCCCACCACGTCGTAGCCAGCAAGTGGGTGTCCCGACCTCTGTACTGTCGGCCCGCTAGCGGAAACTCTTGGTTCAGCGGGATCCCCTAGTCGTACCCAAAGTTTCGGGCAAACCTGGGTAGGTATTACGGCTCCATAAAGCCAGTCACAGACCGGTGCAGTGCCAGTACCGCCGGTCGGGTGCTCATCACACACTCTGTATACAATGCCGCATCCGGCTCCCGTGGATAAGGGAGGCCGCAGGCTGCCTTGCCATTCGAAGGCACCAAGATCAGATGGGAGTTCCTCACGACGTTGTCAAAAGGTAGCCCCTCCTCGCCCCTACCGGGCAGGTAAGATAGGGCTCTCCTAGCCCCCTCCAACTGTGCAACTGCATCTCTGCCTGGTTGTCTGGTGAAGCTAGACAGCAGGGGCGCCGCCTGGTTCGCCATCGACCCTCGAGTAACCAACCCCGAAAATAGCAGACCAGCCCACACACTAAGGTAGTGGGTCGGCAAAAGCAGACTCCTCTCACGTGGAGCTGGATGCGATTCCAGTACCCCCAGCCCCTGATACATGTTGGCAAAAGCCGCAGAAGCTAAAGCCAGCCTCCGTCCCTCTGCCAGCAGACACGTAGGCCACAGCAACTCGACTCTCAGTAGGCCGTCCTCCCCATGCGGGAGCACAAACGTCGCCAACCGGTATGCCAAGTACGCTGCTAAGTGCATCACATCCGGAAGCCCGTGGGGGTTCCACCCCTCTCGCGGTGCGTAGATATACCTCGTGTACGTCCGGAACCGCAGCTCCACTTCTGTGTACTCCTTCCACGGAGTCTGATCTCTCGCAAACTCCTGGTAAAAGCAGAAGGGACCGTTGTAGAAGTGGCAGATCCACACATTCAGTGGCACCCTAGGAGTCTATGCAACTCTCTCTCTCCCAGCTAGGGCTAAATCCCTCCATGTCTTTAGTGGATACCGATAGCTATAAGGAACTCGGTATCATCCCTGCCCATCTATATGACTGCGGTGGAGGTCATCCAGTACAACCTCCTCGTATCCCTCGCCACTGATCGATAGCCTAGAAATCCGAAATAGAGACCACAAGTCAAGTGACATCTCTCCCTCAACCATCGCTACTGTGTTCCACCGACGGTTGAAGCGCTCTACCAACGCCTACAGAAGCCCCGTGTAGCAGGGATACTCATACAAAGCCGCAGTAACGGCATATCTGATGTCGACCCGGTCCAGTAGCGCCTGGTAGTGGTGCACAATCCCCATCAGCCACTCAATAGCTCCTTGGCGGTATCTATGCGAAGGAATCACCACCCAGCAACCGTACCAGCTAACAACAGTCTGCCGCACAACCCCGGCCAAAAGGCTGTGGTCATCATAGCCTTCCCCAGCATGTTATAGCCCTGATGGCTCTAATACCAACCCTATAGTACCCTCTGTCTCTGCCCGATGGTGGCCGTGCAAGTCCCAAGATGCGGGACCTATTGCTCTGACTCGGACCCCAAACTGGTCCGCCCTGCTCAAGAAACCCAGGCACTCAGCACTAGAAAACTGACACTACCTCCAGTAGTCTCCAGAAAAACTCAGGAAGCGGCAGAGAACGACCCCGTGCAGGCTGTTCCTGCCTACTAAAATCGCCCGCTCCAGTCGGCGGCGTGCTCCAGCAACTCGGGAGTCTCCCTCCTCCATGCTGTTGACACCCGTTTTTTGTATTTGAGTTGAGTCATTCTTCTTACCACTATTTGTGATGTCTCGAGTTGTCCATTACTCAATGGGCCATTTTCGGGCATGTCTTTGGGCTTATTTTATGGTTACTTCCTCCCTGGCTAAGTTTGCTCTTGAGTTTGGGCTTAGTGGGCCTTCATTTCACTCGGTCTTTGGGGTAAATGGGCTTATTTATCGCATTTCTTTAAACTTCCATCGCCCAGCCTAGACGCAGTCTAGCGATGGACCGTGTAGTTATCTAGGCAGTCTATTGGAAGACCGTTTGGTTGAACTAACGTCGACCTTAGTCTAATTAGCGTCGACCTTACTCCGCACTAGCGTCGACCTCACCTTTTTGGCGTCGACCTTCATTTATTAAGCGATCCAACGATAGACCGTTCAGTGAATAGGCGGTCCATTGAAAGACCGTTTGGACATGGTCTTTGGATAAATAGGCATATTTATCTTTCTATATTCATTTTCCACCGACATCCTTATAGACGGTCTTTCATTATACCATTTGAAATAGTCGGGCGATTCATCATTAGACCGTTTATTGGCCAGAGTCCTAAACGGGATGATTTTTCAGATAATTATCTATTTATCCTATTTTATTGATTTATCAACGACACCTAGCACGCGGTCTGGCAGTGGACCATTTTTTATCCTGAGAGTCCTACGCCGTATCAATCAGTCTGTTCTCGGGGATAACTGGCTTATTTATCTTATTTTTTTATTTTTTTTATTTACCACCGACACCCATAGGCGGTCTAGTAATGGGCCGTGTATGAGTGTGGGCGGCCCATCGATCGACCGCATATATGGCCGAGATCCATGGGCTGGTTGGTTTTTCTCTCTCCATCCGTGGTTGAATGAGCTGCTTCATCCTCGATTTTCTCTGTGGATTCTCAACCAAATTCGATGCCATTTGATCCTAGTGAAAGCTGGGAGTATTATCTTAGATTTATCCTTCAGAATCTCGGTCTAATTATCGCTGGAAAATCCTCAAATTCGAGTGAACTTTCAGGGGTCTATAAATAGTACTCTTGGTTCAAGCTTGAAAAGGGGGAGATCCATCGTTCGTGTCGAAGTGCTGTCGGATTCTTGAGCGGATCTCAGTCAGGGAGGAAGGCTCTCTACATCCATTTGAGCCTTCGGTTCAGGGAGTAGTAGTTTTTTTTTTTGGCATTTTGGTCTACGTGTTTGGTCATTTATCCATTGTTGCATGCTCCTTTCCTTCACTTTTTCTCCACGTTTTCACTAGCATTCTCATTTTCTCACCCTTCCTATTGTTTTCCACACCCCCTAGGGGTTAAAAAACCAACCCCCACATATCCCCCATTCCATTATGTGCTTAGTTTTTCATTCATTCTTATGGATACTACACTTAGCCAAACTAATTTGGGTTGTGTTTTCGATCATTTACTGTGTTTTGTAGGTCAACAGAAATTATAGCACGAGGCCCATCCCCTCTGGCCGGCCGGAAGGGGTGGAGGATCCAGTCCCTTGGTTCGGACTCTGGCGGCTCTACGTGGTCTGTCTTCGTCCGTCTTCAGTTGTGAACAGTCCCCCACGGACCGTCCATCTCCTATTCATGGCCGACCTCGAACCGTCTAGGCTCCAACCGACCATTTGCCCCACGTTCCTTTGCAGCGCTGTCCACGGCCTATCGATCGGCCGTTTGCATACTTAGGCGATCTCCAGAGGGCCGTGTTCGACCTGTTCTAGCACTGCATCACTGGCGAGTGTCTTCACTCTTTCTCCTCATTCCAAGGTATGTGGTACTCTCTTCTTGTGCTATGTATCTTGGTGGCGATCACAGTGTTATTTTGTGTATGAGTAGTTCTTAGTTGCCTTTTCCCCCTTTTAGCTTATCCATCATTTTCATATTTACTTTTGAGCATAAGGGAGGGAAATAAAAAACTTGTCTACACCCCCTTTTTTGGCGATCATGGTGGGACCCCTACTGCCCATCGTGCTTCTAATTTTGCTGACCTGATCTTTTTGTGTGGTTGCATTAGTTATTAGTCCACTTGGGTTTGCCATTTCGATTTTGCCATTTTCTGTTCCCGGGGGTTGTGCGCGGTCTTCTGAGAGGCCATTTACAACATCAAGCGGCCGGTCAATAGACCGTCCACGTCTGCCCCAGGTACGTTTCGGCTACATATATTTTTGTAGATTTGCTATGCTTACACGGTCTTGTCAGGGCCATCTAGCAGGTTTTGCAGTTGTTTTCTAGATCGCCCAGTTCGTCCAGGTACGCTGCAGTTTCCATTGTTTTAGTTTATTTCTGCTTGGTGTTTTTATTTTTACTGCTCCCTGTCGTTTAGCGGTCCTGTTCAGGGCCGTCTATACTCCCTGTGCGGTCTCCCATCAGACCGTTTATTGTGCTACAGTGCACCCGAGATTGATATTTTATGCATTATTTCATATCATTTCATGATTATTTTGGTGCTTTTCATCTCCCCTGGTTGTCATTTATTTTTGCATGGTTATTGCCATATCTTGCCATATTGTTTGATCGTTGCTTGTTAGTTCAGGCTAGATTTTGCATGCACTCCGGTGCGCATAGGTTCATACATTTTGTCATACTAGTTGCATTCCTACCTTGGTAGGGGATCCTCTCGTCTCCATATTCCTTGGAGCTGACTAGGTTACCTTATCCGAGACCTCCGTAAGCCCCCGTGAGTCATGGATTCCCACACGGACGCCGAGCAGGTTGTACCTTACCACCCCAAGTCTAGACTGCATCAGTGAGAGAGAGTAAACTTAGAGTCAACCAAGTCCCCATTCCACCCCTACTAGGAACCTTGTTGTTGAGAGAACCTCATTTAATTCAATTCGCTAAGGTTCTTAAAGGGGAAACATATAAAAATTTTCACGCATCATTGCAACTTGGTTGATAATTGGTTGCTTCTTCTCTCCTCTTTGCTTGTTAGCTACCTCCATTTAGGTGTTTGTTAGGTGTTGTTTCTCTTGATTCAAGGCGTTCGTTGCATGTGGAGTTGCTTCACACCCATAGGATCGTCTCCTAGGGGCAATTCCTATTTCTTTTCCTACTTCAATCCATTGTTCGATTCCTCACCTACCATGTCTTCCTACAATTTCTCCCACTCCCACGAGGACTCCCTTCCTCAGGGACTTTTTGAGGACCCACCTAGGGTCACCACTATGCAGGGGAGAGAGGGGTCCGCTCCTTCTCTTTCGACCGTTGTTGTTGAGGGTAGTCAACCCTCCCATTCTGATTCTTCTACTTATAATTCGGCCAATCATGTTCGTCACATGATGGCTTAGTTGGATCCCACCCAGCTACACCTTCTTCGTCAGGCTTTGCAGGGGCAGGATGCCCCGTCTTCGGTTCCTCCCCACGGCGTGTCTGCTGCCGCCACTTTTTCATCTTTTGTTAGTGGGCCAGGGGCCTCGTCCGCTGTTCCCATCGATCTCACCCCTGTCCAGCCACTGACTTTCCGATTTCCCAGTTTCGAGGTGGGCCAAGCTTCTAGCTTCGCCTATCAGATTCTTGATAAGGGGAAAACCCAGCTCCCTTCGTATTCCCATGCAGACCCTTACGGGACCCCCTCTTCAGCATCGCAGTCTCTTGTAGCCCCGGCCGATTTCCTACGTTCTCAAGCTAGGGCCGCCCAACTGGTTCATGCGGACATGGGGCCATCCTTGGCCCATTATCCCTCTTATGGGCTCCCCCCTTCGTCTGTCTATCCTTCAGCCCCTTACACTGGGTCCGCCCTCCCAGCTTTGCCTCCTCCGTCCCGGGAACGAGAACTTCTTGATAAGTGGGTTGCCATGCAGCAGCAACTTGACCTCCGTCACAAATGGGTCAGCCCACAATCCCTTGCCGATATCCCCGTCCCCAATTTCCATGATATCTGTTTCTCTCCCCAGTCGGAGCTCCCCACGTACCACAAGTACGACGGGAATGGCAACCCCTTCATTCACATAAGGGAGTTCTTATATGAGTCGGCTCAGTTTCAATATGACGACCGCCTCATGGCCTATCTTTTCCACCGCTCGTTGGACGGGGTAGCATTGGAATGGTTCTACACTCTGCCGCTGGAGGAGGCGGAGAGTTTTAAAGTAGTCAAAGAAAAGTTTATACAGAGGTTCCAAGACCAGGTGGGCCCGGAGTATTCTTTCACCGATCTAGTGGCCGAGAAGATGAGGGCCGATGAAGACTTTGCAACTTATGCTGACAGATGGAGGCAGATGGCCTCCCGTGGGCCCGGGCAGATTCTAGAAGAAGAGAAAGTAAAGTTGTTAATTTCCAATGCCACGCCCACGTTCCGGAATATCTTAGCAATGAATGATATTTCTAATATGCACTAGTTGTACAGTAGGGCCCGGTTCATCCAGACCCAGTTTAAGGACTCCCCCATTCATTTCTTGTTTGAGGCCCAGAAGCTCAAAAGCACCAGAAAACCTCAGGGCCCAGTCACTGAAGGAGTCCAGACAAACGAGCAGGTGCAGGCTGTCCACTTTCCCAACCAATCCGCTCTACCACGCTTCCAGCAACCTCCCCACAACCCCTAGTTCACCGCTCCACCAGCTACTCGACCATCATTTCCCTCTCCTCAACCGCCACAACAACCAACACCACAACAGACACAACAGCCACCACAGTACCACAACGTCCCTCCACCAAATGGCTATGAACCTGCTCGACTGAGTCCCAAGAGAGCCCACTACCCTCCACTTCCGGAAACTCTCCCAGATATTTTCTCGGCTCTGATGTACACTGGTGACCTTCAACTCCCTCCAGAATGCCGGAATTGGAATCCAGCCGCCGACCAGTCCAGATATTGCATATATCATCGGCAGCCCAGGCACACTATAAAAAGGTGCTATCAGTTCCATGACCTTGTTTATGATTTGCATGAGGGACAGAGAATTGATTGGGCACAGATGCATAAGTTGATTGAAGACATGAAAGAGAGAAGAAGACAGTCACCGAGGCCGTAGCAGCCAGTGCCGCAGCAGCAGCAGCCTGCACCAGAGTTAGGGATTCACCAGAATCCCATGCCAAACCACCCGCCCGCTCCGCAGCCTCAGCCGCCGACACTGGCTCAGGTAAATATTGTTCACCGCCCAGCTCCCAATGCTGGGTAGTCCAATGATGATGAGACTCCTGCTCATCTTTTGGCTCTCCACCATACATACACCAACTCCCTTTACCTTCTATCCCTTCCATCATTCTGCCCACCATTTTGACCTCCACTACTCCCACCATTTCTTCCAGATCCCCCATTGCACCTATCACCTTGCCCACCATTTCACCAATCCTTGCACCTTCACCTGTCATACCCTCCGTTGTCGCCCCCTTACCTAACCCTTCACCTATCATCCTTCCGCCAGGGCCTGTCAGACCCGCCACCACCGTCACCTCTCCCACTGTTGTTCCCTCCACTTACCCCACTAGGCCAGTCGGGAGTCCATCTGATGCCGTGCCGGCACAGAACCTTGCCCTTCGGAGCGAGCATTTATTTCAGAGAAGCTATCCCTCTACTGGTGCACCTGCACCCAACCCCCTAGTTGCCTCACCCACAGTTGAGCAAGAAGAAGCCGACCCCCTACCTGGCATAAGATATGATCTACTGCATCACTTGGACCGCATGCCAGCCAAGATTTCCGTATTAGAGTTGATCAAGCGCTCCACGTTGCACCAAGAAGCTTTGAGGGCTTTTCTCCATAAGGTTATGGTCAGCGAAAATATGGCGGTGGACAGTTTGCCATCAGCTTTGGCCACAATTACGAAGGGGTCGTCCATTCCCCGAGGCACGCCAGATGCCACTTTGCATTTCAATCACATTAAATAAGGTGTCTATCGGCGCGGCTCTAGTAGACACCGGAGCCTCAATAAATGTTTGTCCTTTGAGCACTTTGCGTGCCTGCAATATTCCTGAAGATATGCTAAGGCCAACTCTGACAACTATAGTAGCTTACGATAACTCCCGGAGGGCGTGCCACGGGGTGGTGCCCGTTCAGGCCGAGCTTGGGCCATTGTCCATGGCCGTGGAATTTTATGTGTTAGATATTGATACAATGTTCAAAACTATTCTAGGCCGTCCGTGGATCGACAGCATGCATGTTGTACCTTCAACCGCTCACCAATGCCTCAAATTTCCTTTTCAGGGGCGGGTGGTCAAGGTAAAGAGTATTTCCACAGTGCAAACAGTTGAAGCTATTTCCGGCAAGATTCTGCCAACTCTCTGGCCGAGCAATAAGCCAGTCCTTTCTGTAATGGACTTGGATTTTCCCTGGACATATGCGTCACGCAAGCCCTCTACTACACCTATTAATGTCAAAGCCAAGTCCAATATAAGAGAATCCAAGGGCTGGAACATGATTCTGAAACTAGGTTACCAGCCAGGCATGGGTCTTGGGGGTGAACTACGCCAGTCCCGAGGGGCAGAAAAATGAGCAAAAGAGGCATCGGCTATTGAGAGTCCGCACTGTCAATACTGGGGGATTCAGGGCCGCTGACGTGGGACTACCGTCAGCATTTTGTGAAAGGACCATTGCAGCCTGGCACTTTGAAGACGCCGACGTCGCCTTGTTCTGGTATGAAAAGTGATGCCGCTTGTACTATTACTGACCCGCCGCCGCCACTGAAGGGGCTAGTGGGTGATATGGAAGATTTTTGTAATTATTTTGAAAAATTATTTTATGAAGAAGAAGTTTGTCTGAAGAAATCAGAAATGCAGCTTGTGAAGTACGCTCTAGCAGAGCCAGTTTACCGAAGGTCGCGGGAAGAGGGGAGCTCCCTTGTTACATTTTCTTGGTCTCATTCCCGTCTTACTTCCCTGTTCCAAGAGCTGGAGTTTATACCTCGCTTACCTCCGGTTATGATTGATCCCTTGTTGGTAGAAATGCCACCTAAATTTTTGATTGTGACATGTCCATGTGGGCGCTGCCCACCGATTGATCTCTCAACCATGTGGTCCCCCTCATCCGATCTCTCCACTATGCGGTTTTCTTCATCTGATCCTTTCTTTGATGTTTTGTTTCCGTCTCTCTTCCCCCTTCAACTTCCTCCTCCTCCTCCCCCCTCTGATCCCTCTTGCTACATGATATCCTCCAATCTCCAAAAAAAATGCCAATTTTAAAACGGAGATTTCAGTGGAGGATTATACTATGTTTTGTCAGTCCTCTTCCCAGGGGCACGAGGCCCCTGCTTCCATTCCTATAGATTTTCTATCTTCTAAGTTAGATGTAGGGTTTGTTGAAGCTTTGGAAGTAGAGTCGATTGAGTCTAGTGAAGTAGGATCTTGTTCTAGTGTCTCCAACCCTTCCACGCTTGCTACGCGCCCGATGACGCATCATTCTAAAATCATTCTTGATAAGTTCCTACAGGATCTTGCTCAGCATTTGTGGACACAAAAAAATCTCACCCCACGCTTACGTGCAGGGAAATGAAGAAGAGGAGAAAGCAGAAGAAAAGATGAGAAGAAGAGAAGAAGCAAAGGAAACCACGTTGATGCCTCCAGCGGCACACTTCAAGTGCCCCTCTAGCGGCACGCTTCTGCTAGCCCTCAGTAGCATGCCCCTGCTAGCCCTCAGCGGCACACTCCTTCAAACTCCCTCAGCGGCATGCTCCTAAGGTGCCTCCAGCGGCACACCCTTCATGCCCTCCAGCGGCACGCTCTTAAAACCTCAAAGGCCCTCCCAGCGGCACAACATTTTGCCCTTCCAGCGGCACGCCCTTGCAGTCTTTCAGCGGCATGCCCCCTGGGCCTTCCAGCGGTGCAGCCTGCTGGCTCCTCAGCGGCACGCCCCGGCAGAGCGAACGCGATGCCCATCCCCTATGATCCATTGGCGTGCAGTGGACTTGCTGAGGTGTCACCCGGAGAGGAAGGCACGCAGCCTACCCCTTCTGCCGCCCAGGACAAGGGAGTCAACTCCCATTCAATGCGCGTCGAATCGTTCCCACCCTCAGACGCCCCTGCCGCTGAAGATATAAAAGCCTCCGCTGCTCCAAAAAAAGGGGGGGGCAGACGCAACAGAGAGACGGGAAGAGAAGAAGAAAAAGAGAAGAAGGGAAGAAGAGAAGAAGAAGAAGGAGAGGGGAGGCTCCAGCTCCCCCGTTGCTCCATCCACCGCCCCTGCGCGAAGAGAGAAAAGAAGAGAAGAAGAGAGGAGAGTTTGCCGCTCCACCCACCGCCACCTGAGCAAAGAGAAGAGAAGAAAGGGAAAGTGGTTACTGCCCCCCCTTTTTGCTGCTATCACGTCTACCACCGTCTGTGTGAAGAGAGGAAGAGAAGAAGAGTGAGTGAAGAGAGAGAGAGAGGGCCGGGAGGGGAGGAGTCCATGCTCCGTTCCCCCCTCACTGTATTTTCTTTCTTTCTTCCTTTGTCCTCCTTTTTTTCCCTTTCCGTCGCAATGTATTAGCTCCCTTGGGGCACTCCTTTTGTGAGAATAAAAGTAGAAGGCTTGCAAATATTTTTGGACATCCTTCCGAGGCATTTCTTCCGTGCTTGCACCCCTCGGTGTTTCACACCCCTTTCTTCTTCTTCCTTTCTTTAGGGTCTTCTTTCTCCCGGGTGTTTTGGCCTTAGTTCACCCCCAGCCGTGCCCCAACGACACACCTGAAGTGCCCCAGCGGCACACCCCAACCAGCCCTTACCGACACACCCTTGGCCTGCCTCTACCCGGCACACCTGGCCCTCCCCCTTCCAGTTAGGGTATCCTTAGGCTGCATTAGCCCAATGTTTCCCGTCCGTCGTTCCCTCCGAGTTTTCTGAGGTTTTATTAAGGTGTTGCCGCTCTCGGGCGTCCACCTCTAATTGTCGGGTTCCGCCACTCCATGTGGGCGCGTTCCCTGTATCTCCCTTACGCCCCAGGTCAAGGGGAGATGCTGCCGAATTTTTATCAAAAGTAATGCCATGATAAAAGACAAAGGGAAGTAACTAATGAACGAACAAATAATGATAAGACATCCTAATCAAAACAATGCAACCATACGAGACTCAGAGGATTGGGCTGCCAAACATGGCCCCGGACTTAACCACCCAATGAAGGATTGAGAACCTGGCTACCCAGAACTCCTCCACCTGAACTTCATATGCCAAAAGGGACCCCTTTTCAGCCCTCTCCACCAGCCTCCAGCGGCACACTCCCTTGGCCCTCAGCGGCACACTCCCTTGGCCTTCAACGGCACACTCCCTTTAGCCTCCAGCGGCACACTCCCTTTAGCCTCAGCGGCACACTCCCTTGGCCTTCAACGGCACACTCCCTTTAGCCTCTAGCGGCACACTCCCTTGGCCCTCAGCGGCACACTCCCTTGGCCTTCAACGGCACACTCTCCACCAGCCTCCAACAGTACACTCCCCACCACCCTCTCCACACACGTGCCGAATGCAACAGATAATAATAATAATAATAAAAGACTCATAATAAAAAGTGGGTGAATAGTAATGATGACGAACTCAATAAATAAATAAATAAATAAATAATAATAAAGAAATAAGTAACAATAACGATGAGCTTAACAGTAATGATAATAAACCTAAAATATATGTACATATGATAATAATGAATAATAAATGAGTAAACAGTAACAATAAAAAATAATAATAAATAAGTAATAATAACAACAAATTCACTCCAAAAAAATATGTAAAATAACAAATAATAATGATAAAAATTCAAATAATAATAAAATGATGAGACCCGCTCCGCAGCCTCGTTCTCCTCGAGACCCGATATAAAGGGAACATTAATGCCGCCTCCCCAATTCGGGTTCGGACCTTGGGAGCCATTCCAATATGGCCGTAATCCGACATTGCTCTGGGCCGATAGTCTGGCAAACCGGACTCGTTCTCATTGGGATTCATTTCCGCTCTTTCATTGAGATTGCCATAAACTCGGCATACATTTGTACGGGTTTATTTCCGTTTACGTCGTGCCTTCAATACGGACTTTGGTCCGAACATAAAGTGGTCATGAATGACCGACAACAACCGAATGGAACGAGGCGGTTCTCGTCATCTCCGAGCCCCACGCATGGGAATAACAATAAGACCTTCGTGGGTTACGCTTAGACCATGGGTTTGCCCTAATCATGATCATTGTCTGACCCACATCCTCGACATATAGCCAGCTGTCTCTGTACACGTTTTTGTTTTAGAATCTATTCCCGGGACTCTTTCCCGTTGCCCTTCGGCACCGGACACATTAATGATGCCCACGCAAGCCTCGTTTGGACCACGGGAGGCGCCCCCCCGGAATGGTCCTGACTCGATCTCGCACCGAGCCAATAAATTCACCAGTTTCCTACTACACTAATCGGGATTTAACCAAATGTTTTCAGTTCCTCGGAACAATAAATTTGCCGTACCCTGGGCATACATATGTTTCAGGTCTGCCCGTGATGATTACGATATTCTCAAGCCGGACACCCGTCCGAATATTGAACGGTCCCCCGAACGACCGACACGTTCCGAATCTTTGCTTCCCTAGACATAGGGCTTTCCTGCTGATTTAAGTAACACTCTCCCGTTGCCCCTTGGCACCGAAAATATTAATGATGCTCATGCAAGTCTTGTTGCGACCGCGGGGGGGCCCACCGTAGTATGGTCGCAGCTTGATCTGGCACCGGGCCGACAAACTTATCTATTTCCGACCGCTCTAACCAGGATTTAACTGAACGTTTTCCGTTCCTCTGAACAATAAATTTGCCGTACCCCGGCATACATATGTTCCGGTCTTCTCGTGACGATTACGCTTTTCTCGAGCCGGACATTCGTCCGAATATTAAATGGTCAGCGTATGACCGACATGATCTCGAATGTTTTCTTTTCACCCTCGTACGAGGACTTCAGCATCCCTTAATAGATTTCTATGCAACTAACTTCCTGGCCATGAGGCCCTGATTCCTGGCGATTAATCAAGGGTGTTCCCCTCTCCGAGGGGATGTAAATGACGCCGTAACCTTTATGGCATGGCGGGTTTCGGTCCCGACACGAACTACACAATCGTCTGATTAGTCAGATCGCGCGCACCCATGGGCTTCCTCGAAGCCCGAATAGATTGTCACTTTGTGACTGGCACGCCTACGCTCTTAATAGACGAATCAACCATACCGAATAGACGAACATACATAATGAGCGAACGAAAAGTGTGTCCACAAGTCTGGCACGCCCGGTGGGACCAGACCACCCTTCATCTCTTTGCCGGGATTCAGGGCCTCATGGTCCCCTAATAAACGATGTTTGCCTACTTTGATGGATTGCAGGTGCTGTCGTCGCCAACCCCATGGGGGGGATAAGCCGGACTAGGCGCAATTGCCTTTGTGGCCTCAAGGACGCTGCTCTGAAACATATACAGCTTCCAAGAATCATGGGGGCTGTTATAAAAAAGGGAGAGAAGAGAGAGAGAAAGAAGGGAGGGGAAATCAGACCCCCTTTTCCGCAATAAGAAAAAAAAAAGAAGAAGTAAAAAGAAAGAAGCAAAAAGGGGAAGAGAAAGAATCGGCGAGAGAGGGTTGTACGGCCACGTCCGTTGAGACTCGTGCTGAACAAAGATTACCATTGTGGGGTTGATGCGGTGGAGCGAACCACTCATCCCCTCCCTGAGGGGGTGAGCGCTCTCCTGCACACCCACCTTGGTCTACCATGCAAAAGAGAAGAGAAGAAGAGAAAGGACAAGAAGAGAAAGGTTGGCAAGCATTGCCGACCAACAGAATAAGAAGAAGGCCGGCATCCCGCTCGGCTCTGGGAGGGCCCAACTCCATGGTGAAACGCCCTGGTATGTTCCACCTTCCTGTTGCCCTTATCAGGTATAGAACGGCCGCTCGAGTGGCTGTTAGAAGATCCAACAAACTACAATTATAGCTTGATAAATTGCCGCTCGCTGTGGGAAATGCTTTATAGCAATGAGGATAAGCACGGCCGCCACTCTCGAAGAGAGCATGCACATACCCCGCCATGAGGGATAAGAAGAAGAGATATACCCCGCCATGGGGGCGTAGGAGACAAAAAGATGTACACCCCGTTCCCAGGGGCATATGAAGAGAATCCACCTGACTAGGGGGCACAACAGACAACAAAGCTACACCCCGGCTCAGGGGCCTTTGAAGAAGAAACATACCCCGACTAAGGGGCACAAGAAGAAGAATCCACCCCGCCTCGGGGGCATAAGAAGTAGGAAGAATGCACCCCGGCTTGGGGGTATTTGAAGAAGAAATATACCCCGAAATGGGGGCACATGAAGAGAAATACACCCCCGCCCCGGGGGCCCGTAAGAAGAATCTACCCCGATCCGGGGGCATAAGAAGAAACAGAGTTGCACCCCGACTCGAGGGGACATGTGAGACAAAGGATACACCCCAGCTTAGGGGCAGGGGGCACAGAAGCCATAAAGAATATGCTCCAACTTAGGGGCATTTGAAGAAGCTACATCCCGCCTTGGGAGCATAAGAAGAAAAGAGTCCACCCCGACTTAGGGGCATTTGAAGAAGGAGTATACCCTAGGCTTGGAGTCCATGAAGCAACATGCACCCCCCGGGGGCATCTGAGGCAGAACAAATAATATCCCCCAGCTTAGGGGGGGCGTATGAAGAAGGGAATACACCCCGATATGGGGGCACATAAGCAAAGAAGAAGAATCCACCCCGCCTCGGGGGCATAAGAAGCAAGAATTACACCCCGCCTTGGGGGCAGCAATACACTCCGCTCTGGGGGCACTAGAAGCAGAATACACCCCGTACCGGGGCCATGTGAAGGGAAAGATACCTCGCTCTGGGGCATCAAAAGTAGCAATTACACCCCACCCTGGGTGCACAAGAAGCAAACATCCCCCAGTGTGTCGGGGCAGAAGAAGAAGAATTCCCCCCGCTTTAGGGCATAAGAAGCAAAAGATACGCCCCGGCTTAGGGGCACATGAAGAGAATACACCCCGGCTTCGGGGCATTTGACGAAGAATTCACCCCGCTTTGGGGGCATAAAGAGCAAAAGAATACACCCCAGCTTTCTAGCAGGTTAGCCGGTTAGCTCGCTGGTAATCCGATATCTCCTAGAGAAACCCATCCTTTCTAGCAGGTTAGCTCGCTGGCAGAGCTTTCTCTCTCAATTCGATATTACCTTCGTCATTCAGAAAGTAATCAAGGGATATGCTATTGCTGAACATCTTGCTCATTTACCTATCCCTTGTACATATTCTATCCAGGATGAGTTCCCCGATGAACACCTGGCTGAGCCCGCTCATCACCCTTTCTGGTCGTTGCACTTTGACGGTTCACTCAATTCTCAGGGTCGAGGGATCGACGTTGTTCTCCTCACTCTGGAGGGAGTGACTATTCCCATTGCATATCAACTCTCTTTTCCTGTTACCAATAACATAGCCGAGTATGAGGCTCTCCTTGCTGGATTGAAGCACGCCTATATCATGGGCGCACGATACTTGAGCATCATAGGAGATTCTCAGCTGGTGTTGCGTCATGTTCTTTCCACCTATCACACTCGTGACCCTATGCTCAAACCTTATCAAGATCTGGTCACGCTCTTGGCTAAGCAATTTCGCAAGTTGATTTACATTCACACCCCTTAATCGCAGAACATTCTTGCCGATGCACTTGCATCGCTTGCTTCTTCCCTTTCCTTTCCCCTCAGTCGCTCCACTGAGACCATTGTGGTCCAGCGGTTAGATGCTCCTTCCCTTCAGGACCCGTGGTTTGATAACCTTAGAAAATCTATAGAGAAGAAGGCTGAGAAGGAAGATTTGAAGGAAGTATCTTTAACAAAGCTCGAGGAGATATTAGAAGAAGAGGAATTGCCTTGGTATCAAGAAATTGAGCAGTATTGCCAGGATGGGTCGTTCCCAGAATCAGCTAACGCCGCGCAGCGCAAGACCATAAGAAGAGTCGCCTCCATATACACAATCATTGCGGGAGAATTGTATAGGTGTGCTCTTAATGGAGTTCTTATGAGATGTCTCGACGATGACGAGGCTTGGAGAGTTGTTGAAGCAACTCACTCAAGTAAATGTGGAGGGCATGTTAATGGTCAGGCTTTGGCAAAGAAGATTCTTAGGCAAGGTTATTACTGGCCAACCTTAGAAGAAGATTGTTCCACCTATGTTCGTAGGTGTCTTCAATGCCAACTTCATGCTAATAAGATTCACGCTCCTGCTTTATCTCTCCATCCTCTTTCTGCTCCTTGGCCATTCTCCATGTGGGCTTTTGATATTATAGGCCCACTAGGTGATCCAAACTCCCAAACCAAATAGAAATCTTTCATCTTGACTGCTACGGAGTACTTCACCAAGTGGGCAGAAGCTTAAGCATATGCAGAGATTAAAGCCACCACGGTTTGCTGCTTCATCCTCAAGAATATCATTTCACGGTTTGGAGTACCAAGCGACATCGTCACCGACAATGGACCACAGTTCGTGTCACAAGAACTCCATGACCTCTGTAAGAAATTCAACATTTCATTGCATCATTCATCACCATACTATCCCCAGGGCAACGGCCAAGCCGAGGCTACTAATAAGACTCTTCTTAAAATCATCAAGAAAACATGCGAGTTGCATAAATTCGCAGATTGGGCCGATAAATTGATAGAAGCTCTATGGGCTTATCACACCTCCGTCCGTACTCCCATGGGACAAACTCCCTTTGTTCTCACTTATGGGATAGAGGCGGTACTCCCGTATGAGATTTTGATCCCTTCCCTAAGAGTGCAGCTAGACAAAGAACTTAATCTCGATGAACGTCGAGAGGCGTTGTTAGTCCAGTTGGAACTCTTGGACGAGAAGAGGCTGAATGCGGCCAATCATGTCTCTTTTTATCAAAAGCGTGACTCGCGTCATTTTCAAAAGAAGGTCATTAAAAGAAAATTCCAAGTGGGCAATATGATTTTGAAACGCAAATTCATTAGATTTGCAGGTCCTAGGTCTAAGCTGCAACCAAACTGGGAGGGTCCGTTCGTAATCAAGGAGGTTTATCCTGGGAACGCGTACCGTCTCATCAACGCGGAGGGAGAAGAATTGTCCAATCCGTGGAATGGGTTGTATCTCAAACATTTTTATCCTTAGAGTCGAGCTAGCAACGGCCTAGTGGCGGGGTGTCCCTCTCCTTGATCATGAAGGGAGATCCCCAGCACGAGATTCACACACTACACGATCTCCAAGGTTGGGCTTTCCTATTTTACGCAGCACTATTTCTCCTTTGGCCATGCTTAGGGGAAAGTAAAAATCCTTGTTTTTCTCCTCTTCGGCCGAATGTAGGGGAAAGTGGTGAATAAGGGGGCCAGAACTGATCTAGACACCCCGATGAAAGAGAGGTCTCAAATAGGGGCAGTTTGTTATGACCTAATTCCGCATTTACAAAAGAAAAAGGGAAAAAAAGAAAAAAGAAAAGGGGCAAAACCAAGGCAAAAGCTAAAAGCTTATTCAAATGCTCGAAGCTCAAAAGCCTAAACTGCTCCAAAGAATGAAACTAGGCATGGCAAGAGTGACAGTATAGTTTTCCCGTAGGACGTTATGAGCCCGGTCGTACGTGTGCCTAGAGCGGATGAAGGTTCGATGATGAACACAAAGCCCGGCGCAACAGACCAAACTTCTTGAAGAGGGATTATCGTGGGAAGAACTCAAGCCCTAAGAACCCTTGTACCTATTATCGGCTTTCCTATCAAATTCTCTTTTAATTTCCTAAGGATTGGATCGTACCCCGGGCATGGCCTCAGTAGAGGCACCGTTAAGTGAAGTTGGACCCCGGCCATGGATGGTCATCCATGACGCATGTTGTACTTGGGGAGCCCCTAATGAGATGTGTGGATCTCCCGTCGTCGGGTCTGAACTGGTTCAAAATCCAAAAGAATCAAATATTTCAAAATCTAAAAAAAATCAAATATTTTGAAAAATTTATAAAAAAATCAAATATTTCAAAATCCAAAAAAATCAAATATTTCAAAATCTAAAAAAATCAAATATTTCAAAATCTAAAAAAAAATTAAATATATTCAAAACTACAAAAGTATTTTCAAAATCATCACTTGCATTTCACGGCATGCATTGCACCCCTTTCCTTTTGCCATTGTACCTATTTAATAAGGCTTACCCTCTTGACCAAAAATCAAGAATTGGTTATTCCCTAACTTTCTGTAGGCAAGGGGTTAAGCCTAAAATAGATCTAACCTGTTTTTGTCTAAATGTGTGTGCAGGGATAGGTTTACAAGTGATTCTGGCATCTACAGGTAAGCGGTCTCCATAAGACCGTTTCAATCTTTCAAGCGGTCATGCTGACGGCCTCCAGAAGGCCGCCTTCATTATACCTCACCAACCCACTGGCTTTCCCGTGCGCCCAGAGTTCCACGGTCTGAATATGACCTCTTATGAGTAAACGGTCCGTGACCAACCATTCTAGGATTGTAGACGGTCCCTCGATAGACCGCTTGGACCTTTATTCTGAACATCTCTCATGCGTCTATTGAGCGGTCTATCTAAGACCGTTTTATTAATTCGGCGGTCACATGAAGACCGTTTAACTCATTCACCGGTCTCTTGTGGGCCGCTTCCTTCCAGAGAACCACCTCAATCCACAAATGCACAAAGACAAAGGCCAATCTCATTCAATCAAGTATCCCATCCTTTATTTCAACATCAAACAAATCAAGATCAAATTCATGGGTCTCCATACATCAAATATGCTAAAAATCACTCAATCCTCAACCGGGCATCCCCGCGAGGCCGAATCTCATGCAACTCTCTCACATATGCCCGGTACTCCTCCTGGAGCTCCGTCACCTCCGCTGGTAGGACGCGTGTCCTGCTAACTTCCCACATGATCAGGGCACTCTTGACCGCCTGCTCATCCTCCTCTGTCCCGAGCCTCCTCGCCTGTAGTGCAGGAAGGTGGGATAGTGCTGGAACTATCGCCCAAGAGAGCCCAACCCATAGAAAACACCTGTGGGGGCTGTACATCGCCAGGGTGGTGTCCCCTACAAGCCTCAAGTCAAGCCCAAGCCTCCTAGGAAGCCTGAGGGTAGCGCTATGGAGGAAGGATGGGCGCATCACGAACCGGTCCAGGGGCAAAGTGTTGATGTAAAGGCGCCATTCATCTCTGCTCTTCTTATTTGCAGTCCTGCACTCCACCTGCTGGGAAAACCCAACGGCACCGCCAATAAAAAAGAGTGGATGGCTCCCAAAGATGCAGCTGACGGAAGTGATATCCTCCCTAGGTATGAACTTCAGCCTAACTCCCATCCAGCACTCTAGGAGAATCATAGAGCCAAAGAGTGGGCCCCCTAAGGCTGCTGAGCTAAGGCCCTCGTACAGGTAAGCAAGGATAGCCTGAGAAATGGAAAGACCCTGCCACAAGCCACAAATGGTGCTAAGGTTGGGTATGTCAAGAACATGGTCGGCGGAAGGGAAGAGCATGGCACCACATAAGAAGATAGAAACAGTCTTGGCTATGGCTTCATCCCACCCACACTTATTTTCACAATGAGCTATGACCCACTGGCTCAAGGGTAGAAAATGGATATGGTGTGGACCAATCATGGTGCGGACATCCTTAGCACTAGGTAGGAACTCCCCTAGGATGAGGGCAGGATCTACAGGGGCAACGGTATGGAAAACCAAGTCTTCCTTACCAGCTTTAGATCTAGGAAGGGATAGATAAGTCTCTACCTCCTCTAAAAAGATGGTGACCTCAAAGGATGGGAAGATGAAGGTATGCATCTGAGGATGCCATACTTTCACTAGAGCTGTGATGCTGTGCCAATCTAAGGAGAGCTTGGGGCAGTTTTTGGCTAACACCAAAAGAGGATGCAAGTGCCAGGATCTAAGGATGGATATCACTGATATGGGGAGCTCATGGATCATGAGAGCCATCCACTTCAAGGTGGAATAGCGCCTAGGACCGGGGAGAAGCTGAGGTAATGGAGAAGAAAAAGAAAAACAAAGAGAGGAAGAAGATAAGCTTCTAAAGAAAATTGAATGAAATAATAAAATTGCTTTGGCTTACCTCTCTCAAAGGGCTGGAGCTCAGATGCCCGGGGATGGCGGTCAACCTTTGTAGCACCCCATACTCTTTCCTAGCCGACTTTGGCCCATCATAGGTGCCCGCACCCATAGAACTTTCTCCAAGGGCCCTCTTCATGGTGATTTGGGAGGACTTGGCAAGGTTTTCAATGCTTAGGAGAGAGGTGTTGTGTGAGAAACGAGTTTAGACTACTCCCCTACTTATAGAGCCTAACTTGTGGCCTAATACCACTGGGATTGAGGTAGGATAGCTCAAAATCGGGTTAAGATAGGCTTTGACCCCGATTGGGACTCTTTCCCCTCGGGTTGGGACTCTCCAAGGGAGTCCCGATCGGAGCTGCCAGGGATTCCTCATACACGGTCTATCGATAGACCGCGGGAACCTGAAAATGGTCTTTAAGGGACCATTTACCCACCTATTACACACTTCGACCCTGGGAACCTAAACGGTCCTTAAGTGGCCATTCTGCCAACTCAAACGGTCAAGGAAGAAATCGCTTTTATACTTTCTACGGTCCAATTGGGACCGTTTATCACCTCCTTTGGGTTCTTGGCCGAACAAGTGTCAGCGGTCCCTCATGAGACTATCTATATCCTAGAGCGGTCGTTTGGATGACCGTTTGAAACCCTGCTGCCTTAGTTTTATCTCTTTTGCACCAATTCCCACTCAAGTCCCTGTCTCTCTCTCTCCCTCTCTCTCCCACTCTCTCGTATCAGTCTAGGAGTTGGTAGTTAGTTAGCATTGAGCATACACGCATTCATTCGCACATGCATTCGCAAAATCAAAAACATGTCATATCACTATCATATCATAATGTCCACATGTACACATGTAGAGCCCCAGAATTTATATAAGCATTTTCTAGATTATTTAATAAATTTCTAGAATATATAAAAGGGCTAAATAAATTATAAATTGATTTTTGAGACTAATAAGTCATTAAAAGGCCCAATTGGGTTGGCCCATATTCTAGAAGGTCATTAAGGATAAATACTAATCATATATATATATATATATATATATATATATATTTAAATGGATAAACGAATAAAAGAGTTTTACTTATTTAAAACTCTAGCTACGTTGACTGTATCGGTCCATCGGGCGACCGTCACAGCCAAGTAACGCATGAGAGCTAGACCGTTACACTATGTGTATTCTGTGAGTTGAAGAGTTTGAGACATGTTGAACTCTGAGAACAAGAAATGTAACGGTCTATCGTGAGACCGTCACATGCCTCTAACGCACTGTCCGTAGACCGTTACATCCTGTTAGTTCCGTGAAGGAAAGAACGAGTACAAAGATCAAAACTTTGGACTCTTATCCACTAAGGATCGACTTGGGAAGAGTTATAATAATACTAAGGACTCTTAGAGATTAGGTTTTGATAGATTAAGGACTCTAGACTCGATCTAATCCTCAAACCCTAGCTAAAACTCTATAAATAGGACATAGTTCTGAACTGTGCGACCCTTACTTTTTGGACGTAAACAATCAAGGTAAGGAGTCATTATCTCAGGTAAGCTCTTTAGAAGTATTTGTTTACAATACTTTAGACTAACTCCCCTCCAAATTTCACATCTTTAGGTCAAGAGGTCGTGGAGTTAGAGCCCAAGGAAGTTGCTGGAAAAGTCACAGAAGAAGGAAATCTAGGGCAGGATTCTCAATCCAAATCAGAAGCAACAGCCTAAGTTAAGAGGTAGGTTATCTCATGAACGGCAAAAACAACCTGATAGGACTAAAAGCCCTCTAGTTTGATTGAATTTCATGCATAGTAGAGCATTAATTTCATGTTTTACTAGTTGATATACATGTCATGCATCTCTTAGCCCTAATAAAGAAATTAAAGCATGTTATTCATCTAATTCACCGATACCCATGCATGTAGTTAGCCTATACTTTGTTATCATATCTAGAATAGACATGTAATTTGAGTTAGACATGATGTGAATTGATCTCTTAGGTTTACATCATTTTCTGTTAGCAGACGCTCTGACGCATCAGTGTAGGACCGTCACACGCATATAACGGCCCTATGACAGACCGTCACACACCCTGCTATTTTGTATTTTCACTGTTGTCTCTAACGCACTAGGACAGACGCGTTACGTTCATGTAACGGCTGGTTCTTGACCGTCACGTTCACTGTGACGCCCCATCTCCAGACCGTCAGAGTCTGTGTTCTGTCAACCCTAAGACAGAATATAACCTGCCAATATTATTTATTGTTAAGTCTAGTTACTTAAGTTTTAACCTGATCATGTGATTTTAAGGGTATTTGATTGTTCATGATAGGTATTGCATGATTTGGGGTCTCATAGTTATTTTAAGTAATGATAGTTTAATGAGCCTAGTTCTATAGTTTTGTATTATAAACATGACTCTTTTAAAAACATTGTATTGACGGAGTTTCACCATGATTTCCACATTGATTTTACATATCTCTCTCTGTCAATAGAGTCATTTCTATAAGTATATGGCACATATTCCGGTATGTTGTCATTAGCTTACACATTGCACTATAGGAATACAATCTTGGACTTGAGGACCTCTCTATTGGATATTCCTTCCAATGGACTAGGAAATCATTGTTTCAAGGCCTCCGTAATTCTCTGCGAGCCTGGGATTCCCACTAGGACGCCGTATTGGTTGTACCATCAAAGCCCAATAACTAGAATACACTATCGTTGTTTTCTGGATCTTGTAATGTAACAGCCTTGCACTGGACCGTCAGGCTCACGTAACGGCCCAATGCCCGACCGTCACATTTCACTGAGTCTAAACTAGTATGCTGAACTCTGGTCACTGTAACGGCCTATTATGGACGCGTTACATAGTATAACGGCCCAGTAAATGACCGTTGCATAACTTGTATATGTTAACCCAAGGTTTGACCAAGGGTTGATATTTCAATGGTTCTAGACAAACCTTGATGATCTAGAACTTATCATATTGCTAAATAGACTTAATGTAATGGATGAAAGTTAAGGAAATATACCGTTATGCTGCCGATTTATCCTGTAAGCATAACATAGTTTAAATGTCATTCTTGATCTCATATATTCAAATTAAAGCATTCATTCATTGGTTATTGTTATCATGGAATTATTGAACTTATTACATTCTTGGCCATACTTTACTGTTACATGTGTGGAAGTAGCTTAATTTATAACTGAAGATGCGATCGAGTACTGATTGTGTTCAAGAGCTCTATGCTAGTCCCCTCAGCTGATTGCCGAAAACATACTATTTTATAAACCATGGGGTATGATGCTACTGGCGTCGCATTGCGCTGGGAGTACTATTTCTATAAATAAGTGAAGATCCATGGCATGACAAGACATTCTTGCTTGATATTCCATAGAAATTCACGAACTATGTACTCAAAAGAGACTAGTGTGATGAATATGTGGCTTGCTAGTACAATCTCGTTACATTCTTGTTCATGGAAGGCCAATATCATGTTCTTGTTATATTCTTGCTAGTTCATTCTTGATCATTCTATCTTACATGATTATCTTGTTACTTTGGTTTAATCGCGTGATCGATTCGCATTCGCATGATTTTACCTTATTCTTTAGAGCTAAATTGTTAATTACTTTAGTAGTGCCTTCATGTTGATGCGAAGATACCTACTGGGCAAGTGTGCTCATTACCTATTTCCAATGTTTTTCAAGAGATGGAAATAGTTCAAATTCGGATTCGGGTGATTCAAGTAGCGGGTCTGAGAGCGATTGAATGTTATTGTGACAAGAGTGAAGACATAGGAAGTCTAAAATTGTCTAGGTTAAGTCAATGTAATTTTCCTATTTCTTGAGTCAATAGATGGAGAAGTTGAAGTTGTGTATTATGAATATTGATCATTTATGAAATAAAGTTGGAGTTTGATTAAATTCTGTGCAATTGCATTTATTTGTGTAATTATCTTGCGCTCTGATTGATTCTTGCTTGCAAGAGGCTTACCATGTCGGCTATTCGCGCTCCCCGAGTGAGTCTTCCGCTCTAATAAAGGCTCGGGGCGTGACAACACAAGTCACATCCAACTGCATCAAGCCTGACCCTTCCCTGGGCCGCTGCTCTCCCCTGAGCCCTCATGGCGCTTTGCTGGTGGCGCCATGGAGGTGCTCTCCTCTACACACCGGCATCGACGATGCTCCTCGTCCTCGTTCCTCCGGTAGCCAGACGAACTAGTCAGGTAGTCCCGGTGGGAACCGCTAGGCGCAACGTTGTGGGTCCTGCTGTGCTCGGATCTCCGGCTCATCCCCTCCACGACACCCTCCAGCTTCGCCACCTGAAGTCGGGCTCGCTTCGCCTCAGCTCGGTAGCGCTCCGTCTCTACAGCCCCAGCCCGGAGTCGCTCCAGCTCTACATGAAGCAGCGCCATCTCTACCGCATCCGCCGGATGGCTGCGCTCCATCTCCTTTCTAAGCTGGGTGACCTCGTCCAATGTTGTTGTGCGGCTCCGCTCCATCTCCTCTCTGAGCCGGGTCAACTCGGTCGTCTACATATACACGCATCTTGGTCAGTTAATTGCATTTTATAATCATAGTCAACCAGGAAGAGGCAAGTGTTCACTTACCCTCTCGGCGAGTGCCGCCTCGGCCTCCTCGGCCCGTGTCACCATCCTCACAAACTCTGCATCCCGCTCGGCACGGTCCGCAGATGGCTGGGAGGAGGAAGAAGGTGCGTTAGCTCCCTGACGTTGGGTCCCCTCGGCTCGCTGCATTTAGAAGTCCAAGTTAGCCAATGTCATAAGCATATGCACAACTAAGTCTAGGGTTCAGTGAAACTCACCAGGAGGTCCAGCGCCTGTCGAAGCTCATCCCGCTGCTGGACGGTGGAGTGGAGGAGGCCCTGGAGCTCGGTAATCCACCCCTGGGGATCGAGCTGCATATAAAAGTCTAGTGTCAATGCATCATAATCATAAAGCATAATAGAAAGCATGGGGTTAGGGTCGTACCGGTCGTCGAGTGCCACGGAAGACCTGGTCTTCGTAGCGCCTGGCGTAGGCCGTCAGGTACGCCTCGTCACTCTCAGGACGGGCACGCACCACTCGCCCAAGTGATGTCTAGTCGCGGATCTGCTCCACTGCTCTGGTGGTCCAGTCAATCTCTATCGCTAGTCCCCGGGCGTGCCACCCGACTCGCTCCTCCGGCTTCTCAGGAACCGGGAACTCGACCTCTGCCTGATGGACCCTGAGGGCCCTCATCACGAGCCGGTAGTAGAGGGGCTCCACCACATTCATGTAGTGGAGCCAGATGCCCCGTCCGGCATAGGCCAGGGCCGCTACCACCCATGGCTGGCCCTCATGCCCCTCTCCCTGGTACGGCATCCACCGAACCTGTCAAAAAGAGCAATTACATCAGCATATAAGCATATAGTTGCATTCACAAAGCTCAAGTCTTAGATCTTACCGAAGCATAGGGCAGGGTGTCGAGGTCGTCCTGGATCGCCCGGACCTGGCGATGTAGCGAGCCGACCTCCCGTGGTGCCGTCCACCTCCTCGCGATGGGCAGCCGGTCTGGGTATGTCTCCACTCCTCTCCCCAGCCCGGGGAGGTGCACATAGGCCCACACCTACATTGCATTGCATTAAATGTTAGCACATAAGCATTTAGAGAATTCATATAGTAATTGCATAAATCATTCTAGGGCTCTGAGCCGTACCTGGAGTAGCGGGGAGAACCCACCGAGCATCGTGCGTCGGCTCGTGGAACTGAGGGTGTCGAACAGGAACGCAAGGACTGCCACTCCCCACGCGTACTCCCCAACCCGGTCAACCTCCTCGAGCAGTGGTAGCAGGCAGCAGCTGACGACGTCTCCCCGAGTGGTGAAGAGCAGCCTCCCGAAAAGCAGCATCAAGAACCTCCTCGGCACCCTGTCTGCCTCCGATCCCGCTGCGGCTGCTACCCATGGTCGTGCCCAGTCTGTCAGTCTCTGGAGATGCTGCTCCGGTAGCTCTCTAGTCATGATCCCGACTCCTCGTAGTCTGAGACTCTCCTGCAGCCTCGCCCTCGGC
Source organism: Amorphophallus konjac (assembly GCA_022559845.1). Classification (NCBI taxonomy): domain Eukaryota; kingdom Viridiplantae; phylum Streptophyta; class Magnoliopsida; order Alismatales; family Araceae; genus Amorphophallus; species Amorphophallus konjac. Next base: position 159,964,847 of record CM040121.1, read on the forward strand.
AGCGTCGTCGACAGCGGTCTCAGCAACTCCAAGCCCAACAGCCTCTGGGCTAGCTCTCGGTAGTCGGGGAAAGTCCTCCCGCTAATCGGCGCCCCGTGCATGCGCAGGCCGGTGATGCGTGCAACATCCTCCAACGTCAGGACCATGTGGCCCCACCGGAAGAGGAATGTGCGGCTCACCGAGTCCTACCGATCGTGCAAGGTGCAGAGTAGCACGGTGTCAAGCCGCGTGACCTCCACGGCAAGGAACTCGCCAAACCCCATGGCTGCCAGCTTCTCCCGCTGGAAGCCCGGCAGCGCGAGGTACATTGCCCAGACTTGGAGCCATGAGATCCGGGTCCTGCGCTTGCCCTGCATGCATTTAAAATATTTGCATTAGTCATACATTTCATAATAAATCATGCATCACAATAAATAAATAAAAAATGTAAAAAAAATGTCCATTTTTGTCATGTTAACAGTCCCATCTGGGGCCGTTTATATTCCCATAACGGTCTATTTCCAAACTCTTAAGCACCTTCCCTGAACTGAAGCTGAATGGTCATCCATTAACCGCTTTGATTAGTGAACGGTCCATTGGGGACCGTTCATTCATCTAGATGACCCAATGGGGACCGTTAGTTCCTTAGGGCCTATCCTAATAACGGCAACTCTCTAGCCACTTATGTTACCAATGGTCCCCATCTGACCATTTGGCATGCCCTTAATCCCTCGTTGATCTGAGTCTACGCGGTCAAAACAATGACCGTTTGCTTACTGGGCGGCCTGTTGGAGATCGATTGGTTCTCAACGTTTCAGCTTCTGGACGGTCCGGAGTGGACCGTCAATGTTCTCAACGGTCTTCTTTAGACCTTTTTAACCTGACTGGTGGGTTCCCTCGGAACGGCCACCCATGGACCGTTCTAGGCCAAGACGATTCTATGAGAACCGTGTAGTTTGATTAAGCGGTCACTGTTGAACCGCGCCGTGCCCGACGGCATTCCACCCTCTTCCCCACCTTGGTTGATGGCCTGAATGGCCTTACAAACGATCATAAGGGGTCGTATGCCCCTTTTCTTCCCATTGGACCCACATGCACGAGTTAAAACAAAGGAATGGGAGAGGTTTTAGGGTTTTTTGGGCTTACCTCAGAGGTACGTATCAGCTTCTCCACTGCCGCCGTGGCCGCCTCCAGCGGTGCTCCGGCATCCTCCTCCCCTCCAGCAACAATCGCCATGCATTCCACCTCGGCCGATGACGGTGGCGGTACATCTTCTTCGGTCGTGGGCGGTGGTGCCATCACTTCTTCCGGCGGGTTCAATGGCGGCGACGCGGTGTTCTCTCTGGCCCTCTGACGGATGAGGCGCTTCAGAGCCTGCCTCTTGAAGCACATAAGGGGGTGGGAAGGCAAAGGGAATGGGGTGGAGAAGGTTTGAGAGTGTGGGAGAACGAGGTTTGAAATGGGAGGGGGGTGGTCTCCGTCGGTTACGGTGAGAAGAAATGAGGGAGGAAATGAGGAAGACGATGGAGGCGTCAGTTTATTTTTTTGAAACTGACGATCTAAAGGCGGTCTATCGATAGACCGTTTATCATATGGGCGGTCCTTAAAAGACCGTTTGTATGTACTGCCCCACTGTCATTAAGCGATCGTTCTTTGACCGTTAATTCTTTGGGCGATCTTCCATAGGGCCGTGTGTGTGTGCTATGATTGCAGTTCAAATTCTCACTGCCTGAGCGGTCTTCTTTGAACCGTTAGTCTCCTCAGCGATCATCGATGGACCGTTTTTGTGCTGAAATGATAGATGATGCTTTTAAGCCATATTTTTACTGCATTGTGTGCTTAATTAATAAAGTCTTTTGTGCTCAAGTGACTTATTTCATGATATATCATTGCAAAATCCTGTTCATGACTCTTTTATAGCGTCACTCCATTTTCACTTCCGACAGGTAAGTGAGGTAAGTATTTCGATCCATGTATCCCTTAATGCATTACTATATGGTATTTATGCTATACTATCTCAAGAACCGGCTGGTCATTCACGTGTTCCAGGATCTGACGTTCCCCTATAACAAAAATGATGATGATCTACGTGCATGCGTTTAATCATCGGATAGGCCATTAGGTTGAGAAAATTGGGGGACGACGGTTCTCTCTCGCACGCTGTGGTTGCGGATAGTATCCTGACCCTAGTTGTTTCAATCTAGCAATATTATTCTTGAGTATTTTTTATTTTATGGCCTTCTTTGCATTTGTTTTGATGATTTCTTTTATTTTAAGCCCAGCATGCATCATATGCATCTTTCGAGCATTCATGTCCCATGGTCTGTCTGAAAGTGTCTCATTAGTAATGGATGCTTGTGCGTTCATGATTTTTTTTGGGTAAGAGGAATAATTTCACTCAGAGTTGGAAGGTTCTCTCTGGTCTGTTCACCTGGCTTGATTGACTGAGGGTCCCGTCTGGAGTTTTTTTTTGTCTGCTTCTTTACTTTTTGTGGCTGCTTATTCCCTCATTGGTTGTGGATTGTGTCCCCTGATGAGGTTGCTCATTTTCTCCTGATGTTTTATTTAGTTAGTTTCTCCAGACCGGTGTCGTGTTAGTTCGATCATTCCTTGTGTTTGGTTTAGAGTTTTTCGGAAGATTTCTATCGCTCATTAGCGAGAAAACGGGTGTCTTTTACCTTAACGCCCATTTTTCAGTCCGCTTCGCTTCATTTCCGCTTCATCTCCATGTTCCATTTCGCTTTCGCTTCACCTCCGCTCGCTCCCCTGCAAAGAGGACGTTAAGGAGGGGCATCTGTTGACACCCATTTTTTGCTTTTGAGTTGAGTCATTCTTCTTACCGCTATTTGTGATGTCTCGAATTATCCATTACTCATTGGGCCATCTTCAGGAATATGTCTTTGGGCTTATTTTATGGTTACTTCCTCCCTGGCTAGGTTTGCTCTTGTGTTTGGGCTTAGTGGGCCTTCATTTCACTCGATCTTTGGGGTAAATGGGCTTATTTATCACATTTCTTTAAACTTCCATCGCCCAGCCTAGACGCGGTCTAGCGATGGACCGTGTAGTTATCCGGGCGGTCTATTGGAAGACCGTTTGGTTGAACTAACGTCAACCTTAGTCTAATTAGCATCGACCTTACTCCGCACTAGCGTCGACCTCACCTTTTTGGCGTCGACCTTCATTTATTAAGTGGTCCAACGATAGACCGTTTAGTGAATAGGCGGTTCATTAAAAGACCGTTTGGACATGGTCTTTAGATAAATAGGCATATTTATCTTTCTATATTCATTTTCCATCGACATCCTTATAGACGGTCTTTCATTAGACTGTTTAAAATAGTCGGGCGGTTCATCATTAGACCGTTTATTGGCCAGAGTCCTAAAGGGGGTGATTTTTCAGATAATTATCTATTTATCCTATTTTATTGATTTATCACCGACACCTGGCATGCGGTCTGGCAGTGGGCCGTGTGGCTTTTGGAGCGGTCTGGCAGTAGACCATTTTTTATCCTGAGAGTCCTATGCTGTATCAATCAGTCTGTTCTCTGGGATAAATGGCTTATTTATCTTATTTTTTTATTTTTTTTATTTACCACCGACACCCATAGGCGGTCTAGTAATGGACCGTGAATGAGTGTGGGCGGCCCATCGATCGACCGCGTATACGGTCGAGATCCCTGGGCTGGTTGGTTTTTCTCTCTCTGTTCGTGGTTGAATGAGCTGCTTCTTCCTCGATTTTCTCTGTGGATTCTCAACCAAATTCGATGCCGTTTGATCCTAGTGAAAGCTGGGAGTATTATCTTCGATTTATCCTTCAGAATCTCGGCCTAATTATCACTGGAAAATCCTCAAATTTGAGTGAACTTTTTGGGGTCTATAAATAGTACTCTTGGTCCAAGCTTGAAAAGGGGGAGATCCAGCGTTCGCGTCGAAGTGCTGTCGGATTCTTGAGCGGATCTCAGTCAGGGAGGAAGGCTCTCTACATCCATTTGAGCCTTCGATTCAGGGAGTAGTAGTTTTTTTTTTGGCATTTTGGTCTAGGTGTTTGGTCATTTATCCATTGTTGCATGCTCCTTTCCTTCACTTTTTCTTCATATTTTCATTGGCATTCTCATTTTCTCACCCCTCCTATTGTTTTCCACGCCCCCTAGGGGTTAAAAAACCAACCCCCATGTATCCCCCATTCCATTATGTGCTTAGTTTTCCATTCATTCTTATAGATACTACACTTAACCAAACTAATTTGGGTTGTGTTTTTGGTTATTTAATGTGTTTTGCAGGTCAGCAGAAACTTTAGCACGAGGCCCATCCCCTCTGGCCGGCCGGAAGGGGTGGAGGATCAAGTCCCTTGGTTCAAACTCTGGAGGCTCTACGCGGTCTGTCTTCATCCGTCTTCAGTTGTGAATGGTCCCCCACGGACCGTCCATCTCCTGTTCACGGCCGACCTCAAACCGTCTAGGCTCCAACCGACCATTTGTCCCGCGTTCCTTTGCAGCGCTGTACACAGCCTATCGATCGGCCGTTTGCGTACTTAGGTGGTCTCCAGAGGGCCGTGTTCGACCTGTTCCAGCGCTACATCACTGGCGAGTGTCTTCACTCTTTTTTCCCTTTCCACGATATGTGGTACTCTCTTCTTGTGCAATGTATCTTGGTGGCGATCACAGCGTTATTTTGTGTGTGAGTAGTTCTTAGTTGCCTTTTTCCCCTTTTAGCTCATCCATCATTTTCATATTTACTTTTGAGCATAAGGGAGGGAAAGAAAAAACTTGTCTACACATGCCAGATGGAACATAGCTCCTGAAAAACTCAAACAGATGGTGGTCCAGTGGGAACCCCGTCGGATAGCCTCCGCTGCGGTCGTAGGTGTAGATGCTGCCCGCCTCTGAGATCAAGGCCAACTCCACGGCCCCAACTCCTCTCGCCCGCTCGCCAACGGGGCCCTCAGCTATCGTCGTGTGCCCCACGTCGAGCTGATCCACGCCAACTGTAGTGATGACCGACGGGCCCAAGGGAGGCATGGGCCGCTCAATCCTCCTCACCCAGTGATCCTCCTTCCGGGCGACACGCCTCGGAACCCGCTCATCTCTGCCAAATCGTGCCATAGCTACAAGACAAAGCACACAGAAATGGTCAGCACACCAGAAAGTTAATATACACAATGCAACAAAACAAAGGCATATGAAGTGTCAAAATACAACTACAACAACCCAGAATAAGGAGCTCACGGGCCGTACGCCCTCGTCTCCTCCTCCGACGCACACCCCGTTGTTGACACCCGTTTTATGACCAATGAGTTGGGTCATCTCCTTATCTATTTTTATGATGTCCCGAGTTGTTCACCGCTTATTGGGTTGTTTTTGGTCATCTTTTTGGGCTTATTTCATGGGTTATTCTCCTTGGTTGGGCCTGGTTCCTTTGATTTCTCGACATTTGAGCTTATTGGGCCTGGATAAGGGCTAATAAGGATTTTTGTTGGAGATTAACTTGGAGATTTATTAGCCTTTATCTCTTTTGCCATGTCTACTAGCCTTGCGGTCTATCGTACGACCGTTTGGTAAGCGTTGAGATTAACAGGAACGCCAAAGCAGCAGTGCCCCAGGCATACTCTCCACCTCCGTCCAGGTCCCGCAGCAATGGGAGGAGCCTGCAGCTCACTCCGTCCGCCCTCGTCGCGAAGAGTAACTTCCCGAACAGCAATATCAGGAAGCGACAAAGGGTGACGTCCTCCTCTAGTCCCGGTCCAGTGGTCACTCTCTCTTGAGCTCTGTCTATCAGCCTCCCGAGGTGCTCCTCAGGCACCTCTCCTACGGCTATCGCCGCTCCCCTCAACCCCAGGCTCTCCTGGAGCGTCGCTCGTGCCAGCATCGATGAGTGGCGTCCCCGTCTCATCAGCTCCAAATCCAATAGCTCCCTCGCCAACTCTCGGTAGTCGGCGTGTGTGGTCCTTGTCACCGGTGCTCCGTGCACTCTCAGTCTGGTGATCCTCACTACATCCTCGAGCGTCGGGATCATATGACCCCACGGTAACAGAAATGCCCGGCTGATCGGATCCCATCTCTCATGCAGAGTATGCAGCAGCGCGGTATCAATCCTCATTGTGAACGTGTCACATAGACATTTTAAAGAGATGAAAAAGGTTTAAAATGGAAATAGGGAGAAATGTGCTGAAATATGTGGGGTATGAAGGAAAAGAGGATGAGCATGAGATGCTCTATGGAGGGTGATCGCCAGAGGGGTTACCTCAAAAGAAGAAGGATGATCGCATGTACCTTGTATTGAGCGGGTGAGATTGGGAGTTCTTCCTTCCTCCTTCTATCGGCCAGCCGATGAAGGGGGTTTATAGCTTGATTATCCTTGCAAACACACAAAATAAACAAAGATATGGATTAGCCAAGTGTGTAGTATCAATGCTCTAAAGATATGAAATCAAACGAATTGGGCATGAACACACCTTGTGTGTTTTAGTTTTAAACCCCTAAGAGGAATAACAAGGTAGGGAATACGTGAATGCTATGATATGCAAGGCAAGATTATAGTATGCGCAAAGATCGTTACTTTCTCTAGCAAGATAGCTAGAAGAAAGGGATGCGTGAAATACTACTACTGACAATAAAAATGCTAAAGGAGGGAATCCTTCTGCTGTGTTTGTAGCAGTAAAGGGAAAACAACAAGGGCCGCAGTGGCTGCAACAGCAGGATGAGGGAATGTTGGATGAAGACACCTCTCGTGGGAGAGAAAACAGAGGAAGGAGCTTTGGAAGAAGATTAACACCGTGAAGTTCCTGCAAAAACAAAACTCTCCCCTCTCTGTAAAAGGGCTCTAACATCGTTCTTAGCTTTCTCTGTTAACCCTCTGCTATTCGCCCTCTTGTTCTCTCGCGCGAGAAGCACATGAAGGTATTTATAGGCCAAAAATCCTTGTATTAATAGGATTAAAACAAGGTAATGAATCCTCAATAAGGAACCCTCTTCCCAATCAAACACAAGGTGCAAAATGGGGAAAGGATCACTACTGGAAAGAAGTAGGTGAAAGGGAGACGGAAATGAAAATGACGACCTAACTAGGGGCGTCAATTGAAATGACGACATTCGCACAGTCGTTAATTCTTGAATTTAATCATAGAAATAAAGGACTTTCCTTATTTAAAATTGTTAAATGACGCCTGTCTGAACGGGCGTTAAATAATCAACGCCCCTCATTAGGACGTCAATTACCTTGAGTTTTATTTTCATTAGAATTCGTTAAATCCAGGAAACAACGACCGTTTGAACAGTCGTTTATTTAAGGAAAATGCCCCTCACTAGGTTGTCAATTAAATGGCGCCCTCCCTCCAAGTGTTAATTTCAATTATTAAAGGAAAAATTACAATAAATAGGGAGAAATTAGAAAAACTTCATATTAAGCTAATATTGAAGTCTACTTTGGGGCGTCACATGGTGACATGAGATTTACTCAATGTAGCATCGATTTTGGCGTGTCTACAGTTGCCCCGCCTTGGCATCTACTATGCAAGTGAGTGAAACGAAATGAAGCGAAAGTGTAACGAGCGGAATGGAGTGAAAATGAACTGATAAGTAGATGCCATGGTGTGATGTGACACGCCTCTAACACTAAACGTTGAAAATCTTTTCAGGATTCTAAATGAAACAGCTTCGGATGATTACAAGAAAGCAATGATCAGCTGGATGAAGGGACTAATCTTAAAGAACAAAATGTGCGCGAGGGCACGGAAGGAAAGACACCATTGGAGAGCGATTACCAGCCAATGTGGACGTGCTACAACCAAGGTGGATTTGTAGAAAATAAAGTGAATTGAGATAAAGAACCAGCGAATGAATGCTTTTCAAGGAACCAGCCTGAGCGGCTTCAAGGAGAATAAAGTACTTGATTTGGAATGGAATATCTCATGTCAACTCCATTAAAAGCGGGTGGCCATCATTATTGGCGTAATATGAGGATTTTCATCATTAGAGCTCAAAGTCCTACATGATGCATGCTGGGCTAAAAGAAAAATTAAAACAAATTAAAATATAAAATAATCAAGGATAATATTGCTAAACCATCGAGATTTGGTCAAGAATCCAGATCTCTAAGCTGACACTAAGCCGAAGCCCGTTTATCCACGTATCAACTCAGAAAGTGGAACCGTCGTCCCAAACCTTAAATGACTCAACGGCCTATCCGTGTAATCAAAACTCCCCTGGAATTATCACTATTTTTATTGGAGGGGAACTCAAATTCCAGGTTCATCAGAACTACAAGGTCTTTGATATGCTATAATAGCATAGATATCATATAGTAACAATGCTTACAGGGGAGATACAAAGATGGAATGATGTTACCAGCGGAAGAAATCCAATCATTAGCATGCGCTTCTCTGCGCTCAAAAATCATTAGCTCATAAAAGATCGTTAGCTCAATAAAGCTCAAAAATATGATCATAAGTGCATGACATAAGCAATTTCATCCAGATATAATAGCACTTAAGTTCATGAATAATCATAATGCTGCAAGCAATTCAAAAGTGTAAGCTCAAGAAGTGACGGCCCTGCATAGAGGCGTCATAATGATAAATGACGACAGACATGAGGGCGTTGATTACATTCACTATTAGTCTTCGAATCGGACTGCAAATGACGCTCGTACAAGAGGCGCTAAATAAATGACGACACTGAGAATGTCGTTAATCAAATAAATGACGCCAACGTATATGTCGTCAATTAATAGTAAACAACTATGCTCCGTTTCCTGCTCGAAAATAGAACTCTAGTGGCTCGTTCGAATTATTCTCAAACCGTGATTGCCCTGAACGGCTAGCCAAAGTGTTCGAAGATTATAAAAGGAACTCAACTTCTGCTGCATATCAAACGCCTGAGAGCTGCAACCGAGAGTACTGAAGATTAATCAAAGAAGAACAACAGCCACTTGCTTTCAAAAGAAACGATGAACAAGATGTTACAGAACCCTTCAAAGAAGCCTAGGATGAGCTTTCCTAGGATATCTGAAGTTGCTGGTCACATTAGCGGGAGGATTGCTAAGGGCCAGGTAAATTTTTGTTTTATTTAAAAGCTTTTATTTCAGTCTTCCTCTTCTTTTCTTCAAAAACTCTGATTGCATTCTCTTCTCTTCTTCTCTTCTTTTTATGCTTTTCAGGATTACCCAAATGTACCGGGACCAAGGAGGTTCTTAAAGATCAAATGGCTCCCCTTACTCCTCTCTAAACTCTCTTTAGATATGAGGTCTTTTCTTAGTATATGGCACCTACTTGGCCTTGTAACCCATGCTACCCACTATGAGGATATCCACCTAGATTGGGCCTCCATAGGAGCACTAATATAATTATGGCATCCAATAACTCATACCTTCCTCTTTCCCACTTTCGAAGCCACCATTCTTCTAGAGGAAGCAGAGATGCTCCTTGGATTAAAAAAGATGAAAGAAGGGGAAGAAGCAAAGATGGCTAGCTTGACTAGACCAATGAGTGCCCATGATATGCTTACAAGCCTTGTACAAAGCCCAAACTTGGTGAACCAAATCAAAGCCCACAAAGGAATCAATCTTTTGAAATTAGCTTCATGGGTATACAAGAACATGGACAAAGCCCAAGAGGAGGAAGACTTGTTGGAGAGAGTGATGAAGGGATTTGTTGTATGCATGGTTGGAGCTCTCCTCTTCCCTTCAATAGAAGACCACCTAGAAGAATGTCACTTAAGCACCATAGCTAGCATATGGGAAGGAAAAAGAATAGGACCGGCGGTACTAGCCAACCTATATAATGGACTCACTTCGGCTTCCTTGGGGCGGCCTCTCTATGGGTCAATGCTACTCCTTTCTTGTTGGGTGGACCTCCACCTAAAATTTGACCCATGCCAAGAAACACAACCGGCCTCAAAAATCTTCTCTAAAAGCCCTCTTCGGTATATGACGGATTCTCTAGGCCTATGTGAGAGGGTGACTAATCGGGTGCCAAAGCTCAAGAAAAGAAACGAATGGAGGAACTACTTCAAGACCATGCCCAAGAGCGGCTTTACTTGCACACCGGGGTTTCTCAAGACCCAAGAGCTTCACACAAGACTTTCCACCGGCATAGAGCTTTGACTGATCGGCGGGAGCGACTTCCTCCTCTACAATGCTCACCAGTGCTTCCCACAACTTGGATTACCTCGGCACACTTTTGAAGAACCTTCTCATCTTCCACCACTTAAGAGGAAAGAATTAGGCTCAAGTGGAGATCAAGAAGAAGTCAAAACAATCATGGCTCAATGGAAGGTTGGACTTCTCCATAGGTCCAAGACACATGTTGAAGAAGAAGAGAACAAATGCAAATCTTATGTAATAGCACTTAGGAAAATAAGGCCCACTGTGGGTCATTGAATGTAACAATGATTTTCATTAAATGAAATAAAAGGATTTTTCCTTTAATTGAGCCAAAATAACATGTTACATGATTCTGTCTTCCAATTCAATGATTTTGTCTAACAAAACTAAGCCTCGGATTCTCTGTTATGAGACGCGCCTCCAGGCGTGGTGTCAATTCCTCAACCAGCGCCTTACCACATGTCGTCAATCAATTTTCTTAAAAATAAATAAACCATGATTGACGCTTATTCGGACAGGCGTCTATTAATTCGCGCCCCAAGGTAAGGCGTTAATTGCTTTAAATTCCTTAAAATATTTTCAAAATAATTCCTCAATTTCATAGAAATAACGCCTCCATTCATGTCGTACCTTAACAAACTGACGCCTGCTCGCGATGTCGTCAATTCTCAAACAGTAATCATAACTTCCAATCACGTCAATCAACTTCCCATTAATACGCCTGACGACGGTTATGAGTTCCCATGCAAACGTAAATGACGCCTAGCCTCGGGTCGTCAAATCCAAAAACCACGCCTCAGCCCAGACCGTCAATTAATATAACGACGACAGACCTCAGGGCGTCAATTCTTTTCGAACGTTAAACCCTATTTCCCTCCTTTCTTCTCTTTGCTTCGTCTTATTTCTTTCCTTTTCCCCCCCTTTCTCAAACCCTAACCAAGCCCCCCATCTCCGTCTCTCCTCCATCTCTCTCTCTATTCTCTCTACTCTGAACCGATGGCAGGCGGCGCACACAAGCGGTAGAGGGTCACCGCCCCCGACGTCGTGGACCTCGACGAGCACGCCGTGGAGGAGGAGGCTCCCGCGGCAGAGCACGGCGAAGAAGAAGAAGCGGCCAACGAAGAAGAAAGAGGAGATGATAGGAACGATGGAGAAGAAGAAGATGAAGACGATGGCGAGGATGAAGAAGATGACGAGGAAGATGACAATGGTGAGGACGAAGAAGAAGAAGGAGGAGGAGGAGGAGATGAAGATGAACAACCGGTGGTGGCGGTGGCGCCCCCTCGCCAACCACGGCGGCCACGGCAACCCCGGTAGCCACTCCGGGGAGGACTTCTAACACCCGAACGAAGCAAGGTAGGTGCCCTAACCCAAGCCCTCATTTCAATTAATTTTTATTTTTTTTCTCAATTTTCCATAGCCCTCGGTGAAGGGAAGAAATGGTGACACACAGTCAAATGACGCCCCAGTGGGTGCCGTCAATTGAAACAACGACCCTCACTAGGTCGTCAATTAAAATTATTTTTATTTTTTTGAAAAAAGATAATTTATGAAACCACGCCCTACAGCATGTCGTCATTTAAAATATCATGTTTATTTATCATTTTCTGTTAATTTCCATGCCATTTCTTTTATTTTTTTATATATGTCTCTGTTGTATTTTTATTTCGCATGCTGTTATATTTTTAAACACCTCAGAAAACGCCCCCCACCGTTAAACAACGACCAAGGGGTGGTCGTCAATTAAAAATCAGAATTATTTTTATTCAGGACAGAAAATTACCTCCAAAATAGTGCCCCCCATAGGGGCATCACTTAAAAAAAATGCGACCCAGGGTTGGTCGTCAATTGAAATTACACGTAAAATCACCAGAAGTGTATTTTGAAATAACGCCTCCCTCAGGGGCGTCAATTGAATAAGTCACGACCTAGGATGGGTCGTCAATTCAAACAGAGAACAAAATGCAACAACAAATGACTACCCTCGTAAGAAACTTACATATACTCAAGTGAAAATGTTCTTTTGTTGTTTTGCAAGGATTGATGAGGACTCGGATTTCCTGGGTCCAACTTCGAGCAGCTTACTACGGGCTTCCAGACTTTCAGAGGGATAGGGTAGATGCCATGGGGTTCGGACCCTTCCTTAGCATAGAGCCTATGAGACCTGACCTACTCCTGATCCAGGTGCTCAGGGAGAGATGGGATAGGACTAGCCGGGCATTCCTGATGCCATGGGGTCACATGGTTCCTAGCCTAGAGGATGTTGCTAGGATCACTGGGTTGAGGGTGGACGGCGAGGCTGTGAGCGGGATCACCCTACCTGACTATAGCGAGTTGACACAGAGGCTGCTAGGGTTAGAGATAGTCTACGAGACGCCGAGTGAGTGTAGGAACATCTAGCGCACCGATCTTACCATTGCTATAGGGTTGGGTGATTCTAGGCAGAGGTCGAGGGAGTCTCTAGAGCAGTTCTCACAGAGGTTGATTGATGGGGCTAGGGCCGCCTATTGCCAGGACCCGACAGAGAGAGAGAGAGAGCAGATCGAGATTTGAGGAGGCTTCTATTCCTGATGCTCGAGAGGTTATTACTCGGCACGAAGGGTGACATCATCAACTGCCGATTCTTAGGGATCCTCGAGGACTTAGAGGGCGTCGACAGATACGCTTGGGGAGCAGCGTTGCTGGCACACTTGATGGCCGACTTGTCCACAGGGACAGGTCGAGAGATGACTGTCAGCGGCTTCTCACCTTTTCTTCAGGTATGCATTTTTCTTTCTTTTTCCTCTCTTTTCTTTAATGTATGTGAATGCTTTACTAATGCAATGCATGGATGCAGATATGGAGCCACCTATACATGCCGATGGGGCATGTCGACCCTCAACCCAGAGATGAGGGATCCTTCCCTCTAGCACGGAGTTGGCTAACTGTCGTGACAGGAGCGCCACTCACCTACGAGTTGCGAGTTCTACGGAGGGAGTTCCGTGACTACCCTACCTCACTGGTATGCATGCTAAATATGATGCAAAATTTTTTGCTTTATGAAATGATGATGGGATATGATGATGCATGTTTGTGAATGCAGGTGGTGTGGAGACCCTACGAGGGGATGACCGATGAGGGCCAACCCTAGGTCGTAGCAGGCCGACCTCGCTTTGGGCATGAGCTTTGGGTTCATTGCCTAAATGAGATTGAGCCGTTACGGCTTAGGCTGGTGATGAGGACCTTGGCCTACACCAGGAGTGGGTCGAGGTAGGAGAGCCCCGGGGGATAGGCAAGAAGACACGCGGTCGCACGAAGGCGATCGACTAGAGAGTCCGGTATCCTGACCAGTATGCCGACTGGCAGCGTGGCGGGACCCGAGTTACATCCCAGGCGGTCGACAGCTCTGAGTACCTCTGACGCTACTGGGAGGTTTATGCCGGCCGACCCCAGATGAGGGTCTTAGGGGTATGTATGCATGCACTTTCTTTTTAATTAATTACAAATGTTATATATCTATTGTGTGACTGATGTGTATGATGAATGCAGGATGCACGGGACATAGCGGCGATGGACATGCAAGCCCATCTTCACAGCTCAGAGGCCCAGCTGGCTACCACACGTGTAGACCTACAGACCCTGGTGAGTGTTTAAATTATCTATATGCAAATGATTTTCAGAATTATTGATGATTAGCCACTGACAATCTCAATGAATGCAGCGTGTCCAGCAAGGAGCGACGATGAGAGAGACGGGAGGAGCCTCCAGCTCGAGGGGGCCTAGTGCAGAGACGACTGCATTAGCAGTGCAGCTGACTGGAGCAATGGCACGGGCCGAGGCAGCAGAGCGCGACCTCGCCACATGGGTAAACTTTAAACTCAAACTCAGATTTGCATTTGATTACAAGTTATTATATGTTGATGAAAATTTGTGTTTTACAGACTGAGGAGCTCCGAGCCTCGCTTACCTGCATCGAGGCAGGATAGCGCGTGATGGCTACCCGGGTGAGTTAATAAGAATTTTATTTTAGTTGCTTATTTCATGAATTATTGAATTAAATGTGTAACTGATGATTCATTTAATTGGTTGCAGACCTCTGAGTTACAGGCTGCACTAGCTGGGACGAAGCTGGCCATTCGTGAGCAGCGAGTCACGGAGCTCGAGAGGGCCTTGAGGTGGCGAGAGGAGCTACCTCAGGACGTGGCAGAGCTGAGAGTCACCCTTGAGATGGAGCGCAGGGAGCGTGCCCGGGAGCGAGAGGAGTGCCTGGAAGAGCGGACTCGTGACCGTGAGCAGAAGGCAGCACACGAGCGGGAGCTTGCAGACTTGAGGACCCAGCTAGCCGTCACTCAGGAGCAGCTACGGTTGACCGAGGAGTGGTTACAGCGAGGCCGGGAGCGAGTGAGAGCAGCGGGGTACGCGTTTACCAGTTCTACCTTTGTACCGGGTTCCTCTCTTCGGCAGAGGAGCGAGGCAGAGGAGAAGGCTCAAGCTCCAGTTACTTCTCGGGGGTCCATGCCCCCTCCACGAGCGCCTCGTCGGGACGACGATAGTGAGGTAGAGAGTAGGAGAGAGGAGGGTGGAGGCGAGAGTTGAGAGAGACTTACTTGTACCCCTCCACCCTCATACTTGTACTCAGATATACATTGATATATATATGAAATTGAAATTTTTTGTCCTGAGTTATTTCGAGCATTTGTGGACTTGTGTACTTGCCTTTGCTTTCACTTTTCTTTTCGTTATTGTTCGTTCTTGCCCGTTCTTGCCCTGTGCCTGTAGTTCATACTTAAACAAACAGACTAATCCATCTATCCAGCTTGGCCCCTTGCTTAATAAGCAAGGGGTTGTCTCTTCTTTGACCTTGTTGACGGGTCAAGGGGCCAAGCCTCTAATTAATAAAGGTAGATAATAAAAATATATAAGGAAATACAGCATGCAAGCAAGCAGATGTCAACTTAAAATAAAAGATGTCCACACAAAGATGCAATCAAGCATATGAGATGGGAAGCAGCAGTAGGCTTGATATTATTATTATTTTTAATCATATTTTAAAAAAAATGACGCCCTCACAAACGGGCGCTGATTGTGAAATTGACGCCGATGTGGGAGGCGTTTATTTAGAAAATCATTTTTTTATCTTTATCATGAAAAATGACGACATAGACAAAGCCGTGAATTTATTAAATGACGCCCCTTGAAAGGGCGTGAATTAAAAGATCATTTTTATTTTATGTTTATGATCTTTTTTTTATTTTTGAAAATGATGACTTTAGAGGAGTCGTGGCGCATGAAAATGATGCATTCCCAGAGGGCGCTATTTCAAGAAAAACAATTTTTTTCTTTTCTTTTGATGGTACTTGGCACAGCATAAGGGCCTTAAACCTTACACAATCACCATCTTGAATTCATTAATCTTTCTTAAAAGCTTAACAAGGGGTCAACGTGCTTAAATACTTATGCTTTTACTCATGTTCTCTCGCGGCCCATCCTTCTTAGTCGGTCTTCGCCATGCTTTGAGCTTATAACCCACCATGGAGGAAGAAGGGAAGAATAAGTTGAGGAAGATCACGGGAGATTTTCGAGAACGGGAAACTTTCCTCCCCTGCCCTAATGTCGGTTGGGATTCGATCTTCGGCTTAGAAAAATTTTGTTGCTCTTTTTGCCCTTATTCATACATGCTTACGACCAGGGTTTTCCCTGCAGGGACTTTGCCCTCTTGACATGCTTTTTTGTAACTTTTCTTTTCCTTTTCTTCTTTTATTTTAGATAGAAACCTAATTGTACTTGGGCTTTAAGCATTTTGTTCCCTTTTGGGCCCTGACTTCCACCTACTAGGACGGCGGACAGGTTTGGTTAGTATTCCTTGACTCGTACTTCCTCTCGTGAGCCGAAGAGGAGAGAATAAGTAAGGTTCGTACACTCTTAATTTGGGTCTGACTTTCCTCAAATTCTGGGCCGCTCGAGTTTAAAAGTAAAGCGTGTAGTGTGTGCGGGAGTTGACCCCAAAGTTAAACCATCAAGACTGAATAATGAAGTAAGGATTTTGATTTTCGGGCTCGCGGCCTATGTACCGTACTAGCCTGCAAATTTTTGATTTTTTCCTTTTTTTATTTTTTTTAATTTTTGTTTTCTTTTGTTTTCTTTTGTTTTCTTTTTTTTTCTTTTCGTCTCTTTTTCTTTTCTTTCTTTTTTTTTTCTTCTTTTTAGGGGTAGTATTTCTTCAAGTAAAGACAATTCCAGGGGTGAGCCAGCTCTTCACCTTCAGCATTAATTAATTTGTAAGCGTTGTCATGATAAACATCTTTTATGATGAAGGGCCCTTCCCAGTTAGGTTGAAATTTTGAACGAGGCCCTCCGGGTTTCACGAAGATTCTTTTAATTACCATTTCACCGATTTTGAATTTTCTCTCAATTACTTTCTTTTGGTAAAAACGTGAAAGCCTGTTTTGATAAATACGTGCATGCTCGGCGGCGGCCAAACGCTTCTCATCTAGGAGTTCCAATTGAGCAAGGAGAGATTCACGACGCTCATCAATGGGGAGCTCCTTGTCCAATTGTACTCGTAGAGAAGGGATAATAATCTCGTAAGGGACTACCGCCTCCATTCCATAAGTAAGGGCGAAAGGGGTTTGCCCAATAGGGGTACGAATAGAAGTGCGATAGGCCCAAAGAGCTTCAACCAGTTTTTCTAGCCAATCCATAAATTTATTAGCCTCACATGTTTTCTTAATAATCTTGATCAAAGTTTTGTTAGTTGCATCTGCTTGTCCATTGCCCTACGGATAATAAGGAGATGAATGATGTAATGTAATGTTATACCTGTTGCATAGGTCTTGAAGCTCCTGAGAGATGAATTGTGGCCCATTGTCGGTGACGATGGTACTCGAAATGCCGAACCTTGCGATGATGTTCTTCATTATAAATTTGCAGACGGTTGACGCTTTTATCTCCACGTAAGCTTCCGCTTCCGCCCACTTGGTGAAGTACTCCGTGGCCGTGAGTATAAATGACTTTGGTTTTGTGAGGAGGTTCGGATCACCAAGGGGTCCAATGATATCGAAAGCCCATATGGAGAAAGGCCATGGGGAAGACATAGGATGGAGTGAGGAAGCAGGGGAATAAATTTTGTCGGTGTGCAGTTGGCACTTGACACACCTTCGGACATAGATAGAGCAATCCTCTTCTAGAGTGGGCCAATAGAAACCTAGCCTAAGGATCTTCTTAGCAAGCATCTGGCTGTTGACGTGACCACCACACACTCCTGAATGTGCCTCTTCCACGACTTTCCAAGATTCATCATCATCTAGGCACCTTAATAAAATACCGGTGAGACCTCTTCTATAGAGCACACCTCCAATCATGGTGTATCACTGAGCAACTCTTCGAATGGCTTTCTTTTCTTCAGTCGTGGCCTCCTCAGGACAGGATTGATCCTGGCAATACTTAGCAATCTCATAATACCACGGCTTTTCTTCATCGTCCAATTCTTCCTCTAAATCCAACAGCATGATCTCCTTATTCTCAATGATTCCACCTTGATTAACCTTCCTAAGCACCTCCTCCTTAACACTAAGGAAAGCTAGATCCTGAATAGCGAGAGTGAGCCACTTGTGAATAATGATAGAATGGAAATCCCTTTTGGGAAGGAAAACCAAAGAAGATGCAAGAGAAGCGAGAGCATCAGCTAAAATGTTTTGATCACGAGGAACATGGACGAAGATTAATTTGGTGAAAAGCTTGGTATAATCAGAAGTCAATTCCTGATAGGGTTTGAGTTTAGGATTGAGCGTACGGCACTTGGTGAGCACTTGG
The DNA here is from genome assembly GCA_022559845.1 of Amorphophallus konjac. Classification (NCBI taxonomy): domain Eukaryota; kingdom Viridiplantae; phylum Streptophyta; class Magnoliopsida; order Alismatales; family Araceae; genus Amorphophallus; species Amorphophallus konjac. Next base: position 159,982,714 of record CM040121.1, read on the forward strand.
CGAAGAATAAGCTGACTATCACATACAATCTACAATTGGGTAACACCGAATTGATGAGCGGCCTGCAGACCGACCAGAAGAGCCTCATACTCAACTATATTATTTGTAACTGGAAATGCAAGCTGAGAGGCAAGCAGAATAGTGATACCCTCGGGTGATAGAAGAATAATGTCAATCCCTTTTCCTTTTGAATTCAAAGCTCCATCAAAATGTAACGTCCACATAGAATCAGATTGATTGATGGACATTAGTTCATCATCTGGAAACGCTGAGCAAATAGGGTCAAATCTAGGGAGAGGGTGATGAGTAAGATGTTCTGCTATGACATAGCCTTTAATCACTTTTTTCTGAATGTAGATAATATCGAATTGAGAAAGGAAGCTTTGCCATCGTGCTAATCGGTCGGTGAGAACGGATTTTTCAAGAAGAAACTTGATTAGATTTATACGGGCAATGAGATGAACTTCGCGAGCTAAGAAATAATACTTAAGTTTCTGAACTACCCAGACTAAAGCAGCACAAGTCTTCTCTATGGCTGAGTACCTCTGTTCACAGGGGTTAAGAAGCTTTGACAAATAGTAGGCTGCCCTTTCCTTTCCTCCTTCGTCAACTTGGGCTAGAATAGCGCCTATAGAGTCATCCAGGACGAAAATGTAAAGAACAAGCGGCTTGCCTGGAACTGGCGGCCTCAGGACAGGAGGATTTGAGAGATAATCCTTCAATCCGTCAAAAGCTGCCTGACATTTGTCATCCCAATTAAACTTGACTCCCGGCTTAGTAAGCTCGTAGAACGGCCTACATCTTTGTGAATGCTGGGAAAAAAATCGGCGAATAAATTACAATCTCCCGATCAATCCTTGAACTTCTTTCAAATTCCTGGGAGGAGGCATTTCCCTTATGGCCTTCGCCTTGTTGGGATCAATCTCGATACCCCTCTTACTTACGATGAATCCAAGCAACTTCCCAGACGAAACACCAAACACGCACTTCTTGGGATTCATCTTTAGCTGATACTCCCGTGCTCTTTGCAAGACTTTGGTTAGAACCCCGGGATGCTCAATCCTTGTTCTTGATTTCACTACCAGGTCGTCAACGTACACCTCTATATAAATGTGGATCATATCATGAAAAATCGCCATCATAGCCCTTTGATAGGTGGCTCTAGCATTCTTAAGTCCGAAGGGCATGACCACATAGCAATAGGTTCCCCATGGTGTAGTGAACGATGTTTTCTCTTGATCTTCCTCAGCCAGGCGAATATGATTGTAACCTGAAAAGCCATCCATAAAGGAGAGAGTCTCATATCCTGCCGTATTATCAATCAAAACATCAATATGAGGGAGGGGGAAGTCATCTTTAGGACACGCGCGATTGAGGTCCCGAAAGTCTATACAAATCCGCACCTTTCCATCTTTCTTCATGACCAGAACGATGTTAGCCACCCAATTGGGATAGAGGAAAACTCTAACGAATCTAGCCTTATGGAGCTTGTCGACCTCTTCTTTCATTTTTAATGCCATATTAGGGTGGAAACGTCTCAACCGTTGTTTGACCGGAATGGACCCTAGCTTAAGCGTAAGTCGATGTTCAACAAGCGCAGGGTCTACTCCAGGCATATCTTCATAACTCCACGCGAACGTGTCCTTATATTCTTGAAGAACCAAAATAAGCGCCTCCTCTTCGGAGGGCGAAAAATTCTTGCTAATGAGGACAATCCTAGGGTCTTCCTCAGTACCCAAATTTATTTCTTTGGTAGGCTCTTCTACTGAGGCTGATGGCTCATCGAATCTTCTCATGCCACTGGCAAAAGCATCAGCCTCGTCCTCATATTCTTCGTAACCTTCATCCCCCTCTTCAATAGAGTCTTCATCATTCATGATCTCATAAACACCAAAACCCTCATTAAGAACACAAGTATCTTCATATTCTATTTCTGGCAAGATAATCGGATTCTCCAGAAATTCGGGAAGAGCTAAGCATGCCCGACACCTTCTAGCTGTTGTGCCCCTATGGTTTTGATGTCATCAAGCACTATGAGTATGAATTGTTTTGATGTCAGCAAGCACTATGAGCATGATTGATTGATTGATTTGAGAGTGGGCACATTCATCTCATTGCATTATCTGTCTCTGCATCGGTGCAACTCTAGTTCCTGCATAACAAGTGTAGTTTGCATCGATACATTAACTGTTGTTGCACGCCATATAGTCGATGCATGATCTGGTAAATAGACTGCACTGTTAGTTCTCCTTCATACATTGCATCGGTTCAATATCTGCCATATGCACACACTGCATCGATGCATTCGTCAATCGCTTTATTTCGAAGTCGATGCATGTTCATTATGCATACATAGTTAGTACATTCGGTTGTTTCATGCATATACAATGTCTGCACAATCTTTGCTGCTATGTCCATGCGTCATTTAAGCAAGTCTATACATGATGCATTGATTCTTAAATGCTAGGTAGCAAGTCTGTACATTGTCTTATTTCAGGCACGCAAAGTCTGTACATCATCTTGGCGCATGCACGCAAAGTCTGTACATTCTTTGACAGCATGCCTAAGCATTCATCTTCGTTGTGCATACTTTGATAGATGCAAACTGCATTTCACACGTTCAACGTCTGTACATTTTTCAGTGGCATTTGTGCAATCTTTCAAAACAAAGTCTATACACTCTTTACCATGCATTCAAAGTCTATACATTCCATTGCTGATACGAGTGGTTAAGTTCATGCATCATCACTCCAGCAAGTCTGTACATTAGTGTCGCATGCACACAAAGTCCATGCACTCCTTGATGACATGCTTGTGCATTCATCTTCATTGTGCATACTTTGTTAAATGCATTCTGCACTACCCACTAGCAAGTCTATACATGCTTAGTTCAAATCTCAAACCTACTCGATGCATCTTTTTGTTTTTCTGATAATCAAGTCTGATCTGACAGGACTGATGGTCGAGGAAATTAAGAAGGGCACAAGAAGGGAGGATGTGCCAGGATCGTGACACGTGTAAAGCAGTGAGTGAAATGTTGCCACGTGGTCTAGGCTCTAGGGTGGGAATTCGTGGAGGACACACGCCCTATCATCTTACTGCTCTATAAATAAGAAGCTTCTTCCTGAGGAGCAAAGTGATCGAAGCAGGGGAACTTATCTGAAAGAGCAGAAGCAGAGAGAGAGCCTGCACGATCCAGAAGAAGAGAAAGAGAAAGAAAAAGAGAGAGAGAGAGATTAGCAGAGGAAGAAAAAGGAGAGTGAAAAGAGAGATAGAGAGTTCGTGAAAAAGAATAGAGAAGACTTCTTTAAAGATGTGTTATCTGTTGGCTCTTGGATCAGATCCAGACCAACTTGCTCTTTGAGAGCTGTTTTGTGCTTTATCGTATACAGCCTTTTGTTGATGTGTCCTTTCCATATTTTATTTTTCTTTTACCTCTGTTTCAAGCTGTTTGTCAGCGGAGCAAGCTGTGTTGCTCAGCGGGCAGAGGAGGATTCCTTTGGACGGGTTAAGCTGTAGTCCCCAGCGGTTGGCAAAGCTGTAATGCCCAGCGGTCAAGCTGTTAGTCAGTGGTTGTAGGCAAGCTGTAAGGCCCAGCGGTTTAAGCTGTGTATCAGCAGAATCCACACTCTAGTTGGAGTGTGGGGTGGACGTAGGTCTGGAGGACCGAACCACCTTAAAAATCTTCTGTGCAGTGGTTTGATTGTCTATTGTGTTTCGCTAGATGCATGCTTAGGTTCGATGTGTTCTTTCATCTAGTGAGTGGTTTATTCGCACACCACATATTTGATTGGAATTGGGTTTGCACACTAGCACATATAGAGTAGATCAGAAGTTAAGTCTATCTAATCTTTCCATTTCGTTCGAAAAGAGCACCTGTGTCATACAAGGCACTTATTTGTGTTAATTCCGCATCTCTGATTGTTATAGTTTTTAATTGGGAGTAATTTTTTAAGATGGATTCATTCACCCCCCTCTGAACCCATCGCACCAGTCCCAACACTAGCTAATTCTAACAAGAATCTACGGGGAATCTACTTACCCTTGGATCTCTTATGCGAAGCTACGCCATGAGTCTTAAAACTAGAAGAATAAGAGCAACTAGCCTGATCACTAGAATTCGACAAAGATGACGGAGGTGAGGAAAAGATAGGTACAGAAGGGGATACAGATGAAGCCCCTCACCGGAGGGGTAGAGAAGGTCCTCTAATGAAACCTGGAAGAGCGGCCCCTGGGTCGGGACACACTCAGGAAGAAGATAGGAGGTCTCCTCAATGGAGATGAAAGATTGGAAAGTTTAAATTTTGGCATTTTTTTTTCGTTTTCATTTTCAAGAAGAAGGCAATGAGAGGGAGGAATAGGAGGTGGTGTTGAGATTGACAGATTGATGAAAGATTGAGTAAATGATGACCCACGCGGGGGTGTGATGGAGAGTTTAGAGAATTGCTTGAGGAGCGAGGGAGGAATTGGAGGAGAAACTTGAAGTGAATTTGGAGAAAAGGTTATCAAGACCGCGGGCGGTCTAGGGACATCCGAGCAAAATATTTGATTAAACAAACGGACAGCAATCGTTGGATGAATGGATTTAATAGAGAAGAGGCCGGCCCACAGCCTATCTACATTGTAGCCTTCCTCGAACGGCACATCAGGCTCCCCGGTATCTGTGTAATTGCTTAGAAGCTGCCTTTTGTCCGTGATCGCTGCAGGCTTTTCAATTAATTCATGAATCAGTGGCAGCCATTCCGGATCAGTTGGCATAAACAGTCGGCTCAGAGCAATAGTGATATCGTTCATGTCAAACCATCTATACCAGTCACATTCGGGGTCATCCATCTTTCTTCTTTTATCTGGCCGTAAGGACTCCAGGGCTTTATATGTAACTAGCGGGGCTATGTGGCGAGCAAATTTCCGTGCATGTACATCTTGACAATCCATCATGGAAGTGACTAGCGTGGTTCGCTCATCATTATGAGTGCCTCCTTTCATAAAGTGTGTTTGTAGGGTCTATGTAAGAGGCCGCCGATCTGTCTTGAGAGTGGAAGTCATAATGGCCCATGGCTCATCTTTGTCTTTGCTTGGCCCTTTGTACCCTAGGCCACCCCGGGGAATCATCTTTTGATGACTGACGGGCTTGACTCTCCCCTGAAGATTAACGCCCAGGCCTTTATCAGTCCTATACCCCATTTTCATCAGAATGTTCCATCCTAGCGTGTTCATCAAACCCTTTTTCTTCTTGCCTTTGGATGGTTGTGGTGACATTTGGGTGGTAGGAGGGGTTGAGGGAGACGGCCTTACCAAGTCTTGCCGCAGATCGGCAACATCCAAAACTGATAGCAAAGGCCTATTGGAAGGCCACATAGAAGGCACTGATGTTGCGGAATGTATATCTTCTTTCGGCAAAATGGGCATACTGGTGACTTTGATAATGCGCCCTTTGTGCGAAAATTTTATGCATTGATGATTCGTGGAAGGCACAACATCAAGCTCTCGAATGTAAGGGCGACCCAAGATGCCATTGAATGTCAGGTCCATGTCCAGAATATGGAAATCCGCCGTGACTGAGACTGGACCCAAACCAACTTTTAAAGTGATCATCCCTAAAGGTGGCTTCTTGGTGTTGTCATAAGCTGTGACGGTGATTGTAGATGGCTGGATTTGGCTCTCCAGAATGCCACACATTTTCAAGATACTTGGTGGCAAAATATTAATGGATGCCCCAGTATCCACCAAACATTGTTTCACTGCCACCTTGTTAATGTCAATAGTAATGCACAATGCATATTTTCTGGCCGGCTGCAGAGCCAATTCATGTTCATAAAAAGTGATGGCCGGTTGATTGCTGGCTAGATTTAAAACAGTAGTGACCTGTTCAACTGAGAGGTCTTCATTTATCATTACTTTCTGCAAATATTGCTTCAGGGCTAGCTGGTGTGTAGTAGATCTTTTGATCAATTCCAGAATAGAAATTTGGGCCGGTGTTCTATCCAAATGCTTTAATAAGTCATACTTCGTGCTCGGTGCAGACTCTTGTTCCTGTTCTCCTTGTTCTTGTATCGGCTCCTGCTCCCGCTGGGGAAACACTCGATGGAACATCCGTCCACTACGGAGCACCATTGTTTTTGGAGCCTCTGTCGGGCCTAGAGTGGGTGAAGGGGTAGAGGGAATGGTGTAGGGCGTGTTGGGTGCTGGTGCAGGATTGGCAGGAGGAGGGGTTCTTATAAGAGGCCTTGCCAACTGGGGATTATCGGAACACGGCGACGGGGGTCGAGTGACAAGGAGGGGCCTTGGAAGCATGATGGTGGTAGACGGGGTAGATTGTGGTGGAACAGGAGGGGTGACGGTTGCCGGCGAGGGGCGGATAAGGAGAGGTCTATTTGGTGGAGGGTTTTGGGGTGAAGGAGAATTCGTGGGTTGGCGTAAAAGAAGAGGCCGTGAAAGAGTAGGGTTAGGGTTGAGTGGCCCTGGAGTGCTGGAACGTATAAGGGGACGTGGCGGTTGGGAAGGGGGTATAGGTTGAAGCTTTCTTGGCAATTGTGGTGGTTGTAGTTGACTGGAGTTTTGATTAATGGCCCCAACAGAGGCGTTTTCCTTATGCCAACCTTGCCCTCTCTCCACTTCATGGATTGAGGTGACAAGGTTTACTTGTTGATTTTGAACCGGGTGCTCCGGTAGTGGATTATTGACAATCCCCATATTTGGCTGGAGTGCAGGAGCCTGCTGTTGCTGTGAAACTTATTGTTGCTGCTGACCTTGCTGCGGGGGCTGCTGAGCCGGTGGTTGCCGAGGAGGCCTTCGAGCTTTTAAAGTAGCAATAACCCTCCTCATCTCATCCCAATCAATATCACCTTGATCATTCATATCATGTATGTAATCCTTGAAGTGAAAACAATGGTCGATGTTGTGCCCCGGCTGCTGATGAAAGACGTAATACCGGGAGGTGTCTACATGTTGCGACCATATCGTTCTTTCTTTAGGCAAGGTGAGCGCGTTGGCGGCCATGAGGGCATTGAAAATATCTGATAGATTTTCGGGTAAGGGAGGGTATTGTGCTCTTCGGGGACCTAAAGGTCTTCTTGGTTGTTGCGGTTGTTGTTGTGCATAACTAGCTAGAAGGGGCATTTGGTGGTATTGTGCAGGTTGATTCTGTGGAGCAAAGTGGGGTTGTTGTTGAGGAGGTGGAAGAGGCCGTAAGGTCTGAGGAGGGTTATTATTTGGCTGGTGGACTTGGTTTTGGAAGGCGGGTTGCTGTGTTGGCGGCCTTTGGTTTGGAGGGTGGCGGAAGGGTGTGGAATTGCCAAATACGCTCACCTGCTCATTAGTAACAGTGCCTTCAGTGGTCGCACCAGTATTGCCGACATTAACGTTCTTCTTCATTACCTTTGGTCTTGGCTCAAACATGCCCATAATGGGCGAATCTTTCATCTGTGTTTGTATGTATCTAGCTCTTTCATATAGCTCTTCCATAGTGCTCAACTTGTTCATGGCTAAAATATGACGGAATTGCGGAGTGGAGTTTGATATAATCATCTTCACTTTCCGTTTTCAACAGTGTGTCCTTCAATTTTTCGGCCATAGCTCTCCACCTATCAGCAAATACAACGAAGTCCTCCTCGGGCTTCATCTTTTCGGCAACCAGATCAGTAACAGACAAAGAGGGGCCCACACGGTCCTTGTACTTCTACAGAAACTTCCGTTGAATAGCATCAAAGTCACCAGCATCGGCCTACTCCAAGGAGTAAAACCATTCTAATGCCGGGCCATCTAAAGACCGCCTAAAGAGATAAGCCAGAGAAGTCTTGTTATCTTGCCAGAATGATGTCTCATATAAGAAGTCTTTCAAGTGGATGTACGGATTACCCGTTCCATTGTACCGCCGGAAATTCGGCATTTCTGATGGGGGCAGATGAAAAACAGGCAGAGTGGAAAGCATAACTTCGGGAGCGGCCTTGGGTGCAGTGACCGTCTTGAGCTGCTCCTCCATACTAGCCATCCTTTGGAGGAGTATAGTGTGGTTATCGGACTCGGCTGGGGCCGGACGAAAAGAGTATTGGTTCGGCATAGGCCTCCTCAAGAATTGAGGAACATGAGGTTGTTGAGGCCTAGCAATAGAGTGACTTGCCGGTTGGGCCGGCGTAGTCATAACAGGAGTTGGTGGGCGCGAGAGCACCCTAGGTGCGACCGCCTGGTCATTGGGGGAACTGACAGAATGGCCACCCATGGCCTGAGGAGGGTTAGAAGATGACAGGACAGACTTTCCCTTTAAAGTGGCTTGGGCCGCCTGGCGTTGGGAGTCATCCAGTTGAGCAAGAACTTTGAGAACATCGTTAAAGTTGAAAGAAGGGGAAGTGTCCCCTGAAGTATTTTGAGTAGTAGGTTGAGCCTGGGAAGAAGGCTCAACCTCCAGAGAAGTGGTGTCCACCATGTGGACCTGAGTGGGAGAAGGAATGTAGTTTCTCTCGTAGTAGATAGGATCCTGAGAGGGAACCTCGTAAAACGGGTCGGAGTGACCCTCCTCATAACCATCATAAGTATACCTATAGTTGGCCATATTGATGATTTTACCTGAATGAAGTTTCATACTTAAAGAAAGAGAAATATATTTCCAACAAGCAAGTATAACCAAGAGATATCACCTTATCAAACAAAATAAACACTCAAGTTGTAATGAGCCCAAAGTTTTAAGGTTTTCTTCTAAGATTAAGGTGAGTTTTATAATAAGCTCTCTCCTTTGAATGTGGGTCCTGGTTGAAAGTTTGGGTATAATCTTCGGGTATCTAGGTTCTTTCTCTCTCCTCACCAACGTATGGGTCAACTATACTCCGGGTGCTTCAATGGTACAACCTGCCCAGCGTCTGTGAGGGAATCCACGGGTGCGGAGACTTACGGAGGCTTGGTTTAGGAATTTTCGGTCCAATGAGACGGAATGCTCAAAGGAGGGTCCTTCCTTCACCAAGAGAGGGTGTGACTCCTAAAAGTGTGGGGAGAGGAGGTCTCCCAAGTTGAACGCCCTAAATGCAGCCTAATGCAGGCAATATCAAGCAGATGATATCAGAATCAATCAAATGAATGAACAGCAGTAAACAGGGGTTCTGTGGGCACAGAACAAAAATGACGACTTGGATAAGGTCGCTATATCAACAAGCAGCGACTGAGTGTCAGACGCTAATCACTGTGAATAATGCAAATAGAGAGCAACCAAAATAAAATAGCGCCTTAAAGTGAGACACTGTCTGTAGAAATGAAGCCTGTGCACACGGGCGTCGAAATGCAGTAATCAGAAATCAACCAAAAAAATCAATAACAGTCAAAGAAACTGACGCCTTGGGTTGAGGCGTTATATTTGAAAATGATGCCTCTGTGAGGGGCGTTAATTATAAAATGATGAAAATGCTGACAATAAAAATGGAAACAGCGCCTGTTCGAACGGTCGTTGTATGTGGAAATGACGGCGATATGAAGGGCATTATTCAGTTCCAGAGAATCGTTAACCCTGATGACAAATAGAAATCAATTTCTTTTCTAATAAAAATGATATGGATACCACACAAATTCGCTAATCTAGTGAGAGGTGTGCACGTGGTGCACAAAGGGAGTGTGCTACGTGGAGCACGAAGGAGGGGCACGCGAGCGTGCCAAAGGGAGGGGCATGCGAGGGCGCCAAAAGGAGGGGCACGCGAGGGCGCCAAAGGGAGGGGTAATCAAACTAAAAACAAAAGGGATCCCACCGTGATCGCCAATTTGTGAACGTGTCACATAGACATTTTAAAGAGAGGAAAAAGGTTTAAAATGGAAATAGGGAGAAATGTGCTGAAATATGTGGGGTATGAAGGAAAAGAGGATGAGCATGAGATGCTCTATGGAGTGTGATCGCCAGAGGGGTTACCTCAAAAGAAGAAGGATGATCGCATGTACCTTGTATTGAGCGGGTGAGATTGGGAGTTCTTCCTTCCTCCTTCTATCGACCGGCCGATGAAGGGGGTTTATAGCTTGATTACCCTTGCAAACACACAAAATAAACAAAGATATTGATTAGCCAAGTGTGTAGTATCAATGCTCTAAAGATATGAAATCAAACGAATTGGGCATGAACACACCTTGTGTGTTTTAGTTTTAAACCCCTAAGAGGAGTAACAAGGTTGGGAATACGTGAATGCTATGATATGCAAGGCAAGATTATAGTATGCACAAAGATCGTTACTTTCTCTAGCAAGATAGCTAGAAGAAAGGGATGCGTGAAATACTACTACTAACAATAAAAATGCTAAAGGAGGGAATCCTTGTGCTGTGTTTGTAGCAGTAAAGGAAAAATAACAAGGGCCGCAGCGGCTGCAACAGCAGGATAAGGGAATGCTGGATGAAGACACCTCTCGTGGGAGAGAAAACAGAGGAAGGAGCTTCGGAAGAAGATTAACACCGTGAAGTTCCTGCAAAAACAAAACTCTCCCCTCTCTGTAAAAGGGCTCTAACAGCGTTCTTAGCTTTCTCTGTTAACCCTCTGTTATTCCCCCTCTCATTCTCTCGCGCGAGAAGCACATGAAGGTATTTATAGGCCAAAAATCCTTGTATTAATAGGATTAAAACAAGGTAATGAATCCTCAATAAAGAACCCTCTTCCCAATCAAACACAATGTGCAAAATGGGGAAAGGATCACTACTGGAAAGAAGCAGGCGAAAGGGAGACGGAAATGAAAATGACGACCTAACTAGGGGCGTCAATTGAAATGACGACATTCACACAGTCGTTAATTCCTGAATTTAATCATATAAATAAAGGAGTTTCTTTATTTAAAATTGTTAAATGACGCCTGTCTAAACGGGCGTTAAATAATCAACGCCCCTCATTAGGACGTCAATTACCTTGAGTTTTATTTTCATTAGAATTCGTTAAATCTAGGAAACAACGACCGTTTGAACAGTCGTTTATTTAAGGAAAACGCCCCTCACTAGGTCGTCAATTAAATGGCGCCCTCCCTCCAGGTGTTAATTTCAATTATTAAAGGAAAAATTACAATAAATAGGGAGAAATTAGAAAAACTTCATATTAAGCCAATATTGAAGTCCACTTTGGGGCGTCACATGGTGACATGAGATTTACTCAATGTAGCATCGATTTTGGCGTGTCTACACTCATCACCTCAATGCTCAGAAGCTCTCCGAAGCCCATCACTGCCAATCTATCTTTCTGGTAATCCGGCAGCGCGAGGTATACCGCTCGGAGCTGTAGCCAGAAAATCCAGGTCCGTCTCTTCCCCTGCATCCATTTAAACAATCAAGGTCAGTCATTCATGTAGTTTGTAATCCATACATTGCATTACATTTAAATAAAAACACAAAAAATAATCACTCTGGTTCCCAAACGGTCGTCCCTGGACCGTTTCTCCCTCCCAAGCGGTCATGCCTTGGACCGCCTAGTTTCCTAGTAGTCGCTAGAAGGACCGCTGGGCATTCAGCAAACGAGCTATGTTTGCCTCGTTTCCCCGAGCCATGGAAATGGCCCAAAAGGCCTTTACATCATTGTTTTGGGTCCCCAGACCCATTCCCATCCTATTCTACCCACATGCATGGTCTTTGAACAATCAAAAATGGGTTTTTTGGGTTTCTCGGCCTACCTCAGACGATCATCGCCCGGCCACCATCGCCGGTACCTCCTCCGCCATGGGAGCATCCTCATCATCTCCAGAGGCCTCTACAGCCCCTTCCTCCACCGTGGGAGCTTCTTCCTCCGCCGGATGGGCCGCCGGAGTCCCCTCCGCCGTCGGTTGGTCCGCCGCCGCCATGGGCGGTTCTTCTTCCTCTATCCGCCGTCGAAATCGTCAAAGAGCCTTCTTTTTCACCATCGTAGGCATGGGCTAGCGGTGGTCGCCGGTGGTCTTGGTCGCTGTAGTGGCCGGAGTGGGGTTTGGTTTGATTGAAATGGATTGAGCATATCGGAGAGTGAACGCCGTTTCTATTTTTTTTTTGAATTCGCTCATAGCTATGCGGTCTATCGCTAGACCGTTTAGTCCCTCTTTGCGGTCTTCCTTCAGACCGTTTGCCATTTGAGGCACCTTCATCGAAGAATGTGAACCACCCTTGCCCAAGCGATCTATCACTAGACCGTTAGGAATCTTTTTGCGGTCTATCGTTAGACCGTTTTATGTGTTGCATGTTGATGGTTTGAAATGATATATCTACTTTTGTCCTTTATAGTTCATGCCTTATTAATGCTTCATGCTTATTATATGAACTTAATTATTGATGGTTAACCTCTCTTATTGTCAAAAGCTTGAATGCCATCATACCATTATTTCTCGCCAAGCAAGTAAGTCAGGTGAGTATTTCGATCCCTAGTCCCTTAATGCATTACTATATGGTATTTATGATATATTACCTCGAGAATCGGTTGGTCATTCATGTGTTATGTGTAACGACCCGAGAATCTGATTACCGAGAAGGTCCGATAATCCGAGACTCGAACCGCCGCCCACGAGCCGAGAGGGCTCGGAAGGGTTAAAAGGAATGTGGGGGCACAAAGAAATAGGAAATAAGGCAGGACAATTCAACAATTAATAGAAATAAATAAACAATTACTACAACAGAGTCCAGTCTAATAGAAAGTACAGTCTAAAGTGGTAAAACGTACCACATGCCTAGTGAACACTCGGCCCGACGAGCTGGCAACTGAGAACCTCCGTACCACGCCCTCGAACCTCGAGGAAGAACCGCCACACCTGAAAAGTAGGGAATGAGTCTCTAAAACAGAGACTCAGCAGGGATCCCGCGGAACCCCAACCAGAAACGACGGCGGTAGCGGAAAGGAAAGCTACAACGACAGTAGGAACAACGAACCGGTGGCCGATCAAAACTCGGCACTACAGCTACTCCAACTGTACCAGAAACACCCCCCCGATCTCACGGTCGGGGGCTACCGAACCACACTAGTACCACTTACCGAAGTAAAAATCCACGGCAACCACGCCGTAGAGGCCTGTCTCCCAAGACACGGCCAACCTGGACACGCTGTCCAAGGTGCAACCCCGACCACCCGATCACGGACACCGCACCAACAAGACGCAACCTCGGTAAAGCTACTAGCACCAGTCTTACGGCATGAAAACTGACACACGCGCCACGGTGAAACAACCTAGACTCAACGGTCAGCATGACCAAAACACGAAGGCCGAAGCCACTGAAGCTGACGGTCTGTCACTCTCTGTCCAGAACAGGAGTACCTTCCACTAGAAGCACAATCGGTAGCATCCCCTGACATCTTACACTGCACCGCAGGTGCCCTGCCTGACGTGGTAGCGCCTACCAGAGGCACGGACACCACACAAGTAACCCCAAAGCAAGTGACTAGTTGGGGTCACACTCGTCAGCGTGTGTCCAACTGCCCCCAACCACGTGTACACACATAGACCATGCGTTCTAGGTCTGGCCTCTAACTGGTTTTCCTCTTGAGCCGGAATCTGGCTACAGACGAGGGGCCCAACGAAAACCAGTCTAAAAACCATCCTCAGGGTAGCCTCTCTACCACTCCCTGGGGGGTCCACACGCGTGTAGGAAGGTTACGACTAGTGGAGGGTCACTGAAGGAGTAGACTCTCAAGTCAACAAAAAACAACGTCCGCACCCAACGAAGTATGGGGACCGTCACACGCACCAGCACCATCTCACGGTGACCACAGTCGGAGAAGAAATGGGACTCACAGTCCACAAAGGAATGCAGAAGTACGGTTGCCAATGCAGCTCACAGGCCACCAAACCGAATCCCACTCTCTGGGAAAAGCGGGAACCCTCCAGCCCTAGGCTGGGAAACTGGACTCGTAATTCAAGGCCTTACTCATGGCCCACACGGAAAGCACAGAAGCATGATTCCCAGGTCAATGCACAAGCTGCCACGCTGATAACTAGACTCGCAGTCCAAGGCCAAACACATGGCCCACTCGGGAATCATCTTCCAGGGAAACTCACGGCATGCGGGGGAGACCCCACCGCACACACACCGATACATGGTGACTCGGTCAAGCGTAACACAAAAGCCCGACACACGAGGAGTCACCCAGACTCTCAAACCCACGGGCACGCTAAACGAGGTAGCATGGTCCTCTCGACACCCTCAAAACACGGACATAGAATCCCACGGGTGTCTGGGGCATTCAGAAGACCGCAAGTCGACCGCTGGGTCTCAACTGGGTCGACCAGGGATCCACACATCACGGAACGAACGCGGTGAACACGAAAACTCACCTCGGCGTAACACAGTGCCTGGCAGTCTAACCTTGGGCCGTCACGGTCTGTAACGGTCCAAGCCTCGACCGTCACAACGACTCTGATGCTATAGCACATGGCCGTCAGAAGGGTGAGTAAAACCTGAACGTAACGCGCTCCCCGAGGGGCATTACTTCACCTAACGGACCGACTTCGGTGCCTTAGGCCAAGGAGCTACACAAGTCGTGACGCATATCGCTCGGTGCGTCACGCTTCTCTAACGCACCTACCCAGGCGCGCTAGGGTGAAGGGTGGATGCGTTAGCTCTAACGCTCCTGCCCAGGGGCGTCACGCTTCTCTGACGCGCCACTCTGAGTGCGTCAGACGTCTATGACCCCCAACGGTCATAAACCAACGGTCGGAATCACCGTAATGGTCTAGCATGAGGGCGTCACAGCACTGTGGCGGTCTATCACGGGACCGTCAGGCCCACGAACGCCACGCCCAAAAACCAACGAAGTGTAACGCACCTCCCTGGGCGCGTTACACCCTGTGGCGGTCACTGGAACGACCGCCACAGCGCTCCGGCGGTGAAAACGGCGAACAAATACAAAAATGGCAACCAGGCCCCCATACCTCCATGGGAGAGGGGGAAATCAAGGGGGAAGCCCCCTGGGGACCCCTAACATGATTCTAAGCCATCAAAACGTTGAATCGTGGCTCAAATCCATAGATCGGGTGAACTCTCCCAAAAACATGATTTTACCCCAAAAATCCCAAATATGCCCACTCGGCTCACCACGGCCTACAAAACTTGCGAGAAAGGGAATGCACGCGCTGGGGATCCATCTCCCTACCTCCACCGAAGAAACGACGTGCCGTGGATGCCGATCCACGAAGAAAATGCCCCGAAACCCTCGCCGCCCCCACGAACCCGCGGCCGAGCTTCCAAGCACCACCGGCCCTCGATCCTCAACCCATTCCCCGTTCCTCGCCTTCCGTCATCGCCGCTGTAGATATATTTTCTCCACTTACTTAAAGGAAGATGGTGTTTATGAATAAATCAACATGTGATGGGTAAGTGAAAGATAGTAAAAGGAGAACATAAAATGAAAATGACCGTGATCACCACCAAAGCGCCGAACGTGATGAACACGCCGTGCTTTGGAAAGGAAGGAGAGAGACTCGCCTAGCTCAGCACAGGGAAGATGAGCGGTTGATGAAGAACCGCCTATAGACGCATGGTCTTACGATAGATCGCCTAAGGGTGCTGCAGAAGATGCGGGAGGAAGCGCTCCTGGATGTTGAACGGCTCTGTAATGACCGCCGGATGAAGAAGAACGGCCGAAGATGCACCGCATGTCTCCTTGCACGGACAGAAGAGAACCGCTCGAGACCACCGAACCAGAAGTCGCAAAGGGGTCCAACCTCCACCCTCTCCAGCCGGCCAGAGGGGATGGGCTTCGTGCTGATGATTGCTGACCTGCAAAACAACGTAAAAACACACAGAAAACCTCAATTAGAACTGAATGGTGTAGTAACTACAAAACATTAAGGAGTGAATGTGACTAAGTGGAAAGGGGATACATGGGGGGTTTTAGACCCCTAGGGTGTCAAAAACGTGGGTGGATGTGTGCATGATGATGAGAATGAAGAAAAACGTGGGGGAAAGTAGTGAAAGTAATGCAGACAATGAGAAATGACGAAAGCTATGAAACACAAACGACTCAAAACCAGACTACTCGCTGGACTGGAGGCTTGTATGGACGTAGAAAGCCTCCCTCCTTGGTGCTAGGTCGCTTAAGAATGCGGCAGGGCTTTGCCGTTGACCAAAATCTCCCCCCTTTTTAAGCTTGGCCTTTAGGGTCTATTTATAGAGCCTAGAAAGCCTAGCTCGAAATTAGAGTTTAGAGTCATTTTTAGGTCGTGATTATTAAACAACAATCATAGATAAATGAATCATCTTTTATCCAGTCGAAACGGCACTTAAAATGGTTGATTATCCGAGGAGAAAATGATGAAAGAAGTTGGGGATAAAATCACGGATAAAAAGGGATAAAATCAGTTGAAATTCAGGAATCGAATAGATGAACGGTCTTACGATAGACCGCTCAACGGGACGTGCGACCATGTCCGGACCATCCAACCCTGTCGGTGGAAATTCAAAACAAATCTGAAATAATCCAGATTATCCCTCGAACTGACCGAAACGTTCGCCGTTGGACTCTCATAGATGAACGGCTCAGATAAGACCGTCCAAAAGTAGAGCGGCCAAGGACCCACCGTTCTATCCTCGTCGGTGATAATTCAATTATTTGGATAATTATCTGAGAAAACCATCGAGCACAGGACTCTGAGATATGGGCGGTTACCATCCATCCCCCCATTATGTTGAACGGCTTGATTAGGACCGCATAAATTCTTGTCGGTGGAAATTCAGAAACTTAACCAAAATGTTCCAAAATATATGGACGGCCCATAGTCGACCGCACATTGATTGAGCGGTCGTGGGTGAACCGTGCGTGCACATGGACGTTGAAACTCATAACAAGGCCCAATCAACCAAAACCAAGGCCCATTAAGCCTTGAAATGAAACAATCCTAGCCAAGGAGGGAGGCAACCCATAACACTGGCCCAAAACGTGCCTGAAAATAGCCCCGATGAGTGACGGACAACTCGAGGCATCAACAAATGGGAGTAAGCTGAATGACTCAACTTATCGGCAAAAAACGGGTGTCAACAGATGCCCTTCTTTAACGTTCTCTTTGTAGGGGAGCGAGCGGAGGTGAAGCGAGAGTGACATGGAACATGGAGGTGAAGCAGAGATGCAGCGGAGTGGACCGGAAAAGTGGGCGTTAAGGTAAAATGACACCCATTTTTACCAACAAGCGACAGGAATCTTCCGAAAAACTTTGAGCCAAACGCAAGGAATGATTAAACCAAAAGCGACACCAGTCTGGAGGAACTAAACTAAATGAAATAAATCGACAAGACCAACCTCATAGGGGGACACAATCCCGCGGTCCAATGAGGAGGCCACAAAAATAGGCATCAAAAGTAAAGGAAACAGGCCAAAGCTCCAGACGGGGACCTCTCAATCAACCAAACCAAGCGAATTGACCAAAGAGAACCTTCCAACTCAAAGTGGAATTGGTTCTTCTTACTCAAACACTGAACGTACAGCTGATGATGTGACACAATATGCAGCGGAGGATAATGATACTAATTTGATGTGACGCGACTCCCTTGGACCTAGGATAGCAAGCAACACACGAGTTCGGCAACGTCACACTAGCAGACTCACTCGCGTAGGCACACTCGGGTCCGAAGGAGGACCGGCGATGGCGGTGAGGGTCCGGGGTTGGACCTCAAGGTCCCAAGGGTTTAGCTAGCTAGGAAGGGACCCCAATGGGCCAGGGATGCCCGATTTCAAGGGCGGCCGGCACGCCGAGGGCGTGGGATGCAATGGCTCTCTCTCAACTCGCTCCGCGGTGAACACTTGATTGGATTGAATTATGGATCGAGCGCTCGTCTCACCTCCGACGGACAACTAAGAGCGATACTAAGCTAGCAATGGTAATAACCAGCAGCGAGAATGGCCAGGAGCTCACCTGATCGGCGTGAAGACGCCGATCCCAGTCGGAGACGAGGGCGAGCGGGGAAGTGTGCTCCCCGCACACTGCGCCGGTGAAGCTTCAAAACCTGTTCAAGAGTACAATTACTACACCTCGCGCAGGAGGGTGATCTCGGGGGTGGGAATTGGTTAATTACAGACAAACACTACCACCACGCAGGGTGGGGCGGTAAGCCGGCCAGGCGGGGATGGGAGGACGGACCGAAATGGTTAAGAAGGAAATCAATGTGGGCTCAGCTGCAATCTGGACTGCTGGATAGGGTGCTGTTGTTGGCTCTGTCCCGGGCTCGTCCGGACTCCGAATTGAGCGAAACCACCTCGCAATGATTCCTGACTTGAAGCCGGTGTTGTCTGAATTTTTGGGCGGCCTCTGGAGCCAGGGACTGGCAACACCAGCGACTGAACCGAGTCGGCAGATGTGGTCTCTGGCCGGACCTGTTCTGTAGCAGCAGGTTACAGGCGCTGTTGTGAGCTCTCCCGAACTCCGAATGGCATGAAACTAGCGTCGTCGTCTCCATGGTCGAGGTAGCTTTCAGCTGGAGTCAATGGGGCTGTGATCCAAGGCCGTGGACGGTCGGTGTGCCCTGAAGAGTAGGCACTGGTCGCTGCAGACTGCAGGAGGCAGATCCGCGCGATGGAGGGATAAAATTTGTAAATCTGGATCCTGGACTGCAGGAGGCAGATCCGCGCGATGGAGGGATAAAATTTGGTCTTCTGGTCGTGGACAGAGGGAGGAAGAATTTTGAAGAAGAGAGTTCAGCCTGATTCCTCCACGGTTAGTCGTGGTGCAGCAACGAACCGGGTTGCAGACTCTGGCCACAGCGGCTACCAGAAATGAACAGTGGATTGCTGATGTTGTCCCGGCCGCTCCCGGATTCCAAATCTCGAGCCGCTGGAGTTGTTGGAACCGTGGACAATCCCTCTGCGCTGCTAAACTGACGGGGAAGTCGTCTGGTGTCAGGGTGGACTGGGGGATGCCACTGAGTGGAGGCAGGTCACTGCCCACTATGGGAGGCAGACCCAACCAGTCGAGGGAGAAAGACCAAAACTCTGACCTCCGGATGGCGAACGCACTTCCGCTTCTTGATCCAGAAAGAGGACTGGTGGAGGAAGATATTCGTAGAAGAACTCACAACTTGAATCTTTCACCGTCGGCCGTGGTGTAGCTTTGAACAGGGTTCAGGGGCTCTACTGATGGAGTTCTGCGCAGTCGGGGTAGAACAGCCTTCCCGGACGGCCACGAACTCAGAATGGGGTGATTCCACCTCGCCTGCGAAGAGGATAGGGAGGCCTTTTCAGAAAGGTAGGCCACGCCCCCAGAAGCTTTAAGATGTTGTTGTGGTGGTCACTGCAACTCGAGGCTGGTCTGCAGATCAGCCTGCAGACAGAAGTGAAGTTGACAAAAGGGGGGGTGGAGGGGTCGGCCAAGGCAATGGGAGGGTGGAGAGGGGTTGAGGGGGTCGACCCTAGGAGGGAGGGGAAGGGGGTGGACGACATAGGGAGGTGAAGGGGCTCCTTGGGGAGGGGAAAGGGCCCTTGGGAGGTGGAAGGTTGCTTGGGGAAGGGGGAGGGATGCCTTGGGAAGGTGAAAGGGTGCTTGGGGAGGTGGAGTGATTAATGGTGAAGTAATGGGGGTCTTGGGAGGTGAAGAGACTTGCCTAGGTGGCAAGTGAGGTGGCAAGGGGTGAGGAAAGAGGGGAATTTCGAATTTTAGAGAGAGAAGGAGGGAGGAGAGAGAGGGGTTTCGCCCCTAGGAGAGAGGGAGAGAACTAGAGAGAGAGAGAGAGAACTAGAGGGAGAGAGAGAGAAGACTCAAGGGGATTCAAGTGGGTTCAATTTTCATTCATTCATCAATTACCTCAAAATGGTGGCTTGGGGCCCTATTTATAGGGAAACCCCAATTACATAGAAGTCCCTGGAAAATGGACTAATGACAGAAGACCAAGGGGTGGGGAATGGGGCGCCCATGGGCCAGCCCCAAAGAAGTGGCCCCTTAAGGCCTACTAACCCACTATCCTATTAAACCACTTAATGCGACCTTGGACTTAGGTAGATGACATTACCTACTTAGGTACTTGACTCAATAAAGAGAAAATTACATAGATAAGACTCAAGAAAAAAATGAGAAAACTACATGGCTATACTCAAAAAATGATGGCGAACAAAATGGCGAGCAGCAGGACCATGTGAAGGGGTAAGCGATGTCCCCATCATACTCCCGGGGTGTGGAGAACTCGACTCCGTCGAGTAAGGGCCCACCGAGGAAGCAGCTCAGGGCGACCTGCAATCTCCAAATCCAACCTGCACCTGCGTCCAGGGGACGACTCCTCATCCTCTCAAGGCGGCCTGGACACACCCTCATGCTGGCGGTGGAACCCTGCTTGCATAGTATTGCCCCTCTGTGTACACGTCGGGCTCTCAAGGCTATTTGGTGGAAGCTCTCCGGGGTGTCCCTCTTAAAGGAAGTTATAGGCTCAAAGTACTCACTGGGATTCACCGCGGTGCCCATATAGGGTGCCGGATCAGCCGCATGAGAATTGGGGTATATCCCATAGCCCATTAGTAAATCTAATCCATAAGCCATGTTGGCCAAAGCCGCTTGGAACATGAAAGGTCCAAGTCCTCGTGCCCTCGATTTGGAGGTGGCCCTAAGATAGAGTCGTTCCAATGCCACCATCGCGAGGTTACCTCCTTGGATTTCAAAGTGCCACCCTTGAGTTATAGCCCGCTCATTATGATCGTTACTACCCATATTTGGATGCTTGCTTGAATGAGAATGCTTTGAGTGATGGTGCGGTGGGGGTGGGAAGTATGTGGTATGCAGAGGGGGACCGGGGCAACTGTACATAGACCTATCATTCATGGATGTGATGAGGCATCTTGTGGACTCAGGGGGGCCTGGGAAACCATAGGTGGATCTATCGTGTATGGCTGTGAGAATTACCGGGGGACCCGGACATCCATGTGTGCTCCATTCAAGTGTAAGGGCTATGGAGAATGTGGGTGGACCAGCACAACCAAATGTAGGCCAGTTATGTATTGAGCCTAAACTGTGCGTGACATGCATGGGAGGGCTGGACTTATGACCCTTGTCGAATGATGTGACATGCCAAGATGGGTGCTTTCTTCTCCTAGAGATGATGACCATGTGTGTGGGTATGGGGTGACCTTTAAGCTCCCATTTGTAAGGGTCGAAGGGATCATAGTAGGTATGCATCATGGGGTGGGGCACTACCTTGTTCCCTAGGTGTATACTGCCCATGGTCATGGTTCCCTTGGTGTGAACTGGGTCTAGGACGAGGTGTGTTGGTTCTAGCATGGTTGGTGAGGGTAGGAGGGAGTGGGTGGTGGGTAGGGCGGTCAGGTCCCATGGGTTCATTGTCTTCCATAGGGTGGGATCAAAGGGGTCATGGAATGTGTTACCAAGGGTGAGGTATTCTTTCACCTCAAGGTCTCCAAATGGTGAGTCCTCCTCCTCAAATGTAGTAATTGAACCGAAGTTCGAGGAGGGTTGGTTGGTCATGATTGGAGGGCTTGGCATCCTACCCGAAATAAGTAACTCCAATTCACGGATAGCATCGGGCTCTTCGGGAATGGGGAGGGATAAAAGAAGGTCGCTAGTGTAGCAACCCATAGTGTAAATGGAAGAGATGGACCTGACACATAGATGTAGGAGGTTAAGACTCCTAGGTTGGTCGGCTACAGTGGTCAACATGCCAGTTAGCTTCATTTGCCAAGTTAGACCCTCAAGAAAATCCCCTAATATTTTCACCTGATAGGATGATTGGATTGTGGTGTGATAGGTGGATAAGGGTACTATAGGAAGGTTTTGCTCCATGGGTGGGTAAGCATGGACCATGAGATCTCCAAATGGGTTCTCCTTTAGCCAACGTGAAAGGGGTTCTCCTAAGATAAGCTCGGTCCCTATTAAGGAGGGTGGTGTAAGGTTAAGACCACCATGTGAAGTTCCTTCTTCTTCCTGGACATGGGTGATCTCTATGGCGGGGGTTGGTGTGTTCACCTTTATGGGGTCGGGTATGGGAATCATGTGTTCCTCTATCAAGGAGGTGAGATGGTCCCGTGAGGGTGTGGTGGTGAGGATAGGTGTGTGGTACCCCCGAGGTGGGAGGTAAAGGGGAACTTGGTTTGGGATCGGTAAGGGGAGAAGTGGAGGCCTAGGTTGGGGTTGGATAGGGGTTGGTAGTGGAAGATGGATGGGTTGAGGAGGATTGGGTTGGTTGGTTTTAGGGGGTGTGTCTCTTTTAAGGGAAGATGGAGGGGTGGTTTTGGGGACCAAGGAAGTTTGTGGAGTGTGGGTTTGTGGGAGAGTTTTGGGTGGGGTGGTGGTGGCCATTATGGGCCTAGGTGGAGTGGACATGGGGACCACACGGGTTGGAATGGTGAGGGTGGAGTGAGCCATGATGCTTCCTCCACTTGGGATGGGAACTTCTTGGCCTAACCCATGATATTGTGATTCACACTCTTCTTCCCAATCGGGGGAGGCCTCATATTCCTCAACTTCAATCTCATTCCTTTGTGGTGTGGGGGTCTTGCTCTCCAAGGGAGTGGGAAGGCCTTTTGGCGATGGGGTGGTGCAAGTTGGAATTATTTGGGGTGGTGGAGTTTGGACCCTAAGGGAGGTCTTGGGTTGACTGGGAGGGGAAGGGGGAGTGGGAGTGCTCCTCGAGTGATGATTCACAAGGTGGGAGTGGGTAGGTTGGGGAGTGAAGATCTTCCTAATCTCACTCCTCATCTCTTCCAATGAGTCTATGGGTCCTTTGGTTTCCCATCTAAATTCATCCCGAGGTGACCAAGCTCTAGGGTCGTGGTTCCTTTTTGCTTCAAGCCGGTCAAGTCGGGTGGTGAGGGTATCAAGATAGTTATGAATCTTGTTGGTGAGTGTCAAATCGGTCCATGGATATTTGGGACATCTCCCTAGGGTGGTCATGCAATGGAGTGATGGAAACCATGATGCAAGGGAGACTCAAATGATAATGCCCAAGGACTAGACTCGTAGAGACAAGTCTAAAACTTGCTCTGATACCACTTGATGTGACACAATATGCAGCGGAGGACAATGATACTAATTTGATGTGACGCGACTCCCTTGGACCTAGGATAGCAAGCAACACACGAGTTCGGCAACGTCACACTAGCGGACTCACTCGCGTAGGCACACTCGGGTCTGAAGGAGGACCGGCGATGGCGGTGAGGGTCCGGAGTTGGACCTCAAGGTCCCAAGGGTTTAGCTAGCTAGGAAGGGACCCCAATGGGCCTGGGATGCCCGATTTCAAGGGCGGCCGGCACGCCGAGGGCGTGGGATGCAATGGCTCTCTCTCAACTCGCTCCGCGGTGAACACTTGATTGGATTGAATTATGGATCGAGCGCTCGTCTCACCTCCGACGGACAACTAAGAGCGATACTAAGCTAGCAATGGTAATAACCAGCAGCGAGAGTGGCCAGGAGCTCACCTGATCGGCGTGAAGACGCCGATCCCGGTCGGAGACGAGGGCGAGCGGGGAAGTGTGCTCCCCGCACACTGCGCCGGTGAAGCTTCAAAACCTGTTCAAGAGTACAATTACTACACCTCGCGCAGGAGGGTGATCTCGGGGGTGGGAATTGGTTAATTATAGACAAACACTACCACCACGCAGGGTGGGGCGGTAAGCCGGCCAGGCGGGGATGGGAGGACGGACCGAAATGGTTAAGAAGGAAATCAATGTGGGTTCAACTGCAATCTGGACTGCTGGATAGGGTGCTGTTGTTGGCTCTGTCCCGGGCTCGTCCGGACTCCGAATTGAGCGAAACCACCTCGCAATGATTCCTGACTTGAAGCCGGTGTTGTCTGAATTTTTGGGCGGCCTATGGAGCCAGGGACTGGCGACACCAGTGACTGAACCGAGTCGGCAGATGTGGTCTCTGGCCGGACCTGTTCTGTAGCAGCAGGTTGCAGGCGCTGTTGTGAGCTCTCCCGAACTCCGAATGGCACAAAACTAGTGTCGTCGTCTCCGTGGTCGAGGTAGCTTTCAGCTGGAGTTGATGGGGCTGAGATCCAAGGCCGTGGACGGTCGGTGTGCCCTGAAGAGTAGGCACTGGTCGCTGCAGACTGCAGGAGGCAGATCCGCGCGACGGAAGGATAAAATTTTTAACTCTGGATCCTGGATGCCGAATGTCGTTCCGTTTCTTGCTTCTGGTCGTGGACAGAGGGAGGAAGAATTTTGAAGAAGAGAGTTCAGCCTGATTCCTCCACGGTTAGTCGTGGTGCAGCAACGAACCGGGTTGCAGACTCTGGCCACAGCGGCTACCAGAAATGAACAGTGGATTGCTGATGTTGTCCCGGCCGCTCCCGGATGCCAAATCTTGAGCCGCCGGAGTTGCTGGAACCGTGGACAATCCCTCTACGCTACTAAACTGACAGGGAAGTCGTCTGGTGTCGGGGTGGACTGGGGGATGCCACTGAGTGGAGGTAGGTCACTGCCCACTGTGGGAGGCCGACCCAACCAGTTGAGGGAGAAAGACCAAAACTCTGACCTCCGGATGGCGAACGTACTTCCGCTTCTTGATCCAGAAAGAGGACTGGTGGAGGAAGATATTCGTAGAAGAACTCACAACTTGAATCTTTCACCGTCGGCCGTGGTGTAGCTTTGAACAGGGTTCAGGGGCTCTACTGATGGAGCTCTGCGCAGTCGGGGTAGAACAGCCTTCCCGGACGGCCACGAACTCAGAATGGGGTGATTCCACCTCGCCTGCGAAGAGGATAGGGAGGCCTTTCCATAAAGGTAGGCCACGCCCCCAGAAGCTTCAAGATGTTGTCGTGGTAGTCGCTGCAACTCGAGGCTGGTCTGCAGATCAGCCTGCAGACAGAAGTGAAGTTGACAAAAGGGGGGGTGGAGGGGTCGGCCAAGGCAATGGGAGGGTGGAGAGGGGTTGAGGGGGTCGACCCTAGGAGGGAGGGGAAGGGGGTGGACGACCTAGGGAGGTGAAGGGGCTCCTTGGGGAGGGGAAAGGGCCCTTGGGAGGTGGAAGGTTGCTTGGGGAAGGGGGAGGGATGCCTTGGGAAGGTGAAAGGGTGCTTGGGGAGGTGGAGTGATTAATGGTGAAGTAATGGGGGTCTTGGGAGGTGAAGAGACTTGCCTAGGTGGCAAGTGAGGTGGCAAGGGGTGAGGAAAGAGGGGAATTTCGAATTTTAGAGAGAGAAGGAGGGAGGAGAGAGAGGGGTTTCGCCCCTAGGAGAGAGGGAGAGAACTAGAGAGAGAGAGAGAGAACTAGAGGGAGAGAGAGAGAAGACTCAAGGGGATTCAAGTGGGTTCAATTTTCATTCATTCATCAATTACCTCAAAATGGTGGCTTGGGGCCCTATTTATAGGGAAACCCCAATTACATAGAAGTCCCTAGAAAATGGACTAATGACAGAAGACCAAGGGGTGGGGAATGGGGCGCCCATGGGCCAGGCCCAAAGAAGTGGCCCCTTAAGGCCTACTAACCCACTATCCTATTAAACCACTTAATGCGACCTTGGACTTAGGTAGATGACATTACCTACTTAGGTACTTGACTCAATAAAGAGAAAATTACATAGATAAGACTCAAGAAAAAAATGAGAAAACTACATGGCTATACTCAGAAAATGATGGCGAACAAAATGGCGAGCAGCAGGACCATGTGAAGGGGTAAGCGATGTCCCCATCAGCTGACCATCACTGATGGGACATTCTTCAAACAAACCATGGGTCATGAAAGCTTAAAAAGATTTGTATGATGCATGCTGGGCTAAAATAAAAGAAATCGTTAAAACAAATGCGAAGAAAAATTAAAATATAAAATACTCGAGAATAATATTACTATGCTGGGGAAATCAGAGTCAAGATACCATCCGCAATCACAGCGTGCAGGACAGAACCATCTTCCCCTTGACATCCCAACCTAACGGCCTATCCGAAGATTAAACACGTGAACCTGGATCATCATCATTTTTGTTGAAGGGGAACATCAGATCCTGGGATGCGTGAGCAACCAACTGGTCCTCGAGATAATATAACATAATACCATATAGTAATGCAATAAGGGATGTAAGGATAGAAAGCCATACCTGACTTACCTGTGCAGGCGAAACGGCAAATGAAAGTTTGATGTTGCTCATGAAATTGTTAACGAGATTTGCAATAATATCAAAATTCATCAATTTGAACATTTAAGTGCAGGTATAGGGGGCAAAATAATTTCAAACATGCACGGTTAAAATCCAACCGTCCAAATAGAACGGTCATGGTAGAACCGTACATATCATAGAATTTGAACCGACTTAAGCATCCTGCCGGTGACCATGAACGGCCATAGATCAACCGCTCACACAATGGACGGTCTATCGTTAGATCGCACAACGTCTGCAACTTCGAAAAACTAAACCCTTCGTCTCCCTCCACCGTAACCGACGGCGGGAGGGAACAAAGGGGCAAACCGAGCCCATTCTCACCCCTCTCTCCATCTCTCTCAATACTCTCTCACTTCCTCTATGCTCCAGAAACACTAGGCCCGCCGCCCCGAGATGGCCGGAGAAGAGGAGCCTATACCGCCGCCATCGACCGCCGTCGACCGCCGCCACGGCGGCGAGAACCGGAGGACCATCACCGGCGGAGGCGGCGACGCCGTCCACGGCCGAAGGAAATGCACCCCCGCCACCGCCCGTAGCCGAGGAAGAAGCCGGAGAAGAGCTCGCTGTCGTGGAAGGCGATGCCGGGGGAGACGGGCCGTCGGAGAGGCCGGTCAAAAAACAACGAGACCCCGAGGTAGGAGCCCTAAAACTCCTCCCATTTCCATTTTTACTCCATGTTTAAGCCATGCATGTTAGTTTGGGGGTTTTAGAGGGTTAAAGGGGGCGGTTTGGGGGGCCATGGTGGCCTCCCTGCCGGTGGGGAACCGCCACCATCGTCGGGGGAGACGACGGTGGGGCGGTTGTACAGAAACTGCAGAAACCAGAACACGCGGCCCTCATCGGACCGCGCATACTCATACGGCTTGGGATAGACCATTTAAACTTACACAACCATAGAACCGAACCAATTAATGACGGTGAGAGGCTCACCATTCAAACAGTCAAACGGACCTCATCGGTCCGTGCAAAACCAAACATCGAAGAACCATACGGTCCTTATAGGACCGTTCAAAGGGATGAGCGGCCTGTGTATAACCGTGCTTCCCATAGAAAATTAAGTCTTGGTGATTTTATTTATATGACACAAAATGCTAAAATAAAATACTAAAATGCATTTAAAATGAATAAATGAATGCAGGGAAAGCGCAGGACCCGCACCTCGTGGCTGCAGGTCCGTGCAGTGTATTTAGCACTGCCGGACTTCTAGAGAGAGAGGTTGGCTGCCATGGGATTCGCCCCGTTCTTGAGCGTTGAGGTGTGTCGGTTTGACGCAGCTCTACTCTACGCCCTGCACGACCGCTGGGACCCAGTGAGTCGGACGTTCCTTTTCCCGTGGGGGCATATGGTCCCCACGCTGGAGGACGTTGCCAGGCTTACTGGCCTTCGAGTGCACGTGGCACCGGTTAGCGGGACCACTTTTCTTGACTATCGGGGATGGCTCGGGGATTGCTGGGCTTAGAGTTGCGGCGCCCCAAGAGGCAGTCGACCCTCCTACCCCGGGCTAGTCTCCAGGACAGCCTGGGTTTACGACGGGCGGGAGTTGCAGTCGGCGAGCAGCCGGAGGAGCACTTGCAGCGGCTGATCGAGCTGGCGTGGCCGCGGGTAGCTGCTGGACTGGGAGCAGAGGCGGACAGAGTGCTGAGGCGGTTCTTGATGTTGATGTTTCGGCGACTCCTCTTCTCCACCAGGGTGGACGTGATGAGCTGTCGGTTCCTTCCTTTCCTCGAGGAGCTGAGCCATGTAGGCGACTATGCATGGGGAGCTGTAGTTCTCGCCTTCCTCTTCGACACACTGAGTTCGACGGCCCGTAGGACGATGCTCGGGGGCTTCTCCCCCTTACTCCAAGTACGACTCTTAGCTTAGACCCAATTATGCAACTCTACATGCTTCCTAAATGCTGACACAACGCTGTGATGCAGGTGTGGGCCTACGTGTACCTACGTGGGCTGGGCAGAGGCGAGGAGACCCGTCCTGGGCTCCTGCCGATTGCACGGAGGTGGACAGCACCTCGGGAGATGACAGCCCTGAAACGATAGGTCCGGGAGCTGTAGGATGACCTGGACGCTCTACCGTACGCCTCGGTATACTCCTAAACTCAGACTCTCTAATTAAATGCAATTCTTATATGATGATGAAGATGCTGACGCGACTTTCTATTTCTTGCAGGTACGGTGGACACCTTATGCGGAGGAGGGCCAGGCGGACCAGCCTTGAGTGGTGGATGCCCTTGCCTTCGCCGGACGAGACGTGTGGCTTCACTGCATGAATGTGGTGGAGCCACTACACTACAGGTTGGTGATGAGGACCATCAGGGTCCATCAGCCAGCGGTGGAGTTCCCAGCGCTTGAGAAGGCGGGGGAGCGAGTGACGAGGACGACGCGGGGCTTAGCCGCAGCATTTGATTGGTCGACAAGGAACGCTACGCAGGTGGCCGACTGGACAGCTCTGGGGCGAGTGGTGACCGCCCGAGCGGAGAGCGACTCGGCGTACTACCCTGCGTACGCCAGACACTACCGGGACCAGGTGTTCCGGGGTGCCCACCGACCGGTATGACTTCTAAACTCAAACTCTGTCTATTATGCTTATGATATGATGCACTGACACTTGGACTTCTAAATGCAGATTGACCCAGCGGGGTGACTAGCGGAGCTACAGGGGCTCCTACACTCCACTATCAGGGAGCGGGACGAGGCCCGACAGGCCCTGGCCTTATTGGTGAGTTTTCTAAACCCTAAAACTCTCTAAGTTATGCAAATGCTTATGATTATGATTATGCATGTGACTGACCTGGAGTTTTGGATGCAACGCGCTGAGGGTACCCAGCGACAGGGGGCTGACGCTCCTTCTTCTTCCTCTACCCAGACTCCTGCAGATCGGGCCGAGCGGGAGGCCGACTTCACTCGGATGGTAGCGCGGGCCAAGGCGGCCGAGGTGGCGCTCACCGAGAGGGTAAGCAAATCACTACACTTTCTCTTTGTTATTTATGCTTATGATATGTATGAAAATGCAATTGACTGACAATGATATGTGCATGCAGAAGTCTGAGCTGACCCGTCTTAGGACCGAGCTAGAGCAGAGCCGGGCAGCGGCTCGGGAGGAGGTGGCCCGTGTACGGGAGGAGGCAGCACAGAGCCGACCGGCAGACGCGCTGGAGACAGCACTCCTGCGAGCAGAGCTAGAGCGACTCCGAGCCAGCGCTGCCGAGGCGGAGCGCTATAGGACCTAGGCATCTGAGCTACGTGGAGAGCTGCGAGCCTACAAGGAGATGAGTCGGCGATCGCGCAACGGGACTCCGAGCGTCAGCCACGGTACTCACGGCTCTGTGAGGAGTTACTTCACGGGTTCCTCCGGTCACCGGAGGAACGAGGAGGACGAGCAGCGCCGGTGATGTCAGCGTGACGATGCGACTTCAGCGATGCCTCCACCAAAGAGGCATGAGGGAGGTGGAGACAGTGACGGTGGCCAGGGCGAGGGACAGGCTTGACTTTGTACTCGGCCCGACTTTGTACATATGATATGATATGATAGTGATATGCGTGTTTTTGTTTTCATTTTTGTGGATGAATGAATGTATGAATGTACCAATGTATGAATGGACAGATGCGACTACCGACTTGACACGAGTGCGTGGGTGAGAGACGACGACTACGGGTGAGACACGACTGTAGATGTGGAAAATGTGGATGTGTATATGCGTGCCGATCCCACAAATCACATGAATAAGCATGAAGGCATATGTGCACCAATCAAGTGAATAACATGAATATGTGGCTATGTAAACATGGTAGCATGATCATACAATCAAGACAAAGGTGATAAAAGATGTAAAAGAATACCGTGATCGCCACCAAGGAATGACAACGCCAAAAGAATATAAAATACTAAGTGCGTTGTGTACCTTGGAAAAAGAGGATGATCGCGCTCAATATCAAGATGCGGGGACTATGTGGATTACCTCTCCTTGCCTTCCAGCCAGCTAGAAGGTAAGGGCCTCACTTTCCATGCTTTCCTACGAAACAAACACAAAACAAGAGGTAAAACCCATTAAAAATGCTAAGTGTAGAAATCTGCCCAAGTGCATAAAGTAGCATGAAAGATTGAGGGCAAAATTACCGGGGGAGGGTTTTTAACCCCTATGGAAGCGTGCAAACAACAGGTGTGTATATTGTGACGAGATTAACATGAAGAAATTGATTTAATATGCCATGATGAACATAGATAAACAAGGTGCAAAAGTGCATGCCACGAGAAAAACTGTGCAAACAGTGTAAAGTGGGTGCAAAGACTGATGCAAACAGTAGGGTAAACGAAGTCTAAATGGGGAGAAATTTGAGATGACAGAAGACTTGAGTGTTGTAAAGAAGCGGGAATAAGAATCACTCAAAACAAAGGTCGGGACAGAAAGTTATGACACCGGAGATTTGGGGAAAATATGGACTGTGCAGAAAATTCAGAACAGTGCACAAAATGGGCTCAAAGAATGATGAATATCTCGCAAGATAGAACACCAAAAGAGGAAAGAGTGGATGCTATGGAAAGGTGGGAGTGTTGTGGTGAAACTAGGGTAGAAAGGAGAGTTTAAAACGGGGAAGACAGCAGTGAAAAATGGGGTGGAAAACTCAAGAAAATAGAAGGGTGCAGAACATGGGAGAAAAATGACTAAGTGTAAAAACAGAATGAAAGTGCAAAACTCATAGACAAAAATATGAAGGAATATGATGGGGTAATGAGCCCAAAACCAAGGAACACAAAGATTATACTTCCCTCTAGAGCCTGGAGTTGAAAGGACGGATCAAGAGTGCCCCACGGCCTCGCACCGGCGACGCAAACATGCCCCCGTCGTAAGAAATCTTAGTTTCAGCAAAGTGCAGAACAGTGTGGTGAATCCTCAAAAGTAGGGGCTTGGAAGAGGGGAAAAAGATATGAGAAATAAGGCAAACATATAATCAACGTGAAGCTAATACTCCCCTCTTTAAGATGGAGTTGAGGGAGGACAAAAAAGATGAAGCATGACTCCGCACCGGCTTGATGAACATGCCCCCGTCGTGGACTTTGTAGCAGAAATCAACAAACTGTGATGATTTTCCAAAAAGTAGGGGCGAAGTTGAGAGGGCAAACGCTGATGAAATTGAGCAAACAAGGAACCAAAATGAAGCTTATACTTCCCCTTTCAGGCTAGGGTCGAAGGGTTGAGTCAACAATCCAGCATGGCTTCGTCGTCGCCTTGGAAACGCGCCCCCGTCGCACAGGAAATCTGGGCAGGTTTATATAGAAAAAGTGGTGAAACTCCCAACTTTCTCCCACGATTCCAGAAGATAGAGTCCACAAAATCTCGAGATCTCTAGATCATTCTTGAGATAATAGTCAAGAAAAGGCGTAGGAACAAACAGGACTCTTTTTGGTTGAAGATTGTGGAAGTTATGGCTCTTGGAAGAAGCCTCTGGAATCTAATCTGCAGGGTTATTTGGTTGCACGAAAAGCAGAAAAACCTGATATTGCGGCCATGATTCCAGGAGATATAGCCCATCAAAATTTGATTTCTATGAACCAAATTAAAGATAATAAAAAGGGCTAAAAGTAGGAAAAAATGGGGACCAATTTGGATAAGTATTCTAGAAGTTATGGTCGCCGCAAGATAAGCACATCGCGCAGGTCCGTGGAGAGAGTCCAGAACAGGATGGACTCTTATTGGATAAACGGTCGGACGACCAACCGTTAAGGGTTAAACGGTCGTCAACCGACCGTTTGCAACAATCAACGGCCATTAGCACGACCGTTTAAGGTAGACCTTGCGCGACTTTAGAAATTGGATCATATCTCCCAAACGGTGGAGAATTATCAAAAGTGGTAGAAGACAAAATTATAGATAACTCAAAAATGAACAACTTTTATGAAAAAAGTAAGATGAGAAAATGATCAGAAGAGAGAGAAAATAGGGCTATAAGAGAGAGAAAGAATATCGGGACATAGGTGAATAGTGCAGTCTGCCAAAAAAATGTAAATAACTTGAAATCGGTGCAGAATTGGCCAATGACGTAGAAGAAGAAATTGTAGGGATTGGAAAGATGAACAACTTTGGTGAAGGACACATTTTGAAAAGAGGAAAGGAAGATGGTGAAAAAGGACCGTTTTCAAGACTACGCAACGAAAGGGGGCTGAATGCTTGAGGGAAGCCGGCCTAAATGGGCCGTAAGGCGACTTTGAAGGCCGGAAGGTGACAAGATAGGCTCCAGGGCTCTATGAAATAATGATCTCCAAGGTTCAAAGGGAATGGAATAATGAAATGGGCTCGAAATCCATCCAAGAAAGGCTCCAAAATAATGAGTAATTCAGGGCATCAAAATGATGAATAAGAGAAATGACTCAACTTGCAGGCTAAAAATGGGTGTCAACAGATGCCCCTCCTTGATGTCCGCTTTGCAAGGGAGCAAGCGAAAGTGACGCGGAAGTGAAATGGAAAGGAGATGGAGCGAAAGCGACAGCGACGTGAAATGGAGATGAAGCGGAGATGAAGCGGAGAGAACTGATAAGCGGGCATCAAGGCAAAAGACACCCGTTTTAACCAACAAGCGACAAGAATTCTCCCGAAATCGTCGAACTAACCACCAGGACTGGATGACAAGAATGAGACATGTCTGGAGAACTAAACTAATAGGAAAAAAAGGAAGCACGATCAGGCTCATCGGGGACACAATCCACAGACAATGAGGGGGTCGGAAAGGAGCACAACGTAAAAAGCATGAGAAATATAACTGAGATAAAATCCAGACAGGAATCACACTGGCCAACCAGACCGAGCGAAAAGATCAGAGAAATCGTTCAAATTCAGAGTGGAATGAAGATCTCTTGTCCAAGTGCGATGAAGTGCAACTAACCATTATTGAGGAGAAACCTTGAATGGATCACGAGACGTTAATGCTCAAAATGACATGATGCATGCTGGACTAAAATAAAGAAATCATCAAAACGAATGTAAAGAAATCATAAAATAGAAGGTACTCAAGGATAATATTTCTAGACTGAGTCAAGATGGGGTCAAGAGTCGTCTGCAACCACGGCATGCGAGACAGAGTCCATCGTTCCCCACCCGACTCAACTGAGCGGCCTATCCAACGATTAACTGTATGCTCCTAGATCATCATCATTTTTGTTAAAGGGGAACATCAGATCCCAGAACACACGGGCAACCAGCCGGTCCTTGAGAGGCTATAATAATGTAGATACCATATAGTAATGCAACAATGAGAAGGGATAGAGAGCCATACCTGACTTACCTTCCAAGCGAAGCGGCTTTTTTTCTTCTTCTGATTTTTTAGATTTTTATGGGTTTTCAATATAAGACAACCAGCAACATGAATAAACAAGCATGAACATAACGAGACAAACAAATGAGCATAACACAACGAAGAATGAAGGAACAAACAACATATGCAAGAAACGAACCAATAATATGCATGTAAGACGAACATAGTGAGATAAGACAACAATGCAGTGGGACAACACACGGCTGGGACAAGAACATGTGGGGGCACAACACACGGCTGGGACAAGAACATGCGAGATAACACACGGTTGGGACAAGAACATGTGAGACAACACACGGTTCGGACAAGAACACGTGAGATAACACACGGTTGGGACAAGAACATGACAAATATGCTCTTCAATCAAAACCCAGGATCAAAATGAAGCAGAACCGCCTGGTTCATAATCGTGAGGTAGAGCCCTCTAATAAAGATATGATGAGATAAAGCTGAGAAGGACATGAGCTTTAGAACAGATCGATAGAGTGGATTGAAGAAGAGAACAGATCAAAGATGTGGACAGGATGTAAAACGAGAGATATAGCAAGGAGACTTGAAGCACCTGCAACCTGCACACTTAACAAAAGGATTACGTGCCTGTTCTTAGAACAAATGCAAAATGCATGAAAAAGAAAACAAAAGACACACTTTTTAGATTTTTGAAATATTTGATTTTTTTTAGTTTTTTTTTTTGAAATATTTGATTTTTTGGGGGATTTTGAAGTATTTGATTTTTTTGGATTTTTTGAAGTATTTGATTTTTTTTTGGAATTTTGACAATATCTCATTTTTTTAGATTTTGACAATATCTCATTTTTTTAGATGTTTTTGACATGACTCATTCATTTTTTTTTATTTTTGACAATATCTCATTTTTTTTTGTTTTTTTTTCGACATAGCAATCCGCAGCACCTAAAGACAGGCTCGAACTACTGGCCAGGGATCGCTGTCCCTCCCCTCTCATTAAAGACTTCCCTTAAGCAGGGCGTGCATGTGAGGGTGGCTTACCACAACCAACCGTTTCTAAAGAACGGTGCCCCTACTAAGTCCATACCCGGGATATAACCCAGCCTAAGAGGGAGAAGCAGAAGAAAAATTGGAGACAAGCTTCGTGCAGGATGGGAGATATCAAGGCTCGAATTCCTTCCAGGGCACTACCCCTCAAAGAGATAGCATTTTGCGCTGGGACTTTGTGTCTTTGATTTTTAGACCCATATTTATCAGGCACGCATGCGACCGGGCTCATGACGTCCCGTGGGAAACTGTACTACCACTCTTGCCATGCCTTTGATTCATAATTTTGCATTGATTCATTTTCTCATTTTGGTAGCCCTTATTGGCCAGATATAGCATGAAAGCTTACTTTTGAGGGTCAAGACTGCCCCTATTTGAGACCTCTCTCGTATTAGGGAGCGCCTAGGTTAGTCATCTCATCCATCCATCTCTTGCCCCTGCACTTGGCCGAGCAGAGAAAAGAAAAGACCTTTGCACATATCCAAAGTATGGCCAAAGCAGCAACGGTGCGCCTCAGAGAGATCGGCTATGGCTTGCCGTGTAGTGTGTGAAAAATCCATACTCATAGGTCACCCTCAACAATCGAGGAAAGAAACTAGACTCCCAGCGCGGAGCTATCACCAGCCTAAGGATGCTGCAAAAGTTAAATTTTTTTATTTGACACCAAGTTAAGATCTAATCAAACAAAGACTCCTAAAGTCACTCAATCATGTTAAGGAATCATGTGCAGAAACAATAGAAATAATGGAAATGAAAGCACGTTATTGCACAAAATTAAGATACTTTGCAGATCCGTGGCGTGGAAACCAGCATCCTGAAGCGATTTCGATCATCGAGCTTTGAGGAGCGCGAGTAGCTTTACATTCCTTGCTTGCCAGGATAAAGGGTGAAAGGAGAGCAAAGGATTGGGTTCCTCGACACAGAGGAGTGGCAGACATCATACTAGATGAAGAAGGGATAAAAAGGAAGAGAGACGAGGGCTATAACTCCCTCGTTAAGGCACTGAGGCCCTGATAACAAGGAACCAAATACACAATAAACAAGGATTAACTGAGATCAAGGCGGGCTAAAGCCTTGAAAACAGCAAAAAAAAAGGTAATGACCCCGAAAAGGTGAGGAGGAGTAAATAGGAGGGTGAAAGGGAAAATCATCCGACATGGTCGGAGAAAAGGAATTAGAATCACCCGACAGGGTCGGGGAAAGAAAATGATTGACACCCGACAGGGTCGGGGAAAAAGACTGATGGTCACCCGAAAGGGTCGTGGAAAGATCAGAAGCAGAGCCCCGGGATACCGGAAGGGAAGGATCAGAAGAAGTCCCGAAAATGGGATGAAAGGATGACATAGGCTGAGGCCTAAAATCATGAGTGAACGGAGGATCCGGAGACTCCGGATGAGTGGGGAAAGAAGAATGGGGGTTTATAGACCTGAAAAGAGAGGAGAAGATCATAGATGTGGGATTGGAAGAAGGGAGGTACACCACCCAAGGGTGGGAGCTGAGCAATATAAAGGATGAACGAAAGGAATAGGAAGAAGTGGACCCCTTAGTGCACAATCGACGGCCCTTAAACTTACGCCGCCGCTTCTTCTTAGCAGCAATTCTTGAACACGGGTATGCCTGGTGCTGACCCGGACCTTCGACCTTCTTGATATGCAATGTCTCCTCAAATAACGGGCCCATCTGGCAGACAACCTAGCCCGGTCATGGATATGCAGCTTCATCGGGGCGGTTGCCCCTAGATACCCAGTGCTAACCATAGGCGGACATTCTCGGATAGATGACTCCTTCGGATGAACATCAGAAAACCGTGGAGTTTCATCACTCGGTATTAGCAGCATAAGATTCGGCATCTTCACTCGGCAATCGGGCATGAAGCATAACTCCCTTACGAGAAGAGCAGGACAAAACTGAGGGAGAGTAATGCGCGGCGTTGACATGACCGATTCACCAATAAACCGAAGAAGATTGCATAAGATGTGCAGAATGTTCTTGGAAAATGCAGAAGATATGGCCAATTGCCCCTTGAATAGGGAATCCATCAGGCTCTTGGCAGCCGCATGGGTTAACACAATATGAGTAGAGAACCCTTCTTGGCCAGTGAGCTGAACAGCAATCGAGCGAGAAGTAATAACAACATTAATGGTGAATCCTTCGGTGAGCAATGAGATTACCCCCGGCCTCACTCAAGAAGAAACTGGCACTAGTGCGGGGGAACTCTTCTTAGCAACTGTCTTTGAATATGTAGGCTCATCATCCGTAAAATAGCCAAGGGCTAGGACTCGGATCGGCATGCGGGAAATAACATCCTGGATCTTGAAATGCACGATTGAAACCTGGATTGGCTCATCATCATCATGGGGACCTGACCCAAGAGGCATCGGAGGTAATGCACACCCGCTCCGTGGGGTTGAAGTGGATGGAGAAGTAGAGGGAATATGTTTGGGTGGCTTAGGCGATGGTTTGGAAGGCATGGGGGCTTCAGTGGGGATGGTGATGGAAAGTGAAAGCGCAAGCGATGTGGCGATGATAGGCTCGGGTGGTGGCGAAGGTGAAGGTGAAGGCGTGGCTGAGGGTAAAGGTAAAGGCATGGCTTGCTCAGGCTCGGGCGAAGGTGATGGCGGAGATGGAGGTGAGGGTGGAGATGGAAGTGGTGATGGAAGAACTGGCAGTTGAGATGGAGATGATGGCGATGGCAATGGAGATGGCGAGGATGGTGATGAAGGCGGAGAGGGTGAAGAGGGAGATTGTGGTGTCCACCGTCGACATGTCGACACAATGCGTCGAGCCGTGTTAGGGATAGAAGTAGCAGAGGTGGCGGCTTGAGAAGAAGGGTAGGCACTAGCCTGAACAGAGGCTTGGGTTTGTGGCGGTGATGGAGTCAGAGTAGGAGATGGTGATGGTGCTGGGGTAGGTGATGAAATAGGTGAGGGAATCGGGTGGTGGAGTGGGTGACGGAGCAGGTGCAATGCCCGATAAAGAATCATGGGGGTGCCCCTGGTCTTGTAGAGACGGCTGCCTGGGCGTCGCTGTTTGTTGCTGCTGCTGCTGCTTGCGGAGATGTAGAACAACCTTATGCATGGTAGCCCAATCAATCCTCTTATCATCTTCTAAGCCATAAACATACTCTCGGAATTCGGGGCAATCCTCAACCAAATGCCCCTGCTGGCGATGGTAATCACATAATTGAAGCATATCTCCGACCGCGGGTTGGCAAGGTACAACTGGAGGGAGCGGCAACGCGTGAGCGGCCATCAAAGCCCTGAAAATTGCTGAAAAACACTCCGGCAACGGAGGACGATGAGGAGCCTGCTTCGGGCAAGGTGGATGTCGAGGGGTATGGGAAGGTAATGGAGATGGAAGTGGAGAAGGAAGTGGGGGTTGCATAGGTAATGGTGCGTGGTTAGGGGAAGGATTTGGTGGAGGCATGTGTGGAGCGAAAAGTGAGGTGGGAGGTATGTGGACGGCATCTACCTGCTCGGGGTGTGATGTTCCCTTGACCGGAGGTGGAGGTTCATGTGGGTATAAAGAGGTGGAAGGCTGACTCGTGGAGGTTTGATATGTGGAGGGATATGTGGGGGTATATGGGTGTCGGGGAGCGGAAGGCTGACTCGCGGAAGGATATGTAGTGGAGGGTTGACTCATGGAAGGCGATGGATAGGAGGCGTATGTGGGCATAGAAGGTGGAGGAGACTCTGGGTCAAGGGAAACTAGGAGTTGTTGGCGGATAAAGCGGGCTCGGCTATACAATTGTTGCCAGGAGGTGATATCATTCAAGGCTAAGATAAAGCGGTACTCGGGCGTTGCATTAGAAATGATCATTTTGATCTGCTCTCCCTCCGGAATATGCCCCGGGACTTGCACGGCCAAGTGACGCCAGCGATCAGCAAAGGTAGAGAACTCCTCGTCGGGCTTCATCTTCTCATGGGCCAGATCAACCATAGAATACTTGGGCCCAACCTGGTCTTGATACTGTTGAAGAAATCTCTCTTGGACGACTTGAAAATCCACAACTTGCTCTTGCGGAAGAGAAAAGAACCAATCCCGAGCCGGGCCTTCCAACGACAGACCGAATAGATAGGACATCAAGCGTTGGTCATGTCGAAATTGAGCCGACTCATAAATGAACTCCTTTAAGTGCACATAGGGGTTACCAACTCCACCATAGTGACGATAGGTAGGAATTTGTGAACGCGGTGGAAGCTGAAGACCTTGGCATGCAAACAAGATACTCAAAGAAGATTGGGGATCAATTCGACGTTGAAGTTCATCAAGCTAACGTTGGGCTTGAGCAATCATCTCTTCAATGAGGAGAGATCGAGAAGGACGCAAGCCAGCCAGAGCAAGAGATTGTGGATTTGGACCAGGGTTATGATATTGGGCCGGATAAAGAGATCCGGACTGAGAAGAAGGAAAGCCGATTCTAGGAGTGGAAGGATATGTAGGCCTGGAAGGATCATGAATGTGGGAATAAGAACTGATTGGGCCAGCAGCAACATGGGTAGAAGGAGCGGGCCTATTAAGAGAAGCAGGCTCATTAAGGGAATAAGAAGGTCCGCTGAAGGAAGGGGGCCCATTAAAAGAGCGAGGCCCATTGAAGGAATAAGGCCCACTAAGAGATTGCGACTCAATAAAGGAAGATGGGCCACTCGAAGAATATGGCCCATTAAAGGAAGGAGGCCCATTAGATGAATGAGGCCCGTTATGAGGATGAAGCCCATTAAGATGATTAGCGGTGAGTTTTTGGGCATGGATCGGGTCTATTTGGCAAACAAGAGGTGATAAGTGGGCCATGAGATTTGCTTGTGAGTCGGAAGGGCCACGAGGAGATGGGCCCGTGTGGAAAGAGGAATCGGCGCTCCATGAAGGCAAATGGAGACTTTATACAGGAAAAATCAAGGGAATACAATGAGGGAAGTAAGAGGGCTCGAGAATCAGAGAGGGGGCTGACTCAATAATGCAAAGGGGAAAAAAAGGACCCAGGACAATGTGACTAGACAAATGGACACACAGAATGGACTAGCCTAAGTGCGCTTAATGACAAAACCTATATGGATAGTGGGGATGCAACACAAAATGACACAAATGGGCTTGGACAAGCCCAAACAACACAAACAATATGCAGGATTTCACTCAAGTCAACCAAGTTAATATGATGGGAAATATTTTATTGTCAAAGTTTTGGTGGGCCTTTAAATATTTTTAAATTAAGATTAATTCCCTCAAGATATGTATCATATAAGGAATAAGGTCCAAACTTTGGGTTGACTAGGGTTAACTCCTTCACAACGTATGCGAATGCAAGCCTAGGGGGTGGAAAGGTACAACTGGCCCGGCGTCCGTGTGGGAATCCACGGCTCGCGGGGACTTATGGAGGTCCCGGATAAGATCACCTAATCGAGCCCAAGGAATATGGGAGCGAGAGGATCACTTACCGAGGGGGAATGTAACTACAATATGGTAATTTGCATGACCCTATGTGCACCGGAGTGCATGCAATTTCTAGCCTAAATCTAACAAATCAAGATATAATGAACATATGTGAACATAACAATATGGATGCAAACAAAGTGAATAATATGAGCATGAAATGCTATCTAAACATGGACATACACACCAAAATCGCAGCAAAGCATGAGACAAGTGATGGGCACTAGAGGTCCCACCGTGATCGCCAAAAAAGGGGTGTAGATGTGAAAAATGTGGATGTGTATATGCGTGCCGATCCCACAAATCACATGAATAAGCATGAAGGCATATGTGCACCAATCAAGTGAATAACATGAATATGTGGCTATGTAAACATGGTAGCATGATCATACAATCAAGACAAAGGCGATAAAAGATGTAAAAGAATGTCGTGATCGCCACCAAGAAATGACAACGCCAAAAGAATATAAAATACTAAGTGCGTTGTGTACCTTGGACAAAGAGGATGATCGCGCTCAATATCAAGATGCGGAGACTATGTGGATTACCTCTCCTTGCCTTCCAATCGGCTAGAAGGTAAGGGTCTCACTTTCCATGCTTTCCTACGAAACAAACACAAAACAAGAGACAAAACACATTAGAAAATGCTAAGTGTAGAAATCTGCCCAAGTGCATAAAGTAGCATGAAAGATTGAGGGCAAACTTACCGGGGGAGGGTTTTTAACCCCTATGGAAGGGTTCAAACAATAGGTGTGTATATTATGACGAGATTAACATGAAGAAATTGATTTAATATGCCATAATGAACATAGATAAATAAGGTGCAAAAGTGCATGCCACAAGAAAAACTGTGCAAATAGTGTAAAGTGGGTGCAAAGACTGATGAAAACAGTAGGGTAAACGAAGTCTAAATGGAGAGAAATTTGAGATGACAGAAGACTTGAGTGTTGTAAAGAAGCAGGAATAAGAATCACTCAAAACGGAGGTCGGGACAGAAAGTTATGACACCAGAGATTTGGGAGAAATATAGACTGTGTAGAAAATTCAGAACAGTGCACAAAATGGGCTCAAAGAATGATGAATATCTCGTAAGATAGAACACCAAAAGAGGAAAGAGTGGATGCTATGGAAAGGTGGGAGTGTTGTGTTGAAACTAGGGTAGAAAGGAGAGTTTAAACGGGGAAGACAGCAGTGAAAAATGGGGTGGAAAACTCAAGAAAATAGAAGGGTGCAGAACATGAGAGAAAAATGACTAAGTGTAAAAACAGAATGAGAGTGCAAAACTCATAGATAAAAATATGAAGGAAGATGATGAGGTAATGAGCCCAAAACTAAGGAACACAAAGATTATACTTCCCTCTAGAGCCTGGAGTTGAAAGGACGGATCAAGAGTGCCCCACGGCCTCGCACCGGCGACGCAAACATGCCCCCGTCGTAAGAAATCTGAGTTTCAGTAAAGTGCAGAACAGTGTGGTGAAACCTCAAAAGTAGGGGCTTGGAAGAGGGGGAAAAGATATGAGAAATAAAAGAAACATATAATCAACGTGAAGCTAATACTCCCCTCTTCAAGATGGAGTTGAGGGAGTACGAAAAGGATGAAGCATGACTCCGCACCGGCTTGATGAACAGGCCCCCGTCATGGACTTTGTAGTAGAAATCAGCAAACTGTGATGATTTGCCAAAAAGTAGGGGCGAAGTTGAGAGGGCAAACGTTGATGAAATTGAGCAAACAAGGAACCAAAATGAAGCTTATACTTCCCTCTTCAGGCTAGGGTCGAAGGGTTGAGTCAACAATCCAGCATGGCTTCGCCGTCGCCTTGGAAACGCGCCCCCGTCGCACAGGAAATCTGGGCAGGTTTATATAGAAAAAATGGTGAAACCCCCAACTTTCTCCCACGATTCCAGAAGATAGAGTCTACAAAATCTCAAGATCTCTGGATCATTCTTGAGATAATAGTCAAGAAAAGGCGTAGGAATAAACGGGACTCTTTTTGGTTGAAGATTGTGGAAGTTATGGCTCTTGGAAGAAGCCTCAGGAACCTAATCTGCAGGGTTATTTGGTTGCACGAAAAGCAGAAAAATCTGATATTGCGGCCATGATTCTAGGAGATATAGCCCATCAAAATTTGATTTCTATGAACCAAATTAAAGATAATACAAAGGGCTAAAAGTAGGAAAAAATGGGGACCAATTTGGATAAGTATTCTAGAAGTTATGGCCGCCGCAAGATAGGCACATCAGGCAGGTTCGTGGAGAGAGTCCAGAGCAAGCTGGACTCTTATTGGATAAACGGTCGGACGACCGACCGTTAAGGGTGAAATGGTCGTCAACCGACCGTTTGCAACAATCAACGGCCATTAGCATGACCGTTTAAGGTAGACGTTGCGCGACTTTAGAAATTGGATCATATCTCCCAAACGGTGCAGAATTATCAAAAGTGGTAGAAGATAAAATTATAGATAACTCAAAAATGAACAACTTTTATGAAGAAAGTAAGATGAGAAAATGATCATAAGAGAGAGAAAATAGGGCTAGAAGAGAGAGAAAGAATATCGGGACATAGGTGAACAGTGTAGTCTGCCAAAAAATTGTAAATAACTTGAAATCGGTGCAGAACTGGCCAATGACGTAGAAGAAGAAATTGTAGGGATTGGGAAGATGAAAAACTGTGGTGAAGGACACATTTTGAAAAGAGGAAAGGAAGATGGTGAAAAAGGATGATTTTAAAGACTACGCAACGAAAGGGGGCTGAATGCTTGAGGGAAGTCGGCCTAAATGGGCCGTAAGGCGACTTTGAAGGCCGGAAGGTGACAAGATAGGCTCCAGGGCTCTATGAAATAATGATCTCCAAGGTTCAAAGGGAATGGAATAATGAAATGGGCTCGAAATCCATCCAAGAAAGGCTCCAAAATAATGGGTAATTCGGGGCATCAAAATGATGAATAAGAGAAATGACTCAACTTGCAGGCTAAAAACGGGTGTCAACAACGACTACGAGTGAGACGCGACACTAGCGTGAGTGAGACAGAGGGATGCCGACCTTGAGTGAGAGAGAGAGAATGTGATAACAAATGAGCGAGATGAGGGACGTCAAATGGGTGAGGTGAGAGACGTCAAACGAGTGAGTTGAGTGAGTCAAATGCGTGAGATGAGTGAGATGAGGGCGCCAAATGAGTGAGATGAGGGCGCAAAATGAGTGATGAAGAGGCGAAATCTCGCGCTGGTTCCTGAGCGGCCTGGTAATCACCAAGTTTGTGAACTGCAAGACAGGGAAACGGGTCAGAGGGCCCAGGGGGATTCCCTGGGGCGAAACCCTCCGACGCTCAAGTCAGTAGAGCAATGGTGGGAGCAGCGATAGGGAGGAGAAGGTGAAGGCGCGAGATCCCTCTCCACCAATGGGGTGAAGTGATCCTTGCTCAGGGATTGGGGGTGGATCAATGCCCTTTTTGGACTTACCTTTCGCCGGAGGGTATCCCAGGTTTAAATAGTGCACCGCCCTCTGGAGTCTTGCAAGCTGAGGGGTCTCCGGTGGAGGTTACGTCCTCGTCGTGGGCTTTTATGGCCTCATCGTGGGGGCGTTATCCTCGCGGGGAAGCCGGAGCTCCTGGACTTCTTGGCGCTCGGCCCGCTGTGGACTCTAACGGCTGCAATGATGAACATTTTATCGGTCGTACCAAGCTTAGGGGGGCCGGCCCTATCGGGCAATAGGCCTAGCTCGGTGAGGAGATGGGTCAGACAGACCGGCTAGCGCTTCCCCCCTTCGTGCGGAGGGATAGCTCGTGTGCGGGTCTTCCTGTGACCTGACCGAGGCTCGGGCTCTCCGAGCCTTGGGGCCGCCTAGGAGAGTTATTTCTTCGAGCATTATTTTATTGGGCTTTTCCAAGTGGGCCCTGTGGGCTGTCACTTGGACGAGCTTGCCTCGTTGGGCCTTGTTAGGCCTAGTTGGGTCTGCTCTTTGAGTGGGCTGCAGGAATCCCCCTCTCCACTTGTCCCCCTCCTACTCCTGAGCCAAGGGGGCTCGGTTGAGTAGTTTTTCGAGGCTTTAGACCAGCGTGGCTCGGGTGGGTGGAATCCTGTCGGCGTTATGATGCCACGTGTAGTGGTCGCCTGGGCCCGTAGTAATAATGATCCTGACGGATTTGAAATGAAGGGGCCCCCTTTTTCTCGGAGGTTGAAACGGCGCGCCACCTCCCGCGAGGGTTTATAGGCGTAGGGCGCTGCTCGTCCTCCCAGTCTTTCTAGGATTTTTGGCATTTCCTCCATTTCTTTGCTTCTGGGGCTCCTTGATGCGCCGTGAGGATACAGCGGGGAGCAAGCTCTTGCGGCGACATTTGAGGAGCTGGCGCGTATAACCGCGGAGGCGATCCGGCAGCTTCCTTCTCCCCCGGAGTCTTCGGGCTCTCGTGAAGGTTCTTCTTTTAGCTCGATGGCGGATCTGCGCTCGGAAATCGAGCAGGTGAGGCGGGAGCCCGTCCCCAATCGC
This sequence comes from Amorphophallus konjac, assembly GCA_022559845.1. Classification (NCBI taxonomy): domain Eukaryota; kingdom Viridiplantae; phylum Streptophyta; class Magnoliopsida; order Alismatales; family Araceae; genus Amorphophallus; species Amorphophallus konjac. The sequence continues at coordinate 160,026,919 of CM040121.1, forward strand.
AGCGAGTTGGGGGAGGCTGATGTGAAGAAACTGGAGCATCGGTTTCGCCTGCCTCTCTGATATAGCTTTGTAGCTGCCGCCCCATACGAGACGAGCTTGGATAGCCGTACGAGCCATATCTGTACTTTTCTCCTGGCGTGGAAGAGCGGATTCTGCCTCCCCTTCGAGCCTTTCGTTCTGAAGCTTCTCAATTTTTTCGTGTTGGCGCCTCTTCAGCTGGTGGCCAACTCATATCTCCTGCTGTCTGCCTTTCGGATCCTCTGCCGCCTGCAGGGGGTTCCCCCGTCCCTGGATCCTTTTCATTATTTCTTCAAGCTGAAGGCACATCCGTCGGCGGGGAAAGGCTTATATTTTATCCAGGCGCGCAGGAATCGGAGTTGTATTCCACTGGCGGTGAAGGACTCTTCGCACAAAGGGTGGAAGAGGCAGTTTTTCTGGGTGAAGGCAGAAGCAGTGGATGAATCCTGGAGGTGCCAGGTTATGCCCAACTTCCATCCGAATCTTCCCCCGCTGCAGGAGGAGTTCCCCGCCGATGTGGAGGAATACGTCGCTCGCTTGTTGACAAATCGCCGGTCGACTGAGGAGCTGGTGACGCTGGAGAACGTAGAGCAGTATCTGCTTACACAGCTCAAGCCATCAGGTATCATCCTTCGGATCCTTCGGCGGGGTCGGAGGGTCACCTTTTCACTTCTTAACCGAATCTTCCTCTTCATTGCAGACATCCGGCGGGAACCTTTGGAAGAGGTCACCGAGGTCATCGATCTTGGAGATGACTCGGCGGCTGATGAGTCTGTCATTCCCGCAGGTCGTTCCCAAGCCCGAGATAAGGGCAAGGGGGTGGCCTCCGAGGGGTCTTCGCGGCCAAGCGGGGCGAAGCGCAAGGATCCCATGGAGGGAAAATTGCGGGAAGCAGCGAAGGCCAAGAAATGGGCCAAGAAGGCTGGCCTTCCTACCGCTGCCGGGGGCGACTCTGGCTCGGCGGCGCTCCCCTCTCGGGGGCAAGATGGGGCCGACCCTTCCGGGCCAGCTCCCCCACCTACCAGGCGAGAGGGGGCCGAGGAGACCAGGGGCCCCTCAGAGGGCGGAGATGGGTCGGTTCTCCCCTCCCCGGGGATGGAGGGGATCGGTGCTGAAGCAGCCGACGTCGAGACCGGGAGACCGGTCGAGGTTGGTGCTGTCTCGGGCGGCGAGGCACGGGCCGAGACAGATAGGGATGGGGGTTCACCTGCTAGGGCGTCGCAGCCCCAAGTGCTCGAAGTTCCCTGTGCGGTCGATCCCGTGGCGTCAGTCGAGGTTGGGGGTTCGCCCGGGGAGGCATCGCAACCCCAACCGACCGCGGCACGTGGGGCGGTCGGCCCCGTTGCTCGAGCTGAGCCTTCTGGTGGGGCGTCCGGTGGGGAGCGGATCTCCATGCCGGAGGCCTTGGAAAGGATCGGTGTTTCGGGCGACCTGTACCGGGTTTACCGAGAGGTTGTCGCAAAGACAAGGGGGGGAGACAAGCGCCACTCCCCCTCCGGAGTCCTCGATGTCCTCATGGAGTGCGGCCTACTCATGGCTCGGTCGGCGGCCTTGATGGCGGAGACGTACGCTCGGACGGAGGCGGAGCGGTCGAATCTCGCCTGGGCCCTCGGGGGGTGCGAGAGGAAACTGGCCCGCCTCAGCGAGGAGCATGAGGGGCTTTGACAGGAGTTCTCTGTGATCAGGGATTTGGCACGGGCGAGCCGGCTAGAAACCGAGACGCTGACCGAGCAGTTGGCTAAGGCCCGAGAGTCGCTTGAGAGGAAGGGCAAACTCTTGGAGGAGGAGCGTCTGCGTCACCTCGAGCTGGACGGTCGCTGGGAGCTCGAACGTGCCGAGCTACTGGACCGGGCGGAGGTAGAGGAGCACCTTCGTTCTGTTGAATCTCTGTAGTTTTGATGATGACTAACACTATGAATCAAATTATGTGTTGCTTCCTGGTGACTGTTAAAGATCATCCTTTGTCTGGATAATCTCTGGATCTTGGTTCTGAAAGGAGCCTTGGGAAATTTCTTGTTTGCATGCACATCTTCTGATTAAAATGTATTCATCATGCTTTTCTGATTAAATGCTCCTCTAACACGTTCACCCATTAGCTCGTACCTGTCTATCTTCATCTATATGGGTTCTGTGCTTTTGAGTGCGTTGACGCACTTGGCTGACTGCGTAGACGCAATTGTGCGTCTTTCACTTGCTGTATTGTTCATTGCGTCGACGCTGACACTGGATGCGTTGACGCATTGGCTAGTTGCCAAGGGCGTGAGGATCTCGCTTGAGGAGCTGAGGCGACGCTGCACGATGGAAGCGTTGACGCCTTGGGCTAATGTCCAAAGGTCTTTTGATCAACAACCAAGCCGATGCGTCGACGCTGTCACTAATGCGTTGACGCATTGGTGTGTAGTGTGAAGGGTCCTGCTCTCCATTATAAACTCATTGCGTTAACGCCTTGGCTTTACTGCGTTGACGCGTTCTTCAGTCCTTTGACAAGTTCCATGCAATCTATGTGAACAAACGTATGACTTGAATATTTCTGAGATTGACTGAATGTTCTCTGAAACCTTACAGGGACTTAAAAATAAATTGGAACTTTATTCCAATCATGTGAGCACGTGATTTGAGGGAATAATCGTCTAACACGTGGCTCGGCTCATCTGGAAGCATCTTCTTCGCGCGTGTCTCCCACACCCTCAGTCTCTCGTGAGTCTGGATATATAGGAAGGTTTCTGCTCCTGAAAAGCTGCTGAAGCCACAAGAAAAAGGGTGAGGCCAGAGCGAGAGGAAGGAGAGGAGAAGCCATCCTGATCCATTCGTTGAGCGTACCTGGAAGAGAGAGAGTGATGAAGGAGAGGATGGTTTTCTGCTACGTTTTGTCTATGCTTCTTTAAGAAGCTACATTGTTTCTCCGTTCGATTGTCTTTCAATATTTCTTTATGTCTTCGTTTGTTCGTTCTCAAATTCCGATACTCTGTTTTCGTTCCCTCTAGGTGTAGAGGAAAAGAGGTGAATCCTGTGGGTCGCAGTGTGGCTTCCCTCTGATTTAGATCAGAGGAAGGGAGGAGTTCTCCGGGGTTTTGTGTTCAGGTAGTGAGAAGGCTACCTGGGTTCTTCCCTCCGGCTGAGGAGGAAGAGAGACAGCGTCTCTGAATTGCAGTGAGGGTGGGTCACTGCTGGGTTCCCTCTTGTCTAAGAGGAAGGGAGAGTTATCTCCGGGTCAGGTCTTGTGGTGTGAGACCTGGGTGCAAGCTGTGAGTTCAGCATCTGTAGGGATTTCGATCCCCAAGCTGTGGATCAGCGTGTTGTTGACAGACTGAGTCTGCGGTTCTTTCTTGTGAAAGGGAAGCCTCACTCTGCCTTGAGTGAGGGATGGACGTAAGTCTACAGGTTGCAGACTGAACCATCTAAATCTCTTGTTCTCCGTGGTGTGGTTGTGCGCATCTATTTTCCTTATGCTTCTGTCTGGCTTCATGAAGTAAGTGTGATTGTTGATGATCGAAACCTTGGTCTGACTGCTCGCTTAGTGCTTGTGCATATGTGCTGATGAAATTCTGAGTGATATATGTTCTGCGCTCGTGACCTGCTTTATCTCGGTTAAGGTTCCAGATCATTTTACATATTGTCAGTCTTTCTAGCCAATCTCATCTTCTAAGATCTCCTCGGCTCGGACAAATTTTTTTTAAACGGTGATCTATTCATCCCCTCCCCTTCTAGCTCACCGTCCTCCTGTTTAACAGTTGGTATCAGAGCAGGTTTACTCGAGATGTGGTCCAACGACCAGGGTAATCCTGGAACCAGTGGTCCTCGCAGCTACATAGCTGAAGGACAGTCAATCTCCCGTCCCCCATATTTTGATGGTTCTAATTATTTCTTTTGGAAAAACAGGATGGAAGTTTTCATCCGATCTCAGAGCCACAAGCTGTGGAGAGTCATTACAACTTGACCTTATGATTTACCTCCGAATAAGGAGATGTGGTCTGAAGAACAAGTCAAATTATCCTGACTGAACTGGTCTGCGCTCAACATCATCCAGTGCGCAGTTCACCCTGAAGAATATGCCCGAATTTCAGCGTGCAAGACAGCTAAGAAGATGTGGGATGAACTAGCGCTGATTTACGAGGGTACCTCTCAGGTCAGAGCTACCAAGGTAAACTACCTAACCTCTGAGTATGAATTATTCAAGATGAAGTCAGAGGAGAGCGTGACTGATATGTACGCTAGGCTGTCACTGATCACAAACAGCCTCAAGGGATTTGGAAAGAAAATATCTGAAGGGGATATAGTCAGGAAGATCTTAAGATCCTTGACTCCAGCGTGGCACACAAAAGCTACTGTGATAGAGGAATCAAAGGATTTAACAACCATGACCGTCACTGAACTCATTGGGTCTCTTATGACCTATGAGATAAATCCCAAGAAAACAGGAGAAGGAAGCATTTGGGATAAAAACTACCACATTTTGCACTGAGAAAGGAAAAGAAAAATTGGACATCCCATCCAGTTCCAAAAGTACTGAACAACAAAAGAACATCCATAAACAACAGCCTGATTTTGGAAAAGATGTCTTTAAGAAATTCAACAAGCCCACGCACCAGAAGCAAAGTGCCTATCAATTCAACAACTATGACTCTAATAAAAGAATGGGCTATTTTAAAAGAAACATGGGAAGGTCTAACTACACACAGAATACTGTCAATAAAAGGCCTTCATCTAGACAGTTTAGAAATTATGGTTTGGCTGGGACCCAAGCTTTTATCAACAGAAACTGGACACACTTTGAGAAACAAAAGGAAACAACTGAAATGCACATCAATAGCAAAACTGTCAATTCTCAGCACAGAAAGAAAAAAGGGGTGAAGCAGATCTGGATCCCCAAAACTATGCTTAATCATTTGAGCGGTATTTTTGGACCCAACTTACCTTGGGCTCCAAAGCACACTACTTAAATTGTTATTGTGCAGGTGAGCCTAGCAGCCGAGAACAACAAGTGGTATCTCGACAGTGGCTGCTCGAGGCATATGACAGGGGATCAAAGAAAGTTCAGTAAGCTTGAATTGAAAGCAGGAGGGACAGTCAAGTTTGGAGGTAAAAACAAAGGCCAAATCATTGGGACCGGAACCATCGGTAAGAAAACCTCCAACTCTGTTGAAAAAGTATTGTTGGTCGAAGGTCTACAACACAACTTATTGAGTATTAGTCAGTTATGTGACAAGGGTCACAAGGTTCTTTTTGATGAGCATGCTTGCAAAATTCTAGAACCAAACTCCGATAAAATAAAGTTCATTGCAAATAGAGTCAATAATGTCTATATTGTGGATTTTGATGTTGAGTCTGAGTCTAATCTGTGTCTCTCTGCTGATTCAGAGAATAACATGTTTGACTGGCATAGGCGACTAGGTCATGCTAGCTTTAACACCTTGCATAAATTAGCTAAATTTGACTTAGTTAGAGGCATGCCGAGCTTGAAGTTCAAATCATTCTCTAAGCCTTGCGATGCCTGTGCTCTAGGCAAGCAAACCTGAGCTTCTTTTAAAATAAGGACTGAGAGCTTGTCAAACAAGCTTATGGAACACTTGCACATGGATCTCTTTGGTCCTACCAGAACCCAGAGCCTAAATGGTAAGAGATTTGGTTTTGTCATTATCGAGGACTACTCTAGATTTGCATGGTTGTTTTTCTTGGCTAATAAGAGTGATGCTTTTCAAAAATTTGAACATTTTTTTAATAAGCAAAAACTTGTAGGCCACAAGATCACTGTTATCCAATCAGATCATGGAGGAGAGTTTGAGAACTCCTCATTTTCTAGTTTTTGTGACAAGGAGAGACTGACTCACAAATTTTCTTCTCCCAGGACCCCAGAGCAGAATGGAATTGTGGAGAGAAGGAATAGGACAATAGTGGAAATGGCAAAAACATTACTAATGGAGAGTCAGCTACCGAAGAGTTTTTGGGCAGAAGCGGCAAACACTGCCTGCTATATACTAAATAGAGCTTTGGTAAGACCCATACATAAGAAAACACCATATGAACTCCTGAAAGGTAAGAGACCTAATGTCTCATATTTCAAAATTTTTGGTTCAAAATGCTTTATTCATAATAACAACAAGAGAGACTTAGATAAATTTGATGCCAGAAGTATTCCGGGAATATTCCTAGGATACTCTGAAACATCTAGGGCCTTCAGGGTCTTTAATAAAACTGATAGAACTGTAGAGGAAACCCCTCATGTCATTTTTGATGAAACAAAAATCTCTAACAGTCTAAATGATGATAACAGGTCTACAAGTCATGATGGAGAGTTCCTGAATCAAATGCAAGAGGAGGAAGTACAACCGGCTGAAGAACCCACTGATCTGAACCCAGTAAGTACAGCCGAACAAAGTGAGTCCTCAACAAATGTCAGAATTTTAAAAGACTACCTTGTAACCAATATTATTGGTAGTCTTCATGATCCCCCTAGGACAAGATCCCATTTCAGAAATGTTCAGAATCAGGACTTAATTGCTTTAGTTTCTCAAATTGAGCCTAAGACCATTGAAGAAGCCTTAAGTGATGAGAATTGGGTAACTGCCATGTGTGAAGAACTAGGGCAATTTGATAGAAACAATGTCTGGGAACTTGTACCTAGACCTGAAAATTTCAATGTAATAAGAACAAAATGGGTTTTTAAGAACAAACTGAATGAAGAAGGTGTCATCTCTAGGAATAAAGCTAGACTTGTAGCTAAAGGCTACAGTCAGAAGTATGGAGTGGACTTTGATGAATCCTTTGCTCCAGTAGCTAGAATGGAGGCTATCAGAATTCTATTAGCATTTGCTTGTTCAAACAACATAAAACTTCAACAAATGGATGTTAAGAGTGCTTTCTTGAATGGAATTCTAAAAGAAGAAGTTTATGTTGAACAACCTCCTGGTTTTCAGTTTTCGACTAAACCTGATCAAGTTTTCAGGTTAAACAAAGCTCTTTATGGACTAAAGCAGGCTCCTCGGGCCTGGTATGAAAGGCTGACCAGTTTCTTACTGAATAAAGGATATAACAGAGGTAATGTTGACCAAACTTTATTCACTAAGAATTCAAGACAAGATATCATCATAGTTCAGGTATACGTAGACGACATCATCTTTGGATCAACAAATCCTGAACTATGTAATGAATTTTCACAACTTATGTCAGCTGAATTTGAGATGAGCTTAGTTGGAGAACTGACTTATTTTCTTGGCTTACAGATAAATCAAATGTCAGATGGCTGCTTCTTCCACCAAACCAAGTACACGCTGGATATCCTAAAAAGGTTTGGGATGACTAACCTGAAGCAAATATCCACCCCAATGAGCACAAACATGACCCTTAATGCAGATGAGTCAGGTAAACAAGTGGATGAAAAACTCTACAGAGGTATGATTGGATCCCTCTTGTACTTCACAGCTTTTAGGCCAGACATACATTTCAGTGTTGGCTTATGTGCAAGATATCAGTCTAGGCCTACTGAACTTCATTTGTCTGCTGTAAAAAGGATCTTTAGATATCTGTCTGCCACACACACATTAGGATTATGGTATCCTGCTTCTCGCACATTAGATTTAGTCGCATACACTGATGCAGACTTTGCTGGATGCAAATTAGATAGGAAGAGCACCAGTGGCCACTGCCAATTCTTAGGAGGATGCCTAGTTTCTTGGAGTTCAAAGAAACAACACTCAGTGGCCCTTTCCACTGCTGAGGCTGAATACGTGGCTGCAAGCAGCTGTGGCACTCAAGTTATCTGGATTAAGCATCAGTTTCAGGATTACCAAGTAGAGACAGGATGCACTCCCATTTTTTGTGACAACACGAGTGCCATAAACATTGCAAAGAATCATGTTTTACACTCATGAACAAAACACATTGAAATCAGGCACCACTTTATTAGAAATGAAATTACAAATAAAACATTTGAACTAATTCATGTTGGGACTGCAAATCAAACTGCTGATATTTTTACAAAACCTTTAGATAGTGAAAAAATCACTTCATTGAGAAGAGAACTTGGTATTTACAAACTCTGACTGATCTGTGGCAATGAATTCAGTTTTATGTCTTTCCATGATTTTAGTGATAGTTCTGTCTTACTTTTTCTGATGGGGTCACTATGTGAGGGGGAGCGGGTGTGAGATTTGAGAGGTATCAGGTCTGTTTCTCTACTGTTATCAGGGTAGAATGGGAGATAGAGCTACTAGAGAGGGGGAGCTTGACTAATTAAAAACGTTTGAAAGATGGTTGTTGTTGCTGGATTAATTGTCAGAATTGATCTTGAGTATCCCTTTTTAGTAGAACCTCGTTCATTTCCTACATTCTTAAGTTTGTGCAATTAAAGTCCAGCCAGAATCTTCTTCTAGTAAGTCTTAAGAGGCTAAGATTAACCTTCACAAGTATATCCTCTTACTTTGTTTCTTGACTGATGAACAAGTTAGACTCATATGAAATGGGTTCTGTTATACGCTTTTCATTGGATTTCGTGATAAGACCACGAGTAATTGCCCTGGCTTTGTCTTCAAACAACCTTCTTGAAGAGCTAGTTAAACTGATCAGTGTTTAAAACTGTATACTGAGAAACTAGGAATCCCATCAATGAAATGGGAACTTTCTAAGTCATGAAGTATCAGTTCTCATAAACAAAAACAAAAGAAAGAAATTCAATTCAAAATTTATGGTTGGCAGAGCAATGATGCCATGTGGTGAGTAACTGGGGATTCTGGCCTCTGATCAAGGTGTCTCCTCATGTAAAAACCAATAGTCACTATCTCTGTTCTCTAACTGAGAAGGTATGAGGCTCTTATACTGAGTAACTGAGGATGCTGGCCTCTGACCAAGGTGCATACTTAATGTCAAAGGTGTAACTGGCCAAATACACTCTACAACAGTGCTTTCTCTCCTTGGAATGTTTGTCCTCAGCGCCTACAGGCTGTTTTCATGGTTCAAATTCTTGTTGTCCTTTTGACGAGCCTTAACAGCTACCTCAGTCATATTTGTTGACACTTGCTCTTCTTTCACATTCATCATAAGTTGATAAACTTCAAGCTTCTTCTGAATCTCTTTCTCTTACCAGAACTCCAAGATTCTTCACTGACCTTAAAGCCCCACTTAAGCATCTAAGATTTGACACTGAGTTTCTACTGTTGGAACTCTCTCCATCTTTTCTTATCAATCCAGCGTCAATATCTCTCTTTCTCTTTTGTTTTGATGATGTCAAAGGGGGAGAAGGTTGAAAGGAGGAGGGGGAGTGAAGAGGTTGAAAGGAGGAGGTTGAGCTAGTGAAAAGGAAGTTTTTGGAATGTTTTGGGTAAAAGATATTGAGTGCTGTGAGTTCAGTTTTTGAGAGGTCACCATTGCTGTTTTATCGAGAACTATTGCTGTTGTTATTGAGACTGCTTTAGGTTGGTGTTCCTTTTTCACTGAATTTGACTCATGGTGTTGCCATCATCAAAAAGGGGGAGATTGTTGAATCTCTGTAGTTTTGATGATGACTAACACTATGAATCAAATTATGTGTTGCTTCCTGGTGACTGTTAAAGATCCTGCATTGTCTGGATAATCTCTGGATCTTGGTTCTGAAAGGAGCCTTGGGAAATTTCTTGTTTGCATGCACATCTTCTGATTAAAATGTCTTCATCATGCTTTTCTGATTAAATGCTCCTCTAACACGTTCACCCATTAGCTCGTACCTGTCTATCTTCATCTATATGGGTTCTGTGCTTTTGAGTGCGTTGACGCACTTGGCTGACTGCGTAGACGCAATTGTGCATCTTTCACTTGCTGTATTGTTCATTGCGTCGACGCTGACACTGGATGTGTTGACGCATTGGCCAGTTGCCAAGGGCATGAGCATCTCGCTTGAGGAGATGAGGCGACGCTGCACGATGGAAGCGTTGACGCCTTGGGCTGATGTCCAAAGGTCTTTTGATCAACAACCAAGCCGATGCGTCGACGCTGTCACTAATGCGTTGACGCATTGGTGTGTAGTGTGAAGGGTCCTGCTCTCCATTATAAACTCATTGCGTTAACACCTTGGCTTTACTGTGTTGACGCGTTCTTCAGTCCTTTGATAAGTTCCGTGCAATCTGTGTGAACAAACGTATGACTTGAATATTTCTGAGATTGACTGAATGTTCTCTGAAACCTTACAGGGACTTAAAGACAAATTGGAACTTTATTCCAATCATGTGAGCACGTGATTTGAGGGAATAATCATCTAACACGTGGCTCGGCTCATCTGGAAGCATCTTCTTCGCGCGTGTCTCCCACACCCTCAGTCTCTCGTGAGTCTGGATATATAGGAAGGTTTCTGCTCCTGAAAAGCTACTGAAGCCACAAGAAAAAGGGTGAGGCCAGAGCGAGAGGAAGGAGAGGAGAAGCCATCCTGATTCATTCGTTGAGCGTACCTGGAAGAGAGAGAGTGATGAAGGAGAGGATGGTTTTCTGCTACGTTTTGTCTATGCTTCTTTAAGAAGCTACATTGTTTCTCCGTTCGATTGTCTTTCAATATTTCTTTATGTCTTCGTTTGTTCGTTCTCAAATTCCGATACTCTGTTTTCGTTCCCTCTAGGTGTAGAGGAAGAGAGGTGAATCCTGTGGGTCGCAGTGTGGCTTCCCTCTGATTTAGATCAGAGGAAGGGAGGAGTTCTCCGGGGTTTTGTGTTTAGGTAGTGAGAAGGCTACCTGGGTTCTTCCCTCCGGCTGAGGAGGAAGAGAGACAGCGTCTCTGAATTACAGTGAGGGTGGGTCACTGCTGGGTTCCCTCTTGTCTAAGAGGAAGGGAGAGTTATCTCCGGGTCAGGTCTTGTGGTGTGAGACCTGGGTGCAAGCTGTGAGTTCAGCGTCTGTAGGGATTTCGATCCCCAAGCTGTGGATCAGCGTGTTGTTGGCAGACTGAGTCTGCGGTTCTTTCTTGTGAAAGGGAAGCCTCACTCTGCCTTGAGTGAGGGATGGACGTAAGTCTGTAGGTTGCAGACTGAACCATCTAAATCTCTTGTTCTCCGTGGTGTGGTTGTGCGCATCTATTTTCCTTATGCTTCTGTCTGGCTTCATGAAGTAAGTGCGATTGTTGATGATCGAAACCTTGGTCTGACTGCTCGCTTAGTGCTTGTGCATATGTGCTGATGAAATTCTGAGTGATATATGTTCTGCGCTCGTGACCTGCTTTATCTCGGTTAAGGTTCCAGATCATTTTACATATTGTCAGTCTTCCTAGCCAATCTCATCTTCTAAGATCTCCTCGGCTCGGACAAATTTTTTTTAAACGGTGATCTATTCATCCCCTCCCCTTCTAGCTCACCGTCCTCCTGTTTAACACGTTCCGTGGCCGAGGTGGACCGAGCCCGGGCGGAGAGGCGGTCGAGCGAAGCCGTGCGAGGGAGGGTCGAGGTAGAGGAATGCCTGGCGGGGGCAGAGGAGCGTGCGGCCAGGGCGGAGAGGGCTTGGGTCGAGCTCGTTGGAAGGACGGAGCAGATCGAGGCGGAGGTGATCGAGCGGTATAGGAGCTCGGATGCCTATTCAGCCGACCTGGAGAGAGCCGCCCTACCATATTACGAGGTAGCGCTTCGCCGGGGTGCCCGAAAGGGGTTTAAGCAGGGTTATCATCGGGCGGTGGACTACGCCTTCGATCAAGACTCCGGGATCGAGTTCCCTTTCGGCCAGAGCTATGACTCGGATGAGTCGGTTTCTAGCTCCTCTGCGTCGAGCGGGGAAGATCCAGAGGGGTTTCCTCCTGTGGGGTCACCAACTCTGGACGTCTCGGGAGGGCTCGCGACCGAGATAGTTCTCGCACAAGCGAGGTCAGTGCCCGGGTCGGCCGTCACCGAGGGTGCTGGGTGTGACGCACCCACTTCCGTCGCTCCCGAGCTTCAAAGTGGGCCCGATGCCTGATGTATTTTGCCTTATTTTACCCCTCTCTCTTGTTTGTCTCTCTTTCCTCCTTTAGAGAGTTTCCTCTTTATGAGATAATAAATGACTTACTTGTTTGATCGCCATCCTTGCCGTGATTTGGTTGGCGTATCTTAAGTAGTTGGAGAGTGCCGATATGTCCTGCGTGGTTTTCGCATGTTGATTTGGTAGGCTTCTGACAGGGCGTCCTTCCGTTCCCTCACGCTTTGAATGCCAGGCCGCTTTGTGAATCCCGTTAGGGCGGGAAACGAGGAGTTGGAGGTGACTATTCAGGGGAAAAATCCATTGGCGTGTTTTAGAGGGGGGAGTCATTTAAGGCGTGTAGCCTCCTTTGGCCTATAAGAAGGACCGAAAGGCGCCCTTTCCTCTTTACCGCTTGGGATTTTTTCTAATAGTCTTTCCTCACTCCTTCTTCTTCACTTTGCATTGTGCCGTTGCATTCGGAGCATGGAGGATCCTTCGGAGGGCGACGCCGCCGACGACGGGGAGCAGAGACTCTTGCCGTCCCGGCTTGTTGGACGGGTCCCACGGTCGCCGCGTGGGTTTGAGACGGGTCCGACGGTCGCCGCGCGGATCTGGAGAGGGCTTCGACGTGTGAGGGCACGGTTCTTGCCCTTTCTCAGTTCTGGCGTGGCTTCCGGGCGGGCACCGAGGCGGAGGACGGATGAGGGTATCAGGGATGCCTGCCGCCACTCCCCCTCTGCATGGGGGGGAGGCGCATCAAGTTCCCTCCTCACCGAAACCTTTCTCCGTCTGCAGCCTCTTTTTCCCTCTTCTACTCTTCATTTCTTTCACTCTTCGGAGGCTGCTTGCTCTCTGTTCCCTTCCAAGGAGTTGGTAGGTTGGGAAAGAGGAGGTCTTCACGGCGCTCCTTCTCCCTGTCATCTATCAACTTGGAAGGTAGCATTCTCCAACTTTAGAAGGTGGTTACATTCTCTGCAGTCCCTCTGTCACCTTTGTCAGGGGTCATCTGAACCAACTGGATCGGCCCCCTGAAGATCCTAATGCCCTTAAGGAGGGGAAATAGATGAGAAGAGAATTTTTTTTTCAAAAGATGTTGTAAATAAAGAATGAAAAATAAAAAGAACAACTAAGTGCACAAATGCATGAAAGTAATGCAACTAAGATGGAGATATGCTAGCATGATGAATTTTTCAGAATTTTTCAGAGTTTTTTTACAATTTTTCAGAATTTCACAAAAAAGGACCTTTTTCCTACGTATACTGACCTTTTAGCGACGCTTGGTTTTCCTGGATTTTTCTGAATTTCTGCTTTCTGTGACAGATCTGGGCTTTAGCGACGCTTCCTGTGACATTTTTTTTTCTTGGAATTTCAAGTCCAAATTTCTTTAAATTTTTTTATTTTTTGATTTTTTGTATTTTTCCTACAAAATAAAATAGAAAAATAAGTAAAACTATATACAAATCAAACACAAGGAATTTCCCAACATAAAAATTAATTTCCTCCCCGGCAACGGCGCCAAAAATTGATGCGCACCGACTAGTGTCGTTAAGAAAGCCGTGCCACAATTTCAAAATATTCACACTCACTCACTTTAAAAGATTGAAAAATCAAATTATATAGTGGTAAGCGGAGTCGATCCCACGAGGAGGAAAAATCCTTATTTTATCAAGTTGGAAAAACACCTTATGCTTTGAAAATTGAATTTTGAGTGAGATTAATCAAAGGAAAGATAAATTGCATGAAAACTATTTAAAGAATATGAGAGGGTTTAAGAAGAGAAATTGGAGGAGATAAAGAGAGAAACACAATATCACAAATGATGAATTTCATTAAGATGATAGTGAAAAGTCACACTAGAAAAATAAGAATTACAACATGGGAACATCAAAAAGAAAAGATAAGAAAATATAGCCAATGCATGAAGAATAACGCCGCCTCCTTGCCAAGCCTTGAATGAAGATCGCCTCGCCTTGGATGCCGACGCCGTGAGAAGACTAATAGATGAAGATCTGCCTTGGGATATGAGCGGAAAATAGAGGAAGAAAGAAATAGATGGAGGAAATTTGAAAACAATGCAAAAGGGTGTGTGTGTTGGTGTGTTTTGAGAAGAAACAGTGAAAAACTAGATTGAAAACAGAGAGTGATTTGGAGGAAGAATAACTTTAAAATCAGAAAGAATTAGAAAAAGTGGAAGACATGAAAGTTGTAGAGATTGAGAAGATGAAGAAGATTGATGAAGACTTCAGAGTTTAAAAACGAAAGGAATATGGAGAAAACAGAGGATGAACATGAGGTGGTCGCGGATGAACAGTGCAGAACTCTAAAAATCTGAACTTTAGAAAATTGACTATAGTTTTAAAACGGTGAAGAATTGGAAGATGAGGTAGAAGAAGACGTTGAAGAACTTTCAAAAAACGCACAACTTTTGTGAAGACAGTAGAAAGAGATGAGGATCAGAAGAGAGAGAAAAACGCTAAAGAACAGTGTTTGCAAAAATCGGATGAACAGTAGAAAACAACAACTTTAGAAAATTGAGAATAGCTTCAAAAACAGGAAGAATTAGAAGAAGGCTAAGAAGAAGAAGATGTAGATCTTTGAAAATAGAAGAACTTTGATGAAGACAATAACTTGAAACGATGAGAGGAAGATTGAGAAAAATGATGAAGAACAGAAAGTATGAAAATCGGGTTAGCAGTAAAAACCGTAGACAGAGCTTTGAAAAACTAATTATAGCATAAAAACGAGTAAGAATTAGGAGAAGAGGAAGAAGAAGAATTTGTAGAAGACTGGAAAACGAAGAACTTTGATGAAGAACTTAACTGTAAAAGATGAAAAGAAAGGTTTCGAAATTAATCCCTAAGGCAGATCTCCAAACTGTTCTCTCTGTAACCTTGCGACCATGGCATCCTTTTATAGGGTTTTTGGTCTCTTACGATCGTGGACTTCCCAAATCCACTCAAATCTAGGTTTTTAGCAATACAACTTCACCCAATTAGACTTATTTCCATCCTTGGAGTCCTCCTTTCCTTGAATATGACTTGGATAAGCTTGAAAATTGGAAGGAGACTTCGATCGGGAAACTGCAGTTGCCATATCTGGTTGAACTTAAAATAGCGACTTCATCTGGGGCGTCCTTTCTTTAAATGACGCCTTAATCTATGGTGTCCTTTCCTGAAGTAGCGACTGCATCTCGGGCGTCAGTTTTCTTAATTCCTCATTTGCTATTTTCATAATTTTTCGTAAAATAGGAATTGACGACCTTCACTTTGGGCGTCCTTTCAATGATTAGCGACCTCCTCTCGGGCGCTAATTCTTTTCTCTTTTTTTTCTTTTTCCACTTTCTTTTATCAACTGAATTGACGCCCTTGGAGCTGTCGCTTCTTGCTGAAGACGCGCTCTTGCATCTGTCGTTATTTAAATAGCTCCTTGATCTAGGTCGCTTTTTCCTGAAAATTAAAATATCAATCTATTTAATTCTAAAATAATTGTGCTAATATTTAAATATTTCTCACATGGTCTTTTAAGCTCAAAAAAAGATGATAAAATGCATGAAGACTCAAATAATGTGTGAGAATGTAATTAATGCTCATGTTGCACAAATATACTCAAATAATGCTCAAAGATGATGGATGTGATGTAAATTATGATGTAAAATATAGCACTTATCACCCCCTCTTGTCCGAGCCAGTTTCTACGCGAGGCAGAGTCAGTGGCTGGACGCGAGGAGATCGAGATCGAGTCAACCGAGCGATGACCCCTTGCAGCGGTGTTAGACGGATTTTCTTACTTTTTGTCATGCAATGTACTGGCCTTTGCCTTTCTGATGTATCAATAGTTTTGAATGAAAAGAAAAGGGATTTATTTCATCCATCTTGCTACAATTTCAAAAATAGAATTTGCGTAGTGCAGCTGCGTTCCATGTCTGAGGAATGGGTTCCCCTTCCATTGTTGCTAACCTGTACGCACCTTTCCCGAGCGTCTCGACCACTCGGTAGGGGCCTTCCCAGTTAGGGGACAGCTTGCCCGCCGCCTCTAGTGGTCGAGAGGCTTCGGCTTTTCTGAGGACGAAGTCTCCTGGATGGAAGTGTCTGCTTCGGACTCTGGCATTGTGGTATCGAGTGAGGCGTCGCTGGTATTCCGTCGCTCGGATGCTGGCAATGTCCCGGAGTTCATCGGCTAGGTCGAGGTTCTGGAGTAACTTTTGGTTGTTTTCCTCGAGCGAGTAGCGGATGACTCGGAGAGACGGGTTGGCGATCTCTAATGGAATGACGGCCTCAGTGCCGTACACCAACTGAAAAGGACTTTCACCGGTTGCCATCCTGGGAGTCATTCGGTGCGACCACAGTACGCTAGGTAATTCCTCGAGCCAACTACCCTTGGCTTTGCCGAGTCTGGTCTTTATGCCTTTCAAGATAGTCTTATTGGCATTTTCGACCAGCCCGTTGGCCTGAGGGTGGGCGACCGAAGTGAAGTGATTACGGATGTTTAGGTCGGCGCATCTGTCTCGGAAATATCAAGAATCGAATTGTCGACCGTTATCGCTCACTATCACTCGGGGGATGCCGAAGTGACAAATGATCGATTTCCAGATGAAACTCCAGACGACTGTTTCGGTGATCCTTGCAGTGGCTTCGGCCTCGATCCATTTAGTGAAGTAGTCGATGGCGACGATAATGAACTTTTTCTGGGACTGAGCCGTGGGGAATGGCCCGAGAATGTCGATCCCCCATCGAGCGAAGGGATAAGGCTCGGCGAGGGTGACGAGTTCTGTAGCCGGCTGATGGACCAAGTGGTCGACCCGCTGGCATCGGTCGCACTGTTGAGCATAGGCCGAGCAGTCGCGCCGCAGGGTGGGCCACCAGTGCCCCTGTCGTAACAGGATCCTGGCCAGTGACCTTGCCCCTGAGTGCGCTCCGCACAGGCCTTCATGAACCTCTTGGATGGCTCGGCTGGCTTCGTCGGGGCCGAGGCACTTCAGGAGAGGGCCGGCGAAAGACCTTCGGTAGAGTGTGTCGTCCAGGATGACGAAGCGCCGAGCTTGGTACTTCATTCGGCGTGCTTCCCGAGGGTCGGAGGGCTCTTGGGAGTCTCGGAGCCAAGACAGGTAGGGGGTGCGCCAGTCGCTCGGGACGGCCGAGTCAACAGCGAGGAGCTCCGAGTCAATGCTCGGGCATTCTAGATCTTTGAGGAGGACCGAGAGAGGGCATCCGCTCGGGAGTTTTCTTCCCGGGCTATTCGGACTACCTCGAATCCCTCGAATTGTTGGGCCAGGCTCCTGACCAGCTGGAGGTATTTGATCATGGGTGCCTCTCGAGCTTCGTACTCGCCGTTGACCTGGCTTGCGACCAGCTGAGAGTCGGTGTGGATCCTGACTCGCTCAGCCCCCAACCGTCGGGCCATGCGCGCTCCCGATATAAGGGCCTCGTACTCGGAAGTATTGTTGGATGCCTGAAAGTTGAATTTCAAGGCGTACTGCAGCTCCACTCCTTCGGGGGATCTTAGGAGGATCCCAGCACCGCTACCGACCGAGTTGGAAGATCTGTCGACGTACAGTTCCCAGGTTGGCCCGGGCATGGTCAGTAGTCTTCCTTCGGTCGGGATGGTACTTTCGGTGATGAAGTCGGCGAGCGCTTGACCTTTTATAGCTGAGCGCGGGCGATACGAGATGTCGTAGGCCCCAAGCATAATGGCCCATTTGACGAGTCGCCCCGAGGCCTCGGGGTGGGCCAAAATCTTCTTCAACGGCTCGCCGGTTAGCACGGTGATGGGGTGCCCCTGGAAGTAGGGTCGGAGGCATTTCGCGGAGGTAACCAGCGCTAGCACGAGCTTCTCGATTGCGGGGTACCTCCTC
Source organism: Amorphophallus konjac (assembly GCA_022559845.1). NCBI lineage: Eukaryota > Viridiplantae > Streptophyta > Magnoliopsida > Alismatales > Araceae > Amorphophallus > Amorphophallus konjac. Next base: position 160,044,665 of record CM040121.1, read on the forward strand.
TCGGCCTCGTTAAGCACCTTGCTGGTGTAGTAGACTGGTCTTTTGATTCCCGAGTCATTTCTGACTAGGACCGAGCTGACCGTTGATGACGTCACTGAGAGATAGAGTAGTAAGACTTCGCCCGGCACGGGCTTGGAGAGCACCGGGGGCGAAGCCAAGAACTCCTTGAGCTCGGCGAACGCTTTCTGGCATTCCTCATCCCATGCGAACATAGCAGATGCCAACTTGGGCCCCCTCAACAGTTTAAAAAAGGGCAAGCATCGTTCGGCCGCACGGGACAAGAAACGGCTGAGAGCGGCGACACGCCCTATCAGACGCTGGACGTCCTTAATGCAGGCGGGCGGGCGCATGTCCAGGATGGCCTGGACCTTGTCGGGGTTGGCTTCGATCCCACGCTGAGTGACCAGGAAACCCAGGAACTTCCCGGATCTTACTCCGAAGGCGCACTTGGCAGGATTGAGCTTCATGTTGTACTTCAGGGGGACGCCGAAGGTTTCAGCGAGGTCGGTGAAGTGGTCCTGGGCCTTGGGGGTCTTGACGAGCATGTCATCAATGTAGGCCTCGACGTTCCGACCTAGCTGCTCCTCGAACATGTGATTGACCAGTCTTTGATATGTGGCTCCGGCGTTCTTCAACCTGAAAGGCATCCGGGTATAGCAATACACGCCGTAGTCGGTGATGAAGGCGGTCTTCTCGACGTCTTCAGAATTCATTCTGATCTGATGGTAACCCGAATAGGCGTCCAGGAAGCTGAGCATCTCGTTGCCCGATGTCGAGTCGACCAGTTGGTCGATGCTGGGCAAGGGATAGCAGTCCTTAGGGGTCGCCTTGTTCAAGTCGGTGAAGTCCACGCACATCCGCCACTTGCCGGAAGCCTTTGGTACCAGGACGACATTAGCTAGCCACGTTGGGTACAGGACCGGTCTAAAAAGACCAGTCTCTTGCCCCTTGGTGACCTGCGCCTTGATAATCATCTGTTTCTCGGGTGCGTGCTTCCTTCGGCGCTGCTGCATGGGCTTCATGGTGGGGTTGAGGTTGAGTCGGTGCGTCACGGTCTCCTCTGGTATCCCAGGGAGCTGATCGTCGGACCAAGCGAAGACTCGGATGCACTCAGAAAGAAATTTCTTGTATTGCTGCTGTTCCTCGGGTGGTAGGTCGGCTCCGATCCTTACTCCTAGGGTCGGGTCGTCGTTTAGGAAAATTGTCAGCAACTCGCCACCTGGCTCAGTAGCTGCGGATTTTTCCTCAACTTCCCGGGGGCCCTTATCATTCCCGCCCGGCCTCATGGCCTCCACCGAGATATTATAGCACCTTCGGGCCGTGGCCTGGTTACCTCGGATTTCCCCTACCCCATTTTTTGTGGGGAACTTCATTTTTTGGTGATAGGTAGATGGTACTGCCTTGATCCGGCTGAGGATTCCCCGGCCGAAGATGGCGTTGTACGCTATCATCCCTTTGATCACCATGAAGTCTACCATGACCGTAACGGTTTTGGGTGGGGTGCCGAGGGTAACCGGCAGGCTTAGGGCTCCTTCGGGGAGAGTGGCCAGGCCGTTGAACCCACAGAGGGGGGTTCGGATCGGGTGGAGTTTGGATGGATCCTCTCCCATTTTGAGGAAAGAGTCATAAGACAATACATCAGGGGCACTTCCATTGTCCATAAGAATCTGATCTACGTTACAATGGTTTATAGTGGCCGAGATTACAAGGGCGTCATCGTGCGGGGTGCTCAACCCCTCCAGGTCTTGATCGGAGAAGACTATGACCTGGGGCGGGGCCTTGGGTGGCTCTGGGGCTCGGCTCGCCCGCTCGGCATGACGCTTCCTTCCACGGCTGCTGTCGCCTCCTGATGCTATTCCTCCAGAGATGACGTTGATGTGAACCCCTCGGGGGGCGTTGTCGATCTCCTCTGCGGCGCCTTGATCTTCTCTGCACTCGGTGGTGAACCGAGCCAGGTGCCCCAGGCGGATGAGGCGCTCGATTTCGTCTTGGAGCTGATGGCAATCACCGGTGTGATGCCCATGATCGCCGTGGAATAGACAATGTCTATCTCACTTGTGGTTTTTTGACCTCATCGGCTCAGGCCTACGGAGGAGTCCCGAGTCTTTGACGTCTTCATAGATTTCATAGACCGGTGCGGTTAATGGGGTGTACCGCTCGTACTTCCGCTTGCATTCTCCATCTCGGTCTCGCTTCTTTCCCGAGCTAGGATTTGGCTCGGGGCCCCGCTTCTTGTCCCCCTCCTGACCCGAGCCGGTTACGTCTCGGCAAGCGCTGAGTACTTCTTCGCACTCGGCGTGGCACAGAGCCAGAGTCACTAGCTCGGCAAGGGTCGAGGGAGGGTGGAGGACAAGTTTACGGCGGAGGTTCTCGTCCCGGGTACCCCCGGTCAGTGTGGTTGTGGCCGAGGCCACGTCCCAGCGGGGGATTCGGAGCGCTTCCGATTTAAATCGGTGGACGTAAGCCCGGAGCCTTTCCCCTTGCGCCTGTTTGAGGGCCAAGAGCCCCACTACCGACCTTGGGGGGGCACTTCCGGCGAAGCTCTCCTTGAAGACTCGCCCGAACTGCTTGAAGTCTCGGATGGATCCGGGGGCGAGGGCCCTGAACCACTCTTGGGCGCCCTGGACCAGAGTGGTCACGAAGGCTCGGCACCTGATGGGGTCCGACGCTCCGTGTAGAGTCATCAGGGCGTCGAAGCTATCATAATGGTCAACGGGTCGCCTTGGCCGTCGTAAAGCTTGAAGGTTGGTATGGGGGCTCTGGGAGATACCTCTGCCTTCAAGATATACTCAGAGAACGGGGATTTCTCCTCGTCTTCCGGGGAAGAGGCCTTCTGCAGGGCGCGAAGGGCGCGCTCCTGCTCAGCGAAGCACCTTTCGAAATCTCGCAGCCGGAGGGATAACTCCGGTTGCTGTCGTGCCGCGAGGCTGGGGGGAGCGTCTTGGCGGTCTCCGGGAACGTCGACTTTCGGATCTGGCCATTGCGTCCCCCGCCTTCCTTTCCTCGGCGTGGAGGAGGCCTCTTGCTCCGGAGGTGGAGCTTGCGAGGGTCCTCCGACCCTGTTACGGATGAGCTGCTGGCCGCGGAGGGTGAAGCGGCCCCCAGCTGTGTGCTGGGACGTACTCCTGCAGGGGGGGCTCCCTGACGGGGCACGGGACCTTGCATCCCTGGCCGCCTGGGTCTTCATGAGTTCCACGAGGACATCCAGTTTGGCGTTGAGGGCCTGGAAGGCCCCGGCGCCACCGTAGGGGGGTAGCCCCACCGCCGCGGGGGGGGGGGGGGGTGGTGGTCCATCGGTGGGGATGCTGGCGTTGGAGGGAGGGTTCTGTGAGGCCCTGGAAGGGCCATCCCCTGCTGCTACCATGGCCTTACCCCTTTCGCCGGCGGACCTCCTCCCTGAGCTCCTTCTCACCATGTTGGCTCTTCGTGCGATTCCCACAGACGGTGCCAGATGAAGAGGCGAAATCTCGCGCTGGTTCCTGAGCGGCCTGGTAATCACCAAGTTTGTGAACTGCAAGACAGGGAAACGGGTCAGAGGGCCCAGGGGGATTCCCTGGGGTGAAACCCTCCGACGCTCAAGTTAGTAGAGCAATGGTGGGAGCAGCGATAGGGAGGAGAAGGTGAAGGTGCGAGATCCCTCTCCACCAATGGGGTGAAGTGATCCTTGCTCAGGGATTGGGGGTGGATCAATGCCCTTTTTGGACTTACCTTTCGCCGGAGGGTATCCCAGGTTTAAATAGTGCGCCGCCCTCTGGAGTCCTGCAAAATGAGGGGTCTCCGGTGGAGGTTACGTCCTCGTCGTGGGCTTTTATGGCCTCATCGTGGGGGCATTATCCTCGCGGGGAAGCCGGAGCTCCTGGACTTCTTGGCGCCCGGCCTGCTGTGGACTCTAACGGCTGCAATGATGAACATTTTATCGGTCGTACCGAGCTTAGGGGGGCCGGCCCTATCGGGCAATAGGCCTAGCTCGGTGAGGAGATGGGTCGGACAGACCGGCTAGCGCTTCCCCCCTTCGTGCGGAGGGATAGCGCGTGCGCGGGTCTTCTTGTGACCTGACCGAGGCTCGGGCTCTCCGAGCCTTGGGGCCGCCTAGGAGAGTTGTTTCTTGGAGCATTGTTTTATTGGGCTTTTCCAAGTGGGCCCTGTGGGCTGTCACTTGGACGAGCTTGCCTCGTTGGGCCTTGTTGGGCCTAGTTGGGTCTGCTCTTTGAGTGGGCTGCAGGAATCCCCCTCTCCAAGTGAGATGAGGGACGTAAGATGAGAGACGTGAGATGAGAGGCGTCAAATGAGTGAGATAGAAAGAGACGTCAAATGAGTGAAATGAGTGACGCCAAATGAGTGAGATGAGAGGCTGCACGACTTACTAGTTGGACAGGGGCACAAGGGGCTTCAGATCCGAAGAATGGTTCTCAGTGGGCTGCTCAAAGAGATACACGGTCGAAAGTAGACCGCTCCACGAAAATAGGGCGGTTAATATAAAATCATTTTGAATGACTGGACGGTTCACCATGAGCCGTATAGATATAAGAATGGTCTTAGCAAGACCGCTAGAAATCCTGCCCTCGAGCTCCCTGAAGGATGATAAACGGTCCGTCAAGGACCGTACAAATGGATATGCGGTCTATCGTAAGACCGTCCAACTGGGTACCCTGCGAACCTAAAAGGGACTCTCCTGGAGAGTCCTTAACCCGAGGGTAGAATGCTTTAAACTTATCCAAACCTCATCTTAGCCCGTCCTAGACTTATCCAACCCAATCTTAAGAAGCTTAGGCTTCCTAACAAGCCCTATAAGTAGGAGGGGAGTCTAAATTCGTGATTTACACATCTTCCTCCTTCTAAGCCTTAAGACCTTTGCTATTCACCACCAAATCATCATGAAGAGAGCCCTAGAAGGAAGTTCTATGGAGGGAGCATCTTTTGAAGGGCCAAAGCCGGCCAGGAAGGAACGGGAAGTGCTCCAACGGCTGACCGCGATCCCGCGACATCTGAGCTCGAGTCCTTTGAGAGAGGTAAGCTAATCATGATTTCATTCCATTCAATTCTTTCCTTTACTTACATGTTTTTCTTTCCTCTCTTTTCTTCCACCTTCCTTCTTTCATCTCAGCTTCTCCCTGGCCCCAGGCGGTACTCCACCTTGAAGTGGTTGGCTCCCATGGTCCGCGCCTTGCCCCTAAGAGTGACATCCATCTTGAGATCTTGGCACCTACAACCTCTCCTAGTTTTAGGTCAGAACTACCCTAAGCCTTCTCTTGATTGGCATGGCATTTCAGCCTTAATTTAAATTTGGCATCCTCAAACTCATACCTTCATATTCCCATCATTTGAGGCCACTATCCTACTTGAGGAGGTAGAGACCTACTTCTCTTTACCCAGGTCCCAGGCGGGAGGGGAAGGCTTAGTGTGTCATATTGTTGCCCCTATAGATCCTAGGCTCATCTTGGGAGGGTTCATACCAGATAGCAGGGATGTCCACACCTTTGTAGGCCCACGCCAAATTCACCTTCTTCCTCTTAGCCAGTGGGTAGTGGAGCATTGCAAGAACAGATGTGGTTGGGATGAAGCTATAGCTAAGGCTGCGTCCATTTGCTTGTGTGGGGTCATCTTGTTCCCTTCAGTTGACCATGTGCTAGAGATGCCCCTTCTTAGTACCATTAGTGGCCTGTAGCAGGGACTTTCTGTCTCCCAGGCCATCCTTGCTTACCTGTACGAGGGCCTTACTTCAGCAGCCTTAGGCGGTCCTCTGTTTGGCTCTATGATCCTTCTAGAGTGTTGGATGGGTGCTAGGATGAAATTTGTCTATAGGGAGGATGTCACTTCAGCTAGCAGGATCTTTGGGAGTCACCCCCTCTTCTTCATAGGTGGCGCGTTCGGATTCTCTCCGCAGGTAGAGTGCAGGACAGCTAAGATGAAGACCATGGATGAGTGGTGACTGTACATCAACAGGCTATCCCTGGATCGGTTCGTGATGCGCCCGGGCTTCCTCCGTGACACCACCATCAGAGTTCCCAGGAGGCCAGGCTTAGACTTGAGGCTCATGAGCGACACCGTACTGGCGATGTACAGCCCGCACCGGTGCTACCTACAGGTCAGACTACCCCGGACAGTTCTACTAGCATTACCCCACCTTCCCGCGCTACAGGCGAGGAGGATTGGTACAGAGGAGGACGAGCAGGCAGTCAGGAGCCCCCTGATCATGTGGGAGGTGAGCAGGGTGCTTACTCTACCAGCAGATGTTGCAGAGATCCCAGCGACGCGCCAGGCCTATATTAGAGAGCTGAGAGAGATACGTCCCCGCGGGGATGCCCAGCGGAGGATTGAGTGATTTCCTTTTGTTTCACGATCATGATGGTGGATAGGACTTGTGTTTAGAAAGCTTGATATATGAATAAAAATGATGATTGGATTGAGTTTGAGCTTTGTTTGGGTTATGATGTGATTGCGAGGTTGGAATAGGATTTTTACCATTCACATGGCCACGAGCCAACCGCACTTTTAGCTTCAACCTGCCCCTGCACATACAAAATACAGAAAACAGATTAAATCTGTTTTAGGCTTAACCCCTTGCCTATGACAAGTTAGGAAAGTGACCAGCTCTTGATCCTTGGTCAAGGGGGTAAGCCTTATTAAATAGGCAAATAACAAATGTCAAATGAATGCAATGGATGGTATGAATGCAAATGAAGAAAATCTTTTTTTTGGAGTTTTGAAAATATCTGGTTTTTGTTTGAATTTTTAAAATATTTTGATTTTGTTTTGAGTTTTGAACATATTTGATTTTTTGAGTTTTGAAATATCTGATTTTGCTTTTTTGTTTGTTTTTTTTTTGAGTTTTGGAACCAGCTCAGTCCTGACAACGGGGAACCTCCTATTTCACGAGGGGCCTCCCGGGCTCAACGTGCAATATAAAGGACCGCCCGTGGCCGGTGCTAACCTTGCTTTAACGGTGCTTCAGTCGAGGCCATACCCGGGGTAGGATCCCTTCCTTGGAAAATAAAACAGATTTTAACAGAAAAGCTGGCAATAGGTATAGAGGTCTTTAGGGCTTGAGTTCTTCTCGCGACACCCCCTTTTCAAAGAATTTGGTCTGTTACGCCGGGGCTTTGCGTCCATCATCGAACCTATTTCTGCCCTAGGCACGCATACGACCGGACTCATAACGTCCCGCGGGGAAGCTGTACTGCCACTCTTGTCGTGCCTAGTTTCATTGTTTGGGGACTTTCAAATTTTTGAGGGCTTCGAGCTTTGGGTGAGCCTTTAGCCTTGATTTTTGCCCCTTTTCTTCATTTCTTTCTTTTCTTTGTTTCTTGTTCTTCTGCGGAATAAGGTCATAATGGACTGCCCCTATTTGAGACCTCTTTTATAGGGGGAGTCTAGATCGGTTCTCGCCTCCTTTTCGCCCTTTACCCCTACTTTTAGTCGAGAGAGAAGGAAAAAATAAGGACTTTCACCGTTTCCGAAGCATGGCCAAAGGAGAAACGGTGTTTATGCTTAAGAAAGAAATCGACCCACGAGGGGTTGTGTAGTGTGTGAAATGTTGAACCGGGGATTTTCCTTTTGTGATCAAGTGAAGGCGCACCCCACCACCAAGTCATCGCTAGTTTGACTCTATGGATAAAAGCGTTTTAAATGCAGCCCATTCCACGGGTTTGGTACTTCTTCGCCCTCCGCGTTGATTAAGTGATACGCGTTACCCTGGTAGACTTCCTTAACTACAAACGGCCCTTCCTAGTTAGGTTGCAGCTTAGACCTGGGACCTGCTGACCTGATAAATTTGCGTTTCAAAACCATATTTCCCACTTAGAATTTTCGTTCGATGACCTTCTTTTGAAAATACCGTGAGACACGCTTTTGATAAACCGAAACATGATTGGCCGCGTTAAGCCTCTTCTCGTCTAAGAGTTCCAGTTGTACTAGCAACGCCTCTCGATGTTCATCGAGATTGAGTTCTTTGTCCAGCTGCACTCTTAGGGAAGGGATCAGGATCTCGTACGGGAGTACCGCCTCCATCCCATAGGTGAGAGCAAAGGGAGTTTGCCCTATGGGAGTGCGGACGGAGGTGCGATAAGCCCATAGAGCTTCTATCAGTTTATCGGCCCAATCAGCAAATTTGTGTGATTCGCACGTTTTCTTGATGATTTTAAGAAGGGTTTTATTTGTGACCTCAGCCTGGCCATTACCTTGGGGGTAGTATGGTGATGAATGATGCAATGATATATTAAACTTCTTACACAGGTCCCGAAGTTCTTGAGAGACAAATTGAGGCCCGTTGTCGGTGACGATATCACTTGGCACTCCAAACCGCGAAATGATATTCTTCATGATGAAGCGGCATACTGTGGTGGCTTTGATTTATGCATAAGCTTCAGCTTCCGCCCACTTGGTGAAGTACTCCATAGCCGTTAGGATGAAGGACTTATGCTTGACTGCAGAATTCGGGTCACCGAGAGGTCCGATGATATCAAAGGCCCACATGGAAAATGGCCAAGGGGCAGAAAGAGGATGGAGAGAAGAAGCAGGAGCATGGATCTTGTCAGCTTGAAGCTGGCATTGAAGACACCTATGAACATAAGTGGAGCAATCTTCTTCTAGGGTCGGCCAGTAATAGCCCTGCCTAAGAATTTTCTTCGCCAACGCCTGCCCATTTACGTGCCCTCCACACTCACTGGAGTGAGCTGCTTCTACTACCTTCCAAGCCTCATCGTCATCTAGGCACCTCATTAGAACTCCATTAAGAGCCCGCCTATACAATTCTCCAGCAATGATCGTGTATCTTGCAGCGACTCTTCTAATGGACTTTCGCTGCTCGGCATTTGCCGCCTCCGGGAATGAACCATCCCTGCAATATTGCTCAATTTCATAATACCACGGCAACTCTTCTTCTTCTATGATCTCCTTGAGCTCAGTTAATGAAACTTCTTTCACCTCTTCCCTTTCTGCCTTCTTTTCTACATATTTCCTAAGTTTGTCGAACCAGGGATCCTGAAGAGAAGGAGCATCTAGCCGCTGGACCACAATGATCTCAATAGCGCAACTGAGGGGGAATGATAGAGAAGAAGCGAGTGATGCAAGGGCATCAGCCAAAATATTTTGAGAACGAGGAGTGTGAATATAGATAAGCTTCCAGAATTGCCTAGCCAAGAGCGTGACCAAATCTTGATAGGGCTTAAGCTTAGGGTCACTGGTGCGGTAAGTTGACAGGACTTGACGCAGCACCAACTGAGAGTCTCCTATGATGTTAAGGTATCGCGCGCCCATGAGGTAGGCGTGCTTCAGATCGGCAAGGAGAGCCTCATACTCGGCTATATTATTCGTGGCAGGAAATGAGAGTTGATAAGGGACAGGAATGGTTACTCCTTCCGGAGTAAAGAGAACGGCGCCGATTCCACTGCCCTGGGAATTGAGAGCACCATCAAAATGGAGAGACCAAAAAGGAAGATGAGTGATTACCGCCAAGTGTTCATCGGGGAAATCGTCCTGGATCGAATCCGTGCGAGGGATGGGAGAATGAGCGAGATGCTCAGCAATAGCACATCCCTTGATTGCTTTTTGGACAATGAAGGTGATGTCGAATTGGGAAAGAAAGCTCTGCCAGCGAGCTAGTCAGCTAGAAAGGACAGGTTTTTCTAGAAGATAACGGATGGGGTCCATTCTAGAGATCAGCCTAACCTCATGGGCAAGTAAATAATGTTTGAGCTACTGAGCTACCCATACTAGCACTGCACAGGTCTTCTCCATGGCAGTGTACTTAGATTCGGTAGGATTAAACAATCGCGAAAGGTAGTATGCCGCCCTTTCCCTTCCTTCATCATCTACCTGCGCCAAGACAGCTCCTAGGGAGTCCTCAATCACAGAAATGTATAAGATCAGGGGTTTCCCAGGGACGGGTGGTTGCAGAACCGGGGGATTAGAAAGATAAACCTTAAGCTCCTCATAGGCCTTTTAGCATTATTCATTCCATTCAAACTTTGTGCCTGCCTTTAATAATTCATAAAATGGACGGCACCTTTGCGAGTGTTGAGATATAAATCTCCTGATGAATTGTAAACGCCCAATCAAAGCTCTGAGTTCAGTAATGTTCTTAGGCGGCGGCATTTCTATAACGGCCTTTGCTTTATTTGGATCGATCTGAATCCCCCGTTTACTAACTATAAATCCGAGCAACTTCCCTGACGCAACTCCGAACACGCATTTCTTTGGATTCATCTTTAACTTATACTCCCTAGCCCTTTGCAACACTTTGGCTAGAATGGCGGGGTGTTCTTCTTGAGACCTCGACTTGACCAAAATATCGTCCACATAAGCTTCTAAATAGACATGCATCATGTCGTGGAAGATAGCCATCATCGCCCTCTGATAAGTAGCACCTGCATTCTTCAATCCGAATGGCATGACAACATAACAGTACGTGCCCCAGGGCGTGGTGAACAAGGTCTTCTCTTGATCCTCCGGAGCTAGACGGATTTGGTTATATCCAGAATAACCATCCATAAACGAGAGGGCTTCATATCCAGCTGTGTTATCAACCAATACATCAATGTGAGGAAGCGGGAAATCGTCCTTCGGACATGCCTTATTCAAGTCCCTGAAATCGATACAAATCTGAATTTTGCCATCCTTTTTCATTACCGAGACTATGTTGGCCACCCACTACGGATATAAAATAACTCTAATGAACCTGGCCTTATGCAGTTTGTCGACTTCTTCCTTAATTCTCAAGGCCATCTTTGGGTGGAATCTTCTCACTTTCTGCTTAACGGGTGTTGCCCCTGGTTTACGAATCAATCGATGCTCAACCATCGTGGGGTCAAGACCTCGCATGTCCTCATAGGACCAGGCAAAGGAATCGCTATACTCCCTCAAAACCTTGATGAGCTCCTCTTCAACCTGAGGGGGGAGATTAGCAAAAATGAGTATGGGCCTGGGGTCTCTTTGGTTCCAAGATTAATTTCCTTAGTGGGTTCATCCACTGCCGAGGATGGTTCATCAAATCTCTTCAAACCTTGCGCGTACAGGTCAGCAGTGTCATCCATGTCGCTTTCCTCATCGTCAGCTGGGTCCTTCTCATTCACAATTTCATATACCGTTAATCTGTCGTTGCTCCATACCCCTTCTAACTCCTCATTATCTTCCAAAACAATCGCAGTCTCCACAAACTCCGGGCACCTAAGAAGGGCATGGCATCTCTCGGCCAAATCTCATAGGAACCTATCAGGGATGGATTTGGGACGACGCGCCACAGGGTGCGCTGCAGATGAGGACCGGCTGACTAGACTCGAACTAGATTCTACCCCAACTGACTCTACTAACCAAGGAGACTCTGCACACTGTACATCTACCCTAGGAGAGAGGAAATCTACTGGAAAAGGAACAGGGGTCTCGTGCCCCTGGGAATCTGAGCAGAACATAGCGTAATATTCCATTGAAACCTCCGTTTTGAAATTGGCATTTTTTTTTGGAGGCCGGAGGTGATCACGCAGCAGGAGGAGGAAGAAGACGGAGGAGGAGGCAGTTACATGGGAAATAATTCAGGGAATATGCAATCAAAGAACGGATCGGATGAAGAGAACCATATCTCGTGGAGTTGAGCATCGGGGGGAGGAGGAGTAAATAAGGTTGAGAGATCAATAGGTGGGCAATGCCCGCAAGCACAGGGAACGAATAAAATTTCGGGTGGTCTCTCCGTGAAGTACAGGTCGACCAGGATCGGAGGGGAACGGGGGACAAACCCCGATTGTTGAACCCAAGAGGCAAGACGAGATGGGGACATAGAATAAGTAGTGATAGAGCTCCCCACTTCCCGTGGCCCCCGGCGGACCAGTTGCATTGGAGGACGCTTCACCAGCTGCATCTCCTTCTTCTTCGGCTGGCTTTCTCTTTCATGAAACAATTCTTCAAAACCATCAGAAAAATCTTCTATATCATTCACCAACCCCTGCAGCGGCGGTGGTGGGTCAGCAACAACATGGGTATCATCTGCCTTCTCTTCAGAATTGGGTGGCGGCGTCTTCAAAGTGATGGGCTGTAATGGGCCTTTCACAAAATTCTGTCGATAGTTCCATGTTAACAGCCCAGAGTCTCCAAGTATCGACATTGCGGAATCACGGTAGCCAAGGCCTCGGCGGCCCATCTTCCTGCCTTTAGGGACGGGGTTGGTCTGGCCCTGCAATTGTGCGCCAAGACCCAGGCCCGGCTGATAGCCCAGTTTCAGAATCATGTGCCACCCTTTTGAGTCTCTCATCTTGGACTTGATCTTGACATTTATTGGCGTGGTGGCAGGCCTGCGTGACCTATATGCCCATGAATAATTCAAGTACATAACTGACAGAACTGGCCTATTACTCGGTCATAATGTAGGAAGAATCTTGGCTGCTATCGCATCAACATTCTGGACTGTGGAAATGCTCTTCACCTTGACCACCCGCCCCTGGAATGGGAATTTCAAACACTGGTGGGCAGTGGAGGGCACGGCGTTCAGGCTGTTTATCCATGGACGACCCAGAATAGCTTTGAACATTGGGTCTATGTCCAATACATAAAATTCCACGTCCATAACCAAAGGCCCTAGCTCGGCCTGTACCGTCACAACCCCGTGACAAGCACGTCTGGAATTGTCATATGCCGCTATTGTGGTCGGGGTTGGCTTGAGCATATCCTCTAAAATGTTGCAGGCACGAAGGGTACTCAATGGACACACATTTATCGACGCTCCCGTGTCCACAAGGGCAGACTCCACGGCCACTTTGTTCAAAGAGATGGTAATACATAGCGACATCTGCCGTGCCTCAGGGGGCGCTAGCTCTGACTCGGAGAATGAAATAGAAGGCCCCTTGGTAATCGTTGCCAACACCGACGGTAAGCTATCCACTGCCACATCCTCGCTCACCATAACCTATTGCAAAAAAGTCTTCAAGGCATCTTGGTGTAGTGGCGACCTTTTGATCAATTCCAAAACTGAGATCTTGGCCGGCATCCGGTCCAAGTGCTGTAATAGGTCATATTTTGTGCCCGGCACTGGGTCTTCTCCTTCTATCTCAGCTGTGGGGGAGGAAATTTGGAGGTTGGGTGCAGACGCACCAGAGGGAGGAAAATTTTTTTGGAAGGGACGCCCGCTTCGAAGGGCGCAATGTGGTGCCGGCACGGCCTGAGATGGACCCCCGCTTGGCCCGGTGGGGTAGGCGGAAGGTGTAGAAATGGGGGTGAGGATGGCGGAGGTTGGTCTAATGGGCCCTGGTGAAGGGGAGATGGGCGAGGGGTTAAGCGGAGGGGTGATGATGGAGGGTATGGTGGGTGGTGGTGCAAGGACTGGCGGTGCGGAGGGGAATGCGACGGGCCTGATGGGTGATGCGGAGGGAATAACGAGTGGTGTAGTGGTCAGAATGGCGGGCCTGAGGATGGAGGGGATAGCAGGTGCGGGGGAATGGTTGTGGTGGAAGGCCAAAAGGTGTGCGGGGGTTTCATCATCAAAAGTCCACCCAGCGTTGGGGGCTGGGTGCTGGACAATGTTTACTTGTGCTGGTGCCGGCGCCGGCGGCTGTTGTTGTTGCTGAGGAGCGGGCTGATGCATCGGCATGGGATTCTGATGGATCCCAAGGTCCTGTTGCTGCTGCTGGGGTTACTGTTGCTGCTGCTGGTGGGGCGCCGCCTACTGCGGCCTGGCTTGTCTCTGCCTCTGCTTGATGTCTTCAATCAGCTGGTGCATCTGGGCCCAATCAATCCTCTGGCCCTCATGTAAATCATACACCAAGTCTCTAAACTGATAGCACCGCTCTATCGTGTGCCCGGGCTGCCGATGGTATATGCAATATCGGGACTGATCGGCGGCCGGATTCCAATTTTGACGCTCGGGAGGCAATTGAAGATCACCAGTATACATCAAAGTAGAAAAAATATCGGGCAAGGTCTCAAGAAGAGAAGGGTAATGGGCCCTCTTTGGACTCAGTCGAGCAGATCCATAAGCGGCGGGTGGAGGAACATTATTATATTGTGGCGGCCTCTAAGGCTGTTGGGGTGGCGGTGGTTGTTGTTGCGGGTATTGGGGAACCTGGAAAGTGGGTTGGGGAACTTGTGGAGTGGCGAACTGGGGGTTGCGTGGAGGCTGAGGGAAGCGAGGTGGAGCGGCTTGGTGGGAAAACTGAACAGCCTGGACCTGCTCGTTGATCTGTACTCCCTCAGTGACGGGGCCCTGGGTCTTCCTGGCTGTTTTGGGTTTCTGGGCCTCAAATAGTAAATGAATAGGGGAGTCTTTAAACTGGGTTTGTATGAAACGACCTCTGCTGTATAACTGGTGCATATTCGAAATGTCATTCATTGCCAAGATATTTCTGAATGTTGGTGTAGCATTGGAGATCAACAACTTTACTTTATCTTCTTCCGGGATTTGCCCGGGCACACGTGAGGCCATTTGCCTCCATCGATCTACATAGGTTGCAAAATCTTCCTCTGGCTTCATCTTCTCAGCTACCAAGTCGGTGAAGGAATACTCAGGTCCGACCCAATCTTGGAATCTCTGAATAAACCTCTCTTTGACGGTTTTGAAGTTCTTGGCCTCCTCCATGGGCAAAGTATAGAACCATTCCAGGGCGACCCCTTCCAATGATCGGCGAAATAAATAAGCCATCAGGCGATCGTCTTGCTGGAACTGTGCTGACTCGTATAGGAACTCCCGAACATGGATGAATGGGTTGCCATTCCCGTCATATTTGCGGTACACGGGGAGCTCAGACTGAGAAGGAAAATGAATGTCCCTGAAGTTGGGAATAGGGACGTCAGCCAAAGATTGCGGGTCAACCCGCTTATGGAGGAGATCAATTTGTTGCTGCACAGCAGCCCATTTATCCAGAATTTCCCGTTCCCGGGACGGAGGAGAAGGAGCAGGAGGAGTAGTGCCTGGATATGTAGCCAAAGGATAAGCCGATTGAGGGGCGGCCCGTAAGATGGATAATGGGCCGAGGAAGGGCCCACATCCTCATGAGCCAGTTGGGCGGCCCCTGGTTGCAACCTAATGAAGTCTGCCGGGGCTACGAGGGCCTGCGGCGATGGAGAAACAGTGGCATAGGGATTAAGGTAAGGAACAGAGGGGATTTGAGACTTCCCCTTATCGAGCGGTTGATGGGCCGAGGTGGAAGCCTGGCCCATTTCCATGCTGGAGTAGCGAAGGATCTGAGGACGGGTGGGAGTAAGGTCAATGGGGGCCACAGAGGTGGTCCCAGCAGAAGACGATGTGGTGGCAGCAGCATTAATGCCACGAGCAGGAATTGAGGTCGGGGCGTCGGCCCCTTGCAAGGCTTGCCGGATGAGATGGAGCTGGGTGGGGTCCAGCTGGACCATCATATTAAGAATTTGATTGGCCGGGTTCTGAATGGATTGATTCGAAAGAGAGGGTTGGGCACCCTCACCAAGGATGGTCGGGAGCGGAGGGGCAGTCTCCTCTCCTCCCTACATATGGGCGACCCTAGGCGGGTCCTCAAGAAGGCCACGAGGAAGAGAGTCCTCGTGAGACTGAGAGAAGTCGTAGGACGACATAGGAGATGATGAATTAAACAAAGGGTTGAAGTATGAATGGAAGTGAGAACTGACCCTAGGGGATGATCCTGAGGGAAAGAGACAACCCCACATACACTAAGCACCTAGGACCTAACCAAACAAAGCAACAAAGCAAACCACAAGCATGCAACGGAAGGAAGAGATGAGAGGAGAATCACTCAATGGTGCAATCAAGTTATTAAATGATGCCCGTCAGACTCTTACGAATTCCTCTTTGAACCTTAGTGGCTTAATTAAACTGTAAATTCAATCAACCACTGGGTGTCTAACTAGGGTAAGAAATGAGGAACTGTGTGACTCTATAGGGACCTCTCACTCGCAGATGCAAACCCTAGACTGGGGTGGGTACGGTACAACCTGCCCGGCGTCCGTGTGGGAATCCATGGCTCACGGGGGCTTACGGATGTCCACAGCAAGGTCCCTAGTCGGCTCCAAGGAATATGGAGATGAGAGGAAACCCTACCTCGGTAGGAATGCTACTACTACGAAAAGAGATGGACGCTCCTATGCGTACCAGAGTGCATGCACTATCTAGCCTAGCAACTATCAAACAATGATCAAGCAAACATATGAGCAATAAAAACAATGATGCAACAATGGTAAGAGAGCAGGGGGAGATCAACAACTAGCACCAAAACTGACAAATCGCATGGAATATGGCAATCAAAATGGACTATGAGTGCACTGCGGCACCAAAAGAACGGCCTGGATGCGACCGCTCAAAGAGTCAGATGGTCTGTATAGGACCGTATAATCCAGGGAGCGACAGAACGACAAAATGACTGCAAAATAATCACAGAATGCTGTAAATATGGGATAGCAGTAATGAGGAACGTACCAGAAGAACGGTCTGTAACCAGCCACGTAACATATGGAACGGACCTCCAGCAGCCGCGTGCCTACAGTCAGAACACACCGAAGCGTACCTGTGCCGAAGAGATGGACAGCCAGAGACAGGCCGCGCATAAGGATGGACGGTCGATTGGACACCGTCTACGACAGGACGCTGGAGTAGGACTGGCACTGGTCGTAGGGGAAGGACGGTGGATGATCAGCCGCTCCAGAGGATGGACGGCTCTGTGAGAACCGCTCACGTCCCAGAAGGCAGAAAAAGGCTCCCGACCTGCAAATCACTCCAAGAAGAGAACTAAAACAATGAAAGGGGGGTCAGTAACTCACAAGCACAATGGGCACTAGGTGTCCCACCGTGATCGCCACAAAAGAAGGGTGTAGATATATTTTCTCCTCTTACTTAAAGGAAGATGGTGTTTATGAATAAATCAACATGCGATGGGTAAGTGAAAGGTAGTAAAAGGAGAACATAAAATGAAAATGACTGTGATCGCCACCAAAGCGCCGAACATGATGAACACGCCGTGCTTTGGAAAGGAAGGGGAGACACTCGCCTAGCTGCAGCACAGGGAAGATGAGCAGTTGACGAAGAACCGCCTATAGACGCACGGTCTTACGATAGACCGCCTAAGGGTGCTGCAGAAGATGCGGGAGGAAGCGCTCCTGGATGTTGAACGGCTCTGTAACGACCGCCGGACGAAGAAGAATGGCCGAAGATGCACCGCACGTCTCCTTGCACGGACAGAAGAGAACCGCTCGAGACCACCGAACCAGAAGTCGCAAAAGGGTCCAACCTCCACCCTCTCCAGCCGGCCAAAGGGGATGGGCCTCATGCTGATGATTGCTGACCTGCAAAACAACGTAAAAACACACAGAAAACCTCAATTAGAACTGAATGGTGTAGTAACTACAAAACAATAAGGAGTGAACGTGACTAAGTGGAAAGCGGATACCTGGGGGGTTTTAGACCCCTAGGGTGTCAAAAACGTGGGTGGATGTGTGCATGATGATGAGAATGAAGAAAAATGTGGGGGAAAGTAGTGAAAGTAATGCAGATAATGAGAAATGACGAAAGCTATGAAACACAAACGACTCAAAACCGGACTACTCCCTAGACTGGAGGCTTGTATGGACGTAGAAAGCCTCCTTCCTTGGTGCTAGGTCGCTTAAGAATGCGGCAGGGCTTCACCGTCGACCAAAATCTCCCCCCTTTTTAAGCTTGGCCTTTAGGGTCTATTTATAGAGCCTAGAAAGCCTAGCTCGAAATTAGAGTTTATAGTCATTTTTAGGTCATGATTATCAAACAACAATCGTAGATAAATTAATCATCTTTTATCCAATCGAAATGGCACTTAAAATGGTTGATTATCCGAGGAGAAAATGATGAAAGAAGTTGGGGATAAAACCAAAGATAAAAAGGGATAAAATCAGTTGAAATTCAGGAATCGAACAGATGAACGGTCTTACGATAGACCGCTCAACGGGACGTGCGGTCATGTCCGGACCGTCCAACCCTGTCGGTGGAAATTCAAAATAAATCTGAAATAATCCAGATTATCCCTCGAACTGACCGAAACGTTCGCTGTTGGACTCTCATAGATGAACGGCTCAGATAAGACCGTCCAAAAGTAGAGCGGCCAAGGACCCACCATTCTATCCTTGTCGGTGATAATTCAATTATTTGGATAATTATCTGACAAAACCATCGATCGTAGGACTCTGAGATATGGGCGGTTACCATCCATCCGCCCATTATGTTGAACGGCTTGATTAGGACCGCATAAATTCTTGTCGGTGGAAATTCAGAAACTTAACCAAAATGTTCCAAAATATATGGACGGCCCATAGTCGACCGTACATTGATTGAGCGGTCGTGGGTGAACCGTGCGTGCACATGGACGTTGAAACTCATAACAAGGCCCAATCAACCAAAACCAAGGCCCATTAAGCCCTGAAATGAAACAATCCTAGCCAAGGAGGGAGGCAACCCATAACACTAGCCCAAAACGTGCCTGAAAATAGCCCCGATGAGTGACGGACAACTCGAGGCATCAACAAATGGGAGTAAGCGGAACGACTCAACTTATCGGCAAAAAACAGGTGTCAACAGCCGCCTCGCCCTCCTCCGCCACCGTCGGCCGCCCGGGGAGAGGGGGAAAGAAAGAGATGAGAGAGAGTGAGAAAGAGAGAATGAGAGGGGGAGAGAGAAAAAGGGTTAATATATAAAAAAAATACGAAAATTCTTGAAATTCAAAAAATTACGAAAAATTACCTCCGTAATCCTCGGGAGGAACACAACGTAGTGGTAACGTCCCAGAGTCGGAGAACGTCACGGTTCGCCCTGCACAGAGTTCCGAAGGCACATCAGGGAAAAATACGTGTAAAGCACAAAATACACTCCGAGACCCACTAAAATGACCCCAAAAAAAAATTCGAGGCATTACAGCCATCCCCCCTTAAAGTAATTTCATCCTCGAAATTTAGGACTAGCACCAAGTCACAGGGGAAGAACACCTTAACCAACAAACAACATTGTCAAAGCCCCAGCACAGAAAATCTCGATTCTCACGAAAACACCGATCCTGAGGGACACAGCCAGACTACCATCACGACCGACACCTCGCTCTGCATGCCGCGCACACCGGCCATCAGAGTAGGCATATACTAAAGGACATAGTCTGACATCACAGACACCATGAAAACCAATCATGGCACCGCTGCCACAATCTCGCCTACCGAGGAGACACGGTCCTCGTCACGAGAAACAGCTACCGATGCATCCTATGGTCGGCAGACAAATTACACATCAGCTTTACAACCAGATGACAGGTCGCACACGCTTCTCAAGGGAACAACCAACACATAGCCTCCATCAGCTCACGCAGCCATCACAATAGACCGCAACCAGCTCATCGGCTCAGCACCAAGGATCACCTCACACCTGGCAAGCTGAAAGCCAAACATATCACTGTGCCAACTCTTGTCAGAAGACAAACTTCGACAAAGCCCAGATCCCGTCCGGAAAGGCACATCATAGAGACGACCACCAAAGGCCTCACCGACACGCAGCTCTCACCAATCTCGATGCGCAACCACCAGCATCTTCTATCTGTGAATGACCATACACTGGTCGCCAGATACAAGTCAACGGAAAACCTCCACCGGCCCAACAGGCACGATCCGACTCACGACAGGCCATCCGCTGACTCACACAAATAATTACCACATCTCGAGCTGCACTCCTCTCGGACTCCGCATCCAAACTTGATCAGCGCGCCAACTCGACCCTCTCGGGGAGCATGATGAAACCAAATGACAAGATCTTGGCGTCTTCGGTCATCACCTCACTAGACTCAGATTTACAGGGGAACCATCCCATGCTGGTCACAGACCAAGGATAACCATTGCAACAACAACGTCCCATCAAGGACCACCAATCACAGGCGTCACTCTTCCATCTGGTCTCATCACATCCCTCGATCTCTGTTAGGCGACATCCTCAACAACCCCATCCGAGTCTAAGACCGACGCCTGACACGGCTTCCATCGCATGAACAGGGTACTCATGCGGTGCACTAGCCAGCACATTCCCCAACACTCCATCCTGCCAGTGCCAAGAACCATAATACCTCGAGCAATGGCACGACAACAACACGTTTCACACAGAGGAACCAATCCTCCAATGCTCAACGCAAACTCAGGAATCCGCCCGTAGTAACCAACACTACGATCCTGAACCAGTGGGTCACAAGTCCACCAGGCTTCCTCTGCGCACTCTGATCCACGTGCACAGCCACAAATTCTCAAAAACACCGCCCAACCGACACTCGTCCTTTCGGAAAAGTGCCAACACCCTCACACAACCAGGGAATTGGGCACATCTTCTCACAGGAAACCACCTGGCCAAGACAAGGAGCACGTCTCGCACGGACTTCATGGCACACAAGGCCAACCAATTCGAGCACATGATGCAAGACGGCAACCCTAGCCCAACATAATCTCCCCAACCAAAGGAGAAACCAAACGCCCTTCCGACCAAAAGAAGAACTCCACGCTCGACCTAACCTCGAACCTCGCGCATGCTGGAAATAGCACCTTCCATCCCCATGAAAACCATCACCACGTCAGGTCAGCGCCTCTGACACACTCAACAAGTGTCACGTTGGACCACAATTACAACATCTCTTGATGCACCACCGCTGCAATTCCTCGAACTGCAACACGCCACGCCAAGAGCCACAACACGAGCCATAATCGACAATCGTCAACGCTCATCCTTGAGTCCCGAACTCGCCATGGAGCCTCCACATCTCAAACCAATTCCAAGGCGAACACCACCCATTCGCACGCAAGAGCGCAGGAGCAAGAACTTACTGGGACACCACAGCCCAATCCTGCCTCAAAATCCGTAGAACAATCGGGACCAACACGTCATTCTTGACGCCACAGAGCACGACAAGAACACCAGGCTCGATGAAACAGTAGCTCACCGAGAAGATCTTTCGCTCACCCGAGCACACTTCTCGATCAGAACACCCGCTTTGCCACCTCAAACCATGACCTAAACAACTCAGGGGCTGGATAAACCTCAAGCCGGAGTGGCCAAAACCGACAGCAGCTCCCTCAGAGCACGCTCACGGCCACTTAACCACAAATAATCCTCGCCAGCCACCTGACCACGCTACAGGTTCCTCGAACACAGCACCGCGAGCTCACGCCTGCCAGCAACCTCTGCCTAACGCAGCACAACCAGGGCCACCACCGATGAGGGAGAAAGCTCTCGACATCAATCCTTAGACCCCATGCTGGCACAAAAGCTGCGGACAGCAACCACCTTCACAGCACCATACAGCGCACTCAAGCTCTCAAGCGAGAAACAAGGCGAAAAACAAACACAAAACCCTATGCCAGCTGTCAACTGTACTGGACCTTAGGGACTCTGATCACTGCAATATCTCGAATTCCTATGTACGTCTACAACCACTGCTCTGATACCAACTGTAACGACCTGAGAATCCGATTACCGGGAAGGCCCGATAATCCGAGACTCGAACCGTCGCCCACGAGCCGAGAGGGCTCGAAAGGTCTAAAAAGAGTGTGGAGGCACAAAGAAATAGGAAATAAGGCAGGACAATTCAAAAATTAACAGAAATAAATAAACAACTACTACAACAGAGTCCAGTCCAACAGAAAGTATAGTCTAAAGCAGTAAAACGTATCACATGCAAGTGAACACTCTGCCCGGTGAGCTGGCAACTGAGAACCTCCGTACCGCACCCTCGAATTTTGAGGAAGAACTGCAACACCTGAAAAGCAGGGAATGAGTCTCCAAAACAGAGACACAGCAGGGATCCCGCAGAACCCCAACCGGAAACGACGGTGGTAGCAGAAAGGAATGACAGCAGGAACAGCGAACCGGTGGCCGGTCAAAACTCGGCACTACAGCTACTCCTACTATACCAAAAACACCCCCCGATCTCACAGTCGAGGGCTACCGAACCACACTAGTATCACTTAACGAAGTAAAAACCCATGGCAACCACGCCGTAGAGGCCTATCTCCCAAGACACGGCCAACCTGGACACGATGTCCAAGGTGCAACCCCGACCACCCGGTCACAGACACCGCACCAACAAGACGCAACCTCGGTAAAGCTACTAGCACCAGTCTCACGGCACGAAAATTGACACACGCGCCACGGCGAAACAACATGGACTTAACGGTCAGCACGACCAAAACACGAAGGTTGAAGTCACTGAAGCTGACGGTCTGTCACTCTCTGTCCAGAACAGGAGTACCTCCCACTAGAAGCACAGTCGATACCGTCCCCTGACGTCTTACACCGCACCGCAGGTGCCCTGCCTGATGTGGGAGTGCCTACCAGAGGCACGGGCACCGTACAAGTAACCATAAAGTAAGTGACTAGCTGGGGTCACGCTCGTCAGCGTGTGTCCAACTGCCCCCAACCACGTGTGCACACACAGACCATGCGTCCTAGGCCTGGCCTCTAACTGGTTTTCCCTTTGAGCCGGACTCTGGCTACAGACGAGGGGCCCGATGGAAACCAGTCTAAAAACCATCCTCAGGGTAGCCTCTCCACCACTCCCTGGTGGGTCCACACGTGTGCAGGAAGGCTACGACTAGTGGAGGGTCACTGAAGGAGTAGACTCTCAAGTCAACGGAAAACAACGTCCGCACCCGATGAAGTACGGAGACCGTCTCACGTACCAGCACCGTTGCACGGTGACCACAGTCAGAGAAGAAATGGGACTCATAGTCCACAAAGGAATGCAGAAGTACGATTCCCAATGCAGCTCATAGACCGCCAAACCGAATCCCACTCTCAGGGAAAAGTGGGAACCCTCCAGCCCTAGGCTGGGCAACTAGACTCGCAATCCAAGGCCTTACTCATGGCCCACATGGAAAGCACAGAAGCACGATTCCCAGGACAACGCACAAGCTGCCACGTCGATAACTGGACTCGTAGTCCAAGGCCAAACACATGGCCCACTCGGGAATCATCTTCCAGGAAAACTCACGGCATGCGGGGGAGACCCCACCGCACATACACCGATACACGGTGACTCGGTCAAGCGTAACACAAAAGCCCGGCACACGAGGAGTCACCCAGACTCTCAAACCCATTGGCACGCTAAACAAGGTAGCACGGTCCTCCCGACACCCTTAAAACATGGACATATAATCCCACGGGTGTCTGGGACATTCACAAGACCGCAAGTCGACCGCTGGGTCTCAACCGGGTCGACCAGGGATCCACACATCACGGAACGAACGCGGCGAATCATAAGTGTGTATTTTTACATATTAATTCATGCTATACACATATTTTATGAGCTTAAATAATAATAAATCTACACGTATCACACTTACTATTAATTTAGAGTCAAATAGTTAATTTTCTGAAATTATATAATTTTAATAACAATATTTTCTTATTTATGCAGGCACTCTGTACGAGGGAAGCGACTAGAAACAAATATAAAAAAATATAAAAGGAAAATAATAAAATAATAATAAAGGCCAAAAGTTCATGGACTTGTTCAAAAAGAAAAGAAAAAAAAATAAAGGAAAAAATATAAATTTATTGGATATTTTTTAGGACTTTTATGAGATATATACATAATATATATCAATATATGTAATACATATAATATATATATATATATATATATATATTATATATATTATTAATAAGTGTGTGTGTGTGTGTGTGTGTGTGCATTTTTCTGTTTGCAGGTCGGTAAGGCGCGCTCCCACCTTCGCGGCGGGGCACGGGCGACGAGGCACGGTCAACGCGCCTCGTGCGTCCACGAAGGCGCACCGAGGGCCCTACCGCAGGCAGCACGCGGCGAAGGCGCACGCGGGCACACGCGCCGCAGCCGCGGCGGGAAGAAGGGCGGCGCACCGCGGGTCCACGCGCCGGGAAGAGAGAGGAAGAGAGAGGCGCCGGCACGCGGGCGGCGCACGCGCCGAGAAGAGAGAGAAAGAGAGAGAAAGGGAGAGGAAGGAAGAGAAAGGAAGAGAAAAAATTGAAAAAAAATACAGAAAAATCAGAAAAAATATCCAAGTGTGCAACACATGTTGGCACACAATTTTGAGTCAACAAATATAGCAATTCAACAAAAGAGGCAAGGAATGTTCACATTGGCAATGGTGTTTTGTGAACCCTATAAAAGGGGCTTCAAATGTAATGAAAAGGGAGTTGTTATGAGTTGTTAAGAGTAGTTGCTAAGAGTTGGAATGGGATTGCTTTGTGTTCTTGAATTTCTTACTTGTTGGCCTTAGTAGAGCTACATAGGAGAGTTAGAAGGTGTTGTTTTAAGAGCTTTTGATGTAAACTTTGTAAGTTGATATTATTTTAATGAATGGTTTGTTTAAGCATTTAGTCATTTCTTAGTCTCGTTACTTATTGTTATGATCTCCATTTCATTTTCATGTCTTCACAAAAGTTGTTCATCTTTAAGTGTTCTTCAATTTCTATTTTCTATCATTTCCCTTAATTCCTTCTAGTTTGAAAGTTTTTCCCCGTTTTCCTAAGTGCTGTTCTACGTGATTACTGTTCATCCGAGGTGATACCTTCTAGTATTCTTCTATTTTGAAGCCTTTCCAATCTTCTTTTTACTCTGAGTTCTTCATAAAAGTTTTTCTTCTCTTGTAGATCTAAAATATCTTCTTCTACCACTTCTTCTAATTCTTCTTAGTTTGAGAGTTATAATTAATTTTTCACTGTTCTGTTTTCTGCCGTTTTACTGTTCATCCGGACCAATCAATCTTGATTTTTCACATTTTTCACTATCTTCCTCTCGTTTTCTATCTATGTGGTCTTCATCAAACTTCTTCACCTTTTCATTCTCTACAACTTTCATTTATTCCACTTCTTCTAATTCCCTCTAGATTTTAAGTTATTCTATTCCTTCCAAACCCCTATTTTTAATATAATTCTGTTGTGTTTTCAACCTGTTTTTGTTTCTATTTCTATCCATCTCCATTTCTTCACAGTTTCTTCACACACCCAAAGCGGTTAGTCATCTTCCGATCATCTCACGGCGTCGACTTCCAAGGCGGAGCGATCTTCATCAAAGGCTCGGCGAGGAAACGACGGCGTTCTTCATCCATTGGCTAAATATTTCCTTCACTTTTCTCTTCTTATGCAAAGTCACAATTTAAGCTTCTTTAGTGATAATCGCACTCAAAAGACAACAATTGGTTTGCAAACATAAGGATATTTTCCAACTTGATCTATAAAGATTATATTTCTTCCCCGTGGGATCGACCCGTATTTACCACTTTACTCGTATTTTTAAAATCATTTAAGTGAGTGAGTGCGGTTGAATAAATTTTGAAATTTATGTGGCACGGTATTTTTAAACGACAGGTGTCGAGCGCATCAAATTTTTGACGCCGTTGCCGGGGAAATAAATAACGAGGAGGATTACTTTGTAAGTAATAATATTGTTGATTTAATGAAACAAAATTCTGAATATCCACCTCCCCTGGAAGAACATGATGATGGGGCCTTATTAGAAAAGTTTACATTTCATCTACCGACCCCATTTTTGGAAAATTTGATTGATAATTTTGGGTTTAGTGATGAGTGTGATGATGGGCCCGTCTTAGAGAAATTCACATTTGATATGACCTATGATGAAAGGGTCGGACTGGAATCATTTACATTTCCTCTATCCACCCCATTAGTGGGCAATTTGGTTAATAATCATCAGATGAGTGATGAGTGCGATGAAGGGGTTTCATTAGAAAATTTCATATTTGATCTAACCCCTGAAGCATATCCAATGAAGTCTGAATATGTGGATGCGTTAGATACTGGGCTCGTGCTTCCTTCTACTTTGATTCCCCTGTCAGTTGAGCCTCTCCAATTTGACATTCTAGGACCTGAGGGGGATGTGCCAACCACATTCATCTTTGATTTGACTTCCTCTCAGGAAGAAAAGTTGATCAATGCCCTTAAAGTTCATGAGGCTGTTACTGTGAGGAAAGTGACTAAGGATGATAATCTTATTCCTAAGCTACCAGGGCCTGAACAAGTTACCATGGAGGAAGTCGTTCCTAAAGGGCTCGTCAGGAGAGAGAATACAGGACAAGAGGACCAATGGACTAATTTTGTGCAAGGGTTCCACCTCGATCATGACAAATTATTGACCATTGATCATTTCTGGATCCCTAAAGATGAAAACTGGCTCACACACATGGTTAACGTTAAAATTAATAATGTGTGTGACCCATATATTTCTGGCCCCAATTCGTACATACTTACTATTGTCTTCCAATGGTATGAGGGATGGAATTTGAAGGAGGACAAGATCACGTGGTGGCTCATTCTGAATGACACACGTTGGTTAGTGATCTACCTTGTGTCTGGCTGACGACATAAAACTTAGCGCTTCTTGGGAGGCAACCCAAAGTTTTAGTGATTTTTGTGTGATAATAAATGACTTCTTGGGAGGCAACCCAAATTTTTCGTGTGTTTTTATTTTGCAGGTGTGAATACCAGATAAGTTGGGGAGAGAAAGGAGATTGCTTACTCTCCTGCTCAGATAAGCCAAGCCGTCAAAAGTCAAGTACCACCTTTTCTTCAAAAGCCACAATTTTCAAAGTCGACTTCTATCAGATTGTCCCATTACTTCATAAATTTCTCATCTACATTGTTCTATTAATCTCTATTGTTCATGCCATTGAGGACAATGTCATTTAAGTTGGGGGGACAGGTAATCATGCTGCACATTTTGCATTCATATATACAACCTCTAAATTTTTCACCTCATTTTTTTTGGCACAACTACAAACATCCAATTGAGTTTTCATGATTCATGTTTCCATTGAAAAGGAATCTAAAATAGAAAGGACTAGGGAAACATATGATGGACAATTTCTTTCATCTAGCCATGGAAAACTGAGTTAAGAATCTCTTTAAAGTTCATGTGCACTTTCGACAAAAAAGTAAAACACGTTGCACGCTAATGAAACAAGAAGGACAAGCCTTCTGCTATTTTAGACATATTGTCTGATATTCTGCACTTCTTGAAAAAGAGATCTTTTATAAACTTTCTGCCATGTTATCTATTGAATTTTTTTTTTTTTTTGAGAAAAACACCATGAAAAATGCTCCGATTCTGAGTAACCAGGCCTACTTCACCTAAGACGTGTTGAGGTTCGTGTAAAACAGTGAAGGGTAGTGCAGCATCATGTGTGTATAGAAAAAAAAGTAGACAGAAAAAGAAAAAAAGAAAAAGATATCCCAAAAGGGACATAGCAATAAGGCAGACAAACAAAGCTATTATGTTGAATGCTCTGTTTAGAAGTGCAGGATTGGAAGGCATTTGTTTGGAATAATAAATGGGGGATGGAATTATCTATATTGTGAAGTTAGCATTACACATGCACAAGTGCTATTGACCTTTAAATTGACTTCTTGATCATGTACCCATTTCCTACATAAGGCTAGTATGTGGTAATTATTCCAGATTCCTAATCTTTAGTATATTCTATGAACGATGATCTGGAAATGAGGCATGGATATTTTAAACTCTTGTTGGTCCTAAAATTTTTAATTATTTACATTGCTAAGGGAGTAGCAATAAGTAAGTTGGGGGGTGTGATAAGTGTATATTTTTACATATTAATTCATGTTATACACATATTTTATGAGCTTAAATAATAATAAATATGCACGTATCACATTTACTGTTAATTTAGAGTCAAATAGTTAATTTTCTGAAATTAAATAATTTTAACAACAATATTTCCTTATTTATGTAGGCACTCTGTACGAGGGAAGCGACAAGAAATAAATATAAAAAATATAAAGGGAAAATAACAAAATAATAATAAAGGCCAAAAGCTCATGGACTTGTTCAAAAAGAAAAGAAAAAAAATAAAGGAAAAAATATAAATTTATTGGATATTTTTTAGGACTTTTATGAGATATATACATAATATATATCAATATATGTAATACATATAATATATATATAATATATATTATTAATAAGTGTGTGTGTGTGTGTGTATATGTGTGTGTGTGTGCGTTTTTCTGTTTGCAGGTCGGCAAGGCGCGCTCCCGCCTTCGCGGCGGGGCACGGGCGACGAGGCGCGGTCAACGCGCCTCGTGCATCCACGAAGGTGCACCGAGGGCCCTACCGCAGGCGGCACGCGGCGAACGCGCACGCGGGCGCACGCGCCGTAGCCGCAGCGGGAAGAAGGGCGCACCGCGGGTCCACGCGCCGGGAAGAGAGAGGAAGAGAGAGGCGCCGGCACGCGGGCGGCGCACGCGCCGGGAAGAGAGAGAAAGAGAGAGAAAGGAAGAGAAAGGAAGAGAAAAAATACAAAAAAATATAAAAAAATCAGAAAAAAATACCCAAGTGTGCAACACATGTTGGCACACAATTCTGAGTCAACAAATGCAGCAATTCAACAAAAGAGGCAAGGAATGTTCACATTGCCAATGGTGTTTTGTGAACTCTATAAAAGGGGCTTCAAATGTAATGAAAAGGGAGTTGTTAGGAGTTGTTAGGAGTAGTTGCTAAGAGTTGGAATGGGATTGCTCTGTGTTCTTGAAGTTCTAACTTGTTGGCCTTAGTAGAGCTACATAGGAGAGTTAGAAGGTGTTGTTTTGAGAGCTTTTGATGTAAACTTTGTAAGTTGATATTATTTTAATGAATGGTTTGTTTAAGCATTTAGTCCTTTCTTAGTCTCATTACTTATTGTTATGATCTCCATTTCATTTTCATGTCTTCACAAAAGTTGTTCATCTTTAAGTGTTCTTCAATTTCTATTTTCTATCATTTCCCTTAATTCCTTCTAGTTTGAAAGTTTTTCCCCGTTTTCCTAAGTGCTGTTCTACGTGATTACTGTTCATCCGAGGTGATACCTTCTAGTATTCTTCTATTTGGAAGCCTTTCCAATCTTCTTTTCACTCTGAGTTCTTCATGAAAGTTGTTCTTCTCTTGTAGATATAAAATTTATTCATCTACCACTTCTTCTAATTCTTCTTAGTTTGAGAGTTATAATTAATTTTTCACTGTTCTGTTTTCTACCGTTTTAATGTTCATCCGCACCAATCAATCTTGATTTTTCATATTTTTCACTGTCTTTCTCTCGTTTTCTATCTCTGTGGTCTTCATCACACTTCTTCATCTTTTCATTCTCTACAACTTTCATTTATTCCACTTCTTCTAATTCCCTCTAGATTTTAAGTTATTCTATTCCTTCCAAACCCCTATTTTCAATATAATTCTGTTGTGTTTTCAACTTGTTTTTGTTCCTATTTCTATCCATCTCCATTTCTTCATGGTTTCTTCACACACCTAAAGCGGTTAGTCATCTTCCGATCATCTCATGGCGTCGACTTCCAAGGCGGAGCGATCTTCATCAAAGGCTCGGCGAGGAAACGACGGCGTTCTTTATCCATTGGTTAAATATTTCCTTCACTTTTCTCTTCTTATGCAAAGTCACAATTTAAGCTTCTTTAGTGATAATCGCACTCAAAAGACAACAATTGGTTTGCAAACATAAGGATATTTTCCAACTTGATCTATAAGGATTATATTTCTTCCCCGTGGGATCGACCCGTATTTACCACTTTACTTCAATTTTCAAAATCATTTAAGTGAGTGAGTGCGGTTGTATAAATTTTGAAATTTGTGTGGCACGGTATTTTTAAACGACAGGTGTCGAGCGCATCAGCGAACACGAAAACTCACCTCGGCGCAACACAGTGCCTGGCGGTCTAACCTTGGGCCGTCACAGTCTGTAACGGTCCAAGCCTCGACCGTCACAACGACTCTGACGCTCTAGCACAAGGTCGTCAGAAGGGCGAGTAAAACCTGAACGTAACGCGCTCCCCCAGGGGCGTTACGTCACCTAACGGGCCGACTCCGGTGCGTTAGGCCAAGAAGCTACACAAGTCGTGACGCATACCGCTCGGTGCATCACGCTTCTCTAACACACCTACCCAGGCGCGCTAGGGTGAAGGGTGGATGCGTTAGCTCTAACGCTCCTACCTAGGGGCGTCACGCTTCTCTGACGCGCCACTCTGAGTGTGTCAGGCGTCTATGACCCCCAACGGTCATAAACCAACGGTCGGAATCACTGTAACGGTCTAGCATGAGGGCGTCACAGCACTGTGGCGATCTATCGTGGGACCGTCAGGCCCACGAATGCCACGCCCAAAAGCCAACGAAGTGTAACGCACCTCCCTGGGGGAATTACACCCTGTGGCGGTCATTGGAACGACCGCCACAGCGCTCCGGCGGTGAAAACGGTGAACAAGCACAAAAATGGCAACCACGCCCCCATACCTCCATGGGAGAGGGAGAAATCAAGGGGGAAGCCCCCTGGGGACCCCTAACATGATTCTAAGCTATCAAAACGCCGAATCGCGGCTCAAATCCATAGATCGGGCGAACTCTCCCCAAAATAGGATTTTGCCCCAAAAATCCCAAATACGCCCGCTGGACTCACCGCGGCCTACAAAACTTGCGGGAAAGGGAATGCACAAGCTGGGGATCCACCTCCCTACCTCCACCGAAGAAAGGACGCGCCGTGGACGCCGATCCACGAAGAAAACGTCCCGAAACCCTCTCCACTCCATGAACCCGCGACCGAGCTTCCACGTGCCACTGGCCCTCGATCCTCGACCCGTTCCCCATTCCTCGCCTCCCATCATCGCCGCCTCGCCCTCCTCCGCCACCGTCGACCGCCCAGGGAGAGGGGGAGAGAAAGAGATGAGAGAGAGTGAGAAAGAGAGAATGAGAGGGGGAGAGAGAAAAAGGGTTAATATATAGAAAAACCTGAAAATTTTAGAAATTTAGAAAATTATGAAAAATTACCTCTGTAATCCTCGGGAGGAACACAACGCAGTGATAACGTCCCGGAGTCGGAGAACGTCACGGTTCGCCCTGCACAGAGTTCCGAAGGCACATCATGGAAAAATACGTGTAAAGCACAAAATACACTCCGAGACCCACTAAAATGATCCGGAAAAAAATCCGGGGCATTACATTTTGGGATCTGATGTTTCCCTTTAACAAAAATAATGATGATCTAGGTGCACATATTTAATCGTTGGATAGGCCATTAGGTTGGAAGAGTTGGGGGATGATGGTTCTATCTTGCACGCCGTGGTTGCAGATAGTGTCTTGACCCTGATTTGTCTGGTCTAGCAATACTATTCTCGAGTACCTTGCTATTTTTATCTTTCTTTGTATTTGTTTTAATGATTTCTTTTATTTTAGCCCAGCATGCATCATGTGCATCTTTGAGCATTCATGTGCCCTCATTTGTCTAAAGTATCTCAGTAATGGTGGATAACTATGTGTTTATGGTTTTGAGTAAGGAGAATCATTCCACTCTGAGTTGGAAGGTTTCCTTCAGTCTATTTGCTCGGTTTGGTTAGCTGAGGATTCATGTCTGGAGTTTTAGTTGCTCATCTCTTTACTTTTTCGTTTGCTCCGACCGCCTATCAACTGTGCGTTCCAGTGAGGAGGTTGGTCGTGTTTTTATTCCTCTTTAGTTGTTAGTTCCTCTAGGCATGCGTCATTCGGTTTGGCCATTCCTTGTGATTGGTTCGAGATTTTCCGAAAGATTCCTATCGCTCGTTGGTTGAGGACGGGTGTCGGTTTACCTTAACGCCCGCTTTTCAGTCCACTCCGCTTCATTTTCGCTTCATCTCCATGTTCCGTTTCATTTTCGTTTCACCTCTGCTCGCTCCCCTGCAAAGAGGACGTTAAGGAGGGGCATCTGTTGACACCCGTTTTATGACCAATGAGTTGGGTCATCTCCTTATCTATTTTTATGATGTCCCGAGTTGTTCACCGCTTATTGAGTTATTTTTTGTCATCTTTTTGGGCTTATTTCATGGGTTATTCTCCTTGGTTGGGCCTGATTCCTTTGATTTCTTGACATTTGAGCTTATTGGGCCTGGATAAGGGCTAATAAGGATTTTTGTTGGAGATTAACTTGGAGATTTATTAGCCTTTATCTCTTTTGCCACGTCTACTAGCCTTGCGGTCTATCATACGACCGTTTGGTGAGCGTTGGCGGTCCTTTTCTAGACCGTAGGAAACAGAGAGTCATGTTGGGTTTCTTTGGTCTTATCTCTTTCTGGATGACTGATCCATGCGGTCTATCGGTCAACCGCTTCTTGTCCCTTGCGGTCTATCGCAAGACTGTTTGCGGAGACAGAGAGTCCTGCTCTGTCTGTTCTTTCTTGCTTTGGTCGTGGATGAACTAGAGTCCTTGATCTATTAATTTCTCTCTAGATAGAGGCTCTCAAAATCTTCTGTTTGTTTCTATGGACTCTATAGAGTATTATCTTCAAGGTTTATCTAGATTCAGGCCTATTTCCGAGTCATTATCTCTCCAACTCGAACCTAGGGTTTGAGGGTCTATAAATATAACCCTTGACTTCATGGCTTGGAGAGGAGATTTTCTGGAGTTTAACACGAAGTGCTGCTACATTTTAGAGCGAGTATCAATTAGGGAGAAGTCTTTTCTACGTCCTTAAGGCTTCTGGTCCAAGGAGTATTAAGTTCCATTGGTTTAGTTTGAGTCTTTTCTCTTGGTTTTTTCCCTTTCCCCTTTGCATCATCATAGCATATTCCCTCTTCTTCTTCCACGTTCTCTGCACTCAAATCACATTTTTAAACATCCTCCTATCTTTTCCACGCCCCATAGGGGTTAAAAAATCACCAACCCCTAGGTATTCACCCTTCCTTTTATGCACTTTAGCTTAATTGCATTATAGATACTACACTAGTCCAAGGGCTTATTGGGTTATTTTTCTTTGTGTCTACATTCTTCTGCAGGTTTACAGGGTTCATTTCACGAGGCCCAGCTCCTCTGGCCGGCCAGGAGGGGTGGAGATCTAAAGTTCCACGTTGCTATTTTGGGTGCCCTTGCGGTCGTTTGGAAGACCGTTTGCAGATCTCAGGCGGTCTATCGCAGGAGCGTTTGCTCTCTATTTGCGGTCATCTGGAAGACCGTTTTCCTTCCGCAGTGCCTGGTTTTCTCTCTCCCATCGGCGGGTGACTTCACTCGGCTCTTTCCAAGGTACATAGTGTAGTTTTACTATGTTATTTACCTTGGTGGCGATCACACCTTTCTTTGTTTGAGCATTTTTCATCATCATGCTTGCTTTCTCTTTTACTCTTAGTTGCTCCACACCTACGTTGTGTGTCTTATTTGTTCCTTTGCTCCACGCCCACGGCGTGTGTTTTTATTTTCTCTTCTTTATCTCTGCAGTATTGAGATGACATGCTCACCAATTTCATGTTGATTGCTTGAGTTAGTGCACCACTTGCTCACACATATTCCACATCTCTCATATTTCATCCACACACATCACAAACACACAACACCAATCAATCACACAAAAACATCAACAACCCCTATTTTTTGGCAATCACGGTGGGACATCTAGTGCCAATCGTGCTGAGTTTCTGTCTGATCTGCTGTTCTTAATTGTTCTCAGTGGCCCTTGTGTTTTTCTCAGTTTTCCCGTTTATTCCATGTTGTTTTCTACTCTCTGGTTCTCTGGCGGTCTCCTCCTTGGCCGTATCTGGCGTAAAAGCAGTCTAGCGATAGACCGTCTTATCTGTTTGGCGGTCTTCCATACAACCGTTTCTCCTGTTACAGGTACGCACACCGAGGTTGCTATTATTTTCGTAGTTTTTGCTGTGATTATTACTCCTGGGTGCTATCTGGTCTCCTCCTGTTGTTGTGGCATATATTCACATCGTTATTTGCATATTGTTTGTTAGCTTCTAGGCTAGAAATTGCATGCACTCCGATGCACATAGGATCATTCATCTTTCATATCATAGTTGCATTCCCACCTTGGTGTGTGATCCTCTCACCTCTATATTCCTTGAGGTCGACCAGGTGACCACATCAGGGACCTCCATAAGTCCCCCCGAGCCGTGGATTCACACACGGACGCCGGGCCGGTTGTACCTTCACCACCCCGTGTCTACATTGCATAAGTAAGGGAGAGTCTACACCTAGAGTTAACCAAGTTCCCAATATCCCTCCCATTAGGAACCTATCGTTAGAGAGAATATCTCAAATTCAAATCACTAAGGTTCTAAAGGAAGAGATAAAGAAAGTTTGTGCATCATCATAACTTGGTTGACTTTGGTTGCTTCTCATCCCTTTCTTATTTTCCTAAGTTTGAGGTCATCTTGTCCGGTTACTTATTTGTGGTTATTTGTGTTGATTACATCATCTTTTAGGTACTACGTTGCATGTGGAGTTACTTTCGATCCTTAGATTCATCTCCTAGGGACGATTCCTCTTTCGCATCTTACTCCAATCCTTTGTTCGAGTCTAACATGTCTTCCTGCGATCTTCCCCGTTCCCACGAGGAATCTCTTCCCCAGGGACTCTTAGAGGACCCGCCCAGGGTCATCCAACTCCCATCTGGAGAATCTCATATACCCATACAGCAGGACACGTTAAAGGGATGGCAACCATGAAATAAAATTATATATATATAAACCCACACTCACTGTATGCCAACTCACGTTAAACATAAAAGCCAACCCTTTTATACCCATCAATACCACCCACGAACGTGGATTTTCACACTATACCTTTATTTTGAAGGAGAAAGGATATATAGATAAGATTTTAAGGAATAAAGGTAATTGAGAAAGTTAGATAAGGTATATAAATAATTTTAGTTCTCATAGGGTGGATGGAAAAACTCCAAAATGATATAGCGACCATTTCATATGTCGTTATTCATGAATATAACGACATGCATTATGTCGTTATTCCTTTAAATGTGAATAGTGACACTTTTTATTTAAAAGAAATTTTGTGAAATAAAATATATAAAAAATAAGAGAAAAATGTAAGGATCTTAACCATAAAATTTCACACTCTATTCCATCTATTTTTAAAGATAAAAATCTTTGAAGTTAATGTAGAGTTTTAACCGAATAATCGGGGTCAATTTTATTCTAGTAGGTTTTTAATAAAATAAAATTATAAAAATTATCAAAAAAATCTAGAGATCATAAAAATATATAATTTACTATTTTATTAACATGGTTCATTGGATATATAATTTTAAACGTTTCAACCGTTGTTAACAAAAAAAAATACATATCATATAGGAAAAACAGTGAAGAGCGCCCCAGTAGCAAGCGCCACTTCATGAAGGGCGCCCCTCCTCTGGCCGCTATTTCTCTGAGGTTTAAACTTGGCAACCCGATTGCAGTGTTAGGTTCTAACTAGGAGATGTGGCTGTTGTTCGGGAAGGTACATATTAAAGTAGGATTGATCTAGGGGAAATATCAAACCTATTAGGATTCCTTGCAAAGAAACTCTAATTCCGATCAAACTCTAACCCACGATCAATCCTTTACCCTATAAATACCCCCCTCCAGAACACAACAGAGGTTACTACCTCTGGTTTTCAAAGGCGTCTCGCCGCTGGTTCTATTATTCTGTGGAGGAATTTCTTCTTCCCCGACGTTGCTACTTCCCTACAGTGGAAGGCCCTCTACTTCCCGGTTTGGGTTGCTGCTAACTCCCAAGGAGCACAACGAATGTGCCTTCTTCCTCTTCTTCACAAACGTGAAGGGCAGGACCCCTGAAGGTGCATGTTCTGTTCTCTTTCCTGTTGATTGATCATGCTGCATGAAGAAAAGCCTCTGCCACATATTTCATCTTTAGAAGACAAGTCTCTGATTATTTTTCCTATTTCTCTCCTTTCTGCTACTAAGAAGGGGAAACATCTTCTTCCTCTGTCCGTTGAAGCTGCAGCTGCTGCCTCTGCTATTGTTGCTCTTAATTCTACACCGGTTCTTCACGTCTGTCAACCAAACCCCCCTCAAAAGGTAGGTGTTCTTAAGTACCAAGCCCAATCTAATTAGCTTCAGATCATGAGCATGCATATAGATCAAGAGTGATTTACAGTTTTTTCTGGATCGGAGTTTTTTCGACATAAACAGTGAATAGCGACCCAACCTTGGGCGCTATTTAAAATTCAACGACTGTTTGAACAGTCGTTAATTCCTTTGATAATTAATAATTACCCATGTTTAAAATTTAATAACTATATAACCTGATGTCTAAATTGATGCATGATCATACTTTTGGAATCCTACTATTTTTCTCTTTCTGTCCATATAGTCACTGTTGCAAAATTCTCTTTATTAAAAAAGTACTACTGTTCATGTCAAATTTCATGAGAAAGTAAATGACGACAGAGCCTAAGCCTCTATTTAAATAGCGCCCATGTCTAGGGCGCTATATCCTAGAATTGAAGACTCTTCACACAGGCGCCACCATTTCCTTTATGTAGAGATTTTCCAGAAATTAATATATATATATATAATTGAAACAACGCCTGTGACCCTGTCACTATTCAATAAATAGTGCCCCTGATCTGGGCGCTATATCTTGAAATAGTGACTCAGCCCAAGGTGCCATTTATCCTGTGTAGAAATATTCCAGTAACTGTTATATAGATATAATGTGGAATTTCTGAATTTAAACGGTTACATATATATAATGTAAAATTTCTGAATTTAAAGAATACTTTATACAATGAAATAATGGCACTGTCTAAGGCGCCATTTACCTGTTTCATTATTTTCTTCCGTCTATTTTCCTGTGACCCATACCGAGGGTCTATATGGCACTATATTCCAGTCCGTGAGTATAGTCCCACGTTTCTCGATGTTTTCACGGGTACCCACTATTTCTCGGTGATAGATGAGCCCTCCGCGGGACATTTCGTTCCTTCGGACTGGTGACTTTATCATAGAGGCCTCCATAAGACTCCTCATAGCCTTGGATTCTCTCAAGGCCGATTGAGCAGGTTGTTCCACTAAAACCCATGACACTTTTTGATTGCCATGTCACTCTAAAGAAACATGGTATACCGGCCCTCATGGTATGCTATTTAGATACCATGAGAATATTTCTTGAGCTAATGGAATGGGAAACCATACCATTGCTATCCCTTAAGGATTTTGTGCCTCTATGTAGACACAAATTATTTCTACCTTATCATGTACAAAGAACAAGCGACTTTATATAAGTGCTTATTCTTGATATCATGGCTACCTACCTAGGTGCCAATCTCCACCCAGTTTATCGACATGTCATGGTTTTTCGATGCTTTAGCGTGGATTTTATCGCTAGTCTGTCCCTACTCATGGGCCTTTCTCTTGAATTCCATGAATCATACCTCATCGTTCTATTAAAGCTTATTCTTGGAAACTCCTTATTGGCTATAAACTATAGTGGATGACTAGATCTATCTTTAAATGATGTGCATATAGGGCCCGATCTGGTCTTAGAAGGAGCACTCGAAAGTACTTGTGCCCATGGGAGCTAAATTGATCATGGTGTCTGGCATTGCACCGAAGTGCATGACTAGTTGGATCTTTGCCATTCCACACTCACTCTCTCTTTTTGTGACGTTACTTGATATTACTTGCGTGCGTGACTTGACTTGCATGACTCGACTAGCGTGGCCCGGAATGGGCAAGTACTTGTGTAAAATAGCCAATAATCTATAAATTCTCTTATGAATATCTCTTGTTTAAGACTCGCTTGGAAGTTTTGCATAATGTTGTTAATCTCTTGCTAGTTTTGTTTCACTTGCTCGGTTAATTCTACATGCATAGTCTTACCTGCATTTACATGTGAAAATATAATTACTTAAACCAATTGCTTGTTCTTGAGATATAATTCCTACTGAGCGTTTTACTCATCGAGCATATTTTAATATTTTTTAAGTAATCAAGTGGATAGCGTGGCCGTGACTCAGACGGGAGGGACAAGTGTGCAAGAGAACTCTAGAAACTAGATGACCCATGTCTTTTACTTTCTTGAGTCTAGTATGGTGTCTTCTAACTAGTTAGTCATGACTAGATTAGCTTAGTATTTTTTATCAAGTTTCAAAGGTCTAAGTCCGGTTAGTGTGTCCATTCCTTTTCTTTATGTTGTAATTGAGTCAATAAGTTGTAATAACAAGTTCATATGAATAAAAGTTTATTGTTGTTCCAAATTATTTGGTCTCATGTGATTGCCCTTGATCATTCATGACTGTTTAACTGTCACGTTCCGAGCAAACGAACACGTTCCGCTGCTATCGGTTCGGGGCGTGGGCTTCGGCTTTTCAACTCCTTGGGTCATTAAGTCCAAGTGATAGGTTGAGTCTCCTTGTCGGTCCTCCTATAGAAAATCTCGTGAGAATTGGGTAGAGCTTGGGGTTAAGTTATAAAATACTTAAGTTTGGTCATTGCTAATTATCAGGATTCTAAGATCGATAATTAATTTCCCCAAAAATCCTTGCAGAAACATGGAGGCACCTAAACCAACTTTTGTCCCTGAGATGGTCTTGGTAGACGTCCAAGCTTATGCGGACCTTGTTAGAAGAATCCAAGAAGAAAAGAACCAAGGCAAGCACCCTAAAAAGTCTGCCCGGGCTAAGAAGAGACCTTATGAGGATCACAATCCCCAAAGGTGCAAGAAATGTAAGAAAGGGAAATGTTAGATAGCTTCTAGAGGCTTAACTAGAGAGAAGTGTAAGCATTGTGGTAGGGATAACCACCAATCAGAGGTTTGCTATCGGAAGACAGGAGCATGTCTTCGATGTGGAAGCCTAGAACAGCGGATAGCTAAGTGCCCTATCCTAAACCCAAAACACTAGGCAGGAGCTCAAGCCTTAGTGGAAGATGAGCTTGCCAAAGGAAAAGCTACGGAAGGTACCCCTTACACTCAAGC
Source organism: Amorphophallus konjac (assembly GCA_022559845.1). Classification (NCBI taxonomy): domain Eukaryota; kingdom Viridiplantae; phylum Streptophyta; class Magnoliopsida; order Alismatales; family Araceae; genus Amorphophallus; species Amorphophallus konjac. The sequence goes on from CM040121.1 coordinate 160,083,347, forward strand.
CTAAACTAGTCTCCCTAAAGTAGTTCCTTTCTATTCAATATAATTGGACTTCTTCCTTTGTGTCATATCATGAATAAAATTATAACTAGTTGAATGGAAGGTGATGTGAATTTGGGGACCAAATTCTTTTAAGTGGGGGAGGGTGTAACGCCCGGCAATTTTGAAATATGAATAAATAGATTTAGGTTTTGAAAAGAAGGGAAAAAACCTATACATGATGATAATTACATATTCTTACAAATAAGTTGATAATGTTAAATAAATAAGAATATTATTCTTCGAACAAATAAATGGCTAAGTGATATTCCATTCTGGGATGGAAGTTAATATCTTGCTAGGATCGAGCCTACCTCTCATACCCAAGACCATGATTAAGAAGGTATATAAAGTGAAGGAAATTATAAGAAATGAAACCCCTACATGAAGTACTACTCCAATCAAACTCTCAATCAATATCATGACCCACCTTCAATATAAGCTTAATACAACTCCATAGGAAATGGGCTTAGCATTCAAGGCCAACTCATATACACTAGTAGGCCCTTAAGACCCCACGTACGGGTTAGTATCAATACATAATGGGCTTCGAGAAAATATATAAATATATATATATATACATGCAAACTATTAATAGATATAAGCCGCGTATATAAGGCTTTAATAAATAACAAATGGGTTTAGTTTATATATATATATATATATATATATATATATATCAAGATATTTGAATATTAAATAAACCATTTCAATTGACTATATCCTTAAACACGAAGCCCTAGCTCACATGATAACCAACACACCTAAAGGAAACCCAATTTAAAGAATCTCATATACCCATACAGCAGGACACGTTAAAGGGATGGCAACCACGAAATAAAATTATATATATATAAACTCACACTCACTGTATGCCAACTACCGTTAAACATAAAAGCCAACCCTTTTATACCCATCAAGATCACCCACGAACGTGGATTTTCACGCTATACCTTTATTTTGAAGGAGAAAGGATATATAGATATAATTTTAAAGAATAAATGTAATCGAGAAAGTTAGATAAGGTATATAAACAATTTTGGTTCTCATAGGGTGGATGGAAAAACTCCAAAATGATATAGCGACCATTTCATATGTTGTTATTCATGAATATAACAACATGCATTATGTCGTTATTCCTTTAAATGTGAATAGTGACACTTTTTATTTAAAAGAAATTTTATGAAATAAAATATATGAAAAATAATATAAAAATGTAAGGATCCTAACCATGAAATTTCATAATTTTATTCCATCTATTTTTAAAGATAAAAATCTTTGAAGTTAATGCGGAGTTTTAACCGAATAATCGGAGTTAATTTTATTCTAGTAGATTTTTAATAAAATAAAATTATAAAAATTATCAGAAAAATCTAGGGATCATAAAAACATGCAATTTACTATTTTTATTAACATGGTTCATTGGATATAAAATTTTAAACATTTCAACAGTTGTTAACAAAAAAAATACATATCATATAGGAAAAGCAGTAAAGAGCGCCCCAGTAGCAGGCGCCACTTCATGAAGGGCGCCCCTCCTCTGGCCGCTATTTCTCTGAGGTTTAAACTTGGCAACCCGATTGCAGTGTTTGGTTCTAACTAGGAGATGTGGATGCTGTTCAGGAAGGTACAGATTAAAGTAGGATTGATCCAAGGGAAATATCAAACCTATTAGGATTCCTTGCAAAGAAACTATAATTCCGATCAAACTCTAACCCACGATCGATCCTTTACCCTATAAATACCCCCCTCCAGAACACAACAGAGGTTACTACCTCTGGTTTTCAAAGGCGTCTCGCCACTGGTTCTATTATTCCGTGGAGGAATGTCTTCTTCCCCGACGTTGCTACTTCCCTACAATGGAAGGTCCTCTGCTTCCCAGTTTGGGTTGCTGCTAACTCCCAAGGAGCACAACGACTGTGCCTTCTTCCTCTTCTTCACAAACGTGAAGGGCAGGACCCTGAAGGTGCATGTTCTGTTCTCTTTCCTGCTGATTGATCGTGCTGCATGAAAAAAAGCCTCTGCCACATATTTCATCTCTAGAAGACAAGTCTCTGATTATTTTTCCTATTCCTCTCCTTTCTGCTACTAAGAAGGGGAAACATCTTCTTCCTCTGTCCGTTGAAGCTGCAGTTGCTGATTCTCTGCTATTGCTGCTCTTAATTCTTCACCGGTTCTTCATGTCTGTCAACCAAACCCCCCTGAAAAGGTAGGTGTTCTCAAGTACCAAGCCCAATCTAATTAGCTTCAGATCATGAGCATGCATATAGATCAAGAGTGATTTGTAGTTTTTTTCTGGATCGGAGTTTTTTCGGCATAAACAATGAATAGCGACCCAACCTTGGACGCTATTTAAAATTCAACGAGTGTTTGAACAGTCATTAATTCCTTTGCTAATTAATAATTACTCATGTTTAAAATTTAATAACTATATAACCTGATGTCTAAATTGATGCATGATCATAGTTTTAGAATCCTACTATTTTTCTCTTTCTGTCCATATATTCACTGTTGCAAAATTCTCTTTATTAAAAAAGTACTATTGTTCATGTCAAATTTCATGAGAAAGTAAATGACGGTAGCGCCTAAGTCTCTATTTAAATAGCGCCCCTGTCTAGGGCGCTATATCCTAGAATTGAAGACTCTTCACACAGGCGCCACCATTTCCTTTATGTAGAAATTTTCTTGAAATTAATATGTATGTATATATATATATATAATTGAAACAACGCCTAAGACCCTGTCGCTATTCAATAAACAACGCCCCTGACCTGGGCGCTATATCCTGAAATAGTGACTCAGCCCAAGGCGCCATTTACCCTGTGTAGAAATATTCCAGTAACTGTTATATAGATATAATGTGGAATTTTTGAAATTAAACTGTTACATATATATAATGTGAAATTTTTGAATTTAACTAATACTTTATACAATGAAATAATGGCACTATCTAAGGCGCCATTTACCTGTTTCATTATTTTCTTCCATCTATTTTCCTATGACCCATACCGAGGGTCTATAGGGCACTATATTCCAGTCCGTGAGTATAGTCCCACCTTTCTCGATGTTTTCAAGGGTACCCACTATTTCTCGGTGATAGATGAGCCCTCCGTGGGACATTCCGTTCCTTCGGACTGGTGACTTTATCATAGAGACCTCCATAAGACTCCTCGTAGCCTTGGATTCCCTCAAAATCGATTGAGCAGGTTGTACCACTAAAACCCATGACACTTTTTGATTGCCATGTCACTCTAAAGAAACATGGTATACCAGCCCTCATGGTATGCTATTTAGATACCGTGAGAATATTTCTTGAGCTAATGGAATGGGAAACCATACCATTGCTATCTCTTAAGGATTTTGTGCCTCTATGTAGACACAAATTCTTTCTACCTTATCATGTACAAAGAACAAGCGACTTTATATAAGTGCTTATTCTTGATATCATGGCTACCTACCTAGGTGCCAATCTCCACCCAGTTTATCGACATGTCATGGTTTTTCTATGCTTTAGCGTGGATTTCATCGCTAGTCTGTCCCTACTCAAGGGCCATGCTCTTGAATTCCATGAATCATACCTCATCGTTCTATTAAAGTTTATTCTTGGAAACTCCTTATTGGCTATAAACTATAGTGGATGACTAGATCTATCTTTAAATGCTGTGCATATAGGGCCCGATCTGGTCCTAGGAGGAGCACCCGAAAGTACTTGTGCCCATGGGAGCTAAATTGATCACGGTGTCTGGCATTGCACCGAAGTGCATGACTAGTTGGATCTTTGCCATTCCACACTCACTCTCTCTTTTCGTGACGTTACTTGATATTACTTGCGTGCGTGACTTGACTTGCATGACTCGACTAGCGTGGCCCGGAATGGGCAAGTACTTGTGTAAAATAGCCAATAATCTATAAATTCTCTCATGAATATCTCTTGTTTAAGACTCGCTTGGAAGTTTTGCATAACGTTGTTAATCTTGTGCTAGTTTTGTTTCACTTGCTCGGTTAATTCTACATGCATAGTCTTACCTGCATTTACATGTGAAAAATGTAATTACTTAAACTAATTACTTGTTCTTGAGATATAATTCCTACTGAGCATTTCGCTCATCCAGCCTATTTTAATATTTTTCAGGTAATCAAGTGGCTAGCGTGGCCGTGACTCAAACGGGAGGGACAAGTGTGCAAGCGAACTCTTGAAACTAGATGACCCATGTCTTTTACTTTATTGAGTCTAGTATGGTGTCTTCTAACTAGTTAGTCATGACTAGATTAGCTTAGTATCTTTTATCAAGTTTCAAAGGTCTAAGTCCTATTAGTGTGTCCATTCCTTTTCTTTATGTTGTAATTGAGTCAATAAGTTGTAATAACAAGTTCATATGAATAAAAGTTTATTGTTGTTCTAAATTATTTGGTCTCAAGCGATTGCCCTTGATCATTCACAACTGTTTAACTGCCATGTTCCGAGCAAACGAACACGTTCTGCTGTTATCGATTCGGGGTGTGACAACTCGACTTTCTTCAAAAGCGGGATGGCCCACAATCTTTGGTAGACTTTCCAGTTCTCAGCTTCCACAACATTCGATTCCCTCCTCAATCTAAGCTCCCCAGATACCGCAAGTATGACAGGAATAGCAATCCTTTCATTCATGTTAGGGATTTTATATATGAGTCGGCACAGTTTCGGTATGATGATCGCCTTATGGCATATTTATTTCGCCGGTCTCTAGATGGAGTTGCGCTGGAGTGGTTCTATGCTTTACCACTAGAAGACGTCGAGAGTTTCAAAGTTGTGAAGGAGAAATTTATTCAATGATTCCAGGACCGGGTCGGCCCGGAATATTAATTCACCGATCTTGTGGCCGAGAAGATGAAGGCAGATGAAGATTTTGCTACTTATACCGACAGATGGAGGCAGATGGCTGCCCATGTGCCAGGTCATATTCCGGAGGAGGAAAAAGTCAAGTTGATCATATCCAATGTTACACCTACTTTCTGCAACATACTGGCCATGAATGATATTGCCAACATGCACCAACTTTGTAGCCAGGCGAGATTTATTCAGACCCAGTTCAAAGACTCCCCTATCCATTCTCTCTTCGAAGCCCAAAAACCTAAATACACTAAAAAGTCTCAGGGGCCCGTTACCGAAGGAGTCCAGACCAATGAACAGGTGCAAGCTGTTGCATTCCCCTTCCCTAACCAGTCCTCTCCACTCCGCTTTTCGCAAACCCCATGCAATCCCCAATTCTCCACTCCGCAAAGTGCAAAACTTGTCTTCCCCGCTCCACAAAATGCCTTCCCCGCTCCGCAACAGCTGCAACAACCCCTGCAATACCACAATGTCCCTCTACCCAACGGCTACACAAATAAACGCCCGGCTCCAAAGAGAGCACAATATACCCCTTTGCCTGAGTCCCTCATAGACATCTTTTCCGCTCTCATGTCAATAAGTACAATTCAGCTTCCTCTGGAATGGCCCAACTAGAACCCGACCGTTGATCAGTCTAAATACTGTATATTCCATAGGCAGCCCGGGCACACCATTGAAGGGTGTTATCAGTTCCAAGATCTGGTATATGACCTACATGAAGGGCAACGCATTGATTGTGCCGAGATGCATAAGGCCATTATTGAAATAAAAGAGAAAAGAAGGCAATCGCCGAGGTAGCAAGTGCAGCAGCAACAAGCACCACAGCCGCAGTCGCAGCCACAGTCGCAACAGCAGCAACCCGTTCAGGACTTGGGGATCCACCAAAATCCCATGCCGAGTCATCTGCCCGCTCCGCAACCCCAGCAGCCAGCACCAGCTCAAGTTAATCTTGTTCAACCCCCGGCTCCTGACGCCGGGTGGTCCTATGATGATGAAGTTTCAGTACAATGGCTCATGGCCCTCCACCACAATTACCGCAACCCCTCTCCATCTTCTACCCTCGTCATCCTTCCACCTCACCATCAGATCCCTTCACCCTCTGCAATCGTCAAACCCTTCATCCTACCATCTGCTTCCCCTATTACTTCGCCTATCTCCACTCCACCGCCAATGCCTACCCCCGTCATTACCTCACCTCCACATAACCCTTCACCAGTCATCCTCCCCCCACGACCTGCCATCTCCACTGCTACTCCCATAACCCCCATTACCCCCACTACACCCTCCACCATGTCATTCATTCACCCCGTCGGGCCCATTAAGCCGCTAATCTCAAGCCCATGATGTTGTGCCGGCTCAGAACCTTGCCCTACGGAGGAGGCATTTGTTCCATAGAAACTATCCTTCCACCAGTACACCCGTACCCACTCCCCAGTCCTCGCAACAGGCTGCTGATCAGGAGGAGGTAGATCCACTACCAGGTACACAATATGATTTGCTCCATCATCTAGATAGGGTGCCTGCTAAAATCTCTGTGTTAGAATTGATCGAGAGGTCCACGCTTCACCAAGATGCACTTCGCAATTTCCTGCATAAGGTTATAGTAAATGAGGACATGGCAGTGGACAGCTTACCGACAGCCTTGGCTATGATCTTCAAGGGGCCGACAATCACATTCTCTGAGACTGAACTAGCACCTCCCGAGGCACGACAGATGCCGCTATGCATTTCCATCATCTTAAACAAAGTAAGCATAGACGCGACATTGGTCGACACAGGGGCATCTATCAATGTATGTCCTCTTAGCACATTAAGAGCCTGGAACTTGTCAGAAGATTTATTAAGGCTGACCCCGACTACTATTACAGCATATGACAATTCTAGAAGAGCATGTCACGGGGTAGTCACCATTCAAGCTGAGCTTGGGCCTCTTGCAATGTCAATTGAGTTTTATGTGTTGGACATCGACCCTATGTTCAAGGCTATCTTGGGTCGCCCGTGGATTGACAACCTTAATGTTGTACCATCCACCGCTCATCAGTGCCTCAAATTCATGTTTCAAGGGAGAGTGGTCAAGGTAAAAAGTATATCCACAGTCCAATCAGTTAAAGCTATCTCAGAAAGGATCTTGCCGACACTATGGCCTAGTAATCGGCCTATTATTTCAGTCTTAGACCTAGATTTTCCATGGGCCTATGCGCCACGCAAGCCCATCACTACACCAGTAAACGTCAAAGTGAAGCCCCAGATACGAGATTCTAAGGGTTGGAACATGATATTAAAGTTGGGCTATCAGCCAGGGAGAGCTCTCGGCGCACAACTACAAGGGCGGACCAAACCGGTCCCCAAAGGGAGGAAAATGAACAGGAGAGGTCTCGGTTATCGAGAATCCTCACTCTCAATTTTAGGTGACTCTAGACCATTAACGTGGGACTATCGCCAACGTTTTTTCAGAGGCCCCCTCCAGCCAAGCACATTGAAAGCATCACCAAGTTAGCCCAAGGAAGAAAATATAGCTTATACAGTTAACAGCCCACCCTTGCTACCAAGGGGGCCCGTTGATGACATGATTGATTTTAGCCAGGCATTTGCAAAACTATTTCATGAAGAAGATAGTGGTCAAAGGAACCAAGAGGTGCGGCTTGTGCGTTATGAGCCGGAGAAGCCAGCTTACCGCTCACGGGAAAGGGGGAGCTCACCCGTCATCTTCACTTGGTGTAATACCCCGAATTATTATTTGAGCGCAATATAATTATTAAGCTTTTATTAACTGAGAATTAAATTTTTAATGAATTAATAATTGAATTTTGGATTTATTAATATTTAATTCCTTAGAAATAGAATAAGTGAAAATCCGACTACCTTATAAAAATCCATAAAAATAGTAAACAGGTTAAGGTCGATGTAGTTAGTAACTTTGTCTTCTGTAATTAAGCCATTAAAAATCCGTGGTTAGATCTATTTAGTGATTAAGACCTAAAGTGCACACTTTTTGACCCTTACCTAACCTTAGTTTAAAACGCGAAATTAAGGCTTAATACTTAACCAAATGAGTTCAAACCAGAGGCAAATGAACGGTCTTGATCTGAGGATCAAAAGCCCTCTACCAATTTCTCGAAACCCTGACCCTAGAATGCGCAGCCGGCCGAGTTTGGTTGAGTCAACCTTTTCGGCGCCGTTTCTAACACGTCACTTGCCCCGTCGAATTCTCTCAGCTCCGAACTCTCCAGAAGATGTGTGAGCTATAGATAGAAAGCTCTTTGACCCTAGTTTCGTTTGGTAGCAGCTGTGTCCACAGAGGAGTCAGATCTGGGGAGATATCCGGCGATTACTGAAGGTGTGTCGGCAGGTCGTCGTCTACCTTCTTCCTTCCTTGTTTCTTCGATTGAGGTAGGAATTCTCAACCAAAATTCGAACATGAATACATCATTTTATTCCTATCGACGAGATCTATCTAGTGGGACTGAAAGCCCCAATTTTTATCAGGTTCCTAGAGAGCTATCGAGGTTTTTGTGAAGGGTTAGCAAGTTCATTCTTCATATCTAGCATCTTATTTCAACCGTCGATTGAGGTAGGTTTAACAGGCTAAACTCTAATTAACTTATATGATGTAATCAGCATCTTATTAGCTTTCTTTAGGCGTAGAAATCCCTAAAATTCATGAAGCATGTTTAGAGAATTTCTGTTCGTAGTAACAGCATGTTTAGACCTAGTTTTGATATGTTCTTCCGAGTTGATTTCTGATTTCGAAGTATTAATCCTGATCCACATGAACCATATTGCATATGGTTGGATTCAGCATCGTAGTAGCTTTCTTTTGATATAAGAAGCCCTAAATTTCATTCTGTATATTGAGAGAATTTTATGTTTTAGTCACAGCATGTCAAAATTAGGGTTTCCCGTGTTCTTGCCTTAGTAAATCACGATTTCAGTAAGATAATTTGAAATTGGCCTTACTGTTAGATAGTATTCTCTGTTAGCTTTCCAACGGTACCAAAAGCCCCTTATTTGGAGTCCATTTCCATTAGTTATTAACGTTTTAGTGCAACCCTATCAACCCCCTTAGCTTCCCGGCGTTCATCGGACGCGGAAGGGATAACCGGAGACGACCAGAGATGGACGGTCGCACGATAGACCGCACAACTCAAGCCTAAACTTGACCATTTTTGACTCTGGTATAACCATAGATAAACGGTTTTTTAGGAACCATACATCCCAGGATGAACAGTTCCAAACTAACCACATATCTAGATATAAGGTCCCAGAGCAACCACATAACTTGGACGGTCCAGAACGAACCACACATCCAGAAGGATGGGCGGTTGACCCAGAGCCGCACAACCCCTTTGGGCGGCCTAACAGGAACTGCCCAACCCTTGGGCGGCCCTGACAGAATCGCCCAAGTCCCTGGCTTGGCCATTTGACCCCCGTTCAGCCCTGTGAGTCAAGCAGGATATAAGGTCCATCCAGAACTGTTTATCCCCATAGAGAGTGACTTAATACATGTTTTAATTGATTCATCTTCATGTCATATATGGTAATTAGTAAAATAGAAACCCACTTGATAAATGATTAATTATGCAACTAAATTTCTGCTAATTGCACGTTATTCGTTCATACGCGACTTACGCGATCTTGTTCATTAGCTTATCATCTTGAATCATTCTTTTTGACATCTTGACTTAATGTATAACTTAATTCTTGTTAATTTGACATGGAATTAGGATTAATATGATCATTAGCTTGCTGTTTAGCTGCTGTACTACAGTAGAACAGCGTGTTCAACTTTCAGACTTTTAACAAGTCGTTAGCCGATTAGCGTGCTAGTCTTGGTTTTACCCCTGGAAACTCTATCCGGCGGCATTACCATCATCACGGGATTTCTTTATATCCCTGTTATGAACCTAATGAACTACCAAAACATTGTTTTATATGTTCAAATCGCTGGTTCAAGGCTTGGATCAAATTGGACGATGAGAGGCATGCGCGGCTAGTAGTTGACCGCATATCCTCTTCGGCGGCCCGATTATGACCGCATATCTTTATACGGCCCAGTATGGACCGTATATCTTATTCATGGGTCTTAATGTCTTCTAGACATGAGCGGCCCATAATGCACCGTTCATACCTTCGAGCGGCCCACTGTCAGCCGTTCTTTCTTGACCTCGTGGCTAAGTTTTGGCCCAGTTCTGTATGCACGGCCCGGTGTTAGCCGTACATACCCTTGCGCGGCTTCTGTATGACCGCACATCTCTTGGAGATGAGTTTGACCGTGTTTTTGTGCTCTTGAATCCAAGGACAAGGTTAGTCCTTTAAATCTTGAACTTATGGCAGTAATTCCTCTGATTAAATTGGCCATTAAAATTGACTGAATGTCTAGACGCGTGGGATCTTGGATCCAATAAATCGAAGCCAACGCACCGTAGGGGCCCAGTCTGGTCCTGGGGAGAGCGCCCGAAATTTATTGAGCCCATGGGATGTTAATGACATGGTGAGGCATTACACCGAATACTTGCTTGCTTGTTACGTCTATGACAAAAATCTCTTGTTACTTGTTACTTGATCGTGATTGAATTGATGTTAATTACTGCTTGTTGGCCAATTCTTTATTACTATCTCCTGTTGTAAATTCTTGTACTTGTTATCTTGTTAATTCTTGGCATCTTATATTTCTTGACCTTGCAAGATCTTTTTATTACGTCGTTACATTATATCGTTATCGTCATTTATTTCTTTTTAGCATGGCATGTGAAAATGTAATTAACTTGTTAATCATGTAAACTTGCATGTTACTTCCTACTAAGCGTCAGCTCATAGTTGTTGTTTCCCCCCTTTCCAGGCTATTCAGGTGACGAGCTTACCATCGGGGATGGGCAGGAGTGATGTCTTGAGTGCACCAGTTCTAGAGTGGTGTTGGCAGTGTTATCCTATTAGTTGTGCTTTAGAGAGTATTTAGCTTCAGTTATGTTGTTAATGTTTAGTTGTTGATGTCTCAGTTGTATTAAGTTGGTTTGAGGATTATTGTATCAGTTGTGGTTTGTTTAATGATCAATAAGTTATTTCCATTTCATAGCACTTGTGTTATTTTTAGATTAGCTCTCTCTCTTCCCTGCTAGCTAGTTTCTAACTGTACGTCCCGAGTTTCCGCATCGGGGCGTGACAGTTTAGTTGGTATCAGAGCCCTAGGTTTCACATTCCTAGGTTCTCTAAGTTCTAGGTTTCTAAGTTTTAGGGTCCTTTGATAACCCCTGACCTTGTAAAAGTCTAGAAACTACCTGGTGAGATTGGGTAGAAACTTGGGTTAAGTTCGTATCTTGATCGTGTAATTATCTATCTTATTGGACCTAAGTAATCGTGTTCCCCGTGTAGGCTTTTGCAATGGCAGCCGATCGCGCTGATTGGAGGAACCTGCAGCGCACAGTTCACGGCCTTACTCTGGCTCTGCAGCAGGTGGCTCAAGCAGGAGTTGCACAGCATGGCACCGGTGATCTATACCGGAACTTCCGAGGGATGAATCCGCCAAGGTTTGCGGGTTCGACCGACCCCGACCAAGCCGAGCACTGGCTAGATGAGATGGGGAGGATCTTTGAAGTTATGTAATGCACCAACCAGGAACGTGTCCTTTTGTCTACATTTCAACTGGATCGTGATGCACGTACTTGGTGGGATTCTATCAAGGCGACTCTCGGTGATCGGCAGGTTACGTGGGAAGAGTTCGAAGAACTTTTTAACAGCAAGTATTTTTTTGATAGGGTGCAAGAGAAGAAAGCGGCGGAGTTCGCGGTCCTAAAACAGCGAGATCTATCCGTGGCGGAGTATGAGGCTCAATTTGCACGGCTTTCTCGTTATGCTACACACCTTATTTCCACCGAGAAGATGAAGGCGAAGCGCTTTCTTAATGGGCTGAAGTTGCATTATATCAACCAATTGGCACCGATGGAAATTTTCACTTATTTCGAGATGGTGAGAAAAGCTCAAGTTCTAGAGGATACTTTAGAAATGACGGAGAGAATCCGTGGAAGAGGTGCAAAGAAGGAACAACCTACGGGTTCCGGGAATGTTAAACCCGGGTATACCAAGAAGAGGCCCGTTAGTGGACCTGGTTCGTGGAGCGGGTCCGGATCGTGGAAGGGCAAGATGCCGAAGCGTGAAGACAAGAAGCCTGGCCCTATTGTCCCATTTACGGGCGTGTGCAAGTTTTGTAATAATCCTGGTCACAAGATGGAGAATTGCTGGCGCAAGCTAGGCGCATGTTTGCGATGTGGAAGCAAGGAGCACCGTATCTCTGATTGTCCTCTGATGTCTGAGCAAGCTACCCCGGCGAAACCTCAAAACTTCAAGAAACCACAAGGCAAGCTCCAAGCTCTGCATGCAAGTGAAGCGAAAACAGCCGAGGATGGTGGACTCGTCGAAGGTACTCTTATTATACTCGACAAGTCAGCATTTGTTCTTTTTGATACTGGTGCCACGCATTCATTTATTTCTCGGAGGTTTGCTAAGTCTTTAGCTGTGGAACTTGTTTTGATGGATTCTCCGTTAGAGATATCAACCCCTATTGGTACTAGATCGGCAATCCAGTATTTCTATCCTTCTAGTAAGGTTATGATTGGCGAACAGAACCTTCCAGCTGATTTGATTTGCATGGACATGAAGGATTATGATGTAATCCTAGGAGCAGATTGGTTGGCTAGATATGAGGCCAATGTTCATTGTAGTTCTAGCTCGGTGTCTTTTACTTGGCAGCCAAGGCTTTCTTTTGTGGGAGTTAAGCACCATAACTCTGTATCACGTATTTCAGCTCTTCGAGCTGATAAGCTGATGAGGCGAGGATGCGAGGCTTTTCTAGCCTTTGTCTGTGCAACCCCTGAGAAGCAGATTGAGATCAAGGACATTCCTGTTGTCCAAGATTTTCCTGATGTCTTTCCAGAGGAACTACCAGGACTTCCGCCTGAGCGGAAAGTTATCTTCTCTATTGATCTCTTTCCGGGCACATCTCCTATTTCCAAGGCTCCTTATCGTATGTCTCCTGCGGAACTGAGGGAGTTGAAGCAACAGTTGATGGAATTACTCGAGAAGGGCTTCATTCGTCTTAGTACTTCTCCGTGGGGAGCCCCTGTATTATTCATCCGGAAGAAAGATGGTTCGATGAGATTATGCATCGATTATCGGCAATTGAACCAGTTGACTGTCAAGAACAAATATCCATTGCCGAGGATTGACGAGTTATTTGACCAGATAGCGGGAGCTCAGTATTTCTCTAAGATCGATCTTCGATCTGGATATCACCAGTTACGGATTAAGAAAGAGGATATCTGTAAATCAGCTTTCCGCAGCAGGTATGGTCATTTCGAATTTGTCGTTATGTCTTTTGGTCTAACGAATGCTCCAGCAGCTTTCATGCAGTTGATGAACAATGTATTTCGGCCCTATCTTGATCAATGGGTCGTGGTATTTATTGATGACATCTTGATCTATTCCAAGAATGAAGTGGAACATGCTGAACATCTGAGGTTGGATTTGCAATTATTGAGAGATCATCAGTTGTATGCCAAGTTTAGTAAGTGTGAATTCTGGCTGCAAGAGGTGTCCTTTCTCGGACATATCATTACCAAGGAAGGTATTTCTGTTGATCCTTCGAAGGTTGAGGCAGTGAAGAATTGGGAGCAGCCTACCAGTGTGACGGAAGTTAGAAGTTTCTTAGGCCTGGCAGGCTATTACCGAAGATTTATTCAGGATTTCTCTAAGATTGCGGTACCTATCACAAGACTAACCCGCAAGGAGAACAAGTTTGATTGGTCAGATGATTGCCAGCGAAGCTTTCAGACTTTGAAGGAATGTTTGACCACTGCACCTGTTTTGGCTTTACCTTCTGGTGAAGGAGGTTTTGTTGTTTATACTGATGCTTCAGGTATTGGCTTAGGCTGTGTACTCATGCAGCATGGGAAGGTGATTGCCTATTCTTCTAGGCAGTTGAGGAAGCACGAAGAGAATTATCCTGTTCATGATCTGGAATTAGCAGCAGTGGTGTTCGCATTGAAGATTTGGAGGTATTACTTGTATAGAGAAACCTTCACAGTGTTTTCAGATCATAAGAGTCTGAAATACTTATTTTCTCAGAAGGAACTCAACATGAGGCAGAGGAGATGGTTGGAGTACTTGAAAGACTTCGACTTCTCGATTGAGTATCATCCTGACAAAGGCAATGTTGTGGTAGATGCTTTAAGCTGGAAGCCTGCGGCTAGATTGTCCAGTCTCATGTTACAAGAATGGAAGTTACTGGAACAGTTGTCTAGTCTGGATCTTAATATTGACAATGATCGGGTTATGATTGCTCATATTCAACTTAAGCCCGAACTGTTGATGGAAATCAAGTCCTTGCAAGATAATGATCCCGAGCTGGTAGAGATCAAAGGAAGCTTGAGCAGCAGACCTGACTTCATGTTGGCTGAAGATGGAAGATTATTATTCAAAGGCAGAACTTGTGTACCTGATGAAGCTGGAATAAAGAACAAGATTCTTGAGGAAGCTCATAGATCCAGATACACCATTCACCCTGGAGGCACTAAAATGTACAGAGATTTGAAGAGATTCTTTTGGTGGATAAATATGAAAAGAGAAGTTGCAGACTTCGTGAGTATATGCTTGGTTTGCCAGCAAGTTAAGGCCGAACATTTCAGATCGGCAGGAAAACTGAAACCACTCGACATACCCCAATGGAAGTGGGAAAGCATTGGCATGGATTTCATTATGGGTCTACCTAGGACTCGTGGTGGATTTGATGCGATATGGGTGATTGTCGATCGATTGACTAAGTCGGCTCATTTCTTACCAATTAAGTCCAAGTGGACAGTTGATGTATTGGCTGCTTTGTATTTGAAGGAAGTGGTAAGACTCCATGGCATACTAGTCAGCATTGTGTCTGATCGAGACCCCAGATTTACTTCACATTTCTGGAAGGGACTACAAGAGTCTTTGGGTACTCGTCTGAATTTCAGTACTGCTTTTCATCCGCAGACAGATGGACAGACAGAAAGAACCAACCAGATAGTGGAAGGTATGCTGCGAGCATGCATGATTGATTTTGGAGGCAGTTGGAGTGATCACCTGGCATTGATTGAATTCGCCTACAACAATAGCTACCAATCCAGCATACAGATGGCTCCTTTTGAAGCATTGTATGGTAGAAGCTGTCGTTCCCCGTTATGTTGGGATGAGGTAGGTGAGAAACAGTGGCTTG
This sequence comes from Amorphophallus konjac, assembly GCA_022559845.1. Classification (NCBI taxonomy): domain Eukaryota; kingdom Viridiplantae; phylum Streptophyta; class Magnoliopsida; order Alismatales; family Araceae; genus Amorphophallus; species Amorphophallus konjac. The sequence goes on from CM040121.1 coordinate 160,098,490, forward strand.
GACCGGATCTTATTTCAGAATCATCACAAAACGTCCGTATTATCCGAGATCGGTTACAAGTAGCCCAATCCAGACAGAAGAGTTATGCCGACAACAGAAGAAGAGCATTGGAATTTCAGGTTGGCGAACATGTGTTCTTAAAGGTCTCTCCGACGAGAGGGATCTGAAGATTTGGTATTCAAGGCAAGCTAAGTCAGAGATACATTGGTCCATTCGAGATTCTGGATAGAGTGGGAGAAGTTGCTTACAGACTGGCTTTACCACCGCAGTTGTCCGACGTGCACAATGTTTTCCATGTGTCTATGTTACGGAAATATGTGTACGACCCCACTCATATCTTTCAGCAAGTGGATTTCAAATTGAAGGAAGATTTGACCTATGAAGAAAGACCTATCGAGATTTTGGACCGGAAGCAACAGCAACTCCGGAATCGTTCTATACCGATGGTCAAGATTCAGTGGAGTCGGCGTGGGACCGAAGAAGCTACTTGGGAGTCTGAAGATACTATGCAGAAGCGGTATCCCGACTTATTCTAGGTGAGCGATCTCTTTCCCTACTCTCGGTTATAGTGCAGTGAATTTGGAGGACCAAATTCTTTAAGTAGGGAAGGGTATAATACCCCGAATTATTATTTGAGCCCAATATAATTATTAAGCTTTTATTAACTGAGAATTGAATTTTTAATGAATTAATAATTGAATTTCAGATTTATTAATATTTAATTCCTTAGAAATAGAATAAGTGAAAATCTGACTACCTTATAAAAATCCATAAAAATGGTAAACAGGTTAAGGTCGATGTAGTTAGTAACATTATCTTCTGTAATTAAGCCATTAAAAATCCGTGGTTAGATCTATTTAGTGATTAAGACCTAAAGTGCACAATTTTTGACCCTTACCTAACCTTAGTTTAAAACGCAAAATTAAGGCTTAATACTTAACCAAATGAGCTCAAACCAGAGGCAAATAAACGGTCTTGATCTGAGGATCAAAAGCCCTCTACCAATTTCTCGAAACCCTAACCCTAGAATGCGCAGCCAGCCGAGTTTGGTTGAGTCAACTTTTTCGGCGCCGTTTCTAACACGTCACTTGCCCCATCGAATTCTCTCAGCTCCGAACTCTCCAGAAGATGTGTGAGCTATAGATAGAAAGCTCTTCGACCCTAGTTTCGTTCGGTAGTAGCTGTGTCCGCAGAGGAGTCAGATCTGGGGAGATATCCGGCGATTATTGAAGGTGTGTCGGCAGGCCGTCGTCTACCTTCTTCCTTCCTTGTTTCTTCGATTGAGGTAGAAATTCTCAACCAAAATTCGAACATGAATACATCATTTTATTTCTCTCGACGAGATCTATCCAGTGGGACTGAAAGCCCTAATTTTTATCAGGTGTCTAGAGAGCTATCGAGGTTTTTGTGAAGGGTTAGCAAGTTCATTCTTCATATCTAGCATCTTATTTCAACCGTCGATTGAGGTAGGTTTAACAGGCTAAACTCTAATTAACTTATATGATGTAATCAGCATCTTATTAGCTTTCTTTAGGCGTAGAAAGCCCTAAAATTCATGAAGCATGTTTAGAGAATTTCTGTTCGTAGTAACAGCATGTTTAGACCTAGTTTTGATATGTTCTTCCGAGTTGATTTCTGATTTCGAAGTATTAATCCTGATCCACATGAACCATATTGTATATGGTTGGATTTAGTATCGTAGTAGATTTCTTTTGATATAAGAAGCCCCAAATTTCATTCTGTATATTAAGAGAATTTTACGTTTTAGTCCCAGCATGTCAAAATTAGGGTTTCTCGTGTTCTTGCCTTAGTAAATCACGATTTCAGAAAGATAATTTAAAATTGGCTTTACTGTTAGATAGTATTCTCTGTTATCTTTCCAACGGTACCAAAAGCCCCTTATTTGGAGTCCATTTCCATTAGTTATTAGCGTTTTAGTGCAACCCTATCAACCCCCTTAGCTTCCCGGCGTTCATCGGACGCGGAAGGGATGACCGGAGACTACCAGAGATGGACGGTCGCACGATAGACCGCACAACTCAAGCCTAAACTTTGACCATTTTTGACTCTGGTATAACCATAGATAAACGGTTTTTCAGGAACCACACATCCCAGGATGAACGGTTCCAAACTAACCACATATCTAGATATAAGGTCCCAGAGCAACCACATAACTTGGACGGTCCAGAACGAACCACACATCCAGGAGGATGGGCGGTTGACCCAGAGCCACACAACCCCTTTGGGTGTCCCAACAGGAACCGCCCAACCCTTGGGCGGCCCTGACAGAACCGCCCAAGTCCCTGGCTTGGCCATTTGACCCCCGTTCAGCCCTGTGAGTCCAGCAGGATATAAGGTCCATCCAGAACCGTTTATCCCCACAGAGAGTGACTTAATACATGTTTTAATTGATTCATCTTCATGTCATATATGGTAATTAGTAAAATAGAAACCCACTGATAAATGATTAATTATGCAACTAAATTTCTACTAATTGCACGTTATTCGTTCATACGCGACTTACGCGATCTTGTTCATTAGCTTATCATCTTGAATCATTCTTTTTGGCATCTTGACTTAATGTATAACTTAATTCTTGTTAATTTGACATGGAATTAGGATTAATATGATCATTAGCTTGTTGTTTAGCTGCTGTACTACAGTAGAATAGCGTGTTCAACTTTCAGATTTTTAACAAGTCGTTAGCCGATTAGCGTGCTAGTCTTGGTTTTACCCCCGGAAACTCTATCCGGCGGCATTACCATCATCACGGGATTTCTTTATATCCCTGTTATGAACCTAATGAACTACCAAAACATCGTTTTATGTGTTCAAATCACTGGTTCAAGGCTTGGATCAAATTGGACGACGAGAGGCATGCGCGGCTAGTAGTTGACCGCATATCCTCTTCGGCGGCCCGATTATGACCGCATATCTTTATACGGCCCAGTATGGACCGTATATCTTATTCATGGGTCTTAATATCTTCTGGACATGAGCGGCCCATAATGCACCGTTCATACCTTCGAGCGGCCCACTGTCAGCCATTCTTTCTTGACCTCGTGGCTAAGTTTTGGCCCAGTTCTGTATGCACGGCCCGGTGTTAGCCGTACATACCCTTGCGCGGCTTCTGTATGACCGCACATCTCTTGGAGATGAGTTTGACCGTGTTTTTGTGCTCTTGAATCCAAGGACAAGGTTAGTCCTTTAAATCTTGAACTTATGGCAGTAATTCCTCTGATTAAATTGGCCATTAAAATTGACTGAATGTCTAGACGCGTGGGATCTTGGATCCAATAAATCGAAGCCAACGCACCGTAGGGGCCCGGTCTGGTCCTGGGGAGAGCGCCTGAAATTTATTGAGCCCATGGGATGTTAATGACATGGTGAGGCATTGCACCGAATACTTGCTTGCTTGTTACGTCTATGACAAAAATCTCTTGTTACTTGTTACTTGATCGTGATTGAATTGATGTTAATTACTGCTTGTTGGCCAATTCTTTATTACTATCTCCTGTTGTAAATTCTTGTACTTGTTATCTTGTTAATTCTTGGCATCTTATATTTCTTGACCTTACAAGATCTTTTTATTACGTCGTTTCATTATATCGTTATCGTCATTTATTTCTTTTTAGCATGGCATGTGAAAATGTAATTAACTTGTTAATCATGTAAACTTGCATGTTACTTCCTACTAAGCGTCAGCTCATAGTTGTTGTTTCCTCCCTTTCCAGGCTATTCAGGTGACGAGCTTACCATCGGGGATGGGCAGGAGTGATGTCTTGAGTGCACCAGTTCTAGAGTGGTGTTGGCAGTGTTATCCTATTAGTTGTGCTTTAGAGAGTATTTAGCTTCAGTTATGTTGTTAATATTTAGTTGTTGATGTCTCAGTTGTATTAAGTTGGTTTGAGGATTATTGTATCAGTTGTGGTTTGTTTAATGATCAATAAGTTATTTCCATTTCATAGCACTTGTGTTATTTTTAGATTAGCTCTCTCTCTTTCCTGCTAGCTAGTTTCTAACTGTACGTCCCGAGTTTTCGCATCGGGGCGTGACACTTGGTCTCCTTCCCGTTTGATGTCTCTCCTCCAAAAGCTGGAATTTATACCCCGATCACCTCCTATCTTGATCAATCCATTACTGCTTGAGGTACCTACTGATTTTCTCATTGTCAGGACATGCAGTTGCCATCCCCCGGTTGATCTATCTACTCCTTTCTTCTCTTCTTCAAATCCGTTTCTCACTGATATCAAAATTGCTTTAAGGAATGTTACTTTGAATCAGGAGCAAGACCTGGAGGCTTGGAGTCTCTCCTCATCTGGAAAATGCAGTGTCTCATCAACTATTCAATTCATCAACAACAGTAACAGCTCTCAAAGCTACATCCCATGGGCTCGATTATGGTCAAGGTGGCTACCTTCTAAAATCTCTGTTCACCTATGGAAAGTTTTAAATAACTCTCTTCCCCTTGATTCAAATATCCAACGGGTGGGAGTCTCTCTTTGTTCCAAATGCCATTGTTGTAAGGTGTCCCAGGCTGAAGATTCAAATCACCTATTTGGTCGAAGTAATTTGGCTACTTATGTTTGGTCTTCTTTTAGTTCTTTTGGGCTGCACATTGAAGGCAACTCTGTTAGAACTATTATTTTGAATACTATCAATAACTCACAGCATAAGTCCTTATTCAGACTTTTCACTCTAGCAGTTGTTGGTTATGGGTTGTGGGAATTATGGTGTGCAAGAAACCAAATTAGGTATGATGGTAAACAAACATCCAAGCAGAGCCTTGTTCACAACATAAACTTCAAAGTTAAACAAATCTGCATAACTGCTGACCTTAAAGAAGCAAAGAACAGCAAAAGGAGAATCTTGGGAGCATTTGGGCTGCAGAACGTCAAATCTACACAGCTACATTGCTTGGCCATTAAATGGATCTGTCCTCCTTGGCCTTTCATTAAGCTTAATACCGATGGTGCATCAAAGCAAAATGGCGATTCTGGAGGTGGTGGTGTAATTCGTGATCACAGTGGAAGTACTCTCCTTGCCTTCTCACACTATTATGGAAAGTCTAACAGCATTATAGCTGAGGCCCGAGCTTTCCTTGATGGTGTTAAGTATTTACACACCATTGTTGTTTCTATGACTGTCATCATTGAATGTAACTCGAAAACACTTGTACAGATCATCAAAAGACAAGCACACTGTCCGTGGTCCATTCTCAAATATGTTAGAGATATTTGGAGCCTTATTTCTTCATTGGATACCATTACTCACATATACAGAGAAGGCAACACAGTGGCGGATTCTTTGGCTACTTTAGCATGCTCCTTGCAATGTAATTCTTTCTATTCTTATCATGAGCTTCCCTCTCATATAAACTGTTCGCTTAGATAAGATAGGTATGCCTAGCATCCGATTGATGTAATTGTAATTATCCTTCTTTAGCAATAAAATACACCCCCTTGTGATAGGTAGGTGGTTGCAACACTCCACCCCATATCCCTTGGCAGGGCTTTCAAGAAGAAAAAAAATCTTTTTCTCGATCTCTTCTGTTTGTCCATGTATCCCCTTAGGCTCCCCCCTTCGCCTTCTTCTCCATCTTGCTGCATGATCTCCACTGATCACCAAAAAAATGTCAAATTTGAAACAGAGATTTTAGTGGAAGATTACGCTATCTTCTCTCCATCCTCCTCCCAGAGGCATGAGACCCCTGCTGCCTCCCTCCCACTAGATTTTCTCTCTCCTAGGTTAGACGTAGGGTCCGTCGAGTCTAGGGTAGTAGAGTCTGTTAAGTCTAGAGAAGTAGGGTCTTGTTCTAGGTCATCCAACCCATCCTTGCCTGAGCTGCGCCCGCCGGCGCGACGTTCTAAATCCATTCCTGATAGGTTCTTGTAGGATCTAGCTCAGCGATGTCGTGCTCTTCTGGAGTTCATAGCTATAGCGATTGTGATCGAAGAAGACGAGGAGCAAGGCGGGGTGTTGAGTGATGACAGATTAGGAGTCTATGAAGTCATGGATGAAAAGGACCCGGTGGATCTTGAGGATAGTGATGTAGACGACACTGCCGATTTGTATACATAAGGCTTAAAGAGATTTGATGAGCCCTCGTCAACAGTGGATGAACCTACAAAGGAAATAAATCTTGGAACGGAAGAGGACCCCAGGCCTACTATTATTGCCGCTACTCTCCCTCCAGTAGTTGAAGAAGATTTAGTCAAGGTCTTGAGGGAGTATAGCGATTCTTTCGCCTAGTCTTACGAGGACATGCCGGGTCTTGACCCCTCTTTAGTGGAACATTGACTAGTGCTTAAGCCAGGGGTAACGCCCTTTAAACAAAGACTAAGAAGATTTCACTCCCACATGGCCTTAAGGATGAAGGAAGAGGTTGAAAAATTACATAAGGCCAGGTTCATTAGAGTTGTCTTATATCCTCAGTGGGTGGCAAATATAGTCCCTATCATCAAGAAGGATGGAAAGGTGCGAATTTGTATTGATTTCAGGGATCTTAACAAGGCATGTCCCAAGGACGACTTCCCGCTGCCTCATATAGACGTGTTGGTAGACAATACCGCCGGGTAAGAAGCATTGTCATTCATGGATGGTTATTCAGGCTACAACCAAATCCATCTCGCTCCTAAAGATCAAGAGAAAACCTCCTTCACCATGCCCCGGGGTACGTATTGCTATGTGGTCATACCGTTTGGTTTGAAGAACGCTGGCGCCACTTATCAAAGGGCGATGATGGCTATATTCCACTATATGATGCATGTTTACATGGAAGCTTACGTGGATGATATCTTGGTGAAGTCAAGGACTAAAGAGGAACACCCCGTCATTCTAGCTAAGGTGCTCTAGAGAGCTAGGGAGTACCAGTTGAAAATGAATCCTAAGAAGTGTGTTTTTGGAGTCTCTTCAGGGAAGTTGCTAGGTTTCATAGTTAGTAAAAGGGAGATTCAGATTGATCCTAACAAAGCAAAGGCCGTCATGGATATGCCTCCGCCCAAGAATATCACCGAACTTTGAGGATTAATTGGACGATTACAATACATCAGAAGATTCATATCCCAGCATTCTCAGAGGTGCCGCCCATTTTATGAATTGCCCAAAGCGGGAGTCAAGTTTGAATGGAACCAAGACTGTCAGAAGGCCTATGAAGATTTAAAGGTATATCTATCTAATCCCCCGATTTTGCAACCTCCGGTCCCAGGGAAACCCCTAATCCTATACATTTCTGTCATTGAGGACTCCCTAGGAGTTGTCCTGGCACAAGTAGACGATGAAGGCAAAGAGCGGACAGCTTATTACCTCTCTAGGTTATTTAATCTCGCGGAGGCCAAGTACACTGCCATGGAGAAAACTTGTGCCGCCTTTGTTTGGGTAGCTCAGAAGTTGAAACACTATGTTCTAGCCCACCCAGTTAGGTTAATCTCTAGAATAGATCCAATTCGCTATCTCTTAGAAAAGCCTGTCCTTTCTAGTAGGTTAGCTCGCTGGCAGGGCTTCCTCTCTCATTTGATATCACATTCGTTGTTCAGAAGGCAATCAAAGGATATGCCATCGCTGAGCATTTCGCCCATCTTCCTATCCCCTGCACGGACTTTATTCTAGACGGTTTTCCTGATGAGCATCTCTCCGTTCTTACTCATCATCCCTTTTGGTCTCTGCACTTCGATGGTGCGCTCAACTCCCAAGGCCGAGGGATAGGTGCCGTTCCGCTCACTCCGGAAGGGGTGATGATTCCCTTTGCATATCAGCTCTATTTTTCTACTACCAACAACATCGTCGAGTATGAAGATCTCCTGTCTGGATTGAAGTACACCTATTTCTTGGGTGCACGTTATGTGAACATCATAGGAGACTCTCAACTCGTTCTGCGGCAAGTTTTGTCCACTCACCGCACTCGTGACGTGAAGCTCAAGCCATATCAGGATTTGGTCACTCTCTTGGTAAGGTAATTCCGCAAGTTGATCTACATCCATACTCCTCGGTCTCATAATATCCTTGCTGATGCATTAGCATCGCCCGCTTCCTCTTTGTCCTTTCCTCTCAGTCGGAGCACTGAGACCATCGTCGTCCAGAGATTGGACGCCCCCTCTCTTCAGGATCCTTGGTACAACAACCTTAGGAAAACTATAGAGGCTAGGGCTGAGAAGGAAGATTTGAAGGAGGTGTCTTTAACTGAGTTAGAAGAGATTCTGGAAGAAGAAGAGTTATCGTGGTACCATGAAATCGAGCTATACTGTAGAGATGGATCGTTCCCAGAAGGGGCAAGTGCTGAACAGCGTAAGGCTATTAGAAGAGCCGCCTCGAAGTACACTATTATTGCTGGAGAATTGTACAGGCATGCTCTCAATGGGATGCTCATGAGGTGTCTCGATGATGATGAAGCTTGGAAGGTGGCCGAAGCAGCCCATTCAAGTGAGTGTGGGGGTCATGTCAATGGCCAGGCTTTATCGAAGAAAATCCTTAGACATTGTTACTATTAGCCCACTCTAGAGGAAGATTGCTCCCTCTATGTTCGGAGGCGTCTTAAATGCCAACTCCACACTGATAAAATCCATGCTCCTGCTTCATCTCTTCATCCTCTTTCCGCTCCTTGGCCATTCTCCATGTGGGCTTTCAACATTGTTGGCCCGCTCGGTGATCCCAACTCTCAGACCAAGCAGAAATCTTTTATTCTGACCGCCACTGAGTATTTCACCAAATGGGCCGAAGCGGAAGTGTACACAGAGATCAAAGCTACCACGGTGTGCCGCTTCATCATGAAGAATATCATCTCGCGGTTTGGAGTGCCAAGCAGCATCGTCACCGACAATGGACCTCAGTTCATCTCTCAAGAGCTCTAGGACCTTTGTAAGAAGTTCAATATTTCATTGCATCATTCATCTCCATATTATCCTCAAGGTAACGGTCAACCTGAAGCTACTAATAAAACACTTCTTAAAATTATAAAGAAAATGTGTGAATCTCACAAATTTTCATATTGGCCTGAACGATTAGTGGAAGCTCTATGGGCTTATCGCACCTCCGTCCGTACTCCTACGGGGCAAACCCCCTATGCTCTTACTTACAGGATGGAGACGGTGCTCCGATATGAGATCTTGATCCCTTCCTTAAGGGTACAGCTCGATAAGGAACTTAATCTCGATGAACGTTGAGAGGCGTTGCTCGTCCAGTTGAAGCTCTTGGATGAGAAGAGGATGAACGCGGCCAATCACGTGTCTGTTTATCAAAAGAGAGTTTCGCGTTATTTTTAAAAGAAGGTAATCGAGCGCAAATTTCAAATATGTGATATGGTTTTGAAACGTAAATTCATTAGGTCCTGAGGTCCCAGGTCTAAATTGTAACTTAACTGGGAAGGGTCGTTTGTCGTTAGAGAGACTTATCCAGGGAACGCATATCGTCTAGTCAACGTAAAAGGTGAGGAGCTGTCTCACGCCTGGAATGGGTTGTATCTTAAGCACTTTTTTCCTTAGAGTCAGGCTAATAAAGGTTCGGGACCGAGGCGTTCCTTTCCTCGATCATGAAGGAAGATTATGAGCTTGGCACCCACACACTTCACGACATCCCTGGTCGGGTTCCCCAGTTTTATGTAAACACTGTTTCTCCTTTGGCCATACTTGGGGGGAGTTAAAGTCTCTGTCTGTTTCTCTCCTCGGCCGAATCTAGGGGCAAGAGGCAAATAAAGGGGGGCGATGACTGATCTAGACACCTTGATGAGAGGAAGTCTCAAATAGGGGCAGTCCGTTATGACCTAATTCCACAAGAAGAAAAAGCAATAGTAACACCAAACAAAAAGAACAAAGAGGAAAGAAAAGAAAAGAAAAGGATCAGAAAGTAAAGCCAAAAGCTCATCTCAAAAGATCAAAGCTCGAAATCCAGAATGCTCCAAAAGTATGAAACTAGGCATGGCAAGAGTGGCAGTACAGCTTCCCCGCGGGACGTTATGAGCCCGGTCGTATGCGTGCCTAGCATGGATGAAGATTCGATGACGGACACAAAAGCCCCGGCACAACAGACTAAATCTCTGAAGGGTTTGTCATGAGAATGATTCAACCCCTAAAAAACCTCTATACCTGGTCTGGGCTTACCTCCCAAATTCATTTTTCTTTTTAGGACTAAAATTGTACCCTGGGTATGGCCTTGGCAGAAGCAACATCATGCAGATTGGCCCCGGCCGGGGATTGTCACTTTCAAAGCACGCTGACCTCAGGAGATTCCTAGTGTGACAGGTAGGGCTCTCGTTGCCAGGACGAAGCTAGCCTTTCATAATCCAAAAAAAAATCAAATATTTCAAAACTCAAAACCCAAAAAAAACATCAAATATTTCATAATCAAAAAATCAAATATTTCAAAACCCAAAACCTAAAAAAAAATCAAATATTTCATAATCCAAAAAAAATCAAATATTTCAAAACCTAAAAAAATCAAATATTTTAAAATATTTAAAAATTTAAAAAAATCAAATATTTCAAAATCCTAAAAAAATCAGATATTCCGAAAATCAAAAATCCCATCATCTTCGCATGGCATGCATTGCATTTTCGTTCTATTTCACCTATTTAATAAGGTTCCACCCCTTGACCAAATATCAAAGAATTGGTTATTCTCTAACTTGCTGAAGACAAGGGGTTGAGCCTAAGAGCAGATCTAACTTGTTTCTTGTTTTAAGTGTGTGCAGACACAGTTTCTGTTTCCAGAATTCGAAGATTGCACAACTTTGTCCCTTGTGGTCTTTTTGTGGATCACTAGGATTCCCCTAACGGTCATCTAGCGACCGTTTTCCCCACCCGAGAATCAAAACTTTCAGGTTTTCTCTCCCTTCGCCTTGGCGGTCTATCTTTAGACCGTTATCATCCTTCTGGCAGTCCAGTATGCGACCGCATGATTCACCCGAGAGTTAGAAAACTCAGAGTTTTCCTGGGTCTTCCCCCTTGCGGTCTATCGCTAGACCGTTAGGCTCATCTAGCGGTCCTTTGCTGGACCGTTTTTCAAACAGAGAACTTTATCCTTCTTGATTTACTAAGCTATAAAAGAAATTTCATGGCACATCATTCAAACCAATCTTTTCCTTTATTCATTCAAAGTTAATGACACATCATTCTTTCAATAAGATTCAAAAGAATTTCAAATTACATTCAATTTCCCAATCGCACATGGCCGGATCTTGCGCAATTCCTTTACATAAGCTTGGTACTCCTCTCTTTTCTCTATCACTTCCACTGGCAAGGTAGGGGCTCGGCTGATCTCCCACATGGTGAGAGCGCTCCGAACTACCCGCTCATCCTCCTCGGTCCCCATCTTCCTAGCTTGAAGGGGAGGGTAGTGAGATAGTGCTTGAACCATAGTGCGAGGAAGTCCAACTTGTAAGCAGCACCGGTGCAAGTTTTAGATCTCCAAGGTAGTGTCCCCCACTAGCTGCAGGTCTAGGCCCAATCACCGAGGTAATCTAAGGGTAGTGCCTTGAAGAGCCTGAGGTTGCATCACGAACTTATCAATCAGCAAAGTGTTGAGAAAGAGGCGCCAATCGTCCCTTATTTTCTTGTCTGTGGTCCGGCATTCAACCTGTGTAGAGAATCCAGATGCACCTCCTATGAAGTAGAGTGGGTGGTTCCCAAATATGCGGCTAGCTGAGGCGATATTCTCATTGGGTAGAAATTTGAGTCTAATTCCCATCCAACATTCAAGGATGATCATTGACCCGAAGAGGGGACCCCCTAGTGAAGCTGAACTAAGGCCATCATAGAGATAATAAAGGACGGCTTGAGAGATAGATAAACCTCGCCACAACTCACTAATGATGCTGAGATTTTGGATATCTAAGAGGTGGTCAGTGGTAGAAAAGAGCAGAACCCCACATAAGCAAATGGAGACGGCTTTTGCTATGGCTTCATGTTTCCCACACTTGTTTTTACAATGAGAAGTGATCCATTGAGACAAGGGTATCAAATGGATATGGCGAAGGCAAATCATGGTTTTCACATCTTTTGGATTGGGTAGGAAATCTCACAAGATGAGTGATGGGTCTATAGGTTCAACTGTGTGACACATCGAGTCTTCATCCCCCACCTTAGTCTTAGGAAGGGCTAGGTAGGTCTCTACCTCTTCTATAAGGATAGTGGCTTCAAAGGTTGGGAATATTAAAGTATGTGTTTGTGGATGCCATAATTCCACTAGAGCTGAAATGCTTGGCCAATCTATGAAAATTTTCTGGAAATTCTTGGCTAGGACTACTAGAGGGTGAAGGTGCCATTCCCTTAAGATTGAGATGACCTCTAAAGGGAGTTCTTTTATCATGGGAGCCACCCACTTCAAGCTAGAGTAGCATCTTGGGCCGGGAAGGAGCTAGAATAAGGAACAAAGAGAGGAAAAGAAGAGAAGGAAGACCATAAGAAGAAGTTTAAAGAAATTCATGATTTTTGAAATTAATTTAAACTCACCTCTCTTGAAGAGCTTGTACTCAGGTGCTTGGGGATTGAAGTCAGCCGTTGCAGCTCCCCATGCTCTCTTCTAGCCAACTTTGGCTCGGTATAGACCACCTCTCCCATGGCGCTAGCTTCAAAGCTCCTCTTCATGATGATTTGGGTGATTTTGAGTGAGTTTTCAAGGTTTAAAGTAGAGATTTCTGAGAGCTGCGAGTTCTGGGTGTATTCCTAGTTATATGGCTTTAATTCTAGTCCCAATGCATTAGGATTGAGGCTAGTTAGCTTCAATTTAAGTTAGGATAAGTCTTAACATGGAATAGGTGCTTCTAGCCACGGGTTCGGACTCTCACGGTGAGTCCCGCTCAGATTTTACTGTTTCTTCTCTCTTGCGGTCTATCGAGCGACCGCTAGGCTCCCTCAGACAGTCGTCAGATGACCGCTTTCTATTTTCTCCACCGCCTTCTCTCCCGCTCGTCTAACGGTCATAAGCCCGACCGTTTCTTTCACCCTTGCGATCTTCTATAAGACCGTTTTCCCCTATTTTCCCTGTTTTGATTTTTAATCATCAGTCCTCTCCCATTCTCTTCCTCTCTCTTTCCTACTCTCTTTCTCAGTCCTAGAGGTCATTGTTAGTGAGTCAGTATTCACACCCACACATTTGCATTTAAAAATACAAAAAAGAATATATATTCATTAACATAAGGTCATGTACATGAGTATGCATATAGGAAGTATAAGTCATGCTCCAGCTGGTCCCTCTCCTGGACCCCCGCTATCGCTAGTGCCCTCGTGCCTCTTCACCGGACGGGCCATGGAGGTGCTCCCCTCTTCTCAGTGTCGACGTCTCCGCTCGTCCTCCCCATTCCTCCGCTGGCCGGAGGAGCCTGTGAGGTAGTCCTGGTGTACGCTGCGCACGCCGCTCTGTGACACGCTATGGGAGGACCGTCCGCTCACTAGCTGGAGTGCCCTCTCCAGCGCTCGGATCTCCACTCTCAGCTCCCTCACCTCTAGCTGAGAATCCGCCGCTGCTGCCGCTCCAGCTCTAAGTCTCTCAACCTCTGCGCGGAGATGGATCACCTCAGCCACCTCTGCTCGGAGTCGCTCTGCCTCGGCTCGGGCGCGCTCTGCCTCACTCAGTGCTACAGTCAACTCCCTCGTCTGCATAAGCATTCATCATGGTCAATCATTTGCACTTTTGTAGCATTAAATCAAAGGAAATCGGTTGGTTTGCTTACCCTCTCCGCGAGAGTGGCCTCGGCCTCCTCGGCCCGAGCAATCGACCGTGCGAAGTCGGCATCTCCCTCGGCTCGACCTCCTGCAGGCTGGGAAGAATAAAATGGAGCATCCGGTCCCTGCCGTTGTGCTCCCTCGGCTCGCTACATTTTAGAGAGTTAGTCAGTCAAGTGCATAAGCATTTCATATTAAGTCTAAGGTTTGAAAACTCACCAGAAGCTCCAGCGCGCGCTGGAACTCATCCCTCTGCTGCACGGTAGAGTGGAGGAGACCCTGAAGCTCCGTTATCCGTCCCTGGGGGTCTAGCTGCATATAATAACTCAAGGTGTCAGTGCATTAGAAGTAATCACGGAAGTTCAAGTTTAGAGAGTCTTACTGGTCGTTGGGTGCCGTAGAAAACCTGGTCTCCGTATCTCCTGGCGCAGGCTCTTAGGTAGGCCTCATCACTGCTAGCTCGGGCTCGTACCACCCGACCTCTCCGTGTCCAGTCACGCACCTGGTCGATTGCCCGGGTCACCCAATCTATCTCGCCGCTCAGTCCCTTCGAGGACCATCCGACGTGCTCGTCATCCCGCGCTGGGAACTCCACATCCGGCTGGTGGACGCCCCTGGTCCTCATGATCAGGCAGAAGTGTAGTGGCTCGATGATGTTCATGCAATGTAGCCACACGTCTCGTCCCGCGTAAGCTTGGGCCGCCTCCACCCAGGGTTGTCCCTCGTGACCCTCATCACGATACGGTGTCCAGCGCACCTAAAAGGGCATGCATTTAGTCAAAGTCAGCATTTGTAAAAGCATTTAAGTGCATTTAGAAACTTAAGTCTAGAAGCTTACTGATGCATAAGGGAAGACGTCCATGTCGTCCTGGATCGGCCGCGCTAAGCGTCGCAGCGACCCTGTGTCTCAAACCGCTGTCCATCGCCTCGTGATGGGGATCCGATCCGGATGAACCTCCTTTCCCCGCCCTAGGCCATCGAGGTACAGGTAGCTCCATACCTGCATAAGTCAAATGTCAGCAATCATAATCATAATCATAATCGTAAGCATTTAGAGTAGAACATTTATCTGAAGCAAAGGTGAGAAGCTGCCCAGCATCGTCTGCCGGTCGGTGTTGCTGAGTGAGTCAAACAGGAACGCCAAAGCAGCAGTGCCTCAGGCATACTCTCCAACAACGTCCAGGTCCCGCAGCAATGGGAGGAGCCTGCAGCTCACTCCGTCTGCCCTCATTGCGAAGAGTAACTTCCCGAACAACAGTATCAGGAAGCAACAAAGGGTGACGTCCCCCTCTGGTCCTGGTCCAGCGGTCACTCTTTCTCGAGCTCTATCTATCAGCCTCCCGAGGTGCTCCTCAGGCACCTCTCCTACGGCTATCGTCGCTCCCCTCAGTCCCAGGCTCTCCTGGAGCGTCGCTCGTGCCAGCATCGATGAGTGGCAACCCTGTCTCATCAGCTCCAGATCTAATAGCTCCCTCACCAACTCTCGGTAGTCGGCGTGTGTGGTCCTCATCACCGGTGCTCCGTGCACTCTCAGTCCGGTGATCCTCACTACATCCTCGAGCGTCGAGATCATATGACCCCACGGGAACAGAAATGCCCGGCTGATCGGATCCCATCTCTCATGCAGAGTATGCAGCAGCGCGGTATCAATCTTCATCACCTCAATGCTCAGAAGCTCTCCGAAGCCCATCGCTCCCAATCTGTCTCTCTGGTAATTCGGCAGAGCGAGGTATACCGCTCGGACCTGTAGCCAGGAAATCCAGGTCCGTCTCTTCCCCTGCATCCATTTAAACAATCAAGGTCAGTCATTCATGTAGTTTGTAATCCATACATTGCATTGCATTTAAATAAAAACACACAAAAAATCACTCTGGTTCCCAAACAGTCATCCATGGACCGTTTCTCCTTCCCAAGCGGTCATGCCTTGGACCGCCTAGTTTCCTAACGGTCGCTGGAAGGACCGCTAGGCATTCAGAAAATGAGCTATGTTTGCCTCGTTTCCCCGAGCCATGGAAATGGCCCAAAAGGCCTTTACATCATTTTTTTGGGTCCCCAGACCCATTCCCATCCTATTCTACCCACATGCATGGTCTTTGAACAATCAAAAATGGGTTTTTTGGGTTTCTCGGCCTACCTCAGACGATCGTCACCCGGCCGCCGTCGCCGGTACCTCCTCCGCCATGGGAGCGTCCTCATCATCACCAGAGGCCTCTGCAGCCCCTTCCTCCACCGTGGGAGCTTCTTCCTCTGCCGGATGGGCCGCCGGAGTCCCCTCCGCCGTCGGTTGGTCCGCCGCCGCCGTGGGTGATTCTTCTTCGTCTATCCTAGGCGTGGGCTAGCGGTGGTCGCCGGTGGTCTTGGTCGCCGGAGTGGCCGAAGTGGGGTTTGGTTTGATTGAAATGGATTGAGCATATTGGAGAGTGAACGCCGTTTCTATTTTTTTTTTGAATTCGCTCAGAGCTATGCGGTCTATCGCTAGACCGTTTAGTCCCTCTTTGCGGTCTTCTTTCAGACCGTTTGCCATTTGGGGCACCTTCATCGAAGAATGTGAACCACCCTTGCCCAAGCGGTCTATCTCTAGACCGTTAGGAATCTTTTTGCGGTCTATCATAAGACCGTTTTATGTGTTGCATGTTGATGGTTTAAATGATATATATACTTTTGTTCTTGGTAGTTCATCCCTTATTAATGCTTCATGCTTATTATATGAACTTAATTATTGATGGCTAACCTCTCTTATTGTCAAAAGCTTGAACGCCATCATACCATTATTTCTCGCCAGGCAAGTAATTCGGTGAGTATTTCGATCCCTGGTCCCTTAATGCATTACTATATGGTATCTATGATATATTACCTCATTCATGTGTTCTGGGATCTGATGTTTCCCTTTAACAAAAACAATTATGATCTAGGTGCACATATTTAATCGTTGGATAGGCCGTTAGATTGGAAGAGTTGGGGGATGATGGTTCTATCTTGCACGCCGTGGTTGCAGATAGTGTCTTGACCCTGATTTGTCTGGTCTAGCAATACTATTCTCGAGTACCTTGCTATTTTTATCTTTCTTTGCATTTATTTTAATGATTTCTTTTATTTTAGCCCAGCATGCACCATGCGTTTCTTTGAGCATTCATGTTCCCTCATTTGTCTAAAGTATCTCAGTAATGGTGGATAACTATGTGTTTATGGTTTTGAGTAAGGAGAATCATTTCACTCTGAGTTGAAAGATTTCCTTCGGTCTATTTGCTCGATTTGGTTAGCTGAGGATTCCTGTCTGGAGTTTTAGTTGCTCATCTCTTTACTTTTCCGTTTGCTCCGACCGCCTATCAGCTGTGCGTTCCAGTGAGGAGATTGGTCGTGTTTTTATTCCTATTTAGTTGTTAGTTTCTCCAGGCATGCGTCATTTGGTTTGGCCATTCCTTGTGATTGGTTCGAGATTTTCTGGAAGATTCCTATCGCTCGTTGGTTGAGAACGGGTGTCGGTTTATCTTAACGCCCGTTTTTCAGTCCACTCCGCTTCATTTTCGCTTCATCTCCATGTTCCATTTTGTTTTCACTTCACCTCCGCTCGCTCCCCTGCAAAGAGGACGTTAAGGAGGGGCATCTGTTGACATCCGTTTTATGACCAATGAGTTGGGTCATCTCCTTATCTATTTTTATGATGTCCCGAGTTGTTCACCACTTATTGGGTTATTTTTTGTCATCTTTTTGGGCTTATTTCATGGGTTATTCTCCTTGGTTGGGCCTGATTCCTTTGATTTCTCGACATTTGAGCTTATTGGGCCTGGATAAGGGCTAATAAGGATTTTTGTTGCAGATTAACTTGGAGATTTATTAGCCTTTATCTCTTTTGCCACATCTACTAGCCTTGCGGTCTATCGTACGACCGTTTGGTGAGCGTTGGCGGTCCTTTTCTAGACCGTTAGGCAACAGAGAGTCTTGTTGGGTTTCTTTGGTCTTATCTCTTTCTGGACGACTGATCCATGCGGTCTATCGGTCGACCGTTTCTTGTCCCTTGCGGTCTATCGCAAGACTATTTGTGGAGACAGAGAGTCCTGCTCTATCTGTTCTTTCTTTCTTTGGTCGTGGACGAACTAGAGTCCTTGATCTATTGATTTCTCTCTAGATAGAGGCTCTCAGAATCTTCTGTTTGTTTCTATGGACTCTAGAGAGTATTATCTTCAAGGTTTATCTAGATTCAGGTCTATTTCCGAGTCATTATCTCTCCAACTCGAACCTAGGGTTTGAGGGTCTATAAATAGAACCCTTGACTTCATGGCTTCGAGAGGAGATTTTCTGGAGTTTAACATGAAGTGCTGCTGCGTGTTAGAGCGAGTACCAATCAGGGAGAAGTCCTTTCTATGTCCTTAAGGCTTCTGGTCCAAGGAGTATTAAGTTTCATTGGTTTAGTTTGAGTCTTTTCTCTTGGTTTTTACCCTTTCCCCTTTGCATCATCACAGCATATTCTCTCTTCTTCTTCCACGTTCTCTGCACTCAAATCACGTTTTTAAACATCCTCCTATCTTTTCCACACCCCATAGGGGTTAAAAAATCACCAACCCCCAGGTATTCACCCTTCCTTTTATGCACTTTAGCTTAATTGCATTATAGATACTACACTAGTCCAAGGGCTTATTGGGTTATTTTTCTTTGTGTCTACATTCTTCTGCAGGTTAACAGGGTTCATTGCACGAGGCCCAGCTCCTCTGGCCGGCCAGGAGGGGTGGAGATCTAAAGTTCCACGTTGCTATTTTGGGTGCCCTTGCGGCCGTTTGGAAGACCGTTTGCAGATCTCAGGCGGTCTATCGCAGGAGCATTTGCTCTCTATTTGCGGTCATCTGGAAGACCGTTTTCCTTCCGCAGTGCCTGGTTTTCTCTCTCCCATCGGCGGGTGACTTCACTCGACTCTTTCCAAGGTACATAGTGTAGTTTTACTACGTTATTTACCTTGGTGGCAATCACACCTGTCTTTGTTTGAGCATTGTTCATCATCGTGCTTGCTTTCTCGTTTACTCTTAGTTGCTCCACACCTACATTGTGTGTCTTCTTTGTTCCTTTGCTCCACGCACACGCCGTGTGTTTTTATTTTCTCTTCTTTATCTCTGCAGTATTGAGATGACATGCTCACCAATTTCATGTTGATTACTTGAGTTAGTGCACCACTTGCTCACACATATTCCACATCTCTCATATTTCATCCACACACATCATAAACACACAACACCAATCAATCACACAAAAACATCAACACCCGTGGGGGGCATTTGTTGTACCCAGATAATTTCCCAGCAAAATATTAAAGGATAAGGGTTTGGGAATTCCCCCGAACACCTTTAAGGCATGGGCTACCCGGCCTCTCCTACAACTTGCTCGACCCGATCAAGGGTCCCGACCATGTAGCCGTGACATACGGCGACATCAATAACTGATTGGGGCAACTCCCGATCACTCGGTAGCGGGTGTTTCCAACATTCTACACTGCCACCCGGGCCAACCCGGGGGCGCCCCGACTACAAGTTGTGCCACGTGGCACCCAGCAACAAGGACGGGGCCTACCCCCCAAGACGTCTTCTTCCGACCCTCTAAGGTCAAGGGAGACCTAGCTAAGTCAACCACAGGCTTTGGAGGCCTGCAGCGCCTATATACGACTCACACGCATGTGTCGGGCATATCCCCGAACACCTTGTGGGCGCGTATGTCCCAGCCCTTCTACAACAAACCATGGGTCAACCCACGGCTCCAACACACCATCTGGGTTCTCCAGTAACCCTCCAGCAAGTCGGGACCGCTCCTAACCCTCAGACACGCGGCGACGAGCCGCTTACCTTTAGCTCCCCGGCCAACCCGGGACTACTCTGCCAGCCCGCCGTGCAACGCGGCACGCACCATGAGGCCGGGCCCATGTACCCAAGATGCCTTTTCCCAGCTCCCACGAGCTTATACCGTCAGTCCCGGGCCAAATCTAAGGCCTGCCAGTCATTCACCTAAGCTGATCGACAACCCGAGGTGTGTCAGGCATTTACCCGAACACCTTGCGAGCAACAGCTATGACTCCACAACAACAGCCCCCACGGGCTAATCCCAGCATCCCAGAGCCCTCTGTCCTTTAAAGGACACTCTCAAACAACAAAAGAAGACCCCCGAGGGCCACCCCGAGGGGCAGCGGCTCACCCAGGGAGAGTTCACCCCGGGCGCGCCCGCGCCCCTGGAGGGCGAACCCCTCCCTCGGGGAGCGTGCCCTCCTCCCAGTCCAGAGGCCCCACGGCCTTCCCCGGTCCCATTTCCATCCACGGTTTCAGTCTCGTGCAAGGTTCATGCAAGGATTCATTCACTGTACCCATACGTAAAAGGAGACGCGAAGAATGCTCGCGAGGAAGCACGCAGGTCAACCCTCAGTCAGCATGCACAAGCGTCTCAGCCACACGCCCAAGTGTCCACGTATCCTACCAATATCCTTGTCCTTTTCTTCTTTGTCAAAGTAGGAAGAAAATAGGGAAAATCTAGATTTTATACAGGTGGGACCACCCCCTCTCTCCCTCTCACCCTGATCCGCCTAAACCCCTTGGGGGGGTTTAGGCGAACCAGCCTCACCCCCAAGGCTGGTCCGCCTAAACCCCCATGAAAATAAAAAAAAAAGAGTTTTTTAAAATAAAAAAAACCCCAGGCCCATGCCTAATCCGCCTAAACCCCGTGGGTTTAGGCGGACCAACCTGCCCCCCCAGGCTGGTCCGCCCAAACCTATCCCAGAACAAAAAAAAAGGTTTTTTTAATCAAAAAAAAAACCTCCGTGAGGGGTTTAGGCGGACCAGACCAGCCCCTTGGGCTGGTCCACCTAAACCCCCCCCCCCTCCCCCACTCCGTAAACAAAAAAAAATGTTTTTTAGGGTTTACCCGGACCAAGTTGGGCCTTCAACTTGGTCCGCCTAAACCCTTCCCTGCCCCGTCAACTTCCTATAAATTCCACCCCTTAGAAGCTCAAGGGGCATAGAGCAAGAACCTAGGACCTAACTGTTGCACCCTCGGACTTCCGCAGGCATCCAGCAAGGGTCGAGGACGCGAGGAGCTAAGTGCGCATGTGGTTGGCTTGTTGATCGGCTTGTACACGTCGAGGGTATGTTACACGTACTCCCCTCACGTGGCATCTAGCCATCCCACACATGTCCATCCCTGTCACGTATAAGGCGTTATGACAACGGCGAACACACCCGCATCCCGGGTCGGCCCGCATATGACAACCCACGGTGGCTATGCATACGCCATGATGCAGCACCTACTTTTGACACGGAATCGCGTGCCTATCGCTCGCTCTGAGCTAGCCGCCGACCGCTTTGACTAATAATTCGAGTCAGCCGGACCCTGGCCCGGGAGGAATATTCTCGGGGCCGGCCTCGACTCCCCAGTACGACGACATTTGCCTTCTGAGGCCCGGACCCGACCGCTCACCTTAAGCCGTGTCCAACCTTCGTCAGGCGCCAGCCCACGACCGCCCATGCCACCTAGGCAGTCGGGCTTGTTTCAATCTCCTCGTGGAGAGCCCTTGTAAAACACGTGGATATCCGTCATATCACGCATTGACCCGGGGACCGACCCACGCGACGAAATTGTCTCATGGCTTGCGCCCATTGTACTTCGGCCCCCTCGGCCTATTTGTAAAGCCCGTGTGGCTCTCATACAGCATCAAACTAGTTGAATACAAGCGCCCGTATGTAGGCCCCATTTTTCTACCTACACCACTCGGCACGTGTGTCTAATACCCCTTACCCCTGCAAACACCTCCCAATTGAAAGCGCACCCATAGCTGCGGAATGCACCCGGCCCTCTACCCATGGCTTCAGACACATACAGACTCTTCTTCAGCACAGAACGAAGGTGTTCGGATTCAATCTGCTGTAAATAAACACCGATTGCTTATGGTCGGTGGGGAAAGATGTCCAGTACACGATTCCCACAATCGCATGCGCACTCGCACCCGTTAAACCCCTTTTATCCACGTGTCGCCCGATCTCTCGAGCCCGCGTACCGCATCCTGGCGATGCTTCCCCGGTCAACCCTTGGTTCCATAGGTGATTGTCGAGAAATCGACTGGCACGCCCGCACCCTATCCAGCTAACCTACACCCCGATATTTCCGTGCCATTCAACCATTTTTGACTTTCTGTAAAAGGAGAGTGTCCGGTACCGCCGAGAGAGGCATGCAACTGTAAAGGAGGATACCCGAGATACATCAGACTCCCGTATTATTCTTCCCCGCTATATTCCTACCTTCACCCCGGTCATCGGCATAAAAACCCCCGCAACACCTGTGGACCTCTTTCCTTAGACACCGTCCTTTCGTGGAAATCTTGCGAGCTGCACGACTTGTCAAAATCACAGTAATACTTAAACTTGTATATCGATTCAAGATTATGTAAGTAACCCATGTGATTTTTAAAGATGATATCTACTCTATTCACAAGCTAGAAAGATAATAGAGTCATAGATGGCAATGATAATTTGAAGGTAACAAGAACTAGGAAGGAAGTTTAAGCTCATGGAATATAATTCTTATCTTCCGTATCCTAATTTATTCATGTGTGGGACTTACATGATATGCAACAAGATATGATTTAGAATTTGAAATTTACAGATCCAGTATGATGGATGATATATTGGTTTAGGTATCTCCTGAAAACATCGAGAAACGACGTGCGGAGATTAGCGAAAATCCCTTTTTTGGCGTGTTTATGATACCTCTTCAATATATTAGTTATAACATGCTTAATACTAAATAAAAATTCAGGAAAATAGTACCAATAGAAAGAGCACTTGAAAACACACAAGATGACATGATTTATTAAAGATTTAGCCTGAGAGACACCTACCTTTAATCGAATTGAAGAGGAAGGAAAAACTGGACGAAATGTTCAAGAGCTCATTTTCTCCTCCAAATCACCTCCAATCCTTCCTTCAACGTAGCAAATGCCTCAAGGGTGATTAAAGGGTTTGAGATGGGCCTATTTATAGGAAAAGCTTGGCCAAAATAGTCAAGATTCCTCCCTCCCAAAATCAAACTTCTCCACTTTGAATGTAATGGTCAAAGAAGAAAATTCTAACTTCTCTTCTTAATCTAGCCTTAATTTGGTGTGAACACATGGGGAAAGCCTTAATTTGGTGTGAACACATGGAAAAAGTCTTAATTTAGTGTGAACACATGAGAAAAGTCTTAATTTAGTGTGAACACATGGGAAATACCTTAATTTAGTGTGAACACATGGGAAAAGTCTTAATTTGATGTGAACATATGGGAAAAATAACTAATCCATGGTGGGCTATGATATAGGGTTTGAATTTTGTGACAATCTTCTAGAAATGAGATTAGTTTAATCATAAAAAGGGGTATTAAACATGTGTTACGAATTTTAAGCCTATTTAACCCTTTTTAGCCCATTAGCCCATAATCCAGCTCATTATGGGTTATCCAATGGTCCAATAATCAATCATAATACATTCTAAAAAATTTAATTGGGTCTCGTATATTTTTCTTGAAATGTAAAATATTTAATTTTAATTTTAATTTATTTTAAAAAAATTCAATCATCTAATTTATTTCGTACAGTAATAATGTAATTTCATATATATTATAATTATATAACTAAATTAAACTTTTTAATTTATCCGTTTATTTTGTTGGGTTTCTACATCCTCCCCCACTTAAAAGAATTTGGTCCTCCAAATTTACATCATGCAATTGTAATTCAAATAGAGGGGTTTAAATTCTAACCTGAGATTAAATCTGGATACTTCTTTTTGATTGACTCCTCCAATTCCCATGTCGCTTCCTCAAATCCACGCTTGCACTATTAGACTTTTACCATTGGTATAGCCCTATTCCTTAGCTGGTGTAGCTTCCGATCTAATATCTTGATCGGTCTTTCTTCATATGACAGATTCTTCTGTAGCTTCAAATCATTGAATTGAATCACATGCGAAGGATTATACACATATTTTCTTAGCATAGATATATGGAATACGTTATGGACACCAGCCAATTGAGGAGGCAAAATCAACTTATACGCCACTTCACCGATTCTCTCTAGAATCTCGAAAGGACCAATAAATCTTGGACTCAATTTTCCTTTGATATCGAACCTCTTGATTCCTCATGTGGGTGAGATCTTCAAGAAGACATGCTCCCCCACTTGAAATTCGAGGTCTCTCCTTCGATGGTCGGCATAACTCTTTTGCCGTGATTGAGCAATTTTTAACCTTTCTCGGATCAACTGGATTTTGTGAGTTGTATTTTGAACAATATCAGGACCAATTAATCCTTTCTCTCCAACCTCGCTCCAGCATAGAGGTGATCTACAACTTCTGCCATATAGTGCTTTGAAAGGCGTCATTTGTATACTAGACTGAGAGCTATTGTTATATGCAAATTCAGCCAAGGGCAAGTATTCATGCCAACTTCCGCCAAAATTTAACATACAAGCTCTCAACATGTCTTCGATAATCTGATTCGTCCTCTCGGTTTGTCCATCAGTCTAAGGGTGGAAAGCCGTGCTAAAATTTAGTCTAGTATCCAAAGACGATTGTAAACCCTTCCAGAAATGAGAGGTAAATCTTGAATCTCTATCCGAAATAATAGAAGTTGGGATACCATGCAGTCGCACAACCTCCTTAATGTATAATGCCGCTAGAACATCTATGGTCCATTTGGTCTTGATGGGTAAGAAGTGAGCGGACTTAGTTAGTCGGTCCACAATTACCCATATAGCATCCAATCCACTTCGGGTCTTCGGCAATCCAACTACAAAATCAATGCCAATACTATCCCATTTTCACTCCGGTATTTCAAGAGGTTTTAGCTTACCAGCCGGTTTAAGATGTTCGGCTTTGACTTGTTGGCAGACCAAACATCGACTCACGAACTCGGCTACCTCTCTTTTCATGTTAGGCCACCAAAAGGTTCTTTTAAGATCTTGGTACATTTTTGTGTCACCAGGATGTATAGTGTACCTCGATCGATGTGCTTCTTCCAAGATTTTATCCTTGATAGTAGAACAATCGGGCACACAGGTTCTTCCTCGGAACAGTAACCTTCCATCATCCGCCAAAAGAAAATCCGATCATTGATCTAATTTCTCTTTGATTGTAATAATCAACATATCATCATCTTGCAGCTCTTTAATTTTCGAGAGTAACTTGGGTTGGAGTCTAATATTGGCAATAAAGACTATGTCTTCCTTTTCTTCCATATTGAGATCCAGGTTTGCCATTTTCTCCAATAAATGACATTCTTTAATCATCAGGCTTGATAATAATGCCATCGATTTCTGGCTAAGAGCATCAGCTACGGCATTACCTTTTCCTGGGTGGTATTGTATAGATAAATCAAAATCTTTCAAATACTCCAGCCACCTTCTTTGTCTCATATTGAGTTCTTTTTGAGAGAATAAGTACTTGAGACTCTTGTGGTCGAAATACACAATAAAGGCTTCGCCATAGAGATAATGCCGCTAGATCTTCAAAGCAAAGACCACAGCCGCTAGCTTTAAGTCATACACGGGATAATTCTCCTCATGCTTTTTCAACTACCTTGAGGAATAGATGATCACCTTGCCATGTTGCATCAATACACAGCCTAGGTCAATTCCAGATGCATCAGTAAAAATCTCGAATCCTCCTCCTTTAGTAGGCAATGTGAGTATAGGGGCAGTAGTTAGACAATCTTTCAAAGTCTGGAAGCTTTTCTCACATTCCTTGGACCATATATAAGGATTCTCCTTTCTTGTCAATCTTGTCAAAGATACGACGATCTTGGAGAAATCCTTAATAAATCTTCTATAATATCTAGCCAATCCCAAGAAGCTTCGAATTTCTGTCACACTAGTAGGTTTTTCTCAATTTTTCACGGCCTCAACCTTTGAAGGATCGACCGTAATACCATCTCGGGCTATTATGTGACCTAGAAAAGAAACTTCTTCTAGTCAGAAATCACACTTACTAAGTTTAGCGTAAAGTTTGTGATCTCTTAATAACTGTAGGGATTTCTTGAGATGTTCCTCATGTTTCATCTTAGACTTAGAGTAGATCAAAATGTCATCAATGAAGACTACCATAAATTGATCAAGATATGGCCTGAATACACTGTTCATTAACTACATAAATGCTGCAGGTGCATTGGTTAGGCCAAAAGGTATAACAGTGAACTCATATTGTCCATACCTACTCCTGAATGTCATTTTGTGAATATCTTCCTCCTTGATCTTCAACTGATGATAATCAGATCGGAGATCAATTTTTGAAAAATATAAAGCTCCAGAAATCTGGTCAAATAGCCCATCAATCCTCGACAATAGATATTTGTTCTTGATTGTGAGTTGGTTCAATTGCCGATAATCAACACACAATCTCATGGACCTGTCCTTCTTTTTGACAAATAGGACCGGGGCTCCCCAAGATGAAGTACTTGGTCGGATAAATCCTTTCTCCAATAACTCCAATAGTTGTTCCTTCTACTCCTTCATTTTGATAGCGGACATCCGATATGGAGCTTTAGAAACTGGTGCAGCTCCCGGAATTAAATCAATAGAGAAGACCACTTCTCTTTCCGGAGGAATACCAGGTAACTCGTCTGGAAATACGTTAGAATAATCTCGAACGATAGGAATATCCTCTAGAATGGGTTCCTTATGCTCGGCCATAGTAATAGAAACTAAGAAAGCCGAACAACCCTTCTTTAATAATTTATCGGCTTTCAAGGTCGAAATAAGAGATAGGTGTCGAGAATGCCTGACACCAGAAAATAAGAGGTTGGGGTAACCAATAAAGGTTACCGTACCCAATTTGCAGTTGACACTAGCACCATGTGTAGATAGCCAGTCGGCTCCCAATATAATATCATACCCTTCCATCTCCATGCATACTAAATTAGCTGGTAAGTTGCAACCGCTAACTAGAATTTTAATAGCAGGGTAGAAATATTTAATCTTTAATCCCGCTCCAATAGGGTAGTAATAACAAGTTTAGATTCTAATGGAACATGCCTCGTAGGTAAAATATCAGCAAAGCTCTTAGATATATGAAGGAATGCGTAGCTCCAGTATCAAATAAGATAGAGGCAGGCCTTAAGCATACAGAAAGAGTACCTTCCACGACGCCTCCATCTTCAGTAGGTTTCGCATCCATAAGAGCTTAGAGTCTTCCTTGTTTCTTGATTGCAACTGGAAATTTTTTCGGCAGAGCTTGCTCGTTAAGAAGTGGGCAACTCGGAATTCTATGTTCCCGACTTCCACATCGAAGATAGGCACCCAGTCTTCTCCAGCACTCATCCGCCTTGTGTCTGGGCTTCTTACAATATTTGCATAGTTCCTTTGATGATGTAGTGACCGGGACGATTTATTTGTCAAATGATATCAGCCTCTTGTCCTTTTGAAAATCACGTCCATCCTTATTGAAATTACAGTCATCTTTATTAAAGTTATGCCCATCAAAATTGGGCCTCTTCTTCCCGAAGGAGGGCTTGAAATTATCGGATCCAGTAACTTGCTCCTTCTTGACATCTCTTCCTCGGATGCGATCAGACAACTCCGTTGCATCTTCTAGGTGTTGGGCTCTTCTCACCGCATCAGTGTAAACTTGGATATCCATTGGGGCGAGTTGAGTAATGTATTGCGGCTTCAAACCATTTAAAAACCTTCTCGCCTTCATCTTTTTGGTACCCACAAGGTGTGGCGCGTACCGAGATAGTCTCACGAATTGGGCTTCATATTCCGCCACCGAAAAACTTCTTTGTTTCAAGGAAGCGAATTCAGCGGCCTTCCTTTCTTGCACCCGATCGGAGAAATATTTGTTGTTGAAGTGCCCCACGAACTCCTCCCACAACACATGATCGTGAAGTAGAGTTGCTTCGACCGACTCCCACCAAGCATGGGCATCCTTTTCTAGTTGAAAAGCGGCGAGTAGGACCTTTTCCTCATCAGCACACTGCATGACTCGGAATATCCTCTCGATTTCCTTTACCCACTGTTCGGCCTCATCCGGGTCCGTGGACCCAGCGAACATGGGAGGGTTCATACTGTTGAAATTCCTATGTAAATCTCCGGCTCCTCGGTTTGCTCCTCCCTGAGCAACCTGCTGTAGAGCTTGGGTTAAACCTTGCACCGTCCTTTGCATCTCGCGCCATTGAGCTCTCTCGACAGCCATTGGCAAAAATTAAACCTGCAAACGTAACTACAAAACTTAGGCATTTTGTTTATTTCTTGATTAATCATTCTTTAAATTCTAGCCCATGGCTCTACCCAATCTTACCGGGAAGGTTCAAGACACTATCTAATTTCTAGATCAACATCTAGAACCTATATCAAGGGAAACCTAGGGTTTATGAAACCTAGACTCTGATATCACAAAGACTGTTACGCCCTGACATGAAAAATCGAGGCGGGACGAGTCGAAACACTCAAGTCGATCAGGGAATGTATAAAAGGGTCCAAGCCACAAGGAGAAATAAGAAGAAAAGATACTTTTATTTTATTGAAATAAAGTTTTACAGCATTATTAATCCTTAAGAGACAAGATACAATTTCCAAGTACATAATTCTAGCAAGAGCAACCGCTCATAAACCTAGGTAACTAAGATAACTTGATCGCTCGTTCACTCTAGCCCATTCCCATGTGTTTGGGGTTCATCATCAGAATTACATGCAATGTTAACCAGAAAACGTAGGGTGAGCGAAACGCTCAGTAGGAATTTATCTCTATACCAGGCAACTTAAAGTAATTAACATTTTGGATAGTTATCGTGCTATGCCGGAAAACGTAAATAAAACATGGAACATGAATAGGAAATAAAGTAAAGAAATGCTAGTAATTGGAATTATAAGTAGACAAGATATCAAGAAATAAGGTTCAAGTAGAGAT
Source organism: Amorphophallus konjac (assembly GCA_022559845.1). Taxonomy (NCBI): domain Eukaryota; kingdom Viridiplantae; phylum Streptophyta; class Magnoliopsida; order Alismatales; family Araceae; genus Amorphophallus; species Amorphophallus konjac. The sequence goes on from CM040121.1 coordinate 160,127,039, forward strand.
CATGTAGAAAGTAATACCATGGAATTTGGCCATTTCATATAAGTATGTACAAGTCAAGTAATGCAAGTAATTCAAGCAATATACACAAGTAATTCACGAATTGTGGAATGCCGTAAATGAATCTAGCAAGTCAAGCACTTCGGTGCAATGTCACACCTAGTCAATCAACTCCCATGGGCACTAGTACTTTTGGGCACTCCCCCCAGGACCAGACCGGGCCCCATTAACATCAGGCATTGGGATTATGGATCATAGATCCCAAGTATATTTAGACATCCACATAATATTTATGGCCAACGAATTTTAAGGTAAAGCTCTTGGAATAAGGTACAAGATTATCATTCAAGGATCAAGTGGTCGTAAGAAAAATCTCAGAAGGATTTAAGACATAATGTTTAACGACATTAAGTTGATAAGGAATTGAATTTGTCGGACAAGGCACAATCAGCCTTTGCGGAAAATCTCGTAAAATGGGTTTAGATTGAGTTTTTCACAGTCGGGTGTTTTAGCTAGAACCCGAGGAATTACGGCCAAGTAAGAGGTGAGATAGTGGGAGGCTCCCCTCGTATATACGAGGTCCTAATTAATAAACCACTTGTCCACTTAAAGTGTTTGCCCATAGACCTCTTTTCTTAGACACCTTTCTTCCTTGAAAATCTTGCTAATTCCACGACTTGTCGGAAATAAGGAAACAACTTTAGCGGAAATTGTATTTCGTCCTTCGCAGTCGGAGCTTTACTAGACAACCTTGGAATTACGGCCAGGTAAGAGGTGGGACAGTGGAAGGCTACCCTCGTATATACGAGGTCCTAATTAATAAACCACTTGTCCACTGAAAGCATTTACCCGTAGACCTCTTTCCTTAGACACCGTCCTTCTGTGGAAATCTAGCAAGCTGCACGACTTGTCGAAATCACGGTAATACTTAAACTTGTATATCGATTCAAGATTATGCAAGCAACCCATGTGATTTTTAAAGATGATATCTACTCCATTCACAAGCTAGAAAGATAATAGAGTCATAGATGGCAAGGATAATTTGAAGGTAACAAGAACTAGGAAGGAAGCTTAAGCTCATGGAATAGAATTCTTATCTTCCGTATCCTAATTTATTCATGTGTGGGACTTACATGATATGCAACAAGATATGATTTAGAATTTGAAATTTATAGATCCAGTATGCCGGATGATATATTGGTTTAGGTATCTCCTGAAAACATCGAGAAACGACGTGCGGAGATTAGCGAAAATCCCTTTTTTGGCGTGTTTATGATACCTCTTTAATATATTAGCTATAACATGCTTAATACAAAATAAAAATTTGGGAAAATGGTACCAATGAAAAGCGCACTTGAAAACACACAAGATGACATGATTTATTGAAGATTTAGTCTGAGAGACACCTACCTTTAATCAAATTGAAGAGGAAGGAAAAATTGGATGAAATGTTCAAGAGCTCCTTTTCTCCTCCAAATCACACCTCCAAATCACCTCCAATCCTTCCTTCAACGTAGTAAATGCCTCAATGGTGATTAAAGGGTTTGAGATGTGCCTATTTATAGGAAAAGATTGGCCAAAATAGTCAAGATTCCTCCCTCCCAAAATCAAACTTCTCCACTTTGAATGTAATGGTCAAAGAAGAAAATTCTAACTTCTCTTCTTAATCTAGCCTTAATTTGGTGTGAACACATGGGAAAAGTCTTAATTTTGTGTGAACACATGGAAAAAGTCTTAATTTAGTGTGAACACATGGGAAAAACCTTAATTTAGTGTGAACACATGGGAAAAGCCTTATTTTGATGTGAACACATGGGAAAATTCTTAATTTTGTGTGAACACATGGGGAAAATGACTAATCCATGGTCGGCTATGATATAGGGTTTGAATTTTGTGACAAACTTCTAGAAATGGGATTAATTTAATCATAAAAGGGGTATTAAACATGTGTTACGAATTTTAAGCATATTTAACCCTTTTTAGCCCATTAGCCCATAATCCAGCTCATTATGGGTTATCCAATGGCCCATTAATTAGTCATAATCCATTCTAAGAAATTTAATTGGGTCTCCTATACTTTTTCTGAAATGTAAAATATTTAATTTTATTTTTATTTTTTTAAGAAAATTCAATCTTCTAATTTATTTCCTATAGTAACAATATAATTTCATCATTTCCTAATTATTATAATTATATAAATAAATTAAAATTTTTAATTTATCCATTTATTTTGTTAGATTTCTACACTGGCAGACCCGGGAGGTGAGTGTATTTGCCGTGGTCATAACGCCTTGTGTGCAACGGGAGTGGACTTGTGCGATGTGGCTACCCTTGGCGTGTATAAGCCGTTTCACAAGTCAACTGTCCACACTAAGCTCCTCACCTCGACCCTTGTTGGATGCCTGCGGAAGTCCGAGGGTGCAGCAGTTAGGTCATAGGTTCTTGTGTACGTCTCTCCTCTATCTTCCCATGTCCCTTGAGCTCCCAAGGGGTGGAATTTATAGGGAATACAAAGGGTCGGGGAAGAGTTTAGGCGGACCAAGTTGAGGGTCAAACTTGGTCCGGGTAAACCCTTAGAAAAAATATTTTTTTTTACGGAGTGGGGGAAGGAGGGTTTAGGCGGACCAACCCATGGGCTGGGTTTGGTCCACCTAAACCCCTCCACCAGGTGGGTTTAGGTGGACCAAACCCAAGGCTCGGTTTGGTCCGCCTAAACCCCTCCCCGGAGGGGTTTACTCGGAGGAAAGATAGGGTTTTCTCATTTAAAAAATCTTTTTTTTGTTTCTGAATGGGTTTAGGCAGACTAACTCTAGGGGCTGGGTTGGTCCGCTTAAACCCATGGGGTTTAGCGTGGACTGGGCTTGGGGCTGGGTTTTTTAGTAAAAAAAAAACTTTTTTTGGTTTAATGGGGGTTTAGGTGGACCAGCCTGGGGGGTCAGGCAGGTCCGCCTAACCCCCACCCCCCCAGGGGGTTTAGGCGGATCAAAGGGAGAGAGGGAGGGGGGCGGTCCCACCCTATAAAAACCCAATTTTACCCCTTTTTTATCTCCATTCTGACTCAGTGTGACTGCAAGAAGACTAAAGGATACAGGGGTTTGACTGGTGGATTGGCCGCTTGCGCACGAGGGACACGAGTGTTGACGTGTGACTTACGCACTCCCGAGCTTTCATCGTCGGATCCTTCCGCGAGCGGGTACGCCGGTTGACCTTGCATAGACTGGGAGTGACTGGGACTGGGAGACGGCAATGGGGCCATTGGGCTGGGAGGAGGGCACGCTCCCCAAGGGGGTCGGGCCTCCCTGGGGCGGGTCCGCGCTCGGGGCAAACTCCCCCCTGGGCCAGCCGTGGCCCGGAGGGGTGGCCTCAGGGGTCTTCTTTTGTCGTCTGGGGATGTCCTTTGAAGGACGGAGTGCTCCGGGATGCCGGGATTAGCCCGTGGGGGCTAGTGGGTGTCATGTCGTAGCTGTCGCTCGCAAGGTGTTCGGGTAAATACCCGACACACCTCGAGTTGTCGAACGGGGCGAGTAAGTGATTGGTGGGCCTTGGATTTGGCCCGGGGCTGAGGGTATAAGCTCGTGGGAGCTGGGAAGAGGCACTCTGGGTACGTAGGCCCAGTCTCATGGTGTGTGTGCTGATAGGTGCTATATTTTATATCATAATTTATATCACATTCATCACTTTTGAGCATTTAATGAGCATAGTTGTGCATTAATATGAACAAATCTCATTCTCATCATTAATTTGAGTTTGCATGATTTTATCATCAATTTTGAGTCAAAATATCAATGTGAGAAATATTTAAGAAAGTGCACAATTGTTACCACTTTTTTTGAAATGAAGAACATTGATTATTTTAACTTTTCTGAATTTTCAGGAATGAGCGACCAAGCTCCAGTCGCCAATTAATGAACGCTCTTCTGAAAGGGCGCACATTCAACAAACTATGACACCTTGACAGGTGCCCATTCATTTGATGAAAATAAGAAAAGAAAAATAACTGGAAAAGAAAGGAGAATGAATGACCGTTCACGCAGTCATTAATTCTTTGGAAAAGAATGAACAACCATCTAAGAAGGCGCTCATTCACTGTATGGAAAAGGCAAAATACTGCAGAAGAAAATGAAGAAAAATATGGGAAAAAAAGAACGAGTGCTCTTGTGTTCGGGCGTCCATTCCGTGGGAAAGAAGGTGCGACCGATCATAAAGCCGCCCATTCCTTTTGTTGAGAAACGAGGGAAATATTAAAATAAAGAAATGAGAAATGTGCGTCCGAATGGAGAGTCGCTCATTAAGGAATAAACGACACTGTGGCGGTCGCCATTTCAATTTGAACCAGAGACGGAACCAGATGAAGCTAAACGAAGTTATCTTCCAATATTCAAACTTATCTACTCTTGTTTGAGAAAAAGAGGGCTCTAAGCATGGCAAGAGACCTATTTTGAAGAAGATTGGATGCTTAACAGATGGATTTTAGTTTGATCCAAAAAAAACAACCCACGATCGTGGAGGTTCTCTGCACATTATAAATAGATGTCCAAGAGCAACCGAGGGAGAATCTTAGCCATCTTAAGTTTTTTCTTAGCCTATTTTTCATGCTCTTCTGTTCATCTTTTCAATTTACTTTCTTCTTCAAACTTCTTTGTTTTTAAGTGCTCTTTAATTTCTTCATCTTCTTCTTCTTCTAATTCTCTCTAGTTTTTAAGATATTCTTCGTTTTTCAAAATTTAATTCTACATTTTTACTGTTCATCCGATTTTACACTACTCTGTTCTTCCTCCATTTGCACCCTCTTCTGCTCTTGTTTTCATCATAGTCCCTTCATAGAAGTTCTTTGTCTTTTCTAGATCTAGATTTTCTTCATCTTTTTCTTTCTCTAATTCTTTCTCCTTTTTAAATTATAATCTCTTTTCCAAAGTTCTATCTTTACATTTTCACTGTTCATATGCGCAACACCACCATGTTCTTCCCATAATTTCACCATCCTCCGATCATCTTCTCCCTCTGCACTCTTCATCAACTATCTTCCTCTCTTCGTCCTCTCCAACTTCTTCTTCTTCATCATCTTCTGATTCCTCTTTGTTTTAAAGTTATTCTTAATTTTCTCTTACTCTATTTTTATTCCTGTTTTGATTTTAAATCTTCCTCTCTTCTTCAATCTTCCCCCTTCTCCATATTCTTCTCACATCCCAAGGAAAAGATTCTTCTTTTGGTACTCTAAAGGCGGCGTCTACCTCTAAGGTGGGGTGATTCAATCAAAGGCTTGACACGGAGACGACGGCGCTATTCTTCTTCATCTTGGCTCTATTTTTGCCCTTATTCTTTTACTTCAAATTGTAATTTTTAGTTTTCATAGAATTGTACTCTTTCCTTAGCAATAAAAGTTAATTTTTTGTAATTGTGTCTTTCTAGTTCTCTCTCTATCTCCTCCCAATTTCTCTTCTTCAACCCTCTCAAATTCTTTAGATATGTTTACTTTTAGTCTCAAGTTCATGTATTTTTACTTTCCTTTAGTTTAAAGCTCACTCAAAATTTGATTTTCAAAACATAAGGATTTTCCAACTTGCTTAAAAGAAATTTTCTTCTCCGTGAGATCGACTCGTTCTTACCACTCTACTTAGATTTTATATCTTTTTAGTGAGTGAGTTCGGTTATTTTTGAAATTGTGGCATGACTTTTAAGCGACGAGTTAGTGGACATCAATTTTTGGCGTCATTGTCGGAGAATGAAAATGATTTTTTATAGTTGGGTATTCTTGTGTTTGGTGTGTATATTTGTATATTAAGTTTTTTATTTTTATTTTACAGAAAAAAAATCAAAAAATTAAAGGAAAGAAAAATCCGGACCTGAAATTCACAGAAAATCAACTATTGCAGAAAGTCAGAAAACGCCGCTGAAAGTCTGTATCTGTCACAACAGGGAGTAGAAAATCGGTAATTCTGAAAATTCTAGAAAATCAAGCGTCGATAAAGGTCAGTAGGCGTAGGTATATGTTCTGTTTTTTCAATTTCTGAAAAGTCTCAAAAAATCAGAAAAACTCCTAAAAAATCCAACAAAATCAAAAAACCAGAAAAATAAAGAAAGTGTGATTTTTTACTTTATTCTTTAGTATGTTACATGTTGATTAGTATTTTTAGTTGATATTTATCTTTTATGCATCTCTCTTTTTGAAAAAAGAATATAAAAAAAATCTCTGAAAAAAATCAGAAAATAGAAAAAAAATTTCTTTATCATGACATCATGCCTTCATGTTAGTTATATCTCTTACATGCATTGTGCATTTTAGTTGATTTCTTATTTACTTACATCATCATTTGAAAAAAAAAATCTTTCTCTTCTCTTCTATTTCCCCTTCTCAATGGCAAGTTAGGTTCCTTACACCCCTCTTGGAATTGGAAGAACCCTCCATTGAGCACTCCGTCTCTTTGTACTACAATTTTCTTTTCCAAGACCTCCATAACTCTCTACACCCTGGTGTAGTGTCCCGGATCTTTCGGATCCTTCCTTGTGGGTCCCGGATCTAGTTTATCGGGGTGTCCGACCCTGTTGTGTCCGAAATTTCGTTTCGAACATCTTTCGTGTTCGGATCGGAGCGATCTGGAGTTGTTTCGGAGGCCCGGAGTGTGTCCGCGGCTTTTCCCGTGCGTGTTTTCCGATTTCCGCGTACGAGTTTCGGCGAATCCTTCGGAACCCTGTAGCGGGTGAACCGGGTCGTTCACCAGCCCGCGAGTGGTACCGTTGCGATCAGCGCGTCCAGGCGATCGAGGAGATGTATTTTTCTATTTTTCGAGATTTTTTCGATTTTCTGGATTTTCTTTATATATCAATTCTTTTTCTTTTCTTTTTACCTTTTCCTTTTCTTCTTCTTCCTCCTTCCTTCAACCGTGAGAGCTCCCCCTCCCCCGCGGCCGATCTTCTTCCCCCCGGGCGACCGAGACGCGGCCCCCCTCACTCCGGCAACGGCGTGGCAGCGGCGGCGGCGGCAAGGCGGTCCCGGTGGCGTGCTTTTCGCGGCGAGAGGTGGGGCGTTCGTGGGAGTAAAAGCTTCATCCTTGATTTCGACGCTGATTCGGTGGATTTCGAGCTTCCTTGAGGTAGGGGGACGGATCCTTGCCCTCTTCATAGCATTCCCCGTGATTTCTAGGCCGTGGAGAGGCCGAGTGGGGTTAAATCCATGCCGGGAGGGCCATTTTCATGCTTGGGGTTTGAGCGCCGGATCCGTCGATTCGTGGAGTTTTTGATCGATTTGGGGGCTCTAGATGCATGCTAGGACGTTGTGGGGTGATCCCCCGTTGTTTTCCCTTCACCAGGGGTGGTGAATGGGCGTGGATCTACGTTTTCTGGGCGTGTTTCGCGAACCGGGCTCGGCCCGTTGTCGCGCTATAGTCCAGTGGCGCGTTCTTGATGAACGCGCCGTGTCGTCCGAGCGTGTCCGTCTGAGAAGATGAACAGTAACGCGGTGGAGAACGCGCCTGGTTCTGGTAGCGCGATCTCCAGATCGCGCTACCCAAGACTAGCGCGTTCAGGTGCGAACGCGCTAGCTTTGGGCAGCGCGACATGGAAGATCGCGCTAGCCATAGCTAGCGCGTTCTTCGGTGTCGCGCTAGGGATACCTAGTGCGACCATCCCCCTCCCCCGAACCGTGTTCTTGCGGGTAGCGTGACCTCCGGTTGGGTGAGTTGCGGACCCGGTTGTGGCGTGTGGCCCTAGGGATGCCGTGGGCACCCAGTGAGAGCCACAGGGGCGCCCGAGGTTCCCCGGAGAGTCAGTTACCTCGGTACGGGTGCCGCGTGACTTGAGGGACAGTTGGACCTCATGCGTGTCCCCGGCACCTGAGCCTATCGTATGGTCATCGTGAGTCTGTGCTAGTGTTTGGTCGGTGGTTTCCGTGGATTAGTCCTTACTTCCAGTGACCCTACCACTAGTCGTAGCTTTCCCACGGCACGCGTGTGCTGGCTCGCCTGGGAGTGGCTGAGCGGCGTACCCGAGAGGCGGTGAGTAGGCTGGTTACCGCAGGGCCCCCGCGTACTTCCGAGTCTGGGTTTAGGGGGAAATACCAGCTAGAGGACAGGCCTAGGGCGTACGGTTTGAGTGTGCACACGAGGCTGAGGGTTCGGACCCGCGCTGACGAGCGTGACCTCAGCTAGTCCTTGTTTTACAGTTACTTCTGGTTACTGAGTGTGTCTGAGTCTCACGCCCGGGGCGTAGTAGCTAGACACTTGTGACGCGGTATAAGACGTCAGGGGACGCATCCGGTCGTTCTTCTAGTGGGTGGTGCTCCTGTTCACTGGCAGGCGTGGACTCGTGTTTTGTTGGACCGAGGTTCTGTAGTACGGTACTGTTAGAGTAGACGGCTTTTCCGCTTATTTATTTCAGCTTGTTGGTTCTACCGTACTCCTGTTAGGTAGGGTTATCTTCTTCTTTCTCGTTTTCCGTGCGAGGTGGGGATTCGCGGGATCCCTACTGGGCCAATGAGATGAGACTCACCCCTACTCTTCAGGTGAGGCGGGGTCGACGGGAGGCGCGGCCGAGTTTCAGCGTGGTTCTTCTAGCCAGGGTTAGTCGCCAGTCTGCCAGAGCCGGGGGATGCCCCGTGTAGTTGTACTCCGGGGGATGCCCCGTGTAGTTGTACTCCGGGGAATGCCCCGTGTTGTTGTACTTTCTTTCCCGTTGACTGTACTTTCCTTTGGACATGAGACACTGTGGACCTTGTAGCAGTTTATTTATTTATATTATTATGTGCATTTTATTTTAGATTATTGTGCTATCTCTGTGGTCGTTGCAACTTCTCTTGTACCCCCACACCACTCCTTTCTACCCTTCCGAGTCTTCGGGCTCGTGGGTTGGCGGACCGAGATTCGAGACGCGCCGGTTCCTTTCCGGTACTCGGATCCTCGGGTCGTCACACGTGGATTCCCTCACGGAAGCTGGGCAGATTGTACCAAGAAGAACCCCGGAGTTAGATTGCCCTTAGAAGGTCACACACAAAAAAGAGAGGAGTTTTGGAATTTATTACTATTTTAAAAAATCGGTGTCTAGGCTAGAGGTCAAGTGACAAACGCCTAAGCGGACTTGTGGTTATTTAATTAGGTCCCTAAGTAGGGGGAGCTTCGCACAATCCCACCTCTTACTTGACCGGTGGACCAATTTGGTAGTGAGTGTCAATTCTTCTTTTTCAAAAAAATAAAATAAAATAAAAAAACATCATTTTTCATACATAACTCATATAATTATTGTTACATTTGCATTATTTTGAAAAAAAAGAAAAAGAGCATTCCCTTTGGGCCCTTTTTACATTACATGCAAGGTAGGAGATCCCTACATCCACATTTGATAGGACCCTTGGGAGAGATTGAGAGGTTAGTGTATCTTAGAAATCACCATCAACCTAACCTCATGGCGGACCAAAACCAACAACAACAAGTAGCTCCCAAACAAATGAAGGAATATTTCTTGCCAAATCAGTACCAACCTTCATTCTATGTTCAAGCACCCCAAAATCAAGTAGCCCAATATAAAATCAAATCAAGCATTATTCAAATGTTGTCATCCTTCTATGGCAATACCAATGAAGATCCTTACAAACATCTTGATGAGTTCCTCTAGATTTGCTCCACAGTGAAGATCCAAAATTTTTCTGATGATGCTCTTAGGTTGACTCTCTTCCAATTCTCTCTCAAAGATAAAGCCAAATATATGTTAGGAGCCTTGGGTAGATCAATTGACACATGGGCGGAGATGTAAAAAGAATTTTTGAAGAAATTCTATCCTGTAGGGCGAACCAATACCATGAGGAGAGTAATTACTTGATTCACTAAAAATTCCGGAGAACAAATCCATGAAGCTTGGGATAGATTGAAAGATTTGCTTAGAAAATATCCACATCATGGATTATCAAGATGGCAAATAGTTCAAGCTTTCTATGAGGGATTAACTGAAAATTATCGTCAAATGGTGGATGCATCATGTGGGGGAGCTTTTATGAGTAAAAGCGAGGATGAAGCTTATGAATTATTTGAGATGTTAAGTGAAAATTTTATTAGTCATGCCTCGCTTTCATCCTATGAGTAAATGATTGGGCCGTCTAAGAAGGGTGGGCTTTATGAAGTTAAGAATCAAAGAGAATCTAAAAATAGGATGGACATTAATGAAAAAGTTAAATAAAGTGGATTTGTTGGCGCAAAAGATGGAGAAGGTGAATTTAGTAGCTCAAAAGCTAGATCAATTATTGTCCGTGAATAGACAGGAACCTTCTTTTCCTTCTGCTCAGCAATCTCAACATTTCTCAGATTCTAACCTTCAAGAGCTTCGTGCTCTATGTTCAAGCCCAAATCATGTCGTTACAGATTACCCCACTGCGGCCCAACTTCCCCCATTCATCTAAGAACAAATCTTCGCGGCTCAGGGTGTCTCCAAGCTTCCTTATGATCCTTATTCCTATACCTACAATCCATGCTGGAGAAATCACCCAAATTTTTCTTAGAAAACTCAACAAGGACCATCCATGTCATCTAATCCCGTTAATCAATCCGTTCAAAGGCAATCCTTTCAAGCTCCAGTTCAATCTCACCAACATTATCAATCTATTTTTCAACAAGCTCAACTTCAACAATCTCAACCTCCTTATCCGCATTCTTAGGCCCCGTATCATCAAGCTCAGTCATTTCAAGGCCAATATCACCAGTATTCTCCAAACCGCTTTCAACCTCAAGTTCCTTTCCAACCTCCTCCTCAACCCCCTCAGCCCAATTTCGATGATAAATTTGACCAACTTCAGCAACTCATTCTTTCTCAACAGCAATCCATTGCTAAGTTAGAGGGTCAAATAGGGCAATTGGCTGCTAGCAATATGAGGAGAGATGTAGGTCAACTTCCTAGCCAACCTGTGGCTAATGCTAAGAATCAACCTTTGGACTTTCACCAAAGATCCCCTCTTCTTCGTCAACCAACTCAACCTCAGCCTCCCCCTCCTATGGGCCCTCGATTTGAAAATGCCAAGGCTATATCTACTTTAAGGAGCATGAAGATTCTTGATGATCCTAATAAGGCTAGGGGAGATGGAAGTAGCTCGGCCCAAGAAGAAAGTGATAGTGAGGAAGATGTGTCCATCATTGTTGAAATGAAGAAGTCGGAAGGTGAAAGGAAGGAACTAGATAAAGGAAAAGCTAAGGTTAATGAAGGAACAAGAATATGTGCCAAGGCCCCTTTTCTCGATGCCCCAAAGTCGAAGGCTCATAAGAAGACGCCGATTCAACAGGAAGAATTAGTGGAATTGTTTAAACATGTGAATATCAATATTTCACTCTTGGACGCAATCAAGCATGTGCCAGCATATGCGAAATTTTTGAAAGAGCTTTGTACTCCAAAGAGTGAGCCGAAGGTGATAACTCAAAAGATCCGCTTGTCTGAGGATGTGAGTGCTGTTTTGATGAATCATTTACCAAAGAAGTTGAAGGATCCTGGCGGTCTATTGATTTCATGTGATATAGGTGGAGTCACTTTTGATCGAGCATTGCTAGACTTAGGTGCTAGCGTGAATCTTTTGCCCACCTTCATATACGAGCAATTTGATCTGGGGGAGTTAAAGATCACTTCCATAATCCTTCAACTGATAGATCGGTCGGTGAAAACTCCAAGGGGTCTGCTGGAGGATGTGATTGTAAAAGTACATGAGTGTTATTTCTCAGTGAATTTTCTCATTCTGAATATGACCTCATCCCAGGATCTAAAGTACACACCAATTATTTTAGGACGTCCGTTTTTAGCTACGGCAAAGGTCAACATAAACTGTGCCACGGGAATGATGGATATCTCTTTTGGAGGTGAAAAAGTTTCTTTAAATGTGTTTAAGGCATCCCAGTACCCAAACCATGAAGAGGAATGCAATGTCATTGATGTATTTGAAGAACTGACTGATGAAAGTCTGGATGTTAGGAAGGATTAGCTAGAAGAGGGTAGCATGCTTCAGGATTCCCCTCTTTCTTGTGCGCCCTACTCTAGGATAGAGCCACTCCCTCCATTGCAAGCTTAACATGTTCTTCCATCTCTGGATCATCTGCCTACTCTTGAATTGAAATCTCTGCCGGATTCTCTTAAGTACGCTTATCTGGGCCCTAACCACACACTGCCCGTGATTATTGCTTCTAATCTCACTTCTGCTCAGGAATCTCAACTTTTAGATGTCCTTAAGGAGCATGGGGGGTGATAGGTTTGTCAATGGCAGATTTAAAAGGCATTAGTCTAGATGTTTACATGCATTATATCTATTTAGAGGACAATGACAAGCCAAGTAGAGAGATGCAGCGTCGGCTGAATCCCAACATGAAGGAGGTGGTCAAGAAGGAAGTGGTGAAGTGGCTAGATGTCGGGATTATATATCCCATTTCAGATAGTAAGTGGGTCAGCCCGACTCAAGTTGTGCCAAATAAATCAGGGCTGACCGTTGTGACAAATGAAAAAGGAGAAGAAGTGCCCATGCGACTACAGATGGGGTAGAGAGTTTGCATAGATTACAGAAAATTAAATTCAGTAACAAAGAAAGATCACTTCCCACTCCCATTTGTAGATCAGATTTTGGAGAGACTAGCTGGACAAAAGTATTTTTACGTTTTGGATGACTACTCCGGGTATAATCAGGTTACAATTTATCTGGAAGATCAGGCAAAGATGACGTTCACGTGCCCCTATGGCACGTTTACTTTTAGACGAATGCCGTTTGGGCTGTGCATTGCCCCAGCCACCTTTCAGCAGTGCATGATGTATATCTTTTCTGAAATGGTGGGTGAATTTTTGAAAGTCTTTATGGATGATTTCTCAGTGTTTGGTGCTTCTTTTGAAAGTTGCTTGAAAAATCTGACTCAAGTGCTGAAGAGGTGCATTGTATCGAATCTTGTGTTAAGTTGAGAGAAGAGCCATTTCATGGTAAGGGAAGGGATAGTGCTAGGCCATGTTGTATCAGAAAGGGGAATATAGGTCGACAAAGCTAAGGTCGATTTGATTTCTAATCTTCCTCCTCTCACATCTGTCAAGCAAATCCGTTCTTTCCTTGGCCATGCAGGTTTTTATAGAAGATTCATTCAAAACTTCTCTTCCATTGCTCGTCCGCTCACTCAGTTGCTTGTCAAAGACACTCCCTTTCGATTAGATGATTCTTGTCTCGAGGCCTTCAATTCTTTAAAAGTGGCCCTAACTCAAGCTCTGATTCTTCAATCTCCAAATTGGTCGCTCCCTTTTAAAATTATGTGTGATGTCTCAGACTATGCTGTTGGAGCTATCTTGGGTCAGAGAATCGATAAGAAGCCTGTGGTGATTTACTATGCGAGCCGCACCCTCGCTGATGCACAGTTGAATTACACCACCACGGAGAAAGAATTGATTGATGTTATTTTCACCCTGGAGAAATTTCGCTCATATCTGTTAGGGGCTAAAGTCATTGTTTATTCTGATCACTCTGCTTTGAGATACTTGCTTTCTAAAAAGGATGCCAAACCCTATCTCATTCGTTGGATTTTATTGATGCAAGAGTTTGATTTAGAAATAAGAGACAAGAAGGGGTTAGAGAACGTAGTAGCAAATCATCTGTCAAGGATAGTGATACCTGAGAGTGTTCCGATGTCTGATTCTTTTCCCGATAAACAAATTCCCTTTATCTCTCATACTTCGACCCCCTAGTACGCTCACATTGTCAATTATCTGGTGGTAGGACAGATTCCGGAAGGGTGGACTAAGAAGGAAAAGGACCGATTCTTTTCAAAGGTCAAACACTATTTTTGGGAGGACTCGGAGCTATTTCATATGGGTCCTGATCAAGTTATAAAAAGATGTGTCCCCGAAGAGGAGCAGCAATCTATCTTGAATTTTTGTCATAGTCTTGCTTGTAGGGGACACTTCTCAGGTAAGAAGACTGTGGCTAAAGTATTACAAAGTGGATTTTATTGGCCCACTTTATTTAAGGATGCTTATGGATTTTTAAAAACATGTTTGAGGTGTCAAGCTGTGGGTAATAATTCGAAGAGAGACATGATGCCGCTAAATCCCATTCTGGTAGTAGAAATTTTGATGTTTGGGATATTGATTTTATGGTACCATTTCCACCTTCTTTTGGGAATGAATACATCTTGGTGGTGATTGATTATGCTTCCAAGTAGATTGAAGCTATAGCCACAAGGACCAATGATCATAAGGTGGTGATTAAGTTTGTAAAGAAGAATATTTTCTCTAGATTTGGGTGTCCGAGGGCTATCATCAGTGATGGGGGTTCTCACTTCACACACTCTCAATTCCGAGCTTTGCTTCGCAAATATGGCATCACTCATAAGCTCGCCACCCCCTATCATCTCCAAACTAGTGGCCAGGTAGAAGTGTCCAATAGGGAGATCAAGAACATTTTACATAAGACAGTTAGGTCGGATAGGAAAGACTGGTCCGAGAGACTAGACGATGCATTATGGGCCTATAGAACTACATTTAAGACTCCCATTGGCATGTCCCCATACCGCCTCATTTTTGCAAAAGCCTGCCACTTACCTGTTGAACTAGAGCATAGAGTATATTGGGCCATAAAACAAGTACATTTTGATCTCACTCAAGCTGGGTCCCAAAGAGCTCTACAATTGAATGAACTGGAGGAACTGCGTAATGAAGCCTACGAAAATTCTAAGATTTATAAAACTAAAACCAAGACATTTCACGATAAGCATATTCACAAGAAAACTTTTTATGTAAATCAAGAGGTTTGACTTTTTAACTCAAGGCTATGCTTGTTCCCCGGTAAATTGAAATCCAGATGGGATGGACCGTTTATGGTTGTTAAGGCTTTTGACCATGACGCTGTCAAAATTTTGAACCCTAATAATTGTCACATTTTCACTGTTAACGGTCAACGATTGAAGCCTTACTTGGAAGATGAAAAATTGTCCAAAGAAACCATTGCTTTGAGTGATTTGGAATAAAATCTTCGTGAGTTTTCATGTGTCTGGTTGAAGACTAAAAATTTAGCGCTTCTAAGAGGCAACCTAAGGTTTTTTTTGTTTGAGTGTGTTTCAGTAGGCAAGTCGAGGAGAAAAGAGTTGTCGCCATTATTCTAAAGGAGTCTTTTGCCCCGCATATCAGGTTCTCTCTCTCTTACTCAGTAATATTTCTTGTTACATTATTCTATTATTTTTATTGCTTAAGTCATTGAGGATAATGTCATTTAAGTTGGGGGGAGAGAGAAAATTTTCAATATAGCCATGGAAAACTGACTTAAGAATCTCTTTAAAGTTCATGTGCACTTTAGAAAAAGAAATCACTTTGCACGCTAATGAACCAAGCAGGACAAGTCTTCTGCTATTTTGGGTATGTTGTCTAATATTCTGCACTTCTTGAAGAAGAGATCTTTTATAAGCTTTCTGCAAAGTTATCTATCAAATAAGTGCAAAAGCACAATGAAAAAGAAGAAGAAAAAAGAGAAAAAAGAAGAAAAGGAAAAAAGAAACACCATGAAAAATATCTCGAATCTTAGTAACCCTGATCTGTGTTGAGGTTTGTGTCAAACGGAAAATGGAACCCTGATCTGTGTAATTGGGCATGCTTCTCCTAAGACAAGAGTCGAGATTCGTGTTAAACAGTGAAGGGTAGTGCAGCATCATGTGTGTCGAAAAATAAAAGATCCCAAAGGGATAAAGTAATAAGACAGACAAAAAGTTAGTATACTTAATGCTATGATCTAGGAGGTGCAGGGTTGTAAGGTACTTGTTCGGAATAGTAAATGAGGGACGCAATTGTCTACTTTGTGGATTTGGTAGTTACACATACACAAGTGCTATTAAACTTTGATTTGAATTCTTGGTCATGTACTTTAATTTCCAATCTAAGGCTAGTATGTGCATTAATACTTCCAGATTCCTAATCTTTAGTTGATTCTATGAAAGAAGAGCTAGATATGAAAGTATAGATTTTGCAAACTCTTGTTAGTCCTAAATTTTAATTTATTTTGCATTGCTAAGGGACTAGTAATGAGTAAGTTGGGGGTGTGATAAGTGCTATATTTTATATCATAATTTATATCACACTCATCACTTTTGAGCATTTAATGAGCATAGTTGTGTATTAATATGGACAAATCTCATTCTCATCATTAATTTGAGTTTGTTTGATTTTATCATCAATTTTGAGTCACAATATCAATGTGAGAAATATTTAAGAAAGTGCACAATTGTTACCACTTATTTTGAAATGAAGAACATTGATTATTTTAACTTTTTTGAATTTACAGAAATGAGCGACCAAGCTCCAGTCGCCAATTAATGAACGCCCTTCTGAAAGGGCGGACAATCAACAAACTACGACACCTTGTGTCACGCCCCGACGCGGAATATCGGGACAGGCAGTAGAAATAATTAATAATAATATGTTGATTTACAGACATCATATGCTAAAGCTAAAAGGTCACACATCACCATGAGCAGAAAATAACTTTATTCGTTAAATAAATACTTAAATGATCCATGTTCCAATCACAGAAACTCACTTAAACAAACTTTCAACATAACATCCACTTGACACTACTACAATTACTGACTTCAAATTACAATTCTTCCACTACACACTCTAAAACATAAGTAGACACAAACAACTATGACTGGCTCCACACGCTTCTAACAGGTTCGCTCCATGGCCATCACTCTTGCCCGTCCCCATCAGTCTGTGAATCCTCACCTGAGCTACCTGAAAAGAGGGAACAACTAGGTGAGCAAACGCTCAGTAGGTAATAACAAGCAGGTTTAAGTGATTAACCAATTAATTTACAATTTTATGTGAGAAAATAAGGAATGAAATGAAATGACGATATGACGAAACAACATAATAAAGAGAAGGCAAGATCATGATATAACTGGAAATTGGCCAACAAGCAAGAACCAAGTCAAAAAAATATTCAAGTAATAGATTATTGTCGTAGACATCACGCTAGTCATGCACTCGGTACAATGCCTCACCATGTCATTCAAACTCTCCGAGGCACAAGTACTTTTCGAGCGCTCCTCCCAGGAGTAGACCCGACCCTTACGATGCGTTGGCATTGATTTAATGGCTCCGAGATCCAAGTTATGTCTAGACATTAATCAAGTTAAATGGCCAATAATGACAAGGTATAACTTACCTCGGAGACTTCCAAGGGTAAGTCGAAGATATACTTTGACCAGAAAATTCAAGTTATCAAGTATCAATCAGGTCCTTGGATTCAAACACAATAACCACGGAAATCCTTTTCCAGAGGATACACGGTCCATATCGGTCCATTCAAAGAAATGGACGGTCAATAATGGGCCGCTCATGGCTAGAAGAGCTGGAAGCCCAAGAACAAGGTCAATGGTCCTTATAGGGCCGCTCAAGGGATGAACGGTCCAATAAGATCCGCTCGAGCACATGGACAGTCCAATTCCGTCCGTTCAAACTGGGCCTAACTAGAAGACTAGAAATCCAACCAAAAATGGGCTCCGGGCTGCCATAGGTGGGGCAGAACTGAACCAGGGTCCAGCCCACTCTCCACTGGTCAGCCTAGGGCTTATTGGGTCGATCCAAACATGATTTGGTCGAAGATAGAATAAGGTTAATCGACCAATGTAAGTGGCACTTGGCCAGAAATGCACGGTTCATAATGGGCCGCCTATTGAGTTAAACGGTTTGATTCCAACCGTTCAAAACTCAGTCAGTCCACATTGAGCCGTGACTCTTAGCATGACAATCCGAGCGGTTCGATCACGTAAACAGGTTCAGGTCTTGGTGGTACAACCTGCCCGGCGTCCTAGTGGGAATCCCAGGCACGCGGGGGCTTACGGAGGTCCCGTAATGAAGGTCTTAGTCCGACGGAAGGAATATCCGGCGGAGAGTCCCAACCATTACAAGGAAATGAGGCTATCAAATCATCGTAAACCAAGTATAGCGGTCAGTCAATCCTACCGGAGTAGAACGACTGTCAACCAATCCTAATAGCATAGTTCATGAAATCATGTTTGAATTTAACATATTGAAATAAATTAAGGCCATGATGAACCAAGATCAAGTGAAGACAAACTAGCAAAAATTCATAATTGTTTACTTCCATAAGTTCCAGTTATCATGTGAGTTGCTAACTTACCATTTAATCACTAATCTACTAAGATACATCATGCTAAAATGAAAGTAAGCAGTTCTGTGTAGTTGGGCGGTTCGTTAAGAGCCGCTCACATGCCTCAGCGGTCGCACGACAGGCTGTTCACACCCTCTAAGGTCCGAAGGCCTGCTAGGGATGAGCGGTCTGTAGGGTGCCGCTGGGGAAGATGAACGGTTCGAGACTGGCCGCTAGAAGAAGAGGGCGGTTAAGGTTCTACCGCGCATTCTACGAAATCGATCAAAGATGAAACATATGGACGGTCAAGAATTGGCCGCCTGAAGATTATGGGCGGTCTATCGAGAGGTCGCGCAAGTCAGATCAGTCCGCCGCCCCTTCGCCTTGCCCGTCTCCGGTGGGGTTGGCTAGGGTTAGCAATAATAACTAAATACGCATAATATAAAGCATGAAAATTATGGCTTTTACAGTCAATAGAACGAGCATGAAAAGTTATCCAAGATAGAATGATCAATTTAATGTTTAGTGCCTGAAATCCCTACCTAAATCGAGATGGAACATAGTTAACCCTAGTTCTAGCATGCTTCCACTAAAACTCAAAATCCTAGCATGATACTATATGAAATTTAGAGCTTTCTAGATCAATGGAAAGAGGGTAGGACAACGCTTCTATTGATATATAATAGTTAGGGTTTGGCTTGCTATCACCTACCTTAATCGAAGGATGAAGGAAGAAGAGGGAAGCCAATCGCGCTAGGTACACACCGCCGATGATCGTCGAAATCCTCCCTCGATCGAGCTTCTCTCCTGCCGCCACAGTAACTAAACAATTCTAGGGTGGCTAAGGATCATTTTTATAGGTTCAATTGGGTCTGGGGAGTCATAATCGCGAAGATAGAGTCCTTGCACCGCGGACGAGCGAGATTCACACGAGACCAAGTCAATCCGCCATTCCGCCGCCAAATACTCCTCCTAGGGTTAGGGTTTCGGAGATGAACCAGAGGGGAAACGAAGAGTTGATCCTTACCATTCATTTGCATCCGGTTTTAGCTTAATTGGTTTAGTATTGGGCTCGAATTTCGTGTTTTAAGGTCTAATTAGGCTAAGTGTGGTTTTGGGCCTTAATCGACTTGTTTACGAATTTTATTTGGGCTGGTCATAAAAGATAATTTTACTTAACGTTTCATCCTCTACAAGATTCCAATTTGTCCAGATTTTTATAAAATGGTCAAACTTTTTCTTATCCTATTTCTTAAGGAATTTCTCGTTAATTTTCTCAAAAAAAATTTATTCTTTAATAAATCGGGGTGCTACACCCTCCCCCACTAAAAAGAATTTGGTCCTCCAAATTCACTACACTTGCGAAAGACGAGGAATGAGATAACTCACCTAGAATAGGTCGGGATACTGCTTCCGCATGGTATCTTCTGACTCCCAAGTAGCCTCTTCGGTTCCACGCCGACTCCACTGCACTTTAACCATGGGTATGGAACGATTTCTGAGTTGCTACTGCTTACGATCCAGAATCTTGATAGGTCTTTCTTCATAAGTCAAATCTTCCTTTAGCTTCAAATCCGCATGTTGAATGACATGAGTGGGGTCATACACATATTTTCGCAACATAGACACATGGAAGACATTGTGTAATCCCGATAACTGAGGCGGTAGTGCTAAACGGTAAGCAACCTCCTCCACTCTTTCCAGAATCTCGAATGGACCAACATATCTTGGACTCAGCTTACCTTGAATGCCAAACCTGCGAATCCCTCTCATGGGAGAAACCTTTAAGAATACATGCTCACCAACCTGAAATTCCAAGGTTCTCCTTCTGTTGTCGGCATAGCTCTTTTGTCTTGATTGTGCTACTAGCAATCGATCTCTGATAACACGGATATTCTTGGATGATTCAGAAATGAGATCTGGTCCTAGCCATTGCTTCTCACCTACCTCATCCCAACGTAATGGAGATCGACAGCTTCTTCCATACAATGCTTCAAACGGGGCCATCTGAATGCTAGACTGATAACTGTTATTGTAGGCGAATTCAATCAAAGCCAAGTGATCACTCCAACCACCTTTAAAATCAATCATGCAGGCTCTAAGCATATCTTCCACTATCTGGTTGGTTCTTTCAGTCTGTCCGTCTGTTTGTGGATGAAAAGCAGTACTGAAATTCAGACGGGTTCCCAAAGATTCTTGCAATCCTTTCCAAAAATGTGAGGTAAATCTAGGGTCTCTATCAGATATAATGCTGACCGAAATATCATGGAGTCTTACAACTTCCTTCATATACAGAGCAGTTAAGACATCGACTGTCCACTTAGACTTAATGGACAAGAAATGAGCAGATTTAGTCAATCTATCGACAATAACCAATATTGCGTCAAATCCACTACGAGTCCTAGGTAGACCCATAATAAAGTCCATACCAATACTCTCCCACTTCCATTGAGGTATATCAAGTGGTTTCAGTTTCCCTACAGGTCTGAAATGCTCAGCCTTGACTTGCTGACACACCAAGCATCTACTCACGAATTCTACAATTTCCTTCTTCATATTCGGCCACCAAAAGGATCTTTTCAAGTCCTTAAACATCTTAGTACCTCCAGGATGAATAGTGTATCTGGATCTATAAGCTTCTTAGAGAACCTTATTCTTTATTATAGCTACATCAGGTATACAGGTCCTTCCCTGAAACAACAATCTGCCTTCATCAGCTACCATGAAATCAAGTTTGTTACTCAAATTCTCCTTGATCTCTACCAGCTCTAGGTCATTGTCTTACAAGGACTGGATTTCCATTAACAATTCTGGTCTGACTTGAATCTGAGCAATCGTAACCCGATCCTTGTCAACATTGAGATCCAAACTAGCCAACTGCTCTAACAGTCTCCATTCTTGCAACATGAGATGCGACAACTTAGCTATTGGCTTGTGACTCAAGGCATCTGCCACTACATTTCCCTTTCCAGGATGATACTCTATGGAGAAGTCAAAGTCTTTTAAATACTCAAGCCATCTCCTTTGCCTCATATTGAGTTCCTTCTAAGAAAATAAATACTTCAGACACTTATGATCTGAGAACACCGTAAATGTCTCTCCATACAAGTAGTGTCTCCATATTTTCAAGGCAAACACCACAGCTGCAAGTTCCAAATCATGAACGGGATAATTCTCTTCATGCTTCCTCAACTACCTGGAAGAATAGGCTATCACTTTCCCATGTTGCATGATCACACAACCTAAACCAATGTCTGAAGCATCAATATACACCACGAAACCTCCTTCTCCAGATGGTAAAGCCAAAACAGGGGCAGTAGTTAGACATTCCTTCAAGGTCTGAAAGCTTCTCTCGCAATCCTCTGACCAATCAAATTTGTTCTCCTTGCAGGTTAATCTTGTCAAAGGCACTGCAAGCTTGGAGAAATCCTTAATAAACCTCCAGTAATAACCTGCTAGGCCTAGGAAACTTCTAACTTCTGTTACATTAGTAGGCCTATCCCAATTCTTCACTGTCTTTACCTTCGAGGGGTCAACAGAAATACCTTCCTTTGTAATAATATGCCCTAGAAAGGACACCTCTTGTAGCCAAAATTCACACTTACTAAACTTGGCATATAGCTGATGGTCTCTCAATATTTGCAACGCCATCCTCAGATGTTTGAAATCAAGATGTCATCAATAAACACAACGACCTATTGATCAAGATAGGGCCGAAACACGTTGTTCATCAACTACATGAAAGCTGCAGGTGCATTCGTTAGTCCAAAAGGCATAACTACAAATTCAAAATGCCCATACCTGCTACGAAATGTCGTCTTATAGATATCCTCATCCTTGGTCCGCAACTGATGGTATCCAGATCGAAGGTCGATCTTAGAAAAATACTGAGCTCCTGCTATCTGATCAAATAATTCATCAATTCTCGGCAATGGGTATTTGTTCTTGATAGTCAGCTGATTCAATTGTCGATAATCGATGCACAATCTCATCGAACCATCCTTCTTCCGAACGAATAATACCGGGGCTCCCCACGGGGATGTACTTGGACGAATGAACCCATTCTCAAGTAATTCCATTAACTGCTGCTTCAATTCTCTCAACTCCGTGGGAGACATACGATAAGGAGCTTTAGAAACATGGGTCGCGCCAGGAACTAAATCAATAGAAAAGATAACCTCTCTCTCTTGCGGAAGTCCGGATAATTCCTCAGGAAAGACATCCGGAAAATCTCGAACGACGGGAATATCCTTAATCTCAATCTTCTTCTCAGGGGTCACAAAAACAAAGGCTAGAAAAGCCTGACATCCTTTCCTCATCAACTTATCAGCTTGAAGGGCCGAAATAAGTGGCACAGACTTATGGTGCCTAACCCCTATAAAAGAAAGTTCAGGGTGTCTAGAAAAAGACATTGAACTAGTACTGCAATGAACATTGGCCTCATATTTAGCCAACCAATCTGCTCCTAGAAGTACATCATAATCTTTCATATCCATGCAAACTAAGTCAGCTGGCAAGTTCTATTCATAATTCATAACCTTACTAGAAGGATAGAAATACTTAATTGTCGAACTGGAACCAATAGGGGTTGAAATCTCTAACGGGGAATTCATCAAGACCGGCTTCACAGTAAAAGACTTAGTAAATTTCTGAGAAACAAAAGAATGAGTGGCACTGGTATCAAAGAGAACAAATGCTGGCTTATCATGTATAATAAGAGTACCTTCAACGAGTCCACCCTCCTCGGTGGTTTCTGCATCATCTTCCTGTAGGGCTTGGAGCTTGCCCTGCTGCTTCTTGTTTCCTTGGGGCTTAGTCGGTGTAGCTTGATTAGACAAAAGGGGACACTCAGGGATACGATGGTCCCTACTACCACAATGTAAACAGGCGCCCAGCTTGCGCCAACACTCTTCCATCATGTGACCTGAACGGTCACAATACTTGCACATGCCCTTAAACGGCACACTCGAGCCAGGCTTCTCATTTTCATTCTTCGGTATTTTGTTCTTCCATGATCCAGACCCACCATTGGGCCTCTTCTTGCCGTTTCCGGGTTTGGCACTCCCGGATCCAGTAGGTTGTTCCTTCTTAACATTCTTCCCACGGATTCTCTCCGTCATCTCTAAGGTGTCTTCCAAGACTTGAGCTTTCCTTACCATCTCCGCATACGTTTGAATTTCCATTGGTGCCAATTGGTTAATATAATGTAACTTCAGCTCGTTGAGAAAACGCTTGGCCTTCATCTTCTCCGTAAATATCAAGTGAGTGGCATAACGAGATAACCGCGAGAACTGAGCTTCGTATTCCGCCACATATAAACTCCGCTGCTTCAAAGCAGCAAACTCAGCCGCTTTCTTTTCTTGTATTCTATCAGAAAAATATTTATCGTTAAAGAGCTCCTCAAACTCTTTCCATGAAACTTGTCTATCGCCTAGGGTAGCCTTCGCTGCATCCCACCATGTTCTAGCATCACGCTCCAGTTGGAAAGTCGTTAAAAGAACACGCTCCTGGTCACTGCATTGCATCACTTCAAAGATCTTCTCCATCTCCTTTAGCCAGTGCTCGGCTTCATCGGGATCGGTCGAGCCTCCAAAACGCGGGGGATTCATCCTACGAAAGTTTCGGTGAAGATCGCCAGCTCCGTGGTTCGTTGCTCCTCCTTGGGCCACTTGCTGCAAGACCCGAGTAAAACCTTGAAACGTTCGTTGCATATCTCGCCATTGCGTACGTTCGGTTGCCATTAGAACGTCATACACGTAGAATAAATTAATTTAGGATCATTTAGAAGGGATAGTTTTAGAATTAGATCATTAACTCAACCCAAGTCTCTACCCACATCTCACTAGGTTGGATTCTTAGACTTATAACAAGATTATAGGTTCTACGACATCACTTAGAATCCTAGAACTTAGAAAAACCTAGGAATATTAGAAACCTAGGCTCTGATACCACCAAACTGTCACGTCCCGACGCGGAATATCGGGACTGGCAGTAGAAATAATTAATAATAATATGTTGATTTATAGACATGATATGGTAAAGCTAAAAGGTCACACATCACCATGAGCAGAAAATAACTTTATTCGTTAAATAAATACTTAAATGATCCATGTTCCAATCACAGAAACTCACTTAAACAAACTTTCAACATAACATCCACTTGACACTACTACAATTGCTGACTTCGAATTACAATTCTTCCACCACACACTCTAAAACATAAGTAGACACAAACAACTATGACTGGCTCCACACGCTTCTAACAGGTTCGCTCCATGGCCATCACTCTTGCCCGTCCCCATCAGTCTGTGAATCCTCACCTGATCTACCTGAAAAGAGGGAACAACTGGGTAAGCGAACGCTCAGTAGGTAATAACAGGCAAGTTTAAGTGATTAACCAATTAATTTACAATTTTATGTGAGAAAATAAGGAATGAAATGAAATAACGATATGATGAAACAACAAAATAAAGAGAAGGCAAGATCATGATATAACTGGAAATTGGCCAACAAGCAAGAACCAAGTCAAGAAAAGATTCAAGTAATAGATTATTGTCGTAGACATCACGGTAGTCATGCACTCGGTGTAATGCCTCACCATGTCATTCAAACTCCCCGGGTCACAAGTACTTTTCGGGCGCTCCTCCCAGGAGCAGACCGGGCCCTTACGATGCGTTGGCATTGATTTAATGGATCCAAGATCCAAGTTATGTCTAGACATTAATCAAGTTAAATGACCAATAATGACAAGGTATAACTTACCTCGGAGACTTCCAAGGGTAAGTCGAAGATATACTTTGACCAGAAAATTCAAGTTATCAAGTACCAATCAGGTCCTTGGATTCAAACACAATAACCACGGAAATCCTTTTCCAGAGGATACACGGTCTATATCGGTCCGTTCAAAGAAATGGACGGTCAATAATGGGCTGCTCATGGCTAGAAGAGCTGGAAGCCCAAGAACAGGGTAAACAGTCCTTATAAGGCCGCTCAAGGGATGAACGGTCCAATAAGATCCGCTCAAGCACATGGACGGTCCAATTCAGTCCGTTCAAACTAGGCCTAACTAGAAGACTAGAAATCCAACCAAAAATGGGCTCCGGGCTGCCATAAGTGGGGCAGAACTGAACTATGGTCCAGCCCACTCTCCACTGGTCAGCCTAGGGCTTATTGGGTCGATCCAAACATGATTTGGTCGAAGATAGAACAAGGTTAATCGACCAATGTAAGGGGCACTTGGCCAGAAATGCACGGTTCATAATGGGCCGCCTATTGAGTTAAACGGTTCGATTCCAACCGTTCAAAACTCAGTCAGTCCACATTGAGCCGTGACTTTTAGCATGACAATTTGAGCGGTTCGATCATGTAAACTGGTTTAGGTCTTGGTGGTACAACCTGCCCAGCGTCCTAGTGGGAATCCCAGGCTCACGGGGGCTTACGGAGGTCCCGTAATGAAGGTCCTAGTCCAACGGAAGGAATATCCGGTGGAGAGTCCCAACCATTACAAGGAAATGAGGCTATCAAATCATCGTAAACCAAGTATAGCGGTCAGTCAATCCTATCGGAGTAGAACGACTGTTTACCAATCCTAATAGCATAGTTCATGAAATCATGTTTGAATTTAACATATTGAAATAAATTAAGGCCATGATGAACCAAGATCAAGTGAAGACAAACTAGCAAAAAATCATAATTGTTTACTTCCATAAGTTCCAGTTATCATGTGGGTTACTAACTTACCATTTAATCACTAATCTACTAAGATACATCATGCTAAAATGAAAGTAAGCAGTTCTGTGTAGTTGGGCTGTTCGTTAAGAGCCGCTCACATGCCTCGACAGTCGCACGACAGGCCGTTCACACCCTCTCAGGTCCGAAGGCCTGCTAGGGATGAGCGGTCTGTAGGGTGCCGCTGGGGAAGATGAACGGTTCGAGATTGGCCGCTAGAAGAAGAGGGCGGTTAAGGTTCTGCCGCACATTCTACGAAACCGATCAAAGATGAAACATATGAACGGTCAAGAACTGGCCGCATGAAGAGTTTGGGCGGTCTATCGAGAGGCCGCGCAAGTCAGATCAGTCCGCCGCCCCTTCGCCTTGCCCGTCTCCGGTGGGGTTGGCTAGGGTTAGCAATAATAACTAAATACGCACAATATAAAGCATGAAAATTGGGGCTTTTACAGTCAATAGAACGAGCATGAAAAGTTATCCAAGATAGCAGGATCAATTTAATGTTTAGTGCCTGAAATCCCTATCTAAATCGAGATGGAACATAGTTAACCCTAGTTCTAGCATGCTTCCACTAAAACTCAAAATCCTAGCAAGATACTATATGAAATTTAGAGCTTTCTAGATCAATGTAAAGAGGGCAGGACAACGCTTCTATTGATATATAATAGTTAGGGTTTGGCTTGCTATCACCTACCTTAATCGAAGGATGAAGGAAGAAGAGGGAAGCTAATCGCGCTAGGTACACACCGCCAATGATCGTCAAAATCCTCCCCCGATCGAGCTCCTCTCCGGCCGCCACAGCAACTAAATGATTCTAGGGTGGCTAAGGATCATTTTTATAAGTTCAATTGAGTCTGGGGAGTCCTAATCACGAAGATAGAGTCCTTGCACCGCGGACGAGCGAGATTCGCGCGAGACCAAGTCAATCCGCCATTCCGCCGCCAAATACTCCTCCTAGGGTTAGGGTTTTGGAGATGAACCAGAAGGGAAACGAAGAGTTGATTCTTACCATTCATTTGCATCCGGTTTTTACTTAATTGGTTTAGTATTGGGCTCGAATTTCACGTTTTAAGGTCCAATTATGCTAAGTGTGGTTTTGGGCCTTAATCGACTTGTTTACGAATTTTATTTGGGCTGGTCATAGAAGATAATTTTACTTAACGTTTCATCCTCTACAAGATTCTATTTTCTCCAGATTTTTATAAAATGGTCGAACTTTTTCTTATCCTATTTCTTAAAGAATTTCTCGTTAATTTTCTCAAAAAAATTTATTCTTTAATAAATCGGGGTGCTACACCTTGACAGGCATCCATTCATTTGATGAAAATAAGAAAAGAAAAATAGCTAGAAAAGAAAGGAGAATGAACGACCGTTCACACAGTTGTTAATTCTTTCGAAAAGAATGAATGACCATCTAAGAAGGCGCTCATTCACTTTACGGAAAAGACATAATATTGAAGAAGAAAATGAAAAAAAATATGGGAAAAAAAAGAATGAGCGCGCTTGCGTTCGGGTGTCCATTCCGTGGGAAAGAAGCTGCGACCGTTCATAAAGTCGCCCATTACTTTTGTCGAGAAATGAGGGAAATATTAAAATAAAGAAATGAGAAATGTGCGCCCGAATGGAGAGTCGCTCATTAAGGAATAAACGACACTATGACGGTCGCCATTTCAGTTTGAAGCAGAGATGGAACCGGATGAAGCTAAACAAAGTTATCTTCCAATATTCAGACTTATCTCCTCTTGTTTGAGGAAAGGAGGACTCTAAGCATGGCAAGAGACCTATTTTGAACAAGATTGGATGCTTAACAGATGGATTTTGGTTTGATCCAAAAAAAAAAAACAACCCACGATCGTGGAGGTTCTATGCACATTATAAATTGATGCCCAAGAGCAACCGAGGGAGAATCTTAGCCATCTTAGCTTTTTTCTTAGCCTATTTTTTATGCTTTTCTATTCATCTTTTCAATTTGTTGTCTTCTTTAAACTTCTTCGTTGTTAAGTGCTCTTTAATTTCTTATTCTTCCTCTTCTTCTAATTCTCTCTAGTTTTCAAGTTATTCTTAGTTTTTCAATTTTTAATTCTGTATTTTTACTGTTCATCCGATTTTACACAACTCTGTTCTTCCTCCATTTTCACCCTCTTCTGCTCTTCTTTTAAACATAGTCTCTTCAAAGAAGTTCTTCGTCTTTCCTAGATCTAGATTTTCGTATTCTTCCTCTTCTTCCAATTCTTTCTCATTTTTAAATGATAATCTCTTTTCCAAGGTTCTGTCTTTACGTATTCATTGTTCATCCATGCAACACCACCTTGTTCTTCCCCCGATTTCACCATCCTCCGATCATCTTCTCCCTTTGTACTCTTCATCAACTTTCTTCCTCTCTAACTTCTTCTTCTTTATCATCTTCTGATTCCTCTTTGTTTTAAAGTTATTCTCAGTTTTCTCTTACTCTATTTTTATTCCTGTTTTGATTTTAAATCTTCCTCTCTTCTTCAATCTTCCCCCTTCTCCATATTCTTCTCACATCCCAAGCCGAAGATTCTTCTTTTGGTGCTCTAAAGGCGACATCTACCTCCAAGGCGGGGCGATTCAATCAAAGGCTTGGTACGGAGATGGCGGCGCTATTCTTCTTCATCTTGGCTCTATTTCTTCCCTTATTCTTTTACTTCAAGTTGTAATTTTTAGTTTTCATATAATTGTACTCTTTCCTTAGCAATAAAAGTTGATTTTTTGTAATTGTGTCTTTCTAGTTCTCTCTCTATCTCCTCCCAATTTCTCTTCTTCAACCCTCTCAAATTCTTTAGATAGGTTTATTTTTAGTCTCAAGTTCCTGCACTTTTACTTTCCTTTAATTTAAAGCTCACTCAAAATTCGATTTTCAAAACATAAGGATTTTCCAACTTGCTTAAAAGAAATTTTCTTCTCCGTGGGATCGACCCATTCTTACCACTCTACTTAGATTTTATATCTTTGTAGTGAGTGAGTTCGTTTATTTTTGAAATTGTGGCATGGCTTTTAAACGGCGAGTTAGAGGACATCATGTGCCGTGTTGCACGGCGGGTTGGCAGGGTAGCCTCGGGTTGGCCCGAGAGCTAAGGATAAGCGGCTCATCGCCACATGTCTGAGGGTCGGGGGTGTCCCTGCCTTATTGGAGGGTTGTTGTAGAACCCGACTGGTAGGTTGAAGCCGCGGGTCGACCCGTGGTTAGCTATAGAAGGGCTGAGATATATGCGCCCACAAGGTGTTCGGGAAATGTCTGACACACTTGTGTGTGTCGTATACACGCACTGCGGACCTCCAAAGCTTGCGGTTGACTTAGCTAGGTCTCCTTTTGACCTTGGAGGGTTGGAAGAAGGTGTCTTGGGGTAGGCCCCGACCTTGTTGCTAGGTGCCACGTGGCAAAGCTTGTAGTCGGGGGCGCCCCCGAGTTGGCTCGGGTGGCCGTGTAGAATGCGGGAAAAACCCGTTGTTGAGTGATCGGGAGTGATCCCAATCAATTGCTGATGTCACTATATGTCACGGCTAGCTAGTTGGGACCCTTGGTTGGGCCAGGCCATCTGTGTTGGAACCCTGGTTTCGATAATGACATTGTATGAATCATGATTAAGACAGAATGCACATATATCTCAATCAAAACTCATCTGTGTCAGTCAGCACCAAGGTCGATGCACGTTTATGTTTATGCATACATATAGGTTAGTGCACGCCTCTGAAGAAATGCACACAATGTCGGTGCAGTCTTTATGGAATACATATGTAATCGGTGCATATTTTACCTTAAGTATATTAAGGTCAGTGCACGCCTTTGAAGTAATGAACACAAGGCCGGTGCATTTTTGTTTGTAGAATGCATATGTAGTCGGTGCACGATTTTGCCTTACACATATAAAAAACGGTGCATATGCATGCATATGGAAGAATAAGGTTGGTGCACGTTTTTGTATTCTCCTAATAAGGTCGGTGCAATCTTCGCTTCTCTGCACATATAGTCAGTGCACATCCTGCGTGATTTTGCCTCGAGCATGTAGAAGTCAGTGCATACTCTATATTGGGTAGAACAAGTCGGTGCATTCTCTGCCTTGTGCCAAATAGGTCCGTGCATGTTTTACCTTAAGCGTATAATGGTCAGTGCAACTTCTGCAACAAGCTTATATAGGTCGGTGCATTTTTGTTGCTGCACGCATGTTAAGGGTCGGTGCACGTTTGTGTCTCATGCATACAAAAGTCGGTGCACTCCTGATAACTGAATGCATAATCGGTGCATATCTATGTAGAAACACATAGAAGGTCGATGCACGCTTTATCATACGCATACAGAAGTCAGTGCACATTTTGCATCTTTCATATTAGGGTCGATGCATGTTTCATCTTACGCATGAAAGGGTCGGTGCACATCTTTGCCTTATGCATATAAAGGCTAATGGACGTCTGTCTAGTGCATGTAAAAGGTCTATGGGTTCAAGTCTATGCATGTCTCTAGTCGGTGCACAATTCGTCTCATTCATATAATCAGCATGTGCATATGGATGTCCTTATGAACTCCTCCAGCTCACAAAGTGTTCGACTAAATGCCTCTATTCTGATTGGCATGCTCAAGTCAATGCGGACCCAATCTTAACTTACCAGCACGTGACCCAAGGCTAGTCTGGACTAGAGACTTAGCCACGTGGAAAGCACTTCTTCAGATCGAACACGTGGACTTCAATCAGCGTACTTTTGCCGGAGTTCTTGGGCGGGAAACATGTGTTCCACGCGCCCAATCTTTCGCGGCATATATATTAAGGCCAGATTCCTCATATCGAGATAAGAAAAAAACACAAGAAAAAGGGGGATCTGAGAAGCTATTCTAAAAGAGGAAGAAGAGTGAACGAGAAGGAAAGAGAGTGAGAGCTTGCTCCGAAAAGAAAGCAGAGTACCGTCAAGAAGAAGAAGATCTGAAGATTTGTTCCAATGTGTCATTTGGATCAGATCCAAGGCACAGCGCTCCTGTGTGAGCATTTCGATTTATTTTCACTATCAGTTTTCCGATGCTGAATCTTTTGGTTTTCCGTTTTCATTTTTCATACTTCCTGTAAGCTGTGTATTAGTGGAGGCTAAGCTGTAAGGCTCAGTGGATCAAGCTGTTAGGCAGCGGTGACTAAGCTGTAATGCCCAGCGGATCAAGCTGTTAGGCAGTGGTCAAGTAAGCTGTGAGGCTCAGCTGTTGTTGGCAAGCTGTGAGGCCCAGCCATTCAAGATGTCTGGCAGCGGAATCCACACTATGGTTGGAGTGTGGGGTGGATGTAGGTCCTAAGGACTGAACCACCTAAAAAGCTTTTGTGCGCTGTGGTTTGCTTGTTGAATCGTCAACCGTTAGATGTATGCTAGGGTCGTTTCTTTCTACGGTTCTATCTGAGAGGATTTTGTGTACACGCATGTTTGATTAGGCTTTGTCAACGGCATAGACTTACTTGGGAGTCTGCATTTTGCAGTTCTTCTGTTTGATCTAGTGCTTCATTGGCTCTCATATTCAGCAGAGCTTAACTGACTTTAATTCCGCATAAGTTTAAAGTCTTCAGTTTAAGTTTTAAACTGATCAAGTTTTTAGAAGGGGATTCATTCACCCCCCCCCCTTTGAATCCTTGTTGCACCATTGTCATCCAAACACTTGGTATCAGAGCGGGAATCTGTAACAGAAGGTCCAACGACCTGCAAATTAGATCCTATCTCATTTTTGGTGCAAGCTGCTTTCATCTCGTTCATTATTGTCTTCGATCTGATTTGTATTTGTCTGCAATGGCTGAAATTCCTCAGTTTACTGGTTTTGAGTTTTATGGCTGGTTTGGAAATTTTAGAGACTACGTTATTTCTGTTGATCCTAATTTGTGGATACTTATTGCACTTAGTCCATATGACATTCCACAGGATAAATCCCAATGGAACGCTTCAGATAGACTGGAGTTTTCTGAGAATCAAAAGGCCCTGGAACTAACGAGAAGGGCGATAAATGCTGACCAGATTCTGTTCATTTCTGAGTGCAGGAGTGCTACTGAAATCATCAACATGATAGCAGTCAGTAAATGTGAAGATGAAGTGAAGTGCCTCATGGCCGGATACCACAGCAGTGATCAGATGGAAGATTCATCTTCACAGGTAAATTTTGAAACTGATAATTTTAGTTTTGAAGATCTTGTTGTATTGCATGAACATTTGATTGAAAAATATGAGAAAGTAAAGTCTGAAAAGAAAAGGCTAAGAAGAGAAATGATCTCTGAAATTACATGTTTAAAAGGAGAGAATGAGAACCTAAAATCAGACATGAAAAAGAAACTGAAACATGTTAACCATGCTGAAAATGAAGAACTGAAAGCTGAAAAACCATGTAATGAATGTATTTTCTTGAAAGAATTAATTGAAGATCTTGACTCTTATGATAACATGCAGAAGAGTCTAATCATGTCTTTAAAAGAAGAAAATGAGCTATTACTTGAAAAGAAAAAGGAAGTTGATCAATATGAAGATAAACTGTTGGAAGAAAATGACCATCTGAAAGAACAGAATAAGAAGTTAATGGTATTGAACGTTGTTATGTCAGAAAAATGGCTAGCTATGGAAAAAGGAAAATCTGTCTTGAAAGAAAATGAAGCTAACTGTGAAACAATGCTAAAACGGGATATAGATAAACTCCAAAGTTTGAATGATGCTCTGCATCATCAAGTAATCTCATGTGAAAATGACATTGCGAGCTATGAGATTAGCATTGCTTCTTTGCAAAGTGAGATTGAAGATCTAAAAAATTCTTTGACAAAATTTGTTAAAGGGAAAGGTAATTTGAATAAACTTCTTGGCTCGAATGTAAATTTTCAGAAAGAGGGTTTGGACTATTGATGAGTGTGCATTTATACATATTAATTTATGATATACACACTTTTTATGAGCTTAAAGATTAATAAATATATACTTATCACACTTAATCATGATTTTAGATCAAAATATGTAGTTTCATCCAATTAATCAAAATTTGATAAATAAATTTCTTATTTTACAGGTACTCGGAAGAGGAAGGTGGCAATAAAGAAAATGCATATATTTATATATATATCATATATATATCTCGCATATATATAACATATATGTATATATATTTATATATAGCATATGTATATACATATATATATATATATGTATATATATATATATATATCATCTATATATATATATATATATATATATATATATATATATATATATATATATATATATATACATATAGTATGCAGGTGGAAAAGGAAGTAGCTTTGGGCTTTCACGTAAGGCACCTTCCTCGTGCTGAGGTCATGCACAGGGAGAGCACAAGGGCTTCATAAACAAATGCACAAGCTTCAAACAAAGGCATCACGTGGTGGCTGCATGCAGCCAAGGCGGACGTGGGGCGGCCTCCACACGAACAGGGCTGCACGCCTTCGCGAACGTGGGGCTTCACAAGGCAGGAAAGTCTTCAACGTGATTGGCCGGCCATACAATGCAAGTGGAGGGCCAATGCATGCAACACGTGGGCCATCTTCACAGTGCACTAAGGCCTCTCTTCACACATGGCGGGGTCCGCAGGGTGCCAAGCCGCAGGCTGGCCAGGTCGTGGCCAACGTGGCCTTCTCACGTAGCAAATGGCAATCAACGGGCCAAGGCTTCTTCACGTCACCATGCATGCAGGCGAAGGGGCAATTGGCGGCTTCGAATGGTCCACTTGGCCATAGTTCACACGAAGGGCCTCAACGGCAGAAGCTTTGCGGTGTTTAAATGGTTGGCGGATTCCACGAGCGGCTGGTGGCGTGGCCATTTCGATCAAGGCAAGTGTGGGGCCTTCACACGGACGAGATGGCAAGGTGGGCGCTGGGCGAGCTGTCTTCAGCAGTCAAAGGCGAGGTGCTCCACGCAGCCAGCGGCGGTTCGTGCATGAGGCCAAGTCTTCGGGTGGCTTCAGCAGAAGCGGGAGACGGGTCCATGCATGCAAAGTGGTCTTCACGCGGGCTTGGGCATAGCATATAGCAGAGGTCGACAGAAGTCTTGGGCGGCCAACCGCGGGCGGCATCTTTACGTGGAGAGAGGAAAGAAGAGATGCGATGGAGAATAAAAAAAAGAGAGAGAGAAAGAGAGAGCTTTTCAAAGAAAATGGGCTTGGGTATTCACATTGCAGAGGATTAACTTTGGAGCCTATATAAGGAGGGCATAGGGAGTGGAGTTCCTCTCTCTCCCCCTCTCTATTTTTTAGATGCACTCACGTAGTTAGGCTCTCTTCCCATCTCCTCTCTCTCACCTAGATAGCTTTCCCCGCTTCTTACATAGATAGCTTCTTCTATCTCCCCCTCTCTATTTTTTAGATGCACTCACGTAGTTAGGCTCTCTTCCCCTCTCCTCTCTCTCACTTAGATAGCTTTCCCCACTTCTTACGTAGATAGCTTCTTCTATCTCCCCATCTCTTGTTCCTTTCATTTATTGTAATTTGTTTTATCATTGTTGTTGTAATTTTCATGCACTTAATTCTAGTGGTGTTATTCTTCATTTTTATGTTGTACAATCTCTCCTTCCATCTCTCTAATCTCTTCCTAAATTCTTTATCCTTCACCCTCTAAACTTCTTCCAAAGACGGTCAAGAGAATCGGTTCCGATCCGGTCGAGTGTACGCAGCCGTTCCCGATGACTCGTAAATCAAAGGCTCAAGGAGACGACGCCGTTATCACACCACGGCTGCAAATCTATCCTACTTCTTCTATTTTATTTCGTATTTATTTTTCTTCTCTTTATTTCCAACTAGATTTATTCCATGTCCTTTAAATTATGAAAATCAAACACAAACATTCATCTATTTTTGCTTTAAAAGAAAAATCAAAGTTTTCAATCTCAACATTCCTCTCTGTGGATTCGACCCATGCTCACCAATGTATTACATTTAATTTGGATTATATTGTGAGTTCGGTATTTATTTTTGATTGATTGCCGCAGGTTTTCACGACGAATATTTCAGCGACATCAATTTTTGGCGCCGTTGTCGGGGAGGTTAGTATGAGTTGAAAATTTTATTTTTCTTTTGTATATATTTATTAAAAAAATTGATATTTATCTTCCCTTTTTACATCTCCTTAAAAAAAAATCATCAACAAAAATCAAAAAAAAAAATAAAGGACAAGGGATCGCGTTCCAAGTAAGTATCTCAACCCTCCCTCTTGTGATTTAATTTATTTTCTGTATTTTGTTATCTTTTATATTTAGATAATCAAAAAAAAGTGTGTTGGCTAGGTAGCTTTTCATTAACTAAAAAAAATACTTGCATAAAAAAATAAATAAAATTTTCATTCCAAGAATAGAAACCATACGTCATGTTTTATGTCATGCATCATGTAGGTTGCATTAATTTTGTTTCATATTTATGTTTTAGAAAAATAATTGTTCATGCATTTGCATCGTAAATCCCTTGTTTGAACCTGTCTGTTGCATCTCATTCTTCAAAACACTCTAAGGGCAATACCCCTAAATAACATAAGGTGGGGATTTCATCACCCTTCCTTAGCCCACAAATCAGATTTTCCTTACATCTTTGCATGACCTAAACCTTAAATAAAAGTCAGTAGACATTGGCCCTAGAGTCACACTGTGCTTTTAGTATGATTTGAGTTTACCCTCTTGTGGAAACCGGTGCTTAAGGTAAGACGGTCAGACGGCAAACACCTTAAGCGGGCTAGTGGTTTGACATAATTAGGTCCCTACGAAAGTAAGGGGAGCCTCCCACAACCCCACCCCTTACCTGACCGGTGGAAATATTGAGGGTGAATTTAAGTTGTACTTTAGTCATTTTGTGAAATTACATTTGTAGGTCTAAGTCACATCTAGGTCATTAGGTAATTTGTGTTAACTTATTTGTGTTTGCATAAAAAAAATAAAAAATAAAAATAAAAATAAAAATAAAAAATCGCATCTTCTCTCTCTTCGTCTTAGTGGTATTTTAAAATAAAAATTAAAAAATCAAACCAAAAAAATAATAATTATGGTTTTCTAATCTAAAAAAGAAAAAAAGAAATTAAAAAAATACATGGAAGGTTTCTAATTTTTTTAAAAAAAACTCAAAAAAATCCAAAATAAACAAATAAATAAATAAACAAATAAATAAAAATCAAAAAAGAATAAAATAAAAAAGGAGATCAATAAAGGGCAAATAAAATTGAAAAATTTTAAAAAAAAATTTAAAAAATTTAAAAAAATCGTTCTGGGATCTAACCTATTTTTCATGGCCATCAATCTTAGATGGAAACCCACGCCTATGAAGGAACATTTTTTCCTTCTACTTATAAATCCTCAACCTGTATTCAACTCCCTGACATTCTCGTGGATCAGTATGAGATTCGCCCTAGTCTCATCCAGATGCTCCCATCTTTTTATGGGATTCTCAATGAAAATCTTTATAGGCATCTAGATAATTTTATAGCAGTTTACTCCATGATCAAATCCGAAATTTTAGTGATGATGCCCTTAAGTTGATCTTATTTTCATTCTCATTGAAAGATAAAGTAAAATATTGGTTAAGGAGTTTTGGAAAGACTATCAGGACTTGGGAAGATATGCAGTTGGAATTTTTGAAAAAAAAAATTACCCCATAGTCCAGACCAACATGATGAGAAGGGCGATTATAGGATTTACTCAACGTCCGGGAGAGCAAATTCATGAATCTTGGGAGAGATTGAAGGATCTAGTAAGTCAATGTCCACACCATGGGTTACCCAAATGGCAAATTATGTTTATATTTTATGAGGGGTTATCTAATCATGATAGGTAAATGGTGGACACATATTGCGGAGGGGTATTTCTGAACACAGGTGAAGATGAGGCTTATACTCTGTTTGAAATTTTGAGTGAAAATTCGATGAATTATATCTCCATCTCATCTCATACTCAATCTGTAGGATCTTTCAAAGAGGCTGACAATCCACTCCACACTTTCAAGGAAACATGTGAGTGCTGTGCCAGTCTCACTCACCATGTGAGTGAATGTCCTACTATCGCCCGACTCCCATCAGTCATCCAAGCACAGGTCCAAAAAGCTCTAGGCTTCTCTCCGCGTCAGTGTGATACCCTTTTAGATGATTATAATCCTGGCTGGAGCAATCACCCAAATTTATCTTGAATGGACCACACAATCCAAGCCCATTTGTCTAACCTTTCACCCCAAGAAGGCCACGAGCGGCCCATGTGTCATCAACTTCAGCCCACCACATCTCACCCAAACTACCAAAGTAATATTAATACTAAGGGTGATTCACCGGGCCACTACTTTGAACCTCAAATCGTGTACTCTCAGTCTACTTACCATGGCCCTTCTTCAATATTCAACCAACCCCCTCAATATGTGAATGATGATGATGATGATCTTCTGCCTGTCATTTTGGCTCAAGATATCCATAGTGAAAATAAGGGGGAGCACACCAACAATACCATAATGAAGGAAGGGGAAGAATTAGGGGGTGAATTGAAGGATAAAAATGATCACATTGATATCATCACCTCATTCTATGAATGTTTTGAGATTGAGAATATCACTATGAAGATTAGTGGCCCAAATAACTCAATTGAGGATTTACATAAAGGAGAGGATTACTTTGTGATTAATAATCATGTTGATTTAATGAAAATAAATTCTGAATATCCTCCTCCATTTGAAGAACATGATGATGGGGCCTTGTTCGAAAAGTTTACATTTCATCTATCCACCCCAGTCTTGAAAATTTTGATTGATAATCTTCAGTTGAGTGATGAGTGTGATGAAGGGGTCCTAATAGAGTAATTCACATTTGATTTGACCTATGATGTAAGGGCCGAGCTGTAAGTATTTACATTTGATCTTCCCACCTCATTATTGGAACATTTGATTGATAATCTTCAATTGAGTGCTGAGTGTGTTGAAGGGGTCTTATTTGAGAAATTCACATTTGATCTGACCCCTGAGCCCTATCCAATGACGTCTGCATCTGTGGATGAGTTAGATCCTGGGCTCACGCTTCCTTCCAATATGATTCCTGTGACAGTACAGCCTCTCCAATATGACATTCTAGGACCTGAGGGGGATGTGCCATCAATATTCACCTTTGATTTGACTTCCCCTCAGGATGACAAGTTGATCAACGCCCTTAATGCTCATGAGACTATTAATGAGAGGAATGTGGCTAATAGTGACAATCTTATTCATATGCCACCAGTGCCTGACCAAGTTCCAGTGGAGGAAGTAGTCACTAAAGGGTCAGTCAGGAGAGACGATACAGGTGAAGGGGACCAATGGATTGATATTGTGTAAGGGTTCCACCTCGATCTTGACAAATTATTGGCCATTGATCATTTCTGGATCCCTAAAGATGAAAACTGGCTCACACACATGGTTAACGTTAAAATTAATAATGTGCGAGACCCACATATTTCTGGCCCCAATCCGTACATGCTTACTCGTCTTTCAATGGTCTGAGGGCTGGAATTTGAAGGAAGACAAGATCACATGGTGGCTCATTCTGAATGCCACCCGTTGGTTAGTGATCTACCTTGAGTTTGGCTGAAGACGTAAAACTTAGCGCTTCTTGGGAGGCAACCCAACATTTTAGTGATTTCTGTGTGCTAATAAATGGCTTCTTGGGCGGCCACCCAAGTGTTTCTTATGTTTTCGTTCTTATTTTGCAGGTGTGAATAACGGATAAGTTGGGGGGAGAGAGAAGATTGCTTGCTCCTATGCCTCTCCTTTAACGCCCAAGTACCACCTTTGGTCAACAAGGATGCCCGTCAAAGTTCACTTCCGTCAGGTTGTACCGTCCCTTCACAACTTTCATGTCTACATTGTTCATTATTCTATATTGTTCATGCCATTGAGGACAATATCATTTAAGTTGGGGGAACAAAAATCATGTTGCACATATTGCATTCATATACAAATACAACCTCATTTTTTAAACCTCATTTTTCAAAAAAATTGAAAAATAAATAAAATTAAAAAATAAACAAAATAAAATCCATTTTGAGTTTCATGATTCATACTTCCATTGAAAGTAATTCTGGAATATAAATGACTAACTAAGGATGATGGAAAATTTATCTAATCTAGCCATGGAAAACTGATCTAAGAATCTCTTTAAAGTTCATGTGCACTTTAGCAAAATGAAAATCACTTTGCACGCTAATGAAACAAGTAGGGCAAACCTTCTGCTATTTTAGGTGTGTTGTCTGATATTCAACACTTCTTCAACAAGAGATCTTTTATAAAGCTTTCTGCCAAGTTATCTATCAAACTTAGTGCAAAAGCACAATTGAAAAGAAATCGAGAAAAAGGCACCATGAAAAATGCCCCGAATCTGAGTAACGGGGCATACTTCACATAAGACGTGTTGAGGTTCGTGTCAAAAGGAAAAGGGAACCTTGATCTGCGAAATCGGGCCTGCTTCTCCTAAGGCAAGAGTCGAGGTTCGTGTTAAACAGTGAAGGGTAGTGCAGCATCATGTGTGTAGAAAAATAAAAAGATCCCTAAGTGACAAAGTAATAAGGCAGACAAAGGCTAATATTCTTAATACTCTGATTAAGAAGTGCAGGGTTAAAAGACACTTGTTCGGAATAGCAAATGGGGGACGCAATTATCTTCGCTGTGGACTTAGCATTTCACATGCACAAGTGCTACTGAATTTTGATTAGAATTATTGATCATGTACTCTAATTTTCAAATCTAAGGCTAGTATGTGTTAATGCTTCCAGATTCCTAATCTTTAGTTAATTCTGTGAAAGAAAAGCTGGATATGAGAGTGTGGACTTTGTAAACTCTTGTTGGTCATAAATCTTTAATTGTTTGCATTGCTAAGGGACTAGCAATGAGTAAGTTGGGAGGTGTGATGAGTGTGCATTTATACATATTAATTTATGATTTACACACTTTTTATGAGCTTAAATATTAATAAATATACACTTATCACACTTAATCATGATTTTAGATCAAAATATGTAGTTTCATCCAATTAATCAAAATTTGATAAATAAATTTCTTATTTTACAGGTACTCGAAAGAGGAAGATGGCAATAAAGAAAATGCATATATTTATATATATAGCATATATATATCTCGCATATATATAACATATATGTATATATATTTATATATAGCATATGTATATACATATATATATACATATATATATATCATCTATATATATATATACATATAGTATGCAGGTGGAAAAGGAAGTAGCTTTGGGCTTTCACGTAAGGCACCTTCCTCACACTGAGGTCATGCACAGGGAGAGCACAAGGGCTTCATAAACAAATGCACAAGCTTCAAACAAAGGCATCACGTGGTGGCTGCATCCAGCCAAGGCGGACGTGGGGCGGCCTCCACACGAACAGGGTTCCACGCCTTCACGAACGTGGGGCTTCACAAGGCAGGAAAGTCTTCAACGTGATTGGCCGGCCATACAATGCAAGTGGAGGGCCAATGCAGGCAACACGTGGGCCATCTTCACAGCGCACTAAGGCCTCTCTTCACACATGGCGGGGTCCACAGGGTGCCAAGCGGCAGGCTGGCCAGTTCGTGGCCAGCGTGGCCTTCTCACGCAGCAAATGGCAGTCAACGGGCCAAGGCTTCTTCACGTCAGCCTTGCATGCAGGCGAAGGGGCAATTGGCGGCTTCAAATGGTCCACTTGGCCATAGTTCACACGAAGGGCCTCAACGGCAAAAGCTTTGCGGCGTTTAAATGGTTGGCGGATTCCACGAGCGGCTGGTGGCGTGGCCATTTCGACCAAGGCAGGCGAGGGGCCTTCACACGGACGAGATGGCAAGGTGGACGCTGGGCGCAGCTGTCTTCAGCAGTCAAAGGCGAGGTGCTCCATGCGGCCAGCAGCGGTTCGTGCATGAGGCCAAGTCTTCGGGTGGCTTCAGTAGAAGCGGGAGGCGGGTCCATGCATGCAAAGTGGTCTTCACTCGGGCTCTGGCACAGCATATAGCAGAGGTCGGCAGAAGTCTTGGGCGGCCAACCGCCCAAGGCGGCTTCACACGGAGCATTCAACAAGGGCGGCATCTTTACGTGTAGAGAGGAAAGAAGAGATGCGATAGAGAATAAAAAAAAGAGAGAGAGAGAAAGAGAGAGCTTTTCAAAGAAAATGGGCTTGGGTATTCACATTGCAGAGGGTTAACTTTGGAGCCTATATAAGGAGGGCATGGGCAGTGGAGTTCCTCTCTCTCCCCCTCTCTGTTTTTTAGATGCACTCACGTAGTTAGGCTCTCTTCCCCTCTCCTCTCTCTCACTTAGATAGCTTTCCCCACTTCTTACGTAGATAGCTTCTTCTATCTCCCCATCTCTATTTTTTAGATGCACTCATGTAGTTAGGCTCTCTTCCCCTCTCCTCTCTCTCACTTAGATAGCTTTCCCCACTTCTTACGTAGATAGCTTCTTCTATCTCCCCATCTCTTGTTCCTTTCATTTATTGTAATTTGTTTTATCATTGTTGTTGTAATTTTCATGCACTTAATTCTAGTGGTGTTATTCTTCATTTTTATGTTGTACAATCTCTCCTTCCATCTCTCTAATCTCTTCCTAAATTCTTTATCCTTCACCCTCTAAACTTCTTCCAAAGACGGTCAAGAGAATCGGTTCCGATCCGGTCGAGTGTACGCAGCCGTTCCCAACGACTCGTAAATCAAAGGCTCGAGGAGACGACGTCGTTATCACACCACGGCCGTAAATCTATCCCACTTCGTTTATTTTATTTCACATTTAATTTCCTTGTTTTTATTTCCAACTAGATTTATTCCATGTCCTTTAAATTATGAAAATCAAACACAAACATTCATCTATTTTTGCTTTAAAAGAAAAATCAAAGTTTTCAATCTCAACATTCCTCTCTGTGGATTCGACCCGTGCTCACCAATGTATTACAGTTAATTTAGATTATATTGTGAGTTCAGTATTTATTTTTGATTGATTGTCGCATGTTTTAACGACGAACATTTCGGTGACATCAGCTATAGTCCAGTTAATAAGAAAGTTAATGGCAAGAAGAATTCAACTGTGTTCGTAAAAAGCTCAGAACAAGAAAAACCCTCTGGTTCAACTGTTTTTCATTTTACTGTTCATAAATCAGAAAACTCAATTAAAAATCTGAAAAAGGTTGAAAAACAGAAAAAAAAGAACAATGTTTCTTCTGTGAATGCTCTTGATACTACTGGACATATCATGAACAAACATGTCACCAAATTGCATGCTTGTCACTACTGTGGTAAGAAAGGACATGTTATGGATGATTACATTGTTTTGAGAAATGATGAGTTAGATGCATGTAAACATGTAAATGCAATTAAAAACAAACATGTGAAAAGACCTGTTAGAAATGTTTCTGATGCATGCTTTTATTGTAGAAAAAGAGGCCATTATATGCATAACTATAATTTAATGAAACAAGAAAATCAAACTTTTAAAAAAATTCATGCTCAAAATAGTTATGTTAATAAGCATGCTAGAAAATCTGAAACTCAGAAGGTTATATGTTTTAAATGCGAAAAGTTTGGGCATGTAATATCTGATTGTTGGTTTGTGAAATACAATGTGATTTATTCTGCTCACAAGAAACATTCTGCATTTAGGAGAGTTCATGATTATGTCTTCATGCATAAACTTCCCATATGCAATAATTGTGGAAAACTAGGCCACATTACTTCTAAATGCTCTTGGATGAGTGATTGGAATAATTGGAGAGCACCAATGTGGGGTGCCACTAATCCTGCTGGACCCAAGAACTCTTGGTCTCCAAGATATTTCAAATAACTTTTGGATGCAGGTGTGCTCCTGTGGATAAAATAAAACAGGGGTTCAATAAAATCAGGGCACAAAGGTTAGTTAAATCCCACTTCTCAATTCTTTTCATTGAAATTGTCTGAATAATGATCTCTGTGGAATGTTGCATGCTTGATTGGAATAAATTGATGATTGATGCCATCTTGTTATGAGTAATACATGCTCATAATCTGATTCATGTAAATTCCATGTGAGATTTTTTTTTGTTCATGAGTAAATGCATAGGTCTGCATGACTTCTTGGTATATCAAATGGAAGTTGGGAGAATGATAGATGTCTTCTGTCTGGAAACCCACGCCATATGTAGAGGATAGACCTCCGCCAAGTACCAAGAGTCCAAAACACTGCATGTAGCTTAAAACACTACATTTAGTTGTTGCATCTCTGTGTACATTAAGAAAAATGAGTGATGTTTGGTTGAAATATCTGCACACTTTGAGGGGGAGCTGAGCTGATCAGAGACTGTGTGTATAATATTTTGGGGCTGAACTGTCTGTTGGTTATTGCTGCATTGCTGCTTTGATAGTGGGCTAAATGTGTCTGATGAGTAGTGAAGCGCTGCTATTGAGATATTGTTTTTGGAATTAGTTTATGTCAGATCTAAGATAACAAGTCTTTTGGAAACACTGACTTTTCTACAAGCTGAGGGTTGAGAACTGGATCATATAGAAGGCAGTTAGTCTGTTGCTAGAGCTTTAAGGCTAAATCTTTGGATGTCTGCAAATTGGTCCTTAGTCTTAACCATTGCTCTTGTGTGGCCTTCATTCATATCTCATTGCTCATCTTCTCTTTGACTTATCTACTTCCATGTTCTCATCTATTCTTCATAATAAATTCATAGACTATGTGATTCAGGGGGAGTATAATATGAAATTTGTTACCTTTACTAATCTTCGATAGTTAAACTACTAAGATAACTTTGAACTAAGAACAAAATTGCTGGTCTTAACTGAAATGTGATTTTCTGTGTATGAAGATTAAATCTTATCTTAAAATACTCCCAATTACCCTTTAATGACTCTTCAATGGTCTTAAAACAGTCTAAATTGGAACTGCTCAGAAGGTAGTCTAAAAATCTGAAAGTCATTAGTAATAAGTCTATCTGATAGAAAATCTGGTGTTTATATGGTCCTTAAGCCAAGTTTT
Organism: Amorphophallus konjac; assembly: GCA_022559845.1. Classification (NCBI taxonomy): domain Eukaryota; kingdom Viridiplantae; phylum Streptophyta; class Magnoliopsida; order Alismatales; family Araceae; genus Amorphophallus; species Amorphophallus konjac. The sequence continues at coordinate 160,170,830 of CM040121.1, forward strand.
AAGAAAATTCTGTTAAAAGACCAGGGAATACACCATTAAATGAAAAATGAAATAGGCAGAGCACTGGCATAGCATTTGAGAAACTGACCATCTGTTTCAAAGAAATTCAGAGGTCAAGTCATGATAATAAATGCTATCTCTGTTCAAAATATGAAGCATAAAGGTAAACTGCACTGAGTAACCAGGGATTCTGGTGTTTAGTCAACATGTCTCCTTGAGTAAAAAAGGTGCGGTAATACTGGAATGCTCAATCAAAAATTAAAAAGATCAATGAAAAATATGGTTGACTCTCGGGTCTTTTCAGTAAACCAAAACTATTTTAAGTTCAATATAAAATAGATTTTCCAATCAGTTTTGGCTAGTGAAAATGACTAGTAAGATTAATGATTTCTCTATTTGGGCAGTGTCCTTGATAAAACTGGTTTATTTCCATTGACTTTGCTTCATAGGAATAATTTGTGAAGATTCATATTATAAGATATAATCCCATATGCTGGAAATTGCATAACTGCGTAGAAATGTATTTTCTTTTAAGTAAAGGGTAGTCTGGGTATTAACTGTTGAAATTGGTAAAGTCGACAGTATTTCATATAAAATACCCAACCCTACTTGCATTGTCTTTCATACCCTGTTCATTCAAGTCGAAGCCTCCTCCCGCATTTACGATTCCTTCATCCTGTGTGAGCATTTCGATTTATTTTCACTGTCAGTTTTTCGATGCTGAATCTTTTAGTTTTCCATTTTCATTTTTCATACTTCCTGTAAGCTATGTATCAGCGGAGGCTAAGCTGTAAGGCTCAATGGATCAAGCTGTTAGGCAGCGGTGGCTAAGCTGTAATGCCCAGCGGATCAAGCTGTTAGGCAACGGTCAAGCAAGCTGTGAGGCTCAGCTGTTGTTGGCAAGCTGTGAGGTCCAGCCGTTCAAGCTGTCTGGCAGCGGAATCCACACTCTGGTTGGAGTGTGGGGTGGATGTAGGTCCTGAGGACTGAACCACCTAAAAAGCTTTTGTGCACTATGGTTTGTTTGTTGAATCGTCAATTGTTAGATGTATGCTAGGCTCGCTTCTATCTACGGTTCTATTTGAGAGAATTTTGTGTACACGCATGTTTGCTTGGGTTTTGTCAACGGCATAAACTTACTTGGGAGTCTGCATTTTACAGTTCTTCTGTTTGATCTAGTGCTTCATTGGCTCTCATATTCAGCATAGTTTAACTGACTTTAATTCCGCATAAGTTTAAAGTCTTCAGTTTAAATTTTAAACTGATCAAGTTTTTAGAAGGGGATTCATTCACCCCCCCCCCTTTGAATCCTTGTTGCACCATTGTCATCCTAACAATCTGTAGGGGAGGCTGGGTAGTTCATGCCTTAAAGGTGTCCGGGAAAATTCCCGAACCCTTATCCTCTAATATTTTGATGGGAAACTGTCTGGGTACAACATCCTTGAACCGTCCTTTACATCTCAGGCCATTGAGCACGCTCCGCCACTATCTTACTAGCTGTCTAATTCCTACAAAATAATTTCAAGAGTTATTTATTTATTTATTTTTGAATTTATACAGGTTTTAGCACTTAACCTACGGCTATACCAAATCTCACCAGATAATAATAAGGAACGACTAGATTATAGGACCTAATACTTATGGCAACCTATACCTATGGCCAAAAACTTAGGACCTGTTTGATAGCGGGTTAGGGTGGGGGAGCGGATGAGAGACAGTCGATGGACCCCACCGCTGTCCTCACACACATGGAGCCTAACTGGGGTCGATTAGTGCAACCGACCCCAGGGGTCGCTTGGGCTAACCCTGTCCGCTTAGCAAAGCGGCCCTTAGGGTTTTAACAAAACTTGGTTATGATACCACTTCTGTCACGCCCCGAGCGCAACAACGAAAGGAACTTGGAATGTGATAGCTATCAGTCAGAGCACTACGAGATGACAACCTCAAAAGACAAGACTAGATTTGGAAAAAATAAAATTTTATTAATAATCAAATTCACTATTACAACTCTTAATGACTCAAATTACAAATTCTAAACTCAAAGTAAAAGGATACAATTACAAGACTCTCAACTTCTAATCTAAACTCAAGAAAATAGAAAAGACTTGGGATGATCTAATACTTCATGAGCACTCGATCACTCTTGTCCTTCCCTATCAGAATGAGTTTCGTTTTCATTATTATCTAAAAAATATTAAATAGACACTGAATGAGTAAAAAGCTCAGTAGAAATTACATCTCTTTGATCAGACAAATATAAGTAATTAACACTTTAACAATTTACAGAAATGTTATATGACGCAATGGTACAAACCACGAATCAAATCCATGAGATGATCAGACAAAACTAGAAGGCAAAATAGAAGTTCAAATGTCATGGAGATCAATATAAAAAGATCCATGAGTCAATAATAAGATAGCTATGTATATCAGGGAATAATGATACCAATGAACATAACTATAGAATTGGCCAATCAATAGTAGAATTCTAAGAATATAATTTACCCTTTTGGGCCAAGAATATAAGTATCAGTCAATCATATCAATCATGCAACAAGAATAATATCCAGTTCAATAATATCACATGCAATTGTATTATCTGGATCAATCTTGATATCAGTTTTAGTGCAATGACACACCATAATATATCTCATAAGCCTAGTATAAATTGGACATTCCATCCGAATTAACATTGATTGTCAAGCAGACCTAAAGCCCCTAATAGTCATTAGACAATTTCATATAACGGTCATGGCCAAGTGGAATCAAGGAAGTTATGTTCCAGAAATGACAATAATAAGCACTATTAAGTGCAAGGACTATGGTAGAAAAATATCAATTGAATGGAGACCAAGTACAGAGCTTTAGGATATCAAGAAATTTCTGATTTTCGGAGATAACCAGAAAGGTACAATCATATAAGGATGATAACCAAGCTAATATATGGGTCAAAACACATTAAAATAGTCAATCTCAGACTTGTAGAACTTTGTTAAAACACGGTCAAAAGTACGGGCACATTTCATGAAAACTAGGGTTGAACACGGTTGGAGTCATTCGCACGTTCAGACAGGACATGATCAGAATGAGGGCCGCAATAAAATCGCGTCCAGTCAGCATGATGTGTTCCAAAATTGGCATCTAGTCATCTAGACGCGGTTTCCAATGGTCAAAAGGGCTATTGAAATGCGGTTAATCAGGCCATCGCTTTCAGGAAGAGAAAACTTGAATGCGGTCTCTGGGTACGTCGCGTTCAGAACAGACTGAACATAACCAAACAGAACCTTATTCCGTGGTTCCAAAGGGCAATCGAGGCCAGTAAGACAAGATTCTATGTGTTTCCAAGATTTTTATGGTACAACCTGCTCAGTGTCCATGTGAGAATTCATGACTCACGGAGTCTTACAGAGGTCTTAGTGAAGATGTTCTAGTTCAATAGAAGGCAGAAGGAATATCCAACGGAGGGTTCTAACTTCACCAAGAATTAGGCTACGCGATGAAAACTAGAAATCAAAATAAGTCGGTAGATATATGTTATCGGAGTGACACGATCTTTAAGATAAAGTAACAATTAAACCATAGTATATCAAACGTCGGTCTTAAAATAATTTTAAAAAATTTAAACAGACGCTTGCATGGAATAATTTTAATTAAATAGTTAATACCTCATATTTTAGACATGATGAAATAAATTTCTAGAAAGGACATAACATGAAGATAAAATAAGATCATGAGGGGGTTTATAAGATCAAAGAAAGGGAAAATCAGTACAAGAATTAGGGTTAAGTTCATATCGAGATAGACTTAATTACTAATAATTTAGGAAATTTCTAGAGTTAATTTACTGTATAAAAAAATAATTTCTGAAGATGGTGAAATTCACGTCTAATAAAGGGGCGTTGCTTTGTTAACGCAGTTGTCTAGATGGACATGCTCATCAAGAACATGGTCTGGCCAGAAACTGTAATATTAATAGAATAAGAAATTGGTGTCTAGTCAGTTGGGCGTTATTTGTAAAATAGCATCCAGGCCAGTGGACGGGGTTAAGAAAATGACGTCCTGTTGATCGGATGCAGTTTCAAAAGAAATATCAAAAAATTAAAATAAATTCATGATCGCGGTCTATTAGGTGGAGACGTTCAGAACGCGGTCTGTCACGCCCCGAGATATGCAGCGAAAACTAAGTCGGGGGACGTAAACAATCGGCAAATAAAGCCTCAAGCGAGTAATATAATCAGAGCGCTAACATTCACACATAAAAGAGGAATGCACAAGGTCACATACTTAAAACTTCAACTTTATTGAATAATAATGATCATAAGTTTACAAAGACACTTGACATCTTGACATAACGACTCATTAGACTCAATAAAAGAAAATTTACATAACACGATCAACTTCACCACCTATTACAGTGAAGGAACATAATAACAACATGACTCATGACTGTTAACTATCTAGGGCTTCTCTTGACCATCAATTGCTCTCGGACCAATCACTTGATTAGTCCGAATCTGACCTGCTAAAATTTTCTGAAAAAGATTGAAAAAATAGGGAATGAGTACACTTGCCCAGTAGGTATCTTCGTATCAACATGAAGGTAATATTTACGTAGTTAATATTTTAGCTCTAGAAGGTAAGATAAAAGAAATACGATGAAACATGCGATAAAACTAAAGTAATAACATAAGTATCAAGATATAGACCATGGAGATATGAGAGTTCATGTAGAATGAGAGCATGGTCAAGTAAGAATACAACGTGGCCTTTCATTAATGAGAATGTAATAGAACGTAATGAGAATATACTTTTCATAACCTTAAGAGGCTACGCTCTAGAAAGTTATGTAACAAGAATGTACTAGCAAGCATGTAATAGCCTCATGAATTTCAGCCGTTTATAAAAAAAAAGTACTCCCGTCGCAATGCGACACAAGTGTTCATCATACCCCATGGTTTACAGTATGTTTTCGGTCATCCGCTTAGAGGGTTAGCGTCGAGCCCTTGGACACTGTCCGTACCCGCTCTTGTATCTTCACGTTATAAATCAAGCTACTTCCACGAGAAATATAAAGTTTCGACCAATAATGTAAAGTTCAAACAATACGGTCATGATAGCAAACAACAAGGTGAGAATGTACCAAATATGAATCATGATAGTTCAAAGATGAATTAAGAATAATGTCATGCTACGGAAGGAATTCGGTAGCATAACGGTACATTCATTACTTTCTATAGTTCATTAATAACTTATTGTATAAGGTTTGGGTCCCAAATAATCAATAGACCATCTAGGAACGGAGTAGAGTTAACCCTTTTGGTCAAACCACGGGTTAGACACAATCTAGGAATATGCGGTCATGTCTGGACCGTTTCTTTAAGATAGCGGTCTCCAAGAGACCGTTTCTTGGGGATAGCGGTTCGGTCAAGATTGCTACCTGATGGGTCGACATCAGGGATGCTGAAACCAGAATGCCATCGTGCTAGGCCCGCCTACATGAAGTAGCGGTTGCCTGAAGGCTGCAACTAGTCCAGAGTACAAAAATGCCGATAACTCAAGTGCTTTCTAAATCATTGGGCTTTTAGGGTACAACCTGTTAGGTGCAGAGGTCGAGATCTAGAGGGGTGTGAATAGATCCCCTTTTGAAAACTTATGCTCAATTAAAAAAAATCAAACTCTATTTAGACCTCCTCTCGAACACCAAATGTGTAGAGGCAAAAACAGTGCAGAATGTATATATCTGTAGACAGATTCAGTGCAGAATGAAAGCGTCAAACGAAACTGATATCAACCACGTTGTGTGCATCTATCAATCACAATGTCAAACACATTGTGGGCATGCTTATATTGAACAAACAGAACACATTAACGTAATACTAACCCTGTGAATAAGGTAGAGGAAACGGAACACATCACACAAGATCAAATCACAGCACACAAAGAGTTTTTAGGTGGTCCGGACAGACACCCAGTCCGCCTACATCCACCCCTCACCAAACCCAGTGAGGATTTCCGCTGACTCACAGCTTGAATCCGTTGATCCACAGCTTCGGGGAACAAATCCCTACACCCGCTGATCCACAGCTTTGGGGAACAAATCCAAGACTGCTGATCCATAGTTTTGGGGAACAAATTCCAGACCGCTGAGCCTCACAGCTTGTTGACCAGAGGAACAAATACTCACAACGCTGAGCCTCACAGCTTGTTAAAAGTAACTAAGGAAAATGAAGAACAAAAACAAAGACTAGAAGCAATGTAGCTCACAAGGAGTAGAAGTGGCTTGGATCTGATCCAGAGGCCAACCCTCGATCTGGTCTTCAATGAAGCACGGCTGCACTCAAACACTACAACTCTTCTTCTCACGATCTCTCTTTTCCTCTTATTCCGCTCTCTCTCTTTTCTCTTCATCTCTCTTTCTCTTTTCTCTTCAGCTCTTTCTCTTTTCTCTTCTCTTACTGCAGCAGCCTCTTTTTCACGAAGAACACCCCATTTATATAGAATAGGGTTTCCGTGAATGTTCTGGATAAAATAATTCCTTTCATCCCTTTTTCTCATTGGACCATGTGTCAGGAGGGAATATTCTCTATCAGTGGAATGCCAGGTGGCACGTCATACTTTGGATCACGTGCCAGGAACCTTAACTTTGAACTCGGGCATGTGGCAGACACAAGTCACTTGATTTCAGACCAACCAGCTATTTGTCAGACTTAGCCGTATATTATTCACCCTTATCGTCTATTATTCACCCTTAGTCACCTATTTGTTAGCCTTGTTCGTGACAACCGTCGCCTTCTTGTGCCTTAGGCATTTTGTTCATGTTTCACCCCTGTCGACCTATTATTCACTCTTAGTGAATCATTTGTTAGCCTTATTGAGCATTTGTCACCACTCTACATTTGTCACCCTTGTCTTTGGAAGCCGTCGCCACTGCCTTCTTCTTTTTCTTCTTTGTTGTTGATTGCGTTAACGCTATTGAGGCATAGCATCAACGCCACTCCATAACCTTTCTTCATAACAGCTTCTATTCTCACAAGCCAACCTATTTGTCAGAACTACCAATCCATTGTCAGCCATATCAAGGTATTTTACATCCTTAGTAGGCTATTTATCAGACATATTGGCTATTTGTCGCCTTTACCTGCACATTTGTCACACTTAGTCTTCTTATGCTGGCATACCTTGGTTGCATCGACGCAGCTACGTGTTGCGTTAACGCAACTGCTTTAGTTTCCAAGCATTCCAGGCCTGTTGCCCATTTGTCATCCTTACAAAACATTTTTCAGCCTTATCACTAATTTTACACCGTTGGCCATCTATTTGTCACCACTAAACCGTAGCTATTGATCTGACCTTCCTGTCTTGCGGACTTGAACTAGAGTCGACTCCAAGGTCGACTCTAGTCGACTCTTCTTCTTCAAAAACCTTCTTCTTTCAACTGTAAGCTTCGTTTGAACTCTTCTTCACAGATCTTCATCCGTTTGTTGACCTTTGAGCAAATTTGACACTTGAATGCTTCCTTTCTCACCCTTGTGCCTGTGACTTCAAAACACTTTTGCAAATTTGCCACTTGAAAAGACTCATGAACATTGTTAGCATTAAACACTTGATACCAAAACATGCCAAATTATGACTTATGAAACTAGACGTCATCAAAGACATGAAAACTCATAACTGAGTCATAGTTTGTCATCATCAAAATATAGGGACACAACACAACCAGCTTGGCGTCCTACTGGGAATCCCAGGCTCGCGGAGACTTATGGAGGCTTTAAAGCATGATCACCTAGTCCGGCGGAAGGAATATCCAACGAAGAGGATCACAAGTCCAAGGGAGTGTTCCTATCAAGTGTGTGTGTAACTAATAGCATCGTACCAGAATACATGCTATGTACTTAAGAAAGACTTAGAGATGAGAGTGAACCGTGCAGAAACAACGATCAAATCATCAATGTACAAGTTCCATAAGCCATATAAAAAGAGCTTTAATACAAGACTATATAGTTTTGGCATGAAATTAACATAAGATTAAAATAAGTTTCTAAAGCATGGAGGTCATGAAATCTATCGTGATGGATGCACAATATAACCAATAACAGGAATTTAAGGGTATCACTGGGAATAAGACCTAATTATTTAAGCTTAACATATAGTTATAAGACTTGATTTGTAATCTGTTTGGAGTTAACAGAAAGCAGAACACAAAAAGTAGAAGGCGGTCTGATGAGAACCGCTTCTTGAAGTAGCGGTCGATCGAGAACCGCCTCCTGATAGTAGCGGTTCACGAGGAACCGCCTTATGTTTGTAACAGACAGAGGGTAAATGATATATGCAAGGCCTATCCTAGGCAAATAATGCATGAAAACATGTTATATTGAAAGGCAGAACATGATAGAATAGTATTGATGCATGGAGAGTCATGATTTTGGCCAGAGTTATCATCTTTTTCCATTAGATGCAGGGATATGCATGCTATGTAACCTAGTTGCACAGTCCATTAAAAACATGAAATACAATGTGTATAAAGCATGAAATTAAGGAAGGTTAGGGGGCTTTTAATCCTAACTCGATGTTTAAGACGTTCATGAGATAACCTACCTTCAATTTGATCCCTAGACCTCGAATTTGTTGCTGGAAGGAGGTCCTTATTCCTGCACGTCCTGCGTGGAACCTCCAACTTCCAGTGGCTCTATCTCTTTGACCTCTTGGTTTCCTAGCACGAGGTTTGGAGGGTAGTGAGAAGATATAAAGAGGAACAATTTGTTCTAAAGACCAAACTTGAAATTACCTCGATTAGAGTTCCTAAACCTCTGATCTTTCTCAGGAAAATCCACTCGTTCATGTGCAGTTTGTAGAGAACCAATGACTTCCGGGGCTTCTAACTTCTCAAGGGTTTGAACTCCTAGCATGAAATTTGGAAAGGAGTTAGTTAATACTAAAGGGAATAAAAAGTTCTAAAGAGTTAACCCTAAAAGATGACGTCTTACCTTCGAACCACGCGAGCCAAAGTAAGGGTTCGCGCAAGTCGATTATGGGTTCAATTTATAGAGTTGGTCTAGGGTTCGAGAGAATACATCGATTAGGAGTCCTAATTTGGAGGTAGAATTGATCCCCAAGAGTCCTAGACTAGGTTATCATGCCAGATAGCATCGAACCATAGGGATTGGGATGCTAAAAATCCTATTTTTTCCACATTTCTACAACTCTCGTTTTTGGAAGGAGATAGTGGTCGCCTCTGGACCGCTTCCATCAAGTAGCGGTCTTGCGATAGACCGCTACTATCCAAGGCCCAACAATTTGAATTTTAGTTAAATTCTACTTCTATTTACCCCCTATTTATCCAATTAAATTAGGGAATTATCCTAATTACGTTTCTAGTAATGGGCTTGGGCCTAAGGGTCTTGGAATTAGGATTTATGGGCCAAATTGAAGTCGGCTTAACCCTTTGGTTAATATAGGGACTTTAAATTGATTTAATTAATCCATAATTTACTTAATAGTCCATTAAGCCTTTTAAATGCTTAGTAATTTTATTTAATCCCTGAAAATCCTTGGAAAATTTAGGGTGTTACATAGTCTCTGTGACTGTCGCGATCTCAAATAGAAAGTCGTTCCAACAGGAAAACACGAAAACGACGATACCGCGTCCATGGAACTTAAAATACATGCATACGAGTTAATAAAAATTGGGGAAACATGCATATAATCGAACTAGACATGTAGCTTAACCTATTTGGTTGATCAATTTAAGTTTGGCCTGAGAGAACACCTATCTTAGAATCGGTTTAGAGAAGAAAATGAAGAAGAATGTGAGACGTCTAAACCTTCAATCCTCCTCCTCCTCGATCCACGCCCTAGCACAACCTCCAACCTCTTTCACGGACTATTAGCGATGGCTAGATAGGTTTTAGGGTTCTATTTATAAATTCTAGGGACCCAAGAATCCTACTTCGACTTATTACCTAAGTGATAGATTTTTCTCAGAAAATTTTGAATTCTATCTGAATCTAGGACTGCCTAGCACGAGTTTACCCTGATTAGCTAGGGTTCCACAAGAGTATGACCTAATCTAAGTGGATTAGGGTTTAATTTCGATTCTAGGCCCAATTGTTTTAGCCTATTTAACCCAATTAGAATTTAAGGATTTGGGACATTACAAATTTTAGGGATTTATTTATCTTTTAAATCTAATTAGACTTTTAATATTTGCCCAATTTACTATTATAGTTATTAAAAATTTTATTTAATTCATAATAATTATATTAAAATCATCTTTGATTTGTTCAAAAGATTATATCCACATATTTATATATTTCTTTTAATACGAGTTACTACCGTAAATCATTTTACACCTTTATATTTGGAGTGTCTTCGATTATTGAATTTCAAAATCAGTTGACCCATGTGACACTCTTTTTAATCCTTTTTTGTTTTTAGTCCAAGACCGCTGGAGCACTAAAATGAAGATCTTAGAACCCGTGATCTTAGAAACAGATTTTTGTTTTGTGAATTTTGAAGTTAAAATTTTATTTTTCTACGTACCGAACATACCCTTATTTTACCGTACCCTTATCAAACTCTTCTTTGGGACAACTAAAAAGGGCCTTTAACCAACTCTTCGGTAAAAAATGTCACCCAAATCAACTCCACGATTTCTTGACACTACAATGCACATGCTTCCAAAATGTAGTAATAAGAAAGTTGCGAAAAGAAAACCCTTTATTATATAATAAGTGATTTCTTTGTTATACAATCTAAATCATACCGAATAAGTATATTAAGAGATATTTGGTTGGTGTATCAAACACATTTATGAATATCAATTTTGATATTGATATTGATAGATGATGTTTGATTAAACTCTATTAATTTTAATAATTAAAAGAATGTAATGTTGTATCAAATTTAATACAATACCAACTCTGTATTTAAAGTGATACAATTCTAATTGTGAGGGTCCATAACTAACATCGTTTTTTCTCCCTCTATTTTTATTTCTATTATTCCCCTTCAATCACCGGGCTCAAATAGATACTCCTACCATCAATATCAATATTGGCACCTTATATCGCAAGATATTAATATCAAAATTAATATTGTAACTAGTTATATTGAGTTCGATGAAAGATAAATCTATTGAGTAATATTTTGTGTACCGAATTCGATGCACAAAGTCACGTTAAAATATAATTTTTGTTCTCGTTGGTTCAAAAGAAAGTGAAAGTACTATTTCTTCACAGAAAAAGACATCACGTGTCAGAATCGTACGATTTATTTTTTTCGCGCATTAAAGATGGAGCGTACTTAGTGGAAAAATATATGACTGGAATATTTTATAGTACTAAAATATTTTACTTATGAATGAAATATTTTATTTGATTTCAAAAATAAATTAATAAAATATTTTATACAAATGAAATAATTTATTACGTGAACGAAATATTTGTTATAAAGATAAACAACTACGTAAACGAAATATTTTGTTATAATAATAAAATTTAATAAAATATTTCAATTCTATATCAAATGTTTTATACTTATAATAAAATATTTTATTCATATATTTTTTTTATCGGATTTATTTTGTATTTAATATGTCAAAATACGTGTCGGACATTATTTTCTGTACAATTTTTTTCATTTTTTTAATCAACAAGAACAAAAGTCATAAGTTGACCTGATTTTGTGGACCAGAATATTACTCAAATCTATTACTTGATCTGTTATGAATTTCGAGCTTGAGATTTATCATTGTTGCCTGATCTCTGTTCGGACTGATTGGATAATGTGAAAGGGGAGGGCCGTCCGCAAATAAACGGATGATCGGTGAGTTGGTTTGCCCATTAACATTAATTCTTTTATACATATATATACATAAACACGAAAGGAGTTTGATGCCAAAAGCTTTATTGCTTTTGTTTTCTTTCTTATCCCGTTCTCGTGTTGGCTTGTTATTATTATAACTTTATTATTATTATTATTATTATTATTTATTAATATTATTTTGCGACTTTTGTGTAATTGGCTGTTGTGTCGCTGATGATGGCGGGGATGGGGGCTCGCCATCTTCGTGATCTCCGCCGTCGATCGTCGCCGCCCCCCACGGCCCCCCACCTCTTCCGACTCCCAGTCCCAGTCCCACTCCCACCGACGATGGGTCTGCGATTAGGGTTCTCTGCCAAGGGGACGGTAGCTGCAGGAGAACAAGGAGGTGAGATGGGAGGGCTTTGAGGACGTCACAAGGAAGAGACCACCCAATCCTAGACGTACCTCCATCTACCTCCTCCCTGCTCCCGCGCTTGACCCCCTTCTTATTTGCTCAAATTTGACATCTTGGAAGCGTTGGAGGATGATGAAGGGTGCCTTGGCTCCGTCCCGTCCGCCGGCGGCGGCGGCGGGGAGGTCCGCTTCCCACCCCAACCTCGGCGCCGCGGCGGCGGAGTCGAACGCCAAACGCGGGGCACATGCGGCCAGTGGTGGGTCGAAGAAGCGGACGGAGAGCGGGTCGGCCTCTGGGGCGAGAGGCGGCAGCCAGGACGACAGGCAGCAGCAGCAGCACCACCGGCAGCTCCACGGGCGGTCACCTCCTCCAGGTAATACATAGCAGAAGTGGTCGTGATCTTCTGTGCCTTCTTGCTGGCCTAGGTCGGGTTTTTCTTATATTTCTGGTTTGAAGGATTGAAGATAGATGGGACTTTGTTGTGCCTCCCGCTTTGGTTCTGGTCAAAGGAACTTCCTTTTTCCTTCCATTCTTCTTTCCCCCATTTCCTTTCAAGTGACGAAGTCCCCGTTCCCCTTCCTTCAATTCAACGTTTTACTGGCATTCAGTATCCTAGTTGCCGTTCTGTAGTCAAACACGTATACGAGGTCATTTATCAGGTTGTGGAAATGACTGATAAGATACCTTAATAAGTACTCCCAAGTCCCAAGTTGGTTGAATTTTGAGGTATTTGTTGTATTATTGGAAGGCCATGAAATCTACTGCAGAAAATGAATATGAATAAACAAAACATTGATTGCTAATTGGGGGCTCAGATAGTTACTTTTAGTTGATCAACGGGAAATAAAGTGCGCATTTAGGTTGTTAATCCGTATTGCAGTTGTTCTTGGGTGACCTGATGATATGCAACAATAGTTCCGTGCAATGTAAAAGCATTGCATTTTGCGGAATAAAGAATAAATTACATGTCAAGAGGATTTTTCTTTTTATGATAGCTTCAGAGGAGCCTCTGCCTTTATATTCTAGCAGTTACCAGAAAAAGAAAGATAGTATATACCATTGAGAAATGTAATAAATGAAAGTAGCCTTTTCCATTCTTTGCAACAAACAGATAAAGTACATTTCACACTTTCTTTTGATGACACAAATATGGTCCATCTATTTTGCAAGCTAGTAAAATTTGCATTCCTCTTGTATGATTTGGTTTGCATTATTATGACAATTCTATTGAGGTTTATTCTGAATATGCTTTGTTCCTTTGCCCAGTTATATTGTATTCTTAGGCATATGTCTCTTTGAGAGAGGAGAGGTGTAATACCTTCTAGTGGTGCTTTTCAGTTGGAGGAGGCGAGATCTCCTCAACCCCAAGATACGAAAGTTTTTCGTGTAATTTGTTTCTTTGGTTGTCTTACATGAGGTTCTCCATGAAATACTAAGTTGATTAAAATCTCTCTGCGCTGTCTCCTATACCTTTTACTCTTTCAAATAACTACTTTACTCTTTGTTATCTATTCTGAAGTCATTCCATTTTCCCCATTCTTGTCACGAGGAGAAAGTCTTATGAAGAGTGAAGAGCTTTACTGAATAGTAGTGTGGTTTGATCAGAATTATGTAGCAAGGACAACTTTCACTTGATGCACTTTGTTTTCATACTGGAAGTTCTTTCTAAATGGGAATGAGCTGAGTCCTTCATTCCCACTCTATGTGGAGCAGGCATCTTCTCTTATGAAGAGGGATGAACTTTACTAAATAGTAGTATGGTTTGGTTAGACGTACATGGCAAGGACAATTTTCACTTGATGCACTTTGTTTCCATACTGGAAGTTCTTTTTAAATGGGAGCGAGGTGAGTCTTTCATTCCCAGTCTTTGTGGAAAAGGCATTTTCTTTAAAAAGGCCTTCCAAAATTGGACAATGCCTATTCATTCATTCCATTTCTAGTCGAAGATAGGCTCTCTTTTTGGTGAGAATGGCCAAATCAGACTGGGATTGGCTGATTCTGATCTGATCTGCTGATCTTTATATTCCTAGCTTTAACAAGCATATGCTACAAGTAGCAACAGCAGCAGCAAGAGGATGGTGGGAGAGAAAGAAGAAGGTAAGTACACAGTAGCAACCATATTCCTGGCTTTAACAACCGTATGCTACAAGTAGCAACCATATGCAAATGGAGGCAGCCCAATATGGTCACCATCCTCTTTTGAAGGCTAGAAAAAGAACACAGTTTTTTTTTTTTGACATGGGGAATCATTTACTTGCTTTATGATGGTGCTTCATTTACTTGCCCCTCTTTTTTTTTTTCTATTTATTCCCCCCTTTTCTCTACCTTTCTTTTTTCTCTGGGATTTCAGTACGAATAATGAAGACCAGCCACACATCAAGGGAACCCATGGGTTCCAATCCAGAACTGGAAACCTAGATCAGCATCCTGGCACCTCTTCCAGATAAAATTTTACTGGAACATATTATGGTGGTATGCATGTTCAGCGGAGAGATTTGGAAAGTAGTGTTAAACATGATGCATAATCAATATGATCCGTAGCGATTTTGACCAGTTGATATAGGCGGCCCAGATTTGCTTCAGATCTCATCAAATTTTGATGATTTTTTTACACGATATATATATTTTTTCTTTTCTGAGTCATATGTATTTACTTAGCTGCCATCAAGTGTAATTAGTTAATTTTTGAATTTTTTAAAAAATAAACATTGTTTGTTAAGCAAGTTAGGTTAGAGGGTATTTTGGATAAAATCGTCATCCTGAGATGTGCTATTTCATGGCCTTGGTAAAAAGGAAAAAAGATGAATGTGATTTTGCAAACCTAGCTACCATTTGTGTGCTGCTCTCATAGAGAATTTTCCAAAGGGAGAGGACAAGAGGTCCAGGCGAGAAACCTCATCGCTCATGTGTATCCTCTGCCGCCATCTTCTTCCTTCCCCTTCCCCTCCACTGTTTCTGTGTAACCCAGCAACAGCCACAACGCCCCCCACCTTCCTTGTTTTTCCTCCCTCCTTCCCCCATCGCTAACCCACCTCCACCTCAAACCCTAGCCACCACCCTCCAAACCCTCCCTTCTTCTTCCCACCGCTATCCTCCTCTTCCTCCACTGCCACAATAGAGCTGGCAGCAGCACCAAGCCATCTCCCTCTCCGGGCGGCCCTCCTTCCTCGACCGTGAGTGCCCCCCCAGCCACAGACACAGACACAGGGGAGCCCACTGCCGCAGCCAATGCGACAACAGCCCCACCCTGGCTGTCCCAGCCCCCCTTCTCCAGCCCTCATCCAGCCCCGCCTCCCACTTCTCCTTCTTTGTCTTCTTCTTTCTTCCTCTCTCTCCCGTGTACAGCAACACCAGGAGCAGCACGGACCACCCCGGTGCCTCCTTCGGCTGCAGACGCGTCGTCTGAGCACCACGGCTGCCCTGGCCCGCCCCGCGACTGCTGTGCCCTCCTCACAACCGCAGCCACGCCAGCACGCTGGCTACCTTGACGACTCTGGCGTCCGGAGCACGCCGCCGTGATGACCGCGCTGCCCACCATCACCACCACGTGCTGTGCCGGCCCCTGTTTCAGCCGACCTCGCCCACCACCCCAGCGCAGGCGCCCCCCGTTCCCTTCCTCCTCACCTCCCGTCTCTCCTTTCTCTTGTTCTCTCCATTTCTGTCTCTCTTTCTCTGCCAGAACAGCAGCTGCAACCTTGCGGCCATAGCCTGAGCGCAGTCGCAGGCCCCACCATCCTCAGCGGCAGCAGCCAGCCTGGTTGCTACCGCTGCTATCCCCAATCCGCTGCAGCAGCCGAGCGGTCCAAACTGCCCGACCCCCACAGTTGCACCGCGAACGCCACACAGTCTGCACACCATGTGTTCGACACGTGTCCTCTCAGACAGAATGCATAAAGCTTGGCATGCACCCACCCTTCAGCGGCTCGATTGGGCATTGGTCAACTAATCCTGACCCCGTGCTGGATCACAATAGGCTTTCTTATTGGTGAAAGTCATGCAGGCTGCTTTTCTTGAAAATAGGAAAGCATAAATTCTTCATGGAGCTAACTTCTGCAGCTTTCTTTTTTTTCCAGCTTACAATAAATGGGAAAATATATTTGAAATGAATTCAGAAAGTGTAGTTCATTGGCTCTTATTACTGCTCTGAGGTTGCCAATGGATTTTGCTAGATGTCCAGCAATCGAGCTCATGTGGGTTCTGGCTAGTCCTTTGTGCCAACATTTGTTTCTACAGGATGCAAAAGTGTTTCCAGTTTTAGTTGTTGCCCTCAGCTCTGTTACTGGACCTTCTGTTAATAGTTTAGTTTTGTTGATATTTCAAATGTGGGAAAAATCTAGTCATAGGAGAGGAGATTATTGATTACTACCTTTGTTTGATGTTCGAATGGAGAGGGTGCAGAAAATTTCTAGCAGAAATAATTGAGATGATTGGTTGAATGTGATTTGTTTATATTCAGTAGGGCTGCAAGTTTGGCAGGCGAACACTAACTGGTTGGGTCAACCTGGAAAACAAGTCGAGTTGGATCCATCTTCTCATGGGTTGTGTTTGGTTTTTAAATAGGTTGAAAATACTTTCTATGTGAGCAAGCATCGGGTCAGATCAAGTTTAAGTTTTGATCAACCTGACTACTGGACTCTAACATAAATGAGTGTCTATTAAAAGAGGTATTCTATATAGCATATGAGTATCTTAGATATATCTTTGGGTCAAGGTCATGTTGGTTGGTTTATAGTGTTCAACTGGGGTTCATGGGATTGTTTCAGTTGGGTGTCGACTACATGGCTTCAAGTTCTGGTTGGAAGGTATTGGCTTAATGTCCAGTCAGGCTTGGATTGGCCTCTTAAGTCTGATTGGGGGTTAGTTCTCATGCCGACCCAGGCCAACATGACCCAAGTTGCAGCCCTTGCTTACAAATAGCCTGTCTTGGTGGACTGGAAGTTATGCTGCATAGGTTATTACTCTTGTTTATTCTTTTCTTATTTTGGGTTGGTGGACCGGAAGTTATGCTGGATAGGTTTACTCTTGTTTGTTCTTTTTTTGTTTTGGGTTGGGTTGGGGGTGTTGAACTGCACAAAATTCACAATATTTTTTGATATTTACAACAAATTTCAGAAATTAAAATGCATTATGTCATGGCAAGAAACGATACAAGATCGTCGCCGTTACATAAACACCCTCGGGATTTCACCGGGACGAGAAATTTATACAAAGTCAACATATCCCAATATATGGACATTTTATCAGGCACTTGGTGGGCGGCACAAAGCCACACACCCACTCAACAAAATCTACACAGTCAAGTTTTTTAGCTCCTTATGACGCTTGGACATTTTGTCAAACACCTGGTGGGTGGCACAAAGTTGCATACCCACTCAATAAAATGGATACAAAGTCAAAGGCTTTAGTCCCTTGGGAGCGTTCCCAATGTTTCGCACCTAAGTCTCCTCACTCCGAGTCAAGGACAGCGAGACGTGTCAAAGGGAAGACAACAAACAAACAAGAAAATCTCCACGTGTCCTCTACTGAATAGAAGGCCAGAAAAAAGATAAAAAAATCCCAGACTGGTGGCCTTTTATAGCTTTGGACTGGAGCACATGGAGGGGGGGACCGCCCTCCTCCCTTTTCTTCTCTCCCTGTCCCATCGGTGGAATCCATCGGGGGTGAGCCATCCATGGTAGCACCCATTGGGGGTTGCCCCCCTTTTTTCTTCTTTCTTGGTGCGAACAGGCCAGGGGCGGACCCGGTCAGGTCCACCAGGGGTGGCACCCCCCTCGCCCCTACAAATTGACCGGGGTGGACCCTCGGTCAATGCCACCGGGGGTACCTCCCCCCCTCTCTCTTGCTACTGCTGCTGCAAACAAGGCTCGGGGGGACCCCCGATCAATGCTACCGGGGTTACCCCCCCCTCCACCCCCCCCGTCGGTCACCACCGGGGGTGGTTCCCCCTCTCTCCTGCTGCGTATAGGCCGAGGGACCCCCAATCAGGTCCACCGGGGGTCCTTCCCCTGCCAAACACCACTGGGGGTGGGTGAGCCGCCGGCCCCTCACTCTCATGTGCATGAAACAAAAAAAGAAAAGAAGAGAAAGAAGATGAAAAGACAAGACGAAGATAAAGAGACAAAGGAGTCATACCTCCACCACAGCCCACCTGGGGGATGCCTCCCACTTGGCTTCTCCAACACCTCTAAAAGGGGGAGAGGGCGGCCAACAAAGAGACCGGTTGGCACTCTTGGAAGTCTTGGAAACTTGAAGCTTTGGAGGAGAAGAAGTTTGTTTTCTCTTTTCTTCCTTGAAGCCTTGAAGTGAAGACTAGAAGAGTCAAAGCCTTGAAGCCCTACTGGCCAGCGCAAGAGGTGGGAGGCCGGCCTGTGCTAACTCAAGTCTTGTTTGAAAGTTTTCATAAAAGTCCCTCTATTACGGAGATGTTTACAAAAATACCCTCATATGAGAGAAAGTTGTCCTGTTTGTTATAAATGAAGAGAAAAATCACGTAAAGCCCATGAACTCTTAGTTCTGGGATTTGTGGATGACAAATTAGAGGGAGAACCTTGCAAAAAGTCAAAATTGTAGTTTTATCCCGAAACTTTGTGAAATTGTACAAAAAACTCGAGAAAATCCAAAAAATTCAAAAATCCAAGAAAAAGATTCAAATTTGAAGTTATGTTCTTCAGGATAGGAGAAATGTCCATATCTTATCTCGAAGTTCAGGAATTGCAATTCTACCCTGGAGATTTGAGAAATTATACGAAAACCCATGTAATTTGGGGGATATTTTTTTTAAAATCTTGAGACTCGGGAGAATGCATAAAGTTGTAGAAATATGTAAACAATTGGAGAAAAACTATATTTTGTTCAGAAGTTCAAAAATTGTAGTTTTACCCTACACTTTTGCAAATTGTGCTAATGCCCAGAAAAATACAAGGAAATTCACAAAAAACCAAAAGGTTGTACAAGGATGCCTTGCTTGCAGGGTTTGCCGTCTCGACCGACCCGCCCGTCCCGATCACGGCCTGGGACGGGTCGGGTCGGTCCCGTCTCGCTCCGTCTCGGTCCATCTCGTAAAATATTAAAATAAAAAAGACTATATATATATAATATATATATAAAATAATACAACAAAATAAAAAAGACTCTTTATATATATAATATATATAAAATAAAATATTAAAATAATGAAGCGTCCCGGTCACGACCCACGACCCGGGCGTCCCGCCCACCGCCTGGGTCCGGTCGGGACGTGCGGGTCCGGGCGACCCGGACCGGGACGTCAAACCCTGCGGCTGCTTGTGTTGAAAATTGCAAATAAACCCCCATGCAAGGAAGCTTATAAATAGATCCCTACTCAAGGAAAGATTGCAAATAAACCCCCATATAAGGGAAAATTACAAATATATCCCCACCTTAGGGCGTGGAAGTTTCTCCACGTGGGTAAACCCTCAATATTATAACGGATTTCATAAGGGTAAAAGGGAATCTTTGGCAGTTAATCAAAAGTGTTCGGACTTGTTCCGATGTAAATTAACATCGACTCCGGTCGGTGATGAAAAGTTCAGTACACGAACCCTAAATCGTCTGATAAATCATGCGCGCGGAAATTATAATATGCATACTAATCATCAATTAACTAAAATATATGCATATGTATCCAACGAAATGGATCTCTCTCCAAAAAAACCTAATTCTTTGCGCGCGCGTGAAACAGACTGGCATACATGGTGGGACTTTTTCTACCTTTCATCTTTCTGTCAAAGATTTTATGCCTTTGCGAAGTTCGTAATTGCCCTTTTGTTCCCTTTCCTCAGGAGGGAGCTTGGAGGGACTTCGGCTTCAACTTCAGAAAGTAAGCCTTTCTCCGACAAATCCTCCGATGGCGGCAGTCACATACGAACCGATTGTCATCGCCAACCATGTTAGATATGGCTATCTGGCAACTCCGATAGTGTTCGGAGACCTTCCTGGCGGTTGTCGGGTGCCCTTTCTTCTTAGGGATTGTCCCCGCCACCCAAGAAATATCGGCTGCACTAGCCGAGTCTGTTGTACTTGGGGGCATCAAGCCCCGCTCCTCAGCAAAGTTCTCATGAAAATAAAAAGGTCCATTATAGAAATGACGGACCCAAGCATTGAGGTTGTTCCTCATTGTACTGGTAGAAGTTGAAGGGGTCTTCCCTTTTCCAACGCTAGGTAAGTCTCGCCAGACCCTCATCAAATATCGAAAGTTGAAAGGTAAACCATATGAGCATGCCCCAGTGGAATAGTCCCTATGTAGATCATCCAAACAAATTTCCTCATACATACTCCTAGAGATGGGGAGACCCGGAATCCGATGAAAACTCTACAAATCAATAGATGTTTCACCCTCGGCGGTGGCAATGGTATTGAAGCGTCGGTTAAACTGCTCTTCCAAACCCTGAAGAAGCCCACTGTAGCAAGGGTATTTATAAGGAGCAGCTGTAACCGCATGTTGGATGCCAAGATGATTCAAAATGTCACGATAATGGTGGACAACTCCCATCAGCCACTTCGATGCACCTAGGTGAAATTGGTGTGAAACTACCACTGACCATTTGTCATACCAACTGGGTGCTGAGCCACTCACTATCCTGTCCAGGAAGCATAACTTATCATAACCCTCTGCAGCAAACTGTGTACCAGATGGTGTCAAGAATAGCCTAACTGAAGGCGGCCCAGATTTATGTTGGCCAAATAACTCCCACATAGTTGGTGTCACTGAATGTTCCTTGGTGCAACAAGTAGGCTCGACGCCCAAAAAACCCAATTGGGTAGACGTCGGGAATTGAACATGATGTGTATAACCCAGGGAGAAGATAGGGTAAGAAGTGGCACAAGTCCCAAGCATACTATCTCGTCCCACCAAAATGGCTTTCTCAAGTTGGACCCGCTCAGCTGATAAGGTGAGGTCATCCTCATCCATGTTCTCTGGAATGAAATTCTAAATGAATGGAAATAAGTAATGATCCAAGGGAAAGTGCCTTGGGTAATTCCCAACCCGTTGGTATCTGTAGCAGCCTTCCTCTTGGACAATCAAACTCTGGTCAACTTCACCTCCTTCTGAGGGACCTTCTGAAAGCAGACCTCTGGCAATGGTAGTAAACCCACGATCAAGAGAAAACATGTTTTCTTTTCTAACTCTCGGCTGGCCTAACAGAGGCATCAATTGGTTGTACAGTCTCGGGGATTTCTCTCTCTCCCCGTTCCTGCCAGCACCTCTCTGGGAACAGTTTTCCCTCACACGAGACATCCTAAATTACTGTAGAAACAATAAAGAAGAAAAAGGGATTAATGAGCATGGTTATTTGAATAACAAGACAAACGAAGACAACAAGTTGTTTGAAGCATCAAGCCTTGAAAATCAAAGGAACTATTAAGGGGCATGGGTTGCCTGTCGCATTCGGCTCCGATGAACACCTCGTGAGGGGCATTTGTTGAACACTATAAAATTCGCAATATTTCTGATATTTACAACAAATTCCAAAAATTAAATACATTATGTAATGGCAAGAAACGATACAAGATCGTCCCCGTTACATAAACGCCCTTGGGATTTCACCGGGACAGAAAATTTACACAAAGTCAACATATCCCGATACATGGACATTTCATCAAGCACTTGGTGGGCAGCACAAAGCCACACACCCACTCAACCAAATATACACTAAGTCAAGCTTTTTAGCTTCTTATGACGCTTGGACATTTTGTCAAACACCTAGTGGGTGGCACAAAGTTACATACCCACTCAATAAAATGGATACAAAGTCAAAGGTTTTAGTCACTGGGGAGCGTTCCCAATGTTTCACACCTAAGTCCCCTCACTCCGAGTCAAGGACAGCAAGTCGTGTCAAAGGGAAGACAACAAACAAACAAAAAAATCTCCATGTGTCCTTCGCTGAAAAGAAGGCTAGAAAAAAGATAAAAAATCTTAGACTGGTGGCCTTTTATAACTTTGGATTGGAGCACATGGGGGGGACCGCCCTCCTCCCTCTTCTTCTCTCCCTCTCCCATCGGTGGAATCCACCGGGGATGAGCCACCCTCGGTAGCACCCACCGGGGGTTGCCCCCCCCCCCCCCCCCCCAACGTTTTCTTCTTCCTTGGTGCGAACAGGCCAGGAAGGGGGAGGGGACCCCAGTCAGGTCCACCAGGGTGGCACCCCCCTCGCCCCTGCAAACTTACTGGGGTGGACGACCGGTCAATGCCACCGAGGGTACCTCCCCCCGTCTCTCCTACTGCCGCTGCTGCAAACAAGACTGGGGGGGGGGACCCTGTCAATGCTACCGGGGGTACCCCCCGGTCACCACCGGGGGTGGTTCCCCCCCTCTCCTGTTGTGTACAGACCAGGGGACCCTTGGTCAGGTCCACCGGGGGCCCTTCCCCTACCAAACATCATCGGGGTGGGAGTGGGTAAGCCGTCGGCCCCTTGCTCTCATGCGCATGAAACAAAAGAAGAAAAGAAGAGAGAGAAGATGAAAAGACAAGAAAAAGACAAAGAGACAAAGGAGTCATACCTCCATCACAATCCACCGGGGGGGATGCCTCCCACTTGGCTTCTCCAACACCTATAAAAGGGGGAGAGGACGGCCAACAAAGAGACCGGTTGGCACTCTTGGAAGCCTTGGAAGCTTGAAGCTTTGGTGAAGTTTGTTTTCTCTTTTCTTCCCTTGAAGCCTTGAAGTGAAGACTAGAAGACTCAAAGCCTTGAAGCCCCGTTGGCCAGCACAAGAGGTGGGAGGCCGCCCTGTGCTAACTCAAGTCTTGTTTGAAAGTTTGCATAAAAGTCCCTCTATTAGGGAGATGTTCACAAAAATACTCTCACATGAGAGAAAGTTGTCCTGTTTGTTGTAAATGAAGAGAAAAATTATGTAAAGCCCATGAACTCTTAGTTCTGGGATTTGTGGATGACAAATTAGAGGGAGAACCTTGCAGAAAGTCAAAATTGCAGTTTTACCTTGAGACTTTGTGAAATTGTACAAAAAATTAGGAAAAATTCAGAAAATTCTGAAATCTAAGAAAAAAGATTCAAATTTAAAGTTATGTTCTTGAGGATAGGAGAAACGTCCTTGTCTTATCTTGAAATTCAGGAATTGCAATTCTACCCTAGGGATTTGAGAAATTATACGAAAACCCATGTAATTTGGGAGAAATTTTGAAAAAAGTCTTGGAGACTCAGGAAAATGCACAAAGTTGTAGAAATATGTCTGCAATTGGAGAAAAGCTTTATTTTGTTCATAAGTTCAAAAATTACAATTTTACCCTACACTTTTGCAAATTGTGCGAATGTCCAGAAAAATACAAAGAAATGCACAAAACCCAAAAGGTTGTACAAGCATGTCCTGCTTGTGTTGAAAATTGCAAATAAACCACCATGCGAGAAAAATTGCAAATAAATCCTTGCTCAAGGGAAAATTATAAATAAACCCTCATATAAGGAAAAATTGCAAATATATCCCCGTCTTAGGACATGGGAGTTTCTCCACAGGGATAAACCCTCAATATTATAACGAATATCGTAAGGGTAAAAGGAAATCTTTGGTAGTTAATCAAAATGTTCGGATTTATTCCGATATAAATTAATATCGACTCCGGTCGGTGAGGAAAAGTCCAGTACACGAATCCTAAATCGTCTGATAAATCACGCGTGCAAAAATTATAATATGCATTCTAATCAATTAGCTAAAATATTTGCATATGTATCCAATGAAACGGATCTCTCTCCAAAAAAACCTAATTCTTTCAGTGCGTGTGAAACAGGGGGTTGTCCTCTTCACACTGTGTCAATCAATATGGTATATTGTGAAAAGTACCCAGATCAAGTTTATGTTTTCTTTTATGTATGTTATGTAATTCAATTTCTCCGTTCCTATCCCCACTATGGAAGTAGAGTAGAAGGGAAACTCGCCATCTCATGCAATTCAATAAGCATGGCCTATGCATAAAGATGTTTGCTGAAGGGGGGGCTTGTTGAAGCCAAAAAATGGATAAAAAACCCAGGGTGGAACAGATACAGAACGCAGAGAGGAGAGAGCGCAGAGGTCTGGTGTTTGTGCTTGTGCTTCTGAAGGCCCATCCTTTGGGTTGTGTTCGTGTTTATGCTGTGTTGTGCTTGTGCTGTTAGGGTATGTCATAAAAAGTCCCTCCCTTGGCTCATGTACAACACAATATCCATATGATTCATATGATTTATGTATCTCTTTGGGGAAAATGATGTCATTCCCCCCAAACTTCCAGGTTTTGTAAAAAGGCCCTTATGAGCCTTACAATTATGTAAAAGTCTGGGATGCATCTGGCAAATGTGTACAAGCCCTGATCATCTACAGAAAAGGTTTTATAAAACTCAAGAATTTGTTGAGAAAAATCAACACCAAGTGGTGCGGTCGCAATAGATTAAACAACAGAGGCGACAAGAGAAGCAACAAATTTTACACCATCAACCTCTTGCCCCTTGTAATTCCCCACAGCAGAGGTACAAAATTTAAAGAAATCCCCTTCCCACGTGGACTAACCACCAAACTATGGGTTGGGTATGCAGTGGAAAGGTCATCTACAGGGGTTGACCCCCTTCTTTCCCTCATTGAGGGGTTTTGGACCGATCCACCCCCAATTGGGGGGTTTAGACCGGATCCAATCCCCAACTGGGGGGCTTGGACCGGATCCACCCCTAATTGAGGGGTTTGGACCGGCTCCAACCCCAAATAGACCCCAATTGGGGGGTTTGGACCGGATCCACCCCCAATTGGGGGGTTTGGACCAAAGCCACTGCCAATTGACGGTTTTGAACCGTATCCAACCTCCAACTGGAGGGTTTGGATTGGATCCACCCCTAATTGAGGGGTTTGGACCAGACCCAACCCCCAATTGGGGGATTTGGACCGGTTAGACCCCATACTCCCCCATTCGGCTGAGTTGGTCCGGTTAGAACCCTCAAATGGGGTATTTGGCCCGGTTAAAGCCCCAAAGTGGGGTACTTTGCCCGGTTAGAGGCCTTGGATGGCCATATTTGGACCGGATCAACATATAAACTGCCTATGGGTTCTATAAATACCCCCCTTGTGGGACCTAGGCAAATACACAGAGCGGACACAGAACGCAGGGAGGAGAGAGTGCAGAGGGTTGTGCTTGTGCTTCTGAAAGCATCATTTGGGTTGTGTTTGTACTTGTGTTGTGCTTGTGCTCACAGTGAGGGTATGTTATAAAACTGTCCCTCCTTGAGTCCGCACACATGTCCTTGTGTTGTGGTTAATGTAATCTCATCGTAAATATTTTGGGGAAAATAATGTTTCTCAGTTCCTTCCCAGGATATTGTCATATCCCAGAAGATGTCCATCCAAGGTGCGAGGTTTCTGCAATCACTTTCGGCAACACTACTTGGCATGCCACGGAGACTCGGGGATAAACATATGATAGTGCCAAGGTACATGGGATGATTGTTACTATGTTCGGTGTATTCCCCCGTTATGTCATCAAGACTCAGAGGTGAAAAGGCCGTTTTATCCAAGTGCATAGGTTGTCTGCCATAGGCAACATTCCCTGTCATGTCATCAAGACATAGGGATGAAAATGTCACATTATTGAAGTGCGTAGGCTGCTTGCCATCGCTTTCAGCTATATTCCCTGCCATATCATTAAGCCTCATGGGGCAAAAGAATAAGTCCAACTATATTCTCCGCCATGCCATTAAGACACAAGAGAACGAAGAAAGTTACAAAGGATACAGGCTGTCTACCATCACCTTTGGCAAGATTTCCCCTCATGTGGCTCTGAATCTGGGTACGAAGACCTACGGATCATGACAAGACGATGTCAATATAAAGAAGATGAGGCCGCAAGAGCCCAATATCCCTGCTATGTCATCAAGACTTAGGGGTGAAAATATCACACTATCAAAATGCATGGGCTATGCCATCGCCATTTACCACATTCTCTGTCACATCAACAAGACTAAGGGGAATAATAAAAAAAGTTGTAGGATGCACGAGCCGTCTGCCGTCGCCTTTAGCTCCGACAGACGCTTCGTGGGTGGCATTTGTTGAAGTCAAAAATTGATAAAAAAGGAGAGAGAAAAATAACAACAAATATATATATATAAAATGTATATATATATGGAGGCCGGCCACCCCC
This sequence comes from Amorphophallus konjac, assembly GCA_022559845.1. NCBI lineage: Eukaryota > Viridiplantae > Streptophyta > Magnoliopsida > Alismatales > Araceae > Amorphophallus > Amorphophallus konjac. The sequence goes on from CM040121.1 coordinate 160,197,178, forward strand.
ATTCCCTCAATTGTGGGTTTGGACCGGATCCACCCCCAATTGGGGGGTTTGGACCGGATCCAACCCCCAAATCCCTCATTTGACTGATTTGGTCCGGTTAGAACCCCCAAGTGAGGTACTTGGACCGGTTAAACCCCCAAGTGGGGTACTTGGACCGGTTAAAAGCCCTGGATGGCCAAGACCGGATCAACCTGTAACCGCCCCTGGGTTCTATAAATACCCCCCAGTGGGGCCTAGGGCGGAACAGAGACAGAACGCAGAGAGGAGAGAGCGTAGAGGTCTGGTGTTTGTGTTTGTCCTTTTGAAGGCCCATCCTTTGGGTTGTGTTTGTGCTGTGAAGGTATGTCATGAAAAGTCTCTCCCTTGGCCTCTGTACAACATAATATGCATATGATTCATGTGATTTATGTATTTCTTTGGGGAAAATGATGTCAATCCCCCCAAACTTCTAGGTTTTGTAAAAAGGCCCTTATGGGCTTTACAATTATGTAAAAGTTCGGGATGCATCGGGGAATGTGTACAACCCCTGATCATCTATGGAAAGGGTTTTGTAAACTTAAGAATTTGTTGAGAAAAATCAACACCAAGTGGTGCGATCGCAAGAGATTAAACAGTAAAGGCGACAAGAGAAGCAACACATTTTATACCATCAACCTCTGGCCCCTTGCAATTCCTGACAGTAGAGTCACAAAACGTAAAGAAATCTCCTTCCCACGTGGACTAACCACCAAACTATGGGTTGGGTGAGTAGTGGAAAGGTCATCTACAGGGGTTGACCCCCTTCGTTCCCTCATTGAGGGGTTTTGGACTGGATCTACCCCCAATTGGGGGGGGGGGTTGGACCAGATTCACCCCCAATTGGGGGGTTTGGACTAGATCCAACCCCCAACTAGGGGGTTTGGACTGGATCCACCCCTAATTGAGGGGTTTGGATCGGATCCAACCCCCAACTGGGGGGTTTAGACTAGATCCTCCTCCAATTGAGGGGTTTGGATCGGATCCAACCCCAATTAATCCCCAATTGGGGGGTTTGGACCAGATCCACCCCCAATTGGGGGGTTTGGACCGGATCTAACCCCCAATTGGAGGATTTTGACCTGTTAGACCCCATACTCCCCCATTTGGTTGAGTTGGTCCGGTTAGAACCTTCAAATGGGGTATTTGGCCCGGTTAAAGCCCCAAAGTGGGGTACTTGGACCGGTTAGAGGCCCTAGATAGCCATATTTGGGCCGGATCAACATATAACTGTCCATGGGTTTTATAAATACTCCCCTAGTGGGACCCATGCAAACACATAGAGCGGTCACAGAATGCGGGGAGGAGAGAGCGCAGAGGGTTGTGCTTGTGCTCACAGTGAGGGTATGTTATAAAACTGTCCCTCCTTGAGTTCGCACACACGTCCTTGTGTTGTGGTTAATGTAATTTCATTGTAAATGTTTTGGAGAAAATAATGTGATTCTCTGAAATAATTAGGAATCCCATAAGCACCCAAACTTTTACAAAAAGGGTTTGCGTAGATGCCCTTGTGGTGATGCCCATTGTGTCACTCTTTGGAGAGAGATTATAAGAAATTTTTCTTCTAGGGGGTTTCACCCCTCGAGAAACCCCCCACAAGGGACGCTGTCTCCTTGACCCCCACGACCTGACTGGGCTGGTCGATCCCCGGCGTTGCGCTGATAGACTCATAAAGCTGGACCCCAACCCATGAGAGCTCGAGAAGGAGAAGCAATCTCCCGAAAGTCCTTGGCCATAGATTACATGAAAATTCTTGTTCAGTCCAGATGTTACAAAAGTATCCCTGGTTTAGACAAACTACACAAATACCCCTGAGCTTTTCTAGAACCCTACTCAAAGGATAATCACAAATAAACTCAGAAAAGATTCAGAACCTCAAATAAACCCAAGAATAGTCTAAAACTGCAAAAATATCTCGGAAGAGTCAGAAATTGCAAAAATATCCCAGAAGGGTCGGAAACTGTCAAAATACCTTGAAAGGGTCGGAAATTGCAAAAAATACCCCAGAAAGGTCAGAAACTGCCAAAATACCTTGGAAGGGTCAGAAACTACAAAAATACTTTTGAAGGGTCAGAAACTGTAGAAATACCCAAAATGGGTCCAAAATTACATAGATATCCAAGATGGGTCAGAAATTGCAAATATACCTAAAAAAAGAGGTTTGATCTCTATGAAACTCAAATTCAACGATCTGTTCTGGTGGTGGAACGAAGGTCAAATGTAAATCAAGTGACCCGACTATGTAATCGGGATTTCATGCATTTTGTAAAGATGAATATAAAGAATGAAATGTTTAGTTCTCTCCTGCAAATGTATATCTCTAATGGGTGATCTCTTTGATCAAATCTGTTAGATAAAATCCCCAATATCACAGCGGATATTATGGAGATCGAAAAGCGTTTTTTTGACAGTTAATCAAGAGTATTCGGATTTTACGCCGATATAAATAAACATCGACTAAGGTCGACGCAGAAATGTCCCGTACGTGAATCCAAATCGTTTGATAAGCCTAAATTCGCGGAAATAATAATACACCCGCTACTTAAATAACCACTAATGTGCATTTTCTTCGTCAAAGAAGAAATATTTATTTATCTATTTATTTATTTATTTCCATGAGTTAAACAGGGCTTCAAGTTCAGATTGGGGGACAACACAGTCTACGGTTAATCCACTGTGGTGCCAGCCATTCTCGTTGGGCGGTATATAATAAGTTTTTTTTTAGTCCGTAGAATTAGTGTGCTACATCTCATAACCAAACTCCACCGGTTATTGAACACATAGGGGTGGATGCAAATTGAAGTGGGTTCCGGTGTGGTCAATTATGCTGCCGAAGTCTTTGAAGGCTGTTTTAGCGGCCTCAGCTCTTATTGTTGGATGGGAGTGGTTAATTTTCTTGGTGCTCACCCTAATTGAGAAGATGTCTGGCATTCCTTGAAACTAGGTTGTCATGGTCCCGTGGATGCGATATGATGATTGCAAACATGACGGCAAACATCTGATCAGGACAATGAAATTTGTGAATGTGTCTGTACATGTATCACTATTGATCTATCTCTGAACATTTTGGATTGCATTCATATGCAAGTTGATGGATGGGGAAATTTAATTTATATTGTTGTTCATGTGTTTCATATGAGGTACCAAATGTACAGCTTATTATTTTTGGATAAGAAAGGTAAATATGAGAGCCTGACTATCAAACATATCATCGATAGTATGTTTAAAGTGATGTGCTTTAATAGCCAGATTCAGAACTTAAATCGCGAAAGGCTGGTCCTGGTTCAAGGCTGAATTGGTTGTTGTGAACTATCTAGTAGGTTGTTGGCATCACGAAAATAGTTTTCCCGTTTGAAAGAGATGGGGGATAAAGAGCGGTGCACACATAGGGGTTGTATGGATAGCATGTGCAGGTTTTATTCCGTGACCGCGCATCGTATCAGACGATTTTGGTTCGAGTGGTGGACCTTTCCCCACTAACTACAGTCAGTGTTGATTTACATCGGCGTAACGTCCGAACACCTTTGTTTAACAGTCAAAGAAATCTTGGTTTTCTACGAGGGTCCTGATACCGAGGGCATACTTGTTTGTAGGGCTCAAAGCTAATTTTCACTCACCACCGAAGAATTAATGGAATTAGGGTTTCATCAAGGAAGCCGCTAGGTTAGGCGAGAAACTCTACGATTTGAGGATATAGCTGCAATTTTGCAGGAGCAGTGGGCATTTTTGAAGTGTCGGGAGGTTTCCTGGACCTCGGGGGTATTTTGATAATTTTGGGTTTCCAGGGATATTTTGATAATTTTATCAGGCCAGGGGCATTTCTGGAATTTCCGGGTTGGAGAGAAGGTAGGGTAAAATCCCTGACTCCCTGAGGCACTGAAGCCATTTCCAGAAAGTTTTGAAGACTCCTAGGCCATTTATAGGTCACAAGGGTATTTTGGTAATTCTACTGATTCCAAGCGGACCTAGGTCTGAGGTGACACTTAGGTGTAAGATTGAGCTGACAGAGTCCCTAAGCAGAAGGAGCGACAAGGGACTTCATAGACAGTGTACGTGTGTTGATTCGCGAAGGGAGGGGTATGTACACAATTTCTTGAAGGTCGGGGTTCTCTTATAATATTTTCTTGACCGGGACACATGAAAAGGACAATTGAGTACATTGAGTACATTTATGATCCAAATGAGTACAAGCGTTGTCGGCGAGTTGTCGACTGTACATGAGAGGTCTCCGCACTGACGCGGGACGTAGGGGTATAGCCCCAATTACAAAAGTTTGCAGGGTAAAATTGTAAATAATAGGACTTGTATTCCTTGCAGTCCCAGGAGGGGCATTTTTGTAATTCTCCCATTATATGGGTGGAGTTACATAATTTAGCCATTTCGGGTGCGTAGAAAATTACAAACATGGCCCTCAGAGGGGCATAATTATAAATGTAGCCCTCAGGGGCATAAACACAAGACTCGGGGTATCACCTACCCTTAGTGGGCCAAAAACAACGAACAAGGCTTCTTGCTTCCCTTCTTCCCTCTCCGTCTGTGTAGATCGTCCGTGTGTAGATATCTCCTTCTGGACCCCCCGGGGTCTATTTATAGAAGTTGGAGGGCCACCCGGGGATGATTTAACCCGTACGGGGTGAACGAGGTGAAAATGACCCCAGGACAAAGAAGGCAGTTTCGGTTTCGGTGTCGGTTTCGGCCAGGTCCGAAACCGTTTCGGTTTCGGCCCGAAACCAAATAAAATATTATTTTTTGTCAACTGAAAGAGTTTCAGTTTCGTTTGGTTTCGACCGATAGGTTTGGTTTCGGTAGAAATTGCCATCCATGGCCCGGGAGGGTCTTTTTTCCTTCTTTTTTTCTTTTCTTTTTTTGTGAGAGAGAAGGGGTGGTGGGGTCGAATGACCCTTGGGGGCCTCCTAGGTCCGCGCGACCCTGGGCAGGGGCACCCCCCTACGCGCGGGTCTGCCCGGGGTCGGGCGACCCCGTGCGGGACCCCCTGACCCCGGACGGGTACCCTTTTCCCCCTTTCTTGTTTAAAACCCTCTCCTTTGGGATTTTAGGGCCCATTGCTCACATCACGCTCTGTGAATAGAGGAGGGAACATGCCTCTTATTCGTTTGTCATCTTCCCCGCACCGTGGGCCAAGAGGAGGGGATTTGTGTTTGTCCGAGCGGCGTGATACACGTGCATTGGACTTCTTCAGCGGTGTGTACACCATCCCTCGCATCCCCTTCCTCGCTGCGAGGGTGTTCTTTGTTCACCCCGAACACCCAAGGGAGAAAAAGCTCTCTCCTTCCGGGTTTTGCCCGGAACCACACGATTCTGACAATCATTGTGGATTTAGTCCAGTTCTCAACCACCTCGTATGCCGCGAGGGGTTTAAAATTGAAATAACACATGGGCCATGGAGTCCCGTCACATGGAAATATTCCACGGGGTGGCGGTATGCCGGATGTTGAACCCCGACCAGCTGGGGGGAATGTCTCAATTTATTCGAGACAAATAGTGGGTGCAACATAGGTATACAGGTTAGTTACATTAAATATGCATGCATATGTGTGGAATTAAAAATTGTAAAATGCAAATGAAGAGGGAAAGTCTTATTCTGGGCCAATTACAATTACAGACCTGGATATAGTTCTCAAAGCTGTACTCCGCAGCTTGCCTGACCAGTACCACTCCTGTTTGGCCTGTGGTTGGGGATACACATATCATATTGGTCTTGAAAGTTGAAACTCAAGGAACGCCCAATGTTTCCAAATGTCTAGGCAGGGGGCATTGGTTGCCCCCTTAGCTGTCTGGGTGGACAGCCTAGGCAGCAAGGCGGTCGCCTCAATTCCGAGTCAGTTATTCTTTAAAACCTTTTTTTAATTTCTTACATATGTCTTCTATCAATTGGTAATGCTACTGGCTATAGACAACCCACATTTAATTACACAAGCATCATAAAAAAATATGATATTAATGAAGCATATGCCTCAATTTGTTTGTCACTATTTTTTAAAGAATAATATAATAGGCATTAAAAAAATAAGCATAATATGAACAACCACACAACCGCTCTGAGTGTTGCAAGCATCATGACAGTCTAATGGATTCATGTGAACTGTCTTTGCCACTGCAGCAGAGGCCCTCAAACAAAAAGAAAAAAAGGAAAAAAAAACAGTATAATGGGACCACATGGACAAGGAAAAAGAAAGAAGATGTTGCTCTCACATAGGCACCAGTGAAGAGCCTCTTCATAGTCCCACAAGTTGCAGATTTGGTGGGAGTTTAGGACTCTTGTGAAGCTCTTCATACTTCATAGTTACTGCCTATTGCAGACCCAGGTGGACCTTTTCTCAGTTGCTGCTGATTGTAGAATACGTGGAGTAGTCTGAAAGGAGCTTGGGTATGATCGAGAGAACTTACAAGGGGTAATTTCCATGGCTACACAATTGATTAACATGGTCTCATGTCTCTTCAAGATAATATTATCTTATCAATGAAAAACTTATGAAACATAAAGAGGTGGAAACCTCCTAGGTAGGAAAGGACTGTTAGCCATCTAGGTGCTGATTTTTAAAAGACTGGTAACACCCAAAATTTGTAGGTTAGAGCCGAGCGGATGAGACTTAAAGCTTCTTCAAACCCAATCCATGAAGAGGATTGATCACTGTGCTTGACCCACATTTTAGTTCACAAGATTGAAAATTGGGTTTTATACATTGGATGCTCAGATATGCAGTTTAGCTTGATGCACTTGCAGCCATGGTTGAAGATGGACAATCTCGTGAAGCACTTCATGTCTGACATCCCTCTTTCTGTGTGGGGGGGGTGGGGGGGGGATGGGAAGCAAAACCAGGCCGTGATCCATTGTATGCAGTATAGACAAAAACACATCAATTTAACCTGAACGGCAAGCTTCCACAACACTTAATCCCCTTGTATAATGTGCTTCTACATGTACATTCTGTGGATCTAAACAGAGCCGCTGATTCGAGACTCATAAAAACAGAAGTTCCATGAAGATGTGTCCTATGTTGTTTTGGATATTGACAGAAGCATCTCTGAACAAAGATCTGGAAATTCCTTTCTTTCGTTCACACCAAATAGCCCAAAGAATTGCAGGCAGAGTCACCTTTGTCCTCCTCCTCCTTCTCTCTCTCTGTGTTAGCCTTCTCGTGTCAGTTTTGTGAGATGTTGCAAGAACATGATCCTGAGGTTGGAAGCCGCTGAAAGAGGCTGAGTGGCTTATTTCTGCGGGTTTTAAATATGGCATTGGCCTGGTGTGTAGGAAGGGATCTCCAAAGCATCTCATGCTTTTTCTCTCTCAACCTGAATCAAAACTGAAAGAGAGGGCTATGTTTACCAACCTCCTCCCCTGTATGCTTGCGTAATGCCTCCATCAGACTGCACTGCATTGCCTGCCACTGTCATGTTGAGATCTTGCCAACACCACATCAATTTATGGGTGCCATTTGAGCTGGAAGCAAGTGAGCAGATGGGGGGGATGCATTGCTGGCATGCCGCACTGGCTGGCATTGCAAGCTGTTTTGCTGCTGCACATCAGATTTCCCTTATCTCTTCACAGAAAACCTTGTTCATTCTGCAGCTCAGTTTCTCGTCTCTGCAAGGGGCCCCGTGTGGGGAACAACCTACTGATATGACTCAGAATTGCTGCCTTTACCACCAGCAGTGCCAATAATGCATAGCCTGGACTCCTCATTTGCAACTACACCCCCCACCGAGCCTAGAGGAGGACCTCTTCTATGACCTCATTTTCCTGGAGCTGTTGAACTCTTGGGCACATGGCTGCAAATCCCACAAAGGAGAAAGATGCAGCTTCGACTACTGTCACCACCCGTCCTGCCAACCAGCAGTACCCTGTGATCTTCCTCCTATTGCAGGTAAGAAGGCTGGATCTGTCAGAGATGGGTAATGTTGTTTTACATCTGGCCTCTTGAGGATGTGGTACTTCTAGTTTCCCAGTTAGTTGAAGTTCTGTAGGGCCTCTCTGGCATGTCTAATTAAACTCTGGATTTTTGTTGCTTACTTTAGCTTATCATGAACTATTTTTCCTATGTAGTTTTTAGTTTGTAACAGATATGTGGATGTGTTGTTTTATGTTCGGAACTGTATTCAGTTATCTATTTTATTTGAAAAATGTTCAGCTTCCCATCATCAGTATGTGTAAATGTGTTTTTGCATTGTTTTTATTGTCATTGCCTTAATATAATGACATCAAATGGCTAAATGCATAATATTTTTAAGAAATATAAGTTTATCATGATCCTCGGCCACTATTCCCGATTACTTCAATACCTCTTCTTTTCAGTCTTCTGAAATGGGTGAGATCTGATATGGCATTACTTGCTTTTTGTTCTCACCAGGGTTGGCAGTATAGGCCGAAACCGGACCTGCTCACTGTAGCAGGTCCGGAACCTAAAAAAATATACTTTTTTAATGGTTTCGGATGAAACCATTAAGGGTTTCGGCCGAAACTGACCTGTTTCGGTCCGAAACCGACCTGTTTCGGTCCGAAACCGGACAGTTTCGGCCGAAACCAGACAGGTTCACTATTTTTTTTTGTTTTTTGAATGGTTTCAATCGGTTTCGGCCGAAACTGTAACCGATACCGAAACCGGTACGTATTGGTTTCGGTACCGGCCGAAACCGGTACCGAAACCGATACTGCCTTCCTTGGTTCTCACTGGTCTAGGTTACCTATCCTGCAATCAGTTCTTAAATACCTAGCCATCTGCTGGCTCAAACAGCCTACGCCACAATGAGAAACAGATGGTCTTTATTCCTCTGCAGCATTGACAGAATGTGCGAACTCCTTGACATCGAGCTTGATTACCATCAGCTGTTCACATGCTTTTGGTTTATTTCAAGCAATTTTCCGTGGGAATAATCTGCTTTATTCCGATTTTAATGGGCAGTTTTTTTGTCGAGAACTTTATTATTGGAAGGAACTTGTGCCCCCCATCCGTAAGTAGCTTAATAAATGATCTTATATACAATTTTCCACCAGAATTCTATCTCACATTTCTCATATCCCTCTTTTTGGCCTATGCTGACTCATTCAGAATCAGGGTGGCTCTGCAAATCTAGTGTCACAGCATAATACATATTTTTTTGAAGTTTTGTTCAACTCTGACATCTATTTTATGCCCTTTTTAATGCATATATAACTTATGGCATCCACTACTATGGAGATTATAGGATGCAGATGTTTATGGGTTATTGGTTTACATAATGGTAAATGGGATGGTTTCTATGTAGCATGAATTTTTCTTAAATTTGGTTATATTTTCATCAGTTGGCATGTTTTACTGATTTTTGTTTTTGCATGAACTCTGTAATGATCGTGGGAATTTTCTGGTTTTGATTTTGTGCATGTAATGGAGCATGGTTCTTCTTTACTGCCATTTAACATTTGTCAAATGAAACTTTTACTCATAATTTAATATATGTGGAAAATTGGATGCTGGGTCAAAGTTTTTATAACACTAGATGATTTGATATGAGGTTGTGGCTTTTGATAGAGCTGATTGAGGAACAATGTTATTATAGCTGACCTGAGCATCTAGATTAGAGTCTGATGGCCATGGGTTTTATGCCATTAACAAGATATTGTACTCCTATGCTTAGATAACTATTAGATAACAGCCCTTTATTGTTTGTTTGTAAACCTTTTAAAGAAGTGCTTGTCTTGAGTTTAACTTGTTATTATTGATGTATGAGCTATAGCTTCTGACAGTTTTTCCATTCTATTCTTAGAGCTTTCTGATACGGGGAGTGAGGAAACTGAACTGAGCATTTCTGTGGAGGATGATTCATCATGGATCTCATGGTATTGTGGGATGAGAGGAAATGAACTCTTTTGTGAAGTTGATGAAGATTATATCCAGGATGATTTTAACTTATGTGGACTTCAGGGATTGGTTCCCTACTATGATTATGCATTGGACATGATTTTAGATAATGACTCCTTCAGTGGTATGTTTTTTCAATATATATTTAGTGCTTGTGGCTTTAGTGGAATATATTGTGATTTTAGAATGTCTTATGGAAAGACCAAACATGATTCTGTATAACCTAACCGACATTATGCAGACCCTCCTGTTCTGCAAATTGCAATCTTATTTTCTTCATGGAATGGTGATGCAGTGCGTTGTTATTATTATTATTTTTAGTGCATAGACATGTTTTCATCTTTTTGGTTCATTGGAAAGTGTCAAAGCCACAATTTGTTGAAATGAAGAGCCGCCCTCAGTTACAAAGGTACCCCTATGTCATCAAGTTGATAGATTACTGGATTGTACAAAATCATCTAAAAATTTCAAATGAATCATATGACAAAGGATCTATTACATTGATTTTTTGCAGCAAAACTGCCTTCAGGCTTCTCAACATTACATATGTGCACACACATGCCTGAGCGACAATCGAGTTTCTTTCCCTCTCAAGATGGTCCTTCTTGCAGAGAGAGGAGTCATCTTGTTATTTTTATTAATAGTTGGTGCGGGAAATTTGATCTCATTTTTCTTTGTGGATGTGGCATGATATCATGACATGAAACCTTCTTCCTCCACAGTGGGAGTGGTGGTCTGAGGCTGACCAACCCCCTATACAGAGTTGTGAAAGGCAGCACCTATCTCCATCCAGATTCTGCTTCTCTTCATCTTTTCTTCCTGCGAGGTTATCCTCTTGTTTTGCAACTCTACAAACTTTCATTTTCTTCTACCTACCTCTGCATTCTGTCTTCTTTACATTCTTTCTCTCCCCGTGTTTACACTTGTTTCTGCCATCTGCATTGTGCACCCTGTTGTTCACCCTCTTGACTCCATCTGCCCAAAATATTCAAAAGAAATTGTCATAGTTGGAAAACCTACAAACCAACCTTTCTTATCTTCTCTGGCTCACAAATAAGAACCCAAAAGTGATACTCCTATAGCAGGTGCTTACATCAGGCTGAAAAAAAAAAGGCAAAAAAGGTTGGGGGGAGTTGGATAAAGAAGAATGGAACAAGAGGAGCCAGAATCAAAGTGGAGCATTCATTGTTATCATCCCTGTTGTTTTTCTGTTTTTGTAGTTCTCTTTCTGCACGAGCTGGCAAACAACATTACTGTTATCAGGGTTAACTTGAGTTTCACGTGGCTGCTTCTGCTGTTGGTGTTGTAGAAGGTGCTGCAGCCACATGTGCTGTTGGTGTTGTAGAAGGTGCTGCAGCCACATGTCCCTACCATCGTTATAGAACCGAGGTCATCCTCATTCTTTCTTTTCCCATCCAGTTTCCTTTCTTGCAACCATAGTTTGCCTTGCTTCCTTCTTTAACTTCTTCATTCTTCCTGTGAGATGAGAAGCCTCAAATCCTAGAACTGATGCCCCTGTTATTCTCTTTGAGAGCTGACATGACTCCTTTCCTCTTTTGCAAAATAAGCCGAATGCTCAGGTGGCTGTAGCCCATCTAGTCACCCAAAAACAGCCTGTTAAATCCACACATGCATGTGCACGTGTGCGTGAGAGAGAGAGAGAGAGATTTCTCGGGGTGCTTGCTGATTAGGGGGCCTCCGGCGATGCTGCTGGCTGAATAGGGTGCTTCGAGGGGAGATGGACATAGTTGTCAAGGCGGTAAGTCGTACTTGGGGTCTTCAAGTGCCTAAGCAGTGCCTAGGTGCCAAGTCCATAAGAACCTGCCAGCAAGAAGTGTATATAAAATGTTCTATTTGAAGGTTTAGCCCCCCATTTAATCCCCCTGTTTGCAGGCCGTGCAGCAGAGTCCCTTGTGGGCTCGAGAGAGAGAGAGAGAGAGAGAGAGAGAGAGAGAGAGGTCATGACGGTGGGAGATGGCAGGGTGTCGTGTTGAAGGGGTATGTGGAGCCTGTTCTACCTTTGAACTGGCCTAGCATCGTGGATTGAGTTCGCGGCTGGGTGGGTGGGTGGGGGAGCGCTTCCCTTGTTGGGGGGTTGAAGGGGGGCAGACCCCCCCTGGCTGAAAAGTTTTCAGATTGGAGGTGAGAGAGGACAAGCTGGTTTTGGGTTGGGCCAAGCAGGCCCAAGGCACAAAGATGGCCAGCTTGGGCCGCCTAAGTGGTGCTTTGGGCCACCTTTCGCAGGCCCAACTAGGTGCACCTGCGCCTAGCTCCCAGAAAGGTGCCTTCCTGCCTAGGCAGTGCCTAAGAGGAAGCCGCCTAGGCAGGTGCCTTGACAACTATGGAGATGGGGTACATGATAGAGGTGGAGAAGGGGAGAATTTGGGGTTGGAGGAAAGTTGGTTGGGCGGAGAAACAGAAGAAAAGGAGAAAAGGTGGATCTGGCAAAGGGTAGAGGTAGGTTATGGAGGGTACTCAGATGATCCGCCTAGGTGCCCAAAAGATGTGCTTTATCAGGCTAAAACTATTTTGATGGCTCAGATGCATTTGATTTCCCCATAATACGACCCTCAAGTTGCCTCAAGGGACAGCTTGTAACAGCATTGCAGGAGTTCTTGTCATCAGCAAGGCATTAATGCTCCACTATATTATTAGGTACAACATATAATTTGGTTTAGAAACCTCCAGCTGCAAACACTTAATAACTTCCACAAATTCCTTATTACTCTACATTGAGGAAAAGGTGGACTATTGATTCTTTGGAAATGGTTCAGCCTCTGGACCTGCTTCTCACCTCAGTCCTATTACATCAGAAACCTTCCAGGAATAAAAAATGGTGATTTATGTTGGTAAGACGCAAGAGACAACCGTGTCCTTCTGCCACACTTGCACTTCCATCTTCTGAGTCTTCACATAACCCTTCACTGTAAACCGCTCTCTGTTTCCCCTTCTCCAGCATTTCTCATCCTTGATGTGCTCTGCTAGTTGCATACCACCGAGGATCTCTGACAATCGCATTAATTGATTGGCCTTATCTTGAGTATGATCTCTCTCAAAATGGATGTTCCAACACTACCTGTACGAGCAAATGCTAGTTTAATGAGTGGGTTGAACAAGACTGAGAATGAACTTTGGATGTGCAAGGTTCTCTCTAAGCCTTAGCCTCTAGGATTATCAGTCTTATGCTCAACAGAGACAGTCATGAAATCAACATTTTTAGCTATCTTCGTCCACATAATCAAGTGAGGTGAGTGGCATGAGGTTGAAACACCAGCTTCGATGGTGTCAGAAGCATCTCCTTAGTATTCTTGCACAAAGGACATTGTTTCTGAGTTTCCAAAGCCACTTTAGTAGAAGTGCTTTATTGAGAGTAGCATGCTTGAAGAACTCTACACTGTCTTCCCTACAAACTATCTCCCACTTTGTTAAATAGAGACCTTTGCTATCCGGTTTTGGTCCCCGGGGGTTAGGGGGTGCTAACAGCCTCAGTCCTCCACCTTTCGGCTGCGCTGCATAGCTTGAAGCCTTGAAAACTGAAAGATATTAGATGTCCATGTTACTTAACAAAGAAAAGATATCCATGTTAGGCTAACCAGATGGATAGGATCCTCTAGCAGATTGCCTTAGCCTTCTCCTTCCAGTCATTGGTAATACCTGGTTGATGACATTCCAGCACTGCTGTCTTATTGGTCGATCTGAAAGTGGTGGCCTCAAGCGCTTAATCAGAAAGGTTGAGCACTGTTGAGCCCTACAATGGTCATGCCACGAGTTTCTGATTAATTTCAGAACTAAGAAATTTAAGTAAATTCAATCCTCATGACGGCGCGAAGTGGTGTTAACCACTGCCTTCACACGTGGATTAAGTTTAAATGCCCTTGGCATTCCATTGGGCAATGTCCTATGCAAGAATTAGTGTGTTTTTAACACAGTCATTTCATCAAACACCTAGTGGGCGGTGTTAAAATTCTGTACCCACACAAAAGGAAGTCAAATAATTGTGATTCCCGACGTCAAAGGAGCGTTCTGGAAGTGCCACGGAGTTATCACTCCACTCCAGTACCAAGGCAGCAGTAGGGCGTCCAATGAAGTCAACAAAATCAAAAGGAAGCCGCCAAGTGTTGCCGTCTTGCTGAGAGGAGCAGAAAGTCTTCAAAAGTGCTGGAAAATGACAGTCAGGGGGGGTTTTTATACTTTTTAATTGAGGGGACCAGGGGGGACTGCCCCTCTCTCCTTCTTCTCTCGTTGGGTGGCGCGCCAGCAACCCGGAAGAGGCACCTCCGGGTATGGCAAACCCAGAGGTGGCCACTCTGGGCATTGCAGGCCTGTGGGGGCCCACCCCGGGTGCTGCAGACCCGGAGGTGGTTCGTCCGGGCTCTGCACACCCGGAGGATGTACCTCCGGGTTCTGCACACCCGGAGGTCCACCCTCCGGCCTGTGCAGTCCCATGGGAGAGGGCCCACTGGCCTCTCCTCCCCTCTGCTGTGCGATGGATCAAAAAAAAGAGAACAAGATGAAGCAGCAGAACAGACCCAGAGGTGTCCCACCTTCTCTTTCCCTGCTGTCCAAAGAAGCTCAAAAGAAGACAAAGAAAAAACAGACCCGGAGGTGGCCTGTCCTCCATCTTTTTCTGCTGTCCAAAGAAGCCCAAAAGAAGAGAGAACCCCCTTCTTTCTCTGCTGTCCAAAGAAGGGAAAAAGAGAACAGAAAAGAGCAGAGCAGAGCCGGAGGTGTTCCCTCCGGCCTGTGTGAGTCGGGGGGGGGGGGCACCGGCCTCTTCCCCTTCCTCTCTGCTGGGTGCCACGCATCAGGAAAAAAAAAAAGTAGCAGGGGGGAGACTCGCCTGGGTCTACAAACCTGGAGGAGGCCTCCTCCGCCCCCTTTCTTGTTGCTTTAGTCTTCCACAGAACCAAAGAAAAGACAGAAAAAGGGAAGAGCATAAGTCAAGACATGCCTGGAGGTGATGCTCCCGTGTTTGCTCTCTCAACTCCTTATAAAAGGGAGCCCAAAAGAAGAAGCTTGGAGCAGCAAGGAGGAGCTTGCAGAGCAAGGTGCAGCAGGTGGCGGCCTTCTTGAAGTTGCTTTAAAAAAAATCCAGTCAAAAGCTTAAAAAAATTGAAAATGGACTTAAAAATTCATAAACCAATAGATATAAATAGATATAAAGTTAATAATCACATAAAAATCAAAAAATTCATTAGACATACATTTGATTGTAAAGAAATTAGATTAAGTGCAATAAACATGAAGTAGACATTGAAATTCAAACATTGAACATGTTAAACTAATATTCTTGAGTACATACTAAGCATAAAGTAGGTTCAAGCATTACAATAAACCTAATTAGGCACAGTAAATGTTACAGAAATTAAATGATCTTTACAGAAATTAAATGATCTTTACCTAAATGAAGAGACACTAATATGGGTAATAACTAGAATCTTCTCCCTCATCGTCTGGCTTTTGATCTTGATACCCATAAGAAGGTTGCATGTGTTGTGCATATTCACTATAACCAAACAATGAAGTAGCCAAGTCTTGCATCCCTCTTTGGATCCCTCTTGGAGTGTGAGGTTCTCGGCTTGATTCGAATCCAGAATTAGCGTAAGAATCTATAGGAAGAGAAGAGGAACTGGACGGATGTGGATGGAACTGGAATGCTGGTTCATGACCCCACCCATAAATCGCTGCCTCCTGTTGGCCACCTCCATAACCTGATGGATGCCCATATTGACTCTGTGAATCATGCTCGCTCACCCTGACTGTATCCTCTGCCTGTGTTTGCGTGGAAGGAGGAAGGACCACCATCATCCCCACCGCCAGTAGTAGCACCTGCAACACCTGTACCACCGACAGCCTCTAGTCGCCTTTTGGCCTTTGGGGATGCCTTTTCCTGTTTCGGTGTGCTTTCTTCAATCACCCTTGACATGAATCCTGTTCCCCTTGGCGTGTGCCTCAAATAAATCTGCTTCAACTGTTCAATTGCCGGGTCCTCTCGAGCAGCAGCATTTGTTCTCTCAGTTTGCCCATGCACTGATGTACTTCTTCTTAAGGATGCAGGTGGCTTGCCCATTCTAGGAGTGACTGGCTTGCTATCTGAGTCTGAGTGTCTAGCTGGCTGAAAATCATGCTGCTCCTCAGTGTCATCAACAACCCCAGGTGGGTCCCTTCTTTGGTGCGCATTAGTATCTCTGACCTTCTTTGATTTTCTTCTGAATTCGGGATCTCTTGGCTCATCTTCATCTAGTATGCCCTTGTTGGAAGCAAATTTTGTGTGCAAAAAAACCCCCGTCGGGGTGAAAAGAACCCGTCCGGGGTGAGAGGGACCCGTCCGGGGTCGAGGGGACCCGTACGGGGTCGCCCGGCCCCGGGCGGGCTGGCGCGTAGGCGGGCAAGGCCTATTGGGGCCGCGCGGCCCCCGAGGTGACCTCCCCGGGGTCATTCGACCCCGGGAGGACCCACCCGGGGTCAAACCACCCCGGGCAGGACCTGCCCGGGTTCGTTTGACCCCGGAGGGACCTGCCCGGGGTCGGACGACCCCCGGGGGACCTGCCCGGGGTCAATCCACCCCGGGCAGGTCTTGCCCGGGGTCGATTGACCCCGGGGAGGTCCCTTTGGACCTGCCCGGGGTCATTTGACCCCGGACGGGTCGGGGGGGGGGGCTCCGTATTTTCGGGCAGCCTCTGTTTCCCGCGCACGCAAATCAAGGAAAAGACCTCGCCGAGGTCATTTTCATCCCGTTCAACCCGTACGGGTCCAAATGACCCCGGGGAGGTTCCTACTTCTATAAATAGACCCCCAGGGTCCAGAAGGAGGGGGATCGAGATCTACAATCGGCATACGGACTACGCACTTGGAGCATCCAGCACACTTAGAGTTTTTTGTTCGTTGTTTCGACCCGCGAGGGGTAAGTCCCCGGGTCTGGTGTACATTCCCTTATGGGGGTATTTTTTGTAATTTCTCCCCCTCAGCGGGTTGTGTTGTTGTTTCTAAATCTCGGGGCGACTATGTCATAGAATTCTGCCCCAAGAATGGGAGAATTGCTTAAAAGTCCTTCCCGGGATCCAAGAAACATAAATGTCTTGTAAATTGCAGTTTTACCCTGTAACTTTTATAATTGGGGCTACGCCCCTATCTCTCGCGTTAGCGCGGACTTCTGTACAGTTGACAACTCGTCGACAATCCTTGTACTCATTCTGATTATAAAAGCGCTCAGCATGTTTTATGTCATCGGGGGGAAATTATAGGGGAACCCCCTGACTTTCACAAAATTGCATATATACCCCTCCTTTGGCGAATTTGACACACATAAGTCTTCTATGAAGCTATTATCGCTCCTTTCGCCTTGGGAACAACGTGGGCTCAGTCCGACACTCAGATGTCACCCCAACTCTAGGTCTGTCCAGGATAAGGTAAAATGACCAAAATACCCTTATGACCTAGAAATGGCCCCAGATTCCTCAAAACTCTTCATAAACTGCCTCAATGCCTTAAAAAGTCAGGAACCCGATCCTACTTCCATTTCAGCCTAGAAATTTGAGAAATACCCCTGGCCTGGAAAATTACAGAAATACTCATGGGGTGGGAAAATTACCAAAATACCCTCCGGGTCCAGAAAAACTCCCTTCTACTTCAAAAATGTCTATGGCTTCTACATATTTGCGCTTCCATTCCTAAATCTTAGGGTTTTGCTCAAACCTAGCCCTAACTCATTGTTTCTGTTGGTCGGTGGTGAGTGAACGGACATCGTGAGCTCTTCAAGAGAGTTTGCCCTCAACATCAGAACCTCTGTAGAAGACTTTGGGGATTTCTTTGACAGTCAAACAAAGGTGTTCGGACGTTAGGCCGATGTAAATTAACACTGACTACGGTCAGTGGGGAGAGGTCCAGCACTCGAACTCAAATCATCTGTTACGATGCGCACATATGGAATCACCCTCTACTCATAGGGGGGGATGTTTCTTTTCAAAAAGAACAAAAATCTATACCTTTATCTACGATAAAAAGATTCAGATTTATTCCATGTCTCACAGACTGGCACGTCCGGTGGGACTTGTCCCGCCTTTCTTCTTTTTGTCATAGTCAGTCCCCAAAACCTTCTTCAAGGTTCCGATTGCCCCTCTTCCTCTTACAGGACGGGAAGAGGAGGGCACATCTCTCTGCTCGCTTCAGAGCTCTTCGTGCATCCGCACGCTTCTTCATTCGTGCCACGCACCACCGTCATCAACAGCAACCAGTAGCGATGGCTGCCGTCACCTATGGCCCGGAGATCATCGCCAATCATGCCAGGCTCGGATACCTGGCGACCCCGCTTGTTTTTGGCGACTTCCCAGCAGCCGTCGGTTCGCCCTTCTTCTTGGGCGTGGTACTTGTGGCTGAAGCCAGTTCAGCCATGCCTGCAACAACCGTCGGGGGCGTCAGGCCCTCGGCTCCATCAACTGGCCGGGTCCACCCGGTCAAGAAGACAACCGTCGAGGGTGTTAGGCCCTCGGCCCCAACAACTGGTCGGGTTTGCTCGGTCAACAAGACAGCTCTTGATGGTGTCAGCCCCCTCATTGCAGCAGCCGGCTGGGTCCACCCGGTCAAGAAGACAACCGTCGGGGATGTTAGGCTCTCGGCCCCAACAACTGGCCGGGTTTGCTCGGTCAACAAGACAGCTTCTGAGGGTGTCAATCCCCTCATTGCAGCAGCCGGCCGGGTCCTCCCGGTCAAGAAGACAACTGTCGGGGGTGCTAGTCCCTCGGCCCCAGCAACTGGCCGGGTCAGTCCGGTCAACAAGGCCACCACTGAGGGCGTCAGGCCCTCGGCCTCGTCAACTGGCCGGGTTCGCTCGGCTAAGAAGACGATTACTGAGGGTGTCAGACCCTCCGCTCTATCAACCGGTCGGGTTCGCCCGGTCAACAAGGTTACTATTGGGGGTGTCAGACCCTCAATCTCAGCAGTTGGCCGGGTTCGCCCGGCCAGCGAAACGACTGTCGGGGGCGTCAGGCCCCCGGCCCCATCAACTGGTCGGGTTCACTCGGCCAAGAAACCAATCACTGAGGGTGTCAGACCCTCTGCTTCATCAACCTGCCGGGCTCACCGGTCAAGGAGACCATCCTCGAGGGTGTCAGACCCTCTGCTGCAGCATCTGGCCGGGTCCATCCGGTCAACTCTTCAACTGTTAAGGGTGTCAAGCCCTTCATCCCGACAACCAGCCGAGTTCGCTTGGCTGCTATGTCAACGGCCGAAGGTGTCAGGCCTTCTGCCCCAGCTATTGGCCGAGTCTTCTCGGTCAATCAAATCACTGCTGGCGTCGCTCCTGCTCAACGGGGGCAACGCCGCCGCCGCAACGGCGCCAAATCTACTGCGGCCTCCCTCAGCGGCACTCCCTCAGCGGCACTACCCTCCCGCAACGACGCCAGGCCTATGGCAGGCGTCGCTAGTGCCGTCCCTGCTCAACGGGGGCAATGCCGCAACCATAAGGGTGCAGAGCCTGCAGCGGCGGCATCACACTCCGGCAAAACTATTATTGTCGGAGACATTCGCATCCGGCTTGACGGAGGCAAGCCGATCTTGCCACGGGATCGGCATGTCCCAACCATTCCCACCTCCAATTGCTTCGAGCTCCTTCGGCAAGTTCGGGAGGACAGAGCGGAAAAGAAGAAGCCCGCCGTATCGACGGCTACTCAGGGTCCCTTGCAGCGACCCAGGCCTCGAGCTCCCTGGTCTAGGACAGGGGGCAACCCCATTGAGGAGAGTCAGCTCCACCTGAAGAAAATCTGGGTCACCAAGGAGGAGGCCCGAGTTATAAGGCGTGCAAGGGCGGAGGAGCCCTTCCGCATGTCGGATCTGCAACGAATGCAGAGCCCGACAAGCACTGAGGCCTCAACCTCTCCAAGGTCTACAATTCAACCCCCGGGTGGGCAGAAGCGTTGGGGAACTGGCAAGAAGGTGCGGCCAACCTCCCCGTGGGCCAGTTCTACACACACGGAGGAGGATCACTCTCCTCAAGCCTCTACATCCCGAGTGTCTGTCTTTGACAGATTTGGGAGGCCGCCCAAGCCGGAGCGACAACCACCTAGGAAGAAACGAGTGGTCCAGGTGACCAATGACACTGTCAAAGTGTTCACCTGTTACGCCACTTCTGGCGACAAACAGCCCGAGGACACCTCTGGGGAGCTTGACCAACCTATCCAATATTTGAGGAGGTCAAGGCCGGTCTCCCAGATTCTAGCGCAGACGCAGCAGGTGCCAGCTACTGGGACATCTCAGCTCGAGCCGGCACGGCAAGAAGAGCGTCAGGAGGATGTCCATAGCATCGACGGGGATAGCAACCCCGCACATGAAGATCTTGGGAGAGGTTCAAACTCTCACACTGGAAGAGCTTCGGCGCGAAAACCAAGAGTTGAAAAACCTTCTGCAGTCATTACTGCGCGAAAAGGAGGTTCATGTTCCGCCCCCGGCGGTACCTACTGGGACGGAACCACAACATCCTCCCATTACAGCCGCTGCCAACACCTCCGCCACTGCTGTAAAACTACCAGTGACGGTGGAGTTTGAAGTGCCGCAACATGAAGCCAATGCGCGGTCGTCTGTGACCCCTGCTGCAGAAAGCCTCATGGCGCAGAAGCAGATGATCGAGCGTATTGTGGAGGCGAAGTTTGCCCAACATGGCGAGGGTGTGGCTACCGTTGATTTGTACAGCGTGCCATATCCCCTCCATCATTAATTCAAGAAGCTTCCACCTGATTGCCCGAAGGCCCCGAAACTCCAGAAGTTCAATGGGCAGGGCTCTCCTCATGAATACCTGGCCTATTATATGACGGCCATGGGTGAGTTGGCACTGGAGGAAGCATACTTGCTGCGGTACTTTGCCACGTTATTGACTGGCACCGCTTTCCAGTGGTATTCCAGACTCAAGCCCAACTCGGTAGCTGATTGGGCTGATATGCAAAAGAAGTTCGTCGACCGCTTCCAAATGGTCGAACATAAAATCTCCCTAGCAGAGCTTTGTGCTCTCCGGCAGAAGAAAGGTGAGACTGCACTGGACTTCATCAAGTGATGGAGGGACGTCAGCATGCGCTGCGATAATCCTCCGACGCTTGAGGACGCCATCACCATCTGTCGCAGGGGTCTCTCGGCAGAAGTCAGTGAAAAGCTCCTAGGCTCCAACATCAGAAGCTTTGACCAGCTGAATACGGTGGTAGCGGAGATTGAAATGTTCTTCGCTGATCACCCTGTCCAAGCTTCTGCAAAAGGCAAGTCCTCCAAAGACTGTCTGGCTAGCGACAAGGAGGTAAATGCTGTCGACTTCTCCCCGACCAATGGAGAAAAAGGGGAAGGAAAATCCAAGAGTAATGGCAAGAAGCCTGATACCAAGGTAAGCGCGTCTCGGTTGGTGGAGAACATGAAGACGCCGTATTCCTTCAGGAAAGAGCATACTAAAATGCTCTTTGATCTCTGCATGAAAGAGCAGCTCATCACCCTGCCGGATCCGCGGAAGCCCGCGGAGGTGGATAAGGCAGATGACCCTACCTATTGTGTGTATCACCGAAGGTTGGGTCACACCATCGGGGACTGCTATGTTTTCAAAAACACTGCAGAAAAGCTCATTCAAGAGGGCTTGGTAAATATGTTGGGCCATGCAGTTGACCCGCCGCAGCCGCATGCTTGGAGTCGGCCGAACCGGTCGGCTAATGCGGTGCATATGGTGGCGATGGCTTCAAGCTCCAATGCCTCAGAAGCTGGGCCTTCCACTCAGCAGTCCAATATTGGCCGCGGGGCCGCCACCTCATCATTCCCCGAATGTCTAGCATTGCGGAGGACTATTCGAAAAATCTGGGGAGAAATCCGACAGTTGCAGTTAGAACAGAGGCGCATGCTGCAGTTCCTAGAGAGCATTGACCAGCAGTTGTCCACCTTCCCCTTTGGTCCATTCGCCAGGGGGTTAGCTCCGGCCCACATACGGGAGACGGGTGTATCACCTATCGGCCGGGCTCCGCTCAGGGGCTGGCTCTCTGAAGAGTCCTCAGACTCATCCGAAGACGAGGAGGGCTCACCGGAAGGCGAGGAGGCTCCACTTCAAGTCGAGCTGCCTGAAAAGCTATACTCATTCCGTTGCGAGAAGACTCCAAACATGTTCTTCGCATGCCAGCGAGCGTGACTGATAAGCCCGTCACCCATGGAGCAGACACCAGGTGCTGCTTTCCATCAGGGCTATTGCCTGTATCATGAAGTTGTTGGCCATATCATCCACAACTGTGAGCCGTTCAAGGACATTGCTGAAGACTTAATCAGGCAAGGAAAGGTTAAAATGGGTGAATTCCTGGTCGACCCACCGCAGCCGCATGTACAGGAGAGTTTTCATTTCTCCGTCAATGTCATACATGCTTCAGCAGCTTTCCAGTTCCCGGAGCCACAGGAGGAGGGAGTCAGTTCCCAGGGAGTCAGTTCTCAGCCACCTAAATTCACACTGTGGTACCCAGGGTGGCGACCATCTCATCAGTGTTCTTTCCCCAAGGAGGACACTGAGAAGATTTTTGACAAGTTCCTGGAAGATGGTCGGGTGCTGACGCATGATCCGCCGTCTTACTACAATGAGACGGTCAAGAGTCACCCCCGTTACTGCAAGTACCATGCCAGGGTGTCTCATCTCACTCGGGAATGCCCGGAAGTGTAAGATTGCATTGAAGTCCTCATTCAAAGAGGGGAGATCGATGCACAGGGGAACTCTATGACAAAGCGGCATCTTAAAGAGGCCGCTAAGAAGATTCTCCAGCAAGTTCAACAGGAACGGACTAAGTTGCGTGGGACCAAATCCACCCCTCAACGAGTCCAACCGGACGAGTCTTCGGGCAGCGGCGAACCTCAACCGGACCCCAAAGGCAAGGCTAGGGGCGAGGGGCCTAAGGCCCGGAGCCCGAAAGGCCAAGCCGAGGGGGAAGGTTCCAAACCTCTCTCTAGGCCGAGTCAACCCGGCGTCGTCATATGGGGAAACCCTCCGTCAGACGACAAAGGCAAGGCGAAGGTGAGGGGGCCTCTGGTCAAGACTCCCGTCAAGCCAGTAAACCTGCCAATTGTAGAAAGGCCTCAACAGCTCAAGCAAGCCAAGCCATCAGCCCAAGCAAAATTGGTGGAACTACAACGCCCTCAGGGGCCTCACGGTGGACTGGCAGAGTTCCAGGAGTTGCCTCCTGAAATAATCGCTCAAGCAATCAATGCTACCTTCCAGGCTCAGCCGGAGGAGGCCAATTGGACCAAGGTTGTCCCCAGGAAAGGCCGTGGCACTAAAGCTCCTAAGGAGCCAGCCCGGAACAATTCTAGGGGCAAACAAGTCCCACCTTCGAAGCGAAGTCCACTTTCTTCTCAAGAGGCGGCACGCCAAAAGAAGCAAGAGCAGAACCGTAGAAAGAATTTGAAGAGGAGATTGAAGAAACAAGCTGGGCAAGCAGCTGCTATGGAGGCCCCTAAGGAGCCAACTCCTCTACAAAGACTTCAAAAGCTCATAGACGAGCTAGAGGAGTACACTCCCCCTCGTCCCACCAGGGTCGTCACTTTGGACGAATACGTTCCTTGGGATAAGCTTGGGCGAAAAGCCCGGCTTCTTCAATGGCTCCGAGATGTGGCTCACCGTATTGAAGAAGGTGAAGACTTCCCAATCCCGGAGGAGCTCTCCTTATTCTACAAAGATGAGGAGCTCACTGTTGAGATGCTCGAAGAAATGCTGCAACAGCTCTCCTGCAACATGGTGGCGATCCCGCCACCCGACAACATTTATTCTCCTGCGACTGATAGCACCAGAGGCAAGGCTCCTATGGCAACATATCAGCGTCGCTCGGCAAGAAATGGCCGAGGACGTGGCCGAGGTCGTGGCCGAGGACGTGGACGTGAAGGTCCCCTGGCCCTCGACCGGGTCATAATATTCAGAGGGGAGAAGCCGGGTCCTGTCCCAGAAACCCAAGTTCGGGGAATCCCTTTCATGCTCAGCCCCTCAGAGGGTTCAGGCCCCGTTTCAGCAGCTAAATCGGGTGGCGTCCCTTTTACAATCACCTCCTCCGATGAAGAAGAGGAGCCAGCCAGCTCGCCAATGCCCGAGAAGGCGTCAAAACAGGCCGGCCCCTCCAACAGGGTCGAGCCCGTGAGCCAGGCCGGTCCTTCTAATGAAGACCTGTATGATGAGCCTTTGCCACCTCCGGAGGAATCCTTGGCACCGCTGTTCCAAGAAGATGGGGAAGGCCAGAATACGGAGGACCGCCCTTCTAAGCGAGAGAAGCCTCGCCAGGCGCCGAAGACTCTGGCGGAGATCATCCCGCCATTTGACAAGACCCGTGCTCGGGCGGACCGCAAAATCATTCATCATATGAAGCGGTTCCCAACAAATGTCACCATTTGGGAAGCCATTGCCTGGAGCAAGGATCTCAGGGAGGCTCTTGTCAAGATACTCCAAGACCCGGAGGCCTATGAAGCTCATGTTGCAGAGTTACAGGCCCAGGCATATGAAGCACTCACAGCCAACATCTCCTTCACGGACAAAGACATGTTGCTGTCCTCTCCGTGCCACAATCGGCCCTTATATATGAGGGAGACGATCAATGGGCATGACGTGAGTCGCATCCTGGTCGACGCCGGAGCAGCCGTCAATATCATGCCTCTGAAGACTTTCAAGTCTCTATACTTGGCCCCTTATTTGCAAAAGGTGACCGCGGTCAAGATTTCGGGATTCAATCAGGGTTCCGAGGAGGCGCTTGGTCGGGTTGAGGTCAAGTTAGCCTTGGGCGATTTTGTCACCCGAGCAACATTCTATATTATCAACTCCGACACATCATACAAGGTACTGCTTGGAAGGCCATGGCTGCATGAAAACTGGGTCGTTCCTTCAACTCTGCACCAGTGCATTAAATATGCCAAGGAAGGGGAGCAACATACGGTCTTCGCAGATCAGGCCCCGTTCCACCCCAATGAGTGTCATTTGGCCGATGCCTCTTTATATTTTGGGAAGCCCACTCTGGCAATCCCTGAGCCTATTAAGGACAAAGGGAAAGAAAAAGTGGACCATGAAGTCGAGGAGGGACAGTTGTTCACTGTCAATCAAGACATGGTAAAGCTGCATAGGCTAAGCCTCCATGCCGCCTCCAAGCCAACCCAACCGGAGAGACGAAGCGTTGACTTTGAAGCCAATCTCATCAGCCGGATCATTGACGGGAGTATCTCCTTACCGCCCAAGTGCCTCCAACTCTCATCCCAACGGGAAGAGTATGAGGTAGAGCAGTTGAAGACTTTCACAGTCTCTTATCAACGGAGAAGGAGGCGTAACAAGGGCAAGGGGAACAAGCCGATCATCTTTTACAAAGGTGACTTAGTCCCACCGTGCCCTCCTGAAGATGACTTCGGCTGGGACATTCCCGCTGATGTGGCGCCAGAGCCAGTCCAGGAGATGGATGATATGCCCAAATACATCAGGGAAATGTGCAAAAAGCAGCACATCCCGCAGACTCTGGACCCCGCGCGAGCGGCGTACTTCCATCAGCTGTGGAACCCTCCGCAGGTCCGTGGACAACCTCCTTTCTCCCGCAAAGATACAAGGGGACTTGGCTACGACCAGGAAACGGACTTCGAGGTCCATTATGCAGTTAATGCCATAGGGCTACTGCCTCTCCTTAACGGGCAAACAGAAGTTGAGCCCAAGATTGATGACTCGGTAAAGGAGGCCGGTGAGGCGTCAACCACACCATCACCTTCATCGGGAGTCGACAATGATCACCCTTCAAAGGGAAGAGCAGCCTAGCCTGCTAACCATCGGCAAGATGAAGCAAGCCCTTCGGCTTTAAGCCACGAGCAAAAGAGCTTCGAAGAATTTGATGTCTATGAAGCCAACACTGTCGATGAGGGAGACTTCGTCGACCTCCAACCAGCTCCACCGGAGCTTGAAGACGGTGGTCAGGCAACTGTGGACGAGTTGATTGAGATCAATCTCGGAAGCAAAAGTGACTATCGTCTCACTTTCATAAGTGCTCTCCTCAGCGAGAAAGAAAGGCAGTCGTACCGACAGCTCTTAGAAGAGTTCAGGGATTGTTTCGCCTGGACTTATAAAGAAATGCCCGGGCTCGATCCTTCTGTGGCCGAACATGAACTGGCAATACTTTCAACAGTCAAGCCAGTCAAGCCAGTCAAGCAAGCTCAAAGGCGTATGCGCCAAGAGCTGGAGCTGAAGGTCAATGCTGAGGTTGACAAAATGCTCAACGTGGACTTCATAGAGCTTTGTATGTACCCTGTGTGGCTCGTCAACATCGTCCCTGTCAAGAAGGAGAATGGCCGAGTCTGTATCGACTTCAGGGATTTGAACAAAGCATGCCCGAAGGACGACTTTCCTGTCTCAATCACTGAGACAATGGTTGACATGACCACTGGTCACGAAGCCTTGTCTTTCATGGACGGGTCGTCGGACTATAATCAAATTCGCATGGCCGTCAAAGACAAAGACCATACGGCCTTCCGGTCTCATAAGGGAATCTTCAATTACAAAAGGATGCCGTTTGGTCTAAAGAATACCGGCGCAACCTATCAAAGGGCAATGACCAAGATCTTCGACGAGATGCTGCATGACCTTGTTGAATGCTACGTCGATGACTTGGTCGTCAAGACAAAGAAGCGGGAGGATCACTTAGCTGATCTGCGTCGAGTCTTTGAAAGGCTTCGACAATTTCAACTCAAGATGAACCCAATGAAGTGCGCCTTCGGCGTCTCTAGCGGCAAGTTCCTTGGCTTTATCGTCAGGTACCGGGGCATAGAAATCGACCCTGATAAAATCAAGGCCATAAGGGGACTACCTCCGCCTAAGAACTTGATAGAGCTCAGATCTCTTCAAGGAAGACTCGCCTATATTAGGCGATTTATTTCTAATCTTTCTGGGAGATGCCTACCTTTCGGCAAACTGATGAAGAAAGGAGCACCCTTCATATGGGACGAAGACTGTCAGAAGGCCTTCGAGCAAATCAAGGAGTATCTGCTGACTCCTCCTGTCTTAGGGGCACCTGTCAGAGGGAAGCCCCTTATCTTATATATTGCTGCCATGGATGCCTCTTTGGGTGCTCTCCTAGCCCAATTCAATGAAGAGAGCAAGGAGCAGCCGTTGTACTACCTCAGCCTAAAACTGATCGGGCCTGAGCACCGGTACGCTCCTATGGAAAAGGTGTGCCTAGCTCTGGTATTTGCTGTCAAGAAGCTAAGGCACTATCTCCTAGCTCATCGGGTGGTGGAACTCATCTCAAAGTGTGATCCGCTCAAATTTCTGCTCAGCCAGCCCGTCCTCTCTGGTAGGCTCGGCAAATGGGCACTTATCCTCATGGAGTTCGATATCACCTTCGTCCTACGCAAGGCGATCAAGGGACAAGGAATGGCGGAGTTCTTAGCAGCGCACCCTGTTGTAGAAGATTCGCCACTCAACTTTGAGTTGCCCGATAAAGAGGTACTGGTACCTTCTCAAGAAACTGGGGAGCATTCTGACAAAGTCCCACCACAGATGGAGCCGGGCGTCCTCACCCTCGACCTCCCACACTGGGAGTTGTATTTTGACGGTGCTTCCCGGACAATCAAAAGGGCTGACGGCCTCACAGACTATGTCTCAGGCGCGGGGATAGTCTTTGTATCTCCACAAGGCGGCATCCTCCACAACTCTTGTGCCCTCATGAAGTCGCTGACTAATAATGAGGCAGAATATGAAGCGCTAATTATTGGGCTTCAACTGGCACTAGAATTGGACATCAAGTGCATCAAAGTCTACGGGGATTCTCAGCTCGTCATCCGACAAGTCCTGGGTGTCTATGACGTCCGGAAAAAGGAGCTTGTCCCCTATCATGCAGCCGTCATGAGGCTCAAAGAAAAATTCTACCTGTTTGAAATAGGCCATGTCCCCAGAGGCAGCAACTCCCAGGCCGACGCTTTGGCAAAATTGGCAGTAGCCTTAAAACTCCCGCCTGAGGGAGAATTAAATATTACTGTCAGACACCGAAGGCTCATGCCAAGTGTGCTCGACGAAGAATCCGGCCTCACTGTTTACGAGGTCGATAACATTCAAGAGGAGAATGCTCCCGAAGAAGAAGATTGGCGTGAGCCGATCATAAAGATAAAGAACGGCTGGCTTCCTCCTGATCGGGCTCAGAGGGTGCAACTGCTACGTAGGGCAACATCCTACCAGCTGATTGACGGTTTGCTCTTCAGGCTTGTCCATGAAAAAGATCGATCGGTCCTCCTACGGTGCTTTTCATTCAAGGAAGCAAAGACTGTGATGCACGAGGTCCACTCCGGGTTGTGCGGTGCGCATCAAGCAGGAGCCATGATGAAGAACATTATTAAGCTCAAGGGGTTTTATTGGCCCACCATGTACGAAGACTGCAACCAATACGCTCGTACATGTCATCAATGCCAAGCATTCGGGCCAGTCCCTCGGCGGCCACCTAACCCGCTTCATCCAACAACGCTTACTTGGCCATTTGCAGAGTGGGGCATGGATATTGTGGGACCATTTCCACCATCATCTCAAGGCCACAAGTTCATACTGGCCGCCACTGATTACTTCTCCAGATTGGCAGAAGCCTTCCCGCTACGGGAAGTTACATGGGAGATAGTTGCCCGCTTTGTGAGGCACGACATTATATACAGATTCGGCACCCCCAGCTGGATTATATTCGATAATGGACTGCCATTCAAGAACAAGACTGTTTATGCATTGGCGGCCAAATTCCATATTGACTGGAGGACGTCATCAGTCTACAACCCCCAAGCCAACGGGTTGGCCGAGGCCTTCAACAAGACCCTTTGTAAGCTGCTGTCCAAGATAGTAGGTAGCCGCATACGGGATTGGGGCGAGAAGGTCCACGAAGCCCTATGGGCCTACCGGACCATTTACAAAACCCCCACGGGTCGCTCCCCATTCTCTTTGGTCTATGGAGCCGAAGCGGTGGTCCCTGTGGAGATCGAGCTGGCGTCTTACCGCGTTGCTGTG
Organism: Amorphophallus konjac; assembly: GCA_022559845.1. Lineage (NCBI taxonomy): Eukaryota > Viridiplantae > Streptophyta > Magnoliopsida > Alismatales > Araceae > Amorphophallus > Amorphophallus konjac. The sequence goes on from CM040121.1 coordinate 160,226,029, forward strand.
CACGCCGGATTGCTAGGCCAAGACCAGTCCGAGATAGAAAGGAGGCTTGAAGAGTTGTCCAACCTTGAAGGTGAAAGACTCAAAGCCTACAAGCACTTACAAGTGTATCAAGCCCGCATGATACGTGCCTATGATAAGCTTGTCAAGCAAAGGGCGTTCAAGAAAGGCGACTTCGTCATAGTTAAGGAAAAGGAGGTTCTCGTGAGAAGATCCAGCGGCAAACTCCAGCCTAATTGGCGGGGACCTTATGTCATCCAGAAAGTCTATGAAGGTGGGGCCTATACGGTCCTTGACCACAAGGGGGACAATCCCTTCCCTCCTCTCAACGGCAAGCATATGAAGCTCTACTATGCGCCACCGCGAGAGTTTCTGCAGCAGTCCTCACAGGACAGTACCTCTCCTCAGTGAAGGTTCAAAAAAAAAGAAAAAAAGAAAAAAAATCCTCTCTTTGCTTATTCTATGGGTGGCTCTAAGTCAATGACTCCACCCCATCATGGCCAAAACATCATATTGATGCCATGGCTACGCCTTACAGGCCATCCTGTGACATCTAGTCTCACCGGCGTTCTGATGTTGTCATACTCTGTCCCATCGGGATTACTCATGTTTTGAACTTCCTGAGCTCGGATCCCGTGTCTCTCCCGGCTATCCAATCTGTCCTTCATATGTCACATCGGGTTCGGCCTATGCACGCCCCTTTCGGGCTATCGACCCATTTCGCCTATCGGCTTCCGGGTTTAGCTCGTATGTCTCTCTCAGACAGTTAAACCCATTTACCCTTTTGCCCCACTGGGTTCGGCCTCAATATGCCCTCGCGGGCTGCCAACCCATCATGCCTTCCGGCTCATTTCACCTTCCTGGGTTTGGCCTCAGTATGCCCTCTCGGGCCGCCAACCCATCATGCCTTTCGGCACTTTTTTTCTTTTAGGGATTGGCCTCTGTATGCTCTCTCGGGCTGCCAACTCATCATGCCTTTCGGCTCATTTTTCCTTCTGGGATTGGCCTTAGTATGCTCTCTCGAGTTGTCAACTCATCATGCCTTTCGGCTCATTTTTTCTTCTGGGATTGGCCTCAGTATGCTCTCTCGGGCTGCCAACTCATCATGCCTCTCGACTCTTTTTACTATCTCGAGGTTGGCTTCAGCATGCCTTCTCGGGCTGCCAACCCATCATGCCTTCTGGCACATGTCCCACCGGGTCTGGCCTTAGCATGCCCTCTCGGGCTGCCAACCCATCTCGCCTATCGACTTTCGGGTTTGACTCTTACGTCCCATTAGGGCTGTCAAACCTATCTTTGTCTCACCAGGTCTGGCCTCAGCATGCCCTCTCGAGCTGCCAACCCATCTCACCTATCAGCTTTCAGGATTTGACTCTCACGTCCCATTAGGGCGGTCAAATCCGTCATTTCCTTCTTCTGGGTCTGACCTCTGCATGCCCCTTCCGGGCTGTCAACCCATCTCGCCTCTTGGCCTTAGACTTGACTCATATATCCCACCGGGATCGCCAAGTCTATTCCTTTGTCCCCACGGGCATGGCCTCTGCATGCCCTCGTCGGGCTGCCACTCTATTTGCCTATCGGCTCACGGATTTGACTCATACGTCCCACCCGGGCTCTCAAATCTCTTCCTTTCATCCTTTGGGGTCTGGCCTATGCATGTCCCTTTCGGGCTGCCAATCCATCCCGCCTATCGGCCTCCAGGTTTAACCCGCATGTCCCTTTCGGACGGTTAAACCTACTCATTTGCTATCCCAACCGGGCTTGGCACATGCACACCCCTTTCGGGTTGCCAACCCGTTCAACCTTCGGCTTTTGGATTTGGCTAATTGCGTCCCACTAGGGCAGTCAAATCCACTCATTTGTCCCACATATGCGGCACACACGTCCCTACGCGGCACACACGTCCCTACGGGAGTGCCACCTTCTCCTCGCCTTTTGACATTATAGGTTCAAAAAAAAATAGGGTTAAAAATAGTGATGCCCCAGCGGACTTGATTATTTCTGTTAGGGGAGCAATCAAGGGCAAAAAGGCTTTAACTCGGTTAAGGTGAAAACCCGAAAGGGCGCCTTAGGCAAAAATGGGTACCCCTCGGTGTGAAAACCCGAAAGGGCGCACTGGAAAAGCTAAAGGGGGCCAGTCCTGGCGAAAACCCGAAAGGGTGGTAGGGCTGGTAAAGTGATAAAAAAAACAAAAAAAACATACATGCAAGAGGATAGAAGCAAAGCTGCTAAGTTCTATCCTTTATTCATCCATATCATCAATGGAGCCCGAGACAGGCCCTCGGGGATAACTCAGACAAAAATGGGGCGCGAGGGCCCTATATACAAGAAGTGGCTGAAGCCCTCAAGCACTAGACTCGCTTCTCCTCAGCTCGGCAAGGCGAGTTTTACTCTGAATAGCTTCCTCATGGAGCCCCTGAAGCCTACTGCGGAGAATCTACATCGGCACGCGCAAGACTGTGCTCCTCCTCGATCTCTCGGACGTCTCGCAAAAGCTCCTCTACTCTGCGGGAGGCCGCCTGCTTACGCTCGTGAGCGTCCTCGACCTGGACTCCCACCTCAGCTTGGGCTCCCCGAAGTCTGCAAAGCTGCCGCTCCTTCGGCTGAATCATCAGCTGAGTCCTCCGCCTCCGCTCCTGAATAGCGCGAAAGCGGGCGAACTCCTCACATAAAGACGCAAGCTCAGTCATCCAGGCGTCCTGAGGGAGACCAAAATGCATGCATCTGGCAATGCTGCACCAAATTGAGGACCATTCGGCCACTCCATCACAAGGGTCAAGAAACTCTGAAGCAGCTTTGAAGCCTCACTAGCTGAAGCTAAAACAAAGAAAGGAGTTGCCTCAGCCTGTGTATGGCCGACATCTACCCAGACCAACATGCCCTAAGGGCTGGCCTACATCAACCTTGGCTATCACAAGTCAACAAGTAGCCACTTTCAACATTCGGCGACATACCTCAGCGGTCAGCCGACACATCAACATGTTCGGATACACCTCAGATGTTAGCCGACACATCTTTGGCGACATACCTCAGCGGTCAGCCGACACAACGACTGTTGGCCAACACACCCCCAAGGGTCGACCAATGTCAGTTCCCAGCTATCATAGCTCAACAGTCAATCAACGACGACTTAGACGGATGTCTCTCCGAGGCAGGCCCACACCAACTCTAGGCCAACAAGTCTCTCAGAAGCAGGCCTACATCAACTCTGGGCCAACAAGTCTCTCAGAAGCAGGCCCCCATCACACATGATGGTGCATCCTCTCTCCACCCATATATGCTTGAAGCTTTCAACCCAATCATGGAGCTCCTCAACCTCTCCCTCAAGGCCACATCCGTATATGTCTCGACGTGATGGGGCCTTCAAGTCAGGGCCAGCATCTGCTATGGCATCTATCATAGGTTGGAAATATTCACTTGAAGCTGCATGTGCAGGGACACCTCCATGAAAAAACCATTTGCAGATACTTTTAAATACATGCCCTGCAACTTCTGTTGATTTTTTGACCCCTCTTAATACAGACTTGATTTTAGGTTGTGTAGTCTGGGGCCTTCTGTGGAGATAACTGTCCATGGGACCTGTTCTCTGCGTATGTGGGGCAGCACCAATGTCAGGACGCCGTGCAGCTGTACTCTCGTAGGTCCCTGAACCCATGGGTCCCTTCCCTTTCCTTCGAGCGGCTTGTTCACGCTCCCTTGCTTCAGTCAGCTCTGGATCAGAATCCTCAGTGCCTTCCTCATCATCATCCCTCCTAACCCTTCTTCCAGAAATCTCCTCAGCAATTTCAGCCTCATCCTCAGCCCTTTGTTGCATTCTCTCCTTTTTGCCCAGAAGGCACTGCCGCATCTCTTCTCGCACCCCTCGGGGACAGTGGTCGCATTGTCTCACCTCTCCTCTTACCCCAGCCAAATGTTGCTTTCCTCTAGTGATTCCGTCATATATCTCCCTACCACAATAATTGCATTTCACCTTTCTTCTCTTAGCATCAACTAAGGATAGGTGGGCCTGTTGAAACAGGTGGTACGCGGAAATGGATCCAAAGGGGGGGGGGGTGAATGGAGCTTTTTTGAAATATTACCCAACAAAGACTGTGAATGCGCTTCTAAGGACTGATTGAAAGGATCACCACCGATGACGCCTAGAAATCAAATCTTCTATTAAACCAGTGAGCAAACACTTAACATGCCAACACATGATCAAGGCACGACAAGGCATATATATATATATATATATAATCCACTGCGTTCAGGGTCAAACAGAGCTGACATCGAATTGAGTAAATGGCGCTCAAGCTAATCAGTGAACCAAACCTGTGAAGGAGAAGGGAGATAGGGAACAAACACACAAATGCAAACCACTGCTGACAGAATTTTTAGGTGGTTCGGTCCTCCTGACCTACGTCCACCCCACACTCAATTGAGTGTGGCTTCACTGCTGACTAACAGCTTGCCGCTGATCCACAGCTTCGGGGAATTCCTTCCCTACAATCTGCTGAGCGTTACAGCTTCGCTATCCTGAGAAATCCACCTTTGCCGCTGAGGATTACAGCTTTACCTGTCCAGAGAAATCCTTCTCTGCAACCGCTGAGGATTACATCTTCACTTGTCCAGAGGATACCACCTCTGCAACCGCTGAGGATTATAGCTTAACCTCTGCTGACACACAGCTTGAGTAACCAGAGTTTTAAAACAAAACAAACGAAAATAGAAAACCAAAAACAAGACTGAACTGTAGCTCAGGACAATGAGCAGATCGGCTGTGGTTCTGAACCAAGAGACCGATGAATACAACTCTCAGTTCCTCCTTCTTTCAATCCCTCTCTTATCTCTTTCACAGATCTTCTTTTCTTTCTGCTTGTATCTCTCTGCTGCGCACACTAATTCTTCTCTAACTCTTTCTGATCTTATCTTCAAAATCTCATCATCATCATCCTTCTTCTGCTCGCAGAAGAGGAGTCTTATATATCTTCAGGCAAGGACCCACGAGCTCACCTACTGGGCGTGTGGAGGGAATATTCCCGCCAAATGATTCCAGTAAGCTTTCAGTCACTTGTCCAATTCTGAGCACTGTAGCTTCCCTCGTGGCAGTCCTTTGTCAGGGACGGTTCGCCTTGGATCACGTGCCCTCGTTAAAGATCTCGAGCAGTTGACCTGTTAACACGTCGAAACATACGATAGTCAAACAAATATGAATATTGCACAGACTTGCCAAGAGAGTATTCGTCAGTTCATAAAGCACACATGGGCAGACTTAGTATGCACAGACTTAATGCATACATTGGTAGGTTCTACACAAGCCATCAGTGTGCACAAAGAAGTATGCACAGACTTCGCGCAGCGCAAAGACTAGAGTTGCACCGACTTAGTTGCACGAAGTGCACGAGTGCACGGACTTTGATTTCGCTCGCACAAAGTGTGCACAGACTTAATAGAGTATAGGAAGAATGTGTATAGACTTTGGGGTGCTTGTAGCGAGACATGCACAGACTCACTTTATGCATAAAGAAAATATGCACCGACCTAATCCCAACAGACATGAAACGATGCACAAACTTAAATGCTCGCAGCAACTAAAGTTGCACAGACCTGTGTGCATGCAGCAACGAGAGTTGCACGGACTTGGTGAGCACACGATGGACTTGCGCCAAATGCGAGGATGCATGAAATGCTGCTTGCACCGAGTTTGGTCTTGCACACGCCAAGTGTGCACAGACTTTGTGTATGCAAGGAACAAAAAGATGCACTGACCTTAAGTATGGAATGAACATGAACTTCACTGACTTAGCATGAACGAAAGGAAAACATGCACCGACTATGAGTGTAAACGACTAAGACATATACCGACGTTATCTGGCAGATAACGTGGCATGCACAGACTTAACAAAAAGGTGCACCGACTTTCTATACACTAGAGACAGAACACGCACCGACTTTCAATGCGCAAACAGAATATGCACGGACTTCTTATGCGACAGATGCAAGGTGCACAGACCTTGTATACTGAATGACGCAGCTATGCATAGACTTAATCATATATGTAAAGATCAAATGCAAACACATTTATATATTCCAGTCTCACATGAAATAGATTGTCATTATCATGACCAGTGTTCCAACAGGGCCCACCCCGGATCCTTCCGCCCTTCCTGCTCCTGTGTTTGTTGACGTCTAAACATGATGCTGCATTAAGACATTCAAACACAAAAAGTTATAAGTACAATTAAAAACTTAACCCTTAATTAGTAATTAACCCTTAATCACCCTTCAAAAAGATTAATTACGAGCATGATCCCACCCCAAATTATTCAATGAAGCTTAATTAAGCTTCAATTGAGCCTAAGCAAATCGAATTAGACAAAAGCCCCAAATTTTATGAACTAATTAACCCTTAATTATCATTTAACCCTTAATCACCCTTGGAAAAAATCAATTACCAGCATGATCCCACCCCAAAATCTTCAATGAAGCTTAATTGAGCTTCAATTGAGCCTAAGCAAACTGATTTAGACAAAAGCTCCAATTTTTATGAACTAATTAACCCTTAATTAGCAATTAACCCTTAATCACCCTTCGAATGAATTAATTATCAGCATGCTTCCGCTTCAAATTAGTCAATGAAACTTAATTGAGCCCTAATTGACCCTTACTAAACCTAATTAAAGAAAAGTCCCAAATTTAAACTTCTAATTAGGGTTTAATTAGAAGTGTTAAAAAATTAATCATGGTTTTAAATTAACCTACAACACAACATTTAACCTACAACAAAAAAAAATTTCAACAACTCAACCAAAAAAACACAAAACATAAAAAACCCTAAATTTACCTCCACAAAATTTACCTCCGCAATGGCAGCACAGGTCGGACGGTCCACAGCAGCAGCCCCCTGCCCCTGCCCCTTAAAGAGCACAGCAGCAGCCCCCCGGGCGGCCCTGGGCCTTGGCCGGCTGGCCCAGCACACTAGCACAGCAGCAGCAGCAACTGGTAGCGACTGCCTCCACAGTCCACACAGCCTGTGACGCAGCAGCAACAGCTGGTGAGGCAGCAGCAGCCTCCGCCAGCAGCAGCAGTAGCCTCCGCAGCAGCAACAGCACCACCACAGCACCAGTAGGCAGCAGCAGCAGCACGGTCGCAGCACAGCAAGGAGGGGAGGGGGTTTCGGCCGAAACTCCCCGAAAAGCACACCTGAACTCCCTAAAGGGGAGTTCACGTGAGTTTCAGCCGAAACCGGACGGTTTCGGGCCAAAACCGTTCGGTTTCACCCGAAACCAATATCGGCTTCGCCCGAAACCGATAAACTAACCAAGTGTCGGATTGCTACAGTGCTCCGCCTGATTTTCGTATCGGGTATGGCCGAAACTGATTCGTTTCGGCCGAAACGTATCGGTTTCGGCTGAAACTGACAACTATGTTGCAAATGTCCCCACAAATAAACAACAGGAAGACTCAGCCACCACTTTGGAGGGTTTAAAGTGGAAAAACCAAGCATTGAAGTCTCTTGTCCAAGAATTACTGCGAGAACGGGATGTCTTGCTGAGACATCTCACATCTCCATCAAACTACCGAATCAACTTGGGATCTACAGGAGATGTTAATCTCCTCCAACAATTTTGGCTGAAGCGCCGGCCGGTGTAAAGTCCATCATGTCATTAAGAAAAGGACAAGCGACATGGACTCCTCCCCTATGGATATTCATTCTCGAGGAAGAATTGGTCCAAGCAAGGTCCATGAAGATGTCATGTGAAAGTCTCATGTTTTAACATTGGCACAGCAGATTGAGACACCATACTCCTTCATCAAGACGCACACCGAGCTATTATTTGAATTTTGCATGGCGCGAGAGCTTATAACATTGTCGGAGCCTCGGAAGTTGACCAGGGAAACAAAGTCCAAGGGGCCAGTTTATGTCGGTATCATCGAATGCCGGGCCATGCCACATAAGATTGCTATGTCTTCAAGGACAAAGTAGAAAGCTTAATATAGTCGGGAGTCATCCAAATTAAGAATCATCGAGTGTCTCCCTTGTAACCTCATCAGTGGGATCGACCAAAGTTCTCCGCTAAACAAATCTTTGTTGTGGCTGCGCCCGCATTGCCCAAGTTTGTGGCAAAGGAAATGCTCCCGGGACAACTTCCCGTCTCCAAAAGAAATGCGACAGGGCTTGCCCATAGTTGAGAAGCATGGTTTAAAGTTTACTATTCTGTCAACACCATAGGGTTGTCACCCTTCTCCAGTAAATCAGACTCGGACGAGGAGCCTAGTGACTCCATAGATGAACACCAAAAAGAAGTGACACTTGAAGACCAGGACGAGCAGTCTCAGTCATCCATCATCAACAATTTGAAATATTATGACGTTCACGTTGCCGGGTCGGTCGACGATGAGAATTTCATCGATCTGCAGCCAGCTCCGCGAGAACTTGAAGATGACGGGCAAGCGACTGTAGATGAGTTAATTGAGCTCAACCTCGGGGATGCAGATGAGTCTCGGCCAAGGTTTGTAGACTCGGGTATCGGAATCGGATTGGCCAGTCCAAACCTGATCTACATCGGTAGTATCGGCCGATCCGATCGATACCCGCAGCGATCCCGTTCGGTTAGTTTATTATGTCCAAAATTTTGTTGGGGTTTTTACATAATGTCATAATTTTACCTTTTTCTTCCTTTGCAGCTTCGTTCGCGGCGTAAAATCTGAAGAGGCGCATCATCCCTCGTTCGTGGGGGAGCAGGAGGACATCGATGGGGCGGATGAGGGCCATGTTGATCCGATCGCGAGGACGAGGATGCGCCGCCTCGTTCTGCTGCGGCTGCAACATCTACTGTTGGTATGATCGCGAGGATGAGGAGGGCGAGGAGGAGGTACCAACGGCTGTGACGGCGGCGGTGGTAAGCGTTTTCGTCTTCGTCATCTTCTTCTTCTTCTCCTCCTCCTTCTTCGATCCTTCATCTTCTTCTTCAACCCTTCTTCTTTTTCTTCGTCGTCGTCGATCTTCTGCTTCTCCCCTCTCTGATTTTTTTAAACCCTAGCATCAGTCCAGATCGGCCATGGGGATCGCCCGGAACTGGGTGACGGGCGATCCAACCCGATCCTAGTCGAGTCAAGTTGATCCCGACCGATCTGGCCGCTCCCAGTGAAGGATCAGGAAAGGTCGGCTTGGGATCGGATCGGTAAGCCCAAAAATCGATCGGATCTGCCGATCCGGTCGATACCGATCCGATTCTGCAAACCTTGCTCCTGGCCAATTTTCATCGGCGTCCTCCTCAATGAGGAAGAAAGACAAGTGTATAGATAACTCCTATTGGAGTACAAAGATTGCTTTGCCTACACTTACAAAGAAATGCCCGGGTTGGAGTCCTCGGTGGCCAGGGGTGATCATTATTCGGGTTCAACCCGAAAATCAAACCGAACCGATAGATTTGGTTCGGGTTGAAATTTAAAAAATTTCGGTTTGGGTTCAAACCGAACTGTATTAAAAAATTTGGTTTGGTTTGGTTTGATTTTAAAGTTTAGGAAACCGAACTGAATCGAATAGCCCGAATTTAAAGATATTTTTGTCAAGTTAATATAAGTGTATATGTAACTATAAACTCTAATTCAAAAAGTCCAATCCCTGCCATCTTGATGGGGTTTCCGACTCCATGAAATAGGTTTCAAATCACCTTCCATTTTAGTGTTACTGAAGTTCTTAATTTTTTTTGTGAAAATATTATGGAGCTTATTTTTACAAGTTACAACTTTTTATGTTATATTTTTAATATTTACTTTATTTGGTAGAAAATTTTCTACCCCACCTTTCTCTACTCTTGTTTGAATTCAATCTAATTTCTAAAAGGGGAGATGTATATGGTTCAAACCGAACCAAACCGAATTAATTCGATTTGGTTTGGTTTGCTTTCAAAGTAGTTTGGTTTGGTTTGGTTCGGGTTGAAGCCTTAATTCAGGTCAGTTTGGTTTGAGAAAAATTCTCTTCAAACTAAACCAAACCAAACCGTGCTCACCCCTATCTGTGGCTGAGCATGAATTGGCAATACTCCCCATGGCCAAACCCGTCAAACAAGCTTAAAGGCGTATGCGCCATGAGCTCGAGCTCAAAGTAAATGCTGAAGTTGACAAGTTCCTGGAGGTGGACTTAATAAAGCCCTGCATTTATCTAATTTGGCTCGCCAATATAGTCCCCGTCAAAAAGAAAAATGGCCAAGTCCGAGTCTGTATTGACTACAGGGACTTAAATAAAGCCTGCCCGAAGGATGATTTTCCTATCCCGATCACTGAAATTATGGTCGACATGACCATCAGGCATGAAGCTTTATCCTTTATCTACGGATCGTCAGGTTACAACCAGATCCGCATGACCATAAAAGACCAGCACATGCCCTTCCCATCCCCCAAAGGGATCTTCAATTACAAAAGGATGCCCTTCGGCTTGAAGAACGTTGGTGTCACATATCAAAGGGCAATGATCAAAATCTTTGATGAAATGCTCCACGACTTGGTCGAGTGTTATGTTGATAACTTAGTCGTCAAAACTCAAAAGGCGGGAAGATCACCCAGCCGACTTGTGTCGAGTGTTCGAAAGGCTTCGTCAATTTCAACTCAAAATGAACGCGATGAAGTGCGCTTTTGGCTTTTCAAGCGGCAAGTTTCTCGGTTTCATTGTCAGATATCGAGGAATAGAAATCGACCCCGATAAAATCAAGGCAATTCGGGAGTTGTCACCTCCCAAAAACATAAATGAATTAAGATCTCTCTAGGGAAGGCTAGCCTACATCAGGCACTTCATATCCAACCTATCAGGAAGATGCGCACCTTTAGGGAAATTGATGAAAAAAGGGCTTGCCGTTCATATGGGACCAGGAGTGTCAGAATGCATTTGAACAAATCAAAGAATATCTTCTCACTCCCTCGGTGTTGGGAGCACCGGTCAAAGGAAAGCTGCTAATACTCTACATTGCTGCCATGGACGCTTCTTTGGGAGCCCTGTTGGCACAAATAAACGAAGAGGGCAAGGAGCAGCCGCTATACTACCTTAGTAGGAAGCTGGTTCGCTCTGAACACCACTATTCCCCAATAAAGAACGTATGCTCGGCGTTGGTGTTCGTTGTAAAGAAATTGAGACATTATCTCTTATCCCACTGGGTCGAGCTAATCTCAAAGTATGACCCACTCAAGTCCCTCCTCATACAGCCGGTACTGTCAAGAAGACTAGGAAAATGGGCGTTACTCCTCATGGAGTTTGACATAACCTTTCTCCCCTAAAAGGCAATCAAAGGACAAGGAATGGCGGAGTTTCTGGTGGCACATCCACTCCCGACAGACTCTCCACTCAACATTGGACTTCCCGATGCAGAAACCCTTCTGCCTCAGCCAGGAGTAGAAGATCAAATTCAGGAAGCTCCACCGCGAAAAAAAGAGGATGCCCTCGTAATTGACATGCCATGCTGGGAGCTCTATTTTGATGGTGCTTCCTGGATAGTCAAGAAGCTTGACGGCAGTACAAGCCTCACATCAGGGGCGAGTATTGTATTCGTGACTCCTCAAGGAGGAATCCTACACAATTTTGGCGCCCACATGAAGCTTCCTAACAAACAATGAAGTGGTATATGAAGCATTAATTGTCGGGCTCCAATTAGCTCTGGAAATGGACATCAAGTGCATCAAAGTCTATGGAGACTCACAGCTCGTTATACGGCAAGTTATAGGCGACTATGATGTCTGCAAGTAGGAATTAATTCCTTACCATGTTACTGTGATGCTGCTCAAGGAGAAATTCTACCTATTTGAAATAGGTCATGTCCGCAGAAGTAGAAACTCTTAGGCAGATGCCCTAGCCAAGTTGGCTTCCGCCATAAAGCTTCTACCCGAAGGAGAATTAGACATAATCGTCAGACACAGAAAGTTTATGCCAAGTGTCTTAGACGAGGAAGTCGACCCCACAATTTTTGAAGTCAACACGATTGAAGAAGACAATCCTACCGAGGAAGAGGAAAAAGATTGGTGTGAGTCGATTATCAAAATAAAGAATGGTTGCATCCCTCTAGATCGGGCTCAAAGGGTTCAGCTCCTACGAAGGGTAACGTCATATCAACTGATAGGAGATCAATTGTATAGGCTTGTACATGAAAAAGATAAGTTTGTTCTCCTGCGTTGTCTCTCACCAAAGGAAGCTAAAGTAATTATGCGCGAGGTCCACTCAGGCTCTGTGGTGCTCATCAAGCAGGGGACAAAATGAAAACTAATATAAAGCTGAAACGCTTCTACTGGACCATCATGTATGCGGACTGTAATCGGTATGCTCGCACATGCCATCAGTGCCAAATTTTTTGGCTTAGTGTCAAGAAGACCCCCAAATTCATTACACCCCACGGTGCCTACATGGCCCTTTGCAGAATGGGGGATGGACATTGTGGGACCCTTCCCACCATCCATAAAAGGCTACAAGTTCATCCTAGCAACTATGGATTACTTCTCCAGATGGGTCGAAGCCATCCCTTTGCGGGAGGTCACGGGAGAGGCAGTCGTCCAATTTGTCAAACACTATATTATATACAAGTTCGGCACCCCTTGCCGGATCATGTCAGATAATGGCACTGTGTTCAAGAATAGAACCATCTACCAGTTGGCGGAAAAATTTCACATCGGTTGGAGAACTTCAACGGTATACAATCCCCAAGCCAATGGATTGGCCGAAGCTTTCAACAAAACTCTGTGCAAGCTCTTAAGCTAAAATAGTAGGCAACCGCAAAAAGAGACTAGGGCAAGAAGATACATGAAGCTCTCTGGGCATACCAGACAGTCTACAAGACTCCCACTGGCTATTCCCCCTTCTCTCTGGTATATGGGGCGGAAGCTGTGGTGCCAATTGAAATTGAAATGTCATCCTACCGAGTAGCCGCGCATACTGACTTACAAACTGAAGAACAAGATGAGATAGAAAGAAGGCTTGAAGAATTATCTATCTTAGAAGGCAAAATGTTGGAAACCTACAAACATCTTCAGGCATATCAAGTCTGAATGACACGAGCTTATGATAAGTTTGTGAAACAAAGGGCGTTTAAAATAGGTGACTTTGTTATGGTTGGGGCTGTCAATGGGCCGGGCTCGGGCCGGACTTCGGTCGGCCTGGGCCGGGGGCCTGGCCCGATATTATTTAAAAAATACAAAGCCCGACTAAGGCCCGACTCGGCCTGACAACTTAAATAAAAAAATGAAAAATATAAATTAATATATTTAATAATATAAAACTTATAATCTCACTAAATTAATTAAAATTTTGATATTAATTACATAATCTGTGTGAAAAGAGAGTTTTAAAATTTCTAATTAAGTAAGATAATATAATTTTAACTAAATAGTTTTTAAAACTTAAAGTGAGAATAAAAAAAAAGAACGGGCCGAACTCAAAGCCCGAGTCCGGCCCGCGGGTCTAGTTGGGTCGGGCTTTTAGGCCCGACTAAAAGTTCGCGGGCCAAAAAAGACCTTGCAGCCCGGCCCGAAATCAGGCCAGGCCCGCGGGCCTGTCGGGCCGACCCGGCCCATTGACAACCCTAGTTATGGTCAAAGAAAGAGAAGTTATGGCCGGCAAGTCTAGTGACAAATTGCAACTCAACTGGCGCCGGCCCTATGTCGTCACGAGGGTCTATGAAGGAGGCGCATATATGGTCGTTGACCACAAAGGATAAAATCCTTTCCCTCCATTAAATGGAAAACATCTAAAGTTATATCTTGTCCCTGTGCATGAGTTTGCGCAACGATCGCTACTGGATATCTCTTTTCCTTGCAAGGGTTAATAAGAGAGGAAAGAGGGAACCACCCCGGTGATAACTCGAAAGGGTACTGTTTTCGTGTTTTGGGTTTTTCTCTCTTCCCTTCCTTCTCTCTCTTCTCTTTTTTTTTGGGAATGAAGTGGGAAGAATATAGGAGAGAAGGATTTGACATCCCCATGGGTCTCTCTCCCCTCGCTTCGTTGGGATCCTGAAGAAGAAATGCCGAGGGCACACAACGGGATTTCGTACCGACCGATGACGCGAACATTGAGGGCCTCGGCCAGGAAAAGGATAGAGAGAGACCCGTGCGTGGGAAGGTATCAGGCGACATGAGGGATCGGGTGCTGGACGAAATCTCCACCGACCACAAGTAATTGGTGTTTATTTACATCGGAACGAATTTGAACACCTTGTTTCTTTCGTTAGCAAAAATGGATGACACAACGTAATGGCCGTGACACAGGGGAGGAGTCGTATTCATGTTGAATATGTATCATCAATATCATGAAAGTGGGAATAAAATACACAATCATCCACATTTCATTGATAACAAGCCGTGAAAGGCATTTACAGAGATACATGAGCTTTCCTTATTGTATATGCAAGCCACGGGACAAGTTCGTCGAGAGTGACGGTCCCTGGGTCATTGCTTTGGAAAAGGGACTCGACTGTGCGCTATCGCACTATCCCAAGCGGGACGATATACTGGGAGGATGTCGGCTCTGGATGCAGCACTGCTGGTGTTCAATTGACTGTGCAAGGACCCAGGTTAGGCCTTGAAACACCAGCGTGCCGACATGAACGTGCTCAGGGGACGGCATGCTAGAATTGCATATCTCCCGAGCAGGAATACATCCCGAGAGTGCCACTCCTTAATGCAACACATCTGGGGTTGAATGGGTGTGCAGGGAACCCCCGGATGTGCCCACATGCAGGAATGATTGCAAGCTCGAAAGTGCCGTGTGTTGCAACAACAGGTATGCTCACATAATGTGACGCGACACTATGCCATTGCCAAGGCTTGTAGAGAGGGGGTGGCACGACCGCACATGTAAGAGGAGCGGCCAGGATGTAACTGATCTGGAGCAAAACTGGCCTCTGGAAGGTAAAAGATGTCCGGATCATAACTGACCTGAAGCAAAATTGGATTTAGGTCAGTAATGTGGGATAACTCGGATTAAAATAAACATCGGGGGAAATTATGACCCAACCCATAGTTGAACGTAGGGTTTCAATGAAAAGGCCGATTTTGACTGGGGTAGTTACCCAATTAGAGTGGTCCATCATTAGGAAACGGGTGTAACTGGGCATATTGGAATAGATAATATACGAAAATAACTGTATAAACTGGGACAATTGTGTAAACTGGGGTTGGGTAAACTGGGGTAGCCGGATAGCTGTATAAACTGGAACAACTAATTGGCTGTATAAACTAGGGATGAAAACAACTGTATAAACTGGGGACAGTTGTGTAAACTGGGGGAATTGGGTAAATTGGAGTAACTATCTGGGGAGTAACTATCAAGGGATTGGGTAAATTGGAGCAGCTATCTGGAGAGATTGGATAAACTAGAGCAATTGGATAACTGCATAAACTGGAATAGCTGGGTGACTATATAAACTTAGTTGGATATGAATACTTGTGTAAACGGGACTTATCAGTTGTGTAAGCTGGACGTGACTAAGTTGAGTCTGCTTGACATGGATTAGACCCACTGAAAAAATTAAGTGAGAATTGACCAAAGTCACATTTAAACTCACATTTAAACGAGCTGAAGTTTATTAGGATCGAGAGTCAGAGTCAAACATAGAGATTAAGGCTGACTGACTGACTAGGGCCTCTTCTTTACGGAGATAAGACTGGCCAGAGAATGGAATTCTTCTTCATGGACCTTCATGGATTGACTGGCAACGCTCCAGGGCAAAATCCCTTTTATTACAAGATGAATGTAATCTTCAAAATAAATATAATCTCCAACAGCAATGAGGTAGCAGCTGCAGTACCCAAAGAGGTGTAGAAAAATCAGAACTCCTCAGATGCTCCATTGCTAGTTAGTGCGTCCGTCTGTCTATGTGTCTCCTTGCTCGTGCTCCCACCCCCTGTATTTATAGGCGATGGGTAAGAGAGGCTGGGTGCGGTAGAAGGGTCCATGAGGAACACCTAGGGGCGTTGAGCGACACCACTTGGTCCAATTCATGTCCACCACCGCCCCCAGTTCGTTAGAGTAGGGGCGTTAGGCGCCCGTAGTTGGTCTAACTGTGTTGTCGAGCGCTGGCGCTCAAATTTGTGGGTGCAAGTGGTTGGCGCTGGATAGAGCAAACGGTCCAAGTAGGGAAGCGGCGCTTGAAATAGATTTCGGTTTGGGTAGGGGGCGCTGGAATGTGGTTTGGCTCAGGGTGGCAGGGCGCTGGAATGGGGTTTTGCTCCAAGTAGGGGGTGCTCAAATGGTCATTTGGTCCAAGTGGGTGGCTTTGGAAAGAGGAGAGAGGTGGAGGCGCTCGAAATGAGTTTTGATGCAAGTAGGGGGCTTTGGAAATGGGTTTTGGTCCAAGTAGGGGGCTTTGGAAATGACTTTTGGTCCAAGTAGGGGGCTTGGGAAGGAAGAGAGAGATAGAGGCGCTCCTTTGGCGATTTGGTCAGGGTGGGGGCACTGGGCGCCCTCACCTTGACCAAGTGGGGTTGCTTGCTGCCCCCCTCTTGTGCTGGGAAACTTCATCCTGAACGCGGTCACCCTAGGGACCGCGTTCACAGGGACGCGGTCCTCACTGAGACCGCAATCATGAAAGCGCTGAAGAGGCCTATCTGGTCCAGGTGAGGGTGCTCCCCGCCCCTACCTGGTCAAGGTGGGGAAGGTGGGGGCGTTCCCCACCCTGATCTATCAAGGTGAGTTTGTGATGGACGCGGTCTCCACACGGACCGCGTTCATGTGAACGAGGTCCCCATGGCGACCGTGACCTTGAAGCGCTGGCAGGGCGCTTTTGCTCTAGGTGGGTCCATTTTCTTAATCTTTTATGAACGTGGTCTCCCAGCCGACCGCGATCATGTTGCACCCTGCCAAACTCCGGAGCTTGAGTTTGGCTTGGCTGTCGGAGTCGTGGGTGTTGGGTCGTTGCAGAAGATGTTTCATGAGCCGCTCCTTGTCTTTCTGTCCTGTGGCGTGACATGGCGAGCCGTCTTGAGTCCCGCGTCGAGCCTAAACGTTGCAAGGTTGTTGCCGCGGTGCCGCTTGTCAAATGTTCAGGGGTGCTCCCTGCTCATTGTATTATGCTACTCGACGTGTCGAAGTGCTTTGATTCTAACCTTGGCTCGACTGGCACTGTATATCGGAGGCTATGCCGTTTGGCGAAATTTTAGGGAGTAATTCCCTTTGGCTTAAATCTCGATTAACTAGGAAAATAAGCAAGTGCCAACATGTGTTGAGGTTGGTGATGCAGAAAAAAAAGATAAGAGAGAAAAAAGAATAAAAAGAAAAAAAGAAAGAAAGAAGAAGAAAAAAAAGAAGAGAAAAAAATTAGTGTGGCCACTCCCAACATTTTTTGTTCTTGTCCCACGGGGCCAAATCCTAAATCCCAAGTCCTAAATTCTGGCTCCTAAACCACTCCGGTGGTTAGCCCAAAATTCTAAATCTTAAGTCCCAAATTCTGGCTCCTAAACCACTCCGGTGGTCAGCCCTAACTCCTAAATTTTAAGTCCTAAATTTTGGCTCCTAAACCACTCCCCTGGTCAGCCCCGAATTCTAAATCCAAAGTCCTAAATTCCGGCTCCTAAACCACTACATTGGTCAGTCCCAAATCCTAAATTTTAAGTCCTAAGTTCTGGCTCCTAAACCACTCAGCTGGTCAGTCCAAATCCTAAATTCAAGTTCTAAAATTCCGACTTACTAACCATGAGTGGTCAGCCCTAAATCCCAAATCCAAAAACCAAGTTTGGCTTCAGACCACAAGTGGTCAGCTCCAAATCCTGTATTCAAAATCTTAAATCCCAATCCCTGGCTCGTAAACCACCAGAGATTCGCCAGGGAATGAGCCCAAAGTTACTTGACCCCAAGATACAACCATCAGCTTCAAGCTCACAAAGGGTCAACCGCCCAATCTCAAAAAAAAAAGAAGAAAAAAAGAAAAAAAAAGAAAAAGGGGGCTTAGAATAGAGGTGCCCCGACGGACTTGGGCAACTAGTTTCCTCGTTGCTCAAGGGCAAAACGGTCATAATCCGGTTGAGGTGAAAACCCGAAAGGACGTTTCAGACAAAAATAGGTAATCCCTCAGCGTGAAAACCCGAAAGGGCGCGCTGGAAAAAGCTAAAGGGGGTTAGTTTTGGTTAAAACCCGAAAGGACGCGCTAGAAAAAGCTAAAGTGGGATAGTTTTGGTGAAAACCCGAAAGGGCGCTAAGACTAGTAAAGTGAAAAGAAGAAGAAGAGAGAAAAGACAGTTGAAGTATTGTGGCAAAGAGCAATGCTCAACTCATGAACAATTTCTATCATTGATCCACAAAATTGGAGTCCGAGACAAACCCTCGGGATAACCACAAACTGATGAATGCTGAAATACAAGAAAAGAGGATGATACTGCACAAAAAAAAGAGCTCATAAATGGCGAGGCTTCTTCTTCATTAAGTCTTCGGCCCGACGTTACTTGGTGGCAATGGCATCCTGAGCCCCCAATCGCTGCTCTATGAGAGAACCCTCCTCAGCTTGTGCCTGCTGGTGGCTAGCAACTTTTCAATTCAGTTCAACAAGGACTGCACTGCCCTTTGAAGCGCGGCTGCCTTATTTCTGTTTTCAACTTCTGGCGCTGCAAAGGAGCCCCGACGGCCCTGGACTTCTTCAATCTGAGAGCCTAGCTCTTCAACCTCACCACACAAGGCAGAAATTTCTTCCTTGAGCTATTGGATTTCTAATTAATAGCCCTCCCATGCTGAGGATTCGTGAAGCCGGCGTACTTCCTCCCAAATCTCATCAACTGCAGTCATCCAAGGCTCCCGTGGGAGCCCCATCAAGTGATGGGTCAGAGTATTCCTTGTAAGAGCATCCCGCATGGCCTCAATGGAGAGAGGAGTCTCCTACTATTGCGTAACCCGAACAGCACTAATAAGGGCCTCAAATACTAAATCTTCTCCTGCGAGTGGTGTGCCTTGAGGGCCGTCTAGCCACTCAATCCCATTCCCTGGGAAATCATCAGTATGGGCTGAAGCAGTCTCAACCTCTACTCTCTCTGATGGGATAATCTTTGGTAAAGCTGCAAAGTGAGGGAGAAAACAAGGAAATTATAGGCCATGAGATTAGTTTCCATAATGCAAAAAAATGATGAATGAAATGAAAACTCTTCAAGAGGAAGCAGCCCCCGCCTCTAAATTGTTACCTCTACACTCAGCGTTGGTTGGCATTGAAGAAGCAATGGCCTCAGTCAAGCCAACTGAACCTAGAAAAAGGATGTTATAAGTTAGTCATATGCGGGAAGGATAAAAGAGGTCCATTTAGCATGAAATGAGTTACCTGAACCTGTAAGTGCCGCTTTATTACCAGAAGATGAGGCAGTTGACTGCTCATCGCAAGATAGGCTCCGCACCACTTTGGCTTGCGAGCCAGCCACTCTTGGCAAGGCTCCCTCAGTCCCTCCTAAAAGGAAAAGGGAAGTCATGAAGGGACTATTTCACTTTCGCAAGTCAATTGATAACTTAAGAAATTAAGAAGAGAGGGTTACCTTTCGAGCTATTGCACTCCTTTTGAGGGGAGCCCGAAGACGTTGATTGTGTGATTGGGGAAGAAGTTTCCACATCTTCTAACCCGGCAACCATCAAAGCTTGAGAAACCTCTCCACATGCCCCCTCTAGGGGTGGGTCTCTATAAACTTGCATAACCGAATGTTCAACCATCCTTGGGGAGGGCTTACAAATGTCTCCCTCAGTCGGTGGGGCCAATTTCGTGGCTCCTGCTGGAGGATAACCTGAAAATGGCAAGAAAAATGCCCTCCGATAAGGATGCTGGCACAAGGAAAAGTTACTCAAGTCTTGCACAAGTAATAGAGCAAGAAGGATCACCTCCTGAGTCGGGACCAACATGTGAAATGTGAGGATCTCCCTCTATATCACCCGAGGCAGGGGCGGCTGCATTTGCCTCTGTTATCTCCCCGACCTCTGTGTCTACCTCTTCTAGTAGAAGGCACTTCCTCAGGCTCCCTCGGAACACCAGGAAATCCTGTTGCGGGAGGATCGAGACCTATAAAGGGTAAGATAACATCAAGTAAGTCAAAAAGAAAAACAAAAAGAAAAAGAAAGAAGTAATCAGAATGAATTACAATTGAAAGTGTTAGGAGCAGGAATACTCACTAATAGTCGGAGTAACTTGGGCCCCCACTATGCTACTCGAAAGGGGCAACTGGCTAGCCCCGAAGCCTGGGTCACCTGCTAAGGCTACTCCCTCAAGTGGCTGTTACCTTCCTCTGACGTGAATGTCCGCTAAGAAGGATTCGACATAGTTGGCCACTGTCCCTCTCTGGGAAGGGTCCAAATATTCTGGCAGATTGGCATCCATCTCAAGGTTCAAAAGAGCTCTAAACTCTGTCATGGAGTCGGTCGAGTTTCCGCCACCAGAGCCTGAAAGGAAGGGTGGGATATTATTAAATACTCCAGCAAAGAGGAGAAAATAAATATGCAAGCAAGTCTAGAAAGGCGCTTACCCAGGGGGTCTGGATCACCATCAATGCTTGCTGCTGGCTGAGACTCGGGCGGAACACCTGCCCCTCCATCTCCTGTATTAAATCCTGGGGGTGGCACAGGTGAGGAGTTAAGATCTCTAATAAAAGGGAAATATCAGTAAAGCAGGGAATACAGAATAAACTACCTTCTGGACCCCCTTCAAATGAAAAGGTAGGTGAATCCCCCCGATAAAGGATTATAATCATCATTCAATGGCTCCAATTCCTAGGGGTCACCGGTGTCACCGATTCCCCAATTTCTGGCGGTCCTCCCCTTGTGAGGGTCCAACATATGGAGAACTTGAGCCTGCAGGGTCTGAAAGAGAGAAAAGAAAGGAAGAATAAGTTATATACATCAAGGCTGAAGTCGCATCTAGAGAATTCACAACTAAGTAGGAAAGGCTACCATGTCGCCGAGAGGCCTTAGTGGCACGAGCCTCATTCCCTTGGGCCCTCTGCATTCTTGAAGGAGTAGAAGCCTCTCTCTTCCTAGAAGCCTTTAAAATGACATCCCCAGCCACGAAGCTCACTGCAAGAAAGAAAGGACGAAGGATGTAAGCAAAAGAATTACACAAATACTCATAACAAATTATGAAGCTTTAGAAAGAAGGAACTTAGTGGTTACATACCACTGGGAACTCAGGAGAAAGAAGGTGGCAATACCAGTTGCTCAAATTTAATGCCAATGGCCCTGCTCGCCCTCTCTGCAGCATCCCAAATATCTTGTAGAGTGGAGCCATTTTCAATTAAAGAGAGACATTCTTTGGGGCCAGCACACCCAATAGCTTTCATTATGTGCTTCTCCCATTGTCTACATAATTCATTGGTAAAACTCTCAGGATATAGCGGAGTAGTCTGTGGAGCTCCTTGGGGATAGCCACAATCAAATAGGAAATGCTTCCACCATGAATAAGTCTTCAGGGCATCTTTTTTTGAAACTATAGTTTTCTTGGATGGTTCTAGAGGTCTCAAGGGTTTCATTACCCCCTTATACCCCGGATGGCAGTATCGGCCGAAATCGATACGTTTCGGCCGACACCGAAACCGAAACGCACCAAGTCACTGTAGCAAGTCCGATACCGAAATCGGACCGAAACCGGGCCGAAACCGACCGAAACCGTCTGGTTTCGGCCGAAACCGAACCTGCTCAATACATTTTTTTGTCTTTTCTGACTGTTTTGAACCGGTTTCGGCCGAAACCGAAACCGAAACCGAAACCGAAACGTATCGGTTTCGGTACCGGCCGAAACCGATACTACCATCCTTGCCTTATACTGAGCTCTGTCTACAGCAAGCGGGCCATTTTTAGCCTCCCATGAGGCGCAAAAGTCTCTAACTAAATTGGCCAAGTGAGGGAAGTGGCTGCGAAGAAAAGAGCTGTCCACTGCAACAGGAGGCAAATCCCTCCTCTTTAATCGAACTTCCTCAACCTGTTTCACCTTCTGCAAGGGCTGCCTAAAGGCATTACTGTGGTTGAACCACTAGCGTGCATAATACATGTCAATCTGGCCTATACCAGTCTGATCAAGAAGAAGACACCCTGTTATTGGCTTTCCTTTGAAGAAATAATCCCACCAGCTAGCAACAAGAAGGTGGGCATCATGGCTGCGGCACAAGTGAGCTTCTAAAGGAAAATCGGCATTTGGCGGAAACGACTGATTATAGCCAAAGTTCTGCGCAAACCTGAAAGGATAATATGACTAAGAATACTCATCGCCCCTTGCGAAAGACAAGCATGCTGGGCCTGATGCAACAGAGCCAATCCTCATAAAACGACTGGCTAGGGCTGGCATGATGAGGTAAATGATAAGTCACCCCTTCTGGACCATCGACACTGTACGGCCTGAAATCATAAGAGCTATGGGCAAAGTGTAGGCCAACTCGCCCTTCTGTGGGCAAAAAAGAAAGTGTCTTCCGAGCACCAATCAATTGATCCAAAGAGTTTTGATTAGGGCGGTTTCTGAATAAAAAGATCAAAGGAGTTCATTCTCAAAATCCACGTGTTGACATAACTAGGGGAAAAGTAAACCAGCCCATGTGCCGAGATAATGTGTGGCCATCACAACTCCCCTGTCCCGCGGAGAACTGTGGGCAGTCAGATTTCTTAAGCCATGATATATATTCGCTAATGCAGCTGGTGCAATAGCAAGTCTATGATCATTAGTAAGAAGACATGCCGGATATATCAGCTCCGGCTGTATAAGCTCCTCTCCCTGAGGCATAACAAAAGTACCCAACTAGTATATAAGATATGCTGTGAGATAGGTGTGGTTTGGTAGCTCGCGGGGGTTCCACCCATTGTTTTTCGGGGCAGCCAAGTATTATTTGCGCCGTTGTAATTTCAAAATCAGCTGGTGATATTGATCAAGAGGTCTACCGTCTTCTGCAAATGTCTCATAGAAGCAAAACGGCCCGTTATAGAAGTAACAGATCTAAGCCGAGGGAGTGTCTTCTTTCTCAGCTCGGGTTAGATCTCGCCACACCTTCATCAAATATCTGAAACTAAAGGAGAAGATATACTGCCCTGTGCCGGTGCTCTGGCTCCTGTGAAGATCATCAAGTGTTACTTCCTCATAAGGACGTCGGGAGATGGGCAAACTAGAAATTATGTGAAAACTCCATAAATCCATAGTTGTTTCCCCTTCGGTTGTGGCAAAAGTGTTCCATCGACTGTTGAATCTTTCGGCCAAAGCTTGAAGTAGCCCGGTGTGACAAGGGTAATCATACAAAGCAGCAGTGACCGCATGCCAAATCCCGATGAGGTTCAAGGCCTTGCTGTAGTGATGTAAAATGCCAAAGAGCCATTCGGTGGCTCCCAAGTGGAACTGATGAGAAGAAATGATTGACCACTTCCCATACCAACTGGGAGAAGAGCCACTCATAATTCGGTCCAATAAGCATGACTTGTCATACCCCTCTCCTACATACTATGAGCCTGAAGGGGTCAGAAATAATCCAGCAACATTGGTGGGGTCAGGCCTGTGCTGGCTGAATAACTCCCAAATGGCAGGTGTCAGACTGCGCGATCGAGTGTGGCAACTGGCATCAAAACTGAAGAACCCAAGCTGACCGGCCGTTAGAAATAGGATCTGGCGTGTGAAGCCAATACGGAAGCTAGGAAACGAGACGGTACAAGTGCCAAGCATGCTGTCTCGGCGCTCCATAATGGCCCTCTCTAAATGGCGGCACTCCACCGGTAAGTAGGGGTTGTCCTTGTCCATGTGCTCCGGGACATAATTCTGGATAAATCCAAACAGATATCGGTCTAATGGGAAGTGTCGGGAATAGTCACCGACCCGTTGGTACTGATAAATTCCCTTGTATCTCACAATCAAAGAAAGGTCAACGTCTCCTCCTTCAGAAGCATGTTCAGGGAGGGGCCCTTCAGCAATCATTCTAAACCCCGATCGAGGGAGAAGATATTATGCTTTGTTATGCGGGAGGATCCAGTGGCGGCATTAAAACCTTTGATAAGGAAGGGGCTGAATCCCTGTCTCTCTCGGCACATCCCCGTGCACGGCTCTCCCAGACGTGAGACATGGTAAAAACCTACAAAATGAAAACAAAGGCAATCAGTTATGACATATGCAAAAATAAACAATCAGTTTATCAAGGCTGAAAATATAAATTCCTCGACGCTGAGAAATTTAACAAGGCGCACGGGCCACCCGCCGTTACCGTCGGCTTTGACCGGTGCCCCGTGGGGGGACATTTGTTGAACCCTATGATGGTCATGCCACGAGTTCCGGATTAATTTCAAAACTAAGAAATTTAAATAAATTCAATCCTCATGATGGCGCGTGGTGTTAACCACAGCCTTCACACGCGGATTAAGTTTAAATGCCCTTGGCATTCCATTGGGCAAAGTTCTATGCAAGAATTAGTGTGTTTTTAACACACAGTCATTTCATCAAACACCTAGTGGGCGGTGTTAAAATTCTGTACCCACACAAAAGGAAGTCAAATAATTGTGATTCCCGACGTCCAAGGAGCGTTCTGAAAGTGCCACAGAGTTATCACTTCACTCTGGTACCAAGGACAGCAGTACGACATCCAATGAAGTCACTAAAATCAAAAGGAACCCGTCAAGTGTTGCCGCCTTGCTGAGAGGAGCAGAAAGTCTTCAAAAGTGCTGGCAAATGACAGTCAAGGGGGGGATTTATACTTTTTAATTGAGGGGACCAAGGGGGACCGCCCTTATCTCCTCCTCCTCTTCTTGGGTGGCCCCTCCGGGTATGGCAGGTCGGAGGTCCGCCAGCAACCCGGAGGTGGCCCCTCCGGGTATGGCAGGCCTGTGGGGGCCCACCCTGTGTGCTGCAGACCCGGAGGTGGTCCTTCCAAGTTCTGCACTCTCGGAGGGGACACCCCCGGGTGTTGCTGGCCAGTGGGGCCCACCCCGGGTGCTGCAGACCCGGAGGTGGTTCCTCCGGGCTCTGCACACCCGGAGGAGGTAACTCTGGGTTCTGTACACCTGGAGGTCCACCCCCCGGCCTGTGCAGTCCCATGGGAGAGGGCCCACTGTCCTCTCCTCCCCTCTGCCGTGTGATGGATTAAAAAAAAAAAAAGAGTACAAGAAGAAGCAGCAGAATAGACCCGGAGGTGTCCCACCTCCTCTTTCCATGCTGTCCAAAGAAGCTCAAAAGAAGACAGAAAAAACAGACTCGGAGGTGGCCTGTCCCCCATCTTTTTTTGCTGTCCATAGAAGCCCAAAAGAAGACAAAACCCCCTTCTTTCTCTGCTGTCCAAAGAAGGCCAAAAGAGAGCAGAAAAGAGCAGAGCCAGAGGTTTTCGTTCCAGCCTGTGTGAGTCAGGGGGGGGGGGGGGCACCGGCCTCTTCCCCTTCCTCTGGTGCCACGCACGCACCAGGAAAAAAAAAAGTACCAGGGTGGAGACTCCCCCGGGTCTGCAAACCCGGAGGCCTCCTCCGCCCCCTTTCTTGTTGCTTTAGCCTTCCACAGAACCAAAGAAAAGACAGAAAAAGGGAAAGAGCAAAAGTCAAGACACACTTGGAGGTGATGCTCCCGGGTTTGCTCTCTCAACTCCTGTAAAAGGGTGCCCAAGGTAAAGGAGAAAAGGACTTCCACTTTGAACACTTGCAAAGGAGGAAGAGAAGACAAAATACACTTGCAAGGCTTGGAAGAAGAAGCTTGGAGCAGCAAGGAGGAGCTTGCAGTGCAAGGTGCAGAGGGTGGCGGCCTTCTTGGAGTTGCTTTGAGTTTTGAAAACCCTCATTTGTATAAAAGGCTCACTTGAAAGGGCATTTTACCAAAATATCCTCATATGAGAAAATGAAGTTGTATCATGATTCCAAATGGACCAAAGTCATGAAAGAGTTATATTGATCCCAAGGTTGCCAAAGTTCTGGGAAACTAATGTCAAAATCATGGGGAAAACCCCAACATTTGTAAATTTGCGAATTTACCCTCACACTTTTACAAAATTGCGAAGATGTCCTCAAGAAATTATGCAAAAATTCCAAAATTCCAAAATTCAGAAAATTCTGCGGGAAATGATCAAGTCTCTTCAAGTATGTCTAAAGTTGGTGGAAAACCATGCCTAGTCTACAAAAAATCAAATTTTGTAAGTAGACCCTCGAAGTTTACAAAATTACATAAAGGTTCGGAAAAATCATGTGAAGCTCTGGGAATTCCATGAAAAGGTTTGTTCTTCTCAATATGAGCCTCAATTCATAGGAAAATTGCGTATGAACCTTAGATGAAGGGAATATTACAAATAAACCCCCACATAGGAAAAATTGCAAATAAGCCCCTATCAAAAGAAAAAATTGCAAATATACCCTGCCTTAGGGTATGGGAGTTCTTACCGAGATAAACCCTCAATATCACAGTCGATATCGTGAGGGCAAAGGGAATCTTTGGAAGTCAATCAAAGGTATTCGGACTCGGTCCGATGTAAATTAACATCGATTCCAGTCAGTGGGGAAAGTCCCGTAACCTTAAATCGTCTGATAGATCATGTGCGCGAAAATTACAATATGCATGTTAATTAGCCAAAACATATGCATATTCATCCAACGAATTGGATTTTTAAAATTTTTCGCGTGTAAACAAGCACTTATGTCCAAATGTCGTAGTAACTTGTTCCACCTTTTTACTCAGATTTGGTCACCTACTGCTGATTTGGAAATTTTAGTTTTGAACCTTATGGCAGCCTCCAATACAATGAAAGGTCTATTCATGTTCATGTAGTAGTCAAAACCCCAAACATGTATTCGAGATGTGATGGGGATCAAGATCATGACAGATGCATCCGCATGCATTGGCTAAATTGAGGACAACCACCTAATCCAGGTCAAGATTCACATGCATACATATGTTGGCTGCATTGAGGATGGTCGTCTGATCGTGGGATGTCAGGTTGTGAAGATTCACTTGATTGTTGATTAGCAATCATTTATTTTTAATTTTGGTAGTTAATATCATAGGCATGTTTTTGTCATTTGTCACAATTAAGCCATAATTGGAATTTGTTTACTAGTGAGAGGATATTTTGGTCTTTTTGTTTTCTTTCTTTTAATTAGATGAGAGGCATAATTAAAGTTGGAGACAATTTAATGTTTGTTTGGGAAATTATTTATTTTTTTGGACTATAAATATCATGTTAAGCTTTAATCACAATGTATGAAGTTTGCAAAAAAAAATGCACTTGTCCATCTGTTGCACCCTTTATTTGTCTCGGATAAATTGAGACCTTTCCCTCGAGTTGGTCGGGGTTCAATATTCGGCGTATCGCCACTCCGTGGAATATTTTCACGCATCGGGACTCTGTGGCCCGTATGTCTCTACAATTATATACCCCTCGCAGCAAGCGTGGTGGTCAAGAGCTGGATTAAATCCACCACGATTGTCAGGATTGCGTGGTTGCAGGCAAAACCCCGAAGGCGTGGAGTTTTCCTCCCTTGGATGTTCAATATAAACAAGGCAAACCTTGTAGCAAGAAGAGGGAGATGCAAAGGATGGTGTACACACCGCCGAGGAAGTCCCACGCACGTGTACCACGCTGCTCGGACAAGAACAAATCCCCTCTTCGCGGCACACGGCGCGGGAAAGACGACAAACGAACAAGGAGAGCGCTCCCTCCTCTCTCCACCCCGCCTGTTACGAGAACAAGGCTGAAAACCCCAAAACCATGGGTTTATACAAAGGAATAGGCGCGGGAGACCTGACTGGGGTTGAGCAGACCTGTCCGGGGTTGCCCGACCCCGGGGGGTCTGCGCGTGACCGGGCAGACCTACCCGAGGTCGGGCGGGGCCCAGAGGACCCGCCCGGGGTTGCGCTACCCCTAGGGGCCCTGCCCGGGGCCGCATAACCCCGGTGGGCCCTGCCCGGGGTCAAACAACCCCCGACAGGACTTGCCCGGGGTCATTTGACACCCGGGGGGTCTGACCGGGGTCGAATGACCCCGGGTAGGTCTCCCGCGGGCCTGCCCCGGGTTGTTCGACCCCGGGTGTGGTCCTCAGGGTCATTTGACCCCGCCCCCCTTTCTCTCTCGCAGAAAAAGAAAAAAAAGGAAGAAGAAAAAACAGACGAAAAAAGACCCTCCCAGGGTCATTTTTATCCTGTTCACCCCGTACGGGTTCAAAGGGTGTCCCTCCACCTTCTATAAATAGACCCTGGGGGACCAAAAAAAAAAAGAAGGATCGACCATTAAGTACGTGCTACGAGCATAGACACCATCACACGGACGATATGAGCCTTGTTCGTTATTTTTGACCCTCGAGGGGTAGGTGATCCCCGGGTCTTGTATTTATGCCCCCGAGGGCTATATGTGTAATTATGTCCCTCTGTGGGCCATTGTTGGCAGTATCGGCCGAAACCGATAAGTTTCGGCCGAAACGTATCGGTTTCGGCCTATACCGACACCGAAACGGGCATTTGCACTGTAGCAGGGCCGATACCAAAAATAATATATTTTTTAATGATTTCGGACCGAAACCGTCCGGTTTCGGACCGAAACCGACCGAAACCATCCCGTTTCGGACCGAAACCGACCGAAACCTAACTTGTTTTCGGGCCGAAACCTAACATTTTCATAGATTGCCCCCTTTTCTAACTGTTTTGAACCGGTTTCGGCCGAAACCGAAACCGAAACCGATACCGAGTCGTATCGGTTTCGGACCCGGCCGAAATCGAGTTCGAAACCGACACTGCCATCCTTGCTGTGGGCCAAGTTTGTAAGTTTCTATGCTCTCGGGATGGCTAAATTATGTGGTTCTGCCCCTATAAGGGGAGAATTACGAAAACGCCCTTCCCGGGACTCCGAGAAATATAAGTCCTGTTATTTGCAGTTTTGTTCTACAAACTTTTGTAATTGGGGCTTTGTCCCTGTATTCTGCGTCGGCGCGGAGACTCCTTATGTATAGTCAACAACTCGCTGACAACCCTTATACCCACTAGAATCATAAATGTATTCAATGTACTCTGCAGATTTTCTTTGCACATCGATCAAGAAAAAGTATAAGAAGACTCCCGACTTTCGAGAAATTGTATACATACCCCTACCTTTGCAAATCGATGCACGTGTGCCTTCTATGAAGGCCCTAGTTGTTCCTTCCGTTTAGGGACATTGTCAGCTCAGTCCTACACTTGAGTGCCACCTCAAACCTCTGTCCGCGTTGAGTCTGTTAAAATTACCAAAATACCCCTATGACCTAGAACTGGCCTAGTAGCCTCCAAAACTCTCCGGAAATTGCCTCAGCATCTCGGAGAGTCAGGGACTCTACCCTACCTTCTCTCCAACCCAAAAATTCTAGAAATACCCCTGTCCTGGTAAAATTACTAGAATACCCCTGGGAACCCAAAATTACCATAAAAACCCTTGGGGTCCAGGAAACCTCCCGACACTTCAAAAATCCTACTGCTCTTACAAAATTGCGACTATGTCCTCAAATCGTAGGGTTTCTCGCCCAACCTAGCGGCCTTTGATTAAACCATAATCCCATTAATTCTTCGATGGTGAGTGAAAATTAAATCTAAGCCCTGCAAGTAAATATGCCCTCAGTATCACGACCCCTGTAGAAGACTAAGATCTCTTTGACAGTTAAACAAATGTGTTTGGACGTTAGGCCGATGTAAATCAACACTGACTGCGATCAGTGGGAAAAAGTCCAGCACCCGAACCCAAATCGTCTGATACGATGCGCGCTCGCGGAATAAAACCTGCACAGGCTATCCATACAACCCCTAGATGTGCATCCCTCTTTTCCTTCTCTCTTCCAAAAAAGATGGGAAAATATATTTTCCGTGATGTCAACAGATTGGCACGCCCGGTGGGACTTTTTTTGACTTTCTTCTTTCTATCAAAGAAATCCAAAAACCTTCTCTAAGGTTCTGATTGCCCCTCTTCCTCTTACAGGACGGGAAGATGAGGGCATTTCTTTGCTCATTTAAGGGCTCTTTGTGCATTTGCACGCCACTTCACTCGCATCACCACCAACAGTAACAGCAAGAGAATGATGGCCGTCGTCACGTACGGACCCCAGGTCGTCGCCAACCACACCAGGTTCGGATATCTGGCAACGACCATCGTCTTCGGCGACTTCCCATCGCTCGTCGGTTGGCCCTTCTTTTTGGGCGTCGTACCCGTGGTTGAAGCCGGTTCAGCCACGCCCGCGGCAACAACTACTGAGGGTGTCAGGCCGTTTGCTCCAGCAATCGGCCGGGTTTGCTCGGTCAACACCACAACTACTGAGGGTGAAAGGCCCTCTACTTCAGCAACTGGTCGAGTCTGCTCGGTCAACAAGGCAACTGTTGGGGGTGTTAGGCCCTCGGCTTCAACAGTTGGCCGGGTCCGCTCAGTCAACAAACCAACTATTGGGGGTGTCAGGCCCTCTGCTTCGGCAATCGGCCTAGTCCACTCGGTCAGCAGACTGACTACCGGGGGTGTTAGGCCCTCCGCTTCAAAAGCCAACCGGGTTCGCCCGACCAATTCTCCACCGACTAAGGGTGTCAGGCCCTTCGTCCCAGCAACCAGTCGAGTTCGCTCGGCTGCCATGACAACGGTCGAAGGTGTCAGGCCTTCTGCCCAAGTAAATGGCCGAGTTTTCTCGGTCAATCAAATTACTGTTGGCATCGCCCCTACACAACGGGGGCAGCGCCGTCGCCGTAACGGCACAAGCTATACTGCGGCCACCCTCAGAGGAGTCGCTCCTGCGCAACGGGGGCAGCGTCGCCGCCATAACGACGCCGTGCCTACGGTAGGTGTCACCAGTGCCGCCGTTGCTCAACGGGGGCAGCATCGCAGTCGCAAGGACGCAAAGCCTATAGCGGCGACATCTCGCTCCGGCGAGACGATAATTGTCGGAGATCTTCGCATCCGGCTCGATGGAGGCGAGTTGATTATGCCTCGGGACCGGCACGTCCCAACTATCTCCATCTCCAATCGCTTTGAGCTTCTTCGGCAAGCCTGGGAAGACGGAGCGAGATTGAAGAAGCCCGCCGTACCGGTGGCGAACCAGGGTCCAGTGCAGCGATCTAAACCAGTAGCTCCCCGCCCGAAGTCAGGGGATAACCCAACTGAGGAGCGTCAACTCCGCCTGAAAAAGATATGGGTCACCAAGGAGGAGGCCTAAACTATCAAGCAGGCAAGGGCAGAAGGGCCCTTCCGCATTTCAGACCTACAACAGATGCGGAGGCCGACAAGCATTGAGACCTCGACATCCCCGAGGTTCGCAACTCAGCCCCCACGTGGGCAGAAACGTCGAGGAGCCAGCAAGAAGGTACGATTGACCACTCTGTGGGCCAGTTCAATGCACATGGACGTGGATTGCTCGACACAGACTTCTACATCCCAAGTGTCTATTTTTTACAGATTAGGGATGCACCCAAGCCCAGTGGACAACCGCCCAGGAAGAATCGGGTGGTTCAGGTGATCAACGACACTGTCAAGGTGTTCACCTACTACACAACCTCCACTGATAAGTAGCCGGAGGATATCTCGGGAGAAATGAACCAACCTCTCCAGACTTTGAGGAAGTCAAGGCTCGTCTCCCGGTTTCTCGCACAGATCCAGCAGACGCCGACTGCCGGAACATCTCAGCCCGAGTCGGCACGACAAGAAGAGCATCAAGAAGACATCATAGTATTGACGGGGACAACAACCCCGGGCATGAGGAAGACCTTGCAAGAGAGATTCAAACCCTTGCGTTGGAAGAGTTCCGACGTGAAAATCAAGAACTTAAGAACCTCTTGCAAGCGTTATTGCGTGAAAAGGAGGTTCATGTTCAGCCTCAAACGGCACCCACTGGGATAGAACAACAGCCTCCTCCCATCCCAGTCACGGCCAACGCCTCTGTTATTGTTGCAAAGTTACCAATGACGGTGGAATTTGAAGCGCCACAACATGAAGCCAATGCGCGGTCCTCTGCCACTCCTGCCGCAGAAAGCCTCATGGTGCGAAGGCAGATGATCGAGCGGATTGTGGAGACGAAATTTGCTCAACACGGTGAGGGTGTGGCCACCGTTGATTTGTACAGCGTGCTCTATCCCCTCCATCATTAGTTCAAGAAACTTCTGCCTGACTGCCCAAAGGCCCCAAAACTCCAGAAGTTCAATGGGCAGGGCTCGCCACATGAACACTTGGCCTATTGCATGACGGCCATGGGTGAGCTGGCATTGGAAGAGTCATATCTGCTGCGGTACTTCGCCACGTCCCTGACAGGCACCGCCTTCCAGTGGTATTCCAGACTGAAGTCCAATTCAGTGGCTGATTGGGCTGATATGCAGAAGTTTGTCGACTGTTTTCAGACTGTCGAACGTAAAATCTCTCTGGCGGAACTCTGTGCCCTCAGGCATAGAAAAGGTGAGACCGCGTTGGACTTCGTTAAGCGGTGGAGGGACATATGCATGTCCTGCGATAATCCTCTAACGCTTGAAGATACAATCACCATATGCCGTAGGGGTTTATCGGCGGAGGTTAGTGAAAAGCTTCTGGGCTGAAACATCAATAGCTCTGACCAGTTGAACACGGTGGTGGCGGAGATTGAAATGTTCTTCGCCGATCACCCGACACATGTTTCCACCAAAGGCAAATCCTCCAAAGACCGCTTGGCCAGTGGCAAAGAGGTAAATTCTGTGGACTTCCCCCTGACGAATGGAGACAAGGGGGAAGGAAAATCAAAGGGTAATGGCAAAAAGCCCGATGCCAAGGCGAATGCGGTTCTGTTAGCGGAGCTTATGAAGGCGCCTTACTCCTTCCGAAAAGAGCATACAAAGATGCTCTTTGATTTATGTATGAAAGAAAAGCTCATCACCCTCCCTGATTCACGGAAGCCCTCGGAGGTGGATAAAATGGATGACCCTACTTATTGTGTATCACCGAAGGTTGGGTCATACCGTTGGGGACTGTTATGTCTTCAAGAACATAGCAGAAGAGCTCGTTCAAAAGGGGTTGATAAATATGTTAGGCCATGCAGTGGACCCGCCATAGCCTCACGCTTGAAGCCGATCAAACTGGTCGGCCAATGTGGTTTATATGGTGGTGACTGCTTCGAGATCCAATGCCTCCAAAGCCGGGCTATCGAATTAACAGCCCAATGCCGGCCGCGGAGCCGCTCCTTCCTCCCTCCTTGAATGCCTGGCGCTGCGGAGGACTATTCGGAAGATCCGATGGGAGATCCGGCAGTTGCAGCTGGAACAAAGGCGTCTGCTGCAATTCTTGAGAAGCATCGATGAGCAGTTGGCCACCTTCCCCTTTGGGCCATTTGCCAGGGGACTAGCTCCAACACATATACGGGAGGCAGGTGTATCACCCACTGTCGGCTCCTCTCAGGTCAGGGGGTTGCCTGTCTGAGGAATCCTTCGATTCATCTGAGGGCGAGGAGCCAGAGAAGTTTGTGAGACACGGAAAAAATCTAGGGTCGGCCTTTATCGTAGATAAAGGGTAGATTTTCATTTTTTTTGAAAAGAAACACTCCTCTGCGTAGAGAGGGTTCCGTGGGTGCGCGTCGTATCAGACGATATAGGTTCGAGTGCTGGACCTCTCCCCGCCGACCGGAGTCGACGTTGATTTACATCGGCTTAATGTCCGAACACCCTTGATTAAATGACAACATGAAGGTTTAAAGTTCTTCCTCGAGGCTCTAACCAATAGAGCAGGTTTGCTTAAAACAGGACGGGGGAGCTGACGGGGACCTTGACTGAGCACGCTGAAGTGGGCCACTGGGGTTTAAGCGGCGGTCTTAGACCTAGGGGTATTTTAGTAAATAACCAGACCAGAGGGATTTAGGAGTTTCTGGGCTGGGGTAGGCATAAAGCCGGGTTACTAACCTTCCAAGGCTCTGAGGCCCTCTTCAGAAGGTTTAGGAGACCATTAGATCACTTCTTAGGTCGCAGGGGTATTTCGGTAACTTTACCAAAACCTAGGCCTAGGTTTAAGATGACCCCCGAGCGCTGGACTGAGCCAACAGCACTCCCAGACCAAGCCGACAACGAGAGGTTCTAGAGAAGACACTCACGGGTTCAATTGGTTGGAAGTAGGGGTAAGTATGCAAGTTTTTAGAGAGTCAGGGTTTATATGCAATATTGCATTAATGAAGTGTGCCGAGCATAATAAGGTGCTCTTATAATTTTGCATGAGTACAGAGGGTGTCGACAAATTATCGACTGTACATACATCCGCATCAGGGCGGGAAGTGGGGGCATACCCCTAATTACAAAAGTTGCAGGGTAAAACTGCAATTTACAGGACTTAGGCCTTTTATGACCTCGAGGAGGACGTTTTTACAATTTGTCATCGTAATGACATAATGACATAATTGCATAAGTCCGTCACTCCGTTGCATAATACATTACGAACACGACCCGTTGAAGGGTATAATTGTAAATATACCCCGTAGGGGCATATACACAAGGCCCGGGGACTTACCCCACTCAGACCAAAAACAACGAACAACTTGAACTTGAAGTCTAGGCAAGTCCACCTCTCCTCCTCTTCCTTTGTGTCCGTCCCCCTTCAATGGGACCCATGGGGTCTATTTATAGAAAGTAGGGAACCGGCCCGGGGGAAGTGGGACCCGGGCGGGTCAAGGCGACCCCGGGCGGGTTCCTTTCCCTCCAAAAATCAAATTTTTTTTTGAAAAATGGGCAGTTTCTAGACTGACCCGGATGCGCAGCACCCCGGGCGGACCGGCCCGGGGGCGCGGCACCCCGGGCCCGGGGGCGCGGCACCCCGGGCGGACCCGCCCGGGCGTACAGCACCCCGGGCGGACCCGCCCGGGCGCACAGCACCCCGGGCGAACCCGCCCGGGTGCGCAGCACCCCGGGCGGACCTGCTCGGGGTGGGCAGACCCCGGGCGGGTCTGCCCGCCCGCGCGCAGCCGCAGGGAGACCCGCCCGGGGGCTTTATACCCCGGGCGGGTTCCCCCCTCCCCGGGCAGTCCCCTTGGCTTCTGTAAAAAAATCCTCCGTACGGCTCCGACAGCGACGTTTCTGCACTTGACTCCACGTGAAAGAGGAAGAGCCTTCTCCTCGCCTTGTTCGTCGTCTTCTGCGCCTCGCTCGTCCGTCGGGGAAGGAGTTTTTGATCCTACGAGACGTGATACACGCCGTCGAGGTACCAAAACAATGTGCATAGCACGTCTTCACACCCTTAGAGCTTGGGTTGATTGATTGAAACCCGGAACCACATGACTATAATAGTCTCCGTGGGTTTATCGCGGGTTCTCCTCGCTTCCACGGGATAGAACGGGTTGGACTGAGCCAACACCGTAAGCATGGGCTTTTGACGCACACATGCGTACATATATAAACGTATATATACATTTATTTTCTGGTTACAACAAGTGCCCCCCACGGGACATCCGAGACAGCCGGAGGCAGGGGCGGATGGCCCGTGCACTTACATAAATGTTGTAACACGTCCGCTGAGGGACTTGTGCTTGGAGCATAGCTCCTGCATCGAGATAATTTTCAGCATAATCTCTAACGCATTTTTTTCTCTTGGAAACTCCACAGGCATGGCTCGTCCAAGCAGGAGCCGTGCTGCCGCACGGGGGTCGAGGGCGGCTGGCCATAATGAGCATTACGTGCAACGGACTGACAAGTCCATGCCACCTTTGCCTCCTCGCCGCGTCGTCTCTGACAGTTCCGACGCACTTGATCAAGGCACATCTTGGATCGCTGAAGGCCCAACGGAGGATATCCCTGTCGGCGAGGGCTTAGTCGAGGCTTCTCGGATCAGCTACCGAGGCGGACTTTATGCATACGACCGTTCTGGGGGATATTCATCTCACTATCCGGTGGACCGGCATCTGATTGCCTTCTTGCAGAGCTACATTCCACCGGGGCTTGATAGTGACGACCCTTCTCTCCCAGAGCAGCGGCGACGACTGGAAGGGCTATTTTAGCTGGCAGGGACAGCATGAGAGGTACCTGCACATATTCATATGCCAGCTTTCCCGGGGGATTTACGCGGCAGCCCCAGTTTCCCGACAGCAAATGGCTCGGATTCTACCAGGACCTGGATGCTGCTGTGGTCAGGTCGACACCTTCTTCCCCTGCAGTGTGGCACTTGGCGGGGCATCATAAGGCCGTCGATGTAGTGATTGACGGGCTGTATCTGGCTCCCTCCGGAGGCTGTTTTGCCCATGACGGCTATGACCATCTTTGCATGTTGGAAGGAATCCTTTCACTGAGGGTTCCTAGCTGGTACGGGAGTTGGTCCGTCGTCCCCTCCCATTGCTTCCACAGAGGTGCAGGTGAGTGGCTCTGGGGGATATTGACTGTGCACGGTGACACTCTGGATAGAGCCGGGATTCGTCACGCGGTTACTGCAGCCTTGTATTCATACCCTTGTCACGCAGGATTGCTCCAGGCTATGGTAGAGAGGTGGAATAGGCGCTGGAACACACTGGTCACCGCTGAGGGAGAGACCTCTCTGGATTTGTGGTCTTTTCACCGGATTTCGGGCCTGCCGATCAGCGGACAGGCTTACGAGGAGCTGTGCCTCGATGACGCCCACCTTTACAGTTCAGATGGGGCGGGCCACTATCTTTTACCTTACTGCCTCCGTTATCTGATGAAGACTTGGAGAGATTTGGCCCTGGTGGGCAAGGAGAAGACTGCCAGGACACCCAGGGTTACTCTTAACGCCTGGATTATGTACTTCTACAGCGGGCCGTACTGTTTCTACGAGGAATTCCCTTCGTTCGGCGCCACTTGGGACCAATGTAAAGAGGTCCTCATAAAGTTTGCATCCAACCCTCGGCACTTGCCAGCTCCAGCACAAGGTTGGAATTCCAGGAAGCTACCTACACTGACGTACTTGGCCGCATATTTAGCTTACTGGCTGTCTACCTTTGTCTTCCCACATGGGGAAGAGGAGCTGCTCCGGGTCGAGGTGATCTATCCTGCGTGCCTGCTTGCATGTGGACGTCGGCTGGCCCTTGCCCCTGCTGCCTTGGCGAACATCTACCACTGCTTGGGTGCCTTGAGTTCGCATGCCAGCCCGCGAGATAAGAAGCTTTTGCTGCCCACTCATTATTTGAGTGCTTGGGCAGGACTACTTCTTCCAGAGCTGTCCCAGCGGTCCTCCATTCCGAATATAAAGGCTCCGCTTATCTTTGCTTTTGCTGGTCACCAGGATCAGGACATCGTGACACAGCTTGCAGGTGCCCGGCGAGCACTTTCTTCCTTCATACGAGGAGGGGAGAGAGCTTGGAGTTTGACCACAACTCCCGTTCTTATCGCCCGTACCTGGAGGGACATGGAGACTAAGTGGTCTGCAAAGTGTCCTCAAAGGGCATTGTTTCCCCACATGCCTTTGGGGAGTGGGTCGTGTGTATACGACCTAGCGTGTTGGTTTATCGGCGCTCTTACACAGTGGTTCTGGAGCCGTACTACCCGCACAGATTTGCCCGCAACTTTGGCTATGACCAGGCGGTTCCACCCAATGTTGATTTACCTCTGACATCGAGGCAATACAAGCAGAAGGATGTGCATTTGGTTGTCGCATGCTGGCAAGACTTTCTTTACCGCAGCGTGAGGGAGCATATCCCTCTTCCGGCCCAGGCCCGGGTGGGACATTTTGACATTCACTATGCCCGCTGGTGGTTTAAAGTCAGCAACATCTTCAGAGAGCGGGCAGACACTATCAGGGCAGCAGAGGAGAAGCGCCTGAAGAGGGAGGACCTGCCTCCTCTTTTCCTTGATCCCGGCTTCGTCAGGGCTCATTTTTCCAGCTTGGCTGCAGTGGTCCGAGACATCGAGAGTCGATGGCGGGAGCAGGGGCATTCATTGCCCATTGACAGGAGTCAGTATACGGGGGCGTTGCGGCCCCTGAGGTCGACGTCTGAGGAGGCCTCTACTTTGAGTTCGCGCCGCAAAGGCGCTTCTGGCTCTACTCCGGGCTACTCCTGGTGGGGAGACTTGAGGGCCTCCTGTGGTCTGACCCACGACTCCCAGCTGTCGGAGTCCATCCCGGAGGGAGCACTGGTGGGCACGGCCTTCGCTTTCTGGAAGGCCCATGTGATCAATGCCGTGGGCTGTGCAGGCTTGCTAGCCCATATTCCGGCTTTGGAGGTGGCTTCTACACCTCAGGCACTGAGGGGCGCCGTGGAGCAGGCCGCTAGAGCTCTCCGGATTGACCCGAATCAGCTGATTACCCGCCCTAGTCTTGATGCAGGGGCGGTAGGTATGAACCTTCTGATTCTCCGTCTGCATTTATTATCATTATAATAAGATATAAATGTTCTGGAGCTGTCAACTGCTGATTGCCATATTTCCATTGTAGGAATTGCTGAGGTTGCCGACGCTCCACCTTCAGAGGATGTTCTCCCCGCTCACCCTCCCGTGGATAATAGTCCGGCGGCGAAACGGCGGCATAGTGGGGGCTTAGGAGCTGAGATTCAGCCTTCATCACGCCTTCGGGTGGATACCACCCCTGCCAGGGACGGAGCTCCTTTGAGTGAGTTGGAAACTATGAACCCCTTTATGTATGGTTTTGTAATTGTGCCTCTGTTTTACTGAAGGAGTGTCTTGTGTGTAGCTCCCCCAGAGATGAGGCTACTAGGGCAGTTTTCGCCAGGGCCTGCGAATAAGACTCCGCCAATTATACCAGATGCAGATGTCCCAGAGGACCTGACATTGGAGCTGGAGGACTTGGACCACCCCTTAGGGGATTGTCCTTCCGCTGGTATGGCTGGCCAGACTGGAGAGAGCAGACCTTCTCCCATTCCAGGTGAATTTGAAATTCATAGTTCCTCCTTGTTTACTCATTGAATCAAGTGAGGTGTTATTTTTTTTTAACTGACTCTGTTTTCTCTTTTACACAGAGCCTCCGAGGGAGCACTATGCTCCCAGAGAGAAAGAAGGGACTGACACATCTTCGGATTCCAGCACCTCTTTGAGTAATAGCAGCTCCAGCACTGGTTCTGAGACAGAGACAGCTCCTTCCCTTTCGTCCTTGAGCTCCTCTGAGGGAGGCGACATGGGCATTGTTTCTGGTATACCAAGAAACTCAATTGACCCTCTTTGGGGTTGACAATTACTTTTGTCACTGCAACCTCTGACAGTCTTTCTGTGCAGCCACTGAGTTAGCCAACTCCACAGCCGAGCTGGCTAAGTTGATCTCCTCCTCTGGGGCTGGCCCTGAGCTTCCGGCCTATGATGTTGACCCAGAAGTTTCTATTGGGGCCCCAAGCGTCCCAGTCTCAGCCGCCGGGGTTTACCATGCTGGGGTTCCTGATTTCGCTCCAAGCCTGCTATCTTCCACTGGTGGACGGGCCGAGGACACAGGCAGAGACATTACTGGTGTGTCTTCGGTCTGCCTCGTATTTGCCTTTTGTTTGGTTAGACTCAGTCATAGAGCTAACCACACTTTTGCCTAAATAGCAGCTGGCACTTCTGTGGTTGCATCCACTCCCCTGCTTGCTCCGGAGACGGTTCCCTTACAAGAGAGTTCGCCGGCCACTGTCCAGGAGGGTGATCAGACAGTGGGGCCAGATGACGCGACACCCCTATTGTCAGGTATAATCAGCATTGAAGCTTCAGCCTCCCTGTGTATTTTCATGTTGGTGTCTTATTGATGACCTTTCTGCCCCTTATGCCACACAGATACAGGTGATGCTGCACTGACTTCCTCAGTGGGGAGGAGAGCCTTGAGGCGGCTTCTGAGGACTCAGTTGTGCCTTCGCAGGAGGCAGGGCCGTCCATGCCTGTGACCGGCGATCCGCCTCTGGGGGCAGGGAGTATGCTGACCTCTAATGATCATGCTACACCAGAGGTCGTCTCAGACACGGCCCCGGAGGTTTCCTCAGGTTAGCTATTTGCTTGGCCTTCCTGAGGGGCCATTCATTGTTCCTCTCTTTTTTTTTTGTGGAGGCTAATGCATTGTTCCCTCTTAACTGTCTTTTCAGGTGCTGGGGAGGATACCCCGTCTTTGCCAGCAGATTTCCCAGCTTTGGGCATAGACTGGCCAGAGGGACCTCAGCTTCTGGTGGCTCCCCAAGGCAGTGCTTTAGAAGCGGGGCTGATTGAAAACCTCGAGCTCCTCTTGCAGACGACCCCGCTTCCCTCAGTTGAGGTCATGAGGGAGCATTTAGCCAACTCCACCCGAGGATATCACGCATTTGGATTTTCCCGAGATACGTGGATGCCCCGGCTAGAGCATGCATGGGCTGAGTTTGCCCGCCGCCACGCAACTGAGGCGAGACGGCTACAGCTACAGGCTCTGATTCAGCAGGCAGAGGAGACAGCATCTGAGCTTCGCAGCAGACAAGAACACCTATCCGTGCAGGCGACGGCAGCTCAGGAGCAGTCTCGGGTGGCTTCTTCGCACGTGGACGGGCTGGAGCAGGAGTTGGAGGCTCTGCAGCGACGGCTCCGAGAGGCCCGGGATGCTCAAGACCTCCTGAGAGTGAAGGAAGAGGAGTTCCAGCACGAGCTCGGAGGAGTCAGGGAGGCGTTGACACAGCAGGAGACTCTTCTTGCCGGCCTGCGGGCTGATCTCGGTCTTTGATGGCTTCTTGTTCCTCTCTTTTATTTTGTGTGGGGCTGCATTCAGACCCCAGCCATGTACATCTTCCCCGAGGGCTTGTCTCGGGTTCCATTATTGACATTGGCAAATGAAAGACAGAGCTTTAGCGTAGCTGATTTTGCTCCCATCTTTCTGTATGTATGTCTTCACCTCTTTTTTTTTATTTTATTTTTTTTGTCACTTTACCGGCCCTACCGCCCTTTCGGGTTTTCGCCAGGACCAGCCCCTTTAGCTTTTTCCAGTGCGCCCTTGCGGGTTTTCACACTGAGGGGTACCCATTTTTGCCTAGGGCGCCCTTTCGGGTTTTCACCCTAGCTGGGTTAAAGCCTTTTTACCCTTGATTGTTCCCTCTAACAGAAACAATCAAGTCCGCTGGGGCCTCAATATTTTTAACCCCATTTTTTTTTTTTTGACCCTATAACGCCCAGGGGGCGAGGAGAAAGTGGCATTCCCGTAGGGACGTATATGCCACACAAGTGGGACAAATGGGTAGATTTGACAGCCCAGGTGGGACGAATGAGTCAAATCTACGAGCCGAAAGGCGAAATGGGTTGATAGCCCGAGAGGGCATACTGAGACCAAACCCGGTGAGACAAAGAAGAGTCAAAAGACGACATCGGTTGGCAGCTCGAGAGAGCATACTGAGGCCATGCCCGATGGGACAAAGAAGAGTCAAAAGACGACATCGGTTGGCAGCTCGAGAGAGCATACTGAGGCCATGCCCGATGGGACAAAAGGGAGTCAAAAGATGACATCGGTTGGCAGCTCGAGAGAGCATACTGAGGTCATGCCCGATGGGACAAAAGGGAGTCAAAAGACGACATCGGTTGGCAGCTCGAAAGAGCATACTGAGGCCATGCCCGATGGGATAGAAAGGGAGTTAAAAGACGACATCGGTTGGCAGCTCGAGAGAGCATACTGAGGCCATGCCCGATGGGACAAAAGGGAGTCAAAAGACGACATCGGTTGGCAGCTCGAAAGAGCATACTGAGGCCATGCCCGATGGGACAAAAGGGAGTCAAAAGACGACATCGGTTGGCAGCTCGAGAGAGCATACTGAGGCCATGCCCGATGGGACAAAAGGGAGTCAAAAGACGACATCGGTTGGCAGCTCGAGAGAGCATACTGAGGTCATGCCCGATGGGACAAAAAGGAGTCAAAAGACGATATCGGTTGGCAGCTCGAGAGAGCATACTGAGGCCATGCCTGATGGGACAAAAAGGAGTCAAAAGACGACATCGGTTGGCAGCTCGAGAGAGCATACTGAGGCCATGCCCGATGGGACAAAAGGGAGTCAAAAGACGACATCGGTTGGCAGCTCGAGAGAGCATACTGAGGCCATGCCCGATGGGACAAAAAGGAGTCAAAAGACGACATCGGTTGGCAGCTCGAGAGAGCATACTGAGGCCATGCCCGATGGGACAAAATATGACAACCTCAAAATGTTGGCAGGACTAGGTGTCATAGACTGACATGTAAGGTATAGCCAAGACATCAATATGATGTGTTGGTGGAGATGGGGTGGAGTCATTGACTTAGAGCCACCCTTAAAAAAGATAGGGAGAGAAAAAGAAATTTTTTTTTTTTCACATTACCAACCTCACCGCCCTTTCGGGTTTTCGCCGAGGCTGGCCCCCTTTAGCTTTTTCCGGTGCGCCCTTGCGGGTTTTCACACCGAGGGGTTGCCCATTTTTGCCCGAGGCGCCCTTTCGGGTTTCACCTTGACCGGGTCTGTGGCCTTTTTACCCCCAGCCAACCGTTGAAGGCTGACTGAGTCCGCCGGGGTATCAGTATTTTTAACCCATTTCTTTTTTTTTTATAATTTTTTTTTGAACCTTCACTGAGGAGAGGTACTGTTCTGTGAGGACTGCTGGGAAAACTCTCGCTGTGGTGCGTAGTAGAGTTTCATGTGCTTGCCATTGAGAGGAGGGAACGGGCTGTTGCCTTTGTGGTCCACCATCGTGTAAGCCCCGCCTTCGAAGACCTTCTGGATGATGTAAGGCCCCCGCCAATTGGGTTGGAGTTTCCCGCTTGGCTTGCCGGCAATGACTTCTTTTTCTTTAAGCATGACCAAGTCGCCTTTCTTGAATGTCCGGTGCTTGACTAACTTGTCGTAAGCACGCGCCATGCGAGCTTGGTAGATCTGCAAATGCTGATAGGCTTGAAGTCTTTTGCCTTCTAAAGAGGATAATTCCTCCAGCCTCCTTTCGACTTCAGACTGCTCCTGGCCGGGTCGGTCTGCCTGAACTGCCACTCGATATGAAGCCAGCTCAATCTCTACAGGGGTGATTGCCTCAGCCCCGTACACCAGTGAAAATGGGGAACACCCCGTAGGGGTTTTATAAACAGTCTGATAGGCCCAGAGGGCTTCGTGGACTTTTTCGCTCCAATCCTTTTTCGGCCATTTATAATCTTTGCCATCAACTTGCAAAGTGTTTTGTTGAAAGCCTCCGCTAAACCATTAGCCTGAGGGTTATAAACCGAGGAGGTTCTCCAATCAATGTGGAATTTGGCCGCCAGTGCATACACTGTCTTGTTTCTGAAGGGCGTCCCATTGTCTGAAATAATTCGGCTAGGGACTCCGAATCTGTATATAATATGATATCTTACGAAGCGAGCCACTGCCTCACCTGTAACCTCTCGCAGAGGAATAGCCTCAGCCCAGTGAGAAAAATAATCTGTGGCTGCTAGAATGAATTTATGCCCTTGAGAGGATGGAGGGAATGGTCCCACTATATCCATGCCCCATTCT
This sequence comes from Amorphophallus konjac, assembly GCA_022559845.1. Classification (NCBI taxonomy): domain Eukaryota; kingdom Viridiplantae; phylum Streptophyta; class Magnoliopsida; order Alismatales; family Araceae; genus Amorphophallus; species Amorphophallus konjac. Next base: position 160,269,224 of record CM040121.1, read on the forward strand.
GCAAACGGCCATGTAGGAGCCGTTAGGTGTAAAGAACTTGGAGGCCTCCGAGGGATTGGCCCAAAAGCTTGGCACTGGTGACAGGTGCGAGCGTATTGGTTACAGTCCTCGTACATAGTAGGCCAATAGAAGCCCTTAAGTTTGATATTCATCTTCATCTTCGTCCCGGCCTGGTGAGCCCCGCACAACCCAGAGTGGACCTCCCGCATGACGGTCCTGGCTTCCTTAAGTGAGAGACATCGCAAGAGCACCGGGTGGTCCTTTTCCTGGGCGAGCCTGAAGAGAATACCATCAAGCAACCGATATGACGCAGCCCTTCTAAGCAACTGCACCCTTCGAGCTCGTTCCGGAGAAAACTGCCCGTTCTTGATTTGTATAATTGGCTCGCGCCAATCTTCTTCCTCTGGATCATTTCCCTCTTCGAGGTGGTGAACCTCATAAATGGTGAGACCCGATTCTTCATCAAGCATGCTGGGCATGAGCCTTCTGTGCCTGACTGTAATATTCAATTCACCGTCAGGTGGAAGCTTCAACGCGGCTGCTAACTTTGCCAACGCATCTGCCTGAGAATTACTACTCCTCGGCACATGGCTTATCTCAAAGAGAGAGAACTTTTCTTTAAGCCTCATAACGGCCTCAAAGTAAGGGATCAACTCCTTTTTCCGCACATCATAATCACCGAGGACTTGACGGACAATGAGCTGAGAATCCCCGTACACTTTAATACATTTGAGCTCCATTTCCAGCGCTAGCTGTAGCCCAATGATTAATGCTTCATATTCCGCCTCATTATTAGTCAATGACTTCATGAGAGCGCAGGAATGATGAAGTATACCCCCTTGAGGGGATACGAAGACTATGCCGGCGCCGGCTACAGAGCTTACGAGGCCGCCTGTCTTCTTAACGGTCCTAGATGCACCGTCAAAATACAACTCCCAACATGGTGTGCCGAGAGACAACACCTCTTGTTCAGGATGGAGTGAGACATCTGCACCCTCTTCAGCATCAGGTGGTTGCATTAGCTTCTCCTCGTCTGGTAGTTCGAAGTTGAGGAACGACTCTGCCGGCACAGGGTGTGCAGCAAGAAAATCAGCCATCCCTTGTCCCTTGATCGCCTTGCGTGGGACGAATGTAATGTCGAACTCCATCAAGATAAGAGCCCATTTCCCTAACCTTCCAGAGAGGACAGGTTGACTGAGTAGGTACTTGAGCGGGTCCCATTTAGAGATGAGCTCCACTCGGTGCGCCAACAGATAGTGCCGTAACTTTTTGACAGCGAACACCAAAGCAAGGCACATTTTCTCCATAGGTGAGTACCGACACTCGGGGCCGATCAGCTTCCTGCTGAGATAATATAGTGGCTGCTCTTTACCCTCCTCATTAATTTGGGCCAGGAGAGCCCCAAGGGAAGCCTCCATGGCTGCGATGTAAAGAATGAGAGGCTTTCCTCTGACAGGTGCCCCTAAGACTGGTGGAGTCAAGAGATACTCCTTGAGTTGTTCGAAAGCCTTTTGACAGCTCTCGTCCCAGATAAAGGGTGCTCCTTTTTTCATCAATTTGCCGAAGGGCATGCACCTTCCTGAGAGGTTAGAGATGAATCGCCTGATATAAGCGAGCCTTCCCTGCAGAGATCTAAGCTCCGTTATGTTCCTGGGTGGAGGGAGCTCATTGATAGCCCTGATTTTGTCAGGATCTATCTCTATCCCTCGGTATCTGACGATAAAACCGAGGAACTTGCTGCTGGAGACTCCAAAGGCGCATTTCATCGGATTCATCTTGAGCTGATATTGTCGAAGCCGCTCGAAGACCCGACGTAGGTCGGCTAAGTGATTAGCTCGCCTTTTGGACTTAACGACCAGGTCGTCGACATAACATTCGACAACATTGTGCAGCATCTCATTAAAGATTTTGGTCATTGCCCTTTGATATGTGGCACCGGCGTTTTTCAAGCCAAATGGCATTCTCTTGTAGCTGAAGATGCCTTTTGGGGTTCTGAAAGCCGTATGATCCTTGTCTTTGACAGCCATACGGATTTGGTTGTAACTAGATGACCCGTCCATAAAAGACAGGGCCTCATGACCAGTAGTCATATCCACCATCGTCTCGATGATCGGGACTGGGAAGTCGTCCTTTGGACAGGCTTTATTCAGATCCCGAAAGTCGATGCAGACCCGGACTTGGCCGTTCTTCTTTTTGACGGGGACTATATTGGCGAGCCACACAGGGTACCTGCATGGCTCTATAAAAGTCCACGTCTAACATTTTGTCGACCTCCGCATTCACCTTCACCTCCAGTTCATGGCGCATGCGTCTCTGGGCTTGCTTAACTGGCTTGGCTGTCGGGAGTATCGCCAGTTCATGTTCTGCCACGGATGGATCAAGGCCCGGCATCTCTTTGTACGTCCAGGCAAAGCAGTCTCTGAATTCATTCAAGAGTTGCTGGTATGCCTGTCGTTCTTCCCCACTAAGGAGGGCACTTACAAAGGTGGGCTTATGTTCGCCATGAGTGCCAAAGTTGACCTCGACCAACTCATCAACAGTTGCTTGACCACCGTCTTCGAGCTCAGGTGGAGCTGGTTGGAGGTCAACGAAGTCTTCAGCTTCGTCAGGGCTGATCTCGCAGATCTCAAACTCCTCTGGTATCACCAAGTCGCCAGTAGAAGTTGAGGAGATTTCTCCTGTCTGCGAATCCTCGCCGGACACTGACGGAGGAGACGCCATGGCTTCTATAGACTCCTGATAGAGTTCTTCAGCCGCAGGCTCCTTTCGGGCCTCCTCACGAGAGGATGATAAGAGCCCTATGGCATTAATAGCATAATGGACCCGGAATTCTGGCTCCTGCTCATAGCCCAATCTTCGGGTGTCTTTGTGAGAAAATGGAGGTTGCCCCCTGACATGTGGAGGATTCCAGAGATTAGAAAAATATGTTTTCTGCGCAGAAGTTTGCTGCTGTGGAATCCCCTGCTTCATGCACATGTGCTTGAGCCGGGCAGGCATATGAGCCATGGCCTGGATAGGCTCTGACACCTTGTCAGCTGGCGATGCCCACCCGAAGTCGTCCTCCGGCGGACTTGGCGGTATTTGGTCCCCTCTGTAGAAGACAATCGGCTGAACCGGGTGACGGTCTCTCCTTCGACCTTTGCGTATGTAAGAAACTACAAAGTTCTTCAATTCTTCCACCCCGTGCTCTTCCTTAACAAAGGGAAGTTGAATGCAATTTGGGGGCAGAGGTACACTGCAGTTGATAGCTTGACTGATGAGGTTGGCCTCAAAGTCAATCTTGCCTCTTTCTGCTTGCGTAGGCTTCGACGCAGGCTTGAGACTCAACTGGTGGAGCTTTAACATCTTACGATTGACCGTGAAGAGTTGGCTTCCTTCTGGTTCAGGTTCGACCTTCTGCTTTCCCTTGTCTTGGACTTTATCGGGGATTGAAATAGTGGCTTCCCCGAAGTACAGGGAGGCATCCGCCAGGTGGCATTCATTGGGGTGAAAAGGAGCCTGGTCTGCAAAGACTATATACTGCTTTCCCCCTTTTGAATATTTAAGGCATTGGTGCAATGTTGATGGGACGACCCAATTTTCATGCAACCAGGGTCTTCCCAACAACATCTTGTAGGATGTGTCAGAGTTGATGATGTAAAATATCGCCTTGGTGGTGAAGTCGCCCAGCACAAGCTTCACCTCGACACGTCCAAGGGCCTCCTCGGAGCCCTGATTAAACCCCGAAATCTTGACAGCGTTGACCTTTTGCAAGTAAGGTGCCAAATAAAGAGACTTGAACGTCTTTAATGGCATGATATTTACTGCGGCCCCTGCATCGACCAAGATTCGATTCACCTCATGGCCGTTGATTGTCCCTTTCATATATAAGGGACGATTGTGGCAAGGGGAAGCCAGTAGCATATCCTTGTCTGTGAAAACAATATTGGCTGCCAGAGCCTCATATGCTTGGGCTTGCAACTCTGCCACATGAGCCTCATACGCCTCGGGGTCTTGGAGCACCTTTACCAGAGCTTCTCGGAGATCCTTGTTCCAGGCGATAGCTTCCAATACAGTAATGCTAGTTGGGAACCGGCTCATGTGTTGAATAATTTTACGGTCCGCCCTAGCGCGGATCTTGTCAAATGGGGGGATAAGTTCCTCCAGAGTCTTCGGAGCTCCATAGGGCTTCTCCCGCTTAAACGGACGTTAACCTTCATCTTGCATCTCTGCTCCTTCTTGAAAGAGTGGTGCCAAAGACACATCTGAGGCCGACTGAGATCCGGCTGGCTCGGCATGACCCGAGGGACCTTCTCCCGAGGCACTGTTCGAAGGACCCGCCTGCTCAAGAGCCGGCGTTGACGGAGAGTCATCCGCGGGAGCTTCTTCTCTCTCTGAGGAGTGAATTATAAAAGGGACGCCGCCCGTCCCTCGATTCTCCGGGGTTCTATCAACATTCTCCGAGGATGTAGGGATGAAGGGAACACCCCGTACTCGTGGCACAGGAATAGGGCCCGATTTTTCTCCTCTGAACATTATAACTCGGTCGGGGGTCAAAGGACTTTCTCGCCCTCGACCGCGACCTCGACCACGAGCCCGTCGACTCCTCCCTGATCGGCGTTGATATGTAGCCATGGGTGCACAGCCTTCTCTGCCAGGAGCATTTATGTTGTCCGGGGGTGGAATGGCCACCACGTTGCATGACAACTCCTGCATAACCTGCTCGAGGGCTTCCACCGAGAGCTCTTCGTCCTTGTAAAATAACAAAAGCTCTTCCGGAATTGGAATCTTCTCGCCGTCTTCAAGACGATGTAGAGTTTCCCGTAGTCAATTGAGGAGCCGGGTCTTGTGCCCAAACTTCTCCCAGGGGATATATTTATCTAATGTGACCATCCCGGTGGGGCAAGGTGGCACATATTCCTCCAGCTGGTCTATGAGCTTTTGCAACCGCTGCACGGGAGTAAGTTGTTTGGAGGCTTCCATAGCAGCTGCCTGTTCCGCCTGCTTTTTAAGCCTCCTCTTCAAATTTTTTCTCCGGTTCTTTTCTTGCTTCTTGAGGCGGGCGACCTCCTCTAAAGAAGGAGGAGATGACTTTGCGGAACGAGGTTGCTTAACGCCACCACTCTGACTCCCGCGTCGCACTGGCCGTCTGGCACTTTGGCTTTCGCGGCTCTTCCTTGGGCCCACGCGGGCCCACTCCTCTGCCTCAGGGGAGGGTTGGAAAGTGGCCTCGATCGCCTGAGCAACTATTTCTGGTGGCAACTCCTGGAACTCCATCTGGCTGAAGTGGAGCCCCAAAGATTTTTGCGGAATCGCCGACTCTTTCTTTGACGCAGGTTGAGGATTTGTTGACTTAGCTCCAGGCTGAGTCTTAGGCTCAACCTCTAGAACTTTGCGCTTGCCCTTATCATTGCTCTGTGGGCAGCTAGTGGCAACCTTCTCAAGGCGACCGGACTGCATGGGGGCTTTGGCCGGCCCTTTGACGGGCTGCGCCGGTTGAGGCTTCTCCAGGCTTTGTAGCTTGGCTGATCCAGCCGGAGCCTCACCCTGAGGATTCAGGACCTTGGCCTTTCCTTTATCAACTGGCCGAGGACATCCTCTTATGACAACACCTGGCTGGCTCGGTTTGGGTTGAGCCCCAGGGCTTCGTCGCACAGCGCAGTCTCCCGGGCTCTGAGCCTTAGGCTTCTCACGAGCAGTCTTGTCCCTGGCGAGCAACGGGAACTCCCCATTTTGTTGAGGCTCGCTTGGGCGGGCCAACCGGGCAAAGGCCTCGTTCTCTCGCCGAGCCTGCTGAAGAGTCTCCTTGACGGCTTCTGCGAGGCGTAGCCTCGTCATAGAATTCCCATGGGTATCCACAACCCCTTTCTGAATGAGAGCTTCAATGAAGTCTTGAACATCTTCATAGTGTTGAGTAGGGTGGGACACCCTCGCATGATACTTGCAATAGCGAGGATGACTCTTGGCCGTCTCGTTGTAATAAGACGGAGGGCCATATGCCAACACCCACCCGTCCTCCAGAAGCTTGTCAAATATCTTCTCAGTGTCCTCCTTGGGAAAAGAACACTGATGGGAAGGTCGCTGTCCTGGGTACCAGAGTGTGGCCTCGGTTCCCGGCTGTCGGGAAACATTCCCTTCAGCAGAAGGGTCAGGCAGGTTGAATGCCAACGGCGTATGGATGACATTAACTGAGAACGTCATCGCCCCACGCGCATGTGGCTGTGGAGGGCGCACTAAGGAATCACCCATATCAACTATCCCTCGCCTGATGAAATCTTCTGCAAGGTCCTTAAAGGGTTGACAGTTGAAAATAATATGACCCGATGCCTCATGAAAAGGGCAGTAATCTTGATAGAACCGGGCTTCAGGTCGCTGGTGATTAGTTGCCACTGACGGGGTTACCAGCTCAGCACGGCAGCACGCGAAGAAAATCTGTAGAGTTTGTTCGCGGTGAAAAGAAAATGGCTTTGCAGGTTCCGCCTCTTCTGACGAGCTTGATGAGTCCTCGGACAGCCAACCATTTGACCCTGACCTCTGTGAGACAGGTGGAAGTGGGTCTGCCTCTGCTCCATGAAGGTTTGCGAGCTGTTCACTCTGGGCTTGGGGAAGAGCTGCGAGCTGATCATCCAAATAATGGAGAAATTGCAGCAACTCTCGCTGTTCTTGTCTAACCTGGTGGATTTCCCGGCGGACTTTCCAGAGGAGCCTTCTTACAGCAAGGTATTCCGCCCCCGGCCAGCACGACGACTCGGGAATGGTTTGAGGTTGCTGGTTTGAAGACCCGGCCTCGGCGGCGTGCGATGCTGAAACCGGTGCCGCCATATGAATCACATTAACCGACCGGGTGGACCGACTCCAGTGGTGCGGCTGTGGAGGCTCAACCGCATGGCCTAACATGTTTATGAGACCTTTCTGGATAAGGTCTTCGGCTATGTCCTTGAAGACATAGCAGTCTGTAATAGCATGTCCCAGCCTCCGGTGATACACACAGTAGTTGGGATCATCCGTCTTGCCTACTTCTGCCGGCCTCCGCGGCTCTGGCAAGGAAAACAGCTCCTCCTGCATACACAGATCAAAGAGCATTTTTGTGTGCTCTTTCCTGAAGGAGTACGGCTTCTTCATATTCTCCGCCAAGGCTTCAACAGCCTTCTTGACCTCCGACTTTTTGCCATTACCCTTCCCCTTAGCGCCTCCTTTCTCGCCATTTGTCGGGGAGAAATCCACTGCATTGATTTCTTTTCCCCCAACTGGGCGGTCCTTGGGGGCTTTGCCCTTGGCCGAGGAATGTGTCGGATGGTCTGCGAAGAACATTTCGATCTCCGCGACCACCGAGTTGAGCTGATCAAAGCTCCGGATACTGGAACCCAAGAGCTTTTCACTAACTTCGGCCGCCAGACCTCGGCGACATATGGTAATAGCATCCTCCGGCGTGGGAGGGTTATCACAGTGCATGCTAACATCCCTCCACCTCTTGATGAAGTCAAGGGCTGTCTCACCCCTTCTTTGTTTTAAAGCGCAAAGTTCCGCTAAGGAAACCTTACGCTCAGCGGTTTGGAACCGGTCCACAAACTTCTTCTGCATATCTGCCCAATCGGGTACTGAATTGGGCTTCAAACAGGAATACCATTGAAAGGCAGAACCCGTCAAAGAAGTGGCGAAATACCGCAAGAGGTAGGACTCGTCCAAAGCCAGTTCGCCCATGGCGGTTACATAGTAAGCCAGGTGCTCATGGGGCGAACCCTGCCCATTAAACTTTTACAGCTTCGGGGCCTTGGGGCAGTCCGGAGGGAGCTTCTTGAATTGGTGATGGAGAGGGTAGGGCACACTGTACAGATCGACTGTGGCCACTCCTTCACCATGCTGAGCGAACTTTGCTTCTACAATCCGCTCAATCATCTGCCGCTGAGCCGCCAAACTTTCGGCAGGAGTAGCAGAGAACCTTGTATTAGGCTCCTGCTGAGGTACCTCCACTTCCAGGGCCACAGGTGGTGTGGCCGCCATAGCCGACCCATTAATAGTGGCCGGAGCTGGAGATGGTTGCTGCTCAACGCTTGTCGGTACTGCAGCGGGTTGGGCAGGAGGCTCCTTATCGCGCAGGAGTGCTTGCAACAGACCTTTCAACTCCTGGTTTTCGCGCCGGAGTTCTTCCAGGGTGAGAGCTTGAATCCCCTCCGTTGTACCTTCCTCGCGAGGGAAAAGGCCCTCCCCGACAGCGCCATGATCATTATCCTGGCGCTCCTCCTGTCGTGCGGGGTCAGGCTGTGAAGTTCCTGCTAGAGGAACTGAGTCTAGTTGAGCCACGACCCGAGAGACGTGCTTCGACCTCCTCATAGCTTGCAATGGCTGGGTGAGGTCTCCCTGAGCCGCTTCCGTGTGCTTGTCTGTGGAGGAGGTGTAGCAGGTGAACACCCTGACAGTGTCATCTGCGACACGAGTTACCCGCCTCCTCCTCGGCGGATGCCGCACCGGGGGAGATATGTCCCCCAGCCGGTCGAAGACAGATGCTCGAGGGGCCGGACGCTGTCGAGCATTACCCCCTCTTGAATTGTCTGAGGTAGCCCAGGGGGAAGTCGGACGTACCGGCTTTGGCGGGGCGCGGTACTGCCCCCGCTGCCGGCGAGCGCCTGGCTTGTGAGAGGAGGAGGGCTTAGTCGACTCATGAATAGAGGGGCCCTGCCCCGAGTGCGGCCCAGACTGGCGTGGGCCTTTCTCAGCCCGGGCGCGTTTAATTGCCTGGGCCTCCTCCTTGGTGACCCATATCTCCTTTCGGTGGAGCTGACGCTCCTCAGTTGGGTTGCCCCCAGACTTGACTCTGGGGGCCGCCACCTTGGGCCGGAGCGTAGCGACCTTCTTTGCCTTCGCTCCCTCCTCCCGGATCTTCCGAAGGAGTTCGAATCGGTTGGAGGTTGGGATGGTGGAGACGTGTCGGTCCCGAGGTACAATCGGCTCGCCTCCATCGAGCCTGATACGGACGTCGCCGACGAGAATAGTCTTGCCGGAACGCGAAGTAGTGGCCACGGGCCGAAGTTGTTTCCTCTCGTGGCGTTGCCCCCGTTGAGCAGGGGCAACCGTCTCAGTACGGCTCCCGCGACGACGAGGGCGGCGTTGTCCCTGTCGGGAAGGAGCAGTCTCAACCGTAATCTGGTTGACCGAGAACACTCGGCTAGCTTGAAAGACTGAAGGCCTGACATCTCCAGGCGTGGGCTTCATCGAGGGCCTGACACCCCCAGCCATGTTGTATTGTCCGGCCGACCTGACTCGGCCAACAGCAGAGGGCCTAACACCCCCGGTAGGCATCTTTCGGACCGGGCGGACCCGGCCGGTGGCAGGAACAGAGGGCCTGACGCCCTTCAGAGCAGTTGCCATTGCCGGAACAGCCCGACCAATGGCAGGAACCGAGGGCCTGACGCCCTTCAGAGCAGTTGCCTCGGCCGGAACAGCCCGACCAATGGCAGGAACAGAGGGCCTGACGCCCCCGGCGAACACCTTCGAAGCCGGGTGAACCCGGCTTACAGCACGAACGGAGGGCCTAGCACCCTCTGCAGCAGTCTTCTTAGCCGGAGCAGTCCGGCCAGCAGTTGGCACTGCGTCCTCCTCAGTGATCGGAACTACCCCTAAGAAGAAAGGGGAACCGACCACCGGGGGAAAGTTGCCGAAAGCAATCGGCGTCGCCAGGTAGCCATACCTGGCGTGGGTAGCGATCACCTGCGGTCCATACGTCACCGCTGCCATTGTCGTGATCGTGATGTGACAGAGCGCTTGAAACTGGCAAGTAAAGCGTTCTTCCCCCGTCCTGTAATAGGGAGAGCAATAAGAACCTCAAAGAGGTGCAAGCCTTCTGTTGTCAAAGAGAAGAAAGGCGGGAGGGGTCCCACAGGGCGTGCCAGTCTGTGAGACACGGAAAAAATCTAGGGTCGGCCTTTATCGTAGATAAAGGGTAGATTTTCGTTCTTTTTGAAAAGAAACACTCCTCTGCGTAGAGAGGGTTCCGTGGGTGCGCGTCGTATCAGACGATATAGGTTCGAGTGCTGGACCTCTCCCCGCCGACTGGAGTCGACGTTGATTTACATCGGCTTAATGTCCGAACACCCTTGATTAAATGACAACATGAAGGCTTAAAGTTCTTCCTTGAGGCTCTAACCAATAGAGCAGGTTTGCTTAAAACAGGACGGGGGAGCTGACGGGGACCCTGACTGAGCACGCTGAAGTGGGCCACTGGGGTTTAAGCGGCGGTCTTAGACCTAGGGGTATTTTAGTAAATAACCAGACCAGAGGGATTTAGGAGTTTCTGGGCTGGGGTAGGCATAAAGCCGGGTTACTAACCTTCCAAGGCTCTGAGGCCCTCTTCAGAAGGTTTAGGAGACCATTAGATCACTTCTTAGGTCGCAGGGGTATTTCGGTAACTTTACCAAACCCTAGGCCTAGGTTTAAGATGACCCCCGAGCGCTGGACTGAGCCAACAGCACTCCCAGACCAAGCCGACAACGAGAGGTTCTAGAGAAGACACTCACGGGTTCAATTGGTTGGAAGTAGGGGTAAGTATGCAAGTTTTTAGAGAGTCAGGGTTTATATGCAATATTGCATCAATGAAGTGTGCCGAGCATAATAAGGTGCTCTTATAATTTTGCAAGAGTACAGAGGGTGTCCACAAATTATCGACTGTACATACATCCGCATCAGGGCGGGAAGTGGGGGCATACCCCTAATTACAAAAGTTGCAGGGTAAAACTGCAATTTACAGGACTTAGGCCTTTTATGACCTTGAGGAGGACGTTTTTACAATTTGTCATCGTAATGACATAATGACATAATTGCATAAGTCCGTCACTCCGTTGCATAACACATTACGAACTCGACCCGTTGAAGGGCATAATTGTAAATATACCCCGTAGGGGCATATACACAAGGCCCGGGGACTTACCCCACTCAGACCAAAAACAACGAACAACTTGAACTTGAAGTCTAGGCAAGTCCACCTCTCCTCCTCTTCCTTCGTGTCCGTCCCCCTTCAATGGGACCCATGGGGTCTATTTATAGAAAGTAGGGAACCGGCCCGGGGGAAGTGGGACCCGGGCGAGTCAAGGCGACCCCGGGCGGGTTCCTTTCCCTCCAAAAATCAAATTTTTTTTTGAAAAATGGGCAGTTTCTAGACTGACCCGGATGCGCAGCACCCCGGGCTGACCGGCCCGGGGGCGCGGCACCCCGGGCGGACCCGCCCGGGCGCACAGCACCCCGGGCGAACCCGCCCGGGGGCACGCGGCCCCGGGCGGACCCGCCCGGGTGCGCAGCAGCCCGGGCGGACCTGCCCGGGGTGGGCAGACCCCGGGCGGGTCTGCCCGCCCGCGCGCAGCCGCAGGGAGACCCGCCCGGGGGCTTTATACCCCGGGCGGGTTCCCCCCTCCCCGGGCAGTCCCCTTGGCTTCTGTAAAAAAATCCTCCGTACGGCTCCGACAGCGACGTTTCTGCACTTGACTCCACGTGAAAGAGGAAGAGGCTTCTCCTCGCCTTGTTCGTCGTCTTTTGCGCCTCGCTCGTCCGTCGGGGAAGGAGTTTTTGATCCTACGAGACGTGATACACGCCGTCGAGGTACCAAAACAATGTGCATAGCACGTCTTCACACCCTTAGAGCTTGGGTTGATTGATTGAAACCCGGAACCACATGACTATAATAGTCTCCGTGGGTTTATCGCGGGTTCTCCTCGCTTCCACGGGATAGAACGGGTTGGACTGAGCCAACACCGTAAGCATGGGCTTTTGGCGCACACATGCGTACATATATAAACGTATATATACATTTATTTTCTGGTTACAACAAAGTTATATTCTTTCCCTCGCGAAAAGACTCTGCAAATCTTCTTCACGTGCCGTCGAGAAGGGCTACTAAACCTCCCAGCATCACCCAATCAGCAGGCATCAGGCGCCGCATTACACCGGGGCTATTGCCCATACCACGAGGTGGTAGGCCATATTATCCATGACTGTCAGGCCTTCAAGGACCTCGCCGAAGACTTGATCAGGCGAGGAGTGATCGATATCGACGACTTCTTGGTTGACCCGCCGCAGCCACATAGACGGGAGATCTTGAATTTCTCCGTCAACGTCATACATGTCTCGGCTGCTTTCCAACTCCCGGAGCCGAGAGAGGAGGGAGTTAGTTCCCAACCGCCCAAGTACACATTGTGGTATCCAGGGTGGCGACCCTCTCATCAGTGTTCTTTCCCCAAGGAAGATACTGCGAAGATTTTCGACAAGCTTTTGGAAGAAGGTAGAGTAATGGCGCGTGATCCGCCATCCTACTACAATGAAACGGCCAAAAGTCATCCCCGCTATTGCAAATATCATGCCAGGGTGTCCCACCCCACTGGGGAATGTCCGGAAGTTCAAGATTGCAGTGAAGCCCTCGTCCAAAAAGGGGAGATCGATGCACAGGGGAATTCGACGATGAGACGGCGTCTCAAAGAGGTCGCTGAGAAGATTTTCCGCCAATCTCAAAGGGAGCAGGCCAAGCCCCGGGAGGCCAAGCCCACCTCTCAACAGGTCTAGCCGGGCAAGTCTATAGGCAGCAGCTCTCATTCAAACCCTAAAGGCAAGGCTACGTGTGAGGGGCCTAAGGCCCAGAGCCCAAAAAGCCAAGCCGTGGGAGGAGGTTCCAAACCCTTTTTCAAGCTCAGTCAACCTGGCATCGTTATAGGGGGGAACCCTTAGCCAAGCAATAAATGCAAAGCCAAGGCGAGGGAGCCCGAAGCCAAACCTCGCGTCGAGCCAACAAAGTCACCAATGGTAGAAAGAACTCGACAACTTGAACAGGCAAAATTGTCGATTAAAGCAAAACCAGTGGTGTTGCCTCAAGAGCCCCACTTTGGCTTGGCAGAGTTCCAGGAGCTACCGCCTGAAATAATTGCTCAGGCGATCAATGCCACCTTCCAAATGCAGCCGGACGAGGCCAACTGGACTCAGGTTCCTCTCTGAAGGAGCCGTGGAACCAAAACTCCCAAGGAGTCGGCTCGGAGTATAAAGCAAAATTCTGGGGGCAAATCAATCTCACCTCCGAAACAAAGTCCACTTTTTTCTCAAGAGGCGGCACACCAAAAGAAACGAGAGAAGAATCGCAGAAAGAATATGAAGAGGAGATTGAAGAAACAAATTGAGCAAGCAGCAGCTATGGAAGCCCCCAAGGAGCCAACTCCTTTACAACGGCTACAAAAGCTCATAGATGAGCTGGAGGAGTATACTCCCCTTCGCCTCACCAGGGTCGTCACTCTGGACAGATATATTCCCTGGGACAAGTTTGGGTGTAAGGCTCGCCTTCTTCAGTGGCTCCGGGAGATGGTCCACCATCTTGAAGAGGGTGAAGAATTCCCGATTCCCGAAGAGCTTTCCTTATTTTACAAGGATGAGGAACTCACTACAGAGGTGCTCGAGGAAATGCTGCAAGAGCTCTCCTGTAATATGGTGGCGATCCCGCCACCCGATAACATCAACTCTCCTTCCAGACAAGGTACTATGGCCGATAGCACCGGGGGCAAGGCTCCCATGGCGACATATCAGCGTCGCCCGGCGAAGAATAGCCGAAGTCGTGGCCGAGGACGAGGGTGCGGGCGTGGAAATCCTTTAACTCTCGACCGGGTCATATTGTTCAGAGGGGAAGAACCGGGTCTTGTCCCGGAAACCCAAGTTCGGGGAATCCCTTTTATCCTTAACTCCTCAGAGGGTCCGAGCCCCATCCCGGAAGCTAGAAGAGCGGGTGGCGTCCCTTTTATACTCGACTCCTCTGATGAAGAAGAGCCAGCCAAGCCGCCAGTGCAGGATAAGGCGTCAGAGCAAGCTGGTCCCTCTGGCAGAATTGAGCCCGCGAGCTAGGCAGGTCCTTCTAATGAGGGCGAACAGGCTGAACCCCTATCACCTTTAGAGGAATCTCTGGCACCACTGTTCCAAGAAAATGCGGAGGGCCGGAGTGAGGAACGTCCTTCTAAGCGGGAGAAGCCTCGTGGTGCGCCGAAGACTCTGGCAGAGATTATCCCGCCATTTGACAAGACCCGTGCTTGGGTGGACCGTAAAATTATTCATCATATAAAGCGGTTTTCAACAAATGTCACTATTTGGGAAGTCATCGCTTGGAGTAAAGATCTAAGGGAAGCTCTCATCAAGATACTCCAAGATCCTGAGGCCTATGAAGCCCATGTTGCAGAATTGCAGGCCCAATCATATGAGGCATTTGCAGCCAACATCACCTTTCCAGACAAAGACATGTTGTTGTCCTCTCTGTGTCATAATTGCCCTTTATATATGCAAGGGACGATCAATGGGCACGATGTGAACCGAATTCTGGTTGATGCCGGAGCGGCCATTAACATTATGCCTTTGAAGACTTTCAAGTCTTTGTACTTGACGCCTTACTTGCAAAAGGTGAGTGCGATCAAGATTTCGGGATTCAATCAGGATTCCGAGGAAGCGCTTGGTTGGGTTGAGGTCAAGCTAGCCTTTGGCGACTTTATCACCCAAGCAACAATTTATATCATCAATGCTGACACATCTTATAAGGTGCTGCTGGGGAGACCATGGCTCCCCGAAAATTGGGTTGTCCTTTCAACTCTGCACCAATACATTAAATATGCCAAGAGAGGGGAGCAACATACTGCCTTTGCAGATCAGGCTCCATTCTGCCCTAACGAGTGCCACCTAGCAGATGCTTCCTTGTATTTTGCGGAGCCCACTCTAGCAATCCCCGAGTCTGTAAAAGACAAAGGAAAACAAAAGGTGGACTATGAAGCTGAACGGTCAACCAAGACTTGGCAAGACTACACAGGCTAAGCCTCAAGGCGGCCTCCAAACCGACTCAACTAGAGAGGCGAAGTGTTGACTTCGAAGCCAACCTCATCAGTCGGGTCATCGACTAGAGTATCTCCTTATCGCCAAACTGTGTTGAGCTCTCGTTTCAACGGGAAGAGCACGAGGTGGAGCAGCTGAAGACTTTAATAGTCTCCTACCAGCGGAAAAGGAGTAAAAAGGGCGAGGAAGACAAGCCAATTATCTTTTATAAAGGAGATTTGGTCCCTCCAAGTCCTCTTGATGATGATTTTGGCTGGGATACTCCCGCCAATAATGCACCGGAGTTAGTCCAAGAAATGGACGATCTGTTAGAACGCATCAGGGAAATGTGTAAAGAGCAGCATATCCCTCAAGCCCAAGACCCCACACGAGCGGCATATTTCCACCGGCTGTGGAACCCTCCGCAGGTCCGCGGATAACCTGCCTTCTCCTACAAAAGATACGAGAGGACTCTACTATGATTCGGAGAGGGACTTTGAGGTCCACTACGCAGTCAATGCCATAGGACTGCTACCTCCTCCTCGTGGACAAATAGATGCGGAGACCAAGATTGACAACTCTGTGGGGGAGTCCGGTGAGACGTCAATGGCACTCTCACCAGAAGTTGGCAATAGTCGCCTCCCCGAGGGTGGGACAACTCAGCCGACCGGGTGTCAGCAAGATGGAGCAGGTCCTTCGACTTCAAGTCATGAGCAAGAAAGCTTCGAAGAATTTGAAGTCTATGAAGCCGATACTGATGATGAGGGAGACTTTGTCGACCTACAACCCGCTCCACCAGAGCTTGAAGACGGTGGCCAAGCGACTGTGGACGAGTTGATTGAGATCAATCTCGGAAGCAAAGAAGACTATCGGCCAACCTTTGTAAGTGCTCTCCTCAGTGAGAAGGAATGGCAGGCGTACCGGCAACTCCTGGGAGAGTTCAAAGATTGTTTCGCCTAGACTTACAAAGAAATGCCTGGGCTTGACCCTTCTGTGGCTGAACACGAGTTGGCAATACTTCCAACAGTCAAGCCAGTCAAGTAAGCTCAGAGGCGTATGTGCCACGAGTTGGAGTTGAAAGTCAATGTTGAGGTCGACAAGATGCTCAACGTGGACTTCATAGAGCCCTGCATGTACCCTGTGTGGCTCGCCAATATAGTACTCAAGAAGAAGAATGGTCAAGTCCAAGTCTGCATCGACTTCAGGGATGTGAACAAGGCATGCCCGAAGGACGACTTCCCTGTCCCAATCACTGAGACAATGGTTGACATGACCACCGGTTACGAAGCCTTGTCCTTCATGGACGGGTCGTCGGATCAAATCCGCATGGCCATCAAACATAAAGACCATACGGCTTTCCGATCTCCCAAGGGGATTTTCAACTATAAAAGGATGTCGTTTGGCCTAAAGAATGCCGGTGCAACCTATCAAAGGGCGATGACCAAGATTTTCGATGAGATGCTACATGACCTCATTGAATGCTACGTCGATGACCTGGTCGTCAAATCAAAAAGGCGAGAGGATCATTTGGCTGACTTGTGTCGAGTCTATGAAAGCCTTCGGCAGTATCAACTCAAGATAAATCCGATGACATGTGCCGTTGGCGTCTCTAGTGGCAAGTTCCTCGACTTCATAGTCAGGTATCGAGGTATAGAAATCGACCCTGACAAAATCAAGGCCATAAGAGGACTACCTCTGCCTAAGAATTTGACGAAGCTCAGATCTCTGCAAGGAAGACTCGCCTATATTAGGCGGTTCATTTCTAACCTCTTTGGAAGATACCTGCCTTTCGGTAAATTGATGAAGAAATGAGCACCCTTCATATGGGACGAAGACTGTCAGAGGGCCGTCGAGCAAATTAAGTAGTATATACTGTCTCCTCCTGTACTAAGGGTGTCGGTCAAAGGAAAGCCCCGTATCCTTTACATTGTCGTCACAGATGCCTCTTTGGGGGCACTTTTAGCTCAGATCAATGAAGAGGGCAAAGAGCAGCCGCTGTACTATCTCAGCTGGAAGTTGATCGGGCCTGAGCATCGGTACACTCCTATGGAAAAGGTGTGCTTAGCTTTGGTATTTGCTGTCAAGAAGTTAAGGCACTACCTTCTAGCTCACCGAGTGGAGCTCATCTCAAAATGCGATCCACTCAAATTCCTGCTCAGTCAGCCCGTCCTCTCTAGAAGACTTGACAAGTGGGCGCTTATCCTTATGGAGTTCGACATCACCTTCGTCTCACAGAAGGCGATCAAGGGACAAGGAATGGCCGAGTTCTTAGCTGCGCATCCTGTGCCAGAAGATTCGCCACTCAACTTCGAGTTACCTGATGAAGAGGTACTGGTGCCTTCACAAGAAATCGGGGAGCATCCTGAAAACGTCCCACCACAAATGGAGCCGGATGTCCTCACCCTCGACCTCCCACATTGGAGTTGTATTTTGATAGCGCTTCCCGAACAATCAAGAGGGCTGGCAGCTTCACAAACTTTGTCTCGGGCGCGGGGATAATTTTTATATCTTCGCAAGGCGGCATTCTTCATAATTCCTGTGCTCTCATGAAGTCACTGACTAATAATGAGGCAAAGTACGAAGCATTAATTATCGGGCTTCAGTTGGCACTGGAGATGGACATCAAGTGCATCAAAGTGTATGGGGACTCTCAGCTCGTCATTCGACAAGTCTTGGGCGACTATGACGTCCGGAAGAAAGAGCTAATCACCTACCATGCAGCGTCATAAGGCTGAAAGAAAAATTCTACCTATTCGAAATAGGCCACATCCCAAGGGACAATAACTCCCAAGCAGATGTTTTGGCAAAGTTGGCAGCAGCCTTCAAACTCCCATCTGAGGGAGAGTTGAATGTTACTGTCAGACACCGAAGGCTCATGCCAAGTGTGCTCGACGAAAAATCTGGACTCACTGTCTACGAGGTCAACAACATTGAAGAGGAGAATGCTCCAGAAGAAGAAGATTGGTGTGAGCCGATTATAAAGATAAAGAACGGGTGGCTTCCTCTCGATCAAGTTCAGAGGGTGCAACTGCTACGCAGGGCAACGTCTTACAAGCTAATTGACGGCTCGCTTTTTCGTCTCGTTCATGAAAAAGGCCGATCGGTCCTCCTACGGTGTCTTTCATCTAAGGAAGCAAAAACCGTGATGCACGGGGTCCATTCCGGATTGTGCGGGGCCCATCAAGTAGGAGCCAAGATGAAAAATAACATTAAGCTCAAAGGATTTTATTGGCCTACCATGTACGAAGATTGCAACCCATATGCTTGTACATGTCACCGATGCCAGGCATTCGGGCTAGTGCCTCGGAGGCCGTCTAATCCGCTCCACGCAACTGTGCCTATTTGGCCGTTTGCGGAGTGGGGTATGGATATTGTGGGACCATTCCCGCCGTCATCTCAAGGTCATAAGTTTATTCTGGCCGCCACTGACTACTTCTCGAGATGGGTAGAAGCTATTCCGCCTTGAGAAGTTACAAGGGAAATAGTTGTCCGATTCGTGAGGCACTACATTATATACAGATTCGGCACCCCTGGTTGGATCATCTCGGACAATGGCACGCCATTCAGGAACAAGACTGTGTATGCTTTGGCGTCCAAGTTCCATATTGACTGGAGGACGTCGTCGGTCTATAATCCCCAAGCCAATGGGTTGGCCGAGGTTTTCAACAAAACCCTTTGCAAGTCGTTGGCCAAGATAGTGAGTGGCCGTAAACTAGATTGGGGCGAGAAAGTCAATGAAGCCCTATGGGCCTATCGGACTATCTACAAAACCCCTACGGGTTGTTCCTCGTTCTCCTTGGTCTACGGAGCTGAAGCCGTGGTCCTTGTGGAAATTGAGCTGACGTCTTATCGCGTTGCTGTTCACGTTGGATTGCCAGGCCAAGACCAATCTAAAATAAAGAGAAGGCTCGAGGAACTGTCCAACCTTGAAGGTGAAAGACTCAAAGCCTATAAACACTTACAAGTATATCAGGCCTATATGAGACGTGCTTATGATAAGCTGGTCAAGCAAAGAGTATTCAAAAAGGGCGATCTTGTCATGGTCAAAGAAAAGGAGGTCATGGCAGGAAGATCCAGCGACAAACTTCAGCTTAATTGGCATGGATCTTACGTCATTTTGAAAGTCTATGAAGGAGGGGTTTATACAGTCGTCGACCACAAGGGGAACAACGCTTTCCCTCCTCTTAATGGCAAGCACATGAAGCTTTACCATGCGCCACCGTATGAGCTTCTGCAACAGTCCTCTCAAGACATACCTCTTCTCAATGAAGTTTCACGTTAAAAAAAAAGGGTTAAAAATATTGATGCCTCGACAGACTTAGTCACCCTTCAAGGGTTGGCTAAGGGTAAAAAGGCCATAGACCCGGCTGAGGTGAAAACCCGCAAGGGCGCCTCGGGTAAAAATGGGCAACCTCTCGGTGTGAAAATCCGCAA
Organism: Amorphophallus konjac; assembly: GCA_022559845.1. Lineage (NCBI taxonomy): Eukaryota > Viridiplantae > Streptophyta > Magnoliopsida > Alismatales > Araceae > Amorphophallus > Amorphophallus konjac. The sequence goes on from CM040121.1 coordinate 160,288,445, forward strand.
GGGCGCATCGGAAAAAGCTAAAGGGGGCCAGTCTCGGTTAAAATCCGAAAGGGCGGTGTGGTTGGTAATGTGAAGAAAAAAAACAACCCTCTTGCAACATGTTTTTACATGTGGTTCCAAGTCAGTGACTTCACCCTGTGATGGCAAGTGCATTATACTGATGTCTTGGTTATATTTCCAACGTCCAGTTCCACTTGGACGCCATGGCTATAATCCCGATATTATCATACTCTGTCCCACCGGGATTACCAGCATTCTGAACCTTTGGATTTGATTCATATGCCCCATCCGGGCTGTCAAATCCGTCTCCTTTTCTCGCAGGGTTGATTCATGTCTTTTGGCTAGTCAACCCCGCTTATATTTTCAGTTCCGGATTTGACTCTTATGTCCTTTCGGACTGTCAAGTCTATCCATTCCTTTTCAAGAGTTGACTCATACGTCCCTTGACATGTCAGCTCCACCTATATTTCAGACTTCCCGCGTTTGGCTCTTGTGTCTCTCCGGGCTTTCCGATCTGTCCTTCCAGTCCCATCGGACTTGTCCTATGCACGCCCTTTCGGACTGTCGTCCCATCTCGCCTATCGGCTTCCGGGTTTAACTCATATGTCTCTTCGGACTGTTAAATCCACTTACTTATTGTCCCATCGGGCTCGGCCTATGCATGCCCCTTTTAGACTGCCGATCCATCTTGCCTATCGGCTATCGGGTTTAACTCATATGTCTCTTCGGACTGTTAAATCCACTTACTTATTGTCCCATCGGGCCCAGCCTATGCACGCCCTTTCGGGCTGCTGACCCATCTCGCCTATCGGCCTTTGGGTTTAACTCCTGTCTCTTTCGGACTGTTAAATCCACTTACTTATCGTCCTAATCGGGTTTGGCCTATGCATGCCCCTTTCGGGCTGCCAACCTGTTTTGCCTATCGACTTCTGGGTTTGACTTTCATGTCCCACTAGGGCTGTCAAATCCATCCTTTCCTTCTTTTGGGTTTGGCCTGTGCATGCTTCTTTCGAGCTGCCAACTCATCTCCCCTGTCGGCTTCTAGATTTGACTCACATATTCCACTGGGGCTGTCAAGTCCATTCTTTTGTCTTAACGGGCTTGGCCTATGCATGCCCTTCTCAGGATGCCAATCCTATTTGCCTATCGGCCTTCAGATTTGATCTATATGTCCCACTTGAGGTGTCAAATCTTTCATTTTACCGGGGCTTGGCCTACGCATGCCCTTCTTGGGCTGCCAACCCATTCGACCTATCGGCTTCGGATTCGACCAGCAATGTCCCACTAGGACTGTCAAATCCACCCGTTTGTCCCACTGGGTTCGGCTCGCTTGTCCCTCTCAGGATGCCAGCCCCCCTCGCCTCTTGGCATCATAGGTATTCAAAAAAAAAGGGGCTAAAAATATTAGTGCCCCAGCGGACTTGATTGTTCTCATTAGGGGAGCAATCAAGGGCAAAAAGGCTTTAACCAGGTTAAGGTGAAAACCCGCGAGGGCGCCTTAGGCAAAAATGGGTACCCCTCAGTATGAAAACCCGCGAGGGCGCACTGGAAAAAGTTAGAGGGGGCCAGTCCCAGGGATGCCGGTATCGGTTTCGGACTCGGTTTCTGCCGAGTCCGATTCCGAAACCGTCCGGTTTCGGTTTCGGCCGAAACCCATTGAAAAGCTTCAAAAAAATCAAAATAATTCTAAAAAATCAGAAATAATTCAGAAAAATATGAATAATCACATAAAAATCATAAAATTCATTAGACATGCATTTGATTGTAAAGAACTTAGATTAAGTGCACTAAACATGAAGTAGGCATTGAAGTTCAAACACTGAACATGTTAAACTAATATTCTTGAGTGCATACTAAACATGAATTAGGTTCAAACACAGGGGAATAAACATGAAATAGGATTAAGTGCATTACACAAGAAGGCTAATGGGTTCAAGCATTGAAGTTATTAAACAAATATTGAGTACATATTAAACAAGAAATGGGTTCAAACTGTACAATAAACGTGATCCTTACCTAAATGATGATGCACTAATATGGATAATAACTAGAAGAACCTTCTCCCTCTTCGTCTGGCTTTTCATGTTTATACCCGTAAGAAGGTTGTATGTATGGTCTATATTCACTATAACCAAACAATGAGGTAGTCAAGTCCTGCATCCCTCTTTGGATCCCTCTTGGAGTGTTTGGATGGCTTGATTGGAATCCAGTATCAGCATAAGAATCTTGAGGAAGAGAAGAGGAACTGGTCGGATATGGATGGAACTGGAATGTTGGTTCATGACCCCACCCATAAATGGCTGTCTCCTGTTGGCCACCTCCATAACCTGATGGATGTTCATATTGACTCTGTGAATCATGTCCTCGCTCACCTTGACTGTATCCTCTGCCTGTGTTTGCGTGGAAGGAGGAAGGACCACCAACACCGCCAGTAGTAGCACCTGCAGCACCTGTAGCACCTGCAGCTGCACTGGGATCATCATCATCATCATCATCATCACCAGCAGAAACCAGTCGCCTTTTGGCCTTTGGGGATGCTTTTTTCCTGTTTTGGTGTGATTTCTTTACCCACCCTTGACATGAATCCTCCTACCCTTGGCGTGTGTCTCACATAAATATGCTTCAACTGCTCAATTGCCGGGTCCTCTCGAGCAGTAGCACTTGTCCTCTCAGTTAGCCCATGCACTGATGTACTTCTTAACTGCACAGGTGGCTTGTCCATTCTAGGAGTGACTGGCCTGCTATCTGAGTCTGAGTGTCTAGCTGGCTGAAAATCATGCTGCTTCTCAGTGTCATCAACAACCCCAGGTTGGTCCCTTCTCTGGTGTGCTTGAGTATATCTGGCCCTCTTTGTTTTTCCTCTTAATTCGGGATCTCTTGGCTCATCTTCATCTAGTATGCCCTCTGCCCATCTTCTATCATCATCTTCAAAAATATGCTCATTAACCAGCTCCCGTGTCTCCACCCAAGACTGCAATGGATTATCATCATCAAATAAGGCATCAACATCAATTTCTACAGTGGCACCTTCAGCGACGCGTTTGTCTTGCAACTGCTGTCTCAACTTCATATTTTTTATTCTCAACCTCATATTGTAGTGGCAGTAAACTAATTTGTCTAATCGTTCAGCCTTTAGCCGATTGCGAACTTTTGAGTGTATAAGGCTGAACGTGCTCCAATTTCTTTCACATTGGCTTGTTGATGTGGTTTGACTCAGCAACCTGATTGCAATGAAAGCCAATGCAGAACTGCCCAAATCTCTATTATTCACCATTATCCACCAGTCAGCTGTTCCACCAACCATAAACAAATAAATATTAGTTGTAAATAAAAATCAATTCAACATGATAGACTTGCAAAGAAAGCACAAAGATAAAGTATACTTGGGCTCACTCTTCCCACTGCGTATTGCAATTGGGAGTCAGAATACGTCCTAGTTCTCATTTTATAGGAGTTCATCTACAAAAATAAATTAATAGATTAGCATAACTGCTTAAGTAAATTCTATACCTCTTATTAATGAAATCATAAAGGCCAATCTCTACTTCCGCCTGAAGCCTCTTTTCTGGTGTCCTCGATAAACGACCAATGACTTTTAAAGTCCCTTGGAGCACCTCGCCATCAACATGTGCATTGGCCATAGTTGTCAAGGCGACAAGGCGAACCAAGGCGCTCACGGGGTCTCTAAGCGCTTAGGCGACAAGGCGTCCGCTTAGGCGTCGCCTAGGCGACACTTTGGCCACTGATTAAAAAATCTAAAATATATATCTCCTAATATATAAAATAAAAATAAAATATATGAAATATTATAGAAAAAATACAGAAAATTCAGAAGCACGAAGAAATTGCAGTAATTAAATTTCATGATAATTATAGAAAATTAAATTGTATCAAAAAAATACATAAAAATCTGAAAACAATTCATAAAATTATAAAAGAACATAATAACATCAAGAAAATTACAGAAAATAAAGACCAAAGGGTTAAACACACTAACCTGTGGGCTACACTTTTTTAGCTTCATCTTTTTATTAGCTCCATCCTGAAAGATATTAGACATAATATGGAAAACAAATCCTATCAAACATAATAAGTTGTTAACAAATAACAAATCACATCATTAAAAAAGAATCAAATAGTGGTACTTAGCAAGTATGTTATAAGATAACTACTAAGAAATGTTCACACAATCATAATACTAGTCATCTAGTTAATACATCATCCATATTATTTTTCATGTCTAAGCGTCTTAACATTACATGAAAGACTAAATCCTAAAACCAAATGGCACTTCTGCTGGAATGGCCTCATCATGATTGTCATTCTCATCATCTTCTTGGTGAGTTTGACCTTCTTCACTAGACTCCCATGGAGCATCATCATCATCATCTTCAGAATCTTCTTCTAGCAATTCTCCATCATCCGATGGATCATTATAATCTCTTGGTTGTGCTCTACTTCTTGTTGGTCTTTCATATGATACTTCCATAGCAAGCTCAACATCTGCCCAAGTAAGATCTTCATCATCATGAACTAAATTCTTTGACTTTTGAGTCATCCATTCACTCCCCTAATCTAAATCTGGTAGACAAATGTGATCATATTTTTCTGGATGATTTTTCCTCTCTTTGAATCTCTCTTGAAGACGACGATTATATTTAACATATACAAGATCATTCAATCTTTTATGTTCCAAGCGGTTCCTCTTCTTGGTGTGAATCTACATGCAAAGAATATAAGTGGATAATGTTAAATAAGGATAATATTAATCAATGTAAAAGAAAAATTTAGAATTAGATGAGTTTGTGGAACTTACAAACTCAAATGTACTCCAATTGCGTTCACACCCAGAAGCACTACAACAAAGCCCCAAAATCCTTATCGTAATATTCTTCAATTCGGAAGTTTCCCCACCATATGTTACCTACCATTCAACTATAAAAAAAAATAACATGTCAAAATATTGTTATTTGGAAAAATACCAAGCAAATTTTAAAAATTATTAAAAAGATACACTTGGCATTCTCCTATCGCGAGCTCTTATGGCTAGTTCTCTTCCGAACATCCCTCTTTCATTCAAATACATTGTAACTTGATCACCTATCTTATCTTGAAGGTCCAAATCCGGCACCATTCTTTCAAGACATGTAAAAAAATTACTCTCAAACTTCCCACATGAACAAACATCTTTCTCTCTAGCCTTGAAATATAAGCTGCGATTTAAGAAAAATTCCGCCGAATGTAAAGGACGGTGCATTTGATCTTGCCATCTTTTATCAACTATCTTCAGAATTGGCTGAAATTTTACTTCCTGCATATGGATGATGGAGTTTAAAGCGAGGTAAAATTTTAAAATAAGCAAATTAAAGCACAGTAAATTTACCTTGGAGCCAAAATTTTGAACAATTTGCTCTTTTGCATACTCCATGGCAGCGTATATATAAGGCATTGCAGGTTTTTCATCTCTATCAACCAATCTTAACACTTGCAAAATTGGTTGAGAGGCTCTCAAAACATCTTCAACACCATGTCAAAATCTCACCTGAAAGGCAATACTTGAGGCATTCTTCCCTGCATTTGTTGATGACCATATACTCTTATACCAAGCTTCAGAACTAAATAGTCTCCGAAGAGCCCTTTTTATTGCATCATCATTCAACCTCTCCAATGTAAGAAATGATGTGACAAATCTAGTCACACCACATCTCACCAATTCTCTACCCTTGGTTTTCTTTCTCATGTGTTCAAGAAGGCGAGTGTAAGTGTAAATATAAGCTGTCAACTTCTTAGCTTTTGTAATTACACTTTTGTAACCCTTTAACTTACCAATATCTTCTAACATGAGATCCAAACAATGTGCAGCACAAGGTGTCCAGAATAATGTTTTTCTTTTATCCATCAACAAGCGACCAGCTGCTACATTATATGATGTATTATCAGTTACAATTTGCACCACATTTTCTTCTCCAATTCTTTCTACCATTTTATCAAGCAACTCATATAACAACACTGCTTCTTCCTTCTTATCAGAAGCATTAACTGACTCAACAAAAAAAGTCCCCTACGAACAATCGACTAGAAAGTTGATTAACTTTCTGTCTTTTATCGGTCCAACCATCACACATTATTGTACAACCATATGTCTTCCAAGGCTTTTGATATTTCTCATACATCAATTTTGTCTTCTCCACCATGTCCTTCAAAAGGGACACTCTCAACATGTGATAGCTTGGGGGCTTATATCCTGGTCCAAACCGTCCTATAGCCTCCACTGCATGTTCAAAGCATTTTAGACGGGCTACATTGAATGGAATGCCACCTTCATAGAACAAAGTGGCAACATACTCATCAACCATCCTTTTGTTTTCTTTGTTCCATCTATTTTCTAACGTGGATTGAATTTTCTTCCCACTTCTTCTAGCATCAACAAAGTCTTCTATACTCATTCTTGCAAAGGCATCAATTGGCCCTTTGGATTTAGCTGTAGGTGGTTTGCTCGTCCTCGAACTCTTTGCAGAAGAGTCCAATGTTGAAGAACCTTGCCGGGACTTTTCCACATGTCTCTCCACTTCACGTTCATCATCAGAATCTCCTTCAATCGGAATACTCTCATTTGGCCATCTTTTTTTGTTTTTGTTCATCCAATTGAGCATCTCTTTAGCAATTTGTCTATTAGTATTTGGGCATTTTTTCACATCCCTAAAACCACCAATCAAATGTTCCTTTTGTCTTTTGATGCCCCCATCATTAGTAATCAAGCCACAAAGATCGCACTTGACCTTGTTCTTATCATTTACGTCAGGCCAATATGCATACTTCCATCTCGGGTCTTTTGACTTTACTTTTAATTTTATCTCGGTCTCAACCGTGGAACTATTATCTGTCATGATCTACACGTAAAACAATAACTAATAATGAAAATTAATTTAATTTTAATTAAAAAAATTAATCTAAAAAATAATTTAGAGGGGACTAGGACTGGGTCTGTGGGGGAGACGGGGAGAGGAGGGCTGCCTGAGAGGGGCCATGGGGGGGAGAGAGAGAGAGAGGAGGGAGTGAGACTGTGAGAGGGGCCGTGGGGTCGGGGAGAGTCGGGAGACAGAGAGGGAGAGTCGGGAGACAGAGAGAGGGCCCGGGGGAGAGAGAGAGGGAGAGAGAGAGGAGGGACTGGTGTGGTGTGGGGGAGTCGGGAGACAGAGAGGGAGAGAGAGAGGAGGGAGATAGAGAGGGGCCGGGGGGAGAGCCGAGAGAGAGAGAGAGAGAGAGAGAGAGAGAGAGAGAGAGAGCAGAGAGAGAGAGAGGAGGGAGAGGGACTGGTCACTGGTGTGGCCGGGGAGTCGGGAGAGAGAGAGGAGGGAGACAGAGAGGGGCGGGGGAGAGAGAGAGAGAGAGAGGAGGGTTTGGTCGGTCGGTGTGGGGGAGTCGGGAAGAGGAGGGGGAGAGAGAGGAGGGAGACAGAGAGAGGGGGCGGGGGGGAGAGCAGAGAGAGAGAGAGGGGAGGCCCTGTGGGGGAGTCGGGGAGAGGAGGGAGACAGAGAGAGGGGTCGGGGGGGGAGCAGAGAGAGAGAGAGAGAGGAGGCCCTGTGGGGGAGTCGGGGAGAGGAGGGAGACAGAGAGGGGCCGGGGGGGGGAGAGCCGAGAGAGAGAGAGAGGGGCAGGGGGGACTAACCGGAGGCGGGGATGGACGTCGCAGCCGCGGCGCCGGCGGTGGACGTTGCAGCCGTGGAGGAGGTGACGATGGCTCCACGCTCCGGTGACGGCGGTGGAGGAGGTGTCGCAGGCGCGAAGGAGGAGGTGACGGCGGGGCCCGTGGTCGACGACGACGACTGTGGCACGCGCACGCCGGCGGACGAGCAACTAGGGCTTGGAGCCTGGGAGAGGAGGAGGATCGAGGGGGGGGAGTGGGAGGTCGAATGAACGGGACGCGGGGGGGGGGGGGGGGTTAGCGGGTCGGGCTAGCGGAGGTAAGGCGACCGGGCGGCCGCCTTGGCACCCAGCCCGCCTGGGCGACTGCCCGGTTCGCCTTTTCACTGTTGTGAAAGGCGATAGTCCGCCTCTCCCGTTCAACAACGTCTAGGCGCCTGGGCGACGCCTGGGCGCCCGCCTTGACTACTATGGCATTGGCATCGTACATAAATCGAGGGTTGAGGAAATAACCTGCATTTGTGTTTAATTAACTAAATGTTAGACATAAAATAACCTAAACAATAATGTATCAATACAAATAATCACTCACCAGCTGCATGCAAGTCGTGGTGTAATGTGGTGTCCCATCTATGATCAATAATTTTTCACCACTTTGCATATTCTTTGGGAAGGGATTTCTGCAACTCCAATTTGGCACGGTCCATGGTCTCATATAGATATCCCATATCATTCTTCTCATCGCCATCCACCATTCTTAGGACTTTCACAAGGGGGGTGACTACTTTCATGTATCGTGAGACCCTGCCCCATAATTGGTTATCGTCCACGATCTGGGAGACATCCAAATATTCCATCTGAGCATCAACATTAGACTTGTCGATGTATTCCCGCAGGGTATTGTGGTGCATGAAAGCTTTCAGCTCATTCTTATACCTGTGCAAAGAAATGAAATTTGAATCAAATACGGATCATAACTATAAGGATAAAGAAGTAAGAATTGACTTCAATCTTATACCTGTGCAAAGACTCCAAAGAAATGAAATTTGAAGCAAATCTGGTTGGCCCTGCACCGATGATATCTCGCCCCCCACTTGCATGCTCCCTGAACATGTTCAATATCCTAGGATGGCCATAAATATATTGGGTAATCCTTCGTGCCCTTTCAACTGTCTTCTTCACATGATTGTCCCTCCCAATGTCTTCCAGAATCAAATCTAGACAATGTGCAGCACATGGGAGCCAGTATAAGTGACTGCGCTTCTGCATCAATTTCTTCCCTGCAGCCTTATAACTAGCTTCGTTATCAGTCAGTACTTGGACAACATTGTCCTCTGTAATTTGGTCTACCATGTTATCCATCAAATGAAACAAATAATTGGCATTTTTTTCATAGTTTGATGCATCTACAGATTTTACAAATACTGAACCTTCGATGCAATAGACCAAAAAATTAATCATGGACTTCTTCGTGGTACCAGTCCAGCCATCACACATAATAGTGCATCCTTTCTCCATCCATATATGCTTGAAGCTTTTAATCCAGTTATGGAGCTCCTCAACCTCTCCCTCAAGGCCACGCCCGTATATGTCTCGACGTGATGGGGCCTTCAAGCCAGGGCCAGCATCTGCTATGGCATCTAGCATGGGTTGGAAACATTCGCTTTGAGCTGCATGTGCAGGGACACCTGCATGAAAAAATCATTTGCAGATGCTTTTAAATATATGCCCTGTAACTTCTACTGATTTTTTTACCTCTCTCAATGCAGACTTGATTTTAGGTTGTGTAGCCTGGGGCCTTCTGTGGAGATAGCTGTCCATGGGACCTGTTCTCTGCGTATGTGGGGCAGCACCACTGTCAGGACGTCGTGCAACTGTACTTTCGTAGGTCCCTGAACCCATGGGTGCCTTCCCTTTCCTTCGAGCGGCCTGTTCACGCTCCCTTGCTTCAGTCAGCTCTGGATCTGAATTCTCAATGCCTTCCTCATCATCATCCCTCCTAACCCTTCTGCCAGAAATCTTCTCAGCAATTTCAGCCTCATCCTCAGCCCTTTATTGCATCCTGTCCTTTTTGCCCAGAAGGCACTGGCGCATCTCTTCTCGCATCTCTCGGGGACAGTGGTCACATTATTTCACCTCTCCTCTGACCCCTGCCAAATGTTGCTTTCCTCTGGTAATTCCGCCATGTATCTCCCTACCACAGTAATTGCATTTCACCTTTCTTCTCTTAGCATCAACTAAGGACAGGTGGGCCCACCCCGGATCCTCCTGCCCTTGTTGCTCCTGTGTTTGCTGACGTCTAGGCATGATGCTGCATTATGACAATCAAAGACAATCTCTTGTAAGTACAATGAAAAAAAGACAATTCAACATGAATGAAACTTAATTGAGCTTCAATTGTCGCTAAGAAAGTCGAATTAGACAAAAGCCCCAATTTTGATTAACTAATTAGGGCTTAATTACCAATTAACCCTTAATCACTCTTCATAAAAACAAAATCCCAGCATGATCCCACCCCAATTTCGTCAATGAAACTTAATTAATCTTCAATTGTGGCTAAGAAAGTCGAATTAGACGAAAGCTCCAATTTTCATTAACTAATTAGGGCTTAATTACCAATTAACCATTAATGACCCTTCACAAAAATAAAATCCCAGCATGACCCCACCCCAAGTTCGTCAATGAAACTTAATTAATCTTCAATTGTCGCTAAGAAAGTCGAATTAGACGAAAGCCCCAATTTTGATTAACTAATTAGGCTTTAATTACCAATTAACCATTAATCACCCTTCATAAAAAAATCCCAGCATGATCCCATCCCAATTTCGTCAATGAAGCTTAATTAATCTTCAATTGTCGCTAAGAAAGTCGAATTAGACGAAAGTCCCAATTTTGATTAACTAATTAGGGCTTAATTACTAATTAAGTCTTAATCACCTTTCATAAAAAAATCCCAGTATGATCCCACCCCAATTTCATCAATGAAAATTAATTAATCTTCAATTGTGGCTAAGAAAGCCGAATTAGACGAAAGTCTCAATTTTGATTAACTAATTAGGGCTTAATTACTAATTAACCATTAATGACCCTTCACAAAAATAAAATCCCAGCATGATCCCACCCCAAATTCGTCAATTAAACTTAATTAACCCTCAATCGTGGCTAAGAACGTCGAATTAGACGAAACCCCCAAATTTTATGAACTATTTAGGGCTTAATTACCAATGAACCCTTAATGACCCTTCATAACAATAAAATCCCAGCATGATCTAACCCCAAATTCGACAATGAAACTAATTTTAACAATGAATCTAATTTTAAGTATCTAATTAGGGTTTATTTTGAAATCTAAACTAATTGAGGTTTCATAAATTAAGCTAAAAAAAAACTTACTTAGCCCTAATTAGACGGTGGCAGTAACAGTAGCAGGGCGGTCCATCCGACGATGGCAGTAGCAGCTCTGGCCTGCAGCAACAGGGAGGGCGCGACTGGGGCAGGGTAGGGCGGGGCTGGTTGGCTGCGGCAGCAGCAGCAGCAGCATCACCACACCAGCAGCAGGAGGCGGGGCTGGGTGGGCCGGCTGGCAGCTGGAGTGGCTACCTGGCTGGGGGCTGGCTGGCAGCTGGATGCGGCAGCAGCAGGAGGGCGCGACAGCACTGGCAGGAGAGCGCGGCAGCAGCAAGAGGGCGCGCGCGCGGCTGCAGCAGCCAAGCAGGAGCAGCAGCACCAGCAAGCAGCAGCGGCAGGCAGAGGCAGCAACACCAGCAAGCATCGGGGGAGGGGAGGGTTTCGGCTGAGAACAACGGGTATCGGGAGGGGAGTACAACACATGAACTCCCTTTAGGGAGTTCACGCGGGTTTCGGCCGAAACCGTCCGGTTTCGGCTGAAACCAATATCGGTTTCGCCCGAAACCGATACACCACCTATTGTTTCGGCTTGCTACAGTGCAGGGGCCCTTTTTCGTATCGGGTATGGCCGAAACCGATACGTTTCGGCCGAAACGTATTGGTTTCGGCCGAAATTGACATCCTTGCTCTGGTACTTTCGCCATGTATCTCCCTACCACAGTAATTGTATTTCACCTTTCTTCTCTTAGCATCAACTAAGGACAGGTGGGCCCACCCCGGATCCTCCTACCCTTGCTGCTCCTGTGTTTGCTGACGTCTAGGCATGATACTACATTATGACAGTCAAAGACAATCTCTTGTAAGTACAATGAAAAAAAGTCAATTCAACATGAATGAAGCTTAATTGAGCTTCAATTGTCGCTAAGAAAGTCGAATTAGATGAAAACCTTAATTTTGATTAACTAATTAGGGCTTAATTACCAATTAACCCTTAATCACCCTTTATAAAAATAAAATCCCAGCATGATCTCACCCCAATTTCGTCAATGAAACTTAATTAATCTTCAATTGTGGCTAAGAAAGCCGAATTAGACGAAAACCCCAATTTTGATTAACTAATTAGGGCTTAATTATCAATTAACCCTTAATCACCCTTCATAAAAATAAAATCCCATTAATGAAACTTAATTAATCTTCAATTGTGGCTAAGAAAGTCGAATTAGACGAAAGCCCTAATTTTCATTAATTAATTAGGGCTTAATTACCAATTAACCACTAATGACCCTTCACAAAAATAAAATCATAGCATGATCCTACCCCAATTTCGTCAATGAAACTTAATTAATCTTCAATTGTCGCTAAGAAAGTCGAATTAGACGAAAGCCCCAATTTTGATTAACTAATTAGGGCTTAATTACCAATTAACCCTTAATCACCCTTCATAAAAAAAATCGCAGCACGATCTCACCCCAATTTTGTCAATGAAATTTAATTAATCTTCAATTATGGCTAAGAAAGTTGAATTAGACGAAAGTCCCAATTTTGATTAACTAATTAGGGCTTAATTACCAATTAACCATTAATGACCCTTCACAAAAATAAAATCCCAGTATGATCTCACCCCAAATTCGTCAATTAAACTTAATTAACCCTCAATCGTGGCTAAGAACGCCGAATTAGACGAAACCCCCAAATTTTATGAACTATTTAGGGCTTAATTATCAATGAACTTTTAATGACCCTTCGTAACAATAAAATCCCAGCATGATCCAACCCCAAATCCGACAATGAAACTAATTTTAACAATGAATCTAATTTTAAGTATCTAATTAGGGTTTATTTTGAAATATGAATTAATTAGGGTTGCACAAATTAAGCTACAAAAAAAACTTAGCCCTAATTAGACGGTGGCAGTAACAGCAGCAGGGCGGTCCGTCCGACGGTGGTAGTAACAGCAGCAGCTCTGGCCTGCAGCAACAGGGAGGGCGCGGTTGGGGTAGGGCGGGGCTGGTTGGCTGCGGTAGCAGTAGTAGCAGGCTACGGCAGCAGCAGCAGCAGCATCACCACACCAGCAGCAGGAGGCGGGGTTGGGTGGGCCGGCTGGCAGCTGGAGTGGCTGGCTGGCTGGGGGCTGGCTGGCAGCTAGATGCGGCAGTAGCGGCGCGGCAACAGGAGGGCGCGGCAGCATCAGCAGGAGGGCGCCTGCGCGGCTGTAGCAACGAAGCAGGAGCACCAGCACCAGCAAGCAGCAGCAGCGGCAGGCAGAGGCAGCAGCACCAGCAAGCACCGGGGGAGAGGAGGGGGGAGGGTTTCGGCTGAGAACAACGGGTATCGGGGGGGGGGGGGAGTACAACACGTGAACACCCTTTAGGGAGTTCACGCGGGTTTCGGGCGAAACCAATATCGGTTTCGCCCGAAACCGATACACCACTTATTGTTTCGGTTGCTACAGTGTAGGGGCCCTTTTTCGTATCAGGTATGGTCGAAACCGATACGTTTCGGCCGAAACGTATCGGTTTCGGCCGAAACTTACATCCTTGGTCAGCCCTGGCGAAAATCCGAAAGAGCGGTAGGGCTGGTAAAGTGACAAAAAAAGCAAACAAAAAAAAAGGAAAAAAAAGAGAGAGCATACATGCAAAAGAGGATGGAAGCAAAAGCTACTGAGTTCTATCCTTTATTCGTTAATATCATCAAAAGAAAGGAGCCTGAGACAAGCCCTCGAGGGTAAAGTACAAAAACCCTGTGTGTACAAGAAGGTGCCAAAGCTCATCAAGCACCAGACTCGCTCCTCCTTAGGTCAACAAGGCGAGTCTCACTCTGAAGAGCTTCCTCCTTGAGCCCCTCAAGCCTACAGCGGAGAGTACCTGCCTCAGCCTGCAAGCGACGATGCTCTTCCTCAGCCTCCTGTGTCTGCTGCAAGAGAACCTGCATCTCCCTCTGCAACTCCTCCTCTCGCAGGGAGACAGTCCGGTCGCGCTCTCGAACGGCTACAGCTCGAGCCTCAATCTCCGCCTGAGCCGTCCGCAGCCTGCAGAGCTCCTCCTCCTGTCGGATCTGCATCTGGGGCCTCTGTCTTCGCTCCTGAATAGCATGAAGGCGGGTGAACTCCTCCCACAGCGCCGCGACCTTAGCCATCTAGGCGTCCCAAGGGAGACCGAATGCATGGTAGGCTCTGGTGCAGCACTCTAAGTGACCCCTCATAGCCTCAATAGTTGGGAGGGGATCGATCTGTAGCAGTGATCGGAGATTCTGAATGAGCCGGGTGCCCATGTCAGTATCCACTAAGGCTATGCCAAGCTGAGGTCTGTCAGGCCACTCTAACCCCAGAGTAGGGAAGTGCTGGGGCACCTCTGGGGCCACCTATGCCGAGCCTGCAACCAAAGAAAGAAAGGCAGGAGATGGTGAGTATGCTATCACAATAAAATCAGTATGTGCAGAACTTTAAAGTACAAGTCATAATGGCCTTATTGGAGACAACTCTGCACGCCGGGTCAGCTGTGGAAGGAGACTCCTCCAAGATTGGAGGAGAAATGTCAACAGGGGCTGACTCCAGCTTTGTAGGTGGTGCAGCTGTAGCCGAGCTCTCTGCAAGTGAAATGAGACTTAAAGATCATAATATTTCATTTGCACCAACAACAGAGATGAGAGCTTCAGAGTGATAAAGGCATACCAATCTCTGCAGTGGCATTCTCCTCAACCACGGCAACGTCGGCCTCTGTCGCTGACTCCGCAAGAGGAGGGATGGCTAAAAAGGAATCAATACATAGAGTGATGGTTAATGTCACAGAGAAAGGAAGACTCATCCAACAAATGATATGAGCTTCTGTTAAAAGACTACTTGGAGCTGAAGACTCAGTAGGGGCAGCCACATGGTCAGCATTGCCCCGCCCCTCTAAAGACGTCTGGGGTGACCCCTCTGCCATGACAATCCCTCCAGGCTGAGAGAGAGGCCTTGCGTCCGTGTGATCAGCAATTGTCAAAATCAGGGGGACAATATAATATCAAAATTCTCTAAATATGATGAGCATGCACAAGGAAAAATATGCAAAACGGTGCATACCTGACGCATGTACCCCGTTGGACTCTATAAGCATGGCAATATCTGTCAATGATCCTGGGGCCAGGGGTGGGGTTGTCCCATCAGGTACCCCCGATTCTGAGTGATCCTTATTAGCTATTGTTCCAAGCTCCAGAACTCTCAGGTCTCCATCATAATATGGTAAATCTACAAGTGGCCAAGATTCAATGAGTCTTGAAAGCTCGTCCAGGGAGGAGGCCGACTTGGCTGCTGCATAATGGGCAACAAGATAAGCAAAGGAGTCACAAATAAAATATGAAGATGACATATTCCTAAAATTACCTGGGGTCATCCTTATTTCTCCGTCCTCAGAAGAACTCGATGAGGAGGAAGAGGAACCCTCATTGCAAGAAGTACTAGAAGTCCCTATACTCGACGAGGTGCTAGAGCTTCCCCCACTCGAGGACCCAGAGGATGAAGAATCCTCCTGGCTGGAAGAAGACTCACCCCCTTCTTCGACAACAGGGAGAGTGGGCTGGACCCCAAGATCCCCTGCAACAGGCAATGCTATATTGGCCAACAGATATGCCATCTCTCAAGCACTATAGAAGAAGAAAAGGGGGGTGAGTGTAAGAGATGCTTACCCGAAACCTGGACAGTAGGGGCCCCTTCTACCTCAAGCGTGGGAGAGGCGGCAGTCACCGGCGTAGAGTCATCGGCGGAAGGATCCAACCCCTCAATGTCCAAGCTAACATCGGGGATGGACTTGTTGAAATTCAATCCCGCCTCTGTAAAAGCATTCCTCGGACGGGGAGAAAAGCTCATGGCAGCCCGAACCTCAGGAGGAGCTGCACCCAAAAGGAAAGGAAGGAGTCATGTTATAACACTGTGTAAACATGTTATAATTTTGATTTGAAATGAAAGTTTCTTTCACTTACTGGAGACATCCGCTCGAGCAGGAGATTCTTCCCCAGAACGAGGACGGGTAGAAGGCCGCGTGTTATCCTCTTGGATTTCAGCTTGGAGCCTTTTCCCGGGAGCATTGACCCCGGTGGGGGGCCGCACCTAAAGGGGTCTCTCGTGGGAAAACACCGTCCTCCTGGCCACTGGCATGGTCTGCAAGCAATAAGGGATTGCATGTGATGAGCATCTCAAATTGCAGAACAGGAAATAAATAACAGAAACAGGGTAGAGCTAAACAATCAAGCATATGCCTGGTGCCCCTATGACTCTCTCGGGCTTCAAGATGATCTGCTCGAGCTTCAATCGAAGAACTCGGACCACTTTATTCACAATGTCCAAGATGGCATTGGGGATGGCAGCCATCTCCAAATCTGAAATGTACTCCACTGGACCGGCACAACTCACTATCTATTTATAGAAAAGATCGATTTATGCTAGATCTGAAGTGACAAACGCGGAAGAACAATATGCATGAACAATCACACAGAAAGGAGGTAGGAGAAATGGATCAAACCACACAACTCAAACCACAAGGCACAAGGAATTTTAAGGTGGTTCGGATGCAACAGCGGCAACATACGTCCACCCCTCACCAAAACCCTGTGATGTGTATTAATTACATGGGCCCTCCACTCTGTGAAAGCATTGCCTGCGAATGCTCCCTCAGGGACTGGCTGTGATAATTGGGACTTATTCTTCAGACCACAGGAGGTCTTCAAATCCTCCCACCAAGAGTAAGCCATCAAAGTCCCAGGGGCCGCCCGCAGGCGGGAAGACCCCTAAGTCGAAGCTGCTGCTAGTGTACTCCTCAAGGGCTTCAGAGCCCCAGCATACTGACTCCTGTCAACGGGAATGGGGAGCCCCTCCTCTCTCCAACGGACCTCTATCTTTCTGATAGCTCGAGTACCTCCGGAGAAGTGAGACTTGATGAAGTCTGGGTCAAGAAATAGGGGAGACAGGTCCTCCCTTCTCAGGCATCTCTCCTCAACAGCCCGGATGGCATCGACACGCTGTCTAAATACATTGCTAACTTTAAAACCACCAACGTGCAGAATGTATGTCAAAATGACCCTTGCGCGTCTGTGTTGGAATCGGATAATCCTCCTTCACGTCACGAAAGAGGAAGGCCTGCCAAGCAGCTGTAACTAGATGTACATCTCTCTGTCTGTACTGTCGAGGGGTCAGTGGGAAGTCCACATTCGGGGGAATAGCCTGATCATACCCGAAATTTCGGGCAAACCGATGTGGATAGTACCGCTCGAGAATTGTTGTGCTAGAACGACGGTAAACTAGAACACCAGGCCGTATACAAATAACCCACTCGGCTAGTGCGTGGGAGGAAGGCAAAGACCACGAAGACAACTTGCAGGTAACTGAATCCCCCTGCCGCTCTAAATAGGGGCGATATAAACGGGAGCTGTGATCAAAGTCCAGACTGTCGTCCCTTCCAGTGTGGAGGAAAGACAGAGCATGGCGGGTGTTGGCCAACTAGAAAACAACATCCTGGTCCGGGTGACCAGCAAAAGCAAAGATGAGTGGAGCAGCTGCATTATCAATCGACATCCTTTGGGAAAGCTCTGGCGACAATAAACCAGCCCACGCACTCAAGTAATGAGTGGGCATCAAAATGCGCTTGTCTCTGGGCGACGAATGTGAAGTCAAGACCCCAAAAGAATGGTAGATGTTCGCCAATGCAGTCGGGGCAATGGCAACTCTGCGCCCACACGCCATCAGACAAGTCGAGTAGATCACCTCTGCCTGAAGAACTCCCTCCTCCCCATGGGGGATCACAAAGCTGGTCAACCAATAGGCCAAGTAAGCTGCCAAGTACGGTAGCCCCCTCGAGTTCCACCCTTGTGCTGGAGCGGGCAAGTGACGTGGATGTGAAGCAAATTGCAATATGACCTCCCTGCACTGCTCCTAAGTCATGCCAGAGGAAACAAACTCTTCATAGAAACAGTAAGGACCGCTGTAAAAGTGCATCACCCAGGCGTTCAATGTTACTCTCGGTGTGCGTGCCGCCTTTTCTTTTCCCACAAGGGCTAGGTCCCTCCATGTCTTCATCAGATATCTGAAGCAGTAGGGAAGAAGGTATCGATAGGCTCCATCTAAAGCACTGAGATGTAGGTCATCAAAGGACAGTTCCTTATAGGGCTGTCCACAAACCGACAGGCTAGAGATCCCGTGAAAAGCCCACAGGTCTAGTGAAGTCTCTCCCTCTGCGGTGATAAATATATTCCAGCGCCGGTTGAGCCTTTCAGCCAATGCCTGAAGCAATCCTGTGCGGCAAGGGTAGAAATATAATGCTGCGGTCACTGCATGGCGAAAACCGGCCCTATCAAGTACTGCTCTGTAAACAGTCAGGATGCCCCACAGCCATTCCGTCGCGCCTCAACGGTAACAGTGGGAGGGAATAACAACCCACTTCCCATACTAGCTGGGAGTCTTTTGTGTCAATATCCTCTTCAATAAACAATCATGGTCATAGTCATCATGTGCAAAAGTGGCCCCAGAGGGAGCCAGAAACATCCCATCCACTGTAACATCCGCGGCCTTACGATGCTCGGATAAGTGCCAAACTGCTGGTGATGATGGTCCCACTCGGATTGTGAAGCTGTCAAATTCCCTGAAGAAGCCTAGACTCTTCTGATCGGGACATTGTCTCTGCCGAATGAAACCCTCTGGGAAGCTCGGATAGGAAAATGTACAAGTGCCCTGCATGTTGTCCCTCCCGAGCAATATGGCTCGTTTGAGATGACGCCTTTCTCCTGGCAAGAGGGGGTCTTCAGCCTCCATACTAGGAGGCACAAAGCTCTGGATAAAAGACAAAAGATGTCGGTCCAGCAGAAAGTGAGACGGATATCCTCCTGAGCGGTCTTACACATAGACCCCCTGTCTCCTCGTGATGCGGGAGACGTCAACAGTGCCCTCAGTTGCAGTAGCATCCTCAGTCGGGCCCTCAGCGACCCAAGCAAACCCGGGGTCCACCGCGTCAAAGCTGTCAGAAGTGATGTTGCGTGGAGGGAAAGGTGGCATAGGCCTATCTGTCCTCTGTACATAATGATCATCAGAGGCCCCAACTCTGGGCCTTTGGGATGCCTCTATGCCTCTGCCTTGGCGAGCCATGTCTGTAGAAGCTGCAAAGACCAAGAGCAACAGAGAACAATGAGTGAAAAGGCCGAATTAAAGATCAAACTAGCATGAGGACAGCAGTAAGAATATTCAGACAGTCCTACAAAACCCCGTTATGTCAATGGACTCGCGGATAAGCGAAAAAACTACAGAAGACACGGGCCATCCGCCCCCGCCTCCCGCTTTGACGGATGTCTCGTGGGGGCATTTGTTGCACCCTCTATTTGTCTTGGATAAATTGAGACATTTCCCTCGAGTTGGTCGGGGTTCAATATTTGGCGTATCGCCACTCCGTGGAATATTTCCACGCATCGAGACTCTGTGGCCTGTATGTCTCTACAATTATACCCCTCGAAATAAGCGAGGTGGTCAAGAGCTAGATTAAATCCACCACGATTATCAGGATCGCGTGGTTCCAGGCAAAACACCGAAGGCATGGAGTTTTCCTCCCTTAGATGTTCAATATAAACAAAGAAAACCTCGTAGCAAGAAGAGGGAGATGCAAAGGATGGTGTACACATCGCCGAGGAAGCTCCACGCACGTGTACCACGCTGCTCGGACAAGAACAAATCCCCTCTTCCCGGCCCACGGCGCGAGGAAGACGACAAACGAACAAGGAGAGCGCCCCCTCCTCTCTCCACGCAGCGTGCTGCGAGAACAAGGTTGAAAAGCCCCAAAACCAGGGGTTTATACAAAGGAATAGGCGCGGGAGACCCGACCGAGGTTGACCAGACCCGTCTGGGGTCGCCCGACCTCGGGGGGTCCGCGTGCAACCGCGGGGACCTGTCCGAGGTGGTTTGACCCCGGTGGGCCCTACCCGGGGTCATTTGACCCCGGGGGGGTCTGACCGAGATTGAATGACCCTGGGTAAGTCCCCCGCTGGCCTACCCGGGGTCGTTTGACCCCAGGTGGGGTCCCCGGGGTCGTTCGACCTCGCCCCCCTCTCTCTCACAGAAAAAGAAAACAAAAGAAGGAAGAAGAAAAAAAAGAAGAAAAAAGACCATCCTGGGGTCATTTTTATCCCGTTCACCCTGTACGGGTTCAAACACCTCCGGGTGTCCCTCCACCTTCTATAAATAGACCCCCGAGGTCCCCCCCCACCCCCCCCCCCCCCCCACCCCCGCCAAAAAAAAAAAAAAAAAAAAAGGAGGATCAACCATCAAGTATGTGCTACGAGTAGAGACATCTGCACACGGACGACAAGAGCCTTGTTCGTTGTTTTTGACCTTTGAGGGATAGGTGATTCCCGGGTCTTGTATTTATGCCTATGAGGGCTATATGTGTAATTATGCCCCTCTGTGGGCCAAGTTTGTAAGTTTCTACGCCCCCGGGATGGCTAAATTATGTGGTTATGCCCCTATAAGGGGAGAATTATGAAAATGCCCTTCCCGGGACTGCGAGAAACATAAGTCTTGTTATTTGTAGTTTTGTTCTGCAAACTTTTGTAATTGGGGCTATACTCATGTGTTCTGCGTTAGCGCGGAGACTCCTCATGTACAGTCGACAACTCGCCGACAACCCTTGTACCCACTGAAATCATAAATGTATTCAATGTACTCTGTAGATTTTTTTTGCACACCTGTCAAGAAAAAATTATAAGAAAAATTTCCGACTTTCGGGAAATTGTATACATACCCCTCTATTTGCAAATCAACCCATGTGCGCCTTCTATAAAGGCCCTCGCTGCTCTTTCTGCTTAGGGACATTGTCAGGTCAGTCCTATACTTGAGTGTCACCCCAAACCTAGGTCCGCGTGGAGTCTGGTAAAATTATCAAAATATCTCTATGACCTAGTAGCCTCTAAAACTCTCCGGAAATGGTCTCAGCGCCTCGGAGAGTCAGGGATTCTACCCTATCTTCTCTCCAACCCGGAAATTCTAGAAATGCCCCTGGCCTGGTAAAATTATCAGAATACCCCTGGGAACTCAAAATTATCAAAATACCCCTGGAGTCCAAGAAACCTCTCGACACTTCAAAAAGGTCCACTCCTCCTACAAAATTATGACTATGTCCTCAAATCCTAAGGTTTCTCGCCCAACTTAGCGACCTTTGATTAAACCCTAATCCCATTAATTCTTCAGTGGTGAGTGAAAATTAAATCTGAGCCTTGCAAGCAAATATGCCCTCAGTATCAGGACCCCTGTAGAAGATCAAGATATCTTTGACAGTTAAACAAAGGTGTTCGGACGTTAGGCCGATGTAAATCAACACTGACTGTGGTCAGTGGGGAAAGGTCTAGCACCCGAGCTCAAATCATCTGATATGATGTGCCCCCACGGAATAAAACCTGCACAGGCTATTGTGGACATAAAAAAATGGTGATCATACGGCATGCGCGTCCCGGCACTCGAAAGCGAGTCAAGGACGGAAAGGCCGAACGAACCCAATACCTCGCCCGATCGAGACGAGAACATACCTGAGGGTCTACTACTTAATAAGGAAGTCCCTCAAGCAGAAGATACGGCCACGGCTCCCCAACTGGCAGTGCCGAAGGCTGAATCAGGAAAAAACCCGAGTCATCTGACACGGGTTCGCCACGCGCCGGAACTCACTCAAAGTCCAAAGCCGGGACTCGGAGGCTTTAAGATGAACACCCCGGAGGCTTACATTACAACTAAGGCATTACAGGAGGGCAAGTGTTCGTTTGAATCGCCGCGAAGTCGAGACGGAATCTCTTGACACTTAAACCGGCGCGGCCTTGCCCATCTTGCACTTAAACCGGCGCGCTCGTCCTTTGGCCATCAAACCGGCATGCCCAATGGAGGCTCTTAAACCGACGCGCCCATCCTTTGGCCATCAAACCGGTGTGCCCCTACTATGGATACTCAAACGGCGCGCTAACATATGTGGGTTTAAACCGGCGCGCCTACCCCCCGCGCCGGTTTAACCCAATGCAGTCCCATCCGCCAGCCGATACTCTGTTTTCACATCAGTCTGGTGCGCAGAGAGCATTCAATGCTATAAAGCCCTGGCTCCACCTCCATTCGACAGCGCAGCAGCATCAACGGCGAAGGCAGGCATCGACGGTGGCAGCAGCAGAAGATCTCTCGGTAAACCCGCAAACATCCTGTCTTAGGACGAACGCCAGCGTACTCCGCGAATCACCGGATGCCAGCGTAACGGGATAACTCCGCTCATCTGGCAGACAAAAGAAGTGGCGGGAGTTCCTTCCGTTCGAGCAAAAAGGCAACCCATCCTATATATGTTCCCTGTTCGATGGGGTGAGGGGGTGGGGAGAGAAGAACAAGGAAAGAGGCCAGCCGAAGAGAAGAGAAGCTCCGTTCCCCCCTGCGCCTGCGAGGTGAAGAAAAGAGAGTGAGTGTGAGAGAAGAGAGGTGAGCTTGGGAAAGGGGTTTAGGCTTTGCTCTCCTCCCACCATTGTATCTTTTCTTTTTCGTTCCTGCTTTCTTTTGATATGGGGTAGATCCCCCCATGTATTTTGTCTCCCTTTTTTTTGCGAATGAATAAAAGAAAAGCTTTTACAAGCGAGGCGCCTGCTGCTTTGGTCTCCTCTCCTCTCCCTATCTTCTAGTCACCCGGGGCCCTCGGAAGTTTGCCTCTCTGTGGCATGATCTTCGAGGGAACCCGTCTGAAGGTTGAAAAGTTGTAGCCGATCATGGCGAACATCCGTCCCTGTGGAGCTCTCATGAAGCTACAACCCCTGAGTCGTTAGGATCCCTTGAAGGCTGGTCCTCGGGCTTCTGCACTCATCTATGGGTCATCGGACTGCCGTCTGGCCACTCAGAATTTTGGGGATCGTCTCGGAATATTCCGTTTGACGATCCCCCACTTCCCCTGGCAAATCTTAGTCCGGGGGAGATGCTGTCCAATTTTCGCCAGGGGTGCAATCAATAAGAACGATGAATATCGAACAGGCAGATGAACGTAGTAACGAAAAGAACTCTCTAAGGATAAGAGGCCATGTGTGTTTGAACTACCGTGAGCTTTACATGATACATATATGCTGTGTTCCAGAACCCCTTTATATAATAAACTTCTGGATGAAGCAATTAAACCCTCTTACTGAACTAACGAACAAGATAATAAAACATTTGAATCCTCCCCCCAACCTATCTGGCTGAATGAACAAGGACTTTAACCTGAATGAAAAGAAGAACAGAACAAAACGAACTCCCACTTAATCCGGCGTAGCCTAATCCGGCGCCCATGGGGGCCCGCCGGTTTTGATCCCCTCTCAAAACCCAATTTTCTGAGCTCAGCCTAATCTGGTGCCCAAGTAGCGCGCCGGTTTAACCTCTCTCACAAAACCCATTTCTACTCACTTCACTCGAAACCGGCGCGCCCTCTTGCTTCCACCCTAAACCGGCGCGCCCCTATGCTCCTTCTAAACCGGCGTGCCCTCCCTCCTAAGCTTTAACCGGCGCGCCCTCTTCCATCCTGAAGCCGGCATGCCTTCCAAATAAAAAAAAAGCAATCAACCCAATAAAAGAAAAGATGCGAAGCAAATAAACGAAATGAACCACCCGTGTGTGTGAATAAACAACAAAAGTTAACAACTAGAACAATAAAAAAAATGAACGACATAACCACACATACTTCGGGACCCTCGCTCCCCCGGATTGAGTGTAAAGAGAAAAGCAATGATGCCCCGCTGAAGTTGGACGTGGACCTCGGGAGCCCTTCCCGGCATGGCCATGATCTGAAATCATCTCGAGCCCACAGTTTGTTAACTTACCCGTCTCGGGCGGGATCCAATCCCGCACTCGCATTAAACTTGCCGCATCTGCGGTAGACACTCGCACGGTTTTGTCGCCGTCCCTTTTGCTACAAATGCGGACTTCCGTCCGAACAAGAAATGGTCTGCAAGTGACCGACATATATATATATCCATGAACGTTTACGCCCCAATGCGGGGTTTGTTTAAACACAACCCGAGATTTCGCTCTCGCTTTCGTTATTATGAATTTCAAGTCGTAGGGCCCCTTTTCCTGACAATCAATCAAGGATTTTTCCATCTCCGAAGGGATGTAATTAACGTCGTGACCTTTATGGCGCGGCGGGTTCTCTGTCCCGACACGATACACACAATCGTTTGACTAGTCAGATCGAGCGCACCCAGGGCTTCCTTGAAATCCGAATAAATCGTCACCTCGGTGATTGGCACACCCTCGCACGAATAAACCGAATAAATGAACAAACAGACGAATAAACAGATTGAACAAAAGAAGCAATGTTCCCGAAAGTGCGGCCACAGCTATCCATACTGCCCCTATATGTGCATCCCTCTTTATCCCTCTTTTCCTTCTCTCTTCCAAAAAAGATGGGAAAATATATTTTCCGTGATGCCAACACCATCCTTGGTGATTTGCTATCTTGCTCTGTTAAACACAATGTTCCTGCGTGTGAAGCTGATCTCTTTTCTTTCTGGCATGAAGCCTTAGGCCTTCTATTCCTTCCCTCTGGCAAGAAGCTCTCCAATAACCTGTCCTCGTTTTCTTCTAAGTGTTCCGGCTGTTCTGCTCCCTCTTCATCATTCTGCTTCTTTCCACTCTGTCCTCCTTTGGATTGCAGCACACAGGTGAGTGGGCAAAACAGTAGTGCCAATTGCTGAACAAACCTAATCTCTGTAGCCGGTTATATCTGTGGTCATCCTTCCTTCGGGCATCACGTAGAACTGCAGGCCTGCTGTGGCATTTCCCTTTGCACATTTTGGTAGCTGTCATGGATTCCCAAATTACGTGCCAGTACCTCCATAGGAGCCATAAGCATGCCATCACGACAGCCGTCCAGGTGTTTGAGGACAATCGCCAGCCATGAGTTGCCTGCCTCACTGTGGTCACCTGCTTCCTCCTGCCAGCCTATTCAACACTGTTATCATCCCCGGAGGTCCCTGTTCTCAACAGGATGAAGACATTTCATGTTTGATACTTTCATTTCACCATCCATTTGCACATATACCTTGTAGAATTCTCAGGTTACACTTTACAAGCGAACTCAGAGATATCTTGTCCTTACACCTGATTTATTTAGCTTCAACACCCATTAAATCAGGCCCAGTCAAACTCTCCCAAATTTACAGGACAATGTATGTGGATTGCATCCCTTTCTAATGAATCTGGTGTTGTCTTCCAGGCAACTGCTACATCTGAAAGAAGAAATATATTGCAATGTTAGAAGGGCGATATAGTATCGATTCTCAATTTCGGTTGGGCAATAAGTTGCATGCTGTATCAATGTCTATGTCACTTGGCCACTTAAGCATCCATTTGATTGTCCCTAGAATCGTCCTGCATCAGAGTATCATCTACAAACTGCAGACGAGTGAGCTGCACATCTTCTCTTCTAAACAAAAATGCCTCTGGGGAAGCCCAATACCAGGAGATGCATTTCACGTGGAACTAGTAACCTGTCCTTCAAGAATAAAGAGAAATGTCAACCTTGCTGGAGATCCTTTGAGCTATTGAAATATGCATGCAGTTCTCTGTTTAATCATGATTCATAATTGGATCTAACACATTAGTATGCATGCAGTTCTCTGTTTAATCATGATTCATCATTGGATCTAACATTTGTGCCCAAAGCCCATCAGGTGTTGAAAAATCTGCTGCTGCAATACTAGCTAACCTGGTCATATACTTCTAAAACCACCTTCACTACCATTCATTCACCATCTTTTGACCTTTGATGATGATGACATTTTTGAGCATCCAGAAAGCTGGCCATAATGGAATTGATGCTGTTTGGTTCTTGTCAATCAGCTGCTACATCACTCCCTTAAGTGCTGATGTCATTGCAGTGTAGAAAAGCATTCAGTTTTTCCCCCTTCTGAGCTGTGCCTTTGACGTCATCTTTGTTTGTCTAATATATTTATGTCTCAAGAAGCAATTTTTAATACTTGGATCTCTGTTAACAATTTTGTCCATGTCATTCCTCTGGTATTTGCTTGTGCATCCAAACTAACGAGCGATCATGAAACATTAGATAGTAGATGATAATCTTAACATTGTATTGCTTTCTTTGATCCAGGTGAGATAGATGATGAAGAACATTTGGAAGTTGAGTCTGCTGCAGAGTTGTTGTACGGTCTTATACATGCGCGCTATATCTTAACAAGCAAGGGACTAAATGCTATGGTAAAGTTTATCTGACCTGGTGATTTTTTTGTGGATTATGAAGTTTGTGAGGTAAACTATTCCTTGTTGACCACTACTTCAGCATGAGAAATACAAGAAAGCAGATTTTGGCCGGTGCCCTCGAGTTTTTTGTGCAGGGCAGCCATGTTTGCCAGTGGGTCTCTCTGACATCCCCAGAAATGGTTCAGTAAAGCTTTTCTGCCCAAAATGTGAAGATTTGTACTTTCCAACGGGCAAGTACCAGAGCAGTATCCTTTTGTTAGGTTTTTTGTTTTATTCATACCAAGATGTTTTGAAATTATTGTCTCGTACTACTGTGCATCAAGCATGAACTTGGATATTTCAACAAGAATTAATTTTAATCTTATAGAGGGTATATGGTACATGGTCCTTGGAGAAATGCTTCTTGAATGGTTCTGTTGCAGAGATGTGTTTGCATCGGTTGTGCATGAAAACTTTTGCATATTCATAAACTGACAAATGTCATGGACAGATAATTATTATTTAAACTAGTAGTATCAATGGGAATAATTCACATTGTTGCTGAGTCGAATCAGTGGATTGTTAAATGGGAATTGTGTGCACCACTTGCTGTCTGGGGTGTTACAATGCTGAGAACTTGAGACCATGAGATTATTCGCTAGGACATTAAATTTGGGCCAGAAGGAGGTATCTAAGAAAACATCAAGCAATCATTATACTGGCCTTTCTAATCATGGAAAACCAAACTTCTTACAACCGTTAGGTCAATCTGTTTCTATCTCGTGGCAATGGCTTAGATTTGACTTTTATCCACAAAAAATCCAACCTTTTCCAGCCGTCCCTAACCATGGAAAAATTATTTTTTCCTAGAATATATATATATATATATATATGTATGTATTTTTTTGATTCAAGAAGAAACATTTTCTTCTCCATTTGCCAAGGAATAATTTTTTTTCATAAATCCTAGCCCACCCAAAGCATTGGGCATTGTTGCATTGGTCATGTATACACGAATGCATCAAATATCACAGATGAAGTGTTTCTTCCTCTGTCCTTTTGGCAAAAAAAGGTTGATGGTCGATAATGTTTCCATATTGGTTTGAACTAGACGAATTTGCTCATGTGATATTGAAAATTTTTAGAAAATCACTTGCTGTCTTGAAAATTAAGTTGTGTTCAATTTGTTTCTTTGACATTTTGTTAAGGCATGGATGGCTCTTACATTGGTACCACATTTCCTCATCTATACTTGATGACCTATCCTTCTGCAAAACCAGCAAAGCCAGTCCAAGGTTACGTTCCCAGGGTGTTTGGGTTCAAGCTGCATAAGGGTTCCAGCTGATACTACCTATTTATGCCTCGCCATACCTTGCCTTGGCAGGTTGGATGATGAAGATGATGTCGCAATGCTGTCCTGATAGTTGATGAGAAGATCTTGTTTTGTTCACCACGACTGGCTTCTTGGCACATATAATGACTTGGGGAGTACATCACAGAATGGAGCTGTTCCCACAGTGGTGCTCTGCCTCCTGCTAGCATGTTAACTCTGTGTTCTTGGATTTATGCATGTCCAAAATGTAGAACTAGTTATATCCCAAATTTGCAGTGATGGGGATTGCAATTCCCCATGTTCTTATCTAGGTTTCTTTGGGTTTGGGAAACCAAGAACATACAGATATATTGCAATCTTCAATTGTTTCTAGAGCATTATTTCTCAGTTACATCAGAATCAGAGATTCAACTGATTTCTTTAGAGGTGGGGGTGCATTTGTTTTTAATTTTTTGTTCTGGTTCATTAAGGCTTTGAACCTACATGTGGGAAGACATTACTTTGGTTAACGAGGGGGAAAAATGTAATGGCAATGTTCATCTAACTGACCTATATCACCAGGTTCATGAATGCTGTGCCTCTCACCTTGCAGATGTTCCATAAACAGACAGCAACTCGGGGGGAAGAACGGAGGTTGATTGTTGGCACAGGAAGCTGATTGTTACAGCTCTGTTATAGAACTTCTGCGAAATGTCGTTTTTATAGGTTGAAAAGCGAAACTCGAATGCCATGGAACTCTAGTGCAGACGCTCACGAAGCTGCTTTCTTAGCAAAGAGATACGTGCTGCAAATCAAGGTTTACAGATTTGTTATAGAATCGCCGCTTGTTAGTGCGCGTGGTAGACTTGGCATGGGAAAGAAAAAAGGGTATAGACCTCATGTGGAAGGCGTGCGATTCATGTTTATTTATTTATTTATTCCCCTTCCATGTCACATCATGCCTACCAAGGCTAAGTGGAGATGGGTTTGCAATGAGGCTGCAGACCCTGATTTAGTACCCCAGCTCATCGTCTCCTAGAATCGGCGATTCAGCTCTAGAAATGAGCCCAATGACCTGAGCTTTGCGAAGCTGTCGTATGATGTTGGAAGAATAGGAGGAAGGTGTGTGACACAACTATACATTATAGGTGTGCAATAAGTATTATTTATATACAATTTCGGTTAACGTGTTTGGGAACTCCCTTTTGTTGGTGAATTCATCCAATTCTCATCAACATATGGAAGTAAACAAAGAGAGGAACGACTTGTCACAACCAGAGAATCGATTGTTCGTTCATCTTCAGAAGAGGGAGGAGACGGTGGGGTTGGAGAGAGTTTCTTTGACTTTGGTAGCTTACGTGCATTACAAGCCACAGTTTCTTCAACTAGACAGGGAATGCCAGGACAATGTCAATGCTGCGTTGAGTTGTCATGTTGCGAGTTTTACTTGTTGCACTGCATGCGGCGCGATGAATCCGACGTGGAGGTAGAAAACGGAGTCTGGAAGGCAGGAGGCAGGAAAAAGGGAGGAGGGGAAGGGGGGCACAATGGTGAAGTTCGAGCGAAGAAAGCGTACCTGGAGTGAACCCCACTGGATGGAAGCCAAGCAGCATCGTGTGCGGGTGAGATGCGCACAGATTGGCTGGAAGGAAGCACTAACTACGTACATGTCTCTCTATGATAGCCAACATGCTCCTAAGAGAGCCCACATGCTTTGCAGAACATGTGCACGCTCTCCATGGCATCCATATGTGCTGGAGAGCGCAAATGCCCCGGGGAGCATAGACGTGCTCTGTAGAACATGGGAGAACTTGACATTATTTACTATGGATAGCAAGTGCGGCGAAACGGGCACAGCATTAAAGTGACCGAGGTTGACTGTAGGAACCCATTAAAAAAAAACAAAAGAAGCATTTAAATTAAACTATCGTTCTTAATTACTAAAAATTATTAAATTAAAGAAGTTACACTCAAAACTCTTGTTTCTCTCTGTACAAATTAAAGAACCAACCTGCAAGTGAAATTCACGTACAAATTAAAAGAGAAATAGTTATTCACTCTAAATGCTAAGTTTTAAGCTCTAGGAATTAATGAAGATTGTTCGCCTATGTGATCTTTCCTTACATGCAACGTCTTATGAATCTTAACGAGCATATGAAAGAGATGTTCATCTCCTCGTATCTAGCCTACACATAACAATTAAAGGAAAGAGGTAACAATCTTCTTCCTCCTACCTATAAAAACAAGGATGAGACTCTCTTCTCACCATGAAGAATTTGAGGGAATAGTCTGTGTGGGTGTGGGTGAGAGAGAGAGAGAGAGAGAGAGAGAGAGAGAGAGAGAGAGAGAGAGAGAGAGAGAGAGAGAGACTGTTACTCGTAACCAAGAAACTAGAAGGGGTTTAGTAAAAAAAATATTTCTACGTGGTCTCAAAGGTCGTGTACTATGCAAGAACTAGGTATTATTACGCAGGATTTAAATTCTTATTGTGCTTGGGTTTCATATCACCAGAGAAAGAATCATCATTATTGAGGTAAGATCTTTCTTCTTAAATTTTGTGAAAATTGTATCTCTATCACATAAAATTGTTATAATTACGAGTAGGCAATATACCCATTCAGTGGTAAGATAAATCCTTTTTAATATATATGCTTACAATCTTGATTATATTGCCCTCATAAATTAATGCATAGTAATTATTCCATGAATTTTTTCTTGCTGAAAAAATTAGAACTTATCTTTGCAATCTTAATAGATAGTATTTACAAATTTAATCACTATGATAATTATGATGGTTAACTAGATTAATATTAATCTCAATATACATATTGTTGATACGAGAGATATACGTATAGTATAAGAACAATAATAAGATCAAATGAGAATTAGTAGCAAGTTTATGATTAGCATTTAATTCCATTATGGTTAACATTTGTCGTAAAGAATTGACATGGTACTAAATGTGTAAACTCATATAACTAAGTGAAGAGACTCGACGGGAAATTATTATTGCTCCCTTCTCGATTTACAATCTGGGAGATCCTTTCTTTGAGTGAAGAGACTCGACAGGAAATTATTATTGCTCTGCAAACGCCTGCTCATTTCGAGACTTGCATAGCTGAAGCTGTACCGGAAGTCAGTATGACCTTCACTCCAGAAGACATGCTACTGCCTACCATCAGCCATAACAGGCCGCTGTATATGAAGGGGCACCTGAATGGAAGGGAGCTGAACATGATTCTGGTTGATCCCGGTGCAGCGGTCAACATCCTGCCATATAGAATATATGAGAGGCACCACTTTAACGTGCATCTCGAGAAAGTCGGGGATATGCGTATCGCCAGCTTCAATCAAAAATGCGAAGTGTCGATGGGAGTGGCAGAGTTCACACTGACCCTGGCAGATTTCACTACGGCGGTGTAGTTTCATGTCATTGACAGTCTCCAAGGGAAGGAGGAGAGGATATTTGCAGACCCTCACCCATTCGAGGTGTTTGAATGTCACCCGGAAGATTTCTGAAGCTAAGACCCCTGTGGGGGCATCTAAGAATAGATCCGGTGACAGTTGGTACCCACCACCGCCACGCGGATATGTCAAGCCAAAGGTGGTCTCTCACATCACAGCTTCAGGGGATGTCGGCAGGGTAACACCCCCAGCATTCTACCCCGAAGCTAATGAAGTGCAGGTCAATCGGCAGCACAATTACATCGGAGTCCCAACCGGCCTCATCAAGCCAGTCCTCGGCCTCGATGACTCCACTGTCGAGCCTTTCAAGACTTGGGAGGTGACACAGGAAGATGGACCCAACAGCTTGTTCTATACATCTGAGGAGCATCCCACTCGGGAAGACACAGACTGCAGCCTCCCCGAAGATCTAAGCAACCCGCCGGTTCCTGTCCAGGGTCTGGCATTTACAACTGATCGGATGGCCAAGATGTTTCAGAAGCAACACATTCCTCCCGATCAGTCTCAAAAGCGCAAGGAAACTTTCCAGAAGATGTGGTATCCCGCAAATCTGGACAAGAAAATGAGACGTGTATCTCAACATCCAGGGTTGGGCTTCACCCTGGAGGAATATTATTACAGTGGGCGGTACGAGGTGGACACTATCTCCGCCTTCTATCTTACTGAAGATAGCCCTCTGGGGGCAACTTTTGATGAATACCCGGTGGAAGCTGAACATGTTGAACTGGCTCGATCCGGAAATCAAGAAATAGAGACCTCGGTCCCCTGCCGATGCTGGGAGCAGGTCCACCCTGAAGAAGCAGCCCTTCAAGCCAAATTTGATACGGCTAGCAGCAGTGAAGCCGAAGACATTGAAGAAGCAGGGGTTTCTCCCTCCAGCGGAGTCCTACTAATGACGACTTCAACACCCTTTCTGCCAATCAAGGAAGCCTTGGTCAACTCCAATCAAGGGGAACCAGCTACCAAGAAAGGAAAAGCCACTTCCATAGAAGGTATAACTGCTCCAGAAGGCGAGACCTCCTCAACTTCTGCCACAAAATCGGGATGCTGTCCAAGCCCGGCAATAAACAACTACCAGCCTATCGCGGCTGCAACCTTATCTACAAACACTGAAGCTGCTCTCTCGTCCCTGGGAGCTGCAACGGCAGCGTATTGGCTAATAAAACCATCCGCGCAGCCGCTGGCACAAGAAATAGGGAAACCTCAAGAAGATCTGGTGGTGTCTGACGAGGAAGTCGAAGTACTCGACCCTCAAGACGGTATTCCAGATTTCGTTGACCTCCAACCGGCACCTCCGGAGATAGAAGACGGAGGCCAAGCCACAGTCGATGAACTGATAGAAGTCAACTTGGGAAATGAGGAGGACCCTAGGCCTACCTTCCTTAGCGCCCAACTATCCCCATAAGAATGGGAGCTGTACATCCAGCTGCTATTAGAGTACCGGGATTGCTTCGCCTGGACTTACAAAGAAATGCCGGGTCTAAGCCCCACTGTCTCACAACATGAGCTGGCAATTAGCCCTGAGGCCGAACCGGTGAAGCAACCACCGCGGCGCATGAGGCCAGAACTCATCACTCAAATTTGTACTGAAGTCGACAAGCTCATTGAAGTGGGATTTGTTGAAGAAAACCAGTACACCACATGGCTGGCGAATATCGTCCCCGTGAAAAAGAAGAATGGACAGATCCGGATATGTGTCGACTTCCGAGATCTAAACAAAGCCTGCCCCAAAGATGACTTCCCAGTGCCGATAACAGAAGTCATGATAGATGCTACAACCGGCCATGAGGCCCTATCATTCATGGACGGGTCATCCGGTTACAATCAGATTTGGATCGCGGAGCATGACCGGGCCCATACTGCTTTCCGAACCCCTAAAGGCATTTATCATTACAAGAGGATGCCGTTCGGACTAAAGAATGCGGGCGCAACCTATCAGCACGCAATGACCAAAATCTTCGATGAGTTGCTCTACCACAAGGTCGAGTGCTACATAGATGACCTGGTGGTCAAAATCAGAAGAAAAGAAGATCATCTGCAAGACCTCCGGATCGTCTTTCAGAGGCTGAGGCAGCATGAGCTGAAGATGAATCCCATGAAATGTGCGTTCAGAGTGTCGAGCGGAAAATTCTTGGGCTTCATCGTCCAATATCAGGGGATCGAGATAGACCCCGCAAAAATCAAAGCAATTCAGGAGATACCTCCACCAAGGAATATCTCTGAGCTGAGATCACTACAGGGCCGCCTGGCTTATATCCGGCGGTTCATCTCCAATTTGTCAGGGCGATGTCAGCCTTTCCACAAGTTGATGATGAAAGATGTCCCCTTTTATTGGGATGAAGATTGCCAGACAACCTTCAACAAGCTGAAAGACTATCTGAAGACTCCTCCAGTGCTGGGTGCACCGGTGAAAGGATGACCATTAATACTGTATATAGCAGCTACACATAACTCTCCGGGGGCAATGCTGGCTCAGAATAATGAAGAAGGGAAAGAGCAAGCCCTCTATTACCTCAGTCGGAGACTGGTCAGAACTGAAGAGAAATACACTTACATTGAGAAGATCTGTCTAGCACTGGTCTTTGCAGTCAAGAAACTCCGACACTATATGTTTTCACATGAAATCAGCCTGGTATCCAAAGAGGATCCCCTGAAATATATTATGTCCCAACCGGCACTCAAAGGTCGCCTGGGCAAATGGGCGGTAATCCTTATGGAGTTTGACATCTCCTATGTACCGCGCAAGGCCGTCAAGGGTCAAGCTATTGCAGACTTCTTCGCGGAGCACCCAGTACCCGGGGACTGCCCGTTGGAACCAGAGCTTCCTGAAGATGAAACCTTGGAAGCTGTTCAGGTGCGGCCCTCCTTATGGCAGCTATATTTTGATGGCGCTTCCAGAATTGACACCTCCGCCCCGATCGAGCTACCCTTATCTTGGTCTAGTGGCATTCCACCCTGATCGAGCTACCTCTTCTTGGTCTAGTGGCATTCCGCCCTAGCCAAGCTACCTTTCCTTGATCCAGTGGCATTCTGCCCTGATCAAGCTACCCATACCTTGGTCCAGTGGCACTCCGCCCTGATCGAGCTACCTCACCTTGGTCCAGTGGCACTCCGCCCTAATCGAGCTACCTCTCCTTGGTCCAATGGCACCCCGCCCTGATCAAGCTACCCTTATCTTGGTTTAGTGGCATTCCGCCCTATCCGAGCTACCCTTATCTTGATCCAGTGGCACTCCGCCCTGATCGAGCTACCCTTGCCTTGGTCTAGTGGCATTCCGCCCTAGCCAAGCTACCCTTATCTTGGCCTAGTGGCATTCTGCCCCAATCGAGCTACCATTATCTTGGTCTAGTAGCATTCCGCCCTAGCCGAGCTACCCTTATCTTGGTCCAGTGGCACTCCGCCCTGATCGAGCTACCCTTACCTTGGTCTAGTGGCATTCCGCCCTAGCCGAGCTACCCTTATCTTGGTCCAGTGGCACTCCGCCCTGATCGAGCTACCCTTACCTTGGTCTAGTGGCACTCCGCCCTAGCCGAGCTACCCTTATCTTGGTCTAGTGGCACTCCGCCATGATCGAGCTACCTCTCCTTGGTCCAATGGCACTCCGCCCTAGCCGAGCTACCTTTCCTTGATCCAGTGGCATTCTGCCCTGATCAAGCTACCCTTATCTTGGTCCAATGGCATTCCGCCCTAGCCAAGCTACACTTATCTTGGTCTAGTGGCACTCCGCCCCGATCGAGTTGCCCTTATCTTGGTCTAGTGGCATTCCGCCCTGATCGAGCTACCTCTTCTTGGTCTAGTGGCATTCCGCCCTAGCCAAGCTACCCTTACCTTGGTTCAGTGGCATTCCGCCCTAGCCAAGCTACCCTTATCTTGGTCTAGTGGCATTCCGCCCCGATCGAGCTACCCATATCTTGGTCTAGTGGCACTCCGCCCTGATCAAGCTACCCTTACCTTGGTCCAGTGGCATTCCGCCCTAGCCGAGCTACCTTTATCTTGG
The DNA here is from genome assembly GCA_022559845.1 of Amorphophallus konjac. Taxonomy (NCBI): domain Eukaryota; kingdom Viridiplantae; phylum Streptophyta; class Magnoliopsida; order Alismatales; family Araceae; genus Amorphophallus; species Amorphophallus konjac. The sequence goes on from CM040121.1 coordinate 160,323,401, forward strand.
TCTAGTGGCATTCCGCCCTGATCGAGCTACCTTTCCTTGGTCTAGTGGCACTCCGCCATGGCCGAGCTCTCAAAAGAATACACCATATGGCCGTTGTGGGCCTTACGCCCGAATCGACGAAAGATCATTCCTTTGCATTAGCATTCAACCCTTGCTAATGAATATACCGCTCTGTTCGGCACAAGGCCCGGTGCTCTCTACTGTCAACCACGGGTCGGATATCACGCTTCGACCTGCCACCCTTCATAGAAATAAAGAAGAAAAGAAAATAAAAATGGGGTTAAAAATGGAGATACCCCGCCAGACTTGCTCCTATATTAGGACGAGTGCAAAAAATGGCTATAACCCACCTGTGGCGAAAATTCGAAAGGGCGCTACAGGCAAAATCGGGTACCCCGCCACGTGAAAACCCGAGAGGGCGCGTGGGCAAAAGCAAGAGGGGGCTGGCTTTGGCGAAAACCCGAAAGGGCGCTTAGGTCAGTAAAGTGGTAATTTTCAAATTCCTCTTCTATTCTCCACCCAATGAAACTCCACAAGGGACAATCATCAAAAGTCCCGGAAATCCTTGGAACAAACCCATGTTTGACCCTCGTCATCATCGGCGAGATCGGTCGATCTCTACCCTTAACTTGGACCTTCCGTCCCTGTTAATAACCCTACCTTTACTTCGGCATATAACCTATGCTGATGAATAAACCTGTGTTCCACCCTTGTCATCATCGGAGAGATCGGTCGATCTCTACCCCTTAACTTGGACCTTCCGTCCCTGTTAGTAATCCTACCTTTGCTTCGGCATATAACCTATGCTGATGAATAAACCTGTGTTCGACCCTCGTCATCATCGGCGAAATCGGTCGATCTCTACCCCTTAACTCGGACCTTCCATCCCTGTTAATAACCCTACCTTTGCTTCGGCATATAACCTATGCTGATGAATAAACCTGTGTTCGACCCTCGTCATCATCGGCGAGATCGGTCGATCTCTACCCCTTAACTTGGACCTTCCGTCCCTGTTAGTAAACCTACCTTCGTTTCGGCATATAACCTATGCTGATTAATAAACCCGTGTTCGACCCTCGTTATCTTCGGCGAGATCGGTCGACCTCTACTCTTAACTCGGATCTTACATCCTTGTTAATAAACCATGTCCTTTGCTTCGACATTTAACCAGTGTCGACGAAATAAACCCAGGATCAATCCTTGTCATCATCGACAAGGACGGTCAGCATCCTAGCGGTCCAGTTCTTCTCTACTCCGAATTCGAAATCAAAAAAAGAGAAAGAAATGAAAAATGGGGTTAAAAATAGAGATACCCCGCCAGACTTGCTCCTATATTAGGACAAGTGCAAAAAAAGGCTATAACCCAGCTGTGGCGAAAACCCGAAAGGGCGTTACAGGTAAAATCGGGTACCCCGCCATGTGAAAACCCGAGAGGGCGCGTGGGCAAAAGTAAGAGGGGGCTGGCTTCGGCGAAAACCCGAAAGGGCGCTTAGGTCAGTAATGTGAATAAAAAAAAAGAAAAAAAAGTAAATGAATGATGAATAGTGATGATCCATTCTCCGTCCTGAAGACCCTTCACAGGGTCGAGGCGGAGCCTTCGTCCGATATCTCACCTATATGCATCTATTGTCTACCCTTTTCGACCCTTGTCATCATCGACAGGATCGGTCGCTACCCTATCCGGTTCTTGTCACCATCGGCAAGACCGTCTACCCTTTTTCGACCCTTGTCACCATCGGCAAGATCGGTCGCTACCCCTATCCGGTTCTTGTCACCATCGGCAAGACCGTCTACCCTTTTTCGACCCTTGTCACCATCGACAAGATCGGTCGCTACCCCTATCCGGTTCTTGTCACCATCGGCAAGACCGTCTACCCTTTTTCGACCCTTGTCACCATCGGCAAGATCGGTCGCTACCCCTATCCGGTTTTCGTCACCATCGGCAAGACCGTATACCCCTTTTTCGACCCTTGTCATCATCGACAAGATCGGTCGCTACCCTATCCGGTTCTTGTCACCATCGGCAAGACCGTCTACCCTTTTTCGACCCTTGTCACCATCGGCAAGATCGATCGCTACCCCTATCCGGTTCTTGTCACCATCGGCAAGACCGTCTGCCCTTTTTTGACCCTTGTCACCATCGGCAAGATTGGTCGCTACCCTGTCCGATTCTTGTCACCATCGGCAAGACCGTCTACCCTTTTTCGACCCTTGTCATCATCGACAAGATCAGTTGCTACCCCTTTCCGATTTTTGTCATCATCGGCAAGACCGTCTACCCCTTTTCAGCCCTTGTCACCATCGATAAGGTCCTTCGATATCTGTTGCGGTCTTCGTCGCCCATATACCCTTTTGGGGTCCTCCAGACTCTCTACTTGCATAGGTCATTGATTAGTCCCGAGAATAGTCACGACGCGGTGGAGCGAACACCTCACCCCTTTGCTGAAGGTGTGAGCGCTCTCCTGCCCTAGTGACTCACACACTCGGACTAGAATTGACCGGCGAATGGAAATGGAAAAGAAAAGAATAACAACAGGATGGAGTCTTCTTTCAAACAGCGAGATAGAGACTTTTCATTCCTCTGAAATAAAAAGATACATGTTACGCGGGGCATTCCCCGGAATACATGAAGTTCATCAAAAAGGGGGCAAATAGAAAAGGACTACGGCAGAGGGCGTCGGAAGATGTCCTCCAGCGCCGGAATGCCCAGGGAAGGATGGAGGGCCAGCTCCTACAGCCTGAACTCAGTGGCCTCCAGCTCGGATAATCTCTCCCCGAGGGAAGTAACTTGTGATGCGGGACGAGACCACGGACACGACAAGCTCGTGACTGTCCCTTAACGAGGGAAGCGTCGGACGTGCGCGGTTGAGAAACCGGCAATGAGCTAGGGTGATCGGCTCTCTCGTGTGCCCGGATCGGGTCACGGGACGGTCTCGCACTCTCTCGCAGCAGCGGTAATGAATAGATAAAGTGAGCTAGATATCCCTACACATGCTCTCCAGCAGCGGCATAAACAAATATATATGAAGTAAGCAAAATGCCAAGTAAGGGAGCGAATGCGATACCTCCACGCGCTCGGCGTGGGGAAGACGGACCCGGCCGAAACTCGTACTCCCGGGATAAATATTACACAATGATGACAGCAATGAAATATCACCCACTCCACGCAGGGAGGTAAGGGGCTACACAACTGGCCCCGGGAGGACCGAATTCGGGTTGACGGGCGGCTTCTCGCGTTGATTCGGTAACACCCGAACACGTGATGGTGGGGCCCACGTGCCGTCCGGAGGGGCCGTGTGGGACCCGGTGGCACCGCTGTGGTGGTGGATGCCTGGATGAGCGCTCCCTGGAGTGGAGGTGCGCTGGTTCACCAGCCGGAGGCCGGGCGGCTCCGTTCGACACCGGTCGGAATAACCGGCCACGGATCTGCAACTTCTGGTTTTCAGCGCGTGTCCCGGCGAGAACGGGCGCTGCGATCAGCCCCGATGTCGGATCGACACGAGACTGGCGCCGTTGGAAAGATAAATTCAAATCCTTCAATCTATGCCTAAAGATCTGGCCTAGATCTGCACAGATCTGGGCTTTAATGAATTTACAACTTCCTATTGTACAGTAGCCGAACACTCAGATCTGCAGGGCTATTCTCTGAGAACTGCCTTTGACTTCTATGAAGACCTTAGATTCAGACTTCGACCGATTCATGAACATTGTGGGAAATTGAGCTAGGCAAACGACAAAACTAGTTTGGACAAGTTTGGATATGGCTACGAATTGATAGGAGTTTTTCACTAACAGTGGGTCGGATCTGGAAATGGACTGAAAGCACTGTAGCTGAGATAGAACACGAATTTTGAAAAATGGATAGAGGGCGGATAAAAAATCAAGAAAAATGGTGGATGTAGGGGATGATGAACAAAACTCTCAGTAAAACTGGGAGGGTTTGGAAAAATCAAAAAGAGGGCCGAAGGTGAGAAACACAGGGCTATTGTCACTGTAGACAGAGACAAAACAGATCTGGGAATGAAAGATGCACGAAAATGGAAAAATACTAAACGAGGGATTTTGGACCTGAGTTTTTTTTTGGATGATGGGGTGGAATATAGGAACACACCATAAAAATTGCAGACCACGAAGAGGCCGTGGCTGATAGCAGAAAGTTTGGGAAGACACCTCTGTCTTCCAGGACAGAATATCGAAGACGGTTTCGCGGCGGCTCGAAGGCGGCACGAACGACGGTGGCGGTGGCACAGATGATCACCGGAGATAGAGGGGAGGGGATAGAAGATAGAAATCACTCTAGAACTGGAGGTTGGAGGAGAGATACCAGAGGGAGAGAGGAGGGGCTCAAGAACACTCTTGATTTTCTAACAATTTTCTCTTCATTAATGCTAACAAATGGAAAATACAACCTTTTATATGCCTTACATCAAACCTAATCTATACCATTAGATCTAGGGGAGGGGATTGGATGGCTGGGATGAAGTGTGAATAACACACAAAAAAACCATAAAATATTAAGGGGAGGGGCGCCCCCTTGACCAAGAGGGGACAAGTTGGAAAGGGTAGGTAGCCTACCTTGGAAATTTTACCCCCTTTGTCTCCCATGTGGTCAATTGGCATTCAACCCTTCTAGATGGCCACCTAGGATGGTTGACCAGCGCCACATGGTCTAGGTGGACCAATGGGGAAGGGGTGAGGGCCCCCTGGCTTGGGCCTACTGAAATTTTACATATAAACCCACTAAGACTTACAATTGCGTACCCATATAACACAAGGGTATACATACAAATATGAAAGGACATAAATGTAAATAAAATATGGACGGTCTTGCCTCGATGTCCCCATCAACTTGCCCTTCGGCCATTTCTGCCTCCTTGACCTACTGGACTTCCAAGCGTTCTACCTCTTGAAGTTCAGCCTCCGCCCTCGAGAGTTCGGCATGTAATTCCGCTATGCGAGCCGTGAGAAAACTTCGGCACTGCAAAGAGGCATTGGCATCATCCCTCATCCTCACTGCAGTCCCTTTCAGGGAAATGAGAGCTGTCCGGCATTCAGCCCACTCCAGTGTTACGACCGCCAACTGGTCAGCGGCCTCCCGGCCTAGAAATTCCCTCCGGTTTACATACTTCAGGAGCAAGATCACCCGTGGAGTCCAGTCGTCCATGGGGCAACCAAAGGCCAACAGTGAGCGGGATAGATGCTCTATCAAGCCCCTCAACTGAACATAAGTTAGATCTCTGCTGGCCGTTACGGTCTGCTGGAGGGTCCCTAGAAACAGCCACACAAAGTCACTCGAGGATTGGAGACCGAGTGGCGATGTCTCGGGTAGTTCAAATTCCACCCTGCTATCCACAGTGGCCCAGATATCGTCGCCCGTCCCAGAAGATGACGATGGCATGAGCTGCAGTCCACTGCTATGGGGAACAACCAAGCTGGCCGATACGGTGGCTGGAGCCTCAATGACAACAATTTCCTTGCCTGCCCCCTGGGATGGAGGTGCAACAGGAATATCAAGAGCCAGGGACGTCTGTTCTTCGACGATCTCTCCGGCTTCTATTTCGGAGGGGCCACCCTTCTCCGGAGCTGACTCTTGTGTGACTTCTAAAGGCTGAAAGTCCGCAACTGCTGCCAAACTATCAACCCTCACCAGTGCTCCGGGTCCAGCTGGAGTCATTTCTGCTGCATAGTCCTTAGGGTATCGCAGCGCTATAGGCCGCAGGACGGATGGTAGAGTTGCATGGCCCGCGCCCAGAGCTGGGAGGGGTATCTGCACCGTCATGGTTGGCAGCGCCACCTTAGTCTGCATCAGAGATATATACATCAAAAATGAGGCCAAAAGAAAGAGAAAAGAAGGGCAGCAGGCACCGACTACGGATGGGTCCTTACCTCAGTCGGTACTAAGCTCAAACTCTTAAGAGCAACTTCCCCGGCGCCAGCCTCCGCGCTTACAAGCGATCCTGACAACCCGGGACCGCTCCATGACAGCCGGGGTGGACTAAAAGTCGGGTAATCACTTTTATAGGCCGAAGACGCCCCGGCATCCTCGGTCTCAAGATCAATAAGTGGAAGCTCCTCATCACTGGAGCCGCCACCATAATTTACCTGCTCAGAGGAAGAGGACCCCTCTGCTCTTTCAGGACGCTCCACCGCCGGAGCAGGAGCCTCGCCAGTGGAAACATCATCCGCAGCAGGAACTTCCCCCATGCTCTCCACACCAGAAGCAACGGCTGGTGGGATCTCGAGGACAGGTTCACCCTGCCCCTCGATAGTCGCTTCCTATGCACTCTCCGAGCCCGGAAGTAATGACGGTTGTATATCAACTGAAAATTACGGCGAGAAAAGGTCAAGCCGGCTGAAGACATGAGGATTCGCGGTGGCATCGCAATTAAACTATAAATTACCTTCCATCTCCTGCCTGGGTGTTGGAGAGGGCAGATCTCCTTCTACGGGAGCAGTAGGGATTTCCTCTGCCCCTTCCCTAGCCGCAACATCTACCGGTGCCTCCAGCCCGACGACCGCAGCAACTGTGTCGGCAATCGTCAGCATGAGCTAGCCGAGGCAGTCAAAGTGGACTAACGAACTATGAAGAAAAGAAGAGCCTACCTTCAGCTTCTGGCCTTTGTGTCCGAGAGGCCTCAAACTCTTCGAAGGATACAACCGAAGGAAGAACGGTTGCTGATTCTCTTTCTGCGGCCTTCTTTCGGCGCGCCCGTGTCACTCGGGTCACCGCCACCTTCGCCTTCCCAACGGCCTCTCTCAACTGAGATCGAGTCCGCTTTCTCGAATCACCAGGAGGCAGTGGCGTCGTAGTCGGGGCCGGCTTGGGAACTTCAAAATATGCTGGCTTCTGGGCCTTTATTATCAACTCTTTAAAGTGCCGGGTCTCCTCCGAAGTCGATCGGACTGCACATGCACACAGGTGAGAATGATGCACCACAATGAAAGAAAGAAGCTGGCCGAAGAGCCTGAATGAAAAAACGGAACATAATTGCCGGCCCCGTATAGAAGGGGAAGAGAGGCCAATAATATAGCGATGGCGTTTTATCTCTCGAAGCTGCCTTGCGAATAAGCCAACATAAATCTCCGATCTTCTCACTCGGCTCGGCCAGCAGTGCCAGGTCCTCGTGACCACGAGAAGACAAGAGATAGTACAGGCTCAGGTTGTCCAGCCCCCACCTGTCAGCATATTTGAAAGAGATATGAAGAGGTCGGTCCAAGATGGCTTCGCTGGGACCACCCACTGAAAGACCATGTGAGCGAAGAAGCGCGAACAGCCACGGGGTGTTGTCATATAAGGCGGCCCTCCTGTCTTCCTTGCGAATGAAGGTCCGATAGGGGTACAACCTATCCACCTCGGGACGCCAGTCGGCCACAACCGAGATAGGCTCCTCTACCGGCAGAGGGAGTTGCTGAAGAATCACCCTCTCGCTGCTTACCCGACATAAACCCCGAAGGGTTTTCACATAATCATCTTTGTTGATCGGGGGCAGCTTCGGTTCAACTTTCATCTTGCGACCTTTTACAACCTTGCGGGCCTCCAGATAGGCCTTCACTTCTGTATTGGTCCAGGACTTCAACTTCTTCAAATAAGAAGATTCAATGTCAAGAACCGGCTCTGGCTGGGAATCCAGGAACCTGTGCTCTGCCACGGCCCAGCACTCTCATCGGGAGCTCCTATAAAATCCCGTCCGCGCGTTCCATCACTTGATATATTCAGGCGTGACGCGGGGGAAACGGGCAGGGGTTGGCACCCTGAAAGAAACATCCTCCCGGCGATGGAAGAAGTCCCACCATATCCGGGCATCATCATTTGAAACCTGCCCGGCCCTGTGCCTGTTAGGCAATGCAAACTGTGAAGAAGAATGTGGGATGTGCTGGTCGTAGCCAAAGTTCTGACTGAAGCGGAACGGGTAGTACGGCTCCAACCACAGAATGCCGCTCTTGTGGAATACAAGGACAGTCGGCCTGATAGCCAGCGCCCAATCAACCAACTCCGGCTCAAGAATAGGCCTTGTACATTTGGCCCCGGAAAGCGGATGAATATACTCCTCAGTCTCGAAGAGCTTACACTACCTCGTCCTGTTCACCAGCGGGCTAGAGTGGGCAGCTAAGCTCCAAAAATGAAGGACCCCGGGATAATCCGTGGGAATACGGGCCAATTTTCCCCGAATGGCGTAGAGTTGCTCCGCTAGTAAAGATGGCTCGGCACTTGTGAACTCTATCATCCGCGGAACAAGAGGAACCGCCTGTAACGCCCGAGGAGCCGCCTCCGGGAACAGGGTACAAATCCAAGCATTGAAAAAATGTAACGGACCAACCGTCCGAAGACTTCTGGGGAGACGCGTCTTGTGCAAGTCTCCCAACATCTTGTAAATAAGACACAGGGCCACCGGGCAAAGAGACAGCTTGGTGCCCCAAGCCATAAGACAGGCCGGATAAATGGCCTCCGCCCTGATCACACTCTCGTCACCTTGCGGAAGAGCGAAAGAACAGAGCCAATAAACCAGATATGCAGCATAGTGAGTGACTGCATCAACACCAGTAGGGTTTGGGTTCTCCCCCTGCCCTCCTCTCGAAGAAGATGCTGAAGCGGCCTGGCGTCGCACCCTCTTCTTCCGCTTCTGAGCCACTGGCGCTATCGGGGGAAAGTCTTCGTACTTATTCTTCCCATTGAAGAAATATTGAAGCCAGGTGCCCATCCGCACCCTTCGCTTCTCGCCTGGCTTCCGAGCTTCCCTCGTGTCATGCGACGAATGAAAGAGGGTGCGGTACGCCTTCATCAGATATCGATAGGCGTAACCTTCCAGATACCGACCGTCACCGTCGGTCTGATCTTTCAGCCAATCGGGCCAATAAACCTCTTCATACGGTTCCCCATCGATGGGTAAGCCGCTAAGCTATGAGAGGCTCCAGAGGTCTAGAGAGGTCTCTCCCTCCGAAGTATAGAAAGTGTTATATTCGGGGCAGAACACCTCGATCATGCCGCAGCACAGGCCTCGGAAAATGGGGTAACGGTACCTTGAGGCATACACGCTGTGATATACGCCAACCCTGGTCAGAATTGGAGCATAATGATGCAGCACATAGTCTGTGAACTCCACTGCTCCGGGCCTGAATGCGTGGGCGTCGGTGGCTCTCAGCTCAGCGAACCACCCCACTGATATCTGGTGCTTGAAGCGGACCACCAAGCAATCCAGCAAGAATGATTCTTCTCTGTACCCCCACTTCAGCGGGGCAAGAAATAAGCCAAAGATCGGCTTCTCCCGGTCTACTCTGCCCGCGGAATCATTCCATCGAGCGGGTACAAATTCAGGGGCCCTAGTCAGCAGCCCGTCTTCTGGAGCCAAATCTTGCAGTCCCAGCACGACGCTCCATTTCCTAACCTCTCCGGGGAGATAAATGGGTCTTCCCTGCACCACGCAGTCCGTCAGACTGTCTCTCTCCACCAGCAGGGCCTGCTCAACTTTTCGGAGAACGAACATGTCCCTCTTCCCTTGAAGGTTGAAGCGTTGGAGAAGGGACATCAGGTGTTTGTCTTTGGGATAGTCCCTCCTGGCGACACCTTCCCTGTCATAATGAAAGGAGTTGCCCCCAAGAATGAGGAGATGGCTGGTATCCACAGTGTCTGTCTTCGAATCTGAAGATTCCGCAACCACGGCCACTTGACCGTGCCCCCGATCAAGGGAATTGACGTTCGCCCACGTCACCACGGCACGAGAAGAAGAGCCGGATGCCATAATAGCTGCAAAGAAGCACATCAAACGATAAGCAAAAGTCAGAAAATAGCTGATCAAAGGCAGACTTCTGACAAAATTTTGGCAGAGTCTCCCCAGCAAGGGAGATTGCCAAAGGAAAGCGGGAACGCGTCCACTAAAGGGACGGCCCCTAAAAGGCAGCCATCGGCATTACACCGAGGCCAAAGGAACACTCGGGGAAATAGCTCCGAGGGCAAGCCCTGCTAGAAGTCTCCCGGGGCCCAGAGCAAGGGTTTGAAACCCAAATGGACAGCATCTCGCTCACCCCGAAGGAAAGAATCGCCGCCGCTCTCGCCCTTAGCTCACTCGGCACCAGAGGGAGAGAAGAAAGGGAGGAGAGAGAAAGAAAATCGTCAAATGAGAGGCGATGAAGAAAAAAACGAGGAAGAAAGAAGTAAATAGGGGGAGTCTCCCCATTGTTAAACCGGCGCACTATTTAGCGCGCCGGATTAAAAAGCCCGTAAGCAAAAGGCACGCCGGGGAAAGGTGTGCCAGATCAACCCCCAGCGCCAAGGCCGCGTCGGATCAACAGGAATACGCAAAGGGCCGCGCCGGATTAACGTCCCAGGCCAAGGGGGTGCGCCGGATTACCCACGCCGTATTAACTTCTAAACGGCGCCGGGTTAGTATCCGTGCCGAATTAAAAGCCATCCCAGGCTCCTGTCAATTGAAGAGGGAATCGTTCCGGGTGAAATTCATCCGTCGGCCCTGCTGCACTCGTGCCTTGCTCGCAACACCCACGTCTGGGGGGCATTTGTTGGCACCCAAAATATGATCGTCAGCGACCAAGCCATAAGGACGAATGACCCGGCCCGCTGAAGCACGGAAGCCGATAAAGATCAACATATGGAAGATTTCTCAAGCTGCCAGAGCCTCGAATCACCCCGTATGGACACGGGGACTTCACCTCAGGAGAGCCGAGACAAACTCACAACCAACCGGCAGTGCGATCAAGCCTGCCCAATGAACCGGCATCGACTCTGTCGTGCCGCATACACTACACCAGTTGTCCGATCAAGGACGACGGTCTACCCAGTGGCTTCCCGCCTTATGAAAGGCTCTCCTAAAAATGAAGGAGTCCCCCTGGTTCCCCGAGACGGAGGACCGAAAGCTCTGATGATAGAAGATCTCGATCACCCGGCACGGGTACGGCTTCCTGCCAAGACGGGCCCGTTAGTGGCCAAATGATCACCCAGCTCCGGCAGAACTATCCCTGGTGTTACACCACCCCCTAAGGAGCTTTGGGCACAAGCCAGACCGAGCCAGCAGCACGGAGCATAGAGCCAAAGGCCGTGTCAGTGGAAGGCCCATATGATCAAATCAAAGCTATTTGAAGTCTCGCGAATGGCCGTACGTCAAACTAGGAGCTTCGACAAGACATCTCGTCAAGGTTTTGATAAGCATTGGCAGGATGAACATTCACGGTGACTCCCGGAATCATCCCCGGACTCATCGACTGGCTCGAAGCGCACGAGGAGCATTAGCCCGACGCACCCTAAACCGGCGCGCCCCTCACTTGATGCCCTTTATCCCGGCGCGCTGAACCCCATCCGGGGCCTGGCAATTCCGGCGCGCAAAGACCCATGAAGCCCTTCCCGGCGCGCAGTTCTTCACGCCGTATGAGGCTTGGGGCTCGATCATGTATATATACAGATGGATATTCGAAAGAAAGAAAAAAAGAAGGAGGATGAAAAGAAGGGGGCAGACAGAAGGAAAAAGAAGAGAGTCTTTCGAGAGAAGTTTTCGAGGGAGAGAGAGCTTTCTTGGAAGAGGGGAGTTTCTGTCCGAGCGTCCTTTGACGGCCGTCTTCCTCTGTTCTGGTTGAAGTCCTCCGGAGCCGGAGAAGGAGAAGGGGGCCGATACTCTGTTTTGAGAACAGGTGGGCGCCGGCGTCTATCTCTCTCTGCTTTTCATGAATTTTCCTCTTTCGGGGTTTCCGTCTACCAACTGTAAGCAAGAGAGGGGAGGGATGGCAATGATATGAGCCGACCCCTCCCCTCCTCTGCGATTTCTTCTCTTTTGCTATATATTCCCCTGCGAATGATGAACGGCGACCGAGCAATGATGCCGGCGCCGGACTCTTAACGTGTAAACGATGGCCCATTCCCGTTTCTGGGATGGCAATATATATATGAATGTCTGGACCAACAGGTCGAATGAATGATTCGAAACTTCTGTCCCCTTCTCTATCTACATCGATGTGTATGTTTAAGGTCTTCCGCGCGTGTTCTCTGATTCCGGTTTCCCCGAAGCCCCGATCATGCCCCAAAGCACCGTGGGCTACAGAAACACCCCTCCCCGGGGTCTTCCCATCGACCGTGCTCGTGTTTGATTTAAGGGTCTCCGCATCCCCTCCGTGGACAGAGCTATGCTTCTGCGCATGCTTCTTTCCACCGTGCTGTCGAGGGTCTAACTCCCATTGACTCTTCCCTTCCTGTTGCCCTATGGCTCGCGAAGTGGGAGTCGTTCTTGGGATTGCAAGATGCATCGACTTAACATTGCGCCGTAACTGTTCGAGCATATGCCTCTATGTTTGGCTCGTCTCGCCTGTGCATTGACTACCCCCCTCTGCATCATAGTCATGTGAACCGTTCTGAGATTCTTTTATTTCGTTTCAATCACCCGGGGAGGGGGACATCCCCCGTTGCTTCACATAAACTGCTGGATGATTGAGGGCTCTACCCCTCAATGGTAGAGGCTTCCTCAAGATCATAGCAGATAGTAACAAAGGGGTTCTAGCCCAATAAGCTCAGCCCCGACAACCTGAGACCCAATCGAGGCCAAGAGATGTATGCTCCTCGCAGGCTAGCCCTCGGAGCTCCATTCTCCTAATGGTCAATTCTGTTGTGCCCCTTGTGCTTTGTTGATGATGTGGTGTTTTAATGATAGCAACATGAATGAGTCACCACATTGTCTTGAATTTGTCTGATCCTTTCTGTGGGAGATTGCATGAGTGTGCCATGTCTGAATTGTGAAGAATGCATGTGTATGCTTGAGTCATGCTGTGATATATTGGCTTGTGCTTGATTTCTGTTCTGTGCATTGCTTCTCTGCTGATATGTTCATGTTGTAGTTCATTGAGTCTATACATTGTCATGCACATTAGTCAGGCAGCTAGTGTGTACTTCGCTTAGTGTAAGCATGGCGAAGTCCAAAGTCTATACACTGCTACAGGCATCAAGTCTATACATCCGTCTCACTGTTCACATGCATCAAGTATGAACAGCGTCGCATGCTGCGTCTTAATGGCTTCAATTCCTCAAGTCTATACATTGGGGTCGACCCTGCAAGTCTGTACACTGGTCGAGCATTCAAGTCTGAACATTCACAAAGTCCATACATCGACATTATAGCTTGCATAGCTCAAGTCTGCACATTGGGTTTTCACGTGAAGTCTACACATTGGTCTCCACTTGAAGTCTATACATTGGCTAAGGGTCTTCAAGTCCATACACAGTCGTCTGATGCATATTGATTGAAGTCTGTACAACATGCCTTGTTGTTCACAGCTTTCTTGTTTGTGACTTCCCTAGTGTTTTGATGATGAGCATCACTATATTAAATATTGTCATTTTAATCAGATATCTTGAGTAATGTTATGCATTTAAAATTTCCATGATTAACAGGAAAACTGCTATGAGGTAGTACCTTGTATGTCCGTACTGTTCCTTTCATACTTCGTGTTGTTTGTGTTTACTACACTTCGTGTTGTCCTTTTGTACGTCGTGTTGTTCTAACTATGTTTGTTGATTGTTTTCGTGTCATTTACTGTAGTTACTCGAGTCGTTTTCCGGCTTTCACTGTTTTATCACGTGTCGTTGTAGCCGTTCCTGTCTTCTGTCTTCGTGTCATTTTTCCCTAGACCCCGTGTCTTTCTTGCTTTGTGACCACACTTCGTGTCGGTCTCTGTTTTCGTCTTCGAGTTGTTTTCAGCCCGTGTCGTCCTCGTTTTCGGGTCGTTCTTCGTGTTGCTTCTGTGTTTGTGTCTTCGTGTTATCTTTTATTTTTATGTCTTCATGTTATTTTTGTGTTTTGAGTCTTCATGTTATTTCTGTGTTTGTGTCTTAATGTTGTTTTTATGTCTTCGTGTTGCTTCTTTCTATCTTCGTCCAGGTTTCCTCTGATCGTGTGTTTTTCTATCGTTTCACTCCTTGTTATTTCCTTCTCACCTCGTGCTGTTCTCATCTGACCTCGCGTCATTCTATCTTTATTTCGTGCTGTAGTCATCTTGTGTATCTCGTGTCGTTCTTAGTATAGTGCATCTCGTATTGCGATCACATACCTCATGCAGTTTTAGTTTTTGTGGCCCTGAGTTTTAATGGTTTTAATCTCTTTGCAGGAGAAGAAGAAAAACAAAAAGAAGAAGGTGATCTGAGGAAGAATATTCCCCAGTGACTGGGCGGCACGTGATCCGAGGCTGGAAGGGCAGACAGGATTGTGACACGTGTGCTGAAGCTGGCTGAGAGACTGACACGTGGCCAAAAGTTCTGGGCGGGAAATGTGGAAGCCACACGCGCCCAGTGCTGCCCTCTTGCTGGCTGCTGCTTATAAAAGGAAGCCTTCATCCAACAGATGAAGATTGATCGATGTAGAAGCCTGAAGAGCAGAAAGCCCTTCGATCCAGAAAAAGAAAAGAAGAAGAAAAAGAGAAGAAGAAGAAAGAGAGTGAGAGCAGAAGAAAGAAAAGAGAGAGAGATAGTGCTCGTGAGAAGTGAGAAGAAAGAGAGAAGAAAGAGAAGCAGAAAGAAGAGGAAGAAAAGAAGAGGAGGAGAGAGTCTATTGAAGATCAGTTCAGTCTGTTCGTGGATCAAATCCAGAACGACTATGCTCATTGAGAGCTACATCTCTTGTGTTTCATTTCCAGCTCTTGTTGCTGTGATTTTTATATTTCCTTATTTTTTCTTTTGTTTCTTTGGTTAGCCTTGTTCTTCCGATTGCCCTGCTGGGGATCGGGTTCCTCCTAGTGGGTCAGGAGAAGGGAGATCTGATCTCCGGTTGCAAGTAGCTGGGAGCTACTTGTGGGTTCCTCTTGTGGATTCAGGAGAAGGGAGACTTGTCTCCGGTTCTGGGCTTGTGGCTTGCAAGTCCAGGGGTCCCTCCGGTTGGAGGAAGAGAGGTCTTCGACCTCTGGTTTGCTGGTGACTGGAAGTCACTGGTTGGGTCCCTCCTGGTTTGGAAGAAGAGTGGTCTTCGACCTCTGGTTTCCATGGGAGTCACTTGGGTGTCCCTCCGGTTGGGAGGAAGAGGGGAGGCTGTTCCCCTGGTCAAGCTGTGTGGTAGCAACTGTTTGCAGACTGAGTCTGCTTGTCTAGCATTGGCTAGTGAAGCCTCACTCTGGTTGGGAGTGAGGGGTGGATGTAGGTCTGGAGGACCGAACCACCTAAAAATCTATTGAGCAATGGTTTGCTTTGTATGCTTGCTTCCGCTAGATGCTTGGATAGGCGCGCTCTATGTGTTTGCTCATAAGTTTAATTGAATTTGTTTCATTCTGTGATTACATCTAGCATCTGAGTTTTTAATTGGCCATTATTCATAGAAGGATACATTCACCCCCCTCTGTATCCAGGCCTAGCACCCCAACAGTTGGTATCAGAGCAGTGTCTGCATACAAGGTCCAGCGACCTGCAGATCCGATCTTGTAGTCTTAGGTGCTAATTTATTTTTAGTTCATCAATATTCCTGTTGCATTAATCTGTTGTGTTCTCATGGCTCATCCACCGATTTTCAATGGTACGCATTTTAATGCATGGTTCGCTAGTCTGAAGAATTATATCAAATCTGTGAATCCAGACCTGTGGAAAGTAATTTCACATGGTCCTCATGAACTGTCAAAGAAAAAGTCCAAATGGACTGACAGTCACAAGTCTATGCATGAAGAGAATCAGATAGCTATAAATCTGATGAAGGCAGCTACTGATAGAGCTTTTCATTCATGTTTCTTTAATTGCAGTTCTGCTAAAGATATTATAGATACACTGAAGCGAACTCAGGAGATAGGTGTGGACAGCTGCATGATGGCCAACAGAAGCAATCAAAGTGGCAGCGATCAAGGCAGCAATCAAAATGAAGAAGATGATGATGATGAGGTAAATCTCTTCGAGAATTTTTCTCTTGATGATTGGGTGAATGCATATGCTGAATTGTTAGAGTCACATGAGAGCTTAAGAAAACAGTATAAAAAGTTGAAGAAGGGTACTGGGATAGATAGCTCTAGTTCTCCATGTGAAAACTGTTCAAGTATGAAGCAATTTCATGATGCATGTCTGTCTGATAATCATATGTATAAAAATCTGAATGCAAAACTGAAGAAGGAAGTTGAATGTGTTTACTCTGAACTAAACAAGTTAAAATCTGAAGATGACTCTCTCAGAAAACTCTCCAAAGAAGATGAAGAAAAATCAGAGAAACTTAAACAGGAGAACAAATTGCTGATTGAAAAATTGAATGCCATAAAATCTGTAAACATAGAATTACAGAAAGATCTGGAGAAACAGCAAAAAGAATTAAAGGAATTTAAAAATGGAAGAAAGTATGAAGTCAATTCAGAAGATCAGCTTCTAATAAATGAATTGGTTCAGAATGACAAACTTAAGGAAGAAAATGAGAAATTGAAAATGCTGAACTCCACTATGTCTGAGAGACTTCTAGCTTTAGAAAGAGGTAAATGTGTTTGCGTTGAAGATTCTGATAAACTGAGCAATCTGGAAAATGAAATTAAAAAATATAAAACTGCTAACAAAGTTTTGAATGAAGCTATGAATTACAGTGAGCAAGAGATTGCCAGTTATGAGTTACAAATCACCTCTTTAGAAAATGAAATCCAAGACTTAAAGAACTCTCTGTCAAAGTTTGTAAGTGGACAAGAAAATCTGGATAGGTTGTTAGGAGTTAAGGTCAATACTCAAAGGGAAGGGTTAGGCTATAACAATGTCAATAAAAAGGCTTTCAAAAATAAGCTAATAACATCTTTTATCAAAGCATCAGATGTAGCCACCACCTCAGAAAATAAACAACCAAATGTTCAGAAGAATCAGAAACAAACTGAAAAGTTGAAAAAGGTTGATGGATCCAAGCTAAAAACTATTTTCATTAAAACTTCTGAACAGGAAAAGCCTTCTACCTCATCTCCACCTCAGTACAAGGCTAAGAAAATAGGAAAACATGATAAAAATCAGAAAAGGACTGTGAATCAGAAAATAAATGAAAAGGGTTCATCAGTGCACATTGATCACAGTACTCACACACATTCATATGTATCCAAAAAGAAAATGATATGTCATTACTGTCATGAACCTGGCCATTTGATGCATGAATGTAGATTGATGAAATCAGATGATCTGAAAGCTAGAAAAATGGATGGTAGGAATTCGCAGGTCAATTTCCCTGTCCCTTAGAAGAGGAGTGTCACATGTTCAAATTGTGGGAAATTAGGACACTCAATTGCTCATTGCTGGTTTGCAAGTGGTAAGAAAACCTTTTTTCCATATCATACTAAATCTTTTGCAAACCAATATGTTCCTAATAAAAACAAACCTGTTTCAATGAACCATCACATCATCTATTTTAACTGCAACAAAATTGGTCATAAGACCTCTGAATGCTGGTCAGGCTCCTTTAAAAGAAATTCTCTCAAATGCTCTCACTGTGGAAAGCATGGCCAAAGGGTAATTGACTGTTGGCATATTCAGGGTGGAAATGTCAATCTCAAACATGCTAAATTCCCTGTAAAATAATTTACAAAATTTTCATGTTATCATTGTGGAAAGCCAGGTCACAGGGCTGCAACCTGTTGGCTGGCAGGATATCAAAATCAAACTGGTTTTGGTAAACAGAATTTTTATTCTGTTAACAGAAAATCTCATGTATATGCACATAGAATTCATGCTAACAAGAATGTGCATAAATCAGATCTGAAAACTGCTGCTCCTTGCTATCAAGTTAAAAATGTGCTAAGAAAACCTGCTAGAAGTAATAATGTCATGTCAGGACCCAAGACTTCTTGGGTACCTATTTGTGTAAAATAACTTTGCTATGCAGGTGTGCCTTGGGACTGGAATAAAAGGGGTAATGATCCAAGGCACTCAAGAATGAAAAACCCCATTCTCACACTTTTCAGGTAATCTCTCTGCATTTCATATTTTGAAACTCATTACATATCTGATTTGATGTATTCCTGCATATCTGCCATTTGTAGTTGTTTGATAATTGTTGAAATGCATAAATTCTGAAAACAAATTGCATCCTGAATAATCTGAACTGCTTATGTATGTGGCTTGAAATTTGTCTATTGCACAGTTCATTGAAAATCTGTCCATTACATCCTGAAAAATCTGATAAGCTGAAATTGATCCATGCATGCTGCCCATGTTGAAAAATCTGATAGGACAGTCTGATTTTGCACAAGTCACAATATCATTTGGTTTCATATGTTCAGTTTTCAGTGTAAACATTGCATGTTTTCAGGGGGAGTTAATTGCATGGTTTTGCATAGCATTCAGTGTTGAGTCTTTGCATGCATATAGTTAATTGCATTGCATTTCCTTAGATTGAAAATGCCAAAAAAGATTGCCTAAATGCATGTTGTCAGGGGGAGTCAATGCATTGCATATAGGTTGTCAAATGCATACTCATGTGAGAATTCATTGTATATCCTTCCTTATTGATTTTGTTGACAGACCTTGAACATATTTTTGAAAACACTGAGCTTCAAAATCTCTCCTATCAATTTGTATCATTTGGCTTCAGATTTCTATCAGTCTTTCATGAAGATTTCAATGGGCTATCTCGATCATAAATCTGAAAACTTTTGATCTAAGAAATCTTCTATTATACGTTTTTATGAATATCCGAAACAACTCAGGTGGTTTAAGTTTAAATGTACTCATGAGTTTGGCTTTAAAATCTCTTAAAAATATCTGAAGCATGTTTAATAAATCTTAACCATCTGTTTCATGTTGAGTCTTGTGAAAACTTCTGAAATCTGCACTCTTGAATACATGACTTCAACTGATTAAGTACATGAAATTATTATTGACTTGAAGCAATGCATTGTTCTGAAAAGTCTAAAGGGTAATATCTGTCAGAGCAATGACCTTGGTCACTGAGAAACACATGTCCAAAGGATTGTGTCATGAGATACCATAGTTAACTCTGATTAAGAATTCATTGAAATTCAGGTAGAGCAATGGCATGCACACTGAGAAATACAATTCACTCATCAAGAAATGATTTGCAGTGTATCATGATGTGTATATGCTATCTCTGTTCATATAAAGCATGACAGTTAGTCACACTAAGTGTTTAGGGATATTGGCCTCTGATCAAGGTATATCCTCTAGTTACAAGGTGTGCACTGAACTAGAGTGCTCGTAAAATTTGTAGCATGAAAAATTGTTGAACGAATTAAAATATCTGAATATTGATGCAAAAATCAAATTGCTACAACCCTAGACAAAATCATATGACTTCATAATTGCTTGATTTCAATACTGATGCATGTAATTCTGAAAGAAGTCAATAAATTTGATTGTATAAGACAAAGGGAGGATAATCAAGATAAATATGAGGGCTTGGTTCATTTTTATTAAAACATGGTTTTAGATATCAATACAGAATTTTATTGATAAACTCTGCATACATCATGTTTAAACCATGCTGTTCAAAAAGCTCATTCATAAGCCCCTATAATGGAAGACTTTGAAAAACTTATGTTTTAGATTTATGAGATTGATATCTCTTTAAAAATCTGGCTGAAATTCTTCTGTTTGGAGCATCCTTGAAAAATCTGTTAACTGAAAGTCTTCTGCTCATGAGATTGATGTTCTTGGCTCATTGACCTGAACTTCTCCTTGTTTGCCCCTGTGGTCTCCTCTCATCTATCTCATAAGATTCCACTTATTGAGGGGGAGCTTCCATGTCATGCATCACTTGCATATCAATTGTCATCTATTCAGGGGGAGCATTCCTTGTCATACTGAATCATGTTCATATCATTTGTGACCTTGCTTTCAAATCCCTCATGATCAGATTCATGCATGATCAACAAAAATTGTATAGTCAACTCCTTTCTTATCAGTTGACTGATTCCATCTGCATTTTTCTGACCATACAAATGTGAGGTGCCACTCCCATTATTACCTTGTTCACTTGCAGCCTTATGAACCTCAGAATCCTTATGATGGTGGATTTCAGATTGATTCCTGAGATGTATTTCTCTCCACACTGTTGGAATCTTCCATCTTGTTCTGCAATAAGTTCTGATTCTGTGGTATTTTCACCAGAATTCAGATTCTTTGTAATGGCTGATTTCAGATTGATTTATTGGATAACCAGAGTCCATTCCTGTGCTTCAGGGGGAGTTATGGTTTATGTTGAACATGTGTGCAACATGATTAAATCATTTTATGGTTTTGATGATGTCTGCCTCTTTAGTTGGTTTTGATGATGTCTGCCTCTTTAGTTGGTTTTGATGATGTCTTCCTCTTTAGTCATTAATGAACTATACCTGCATTTGATAATGTTAATATTCATACATTTCAGGTCATTATACTTCCAGTGTAAAAGCTCAAGAATGGCACACCAATCTAGACAAAGCTCAAGAATGGCACACCAATCTAGACAACTGAATTGACAGATGTCAAGGCATATAACAATATTGGATGCACGAAAATATAGCATGTTTCAAGCACAGAAATCAAGCTGAATAGCATCACACATAAGCATGCTACAAGATAATCCAAGGAATGAAGTGGAATTGGCAAATGTGAAAGCTCATGGCAAATGTGAAAGCTCAAGGCAAACGTGAAAGCTCAATGCAAATGTCAAAGCTCAATGCAAACGTGAAAGCTCAATGCAAATGTCAAAGCTCAATGCAAATGTGAAAGCTCAATGTTGCACCCTCGCACGCGGATCGACCTGCGTGGTCAGGTCGCGGGGATCGACCTGCCCGGTCAGGTCGCGGGGGTCAAGGGGGCAGCGCCCCTTGCGGGGGTTTCCGGGGGCGGAGCCCCCGGAACAAAAATTTGATTGAAGACTCAATAATAAAATCTTCAAGACAGTCAAGGAAGATGCCACGGACATGACCGGGCTGCTAAAGAAGTTGAACGACGGAGCTGACGCGGATAACGGACCAACCCGGGATGGGCCGGGTTCTACCCAGCTGGCGGTCGACCGCCAGCACGGGGGCGGTCGACCGCCCCAGCCAGAGCCTCACCGTCTACAGGCTTTTTCAGTAGCGGTCGACCGCCAACCAGTGGCGGTCGACCGAAATTCCCAGGGATCACCTGAATGAAAGTTTTACAGTAGCGGTCGACCGCCAGGAACCTTAGGTCGACCGCCAGCCCTGAGCCAACCTTATTTGACTTCGAAATCCACCTCGTGGCCAGCCCCTTTCCATGGTTTTGTTTAATCAAACCTCACCTAACTTCCCATGATTTGTGGATCTGGTCTGGGGCTTGTTTATAGACCATTCAAAGTCTATAAAACTATTACAAGAGGGTTAGAAACTCTAGTTGATGGAGTTGATGAAGTGAATCAAGGGAGGCCATTTCGAGAGCACTGTAGCACCTCCGTGAACAGTACTTCGGCTGGAGTTCTTCATCCTTCCAAGAGATTCAAGCCTAGATCTGAAGCCATCTCAATATCCAAGGAAGCAAGAAGCATTCAAGCCTCTCAAAGGTGATCAAAGCTGCATCCATAAACCGCTTCATCAACTCAAGAGGATCAAGAGAAGATCAAAGCTACATCCAATATCCTCTCCATCAACTCAAGGTGATTCAAGTTCATATCTCAATCCAGCAACCTCCAAGGAAGAGTAGAAGCAAGAAAGGCTAACAAGGGAAATCAAAGGAGGCTGCAAGGGTCGGTTCAAAGTAAGAGGAGTTCGAGTTACTGTTCACGTGAACAGTACTCCGTGAAGAACATCTTCATCCAATCCAAGGTATTCAAGCTTATATCAAAGAAATCATCTTCTAAGATCTGTGAAGAAGGAAGCAAGGATCAAGGTAGCATCTATTCATTGTTCATCCAATCAAAGAGATCAAAGAGAGAAGATCAAGAGAGGAGATTGGAAGAACAGTTACTGTTCACATGAACAGTACTCCGTGAAGAACAATCATCCATTCAAGGGTGATTACAAGAAGATTGATTTGCAAGAAGAAGAGATCCCTGCTGATGATCAACAAAGCATATTGATACAAGGGCCAATTCCTTCTTACTCAATCTCTTGTTTTAATTCCTTCACATCTGT
This sequence comes from Amorphophallus konjac, assembly GCA_022559845.1. Lineage (NCBI taxonomy): Eukaryota > Viridiplantae > Streptophyta > Magnoliopsida > Alismatales > Araceae > Amorphophallus > Amorphophallus konjac. The sequence goes on from CM040121.1 coordinate 160,345,403, forward strand.
TTTACTTTCAATATTGTTAAACATTGAAGTTGTTATTCGTCCCTACTAGGTGGTTAGTAGGAAGGCAATTGGAGGGTGTTCCAATTTGCGGTTGACGTCCCTACTAGGTGGTTAGTAGGAAGGCAATCGGGAGTTCTCCGATCTGCGGTGTAGCCGTCCCTACCGGCTTTGTGTGTAGGAAGACAGAAAGAGAGTTTTCTCTGTTTTGTGATTTGGGGCGTGTCCCCGGGTCAAGCTGTGAGTCAGCAAGGAAGCCTCACCGGGTTTTGGTGAGGGGTGGACGTAGGTTGCGGGGTTGCAACCGAACCACCTTAAAATCCCTGTGTTGTGGGTTGTTTATTTTGTGTGATTGCTCTATATCTTCTAACCCCATTCGCAGGTTCGTGTGCTTCTATACTTGGTTATCTTGCTCACATACATATGCACTTTGAGTGATCAACATAGCATACACACACACACACGGTTGTTGCAAGCTATTGCATGTTCATCTATGTGTTATGCTTTGTAATTCACTTAAAGAAGTGTGGACGTTTCATAGCTTATAATTCAAGTCTTTTTATTTGAGTCACTCTACTTAATTCCGCTGTGCATTGTGCCTAAGTGATTCATTCACTTTATAAGAGTGGTTTAAGCCTCCGCTAGCTAAGAGTTATTAAATAGGCTAAAACTTTTGATAGGATCTATTCAACCCCCCCTTCTAGATCCGTTTACACCTCACGGGACCCAACAGTTTATTAACATCTAAGGGGAGAGTAGTCAATCATACATGTTGATAGGGGGAGAGCTGTTTCATTGTCCTAAGGGAGATCTTCATTTTAAAGAACCATGACTCATTCTCTGCATTTATGTGCTGCATTTGACTATCAAACCATTTCCCTTCTTTTTGATTATGTCAAAGGGGGAGAATAGTTTGATGAGTCAGTGTGACTCATTATGTTGCCATCATCAAAAAGGGGGAGATTGTTGTGCCCCTTGTGCTTTGTTGATGATGTGGTGTTTTAATGATAGCAACATGAATGAGTCACCACATTGTCTTGAATTTGTCTGATCCTTTCTGTGGGAGATTGCATGAGTGTGCCATGTCTGAATTGTGAAGAATGCATGTGTATGCTTGAGTCATGCTATGATATATTGGCTTGTGCTTGATTTCTATTCTGTGCATTGCTTCTCTGCTGATATGTTCATGTTGTAGTTCATTGAGTCTATACATTGTCATGCACATTAGTCAGGCAGCTAGTGTGTACTTCACTTAGTGTAAGCATGGCGAAGTCCAAAGTCTATACACTGCTACAGGCATCAAGTCTATACATCCGTCTCACTGTTCACATGCATCAAGTATGAACATCGTCGCATGCTGCGTCTTAATGGCTTCAATTCCTCAAGTCTATACATTGGGGTCGACTCTGCAAGTCTGTACACTGATCGAGCATTCAAGTCTGAACATTCACAAAGTCCATACATCGACATTATAGCTTGCATAGCTCAAGTCTGCACATTGGGTTTTCACGTGAAGTCTACACATTGGTCTCCACTTGAAGTCTATACATTGGCTAAGGGTCTTCAAGTCCATACACAGTCGTCTGATGCATATTGATTGAAGTCTGTACAACATGCCTTGTTGTTCACAGCTTTCTTGTTTGTGACTTCCCTAGTGTTTTGATGATGAGCATCATTATATTAAATATTGTCATTTTAATCAGATATCTTGAGTAATGTTATGCATTTGAAATTTCCATGATTAACAGGAAAACTGCTATGAGGTAGTACCTTGTATGTCCGTACTGTTCCTTTCATACTTCGTGTTGTTTGTGTTTACTACACTTCGTGTTGTCCTTTTGTACGTCGTGTTGTTCTAACTATGTTTGTTGATTGTTTTCGTGTCATTTACTGTAGTTACTCGAGTCGTTTTCCGGCTTTCACTGTTTTATCACGTGCCGTTGTAGCCGTTCCTGTCTTCTGTCTTCGTGTCGTTTTTCCCTAGACCCCGTGTCTTTCTTGATTTGTGACCACATTTCGTGTCGGTCTCTGTTTTCATCTTCGAGTTGTTTTCAGCCCGTGTCGTCCTCGTTTTCGGGTCGTTCTTCGTGTTGCTTCTGTGTTTGTGTCTTCGTGTTATCTTTTATTTTTATGTCTTCGTGTTATTTTTGTGTTTGAGTCTTCATGTTATTTCTGTGTTTGTGTCTTAATGTTATTTTTATGTCTTCGTGTTGCTTCTTTCTATCTTCGTCCAGGTTTCCTCTGATCGCGTGTTTTTCTATCGTTTCACTCCTTGTTATTTCCTTCTCACCTCGTGCTGTTCTCATCTGACCTCGCGTCATTCTATCTTTATTTCGTGCTGTAGTCATCTTGTGTATCTCGTGTCGTTCTCAGTATAGTGCATCTCGTATTGCGATCACATACCTCATGCAGTTTTAGTTTTTGTGGCCCTGAGTTTTAATGGTTTTAATCTCTTTGCAGGAGAAGAAGAAAAACAAAAAGAAGAAGGTGATCCGAGGAAGAATATTCCCCAGTGACTGGGCGGCACGTGATCCGAGGCTGGAAGGGCAGACAGGATTGTGACACGTGTGCTGAAGCCGGCTGAGAGACTGACACGTGGCCAAAAGTTCTGGGCGGGAAATGTGGAAGCCACACGCGCCCAGTGCTGCCCTCTTGCTGGCTGCTGCTTATAAAAGGAAGCCTTCATCCAACAGATGAAGATTGATCGATGTAGAAGCCTGAAGAGCAGAAAGCCCTTCGATCCAGAAAAAGAAAAGAAGAAGAAAAAGAGAAGAAGAAGAAAGAGAGTGAGAGCAGAAGAAAGAAAAGAGAGAGAGATAGTGCTCGTGAGAAGTGAGAAGAAAGAGAGAAGAAAGAGAAGTAGAAAGAAGAGGAAGAAAAGAAGAGGAGGAGAGAGTCTATTGAAGATCAGTTCAGTCTGTTCGTGGATCAAATCCAGAACGACTATGCTCATTGAGAGCTACATCTCTTGTGTTTCATTTCCAGCTCTTGTTGCTGTGATTTTTATATTTCCTTATTTTTTCTTTTGTTTCTTTGGTTAGCCTTGTTCTTTCGATTGCCCTGCTGGGGATCGGGTTCCTCCTGGTGGGTCAGGAGAAGGGAGATCTGATCTTCGGTTGCAAGTAGCTGGGAGCTACTTGTGGGTTCCTCCTGTGGATTCAGGAGAAGGGAGACTTGTCTCCGGTTCTGGGCTTGTGGCTTGCAAGTCCAGGGGTCCCTCCGGTTTGAGGAAGAGAGGTCTTCGACCTCTGGTTTGCTGGTGACTGGAAGTCACTGGTTGGGTCCCTCCTGGTCTGGAGGAAGAGAGGCCTTCGACCTCTGGTTTCCAAGTGACTGGGAGTCACTTGGGTGTCCCTCCGGTTGGGAGGAAGAGGGGAGGTTGTTCCCCTGGTCAAGCTGTGTGGCAGCAACTTTTTGCAGACTGAGTCTGCTTGTCTAGCATTGGCTAGTGAAGCCTCACTCCGGTTGGGAGTGAGGGGTGGATGTAGGTCTGGAGGACCGAACCACCTAAAAATCTATTGAGCAATGGTTTGCTTTGTATGCTTGCTTCCGCTAGATGCTTGGATAGGCGCGCTCTATGTGTTTTCTCATAAGTTTAATTGAATTTGTTTCATTCTGTGATTGCATCTAGCATCTGAGTTTTTAATTGGCCATTATTCATAGAAGGATACATTCACCCCCCTCTGTATCCGGGCCTAGCACCCCAACAAATTCTCCCACGGGATGAGCCATAAGCTGTGGGTTGTCCACCCCTCGCAGGCTAGTCCTCAGGGTGCTGCTCCAATCATCGGTGGCTTCGTCCCTCTGTCTCTTCACCCACGGAGCCTTGGTGCCCCTCGTAGGCTAGTCCTCGGGGTATCCTATCCGATGGGGTTTGCTGGGTGTCTCCGTGCGTACCGGCAGTTTAGGGGCTTACTCCACGAGTGAGTATGACCCCGATTCTCCCCTGCAACTCTTCATGTTCAGGGGAGATGCTGTCAAATTTTGGACAGACTCAGCATAACTAAAGCTATAATGAGATGCTCGTTCTGGACTCAATTGACTCAGTGCTCGAGTATGAACCTCGCACTGACTCAATGCATCATTTCCAGAGGGTCCTGGACTTAAATCAAATGATTAGTTGGTCCAAATAACTCCATAAAGGGTTTCAGAAATGCTTAAAAACAAGCTAAAGCGGCGTGGTCTTAGCCGGCGCGTCTTAATACGGCGCGGCCCCCCCCGCGCCGTATTCACTTGTGACTCATGTTTCTTCTTCTTTTCCTGGGTCAATTCCCGGCGCGCCTTTAATCGGCGCGCCCCGTGCCTTGAGCGCCGTGTTAACGGGTTTTAGGGCTGCGCCGGATTAGCGTTTCACCTACGCTTTACCGTGCCAGATTAACCCCTTTTACCTACGCTTTACCGCGCCGTGGAAGCTATCTCTCACCCCGTTTCACTTTTTTATGTCGTTCTAATCTCTCGTTCGCTCTCAGGGCAATCCTGGCCTCCCATGGTCGATATTGACTACCCTAATCAGCTGTAGATTAAGTAAGGCAAGGGCTGCTCATGCTCCAAATAACCTCTTTACCATGTTGACTATCATGTGTGTGAACACTTTGCTTTCGTCATCACCCTTGTGCTATCGTTTCCCTCTCTTCTGACGGGAATCAATGAATGTGATTAAGCATTATTTACTGTCATAATTCTGTTTCCATGCTCAGTATAGTTATCATCATCATGCCTGCATGCTTGCATAGACCCTCGGGTATATCGAATGGCGTTGACGGAAGGTCGGGTTACGCCCGATCGGAAGTTTCCGCTATGCGCGATGGTGGTCTTCGGACCTACGTCCTCCGCCACGCACCAAAGGTCTCTAATTCAATAAACCATGCCTCTCCTGCATGACAGATAGCCGCATTTCGCATGATTCCGTCATGTTAGTAACGTTGCATCCTTTATTCCGGCCTCGACAGCCCACGATCTCGACGATTAATCAAAGGTGTTCCCTCCTCGTGGGGGATGTAATTAACGCCATAACCTTTATGGTATGGCGGACTGCTGGTCCCGACCGAACCTCACTTTCGTCCGACACGGGTCAGAATGAGCGCATAATAAACTCGTCACTCACGTGACTGGCACGCCCGCGTCGTCAATCAGTCAGTTAATTACCAGTTAGTTAATTGGTTGATCGACACGTGAAATAACAAATAAGATAAAAAAGACACGCAAACAACGATACTCCGCCTAACCCAAACTATATGATGAGTTAGATGATGTTGTAGGTGCTGGAATTGGCCCGAGTGCCCTGGAATTGGCCCGAGTGCAATGGGGCACTGATCGGTGGAGAGAGGACACGTGGTTGAACCCATGAATGCAGTACTCCACAAAGTTGAAACCAAACACTATAATGCAATGTATGAAGTGTGATCACCAGGGAATTTACTTGATTCTGTTTAGGTCCCTTAGTGCAGCAAGTTAGGATCTAGAGGGGGGGGTGAATAGATCCTTTAAAAACTTGTGCGCAATTTAAAACATAAAATTGAGATGGCGAAATCTTAGATGAAACAAACAATGGAATTAAGTCAAACACTTAATATCATCTGAAGTGAAATGATAATGCCATGAAAACGTTCTATGGTGTGTGTTGAAATACTTGTTCAACCATGTGATAGACTTGTGATCAGATTTAAATGTATAGTAGCTAGTGTGCACAATGAACAACCAACCAGTGTGAAATGTGTTTAAAATGTACCTGTGAAGGGAGATAGAAGATATGGAGCAGTCGCATAATCATTCATAAAGGCACAATAATTTTAAGGTGGTTCAGGACCACACCAGGCTCCCTACGTCCACCCCTCACTCAACTGAGTGAGGCTTCATTGCTGTTAAAATAGCATGGGGATGAATTCCACCACACACAGAGCAATGCTCCACCACACATGCAGACAAATATCCGCACACACACGGGGAACAACCTCTCCACGAGGAGAACACTCCTCATGCTGTTAACACATCAAGACATAGGACAATTCCCACACGCTCTGGGTCTGAAACCCAGCAGCACACACACACACAAGACCACTCAGATAATCAGAGCCTGTGCAAACATTGCACAAATACACACACGATCAAATAGAGTATTGGAAGTTTATACAATGAAAGCAACCAAGATTGAACAATGAAAAACTGTAGCTGCGAATGCAACAAGCTCTCCTTTTTCTCGTTTCCAGCTGCTTCTCTCTTTCTCTTTTTCGATGCTCTCTGCTATCTCAGCCTTCTCACTCTCTTTCTTTCTCTCTTCTTCCTTCGATGAAGAATACTTTCTGCTCACTCTACAACCCTCAGCATCCTTTATCTCACTCTTTCTCTTTCTCTTTTTCTTTCTCTTCTTCTGGACGAGTTGGGCTTCCTTCTTCGAATTTCTGCTTGCTCTGAATGTTGCTCGCCTCACTTCTCAGAAGATGATAGCATGATATTTATATGATGTGGGTTTAATCTGAGCCTTTGATCTTGATAGATGAGAAACTGAGCCGTCCAGATCCTTAGAGGTCCGAGGTATAAGGCATCAGATCCGATGCCCAATGATTATCCTTCGACAAGGAGAACTCAAGCGAAGCTCGCGTGACCTGTAGATGGATAGGTTTCCATTTCCAGGCTTTTCTTCTTTCCCAAGTTAACTTTTGATTGGTCCATCCCAAAAGATGAATATACTTTTCTATGACCCTTTCAGAAGGGGTGCCACGAGTCTTGGGACCGTGAGCCAGTGATTGGAGCTTGGATCATGTGCCCTAGAGGCCCACCTTCGGAGTTCACACGAACCGCTCCAGGGGTCTTAACGGAAGGGGTCGACTCCTAGAGTCGACTCTCGGCAATTTCGAGGCCTTGTCTGTGCAGAACAGAACTCAACCCAAAGGGGGTCGACTCCAGGTGTCGACCCTCTGATCTCTATAGCCTTGTTTCTTTAGACGCTTAGTATAGCTATTACTGAGTTGGTTTAAGTCAACTTGTTATTGGACTAAGTTGACATGATCTTTGAGGATTATAGGATCCAGGCTTTTGGAACGCCATAAGTCGACTTGCCCTTGGACTTGAGTCTACTTTTTCTTGAATTGGGCAAGGCTCTGGGCTTCTGGAAGTCAGTAAGTCGACTTGGTGTTCAGGCCAAGTCGACTTGGTCTTGAACACTGGAGGATTTCAGGTCTCTAGAATATATTGTGAGTTGACTTGATGACGATATCAAGTCGACTTGCTCTTTTAATTTTTGTAGATTTAAAACTTTGATGTGCTGTGGGTCGACTTGGTGTTCAGCCCAAGTCGACTTGCTCTATTAAGCTTTGCTGCTATAACTGCAGGTGTTGCTTGGACTTTGCTGGCTTGCCTCTGCTTTTGCTTGCACTGCAGTTGTTAATTTTGTTGACCTTGGTTGCTGGATTACTGAGTTGATGTTGCTATTGATGCTTGCTAGCCTTGCTCTGTGGACTTGTGGCGTTGACCTTGCTTGGCATCTACTACTGAACAAATTTGAATATCAATCGACTAGGGGCTCTTGGCTTCTGCTGAAATTTGTCGACTGAAGTTAATGTCATCGACTGAATTTTACCAAGTCGACTGATTTTTTCTTCTTGTCTGCCCATCTTTAATGCATCAAATTAGAGGACTCCAATATTTTCAAGGCAAATCCAATGACCCTTGTTGACTTCATTAAAGCTTGTTTTCACGCAATTTAGCATCTTAGGCTTCTCATACTTGAAAGTCTTCAATAAGCTTCTGCATTTCAGCAAGCTTGGCTTCAACTGACTGGGAGCTTGAATATCTGTTGACTTGATTTACTGACCAAGTCGACATGAGACATTTCATACTGTTAGCCTTTGCTAAAGTTGATATAATTTGTTCTAAACTCGATTGAACTGAACTTCTGTTGGACTGAGCTTGTGCTGGAGTAAACTTATAGTAGACTGAACTTCAGACACTGTTGACATCATCAAGTCCACATTAGACTCATCAATGAGTCATAGTTAGACATTATCCAAACCAAAGATACAACAATCTTCCCCTTTTGGATGATGGAAACTATGAGTCATTGGTTTGATTTAAAATAAAATCAACGTTCAAGTTAAGTGACCAACATACATGATCAACAAACATGATTCCTTATTATCAATTGAGCAGCAAGCATGATTCAAACATGATTCAATGTTTTTCTAGCAAAATATTCATGATTAGCATGATTGAAAACATACATGATTAGCATGATTCCACTCCACCTTATCAATGACTCCACCATTAGCATGATTCCACTCCACCTTATCAATGACTCCACCTTTTCTCTCCCTTTGACATCATCAAAAACATGGAAAGACAGGCAAAGTAGGAAAGGTGCAAGATTTAAAAGACCTGTGGAGTTCCAGGTTGAATAGCTGAGGAAGAAGTTTGAGCTTGATCTGAACAATATGATTCTTTATTTTTGATTTTCTTTGATATTCAGATTTTTAATTTTCTTTTGAAATGTACGAACCTCGATGCACATGTGGAATGATACCAATTGGTCAGTGTGACACATTAGACACCATGCAGGCATGCAGATGATATGGGTGTGCAAAAATCATGGTAATGACCATTTCAGTCAACCAAATAAGATGGTTTGGTCGACCGGACCCAATTATGACAGTCTTGCAAAAAAATCCCAAATCAGATATCTATATGAAAAGTGCAAATGAGTCAAACAACAAGGATGCTCATGTTTAACACCAAAGAGAGTGTACAATTGTTTAGGAGAAAACATACAACAACCTATGTGATGCGGGACGGACACGGGGACCGACTCTAAGTGATATGGACCTCGGACTCTAAATGCATACACGACCAGCAACATACGATGGGAGAGACATTAGGCCCGACACTATAAGCTCCTATGGGCTATACGTCAATAACAGAAATGCAAGCTCACTCATCGTCCCAAGCGAGGGAAACGCGGATCGTGCACGGTTGAGGAACCGGCAGAGTTAAGGGTAGTCCGACTCACTTCCGTGCTCGGATCGAGCCACGGGATGGGTCACTCTCTTACTCACAGCAGTGACATGGACTCACGGGCTAGAATCCTACGCTCTCACAGCGGCATATGACCATATACTAGCTAAGCAAAGTAATGCTAAGAAGTTACGATCGTACCTCCACGCACCCGGCGTGGGGAAGACAACTCCGGCCAAAACTGGACTCCCGGTTAACAAAGTTTTACTGTGGTACAACAATTTGACCCACTCCACGCAGGGAGGTAAAAGGTCACATGTGGGGCCCGGGAGTCACGCGAATTGGGTTGATGGGCAGCATCTTGATGTCGCTCCGTCGGTGTCGAAACCCGCGTTTAGTGCTGTCCGGACAGTGCGATCTATGGGTTCGTGGGGCCCACGGACTGCTCTGTCCTCCGGGTCTGATGAGGCGGGTCCCGCTATGATGGAGACCCCTGGTGGCACGCCTCCCTGGAAGGCGGTCGGGCGGGAAGGCCGGTCGGAGGCCGATCGGCTCCGATCTCCAAGCTTTGGAGTTGTTGCCCACGGACTGGTTGCTTCTGTTTTGCAGTGCGCAATCTGGCGAGATCGGCTGCTGCGATCAATCCTGACGTCGAATCGACGCATAGAAGGTATCGTTAGAAAGCTCTTTCGAAGTAGTTCGATCTAGGGTCAGAGAGACAAATTGGATCTGCACGGATCTGGCCTTAGTCGATTTTTGAAGTTGCTGTTGGACAGGGTCTGAAATCTCAGGGCAGCAGTGAAGTTTCCTGAGAATAGCCGTTGACCGTGGGGTAGACCTCAGATTCAGACCACGAGCTCTTCATGAAAATTGTAGAGGGGAGAGAGAGGAAAACGGAAATAACTCTTAGGATCAATTTGGTGGAGATTTGGATGGGGAAAGCTATTTTAAACTGGCGGGTGGTCGGATCTGGACAAGAGCAGATAGAACTGAAAGGGATCTGAAAATGATTTTTAGAAAATAGGTGGAGGCCTGTGGAAATTCCACGAAAATGTTTGGATGGTAAGGATGGTGGGTAGAACCTCCAGTAAATTTTAGGGTTCTAGTAAAAATCAAAAGGGGGTTCGGAGATGTGAAACTCAGGGTGGCTGTGGATCTTGACTGAAAATAGGCAGATCTGGAAGGAAAAGATGGACGAAAATGAAAAAATGGAAATCGGAAACTAGAGGCCAAACCATTTTTTTTGGGACGTGGGGGGAACCTATGGAACTCACTCTGAAAGTTTGAGCTCAAGAAGAGTCCGTGGCTGGGAGCAGAAATTCATGGAAGGGGGATTTATCCTGGATGGACAGAACTCCGACGAACACGACGGTGGTGCGATGGCGGCACGGTGGCGGCGACGGCGACGACGACGATCTCCGGAACTGATAGAGGAGGCTTCACACCTCAGAATCACAGCCTTCCCAGCTACTGAAGGGGGAGAGAGGAGAGAGAGAAGGGGGCGGCCCTTGCTTGCTCCAACAAATTTCTGAATTTCATATGCATTAATTCCACTAAAAATGAAAATACAAGTCTCTTATAGAAAATACAAAAAGACTAGTTCTATCCCTAGATCTAGGATTGGTGGTGGGTAAAAGAGGGAGTTTACAATTTATTTCTCCCATGTGGTTTGGAACAAATAAAATAAGATTTCGATCCTAATAAACTATATTATACATGGGGCACCCCCTTGACTTATGTGTTCCAAATTTTGAATTTTGTTACCCTTTGTCCCCCCTTGGTCCAACCCTTATAGAAGCCCACCTTGGAGGGTTGACTGACCCCACATGGGCCCAAGAGATGAGGTGGATCAATGGGAGAAGGGATAGGGGGCCAGCGGGACCCAAGTGGTCCCAAATTATAAATAAACCCCTATTACAATCTGAATTACATCCGAATAAAACCAAATAAACACACATTACACACAAATAAAATCCCTATACTACTATAAATATGGGGACTCAGAGCGGAGACTTCAGACTGTCTCCGAGCTAGATGGAAGCCGATGTAGCTTGAGTGGTGCTCCGCATACGGTACCGACGGCTCGTCGGTTCGTGCCTCTCGATCGCTCTGGTGTCCGCACCAATTCTCCCCGGGTGGGAGAAACTCGACCCTGTCGAGTAAAGGTCTGCATCGCTCTGGTAGCGCTCCAGTAGATCCGGATCTAGCCTCTGCAACTCTCCATGGGTGATCCAAGTATCCTCGGTGGCGGGTCGCCCTCTCCATCGCACTAGGTAGTGCGGGTAGGATCCACTCCTGGTAACAGTCACCTGCTCATCCAGTATATGATATATATGCTCTCGCTGCCGTGGAAATGGGGCTGGTGGTGGACACTCAGGTGTGGGATCACTCTCAATGGGAGGAGATGGCTCGAAAGGCTCACTAGGGATCACCGCTGGGTCCCTATATGCAACTAGATCCGACACATTGAAAGTTGAGCTTATACCATATTCCTCGGGCAGGTCCACAACATACGCATTGGATCTAACGCGTTTCAACACTCTAAATGGACCGGCTCCGCGAGCTTGCAATTTCTTTACTGTTCCAGAGGGAAACCGTTCAGGTCTTACCCTAATCATGACATATTCACCCTCTTGGAACTCACAATGGTGTCTATGGGTATCGGCTAGCTACTTATACAGTGCATTGCCGGCCTTAATGTGACGACGGACGTCGTCATGCAGACTCCTAACATGCTTAGCAAAAAGAAAAACACATGGATGCACACACGACCCTAAAAAACCCTACAGTTAGTCCGACCCAATCATATGCAAGGTGGTCCAGGACATCCGAATGTGTGCCATGCATGCATTTGACGTAACCAGAGGTTGACGTCATGGGGAACTCCTAGACATCCTACAATGCACCACTCATGAAAATTAGGCTTGGATGTGGGAAGTCCGGGAGATTCGGGTGGTTTAGGTGGGCCGGGGAAACCGAAGTCATCATTACCCCCAAATGATGGTTCGAACCTATTGCTATGTGGTGGTTGCTTGGCCCGAGTGGAAAAGGTGTGATAGTGAACTCCGCGGAAGAAGTAGAGTGAATATGATAGCTCGGGAGGTTCACTTGTGAAGGGGTCAAAAGGGTCAAAGAAGGTATAACCCCATGAGATGGGTTCCCACAAGTCACGATCCCAATTGTGAAATTCTTGAAGGTGTGGGTGGTCACCTTCATCCGTCATGGTGAATGGGACGGTGGTCATGTGAAAAAAAATAAGATTCCTCCCTTGGGCAAGAGGGAATGAAGTCAGGCTCGGCCGATAGAGGGAGGAATAAGAGAACCTCCGTGGTGACACAACCCACGGTGCACACGGAGGTAATGGACCCTAAGGTCGGATGAGTGAAGCTACGACTAGTGGGTTGGTCGAAGCCTCGGGCCAATAAGTGCGTCAACGTCCATTGCTAGTGTAAACCCATAATAAGGTCACCCAAGGCATCAACATGGTGACTAGACCAGAATGTCGTGTGGTAGGAGTTGGCGGGCACTAGAGGTAAGGTGGGGTCCATTGATGGATATGGAGGTGGGACCAAGCCATCCTTGAGCCAACTAAGAAGTGGCTCGGCTATAAAAAGCGTACCCGTCAGAAACATGGGTGGCTCGGGCTTTAGTGGCTCCAAACAAGATGGTTCCGAATAACGTTCGGAAGTAGAGGGTGGTAAAGGAGCACTCACGGGTGGGGAAGAGGGGCCCTCCATGATGAGGAGAGGACTTTGGGAGGGAACCGTAGATGGTGCCGGCTTAGGACTACCGGCTGTTACCTCCTTGTACTCGGGCAAGAGTCCGTCAATCTGAGTGCACATCCTATCCAACCCATCCGAAATGGCTTTGAAGAGTTTGGCAACAGTGGGGTTTGGATTAGGGATATTATGATGGACTTGCCCCTCGGGTCTCGGCCTGACGGTGGACCTAGGCTCGACTACAAGCGGGGCTTCTTGCCTCCGACTAAGACCCACTTGGTTGGAAGAGATTGGGTGGGGTCGGTTGGAGGTGACTATTCTGGGTAGGTAGACCCTTCTAAGCTCTCTCTTCATGTCCCACCATGACTCGATGAGCCATTGCCTCCTAACCTCTCTCAAGCGCTCAATGTGGTCCCACTTTTCGACGGCCTCGTGTAGAAGCCTCTCCTTGATGAAATAGAATTGACCGGCTTCGGACATGGTATAACAATCAAAGTATGTGTCCATGGCGGCCTCCCAATTGAGGTAGTCACCCGGGTCATTGGAGGCATAAAAATTCGAGGCTTCGGGCCTACGGAAGTGGAGAGGGTGGTTGCCAAGCCCATGGGTGTGCCAACGGTCATATTGCCTGGGCGATCGAGATTCCATTGGAAATGGGGAACTACAAGACGGACATGCTGACACTTGGACAAGACACTAGACACGACTATGCAAGGTTTGAATGCACTAACTAATGCACACTAAGGACCCTAGACTTAAACTAAGATCCGGTACGTTGGCGGAGTTACAGGATCCGAAGATCCTCTCGCGCAAGTGTGCGGTCTTCCCGATAAGCGTAGCCTAACATTCGGACAACACCTTTTAATATACCAAATAAAGGTATGCGATGCAACCTTGGGCCGACTTAAACTTAGACTCGACTTAAATGACTCTTTTTTTTGTATTTTTGTGGACTTAGACACAAAGACTACATAAGACTCAACTCGCTCTGATACTAAACTGATGCGGGACGGACACAGGGACCGACTCTAAGTGATATGGACCTCGGACTCTAAATGCATACACGACTAGCAACATACGATGGGAGAGACATTAGGCCCGACACTATGAGCTCTTATGGGCTATACGTCGCTAACAGAAATGCAAGCTCACTCATCGTCCCAAGCGAGGGAAACGTGGATCGTGCACGGTTGAGGAACTGGCAGAGTTAAGGGTAGTCCGACTCACTTCCGTGCTCGGATCGAGCCACGGGACGGGTCACTCTCTTACTCACAGCGGTGACATATACTCACGGGCTAGAATCCTACGCTCTCACAGTGGCATATGACCATATACTAGCTAAGCAAAGTAATGCCAAGAAGTTACGATCGTACCTCCACGCACCCGGCGTGGGGAAGACAACCCCGACCAAAATTAGACTCCCGGTTAACAAAGTTTTACTGTGGTACAACAATTTGACCCACTCCACGTAGGGTGGTAAAAGTTCACATGTGGGGCCCGGGAGTCACGTGAATTGGGTTGACGGGCAGCATCTTGATGTCACTCCGTCGGTGCCGAAACCCGCGTTTAGTGCTATCCGGACGGCGCGATCTACGGGTTCGTGGGGCCCACGGACCGCTCTATCCTCCGGGTCTGATGGGGCGGGTCCCGCTGTGATGGAGACCCCTGGTGGCGCGCCTCCCTGGAAGGCGGTCGGGCGGGAACGCCGGTCGGAGACCGATCGGCTCCGATCTCCAAGCTTTGGAGTTGCTACCCACGGACTGGTTGCTTCTATTTTGCAGTGCGTGATCCGACGAGATCGGCTGCTGCGATCAATCCTGACGTTGGATCGACGCACAGAAGGTATCGTTGGAAATCTCTTTCAAAGTAGTTCGATTTAGGACTAGAGAGACAAATTGGATCTGCACGGATCTGGCCTTAGTCGATTTTTGAAGTTACTGTTGGACAGGGTCTGAAATCTCAGGGCAGCAGTAAAGTTTCCTGAGAACTGCCGTTGACCGCAAGGTGGACCTCAGATTCAGACCTCGAGCTCTTCATGAAAATTGTAGAGGGGAGAGAGAGGAAAATGAAAATAACTCTTATGATCGATTCGGTGGAGATTTGGATGGGGAAAGCTATTTTAAACTGGCGGGTGGTCGGATCTGGACAGGAGCAGACAGAACTGAAGAGGATCTGAAAATAATTTTTAGAAAATATGTGGAGGCTGTGGAAATTCCACGAAAGTTCTTGGGTGGTAAGAATGGTGGGTAGAACCTCCAGTAATTTTGAGGGTTCCAGTAAAAATCAAAAGGGGGTCCGGAGTTGAGAAACTCAGGGTTGCTGTGGATCTTGACTGAAAATAGGCAGATCTGGAAAGAAAAAATGGACGAAAATGGAAAAATGGAAATCGGAAACTAGAGGCCAAACCAATTTTTCTGGGATGTGGGGGGAACCTCTGGAACTCACTCTGAAAGTTTGAGCTCAAGAAGAGTCCGTGGCTGGGAGCAGAAGTTCGTGGAAGGGGGATCTATCTTGGATGGACAGAACTCCGACGAACACGACGGTGGTGCGATGGCGGCACGGTGGCGGCGACGGCGACGACGACGATCTCCGGAACTGATAGAGGATGCTTCACACCTCAGAATCACAGCCTTCCCAGCTACTGAAGGGGGAGAGAGGAGAGAGAGAAGGGGGCGACCCTTACTTGCTCCAACAAATTTCTGAATTTCATATGCATTAATTCCACTCAAAATGAAAATACAAGTCTCTTATAGAAAATACAAAAAGGCTAGTTCTATCCCTAGATCTAGGATTGGTGGGGGGTAAAAGAGGGAGTTTACAATTTATTTCTCCCATGTGGTTTGGAACAAATAAAATAAGATTTCAATCCTAATAAACTATATTATACATGGGGCACCCCCTTGACTTATGTGTTCCAAATTTTGAATTTTGTTACCCTTTGTCCCCCCTTGGTCCAACCCTTCTAGAAGCCCACCTTGGAGGGTTGACTGACCCCACATGGGCCCAAGAGATGAGGTGGATCAATGGGAGAAGGGATGGGGGGCCAGCGGGACCCAAGTGGTCCCAAATTATAAATAAACCCCTATTACAATCTGAATTACATCCGAATAAAACCAAATAAACACACATTACACATAAATAAAATCCCCATAAATACTATAAATATGAGGACTCAGAGCGAAGACTCCAGACTGTCTCCGAGCCAGATGGAAGCCGATGTAGCTTGAGTGGTGCTCCGCATACGGTACCGACGGCTCGCCTGTTCGTGCCTCTCGATCGCTCTGGTGTCCGCACCACTATGCAACCAATCAAATTTTCAGAATACATATTAAATCAAGTTTCCTTTTGTGTAAGTGAATAAATGTGAGAGTGAATCTTAGCCATATGGATATTTTGATTTTCAGTTCAACACAAAGGAAGACTATTCAGACTGCACATCAATTTCAGATTTCAGCGTATTGGTCCAGGCTACGTTCTGCCCCATTTAGCTTGTTCATTTTTTCTAGTTTGTTGAATTATTCACAGAAGGAATATGAGTTTTTTTGAATCAGAGTGATCAGGTTTAGTCTATTCCTTTTTACGCGAGGAGGCACATGGATCACATGCCAGACTCCCCTGTTGCTTAGAGTATTAACCATTTTCACTTCATTCTGAACATACATACCTCAGTATAACACCTTTCAATATGAGCCATATCACGTCTCTGGTGATATGCATCCAATCTACTTCGTGAGATTGAGCATTACTCTGCCTTTAATTTTATTTTCATTTCATTTCAAAACTTTTCTTTTATATGAGGGAGGCAACTTTTTCCTCAACTATCTTTTCAAAATCCATACAGTAAGATTAGTTTCTCTAGAGTATAAAGAAGAAAATCTTATATCCTTATATTTAACACTCATTTTCACATTTAGGTGCAAGACAGTGTGCGGATTTGATTTAACATGTATACCAGTAATTTAAATGAAAACATGGTTGTACAGCTCCCCCTGAATGAATGCACTTTATTCAAAGATTCCTCCCCTGAGTGTGTGACATGAGACACACCAGTTATGACTCAAATGCAGCATTATATAACAAGAAAGCAAATGGTCATAGAAAAATTTCAAGGATGGGGGTTGAATAGCATATACTGACATACAATCACACAATGTAAAAATGCAATATGCATTACACACATCTAGACATGCACACATAAAACTATGTATCTCGTGCAACATGAGTGCAAGGTGCAAAAGTTCAGTTTACACTTGTAACACAATATGCTCAGATGTTCTATATTGATCTAAATCATGAACTATAATGCTGTCCTAAATTGAATGACTAAGATGCACTGATGAGTCAGTGATTTGATTTTGTTGGTGCATGATTGAAATAGATTTGGTTGAGTCTTCCCCTCAATAGATGACATATAAGGTTGTTAGTAAGAAAGAACTATAGAAATCATGCGCATGAGGATATTGAGATCATAGTTTAATTTGGAGATGAAGATTTAGGAAATTCACACAGAATATCAAATTTAGCACCACTAGTACAAACATTTTTTTTGGGTGATGAGGAACCTGGTGAACCAAAAAACCCCGGGTCACGCACCCCTCGAGGATTGAGCACGTGACCAGGTAAAACCCCCCCGAAGTGAATCGAACTTGGGACCTCCTACTTCTTTGACAGGGGTCTTCTACCATTCGACCCACCCCGAGTCCTCTAGTACAGACATTTATGATGACTCCAAATAAGACTAGAAGCAAACTCTCCCTGAAAACATGCAAGTCTCGGATTGACCTGAAACAAAGATGATTAAAGCACTGAATAATGATTGGGAGGTTCTGAAATCAAGATCAGGTTGATAACCCTGATGGGCAAGTTGGCGAGGGTCGACCCTTTCTTGGAGGGGGTCAACCTCTTTTGAAAACAGTTCTGTTTTGCCCTGAAAGCTGAGGAGCACATGGATAAAAGCCACAGAACATTTGATTAATTTCAGACCATTGATCTAAAAGAAACTTTGCACACAGAACATGGAACCACAGAACAACATCATCAATACCAACTGAAAAAAAATGAAACAGCATCAAATTCAAATCATTTAGCTAGCAACTCCCCCTTAATAAGTGCATGAATTTCAGAAAACTCAGTGAAGGTTTTCAAAGAAAGGTATGCAGCTTATGACCTATATGAACACTTGACTCATGGTACCAGGTGGAGAACTTGATTTGAAAATCCTCTCACGCAGAGTGATAGTTTCCAGACAGGCTTAACCTACCCTTCTTCGTATCACCATTTGATATACCATGTAGTCATGACATGATACCATCATCAAAAATTTTAGTGCATTCTCATATGAAAATAGATTCTTCAAATTTGTGCATGACAATATATGAGAACATATGCAAACTTAATGTATGCAGTGAAATCTAACTTGAAAAATTTTGAACTCCCCCTCAACAACATGCTACATGCACTAGAGCATATGAAATACAATGCAGATGCATGCAAACTCATTTTCTTAAGCTAAACAGATTTTTCATGATCTTCAGAGATAAATTTTCAGTTAAAGCAAATTTTAGTTATTCAAAGAGAGCTTAGAATTTTATTTTCAAACATGTGCCTTGAGCAGCTATTATTTTCCAAACTTTTCACTTGGCCTCAAGGCTTCTCTGCAATCAAAGTTCTCATTTAGAAGATTTGGGTACCCAAGTCTTCTTGGGTCCTAGATGGTTAGATTGAGCTTTGTCAAACATTTTCAATCTTTTCTTAGCATTCAAATCATCAATTTCCATCCAAAAATACTTGTGCATTTTATGACCATTTTCGCCACAATAGTTACAACACATAGAAAACTTCACATTCTTCTTATACCCAAAATTGATGGACTTTTGTGCATAAGCATAGAATCTATCATTTTTCATTTGAAAACAGACTTCCATTTCATGACCATATCTGTAGCAACCCTAATAAATGAATAATTGAAATGAATTAAAACATATATATTACAGAAGTAATATATATATAAAAGGAATAGGGTTAATTGGACGAAATAAAACAAATTAAAAATAACGCCTCTTATTAAGGCGTTAATTTATAAAGAAACGCCTCTATCCATGGCGTGAATAAAGAAAGGACGCCCACACCTACGGTCGTCAGTTCTCACGCGACCAAATGGGTAAGTAAAAGAAACGCCTCTATCTTGGGCGTGTTTTAAAACACGAAACGCCCTTTGTCAAGGCGCTTTTTAAGAAACGCCCTAAAGTAAGGCGTCAATTAAAGAATAGACGCCCTGACCAAAGTCGTTAATTCAGTTCGAGAACCGATCGAACCCAGAACTTATCCAAGGAAAGATTAACCTAATCTAGTAAGTGTCTATTAGAGTAAGGACTCTATTAAGGATATGTTACCCTCAATCAAACACTACTCTTGTTAGGACTTCAAAATCCTATAAATAACATGTTCGATCGAACCCTAAAACCCATTTGATCGAACGTCTGCTGCTAGGTACGTGAAGAACAAACTATTCCTTTGATCTCTGCTTTGCCTACACGAAGAACTAATGATTCTTCACTCTCTTTTCTTCTTACAGGTTGAGGAAGCCTAGACATCGTGAAGAACAAGGGTAAGTTCTTCTAAACTTCCATCTTCAGCCAAGCTTATGAAGAAATTTCTAATATCTCTTCATATTCCTCTGTAGGAAAACTCTAGGGATCGACCAAAGAACAAAGGTTCTCTGCCTACTGCTGATTCAGTTTATCCTTATCAACGTCTTCACGTGTCTGTCACCTTCAAATCCATTGTTAAGGTAGGATTTTCTCAAGTTATTGTAGCCCAAATAAGAATTAATGCAAGATATCTATACATACGTATATGAGCATGGCATGCATACTGTTTATAAGGTTTTATTACGTTTTCTGCAAAATTTTGAAAGAAACGCCCTTGATTAGGGCGCTAATTTAAAAGAAACGACCATGCTAGTGGTCGTCAATTTAATATTTGACGCCCTCTACGCAGGCGTTAATTTCATAAGAATCGCATGTGATTAATAATTGATCCTGTTTAAAAATTACAATACATATGAAATATTGATTTTTAATATCTTGCATGACTCTGTGAATTCCTGTTAAATTTTACTGCCATGACATGTCTCCTGTCTCTCGAAATATTATTTATTAAAATATCGTAAATCCCTTGAAATTCACGACTTGGACAAAGTCGTTTTCCATATTCTAACGCCCCAGTACAAGGCGTGAATCTGAAAAGAAACGCCCCTTCCTAGGGCGTGTATCTGTTAAAATCCTGAAATTCACATATTCTGTAAAATGGAATTAGAAAGTAACGCCCCTTCCAAGGGCGCGTTTTTGATAAATTTCTGAGAATAATTATATCCTGTCGAATATGTAAATGATGAGACGCCTGCCTCTGCAGTCGTCAACTTTGAAGAAACGCCCCGAGGAAAGGCGTGTTTTTGATAAATTAATGAAATAATGGAAATTCTGCAAATTGGCAATATATGTAAACGCCCTTCTGTTAGGCGTTAATTATTCAATACACGACTTTACTTAAGTCGTTATTTTACTGTAAACTGATTTTATCCTGATTCTATTACCGATGGTTTCATATTATACATATATATATATATATATATCGGCACTATTCTCCACTCCGTGAGTATAGTCCCACGTTTCATGTTGATTTATCGATCACACTCAACTCTCATTGACATACAAGCTCTCCATTGGACATTCCGTTCCTTTGGACTAGCGAGTTAGTCATAGAGACCTCCGTAAGACTCCTCGTAGCCTTGGATTCCCTCAAGGCCGACTGAGCTGGTTGTACCCTAAAAACCCGTTACACGATCCTTGCCATGTCAATTTAAAAGAAACATGGTATACCGGCCCTTATGATTATACAAAGAGTATATCATAAGAAATTCTTGATGGGATGATGATATCATGCCATATCGTGTCATTCTTGTAAACCCCAATTCTATGATAAGAATGAGGGTATCTTGCTTGATCTTATGTTCATGTGGACTTCAATTCTATATAAAGAATGTCCATATTGATTTGTCATGGTACCTAAGTTAAGGGAACCATATTCTACCTAGTTTTATCGACATCGTGATTATACCGTTATTATCGCCATTCTATGTCCTTTGTCATATTTTGGACTCTATTCTATCAAAGTTGTCATACGTGTCTACAAGCTTGATTATTGAAATTCTATGTTGGCTATATAAACGAGAGTGGATGTCAAAACACATGATAAATGCCTGCGCATATAGGGCCCGATCGGGTCCTGGGAGGAGCACCCGAAAGTACTTGTGCCCATGGGAGTTAAAATGATAAGGTATCTGGCATTATACCGAGTACTTGACTTGCTTGATTGGACATTCCACACACATCTTGTACTTGAATCGTACTTGACTTTACATGAAATGCGTGGCCCGAAAAAAAAGGTAATTTACTTGCTTGATACATGATAGCCAAAGTTCTTGACATGACTTGTTAAACGTGCTTGCTTGAATACCTTGAATATACTTGTCATCTTGTTGGAAGTTCATGATTAAGTTCATCTTATTTCTTGATATTACATTCTCTCTATCTTGTCGTTTTATGCGAGCATGCATAGCTTTATTGCATTCATGAAAATGTAATTACTTAAACCCCTCGCTAGTACTTGAGATATAATTTCCTACTGAGCGTTCGCTCATTCCGTTTGTCCCTTTCTACTTTTCAGGTAAGTCCGACGACGATGGAAGTCAATCGGATGGGAATGGTCAAGAGTGAAAGTGATAGAGCTTCTACAAGTGTCGTCTAGTCTTTTCTATAGTTTCTTGAGTCAAATATGTATTCTTTTCCTTTTTATTAAACAGAGTATTGGATTTGTAATAGTCTATCCATTATGAAATAAAGGATTGGGTTATCTTGCTATTTTGCGCATCTCTGTCTTTGTGTCGAATACACGACCACTCTGATTGACATGATTGATATAGACACGTCGCGCATCTCCGGGTATCTTCCGCGCTCGGGGCGTGACAGTCTTTGTGGTATCAGAGCCTAAGGTATTCAATTCCTAGGAAACCCAAGTCCAAGGATAGGTTTCAAAACCTTTAACCAAGTGAGAGTGGGTAGAACCAAGGGTTAAATGATCAATGAGTCCTTTATAAGATCATAGTGATATAATACTAACGTAGCTATCGTAATTGTAGGATAATGGCTGCCGAACGTGCTCAATGGCGCAACATGCAGCGTACCCTTCAAGGGATGACCCAAGTGCTACAACAGGTAGCACAAGGTGGTGCTCCACGAGCTGGAAGCTTACACCAAGCATTCAAGAATATGAATCCCCCGAAGTTCATGGGATCGACCGATCCAGACGATGCCGAGCATTGGGTTCGGGAGATTGAACGTATATTCCGTGTTATGCAATGCACGGATCAGGACAAAGTCTTATTAGCTACTTTCCAGTTAGAAAAGGATGCTAGATGCTGGTGGGAGTCGATTGAAGCTACTATTGACCCAACTCAAGTTACATGGGGTGAATTCGTTGAATATTTCAACGCCAAATATTTCTCTGATAGGGTCTAGGAAAAGAAGGCCGCCGAATTTGCCACATTAAAGCAAAGATCTTTATCGGTGGCTGATTATGAAGCACAGTTCTCTAGACTGTCTAGATATGCTAAGCATTTGATTAGCACGGAAAAGATGAAAGCTCGTAGATTTCTTAATGGGCTTAGGCCTCACTACATTACTCAATTGGCGCCTATGGATATTCAAGTTTATACTGAAATGGTGCGCCGAGCTCAGTTGCTTGAAGATGCCACGGAATTATCTGATAGGATCTGTGGGAAAGACAAAAAGGAGCAAGTCACAAGTTCGGGTTCTTTTAAACCCAACTTTAAGAAGAGGCCCAATAATGGAGGTTCTTCCTCTCAAGATCAGAAGTACAAGAAATCCAAGCCTTTCTCTATCACCACTACCCCTTCAAACGTAGTATGCAAGCATTGTGACAAGGCTGGTCACAAAACAGAAGAATGCTGGAGGAAACTAGGAGCATGTCTCCGTTGTGGGAGTCGTGAACATCGGATTCCCGATTGTCCATTAATGAATGACCAAGCCGGTGAGGGTAAACGTCCAGTGACAAAGAATGCTCGTCTTCATGCAATCCAAGGGACCGAACCAGGAGAAGAAGGCGGATTGGTGGAAGGTACATTAAAAATTTGTTCTAAATATGCACATGTTTTATTTGATACGGGTGCATCGCATTCCATTATTTCCAAGAAGTTTGCTGACCCATTACCTCTAGAACCAGAATGGATGAAGATAATATTGTCTACTCCTCTCGGAAACGAGACGGATATCACACATCATTACCAAAATTGTGAGGTATTGGTTCGAGGAAAGAATTTTCCTATTGATCTTATCTGCTTAGATCTAAAAGAATATGATGTTATACTAGGGGCAGATTGGTTATCCAAATACCAGGCAACGGTTGATTGCCGTGATAGCAAGATTGTTTTCAAGGAATTTCCGGAACTGACTTATACTAGTCCTAAGAGTCGAAGCAAATCCCCTCTTATCTCGGCTCTTCGAGCAAGCAAGCTCGTCAAGAAAGGATGTGTATCCTTCCTTGCTTTTGTCACTATTAAAGAAGCTAAAGAAACCAAGATAGAGGACATTCAGGTAGTGCGAGAATTTCCAGACGTATTTCCGGAAGAATTGCCGGGATTACCCCCTCAAAGAGAAGTGGCCTTCACCATTGACTTAGTCCCTGGTGCCGGTCCTGTTTCCAAGGCACCATATAGAATGTCCCCTGCTGAACTCAAGGAGTTGAAGGAGCAGTTGATGGAACTAATCCGAAAAGGGTTTATTAGACCAAGTACTTCCCCGTGGGGAGCACCAGTCTTATTTGTAAAGAAGAAGGATGGATCCATGAGATTGTGTATCGACTATCGACAGTTGAATCATCTTACTATCAAGAACAAGTATCCACTGCCGAGAATCGATGAGTTATTTGATCAGATTTCAGGATCTAAATATTTCTCCAAGATTGATCTCAGGTCGGGATATCATCAATTAAGAATCAAGGACGATGACATTCACAAGACTGCATTCAGAAGCAGGTATGGCCATTACGAATTTGTTGTTATGCCTTTTGGACTAACAAATGCCCCTGCTGCCTTTATGCAGTTAATGAATAGCATATTCAGGCCTTACTTGGATCAATTCATAGTAGTCTTCATTGATGATATATTGATATATTCTAAGACTAAGGAAGAACATGAAGAGCATTTGAGGATTGCATTGCAAGTCTTGAGGACAAATCAATTATATGCTAAACTCAGCAAATGCGAGTTCTGGCTTGAAGAAGTGGCTTTTCTCGGACATGTCATATCCAAGGACGGTTTATCTGTGGATCCGTCAAAAGTTGAAGCTGTGAGAAACTGGGAGAGACCCACTAATGCAAGCGAGATCAGAAGTTTCTTAGGTCTTGCAGGCTATTATCGGCGATTTATCAAAGATTTCTCTAAGATCGCCGTACCACTTACAAGATTAACTCGTAAGGAGATCCGATATGAATGGAGTGAGGAATGTGAAAGCAGTTTTCAAACTCTCAAGGATCATCTCACCACAGCTCCGGTCTTAGCCCTACCAATTGAAGGAGAGAAATTCGAGGTCTACACTGATGCTTCTGGCATTGGCCTCGGATGTGTTCTAATGCAACAAGGGAAGGTCATAGCATACTCTTCTCGTCAACTGAAGAAGCATGAGGAGAATTACCCCGTCCATGACTTGGAACTGGCCGCGGTAGTATTTGCCCTAAAGATATGGAGACACTATCTCTATGGGGTACAGTTTACTGTATACTCCGATCACAAAAGTCTCAAATATCTATTTTCACAAAAGGAGCTGAACATGAGACAAAGACGTTGGCTAGAATATCTCAAGGACTTCGACTTCAGTATACAATACCATCCCGGAAAGGGTAATTATGTGGCTGATGCCCTTAGTCGAAAGCCGAGAGCAAGGATAGCAAATTGTATGATACAAGAATGGAGGTTACTTGAACAATTCTCCGAGCTCAATATAAGCTTAGACACGGAATCCAAATTTGTCACACTATCCCATGTAAGCATACAGTCAGATTTGTTATCTGAGATACAAACACTTCAGGATGATGATCCTATGTTAGTAGAAATCAAAGGCAGATTAGAAGGACAATCTGATTTTCAACTAACTTCTGATGGAAGATTATCGTTCAAAGATAGAACTTGTGTACCCGATTGTCCGGAATTAAAGAAGAAGATCTTAGATGAAGCTCACAGATCAAGATACACTATTCATCCTGGATCAACTAAAATGTACCAAGATGTAAAGAGGAACTTTTGGTGGCCCAATATGAAAAGAGAAATAGCGGACTATGTATCACGCTGTCTCACATGCCAACAGGTCAAGGCGGAACACCAAAAGCCTGCGGGAAAACTACATCCTCTAGATATTCCTAAGTGGAAATGGGAGGATATTGGTATGGACTTCATCATGGGTTTGTCTAAATCTAAAGGAGGACATGATGGAATCTGGGTTATCATTGACCGATTGACTAAATCGGCACATTTCTTGCCAATCAAAAGCCGATGGTCAATTGATGTGCTAGCTGCACTATACATTAAAGAAATAGTCAGGATACATGGAATTCCTGTCTCAATCGTGTCTGATAGAGATCCCCGTTTTACTTCTCATTTTTGGAAGGGATTACAACATTCGTTGGGGACAAGGCTCAACTTTAGTACTGCTTTTCACCCACAAACGGATGGTCAGACCGAGCGAACTAATCAAGTTGTTGAAGATATGCTGAGAGCATGCATTATTGACTTTGGAGGAAGCTGGCATGACCACTTACCTTTAGTTGAATTTGCATATAATAATAGCTACCAAGCTAGTATCCAAATGGCACCTTTCGAAGCCTTATACGGAAGGAGTTGCCGATCTCCCATATGTTGGAACGAAGTTGGAGAGAAACAACTATTAGGTCCAGACATGGTAAGGGATACAACTGAGAAGATACAGGTAATCAGAGAAAGATTACAAGTTGCTCAGACAAGGCAAAAGGTTTATGCTGATACCAGGAAAAGAGATCTTGAATTCCAGGTTGGAGATCATGTATTTCTTAAAATATCCCCTGGACGTGGCATACGAAGATTTGGTGTTAAGGGCAAGCTTGCGCCAAGATTCATCGGACCATTTGAGGTACTCGAAAGAGTTGGCGAGGTTGCTTATCGCATCGCGTTGCCTCCTCAGTTGTCCGAGGTACACAATGTATTTCACATATCTATGTTGAAGAAGTATGTGCACGATCCGTCACATATTATTGAGCATGGAGATCTGGTGATCCAGAAAGATCTCACATATGAACAGAGGCCTTTAAAGATATTAGATCGAGAAATACGAGCTCTAAGGAATAAGGTTATTCCCATGCTTAAGGTGCAATGGAATAAGAATCCTGAACGCGAAGCGACATGGGAGACCGAGGAATCTATGAAGAAACGATTTCCCGAGTTATTCTAAGAGGTGTATGTCCTACACTCTCCACGTATAATTATATATATATATTGAATTTGGGGACCAAATTCTTTTTAAGTGGGGGAGGGTGTAGCAACCCTAATAAATGAATAATTGAAATGAATTAAAACATATATATTACAGAAGTAATATATATATAAAAGGAATAGGGTTAATTGGACGAAATAAAACAAATTAAAAATAACGCCTCTTATTAAGGCGTTAATTTATAAAGAAACGCCTCTATCCATGGCGTGAATAAAGAAAGGACGCCCACACCTACGGTCGTCAGTTCTCACGCGACCAAATGGGTAAGTAAAAGAAACGCCTCTATCTTGGGCGTGTTTTAAAACACGAAACGCCCTTTGTCAAGGCGCTTTTTAAGAAACGCCCTAAAGTAAGGCGTCAATTAAAGAATAGACGCCCTGACCAAAGTCGTTAATTCAGTTCGAGAACCGATCGAACCCAGAACTTATCCAAGGAAAGATTAACCTAATCTAGTAAGTGTCTATTAGAGTAAGGACTCTATTAAGGATATGTTACCCTCAATCAAACACTACTCTTGTTAGGACTTCAAAATCCTATAAATAACATGTTCGATCGAACCCTAAAACCCATTTGATCGAACGTCTGCTGCTAGGTACGTGAAGAACAAACTATTCCTTTGATCTCTGCTTTGCCTACACGAAGAACTAATGATTCTTCACTCTCTTTTCTTCTTACAGGTTGAGGAAGCCTAGACATCGTGAAGAACAAGGGTAAGTTCTTCTAAACTTCCATCTTCAGCCAAGCTTATGAAGAAATTTCTAATATCTCTTCATATTCCTCTGTAGGAAAACTCTAGGGATCGACCAAAGAACAAAGGTTCTCTGCCTACTGCTGATTCAGTTTATCCTTATCAACGTCTTCACGTGTCTGTCACCTTCAAATCCATTGTTAAGGTAGGATTTTCTCAAGTTATTGTAGCCCAAATAAGAATTAATGCAAGATATCTATACATACGTATATGAGCATGGCATGCATACTGTTTATAAGGTTTTATTACGTTTTCTGCAAAATTTTGAAAGAAACGCCCTTGATTAGGGCGCTAATTTAAAAGAAACGACCATGCTAGTGGTCGTCAATTTAATATTTGACGCCCTCTACGCAGGCGTTAATTTCATAAGAATCGCATGTGATTAATAATTGATCCTGTTTAAAAATTACAATACATATGAAATATTGATTTTTAATATCTTGCATGACTCTGTGAATTCCTGTTAAATTTTACTGCCATGACATGTCTCCTGTCTCTCGAAATATTATTTATTAAAATATCGTAAATCCCTTGAAATTCACGACTTGGACAAAGTCGTTTTTCATATTCTAACGCCCCAGTACAAGGCGTGAATCTGAAAAGAAACGCCCCTTCCTAGGGCGTGTATCTGTTAAAATCCTGAAATTCACATATTCTGTAAAATGGAATTAGAAAGTAACGCCCCTTCCAAGGGCGCGTTTTTGATAAATTTCTGAGAATAATTATATCCTGTCGAATATGTAAATGATGAGACGCCTGCCTCTGCAGTCGTCAACTTTGAAGAAACGCCCCGAGGAAAGGCGTGTTTTTGATAAATTAATGAAATAATGGAAATTCTGCAAATTGGCAATATATGTAAACGCCCTTCTGTTAGGCGTTAATTATTCAATACACGACTTTACTTAAGTCGTTATTTTACTGTAAACTGATTTTATCCTGATTCTATTACCGATGGTTTCATATTATACATATATATATATATATATATCGGCACTATTCTCCACTCCGTGAGTATAGTCCCACGTTTCATGTTGATTTATCGATCACACTCAACTCTCATTGACATACAAGCTCTCCATTGGACATTCCGTTCCTTTGGACTAGCGAGTTAGTCATAGAGACCTCCGTAAGACTCCTCGTAGCCTTGGATTCCCTCAAGGCCGACTGAGCTGGTTGTACCCTAAAAACCCGTTACACGATCCTTGCCATGTCAATCTAAAAGAAACATGGTATACCGGCCCTTATGATTATACAAAGAGTATATCATAAGAAATTCTTGATGGGATGATGATATCATGCCATATCGTGTCATTCTTGTAAACCCCAATTCTATGATAAGAATGAGGGTATCTTGCTTGATCTTATGTTCATGTGGACCTCAATTCTATATAAAGAATGTCCATATTGATTTGTCATGGTACCTAAGTTAAGGGAACCATATTCTACCTAGTTTTATCGACATCGTGATTATACCGTTATTATCGCCATTCTATGTCCTTTGTCATATTTTGGACTCTATTCTATCAAAGTTGTCATACGTGTCTACAAGCTTGATTATTGAAATTCTATGTTGGCTATATAAACGAGAGTGGATGTCAAAACACATGATAAATGCCTGCGCATATAGGGCCCGATCGGGTCCTGGGAGGAGCACCCGAAAGTACTTGTGCCCATGGGAGTTAAAATGATAAGGTATCTGGAATTATACCGAGTACTTGACTTGCTTGATTGGACATTCCACACACATCTTGTACTTGAATCGTACTTGACTTTACATGAAATGCGTGGCCCGAAAAAAAAGGTAATTTACTTGCTTGATACATGATAGCCAAAGTTCTTGACATGACTTGTTAAACGTGCTTGCTTGAATACCTTGAATATACTTGTCATCTTGTTGGAAGTTCATGATTAAGTTCATCTTATTTCTTGATATTACATTCTCTCTATCTTGTCGTTTTATGCGAGCATGCATAGCTTTATTGCATTCATGAAAATGTAATTACTTAAACCCCTCGCTAGTACTTGAGATATAATTTCCTACTGAGCGTTCGCTCATTCCGTTTGTCCCTTTCTACTTTTCAGGTAAGTCCGACGACGATGGAAGTCAATCGGATGGGAATGGTCAAGAGTGAAAGTGATAGAGCTTCTACAAGTGTCGTCTAGTCTTTTCTATAGTTTCTTGAGTCAAATATGTATTCTTTTCCTTTTTATTAAACAGAGTATTGGATTTGTAATAGTCTATCCATTATGAAATAAAGGATTGGGTTATCTTGCTATTTTGCGCATCTCTGTCTTTGTGTCGAATACACGACCACTCTGATTGACATGATTGATATAGACACGTCGCGCATCTCCGGGTATCTTCCGCGCCCGGGGCGTGACAATATCTCCCACAATAACAACAAAACAGAGATGCAGCCCTAGCATATGGTCTTTTTGCATGAACATGAGAATTTTCAAATCCACTTCTTCTATTTGAAAACCTCCTTGAATTTTTGAAATCAATTTTTTTGTTGCATGCTTTCAATTCATCTGATTTCATGACATGATAGTTATACATCATATGTCTAGCCCTACCACAATAAAAATAGGAAGCATTTTTGTTGGAAACATGGTGTTTAGCATTATGCTGCTTAGCATGCACATTACGTCTAGTGAAATCACTTTTCTATTTTTGCTACATATTGGTTTTCTTTCTCTGGTTGTTGTTTTGTCCTTGAGTTTTCTTATCATACTGTTTTGGGGAAACATTTGATGTGCTAGCCACATCTAAACTTCGAACAAAGGAAGTGACTAACTTGTACTCAAAGGATTTTTTATTTACTAGGCTATAGCCAAGCCCCTCTCTTTGAAAATTTACTTTGGTCTCCAAGATTTTATCTAGATTGTCTTTCCCTTTGACAAATTTGGACAAAGATTTATTCAAATCACTGATTTCATTCTCAGGTGATAAAATTTACAGTTCATAGCTAGCAGTTTTTTCTTCACAGGAAATAACTTTTTCATTCAACATGGCATTAATGATTTTGTAGCTTTCTATTTCTTGTTTTAACACATTCACTTCTTCAAATTCATTTACAGCCACGGATTTTCCTTTTTCAAGAGCTAACAATCTTTTCGACATGGCATTATTTAAATGTTCAGTCTTTCATTTTCTTCAGCAAGGTTTTTGTTCACACTTAGCTCTTCTTTTAACTCTTTCTGAATTTTCTCCAACTCAGATATTTTGGCCAGAAGAATTTCATTTTATTTTCTCACACATGAAATGGTTTCTTCGTACATTTCAACATCAATCAAGAGAGATTCATTTACACTTTTGAGTTCTGAACATCTATCACATTAAGAATTTTTATGAAAAGGATTTTCAAGTTTCTTCTTGAGCTTCTTATTTTCAGACCTCAATTTCTTGTACTTATCCGACAGTTCTTCATAAGCATCGAAGAGTTCCTCAAATGTAAATTCTTCGTCATCAGAGTTTACCGCCGAGCTTTCCTTGCTTGATGTGTCCAGTTGTCAGCCATGAAACACATACGTTCTTCCTTCTCTTCATGAATCTTGACTAAACCATCCCATACTTCTTTAGTAGTCTTGCAATCAGACACAAATGTAAACTTGTTATGATCAACTGCAATTTTTAATACAATCAGAATCTTAAGATTATCAGAATGTCTGGACTTGTGTTCAACAATCCATGTTGATTTATCTTCTGGCAGCTTGTAAGGGCCATATGAAATCAGTCTCCACAATGAAGGATCGTGAGAGACAATAACTTTGCACATTCTACCCATCCATAAACTAAAATCCACAATGAAATCTTCTGGCGGTGTAGACACCCGTTTTTGACCGATAAGTTGAGCATTTTCTTTGTTCTCCTAGTTAATGCCCCAATTGATCCATAATTGGTTGATTTTCTGGGATATCTTCCTATTCTTGGCCCTACAATTCAATTTCCATACCTTGGATCTTTCCTCGAATTTGGCATTCTCGCGCTATTCACTCACATCACTTTCTTGTTCATAGCGCGTTATGGACCCAATTGAATGATCATTTGAACAGTCGTTATTTCTTGATATTTGATCTCTACAGCATCCACTCTGGTTGTTATTCTTACTTAATATTTGATTAAACGACTGTCCAAAGGGGATTTATTTTTTTAATCATTTAGAGAGCCAATCATTGTCACACTATATCGTCATAGCGCGTTCATGAAGAACGCGCTATATGTTTGTAGCGCGTTCTCTGTCAGAAACCCAGTCCGACCCGGACTCCCCTTTTTCGGTATGGGTCCTTATTTTGGTAAGTTTCCAATCATATTCCGTCCAAAGGAAGGTTCCTAATCCTAATAGGAGTCTTTTCCCCTCATTAATCGGCAAGATTGCCTTGATTTGAGCCACCAAGCTCTTAGATTGGATCGAACTCCGACCTAGGGTTCGTTCTTGATCCTTCTCCTATAAATTGGACCCTTGGCCGTCGTTCTGAAGGGATGCAACTCGAGATCTTGACGAGGAGGAGGCTGCTCTTAGTTCCAAATCAATAATTCCTCGCTCCTCACACATCCACGGGAGTATTTTGGGGCATATTGTGTTCTTCCTCGTTCTTAGTGTTTTTTCTCCCTAATTCGTTTATTTCAATCCTCGCATAACATTGCATATTGATTTCAAAAACACTTCTTTTACAAAATACACGCATTCACACACACCAAACCTATCTTTTGGCCCTTCCATAGGGGTTTAAAAACCACCAAACCCCCAGGTGATCTAGCCCTTCACTTATATGCTTTTGATTAAGAATAGGGACAGATTCTACATAAATCATGATCTAATGGGACTTCTCTTTGTTGTTTATGATTGTTTGCAGGCACTAGAAGATTGATACGTGGAGCCCTTGCACCTTGGCCGGCCTTGGAGCAAGGAAGAAACGAATCCAGTTCATCCCGCTTCCTGTCTGATATCGCGCCATACGAACATAGCGCGATCTTTAGAAGGCGCTAGGATGATATAGCGCGTTAATTCCCAGGCCAGCTCTTGGCCTTCCTTGAATTTCTGAGGTATGTAACATGCCCTTATTTTGATCATCATATTATTTGGCATGTTGTTGGCCTCAGTGGCGATCACAGATTTTCATTATTACATGTGACCCCCCCTTTTATCATTGATTTTAGTTCTATATCTTGTCAAATCACCACCTATTCAAATCATCAATTTGGGGGAGGTCTAATTTTAGATCTACAGCCGGCATTGTTTACTTGGAGGGAGTGTTGGGAAGGAGGGATAGCTGAGATTTTTGACTATTCACCTCCCCTTTTATTTTATGTTAAAACCTCTGTGCTTTAGGAGCTTAGGGAGGTTCTAATAAATGATGCAGATAACAAACTATGCAAGCAAACAAACTCGATATTCAGTAGAATTAGAATGGATAAAGAAACAAGGGGACTGCTCGTCAAACCAGGAGGGCGGCCAGGTGCATGGCCATTTGGAAGAATTGGGTGGCCAATGTCCTGGCCGTTCAAGAGAACTGGGTGGCCAGGTGTATGGCCCTCCTTTGATGGGTAAGAGAACTCCAGCAACACACGATGATAAACGTCCGTGGGGAGCACCTTTGCATAGATTGACCTTCGTCTCACTACAGGGAAGAAAATAGGTGTGGACTGCGCTCCAAGCACTCTCACAGGCTCACTCTCCTTTCTTGTCTCTAGCCTTCCTTCCTTCTCTGTTTCTCCCCCCTCCTCTCACCCTTAGGGCTCCAATGGGTTGTTTTCCTAGGGAATCCCCATTTCCCTCCTCGATTTGAAGTTAAAAAAGGTGCTAGAATCCACGTAATCACCCTATGGGCCAATGTCTGGGTAGGGACGTGCGTGTTTGCACACGCAGTGTCCCCCCAGAGTGGGTGGCGCCGTGGGGATTGTCCCTAGAGTGGAGGAGAACGTGGGAAGTGGGCTTGACGGGCGGTTACCAGAAGGTGGCCAGATCACTGGCCATTTACATGATGTAGGCGGCCAGATCATTGGCCTTCTTCCAGGCTGAACAGCCATCAACCTAGCCGCCCTGGGTCTGATGGGTGGCCACCTAGTCTGTGGACTTAGCGCATTTTCAAAGGTTTAGGCCCAATAAAATTATCAGGCTGGATTTGAAAACTTAGGAAATCAACACATCTGAAAAACTGCGTCACTTATATGATGGCTAAATCAAGGTCCGCAGGATGACAAAAATTAGGCGTCTACAAATGTCCCTCCGGAACGCCTGTTTTGCAAGAGTGCCCAATGGATTGATAAATGGGTGTTTGGAAAAAACACAAGCCTAATTTAGGCGTTTCGCTCAAGAAAATTCTCGATCCGAGGGCAAGCCTTGCATGGAAACGGATAAACATAATGGGTAAAAGGTCAAAGGGGGTAAGAAGGAAAGAATTTGTAAGGGCTTGTATCACCAGTCCGTGAGACTCCCAGGCAATAATAGTGGGACTTGGACACACTTAGGGACGCATCACAATCTGGCCCAAGGGGATGCAAGACACCCGAAAGATAATAATAATGATAATAAGATAATAATAATGAGCAAGAAAAGAGAAAAGAGGAAAAAGATAATGTAATGATAATAATGAAATGATAACCAAAAAAAAGAAAAAAAAGAAAGATAAGAGGTAAGTCGACTGATTTTGATCATTAGTCGACCGATC
This sequence comes from Amorphophallus konjac, assembly GCA_022559845.1. NCBI lineage: Eukaryota > Viridiplantae > Streptophyta > Magnoliopsida > Alismatales > Araceae > Amorphophallus > Amorphophallus konjac. The sequence continues at coordinate 160,379,080 of CM040121.1, forward strand.
TATCCTAGGTCGACTCGCACTGCGTGGCGGGTCAACTAACTTTAAAAAAAATCAGTCGACCCCTTTGCGCAGCGCAGGTCGACTGACTTCCAAAATCAGTCGACCCCTTGCGTGACGCAGGTCGATTGACTTTTAAAGTCAGTCGACCCTGTGCACGGCACAGGTTAGCTCAGTCAACCCCTTATGCAGCGCATGTCGACTGACTTTTAAAGTCAGTCTACCCTGTGCACGGTGTAGGTCAACTGACCTGTAAAAATCAGCCGACCCCCCTTTGCAGCGTAGGTCGACTGACTTTCAAAAAATCAGTCGACCCCATGGGCTCGACTGACCCATCAACAAAATAAAATAAAATAAATAATAATAATAATAAAGTAAGCAAAATAATAATAACAATGGGGTAATAACATTCGAAGAGCAACCAATGGTGTCTGATCCAAGTCCTCACCTCCCCCAGACCCGGTATGAAGGGAACATAAATGATGCCCTCGCAAGTCAGGCTTGGATCTCGGGGACCGGCCAATCATGGCCATGGCCTGACTTTGCCTTGGGCCAACAACCCTTTGAATCCGATCTATTTTCACCGGAATTTATCCCGCTCCTTTTACTGCCAGACATCAACCTTGCCGTATTCCTGGCAGACATTTTTTTTAATACCATTCATGCTTTCACTGTGCTTCCGACTCAGAATACTTTCTGAGCACGGAGTATGAGATGAGTAAATGAACGGGCCTAAACTTCCTCTCCCTAACACAGAAACTGTCGATATGTTTTTAAATGATCCATTCTCTTTCATTAATTCAAACTTTAGGCTACAAGGCCCCTCTTCTTGGCGATTAATCAAGGGTTTTCTCCCCTTCGGGAAGATGTAATTAACGCCGTGACCTTTACGGCACAGCGGGTTCCGGTCCCGACACGATACCCACTATCGTCTGATCAAGTCAGAAGGCACGGTGGGTTCCGATCCCGACACGATGTGTAAATGAACGGGCCTAAATGCCCTCGCCCTAACATGAAAACAGTCGATATATTTTTAAATGATCCATTCTCTTTCATTAATTCAAATTTTAGACTATAGGGCCTCTCTTCTTGGCGATTAATCAAGAGTTTTCTCTCCTTCGGGGAGATGTAATTAACGCCGTGACCTTTGTGGCACGGCGAGTTTTGGTCCTGACACGATACCGAATATCATCTGATCAAGTCAGACGGCATGCACCAGCGACTCCGGACCACGTTGGTCTTTGAAGCCCGAACAAACTGTCACTTTGTGACTGGCACGCCTACGCACTAACAAACGATATAAAAGAAGTTGATAAACAAATAAAGATAAAGATAAATTAAAAGTGTGTCCACAAGTCTGGCATGCCCATTGGGACGAGTACTTCCCTTCATCTTTTGGCCAAGATTAGGGGTCCCCATGGCCTCTTCCTAAAATTCTAACTTTTTGTAGTTTGAACCTACATGTTATATTCCGATAACTTCAATGGCGGTGACATTTGGACCACTCGTTGTTGTTAACCATGCCGAGCATGGCTATCTGGCGATGCCAACCAAGTTTGGCAGTTTTCCTCCGGTCGTCAGCTTCCCCAATTTCTTGGGGGTAGCATTCGTGGAACTCTTAGAGACCCCGGACATGGAGTTTACGGCTTCCAACTTTGCGGGGACTGCATCAAAGAAAACTGAGGCGGTGGGCTGCTACGTCCTCCATGTTAATTCCCATGCTTCTACTGGCAAGAGGCGCACTGCGGCTGCGAGGAGAGTGGCCAAGAAGAACGTCGATGCGTTGCACGGCCAGTTATCCGTATCGGGTAAGTCTGTACTAATCGGAGGTGTCCGGATATTACTGAATGGCCAACAGGCCGAAATAGTACCCGACAGGGTAATTTCCACAGTGCCAGTGTGCAACTCATTTTAGGCGTTGGCTCGGGATAAAATGGGCTGTGCTGGGTCCAAGTTGAGGGGTGGGTTGGCCCCAAAGCCAACCAGATTCAAGTAAGTTTGGGTGCCCAAGCAGGTGCGGGCCCCGGCTCCATCTCGACCAGAACCTGTCATGGTCAATAGATTTGAAAGAAGGAAAGAGAAACAAGAAGAAGAGTTTGAGATGCCCGTCCGGGCATCTTGTAAGCCAATTTTTCGAGCCTGCGTTCGACAAGAGAATATCTGTTTACATGACAGAAATTATGGCGGGACAGCCCAATGAGGGCGGTTCACCTACAGACCTCCGGCACGTGTTAGGGTGCCATCGTCGGTGATTTGCCATACTAATGGGCCAGATGACATTACCTAGACTGTAGGTGTTGGGTTCGGTGCAGTATTCAGAGGGGGGGTGAATGAATATAGCCCTTATGAAAATTTCACCCAATTAAAAACTAGAATGATAACAAGACAAATTAGACAATCTGAAGGCTAATTAAATCTAATACTAAGAATAGCGGAATTAAATCTACCTTCTTCAGAGGGACAAAGAGCACCAGCAAAATAACAAATCAAAGAACACTTAATACCACAGTCAAACACATGGTATGCAATCAAGCCATATCGCCCCTATGCAAGCATCTAGCACCAATCACACAAAGAGATCAACCACAGTGCACAAGAGGTTTTTAGGTGGTTCGGTCCTGCAGACCAACATCCACCCCACACTCAAACAGAGTGTGGATTCCGCTGACTCACAGCTTGAACAGCTGGGCATCACAACTTGCCATACAACTGCTGGGCAACACAACTTGCCGTCCGAGGAATCCTCCTGGCCCGCTGAGCAACACAGCTTGCTGTCCAGTGGAATCCACCACTGCAACCGCTGACTAACAGCTTGAAGAAAGGATAAAAAGGAAACAAAAGACAAGATGAACAGCAATCGGAAAGCTGTAAACATAAAGCATAATATGGCTCTCAAAGAGCTGACTGGCCTGGATTTGATCCACGGTCTAGTGAAGACTGATCTTCAAACAACCTCTCTCACACTCTTCTTCTCACAATCTCACTCTCTCTTTCTCTTTTACTTCTTTCTTCTTCTGCTCACGATCACTTTCTTTCTTTTTCTTTCTCTCTGCCTCTCTTCTTCTTCTTCTCTTCTTTTTCTTCTTCTTCTTCTGTCTGGATCGAAGGCTCTCTGGTGTATAGACTTTGCTACTCTTCTTCTTGTTGATCGATCTACCTTCATCTGAAGACGAAGACTCATATATATAGCAGCAGCAGTAGCAGCCAGGGCGCGTGTGGCTTCCACAGTTCCCGCCCTAAAAATTCGGACCACGTGGCAGCATCCAGCAGGCTGTCAGTACACGTGTCCTCATCTGGGCACTGTCGTTATCCTCGGATCACGTGCCCTTCATTTGCCTCTTCGAAGGGTGCCTGTCAGATAGACATAGGAAGATATCAGTTGGATGTATATACTTGGTTCAGGCTGTTAACAAAGTGTGTACAGGTAAGATGCAGCTTGAGTGTATAGACTTGAAGTTAACAATCGAGTGTATAGAGTTGAAGGCCTAACAATCGAGTGTATAGACTTGTAGGTTAACTAAGTGTACAGACTTCAATAGTTAGCCAACGAGTGTACACACTTCGTTTTGAAGAGGATGCACAATAGAATGAAAGTATGAATGTTGTGCGACGTACAGACTTGCTCTACCTAAAGCAATGTATAGACTTCAGCCCAAAGCCAATGTATGGACTTGGCGTTTTGAAGCATGCAGGCTGTATAGGCTTGAACACGTGCAAGCAGTGTATAGACTTCCTATATGAAGAGCTATGCGATGTATAGACTTAACTAGACTTCACTCGATGTACAGACTTCAAAGTGCAACGTAGTTAAAAGGCTGCCAATGTACAGACTTTGGTAAAGGCATGAGACGTTCTCAAGACAATGAAGTCTGTATAGACTTTACAGTGAATGGATGCTCAGTGAGACGCAAGTTGAGACGATGCAGTGTACAGACTTTGCCCAGCCTAAAGCGATGTATAGACTTCAGCTCGAATCCAGTGTATAGACTTGTTGGAACACTCACGAGTGTATAGACTTAGAGTGAAGCATGCAATGCAATGCATATACTGACTGTATAGACTTTAGATCCCAAAGGCAATGTATAGACATGGTCCCAACCGAATGTACAGGCTTCAGCTTAAGGCCAATGTATAGACTTCAATTGTGTAGACTTGCCAAAGACAATTGACGATGTATAGACTTGAGGTTCTTGAAGCCAATGTACAGACATCAATGTATGGACTTTACAAGACAAACACAATGTGTATACTTGCTCAGTGTATGGACTTGTTTGATCGAAAAAGTAATGTATATACTTGAGGCATGAAGGCCAATGTACAGACTTGGCCACAAGCTGAACAATCGGATGTATAGACTTTGAGATCATTCAATCAGCCAATGTGTAAGACATCACGATGTATAGACTTCAAGGGAAACGATGGTAAAACTACCGATGTATAGACTTGAAAGCCTGAAGGCCAATGTGTGGACTTGCACAGTAGCCCAATGTATGGACTTGACAAAGCAGAATGAATTACTGAGTGAACAATGTATAGACATTGGGTGACACAATGTGCAGACTTCACGATGTGTGGACTTGAGTGTGCGTGCAGGCCAACAGACAATGTGACTGTATATACTTAACACAACGATGCAATGTATGGACTCTGCTATGCATGATGCATGAGACACATTTGCTGCGTTGACGCTGAATGACTTGCGAAATGCATAGAACACACATAGGCTGTATAGACTTTGGCAAACAAGCAGCTGTACAGACTTTGACACAACTGCGATGTACAGACTTTTGGGCTCGTCATGCAGTGTATAGACATGCAAGTTATATGAGCAAACGGCTGTACAGATATTTCTATGCATAAAGACGATTGTGTAGACTTGTGAAATCTGGGGGGTCGACCCATCAAGGAAAGGGGTCGACCCATCTAAGTGCACTGATGCAGTATATGCACAGACGAAGCAATATACACACAGAAGAAGTAATGCGCCGATCGTAATTCAAGCACAAAACACTTTATGCACTCTCATTCATGTTGCTATCATTAAAACACCACATTCATCAAAGCACAAGGGGCACAACAATCTCCCCCTTTTTGATGATGGCAACATAATGAGTCACACTGACTCATCAAACTATTCTCCCCCTTTGACATAATCAAAAAGAAATGGAATGATTTGAGAGACACAATGCAGCACACAAAGACACTTATGACAATGAAACATCACTCCCCCTATCAGCATGACCCATAACTCCCCCTGAAGCACAGGAATGAACTTTGGTTATCCAATAAATCAAGCTAAATTCTGCCATTACAAAGAATCTGAATTCTGGTTACATGAACAGAATGAAACAGAACCAGAGCTGATTGTGAAACAAGATGGAAGATTCCAACAGTGTGGATCAACTGATAATGTGAGATTAGCCATGGGTGAGGGTGAGAAATAGTCAAAGCACAATACATCTCAATGAATCAATCAATAGCAAGATGTTGATCAGGCTGACTGAAAAGAATCTGATCATGAGAAATTTTAAAGCATCCATCACAACAATAAGTCTTAAGAAGATTAGACTCTTCTATCATAAGGGGTTATGAATTTGCAGCTTAACCAATCTGATTTAATTTTGATGTATACCAAATTTGTCAAATTAAACTCAATATTCATATCTGAATCCAAGTTTTAATAAAGGTGAACCAAATATTCAGAAAGCACTCAGAAACAATCATCTTTTATCTTACACACATGATCTCAATGACTCTTTCAAGAGTTACACAGATTAGTATTGATGTTAAACACTTTATCCAAGAATATGAGTTGACAGACTCTTCAATATTTTTATTTGAAGCTCATTATATTTTTCCTGAGCAATTTATGTTGATCAACACCTTTTTACATGAGGCACAACAAGTCTTAGTTGAAGTGACCCAGTTACTCAGAGTGATAACTGTCATTGCCTCTCAACATTGAGACCAGAGTTAGCAATATAAGTGTCTTTTTGCATGAGGAGACACCTTGATTAAAGGCCAGACTCCCTAGCTGCTCAGCACAATTTTGCCATTGCTCTGTCAGATTTTGTTTTACTAAATTTTATCAGAGATAACTATGGCACCTCATGACATGAATTACTATATTTCATTGATAAAGAACTCAGTTTCTCAGTGACCAAGTCAGTGCTCTGAATTCACAATTTTTCATTTGGTCAACATTTTTCAAGTTAATGTTTAACACCAATACACACTCTATGCATCTTAACCAAAGTAGCCTTGAATTCAAATTTTCAGATATCTGATGAGAGAGTCTAAGGTATACATGGCACATGTGGTTAAAGTTTATTAAACCTTATCATTCAGATATTTTTCAATTCATTTAACTACAAACCTGAGAATACATTAATCTTATATCAGTCTGATTCAGTGATAATTCTTAAACCTATATGATAGGAGTTTCTACCAATTTCTCAGACTGAATTGCATGACATGCAGCATAAGTTTCTCAGATCAGACAAATGAATTCAGCATCCAACAATCAATAGTTGAAATAGATCAGTCACACCAGCTAAGAAGAATGTGAAAGGTGAGTATAAGCTGGTGCTAGAGTGAATCAGCAATAGAGAAGAGCATCAGAAGAGATTTTATCATCAGACAGTAGCTGAGTCTGGAATACAGGCAGATCAGCTATTTTAGAGATATCAGCAGAGAATTCAGTTGAATAGCGCATAGTCAATGGAATGAATCAGGTTACTTAAACAAAGGGAGTTCATGAGGTGAAGAAGATATGAAATGGGAATGCTCCCCCTGTCTAAGTGCAATGAATTTCTTTTTAGGTTTTTCAAAATTTTATAATATGCACTATCCTACATATGCAGTATGTAACAATTATAACAAGGAGAGCATGATGATCAATCAACAGCAAACAAGCTCCCCCTGACAAAATACATGATGTGCAATGAATCATTTCTTTTCGAATTTTATTTTCTTCAAATTTATGATATGCAATACACTGCTCTATATGAAAACTAAACCCATGGTACTAGGCGGAGGACTCGGTCTCAAGGACCATCTCACACATGATAAGAACCTCCAAGCAGATTTCCCTACCTTTTAGTAGCTTACCATTTGGTATACCACGGTTATGCAATGCAGTGCAAAGCAGTCCTATATGCATTAAACAACAACAGTTGGACTCCCCCTGTCGATATGCATGAAATGTATTGAAAGCACATCACATGATTTCAAATACTCATTCAGATATGATTCATGCAAATTAGTCAGAAGAGAGTTACCATAAACATGATAGTGCAATTCTTAATTTAGAAAACTTCAACTTCAACATCAACAAGTTTAACATGATATGCAATCATTTCAAACAACAAATTTCAGATAATGAATTTAAAACAGACAAATCATCATTGTCTGATTATGAGATTTAAACAGAGTTCAGAACTGACCTGATGTTTAGTCATGGGGTTTTCATTCTTGAGTGCCTTGGTTAACCCCTTTTATTCTTCAGCTTCCAAGGCACACCTTCAAGATAAAATCAAGTTGATCCTGCAGGAACCCAAGAAGTCTTGGGTCCTGAATTACCCCTATCAGGTGTTCTAAATAATTTCTTAGCAATATTGTCATCAAATTCCATTAGAGAGCAATCAGACATAGAATGTCCAAAATTTCCACAATAATGACATGAACCAACAGATTTTCTGGTCCTATGATGCATATCTACAGCAACATAAGACCTATGAAACTGAGCATGAATTTTTCTGTTGTAAGCATGAATTTTTGATTTACCATTACCTGCCCACCAGCATTCAGAAGCTCGGTGGCCAGGTTTTCCACATTCATAACAAACAAGAGTCTTTTCTTTAAAACCAGCTTTATTTCTGCCCAAGAAATTTTTGTTTGCAGGGAATCTTACAAATTTGGAATTAAAATGATTTCCCTGAGCAAACCAGCAGTCCTTGACTGCATGCCCATACATACCACATTCAAAGCATCTAAGATGCTTGCTTCTTGATTCATTTTTACCCCAATGATTTCCTGACCAGCACTCATTAGCCTTATGTCCAGACTTGTTGCAAGTGAAACAAATGATCTGCTGGCCTGAAGTAGATCTATATCTATGTGGGTCATGAGCATGTATGAAAGATCTAATATTCACATTATTGTCTTCCTTCAGTTTAAAACATGCATTCATTAGATGACCATGCTTATCACAGTAATAACAAGATGCATCAAATTTCTTAGTGGCATGGTTTCTATCAAATAATTTCCTTGAATGCACTGTTTTACTAGCATGCTCATCTTCTTTCAGTATTCTACAATCATCCATGATATGCCCTTTCTTGCCACAATAATAGCATGATAATTTCTTCTCTGATGCATGTGAGTGAGTGGATGAATTGTGAGTGACATGTGTCAGTCTATCAGACTCCACACTACTAGCAGAATTCACATCACATGCAGGGACAATTTTGACTTTATTCAATTGACCATTCTTTTTCAATTTATTGCCCCCTTTCATAATTTTTGTTTGCTTTTCATTTTTCTGGGCTTTGAACTGAAATACAGATGAAGATGATTTCAGATTTTCATTTTGTTTTGGGAATTGCTTTGAAGTACTAGCTACATCTGAACCTTGCACAAAGGTGTTGTATAGCTGGCTTTTAGTGATTTTCTTAACATCAGAAGTGCAATTTGTTCCCCCCTTTGAATTCTTATCCTCACTTTTCACAACAGTTTTTATTTTTCTTTCATTCTTAGCAGAGTTGGGTGCTGATTTTTCTAGTTCCTGAATCTTATTTTCCAAAGATGTTATATGAAGCTCATAACTAGCTATCTCCTGTTCACTGCAATTGACACATTCACTTAAAACTTTATTTGCAGTTTTATACTTCTCAATTTCTTGTTCCAGAATGTTCAAAGTTTGTGATTCTTTATCATGGACAGTTTTTCCTTTTTCTATTGTGAGAAGTCTTTCAGACAAGCCAGTGTTTAATAGCTTTAGTTTTTCAACTTCATCCTTCAGTTCATTGTTTTCTTCCTCAAGATTTTTAGCATCAATTTCATTTCCAGCACATCTTTCTCTTCCAGACATTTGCTCCAGTTTTTCAATCAGTTCCTCTTCTCTTTCTTCTGCTTTAATTTTCTCAGCAAGCAGATTTTTGTGATCTTCTTTAAGTGAGGCAGTTTGTTTGTTTAACCATTCATTCTCACTAAAGAGATCTTCATTACGTTCTCTTAATGCTGAGCACATTTTACAATTTGATTTAGCAGAAGAAGACAGTGAAACCTCCTCATTGATTTCATTCATTCTGACCATAAGAGTTTTATTTTTCTTTTGAAAATCTTTATTCTCCAGTTTCAGTTTGTCCATTTCAGTATTAACTTCAGTAAGTTCCTACATGCCTTTTAGATGCTCCTTTTTCGTATCATTCAACTGATTCTCTATTTCTGACATTTTATCCAAGCATGTTTGTTTTTTAATTTTTAGAGAATCATTTTGTTTCTTAAGATTCTGAACATCTAGCATGCATGCATCATAAGACCTTTTCATATTTGGACATTTTTCACAGGAATCTTTCAGATTTATTCTATCACATTTCTTTTTCAACTTTTTATTTTCAGATTTCAATTGTTCACATTTATTATTGAGTTTCTCATTTATATTCCATAGATCATCAATTGAAAGTTCTTCAGGTTCAGAACTTACCTCGGATGAAGTTTCATCATTAGCATTTCTCCGATCAGCCATCAAGCATTTGCTGTGATTCCTGATTAGCTTTAGTTTTTCTAAAATATCTTTGGCAGACCTGCAAGAAGAAATGCATTCAATTAGAGATCTATCAATTGATTCTTTTAATAAAACTACAGCTCTATTATTGACAGAGTCTTTCAACTTGTCCTTCTTGGTCCATTTAGATTTATCCTTCGACAGTTTGTATGGACCATGAGTCATTACCTTCCACAAATCAGGATCGGTTGTGATTACATACCGATGCAACTTTTTCAACCATGGGCCAAGGTCATCACCTCTGAATATCAGAGGATTAGCCATCAAAGCAGATAACAAGCAGACTCAAAGTACAAAGCAGTCGACAAGAAAACACCACAACCAGATAAGCACGGCAAAGCACTAACTCAGTGAAACTAAACAACGAGCATAGAAAGCACACTCTGAAATGCACCAAACACTAGCAGGATCCTCTGCAGATTGTTAGATCTGATAGATCAGAGACCCTCTCTGATACCAATTGTTGGGTTCGGTGCAATATTCAGAGGGGGGGGGGGGGTAAATGAATATAGCCCTTATGAAAATTTCACCCAATTAAAAACTAGAATGCTAACAAGACAAATTAGACAATCTGAAGGCTAATTAAATCTAATACTAAGAATAGCGGAATTAAATCTACCTTCTTCAGAGGGACAAAGAGCACCAGCAAAATAACAAATCAAAGAACACTTAATACCACAGTCAAACACATGGTATGCAATCAAGCCATATCGCCCCTATGCAAGCATCTAGCGCCAATCACACAAAGAGATCAACCATAGTGCACAAGAGGTTTTTAGGTGATTCGGTCCTGCAGACCTACATCCACCCCACACTCAAACAGAGTGTGGATTCCGCTGACTCACAACTTGAACAGCTGGGCATCACAGCTTGCCATACAACCGCTGGGCAACACAGCTAGCCGTCCGAGGAATCCTCCTGGCCCGCTGAGCAACACAGCTTGCTGTCCAGTGGAATCCACCACTGCAACCGCTGACTAACAGCTTGAAGAAAGGATAAAAAGGAAACAAAAGACAAGATGAACAGCAATCGGAAAGCTGTAAACATAAAGCATAATATGGCTCTCAAAGAGTTGACTGGCCTGGATTTGATCCACGGTCCAGTGAAGACTGATCTTCAAACAACCTCTCTCACACTCTTCTTCTCACGATCTCACTCTCTCTTTCTCTTTTACTTCTTTCTTCTTCTGCTCACGATCACTTTCTTTCTTTTTCTTTCTCTCTGCCTCTCTTCTTCTTCTTCTGTCTGGATCGAAGGCTCTCTGGTGTATAGACTTTGCTGCTCTTCTTCTTGTTGATCGATCTACCTTCATCTGAAGACGAAGACTCATATATATAGCAGCAACAACAGCAGCCAGGGCGCGTGTGGCTTCCATAGTTCTCGCCCTAAAAATTCGGACCACGTGGCAGCATCCAGCAGGCTGTCAGTACACGTGTCCTCATCTGGGCACTGTCGTTATCCTCGGATCACGTGCCCTTCATTTGGCTCTTCGAAGGGTGCCTGTCAGACAGACATAGGAAGATATCAGTTGGATGTATATACTTGGTTCAGGCTGTTAACAAAGTGTGTACAGGCAAGATGCAGCTTGAGTGTATAGACTTGAAGTTAACAATCGAGTGTATAGGGTTGAAGGCCTAACAATCGAGTGTATAGACTTGTAGGTTAACTAAGTGTACAGACTTCAACAGTTAGCCAACGAGTGTACACACTTCGTTTTGAAGAGGATGCACAATAGAATGAAAGTATGAATGTTGTGCGACGTACAGACTTGCTCTGCCTAAAGCAATGTATAGACTTCAGCCCAAAGCCAATGTATGGACTTGGCGTTTTGAAGCATGCAGGCTGTATAGGCTTGAACACGTGCAAGCAGTGTATAGACTTCCTATATGAAGAGCTATGCGATGTATAGACTTAACCAGACTTCACTCGATGTACAGACTTCAAAGTGCAACGTAGTTAAGAGGCTGCCAATGTACAGACTTTGGTAAAGGCATGAGACGTTCTCAAGATGATGAAGTCTGTATAGACTTTACAGTGAATGGATGCTCATTGAGACGCAAGTTGAGACGATGCAGTGTACAGACTTTGCCCAGCCTAAAGCGATGTATAGACTTCAGCTCGAATCCAGTGTATAGACTTGTTGGAACACTCACGAGTGTATAGACTTAGAGTGAAGCATACAATGCAATGCAGATACTGACTGTATAGACTTTAGATACCAAAGGCAATGTATAGACATGGTCCCAACCGAATGTACAGGCTTCAGCTTAAGGCCAATGTATAGACTTCAATTGTGTAGACTTGCCAAAGACAATTGACGATGTACAGACTTGAGGTTCTTGAAGCCAATGTACAGACATCAATGTATGGACTTTACAAGACAAACATAATGTGTATACTTGCTCAGTGTATGGACTTGTTTGAACGAAAAAGCAATGTATATACTTGAGGCATGAAGGCCAATGTACAGACTTGGCCACAAGCTGAACAATCGGATGTATAGACTTTGAGATCATTCAATCAGCCAATGTGTAAGACATCACGATGTATAGACTTCAAGGGAAACGATGGTAAAACTACCGATGTATAGACTTGAAAGCCTGAAGGCCAATGTGTGGACTTGCACAGTAGCCCAATGTATGGACTTGACAAAGCAGAATGAATTACTGAGTGAACAATGTATAGACATTGGGTGACACAATGTGCAGACTTCACGATGTGTGGACTTGAGTGTGCGTGCAGGCCAACAGATAATGTGACTGTATATACTTAACACAACGATGCAATGTATGGACTCTGCTATGCATGATGCATGAGACACATTTGCTGCGTTGACGCTGAATGACTTGCGAAATGCATAGAACACACAGAGGCTGTATAGACTTTGGCAAACAAGCAGCTGTACAGACTTTGACACAACTGCGATGTACAGACTTTTGGGCTCGTCATGCAGTGTATAGACATGCAAGTTATATGAGCAAACGGCTGTATAGATATTGCTATGCATAAAGACGATTGTATAGACTTGTGAAATCTGGGGGGTCGACCCATCAAGGAAAGGGGTCGACCCATCTAAGTGCACTGATGCAGTATATGCACAGACGAAGCAATATAAACACAGAAGAAGCAATGCACCGATCTTAATTCAAGCACAAAACACTTTATGCACTCTCATTCATGTTGCTATCATTAAAACACCACATTTATCAAAGCACAAGGGGCACAACAGTAGGAGGATACTTTCATGGCCTCGGGAATACCTCCTTTGGGAGGCAGCGGCTACTAGAGGCCGTCAACGCTGCAGAAGAAGGCCATGAACAATAAGTTGACCCGGAAGAAATAGAGGATGCGGGGTCATACTGCTATGGGCCACCCCTCGATGAAGAGACAACACCGAGAATTTTGATGTTTGACAGATTAACCTTTCCTGGTCAATTGGCCAGAAAGGTGATGCGAAGAAGCGGGCAATTTCAAGTCTACACCTATAATATAGCTGGAATGGCCGGCTGTTCTGAGGCTCTACCCTAAGATCAGGGTGAAATCTCCAAGCTCGCCGAGAGGCTGGGTCCTCACACAAGAAGAAGGAAGGCCACAGCTGAGGCATTGCAAATCCTCACTGGCGAAGCAAGTACAACAGTCATGGTAGAAAATGTGGTCACAACTAAAGATGACAGCGAAAGGCCAATACTCTCTTTGGATATTCCATTGGAAGGGGAAGCCATGTTCCCAGCCCCTCTATCCATGATCTAGCTATGCTGATGCTGCTTCAGAAGTATCAGCAAGAAGTTGAAATGCTGAAAAGGCAGCTAAGCGAGCTAAATATGCATGCTTCGGCCTCAAAGAAGGCTAAAGTCCCTCTTAAAATGTCACGATGAAGCGTCGATGCGTTCGAAGCTTCACCACAAATGATGGCCTCTCAGTTGATACCCAATCACACTAGGGGCATAGCTCCGATACAACATCCGGCTCCTCAATACCAGGGGACTGCTACAACACCTCAGGCGACAGTGTTGACCACGCTGCAGATGCAACAAGCCCATTTCTACCCAGATCCGGTGGACTCGACAATAGTAAATAGACTGATGGTAGAGCAGATGATCGAGATGAAGCTGGCTGATAGAGGTGGTAATGATTATACCTCATTCGATGTGTACAAGGTACCCTACCCTGTTCATCATGCCGCTAAAAGGTTGCCCCCTGGCATCAACAAGCTCCCAAAGTTCGACAAGTTCAACGGGCAAGGATTGCCAAAGGAACACATAGCCTATTACATCAATGTGATGGGCATTCTGACGACTGATGAGTCCTACCTGCTGAAGTTCTTCAGGTCCTCGCTGACAGGACTCACTTTTGAATGGTACTCAAACTTGACGGCTGGATCTATCACTGATTGGCCAGATATGCAATGCAAGTTCAGAGAAAGATTCCACGTTGCCGAGAGGGAGGTGACTGTGGCCGAACTTTATGCATCCAGGCAGAGAAATGATGAAACAGCCTTGGAATACATCAAAAGGTGGCGGAACCTTAGTATGAGATGTATGCGGCCGCCCCATCAAGAAGATGCAGTGTAGATCTGCAAGCACAATCTGAAGAGGGAGGTCCTAGAAAGGATGATGGGAATTAAAATTAGGTCCTTCGACTGACTAAATAATGTGGTGGCAGAAATCGAGAGCTTCCTCTCCAGATACTCCTCTGCCCCTACTGCTTCAAGCCAGAAGGCTAGACCGATCGATAAAAGGCCAGCGCCTAAGGAAGTTCATATAGTTGACTTCAAGGTGTTTGAACAAGAAAAGGAAAAGGAGAAAAGGGTTACCAACCCTCCTCCTACCAAGCTGATTGAGTGACGAGAGGGCATCTCCTTGTGAGTCAAGATGAAGAAGCTCTATTCCTTCCCCAAGAACAAGACTCAGGTCCGATTCGAATGGGCCACTAAATATAATAAGGTTGCCCTTCCAGAGACAAAAAGACCGGGCGACGCTAGAAAAAAAGATGATCCCCATTTCTGCCCATATCACCAGATGCTTGGGCACCCCATTGAAGACTGCTACGTATTCAAAGATATCATTGAGAGTCTGATCAAGAAGGGGGGATTGCAAATGGGAGAATACAAGGTTGATCCTCCACGCCCTCATGAAATGCCAGCTCTGGGGGCAGCAGTCAATATGGTATCGTTATACCAGCAGTTGCCTGAAGAGGTGTCAGAAGTTTACATAAAGCACACCTATGAAGTGTTTTTCTTGGCCCCTGCAAAGGACCAGGAGAACTGGCAAATAGTGCCGATGAAGTCAAGAAGAAGGTCAGCATCCCGCCTAGCTCCGGAAGTCCAAATTCGTGGCGTTACGCCTCGGCCCGCTTCACCTGTTATAACGCCGGTCTGGCATGAAACAACCCCTCAAATGGTCATCAAAAGGCCTACCAACAATAAAAAGAAACAAACCCCATTACAGGTTCATAAAGAAGCCAGTCTAACTATGGAGCGGCTACAGAAAATTATAAATGGGTTGGATGAATATGAACATCCCAAAATTCAGCCAGTACAAGTGAAAGAATATGTTTCTTGGGAGCATCTAGAATCTCTCGAGCTAACACAAGAGGCCGAGGCTGGAGCTGAAGAGCCAGTCATCCAGAAAGACCGTCCATGGGATTAGGTGTCAGCTGCGAAAGGAAAGAAAAAGAAGAAGCCAAAGAATAAAAGAAGGGGCAGCACTGTCTCCTGTAATACACTGTCGGCCTTGTTCAACATGGCTCAGAATTCTAAAGATGAAGAGATATGCTTCGCGCCGACAGAAGTAGGTTAGGCCGAAGCTTCTACCTCCTACCATGCCACTAGATCTGGGAGGAAGTGGGGACATCTTCCCCCAGCTAATCACAACATCATGTTTAGGGGTGAGCAGCCGTATCAGATCCCCGGACCCGAGGTTAAAGATGCAGAAATCCCTCCTCCGCCGGGCCTTTACCCCGAAGAAAAAAGTGGCCAGGGGATTCCCTCATTCGCTGAATTTCTACTCTCACGGAAGGGTAAGCAACCATGCTAGCAAGCTGAGCCAAAAGCTAAGAAAACCCCGTCCCCAGCCTCGGTCGCTTCACCCTTGGCAGATGAAGGCCATACTGGCATTACTCCTATTACTAAATCCATACAGATAAAAGAACCTGCTGATCAGATGCACTGGGGGTAGACGGCACCCGAAAAAGAAGACGAGCCATCATGTGAGCCGACTCCTCCGACACCAAGTGACAACAGGCAAGGCAAAGTCTAAGAGATAAGGCTGGCCAATGTCAGAGCCGACAATAGAATATTGTAGCAGTTGAGGAGGATTCCATCAAGATTTAGTGTTTGGGTGATACTTTCCCTAGATGAAGAAAGTAGGCAAGCTGTCATTATGGCCCTACAAACCCAGGCACGCTTTGAGAGTTGATTTGCTGAGATGTATTCGGGGACAACCATTACTTTTGCTGAGGAAGACATGCTCCTACCCTCTGCTAGCCACAATAGACCCTTGTATATGAAGGGGCAGTTAAATGGGCAGCCTATAATCAGGATTCTAGTTGACCCAAGGGCAGTAGTGAACATACTCCCCTACTAGGTCTATCAAAAATATTACTTTAATGTGCACCTGATTAAGGTCAAGGATATGAGAATCGTTGGGTTCAACCAGAAGTTCGAAGTCCCCATGGGCATGGTAGAATTTGATCTCTTACTGGGAGACTTCACTACCAAGGTGCAATTTCATTTTATAAACTTTGACAACTCATACAAGGCGCTATTGGGCCGACCGTGGCTGCATCAGAATCGGGTGGTACCTTCTACCCTTCACCAGTGTATCAAATACCCCCAGGATGGAAAAGAAGAAAGAATATTTGTCAATTTACACCCTTTTGAGGTGTTTGAGTGCCATCTGCTTGATGCGTCACTCTACAAGGAGAAGCCGAAGTAGACTCCCCAGCCAGCTCAAGGCAAAGGGAAAATGGCAACAGAGGCTAGCAATTGGTTCCCCCCGCCACCGCCGGGTTATACAGCTCAACAGGAGGCATCACAAATTTCTGAAGAAGGAGGGGTGTTCAGAGCAATCTTCTCTGATATCTAGCCCCGAGCCGAGGGTGCCAGAGCTCAAGAATTTGTTGGGTTGCATGAAAGTCCCTTCAGGGATCACAAAGCCCATTATAGATATAGACTGCCAAACAGTTGAACTATTAAAGACCCTGGAGGTTACCAACCCTGAGGGGCAACCCACGATGTTCTACATGGCAGATGAACAGCCAGTAAAAGGGGATGATGATTGCAAATTCCCCGAGGAAGTTTATGATCCAGTCGTCCCAATTATGGGGCTTCCCAATGTGACGGGGAGAGTGGTCAAGATAGCAAGAAAGCAACAAGTTCCTTTCTTCCAGGCTGCAAGTAAGAAAAAAATGTTCAAGAAGTTGTGGTATCCACCCAACATGGATAAAGAATTGTTGTAGATTACCCAGCACCCGGGCTTGGGCTTCTCGTTAGAGGATTTTTATGAAGCAGACATGATATCTATCTCTGCTTCTACCAGCAAAGATTCTTCGGAGGATCAAGAGACATAGAAAATTATGGATCAAAAGCAATGCATGCCTCCAGATGGTGAAATGCAGAATGAGGAAGTGCACCTATGGAGGCCTTCTCCACAAAAGGGCACGTCAGTTTCTGAGAGACTGGTCACAGTTAGTGATGATGACGGGGTGCTACTCATCCCACCCGATACCAGAACAGAAGGCAGCCATCCAAGTTGTATTCTAGACTCCTACGGATATGACCCTGCTCTACTAGCATTGCTTTATGAGAAACAACAAGAAATAAAAAGGCTGAGGAGGCAACTAGCTGAAATGAGCATGCGCCCAGCTGACCCGACAGGGGGCATCCTCCCTCAACAACCCCGATCTATGGCTCTGGAATGCCCCCTTGTAGCTAAGGCAGAGTTATATAAGAATAGGCAGAAAGATGATGAGTCTGTCTTGGATTACATTAGGAGATGGAGAAATCTCTGTGAAAGGTGCGAGCCTCCGCCAAGTCACGAGGCCGCTATCCAGATTTGCAAGAGAAATTTAAAGAAGGAGATTTTGCAAAGGGTAATTGGTATTGAAATCCAATCCTTTGATCAGTTAAACAGAGTTACAGCCGATGTTGAAGCCTTTGTGTCAAAACATTGCCCTGCTACCACCACAACAAGATGAGAGCACTGGCCGATTGACGCTGACTTCAGTGCTTTTGGGCAGCGAAGGAGGAAGGCGAAAGAGGCCGCTGGCCCTTCGACCACTAAGCCTGCCAAGCAAGGACCCTCACTGTGGGATAAAATGAAGAAGCTCTACTCAATCCTAAAGGCAAAACTGGGGTTATCTTTGAATGAGCCTGCCACTATGGCAAGATTACTCTGCCAGAGCCCAAGAGGCCAGACGATGTCAAAAGAAGTGACGACCCTCAATTCTGCCCTTATCATCGGATGTTGGGGTATTCTATCGAAGATTGCTATATATTCAAAGATATTGCTCAAAGCCTAATCAAGAAGGGCGAATTGTAGATGGAGGAATACAGGGTGGTCCTGTTGCACCCTCATGAAATGAGCATGCGCAGAAGGGGAGTTCATATGGTCTCAATCCATCATCAGACCCCCAAAGATGCATCAGAGGTCGACCAAAGGAGGCTTCATGATGGGGGCATCACTTACCCCTCCACATTTTGTGAAGCTTTGATGGATCGACGGTTTGCGCCATTGTGTTCTTCACATTTTTCTCAGTCTATCCATGTAATTTTTATATTTTATTTGAGTCATAAACTATGTAATTTTCCCTTTATTTGAGTCAGGTACCTAGGTATAAGGGTCATTTACCTAAGTCTTGAGTCATGTGGTTAATTAAGTTGTCTATTGGGCCCAACTAGTGGGCTTGGCCCAGGGCACCCTCCCTTGGACTACTTTGGTCATTAGTTGCTTAGTCAGGGTCATTTTAGTCCTAGGAAAATATGAGCGCCTATAAATAGGCCACCCCACTCCCTCATATGTAATCTTTTGGTCAATCAAAAATTGAGTGTTCTAGTACAATTGGAGTGGATTCTCCATCTCTCTCTCACTCTCTCTCTCTAAGGGGTGGATTCCCCTCTCTCTCACTCTCTCTCTCTCTAAGGGGTCCCCCCCTCTCTCTCTCTCTTCCCACCCCCAAATTTTGAAATTTCTTCTCTCTCCTCCCCATTCACTCTTCATTAATACCCCCCCTTCCCCATACACTCATTCAAGTCCCCCCAACCCCCAAGGTAGAACCCACCAATCTCCAAGCCACCCTCCAACCCCCAACCACCCACTACCCTTTCCCAAGCACCCTTCCATCTCTCCAAGGCTGAAGGGGCTCAAACCCTAGGCAAAATTTGAATCTCCCTCCCTTGCTGGCTGCCCCTCACCCCTCCCCAACACCCCCTTCCTACCCTGGTCGCCCTCCCCATTTTCCATTGCTTCCCTTGGCCATCCCACCCTCATACACACAACCCTACACAATCAACCTATTCCCAGCTCGCAGGTAACAGAGTACCAGTGACTTTCTGAGGCTGCCACGTCTTCAACAAGAATCTTCAGGAGACGTACCATATATCGTTGGAATCGTCGTCCAGTCGGCTTCGCAGCCGAGGTGGTTTCGTCTTCGTCCAAGCACTGAGCTGCCCGTGAGAGTGAGTCTTCCTCGACTACGCAGAACCACTCAAGCAGAGAACCAGAGCTCCAGATCAAGTTCGACCATGGCCATTCTCTTAAGGATCTGGAGGCGGGGCTTGGCTGAGATCATCTACGACGAGTCTACTTCCAAGAACAAGAAGCGGTATCCCGTTCGGCATCCGGAGCTAAGAGTTCTCAATTTTCTCCCTCAGGTGCGCTGTTCTGTCCACTTTGGGACTGAGCAGACACCCGATCACTATTTTGGCTGTTTGTGTCTACTCCGACCTCCTCCGGCATCCCCGTTGGTCTCCGTTCGAAGAGGACTCGACAATGAATCCAACGATTTTAGCCTCGTCAGAATCAGAGATCAGGAGCGCCCGTGGTGACCTCGTCTTCCTGCTGCAGTGGTACCGTAGCTGTCAAAACCAGAAAACAGAGGCACTGTTCACGACCCTGCCCCGACCATCGCCGGCTTCCAGAAATTCTCCCAAAAATTTGACGTCCTCCTGGGCCAACCCAGGAGGTTTTGCTGCTTGTTTCGTAGCAAACGAAGTCTGGGAGTGGCCGCAGCGGTGCCGACATCGACTGCTTGTCCCCTGTTTCAGAGAGCAGATAGAACTGGCAACCGCCTTCCAATTAGTTCCTAGCTCGGCTCTTCCCCACCCCGCTTGGCCGGCTGAGCGCCCCTCCCTGCGTGGAGGTACATTTTAGTTGTAATTATACTCCCCCCACCCCTAGTCCAACCCCCTTGCAAGGGGCGCAGTGCATGTATTAGCAGGTCGCCATCCGAAGCTACACCGACGCGGCGTGCGGGTGCATGCCCACGCCTCCCCGCTCGTCATCGTCTCCGATCGGGATCGACGTATTCACACTGATCAGGTGAGCTCCTGCCCCCCTCTCTTTGCTGATTTATCTTGCTTAATTAGTATTTCCTCTTAGCTCCGTCGGACGGTGAGAGAGTGCCCGGTCCCAAATTTACATCAATTGAGTGCTACCGCGGGTGAGTTGTGAGAGAGATACTATACCCCACGCTCTCGGTGTGCTGGCCGCCTGCGAGAGTGGGAATCCCAGGACCCTTGGGGGTTCAATCTTAAGCTAGCCAACCCATTGGAATCTCAAGGTCCAACCTCGGACCCTCATCCCCATCGCCGGTCCACCTACGGACCCGGGTGCACGCTACGCGGGTGAGTCCGCTCGAGGGAAGTTGCCGGTCCGTTGCATCACTTGCTTGCTAGGTCCGAGGGGTCTTCGGTCTTGTGATTATCACCCCCAAGGTGGTGTCACATCACCTCAAGCCCGTAAGAAGCTGTCTGGGCAACAGATATCACATATGAAATAAAATAAGAATGACTACTCCTGTCCCACTGCAAGGGCATATAACCCCAGTCCCCCACCCATGGGGGTCTCAAATCTAGCCAATGGAGCAATGGAGGAATGCTACGAAGCAGATATGGTCTCTCCCTCAACCCTCGTAGGTGAAGGCACTCCAGAGGCAGTTTATGATGTTTATCTAGAAGATCAGGAAGAAATCCTGCAACCTTTGAGGTCAGGGGATTACCCACAATCCCAAATGATGACATATAAAGGCCAAGAGGCCGATGTTCCCTACAGATGTTGGGAGTCTGTTGTCATAGAAGCCGCAACCTCTGGTGGTATGGCACTAAAACAAGAAGCTAAAGAATTTCTCCCTACCCCTAAGGGTGCTTCATCTACGGGCCGATATTCAAACTACTCGGGATTAATATTGCCAGCACCCATGCTGCTTCCCCAGCAGATTCAAGAGCTAGAGAAAGAAGCATGCGGAGTCTTGCCACTAGGCGATATGAGACAAGAGGACGCCTATGACATCCTCGAAGCTAAAGAAGATGGTGAAGACTTCATCGATTTGTAGCTAGCTACCCCAGAGATAAAAGAGGGCGGCCAAGCCACTGTTGATGAGCTGATCAAAGTGAACCTTGGCATAGAAAGTGAACCTAGGCCAACCTTCCTCAGTGCTCTCCTTCTCCCAGAAGAGAGAGAGAAATATATGCAGTTGCTCCAAGAGTTCCGAGATTGCTTTGCTTGGAACTACAAAGAGATGCCAGGCCTCAGCCTCGCAGTTGCCCCGCATATACTGGCTATCGACCCTAAAGTTGAGCCGGTGAAGTAGTCACCTCAGCGAATGAGGCCGAAGCTGATAAGTCAGATTTGCAAAGAAGTCAACAAGCTCATAGACGTCGACTTCGTGGCAGAAAATCAAACACCACTTGACTAGCCAATATAGTGCCTGCCAACAAGAAAAATGGTCAGACCAGAATATGTGTGGACTTTCGGGACTTGAATAAAGCATGTCCGGAAGATGATTTTCCAATACCCATCACTAAAGTCATGATTGACGCTACTACTGGCCATGAGGCCTTATCATTTATGGACGGGTCGTCCGGATATAATCAGATATGGATAGCCGAACATGAGAGAATCCATACGGCTTTTCGATCGCCCAGGGGGATATTTCATTATAAAAGGATGCCTTTCGGCCTCAAAAATGCTGGCGCCACTTACCAGAGGGCGATGACAAAGATATTCGAGGAGTTGCTTTACGATAAAGTCGAATGCTATATCAATGACTTGGTCGTCAAAACTAAGAAGAGAGAAGATCATCTGAGTGACCTCAGGGTCATATTCGAGAGGCTGAGGCAATATGAACTCAAGATGACCCCGATGAAATGCACCTTTGGCGTTTCTAGTGGAAGATCCTGGGTTTCATTGTCTGATATTGGGGGATTGAAATAGACCCCGCCAAGATTAAAGCTACTCAGGAGGTGCCTCCTCCGAGAAATTTAACAAAATTATGGTCGTTGTAGGCCAGGGCCGATTGGCATATATCCGTAGATTCATCTCGAATCTGACCTGGCGATGTTAGCCATTCCACAAGCTGATGATGAAGGATACACCGTTCTGTTGGAATCAAGAATGCCAAAGGGCTATTTAACCATTTGAAATAGTATTTGGAGACCCCACCGGTGTTGGGGGCACCTATCAAAGGGAGGCTGCTAATTCTCTATGTAGCTGCTACTGAATACTCACTGGGGGCAATGCTGGCCCAGAACAATGACGAGGGAAAAGAGCAGGCTCTCTATTACCTCAGTCGAAGATTAGTGGGGGCAGAAGGAAAATGTTGGATCTCTATGTTGATTTTGGTAATTAAGTTTTAATGATGACAAATTGTGTGTGCATATTTTGATGATCATTGAAGAATGTTTCCTAATCAAGGTGCTTATGTTGTGTTTATGTTGCTTTGAAGGTACAAAATCCTTACCCGTGCCAAATGACCCAACAGGACTGATAAGGAGCTCATTCAAAGAAAAAATTCAGAAGAGAAGTCGACTCCAAAAGCATTTGGAGCCGACTCGGCAACTGTTTCGCAAGGTAGTTCACCCGGCAGCAGATGCAAGCAATAACGGTGACAAATAGCTCAATACGGGTGACAAATGGAGGATAAGGCTGACAAATAGGTCTACACGGGTGAATAATGGACAATCAAGCTAAAAGGATGGAAGAATGAATAAATGGAGTCGAGTGGAGTTGACTCCAAATGGTCTTGGAGTTGACGTCAGATAGGGACAGCTCAAATAATGAACAGAGTTGACAAAGGCGATGGCTTAGAGGTGAAAAAAAGGTCATATGGGTGAAAAATAAGTCACAACGGTGACAAATGGCTGGTAAGGCTAACAAATGCAAGACAGAGCTGAAATCATGAAAAATGTGGTAGTGGAGTCGACTCCATAAAGTTTTGGAGTCGACGCCAAGTAGTTATAACCCGCCAGAAGCTTCTTGCTAGTAGTGGTGAATAAGGGTGACAAATGGGCATTAACGGCGAGAAATAGGTGAGCAAGGGTGTAAAATGGATTACAACGGTGAAAAATAGATGAAGGCGACAGCTCAAGCAGAGAAGAAAAATTCAAAGGCGACGGCTTATACTGCTAAGGGTGACAAATGCCTTCTAAGGTGACAAATGCCGTCTGAGGGTGAAAAATGCCTTTTAGGGGTAACAAATGGATCGCCAATGTAGAAAAAGAGTCAAACACATGAATCACTAAGGTGGACTTCATGTCTTCGGCCTCATAATTGGCACAGTATCCGAGGACATGTGGCAACCCTCAAGGCAATCTTCCAGAAGACTCCTTTATGGAGAATATTCTTTACTTTCCACTGTGGACCAATCAAAAGTGGCTGAATCATTTTGTCTCTATAATTCACAAAAATCTCGCCTGGAATCTGAAGAGTAATGGACGCTTCAGATTATGTTTATCCAAGATCAAGGGTCAAAATTCTTCTCCAGCTCTATAAATATACTGCAATGGCCTTCGATGAAGGGTTGATCGAGCAGAAGTAGTAGAGGAATACTTGTGAGCTCGTTCCAGCACCAAGAAGAGAAGAACACTGAAGATAAGAAGAAGAATGAAGAAGATGAGAAGAAAGGCTGCCATGGAAAGAAGGGCATTCTCTTGAAGCTGCATCCAAATCCTGCCTCTCCTGGAGCATTTTCACTGTGGATCAGGGAGATCATCTTGATCATCAGATCTTTGAATTATTTGTGTTGAACATCCTTTTGTTTATGAACTTAGAGAAATTCTGTGTGTGTGACCGTCTGCACACGGTTGTGTGGAGCTTGTTGCATATATGGCAGCGCGTGTGTGTGGTTTGCAGATCCGGTTGTGAGATCGTATTGGAGATGAAGTCTCCGTGTGTGTGTGGAGGTAACACTCCGTGTGCGCTCTGATTGGGGTGAGTGAATCCTCACCGATTTGGTGAGGGGTGGATGTAGGAGGACGTGAAGGTCCTGCCGAACCACCTAAAAATTCTCTTTCCTTGTGTGATTGCTTCTTGTGATTGGTTTATCTATCTTGCCATTATTTCTCAAGTGTGATTGGGAGACGGAGTGAATCATCTCAAACTTAACTCCATCTTGAACTTAGTTAGTCTTAGTTTGCATCATCATTTTAATTTTTCTTATTCCATTTAGTGTAATCACAAATTTCAGACACTTCAGTTCAAGTGTGCATCCTTTAACTGTATCATTGTTAGTTTCGTTTCTTAGTTCAAATTTTAGTCCAACGATTTTTCTTAAAATATGAACTCTATTTGGGGGACAATTCAACCCCTCCTTCTTATCCACACTTGTTATATTTAGGACCAACATATGGTATCAGAGTAGGTCTTCGATCTTTAATCAATCTTGCGATTGTAGAGAAAAGATCCATCATATTTGTTATGGCTAACAAAGGAATGCTCCCTGAGGGACATTTGATCCATAGTCCACCATACTTTGACAGGAAAACTTACTCGTACTGGAAGAATAGGATGACTGTGTTCTTAGGAGCACATGAGTTTGATGTTTGGAGGGTGGTCAGCAAAGGACCATATCAATTGCCTCCGGATGAGGATAAATGGAATGAAGATCAAATCAAGAAATCTTGTGTGAATTTTAAGGCTATGAATATCATTCAGTGCACAATAGATCCTAATGAGTACTCAAGTGTGTCAATGTGCTCATCTGCGCAGGAGATGTGGGAGAAGTTACGGCTGATATATGAAGGCACGTCAGAAGTTCGTGAGACAAAGGCAAATTTGCTGGTCTGGGAATATGAGCTGTTTATAATGAAGCCTGAGGAGAATATAAGCGAAATGTATGCAAGGCTAAGTGAGATCATGAACGATTTGAAAGCTTTAGGAAAAGAGTATTCAAATCAAGAGCTAGTTAGGAAGGTGCTGCGGTCACTCTCACCGCCGTGCACACAAAGGCGACTGTCATCAAGGATTCAAAGGATCTCACCACACTCACGGTGGATCAATTGATTGGGTCGCTGATGACGTACGAGATTAATATTCTGAAGCCAGCTGAGGAAGAGAGCAAGAAAAAGAAGACTATTGCATTGAAGGTTCGTTCAGTTTCTTCAGAAGAAAGCGGTGAAGACTCACCGGTTGACAGTGATATAGAGGAGTTTATGGCTCTTGTGACTAAGCGAGCCAGAAAGTATTTCAGGAAAGCGAGGGAAAGAACTTTCCCAAGAAGATTTTTGAAGAAAAATGCTGCATAGAAGAGACAGTTCAGCAAGAAAGAAGAACTTATATGTTATGAATGCAAGAAAGTCGGGCATATGAGAGGTGAGTGCCCTGAGCTCCAGAAGAAATTGAAGAAAGAAAAAGATAAAAAATCCAAAGCTATGAGGGCCGCATGGAGTGATGAGGATTCATAGGAATCGAACACCGAAGCTGAAGGTGACGAGCTAGAGGAGATTGTCCACAACCTTTGTTTGATGGCTGGATAAGATGAGGAAGATCAGGTAAATTCCGATTCTGAAAACCTTACTACTGAACAATGACAATTTGTTCATGCTGATCTGTATAAGAGTTATAAGAAACTCACATGTGAGGACAAAAATTTGAAAAGGAAATTTCATGATCTTCTTTAGTCCAATAATCCATGTGATAGGTGTGCTGTGTTCCAACAGGTCATTGAAAAACTTAAACATGATAAAGAGGAATTGTTCTCTAGGATGACCTTGTTTGAAGATGAAATAAGTTGTCTTGAAGTTTAAAAACAAGATGCATATAAGAATTTGGAAACAGTGAAAATCTAAAAATGAAGGCTTGTTGAAACAATTAAATGAAACAAAATCAAAATTGGATGAGTGTGAGAAGAGTAAGGAAGAGATTGAAATAAATTTCAACATCTTGAATGCTGAGTTGAAAAGGCTGAAAACCATTGTAGAGAGAGAATTAAAAGGAAAATACAAGGTTGGTGAAGTTGAGAAAGAAAGACCCAAGGATGTGAAGAATGGAGTGGGCCATGTGCCCATGAGAAAAAAATCCCTTGTGAATAACAAATTTCAAAATTCCTTTGGTTCATTTTATTACTCTCTTGTTGATACATGGTTTGATTCAAATGCTAATAGCTCTTATGGATATAGAAGGAATAATTTCAGAAAACCTTGTGTGACATGTTTTTACTATGGAATGATTGGCCATTCAATGTATGTATGCAATACCATGAAGACCAATGATGAATTGTTTGAAAGAAAATGCAAGAAATTTCATGTTTCTACTAGAGCTAGTACTGTGGGACCCAAGCTTGCTTGGGAACCTAAAAACACTTGAGAACTATTTTTGAATGTGCAAGTCTGCATGAGAGCCAAATGGACAAAGTGGTATCTGGACAGTAGTTGTTCCAAACATATGACAGGGAATAAAGAGCTCTTTCAGACCTGAGGAAGAAAGATGGAGGACTAGTAACCTTTGGTGGTAAAGATAAAGGTAAAATCGTTGGAATTGGGCGAATAGGTAAAAATCCTAACCAGTCCATTGATGATGTATTACTTGTTGATGGTTTAAATCACAGTCTGCTAAGTATTAGCCAGTTATGTGACAAGGGTCACGAAGTGGTTATTGAAAACACACATTGCTCAGTTGTAGATACACATTCAAATGAAATAAAGTTCATTGGTGTTAGAGATAACAACATTTACATTCTTGATTTTGAAGATTTGTCCAAAGAAAATTTTTGTTTAGTTGCTAATAAGTCAGATGATGCATGGTTGTGGCATCGTCGACTTGGTCATGCCAGTTTTAGTGTTTTGTCCAAATTGTTCACTAGTCCAAATTGTTCATATATATATACATCCTTCCTTGAAAAATTTCTAAGACCAAATACTCCTTGATAAATAAATGTGGACTAGTGACCTGGGGATTCTAGGCACTTACTGAGGGGGAGGTTCAGAAAAATTCCTTAAGTCAATTTGTGTTAGAGGTCAATCTCACTTCATTTCCTCCCAAAACAAAAAAAAGGAAGAGATGAAAAAGAAAAGGCAAGCAAGAAAATGGAAACGAAAAAAAAAGGATATGATGGAGTTCAAAAACAAAAAGGGGGAGGCATGGTGGAGTTGAAAAAAAAGGGGGGGGGGAGTCGACCAGTTCGGTCGACCCACCAACCTCTACCGGTCGACTGAAACAGGCGAATCGGGCCGGCCGACCCTCGTCCGAACCCTCTTTTAAGAATCACACATATAAGGTGATATTATGCACAAAAATAAAAATACACACAACGTATGCATGCATTTCACACAATCTACCCTTCATGCTTCTGGCTTTTTATGTAAATGCAACACTCATCCTAGTGCAGACCTAGGTATGTATGCTCTCACCCTTGCACATGCCAAGTTCTCTTCTGATTTTATTGAATTGTTCCTGGTTTAAGGGTTTTGTGAAGATGTCTGCCAGTTGATTGTGTGTGTCAACAAATTTTAACTCAAAATCCCCCTTGCCTACATGATCTCTCAAAAAATGATGGCGAATGTCAATGTGTTTGGTCCTCGAGTGTTGAACTGAATTTTTGGATAAATTGATAGCACTTGTATTATCACACAAGATTGGAACTAAATGTACTTCAACATTCAAATCAAGCAATTGATTTTTGATCCAAAGTACTTGGACTCCACAACTTCCGACGGTTACATATTCAGCCTCGGCCGTTTAGAGAGCTACTAGATGTTGTTTCTTGGAGGCCCATGAAACTAGGCACCCACCAAGAAACTGACAGTACCCACTAGTATTTTTGCGATCAACAATACATCCAGCATAATCCACATCAGTATATGCAATCAAATCAAATGAGCTACCGATCGGAAACCACAAGCCGAAGTCTACTGTGCCAATTAAATATCGAAAAATCCGTTTAACAGCCAACAAATGAGATTCTTTAGGACATGACTGAAAACGAGCACATAGACATACGCTGTATTGAATGTCAGGACGGCATGCTGTTAAATACAGTAGTGATCCAATCTTACCAAAATCGATGCTACGTTGAGTAAATCTCATGTCACCATGTGACGCCCCAAAGTGGACTTCAATATTGGCTTAAATATGAAGTTTTTCTAATTTCTCCATATTTAATTGTGATTTCTTGGCCTTTTGCTTTAATAATTAAAACTAACGCCTGTGGGGAGGGCGTCATTTAATTGACAACCTAATTAGGGGCGTTTTTCTTAAATAAACGACTGTCCAAACGGTCGTCGATTCCTGAATTTTACAAATTCTAACAAAAATAAAACTCAAGGTAATTGACGTCCTATTGAGGGGCGTTGATTATTTAACGCCAGTTCAAACATGCGTCATTTGACAATTTTAAATAAGGAAAGTCCTTTATTTCTATAATTAAATTCAGGAATTGACGACTGTGTGAATGTCATCATTTCAATTGACGCCCCTAGCTAGGTCGTCATTTTCACTTCCGTCTCCCTTTCGCCTGCTTCTTTCCAGTAGTAACCCTTTCCCTATTTTGCACCTTGTGCTCGATTGGGAAGAGGGTTCCTTATTGAGGATTCATTGCCTTGTTTTAATCCCATTAGGGCAATGATTTTTGGCCCTATAAATACCCCCTTGAATCCCTCACGAGCGAGAGAGAACGCAGAAGAAGAGAAGAGAGAAGAGGAGAAGAACCAAAAAAGAAAAGTTAACAAGAGCTAACAACTGAGAGAGTTTTTTACAGAAAGAGAGAGTTTCTTCCTTTCGTTTGCATGAACTCCTTCCAAGGGCATTCCTCCACGGGTGATTCTTCTCCAGGCGGTGTTCTCCCTCCACCAGTAGCAGTTCTTCATCCTGCTACAGTCGCTGAAGCTCTTCCTCTCCCTTTACTGCTGCACACACAGCAGAGAGGGCATTTTCTCTTTGTTATTTTAGTTGTCATCATATCATCATCACATGCACTCTTTCTTTCTAGCTCTCTGCTAGAAACGTTCTCAGTACATCAAGTATCTTTCTTTGCATACCATTGCATTTATTATACCCAACCTTGTTACTCCTCTTAGGGGTTTTAAAACCAAAACACACAAGGTGTGTGTTCATGCTTAATTTGATTGATTTCATATTTTTAGAGCATTGATACTACACATTTTGGCTAATCAATATCTTTGTTCATTTTGTGTGTTTCTTGCAAGGGTAATCAAACTATAAACCCCCTTCGTCGACCGGTCGATAGAAGGAGGAAGGAAGAATCACCAATCTCACCCGCTCAACACAAGGTACATGCGATCGTCCTTCTTATTTTGAGGTAACCCCTCTGGCGATCACCTTCCATAGAGCATCTCATGCTCATCCCCCTTTCCTTCTTGTTCCACTTATTTTAGCATAATTATTCATCCCTAATCATCATTATATTTCTCTCTCTTTTAAAAATGTGTATGTGACACGTTCACAAATTGGCGATCACGGTGGGACTCTTTTTGTTTTAGTTTGATTACCCCTCCCTTTGGCACCCTCGCGTGCCCCTCCCTTTGGCGCCCTCGTGTGCCCCTCCTTTGGCGCCCTCGTGTGCCCCTCCCTTTGGCGCCCTCGCGTGCCCCTTCTTCGTGCTCCACGTAGCACACTCCTTTTGTGCATCACGTGCACACCTCCCACTGGATTAGCCAATTTGCATAGTATCCATATTATTTTTATTAGAAAAGAAATTGATTTCTGTCTGTCATCAGGGTTAACAGTTCTTTGGAACTGAATAACGCCCTTCATATCGCCGTCATTTCCACATACAGCGACCGTTCGAACATGCGCTGTTTCCTTTTTTTATTGCGAGCATTTTCATCATTTTATAATTAACGCCCCTCACAGAGGCATCATTTCCAAATATAACGCCTCACACAAAGATGTCATATTTCTAATTACTATATTTTGACGCCCCTCCCAGAGGCGTCTTTTACTGGTACATCGCCTTGCTGAAAGGCGTTATTTTGATTATCATTGCGTTTATTCACATTTTAGGTTCGACTACTACTATCTGACGCCCCTGTGCACAGGCGTCATTTCCATAGGCAGCGTCTCACTTTAAGGCGCTATTTTATTTTGATTGCTATCTGTTTGCACTGTTCACAGTAACTAGCGACTGACACTCAGTCGTCTCTTGTTGATATAGCGACCTTATCCAGGTCGTCATTTTTTCTGTGCCCACAGTGCCCTTGTTTACTGCTTACTGCTGTTCGTTCGCTTGACTGATTCTCATATCACCTGCTTGATATTGCCTGCATTAGGCTGCATTTAGGGCATTCGGTTTGGGAGACCTCCTCTCCCCACACTTTTAGGAGTCACACCCCCCTCTTGGTGAAGGAAGGACCCTCCTTTGAGCATTCCGTCTCATTGGACCGAAAATTCTTAAACCAAGCCTCCGTAAGTCCCCGCACCCGTGGATTCCATCACGGACGCTGGGCAGGTTGTACCATTGAAGCACCCGGAGTATAGTTGACCCATACGTTGGTGAGGAGAGAGGAAGAACCTAGATACCCGGAGATTATACCCAAATTTTCAACCAGGACCCACATTCAAAGGAGAGAGCTTATTATAAAATTCACCTTAATCTAAAAAAAAAACCTTAAAACTTTGGGCTCATTACAACTTGAGTGTTTATTTTGTTTGATAAGGCGATATCTCTTGGGTATACTTGTTTGTTGGAAACCTATTTCTTCTTCCTCAAGCATGAAACTCTGTTCAGGTAAAATCATCAAAATGGCCAACTACGGATATACTTATGATGGTTATGAGGAGGGTCACTCTGACCCGTTTTATGATGTTCCCTCTCAGGATCCTGTCTACCACGAGGAAAACTATATTTCTTCTCCCACTCAAGTCCACATGGTGGACACCACTTCTCTGGAGGTTGAGCCTTCTTCCCAAGCTCAACCTACCACTCAAAATACTTCAGGGGATGTTTCCCCTTCTTTCAACTTCAACGAAGTTCTCAAAGTTCTTGCTCACCTGGATGATTCCCAGCGCCAGGCGGCCCAAGCCGCTTTAAAGGGAAAGTCTGTCCCGTCATCTTCTAACCCTCCCCAGGCCATGGCTGGCCACTCTGCTAGTTCTCCCAACGACCAGGCGGTCGCACCTAGGGTGCCCTCGCGCCCACCAACTCCTGTTATGACTACGCAGGCCCAACCGGCAAGTCACTCCATTGCTAGGCCTCAACAACCTCCTGTTCCTCAAATTTTGAGAAGGCCTATGACGAACCAATACTCTTTTCGTCCGGCCCCAGCCGAGTCCGATAACCACACTATACTCCTCCAAAGAATGGCTAGTATGAAGGAGCAACTCAAGAAGGTCACTACATCCGAGGTCGCTCCCAAAATTATGCTTCCCACTCTGTCAGTTTTTCACCTACCCCCGTCTAAAATGCCGAATTTTCGACGGTACAATGGAACGGGTAATCCGCACATCCACTTGAAAGACTTCTTATATGAGGCATCATTCTGGCAAGATAACAAGACTTCTCTGGCTTATCTCTTTAGGCGATTTTTAGATGGCCCGGCACTAGAATGGTTTTACTCCCTGGAGCCGGCGGATGCCGGTGATTTTGATGTAGTTCAACGAAAGTTTCTGTAGAAGTACAAGGACCGTGTGGGTCCCTCTTTGTCTGTTACTGGTCTGATTGCCGAAAAGATGAAGCCCGAGGAGGACTTCGTTTTGTTTGCTGATAGGTGGAGAGCCATGGCCGAGAAGTTAAAGGACACTGTCGGAAACGGAGCAAGTGAAGATGATTATATCAAACTCCACTCCGCAGTTCCGTCATATTTTAGCCATGAACAAGTTGAGCACTATGGAAGAGCTCTACAAAAGAGCTAGATACATACAAACACAGATGAAAGATTCGCCTATTATGGGCATGTTTAAGCCAAGACCAAAGGTAATAAAGAGGAACGTTAATGTCAGCAATACTGGTGCGACCACTGAAGGCACTGTTATTAATGAGCAGGTGAGCGCATTCGGTAATTCCACACCCTTCTGCCACCCTCCAAACCAAGGGCCACCACCACAACAGCCCGCCTTCCAAAACCAAGTCCACCAGCCAAATAATAACCTTCCTCAGACCCTACGGCCTCTTCCACCTCCTCAACAGCATCAACCTGCATAGTACCACCAAATGCCCCCGCCAGCAATTATGCACAGCAACAACTGCAACAACCAAGAAGACCATTGGGTCCCCGAAGAGCACAATACCCTCTCTTACCTGAAAGCCTATTAGATATTTTTAATGCCCTCATGGCCGCCAACCTACTCACCTTGCCTAAAGAAAGAACGATATGGCCGCAACATGTAGACACCTCCCGATATTGCGTCTTCCATCGGCAGCCGGGGCACAACATCGATCATTGTTTTCAATTCAAGGATTACATACATGATATGAATGATCAAGGTGATATTGATTGGGATGAGATGAGGAGGGTTATTGCTACTCTAAAGGCTCGAAGGCCTCCTCAGCAACCATCGGCTCAGCAGCACCCGCAACAAGGTCAGCAACAACAAGTTCCCCAACAATAGCAGGCTCCTGCACCCCAGCCAAATATGGGGATTGTCAATAATCCGCTACCGGAGCACCCGGTTCAAAATCAACAAGTAAACCTTGTCACCTCAATCCATGAAGTGGAGAGAGGGCAGGTTTGGCACAAGAAAAACGCCTCTGTCGGGGCCATTAATCAAAACTCCAGTCAACCGCAACCACCACAATTGCTAAGGAGGCTTCATCTTGTACCCCTTTCCCAACCACCACATCCCCTCATACGTTCCAACACTCCAGGGCCACTCAACTCTAACCCTATTCCTTCGCGGCCTCTTCTTTTACGCCAACCCACGAATTCTCCTTCACCCCAAAACCCTCCACCAAATAGACCTCTCCTTATCCGCCCCTCGCTGGCAACTGCCACCCCTCTTGTTTCGCCACAATCTACCCCAACCACCACCATCATGCTTCCAAGGCCCCTCCTTGTCACTCGACCCCCGTCGCCGTGTTTCGATAACCCCCAGCCGGTGAAGCCTCTTATAAGAACCCCTCCTTCTGCCAATCCTGCACCAGCACCCAACACGCCTTACACCATTCCCTCTGCCTCCTCTACCCCTTCACCCACTCTAGGCCCGACAGAGGCTCCGAAAACAATGGTGCTCCGTAGTGGACGGATGTTCCATCGAGTGTTTCCCCAGCGGAAGCAGGAGCCGATACAAGAACAAGGAGAACAGGAACAAGAGTCTGCACCAGGCATGGAGTATGACTTATTGAAGCATTTGGACAGAACGCCAGCCTGAATTTCTATGCTGGAATTAATCAAAAGATATACTACACACCAGCTGGCTTTAGGGCAATATCTACAGAAAGTAATGGTAAAAGAAGATATCCCAGTTGAACAGGTCACTACAGTTTTAAGTCCAGCCAGCAATCAACCAGCCATCACTTTCTATGAACATGAATTGGCTCCGCAGCCGGCCAGAAAATATGCACTGTGCATTACTATTGACATTAACAAGGTGGCAGTAAAATAATGTTTGGTAGATACTGGGGCATCCATTATGTTTTGCCACCAAGTACCTTGAAAATGTGTGGCATTCCGGAGAGTCAAATCCGGCCATCTACAATCACTGTCACAGCCTATGATAACACCAAGAAGCCGCCTTTAGGTATGATCACTTTAAAAGTTGGTTTGGGTCCAGTCTCAGTCACAGCGGATTTCCATATTCTAGACATGGACCCGACACTCAATGGCATTTTGGGTCTCCCTTACATTCAAGAGCTTGATGCTATGCCTTCCACGAATCATCAATGCATAAAATTTCCGCACAAAGGGCGCATTATTAAAGTCACTAGTATGCCCATTTTGTCGACAGAAGATATACATTCCACAACATCAGTGCCTTCTATGTGGCCTTCCAATAGGCCTTTGCTCTCAGTTTTGGATGTTGCCGATCTGCGGCAAGACTTGGTAAGGCCGTCTCCCTCAACCCCTCCTACCACCCAAATGTCACCACAACCATCCAAAGGCAAGAAGAAAAAGGGTTTGATGAACACACCAGGATGGAACATTCTGATGAAAATGGGGTATAGAAATAGTAAAGGCCTGGGTGTTAATCTTCAGGGGCAAGTCAAGCCCATCAGGCATCAAAAGATGATTCCCCGAGGTGGCCTAGGGTACAAAGGACCAAGCCAAGACAAAGATGAGCCATGGGCCATCATGACTTCCACTCTCAAGACAGATCGACAGCCCCTTACATGGACCCTACAAACAGACTTTATGAAAGGAGGCACTCATAATGATGACCAAACCACACTAGTCACTTCCATGATGGATTGTTAAGATGTACATGCACGGCAGTTTGCCTGCCACCTAGCCCCGTTGGTTACATATAAAGCTCTGGAGTACTTACGGCCAGATAAAAGAAGAAAGATGGATGACCCCGAATGTGACTAGTATAGATGGTTCGACATGAACGATATCACTATTGCTCTGAGCCGACTGTTTATGCCAACCGATCCGGAATGGCCGCCACTGATTCATGAATTAATTGAAAAGCCAGCAGTGATCACGGACAAGAGGTAGCTTCTAAGCAATTACACAGATACCGGGGAGCCTGAGGTGCCGTTCGAAAAAGGCTTCAACGTGGATAGGCTGTGGGCCGGTCTCTTCTCTATTAAATCCATTCATCTAACGATTGCTGTCCGTTTGTTTAATCAAATATTTTGCTCAGATGTCCCTAGACCACCCGCGGTCTTGATAACCTTTTCTCCAAATTCACTTCAAGTTTCTCCTCCGATTCCTCCCTCGCTCCTCGAGCAATTCTCTAAACTCTCCATCACACCCCCGCGCGGGTCATCATTTACTCAATCTTTCATCAATCTGTCAATCTTAACACCACCCCCTATTCCTCTCTCTCATTGCCTTCTTCTTGAAAATGAAAACGAAAAAAAAATGCCAAAATTCAAACTTTCCAATCTTTCATCTCCATTGAGGAGACCTCCTATCTTCTTCCTGAGTGTGTCCCGACCCAGGGGCCGCTCTTCCAGGATTCATTAGGGAACCTTCTCTACCCCTCCGATGAGGGGTCTTCAACTGTATCTCCTTCTGTACCCGTCTTTTCCTCACCTCCTTCATCTTTGTCGAATTCTAGTGATCAGGCTAGTTGCTCTTACTCTTCTAGTTTTAAGACTCATGGGGTAGCTTCACATAAGAGATCCAAGGGTAAACAGATTCCCCGTAGATTCTTGTTAGAGTTAGCCATCAGATGCCAAGCTTGTCTATCCATTCCCGAGTTTGTGGAGAATCCGATTATCCTGCCAGAAACTGAATATGAAGATACTTGTGTTTTTAATGAGGGTTTTGGTGTTTATAAGATAATGAATGATGAAGACCCTATTGAAGAGGGGGATGAAGGTTACGAATAATATGAGGACGAGGCTGATGCTTTTGCCAGTGGCATGAGAAGATTCGATGAGCCGTCAGCCTCAGTAGAAGAACCTACCAAAGAAATAAATCTGGGTACTGAAGAAGACCCTAGGATTGTCCTCATTAGTAAGAACTTGCCACCCTCCGAAGAGGAGGCGCTCATTTTGGTTCTTCAAGAATACAAGGACACATTCGCATGGAGTTATGAAGATATGCCAGGACTAGACCCTGCGCTTGTTGAACATCGACTTACGCTTAAGCCAGGGTCCATTCCGGTCAAACAGCGGTTGAGACGTTTCCACCCTAATATGGCATTAAAAATGAAAGAAGAGGTCGATAAGCTTCGTAAGGCTAGATTCGTTAGAGTTGTCCTCTATCCCAATTGGGTGGCTAACATCGTCCCAGTCATGAAGAAAGATGGAAAGGTGTGGATTTGTATAGACTTTCGGGACCTCAACCACACGTGTCCTAAAGATGACTCCCCCCTCCCTCATATTGATGTCTTGATTGACAATACGGCAGGATATGAGACTTTCTCCTTTATGGATGGCTTTTCAGGTTATAATCAGATTCGCCTGGCTGAGGAGGATCAAGAGAAAACATCGTTCACTACACCATGGGAAACTTATTGCTATGTAGTCATGCCCTTTGGACTTAAGAATGCTAGAGCCACCTATCAAAGGGCTATGATGGCAATTTTTCATGATATGATCCACATTTATATAGAGGTGTATGTTGACGACCTGATAGTAAAATCAAGAACAAGGATTGAGCATCCTGGGATTCTAACTAAAGTCTTTCAAAGAGCACGGGAGTATCAGCTAAAAATGAATCCCAAGAAGTGCGTGTTTGGTGTTTCCTCAGGGAAGTTGCTTGGGTTCATCGTAAGTAAGAGGGGTATCGAGATTGATCCCAACAAGGCGAAGGCCATAAGGGAAATGCCTCCTCCCAAGAATTTGAAAGAAGTCCGGGGTTGATCGGGAGGTTGCAATTCATTCGCCGATTTGTCTCCCAGCATTCACAAAGATGTAGGCCGTTCTACGAGCTTATTAAGCCGGGAGTCAAGTTTCTTTGGGATGACAAATGTCAGGCAGCTTTTGAGGGATTGAAGGATTATCTCTCAAATCCTCCTGTCCTGAGGCCGCCAGTTCCAGGTAAACCGCTTATTCTCTACATTTCCGTCCTGGATGACTCTGTAGGCGCTGTCCTAGCCCAAGTTGACGAAGAAGGAAAAGAAAGGGCAGCCTACTACTTGTCAAAGCTTCTCAACCCCTGTGAGCAGAGGTACTCAGCCATAGAAAAGATTTGTGCTGCTTTAGTCTGGGTAGTTCAGAAACTCAAGCATTATTTCTTAGCTCACGAAATTCATCTCATTACCTGTATGAATCCAATCAAGTTTCTTCTTGAAAAATCCATTCTCACCGACTGATTAGCACGATGGCAAAGTTTCCTTTCTCAATTTGATATTATCTACATTCAACAAAAAGTGATTAAAGGCTATGCCATAGCAGAACATCTTGCTCATCACCCTCTCCCTAGATTTGACCCTGTTCGCTCAGAGTTTCCAGATGAGGAACTAATGTCCGTCAATCAATCTGATTCGATGTGGACGTTACATTTTGATGGAGCTTTGAATTCAAAAGGAAAAGGGATTGGCATTGTTCTTCTATCACCGGAGGGTATTACTATTCCGCTCGCCTCTCAGCTTGCATTTTCAGTTACAAATAATATAGCTGAATATGAGGCTCTTCTGGCCGGACTGGAGGCCGTTCATCAATTCGGTGTTACCCAATTGCGGATTGTAGGTGATAGTCAGCTTATTTTTCGCCAAGTGCTCACCAAGTGCTGTACGCTCAATCCTAAACTCAAACTCTATCAGGAATTGACTTCTGCTTATACCAAGCTTTTCACCAAATTAATCTTCGTTCACGTTCCTCGTGAACATAACATTTTAGCTGATGCTCTCGCTTCTCTTGCATCTTCCCTGGTTTTCCTTCCCGAAAGGGCTTCCCATTCTATCATTGTTCACAAGCGGCTCACTCCAGCCATTAAGGATCCAGCTTTGCTTAGTGTTAAGGAGGAGGTGCTTAGGAAGGTTAAGCAAGGTGGAATCATTGAGAATAAGGAGGTCATGCTATTGGATTTAGAAGAAGAATTGGATGATGAAGAAAAGCTATGGTATTACGAGATTGCTAAGTATTGCCAGGATCAATCATATCCCGAGGAGGCCACGGCTGAAGAAAAGAAAGCCATTCGAAGAGTTGCTCAGCGATACACCCTGATTGGAGGTATACTCTACAGAAGAGGTCTCACTGGAGTTTTATTAAGGTGCCTAGATGATGATGAATCTTGGAAGATCGTGGAAGAGGTGCATTCAGGAGTGTGTGGTGTCATGTCAATAGTCAGATGCTTGCTAAGAAGATCCTTAGGCTAGGTTTCTATTGGCCCACTCTAGAAGAGGATTGTTCCATCTATGTTCGAAGGTGTGTTAAGTGCCAACTGCATGCCGACAAAATTCACTCTCCTGCTTCTTCACTCCATCCTATGTCCTCCCCATGGCCTTTCTCCATGTGGGCTTTCGACATCATTGGACCCCTTGGTGATCCGAACCTCCTCACAAAATCAAAGTCATTTATACTCACGGCCACGGAGTACTTCATCAAGTGGGCGGAAGCGGAAGCTTACGTGGAAATAAAAGTGTCGACCGTCTGCAAATTTATAATGAAGAACATCATCGCAAGGTTCGACATCCCAAGTACCATCGTCACCGACAATGGGCCACAATTCATCTCTCAGGAGTTTCAGGACCTCTGCAACAGGTATAACATTACATTACATCATTCATCTCCTTACTATCCGCAGGGCAATGGCCAAGCAGAGGCAACTAACAAAACCTTGATCAACATTATTAAGAAAACATGTGAGGCTACTAAATTTGTGGATTGGCCAGAAAAATTGGTTGAAGCTCTTTGGGCCTATCGCACTTCTATTCGTACCCCTACTGGGCAGACCCCTTTTGCCCTTACTTATGGAATGAAGCGGTAGTCCCTTACGAGATTCTTATCCCTTCCCTTAGAGTACAATTGGACAAGGAGCTCCCCATTGATGAGCATCGCGAATCTCTCCTTGCTCAGTTGGAACTCCTAGACGAGAAGCGTTTGGCCGCCGCCGAGCATGCGCGTATTTATCAAAACAGGCTTTCACGTTTTTATCAAAAAAAAAGTAATTGAGAGAAAATTCAAAATCGGTGAAATGGTAATTAAAAGAATCTTCGTAAAACCCAGAGGGCCTCGTTCAAAGCTTCAACCTAACTGGGAAGGGCCCTTCGTCATAAAAGATGTTTATCCTGGCAACGCTTACAAATTAATTAATGCTGAAGGTGAAGAGTTGGATCACCCCTGGAATGGTCTTTACTTGAAGAAATACTACCTCTAAAAAAAGAAAAAGAAAAAAAATAAAAAAAGTCGGAAAGAGAAGATCAAAAAGAACAAAACAACAAAACAAAAATCAAAAATTTTGCAGACTAGCACGGTACATAGGCCGCGAGCCTGAAAAATTAAAATCCTTAATTCATTCTTCAGTCTTGATGGTTTAACTTTGGGGTCAACTCCCGCACACACTACACGCTTTACTTTTAAACTCGAGCAGCCCAGAATTCGAGAAAAGTCAGACCCAAATTAAGAGTGTACGAGCCTTACCTATTCTCTCCTCTTCGGCTCACGAGAGGGAGTACGAGTCAGGGAATACTGACCAAACCTGTCCGCCGCCCTAGTAGGTGGAAGTCAGGGCCCAAAAGGGAACAAGATGCTTAAAGCCCAAGTACAATTAGGTTTCTATCTGTTAAAAAGAGAAGAAATGGAAAAAGAAAGTTACAAAAAAGCATGTCAAGAGGGCAAAGTCCCCGCAGGAAAAACCCTGGTCGTAAGCATGTATAAATAAGGGCAAAAAGAGCAACAAAATTTCTCTAAGCCAAAGACCGAATCCCAACGGGCATTAGGGTAGGGGAGGAAAGTTTCCCCATTCTCGGAAACCTCCCGTGGGCTTCCTTAACTTATTCTTCCCTCCCCCCTCCATGGTGGATTATAAGCTCAAAGCATGGCGAAGACCGACTAAGAAGGATGGGCCGCGAGAGAACATGAGCAAAAGTACAAGTATTTGAGCACGTTGACCCTTTGTTAAATCTTCTAAGAAAGATTAATGAATTCAAGATGGTGATTGTGTAAGGTTTAAGGCCTGCCCAGTCTCATCAAAACAAACAAAAAAATTATTTTCCTTAAAAATAACGCCCTCTTGGCAGGCGTCATTTTCATGAGCCGCGACTCTTCTAGGTTCGTCATTTCCAAAAAAATAAAAACAAAAAAAAATAAACATCATTAAAATTGATCTTTTAATTCACACCCTTTATGAGGGCGTCATTTAATTCACGACTTTTTGTCAACATCGTCTTTTTTCACGATAAAAATAAAAAAATGATTTTCTAAATAAACGCCTCCCGCTTCGGCGTTAATTCCACAATTAGCGCCTGTTTGCGAGGGCGTCATTTTTTTAAATATAATAAAAAAAATAAAAAATAATTTTCTAAATAAACGCCTCCCACTTCGGCGTCAATTCCACAATTAGCGCCTATTTGCGAGGGCGTCATTTTGTAAATATAATACAAAAAATAATTTTCTAAATAAACGCCTCCCACTTCGGCGTCAATTCCGCAATCAACGCCCGTTTGCGGGGGCGTCATTTTTTTTAAAAACTATAAAAAAATAATAAAATAAAAAAAAAGAAAAAAGAAAAAGGGAAAATCAAGCATGTTGCTGCTCATCTCATATGCTTGCTTGCATCTTTGTGTGGACATCTTTTATTTTAAGTTGACATCTGCTTGCTTGCATGCTGCATTTCCCTATATATTTTTATTATCCGCCTTTATTAATTAGAGGTTTGGCCCCTTGACCCGTCAACAAGGTCAAAGAAGAGGCAACCCCTTGCTTATTGAGCAAGGGGCCAAGCCGGACAAATGGATTAATCTATTTGTTTAAGTATGAACTACAGGCGCAGGACAAGAACGAATAGCAACAAAGAAAAGTGAAAGCAAAGGCAAGTACACAAGTCCACAAGTGCTCAAAGTAACTCAGGTAACAAAAATTTCAATTTCATATATATATCAATGTATATCTGAGTACAGGTGTGAGGGTGGAGGGGTACAAGTAAGTCTCTCTCAACTCTCGCCTCCACCCTCCTCTCTCCTACTCTCTACCTCACTGTCGTCGTCCCGACGAGGCGCTCGTGGAGGGGGCATGGACCCCCAGGAAGTAGTTGGAGCTCGAGCCTGCTCCTCTGCCGAAGAGAGGAACCCGCTACAAAGGTAGAACTGGTGAACGCGTACCCCGCAGCTCTCGCTCGGTCCCGGCCACGCTGTAACCGCTCCTCGGTCGACCGTAGCCGCTCCTAAGTAACGGCTAGCTGGATCCTCAAGTCTGCAAGCTCCCGCTCGCGTGCTGCGTCCTGCTCACGGCGCTCCTCTCGCTTCCGGGCACGCTCCCTGCGCTCCATCTCCAGGGTGACTCTCAGCTCTGCCACGTCCTAAGGTAGCTCCTCTCGCCGCCTCAAGGCCCTCTGAAGCTCCGTGACTCGCTGCTCACGGATGGTCAGCTCCGTCCCAGCTAGTGCAGCTTGGGTAAGTGCCGTCTGTAACTCGGAAGTCTGCAACCAGTTAAAAGAATCATCAGTTACACATTTAATTCAATAATTCATGAAATAAGCGACTGAAATGAAATCTTTGTTAACTCACCCGGGTAGTCATCACGCGCTGTCCTGCCTCGATGCAGGCAAGCGAGGCTCGGAGCTCCTTAGTCTGTAGAAACACAAATTTTCATCAACACATAATAAACATGTAATCAAATGCAAATCTAAGTTTGAGTTTAAGTTTACCCGTGTGGCGAGGTCGCGCTCTACTGCCTCGACCCGTGCCACCGCTCCAGCCAGCTGCTCTGCTAATGCAGTCGTCTCTGCACTAGGTCCCCTCGAGCTGGAGGCTCCTCCCGTCTCTCTCATCGTCGCTCCCTGCGGGGCACGCTGCATTCATTGAGATTGTCAGTGGCTAATCATCAATAATTCAGGAAATCATTTGCATATAGATAACTTAAACACTCACCAGGGTCTGTAGGTCTGCCCGCGTGGTAGCCAGCTGGGCCTCTAAGCTGTGGAGATGGGCTTGCATGTTCATCGTCGCTATGTCCCGTGCATCCTGCATTCATCATACATATCAGCCACATAATAGATTTATAACATTTGCAATCAATAAAAAAGAAAATGCATTCATACATACCCCTAAGACCCTCATCTGGGGTCGGCCGGCGTAAACCTACCAGTAGCGTCGGAGGTACTCGGAGCTGTCTGTCGCCTGTGAGGTAAGTCGGGTCCCGCCACGCTGCCAGTCGGCATGCTGGTCATGATACCGGGCTCTCCAGTCGATCACCTTCGTGCGACCGCGTGTCTTCTTGCCTATCCCCCGGGGCTCTCCCCCCTCGACCCACTCCTGGTGTAGGCCGAGGGTCCTCATCACCAGCCTAAGCCGTAACGGCTCAATCTCATTTAGGCAATGAACCCAAAGCTCATGCCCAAAGCGAGGTCGGCCCGCTACGACCCAGGGCTGGCCCTCATCGGTCATCCCCTCATAGGGTCTCCACACCACCTGCATTCACAAACATGCATCATCATATCCCATCATCATCATCATCATTGCATACATTTCATAAGATAAAAATTTTGCATCATATTTTGCATGCATACCAGTGAGGTAGGGTAGTCGCGGAACTCCCTCCGTAGAACTCGCAACTCGTAGGCGAGTGGCGCTCCTGTCACGACAGTCAGCCAACGCCGTGCTAGAGGGAAGGATCCCTCATCTCCGGGTCGAGGGTCGACACGCCCCATCGGCATGTATAGGTGGCTCCATATCAGCATCCATGCATTGCATTAGTAAATCATTCACATACATTAAAAAAAGAAAAAAAAGAAAGAAAAGAAAGAAAAATGCATACCTGAAGAAAAGGTGAAAAGCCGCTAATAGTCGTCTCTCTACCTGTCCCTGTGGATAAGTTGGCCATCAAGTGCGCTAGCAACGCTGCTCCCCAGGCGTATCTGCCGACACCCTCTAAGTCCTCAAGAATACCTAGGAATCGGCAGTTGATTATGTCGCCCTTCGTGCCAAGTAATAACCTCCCGAGCATCAGGAATAAAAATCTCCTCAAATCTCAATCTGCTCTCTCTCTCTCTCTCTCTGCTGGGTCCTGGCAATAGGCAGCCCTAGCCCCGTCAATCAACCTCTGTGAGAACTGCTCTAGAGACTCCCTCGACCTCTGCCTAGAGTCACCCAACCCCATAGCAATGGTAAGATCGGTGCGGTAGATGGTCCTACACTCACTCGGTGTCTCGTAGACTGTCTCTAACCCTAGCAGTC
Source organism: Amorphophallus konjac (assembly GCA_022559845.1). Lineage (NCBI taxonomy): Eukaryota > Viridiplantae > Streptophyta > Magnoliopsida > Alismatales > Araceae > Amorphophallus > Amorphophallus konjac. Next base: position 160,422,199 of record CM040121.1, read on the forward strand.
TTTATGTCAACTCGCTATAATCAGGTAGGGTGATCCCGCTCACAGTCTCACCGTCCACCCTCAGCCCGGTTATCCTAGCAACATCCTCTAGGCTAGGAACCATGTGACCCCATGGCATCAGGAATGTCCGGCTAGTCCTATCCCATCTCTCCTTAAGCACCTGGATCAGGGGTAGGTCAGGTCTCATGGGCTCTATGCGTAGGAAGGGTCCGAACCCCATGGCATCTACCCTATCCCGCTGAAAGTCTGGAAGCCCATAGTAAGCTGCTCGAACTTGGACCCAGGAAATGTGAGTCCTCATCAATCCCTGCAAATAAAAGAACATTTTCACTTAAGTTTTATATGGGTTTATCATGTGGATATTCATCAACTGTTTCAATTTACCTTCTGTTTGAATTGATGACCTATCCTAGGTCGTGACTTATTCAATTGACGCCCCGGAAGGAGGCGTTGTTTCAGAATGTGTTTTTGGTCATTTTATGCGTAATTTGAATTGACGACCACCCATGGGTGGGGCTGTCAATGGGCCGGGCCCGGGCCGGGCTTAGGTCGGCCCGGCCCGGGCCCGACTTATCAAGAGTAAGGCCCGAGCCCGGCCCGGGCCCGACCTATGTCGGGCCGGGCCGGGTCGGGCCCGACATTATGTAAAAAATTCAAAGCCCGACTAAGGCCCGGCCCGGCCCGGCCCGACTGCTTAAATAAAATAATAAAAATTAATAGATTTAATACTATAAAACTTATAATCTTACTAAATAAATTAAACTTTTGATATTAATTACATAATTTGGGTGAAAAGTGAATTTTAAAATTTCTAATTAAGTAAAATAACATAAGTTTGACTAAATAATTTTTAAAATTTGAAGTGAGATTAAAAAAAGGGATCGGGTCGGGCCGGCCCGCGGGCCGAACTCAAAGCCCGAGTCCGGCCCGCGAGTCTAGTCGTGCCGGACTTTTAGGCCCGACTAAAAACCCGCAGGCCGAAAAAGACCTTGCGGCCCGGCCCGAAATCGGGCCAAGCCCGCGGGCCTGTCGGGCCGGCCAGGCCCATTGACAGCCCTACCCATGGGTCGTTATTCGTTTAAGTGACGCCCCTATGGAGGGCGCTGTTTTGAAGGTAATTTTCTGCATTATAAGAAAAACAATTCTGATTTTTTTAAATTGACGACCACCCCTTGGTCGTTGTATAATGAATTAACGCCCCGGTAGAGGGCGTTGTTTTTCAGGGTATTTAAAAAAATATACATATAACAGTGCACGAAATAGAAATAAAATAGAAACATAAAAATATATATAAAAGAAATGGCATGGACATTAAAGGAAAATGATAAATAAGCATGACAAATTTTTAAATGACGACACGCTGCAGGGCGCGGTTTCATGAATTAATCATTTTCAGAAAATAAAAATAATTTTAATTGACTACCCAGGGAGGGTCGTGGTTTCAATTGACGGCACCCACTGGGGCGTCATTTGACCGTGTGTCACTGGTTTTCCCTTCACCGAGGGCTATGGAAATTGATGGAAATAAAAATAAAATCAAAATTAAAAAAATGAAGGCTTGGAGGGTAGGGCACCTACCTTGCTTCGTTCGGGCGTTAGAAGCCCTCCCCGGAGTGGTTGTCGTGGTTGTCGTGGCCGTCGTGGTTGGCGAGGGGGCGCCACTGCCACCATCGCTTGTTCTTGTCCATCTCCTCCTCCTCCTCCTCCTCCTTCTTCTTCTTCACCCTCGTCGTCTTCCTCATCATCTTCTTCATCTTCACTGTCGTCGTCTTCTTCTTCTTCTACATCATCTCCTCCTTCTTCCTCGGTTGCGCCGCCTTGCTCCACCGCCGGAGCCTCTTCGGCCGGTGGTACGTCTTCGGCCGTCGCAGGAGCTCCCTCCTCGGCGTGTCCATCGTCGCCCAAGTCCACCACCTCAGGGGCGCTAACCCTCTGCCGCTTGTGTGCACCGCCCGCCATGGGTTCAGAAGAGAGAGAATAGAGAGAGAGATGGGAGAGATGGAGATGGGGGAGGCTCGGTTAGGGTTTGAGAAAAGGGGGAAAGGAAAGAAAGGAGACGAAGGAAAGAGAAGAGAGGAGGGAAATAGGGTTTAACGGTCGAAAAGAATTGATGCCCTGAGGGCTGTCATCGCTATATTAATTGACGGTCTGAGGTGAGGCGTGGTTTACGTATTTGACGACCCGAGACTAGGCGTCATTTATGTTTGCATGGGAACTCGTAACTATCGTCAGACGCATTAATGGGAAACTGATTGACGTGATCGATCGTCATGATTACTGTTTGGAATTGACGACATCGTGTGCATGCGTCAGTTTGTTAAGGCACGACATAAATGAAGGCGTCATTTCTATGAAATTGAGGAATTATTTTGAAAATATTTTAAGGAATTTAAAGTGATTAACGTCTTTCCTTGAGGCGTGAATTAATAGACGCCTATTTGAATAAGCGTCAATTATGGTTTTATCTTTTTTTTATAGAAAATTGATTAAAAGAAATGGACGACATGTGATAAGGCGCGGGTTGAGGAATTGACGCCATTAGTGGAGGCGTGTCTCAGAACAGAGAACACCGAGATGTTATTTTGTCAGACAGAATCACTGAATTGGAAGATAAGATCATATAACATGTTATTTTGGATAAATTAAAGGAAAAATCTTTTTATTTCATTTGATGAAAATCATTGTTACATTCACTGAGCCACAGTGGGCCTTATTTTCCTCAGTGCTATTACATAAGATTTGCATTGGTTCTCTTCTTCTTCAACATATGTCTTGGACCTATGGAGAAGTCCAACCTTCCATTGAGCCATGATTGTTTTGACTTCTTCTTGATCTCCACTTGAGCCTAGTTCCCTCCTCTTAAGTGGTGAAAGATGAGAAGGTTCTTCAAAAGTGTGCCGAGGTAATCCAAGTTGTGGGAGGCACCGATGAGCATTGTAGAAGACGAAGTCGTTCCCGCCGATCAATCGAAGCTCTATGCCGGAGGAGAGTCTTGAGTGAAGCTCTTGGGTCTTGAGAAACCCCGGTGTGCAAGTGAAGCCGCTCTTGGGCATTGTCTTGAAATAGTTCCTCCATTCACTTCTTTCCTTGAGCTTTGGCACCCGATTAGTCACCCTCTCACATAGGCCTAGAGAATCCGTCATATACCGAAGAGGGCTTTTAGAGAAGATTTTTGAGGCCGGTTGAGTTTCTTGGCATGGGTCAAATTTTAGGTGGAGGTCCACCCAACAAGAAAGGAGTAGCATTGACCCATAGAGAGGCCGCCCCAAGGAAGCCGATGTGAGGCCATTATATAGGTTGGCTAGTACCGCCGGTCCTATTCTTTTGCCTTCCCATATGCTAGCTATGGTGCTTAAGTGGCATTCTTCTAGGTGGTCTTCTATTGAAGGGAAGAGGAGAGCTCCTACCATGCATACAACAAAGCCTTTCATCACTCTCTCCAACAAGTCTTCCTCCTCTTGGGCTTTGTCCATGTTCTTGTATACCCATGAGGCTAATTTCAAAAGATTGATTCCTTTGTGGGCTTTGATTTGGTTCACTAGATTTGGGTTTGGTATGAGGCTAGTAAGCATGTCATGGGCATTTATTGGTTTGGTCATACTAGCCATCTTTGACTCTTCTCCTTGCTTCATCTTTCTTAATCCAAAGAGCATCTCTACTTCCTCTAAGAGAATGGTGGCTTCAAAAGTGGGAAAGAGGAAGGTATGAGTGTTTGGATGTCATAATTCTATTAGTGCTCCTATGGAGGCCCAATCTAGGTGGATATCATCATAGTGGGTAGCATGGGTTATAAGGCCAAGTAGGTGCCATATACTAAGAAAAGATCTCATGTCTAAAGAGAGTTTAGAGAGTAAGGGGAGCCATTTAATTCTTAAGAACCTCCTTGGTCCCGGTACATTTGGGTAGTCCTGAAAAAACATAAAAGGAAGAGAAGAAGAGAAGAGAATGCAATCAGAGTTTTTGAAAAGAGAAGAGGAAGAATGAAATAGAAGCTTTAAATTAAAAATAACTTACTTGGCCTTTGGCTATCCTCCCGCTTATGTGGCTTGCAACTTCAGAGGTCTTAGGAAATCCCATCCTAGGCTTCTTAGAAGGCCTCTGCATCACCATCATCTTGTCCATCCTCTCTTTTGGTTTGAAGAATACCTGCGGTTCCCTGTTTACTACTTTTGAGTTCTAATTGAGTGTCTGGCTGATACAATGATCAGTCAGTCGATGAGTGTAGCAGAGGACTCATCGCCTTTTATAATGATTCGGAGCTTTGGCTAGCCGTTTAGAACATCACAGTTTGAGTTCGAGTTCAAATCAGTCGATGGAGGTTTGATTCCGAGCAGGGAACAGAGCGCCAGTAAGATAGTTAATTGACGACATATAGATTGGCGTCATTTATTTGATTAACGACATTCTCAGTGTCATCATTTATCCAACGCCTCTCTTGAGGGCGTCAGTTTCAGTCTGATTCCAAGTGTAATGGTACTTTTAATTAACGCCCCAATAACCGTCGTCATTTATTGTTTTGACGCCACTGCATAGGGTTGTCATTTCCTAGGGTTATGTCTTTTAAATGGCTTTACAGCATGATGATTGTTGATGAACTTAAGTGCTTTATTTCTTGATTAGATCATTTATGACACGCACTTATGATCATAGTTTGAGCTTTATTGAGCTGAGCTAATAATTTTTGAGCATAGAAAAGCGCAGGTTATGCAGATCTTGAGACGATTGGATTTCTTCCGCTGGTAACATCATTCCATCTTTGCATTTTCTCTTGTACGCATTGCTACTATATGATATCTACGTTATTATAGCATATCAAGGACCCTGTGGTTCTGATGAACCTAGAATTTGAGTTCCCCTCCATCAAAAATAGTGATAATTCCAGGGGAGTCTTGATTACACGGATAGGCCGTTGGGTCATCTAAGGTTTGGGACGACGGTTCCACTTTCTGAGTTGATACGTGGATAAACGGGCTTCGGCTTAGTGTCAGCTTAGAGATCTGGATTCCTGACCGAATCTCGATGGTTTAGCAATATTATCCTTGATTATCTTCTATTTTTAGTTTGTTTTAATTTTTCTTTTAGCCCAGCATGCATCATGTAGGACTTTGAGTTCTAATGAATGAAAATCCTCATATTACGCCAATAATGAAGGCCACCCGCTCTTATTTGAGTTGACATGAGATATTCCATTCCAAATCAAGTACTCTATTCTCCTTAAAGCCGCTCAGACTGGTTCCTTGAAAAGTATTCATTTGTTGGGTCTTTATCTCAATTTATTTTTATTTTTCTGCAAATCCACCTTGGTTGTAGCACGTCCACATTGGCTGGTAATCGCTCTCCAATGGTGTCTTTCCTTCCGTGCCCTTGCGCATATTTGTTTCTTTAAGATTAGTCCCTTCATCCAGCTAATCATTACTTTCTTTGTAATCATCCAAAGTTGTTTCATTTAGAATCCTGGAAAGATTTCCAACGCTTAGTGTCGGAGGCGTGTCACATCACACCTTGGCATCTACTTATCAGTTCGTTCTCACTTCATTCCGCTCGTTACACTTTCGCTTCATTTCGTTTCATTCCCTTGCAAAGCAGACGCTAAGGCGGGGCAGCTGTAGACACGCCAAAATCGATGCTACGTTGAGTAAATCTCATGTCACCATGTGATGCCCCAAAGTGGACTTCAATATTGGCTTAAATATGAAGTTTTTCTAATTTCTCCATATTTAATTGTGATTTCTTGGCCTTTTGCTTTAATAATTAAAATTAACGCCTGTGGGGAGGGCGTCATTTAATTGATGACCTAATTAGGGGCATTTTTCTTAAATAAACGACTGTCCAAACGGTCGTCGATTCCTGGATTTTACAAATTCTAACGAAAATAAAACTCAAGGTAATTGACGTCCTATTGAGGGGCGTTGATTATTTAACGCCCGTTCAAACAGGCGTCATTTGATAATTTTAAATAAGGAAAGTCCTTTATTTCTATAATTAAATTTAGGAATTGACGACTGTGTGAATGTCGTCATTTCAATTGACGCCCCTAGCTAGGTCGTCATTTTCACTTCCGTCTCCCTTTCGCCTGCTTCTTTCCAGTAGTAACCCTTTCCCCATTTTGCACCTTGTGTTTGATTGAGAAGAGGGTTCCTTATTGAGGATTCATTACCTGGTTTTAATCCCATTAGGGCAAGGATTTTTGGCCCTATAAATACCCCCTTGAATCTCTCACGCGCGAGAGAGAACGCAGAAGAAGAGAAGAGAGAAGAGGAGAAGAACCAAAAAAGAAAAGTTAACAAGAGCTAACAACTGAGAGAGTTTTTTACAGAAAGAGAGAGTTTCTTCCTTTCGTTTGCAGGAACTCCTTCCAAGGGCATTCCTCCACGGGTGATTCTTCTCCAGGTGGTGTTCTCCCTCCACCAGTAGCAGTTCTTCATCCTGCTACAGTCGCTGAAGCTCTTCCTCTCCCTTTACTGCTGCACACACAGCAGAGAGGGCATTTTCTCTTTGTTATTTTAGTTGTCATCATATCATTATCACATGCACTCTTTCTTTCTAGCTCTCTGCTAGAAACGTTCTCAGTACATCGAGTATCTTGCTTTGCATACCATTGCATTTATTATACCCAACCTTGTTACTCCTCTTAGGGGTTTTAAAATCAAAACACACAAGGTGTGTGTTCATGCTTAATTTGATTGATTTCATATTTTTAGAGCATTGATACTACACACTTTGGCTAATCCATATCTTTGTTCATTTTGTGTGTTTCTTGCAAGGGTAATCAAACTATAAACCCCCTTCGTCGGCCGGCCGATAGAAGGAGGAAGGAAGAATCACCAATCTCACCCGCTCAACACAAGGTACATGCGATCATCCTTCTTATTTTGAGGTAACCCCTCTGGCGATCACCTTCCATAGAGCATCTCATGCTCATCCCCTTTTCCTTCTTGTTCCACTTATTTTAGCATAATTATTCATCCCTAATCATCATTATATTTCTCTCTCTTTTAAAAATGTGTATGTGACACGTTCACAGGCATGCTGTTAAATACAGTAGTGATCCAATCATACCTCAAAATAGTGTGGGATCTACTGTTTTATCATTTTCATCTTTGTCTAACTTCGTGGTTGTGGCCATCGGAGTTAACATGTGTTTTGATTCAGCCATCCCGTATTTGTTTAACCGCTTCAAAGTGTACTTGGCTTGATTTATGAAAATGCCTTTAGACGTTTGCTTCACCTGCAACCCAAGAAAAAATGTTAGTTCCCCCATTAGACTCATCTCAAATTCACCCTGCATTATTTGTGTAAACTCATCACATAAGGCATTATTAGTGGCTCCAAAGGTTATATCATCAACATAGACTTGAACTGCTAATATGTCTTTACCTGATTTTCTCGTGAAAAGTGTTTGGTCAACCTTACCTCTTTTGAACCCATTTTTAATCAGGAATGAGGTGAGCCTTTCATACCATGCCCTTGGAGCTTGCTTCAATTCGTACAAGGCTTTCTGCAACTTGTACACATGCTTTTGATGTTTTGAGTCTTCAAAACTTGGAGGTTGTTCTACAAAAATAGCCTCTTTGATGTACCCATTAAAAAAAGTAGATTTAACATCCATTTGAAATAATTTAAAGTTTGATGAGCAAGTATAGGACAAAAGAATCCGGACTATTTCTAATCTAGCAACCGGGGTAAAAGACTCATCAAAATTAATACCCATTTCCTGGCTATACTTTTTGGCTACAAGCCGGGCTTTGTTCCTAACAACCACTCCCATGTCATTCAACTTATTTCTGAAAACCAAACAGGTTCCTATTACGGATTGATTCTTAGGACGCGGCACAAGAGTCCACACCTCATTTCTTTCGAATTGGTGCAGCTTTTCATGCATAGCCTGGATCTAGGATTCATTTTGCAGAGCTTCTAGTACATCCTTAGGCTCCTCTTGAGAGATTAAGGCCATCAAATCCTCTTCTTCCACTTGCCTTAATGGCGATATAGTTCTTACCCTATCTTTAGGATTATCGATAATATTTTCAGCGGGGTGATCTTTCAAGAACGTGGAGGAACTAGGCAAGTCGGGGTGTTGCAGTACTTGCTGTTCTTGAAGTGTTTCAATTGACAGATCTTCATCCTTTTCATCCTTGCTGGAAGTTCCTTCTGTTGGTTCATCCTTAGCTTTAGATGGTCCAGCATCAGTTGGATTTCTAGGAGCTTCATCTGCATCCAAGATTGGAATAGGTTGATTCGTCACTTTTGATTTAGATTCATCAAAAATAACATGAGGATTTTCTTCAACAACCAATGTCCTTTTATTAAACAATATGTAAGCTCTAGAATTCACTGCATAACCTAGGAAGATTCTTTTATCACTCTTTTCATCAAACTTACCTAGGCTTGACTTACCATTGTTCAGAATATAACAAGGGCGTCCAAAAGATTTGAGATAGGAAATATTTGATTTCTTACCCTTATAGAGCTCATATGGTGTTTTCTTCAAAATGAGCCTTACCATTGCCCTGTTGATGATGTAGCATGCCGTACTTACCACCTCAGCCCAGAAATATTTTGGTAGGGAGTTCTCACTTAACATGGTCCGTGCCATGTCAATCAAGGTCCTATTTTTTCTCTCCACTACTCCATTTTGTTGAGGCGTTCTTGGTGATGAGAAGTATGTGTGTATCCCTACTCTTTGTAAAAACTACTGAAGTCATGGTTTTCAAACTCACCACCATAATCACTTTGAATTATGGTGATGAGATAACCTCTATCATTCTGGATTTTCCTGTAAAATACTCGAAACTCCATCAGGGCATCATTCTTATTTGCTAGAAATAATACCCATGTGAATATGGAGTAATCATCAATAATTACAAATTCATAAGATTTTCCTCCTAGGCTGGATGTCCTAGTCAGACCAAAGAGATCAAGGTGCAGCAGTTCTAGAGGCCGAGCGGTAGAAACGGTGTTCTTATTTTTAAAAGAGATGCGTGTTTGTTTACCTTTTGTACAAGCCTCACAAATTTTATCACTTTCAAATTTTAACTTTGGCAGTCCATTCACTAAGTCATGTCTAGACAATTTGGAGATTACTCCAAAACTAGCATGACCTAGTCTTCGATGTCATAACCAAGCATTATCATGATTGTTTGCTACCAAGCACACATCATCATCGGAAACATCATCAAGATCAATGGTATATACATTGTTGTTCCTTTTCCAATGAATTTTATTTCATTAGTGATTTTATTCATGACAAGGCAATGAGTTTCGTCAAAAATAATTTAAAGCCCTTGTCACACAGTTGGCTTATGCTTAAAAGATTGTGATTTAAGCCCTTTACCAAAAGCACATTCTCGATAAGAGTTTCAGAATTCTTACCTATGTTGTCGATCCCAATGATTTTACCTTTGTCTTTTCCTCCAAAGGTAACTAAGCCTCCATCCTTGTCTTGCAGCGTAGAGAACACCTTCTTGTCCCCTGTCATATGCCTTGAGCAACCGCTGTCTAGGTACCATTTGGTCCCCCTGGCTTCAAGGCATATATGCAAGATACAACATTCTCATGCAATTATTTTTGGTACCCACACTCATTTGGGTCCGAGAGTGTTAGTCCAGTTCTTTGCATATCTTTTCTTGATCCAAGCAGTATGATTTATTTGTGAATTTAGTTTGAACCAACAATTAGCAACAACATGACCAAATCTACCACAGTGAAAGTAATTAACATTTGAAAACCTCCTTTGGAATTGGCGTGGTTTAGGTTGGGCATGTTTTGGCTTAGAGTGTGAACATGATGCACAATTATTTTCTTTTTCATGAACAAAGGAAGTAGTGATCTTGTGGTCAAAAGATTTTTTATTTTGGGGAATGTACCATAAATCTTCTTTCTGGAAGTTAACCATAACTCCCAACATGTTTTCTAAATTTTGTTTACCTTTAACAAACCTAGCTAAAGTGGATTGAAAGTCAGCCACTTCCTTATTTAAACTCCCATTTTTCTTTTCAAGTTCTAAAATTGTGGATGTCAGAACTTCTTTTTCACTTTTCAAGTTCTCAAAATTTTTTCCTATTTCAGATATCTTGCATGATAATTCCTCTTTGGATTTTTCAATATCTAAAATTGTTTGAGACAAAATTTCCTTTTCTTCTGTTAGTTCAAACCATTCTTGCTCAAGTTTTTCAAACTTAACAGAAGAATCCTCATGTGTGAGATCTTCGATCTTTTTCTTGAGGGATTTATTTTTTGATATGATTTTTTTGTATTTCACATACAACTTTTCATACCTTGGATTCCCATTGTTCATTTGAGATAAAGTCAGGGTCAGAATTTACCTCAGTTGAATCATCTTCGTGTGCCATAAGGCACAAGCTTTCTACGAGCTCTTGCAACTCCTCTTCAGACTGTTCGTCCTCTTCATCGCTCCATGTGGCAACCATGGCTTTTGGCTTTCTAAAATTTTCTTTCTTAAACTTTCTTTTCAGATCTGGGCACTCTCCTCTCATGTTCCCGGGCTTCTTGCATTCATAGCAAATAACATTGTTAGGCTTGGTCGACTCGCCCTTGGTTTGAACGGGCTTCCTATGCCCCTTTCTAAAATTTCCTTGAAAATTCTTATTTCTTCTCAAAAATTTCTTCACATGGTCGGTCAACATAGCCAAGTCATCTTCTTCATTACTCCCTTCGCTGGACTCCTCTTCTTGGGAGTCATCATAAGATAGGTTGGCTTTCAAAGCCACGATTTTCTTCTTCTTGGATTTCTCCTCTGCAGTTCTTTTGATATTTATCTCATAGGTCATGAGTGACCCTATGAGCTCATCCAAGGAGAGTGTGGACAGATTCTTCAAATCCTCAATGACTGTGGTTTTTGTATGCCGGGCGGGTGGAAGGGATCTTAACACCTTCCTCACGAGCTCGGAGTTGGTGTATTCCTTTCCAAGACTCTTGAGACCATTAGTGATCTCAGTCAATCTTGTGAACATGTCAGAGATGGTTTCTTCGGGTTTCATTTTGAATATCTCATAATCTCTGACAAGGAGGTTGGCTTTGGTCTCCTTGACCTCGAAGGTTCCTTCATAGATAAGCTGCAGCTTGTCCAACATTTCTTTTGCTGAACTGCACATGGATACATGATAAAACTCGTTAGGATGAATATCACATTGCATAATGTTCATAGCATTAAAATTTACTGTTGATTTTTTAATATCCTCAGGGGACCACTCATCTTCATTTTTGGAAAGCTCATATGGGCCCTTGTCCACCACCCTCCAGATCTCGTACTCTTAGGCTCTCATAAAAATATGCATTCTATTTTTCCAATAGGAGCAATTCGAGCTGTCAAAGTATGAAGGACGGTGGATGGAGTGACCCTCAGGCATCATCCCCTTGTTGGCCATTGATCTGGATATGACTCTAGATTGTCAAATCTGAAAAATGTAGAGCCTTAGCTCTGATACCAATTGAAGTCCCGCGATCAATGACACCCAAGAGGGGGGGGGGGTGAATTGGGTGAATACAAGTTTTAAAAAACTTTTGCCAATTTAAATATATATGATGAAATAGCCCTTTAGAAATTTAGATTTGTTGTTTAACGATTGGATCTATCAAGACCTATCACACACACCGGATCCTTGGTACTGTGACGGAGGTGTGAATCCGAAGATTCTACTCACGTAAAGTGTTATCTTCCTGACAAGGCTTGCCTTGTCAATCCAAACCCACCTTTTGATATACCAGAGATCTAATGTGAAAATGATAAGTTATACTAGATCTAGATCAAGAGATGCAACAGATTTAAACTACGTGTGTGCTTGCACAGAATGGAGATAGAAGAAAAGGATCAAACCACACAGGAGACAACGATTTTTAGGTGGTTCGGATGCAATAACGACAACCTACGTCCACCCCTCACGATCTGTGGGGATTCACACAGTATCTTGTAAAGGATTACAAGATCAATACACACACACACACTCGTGAAGAGTTTGGAACTCTCACGAAGATGCACAAGCACCGAAACACACAGAAATGTGAAGGAAGGCCACACACACACACACACACACACACACGGATCTGGGTAGATCCACACACACATAGATGTTTAGAGATTACAAACATAAAACACTTGAAGCACGAGGAATTTAGAAGAAGAAACACAAAAGGAAAAACTCTGATTTAAGCTCCCCCTGAGTAGGTGATGCAGATTTTGTTCAAAGCTTGAATCTCCACTTGATTTCCACTTGAATGGCCTCAACTTGATCTTGAAAACCTTGATCTTGGATGGAGAACATTTGGATGAAACACTGTTCATGGAGTTCTTCCTGCAACCCTCTTTTTCCCTTGGCAGCCCCCTTTGATCTCCCTTGAGTGATTAGGGTTTCTTTTCCCCAAAGAGATGTTTTTATACAACTTGGATGGTCAAGGGACATTCCAAAACACAGATCCACAAATTATGGCATGTTTGGTGGCTTTAGGATTAAAGAAACCAAAGGAAAGGGCTTCCCATGTTGAAGAATTAAAAGTCAACAATTGCTGCCTCGAGGGGTTCGGTTGACCGAGTTCTCCGGTCGGTCGACTGAACTCTGAGAAACCTGTAAATTTTTTCCCTGGCAATTTCGGTCAACCAAAATCCTCAATCGGTCGACCGAACTCTATAACTTTTACAGAGTTCTGATCCCTAGAAAAATTGGTCGACCGAACCATGCCCATTGGTCGACCGAACTCTGGAAAACCTGTAAAAATGGATTGGTAGCCCAATGAAAAATATTCATAAGACAAGAACTTTATGTTATCACTTGATCTGTTCATTTTTGGGTTTGAATTAGCTTAGTTTATGCATTTGGAAGTCTTAAAACATTTGAGCTTTTACCATTACACAAAACGGCCTTAAACACATTCAAGGCTTGCTCTTGATCACCTTGACACGGCACGAGACGGAGATTAAGTCCAGGGTTTTATTATCATCAACATCACCTAGAGAGACTCAACAATTGCTTCTTGTGATTGGTTTGTCTATCTTGCCATTATTTCTTGAGTGTGATTGGGAGACGGAGTGAATCATCTCGAACTTAACTCCATCTTGAACTTAGTTAGTCTTAGTTTGCATCATCATTTTAATTTCAGTTATTCCATTTAGTGTAATCACATATTTCAGACACTTCAGTTCAAGTGTGCATCCTTTAACTCTATCACAGTTAGTTTCGTTTCTTAGTTCAAATTTTAGTCCAACAGTTTTTCTTAAAATCTGAACTCTGTTTGGGGGACAATTCAACCCTCCCTTCTTGTCCACACTTGTTATATTTAAGACCAATAGAAAATATACCCCGATTGAGAAAGTTTGCCTCACATTGATCTTTGCGGTCAAGAAGATGAGGCACTACAAGCTATCGCATGAGCTACAACTAATGTCGAGGGCTGATCTAGTTAAGTATATACTTTACCAGCCAGTGCTGGAAGGACGATTAGGTAAATGGGCCATCATCTTGATGGAATTTGATATCACTTATGTGCCGTAAAAGGCCATCATGGGCCAAGCCATTGCGGACTTCTTTACAGCACACCAGGTGCCTAAAAATTCTCTGTTAATCATGGAGCTTCCTGAAGATGAAACCTTAGAAGTGGATCAGGTCCGTCAGGTCGTATGGCAGCTATACTTTGATGGGGCATCCATAACAGAAACATCCCGGTTAGGGCAGATAAGGATAAGAGCCGGAGCAGCCGTTGTCCTCAAGTCTCCGGAGGGAGAAGTGTTGCATACATCATGCTCGATCAACAAGTCTTGCACAAATAATGAGGCGGAATATGAAGTCTTGATCATTGGCCTCCAGGTCGCCCTCCATATGGAGATTCAACTGTTGTAGGTATTTGGAGATTCAATGCTGGTTGTCAAGCAGATACAAGGATAGTTTGATGTCCGAAAGCCCAAACTACTCCCCTACCATGCCGACGAGAAGCGGCTTATAGGACGATTCTACTTTATTGAGATAAACCATGTTGGTCGAGGCCAAAATGTACAAGCTAATGCGCTGGCAAAACTAGCAAGTTCGCTGGCAGTCCCGCTAGATGAATCCATCAATATATTAGTGATAAATAGGCGTTAGGTTCCTAGTATGATACAGGAACCCGGTGAGGAATAATGCAAAGTTGCGACATCAGAAATAGCCGGCTCATCCGATTAGAGAGAGCCCTGAAGCAATGGTTCAAACACCAACAATTACCCAAACAAAGAGAAGAAACGATCAGGCTGATCAGAATAAAAGACTCTTACGAAGTCAGGAACGGAACCTTGTTCCGGATTACGGCGGACGCCAGAAGAAAGGTACTGCTCTAATGTCTATATGGGGTGGAGGCTTGGAAGGTCATGAAGGAAATTCATGCCGGATCAGCTGGTGCCCATCAAGCTGGGCCGAAAATGAAAATTGAAATCAAGAAACTAGGCTATTACTGGCCAACTATGTTTGATGACTGCTGCAAGTATGCCAAGTCATGTCATAAATGTTAGGAGCATGCTACGGTCCCAAGTAGACCTCTGATACAGCTACATCCTACGGCACCTAGTTGATCGTTCGCTCAATGGGGCACAGATGTTGTGGGCCCTCTACCCACGTTCTCGTCAGGCTGCAAGTATATTTTAGTTACAATAGATTATTTCTCCCGCTAGGCGGAAGCTGTGGCTCTAAAGGAAGTGACGGGAGAAATCGTACCAAGATTTGTCCGTCGAAACATTATATTCCGATTCGGCGTGCTTGATCAAATCGTCTCAGATAACGAAGTCACTTTCGTAATTAGAAGGTCTATAGATTGGCCGACAAGTTCAAAGTTGATTGGAGGACCTCCACTCCATACAACCCATAAGGAAATGGGTTGGCTGAAGCTTTTAACAAAACCCTCTGTACACTTCTCGCCAAGACAACAAGCTCTAGCAAGAAGGATTGGGATGAAAAGTTGTACGAGGCACTGTGGGCATACCACACCATGTACAAGACCCCAACAGGTTGCTCACCGTTCTCACTGGTGTACGGCTCTAAAGTAGTCGTCCCCATAGAACTGGAAATACCTTCACTGCGAGTTACAATCCAGCATGAATTGGTTAAAGATGGCCAAAAAAATATAGAAAGAAGACTGGAGGAGCGCTCCGATTTGAAAGGACAGTGGCTTAATTAAGGCCCAACAGAACATACAAGTCTATCAAGCCCGTATGGCTCGTGCCTTCGATAAGCTTGTCAAAGGGTGGGAATTCAAGAAAGGAGACATAGTCATGGCCAAAAGAAAAGAAGTTAGGGCGGCCAATCGTAAAGGCAAATTAAACGAAAACTGGATAGGACCTTATGTGGTCCAGAAAGTTTATGAAGGCGGAGCTTATGTCATTATAGACCACCAAGGGAAAGTTCAATTTTCACCCCTCAACGGAAAATACCTGAAGCTATATCATGCGCCACTTTCTCAGTTCAGCGATCAGCTAAAATCGATACCCCTCAATGAATACGCTTGTACTTTGGAGCTCTTGTAATGAGTCACCATATACATATACCAACTTCTGGTCCCACCGGAATTTGATCTCCTTGCATTGGTACAATCCCAGTATCAATGATACCATTAACTCGGCACCCATGACCTTTTGGTCTTAGCCGAGGGGTATGACCTAGACCTTCCATCTAAGTCAGAGAAATCCGACCTCCTTACGTTGGTACAATCCTAGTACCGATGATACCATTAACTCGGCACCCATGACCTTTTGGTCTTAGCCGAGGGGTATGGCCTAGACTTTCTGTCTAAGTCAGAGAAACCAGATCTCCTAGCGTTAGTACAATACCAGTATCGATGATACCATTAACTCGACACTTACCCATGACCTTTTGGTCTTAGCCGAGGGGTAATGGCCTAGACCTTCTATCTAAGTCAGAGAAGCCCGATCTCCTTGCGTTGGTACAATCCCAGTACCGATGATACTATTAACTCGACACCCATGACCTTTTGGTCTTAACCGAGAGGTATAGCCTAGACCTTCTGTCTAAGTCATAGAAACCTAATCTCCTTGCATTGGTACAATCCCAGTATCAATGAAAACATTAACTCGACACCCATGACCTTTTGGTCTTAGCCGAGGGGTAATGGCCTAGACCTTCTATCTAAGTCAGAGAAACTCGATCTCCTTGCGTTGGTACAATCCTAGTACCGATGATACCATTAACTCAGCACCCATGACCTTTCGGTCTTAGCCGAGGGGTAATGGCCTAGACCTTCTGTCTAAGTCAGAGAAACCTGATCTACTTGCATTGGTACAATCCCAGTACCGATGATACCATTAACTCGGCACCCATGACCTTTTGGTCTTAGCCGAGGGGTATGACCTAGACCTTCTGTTTAAGTCAGAGAAACCCGATCTCCTTGCGTTGGTACAATCCGAGTACCGATGATACCATTAACTCGACACCCATGACCTTTTGGTCTTAGTCGAGGGGTAATGGCCTAGACCTCTGTCTAAGTTAGAGAAACCCGATCTCCTTACATCGATACAATCCTAGTGTCGATGATACCATTAACTCGGCACCCATAACCTTTTGGTCTTAGCCGAGGGAAAAATGGCCTAGACCTTTCGTCTAAGTCAGAGAAATCCGATCTCCTTGCATTGGTACAATCTCAATACCGATGATACCATTAACTCGGCACCCATGACCTTTTGGTCTTAGCCGAGGGGTAATGGCCTAAACCTTCTATCTAAGTCAGAGAAACCCGATCTCCTTACATTGGTACAATCCCAGTGTCGATGATACTATTAACTCGACACCCATGACCTTTTGGTCTTAGCCGAGGGGTAATGGCTTAGACCTTCTGTCTAAGTCAGAGAAACCAAATCTCCTTACTTACAATCCTAGTACTGATGATACTATTAACTCGGCGCCCATGACCTTTTGGTCTTAGCCGAGGGGTATGACCTAGACCTTCCATCTAAGTCAGAGAAACCCGACCTCCTTGCATTGGTACAATCCCAGTACCGATGATAGCATTAACTCGACACCCATGACCTTTTGATCTTAAACGAGGGGTATGACCTATACCTTCTGTCTAAGTTAGAGTAACCCAATCTCCTTGCATCGGTACAATCCTAGTGCTGATGATACCATTAACTCGGCACCCATGATCTTTTGGTCTTTGCCGAAGGGTAATGGGCTAGACCTTTTATCTAAGTCAGAGAAGCCCGATCTCCTTGCCTTGGTACAATCCCAGTATCGATGATACCATTAACTCAACGCCCATGACCTTTTCATCTTAGCCAAGGAGAATGGCCTAGACCTTCCATCTAAGCGAGATAAACCTAGTCCCTTGTGTTGGTATTAACCCAATGTCAATGATACCATCATAATCAGTGTCTGACTCGTTGTTGGGGCTAATTAATATAGCCTTATGATTTAGTCCCACCGTGATCATCAAATAAACTGGATACCTTGCGTTGGCGTAAACCCAATACCAACGATACCGCCATTATCGGTGCTTGATGCCCTATTAAGGATCAATCAACAAAACCCAATGGCCCAAACCTTCTGTCGAGGCCAGATAAGCTCGATTCCTTGCGTTGGCATAAACCCAATGCCAATGATTCACCTACGTCAATATCTGACATCCTATCAGAATCGATGCATATAACCTATTCGCTTAGACCCTTCCTGTCCGCACCAATCGATAAAATTATATTGGCGATGGGCACCATGCCTGAGCTATTTCCAAAAAAAAAAGTGAGATAAGACAGGAATACATGGAGCGATGAGAGGATAAAGAAGAAAAAGAAGGGGCCTCATAGGCGACGCCGTCGTGGGCAAGCACGAAGGAGAAAGGGGGAGAGGCCGCCGGTCGCAACGGCCTCCATCCTGATACCGGCGGTCATCGACGATGAAGAAGGAGGCACCCCGCCAAAGGCTCAGGGAGACCCCATAGGCTCACCAGAGAGAAAAGGACGTCAGAGAACTTGAGCGAGGCTATCATGAGTCGGCGGTGGAGTTCTTCCCGCTCATCAAGAGGAAGAACAAAGGGTCACGGGATGGGGGAAAAAACCGTCAATCCGGCCCCTTTAAAAGCAAGCGCCGCCCTGAATCGGCACCAGATAACACCGCGACGGGGTGCGCCGGATCACTCAAGTCCAGCACCAAATCAGTCGAAGATGAGCTACACCAGTTCATCAGGAAGGGGTAGCGCCAGATCAAGTCCCTCGCCGGGTCACCTTAAGTGAACCTAGCGCCGGATCAACCCTAGCAAAGGTCACGTTGGATAAAAGCTACGCCGGATCAACTTCCCCCATTCTGGGTTTGAGGTGTGAGGTGTGTCGTCCTCCCTAGTTTTTGCTCTGTTGGCCGGCGCTCGGTGGGGCTGCCGGTCTCCCTGGACGAGCGCCTGCCATGGAAGGCGGAGAAGCTCCTGGTTCCACTAGTTCTCATCCTACTTCGTTTGCCCAGGCGCTGGCTGCATCCTTGCGGCCTAGGAAAGTTGACCTGCTCCGTAAGCAACCTGCATTCACTGATGACGGACATCCTGCGGTTTGGTAGATCTAAAGAGCCTCTCAAGTATGCCATCGTTGCAAAATGTTCTTATGGCCGGCCATCTATTCCTGAGATCAAAAGCTACCTTTCCCAGCGTCTGTCTTTGGTGGGGAACTTGATTATAAGTACTCTTAATCCCAGACATGTTTTGTTACGTTTTGAGGTTGAAGAGGATTTCTTAAAGGTTTTGGTTCGGAAGAGTCTGTATATCAAAGGTTTTTTTGTTTCGATTCTTCCGCTGGACTAGTCATTTTGATTTTAATTCTGATCTAACCTCTTTACCGATATGGGTGGGTTTTCAGAACCTGCCGGTTAACCTCTATAATGAAGACTATCTAAGGTCCATTGCTGGTAATTTTGGCCCGGTGCTTAGAATCCATGATTCCACTCTCGCTTGGACTCAAACTGTTGAAGCTCTGGTTTGTGTTGATGTGGATGTCACGAAGCCCCTCCGCGATCGTATCTGGATTGGCTATGGTGATGACGGGTTTTGGCAGAAGGTGAACTTTCATAGGGTCCCTTCTATCTGTTCTATTTGTAAGCGAATAAGGCATAATCATGACTAGTGCAAAAAGAAGAGTAAGGAGGATCGTCGACATGCTGCAACTTCTGCGGTGTCAGAGTCGCCTAAGGAAGGTATCAAGCCAGTTCATGAATGGCAGGTGGTGCATCGACAGGACCGGCAGAAGGATCCCCCTATCTTGTCTAAGGAACAGGCCATTGTTCCGATTAGCAATGCTTTTCAGCGATTGGCAGCTGATATTCAACAGGTAGAGAAGGAGGCTGATATTCAGAATATGGATTCTCGTGAGGCATGTGGTGGAGAACAACTTGCACCCTTGTCTTTGAACAAGGTGGCGGGAGATTCAGCTCATCTTTCTCAGGCGGATGCCGTTCGTAAGGTTGATTTCTCTACTTCGCAGTTGGCGGATGAACAACAACATGATTTTCCACCTCAAGTGATTGAGAGGATGCAACAAGAAAACAGTGAGGATCTTACACGTACAAGTCCTCTAGCTGAAGTTTTCATGCAGGAGAGTCATAATGTTAAGGAGAATGTCCACAGCCTTAATGTGGCTCTTGATCTTGATACTGATCTTTTACGTGAAAGGTGCAATCAAGTCTTGGTTGATGATACTCAGTCCTCAGGTCACATAGTTTTGCAATTGAAGGAGGTGGGGCAGCAAATTGCTGCTGCGGCTGCTCATGAAAATAATTTCATGCAATAGGGCAATATGAAAAGCAGAAAGACTACTAATTTGCATGTTACTGGTGGAGTCGGGATTCTCACAAGATCCCGTGCCAGATCGGTAGAGGATCATAGTAGAAGATCTTCCTTATGAATTCTATCCTCATTTGGAATATTAGAGGGATAGGTAATAAGGCCTCTCGTAGAAGCCTTAAGCATATCGTCAAGGACTGCAAGCCTGGTATCATTGCCATTAGTGAGCCTATGATTGCTTTTAATAAAGCTTCTCTTATAAGCACTTAACTCAAAATGGAGAACCACGCTGGTAATGATAACGAACAATCCAAGATATGGGTTTTTTGGCAAGCTAGCCTCAATCTTGAGGTCATTGCTACTTCTTCCCAATTCATCACCCTTGGGCAGAAGACAAACTCTTCTTTTACTGCTTTCTTTTCATTTGTCTATGCTGCGTGCGACCCTCATCTTCGGCAAGTTCTGTTTAACGACTTGCTTCACTTTGCTTCCTCTGTGCATGTTCCTTGGTTGGTGAGAGGTGACTTTAATTGTATCCTATGGTCTTGTGAGAAGATTGGAGGGGCTTTCCCTGGTTTTGCGTCTGTGGCGGACTTCAATTCCTTTGTTTGCGCAGCTGGTCTTTTTGATGCTGGGTTTATTGGGCCTCAGTTGACATGGTCTAATAACAGAGCTGGGATGGCTAATGTTTGGGCAAGGCTGGATCGGGTGCTGTTGAATAGTTCTTGGCAGGCTAAGATACCTAATCTCCTAGTAAAGCATCTCCCGAGAGGCCCATCTGACCATTCTCCACTGCTTTTAACCTTGGGCACTTTCCTTCATCGTCCTAGCAGATTCATGGTTCAGAAAATGTGGTGCACTCATGAGTCCTTCAAGCAGGTTGTGCATAAGGCGTGGCATATGGCTCATATTGAACATCCTAATGCTCTTATCAGGCTGTTTGTCAAGCTTAGAGAAGTTAAAGTTGCTCTGCAGAATTGGAACAAGGAGGTCTTTGGTGACGTTTCTGCTAATGTACGAAACGCTGAAGCTGAGGCTTTGTGTGCGCAGGAGGCTTTTGACGCTGATCCTTCAATTGACAACAGGGAGCGTCTTCATGCGGCTAATGCTATACTTCGCCAAGCGCTGCACAGGGAATAATTATTTTGGAATCAGAAGGCAAGAGTGGACTGGGTTGAGAGTGGAGACAGGAATACTGCTTTCTATCATGCTGTTGCCCAATGCAATCGTCGTAGAAGCTTTATCCATCGACTCAAGATAGGAGACACGGATGTCTGGTGTTCAGATCAAGACACTTTAAGAATCCATGCAGAAGAGTATTTCAAAACCCTTTCACTTCTGAAGTCAACATCGTTGATACTAATCTGTTGGAAAGTGTTCCTACCTTAATTAAAGACACTCAAAATATTACCCTTTGTGCTATTCTTGATGATGAGGAAATTCGTAGAGCTGTCTGGTCTTTAAAAGGGTCTAGTGCGCCTAGGCCTGATGGCTTCTCTGGTGAGTTTTACACTTCTACATGGGATATTATAGGGCAAGATGTTGTTGCTGCCGTGCGTGCTTTTTTTGAGGGCTATCCTCTTCCTAGGGGGATCTCCTCAACTCTGATTACGCTGGTGCCTAAGGTGCTGGAGCCCCGCTCTTATAGTGATTTCCGTCTGGTGAGCTTATGCAACTTCTCTTTCAAAATCATTTCTCGCATTCTCTGTGAGAGATTAGCGCCCATTTTACCTAGCATTATATCTGAGGAACAAGGGGCATTTCTCAAAGGGCATTTTATCCTAGATAATGTGGCTCTGGCAAGGCAGCTGATGGGGGACATTGGTAGAAAAGTAAGGGGACATAATGACATCTTTAAATTGGACATGGCTAAAGCTTATGACAGGATGGAGTGGGATTTCATCATTGCGATTCTACGGAAGTTTGGATTTAGCGCACGTTTTACTTCATACGTTGGTATGTTGCTCTCAAACAGCTAGTTTTATGTTAATTTTAATGGGAATTCAACTAGTTTTTTCAAGTCGTCTAGAGGGATTCGGCAAGGGGATCCTTTAGCGCCTTATATCTTTATAATAGCGTCAGAGTTACTGAGCAGAGGGATTTCTAAGTTGTTTAACTCTGGGGCTTTAGTAAGTTATAGTGGTCCTCGAGGCTGCAAGCAGATTTCACACCTCTTATATGCCGATGACACGCTTATATTTTTGAAGGCTGGTGCGCACAATGTCAAAGTCCTCCTTCAATTCATCCAACAATACGAAAGTAGTTCCGGACAGAAGATCAATGCGGAAAAAAGTAGTTTTGTAATTTCTCCCAAAGCTCCGCCCAACCGGATTCACAGCATTCACACTCTAACAGGTTATAAGCATCATGTTCATGGTTTCCGTTATCTAGGGGTACCTCTGAAGAAAGGTCGTTATAAGCTGGCTGATTTCAGCCCTTTGATTGATAAGGTGCAGAGCAAGCTAGATGGGTGGCAATCTAAAATGCTGTCGCAGGCGGGAAGATGAATTCTCATTCAATCTTTGCTCAGGAGCATCCCGGTATACCTTGCATCTGCTTTTTCCATACCTAAAGCAGTGGTGCATACTATTGATAGACTCTGTGCCAATTTCTTTTGGGGATGGTCTGATGGTGTGAAGCGAAGGCACTAGGTGGCTTGGGAAAATTTGCAAAAGCCCCTAGATGAAGGGGGCCTGGGGTTCCGGAGTCTGCAGCATGTACAAGTATCGTTAGCAACTAAAATCTTATGGAACATTGTTCATGGCTCCTCCTTATGGTCGACATATGCCAAGCAGCGCTTCATTAAACATCATTTGTCTGATGTCTATAAACCTTTCCCGGCAGGCACTTCTAAGCATGTCTTTCTGCAAGCTAAACATCTGATTCTGAATAACTCCCGATGGATTATAGGCAATGGATATGAAGTAGATTTCTTTAGGGATAATTGGCTTGGAGATGGCCCGATTGTACAGTTGATATAACCCTATAACAATGATAGACCTCCAGAAGTTCCTCTTGCCTCCGTCAGAGACGTGCTGATGGATCCAAGTCATTTTGCTTGGAGTCTGCTAAGTCATGATCACTTGCCACCCCATCCTTCTCCAAGCAGGAAGAAGGATGTTTGCATCTGGGTTGGTAATGCCCGGGGCATCTTTTTTGTCAAGTCTGCTGTTGGGTTGCTCCGCACTAGTGGCAATGTTAGGCGCCCTTGGATGAAGCTTTAGCATTCTTCCATTGTGCCGAGGGCTGCCATGTTTATGTGGAAAGTTCTCCATAGAGCTATTCCGGTGGACAGCAGGATTGCTGATTGTGGTATACCGGTGGTGTCTAGGTGTGATTGTTGCAAACGGCCTTTGCAGGAGGATTTAAACCATGTGTTTCTCAAAGGTGACCTGGCTTCTGCATTATGGAAGTGGGTAGCGCCTTTAATCAATAAAAAGGTGAATCTTAGTGATCAGATCACTGTTCGATACTGGAGTATTCTCAATACTACCAAAATGCATTCAGCTGTTAGCTTCATTGGATTCTATGCCATCACTTTGATGCTATGGGAGATTTGGAAATCGAGATGCTCGCTACGGTTTGAAGGTCAGCAGCGAAGCCTTGCACACATCAAAAGATCTATATTATCCTCAATTGCTTATGCCCTAGATAAAATGACTTTCCATTCTCCTATGACACTCGAACAAGCTGCATGTCTGGGAACTTATAACCTCAAGCCTCGAGTTAAGATCAAACTACCTATCATGGTAACTTGCAGCCTTGCGAAGAACCATTTCACGTTGCATGTGGATGGCGCATCTAAGGGCAATGCAGGTCTCTGTGGAGGAGGGGGTTGCATTCGTGACTCCCTAGGGAATTTGTAGCTTGGTTTTGCATTTCACTATGGAGCCCGGAACAGTATTTTTGCTGAAGCAAGGGCGATGCATGATGGTCTGTCATTGGCTGTGAGAGGAGGTTTCACTTTGTCGGCTATTTTTTCCGACAGTGTGGTTATGGTTGAAGCTATCCGCAAAGGTGAACCTCCAAGCTGGGTAACCCTTCCTTGGTGGCAGGAAATAATGCGGCTGGTTTCTGTCATCAGCTGTCCGGTGCAACACACCTACAGTGAAGGGAATCAGGTTGCAGATTACTTAGCGTCGCACGCCTGCGGGCAACCGGGAAATACTGTATATTTTCAAGCCAAGGACTTCCCGGACATGGCCAGAGGAGCTATGATGATGGACAAGGCTGGATTGCCTACCTTTAGATTTCCTCATTAATGTATTAATATCTCCCCTCACTACTCTTCTTAGCTTGTAATCGAGGGGTATGCCCCACAGGTTATGTATACTTTTCTTTATTAATAAATCATATGGCCGTAGGTGGTTTGCCCGGAGGAGTGAGAACACTCTTCCCCCTTGGGGAAGGGTGCACTCGACCGTAGGGCTGTCAATGGGCCTGGCCGGCCCGACAGGCCCGCGGGCTTGGCCCGATTTCGGGCCGGGCCGCAAGGTCTTTTTCGGCCTGCGGGTTTTTAGTCGGGCCTAAAAGCCCGGCCCGACTAGACTCGCGGGCCGGACTCGGGCTTTGAGTTCGGCCCGCGGGCCGGCCCGGCCCGATCTCTTTTTTTAATCTCACTTCAAATTTTAAAAATTATTTAGTCAAACTTATGTTATTTTACTTAATTAGAAATTTTAAAATTCACTTTTCACCCAAATTATGTAATTAATATCAAAAGTTTAATTTATTTAGTAAGATTATAAGTTTTATAGTATTAAATATATTAATTTTTATTATTTTATTTAAGCAGTCGGGCCGGGCCGGGCCGGGCCTTAGTCGGGCTTAGAATTTTTTACATAATGTCGGGCCCGACCCGGCCCGGCCCGACATAGGTCGGGCCCGGGCCGGGCTCGGGCCTTACTCTTGATAAGTCGGGCCCGGGCCGGGCCGACCTAAGCCCGACCCATTGACAGCCCCACTCGACCGGCGGCCAACCCTATGGTTTTTTATTAAAAAAAAAAACCTACGCTGGTTAAAGTCACGCCAGATTTTATGCCCTACTGTGCCGAATCAAGCTCACATCGAGTTAATGGCACCACCATCTCATAAAATGCAACGAAGCGATATAATGAAGATATCTACACCCGTGGGCCCCGCGCACTCATCCCTCACTTGTGCCACCCATGGGTGGGGGGCATTTGTTGGCACCTAAAAATACGATGCCATATACGAGAAAAATCTCCTATGAATGATGACAAAAGATTTGACGCGGCGTCCCAAGAAGCGAACTGGCTCGATCTACCCCCGTGTCCAAAAGGGACGATGAAACGTGATCACTTGTGAGTGTGCTCAGTGCACCCGATAATGCACCTAGGGAAAAGGGCCAACATGCTCTTCTCGACGGTGATATTCTGAAACGTCAAAGTCTACTTGAATCGGTGTTAGACTACTCACGCTGGGATAACTTAAAGCCTGCATCCAAGAAGTACGATTTTAAACTCACGTTGCACGCCCAACGATACGTCCCGAAAAAGGAACGACATGCTTCTATCCGACGACGAAAGGTGAAATACGCAAGCTGGCGCTATCCGAAGCGATAAACAAAGTGATCCGACGCCAAAGGTGGCTGTGCCGATTCCACCTCACCCATGCTGATTACAGGCGCCGCTTGGCACCGGAACAGGCAAGGCGCCGCTTGGCGCCAGATCAAGTCAGGCGCCACTTGGCGCCAAATCAAGTCAGGGCGGAAGGCTATGTCGAATCAAGCCCTTTCATTCCTATAAAAAGAAAGAAGAAGCGAAGAGGAAGAAAAAGGGGGAAGGAAAAAAAGATAAGAAGCGAAAAAAAGAGAAAAAAGAATAGAACGAACAAGAACGAGAGGAGAAATTAAACAAGAGAGCTCTAGAAAGAGAAGAGAGAATTGAGGGAGAGGAAGAAGTCTGCTCTAGGTAGGTGGGTCTGCTTGTATCTTTCTCCTTTCTTTTCATGCCCGATAAAGGGCTACATCTTCTGTAATTTTCTTGCTCTCAATCAATAAGAATAGCTTGTCATTTGGCCTTGTTCCTGGAGGTGACTGCGTTTTGTATATATATGCTGTATCTGTTCTCTTACGCCAAGTTCATTTTTATGCGATAGATGAATGCCGTTCTTCCCCTTCCCCCCCACCGATGGTTTTCAGCTAGTCCATGCACTTGCTCGATGATATCCTTGCAGGAGGCAGTTTAATGGGATTTTCTCAAAATAATGAGTAGGATCCCATAATCTGTACCGCCTGAATTTTCTTCCCTATTCCTTCTCCCTGAGTTCAGAGTGATTCTCGTGTTCTCTAGCTCAATAGCTCATCCGTTGTAAACTACAGCCGTGGAGGAGTAGTGAACCCCATCCCCTTTTTTGCAAGTCATCATAAGATGGGGAAGGGTAGCCACTAGCTAGCCTGGTGGCCTACACAGTAACTCCTTCCATCGGATTCTTTTCCCCGAGAATATTTGAGTTTACGCACTCATGTCAGCCTAAGTCACCACGGCCTTATTGTGCCAGAAGTGGGCTTTGAAGCCCAGCTTTTTCTATCTTCGTGGTTCATCAATGGAGGGAAAGGTTTTTTAGGGATTGAATTGTATTTATTCTTGTGACCGTCCTTCCCCTGATTCATTCACAGAGAGATTTCTGAATTATTCTCTGATACTCTGTTTTTGCCATGGGCGATCCGACGTGCTGTAAGCGACTGATCCGGCACTGCAGTGCACACGCCGGCCAGGTATGGGCTTGTGCGCTCATTCTCCTCTCCAGCCAGGTGAACCGACGACCCTTGGATAGGTTGGTCCGGTGCCCCCCCACTGGGGCTGATCCGGCGCAGGGAGGCGCGACCTGTTCAGCTAGCCCGGCGTCCCCTGATGTAGTGACCCGGCATCACCCTAAAGGGGTTGATCCCGCGCTAGGCTACGCTTTGGTCAGCCTGTGATCCAGCGCCCCTTTCCCCTGTGGGTGATCCGGTGGTGGCCGAACGGCCTGATCCGGCGCGGCCACGTGGCCTGATCCGGCACTGTCCCTCACGCCTGATTCGGCATAGTGTGTCATCTGGTTTTGCCCCGGCTTTTCGATCGCGATTCTAGATTTTGCAGCCCCTCTCGGAGCATCCTAGCAATCCTGATCCTCTTGTAGGCTGGCCCTCGGGGATACGACGTCATGGATAACTCGGTACGTCACCGCTCTGGGCCCGTTTGAACATTTAAGGGACTGTTTCGGATTCTCCGTAGATGAGTACCCGATTCTTACCCCTAAAATGTCCCGATATGGGAGAGATGTTGTCGAAATTTCGCAAGAGGTCTGACCGATAAATAAGCAAATGACAGAAATAGTACAATTACGAAGAAAAGACAAAAGGAAATAACAGTTGAAGTAATGATAAAAAAATCTTAGTGGTTAAACACCATAAGGAGAAATAGAGGATATATATATATGACCGCATCTGTCTAGAAACGGTCCTGGCGAAACCGCTTCTGTTCAAAAATGGCCTGGGCTTGACCATTTTATGTCTAAACTGTGTTTAACCCGGGGTTTGACTCAAGGTTGATTTTCCCAAGTTCCTTGATAGTCTATTGATTATCTAGAACCTAATACCTTACTCAAAAGTCATCTAATGAATTATGAAAGTTTAAGAACATGCCGTTATGCTGCCGAATTCCTCCCGTAGCATGATCTTGTCATTAATACGTTCCTTGAACTCACATGTTCTAAGTTGGTGCATTCTTACCTTGATATTGATTATCATAAGCTTATTGTTGAATTGTACATTACTGGCCAAATTTTATTGATATTTCTTGTGGAAGTAGCATGATTTATAACTTGAAGATGTAGATCGGGCACTGATTGTGTCCAAGGGCTCGACACTAGCCCCCTCGGCTGATTGCCGGAAACATGCTATAAACCATGGGATATGATGAACACTAGCGTCGCATTGCGCCGGGGGTACTTTTTTTATAGACGAGTGAAAACCACGAGGCTCTACATGAAATTATTACATTCTTGATTACATGACTTTCTAGTGCATGACCTTCATGGTTATGAAAAGTACATTCTCGATACATGCTAGTACATTCTTGTTACATGAAAGGCCACTATACGTTCTTGAATGATTATCCTCTCAATCTATATATGAAATCTCATATCTTCATATTCATATCTTGTTACTTGCGTTGTTACTTTGGTTTTATTCACATGTTTCATCATATGCATTTATTCTTCTTTTCATGAGCCAAAATGTTAATTATTTAAACATTACATTCTTGTTGATACGAAGATACCTACTAGGCAAGTGTGCTCATTCCCTACTTCTTTTCTAATCTTTTCAAGAAATTCTAGCTGGGATTCGGACTACTCAATTGACGAGTCCGAGAGTGATTAAAGATCGAGAGAAGACTTAGTAGAGTCATGAGTCAAGTCGAGTCTATGTACTTTTCCATTTATTTGAGTCTAGTGAAAATAGTCAATTATCAATGTACTTTGAATATTGTTCAATAAAGTGAAGTTTTGAGTATATCATCTTGTGCATTCCCTTTTATGTGTGAATGTATTAGCACTCTGATTATATTGCTCGCTTGCGGCATACTACCCGGATGTTCACGTTCCCGATTAGTTCCGCTGCATAATCTCAGGCCGTGACACACGCTGGTTCCTACATGCTCTACAGAGAAACAACAACTTCTGATCCCTCTAACTCTCTGGATGCTTGGTCTCCTATCATGAAATTTGGATAGGAGTTAGTCAATACTAAAGAGAATAAAATCTTCTAAATGCTTAACCTAAGAGGACGACGTCTTACCTTCGAACCACGTGAGCCAAAAGTAAGGTTCGCGTAGGTTGAATCTGGGCTCTATTTATAGAGTTGGCCTAGGGTTTGAGGGATTAGATCGATCGAACTAGGAGTCCTAATTTAGAGTAGGATCGATCCCCAAGAGTCCTAGACACATCTCCTCACTAGATAGCATCAATCCATGGGGATTGGGATGATAAAAATCTCAATTTTCCACGCCTCTTGAAATCACATTTTCGGAAGCAAGAAGCGGTCACCCCTGGACCGCTACCAGGAATAGGCAGTCGAGCGATAGACCGCGTTCTGATAGGGTGCCAGAAATTTGAATTTTAGTTAAATTTCACTTCTATTTATCTCCTATTTATCCAATTAAATTAGGGAAATATCCTAATTACGTCTTTAGAAGTGGGCTTGGGCCTAAAAGTCTTAGAAATTGGTCTTTGGGCCCGATTTAATTGGGCTTATCTATTTGGTTAATACATGGCTTTCAAATTTATTTACTTAACCCATAATTCATTAAATAGCCCATTAAGCCTTTTAAATGCTTAATAATTTTATTTAATTCCTAAAAATTCTTAGAAAATTCCAGGGTGTTAAAATGTTTTTGTTGTTTTGATTTTGCTATGTTGTCCCCTTTTTGTTTTGATTGTATTACATTTTATACTTATATTTTTTTTGGTTTTGGTGTGATTACACTCCTTTTTTTTGTGTGACTCAAGCGATGAAAAAAATTATGGGAGAAAAGAAATCTACATGTCATTGTCTTAAACTAACTCTTATGGAGATTATTAGACCCAGGGTTCCGACGCGATTTTGGCATCTCCCCTTTTTTTGAAGCACGTCAGGGGGATGTAGCGGGTACTCGTCTATAGAAATCTAAAACAGTTCCTTAATTAATCGAATGCACATGAAACGACAACATTCATAACGGTGCACGATGCCATGTCCCTGAGGACTAGCCTAGTAAGGGACTGGGTTGCCCGGACATTCTGAACTAAGATGGAGGCATGCTCCCTTAAACGCGACAGTTTTATTTGCCCAACGGCTATATTTTGAACTCGACACCTAGGCGTCAAACAGGCAGCTGGTTCAGCACTTATGCATGCCGAAAGCCATTGATACTGGCATCACAATCATGGATTACCCATCCAGTCATGGGTGCTGGGATGCTTGGAATGGAAAACGGCGACAAAAGGGGTTGCTAGACCGCCGATTAAAGAAGCGACGAAAGGGGTGCCTGTTAGGTAGAGCAAGGTGGATCTAGCGGGGGATGAATAGATCTGCCCCTCAAATTGATCAATTAAAATTGTAATTTAAGTGAGCACTTAGCGGAAGGTAAAATTTAGTAGACAATGAACTGAGAAAGCGGTTAGATAACTGGAGAACACAATACAAACACTTGCTAAGCGGACTTGTGAAGTGAATAACAAATTGATCGAGCAAATTACGAGAATGGAGGTAGAAGAAATGGATCAAACACACATCTCACACCACAGAACATAGAGCTTTTTAAGCTGCTTCAGTTGCTACCCAGCAACCTATGTCCACCCCTCACCTGATCAGGGTGAGGCTTCCCTTGCACAAGAACCCGCGGATGAATCCGCTACAACTGTTGATTACACAGCTTGACCGAGGAAATCTCCTCACACACTCTAACTAATCAGAGTGCAACCGTGCATAGCAACCTACTACACATAACCCTGATCGTGCAATCCAGCACGATCAGAAACGCTGCTTGCAGCAGCACACGAGGAGTGCCCTCCTCACGCTCTGGTCAGCCAGAGCAAGATAATGAATAGCTTCCTCATGTTCACACCTCTGATTCGTGCAGCAGAGCACGATCAGACATAAAGTACAAAAGAACTGGAATGAAAAGTGTTAGGCCCCTGGGTGCAACTGTAATCAATGCGTAATCATGATTGAGACAGAATGGTAAGTGAAACTCTGAGTAACTAGGGATTCTGGCATCTAATCAATGCGCCTCCTCATGTCAAAGGAGCAAACTGAACCCGACTATCCTTGAAAAATGAGTAAAATAAAAAATATGTGAAAAAGAAAATGAATTTCAATTGGCTAACCCTAAAAAGAATTTTATACCTTAAAGTGTTTATCTTCAATATTAGTTAAAACTCTTTATAGGGGTGTCTCTTGAAATCATTAAGTAAGATGGAAATGAATGGGGGCAAGGACTTTGGTCTTAAAAGATCTGTTTTAGCTCTATTAAATATACTAGAACATATTTTCAAGACTTTTACACTCAGATTTAGGGCTTATAAACTTTGAACCATTAATACAAATAATGGTCCTGAATAACATTGCTCTAAAAGGAGAATGTTAACTTTTAAGAAATGAAAACCCTGATATGCGAGCTATGTCAGATGCCTCATTCTCTTTCTACACCCCCACTTTCTCTATTATCTAGTCCCTTCAACATCAGCTGCTCAAACTTCATCTCCACTGAATTTCTGTGGTTCTGCTCCAGCTCTAGTATGCTTGATCTCTACACCTTGTTCCACTCCTACGTTGACTGTCTGTTCATGTTTTTGATGATGTCAAAGGGGGAGCGAATGCGGAGTTGTCATTTCTGATTAAGAGGGGAGAGAATATGAATGATGTTTAAGGGGGAGAGAATAAGGAGTCATTGATAATGTGGAGATAGAATGTGGAATCATTCGTTTCATCCTGGTGTCATTACGTCATTGAGAGCCTAGTCTTTGGAGAGAATATGAAGGGAGAGAAAATGAAATGTTTCAAGGGAACAGAATAAAATTAAAGAAGAGTCTTGATAAAATATTTTAAGGGGAGATAAAAAGAGAGAGAAAATTTGGAGAGAATATAAAGTCAATCTGGAATCACTGCTGAAATGTAATATGGAATCATTGCTGCTTTCTCATATTGCTGCTCTCTTGAATGAAATTGATTGTTAATGAAATTGACTGTGGCTCGATTGATCAAATGCCTTTACATCATGTTTGCTTGCCTAACTTGAATGTTGATTTTAATGTAAGAAATGACTCATAGTTGTCATCATCAAAAAGGGGGAGAATATTGTGTCTCTGGTTTTGATGATGTCTAACTATGACTCATTGATTTATTGAGTCATCAATGTGAAGAAAAAATGGATATTCTTTGAAGAATCAAATTCAGATTTAAGGCTCAAATATGTTCAATCTCATAACATTCTACTGGCCTATACAGTCTAGAAGATTGGGTCAGTTCCAAGAAAAAGTAAGCTAAATAGTTGGGGAACACAATGAACAAATCAAGCTATGAGAAGTCAAGGTGCGTCAACCTAACATTCATGGTAGGTCGACCTAACTAGGGAATCATTATGCTTTAACAAAGAAACATAAAGCTAGGCTGAGTCGACACAGAGGAGCTATGGCGTCGACGCAACAGCATGAAGCCAGCAGTCAGCAGTTTCAACAGCAACAAAGCCATATGAAGGTTGCATCGAGTCAATGAAGCCATGGAGTCGACGCAACTGAAGAAACAGTTGACTTCAGAGGAACGGTCATCGAAGCATATATAAAGGATGTGTCGACGCAGGAATCTAGTGTGTCGACGTAGCAAAAGAAAAGGAGAAGATCCAGTGAATTGTTCTCAATCCAGGCCATGAGAAAGTGGAGTCGACGCAATGACCTTATGGCGTCGAAGCAACAGGAGTAATCAACAGCATCAATGGAGTAGCCAGCAAAGTCAATAGTAGTAAGGGGATATGAAGGTTGGGTTGACTCATTGAAGTAGTGGAGTCGAAGCAAGAGTGTTTTCATGAAAACTGTGTCGACACAGTCAAGGTGAGTGTGTCGACACAACCAGTTCTCGTTCAACATCAAGAAGACCATGTCGACACAGTGAGCTCAATGTGTCGGCACACCCTCTACGGTGAAATTTGCAAACTTCAAGTGTAGGCCCTCTTGGGCACATAGATCAAGGCCCAATGATTGGGCAGGCACTCAGATCGATGGTTCGAGGTTCTAGAAGAGACTTTGACAGAGAATACTCCTTATGACTTGGACCAATCAAAGAAAGGCTCACATCCATCTCCTTCCTGCACTATATATGGAGAGTATGCTTCTTGTGAAGAATCAAGCCAGCTCTGTAGAGGAAGAAGAAAGAAATTCGAGAGAGCAGAGAAGAAGAAAAAGAGTGAGAAGCCTGGGAGCAAAAAATAAGAAGAGGAAGAGGAAGAAAGAGATCGAGAGCCACATAAGAAGACAAAGAGTGAGAGTACTGATCCGGCTTCCGGGTGCTATTAGAAGCTTAGTTCGAAGCTTTTGGATCATCGTCCAGAGCTACATTGTTTCTTAACTTTTATCTTTTGTTTGTCTTTTTCAAGCTCAAAAATTTTATCTAGCAATTCTTTATTTTATTTTATCAAAGAAGTAGTTATTTCTTTATGTGACTCAACATCATGCAAGCATGCTTCATTTACTTTTTCTAGATACTCAAGTTTAGCAACAGTAAAGTCATCGTGACCTAAGGCATTGATCTTATTTTTCAATTTTTTGTTTTCTTTTCTAATGTTATCATATAGATCCATTATTTCAGCAAGGGCATTCTGCCAATCATCAAGAGTAAAGTGTTCAAATGAAGATGTTACCTCTTCTTCATGCTCATTGGCCATTAAGACCAATTCAGTAACTCTCTCTTCAACAGTCGAGGTATCTTCATCATCCTCTTCCTCACTGCTCCATGTGCAGAGCATAGCCTGGGGCTTCTTCCCTTTGGCTTTGGTGATCTTCTTTATCAGTTCAGGGCAATCTCCCCTCATATGCCCTGGTTTCTTGCATTGAAAACAAATGATCTTGTCAATTTTCTTATTTTTGTCATATTTAAAATTTGAATTTTTACTTACCTATTGGGATCTCGTCTACTTTAGATTCTTACCTCTCCTTTTTAGGAACTTTTTAAACTGTTTAGTAAGAAGGGCCTGATCATAGGAGATTTCTAGATCTGAGAGATCCTCGGAGTCCTCACTGGTTTCTTCACTACTCTCTGCAACCTTGAGAGCTAGTGGTTTCTTTTTATTGTGGTCCTCATTTCTCTTTAGATTCAGCTCGTTGGTTATCAATGACCCAATCGTCCACTGTCATGGTGGACAGATGTAGCAACCCTGGAAAAAAATAAGATTTTTTTAAATAAATCAAATTAAAATAAAAGATAAGTAAATAGATGACGAAAAGCCTAAATGAGTAAATCATTAATCAAGAGGAAAATAACGCCTTTTATCAAGGCGCTAATTCAAAAAGAAATGCCTCTGTCCAAGGCGTTAATTTAAAAAAGGACGCCTACACAAGAGGGCGTCAAATTTCAAATGACGGGAAATAAAATTAAGGAAAGGAAAGGAAACGCCCTCACCTTGGGCGCGTTTTTAATAAGAAACGGCTACGACAACGTCGTCAATTAAAACACACGACCTAGCCTAAGGCGTGAATCCAGTTCGAGTTTCGTTCGACCCAGGAGACTATCCAGAGCGAGTTTCTGGATAACTACGAGGAAGATTGAGTAGGGTAATGACTCTATCATGGAAGTATTACTTCCAATACAACTCTAACCCTATTAGGATCCCCAAAATCCTATAAATAACCTTGTCCATCGAACCCTAAAAGCTATTTGGTCGAAGGAAGTTTTGCTCTGTTGCTGCTGTCATCCGTGAAGAACGTAAGTTTGTTCTTCATTTGCTTTACCTTCGCCTTCGGTTATGTATGATGAAGAAAACTAATGTCTTCATCTTATTTCATGTAGGAAGTCTACAGTAGGTAGTAACTCTTTTGTCAAAGAGAAGATCGTGGGTTCTTCATCCACGTCGTTCTTCTTCCTCTGCCTTCAGTTAAGTATTATGAAGAAAAACTAATGATTCTTCATCTTATTTCTCTGTAGGAAAGCCTTCTTGACCTACTGAAGAGCGAGATTTTTTATCCAAAGCAAGCTACGCGTAGGAATCACATTCTCTCAACCTCTCTATCTCGGTACCTGCTGATCAGATAAATCCCAGAATACTCTGTATATAACATAGTGACGTTGTTCTTCAACTTTCTCCACGAATCATCACCCAGATCTTAATCAAGGTAGGTTTTCTCAAGATCGTAGCCCAAACTAGCTTGAGATCTTAATAATATCATCAGTCGTGCATGCATCTAGTTTTATTGTGGTTTCAGATGGTTTCTATGTAATTTCAAAAGGGAACGCCCTTGACAAGGGCGCTAATTTAAAGAAGCGACCCACACTAGGGCGCTAATTATTGTTTTGACGCCCTGCCAGAAGTCATCAATTTCATGTAATTAATAAATACCCACGTTTAAAATTTAATAGCTATGTAACCATGAATATAATATGTTGCATGAGTATACCTGTGAAATCCTGCTATTTTTTCCTGTCATGATCATGTACCCTTTTTCCTGAAATTTTATTACCTGAAAATTGATAAATTCTTGAATTCACGACCTTGTCTAGGTCGTCTCCTACTGAACTGACGCCCCAGACCAGGGCGCTAATTAAAAAGTAACGCCCCTGTCCAGGGCGCGTTTGTGTTAAATTTCCAGAATATTGATTTCTGCAGAATAGAAATATTGAAGAGACGACTGGTGTACAAGTGGTCAAATTGTAAATAAACGCCCCTATAGAAGGCGTTAATTTAATAAGTAATGACTTAGATTAAATCCCTATTTTCCTGTGACACTATTTTTCACTGTTACTGTTAACCGAGGGTTTCGTATGTATATATATATATATATCTATATATATCGGCACTATATTCCAGTCCGTGAATATAGTCCCATGTTTCATGATGTTTTATCGTTTACCCATTAACTCTCATTGACATACGAGCTCTCCATTGGACACTCCGTTCCTTTGGACTAGCTAGTTAGTCATAGAGACCTCCATAAGACTCCTCGAGCCTTGGATTCCCTCAAGGCCGACTGAGCTGGTTGTACCATAAAAACCCATTACACAATCTTTGCCATGTCACTCTATAGAAACATGGTATACCGGCCCTCATGTCATGCCATGTGTATGATATGAGAATTATCTTAATGAACGGGGTAAAGCATGACATTGTTATGATGTTCTTGTAAACCCCAATTCTATATCAACATTGTTATGATGTTCTTGTAAACCCCAATTCTATATTAAACTTGATGTTCTTGTGGACCTCAATTCTATATAAAGAATGTCCATACTTGTTTGTCATGGTACCCAAGTTAGGGAACCAATTCCACCTAGTTTTTTATCGATAATCGTGATTGTACCGTTATTATCGCCTAACTATGTCAAGTGTCATATTTTTGGACTCTATTCTATCAAAGTCTATCCTACGTGTCTACAAGCTTTATCCTTGAAATTCCATATTGGCTATATACAAAAGTGGATGTTAAAATACATGATTAATGTCTGCGCATATAGGGCCCGATCTGGTCCTGGGAGGAGCACCCGAAAGTACTTGTGCCCATGGGAGTTGATTGATCACGGTATTGGCATTATACCGAAGTGCATGACTAGCTTGATTGAACATTCCACAAATCTTGTACTTGACTTGATATTACATGACTTGCGTGGCCCGAAAAAGGGTAATTGTATACTTGCTTGACTTGAAACAAAATAGCCAAATTCCAACATGACATGATGAGTTTACTTGCTTGAATATCTTGATATCTTTTGATATAAGTTCTTGAAAGTTCATGACTAGTACTTCCTGCTATCTTATTGTTATCCACTCTCTCTATCTTGTCGTTTTGCGAGCATGCATAGCTATAGTGCATTCATGGAAAAATGTAATTACTTAAACCCATTGCTAGTTCTTGAGATATAATTTCCTACTGAGCGTTCGCTCACTCAGTGTTTCCATACTTTTCAGGTAAGTCCGACGATGAGGGAACTCAATCTGAAGGGGATGGTCAAGAGTGAAAGAGTTAGAGCTATTCAAGCGTCCATCAGTCCTGTCTTTTCTATATTTTCTTGAGTTAGAATTGTACCTTTCTTTTATTGAGTCTAGTATCTGCAAGGGTTTGTAATAGATATATTCTTATTAAAGGAATTAATGGATTGGGTTATCTTTATATTTGCGCACTCTGTCTTTGTGTCGAATACACTACTACTCTGATTAACATGATTGATATAAACTCGTCGCGCATCTCCGGGTACCTTCCGCGCTCGGGGCGTGACAATTTTTGTGGTATCAGAGCCTAGGGTATTCAATTCCTAGGAAAACCCAAGTCCAAGGATAGGTTCAAACCTTTAACCAGTGAGATTGGGTAGAACCAAGGGTTGAGTTAACATAAAAACTTAAAAGCCCTTAACGCGAGTATATACTAATATAGTTATGGTAATTGTAGGATAATGGCTGCCGAACGTGCTCAGTGGCGCAACATGCAGCGTACACTCCAAGGCATGACCCAAGTGCTGCAACAAGTAGCACAGGGAGGTGCACAACGAGCCGGAAGTCTCCACCAAGTCTTCAAGAACATGAACCCTCCCAAATTCATGGGTTCTACTGATCCGGATGACGCAGAGCACTAGATCAGGGAGACGGAGCGTATATTCCATGTTATGCAATGCACGGATCAAGATAAAGTCTTATTAGCTACTTTCCAACTAGAAAGGGATGCCCGATGCTGGTGGGAGTCAGTCGAAGCTACTATAAATCAAGACCAAATTACTTGGGAAGAATTTGTTGAACATTTCAACAATAAATATTTTTCAGACCGAGTCCAAGAAAAGAAAGCTACCGAATTTGCCGCACTCAAGCAACGGTCATTATCAGTGGCGGAGTACGAGGCATAATTCTCTAGATTGTCTCGATATGCTAAGCACTTAGTTAGCACCGAGAAGATGAAAGCTAGGAGGTTCCTTAATGGGCTCAGGCCCCAATATATTACCCAGCTGGCGCCAATGGATATTCAGGTCTACTCAGAGATAGTACGTCGAGCTCAATTGTTAGAAGATGCCACGGAGCTATCAGATAGAATCCGTGGGAAGGATAAGAAGGAACAAGTTACAAGTTCGGGTTCCTTTAAACCCAACTTCAAGAAGAGGCCTAGCACTGGAGGTACTTCTTCTCAAGACCAAAAATTTAAGAAGGCCAAGCCCTTCTCTATCGCTACTACACCTTCGAATATAATATGCAAGCATTGTGACAAGGCTGGTCATAAAGCCGAAGAGTGATGGAGGAAACTTGGAGCATGTCTCCGTTGCGGGAGCCGTGAGCATCGGATTCTCAATTGCCCATTACTTAATGATCAAACCGGTGACGGAAAGCGCCCGATAACCAAGAACACTCGTCTTCACGCAATTAAGGAGACCGAAGAAGAAGAAGGCGGACTAGTAGAAGGTACACTGAAAGTTTGTTCCAAGTATGCACATGTCTTATTTGATACGGGTGCATCACATTCTTTTATTTCCAAGAAGTTTGCTAACCCACTACCTATGGAACCGGAATGGATGAAAATAATTTTATCTACTCCTCTCGGAAACGAAACCGATATTACTCACCATTATCAAAACTGTGAAGTCTTGGTAAAAGGAAGAAATCTTCCTATAGATCTCATATGTTTAGATCTAAAGGAGTATGATGTCATACTAGGAGCGGATTGGTTATCCAAATACCAGGCAACAGTCGATTGCCGCAATAGCAAGGTTACTTTCAAGGACTTTCCAGAACTAGTCTATTCTAGCCCTAAGAGTCGGAGCGAGTCACCTCTTATTTCGGCTCTCCGAGCTAGCAAGCTAATAAGGAAAGGGTGTGTATCTTTCCTTGCATTTGTCACGATTAAGGAGGCTAAGGAAACTAAGATAGAATATATCCCA
Organism: Amorphophallus konjac; assembly: GCA_022559845.1. NCBI lineage: Eukaryota > Viridiplantae > Streptophyta > Magnoliopsida > Alismatales > Araceae > Amorphophallus > Amorphophallus konjac. Next base: position 160,460,540 of record CM040121.1, read on the forward strand.
ATTGTGCAAGAATTTCCGGATGTGTTTCCGGAAGATTTGCCTGGATTACCCCCACAGAGAGAAGTGGCCTTCACCATCGACTTAGTCCCTGGTGCTGGACCTGTTTCTAAGGCACCTTATAGAATGTCCCCTGCTGAACTCAAGGAGTTAAAGGAGCAATTAATGGAACTTCTTAAGAAAGGATTCATTAGACCGAGTACTTCCCCGTGGGGAGCACCTGTGCTATTTGTAAAGAAGAAGGATGGATCCATGAGACTATACATCGACTATCGACAGTTGAATCATCTCACTATCAAGAACAAGTATCCACTGCCGAGAATCGATGAGTTATTTGATCAAATATCTGGATCCATGTATTTTTCAAAGATTGATCTCAGGTCGGGATATCATCAACTAAAAATCAAGAAGGATGACATTCATAAGACTGCATTCAGAAGCAGGTATGGCCATTATGAATTTGTTGTTATGCCTTTCGGACTAACAAATGCCCCTGCTGCCTTTATGCAGTTAATGAATAGTATATTCAGGCCTTATTTGGATCAATTCGTGGTGATCTTTATTGATGATATATTAATATATTCCAAGACTAAGGAAGAGCATGTGGAGCATTTAAGGATTTCATTACAAACATTGAGGACAAACCAATTATATGCCAAGCTCAGCAAGTGTGAGTTCTGGCTTGAAGAAGTAACTTTTCTCGGACATGTGATATCAAAGGATGGATTATCTGTAGATCCATCAAAGGTTGAAGCTGTGAAGAATTGGGAAAGACTGACCAATGCTAGCGAGATCCGAAGTTTCTTAGGTCTTGCCGGCTATTACAGGCGATTCATCAAGGATTTCTCTAAAATCGCCGTACCACTTACGAGGTTAACTCGCAAGGAGATCCGTTATGAATGGAGTGAGGAATGTGAAAGAAGCTTCCAAACTCTCAAGGATCATCTTACTACAGCTCCTGTCTTAGCTTTACCAATGGAAGGAGAGAAATTCGAGGTATACACTGATGCTTCTGGCATTGGCCTCGGATGTGTTCTAATGCAACAAGGAAAGGTTATAGCTTATTCTTCTCGTCAATTGAAGAAGCATGAAGAGAACTACCCCGTCCATGACTTAGAATTGGCCGCGGTGGTATTTGCACTCAAAATATGCAGACATTATCTTTACGGAGTACAGTTTATTGTATACTCTGATCACAAGAGTCTCAAGTATCTTTTTTCACAAAAGGAACTAAATATGAGGCAAAGACGTTGTCTAGAATATCTCAAGAACTTCGACTTCAATATACAATATCATCCCGGAAAGGGTAACCATGTAGCAGATGCCCTTAGTCGAAAGCCGAGAGCACTGTTAGCCAATTGTATGATTCAAGAATGGAAATTACTGGAGCAATTCTCTGAACTCAATATAAGCATGGACACAGACTTTCAATGTGTCACATTATCTCATATAAGCATTCATCTAGACCTATTAGCTGAAATACAAGCACTTCAAGATAATGACCCAATATTGGCAAACTGGAAGGATAATCTGATTTCTAAATAACTTGTGAAGGAAGATTAATGTTCAAGAATAGAACTTGCATACCGGATTGTCCCGAGTTAAAGAAGAAGATCTTAGATGAAGCTCATAGATCAAGGTACACGATTCATCCTGGATCGACCAAAATGTACCAAGATGTGAAGAGGAATTTTTGGTGGCCCAACATGAAAAGGGAAATAGCAGATTATGTATCACGTTGTCTCACTTGCCAACAGGTCAAGGCGGAACACCAAAAGCCTGCTGGAAAATTACATCCTCTAGATATTCCCAAATGGAAGTGGGAGAATATTAGTATGGATTTCATCATGGGTTTATCTAAATCAAAAGGAGGACATGATGGAATATGGGTTATTATTGACCGATTGACTAAATCGGCGCATTTCTTGTCAATAAAGAGCCGATGGTCAGTTGATGTTTTGGCTGCATTATACATCAAGGAAATAGTCAGATTATATGGTATTCCTGTTTCAATCGTGTCTGACAGAGATCCCTGTTTTACTTCTCAATTTTGGAAGGGACTACAACATTCATTGGGAACAAGGCTTAACTTTAGTACAGCTTTTCATCCTCAAACGGATGGTCAGACCGAGAGAACTAATCAGGTGGTTGAAGATATGCTCAGAGCTTGCATCATTGATTTCGATGGAAGCTGGCATGATCACTTGCCGTTGGTTGAATTTGCATACAATAATAGCTACTAGGCAAATATACAAATGGCACCTTTCGAAGCTTTATACGGAAGGAGTTGCCGATCACCCTTATGCTGGGACGAAGTTGGAGAAAAACATCTATTAGGTCCAGATATAGTAAGGGATACCACCGAGAAGATACAGTTGATTAGAGAAAGACTGCAAGTAGCTCAGTCTAGGTAAAAGACTTATGCTGACATTAGAAGGAGAGATCTTGAATTCCAAGTCGGAGATCATGTATTTCTCAAGATATCACCTGGACGTGGAATAAGGAGATTTGGTATTAAAGGTAAACTTACACCAAGGTTTATTGGACCTTTTGAGATACTGGAAAGGGTTGGCGAGGTTGCTTATCGCATCGCATTGCCTCCTCAATTGTCTGAACTGCATAATGTATTCCACATATCTATGTTGAAGAAGTATGTACACGATCCATCACATATTATTGAACATGGAGACTTAGTTATCCAGAAGGATCTCACATATGAACAGAAGCCCATAAAGATACTAGATCGTGAAGTACGTACTCTGAGGAATAAGGTTATTCCCATGCTAAAAGTACAATGGAATAAGAGTTCTGATCATGAAGCCACATGGGAGACCGAGGAATTCATGAGGAAGTAATTTCCAGAATTATTTTAAGGTATATACTCTACATACTATGGAATTTGGGGACCAAATTCTTTTAAGTGGGAGAGGATGTAGCAACCTTGGAAAAAAATAAGATTTTTTTAAATAAATCAAAATAAAATAAAAGATAAGTAAATAGATGACGAAAAGCCTAAATGAGTAAATCATTAATCAAGAGGAAAATAACGCCTTTTATCAAGGCGCTAATTCAAAAAATAATGCCTCTGTCCAAGGCGTTAATTTAAAAAAGGACGCCTACACAAGAGGGCGTCAAATTTCAAACGACGAGAAATAAAATTAAGGAAAGGAAAGGAAACGCCCTCACCTTGGGCGCGTTTTTAATAAGAAACGACTACGACAACGTCGTCAATTAAAACACACGACCTAGCCTAAGGCGTGAATCCAGTTCAAGTTTCGTTCGACCCAGGAGACTATCCAGAGCGAGTTTCTGGATAACTACGAGGAAGATTGAGTAGGGTAATGACTCTATCATGGAAGTATTACTTCCAATACAACTCTAACCCTATTAGGATCCCCAAAATCCTATAAATAACCTTGTCCATAGAACCCTAAAAGCTATTTGGTCGAAGGAAGTTTTGCTCTGTTGCTGCTGTCATCCGTGAAGAACGTAAGTTTGTTCTTCATTTGCTTTACCTTCGCCTTCGGTTATGTATGATGAAGAAAACTAATGTCTTCATCTTATTTCATGTAGGAAGTCTACAGTAGGTAGTAACTCTTTTGTCAAAGAGAAGATCGTGGGTTCTTCATCCACGTCGTTCTTCTTGCTCTGCCTTCAGTTAAGTATTATGAAGAAAAACTAATGATTCTTCATCTTATTTCTCTGTAGGAAAGCATTCTTGACCTACTGAAGAACGAGATTTTTTATCCAAAGCAAGCTACACGTAGGAATCACATTCTCTCAACCTCTCTATCTCGGTACCTGCTGATCAGATAAATCCCAGAATACTCTGTATATAACAGAGTGACGTTGTTCTTCAACTTTCTCCACGAATCATCACCCAGATCTTAATCAAGGTAGGTTTTCTCAAGATCGTAGCCCAAACTAGCTTGAGATCTTAATAATATCATCAGTCGTGTATGCATCTAGTTTTATTGTGGTTTCAGATGGTTTCTATGTAATTTCAAAAGGGAACGCCCTTGACAAGGGCGCTAATTTAAAGAAGCGACCCACACTAGGGCGCTAATTATTATTTTGACGCCCTGCCATAAGTCGTCAATTTCATGTAATTAATAAATACCCACGTTTAAAATTTAATAGCTATGTAACCATGAATATAATATGTTGCATGAGTATACCTGTGAAATCCTGCTATTTTTTCCTGTCATGATCATGTACCCTTTTTCCTGAAATTTTATTATCTGAAAATTGGTAAATTCTTGAATTCACGACCTTGTCTAGGTCGTCTCCTACTGAACTGACCCCCCAGACCAGGGCGCTAATTAAAAAGTAACGCCCCTGTCCAGGGCGCATTTGTGTTAAAATTCCAGAATATTAATTTATGCAGAATAGAAATATTGAAGGGACGACTGGTGTACAAGTCGTCAAATTGTAAATAAACGCCCCTATAGAAGGCGTTAATTTGATAAGTAATGACTTAGATTAAGTCGCTATTTTCCTGTGACACTATTTTTCACTGTTACTGTTAACCGAGGGTTTCGTATGTATATATATATATATCTATATATATCGGCACTATATTCCAGTCCGTGAATATAGTCTCATGTTTCATGATGTTTTATCGGTTACCCATTAACTCTCATTGACGTACGAGCTCTCCATTGGACACTCCGTTCCTTTGGACTAGCGAGTTAGTCATAGAGACCTCCATAAGACTCCTCGAGCCTTGGATTCCCTCAAGGCCGACTGAGCTGGTTGTACCATAAAAACTCATTACACAATCTTTGCCATGTCACTCTATAGAAACATGGTATACCGGCCCTCATGTCATGCCATGTGTATGATATGAGAATTATCTTAATGAACGGGGTAAAGCATGACATTGTTATGATGTTCTTGTAAACCCCAATTCTATATCAACATTGTTATGATGTTCTTGTAAACCCCAATTCTATATTAAACTTGATATTCTTGTGGACCTCAATTCTATATAAAGAATGTCCATACTTGTTTGTCATGGTACCCAAGTTAGGGAACCAATTCCACCTAGTTTTTTATCGATAATCGTGATTGTACCGTTATTATCGCCTAACTATGTCAAGTGTCATATTTTTGGACTCTATTCTATCAAAGTCTATCCTACGTGTCTACAAGCTTTATCCTTGAAATTCCATATTGGCTATATACAAAAGTGGATGTTAAAATACATGATTAATGTCTGCGCATATAGGGCCTGATCTGGTCCTAGGAGGAGCACCCGAAAGTACTTGTGCCCATGGGAGTTGATTGATCACGGTATTGGCATTATACCGAAGTGCATGACTAGCTTGATTGAACATTCCACAAATCTTGTACTTGACTTGATATTACATGACTTGCGTGGCCCGAAAAAGGGTAATTGTATACTTGCTTGACTTGAAACAAAATAGCCAAATTCTGACATGACATGATGAGTTTACTTGCTTGAATATCTTGATATCTTTTGATATAAGTTCTTGAAAGTTCATGACTAGTACTTCCTGCTATCTTATTGTTATCCACTCTCTCTATCTTGTCGTTTTGCGAGCATGCATAGCTATAGTGCATTCATGGAAAAATGTAATTACTTAAACCCATTGCTAGTTCTTGAGATATAATTTCCTACTGAGCGTTCGCTCACTCAGTGTTTCCATACTTTTCAGGTAAGTCCGACGATGAGGGAACTCAATCTGAAGGGGATGGTCAAGAGTGAAAGAGTTAGAGCTATTCAAGCGTCCATCAGTCCTGTCTTTTTTATATTTTCTTTAGTCAGAATTGTACCTTTCTTTTATTGAGTCTAGTATCTGCAAGGGTTTGTAATAGACATATTCTTATTAAAGGAATTAATGGATTGGGTTATCTTTATATTTGCGCACTCTGTCTTTGTGTCGAATACACTACTACTCTGATTGACATGATTGATATAAACTCGTCGCGCATCTCCGGGTACCTTCCGCGCTCGGGGCGTGACAACAGATCTCTTGAATCTTCAATCACTGTGGCCTTTGTGTGCCACGCTGGTGGGAATGACCTGAGGACTCTCCTCACAAGTTCATTATCAGAATAATCCTTACCTAGAGCCTTAAGATTATTAGTAAGTTGAGTAAATCTTGCATACATCTTAGAGATAGTTTCCTCATGTTTCATCTTAACTAACTCATAATAAAAAATGAGCATATTGGCCTTAGTGGCCCTTACCAGAGATGTTCCTTTATAGATCAACTCTAACCTGTCCCACATCTCTTTTGCAGACTTACAGGTAGAGACTCTGGAGTACTCAACCAGGTGGATGACGCACTACATGGTGTTCATGGCGCTCCAGTTGACAGTTGACATCCTTATCTGCTTCCTTGTCCATGCATCTTCTTCAGCTAGAAGCTCGAATGGACCACGGCTCACAACCCGCCAAATCTCATGACTCCGCGCACGTAAAAAGACTTCCATTCTATTTTTCTAGTATAGATAGTTAAATCCATCAAAGAATGGTGGTCTATTTATCGAATACCTTTCAGCTACAAAGCTTTGAGGAATCAATTCAGTGGAAACCCCCTGGTTGTTAGACCACATGATGGGGAACCTTCTCTGATACCAAGTGTTTCTTCTTCAGTTGCGTCGACTCCATGGCTTCATTGAGTTAACGTAGCCTTCATATGGCTTTGCTGTTGTTGAAGCTGCTGACTGCTGGCTTCTTCTTGTTGCGTCGACGGCGTAGCTCCTCTGCGTCGACTCAACCTTTATGTTGCTTTGTTAAAGCATATTGATTCCCTAGTTAGGTCGACCTACCATGAATGTTAGGTCGACGCACCTTGACTTCTCGTAGCTTGATTTGTTCATTGTGTTCCCCAACTATTTAGCTTGCTTTTTCTTGGAACTGACCCAATCTTCTGGACTGTATAGGCCTGCAAAATGTTATGAAATTGAACATATTTGAGCCTTAAATCTGAATTTTATTCTTCAAATAATATCCATTATTTCTTCACGTTGAAGACTCAATAAATCAATCAGTCATAGTTAGACATCATCAAAATCAGAGACACAACAACACATAGTTATCCAATTTGGTTGAAACAAACCCTAGTTGGACAACTACTTCATGGAATTTGAGATATCATTATATAGAATATTGTTTTAAACCATATATCGATTTCTTTAACTTACATACCCTTTCCTCTTGGCCTTCCACATGAAATCACTCAAGTTGTTGCATATAGATGTCTTCCTTCAACTCTCTGTTAAGGAATGTTATTTTTACATCCATTTAGTGTAGCTCCAGATCAAAATATGCAACAATTGCGAATATCATTCTTGTAGATGTAAACTTTGCCAATGGAGAATAGATTTCTTGAAGTCCTATGTCTGGCTTCTATGGAAGTCCCTTGGCAACTAACCAAGAATTATATTTATCAATAGACCCATTAGCTCGAAGCTTTTTCTTAAATACTCATTAATATCTCATAGTCTTTATATTCTTTGGTAGATCACATAATTCTGTTGGTGTCTAAATTTTTTTGAGACACGATAGAATGAGGTTAGGCCGCCTTAAGAAGTTCTAGCAACTATCAAAGCCAAAATGCCCCAAAATCAATAGATTAATATGGTGTCATATTATTGAGAGTGGTGACGCACTACAAGAAAAAGTGGTATTAGAGACGGAAATTTCTGACGGATTTATTTCCGTCGAAATAGGAGTCGTAATTTTCGACGGATTAAATTCCATTAAAAATTGCAACGGTATTTCTGACAAAAAAGTTTATGTCAAAAAATCTGTCGAAATTGCCGACGGGCGTTCCGACGGAAACTTTTCGTCGGAACATTTACGTCTGAATTTACCGACGGATAAAAATACCGTCGGAACTTCCAGCCATATTTTCGACAGAAACACTTCCGTCAGAAATCCAATTTGTTAGCCCAGTAAGCTATTTTTTGATATTTTTCCCTTTTCAACTTTCCGACGGACAAAAATTCCATCGAAAACCTATTTTTCACCCTTGTTCATTATTTGTCACCCTTACAACTTTCTGACAGATAAATGTGCCATCGAAAAAGTCATAAGTACTAAATATTTGTCCCTGAACTTTTCGATAGAATAATTTACATCAAAAAACCGTCGTAAACCTATTTTTCACCCTTGTTCATTATTTGTCACCCTTGTGCGTTATTTGTCACTATTGTTCGTTACTTGTCAACCTTAAAACTTTTCAACGGAAAAATGTTTCGTCGGAAAGTCCGTCGGTGACACACACCATTTTCAACTTTCCCACGGACTCCAATTTTGTCAGAAAAATTGTCAAAAACATATTTTTCACACCTTGTTTATTATTTGTCACCCTTGTTCGTTATTTGTCGCCATTGTTCGTTATTTGTCACCCTTACAACTTTCTGATGGAAAAATGTTCAGTTGGAAAGTCCGTCGGTGTCACGCCCCGATGCGAAAAAATCGGAACACATCAGTTATATCATTCATGTCAATCAGAGCATTCATTGCCACAAGAGATCACATAACATGGCTAATAATTCCAAATAATCAACTTTATTGATAATAATGAAGAAAAGGATTTTTATTACAACCGACAACTTGTGGACTTTCTAACTCTACATCAAACAAAAGAAAGAAAAACACAACGACTTGACCTTAATAGGATCCGACATCAACTAAGCCATCGACTCAAACATAAACTAAAAGGCTCACTCCAAGATCACTAGTTCCCGTCCCCATCGGTGCACACGTCCTCATCCGTACTACCTGAAAAGATTGGAAAGCAGGGGTGTGTAACGAGCTCAGTATGATTTTATATCTCTCTCACCAGGCATAATTTCAGTGATTAATCAGTTTAGCATGTATAACAATATGACAAAAGAAGAAGAATAAGTAAATGACAAGCGGTAAATAACAGATGGGAGAATAGAAATACATATCTCATGTAGGAATAATTGCCTGTATAACAAGAATCTTTCACGAGGGTTCAAATAAGATATAGTTGAACTGGCCATAACAAGCACGCATGCCATGTCACGCAAGAATTTGCAAGTAATTGAGTGAAGTAGAATGTCATAGACCAATCACGCTAGTCATGCACTTCGGTGCAATGCCACACCTTGTCATTACAAACTCCTCGAGGCACAAGTACTTTCGGGCGCTCCTCCCAGGACCAGACCGGGCCCTTATGATGCGTTGACATTGAAGGGTTAGATCATATATCCCACTAGACATTCACTACAGTAAATGGCCAAGAATTCCAAGGTTTAAGCTTATGAACTTACATTTAAGATCAAGAGACATCTCAAAGGAAATTGGAATAAAATATCATAAGGAAATGACTTGAGAGTCCAAAATGACCATGAATCAAAGGGGGTCGCTGGAAAGCTAATCCGGCCGCTCCTAGAACGCCCAAATTCACCCCCGTCCGGCCACAATCGATCACGTCGCCAGCCGCCGGAGCAAATAGGGTTTCTGGGGGTCGAAAGCCCTCTATTTAAAGAGTCTATGGATGCCTCAAGCGATCGAATTTGGGTAGAGAGTCCAAAGAGGAAAAATGGCAAAAAATCCGCAGAGGACTCTAATCCGCCGCCGCCAATAGAAGGCTGTAGAGTTAGTGTTTTCGGAGGGAAAACTAACCTCTGTAGTTGGGCTAGGGTTTGGCTCCAATTAGGGGCCCAATTGGGCAAGATTTCAGGTCCGATTAAAAGTGTTTAGTTTGGTCCTTTAAAATAACGATTTTTCAGCTTGAATTGTGAAATTGGGCCTTAATAAATTTTATTCCGGGTTCTTTCCGGAAGACAAAATCACTGGAGATTAAATTTCACACAAAATACATATTTTTCTACATTTTTAATAAAATTTTTAGATTCTGATCTAAGAAAATAATTGAACAATATGGTGATATTAATATTAAAATTCAGGATGCTACCCCCTCCCCCACTTTAAGGAATTTGGTCCCCAAATTCACCGAATCTACTGAAAAACTAACCTTAGGAAAAATCAGGATACAACTTCCTAATTGCTTCCTCGGACTCCTACGTTGCCTCCTCCGTTCCGCGCCGACTCCAGTGGACCTTGACCATCGGAATGGATCGGTTCCTGAGTTGCTACTGCTTGTAGTTCAAAATCTTGACATGCTTCTCTTCATAAGATAGATATTCTTTCAATTCCAAATCAACATGTTAGATGATGTGCGAAGGGTCGTAGACGTACCTCCGCAGCATAGACACATGGAACACATTATGAATGCCTGATAACTATGGTGGTAATGCCAACTTATAGTCAACTTCGCCTATCCTCTCCAAGATTTCGAGTGGGCCTACAAATCTTAGGCTTAACTTACCTCGAATTCCAAATCTTCCGATTCCCCTTGATGGCGAAACCTTCAGAAACACATACTCTCCGACCTGAAACTCCAAATCCCTTCTTTTATTATCAACTTAGCTCTTCTGCTTGGACTGAGCAACCTTCAATCGATCTCTAATGACTTGAATGTTTTTAGACCACTCCGAAACAAGATCCGGTCCAAGCCATTGCTTCTCACCGATCTCTTCCCAACAAAGAGGGGATCTACAGCTTCTTCCACACAAAGTCTCAAATTGTGCCATCTGTATGCTAGATTGATAACTGTTGTTGTAGGTAAATTCAATCAGAGGTAAATGTTCATGGCAACTGCCTCCAAAGTCAATCATACAAGCTCTCAGTATATCTTCGACAATCTGATTTGTTCTCTCAGTCTGCTCGTCTGTTTGAGGGTGAAAAGCAGTACTGAAATTCAAATGAGTTCTCAACGATGCTTGCAGACCTTTCCAAAAATGAGAGGTAAACCTGGGGTCTCTGTCGGATATGATGGCTACAGGGACTCCATGCAACCTCACTATTTCCTTCATGTACGGGGCAGCCAAGACATCCACAGTCCACTTAGATTTAATGGGTAAGTAGTGCGTGGACTTTGTCAGACGATCGACAACCACCCAAATTGCATCAAAGCTGCCACGAGTTCTGGGCAAACCCATAATAAAATCCATACCTACACTCTCCCACTTCCATTCTGGTATTTCAAGGGGCTTTAATTTCCCGGCAAGCCTAAAATGTTCAGCTTTGACTTGCTGACATACTAAACATCTGCGTACAAATTCGGCCACTTCTCTCTTCATGTTCGACCACCACAAGGTTCACTTCATATCTCGATATATCTTTGTAGCTCCTGGATGAATAGTATACTTTGACTTATGAGCTTCCTAAGGAATCTTTCTCTTCATTTCTGCAGAATTAGGAACACAGGTTCTTCCTCGAAACAACAATCTACCATCATCGGCTAACGTAAAATATGGTCGACTAGACATATGTTCTTTGATTTCTACTAGTAACGGGTCATTATCCTGTAGCTGCCTAATTTCTGCCAGTAATTCCGAATAAAGCTGGATATGAGCAACCATAACCCAATCCTCCTTTTTTGGGACATTAAGATCTAAGCTTGCAAATTGCTCTAGCAACTTCCATTCTTGAAGCATCAAACTTGTTAATCTAGCTATCGGCTTCCTGCTTAAAGCATCTGCTACAACATTCCCTTTTCTGGGATGATATTCAATAGAGAAGTCAAAATCCTTTAGGTACTCTAGCCACCTTCTCTGCCTCATGTTCAACTCCTTCTAAGAAAATAAATACTTAAGGCTCTTATGATCTGAGTATACCGTGAAAGTTTCTCCATATAAGTAATGCCTCCAAATCTTCAGAGCAAACACAACTGCTGCTAGCTCCAAGTCATGAACAGGGTAATTCTCTTCATGTTTCCTTAGCTGCCTAGAGGAATAAGCTATCACTCTCCCTTGTTGCATCAAAACGCAACCTAAGCCGATTCTTGAAGCATTAGTGTATACTTCAAAACCTCCTTCTCCAAAAGGTAAAGCCAAAATTGGGGCAGTGGTCAAACACTCTTTCAAAGTCTGAAAACTCTATTCACAGTCTTTTGACCACTCGAATCGATTCTCCTTCCGAGTTAACCTAGTCAAGGGTACTGCAATCTTGGAGAAGTCCTTAATGAACCTCCGATAACAACCTGCTAGGCCTAAGACACTCCTGATCTCAGTTGCATTAACATGCCTTTCCCAATTACGTACTGCCTCTACTTTAGAAGGTCCACTGAAATTTCATCTTTAGAGATAATATGCCCTAGAAAAGATACCTTTGGCAACCAGAACTCACATTTACTGAACTTGGTGTATAACTGATGATCCTTTAGGATTTGCAACGACATCCTCAAGTGCTCTTCATGCTCCTTCTTGCTCTTGGAGTATATCAAAATATCATCAATGAATACTACGACCCACTGATCTAAGTAGGGTCGGAACACACTGTTCATTAGCTGCATGAAAGCTGCAGGAGCATTTGTTATTCCAAACGGCATTACGACAAATTCAAAATGCCCATACCTGCTACGGAATGCCATCTTACAAATATCCTCGTCCTTTATCCTCAACTGGTGATACCCCGATCTGAGGTCGATCTTCGAGAAATGCAGGGCTCTAGATATTTGATCAAACAGATCATCGATCCTGGGTAAAGGATACTTGTTCTTCATGGTGAGCTGGTTCAACTGGCGATAATCAATGCATAACCTCAACGAACCATCCTTCTTTCTTACAAAGAGTACATGAGCACCCCACGGGGAAGTACTCGGGCGAATAAACCATTTTTCTAGCAAGTCCAACAACTGATTCTTCAATTCCCTTAACTCAGCAGGGGACATACGATAGGGGGCCTTAGAAACAGGTGAAGGGCCAGGAATTAAATCAATGGAGAAAACCACCTCCCTCTCAGGGGGAAGACCTGGTAATTCTTTAGGAAACACTTTTGGAAAATCCTGAACAATCGAGATATCCTTCAACTCTACTTCCTTCTTGTTAGTCAAAGAAACCAAGGCCAAGAATGCGAGGCACCCCTTCCTTAACAATTTATCTGCCCGGAGTGCCAAAATAAGCGGCACAGACTTAGATTGTCTAGAGCCAGAAAAGAAAAGTCCTGGACGTCCAGCGAAAGATACCACTCCTGATTTACAGTGGACACTAGCACCATGTCTAGCTAACCAATCTGCTCCTAGAATCACATCATAGTCTTTCATCTTCATGCATACCAAATCAGTAGATAAATTACAATCATTAATCAAAACTTCACTAGAAGGGTAATAATGTTTAATCTCGGACCCGAACCAATAGTGGTTGATATCACAAGATGAGAATCCAATAATACTGGTTTTACAGATAAAGTCTTAGCAAATTTTAGAGATATAAAAGAATTAGTGGCTCCGGTGTCGAAAAGTACAAATGCTGGCTTGGAAAGAATATTAAGGGTACCTTCGACAATACCTCCTTCCTCGGTAGCCTCGGTCTCAGTCTCTGCCTCTTAGAGGGCTTGAAGCTTGCCCTGCCACCTTTGGCTTCCTTGCAGTGCGTCAGTTGATGCCTGTTCATTAATAAGGGGGCACTCAGGGATTCGGTGGCCCCTGCTACCACATCTCAGACAAGCGCCCAGCTTGCACCAACACTCCTCCATCTTGTGACCTGGACGGTCACAATACTTGCAAACTGCTTTAGGTGGAGCAGTTGGTCCGGCCTTTTCCCCACCTTCCTTCGGTTTCTCATTCTTCAAAAAACTCGGCCTACCATTGGGCCTCTTCTAGCCATTAACAGGTTTAAAATTCCCGAAGTTGGTAGTCTGCTCCCTCTTCTTGTCCCGACCTCTTATCCGGTCAGTCATTTCCGTAGTGTCTTCGAGAACTTGGGCCTTTCTTACAACCTCTGCAAAAACATGGATCTCCAAAGGTGCCAGTTGATTAATGTACTGAAGCTTCAATCCATTTAGAAATCGTTTGGCCTTCATCTTCTCCGTGGAAACTAAATGTGGTGCATATTTAGACAATCTAGCAAACTGTGCTTCATACTCTGCAATAGATAGATTTCTTTGCTTCAATGCAGCGAACTCCGCCGCCTTCTTCTCCTACACCCGATCCGAGAAATACTTGTTGTTAAATACCTCCTTAAACTCATCCCATGTTGCACGTCGATTGCCGAGCATGGCTTCCGCTGCTTCCCACCAAGCGCGTGCATCGCGCTCCCGCTGAACAGTTTCCAAGAGGACGCGATCCTGATCACCACATTGCATAACCCTGAAGATACGCTCTATCTCTTTCAACCAATTCTCGGCCTCGTCTGGGTATGAGGATCCACTAAAACGTGGGGGATTCAAGCCTTGAAAGTTCCGATGTAGATTGCCCGCTCCGTGCTATGCACCGCCTTGAGCTACCTGCTGTAAGGCCTGGGTCAGGCCCTGCACCGTGCGTTGCATATCTCGCCATTGCGCACGTTCTGCTGCCATCGTGGGAAAATTCCTACAATATAACCAGAATTAATTAAGAATATTTTATTGACTATATATTCTTAGAGCAAGTTAACTAGCTTAACCCAAGTCTCTAACCAACTCACTAGGGTTAGATTCCTGACTTTACCAATGTGACGGGTTCTATGACACCACTATAAACCTAGGGTCTAAAGAAAACCTAGGCTCTGATATCACAAAAACTGTCACGCCCCGATGCGAAAAAATCGAAATGCAACAATTATATCATTCATGTCAATCAGAGCATTCATTGCCACAAGAGATCACATAACAAGGCTAATAATTCCAAATAACCAACTTTATTGATAATAATGAGGAAAATGATTTTTATTACAATCGACAACTTGTGGACTTTCTAACTCTACATCAAACGAAAGAAAGAGAAACACAACGACTTGACCTTAATAGGATCCGACATCAACTAAGCCATCAACTCAAACATAAACTAAAAGGCTCGCTCCAAGATCACTCGTTCCCATCCCCATCAGTGCGCACGTCCTCATCCGTACTACCTGAAAAGATTGGAAAGCAAGGGTGAGCAACGAGCTTAGTAGGATTTTATATCTCTATCACCAGGCACAATTTAAGTGATTAATCAGTTTAGCATGTATAACAATATGACAAAAGAACAATAATAAGTAAATGACAAGCGGTAAATAACAGATGGGAGAATAGAAAGATAGATCTCATGTAGAAATAATTGCCTGTATAACAAGAATCTTTCACGAGGGTTCAAGTAAGATATAGTTGAACTGGCCATAACAAGCACGCATGCCATGTCACGCAAGAATTTGCAAGTAATTGAGTGAAGTAGAATGTCATAGACCAATCACGCTAGTCATGCACTTCGGTGCAATACAACACCTTGTCATTACAAACTCCCCGGGGCACAAGTACTTTCGGACGCTCCTCCCAGGACCAGACCGGGCCCTTATGATGCGTTGGCATTGAAGGGTTGGATCATAGATCCCAATCTAGACATTCACCACAGTAAATGGCCAAGAATTCCAAGGTTTAAGCTTATGAACTTACCTTTAAGATCAAGAGACATCTCAAGGGAAATTGGAATAAAATATCATAAGGAAATGACTTGAGAGTCCAAAATGACCATGAATAAGAGCAAGACTTTGCAGTCCAAGGCCATCCTTGATACGACTGCTATCATAACAGAAAAATGGAAAACACACTCAATCTCGAAGTTAGCGGTCATTACCTGCGCCGCTAGGATGAGACTAACGGTCTAGCCCTAGACCACGAATAATTGAGTATTGCAAGGCTTTTCACTTTGACAAAGGAAGGTCCTCAATTCAACCTGGGACAGAATGGGTCAAAACCAGAGGTCGGTCCCATGGAGCCAAAGTCAAGAGAGAGAACTTGGTCAGGTCAGAATTGACTGGGTTTAAGATTAAACTGACTAACCCAAGCCCACTTCTAACTAGGCCAAGAAAAGATTAGCGGTCTAACCCTGGGCCGCGAAGGGTCTCTTAGCGGTCTCAAGGTAGGCCGCTAGAGGTTCAAAATAGTTCGGATGTTGGACTGGCCCAAAACGTAAGTCAAAACAAGTCCGTTGGTTCTGGTCTTTGTGGTACAACCCGCCCGGCGTCCTAGTGGGAATCCCAGGCTCACGGAGACTTACGGAGGTATCATAATAGTGGTCCTAGTCCGACGAAAGGAATATCTGGCAGAGAGTCCCGACTATTACAAGATTGAGGTTATATAAAACACGGCAAATGGAACGGTGCGGTCAGTCAATTCCACCGGAGTGGCATGACTGTCAAACAATGATATCAGAATCATAAAACAAGCAATTTATAAGTGGCAAGGTTTAAGATTACGAAGCTGATAACCAAGTTTATTCTATTAATTCACATAGTTGTCCAACAGTGATTATCAAAGGAAATTTTCATGTAGATAGTGAAAATAAACGTATATTTCAATGATACCTAGTTAATACTACGTTCTGCATAGTTACTGATCATAATAACATGCTAACCAAGGTAAAAACGCATAAATCAGGCTAAAAAAAATGCCCTGCCAGAGGCCGAAAATGGTCTATATGGAGACCACCAATAAGAGAAAGCGATTTATCGTACGACCGTTTGATATATATAAAAATATTTTTTTTCAAAAAAAGCAGGGCGGCCAAGCGGTCTATCAGGCGACCGCTATATGCCTAGCGGTTCTTGGTAGGACCGTTTACCAACCCGAGTCTCCACCGATGGCGAACCTCGACACACCACGTTTAGAACTCCGATTGGAAGCGTTAGGGTGAACAATAATTGGGAAAATAGATACCATTGTAAAGAGCATTAAAAGACGCATAAGATCACATGCTTTGACTAAAGTTTAAAGTGATTTACTAAACATAAAATGGATTAATATGGAAATTGACCCTTTGGATGTACCTCGGGGTAAACGATAAATTTAGGTCAACATGATGCATGGAATTTGGGCAATTTGGTATCAAAAGAAAGAGGTCGGAAAGACAAACAAGATGGTATAATTAATTCTTAGTTCAGCCTGAGAGACACCTACCTTTTATCGCTAGAAAGAGGAAGAAGAAAGGGGGTCGCTGGAAAGCTAATCCGGCCGCTCCTAGAACGCCCAAATTCACCCCCGTCCGGCCACAATCGATCACGTCGCCAGCCGCTGGAGCAAATAGGGTTTCTGGGGGTCGAAAGCCCTCTATTTAAAGAGTCTATGGATGCCTCAAGCGATCGAATTTGGGTAGAGAGTCCAAAGAGGAAAAATGGCAAAAAATCCGCAGAGGACTCTAATCCGCCGCCGCCAATAGAAGGATGTAGAGTTGCTGTTTTCGGAGGGAAAATGAACCTCTGTAGTTGGGCAAGGGTTTGGCTCCAATCAGGGGCCCAATTGGGCAAGATTTCAGGTCCGATTAAAAGTGTTTAGTTTGGTCCTTTAAAACAATGATTTTTCAGCTTGAATTGTGAAATTGGGCCTTTATAAATTTTATTCCGGGTTCCTTCCTGAAGATAAAATCACTGGAGATTAAATTTCACACAAAATACATATTTTTCTACATTTTTAATAAAATTTTTAGAATCTGAGCTAAGAAAATAATTTAATAATATGGCGATATTAATATTAAAATTAAGGATGCTGCAGTCGGTGCTACACTATTTTCAATATATTTGTCCATTTTCAACTTTCCAACGAAATATTGTAAAAGTTTCCAACGAAAATAAGTTCTGTTAGAAATCCGTTGGAAAAAACACCACTTCCCGCCATGATCAAACCCTTCCCCCCAGCGATCAAATCCTTCCCCCCATCTCCCTCTCACTCTCTGTACACTTCGTCGGTTCGCCCTCCACTCTCCCTCTCACTCTCTCTTTCCATTGTCTCCCTGTCAAGGAGAGACCACCGGTGCCATCCTCACCGTCGCCGCCAGAGCCGTCCTCGCTGTCGCCGCCGAAGCCATCCTCGCCGTCGTCGCCGGTACCGCACCGTCGCCATCCTCGCTCGCCATCCTCTCTAGTCCAGTTGATGTGTGGGAATGGTGGATCTAGAGGGGAGGGGTGAATAGATCAGCCCCCTTTTTTTAAAATAAGCACAGCAGAATAAAAACGATGCTAATACATAGGAGGATCCACAAGAGTGGAAACAATGACACCTATGTAGATGGCCTACGCATGCATCTACCGCAGGACAAACACACAAGCAAGCCACACAAGACATGGTTTTTAAGGTGGTTCGGACTCAACCCAGAGTCCTACGTCCATCCCTCACTCAAACGAGTGAGGCTTCCCTAGTGCAATCACACTAAACACTACTGACACACAACTTACGGGCTTCACAAAGCCAATGCTAACACACAGCTTATGGGCTCACTAACCAACCCTTGACACACAGCTTACGGGCTCACAAAGCCAAGCCACAGACTAGAACTACCTTCTGTATGTCTTCCTACAGTGCCGTGTTTCTACACTCAGTCCATTACTGAACATTGTACACTGCTTGACAGATTTCTCCCAACAGATATTAGGACTGCCATCAATAATGTCAGCTTATCTCATGATAGGGACAAAGAGATATGAAGCTTATCTTCCACAGGAGAATGCACAGTGTCTTCTGTTTGTAAAACTGCCCTCTCTGCTCATAACCAGAACAGTACTAAATGGACTAACCTTTGGTCAAACTGGCTGCCACCTAAAATCTCTATTCATTTATGGAAAATTATGCACCATTGCATCCCCACTGATGACAATGTTAAAGCAACTGGCATTTATCTTTGTTCCAAATGTTACTACTGCAACAACCCAGTCGAGGAAGACTCTAACCACTTATTCATTTCCAGTGAATGCGCTTCTTACATTTGGTCCTCATTCCAATCCAAGGGGCTTCAGATTTATGGTAGAACTGCTAAAGCTCTTATCTCCAACTCTATTCAGAACCTTAACCGTAGCTCCAAACTTGATCTTTTCACTGTTGCTGTCATTGGATATGGGTTGTGGGAATTATGGATCACTAGAAATACTGCTAAATATGATGGGAGAAAGATCTTTAAACAGGGTCTTCTTTATAGAATCACTGCTCAGGCTATGGAAGTCATCAGTATTTCTGGTCTTACAGAGAACTCACCCAGCAATCGCAAGATATTGGCTAACTATGGCATCCAATCTGCTACTAGAGAATGTCCAAAAATCAAAATCATAAAATGGATGTGCCCCCCTTGGCCTTCCTTCAAATTAAATACTGATGGAGCTTGCAAATGTACAGGAGTCTTCGATGGTGGTGGGGTCATCCGAGACCCATATGGCAATGTCCTGCTTGCTTTCTCTCATTTCTATGCCCAGTCCAATAGTCTTATTGCAGAAGCCAGAGCTCTATATGATGGACTTAAATATTTGCATACTATCACTGATCGGCCAGCCTACATAGTGTTAAAAGGGAAATCTCTTGCCCGTGGGCCATTCTCACTTATGTTAGAGACATCTGGCGCATCCTCTCCACAGTAGACACTGTCTCACACATTTTTAGAGAAGCAAACACTGTTGCTGATTCTTTGGCATCTCTAGCTTGTAGCTCCAAATGTAATTCTTTTTTTGCTTACCATGAGCTACCAAATTTTGTCAAAGGTGCAGCTCGACTGGATAAGCTAGGAATGCCTAGCATCAGCCTAATGTAATTGACTTTATTCTTTTAGTAATTAATAAAACTTACCTCCTAGGATTGGGTGGTGGAGTGGCTACTCTCCTTAGCTCTGGTAAGGGGTGCACTCTCCCACTCACCCCTAGGCAGGGTTTTTACAAAAAAAAAATGGCTATATGCACTAAGAAACTGAGTCCTTCATCAAGGAAATGGGGACCAACCTATGTCATGAAGTGCTATTGCTATCTCTGTTCAAAATGAGATAGAATAGTTAGTCTCACTGAGTAACCAGGGATGCGGGCGTCTAATCAACATCCATCCTTACGAAAAAAGGTGTGGACTAAACTTAACTGTTCAAACAAAAATATAATGAGCCAAAAACAAAAGTGTGAACATGACCAAAGGTCGGACATAATGCTATAATCCTGAAGTAAGCGCAGATATGTTCATCTTGTTTATCTTCAATACTTATCGGTGGTAACTCCTAGGGGAGTCATTGATTTTACTTGAGTAAGATAAAAGGAGCTAAACTTGGATATGGTTTTGTAGACTTGGTTTATTTCTATTACATCTAACTGCAAATTGATTCAAACTCTACTTTTATTACTCTTAAACCAAGCAGATAATCAAGATCACTCATGGGAGTTCTTATTACGGATGAATCTAAAAAACTACAAGCTTGTTTAATGAATAACGTTTTAGATTGACTGCTCTGATAAATCTTTCTATGACAACCATTCATTTGACCTCAAGCTTCAAGCTCCCATCCCCGTTACTTTTTGATGTTGTCAAAGGGGGAGAGTACATTACTGAGAGTTCTTATGTGTTCTCATGATTCTTTGACATATGAGTTGTTCATGTCTTTGAATGCCATTTCTTTGATTATTATTGATCATCATCACTCATAGTGTTGCCATCATCAAAATGGGGGAGAATGTTGTGCCCCTGTGCTTTAATTCTTTAAATGTGTTTTAATGATGCTTAAATTATGAGTCATACATATTGTTGATCATACTGTTGAAAATGGCATTTCTAATGTGTTGTTAATTCATGAATTTCACATGTCATTGAACCTTAAGTTCCAAACATTTTTTGCTCTTTGAGTTTCATACATCTTGATTCTTGAGTTTCATATAGTGTTTTTTAATGAAGATCCATGAATATGCCTTGAAAGGTCAACGCAGGTCAACGCCAATGTTCAAGAACTGATAGCAGGTCAACGTTATTGATCAATTATGAGTCAGCTCTTTGACAGATAAGGTCGATGCACATGAAGGCCTGAAGACCAAGGTTTGAGCATGTTACTGCTCACAGGACCAAGGTCGATGCACATCTCGCCAGCACAAGACCAAGGTCGATGCACATTTTGCCAGCACTAGACCAAGGTCGGTGCAACTCTTGCTAGCACGCATCAAAGGTCGATGCACCTCTCGCTAGCACAAAGACAAGGTCTATGCACGTTGATCAAGGTCGGTGCACATTGAGCCTGCGCAGGATGTCAGTGCACATTGAGCCTGCGCAGAATGAAGGTCGGTGCACATTGAGCCTACGCAGAATGAAGGTTGGTGCACATCGAGCTGGCGCAAGACCAAGGTCGGTGTAGGTTTTGCTTTAGTGCACAAAGTCTGAGCACATGTGATCTCCAAGGTCGGTGCAGGTTTTGCTTCAGTACACAAAGTCTTAGCACATGTGATCTCCAAGGTCGGTGCACATTGAGCTGGCGCAAGACAAAGGTCGGTGCAGTTTTTGCTTCAATGCACAAAGTCTGAGCACATGTGATCTCCAAGGTCGGTGCAGGTTTTGCTTCAACGCACAATGTCTATGCACACATGAGATCCAAGGTCAGTGTATGTCTGCCTTCGACGCATCAAGGTCTAAGCTATGTTTGCTTTCAACATATGAAGGTCCGTGCACGTTTGCTCTCCAACATATCAGGTCTGTGCATGTTTACCTTCTGGCAAGACAAGGTCTGTGCAAGTTGCTGAAGGTCCGTGCACATGTGAAATTAAGGTCAATGCATGTTTACCTTCTGGCAAGACAAGGTCTGTGGAAGTTGTTGAAGGTCCGTGCACATGTGAAATTAAGGCCAATGCACGTTTGCCTTCTGGCAACATCAGGTCGGTGCATGTTTTCTTTCAACATTCTTAGGTCTGTGCACATATCAAGGTCTGTGCACTTATCAAGTCTGAGCATAATTCAAGGTTTACGCACATTGTACTAGGTCTGTGCAATGTCTGCCTTCATCTTTACTAGGTCTGTGCAATGTCTGCCTTCATCTCTACAAGGTCTGAGCATACTCTAGTGTAAGGTCGGTGCAATTAGAACAGGCATTTCATCAAACAGGTCTGGAGATCCAAATCTCAGTAATTGGTAAAACTTAAAGACTGACCCATTTGGATATCTGTCTCCAGCAATAGAATGGCACGTGAACTAAGATGAAGTGGCACGCTCTTCCAGAGAGTTCCAGAGAAGAATTCTTAAGTGTCAAGTGGACCAATCAAAGGTCACTAGGCTTCTGCCTCATCATCCTTAGGGAGGCCCTATTTTACTAAAAGGGTGCCTCCTTCCTTGATAGTACAAGCTCTGGCAGACTGGTTGACAGAAAAGATTCTTACTTTCCAGGTGGACCAATGGCAAATCACCTAGAAAGAGTCTCCATCCGAAAAGGGGTCGTACCTTGAGGAGATAGTCTTGTACTTGACGGGGATATGTTGGCCAGCTAATACGAACTGTTGTGTACCGTGGGCTGCCAATGAGAACCCACTGCACCTTATCACTTCTGAACCAATCAGAGGTCACCCAGTTTTGGCTTTTAGTCCTCTTCGATGAAAATGGATGGTCCAGATTACCTATTACCATATCAGGGGCTACCAACCTTGTACGTTGCATGGAAATAGAGAAGATTGTCTGAACCAAAAGCGTACCAACTGGGAGACATACTCCGATGAAGAAGGTTGAACATCAAGTCCAAGGAGAAAGGTGGCTTTGTTCAAAGATGGAAAGAAAAGCTTGAAGAGTGAAAGGCATCAAGCACACGAAAAAATGAAGATAAGGCTGAGCTTAAAAAGGAGGGGGATAAGCTGTGAACCAAGTAAGCAGCAGAGAGAGCTACGAGCATATAGCATAAGAAAAGAAAAGAGTGTGGGAGAGCTCGTGGGAAGCCAGTAGCAGGAAGAAGAAGCCTTGCGACGTGAAGGCCCCCGCTGCAACCTTGAAGAATCTGAAAACAGAGTCTTCATCTTCTCTCTTCATCCCGCGAGAAGAAGAGGAAGAAGCTTCTACTTCCTACGAAGGAGAACCTGCTACTTCTAGGAAGCATTCTGTCTAGAAGAAGCGAGGATCGCCATCCAGATTCTAGACAGGGCTTTTTGTTCTATCCTCAAGAGTCTTACATCCTGTCTGGGTTTTTCATTTGTGTTACCTTTCTTCATTTGAACACTTCATACTTTGTTTGGTCCCGATCTTTGACTGAGATATTAGAATTCAGAATCAAATCAACAGGGACATAGGTAGCCATGGGTTGGTTTCCAAGCCAAGCATCATGCCAGAAGGTAACATTGGTTGAAGACTCACCTGTTTCTCTTGGCCCTTCCTGATTGAGGGGATTTGTTGTTCCACTCGGCTGAGTCTTCTCTTCTTCTTGGTCTTCTAGGAATTCCCCATCATGATTGGAGTCCCTGTCAAAATTTTCAATGTTAGACACACCTTTCTTTTCACTGAAAATAATATGTGGAGACTCTTCAACCTTTTTGTCTGTTATGTTGAAGACTCTATATGCCCTAGACACTTCTGAATATCCCAAAAATATTCCAGGGGAGCTTTTAGCTTCAAACTTGTCTAAATCTTTCTTGTCATTATTGTGAATAAAATACTTTGCTCCAAAAATTCTGAAATGAAACAAGTTTGGTTTCTTACCTTTTAGAAGCTCATAGGGTGTTTTCTTGTGAATGGGTCTTACCATGGCCCTGTTGATTATGTAAGTTGCTGTATTGGCCGCTTCTACCCAAAACCTTCTAGGTAACTTACTTTCAATCAGCATGGTTCGGGCCATCTCCACCACAGTTCTATTTCTTCTCTCCACAATCCCATTCTGTTCAGGTGTCCTGGGAGAAGAAAACCTGTGAGTTAGTCCCTCTCTTTCACAAAGATCAGAAAACATGGAGTTTTCAAACTCACCTCCATGATCAGATTGAATAGTACAGATCTTATGTTTTCCTTCTTGTTTGACCTTATTGAAAAACAGATTAAACTTTTGAAATGCATCACTTTTATTTGCTAAGAAGAATATCTATAGAAGTCATCTATGATGACATAGCCAAACCTGTTTCCATTAAGACTCTGAGCTCTAGTGGGACCGAAAAGGTCCATATGGAGAAGTTCCATTGGTCTAAAGGACAATGGCTCAGATCTTAATTTAAAAGAGTTTCTGGTCTGTTTGCCTAGAGCACAGGCATCACATGATTTTGATATAGAATTGAATTTAATTCTAGGCATGCCTCTAACTAAATCATGCTTGACCAATTTATTTAAAGTAGTAAAGCTAGCATGACCTAGATGTCTATGCCATTCAAAAGCATCATTTTCAGAATTGGCAGAGAAACAAATGTTAGATTCAGATTCCTCATCTAAGTCTACTATGTAGACATTATTAATCCTGTTGGCTACAAATTTAACCACATCAGAATTTATTTCAAAGATTTTGCATGAATTATCATCAAATACAACCCTGTGACCCTTGTCACATAACTGACTAATGCTAATCAGGTTGTGTTGAAGACCTTCCACAAGTAGAACTTTTTCAATAGAGTTTGTAGAAGACTTACCCACTGTACCAACTCCAATAATCTTACCTTTGTTCTTTCCTCCAAACTTGACCAGACCCCCTACCTTCATCTCTATCTTGCTGAACTTGGATCGGTCACCTGTCATGTGCCTGGAGCAGCCACTGTCAAGGTACCACTTGTTGTCTTCAGCTGCCAGGCCGACCTACACAACAAAGTCAAACAAGGTGATTTGGAACCCAAGATGAATTGGGTCCAAAGACATTGTTCAATTCACTGATCAAATGTTTAGGAATCCAGATTTGCTTCAACATTGTTTTCTCTGGCACCTTTACTTCTGTTTTATTGAAATTATAGCCGGCTGGTCTGGAAAAGTAAGTTTTATTCCATACATTAGGCTTGCCATTTCTAGAATATCTCCTGTAAGTTTGTTGATCAGCAGATTTTTGAAGATGATGATCATTTCTCCAGTAGGTCCTCTTTGGACCCATTTGATTGTAGTACTTGCATCTTTTCTTCTGACCCCCTTGCTTGATCCATTTATCATTTATGTTCTGATTTGTAGGCTTAGTGAAATTTTTCATAAAATTCATTCCCATTTTAAAGTGTTGATCAGCACTGTTTTTAGAATTTTCCTTCTGACCTTGAGTTCCCTTACTGCTGTTTGAGCTGGATGGTGTGTCCAGCTTTTCTTTTCCCTTCTCTGGGCAGAAGGTAATGGTTTTGAATTGTAAGGGTCTTTTGTTAGATGGGTCATAGCCTAGACCCTCCTTATTGAAATTAACCCTAGCCCCCAGTATTGCATCCAGACTGGATTTTCCTTGGATAAACTTTTCCAAGACTTTCTGTTTGTCTTCCAGCTCCTTTTGAAGGGACTCGGAATTTTTTAGAAGTTCACCATTGACTTCCTTAACTACTTCATATTTTTCTAAGTTCACTCTACTTTCATTCAAGCTTTCTTCGATTCTTATTTTGAGTTCATTGAGCTGATTTTGACTTTCTTGGTTTTCTCCCTTGAGCTTATCATTTTCTTTTCTTAGTGAGGTCATTTCCTCTTCACTGTTTGCCATAAGGCAAATTCTTTCTTCATGCTCCTCTGAGGAAGTATCTTCAGGATCTTCTTCCTCCTCGCTCCATGTGTGTCACGCCCCGAGCCTTTATTTACAGCGAAAGACTCGCTCGGGGAGCGCGAACAGCCAGCATGGTAAGCCTCTTGCAAGCAAGAATAATTCAGAGCGCGAGATAATCACATAAATAGATGCAATTGCACAAGATGTAATCAAACCTCTACTTTATTCCATAATCAATTAATATTCAAAAATACATAATTTGACTTTTTCACTAATTGACTCAAGAAATAAGAAAATTACATTGACTCCATCTAAACACTTGAAACTGCCTAAGTCTTCTCTCTTATCAGGATAACTCTTAGTCACTCTCGGACCCGCTGCTCGAATCACCCGAATCCGAATGCGAACTATACCCATCTCCTGAAAATCATTAAATAATAGGTCATGAGCACACTTGTCCAGTAGGTATCTTCGTATCAACATGAAGGCATGATTAAAGTAATTAGCATTTTTGCTCTAGAGAATTAGGTAAAATCATGCAATGCGAATCAATCATGCGATCAAATCAATAGAAACAAGATAACCAGGTAAGATAGAATGATCAATAATGAACTAGCAAGAATATAACAAGAACATGATATTGGCCTTCCATGAACAAGAATGTAACGAGTTTGTACTAGCAAGCCACATATTCCTCACTTTAGCATCTTATGCTTAAGAGCAAGTGCTTCCTGAATTTCTGTGGAATATCAAGCAAGAATGTCATGTTGTGCCGTGGATCTTCACTTATTTATAGAAATAGTACTCCCAGCGCAATGCGACGCTAGTAGCATCATATCCCATGGTTTATAAAATAGTATATTTCCGGCAATCAGTCGAGGGGACTAGCATAGAGCCCTTGAACACAATCAGTGCTCGATCGCATCTTCAGTTATAAATTAAGCTACTTCCACGCATGTAACAGTAAGTTATGGCCAAGAATTTAGTAATTTCAATAATCTCATGATAACAATAACCAATGAACGAATGCTTCAATGTATGAACATATGAGTCAAGAATGATTTAAACAAGGCTATGCTCTTGGAACAAATCGGTAGCATAACGGTACTTTTCTTAACTCTCATTCATTATCTTACGTCAATTTAAGCAATATGATAAGTTCTAGATCATCAAGGTAAGTCTAGAATCATTGGAATATTAACCCTTGGTCAATCCTTGGGTTAACATATACAAGGTATGTAACGGTCAGGGTCTGGGCCGTTACATTATGTAACGCGTCCATGCTGGGCCGTTATAATGACCAGAGTCCAGAAAGATAAAGATAGACTCAGAGGAATGTGACGGTCTGGAACTGGGCCGTTACTTGGCCTGACGGTCAAGTCCAGGGCCGTTATTTTTCAAGAACCAGAAACCCGATAGTGTAATCTAATTAATGGGCTTTTATTGGTACAACCAACTCGGCGTCCTAGTGGGAATCCGAGGCTCGCGGAGATTTACGGAGGCCTTGAAACAATGATTTCCTAGTCCATTGGAAGGAATATCCAATAGAGAGGTCCTCATGTCCAAGATAGTGTTTCTATAGTGCAATGTGTGAACTAATGACATCATACCGGAGTAAGTGCCATGTACTTATAGAATTGACTCTATTGACAGCGAGAGACATGTATAATCAAGGTGAAAACCGTGGTGAAACTCCGTCAATACCATGCTTTAAAAGTCATGCTTTATAGTACAAAACTATAGAGTTTAGGTTCATGAAATTAGCATAGATCAAAGTAAAATAAGATATCAATCAGGCAATGCCTATTATGAACAATTAAACAACCTTAAAAACATGAAATCAGGTTGCAAACTTAGATATCTAGGCATAATCATATGTAATAGTGGCAAGTCATAGTCTGTCTAGGGTTGACAGAACACTGGATGTAACGGTCTTGTGAGGGGGCGTCACAGTGAAAGTGACGGTCAGTAGAGGGCCGTTACATGAAAGAAATGCGTCTGTCCAAGCGCGTTATTATCAACAGCGAAAAACGCAGTACACAGAGTGTATAACGGTCTGTCTGAGGCCGTTATTTGAAAATGACGGTCTTAGCCTAGTGCGTTACATCATCTGCTACAGAAAACTAACATGGAGACTAAGAGATTAACTCACATCATGTCTGGAAATCAACATATTCTAAGCATGATGATGATGTCTAGGTTATCTATATGCATAGGTAATTGTGGGTAGATGAGCGATTATGTTTTAATTTCTCTATTAGGGCTAGGAGGTGCATGCAATGCATATAACTAATAATACATGAAATCAATGATCTAGCATGCATGAGGTTCAATTAAACCAGAGGCTCTTAATCCTATAAAGCTCTTTTTGCCGTTCATGAGATAACCTACCTCTTTCTTAGGTTGAAGTTTCTGGATTTGGTTGAGAATTCAACCCTAGTTCTTCACCTTCCTTTGTGACTTCTCCAGCTACTTCCTTGGGCTCTAACCCCACGTCCTCTTGACCTAAGGATGTGAAATTCGGAGGGGAGTTAGTCTAAAGTATAATAAACAAAAACTTCAAAACAACTTACCTGAAATAATGACTTCTTACCTTCCTTCTTTACGTCCCAAAAGTAAGTGTCGCACAGTTCAAAACTATGCCCTACTTATAGAGTTTAGGTTAGGGTTTGAGGATTAGATCGATTCTAGAGTCCTTATTCCACTAAATCCTTATCCCTAAGAGTCCTTAGAGTTATTATGAGTCTTCTCATTCGATCCATAGTGGATAGGAGCATCAAGTTCCAATCTTTTCACGATTTCCTTTCTTCACGGAACTGACAGGCGTGTAACGGTCAAGTGACCCTGCGTCACTTGGCTGTGACGGTCTCGCGATAGACCGTTACAATGTTCGTAGTTAGGACTTTTAAAATATTAAAACTCTTTTAATCATTATCTAAATATTTATCTGTGTATATAATTTATATTTATCCCAAAAATCCGTGGATAAGCTTAATTACCTTCTAGAATGTGAGCCAAACTTAATGGGCTTGGTTTAAAACCTTTTAGATCTTAATTAAGTGGGTTGGGTTAATTGATTAACACTATTTGGCCTTATAATGACTTATTATTCAAATAAATCCTTTATAAATTCCTTTAACCCTTTTATAATTTCTAGAAAAGTATTAAATAACCTAGGAAATACTTATATATATATAAAATTTTGGGGCTTTACATCCTCCCCCACTTAGAAGAATTTGATCCCCAAATTCAATACATGGATTGTGGAGAGTGTACTTACAGTTGAATAATTCTGGAAATCTTTTCTTCATAGCTGATTCAGTTTCCCAGGTTGCTTCATAAGGCCATGCCTTCTTCCATTGAATCTTAACCATTGGAATGACTTTATTTCTGAGTTGACGCTCTTCCCGTTCCAAAATCCTTATTGGCGTTTGTTCATAAGTCAAATCCTTCTGAATCTCCAGATTGTCATAAGTAATAATATGATCTGGATCATACACGTACTTCTTTAATATAGAGACGTGAAATACGTCGTGAACTCCTGCTAACTGTGGCGGTAAGGCCAATCTATAAGCCACTTCACTGATCCTTTCAAGAATTTCAAATGGGCCTATAAACCTTGGAGTTAGTTTTCCTTTGATGCCAAATCTTCGAATACCACGACCTGGAGAAACCTTAAGATATACATGTTCACCTACTTGAAATTCCAAGTCACGCCTTCGATTGTCAGCATAAGATTTCTGCCTGTCTTGTGCCATCTTCATTCTTTCTTGAATGAGTTTAATCTTTTCTGTAGAATCTCTGATAAGATCGGGGCCTAGATATTGCCTTTCCCCTATTTCACTCTAACATATTAGTGATCGACAACTCTTCCCATATAGAGCTTCAAAAGGTGCCATTTGTATACTTGCTTGGTAACTATTGTTATATGCAAATTCTACAAGAGGCAAGTGATCGTGCCAACTTCCACCAAAGTCAATGACACAAGCCCTGAGCATATCTTCTACCACTTGGTTTGTTCTTTCTGTTTGACCATCAGTTTATGGATGAAAGGCTGTGCTAAAATTCAACCTAGTCCCAAGTGAATGTTGTAAACCTTTCCAGAATTGTGATGTGAATCTAAGATCTCTATCTGATATGATGGTGACAGGGACCCCATGTAACTTGACAATTTTCTTCATGTATAGGGCTGCTAGAATATCAACAGACCATCGACTCTTAATTGGTATAAAATGTGCAGATTTAGTCAATCAGTCTATAATTACCCATATTCCATCGTGTCCACCTCTTGTCTTAGGTAGTCCCATAATGAAATCCATTCCTATGCTCTCCCATTTCCATTCTGGGATGCTTAAGAGATGTAATTTACCTGCGGGTCTGAAATGTTCCGCCTTCACTTGTTAACATGTGAGACACCGAGATACGAAGTCCGCTACTTCCTTCTTCATATTGGGCCACCAAAAGTTTCTTTTGAGATCCTGATACATTTTTGTACCTCCTGGATGAATGGTATACTTCGATTTATGTGCTTCTTCTAAGATCAATTTCTTTGTACCTTCATGATCGGGTATACACAGTCGGCCCTTGAATAGCATTCTTCCATCTTCGGATATAGAAAAATCCGGTCTTTGCTCAATATTGGCTTTAATTTCCAGTAAAATTGGGTCATCCTCTTATAACTTGGCCAAATCCTCAATCAATGTTGGTTGAGCTCGGATATTTGCCATGAAATAATCTTCTTCCTTAATGTCGACATCTAGATTCAACTGAGCAAATTGAGGAATAAGGTTAGTCATACAAATCATGAGACTTGATAACATACCAATTGGTTTCCTGCTGAGTGCATCTGCTACAGCATTTGCCTTGCCAGGGTGATATTGAATAGCGAAATCGAAGTCTTTAAGATATTCCAACCATTACCTCTGCCTCATGTTGAGCTCTTTTTGAGAAAATAAATATTTCAAACTCTTATGGTCCGAATAGACAGTGAACTTTTCTCCATAAAGATAATGACGCCAAATTTTCAAGGCGAAAATAACTGCTGCTAATTTCAAATCATGTACAGGATAATTTTCTTTGTGACGTTTCAATTGTCTTGAAGAATAGCAAATCACCTTTCTATCTTGCATAAGGACACACCCTAAGCCAATTCCAGATGCATCCGTATATACTTCAAATCCAGCACCCTCTACTAGTAGTGATAAAACAGGGGCTGTAGTAAGATGTTTCTTAAGATTTTAAAAACTCTTTTCACAGTCCTTCGACCAGACAAAAGGATTTTCTTTCCTGGTAAGTCTAGTTAAAGGAACCGCGATCTTTGATAAGTCCTTTATGAATCGTCTATAATAACCTGCTAGACCCAAAAAGCTTCTGACTTCAGATATAGTCGTTGGTCGGCTCCAATCTCTGACAGCTTCTACCTTAGAAGGGTCCACAACAATTCCTTTTTTTGAAATAATGTGGCCTAGGAATGAGACTTCCTTGAGCCAGAATTCACACTTATTGAGTTTGGCATATAGCTTGTGTTCTCTAAGTGTTTGCAAAGCTATCCTTAAATGTTCTTCGTGTTCTTCTTTCATCTTGGAATATATCAAGATGTCATCGATGAAGACGATGATGAATTGGTCTAAATACGGCTGGAAAATATTGTTCATCAGTTGCATGAATGCTGCTGGGGCATTGGTTAACCCAAATGGCATCACCACAAACTCGTAGTGGCCATAACGACTTCGAAAAGCCGATTTATAGATGTCTTCTTCTTTGATTCTAAGCTGATGATAACCAGACCTAAGGTCAATCTTAGAGAAATATTCTGCTCCTGAAAGCTGATCGAAGAGCTCATCAATACGCGGCAATGGATATTTATTCTTGATCGTAAGTTGATTCAATCGCCGGTAGTCAATGCATAACCTGAGAGAACCATCCTTCTTCTTGACAAATAGAACAGGCGCACCCCAAGGGGATGTGCTAGGTCTGATAAAACCCTTGTCTAGAAGTTCCTGTAGTTGTTTCTTCAATTCCTTAAGTTCCGTGGGGGACATCCTGTAAGGGGCTATAGAAACAGGTGCCGCTCCTGGAATGAGTTCAATGGTAAAGTTTACTTCCCTCTCGGGCGGTAAACTAGGTAGTTTGGGTGGGAACACATCAGAGAATTCATTGACAATAGGAATGTCTGCTAAGACAATTTCCTTAGATTCTGTGACAATGACTGAGGCAAGAAAAACTTCGCATCCTTGCGAGATGAGTTTGCAAGCATGAAGAGAGGATATTATGGTAGGATGCTTCTTGTATTTGATGCCAAGAAAAGAAAATCGTGGAAGTCCAGGTTTGCGAAAGGATATAATCCTAGTTCGGCAATTGATATAAGCATCATGATCAACAAGCCAATCAACCCCTAGAATGGCATCATAACCCTTCATATCGAGGCATATCAAATTTGCGGGGAGATTATGTCCTTCTACCACTACTTCAGAATCAGGATAATGCTTAGTAAGCTTAGTTCCAGGTCCTAATGGTGTAGTTATAGCGAGATCTGAAGGTAGGGGATCTGATGCAGTTGGTAAGGTTTTTGCAAAAGTGGTGGAGATAAAAGAATGAGAAGCACCAGTATCAAATAGCACGAATGCAGGACGAGAACAGATTTGAAGAGTACCTTCCATGAGCCCATCATTTTGATCCCTGGGCGCTTCTCTATAACTGCATTGAGGCGAGCCGGCCTCCTACGTCCTCCGTTATTTGGTTGGTCTTTCATAAGGGGGCAATCTGGCACACGATGCTCCCTACTTCCACAGCGCAAAAAAGCACCTAGGCGCTTCCAGCATTCTTTAGCCGAGTGACCGAATTTCTCACAAAAGGTGCACGCTGAGGCGACTTGCTCCTTTTCTTCCTTCACCTTTTTACAACTCTTTTGAGAATTTCCACCGTTCCCGTTCCTTGATCTTTTCTTATTATCACGGCTTTTGTATGGTTCCGTGATACTGAACTTCTCCTTCTTATAATGCCGATCAGAGCGCCGGCTAGATTCTTCTCCCTTCCCTTTCAACCTTTCGACCTTCTCTAAGGTCCTCTCGCATAAATATGCCCTTTGAACCATCTCCGCATAAGTGCAGATATTCTGTGTCCCCAGTTGTTGAATGAAACCGGGCCGTAACCCGTCCATAAATCGGTTTGCTTTTAATAAGTCTGTACTAATCAAATGTGGTGCATACGGTGCTAGTCTTGAAAACTGTAACTCATATTCTGCCACGGACATCATCCCTTGACGAAGGGAGGAAAACTCCATAGCCTTCCTTTCCTTTACATGCTCGGAGAAATATTTGGCACGGAATAAAGTGAGAAAAACATTCCATGTATGTGGCGCATCGGCTGGAGGTGCCGGAACCGATTTCCACCAAGTGCGAGCATCCTTGTTTAATTGGAACGTAGCTAGACGGACTTTCTCCTGATCCGTACATTGAATAACATCAAAGATCTTGTTCATCTCATCTATCCAATTTTCCGCTTCATCCGGATTTGAGGATCCATAGAAACGCGGAGGGTTTAGACTCCGAAAATTCTGATGTAGGTCTCCAGCCCTTGCCCCTGCACCGCCCTGTGCTATGGTCTGCAGTGCCTGGGTGAGGCCGGCAATAGTTTGTTGCATACCGTCCCAATCTACACGATGAGCCATGTGTGAAATATGGTACCTGAGAGAAAATAACCACTTGTTATTTCTCATGAAATTTTAAAATAAGTATAATAAATATTAAAGCTAGTTAGTTTATGTTAAACCAGGCTCTACCCAATCCTCACATGGGTATGAATTTTCTCTCTCAGTTCATCGGTATGGGCTCTTAAACCTTAGACTTATCCTATGACATGAATCTTTTCCTTAAGTCCAGAGACTTATGCTCTGATACCAACTTAACTGTCACGCCCCGAGCCTTTATTTACAGCGGAAGACTCGCTCGGGGAGCGCGAACAGCCAGCATGGTAAGCCTCTTGCAAGCAAGAATAATTCAGAGTGCGAGACAATCACATAAATAGATGCAATTGCACAAGATGTAATCAAACCTCCACTTTATTCCATAATCAATTAATATTAAAAAATACATAATTTGACTTTTTCACTAATTGACTCAAGAAATAAGAAAATTACATTGACTCCATCTAAACACTTGAAACTGCCTAAGTCTTCTCTCTTATCAGGATAACTCTTAGTCACTCTCGGACCCGCTGCTCGAATCACCCGAATCCGAATGCGAACTATACCCATCTCCTGAAAATCATTAAATAATAGGTCATGAGCACACTTGCCCAGTAGGTATCTTCGTATCAACATGAAGGCATGATTAAAGTAATTAGCATTTTTGCTCTAGAGAATTAGGTAAAATCATGCAATGCGAATCAATCATGCGATCAAATCAATAGAAACAAGATAACCAGATAAGATAGAATGATCAAGAATGAACTAGCAAGAATATAACAAGAACTTGATATTGGCCTTCCATGAACAAGAATGTAACGAGTTTGTACTAGCAAGCCACATATTCCTCACTTTAGCATCTTATGCTTAAGAGCAAGTGCTTCGTGAATTTCTGTGGAATATCAAGCAAGAATGTCATGTTGTGCCGTGGATCTTCACTTATTTATAGAAATAGTACTCCCAGCGCAATACGACGCTAGTAGCATCATACCCCATGATTTATAAAATAGTATGTTTCCGAAAATCAGCCGAGGGGACTAGCATAGAGCCCTTGAACACAATCAGTGCTCAATCGCATCTTCAGTTATAAATTAAGCTACTTCCACGCATGTAACAGTAAGTTATGGCCAAGAATTTAGCAATTTCAATAATCTCATGATAACAATAACCAATGAACGAATGCTTCAATGTATGAACATATGAGTCAAGAATGATTTAAACAAGGCTATGCTCTTGGAACAAATCGGCAGCATAACGGTACTTTTCTTAACTCTCATTCGTTATCTTACGTCAATTTAAGCAATATGATAAGTTCTAGATCATCAAGATAAGTCTAGAATCATTGGAATATTAACCCTTGGTCAATCCTTGGGTTAACATATACAAGGTATGTAACGGTCATGGTCTGGGCCGTTACATTATGTAACGCGTCCATGATGGGCCGTTACAATGACCAGAGTCCAGAAAGATAAAGATAGACTCAGAGGAATGCGACGGTCTGGAACTGGGCCGTTACTTGGCCTGACGGTCCAGTCCAGGGCCATTATTTTTCAAGAACCAGAAACCCGATAGTGTAATCTAATTAATGGGCTTTTATTGGTACAACCAACTCGGCGTCCTAGTGGGAATCCGAGGCTCGCGGAGATTTACGGAGGCCTTGAAACAATGATTTCCTAGTCCATTGGAAGGAATATCCAATAGAGAGGTCCTCATGTCCAAGATAGTGTTCCTATAGTGCAATGTGTGAACTAATGACATCATACCGGAGTAAGTGCCATGTACTTATAGAATTGACTCTATTGACAGCGAGAGACATGTATAATCAAGGTGAAAACCGTGGTGAAACTCCGTCAATACCATGCTTTAAAAGTCATGCTTTATAGTACAAAACTATAGAATTTAGGTTCATGAAATTAGCATAGATCAAAGTAAAATAAGATATCAATCAGGCAATGCCTATTATGAACAGTTAACCAACCTTAAAAACATGAAATCAGGTTGCAAACTTAGATATCTAGGCATAATCATATGTAATAGTGGCAAGTCATAGTCTGTCTAGGGTTGACAGAACACCGGATGTAACGGTCTTGTGAGGGGGCGTCACAGTGAAAGTGACGGTCAGTAGAGGGCCGTTACATGAAAGAAACGCGTCTGTCCAAGCGCGTTATTATCAACAGCGAAAAACGCAGTACACAGAGTGTATAACGGTCTGTCTGAGGCCGTTATTTGAAAATGACGGTCTTAGCCTAGTGCGTTACATCATCTGCTACAGAAAACTAACATGGAGACTAAGAGATTAACTCACATCATGTCTGGAAATCAACATATTCTAAGCATGATGATGATGTCTAGGTTATCTATATGCATAGGTAATTGTGGGTAGATGAGCGATTATGTTTTAATTTCTCTATTAGGGCTAGGAGGTGCATGCAATACATATAACTAATAAGACATGAAATCAATGATCTAGCATGCATGAGGTTCAATTAAACCAGAGGCTCTTAATCCTATAAAGCTCTTTTTGCCGTTCATGAGATAACCTACCTCTTTCTTAGGTTGAAGTTTCTGGATTTGGTTGAGAATTCAGCCCTAGTTCTTCACCTTCCTTTGTGACTTCTCCAGCTACTTCCTTGGGCTCTAACCCCACGTCCTCTTGACCTAAGGATGTGAAATTCGGAGGGGAGTTAGTCTAAAGTATAATAAACAAAAACTTCAAAACAACTTACCTGAAATAATGACTTCTTACCTTCCTTCTTTACGTCCTAAAAGTAAGGGTCGCACTGTTCAAAACTATGCCCTACTTATAGAGTTTAGGTTAGGGTTTGAGGATTAGATCGATTCTAGAGTCCTTATTCCACTAAATCCTTATCCCTAAGAGTCCTTAGAGTTATTATGAGTCTTCTCATTCGATCCATAGTGGATAGGAGCATCAAGTTCCAATCTTTTCACGAGTTCCTTTCTTCACGGAACTGACAGGCGTGTAACGGTCGAGTGACCCTGCGTCACTTGGCTGTGACGGTCTCGCGATAGACCGTTACAGTCTTCGTAGTTAGGACTTTTAAAATATTAAAACTCTTTTAATCATTATCTAAATATTTATCTATGTATATAATTTGTATTTATCCCAAAAATCCGTGGATAAGCTTAATTACCTTCTAGAATGTGGGCCAAACTTAATGGGCTTGGTTTAAAACCTTTTGGATCTTAATTAAGTGGGTTGGGTTAATTGATTAACACTATTTGGCCTTATAATGACTTATTATTCAAATAAATCATTTATAAATTCCTTTAACCCTTTTATAATTTCTAGAAAAGTATTAAATAACCTAGGAAATACTTATATATATATAAAATTTTGGGGCTTTACAATGTGCATACCATCGCCTGTGGCTTCTTCTTCTTCTGCACATTTGTGTTCTTCTTCTGGAAGTAGGGAACCTTCTTCTGAAGATCTGGGCATTCGCCTTTCATGTGTCCCTGTTTGTTACAATGATAACAAGTCAGTCTCTTAGGATTTCTATCCCTATAATTGGTAGATTCAACATTCTTGTTAAAGGAGTATGGCTTTTTCCTCCTAAAGGTCTTCCCCTTTCTCCTTAAAAATTTACTGAACTGACGTGTGAGCATTGCCTGCTCCTTCTGGTCGAGATCTGAGAAGCCATCAGACTCACCGCTACTTCTGCTGCTACTGCTACTGCTACTCTTGTTGCGAGATGCCTTGAGTGCTACATTCTTAGCCTTCCTATCACTTCCTTCACCACCTCCTTTGAAATTCATCTCATAGGTCATGAGGGATCCTATGAGTTCATTCACTGTCAAGGTTGTCAGATCTCTTGACTCTTCAATCACGATGGCCTTAGTGTGCCATGCTGGGGATAAGGATCTAAGAATTTTCCTGACTATGTCTGCCTCAGCTAGATCCTTTTCTAGCCCCTTAAGTGTGTTCGTGATGAGGGACAACCTGGCATACATTTCAGTAATATTCTCCTCCGCATTCATCCTAAACAGTTCATACTTAGAGGTGTAGAGGTTTACCTTCGAGGCTTTCACTTGAGCTATACCTTCGTAGATTAATTGCAGCTCATCCCACATTCGCTTGGCAGTCCTGTAGGCAGATATACGGGCATATTCCTCTGGGTGAACAGCACACTGGATGATGTTCAGCGCCGTCCAGTTGAGTGAAGATAGCTTGACATGGTCATCTGTCCACGCATCCTCGTTCGGTGGCAGATCATATGGGCCAACTGTGATTACCCTCCACAGCTTGTGGCTCTGTGCTCTGATAAACACTTCCATCCTGTTCTTCCAAAATAGATAATTATTACCATCAAAAAATGGAGGGCGACTAATGGATTGACCTTCAGCCATGAAGCTTCTAGGACCATTAGCATTTCCCTGACCGTTCGCCCACATGATGCGAACCTGCTCTGATACCAAATGTTAGCGCAGTAAGAGTGATATAGAGGGGGGGGGATGAATAGATCACTCCCGATTTGAACAACTTCAGATGAAAATCACTTCTTCGAAAATCACCCTACCGAATATAGCTAAACAAAATAGCTAATGCAGTGAGAAACTAAGGCAGAGTAATAAGATGCGATTGGAAGAGACCGTCCACACACAAGCACATTGCCAAGCAGATAGAGAGCATCAAGGATTGCAGCAAACCACAAAGGAGACAAGAGATTTTAAGGTGGTTCGATTGTAGTCCACAATCTACATCCACCCCTCACTCCAACTAGAGCAAGGATTCCACTAGCGAATGCTAGAAATCTGCAGACTCAGTCTGCAAACAATGTGCTGCCACATAGCTTTAATAACCAAAGGAATCAAATCCCTCAACCAAACTCTGCTACCCACAGAGCTTGAGACCTGTTCCAGCTACCAGCTAGAACAGAACCGGAGATAGCTCTCCCTTCCTCCAACCCGGAGGGAACCTGCTAATGACAAACCATCACTAGCAAAACTAGAGATCTACGATCTCTCTTCCTCTGCAGTCCAGAGGGAAATCGGAGTAGCACTCCCTTCCTCCAAACACCGGAGGGTAACAACTCGAGATCAGATATATGAAGAAATAAAAGAAAAAGCCAAAATGCAAACAAGACCAACGATGAACACAAATCGTTTCAGAAAAATCAAATACAAATGTAGCTTCCGAAGAAGCAAATTAGACTCTTCTCTCTCACTCAGACTTTTCTCTCACAGGACTGCTCTCTAATCTTTTCTCTCTATCTTCTTTCTGGAACGTGGAGGCTCTCTCTCTTTTCTTCTTCTGCTCAGGAATTCTGCTCTTAGGCTTTTTCTCCAGTTGTCTCCATCTCATCGCAGAGGCCACCTTTTATATGGCTTTCGACCTGAGTTTCAGGCCTTCACACGAGGGAGTCTCGTTCCCTCTCTTTCCAGAGGATTCTCGGATCACGTGCCAGAAATCATCCTTGGTTCACGTGCCCAATCATTGACCTGTATCACCTACAGGCTGAGACAAAGAACTGTGATTAGTTAGTTCAGTCAGATACGAATGTATAGACTTTAGGATAACAGATTAAGTAAGTGCGTACACTGAGGGAGTGTATAGACTTGTGAGACTTCAATCAAACTCAGTGTATAGACTAGCTGAAGAATGCATTAGCACAAAGGATGAAATGTGTAGACTTCAGTGAAGTGTACGAGGCCCTCGAGTGTATAGACTCAGGGATGCCAAATAGGCAACTGTGCCACAGTGTGAGGGTGTATAGAGTTGAGGTTCTTCAGCGAGCATAGTGTATGGACTTGTAGTTAAATGCATTAACATACCAAGGGAATGAGTGTATGGACTTAAAGCATCAGTTAACCAAGTGTGTAGAGTGTATACACTTGACTGCGTGCATGACAGACAATGTCTAGACTTGCAATTAACATGCATGAGAACCCAATGTACAGACATGCTGTAGCTTCAGCGGACGATTCAAGTGTGTAGACTTGTTGAGTGAGAGACTGCACAGACTTGAAGCAAAGTAAGGCAATCGAGTGTGTAGACTTCACGATGTGCAGACTTGCCAAAGAAACGCCTGTACAGACTTTAACTCAAGAGCGATGTATAGAGTTTTGAAAGCTTGAGCAACGGAGCATGCTGTACAGACTTTGAGTGAAGGCATGAACAGTGAATCAATGTGAAGACTTCACTTCTGCGAGCACAGGCTGTACATACTTGGTGTGAAGAACACAAGCCAAGTGCAGTGTATGGACTTTGTGCAAGTAAACAAGTGTGCATTGTATAGACTTGAGTGATGAGTGGACTTTCAATGAAGAGGTTGTCCAGACATGATGAAATCACGATGTGTAGACTTGCCAAATATAGCTGGTCTATGTACAGACTAGAACAAGGCTAAGTCTGTACAGACTTGAACAAACACAGTGTATAGACTTTGGCAAGGCAACGTTGGTAAAACTACCAATGTTAAAATGTAATGCCCAGATACAGAGGGGGGTGAATGTATCCCGCTACAAAAAATGGCCTAATTAAATTCTAAAGCTCAGTAATGCGGAATTAAAACTGTTGGAGAAATAGCCTAAGGAGCCTTAGAAGGATCAAAGCAAGACATCAACTCAAGAAGCCCTCAAACGATCCTAAGCAAGCATCAAATGCGGAGCAATCAAGTGAACATATAAGAAACTCAATTAACCTCTAGGATATAGATAATCAATTAAATCACAGTCCTAGCATGCATCTAGCGGATGCAAGAAATCAAACAAACCACTGCACGATGATTTTAGGTGGTTCGGTCAACAGACCTACGTCCACCCCTCACTCCAAACCAGAGTGAGGCTTCCACTAGTAACACTAGCATAGCAGACTCAGTCTGCAACAAAGGCTGCCAAACAGCTTGACCAGGGGAACAACCTCCCCTCTTCCTCCCAACCGGAGGGACACCCCAAGTGACTCCCAGCCACTTGGAAACTAGAGGCACACGGTCTCTCTTCCTCCAGACACGGAGGGAACCCTTGGACTTGCTACCCACAAGCCCAGAACCGGAGGAACAAGCCTCCCTTCCTCCAAACCGGAGGGGAACCTAGAGACCCAAGTCTCACTTCCTCTGAACCCCAGAGGAAAGCACAACCGGAGATAAATCTCCCTTCCTCCTACCCGGAGGGAAACAACCGATGACACCCTGTCAAAGGCAACCAGAGACGCAAGTCTCCCTTCCTCCACACCGGAGGGAACCCACCACAAGTAGCACCCAGCTACTTGCAAATCGAAGACACAAGGTCTCCCTTCTCCTGAGTCCTCAGGAGGAACCCGATCCCCAACAGGGCAATCGGAGGAACAACAAATGAATAGTTCAAAGGAAAAATAAAACCCAGCAACAGAAAGCTGAAAAGGTAAAATCAAATGTGGCTCTCGCAGGAGCTGGCTGGCCTGGATTTGATCCACGGTCCAGCAGGAACTTCTTCTACTGCTTCTCTCTTTCTCCCAGCACGAACTCTCTTTTCTTCTTCTTCTTCTCACTGCTCTTGCCTTCTCCTTCTTCTCACTCTCTGTATCTCACTGTCTCTCTTTCTTTTTCTTCTTCTGCTCTCTCGATCTAGCTCTCAGCCTTCTCTATCTCTTCTTTCTCTACTGCATGTCTTCTCTTAGCTCTGGCTGCTTCTACTTCGGTCACTCTCTCTACTCTTACACGCCCTCTTCAGATGAAGAAGACACATATTTATAGCAGCAGCAGATTAGGGTAGCGTGTGCTCTCCACGATTCCCGCCCAAATGCTTCAGTCCACGTGGAGGCTCCTCTGCATCTCGGATCACGTGCCAGATGCCAACCTCGTATCGCGTGCCTCACTCTTCATAGGCTTCACGAACAATACCTGTCTCATAGTCATAGGAGATTAATCAGAAGGATAGAATGTATAGACTTTAGAACAGCAAAAGGTGCACTCTACTGAAAACGACACGGGGTACATAAGATGACTACAACACGAGATAAACAGAGAACGACACGAGGTACATACAGTATCATAGCTAACACTACAAGGATAACGACACGAAGTCAGATGAGAATAGCACGAGGTAAGAGAGAACGACACGAGGTAAAGCGGTAGTAAAGCACGCGATCAGAGAAAAACTGGACGAAGATAGAAAGAAACAACACGAAGACATAAAAATAGAACTAACATGAAGACATAAGAACACAAGATAACACGAAGACACAGGAATACAAAAGCAACACGACATAACAAACAGCAAAGAGAATGGCACGAGGTGAAACGACACTTTACTAAAAAGACTTGAATGCACACGAAGACACCTCGAGTACTACGTTGCCCGAACGTATGAACGACTCGAAGACGAGGACGACACAGGCTGACAACAACTTGAAGACGAAAACAGAAAGCGACACAAAGTGTGGTTACAAAACAAGAAAGACACGAGGTCTAGGAAAAACAACACGAAGATAGAAATAACAAAGAAACGACTCGAACTACGGATGACATGGAGACAACATAGTCAGACTCGACTTGAGACACTTAAAGCTTGAATTTAGAGAAGAATGCACGAAGTAAAATCAACCCGAAGACAGAAGAAGACGGTCAACGAGACGCTGACTCTGTACAGACTTAAGCTAAAGCAAGACAGTCGATGTATGGACTTTATGAGAAGGAAACTGAACACTGTACACACTTCCAACGTACAGACTTCATATGAACAGCCCAATGTGCATACTTCCCTTCGATGCATCTACAGTGCAATGTATGGACTTTGATGTTCAATTGGTGAGTGTACAGACTTCACCAATGAAACGCTCATTGTACAGACTTGCTGGATGCAACGTGAGACGCTGTATAGACTTCGTCTTCCAGCGTATAGACTTAATGAATGCATATGCCAAAACCATTGTACAGACTTGACATATTTAAAGTGCATGCGATGCAGACTGTATAGAATTTGATATGTGAGACACAAAGAGAATGCACTGAAGTCTGTATAGACTTAGCATGAAGCACACATGCGATGTACAGACTTCAAGTCATGCAATGCAATGTACACACTTCAGCTAAGCAAGCTTCAGTGAATGTATGGACTTCATGAATAAGATGCAATGCTAACTATTGTACAGACTTGTGAAACGATGCAAGCTACAGGACAATGCAAGCTGTTCAGACTTTGTGTGTTCAAATCCCAATGTACAGACTTAGCTTTGAGCATGGGACGTACAGACTTGGCGAATGTAATATTCAGACTTGGACGCATGCTGTGCCATGCGATGTATAGACTTTATGAACAACGACATGAACATATCAGCAGAGAGGCAATGCACAGAACAGAAATCAAGCACAAACCAATTTATCACAGCATGACTCAAGCATACACATGCATTCTTCGCAATTCAGACATGGCACACTCATGCAATCTCCCACAGAATAGTTCAGACATAATCAAAACAAAGTGATGACTCAATATTATGTTGCTATCATTAAAACACCACATCATCAACAAAGCATAAGGGGCACAACAATCTCCCCCTTTTTGATGATGGCAACATAATGAGTCACACTGACTCATCAAACTATTCTCCCCCTTTGACATAATCAAAAAGAAGGGAAATGGTTTGATAGTCAACAGTAGCACACAAATGCAGCACACAAAGACAGCACGTAAATGTAGAG
Organism: Amorphophallus konjac; assembly: GCA_022559845.1. Classification (NCBI taxonomy): domain Eukaryota; kingdom Viridiplantae; phylum Streptophyta; class Magnoliopsida; order Alismatales; family Araceae; genus Amorphophallus; species Amorphophallus konjac. Next base: position 160,503,211 of record CM040121.1, read on the forward strand.
AATGAGTCATGATTCTTTTAAAAATGAAGATCACCCTTATGACCAAGAAACAACTCTCCCCCTATCAACATGCATGATTGACTACTCTCCCCTTAGATGGGAATAAACCAAAACTCCCCCTGAAGCACAAGAATGGACTCTGGTTAACCAATAAAACAATTTGAAATCAGCCATTTCAAGGAATCTGAATTCTGGTGATAATACCACGGAGTCAGAACTTATTGCAGAACAAGATGGAAGATTCCAACAGTGTGAAGAGAAATGCATCTCAGGAATCAATCTGAAATCCACCACCATAAGGATTCTGCAGTTCAGAAGGCTGCAAGTGAACAAGATAATAAAGGGAGTGGCACCTCACATTTGTATGGTCAGATACATGCAGATGGAATCAGTCAACGGATAAGAGAGGAGTTCACTTTGTTGATCATGCATGAATCTGATCATGAGGGATTTGAATGCATACATCACTTCAATAAGTCTTAAAAGATGTAGACTCTTCTATCATAAAGAATTATGAAGTGGCAACTTAATCAATCTGATTTAATTTTGATGTATACCAACTTTGTCAAATTGAACTCAATGCTCATATCTGAATCCAAGTTTTAATAAAAGTGAACAAAATAGTCAGAAAAACACTCAAAAACAATCATCTTTTATCTTACACAAATGATCTCAATTGCTCCTTTGAAAAAAAATACACAGGTTAGTACTGAAATTAAACATTTTTCCAGAACATGAGTTGACAAATTTTTCAAGATAATTTTAATTGAAGCACATTATATTTTTCCTGAGTAATTTAAGTTGATCAACACCTTTTTACATGAGGCACAACAAGTCTTAGTTGAAGTGACCCAGTTACTCAGTGTGATAACTGGCATTGCCTCTCACTTTGAGAGCAGAGTTAGCAATATGAGTGTCTTTTTACATGAGAAGACACCTTTATCAGAGGCCAGACTCCCCAGCTACTCAACACAAATAAGCTATTGCTCTGTCAGGATTTGTTTCACTGAATTTTTTATCAGAGATAACTGTGGCACCTCATGACATGAGTTACTTTATTTCATTGATAAAGAACTCAGTTTCTCAGTGACCGAGTCATTTCTCTGAATTCACAATTTTTTATTTAGTCAACTTTTTCAAGTTAATGTTTAACCAAACCACTCACTCTACGTATCTCTACCAAAGTAGCCTAGATTTCAAATTTTAGATATCAGATGAGAGACTTTAAGGATTACATGACACAAGAGGTTAAAGTTTATTAAACCTCATCAACAGATATTTTCAATTCATTTAATTACAAAGCTGAGAATACATTAATCTTATATCAGTCTGATTCAGTGATAATTCTTAAATCCATATGATAGGAGTTTCTGCCAAGAACTCAGACTGAATTGCATGTCATGCATCATAAGTTCCTCAGATCAGAACAATAAATTTAGCTGACCAACAACTCAATAATGGAGCCAAAATAGTCACACCAGCTAAGAGGTATATGAAGGAAGAGTACAAGCTGGTGGAAGAGTAAATCAGCAATAGAAAAGAGCATCAGAAGATATTTTTATCATCAGATAGGAGCTGAGTCTGGAATACAGACTGATCAGCTATTTTAGAGATATCAGCAGAGAATACAGTTGAATAGCGCATAGTCAAGAGAATGAATCAGGTTACTTAAACAAAAGGAGTTCATGAGGTGAAGAAGATATGAAATAGGAATGCTCCCCCTGTCTAAGTGCAGTGAATTTCTTTTCGAATTTTATTTTCTTCAAATTTATGATATGCAATACACTGCTCTATATGAGAACTAGACCCATGGTACTAGGCGGAGGACTCGGTCCAAGGACCACCTCACACAAGGCAATAGCATCCAGACATACTCCATATGCCCTTCATCATAGTTTCATTTAATATATCATGATGGTCATGCAAATGTCATATGCAGTGCAAAGCAATCTCATTTGTTTAGTGCAAACAACAGCATGAGAAGAACATCAAAAATCAATCAAGCAAAATAACAATTTCAGATAATGAAATTGAAACAGATTTCAGAACTGACCTGAATTGAGTCTTGGGGTTTTCTTTTTGAGTGCCTTGGTTAACCCCTTTTATTTCTCCCTCCAAGGCACATCTGTAAAGTATTTGATCATCTTGATCCTGCAGGGACCCAAGCAGCTTTGGGTCCTGCGTTAGCCCTGACAGGTTTTCTAAACATTTTCATTGCAACATTATCATCAAATTTCATCAGTGAACAGTCATCCATAGAATGTCCAAATTTTCCACAGTATCTACATGAAATGGCTGGTGTTTGATTCTTATGATGCATATTGACGGCAAGGTGATGTTTATAAACATGTTCATAAGATTTTTTGTTATATGCATGAGCAGTTTGATGCTTGTTCTTAACCATCCAACATTCAGCAGATTTATGGCCTGGCTTCCCACAGTTATAGCATGAAATGTTCACAAAAGATTTTGCAGGGAATTTGACAAAATGGGGTTTAACATAGTTCTTTTGAACATACCAACAGTCCTTGACTGTATGCCTATTTTTCCCACAGTGGGAGCAAGCAAAAGAATTTCTTCTGTGAAAAATATTTTTACCCCAAGTAGATCTAAACCAGCACTCAGCAGCCTTGTGCCCAGGCTTATTGCAGTTGAAGCACACAATGTGCTGACTAGAATTGTGTTTAGATCCATAAGGATCATGAAAGTGCATGGAAGACTTGGCTTGTAGTTTGTTGTCTTCTTTCATGATAAAACAATCATTCATGAGATGACCATGTTTCCCACAATAATAACATGAAGCATCAGGCTTCCTAGCAACATGGTTTCTATCAAAAGAGTTTCTAGAATGTAAAGTTCTACTAGCATGCTCATCCTTTAACATCAATCCACAATCCTCCATTATGTGACCTCCTTTCCCACAATAATAACATGACCCCTTTTTAATGTGAGTGTGTGAGAGATCATGTGAATTGTGTGTAGCCTTCTTTATAGTAACAGGAGTATCTTTATCCTTCTTCTGTGAAGTTTCATCCTTTTTCAGTTTTTGGTTTTTTTCCACAGTTTTGGGTTTTACAGTGGATTTTTGTGCAGTGAATTTGAAAACAGAAGGAGCAGAGGTTGTGTTCTGATTGGTGGCTTTGACAAAAACAGTAGATGTTTCATTCCCATTACTCTTTTTTTTTGTCGGACTATAGCCCAGTCCCTTTCTCTCAAAGTTATCACTCTTTCCAAGAAGCTTATTCAGATTGTCCTTACCTTTGACAAATTTTGATAAAGAATCTTTCAAATCTTTAATCTCAAAATTCAAATCAGCAATTTTAGCTTCATATTTGGACAGATCTGTTTCACAGGAAATTACTTGTTGATGCAAGGCATCATTCAGACTTTTGAGTTTTTGTACTTCCTGTTTTAATTCTATTTCCTTGTCAGCTTCAGATAAGGACTTGTAAAGATCATCAACTTCTTGTTGAAGGGATGTGATAGTAAGCTCATATCCAGCTATTTTCTGTTCACTGCAACTGACATTTCCATTTAACATTAAGTTGATGGTTTTTAGACACTCAATTTCTTGTTCAGCATTCATCAACCTATCAGAATTATCCACACTCACACACTTGCCTTTTTCCATTGTTATTAGCCTATCCGTCAACTGGGTGTTTAGATGTTTCAACTCATTGATTTCCTCTTGCAGTTTACCATTCTGCTCTAGGAGATCAGCATCAACCACCCATTCATCTGAGAGAGATTGACATTCATGAAACATTTCCTGTTGTTTTTTAGAATCTTTCTGTAATTCTATGTTTACAGATTTTATGTCATTAAGCTTTTCAATCAGCAATTTGTTCTCCTGTCTAAGTTTCTCTGATTTTTCATCATTTTTATTGGAGAACTCTTTAAGAGAGTCATTTTCAAATTTCATCTTGTTTAATTCAGACTTAACACATTCAATTTCTTTCAGCAAATCCTTGCTCTGAACAGAATCATGACTAGCTAGACTAAGCTTCATTTCAAGTTCAGAGATTTCTTTCACATGATCTTGATTCTCAGTTTTCAATAAGGAGATTTGTTTCTTCAACATTAAAGAATCAGACATACAGTCATCATGAATATTTTTCAATTCAACACACTTTCTACAAGGAGAACTTGAACTATCTAAACCAGTACCCTTCTTCAATTTTTTATACTGTTTTCTTAACAGTTCATGAGATTCAAATAATTCAGCATAAGCATTCTCCCAATCTTCTAGAGAAAAATTCTCGAAGAGATTTACCTCATCATCATCATCTTTAGTCTGACTACTGCCTTGATTGCTGCCAATTGGATTACTTCTGTTAGCCATCATGCAGTTGTCCTCGTTTACCCTGGGAAATTGCTTCAGCCTATCCATGATGTCCTTTGCTGAGCTGCAATTATGAAGACAAGACCATAAGGCTCTGTCAGTAGCTACTTTCAACAGGTTAAAGGCTTTCTGATTTTCTCCATCCTTTGATCTGTGTCTGTCGGTCCATTTGGACACTTTCGTTGGTAAGGTGTGAGGACCTTGTGAAATTAATTTCCACAAATCAGGATTAGCAGAATTTACATAGGCATGTAAAGCAGTGTACCACTGACTGAAACCAGAACCATTAAAGACGGGTGGTAAAGCCATTGAGAAACAAATAGCGAATAAGTTCAAGGCAACAGGAACAATTATGCACTAAAAACAAATTAGCACTTAAAACAGTAAGATCAAATCTGTAGGTCGCTGGACCTTGTATGCAGACACCGCTCTGATACCAATTGTTAAAATGTAATGTCCAGATACAGAGGGGGGGTGAATGTATCCCGCTACAAAAAATGGCCTAATTAAATTCTAAAGCTCAGTAATGCGGAATTAAAACTGTTGGAGAAATAGCCTAAGGAGCCTTAGAAGGATCAAAGCAAGACAGCAACTCAAGAAGCCCTCAAACGATCCTAAGCAAGCATCTAATGCGTAGCAATCAAGTGAACATATAAGAAACTCAATTAACCTCTAGGATATAGATAATCAATTAAATCACGGTCCTAGCATGCATCTAGCGGAAGCAAGAAATCAAACAAACCACTGCACGATGATTTTAGGTGGTTCGGTCAACAGACCTACGTCCACCCCTCACTCCAAACCAGAGTGAGGCTTCCACTAGTAACACTAGCACAGCAGACTCAGTCTGCAACAAAGACTGCCAAACAGCTTGACCAGGGGAACAACCTCCCCTCTTCCTCCCAACCGGAGGGACACCCCAAGTGACTCCCAGCCACTTGGAAACTAGAGGCACACGGTCTCTCTTCCTCCAGACACGGAGGGAACCCCTGGACTTGCTACCCACAAGCCCAGAACCGGAGGAACAAGCCTCCCTTCCTCCAAACCGGAGGGGAACCTAGAGACCCAAGTCTCACTTTCTCTGAACCCCAGAGGAAAGCACAACCGGAGATAAATCTCCCTTCCTCCTACCTGGAGGGAAACAACCGATGACACCCTGTCAAAGGCAACCGGAGACGCAAGTCTCCCTTCCTCCACACCGGAGGGAACCCACCACAAGTAGCACCCAGCTACTTGCAAACCGAAGACACAAGGTCTCCCTTCTCCTGAGTCCTCAGGAGGAACCCGATCCCCAACAGGGCAATCGGAGGAACAACAAATGAATAGTTCAAAGGAAAAATAAAACCCAGCAACAGAAAGCTGAAAAGGTAAAATCAAATGTTGCTCTCGCAGGAGCTGGCTGGCCTGGATTTGATCCACGGTCCAGCAGGAACTTCTTCTACTGCTTCTCTCTTTCTCCCAGCACGAACTCTCTTTTCTTCTTCTTCTTCTCACTGCTCTTGCCTTCTCCTTCTTCTCACTCTCTGTATCTCACTGTCTCTCTTTCTTTTTCTTCTTCTGCTCTCTCGATCTAGCTCTCAGCCTTCTCTATCTCTTCTTTCTCTACTGCATGTCTTCTCTTAGCTCTAGCTGCTTCTACTTCGGTCACTCTCTCTACTCTTACACGCCCTCTTCAGAGGAAGAAGACACATATTTATAGCAGCAGCAGATTAGGGCAGCGTGTGCTCTCCACGATTCCCGCCCAAATGCTTCAGTCCACGTGGAGGCTCCTCTGCATCTCGGATCACGTGCCAGATGCCAGCCTCGTATCGCGTGCCTCACTCTTCATAGGCTTCACAAACAGTACCTGGCTCACAGTCATAGGAGATTAATCAGAAGGATAGAATGTATAGACTTTAGAACAGCAGAAGGTGCACTCTACTGAAAACGACACGGGGTACATAAGATGACTACAACACGAGATAAACAGAGAACGACACGAGGTACATACAGTATCATAGCTAACACTACAAGGATAACGACACGAAGTCAGATGAGAATAGCACGAGGTAAGAGAGAACGACACGAGGTAAAGCGGTAGTAAAGCACGCGATCAGAGAAAAACTGGACGAAGATAGAAAGAAACAACACGAAGACATAAAAACAGAACTAACATGAAGACATAAGAACACAAGATAACACGAAGACACATGAAAACAAAAGCAACACGACATAATAAACAGCAAAGAGAACGGCACGAGGTGAAACGACACTTTACTAAAAAGACTTGAATGCACACGAAGACAACTCGAGTACTACGTTGCTCGAACGTACGAACGACTCGAAGACGAGGACGACACGGGCTGACAACAACTTGAAGACGAAAACAAAAAGTGACACGAAGTGTGGTTACAAAACAAGAAAGACACGAGGTCTAGGAAAAATAACACGAAGATAGAAATAACAAAGAAACGACTCGAACTACGGACGACATGGAGACAACACAGTCAGACTCGACTTGAGACACTTAAAGCTTGAATTTAGAGAAGAATGCACGAAGTAAAATCAACACGAAGACAGAAGAAGACGGTCAACGAGACGCTGACTCTGTACAGACTTAAGCTAAAGCAAGACAGTCGATGTATGGACTTTATGAGAAGGAAACTGAACACTGTACACACTTCCAACGTACAGACTTCATATGAACAGCCCAATGTGCATACTTCCCTTCGATGCATCTACAGTGCAATGTATGGACTTTGATGTTCAACTGGTGAGTGTACAGACTTCACCAATGAAACGCTCACTGTACAGACTTGCTGGATGCAACGTGAGACGCTGTATAGACTTCGTCTTCCAGCGTATAGACTTAATGAATGCATATGCCAAAACCATTGTACAGACTTGACATATTTAAAGTGCATGCGATGCAGACTGTACAGACTTTGATATGTGAGACACAAAGAGAATGCATTGAAGTCTGTATAGACTTAGCATGAAGCACACATGCGATGTACAGACTTCAAGTCATGCAATGCAATGTACACACTTCAGCTACGCAAGCTTCAGTGAATGTATAGACTTCATGAATAAGATGCAATGCTAACTGTTGTATAGACTTGTGAAACGATGCAAGCTACAGGACAATGCAAGCTGTTCAGACTTTGTGTGTTCAAATCCCAATGTACAGACTTAGCTTTGAGCATGGGACGTACAGACTTGGCGAATGCAATATTCAGACTTGGACGCATGCTGTGCCATGCGATGTATAGACTTTATGAACTACGACATGAACATATCAGCAGAGAGGCAATGCACAGAACAGAAATCAAGCACAAACCAATTTATCACAGCATGACTCAAGCATACACATGCATTCTTCGCAATTCAGACATGGCACACTCATGCAATCTCCCACAGAATAGTTCATACATAATCAAAATAAAGTGATGACTCAATATTATGTTGCTATCATTAAAACACCACATCATCAACAAAGCACAAGGGGCACAACAACCAATGTGCAGACTTTCAAAGCTGAACGTAGGTAAAGAATCCAATGTGCAGACTTGGAAGTGCACCGTAGGAACATATGCCAATGTACAGACTTTGGCAAGCAACGATGTACAGACTTGCACAGTTCCAGCTGAAGGATGTATAGACTTTACCTATAAGTCCATTTGTACAGACTTGAACTGAAGACCAATGTATGGACTTCAGACGAGAGTGACACGCTGTACAGACTTTGCTCAAATAGTCCGATGTATGGACTTGGAAATCCAACAGAAGGATGTATGGACTTTGATAAGAGAATGGCTGTACAGACTTGGAAGTTACACTGTTGATGTATAGACTTGAATGAGCATGGAGTGTATAGACTTGAAGGTCTGAAGGTGATGTACAGACTTGGAGAGTTGAAGCCGATGTACAGACTTGCTGATGCGAAGCTGATGTACAGACTTGCTGATGCGAAGCCAATGTACAGACTTTGAAGGCTATGAACAACAAGGCATGCTGTACAGACTTACTCAATCAAACCGATGTATAGACTTTGAATGAAATCAACGGAAGAATGTATAGACATGGCCCCTTTCCGGATGTATAGACTTTCAGATAAACAGGCTACGGTCCTGTTGTATGGACTTGGATAGACAGGCCAATGAATGGATAGACTAAGATGATTAATGTACTGAGGCGTCGACTCATCAGCAAGGAGGGGTCGACGCACCACTGTTCAGACTCTGCAGACAGAGTGTAGATAGAACCAGGTAGAGCATATTATCTGACAATCATATGTACTACACTCATTTACATGGTGAAACATGAACTAATCTAAAGATAGAAGATTGATTTATAGTGTGAGACATCATCAAAACCGTAGGGATGTAACAATCTCCCCCTTTTTGATGATGGCAACACTATGAATCAAGCAATATCATGGCATATCTAGCAATTAACTACAGCTTTAACAGACAAAGCAAATTCAAAGCAAGTGCAAGCACCGACAAATTAAATACTACTGCAGAAGCACTTCTTTCTCAAAAACCACTCCCCCACAGCTCACTCTCAGCTCTTTTCCTCACAAGACAAGTTATTTCCTTGGCTCAAGAACATATCTCCCCCAAGACTCATGATCTGATCTACTGATATTGCTAAACTTCTCTCCCCCTTTGACATCAGCAAAAGGAAATGCAGAATATATGAAAGTGCTGGAGACATGAGGACGAAGTGCAGTAACTGCTTAGTGCAGAAAGTCATGAGTAGGTCTTAAGAGAATAAGTGAGGTTCTAAACTCAAGTAAAGATTCTGTAAACTCTAGTACACAATTGAGACATAGAATGATAGAAAGGTTTATCAGCATACAAAGTGTATGATTTAGAGCAGGAGTTAACAAGTATGGCCTGATATAGCTGAGCATTCAACTATCCTACAAGACAGCAAGAGACAAATTCAGAGAGGTGTTCTCAAGGTATTGAGGACAAGCAATCCATTAGGTGCACAACAACAAGGAATTTTTGAGATGATTTTCAAGAAGATCAATGAGTAAGTTGGTGATTCACTCTTTTGACATTAAAGAGACACCTTGATTAGAGGCCTGAATCCCCAGTTACTAAGAGTGAGTACCTCATTACTTCCCCCTTTTTTTTAAGGAACAGAGTTAGTAACTGTGGCTTTTGACATGAGAAGACACCTTGATTAGAGGCCAGAGTCCCCAGTTACTCACCAGCAAGCCACTATTGCTCTGTCATGTCTTTTCATTCATTTTTAAGCATTTGACACCTCATGACATAGGAGAAATATTCATTTCATTGATGAAACTCCCAGTTTCTCAGTGCCCAAAATAAGACATGTTTGTTCTGTTAAGCCCTTGTGTTAAAGAGATAGAATGATTGAAAACAATACCAGAAGGACTATTTCTTGAAGTGAGTCTTGAAGTCTAGATTTCAAGCTGATTGGGTCAGATATCAAGACATACAAGATTTGGCCTGAACCAGAATTATTAACAATGTAGGAAGATATACCTTTTACAATTAATCCAGATCTCTGAAAGAATACTAAAGGAAAGATTCTGACTGGATTTTAGAATCACTGACTTATAGACTTAAGAATTAAGTGACATTCTATTGTCTGAGAGAACCACACTAGATCTGTCATGAAAGCCAGCAAAGACATATATCTGGTCAAACTTTTTGAATCTGTCAAAGAACTCTTCCTCTCACAGCTCAATCAGCTCCCCCTTACTCAAAGCAGTCCTGAAAGCTAACCAACAGATAGACAGAACTCCCCCTCACAAAAAGAACAGACTTCACATTTAAGACAGTTTGTATAAGCCTAATTCTCTCCTTAGTGTTGTGAATTTTTCATTATCAAAAGGTTTAGTGAAGATGTCAGCAATCTGATTATCTGTGCCTACATGAATCGGTTCAAAATTACTTTTAGAAACCTCATCTCTTATGAAATGATGCCTTATCTCTATGTGTTTGGTGCGTGAATGCAAAACAGGATTTTTGGCAAGATTAATGGCACTTGTGTTATCACAATAGATAGGTGTGCACCCAAGGTCTACTTGGTAGTCCTGAAGCTGGTGTTTAATCCATATGACTTGTGTTCCACAACTCCCTGCAGCTACATATTCAGCTTCTGCAGTGGAGAGGGCCACAGAATGTTGTTTCTTGGAGCCCCAAGACACTAAACACCCACCCAAAAATTTACAGTGACCACTAGTACTTTTCCTGTCTAGTTTACAGCCTGCATAATCAGCATCTGTGTATGCAACTAAGTTAAATGTGTATGATGCAGGAAACCATAAACCAAGAGAATGAGTAGTTGAAAAATATCTGAATATTCTTTTCACTGTAGCTAAATGTAATTCAGTAGGTCTAGACTGATACCTTGTACACATTCCTACACTGAATTGTATATCAGGTCTAGAAGCTGTCAAGTAAAGAAGAGATCCAATCATACCTCGATAAAGTTTGGCATTTACTTCTTTACCTATCTCATCTGCATCCAGTGAGGTATTGGTACCCATGGGTGTTGTAATGTGCTTTAGGTTTTCCATACCAAACCTCTTGAACAGTTCCAATGTGTATTTGGTCTGGTTGATGAAGCACCCATCCTCTAGCTGCTGTACCTGCAAGCCAAGAAAGTATTTTAGTTCACCAACCAAACTCATTTCAAATTCAGCAGACATCATTTTAGAAAATTCATCACATAGTTCATGCTTAGTTGATCCAAATACTATGTCATCTACATATACCTGAACTATGATGAGATCTCTATTTGTACCCTTGGTAAATAGAGTTTGATCAACTTTACCTCTTTTGTAGCCCTTGCTGATCAGAAATTCAGTCAATCTTTCATATCATGCTCTTGGAGCCTGCTTTAGACCATACAAGGCTTTGTTTAACCTGAAAACTTGGTCAGGTTGAGGAGAAAATTGAAATCCAGGGGGTTGTTCAAAAAAAACTTCTTCCTTAATGACTCCATTTAAAAAAGCACTTTTAACATCTATTTGTTGGAGTTTTATGTTCTTTGAGCATGCAAAAGCAAGCAACAGTCTTATAGCCTCCATCCTAGCAACAGGTGCATAGGATTCATCGAAATCTATACCAAATTCCTGACAGTAGCCCTTGGCTACTAGTCTGGCCTTATTCCTAGAGATGATTCCATCTTCATTCATTTTATTTTTGAACACCCACTTAGTTCCTATGATATTAACATTATCTGGTCTTGGAACAAGTTCCCAGACATTATTTCTTTCGAATTGGCCTAATTCCTCACTCATGGCATTGACCCAAGCTTGATCAGCCAAGGCCTCTTCTATTGATTTGGGTTCAATTTGTGAGACTAAAGCAATTAAGTCTTCATTATTCACATTCCTAAAATGAGACCTAGTCCGAAGAGGATCTTCAGGATTGCCTATGACATTATCTATCGGATGGTCTTTAAGAAATCTAACATTGGTTGAAGACTCACATGTTTCTCTTGGCCCTTCCTGATTGAGGGGATTTGTTGTTCCACTCGGTTGAGTCTTCTCTTCTTCTTGGTCTTCTAGGAATTCCCCATCATGATTGGAGTCCCTGTCAAAATTTTCAATGTTAGACACACCTTTCTTTTCACTGAAAATAATGTGTGGAGACTCTTCAACCTTTTTGTCTGTTATGTTGAAGACTCTATATGCCCTAGACACTTCTGAATATCCCAAAAATATTCTAGGGGAGCTTTTAGCTTCAAACTTGTCTAAATTTTTCTTGTCATTATTGTGAATAAAACACTTTGCTCCAAAAATTCTGAAATGAAACAAGTTTGATTTCTTACCTTTTAGAAGCTCATAGGGTGTTTTCTTATGAATGGGTCTTACCATGGCCCTGTTGATTATGTAAGTTGTTGTATTGGCCGCTTCTGTCCAAAACCTTCTAGGTAACTTACTTTCAATCAGCATGGTTCGGGCCATCTCCACCACAATTCTATTTCTTCTCTCCACAATCCCATTCTGTTCAGGTGTCCTGGGAGAAGAAAACCTGTGAGTTAGTCCCTCTCTTTCACAAAGATCAGAAAACATGGAGTTTTCAAACTCACCTCCATGATCAGATTGAATAGTACAGATCTTGTGTTTTCCTTCTTGTTTGACCTTATTGAAAAACAGATTAAACTTTTGAAATGCATCACTTTTATTTTCTAAGAAGAATATCCATGAATATCTAAAGAAGTCATCTATGATGACATAGCCAAACCTGTTTCTATTAAGACTCTGAGCTCTAGTGGGACCGAAAAGGTCCATATGGAGAAGTTCCATTGGTCTAGAGGACAATGGCTCAGATCTTAATTTAAAAGAGTTTCTGGTCTGTTTGCCTAGAGCACAGGCATCACATGATTTTGATATAGAATTGAATTTAATTCTAGGCATGCCTCTAACTAAATCATGCTTGACCAATTTATTTAAAGTAGTAAAGCTAGCATGACCTAGACGTCTATGCCATTCAAAAGCATCATTTTCATAATTGGCAGAGAAATAAATATTAGATTCAGATTCCTCATCTAAGTCTACTATGTAGACATTATTAATCCTGTTGGCTACAAATTTAACCACATCAGAATTTATTTCAAAGATTTTGCATGAATTATCATCAAATACAACCCTGTGACCCTTGTCACATAACTGACTAATGCTAATCAGGTTGTGTTGAAGACCTTCCACAAGTAGAACTTTTTCAATGGAGTTTGTGGAAGACTTACCCACTATACCAACTCCAATAATCTTACCTTTGTTCTTTCCTCCAAACTTGACCAGACCCCCTACCTTCATCTCTATCTTGCTGAACTTGGATCGGTCACCTGTCATGTGCCTGGAGCAGCCACTGTCAAGGTACCACTTGTTGTCTTCAGCTGCCAGGCCGACCTACACAACAAAGTCAAGCAAGGTGATTTGGAACCCAAGATGAATTGGGTCCAAAGACATTGTTCAATTCACTAATCAAATGTTTAGGAATCCATATTTGCTTCAACATTATTTTCTCTGGCACCTTTACTTCTGTTTTATTGAAATTATAGCCGGCTGGTCTGGAAAAGTAAGTTTTATTCCATACATTAGGCTTGCCATTTCTAGAATATCTCCTGTAAGTTTGTTGATCAGCAGATTTTTGAAGATGATGATCATTTCTCCAGTAGGTCCTCTTTGGACCCATTTGATTGTAGTACTTCCATCTTTTCTTCTGACCCCCTTGCTTGATCCATTTATCATTTATGTTCTGATTTGTAGGCTTAGTGAAATTTTTCATAAAATTCATTCCCATTTTAAAGTGTTGATCAGCACTGTTTTTAGAATTTTCCTTCTGACCTTGAGTTCCCTTACTGCTGTTTGAGCTGGATGGTGTGTCCAGCTTTTCTTTTCCCTTCTCTGGGCAGAAGGTAATGGTTTTGAATTGTAAGGGTCTTTTGTTAGATGGGTCATAGCCTAGACCCTCCTTATTGAAATTAACCCTAGCCCCCAGTATTGCATCCAAATTGGATTTTCCTTGGACAAACTTTTCCAAGACTTTCTGTTTGTCTTCCAGCTCCTTTTGAAGGGACTCAGAATTTTTTAGAAGTTCACCATTGACTTCCTTAACAGCTTCATATTTTTCTAAGTTCACTCTACTTTCATTCAAGCTTTCTTCGATTCTTATTTTGAGTTCATTGAGCTGATTTTGACTTTCTTGGTTTTCTCCCTTGAGCTTATCATTTTCTTTTCTTAGTGAGGTCATTTCTTCTAGTTGCTCTTTTAGTTTCTGATTTTCCTCACAGACCTGGGTTTGTTCTTCAACATTAGTATTAAATTTTCTTTTCAGAACCCTATGCTCTTTACTAAGAGAATTGAACTTATCTAATAACTCAGCATAAGCATCTTCCCAGTCATCAATCGTAAAATTTTTAAAAACATTGGTTACCTCCTCTTCACTGTTTGCCATAAGGCAAATTCCTTCTTCATGCTCCTTTGAGGAAGTATCTTCAGGATCTTCTTCCTCCTCGCTCCATGTGCATACCATCGCCTGTGGTTTCTTCTTCTTCTGCACTTTTGTGTTCTTCTTCTGGAAGTAGGGAACCTTCTTCTGAAGATCTGGGCATTCGCCTTTCATGTGTCCCTGTTTGTTACAATGATAACAGGTCAGTCTCTTAGGATTTCTATCCCTATAATTGGTAGATTCAACATTCTTGTTAAAGGAGTATGGCTTTTTCCTCCTAAAGGTCTCCCCCTTTCTCCTTTAAAATTTACTGAACTGACGTGTGAGCATTGCCTGCTCCTTCTGGTCGAGATCTGAGAAGCCATCAGACTCACCGCTACTTCTGTTGCTGCTGCTGCTGCTGCTGCTGCTGCTGCTGCTGCTACTGCTACTCTTATTGCGAGATGCCTTGAGTGCTACATTCTTAGCCTTCCTATCACTTCCTTCACCACCTCCTTTGAAATTCATCTCATAGGTCATGAGGGATCCTATGAGTTCATTCACTGTCAAGGTCGTCAGATCTTTTGACTCTTCAATCACGATGGCCTTAGTGTGCCATGCTGGGAATAAGGATCTAAGAATTTTCCTGACTATGTCTGCCGCAGCTGGATCCTTCCCTAGCCCCTTAAGTGTGTTCGTGATGAGGGACAACCTGGCATACATTTCAGTAATATTCTCCCTTGCATTCATCCTAAACAGTTCATACTTAGAGGTGCAGAGGTTTACCTTCGAGGCTTTCACTTGAGCTGTACCTTCGTAGATTAATTGCAGCTCATCCCACATTTGCTTGGCAGTCCTGTAGGCAGATATACGGGCATATTCCTCTGGGTGAACAGCACACTGGATGATGTTCAGTGCCGTCCAGTTGAGTGAAGATAGCTTGACATGGTCATCTGTCCACACATCCTCGTTCGGTGGCAGATCATATGGGCCAACCGTGATTACCCTCCACAGCTTGTGGCTCTGTGCTCTGATAAACACTTCCATTCTGTTCTTCCAAAATAGATAATTATTACCATCAAAAAATGGAGGGCGACTAATGGATTGACCTTCAGCCATGAAGCTTCTAGGACCATTAGCATTTCCCTAACCGTTCACCCACATGATGCGAACCTGCTCTGATACCAAATGTTAGCGCAGCAAGAGTGATATAGAAGGGGGGGGATGAATAGATCACTCCCGATTTGAACAACTTCAGATGAAAATCACTTCTTCGAAAATCACCCTACCGAATATAGCTAAACAAAATAGCTAATGCAGTGAGAAACTAAGGCAGAGTAATAAGATGCGATTGGAAGAGATCGTCCACACACAAGCACATTGCCAAGCAGATAGAGAGCATCAAGGATTGCAGCAAACCACAAAGGAGACAAGAGATTTTAAGGTGGTTCGATTGTAGTCCACAATCTACATCCACCCCTCACTCCAACTAGAGTAAGGATTCCACTAGCCAATGCTAGAAACCTGCAGACTCAGTCTGTGAACAATGTGCTGCCACACAGCTTGAGTAACCAAAGGAATCAAATCCATCAACCAAACTCTGCTACCCACAGAGCTTGAGACCTGTTTCAGCTACCAGCTAGAACAGAACCGGAGATAGCTCTCCCTTCCTCCATCCCGGAGGGAACCTGCTAATGACAAACCATCACTAGCAAAACTAGAGATCTACGATCTCTCTTCCTCTGCAGTCCAGAGGGAAATCGGAGTAGCACTCCCTTCCTCCAAACACCGGAGGGTAACAACTCGAGATCAGATATATGAAGAAATAAAAGGAAAAGCAGAAATGCAAACAAGGCCAACGATGAACACAAATCGTTTCAGAAAAATCAAATACAAATGTTGCTTCCGAAGAAGCAAATTAGACTCTTCTCTCTCACTCGGACTTTTCTCTCACAGGACTGCTCTCTAATCTTTTCTCTCTATCTTCTTTCTGGAACGTGGAGGCTCTCTCTCTTTTCTTCTTCTGCTCAGGAATTCTGCTCTTAGGCTTTTTCTCCAGTTGTCTCCATCTCATCGCAGAGGCCACCTTTTATATGGCTTTCGACCTGAGTTTCAGGCCTTCACACGAGGGAGTCTCGTTCCCTCTCTTTCCAGAGGATTCTCGGATCACGTGCCAGGAATCATCCTTGGTTCACGTGCACAATCATTGACCTGTATCACCTACAGGCTGAGACAAAGAACTGTGATTAGTTAGTTCAGTCAGATACGAATGTATAGACATTAGGATAACAGATTAAGTAAGTGTGTACACTGAGGGAGTGTATAGACTTGTGAGACTTCAAGCAAACTCAGTGTACAGACTAGCTGAAGAATGCATTAGCACAAAGGATGAAATGTGTAGACTTCAGTGAAGTGTACGAGGCCCTCGAGTGTATAGACTCAGGGATGCCAAAATGGCAATTGTGCCACAGTGTGAGGGTGTATAGAGTTGAGGTTCTTCAGCGAGCATAGTGTATGGACTTGTAGTTAAATGCATTAACATACCAAGGGAATGAGTGTATGGACTTAAAGCATCAGTTAACCAAGTGTGTAGAGTGTATACACTTGACTGCGTGCATGACAGATAATGTCTAGACTTGCAATTAACATGCATGAGAACCCAATGTACAGACATGCTGTAGCTTCAGCTGACAACCCCAGTGTGTAGACTTGCTGAGTGAGAGACTGTACAGACTTGAAGCAAAGCAAGGCAATCGAGTGTGTAGACTTCACGATGTGCAGACTTGCCAAAGAAACGCCTGTATAGACTTTAACTCAAGAGCGATGTATAGAGTTTTGAAAGCTTGAACAACGGAGCATGCTGTACAGACTTTGAGTGAAGGCATGAACAATGAATCAATGTGAAGACTTCACTGCTGCGAGCACAGGCTGTACATACTTGGTGTGAAGAACACAAGCCAAGTGCAGTGTATGGACTTTGTGCAAGTAAACAAGTGTGCATTGTATAGACTTGAGTGATGAGTGGACTTTCAATGAAGAGGCTGTACATACATGATGAAATCACGATGTGTAGACTTGCCAAATATAGCTGGTCTATGTACAGACTAGAACAAGGCTAAGTCTGTACAGACTTGAACAAACACAGTGTATAGACTTTGGCAAGGCAACGTTGGTAAAACTACCAATGTGCAGACTTTCAAAGCTGAACGTAGGTAAAGAACCCAATGTGCAGACTTGGAAGTGCAACGTAGGAACAGATGCCAATGTACAGACTTTGACAAGCAACGATGTACAGACTTGCACAGTTCCAGCTGAAGGATATATAGACTTTACCTATAAGTCCATTTGTACAGACTTGAATTGAAGACCAATGTATGGACTTCAGACGAGTGTGACACGCTGTACAGACTTTGCTCAAACAGTCCGATGTATGGACTTGGAAATCCAACAGAAGGATGTATGGACTTTGATAAGAGAATGGCTGCACAGACTTGGAAGTTACACTGTTGATGTATAGACTTGAATGAGCATGGAGTGTGTAGACTTGAAGGTCTTAAGGTGATGTACAGACTTGGAGAGTTGAAGCCGATGTACAGACTTGCTGATGCGAAGCTGATGTGCAGACTTGTTGATGCGATGCCAATGTACAGACTTTGAAGGCTATGAACAACAAGGCATGCTGTACAGTCTTACTCAATCAAACCGATGTATAGACTTTGACTGAAATCAACGGAAGAATGTATAGACATGGCCCCTTTCCGGATGTATAGACTTTCAGATAAACAGGCTACGGTCCTGTTGTATGGACTTGGATAGACAGGCCAATGAATGGACAGACTAAGATGATTAATGTACTGAGGCGTCGACTCATCAGCAAGGAGGGGTCGACGCACCACTGTTCAGACTCTGCAGACAGAGTGTAGATAGAACCAGGTAGAGCATATTATCTGACAATCATATGTACTGCACTCATTTACATGGTGAAACATGAATTAATCTAGAGATAGATAATTGATTTATAGTGTGAGACATCATCAAAACCGTAGGGATGCAACATGTAATCAGATATATCTGTGGCATTGCTCTTTTTAGGAATAAGGGCAATGAGAGCAGAGGTAACACTTCTAGGAAGTGAGCATCTGTTAGTGAAAACAAATTGAACAGCAGCCACTCCTTCTCTAGCAATGATGGTCCATGCTTTTTGATAAAAAGCACCTGTAAAGCCATCTGGCCCAAGGGCACTGTCTGGAGACATATTAAATATAGCATCATGAATTTCAGCTTCAGATGGAATTGCACAAAGTATCTCATTGTCAGTCGATGATATCAGGGGAGGTATGCAGTTGAGAATGTTAATATCAATATGATGATCCTGTGAAGTAAAGGCATGTTAAAAATGCTCAGCTGCAATACCTTTCATTTGGTCATGACCTGATATAAGATTACCATCAGAGCTTCAAAGATGTGAAATGATGTGCTTTCATCTATTAGCCATAGTAGTCATGTGGAAGAATTTGCTATTTTTGTCACCCTCAAGAAGCCATTTGACTCTGGATTTCTGTGTCCAAAACACTTCTTGTTGAAGCAGTCTGTTAGAGAGAATGGTTTTAGTTCTGTTCAGATCAGCAAGATTTGAAGAGGAAGGGTCCAGGTCATAAGTATGTTCTGCCTTCAGTACTTGATCCTCAGCAGCTACAAGATTCATATGCACATTCCCAAAAACATTTTTGTTCCATCCCACAAGCATCTTTCTCAGGTATTTCTGTTTTAAGTGTAGATTGGTAACCGGAGAGGTAGCCAAGGGACTGGTTTTCCAGCACAACTCAACATCCTGAAGAAAATTATCATGAAGAGTCCACATTTTCTGAAATATAAACCTACACATGAATTTGCAAAATGAAGACATTTTAATAAGTAGTGGAGCATGATCAGATGCTTCTCTAGATAGATGTTCAACAGAGATAGGTAAGATATTAAGCCATTCTGCATTGATCAGAACTCTATCGAGTCTGGCCCAAATTCCTTTGCCTCCAGACTGATTATTATGCCATGTGAACTTAGACCCGTAAATCTAGCATCAAGTAGATTACAGTCCTGAATGCAATCCTTGAAATCAGAAATGGAAGCCAAATTAAAAGGATTGCCTCCTAGTTTTTCATCAATATCCAAGACACAATTGAAGTCTCCAGCCACTAGCCATGGGCCATTCAACTGAGCATGATAGTTAGCCAGTGAAGTCCAGAGTGAACGCCTCTCACTAAGGGAACATTTGGCATAAACAAATGTGAAGTAAAGCTGTGGCAGGGAAGAGGAGGAGTGAAGAAGAGAAATTTGTTGTTCATCCCGATATATAAGAGAAAAATCCATTGGCTCTTTCCACAATACCCAAATGTGGGCTGCATCATCATTATTGGCCAAGGCCTTGTCCATCCCCAGTTTTTTACAAATTCTGTCCAAACTGCTAGAATTTATTTTAGGTTCCAAGAGAACAATGCAGACAATATTATAAGCTTTCAAGAAAAATTTAACATAGCCCTGGGAAATATCATTCCCTATGCCTCGGATATTCCAGATAAGAATAGACATCAAGATTTGGTTATGTCAGGAAGATTACCCGTGGAGCCTGCCCTCTGCATAGATCTGGTAATGACTCCAGAATGCCCCTTGTGAATAACTCGAGCATTGTTAATAGTGGCTGACTGTGCAATTTCTTGTCTGATAGCTTGAGAAGTCTCTTATCGTAAAGGAATAATATAGGGCAATACAACTGCATCAGACTCTACTTGACTCTGGGGATTTGCAACCCCAATAATCTCAGTATCACACACACTAACTTCCTTAACTGTTTGAGATGAAGGGAGCTCCTTAGGTGGAGAGGTCCTGATGACCTGAGACATGTGACTGTGATCCCGCAAGAGAGAAATGGGCACTAAGGCCATATCCTGAAATTCTCCATTGGTATTTAAAGAGTTGCCTTGATTATTTGGTAGACAGTTCGCAACATGAGATAGATGAAAATCATGATTTGTAACATGGGGATTCACTTCAGAAGGGGTAATTATCTGAGCTGGATTAATCTCCTCAATAGGAGATGTCTTCATCAAACTGAGTTCAGGTAGTGGATTATCTGGTTGCTTGCTAGAGGTGTTATTCTTTGCAACTATAGAGGAATTCAAAGCAGGGTCCATAGCAGACTCATATCCAACGTTACTGTCTTCAATTATCTCACCTTTTTTTTTGAACAACTGGCTGCCATTGATTCCTTAATTTAATGGGATGAGTTTGCTACCGTTGAATAGTAGAAGTTTCAATATTATTAGAATGGTGCACTCCTTTCTTAGCTTTGCAATTATCCACATTATGACCAATGCGAGCACAAGCTGTACAGAATTCAGGAAGTTCAGGGTAATAGACATCTTGCCACGCTCCACCCCAGGAAAGCCAATCCAGACCCGAGAGGTATTGGGTTTCGAAATATTAAGCTCAATATAGACTTTAGCTGTAGTTGTAGAAGATAAATTAAGAGTAGATGGGTCTATCTTCAGGACTCGGCCAATATTCCCAGCAATCGATCGAAGCATCGGTTCCAAATAAAAATTAACAGGAAGTCCCAGAAAAGATATCCAGACAGGGAGGATGGGAGAATCATCTAGTGGAGAAAAATCCATTGTCCATTTGAAAAATCTGAAGAGATGGCCATGAACAAATAGAGAATCCCACAGTAATAGTTGCAGATAATCTTCATAGTTCCTGAACCGTAGAAGGAGATGACGTGGATCGAGGGCGTTGATAACAAAATCTTCTTTGAAGCAGCATCTAGTAGACATATGAGATCTGATTTCTGGAAATGGAGGCCTGCCACGGGGAGTTCGCGCAACCAGAGTAT
Organism: Amorphophallus konjac; assembly: GCA_022559845.1. Taxonomy (NCBI): domain Eukaryota; kingdom Viridiplantae; phylum Streptophyta; class Magnoliopsida; order Alismatales; family Araceae; genus Amorphophallus; species Amorphophallus konjac. Next base: position 160,524,341 of record CM040121.1, read on the forward strand.
ATGCAAAGGGTTTTAGGGATAACGTGATCTCCTCCTTGCTGAAAAATATGGCTGGTTCACCATTGTCCGTTGCCGATGGTTCATGAACAATGCCATTAATCGCCAAAGGTGGCATGGAAGATGAGAGAACCTTCGCGAAAGACCGAAGCAAAGGGGTAGCCATGGTAGAAGAAGGGGGTGGGGGGGGCACCAAAGCCCCCCCAGGGACGTCCATAGCCTGGATAAGCCAAAAATTCCTTAAACCCTAGCGCCGACGAGCTGTGTGACGACATTCATTCTTCCTCCTTTTGCTCGGTCCCCTGCATATAGCCATTGCTCTGCCATGAGCATTGATAAAACATTTGACATGTGTTCTCCTTTAGAAAAATTTCAGACTATGCTATGTTGAAGGATAATACTTAATCACAGTTGCTCAACCAAGGTTGCTAGTGACCTTAAATTTTCGGATTCTGTGAGATTGTACAGGGACATAGTATTTTGTAGAAAGCGGTTGAGGTCTATTAAACCCGAATATAACCTGATTTAAGGAGTTTATCTCCCAAACTCTCGAAATGTATTTGACTTAAACCAGTAGAAATATTCAAGTCCAATCAGAGAGCCTACTTGTCAGAAGATTCCTATAAATGATTTGCTCAATTGTAATGAATAATTGAGTAGATTGGCAACATTCTGAATCGAAGGCTGTTCAAAGATGTGGCAATTTGCAGTATGTTCAACTGAGCAAAAGCATAAGGTGACTTCAAGAGTTGATATGATCAAGAGTTGATAACATGCAGAGAATTTTTGGTTGACCGAAATCTAAAATTTTTGAAACACAAATGCAATTTCAAGTTTGACATATGCTCCCCCTGACAATATGCATGACAATAAATCTTTTTGGAATTTGCAAAAAGAATGATATGCAATGGACTCAGAAAGATTTTGATTTACTCCCCCTGTTTGCATGATGTGTATGATTAACTCTGAATGTAGCATATATGCAGTGAGTTAAATGAATTTTGCACATGAGTGTCTAGATTGTTCTACATGATACCTTGACCCTTGGTACCTGGCGGAGAACAGAGGTCCTAAGACCACCTCATGCATAGTTAGTGATTTTAGGCAAGCATAACCTGCCTTTCCACAACTCAGTATTTTATATACCAAGGTCAAACAAATTTTCTAGCCAAGCAACCAATCACCAATGCAATGCTTTATGAACATGCAGTCGACTAGTTACATTAAAATGCTATATGAACAATGATCACTCAAATTATTCCTGAGAATGCACACTGATATAAGCAAGAAAAATTCAGATATGCATGTGGTTTTTTTTTTGTTATATTGTAGTCCAAAAATAGTCAAACTCCCCTAGAAGATATTTGTCATCAATATATCATCAATTCAGTAGATTATATCAGAAAATAGGTACTTATAGTCATTATGCTGGGAACACAGTTAGAGAGTTAATCAACCAAATTCAAACCTGATTTGATTGAGGTCTACATAGACCTAACTCCCTTCTTAGAGTTGAAAACCTATCTATGCATAATGGCCTGGTGAAGATATCTGCAACCTGATTTTTTGATTGGATAAAATGTAGCTCAAAGTTTTTCTTGAAAACTTCATCTCTAATAAAGTGATGCCTTACATCTTTGTGCTTGGTCCTAAAGTGCAGGACTGGATTTTTGGCAAGATTTATAGCACTAGTGTTATCACATAGAATAGGGACACATCCAAGATCTACTAAGTAGTCTTGGAGTTGATATTTAATCCACAACACTTGGGTGCCACAACTCCCTGCACCAACATATTCTGCCTCTGCAGTAGAGAGTGCCACCGAGTGTTGTTTCTTGGAAGCCCAAGAGACTAAACATCTGCCCAAGAATTGGCAATAGCCACTAGTGCTCTTGCAATCTAGTTTGCATCCTGTATAGTCAGCATCTGAATAGGCAATGAGAGAAAATTCACAAGATGCTGGAAACCATAATCCCAAGTCTTGAGTGCTAGCAAGGTATCTAAAAATACGCTTGATAGCAGTCAAGTGAGATTCTCTAGGACTAGCTTAGAATCTAGCACAAAGATAAACACTAAACTAGATGTCGGGTCTAGATGCAGTTCAATAGAGTAATGATCCAATCATACCTCTATAGTTCTTTGCATCCACCAATTTTCCTTTCTCATCTACATCCAGTGATGTAGTTGTTCCCATAGGAGTTGCAATAGTTTTGTAATTTGTCATATCAAATCTTTTCAGCAACTCCTTTACATATTTGGCTTGATTTATGAAGCATCCTTCATCAGTTTGACAGATCTGCAAGCCAAGAAAAAAATTGAAACTCACCCATTAGGCTCATCTCAAACTCACTAGTCATAAGATCAGCAAACTCCTCACACATTTTGGGCTTTGTAGAACCAAACACAATATCATCAACATAAATTTGAACTATCAAGATGTTCTTATCTTGTCTTTTTGTGAAGAGTGTTTGGTCCACATTACCTCTAATGTAGCCTTTTTCAGTGAGGAATGAGCTTAGCCTATCATACCAAGCTCGGGGTGCTTGCTTCAGACTATAGAGAGCCCTGTCCAGCTTGAACACATAGTCTTCATGATAAGAGTATTCAAAACTGGGGGGTTGTTCAACATAGACCTCTTCTTTTATTAAGCCATTTAAAAAAACACTTTTTACATCTATTTGTTGCAATTTTATTTTATGAGCACAAGCAAAAGCAAGCAAAATCCTAATTGCTTCTAATCGGACTACAACGGCAAAAGATTCTTCAAAATCAATTCCAAATTCTTAAGCATACCCCTGAGCCGCTAATCTAGCTTTAATCCTTATTATTGTTCCATCTTCACTAAGCTTGTTCCTAAAAACCCATTTAGTACCTATGACAGTTTTTGATGAAGGTCTAAGAACTAGATGCCACACACAATTTCTTTGAAACTGGTTTAATTCATCTTGCATGGAATTTATCCAGTTTTCATCTTCAAAGCTTCTTCAATGTTCTTTGGTTCAATTTGGGAGACGAGTAAGTTGTTCTAATTCATCAATAATTCTGAAATGTGACCTAGTTCTAGGTGGATCATGTAAGTTGCCTATGATATTTTCTAGAGGATGGTCTTTAAGTACTCTAATATCAATAGGATTATTACCTGCACCTATTGCAATGACCCTTGAACTACTTGGATCTGTCACATCTTCATTTGCTTTTGTCTCCTCCTGTGAAAGGTCATCCTTTTCCTTGGAGTCTAGAAACTCCTCATCGTCATCATTTTTCCTGTTGCACCTGTCATCATGAGTCTCATCAAATGTGACATGGGGTGACTCTTCCACAGTTAAACTTTTGAGATTAAGCCCTGGATCTATCAGAATATCCAAGAAATATGCCTTCTTCACTCTTGGGCTCAAACTTGTCTAAATCTCTTTTGTCATTGTTATGTATAAAACACTTTGAACTAAATACTTTCATGTGAGAGAGAGATGGCTTCTTACCTTTGAACAGCTCATAAGGAGTCATTTTGATAAATGGCCTTACCATTGAGCGGTTGATGATATAGCAAGCAGTGTTTACCGTTTTTGCCCAAAAGCTCTTTGGTAGTTGCTTGTCAGCAAGCATGGTCCTAGCCATTTCTATAAGAGTTCTATTTCTTCTCTCGACCACCCCATTTTGTTCAGGGGTTCTTGGTGATGAAAATCTATGATTTATTCCTTCAGTCCTGCAAAGATTTTCAAAATCAGCATTATCGAACTCACCACCATGATTTGAAAGTATGTTGAAAATTTTAAACTTACCATCTTGCTTCACCTTCATGTAGAGTGCCTGAAACTCATTAAAAGCATCATTTTTATGCACAAGAGGAAACACCCATGTGAACCTAGAGAAATCATCTACTAAAACATACCCATATCTCCTTCCACTTAAGCTAGCAGTTCTTGTTGGTCTGAACAAGTCCATATGGATTAGTTCAAGCGGTTTGGATGATAGGCTTTCAGCTCTGCTACAGAAAGATTTCATAGTCTGTTTTCCTAGGGTGCATGCCTCACAGATTTTGTCATTTTGTTTAAATTTGAGTTCAGGCAGTCCTTTCACCATAGAATATTTCAAGAGTTTGTGTAAAACATTATAGCTAGCATGTCCTAGTCTATGATGTCACAAACATGTAATTTCAGATTGAGGTGCAGCAAGATAAAGGGTTAAATGGGCTGGATCATCTAAGTCAATTATGTACACATTATTGACTGTTTTTCTTGAAAATCTTGTTTCTTTAGTGGTTGGTTTCAAAACTTTGCATTCAGAAGAATCAAACACTACTTTATGTCTTTTATCACACAATTGACTTATGCTCAAAAGATTATATTTCAACCCTTCAACTAACAGAATATTTTCAATAGAATTGGAGGGATTTTTTTCAACTTTACCTGAACCAATGATTTTACCTTTATTGTTCCCTCCAAAGGTTACAAGCCCAGCTTCTTTCTCCACCAAGAGACAAAATTTTGTTCTGTCCCCAGTCATGTGTCTTGAGCAGCCACTGTTAAGATACCATTTATTGTGCACGACTACAAGACACTCCTACACAAGGAATCAAGTAGCAATATTTGGAACCCAAGGACAATTGGGTCCCATTAAACCTTTCATTTTAGCAAAGCAAGATAAAACGGATTTAGGAAGCCAGATTTTCTTTATATTTTTTGTTTTCTTGCTTGATGGAGAGTTTCTATTTTCTATTTTCATTTTTCTATTCTGTTCAGGAACCTTGTTACCCTTTGGTTTTTGATAGAAGTTAGAGAAGGGTTGTTTCAGGTTCCTATAGCTTGTCCTGGGCTGATAGAAATTTTGGTGGTTCATAGGGTAATAGGTTGGGTCAGGTCTGTAAGTATAGGGACTGTTTGTGTATGACTGCACTGACCTATAGTAGGGCCAACTGTATGACTGCATAGACCTATGGCAGTTTATGCATTGATGCATGGATGGATTTCTACCTTTCTGACTATATGAAGACCAGGGATGCCGTGACCCTTGCTGAGGATGATATGGACATGAACTCCCTTTCTGACCACCGCTAACCTTGGTGTAGATTGGCTTGGATTTAGATGTCTGGTGATTTGGCAGGGATTTTTGAGGAGATTTTTTTGGAATCTCAAGATTTTTCTTTATGGGTTCTCTCACCATTTCTTTTCCTTTGTTTTGAGCAGGTTTAGTGTTATAACTGGAAGCACCTGCTGAAGACACAAAAGTGACAGTTTTTAAGCCCATCTTATTTTTATTTGTGGGATTGAAAACCAACCCTTCCTTGTTGAAATTCATTTTTGTACCTAACATTGCATCTAGGTTTTCCCTGCCATCTACAAATTTCTCCAGAGAACTTTGTTTATCTTTCATCTCCTTTTTGAAGTTTTTCAACATCTTCAAGTAGTTTAGAGTTTACTTGTTTGACAGCCTCATATTTTTCATTACTCAATTTGTTATCTTTTTCATAACTTTGCATTTTTATTTTCAGCTCACCAATTTCATCCATCAAACTTTCATTTTCAACTTCCAGATCTCTCATTTCATTTCTCCCTTGTTCCATGTCCTCAATTATTTTCTTCAGATCTTCAATTTTAGAATTTAGTGAAGCAGTTGTATCACTTAAGCTATGATCATGCCCAGTTTGATTAATTTTCTTTTTCAAAGTTTTGTTTTCCTTTCTGTACATGTCATATTTTTCCATAAGCTGAATGTAGGCTTCTTCTCAATCAGCAATTGAAAAATGCTCAAAAGGGGAACGTACATCAGATTCTTCATCCCCATTTGCCATGAGGCAAATGTCTTCTGTTTCATCCTCTGAGGAGCTTGTTCCATCTTCCTCTTCTTCCTCATCACTCCATGTACATACCATGGCTTTGTTCTTCCTCTTCCCTTTCAATTTCTTGGAGGCTTTCTTCACTCTTTCAGGACAGTCAGTTCGGATATGCCCTGGTTTGTTGCAAAAATAGCAAACAACTCTGTCAGATTTGTTTACATTTTCAAGTTTAGATTAGTAAGCTTTCTTTACCTGAGGCTTCCATTCCTGAAGCCTTTACCTTCATTTTTCAAAAAACTTCTGAGCTTACGAGTGAGCATAGCCACTTGATCATCATCTTACTCACTGCAAGAGGTCTCACATTCCTCAGAAGTAGCTTGTGTGCTGGGTCCAGCTTTTAGAGCGAGAGGCTTTTTCTTACTTACCTCAACTTACCTATTCTTCAATTTTGATGTAGGACGGGACACGACTCGATGATAATTCGGATGCAAACCTTGGACTTTAGGCAAACTCGTGACTCGTCCCTGGCGAGGGAAGCATGCGGATGTGCGCGGTTGAGAAACCAGCAATGAGCTAGGGTGGTCAACTCTCACTTTCGTGCCTGGATCGAGTCACAGGACAAGTTTCCCTCTCTCTCGCAGCGGTGATTAAAATACTTTAATGAGTTAGGACCTATCACATGCAAGCAGCGGCATATAGAAATATATGAAGTAAACAAAATGCTGAGTGAGGGAGCGTAAATGATACCTCCACGCTACCAGGCGTGGGGAAGGTGACCCCGGCCAAGACTCGTACTCCCGGTACAAATGAATTAACAATAATTACAGAAATGTAATTCATTGCCCACTCCACGCAGGGAGGTAAAGGGCTACACGTGGGACCTGGGAGTAGTGAACTCGGGTTGACGGGCAGCAAGCCGGAAGGGCTTTCGGGCCGGAGGCGGGCTGCTGGTCCGACTCGGTACTGTTCAAACTCGTTGGATAGCAAGTGAACTCGGCTGCTAGGACGGCGGCTTCCGGACGTCTCCTTGCTGTGGCAGCTGGCTGGGATGCTATTGGGGGGGTTGCCGGTCGATCCCCGGGAGCGGCGATTGCTGGTTCGGAGCCGAGGATTTATGGGAGAATTAACTCCCAACTCTGTTCTGCAGTCCTATCTCGGGACAGATCTGCGCGCTTCCACGAGATTAATTGTTATGTCAGATCCGGAGGCGGATCGAAGCGAAATTGGCACCGTTGGAAAGAGGACTCGAATGGCTAAAACATATATTTATTTTAGAACCATCCAGTAAACGGATTGGAAATGAAAAACTCTGTGGTTTGTAGTTGTTTCTGGCTCAGAATCCAGATCAACCAGGACATAATTAGACCTGCCTGAGAATGGCTTTTGACCGGATGGAAAATGGTAGATCTGGATCTTGGGGATTTTATGGGGGATAGAGGGGGATGTGTGGGACGTGCTCAAATTTTTAGGGATGTTTCGGAGATGGATAAGGGGACGGGAAAAATAAAACAACAGACTACTATCTCGCAGATCTGCTGATGGGTAGACTGTCAGGGGTGGAACTAAAAGACTGAGAAAAATAGTAAACGACGACAGATTGGCACGAAATTTAAATTGGGGATGGCTAACAAGGAGGGGAATGATCTCTCAAAATTTCAAGATCATCAGATACACGGATTGGGAGGACCAACCTTTCCTTTGAGCTTCTATCCTAGATCTCGGAATCCTAGATAGCACTTCAAAGAACGGGCTGTGGTGGCTCGACTGCGGCACGAACGGAGGCGGCAGCGGCGGTGGTTGGAAGTCGCATCCAGCGGAGGTGATAGAGGTGGGAATCACTCCCAGAATCAAGGCTTCACACCTTGGATTTGATGCAACAATCACAGCTGCAGGAAGGGGAGAGAGGGGGCGCCCTTGGGCTCTTGGGATTTTCACCAAATTTCTTCTCATTCATCTATGAAAATATGAAAAATACATGGGTTTTATAGACCTAACTAAATAACCATTGCTACCCTCAGATCTAGAGTTAGGGAGGGGCAATTAAGGGATAAGAATATTTAATTCCTTCTCCCATGTGGTCAAAGAAAATACAAAATTCAAAAATAGGTGGAAAGGGGGGGATTATTTAAATCCCACATGGAGACAAGGGAGGGGGTGCCCCCCTCTTGGAGTCAACAAGAGGGGCTGGTCAAGATTCTATCTTGGACCTTGGACTAGCCCCACATGGGCCCTAGAGAGTCTAGGTGGCCCAATGGGAGAGAGGGTGGGGGTCCCGCCGGGCCTACGCGGCCTTTTTGCACAGAAACACACTAATTCCTAATGACTAACCCATTGGCTTATAATGCCTTACAAATGCAAATGAAAATAAGTTAGTGGCCTTGCTTTGATGTCCCCATCAATTCTCCCCGGGTGGGAGAAACTCGACCCCGTCGAGTAAGGGGTGCGGCTGCGCATGTATCGCTCCTGCGAATCTGTCGGATGTGGACCGTGCTCTCCACCATACCAGGTAACGTTGGTACGCTCCACTCCTAGTAATCGTCACCTGCTCATCCCGTATATATTCGATATGCTCACGCTGCTGTGGGAATGAGGCTAGTGGTGGACACTCTGGGGTGGGGTCACTCTCAAAGGGAGGAGACGGCTCAAAGACTCATTAGGAATCACCGTTGGGTCCCTGTGGGTGACTAGATCCGAGACATTGAGGTAGAGTTGATCCCAAATTCTGGCAAGTCTACAACGTACGCATGAGATCCGACTTACATCACACTCGAAAGAGACTGACATCGCGAGCGTGCATTAGATGGACTCGACTCAACGTATGCAGACTCACTATGCACTCAACAAATGACTTAGCGGACTTAGACACACAGGACTGGATAGACTCATGGACGCTTGGAACACGAACATACGGAGAGACAAAGCCTAACGGCTTCCTATGACTGACAACAAACACGGGACGCACTGAGGAAGACCAGGTAAGCATGATGGACACCGTCTGCATACACTAAGTGTAAAGAAAGACTGACCCACAACTTGATGCTGTGAGTCTCATCCCTCGTCAACCGTCACCGGTTTGAGAAGACTCGTCCTCGGGTATGGAAGTGCGAGAGGATCAAGAGGCGGGTGACGGGAAGGTAATCCGGACGTGTGGTGTGAAGCACGACAAGAAGGAAGTCCGGATATTGTCTCTCGTACGCATGGCAGAAATCTGACCATATTGTGTCAACATAGGGCGATGACAACGGTACGATTGTCACAAGCGGCTGTGCTACCATAGGAGAGATGGGTAAAAGTTGGACGGCTGACTGCATGGGGTCGGCGGATGGCACATCCACCGAGGATAAAGTGGGTGTGACAGATAGCTCCGGGACGACCGATGGGGTTGGGGTGACTAGCATAGCGGGGTTGTTGGTTCGCGCCTCATCCTGGCCCACTAGGCACTCCATGGGATCGCTCTCGAACCCCTCAACCTCAGTAAGGTACTCCTCGGCCAACTCCTGGTCAGCCTCATAACTTACTAGAATAAGTCCTGGTAGGGCATACTCTGAATGGTTGTCCTCTAAGGTAGGGAAATGTGAAGGACACTGGTCGGAGAAATGGCTACTCCCACTATGGGTGGCCAGAGGGGAGGGCAGGGTAGCCGGAGCCTGAGGGGCCAGAACAGCTCTGGGGAGCTCCTAGCGGGGGATTCTTCTCACACTCTCTAACTTTCTAACCAGACCTTGGATAAATCGGTCGAAGCCTAGGCACGGTCCTCCATGACCTTTAAACGGCCCACCAAGGGGTCGGTATGCTCCCTACGATTTTGGTCAGACCTATCCATGTGCTCCATGAGTAGAGCGAACAAGTCATCCAGAGATCGGCGTCCCTGGGTGGCACCTCGGGGTTCACCCATAGTGTCAGGGTGATGGTACTGGGTACCCATGGGGAATTGGAGAACTTATGGGTGGGTTGGACATGCAGACACTCGGGACAAGACAAACTGACTCCCTAATGGACTAGACACGACCCTAGAACAAAAATGCAAAGTTGGAATGCAGACTCGACTATAAACCTAGACTCAACCAGTATCCGGTACGTGGCGGTGGTTTGATCAGAAGATCGCACTCACGCAAGTGTGCTACCTTCCCAATAGATGTAACCTATCTTTCCGGAGGCACCTTTTAATATACTGGCTATCGGAATACAATGCGACACCTTGGACCGACTACCCTAGACTCTAACCGCGTTCTGATACCAATTTGATGCGGGACGGGACGCGACTCGATGCCAATTCGGATGCAAACCTTGGACTTTAGGCAAACTCGCGACTTGTCCCTGGCGAGGGAAGCGTGCGGATATGCGTGGTTGAGAAATCGGCAATGAGCTAGGGTGGTCAACTCTCACTTTCGTGCCCGGATCGGGTCACGGGATGAGTTTCGCTCTCTCTCGCAGCGGTGATTAAAATACTTTAACGAGCTAGGACCTATCACATGCAAGTAGCGGCATATAGAAATATATGAAGTAAGCAAAATGCCGAGTGAGGGAGCAGAAACGATACCTCCACGCTACCGGGCGTGGGGAAGGCGACCCCGGCCAAGACTCGTACTCCCGGTACAAATGAATTAACAATAATTACAGAAATGTAATTCACTGCCCACTCCACGCAGGGAGGTAAAGGGCTAGACGTGGGACCCAGGAGTAGCGAACTCGGGTTGACGGGCAGCAAGCCGGAATGGCTTTCGGGCTGGAGCCGGGCTGCGGGTCCGACTCGGTACTATTCAAACTCGCTGGACAGCAAGTGAACTCGGCTACTGGGACAGTGGCTTTCGGATGTCTCCTTGCTGCGGCAGTTGGCTGGGACACTGCTGGGGGGGTTGCCGATCAACCCCGGGAGCGGCGGTCGCTGGTTCGGAGCCGGAGATTTATGGGAGAGTTAACTCCCAACTCTGTTCGACAGTCCTATCTCGGGATAGATCTGCGCGCTTCCACGAGAATAATTGTTACGCCCAGATCCAGAGGTGGATCAGGGTGAAATTGGCGCCGTTGGAAAGAGGACTCGAAGGGCTACAACATATATAATTTTAGAACCATCCGGTAAACGGATTCGAAATGAAAAGCTCTGTGGTTTGTAGTTATTTCTGGCTCAGAATCTAGATCAATTAGGACATAAGTAGATCTGCCTGAGAATGGCCTTTGACCGGATGGAAAACGTGAGATCTGGATCTTGGGGATTTTATGGGGGATAGACGGGGATGTGTGGGACGTGCTCACATTTTTACGGATTTTTTGGAGATGGATAAGGGGACGGGAAAAATAAAACAACAGAATACTATCCCGCAGATCTGCTGATGGGTAGACTGTCAGGGGTGGAACTAAAAGACTGGGAAAAATAGCAAACGACGACGGATTGGCACGAAATTAAATTGGGGATGGCTAACAAGGAGGGGAATGATCTCTCAAAATTTCAAGATCATTAGATACATGGATTGGGAGGACCAACCTTTCCTTTGAGCTTCTGTCCTAGACCTTAGAATCCTGGACAGCACTTTAAAGAACGGGCTGTGGGGGCTCGACGGCGGCACGAACGGAGGCGGCAACGGCGGTGATTGGAAGTCGCATCCAGTGGAGGTGATAGAGGTGGGAATCACTCTCAGAATCAAGACTTCACACCTTGGATTTGATGCAACAATCACAGCTGCAAGAAGGGGAGAGAGTGGGCGCCCTTGGGCTCTTGGGATTTTCACCAAATTTCTTCTCATTCATCTATGAAAATATGAAAAATACATGGGTTTTATAGACCTAACTAAATAACCATTGCTACCCTCAGATCTAGAGTTAGGGAGGGGTAATTAAGGGATAAGAATATTTAATTCCTTCTCCCATGTGGTCAAAGAAAATACAAAATTCAAAAATAGGTGGAAAGGGGGGGATTATTTAAATCCCACATGGGGACAAGGGAGGAAGTGCCCCCCTCTTGGAGTCAACAAGAGGGGCTGGTCAAGATTCTATCTTGGAACTTGGACTAGCCCCACATGGGCCCTAGAGAGTCTAGGTGGACCAATAGGTGAGAGGGTGGGTGATGGGGGCATCCCTTGCCCCTCCACATTTTCAAGGCTCGGATTGTTCGTCGGCATGCATCATTGTGTTTGTCATATTTTTCTGAGTCTAGTCATGTAATTTTTATATTATTTGATTCATAAACTATGTAATTTTCCCTTTATTTGAGTCTGGTACCTAGGTTTGACAGTCATTTACCTAAGTTGAAATGTCATTAGGTTGATTAGGTTGGTTAATGGGCCCAATTCAGTGGGCTAGGCCCAGGGGTGCCCTCCCTTGGACTGCTTTGGTTATTAGTTATTTTGTCCGGGTCAATTTGGTCCTAGGAAAAGTATAGTCTATAAATAGCCCTCTCCCCTCTCTCATTTATAACCTTTGATGATCAATATAATAGATAATTCCTTTGTGGAGTTTTCTTCTCTCTCTCTTGATATTTCTCTCTCTCTCTCTCTTATCTCTCTCTCTCAAAGGGGCTACGCCCCCCCTCTCTCTCTCCCCTCTCCCACCTACTTTCTAACTCTCCTCCCCTCATTCAAGAGCCTCCCCAACTACCTACAACCTCTCTTAACTATGTCCCAACCCCAAGGTAGCCTCCACCTATCCCCACTCCACCCTCCAACCACCCACTCCCCTTCCCCAAGCACTTCTCTCATCTCCCAAGGGAGAATTTCCCACTCCCCAAGCACCCCTTCCCTTCCCTAACACAACCCTTCCCATCCCCAAGACCACCATTAACAACCCCCATTAAGTCACATTCCAACCTTGAGAGAGATCTCTCCTTCCCTCTCTCCTTCCCAACCCAAATTCGTAGCTCCCCCTTCCTCCACCTGCTAGACCACCTTCCAGCCCCCCATTCTACCCCTCCCACACCTTGGATCGCCCCCTACTAGACCCCCTCACAGCCAGGGGTCGCCCCCACACCCATCCACCCCATTTCCCATCCCATCATCTATCACCACCCTATTAATCCTAGTTCGCAGGCAGCAGTCAAGGGTTGAGTTGCAGAGGCTGCCACGTCTTCACCACGCATCTTCAGGTGGTGTACCTTATACTGATGGAAAGCTTGGCGAGGTTGCTTCGTAGGCGAGGTGGTCTCGTCATCGTTCAACTTCGGAGCTGCTCGGAGGAGTCATCTTCGTCAGACTGCGCATTTCCTCCCAGGCAGACAGCCAACAGAAACTTTCAGAGGCTCCCACAACCAGCACCCTGGGCTTCTTGAGACGCCATTTGGCTGAGGGCTTCTCCTGCAAGTCCCCTGCCATCTCCAAGAAGCAGAACAATTTTTGGAGCTCGGAGTCAAGAATTCAAGTTTTTCTCCCCGAGGTGCACAAGGTCAGCTCCCCAGAACTTGGTCCGACCTCCTTCCACTGATCCAGTCATCGCGGTCAGCTCCAACCTCCAACGATAGTCCCGTTTGTCCCTGCTCGAATAGGACTCATCTAAGATTGCAGCGGTTCTGGTCCTGCATTATTTGGACCCCGGGATTGTTCGTGGCACCCTCGCCTTCCCGCATCAGCAGTCTGGGAATAACCAGAACCAGAGTAGATCAGTCCTGTTCCAGACCCTGCCCCAGCCAGCGACGTCATCAGGAAATTCTCCAAAAATTCAGACATCCTCCTGGGTCAACTCAGAAAGTTTCGACACCAGTCTTGACCTCTTCAGAGCTCGGCAGAGCCCGTGGCGGCACCGTGATCGACTACCTATCAAGCTATTCCTAAAGCTAGCAGAATCGGCGGAGCTCGGCAATTCGGTTCCTAACTTAGCTCCTCCACCCCGCCTGGCCGACTTACAGCCCCTCCCTGCGTGGAGGTAGTGTTTGGTTGTAATTGGACTTTCCCACCCCTAGTCCAGCCCCTCTGCGAGGGAGTAGTGCATGTACTAGCAGGTCTTCGGCCGAAGCGTCATCGGCGCGGCGTGCGGGTAGCCCACGCTTCCCCACTTGCCCTCGTCTTCGATCGGGGTCAGCGTCTTCACGTCGACCAGGTGAGCTACTGAACACTTCTCTTTGCTGGTTTCCTTTGCTTAATTAGTATTGCATCTTAGTGCCGTCGGTGTTGAGAGAGTGTCCGGTCCCAAATTGTCATCAAATTGAGCGACCACCACGGAGCGAGTTGTGAGAGAGACCTTACAACCCACGCCCTTGGCGTTCTGGCTGCCCGTGAAATTGGGCATCCCGGGCCCTTAGGGGTTCAGCCTCAAGCTAGCCAAATCCCCCGGAGCGTCAAGGTCTCGCCCCGGACCTTATCCATCATCACAGCGTTGCCCACGGGCACATGTGTGCGTTACACGGGTGAGTCCGCTAGAGTGGGTTCACCGCTCAAGGTTGATTGCTTGTAAGTCTAGGTCCAAGGTGCATCGGTCTAGTGGCTATCACCCCCAAGGTGGTGTCACATTAGTGGGGGTCCCGCCGAGCCTACACGGCCTTTTTGCAAAGAAACCCATTAATTTCTAATGACTAACCCATTGGTTTATAATGCCTTACAATTGCAAACCCAATTAACGCAAGGATATAAATGCAAATGAAAATAAGTTAGTGGTTTTCCTTTGATGTCCCCATCAAGTTTATCTCATAGGTCATAAGGGACCCTATGAGTTCGTCCACCTTGATTGTTGAGAGGTCTTTGACTCTTCTACAACAGTTGCCTTCATATGTCAGGCCGGAGTTAGTGACCTTAAAATTTTTCTTACAATCTCATGTTCTAAATATGTCTTTCCTAAACCAGTCAGACTATTACTGAGCAGAGATAGACGAGTTTACATGTCTGAAATAGATTCTTCAGGCTTCATCCTAAACATCTCATATTCTGTAATGAGTAGGTTGGCCTTTGTCTCATGTACCTGAGCTGTGCCTTCATAGATTACATCTAATCTGTCCCACATCTCTTTGGCAGTGGTACATGTAGACACTCTTGAGAACTCTGTTGGATGTAGAGAGCACTACATTAAATGCTTGGCACCCCATTTAAGTGTAGATCTTCTTATCTGCTCCTGAGTCCAAAGCTCTTCATCCGGAGGTAGCTCGAAGGGACCTTTGCTCACCACCTTTCACCTCTTATAATCTTGTGCCCGAATAAACCCCTGCATGTGATTTTTCCAGTAAGGATAATTAGTACCTGTGAAGAAGGGTGGCCTATTAACAGAATGACCCTCAGACGTTTGACCCCTTGATGCCATTCCACCGTTTCTCTCAAGGTCGTTGGACACTAGCATGAGAGATTGTCTCTGATATCATGTGATGTGTGGGAATGGCGGATCTAGAGGGGAGGGGTGAATAGATCAGCACCCTTTTTTGAAAATAAGCACAGCGGAATATAAACGATGCTAATACACAGGAGGATCCACAAGAGTGGAAACAATGACAACTATGTAGACGGCCTACGCATGCATCTACCGCAGGACAAACACACAAGCAAGCCACACAAGACAAGGTTTTTAAGGTGGTTCGGACTCAACCCAGAGTCCTACGTCCACCCCTCACTCAAACCAGTGTGGCTTCCCTAGTGCAACCGCACTAAACACTGCTGATACACAGCGTACGGGCTTCACAAAGCCAATGCTGAAACATAGCTTACGGGATTCACAAAGCCAATGCTGACACATAGCTTACGGGCTCACTAACCAACTGCTGACACATAGCTTACGGGCTCACAAAGCCAAGCCATAGACCAGAACTACCGTCTATTTGTCTTCCTACAGCTCCCTGTAGGGACCGAACAAAGTATGAAATGTTCAAATGAAGAAAGGCAATGCAAATGAAAAAATCAGACAAGATGTAAGACTCTTCAGGATAGAACAAAAAGCCATGTCTGGAATCTGGATGGCGATCCTCGCTTCTTCCAGACGGAATGCTTCCTAGAAGTAGCAGGTTCTCCTTCGTAAGAAGTAGAAGCTTCTTCCTCTTCTTCTCGTGGGATGAAGAGAGAAGATGAAGACTCTGTCTTCAGATGCTTCAAGGTTACAGCTGGGGCCTTCACGTCGCAAGGCTTCTTCTTCCTGCTGCTGGCTTCCCACGAGCTCTCCCATACTCTTTTCTTTTCTTCTGCTATGTGCTCGTAGCTCTCTCTGCTGCTTACTTGGTTCACAGCTTATCCTCCTCCTTTTTAAGCTTAGACTTATCTTCATTTTTTCATGTGCTTGATGCCTTTCACTCTTCAAGCTTTTCTTTCCATCTTTGAACAAGGCCACCTTTTTCCTTGGACTTGCTATTCAACCTTCTTCATCGGAGTATGTCTCCCAGTTGGTACGCTTTTGGTTCAGACAATCTTCTCTGTTTCCATGCAACGTACAAGGTTGGTAGCCCCTGATATTGTAAGAGGTAATCTGGACCATCCATTTTCATCGAAGAGGACTAAAAGCTAGAACTGGGTGACCTCTGATTGGTTCAGAAGTGATAAGGTGCAGTGGGTTCTCATTGGCTACCCAGATTGCTTCATGCGGTACACATCAATTCCTATTAGCTGGCCAACATATCCTCGTCAAGTAAAAGACTATCTCTTCAAGGTATGACCCCTTTACGGATGGAGACCCTTTCTAGGTGATTTGCCATTGGTCCACCTGGAAAGTAAGAATCTTTTCTGTCAACCGGTCTTCCAGAGCTTGTGCTATCAAGGAAGGAGACACCCTTTAAGTAAAATTGGGCCTCCGTAAGGATGATGAGGCAGAAGCCTAGTGACCATTGATTGGTCCACCTGGCACTTAAAAATTCTTCTCTGGAACTCTCTGGAAGAGCATGCCACTTCATCTTGGATCACGTGCCATTCTATTACTGGAGACAGATATCCAAATGGGTCAGTCTTTAAGTTTAACCAATTACTGAGATTTGGATCTCCAGACCTTGTTTGATGAAATGCCTGTTCTAAGTACACCGACCTTACACTAGAGTATGCTCAGACCTTGTAGTGATGAAGGTAGACATTGCGCAGACCTAGTAAAGATGAAGGCAGACATTACACAGACCTAGTACAATGTGCGTAAACCATGAATTGTGCTTATACTTGATATGTGCGCAGACCTTGATATGTACACAGACCTGACCGTGTTGAAAGAAAACATGCACCGACCTGATGTTGCCAGAAGGCAAATGTGCATTGACCTTAATTTCACATGTGCACGGACCTTCAGCAACTTGCACAGACCTTGTCTTGCCAGAAGGTAAACATGCATTGACCTTAATTTCACATGTGAACGGACCTTCAGCAACTTGCACAGAGCTAGTCTTGCCATAAGGTAAACATGCACATACCTGATATGTTGGAGAGCAAAGGTGCACGGACCTTCATATGTTGAAAGCAAACATAGCTCAGACCTTGATGCGTCGAAGGCAGACATGCACCGACCTTGGAGCTCATGTGTGCACATACTTTGTGCGTTGAAGCAAAACCTGCACCGACCATGGAGATCACAGGTGCTCAGACTTTCTGCATTGAAGCAAAAACTGCACCGACCTTGGTCTTGTGCCAGCTTGATGTGCACCGACCTTGGAGATCACATGTGCTCAGACTTTATGTACTGAAGCAAAACCTGCACCGACCTTAGATATCACATGTGCTCAGACTTTGTCCACTGAAGCAAAACCTACACCGACCTTGGTCTTGCGCCAGCTTGATGTGCACCGACCTTGGAGATCACATGTGCTCAGACTTTATGTACTGAAGCAAAACCTGCACCGACCTTGGAGATCACATTTGCTCAGACTTTGTGCACTGAAGCAAAACCTACACCGACCTTGGTCTTGCGCCTGCTCGATGTGCACCGACCTTCATTCTGCACAGGCTTAATGTGCACCGACCTTCTTCTACGCAGGCTCAATCTGCATAGACCTTCATTCTGCGTAGGCTCAATGTGCACCGACCTTCATCCTGCGTAGGCTCAATGTGCACCGACCTTCATCAACGTGCACAGACCTTGTCTTTCTGCTAGCGAGAGGTGCATCGACCTTTGCTGCGTGCTAGCAAGAGTTACACCGACCTTGGTCTAGTGCTGGCGAAATGTGCATCGGCCTTGGTCTTGTGCTGGCGAGATGTGCATCGACCTTGGTCTTGTGAACAGTAACATGCTCAGACCTTGGTCTTCAGGCCTTCATGTGCATCGACCTTATCTGTCCAAGAGCTGACTCATAATTGATCAATAGCGTTGACCTGCTGTTAGTTCTTGAACAGTGGTGTTGACCTGCGTTGACCTTTCAAGGCATATTCATGAATCTTCATTGAAAAAACACTATATGAAACTCAAGAATGAAGAAGTATGAAACTCAAAGAGGAAAAACATATGGAACTTAAGGTTCAATGACATGTGAAATTCATGAATTAACAACACATTTGAAATGCCATTTTCAACAGTATGATCAACAATATGTATGACTCATAGTTTAAGCATCATTAAAACACATTTAAAGAATTAAAGCACAGGGGCACAACACCGGTAAGCCCCCTCTCTCTCTCTCTCTGTAACACTCTCCCTGCCCACCGTGCCTCCACCATCGGCATTGCTGCGTCCCCCTACCCTCTCTCTGTTGTTGTTGTTCTTTTTTTTTGTGGTTGGGGATCATCAGGGGAGCGGGGGTTCTGGCCGATCCAGGAGGGGAGGTCGGTCTGGGAGGGGGAGGGGTTCCAGTAGGGGGTTTTGAGGGAGGATGGTTCATGAGGGTCGGTGTGGGGGGTGCTCCGGGAGTGGGGGGTTCAGGGAGGGGGGCTTCGGGAGGGGGTCCGGTCTAGGCTGGGGGCTGCGGGCTAGGAGGGTGGGGGGGGTCCGAAGGAGGGTTCAGGTGGGTGGGGGGCTGCTCTGGGAGTGGGGATTTCAGGGAGGGGGGCTTCGGCAAGGGGTCTGGGGTGGGGGCTACTGGCTAGGAGGGTGGGGCAGTTCTGGTGGGGGGGGGGGAGTCCGAGGGAGGAGGGTTAAGGCAAGTCCGAGGGGGGGGTGCTCTGAGAGTGGGGGGGGTTTAGAGAGGGGGGATCTGGCATGGGGTCCGGGGTGGGGGCTGATCACTGGGAGGGTGGGGGGTCCGGGGTGGAGAGTTCAGGTGGGTCCAGGGGGCTACACCGGGAGTGGGGGGTTCAGGGAGAGGTGCTACAAGGGGTCCGGGGTGGGGGCTGCTGGCTGGGAGGGTGGGGGGCCGCGAGCTCGCTAGAGCTCACTAGAGGGGGAAAGGGGGTAGGGAGGGGTTGGGAGGATTTCTGGCCGAAGGGTGGGGGAGGTGGTGGGGATGCAAGATCGCTGGAGTGACTCCAGTAGGGGGTGGGGGTCGGTGGGAAGAGATTGGGGAAACCAACAGTAGCCCTTTCTTCCCATCTTCGGTGAAACTAGCAGCCCAAACCCACAACGGCAAGTCATTTGTCACCCTTCATAACCTATTTGTCACCCCTAATAACCCATTTGTCACCCCTATTAAGTATTTCTGAGCTCTGCCATCTTTGATATTTCTGAAATACAATTTAATGCTGACAGAGCTACCTGTCAGCCTATATCTTGTCATCTTCAAGGCTGTCAAGGTACAATATCAGCCTGGGTGGGTCAATTGACTCCCCCAATGTCAGCTGACCCTGTACTCAATCCAGCCAACTCTGCCAGTTCAAATACCTAATATTGGCCTTCTTGTTGCTTTACATTATTTAGCTTTGATGTTCTTCATTTGAATGTTTTTTTTAAATTAGATGTTGTTTAATTCGATATATGCATAATGATAAGTGAGATGTTATTTAATTTTATGTTATATGTGAGCTGAGGTGCGTGGGTGTAACCTAACATTACACGCACCTCAGGAGAGCGTGTTAAAACCGTGTCAATGAACCTTCCCGTTCAAGACTTTGAGATTGATGTGTATGTGATCATTTTTTCACGAGAATGTATATATCTATCCCAAAGTCTTGAATTGTCCCGTTTGGACAGTCTGTGAATGTTTGATCGCACTTAGGCAGTCATTTACTATATGTGTTTATATGGTTTGTTGAAAATTTCGATTGCGTCTTCTCACTCTTCCCTGGCATACCTTTATTGATTCTGAGTATTTTTTTAACCACTTACTTGTAAGTGTTTAAGAAAATTTCTTAATCAATAAATATTTTTGGTATATCGGAGAAGTATGGGGAGATGTTGCCAAAAGTTTCAACAAATCGTACAACACATATAGTAAGTGATTGTGCGATCAAAGCTAACTTTGTTTAAAACAGTTCAGATAACTAGGGGTTCGGGGTTCCAAAATGCCAAATACTGGCCTGATTGGCTCGCCGATCATTCCAACGGGATCTGGGTGATGAGAGTGACTTGGGAGAGCTGACAGACTCCAAATCGGATACTCGGTTTGAGCCCGTCGCTCAAATTACTCAATTCAAAACTAGGTTAGTTTTCAAAGCTAACTTTATTTAAAATAGTTCAGATAACTAGGGGTTAGGGATTCCAAAATGCCAAATACTGGCCTGATTGGCTCGCCGATCATTCCAACGGGAACTAGGTGATGAGAGTGACTTAGGAGAGCTAACAGAATCTAAATCGGATACCCGGTTTGAGTCCGGCGCTCATATTATTCAATTCAAAACTAAGTTACTTTTCAAAACTAACTTAGTTCAAAAGAATTCAGATAATTAGGGGTTCAGGGGTTCAAATTATAAAATACTAGCCTGATCGGCGTGCCGATCTTTCTAACACGATCTGGGAGGTAAAAGTGACTTGTGAGAGCTGACGGAATCCAAATCGGATATCCGATTTGAGTCCGATGCTTAAATTACTCAATTCAAAACTAAGTTTTTAAAACTAACTTAGTTTAAAAGAATTTAGGTAATTAGGGGTTTGGGAGTTCAAAATATAAAATACTGGCCTGGTCGGCTTGCAGATCATTCCAACACGACCTGGGAGGTAAAAGTGACTTGTGAGAGTTGACGGAATCCAAATCGGATATCCGGTTTGAGCCCGGCGCTCAAATTACTCAATTTGAAACTAAGTTAGTTTTCAAAACTAACTCAGTTTAAAAGAATTCAGATAATTAGGGGTTCAGAGGTTCAAAATGTAAAATACTGGCCTGATCGGCGTGTCGATCTTTCCAACATGACTTGGGAGGTAGAAGTGACTTGTGAGAGCTGACAGAATCCAAATCAGATATCCGGTTTGAGCCCGACGCTCAGAAGTGCATTCTTCAAATGCACTTAGTTTAAAATCAAAGAAGTTAGGTTCGGGGCTCCAAAATCTAAAATATCAGTCTGATTGGCATGTCGATCATTCCAACATGACCTGGGAGATAAAAGTGATTTGTGAAAGCTGACAGAATGTAAATCGGATACCTAGTTTGAGCCCGGCACCCAGAAGTGCATTTTTCAAATGCACTTAGTTTAAAATTAAAGAAGTTGGGTTCGGGATTTCAAAATCTAAAATATCGGTCTGATTGGCGTGCCGATCATTCCAACACGACCTGGGAGGTAAAAGTGACTTGTGAAAGCTGACGGAATGCAAATCGGATACCCGGTTTGAGCCCGGCGCTCAAAATTTAAAATCAAAGAAGTTGGGTTCGAGGGTCTAAAATCTAGAATATCGATCTGATCGGCATGCTGATCATTCCAACACGACCTGGGAGGTAAAAGCGACTTGTGAGAGCTGACGGAATCCAAATTGGATGTCCGGTTTGAGCCCGGTGCTCAGAAGTGCATTCTTAAAATGCACTTAGTTTAAAATTTAAAGAAGTTGAGTTCGGGGGTCCAAAATTTATTTGATTTGAATTTATATAATCAAATAAAATATCTAAGTTATCTGCTTAATATTTTTTTTATTTATGAATGCATATTCAATGTTATTATTTTTTCATATAGGATCCTCTAGTAAGTGGCGATGGAGATGATGAGCAGGGCGGGGAGGATGAGCATATGGAGGATGCGGAGGATATTTCTTCAATTTTTATTATTATAAAATAAAAAATTGTTATTTTGTTTCGTTTCTTGTGTGTCATTTATTTTGTTCGTGATGTATATATTTTATGTTTTTTTATTTAAACAGGTTTTTATATAATTTTTATGTATTTAAAAAAAACTAAAATACATTTTTCGACGAATTTTTCGACAGATCTGTTGGAAAATGCCGACGAAATAATTTTTCTGTCGGAAATCCTATTCAGAATCTTATACGGAATTTCCGACGTAAAATATTCCATCAAAAGTTTCCGACGGAATCTCGGACGGATAAATGTCCGCCGGAAAAATGAAATTTCCCCAATTACTGACGAAACTTCCGTCTGCTAGTTTTCCGTTGAAAATTTATAGTTACTGTCATAATTATTCGACGTATTTCCGACTGAATAGTTTTCATCAGAAATTTGCGACAAGAAATATATGATGGACCGTTTCCGATGGATTTCCAACGGATTTCCGTCAAAAAATGATTTTCGACGTATTTTCTGACGGATTTTCAACGAATATTGTCCGTCGGAAATCCCGCCTTTTCTTGTAGTGACAGGTTACCATAAAATGGCATCCCGAGGGATAAACTGAACCCAGAATCGTAGGAGGCCCAGGTGCTCCTGAAAATGAATTGTCACGGATTCAACCATAAAGACAGGGTAATGAAGAGGCAGAAAAATAGGCCAGAGTCGGCCCAAATCCCAGCAAGGGTGGCTGCGATGCCATATCACTTATGTGGTGCCGTATCACCCTAAAATTACATCTCGAGGGATGAATTGAGCCCAGAATTGTAGGAGGTAGAGGTGCTCCAGAAAAGACATTGTTACGAATTCAAGCATGAAGACTCAGCAGCGAAAAGCACAGGAATAAGCCCAAAATAGGCGAACTCAAAAAAAAAAAAATCAACTATGGTGCTATATCACTCAAGTAGTACGGGATCACCATAAAATGACATCCCGAGAGGTGAATTGAACCCAGAATTGTAGGAGGCTCAGGTGCTCCTGAAAATGCACTGCCGCAGATTCAACCATGAAGACCCGATAGGGAAGTGGCAGAAAAATAGGCCAGAACACGCCCAAATCCTAACAAGGGTGGCTGTGGTGTCATATCACTTATGTGGTACCGTATCACCCTAAAATTGCATCATAAGGGACGAATTGAGCCTAGAATTGCAAGAGGACAAGGTGCTCTTGAAAAGACACTACTGCGGATTCAACCATGATGACTCGATAGCGAAAAGCACAGAGATAAGCCCAAAATAGGTGAACTCCAAAAAAAATAAACTATGGTGTCATATTACTCAAGTAGTGCGAGATCACCAGAAAATGATGTCCCGAGAGACGAATTGAACCCAGAATTACAGGAGGCTAAGGTGCTCCTGAAAACACATGGCTGTAAATTCAACCATGAAAGCTCCGACAGCGTGTGAAGTCGAAGGTGGGAAGTGTAGACACGCTAAAATTGACATTACTTTGAGCATATCTCATATCACACCGCGATGCCCAATTTGACACTCAAATTGACTTATTTGAGTGGTTTTCCCCATTTTTCTTGAGTATTCAACTTTCTTCAGCTTTTCTGGATTTTTCCTGGGCTTTTATTCAATTTTCCGGAAACTTTTCTTGAACGCGTCCGACCCCTTGGACGCGTTTTAACTGGGCGACCGACGGAGTGGACGCTATTTCTTTTTTCATTTTCGATAATTACCAAATTCCCAAAAATTCTAAAAATGCATCTCTCGAGATAGACGTGATTTTATTTTTCAATTTTGGTAATTTTCATAAATTCAAGAATAGGCGACTTTCCATCAGGACGTGATTTCCAAATAGTTTTTGAAATTCAGGAATACGCGTCTGTTTTTCAGGACGTTATTTCTTCTTCTAATTACCAAATTCTTGAAATTCCATAATACACATCTGCACGTGTGGACGCGATTTTCTTGTCAATTTTTGGTAATATTTGAATTTCTTAAATAATTCAAGAAAACGGGTCCATTCATCTCATCGCCTTTTCATGAACGCGTCCAGGCCAGAAGATGCATTTATTCCTTGCCTCAATTTGATATTTTAAATCCATCCAAAATTTATGAAATTGTTAATTCGCGTCCGGGACCCCAGACGCGATTTCGTTATTAATTTTGGAATTTTGTAATTTGGCTTGGAATGAGTGACTCTCTAGGTGGACGCCCATTTAATGGGCGACCACATGGTCTGACCCCATTTCCCTGTAACCATCCAAACTCGTCGACAGCTCCTTCCTTCCTCGTTTTGCGGTCCGCCTCAACTAGGTAAGGTTCCTCGGATGGCTTTCCAAGATGGGAAGGACTCTTCCAATGTTGATCCCATTCCATAATCGATTATCCTGCTTGTTCTCGGATTAAAACCCACGATCTCTCTATAAATAGCCTCTGCATCTCTTGCTCAATAAGGGGCCGATTGTCAATAACAAGGGGAGCTGCTGCCCGACTGTTGGCTGAAGGAGGGAGCTCTCTGCGCACAAAGCTTCATCCGTATGAGTCTTCCTCCCAAACGCTCATCAAAGCCAAAGGAGAAACATTCCCAGGCTCCCCTTTATTTCTCCTCTGTTCCCTGTTGCTTTTTCTTTATTTGCATTAACTGCATGCATGCATCATATTCCTGTTAATCTTCTTTTCTCAACCGCGTTGAGACCTCCGACAGAGCAACACTTGCACGCACACTCTTACAATATCATTTATTATATCTCCCACCCTTTGGATAAGGGGTTAAAGGGGCAACACCCCAATAGGTGTGTCATTTTTCATGTTATTCACGTTCATATTTATATCTGGATTTGATACTACACTCATTTGGTTCTAATTCCATATTCTTTTGTTTGTGTTATTTCATGTTTTACAAGGGTAGTCTCAAAGGAAGACCTTCTCCATCGGCCGGTCGATAGGAAGAGAAGGAAGTCGACTTACATCTCCCCCACGCTTTAAGGTATTCCGCGATCCCTCCTCTTTTCATTGATTATATATTCTGAGGCCCGCACGTCCTCTGACGATCACCCTCCTCATGGCATCCTTCGCATGCTCCCCTTTCCTTTTCCCACATTCCTATTAGCATCAGCCCTTAGCTTATTTATTTCTTTCTAAGTGGATTTTTAAATAGATCTAGAGATTGGCGATCACGGTGGGACTTCCTACTATTTTTCTTTTGATTATCCTCTTTCATTAGGCACCCACATGTGCCATCTCCCTTTTGCACCCACGGTGCATCTCCCATTAGTGCTTCACGAGCACTCTTTTTCTCTTATTTTCCACGTGATTGCTAATTTATAGATTTATTTAAAATTTCATTTATGTTATCATGTTAAAAAGAAAAAAAAGAAAACAAACAAAATCAGCATCCAGCACTGTGGGCGCCCATTGAATGAGCGCCCACTGTGGCTGACGCTCATTTCTCTGAGCATGCCATATGTTTATTGATTGCCAGGAGTTGTGAGTTGTTGAATGTTTGCTTTCAATCGGCATTTCTGTATTTTATCAAATCTCTGGCCGTTTGAAAAAAAAATGTGTCTGGGATCCCAGATGCGTTCTTGTTTTTCTATAAATAAAAAAAACAAAAATATTTGCATCCACGGCACTGGACGCCTATTATCTTGAAAAAAAACTTGCGTCAGGATCTCTGGATGCCCATTCCCTGAAAAAAAAAATTGCGCCCACTGGGGCAGGCGCTAATTCTCTGATCTCATTTCTTCTGTTGTATGCCGCATATCATCTCTCTGTTGCATCTCTTTCACACTCATTTACACTCATTATATCCCATCATATCTTGTTTGCATATTGCATATCATATTCTTTCTCTGTTTCATTGGTTGCATATCATATTTATATATCATGTGCTTCCTCAGTGCATTTAGTGCATTTGTTGTATATCACCACGTTCACTTTCTCCATTGCATTCACTGTCATTGCTTATCACGTACCATTTTCTGGTGCATTATCACATTACATATCATTGCTATGCGTTTCTGTCACACACTGTTCTCTATCATTGCATATTAATTTTGCATTTTTCCATTTCTGTAAAAAGCATCCTCATATTGTTGTTCACAGACATTCCCCTTCCTATTGTTTTGTTATCTATTCATCATCTGCATCATTCTGTTTGGTTTTTCTATATTCTTTTGCATTAGTTTGCATACAGGAGCATCTCGGCTTGGGAGACCTTCTCTCCCTACACTTCTACGAGCCATACCCCTCCCTTGGTTAAGGAAGGACCCTCCATTGAGCACTCTGTCTCTTTGGACCGGGATCTCCTAAACCAAGGCCTCCGTAAGCCCCTGCACCCGTGGATTCCCTCACGAAAGCTTGGGCAGGTTGTACCTTTGAATTCCCCGGGTTTAGTTGGCCTAAAACGTGGTGAGAGTGCACCTAGCTGGCATCGAAGAAAATCTTATTGAAACTAGGTTCATGACCTTGAGTGGATCATATTAACTTTGTAAAAATCATTCAATTCACCAAGGTTCAACATAAGAAAAATCAAGCAAAAACACCTTGCTTGACATTTTTGCAATTGTGCTTTGACTGCATTTTGATTGATTTTTGAATAATGTTTGGCTTGGATAACATGTCTAATAATTTTCACAATCATGAGGATGATCAACCTAGCACATCCTACACTCATCAATTTCAACATGTTCATCACAATCCTCACCACAATTCTTTCAAGGGACCACGTTCTTATTCCTATGGTCTTGCCCGACCCACGGGCGATTTCCAATCTCATGGTCGCCTCAATCGCGAGCCACTACATCCACAGGACCGTCTCCTTACGACTTCGAGAAGGTCTCTCAAATCCTACATGCCATAGATCATCTCACCTCTCAACAAATCCAGGCCCTTAAGGCCGTTGTTGAGGGTGCATCCAATTCTTCTCATCCTCCTTCCACTCCCATTCGGGTGGCCCATCACCCATCTCCCTCCACACATACCCCTCTTTGGGTGGTCCATCACCCGCCTCCCTCTTCTGTTCATACTCCTCTTCGGGTGGTCCATCACCCAACTCCTTCTATTCCTCCCCCTTCACGGCCCCAAGGCCCTTTTATTCCTTGTAACCCTGCCCGACCGGGTCCTTCTTTGGGTCAGCCCGTTACTTCCCCTCCACGGCCATCTTATGCGGCCCCTCCTTCAAGGCCACCTTGCCAACCATCTGCTTCTCCTATTATGCCCCTCCAAGTTCTCGTTGATAAAGTCGCTTCACTAGAGGAACGACTTAAGAGGGTCACGAGCCCGCGGCCCTCTCCTCCTCCTTCTTCTCTGGTCAATCCTCTTCATGCTTTCCTGAACAACATCATGAAGATGGAGAAAGAATGGAAGGAGAGGAGATATGATTACGGCATCAACAATGCAAGTGAGCAAGAGTCGGCAGATTTCAATGATCAAGTGGACGCCGTCCGCCCTCCACCTGTTCACCCCATTTATTCATATGGCCCTCCGCCTCTGCCTTCACATCCATATACACAAAATCCTCCGCATTACATTCCACCCCCCATTAATACGCCTCCACAACGGCATCCACTTGAGCCTGACATTGAAGAGCCGACAGATGAAGAATCAAAGACGGCACGTGATGACGAAGTTTTGCAAGCACCCATTCCGAGTTTCCTTCGCTTTCCCCTACCTCCACTACCACCCGATGAACCCCCTGCTCAGGACGATGCCACCGTCCCCAATCCTATTTACCAAACCAATTGGTGTTATGATGATGGGTCGATACTCCAATCACCCACACCGGCGCATCATGATCCCTCCACTACACTACAAACCTCTTGGCCCATCCGGCGTTTCCTTCACACTAAACCTCCTCCTTTTACACCTCCCATTATACCCCTATCAACTTCCACTCCATCAGCCTCCATCGAGCCCACCACTAAACCTTCTCCAATTACCTCCGATTGCCGCCACCTCGGCCCTCCACTATCCCTTTAACCCCAAAACCAACTTTGCCTATCCCTCCACTTAAACCTTTACCCAAACCCATGGTTAATCCTGAGCAAGGTCCAGCCCTTTTTGCACTAGAGCCAACCCCGTCCGCTTCCGAGCAAAGGGAGAGGCTCGATATGTTCCCGTCAACACTTTCCATTACACCTCCACTATCCATGGAGCCTTCCGCCTCCACTTCACCTTCTGTTACCACTTGGAATGGGTGTCTTTCTACAAGTACTTGTGCCGAAGATGATCGAAATCCGGGCAAGAAGGATTTGGCCGCGGCTATGTTGTTTAATATGCAAGACTTTATTTGCCAGATGCCAATCCGTGTTTTTGTGCCGAGCATGGTTGAAGAGGCCAAGTCGCCGCCAATGCTCACCAGAAGAGAAAGTCAAGCTTTGATGCACCAAGGGCCGGGCAAGGCACCCCTTGTCCCAACTTTCTAATCTCAAACCCATTCTTCCGTACAAGGGGCGAATGCCCATTTTATTCAACACTCTTCACACGCCACAATCCTTGTGCGACATGATGCTTCCAATTTCAACTTTTAAACTCCCTCACATTATTGCTCTTCGCCCTCCAAGGGAGTTGTTATTTATTGTTGAAGCTTCGTCACGGGCCTTTACTTTATCCATTAGGCCAATTGGCTGTATACTTTCGTTGCTGTGGAGGGGCGGGCATTCTTCCGCTAAGGGGCCTTCTGCTACCCTATCCAATTCTATTCAACTTCACCCAAACTCTTATCTATCACCGATTTTTCATGGGCCACTCCGTGGGTGAGGAGGAGGATCTCATCTTCTCATTCCATGCATTCTTTGCACTCATTGCATTGGATGAATCCATCACATTGCATTCGCATGCATTTGCATTTCTTCTTTCTCGAGTTTCCGGACCCGTATTTTCCACTCCTTCCGGAACCTCCAGATCCTCTGCATTCCCCATCTCATTCATCTCTATCCTCGGGATCTCCGTGTCCCCTTACACTTGCCGGGCATCGCGCCCCCTCCAGATTTCTCTTAGGGCATCGCGCCCCTTCCCACCTCTTATATCCGAATCCTCTGGATTTTTCTCTGCTTGATGGGCGTCGTGCCCCCTCCAGATTTCTCTCAGGGCATCACGCCCACTCCCAACTCTTGCATCTGGACCCTCCGGATTTCTCTCTCGTCTCCCTAGGGCATCGCGCACCATGGTGTCTTATTCCTCTGGAATCTCCTGACCTCCCTCTTTGGGCATCACGCCCCTATACACCCTCATGCCTGGGTCCTTCGGGCTTCTCACTGATTCTCCCAAGGTATCGCGTCCCTTCTGATTCTATTCCTCTAGAACATCCAGACTTCCTCCCAGGGTATCACGCCCCCTCTGATTCTACTCCTCCGGGTCCTCCGGATTTCTCACTGATTCTCTCAGGGCATCACGTCCCTTCTCACTCCATTCCTCCGGAACCTCCGGACTTCCTCTTAGGGCATCACGTCACTTCTGATTCTATTCCTCCGTAACCACTAGACCTCCCTCTTTGGGCATCGCGCCCCTCCACACCTCCACATCCGGATCCTCTGGATCTTTCTCTCCTTCTAGGGCATCGCGCCCCTTCTAATTCCATTCCTCCGGAACCTTCGGACTCTTCTTTCTACTACACTATCCTTTCCGGGCATCACGCCCATTCTTTCCCATCTTTCTTCTAATTTATCTTTCTGCTCCTTCGGGACATTGTGTCCTTTATGCTCTTCTTCCTTTTCAATCATCTCTTCCCATCTCTTTTCCCAGGGCATCGTGTCCCTTGATATTTTCTCCCTCCAGAACCTCTAGATTCTTCTTCCCATCATGATTCTCCTCCTTCGCCTCCGGACCCTCCGGATCTGCCTCTTTCCATCTACCAATTTCTCCTCTTAATTCCCCCTGATCCCGGGTCCAACCCAACTTCTTCCACATCCGCTCTGGGCATCTGCCCGTTCTCCCACTACTTTCGAGACTTTAGTCCTCACTCCTCCCCTTAATATTTCGCTTCTTCTGTAGACTATTCCTTGTGATCAGGGTCTCCGCGCCTTAGTGAGGGAGTTCTAGCCCTCGCCTCTTTTCCTTTTACCCTTATTCGTCTTAGTCTGGTCTTGGTACCACTTCAAACCTTGGCTTCCAATCTTTTTATCTGCAACTTGAGGACAAATCTCATGATGATCAAGATCGCCTCCAGCAGCTATTGTTTCATAAGGTTGCAAGGTAACTTTTTTTGCATAAGATTTGCATTCAATATCTTTCACGCACAGTTTCAAAATGAAGTGCTTCTTAACACGATTAAGAGTGGTATTTTAGGCCTTCATCTTATGCCTTTGTCTTTATTGAATTTCATCTAAAAAAAATTAAAAATAAAAAAGAGTCTTTAGGCTTACTTTTGCAGCACCTTTGGTTATTAAGAACCTCGCGCTGGGAGTTTGGCATCATTTCCCCGCTTGTTAAGGGCAACCCTTAGCTGGGCATTCCACACACTTCACGGCGTCCTCAGCCGACTTCCTTTGGAAAACATCGTTGCTGCTTTGGCCATACCATGGGTATGCATGAAGGTCTTGTTAAGGTGCTAGGCCCGGATACAGAGGGGGGTAAATGTATCCTTCTATGTATAATGGCCAAATAAAAACTAGGATGCTAGAGATAGACACAGAATAGAACCAATTCGATTCAACTCAAATACAAACACTTGGAGCGTGCCTATTCAAGCATCTAGCGGAAGCAAAGCAAACAATCACACCACTGCACAATAGATTTTTAGGTGGTTCGGTCCACAGACCTACATCCACCCCTCACTCCCAATCGGAGTGAGGCTTCCACTAGCTCAAGCTAGAACGCAGACTTAGTTTGCAAACAGTTGCTGCCACACAGCTTGACCAGGGGAACATCCTCCCCTCTTCCTCCCAACCGGAGGGACCACCTAGTCTTGCAAACCACAAGACTAGAACCGGAGGACCAATCCTCCCTTCCTCCAAACCGGAGGGAACCAACCAATGACTTCCAGTCACCAGCAAACTAGAGATCGAAGACCTCTCTTCCTCCAACCGGAGGGACCCCTGGACTTGCAACTCACAAGCCCAGAACCGGAGACAAGTCTCCCTTCTCCTGAATCCACAGGAGGAACCCGATCCCCAGCAGGGCAATCGGAAGAACAAGATAACCAAATGAAAACGGAGAAACAAAAACACGAAATGAAAATAACTTCAGCAAACAGAAAGCTGAAAGACGAAATGCACAATATGGCTCTCAACAGAGCTGACTGGCCTGGATCTGATCCACGGTCCAGTGAAGATAGATCTTCAGATGAAGCTTCCTATCTCTCGTTCTCTCTTCTTCTTTCTCTTCCTTTTCTTCTCTGCTTCCTTCTCTCACTCGCGAGCTCTCTCTCTTTCTCTTTTTACTTCTGATGCTTCTCTCACTCTGCCACTCTTCTTTTTCTTCTTCTACTCTATTCTCTGTATCGTGGAGGCACTCTCTGCTCTTCTATATATGCCAGCCGATGGAGGAGACTCCATATATATATACCAGCAGCAAGCAGCTAGGGCTTATGCTCTTTTCAATTCCCGCCCAAGCTTCAGTGGTCCACGTGTCAGCATTTCAGCCTCTAGGATCACATGCAAGTCTTGATGGCCTCATCCATTAAACCTGTCAGAAAATAAGTTGAATAACCTGTCAGTTAATCAGTCGAAGACAGTATCAGCTTAAGGCAATGTTCAGACTTCATTCAACGAGCAAGGCACACATAGATGGCTGTATAGACTTCGTGTGAAGGATAGAGTGTATAGACTTAGTTACTTCAGGCCTCTAACAACGAGTGTATAGACTTGCAACTCTTCATGAGATCTCAGTGTATAAACTCAACCAATGTATATAGTTGAAGATCTAACAATCGAGTGTAAAGAGTTAGTTATGTGAGCATGCATTGTATAGACTTCACACATGAAGACATCTGCTATTTAGACTTGAATAACATTCAGCAAAGCATAGACTTAGGCGTTCTGTTCAAAACAAAACCAATGTACAGACTTCATGCTGTACAGACTTGATGTTGATCAACAGACCTTTGAACATCAGCACAAGGCGTCAACGCTTCCATCGAGCAGCGTCACCTCAGCTTCCTCAAGCAAGATGCTCACGCCCTTGGTAACAGGCCAATGCGTCAACGCATCCAGTGTCAGCGTCGACGCAGTGAGCAAGACAGAAAGGTGTGCGTCTACACAGTTAGCCAAGTGCGTCAACGCACGAAAGGCACACAATCCATGAAGACAGACAGGCTGTACAGACTTTGAGGAATAGTTCAGTGTATATACTTTGGCAAGGCAACGACGGTAAAGTTCCTAATGTACATACTTTCAGAGCTGAACGTCGGTAAAGAACCCAATGTGCAGACTTGGAAATGCAACGTAGGAATAGATGCCAATGTCTAGACTTTGGCAAACAACGATGTACAGACTTGCACAGTTCCAGCTGAAGAATGTATAGACTTTACCTATTGAATGTGGCTGTACAGACTTGGAGAGTTGAACCCAATGTACAGACTTGTTGATATCAAACCGATGTACAGACTTGCAGATGCGAAGCCAATGTACAGACTTTATGATATGAAACCAATGTCCAGACTTGAAGAGAAAACAAATGTATGGACTTTGACGGAGTGAGACAATGTTCAGACTTTGAAGATACACTGTGGATGTACATACTTGGAAGATCATGGAGTGTATAGACTTGAAAGTCTGAAGGCGATGTATAGACTTGCCTAAGACGCAGCATGAGACGCTGGCTGAGACGGACGCTGTAGAGACTTTAAATGCACTAAGACGCTGAACAAGACGGACCGATGTACAGACTTCTAAGTGTTGTTGAACTATGTATGGACTTGGCTTGAGATGCTGCAAGAGACGATGCAGGATGTACAGACTTGGAAAGTTCTGAATGAGACGATCGGCTGAAGGACCGATGTACAGACTCTAAATGTGAAGGCAGTCTGTATAGACTTGAATCGCTTGAAGCGATGTACAGAGTTGAAGGTCTCACAATCAAGTGTATAGACTTAGGATATTAAGACCAATGTATAGACTTCAGCTTGAGACGCTCTTTAAGACGATGAGGTCTGTATAGACTTCTCGTGAAAACCAGTGTTCAGACTTGAAAGTTCAATGCCACAATGTATAGACTTTGTCCAAGGAAACGAATGTATGGACTTGATGATCCACTGTGGATATATAGACTCAATCAAATGAAGAGCTTCCAGTGTATGGACTTGAGTTAAGTGCATTGGCTGTACAGACTTCAATAATCAAACAGGCTGCACAGACCACTGTATAGACTTTGCCACAGTCTAATGAAGAGACTTGAAGAACCTGAACTGATGAGTAGACGCATCAGCTCAAGGCATTGACGCACTACAGTGTGGACTTTACGCTGTACAGTCTTTGAAAGAGGACCGTTAAGGAGGTACCTAGCGTCAACGCATTGCCCAAGCAGCGTGGACGCAGCAGATCAACTATTTCTTACTGCTACCTCTGAAGAGCCTTTGCAGCGTCGACGCTGCAGTATAAACTACAGTCTTAAGAACAACAGTAACATGACTGAACATAATCAATTATGCAATGCCATATCAGAACATATGAAGAATTGCAGTATGATCAGAAAGTGAATACTAGCATGAAGACTCACACAAGATGACTCACAGTGAATTCACACAAGATGACTCACAGTGAATAACTCACTTCAAAGGCCAATCATAAAAACCACCATTACAGCATTAAAACCATCATCAAAATCACATGGGCACAATAATCTCCCCCTTTTTGATGATGGCAACATGATGCAGTGAGTCAGTCTGATGACTCAAACTATTCTCCCCCTTTGACTTCATCAAAAAGAAAATAGTTTGAGAAATTAAAGCATGTATAAAAATTCAGTCAATTTCTCCCCCTTGCAAGAACATGATTCTCCCCCTTTAAGAGTTTTAGCAAAAAGTCATTAGTTAGAGATGATCAAAAGAAGCCAGTATGCAATGATTGAATGAAAGTCTCCCCCTTTGTGGCAAACAATCTCCCTCATTTGGTATAAACAAGATGAACCATGGGAGGGGGTAAATGCAAAAATGCAGATGCAACAAGAAATGCAATACTTCCCCCTAAGTATATGAATGCAAGGATAGAAATGATCTGAACACGATTCAGTATGACTAGGAATACTCCCCCTGAATAAGTGGAATCTAATGAGATAGATGAGAAGGAGACCACAGGGGCAAACAAGGAGAAGTTCAGGTCAATGACCTAAGGAAGGTGAGCAGAAAGGTTCAAATAATCAGATTTACAAATAAGCTCCAAACAGAAATAATTCAACAAGATTTTCAAGGAGATATCAATCTCATAAATCTAAAACATAATTTTTCAAAGTCTTCCATTATAGGGACTTATGAATGAGCCTTTTGAACATCATGGTTTAAACATGATGTATGCAGAGTTTATCAATAAAATTCTGTATTGATATCTAAAACCATGTTTTAATAAAAATGAACCAAGCCCTCATATTTATCTTGATTGTCCTCCCTTTGTCTTACACAATCAAATTTATTGACTTCTTTCAGAATTACATGCACTAGTATTGAGATTAAGCAATTATGAAGTCATATTATTTTGTCTAGGGTTGTAGCAATTTGATTTTAGCATCAATATTCAGATATTTCAATTTGTTCAACAATTTTCCATGCTACAAATTTTACGAGCATTCTAGTTCAGTGCACACATTGTAACTAGAGGATATACCTTGATCAGAGGCCAATATCCCTAAGCCCTTAGTGTGACTAACTGTCATGCTTTATGTGAACAGAGTTAGCATTTACACATCATGACACACTACAACTCATTTTTTAATGAGTGAGTTGTATTTCTCAGTGTGCATGTCATTGCTCTGCCTGATTTTCAATGAATTTTATGCAGAGTTAACTAAGGCACCTCATGACACAGTCCTTTGGACATGTGTTTCTCAGTGACCAATGTCATTGCTCTGACAGATATTACCCTTTAGATATTTCAAAAAAATTCATTTGCTTCAAATCAATAATAGTTTCATGTACTTAATCAGTTGAAGTCATGTATTCAAAAGTGCAGATTTCAGAAGTTTTCACAAGACATAACATGAAACAGATGGTTAAGGTTTATTAAACATGCTTCAGATATTTTTAAGAGATTTTAAAGTCAACCCTTGAGTACATTAAACTTAAACCACCTGAGTTATTTCAGATATTCATAAAAACGTATAATAGAAGATTTTTAGTTCAAAAGTTTTCAGATTTATGATCGAGATAGCCCATTGAAATCTTCATGAAGGACTGATA
Organism: Amorphophallus konjac; assembly: GCA_022559845.1. Classification (NCBI taxonomy): domain Eukaryota; kingdom Viridiplantae; phylum Streptophyta; class Magnoliopsida; order Alismatales; family Araceae; genus Amorphophallus; species Amorphophallus konjac. Next base: position 160,559,326 of record CM040121.1, read on the forward strand.
GAATTTTGAACCCAAATGATACCAATTGATAGGAGAAATATCAATTGTTAAGGGAGATTGTGAAGCTCAAGGTTTTCAGAATATGATTAAGGTTTGTCAACAAAATCAGTAAGAGAGGATATGCAATGAGTTCTGACACATGTATGCATTTGACAACCTATATGCAATGCATTGACTCCCCTCACAATATGCATTCAAACTCTCTTTTTTGGCATTTTCAATATAAGGAAATGCAATGCACTATATGTATGCAGGGACATGCAAGGACTCAACATTGAATGCTATGCAAGGATATGCAACTTACTCCCCCTGAAAACATGTAATGTTTGCACTGAGAACTGAACATATGAGAGCAAATGATTCATGCACATTCAGACTGTCCTAACCAACAAGGTGACCCATGGTACTAGGCGGAGCACTTGGTCTAAAAGATCACCTCACACATAGTAAGAACCTCTAGACAGACCTCCCTGCCTTTTGGTACCTTACCATTTATATACCATTGAGGTCATGCATAATTATTCAACATGCAGTCCTATATGCAATTCAGAATTTCAGTGAACTATTGCAACACACAAGTTTCAAGTCACACTCATATGCAGTTCAGATTTTTCAAAAAATTTGAAATGCAATTTATTTTCAGAGTCTATGCATAACACAATTATCAAGCAATTGAAATTAGCCTATGTATGCATCAGATACAGACAACCCTTCTTAATCTGATATTTGCACAGAACTCTCAGCAAATGCATGATCAGAAAATAATGCACATGGCAAATGATGAATGAAAATGTAAAAACAGATTTAACTTGCTATGCATTAAAACTAAAAACAAGAAGAGCAGGAAGTTTACCTGAAAAGTTCAGTATGGCGTTTTCTTCTTGAGTGCCTTGGATCATTACCCCTTTTTATTTCAGTCCCAAGGCACACCTGCATAGCAATGTTATTTTGCACAAACAGGTACCCAAGAAGTCTTGGGTCCTGACAAAACAGTATTACTCCTAGCAGGTTTTCTCAGCACATTTCTAGGAGCAGTTTTCAGATCTGATTTATGCACAGTCTTATTAGCATGAATTTTATGTGCATAAGCATGAGATTTCTTGTTAACAGAATAAAAATTATGTTTGCCAAAATCAGTTTAGTTTTGATATCCTGCCAGCCAACAGGTTGCAGCCCTGTGACCTGGCTTCCCACAGTTATAACATGAAAGTTTTGCAAATTATCTTACAGGGAATTTAGCATGTTTGAGATTCACATTTCTACCCTGAATATGCCAACAGTCCTTGACTGTATGGCCATGCTTTCTACAGTGAGAGCAATAAGAGGCATTCTTTTTAAAATTGAGTTCATTATTGCCATAGCCTCCTTGGGCATGCCAACAATCAATGGCCCTGTGGCCATCCTTTCCACATTCAAAGCATGAAATAGAATTTCTTTCAAAAAAAACCTGACCAACATTCAGAGGCCCTGTGACCCCTTTTGTTGCAATTAAAACAGATGATATGCTGGTTCATTGAAACAGATTTATTTTTATTAAAAACATGTTGGTTTGCAGGGAATTTAGCATGATATGAATAAAAAGTTTTCTTACCACTAGCAAACCAGCAATGAGCAATTGAGTGTCCTAATTTGCCACAATTAGAACATGTGACACTCCTTTTCTGAGGTGAGGGATTTTTATCATGAGATCTCCTAGCATTCTTATCATCCTTCTCCATCAACTTACACTCATGCATCAGATGTCCAACTTTATGACAGTAATGACAGATAATCTTCCTTTTAGATGTATGTGAGTGTGTGTGAGGACTGTGATCAGCAAACACTGATGGACCCTTTTCATTTATTTTCTGATTTCCAATCATTTTCTGATTTTTATCATGTTTTTCTGTTTTCTTAGCCTTATACTGAGGTGAAGATGAAGTAGAAGGCTTTTCCTGTTCAGAAGATTTAATAAAAACAGTTTTCAAATTGGATCCATCGACCTTCCTCATGACTGGACTGTAGCCCAGTCCCTCTTTCTTAAAATTATCCTTTGCTCCCAACATTTTCTGAGCAATGGGCTGTTTGTCTTTGGAGGTGGTGGCTACATCTGAACCACTTACAAAAGATGTCATAACTTTGTTCTGAAGTTCCTTCTTGTTTATCTTATTGTAGCCCAGCCCTTCCTTCCTAGGGTTGATTTTTATACCTAGTAGCTTGTCTAGGTTTTTCTGCCCATCAACAAATTTAGACAAGGAAACTTTCAAATCCTGAATTTCATTTTCAAGAGATGCAATGTGTATTTCATAACTAGCGATCTCTTGTTCACTACAATTGACAACTTCATTCAAAACCTTGTTAGCTGTTTTGTATTCTTCAATTTCCTTTCTCAGCTCATCTACCTCTTCAGTCTCGTTTGTACAGATGACTTTCCCTTTCTCCAAAGTAAGAAGTCTTTCAGATATTGAAGAGTTCAGTAATTTTAACTTCTCATTTTCTTCCTTAAGCTTGTCATTCTGAATTAACTCATTTATTAGAGTCTGATCTTCTGAGTTAACCATGCTTTCTCTCCTAGCTTCAAACTCCTTCAATTCCTTTTGTTGTTTTTCAAAATCTTTCTGTAATTCTATGTTTACAGATTTTATGGCATTAAATTTTTCAATCAGCAAATCATTCTCTCGTTTAAGTTTCTCTAATTGTTCTTCATTTTCTTTAGAAAACTTTATGAGAGAGTCATTCTCATTTTTCAGCTCGTTTAAGTCAGATTTAACACATTCAAGTTCTTTCAGCAAATCCTTACTCTGAACAGAATCATGACTAGCTAGGCTAAGCTTCTTTTCAAGTTTAGAGATTTCCTTTACATGATCTTGATCTTCAATTTTCAGCAATGAAATTTGTTTCTTCAACATTTGAATATCAGACATAAAAGCATCATGAACATTTTTCAGTTCAGCACAGTTTTTACATGGAGAATTGAAACTGTCTGACCTACTATTCTTCTTCAATTTTTTGTATTGTTCTCTTAACTATTCATGAGACTCTAATAATTCAGTATATGAATTCTCCCAATCATCCAAGGTATAGTTCTCAAAAGGGTTTACCTCCTCATCATTATCGTCTTCACTTTGATTGCTGCCTTGATCGCTGCCACCTTGATTACTTCTGTTGGCCATCATGCAGCTTGTTTGATTTCCTTTCCCGGCTCTCTTCATCATCTCCAACATATCCCTTGCAGATCTGCAATCAAGGAAACATGAGTGAAAGGCTTTGTCAGTGGCTGCTTTCATCAGATTTATAGCTGTCTGATTCTCCTCATACATTGATTCGTGACTGTCAGTCCATTTGGACCTTTTCTTTGGTAATTTATGAGGACCATGTGAAATCACTTTCCACAGGTCTGGATCAACAGATTTAACATAAGCACGTAAAGCACTGTGCCACTGGTTGAAATCAGAACCACTAAAGACGGGTGGACAAACCATTGAAACAGATCGCAGATAGATTCAATGCAACAGGAATATTGATGCACTAAAAACAAATTAGCACCGAAGACTGCAAGATCAGATCTGCAGGTCGCTGGACCTTCTAAGCAGACACCGCTCTGATACCAACTGTTAGGGTGCTAGGCCCGGATACAGAGGGGGGTGAATGTATCCTTCTATGTATAATGGCCAAATAAAAACTAGGATGCTAGAGATAGACACAGAATAGAACCAATTCGATTCAACTCAAATACAAACACTTGGAGCGTGCCTATTCAAGCATCTAGCGGAAGCAAAGCAAACAATCACACCACTGCACAATAGATTTTTAGGTGGTTCGGTCCACAGACCTACATCCACCCCTCACTCCCAACCGGAGTGAGGCTTCCACTAGCTCAAGTTAGAACGCAGACTTAGTCTGCAAACAGTTGCTGCCACACAGCTTGACCAGGGGAACATCCTCCCCTCTTCCTCCCAACCGGAGGGACCACCTAGTCTTGCAAACCACAAGACCAGAACCGGAGGACCAATCCTCCCTTCCTCCAAATCGGAGGGAACCAACCAATGACTTCCAGTCACCAGCAAACTAGAGATCGAAGACCTCTCTTCCTCCAACCGGAGGGACCCCTGGACTTGCAACTCACAAGCCCAGAACCGGAGACAAGTCTCCCTTCTCCTGAATCCACAGGAGGAACCCGATCCCCAGCAGGGCAATCGGAAGAATAAGATAACCAAATGAAAACGGAGAAAAAAAAACATGAAATGAAAATAACTTCAGCAAACAGAAAGCTGAAAGATGAAATGCACAATATGGCTCTCAACAGAGCTGACTGGCCTGGATCTGATCCACGGTCCAGTGAAGATAGATCTTCAGATGAAGCTTCCTATCTCTCGTTCTCTCTTCTTCTTTCTCTTCCTTTTCTTCTCTGCTTCCTTCTCTCACTCGCGAGCTCTCTCTCTTTCTCTTTTTACTTCTGATGCTTCTCTCACTCTACCACTCTTCTTTTTCTTCTTCTACTCTATTCTCTGTATCGTGGAGGCACTCTCTGCTCTTCTATATATGCCAGCCGATGGAGGAGACTCCATATATATATACCAGCAGCAAGCAGCTAGGGCTTATGCTCTTTTCGATTCCCGCCCAAGCTTCAGTGGTCCACGTGTCAGCATTTCAGCCTCTAGGATCACGTGCAAGTCTTGATGGCCTCATCCATTAAACCTGTCAGAAAATAAGTTGAATAACCTGTCAGTTAATCAGTCGAAGACAGTATCAGCTTAAGGCAATATTCAGACTTCATTCAACGAGCAAGGCACACATAGATGACTGTATAGACTTCGTGTGAAGGATAGAGTGTATAGACTTAGTTAGTTCAGGCCTCTAACAACGAGTGTATAGACTTGCAACTCTTCATGAGATCTCAGTGTATAGACTCAACCAATGTATATAGTTGAAGGTCTCACAATCAAGTGTATAGACTTAGGATATTAAGACCAATGTATAGACTTTAGCTTGAGACGCTCTTTAAGACGATGAGGTATGTATAGACTTCTCATGAAAACCAGTGTTCAGACTTGAAAGTTCAATGCCACAATGTATAGACTTTGTCCAAGGAAACGAATGTATGGACTTGATGATCCACTGTGGATATATAGACTCAATCAAATGAAGAACTTCCAGTGTATGGACTTGAGTTAAGTGCATTGGCTGTACAGACTTCAATAATCAAACAGGCTGCACAGACCACTGTATAGACTTTGCCACAGTCTAATGAAGAGACTTGAAGAACCTGAACTGATGAGTCGACGCATCAGCTCAAGGCGTTGACGCACTACAGTGTGGACTTTACGCTGTACAGTCTTTGAAAGAGGACCGTTAAGGAGGCACCTAGCGTCAACGCATTGCCCAAGCAGCGTGGACGCAGCAGATCAACTATTTCTTACTGCTACCTCTGAAGAGCCTTTGCAGCGTCGACGCTGCAGTTCGATGGGTCGACGCTGCAGTATAAACTGCAGTCTTAAGAACAACAGTAACATGACTGAACATAATCAATTATGCAATGCCATATCAGAACATATGAAGAATTGCAGTATGATCAGAAAGTGAATACTAGCATGAAGACTCACACAAGATGACTCACAGTGAATTCACACAAGATGACTCACAGTGAATAACTCACTTCAAAGGCCAATCATCAAAACCACCATTACAGCATTAAAACCATCATCAAAATCACATGGGCACAACAGGTCTTTTCTTTTCTTTACTCAGTCGAGTGTAGGGGCAAGAGGTTGACGGATTAGATGACCAACCTAGGTACTCCCCAATACCCAAATCAAAATAAGTTTTCATGATATATCTAGCCCAAAGGGTTATATCAAAGTCAAAATTCAATAAATGTAAAATTATGAGATAAAGGCATGTCAAGAGAGGCAAAGTCTTCGCAGGGAAAACCCTGGTTGTATGCATGTTAAGGGTCTAAAAATCAAAGGCACAAAGTCCCAATGCAACAGACCACCTCTTTGAGGGCTAGTACCTTGGAAGGATTTCGAGTCCCGATATCTCCATCCTGTATAAGTCTTATCTCCAATTTTTCTTCTCTTCTCCCTCCGAGGCTGACTGTTTCTCAGGTATGGCCTCGGTAGGGGCATCGTTAACCATGGGCAGTCGCCTATAGGACGCCACTTTAAATGCACGCCCTGCTTTGGGCGATTCTTAGTGAGAGAGGAAGAAACAAGAACCCCTGGCTGATAATTTGAATACGCATTGGTGTTACAACTAGCATCGCCTAAACCAAAATCCACAACAACAAAAAAATCGAATATTTTTCCAAAAAAAATCCAATTTTTTTTGAATATTTTCAAAATCCATAAAAATTTGCATATTCCAAAAAATCTAAAAAAACAAAAAAATCTAAAAAAATGCATTGTATTTTCTGATGGTGTTATTTTGCAGGGACACTTCTTTTGCAAGGACCAAGAATTTGGGATGAGTCCTCTCCTCACCCACATTATTGATGACTCACATTGATCTCCATGGTTTGCCATTCTGGGCACTCTCGATTATCACCTCTCTATCCTTTAGAGTGATTCTTGCTGATTCATATCGAGTCTGATTATTCCTGTCATCCTGAGCAATTCACTGCCAAATCTCATGATTACTCCTGCCGCCTTGTGCACCATTCTCCTACAAGGCATTCCTAGGCATTTTTTATCATTCCAATCCACATCAATCAACTGATTAGCCAAGTTGGTCCTCCTCATGAGAAATAATGCTAAAGCTCTAATGATGAACATGCCTTGCATGCTTTGCCTTACTATGATATTGATGCTTTGATACATGCTATGCTTGTTATGCTATACTTAATTGCTTTATGCTTCATTATATCTTGCCTAATGAATCTTTGAGCGTAAGAAGAAGCTCTTGGTCCCACCATCCGAGCATCATCATCCAAGTCCCATGGTGTTTGCGCCTCATTTCTTAGTTCCCTCATGCTTATTGCTATCACCCTCCTGTATGCATTTTACTATATGTTACATACGCTACTAGATTATATCAAGGATCTTGTGACTTTGGTAAACCTAGAATTTGAGTTCCCCTTCATCAAAAATAATGATAATTTCAGAGGAATCTTAGTCACACGGATAGGCCGTTGAGCCATCCAGGATTGGGGACAATGGTTCCCTTTTGTGAATTGGTGCGCGGATAAATGGGCTTCGACTTAGTATCAGTTCATGAGATCGGTTTCTTGACTCAGTCTTGGTAGCTTAGTAATATTATCCTTGGTTATTTTATATTTTTAATTTATTTTAATTTTCCTTTAAACCCAGTATACATTCATATAGGACTTTGAAACAATAGTGGAAAATCATTCTGATAAGCTGATTTTGAGAGTCAAATGATCTTAATTTTCAAGATATGAGATATTCATTACCGAATTGAGTCTTCAGTTCATCATGTTGCCGTTTTCGGCTGTTTTCATGAAAACTCCTTTGTTTGGATTTCTATCCTCTTATTTCATTCCTTTTCCTTTGATCCACCTTGGCTGCAGCACGTCCACATTGGCTGGTAATTATTCTCCAATGGTGAAACCTACAGGTTTGTGACCTGGGGTACTTCCACCGTGTTGGAAGTTGATCATCTTCTTTTATCTCCTTCGTGCCCGCGTGCACACTCTCTCCTTTATCCTAACAATTGTTGATTTCATTAAACCTCCTGAGATCGCTTCATCTCGAGCTTTGGATTCAATTCCTATCAAGTGATGTTGATTGCGTGTCCCATCACACCTTGGCGTCTACTTTTTAATTCACTCTCACTTCTTTCCATTACATTTCATTCCTATTCGTTCCATTCCATTCTATGTCACTCCCTTGCATAGCAGACGCCAAGGCGGGGTAGCTGTAGACACGCTAAAATTGACATTACTTTGAGTATATCTCCTATCACACTGCGATGCCTAATTTGACCCACAAATTGACTTATTCGAGTGGTTTTCCCCATTTTTCTTGAGTATTCAGCTTTCTTCAGGTTTTTCGAAAACTTTTCTTGAACGCGTCCGGCCCCTTGGATGCGTTTTAAATGGGCGACCGACAGAGTGTACACTATTTCTTTTTCCATTTTTTATAATTACCAAATTCCCAAAAATTCTGAAAACGCGTCTCTCCAGATGGACATGATTTTATTTTTTAATTTTGGTCATTTCCATAATATCAAGAGTAGGCGTCTTTCCATCAGGATGCGATTTCCAAATAATTTTTGAAATTCAGGAATACGCGTATGTTTTCAGGACGCTATTTCTTCTTTTAATTACCGAATTATTGAAATTCCATAATACGTGTCTGTACGTGTGGACGCGATTTCCCTATCAATTTTTGGTAATATATGAATTTCCTAAATAATTTAAGAAAACGCATCCATTCATCTCGTCGCTTTTTCATGAACGTGTCTAGGCGAGAAGACGCGTTTATTCCTTGCCTCAATTTGATATTTTAAATCCATCCAAAATTCATGAAATTGTTAATTCACGTTCGGGACCCCAGACGCAATTTCGTTATTAATTTTGAAAATTTCTAATTTGGCTTGGAATGAGCAACTCTCTAGGTGGACGCCCATTCAATGGGCAATCACATGGTCTGACGCCATTTCTCTGTAACCGTCCAAACTCGCCGGTAGCTCCTTCCTTCCTCGTTTTACGGTCCACCTCAACTAGGTAAGGTTCTCTGGATGGCTTTCCAAGATGGGAAGGACTCTTCCAATGTTGATCTCATTCCATAATCGATTATCCTACTTGTTCTCGGATTAAAACCCACGATCTCTCTATAAATAGCCCCTGCGGCTCTTGCTCATTAAGGGGTCGATTGTCAATAACAGGGGGAGGTGCTGTCTGACTATTGGCTGAAGGAGGGAGCTCTCTGCGCACAAAGCTTCATCCGTCTGAGTCTTCCTCCTGAACGCTCATCAAAGCCAAAGGAGAAACATTCACAGGCTCCCCTTTATTTCTCCTCTTTTCCTTGTTGCTTTTTCTTTATTTGCATTAACTGCATGCATGCATCATATTCTTGTTAATCTTCTTTTCTCAACTGCGTTGAGACCTCCCACAGTGTAACACTTGCACGCACACTCTTACATCATCATTCATTATATCTCCCACCCTTTGCATAAGGGGTTAAAGGGGCAACACCCCAATAGGTGTGTAATTCTTCATGCTATTGATGTTCATATTTATATCTAGATTTGATACTGCACTCATTTGGTTCTAATTCTATATTCTTTTGTTAGTGTTATTTAATGTTTTACAAGGGTAATCTCAAAGGAAGACTCTCTCCATCGGCCGACCGATAGGAAGAGAAGGAAGTTGACTCACATCTCCCTCACGCTTTAAGGTATTTCACGATCCCTCCTCTTTTCATTGATTATATATTTTGAGGCCCTCGCGTCCTCTGGCGATCACCCTCCTCATGGCATCCTTCGCATGCTCCCCTTTCCTTTTCCAACATTCCTCTTAGCATCATCCCTTAGCTTACTGATGGGGGCATCCCTTGCCCCTCCACATTTTTATGGGCTCTGATTGTTCGTCGGCAAGCGCCATTGTGTTAGTCATATGTTTCTGAGTCTAGTCATGTAATTTTCATATTTTCTTTGAGTCATAAACTATGTAATTTCCCCTTTATTTGAGTCATGTACCTAGGTTAGTGAGTCATTTTCCTAAGTTAGTTGTCATATGGTTGGTTTGATAGGCTAATGGGCCCAACTAATGGGCTAGGCCCAGGGGCGCCCCTCCCTTGGACTGTTTGGTCATTAGTTAGTTTGTTAGGGTCACTATGGTCATATGAAAAGTATGGAGTCTATAAATAGGTCCCCACTCCTCTCACATGTAACAACCTTTTATGATCAATTTAAATCAAGTGAGTTCTAGTGTCTTATTGGAGTGGATTCTCCAAACTTCTCTCTCTCTCTCTCTAAGGGGTGGATTCCCCTCTCCTCTCTCTTCTCTCTCTCTTCTCTCTCTCTCTAAGGAGAAGGGCGCCCCCTACTCTCTCTCTTCCCCTCCCAACCACCTCCACCCTCCCACCTACCTCCATTAAATCCTCTACAACTTCTCACAAGCCATCATTACTTCCCCTAGTCCCAAGAGACCCTCCACCAATCCACACCCCACCCTCCAACCCCCGACTACCCATCCCCTTCCCCAAGCAGCCCTCCACCTTCCCAAGACACCTCTTCCCATCCCCAAGACCACCATTGATCACCCCACATTAAAGGAAATTCAAACTCACATTCCCTCCACCCACTTGTGCCCCCCTCACCTTCCCCCTTCTCCATCCAAGCCCAAATTCGCAGCTCCTCTCTCAACAACTGCAAACACCCCATTCCAGACCCCATTCTCCCTCTCCCACACCTTAGAACACCCCCTCCCCGGCCCCATCACAACTAGGGGTCACTCCCACACCTAATCACCCCATTTCCCCTTCCATATACCCCATTTTCCCCCATCATCATCAACCTGCAGTTCACTATTTGGAGGCAGCAAAGAAGCTGTTGGTTGTAGAGGCTGTCCCATCATCCCCTCATCGAACCTGGTGGCAAGTCCCATATTTATGGAAAGATCATCAAGTCACCTTCGCTGCCGTGGTGGTTTCGTCGTCGTCCGAGCACCGTGCTGCCCGGGAGAGCACTTCTTCCTCGACTGTGCAAGATTTCTCAGGCAGAGGACAAGAACCTGAGTGGAAGCTCTTCCACGGCAATTCTAGCGTGAATCTGGGGAAGAGTTCTTCTACAAACATCTTCGTCGACTTGTCGACTTTTAGGATCAAGAAGCAGAACTCCGATTGGTGTCCGGAATCAAAAGTTATCAATTTCTTTCTCATGGTGCCTGGTTCTATTTCTTGTCAGTCTGCTCCGACCTCCCCTTCTTGTTCGAATTCTACAGGTCCACTCCGACATCATCTGGCGTTCCCGTTACTTGCGTTTCGAAGAGCACTCGACAACGAATCCATTGGTAGTAGCTACGTTTGAATTGGAGCTTCAGAGCGCCCGTGGCACCATCGTCTTCCAGCTGCTGAAGTACTGTGACAGTCTGGACCAGCGACCTGAGCTCCTGTTCGTGTCTTTGCCCCGACCAGCGCCGACGATCAGGAAAATCAGTAAAATTCTGGCTTCATCTTGATCAAATCACGAAGAATTTCCCACTGGTTTCATCCTCAAAAAAAATCCGGAGTGATCACAGCGTCCAGATAAGAAAGTGTTTGTCCAGAAGCGCAGAGTGTGGCAGATTCGGCACCGACTTCCGTTCTTTGCGTTTAGCTCGGTTTTTCCCCACCCCGCTTGGCCGGCTGATGGCCCCTCCCTGTGTGGAGGTAGTATTGGTTGTAATCTCATAATCCCCACCCCGAGATCCCCCCCCCTTGCATGGGGAGTAGTTCATATAATTATTAAGTCGCAGGTTTGAAGCATCATCGACGCGGCGTGCGGGTGCGTGCCCACGCCTCCCCGCTCGACATCATCTCCTGCCGGGATCGGCGTATTCACGCTGATCAGGTGAGCTCCTGAACACATTTCATTGCTGAGATTTAATTACTTAGTTTAGTATTACTTTTAGTTACTCCGTCAGTGGTGAGAGAGTGTCCGGTCTCAAATTGCCATCAAATTGAGTGACCACCGCGGGGCCGAGTTGTGAGAGCGACCACTTAACCCACGCCCTTGGCGTACCGGCTGCCCATGAATTGGGCATCCCTGGCCTATTTGGGGTCCTCCATAAGCTAGCCAACCATTGGAGTATCAAGGTCCCGACTCGGACCCTCTCCGTCATCGCTAAGTCACCTACGGGCACTAGTGTGTGCTTCGCGTTCGTGTTCACTAATGTGAGTCTGCTGCTCAATTTGATTGCTTGCAATATAGGTCCATAAGTGGTCTCACATCAAGTGGTATCAGAGCAAGTTCTCAACTTGCCTCTATCAAGTTGGTCCTAGGACGCGCATATGCATTTAGAGTCTTCCAGTGCATCACTCTTGTCCACTAGTATGGCCACCTCATACCGACCTTACCAATCGGCCCTCTCCATAAGTCCAAACCACCAAGGGATGCCTACCACTAACACACATAACCTCCCTGGCCATGTCAACTACCTCATGAAGGCCTTGACCTATGCCAATGAGCGGCTTGATAACATATCGAGTCGACTCAACCAACTTGGAGAAAGTGGGCCCGCCCCAAGGACGGACGATAGAAGGACATGTCCCCCACCTCCCACTTTTGATGGAACTCATCTTAATGACTATTTAGATTGGGAGGCATTAATGGATCATTACTTTGAGAGGAATCCCATGTCTGAGGATAGGAAGGTTCGATGTGCCAAAATGCAACTAACCCAAAGGGCTCAAACTCATTGGTTAAAAATTGAAGGCTTAAGGATAACTAGAAGGGAAGCTCCCCTCACCACATGGGAGGACATGAAGGATCAACTTAGGGCTAGATATGTTTTCCCCTCCTACCCGGATCACCAAAGCCCAAGGAGCATTTCAACCCCACCATCCCCACCTGACCAACCCAAGACTCCAACTCCCCAATGCCCCACAATGCAACCAAAACCCCATTCCACAACCCACATTACCCAAGCCCCTTTGACCACCCCTCACCTCTCCCCTTCTCAAAAGGGAAAGAGCCCAATGGAGATAGAAGTGAGTGAAATAACCTCGGGTAAGTGTGAGCCGGAATGTTATAGGTGCCACCAATTGGGGCACATCGCCGGGCAATGCCCCACAAGGAAGCATTTGCCCATGTCCCTAGTGGTTGAAACATCTCCCACCCCGGCCACCATTACCCCTCCATCGTTCCCCAACAAGGACACTCCTCCCAAGAACAATCTTTCCAAAACCCCTCAACCCACCCATCTTCCTCTTCCTACCCCAACCCAACCACAACCTAGACCTCTACTACTTCCCTTACCAATCCCAACCCAAGCCCATGCTTGTTCACCACCTCCGGTGCACCATGCTCCGGCTATCACCAATTCCCCCGCATTAGACCTACCCAACCCATTATCATTAGGAGTTGAAACCCACACACCCATCCACATGGAAATGGATGCTAGTCCCGATCAACAACCTACCATAAAGGAAATCCAAGAACCTCCACTTCCACCCACCTCTCCTAGTCCGGATCCTCAAGAGCCACACACCTTCAGCGTGAATGAGTACATACTCCAATGGCTCAAGCAAGGCCCCACCATCTTTAGTTCACCCCCACACCTCTCACCCATGAGACATCAATCCCAAATTGTGGCCCTCCCCTCCTTTCACACCACGATCCAATCCTACTACGAGGTAGAGGGTTGGGATGATCTCCTTAAGGGTTTAGAATGGCAACTAAAGTTGACTTACTTATTGACCTTAGGAACGGCCCACCCAAGAAGCCTTAGTCTCATCCACCCATGTGATGGTTCTATCACATCGGTCTTCACCATTGGTTGCTACACTAGTGACCTCCTTCTCATTCTCCCTATGGATGAAGAACCCATCATAGTCCACTCCACTTCCATTAAGATCCCAAGTACCTTGATCGACTGGCCCACTAACAACCTTGGTCCAATTACCTTGAGGGAGGATGACCCACCGTGCGTAGACCATGTGGACATAGAGTTTCTTCCTCTAGGAAGCCCAGTCCATGACCCCTTTGATCCCTTCCAATGGGAGCCTAGTTACCCATGTGACCCACCCACCTTACCCACAACTCACCTTTCCCTACCCCAACCAACCATGTGGGACCAAGTTCACCTCTTCCAAGACTCGGGCCACACAAAGGGAACCATCGCCGTAGGCAACATATGCCTAGGAAGCAAGGAAGAGCCCCACTCCATAATGCCCACCTTCCTAGATCCTTTCGACCCTTTCACATGGAAGCTCAAAGGCCACCCCACACCCATGCACATGGAGGTCATCTCTAGGATAGGAGTGCAGAAGTCTTGGCACAACCCACCACTTGGCATGAATAGAAAGTCGGGTCCATTTATTCATATCACCCACATGTCAAGTAGGAAGCATGAATAGTCTATATTCGGATATAATGGCCCTCCTTCATTCATCATGAGTCTTAAGCATGATAGGTGCATTCTTGGATATCCGGGTCCCCCGACATTTGTCACCCCCATGCATGACCGAATCACCTACGGATGCCCCAGCCCTCCAACCTTTGTTGGGAAGTCCATGCATTATAGGGCCACATTTGATTGCCCTGGCCCACCAAGGCTCATCAATATCCATATGACATCATGGCATTATAGGTCCATCTATGGATGTCCTGGTCCACATTTATCCAAACACATTTTTACACACCCACCACATCATTGTGCATGGCATAGGCATCTAAGCAAGTATCAAGCAACAAGCGGTGAGATTCACAAGAAGCGGGTAAAAACTCGTGAGTGCCACTTGAAATTCCAAGTTGGCAACTTGGCGATGATGACTTTGGAGTGGCTCTATCCTAGGGTCACCTCCAATTTGAGGGCACGAGGACTTGGACCTTGCCAAGTTCCGAGTGGCTTTGGCAACCCGGCTTATGGGTTGGACTTACCTATGGGTTTTGGGATTCACCCCACTTCCCACGTGGCGGATCCAGCACCCTCTAAGGGCACCGCGGTGGATCCTAGTGAGTACCTTGAGCTTACACTTATTCTTGCGAGAGACACCCTCGGAGTGCCACCACAAATTAGCCTGAGAGCCCGACGTGAGCACACAGCGGCAGTACTAGGCAAGCAAGATCTCATCGCCAACATGAGAGTGTGTCCGAGCCACTTTGAAAAGCTGAAGCGCCATTACCCAGCTATGGACGCGGGTTGAGTTTGGAGATCATGGTTCGCCCGAAGCTGCATTTTGGTGTACTACTTCCCTGGTGGACCCATACTCGACGGGGTCGAGTTTTCCCCACCCCGGGTGTATGATGGGGGCATCCCTTGCCCCTCCACATTTTTATGGGCTCTGATTGTTCGTCGGCAAGCGCCATTGTGTTAGTCATGTGTTTCTGAGTCTAGTCATGTAATTTTCATATTTTCTTTGAGTCATAAACTATGTAATTTTCCCTTTGTTTGAGTCATGTACCTAGGTTAGTGAGTCATTTTCCTAAGTTAGTTGTCATATGGTTGGTTTGATAGGCTAATGGGCCCAACTAATGGGCTAGGCCCAGGGGCGCCCCTCCCTTGGACTGTTTGGTCATTAGTTAGTTTGTTAGGGTCACTATGGTCATATGAAAAGTATGGAGTCTATAAATATTCCCCCACTCCTCTCACATGTAATAACCTTTTATGATCAATTTAAATCAAGTGAGTTCTAGTGTCTTATTGGAGTGGATTCTCCAAACTTCTCTCTCTCTCTCTAAGGGGTGGATTCCCCTCTCCTCTCTCTTCTCTCTCTCTCTAAGGAGAAGGGCGCCCCCTACTCTCTCTCTTCCCCTCCCAACCACCTCCACCCTCCCACCTACCTCCATTAAATCCTCTACAACTTCCCACAAGCCATCATTACTTCCCCTAGTCCCAAGAGACCCTCCACCAATCCACACCCCACCCTCCAACCCCCAACTACCCATCCCCTTCCCCAAGCAGCCCTCCACCTTCCCAAGGCACCTCTTCCCATCCCCAAGACCACCATTGATCACCCCACATTAAAGAAAATTCAAACTCACATTCCCTCCACCCACTTGTGCCCCCCTCACCTTCCCCCTTCTCCCTCCAACCCCAAATTCGCAGCTCCTCTCTCACCAACTGCAAACACCCCATTCCAGACCCCATTCTCCCTCTTACACACCTTAGAACACCCCCTCCCCGGCCCCCTCACAACTAGGGGTCACTCCCACACCTATTCACCCCATTTCCCCTTCCATATACCCCATTTCCCCCCATCATCATCAACCTGCAGTTCACTATTTGGAGGTAGCAAAGAAGCTATTGGTTGCAGAGGCTGTCCCATCGTCCCCTCATCGAACCTGGTAGCAAGTCCCATATTTCTGGAAAGATCGTCAAGTCGCCTTCGCAGCCGTGGTGGTTTCATCGTCGTCCGAGCACCGTGCTGCCCGGGAGAGCACTTCTTCCTTGACTGCGCAAGATTTCTCAGGTAGAGGACCAGAACCTGAGTGGAAGCTCTTCCACGGCAATTCTAGCATGAATCTGGGTGAGAGTTCTTCTACAAACATCTTCCTCAACTTGTCAAATTCCAGGATCAAGAAGCAGAACTCTGATTGGCATCCGGAATCAAGAGTTATCAATTTCTTTCTCCTGATGCCTGGTTCTGTTTCTTGTCAGTCTGCTCCGACCTCCCCTCCTTGTTTGAGTTCTACCGGTCCACTCTGACATCATCTGGCATCCCCGTTGCTTGCGTTTCGAAGAGGACTCGACAATGAAACCATCGGTACCAGCTACGTCTGAATTGGAGCTATAGAGCGCCCGTGGAACCATTGTCTTCCAGCTGCTGAAGTACTGTGACAGTCTGGACCAGCGACCTGAGCTCTTGTTCGTGTCTCTGCCCCGACCAGCGCTGGCGATCATAGAAATCAGTAAAATTCTGGCTTCATCCTGATCTAATCACGAAGAATTTCCCACTGGTTTCATCCTCAACAAAAATCCAGAGTGATCACAGCGTCCAGATAAGCAAGTGTCTGTCCAGAAGCGCAAAGGGTGGCAGATTCGGCACCAACTTCCGTTCTTTGCGTTTAGCTCGGTTTTTCCCCACCCCGCTTGGCCGGCTGAAGGCCCCTCCCTGTGTGGAGGTAGTATTGGTTGTAATCTCATAATCCCCATCCCGAGATCCCCCCCTTGCATGGGGTGTAGTTCATGTAATTATTAAGTCGCAGGTTTGAAGCATCATCGACGCGGCGTGCGGGTGCGTGCCCACGCCTCCCCGCTCGACATCGTCTCCAGCCGGGATCGGCGTATTCACGCTGATCAGGTGAGCTCCTAAACATATTTCATTGCTGAGATTTAATTGCTTAGTTTAGTATTACTTTTAGTTGCTCCGTCAGCGGTGAGAGAGTGTCCGGTCTCAAATTGCCATCAAATTGAGTGACCACCGTGGGACGAGTTGTGAGAGCGACCACTTAACCCACGCCCTTGGCGTACCGGCTGCCCGTGAATTGGGCATCCCTGGCCCATTTGGGGTCCTCCATAAGCTAGCCAACCATTGGAGTATCATGGTCCCGACTCGGACCCTCTCCGTCATCGCTAAGTCGCCTACGGGCACTAGTGTGTGCTTCGCGATCGTGTTCAAGTCCGCTGCTCAATTTGATTGCTTGCAATATAGGTCCATAGGTGGTCTCACATCACTTACTTATTTATTTCTAAGTGGATTTTTAAATAGATCTACTTGAAGATCGGAATGAAATGACACTACTTCATCCGGAAGCCCTCACGTGGATGCCCTATCCGGCACCCCCAAGCTCCCGAACTGGTGCCCACAAGTGTTGTCAATTCATTGAGCGACGCCCATTGCGCTTGTGTTGTCGATTCAAGATAGGTGTCGGTTCATGCACCTAGCCACCGTTTCATCCACCTGTACCCCTATATAAAGGATTGTTCTGTAAGAAGAGAAAAAAGACCTTTGGAGATTCTTCTAAGGCTTCGACAACAACAGAGAGAGCTTGGGTCTTAGGAGTACATTCCTTCCTAGTAGCAGTAAGAAAAGGGGGAGAGCAGGAGCGATTTATGTAAGTGAGGGTCATCCTAGATTATGGTCATGAAGCTCTGCTATGTAGCTGCTTTTCTTTTTTACTGATATTTAAAAGTTTGTACAAGATTTGAAGCAGTCAAACATCTATCTTTGTGTCATTGGTTTTTGCTATCGTGATTTATTTCCTTACTCCCAGTACCATTTTTGAAGCCATTTTTTTTGTCTACCTCCCTACCCTCCGCTTGCGCTCTATTGGTTGGTTGATCACTCACGATGGTCGGATCCATCCGAAGGAAATGCTAATGCATTGAAAGGAAAAGAGGAGCTTCCATTGAAGGAACGATTGCCTGGAGTTTGTCTTGAGTCATGGGCTTGATCCCAGAGCGATGATCATCTGAAAGCATCCATATGGTTTTTTGTCGGTTATGCCGCTCCTCTCCACCATGTGTTGAGCCCCCTTTTCTTTCTCTTTCCTCCTTGTTGTCTCTCACAGGAAGTAAAGTCTCAAATCTAGAGGCTAGAAGCGATTTGCATCGCCAACAAATTGGCCCATGGGCCTATAGACTATCGTCATATTGTGACCCTTGTGTAGAGCTCTGGATCTATCTGCTCTGATCCCCACCCCGGTTTAAACCAAGTTTTGCAATTTCCTACGTAATGGGTGTTGGGTTCGATGCAAGTATTCAGAGGGGGGGGGGGGTGAATGAATATAACCCTATAAAAATTTCGCCCAAATAAAACTTATGCTCACAAGACAGATTTAGACAATCTGAAGATCTAATTGAATTCTCTTATAAGCCACTAAGCAGAAAAGTATGGAATCTCAATATCACACTTAGGCATATAATGGGCACAGTTCGCTTAACTAGACAAACTTGAAGTCTAATGAGCGATGGCAGAAATAAACAAACACTCAGTGTGCAATCAACCTAAGATTTCGCTCACTTGATAACTGGAATGCTAACAAGACAAATTAGAACACTCATCTACTGAACCTATAAGCAAACACATGGAGCGCCCCTATGCATTCATCTAGCGGAAGCAAACAGATAGAAACATCAAACCACTGCACAGAGGATTTTAGGTGGTTCGGTCCAGCAGACCTACATCCACCCCACACTCAACCCGAGTGCAGCTTCCTGCTGACTCACAGCTTGAACAGCTGGGCATCACAGCTTGCCATACATCAGCTGGGCCTCATAGCTTGCCATCCGCTGAGCATCACAGCTTACTTCCGCTGGGCAATACAGCTTAGCCATCACTGACTCACAGCTTGAACCCGCTGGGGATTACAGCTTAACCAGTCCGAGACCAAGTCTCGCCAGCTGAGGATTACAGCTTTACCTGTCCAGTGGAGACCTCCACTGCATCCGCTGACTAACAGCTTGAAGAAGGGATAAAATGGAAAACGAAAACAGACCAAGACAGCAATCGGAAAGCTGTAAATGAAATACACAATATAGCTCTCAATAGAGCAGACTGGCCTAGATTTGATCCACGGTCCAGTAAACAAATCTTCAGACTTCACTCTTCTTCTCTCGATCTCACTTTCTCTATCTTCTGCTCTTCTTCTCTTTCTCTTCTCTTCTCTTCTTCTTTCACTTCTGCTCTCTTTACTCTTCTTCTGCTCTCTTCTTTCTTCTTCTGCTCTCTTCACTCTTCTTCTGCTCTCTTCAGCTGGATCGAAGTCTCTGCACTTCTACCTTTTCTTTCACTCTCTGCTCTTCTCTTCTTTTCTCTTCTCTATCTGGATCGTGGCTCTCTGTATGGACTTCACCTCTCGCCAATTCGATCTGCCTCCTTCAGACAACGGAGACTACCCTTTATAGCAGCTCGAGCAGGGGCAGCACTGGGCGCGTGTGACCTCCACATTTCCCGCCCAATCGACTCTGCCATGTGTCAGCATCTCAGCTCCTTGGATCACGTGCCAGACACCTGCAAGACAAATGAGGAGTTCAGTCGATTAACAAAATCAACTGAAGATAGTGTATAGACTTTATAACTCATACTGTAAAGTTCAGTCGATTAACAAAATCAACTGAAGATAGTGTATAGACTTTATAACTCATACTGTAAAATGCAGTGTATAGACATGTGAAAGCGCATGCATTGTACAGACTTAGTGAAAGGGAATGCATGTAATACAATTCTTTTAAATACCCAGAGACTAGTGCGTTCTCGCACGGGAGCATATGAAGTCTCAGGGGAGCATCTATGGCCTCTGGACAGCATCACCAGCGTCAGGGGAGCATGTGGAGCACATGCTGTCTCTGGGGAGCAATCGCTGCTCCAGGGGAGCATCCTCAAAGTTAGGGAAGCATTAGCAATCACTGGAGGGCATACTCGGTCCCAGGAGAGCATCCGGGGGGACAGGCGAGCATGCACGTCTGTCGTACAGACTCTACCAATGTATAGACTTGGTGGATAGTGATGCATAGCCAAACGGATGTACAGACTTCACTGTGAATGCATGAACAGTGAATGAGTGTATAGACTTGATCAAGAGAGACGCTGGCCAATCGGAGCATTAACAGTCACTGGAGAGCATACTCGGTCCCGGGAGAGCATCCGGAGGGACAGGCGAGCATGCGCGTCTGATGTACAGACTTGTGAAAGACTTGAATGCACGACCGATGGATGCAATGTACAGAATTTGCAAGATGTGTAGACTTTGCCAAAGAGCTGGACGATGTACAGACTTGAAACAAGGCGAAGTCTGTACAGACTTGAAGATTCACAGTGTGTAGACTTTGGCAAGGTAACGTCGGTAAAGCTCCCAATGTACAGACTTCAGTTGAAGCCAACCGAAGAGTGTATAGACTTGTGAGATGCATAGACCACAGCGATGTGTGGACTTCACCAAGACACTGCATGAACAGTCCGATGTATGGACTTGGCAAGCCTAAGACGTTGAATGAGACGGTGGGGTCTGTATAGACTTTGCTCAAAGCCTTAGACGCTAACAGAGACGGACGTTGTGCAGACTTGCTGTGCCGTGCAAGAACAGTGCAATGTATAGAGTTCATGTGCTGTGCAAACGGATGTATAGACTTGTGCTAAGCAAGCTACAGTGCCGATGTGTAGACTTGGCCAATGTTCAGACTTGATGGTGTGCTGTGTAAACATGCTAAGATGCAATGTATAGACTTATGCGAGCATGCTGCAGCCATTGTACACACTCACAGCGTTGACGCTGCATGAGACACTAAATCAGATGGACAGTGTGAGGGAGTCGACCCATCGAGGATATCAAACATGGCACACTCATGCAATCTCCACAGACTAAATCAGATATAACACACTCAAGCATTCAAATCAACATGCCATCATCAAAACAAAACATAATATCATAATGCACTCACTGTGTTGCAATCATCAAAACAAAACAGCATTGCTATTATCAAATCAACATAGCACATGCTTGTGCCTAAGGGGCACAACATTCTCCCCCTTTTTGATGATGGCAACACACTGTGACAGTGAGTCACACACAAAATTTTCTCCCCCTTTGACATAATCAAAAAGAGAAAAAATAGTATAAACAAGAGTGCAAAGTACATTATGCATGCAAATTCCTCTAGAGCAGTAAACTCCCCCTGAAGATATGACTCCCCCTGAACTGGTTCTCCCCCTTAATAATTGCTCCCCCTTTGAGAAGGAATATGAACAGATAGGTAAAGGTAGAGAAGGTAGGAGGGTCAATAGACAACAGTTAAATCATTGGTTCAGAAAATAAGCCTGATTATAAACAGTAGTTAAAGTATAAGAATCAGCAACATACAATTTTGATAAAAATTCAGGTTTAACAGTGATAAATCTAGAGTAAAACACCTGACCCTTGAAAAAGAGTTTATAGACTCCGTTTATAGCAATGAATCTAGGGCACATGGTATTAATAGATAAGTCTGAAATAATACCCTTTTGTGATTAAACATGGAATTTCAGGAAAGACAACTTGAATATGTATTGAGAAAAACAATTTTCACTCATTGACTTTTGATTTCAAAGGGTTACAGCAGTTTGTTTTTCAATTTTTTTTAATTTTTCTGAACCTAAACTAAGTGAATAGACCTGTGGCATTTATGCTGTTGACATTAGGTGTACACCTTGATTAGAGGCAGGTACTCCCAGTTACTAGGCATAAACTACAAGATCTACTTCAGGTCAAGGCCTACAAGGAACAATCTTCACCTTTGACATTAAGGGCACACCTTGATCAGAGGCCAGTACCCCCAATTACTTGGTGAGGACTCCCCCTATAGATTCGACCCTATGAACAGAGTTAGCTTGAAGCACTTCATGACATGTGAATTTTCCTGCTTCATTGGAGGAGTTCACAGTTTCTCAGTGCAATCAGCCATTGCTCTGTCACAATGTTCAATTCTTTACTTGAAGATCTTATTTACTGCTGCCCTTATTTCTTTTAGAGTGATTGTTTAAAAAATCATTACATACTCTTATTCACCTGTTCTAGACATTTCCAGTTCAACACATTTAGGCATTACAAAAAACTTTTTCTATTTTAGCCATGAGACAAAGATTAAGAGCTATAAAAGTTTTCGTTGATCTCAAATTTTGAAGTGCAGACACTTAACTCTCCAATTTATAAAGGTTAAACCTTTAGTTCTTTTCAATTTGTAAGAGTGATTCTTATAAAAGAATAATTGAAATAATCACAACTCAATGTACTAAATCAGAAACAGAACTGTTGTTCAGTGAAGGTTAGGGAAATGA
Organism: Amorphophallus konjac; assembly: GCA_022559845.1. Taxonomy (NCBI): domain Eukaryota; kingdom Viridiplantae; phylum Streptophyta; class Magnoliopsida; order Alismatales; family Araceae; genus Amorphophallus; species Amorphophallus konjac. Next base: position 160,581,663 of record CM040121.1, read on the forward strand.
TAGCAATAGGCATTGAGTTCCAGGAGCATTTGATGTCAAAGGATATGAAAGAACTAAATGGGGACAGTGAGAAGTAGCAAGGATTCAATGAATTGACCAGAAAAACTCTCAGCTCCCCCTGACATCATGATGCAAGGATTATGCTATGCAACACACTGTTCTACATGCAGACTATGCACCAAGGATACATGAGGTAAGTATGCAATCAATTCAGGTTTATGCATCCAAGTCATGAACATTTTTATCCTTTTTCAGATTTTTCAAAATATGATGCAATGCACTGTTCTACATGAAGACTGGACCCATGGTACTAGGCGGAGAGCCTGGTCTCAAAGACCATCTCACACATGGTAGGAACCTCCGGGCAGATTTCCTTGCCTTTTAGTAACTTACCATTTGATATACCAGGGTTAACAAGGATAATGCAACATAAAGCAGTCCTACATGCATTGAACAGCATCAATGACAGTCATGCAAATGATGTATGCAGACATAAGACACATGCATTGACTGTATACACTAAGTGAATCATTCACAATCAGCAAGTTATGCATTTAACAACAAGCATGCAATGCATTAACATAAAACACATGCATTGATACAAAGTCTATATAGTACATCAACTGAATACACTAAAGAAGCATTCAAATTCAGTTCAACATATAGCAAGAGAAGAGCATCAAATATATGCAGAGTAAAACTCAGTAGCTGAGTCTGGAATGCAGACTGATCAGCTAGACATGAAGAGATCATCAAAATTCAGACAAGCAGATCAACATGAAGTTCACATTTTTTCATACTCACAAATTCAGATGATGAATTTTAAAGCAAAGTTCATAACTGACCTGATAAGTTCAATCATGGGGTTTTCATTCTTGAGTGCCTTGGTTAACCCCTCTTATTCATTTCCAAGGCACACCTGCAACAACTGGATTATTTTGATCCTGCAGGAACCCAAGAAGTCTTGGGTCCTGAATTAACCCTCACAGGTGTTCTGAATGGTTTCTTAACAGAACTATCATCATAGCCCATCAACTTATGGCTGGACAAGGAATAACCAAATTGACCAGACTTACCATGATAACGAACAGAATTTAAGTTCCTTTTATGCACCTTATTGTAAGCATTAAGTTCATGTGCATGAACATTAAAATTTCTGTTATATGCATGGGCATGAGATTGGTGCAAGTGAACATGATTGGTTCTGTTATTCACATGGAAATTTTTCTTTTCATAACCAGCCAGCCAACAGTTACCAGCTCTGTGGCCTGGCTTTCCACAGTTGAAGCATGCAGAGTTTTTCTTTTTATCAATTGAATTATTTCTAACAGAATCATAGAAAGCAGGGAATTTTACAAATTTAGAATTCAATCTATTTCCTTAAGCATGCCAGCAATTTTCAACCATGTGGCCCAATTTGTCACAATGAGAACATTGAGTGTTCTTTTCATGAGATGCATAATTTTTGACATGGAACAGTTTATCATGCATTTTAACAGCAGATAGATCATCTAATTTCATTTGTCCACAATCATGCATGAGATGACATATTTTATGATAGTAAAAGCATTGAGTTCTTTTGGTTTGAACAGAAGAAGGTTTCTTCATAGAAGACTTCCTAACATGAATTCTATCATATTTCAAATCATCCTTTCTCATGACAAAACAAACATCCATTTCATGGCCAGATTCACCACAGTAATAGCATTTAACATTTTTGACACCAGATTTGTTGGCCTGAACTTTATTAGCATGCGGATTATTATCATTCTTTTTCAAAACTTTTCTTTTCTCCTTCATTTTCTTATTTTCCTGATTATCATGCACACTTAAAGAAAAAGCTGAAGTGCTAGCTAACTCAGAGCTACTCACAAAAGTTGTGTGCTGTCTTTTTCTCACTTCCTGTTTACTGCCTTCATGAGAGACTTTCTTCTTAGTGACATCCTTTGGATTTTCTTTGTTCTTAAATGACTCAGATAGAGAATTGTTCAATTCAGTGATTTCATCTTTGAGAGAGGAAATGAGTATTTCAGAATCGGTGATTTTTTCATTAAGTAAGACATTAATGGCTTTGTAGCTATCAATCTCTTCTATTAATGTACTCACTCTCTCACATTCATTTTCACCTGAACTCTTCCCTTTTTCCAGCATTAAAAGTCTCTCAGACATAGCAGAATTAAGCAGCTTCAGTTCTTCATTCTCCTTTCTAGTTTGTTCATTCTGAACTAGTTCATTAGTTAAGATTTGATCATTTCCTAATGAGTTCAGCTTATTTTCTAGTTCAGAAATCTTGTCTGTGAGTTCCTAATTTTTATTTTCCAAAACAGAGATTTGTTCCTTACTCACATTCAGATTAGCTAAGCACATATCATGAGATGTTTTCAGTTCTTGACATTTTTCACAATGAGCATCCGAATTAGTCTGATCACATTTCTTTTTCAACTTTCTATTTTCAGATCTCAAATATTTACATCTCTTAGAAAGTTCATCGTACATATCCCATAATTCATCAATTGAAATCTCTTCGGATTCAGATTCAGAATTTACTTGGGATGAGGAATCTTCATTATCCTGGTTGGCCATCAAACAGTTATCATTCTGTTGGTTATGCGCAGAGATAACTTTATCATATATCTCTTTTCCAGAATTGCACCTAAGAGCAAAAGAATATACATCAGTATTAACAGTAACTCTTAAGATATTAAGAATTATGACATTATCACGGTTCTTAAAGGTGTCCTCACTAGACCACTTGGTCTGATCTTTGGGTAATCGATGTGGGCCTTTGGATAGCAAACTCCATAGTTTGGGATCAATGGAATCTACGTACACAGCTATGCCTCCTAGCCAACTTTCAAAGTTAGAACCATCATAAATCGGAGGTCGATCCATTAGAACAAATGGCAAACAATTTCAGCAAAGTAAAACAAATGACAGGAAATGCAGCAAAATCAAATAAGCAAAGTAAAGCACTAAGATAGTGAAACAAAACAACGAGCATAAGAGATCCACTCTGAAATGCACCAAAACTAGCAGGATCCTCTGCAGATTGTTAGATCTGATAGATCAGAGACCCGCTCTGATACCAAGTGTTGGGTTCGGTGCAAGTATTCAGAGGGGGGGGTGAATGAATATAACCCTATAAAAATTTCACCCAAATAAAACTTATGCTCACAAGACAGATTTAGACAATCTGAAGATCTAATTGAATTCTCTTATAAGCCACTAAGCAGAAAAGTATGGAATCTCAATATCACACTTAAGCATATAATGGGCATAATTCGCTTAACTAGACAAACTTGAAGTCTAATAAGCGATGGCAGAAATAAACAAACACTCAGTGTGCAATCAACCTAAGATTTCGCTCACTTGATAACTGGAATGCTAACAAGACAAATTAGAACACTCATCTACTGAACCTATAAGCAAACACATGGAGCGCCCCTATGCATTCATCTAGCGGAAGCAAACAGATAGAAACATCAAACCACTGCACAGAGGTTTTTAGGTGGTTCGGTCCAGCAGACCTACATCCACCCCACACTCAACCCGAGTGTGGCTTCCTACTGACTCACAGCTTGAACAGCTGGGCATCACAGCTTGCCATACATCAGCTGGGCCTCACAGCTTGCCATCCGCTGAGCATCACAGCTTGCTTCCGCTGGGCAATACAGCTTAGCCATCACTGACTCACAGCTTGAACCCGCTGGGGATTACAGCTTAACCCGTCCGAGACCAAGTCTCGCCAGCTGAGGATTACAGCTTTACCTGTCCAGTGGAGACCTCCACTGCATCCGCTGACTAACAGCTTGAAGAAGGGATAAAATGGAAAACGAAAACAGACCAAGACAGCAATCGGAAAGCTGTAAATGAAATACACAATATAGCTCTCAACAGAGCAGACTGGCCTGGATTTGATCCACGGTCCAGTAAACAAATCTTCAGACTTCACTCTTCTTCTCTCGATCTCACTTTCTCTATCTTCTGCTCTTCTTCTCTTTCTCTTCTCTTCTCTTCTTCTTTCACTTCTGCTCTCTTTACTCTTCTTCTGCTCTCTTCTTTCTTCTTCTGCTCTCTTCACGCTTCTTCTACTCTATTCAGCTGGATCGAAGTCTCTGCACTTCTGCCTTTTCTTTCACTCTCTGCTCTTCTCTTCTTTTCTCTTCTCTGTCTGGATCGTGGCTCTCTGTATGGACTTCACCTCTCACCAATTCGATCTGCCTCCTTTAGACAACGGAGACTACCCTTTATAGCAGCTCGAGCAGGGGCAGCACTGGGCGCGTGTGGCCTCCATATTTCCCACCCAATCGACTCTGCCACGTGTCAGCATCTCAGCTCCTTGGATCACGTGCCAGACACCTGCAAGACAAATGAGGAGTTCAGTCGATTAACAAAATCAACTGAAGACAGTGTATAGACTTTATAACTCATACTGTAAAATGCAGTGTATAGACATGTGAAAGCGCATGCATTGTACAGACTTAGTGAAAGGGAATGCATGTAATATAGATCTTTAAAATACCCAGAGACTAGTGCGTTCTCGCACGGGAGCATATGAAGTCTCAGGGGAGCATCTATGGCCTTTGGACAGCATCACCAGCATCAGGGGAGCATGTGGAGCACATGCTGTCTCTAGGGAGCAATCGCTGCTCCAGGGGAGCATCCTCAAAGTTAGGGAAGCATTAGCAGTCACTGGAGGGCATACTCGGTCCCAGGAGAGCATCCGAGGGGACAGGCGAGCATGCACATCTGATGTACAGACTCTACCAATGTATAGACTTGGTGGATAGTGATGCATAGCCAAACGGATGTACAGACTTCACTGTGAATGCATGAACAGTGAATGAGTGTATAGACTTCATCAAGAGAGACGCTGGCCAATCGGAGCATTAACAGTCACTGGAGAGCATACTCGATCCCGGGAGAGCATCCGGAGGGACAGGCGAGCATGCGTGTCTGATGTACAGACTTGTGAAAGACTTGAATGCACGATCGATGGATGCAATGTATAGACTTTGCAAGATGTGTAGACTTTACCAAAGAGCTGGATGATGTACAGACTTGAAACAAGGCGAAGTCTGTACAAACTTGAAGATTCACAGTGTGTAGACTTTGGCAAGGCAACGTCGGTAAAGCTCCCAATGTACAGACTTCAGTTGAAGCCAACCGAAGAGTGTATAGACTTGTGAGATGCATAGACCACAGTGATGTGTGGACTTCACCAAGACACTGCATGAACAGTCCGATGTATGGACTTGGCAAGCCTAAGACGCTGAATGAGGCGGTGGGGTCTGTATAAACTTTGCTCAAAGCCTTAGACACTAACAGAGACGGACGTTGTGCAGACTTGCTGTGCCATGCATGAACAGTGCAATGTATAGAGTTCATGTGCTGTGCAAACGGATGTATAGACTTGTGCTAAGCAAGCAACAGTGTCGATGTGTAGACTTGGCCAATGTTCAGACTTGATGGTGTGCTGTGCAAACATGCTAAGATGCAATGTATAGACTTATGCGAGCATGCTGCAGCCATTGTACACACTCACAGTGTTGACGCTGCATGAGACACTAAATCAGATGGACAGTCTGAGGGAGTCGACCCATCAAGGATATCAAACATGGCACACTCATGCAATCTCCACAGACTAAATCAGATATAACACACTCAAGCATTCAAATCAACATGCCATCATCAAAACAAAACATAATATCATAATGCACTCACTGTGTTGCAATCATCAAAACAAAACAGCATTGCTATTATCAAATCAACATAGCACATGCTTGTGCCTAAGGGGCACAACGGGAGTTCAAAAATCTAAACACATCCTGATAAGTCCATATCATGGATGTGAATAGAGTCCTGAACATCCTCACGTGTTCTTTTCTTGTTCCTTCTTCCTTAATGAGATTCAGCATTGCGATTGTCTGGTGATCTGGCTCGGCTTCCCCCCCAATCCCTTTCTTTGTCGAGCGGTCCGGCACTGCATCGTAGCTCCCTTCCTCTATTAAGCGAACCGGCACCCTCTCGTCCAACAGGGTACCTCTCCACTGAGTGAACTAACATCCTTTTGGGTGCTTCTCCATTGGGTGATATGGTATCCTAGAATGCCTTGATTGCATGGAGTCTGGTGCCTCTTCACTGCCTCCCCTTTAACCCGTGATCGGGCATCTCCCTTTTCCCCGCCTTGCCGTGCGATTCGGCACCCTTCCAAGTTTCTCTTGCACGGTGATTCGACTGCGCTGTTAGGTCCCTAGGTGCAACCGTAATCAAGAGGGGGGGTGAATTGATTATGGCCTTTTTAAAAATATACCTAATCTGAAATCAATCCGATTACTTAAAGAAACGTAAAATAACCCGAACACCTGGCGGGTGTGTGTGTGAGCAGATTGAATTGTAGAAGTAAAAATGATTTGTAGTGAGTGATAGTTTGAACCTGTGAATGGGGAAAGGAGAAAATGATCAAACCACAAGAATAAACCATTGCTTAGTGTTTTTGTCTCCCCCCGTGCTTTTAATACAGCAGAAGTAATCTCAGGATCGTGGACAGCCGGTATGGTAAGCCTCTCACAAGCAAGGAATCAGAGCGCAAGATAATCACATAAAAGTAATTGCACAAGTAATTGCTCAAAACTCCAACTTTATTACATAATAATAACAAAAAAGTACATACGACTATTACTTTTGACATCCTTACATCATATGACTCAAGAAATCAAAAATTGAAATATGACTCGACTAGACACTAGATAACTAGGGCTTCTCTCATTCCAATGGACCATCAATCACTCTCGGACCCGCTACTTGCATACGCCGAATCCGATTCACTAGTATTTCCTGAAAAGATGAGAAAGTAGGTATGAGCACACTTACCCAATAGGTATCTTCATATCAACATGAAGGTAATATTTAAGTGATTAATGTTTTAGCTCTAGAATAAAGATAAACGAAATAAGACGATAGAACATGCAATGAAAACCCAAAGTAACATCAATAACATGGTATGATCATGATTGAGATATGAGAATTCATGTAGACTAGGAATATGTTTAAGCAAGAATATAACATGAATATAAGTTGGCCTTTCATGAACAAGAACGTACTTTTCATAATCATAAAGGCTATGCACTAGAAAGTCATATAACGAGAATGTACTAGAAAGCATGTAATTTCACAAGAATGTCTCGCGAGTATTCGCGAGTATTCGTGGATTTCACAATTTTATAAAAAAAGTACTCCTAGCGCAATGCGACACCAGTGTTCATCATATCCCATGTTTTATAGTATATTTTTGGTTATCTGCCGAGGGGAGTAGAGTGGAGCCCTTGGACACTGTCCGTGCCCGCTCTTGCATCTTCGAGTTATAAATCAAGCTACTTCCACGAAAATATAAATATGGCCAATAATGTAACAAGTTCAAACTATGGTTCCATAATAACAAATATCAAGGTAAGAACGCTTCAATTAAGAATATATAAATTCAAAGATTTGAATTAGAACTAGGTTATGCCATGGAGAAAAATTGGCAGCATAACGGTACATTCTTTAATTTCCATAATTCATTAATACCTTTATTTGACGAGTGTTAAGTTCCAAGCAATCACCTGTCCATCTAGGAACTTGGAAAACCAAACCCAAAGGTCAAACCTCGAGTTAGACAGGGTTAAACATCAAGCGGTCATTTACTGGACCGTTTATAGACTCATGCGGTCATGTCCAGACCGTTTTATGAACAGAGTCGACGCATGAAACCTGCTGGAGCCTTGCGGTCATGGTAGGGACGCTTGGGGTCTTTAGCGATCAGGTAAATGGCCGCTAGGTTCCTCTAACGATCGTCCACAGGCCGCTAAGGTCCAGAACACATAAAACATCGGTAAAGTGCCTTCTAGACAATTAGGTTTTGAGGGTACAACCAGCTCGACGTCCTAGTGGGAATCTCAGGCTCGCGGAGTCTTACAGAGACCTTAAAACAAGATCACCTAGTCCGATAGAAGGTGTCACGCCCCGAGATTATGCAGCGGAAACAATCAAGAACGCGAACAGCCGGCATGGTAAGCCTCGAGCCAGCAATATAATCTGAACGCAATAACAATCGCACAAGGTGATTGAACAATAATTTAAACAAACTTTCACTTTATTTCATATCAAATAATCTTGATCCAAGTACACAAATATTTGACTCTTTTGATCTTAGACTCCATAAAAATAAAAATTACATATAAAGACTCAATCTAGACATATTTTGACATTCTAAATCTTCACTCAAATCCATATATACATTAATCGCTCTTGGACTCGCTACTTGAGTAATCCGAATCCGATTCACTTGTATTTCCTAAAACATTGAGAAAGTAGGTAATGAGCACGCTTGCCCAGTAGGTATCTTTGCATCAACATGAAGGCAATGTTAAAGTGATTAATATCTTAGCTCTAAAGAACAAGATAAAATCATGCAGATACGATAAATCATGTGAGTAAAACCAAAGTAACAAGATTTGATCATGTTTGAGATACTAGACAATGATTGAACAAGTATAATTAAGCAAGAATGTAACCATGGCCTTTCATGAACAAGAATGTACTAGCAAGTCATGTAACAAGTACTTAAGTACCTTTCGCTTAATAGCAAGTACTTAGTGAATTTATGTGGATCTATATTCAAGTCCTGTGGATTATCACTTATCTATAAAGAAATTACTCCCAGCACAATGCGACGCCAGTAGCATCATATCCCATGATTTATATAGTATGTTTTCGACAATCAACCGAGGGGACTAGCATAGAGCCCTTGAACACAATTAGTGCTCGAACTGCATCTTCAAGTATAAATCAAGCTACTTTCACGTATATAACAATAAAGCTTGGCCACGTAAGTAACAAGTTCAATAATGGTCTTCAAGATACAATGTCAATAAGAGAATGCTCAAAATATGAATATGAGAGTTCAAGAAATGTATTAATAACTAGGTTAAACTTTTGGAGAAAATTTGACAGCATGACGGTACTTTCTTTATTTTTCATAATTTATTTAAAATATTTTGATTAAGGTGACAAGTCCCAGAAAGTCAGTAGCCCATCTAAGATTATAGGAATATTAACCCTTGGGTCAAACCTCGGGTTAACTGTACTCAGGAAATTAGCGGTCATTTACTGGGCCGTTTCATGAAGAAAGCGGTCCAGTTCTGGACCGTTTCGAATGGGCCGAATCCAGAGAAACAATTCTAAACTCAGAGACAGTAATGGTCATAGACTGGACCATTAATGGGATTTAGCGGACGAATCCGAGACCGTTTACGAGACAAAATTTCAAAACTCGATGATAGTGCACTCTAGAGAATTGGGTTTTAATGGTACAACTAGCTCGGCGTCCTAGAAGGAATCTCAGGCTCGCGGAGACTTACGGAGGCCTTGAAACAAGATTTCCTAATCCGTTGGAAGGAATATCCAAAGGAGATGTTATCAAGTCCAAGATTGTGTGCCTAAGGTGCACAGGTGTAACTAATGGTCATATACCGGGATATATGTCATGTACTTATAAAAATGACTCTATAGATGAGAAGAGGATCAGTAAGAAATCCACAGTGAACCACATTCATCTTACTTTTGAAATATGTGTTTAATACAAAGTATATGATTTTGGCAAGAATTTATCTTATGTTTAAAAATAAGTTCTAAATGCGTAAGAAACATGAAATCTACTAGAAATATATATATATATATATATATATAAACAATGCCAGCAACAGGGATAAAACTTAGCTAACTGGGTTTATCACATAAGAGATAGGGTGATTCTGCATTAGGTTTCGGATACAGAACTCAGAGTTTGTAAACGGTCTAATATACGGCCGTTTGTAAGGCTAAGCGATCTATCGTAAGTCCTCTTATGATTCTATAATAATGAAATCGCAGGAACACAAACGATCTAGATATTGGCTGCTAATCCTTGATAAGTGGTCTATCGTAGGGCCGCAGACCAATTACTAGCGGTCCATTATTAGGGTGTCTAGCTTCTATTTACAGAAAAACTAAATATGTGCAACTAGATGCTAACTAAAACACATCATGCCTGGAAATCAACATATATAAATTTCACAGCATGACAGAACGGAGATAATATGCATGGGTTCCATGTATTAGAACAAGAGAATTCCTTTTTGTTTCATTAGGGTTAGGATTTATGCATGAACATTATACTATATGCATAGACTCAAATAAAACATGAAATTCTTGGTCTATAATGCATGAAATCAAGTGCAACAAGAGGGCTTTAAATCCTAGAATAATGTTTTAGTCATTCATGAGATGACCTACCTCTATCCTGGGCTTTTGACTTCGAATTTAAGCCTAGAAGTTAACCCTAGTTCCCTGCACTTCCTGTGCTAAAATAGCAACTTCACGACCTAATATCTCTTGATTCTCCTGACCTAAATACGTAAAATTTGGAGGGTAAGAAGAAGATACAAAGGATAACAAAAAGTTCTAAAGGTGCAACCTCTAAATACCTCGTTTTGGGTTCCTAATCTCCTGATCTTCACTGGTCCGCTGCTCAATTTCCTGGGTTACTTGTACAAAACCAGCGTCTTTGCAAGCTTCTATCTTCCTGATGTATTGCTCTCCTAGCACGAAATTTTGGGAGGAGTTAGATCTATATATTGTGAACAAAAAAACTCTAAATAACCTACTTGAATTAAAGTCGTCTTACCTTAGTTCCACGCGAGCCAAACATAGGGGTCGCGTAAGTGAAACCTAGGGTCTATTTATAGGGTTTTACTAGGTTTTCGTGGATTAGATCAGTTCTAGAGTCCCTATTTGGCATAAACCAACCTCTGAGAGACTGAGAGTCCTAAACACGTCTACAAGTCCTAAAACCTTAGTTTCTAGAATTTACAACGCCAAAAATTCCATCTTTTTGTTCTTTTCTCAATCCACGGAACATGCAGAGCTGAAGCGATCGATTCTGCGACCGTTTATGGATGTAGGCGGTCTTATGATAGATCGCTTACGATCTGGGCACCGAATTTGAATTCGATTAAAATTCCTTTATTCATTTATCCACTTATTTATGTAAATAGGGAGTATTTATCCCCTATACTCCGTAAATAACTAATTAGTGCTTCTAGAATATGGGCCAAACTTCATGGGCTTGGTCCTTAAGTCCTTTGGGCTTCATCTAAATAGGCTAGGTTAATTAGTTATTATACTTTGGCCTTAATAATAATTTATTTAACCCAAACATTCATTTATTAATCCTTTTTGGTATTGAAAATTCTTATTAATTCCCAAAAAATTCGTAAATACTTCAGAAATATTTTATAAATTTTTCGTGACATTACAGAAGGAATGTCCAGCGGAGAGGTTCACAAGTCCAAGAGATGTGCCTATAAGTGCAACGTGTATCTAATGGTCGCATACCGGAGTATACGCCATGTACTTATGAAAGACTTTGAGATGAGAGTGATCGAAAAACACTCTGTTAGACCAAGATAATAATACCACATAGATCTCATTCATAACATGTAAATTATTTCATTACAAAACTATAACATTTAGGCATGAAGTTACATGATAATGAAAATAATGTTTAAAATCATGCACATGCTGAAATAAGGTTTCTAACAGTAAGTTTAAAACATGATAACACGAGAAATATCATAGTTATAGTGTTAATAAATATGGAAAAGCCAATTGGATTTAGACTTGTTCGCAGAACCAAATAGCGGCCAGGGTCTGGCCGCACAGTGGTCTAGACGGTCTTGCGATAGACCGCTCTAGAGAGAAAAGATGGTCCTTTATTTAACCGCAAGTAAGGCTAAAACGGTCTTTCAAAAAGCTGCAGTTATTCCTTGCGGTCCTGGTAAGGCCGCCTCCTATCTTTAGACAGAAGCTATAAATGACGAAAAAGTTAAACTAGGGCATACTATGCAAGTAAATCAATGAAACCCCTATATAAGCATGCTAAAAGGGATCCAAGTCATAAATATGCATGGGTGAATGGAATGTGTATTACCCAAGAATTTACATTTTTATCTTATTAAGGCTATTTTGATGCATGAAGAATGAACTATATGCGCAATATCAATAAAACATGAAATTCTCCACATATAATGTATGAAAACGACTGGAAGTAGAGGGCTTTTATTCCTAACTTCGAGTTTGAGCCAATCATGTGATAACCTACCTCTAGACAGAGCTCTAAACTTTGAATTTTCGGCTGGAATTCGACCCCAATTCATGTTTGTCCCGAACCGAATCAGCAACTTAGTGGCCTTCTAACTTCTGATCTTCTTCACTTATGACCATGAAACTTAGAGGGTAAGAAGATGGTACTAAAAGGAACAAATAATTCTAAAGAATCCATATCTAATTACCTCGTTTATGGCTTCTAATTCACTGATCAATTTCGCCCAGTCGCACAATCTCCTGGGTTTCTTGCACCGAACCATCGTCTTTGGAAGCCTTGTCCTCCCTGATGGCTCGAGCTCCTAATGTGAAATTCGGAGGGAAGTTAGACCTTGCTATCATGAACAAATTCTTCTAAAGAACTTACCTCTAATTCGACCTCTTTATCTTAGTTCTACACGAGCCAAAAGTAAGGGTCGCGCAGGTGAGACTTAAAGTCTATTTATAGGGTTTAGCTAGGGTTTTGAGGATTTGGACGACCCTAGAGTCATAATTAGGTCACCAAACCGATCCTAATCCATTCTAGAGCCTTCTAACTAATAGATTGCATCGATCTCAAGGGATTTGGTCTAAAGAAATCAGAGTTTTTCACTCGATCAAACTGCTCGCGATCGGACTCTTGAAGGTGGTCCAATTGGGACCGTTTCTGATCCTAGGAGATCGCTCGATAGAACGCAATTAACCTTGGGCGCCGAATTCCAATTAATTCAAACTATTTCATTATTTATCTCTTTATTTATCCAATAAGTAGTAAATTTATACCCTATATTCTGAAAATACATAATTTAAGCTTCTAGAAGATGGGCGAAATCTTGTGGGCTTGGGTTTAGGTCCTTTGGGCTTATTTAAAAGGGACAGGTCAATCAATGAATATAGGGTCTTAATATTTTACTTTAATTAAATAAATTTTATTTAATAATCTATTTATTTCTAGAAAAATTCTAAAAAAAATTCTAAAATACTTTACATAAATTTTGGGGTATTACAGTTTTTAAGGTGGTTTGGTTGCAAACCTGCAACCTATGTCCACCACTCACCAAACCCGGTGAGGCTTTATCGCTGACTAACAGCTTGACATGAGGACATAGTCCTCAAAACACACACTGACACACAGCTTGGAACTCGAGGAACAAATCCTCGATCACACGCTGATTCACAGCTTCTCACGCTGATTCACAACTTCACCCGATCCCTGTAGACATGCCAAAACCAACACTATGTTGAGTAAATTTCATGTCACCATGTAATGCCCCAAAGTGGACTTCATTATTAGCTTAATATGAAGGTTTTTCCATTTTTTTGGATTTATTTAGAATGGGCGACCGTCCTCTGGGCGCCATTTGAATGAACGACCTTTCGGAGTGTCGTTATTTTCAGGAATAGGCGATCGCTCTCGTGGGCCCTATTTCCTGGTTTTCCATTTTACATCGGATTTTAATTCTTAAGAATTAATGCCCTTTTGAGCAGGCGCCCATTAATGAACACCTTTTCAAATAGGCACTATTTCTTATTTTAAAATATGGAAAGTCCGTTAATTTCCAGGAATGAACGACAGTCCAAGTGGGCACCCATTTAATTGACGCCGGTGGGGCGGTCGCCATTTCCATTCCGTCTCCTTCTCGCCTGCAACTTCCTCTACATGGCGATCATTGTCCATTTTTGGTTCCAAGTTCTTTTAAGGAAGGAGATCCACATCATGGATCGATATCCTTATTTTTAATCCCATTAGAACAAGGATTATTTGCGTTATAAATACCTCCCTGTTCAGTGCCGTGGGAGATTCTTTGATCCTTCTGCTAAGGTGCACAGAGAGCCACGCAAAAGAGAGTGTTGTTTTCTAACGTTTGCAGGTTCTACGCGTTGCAGAAGAGAACTTTTGTTATCTTGTTCCTCTCCTGCGTTAGCTGCTACCACGGCTGATCTCTCTCTCTCTCTCTGGGTTCCTTACTTGCTGCAGTGGTGTAGAAGGGCCATCCTTCATATCATAATTTCTTCCTCTCTTAGTTTTTTTTTGATGTTCTCTATTCTTACTAATCTGCATGCCTGCATATGCATCTAGCTCCTCTGCTAGATAAATTATCTTTTTATCTCACTTATTTTGCATACATATATTCCTTCCCTTTTGCTCCTCTTAAGGGGTTTAAAAACTAAACGCACAAGGTGTGTTCATGCCTTTGTTGCATAGATTGATTTTTATTGAGTATTGATACTATGCTTTTGGCTCTAATCCAATCTTTTCTTGTCTTTGCTTGGCTTATTTTCAAGGGTAATCAAGATAAAAACCCCTTTCATCGGCCGACCGGTAGAAGGAGGAAGTTGGACTCACATCACACCCGCTTGCAAGGTATTCTTCGCGATCACCTTTCTTCTTTTGAGGTAACCCCTCTGGCGATCACACTCCTAGAGTAGCATCACATGCTCCCTCCCCACCTTTTGTCTTTATCATCTTATTATCATCATCATGTGACACGTTCACAAATTGGCAATCATGGTGGGACCCTTTATATTTTTGTTTTGATTACCCCTCCTTTGGCACCCACGTGTGCCCCTCCCTTTGGCACCCTCGTGTGCCCCTTCTTTTGGCACCCACGTGTGCCCCTCCTTTGTGCTCCACATAGCACACTCCCTTTGTGCATCACGTGTACACCTCCCACTTGATTAGCCAGTTTTTGGACCATCCATAGCATTTTTAAAGAAGAAAATTTCATTTTTGTTATCTTTACATGCGTTTTTGTCTCTCTGAAAAAATCAGTGACCGCTCAGGCAGTCGCTATTTCATGAATCAGTGACCTCTCACAGAGGCGCTTAGCTTTATTTTCATAATATTTGCTGTTTATTGCGATCAGCGCCCCTCCACAAAGGCGTCATTCACACATTCAGCGCCCAACTCAAAGGCGCCATTTCTGCTCAATCACTGTTCACTTTTTTTTACAATCACTTATTGTTCATTGCTATTAGCGCCCCTCCACAGAGGCGCCACCCCCTGATTTTACGCCTCACTCACAGGCGCAGTTTAGTTTCAGTATCACTATTCAACACATTCAGCGCCTCTGCGAAGAGGCGCCAGTTACAAAAACATCAGCTGTTATACAGTCACTATTTACTGATACAGCGACCACTGTGTGGCCGCCATTTCTTTCTGTTTTTATAGAATTGCTATCTCTGCTGCTATTTTGACTTGTGTGACTTGTTTATTGGTTATATTCATAATTGCTATTGATCCTACTTGCATTAGCTTGCATTAGGACATTTGGTTGAGAGACCTCCTCTCTCTACATCCTTAGGATTTCCTACACTTTCTTGGGAAGGGAAGGACCCTCCATTGAGCATTCCGCCTCTTTGGATTGAAAATTCTCTAACTAAGGCCTCCATAAGTCCCCGCACCCGTGGATTCCCTCACGGACGCCGGGCAAGCTGTACCACTTGAAGCACCCCGGAGTTTAGCTAACCCATACCCTTGTGAAGAGAGAGAAAGAACCTAGTTGACCCAGAGATTACACCCAAATTGCAACTAGGATTCACATTGAAGAGAGAGAACTATCTCATTAAAATTCATCCTATCTAAAATCTCAAAGAACCTTAAAACCTTACGCAATCATCATAACTTGGTTGACAATTTACTTGATTGCTTGTTTGCTACCCATACTTGTTGATTCAAATAATTTTTTATTACAATCATGATGCTTCAGTCAGGTAGAATTGTCAACATGGCCAACTATGAGTACTCATAAGATGATTGTGAGGAGGGTCAATTTGACCCGTCTTATGAGGTCCCCCCTCAAGGCCCCGTTCAATATGAGGGAAACTATACTCCCTCTCATTCTCATTACCCTCAAGTTTATGTGGTGGACACCACCACTCAAGGGGTTGAGCATTACTCTCAATCTCAGCCCATCACTCAACACACATCTGGGGAAGCTTCCCCGTCTTTTAATTTGAATGATCTCATCAACGCTTTGTCCCAATTGGATGATACTCAACGTCAAGCGGTCCAAGCCTCGCTTAAAGGGAAGTTTGTCTCTTCTTCTTCAAATCCCCCTCCGGCCGCGGGTGGCCTTCAAATAAATACCTCTAATGACCAGGCGGTCTCTCAAAAAATTCCATCCCGTCCATGAACTCCCATTATTCTTGCGCCAGCCCAACCGGCAAGTCTTCTGTGGTAAGGCCACAACATCCCCCACCTCCTCAATTTTTGACGAGGCCTATGCCAAACCTGATCCCTACCAATCCGGCCCCGGCCGAGTCTGACACCAATACTCTTCTCCTCCAGAAGATTGCTAGTATGGAGGAGCAACTCAAGAAGGTCATGGCACCTAAAAATGCTCCGGAGGTTACTCTCCCTACTCTTCCAGTTTTTCACTTACCTTCGTCAGAAATGCCTAACTTTAGGTGTTACAATGGAATGGGAAACCCGTTCATCTACTTGAAAGATTTCATGTATGAGGCATCCTTCTGGCAGGATAATAAGACCTCTTTGGCTTATCTATTTAGAAGGTCCCTTGACGGCCCGACCCTTGAATGATTTTACTCCCTAGAGCCTATTGAAGTCGGAGATTTTGACATTGTTTAGAGAAAATTTCTGCAAAAGTATAGAGACCGAGTTAGTCCCACTTTGTCTGTTACGGATTTGGTGGCTGAGAAAATGAAGCCCGAGGAGGACTTCACACAGTTTGCTGATAGATGGAGGTCAATGGCTGAGAAGTTGAAAGATACACTCTCAGAGTCAGAGCAGGTCAAGATGATAGTATCAAATGCTACTCTGCAACTCCGTCACATTCTGGCCATGAACAAATTAAATATGATGGAGGAGCTTTATGAAAGGGCCAGATACATTTAAACACAAATGAAGGATTCGCCCATCATGGGCATGTTTGAACCAAAGCCGAGAATGATGAGGAAGAGTAATAATGTTAATACCAATGGTGGAACAACCGAGGGTACCGTTACCAGTGAGCAAGTGGGCGTGGTTGGCAATCCCGGACCCTTTCACAATCCTTCCAACCCAAGACCACCACAACAACCACAACAACAAAAACCCTCCTTCTTTAACCAAGTTCCCCACCAAGTAAACAACCCTCCTCAACCATTCCGGTCACCTCCACAAAACTAGGCTATGCCACAAAACCCGCACGTCCCCCAGCAATATCATCAAGTGCCACCTCCCGCCAATTATGACCCCCAACAACCGCGAAGACCCGTGGGCCCCAAAAGAGCGCAATACCCTCCATTATCTGAAAGTCTTCCCGATATATTCAATGCCCTTATGGCCACCAACACGCTTACATTGCCAAAAGAGAGGATGATCTGGCCGTAAAATGTGGATACCTCTCGATATTGTGTCTGCCATCGGTATCCGGGTCACAACATAGATCACTACTTTCACTTCAATGATTACATATATGATATGAATGATTAGGGTGGTATTGACTGGGATGAGATGAGGCGGCTCATTGTAACTTTGAAGGCACGCAGACCTCCTCGACAGCAGCAGGCTCAGCAGCTACCTCAACAACAAGTTCAACAACCTCCTCTGTAGTAACAAGCTCCCGCGCCACAACCGGACATAGGGAATGTCCATAATCCGCTACCAGAGCATCCAGTACCCAATCAACAATTAAACCATGTCACCTCCTTCCATGAAGTGGAGAGAGGGCAAGGGTTGCAAGAAGAAAATGACTCTGCCAGGCTATAACCCAAAATTCAAACCAACCTCCACGCTTATTAAGAACAACCTCTCAACCCACACCTTTCCCTCAACCCTCACGTCCCCTCTTACGCACTACCAACCAAGTTCGCTCCACCATTGCCAACCCTTCATCTAGGCCACTTCTTATTCGCCTTCCACCTTCTCCCGCACCACAACGAACCCCTCCTCCATCCACTAATCCTTTGTCAGCCAGGCCACTCCTCACACGCCCCTCACCGGCACCCGTTCCTCCTCCTGCTACCATTAACCCTTTGCCGGCAAGGACCCCTTTACTTCAACCTTCACCAACATCCACTATACCTCCCGCAAATCCCTTACCTCCACCTAGGCCCCTCCTTATTCGGCCTATACCAACTCCAACCATCCAGGCACCGCCTGCCCCTTCCAGTCCCTCTCCCATTGGACCTTTGCTACTCACCACCCTAGTTTCCACTAATCCTCAGCCGACAAGGCCCCTCATAAGGGTTCCCTCTTCGGTCGCTCCACCTCCAACACTTGTCAACCCTGATATCCTTTCTACATCTGCCAATCCTCCGCTTACCCAAAACCTGACAGAGGTACGATCTTCACAAACCATGGTGCTCCGTAGTGGATGAATATTCCACCGTGTGTTTCCACAACGGGAGCAAGAGCCCGCACAGGGGCAAGAGGAGCAAGAACAAGAACGAGAATCCATACCGGGTACCCAATATGATCTGTTAAAGCATCTAGACAAGACCCCGGCAAGGATTTCAATTCTGGAGCTAATTAAGAGATCTACCACTCACCAAAAGGCTTTAAAGGAATATCTACAAAAGGTGATAGTCAATGAAGATATTCCAATAGAGCAGATCACTTCCGTCTTAACTCCGGCAAGTGACTAACCGACTATTATCTTCCATGAACATGAACTAGCTCCAAAGTCGGCCTGGAAGTATGCCTTGTGTGTCACCATCAATATTAATAAAGTGGCTGTCAGTCAATGTTTGGTGGATACTGGTGCATCCATAAATGTGTTGCCTCCTAGCACTTTGAAAATGTGTGGCATTCCGGACAGTGAAATACGGCCGTCTACCATCACAGTGACTGCTTATGATAATATAAAGAAGCCGCCCATGGGCATGATTACTTTGAAAGTCGGGCTGGGTCCCTTGTCAGTCACAGCAGATTTCCATATTTTAGACATGGATCCAACTTTTAATGGCATTTTGGGCCGTCCATATATTCAAGTGCTTGATGTTGTACCCTCTACAAATCATCAATGCATAAAGTTTTCACATAAAGGGCGCATCATCAAAGTCACTAGTGTACCCATTTTGCCATCAGTCGACATACACTCTGCCACATCAGTGCCTTCCATATGGCCAACCAACATGCCTTTGTTATCTGTGTTAGACCTTGCCGATCCGCGGCATGATTTGTTAAGGCCGCAGGTTTCAATTTCTACTTCAGCGCCAGCACCCCTACCTCCAAAGGGGAAGAAAAAGAAGAATATGTTGAACACCCCGGGTTGGAATATTATGATGGGAATGGAGTACAAATCTGGCAAGGGCTTGGGCGCTAGTCTCCAAGGCAGAGTGAAGCCCATTAAGAATCACAAGTTCATTCCCCGAGGCAGCCTAGGGTACAAGGGGCCGGGCAAGGAAAAAGTTGATGAGAATGATGAAGAGCCATGCGCTACTATGACTTCCACTCTTAAGATAGACAGACGGCCACTCACATGGTCTTTATACACACATTTTGTCAAGGGGCCCACTCAACAGGCTGACGAGCAGACTACAATAATTACTTCATTGTTGGATCATCAAGATGTGTATGCACGTCAGTTTGCTCGCCATTTAGCACCACTTGTCACCTACAAAGCCTTGGAGTCCTTGAGACCATTGAAAAGGAGAAAGATGGGTGACCCTGAGTGTGAGTGGTATAGATGGTTCGATATGAATGATATTACTATTGCTCTGAGCCGACTGTTTATGCCGACTGATCTGGAATGGCCACCACTTATTCATGAGTTGATTGAGAAGCCGACAGTAATCACTGACAAGAGGCAACTGCTCAGCAACTACACTGATACGGGAAAGCCTGATGTGCCGTTTGAAGAAGGCTTCACTATAGATAGGCTGTGGGTCGGACTTTTCCTTGTTGACTCCTTCCACCCATCACTCATTACCTTTTTGTGCTCCAAAATTTTTACTCCCAACATCCCTAGACCACCCGCAGTCCTGATCTCCTTATCTCTTGATTTCCTACAAATCCCCTCAATTCCTTCTCTACTCATCGAGCAATTCTCTAAACTTTCTATTACGCCCTCGCCCGAGCAATCTCTTGTTCAATCCTTTTCTGATCTCTCAATTTCAACTTCATCTCCTAATCCTCCCTCTCATTGCTTCATTATTGAAAATGAAAAAAAATGGCAAAATTCAAATTTTTTAATCTCCCATCCCTATTGAAGATACCTCCTATCTTGTTCATGAGCGTGCCCCGACCCAAGGGCCTCTCATTCAAGGTCCATTAGCAGACCTCTTTTACTCCTCTGATGAGGAGTCTTCTTCTGTACCTCCTTCCCTTCTACCCACTTCTTCTTCCTCCTCTTTAGCCTCTAGTCATTAGGCTAGTTGTTCTTCTAGTTCTATTAGTGATAAGAGTCTTGGGGTAGTTGCCAATAAGAAAACCAAGGGTAAGCAGATTCCCCGTAGGTTCTTGTTAGATCTAGCCAGGAGGTGTTGTGCTTGTTTAGCAATTCCTCAATTCATAGAGGATCAGATTCTCCTGTCGGAATTAGAATGTGAGGGAGCCTTTGTTGTCGATGAAGGGTTTGGCGTTTATGAGATTATGAATGATTAAGACCCTGTCGAAGAGGGGGATGAAGAGTACGATGAATATGAGGAAGATGATGACACTTTTGCTAGTGGCATGAGGAGATTCGATGAACCATCAGCCTCAGTAGAAGAGCCTACCAAAGAAATCAACTTGGGCAGCGAGGAAAACCCTAGGATAGTCCTCATAAGCAAGAATTTGCCTCCATCCGAAGAAGAGGCACTTATTCAGGTTCTCCAAGAGTTCAAGGACATATTTACATGGAGTTACGAGGATATGTCGGGTCTAGACCCTGTGCTTGTTGAACACCATCTAACACTTAAGCCAGGGTTCGTCTCATTTAAGCAGCGGTTAAGACGTTTCCACCCTCATATGGCATTAAAGATGAAAGAAGAGGTCGATAAGCTCCATAAGGCTAGATTCATTAAAGTCATCCTCTATCCCAATTGGGTGGCTAACATTGTCCCGGTTATGAAGAAGGACAGAAGAGTCAGAATTTGCATAGACTTCCGGGACCTTAACCACCCTTGTCCTAAAGACGATTTCCCCCTCCCTCACATAGACGTTTTTATTGATAACACGGTAGGGTTCGAGCCCCTCTCTTTTATGGATGGCTTCTTTGGATATAATTAGATTCACTTGGCTGAAGAGGACCAAGATAAGACCTCCTTCACTACACCTTGGGGTACTTATTGCAATGTGGTCATGCCGTTTGGACTTAAGAATGTCGGAGCCACTTACCAAAGGGCCATGATGGATATTTTTCATGATATGGTCCACATTTTTATTGAGGTGTATGTTGATGATCTGGTAGTGAAATCAAGGACGAGGATTGAGCATCCTAGGGTTCTAGCCAAGGTTTTGCAGAGAGCGCAAGAGTATCAGTTGAAAATGAACCCCAAGAAATGTGTATTTGGTGTTTCGTCAGGAAAACTTCTTGGATTCATCATTAGTAAGAGGGGTATTGAGATCGATCCCAACAAGGCGAGGGCAATAAGGGACATGCCCTCTCCCAAGAATTTGAAGGAAGTTCGAAGATTGATCGGGAGGTTGCAATTCATTCATCGGTTTGTCTCCCAGCACTCACAAAGGTGTAGGCCGTTCTACGAGCTCACCAACCCGGGAGTCAAATTTAATTGGGATGACAAGTGTAAGGTGGCTTTTGATAGATTGAAGGATTATCTATCCAGTCCTCTTGTCCTGAGGCCACCGGTCCCAAGCAAAGCACTCGTTCTTTATATTTCTATCCTGGATGACTCAGTAGGTGCTGTCCTCATGCAAATTGATGAAGAAGGAAAGGAGAGGGCAGCCTACTACTTGTCTAAGCTTCTAAACCCTTGTGAGCAGAAGTACACCGCTATAGAGAAGACCTATGCAGCTTTAGTATGGGTAGTTCAAAAATTGAAACATTATTTCCTAGCTCATGAGGTTCATCTCATTGCTCGCATGAGTCCCATCAAATTCCTTCTTGAGAAATCTGTTCTTACCGATCGATTAGCACGACGGCAAAGCTTCCTTTCTCAGTTCGATATCACTTACATTAAGCAAAAAGTAATTAAAGGCTATGCCATAGCAGAACATCTTGCTCATCACCCTCTCCCTAGATTTGATCATGCACGCTCAGAGTTTCCAGATGAGGAACTAATGTCCGTTAATCAGCCCGATTCAATGTGGACGTTACATTTTGATGGAGCTCTGAATTCTCAAGGTAAGGGAATCGGCATTGTTCTCCTATCACCTGATGGTATCACCATTCCACTTGCCTCTCAGCTTGCATTTCCAGTTACAAATAATATAGCTAAATATGAGGCTCTTCTGGCCAGACTTGAGGCCGCTCATCAATTTGGTGTTACCCAATTGCGGATTGTAGGTGATAGTCAGCTTATTCTTTGCCAAGTTCTTACCAAATGCCGCACGATCGATCCCAAGCTCAAACCCTATCAGGAACTTACTTCTGCTTATGCCAAGCTCTTTACTAAGATGATCTTTGTCCATGTTCCTCGAAACCAGAATATCTTAGCTGACACTCTTGCATCGCTTCCCTCCTCCCTGATTTTCTTCCCCAAAAGAGATTTCCATTCTGTTATCATTCAGAAGCATCTTACTCCTGCTATCAAAGACCTTGCATTTCTTAGTTTTAAGGAGGAGGTGCTCAAGAAGGTTAAGGAAGGAGGAATCATTGAGAATAAAGAAATCATGCTGCTCGGTCTAAAAGAAGAATTGGCTGATGAGGAAAAGCCATGGTATTACGAGATTGCCAAATATTGTCAAGATCAATCTTATCTTGAGGAGGCCATGGCAAAAGAATAGAAAGCAATTAGGAGAGTCGCCGAAAGATACACTCTGGTTGGAGGCGTGCTCTATAGAAGAGGTCTCACTAGTGTTCTTCTCAGGTGCCTTGATGACGATGAATCATGGAAGGTCATGGAAGAGGCACATTCAGGAGTCTGTGGGGGTCATGTCAATAGCCAGATGTTAGCTAAGAAGATCCTTAGACTAGGATTCTATTGGCCCACTCTAGAAGAGGACTGTTCTATCTATGTTTGAAGGTGTGTTAAGTGCCAGTTGCATGTCGACAAAATTCATTCTCCTGCTTCTTCACTCCATCCTATGTCCTCCCCATGGCCTTTCTCCATGTGGTCTTTCGATATTATTGGACCTCTTGGTGATTCAAACCTCCTCACAAAACCAAAATCATTTATACTCACGGCCACAGAGTACTTCACCAAGTGGGCGGAAGCGGAAGCTTATGCGAAAATTAAAGTGTCAACAGTGTGCAAATTCATAATGAAGAACATCATCGCCAGGTTCGGCATATCAAGTACCATCGTCACCGACAATGGGCCACAGTTCATCTATCAAGAGCTTCAGGACCTCTGCAACAGGTTTAATATTGCATTGCATCATTTGTCTCCTTTTTATCCACTAGGCAATGGCCAAGCCGAGTCAACAAATAAAATTTTGATTAAAATCATCAAGAAAACGTGTGAAGCTAATAAATTTGCGGATTGGTCAGAGAAGCTCGTAAAAGCTCTATGGGCCTACCGTACCTCCATTTGTACGCCTACTGGGCAAACACCATTCGGCCTTACTTATGGAATGGAGGCGGTGGTCCCCTATGAGATTCTTATACCTTCC
This sequence comes from Amorphophallus konjac, assembly GCA_022559845.1. Lineage (NCBI taxonomy): Eukaryota > Viridiplantae > Streptophyta > Magnoliopsida > Alismatales > Araceae > Amorphophallus > Amorphophallus konjac. Next base: position 160,605,487 of record CM040121.1, read on the forward strand.
CTTAGAGTATAATTAGATAATGAGCTCTCTATTGATGAGCGTCGTGAATCTCTCCTTGTACAATTGGCACCTCTGCTACCATGTGCCCTGGAGAGCATCGCCCATATATTCTGGCACCTCTGCTACCATCGTCTGGATTCTTGGCTTCCACTGTTATAGCATCGCCACTGCCGCTGCCTCCGCTGGTGTCAGAGCTAGGTCTGCTGGGTCATGGAACCCTTGCAATGCCTGGCGTGGCACCCCCATCTGGTCCATGATCTTTGGCCCCTCAAGTTTGTTGTTGTCACGAAGACCCCCTACAGTCGGCTGGCGTTTTAGAGGATCAAGTTGCGGCTGACTCAGAAGCTCGGGTTGAGTCATGAGTTCATGATGACAGCAGCGGACAATCGTCACCTTGATGTGTGACCAGCTCCACATCAAGGGCTACATTTTCATATTCTTCAAGTGGACGCTAGAGTTTGAGAGTGGAGTCAAACCTCCAGTGGTACCGGTGTGGATAGAGCTCCCTACTCTCAAGTTTTCCACATTGAATGAGGATTGTGTTCGCTCGATTGTCCCCATAGTTGGGCGAGTTCTCCAGGTCGCTAAGTGCACCTCGCAGCTCACCTATGCGGCCTCGACGAGTGCATGTGTGAAGTTGAACGTTCTTCAGCAACACCCTTTTGGATAGGCCTGGGCTCCGAGGGTTTTTGGCGGAAGATTGTCTATCTGGCCATGCCCATTTATTGCTCCTTGTTGAATCCACAAAACCATGATTTTGTGAATTTCAACATGGTATCAAAGTAGGCCAATGACTCAGCTCCTCTTGCCACCTCCACCCAATTAATATCCACGACCTATCTTGGCCGTGAGGGGGAGTGTTGGAATTTGGGCATAGTCCCAGGGCAATAGTCCCGTATTGGTTAAATGAGTTGTGGTTCATGTGCTTATGACCCTGGGCATGTGTATCTCAACACCACGGTTTTATGGATTCAACATGGTATCAGAGCATGGTCTTGGGCCCAACTCCTCTTTACCACCTCCACCCAATTAATGTCCACGGCCCAACTTGGCCGTGAGGGGGAGTGTTGGAATATTTAGGCATAGACCCTTGGGCAATAGTCCCATATTGGTTAAATGAGTTGTGGTTCATGTGCTTATGACCCTGGGCCTGTGTATCTCAACACCGCAGTTTTGTGAATTCAACATAGTATGAGAGTATGGTCTTAGGCCCAACTCCCCTTTGCCACCTCTACCCAATTAATATCCATGGCCCATCTTGGCCGTGAGGGGGAGTGTTGGAATATTTGGGCATAGTCCCCTGGGCAATAGTCCCGTATTCGTTAAATAGGTTGTGGTTCATGTGCTTATGACCCTGGGCCTGTGTATCTCAACACCGTGGTTTTTTGGATTCAACACTCCTCTTGCCTTCTCCTGGGACACTCGGCCGCTGAATGCCGTCCAAGTGCTCAATCGGTGGAGCTTGCTCTTGCTCATCGGCGACACAGACAGGGTGGTGCCAAGGGCTCCGCACCTCAGCCTGAGGGAGAGACTGCTGCTCCGGGTGGTGACGTTCCAACGCCAACCACCCGTGATGCCGCTGTGGTGGGTCCTGGGCCAACGTCCATTTCTGCTGCCCTATGTGGACGCACTTTTTACTAAAATCGTTGGGGCATTCGTTTATTAGTTTATTAAGTGTGTGGGCATGCTAGTCACGAAGTGACAATTTATTCGGGCTCCGAAGAGCCCATGGTGCGCTCGACCTGACTTCGTCAGACGATTGTGTGGTTCGTGTCGGGATCAAATCCCGTCATGCCGTAAAGGTCACGACGTCATTTACATCCCCCATACGCGGGAACACCCTTGATTAATTGCCGAAATTAGGGGCCCTGCGGCCGAAAGGACTAATACTAACTGCGCGAGAAAGAAGGAGGAATAAATCACATTGAGATCCGCATCAGGATATGGGCCACGGACTATATTGGTCACTCGCGGACCTTTTCATGTTCGGACGAAGGTCCGTGACGGAAATGCGGTGGAAGACGGGGTGAATCCGTTCAAATGTCTACCGAGCGCGCGGCAATTTTAATAAGCTCGAAAAGGGTCCGGTCTTGAGAAACGGGTCTGGTCTAATCAGAATGTCGGCCCGGGGCGAGGTCGGGTCGTGGCCGTGTTGAGGCAATCCCCGTGACTCAGGCCCGACCTGCAGGGGCAGCATTGTTATTCTCTTCAGCGCCATGTCACAGGAGAGACAGGCTGCAATATAGACTTTATCGTTTCTTTTATCTGGGCTCCTAATTATATACATGCATTCTTTTTTTATTGCTTATTTCCCTTTTGTGTGTTTTACCTGAATGATTTATCCATGCCGTTTATTATTATTATTATTAGAAATTTCTCTCACCATTATTATTATTATTTCACAATTTTTGTTTGTTTTATATATATATCCAAATTTATTTAGTCATCATAATTTTTATTGATTTATTACTATTATTATTATTATTATATATTATATATTACACACATACTTCTAGGGGGGAGTGGACCGCTGAAGGGCCAAAATGGGACTGAAGGAGCGTGCTGGTGAAGGTCGTAGGCAGCGTGCCGGCGAAGGCGGCAAAGAGAGTGCGCCGGGCAAGGGCGGCTGAAGGTGTGCCGGCGAGGGTATCAAAGGGTGTGCCGGATAGAGATTGGGCTAGGTCGGTGCAGACCTGGGCTGGCAGCAGGTCGGTGCGAGTCCACCTTGGGGTCGATGCAACTGTAGCTGGGGTCGATACAACTATTGCACGGGGTTGAAGAGAGGTCGGAGCAGCCTACGGGCTGGAGTCGGTGCAGCTCTGAGCTGTGGAGGGACAAAGTCGGTGCAGCCTACGTGTAAGACCCTGAATTATTTTATTGGATTTAATTTATTTATTTATTTAGCTCTTGTTAATTAAGAATTGAATTTCTATTGATTTAATAATTGAATTTTAGATTTATTAATATTTAATTCCTTAGAATTAGAATAGTGATAATTTCGACCACCTTATAAAAATCCATAAAAATGGTAAACAGATTAAGGTCGAGGTAGATAACAACTTTTCCTTCTGGCATTAGGCCATTGTAAATCCGTGGGAAGATCTATTTAGAGTTTAAACCCAAAACTGCACACTTTTGACCCATACCTAACTCTTGGATTAAAACACGAAATTCGACCTCAATACTCAACCAAATGATCTGAAATCAGTGGCAAATGGAAGGCCACAATGTAAGGAATATTTACCCTCAATCAATTTGAGGTAAACCTAGCCCCAACACGTGCTGCCGACATAGTTTGGTCAAGTCAAAGATTTCGGCGCCGTTTCTAAACACGTAGCTTGCAGCAGCGAATACTCCCAACTCCGAAGGCTCCAGAAGCTCTATGAGCTATCAAAATGAAGCCCTACGAGTCTTCTTTCATTTGGCTGCTGTGGGGTTCACTGAAGTTTCAGATCTGGAGAGATCTAGCTCGAATTGTGGAGGTGGGTCAGCAGGCCGTTGGCTTCCCTTCATCCTTCTTTGATCCATCGATTGAGGTAGGAATTCTCAACCAAATTTTGATCATGAGTATAGTAAATTGTTCCTCTCATCGAGCTCTATCCATTGGTGGCAAAAGCCCCAATTTTCATTAGGTATCCGTGGAGAAATCGAGCTTTTTGTGAGGTGCTGTCCAAGTGTTCTTCATCCTAGGGTTTGAGTTTTCTATCTCCGATTTGAGGTAGGTGTAACAGACCAAACTCTAATTAATTTATATGATGTAATAAGCATGATATTAGCTTTCATTTCACGTAGAAAGCCCTAAGTTTCATGAAGCATACTTATAGAATTTCTGTTTATAGTAACAGCATGTTTTAGACCTAGTTCGATGTGTTCATCCGAAGTGATTTATGATTTCGAAGTATTAATCTTAATCCTCATGAACCATATCTTATATGGTTGGATTCACCATCGAAGTAGCTTTCATTTGAGCCAAGAAGCCCCAAATTCCATTCTGTATGTAGAGAGAATTTAACGTTTTAGTCACAGCATGTCAGAATTAGGGTTTCATGTGTTCTTGACTTAATAGATCTCGATTCCAGCAATTGATCATGCAATTGACCTTGTAGACAGGTAGAGTTTTGCATTAGCTTTCCATTGATACCAAAATCCCCTTATTTGGAGCTCAATCCTAGTAGTTATTAACGTTTTAGTGCAACCCTAGCAATCACCTTGTTCCCGACGTTCACCGGACGCGGCAGGGATGACCGGAGACGACCCAGAGATGGGCGGTCTTACGATAGACCATCCAACTCCAGCCCATCTTTTGACCAATTTTGACCCTAGCATGCCCTTATATAAACGGTTTTTCAAGAACCACTCATCCCAGGATGAACGGTTCCACAGGAACCACATATGTAAGACCCCAAATTCTTTAGAAATGTATTTAGTAAGTTATTTGTAATTATTCGGAATTTATTTAAAGTTATTCGAATTAATGAGAATTATCCAAATTAATTAGATTAATTAATTAATTAATAGAATAAGTCATTTTCAACTATTTTCTAAAAATCCCCAAAAATCACATCTTGTAGAATTAATTTTGTTTAGCAACTTTGTCTTCTACATTTAAGTCTAAGAAAATCATTTATTATGCCGAATTAGTGAACTTAGTCTTCCGAACTTAACATTTAACTATTTACGGAATAGTATAAGTAAAAATCCGACTACCTTAGAAAAATCTGTAAAAATAGTAAACAGATTAAGTTCGAGGTAGATAACAACTTTTCTTTCTAGCATTAAGCCATTGTAAATCCGTGGTAAGATCTATTTAGAGTTTAAACCCAAAAGTGCACACTTTTGACCCATACCTAACCCTTAGTTTAAAACACGAAATTCGACCTCAATATTCAACCAAATGATCTGAAATCAGTGGCAAATGGAAGGCCACAATGTAAGGAACATTTACCCTCAATCAATTTGAGGTAAACTTAGCCCCAAAACGTGTTGCCAACATAGTTTGGTCAAGTCAAAGATTTCGGCGCCGTTTCTAAACACGTAGCTTACAGCAGCGAATACTCCCAATTCCGAAGGCTCCAGAAGCTCTATGAGCTATCAAAATGAAGCCCTACGAGTCTTCTTTCATTTGGCTACTGTGGGGTTCGCTGAAGTTTCAGATCTGGAGAGATCTAGTTCGAATTGTGGAGGTGGGTCAGCAGGCCGTTGGCTTCCCTTCATCCTTCTTTGATCCATCGATTGAGGTAGGATTTCTCAACCAAATTTTGATCATGAGTATAGCAAGTTGTTCCTCTCATCGAGCTCTATCCAATGGTGGCAAAAGCCCCAATTTTCATTAGGTATCCGTGGAGAAATCGAGCTTTTTGTGAGGTGCTGTCCAAGTGTTCTTCATCCTAGGGTTTGAGTTTTCTCTCTCCGATTTGAGGTAGGATCTAACAACCAAACTCTAATTAACTTACATGAAGTAATCAGCATGTTATTATCTTTCATTTAACGTAGAAATCCCCAAATTCCATTGAGCATGCATCGTGAATTTCAATTTTTGTAAAAAACATGTCTAGAACATGATTCATATAGTGTTCCTTAAGTCAGAGCTTGATTACGGGCTTATTTTGAGTCATGTAACTTGATCTTCATGTAGCATATCATATATGTTTGGATTCATGATCGTGTTAGCTTTTTTTGACACCAAAATCCCCAAATTTGGTTTTGTATATCGAGAGAATTCGACGATTTAGTGGAAGTATGTCCTGAACTAGGTCTCCTTGTGTTCTTCATAGAATAGGTTGTGATTCTTGTGAATTCTGATGAAATTCGTGTTTCCAAATTGTAGTTTTATGACCCTAATATGTCTAGCAAGATTCCTATGGCATGTGGTTTTGATTTCAACTCATTTGGACCCCATTTGGGCGAGTTCATGCGTTTTCCGGAAGCCCCGGCCGGTTCTGGGCTTGCAGGGGTCGACCCCAGGGGTCGGCCCATCCTGCTTCCAGACCCCAGTTTTTCAGGGGTCGACCCCAAGGGTCGACCCGTACACCAGAAACCCGATTTTCTTCATTTTTTGACCCGAAGATGGATCCGAATCAATGGGGAATCAACCCATTTAACTTAGACCCATTGAAATTATATTTTTGAAGAACTTTTGACCTATTCATGTATCCCCCTTGATTTCAATTTGCATTGGTCCTTTCTCGCAAACATAGTACAAAACACGATGTTTACTATCTCCATTACAACACTTACATTGGTTAAATAGAAGCTCACTTAATTAATGATTAATGGTGTAATTAAAGCCCCTGATAATGCATTCTATTTCACCGCTGTGAGAGCTTGTTCTTTACCTTGACAACTTGTTCTAGATTGTTGGCTCTTTGGCTAATACAAATGATAATGGTTAATCATGATATCTTAACTTGGTGATTATGATTAATATGTTGATTAGCTTGTTTGATTGCTGCTGTTTTACAGTAGCGCAGCACGATTAACTCTTGTTGTGACTTGGTTTCGATCTCCTTGATGATTATACTTACCTTGAAATTCTGGAAATGAATCTCTTTCCTACTTGAAGTTGTTATTGCTACTTAGTTTAAACCTTGGAATTCTGGCCATAAACTGTGGAAGTCTAGATTCGTGGGATCTTTGATCCAAAGAAATCAATGCCTGGTAAACAATTAAGGACTCGGTCTAGTCCTGGGAAGAGTGCCCGAACACTACATGTACCCCCGGGGAGGTGAATGACTAGGTGTGGCATTTGGCACCAGTACTTGACATGTGTTAAATCTAGGATTGTCCACTACTCTCTACACTACTCTCTACATTACTTTCTACTACTTTCACTTTCCACTCTTCACTGTTCTATACTCTACTTGTTGTTACTTTACTTGTTGATTACTTGGACGTGGAAATGAAATTACATACGTGCTTGACATGACTTGAATTGTCTTGATATGGCCAACAACTTTTTATCGTTATCTCATGTAGTAAATTCTTGTCTTACTATTCTATTCATTATATTTCTTGACCTTGCAAGATCTTTGAATTTTGTTTTCGTGATATCATCGTTATCTTTTTATTATTTTATCATTTGTAGCATGACATTTTAAAATGTAATTAAACTGTTAATCACTTATACCTGTCTGTTATTTCCTACTGAGCGTCAGCTCATAGTTGTGTTTTACCCCTTTTTCAGGCTGTTCAGGTGACGCGCTTACCGACGGGGAAGGGCAGGAGTGATGTCTTGAGTGTATCAGTTCTAGTGTGTTAGTAGTGTGTTATCTTACTTTTAGTTGTGTTTTGGAGAGCTTTTAGTCTCAGCCATGTTATTGAGTTTTAGTGGTTGATTATACCAGTTGTATTAAGTTGAACTTGAGGTTATTGTATCAGTGGTGGTTTGTTAATGATCATTTAGTATTTCCATCTTGTAGCACTTGTGTATTATTTAGTTTTTCCTCTCTCTCTTGCCAGCGTGTCCCTAACTGTACGTCCCGATATTTCCGCCTTGTTCGGGGCGTGACAGTTTAGTTGGTATCAGAGCAATGGTTTCACCTTCCTAGGTTTCCTAAGTTTTAGGTTTTCTTGCATTGCATCCCAATAACCGGTATATCAAAAGGTGTTGTCCGAACGTTAGGCTACGCCTATCGGGAAGGTCGCACACTTGCGCGAGTGGTCTTCGGACCGATTACCTCCGCCAGGTACCGAGTTTTTGGTCGTGTCTAGGTGCATTAGATCCCTAACCTTGTAAAAGTCTAGGACCTGACCTGGTGAGAATGGGTAGAAACTTGGGTTAAGATCGTTTCTTAATCGTGTAATTATTTATCTTGATTAAACCTAAGTAATCTATTTTTCGTGTAGATGGCAGCTGATCGTGCTGAATGGAGGAACCTGCAGCGTACGGTTCAAGGCCTTACTCAGGCCCTTCAGCAAGTAGCTCAGGCAGGAGCGGCACAGTATGGCATCGGTGATCTATACCGGAACTTCCACGGAATGAACCCGCCTAGATTCGCTGGTTCGACTGACCCTGACCAAGCCGAGCACTGGCTAGATGAGATGGGGAGGATCTTTGAAGTTATGCAATGCACCAACCAGGAGCGTGTCCTTTTGTCCACATTTCAACTGGAACATGATGCACGTACTTGGTGGGATTCTATCAAGGCAACTCTCGGTGATCGGCAAGTTATGTGGGAAGAATTCGAAGAATTCTTCAACAGCAAGTATTTTTCTGATAGAGTGCAAGAGAAGAAAGTGGCAGAGTTCGCGGCCTTGAAACAGCGAGGTTTATCCGTGGCAGAGTATGAGGCTCAATTTGCATGGCTTTCTCGATATGCTACACATCTCATTTCCACCGAGAAGATGAAGGCGAAGCGCTTTCTCAATGGATTGAAGCTTCATTATATCAACCAATTGGCACCGATGGAGATTTCCACGTATTCTGAGGTGGTAAGGAAAGCGCAAGTTCTAGAGGATACTCTTGAGATGACGGAGAGAATCCGTGGTAAAGGCATCAAGAAAGAATTACCTACGGGTTCCGGGAGTGTCAAACCCGGGTATACCAAGAAGAGGCCTGTTAGTGGACCTGGTTCGTGGAGCGGATCCGGATCGTGGAAGGGCAAGATGCCGAGGCACGAAGACAAGAAGCCTGGCCCTATTGTTCCATTCAAGGGCGTGTGCAACTATTGTGATCGTCCGGGTCACAAGATAGAGGAGTGCTGGCGCAAGCTAGGCGCCTGTTTGCGATGTGGAAGCAAGGAGCACCGTATCCCCAATTGTCCTCTCATATCGGAGCAAGCTACACCGGCAAAACCTCTAGTCTTCAAGAAATCACAAGGCAAGCTTCAAGCTTTACATGCAGATGAAACTGGGATTTCTGATGATGGCGGACTCGTCAAAGGTACCCTTACTATAATCGATAAGCCCGCATTTGCTCTCTTTGATACTGGTGCAACACATTCTTTTATTTCACGGAGATTTGCTAAGTCATTAGTTGTGGAACCTGTTTTGATGAATACTCCGTTAGAGATTTCAACCCCTATTGGCACTAGATCAACAATCCAGTATTTCTATCCTTCTAGTAAGGTTATGATTGGTGAACAGAACTTTTCAGCAGATTTGGTCTGCATGGATATGAAGGATTATGATGTAATCCTAGGAGCAGATTGGTTGGCCAAGTATGAGGCCAATGTTCACTGTAGTTCTAGCTCAGTGACTTTTACTGGACATTCTGGTTTATCTTTTACGGGAGTCAAGCACCATAACTCCGTACCGCTCATTTCGGCTCTCCGAGCTGATAAGCTTTTGAGGCATGGGTGTGAGGCTTTTCTAGCCTTTGTCTGTACAACTCCTGAGCAGCAGATGGAGATTAAGGACATTCCTGTTGTCCGAGATTTTCCTGATGTCTTTCCAGAGGAACTACAAGGACTTCCGCCTGAGCGGAAAGTTATCTTTTCTATTGATCTTATTCCTGGCACATCTCCTATTTCCAAGGCTCCTTATCGTATGTCTCCTGCGGAACTGCGGGAATTGAAGCAGCAACTGATGGAATTGCTCGAGAAGTGTTTTATTCGTCCTAGTACTTCTCCGTGGGGAGCCCCTGTACTATTTGTCAGGAAGAAAGATGGTTCGATGAGGCTGTGCATTGATTATCGGCAATTGAACCAGCAGACTGTCAAGAACAAATATCCCTTGCCGAAGATTGACGAACTATTTGACCAGATAGCAGGAGCTCAATATTTTTCTAAGATCGATCTTCGATCTGGATATCACCAGTTGCGGATTAAGGAAGAGGATATTTATAAAACGGCTTTCCGCAGCAGGTATGGTCATTTTGAGTTTGTCGTTATGCCTTTTGGTCTAACGAATGCACCAGCGGCTTTCATGCAGTTGATGAACGATGTATTTCGGCCCTATCTTGATCAGTGGGTCGTGGTATTTATTGATGACATCTTGATCTATTCCAAGAGTGAATTGGAGCATGCTGAACACCTGAGGATGGCATTGCAATTGTTGAGAGATCATCAACTTTATGCCAAGTTCAGTAAGTGTGAATTCTGGCTGCAAGAAGTGTCCTTTCTCGGACATATTATCACCAAGGAAGGTATTTCAGTTGATCCTTCGAAGATTGAGGCAGTGAAGAATTGGGAGCAGCCTACTAGTGCAACTGAAATTAGAAGTTTCCTAGGCCTGGCAGGCTATTACTGAAGATTTATTCAAGATTTCTCCAAGATTGCAGTACCTATGACAAGATTAACCCGCAAGGAGAATAAGTTTGATTGGTCAGATGATTGTCAGCGAAGCTTTCAGACTCTGAAGGAGTGTTTGACTACTGCACCTGTTTTGGCTTTACCTTCTGGTGAAGGAGGATTTGTTGTTTATACTGATGCTTCAGGTATTGGCTTAGGCTGTGTACTCATGCAGCATGGGAAGGTGATTGCCTATTCCTCTAGGCAGTTGAGGAAGCACGAAGATAATTATCCTATTCATGATTTGGAACTTGCTGCAGTCGTGTTTGCTTTGAAGATATGGAGGCATTACTTGTATGGAGAAACCTTCACAGTGTTTTCAGATCATAAGAGTTTGAAGTATTTATTTTCTCAAAAGGAACTCAACATGAGGCAGCGGAGATGGTTGGAGTACTTGAAAGACTTCGACTTCTCGATTGAGTATCATCCTGGCAAAGGTAATGTTGTGGCAGATGCTTTAAGCCGGAAGTCGGTAGCTAGATTGTCAAGTCTCATGTTACAAGAACGGAGGTTGTTGGAACAATTATCTAGTCTGGATCTTAATATCGACAATGATCGGGTCATGATTGCTCAGATCCAACTTAAACCTGAATTATTGATTGAGATCAAGTCCTTGCAAGATAATGACCCCGAGTTGGTAGAGATCAAGGGAAGCTTGAGTAGCAGACCTGACTTCATGTTGGCCGATGATGGTAGATTATTATTTAAAGGCAGAACTTGTGTTCCGGATGAGGCTACAATAAAGCACAAAATTCTTGAGGAAGCTCATAGATCCAGATATACCATTCATCTTGGAGACACTAAGATGTACCGAGATTTGAAAAGGTCCTTTTGGTGGCCGAATATGAAAAGAGAAGTTGCAGATTTTGTGAGCAGATGTTTGGTATGTCAGCAAGTTAAGGCCGAACATTTCAGACCAGCAGGGAAATTGAAACCACTCGACATACCCCAATGGAAGTGGGAAAGCATTGGCATGGATTTCATTATGGGTCTACCTAGGACTCGTGGTGGATTTGATGCGATATGGGTGATTGTCGATCGATTGACAAAGTCGGCTCATTTCTTACCAATTAAGTCCAAGTGGACGATTGATGTATTGGCTGCTTTGTATATAAAGGAAGTGGTGAGATTGCATGGTATTCCAGTGAATATAGTATCTGATCGAGACCGCAGATTTACTTCACATTTCTGGAAGGGACTGCAAGAGTCTTTGGGTACTCGTCTGAATTTCAGTACTGCTTTTCATCCACAGACAGATGGACAGACTGAAAGAACCAATCAGATAGTGGAAGATATGCTGCGAGCTTGCATGATTGATTTTGGTGGAAATTGGAGTGAGCATTTGACATTAATTGAATTTGCCTACAATAACAGCTATCAGTCTAGCATTCAGATGGCTCCTTTTGAAGCACTATATGGTAGAAGTTGTCGTTCCCCGTTGTGTTGGGACGAGGTAGGTGAGAAACAGTGGCTTGGACCAGATCTTGTTTCGGAATCATCACAGAACATCCGTGTTATCCGAGACCGTTACAAGTAGCCCAGTCAAGACAGAAGAGTTATGCCGACAACAGAAGGAAAGCATTGGAATTTCAGGTTGGCGAGCATGTGTTCTTAAAGGTCTCTCCGACGAGAGGGATCCGAAGATTTGGCATTCATGGCAAGCTGAGTCCGAGGTACATTGGTCCATTCGAGATTCTAGATAGAGTGGGAGAGGTGGCATATAGACTGGCTTTACCACCGTAATTATCTGGCGTACACAACGTTTTCCATGTGTCTATGTTGCGAAAATATGTGTACGATCCCACTCATATCATTCAGCAGGTGGATTTTGAACTGAAGGAAGATTTGACCTATGAGGAAAGACCTGTCAAGATTCTAGACCGGAAGCAACAGCAACTCCGAAATCGTTCGATACCGATGGTCAAGATTCGGTGGAGTCGGCGTGGGACCGAAGAAGCTACATGAGAGTCTGAAGAGACTATGCGAAAGCGGTATCCCGATCTATTCTAGGTGAGCGATCTTTTTCTACTCTCAGTTTTAGTGCAGTGAATTTGGAGGACCAAATTCTTTTAAGTAGGGGAGGGTGTAAGACCCCAAATTCTTTAGAAATTTATTTAGTAAGTTATTTGTAATTATTCGGAATTTATTTGAAGTTATTCGAATTAATGAGAATTATCCAAATTAATTAGATTAATTAATTAATTAATAGAATAAGTCATTTTTCAATTATTTTCTAAAAATCCCCAAAAATCACATCTTGTAGAATTAATTTTGTTTAGCAACTTTGTCTTCTACATTTAAGTCTAAGAAAATCATTTATTATGCCGAATTAGTGAACTTAGTCTTCCGAACTTAACATTTAACTATTTACGGAATAGTATAAGTAAAAATCCGACTACCTTAGAAAAATCTGTAAAAATAGTAAACAGATTAATGTTGAGGTAGATAACAACTTTTCCTTCTAGCATTAAGCCATTGTAAATCCATGGTAAGATCTATTTAGAGTTTAAACCCAAAAGTGCACACTTTTGACCCATACCTAACCCTTAGTTTAAAACACGAAATTCGACCTCAATATTCAACCAAATGATCTGAAATCAGTGGCAAATGGAAGGCCACAATGTAAGGAACATTTACCCTCAATCAATTTGAGGTAAACTTAGCCCCAAAACGTGCTGCCGACATAGTTTGGTCAAGTCAAAGATTTCGGCGCCGTTTCTAAACACGTAGCTTACAGCAGCGAATACTCCCAATTCCGAAGGCTCCAGAAGCTCTATGAGCTATCAAAATGAAGCCCTACGAGTCTTCTTTCATTTGGCTGCTGTGGGGTTCGCTGAAGTTTCAGATCTGGAGAGATCTAGTTCGAATTGTGGAGGTGGGTCAGTAGGCCGTTGGCTTCCCTTCATCCTTCTTTGATCCATCGATTGAGGTAGGATTTCTCAACCAAATTTTGATCATGAGTATAGCAAGTTGTTCCTCTCATCGAGCTCTATCCATTGGTGGCAAAAGCCCCAATTTTATTAGGTATCCGTGGAGAAATCGAGCTTTTTGTGAGGTGATGTCCAAGTGTTCTTCATCCTAGGGTTTGAGTTTTCTCTCTCCGATTTGAGGTAGGATCTAACAACCAAACTCTAATTAACTTACATGAAGTAATCAGCATGTTATTATCTTTCATTTAACGTAGAAAGCCCCAAATTCCATTGAGCATGCATCGTGAATTTCGATTTTTGTAAAAAATATGTCTAGAACATGATTCATATAGTGTTCCTTAAGTCAGAGCTTGATTACGGGCTTCTTTTGAGTCATGTAACTTGATCTTCATGTAGCATATCATATATGTTTGGATTCATGATCGTGTTAGCTTTCTTTTGACATCAAAATCCCCAAATTTAGTTTTGTATATCGAGAGAATTTGACGATTTAGTGGAAGTATGTCCTGAACTAGGTCTCCTTATGTTCTTCATAGAATAAGTTGTGATTCTTGTGAATTCTGATGGAATTCGTGTTTCCAAATTGTAGTTTTATGACCCTAATATGTCTAGCAAGATTCCTATGGCATGTGATTTTGATTTCAACTCATTTGGACCCCATTTGGGCGAGTTCATGCGTTTTCCGGAAGCCCCGGCCGGTTCTGGGCTTGCAGGGGTCGACCCATCACCTGGCAGCCCAGGCCAGCCCGAGGGTCGACCCCAGGGGTCGACCCATGCGGCCCAGCCCGAGGGTCAACCCCAGGGGTCGACCCATCCTGCTTCCAGACCCCAATTTTTCAGGGGTCGACTCCAAGGGTCGACCCGTACACCAGAAACCCGATTTTCTTCGTTTTTCGACCCGAAGATGGATCCGAATCAATGGGGAATCAACCCATTTAACTTAGACCCATTGAAATTATATTTTTGATGAACTTTTGACCTATTCATGTACCCCCCTTGATTTCAATTTGCATTGGTCCTTTCTCGCAAAAATAGTACAAAACATGATGTTTATTATCTCCATTACAACACTTACATTGGTTAAATAGAAACTCACTTAATTAATGATTAATGGTGTAATTAAAGCCCCTGATAATGCATTCTATTTCACCGCTGTGAGAGCTTGTTCTTTACCTTGACAACTTGTTCTAGTTTGTTGGCTCTTTGGCTAATACAAATGATAATGGTTAATCATGGTATCTTAACTTGGTGATTAGGATTAATATGTTGATTAGCTTGTTTGATTGCTGCTGTTTTACAGTAGCGCAGCACGATTAACTCTTGTTGTGACTTGGTTTCGATCTCCTTGATGATTATACTTACCTTGAAATTCTGGAAATGAATCTCTTTCCTACTTAAAGTTGTTATTGCTACTTAGTTTAAACCTTGGAATTCTGGCCATAAACTGTGGAAGTCTAGATTCGTGGGATCTTTGATCCAAAGAAATCAATGCCTGGCAAACAATTAAGGACTCGGTCTAGTCCTGGGAAGAGCGCCCGAACACTACGTGTACCCCCGGGGAGGTGAATGACTAGGTGTGCCATTTGGCACCAGTACTTGACATGTGTTAAATCTAGAACTGTCCACTACTCTCTACACTACTCTCTACATTACTTTCTACTACTTTCACTTTCCACTCTTCACTGTTCTATACTCTACTTGTTGTTACTTTACTTGTTGATTACTTGGACGTGGAAATAAAATTACATACGTGCTTGACATGACTTGAATTGTCTTGATATGGCCAACAACTTTTTATCGTTATCTCCTGTAGTAAATTCTTGTCTTACTATTCTATTCATTATATTTCTTGACCTTGCAAGATCTTTGAATTTTATTTTCGTGATATCATCGTTATCTTTTTATTGTTTTATCATTTGTAGCATGACATTTTAAAATGTAATTAAACTGTTAATCACTTATACCTGTCTGTTATTTCCTACTGAGCGTCAGCTCATAGTTGTGTTTTACCCCTTTTCCAGGTTGTTCAGGTGACGCGCTTACCGATGGGGAAGGGCAGGAGTGATGTCTTGAGTGTATCAGTTCTAGTGTGTTAGTAGTGTGTTATCTTACTTTTAGTTGTGTTTTGGAGAGCTTTTAGTCTCAGCCATGTTATTGAGTTTTAGTGGTTGATTATTCTAGTTGTATTAAGTTGAACTTGAGGTTATTGTATCAGTGGTGATTTGTTAATGATCATTTAGTATTTCCATCTTGTAACACTTGTGTATTATTTAGTTTTTCCTCTCTCTCTTGCCAGCGTGTCCCTAACTGTACGTCCCGATATTTCCGCCTTGTTCGGGGCGTGGCAACATATCTGGATGAAAGGTCCCTGACAGACCACATATCTTTGAACGGCCCTGCACTGGCCGCACATCCCAGGGGATGGGCGGTTGGTACAGAGCCGCCCACCCCATTGGGCGGCCCAGGAGGAACCGCCCAAACCCTTGGGCGGCCCAGGGAGAACCGCCCATCTCCCTGAGTCACAGGGTGACCCCTGTTCGGCCCCTGAATGCCCAGTTATATGTGCGGTCCATATAGAACCGTTTATCCTTTCAGAGAGGGACTTAATACTTGTTCTATGGCATTCATTTGCATGTCATTAATGATAATTAGTGAAATAGAAACTCATTTAATAACTATTTAAATATGCAACTAAATTTACGATTATTGCTTGTTATTCGTGCTTACGCGACTTACGCGAACTCGTTATCATCTTAAATTACTTTTCTTGACATCTTGGGTTAATATATAACCAAATCCTTATTAAATTGGCTTGGCATTAGGATTAATATGACTGTTTAGCTTGCTGATTAGCTGCTGTAGTACAATGGAACAGCATGTTTAACTTTTCGACTTTGCACGAGCCGATTGGCCGATTAGCGTACTAGTCTTGGTTCTACCCCGGAAACTCTATCCGGTGGTCTTACCGTCATCTTGAAACATCATTATAATCATGATTAGAATCTGTTTAACACCAGCATACCTTGTTTTATGAGTTTAAACCGCTGGGTTAAGTCTTGGATCAAATCGGACGACCCGAGGCATGCGCGGTTAGTATTTGACCGCATAACCTCTTCGGCGGCCCGATCGTGACCGCATATCTTTATACGGCCCAGTATGGACCGTATATCTTGTTCTTGGGCCTCACTGTCTTTTAGACATGAGCAGCCCATATTGCACCGTTCTTACCTTAGGGCGGCCCACTGTCAGCCGTTCTTTTCTTGACTTCACGGACTGAGTTTCAGTCCAGTTCCTGTACGTACGGTCCTGTATGAACCATAGATACCCATCGAGCGGCTCCGTTACAACCGCACATCTCTTAAAAATGAGTTTGACCGTCTTTTGTACTCTTGAATCCAAGGACAAGGTTAGTCCTTTAAATCTGAACTTATGGCAGAAATTCCTCTGATTAATTGGCCATTAAAATTGACTGAATGTCTGGACGGATGGGACGTTGGGCCCAGTAAATCAATGCCATCGCATCATAAGGGCCCGGTCTGGTCCTGGGGAGAGCACCCGAAAGTTAGTGAGCCCATGGGATGTTAATGACAAGGTGGGGCATTGCACCGAAGTACTTGCTTGAGTGTTGGCGTCTATGACAAAAGTATCTTGTTACTTGTTACTTGATCATACTTGGTTAAATGTTTAAAATACTTGCTTGTTGGCCAATTCCTTACTACTATCTCTTGTTATATCTCTTGTTATATCTCCTGTTGTAAATTCTTGTATTTGTTATTCTTGTTAATCATTATCAATTATATATTTCTTGACCTTGCAAGATCTTGTTATTACCGTTGTTTCATTATATCATCATTACCTTTTCATTGCATTATCGTTTGTATCATGACATTTTGAAAATGTAATTAAACTATTAATCACTTATACATGTCTGTTATTTCCTACTGAGCGTTAGCTCATAGTTGTGTTTCCCCCCTTTCCAAGCTCTTCAGGTGACGCGCTTGCCGACGGGGAAGGGCAGGAGTGATGTCTTAAGTGTTTCAGTTCTAGTGTGTTAGCAGTGTGTTTATTGTTAGTTGTGATTGGAGAGCATATAGTTTCAGTTATGTTGTTGAGTCTTAGTGATTGTTATTCCACGTTGTATTAAGTTGCCTTTGAGATTATTGTATCAGTTTGGTTGTTAAATGATCATTTAGTATTTCCTTTCCATAGCACTTGTGTATATTTAGATTAGTTCTCTCTCTTTCCTGCTTGCCTCTGACTGTACGTCCCGATATTTCCGCCTTGTTCGGGGCGTGACAGTTTAGTTGGTATCAGAGCCTAGGTTTCACATTCCTAGGTTTTCTTAAGTTCTTAAGTTCTAGGTTTTCTAAGTTCTTGCATGGCATCCCAATAACCCGGTATATCAAAAGATGTTGTCCGAACGTTAGGCTACGCCTATCGGAAGGTCGCATACTTGCGCGAGTGATCTTCGGACCGGTTATCTCCGCCAGGTACCGAGTTTTGGTTGTGTCTAGGTGCATTAGACCCCTAATCTTGTTAAAGTCTAGGACCTGACCTGGTGAGAATGGGTAGAAACTTGGGTTAAGTTCGTTTCTTAATCGTGTAATTAATTATCTTGAATTAACCTAAGTAATCTATTTCTCGTGTAGATGGCAGCTGATCGCGCTGAATGGAGGAACCTGCAGCGCACGGTTCAAGGCCTTACCCAGGCCCTTCAGCAAGTGGCTCAGGCAGGAGCGGCACCACATGGCACCGGTGATCTATACCGGAACTTCCGCGGGATGAATCCGCCGAGATTCGCGGGTTCGACCGACCCCGACCAAGCCGAGCACTGGCTAGATGAGATGGGGAGAATATTTGAAGTTATGCAATGCACCAACCAGGAGCGTGTCCTTCTCTCGACATTTCAATTGGAGCGTGATGCACGTACTTGGTGGGATTCTATCAAGGCGACTCTCGGTGATCATCAGGTTACGTGGGAAGAGTTCGAGGAATTTTTCAACGGCAAGTATTTTTCTGACCGAGTGCAAGAGAAGAAGGCGGTAGAGTTCGCGGCCTTGAAGCAACGAGGTTTGTCCGTGGCAGAGTATGAGGCTCAATTTGCACGGCTTTCTCGATATGCTACACACCTTATTTCCACCGAGAAAATGAAGGCGAAGCGTTTTCTCAACGGATTGAAGCTGCATTATATCAACCAACTGGCACCAATGGAGATTTCCACTTATTCCGAGATGGTGAGAAAGGCTCAAGTTCTAGAGGATACCCTCGAAATGACGGAGAGAATCCGTGGAAGCGGTGCGAAGAAGGAACAACCTACGGGTTCCGGGAGTGTCAAACCCGGGTATACCAAGAAGAGGCCTGTTAGTGGACCTAGTTCGTGGAGCGGGTCCGGATCATGGAAAGGCAAGATGCCGAAGCATGAAGACAAGAAGCCTAGCCCTATTGTTCCGTTTAAGGGCATGTGCAAGTATTGTGATCGTCCAGGTCACAAGGTGGAGGAATGCTGGCGCAAGCTGGGTGCCTGTTTGTGATGTGGAAGCAAAGAGCACCGTATCCCCAACTGTCCTTTGATAGCGGAGCAAGCAACACCGGCAAAACCGCAAGTCTTCAAGAAACCGCAAGGGAAGCTCCAAGCTCTGTATGTAGAAGAAACGGAAACAGCCGAAGATGGTGGACTCGTCGAAGGTACTCTTATTATACTCGACAAGCCAGCATTTGTTCTTTTTGATACTGGTGCAACACATTCCTTTATTTCTCGGAGTTTTGCTAAGTCATTAGCTATGGAACCAGTTATGATGGATACTACGTTAGAGATTTCAACCCCTATTGGTACTAGATCGGCAATCCAGCATTTATATCCTTCTAGTAAGGTTTTGATTGGTGAGCAGAACTTTCCAGCTGATTTGATTTGCATGGACATGAAGGGTTATGACGTAATTCTAGGAGCAGATTGGTTGGCCAGATATGAGGCCAATGTTCATTGTAGTTCTGGCTCGGTGTCTTTTACTAGGCACCCGAGACTTTCTTTTGTGGGTGTTAAGCACCATAACTCTGTATCGCTTATTTCGGCTCTTCGAGCTGATAAGCTGATGAGGCAAGGATGTGAGGCTTTTCTAGCCTTTATCTATGCAACCCCTGAGCAGCGGACTGAGATCAAGGACATTCCTATTGTCTGAGATTTTTCTGATGTCTTTCCAGAGGAATTACCAGGACTTCCTCCTGAGCGGGAAGTTATCTTCTCTATTGACCTCTTTCCGGGCACATCTCCTATTTCCAAGGCTCCTTACCGTATGTCTCCTGCGGAACTAAGGGAGTTGAAGCAACAGTTGATGGAGTTACTCGAGAAGGGCTTTATTCGTCCTAGTACGTCTCCGTGGGGAGCCCCTATATTGTTTGTTCGAAAGAAAGATGGTTCGATGAGATTATGCATCGATTATCGGCAGTTAAACCAGTTGACTGTCAAGAACAAATATCCACTGCCGAGGATTGATGAGTTATTTGACCAGATAGTGGGAGCTCAATATTTCTCTAAGATCGATCTTCGATCTGGATATCACCAGTTGCGGATTAAGGAGGAGGATATCTATAAATCGGCTTTTCGCAGCAGGTATGGTCATTTTGAATTTGTCGTTATGCCTTTTGGTCTAACGAATGCTCCGGCAGCCTTCATGCAGTTGATGAATAATGTATTTCGGCCCTATCTTGATCAATGGGTCGTGGTATTTATTGATGACATCTTGATCTATTCCAAGAGTGAAGTGGAGCATGCTGAACATCTGATGATGGCATTACAATTATTGAGAGATCATCAACTTATGCCAAGTTTAGTAAGTGTGAATTCTGGCTGCAAGAAGTGTCCTTTCTCGGACATATTATCACCCAGGAAGGTATTTCTGTGGATCCTTCGAAGGTTGAGGCAGTGAAGAATTGGGAGCAGCCTACCAGTGTGACGGAAGTTAGAAGTTTTCTTGGCATGGCAGGTTATTATCGAAGGTTTATCCAGGATTTCTCTAAGATTGCGGTACCTATGACAAGGTTAACCCGCAAGGAGAACAAGTTTGATTGGTCAGGCGATTGCCAGCAAAGCTTTCAGACTCTAAAGGATTGTTTGACTACTGCACCTATATTGGCTTTACCTTCTGGTGAAGGAGGATTTGTCGTTTATACTGATGCTTCAGGAATTGGCTTAGGCTGTGTACTCATGCAGCATGGGAAGGTGATTGCCTATTCTTCTAGGCAGTTGAGGAAGCACGAGGAGAATTATCCTGTTCATGATTTGGAACTTGCAGCAGTCGTTTTTGCTTTGAAAATTTGGAGGCATTACCTGTATGGAGAATCTTTCACGGTATTTTCAGACCACAAGAGCTTGAAGTTTTTATTCTCTCAGAAGGAACTCAATATGCGGCAGCGCAGATGGTTGGAGTAGTTGAAGGACTTCGACTTTTCTATTGAGTATCATCCTGGCAAAGGCAATGTTGTGGCAGACGCATTGAGCCAGAGGCCAGTAGCTAGATTGGCAAGTCTCATGTTGCAAGAGTGGAAGTTACTGGAACAGTTATCTAGTCTGAATCTTAATATTGACAATGATCGGGTTTTGATTGCTCAGATTCAACTTAAACCTGAATTATTGATGGAGATCAAGTCCTTGCAAGATAATGATCCCGAGCTGGTACAGATCAAGGGAAGCTTGAGCAGCAAACCTGATTTCGGGTTGGCTGATGATGGTAGATTATTATTTAAAGGCAGAACTTGTGTACCTGATGAAGCTACAGTAAAGAACAAGATTCTTGTGGAAGCTCATTGATCCAGATACACCATTCATCCCGGAGGCACTAAGATGTACAGAGATTTAAAGCGATCCTTTTGGTGGATGAATATGAAGAGGGAAATCGCTGACTTCGTAAGTAAATGCTTGGTTTGCCAACAAGTTAAAGCTGAGCACTTCAGACCGGCAGGAAAATTGAAACCACTCGACATACCCCAATGGAAGTGGGAGAGTATTGGCATGGATTTCATTATGGGTTTGCCTAGAACTCGTGGTGGATTTGATGCAATTTGGGTGATTGTTGACCGATTGACAAAATCAGCTCATTTCTTATCCATTAAGTCTAAGTGGACAGTCGATGTATTGGCTGCTTTGTATTTGAAGGAAGTGGTGAGATTACATGGTATTCCAGTGAATATAGTATCTGATCGAGACCCTAGATTCACTTCTCATTTCTGGAAGGGACTGCAAGAGTCTCTTGGTACTCGTCTGAATTTCAGTACTACTTTTCATCCACAGACAGATGGACAGACGGAGAGAACCAATCAGATAGTGGAAGATATGCTGCGGGCATGTATGATTGACTTTGGTGGTACTTGGAATGAGCATTTGGCACTAATTGAATTCGCCTACAATAACAGCTATCAGTCTAGTATTCAGATGGCTCCATTTGAAGCCTTGTATGGGAGAAGCTGTCGATCCCCGTTGTGTTGGGATGAGGTAGGTGAGAAACAGTGGCTTGGACCGGATCTTGTCTCGGAATCTTCACAGAACATCCGTGTAATCCGAGATCGATTACAACTAGCCCAGTCAAGACAGAAGAGTTATGCCGACAACAGGAGAAGAGCATTGGAATTTTAGGTTGGCGAGCATGTGTTCATAAAGTCTCTCCGACGAGAGGGATCCGAAGATTTGGCATTCATGGCAAGCTGAGTGCGAGGTACATTGGTCCATTCGAGATTCTAGATAGAGTGGGAGAGGTGGCATACAGGCTGGCCTTACCGCCTCAATTGTCTGGCGTGCACAACGTCTTCCATATTTCTATGTTACGGAAGTATGTGTACGACCCCACTCATGTTATACAGCATGTGGATTTCGAGCTGAAGGAGGATCTGACCTATGAGGAAAGACCGATAAAGCTTCTGGACCGGAAGCAACAGCAACTCCGGAATCGTTCAATACCGATGGTCAATATTCAGTGGAGTCGGCGTGGGACCGAAGAAGCCACGTGGGAGTCTGAAGAGACTATGCGGAAGCGGTATCCCGACTTATTCTAGGTGAGCGATCTCTTTCCCTACTCTCAGTCTTAGTGCAGTGAATTTGGAGGACCAAATTCCTTTAAGTAGGGGAGGGTGTAAGACCCCGAATTATTTTATTAGATTTAATATATTTATTTAGCTCTTGTTAATTAAGAATTGAATTTCTATTGATTTAATAATTGAATTTCAGATTTATTAATATTTAATTCCTTAGAATTAGAATAGTGATAATTTCGACCACCTTATAAAAATCCAAAAAAATGGTAAACAGATTAAGGTCGAGGTAGATAACAACTTTTCCTTCTGGCATTAGGCCATTGTAAATCCGTGGGAAGATCTATTTAGAGTTTAAACCCAAAAGTGCACACTTTTGACCCATACCTAACTCTTGGATTAAAACATGAAATTCGACCTCAATACTCAACCAAATGATCTGAAATCAGTGGCAAATGGAAGGCCACAATGTAAGGAACATTTACCCTCAATCAATTTGAGGTAAACCTAGCCCCAACACGTGCTGCCGACATAGTTTGGTCAAGTCAAAGATTTCGGCGCCGTTTCTAAACACGTAGCTTGCAGCAGCGAATACTCCCAACTCCGAAGGCTCCAGAAGCTCTATGAGCTATCAAAATGAAGCCCTACGAATCTTCTTTCATTTGGCTGCTGTGGGGTTCACTGAAGTTTCAGATCTGGGGAGATCTAGCTCGAATTGTGGAGGTGGGTCAGCAGGCTATTGGCTTCCCTTCATCCTTCTTTGATCCATCGATTGAGGTAGGAATTCTCAACCAAATTTTGATCATGAGTATAGCAAATTGTTCCTCTCATCGAGCTCTATCCATTGGTGGCAAAAGCCCCAATTTTCATTAGGTATCCGTGGAGAAATCGAGCTTTTTGTGAGGTGCTGTCCAAGTGTTCTTCATCCTAGGGTTTGAGTTTTCTCTCTCCGATTTGAGGTAGGTGTAATAGACCAAACTCTAATTAATTTATATGATGTAATAAGCATTATATTAGCTTTCATTTCACGTAGAAAGCCCTAAGTTTCATGAAGCATACTTATAGAATTTCTGTTTATAGTAACAGCATGTTTTAGACCTAGTTCGATGTGTTCATCCGAAGTGATTTATGAATTCGAAGTATTAATCTTAATCCTCATGAACCATATCTTATATGGTTGGATTCACCATCGAAGTAGCTTTCATTTGAGCTAAGAAGCCCCAAATTCCATTCTGTATGTAGAGAGAATTTAACATTTTAGTCACAGCATGTCAGAATTAGGGTTTCATGTGTTCTTGACTTAATAGATCTCGATTCCAGCAATTGATCATGCAATTGACCTTGTAGATAGGTAGAGTTTTGTATTAGCTTTCCATTGATACCAAAATCCCCTTATTTGGAGCTCAATCCTAGTAGTTATTAACATTTTAGTGCAACCCTAGCAATCACCTTGTTCCCGGCGTTCACCGAACGCGGCAGGGATGACCGGAGACGACCCAGAGATGGGCGGTCTTACGATAGACCGTCCAACTCCAGCCCATCTTTTGACCCTAGCATGCCCTTATATAAACGATTTTTCAAGAACCACTCATCCCAGGATGAACGGTTCCACAGGAACCACATATCTGGATGAAAGGTCCTTGACAGACCACATATCTTTGAACGGCCCTGCACTGGCCGCACATCCCAGGGGATGGGCGGTTGGTACAGAGCCGCCCAACCCATTGGGCGGCCCAGGAGGAACCGCCCAAACCCTTAGGCGGCCCAGGGAGAACCGCCCATCTCCCTGAGTCACAGGGTGACCCCTGTTCGGCCCCTGAATGCCCAGTTATACACTACCAGAAAAAGCGGGATTTCAGACGGACATTATCCGTCTCAAATCTGTCTGAAAATCCGTCGCAAACCATATTTGTAACGGAATTCCGACGGATTTAAGATGGGAATCGACCGTCTGAAATTCTTAGTCATAAATTTGTGACAGTTAATTTGTCTGTCTGAAATTCCGTCTGAAATTAAGATAGAATAAATTTCGATCACAAATTTCGTCTAAATCTCATACGATAAAATTTCCGTATGTAACTGTCCGTCTGAAATTATCCGTCTGTATTTCATACGGTTTTTAAGACGGATTTATAATCCGTTGTAAATACCGTCAGTAATCCGTCTGAAAGCTTGTCTGAAATCCGTCGCTATATCTACCGGATATTACGACGGATTACTTTTTCGTCGTAACTACCGACGACGGTTCCATATGCAAATTCGTCTTAAATCCGTCGGTGTTTGAAACGGAAATCACGACGGATATTAATTTCCGTCTGAAATTACCGTCGCTATTCCAAATGGAAATAGCGACGGAGTGAAAATCCGTCTGAAATCAAAAATATATTTTTTAAAATATTGCGTTTATTTATCTAATAAACCTGTTAAAAAAATTATTGGAACCTACTGATAACCACAAAAAAAACTCAACATCAACGTACCCAAATAAATAAACACCACCGAAAAAAACTCAACATCAACATAGATGTTCAAATAAATAAACACCACCAATAAAAAAATTCACACCATGCTGATCAAATAAATACAAAAAAAAACACATTAACCCTGCTGATCCGTCTGAATAACATAAAACAAATATCATTAAACATCAAGAAATATCTGGTACATCGTCAATATCCTCATCATCCATATCGTCACTGCCCTGCTCATCTCCTCTGTCGCTGCCCGCAGAAGGATCCCCCTACATTAAAAAATAATAACATTCATTTATAGATAAAAAATTAGTGCGAAGAAATGAGCATAAATATAAATCAAACATATCAAATTGATAACTGCAGATTTTATAGATCAACTACTAGCTTGAAACAATATTTAGACCCCCGGACCCGACCTGGTAGTTCATTTAAACTAAGTGTATTTTAAAACTGAACTTTGAGCGCCGAGCTCAAACCGGGCATCCGATTTGGATTCCGTCAGTTCTGACAAGTCACTTTCATCTCCCCGGTCGCGTTGGAATGATCGGCACGGCCGTCCGACTTGTATTTCAAGTTTTTGACCCCCGGACCTGACCTGATAGTTCATTTAAACTAAGTGTATTTTAAAACTGAACTTTGAGCGCCGAGCTCAAACCGGACATCCGATTTGGATTCTGTCAGTTCTGACAAGTCACTTTCATCTCCCCAGTCGTGTTGGAATGATCGGCACGGCCGTCCGATCGGTATTTCCAATTTCAGACCCCCGGACCCGACCTGGCAGTTCATTTAAACTAAGTGTATTTTAAAACTGAACTTTGAGCGCCGAGCTTAAACCGGACATCCGATTTGGATTCCGCCAGTTCTGACAAGTCACTTTCATCTCCCCGGTCGCGTTGGAATGATCGGCACGGCCGTCCGACCAGTATTTCCAATTTTAGACCCCCGGACCCGATCTGATAGTTCATTTAAACTAAGTGTATTTTAAAATTGAACTTTGAGCGCCGAGCTCAAACCGGACATCCGATTTGGATTCCGTCAGTTCTGACAAGTCACTTTCATCTCCCCGGTCGTGTTGGAATGATCGGCACGGCCGTCCGACCGGTATTTCCAATTTTAGACCCCCGGACCCGACCTGGTAGTTCATTTAAACTAAGTGTATTTTAAAACTGAACTTTGAGCGCCGAGCTCAAACCGGGCATCCGATTTGGATTCCGTCAGTTCTGACAAGTCACTTTCATCTCCCCGGTCGCGTTGGAATGATCGGCACGGCCGTCCGACCGGTATTTCCAATTTTAGACCCCCGGACCCGACCTGATAGTTCATTTAAACTAAGTGTATTTTAAAACTGAACTTTGAGCGCCGAGCTCAAACCGGACATCCGATTTGGATTCCGTCAGTTCTGACAAGTCACTTTCATCTCCCCGGTAGTGTTGGAATGATCGGCACGGCCGTCCGACCGGTATTTCCAATTTTAGACCCCCGGACCCGACCTGGTAGTTCATTTAAACTAAGTGTATTTTAAAACTGAACTTTGAGCGCCGAGCTCAAACCGGGCATCCGATTTGGATTCCGTCAGTTCTGACAAGTCACTTTCATCTCCCCGGTCGTGTTGGAATGATCGGCACGGCCGTCCGACCGGTATTTCCAATTTTAGACCCCCGGACCCGACCTGGTAGTTCATTTAAACTAAGTGTATTTTAAAACTGAACTTTGAGCGCCGAGCTCAAACCGGGCATCCGATTTGGATTCCGTCAGTTCTGACAAGTCACTTTCATCTCCCCGGTCGCGTTGGAATGATCGGCATGGCCGTCCGACCGGTATTTCCAATTTTAGACCCCCGGACCCGACCTGATAGTTCATTTAAACTAAGTGTATTTTAAAACTGAACTTTGAGCGCCGAGCTCAAACCGGACATCCGATTTGGATTCCGTCAGTTCTGACAAGTCACTTTCATCTCCCCGGTAGTGTTGGAATGATCGGCACGGCCGTCCGACCGGTATTTCCAATTTTAGACCCCCGGACCCGACCTGGTAGTTCATTTAAACTAAGTGTATTTTAAAACTGAACTTTGAGCGCCGAGCTCAAACCGGGCATCCGATTTGGATTCCGTCAGTTATGACAAGTCACTTTCATCTCCCGGTCATGTTGGAATGATCGGCACGGCCGTCCGACCGGTATTTCCAATTTTAGACCCCCGGACCCGACCTGATAGTTCATTTAAACTAAGTGTATTTTAAAACTGAACTTTGAGCGCCGAGCTCAAACCGGACATCCGATTTGGATTCCGTCAGTTCTGACAAGTCACTTTCATCTCCCCGGTCGTGTTGGAATGATCGGCACAGCCGTTCGACCGGTATTTCCAATTTTAGACCCCCGGACCCGACCTGGTAGTTCATTTAAACTAAGTGTATTTTAAAACTGAACTTTGAGCGCCGAGCTCAAACCGGGCATCCGATTTGGATTCCGTCAGTTCTGACAAGTCACTTTCATCTCCACGGCCGTGTTGGAATGATCGGCATGGCCGTCGACTTGTATTTCAAGTTTTAGACCCCCGGACCTGACCTGGCAGTTCATTTAAGCTAAGTGTATTTTAAAACTGAACTTTGAGCGCCGAGCTCAAACCGGACATCCGATTTGGATTCCGTCAGTTCTAACAAGTCACTTTCATCTCCCCGGTCCTGTTGGAATGATCGGGACGGCCGTCCGACCGGTATTTCCAATTTTAGACCCCCGGACCCGACCTGGTAGTTCATTTAAACTAAGTGTATTTTAAAACTGAACTTTGAGCGCCGAGCTCAACCGGACATCCGATTTGGATTCCGTCAGTTCTGACAAGTCACTTTCATCTCCCCGGTCGCGTTGGAATGATCGGCACGGCCGTCCGACCGGTATTTCCAATTTTAGACCCCCGGACCCGACCTGGTAGTTCATTTAAACTAAGTGTATTTTAAAACTGAACTTTGAGCGCCGAGCTCAAACCGGGCATCCGATTTGGATTCCGTCAGTTCTGACAAGTCACTTTCATCTCCCCGGTCACGTTGGAATGATCGGCACGGCCGTCCGACCGGTATTTCCAATTTTAGACCCCCGGACCCGACCTGGTAGTTCATTTAAACTAAGTGTATTTTAAAACTGAACTTTGAGCGCCGAGCTCAAACCGGGCATCCGATTTGGATTCCGTCAGTTCTGACAAGTCACTTTCATCTCCCCGGTCGCGTTGGAATGATCGGCACGGCCGTCCGACCGGTATTTCCAATTTTAGACCCCCGGACCCGACCTGATAGTTCATTTAAACTAAGTGTATTTTAAAACTGAACTTTGAGCGCCGAGCTCAAACCGGACATCCGATTTGGATTCCGTCAGTTCTGACAAGTCACTTTCATCTCCCCGGTCGCGTTGGAATGATCGGCACGGCCGTCCGACCGGTATTTCAATTTTAGACCCCCGGACCCGACCTGGTAGTTCATTTAAACTAAGTGTATTTTAAAACTGAACTTTGAGCGCCGAGCTCAAACCGGGCATCCGATTTGGATTCCGTCAGTTCTGACAAGTCACTTTCATCTCCCCGGTCGCGTTGGAATGATCGGCACGGCCGTCCGACCGGTATTTCCAATTTTAGACCCCCGGACCCGACCTGATAGTTCATTTAAACTAAGTGTATTTTAAAACTGAACTTTGAGCGCCGAGCTCAAACCGGACATCCGATTTGGATTCCGTCAGTTCTGACAAGTCACTTTCATCTCCCCGGTCGTGTTGGAATGATCGGCACGGCCGTCCGACCGGTATTTCCAATTTTAGACCCCCGGACCCGACCTGGTAGTTCATTTAAACTAAGTGTATTTTAAAACTGAACTTTGAGCGCCGAGCTCAAACCGGACATCCGATTTGGATTCCGTCAGTTCTGACAAGTCACTTTCATCTCCCCGGTCGTGTTGGAATGATCGGCACGGCCGTCCGACCGGTATTTCCAATTTTAGACCCCCGGACCCGACCTGGTAGTTCATTTAAACTAAGTGTATTTTAAAACTGAACTTTGAGCGCCGAGCTCAAACCGGGCATCCGATTTGGATTCCGTCAGTTCTGACAAGTCACTTTCATCTCCCCGGTCGTGTTGGAATGATCGGCACGGCCGTCCGACCGGTATTTCCAATTTTAGACCCCCGGACCCGACCTGGTAGTTCATTTAAACTAAGTGTATTTTAAAACTGAACTTTGAGCGCCGAGCTCAAACCGGGCATCCGATTTGGATTCCGTCAGTTCTGACAAGTCACTTTCATCTCCCCGGTCGCGTTGGAATGATCGGCACGGCCGTCCGACCGGTATTTCCAATTTTAGACCCCCGGACCCGACCTGATAGTTCATTTAAACTAAGTGTATTTTAAAACTGAACTTTGAGCGCCGAGCTCAAACCGGACATCCGATTTGGATTCCGTCAGTTCTGACAAGTCACTTTCATCTCCCCGGTCGTGTTGGAATGATCGGCACGGCCGTCCGACCGGTATTTCCAATTTTAGACCCCCGGACCCGACCTGGTAGTTCATTTAAACTAAGTGTATTTTAAAACTGAACTTTGAGCGCCGAGCTCAAACCGGGCATCCGATTTGGATTCCGTCAGTTCTGACAAGTCACTTTCATCTCCCCGGTCGTGTTGGAATGATCGGCACGGCCGTCCGACCGGTATTTCCAATTTTAGACCCCCGGACCCGACCTGATAGTTCATTTAAACTAAGTGTATTTTAAAACTGAACTTTGAGCGCCGAGGTCAAACCGGACATCCGATTTGGATTCCGTCAGTTCTGACAAGTCACTTTCATCTCCCCGGTCGTGTTGGAATGATCGGCACGGCCGTCCGACCGGTATTTCCAATTTTAGACCCCCGGACCCGACCTGGTAGTTCATTTAAACTAAGTGTATTTTAAAACTGAACTTTGAGCGCCGAGCTCAAACCGGGCATCCGATTTGGATTCCGTCAGTTCTGACAAGTCACTTTCATCTCCCCGGCCGTGTTGGAATGATCGGAATGGCCGTCCGACTTGTATTTCAAGTTTTTGACCCCCGGACCTGACCTGGCAGTTCATTTAAGCTAAGTGTATTTTAAAATTGAACTTTGAGCGCCGAGCTCAAACCGGACATCCGATTTGGATTCCGTCAGTTTTGAAAAGTCACTTTCATCTCCCCGGTCATGTGGGAATGATCGGCACGGCCGTCCGACCGGTATTTCCAATTTTAGACCCCCGGACCCGACCTGGTAGTTCATGTAAACTAAGTGTATTTTAAAACTGAACTTTGAGCGAAACCGGACATCCGATTTGGATTCCGTCAGTTCTGACAAGTCACTTTCATCTCCCCGGTCACGTTGGAATGATCAACACGGCCGTCCGACCGGTATTTCCAATTTTAGACCCCCAGACCCGACCTGGTAGTTCATTTAAACTAAGTGTATTTTAAAACTGAACTTTGAGCGCCGAGCTCAAACCGGGCATCCGATTTGGATTCCGTCAGTTCTGACAAGTCACTTTCATCTCCCCGGTCACGTTGGAATGATCGGCACGGCCGTCCGACCGGTATTTCCAATTTTAGACCCCCGGACCCGACCTGGTAGTTCATTTAAACTAAGTGTATTTTAAAACTGAACTTTGAGCGCCGAGCTCAAACCGGGCATCCGATTTGGATTCCGTCAGTTCTGACAAGTCACTTTCATCTCCCCGGTCGCGTTGGAATGATCGGCACGGCCGTCCGACCGGTATTTCCAATTTTAGACCCCCGGACCCGACCTGATAGTTCATTTAAACTAAGTGTATTTTAAAACTGAACTTTGAGCGCCGAGCTCAAACCGGACATCCGATTTAGATTCCGTCAGTTCTGACAAGTCACTTTCGTCTCCCCGGTCGCGTTGGAATGATCGGCACGGCCGTCCGACCGGTATTTCTAATTTTAGACCCCCGGACCCGACCTGGTAGTTCATTTAAACTAAGTGTATTTTAAAACTGAACTTTGAGCGCCGAGCTCAAACCGGGCATCCGATTTGGATTTCGTCAGTTCTGACAAGTCACTTTCATCTCCCCGGTCACGTTGGAATGATCGGCACGGCCGTCCGACCGGTATTTCCAATTTTAGACCCCCGGACCCGACCTGATAGTTCATTTAAACTAAGTGTATTTTAAAACTGAACTTTGAGCGCCGAGCTCAAACCGGACATCCGATTTGGATTCCGTCAGTTCTGACAAGTCACTTTCATCTCCCCGGTAGTGTTGGAAAGATCGGCATGGCCGTCCGACCGGTATTTCCAATTTTAGACCCCCGGACCCGACCTGGTAGTTCATTTAAACTAAGTGTATTTTAAAACTGAACTTTGAGCGCCGAGCTCAAACCGGGCATCCGATTTGGATTCCGTCAGTTCTGACAAGTCACTTTCATCTCCCCGTTCGCGTTGGAATGATCGACATAGCCGTCCGACCGGTATTTCCAATTTTAGACCCCCGGCCCCCAGATTTTCTCAATTCTTCTGAAGTAAATGAGTTTTAAAATTAATAATGAAATAATTGAGTAATTCCATCAAAATAAAAACATAGTAAACACTCACCTGTGCGGGCTGTGCTGTGGTGGTGGTTGATTTCTGAGGGAACATTCCGCTTTGGGAGAGGAGGCCACTAATTGCCTGCAAGAATACTGACACTTGGCTATAGATCTCTTGCTGGAAATGCTGCTGCTGCCGCTGCATATCAGAAATCTGCGATCGGACCATGTCCATCATGTCGTTGGCAGAAGCGCTGGGGGCAACGGAAGGTATAGTGAAGGCACTGCCACTGGAAGAAGTATAGCTAGAACTCGCACACGCTGATGTCACCGCGCTTGCGTCTAGGCTCTCCCCAAAACCATATAGTCGGCCTTTCTTCGGTACGCCAGCTGCTGCCACCCACTCCACCGGATCGAACTCCGGCTGCTGCGTGTCTCCCTCCCCGTACTTCTCTGTCACTGCTTTGCTATATGTTTCCTACAAATTGAATAAAATAACTAGTCAATTTCATATGAATTACATGCCGATTTAAATGAACGGTACAAGTTACATATGTAGATAAACTTACCGCTGCTGACTTAGCTGTGTCACTCACAAAATCATTAGTCCCCTTCTTTTTGTGTGTTCTGTCGAACACCTCGAGGAACGACGGAGGTCGATTAAGCTCCACAGCCTGTTATACAATTCATAGTAAAAAAAAGTCAAATATTGGGATAAATTGTAAGAAGATAAATTGGTATATTACTTACCAATTTTTGTTTATGAGCCGCATAAGAGATGGACCCACTCGTATGCAAATTTGAACCTGGTTTTGACGTCCTGTTTGCTTTGGCTTTTTCAGACTTTTCTATCCACTTGGGGTCGGCAAAATGGTCACAAGATATCTCCCAATCCTCCTGCCTCATCCATAGAGGGCGATGCGCCTTCCACAATTGTCGGTCTTCACTCCCCCCACTCAATTTTTTAGCGTGTGCTCGGGCCTCATGTATTCTCCTCTTGTAACTTGAGAGCATAGTAGACTCCCAGGCACGACGACATCTCGCCGCGTCATGTCCACATGTGAATTGAAAAGACCGCTGTAAATCAATTGCTTTTCACACTTAGTATAAAGTTGTAAATTGACTTTGGGAAATACTTGAATTAAATGACGTAATTACTTACTAAGAACATGTTGTACAATGAATCGCGGACGGACATCGGAAAATCTCTGAAAGTGGAAGCTGCCCCGGG
The DNA here is from genome assembly GCA_022559845.1 of Amorphophallus konjac. Classification (NCBI taxonomy): domain Eukaryota; kingdom Viridiplantae; phylum Streptophyta; class Magnoliopsida; order Alismatales; family Araceae; genus Amorphophallus; species Amorphophallus konjac. Next base: position 160,637,885 of record CM040121.1, read on the forward strand.
CACATGTGCCAACATGAGTTCGGTGGAATGATGGACAGCACTGTGGGGTTCAAATTTCATACTGCAATTGCAAATGTCAAAATATTCATATTAGACAGTTGAGGGCTAATTAATGTAATATAACCTTATAGATTTACCCGGATACCCAACACGGGCGACGTCTATCATGGGTCGTGCCTCCCTCGTGACAACTGCCGACATCGTCAAGGGGCTGACTGGTGGGGGTGGGCCTTGTACAAGTGGGAGGTGGTGGGAGGGCACTGAGACCTGCAAGAATTTATTATCATGTGGAGTGATACATATAATGCGAACATATAATTAAAATATACATACCTGTAGCGGGAGGTAGTGGGGGTGGCGTATGCACAACAGGTGGGAGGCCACTGAGACCTGCAAGAATTTATTGTCATGTGGAGTGATACATATACTGCGAACATATAATTAAAATATACATACCTGCAGCGGGAGGTGGTGGGGGTGGCGTATGCACAACAGGTGGGAGGGCACTGAGACCTGCAAGAATTTATTGTCATGTGGAGTGATACATATAATGCGAACATATAATTAAAATATACATACCTGCAGCGGGAGGTGGTAGGGGTGGCGTATGCACAACAGGTGGGAGGGCACTGAGACCTGCAAGAATTTATTGTCATGTGGAGTGATACATATACTGCGAACATATAATTAAAATATACATACCTGTAGCAGGAGGTGGTGGGGGTGGCGTATGCACAACAGGTGGGAGGCCACTGAGACCTACAAGAATTTATTGTCATGTGGAGTGATACATATACTGCGAACATATAATTAAAATATACATACCTGCAGCGGGAGGTGGTGGGGGTGGCGTATGCACAACAGGTGGGAGGCCACTGAGACCTGCAAGAATTTATTGTCATGTGGAGTGATACATATAATGCGAACATATAATTAAAATATACATACCTGCAGCGGGAGGTGGTGGGGGTGGCCTATGCACAATAGGTGGGAGGCCACTGAGACCTGCAAGAATTTATTGTCATAAGTAGAACAAATATTGAAGAATTTAAATTAAAATATACATACATGATCCTCGAGTCTTTTTGCCACTGAGACCTGCAAGAATTTATTGTCATGTGGAGTGATACAAATATTGCGAACATATAATTAAAATATACATACCTGCAGCGGGAGGTGGTGGGAGTGGCGTATGCACAACAGGTGGGAGGCCACTGAGACCTGCAAGAACTTATTTTCATAAGTAGAACAAATGTTCAAGAATTTAAATTAAAATATACATACCTGTAGCGAGAGGTGGTGGCGTATGTACAAGTGGTGGTGAGCCGACACTTGCACCTATAAATAAATTCTTTTAAGTTTGTAAATAATTAAAATATTTATATAGCTAACTTATTGATCAAATATACCTGTGTCTGAAGAAGATGGTAGCGAGGAGGTAGTAGTGCCCCTCTCACTGCTAGATCTCCTCCCACCCCTAGTACGACCTCCTCGCACCATTTCCTTATGAATAACAAAATAATTAATACATATTAATCCACAATTATATAAGGCTAGACAAATGTTATTTAAAATTATGCTTAAAAGTAAGAATCTTCTTACTAAATTATCAAAACATGCCTCCCTCATGTTGATATATCTAGCTCAACTTCATCATCTTCGTCATCCATAGTAGTCTCATGAGATTCAAAATCTTCGTCTTCATCTGATTCTTCCTCCCCTCTAACATCAACATTTAGCTCCGTCGGATCGACTTCTTCCACGCCATCTCGCGTACGTAATGACAGTGGCTCATCAGATTCGTCCATATTAAACCTAGAGGAACCGACAACGCCAACTTCGTCTGATTGATAATATTCAGCACGAGCAACCTCTGAGACATCTCCACTCATAGTTAACTCATAAGTGGGAAAGAGTTTTGAATTAACCCTGCAAACTGCCCACCAATCTCTATTCTTGGATGATGGATAGCTTGAATAGTACACTTGCTGGGCTTGTGCGGCTAAAATGAACGGTTCATAGGTCTTAAGTTTAAACCTATGCTTGACATTGACAATCCCATAATTTGTGTCATGTAGAACAGAATTAGGATCAAACCATTGACACTTAAATATGTATACATGATTGTCTTGTCCCAAATACTGAAGTTCTAAGACTTCTTCAAGAATACCATAGTAGTCCAATTCCATTTCATTGTATAAACTTCCCTTTACACATACGCCGCTGTTCATCGTAGACTTATTTCGCCCATAATCCCTTGTATGAAATTTGTATCTATTCATAATATATCCCGGATAGGCACGTGTCTGGTTCGAGGGGCCATAACTTATCTGTTGTACTCTTTGATCAGTAATGAGACCTTGTTCAACCTATATTCAAATTAGAGTAGTTAAAATAATAACAATTACCTCAACATACGTAAATACAAACATATATATTCAGAGTTCACACTAACTCGGTTTCTTAGCCATTTGGAAAAAAACTTCTCGCGTTCTTTTTCAATCTCCACATCCTGGATATTTGGATATTTTTCAGCTAATTCTGAATCAAATTGTCTGCAATATAAATGTAGCACCCCATAAAAAAAATGATTAAAAAAATTTGATAAAGCCAATGTATAGACTTTGTGAAGTCAATGTTGTATAGACTTTGAGGAAGCCAATGTATAGACTTTGAGGAAGTCAATGTATAGACTTTGAGGAAGCCAATGTATAGACTTTGAGGATGTATAGACTTTGAGGAAGCCAATGTATAGACTTTGAGGAAGCCAATGTATAGACTTTGAGGATGTATAGACTTTGAGGAAGCCAATGTATAGACTTTGTGAAGTCAATGTTGTATAGACTTTGAGGAAGCCAATGTATAGACTTTGAGGAAGTGAATGTATAGACATTGAGGAAGCCAATGTATAAACTTTGAGGATGTATAGACTTTGAGGAAGCCAATGTATAGACTTTGTGAAGTCAATGTTGTATAGACTTTGAGGAAGCCAATGTATAGACTTTGTGAAGCCAATGTATAGACTTTGAGGAAGTGAATGTATAGACTTTGAGGAAGTCAATGTATAGACTTTGAGAAAGCCAATGTATAGACTTTGAGGATGTATAGACTTTGAGGAAGCCAATGTATAGACTTTGTGAAGTCAATGTTGTATAGACTTTGAGGAAGCCAATGTATAGACTTTGAGGAAGTGAATGTATAGACTTTGAGGAAGCCAATGTATAGACATTGAGGAAGCCAATGTATAGACTTTGAGGAAGCCAATGTATAAACTTTGAGGAAGCCAATGTATAGACTTTGTGAAGTCAATGTTGTATAGACTTTGAGGATGTATAGACTTATGGAGTTGCTGGAAATGTGAATTAAGATCTTACTCAACATAAGGTTCAATCTCGAGGTAATTCAAAAGAATATATATCTCAGCGGCGTGCAACTCTCTATCTTCGAGCGTGCGAGTCAAGCAACGTCCGAACGCACGTCCAGGATGTTTAAATATGGAGAGCCGATCGGACGATTCATCCGCTCCCCCATCATCATTACGTGGATGTCGAGTACGATGAGTTTGAATCTCTGGCTCAAAGTACATAGAACATAAGTTCGAAATTTCTTCAAGAATGTATGCCTCAGCAATCGAACCCTCCACCTGTGCCTTGTTGCGAACTTTCATTTTTAATTCATGCATGCACCTACAATAACAAGTCAGATGGCAACAATATGTAGCGGCTATGGACGACTTATAAGTTAACAAAAATTGTCACATACCTCTCAAATGGATACATCCATCGAAATTGTACTGGACCTCCGACGATAGCCTCATATGGCAAATGAACGACCAGGTGCTCCATCGAATCAAAGAATGCCGGAGGAAATATCTTCTCTAGCTTGCAAATGGTTGTGACAACTTCTTGTTCGATAGTTTGTACATCCCGAAGTCTGAGTTCAGATGCACATAAAATATTGAAAAATTGACTCATCTCAGCTAGTGCTCCCCATATCTGCTTTGGCAACAAATCATGAAATGCAATGGGCAGTAGCCTCTCCATGAACACATGACAGTCGTGACTTTTCATATCATATATTTTCCCCTCATTAACATTCACACAACGGGCTATGTTGGATGCATATCCATCTGGGAATCTCAGTTGTTTCAACCACTGGCATACTTCCTTGATCTGTGTATCATGAAGCACATAAGTTGCTTTAGGCTGCACAGTTTTGCCATTGACACTTTGTAGTTCCAGTTCTGGACGTCTACAAAGCATCTTTAAATCCATACGTGCTTTGGCGTTGTCCTTTGTTTTCCCTTTAACATTCATGATCGTATTGAACACATTATCAAAAAAATTCTTCTCGGTATGCATGACATCCAGATTGTGTCGTACAAGAAGAGTTGACCAATAAGGTAATTCCCAAAAAATACTTTTCTTGACCCAGTTGTGATCCTTTCCAAAATTAGGGAGTTATCGTGTGCTACCAGACAATTGAACTACATCTGATAAATTATGCACCCGTGACGCCATATGTAGACCCGACACCCGTTGCAAGTCAGCTTCATCCATTTCAACAGTATTTTTTTTAAACGAGTCTTTTTTCCTTCGAAAAGGATGGTCACTTGGTAGCAACCGCCGATGGCAATCAAACCATGTTTCAATACAAATGATTTGGTATCTTCCATACAGTAAGGACATGCTAGCCTCCCATGTGTGCTCCAACCAGATAGCATCCCATATGCAGGGAAGTCACTTATTGTCCACATCAGTGCAGCCTTCATAATAAAATTTTTCTTCCTATATGCATCATAAGTAACAACTCCATCAGTCCATACAAATTTGAGCTCATCAATCAACGGCCTAAGATATATGTCCAAATTTTTTCCGGGACTTTTTGGACCAGGAATTACTAGGGACAAAAATAGATTTTCTCGCTTCATGCACATGTGCGGCGGAAGGTTGTACGGTGTCATGAACACTGGCCAACAAGAATAAGCTACCACTGAACCACCGAATGGATTAAATCCATCTGTGCATAAACCCAATCGAACATTACGTGACTCCCTTGAAAAGGCAAGATGAGTACGACTAAAGTGAGTCCAAGCTTCACCATCGGCAGGATGACTGATTATATCATCGGCACGACGTACTCTTTCGGTGTGCCATGTCATATGCCGAGCCGTCTTTGAGGACATATACAGTCACTGCAGCCTAGGCACAAGAGGGAAGTATCGCAACGCCTTGTAAGGTACATCTTTTACCTTTGAATTGACCCCCCCCCTTAGGTTTGAATCTGTCATGGCCACAAATGGAACATGATATCTTATCTGCATCATCTTTGTAATATAACATACAATGATTCGGACATGCATCTATTTTCACATATCCAAGTCCTAAGTCATTGACCATCTTTTTTGCACGGTAAAAAGTTTCTGGCAACTTCTCGTCTCGAGGCAACATACTCTTGATCAAGAGGAGGAGACGGTCAAAACAAGTCTCACTGATGTGAAATTCAGATTTCAAGTTCAACAACTGTGACACTGCAGACAATCGAGTGTGATTTTCACAACCATCCCACAGCGGCTCATCAGCATCCCTAATTAGTTCATAAAATCTTCCGGCTGTCTTATTCGGCGCTTCATCGTGAATATTAAAACTAGGACCAGCAGTATCTACAACCATATCCACGTACCCACTTGTGCCTGCAATATTGTCGGGCTCATACCTCAAGAATTGCTCACCATGACACGTCCAATTCGTATAACCATCCACGAACCCTTTCGTGTACAAATGATGTTGCACATCCCATGTTGAACACCACCTCAAGTTTCTACAACTTGAACAAGGGCATCGAATGTGACCGTCGCGATCTATTGCTGCATTTGAATTCCCCAATGCAAATTGAATGAAACTCTCAACCCCAAGCTTAAAGTCATCTGACACCACCCGGTCAACTATTCTACGATACATCCATGAACGATCTGTCGACATTTTGCCTGCACCCAATAAATGACAATACACATCCTAACTTTCAAATCATTACTCATAATATTACACCCGACCCTTTCCTCACATCGTTCATCATAGACCATTTGCAGTTGGAAGAGGAATATTGATTAGATTATCACTTTTTAACCCATCCATGAAGGTTTGATCGCACAATCACTTACTATATGTGCTGCACGATTTGCTAAAAATTTCGGCATCATCTCCCCACACTTCTCCGATATACCAAATATATTTATTGATTTTGAAATTTTCTTAAACACTTACAAGTAAGTGGTTAAGAAAACACTCAAAATCAATAATGGTATATCAGAGAAGAGTGAGGAGACACAACCGAAATTCTCAACAAACCATACAAACACATATAGTAAATGACTATCTAAGTGCGATCAAACATTCACAGACTGTCCAAACGGGACAATTCAAGACTTTGAGGTAGATATATATATTCTCATAAACAAATGAGAACATACACATCAAACCCAAAGTCTTGAACAGGAAGGCACATTGACACGGTTTTAACGCGCTCTCCTGAGGTGCGTGTAATGTTAGGTCGCACCCACGCACCTCAGCTCACAGGGAATACCCCATGCATTTATATAACATAAAATTAAATAACAACGTAATTATCATTATGGACATAACAAATTAAATAACACCCAAATTACAAAATTTTTCAAATGAAGAACATCGAAGCTAAACAATCTACATTTTTTAGTCAAATTAACATCAAATTTCTATTAAAATCAGATTTAAAAATATATTTACATGCAATAAAAATCCACAAAGTTTTAAATCACAAAATGAATTTTTTGGGTATTTACCTATTGCTATAGAGAATTCTGATTTCTTTGCATTTATCCACATCTTTGTATATATGTACTACTTAAGATGTGTGGTCATTCCATTTCTCTATATCTTCTTATCATCATAAGACAAGGTTCAAATGGGATCACTTTCAGCCTCAGTGGAGCATCTATGGCCTCAAGAATGGCAGGACGACCTTTTTGCATGAGAACTGCTCCCATGCCAGTTCCACTAGCATCACACTCGACTACAAAAGTTTCTGAAAAATCAGGCAAGTCAAGAACTGGGGCAGTTGACATAGCCTCTTTAAGCTGTAAGAAGGCTTGATGAGAAGATGGGCTCCAACTATAACTGTCCTTCTTAAGAAGACTGGTCAGAGGTGCAGCAAGAGATTTTACTATCAGCTCATGGAGGAAGCACTTAACTGTTACTGATCAATCCTTTCCATACTCTCTCATTTGGTCTACCTACATTCCCCCCAAAGTTTCTCTATTCCTATGGAAGCTCATCCATGGAATTTTACCCACTGATAGAAGAGTCCAGCAGAGTGGAATATCATTGTGTTCTAAAAACTTATGCTGTCCAAATGCTTAGATTGAGTCAACCACTCACCTTCTCTTACATAGCAAGCTGTCAGCTGCCACTTGGGCTCTGCTTAAGCCCTGCATTCATATTGATCCCCCTCATGATGGCTGCCAATGCCATCTTATTGGAGCCCCCCTCCCCAGTCTCTTCCCACTGACCCCCACCACACGCCGGAGTGGCTCCGGTGATATTGCACCCCCCACCCCCACCCCCACCCTTCGACCAAAAGTCATCCCAACCCCTCTCTACCCCCTTTCTCCCTCTAGCAATATTCGGGTGAGCTCGCGGCCCCACACCCTCCCAACCAGCAGTCCCCACCCCGGACCCCTTGTAGCACCTCTCCCTTAACCCCCCACTCCCAGAGTAGCCCCCCTAGATCCGCCTGAACTCTCCTCCCCCGGACCCCCCACCCTCCCAGAGATGAGCCCCTACCCCAGACCCTCTGTTGGATCCCCCCTCTCTGAACCACCCCACTCCTAGAGCAGCCCCCCCTCGGACCTACCGCAATCGAACCCTCCTCCCCTAGACTCCCCCCCACTGGAACTTCGCACCCTCCCAGCCAGTAGCCCCCATCCCGGACCCCCCATCGGAGACCCCCTCCCTGAAATCCCCACTCCCAGAGCAGCCCCTCACCCACCGAAACCCTCCTCCAGACCCCCCATCGGAACCCCCCCACCCTCCTAACCCACAGCCCCCACCCTGGACTCCCTGCCAGATCCCCCTGCGTGCCTGAACCGCCCTCTGCCAGAGCACCCCCCGGCCCCCTCCGCTCTTGACCCTCCTTCCCGAAAACCGCTGCTGGAACCCCTCTCCCTGCCAGACCAACCTCCCCCTCCCGGATCGGCTAGAACCCCCGCCCTCCCTGATGATCCCCAAGCTTTAAAAAAAAAGTAACAACAAATGCAACAATGGCGATGGTGGAGGCGCGTCAGGTAGGGAGAGTTTTACAGAGAGAGGGTGAGGGAGGGGGCTTACCAGACCAGAGAGGATGGCTTGGAGGATGGCGACAACGCGACACTGGCGGCGACAATGAGGACGGCTTCGATGGCAACGACGAGGACGGCTTCAACGGCAATGGTGAGGGGGGCTCTGCGGGGATGACGACGACGAGGAAGGCTTCGACGACGATGGCGAGGGCGGCTTTGGCCGCGACGGCGAGGGCGGCTTTGGCCGCGACGGTGAGTACGGCACCGGCAGTCTCTCCTTGGCAAGGAGATAGTGGAAAGAGAGTGAGAGGGAGAGTGGGAGTGAGACGGAGATCGCGGGGGAAGGGGGGAAGAAGGGGGGAAAGCTCCGTTGTGGGGGAAGGGGGGAAAGTTTCGATGGAGGTAAAGAATATTTGTAACGGATTTCAGACGGATTATTTCCGTCTGAATATCCGTCTCAAATCACGACGGATATAAAGATGGAATATATTCCGTCTATAATTATAGACGGATCTTCAGAGGGAATATAGTATGTCGTTAATAACAACGGAATTTGTAACGGAAACTAATCCGTCACAAATACAGACGGATTTTACGACGGAAAAATATCCATCTGAAATATCCGTCTGAAATCCCGCTTTTTTTGGTAGTGATATGTGCGGTCCATATAGAACCGTTTATCCTTTCAGAGAGGGACTTAATACTTGTTCTAAGGCATTCATTTGCATGTCATTAATGATAATTAGTGAAATAGAAACTCATTTAATAACTATTTAAATATGCAACTAAATTTACGATTATTGCTTGTTATTCGTGCTTACCCGACTTACGCGAACTCGTTATCATCTTAAATTACTTTTCTTGGCATCTTGGGTTAATATATAACCAAATCCCTATTAAATTGGCTTGGCATTAGGATTAATATGACTGTTTAGCTTGCTGATTAGCTGCTGTAGTACAATGGAACAGCATGTTTAACTTTCCGACTTTGCACGAGCCGATTGGCCGATTAGCGTACTAGTCTCGGTTCTACCCCGGAAACTCTATCCGGTGGTCTTACCGTCATCTTGAAATATCATTATAATCATGATTAGAATCTGTTTAACACCAGCATACCTTGTTTTATGAGTTTAAACCGCTGGGTTAAGTCTTGGATCAAATCGGACGACCCGAGGCATGCGCGGTTAGTATTTGACCGCATAACCTCTTCGGCGGCCCGATCGTGACCGCATATCTTTATACGGCCCAGTATGGACCGTATATTATGTTCTTGGGCCTCACTGTCTTTTAGACATGAGCGGCCCATATTGCACCGTTCTTACCTTAGGGCGGCCCACTGTCAGCCGTTCTTTTCTTGACTTCACGGGCTGAGTTTCAGTCCAGTTCCTGTACGTACGGTCCTGTATGAACCGTATATACCCATCGAGTGGCTCCGTTACGACCGCACATCTCTTAAAAATGAGTTTGACCGTGTTTTGTACTCTTGAATCCAAGGACAAGGTTAGTCCTTTAAATCTGAACTTATGGCAGAAATTCCTCTGATTAATTGGCCATTAAAATTGACTGAATGTTTGGACGGATGGGACGTTGGGCCCAGTAAATCAATGCCATCGCATCATAAGGGCCTGGTCTAGTCCTGGGGAGAGCGCCCGAAAGTTAGTGAGCCCATGGGATGTTAATGACAAGGTGGGGCATTGCACCGAAGTACTTGCTTGAGTGTTGGCGTCTATGACAAAAGTATCTTGTTACTTGTTACTTGATCATGCTTGGTTAAATGTTTAAAATACTTGCTTGTTGGCTAATTCCTTACTACTATCTCTTGTTATATCTCCTGTTGTAAATTCTTGTATTTGTTATTCTTGTTAATCATTATCAATTATATATGTCTTGACCTTGTAAGATCTTGTTATTACCGTTGTTTCATTATATCATCATTACCTTTTCATTGCATTATCGTTTGTATCATGACATTTTGAAAATGTAATTAAACTGTTAATCACTTATACATGTCTGTTATTTCCTACTGAGCGTTAGCTCATAGTTGTGTTTCCCCCCTTTCCAGGCTCTTCAGGTGACGCGTTTACCGACGGGGAAGGGCAGGAGTGATGTCTTAAGTGTTTCAGTTCTAGTGTGTTAGCAGTGTGTTTATTGTTAGTTGTGATTGGAGAGCATATAGTTTCAGTTATGTTATTGAGTCTTAGTGATTGTTATTCAACGTTGTATTAAGTTGCCTTTGAGATTATTGTATCAGTTTGGTTGTTAAATGATCATTTAGTATTTCCTTTCCATAGCACTTGTGTATATTTAGATTAGTTCTCTCTCTTTCCTGCTTGCCTCTGACTGTACATCCCGATATTTCCGCCTTGTTCGGGGCGTGACACTACGGGCTGAAGTCGGTGCAGCCTTGGGCTGTAGACGGTGTACGGCCTGCGGGCTGGAGTCGGTGCAGCTCTGAGCTGTGGAGGGGCAAAGTCGGTGCAGCCTACGGGCTGAAGTCGGTGCAGCCTTGGGCTGTAGACGGGCAAAGTCTGTACGGCCTGCGGGATAAAGTCGGTGCAGCCTAGGGCTATAGAGGGGCAAAGTCTATGCGGCCTGTGGGCTGAAGTCGGTGCAGCCTTGGGCTGTAGAGGGGCAAAGTATGTACGGCCTGTGGGCTGAAGTCGGTGTAGCCTTGGGCTGCAGAGGGGCAAAGTCTGTACGGCCTGCGGGCTGAAGTCGGTGCAGCCTTGGGCTGTAAGGGGGCAAAGTCTATACGGCCTGCGGGCTGAAGTCGGTGCAGCCTTGGGCTGCAGAGGGGCAAAGTCTGTACGGCCTGCGGGCTGAAGTCGGTGCAGCCTTGGGCCATAAAGGGGTAGGGTCGGTGCAATGTGCACCGAGGCAGACCCAAGGTCGGTGCAATATGCACCGACACAGGCTGGGAGGTGTGAAACAGGGCTAGGAGTATGCCGGCGAGGGCAGCCGGTAGCGTGCCGGGGAAGGCGGCGTGGAGCGTCTCGGAGAAGGCAGCCAGGAAGGGTGTGCCAGTGAAGGGTTGGCCGGGGGCGTGCCGTTGAAGGGCCCACTCCTCCTCCACTTCCTTTAAGGCTTTTCTTTTCTTCTTCTCTTTGGTTTTTTATGCAGTTTTACACAAGTCTTTCCTCCCTCTCCTCTCGACCTACTCTTTATAGATTGGGCGTTTAATCTACCAAGCAATCAATTAGATCCAATTCTTCTTATGTTGTCCGTGGTGCCTTGTTCCGGTTGGAGTATTCTATCGCCGATCGTTCTATTCGTTCGTTATTTTCCTTTGCCCTTTAATATGTTGTTGTTCCATTTGTTTGTGGCAACCTTTTACCTCTTTAATGCGTTATTATTCTCTAACAAAAATTCGGCAGCATCTCCCCTTGACCCGAGCGTAAGGGAGATACAGGGAACGCGCCCACATGGAGTGACAGAACCCGACAGCTGAGGTGTGTGCCAAGGGCGACAACACCTTTAAAGAAACTTCGGAAAACCCGGGGGAAACGACGAGGGGAAGACGATTCTAGGACTGGCTAGGGGTGCACCGGGCAAAAGGAGAGGACTGGTGTGCCGGCTAGGGAGCTCGAAGATGTGTGCCGGGCAAGAGAGGCAGGAAGTGCACCGGCCAGGGAATTGGGTGGTGTACCGGGCTGGAGGTGGCCAGGCTGTGCCGGGGAAGGCTCTGACAAGGGTTGTGCCGGTGAGTGGACGTGTCAAGGGTGTGTCACTGCGGGCATATGGAGGGGTGTACTGTGCAAAAGGCCAAAGGGCTGTGTGCCGGCCAAGGGGAGGGGTTATGTGTATGCCGGCTAGGAGGGCCAAATGGTGTGCTGGTCAGGGAGCCAAGGGTGCACCGGGCTGGGGTATTGGGTTTGGCAGGCTTCAAAGGAAACTTGGCAGGACGAGGAAGGCTCAAAAAAAAGGGGGGCTTCAAGGCAGAGGCATGGGTACACAGAGGAGAAAAGAAGGGCATCTCCCTTTGAGCATGTGAGCAAATGTGAGGGCTAGAGGCCCTACGGGGGACCACGACAGGGGGAGAAGATCGGTGCAAGAAACTCAAGCCGCCGGAGGGGAAGAAGGAGACGACCAAACGCATATAGTGATTCAAACCAACGGAGACAAAAAGAAACCCAAAGAGGGGGAGTTTTCATTCATGAAGAGAAAAGGGCCATAACCGGCTGTATACATTGTAACACACCGGAGCTAAAGCTACTAGCGATGGGGGAAGAAGAAGAGGAACGTAAGGGAGAGGAAAGGATGAGGGGGAGAAAGTGTTGGGGTTGAGCAGGGGCGACAGCTCCCTCCTCCCCCAACACCTCCAACTACATGATCTCTCTCTCTCTCCGTCCCTTCCTTACTCTCTCTCCTTCGGTGGCCGGCGGGGAGTCTCCCTTTTTCCTCTCTTCTTCTTCTTTTCTTCTGCTGGGCGGGCTCTGTTCTTCTCTCTGTGGCTGTATTCTGTGTGTGTGCTGCTCTCTGTGTGTTCTCCATCTCCCTGGGTGTCTTCCTCTTTTTTTTTTGTCGGAGCGAGGGATTCTTATACCCCTGGTCAGGCCGACGACTGTCGAAGACGGGAGTAGGTGGGGCGAGGACACCCCAGCAAGGTCCAGGTATGGGCCTGCCATGCCTTCGCTGCGCGCCGAGGGCTACGAGCGTTGACCGGCGTGGATGGGCCGAACGCTATGCCGCCGGGGGCTGAGGAAGGCGTGCCGCTGGATGGCCTCGCAGGTGTGCCGCTGAGGGGGCCCAGAGGGCGTGCCGTTGAAGACCACTAGAGGCGTACTGCTGAAGGGGGCCTCAGGACATGCCGTTGAAGCGCCCAAGGGCGTGCCGTTCAATGGCCAGTAGAGCGTGCCACTGAAGGCCACTAGGGGCGTGCCGCTGGAGGGCTCCAGGGGCGTGCCGCTAAAGGGCCAGGAGAGCGTGCCGCTGAAGGGCAAGGAGCGTGCCGCTGAAGGGCTAAATGGGCAATTCTGAGCCCGTTGTGAGCACGAGTTGTGACCCATTTGATTTTCTCCGAGGCCCATGGATTGTGGGGCTCTTGGTGGTCGATTTCTCTTCACTACCGTGACTCCGGAGGCGGTTTCACGGCAATGTGTGTGTGTTCAGACAGTCCGGATGGCCCTCCCTTCTTCACAGTCTCTTAAGTTGACGTTGTTGTTGATGCTGGACTAGTTGGGACATACGGGCGTGCAATTTTGCATGTCCACACCCTACCGTCGGGACCAAAGGCTGCACCGGCATTGTACGACGACCTCACGACTGCATCCGGCACTGCATCAGATAGGCCTGGTTCAGACTCTTGCTCATCGGCGACGTAGACAGGGTGGTGCCAAAGGCTCCGCACCTCAGCCTGAGGGAGAGACTGCTACTCCTGGTGGTGACGTTCCAGCGCCAACCACCCGCGATGCCGCTGTGGTGGGTCCTGGGCCAACGTCCATTTCTGCTGCCCCACCGCCGGGACCAATGGCTGCACCGGCATTGTACGACGACCTCACGACTGCATCCAGCACTACATCGGATAGGCCTGGTTCAGACGCTGAACTGACCCTGCCTGCCTATCAGGAGGTGATGGATGACGAGCCCCCGACGATGCCTGCTCGGGCGATGACGGCGTAGGTCCCATGCAACCCTAGCGGAGCATCGCTCAAGGATCTTGTCATGGCCGTTGGATCTGGCATCTCCAATGGGCCCGCAGACTCGCCACAGACACCCCCAGCTTCTCCGGCGCTAAACACGGTCAGTGATTCCCACCTGCTAGAGGGAACGACGGACCTTGCTTTCTTTGGTTCCCTTGTGAACTGGGGAAACACCACAGAGGAGATCGCGGTGCCACCAGCCCAGGGAATCTGGATTGCGGGTCTCACGGAGGAAAGAGTCCCCTCGTATATGGCAACTGCTTCCAGTACGTGCTCTCCTCCCACGATTAGACTCTCTGCTTATCCAAGAAGGCCTCTCTCCTGTAAACGGGCCCGTGCATCTACATGCCTTCGGGTCAGCCTAGCCTGCAATCGAGAAGTGCTTGGGCCCGGCCCAATCCCAGCTGCCCCCACCTGCTCTCCCCAGCCCTGAGCTGGACCTGCTGGACGTGCCAGCCAATCATGCAACTGAGCCTCTCGCCCTTGTTGCGGATGTCCACACATGTGCGGCTCCGCTGGCCCAGCCTACTCTGACCCAGGTGACAGACACGGGAAGCCCAACTGAGGGCAACACGGCCCATGATCGGGAGCCCAAGTTGGAAGACCAGCCCATGGCTGCGGCCCATTCTCTGCCAGCTGACGCGTCTCACAGAAGCCCAACTATTGTGGGCTGGGATGACCATGCCGAGACCAGCCCAGACTATTTGCTCCAGCCTTGCCCCCAGCCTGCGACCCAGGCCAGGTCTAGCCCAGCTGACCTGGGCTTGCATAATGCGGCCCAATCTGCCTGCACCGGGATGCCTCGTGCTAATGATCCAAGCAGATGCCCAACCAGCCCCCTTCTTTTGCTGGCTCACTCTAATTAATCAAGCTCCCCTCGAAGAGAGAGAGAGTTACCTCACCCACTCGAATGCCAAGGGAGGGTGCCTCATCCGACCCCGTGTCCCAATGGAACGCCCTCCAAACTCAAAGGTGCGCTTAGACCTATAAACGGATCGGATACGGAGTGGATAATGTGATATATGAATTCGTATCTGATTAATAATTAAATTACTCGTAGGATATTTTATTCGGATAATTATCGGATTAATACGAATTCGAATCCGGTTCGAATTTTAAACGGATAATTGCTAAACCTATTTAGAGGTGAGTCATGTGAGCCGTGTGAGAGCGTCGTATGTTGTTTTCTAAAAAAAAAGAAAGAGTGGAAGTTATTTTTATTTTGAGAGATATTATCAAAAGATTATACTTCATCCTAAAAAACAGGAGATAACTTATCAAATGGGTGTAAATAGATTTCTTTTTTTTAATTATATTTTGAGATAAAAAAGGATAAAAAAGAGTAATAAATATTTTAAGATTTGACTTAATTATATATAAAATATGTGTATTCTTAGATTTGTATCTAAGGGTTCATATTCGATCGGATAATATTCAACACGGATATCTCAGTATACAAATTCGTATCCGATTAATAATCGGATATCTAATATTCGATTAAATTATCCGTTAGATATTTTATTCAAATAATTATTTGATTAAACGAATATGAATTCGATTTAAATTTTAAACGAATAATTGTCGGGTCTTGGTGCGCTCCAATCCATCTTTAGGGGACCCATTCAGGATGCATGCACCACCCATGTGGAAGAGGACTTGATTCTGAAACGAGTGTGCCCCTTCTTCGAGTACCCTAGTCTTGGTCGCTCTCCCTGTCCCTTGCATCCCCCGAGGATCCTCTAGTCTTCAACGTAGAGGTGGGACCCGCTGGTAACAAGGCAGGCATATGAGGACATCCATGCGTTTATTCACTCTCACGAGGATGTGCAGCCACTTAAAGTTGAACCCATTGTCCCCAGACGACTCCGTCTCTGGTGGTGTTCTTACTCGTGCCCAGTGTAAGAACCGGGAGATGAAGAAATCAGAGACCTGAGCTCTTAGAAGGGTATTTTTAACCTCCTCTGTTGGAGGTTTTCCTTTTGATTTTCTTGTATCTGGGGTATAAGGCACCACATGCCCCTCCCTCCGTGCAGTTTCGGTCTTTTCAATGAATGTGAAGACTAAGGGCCACCCCGTCCTACTTAAGGTTCCAGGTTTAAAAAAAAACTACACATTAAAAAACAGTTAAAGGAAAGAGAGAACACCCTTCTTCCCTCTATCTATAAAACCAAGGATGAGACTGTCTCCGCTCGTCACAAAGAATTTGAGGAGAGAGAGAGAGAGGCAGTTACATGGAGTACTTTTAGTGTGTACGTAATTAAGGTACCTAAGAGAGAGACTCCTACTTGTAGCCAGGAAGTCCTAAGGGGTTTAGCAAAAAAATATATTTCTACGTGGTCTTGGGTCATTTACTTCCCAAGAACTTGGTATTATTATTATGCAACATTGGAAATCAGATTGTGCTTGATTTCATTTCACTAGAGAAAGAATCATCATTATTGAGATATGATCCTTCTCTCAAAACTTTGTGAAAATTGTATCTCCGTCACATGAAATAGTTATTGGAGAGGGATAAATTAGCGACCCAAAAGATATATGGCCCAATGCGACTCAATTGGATCCGCAGAACCCAACAAGTGATAGCCCCCTCATTGAGCCCACTCATCAAGAAGCCCAACTCACTCGGACCGACATAACTCAGGTGGCCTCGGGGTTCGAGAGTCTGAGTAACGGTCGCTCGGAGAAAGCCCAAACGGCGGCTGAGCGTAACCGACCAAGGGATGCTCGGGGGTTAAGAGGAAAGAAGGGTAAGCGCTCTCGAACGAGGGAGAGCCCGCATTTAAGGGATAACGCCCCCTAAACACTCTCTCTCCCCCTGTCCCCAAAAGAGAATGAACCAGTATAAAAATCAAAGGAAGCCCTCCGAAAAGGTAAGTCATTCTGAGCACTCTCAGCCACCCTTATTGGTGGAGAGCGGTCTCGTGCCCACCCCCTACGTCCTTCTTCTTCTCCTCCACACAGAGCTCTACTACCTTGCTGACTTAGGCATCAGAGAGTTTTCCCCAAGGTTATTACCCTGGACCCCTGATCTGTTTCCCACGTTGCAGAGTTCTAATCTAGCGTGGTTACAATCAGTATTCGTCGAGGATCGGACGGCTCAGACTTCAGCACGAGATCATGCCTCTTCAGTTATAATTACAAGTAAGCAATATACCCATTCAGCGATAAAATAAATCATTTTAATAAATATGTTTACAATCTTAATTATATTGTCCTCATAAATTAATGCATATTAATTATTTCATAAATTTTCCTTGCTAAATAAACTATGACTTTTGTTTGCAATCTTACTAGATATTATTTACAAGCTTAATCATTGTGATATTAATTATGATGTGACCTTGATTAATATTGATCCCAATCTATATATATCGTTGATAAGAGAAATGTAGGTATAGTAAAAGAACAATAATAAGGTCAAATGAGAATTAGTAGCAAGTTTATGATTAGAATTTAATTTCTATTATGGTTAACATTTGTTGTAAAAAATTAATATAGTACTAAATGTGTAAACTCATATAATTAAAGATGTTCACATAGTATTGAATCTATTCTAATTAATAAAAATAACAATAAAATATATTGATGTTGAAAAAATGAAACTACATCATAAATAATCCTTGTACCTATTACCTTGTTGTCATTTGTTGAGAACAAAATCTACACTATTGTTGGTAATTCATTGAAATTACGAATTATTCTTTTGAACCTATCAATTTTGTCTGTACTTATTATTTAGTATAGTAACATAATTGCTTAAGACTTTTAAGGTCTATGACTTTTCAATGTCATTGCCATGGGACTCGATCTTGGGGTGTCGCGAGAGATTATTTCTTTGAGTTCTTGATCAAGGACTTTTATGAGAGATAGTTCTGAACAATGTAGACATTGTATCAGTTTTCTCAATTTGATTTGCTAGACATTCTTAATTACAATTTGTCATCTCTACGATGAATAGACGTTGCTATCTTGTCCTTCTTTAAATTTGAATGTATTAATTTCATATTGCCTAGTAGCCTTCACATTAACATTCTTGTCGACTTACCTTTGATATTAGGTTCGAAGTTCGTTGAAATTATATTAATGCTATAAATATTTATCAAATATTATATGCAAGTGTATTAATCACATAAACTGGAGAACTTTTGGATCTTATTCAACATGTTAAACTCATAAATCTTGTTGTAAAAAATTTCAAGTGCAGAGGGAGAGATAAATGAGATGCGGGATGAGATATTAAAAGAGGGGCATCTTAGTTTATGTTATGTAAGAGTCACTTTGCTTGCTAATGAAGAGAGCATTTATTTTAGATATTGATGTCAACTATTGTTGTATTATGTTTGACACTAATATATTTGAGAATAAATATTTATTGATTTTTTTTTTGTTGTGAACGGTTGGATTAGCAATATCACACACTTCAAGTTTTGGGATATAAGGAGGGGAAAATACACCCGACCTAACGCGGCCTAGTAATGTCAGGCCTATTACGGCCCAATGTCGCCAGGTCAGTGGAGGCCAGCACCAACCAATCGACATTCCAGGAACGTGACCCAATCAAGGCCCACTCAGGATTGGTCAGCCTATAGGCATGATCCCGGTATGCATGCGTCCCGGACTCCTTGAGATTCGCCAACGGGTGAGCGTTGAGGCAACAATCACGGGGCTTACCCCAACGAATGTCGGATCACGCCCACGCCGCCGAGATGCCTGCCACGACGCCCTTCCTCAGAGAACGGGCGAGTAGGCAACAGGCGATCTCACGATCGAGCAACGCATGGCTCCACTAACCACGCCCTCACCAAGCCATGAAAGAGACGACACTGCCACAACTAATATAAATAGGTCCCGAACGGATCTATAGGGAAGAGAACGACTACTGGAATACAGACACACGGAGATCTACTCACGTATGCCAAGAGAGAGATGTAGATATAGAGAGTTCTCCACCATCTCTAGGCATTGGTTCCCTCTCTGAGCACTCGCCATTTAGTCGAGCACTCACTCACTCTCCCAAGCTCTCTTCTTCCCATCTCTTACTCTTTCATTTAACTTTTACGCTTGTCTCTGACTTAAGCATTGGAAGGTTGTCTCTTGGGGTCACACCCAAGGCTCTTTCTGACGCGCTAGCTATTTATTGTTTGTAGATTTTCTCAGAATAGTCAGATACTCTTCCTCTCAAAAAAAAAACTCTCAAAAGTATACACTAAAAGAAAAATGGGAAATACCGACGTAATTTTACGACGACAATATATCCGTCGGAAAGACGTCGGAACTATTTTAACTTTGCAACGGAAAATATTCTGTCGCAAATCCGTCGATAAATAAGGACTGATTTCCGACCTATTATTTCGGGCGAAAAACTGTCTCTAAAAAGAGACAATTTTGAGACAATTTAAATTTCGTCGGAATTATGTTGGAAATTACCCACTGATTTTTGACAAAAAAAATCTGTCACTAATATTTACATATATTTATGTAATAATTATCATAAATGAACAGAAATATGTGTGTAAATTCTAACTTATTTCCGACTGAATAAGATTCTGTCGAAAACTCCTGGAATAGTTTATGTTTAACCGTAATACATATATGTAATAAATAATAAAAATAAAAATAAATATATCAATAGTTTAGCTGGATAATATTCGAATTCGAATCTGTATTAATTAGCGGATAATATTCTAAATCGTATTTATTATTTCGGATACGGATAATATTAGAATTTGAATCGGACCGGATACGAATATTATAATATCCGTTTCATAAAATATCCGTTCGTTATAATATATATCATATATTATATATTTATGTAAATAATATATTATAAAATATATAATATATAATATATAATATAAAATATAAAAAATATGATAAGATGGAAGATTGTTACACTTCCCGAAATTATAATAACTACCCCATTTTAACTATTTGACTTCTAACATTAAAACCAGCCGTAGTGAGACCCTTCGTCTTTAAAAATCTCAACTCATGAGTAGTTGGCATAAGTTGGGAGAGACCCTTCGTCTTCCACCTACTTTAGGTCTTCCACCGACTTTAGTAAACAAATACGAATACTTTACCAGCAACATGAGTGCAGGACAGGAGGACTGCAGGAGAGAGACACGAGTGCGAGGCCCAGGAGCCACCATTTTTTCTGTTTGTTAATGCCCCCCCCACTCTCTCTCTATATCTCTCTCTCTTTCATTTGTCACCACTACAACTATTTTTCACGTTTAGATACTCATTTGTTACCCTTAGAAGCTATTTGTCACCCTTAGGACCCATTTGTTACCCTTAGAAGCATTTGTCACCCTTAAGATGTATTTCTTACCCTTACCCCCATTCCCTTGCTTTCCCCCCCTCGCCGCAGACCATCGCCACCTTGTCCCCGTGTGCCCACGGGTGCCTACGCACCATCCCTCTCCTCCGCGAACCAGCACCGCCGTGAGTGCCGGCCAGCCCACTGTCGCGCTCCCCCTTGCAGCCACTCCAGCAGAGCACCGCTGCCCCTCCGGTGCCGTGCCATGGCAGTCGGCCGCTGTTCCAGTTGGACCCGCCCACCGGCTGCCGTCCAGCACTGCTGCAGCCGCCTTCCTCGGCCGCCCATCGCCATTCTGCCACCGCCGCCCGCGCAGGGCCTCTATAACATCACATCAAAGGTGTCACTGTCATGGTTTAATCCCACATGTCATGATTCCTAATTTCATCTCTCAGTTCACATGTTGGATGTATTTTTATTTTG
The DNA here is from genome assembly GCA_022559845.1 of Amorphophallus konjac. NCBI lineage: Eukaryota > Viridiplantae > Streptophyta > Magnoliopsida > Alismatales > Araceae > Amorphophallus > Amorphophallus konjac. The sequence goes on from CM040121.1 coordinate 160,658,583, forward strand.
TTTAATATAATTTTTCAGGATGTAAAAAAGTGAAAAATTGTTAATTTTTAAGGGAGATGCCATCGAAATTTTTTAGAATACTCGCTCTATTTAAACCATAATTTTGAAATAAGCTATTTTCTGACGCAGGTATCATGATCTCTCTCTTCTGGAGAATCAGTAGCGACCAACCTATATGTGTAAACCTTCTTAGTCTGTCATGTTCTAAAAGCAAGACCAATGGCTTGGCTAGATACCAAAGCTATTGTTCGTGCTTTTAGACCAGGACAGACGAGGAAGGTTTACACATACAGGCTGGTCGATGCTGATTCTCCAGAAGAGAGAGATCAAGATACCGACTTCAGAAAAGAGCTTCTTTCAAAATTGTGGTTTGAATGGAGCGAGTATTCTAAAAAATTGGTGTCTTAGAGGATTCTAGTGCCGAAACTTTTCAATTAGACGAGGGTGACACTGCAAAGTTGGTTGCTTTTAATCTTCATCTGGTCGAATCTGCCGAGCCACTTCGATTGTGTATAGAGGACGAAGTGGAAGAAGTCGATCCAACTGAGCTAAATGAAGCAATTGTTGGGCAGGAGGAGTCGTCTAAGAGAGGGGATTCTTCTGCAACTGGTGATGGTGGAGGATGATCCAACGGATATCTGTTGATTTGTAATTGTAATTGTAAAAAATGACACATTTGAATTAATATAATTATAAATTTTTTATTCATTGAGTTATATGTTGTGTGGATTTTATCGGGGATGTGTGTTTTATGTTGAGTTGTGTAGGTTGTGTGTATAATTCTAGTTTTAAAGGGTGATAAATGGATAACAGAAGTAAAAGATATGTTTTGAAGCGAAACAAAGGCGATGGCTGGCGAGCGATAAGGGTGACAAATAGATGCTGTGAGTGATAAATAACCGTTAGCAGTGATAAATAACTCTGTAACGGTGACAAATATCTCATGGCAGTGAAACTTGAAGAAACTCAAGTTTGTTTGAAGAGTTTAACCGTGTATGGGTTTCCTGACTCTACCAACACGGATATGAAGCTTTCCTAGTCATCAAACGACACTGATTAAATGAAGCGAAACGTTTATATTATTTTTCTATCATTTTCACAATTAGGTGATTTTATATTATTGTTATAGTGTTACATTTATTAATTATCAATTTTATATTTTTATCAATTTTATAATTAATTTATTATTATATTGGTACATTTATTAAATATCATTTTTTATGATCTTTATCATTTTCATAATTATTTTACTATTATTATGTTGTTACATTTATTAATTATCATTTTTATGATTTTTCTCATTTTCAGTTATTTCAATATTATTTTATAGTTACTTTTCTTAATTATCATTTTTAATTTTTAATTTTTTGTCATTTTCATAATTATGTAACTATTATTATGATGTTATATTTATTAATTATCATTTTATATAGTTTTTATCTTTTTTATAATTATTTTATTATTATTATTCTATTATATTTATAAATTTTCAATCTTTTAAATAGTTTTTTGGCATTTTTATTTATTTTATTATAATTATAGTATTATATTTATTAATTATCACTGTTAGATAGAAAGAAGAACAAGTTTTGAAGTTTTGGAGCCAATAAGTCAAATAAGCCAAAATCAAGTGCGACGGCTAACACCGCATAACGGTGACAAATAGTCATCAGTGGTGAGAAATATGTTTCAGGACTGACAAATGGCTCCTAAAGGTGATAAATGGAGAACAGAAGTAAAAGATATATTTTGAAGCGAAATAAAGGCGGTGGCTGGGGAGCGACAAGGGTGACAAATAGATGTTGCGAGTGACAAATAGCCATTTGCAGTGACAAATAGCTCTGTAACGGTGATAAATACCTCATGACAGTGAAACTTGAAGAAACTCAAGTTCGTTTGAAGGGTTTAACCGTGTATGGGTTTCCTAACACTACCAATATGGATCTGAAGCTTTCCTAGTCATCAAACGACACTGAATAAATGAAGCGAAACGTTTATATTATTTTTCTATCATTTTTCACAATTAGGTGGTTTTATATTATTGTTATAGTGTTACATTTATTAATTCTCAATTATATATTTTTTGTCAAATTTATAATTAATTTATTATTATACTAATATATTTATTAATTATCATTTTTATGATCTTTGTCATTTTCGCAAGTATTTTAGTATTATTATGCTGTTACATTTATTAATTATTATTTTTATATTTTTTTCTTATTTTTAGTTATTTCATTATTATTTTACCGTTACATTTATTAATTATCATTTTCAATTTTTTTAGTTTTTATCATTTTCATAATTATTTAACTATTATTATGATGTTACATTTATTAATTATTATTTTATATGGTTTTTATCTTTTTCATACTTATTTTATTATTATTATTCTGTTATATTTATAAGTTTTTAATTTGTATGATTTTTTTATATTTTTATTTATTTTATTATAATTATAGTATTATATTTATTAATTATCATTGTTAGATAGAAAGAAGAACAAGTTTTAAAGTTTTAGAGTCAGTAAGTCAGATAAGCCAAAATAAAGCGCGATGGCTGCCAAAATAAAGCGCGATGGCTAACACCGCATAGTGGTGACAAATAGTCATCAGTGGTGAGAAATAGGTTCCAGGGCTGACAAATATTTCCTAAGGGTGATAAATGGATGACAGAAGTAAAAGATATATTTTGAAGCGAAACATAGGCGATGGTTGGCTAGCGATAAGGGTGACAAATAGATCTTATGAGTGACAAATAGCCGTTAGCAGTGACAAATAACTCTGTAACGGTGACAAATAGCTCAGAAAAATGAGAAATCCCGATGGTATTATTTGACTAAAAAGTTTTCGTCGGAAATACATCGAAATGATTATTTGTTTGTTATTTTCTTGCCTATGTTATAAATTATTTTATTTATTGATTATCAATTTTTATGATTTTTTTAATTATTATATTTGTTTTCTCTTTTGGGTTCACCTTCCGTATGTGAGAGCTGCGAGTAAAATGAATGATAAGGGTGATGAATGCATATTATTCGTGACAAATAAGTTGACAGAGGCAACAAATACACATTAGTGGTGACAAATAGGTTGACAGAGATGACAAATGCGCATGAGGGGTGATAAAAGGCTCTTAACGGTGAAAAAATGCACAAAGGCGACGGCTCCCAGGGGCAAAGGCGGACGACTCCTGCATGTTATAAGAGTGAATGATGCATGAAGGGTGACAAATGGATCCTAACGATAAATTATGAGCATGAAGATAAGCCCTACTAATATTAGAACTATCGACAAACCCTGCTACTTATAGGGGAAGAACTCCCCTTCATAAAGGTAACCCCTACCTACGATGGATGGTATCCTTCATTTGGCGGCAACTACATCACACAAAGATCAAGCATCTATCATGCAAAGAAAGGTTGCAGAAAAATAAATTATATTGATAGGGGAAAAGGGTACAAGTGGTTACTCATCCTCTTTGGGACGGAACCTGTCAGGTTGGAGGCTTAACACCCCCTTGTTACAAAACAGGCAGTCCACCTTCGCTAAGGCGTCCTGCCACCCTTGCAGGTACCCCTGTTTGTATTCCTCCGAAAAGTCACCACCGCTGCTTTCCCCTGATGGCTGGTCCGACACCGACAGGGCTTCCTTTCGGAAGCACAGCCTTTTGGCGGGAACCTACTCTGACGAAGAATTTGACTTCTCAGACGACGACATCTTCACGAGAGTCAAAGGAAATCAGGATGTCCTTAGGGTTCCCTACAGAGTCTCTATTTATAGGAAGGAGACGAAACCCCCAGAGGGAAAAAGAGTCTTCGTACCTCCCCAACTTTATGGAAATCGAAGCGACGGGACCGCGAAGATCGTTCCATCTCTCCCAACTTTTCTGACTCTCGGTCCTTCCTTTTTGTCGGTCATGAGATCGCTTGGACCGAGGTTCCTTTTGTCCGGATACATCAGCCGCATAGTAGACGAGAGGCCGGAGAGAGATACTGCAACGGCTAACATCACATAGTGGTGACAAATAGTCATCAGTGGTGACAAATAGGCTTCAAGGCTGACAAATATCTCGTAAGGGTGATAACTCGATAGCAGAAGTCACAATATGTGATGAAGCAAGACAAAGGCGATGCCTAGCGAGCAATAAGGGTGACAAATAGCTCGTTATGAGTGACAAATAGCCATTAGAAGTGACAAATAGCTCTGTAATGGTGACAAATAGCTCATGACAGTGAAACTTGAAGAAACTCAAGTTCGTTTGAAGGATTTAACGGTGTCAACGAGTAAAATGTCAAGTACATTATTTCCCTATGCAGACCAAGCGTAGTACACTTCCTTACCTACAACAACAGTAATAACAAAGAAACTAATATGAAGAGGAGCAACACTACTAGAGTACATAATAGAACAAAAACAATACAAGGCACATTTAACATTTGTGTAGTCTGTTGGCGTAGTGCCTGGTTCCTTGAATCATAGTCAGGCCCGAGACTTGCATGATATATAGGCATGGGCCTTTCCTGTAGTTGAGGATGATCAACATACGTATGCCTGCTATTGCCAACCCCATTTATAGTAGCATGTGCTTCCTCTACCGAGTGAAAATCCTTATAACGAGCTCCAGGGTATCCATTCACTTGGACAAAGCATTCGGGCCAACTATAATATACACCGGGTTCGCGACCAACCCACACTACATAGTATTTATACCTTCCCATTTTCTGAACCTCAATTCTCTACATGTAAGGTGTTATAAAAGATAATAGATATGACAGACATAATAATTACATCAAATTTAATATGAAGTCCAATCCATAAGAGCAAGTTTGTAGATCAGAAAGCATGTAAAATGAAACTACAACTGCATCCGTTTAATATGAAACTACCCAGAGCATATCATATACGAACATATGAAAGGCTTGTAAAATGCATAAATATGGAAGAGGATTAAAAAAGCATCTTCAGTAGGAACTAGTGACGACAAGGGACTGAGGAGGACGCAGAGGAGACGGGCTCTTCTGCTGGGGAAGCCACCGCTACGCGCACTGATGAAGGGGATGACATTGCGGAGGAGCCTTAATAATTTAAAATAGAAGAGCGGGTGTCAATGTAGGGTCACGAGCGGGATCGGTGTGTCGATTTAACACATCGCTGCAATGGAGGTGGTAACACAGCCCCTCGGGAGCAGAAAAAAGGGGAACATCGGGAACCCTAGTCAAACGATCGTCGCTCGATCGGAGCATATTGCAGAGGTGATTGGACAAGAGAGGGTGTTGGCAAATACACTGGATAAGGGTGAAAAATACCTATCAGTGGCAACAACTAGATATGCAGAGTAGACAAATACAATGGTAAGGGTGAAAAATAGATCCTTCGAACTAACCAATGAGGTGAAAAAGCAGAAGGAGCTGATAGGAGGTGTCAAGTTCACAAGAGGATAAAAATGTGAACAGTGTATCAAGACTTTATAGAGCAATCAGAAGATCGAAGAACGAGGGGACTTGGTTAATGCCAAGACAGTCAATGTCGACTCGTCAAGGTCAACGCCAGTCAAAGAGGACTCCAGAAAGCTAAACTTTTTCTTGACTACAGTCATGAGGTCCCAGTCAAAGTCAAAGGTTAATGAATAGATTAGTCGACTACAGTGATCTAGGTCAAAGACAAGCAGCTAATGGAGAGAAAAGAAGGCAACGGCTGGTCATGTGGTAAGATAAGAGTGATAAATATGCAGTAAGGGTGACAAATAGTCCGTATGACTAAAAAATGGACGATAAGTGTGTAAATTAGCCAGTATGGCTGACAAATGGGCTGAAAGGGTGAATCACAGGCTCGGTGTGTTTGGCACACGCTCAACTCGAAGGCCAGGGGCACATGCTTTACACGTGATCTGAGGTTACCCTGTAAGAGGTATATTCTCTCTCATAGGACAAGGATTTATTTCCATATTTCATCCCGATCATCTATTATTCACCCTTTGTCGCCTCGTTTACACCAATCAGGCCTATTTTTCACCATTGGCCACCTATTTGTCACCCTTAAAGCATAGCCAAAGCCCTTTTCATCCAGCGGGTGACTTGGGTATTTCTCTTCAGTAGTCTGAACAAGAGTCGGCTCCATCGTCGACTCTAGTCGACACTTGTGCAAGTAAAGTCTTCATCTTTCCACACTTCAGCCTAGTTCCTTAACCAAACTCGAATCTGTCTTCAGAAAACTCATTGATATTCATGAATTAATATTATCAAGTACACACATTAACAACATTAAAACATAAAAAATTTTGAAGATCAAAATGTATGACAAAAGAAATATCAATGAAGACAGGTATGCCACATTCTGAGGTTTGAGACGTGAAATATTTAAGATCTTGTATTTCCAAAGGTAATGAGGTCGGCCCCAAATCGGGCTCTAAACATATTACAATCACCCTCATTAAATGTTCATGATGTCTCCCCCTTCCTTGACAATTCTTGAACATATTTCAGTACACAAATGCCACAGTTGAGACTTCCAGCTGCCTGTTGGGGACATTCGTTGTCGAATACAAGATCTCATTTCTCAACTCCCTCGAATGTCCCATAGAGCTTCAGAGACCCCCGTACAACTGCAGCATACAAATGAAAGGTTATAAATTATTAAGGAATAATTAAAAGATAATATAAATATCTATGATTTCGGGTACATGGATAAGAAAAAGTACCTAATTTCTTGTAGTGGCATCATGGATGGCCATGCCTCTCATGGAATTATATGAGACAAAGTGACGATTCTCCGTGTCAACAGCAAGCAAATGTCAGTGACCTCCAGAGTGTAACCCGAAGAATAAATATTTGTTCCTCTGCAGTTCTGAGAATTCAACATTCTCATAGGCGCACTCCAACAATTTGTTGGATTTTTCTGAGTTGGCCGTTGTCCTGCCGTTTATGTGAATCACTAAAGTGGTGGGAAAATAAACCCACTGATGAAAGGTGTTAGATTCATTGAATCGTGAGTGGAGGAGGTACATCATGGCGTCGATCACCTGCAAATTAACAATCACGAGTCTATTAGCAGTAGAAACAGAAGTTCAGGATAGGGCGAGTGACAAAAGATTTCACAATTTTCCAAAAAAATTACCATATCATCTATCATCTGGCTGTATAATAGATCAATGACACGACGACGGTTCAAAACGATCATGTTCTGTAATTGAAATATGGGGTCACTATATTGCATAAAAATGTTCAAGGTAGTCAGGGTAAGGCGGATCAGAATAATTACAGAAACTATAAGAGGACAACTTACTCAATATCCCCAGAGGCACAAGCATCAATGAATTCATTCACAATCGTGTTATCTGTCGGCTTCAGCAGGCCTTTGCAGATCCAATCAGTACTTTGTATGAGCTCTCTGTAAGCGTCGGCTTCATCTCCCTTCTACATTTATGTCAATATACCAATCATAGATTCTATACTATAAGAAGTAGGAACAACACAGACTCGCCTTCTTCTTCCCCGTCCTTTAGTTTTCTTTGCAGGTGCCCGCCTTTTCCTCACGGGCTTCTCATCCCATTGATGAAGGGACTGAGAAAACACACCTTCACGACAGTCACCATGCCCATTGGTCGCCTCCATCTGAGCTTCGATATCGCCTTGCACATCCTCTTCAGGGGCTACCTTAGATGGCACGGTATCATCCGTACTTTGTTGAGGGGGCCTTGGAGATGGGACATTGGCGGCAATGTCCATTTCAGAGGTTTGACATATACTTTGCTCAACATTTTCAGTCCCTTGCACTTCCTTGACAGGGGCTGCTGGAGGTGGCATGACATCAACCATCACCTGTTCAACGGGCCTAGGAGGTGCTGCATCAGCGGTAATGTGAGCCTCTTGCACCCTAGCCAGAAAGAAGGCCCGCATTTCCTCAAGTAGCCGCTGTTGGATCTTCAATGTAGCGACAATATCCTGTAGCACAGGCACGCATGGAGCTGATGAAAGAGTCTCCTGAGCACTGGGTCGGGTCATCATCTGACCACCCTACCCCATGTCTCTTTCACTTGGCTTAACAAGGAGCCCTTCGATCACCTGCATTTCAAACCACATCACTTCAGTTATTCATTAATGTTGAATGACAAAGAAGATTTTTTTAGTACTCATAATACATGTTGGCCTCGCAGGGATCCAATGGAGTATTTTAATTTCCTATCTAGGAATGGCCCCCACCTAAATACTCGGGGGAATGCCACCTACCTTAGTGGTTGCCGCACCCGCGTGTGCACAAAAAACCAGACCTGTAATATGAAATATATCAAGTTATTTTACAATGTAATAGAATTAATGATTGAAACATTAATTATTACACAAAAAAATAAAAAAATTTACAGCAAGTGCCGCAGAACAACCAAATATAAATGTATGGGCCTGGGATGCATCCCGGCTCTTCTCTTAGCGCGGTCAATTGTTCCTGACCGTCGTTTTTGGACCGCCAACACTAATTACTCAAACTTGTGCATCATTACCTGTTGCACGGCGGCTACCCAGTTGTAATCTGAAACTCTGCCAATGTCATCTAAGCATGACAGCATCTGTTGTGGATAAGAATGCGTCGACCGTGGGCAAAGGAAAGTGGACAGTAAGAGTACAATCCACAGCCGGACAGTGTCGGCCACATGCTACTCTTCATCGGACCCAACAATTTGCTGGATGAGAGAACACACTTTCTTCCGGTCAAATGTTGCTGCAAATCCAAATTGATACTGCAACTTCGACTTCTGTTTCACAGATCCATAATGTTGAATCGGCTGACCGGAGCAAGGTAATCCTAAAATTATGCCCACATCTTCCACATTGAATGCGACCTCCTTACTACCCATACGGAAGTAATTTCTTCCACTATGGGCGCAAGTAATCTCCTCCAATAGTGTCATGGTGAAGGTGACGAGAGAAGCATTGTCAACATATGGACCAAAGGGTGTGGTCCTCATCAATGACTTGTGGCATTCCTGAAATGCCATCTGATCCCTGTCCTTCATGAAAATTTCCATAGAACACCGGGCGGAGATGACCCTTGTGTTCACTAGATTCAAAAAAATGAGTAAACAAGAAATTCAGTTAATTGTCTGATCAAGAAATATAAAAAATATTAAGAGTAAGACAAGGGTGACAAATGTATAGACAATGGAGTTTAGGTGTGGCAAATAGGTGCTTAAGTGTGACAAATGACCAGAGTTCGGAGACAGGTAGGTCTAAATCTGACACAAATAGGTAGATATAAGTGTGACAAATAAATAGGTCGATAAGGGGGACAAATAGCTATGTAAGGGAGATAAGGAACCACACTACCTTTAACTTGTCATCATGAAGTGGAGGCCTTAGAAACCCTAGGTATGTGAAACGTTTCTTCTTCGGCCGTAGGAACCGATACAATTTCCTGAGATACAGGTTGGACATCCAGTTTACGGCAGACGGAGCGTTGCATGGGTGTCTCCTTTGGCTCCATGGCTGTCAGTGATGAAAGAGAGCTCACAATTCAGGAGTGCTCGAATAGCAAATGACGGAGAGGTCACAAATGGCACCGCGAGGAAGACGAGACGCTGAGCACGATGGAGAGACGAACCAGCTTCTGGTAGGTTACGTAAGAGCCAAGACATGGCGGGAAGGGTAAATATGTAATTGGGGATTTTTAATTTTGAGGATCTAGTTCGGCGTCATCATTTCTATTGATGTGGCCTACGGCGTTGGATCGGCGGCAATATGAGAACAACACCCACGCGTGGCCGATGTGTCTCATTTTCCACGTGGTAGTTTGGTGCTTAAGGGCGACAAATGTGTCTACACGGGTGACAAATGCGTTAGCGAGGGTGAAAAATACCCTGCGAACGGTGACAAATAGGGCTCAATAGAGACAAGGCTGACGTGCGGCTTTCAAGATAGTGTAAGAGTAAGGGCGACGTCTTGTGGACTTTAGTGGTGACAATTAGGTGACTGTGGGTGACAAATGCTCAACTGGAGTAGCAAATAACTGGACGTCAGTGTATCGCTGTTAATCGTTAGGTGCCAGGTTCGAAACAACGTTCCGCCGTGTTTTCATTTACATTTTTAAATAAGTTATATTAAAAAAACATAAAGAAACCTTAAGTTGAAGCTAAGATTCGAACTCGGAGAAACCCGTTCAAACGGCAGAACAATAAACGAAATGATACAACATGTCATTTCAATTTGTTTATTCCATTATATATATATATATATATATTATAATTTTTCGTATCGGTACGCAATGTCCAATCCAGTCTGGAGCTGTGGCCGGGACGATCGGTTCGACAGGGATGGCCACACCTGCCCCGAATGATGTGCACGTGACTCAAGGGAGACGTTGATTATTATCCTAAGTGCTTCCACGTGGCATTCCCCGCGAGGAGCCCTAGCTCCCGAAAATGAATAATTTTCGTGACGGTAAATTCAAAACACATGAGTTTGACGGGGGCATGGAGCAATAAGGAAATGGTCAACATGTGACCGATACGCCTCTGAGTACCTTTTCGCACCCTGATGTGGGCCTTTCAAGGTAGCTAGACTTTTCAACACGCTGTCTCTTCCTTATATAGGAATCGACTTATCGGCCATGCAGCCCCATTGCTTAGCGATTAATCAAACATTTTCCCATCTTATCGCTGTGATCGACCTTTATGGCACGGTGGGTCGCCAATCCCGACCTGATGCCCACCATCGTCTGCTTAAATCAGAAGGAGCACACCTTCGGTTAGTCTAGATCATTCCAGTCTTGGAACTGAACACATTGTCACACATAAGTGATTGGCACGCCCTATCGTGAGTAAAACCGATAAAAGATACAATGATATTTTATTATGGCACCTAAGTGCTTCCACGTGGCATTCCCCGCGAGGAGCCCTAGCTCCCGAAAATGAATAATTTTCATGACGGTAAATTCAAAACACATGAGTTTGACGGGGGCACGGAGCAATAAGGAAATGGTCAACATGTGACCGATACGCCTCTGAGTACCTTTTCGCACCCTGATGTGGGCCTTTCAAGGTAGCTAGGCTTTTCAACATGCTGTCTCTTCCTTGTATAGGAATCGACTTATCGGCCATCCAGCCCCATTGCTTGGTGATTAATTAAACGTTTTCCCCTCTTATCGCCGTGATCGACCTTTATGGCACGGCGGGTCGCCAGTCCCGACCCGATGTCCACCATCGTCTGCTTAGTGATCAGAAGGAGCGCACCTTCGGTTAGTCCAGACCATTTCAGTCTTGGAACCTGAACACATTGTCACACACAAGTGATTGGCACGCCCTATCGTGAGTAAAATCGATAAAAAATACAATGATATTTGATTATGGCACCTGAGTGCTTCCACGTGGCATTCCCCGCGAGGAGCCCTAGCTCCCGAAAATGAATAATTTTCGTGACGGTAAATTCAAAACACATGAGTTTGGCGGGGGCACGGAACAATAAGGAAATGGTCAACATGTGACCGATACGCCTCTGAGTACCTTTTCGTACCCCGATATGGGCCTTTCAAGGTAGCTAGGCTTTTCAACACGTCGTCTCTTCCTTTTATAGGAATCGACTTATCGGTCAAGTAGGGTTTGACATCCCGCTCTGGGATGTCTCGAACCGCATGTCTCGACCCCACCCAAGTTGTGGGCGGGACGCCCGGGTCGTGGGTCGTGACCGGGACGCTTCATTATTTTAATACTTTATTTTATATATATTATATATATATATAGAGTCTTTTTTACTTTGTTATATTATTTTATATGTATTATATATATAAATAGTCTTTTTTTATTATAACATTTTATGAGATGGACCGACACGGAGCGAATATGCACCGACCCGACCCGTGCCGGGTCATGACCAGGATGGGCGGGTCGGTCGAGACCACAAACCCTGCTTTCAAGGTAGCTAGGCTTTTCAACATGCTCTCTCTTCTTTTTATAGGAATCGACTTATCGGTCATAAAAAAAGTTAAAAATTTCTAAATTACAGATCTCAAAATATTAAATAATAATTTTTGTAGATCTAATGATATTTTTTACTGAGGGAGATGTTATCCTTTTATAGGAAGAAATGAATGAATGATAAAAAATCACGAATGAATGAATGAAAACATGGCGCCAAATGAAAATATGGCGCCAAATAAAAAGAGATAAGAACATGCAGACGACCCCTCTCCTGACCTCCTTAGTCCTTCCCCCTTCCTCCTCCTACAACCACTGCATCCCTTTCCTCTCTCACGATCGCACCCGCCTCTCAATCTCTTACCCTGGAGCGGCGGAGTGGCGAGGGTGGCCGGAGGTGAGCTCCGGCAGAGGCGGCGGTCTAATTCTTTTCGGCGGACACCCCCCCACCGCAGGTATTCCCCTCTCTCCCTCTCCCGTTGGCCCCCCTTCTTGAGTACATATTATCCCCAAATGGTCAATATGTACTCAAGAGTTGCATAGAGATTACTTTTAAGTAAACCAACTGCCCCTTTGAGAATTTTAACCTTCATGCATGATCTATAAGACGAACCTTTTCTCCTTAGCACCTGCTGTACTCTTACAACATCAGATGAAATTCCAAGCCACAATAGTATTGGGAGGGTGGGAAGAGGGATGTGGGTATAAATGTGTGTGCGTAAATGTGGATATGACCCTTTTTTTCATTTTTGCCCCTTCAAGACTATTGTTATGATATATGTGATTAGTATGCTTGGATGTGAATTAAATTGGTAGACAGGTGTGGATGCCGATATGTAAGAAAATGAGTATGTGAATGCGAGTATGTTAATGATTTTTTTCTAGAAGATGATGTCGATGTCAACCACGGTGTATGAATATGAAAGTGAAAGTGGATGTGGATATGGATGTATATGTGACCAAACAGGTTGTACAAGTGTGGAAAATAGTCAATATTTAGGGGAGATGTACACGATATTTTCGTAGGTGTAGTGATAAGACATATTGATATGATTTTTTTAATATGTTAAGTAAATATGACTAGAATTGATCGTTCATGGATGAATCACAGAGTAGTTGATGGAGTGGTGTCAGAGGAGTTTAAGGATGGAGTTGATAGTTTTATTCAGTTTGTATTGGGGCATCCAACAGTAGTGGACCAGTGTGGTAACATTCGATGTCCTTGTTTACGTTGTAAAAACAAGAGATTTCATTCGCTGTGGGATGTGCAAGCTCATTTATATAGGAAAGGGTTCACGAAAGGTTATATGAGTTGGGTGTGTCATGGTGACGAGTTCTAGTCGTATAAGCCCGGCAATGTTGCAAGCACAAGTACCTATGCAAACATGGTACTCGATGCTGCTGGCCCTAACTTTAATGTATAAGGGGAACACGTGTACAATGAAGAACCACCAAAAAAGTCGGCTAAAAGATTTTATCAGTTACTTCGGGATGCTAATGAGTCGTTGTGGGATGGTTGTGAAAATCACACTCGGTTGTCTGCTGTCTCACAGTTGTTGAATTTGAAATCCGAATTTCACCTTAGTGAGAGTTGTTTTGACCGTATGCTCCTCCTTATCAAGAGTATGATGTCTCGAGATGAGAAGCTGCCAGAAAATTTTTACTGTGCAAAGAAGATGGTCAATGAGTTAGGGCTTGAATACCAAAAAATAGATGCATGCCCTAATCACTGTATGCTATATTATGAAGATAATGTAGATAAAAGATCATGTGATATTTGTCAGCATGATAGATTTAAACCTAAGAGAGGGGACAATTCAAAGCAGAAGGATGTGCCTTACAAGTCACTGCGATACTTCCCTCTCACGCCCAGATTGCAGCGAATGTATATGTCATCAAAGACAGCTCGGCATATGATATGGCACACGGAGAGAGTAGGTCGTGTAGATGATATAATCAGTCATCCTGCCGACGGTGAAGCCTGGGCTCATTTCAATCGTACGTATACTGCTTTTGCTCATGAGCCATGCAATGTTAGGTTAGGTTTATGCAAAGATGGCTTCAACCCATTTGGAGGTTCAGTGGCGTCTTACTCATGTTGGCCAGTGTTCATGACGTCGTACAACCTTCCGCCGGGCATGTGCATGAAGCGAGAGAACCTTTTCTTAACTTTGGTGATTCCAGGTCCAAAAAATCAAGGAAAAAATTTGGACATATATCTGTTTGCGACCTTTTCTTTCTTTCGCGGGTCGATCGACCAACTGACTAATTGGTAGTCAAATGATCAATTAACGACGTGGGTGTGCCAGTCACATGAGTGACGAATTTGTGATGCGCTCATTCTGACCCATGTTGGGAGAATGTGAGATTCGGTCGGGACCAGCAGTCCGCCATACCATAAAGGCTATGGCGTTAATTACATCCCCCACGAGGAGGGAACACCTTTGATTAATTGCCGAGATAGCGGGCTGTCGAAGCCGAATTAAAAAGAGCTACATCATGATCACGACGAAAGCATGCAGGATGCATACATTTATCATGCAGAAGATGCATAATTCATGGGATTATAGATCCTCGGTACGTGGCGGAGGATATGGTGTTAGTGCAGCGAGAGTGATATAGAAGGGGGGGGATGAATAGATCACTCCCAATTTGCAAAGCTTAGGCGAGAAAATAAATCTACCGCTTATGCCCCTTCTAAACTAGCACACAAAGAATTGCAAATGCAGGTACCAATCAAGATCGAATAAGAAAATGATGATTAAGAGCTGAACACACAACTAGTTGAAGAGACAAGCAGATAGAAAGCGCTGATAAAGATTGCAAACCATAGAGAAGACAACCGGTTTTTAGGTGGTTCGACTGCAGTCCGCAATCTACATCCACCCCTCACTCCAACTAGAGTGAGGATTCCACTAGCCACTGCTAGAGCACAGCAGACTCAGTCTGCGAACAACTTGCTGCCAAACAGCTTGAAAACCCAAGGGAGACAAATCCCTCAACCAAGCTCTGCTACCCACAGAGCTTGTAACCTGTTCTAGCACCCAGCACGAACAGAACCGGAGAGTGCCTCTCCCTTCCTCCACACACCGGAGGGAACCTGCTAATGACAACCCGTCACTAGCAACACCAGAGATCAGCGATCTCTCTTCCTCTGCAACCCAGAGGGAAACCGGAGTTAGACTCCCTTTCTCCACACACCGGAGGGGAACAGATCAGAAATAGACGAAGAACACATAAAGAAAATCAGAAAAGAAACTAAAGACTGATCGAGAAAACATTCGATACTGAGAGTTAATACAAATGTAGCTTCCTGGGAAGCAATTTCAAAAACCCGATACTGCAAACTCTCTTTCTCTCTTCACTGCTATCTCTCTTTTTCCTTTCTCTCCACTGCTATCTCTCTTTTTCTTTCTCTTTACTGCTGGATCGAGCTCTCTGCAATACTGCCTTTTCTTTCTTGGCTCTGATCACCTTCATCGGTGGACGAAGGTTTCTATTTATAGCGGCAGCAGGTGGATAGGGCACAAAACGCGTGTGCCTCCCACGCTCGATCCAGAACATTCCTGCCACGTGACCTCATTGGATTGGTTCCTCTTGTCTTGGATCACGTGCACCTCATTTATTTGGGAATAATCTTCCTCGTACCTGTAAGAAGATAAAAACCATTAATACGTAGTATGGCCACTAAAACTAAAGCTGCATGAGGTATGTGATAACAGCACGACGTGACCAGTACACGAGATAGGAAAAGAACGACACGAGATACACTGTAACAGAACAGACACAACGAGGAGAACGACACGGAGTGAGGTTATAAAACAAGAAGGACACGAGGTCTAGGAAAGGCAACACGAAGACATAAGGGTGACACGAGGTGGTACATTCAACAGCACGAGGTGCTGCAGTGTTCAGTACGCGAAGAAACAACTAACGATATGAAGACGAGGATAACACGGACTGAAACCAACTCGAAGATGAAAAACAGAAACCAACACTAGGTGTGGTCACACGGCAAAAAGTACACTGGGTCAGAAAGACAACACGAACTAACAAACGGCAACAAAAGACGACACGAAGTGAAACAACACATGAAAACATAAGAAAAATAACTCGAGCACAAAATAGCTCGAATGAACGACTCGAAGACGAGGCGACACGGGCTGACCACGACACGAAGACAAATAACTATAAATGACACGAATACAGAGGACTCGAAGACTTAAGGGTAACACGGGGTGGTACAGAAAACAGCACGAAGTCAGAAGAGTGACACGGCTATCGCGACACGTGATGAAGCAGTGACACTAAAACAAAACGACTCGAGGAGCAACAGTAGGTGACATGAAGTTAAACAAGCAGAGAGAAAAAATGACACGAGATGAGGTCACAAAGCGACAAAGACACGAGGTCTGGAAAACACGACACGAAGACATGAGATAGACACGTTCTTCAACAACATGTGATGAAACTGTGGAAGCAGAAGAACAACTCGAAGTATTATCTCATACAAGTTTTCCTGTCAAGCATGGAAATCAACACGAAGTGTTGTACGCTCAGACGACACGAAATCATTTCATGTTGGTGAGGGAAAACAACACGAAGTGTGGCTTAAATGACACGAAAACAATTCCCAAAATTACCTGAAGTGGCTCGAGGATTTACGTTAACACAGAGAAACATTTTTTTTCACAAAAATTCATAGTGTTGAAACCATCAAGACATTAAGACTCAGGCAACACTAAAATTCATTTGGTCAAATTGTTCAATTGAACAGGACATTCCCTTACTGTATAACCCATTCACTTACATGATGAAACATGAGATTATCTTGAGATAAAGAAATGATTTATAGTGTGAGACATCATCAAAATCATAGGGACACAACAATCTCCCCCTTTTTGATGATGGCAACACTATGAATCAAGCAATATCAAGGTTTATCAGGATTTAACATGAAATCAATACCATTTGCAACAACAGATTAAATTCAAAGCATGCTCATGCAAATGAATTAGAATGCTCATGCAAATGAATTAGACAAACCCTACAACTCACTCTCATTAACTCACTCTCATTTCCCCCACAACTCATAATCAGGAACTTCCCCAAGGCGACTAGCCACAACCAACTGATTAAAACATTGATATAGTAGAACCTCTCTCCCCCTTTGACATCAGCAAAAAGAAATGCAGAAGACATAACAATGCTGGAGACATGAAGAGGAAGTGCAGTAACGATCTTAGTGCAGAAAGTCACGAATAGGTCTTAAGAAAATAAGTGAGGTTCTAACATCAAGAGAAGATTCTTTAAGCTTCAGTACCCAATGGAGAAATAGAATTAGGAAGAGTATATCAGCATACATCGTGTATGATGTAGAGCAGGAGTTGACAAGTATGGCCAAATAGAGCTGATCTTTCAACTATTCCACAAGACAGCAAGAGTCTAAATCAGAGAGGTGTTCTTAAGGTATTGAGGACAAGCAATCCATTAGTTGCATAACAACAAGGAATGTTTGTTGGAGATGATTTCCAAGAAGATCAATGAGTAAGTTGGTAGTTCACTTCTTTTGACATTAGGGAGACACCTTGATCAGAGGCCTGAATCCCCAGTTACTCAGAGTGAGTACCTCATTACTTCCCCTTTTTATTTTTTAAGGAACAGAGTTAGTAACTGTGGCTTTTGACATGAGGAGACACCTTGATTAGAGGCCAGAGTCCCCAGTTACTCACCAGCAAGCCACCATTGCTCTGTCATGACTTTTTCATTTATTTTAAGTATCTGACACCTCATGACTTGGGAGAAATATTCATTTCATTGATGAAGCTCCCAGTTTCTCAGTGATCAAAAACAGAACATGTTTGTTCAGTTAAGCCCTTGAGTTAAAGAGATAGAATGATTGAAGATAATACCAAAAGAGAAGGACTTTTCTTGTATTGAGTCTTGAAGTCTCGATTTCAAGTTGATTGGGTCAGATATCAAGACATACGTGTTTTTGGCCTGAACCATAATCAATAACAATGTAGGAAGATATACTTTATGCAATTAGTCTAGATCTCTGAGTGAGTGCCAAAGGAAAGATTCTAATTGGATTTTAGAGACACTGACTTATTGACTTAAGAGATAAGTGACACTCTACTGTCTGAGAGAACTACACTAGATTAGTCATGAAAAACCAGCATAGATACACATCTGGACACTCCTTTTAAATTTGTCAAAGAACTTCTCTTCTCTCATTACAACTCAGCTCCCCCTAAGACATAGCATACCTCAATAAAATATTTCAGCAAAATCTGAAGGCTTCCCTCAATTTAGAGCATTCCTGAAAGCTAACTAGTGAGCATTCTGAACTCCCCCTTAAACCAGCAAGCAAGAAGGCTAACCAACAGATAGACAACCCTCCCCCTCACAACAGGAACATGCTTCATAATTAAGACACTTTGTATAAGCCTAACTCTCTTCTTAATGTAGTGAACTTTTCATTATCCAGAGGTTTTATGAAAATATCAGCAATCTGATTATCTGTTCCTACATGAATCAGTTCAAAATTATTCTTAGACACCTCATCTCTTATAAAATGATGTCTTATCTCTATATATTTTGTTCGAGAATGTAAAACATGATTTTTAGCAAGATTGATGGCACTTGTATTATCACAGTAAATAGGTGTACACCCCAGGTCTACTTGGTAGTCCTGAAGTTGGTGTTTAATCCATATTACTTGTGTTCCACAACTCCCTGTAGCCACATATTCAGCTTCTGCAGTGGAGAGGGCCACAGAATGTTGTTTCTTGGAGCCCTAAGATACTAAACACCCACCCAAGAATTCACAATGGCCACTTGTGCTTTTCCTGTCTAGTTTACAGCCTGCATAGTCAGCATCTGTGTATGCTACTAGATTCAATGTGCGAGAAGCAGGAAACCATAAACCAAGAGAGTGACTAGCTGACAAGTATCTGAAGATTCTTTTAACTGCAGCTAAGTGTAGTTCAGTGGGTCTAGAATGATATCTTGCACAC
This sequence comes from Amorphophallus konjac, assembly GCA_022559845.1. NCBI lineage: Eukaryota > Viridiplantae > Streptophyta > Magnoliopsida > Alismatales > Araceae > Amorphophallus > Amorphophallus konjac. The sequence continues at coordinate 160,677,503 of CM040121.1, forward strand.
ATTCCTACACTGAATTGTATATCAGGTCTAGAGGCTGTTAGGTAAAGAAGTGATCCAATCATACCTCTATAAAGTTTGGCATTTACTTCTTTACCTGTCTCATCTGCATCCAATGATGTATTGGTGCCCATGGGTGTAGTAATGTGCTTTAAGTTTTCCATGCCAAACCTTTTGAACAATTCCATTGTGTATTTGATTTGGTTGATGAAGCACCCATCTTCTAGCTGCTGTACGTGCAATCCAAGAAAATATTTTAGTTCACCAACCAAGCTCATCTCAAATTTAGCAGACATCATGGTAGAAAATTCATCACATAGTTCATGCCTAGTTGATCCAAATACAATGTCATCTACATATACCTGAACTATGATGAGATCTTTACTCATGCCCTTGGTGAATAAAGTCTGATCAACTTTACCTCTTTTGTAGCCCTTGCTGATCAGAAATTCAGATAATCTTTCATACCAAGCTCTTGGAGCCTGCTTTAGACCATACAAGGCTTTGTTTAACCTGAAAACTTGGTTAGGTTGAGGAGAAAATTGAAATCCAGGAGGTTGTTCAACAAAGACTTCTTCTTTAATAACTCCATTTAAAAAAGCACTTTTAACATCCATTTGTTAGAGTTTAATGTTCTTTGAGCATGCAAAGGCAAGCAACAATCTTATGGCTTCCATCTTAGCAACTGGTGCATAAGATTCATCAAAGTCTACACCGAATTCCTGACAGTAGCCTTTGGCTACTAGTCTGGCCTTGTTCCTCGAGATGATTCCATCTTCATTCATCTTATTTTTGAACACCCACTTGGTTCCTATGACATTAATACCATCTGGTCTTGGGACAAGCTCCCAGACATTATTCCTTTTAAACTGACCTAATTCCTCACTCATAGCATTTACCCAACCTTGATCAGCTAAGGCCTCTTCTACTGTTTTGGGTTCAATTTGTGAGACTAAAGCAATTAGGTCGTCATTATTCACATTTCTAAAATGAGATCTAGTCCTTAGAGGTTCTTCAGGATTGCCTATGACATTATCTAACGGATGGTCTCTAAGGAATCTAATATTTGTTGAAGACTCACCTGTTTCTCTTTGACCTTCCTGATTTTGGGAATTTGTTTCTCCATTCTGCTGAGTCTTCTCTTCTTCTTGTTGGTTTTCCAGAAAATCTCCACCATGATTGGAGTCCCTGTCAAGATTTTCAACATTAGAAACATCATTCTTTTCACTAAAAAGAATGTGTGGAGATTCTTCCACTTTCTGATCTGATACATTAAATACCATATATGCCCTTGACACTTCTGAGTAACCCAAGAATATTCCAGGTGAACTCTTGACTTCAAACTTGTCTAAATCTTTCTTATCATTGTTATGAATAAAACATTTTGCTCCAAAAATTCTGAAATGAAACAAGTTTGGTTTCTTACCTTTTAGAAGCTCATAGGGTGTTTTCTTGTGTATGGGTCTTACCATGGCCCTGTTGATTATGTAGGTTGCTGTATTGGCCGCTTCTGCCCAAAACCTTCTAGGTAACTTACTTTCAATCAACATGGTTCGGGCCATCTCCACCATTGTTCTATTTCTTCTCTCCACGATCCCATTCTGTTCAGGTGTCCTGGGTGAGGAAAATCTGTGAGTTAGTCCTTCTTTGTCACAAAGTTCAGTAAACATGGAATTTTCAAACTCACCTCCATGATCAGATTGAATAGAACTAACCTTGAACTTTCCTTCTTGTTTGACCTTATTGAAAAATAGATTAAACTTTTGAAATGCATCACTCTTATTTGCTAAGAAAAATATCCATGAATATCTGGAGAAGTCATCTATGATGACATAGCCAAACCTGTTACCATTAAGACTCTAAGTTCTGGTTGGACCGAAGAGATCCATATGAAGAAGTTCCATTGGTCTAGAAGACAATGGCTCAGATCTTAATTTGAAAGAGTTTCTGGTCTATTTGCCTAGAGCACAGGCATCACATGATTTTGAAATGGAATTAAATTTAATTCTAGGCATGCCTTTAACTAAATCAAGTTTGACCAGTTTATTTAAAGTAGAGAAGCTAGCATGACCTAGACGTCTATGCCATTCAAAAGCATCAATTTTAGAGTTAGCAGATAAATAAATAGTAGATTCAGATTTCTCATTTAAGTCTACAATGTAGACATTATTAATCTGGTTGGCTACAAATTTAACCTCATCAGAATTTATTTCAAAGATTTTACATGAAGTATCATCAAAAATAACCTTGTGACCCTTGTCACATAACTGACTGATGCTGATCAGATTATGTTGTAGCCCTTCCACAAGTAAGACTTTTTCAATGGAGTTTGTGGAAGACTTACCTACTGTGCCAACTCCAATTATTTTACCTTTGTTCTTTCCTCCAAACTTGACCAGACCTCCTGGCTTCATCTCTATCTTGCTGAACTTGGATAGGTCTCCTGTCATGTGCCTGGAGCAGCCACTGTCGAGGTACCACTTGTTGTCTTCAGCTGCCAGGCCGACCTACACAAGTATATCAAGCAGAGTGATTTGGAACCCAAGATGAGTTGGGTCCAAGTACATAGTTTAAATCTCTGATCAAGTGTTTGGGTACCCAGATTTGTTTCAGCATGGTTTTCTCTGGCACCCTCCTTTCTGGTTTATTAAAGTTCAATCCAGCTGAACTGGAGAAATGAGTTCTATTCCTTTCATTGGTCTTCCTATTCCTAGGAAATTTCCTGTAGGCTTGTTGATTGGTATATCTTTGACCATGAAAGTTGTTCCTCCAGTAGGTCTTGTTTGGACCCATCTGATTGTTATAATTCCAGCTCTTATTCTGATTTATTTTCTTGGTCTAGCTACCATTTGTGTTTTGGTGAATGGACTTAATGTTATTCTTCATAAAGTTCATTCCAATCTTGAATGGTTGTCCAGTACTGGTTGTTGTGTTCTCTTTAGGACTTTGAGTTTTCTTAGAGCTGTTTGAGCTGGATGGTGTGTCCAGCTTTTCTTTTCCCTTCTCTGGACAGAAGGTGCTGGTCTTGAATTGCAAGGGTCTCTTGTTGGTTGGGTCATAGCCTAGACCTTCCTTATTGAAATTGACCCTAGTTCCTAGTATAGCATCTAGGCTAGTCTTTCCTTGGACAAACTTCTCTAAGACTTTCTGTTTGTCTTCCAGCTCCTTTTGAAGAAACTCAGAATTCTTTAGGAGTTCAGCATTTACTTTCTTCACAGCTTCATATTTCTCTGAATTCATTCTGATTTCACTCATGCTTTCTTCAATTTTAGTTTTGAATTCATTGAGCTATTTTTTACTTTCTTGGATTTCTCCCCTAAGCTTATCATTCTCTTTCCTTTGTGAGGTCATTTCTTCTAGTTGTTCTTTTAGCTTTGCATTTTCCTCACAGACCAGAGTTTGTTCTTCAACATTTGTGTTAAAATTTTTTTTCAGAACTCTGTGCTCTTTGCTAAGTGAATTAAATTTATCTAGCAAGTCACCATAAGCATCCTCCCAGTCATCAATTGAGAAATTTTCAAAAACGTTTATTACCTCCTCTTCACTGTTTGCCATAAGACAAATTCCTTCTTCATATTCCTCCGAGGAAGTGTCTTCGGGATTTTCTTCTTCCTCGCTCCATGTGCAGACCATCGCCTGTGGCTTTTTCTTCTTCTGCACCTTTGTGAACTTCTTCTGAAGATAGGGACCTTTCTTCTGGAGTTCTGGGCATTCACCTTTCATGTGTCCCTGTTTGTTACAGTTAAAACAAGTCAGTTTCTTAGGATTTCTATCCCTGTAATTGGTAAACTCAGCATTCTTGTTAAAAGAGTGTGGGTTCTTCTTCCTGAAGGTCTTCCCCTTTGTCCTCAGAAACTTTCTGAACTGACGAGTGAGCATAGCCTGCTCCCCCTGGTCGAGAACAGAAAAACCTTCAAGCTCGGACTCAGACTCGGGGCTACTGCTGTTGCTCCCACTTTTACTACCCTTGTTGCGGGAAGCTCTTAGAGCTACATTTTTACCCTTCCTCTCACTACCTTCTCTACCTCCTTGGAAGTTCATCTCATAGGTCATCAGGGATCCTATGAGTTCATTCACAGTTAAGACAGTCAAATCTTTTGACTCCTCAATCACAATGGCCTTAGTGTGCCATGCCGGGGATAAAGATCTAAGGATTTTCCTGACTATATCTGCCTCAGCAAGATCCTTCCCTAGCCCTTTAAGAGTGTTAGTGATCAAGGATAACCTGGCATACATTTTGGTTATATTCTCATCTGCATTCATCTTAAACATTTCATACTTGGAGGTGTAGAGATTTACCTTCGAAGCTTTCACTTGAGCTGTACCTTCATAGATCAATTGCAGCTCATCCCACATTCGCTTGGCCGTCTTATAGGCTGAGATACGGGCATATTCTCCCGGATGAACAGCACACTGGATGATGTTCAGTGCCGTCCAGTTGAGAGAGGATAGCTTGACATGGTCATCTGTCCAAGCGTCTTCGTTTGGTGGCAGATCATATGGCCCCACCGTGATTACTCTCCACAGTTTGTGACTCTGAGCCCTGATGAACACTTCCATCCTGTTCTTCCAAAACAGATAGTTATTACCATCAAAAAATGGAGGGCGACTAATGGATTGACCTTCGGCCATGAAGGCTCTAGGACCACTGCCATTTGCTTGATTGTTCGTCCACATGGCGTAAACCTGCTCTGATACCAAATGTTAGCGCAACGAGAGTGATATAGAAGGGGGGGGATGAACAGATCACTCCCAATTTGCAAAGCTTAGGCGAGAAAATAAATCTACCGCTTATGCCCCTTCTAAACTAGCACACAAAGAATTGCAAATGCAGGTACCAATCAAGATCGAATAAGAAAATGATGATTAAGAGCTGAACACACAACTAGTCGAAGAGACAAGCAGATAGAAAGCACTGATAAAGATCGCAAATCACAGAGAAGACAACCGATTTTTAGGTGGTTCGGCTGCAGTCCGCAATCTACATCCACCCCTCACTCCAACTAGAGTGAGGATTCCACTAGCCACTGCTAGAGCACAGCAGACTTAATCTGCGAACAACTTGCTGCCAAATAGCTTGAAAACCCAAGGGAGACAAATCCCTCAACCAAGCTCTGCTACCCACAGAGCTTGTAACCTGTTCTAGCACCCAGCACGAACAGAACCGGAGAGTGCCTCTCCCTTCCTCCATACACCGGAGGGAACCTGCTAATGACAACCCGTCACTAGCAACACCAGAGATCAACGATCTCTCTTCCTCTGCAACCCAGAGGGAAACCGGAGTTAGACTCCCTTCCTCCACACACCGGAGGGGAACAGATCAGAAATAGACGAAGAACACATAAAGAAAATCAGAAAACAAACTAAAGACTGATCGAGAAAACATTCGATACTGAGAGTTAATACAAATGTAGCTTCCTGGGAAGCAATTTCAGAAACCCGATACTGCAAACTCTCTTTCTCTCTTCACTGCTATCTCTCTTTTTCCTTTCTCTCCACTGCTATCTCTCTTTTTCTTTCTCTTTACTGCTGGATCGAGCTCTCTGCAATACTGCCTTTTCTTTCTTGGCTCCGATCACCTTCATCGTTGGACGAAGGTTTCTATTTATAGCGACAGCAGGTGGATAGGGCACAAAACGCGTGTGCCTCCCACGCTCGATCCAGAACATTCCTGCCACGTGACCTCATTGGATTGGTTCCTCTTGTCTTGGATCACGTGCACCTCATTTATTTGGGAATAATCTTCCTCATACCTGTAAGAAGATAAAACCATTAATACACAGTATGGCCACTAAAACTAAAGCTGCATGAGGTATATGATAACAGCACGACGTGACCAGTACACGAGATAGGAAAAGAACGACATGAGATACACTGTAACAGAACAGACACAACGACGAGAACGACACGGAGTGAGGTTATAAAACAAGAAGGACACGAGGTCTAGGAAAGGCAACACGAAGACATAAGGGTGACACGAGGTGGTACATTCAACAGCACGAGGTGCTGCAGTGTTCAGTACGCGAAGAAACAACTAACGATATGAAGACGAGGACAACACGGATTGAAACCAACTCGAAGATGAAAAACAGAAACCAACACTAGGTGTGGTCACAAGGTAAAAAGTACACTGGGTCAGAAAGACAACACGAACTAACAAACGGCAACAAAAGATGACACGAAGTGAAATAACACTTGAAAACATAAGAAAAATAACTCGAGCACAAAATAGCTCGAATGAACGACTCGAAGACGAGGCGACACAGGCTGACCACGACACGAAGACAAATAACTATAAATGACACGAATACAGAGGACTCGAAGACTTAAGGGTAACACGGGGTGGTACAGAAAACAGCACGAAGTCAGAAGAGTGACACGGCTATCGCGACACGTGATGAAGCAGTGACACTAAAACAAAATGACTCGAGGAGCAACAGTAGGTGACACGAAGTTAAACAAGCAGAGAGAAAAAATGACACGAGATGAGGTCACAAAGCGACAAAGACACGAGGTCTGGAAAACACGACACGAAGACATGAGATAGACACGTTCTTCAACAACACGTGATGAAACTGTGGAAGCAGAAGAATAACTCGAAGTATTACCTCATACAAGTTTTCCTGTCAAGCATGGAAATCAACACGAAGTGTTGTACGCTCAGACGACACGCAATCATTTCGTGTTGGTGAGGGAAAACAACACGAAGTGTGGCTTAAGTGACACGAAAACAATTCCCAAAATTACCTGAAGTGGCTCGAGGATTTACGTTAACACAGAGAAACATTTTTTTTCACAAAAATTCATAGTGTTGAAACCATCAAGACATTAAGACTCAGGCAACACTAAAATTCATTTGGTCAAATTGTTCAATTGAACAGGACATTCCCTTACTGTATAACCCATTCACTTACATGATGAAACATGAGATTATCTTGAGATAAAGAAATGATTTATAGTGTGAGACATCATCAAAATCATAGGGACACAACAATGGGTCCGAAGACCACCGTCGCGCATAGCGAAGACTTCTGACCAGCCGTAATCCAGTTTTCTATCGACGCCATTTAATATACCCGAGGATCTATGCATGCATGTGCACATGGCGTTCGTGACTATATTAAGCATGATAATGGAATTCATGGAAGCAAATGGTAATCGACCACATTTATTACTCCCCATCGAGAAGAGGGAAGGCAACACAAGTGTGATAGCGAAAGCACAATGCTAACGGACATGGTGATGAAGATATAATAAAAGTATAGTTTAGGCCTGTTCGGCCCTTCTTTTATTCAATTTATTGACGCTAACCCCGAGGGACGGGAATCACCCAGGGGCAAGTAAGCGATTGGGGTAGCAGGAGGCTTCAAAACCGGCGCGAGCGTGCAAGGTAGCTTATACGGCGCGATAAAACATAGTTGTAAGCTTTTAATCCGACGCGGCCACCATGGATATTAACACGGCGCGAAGGCTTGAGGGCGCGCCGGTTTAGGGCGCGCCGGACAGGCGCAAAGGGAAAAAAAATTTGAATATGAGTCTACCGTTAATCCGGCGCGGTGGGGGTACCGCGCCGGATTAGGGCACGCCGGCTAAGGCCGCGCCGTTCAACCCACCCTTTTTTATGAATTTCGCAACTATTGAGTTTGTTAAGTTTTTGGTGAGGATTCTGAAGTTATTTGGGGCCAATTGCTTATTGAATTGAAGTCCAGAACTCTCCAAGAATGACGTGATAAGCCAGTCCGAGGTTACTACTCGAGCACCGGGATAATTTGGTCCAAAATGAGTATTTCGTTATGGCTTATTCATTATTAATCTGTCCAGAATTGGACAGCATCTCCCCTGAACCTGAAGAGTTGCAGGGGAGAAGCGGGGTCATGTTCACTCATGGAACAAGCCCCTAAACCGCCGGTCTGTACAAAGATAGCCAGCAACTCCGCACGGATAAGGTGCCCCGAGGACTGGCCTACGAGGGACACTAAAGTTCCGTGGGTGGAGGTAACGGATGAGGCGACTGATAACGGAAGCGACACCCCGAGGACAAGCCTACAAGGGGTGGGCGACCTACAGCACACACTGCATCTGCTGAGGAGACAGAGATCTTCAGGGGAAGAGATTCCGAGGACTAGCCTGCTAGGAACGTTCACCCTTTGGCCACCACAGAGCCCCCGGGGGACTGTGGGTTTGAGATTATTGGGTTAAACCCTTGTTATTGTCTGCCGTGGCCCTAAGGGAGCGTTTACCATTGAGAGGTAAGGCTCTCGACCACCCAGCACCTCTGTGAAACCATGGGGAAATGTTCCCCTCCCCGGATGACCAAGAGGAAATCAACGGAACTCAAGCGGTGGGGAATCACAGATGAGAGAAGGGAGATGTTCGTTACCACCGGGCAACCAATCTTAGGACCAAGGTATTGACTGCCGTGCGATTGGGAGGTTGGCGATTGGCAATCATATGGAGGGACAATCGGGAACAGAGTCGAGATAATCTGGCCACACGGACATATATTCAAGCAATTGGACTGCGATGGTCACGAGACGAGCGGTCTCTAATTCTCATGCGAAACAGGGCAACGCAAATGGGAGAAGGAGACCAGAACTCGTGTTGAAATGGGAAGAGATATGTGCACAAGCACAGCTCTACCCTCCCAGAAAACGCAAAGGCCGTTGACTGAGAAGCAAATATAGACGGGAAAGCCCCGGGGAGGGGTTATCTCTGTAGCCCTTGATATTTCAGGGCATAAGCGAAATCGGAGGAAATCGAAATCATAGGATTCTGCACAGACGGACGCTGACGGAAACCCTCTGAAGGAAATCGAGATGGGAGAAGAGAATAAGGCACGGGCCATTCAACTCACCAACATTCATATATGCAGATGTATCGCTGCCCGGCGAGGAAACTATATACTTATATTACAATTCCGATGCCGGCACTATGGAACGGCCACCGATTCGCTTACAGGGAAAACCCACAAGAGAGCAGCAAGGAGGAGGGATGGCGAAGAAGGAGAGAGGAGCCGGCTCATATCATCGCCCTCCCTCAGCCCTCTCGCTTACATTCATCAGAGAGGTAGTGAAGCGAGGGAGAAGACGAAAGAAATCAAAATGACTCGAACTCCCACCTGTTCCAGGGAACAGAATGTCGGCACGAAACCTTCTTCTCTCACTCTGAGGAGCTTCAGATGGGGACGAGAGATGGCCGTCGAAGGGCGCTTGCGAGGAAGCTCCACTCCTCTCCGAAAGCTCTCTTCCCCTTTTTTTTCTCTATTTTTCTCCAAAGGCCTCTCTTCTCCTTGTTCTCGAGCCGCCACATATATAGGGGAGCAAGTTCGAACGTTAAACCGGCGTGGGATTGGCGCGCCGGGAAGAGACTTCATCAACCTATCGCGTCAGGATTGGAGGGCGCCGGTTTAACGGGCGCGCCGTATAAGGGCGTGCCGTATTAGCATTTCCCGCGCATTGCAGGTTAGCCGATGAATCCGGGGACGATCTCGGAGGTCATCGTGAACATTTATCTCGACAATGCCCATCGAAACCTTGATGAGATGTTTTGTGAAGCCCCTCGGCTGACGTGCGACCGTTCTCGAGACTCCAGATAGCTTCGATTTAATTACGCGGGTTTTCCACTAATACAGCCTGCGGCTCTGTGATTCATGATGCTGGCTTGGTCTGGCTTGTACCCAAGCTCCTTAGGGGGTTGGATGACACCAGGGATAATTCCGTCTGCGCTGGATGATCATTCGGCCACTAACGGGCCCATCTTGTCGGGAAGCCATACCCGTGCCGGGTGATCGGGATTTTCTGCCATCAGAGCTTTCGGTCCTCTGTCTCGGGTAACCAGGGGGACCCCTTCATCTTCAGGAGAACCTTTCGTAAGGCGGGAAGCCACTGGGTAGACCGTTGACCTTGGTCTGACAACGGGTGTAGTGTGTGCGGCATGACAGAGTCGATGCCGGTTCATTGGGCAGGCTTGGTCGCACTGCCGGTTGGTTGTGAGTTTGTCTCGGCTTTCCTGAGGTGAAGTCTCCGTGTCCCTATGGGACGACTCGAGGCTCTGGCAGCTTGAGAAATCTTTGATATGTTGATATTTATCGGCTTCCGTGCTTCAGCGGGCCGGGTCCTTCGACTTTGTGGCTTGGTCGCAGACGATCATATTTTGGGTGCCAACAAATGCCCCCCATACGTGGGTGTTGCGCACGAGGCACGAGTGTAGCAGGGCCGACGGATGCACTCCACCAGGCTTGACCTCCTCTTCGATTGACAGGAGCTCTGAAGGGCCCTTAATTCGGCACGGATGTTAGTCCGGCGCCATTTTCATTTTACTCGGTGCGCACATGACCCTTGGGCTTTCTAATCCGGCGCGGTCCCGGGCCGTCATTATGGCTTGAGAGTGAAGAGGCCGGTGTCGGGGGAGCTGCTCTTAAAGATTTGAGCTTAGTACCCGCTGAGGTAAGGACCTGCCCAGGGTCGGTGTTTGTTGTTCTTCTTTATCTTCCCTCCAGCCTCGTTTTTTTAATGTATATATATTTCTAATGCAGGCTGAGGTGGCGCTGCCAACCATGATGGTGCAGATACCACTCCCGGCTCTGGGAACAGGCCATGCAATTCTCCTGTCCATCCTGCGGCCTATCGCATTGCGATACCCAAAGGACCTTGCAGCAGCCATGGTTCCAGTCGGACCCGGAGCACTCGTGGAAGTTGATAGTTCGGCGACAGCCGGAGATTCTCCGCCAATGGAGGCTGCACAGCAGTCAATTCTGGAAAAGGGTGGTCCTGCTGAGATAGAAGCCGGAGAGATTATTGAAGAACAGACATCTTCGGCTCTCGACGTTCCTGTTGGACCGCATCCCAGGGGGCAGGCAAAGAAATTGTTGTTGTTGAGGCTCCAGCCACCATATCTACCAGTGCGGTTGTTCCCCACCGCAGTGGACTGCAGCTCATGCCATCGTCATCTTCCGGGTCGGTCGATGATATCTGGGCTGCTGTAGATAGCAGAGTGGAATTTGAACTGCCCGAGACGTCGCCACTGGGTCTTCAATCTTCAAATGACCTTGTGTGGCAGTTTTTGGGGACTCTTCAACAGACCATAACGGCAAGCAGGGATTTAACTTATGTTCAGCTGAGGGGCTTGATAGAGCATCTTTCTAGATCACTGTTGGCCTTTGGTTGCCCTATGGACAATTGGACTCCGCGGGTAGTCATGCTCCTGAAGTATGTAAACAGGAGGGAATTTCTAGGCCGGGAAGCAGCTGACCAGCTGGCGGCCATATCATTAAAGCGGGCTGAAAGCCGAACGACCCTCATTTCTCTGCAAGAGACTGCAGCTAGGATGAGGGATGAAGCCAAGGCCTCTTTACAACATTGAAGCTTCCTGACGGCCCGGATGGCAGCATTACAGGCCGAACTTTCAAGGGTAGAGGCCGAACTTGATGAAGTAGATCGCCTGGGAGTCCAGAAGGAGGAGGATGCAGAGATGATCGAGGGACAAGCTGCTTCCCTCCAGGAGAAGCTATCTGAGCTGGAGGCCACCGAGTTCCGATTGCAGAAACTGACCCGCCATCCTTCCCTGGGTATTCCTACGCTGGAGGACATCTTCCGACGCCCTCTGCCGTAGTCTTTTTTTCTCTTTATTTGCTCCCTTTTTGACGCACTTCATGTACTCCGGGGGATGGCCCATGTAACATGTACCTTTTACTTCATAGTAATGGAAAATCTCCATCGTGCTTTTTGAATGAAGACTCCATCTTGTCATTATTCTTTTCTCTTCCATTCGCCCGTTGTTTCTAATCCGAGTGTATGAGTCACTAGGGCAGGAGAGCGCTCACGCCTTCAGTAAAAGGGTGAGGTGTTCGCTCCACCGCGCCGTGACTTTTCTCGAGACTAACAACGGCCTATGCCAGTCGAGAGTCCGAGGGACTCAAGACCCGAGAATGGGTAGCGACCGGTCCTGTCGATGATGACGAAGGTCGAAAAAGGGTAGACGGTCTTGACGATGATGACAAGAACCGGACTAGGGTAGCGACCGATCTTACCGATAGTGACAAGGCTCGAAAAGGGTAGACGGTCTTGCCGATGGTGACAAAAATCGGGTAGAGTAGCGATCGATCTTGCCGATGGTGACAAGGGTCGAAGAGGGTAGACGGTCTTGCCGATGGTGACAAAAATCGGGTAGGGTAGCGACCGATCTTGCCGATGGTGACAAGGGTCGAAAAGGGTAGACGATCTAGCCGATGGTGACAAAACCCGGATAGGGTAGCGACCGATCTTGTCGATGGTGACAAGGGTCGAAAAGGGTAGACGGTCTTGCCGATGGTGATAAAAACCGGATAGGGTAGCGACCGATCTTGCAGATGGTGACAAGGGTCGAAAAGGGTAGACGGTCTTGCCGATGGTGACAAAAACCGGATAGGGTAGCGACCGATCTTGCCGATGGTGACAAGGGTCTAAAAGGGTAGACGATAGATGTATATAGGTGGGATATCGGATGAAAATTCCCCGTCAACCTCGTAAGGGGTCTTCCGGACAGAGAATGAATCATCACTATTCATCATTCAATTTTTTATTCACATTACTGACCTAAGTGCCCTTTCGGGTTTTCGCCGAGGCCAGCGCCCTCTTACTTTTGCCCGCGCGCCCTTTCGGGTTTTCACGCGGCGGGGCACCCGATTTTGCCTGCGACGCCCTTTCGAGTTTTCGCCACAGCTGTGTTATAGCCATTTTTGCACTTGTCCTGATATAGGAACAAGTCTGGCGGGGTATCTCTATTTTTAACCCCATTTTCTTTTCTTTCTTTCTTTTTTTCTTGAATTCGGGATGCAGAAGAACTGGATCGCGAAAATATTGACTGGCCTTATCGATGATGACAAGGATTGGACCCTGCTTCGGTCTGTCGACACTGGTTAGATATTGAAGCAAAGGATACGGTCTATTAACAAGGATGTAAGATCCGAGCTAAGGGTAAAGATCGACCGGTCTCGCCGATGATGACGAGGGTCGAACGTGGGTTTATTCATCGGCATGGGCCACATGCCGAGGCAAAGGTAGGGTTATTAACGGGGATGGAAAGTCTAAGTTAAGGGTAGAGATAGACCGATCTCACCGATGATGGCGAGGGTCGACGATGGGTTTATTCATCAACATGGGTCACATGCCGAAGCAAAGATGGGATTATCAACAGGGACGTAAGGTCCAAGTTAAGGGTAGAGATCAACCGATCTTGCCGATGATGACGAGGGTCGAATGTGGGTTTGTTAAAGGATTTCCGGTGGGACTTTGATGGTTGTCCCTTTCGGAGTTTCATTGGGTGGAGAATAGGAGAGGAATTTGGAAATTACCACTTCACTGACTCAAGCTCCCTTTCGGGTTTTCGCCGGAGCGAGCCCTCTCTTGCTTTTGCCCGCGCGTCCATTCGGGTTTTCACGCGGCGAGGTACCCGATTTTGCCTGCAACGCCCCTTCGAGTTTTCACCACAGCTGGGTTATAGCCATTTTTGCACTTGTCCTAATATAGGAGCAAGTCTGGCGGGGTATCTCTATTTTTAACCCCATTTTTTTTATTTGTATAGGGTGGCAGGTCAAAGTGTAATGTTCGACGCCTGGTCGACAGTGGATGGCCCGTAGTGGCAACAATGTGAGAATGCCAGCTAGAACACAAAGCCTTTAGCCGACTCGGGTTTATTCGTTAGCGGGAAGATAATGCTAACGCAAGGAAGGGCTTTCGTGCCAATCCGAACGTAAGGCTCGTAATGGCGATGTGGCGTATTCTTTTGGAAGCTTGATCAGGGCGGAATGCCACTAGACCAAGGAGAGGGTAGCTTGATCAGGGCGGAATGCCACTGGACTAAAGGGAAGGGTAGCTCGGTCAGGGCGGAATGCCACTGGACCAAGGAAATGTAGCTCGGCTAGGGTGGAGTGCCACTAAACTAAGGAGAAGGGTAGCTCGGTTAGGGCGGAGTGCCACTAAACCAATGAGAAGAGTAGCTTGTTTAGGGCGGAGTGCCACTAAACCACGGGAGGTATCTTGGTTAGGGCGAAGTGCCACTAAACCAAGGAGAGGGTAGCTCGGTTAGGGCGGAGTGCCACTAAACCAAGGAGAAGAGTAGCTCGGTTAGGGCGGAGTGCCACTAAACCCAGGAAAAGGGTAGCTTGATCAGGGCGAGATGCCACTAAACCAAGAAAAAGGTAGCTTGGTTAGGGCGGAGTGCCACTAAACCAAGGAGGAGGGTAGCTCGGTTTGGGCGGAGTGCCACTAAACCAAGGTAAGGGTAGCTCGGTTAGGGCGGAGTGCCACTAAACACAGGAGAAGAGTAGCTCGGTTAGGGCGGAGTGCCACTAAACTAAGGAGAGGTAGCTCGGTTAGGGCGGAGTGCCACTAGACCAAGGGAAGGTAGCTCGGTTAGGGTGGAGTGCCACTAAACCAAGGGGAAGAGTAGCTTGTTTAGGGCGGAGTGCCACTAAACTAAGGAGAGGTAGCTCGGTTAGGGCGGAGTGCCACTAAACCAAGGAAAAGGTAGCTTGTTTAGGGCGGAGTGCCACTATACCAAGGAGAAGAGTAGCTCGATCAGGGCAGAATGCCACTAGACCAAGGGAAGGTAGCTTGATCAGGGCGAGATGCCACTAAACCAAGAAAAGGGTAGCTTGATCAGGGCGAGATGCCACTAAACCAAGGAGAAGAGTAGCTCGGTTAGGGCGGAGTGCCACTAAACCAAGGAGAGGCAGCTCGGTTAGGGCGGAGTGCCACTAGACCATGGGAAGGTAGCTCGGTTAGGGCGGAGTGCCACTAAACCAAGGAGAGGTAGATTAGGGCGAAATGCCACTAACCAAAGGGGAGGTAGCTTGATTAGGGCGGAGTGCCACTAACCAAGGAAAAGTTAGCTCCGATCGATCACTCGGGACATGTCGGCTGCGCTGCATGATACAGCTTAATGTGTTTTCCGTTGAGGGGAGAGAACTGAATGACTCCTTTATGGTCTACAAGGACGTAGGCACCCCCTTCATATACTCGGCGGACGATATACGGCACAACCCAATTTTTGACCAGCTTCCCTTTGGGTTTGGAGGCCATCACTTCTTTTCTTTTGACCATTACCAGGTCTCCTTTCTTGAATTCTCGACCCTTGACTAGCTTGTCAAAAGCACGGGCCATACGAGCTTGGTAGAGTTGTATATTTTGCTGTGCCCGGAGGCGTTTTCCTTCGAACTCAGCAAGCTCCTCCAATCTTCTTTCTGCATTGGTCTTCTCACCACTGGCTAGTCCGTGCTGGATGGCAACTCGCAATGAAGAAACTTCAAGTTCAATGGGCACTACAGCTTCCGACCCATAGACGAGGGAGAAAGGTGAACAGCCGGTTGGGGTCTTGTAGACAGTACGATAGGCCGAAAGTGCTTCGTACATCCTTTCTTCCCAATCTTTTTATTAGACTTGACAGTCTTTGCCAGCAATGTACATAATGTCTTATTAAAGGCTTCTGCGAGTCCATTGGCCTGAGGGTTGTAGGGGGACGATGTCCTCCAGTCGATTTTGTATTTGTCGGCCAGCCGATAAACCTTCTAGTTCCTAAAATGACTGCCATTATCAGAGATGATTCGACTGGGGATCCCGAACCAAAATATTACATTCTGCCGGAAGAACCTTGCAACTAGTTCTCCCGTCACATCTCTTAGTGCTATTGCCTCCGCCCATCTGGAGAAGTAGTCTGTAGCTGCTAAGATGTATCTGCACCCTGATGAAGATGTTGGTAGCGGCCCTACTACGTCCGTGCCCCACTGAGCAAACGGCTAGCTTGGTAGGGTGGGATGCAATGGCACTGGAGGTCTCCTTGCCACATTAGCGTGTTCTTGACACTTTCGACAAGCTTTGGCAAACCTGCAGCAATCATCAAACATAGTGGGCCAATAGTAACCCAGTTTCTTTATCTCAATTTTCATCTTCGGGCCAGCCTGGTGTGCTCCAGCTGATCCTGCATGGACCTCCTACATCACCTGTCCCGCTTCTGCTGAAGACAAGCAACGGAGTAGGACTTTCTTTCGGGCATCTGCCATAATTTAGAACAAGGTCCCGCTTCGCATCTCGTAAGAATCCTTGATCCTCAGGAGCTTCATCCTCTGTTCCTTTTCTTTTGGAAGTTGCTGGTGTTGAAACCAGTGTAGGAGATGCTCTCGCCAATCGGGCCGCTGAACCCCTTCGATGACTGCTACTTCCATTTCTTGTTCGTCGGCCAGGACCCCTGTTACGCTGGGGACCTATCGGCGGTTGATCACTGTTATATTCAAGCTTGTGTCTGGCGGGACCGCCAATGAACTGGCCAGCTTAGCGAGGGCATCTGCCTGAGCATTCCGGCCTCGATTGATGTGCTTGATGCTGATAAAGTATAATCTTGACATCAGGCGAGTTGCCAACTGGTGATAGGGGAGGAGCTCTTGCTTTTGCACATCGAACTCTCCTTCCAGCTATTTTATAACTAGCATGGAGTCTCCGAATGCTTCCAGCATCTGAATTCCCATGGACAGAACAATTTGCAACTCGATTATCAGGGCTTCATATTCTGCTTCATTGTTGGTGCATTGTTTGTTTATGGAGCAAGATGTATGTACCACTTCTCCTTCTGGGGATTTCAAGACTATGCCTGCTCCTGCTCTGACCCTGGATGATCTGATGGCAGAGGTGTCAATTCTGGAAGCGCCATCAAAGTATAGCTGCCATAGAGAGGGCTATACTTGCACGGCTTCTAGGGTTTCATCTTCAGGAAGCTCCGGCTCCAACGGGCAATCCCCGGGCACTGGGTGCTCAGCGAAGAAGTCTGCAATAGCTTGGCCCTTGACGGCCTTGCGCGGCACGTAGGAGATATCAAACTCCACAAGGATTACCGCCCATTTGCCCAGGCGGCCTTTGAGTGCCGGTTGAGACATGATGTACTTCAGGGGATCCTCTTTGGACACCAAGCTGATTTCATGCGACAACATATAGTGTCGGAGCTTCTTAACTGCGAAGACCAGTGCCAGACAGATCTTCTCAATATGAGTATATTTCTCCTCAGTTCTGACCAGTCTCCGACTGAGGTAATAGAGGGCTTGCTCTTTCCCTTCTTCATTATTCTGGGCCAGCATTGTCCCCAGAGAATTATGTGTAGCTGCTATATACAGTGTCAATGGTCGTCCTTTCACTGGTGCGCCCAGCACTGGAGGAGTTTTCAGATAGTCTTTCAGCTTGTCAAAGGCCGTCTAGAAATCTTCATCCCAATAAAAGGGAACCTCTTTCATCATCAACTTGTGAAAAGGCTGACATCACCCTGACAAATTGGAAATGAACCGCCGGATATAAGCTAAGCGGCCCTGTAGTGATCTCAGCTCGGAGATGTTCCTTGGCGGAGGTAACTCCTGAATTGCCTTGATCTTTACGGGGTCTATCTCGATTCCCCGATATCAGACGATGAAACCCAGGAATTTTCCGCTCGACACTCCGAACGCACATTTCATGGGGTTCATCTTTAGCTCATGCTGCCTCAGCCTCTGAAAGACAATCCGGAGGTCTTGCAGATGATCTTCTTTTCTTTTGGTCTTGACCACCATGTCATCTATGTAGCATTCGACCTTGTGGTAGAGCAACTCGTCAAAGATTTTGGTCATTGCGCGCTGATAGGTTGTGCCAGCATTTTTCAGTCCGAACGGCATTCTCTTGTAATGATAAATGTCTTTAGGAGTTCGGAAAGCATTATGGACTCGGTCAGGCTCCGCGATCCAAATATGATTGTAACCGGAAGACCCATCCATGAATGACAGGGCTTCATGGCCGGTTGTAGCATCAATCATGACCTCGGTTATTGGCATCGGGAAGTCATCTTTGGGGCAGGCTTTATTTAGATCTTGGAAGTCGACACATATCCGGATCTGTCCATTCTTCTTCTTCACGGGGACGATATTCGTCAGCCATGTAGTGTACTGGTTTTCTTCAACAAATCCCACGTCAATGAGCTTGTCGACTTCAGCACAAATTTAGGTGATGAGCTCTGGCCTCATGCGCCGCGGTGGTTGCTTCACTGGCTCGGCCTCAGGGCTGATTGTTAGCTCATGTTGTGAGACAGCGGGGCTTAGACCTGGCATCTCTTTGTAAGTCCAGGCGAAGCAATCCCGGTACTCTAGCAGCAGCTGGATGTACAGCTCCCGTTCTTCTGGGGACAGTTGGGCGTTGAGGGAGGTGGGCCTAGGGTCCTCCTCATTTCCCAAGTTGACTTCTATTAGTTCATCGACTGTGGCCTGGCCTCCATCTTCTATCTCCGGAGGTGCCGGTTGGAGGTCAACAAAGTCTGGAATACCATCTTGAGGGTCGAGTACTTCGACTTCCTCGTCGGATATCCCCAGAGCCTCACGAGGTTTCTTGATTTCTTGTGCTAGCGGCTGAGTGGATTGTTCTATTAGCAAATCCATTGCCGTTGTAGCTCCTAAGGGCGAGAGAGCAGCTTTAGTGTTTGTAGATGAGGTTGTAGCCATGATGGGCTAGTAGCTGTTTACTGCCGGACTCGGACAACATACTGGTTTTATAGCAGAAGCTGAGGAAGTCTCGCCTTCTGGGACAGTTGTATCTTCCGCAGAAGTGGCTTTTTCTTTCCTGGTAGCTGGCTCCCCTTGATTGGAGTTGACCAAGGCTTCCCTGATTGGCAGAAAGGGTGTTGATGTTGTCATTAGTAGGACCCCTGTGGAGGGAGAGACTCCTACTTCTTGAATGTCTTCGGCTTCGCTGCTGCTAGCCGTATCAAATTCGGCTTGAAAGGCCGCTTCTTCAGGATGAACTTGCTCCCAGCATCGGCAAGGGGCCGAGGTTTCTACTTCTTGATTCTCGGACCGAGCCAGTTCAAGATATTCAGCTTCCACCAGATACTCATCAAAGGTTGCCCCCAGAGGGCTATCTTCAGTAGGATAGAAGGCGGAGATAGTATCCACCTCGTACCGCCCACTGTAATAATATTCCTCCAGGGTGAAGCCCAACCCTGGATGCTGAGAGACATGTCTCATTTCCTTATCCAGATTTGCAGGATACCACATCTTCTGGAAAGCTTCTTTTTGCTTTTGAGACTGATCGGGAGGAAGGTGTTGCTTCTGAAACATTCTGGCCATCCGATCGGTCGTGAACGCCAGACCTTGGACCGGAACCCGCGGGTTGGCTAGATCTTCAGGGAGGCTGCAGTCTGTGTCTTCCCGAGTGGGATGCTCCTCAGCTGTATAGAACAAGCTGCTGGGCCCATCTTCCGGTGTCACCTCCCAAGCTTTGAAAGGTTCGACAGTGGGGTCGTTGAGGCCGAGGACTAGCTTGGTGAGGCCGGTCGGGACTCCGATGCAGTCGCACTGTCGATTGACCTGCACTTCCTTAGCTTTGGGATATAATGCTGGGGGTGTTACCCTGCCGACGTCTCCAGAAGCTGTGATGTGGGAGACCACCTTCGGCTTGACATATCTGCGTGGCAGTGGTGGATACCAACCGTCACCCGATCTATTCTTCGAGGCCCCTATGGGGGCTTTAGCTTCAGAAACCTTCCCGGGAGACCCCGTATATAGGTTGGCGTCTGCCAAGTGACATTCAAATACCTCGAACGGGTGGAGATAAGCAAATATCCTCTCCTCCTTCCCTTGGAGGCTGTATTTGATGCATTGGTGGAGCGTGGAGGGCACCACCATATTCTCATGCAGCCATGGGCGGCCGAGCAGCGCCTTGTAGGAGGTGCGAGAGTCAATGACATGAAACTGTACTGTTGTAGTGAAATCTGCCAGGGTCAGCGTAAATTCTGCCACTCCCATAGATACTTCACATTTTTGGTTGAAGCCAGTGATACGCATATCCCTGACTTTCTCGAGATGCACATTAAAGTGGTGCCTCTCGTATATTCTGTATGGTAGGATGTTGACTGCTGCACTGGGATCAACCAGTATTCTGTTCAGCTCCCTTCCATTCAGGTGCCCTTTCATATACATCGGCCTATTGTGGCTGGCAGTAGGTAGTAGCATGTCTTCCGGAGAGAAGGTCATACTGGCTTCTGGTATAGTCTCGGCTATGCAGGCTTCAAAATGAGCAGGCGTCTGCAGAGCAGTGATGATCGCCTGTCGAGTTTCTTCACTCAAAGAGAGAATTTCCCAGATCGTAAATCGAGCGGGGAGCTTTTTGAGCAACTTCATTATTCGGCTCCCAGCCCGGACATTGGAGAGCTTCATCTCTTCAGCCCATCTGGGCTTGGGGAGGTTTTGATTTGTGGGTCCAGACGGACCTGCTTCATCTTCCTCGGACTCGGCATCCTCTTGGCTGGCACCGGCTGTCGGGTCTTCTTTATTAGTTGCTGTAGGGCAAGCTCCATCTACATTTGCATCCTCAGTAGATTACGCTGGTTGCGGGTGAATGGCCCCGGGTGTAGGGTTAGCCTCTTGACAGGGCTGTTTCCCCTTTGACATTTTCATAAATTCAAGGAATGAAGGGACTGCCTTGCCCCCACTTTTGTTGTATAGGCCTGACGGAGGGGGGATTTGAACTCCCTTAACCTCTGGCGGAGGTGTCTTGTAGGGTTGCTCCCCTCTGAATATGATGTTGTGGTTGGGTGGTGGCTGGCGCCCCCATCTTCGGCCCGACCGAGTGGCATGTGCAGTAGTTGCGGCCTCGGCTTTGCCTCCCCCAGCATGGGGTGTGAAGCAAATTTCTTCTTCTTCCTCTTCTCCGGGTAGGTTGAAGAGTGCTGATAGGGTATTGCAAGAGACAACCTGTGCTTTATTGGCCCCAGCGACCTTTCTTTTCTTCTTCTTTTGCTTTCTCTTCTTTTTGGTTTCTACGGGTGCCTGCCCCCAGAACAGGCTACCCTCTTCAGGGGGTGCTGCTTCAGCTTCCTCCACCTGTTTGAGTGAGAGTTGTTCCAGCTCTTGCCATGGGACGTGGTCCCGTACCAGCAGAGGTTTCAACTCGGGCTGCACATATTCATCTAGCCCTTCAATCAGGTGCTATAGTCGAAGGACCCCAGGATTGGTTTCCTTGATTACTGGTAGCGGAGTCTGTCTCCTCCTGTTAGGTGTATGTATTCTGATGGCTGTAGGTGGAGTGACCCATACGAGTGCTACCACTGGCGGAGCAGGCCGGGGTGTAACGCCACGGATATGTGCCCCCTCTTTCGGGCGAGGTGCCCTCTTCTTCTTGTGCTTTACAGGGATCTGTTGCCACCCCTGCTGTTCTTTCACGGGCTCCAGGAAATGGATTTCGTAGGTGCTCCGTGTGCTTGCTTCAGAGATCTCCTCAGGTAATGCCTGGTAGAGGGAGACCATGTTGACTGCTGCTCTCCTGGGAGGAGCTTCATGTGGCTGAGGAGGGTCTACTTTGTACTCTCCCAGCTCTATTTCATTCTTCTTTACCATTCCTTCGATGATGTCTTTGAAAACATAACAGTCTTCGATTGGATGTCCCAACATCTGGTGGTAGGGGCAGAATCTTGGACTGTCTTTTCTTTTCAGGTCCTCCGGTCTTCTTGGCTCAGGCAGGGTGACCATGCCGTATTCTGTTACCTAGTCGAACAGGACTCGGGTCTTGCCCTTTGGAAAGGAGTAGGCTTTCTTCATCTTGTCCCTCAGCGAAGGACCTTCTTTGTCATCCAGAGCTTCTGCAGGCTGCGGGGGAGCCGCCTTCTTGCCTTTCTCCTTCTGCTGTTCGAACGCCTTGATATCAAGCGCATTCGCTTCTTTAGGTGTGGGGCGCCGTTCCGCAGCCTTGCCTTTCTGGGCTGTGCTGGCAGCTGACGCCGGGATAGGCTTGGCTAGGAAAGCCTCCACTTCGGCCACCACATTATTCAGCCGATCGAACGACCGTATTTCCATTCCAATCATCTTCTCCAGGACCTCCCTCCTAAGGTTTTGCTTGCATATTTGTACCGCGTCCTCCTGATGCGGGGGCCGCTTGCATCTCATTCCGAGGTTCCTCCACCTCTTGATGTAATCAAGGGCTGTCTCATCTGCCCTTTATTTTATTGAGTAGAGTTCGGCCACTGTGACCTCCCTCTCTGTGACATGGAATCTTTCTCTGAACTTTCTCTGCATATCCGACCAATCACTGATTGACCCGGCCGAGAGGCTAGAGTACCATTCAAATGCGAGCCCTGTCAGCGAGGACCCGAAGAACTTCAGCAAATATGACTCGTCGGTGGCCAGATCACCCATAACGGTCATGTAATATGCAATATGCTCTTTAGGGGACGCTTTCCCGTTGAATTTGTCAAACTTAGGCGGCTTGTTGACCCCCGGGGGAAGTCGTTTAGCCGCATGGTGTTGCGGGTAGGGCACCCGATAGGCATCAAATGCGACATAGTCACCTTCACTTTTCTCTGCGAGCTTCAGCTCGATCATCCTCTCCACCATCATCCGGTTCACGACCGTGGGGTCAACCGGTTCTGGATAGAAGTGTGCCGGCTGCAAGTATGGGGTGACTAGGGTGGTCGCCTGTGGAGGACGCAGTAGCGGGGGTGTCGGGTGCACCTGAGGGAGCACCGGAGGTAGCAGTGGCTGAGGCTGTGGCGGCCGCTGTTGTGCTGTCACCATGCTTGGCTCTGACGGCTGGGGCAGTGTATAGAGCGATGGAGGGTCGTCGCGACGAGCCGCTCCCCGGGATGACTCACCCTGGACTTCGGGTGGTTTAGAGGTCGATGAGTGTTCAGATTTTTCCATCAGTTGCTTCTTCAGAGAGTCTATCTCTCGTTGATATTTTTGTAGTAGCATCAGAACTGATGGGTCTATGGTGGTGGGGATACCCTCTGTTGTCTCCCCGGACGTACCCTCAGGCAGGATGTCGAGGAGGACGTCGTCTTCTTCTTCCGCCGTCACCACATTAGTGGTCAAGACGGGGGCCTTGTCATCCCAGTGGGGATAGACCTGGGACTGTTTCCCTTTAACCATCATCAGAAGCTCTCTTGTTGCTTCTGTTCTGCGGGTAGTCGGCCCCGGCCGTGCGGCCAATTGAGCCAATTCTTGGGGGTCTTCAGGAAGCTCCCCATATTGGTTAGATATACCAGCCATGTTGCAGGTGAAAACCTGCATCCTTCTCTTTTGTTGATAGACCCTCCTTCTAGCATGCTGCGGGAAGGTCAGTCTTTCAAACACAGAGATCCTTCTCCTTTCTTCCCGCTCGGGGAAAACTTCATCGGCTTCGATCTCGAAGCCGTCATTATATCCATTGTCGTCGACTGACGACACCATCATTCTATCTCCCATATATCCTTCATCTGCCACCGACGGGCAGTAATCTTCCTCAGTGGCGACTGTCTGCATCAGTCGCTGCTGTCCGAGTGAGGGGTTGCCTAAGCCTCGGAAATAATTTCTGACCAAGCATGTCATCTCTTCTCGACCCCGCTCTTGATGTAGGACGGGGGGCGATTGTCGACCTCCAGCAGGAGGGATATAGGCCAGCCGAGCTCTGTCGGCCGGCTGTTGGAATCTTCGTCCCGCAGCAGGGACGTTGGCTTGACGGGTCGCAGCCCGGAAACTTTTGTGGCGCGGAGGATCTGCAACCACCTCTTCTTCCTTCTTCGGGGGCAAGCCCCTTTCTCTTCTCACTTCCGCCTCATTATTCACAAGACGACGGCAGATGGGTGTTAGCTGGTGGGCAGGTCGGGTTCGCTTGGGAACCCACACCTGTTTAAACTTCCTCGGCCTGGGTGCCGGGCTTCCTTGGCCACAGTGGCCGGCTTCTTCTATTTCTACCCTCCTTCTGGCAAGGGCCTGATAGGCATTGTGGATAGGAATGTTGGGGATGACTCGGTCCGGGGTCACCCGTGCAGTGCGTCCGTCGAGGAAGAAGCGCATACCCCCGACTAGCATAGATTTCCCAGACTGAGACAGAGTTCCGGTGATTACAGCGGCATTCTTGCGGGCCTGGTGACGCTGGCATCCTCCAGGGTGTTTGTTGATGACATTGGGGTGGGTCCTACGTATGACGTGGTGCACCAGACAGCTAGCGGCCGGGGCCGGACTTTCGGACAAGTCTTTGCAGCAGGGAACCTCCAGAGGCTCCATTTTTTTCCACAGCTTCCTTGACAGGTTCTGGGGCTTCGACCTCCAGCATATCAACAAAGGCTAACCCCAAAAGTTGGAAAATCCCACAGCGGCAAGGAAGCTACCGAATTCCATGGGTACCGCCAGGTACCCTTGCGCGTGTCCAACGACAATCGAAAGATCGAAGTCAACGCCAGCTATCCTGTTGATCGTCATTGATCTGCCTACAAAGACAAACGAAGCAATAATCAGTAGCCTTTGAGAGGGCTTCGAAGCCCGAATATCTCGGCAAAGAGATGAAAGATGACACTGGTCCCACCGGGCGTGCCAGACTTGTTTGCGACCTTTTCTTTCTTTCGCGGGTCGATCGACCAACTGACTAACTGGTAGTCAAATGATCAATTAACGACGCGGGCGTGCCAGTCACATGAGTGACGAATTTGTGATGCGCTCATTCTGACCCATGTCGGGCGAATGTGAGGTTCGGTCGGGACCAGTAGTCCGCCATACCATAAAGGCTATGGCGTTAATTACATCCCCCACGAGGAGGGAACACCTTTGATTAATTGCTGAGATAGCGGGCTGTCGAAGCCGAATTAAAAAGAGCTACATGATGATCATGACGAAAGCATGCAGGATGCATACATTTATCATGCAGAAGATGCATAATTCATGGGATTATGGATCCTCGGTACGTGGCCGGAGGATATGGGTCCGAAGACCACCGTCGCGCATAGCGAAGACTTCCGACCAGACGTAATCCGGTTTTCTGTCGACGCTATTTAATATACCCGAGGATCTATGCATGCATGCGCACATGGCGTTCGTGACTATATTAAGCATGATAATGGAATTCATGGAAGCAAATGGTAATCGACCACATTTATTACTCCCCATCGAGAAGAGGGAAGGCAACACAAGTGTGATAGCGAAAGCACAATGCTAACGGACATGGTGATGAAGATATAATAAAAGTATAGTTTAGGCCCGTTCGGCCCTTCCTTTATTCAATTTATTGACGCTAACCCCGAGGGACGGGAATCACCCAGGGGCAAGTAAGCGATTGGGGCAGCAGGAGGCTTCAAAACCGGCGCGAGCGTGCAAGGTAGCTTATACGGCGCGATAAAACATAGGTGTAAGCTTTTAATCCAGCACGGCCACCATGGATATTAACACGGCGTGAAGGCTTGAGGGCGCGCCGGTTTAGGGCGCGCCGGACAGGCGCAAAGGGAAAAAAAATTGAATATGAGTCTAACGTTAATCCGGCGAGGGGGGATACCGCGCCGGATTAGGGTGCGCCGGCTAAGGCCGCGCCGTTCAACCCACCCTTTTTTATGAATTTAGCAACTATTGAGTTTGTTAAGTTTTTGGTGAGGATTCTGAAGTTATTTGGGGCCAATTGCTTATTGATTTGAAGTCCAGAACTCTCCAAGAATGACGTGATAAGCCAGTGCGAGGTTACTACTCGAGCACCGGGATAATTGGGTCCAAAATGAGTATTTCGTTATGGTTTATTCCTTATTAATCTGTCCAGAATTGGACAGCATCTCCCCTGAACCTGAAGAGTTGCAGGGGAGAAGCGGGGTCATGTTCACTCATGGAACAAGCCCCTAAACCGCCGGTCTGTGCAGAGACAGCCAGCAACTCCACACGATAAGGTGCCCCGAGGACTGGCCTACGAGGGACACCAAAGTTCCGTGGGTGGAGGTAACGGATGAGGCGACTGATAACGGAAGCGACACCCCGAGGACAAGCCTACAAGGGGTGGCCGACCTACAGCACACACTGCATCTACTGAGGAGACAGAGATCTTCAGGGGAAGAGGTTTCGAGGACTAGCCTGCTAGGAACGTTCACCCTTTGGCCACCACAGAGCCCCCGGGGGACTGTGGGTTTGAGATTATTGGGTTAAACCCCTATTATTGTTTGCCGTGGCCCTAAGGGAGTGTTTACCATTGAGAGGTAAGGCTCTCGACCACCCAGAACCTCTGTGAAACCATGGGGAAATGTTCCCCTCCCCGGATGACCAAGAGGAAATCAACGGAACTCAAGCGGTGGGGAATCACATATGAGAGAAGGGAGATGTTCGTTACCACCGGGCTACCAATCTTAGGACAAGGGTATTGACTGCCGTGCGATTGGGCGGTTGGCGATTGGCAATCATATGGAGGGACAATCGGGAACATAGTTGAGATAATCCGGCCACACGGACATATATTCAAGCAACTGGACTACGATGGTCACGAGACGAGCGATCTCTAATTCTCATGCGAAACAGGGCAACACAAATGGGAGAAGGAGACCAGAACTCGTGTTGAAATGGGAAGAGATATGTGCACATGCACAGCTCTACCCTCCCAGAAAACGCAAAGGCCATCGACTGAGAAGCAAATATAGACGGGAAAGCCCCGGGGAGGGGTTATCTCTGTAGCCCTTGATATTTCAGGGCATAAGCGAAATCGGAGGAAATCGGAATCATAGGATTGTGCACAGACGGACACCCACGGAAACCCTCTGAAGGAAATCGAGATGGGAGAAGAGAATAAGGCACGGGCCATTCAACTCACCAACATTCATATATGCAGATGTATCGCTGCCCGTCGAGGAAACTATATACATATATTACAATTTCGATGCCGGCACTATGGAACGGCCACCGATTCGCTTACAGGGAGAACCCACAAGAGAGCAGCAAGGAGGAGGGATGGCGAAGAAGGAGAGAGGAGCTGGCTCATATCATCGCCCTCCCTCAGCCTTCTCGCTTACATTCATCAGAGAGGTAGTGAAGCGAGGGAGAAGACGAAAGAAATCAAAACGACTCGAACTCCCACCTATTCCAGGGAACAGAATGTCGGCACGAAACCTTCTTCCCTCACTCTGAGGAGCTTCAGATGGGGACGAGAGATGGCCGTCGAAGGGCGCTTGCGAGGAACCTCCACTCCTCTCTGAAAGCTCTCTTCCCCTTTTTTTTCTCTGTTTTTCTCCAAAGGCCTCTCTTCTCCTTGTTCTCGAGCCACCACATATATAGGGGAGCGAGTTCGAACGTTAAACCGGCGTGGGATTGGCGCACCGGGAAGAGACTTCATCAACCTATCGCGTCGGGATTGGAGGGCGCCGGTTTAACGGGCGCGCCGTATAAGGGCGTGTCGTATTAGCATTTCCCGCGCATTGTAGGTTAGCCGATGAATCCGGGGACGATCTCGAAGGTCATCGTGAACATTTATCTCGCCAATGCCCATCGAAACAGTGATGATATGTTTTGTGAAGCCCCTCGGCTGACGTGCGGCTGTTCTCGGGACTCCAGATAGCTTCGATTTAATTACGCGGGTTTTCTGCTAATACGGCCTGTGGCTCTGTGATTCATGCTGCTGGCTTGGTCTGGCTTGTACCCAAGCTCCTTAGGGGGTTGGATGACACCAGGGATAATTCCGTCTGCGCTGGACGATCATTCGGCCGCTAACGGGCCCATCTTGTCGGGAAGCCGTACCCGTACGGGGTGATCGGGATTTTCTGCCGTCAGAGCTTTAGGTCCTCTGTCTCGAGGAACCAGGGGGACCCCTTCATCTTCAGAAGAACCTTTCGTAAGGCGGGAAGCCACTGGGTAGACCGTCGACCTTGGTCGGACAACGGGTGTAGTGTGTGCGGCATGACAGAGTCGATGCCGGTTCATTGGGCAGGCTTGGTCGCACTGCCGGTTGGTTGTGAGTTTGTCTCGGCTTTCCTGAGGTGAAGTCTCTGTGTCCCTATGGGACGACTCGAGGCTCTGGCAGCTTGAGAAATCTTTGATATGTTGATATTTATCGGCTTCCGTGCTTCAGCGGGCCGGGTCCTTCGTCTTTGTGGCTTGGTCGCAGACGATCGTATTTTGGGTGCCAACAATATCTCAGGCCACTGATTGATAAGTTGAAAAGATTATGGAATGATGGAGTTGTTACTTATGATGCATATAAAAAATAGAATTTTACTATGAAGGCTGCATTGATGTGGACAATAAGTGACTTCCCTGCATATGGAATGCTATCTGAATGGAGCACACACGGGAGGTTGGCATGTTTTTACTGTATGGCTGATACCAAATCCTTTGTCCTGAAATATGGTAAGAAATCATGCTGGTTTGATTGTCATCGACGGTTTCTACCAAATGACCATCGTTTCCGAAGGCAAAAGGACTCATTCATTAAGAACACAATTGAAATGGATGAAGCAGACTTGGAACTGTTGTCTAGTCGAAAAATGGCATTAGAGGTGCAAAACTTACCAGATATAGTACAATTGTCGGGTAGTACACGACATGTTCGTGGATTTGGAGAGGAACACAATTTGGTGAAGAAAAGTATCTTCTGGGAATTGCCTTACTGGTCAGCCCTTTTGATACGGCACAACCTGGACGTCATGCATGTTGAGAAGAATGTCTTTGATAATGCATTCAACACCATCATGAATGTGAAAGCCAAAATAAAGGACAATGCCAAGGCGCGAGCGGACTTGAAGATACTTTGCAAACGACCAGAGTTGGAATTGCGGCCGGTACGGGGTAAAGTTGTGCAACCTAAAGCACCTTACGTGTTGAAAGACACACAGATCAATGAACTGTGCTAGTGGCTGAAGCAATTAAGATTCCCTGATGGATATGTGCCTAACATAGCTCGTTGTGTGAATGTCAATGAGGGAAAAATATATGGAATGAAAAGTCATGACTGCCATGTGTTCATTGAGAGACTTCTGCCCATTACATTTCGTGACATATTGCCAAAGCCTATATGGGGAGCATTGACTGAGTTGAGTCAGTTTTTCAGGATTCTATGTGTATCAGAACTCAAACTTGGGGATGTGCAAACTATGGAACAGAATGTGGTCACGATGATATGCAAGTTGGAGAAGATATTTCTCCCTGCATTCTTCGATTCCATGGAGCACCTGATTATCCATTTGCCATACGAGACCAAAGTTGGAGGACCAGTACAATTTCGATGGATGTATCAATTTGAGAGGTAATCAGTATGTATTAACTGATTATTTGACATTACTTACATGTGTCTGTCATTGTCACTATATGTCATTGTCAAATTGTTGTCATAGGTGTATGCATGACCTAAAAATGAAGGTTCGCAACAAGGCTTAAGTAGAGGGTTCGATTACCGGGGCATATATTATTGAAGAAATTTTGAACTTCTGTTCGATGTACTTCAAACCCGAAATTCAAACTCGCTGCAATCGACCTCCATGTAATGATGATGGAGGAGAGGTGGGTCCGTTCGACCGGTTGTCCCTATTTAAGTATCCAGGACGTGCATTCGAACGTTGTTCGAATCGCATATTAGAGGATAGAGAGTTGTTGGCCGTAGAGATATATGTTCTCCTGAACTGTGCTGAGATTGAACCTTATGTTGAGTGAGTCGTCAACTCCGCAGCTCCCAAAAATTTATAAGCATCTTGACGTTCTTCCTCCCATTTACGGTGATGTTGCATTCATCATTGCAGGCAATTTGATTCAAAATTAATTACTCAATGTCCACACCTCAATGACATGGAGGTTCAAAATGAACGAGCGATATCTTTTGCTAGATGGCTTAAAGGTCAAGTAAGTGTCAATCTACCAATTCCACAAAGTTTGAGGTGTATGCACGTATCAAAAGAAAAGTAACGTGATTCATATTCATAGGTTGAAGAAGGTTATGTTACTGATGAAAGAGTCCGAGTGATAAGTTATGGACCTTCGAAGGTCGCACATGCCTATCCAGGATTTTTTGTGAATGGTTATAGATTTCACACCAGAGATTATAGATGAAATAAGTCTACGATGAATAGCGGCGTATGCGTGAAAGGTAGTACATACAATGAAACTGATCTTGATTACTATGGTATTCTTAAGGAGGTCATAGAATTACAGTATCTCAGACAAGACAAGCGTATATTCCTTTTTAAGTGTCATTGGTTTGATCCTCATTCAGTTTGAAACGATGCAATATATGGGCTTGTCGATGTCAAACATAGATCAAAATTGAATACCTATGAGCCGTTCATTTTGGCCGCACAAGCCCATCAAGTGTATTATTCAAGTTATTCCTCGTCCAAGAATAAAGATTGGTGGGCAATTTGTAGTGTGCCTAATGATGAGTTAGATCTGATTGAAGCTGTCTCAGAGAATTCTAGTGCCAAATTTTTTCAATCAGACGAGGGTGACACTACAGAGTTGGTTGCTTCTAATCTACATCTGATCGAATCTGACGAGCCACTTCGGTTGTCTATAGAGGATGAAGTGGAAGAAGTCGATCCAACTGAGCTAAATGAAGTAATTGTTGGGCAGGAGGAGTCCTCTGAGGAGGAAGAGTATGAATCTAGTGAAAACCAGGAAGATGATGAAGATGAGGCTGAGTTTGATATATCTTCAGCATCTGAAGATGAAATAGATAATGATTGAATATTTTGTAAGAAATTTAACATATATGCACTTCTTATCATTATTAATTGCCACCTCTCCTCGTAATTAGTTGTGGACTAATATGCACTACTATTCTTGTTGTCAATAATTAGATGGTTCGAGGTCATACCGAATCTTCAAGGAGAGGTGGCTCCGGCTTAAATTCTTAGATAAATGAGTAGTGAATATATGCACTTTGATTTGTTAATGATATTTTATGTCTCTGCACCAAGTACACAGAGTACATCACCCCCACCACTTGCTGCGAGTCTATTTATTTAAATTCTTAGATAAATGAGTAGTGAATATACATTTCGTTTTGGTAATGATAGTTTATGTCTCTGCACTAGGTACACGTAGTACACCGACCCCACCACCTGCTGCGGGTCTGTTTATTTAAATTCTTAGATAAATGAGTAGTGAATATGCACTTCATTTTGGTAATGATAGTTTATGTCTCTACACCAGGTACATAGAGTACACCGACCCCACCACCTGCTACTGGTATGTTTATTTAAATTCTTAGATAAATGAGTAGTGAATATGCACTTCGTTTGGTAATGATAGTTTGTGTTTATGGCACCAGGTACACAGAGTACACCGCCCCCACCACCTGCTGCGGGTCTGTTTATTTAAATTTTTAGATAAATGAGTAGTGAATATGCACTTTATTTTGGTAATGATAGTTTATGTCTCTACACCAGGTACACAGAGTACACCGACCCCACCACTTGCTGTGGGTATGTTTATTTAAGATCGTTCATGAATGAGTAGTGACTTAGCATTTTGTTTTGCTCACGAGGATTTAAATATATGCACTAGGTACACAGAGTGCACCGCCCCCACCCACTGCTGCGCGTATGTTTATTTAAATCCTTAGTGTTTCGGCTCCATGTTTTGTTGTTGTCAAAATTTAGATTCATGTATACTCTTCGTGTGGATAGTCAATGTATTTTGTTGATATAGAATCATCCATGGAGCTATAATGATTTTTTGTGTGTAGTTTACTTCTAAATTGCACAAAGAACAGGTTGACAGTTGCACAGAGAACAGGCTGAAAGCCAGTTATTTTCTCAAGAAACGAGGAAAAGTCAGCGTGGTAACGTAGTCAACGCACAGTCAATGGAGCTAAGACAGTGGTCAACCCAAGTCTGTGCAGTCAAAGTCTGAATTCTTTAGAAATGATGAACAAATCTATTAAGATTCATACAAGGGAAGGCACGAAGATAAGGCAGACAAATGACTCATTAGTGGTGATAAATAGGGAGGTAAGGTTGACAAATAGCTCTCTACGGGTGAAAAATAGGTTGTAGCACTGAATATGTGTGAAGTGTTGAAGCTGCATGAAGGGGAAGTACACGTGTTTACCCGCCAGTAGAAGAAGCTAAGGTGGCTGACAAATAGACTGGTATGGGTGACATATACCCTCTTATGGGTGAAAAATAGGTGTCAACGGAGACATTAGCTTAAGTGCTTAAGTGTTTGATGTATGTTCTACGCAAACTCTTGTTAACATATTGTTCATTATGTTTTAAAATTGGGTAGTGCCATATTTTTTATTTTAATTTGAGCATAGTTTTTAATCGGGGGATATATTCACCACCCCTCTATATCCTATCCTTCCCCACATCACTTAGATAAATGAGTAGTGAATATGCACTTTGTTTTACTCACGATATTTTATGTCTCTGCACCAGGTACACAGAGTGCACCGCCCGCGCCAACAACTACGGGTATGTTTATTTAAATTCTTAGATAAATGAGTAGTGAATATGCACTTTGTTTTGCTCACGATATTATTTGTTTACAGGTTTGAGTGCCTCTACATCAGGTGTACAGAGTACACCGCTTCCATCACATTCTGCTACTATGTTTATTTAAATTCTTAGTTAAATGATAAGAATTCTATATGTTTACTTGTTGAAATTTTTTATTTAATAATGAGCTAAATTCTGATTAACTACTTTTATTTTACTTGTAACAGGTACGTCGGGCACACCACCTACGATAGTTGGCTCGTCCGCCCACCCGGGCACACAACAGGCAGACGATGCTGTTAGCCATCACGAGGGCGAGCAGGTGGTGTTGCAAGAGGGACGCAAGCCATGTTGGGTCTCTGGGTAAATATTTAAACTCATGAATTATGTTCATTATCTATCCATCAACTATATATATAATTGTTGGCTATCATTTTAACATTTGTAATTGCAGGGATAAAGTAGAGCCTAGTGAGGCTTCTAGTTTTATTACCAACATTATTGAGCGACATGTGACCGGCCCATATAAGTCATTTCGAAAGTTTCCTCAGGATATCCACGATCGATTGTATGACGAGTTCCTGGTATACGATTTAATCTTTTAAATTACATATTTCCTAACTCCACAATTTCAATTGACTAACTTATAAAATTTGAATTCTTGACAGCAAGGATATCAGTTTGTGAGGCGAGCTGACGCCGGACGAGCTCGGCGTGTATTGGAGGCCACAGGAACTGTAAATTATAAGCATCATTTACACGACTGTCGGGAACGTGCCAAGGCTCTAGCTAGGGGGAGGGAGGACCGTGGCCTTTGGAAGGCACACGGCCCCGCATGGATGAGGAGGGAGCACTCGGAGGACCTCTGTGATAGATGGGCCGAGCCTAATTGGATGGCCAAATCCGCAAAAGCCAAAGCCGCACGTGCGTTACATCTAGACGTGCATCTCCATACTTTTGGATCTATTTCCTTCGCGACCCAGAAGTAGAGATTGGTAAGTAATAATCTTAATTTTATTATAATTTATTTCTTATATGTCCCTATTTATTCTCTATAACATGTATAACATGAAAAGAAGAGGGGTGGTACGGTCTCGTACCGCGATTTATTTGCTATAGTTCACCAAAAGAAGGGGACGGATCAGTATGTGAGCGAGAGAGCTCACTCGGTAGTGGTAAGATTATATACATACACATTTCTTTTCTATTTCTATTTTTAAATATGATTGATTAATATGACATTTATAATATTATTTATTCAATTTGCAGGAGTCATATGACAGGCATATGACTGAAAAGTATGGGGACGAGGAGACGCAGCGGCCGCAACTAGATCCTGAGGCATGGGTAGCAGCAGCCGGCCCACCGAAGAAAGGACGAGTATACGGTTTTGGGCAGAGCTTGGACACCAGCCCGATTCTAGTATCTTCTCCGGGCACAGCTTCGTCCTACCCCGGTAGCAGTTCCTTCTCTACTCCCTCCATCGGCACTTCCATGAGCCAGATTACATCCATCGTCGAACATGCGGTAGACCTAGTCGAGGAATGCATGGAAGCACGTTTTACTAGGGTGGTTGCTACCCTCCTAGCCCAGGCGGGGATTTTGTCTCATGGAGCACCCTCGAGCACACCACAGCCCTCTCATGTGAGTATTTAATTTAATTTTTAATTTTGTAGACTTTAGAGTTATAATAGAGGAGTATCTGTGATACCAATGTTGTGTGCTCTATAGGCAAAGCCGGAGCAAGTATATGAATATGTGTGCATAGCAGGATCTAGAGGGGGGGGGTGAATAGATCCTTTAAAAATTTTAACCTCAATTTCTAACCCTAAGATAATTTAACACTCAGCTATCAAACCACAAGCTCAGATGATATCTATGAGAACAATATAAATGAAAGTGACAAGAATGTACTAATTAAGAGAATGCTATCTCACAGAATCCACTCAGATCAGGCAAATCTAACAGACTGCAATACAACCACTTAGCGCATAGGGAAGATCTGTTCATACGCAAACCTGTGAATGGAGGAAGATGATAAGGGCCAATCACACCAATGCAAATCACGGCACACAGAATTTTTAGGTGATTCGATCTGCCATGCAGATCTACGTCCACCCCACACTCAAACTTGAGTGTGGCTTCCCCTTGCACAGTAATAACCGCAGACTCAGTCTGCAAACAAACGCTGACTTACAGCTTGACTTAGATGAACACTCTCATCTCTTCTTCTGATCAAACTAGAAGGAACCGTGAGTAACACCCAGTTACCCACAACCAGAGGACCAGTCCTCTCATCCTATGAAGCACAGATGGAATCATTCTCTTCAACCAGTTTCATCATTCTTCAAATGCCAGAGCCATGAGCCACTTTACACCACTGAACAACCATTTCAAACTGCTATACAGCCATTTGTCTGTTTTGTCCACCCATTTTCACCCTTAATCTGTAGCTAAAAAGTCTTCTTTCATTCTATGAATTCTTATGTCAGAAGTTGACTTGTAAGTCCTCCCGAGTCGACTTGAGGTTCTTGGTTTTCAGCTATTTCACACATGCTGCCTATTATTCACATTTGCACTGCTATTTGTCACCACTGTTACCTATTATTCACTTACTCCATCTATTTGTTACACTTAAGGTAGTATCTATCACCCGTAATGCACATTTGTCAGCCTTAAGGGATATTTTTCACCCTTATTCTTCAGCGGGTACAGAGTTTATCTTAAGGTGATATATCAACTTGTTTCTTCAGCGATTGGAGGCTTCTTCTGCAGAGTTGCTTCTAGGGATAATGTGACACTGCCATGTTTATACTTACATGAATTCCTCAGATATTATAGTTCTTCAAACATACATCCTTCAAGCATACAAACATAACAGTTCAAGCATTCATAGTATTGATATTACAACTCTTCAAGCCTTCATATGAAAATATTGTTCAAGGCATTAGAAAACATATCGACATTAGCCAGCACACATCAAATTCATGATATAAAAAACTATTATCATAATATGATTCATAGTGTTAGACATCATCAAAATCACAGAGCACAACAATAACATTACTACTTAGTTCAAAAAATTCACCTTTGAGAGTGAAAGAAATCATCTTCATGCTATCTACTTTCGAATTTAGAAAATTAAAAAGATATTTAACTAGATTTATTAATAATTATATTTATTAAAATCTATTTATTATTAAAATTTTGTGATGTAGGATCCTCCTACAACCGGTGATCGTGGAGATGCTACGAATGACGAATGAGGATGATGCAGCAGATATCTCTTGATTTTTTTTAATGATATTGTGAAAAAATGGTACATTTCAATTAATGTAACTGTAACTTTTTTTATTCAAAGATTTATATGTTGTGGACGTTCTTTATTGTAATTTACAATAGGATTTTATCCTATTGTGTGTTGTATATGTTGTTTATTGCGTGTTTTATGTTGAGTTATGTCAATTGTGGTGTATAATTGTAACTTTAAACGTGTTTTTAAAATTTTATAATATATAAAAATATGTGGAGAAAGTTTTCGACGAAATTTCGACCAACTAACAATTCGTCGGAACCAATTTCACGCACTTATTTCCAGACGTATTTATTTTCCAGCGCAAATCGATCGAAAGGTTCAGACGTATTTTTGACCAACTAAATGTTCGGTTGAACAAATTTGATCCACATTAGTTCCGACGTATTAATTATCTGTCTCAAATACATCGAACATTAACGACGTCTTTTCGACCGAAGGTAGTTTCGTCGGAAATAATTTGATCCACATTAGTTTCGACATTTTAATTATCTGTCTCAAATGCATCGAGCATTAACGACGTATTTTCGACACAATAATAGTTCGTCGGAACTAATTAGTCCCACAGGTTTTCAACGTATTATTTATCCGATAGAAATACGTCGAAAATTAACGATGTATTTCCCACCAAAATAACTTTCGTTGGAACTAATTTAACCCATATGTTTGCGACAACATAATATATATGTCGGAAATATGTCGAAAACTTTAGACCTATTTTCAACTAAATTATGTTCCGTCGCAATGATTAATTAATTTCTGACATAAATAGCCACCATTATTTTGACGATGTAGTTTCGTCGATAATTTCGGACGCATTAGCGACGCTATTTTAGTACGTCAGAAATTTGCAACGTAAGAGTTCTAACGTCCATATTCCGTCGCAAATACGTCGGAAATACGTCGAAAATTCACATTGCGATGTATCTCCGACATATTTACGACGACAAATGGACGTCGAAATTTCCCATTTTTCTTGTAGTGATAGTACAAGGACAAGATAACACTTTTATACCTCTACAGGGTGTAACATTGACATTTATATCTCTATCACAAATGGAAGACACTCTTTTCACCCTATATGCTCTCTATAACACAATTTTTTCTCCACAGGACGTACGAGCACTCCACGACACATCTATCTCCCCACAACACATCTACACACCTTGTTTTCTACAACATATATATGCTTTCTGCAGCGCATAATTGCTCTCCATAGCACATGTATCCTCTCTACAACACATACTACACTCCACAGTAGTTATACCTACTCCACATCACATATATGTTCTCCATAACACAAACGCGATTTTCACAACACATACTTGCTCTCCCTAGCAGACAATTCTCTCTACAACACATATTTCACTCTATATCACATATGTCCACTCTGTTGGAATCTGTGTTTAAATTTTAAAAGGTTTGAGTCTCTCTTTGTGATGATTAGTCCCACATTGGAAAATAGAAAATGTTTCCATTTACTTTTAGTTGGGACTTGTGTCTTTGTTGTGTATTCATTTGAGGAGACTATGGAGGTTGGCCCATTTGGGCTGGTGGGCTCTTTGGCCCGTATCCTCTATTCCACACACGCGCGAATTGCCTTACCTTGCCGTGGCGTGCGTGCGTGTGATTCTCAATTATTATTTTATTTTATCTTTCTTCTATTTTTGACTGTTTGACCAAGAGTCTCTTAGATTCTCTCCGCGTCTCTTCAGATTCCCCTCCTTGGGCGGTTGTGTGTGACTCGGTCAAGGGTCGCTTCCCAAGAGAGTATTTGAAGAGGGTCGTTTTCCTGTGAGAGGTACGATTTTTGGTTCTCTCTCACCCGAAAACTATCTCTCTCGAACTCCTCTCTCCCATCGTCTTCTTCCTCTTGCAAGAGCCGTCTGTCACTGTGGTGTTCGCCCCCGGTAACACGAGTTGGAGTGCACTTTCGCGTTGCCAACGGTTTTGGGTCGTCGTATCTTGGGGGAAGTTCTGGTGGGGACACCAGACCTACCCGCCGGTACCAGATGCGCAGCACGTCGACATCATTGTGGTTGGGCGATAGTATGGAGCTTCCATCAGAGTCTTGACATTTTTCTATATTTATTTTGAGAGTATTATATTTGTATTTGTACTTTTGCATTCGGTGTGTTTAATTAAGCTAAGTTAGTGGGTTTGTTTGTAAAATAACCACTTGGGCCCGAAGGGACCCCACCCTCTCTCTCATTGGGCTACGTGGCTGCTGGGGACCATGAGGGCTGGCCCATAGTCCACCTAGGACATGGACCATTGGACCAAGGAGACAAAGGTAGAGGAAATTCAAGATTCCTCCCCTTAAAGTCAAGGGGGTGCCCCCTCCTTGTCCCCCATGCTTGTCCCCCATGTGGGATTAAACAAATCCCATAAGTCTCCTCTCCCTATTATACCCTCCCACCTACCGTTGACCAAGGTTAGTTGTTATCTTTTGGCTAGGTCTAGAGTTTGATTATATATATATTCTCTTGTGTATTTTGGTGGAATTTAATGAGAAAATATTGGAGAAAATTGCTTGGTGTGCACCCCCCCTCCCTTCTTGGTGTTCTTGATGTTCTTCCTCCTTCTTCCCCATTTCTTCTCTAGATCTGATCCCAAATCTTCTATCTCCCTCAAACTTCTTCTTATTCTCTTCTTCCTCTATCATCTTTGATCGTTCACCGCCGCCGCTGCCGCCGTTCGTGCCGCCGTTGAGCCACCTCGAGCCGGTCTTCATCCTGCTGCCCCAAACTCGGAGTTGCAGGACAACAGCTCGGTGAAAGGGCTGGTACTGAAGATCCAACCATTGGATCGTTACGAAACTTTTAGGGTAGGTTCCACACATCGGAGGACATTCTCAGTTCAATTTTTAGGTTGATCAGAGCCCGTTTGCCCCCTTTCCCAGCCACATGTTCATCTTCCCCAAAATCTACCTGTGTGCAGGTCTACAGGATAGGTCTTAGTAGCCGATTTTTCTCACCCATCAAATGTTGTCCAACTTTTACAAAAGAGATATGTGCGTCTCCGTAACCCTCCCCTCTACCCACCATAAAAATTATAGGTCCTGATTCTATCATTTTATCCTCGTTCAAAGCCCTTGATCAGGGAGATTAGGTTCTGTCCAGCCTATTTTGTGTTTCGGGACATTGTGCTCAGTCGACTTGCAGTCATTTAAATTTCAAATCCAGCCGTTGGATGAGTTTGGGCTTCCATTATGTCGTCGAATTTTGAGTTCCCTTTCCAACGGTACCCTTTGTGCCCCGATCTGACGTTGTAGTTGAGCATACCAGCCGATCTCGTCAGAGCGCGTAGATCTAGACAGAAACACAGCTGTGGGACAGCCTTGGGAGATAATTCCCAAGAAATCACCCGCCTCCATTCCGGTGACCACCGCTCCCGGGGAACGACCCGGGACACTCCAAGAACGTCCCCGCCAGTCGCTGCAGCCAGGAGCCGCCCCGGACGTCGCCGTACCAGCAGCGGGTCCCACGCGCCATCCTGCGTGCCCGGGTGAACAGAGTTGAACCGACCGACCGCGTCCGCCCGAGCGCCGCCGACTGCTGCCCGCCAACCCGAGATTGGTGCTCCCGGACCCCACGTGTCGCCTGTTACCTCCCTGCGTGGAGTGGGCTTTAGCATTATTTCTATAATTATTAATTGTTACTGTACCGGGAGTTCCGGATCTCGGCCAGGAAGTCTTCCCCACGCCCCGAGCGTGGAGGTACACTCCCCACCCCCTTTTGTCGTATTTTACTTAGTTAGTATGCATTCTAGATGCCACCGCATGTGAGTAGGATATTTTATTAACTTGCTATATATTAATCACCGCTGTGAGTTGTGAGTGCGAGACCCGTCCCGTGACTCGTTCCGAGCACGAGAGTGAGCCGACCACCCGAGTCTCAAAGCCGATTTCCCAACCGTGCACGATCGTCACGTTTCCCTCACCGGGGACGACTGTGAGTTAGTGCTTCTTGTTTGGGACATGACCACCTCTTCTGGACTACGTTCGGTGCCGAGTTGTAGTGTCGTTGCTGGTCGCGTCGTCTTGTTAGCCGAGTCGACCTTTAGAGTCCAAGGTCGCAACCCATCCGCGTCGAGTCTCGTAGTCGTCCCGCATCAAGTTCTGTCACGAAGCCTATCTGCACCGGAGTAGGGGCGGAACGACTCTAAAGAAAGTGACTATGCGCTTCGACCCGAGTTTGCTCTTTTGATCGTTTGATTCCCTTTGATTTCCGTGCTTAGATCTAGTAGAAAATCTGTACCCATGAACTATAATTTACTATCAATTTAGAGTCGTTCTTTTCTATTAGATCGAATGGCACCAGAGATTGTTGCTCTCCCTGATAAATTTAACTGGCCAATTTTTTAAATGTTGGCAACAGAAAATGCGCTATTGGTTGACCTCTTTAAATTTGTTCTCCGTCATAGAATCTAACCCCTTGTGGATAATGAAAACAAACCCGCTAGGTCGGTAGATGTAGCCAAGTTTAAGGAGAGGGATTACCTGTGTACTGGTAGCATCCTCTCGTGCCTTTCTGATAAACTCTATGATATATATTGCTCTGCTAAATTTGCCAGAGACCTGTGATTTCCCTTAGAGAAAAAGTACGGCTCCGAGGATGTTGGTGTAGATACAATTATGGTAGCCAATTACTTCGACTACAAGATGAAAGATATCGCATCCATTGTTGACCAAGCCCATGAGATCCAGTCCCTTGTTTTGGACATTCAAAGGTGTGGAATATCTATTGATGAGAAATTCTTTTGGGTTCGGTGCAGTATTCAGAGGGGGGGTGAATGAATATAGCCCTTTAAAAATCTTTCACCCAATTAAAATATGATGCTCACTAAAGTTACTAGTTCGCAAACTAGACAAGCTTAAAAGCTAATGGGCAGATGCGGAACTAAACAAACACACAGTAAGATCACTAGAGTGCTAACAAGATAGATTTAGACAAAGTATAGCTCAACTAGAATTTCTCTCTCTTGACAAATTAAAATACTCTAAGAAGACTAATTACCTCTTCTGCTCAACCAGAAGCCAAACACATGGAGCGCCCCTATGCATTCATCTAGCGGAAGCATAATAGAACAAAACAAACCACAATGCACAAGGGGTTTTTAGGTGGTTCGGTCCAGCAGACCTACATCCACCCTACACTCAAACCGAGTGTGGATTCCGCTGACTCACAGCTTGAACAGCTGGGCATCACAGCTTGCCATACAACCGCTGGGCAACACAGCTTGCCGTCTGAGGAATCCTCCTCGCCCCGCTGAGCAACACAGCTTGCTGTCCAGTGGAATCCTCCACTGCAAACCGCTGGGTAATACAGCTTAGCCGTCCAGAGGCAGCACCTCTGCAATCCGCTGACTAACAGCTTGAAGAAAGATGTAAAAGATAAAATAAAGGACAGAAAATAGTAGCAACAGAAGCTGAAACAATGAAGCACAAATATAGCTCTCGAAGGAGCAGCTCTAGCTTGGATTCGATCCAAAAGCCAGACAACCTCAAACTCTCTCTCTTTCTCAACTCGAGCTCTCAATCTCTCTCTTGCTCTTCTTCTCTTCTTCTTTCGCTAATCTCTCACTCTCTGCCCTTCTCTTCTCTCTCTTTTCTTTCCTCTCTTGTGCTGGATCGACAGCTTCTCTCCTCTATATCGATCAGCTTCTTCTGTGGAAGAAGGCTTGTATATATATAGCA
Source organism: Amorphophallus konjac (assembly GCA_022559845.1). Lineage (NCBI taxonomy): Eukaryota > Viridiplantae > Streptophyta > Magnoliopsida > Alismatales > Araceae > Amorphophallus > Amorphophallus konjac. Next base: position 160,718,683 of record CM040121.1, read on the forward strand.
GCAGCAGCAGCAGGCACACTGGGCGCGTATGGCTTCCACATTTCCTGCACTAAAAATTCGGACCACGTGGCAGCATCCTGGTATCTCGTCCATCCTTGGATCACGAGCCAGGCACCTCGGATCACGTGCCCTTCATTAGCCTCTTCAGTCCCTGTCAGACAGATGAAACGAAGTCATCAGTTCTAAGTATATGCATTGCATTGTATAGACTTTGCTGTGAAGGCAAAAGCAATGTAAAGTGTGCACAACGCAGTGTATAGACTTAATGAATATAAAGGCTTCATAAGAAGGAATGCAGTGTACAGACTTAGTGAATGTATAGGCTTCATAAAAGGAATCCAGTGTACAGACTTGCCCAAAGTATAGACTTCATATGAGGAGGCAACGGCTGTACATACTTACTAGCAGCCGCTGTACAGACTCAAAGTGAAGCCCGATGCCAATGTATAGACTTTACTGAAGACACTGGACTCGAGTGCAGACTTTACAACTAATGAATGCAATGCAGTGCAGACAATGGTTGTATAGACTTTAAATCCCAAAGGCAATGTATAGACATTGGACTGTACAGACTTTGTGATGCTTGTATGCAATGTAGAGACTTCGCTGAATGAGAATGCAATGCAGAGACTTCATGTTATGAAGCAAAGGATACACTTAGCTGAAGACTGCCAGTCGACGTATAGACTTGGCATCAAAGCCAGTGTATAAACTTTATGCGTGAAGCAGCACAAGGAATAAGTGTGAACATTGAGAACCAATGTATAGACGTTATGAATCAGATCTGAAGCAGTGTATGGAGTTGCTATAGTGTAAAGCAATGTTCAGACTTCAGATGAGAAGGGACTCGCTGTACATACTTGTTGAGGCTCAAGCAGTGTACAAACTTTGAAGCACAAAGGTAATGTACATACTTTGCCTTAAAACGAATGTATAGACTTAGAATCAAAGAGGCGTTGTGTAGACTTTGAACCAGTGTACAGACTTAGAAGCTTGAGCCAATGAATAGACTTGAAACGCTTAAGGCGATGTACAGACTTGTTGAGGCTCAAGCAGTGTACATACTTCAAAGTTCCACTGTGGATGTACAGATTTGAATGAGTGAAGCCGATGTACAGACTTGCCGATGCGAAGCCACTGTATAGACTTTGAAGAGTTGAACCCAATGTATAGACTTCACGCTGTACAGACTTTAGACTTTGAACGTGTGAGCTGTAAGCAATATACAGACTCAGCGATGTATAGACTTGGCCAGCAAAACGTAGGGAAAGGTATGAGTGTATAGACTTGGCCAAGCGTAGGAAAAGCCCCCAATGTACAGACTTGATCATCCAGCAATGTATAGGCTTTCAATGTGAAGACCAATGTATAGACTTTGGATTTCACTGTGGATGTATAGACTTTAGGGACATGAAGCGAGTCAGTGTACAAACTTGATGAAGCGAAGCCAATGTACAGACTTAGAGTGTAGCTGAAGCCTTGATCGTAGGAATAGGCTAGAGTGTATAGACTTCAGGCTTCAGAAACGGATGTACAGACTTCACTTATGAAACGTAGGGAAAGACCCCAATGTATAGTCTTTGCCTTGAACGAAAGTCAGTGAAGAATGTATAGACTTTCACGATGTGTAGACTTTGGATACGTGAAAGCTACAGTGAAGGAGTGTACACACTTGACCAATTCAAAGGCGAATCGAGTGTACAGACTCTGAGTTCAAACCCAACGGCTGTGCAGACTTAGAATGTGAAGACTGATGTACAGACTTCATTAATCAAAGCATGAATGAGACGCTGTACACACTTAACCTAGGACAATGTATAGACTCAATCAATTGAAGAGTTTCCAGTGTATGGACTTGAGTTCTTAAGCATGACTGCTGAAGGAGTCGACCCATCAGAGGATGTGTCGACCCATGACATATGAGAAATGTAAACAACAGTGAATGGAATGTGAATGGAATGCAAAGAACATGCAGAGGCAGTATAGACTTTGAATCCAATGCACACGGCTGACAGACTTGAAGTGAACTGAATGAACATGATGTACAGACTTCAAGGCTTGAATGCAAACGATGCACACTTCCAATGTAGAGACTAGCACTTACTGCTATTCAGACTATGCAGATACATGCAGAGACATTCAAACTATGCAGATACATGCAGAGACATGATATTTGACAAAATATAATTCAGATATATAAAGAACAAATACCATCAATGCTAAACATCATCATTCATGTTGCTATCATATGCAGAATGCTCAAGGATAAGAATGCACAGAAATGCACTTTGTTTATTGCAATCATCAAAACACAATAGCATTGCTATCATCAAAATAAAATATCAAATGCACTCACTGTCTTGCTATCATCAAAACCAAATAGCATTGCTATCATCAAAGTAACATAGCACATGCTTGTGCCTAAGGGGCACAACATTCTCCCCCTTTTTGATGATGGCAATAAACAGTGACAGTGAGTCACACACAAAATTTTCTCCCCCTTTGACATAATCGAAAAGGGAAGAACAATAAAAAAAAACATGTGTGCAACATGGCAGTATGCATACAAGTGACTTCTCGAGCAATAAACTCCCCCTGAAGGTATGACTCCCCTTGAATTATTTCTCCCCCTAAATAAATGCTCCCCCTTTGAGAAGGAATATGAACAGATAAACAAAGGTAGAGAAGGTAGGAGGGTCACTTGACAACAGCTGAATCATAGGTTCAGAAAGGAAGCATGATTATAAACAACTGTTAAAGTATAAGAATCAGCAACATACAATTTTGACAAAAATTCAAGTTTAACAGTGATAAATCTAGAGTAAAACATCTGACCCTTGAAAAAGAGTTTATAGATTCCATTTATAGCAATGAATCTAGGGCACATGATATTAATAGATAAGTCAGAAATAATACCCTTTTGTGATTAAACATGGAAGATCAAGAATGGCAGTTTGAATATGTATTGAAAATAATTTTCACTCATTGACTTTTGATTTTTCGAAGGGTTACAGCAGTTTGATTTTCACTTTTGAATTTTTCAGAACCTGAACTAAGTAAATAGATCAGTGGCATTTATGCTGTTGACATTAGGTGTACACCTTGATCAGAGACAGGTACCCACAGTTACTAGGCATAAACTACTAGACCTATTTCAGATCAGAACCCACAAAGGATAGTCTTCACTTTTGACATTAAGTGTACACCTTGATTAGAGGCCAGTACCCTCAGTTACTTAGTGAGGACTCCCCCTATAGATTTGACCCTATGAACAGAGATATTCTGAATCACCTCATGACATGTGAATTATCCTGCTTCTTTGGAGGAGTTCACAGTTTCTCAGTGCAATCAGCCATTGCTCTGTCACTGTGTTCAGTTCTTAACATTAATGATCTTATTTACTGCTGCCCTTAATTATTTTAGAGTGATTGTTTAAAAAATCAGTACACACTCTTATTAGCCTATTCTAGACATATCCAGTTCAACACATTTAGGCATTACAAAAACTTTTTCTATTTTAGCCATGAGACAAAGATTAAGAGCTATAAAAGTTTTCTTTTATCTCAAATTCTGAAGTGCAGACACTTAACTCTCCAATTTATAAATGTTAAACCTTTAGTTCCTTTCAATTTGTAAGTGTGATTCTTATAAGTGAACAGTTGCAATAATCACCATTCAATGTACTAAACCCGATGCAAAGCTGTTGTTTAGTAAAAATGATGGGGAAAAGATAGCAATTGGCAATATGGTTTAATGAGCAAGTGATGTCAAAGAATATGAATCATTTGAATGAGAACACTGAAAAGTGAATAGGATTCAATGAATTGAATAGAACTCTCAGCTCCCCCTGACATCATGATACAAGAGATATGTTATGCAACATACTGTCTTACATGCAGACTATGCACCAAGGATACATGAGACAAGTATGCAATCAATTCAGGTTTATGCATCCAAGTTATAAGCATTTTCATCCTTTTTCAGATTTTTCAACATATGATGCAGTGCACTATTCTACATGAAGACAGGACCCATGGTACTCGGCGGAGAACCTGGTCTCAAAGACCATCTCACACATGTTAGAAACCTCCGGGCAGATTTCCTTGCCTTTTAGTAACATACCATTTGATATACCAGGGTTAAGCAAATGATAATGCAGTGCAAAGCAGCCCTATTATGCATTGAAAAATATGCAGTCTACGATAATAGGCAAATGACAGTCATGCAAATCAGTCCCTTATGTATTGATCAATTTCATTGATAGTCATGCAGATGATATATGCAAGTACTAGACACATGCATTGACTGTATGCACTAACTGACCCATTCAAGCTCAGTCCAAGTATGTAATCAAGCATGCAATGCATTGACACAAGACACATGCATTGACTCTATACACTGAAGAACTATTCACAATCAGAAAGTTATGCATTCAACAACAAGCATGCAGTCCATTGACACAAGGTTCATATAAAACATCGACTGTAAAAATGATTGTGTAGAGCATCTAACAGCCCATTTATTCAGTGCAATAATCAGTGAGAGAAGAGCATCAGATATATGTAAAGTAAAATTCAGTAGCTGAGTCTGGAATGCAGACTGATCAGCTAGACATGAAGAGATCATCAACAATCAATCAAGCAAATCAATATGAAACTCACAATTTTCATGCTCACAATTTCAGATAATGGAATTTAAATCAAAGTTCAGAACTGACCTGAATTGTAGTATCCTGGGGTTTTCTTGTTGAGTGCCTTGGTTAACCCCTTTTATTCATTTCCAAGGCACACCTACAACAACTGGATTATTTTGATCCTGCAGGAACCCAAGCTGCCTTGGGTCCTGTATGAGCCCTAACAGGTGTTCTAAACAATCTTTTAGCAATATGATCATCATATTCCATTAGTTTACACTCAAACATTGAATGTCCAGTTTTTTCACAATAATAACATGAAGCCACAGAATTTTTATTTTTATTCTTCATGTTAGCAGAAACATGATGCCCATGTGCATGCATATGAGTACGAAAATTATGTGTATGAGCATGAGTATTTCTTTTATTGACATGAAAAATTTTCTTTCCATGCTCAGCCAGCCGACAGTTGGCAGCTTTGTGGCCTAGCTTACCACATTCAAAACATGAAAAGTTTTTCCTTTTATCTCTCAAGTTATTTCTAGCAGAATCATAGAAAGCAGGGAATTTGACAGATTTAGAGTTTAATCTATTTCCCTGAGCATGCCAGCAATCTTTGACTGCATGCCCATACTTACCACATTCAAAGCATTTAAGATGCTTGCTTCTTGATTCATTTTTACCCCAATGATTTCCTGACCAGCACTCATTAGCCTTATGCCCAGGCTTGTTGCAAGTGAAACAAATGATATGATGGCCTGAAATAGATCTATATCTATATGGGTTATGAGCATGTGTGAAAGATCTAGGATTCACATTGTTATCTTCTTTAAGTTTAAAACATGCATTCATTACATGACCACGCTTACCACAGTAATAGCAAGAAGTATCAGATTTTCTAGGGGCATGGTTTCTATCAGATGAATTCACAGATGCATGTTAATGAGTACAAGAAGCATGAGCATTTTGCATGGACCCATCAGATTCAGCAGAGCTAACAAATTTCAGAGTATAACTAGAATTATTCTTTGCCCTTTTTGTTTGACTCTTTCTTTTCAATTTCTGATTATCCTCAACAGGTTTTGTTTGCTTTTCAATTTTCTGAGCTTTAAACTGAAAGACAGATTTTGAAGGTGACTTCTGATTTTCATTTTATTTTGGGGATTGCCTTGAAGTACCAGCTATATCAGTGCTTTAGACAAAAGTGGTATATAGCTGTTTTTTAGTGATTTTCTTAACATCAGAATAGCAATTTATTCCCCATTCTGAGTTATCATCCTTCCTCTTCCCAACAGTTTTCATTTTTCTATTAATCTTGGCAGACTCAATAGCTGAATTTTCCAGATTATGAATTTTATCTTCCAAGCTAGCAATGTGAAGTTCATAACTGGCTATCTCCTGTTCACTGCAGTTTACACATTCGCTTAGAACTTGGTTAGCAGTTTTATACTTCTCAATTTCTTGTTCTAGACTGTTCAACATTTCTGATTCTTCATTACAAACAGCTTTTCCCTTTTTGGTAGTGAGAAGTTTTTCAGATAGTCCAGTATTTAACCATTTCAGTTTCTCAACTTCAGCTTTTAATTCAGTGTTTTCTTCCTCAAGATTTTTATCCTGAATTTCATTATTAGCACATCTCTCTCTTCCAGACATGTGCTCCAATTTTTCAATCAGTTCATCTTCTCTTTCTTATGCTTTAATTTTCTCAGCGAGCAGGTTTTTGTGATCATCTTTTAGTGAGGCAATTTGTTTATTTAGCCATTCATTCTCACTAAAGAGATCTTCATTACGTTCTCTTAAAGCTGAGCATATTTTACAGTTTGATTTAGCAGAAGAGGACTGTGAAACCTCCTCATTGATTTCATTCATTCTGACCATAAGAGTTTTATTTTTCTTTTGAAGATCTTCATTCTCCAATTTCAGTTTGTCCATTCCAGTATTAACTTCAGTGAGTTCATGCATGCCTTTTAGATGCTCCTTTTTCTTATCATTCAATTGATTCTCTATTTCTGGCATTTTATCCAACCATGTTTATTTTTCAATTTTTAGAGAATCATTTTATTTCTTAAGATTCTGAACATCTAGCATGCAAGCATCATAAGACTTTTTCATATTTGGACAGTTTTCATAGGAATCTTTCAGATTTATTCTATCACATTTCTTTTTCAATTTTTTATTTTCAGATTTCAATTTCTTGGAAACTTCTAACAAGTTTTCATACATCTCTATCAATTCATCGAAAGAGTATCCTTCTGATTCAGAGCTTACCTCGGATGAAGTTTCATCATCAGCATTTCTACGATCAGCCATTAAGCACTTGCTGTGATTCCTGATTAGCTTCAGTTTATCCAAAATGTCTTTGGCAAACCTGCAAGAAGAAATGCATTCAATTAGAGATCTGTCAATTGATTCTTTTAATAAAACTACAGCTCTATTATTGACAGAGTCTTTCAGCTTATCCTTCTTGGTCCATTTAGATTTATCCTTCGACAGTTTGTATGGACCATGAGTTATTACCTTCCACAAATCAGGATCGGTTGTGTTTACATACCGATGCAACTTTTCCAGCCATGGGCCAAGGTCATCACCTCTGTATATCGGAGGATGAGCCATCAGAACAGATGACAAGCAGATTCAAGGCACGAAGCAATTGACAACAAAGCACCACAACCAAATAAGCAAGGCAAGGAACTAACTCAGTGAAACTTAATACAGAACACAAGAAGCACACTTATAAAATGCACCAAACAGAAATGCACTAAACCAGATGATCAACATAAAGCACTAAGACAGTAAATCAAAATATGATTCCAAAAGACCCACTCTGAAATGCACCAACAATTAGCAGGATCCTCTACAGATTGTTAGATCTGTTCAGTCAAAGACCCGCTCTGATACCAAGTGTTGGGTTCGGTGCAGTATTCAGAGGGGGGGTGAATGAATATAGCCCTTTAAAAATCTTTCACCCAATTAAAATATGATGCTCACTAAAGTTACTAGTTCGCAAACTAGACAAGCTTAAAAGCTAATGGGCAGATGCGGAACTAAACAAACACACAGTAAGATCACTAGAGTGCTAACAAGACAGATTTAGACAAAGTATAGCTCAACTAGAATTTCGCTCTCTTGACAAATTAAAATACTCTAAGAAGACTAATTACCTCTTCTGCTCAACCAGAAGCCAAACACATGGAGCGCCCCTATGCATTCATCTAGCGGAAGCACAATAGAACAAAACAAACCACAATGCACAAGGGGTTTTTAGTTGGTTCGATCCAGCAGACCTACATCCACCCCACACTCAAACCGAGTGTTGATTCCGCTAACTCACAGCTTGAACAGCTGGGCATCATAGCTTGCCATACAACCGCTGGGCAACACAGCTTACCGTCCGAGGAATCCTCCTCGCCCCGCTGAGCAACCCAACTTGCTGTCCAGTGGAATCCTCCACTGCAAACCGCTGGGCAATACAGCTTAGCCGTCCAGAGGCAGCACCTCTGCAATCCGCTGACTAACAGCTTGAAGAAAGATGTAAAAGATAAAATAAAGGACAGGAAATAGCAGCAACAGAAAGCTGAAACAATGAAGCACAAATATAGCTCTCGAAGGAGCAGCTCTAGCTTGGATTCGATCCAAAAGCCAGACAACCTCAAACTCTCTCTCTTTCTCAACTCGAGCTCTCAATCTCTCTCTTGCTCTTCTTCTCTTCTTCTTTCGCTAATCTCTCACTCTCTACTCTTCTCTTCTCTCTCTTTTCTTTCCTCTCTTGTGCTGGATCGACAGCTTCTCTCCTCTATATCGATCAGCTTCTTCTGTGGAAGAAGGCTTGTATATATATAGCAGCAGCAGCAGCAGGCACACTGGGCGCGTGTGGCTTCCACATTTCCTGCCCTAAAAATTCGGACCACATGGCAGCATCCTGGTATCTCGTCCATCCTTGGATCACAAGCCAGGCACCTCGGATCACATGCCCTTCATTAACCTCTTCAGTCCCTGTCAGACAGATGAAACGAAGTCATCAGTTTTAAGTATATGCATTGCATTGTATAGACTTTGCTGTGAAGGCGAAAGCAATGTAAAGTGTGCACAACGCAGTGTATAGACTTAATGAATATAAAGGCTTCATAAGAAGGAATGCAGTGTACAGACTTAGTGAATGTATAGGCTTCATAAAAGGAATCCAGTGTACAGACTTGCCCAAAGTATAGACTTCATATGAGGAGGCAATGGCTGTACATACTTACTAGCAGCCGCTGTACAGACTCAAAGTGAAGCCCGATGCCAATGTATAGACTTTACTGAAGACACTGGACTCGAGTGCAGACTTTACAACTAATGAATGCAATGCAGTGCAGACAATGGTTGTATAGACTTTAAATCCCAAAGGCAATGTATAGACCTTGGACTGTACAGACTTTGTGATGCTTGTATGCAATGTAGAGACTTCGCTGAATGAGAATGCAATGCAGAGACTTCATGTTATGAAGCAAAGGATACACTTAGCTGAAGACTGCCAGTCGACGTATAGACTTGGCATCAAAGCCAGTGTATAGACTTTATGCGTGAGCAGCACAAGGAATAAGTGTGTACATTGAGAACCAATGTATAGACGTTATGAATCAGATCTGAAGCAGTGTATGGAGTTGCTATAGTGTAAAGTAATGTTCAGACTTCAGATGAGAAGGGACTCGCTGTACATACTTGTTGAGGCTCAAGCAGTGTACAAACTTTGAAGCACAAAGGTAATGTACAGACTTTGCCTTAAAACGAATGTATAGACTTAGAATCAAAGAGGCGTTGTGTAGACTTTGAACTAGTGTACAGACTTAGAAGCTTGAGCCAATGAATAGACTTGAAACGCTTAAGGCGATGTACAGACTTGTTGAGGCTCAAGCAGTGTACAGACTTCGAAGTTCCATTGTGGATGTACAGACTTGAATGAGTGAAGCCGATGTACAGACTTGCCGATGCGAAGCCACTGTACAGACTTTGAAGAGTTGAACCCAATGTATAGACTTCACGCTGTACAGACTTTAGGCTTTGAACGTGTGAGCTGTAAGCAATGTACAAACTCAGCGATGTACAGACTTGGCCAGCAAAACGTAGGGAAAGGTATGAGTGTGTAGACTTGGCCAAGCGTAGGAAAAGCCCCCAATGTACAGACTTGATCATCCAGCAATGTATAGGCTTTCAATGTGAAGACCAATGTATAGACTTTAGATTTCACTGTGGATGTATAGACTTTAGGGACATGAAGCGAGTCAGTGTACAGACTTGATGAAGCGAAGCCAATGTACAGACTTAGAGTGTAGCTGAAGCCTTGATCGTAGGAATAGGCTGGAGTGTATAGACTTCAGGCTTCAGAAACGGATGTACAGACTTCACTTATGAAACGTAGGGAAAGACCCCAATGTATAGACTTTGCCTTGAACGAAAGTCAGTGAAGAATGTATAGACTTTCACGATGTGTAGACTTTGGATACGTGAAAGCTACAGTGAAGGAGTGTACACACTTGACCAATTCAAAGGCGAATCGAGTGTACAGACTCTGAGTTCAAACCCAACGGCTGTGCAGACTTAGAATGTGAAGACTGATGTACAGACTTCATTAATCAAAGCATGAATGAGACGCTGTACACACTTAACCTAGGACAATGTATAGACTCAATCAATTGAAGAGTTTCCAGTGTATGGACTTGAGTTCTTAAGCATGACTGCTGAAGGAGTCGACCCATCAGAGGATGTGTCGACCCATGACATATAAGAAATGTAAACAGTAGTGAATGGAATGTGAATGGAATGCAAAGAACACGCAGAGGCAGTATAGACTTTGAATCCAAATCACACGGCTGACAGACTTGAAGTGAACTGAATGAACATGATGTACAGACTTCAAGGCTTGAATGCAAATGATGACACTTCCAATGTAGAGACTAGCACTTACTGCTATTCAGACTATGCAGATACATGCAGAGACATTCAGACTATGCAGATACATGCAGAGACATGATATCTGACAAAATGTAATTCAGATATATAAAGAACAAATGCCATCAATGCTAAACATCATCATTCATGTTGCTATCATATGCAGAATGCTCAAGGATAAGAATGCTCAGAAATACACTTTGTTTATTGCAATCATCAAAACACAATAGCATTGCTATCATCAAAATACAATATCAAATGCACTCAAATGCACTCACTGTCTTGCTATCATCAAAACCAAATAGCATTGCTATCATCAAAGCAACATAGCACATGCTTGTGCCTAAGGGGCACAACATTCTCCCCCTTTTTGATGATGGCAATAAACAGTGACAGTGAGTCACACACAAAATTTTCTCCCCCTTTGACATAATCGAAAAGGGAAGAACAATAAAAAAAACATGTGTGCAACATGACAGTATGCATGCAAGTGACTTCTCGAGCAATAAACTCCCCCTGAAGGTATGACTCCTCCTGAATTATTTCTCCCCCTAAATAAATGCTCCCCCTTTGAGAAGGAATATGAACAGATAAACAAAGGTAGAGAAGGTAGGAGGGTCACTTGACAACAGCTAAATCATAGGTTCAGAAAGGAAGCATGATTATAAACAACTGTTAAAGTATAAGAATCAGCAACATACAATTTTGACAAAAATTCAGATTTAACAGTGATAAATCTAGAGTAAAACATCTGACCCCTGAAAAAGAGTTTATAGATTCCATTTATAGCAATGAATCTAGGGCACATGGTATTAATAGATAAGTCAGAAATAATACCCTTTTGTGATTAAACATGGAAGATCAAGAATGGCAGTTTGAATATGTATTGAAAATAATTTTCACTCATTGACTTTTGATTTTTAGAAGGGTTACAGCAGTTTGATTTTCACTTTTGAATTTTTCAAAACCTGAACTAAGTAAATAGATCAGTGGCATTTATGTTGTTGACATTAGGTGTACACCTTGATCAGAGGCAGGTACCCACAGTTACTAGGCATAAACTACTAGACCTATTTCAGATCAGAACACACAAAGGATAGTCTTTACTTTTGACATTAAGGGTACACCTTGATTAGAGGCCAGTACCCTCAGTTACTTGGTGAGGACTCCCCCTATAGATTTGATCCTATGAACAGAGATATTCTGAATCACCTCATGACATGTGAATTCTCCTGCTTCTTTGGAGGAGTTCATAGTTTCTCAGTGCAATCAGCCATTGCTCTGTCACTGTGTTCAGTTCTTAACATTAATGATCTTATTTACTGCTGCCCTTAATTCTTTTAGAGTGATTGTTTAAAAAATCAGTACACACTCTTATTAGCCTGTTCTAGACATATCCAGTTCAACACATTTAGGCATTATAAAAACTTTTTCTATTTTAGCCATGAGACAAAGATTAAGAGCTATAAAAGTTTTCTTTTATCTCAAATTCTGAAGTGCAGACACTTAACTCTCCAATTTATAAATGTTAAACCTTTAGTTCCTTTCAATTTGTAAGTGTGATTCTTATAAGTGAACAATTGCAATAATCACCATTCAATGTACTAAACCAGATGCAAAGCTGTTGTTTAATGAAAATGATGGGGAAAAGATAGCAATTGGCAATATGGTTCAATGAGCAACTGATGTCAAAGAATATGAATCATTTGAATGAGAACACTGAAAAGTGAATAGGATTCAATGAATTGAATAGAACTCTCAGCTCCCCCTGACATCATGATGCAAGAGTTATGCTATGCAACATATTATCCTACATGCAGACTATGCACCAAGGATACATGAGACAAGTATATAATCAATTCAGGTTTATGCATCCAAGTTATAAGCATTTTCATCCTTTTTCAGATTTTTCAACATATGATGCAGTGCACTGTTCTACATGAAGACAGGACCCATGGTACTCGGCGGAGAACCTGGTCTCAAAGACCATCTCACACATGGTAGAAACCTCCGGACAGATTTCCTTGCCTTTTAGTAACATACCATTTGATATACCAAGGTTAAGCAAATGATAATGCAGTGCAAAGCAACCCTATTATGCATTGAAAAACATGCAGTCTACGACAATAGGCAAATGACAGTCATGCAAATCAGTCCTTTATGTATTGATCAATTTCATTGACAGTCATGCAGATGATATATGCAAGTACTAGACACATGCATTGACTGTATGCACTAACTGAGCCATTCAAGCTCAGTCCAAGTATGTAATCAAGCATGCAATGCATTGACACAAGACACATGCATTGACTCTATACACTGAAGAACTATTCACAATCAACAAGTTATGCATTCAACAACAAGCATGCAGTCCATTGACACAAGGTTCATATAAAACATCGACTGTAAAAATGATTGTGCAGAGCATCTAACAGCCCATTTATTCAGTGCAATAATCAGTGAGAGAAGAGCATCAGATATATGTAAAGTAAAATTCAGTAGCTGAGTCTGGAATGCAGACTGATCAGCTAGACATGAAGAGATCATCAACAATCAATCAAGCAAATCAATATGAAACTCACAATTTTCATGCTCACAATTTCAGATAATGGAATTTAAAGCAAAGTTCAGAACTGACCTGAATTGTAGTATCCTGGGATTTTCTTGTTGAGTGCCTTGGTTAACCCCTTTTATTCATTTCCAAGGCACACCTACAACAACTGGATTATTTTGATCCTGCAGGAACCCAAGCTGCCTTGGGTCCTGTATGAGCCCTAACAGGTGTTCTAAATAATCTTTTAGCAACATGATCATCATATTCCATTAGTTTACACTCAAACATTGAATGTCCAATTTTTCCACATTAATAACATGAAGCCACAGAATTTTTATTTTTATTCTTCATGTTAGCAGAAACATGATGCCCATGTGCATGCATATGAGTATGAAAATTATGTGTATGAGCATGGGTATTTCTTTTATTGACATGAAAATTTTTCTTTCCATGCTCAGCCAGCCGACAGTTGGCAGCTTTGTGGCCTAGCTTACCACATTCAAAACATGAAAAGTTTTTCCTTTTATCTCTCAAGTTATTTCTAGCAGAATCATAGAAAGCAGGGAATTTGACAGATTTAGAGTTTAATCTATTTCCCTGAGCATGCCAGCAATCTTTGACTGCATGCCCATACTTACCACATTCAAAGCATTTAAGATGCTTGCTTCTTGATTCATTTTTACCCCAATAATTTTCTGACCAGCACTCATTAGCCTTATGCCCAGGCTTGTTGCAAGTGAAACAAATGATATGCCGGCATGAAATAGATCTATATCTATATGGGTTATGAGCATGTGTGAAAGATCTAGGATTCACATTGTTATCTTCTTTAAGTTTAAAACATGCATTCATTACATGACCACGCTTACCACAGTAATAGCAAGAAGTATCAGATTTCCTAGGGACATGGTTTCTATCAGATGAATTCACAGATGCATGTGAATGAGTACAAGAAGCATGAGCATTTTGCATGGACCCATCAGATTCAGCAGAGCTAACAAATTTCAGAGTATAACCAAAATTATTCTTTGCCCTTTTTGTTTGACTCTTTCTTTTCAATTTCTGATTATCCTCAACAGGTTTTGTTTGCTTTTCAATTTTCTGAGCTTTAAACTGAAAGATAGATTTTGAAGGTGACTTCTGATTTTCATTTTATTTTGGGCATTGCCTTGAAGTACCAGCTACATCAGTGCTTTGGACAAAAGTGGTATATAGCTGGTTTTTAGTGATTTTCTTAACATCAGAATAGCAATTTATTCCCCCTTTTGAGTTATCATCCTTCCTCTTCCCAACAGTTTTCATTTTTCCTTTAATCTTGGCAGACTCAATAGCTGAATTTTCCAGATTATGAATTTTATCTTCCAAGCTAGCAATGTGAAGTTCATAACTGGCTATCTCCTGTTCACTGCAGTTTACACATTCGCTTAGAACTTGGTTAGCAGTTTTATACTTCTCAATTTCTTATTCTAGACTGTTCAACATTTCTGATTCTTCATTACAAACAGTTTTTCCCTTTTTGGTAGTGAGAAGTTTTTCAGATAGTCCAGTGTTTAACCATTTCAGTTTCTCAACTTCAGCTTTTAATTCAGTATTTTCTTCCTCAAGATTTTTATCCTGAATTTCATTATTAGCACATCTCTCTCTTCCAGACATGTGCGCCAATTTTTCAATCAGTTCATCTTCTCTTTCTTCTGCTTTAATTTTCTCAGCGAGCACGTTTTTGTGATCATCTTTAAGTGAGACAATTTGTTTATTTAGCCATTCATTCTCACTAAAGAGATCTTCATTACGTTCTCTTAAAGCTGAGCATATTTTACAGTTTGATTTAGCAGAAGAGGACTGTGAAACCTCCTCATTGATTTCATTCATTCTGACCATAAGAGTTTTATTTTTCTTTTGAAGATCTTCATTCTGCAATTTCAGTTTGTCCATTCCAGTATTAACTTCAGTGAGTTCCAGGTTTATGCTCTGATAACAAAACTACCACCTTCCTGGGATGATTTTTCTCTATCTCTTCAACACAAACGTGATGAGATGACTGTTGAACATTTGATCTCTGCTATTCAGGTTGAAGAGAGAAATAGGGATAGGAATAAAACCAGAAAACCTCCTCCTTATCCTGAATTCCAATCTAAAGACAATTTGATTGAAAAACCTACTTCTCATTCCTACAATAAAACTTTCAAAAAATCCAATGACATAAAAGGGAAGAAAAAGATCAAGAAGGAGTCAGAGAAGATTACTTGTTATGTGTGTGGAAGACCTGGTCATAAAGCCTATAGATGCTTCGAAATAAAAGGTAGAAACAATAAACCCTACAAAGGAAAGAAGTCTGCTGCTACTGATCAACATGTCAATGTGTTGACTGTTGGCACCACCTCTGATGAAAGGTTTATTTCCTTTAATCCTGAAATTCATGTGACATGTCTACCAACAGATTGGTTAGTAGATACGAGAGCAAATGTCCATGTCTGCTCAGATAGAGCTTTGTTCTCTTCTTATCAGGGCCTCGAAGGCAGGAGCGTGACAATGGACAACTCCACTGTAGCCAGAGTGGAGGGTGAAGGACGTGTTAACCTGAAGCTTACTTCGGGAAAGACCTTAAACCTCTACAAAGTGCAGCATGTGCCAGATGTCATGAGGAATCTAGTTAGTGGGTCTTTGTTAGTGCAGCAAGACTATGAACTTGTTTTTAAGTCTAATAAAGTTGTAATCACTAGACATGAAAACTTTGTAGGAAAATGATATTTGTGTAATGGTTTATTTGTACTTAAGGTTTCAGACAATGTTTCGTTAAGTGAATCTTATTATACTATCAATTTTCATGTAGAAATTACTGATTTGTGACATGCTAGACTTGGTCACGTTAATCTTAATACCATCAAAAGAATGGTGCATTTAGATTTAATTTTCAAGTTTGATGTGAAGCATGTTGATAAATGTCAAATATGTGTGCAAGCTAAACAACCTAGGAAGCCTTTTAATTAAGTCCGTTGAACGGAACACCTCTATATTACAGTTGGTACACGCTGATATTTGTGAAGGGACATGTTCCTTAACTAGAGGAGGGAAAATGTATTTTATTACATTTATTGATGATGCTTCTAAATTTTGTATTCTGTATTTACTAAGAACTAAGGATGAGGCTCTGGAAAAATTTATGGCTTTTAAGTCCTTATCTGAAATACAAACTAAAAAATTACTTAAAAGATTGGGATCTGATAGGGGTGGTGAATACGTGTCTAATGCCATGAATGATTTTTGTGTCAAAAATGGAATCATCCATGAGTTGACAACCCCATATTCACATGAATCAAATGGAGTGGCTAAGAGGAAAAATAGGACATTGATGGATATGGTGAATTCCATGTTATATAGCTCAAGATTACCTGAGAATATGTGAGGAGAAGCTCTGCTCTCTTTATGTCATGCCCTTGATTGTGTTCCTCACAAGGCAAAAGATAAATCACCTTTTGAAATGTGGTTTAAAAGAAAATCAAATTATAAATTATTGAGGGTTTGGGGCTGTTTAGCCAAAATAAAAATTTCAGAGAATAAGAAGAGAAAAATTGGTTCTAAGACGGTAGATGGTGTTTTATTGGTAATGCCAAAAATAGTTCTGCTTATTGATTTCTCATCATTAAATCTGATATTTCTGATATTTCTACTAATACTATTTGTGAATTTGGTGATGCAATCTTTTATGAGGATATATTTCCTTTTAAAACTAAGGATACTGTACGTGTAGATTCGTCTTTTATTCCTTCATCCAGCACTTCTAATCCTGTTCTGCATGATCATTTAGATATAGACTTAGAACCTAGAAGGAGTAAAAGAACTAGAATAAAAAAATCGTATGGAGATGACATCATATCATACCTAGTAGAGGATGATCCTTTAACCTTTAAAGATGTCATGTCATCTAGTGATTCTACATTCTGGAACGAAGCAGTCAATGGAGAAATAGAATCAATTAGGGACAACCACACTTGGGAACTTGTGGATCTTCCACCTGGTGCTAAAATAATTGGTTGTAAATAGATTTTAAAAAAGAAATTGAAACCAGATGGCTCCATTGACAAATATAAGGCTAGATTGGTTGCTAAGGGCTTCCGACAAAGAGGGAATAGATTTATTTGATACCTATTCTCCCGTGATTAGGATGACTACAATCTGAGTGCTTGTTGCACTAGCCTCTATATATGATCTAAATGGTGAACTTGATGAAGAGATCTATATGGATCAGCCGGACTGATTTATAGTTTCCGGCCAAGAGCATAAAGTATACAAGTTGGTGAAATCCTTATATGGACTTAAGCAAGCCACTAAGCAATGGCATCATAAATTTGATGAAGTCATCTGTTCTAATGGTTTTTCTATGTGTGAATCTGATAAATGTTTGTACATTAATGTGATTGAAGGTACTTTCATCATTTTGTGTCTCTATGTTGATGATATCTTGATGTTAGGAAATGACTTGATATTGATAAATGAAACCAAACAGTTTTTGAATAGTAAGTTTGACATGAAAGATCTGGGAGAGGCAGAGGTGATACTGGGGCTTAGGCTTCTAAAGTCACCTAAGGGCTATTCCATATCACAATCTCATTATGTTGAGAAAGTTTTGAGAAGGTTTGGTCTATATGACTATAAACCTGTGAGTACTCCTTTTGATCCTAGTGTCAGATTTAAAAAACATCATGGTGAATATGTTGAACAACTCAGATATTCATAGTTAATTGGTAGTTTAATGTATTTGTCAAATTGTAGTAGACCTAGAATCTCTTTTGCTGTGAATAGACTTAGTAGATATACATATTGTCCTAACAAAATACATTGGCATGCACTTGAAAGAATATGCAGATATTTGTAAGGAACATTATTTCATGCACTATGGAAGATATCCTCTTGTAATGGAAGGATACTGTGATGCCAGTTGGGTGACTAGAAAAGCCCAAGGAAAGGTACCGCTGGCTTTGCGTTTATGATTGGTGGTGGGGCAGTTGCTTGGAAATCCACCAAACAAACTGTATTAGCTCGGTTTATCATGGAGGCTGAGTTAGTGGCTGTAGAAGTGACTGAATGGCTGAAAAACCTTATGGTTGAGCTTCCATTGCTGAGTAAGCCAATTCCTACTATCTCTATTCACTGTGATAGCCAAGCTATAATAGCTAAGGCTAGAAGTGAAAAAATAAATGATAAATTGAGTACTCATATAAGATTGAAATTAAAATTTGTGAGAGAGTACTTGAACAAAGGAATAGTCTCCTTAGACTATGTGAAATCAGTAAAGAATCTTGCTGATCCTCTAACCAAGGGATTGACTAGAAATTTGGTTGAACAATCATCAAGGGGGATAGGCCTTAAGCCTATTTTAAACACCATCAATGGCAATCCAACCTGATGTTTGGAGATCCCATGACACAGGTTCAATGTGAAAACTAGTTGAATGGGTGTATACTAGAGAGCACTTGTTGGAGACTGGTGTCTCAATGTCTATCCCTATGATGAAGTGCTTATTCTGGAATGGTAAAGGATGAGCTACAACTCTTAATGAGTCCAAAGGCCTACGTGACGAGGTGTAGATACGTTTCAGTGCACCTTGTAGGACTCACCTATGTGAGTGTGATTGTGTGGCCGCAATCTATGGGATCTTTTGGGCTAATCCCTAGAGCGCTCATGAAACAAGATACATAGCATACGGCCAAAAAGTGTTACCCCGTGAGAACACCACTATTGACTAATGTTATGTGTGCTGTATGAAACCTTCTTCATAAGGGCCTAAGTTCAAGATAAAGTTCACTTTGATCTGTGGAGGAGGGGAAGTATATCACTATGTGAAAGTTCAAGTCGGAAGACACCTTCACTTATGCGTGTCATCTCAAGCTCTTGTAAATCCGTGTCTCAAACTTTTAAAATTTTTTTCTTGGTAGGCGAAAGTGATAGAGATTCAAATCTCTATCACACATGGAAGACACTCTTTTTACCCTATATGCTCTCCATAACACAATTTTTTCTCCACTGGACGTACGAGCTCTCCACAACACATCTATCTCCCCACAACACATCTACACACCTTATTTTCTACAACATATATATGCTATCTGCAGCACATAATTGCTCTCCATAGCACATGTAACTTCTCTACAACACATACTACACTCCACAGTAGTTATACCTACTCCACATCACATATATGTTCTCCATAACACAAACGTGATTTTCACAACATATACTTGCTCTCCCGAGCAGACAATTCTCACTACGACACATATTTCACTCTATATCACATATGTCTACTCTGTTGGAATCTATGTATAAATTTTAAAGGGTTTGAGTCTCTCTTTGTGATGATTAGTCCCACATTAGAAAATGGAAAATATTTTCATTTACTTGTAGTTGGGACTCGTGCCTTTGTTGTGTATTCATTTGAGGAGACTATGGAGGTTGGCCCATTTGGGCCGGTGGGCTCTTTAGCCCGTATCCTCTATTTCACACACGCGCGAATTGCCTTGCCTTGCCGTCGCGTGCGTGCTTGTGATTCTCAAATATTATTTTATTTCATCTTTCTTTTATTTTTGACCGTTTGACCAAGTGTCTCTTAGATTCTCTCCGCGTCTCTTCGGATTCCCCTCCTTGGGCGGTTGTGTGTGACTCAATCAAGGGTCACTTCCCAAGAGAGTATTTGAAGAGGGTCGCTTTCCTGTGAGAGGTACGGTTTTCGGTTCTCTCTCACCCGAAAACTATCTCTCTCGAACTCATCTCTCCCATCGTCTTCTTCCTCTTGCAAGAGCTGTCTGTCACTGTGGTGTTCGCCCCCGGCAATGCGAGTTGGAGTGCGCCTTCGCATCGCCACCGATTTTGGGTTGTCGTATCTTGGGGGAAGTTCCGTCGCGACGCCTATCTGTCCCGGAGTAGGGGCGGAACGACTCTAAAGAAAGCGTCTACGCGCTTCGACCCGAGTTTGATCTTTTGATCATTTGATTTCCTTTGATTTTTGTGCTTAGATCTTGTAGAAAATCTCTACCCATGGACTATAATTTACTATCAATTTAGAGTCATTCCTTTCTATTAGATCGAATGGCACCAGAGATTGTTGCTCACCCTGCTAAATTTACTGGCCAATTTTTTTAACGTTGGCAACAAAAAATGCGCTATTGGTTGACCTCTTTAAATCTGTTCTCCGTCACAGAATCTAACCCCCCTGCGGATGATGAAAACAAACCCGCTAGGTCGGTAGATGTAGCCAAGTTTAAGGAGAGGGATTACCTGTGTACTGGTAGCATCCTCTCTTGCCTTTTTTATAAATTCTATGATATATATTGCTCTACTGAATCTGCCATAGACCTGTGGTTTGCCTTGGAGAAAAAGTATGGCTCCCAGGATGTTGGTCTAGATACAATTATGGTAGCCAATTGCTTTGACTACAAGATGAAAGATAGCGCATCCATTGTTGACCAAGCCCATGAGATCCAGTCCCTTGTTTTGGACATTCAAAGGTGTGGAATGTCTATTGATGAGAAATTCCAGGTCTGTGCTCTGATAACAAAACTATCACCTTCCTGGGATGATTTTTCTCTATCTCATCAACACAAACGTGATGAGATGACTGTTGAACATTTGATCTCTACTATTCAGGTTGAAGAGAGAAGTAGGGACAGGAATAAAATCAGAAAACCTCCTCCTTATCATGAATTCCAATCTAAAGACAATTTGATTGAAAAACCTACTTCTCATTCCTACAATAAAACTTTCAAAAAATCCAATGACATCAAAGGGAAGAAAAAGATCAAGAAGGAGTCAGAGAAGATTACTTGTTATGTGTGTAGAAGACCTGGTCATAAAGCCTACAGATGCTTCAAAAGAAAAGGCAGAAACAATAAACCCTACAAAGGAAAGAAGTCTGCTGCTACTGATCAACATGTCAATGTGTTGACTGTTGGCACCACCTCTGATGAAAGGTTTATTTCCTTTAATCCTGAAATTCATGTAGCATGTCTACCAACATATTGGTTAGTAGATACGGGAGCAAATGTCCATGTCTGCTCAGATAGAGCTTTGTTCTCTTCTTATCAGGGCCTCGAAGGTAGGAGCGTGATAATGGACAACTCCACTATAGCCAGAGTAGAGGGTGAAGGACGTGTTAACCTGAAGCTTACTTCGAAAAAGACCTTAAACCTCTACAAAGTGCAGCATGTGCCAGATGTCAGGAGGAATCTAGTTAGTGGGTCTTTGTTAGTGCAGCAAGGCTATGAACTTGTTTTTAAGTCTAATAAAGTTGTAATCACTAGACATGGAAACTTTGTATGAAAATGATATTTGTGTAATGGTTTATTTGTACTTAAGGTTTCAGACAGTGTTTCATTAAGTGAATCTTATTATACTATCAATTTTCATGTAGAAATTACTGATTTGTGGCATGCTAGACTTGGTCACGTTAATCTTAATACCATCAAAAGAATGGTGCATTTAGATTTAATTTCCAAGTTTGATGTAAAGCATGCTGATAAATATCAAATATGTGTGCAAGCTAAACAACCTAGGAAGCCTTTTAATTAAGTCCGTTGAACGGAACACCTCTATATTAGAGTTGGCACATGCTGTTATTTGTGAAGGGACATGTTCCTTAACTAGAGGTGGGCAAAGATATTTTATTACATTTACTGATGATGCTTCTAAATTTTATATTCTGTATTTACTTAGAACTAAGGATGAGGCTCTGGAAAAATTTATGGCTTTTAAGTCCTTATCTGAAAAATAAACTAAATAATTACTTAAAAGATTGAGATCTGATAGGGGTGGTGAATATGTGTCTAATGCCATGAATGATTTTTGTGTCAAAAATGGAATCATCCATGAGTTGACTGCTCCATATTCACATGAATCAAATGGAGTGGCTGAGAGGAAAAATAGAACATTGATGGATATGGTGAATTCCATGTTATGTAGTTCAGGATAACCTGAGAATATGTGAGGAGAAGCTCTGCTCTCTTTATGTTATGTCCTTAACTGTGTTCCGCATAAGGCAAAAGATAAATCACCTTTTAAAATGTGGTTTAAAAGAAAATCAAATTATATATTATTGAGGGTTTGGGACTGTGTAGCCAAAATAAAAATTTTAGAGAATAAAAAGAGAAAAATTGGTTCTAAGACGGTAGATGGTGTTTTATTGGTAATGCCAAAAATAGTTCTACTTATTGATTTCTCATCATTAAATCTGATATTTCTGATATTTCTACTAATACTATTTGTGAATTTGGTGATGCAATCTTTTATGAAGATATATTTCCTTTTAAAACTAAGGATATTGTACGTGTAGATTCATCTTTTATTCATTCATCTATCACTTCTAGTCCTGCTCAGCATGATCATTTAGATATAGACTTAGAAACTAGAAGGAGTAAAAGAACTAGAATAAAAAAAATCGTATGGAGATGACTTCATATCATACCTAGTAGAGGATGATCCTTTAACCTTTAAAGATGTCATGTCATCTAGTGATTCTACATTCTGGAACGAAGCAGTCAATGGAGAAATGGAATCAATTAGGGGCAACCACACTTGGGAACTTGTGGATCTTCCTCCTGGTGCTAAAACAATTGGTTGTAAATAGATTTTAAAAAAGAAATTTAAACAAGATGGCTCCATTGACAAATATAAGGCTAGATTGGTTGCTAAGGGCTTCCGACAGAAAGAGGGAATAGATTTCTTTGATACCTATTCTCCCGTGGCTAAGATGACTACAATCTGAGTGCTTGTTGCACTGGCCTCTATATATGATCGAAATAGTGAACTTGAAGAAGAGATTTATATGGATCAGCAGGAGGGGTTTATAGTTTCCGGCCAAGAGCATAAAGTATGCAAGTTGATGAAATCCTTATATGGACTTAAGCAAGCCCCTAAGTAATGGCATCATAAATTTGATGAAGTCATCTGTTCTAATGGTTTTTCTATGTGTGAATCTGATAAATGTTTGTACATTAATTTGATTGAAGGTACTTTCATCATTTTGTGTCTCTATGTTGATGATATCTTGATGTTAGGAAATGACTTGATTTTGATAAATGAAATCAAACAGTTTTTGAATAGTAAGTTTGACATTAAAGATCTGGGAGAGGCAGAGATGATACTGGGGCTTAGGCTTCTAAAGTCACCTAAGGGCTATTCCATATCACAATCTCATTATGTTGAGAAAGTTTTGAGAAGGTTTGGTCTATATGACTGTAAACCTGTGAGTACTCCTTTTGATCCTAGTGTCATACTTAAAAAACATCATAGTGAATGTGTTGAACAACTCAGATATTCATAGTTAATTGGTAGTTTAATGTATGTGTCAAATTGCAGTAGACCTAACATCTCTTTTGCTGTGAATAGACTTAGTAGATATACATATTGTCCTAACAAAATACATTGACATGCACTTGAAAGAATATGCAGATATTTATAAGGTATATTATTTCATGCACTATGGAAGATATCCTCTTGTAATGGAAGGATACTGTGATGCCAGTTGGGTGACTGGAAAAGCCCAAGGAAAGGTACCGCTGGCTTTACGTTTATGATTGGTGGTGGGGCAGTTGCTTGGAAATCCACCAAATAAACTATATTAGCTCGGTTTATCATGGAGGCTGAGTTAGTGGCTGTAGAAGTGACTGAATGGCTGAAAAACCTTATGGTTGAGCTTCCATTGCTGAGTAAGCCAATTCCTACTATCTCTATTCACTGTGATAGCCAAGCTACAATAGCTAAGGCTAGAAGTGAAAAAATAAATGATGAATTGAGTACTCATATAAGATTGAAATTAAAATTTGTGAGAGAGTACTTGAACAAAGGAATAGTCTCCTTAGACTATGTGAAATCAGTAAAGAATCTTGCTGATCCTCTAACCAAGGGATTGAATAGAAATTTGGTTGAACAATCATCAAGGGGGATAGGCCTTAAGCCTATTTTAAACACCATCAATGGCAATCCAACCTGATGTTTGGAGATCCCATGACACAGGTTCAATGTGAAAACTAGTTGAATGGGTGTATACTAGAGAGCACTTGTTGGAGACTGGTGTCTCAATGTCTATCCCTATGATGAAGTGCTTATTCTGGAATGGTAAAGGATGAGCTACAACTCTTAATGAGTCCAAAGGCCTACGTGGCGAGGTGTAGATACGTTTCAGTGCACCTTGTAGGACTCACCTATGTGAGTGTGATTGTGTGACCGCAATATATGGGATCTTTTGGGTTAATCCCTAGAGCGCTCATGAAACAAGATACATAGCACATGGCCAGAAAGTGCTACCCCGTGAGAACACCACTATTGACAAATGATATGTGTGCTGTATGAAACCTTCTTCATAAGGGTCTAAGTTCAAGACAAAGTTCACTTTGATCTGTGGAGGAGGGAAAGTATATCACTATGTGAAGGTTCAAGTCGGAAGACACCTTCACTTATGTGTGTCATCTCAAGCTCTTGTAAATCAGTGTCTAAAACTTTTAAAAAAAATTTCTTCGTAGGCGAATGTGATAGAGATTCATATCTCTATCACACATGGAAGACACTCTTTTCACCCTATATGCTCTCCATAACACAATTTTTTCTCCACAGGACGTACGAGCTCTCCACAACACATCTATCTCCCCACAACACATCTACACACCTTATTTTATACAACATATATATGCTTTCTGCTGCACATAATTGTTCTCCATAGCACATGTATCCTCTCTATAACACATACTACACTCCACAGTAGTTATACCTACTCCACATCACATATATGTTCTCCATAACACAAACGTGATTTTCACAACATATACTTGCTCTCCCCAGCAGACAATTCTCTCTACGACACATATTTCACTCTATATCACATATGTCTACTCTGTTGGAATCTGTTTATAAATTTTAAAGGGTTTGAGTCTCTCTTTGTGATGATTAGTCCCACATTAGAAAATGGAAAATGTTTCCATTTACTTTTAGTTGAGACTCGTGCCTTTGTTGTGTATTCATTTGAGGAGACTATGGAGGTTGGCCCATTTGGGCCGGTGGGCTCTTTAGCCCATATCCTCTATTTCACACACGCGCGAATTACCTTGCCTTGCCGTCGCGTGCGTGCTTGTGATTCTCAAATATTATTTTATTTTATCTTTCTTTTATTTTTGACTGTTTGACCAAGTGTCTCTTAGATTCTCTCCGCGTCTCTTCGGATTCCCCTCCTTGAGCGGTTGTGTGTGACTCAATCAAGGGTCGCTTCCCAAGAGAGTATTTGAAGAGGGTCGCTTTCCTGTGAGAGGTATGGTTTTCGGTTCTCTCTCACCCGAAAACTATCTCTCTCGAACTCATCTCTCCCATCGTCTTCTTCCTCTTGCAAGAGCTGTCTATCACTGTGGTGTTCGCCCCCGGCAACGCGAGTTGGAGTGCGCCTTCGCATCGCCATCGATTTTGGGTCGTCGTATCTTGGGGGAAGTTCCGTCGTGAAGCCTATCTGCCCCGGAGTAGCGGCGGAACGACTCTAAAGAAAGCGTCTACGCGCTTCGACCCGAGTTTGCTCTTTTGATCATTTGATTTCCTTTGATTTTCGTGCTTAGATCTAGTAGAAAATCTCTACCCGTGGACTTTAATTTACTATCAATTTAGAGTCGTTCCTTTCTATTAGATCGAATGGCACCAGAGATTGTTGCTCACCCTGGTAAATTTACTGGCCAATTTTTTAAACGCTGGCAACAAAAAATGCGCTATTGGTTGACCTCTTTAAATCTGTTCTCCGTCACAGAATTTAACCCCCCTGCGGATGATGAAAACAAACCTGCTAGGTCGGTAGATGTAGCCAAGTTTAAGGAGAGGGATTACCTGTGTACTGGTAGCATCCTCTCTTGCCTTTTTGATAAACTCTATGATATATATTGCTCTGCTAAATCCGCCAGAGACCTGTGGTTTGCCTTAGAGAAAAAGTATGGCTCCCGGGATGTTGGTCTAGATAAACTTATGGTAGCCAATTACTTTGAGTACAATATGAAAGATAGCGCATCCATTGTTGACCAAGCCCATGAGATCCAGTCCCTTGTTTTGGACATTCAAAGGTGTGGAATGTCTATTGATGAGAAATTCTAGGTCTGTACTCTGATAACAAAACTATCACCTTCCTAGAATGATTTTTCTCTCTCTTCAACACAAACGTGATGAGATGATTGTTGAACATTTGATCTCTGCTATTCAGGTTGAAGAGAGAAATAGGGACAAGAATAAAATAAGAAATCCTCCTCTTTAACCTGAATTCTAATCTAAAGCCAATTTGATTGAAAAACCTACTTCTCATTCCTTCAATAAAACTTTCAAAATATCAAATGACATCAAAGGGAAGAAAAAGATCATAAAGGAGTCAGAGAAGATTACTTGTTATGTGTGTGGAAGACATAGTCATAAAGCCTACAGATGCTTCGAAAGAAAAGGCAGAAACAATAAACCCTACAAAGGAAAGAAGTCTGCTGCTACTGATCAACAGGTCAATGTGTTAACTGTTGGCACCACCTCTGATGAAAGGTTTATTTCCTTTAATCCTGAAATTCATGTGGCATGTCTACCAACAGATTGGTTTGTAGAGACGGGAGCAAATGTCCATGTCTGCTCAGATAGAGCTTTGTTATCTTCTTATCAGGGTCTCGAAGGTAGGAGCGTGACAATGGACAACTCCACTGTAGCCAGAGTAGAGGGTGAAGGACGTGTTAACCTGAAGCTTACTTCGGGAAGGACCTTAAGCCTCTACAAAGTGCAGCATGTGCCAGATGTCAGGAGGAATCTAGTTAGTGGGTCTTTGTTAGTGCAGCAAGATTATGAACTTGTTTTTAAGTCTAATAAAGATGTAATCACTAGACATGGAAACTTTGTAGGAAAAGGATATTTGTGTAATGGTTTATTTGTACTGAAGGTTTCAGACAGTGTTTCGTTAAGTGAATCTTATTATTCTATCAATTTTCATGTTGAAATTACTGCTTTGTGGCATGCTAGACTTGGTCACGTTAATCTTAATACCATCAAAAGAATGATGCATTTAGATTTAATTCCCAAGTTTGATGTGAAGCATGCTGATAAATGTCAAATATGTGTGCAAGCTAAACAACCTAGGAAGCCTTTTAATTAAGTCCGTTGAACGGAACACCTCTATATTAGAGTTGGCACACACTGATATTTGTGAAGGGACATGTTCCTTAACTAGAGGTGGGAAAAGATGTTTAATTACATTTACTGATGATGCTTCTAAATTTTGTATTCTGTATTTACTTAAAACTAAGGATGAGGCTTTGGAAAAATTTATGGCTTTTAAGTCCTTATCTGAAAAACAAACTGAAAAATTGCTTAAAAGATTGAGATCTGATAGGGGTGGTGAATACGTGTCTAATGCCATGAATGATTTTTGTGTCAAAAATGGAATCATCCATGAGTTGACAACTCCATATTCACATGAATCAAATAGAGTGGCTGAGAGGAAAAATAGGACATTGATGGATATGGTGAATTCCATGTTATGTAGCTCAGGATAACCTGAGAATATGTGGGGAGAAGCTCTGCTCTCTTTATGTTATGTCTTTAACTGTGTTCCTTACAAGGCAAAAGATAAATCATCTTTTGAAATGTGGTTGAAAAGAAAATCAAATTATAAATTATTGAGGGTTTGGGGTTGTTTAGCTAAAATAAAAATTTCAGAGAATAAAAAGAGAAAATTTGATTCTAAGACGGTAGATGGTGTTTTATTGGTAATGCCGAAAATAGTTCTGCTTATTGATTTCTCATCATTAAATCTGATATTTCTGATATTTCTACTAATACTATTTGTGAATTTGGTGATGCAATCTTTTATGAGGATATATTTCCTTTTAAAACTAAAGATACTGTACGTGTAGATTCATCTTTTATTCATTCATCCAGCACTTCTACTCCTGCTCAGCATGATCATTTAGATATAGACTTAGAAACTAGAAGGAGTAAAAGAACTAGAATAAAAAAATCGTATGGAGATGACTTCATATCATACATAGTAGAGGATGATCATTTAACCTTTAAAGATGTCATGTCATCTAGTGATTCTACATTCTGGAATGAAGCAGTCAATGGAGAAATGGAATCAATTAGGGGCAACCACACTTGGAAACTTGTGGATCTTCCACCTGATGCTAAAACAATTAGTTGTAAATAGATTTTAAAAAAGAAATTTAAACCAGATGGCTCCATTGACAAATATAAGGCTAGATTGGTTGCTAAGGGCTTCCGACAGAAAGAGGGAATAGATTTCTTTGATACCTATTCTCCCGTGGCTAGGATGACTACAATCTGAGTGCTTGTTGCACTGGCCTCTATATATGATCTAAATGGTGAACTTGATGAAGAGATCTATATGGATCAGCCGGAGGGGTTTATAGTTTCTGGCCAAGAGCATAAAGTATGCAAGTTGATGAAATCCTTATATGGATTTAAGCAAGCCCCTAAGCAATGGTATCATAAATTTGATGAAGTCATCTGTTCTAATGATTTTTCTATGTGTGAATCTGATAAATGTTTGTACATTAATTTGATTGAAGGTACTTTCATCATTTTGTGTCTCTATGTTGATGATATCTTGATGTTAGGAAATGACTTGATGTTGATAAATGAAACCAAATAGTTTTTTAATAGTAAGTTTGACATGAAAGATCTGGGAGAGGCAGAGGTGATACTGGGGCTTAGGCTTCTAAAGTCACCTAAGGGCTATTCCATATCACAATCTCATTATGTTAAGAAATTTTTGAGAAGGTTTGGTCTATATGACTGTAAACCTGTGAGTACTCCTTTTGATCCTAGTGTCATACTTAAAAAACAATATGGTGAATGTGTTGAACAACTCAGATATTCACAGTTAATTGGTAGTTTAATGTATTTGTCAAATTATAGTAGACCTGACATCTCTTTTGCTGTGAATAGACTTAGTAGATATACATATTGTCCTAACAAAATACATTGGCATGCACTTGAAAGAATATGCAGATATTTATAAGGTACATTATTTCATGCACTGCACTATGGAAGATATCCTCTTGTAATGGAAGGATACTATGATGCCAGTTGGGTGACTGGAAAAGCCCAAGGAAAGGTACCACTGGCTTTGCGTTTATGATTGGTGGTGGGGCAGTTGCTTGGAAATCCACCAAACAAACTATATTAGCTCGGTCTATCATGGAGGCTGAGTTAGTGGCTGTAGAAGTGACTGAATGGCTGAAAAACCTTATGATTGAGCTTCCATTGCTGAGTAAGCCAATTCCTGCTATCTCTATTCACTGTGATAGCCAAGCTACAATAGCTAAGGTTAAAAGTGAGAAAATAAATGATAAATTGAGTACTCATATAAGATTGAAATTAAAATTTGTGAGAGAGTACTTGAATAGAGGAATAGTCTCCTTAGACTATGTGAAATCAGTAAAGAATCTTGCTAATCCTCTAACCAAGGGATTGAATAAAAATTTGGTTGAACAATCATCAAGGGAGATGGGACTTAAGCCTATTTTCAACACCATCAATGGTAATCCAACCTGATGTTTGGAGATCCCATGACACAGGTTCAATGTGAAAACTAGTTGAATGTGTGTATACTAGAGAGCCCTTGTTGGAGACTGGTATCTCAATGTCTATCCCTATCATGAAGTGCTTATTCTTGAACGGTAAAGGATGAGCTACAACTCTTAATGAGTCCAAAGGCCTACGTGGCAAGGTGTAGATACGTTTCAGTGCACCTTGTATGTAGCACCCAAATTTATTAAAGAATAAAAATTTCGAGAAAATTAATAAGAGGTTCCTTAAGAAATAAGATAAGTCAAAATTCAACCATTTTATAAAAATCTGGAAAAATTATAATCTCGTAGTGGATAAAGCGCTTAGTAAAATTGTCTTCTATGACCAGCCCAAATAAATTTTTTAACCAAGTCGAATTAACATATTAAGGCCCAAAATCACACTTAGCCTAATCGGACCTTAAAACGTAAAATTCGAGCCCAATACCCGACCATTTCAGTTAAAACTGGATGCAAATAAAAGGCTAAGATTAACTCTTCATTTCCCCTCTGATTAATCTTCGAATCCCTAACCCTCGGAGGAGTATTTGGCGGCGGAGTAGTGGATAGACTCGGTCTCGCACGAATCTCGCACGTCCACGATGATAGGACTCTATCTTCGCGATTAGGACTCCCTAGACTCAATTGAACCTATAAAAATGACCTTTAGCAACCCTAGAATCTTTTAGTTGCTGTGGCGGCCGGAGAGGAGCTCGATCGAGGGAGAATTTCGGCGATCTTTGGCGGTGTGTACCTAGCGCGTCGACATGCCTCTTCTTCCTTCATCCTTCGAATAAGGTAGGTGATAGCAAGCCAAACCCTAAGTGTTATACATCAATAGAAGTGTTGTTCTGTCCGCTTTCGATTGGTCTAGAAAGCCCCAATTTTAATCTAGTATCCTGTTAGTATTTCGAAGTTTTGTGGAAGCATGCCTGAACTAGGGTTAACATTGTTCCATCTTGATTTACGTAGGGATTTCAAGCACTAAACATGAAATTGGTCATGCTATCTTGTAAAACTTTTCATGCTTGTTCTTTTGACTATAAAAGCCCTAATTTTTATGCCTTGTATCATGTGTATTTAGTTCCTATTGCTAACCCTAGCCAACCCCGCCGGCGACGGGCAAGGCAAAGGGGTGGCGGATTGAGTTGGTTTGCGCGGCCTCACCATAGACCACCAAACTAGGGAAGGCGGCTAGTTCCTGACCGTCCATGTGTTTTAATTTGATCGATTTTGTGGAATGCGCGGTAGAACCCTAACTACCCTTCTCTTTAAGCGGCTAGTCCTAGACCGTGCACTGCTCCCCAGCGCACATTACAGACCGCTCCACCCTAGCTGGCCTTCGGACCGAAAGGGCTGAACGGCTTGTCGTGCGACCGCCGAGGACAGTGAGCGGCTCAGACAGAACCGCTCACTTGTATAGAACTGCTTGTTTTCCTTTTTAGCATGATTTAACTTAGTAGAATTTTGTCTAATGATAGGTTAATAACCCATAAGAAAAAGGTACATATGTGAGAACAGATTTCATAATGTTTGATTATTCTTTCTTCATAGCCTTAATTTATTTCAATATGTTAATTCAACCATGATTTCATGCTATTAGGATTGTTTGACAGTCGTTCTATTCCAGTAGGATTGACTGACCGCCATACTGATTTATGATGATTTGATAGCCTCATTTCCTTGTAATGATTGGGACTCTCCGCCGGATATTCCTTCTGTCAGACTAGGACCTTCATTACGGGACCTCCGTAAGCCCCCACGAGCCTGGGATTCCCACTAGGACGCCGGGCAGGTTGTACCACCAAAGCCTGAACCTGTGTACATGATCGAATCGCTTGGATTATCGTGTTGTGAGTCACGGCTCAACTTGGACCCCCAGAGGTTTGCGCGGCCCGACAGGGACTGTCTGGTTCACTGGGTGGCCCATTAAGAATCGTGCAACCCTGGCCAAGTGCTACTTACCTTGGTTGATTAACCTTGTTCTATCTTCGACCAAATCATGTTTGGATCGACGATAAGCCCTAGGCTGACCAGTGGATAGTAGGCTGGACCTGGTTAAGTTCTGCCCCACTTATGACAGCCCGGAGTCCATTTGGGTAGATTTCTATTTCCTTGTGCTAAGTTCTGTTGAATGGACTAATTTGAACCGCCCACATCATAGAGCGGATCTTATTGGACCGCCCATCCGTTGAGCGGCCCTATAAGGCCCGTTTACCGTGTTCTTGGCCTTCCAGTCCTTCTAGCTACGTGTGGCCCATTCTTGACCGTTCTATCTAGAGCGGCCCCAGATGGACCGTTTATCCTTGACTTCGGTGAGGTTGATCCTCAGCCCATTTCTGTCCTGAACGGTCCAGTATCGACCGTGTATTTATGGAGCGGCCCAGTGTAAACCGCTTATCATCCAGAAGTGATTTTCCGTGATTATTCGTGTTTGAACCCAAGAACCTGATTGGTTCTTGATAACTGAATTTTTGGTCAAAATATCTCTTCAACTTATCCTTGGGATCCTCCGAGGTAAGTATACCTTGACATTATTGGCCATTTAACTTGATTAATGTCTAGACATAACTTGAGATATTGGATCCAACAAATCAATGCCAACGCATCATAAGGGCCCGGTCTGGTCCTGGGAGGAGCGCCCGAAAAGTACTTGTGTCCCGGGGAGTTTGAATGACATGGTGAGACATTACACCGAGTGCATGACTAGCGTGATGTCTACGACAATAATCTATTACTTGAATCTTCTTTTGACTTGGTTAGTTCTTGCTTGTTGGCCAATGTCCAGTTATATCGTGTTCTTGCTTTTCTTCTTACTATATTGTTTCGTCATATTGTCATTTTATTTTGTTATTTATTTTTGCGCTTATAAATGTAATTTAATTGGTTAATTACGTAAACTTGCCTGTTATTACCTATTGAGCGTTCGCTCACCCAGTTGTTCCCCCTTTTTCAGGTAGCTCAAGTGAGGATTCACAAATTGATGGGGACGGGTAGGAGTGATGGCAATAGAGCGAACCAGTTTGAAGCCTGTGGATCTAGTCGTAGTTTTGTGTCTATTTATGTTTTAGAGTGTGTGTTTGAAAGAATTGTAATCCCAGTCAGCAAATGTAATAGTGTTAAGAGGATGTTGTCAAAAGGGTGTTTAAGGAGTTATGTGATTGTAATCTGGATTATGTAAATATTATTAGTGAATGGAGTTGATTTCTGTTTATAGTGGTGTGTGATCTTTTAGCTTTAGCATATCATGTATGTAGATTAACAAATTATTATTACTTGTTTCTACTGTCAATCCCGATATTCTGCGTCGGTACATGACAGTTAGGTGATATTAGAGCCTAGGTTTCTAATATTCCTAATTTTTCTAAGTTCTAGGTTTTTAAGTGATGTCGTAGAACCTACAACCTTGTTATAAGTCTAAGAATCCAACCTATTGAGAATTGGGTAGAGACTTGGGTTGAGTTAATAAACAAATTCCAAACTATTCCTTCTAAATGATCCTAAATAATTTATTCTACGTGTAGGACGTTCTAATGGCGATTGAACGTGCGCAATGGCGAGATATGCAGCGAACAGTTCAAGGACTCACTCGGGCCTTGCAGTAAGTGGCCCAAGGTGGAGCGGCAAATCATGGAGCTGGCGATCTTCACCGAAATTTCCGTGGGATGAATCCCCCGCATTTTGGAGGCTCGACCGACCCCGATGAAGCCGAGCACTGGTTGAAGGAGATGGAGAGGATCTTCGAAGTGATGTAGTGTAGTGACTAGGAGCGTGTTCTTCTAACGACTTTCCAGCTAGAACGTGATGCAAGAACATGGTGGGATGCAGTGAAAGCTACCCTCGGCGATAGACAAGTCTCATGGAAGGAGTTCGAGGAACTCTTCAATGGTAAATATTTTTTCGATAGAATTCAAGAGAAGAAAGCGGCCGAGTTTGCTGCTTTGAAGTAGCGAAATCTATCTATGGCAGAATATGAATCTCAGTTTTCTCGATTGTCTCGTTATGCCACTCACTTGATATCCATGGAGAAGATGAAGGCCAAGCGTTTCCTAAACGGGCTAAAGTTACATTATATTAATCAATTGACGCCAATGGAAATTCAGACATATGCGAAGATGGTAAAGAAAGCTCAAGTTTTGGAAGACACCTTAGAGATGACGGAGAGAATCCGTGGGAAGAATGTTAAGAAGGAGCAACCTACTGGGTCCGGGAACCCTAAACCCGGCAATGGCAAGAAGAGGCGCAATGGAGGGTCTGGTTCGTGGAAGGGCAAGGTCCCGAAGAATGAAGACAAGAAGCATGGTCCGATCATGCCGTTTAAGGGCGTGTGCAAGTTTTGTGACTGTCCAGGTCACATGATGGAAGAGTGCTGGCGCAAGCTGGGCGCCTGTCTGCGTTGTGGTAGTAGGGACCATCGTATTCATGAGTGTCCCCTTTTGTCAGATCAAGCGACTCCGACTAAGCCACAAGGAAACAAGAAGCAGCAGGCAAGCTCCAAGCCCTACAAGAATATGATGCAGGAACCATCGAGGAGGGTTGGCTCGTTGAAGGTACTCTTGTTATTCATGATAAGCCAGCATTCGTTCTCTTTGATACCGGTGCAACTCATTCTTTTGTTTCTCAGAAATTTTCTAAGTCTTTGGCTATGAAGCCGGTCTTGATGAATTCCCTGTTAGAGATTTCAACCCCTATTGGCTCTAGTTCAGCAATTAAGTATTTCTATCCTTCTAGTAAGGTTATGATTAATGAACAGAACTTGCCAGCTGATTTAGTTTGTATATATAGGAAAGATTATGATGTAATTCTAGGAGAAGATTGGTTGGCTAAGCATGAGGCCAATGTTCATTGTAGTTCCAGTTCCGTGTCTTTTTCGAGACACCCGGAACTTTCTTTTATAGGGGTTAGGCACCATAAGTATGTGCCACTTATTTCGGCCCTCCGAGCTAATAAGTTGATGAGGAGAGGATGTCAGGCTTTTCTAGCTTTTGTTTATGCGACCCCTGAGAAGAGGATCAAGATTAAGGATATTCCTGTCGTTCAAGATTTTCCGGATGTCTTTCCTGAGGAATTGCCAGGACTTCCGCCAGAGTGGGAGGTTATCTTTTCTATTGATTTAGTTCCTGGCACGAACCCTATTTCCAAAGCTCCTTATCGTATGTCTTCCGCGGAGCTGAGAGAATTGAAGCAGCAGCTAATGGAATTACTTGAGAGGGGGTTCATTCGTCCATGTACATCCCCGTGGGGAGCCCTAGTTTTGTTTGTCTGGAAGAAGGATGGTTCGATGAGGTTGTGCATTGATTATCGGCAATTGAACCAGCTGACTATCAAGAGCAAGTACCCATTGTCGAGAATTGACGAATTATTTGATCAGATAGCAGGAGCTCAACATTTTTCTAAGATTGATCTCCGATCAGGATATCATCAGTTGCGAATCAAGGATGAAGATATTTATAAGACGGCATTCCGTAGCAGGTATGGGCATTTTGAATTTGTGGTTATGCCTTTTGGACTTACGAATGCACCCGCAGCTTTCATGCAGTTGATGAACAATGTGTTTCGGCCCTATCTTGATCGATGGGTCATGGTGTTTATTGATGACATCTTGATTTATTCCAAGAGCGAGGAGGAGCATGCCGAACATCTGAGGATGGCGTTGTAATTATTGAGAGACCATCAGCTATACGCCAAGTTTAGTAAGTGTGAATTCTGGATGCAAGAGGTATCCTTTTTAGGGCATATTATTACAAAGGAAGGTATTTTTGTTGACCCCTCGAAGGTAGAGGTAGTGAAGAATTGGGATAGGCCTACTGGTGTGACTGAAGTTAGAAGTTTCCTAGGCCTAGCAGGTTATTATCGGAGGTTTATTATGGATTTCTCCAAGATTGCGGTACCTTTAACAAGATTAACCCGCAAGGAGAACAAATTTGATTGGTCCGAGGATTGCAAGAGAAGTTTTCAGACCTTGAAGGAATGTCTAAATACTGCCCCTGTGTTGGCTTTACCATCAGGAGAAGGAGGTTTCGTGGTGTATATGGATGCTTCAGGCATTGGTCTAGGTTGTGTGCTCATGCAGCATGGGAAAGTGATAGCCTATTCTTCTAGGCAGTTGAGGAAGCATGAAGAGAACTATCATGTTCATGATTTGGAACTTGCAACGGTGGTGTTTGCCTTGAAGATATGGAGGCACTACTTGTTTGGAGAGATATTTACGGTGTTCTCAAATCATAAGAGCCTGAAGTATTTGTTTTCTCAGAAGGAACTCAATATAAGGCAGAGGAGATGGCTCGAGTATTTAAAAGACTTTGACTTCTCTATAGAATACCATCCTGGAAAAGGGAATGTAGTAGCAGAAGCATTGAGTCGCAAGCTAATAGCTAAATTGTCGCATCTTATGTTACAAGAATGGAGGCTGTTGGAGCAGTTAGCTAATTTGGATCTCAATGTTGACAAGGATCGGGTTACGATCGCTCAGATTCAACTCAGACCAGAATTGTTAATGGAAATCAAGTCCTTACAAGACAATGACCCAGAGTTGGAAGAGATCAAGGAGAGTTTGAGTAGCAGACCAGATTTCATGGTAGCTGTTGACGGTCGATTGTTGTTTCAAGGAAGGACCTGTGTACCTGATGTAGCAGAAATCAAGAATAAGATTCTCGAAGAAGCTCATAGATCCAGATACACTATTCATCCTAGAGGTACTAAGATGTTCAAGGATTTGAAAAGATCCTTTTGGTGGCCGAATATGAAGAAGGAAATTGCAGAATTCGTGAGTAGATGCTTAGTGTGTCAGCAAGTCAAGGCTGAGCATTTCAGACTTGCAGGAAAACTGAAACCACTTGATATACCCCAATGGAAGTGGGAGAGTATTGGTATGGACTTTATTATGGGTCTACCTAGGACTCGCAGTGGATTTAATGCAATATGGTTTCTTGTTGACATGTTGACTAAGTCTGCTCATTTATTATCCATTAAGTCCAAGTGGACAATTGACGTCTTGGCGGCTTTATATATGAAGGAAGTTGTAAGACTCCATGGTATTCCGGTCAGCATTGTGTCTGATAGAGACCCCAGATTCACTTCACATTTTTGGAAAGGATTGCAAGAATCTTTGGGAACCCGTCTGAATTTCAGTACTACTTTTAATCCACAAACAGACGGACAGACTGAAAGAACCAACCAGATAGTAGAAGATATGCTTAGAGCCTGCATGATTGACTTGGAGGTAGTTGGAGTGATCACTTGGCTTTGATTGAATTCGCCTACAATAATAGTTATCAGTCCAGCATTCAGATGGCTCCGTTTGAAGCTTTGTATGGAAGAAGCTATCGATCTCTATTATGTTGGGAGGAGGCAGGTGAGAAGTAATGGCTGGGACCAGATCTCATTTCTGAATCATCCAAGAATATCCATGTTATTAGAGATCGGTGTTGACACCCGTTTTTTGTCGATAAGTTGAGTCATTTCTCTTACTCCCATTTGTTGATGCCTCGAGTTATCCGTTACTCGCTGGACTATTTTCTGGCACGTTCTGGGCCAATTTTATGGGCAGCCTACCTCCCTGGCTAAGTCTGCTTCAATTCAGGGCTTAATAGGCCTTGATTTTGGTTAGTCAAGCATTTTCATGGATTTCAAGTGTCCAGCGACACGTACGGTTCATACCTGGCCGCTCAACGATGTGCGGTTGTCTATAAACTGTCCATACATTATAAAATATTTTGGTTAATTTTTTGAATTTCCACCGACATGCTTTTGTGCGATCTCATATTAGCCGTTCAAAATGATGGACGGGCTAATTGTAGCCGTTCTTCCCCCAGAGTCCTACGCTTCGTTGTTTTCTCATATAATTACCCAATTAATCTATTTATCACCGACAGGGCTAGAATGGTCGGCCTTTGGCCGCTCTTATTCTTGAACGGTCCAATCCTAGCCGTTCATCTGTGAGAGTCCAACGGCGAGGTTCTCAGTTGGTTTAATGGATCAATGGTTGGATAATTCCTCTATATTTGAGTTTCCACTGAAAGGTATGGACGGTTTAGTGGTAACCACTCAACACGATGAGCGGTCTATCGTAACACCGTTTAACTACTCGCATCCTGAAGAATTAAGAGATTTTCTCTTTCCATTCGTGGATTTATCCCCCAACTTCATCCAGCCATTTCTCCGTGAATATTGAGTCATTTTTGGTGCCATTTCTTTTGGTTGAAAGATAATTCAATTATCTTTAACTTTCCTGTTATTATCTCGACCTGAAAATGGCTAGAAACTCTAATTTCGAGCTAGGACTTTAGGTGCTCTATAAATAGACCCTAAAGCCAAGTTTTGAAAGCGGGGGAGATTTTTAGTCGACGGCGAAGCCCTGCTGAATCTTTGAGCGACCTACGACCAGGGAGGGAGGCCTTCTACATCCACACAGGCCTCCGGTTTAAGGGAGTATCTCATTATTTGTGTCTTTAATTCATTAATCGATCGTTCTCTCTTGTTTGCATGCATCATCTTCTCCACATTTCTTCCATGATTTTCTCATTCTCATGCATCATTCACACATCCTCCTATGTTTTTGACGCCCCCCAGGGGTTTAAAAATCCCCAGGTATCTCCCATTTCATTTAGTCATATTCATTTCTTTCCATTTTAGCATTTGCTACACTCTCTAGTTCTAATTTGGGTTTCCTTTTGTGTTCTACACGTGGTTTTGCAGGTCAGCAACACACTAGCATGAGGCCCATCCTTTCTGGTCGATCGGAAAGGGTGGAGGTTTGAACTTTTAAAGCTTAAGGCGCGGTGGAGTTGGGCGGCTCCATATTGACCGTTCAAAAGGACGTGCGGCACTATTAGAGCCGGTCTTCTTCTTCTTGCGGTCACATACAAGCCGTTCGTCGTCCATTGCACTTCATCCTGCGTTCTACCCTAGCACCGACGAGCGGCCTGTCGAGCAGCCGCGCATCCTTAAGGCGGTTCTTCACGAACCGCGCATCCTACAGTGCTGGTCAAAAGGCGAGTGTCTCCCTCTCTTTCTAAGGTACGGTGTGTTTATCACATTAGGCACCTTGGTGGCGATCACATGTGTTCCTATTCTCTTGTCCCTTGCCAGTCTGCATTTTATTTTCTCTCACATTGACATTAGCCAAAGGGATTTAAAGGGAGTTTCAAGCCGGAATAGAGAAGAAAAAAAAGTAACATCTCCTACCAACAATTTTCTGGCGATCACAGTGGGACACCTAGTGCCCATCGTGTTAGTGGTTTGCTGACCCGTCTGTTTGCATGGTTAGTTCCCCGTTTCTTGAGTTGTTTCAGGTCGCTGGCTGGTTTCCTGATTTTAAGGTTGCTAGCGGTTGTACGGTTCTGACAGAGCCGTTCATCATCTTGAGCGGTGAGGAATCAACCGCTCTTCTCTGCTTACAGTG
Organism: Amorphophallus konjac; assembly: GCA_022559845.1. Taxonomy (NCBI): domain Eukaryota; kingdom Viridiplantae; phylum Streptophyta; class Magnoliopsida; order Alismatales; family Araceae; genus Amorphophallus; species Amorphophallus konjac. The sequence continues at coordinate 160,757,769 of CM040121.1, forward strand.
CTGATTATTCTGCAAGCCTGATGCATTCAGCGATCTACATTTGCCCGTCCAACTCTTCATACGGCTAGATCTCGGCCGCCCATCCTGCTGGCTCAGGTACGTCTCTGTTTTTACAATGTTGGCTTTACTGGCGTTATGCGGTTGATACAGGTCCGTCCGATTTTGAACGGCTGTTGATAGATAGTTCATCGAGGTACGCCCCCATTTTAACATTCTGTGTTTTGTGTTTTTCGTGTTATTACTCCCTGCTGTTGAACGGTCCACTCAAGACCGTCAACCTCCCTGTGCGGTCTAACAGAGACCGTCCTTGTCTTGCTACAGTGACTCATTTTGATTGCCATGCTATATTATCTTCATGATATTTGGTGCTAATCGTCGATCTCCCCCTGCTGTCATTATATGTGTGCATCATTGCTAGTCCTCCTTCTTATTCATATTTGTTCATTGATTGTTAATTTCTAGGCTACTCTTTGCATGCACTCCGGTGCGCATAGGATTCATGCATATTTATCATCTGTAGTTGCATTCCTACCGAGGTAGGGGTTTCCTCTCGTCTCCATACTCCTTGGAGCTGACTAGGGGACCTTACCGAGGACCTCCGTAAGTCCCCGTGAGCTGTGGATTCTCACATGAACGCCGGGCATGTTGTACCACACCATCCCTCAGTCTAGGGTTCTGCATCCACGAGAGAGAGAGTCCCTTAGATTCACCCAGTTTTACATTCTTACCCTAGTTAGGTACCTTGTGGTTGAGTGAATTCACATTTTAATTAATCCACTGAGGTCCTAAAGAGGAACTTATAAAATCTTCGTGCATCATTTATAACCTGGTTGTTTAATGGGTTGATTCTTCCATCATCTCTCCCCTCCATTGTGTGTTGCAGTATCATCATCCACCTCATTTTGTCAGATTAGGCTCATTTGGTCTAGTTCATCTTTGTGTGGCTCCATTTAGTTGCATTTGTCCTAGGCTCGTTTCTATCCTTGTATTCCTTTGAAATTCTTGACTATATAAAGTCTCCACCCTCTTTATGGAGCATTTCCCCCCCGTATCCCATTCCTATTCTTCTCTACCTTCTTATCCCCGCGTGGATTCCTCTTCCCATGCGGGCCCATCTCCTTATACCTCCACTGGACCCTATCCGTTTAACTGGCCTTCTTGTCCCGCCCATGCTGCTGCTAGCCCAATCAATTCTCGTCCCCACATACATAATCCTTCCAGGCCCATGCATTCCTACATTCCCGGAAGGGGCTTGTCTTCACCTCAGGCTGGATCCCCTTATTTGGCCCATCAACATTATCCTGGTTTAAATTCATCCTCTCTTGCTCAGGCTGGCCCATATCCTTCTCGGACTCTTCCTACCGAGGATATGATCGCTCAAGCCCAACGTCAGCTTGATGAATTGCAACGTCGAATTAATCCCCAAACTTCTTTGGATATCGCATTTGCATTCCAGGGTCTTCAACTCTCACCACGTTCACAGATTCCCGCATATCGTCGCTATGGTGGGATTGTTGACCCCTACGTCTATTTGAAGGATTTCTTATATGAGTCGGCCCAGTTCCAGCACGATCTACACTTGATGGCCTATTGGTTTGGTCTATCTTTAGAGGGCTCGGCCAAGGATTGGTTCTTCACGTTATCGCAAGAGTAGATGATGAATTTTCAAGTTATACAAGAAAAATTCGTTCAGTAGTACCGAGACCAGGTTGGGCCTAGATATTCTATGGTGGATTTGGCCCAAGAGAAGATGAAGCCCGACGAGGAATTCTCCACGTTCGCTGACCGCTGGCGTCGTCTAGCCGCGCAAGTTCCAGGGCATATTCCGGAGGGCGAACAAATCAAGATAGTTATTTCTAATGCAACGCCTAAATTTAGATGCGTCTTAGCCCTGAATGATATCACTTCCTGGCAACAACTCTACAGCCGAGCCCGCTTCATTAGCCAAGAACTCCTAGTTTCCCTTGACCACGAGTCTTCTTCACCTTCGCCTTCCACATACCCCTTCCCTTCACCATCCCCCAAAAGTCAGCCCTCCACCAAATATCCCTCCATGAGTCCGCCGTCCGCTCCCACTTATCCATATGCCTTCCCATGTCACCCCACTACATCTTCCTCCACGAGTCAGCCCTCTGCTATTTTATTTCCCCACACCTCTCCACTCCCGGTCAAGGAAACATCGCACCCTGAGCGGGTGGATGCCGTCCATTATATTCCCACTCCCTCCACGCCTCCACATCATTCTAGTCATCCGCCTTCACCTATGCAATTCCCCTTGCCTACACAACCTCCGCTACCATCCCCACTACCTTCTCATACCCCTCGGCACCTACCTTGCCCAAAGCGGGCTCCTCGCTCTCCGTTGTCGGAATCTCTTATAGATGTTTTCAGGGCTTTGATGGCGACCCATGCGTTGAAACTCCCTCTGGTTATGCCTTGCCAACCTGCAGTCGAGAATTTGCTCCATTTCTGTGAGTTTCATCGTCAATAGGGGCATTTGATTAAGGACTGCCCCGAGTTCTGGGAACTTGTTTACAGCTTGGAAGACAAGAAGATGATTGAATGGGATGTCATGCGCCAAGTTATTATGTATCTTCGCAAACAGCAGTAGCAGCAGCAAGCGCCGCCCAGGCAGCCGTCTCTGACTCAAGACCAGGGGCATCCCTGTGATTCTTCAGTTGATAAAGCACCTGCTCTGTTATTTATCCCCTCACCTACCCCCTCACCTTTACCGTCTCCTACTCAACCTCCACGGCTTCCACAAACCCAAGCCTCTGCTCAGGCCAGTACAAACTCTTCTCCTTCCCCCTCCATTTCCACCACCGCTTCTATTCCCAACGCCGCTCGACGTGTTGTACCGACATGTCGGAGATGGGCGCCACGACCTGCCACCTCTTCTGCCTCGCCACCACCTTCTCCACCCCTGTTTTCGCTGCCTCCATTGGCCACATCTCCATCATCACCTTCTCCATTATCCCCATTGCCGTCACCACCACCGTCTGTTGAGTACGGACTGACTAGATCTAGAGGGGGGGTGAATAGATCTTGTCCCCCTTTTTCGATTTATCAAACAAAGACTAATTGGATCACGAGAAATCAATGAAGTATAGAACTAACGCTGATAGCAAGAATGACAGTAAACACACAAAGAGACACACACACAACAAGCAAACCACAAGACAAAACTTTTTAGGTGGTTCAGTCCCTTCCCGAGACTTACGTCCACCCCTTGCTCAATTTGAGCAAGGCTTCACTATATGACAATTTCTGATCTCACACAAACACCGCTGTCACACAGCTTGTTCCTGCTGACACACAGCTTGAATCCGCTGCCTCACAGCTTGACACTAGTTGTAAAGATGAATAGAAAAGATGTAACAAGCTGAACATGGACTTTTGTAGCAGAGTAATTAAAGAGTTCAGCTTGGGACTCAATCACATAGGTAACAAGGCAAGACTCCCTGTAGGACTTCCAGTAGGATGTCTTCAGCTGCCTTGCTACTGGAGCTTGCAACGCCTTGAGCCAGATCTTCCTTCTGCAGCACCGACGAACACTTCTATCTTCTGCAGCTTTTTGATTGCGGGAGAGCCACTCTTCCTTTTCTGGTTAGAGAAACTTCTGATGCTGATCTTCCTTAGCTTCTTCTCTATATTCCCATATTCAGTTCTCTATGCATCGTGTAGCCTCTCTTTTCTTTTTGCACCAGTTCATATCAAGCCCGAAGCTGTTTCCCGCGCTTAGTGCAAAACCTGTTCGGTTACTCGCTAAAAAATAGGGAGAAGATTAAAGATAATCCTAAAAAGATTTGATCGGTTCTTAGCAAGATTCTCTCCTTGAATCCCGTGCGGAATCTTATCCTCTGAACAGCCCAACAACCTGCAACAACAACCTGCAGGTTTCAAGGAACCGAAACTGAATTCAGTTGGATTTCGGTTCTGGACGCTGAACCACTTGTGGTCGACAACGACCCTGTCTCTGGTCGACAATGAGCAGTGTCCAGACGGCTGGTTCTTCAGGCTGATGCTTGTATCGCTCATTGTTGACAATAGCCCTATCGCTGGTCGACAAGGGGCAATGTCCAGATGACTGGCAGTTCCGTCTGATGCTCTGTCTGTTCCGTGGTCGACAACGAGCAGGGCTCTGGTCGACAACCAGAGCGCGTATAGAGGAAAAATGACTTGAGCTGTGTTTGGTTTGATTCGTTGGTCGACAATGACTACTTCTCTGGTCGACAAGCAACCTTTGACAACTTCCTCTGATCTGTTGACTTCATTAGTACTTCAGTATACCTGAAATTACTTGAACTATCAGATTTGCATTGAATTAGTTAAACACATCTTTTGTCATCATCAAATTGTCATGAGTCCATTACTTTATATTGAAGGAGCAATTAAACATATCCTTTGTCATCATCAAAACTAAAGGGATGCACAACATTCTCCCCCTTTTTGATGATGACAACCATGAGTCATTGTGACAATTAGGAGATTATTTCAACCAGAAAATGCATTTGATATGCCTTTCAAAAGTATCATAACATGAATTACATGAATGACTCAAAAAACAAAGGCAAAGACTTGACATCTAGACACACCTAGACACACAATGACACACAAAGACTCTATCTCCCCCTTTGTCAACAGCAAAAAGAGGAGTATCCAGACATTCACTCCGAGGAGGACGAAGAAGTCTCGGGCTTCACGTTCTCTACCATCCGATCCAGCTTGTCAACTATGTGTGCATAAGAAAGCCTTAGCTTCTGGATCTCGGAGATAGTAGCATGGTGATTCTGTTTAATCTACTGGTTTGTGAACTCAATGCGTGTACCCATCTCTGCTGACACTTCAGCTAATGTGGCAACCAGTCTGTTAAACCGAGAGCTAGCATGTTCTGAGTGTTCCTGTTGCTTGATGAACCTGGTCTCCATCTGCTGCTCTAGTCTTTGGACTTTCAGCTCCAAGCGCCCGGTTGCAGCATTCATACTTTCTTGAAAGGATTGGAATTGAGATGTGAGTGAGGTCAGCTGAGATGCTATCTGGAGAAGCACTCCGTGAGACTCAGTGTTGGAGGTGGAAGGAGGTGGTGGAGCAGAAGTAGACGGAGGTGGAACAGACGTAGATGGAACATGAGTGGCTGCAGTGCCTGGTTGCCATGGCACAATAGCGAGTGAAGGTGAAGGATGGGTAGCAGTGGTGGTAAAAGTGGGAGTGTGAGTGGGAATCACCACAGGTGGAGGGGTTGTAGCAGGGCTAACATGAATTGGTGTCTGTGGTGGAGAGGAGGGAGGCAACGGTGCTTTGGATTTACCCTTGGATGGTAGGGTGCGCTGGACTTGATCTCTGACCTTCTTATAGCCCAAAAATGTGGTCACGTAATGGAATGAGTATACGTGCCGTTTGGGAATGACAACGCGCGGAGCGGGAGGAATGGGTATAGTTGCTGCTTCCATAATGGCAGTAATGTGGGCAGCATAAGGAAGAGAGTTCAGGGGATAATGCAAGAGGGTTTTGAAAGTGTTCTGCATGAGCTTGGGAAGGCAGATGGGTTGGCGTGTGATGAGGCCATGGAGAAGAAATAGGTGAAGTCGACTTACATGTTCCCTGGCGCCTCCTCTTGGTTGGATTATAGTGGTAAGAAGGTGATGGAGCAATCAATGAAGAGGAGGGAAAGTGTTGGCATTGAGGGATTTTGGAAGGACCTCAGGGACTGGTTGGCCAGTGACCACGACATATGCAGCTTTGAAATCAAAATCCTCAGGATTGAAGACCGTACCATGCCTGGAAATATTCAGCGCCTTGTGGAGGAGCTTGAAGTCGAGGCTGACGACGACTCCCTGAACTACTGTATAGACCTTGTCATCCACGACTTGCAGATTGTGGTAGAACTCTTGCACAAGCTGTGGGGAATACATAGTATGTGCAGAGACAAACTCTATCCAGCCTTGGGCGTCCAAAACTTCCAGCAGCTCTGGGAACATCTCCACCAGCTTCTGATCTGAGAAATCTACTATTCTCGGTGGCAGGATGGTCCGTGGCTTCAGTGATCCAGAGACTGGATGGACGATGGGCATATCTAAAGTTGCTGGTTTATCCGTTGTCGACCGCCGAGTGGTCGATGGCTGACCCTGCGTGGCCTTCTGCTTGGAGTGCTTGGACGGCGGCGACGCTTCGGCAGGAACCTGATCCCTTGCTCACTTGGACGACCTCTCAGCACGTGACGGATTCATGGTGGAAGGTAGCGAGAGAGTGTGTTGAGGCGAGAGAGAGGGATGCACAAGGGGTCGAAAGGGGACTGGAGATGGAGGACGACCGTGAAGGGTGAAAACGGCGAGGGTGAGAAGAGTAGGGACCCAGTCGGTTCAATTTATAGGGCAGGATATTAGTGAATGAGATCTGGGTCATAGATTCTAGGGTAGTGGAACCAGCGCAATGCTGAAAACGAAGGGCCAGGATTAAATCAGCCGAATTAAATTTGGGGGATTTATTGAAGTGTACATCCGTTCCTTAATGAAGCATTTATGTAACCTCTCCACCCTTATGCAAAGACCACCTTGTAAACTAGTAGAGTGGGCTTAGTGATTCACTTGAATTTGAAAGTATTGCACCAATAAGCTTACGCCCCATATCTAATTTCCTCCACATGACCTCTTAAACTTATAATAGATTTCATGAGATGATTTTAATAGCTGTGCTTGCTGAACAGTGTTTTCAACTTTTCTTTGCATGCCATACCTTTGGTCAACCATTTTCCTCTGCCTTTTAGATAATTTTGAGTGTTTCCTTTTGGAATCATTTTGAAAGCTGTGGTCAGGTTTATCACATGCTTTTCTACACGAGGAGACACGCTTTTTACATGCCAGAAACCTCGGCTACTTAGCATGCCTAACCATTCCACTTTTAACTGGGACACACCTTTGATCCGTGAGGATATACGTTTATCAGACGCCAATATCCCCAGTTACTCAGTATGCCCAGTTTCAATAATTTTTGATAGTAGCAGAGATAGATTGATTCTTCATGACACACATGCCTCTCACTTATTTTTCATCCATTTTTTCTTAAGATGGGAGGCAGTAGTTTCTCAGAATCCAATCCATTGCTCTACCATGAAGACAGAGTTATGGCGTATTCCACGTGCATTCATGCTATATTTTTGGATTTATATTAACTGTTCAGAACGGGCACAGGTAGAGAAACCGACTTACTACTAACAATCACAAGTCTCCAAAATCATGTGACAGAATCATAGTTATGGTTTGAATTTATTGAAGTAGTACAGTCCAAATCCTCATTACTACACTCAACCTCTACTCTTATTGAATACATTGGTGATTTTATAGGAAGATATGGTTAGGTTATTCAATGTTTTATCAAGGAATGAGTTTACACTTTTTCTCCCCCTCAATTTGATAATCCATGCTGAATTAAGAAGTAATGTTGGCCAGGATGAGATAGAAAGACACAGGGAATGGGAAGTATGGATGATGGTGAATGAGTGAAGATGAATCTGAGCTCAAACAGTTTAAACAATCCAGAAGATTTCCTACCAGAACTAGTGTTAACCAGGAACCTGTTTAAAGTGGACATTTGCTTCCTTACAGATCCATTGTCGACCATGGAGCTGTCTCTGGTCGACATCTGCGCAGTCACAGACCCTGCCTGATGTTGACATCTGCTTTCTTATAAATCTATTGTCGACTATGGGACTGTCTATTGTCGACATCTGCGTAGTCACAGAACCAAACAGTTTCCTGCCTTGATGCCTTAGTCGACCAGTGCCCTGTCTTGGGTCGACCACCAGAGCTAACCAGTAGCATTGCCAGGAATTTGCAGAAAGTTGCTTGAGTAACAGCCGACACCAGAGCTTCCAAACACAATCAGTACCAGAGATCTAACTGACATATCTAATTACAGAAATGACAGAAAGCTATACAGAGAACACATGAATATGAGCATTTCAAGAATTTTCAGGAGATATTCTAGATATCCCCAACTCCCTTCTTAGAGTTGAAAATCTGTCATTGTTAAGGGGTTTAGTGAAAATATCTGCCAATTGTTTTTCAGTTTCTACAAATTGAAGCATGAAATTTCCTTTGGATACCTCATCTCTCAGAAAATGATGACGGATCTCAATGTGTTTTGTCCTAGAATGTTGAATGGGGGTTTTTAGACAAGTTAATAGCACTAGTGTTGTCACATAAAATGGGTGCACAACCAAGATCTACATTGTAGTCTTGGAGTTGATGTTTTATCCAAAGAACTTGTGTACCACAACTCCCTACTGCGACATACTCAGCCTCAGCAGTGGAGAGTGCTACAGAATGTTACTTTTTAGAAGCCCATGAAATTAAACATCCACCTAAGAATTGACAATATCCACTAGTACTCTTCCTATCAATTTTGCAACCAGCATAATCAGCATCCGAATATGAGATCAGATCTAGTTTGCAATATGTAGGATACCACAAACCCAATTCTTGGTTGCCGGCAAGATATCGAAAGATACGCTTGACAGCTCCTAAATGTGATTCCCTAGGACTAGACTGATATCTAGCACACATGCATACACTGAACTGAATATCTGGCCTTGATGCAGTTAAGTATAGTAGGGATCCGATCATACCTCTGTATTTCTTGGCATCTACCATGTTACCTTTTATATCTGCTTCCAAGGTTGCACTTGTACCCATGGGTGACTCGATTGGCTTGCAGCTTTCCATGCCAAATTTCTTCAACATTTCTTTTATGTACTTGGATTGATTTATGAAATATCCTTCTCTACATTGTGAGATCTGCAATCCAAGAAAGAATTGTAAATCACCCATTAGACTCATTTCAAACTCATTGGTCATTAAATTTGCAAATTCAGTACACAAGGAGGTTTCAGTAGATCCAAACACAATATCATCCACATAGATTTGTACAATCAGTATATTCTTACCTTGGGTCTTGGAAAATAATGTTTGATCAATTTTACCTCTTGTGTATCCCTTTTTAGTGAGGAAGGAACTCAACCTTTCGTACCAAGCCCGAGGAGCCTGCTTTAATCCATACAAAGCTTTATGTAATTTGAAAACATGATTAGTAAGTTCATCATTTTCAAAACCAGGGGGTTGTTCCACATAGACCTCTTCTTTTATAATGCCATTTAGAAAAGCACTTTTTACATCCATTTGTTGTAATTTGATTCTATGAGATGCTGCAAAGGCTAACAATATCCTGATGGCTTCTAATCTAGCAACTGGAGCATATGATTCTTCAAAATCAACCCCAAATTCCTGGTTGTACCCTTTAGCCACCAGTCGAGCCTTGTTTCTCATTACAACCCCTTCTTCATTCAACTTGTTTTTATATACCCATTTGGTTCCAATTACAGGATGAGATGAAGGTCTAGGGACAAGTCTCCACACCAGATTTCTTTCAAACTGATTTAGTTCTTCATGCATAGCATTTATCCATGATTCATCTTTTAAGGCTTCCTCTACAGATTTGGGCTCTATTTGGGACACAAGAGCAAGTTGATCCAGTTCATTAATGGCCTTAATCTGAGATCTAGTCTTCCTAGGATCATGTATTCCACCAATAATGTTATCTAAGGGATGATCTCTAAGAAGTCTCAAGTTTTCAAGATTGTTACCTGAGATGATCTCTCCTTCGATCTGATCATTGGAATTACCTTCGTTTCTTAATTTCTTGATTCTGTGCTTCTTCATTCTCCATCGGTTCTTCTTTATCTTTCAGAAATTCTCCATCTTCTTCTTCCTTGCTGACCTGTTCATTTTTAATAAGATCATTAACTTCATCAAATGAGATATGAGGGGATTCTTCAACAATTTGATCTTTGGTGTTAAAAACCCGATAGGCTCTTGATCGGTCAGAATAGCCCAAGAATATTCCTGAGTCACTCTTTGGTTCAAATTTGTCCAAGACTCTCTTATCATTGTTATGAATGAAACATCTTGCACCAAAGATTCTAAGATGAGCTAGAGATGGTTTCTTACCTTTGAGCATTTCATATGGAGTTTTTGCACTAGATGGTCTTACCATTGTCCGGTTTACAATGTAGCATGCTGTGTTGACTGCCTCAGCCCAAAACTTCCTTGGAAGATTAGCTTCAACCAACATGGTTCTAGCCATCTCGACAAGAGTGCGGCTCCTTCTCTCTACAACTCCATTTTGCTCCGGTGTCCTTGGTGAGGAGAATCTGTGGGTTATGCCCTTGTTTCTGCAGAATACATCAAAATCAGAATTTTCAAACTCCCCCCCATGGTCAGATATGATTGTACACACTTTGGACTTACCATCCTGCTTCATTCTTTTGTAAAATTCCTGAAATTCATGAAAAGCATCACTTTTATGTGATAAGAACATTACCCATGTAAATCTGAAAAAATCATCCACTAGAACATAACCATATTTCTTACCACTAAGACTGGCAATTCTTGTTGGGCCAAAAAGGTCCATGTGTACAAGTTCTAGGGGTCTAGATGACTGACTTTCAGTTCTACCTTTGAATGATTTTCTTGTTTGCTTTCCTTGGGTGCATGCTTTACATACTTTGACATTTTGAGCAAACGAAATTTCAGGCAAACCAAGAACCATTTTATTTTTCACAAGTTTGTGCAGCACCCTATAGCTAACATGCCCTAGCCTTCGGTGCCACAACCAGGTCAAGTCCTCCTTCTTGGCGGTTAGGCACAAGTTGGAGTGGGCTGGATCATCCAAGTCTATCATGTAGACATTGTTCACTCTCTCACCCATAAACTTGACTGCATCTGAATTTGGTTCAATAATCTTGCAGGTCTTGGAGTCAAATACTACTTTATGGCCTTTGTCGCATAGTTGACTGATGCTCAATAAATTATGTTCCAGTCCATCCACCAGCAAAACATTGTCAATACAGTTTGAAGGTTTCTTACCTATCTTACCTCTTCCGATAATCTTGCCTTTGTTATTTCCTCCAAACGTCACATAACCTCCATCTTTTGAGCTTAGCTGGGAGAACTTGGTCTTGTCTCCTGTCATGTGTCTTGAGCAACCACTATCTAAGTACCACTTGTTGTGCATGGCTGCCAGACATTCCTGCATCACGAATTACACAGAAACTTTTGGACCCCAATGGTACCCGGGTCCCAGATAGCTTGTGAAATCATGAAACTGCTGTAACAACATCTTGGGAACCCAAATTTTGTTAGAACAGTTTGTCTTTTCGTTTCTTAACTTGTTCAGGTTGTGTTCCTTTTGATTTAATGTTCCTCTATTTTGAGTCCATTTTCTTAAATTCCAATTTCCATTCTGTTTCAGCTGAGAGAAGTTGTGAGTTCTGTTTGTGTGTCTGGTCGACATCTGGTATGTCTGTGGTCGACCAGGGTTTCTCCAGAAGCCAGCACCTGTTCTGGCAGATCCTCTGGTCGACATAGGAGTAGTCTGTTGTCGACCAGCCTGTTTCCAGACACCTTGTTTTACAGGTTTGGATTTATTAACATGATTTAATGCTCTGTTTGTCTGGTTACTTCTGTGAATTTGACCTTCTCGTCTGATATGGCTGTTGTTTTTAAGCTGATGTAGATTGACCATTTTCCCTTTAGAGTTCCTCTCTTCCAAGGTGACATTAGTCTGTTTAGAGGAACTTTCAGCTATGTCCTTTTGTTTGTTTTGATATAGGTTTATCAAGGGGCCTTTTCCTTTTGTGTCAGCTTTTTCATTTAATGTTTTTAGTTGGAATTCCTTTTTAACTGTTGGGTTGTATCCTAACCCCTCTTTCTGAAAATTTACTTTTATTCCCAACACAGCGTTCAAGTTTTCTTCACCCTTAGTCATTTTTTCCAATGTTTCCTGTTTGTTTTTCAGTTCACTTTGGATTCTTTCTATTTCTTTCAGAAGTTGACTGTTTTCTTCCTTGAGTGAGTTGTTTCTTTCTTGAGTTAGCATAGTTTCCTGTTCATATTCTTGAGTCTTTAGTTTTAACTCATCAATTGTGTTTTTTAGTATCTCATTTTCTTCTAATAGCTCTTTGACATTTTCTTCATCTGTCTTGTGTTGATTCAGCTTATTTTGCAAGGTGGTGATTTCCAATTCTAGTTTAGTTCTGTTAGCAATTAAGTTGCTGTCATTATTGAGCTGATTGACTTTCTTCTTCAACCTTTTGTTTTCCTTTCTTGTTGTTTCATATGTATCAAGTAAGTCTGAATAGGCTTCTTCCCAATCTGAGCTAGAAAAGTCTTGAAACTGGGAGGTCACCTCAAGATCGTTGCTGTCTCCTTCGGCCATTAAACATGTGTTTCCTTCTTCTTCTTCGGAGGTTGTTTCCTCTTCGCTGCTTTCCTCCTCCTCGCTCCATGTACTTATCATTGCCTTTGGTCTCTTGCCTTTCCACTTGAAGCTTGATTTCTTAGGAGCCTCTGGGCATTCAGCCTTCATGTGTCCTGGTTTCCTGCAGTTGTAGCAAACAAGCTTGTTAGATGAAGCTTTGTTTTTGTCAAACTTAAACTGGGATGATTTCCTTACCGTGCCCTTAGGATTTTTAAATCCCTTACCTTCCTTCCGCAAGAACCTTCTGAACTTTCTTGTTAGCATGGCTAGCTCGCCAGTTTCCTCACCTGTGCTAGATGAGTTATCAGTGTCAGATAATTCAGAGGTGCCTATTTTAGTCTTCAGGGCGAGCTGCTTCTTTTTCTTGCCCTCATCTTCGTTTCTCTTTAGGTTGACCTCATATGCCATTAGGGAACCTACCAGTTCATCCACAGTCATAGTTGTGAGGTCTTTTGAGTCCTCAATTACTGTGGCCTTGGTATGCCACATAGGAGTGAGGGACCTTAAGATTTTCCTCACAAGCTCCTGCTCTTTGTAGGTCTTCCCTAGACTCTTTAAGCTATTTGTTAGTTGTACTAGTCTGGCATACATCTCAGAAATGTTTTCATCAGTTTTCATTCTAAACATTTCATATTCTGAGACTAGCATATTTGCTTTGGACTCTCTTACCTCTGAAGTACCTTCATAGATGACCTTGAGTCGATCCCACATCTCCTTGGCTGTTGCACATTGTGAGACTCTTGAGAACTCCGTGGGGTGAAGCGCACATTGCATCACGTTCATTGCTCCCCAGTTGATGGTTGATTTTCTGACCTGTTCTCTGGTCCAGGTATCCTCGTCGTCGGGCAGATCATAGGGTCGGTGGCTTACCACTCTCCACATCTCATGATCTTGTGCTCTCAAGAACACCTGCATACGATTTTTCCAGTATGAATAATCATTTCCATCAAAATATGGTGGTCTAGTTACTGAGTGTCCCTCAGCCATTAGACTTCTAGAGTTCAGTCCGCCAGCTTTCTCCTGGTTGTTAGACCACATTTTTGGAGAACCTGCTCTGATACCACGTGTTGAGTACGGACTGACTAGATCTAGAGGGGGGGTGAATAGATCTTGTCCCCCTTTTTCGATTTATCAAACAAAGACTAATTGGATCACGAGAAATAAATGAAGTATAGAACTAACGCTGATAGCAAGAATGACAGTAAACACACAAAGAGACACACACACAACAAGCAAACCACAAGACAATACTTTTTAGGTGGTTCAGTCCCTTCCCGAGACTTACGTCCACCCCTTGCTCAATTTGAGCAAGGCTTCACTCTATGAGAATTTCTGATCTCACACAAACACCGCTGTCACACAGCTTGTTCCTGCTGATACACAGCTTGAATCCGCTGCCTCACAGCTTGACACTAGTTGTAAAGATGAATAGAAAAGATGTAACAAGCTGAACATGGACTTTTGTAGCAGAGTAATTAAAGAGTTCAGCTTGGGACTCAATCACATAGGTAACAAGGCAAGACTCCCTGTAGGACTTCCAGCAGGATGTCTTCAGCTGCCTTGCTGCTGGAGCTTGCAACGCCTTGAGCCAGATCTTCCTTCTGTAGCACCGACGAACACTTCTGTCTTCTGTAGCTTTTTGATTGCGGGAGAGCCACTCTTCCTTTTCTGGTTAGAGAAACTTCTGATGCTGATCTTCCTTAGCTTCTTCTCTATATTCCCATATTTAGTTCTCTATGCATCGTGTAGCCTCTCTTTTCTTTTTGCACCAGTTCATATCAAGCCCGAAGTTGTTTCCCGCGCTTAGTGCAAAACCTGTTCGGTTACTCGCTAAAAAATAGGGAGAAGATTAAAGATAATCCTAAAAAGATTTGACCGGTTCTTAGCAAGATTCTCTCCTTGAATCCCGTGTGGAATCTTATCCTCTGAACAGCCCAACAACCTGCAACAACAACCTGCAGGTTTCAAGGAACCGAAACTAAATTCGGCTGGATTTCGGTTCTGGACGCTGAACCGCTTGTGGTCGACAACGACCCTGTCTCTGGTCGATAATGAGCAGTGTCCAGACGGCTGGTTCTTCAGGCTGATGCTTGTATCGCTCATTATTGACAATAGCCCTGTCGCTGGTCGACAAGGGGCAATGTCCAGATGACTGGCAGTTCCGTCTGATGCTCTGTCTGTTCCGTGGTCGACAACGAGCAGGGCTCTGGTCGACAACCAGAGCGCGTATAGAGGAAAAATGACTTGAGCTGTGTTTGGTTTGATTCGTTGGTCGACAATGACTACTTCTCTGGTCGACAAGCAACCTTTGACAACTTCCTCTGATCTGTTGACTTCATTAGTACTTCAGTATACCTGAAATTACTTGAACTATCAGATTTGCATTGAATTAGTTAAACACATCTTTTGTCATCATCAAATTGTCATGAGTCCATTACTTTATATTGAAGGAGAAATTAAACATATCCTTTGTCATCATCAAAACTAAAGGGATGCACAACACCGTCTTCATCACCTCCTCTCACAACGATCCCTGTTCCGTCACCTTCACAACCATCACCGCTACCGATGCCGCTCCCTTCACCATCATCGTCCGAGCCTGAGCAAGCTACCCCTACGCCCACACCCCCGCCATTGCCTTCATCTCCACCCACGCCACCATCTTCACCTTTGCGTTCTCCTACACCTCCACCCTCCAAACCTTTACCCCCACCAGAGCCCATCATCACTGTTATCACTCCGCCGCTCGCATTGCTTTCACCCACACCTGCCAAGCCTTCTCCACCCCTCTCTCCACCTATCTCTACCCACGGAGCGGGTGCATGCTACCTTTGGTGCCCCTCGGGTCTAGTCCCCAGGGAGATAAAGAGCCGAGCCAGGCTCTGATTATGCATTACAAGCTTCAAGATTTCATTTGCCGCATGCCGGTCCGAGTCTTGGTCCTTGGCTATTCTAGGGATAATGAGCCTGCACTTGCTATGAAGACGATTGCTAAGAAGAGTTCCTTAGCACTGGTACCGATTTCTTCAAAAGCGAGGCCAATGGCAATCTCTTTGCTTGCTGGAGGATTCACTATTGATGTTGTTATCACCTCTCGCCTGATTGCTATTCAGTTCACTGGCCCAGAAGAGTTTTCCACCCGGATGGTGCTAACCCACACGGTCGCCAAAGGTTTAATGAATTCAGCATTCAAGGGGCAATTGGCCATGTCTTCGAGATTGGCCAGGGCCATTCTACATTTTCTGTCTCATCTCCCTCGGCTTATTGGTGAGGCGGCCACGTCAACGCCACGCATCGCCCTCCCTCAGTTCCGTCCTGCGCTTCTAGTGAGGGAGTTATGCTTCATGCCCGACTGCCGAGTGAAGATGCCAAAGCTCCATGTTCTAGTGTCGAATGACAAAACTCCACTGCTTCCTGATGTTCATCCCAAGGAGTTGACTGTTCTGGAATGTCTTTCTATGGTTGGCACCGCACAGCTAGGGGCAACCGTCCCAATGAGGCTTCATGTTCAGGACCGGGCCAGGCCATCTATCAGATGGGCTCGTTATTTAAGAAGACATTATAGATCAAGAAGGTGGAAGGTCCAAGTCCGCACCAGGCGGGTTCGGGTTCAAAAAGGTTCTGCTAAGAAGAGGCGGCGGCGTAAGTTTAAGGGCCGTCGATTGTGCACTCAGGGGTCTACTTCTTCCTCCTTCTCTTCCTTTCGTTCATCCTTTCTTCTACTCAGCTCCCACCCCTGGGTGGTGTACCTCCCTTCCTCTAATCCAGTTTCTATGATCTTCTCCTCTCTTTTCGGGTCTGCAAACCCCCATTCTTCTTTCTCTACTCATCCGGAGTCTCCAGATCCTCGTTCCCTCATGATTTTAGGCCTCGGCCTATGTCATCCTTTCATCCCACTTTCGGGACTTCTTCTGATCCTTCTCTTCTGGTATCCCCGGGCTTTACTTCTGATCCTTCCCCGACCATGTCGGGTGATTACCCTTTTCTTTCCCCGACCCTGTCGGGTGGTTCTCACTCTTCTTCCCCGACCCTGTCGGGTGTCTGTCATTTTCTTTCCCCGACCTTGTCGGGTGATTCTCACTCTCCTTCCCTGACCCTGTCGGGTGAGTCTAATTCATTTTCTCCGACCACGTCGGATAATCACTCCTCTTCCCCCTTATCTTTGCCACAATCTTTTTATGGTTCATCTATTCTTTCTGTCCCACCCTTTCAGGGTCATCACCCTTTTTCTTGCTATTTTTGAGGCTTTAGTCCGCCTTGATCTCAGTTAATCTCTGTTTATTCTGTATATGGTTCCTTGTTATCAGGGCCTCTGTGCCTTAATGAGGGAGTTCTAGCCCTCGTCTCTCTTCCTTTTTATCCTTTTTTATCCAGTTTGATGTCTGCCGCTCCTCCATATCAAGGAATCTCTACACTTTTCTATCCTCTCCATTTTGTCATAGCAAGCAAGGAACATAAAGCTCGTGCTGATCAAAGCTCGTTGATCATGTTCGCTTCGGGATGCTACTTCCACGCCATGGATTTACAAAGGTATCGTTATTTTATGCAACAAACGTGCTTTCATTCCCATTGTTTCGATTGTTTCGGCACATGCTTATAAGGTTGATTCCTTAACATGATTGAGTGGCTTTCGAAGCTTTTGTTTAAATTAAATTTTAAATTTGTGTCAAATAAGAAGTTAGCTTCTGCAGCATCTTAGGCTCGTGATAGCTCCGCACTGGGAGTCTAGTTCTTTTCCCGATTGTTGAGGGTGACCTTTGAATATGGGTTTTCCACACACTGTACGGCAAGCCATAGCCGATCTCTCTAATGCAACATCGTTGCTGCTTTGGCCATACTTTGGGTTTACACAAAGGCCTTTTCTCTTCTCTGCTCGGCCAAGTGTAGGGGCAAGAGATTGATTGTAGCTCCCCCGATAAATACCTTTGCGTAAATTCAAAACTTCTTCTTAAAAAAAAGCATACATGAAGGTTTTAGCATATATGAAGGCCTTACATAAAGAACCCAACCTCACAAGGACTATAATGAAAATATACAAGCCAACCCTACTTTATAACATAAAGAATCATGAGGGCTTTGTGTAAAGAGCCAAAACCTTAGGGGGGCTAGCATATAAAATTACAAATCCTCATCTTATGTATATGTAACGTACTCTTCTTAATAGAATTCTAGGTTTTGTTTAAAGAATTAAATTATAGGAGGACTAGAATACAAATATGCATTCCAACTTTATGCACATGGGTAAAGAATCTTACTTGGGAGGTCTTGTACAAAGAAATAAACCATGAAAGGGTTATTATATAAATGTACAAAACACCTTTAAACACATGGGCCATGGGGAGTACGTAGTGGATTCCTTCCCACCACCAAAGGAATTGACGCCCCTAACTAGGACGTCAATTTCCAAATTGAAGACCCCTTGCATGGACGTCATTTACATAATTGAAGACATGCATGAAGGCATCAATTTGAATAGGATAAAATATTAATATTTATATATGTATGTCACGTGAGTGGGGCAGAAGTGTCTAACAAATGACGCCCTCTTGGAGGGCGTCATTCTCATTAATAATGCCACAATAATGCTACCCAAATAAATGACGCCCTCATGCAAGGCGTCATTTATTAAATAAACGACCCTTTACTCGGGCATCATTTAAACACGTGATTCTAGAAGATTGAGACACGAGCAACCCATTCGAGCTGGCAAAAATAATGCCCACTCAGCATCACGCACAAGGCATTAACCAATGCCTTATCATTCCCTATAACTAATCGCATCCGTTGCACTGTCAGAGGCTACAGCTGTGCTGCAGAAGCATCGTCCTCCCGAGGCTACATCCTGCTGCGATCCTGCTGCAGCTCTGAACCTCGTATCACACGTCAAAAGGTAGGTGTTCTCAAGTTCTTGCCTAACCAGTAGCTAAATATGTTAACTGATTCATGCTTAGAGTTCGATTAACTAGTCAACCATGCTATATATCATCTGAATCAAGCAATAATCATATATATATCATGCTAGTTTAATAGCCTGATACATATTATCATGATCTTTATGAGTTGAACATAGTCTGTTAAGCATGATTTCATGAGTTTCATGAGTTTTGAGCATATTAGTTTTTTTATTATTAACCATATTTTCAAACCTTAATATATAGTCTCTGTTATTAGTGTAATACGTTCATGTTTAAAAATCCGGAGGGCCCCATCCCTTTTTGTAAATGACGCCCCTGACCAGGGCGTCAATTTCGAAACAAAAGACTGTTATCACTGTCGTCATTTAAATGAAGACACTCCTAGTGTCGTCGAATAGAGCACTAAAATTTTACATAAACATGTTCCTGGAATCCTGACATTTTTCTCAACATATTCGTATCATTACTTCCTGATTTAGAACATTTTCACACGTATGAATAGTGTATGAATAGTGAACCAGTTTCTGTAAATGACGCCCCTGACCAGGGCGTCAATTACCAAATTGAAGACTGTGCAAACAGTCGTCAATTAATTGAAGACATGCATCATGTCGTCAATTAATTGAAGACATGCACCACGTCGTCAACTAATTGAAGACATGCACATGTCGTTAATTCGATTTTTGAAATTTTGATTAATTGATAATTCAACACATTCAAAAATCCATAACTATCCAACTAAAGCACGAAATTTTTGCATGAACATGTTTCTAGAATCCTGGCATTTTTCTCAACATATTCGTATCATTAATCCCTAATTCAGAATAATTTCACATGGATGAATGGTACATGAATAGTGAAATAGTTTTGTAAATGACGCCCCTGACCAGGACGTCAATTACCAAATTGAAGAGTGTGCAAACAGTCGTCAATTAATTGAAGACATGCATCATGTCGTCAATTCAATTTCTAGAATTTTGAGTAATTGATAATTAAACACATTCAAAAATCCATAACTATGAAACTAAAGCACGAAATTTTTGCATGAACATGTTTCTATAATCCTGACATTTTTCTCAATATATTCGTATCATTAATTCCTGATTCAGAACATTTTCACACGGATGAATAGTATATGAATAGTGCATGAATAGTGAAACAGTTTTGTAAATGACGCTCCTGACGAGGGCATCAATTACCAAATTGAAAACTGTGCAAACAGTCGTCAATTAATTGAAGACATGACCAATGTCGTCAATTCATTTTCTTGAAATTTTTAGAAACCAGTAAATCAATACATACAAAAACCTATAACTAATAAACTGGACCATGAAAATTTTGACTGAACATATTTCTGTGATTCTGAGATTTTTCTCTATAATAAATCCTCGATTCTTGATTTACTGAAAGAATTAAAAATGAATATTGTTTAAATAGTAAACTGTGACTCATAATGCCGAGCCACCATGTTCAGACAATTATAACTTTTTTAACCTAATCACGAAACTCCTGCATGAACATGGTTCTGGAACCCTCATATTTTTCTCTATTTAACCATGTACTCAATTCCTGATTTACTGAAAGTATTAAAAATAAATAGTGTTTGAATAGTGTTTTGAGTCACGGAATGTACCTTCCCGGCGTAAATCACCCTAATTTATTGAATAGTAAAACCCAATAATTTCGCATGAGCATGATTCTGAACTCCCGAGAATGTCCTCTACCTGTCCATATCCTTACTTTCTATTTTTGAGAAATTTTTATGGTATGAATAGTGTATAAAAGTCACTATTTCAATGAATAGTATCACTTTTTCAAATAAAAGAATTTTTTGATATAGACACGTAGATGGGTAGAGAAAAATATAAGGAATCTAACGGTATGCTCATGCATTAGATTAGATATCATGATTCACATTTATTAATTTTTTCACATGGATGATTAATATACTAAACGATTAATATATACATAAACTTAGAAATCATTCATAAAAATGACGACTTAGTGAAGGGCGTTATTTGAATGAATAGTGTAAATGAATAGTAAGTGAATAGTAATGAATAGTAATTGAATAGTATTCTTAAATAGTAAACTGGCATAATTGCATAATGGCCCTTATGGGATGTTCTAACTTTTGTTTAACCTTACTATAGAGTTATCTAGAGTTTTTGTTTAAGAAAAAGTATATAAATTGATACTTTTTCCCTCATTTCTATCGTGGTTTGTACCGACGCAACCCTAAGTCATTTTCTTGCATATTATGAGTCCTTAAATTCCATTCCATAAAAATCTACCTTGTATATCCTACTAAGGCAACCCTTGAAACTCTATATTGGCTATAAAATGAGAGTGGATGTCAAAAGTAATACATGAAATTCTATGCATATAGGGCCTGGTCTGGTCCTGGGAGGAGCACCCGAAGGTATTGTGTCCATGGGAGTTTATTGACCACGGTGTTTAGCATTGCACCGGAGTACTTGCTTGACTTGAGACACTCCACCCTACTCTCTCTTTACTCACTTGACTTGACTTGCATGGCCGAGAACGGGCAATACTTGACTTGTGGCCCGAGAAAGGGTGAAATACTTGCTTGATTGAAATAGCCAATTCTACTGATACGTACTTAACTTTACTTGCTTGAATTAAATTTTACTTGCTCGTACCTGAGATATACTTGTACATGAGTACATACTCGCACTTGAATTCGTAATCGTACATGAATCCCTGCTAGACCCGAAGTGGCATTTACATCTATAATTCTTGAAGTACTGCTTGTCAAATACTTGAAATCTTGATATACTCTCTGTATACAGCTCTTGATCTCTTATTGTTCATCATGTATAGATATACCTGCATACTCGATTCTTTTATACGTACGTCATGCATAGCCATACTGATAATACATGTAAATTGTAATTCACGTAAAGATTGCTCGAATTTGAGATGTAATTCCTACTGAGCGATTCGCTCATCTAGTTGCTTCTTAACATTTTCAGGTAAATCGAATAGCGACAAGAATGGGTTTGAGGCCGAGTGAAGAGTGTTAGAACGCCAACTATCTATCATTAGCTAGTCGGGTCTTTGAATTTATTTGAGTCTACTTTGTATTCCCAGTTATGTCAGCTAGTGGTATAAACCTTGTGCTAAGTCATGTAGCCAAATATTTGGCTTTCTAAATTTAAAAATTTTTATGGACTATATTTAATACCTTTGATGAATTAAATAATCATCACTTGGACTATTGTAATTTATTAGATTTATTAGTAAATTATGCACTCCGTAATTATGTATGTTAAACTTCTTATTGCTCTAATAACACGATCTATATAGACGCGTCACGCATCCGAGTATCTTCCACACTCGGGACGTGACAATCTTCGTGGTATCAGAGCCTAGGTTTTCAAACCTGGGAAATTGAAATATAGGTAAAAACTTGAGTCCAAGGATAGTTTGTACCTTACCTGGTGAGATGGTTAGAGCCATGGGTTAAGTGCTATAATGACTTTTGACGTCGTAAGTAAACCTGATCTTTATTATCCTTAAATTTGTTTTTGTAGGATCATGGCTACTGAAAGGGCGCAGTGGCGCGAGATGCAGCACACTGTGCAGGGCCTTACACAGGCACTCCAGCAACTGGCCCAAGGCGGAGCCCACCGTGGAGCAGGTGATCTCCACAGGAGTTTCCGTAACATGAACCCACCAAGGTTCATAGGTTCGTCCGACCCCGAGGATGCCGAGAATTGGCTGAAAGAGATGGAGCGAATCTTCCGTTTGATGCAATGCGCGGACGAGGAGAAGGTTTTACTGGCTGTATTCCAACTGGAGCGGGATGCTCGATGCTGGTGGGAATCCATCGAAACAACACTGCCAGAAGATCATGTCACATGGGAGGAATTCACGGAGCATTTTAATAACAAGTACTTCTCCGACCATATCCAGGAGAAGAAGGCCGCTGAATTCGCCGTTCTAAAACAATGGGGCTTGAAAGTGGCCGAGTATGAGGCGCAGTTCTCAAGATTGTCAAAGTATGCACCTCACTTGGTGTGTACGGAAAAGATGAAGGCGAGAAGATTCCTCAACGGGCTTCGGCCCCACTATATTACGCAACTTGCACCGATGGACATCCAAGTCTATTCGGAGATAGTTCGGCGTGCCCAACTACTAGAAGACGCCACCGAATTATCCGAGATCATCCGAGGAAGAGACAAGAAGGAACCCGTCACAAGCCCGGGAAAATTCAAGCAATCATTCAATAAGAAGCGGTTCTTCATGGGAGGGGAGCCCTCCAAGGAAAAGAAATTCCAGAAGAATGACATGCCATTCTCCACCGCCACTCCCTCTAAGGAGATTTGCAAGTATTGTGATAAACCTGGTCATAAGATCGAGGAATGTTGGAGGAAATTAGGAGCTTGTCTTTGATGTGGGAGTCACGAGCATTGAAATCCAGACTGCCCACTGATGAAGGAACAAGATACCAAAGACGAGAAGCATCCGATAAAGAAACAAGGCCGTCTGCAAGCTCTCTGAGAGACGGAACCCACTGAAGGCGAAATTGTGGAAGGTACTCTCACTATTTGTTCTAAAACCGCTCAAGTTCTATTTGATACTGGAGCAACTCATTCATTCGTTTCCAACCAATTTGCTGCTTCATTTTCTAAGAAACATGAACTGTTAGATTTGGTAATATCTACACCTCTTGGAAATGAGTCTGATATCACTTACCACTATCCAAATTGTGAAGTGATGATTAAGGGAAGTAATTTACCTGCTGACCTGATATGCCTAGATATGAAGGGTTATGATGTCATACTAGGTGCCGACTGGTTATCCACACACCAAGCGACGGTAGATTGCCAGCATGGCAAGGTAACCTTCATGGATTTTCCAGAACTAGTTTACAATAGCCCTCAGAATAAATCACTTCTTATATCAGCACTCCGAGCTAGTAAACTTATGAATAAGGGATGTATGGCTTTCATAGCTTTCGTGACTGCCACGAAAGTCGAGGAGATTAAACTTGAAGACATCCATGTAATTTGGGATTTTCCTGACGTCTTTCTAGAAGAATTGCCCAGCTTACCCCCGGAAAGGGAAGTGTCGTTTACAATCGACCTTGTCCCCGGTGCTGGTCCTGTTTCTAGGGCACCATATAGAATGTCCCCTGCTGAGCTGAAGGAACTAAATGAACAACTAATGGAGTTATTGAACAAGGGTTTCATCAGGCCGAGTACTTCCCCATGGGGAGCACCTGTGCTATTCGTCAAAAAGAAGGACGGATCGATGAGATTATGCATAGATTATCGGTAGCTAAATCACCTTACAATCAAGAACAAGTATTCACTGCCAAGGATTGATGAGCTGTTCGATCAAATATCTGGAGCTTTATATTTTTCCAAGATTGATCTTCGTTCTGGTTACCACCAATTGAAGATCAAAGAAGAAGACATTCATAAAACTGCATTCCGAAGTAGGTATGGGCATTACGAATTCACTATTATGCCTTTCGGACTAATAAATGCCCCCGCAGCTTTTATGCAATTAATGAGCATCATATTCAGGCCTTATTTAGATCAATTTATTGTGGTCTTTATTGATGATATTCTGATCTATTCAAAGACCGAAGAGGATCATGAAGAACACCTCAAGAACGCATTGCAGATATTAAGGGAAAACAAGCTATATGCCAAATTCAGCAAATGCGAGTTCTGGCTCGAGGAAGTATCTTTCTTAGGCCATATCATTTCGAAGAACGGAATTGCTGTTGACCCATTAAAGGTCGAAGCCGTGAAGAACTGGGAACGACCCACAAATGCAACTAAGATTCAGAGTTTCTTGGGTCTAGCTGGTTACTACCGGCGTTTTATCAAGGACTTCTCCAAAATTGCAGTTCCTCTGACCAGGTTAACCCCTAAGGAAGTGCCTTATGAGTGGAAGGAAGATTGTGAAAAGAGTTTCCAAACTTTGAAGGACCTCTTGACCACTGCTCCAGTCTTATCATTACCAATGGAAGGAGAAAAATACGAGGTAGATACTGATGCTTCTGGTATTGACCTCGGATGTGTATTGATGCAGAATGGGAGAGTCATTGCATACTCTTCCCGACAATTGAAGAAGTATGAGGAGAACTACCCGATTCACGACTTAGAACTGGCTGCGGTTGTATTTGCTTTGAAGATCTGGAGACACTATCTCTACGGAGAACAATTCACTGTGTACTCTGATCATAAAAGCCTCAAGTACTTATTCTCTTAAAAGGAGTTGAACATGCGGCAAAGGCGTTGGCTCGAGTATCTCAAGGATTTCGACTTCACTATACAGTATCATCCTGGTAAGGGTAATTCCGTAGCTGATGCCCTTAGTCGAAAGCCGAGAGCGATATTGGCCAACTATATGATACAAGAATGGAAGCTGCTGGAGAAATTCTCTGAGCTTGATATCAGCACAGATGAGAAGAACATGTGTATTATTCTATCTCATATGAGCCTACATCCAGATTTGCTACCTGAAATCAAGGAGCTAAAGGAAGAAGATCCCTCACTAGTGGAGATAAAAAGAAAGCTGGACGAGAGACTTGATTTCAAGCTGGCACCTGATGGCAGATTACTATTTCATGGACAGACATGTGTGCCCCACTGCCCCGAATTGAAGAAGAAGATTCTTGAAGAAGCTCATAGATCGAGGTACATAATCCACCCTTGAGCCACTAAGATGTACCAAGACCTGAAAAGAACTTTCTGGTGGCCTAACATGAAAAGGGAACTAGCAGACTTTATGTCTTTTTGCCTCACATGCCAACAAGTGAAGGTGGAACATCAAAAACTCACCGGAAAGCTACACCTGCTGGATATTCCCAAGTGGAAGTGGGAAGACATTGGCATGGACTTTATCATGGGTTTGCCCAAGTCTAGGGGTGGTTATGATGGAATTTGGGTAATTATCGACCGGCTAACTAAATCGACCCA
Organism: Amorphophallus konjac; assembly: GCA_022559845.1. Taxonomy (NCBI): domain Eukaryota; kingdom Viridiplantae; phylum Streptophyta; class Magnoliopsida; order Alismatales; family Araceae; genus Amorphophallus; species Amorphophallus konjac. The sequence goes on from CM040121.1 coordinate 160,782,958, forward strand.
TTTCTTATCCATCAAAAGCCGATGGTCAGTCGACGTACTTGCTGCCCTGTATATTAAGGAGATGGTTAGATTGCATGGAGTTCTCGTCTCGATAGTATCTGATCGAGACTCACGCTTCACCTCTCATTTCTGGAAGAGTCTACAGCACTCTCTAGGGACGAAACTCAATTACAGCACTGCTTTCCATCACCAGACATATGGACAGACCGAGAGGACTAATCAAGTTATGGAAGATATGTTGAGAGCATGCATTATAGACTTCGGCGGAAGTTGGCATGACCACTTACCACTAGCTGAATTTGCATATAACAACTGCTATCATGCCAGTATACAAATGGCACCTTTTGAGGTATTATATGGCAGGAGTTGTCGATCTCCTATATGTTGGGATGAAGTTGGTGAAAAACAAATTCTAGGCCCCGACATGGTGGGAGATTCTACCGAGAAGATACACCTCATCAGAGAAAGGTTAAAGATAGCACAGTCCAGGCAGAAATCTTATGCCGATAACAGAAGGCGAGATATAGAATTTCAAGTCGAAGATTATGTTTTCCTCAAGGTATCTCCCAGTCGAGGCATTAGAAGATTTGGTGTTAAAGGTAAATTAACACCAAGGTTTATCGGTCCATTCGAAGTGCTGGAAAGAGTAGGCGAAGTGGCTTATCGCATTACCCTACCTCCGCAACTGTCAGAAGTGCACAACGTATTTCATGTTTCTATGCTAAAGAAATACGTGCACGATCCCTTCCATGTCATTGACCACAATGATTTAGTGGTACAGAATGACCTTACCTATGAGCAGAAGCCACTGAAGATCCTCGACCGAGAAGTTTGAGTTCTAAGGAACAAGACGATCCCTATGGTGAAAATCCAATGGAATCGATGTTTAGAACAAGAAGCTACATGGGAAACTGAAGAATCTATGAAAAGAAGATTTTCAGAGTTATTCTAATTGTAAGTACTCTGCACCTTTCCTATTTCCGTATAATGCAGTTGAATTTGGGGACCAAATTCTTTTAAGTGGGGGAAGGTGTAGCACCCTCGATAAATACCTTTGCGTAAATTCAAAACTTCTTCTTAAAAGAAAGCATACATGAAGGCTTTAGCATATATGAAGGCTTTACATAAAGAACCCAACCTCACAAGGACTATAATGAAAATATACAAGCCAACCATACTTTATAACATAAAGAATCATGAGGGCTTTGTGTAAAGAGCCAAAACCTTAGGGGGGCTAGCATATAAAATTACAAATCCTCATCTTATGTATACGTAACGTACTCTTCTTAATAGAATTCTAGGTTTTGCTTAAAGAATTAAATTATAGGAGGACTAGAATACAAATGCGCATTCCAACTTTATGCATATGGGTAAAGAATCTTACTTGGGAGGTCTTGTACAAAGAAATAAACCATGAAAGTGTTATTATATAAATGTACAAAACACCTTTAAACACATGGGCTATGGAGAGTACGTAGTGGATTCCTTCCCACCACCAAAGGAATTGACACCCCTAACTAGGGCGTCAATTTCCAAATTGAAGACCCCTTGCAGGGACGTCATTTACAGAATTGAAGACATGCATGAAGGCGTCAATTTGAATAGGATAAAATATTCATATTTATATATGTATGTCACGTGAGTGGGGCAGAAGTGTCTAACAAATGACGCCCTCTGGAAGGGTGTCATTCTCATTAATAATGCCACAATAATGCTACCCAAATAAATAACGCCCTCATGCAAGGCGTCATTTATTAAATGAACGACCCTTTACACGGGCGTCATTTAAACACATGATTCTAGAAGATTGAGACACGAGCAACCCATTCGAGCTGGCAAAAATAATACCCACTCAGCATGACCCACAAGGCATTAACCAATGCCTTATCATTCCCTATAACTAATCGCATCCGTAGCACTGTCAGAGGCTACTGCTATGCTGCAGAAGCGTCGTCCTCCCGAGGCTACATCCTGCTGCGATCCTGTTGCAGCTCTGAACCTCGTATCACATGTCAAAAGGTAGGTGTTCTCAAATTCTTGTCTAACCAGTAGCTAAATAGGTTAACTGATTCATGCTTAGAGTTCGATTAACTAGTCAACCATGCTATATATCATTTGAATCAAGCAATAATCATATATATATCATGCTAGTTTAATAGCATGATACATATTATCATGATCTTTATGAGTTGAACATAGTCTGTTAAGCATGATTTCATGAGTTACATGAGTTTTGAGCATATTAGTTTTTTTATTATTAACCATATTTTCAAATCTTAATATATAGCCTCTGTTATTAGTGTAATATGTTCATGTTTAAAAATCCGGAGGGCCCCAGCCCTTTTTGTAAATGACACCCCTGACCAGGGCGTCAATTTCGAAACAGAAGACTGTTATCACAATCGTCATTTAAATGAAGACACTCCCAGAGTCGTCATTTTAATTTCTAAAATTTCCAGAAGATAATAAATCTAACACATTCAAAAATCAATAACCATCGAACTAGAGCACTAAAATTTTACATAAACATGTTCCTGGAATCCTGACATTTTTCTCAACATATTCATATCATTACTTCCTGATTTAGAACTTTTTCACACGTATGAATAGTGTGTGAATAGTGAACCAGTTTCTGTAAATGACGCCCCTGACCAGTGCAAACAGTCGTCAATTAATTGAAGACATGCATCATGTCGTCAATTCGATTTATGGAATTTTGAGTAATTGATAATTCAACACATTCAAAAATACATAACTATCAAATTAAATCATGAAATTTTTGCATGAACATGTTTCTGGAATCCTGACATTTTTTTCAACATATTCGTATCATTGATTCCTGATTCAGAACATTTTCACAGTGAAACAGTTTTGTAAATGACGCCCCTGACCAGGACGTCAATTACCAAATTGAAGACTGTGTAAACAGTCGTCAATTAATTGAAGACATGCATCATGTCGTCAATTCGATTTCTGGAATTTTGAGTAATTGATAATTCAACACATTCAAAAATCCATAACTATCAAACTAAAGCACGAAATTTTTACATGAACATGTTTCTGGAATCCTGACATTTTTTTCAACATATTCGTATCATTAATTCCTGATTCAGAACATTTTCACACGGATGAATAGTATATGAATAGTGAAACAGTTTTGTAAATGACGCCCCTGATCAGGGCGTCAATTACCAAATTGAAGACTGTGTAATGTCGTCAATTAATTTTCTTGAAAATTTTAGAATCCAGTAAATCAATACATTCAAAAACCTATAACTAATAAACCGGACCATGAAAATTTTGACTGAACATATTTCTGTGATTCTGAGATTTTTCTCTGCCTGTCCATATCCTCGATTCTTGATTTACTGAAAGAATTAAAAATGAATAGTGTTTAAATAGTAAACTGTGACTCATAATGCCGAGCCACCATGTTCAGACAATTATAACTTTTTTAACCTAATCACGAAACTCCTACATGAACATGGTTCTGGAACCCTCATATTTTTCTCTATTTAACTATGTACTCAATTCTTGATTTACTGAAAGTATTAAAAATGAATAGTGTTTGAATAGTGTTTTGAGTCACGGAATGTACCTTCCCGGCGTAAATCACCCTAATTTATTGAATAGTAAAATCCAATAATTTCGCATGAGCATGATTCTGAACTCCCGAGAATGTCCTCTACCTGTCCATATGCTTATTTTCTATTTTTGAGAAATTTTTACGATATGAATAGTGTATAAAAGTCACTATTTCAATGAATAGTATCGCTTTTCTAAATAAAAGAATTTTTTGATATAGACACGTAGATAGGTAGAGAAAAATATGAGGAATCTAACGGTATGCTCATGCATTAGATTAGATATCATGATTCACATTTATTAATTTTTTCACATGGATGATTAATATACTAAACGATTAATATATACATAAACTTAGAAATCATTCACAAAAATGACGATAGTGAAGGGCGTTATTTGGATGAATAGTGTAAATGAATATAAAGTGAATAGTAATGAATAGTAATTGAATAGTATTCTTAAATAGTAAACTGGCATAATTACATAATGGCCCTTATGGGATGTTTTAACTTTTGTTTAACCTTACTATAAGGTTATCTAGAGTTTTTGTTTAAGAAAAAGTATATAAATTGATACTTTTTCCCTCATTTCTATCGTGGTTTGTACCGACGCAACCCTAAGTCATTTTCTTACATATTATGAGTCCTTGAATTCCATTCCATAAAAATCTACCTTGTATATCCTACTAAGGCAACCCTTGAAACTCTATATTGGCTATAAAATGAGAGTGGATGTCAAAAGTAATACATGAAATGCTGTGCATATAGGGCCCGGTCTGGTCCTGGGAGGAGCACCCGAAGTTACTTGTGCCCATGGGAGTTTATTAATCACAGTGTTTAGCATTGCACCGGAGTACTTGTTTGACTTGAGACACTCCACCCTACTCTCTCTTTACTCACTTGACTTGACTTGCGTGGCCCGGAACGGGCAATACTTGACTTGTGACCCGAGAAAGGGTGAAATACTTGCTTGATTGAAATAGCCAATTCTACTGATACGTACTTAACTTTACTTGCTTGAATTAAATTTAACTTGCTCGTACCTGAGATATACTTGTACATGAGTACATACTCGCACTTGAATTCGTAATCGTACATGAATCCCTGCTAGACCCGAAGTGGCATTTACATCTATAATTCTTGAAGTACTGCTTATCAAATACTTGAAATCTTGATATACTCTCTGTATACAGCTCTTGATCTCTTATTGTTCATCATGTGTAGATATACCTGCATACCCGATTCTTTTATACGTACGTCATGCATAGCCATACTGATAATACATGTAAATTGTAATTCACGTAAAGATTGCTCGAATTTGAGATGTAATTCCTACTAAGCGATTCGCTCATCCAGTTGCTTCTTAACATTTTCAGGTATATCGGATAGCGACAAGAATGGGTTTGAGGCCTAGTGAAGAGTGCTAGAACGCCAACTATCTATCATTAGCTAGTCGGGTCTTTGAATTTATTTGAGTCTACTTTGTATTCCCAGTTATGTCAGCTAGTGGTATAAACCTTGTGCTAAGTCATGTAGCCAAATGTTTGGCTTTCTAAATTTAAAAATTTTCATGGACTATATTTAATACCTTTGATTAATTAAATAATCGTCACTTGGACTATTGGAATTTATTAGATTTATTAGTAAATTACGCACTCCGTAATTATGTATGTTAAACTTCTTATCGCTCTAATGACACGATCTATATAGACGCGTCATGCATCCGAGTATCTTCCGCGCTCGGGATGTGACATTGATGGATGAGATGACTAACCTAGGCGCTTCCTAATACGAGAGAGGTCTCAAATAGGGGCAGTCTTGACCCTCAAAAGTGAGCTTTCAAGCTATATCTGGCCAATAAGGGCTACCAAAATGAGAAAATGAATCAATGCAAAATTATGAATCAAAGGCATGGCAAGAGTGGTAGTACAGTTCCTCGCGGGACGTCATGAGCTCGGTCGCATGCGTGCCTAATAAATATGGGTCTAAAAATCAAAGACACAAAGCCCCGGCGCAACAGGCTATCTCTTTGAGGGGTAGTGCCCTGGAAGGAATTCGAGCCTTGATATCTCCCATCCTACATGAAGTTTGTCTCTAATTTTTCTTCTGCTTCTCCCTCTTAGGCTGGGTTGTATCCCGGGTATGGCCTTAGTAGGGGCACTGTTCTTTAAGAGGTGGTTGGTTGTGATAAGCCACCCTCACATACACGCCTTGCTTAAGGGAAGTCTTTAATGAAAGAGGTAGGAACGAGGATCCCTGGCCAGTAGTTTGAGCCCATCTTTAGGTGTTGCGGATTGCTATGTCAATATCTAAAAAAAATTAAATATTACCAAAAGTCTAAAAAAAATCAAATACTTCAAAAAAAATCAAATATTGTCAAAATTCCAAAAATTCAAATACTTCAAAAAAATCAAATATTTCAAAAACCTAAAAAATCAAATACTTCAAAAAATCCAGAAAAATGAAATACTATTGAAAATCTAAAAAAAATAAAAAATCCAAAAAATGTGTCTTTTTTATGCATTTGCATTTATTTTAAGGACATATACGTGATCTGTTTGCTAAGTGTGCATGTTACAAATAATCAGGCATTCCTTGCTATATCTTTGTGCTCTGCCTCCTGTCCACATCTTTGATATGTTCTTTCCTTCTTCGATCCACTCACTCGATCTGTTCTGAAGCTCATGTCCTTCTCAACTTTTGTTTGCAATGATTATATCCATATGAGAGGGCTTTGCCTCACGATTATGAACTTGGCGGTTCTGCTTCATTCTGATCTTGGGTTTTAATTGAAGTGCGTATTTTGTCATGTCTTTTGTCCCGCCGTGTCCTTATCACGTGTTTATGTCCCGCAGTGTTGTCCCACACATGTTGTTTTGTTCCTCACCACGTGCTGTTAGTTGTCTTGCATATGTTGTTAGTCGTCCTTCTTTATCTCGTGTGTTGTCCCAACCGTGTGTTGTCCCTTTGCGTTGTTATCTTGTCACACTGCGTTCATACATGCATGTTGCTTATGTTCATACCCTTGCATATGTGCTCGTTTACCTTTGTTATGTTCATACCCTTTCATTTGTTCGTTATGTTATGTCATGTTGTTTGTCGTTCTGCTGAGCATTATGTTATCTACGCTATGATCATATTTGTCTTATACATGAAAATCTATAAAAATCTGAAAATGAAAATTTAAGAAATATGCCGTTTCGCCTGCGCAGGTAAGTCAGGTATGGCCTTCTATTCTTACATCTCTTATTGCATTACTATATGGTACTATGCTATATTATCTCGAGAACCAGTTAGTTATCTACGTGTTCCAGGATCTGATGTTCCCCTTTAACAAAAATGATGATGATCCAGGTTCACGTGTTTAATCTCCGGATAGGCCGTTGGGTTGGGAAAACCTGGGGAGGATGGTTCTATCTTGCACGCTGTAGTTGCAGATAGTGTCTTGATTCTGGATCTCCCAGCTTAGCAATATTATTCTCGACTATTTTATATTTTAATCTTTCTTCGCATTCATTTTAACGATTTCTTTTATTTTAGCCCAGCATGCATCATGCGCATCTTTTGAGCATTCATGACCCATGGTTTGCCCGCGAAATGTCCCATCTGTGATGGTTGGCTGTGCGTTCAGTGCTTGAGTAAGAGGAACAATTCCACTCTGAGTTGGAAGGTTCACTTTGGTCAATTCGCTTGGTTTGGTTGGTTAAAAGGTCCCCGTCTGGAGTTTTAGTCTGTTTCTTCACCTTTTCGCTGCTTATTCTGGTCTCCTCATTGGTTCGAGGGATTGTGTCCCCCATGAGGTTGATCGTGTGTTTCCTTTTTATTTAGTTTAGTTCCTCTAGATTGTCATCGCTTTTGATTTAATCATTCCTTGTGTCTGGTTCGGAGTTTTCCGGAAGATTCCTATCGCTTGTTGGTAAAAATGGGTGTTGTTTTGCCTTAACGCCCGCTTTTCAGTCCACTCCGCTTCATCTCCATGTTCCATTTCGCTTTCGCTTCACCTCTGCTCGCTCCCCTGCAAAGAGGACGTTAAGGAGGGGCATCTGTTGACACCCATTTTTTACCAATAAGTTGAGTCATTTCTCTTACTCTCATTTGTTGATGTCTCGAGTTATCCGTTAGTCGCTGGGCTATTTTCTGGCACGTTCTGGGCCAATTTTATGGGTAGCCTCCCTCCCTGGCTAAGTCTGCTTCAATTCAGGTCTTAATGGGTCTTGATTTTGGTTAGTCAAGCATTTTCATGGATTTCAAGTGTCCAGCGACATGTACGGTTCGTACCTGGCCGCTCAACAATTGTGCGGTTGTCTATAAACCGTCTATACATTATGGAATATTTTGGTTAATTTTCTGAATTTCCATCGACATACTTTTGTGAGGTCTCATATTAGCCGTTCAAAATGATGGACGGGTTAATTGTAGCCATTCTTCCCCCAGAGTCCTACGCTTCATTGTTTTCTCAGATAATTACTCAATTAATCTATTTATCACCGACAGGGCTAGAACGGTCGGCCTTTGGCCACTCTTATTCTTGAACGGTCCAATTCTAGCCGTTCATCTGTGAGAGTCCAACGGCGAGGTTCTCGGTTGGTTTAATGGATAAATGGTTGGATAATTCCTCTATATTTGAGTTTCCATGGATAGGTATGGACGATTTAGTGGTAACCGCTCAACACGATGAGCGGTCTATCGTAAGACCGTTTAACTGCTCGCATCTTGAAGAATTAAGAGATTTTTTCTTTCCATTCGTAGATTTATCCCCCAACTTCATCCAGCCATTTCTCCGTGAATATTGAGTCATTTTTGGTGCCGTTTCTTCTGGTTGAAAGATAATTCAATTATCTTTAACTTCCATGTTATTATCTTGACCTGAAAATGACTAGAAACTCTAATTTCGAGCTAGGACTTTAGGTGCTCTATAAATAGACCCTAAAGCCAAGTTTCGAAAGCGGGGGAGATTTTTGGTCGACGGCGAAGCCCTGCCGAATCTTTGAGCGACCTACGACCAGGGAGGGAGGCCTTCTACATCCACACAGGCCTTCGGTTTAAGGGAGTATCTCATTATTTGTGTCTTTAGTTCATTAATCTGTCGTTCTCTCTTGTTTACATGCATCATCTTCTCCACGTTTCTTCCATGATTTTCTCATTCTCATGCATCATTCACACATCCTCCTATGTTTTTTGACGCCCCCCAGGGGTTTAAAAATCCCCAAGTATCCCCCATTTCATTTAGTCATATTCATTTCTTTCCATTTTAGCATTTGCTACACTCTCTAGTTCTAATTTGGGTTTCCTTTTGTGTTCTACACGTGGTTTTGCAGGTCAGCAACACACTAGCACGAGGCCCATCCTTTCTGGCCAGCCGAAAAGGGTGGAGGTTTGAACTTTTATAGCTTAAGGCGCGGTGGAGTTGGGCGGATCCATATTGACCATTCGGAAGGACGTGCGGCACTATCAGAGCCGTTCTTCTTCTTCTTGTGGTCACATACAAGCCGTTCGTCGTCCATTGCACTTCGTCCAGCGTTCTACCCCAGCACCGACGAGCGGCCGCGCATCCTTAAGGCGGTTCTTCACGAACCGCGCATCCTACAATGCTGGTCAAAAGGCGAGTGTCTCCCTCTCTTTCCAAGGTACGGTGTGTTTATCACATTAGGCTATCATTATGGTCTGAAGGGGGTCTCGGAATCAGAGACTTATATTGGGTCCAGGTTGCATTGGCTGCCAAAGTAATATGGAATGTCCTTCATGGTTCATCATTATGGTCTAAGTATGCCAGGCAAAGATTTATTAAAACTCACTTTTCAGAATGTAAGAAGCCTTTTCCTGTTGGTTTTCCTTCAATTGCTTTCCACCAAGTGAAGAACCTCATAACCAGTCATTCCCGGTGGTTCTTAGGGAATGGGGCTGACATCGACTTCTTCAGGGATAATTGGACTGGAAATGGGCCTCTCTTCCATTTGGTCTCGGCCTTAGAGTCCACCAGCCAGCAAGCCATCCCTTTAGCTTCTGTAAGAGAGGTCTTAATGGATCCTCAATATGAAACATTGATGTAGTTTTGTTCAGATTATCAATATTTCAGAGCTCAGCTCATCAGTGCTGCAGATGTTTGGGTTTGGACTGGCAGAGCCAAGGGGGATTTTTCCGTTAAGTCTGCATATGATCTTCTCCGAACTTGTGGTAACTACAGGCGGCCTTGGATGAATCTGTGGCATTCTTCCATAAATCCCAGGGCAGCTTCTTTTGTCTGAAGGTTATTACATAGAGCAGTGCCAATGGATAGTAGGGTGGCTGACTGTGGCATCTCCCTTGTTTCCAAATGCAACTGCTGTCAAGTTCCTGCTCAGGAGGACTTGAACCATCTTTTCATCTCTGGTGAGCTAGCAACAGAGCTGTGGTTGTGGATTTATCCTTTGATTAGTGAGAAGGTTTTTCTAAGTGATCAAATAACCATCCGATGCTGGAATTTTCTAACAGCCACCAATATGAAATCAGCCTTTAGCTTCATTGGTTTACATGCTGTTATCCTTATGCTGTGGGGTATATGGAAGCATCGTTGTACTATCAGGTTTGATAACGAATCTTCTCCCAAGAATGATATCAAGAGAAGCATAGTTTCTTTCATTTCTCATGTTTTGGATAAGATGAGCTTCCACATTCCCTTGTCTTCAGCCCATGCCAGCAGATTAGCTTGCTTTTAGTTTTTTCCCCGGGTGAAGGTCAAACAGCCAATCTTGGTGACCCGTAGCCTGGCTTTGGACTGGCTGACTATACACATTGATGGGGCTTCAAAAGGTAACCCAGGATTGTGTGGAGGAGGGGGCTGCATCCGGGATGCTAAAGGAAATTTGTTAATTGGTTTTTCTTTCCACTATGGCTATGGCAGCAGTTTTTTTGCTGAAGCGAGGGCATTACATGATGGGTTATCCATAGCTAAACAGGGTGGATTAAAAATAGCAGCTGTGTTTTCAGATTGTGCGCTGCTTGTTGATGCAGTTCAAAAAGGAGTGGCACCCAATTGGACGGTTTTGCCTTGGTGGAGGAAAATCTTGGAACTTTTTAGAGATTGTGGTTGTATTGTTCAGCATGTATATAGGGAAGGCAATCAAGTTGCAGATGCCTTAGCATCACATGCTTGTGACATCCAGATTAATACCATCTTCACTCATACTAGTGACCTCCCGATTTTGGCTAGGGGGGCACTCAAGATGGACAAAGCAGGTCTGCCCACTCTGCGAAATTGTATGTAGCCAAGTGGGCTTTCTTTCTAGTTTTTAGTTCTTTTACCTTTGATAGCCCATACAGGGGTGTACCCCAAAGCTATTACATGGGCATTATTAAGCCCTTGATTGTTCTAACAGGGGTATGCCCCGAAGCAATTGTATTCTTTCATTCAATCAATAAAATAAGGGCCACAGGATCAATCTGGGGGAGCGAGAACACTCTTCCCTGCTGGGGACGGGTGCGCTCGACCAGACTGTGATTCTGTTGGTTGGTCTTTTGGTTAAAAAAAAAGTGTTTATCACATTAGGCACCTTGGTGGCGATCACATGTGTTCATATTCTCTTGTCCCTTGCCAGTCTGCATTTTATTTGCTCTCACATTGACATTAGCCAAATGGATTTTAAGGGAGTTTCAAGCCGGAATAGAAAAGAAAAAAAAAGTGACATCTCCTACCAACAATCGGTTGCTAGTAGCACAATCAAGATAGAAGAGTTATGCCGACAATAGAAGGAGAGCCTTGGAGTTTCAGGTTGGTGATCATGTATTTTTGAAGGTTTCACCCATGAGAGGGATTCGCAGGTTCGGTATTCAAGGTAAGTTGAGTCCAAGATATGTGGGTCCATTCGAAGTTCTGGAAAGAGTGGGGGAGGTGGCTTACCGTTTAACACTACCACCTCAGTTATCAGGAGTACACAATGTCTTCCATGTGTCTATGCTGCGAAAATATGTGTATGACCCCACTCATGTCATTCAGCATGTGGATTTGGAACTGAAGGAAGATTTGACTTATGAAGAAAGTTAGACAATGCCATTCTCTCTCCTCCCGGTTTCCCCCTCCCGCTCCTCTCCCGCGAGCCTTGCTTCCATCCTCCTCTTTGATCTTGCGGTGCCTGCTGCCCTCCGGTGATGGCCGGCGGAGGGGGGGGGCCTTGTGCCTCCCCCCTCCCTCCCTCTGGTGCCCCCTACCGGTGGTGGCCCTCCCTCGGTCGCACCCGTCGCTGGCGGTTCCTGCTCTGCCGTTGATGGCTTCGCTACTGGTGTCGTTGGCTCTTCGTCCCCTGGAGGTGCTCAAGGTGCGGCCACTGCTGCTGGTGCCCCGTCCCTTGGCGTTCCTTCGTCCCTTGGCGCTGTTCCTTCTGCGGTCTTGCCTCTTGGGGCTGGCGTCTCTGGAGGCCCCATTCCTTCGTCTTGTGACCCGCCACCGTTCTCAGCTGGGCCGATTTCGTCCCTTGACCCTTCGGTAGGATTGGCGTCCGGCCTTGCTCCGGCGCCTCTTCTTCCTCTTGCCCCTTCGCTCGCTGGGCCCTGCCCTACCCCAGCCCGTGCCACTTCTTTGGCGTCCACGGCTTTGTCTCCTTCATCCTCCGTCGAGTTCTTTGATGCCACTGTTTTGCCGTCCGCCGGTGTGCTGCCCCCCGGTGCCGGTGCTCTGTTCCTGCCAGCCTTATCGCGAGCAGTCCCCGCCGGCATCCCCGCCTCTCTACCCCTCAGAGCTGATGCCCTGTCTGTCCCCCCCATCCCCATCAGCTATCCTTCGACCGTCCCTCAGCCAACCACTCAACGCCACGTTTTTGGCGCCTCATACACGTCATCGTGGCCTTCGTTCCCGATCGCATCTGGCCCCTCCATCGCTTCCCTAGGTGACCTGCCATGCTGCCCTCGGGCGTTGACCGCAGTTGACCGTGATGGGACACCATCCGAAAGCGATACTATGTTTTGGGGTTCTCCTCCACTTGGTGCACCCTCGTCGGCCACGGAGGTGCCCGCCGATGGCTCTGCTGCTCCTGTTTCCTCATCCGTTCCTGTGGCGGGTTCCCTCGCTCCGTTGGCTAGCCCATCCACGAGCTCCGCTACTCTTCAGGTTCTGTCTCCTTCGGCCGGTGCGGCATCTCCGGCCCCCACTGCGTCTACGCCCCCTTCAGGCGGCCCCCTGTTCTCGGCTCCCTTACCTGTTGCACATCCGACGGGGAGTGTTGGCCGGCCTCCTGCGTCGAGCGCTCCTGCCCAGCCGAAGTCTTCTTGGCCTGCGGCTGGGCGCCTTGCCCACGTGTTGGGGGCTGCTGCATCTGGGCCTTCGTTCACTCAGGTGGTCCTGCAAGCCATCTCGCCTCCAACTCTCCCTGTCGCCATTCATCCGCCTGCCTTCACTGACTCCGGCGAACCGGCAGCTTTCTTCACCCTCGACGAGATCCAGGCTTCTTGCAAGCCTCTGCTGCATGCAATCATCGCTAAGACCCCCCATGGGCGTCCTCCTTTCCAAGACATCAGGGGCCATCTTGCCCATAGGTTCAACCTTCGGCAGGACTTCCTCATTTGCGCTTTGGACACCCGCCACCTCCTCATCAGGTTTCAGAATCGCGATGACTTCCTCCAGGTCCTTCTCAAGGAATCCCTGTATGTCCACGGCAAGCTCTTCAAGTTCTTCCGGTCTGGTTGGAGCTCCCTGGCCTCCCGGCCAATTTCTTCCATGATGAGATGATTCGCTCCCTTGCCGGGAGCGTTGGGCCGGTCCTCAAGGTGGACAGGAACACTACCTGTCTCCTCCAAGCTCAAGCGGCTCGCATCTGCATCCAGCTGGACGTCTCGAAGCCCCTTCCCTCTCGTGTTTGGGTTGGCTGTGGGGGAGGCGGCTCCTAGCAACCCATCGTCTTCCCCGACCTCCCGTTGTTCTGTCACGGCTGTCGCCATCTTGGCCACCGGGTGGAGAAGTGCAAGAAGAAGCTGGTGCCCCCCGCGCCTTCGGGCCTGCTGGCTCTGCTCCTACCTTGCCATCCGTTGGCGTTGCCCCCGCGATCCACCCTCCTGCGGTGTCTCAGGCATGGCTGCCTATCCATCGTGGGAGCCCTGCCGCCGCTCCGCTCTTGCCTGCGTGCCCCCCTCGGATTGCGGTTGATGGCCTCCTGGGTGCGGCTGCATGGGACCCTCCAGTGGGTGCCGTTGGTGGCTTAGGCACCCTGCCTGCGTCTACGCCTCCTTGCATCGATGCTCCACTCCAAGTTTTTCCGCTAGCCCCCACTGCCGTTGCTCCCGCCTTCGTGGCCCCTGCCTCTGTTCCTGGCAACCTGCTGGCGTGCGCACCTGTGGCCGTTGCTATCTCTCCGCCCGGGCTTGCTGCCCTGGGGAGCCCTGCCTCCTCTGCTCCTCTTTGGCCCTCTTCCCCTCCTCCTTCAACAGTGCTGTCCGTCGAGGCCATGGCTTTTGACGGGCCCCTGCCCTCCCGCCATGCTGCTGCCGTCTTCACTTGCCGGGGGGACAACCCTCTGTTCCCGAGTACTGGCCCCTTGGCGGGTTCGTATGGCCACTGCATGTCTATCCCTCCACCATGCCCCCCCTCTCTTGTCCTTGCCCTGCCGGGCCCCCTGGCAGCTGCATATTCTGGGTTCGCTGCCCCTCTGGGTTCTTCTTCGGGCCCCCTCCAGCCGGCCTTGTGCCCCTTGGCAGCTGCCCCCCTCTCATCGGTTTCTCCTCTGCTGCTTGCTACGGTTCGGCTGGAGGGTCTACTAGGGCCTGGTCCCTCTGCCCCCCCTAGCTCCATGCTGCCCTCGCAGGTGGTGGAGGTCACCCCGTCTGCATGTGTGCAGCTTCATCCTGCCGCGGCTTCATTAGTTACGTCTGGCTCGTGCCCTGTGCTTTTGGATGACCACTCCCCTGCAGTGCCCTTGGCTGGTGGTGCTCCAGTGGACGTATCTGCTACGGAGGCGGTCCCTCTCAAGCTGCCCTCCCCATGTCTTCCTGGCAATGATGGCTTCGTCTTGGCTTGCAGCCCTCCTCCAACATCTGGAGTGGTTGTCTGCCCCTCGGTCCTCTCCTCTGGAGCCGCCATGGTCGCCCTCGGGCCCTCTGCTTTCGCTCCACCAGCCGCCTCTACGTCTTGCTTGGAGCCGTTCCCACGTCTCCCAGATGCACATGCTCGCTATGTTGGCCTCTCCCCTTCGGCAGTGGCCTTCGCGGCCTCCCCCCCGACAGTTCCTCCGACTGGGAAGGGCGTCCCCCCTCCGTGCACTGATGAATTCACGGCTGTTCCTCCTGCTGCCCGGGTGTCCACCACTTTGGTCTTCGGCCTCCCGGCGCCAGATGCTCACCCTCTTGGCGGGCCTCCTTCTGGGCTAAATGCCAGTGCGGTTGCTTGGTCTTCTGTGGCGCAGCCCACCTCCCAGGTGGCTCGCGTTGTAGGGTCCTTGGCTTCCTCCTCTCCTCCGACGGCCGCCCCTCGCCTCTCCTTCGCCCAAGCTTTGAAGAAGAAAATCAACCGGGCCACGCCCGGGCCGATCGTCGACTCCGCCCCGCCTCCTGCTCCGGTGCATCCCGTGGGTGTAGTGCCCCCCTCGGATCTTGGCATGCCTCTCCGGTTCCCTCTGCTCGTCCAGCCTCTCCACGTCCCCGGGGTTGAGCCTACTTCGGGGCTTCGTGACCTTACGGCGGCCCATACGGCTTTCGTGGGCACCTCTGGCTTGGACCGCTCTCGGCCGCCCTCGAGGATGGAAGGCGGAGCTCCTCGACGTTCCTTCCGGCGTTCCAACTCCACTTCCTCCTCGCGTGATCGACAGTGCATGTTTGAGGACGCTGCCCTCCCTCCCCGTCATTCTCTTCGGCTTCAATCTTCTTCGATGACTCCCCCGCCACCGGCCGTCTCTTCTTACACGGAGGTGCTTGATACCGACGGTTCGGAGGTTGATCCTCTTGACTGGCCTTTCTCTCCGGGTCGTCAGCGCGGTGTCCGTTCTGTGTTCTCGTCCTACTCTGAAGGGGTCTTCGACGAAGATTCCCATTTGTAGGGGCTTTGTTTCTTCTATGGGCTCTTGGGCTTTTGTTTTTGCCCTCGCCTGGGTCCTCTTGGCCTTCTTTTGCTTTCTTGGGCCTTTGGCCTTGTACGCCTCTTGCCTTTCTTTGGGCGTTTCCCCCCCCCCCTCCTGTACCCCTTTCTTTTGCTGCTTTCTTATATGAAAATCACTTGCCTGGTGGCCGGGATAGTGTTTTCATCTTCTTCCGCAATGAAGAGATGAACCCCCTCTCCCGTCTCCCCCCTTGCAAGGATCTACTTTAGTTAAAAAACTTATGAAGAAAGACCGATCAAGATTCTAGATCGTAAGCAGCAGCATCTCAGAAGTCGTTCTATACCCATGGTTAAAGTTCAGTGGAGTCGGCGTGGAACCGAAGAAGCTACTTGGGAATCAGAAGAAACCATGCGGAAGTAATATCCCGATTTATTCTAGGTGAGTTATCTCATTCCCCGTTCTATTAAGTGCAAAGAATTTGGAGGACCAAATTCTTTTAAGTGGGGGAGGGTGTAGCATCCCGATTTATTAAAGAATAAAAATTTCGAGAAAATTAATAAGAGGTTCTTTAAGAAATAAGATAAGTCAAAATTTGACCATTTTATAAAAAATTGAAAAAATTAGAATCTCGTAGTGGATAAAGCGTTTAGTAAAATTATCTTCTATGACCAGCCCAAATAAAATTTTTAACCAAGTTGAATTAACAGATGAAGGCCCAAAACCACACTTAGCCTAATCGGACCTTAAAACGTGAAATTCTAGCCCAATACCCGACCATTTAAGCTAAAACCGGATGCAAATGAAAGGCTAAGATTAACTCTTCATTTCCCCTCTGATGAATCTTCGAAACCCTAACCCTAGGAAGAGTATTTGGCGGCGGAGTAGTGGATAGACTCGATCTCGCACGAATCTCGCACGTCCACGATGATAGGACTCTATCTTCGTGATTAGGACTCCCTAGACTCAATTGAACCTATAAAAATGACCATTAGCAACCCTAGAATCATTTAGTTACTGTGGCGGCCGAAGAGGAGCTCGATCAAGGGAGAATTCCGGTGATCTTTGGTGGTGTGTACCTAGCATGTCGACATCCCTCTTCTTCCTTCATCCTTCGAATAAGATAGGTGATAGCAAGCCAAACCCTAAGTGTGATACATCAATAGAAGCGTTGTTCTATCCTCTTTCGATTGGTCTAGAAAGCCCCAATTTTAATCTAGTATCCTATTAGTATTTCGAAGTTTAGTGGAAGCATGCCTGAACTAGGGTTAACGTTGTTCCATCTTGATTTACGTAAGGATTTCAAGCACTAAACATGAAATTGGTCATGCTATCTTGTAAAACTTTTCATGCTTGTTCTTTTGACTATAAAAGCCCTAATTTTTATGCCTTGTATCATGTGTATTTAGTTCCTATTGCTAACCCTAGCCAACCCCACCGGCGACGGGCAAGGCAAAGGGGTGGCGGATTGAGTTGGTTTGCGCGGCCTCACGATAGACCGCCCAACTAGGGAAGGCGGCTAGTTCCTGACCGTCCATGTGTTTTAATTTGATCAATTTTGTGGAATGCGCAGTAGAACCCTAACCACCCTTCTCTTTAAGTGGCTAGTCCCAGACCGTGCACTGCTCCCCAGCGGCACATTACAGACCGCTCCACCCTAGCTGGCCTTCGGACCGAAAGGGCTGAACGACTTGTCATGCGACCGCCGAGGATAGTGAGCGGCTCAGACAGAACCGCCCAATTGTACAGAACTGCTTGTTTTCCTTTTTAGCATGATTTAACTTAGTAGAATTTTGGCTAATGATAGGTTAATAACCCATAAGAAAAAGGAACATATGTGAGAACAGATTTCATAATGTTTGATTATTCTTTCTTCATAGCATTAAATTATTTCAATATGTTAATTCAACCATCATTTCATTCTATCAGGATTATTTGACAGTCGTTCTATTCCGGTAGGATTGACTGACCGCCATACTAATTTCTGATGATTTGATAGCCTTATTTCCTTGTAATGATTGGGACTCTCCGCCGGATATTCCTTCCGTCGGACTAGGACCTTCATTAGGGGACCTCCGTAAGCCCCCGCGAGCCTGGGTTTTTCACTAGGACGCCGGGCAGGTTGTACCACCAAAGCCTGAACCTGTGTGCGTGATCGAATCGCTTGGATTATCGTGTTGTGAGTCACGGCTCAACTTGGACCCCCTGAGGTTTGCGCGGCCCGACAGGGACTGTCTGGTTCATTGGGCGGCCCATTAAGAACCGTGCAACCCTGGCCAAGTGCCACTTACCTTGGTTGATTAACCTTGTTCTATCTTCGACCAAATCATGTTTGGATCGACCCGATAAGCCCTAGGCTGACCAGGGGAGAGTAGGTTGGACCTGGTTCAGTTCTGCCCCACTTATGATAGCCTGGAACCCATTTGGGTAGATTTCTATTTCCTTGTGCTAAGTTCTGTTGAACGGACTAATTTTAACCGCCCATGTCATATAGCGGATCTTATTAGACCGTCCATCCATTGAGCGGCCCTATAAGGCCCATTTACCGTGTTCTTGGGCTTCCAGTCCTTCTAGCTATGTTCGGCCCAATCTTGACCGTTCTATCCAGAGCGGCCCCAGATGGACCGTTTATCCTTGACTTTCGTGAGGCTGATCCTCAACCCATTTCTGTCCTAAACGGTCCAGTATCGACCGTGTATTTGTGGAGCGGCCCAGTGTAAACCGCTTATCATCCAGAAGTGATTTTTCGTGATTATTCGTGTTTGAACCCAAGAACCTGATTGGTTCTTGATAACTGAATTTTTGGTCAAAATATCTCTTCAACTTATCCTTGGGATCCTTCGAGGTAAGTATACCTTGACATTATTGGTCATTTAACTTGATTAATGTCTAGACAGAACTTGGGATCTTGGATCCAACAAATCAATCCCAACGCATCAGAAGTGCCCGATCTGGTCCTGGGAGGAGCGCCCGAAAAGTACTTGTGTCCCGGGGAGTTTGGATGACATGGTGAGGCATTACACCGAGTGCATGACTAGCGTGATGTCTACGACAATAATCTATTACTTGAATCTTCTTTTGACTTGGTTAGCTCTTACTTGTTGGCCAATGTCCAGTTATATCGTGTTCTTGCTTTTCTTCTTACTATATTGTTTCGTCATATTGTCATTTTATTTCGTTCTTTATTTTCGTGCTTATAAATGCAATTTAATTGGTTAATTAGGTAAACTTGCCTGTTATTACCTACTGAGCATTCGCTCACCAAGTTCTTCCCCCTATTTCAGGTAGCTCAGGTGAGGATTCACAGACTGATGGGGACGGGCAAGAGTGATGGCAATAGAGCGAACCAGTTTGAAGTCTATGGATCTACTCGTAGTTTTGTGTCTATTTATGTTTTAGAGTGTGTGTTTGAAAGAATTGTAATCCCAGTCAGCAAATGTAATAGTGTTAAGAGGATGTTGTCAAAAGGGTGATTAAGGAGTTATGTGATTGGAATCTGGATTATGTAAATATTATTAGTGAATGGAGTTGATTTCTGTTTATAGTGGTGTGTGATCTTTTAGCTTTAGCATATCATGTCTGTAGATTAACATATTATCATTACTTGTTTCTACTGCCAGTCCCGATATTCCGCGTCGGGGCGTGACACCTATGTGAGTGTGATTGCGTGGCCGCAATCTATGGGATCTTTTGTGCTAATCCCTAGAGTGCTCATGAAACAAGATACATAGCACATGGCCAGAAAGTGCTACCCCGTGAGAACACCATTATTGACTAATGATATGTGTGCTGTATGAAACCTTCTTCATAAGGGTCTAAGTTCAAGATAAAATACACTTTGATCTGTGTTGGAGGGGAAGTATATCACTATGTGAAGGTTCAAGTCGGAAGACACCTTCACTTATGCGTGTCATCTCAAGCTCTTCTAAATCCGTGTCTCAAACTTTTAAAAAAAAATTCTTAGGGGGCGAATGTGATAGATATTCATATCTCTATCACACATGGAAGACACTCTTTTCACCCTATATGCTCTCCATAACACAATTTTTTCTCCACAGGACGTACAAGCTCTCCACAACACATCTACACACCTTATTTTCTACAATATATATATGCTTTATGCAGCACATAATTGCTCTCCATAGCACATGTATCCTCTCTACAACACATACTACACTCCATAGTAGTTATACCTACTCCACATCACATATATGTTCTCAATAACACAAACGCGATTTTCACAACATATACTTGCTCTCCCTAGCAGACAATTCTCTCTACAACACATATTTCACTCTATATCACATAGGTCAACTCTGTTGGAATATGTGTTTAAATTTTAAAAGGTTTGAGTCCATCTTTGTGATGATTAGTCCCACATTGGAAAATGGAAAATGTTTCCATTTACTTTTAGTTGGGCCTCGTGTCTTTGTTGTGTATTCATTTGAGGAGACTATGGAGGTTGGCCCATTTGGGTTGGTGGGCCCTTTGGCGCGTATCCTCTATTTCACACACGCGCGAATTGCCTTGCCATGTCGTGGCGTGCGTGCGTGTGATACTTATATATTATTTTATTTTATCTTTATTTTATTTTGACCGTTTGACCAAGCGTCTCTTAGATTCTCTCCGCGTCTCTTCGGATTCCCCTCCTTGGGCGGTTGTGTGTTACTCGGTCAAGGGTCGCTTCCCAAGCGAGTATTTGAGGAGGGACGTTTTCCTATGAGAGGTACGGTTTTCGGTTCTCTCTCACCCGAAAACTATCTCTCTCGAAGTCCTCTCTGCCATCGTCTTCTTCCTCTTGCAAGAGCCATCTGTCACTGTGGTGTTCAACCCCGGCAACGTGAGTTGGACTGCACCTTCGCGTCGCCACCGATTTTGGGTCGTCGTATCTTGGGGGAAGTTCCGTCGCGAAGCCTATCTGCACCGGAGTAGGGGTGGAACGACTCTAAAGAAAGCGACTACGCGCTTCGACCCGAGTTTGCTCTTTTGATCGTTTGATTCCCTTTGATTTCTGTGCTTAGATCTAGTAGAAAATCTCTGCCCGTGAACTATAATTTACTATCAATTTAGATTCGTTCCTTTCTATTAGATCGAATGGCACAAGAGATTGTTGCTCACCCTGATAAATTTACTGGCAAATTTTTTTAACGCTGGCAATAAAAAATGCGCTATTGGTTGACCTCTTTGGCTCTGTTCTCCGTCATAGAATCTAACCCCCCTGCGGATGATGAAAACAAACCCGCTAGGTCGGTAGATGTAGCCAAGTTTAAGGAGAGGGATTATCTGTGTACAGGTAGCATCCTCTCATGCCTTTCTGATAAACTCTATGATATATATTGCCCTGCTAAATCCGCCAGAGACCTGTGGTTTGCCTTAGAGAAAAAGTATGGCTCCGAGGATGTTGGTCTAGATAAAATTATTGTAGCCAATTACTTTGACTACAAGATGAAAGATAGCGCATCCATTGTTGACCAAGCCTATGAGATCCAGTCCCTTGTTTTGGACATTCAAAGGTGTGGAATGTCTATTGATGAGAAATTCCAGGTATGTGCTCTGATAACAAAAGTACCACCTTCCTGGAATGATTTTTCTCTATCTCTTCAACACAAACGTGATGAGATGACTGTTGAACATTTGATCTCTGCTATTCAGGTTGAAGAGAGAAATAGGGACATGAATAAAACCAAAAATTCTCCTCCTTAACCTGAATTCCAATCTAAAGCCAATTTGATTGAAAAACCTACTTCTCATTTCTTCAATAAAACTTTCAAAAAATCCAATGACATCAAAGGGAAGAAAAAGATCAAGAAGGAGTCAGAGAAGATTACTTGTTATGTGTGTGGAAGACCTGGTCATAAAGCCTACAGATGCTTCGAGAGAAAAGGTAGAAATAATAAACTCTATAAAGGAAAGAAGTCTGCTGCTACTGATCAACAGGTCAATGTGTTGACTGTTGGCACCACCTCTGATGAAAGGTTTATTTCCTTTAATTCTGGAATTCATGTGGCATGTCTACCAACAGATTGGTTAGTAGATACGGGAAAATGTCCATGTCCGCTCATATAGAGCTTGGTACTCTTCTTATCAGGGCCTCGAAGGCAGGAGCGTGACAATGAGCAACTCCACTGTAGCCAGAGTAGAGGGTGAATGATGTGACACGACCTAGGGATGCCACGGGGAGTGACTCGATGAGCCTAGGACCTAGACCCGCAAGCTCACTCGCTAAGCGCACACTAGGGCCCGTAGGCAACTCAGTGATGGTAGTGAGGGTTCGAGGCGGGACCTCACTGCTCTGGGGATTGGCTAGCTTGGGATTGAACCCCCAAGGGTCCAGGGATGTCCACTCTCATAGGTGGCCAGCACGCCGCGGGCGTGGGATGTAATGACTCTCTCGCAACTCGCTCTGCGGTGGCACACGATTTGGTGGATTCCGATTCGGACACTCGCTCACCATCCGACAGGCAATTGAAAGAAATAATAAGGCAGCAAAGATAATGCTACCAGCAGAGGAGAGTGTTCAGATGCTCACTTGATCAGCGTGAAGACGCCGACCTCGGCCGGAGATGAGGGCGAGCGAGGAAGCGTGGGCTTACCCGCACGCCGCGCCGATGAAGCATCAACCTGAAATAACAAGTTACAATCACTACGCCCCTTGCAAGGGGGTTTGACTAGAGGTGGGGATTAGTTTTACAACAAAAATATACCTCCACGTAGGGAGGGGCGGTCAGCTGGCCTGGCGGGGTGTGAAAAACTACGCTAGAAGCCGAAGTGGAGGAAGACCGTCGGTTCTGCCAGCCCTATGGAACAGTGGACAGACAGTCAGTGTTGGTGAAGCTGTGGACTCCTCCGAACTCCATTAGTGACAAAACCAGTGGCAAAACCTCTGGGGTTGACCTAGGAGGACGTCAGAATGTTTAGAGATTTTCTCATTGGCGGCGACGGTCGGGGCAGGGTCGTGAATAGGGCTGTTTGATTCGGGACCTGGTAGCTTCTGAGTTGCCGCAGCTGGAAGGTGAGGCCACCACGGAGGCTATCGAGCTCTGAATCATGTGGGGATGGAGTCGTTGGATTTGTGGTCGAACCCTCTTCTAACGGAGACCCACAGGGACATCGGAGGAGGTCGGAGCAGATGGCGAGGACCCGAACAGTGCCGGGGTGTCAGATTAGTTCCAAAGGGAACTGATCAGCACACCTGAGGGAGAGAATTAGGAACTCACTTGTCCGGGGTACAAACGGAGAGCCGCTTCGTGGTACTGGAAGGAGACGTGTAGTAGAAGTTCTCAGCCAAGCTCCTCTTCAAGAACTTCAGGTGGATGGCCGTGGGAGCCTCTGCAATGTGCCTCTAGATGACTGCTAGGGGGATGATGCGCAGTCCGGTGATGACGACTCCTCCCGCCAGCCACGAGCTCAAACGGAGGAGGGACCACCTTCGTTGCGAAGTAGACTAGATGACGATTCCACCTGTATATAGTACACCCTCTGAAGCTTCTTGGTGATGGCATGGCAACCTCAGAAAGTTGCTCGTACTCTACTGCCTGCGAGCTGGGAATAGGATGAAGGTGTAAGGTTATGTGTGTGAGGGTGGGATGGCCAAGGGAAGCAAGGGGAAATGGGGGAGGACGACCAGGGTAGGATGGGGGTGTTGGGGAGGGGTGAGGGGCAGCCAGCAAGGGAGGGAGATTCAAATTTGACCTAGGGTTTAAACCCCTTCAGCCTTGGAGAGGTGGAGAGGGGCTTGGGGAAGGGAAATGGATAGTTGGGGGTTGGATGCTGGAGCAAGGATTGGTGGATTCCACCTTGGGGTTGGGGGGAATTGAATGAGTGTATGGGGAAGGGGGGATATTAATGAAGAGTGAATGGAGAAGAGAGGAGGGGGAAATTTGAATTTTGGGTGGGGGAGGAGAGAGAATGGGGGAGATTGGGAGCTTCTCACTCCAAAGAAACACTCAAATTTTTGGAATTCACTCAAATTTTCATTGATCATCAAAGGTTACAAATGAGAGAGGGGAGGGGGTATTTATAGACTCCAGACTTTTCATATGATGAGACTGACCTTGACAACTCAACAATTGACCAGCTCTATCCAGGTGGGGGCGCCCATGGGCCTAGCCCATTGAATTGGGCCCATTATCCAGCCTAGACAATCTAATGACACTTAACTTAGGTAAATAACCCTTATACCTAGGTACTGGACTCAAATAAAAGAAAAATTACATGGTTTATGACTCAAATAAAATATGAAAATTACATGACTAAACTCAGAAAAATATGACAAACATAATGACGCATGCCGACAAACAATCCGAGCTTCGAAAATGTAGAGAGGCAAGGGATGCCCCCATCATACCCCCGGGGTATGGAAAACTTGACCCTGTCGAGTATAGGTATACCGGGGAAGTAGTACACCAAATGCAGCTCCGGGTGAGCCAAGATCTCCAAACTCAACTCCGTGTCCCTAGTCGAGGGACGGCTCTTCAGCCTCTCAAGGTAGCTCGGGCACACCCTCTTGCCTGCGATGGTACCCTGCCTGCCTAGTATTGCCTCCGTGTGCTCACGTTGGGCTCTCAAGCTGATTTGTGGAGGCTCTCCGAAGGTGTCACTCTCAAAGGTAGGTAGAGGCTTGAGGTACTCACTAGGATCCACCGTGGTGCCCATAGAGAGTGTCGGATCCGCCACGTGGAAAATGGGATGAATTCCAAAACCCATTAGTAAGTCCAACCCGTAAGTCGGGTTGTTAAAGGCACTCGGAACTTGGCAAGGTCCAAGTCCTCGTGCCCTTAAATTGGAGGTGACCCTAGGGTAGAACCACTCCAAAGTCATCATCGCCCAGTTGCCAACTTGGAATTCCAAGTGGCGCTCGCGAGCTTTTTCCCGCTTCTTGTGGTTCTCACTGCTCATTGCTTATTGCTTGGTTATATACTCATGCCATGTACTACGATGCGGTGTGAGTGGGGAATGTATGATATGCAAGGGGGGGCCAGGACAACCATATTTAGACTAGTCATGCTTTGACGCCAAGGAGACTTTGATAGAATTGGGAGGACCGGGGCATCCATAAGTGGACCTATCATGCAATGCTGCCATGTAGACTTGGGTGGACTTAGGAGGGCCTAGGCATCCATATGTGATTCGGTCATGCATGGGGGTGACAAGTGCCGGGGGACTCGGACATCCACGAATGCTCCTATCATGCCTATGACCCATGATAAATGAAGGAGGGCCATTACACCCAAATATGGACCACTCACGTTTCCTACTTGACATGTGGGTGATGTGAATGAATGGACCCAACATAGTGTTCATGCCAAGTGGTGTGGTAAGCCTAGACACATGTATGCTTATCCCAAATGTGACTTCCATGTGCATAGGTGTGGGACGACCTTTGAACTTCCATGTGAAAGGGTCAAAGGGATCTAGGAAGGTGGATATAGGGTGGGGCACTTCCTTGATCTCTAGGTGGGTGTTGCCTAAAGTCATGATTCCTTTGGTGTAACCTGGGTCATGGATGAGGTGGGCTTGGTCCAACATGGTGGGTGAGGGCAGGAAAGGTTGGGTGGTGGGTAAGGCGGTTGGGTCACATGGGTTCCTTAGCTCCCATTGGAAGGGATCAAAGGGATCATGAAATGGGTTACCAAGGGAGAGGAGCTCTATGTCCTCAAGGTCCTTAATTGGTGGTGGATCATCCTCCTCTAATGAAATAATTGGGTCGAAGTCTTTGGTGAGTGGGTCGGCCATGAGGGGATGGCTTGGCTTCCTACCCGAGATAAGAAGCTCCAAATTGAGGAGAAGGTCGGACTCATCGGGTGTGGGGAGGAATAGAAGGAGGTCGCTAGTGTAGCAACCCACAGTGTAAACCGAGGTGATAGACCCGATACATAGGTGTAGAAGGTCAAGGCTCCTAGGTCGGTCGGCCGTTGTGGTCAACATGCTAGTCAACTCCATTTGCCATGCTAAGCCCTCAAGAAGATCCCCTAATGTTTCCACTTGGTAGGATGATTGGATGGTGGTGCGATAGGAGGAGAAGGGTACTATGGGGAGGTTTAGCTCTATAAGAGGGCAAACATGGGCTATGATCTCTCTCATTGGGCTCTCCTTTAGCCAACTAACAAGGGGTTCTCCTAAGATGAGCTCGGCCCCAACTAGGGGTGGTGGTGTAGGGTGAAAACCACCGTACGAAGCTTCTCTTTCAACTTGGACATGGGTGGTCTCCATGGCAGGGCTAGGATCCGGAGGGGCATTTGTCCCCACGTGGCCAAGTGTGTGGGCCACTTCTTCTAACGCCAATGGGGTAGGAGGATCTAAGGTGGGTGGTTTGGTGATAGCCGGCACATGGCGCATCCGGGGTGGTGAACGAGGTCGGACTTGGGTTGGGGTTGGGAGTAGTGGAGGCCTAGGTTGGGGTAGGATTGGGGTTGGAAGTGGGAGGTGGGTTGGGTGAGGGGGTTTATGTTGATTGGTTTTGGGAGGTGTGTTCTTTTGAGGGGACGATGGAGGGGTAGTGGTGAGGACCATGGGGGCTTGTGGGGTGCGAGTTTGGTGGAGGATTTTGGGTTGGGGGGTGGTGGTCGTTACAGGCCTCGGTAGAGGGGTGGACACGGGGTCCATTTGGGTTTGAATGGTGAGGGTTGGGTAAGGTGTGGTCCTAATGGGGGGAACCAGGTTGGTTAGGGGTCTCTTGCCCATGGGATCGGTCGGTTGTGGTGGGGTGGAAGTGGGGGTCATAGGGGCTTGAGTAGTGTAGGTTGTGGAAGGGGGTTTTGATTGGGGTGTGGGGGCCCTCATGGGGTTAGGTGGGGAGGTGGAGGCTTTGGACACTTGGGTTTTAGTGGTGATGTTTTGATATCGAACTGTTGGGGCGATGGTTGAGAGGGGTTTGGTTGGGAATGGTGGGAATGGGGCCCTAAGGGTGGTCTTAGGTTGGCCGGGTGGGGATGGAGGAGTGGTAGTGCTCCTCGGGTAGGAAGGGGAACGTCAGGAAGCGTAGATCTTTCTAAGTTCAGTTTTCATGTCTTCCCATGTGTCAATAGGCTCTTGCCTTCCAACCCTCCTTAAGTCCACAATATGTTCCCACTCTTCCTTGGCTCGAGGTGAAAGCCGACCCTTGGCAATGGTGATTCTCTCGGGTCCATACGCCCGAATCCGCTCAAAGTGTTTTTCCAAGGTAGCCTCCCACTTTAGATAGGCACTAGGGCTAGATCCGTCAAAGTGAAGGTCATCATCTAGGATAATGTCCCAGAGTAGAGGGGGCGGATCACCCTTGAAAAGGTCTGATTTGCACTGCATTTCCCAGAGAGGAGTATACATGATGATGCAACGGGTGGACCAATGATGATTCTAATGTAATTGCGCCCTAGGACCAACTTGTAGAGAGAAGTTGAGAACTTTCTCTGATACCAACTGATGTGACACAACCTAGGGATGCCTCGGGGAGTGACTCGATGAGCCTAGGACCTAGACCCGCAAGCAAGCAACTTTGACGGCGGACTCACTCGCTAAGCGCACACTAGTGCCCGTAGGCAACTGGGTGATGGTGATGAGGGTCCGAGGCGGGACCTCGTTGCTCTGGGGATTGGCTAGCTTGGGATTGAACCCCCAAGGGTCCAGGGATGCCCACTCTCACAGGCGGCTAGCACGCCGAGGGAGTGGGATGTAATGACTCTCTCGTAACTCGCTCCGCGGTGGCACACGATTTGGTGGATTCCGGTTCAGACAGCTCACCGTCCCACGGGCAATTGAAAGCAATAATAAGCCAAAAAAGATAATGCTACCAGTAGAGGAGAGTGTTCAGATGCTCATCTGATCGGTGTGAAGACGCCGACCCCGGTCGGAGACGAGGGCGAGTGAGGAAGCGTGGGCTTACCCGTACGCCGCACCGATGAAGCTTCAACCTGAAATAACAAGTTACAATCACTACGCCCCTTGCAAGGGGGTTGGACTAGGGGTGCGGATTAGTTTTTCAACCAAAATGTACCTCCATGCAGGGAGGGGCGGTCAGCTGGCCAGGCGGGGTGGGGAAAACTATGCTAGAAGCTGAAGTGGACGAAGACCGTCGGTTCTGCCAGCCCTCTGGAACAGTGGATAGACAATCGGTGTTGGTGCCACTATGGACTCCTCCGAACTCTGTTGGTGACAAAACCAATGGAAAAACCTCCAGGGTTGACCCAGGAAGATGTCAGAATTTTTAGGGATTTTCTCATTGGCGGCGACGGTCGGGGCAGAGTCGTGAACAGGGCTGTTTGATTCGGGACCTGGTAGCTTCTGAGTCGCTAAAGCTGGAAGGTGAGGCCACCACGGAGGCTCCCGAGCTCTGAATCAGGCAAGGCTGGAGTCGTTTTATTCATGGTCGAACCCTCTTCGAACAGAGACCTGCGGGGACATCGGAGGAGGTCGGAGAAGATGGTGAAGACCCAAACAGTACCAGGGTGTTAGATTAGTTCCAGAGGGAACTGATCAACGCACCTGAGGGAGAAAATTAGGAACTCACTGGTTCGGGGTCCAAACGGAGAGCCGCTTCGTGGTACTGGAAGGAGATGTGTAGTAGAAGTTATCAGCCAAGCTCGACTTCAAGAACTTTAGGTGGATGGCCATGGGAGCCTCTGCAATGTGCCTCTGGATGACTGCTAGAAGGATGATGCACAGTCCGACAATGACGACTCCTCCGGGCAGCCACGAGCTCAGACGGAGGTGGGACCACCTCCGTTACGAAGTAGACTAGATGACGATTCCACCGATATATGGTACGCCCTCTGAAGCTTCTTGCTGATGACGTGGCAGCCTCAGAATGTCACTGGTACTCTGCTCCCTGCGAGCTGGGAATAGGATGAAGGTATAGGGTTGTGTGTATGAGGGTGGGATGGCCAAGGGAAGCAAGGGGAAATAGGGAGGGCGACCAGGGTTGGAAGGGGGTGTTGGGGAGGGGTGAGGGGAAGCCAGCAAGGGAGCGAGATTCAAATTTGGCCTAGGGTTTGAACCCCTTCAGCCTTGGGGAGGTGGAGAGGCGCTTGGGGAAGGGAAATGGGTAGTTGGGGGTTGGATGGTGGAGCAAGGATTGGTGGATTCCACCTTGGGGTTGGGGGGAATTGAATGAGTGTATTGGGAAGAGGGGATATTAATGAAGAGTGAATGGAGGAGAGAGGAGGGGGAAATTTGAATTTTGGGAGGGGGAGGAGAAAGAATGGGGGAGAGGGGGAGCTTCTCACTCCAAAGAAAAACTCAAATTTCTGTAATTCACTCAAATTGTCATTGATCATCAAAGGTTACAAATGAGAGAGGGTAGGGGGGTATTTATAAACTCCATACTTTTCATATGATGAGACTTGACAAACCAATAATTGACCAGCTCTATCCAAGTGGGGGCGCCCATGGGCCTAGCCCATTGAATTGAGCCCATTATCCAGCCTAGACAATCAAATGACACTTAACTTAAGTAAATAACACTTATACCTAGTTACTGGACACAAATAAAAGGAAAATTACATGATTTATGACTCAAATAAAATATGAAAATTACATGACTAAACTCAAAAAAATATGACAAACTGAAAATTTCAGACAGTGTTTCGTTAAGTGAATCTTATTATTCTATCAATTTTCATATAGAAATTACTGATTTGTGACATGCTAGACTTGGTCACGTTAATTTTAATACCATCAAAAGAATGATGCATTTAGATTTAATTCTCAAGTTTGATGTGAAACATGCTGATAAATGTCAAATATGTGCGCAAGCTAAACAACCTAGGAAGCCTTTTAATTAAGTCCGCTGAACGGAACACCTCTATATTAGAGTTGGTACACTCTGATATTTGTGAAGGGATAGGTTTCTTAACTAGAAGTGGGAAAAGGTATTTTATTACATTTATTGATGATGCTTCTAAATTTTGTATTCTGTATTTACTTAGAACTAAGGATGAGGCTCTGGAAAAATTTATGGCTTTTAAGTCATTATCTGAAAAACAAACTGAAAAATTGCTTAAAAGATTGAGATCTGATAGGGATGGTGAATACTTGTCTAATGCCATGAATGATTTTTGTGTCAAAAATGGAATAATTCATGAGTTGACAGCTCCATATTCACATGAATCAAATGGATGGCTGAGAGAAAAAATAAGACATTGATGGATACGGTGAATTCCATGTTATGTAGCTCAAGATTACCTAAGAATATGTGGGGAGAAGCTTTGCTCTCTTTATGTCATGTCCTTAACTGTGCTCCTCACAAGGGAAAAGATAAATCACCTTTTGAAATATAGTTTAAAAGAAAACCAAATTATAAATTATTGAGGGTTTGGGGCTGTTTAGCCAAAATAAAAATTCCAGAGAATAAGAAGAGAAAAATTAGTTCTAAGACAGTAGATGGTGTTTTTATTGGTAATGTCAAAGATAGTTCTGCTTATTGATTTCTCATCATTAAATCTGATATTTCTGATATTTCTACTAATACTATTTGTGAATTTGGTGATGCAATCGTTTATGAGGATATATTTCCTTTTAAAACTAAGGATACTGTACGTGTAGATTCATCTTTTATTCCTTCATCCAGCACTTCTAGTCCTGTTCAGCATGATCATTTGGATATAGACTTAGAACCTAGAAGGAGTAAAAGAACTAGATTAGAAAAATCGTTTGGAGATGACTTCATATCATACCTAGTAGAGGATGATCCTTTAACCTTTAAAGATGTCATGTCATCTAGTGATTCTACATTCTGGAACGAATCAGTCAATGGAGAAATGGAATCAATTAGGGTCAATCACACTTGAGACTTGTGGATCTTCCCCCTGGTGCTAAAATAATTAGTTGTAAATGGATGTTCAAAAAGAAATTTAAACCAGATGGCTCCATTGACAAATATAAGGCTAGATTGGTTGCTAAGGGCTTCCGACAGAAAGAGGGAATAGATTTCTTTAATACCTATTCTCTCGTGGCTAGGATGACTACAATCTGAGTGCTTGTTGCACTGGCCTCTATATATGATCTAAATGGTGAACTTGATGAAGAGATCTATATGGATCAGTCAGAGGGATTTATAGTTTCCGACCAAGAGCATAAAGTATGCAAGTTGGTGAAATCCTTATATGGACTTAAGCAAGCCCCTAAGTAATGGCATCATAAATTTGATGAAGTCATCTGTTCTAATGGTTTTTTTATGTGTGAATCTGATAAATGTTTGTACATTAAATTGATTGAAGGTACTTGCATCATTTTGTGTCTCTATGTTGATGATATCTTGATGTTAGGAAATGACTTGATGTTGATAAATGAAACCAAACAGTTTTTGAATAGTAAGTTTGACATGAAAGATCTGGGAGAGGCAGAGGTGATATTCGGACTTAGGCTTCTAAAGTCACCTGAGGGCTATTCCATATCACAATCTCATTATGTTGAGAAAGTTTTGAGAATGTTTGGTCTATATTACTGTAAACCTATGAGTACTCCTTTTTGTCCAAGTGTCATACTTAAAAAACATCAGGGTGAATGTGTAGAACAACTCTGATATTCACAGTTAATTGGTAGTTTAATGTATTTGTCAAATTGTAGTAGACCTGACATCTCTTTTGCTGTGAATAGACTTAGTGGATATACACATTATCTTAACAAAATACATTGGCATGCACTTGAAAGAATCTGTAGATATTTAAAAGGTACAATATTTCATACACTGCACTATGGAAGATATCCTCCTGTAATGGAAGGATACTGTGATACCAGTTGGGTGACTGGAAAAGCCCAAGGAAAGGTACCACTAGCTTTGCGTTTATGATAGGTGGTGGGGCAGTTGCCTGGAAATCAACCAAACAAACTATATTAGCTCGGTCTATCATGGAGGCTGAGTTAGCAGCTATAGAAGTGACTGAATGGCTGAAAAACCTTATGGTTGAGCTTTCATTACTGAGTAAGCCAATTCCTGCTATCTTTATTCACTGTGACAGCCAAACTACAATAGATAAAGCTAAAAATGAGAAAATAAATGATAAATTGAGTACTCATGTAAAATTGAAATTAAAATTTGTGAGAGAGTACTTGAACAAAGGAATAGTCTCCTTAGACTATGTGAAATCAGTAAAGAATCTTGCTGATCCTCTAACCAAGGGATTGAATAGAAATTTGGTTGAACAATCATCAAGGGGGATGGGACTTAAGCCTATTTTGAACACCATCAATGGTAATCCAACCTGATGTTTGGAGATCCCATGACATAGGTTCAATGTGAAAAGTAGTTGAATTGGTATATACTAGAGAGCACTTGTTGGAGACTGGTGTCTCAATGTCTATCCCTATGATGACGTGCTTATTCTGGAACGGTAAAGGGTGAGCTACAACTTTTAATGAGTCCAAAGGCCTATGTGGCGAGGTGTAGATAAATTTTAGTGCACCTTGTAGGACTCACCTATGTGAGTGTGATTATGTGGCCGCAATCTATGGGATCTTTTGGGCTAATCCCTAGAGCGCTTATGAAACAAGATACATAGCACATGGCCAGAAAGTGCTATCCCGTGAGAACATCACTATTGACTAATGATATGTGTGTTGTATGAAACCTTCTTCATAAGGGTCTAAGTTCAAGACATAGTTCACTTTGATCTATGGAGGAGGGGACGTATATCACTATGTGAAGGTTCAAGTCGGAAGACACCTTCACTTATGCGTGTCATCTCATGCTCTTGTAAATCCGTGTCTCAAACTTTAAAAAAAATTTATTGGTGGGCGAATGTGATAGAGATTCATATCTCTATCACACATGGAAGACACTCTTTTCACCCTATATGCTCTCCATAACACAATTTTTTCTCCACAACACATCTATCTCCCCATAACACATCTACACACCTTATTTTCTACAACATATATATGCTTTCTGCAGCACATAATTGCTCTCCATAGCACATGTATCCTCTCTACAACACATACTACACTCCACAGTAGTTATACCTACTCCACATCACATATATGTTCTCCATAACACAAACGCGATTTTCACAACATATACTTGCTCCCCCAGTAGACAATTCTCTCTACAACACATATTTCACTCTATATCATATATGCCTACTCTGTTGGAATCTGTGTTTAAATTTTAAAATGTTTGAGTCTCTCTTTGTGATGATTAGTCCCACATTGGAAAATGGAAAATATTTCCATTTACTTTTAGTTGGGACTCGTCTCTTTGTTGTGTATTGATTTGAGGAGACTATGGAGGTTGGCCCATTTGGGCTGGTGGGCTCTTTGGCCCGTATCCTCTATTTCACACACGCGCAAAATGCCTTGCCTTACCGTGGCGTACGTGAGTGTGATTCTCAAATATTATTTTATTTTATGTTTCTTTTATTTTTGACCATTTGACCAAGCGTCTCTTAGATTCTCTCCGTGTCTCTTCGGATTCCCCTCCTTGGGTGGTTGTGTGTGACTCGGTCAAGGGTCGCTTCCCGAGAGGGTATTTGAAGAGGGTGGGTTTCCTGTGAGAGGTACGGTTTTGATTCTCTCTCCCCCGAAAACTATCTCTCTCAAACTCCTCTCTCCCATCGTCTTCTTCCTCTTGCAAGAGCCGTCTGTCACTGTGGTGTTTGCCCCCATCAATGCGAGTTGGAGTGCACCTTCGTGTCACCACCGGTTTTAGGTCGTCGTATCTTGGGGGAAGCTCCGTCACGAAGCCTATTTGCACTGGAGTAGGGGCGAAACAACTCTAAAGAAAGCGACTACGCGCTTCGACCCGAGTTTGCACTTTTGATCGTTTGATTCCCTTTGATTTCCGTGCTTAGATCTAGTAGAAAATCTCTACACGTGAACTATAATTTACTATCAATTTAGAGTCGTTCCTTTCTATTAGATCGAATGGCACCAGAGATTGTTGCTCGCCCTGATAAATTTACTGGCCAATTTTTTAAACGTTGGCAACAAAAAATGCGCTATTGGTTGACCTCTTTGGCTCTGTTCCCCGTTATAGAATCTAACCCCCCTGTAGATGATGAAAACAAACCCGCTAGGTCGGTAGATGTAGCCAAGTTTAAGGAGAGGGATTACCTGTGTACTGGTAGCATCCTCTCGTGCCTTTTTGATAAACTCTATGATATATATTGCTCTGCTAAATCAGCCAGAGACCTGTGGTTTGCCTTAGAGAAAAAGTATGGCTCCAAGGATGTTGGTCTAGATAAAATTTTGGTAGCCAATTACTTTGAGTACAAGATGAAAGATAGCGCATCCATTGTTGACCAAGCCCATGGGATCCAGTCCCTTGTTTTGGACATTCAAAGGTGTGAAATGTCTATTGATGAGAAATTCCAAGTCTGTGCTCTGATAACAAAACTACCACCTTCCTGGAATGATTTTTCTCTATCTCTTCAACACAAATGTGATGAGATGACTGTTGAACATTTGATCTCTGCTATTCAGGTTGAAGAGAGAAATAGGGACAGGAATAAAATCAGAAATCCTCATCCTTAACCTGAATTCCAATCTAAAGCCAATTTGATTGAAAAACCTACTTCTCATTCCTTCAATAAAACTTTCAAAAAATCCAATGACATCAAAGGGAAGAGAAAGATCAAGGAGTCAGAGAAGATTACTTGTTATGTGTGTGGAAGACCAGGTCATAAAGCCTACAGATGCTTTGAAAGAAAAGGCAGAAATAATAAACCCTACAAAGGAAAGAAGTCTACTGCTACTGATCAACAGGTCAATGTGTTGACTGTTGGCACCACCTCTGATGAAAGGTTTATTTCCTTTAATCCTGAAATTCATGTGGCATGTCTACCAACAAATTGGTTAGTAGATACGGGAGCAAATGTCCATGTTTGCTCAGATAGAGCTTGGTTCCCTTCTTATCAGGGCCTCGAAGGCAGGAGCGTGACAATGGGCAACTCCACTATAGCCAGAGTAGAGGGTGAAGGACGTGTTAACCTGAATCTTACTTTGGGAAAGACCTTAAGCCTCTACAAAGTGCAGCATGTGCCAAATGTCAGGAGGAATCTAGTTAATGGGTCTTTGTTAGTGCAGCAAGACTATGAACTTGTTTTTAAGTCTGATAAAGTTGTAATCACTAGACATGGAAACTTTGTAGGAAAAGGACATTTGTGTAATGGTTTATTTGTACTTAATGTTTCAGACATTGTTTCGTTAAGTGAATCTTATTATTCTATCAATTTTCATGTAGAAATTACTGATTTGGGGCATGCTAGACTTGGTCACGTTAATCTTAATACCATCAAAAGAATGATGCATTTAGATTTAATTCCCAAGTTTGATGTGAAACATGCTGATAAATGTCAAATATGTGCGCAAGCTAAACAACCTAGGAAGCCTTTTAATTAAGTCCGTTGAACGGAACACCTCTATATTAGAGTTGGTACACTCTGATATTTGTGAAGGGACAGATTCCTTAACTAGATGTGGGAAAATGTATTTTATTACATTTATTGATGATGCTTCTAAATTTTATATTCTGTATTTACTTAGAACTAAGGATGAGGCTCTCAAAAAATTTATGACTTTTACGTCCTTATCTGAAAAACAAACTGAAAAATTGCTTAAAAGATTGAGATCTGATAGGGGTGGTGAATACGTGTCTAATGCCATGAATGATTTTTGTGTCAAAAATAGAATCATCCATGAGTTGACAACTCCATATTCACATGAATCAAATGGAGTGACTGAGAGAAAAAATAGGACATTGATGGATATGGTGAATTCCATGTTATGTAGCTCAGGATTACCTGAGAATATGTGGGGAGAAGCTCTGCTCTCTTTCTGTCATGTCCTTAACTGTGTTCCTCACGAGGCAAAAGATAAATCACCTTTTGAAATGTGGTTTAAAAGAAAACCAAATTATAAATTATTGAGGGTTTGGGGTTGTTTAGCCAAAACAAAAATTTCAGAGAATAAGAAGAGAAAAATTGGTTCTAAGACGATAGATGGTGTTTTATTGGTAATGCTGAAAATAGTTCTGCTTATTGATTTCTCATCATTAAACCTGATATTTCTGATATTTCTACTAATACTGTTTGTGAATTTGGTGATGTAATCTTTTATGAGGATATATTTCCTTTTAAAACTAAGGATACTGTACGTGTAGATTCGTCTTTTATTCCTTCATCCAGCACTTCTAGTCCTATTCAGCATGATCATTTAGATATAGACTTAGAACCTAGAAGGAGTAAAAGAACTAGAATAGAAAAATAGTTTGGAGATGACTTCATATCATACCTAGTAGAGGATGATCCTTTAACCTTTAAAGATGTCATGTCATCTAGTGATTCTACATTCTGGAATGAAGCAGTCTATGGACAAATGGAATCAATTAGGGGCAACCACACTTGGGAACTTGTGGATCTTCCACCTGGGGCTAAAACAATTGGTTGTAAATAGATTTTCAAAAAGAAATTGAAACCAGATGGCTCCATTGACAAATATAAGGCTAGATTGGTTGCTAAGGGCTTCCGACAGAAAGAGAGAATAGATTTCTCTGATACCTATTCTCTCATGGCTAGGATGACTACAATCTGAGTGCTTGTTGCACTGGCCTCTATATGTGATCTAAATGGTGAACTTGATGAAGAGATCTATATGGATCAGCCGGAGGGATTTATAGTTTTCGGCCAAGAGCATAAAGTATGCAAGTTGGTGAAATCCTTATATGGACTTAAGCAAGCCCCTAAGCAATGGCATCATAAATTTGATGAAGTCATCTGTTCTAATAGCTTTTCTATTTGTGAATCT
Source organism: Amorphophallus konjac (assembly GCA_022559845.1). NCBI lineage: Eukaryota > Viridiplantae > Streptophyta > Magnoliopsida > Alismatales > Araceae > Amorphophallus > Amorphophallus konjac. The sequence goes on from CM040121.1 coordinate 160,819,244, forward strand.
GATAAATGTTTGTACATTTAATTGATTGAAGGTACTTGCATCATTTTGTGTCTCTATGTTGATGATATTTTGATGTTAGGAAATGACTTGATGTTGATAAATGAAACCAAACAATTTTTGAATAGTTAGTTTGACATGAAAGATCTGGGAGAGGCAGAGGTGATATTGGGGCTTAGGCTTCTAAAGTCACCTGAGGGCTATTCCATATCACAATCTCATTATGTTGAGAAAGTTTTGAGAAGGTTTGGTCTATATGACTGTAAACCTGTGAGTACTCCTTTTGATCTTAGTGTCATACATAAAAAATATCATGGTGAATGTGTAGAATAGCTCAGATATTCATAGTTAATTGGTAGTTTAATGTATTTGTCAAATTATAGTAGACCTGACATCTCTTTTGCTGTGAATAGATTTAGTAGATATACACATTGTCCTAACAAAATACATTGGCATGCACTTGAAAGAATCTGCAGATATTTAAAAGGTACATTATTTCATGCACTACACTATGAAAGTTATCCTCTTATAATGGAAGGATACTGTGATGCCAGTTGGGTGACTGAAAAAGCCCAAGGAAAGGTACCACTGGCTTTGTGTTTATGATAGGTGGTGGGGTAGTTACTTGGAAATCCATCAAACAAACTATATTAGCTTGGTCTACCATGGAGACTGAGTTAGTGACTGTAGAAATGACTGAATGGCTGAAAAACTTTATGGTTGAGCTTCCATTGCTGAGTAAGCAAATTCCTGCTATCTCTATTCACTGTGATAGCCTAGCTGCAATAGCTAAGGCTAAAAGTGAGAAAATAAATGATAAATTGAGTACTCATATAAGATTGAAATTAAAATTTGTGAGAGAGTACTTGAAAAAAGGAATAGTCTCTTTAGACTATGTGAAATCAGTAAAGAATCTTGTTGATCCTCTAACCAAGGGATTGAATAGAAATTTGGTTGAACAATCATCAAGGGAGATGGGACTTAAGCCTATTTTAAACACCATCAATGGTAATCCAACTTTATGTTTGGAGATCCCATGACACAGGTGTAGATGCCTAATTTCAGACATCCCGCGGATCCCCAATGGGCCCTCGTGTGAATGACGCTTGATTGTTGTACTCATTTTTATCGGTGTTTAAGTTTTAAGCCCGGCCCATAGCCTTTTGGCTATTGGGCCTCGTCCAAATAAGGGGCCCAACACCATAGGTCTAGGCGGCCAAAGCCCTGGCTGCCCCCAGTCCTGGGCGACCAGGGCGATGGCCGCCCTCCTCCTCAAGGGGGCCAATGATTTGGCCGCCTTCCCCCTTTTTACTTGGTCAGAGAACATGGCCCAACCTGTGGCCACATCCTCTCCCTCGTTCCGCACAATCTCCACCCACGTTTTGTAACTCCTAGCTTGTCAAACCAAGAACTCTACCACCTCCAGTACGAGGGGAAGAGAGGAGGGATTTTGGAGAAGAGCAAGGGGAAGACAGTGGGAGATCAGAGAGGTTCGGAGTTGGCACACGGAGGAAGAACGGAGGAGAACACATGGAACTTCATCTCGAAGGCTGTCCCCTCTTCCTTCGATCCTGGTTGGAACTTCTCTACTTCCTATTCTCTGCTTCCCATTTGCATCTCGACTTCCAGGTGAGTATAGCACTACATGTAGTATTCTTGTAGGCCCCTACTTAAGAGGTTTTCTTCCTAAAAAAACAAAGGAGAGGTGGATGGTCGAAAGTCTTGGCCATCCTTCCTTCCTACCCCCCCAGGTACTTTGCCACCATTTTCTCGTGTCTTCCATTTGCTAGGCCATATACTACACTATTAGTTTCACTAATGGCTTTCTTCTTTGTGTTTCTTTGAGCTACGTTGCAGGACTTCAACACAAGGGACGAGCAGGGCTCCTTGCCCTTGGCCGGCCGAGGATGAGGAAGAGAAAACCCACGTCTCTTCATCTTGAACATCTCCCCGGGATCAACATCCTGCAAGGTTCAGGTAAAACAACCTCTGGCGATCACGTTCTGACCTTTTTTGTTCCTCTGTAGGTACCCTCGCACAGAGACAACCAATCCTAACACACACTTACGTCGGGAGGCTCTCCATCCCTCACACATTCCCTCGACATCTCCGGGTGCCTACAAGCGAAGTGGCGATCACGATGGGACACTCTAGTGCCTACTGTAAGTCCCTCATGCTTGAAGTCAAAGATTAGTGTAACCATGTTTGTACATTAGCTCCACTTCCGTAGCTCTATTTTTTAGTTTTCTGAAACTTGAACAGAAGGAGGCCAGACTCCTGGCCGCCTAGCTCCCTGGGCGACCAACCCAGTGTCCGCCCAGGCCCCCATCTGGACAACCAGTACTTTGGCCGCCCTGGGCTCTAGGCGACCATCGCCTTGGCCGCCCTCATCCCTAGTAGGAGGCCAGCACCCTGGCCGCCCTCTCCACTGGGTGACAGTCGATCTAGCCGCCCAGCTCGGTAGGCGACCATCACTTTGGCCGCCTTCTGCCTTCTTCATACTCTTTCCCCGTAGTAGTCCTATATATACTCCAGATCTGTTCTTCCTCTCTTAACTCTGCTTGTTTGTTCATTGCGTGATTAATTTCTGCAGGTTAACCTACGGGTTTGGGTTTAGGAAGAGCCGACACCAGCTCTCTTAGGAAACCCTCTCGTTGGTATTGAACCCTTCACCTGGGGATTCCCATTCAGGTGCAATCGGTTCAGTCCAATCGGAAACCTCCGTGAGTCCTCGTGAATCATGGATTCCCACACGGTCACCAGGCGGGTTGTACCATGGAAGTCCTACTAGTCACCCTGGGTTGAGTGAAGTTTCTGCTAGGCTCCCGGAGTTCATTTCCCAACACCCTTAGTTTTCCTTCTCTCCTCCGAGTGAATTAAAAAAAGAGAAAAAAGAAAGTGGAAATTAGAAAATCTAAAAAAATTGTTGGGCGTTGTTTGTGCCTATACTTGGTTCGTAAAACGTTAATGCCCTTTCCTTTCTCCTTCAAGTCTTTCATTTTCTTCATTCCAAACCAACTAACAATTGGTTTGGGATGGAGAGAGTTTATTCAAACTCGGGCTATGAGGAGGAATTTTTGCCTCAATTCGATTCTGGAATTAGGGGCAATCCACTATTTCAGGTAGAGGATAATGGTTTGGATGCCTTTATAGGCATGTTTTTGGCCACACCAAATGAGGCCACCCAATCCGATTCGGCTTCTTCTTCCACAAGCGACCATGGTCATGGTAGCCCGCGGGCTCCTACATTGTCTCCGCACGATGATCAGGAGCTGATTAGTGTGATGTCCCATTATTCCCCCGCGGATTTAGCCACGATGGCCTCTCATGGGAAGGCTCCAGCCCTCCCACACCTATCTCCACATGTCACACCTTCCCGCGTTCAAGTTTCTTTCCAAGGGTCCACGAGCCGACCCATTCCCGAAACTCCAATCCAATTCAGCTATCCGACACCTCCACAAAGGGTTCCTTCACCCCCAACTCCACCAATCACGGGTACCCCTTTGAAGGGAATGGACCCCTCATTCCGGCAAGAGATCCAAAGCTACATTTGGCAAGCGGTGGCTGAAAGTATGCCCAATTTGCGTCCCTACTCACTAGCCCAATATTGCAAGCTTCCTAATGCTTATTTTCCACCCAGATTTAAGGCTCCCAAGTATAGGAGGTATGATGGCACCACTGACCCTCATCATCATCGTTCAGGTTTTCTTATGGACTCCCACCAATGGCTACATGATAGGGTCTTGTTGGTCCATCACTTTCAAAAATCCCTCGAGGGCGAGGCCCTACGTTGGTTTGCATCCTTGCCGGCTATTGATCTCATCAACTTTGATATAGTCTCCGAGCGATTCCTTGCTCACTTTGGTCACATGTCATCTATTTCCCCCACATTATTTGACATAGTCACGGAGAACATGAAGTCCGACGAGGACTTCATTAGTTTTGCAAACGGATGGAGGATTATGGCTGCTAGGATGGAGGCTCCTATTCCTGAATCCTAGGCCGTCACCATGTTAGTGAACAACGCCATTCCACAGCTTAGGGCCATTATGATGCTTAGTGAACTCCATACTTTTCACCAACTCTACAACAAAGCTCGGATAGTTCAAGCTCAGGTAAGGGACTCTACCTTACCTCCTTTCTTTGAGCCTCGCACCAAAGGTAGAAAGGCCCCAGCTGTCCCTACCACCGAGGGTGTCACCGTAAATGAACAAGTCAATGTTGTTGGCCAGTCCTTCAAGACCAACAATCGCCAGGCCACCCATCCCACTCAGGCTACTACTAGCCAGGGGCAAGGTAATCCCAAGCCCTATTCCAATGTCCCTCCACCTCAAAGCTACGGCCCCCCTAGGCCAAAAAGGGGTACTTATCCTCCGTTGCCTGAAACTCTAGGTGACATCTTCTTTGCCCTTATGTCGTCGGATTCCATTCAGCTTCCTCCTCAGCGGGATTGGGTTCATCCCAACGCCGATACCTCCCGATATTGCCCATATCACCGAACTCCCGGCCATGATATATTCAACTGCTTCCAATTTCGGGACTGGGTATATGACATGAATGATGAGGGAAGAATTAATTGGGTAGATGTGAAGCTAGCTATTGCCAACCTCAAAAGGCCTAATAGGGACCTTGGCATTGTGCATAACCCCTTGCCAGCTCATCAACCAGCAAAAGATCCATCCACTTCAAAGCAACACAAGTGGGTGAACACGGTGATCGGAATGGAACCATGAGTTCTCAAAAGGGCTCAAATGCAGGGCATAGAAGGATTCCCAAGTTGGTACGGGAAGATAGAAGTAGAAGCTCATGAACCCTGGGCAAACATCAACATGTTCTCTCAATCCCAAAACTTGATCTCACCACCTAGCCAGTCTCCGAGTGCTACCCAAAACCCACTCAGCTTAATCAACCCTCCTCAAATGCCACATCAAGAGGCCTATGTTTCTCCACAAGCTCTGTCAGTTCAGGAGCGCCCGTTGGTCCTCCTAAAGCCACCTCAGCCAAAATCGGTCCATCCTCCTTCTCCTGTGGAATCTGGAGACGATTCGGCTTCCCTTTCATATATCTTTGGCTCTCTAGCTCCTTTACATCTCATTCGCCCGAAACCTTTGGAACAGAATGACCCGAAGGAAGCTTCGATCAATGTCACTCTCCGGAATTGCATCATTCCCCCATCCCAAAGGCAATCCCAGCCGGAGGAAGGGGTTAATTCTCAAATCCCTCCCGTGGAGTACGACATTCTCCAGTATCTGGACAGGACTCCTACTAAGGTTTCTATCCTAGAGCTCCTTAGGAAATATTCGTCGCACCAAGCTACTCTACTTCAATTCCTTCAGAAGATCATGGTCAATGAAGATCTCCCAGCAAGTGGTGTGACTGAGGCTATCATGGCCCTTACATGCGGACCATCTATCTCATTTTCTGATAAAGACCTTGCTCTGCCAGAAAGCAGGTCACTCCCGTTGTGCCTCACTGTCACTCTCAACGGAGTTAAAGTTGACTCCGCTCTCATAGACACGGGAGCATCCATCAATGTGTGTCCCATGAAGACCATCAAGAAGATTGGCCTCCAGGAAGAAAATCTAGAAGAGGTATGCACCACCATCTCAGCTTACGACAATTCCAAAAGGTGTGCGAAAGGGAAGGTGACCCTACAACTTGGTTTAGGACCGATGGTTATGACATCGGACTTCTTTGTCCTCGATGTCGACCCTGCATATAAGGCCATCCTAGGACGGCCTTGGATTGAGCAAACCCTTGGGATTCCATCCACAGCCCACCAGTGCTTTAAATTTCCTTACAATGGTAGGGTAATCAAGATCAGGAGTCTCCCACTAGTGGAAACTCTTAATGCCATCACTTCCGAGCAGATTCCCTTCATGACCATTCCATATAAGGGTAAGAAACCCGTTCTCTCCATAGAGGGCGCGGTGGGGCCTTCTGCTTTAGGTCCACCTGATTCCCCTTTCCTTCCTCGGCCAATCACACAGCACAACATCCCTCAGGGTAAAGGATGGGAGATCATGGCCAGGATGGGCTTCACCATGGGTAAAGGCCTAAGTCAGCTCGAACAAGGACCCATGCATAGAAGAAAACTCCGGGTTGCTAAAGGTCGCATATGTTTGGGCTACTCTCCAGAAGAGACACCTAAGGCCACTCAGGATGAAAATTTGGTGTACGGTCAATTTGTCATAGGGCCGATTCAGCCAGGAACTCGGCAGGAGCCGAGTCAAAAAGTTGAAGTTCTATAAAGAAAAGAAATTCCACCCGATTCATCACTTGAGGAAGATTTTGGTATCCTCTCTCTTTTCCATCTAGATAAACCTCCCGACAAAGTTTCTTCCTCAGGCATCTTCCTTACTAAGAACAGGCCCGCGCTTGTCCTCTTCATTCCCTTTCTATTCCATCCACCATTTCCTCCGCTCCTCACTTATCCGGTCATGGGGCAACCTACACATCAAGTTTGCACTTTCACTCATGACTACCAAAAAAAAAAATGCCAATTCTCAAACGTGGGCCTGTGAGTTCACTATTGAGGAAACAGCCTCCCTGCAAAACTACTCCCTCGGCCAAGGGCCGACTCTTTCCACCTTGAACTCCCTTCCACAAGATTCTCTTATACATAGTAGGGTAGAGTCTAAGTTAGATTCAGATTTGTACATAGCGTCTTTCCCTTCCAAAAAGTCTAGTGTTCGTCAGGTTCCCGCGCGCTATATCAGCCAGCTGGCTGGTAAATGTGCGCAACTTTGTCAGGTCTCCGAATTCAGTTCCACTCCCATTTCCCTAGGGGCAGTCGAACTAGACGGATCTCTAGCAGATGACAGTCTAGGGGTGTACGTTTTGGAAGAAGAGGATGACACATAAGCAGAAGAAGAAAAGCCATTAGAAGATGGTAGTGATCCAATAGCTTTCTTCGTCGATGGAACCAAGAGATTTGATGAGCCTAATGTCTCCATTGACGAATCCACCAAGGAAATCAATCTCGGCATCAAGGATGATCCAAAGATTATATTGATAAGTGCCAACTTAACTGATGAAGAGGAAGCTACGCTTGTGGCAGTTCTCAGGGAATTCCCCGATGCTTTCGCTTGGTCCTACGAGGACATGCCGGGTCTAGACCCGTCCTTAGTTGAACATCGTCTGGTCTTGAAACCCGATGCTCGAGCTGTCAAACAGAAGTTAAGACGACTTCATCCGAAGCTCGCACTCAAGGTCAAAGAAGAAGTGGACAAGCTCCATAAGGCCAAGTTCATCAGGGTAGTTTTGTATCCGCAATGGGTAGCTAACATCGTCCCTGTTATGAAGAAAGATGCTAGGGTCCGCATCTGTATAGATTTCCGTGACCTTAATCGTGCTTTCTCAAAGGATGATTTTCCCCTTCCACACATAGATGTCCTGGTGGACAACACCGCCGGCTATGAGATACTCTCCTTCATGGATGGCTTCTCGGGGTATAACCAGATCTGCCTAGCGGAGGAAGACCAGGATAAGACATCTTTTACCACCCAGTGGGGGACGTACTGCTATGTCGTCATGCCCTTCGATCTTAAGAACGCAAGAGTGACCTATCAAAGGGAAATAATGGCTATCTTCCATGACATGATGCATACTTATATGGAAGTTTATGTGGACGACATTCTGGTCAAGTCCAGGACCAGGAGTGGCCACGCAGAAATCCTCAGTGTAGTTCTCCAACGGTCACAGGAGTACCAACTTAAAATGAACCCCAAGAAATGTGTATTCGGGGTCTTTTCAGACAAGCTTCTAGGGTTCATTGTCAGCAAGAGAGGAATTGAGATCGACCCTAACAAAGCTAAGGCCATTGCTGAGATGCCTCCTCCCAAGAACATCAGAGAAGTCCGCGGTTTAATCGGGCGTTTGCAATTCATTAGGAGATTTATATCTCATCACTCTCAGCGATGCAAGCCCTTCTACGACATGCTAAAAGGAGAGGCTAGATTTGATTGGAGTGACAAATGTCAAAAGGCCTTCAATGACCTGAAGAGTTATCTATTAAGTCCTCCCGTCCTGGCACCCCCGGTCCTGGGTCAGCCTTTATTGCTCTATGTTTCTACCACTAATGAATCTGTTGGAGCAGTATTGGCCCAATATGATTATGCTAAAAGAGAAAGCGCAGTCTACTATTTATCCAAACTGTTCAATGAAGCCGAGCAGAAATACACTCCCATGGAGAGGACTTGCGCGGCTGTCGTCTAGGTCGCCCAAAAGCTGAAACACTATTTTCTTGCACATGAAGTCAAGCTATTGGTGCGAATGGATCCTATCAAGTACTTGCTGGAAAAGTCTACCCTAACCGATCATTTGGTAAGATGGCAGAGTTTTCTCAATTAATTCGATATCACCTACGTCAATCAGAAGGCGGTCAAGGGGTACGCCATCGCTGAGCACCTTGCCCATCATCCACTCTCTACATTCTCCCCTGTCGATGAGAGTTTCCCGGACAAAGAGTTAGGAGCCATTATAGATGGTGAGCCTTCGTGGATCCTCTACTTCGATGGTGCATTTAATTCCAAGGGCTGTGGAGTCGGAGCCGTACTCCAGTCCCCGAAAGGTGTCATTATTTCCCGTGCTTGTCAGCTAACCTTCCCTGCCATAAATAATGTGGCTGAATATGAGGCACTCCTCATGGGCTTAAAGGTGGCACTGGCACTCGGAGTTAAGGAGCTCCGGATCATCGGAGATTCTCAGCTCATACTCCGGTAATCCCTCAGCAAGTACCAAACCCGGGACCCGAAACTGAAACCCTACCAAGACCTGGTTGGCAGGGCAGTCCAGCGGTTTAGGAAGCTCACCTTGGTGCATACCCCTAGAGCTCAAAACATTCTAGCCGACGCTCTGGCGTCTCTGGCTTCTTCTCTTCCAATCCCTGGCAAAAAGTCATCATCCTCGGTCATCGTGCAAAGAATGCACACTTTTTCACATTCTGATCCCTGGTTCCAGCAATTCTCTAAGCTCTCTTCTCAGGTCCATGTCATCTCCCATGAGCCTGAGATCAATCTAGAAGACGGCAACCCTTGGTTCTTTGATATTGAAAACTATCTCAGAGATCGCTCCTTCCCCGATTATGCCACTGCTTCCGATCAGCGTGCCATTCGCTGAGCCGCAGAGCATTTTGCCATTATAGGTGGTCTCTTGTATCGCAAATCTCTCAATGGAGTTTATCTTCGCTGCCTCGATGAGACCAAATCTCTAGCCGTTGTCGAAGCTGCACATTCCAGCGAATGCGGTGGCCATGTGAATGGTCGCATGCTTGCTCAGAAACTTCTTGGTCAATACTATTGGCCTACCATGAATGAGGATTGTGCCCATTTTGTCCGCCATTGCGCTAAATGTCAACGCCACGCGGACAAGGTCCACGCTCCTTCATCCTCACTTCATCCCCTCATAGCTCCCTGGCCTTTCACCATGTGGGCATTTGACGTAGTTGGTCCTCTGGAGGAAAGAACCGGAGAAATCCGAAGAAAGTCCTTCATCCTCACCGCTACGGAATACTTCACGAAATGGGCAGAAGCTGAGGCGTTCACGGAAGTCAAGGCAGCAACGGTGGTCAAGTTTATCAAACGCAACATCCTTGCAAGGCTCAGCATTCCCCGTGACATCGTCACCGACAACGGACCGCAATTCACATCCCAGGAGCTCCGTGATATGTGTGGTAAATATGGCATCAATTTGTATCATTTGTCTCCATACTACCCACAAGGAAACGGACAAGCTGAAGCTACAAATAAAACTCTCATTATAATCATCAAGAAAACTTGCAAGTCTCACCACTATTCAGACTGGCCAGATCGCCTCATCGAGGCCCTCTAGGCTTACCGCACTTTCGTCCGAACTCCCACGGGTCAAACCCCGTACGCACTTACTTTTGGGACGGATGAGGTACTCCCATACGAAATATTCATTCCTTCACTAAGAGTGCAGCTGGACTCCAAGCTCGATCCCGAGCAACATCAAAAAAACCTATTAGCCCAACTGGAACTATTAGATGAGAAACGGATGATCGCGGCCGATCATGCACAAGTATATCACAAGAGAATTGCACGTTACTATGCCAAGAAAGTTCTAGAGAGAAAATTCAAGGTAGGTGAATTGGTTTTGAAAAGAAAAATCACTAGAACCACCGATTTAAAGGTAAAATTTCAAGAAAATTGGGAAGGTCCTTTTGTTATCAAAGAAGTCTACTCGGGTAACACCTACAAATTGGTAGACTCCGAGGGCGTGGAGCTAACATATCCATGGAATGGGGTATATCTCAAGAAGTTTTATTCATGAGACCTTGTACATAACTATTCCAAAACATAAAAATAAAATCTAAAAATCTCAAACAAACAAAAAAAGAATAAAATCAAAACAAACGCCTGGTGATCGCCACGTAGTTAAAAATCATTTGCATCAACCCTTCATGCTAGATAGGGACCGTCAAGATGTGGTAAGTATCGGGTCTTGGTCTGCTAGAACTGTGGAGATTCCTGTCCAGCCATGTCGGCCTATGTTTATAAGAAGAGAAAAAACAACTCGCAGATACTCACGTGTTTATCCAAAATGGGTAGCATCACCTTTGATGGGGCCTCATCCGAAGGTCTCCAGCTAAGCAGCACTCTTTTGTTCCTCTTCTCTTCGACCAAATGAGATAGTCGACGCCCTTAAAACGCTGAGCATGTGAAATCCGAAGTACAAGATCCTTAACGTGAGAGTAGGATTCATCCCCTCAAGCCCGGGTCAGAGCACGAGAAGAGGGCAGTGTCCCCGCAGGCAGAAAAGGGGAATCCCAAAGCAAAATGACAATATTTTCCTCCCCGAAAAGAAAGAAAAGAAAGAAAAATTATGTGTGTGACAAAGTCACATGAAAAGCCTGGCCGTGGCCGTGCCTGACCCTAGTAGATGAAACCCCTCCTATTCAAGGAATCAAATCAAAAGTCTCACTCAGCAGGGGCATCGAATGTCATAATGCTCGGGGCATGATCCAAAGTTTCCAAAAGGAGAAAGTCGAGTAGGCCCTCACTTAGCTCGCCGGGTTAACAGCTTTGCGAGGTCCTCTCAGGAGGTTTACCCCCCTACATTCTTCCTTCTCCCTTCAAAAGATGTAAAGCTTGATGGAGGTCCTGAAGGATGAACCCCGTCTGGGTTGCAACTTTATTTAACAAAACACACTTATGGTTGTTCACTTCTAAGCAACAGAAGCCATCGCTGCGAAGGGGTCTCTGTGTTTCTGGCAGGTCAAGACCCCTATTTACCGCCCTTAACGCTTTTCTTATGTTACCTCAGGCTTAGGTCAATGCAAGCGCGTCACCTATAGGTGCGACGGCGTCTGATTCCAGGTCAGCGTCGCGCGGTTGACCGTTAGGGTTCCAAGGTGTTCCATCATATACCATCTAGAGTTGTGAGGAAATAGACCCGGGTCGGGCAAATCATTTATCTCGAACACTTTTTGGGTGTATCCCTGTGGTCGAAAGTAACTGGGAGCCTAAGCTTGGCATGACGGCATTGTCATCAGGATAAGACTTAACCGGCGGGACCATCATTCGAGGAGTATAGAGTCCCAAATCAACCTAGATGTGCACTCAAGATACCTGGGAGGTAATTTAGATGTTGGGTCCCGAAGGGAGGCAATCAAGAGGGGAGGGGTGAATTGATTGGTCAAATAAAAATATTACTAATTGAAATGCTAGTAGGAAGGAAAACCACAAACTAGAAATAATTCTAGTTAAGCAAACACTCAGCCTTACCCGAACAAGATCTCTCTCGCGAGTACACGGAGTAGAAATATGATTTCTAAGATGAAGAAAGAAAATGCTCAGCTAACCGTGAAGCCCACTCGTTCAAACCATGAAGAACAAACCACAAAGGAGGCACATAATTTTTAGGTGGTTCAGGTACACAAATGTGTCCCCTACGTCCACCCCTCATACGTGAGTATTAATGCTCCACTATGAGGTGAGCCACACACACGCTGTAACGACAACCAACACACACACAGTAGCCTATCTCGACCACCACATACACACACACGCTCTCGTATCACAGATCACGAGCACACACACACGAATGTGTTTCAAGATGATCAAGTATTACAGCAGATGTTCAAAATCAATCAGCAAAGACTTGAGAAGATTGGTAGTGGTTTAGAGCTCCCCCTTTCTCTCCTTTGAAGGTATTTGAATGCTCCTACAGTTTGAGGACGATTCTTGAAAGAAGATGAACGATTCTTGCAAAAATGAGGTTGTAACTTGATTTGCCATGCAGCTTCCAGTAGTGGATTGATTGAAGACTTGAATCCACCTTCTTCTCTTCACATACAAGCTTGGAACGGCATGGGAGAAGCCTTGGAACCGCTGCTTGCGTCCTGCACCTGTAGAGTTTAGAGAGAGAGCTCAAAAATGAAAAGATAGATCTTCATCCTTAGGTTTGAGGCCATAGAGATGGCTATATACGACCAGAACGGTCAAGGGACACGTATGGGACAAGATCCACGAAACCTGGAGTAAAATAAGGTGGAATAAGGGAGAGATTTGACGTCGAATCCGCGGATGAAAGAAGTCCAAAAAAATGGCTTCGTAAAGGTGTCGACACCTTGGGCAAAATACTAACCAGAAGCTCGAAAAACAAACCTGGACAATGGGTGTTGACACCTGGTGTTCAGGTTGGTAGACAATGGCTGCCAGAACCAGTTTTGAGTAGGTGTCGACACCTGGTGTCGACACCTCCAAAACTGGTTGCTGGGAACACATTCTGGAACCAAGTGTCGACACCAGGTGTCTACTCTTGCTATTCTAGAAGGCCTAGTAACCCAGAGAAAGAGAATAATATACCAACTTCTTCAGAGTTAAAAAGCATGATGAAATGTGATTTGTGGGAAGCTCTCTGAACCTGTAAACATGCCAAGTAAACGTCAGATTGATACACATCATAGAGGTTACAAAAAATAACCATTCATTTCAACTCTCTTTAATGAAAGTAGGACTTAAAAGATATTACCAAGATAAGCCAATTCAAAACAGATTCCATTTCCCATTTGAATGAAAGATCCATAACAAACCACATATAAATGTTTCCTTCATCAGTTTGCCTGAATTCACCATCGGTCTTCAGTTTGCTTGCTCATTTGATAAATTGACCATTCACAAAGCATTTTGAGTATAAACCAATCTTCACCACACGATCAAAAAGATATTCATAAGAGTAGGAAGCCAGTTCACTCTAAACCATGATCACACATTGCATTCATTAATCATCAAAACATATACATCCAAACATCATAACCTCGGGGTCAAACAATCTCCCCCTTTTTGATTATGACAATGATGCTATGTGATATGATATAAACCTGGTGACTAGAGTGTGGTCTTTGTTGCAAGTTTAAACACTTCCATCTCATATAAATGGTATCCATGCAAGAAAGCACACACATAACCACAAATAGTAATATTCATTGAGTTGGAATGACATTCACAACCAAAAAGAGGATTTTCACAGCCACACTTAAAAAGCCTTCTTAAAATGTTTGACTTTGATTACAAGAAACAACATGATCATGTATGATTATGCAATGATAACAACAAAAACTCACTACGGACATGACGACAATGCAAGCAAGCAACACCAGCCAAACAGGCAACAAACATGCAAGCACACATAACATAGGTACTATACTGGTAGATAGCTATAGCTAGATAACTCTCGATAACTCTCCCCCTTTGTCATCAACAAAAACAAGGGGAGCCGGGAGTACAAGTAGCAAGTGCCAACCGGAAGCAACAGAACTCATTCAGACCCGGAGGAAGGCGGTGGAGGAGGTCGGCGAATATAATCCACAATGTCTTGGAACTGGTGGGTTTGAGCATCCATGGCGGATTTGAGAGAATCAATGGAGGTGTTAATGGACTGGAAAGCCTGGATATATGTTGTATGATTAAGCTTTAATTCAGCCACATCCCTAGTAAGAACATCCATTGTGTCCCTCATTTCACCGACATCACCGCTCAAAGTCTCCAGAGTCAAGTGTATCCCATAATTGTCCGTGAACTCGGCTGAAGTCCCAGAAGCCCCGCCCTATGTAGGCTGAACATCGTCCTCATCTTCTTCCGCATCAGAATCAACTGCAGACTCTTTTTCTTTCGCAGATTTTAGATGCCGAACCAACTGACCTTGAGTATTTTTCTCATACCCCATATTCTTACACACTGAATGAACTGTGTAGATGTCGCCTTCACGCAAGGTTTGATAGGGTTCCTTGCTCAAATCAATGGAAGCTGTTCGGAAAATCGCAGTTAAGGCAGCTGCATAAGGGAGTGTGCGATTCCGATTATGGAGACAAGCTGTAATGTGCTGGAAGAAAAGGGCTGGAAAATTGATCGGTTGTCCTTGTATCAAATTAGCAATGATAAAAATCTGTTGATCCGTGACTTTCTCTCGCCCTCCTGCTTTGGGAAGTAGGATAGTAGTTACCATATGATGGAGAATTCGCTGCAATGGGGGAAAGTGATTTGCATTTAAGAAACTAATAGACCGGTCTTGCATTTCTTCTCCAATCAGGATTTCATAAGCCAAGTCTTCATCAATCATGGCCTCTCCATGAAGTTCACCAATAGCTGGCATTTTGAAGGCACGGGTTAACTATTTTTCTGAGATAGCCAAGATGTGTCCATTGACCACAGTCATATATTTGTTGTTCTTGAGAAACATATTGCCATAGTATTGAAGAACAAGGGAATGATATATCCTTCTATGATCAGCCATAAAGGAGATGAGATTTGTTTGATTATTTACCACAGGAAGCAATTCAGGGAGGCCTTGGTGTAGGTTGTTGAAATCAACTGCTCGGGGTCGGAGAACCTTCCGATCCATCATTTTGAACTGAGCAGGAGTGGGTTTCTCCAGAATGGCTTCATGCTCCTTGCGCTTAGCCCTAGCTTCCCTTGTGCGGCTGGACGCCACAGTGGGTTCCTTGCCCAGAGCTTGACGTTTGGGCGCCATGGGGAACCAAGCTTCGAGGGAGACGAAAGAGGAGATGATGAGATGATTTTGGGGCGACACTAGGGCCCTTACCGCAGATGGGAGGAATCTCCACAGCTCATCCACGCTCCAGGTGGCAAACGGCCGAAGTGGAGGCCGACAGATGCTCGTCCAAGAAGAAACGCGGGTGCCGCAGCGATGTCCGCTTGTTCTAGGGCTGGAAGGTGTGATGGGAGAACAAGAAGAGGTATGGGGGAGGAAAGGAATGCGGCACTGTAGAGGGAGGGGCGTTTGGGCTAAATACCAAGGGGGTTCGATGGGTTAAGAAGGGGTTGAACCCCTTGCGAACCGGTTCACGGAAGACCTGCGATCGGTAGGTGTCGACTTTGGGTGTCGACACCTATCGCGCCCAGTTCTGCCCGAAGTGAAAGTATGCAGGACAATGCTGGGTGTCGACTTTTGGTGTCGACACCTGCTTGTGGGTTACAAAAATGAATTAAGTGCAGAAGACAAGAATTCCAAGGATCAAGTTCGAAGCCCCAAATGACTGAAGTAAAAATTGATCAATGTAAAGAGGACATTATGTGTGTTTGTCAAATTGGGGTGGTTCGAAGCCATTTAAAATCATATAGAGCCTAACTCCATAACCATTATCCCGAACATGATTTATCCCGAACTTCTAGTGGCAATGCATTATTATCCAAGGAGCATATATATATAGTAATAGAAATTCAAGGGAGGTTACATTTGTTTGGGTTTTTCAATAAGATATATATATATATATATATATATATATATATATATATATATATATATATACATACATACACACCAAGCATTTGGATTGTCCATACAAGCATGCGAAATGTAGCTCACAATTGCAAACATGATGCATATGCATGATCCAAGGAAATTACAGAAGCCAGAATCTAGTGGTGAAATGCAGATGCAAATGCATGACAATGACTAAAACAAGTGAAAGACACTAACTAGCTATCTAGACGACAAATGCCTAACTCTCTTCTAAATGAAGTGAATTTATCCTCATTGAGAGGTTTAGTGAAGATATCAGCAATTTGATTATTTGTATCAACAAATTTTATTTCAACATCCCCCTTGCTAACATGATCACGCAGAAAGTGATGCCTAACCTCAATATGCTTTGTGCGAGAATGATGCACTGGATTTTTTGATAAATTTATTGCAGAAGTGTTGTCACAAAGAATGGCTATGTTTCCTAGTGTGATGCCAAAATCAATCAATTGTTGTTGTATCCAGAGCACTTAGGCAACATAGCTACCTACGGCCACATATTCGGCCTCGACAGTTGATAATGCCACTGAATTTTGTTTCTTGAAGGCCCATGAAACCAAACAACCTCCGAGGAACTGACAATACCCACTTGTGCTCTTCCTGTCTATTTTGCAACCCGCGTAATCAACATCAGAATAACCAACTAATTCAAGAGCTGAAGTACGCAGAAACCACAGACCCAAATCATAAGTTCCAGCAATATATCTAAAAATCCGCTTTACGGTCGACATGTGTGATTCTTTGGGATTCGATTGAAACCTTACACACAAACATACTGCATATTTAATGTCGGGCCTGCTAGCCGTCAAATATAACAAGGATCCTATCATGCTCTTGAAAAGAGTCTGGTTGACGGGTTTACCTTGGTTGTCTTGATCGAGTTTCAGAGATGTGGACATGGGAGTAGGCTGTGGTTTGGTTGATGTCAAATTGAATTTCTTGAGCAGGTCCATTGCATATTTCTTCTGGGTTATGAATAGACCATCAACTGTCTGAGTCACCTGCAATCCCAAGAAAAATGTTAACTCTCCCATAAGACTCATTTCAAACTCACTTTGCATCAATTTAGCAAATTCTTTACTTAGAGTGTCCTTAGTGGAGCCAAAAATGATATCATCTACATACACTTGAACGATTAGAATTTCCTTACCATTCAATTGTGTAAAAAGAGTTTGATCAACATTACCTCGTTTGAATCCATTTTGAATAAGGAAATCACTTAACCGTTCATACCATGCTCAGGGTGCTTGTTTCAGACCATAGAGGGCTTTGTCCAGCTTGTACACATGGTCTGGATGCTCCGTATCTTCAAACCCCGGTGGTTGCTCCACATATATGTCCTCCTGGATATAGCCATTCAGAAATGCACTCTTAACATCCATTTGAAATAACTTAAATTTATTGCGGCATGCATATGCTAATAAAATCCTCACTGCCTCGAGTCTTGCTATAGGAGCAAAAGACTCATCAAAGTCAATCCCAAGCTCTTGGCTATAGCCTTTGGCTACTAGCCTGGCCTTGTTCCTAGTCACCACTCCTTGATCGTTTGTTTTGTTTCGAAAGACCCACTTTGTTCCGATCACTGAGTGATTTCTAGGACATGGCACAAGAAACCACACTTTGTTCCTTTGGAACTGGTGTAGTTCTTCTTACATAGCCATGATCCATGACTCATCTTGCAAGGCCTCTTCTATGGAGTGAGGTTCAAACTGGGAGAGTAAGGCTATGTAATCCATATTTTCAACTTCCCTGAAGGAGGCTCGTGTTCTTATTCCTTCTTCTACATTGCCAATGACAACCTCTGGCGGATGATCTTTTGCAAAAGTCCGTTGCCTAGGTAGCTGAAGTTCAATTTGAGTTTGCTGATTTTCATCAGCATTTTGCTGTTCTTCACCACCTGGTTTATTGACTTTCTTTGACAACTCTTCGGTATCATCATCTTTTGATTCTTCTTCCTGCAAGACAAACTTTTCATTAGTGTCTTTGGATGATGATTCATCAACAATAACATGGGGACTTTCCTCAACTACAAGAGTTCTCAAGTTATACACTCGATAGGCTCTTGAGCTAAGGGAATATCCGAGAAATATCCCCTTGTCACTCTTGGGGTCAAACTTTGCCAAATTCACCTTGCCGTTATTATGGATGTAACAAATAGAGCCAAAAGGTCTGAAGTAAGAAATATTCAGTTTCTTACCTCGATATAGCTCATAAGGTGTTTTCTTTAACAATGGCCTTACCATGGCTCGGTTTATTATGTAGCATGCAATGTTCACGGCTTCAGCCCAGAAATACCTCGGCAGGTTATTTTCATTTAGCATAGTTCTGGCCATTTCAACTAGCATTATGTTCTTCCTCTCAACGACCCCATTTTGCTCGGGGGTCCTTGGTGCGGAGAAGTTGTGTATGTAGCCTTGAGCCCTGCAAAAATTACTGAACTCATAGTTATCAAATTCCCTACCATGATCACTCCGCACGGTCTTGATGCACCATCCTTTTTCATTCTGAGCCATCCTGCAAAATGCCTCAAACTCCATCAAAGCATCACTTTTGTTAGAGATAAAATACACCCAGCTATATCTCGAAAAATCATCCACAATCACAAACCCATATAGCTTACCACCCAAGCTATGTGTTCGGCTTGGTCCAAAAAGATCTATATGGATCAATTCAAGGGGCCTAGAGGTGGTTACATCACTTTTACATTTAAAGGATGCTCTTGTCTGTTTACCCTTGCTGCAAGCCCCACAGATTCCTTCATTGACCAGCTTCAACTTGGGTAAGCTAACAACCATATTTTTCCTGAACAACTTCATCATCACATTAAAACTAGCATGCCCAAGACGGCGATGCTACAACCATGCATCATCAGAATTTTTAGCAACCAAGCAAGGATTTTTATGTGAAACAACATCAAGATCAATCATATAAACATTATTGTGTCTAAACCCTATGAACTTAATTTCATGAGAGTTTCTATCTACCACAGTGCAGTGAGTAGAATCAAAAGACACATTACAACCTTTGTCACGGAGTTGACTTATGCTTAGAAGATTGTGATGTAGGCCTTTTACAAGCAAAACATTTTCAATGACTTGAGTTTGGTTCTTACCTATCTTACCTTCTCCAACAATTTTTCCTTTATCTTTTCCCCCAAAAGCTACCACTCCACCATCTTTTTCTTGCAGGCCTGCAAATATTTCCTTGTTTCCCGTCATATGTCTTGAACATCCACTATCCAAGTACCATTTGTTCTTTTGAGCTCCAAGGCAGACCTGCAAATTCAAAGAGAATACTTATGGGTTTTTTGGTACCCAAGCAAGCTTGGGTCCAGGATGGTTAGACAAAAAAGGCCTATAAGACCTATTCACCATTCTTGCAAAATATTCATCGTCAAATCTCATGGTTCTACACTCATACATATCATGGCCAAATCTTCCACAATAAAAGCATGTAGTGACCCTGTTATTACCGTTTCTCCTCTTGTTCACATTCATAAATGAGTTATGCATATGTGTGTTGGACGTGGAGGAAAATAAGCTTCTTGAAACCCAAGGAGTCCTGTGTGCTTTTGGTTGTGCTGTTTTTCTCTTTTCAAAGGTAAGGAGAGAACTTTCTTCATGAGGATCCACACAAGTGTTCATTACTTGTTTCCCTTTTTTTAAGATAGCAAGAGCACTTTTCAACTCATTTATCTCAATCATCAAGGTTTCAATTTTCTTTTCAGCTGTTTCTTTGGTTTGATTGCATGCAATTTTCTCCAACCTTTCTTGTTCTAATTCCCTCTTCAGGTCTTCATTCATTTTAACAAAAATGGATTGATCCTCACGCATGCATGAACTCTCTTCTTCAAATAATTCAATTTTGGACATAAGACTTTCATTTTCATGTTTGAGATTCTCATTTTCAGAATTCGAGGCATTGCACCTCTCACAATAATCTTCAGCATGCATATCTTGCTCCATTTTCTATTTCAGAAGTTTATTTTCAGATTTCAATTTTTTGCACTTGCCATATAGAGATTCATATGCAATTTGCCATTGTTCACAAGAGATTCGGATTCAGAATCTAACACATTTGAGTTGTCCTCGTCTGCCATGAAACGCATATTCTGAACAATCTCATCCAAGTCATCTTCACTTCCGAATCCTTCCTCATCCTCGTCGCTCCATGTGACGGCCATGGCTTTGGGCTTTTTGAATTTTTCTTTCTTGAATCTCTTCATTAAATCCGGGCACTCACCCCGCATGTGACCAGGTTTCTTGCATTCGTAGCCTATTACTTCATCCTTCTTGCTGCTTTCATTCTTCTTAGGACCTTGCCTTCTTGGTCCTTTTCTAAACTGACCACCGAACTTCCTGGTATTCTTGACAAATTTTCTTCCTCTTCTGGTGATCATAGCAACAAGCTCCTCATCTTCAGTATTGACCGTGGAGCCTTCCTCGCTTTCATAAAACTCTTGTGAGTTTCCCTTCAATGCCAATGTTGTGGCTACCTTCTTCTTTTTGTTGTCCTCCTCGCTCCTTTTGATGTTGATTTCGTATGTCATCAGGGAGCCAACTAATTCATCCAAAGTCAGGATGCCGAGATCTTTTGAATCTTCAATTACTGTGGCCTTTGTGTGCCACTGAGGTGATAGAGATCTCAGCACCTTCCTTACAAGATCTCGGTTTGAATACTCCTTGCCAAGAGCCTTCAAACCATTTGTAATTTCCATCAGCCTTGCGAACATTTCAGAGATGGATTCTTCTGGCTTCATCATAAACAGCTCATAATCTCGAACCAATAGATTTACTTTGGTCTCTTTGACTTCAGAAGTTCCTTCATAAATCAAGCGTAGTTTGTCCCACATTTCCTGTGCAGAGGAACACATAGAGATACGTGAGTATTCATTTGGATGAATAGCACATTGAATTATATTCATGGCCTTAAAGTTAGCTGAACAATTATTGATATGTTCATCATCCCAATCATCTTCATTGTCAGGCAACTTATAAGGGCCTTTATTGATCACATTCCACACATCATACTCTTGAGCACGCAGGAAAACATACATTCTGTTTTTTCAATATGTGTAGTTAGTTCCATCAAAAAATGGAGGCATGTGTACTGAATGCCCTTCGGGCATCATCTCCCTGTTTACCATGATCTAGGATTAAGCTCTGCGACCGTGTGATCGACTCAAATAGAGACCAGGCTCTGATACCAATTGTTGGGTCCCGAAGGGAGGCAATCAAGAGGGGAGGGGTGAATTGATTGGCCAAATAAAAATATTACTAATTGAAGTGCTACTAGGAAGGAAAACCACAAACTAGAAATAATTCAAGTTAAGCAAACACTTAGCCTTACCCGAACAAGATCTCTCACGCGAGTACACGGAGTAGAAATATGATTTCTAAGATGAAGAAAGAAAATGCTCAGCTAACCGTGAAGCCCACTCGTTCAAACCACGAAGAACAAACCACAAAGGAGGCACATAATTTTTAGGTGGTTCAGGTACACAAATGTGTCCCCTACGTCCACCCCTCATACGTGAGTATTAATGCTCCACTATGAGGTGAGCCACACACACTCTGTAACGACAGCCAACACACACACAGTAGCCTATCTCGGCCACCACATACACACACACGCTCTCGTATCACAGATCACGAGCACACACACACGAATGTGTTTCAAGATGATCAAGTATTACAACAGATGTTCAAAATCAATCAGCAAAGACTTGAGAAGATTGGTAGTGGTTTAGAGCTCCCCCTTTCTCTCCTTTGAAGGTATTTGAATGCTCCTACAGTTTGAGGACGGTTCTTGAATGAAAATGAACGATTCTTGCAAAAACAAGGTTGTAACTTGATTTTTCACGCAGCTTCCAGTAGTGGATTGATTGAAGACTTGAATCCACCTTCTTCCCTTCACATACAAGCTTGGAACAGCATGAGAGAAGCCTTGGAACCGCTACTTGCGTCATGCACCTGCAGAGTTTAGAGAGAGAGCTCAAAAATGAAAAGATAGATCTTCATCCTCCGGTTTGAGGCCATAGAGATGGCTATATACGACCAAAACAGTCATGGGACACATATGGGAAAAGATCCACGAAACCTGGAGTAAAACAAGGCGGAATTAAGGGAGAGATTTGACGTGGAATCCGCGGATGAAAGAAGTCCAAAAAAATGGCTCCGTAAAGGTGTCGACACCTTGGGCAAAATACTAACCAAAAGGTCAAAAAACAAACCTGGACAATGGGTGTCGACACCTGATGTTCAGGTTGGCAGACAATGGCTGCCAGAACCAGTTTTAAGTAGGTGTCGACACCTGGTGTCGACACCTCCAAAACTGGTTGCTGGGAACACATTCTGGAACCAAGTGTCGACACCAGGTGTTGACTCTTGCTATTCCAGAAGGCCCAGTAACCCAGAGAAAGAGAATAATGTGCCAACTTCTTTAGAGTTAAAAAGCATGATGAAATGTGATTTGTGGGAAGCTCTCCGAACCTGTAAAAATGCCAAGTAAACGTCAGATTGATACACATCATAGAGGTTACAAAAAATAACCATTCATTTCAACTCTCTTTAATGAAAGTAGGACTTAAAAGATATTACCAAGATAAGCCAATTCAACACAGATTCCATTTCCCATTTGAATGAAAGATCCATAACAAACCACATATAAATGTTTCCTTCATCAGTTTGCCTGAATTCACCATCGGTCTTCAGTTTGCTTGCTCATTTGATAAATTGACCATTCACAAAGCATTTTGAGTATAAACCAATCTTCACCACATGATCAAAAAGATATTCATAAGAGTAGGAAGCCAGTTCACTCTAAACCATGATCACACATTGCATTCATTAATCATCAAAACATATACATCCAAACATCATAACCTCGGGGTCAAACATTAGAAAACCCCCGTCTCCATGTAGGTCAGGTGCCATATGGGTGGTCACCAGGAGTCCCAAAAATATATAATGTCAGAACAACACACAAAACAAAAAAAAGAAGAAAAATAAAAAAAATCAATACATTCAAATCCCAAAAAAAATCTAAAAATTCATAACTCCAAAAAAAAATACATATAAGTACAAAACACAAAAAAATTCCAAAAGTTCCAAAATCCAAAAATAGGTTTTGCATCTACATGAGCATTGCATGATCATATTTTCTTTCTTTTTTTTTTGCTTACATTTTGCCTGCTTGCATGCGCATATCACGTTTCCCTCTTTTTTCCTAAATCTTGTTAATAAGATTTAGCCCTCTAACCCTACATCAAGAAAGGTACTATCTACTTTTGGCAAGGGGCTAAAAACATACTACACTAACCTTTTCCCTTTAGTGTGGTTGAAACAGGTAGAAGGGAAGACGACGTCAAGTTAAATCAAGGCAAGTGCACTGAAGAAAGCTCATTTCACTACCAAACATGTCCATTACATTCCGTTGAAACAACATCCTAGGGGCATACCCCCAGTGTACAAAAGGAGCAGTTGCTATCCAGCTGCAGTAATCTCTCTCTATCTCCTCCTAATCTGTGCCAGTGCGAGGTCGACTCCGCCGGCTGTCAGCCTCGTCTCCGTCTCTGCCTCCTGTGTCTCGCAGCCGTGAGGGCCGCGAAGCTCTCGAACCTGACGTAGCTGGCTGGACTGTTCCCTGTCCTGCAGGAGACCGCATCATACCCATAAGCTCGTCCATAGTAAAATGCACGTCTCCTATGGTCTGTAGTGACTCGGAAGGAGTCGTAGGCCTAGCTCCCTCTCTTGGGGCACCTCTGCCCCGGTACCTCCGCAGCACCCGTCGTCGCAAGGCCTCTAGCTGATCGAGATCCCGCTGCTCCCGAACTGCCATCGCCATCTCTTGAGCACGCGCCTCGGCCTCTCTTTCCTTCGCCTCGGTAAGGCGACCCTCGATCTTCTCGACGGAACTCAGCTCTCCTAGACGTCGGGTCAACTCCTCTATCTGTGCACCTTGCTCTTGCCGGATGGCCCGGTCGGCCGCCAACTCCTTCCTCTGCAGAAAATGAACAGTCATATAAGAACAGACAAAGATGATAAAGAAGAGAACTACTTTCAACTTGAGTGCTAGGTTCTTACCGCCTCGGCCAGCTCAGCCTCTCACTCCTCGGCTCGCTCGATAGCCTGACTAGGCGATCCTCCAGCTCCTCCAGGGCACCGGCTCGAGATGAAGGGCCAGCCTCCCCTCCTGCTCTCACCCGCATGTAGGCCAATTCTCCTTGCTGGCACAGCAAGGGGCAAGTGGTCAGTCAAGCTCAATCAAATCCAAATTCTAAATCAATCAATTTGTTTTGACTTACCATCTCTCGGATTTCATGTCGCAGGTTCACTATCGTCTGATTAAGGACACTTATCCGATCCTTGAGTATCTTCACAGCCTCAGTCTCTGACATCTGCACACCACAGACTTAAGCTCGCTTAGCACTTTGCTTAAAATAAGAAATATCACAATTGAAAGCTAAAAGAGCTACTCACCTCTCGGGTGTTGAGACGAAGTCGTATGGCATACCAATCCTAATAATCTGCCAAGTAAATCTCGCTACTCCTCACGGTCCGGTCATGCTCCAGTGAGGGGCCGTCCTGTAGTGCCTCTGCCTCACTGCGGTAGCGGGAGGCCCAGTCCTGATCACTCACCGAAGTCTGGCGACGTCCCCGATCCGATTCATGCTCAGCTAGAATCGCCACTGGTGGCTGATCCCATCCCAGTGTCCGCTGCACTAAGCGAAGGAAGAGCGGCTCCCTCAGGTTTATGCAGAACAGCACTGTGCCCTGGCGGAACCAAGATCGCCCCTCCCTCACCCAAGGCTGAGTAGTGATATCCTCGGTCGTGTAAGGGGTCCAAATCACCTGCCACACATCAAAAAAAAATGAACATCTTACTAATTAAGTACACAACAAATGCTAAAACAAACCACACAACTCTTTCTCAAAACACTCATCTGGTGGGGAGGGTACTCGTCTAGTGTTGTCCTGAGGTCGGAGAGTCTAGTGGCCACTAAGCGCCAATCTCGGACCATCTACCATCTAGCCATTAAGGGAACCACCTGCATTAGGGCTTGCGGGATCTTGCCGCGACCTAGAGGGAACCGAGTGTACCCCCAAATCTAAAGCCACAAAGAACAATTAATCAATCAGTCAAACTTTTGAATCAACATGCCTAGAAAGGCGTAGAGTTATACCTGTAAGAAGGGCGTGAAACCTCCCAGGTTCCCTGAACCTGGGCGTACTGGATCCAAGTGGGCGAAGAGGTGCGCCAGCATCGCTCTCCCCCACGCAAGCTGAGGTCCCTGTTCTAGATCCCACACCAGTAAGAGATACTTCAGATTCACCTTGTTCGAAGCGGTAGCAAACAGCAGTCTCCCAAAGAAATACAAGAAGAAAAGTCGCAACTCTTCCCCTGAGATCTGAGTCTCTGTCTCACTCGCCCTAAGTACGCATCCAAGTCCTCTAGCGGCCCGCGTGTCATCTTCGCGAGCCCCATCGCGGCACTGAGCTTCCCAGGCGGAAGACTAGTCATTGGTCTCTTGGACCAAACAAGTTGAGGCCCGAGTAGGTCTTCTATCTCCTCACGATAATCTCTCAGCTCGCGGCCGAGCACCGGGGCCCCCGCCACCGGCAACCCAGTCAAGAAAGCCACATCCTCAAGCGTGGGGATCATGTGATCCCATGGCATCACAAACGCTCTGTAGCTATCCATCCACCTCTCTCGTATTGCCGTCAGGAAGGTGGCATCCACCTGGAAGGGTCAGATCCTGAAGAATGGGCCAAAACCCATTCTATCCACCCTCTCTCGTTGCCCAAGAGGAAGGACATGGTACCAAGCCCATACTAAGTCCCACGTGACTCGGGCTCGTATCCTCCTTGGACCCTGCACACATCAGGAAGAAGAAAATAAACAAATCATTAGATCTTCCAAGTCCTGGGAGCAGGGCGACCAAGGTGTTGGTCGCCTATGCCTCTCGGTGGCCAAACCCCTGGCCGCCCTCACCCCAACAGTGGGCGACCAACGACTTGGCCACCCAGGCTTGTGGGCGACCAAGACCCTGCCCGTCCACTGGTTCATCCCCTTCCAGACCTCCCTCCAACATCCATCTCCCCATTAAACATATAAACACAAGAAGATCTAATGAATGCCAAGCAGAGGTACGAAGCTTACCTGCCCGGGCTGCCCTCCCTTCTCTTGATTGGCCTCGCCATCATCCAAACCCTCGCCATCATCATAATCTTCATTATCGCCTTCGGCCGGCCCCTCATCAGGGGTAGCTCCTTCTCCATCACTCCCATCACCTCTGTTCTCCTCCAAATCTGTAGAGACTGTGGCCGAAGAAGATGAGCTCCCCGTAGCTTCAATTTCCTCTTCCTCCTCACTCGAAGAGGAGGGATCGGGCACAATATCAAGACGAGCTCTTCTACTTCTCCCCATCGCTCAAATTAGAGGATTTAAGTGGCTAGAACCTCACTCAAGCAAGGATCTTACATCCAAGTTCTCTAGATCTCAAGACGTCCATAACAAGGGTCGCCCAAATGAAGGGGGCGGCCAACCCTTTTTAACCAACCCTCAAAGCAGAGGGCGGCCAAGGTCCTGGCCGCCCATCCTTTAGTGAAGGCGACTAAGACCCTGGCCGCCCTCCTCCCTGTTCAGCCAAAAAAATTAAAAAAATGGAAAACCAACAAAAATTCATGCAAATCTAATCACAAATCCATCCACATAATGTTATTTCATCCATCCAGTTCCATAACCATTCATTCAATCATTTTCCCTAAAAGAAAAGGGCAAAAATACAAAGAAAAGTCCTTTTGTTTTAACATAATCCTAAGAAAAATGCTGAACAAGATCTAATCAGGCCCGCCTCCTCATGTAGAATTCATTCACCGTTGGCCTGAAGCTTTGAAGGTAGCTCATGTAGCACCTCAGGTCATCTTTGTCCTCTTCCATGTCCACTTTAGCCTTCACCGTGGTGGCATGGTGCCTCCACGCCTTCCCGATCTTGCTTAGTCGCCGTCGATCCGCATCGGTCCCCAGAAGGCGCTTGGCAATCAATCCTCCTCTTGAAGCTGCCCATGGGATCCTTCTGGGTAATCCCACCTGGCGATGGCAGCGGTGCCCTTGGTACAACACCGAGTCCTTGGCCCCCACAAGCCATAAGTCCAGCTCGGATGATCCACGCACTTTAAACTCCTCATGTCGATACATCATCGGCACGAACACAAAATCATCCTCAAATAGGAAATTCAAGTAGTCTCGCCAGTCATCTTTGGTCTTCAGTAGTGCCGTCCTGCATATCACTTGATCCTCAAGAACAAAGATGGCCCTCGCAGGGTAGATGGCGCTATTCTCAAAGATCCTGGAGGTAGTGGTCGCCTCGCTGTCAAAATCGAAACTCAAGTGGACTTCCATCCATAGCTGCAGAAGGTATAAACTCCCCATGGCGCTACCGCCTAGACTCATCTGAGTCAACCCGCAATACATGTGACCCAGCACGGCTCGAGAAAGAGAGTGTCCTGTCCACAAGAGAGTCAGGGGCCCCACATGCTCTCGCCTCAGCACGTCGCCAGACGTAGGAAAGAGTAGCGCCCCGCCTAAGCAGAACGTCACGCCTCGCATCAGTCGATCGGCATCCACTTCTTTATCCTTTACATGGCTCACAAGCCATCCTGCTAAGCGGTCAACTAAGATCTCTCGTTGGTCCATCATCCGATGAACCTCGCGCTTATCTCTCACAATTTCTGCCAGGATCTCATCCCAGGGAGGAAGGTCAATCAGCTCGCCCGTTTCCAAGTCTCCGCACTGAAAGATGAAATCCAGTTCTTCTACCAACACCGAGGCTTCGAACTCAGGGAAGAAAAAGGTGTGCGTATCTCGATGCCACAGCTCGATTAATGCCGCCAATGACTCCCAATTCCACCGCATGTTGTTGAAGCGCTTTGCCATGATGACCAACCGGATCAGGTGCCACTGATGCATGAATACCCTCATGGCGGGAGTAATAATATCCATCAAGCCTGGAAGCCAGCCGTACCGACGGGCATGTCTTGCCCCAGGAAAGGCAGGCACAGGCTACATCGTTTAGAAAGAGAAGAGAGATCGATCAATAAACATGCCAAACCCTATCAAGAAAAACAAAAAAAGAATTAAAACAACAAAAATAATTTTGCTCACAAGCCATACCTTGCCCTGCTTCACAAGATTGCTCAAGTGGCCGGGCACGTCAGAGAGAACGCCAAGTTCGTGATCTCCTTATGGGGTGGAAGAAGACGCCATTGTCTATTCCTCTTTTGGAACCACTCCTTTGCTTCAATCCTTTGATCAACTACGGAGTATAACCATGCCCCGTAGCCCTTTATAGGTTAAGAGTCCTCCCTGGTTCGAACTCCCTCGATTTGGGATAAGACCAGGGAGGGCGGCCAAAACGATGGCCGCCCACCCCGGCCTGGACGACTAGGACCCTGGCCGCCCAGCCCCTGGGGTAGCCAACCAGCTAGTCACCCTTGTCCCCTCCCTTGTGAAGCTATGTTCAATCGATTATACATGGTTTGTTATGATAGATTAATAGTTCATTTGAATGAAATTTGTTAGTGTCATATTCCTATTTATCATTGATGAACTTTACTGACGTGTGCTAATGTAGCTGCAGGTCTCCACATCCATGGGATCAGAAGCGATAAGGCCTTGTTAACTTGCACCTTAGGTAGAACGCCGGAGGCTAATAGCTTCGGACGTATAAACTCTGAGTTCCTCTCTAAAAAAAACCGTGAAGAGTTTATACTCCTTAAGCTATTCGATGGCCGCCTGCTGCCTAACATGGGATGACGGACTTCCCGAATTCTCGACTATGCTTAATTATAATGTGGGACGATGGACCCTATCCGGATCCAGACCACGTCTGTCACCGAGCATAGGATGACAGACTTCTTGAACTCTTGACCGATTTGTTCGGAGGCAGGCAAATAAATCCTCCGACTTTGCATTAGTTAGGTTTTTTACTTTAAACCCAGCATGCATCATATAGGTCTTTTTAGCCCCATTTGAAAGAAAAATCCAGAAAGATATATGCAGAAAAAAGGAAAAATGCATACATCTCATCTGGAAGCTGTGATGCAGAAGCAGGGAGGCCACGTTGATCTGACCAACCCATGGTCCTCTGGTCCCTGCACCTGGTTTCTTTGAGTCCCTCAGTTTTGCCGAATTTGCGCGAATGAGTCTATGTGATTCCACTCCAATTTGACCAACAGAAAATGTGTTTTATACAAGGCCGTTTTGAGTATCTCGCGATTCAACGAGTCATTGTATTCCCATATCCTGATCCTTTTACTTGACTTTGTTTAGGTCTTGTATCTCCTTGAGCACTGGATGTGATCATCCCCTCAAGTCCCACAGCGCCATGCTAGGGGGCCCCATGTGGCTGCAGATACAAGTCCTCTTAGATTGACTGTCCTTCTTTACCTTTGCCAATGACTTATTTGAATACTTGGTGCTCGCGCGACCCTGCGTGAAGTTTGTTTTCCGCTCAATAATCTCTTTGAGTGGGTTGCCCTCATTAGGCTTGTTTCTTTACCGAAACACCCATTTATCAGTCCGCCGGGCTCCCTTGCAAAATGGACGTTCCGGAGGGGCATTTGTAGACGCCTAATTTCGGACATCCCGCGGATCCCCAATGGGCCCTTGTGTGAATGACGCTTGATTGTTGTACTCATTTTTACCGGTGTTTAAGTTTTAAGCCTAGCCCATAGCCTTTTGGCTATTGGGCCTCATCCAAATATGGGGCCCAACACCATAGGTCTGGGCGGCCAAAGCCCTGGCCGCCCCAAGTCCTAGGCGACCAGGGCGATGGCCGCCCTCCTCCTCAAGGTGGCCAACGATTTGGCCGCCTTCCCCCTGTTTACTTGGTCAGAGAACGTGGCCCAGCTCGTGGCCACATCTTCTCTCTCGTTCCCCACGATCTCCACCCACGTTTTGTAAGTCCTGGCTTGTCGAACCAAGAACTCTACCACCTCCAGTACGAGGGGAAGAGAGGAGGGATTTTGGAGAAGAGCAAGGGGGAGAGAGTGGGAGATCGGAGAGGTTCGGAGTTGGCACACGGAGGAAGAACGGAGGAGAACACATGGAACTTCATCCCGAAGGCTGTCCCCTCTTCCTTCGATCCTGGTTGGAACTTCTCTACTTCCTATTCTCTGCTTCCCATTTGCATCTCGACTTCCAGGTGAGTATAGCACTACATGTAGTATTCTTGTAGGCCCCTACTTAAGAGGTTTTCTTCTTAAAAAAACAAAGGAGAGGTGGATGGTCGAAAGTCTTGGCCATCCTTCCTTCCTACCCCCCCAGGTACTTTGCCACCATTTTCTCGTGTCTTCCATTTGCTAGGCCATATACTACACTATTAGTTTCACTAATGGCTTTCTTCTTTGTGTTTCTTTGAGCTACGTTGCAGGACTTCAGCACAAGGGACGAGCAGGGCTCCTTGCCCTTGGCCGGCCGAGGATGAGGAAGAGGAAACCCTCGTCTCTTCATCTTGAACATCTCCCCGCGATCAACATCCTGCGAGGTTCAGGTAAAACAACCTCTGGCGATCACGTTCTGACCTTTTTTGTTCCTCTGTAGGTACCCTCGCACGGAGACAACCAATCCTAACACACACTTACGTCGGGAGGCTCGCCATCCCTCACACATTCCCCCGACATCTTCGGGCGCCTACAATAGGATCAATGTGAAAACTAGTTGAATGGGTGTATACTAGAGAGCACTTGTTGGAGACTGGTGTCTCAATGTCTATCCCTATGATGAAGTGCTTATTCTAGAATGGTAAAAGATGAGCTACAACTCTTAATGAGTCCAAAGGCCTACGTGGCGAGATGTAGATACGTTTCTGTGCACCTTGGAGGACTCACCTATATGAGTGTGATTGTGTGGCCGCAATATTCTATGGGATCTTTTGGGCTAATCCCTAGAGCACTCATGAAACAAGATACATAGCACATGGCCAGAAAGTGTTATCCCGTGAGAATACCATTATTGACTAATGATATGTGTGTTGTATGAAACCTTCTTCATAAGGGTCTAAGTTCAAGACATAGTTCACTTTGATCGGTGGAGGAGGGGAAGTATATCACTATGTGAAGGTTCAAGTCGGAAGACATCTTCACTTATGCGTGTCATCTCAAGCTCTTGTAAATCCGTGTCTCAAACTTTTAAAAAAAATTTCTTAGTGGGCGAATGTTGGAATCTGTGTTTAAATTTTAAAAGGTTTGAGTCTCTCTTTGTGATGATTAGTCCCACATTAGAAAATGAAAAATGTTTCCATTTACTTTTAGTTGGGACTCGTGTCTTTGTTATGTATTCATTTGAGGAGACTATAGAGGTTGGCCCATTTAGGCTGGTGGACTCTTTGGCCTGTATCCTCCATTTCACACACGCGCGAATTACCTTGTCTTGCCGTGGCGTGCGTGTTTGTGATTCTCAAATATTATTTTATTTTATCTTTCTTTTATTTTTGACCGTTTGACCAAACGTCTCTAATTAGATTCTCTCCGCGTCTCTTCGGATTCCCCTCCTTAGGCGGTTGTGTGTGACTCAGTCAAAGGTCGCTTCCCAAGAGCGTATTTTAAGAGGGTCGTTTTCCTGTGAGAGGTACGGTTTTCAGTTCTCTCTCACCCGAAAACTATCTCTCTCGAACTCCTCTCTCCCATCGTCTTCTTCCTCTTGCAAGAGCCGTATATCACTGTAGTGTTCGCCCCCGGCAACGTGAGTTGGAGTGCACCTTCGTGTCGCCACCGGTTTTAGGTCGTCGTATCTTGGGAGAAGTTCCGTCGCGAAGCCTATCTGCACCGGAGTAGGGACGGAATGACTCTACAGAAAATGACTACGCACTTCGACCCGATCGAGTTTGCTCTTTTGATCATTTGATTCCCTTTGATTTCCGTGCTTAGATATAGTAGAAAATCTTTACCCGAGAACTATAATTTACTATCATACTCTACAACACATATGTGTTCTCTACAACACGTGTATGGTTTCTAGAGCACGTACTTGCTCTCCACAACACTGATAACCTCTCTACGGCACATGCTTCACTCCACAGCACATATGAGTTCTCCACAACACATACACGCTTTCCACAACACACGTCTACTCGCTAACACATATGTCTGCTAAGTCTTTGTGTTATTCATGTTTTGTTGGGGTTGAGGGGGAGGCCAATTAAGCAGAAGAAACATTATATCATTTAGACGACACTGTTCAAGACCTTTTCCATATACCACATCAATTTGTTATACCGCGCATCTGAGAGAGTCTAATTTGTTATTTGATGCTGTTATTTTTTTAAGTCCATATATATATATATATATATATAGTGGATGCTGCAACCGATTGGACATCGAAGATATCGTATGACCGTGGATTGTATACATGTTGAAATATTGTTTCCCAGCGCCACTATCAAATCATGTTTGGTTGAGGTGGTTTCTACATTATTTGGATGATCATTTGATGGCGACCAATAGATGTGGCTAGGCTGTGGCGGTCAAGACGGTCATCATGAACAATTTGGTTAGAGTTGCCGGCCAACAAGGTGAAGGCTGTGCAGAGGGGGAGGACGGATCTCGTGGGTGGTCTGAATATAACTTCTGTTGGGGTGCAATTTGGTACGTGTTGTGGGTTAAGTCTTTTGGGACATCGAAGATAGCTTGATTTCCTATCCGTACGTGTGTACATCGTGTTGATATCTTTTATGAATTTAGACTTGGTACGTGGAGTACATGACACAGTTAGGACGCCGCGCGCGTATAATACGACCGTGCACCCACGGTTGTTAAGGTGGAACTATTGGATGAAGTGGATGAATAATCTATATCATCCTCAATACCGACTAGATGCACGTCAGGTGCACTTTTCTAGATTGCCATTTAATTTGTGTTTGAATATGAATTCCTTCCCCCCCTTCTTTCCATTCCATCGTACACATGTTATAAAGAGCATGAAGATGCTATATATGTAGAGCACCTACATGCTCTGCAGAGGCCTGCATTTTCTCTTGCATGTTGGGTATCGATGTGAACATTTCTTTCTTACCTCAAGTGAAGAGGAGGTTGTTGCTTGATGATTCTGAGTGATCACTCCTTTTTATTTTGCGACAAATAGCCTCGAGCAGAAGAGTGCACGAGGAGGTACGGTTCTGTTCCACCGAGTCTTACTGAAGGCCTAATGTTATTAATATTTTAGCAAATCAAAGTGTACAGAAGACAGATAACCATGGGCTGAAATCTGAGGGAGGGAATGATATACCCAACTTTGTCAAGTCTGAGTGCCCCTTATACATCATATATATGGCAATAGTGCTCTAGACGTACCGTCCAAATAGAAAGACAAAGTCAAAGAGCAAGCAAAATCAGCCAATCGATCAGCAGCATGATTCGCATCTCTTTAGATGTGGGCAGATGAAATCTACATGGACTCCACAATGTGGCGGGCAGATCGGACTAGCTAGGGAGGAGATGTGCCCAAGGACATGGGTAGCTTCGGTTGGACCCTATGACAAGCCCTGCATCAGAGGGGAGTTTGCTGCAAAGCTCCTCATGGAGTTTGAGGCTAATCAGGCTGTGAAATCCATTGTTGTAGATGCTACTACCATAAGCATATGATTTTTTTTTCTTTAAAGTGATTGTGTACATGCCTTTTTGAAGATAGTCATGATTCAACATGCTGGAGGGGAGTTGCATTATTTTTGAATGTGAATGTGAAACTTGTTTTTGGCTAATAACTAACTTGTCAAACAAATTTTTGAATGTGAATGCTTCTCAAGACATAGTTACTCTGGTGCATGTGATATAGAGATGGTTACATGCTCTCAAGAAGATATATCTGTGCTAGATTAAACGAAATGAGGTGGAATAAGTGAAGATGCCCTCTAGAACATGTACATCCTTTGGAGTTGTTACATGCATTCCAATACATGTATATGCTGTGGAAAAATTGTGAATGATATAGAAGAAGCAAACGTGCATGCTCTGAATAAAGAGTAATGCTTGCTTCACCCCCTCTTAATTACACCTCGTGGTGTGT
Source organism: Amorphophallus konjac (assembly GCA_022559845.1). Taxonomy (NCBI): domain Eukaryota; kingdom Viridiplantae; phylum Streptophyta; class Magnoliopsida; order Alismatales; family Araceae; genus Amorphophallus; species Amorphophallus konjac. The sequence continues at coordinate 160,853,090 of CM040121.1, forward strand.
AACAAGTAAACTTTTTTTTAAAAAATTTTTTGATAAGTGGAGCCCACTCCTCTCTAACTTTTCGTATGCGGCACCCCCATCCAAAGGCCCAGAAAACTAAAAAAAATAGTGTGTAAATAGTAAAAATTACTATTCACACGCCCGTTATCTTTTTAAGTTTTTTGGGCCGTCTGATGCTAAGATTGGCTTGCACGACAAGATAGAGGGAGGTGGGTGCCACGTCTCAAAATTTAAAAAAAAAAACTTGGTGCACCCCCATGGGGGTGTAATTAAGGGGGGTGCAGCAAGCATTATTCCTGAATAAACCATATACACACGTATGCTCGAGACACAATTACCTTAGTGTATGTGATCTGGAGGTAAGTGCACATGCTCTCCACAACATATATATGGTCAAGAGAAGGTTACAAGCTCTCTAGAACATACATGTTTAATTACTGGATTGCCCAAAAATGTGGTGGAAGTAGTGAAGATGTCCTATACATACTCTGGAGTTGTTGCATGCACTCTAGTACATGTACATGCTTTGAAAAATTCATAAACGATATGGAAGAAGCAAAAATGCTTTGAAAAAATGCTCCGAAGAAACTATACACATATATACTCAGAACTCAATTACCCCGGTGTATGTAATGTGGAGTCAGTGCACATGCTCTCAAGAGCATTTAAATGATAAGAGAAGGTTACACACACTTTAGAACATACATGTGCGTTGGCTTGCGAGAAAATGAGGTGGAAAAAGTGAACATGTCCTCCAGTTTGTGTAGATGCACTATAGTTGTTACATGTTCTTCAATACATATGCATGCTCTACAATAGACATAAATGACATGGAAGAAGCAAAGATGATATGTGGAGTTCAGAGGAAACTATATATGTTTTGGAAAAGCGAGCATGTACATGGTCTTTTTGTACACATATATGTAGTGGAGTTCATGTTCTTAGATAAAAGGGCATGGAACATGTAATTAATTAATTATGTTCATTGGATGGTATTGCTAAAAGCTTGTTAATTTCTATTGTAGTGTCCACTCTAGTAGTGATAAGTACTACTGTGGATTGTTGTCGGTCTCTTCTCCCTTGCCGGTGGTTCTTAATTTGACTTGCTACACTTCTCCAATGCAATCCAAAATCTATCCTCTCCCTTTTTCTTCCTTTTGTCAATGACCTTGGTAGATTCTCCAATGATTGATTACCTTGACATGAAGCAATGTTATAAGGAAAGATAATAATGAAAACCTTGTACAACCTGAATACAACGGTTGATGTGCATCTCTTAACAATCTATCAAATTTATCTATTTCCTCTTCATGTATAATATTAGGTCTTTGATCATCTTCATTTGTCTCTGACAATTAATATCAACAAATGCACCTCTATGTATATTTTCTAAAATTTCATGCACTTCATCAAGCTCATCTATATCATCTGCTATCGTCTCATCTCCACTAACCTCTTTGGTTGTTATCATCACCATTAATGACGTCCCCGTGATGTAACCACATAGTATATGAACTCATAAATCTTTTGCTAAGTAAGTGCTTTTCAACATCTAGGTCATTGAAGAATATGTTCCTACAAAATTGACATGGACAACGAATTTTCCTCACATTCCCAGTATGATCACGAACAAACTGTTTAAATGAATCCACTCCATCCATATAATCTTTTGAAAGTCTATCTAATCGGTGTGTCCAACTTTTATCAATTCCTACACTCAAATAAAGAGAGTGAAGGAAAAAATGTTAACAATGAGAGGGGAAAAAATATGTCATGAACTTTAAGAATATTGCAACTTCTTAAAGATTCTAAGCAGAAATTATTTCACAGAGGGACTAATATATGATAGTGGATGTTGTTCATGGAAAAAAGATCCTAAGCAAACAGATATGAGCATTTATATCTTGGTATGTGCCAATGTATCAAATGACAAACGTATATGATTATTTCCATTCTATAAGACCCGTTTTTGATTTTTCTATTCACAAAGCCCCTGCCAGATAACAATAATGTTTGAGGCCATGAACTATCTTATTGTTGTTCATGTCATGAGCATTCCTGGTGCATTCCAGATGATTCTTTTAATCAGGGTGCTTGGACTTGATCATCATCATCATCATCAGAGCCTTATCCCAATTATTTGGGGTCGGCTACATGAATCCTGTTCCACCAAAGATTTCTATTAAGTGATATATTCATATTTAAACCCAAGAAGCTAATGTCCTTCCTAATAACATCGCACCATCTCATTTTAGACCTTCCCCGAGCTATTTTACTAGTATCCACTAATATTCGGTTACATCTTTTAACCGGCGCTGAGTTAGGGCGACGAAGCACATGACCAAACCACATGAGTCTATTTTCTCTCATTTTACTATCAATTGGGGCTATCCCTAAATCCTTACGAATGCGCTCATTCCTAATCTTGTCTTTCTTAATCTTGCCACACATCCATCTCAACATCCTCATCTCTACTACACACATTTTATGAATGTGTTCCTTTCGTACTGCCCAACACTCGGTACCATATAACAAAGCAGGTCTCACAGCTATTCTGTAAAACCTCCCTTTGAATTTCATAGGCATACGACGATCACAGAGGACTCTTGATGTGCTTCTCCATCTTAACCAGCCTGCCTTAATCCTATGTGTAACGTCGTCATAAATCTCCAAATTCTTTTGCATGATAGACCCTAAGTATCGAAAGCTACTACTCTTCAGAATGTTATACCCATCAATTAGAACCATGCCTTCCTATACCACTCTTCCATTACTAAAATTATAATGCATAAACTTTGACTTACTCCTACTAATTTTAAAACCTTTAGACTCCAAGACAAGTCTCCAACGCTCTAACTTAACATTTAAAACATCAATACTCTCATCAATTAAGACAATATCATCTACAAATAACATACACCAAGGGATATCCTCATGTAATTATTTTGTTACTTCATCCATAACTAAGGCAAAGAGATACGGACTTAGTGCAGAGCCTTGATGCAAACCTATAGAAACAGAAAATTCACCAGTCTCTCAAGCAATAGTTCGAATACTAATAATAGCACTGTCGTACATATCCTTAATCAAATCAACATATCCTTGAGAGATTCCTTTCTTTCTTAATGTCCACCAAATCAATTCTCTTGGTACTCGATCATACGCCTTCTCTAAATCAAGAAAAATCATATATCAATCTTTTCTCATCTCTCTATACTTCTCCATTAACTGTCGTAGTAAGAAAATAACTTCTGTAGTAGATCTATTCGGCATAAAACCAAACTGATTTTCTGATACAATAGTCATATATCGGAGGTATTTTTCGATTACTCTTTCCCAAAGTTTCATAGTATGACTCATAAGCTTAATTCCATGATAATTACTGCAACTTTGAATATCTCCTTTATTTTTATAGAAAGGAACTACAACACTTTTCCTCCAAACTTCTGACATTCTCCGTTCCTTTAGAATTTTATTAAAAAGTTTAGTTAACCACTGAATACCAATGTCTCCTAGGCCTTTCCATACTTCAATAGGTATGCCATCTAGTCCTAAGGCCTTGCCCACTTTCATTTTCCTTAAAGCATCCTCCACTTCTGACATCTTAATACGCCTGAAATATTGATATTTATCAAATATTATGGACTCTTGGATACCTTCTAAAGAAGAATCCTTGACGCAATCTTCATTAAGTAATTTCAGAAAATAACTATGCCACCTCTCTTTAATCTCAAGATCCTTAGTTAAAACCATTTGATCTTCACCTTTAATGTAACGAACATGATCTAAATCTCCAGTTTTCCTTTCTCTTAATTTAACAAGTTTAAATATGTCTTTTTCACCCTCTCGGGTTCCTAATTTATTATATAAAAAATCTTCAAATGCCTTTGATTTAGCTTCGCTAACTATTTTCTTAGCTCTCTTGTTAGCAATTTTATAAGCTTCTAGGGTTTGATTATTTTTGTTAGTTTGCCAAACTTTAAAGCACTCATTTTTTACTCTAATAGTATTTTAGATTTTCTCACTCCACCACCAAGTCTCTTTTTCTAAATTATTTTTACCTTTAGATTCGTCTAAGAGTTATTTTGCTACACTCGTTATACAATTTGTAATATTATTCCACATTACATTAATTTCTTGGATATGATGATGAGCCGTATTTCTATATATTCTCAATTTTTTGCTATCTTAATGCGCCCATCTACTGGTCAAGGGATTGATGCCTACAAATCTTGCATGGATGAAGTGATGGTATCCTACCTTAAATAATGTAGGGGATTTATAGAGTGTCAACAAAAGCCATGTAGCCTATGGAGAAAAAATGTCCACTTTGCTTACAAAGAATGAAAACTAGAGGAATGTTTTTTCTAAGTGTATGATAAAAAGTCTTTATGGTGGCAATGTATAATTAAAAAAGGCTCCCTGATATCCCACCTTCTTCATCTAATGTAATTGGCTAGTCCTGCTCATGGACTGATGAATCCATTTCTGTTCGGAATGGGGCCATTAATTTGAAGGGGAAATAACAATCTACGACCATCATCCTCCGTCCTTCTGCTCACTTGGAATATATGTCCATTGCTCTTCTAGGGAAGAGCATAGAAGTTTGGGGGCCGTTTGGTATCGGGCCGCTCTAATCTCATTCTACGTTTGGTATGGCTAAAATGGGCGGGGATAAGCTGGGTTAAGGGAAACATGGTTAACCCCGATTTTGGGGTTGGAAATGGGGATAAGTCATTCCAACCTTTTGTTAGAATGACTTATCCTCATTTTTCTAACCCCATTTCACCCTTTGTGTACCAAACGAACATGAGAATAAGACTAGACATAAATGATCCTAGAATGACTTACACCTATTCTCCTCAACTTTTATCCCGATACCAAACAACACCTAGAGGTCGTCTGTAATGCACAACCTATATCATAGTAGAAGGCAGGTTTGAACTCTGACATGATGTATTGTCCTAGCACCTGAATCCCACGAGTTGGCCCCTCTCCTATCTAAACAGCGCTAACAAACAAGTTCCAGCGCCAAAAAAATTCTAGAAAAAAATAAACACCTACAAATGATATACATAAAAATTTGCATCCCAACTATAGTAAGTATAATTATTTCAACTTTCATTCTAATAAACATTTTTAGATTAATTTTATTGATACATGTTTATAATATATATTTATTTTTTAGCTAATGGTTGTCCAAAACATTTTGAATATAATAACATGATCCAACCATCGTGAAATTAAAAAAAAACATAAATTTCATGAAAAAAATCATGATAGAAGCAGTATATATTTATTAGGCTTAATATAGTCCACTCCATCAGTCCACCTCAGACCCTCTACATGCCCGAACCAATTTTGTGATACCCCTAACAAAAAAAAAATCTTCCGGAGGGCGCTGAGCCCCCAAAGACTCCCTTGACCCCCATGACCTGATCACATAGGTCGATCCACGGTGTTGTGTCGACGGCCATCGGAGAGTTTAGGCTCCACTCTCCAACACCCATCTCCCCCCTCTTGTGCGATTGGCGATCGCGCGAGCCCATCTTACGCTAGACGTTGACAAAAGAGTAATAACATGTTGCAGGGGAACACTGAAGTGTTTTGTTTGGACTACTCCCAACAACAAGGATATTAAATAGTAAATTAAACAGGGATTTTTGTATATATACTCCCATAAAGTTTGGTTTTATCAAATATACCCCTCATCTGAGCATATTATCATGAATATCCTTCATTTAGATAGAAATGTTACGGTGATACCCCTTTAGTTTACTACCGTCGAAGGAGGAGAATATTCTGTGAAATATGCCATCTACGGTCGTCAGATGTAGGATATATTTGACAAAATCAAATTTTACAGGGGTATATATACAAAAAAATTACTCTTTAACTCACACTTAACTCGGCTTAAACACATGGGAGTTACGGTGATGACATAATCACGACATTACTCATATTTCAAGGATATTCATGATATTATGCTCCGATGATAGGTATATTTGAGAAAACCGAACTTTATAAGGGTATATATGTAAAAATCCCAATTAAAATATGTGTTTAAACTTTAAAGTTGTGCACGTATGATCCGACGGTTATGGTTCATTTTCATGATCTATTGGTGAAAACTAAACCCTATCTGATGCGATCAACCCTAGGGGGTTATTTGATGTTTTTTTATATTTTTAATATGGGGATGGGCGGGATTTGGGAAGATTTGATACAGTCTACCCCAAAGGAAGAGTGGACTGTGTCAAATGTCTATATACATAATTCATATATCATAATTTATATGTGAAAAGTACATTGAGATAAAAATTATCATTAAATCAAAATACTTATAAACAAATGGTGAAAGATTCTATGTGACAAAATCCAGATGGTGAGTCTATCCATCACTTTTTCTCTCACTATACGCCATCTAGAGAGAGAGAGAGACGTTATTCTGTTCTTCCCATAAGTTAGTGATCACTTACATAATCAAGTTATCAATTACTATTTAAAATTCTATTGCCCAAGTTAAAAAGTGAATGTTGACCTTACTGTCACAATTAAAATGAGATTGTACCCCTAAATTTAATAAGTTACTTCACTTAGTCATTAAATATATATTAATCAATAATATTGAAGTTACAATGAGTAAATGTTCATAGTTAGTAACTAACATTAGCAACCAACATGGCTACTAGTCGCTAATTGATTTACAACTTAATAGCAATCAAAAATAAAAACTTGTTCTTAAAATAAATAATCAGTGACAGTATATTGGTCGATGTTTGTTTTCACGGCATTTAGCGAGTCCCCAAATCTTGGTCACTGACCCTTTTTTTGGGTCGTTATATATCGTTTATGTGACCAATTTTATGTGGTCGTTAAAGATTTGGTAGTTACAAACTAATTTTTTGTAGTGTTAATGATGTGTACGTACGTGTGGATGTATAAGAGTTGTGCACGTGTACGTGTATAATTTACGATTCATGTTACAGGTTATCTAACGTTGTTACATATTACCTACGGATGTATGTTACATATGTTACCTATGATTCGTACACATTACCTATGATTTTACGTGAAATACCTACAGTTATATATCATAGTTTACTTACGATTCATTTATACGAATATAGAATATTGATAGATGTGTGTCGTAGTTAAAAATTGCGTAAATAAAATTTCATCCATGCCACATAAAATCGTATGAATGGGGATATGATTTTACTTATGTAACTTATGTCACTTAGATATGATTTTACTTATGTAATTTTTACCAACAACGCAAATTCGTAGGGAGGGTAGTAGGTAAGGGTTATACTGATAATTTTTTTGATCTTTAACTACGACGGATATAAATTATTTTTGGTGTAATCCTGAGTACAAACTGTTGTCGGTGTAGTGACGGTCGTCACCCCCATCATAGAAAATGATATCGTCTTTCTCCCGCGCGCACAAACATGTATTTGTTAGTGGTTTCAATCGATCGCTGACATCGACCGTCTTGTTTCCGTGGACCTTCTCCCACCGACGATGACGGCGGGCTGGGGGATGCATCCAAACCGGCGACGGCGGGGTCGCATCATGGATGTAATGGTCCACTGGTCGGAACACTCTACCTCGTTTGTGAGTACTCGATCCATGCAATGCATGGAGAGGTGAGAGTACTAAGTTAACGTGCGTGGTGGGAAGTGATGGGAACGGGGGGGGGGGGGGGGGCATATATTGGTTGGAGCTTATATATATAAGCCAGTGAGGAGTACGCTTAATTAATTTTAGTCCGATGATAAGGTTTAGTCGGCTATCCACTGGCCCATGCACCATCTTTTTTAATATGATCTCGTGGGTGGGGGGGGGGGTGACGAGGGATGAGGAGTAAAAAAGAAGAAGAAAGAGAATAAAAGAACATAAAAGAAGCTGTATGTACGTCTCTCATAAAGGCTGAGGTTCAACGATGCCCATCTAGATGAAGCTGTATCTTCTTCATTCACCCTAGCTAATCTGTGCAATAATTCGGGGATTTGTTTAATTAAGAAAAACTATCAATATTTATGGGCGAATGTGGATAGTACTTAATCGGGTCATTAAGTCATTCATTTCTCGTGTACGTTGAAATATTAATTAGGCTGTTCAGTATTGTTCAAAGCCTTAAGGTATCATATTCAGTGTAATATATAGGTTCTTACTCTGATCACGTACGTGTATGCTAATTTAGACTTTGTCAGATGCGCGGCATAACAAATTGATGTGGTATATGGTCAGAAAACAGAGCCTTAGATTTTGATATACATATATTGCAAACCTTGGAAAAATATATTTTATTTTGTCTCTAACTAATTATGCGAGGCTATCCTAACATGGTATGGTGCTAAGGTGGGATGTGTTTATATTATGGATCATTAAAACCAATGGGTATACATTGACAACTTAATAATTTGACGTTTTAATTAGTTAAGGATGTGCAAAATTAATTTCAGATGTCTGCAGATTGGATGATGGTGCACCCCAATGCCGGACATTAATTAATTCTTGGTTCTCGATCAATGAATTTAATTTCCCCACCCCCCTTGTTTTAATTTTGGTGGCTTCAAACTGATCATGTGTGATGCTGTCTTGTTAATAAATTAAAGGGAGGGATAGAAATTAAGAACACAAACTTGGCAACGTTCTATAGTATATCCGAGAAATTGGACGGTTCAAATGGGACAGAATTATGATGATGAAAGGACAGTCTCGCGCCGTCTCTTCTCCGTCGCCTAGCTGTCTGTGCTCAAGCTCCAGCGACATTTCTATGTGAGATTATAAGCGATGATTGCCTTCATAATAACCCTAGTTTATCATCGAAAAGTATCATCGATCATTCTTTTAATTTCTTTGGGTGCGCAGGTCAGGAAAGAGCACGAGTAATTAACCGGGGTGCGAGTTTGGTGGAGTGGTTTCCCTCAGCATTTTTGGCAGGATTAAAACTCTTTGTGGGTTCATTCATTATTAACGGGGCCAATGATGATTAGTTAATGTTATCTAAGGTACGTAGGGTTTGCTTATAATACATACAGTTGAGGATCGAGTTCTTAATTGCTCACTGCCTTTTCTTTTCTTTTTTTTTTAAGACACCTTGGGCGTGCGGTCGTGTGGCAGCACTTCGCCCGCCACGGGGAATCTAGTTCCCTTGATAGGTGGTTCTATTTATCGTATGCATGAGGTGAGGAGGGTGCACGCGCGGTTGCCTTGCCAACATGTGTCAGTGGTAATTTTGATACAGCTAGCTAGGAATAATTAATAGAAGTTTATATATATAGGTAGGTTCTATATATATATATATATATATAAAAGATCATGGATTACTTTCATAATCGCATATACTTTTGAAAATTTTAAGATTTTAATGATCGATGACAATGCAGGTTGATGATTTCATTTGGATGGTTGATTGGATTGTAGTTATAGGAGAAACATGCTTTACTTTAATATATATATATATATATATATATATATATATATATATATATATATATATATATATACCCTTTCTCTTTTTATTAATTATACAGGTCGAACATTAACTCCATTTTTATGTTTCCAGACGGATGGCGGCCACCTTTTTCTCTTAAAATTTGTATCACTTTTTTAAGAAACTAAAAAAAATTGAGTTTACGAAGATTATTAATTTATTCCACTAACTTGTCTATCTCTCTCGTTTCTCTCCTAAAGTCTACGTACCTTTTACATAAGAGAAATGTTACTTTTAGTAACCTGTACGTCATTGGTCGGGCGACGTGTGCAATGCGTAAACCCCACCATCTTTTTCCTCTTATTTTTTTTATACAGTCTCACATTTTGAATAAAAAAATTTATTTATCACTTTTAATTTGTTATTAATCATTATTGACACAGAAAAAAATTTAAGAAGCATTTATTGCTCTCGTTGGGTGGGGCCCACGCACCATTGCACGAACTAATGAGTCCCTACCCATCTAGGCATGCATTTAGCATTTCTCTTTACATAATCCGAGGTGTTAACGTGCACTTGGAATGCATCGTGTCTTGCAATGATCCGATGTTAGAAACTCATCCTTAACTGCTCTTTGAATTTCTCACCGGCTCGCTCGAAAAACGTACGACACGCTCACCATGGCCCATGCAACCATTTATTAGTGGCGCGTAAAACTGACCCTGCCGTCGAAGCTCACATTATCACATTTCTCTGTCACATATCTATTAAAATACTTTACCATTACAATAAACTTGATATGTACAATAATGTACGATAGAGTCGCATCCTCTCATCACTCTTGACGTACGGGCCGGGGTTGTTTGTCCTCCACCTCCTTGTGGTTATGTTTCTGAAGTTGTGAGGGGGCAGACTGTCACCATCGTGTACTCTGCATTATTCGAGCTAGCCATCAGCGGGTCCAACGTACGATCAGCGTCGCCGTCATCACATCGCACTCCGTCGATCATAATTAATATAAAACAATATCATCAACTTCTCCCACACTAACATTAATTTGCAATGATAATATCAATTGTTTGAGTGCACTGGTTGCCTGTGCTACTGTTTGCATTCGCATGCAAGATGCTGTTGCCATGCATGCACCTTCATACCCGCCCTCTAGATCCACCGATGATGACTAATTATATAGCTAGGTTCCCATATCAATCGCATCCAGACGATCCCACGTAATCCTTCGTACACAAGTAGCTAGCGGCCTGGCGGCGAATCCACCCGCGCCGCGCACCGTGTGGATGCATCCAAAGTAATGAGGGCCGGCGGGGTGCCGCCATTATATGTACGTGCGTGCTGTCGACGGGGTCACATATGTTTTGCTCTTGAACTAGCTAGTGAAGGAAAGAGCACTTACTTTTGGACCGGGGTAACGTTTACCCCCGGCTACCTACTCGCCCATCCGCCATTCTTTACGCACGTCGTTATGTCTTTTGGGGTACCTGAATGGCTAACTAGACCGACAGGACCGCAAGCACGGCTAGCTCCTGCGCATGTGATCCTCTCTCTGAGTGCTTTTGAGTACTGCACTTCAGTCTTCAGCTATCCCCCGTATCTTCTTCCTTTATTTGCCCATGACGTGTACATTTCCATTTATCTTCCTAATTTAAGTTCAAATTCCTTTGGGTAACGGATCCCCAAGATCCCCGCAAGATAAATTTGACGTAATCTTTATTCTATAGTCATCTCCGCTATCTTTTTAATTTAAGTCCAAATCTATTTGAGTACGCGGCGTAAGATCCCCGCAAGCCAAATTTGACGCAATCTTCCTTCTATTGTCATCCTAGATCTTGCTCTAGATTTCTCGCCTCTGTAATCACTTTGGACTCTATGAATTTCTATAACTACAGTCGACTCCATCCAAGAACTGCCTCTCATTTCACCCACGGTCATGACCAAGAAGAAACCCCTCGCACCACACATCCAGACGTTGAGGCCTATAAAAGATACTGAAGAGGTAAGATCTCGCGCTGGTCCTGAGCGGGCAGTGGATCACCGGATAGTGAACTGCAAGAAAGGGAAACGGATCAGGGAGCCCAGGGATGAGTCCATGGGGAAAACCCCCCGATGCTTAAGTCAGTAGAGCTATGGTGGGAGCAATATAGGTAGGAAGTTGCTTCTGCGCGAGATCTCTCTCTAGCAGAAGGGTGAAGTGGTTCCTGCTCAGGAGTTTTGAGCGTGTGATTGCCCTTACCTTTCGCCGGAGGGTATCCTTGGGCTAAATAGTGCGCCGTCTTCTGGAGCCCTGTAAGTCGAGGAGTTTCAGGTGGGGGTTACGTCCTCGACGAGGGCTTTTATTGCCTTATCGTGGGAGCGTTATCACCTTGGGGAACTGGAGTCCCTCACCTTTATAAATTCCTCCCCACCGAGAACTCTTAACGGCTGCATGGATAAGCAATCGTCGGCCGTACCGAGTTCAGAGAGGCCAGCCCTATCCGGGCGGTAGGCTTAACTCGGATGAAGATGGGTCGGATTGGTCGACATGCGCCTTCTTCCCCTGGGCGGAGAGATGGCTCGGGCATGGACCTTTCCTGTGACCTGACCGACGCTCGGGCCTTCCGAGCCTAGAGGCCGCCTAGGAAGGTACTATCCTCGAGCGAAACTTTTATTGGGCTTTCTCACCTAAGTGGACCCCAGGGGGCTGTCACTTGGCTGAGCTGAGCCTTGTTGGGCCCTGAGGGGCCTAGTTCGGCTGCTCTTAATTGGGATACAGAAATCCCCCTCTCCACTTGTCCCCCTCCTACTCCCGATCCTTAATAAGCTCGGAGGAGTAGTCATTTGGGGTTTTGGACCAGCGTGGCTCAGGTGGGTGGAAATCTGGCGGTGTTATGAAGCCACATGTCGTGGTCACCTGGGCCCGTAATAATTGCAATCCTGACGGATTTGAAATGAAGGGGCCCCCTTTTCTCGGAGGTCGGAACGACGCGCCGCCTCCCGCGTGGGTTCATAGGCGTTGGGCGCTGGTTGTCATCCCAGACTCTTTCCGTTGTTATGGTTCTGGCTTTCCTTCGCTTCTTTTACTTTTGGGGCTCTTGGATGCGCCGTGAAGACACAGCGGAGGAGCATAGACTTGCGGCGGCGTTTGAGGAGTTGGCGAGGATAACTGCTGAGGTGGTTCGGCAGCTCCCTCCTCCCCCGGAATCTTCGAGGTCTCGAGAGAATTCTTCTTCAAATTTTTCCTCGGAATCTATGGCGGGCCAGCGTTCGGATGCCGAGGGATGGGGCGACGAACCGGTGGTGAGAGCGCCGGTCCCGAACTGCAGCGAGTTGGGGGAAGCCGAGGTGAAGAGGCTGGAGCATCAGTTTCGCCTACCTCACAAGTATAGCTTCGCTGCTGCTGCCCCGTATGAGACGAGCCTGGATTCTCGTACGGGCCACATCTGCATCTTTCTTCTGGCGTGGAAGAGCGGGTTTCGCCTCCCCTTCGAGCCCTTCATCCTCACGCTTCTCAATTTTTTCCAGTTGGCACCCATTCAGTTGGTAGCCAACTCGTACCTTCTACTCTCCGCTTTCCGAATCCTCTGTCATCAGTGCGGGATTCCTCCTTCTTTGGACCTCTTCCACTATTTCTTCGAGTTGAAGGCACACCCGTCGGCGGGGAAGGGTTTTTACTTCATCTAGGCGAGGAGGAATAGGAGCTGTATTTCGCTGGCGACGAAGGATTCTTCGCATAAAGGGTGGAAGACCCAATTTTTCTGGGCGAGGATTGATTCGGTGGAGGAGACTTGGAGGTGCCAAGTAATGCCCAATTTCCACCCGAATATCCCTCCCCGGCAGGAGGAGTTCCCCCCACATGTGGAGGAGTATGCTGCTCATTTGCTGAAACACCGCCAGTCTACCGAAGAACTGGTGACGCCGGAGAATATCGAGCGGTGTCTTCTTACGCGGCTGAAGCCGTCAGGTGCCACCACGTAGATCTTTCCTTCGGAGGCGGGGGGCATCTTTCCTTTTCCTGATCACGCCTTCTTCTTTGTGCAGACACCAGGCGGGAGCCTTTGGAGGAGGCCGTTGAGATCATTGACCTCGGCGACGACTCGGCGGCTGATGAGCCGGGCGCTCCTGTGGGTCGCTCCCGAGCCCGGGACAAGGGCAAAGGGGCGGCCTTGGAGGGGACTTCTCGGACGTGTGGGGCGAAGCGCAGGGATCCTGTGGAGGGGAGGTTGCGGGAGGCCGTGAAGGCCAGGAAACGGGCCAGGAAGGCCGGGGCCGTCCCCGCCACTGGGGGCAATTCTGGCTCGGCGGTGCTCCCCTCTCTAGGGCAAGATAGGGCCGACCCTACCGAGCCGGCTCTCCCATCTGCTGAGCGAGAGGGGGCCGAGGAGACCAGGGGCACCCCGGGGGGCGACGGCGACGGGTCGGCTCTCCCCTTGTCGGGAATAGAGGGGGCCGAAGTTGAAACAACCGTGGCCGAGGCCGGGGCGCCGGTCGAGGCGGGCGATGTCTCGGGCGGTGACGTGCGGGCCGAGACTGTCGAGGTTGGGGGTTCACCGACAGAGGCGTCGTAGCCCCAACCGTCCGTGGCGCACGGGGCGGCTGAGCTAGCAGCATCGATCGAGGTCGGGGGTTCGCCTGCGGGGGCGTCGCAACCCCAACCGACCGTAGCGCGTGGGGTGGCCGAGCCCGTAGCTCGATCTGGGCCTTCCGGCGAGGTGCCAGGTGCAGAAAGGGTTCCCATGCCGGAGGCTCTGGAAAGGCTCGGCATCTCGAGCAATTTGTACCAGCTTTGCCGCGAGGTGTCCGCGAGGATGAAAGGAGGAGACAAGCGTCACTCTCCACCCGGGGTCCTCGACATCATTATGGAGGGCGGCCTGGTCATGGCCCAGATGGGGGCTACAATGGCGGAGACTTATGCCTAGTCGGAGTCAGAGCGATCGAATCTTTCTTGGACCCTCGGAGGGTGCGAGAGAAAACTAGCTCGACTCAATGAGGCGCATGAGGGGCTCCGACGGGAGTTCTCCGCGATCAGGGAGTTGTCGTGGTCGAGCCGGCTGGAGGTCGGAGTGCTGACCGAGCAACTAACCAAGGCTCGAGAATCGCTCGAGAGGAAAAGTAAACTCCTTGAAGAGGAGCGCCTTCTTCGTCTCGAGCAGGATGGCCGTTGGGAGGCCGAGCGTGCCGAGTTGGTGGGCCGGGCGGAGGCAGCAGAGCGGCTTCGTTTGGAGGCCGAGGCCGACCGAGCTGAGGCGGAGAAGCGATCGGTCAAGGCCGAGGAGTGGGCGGCCGAGGCCAAACGGAAGTCGACCGAGGCAGAGAAACGATCGGTAGAGGCCGAGGAGCGGGCGGCCGAGGCGGAGCGGGAGAAGGCCGAGCTTGCCGACAGGATGGGACTGGCCGGGGCGGAGGTGATCGAGTAATACAAGGGCTCAGAGGCCTACCGGGCCGACCTGCAGGAAGCTGCCCTTCCTTACTATGAGTCAGCACTTCGCCGAGGCATCCGCAAGGGGTTTAAGCAGGGTTACCGTCGGGCAGTAGCTTATGCCGGGGAACAAGATTCTGGGATTGACTTGCCCTCTGGCCAACACTATGACTCGGACAAGTCGTCTTCCAGCTCCTCTGCGTCGGGCGGGGAAGATCCAAAGGGCTCATCTCCTGAGGGGTCGCCAACTCCGGCGGCCTCGGGAGGGCTCGCGACCGAGGCAGTTCCCGCACAGGCGGGGTCAGTGCCAGGGCCGACCGTCGCCGAGGGCGTCGGGGGTGAAACACCTGTGCCTCCCACTTCCGAGCTTCAAAGTGGGCCCTAGGCCTGATGTATCATCCTGTTTTACCTCCTTCTTTGTTTGTCTCTTTCTTTTTTCAAAAAAGGACTTCCACTTTTTGTAAGGCAATAAATAAAATCTTACTTGCTTCACGCTATCCTTGCCGTGATTTGATCAGCGTATCTATAGTAGTTGGAAAGGATCGATACTTTCTGCGCAGATCTCGCATGATGGTTGGGTGAGTGTCTGCCAGGGTGTCTTTCCGTTTGATCGCGCCTTGAATGCTTAGCCACCTCGTGTGTCCCGCTGGGGGCGGAAACGAGGAGTTTGAGATGACCAGTCATAACGGGGAAATTCCTTCGGCATGTTTTCAAGGAGAGAGTCTTTTAAGGCAAGTAGCCTCCCCTCACCTTTATAAGGGACTTAGGGGCGTCTCTCCGCCTACATCGCTTTAGGGTTTTCTAGGGCGGTCTTTCCTCTCTCCATTTCTCGTAGTGCTGAGCCTTTACATTCGGAGCATGGAAGATCCTTTGGAAGACGATGCTGCCGATGATGGAGGGCGGCAGGTTTTTGCCGCTTCAGATTTTGAGTAGGTCCGACAGTCGTCGCGCGGGTTTGAAGCGGGTCCGATGGTCGTCGCGCGGATCTGGAGAGGATTTTGATGAAAAAATCACGCCGTTTCCTCTATCAGTTCCGGCGAGGCTTCCCGGAGGGGGGCGAGATGGAGGACGGATGGGGGCATCCGGCGTCTCCGCCGCCCGTCCCTCTCTGCTCACTTCAGGGATGGGGGGAGGAGCAAATTAAGCTCCCTCCTTTCCAAGCCTTCCCCTGCCTCCTCGTCCAACTATGCTGGACTTCTTTTTCTTTCTGGCAGCCTCTTTTTCCCTCTTCTGCTCGTCCTTTCTTTCACTCTTCGGAGGGTGCTTACTCTCTGTACGTTCCAAAGAGTTGGCAGGTTGGAAGAGAGGAGGCCTTCATAGGTGTTCCCTTTTCCCCAGCCTCTGTCAACTTGGAAGGTAGCCTTCCCCTCCGCAGTCCCTTCTGTCACCTTTGTCATGGGCCACCCGAGCTAACTGGGTCGACGGCCTTTTATCCGAGCCAGTTTCTACGTGAGGCAGAGTCAGTGGCTGGACACAAGGAGATCAACCGAGTCAGCCGAGCAATGGCCTCTTGCAGTGGTGCCAGATGGATTTTTTGCTTAAGTTGTGTAATGTATTGGCTTTTGCCTTTCTGATGTACCAACAATCGTTTGAATGAAAAGGAGAAAATTTTATTTCACTCGGATTGTTTGCACGAACTTCAAAAGTAGAACTTGCGTAGTGTGGCTGCATTCCATGTCCGAGGGATGGGTTCCCCTTCCATTGTAGATAGCCGGTACGCTCCTTTCCCGAGCGTCTCGACCACTCGATAGGGGCCTCTCTAGTTAGGGGATAGCTTGCCCGCCGCCTCCAGTGGTCGAGAGGCCTCGGCTTTCCTAAGGATGAAGTCTCCCGGCTGGAAGTGCCTGTCTCAGACTTTGACGTTGTAGTATCGAGTGAGGCGGCGCTGGTATTCCGTCGCTCGGATGCTGGCAATCTCTCGGAGTTCATCCGCTAGGTCGAGGTTCTCGAGCAATTTTTACTCGTTTACCTCGGGTGAGAAGCAGATGACTCGGAGGGAGGGATTGGCGATCTCCAACGGAATGACGGCCTCGGTGCCGTATACCAACTGGAAAGGACTCTCACCAGTTGCTGTTCTGGGAGTTGTTCTGTGGGACCAAAGTACGCTAGGTAGTTCCTCGAGCCAGTTGCCCTTGGCCTTGCCGAGTCTAGTCTTTTAAGATAGTCTTATTGGCATTCTCGACTAGCCCGTTGGCCTGAGGGTGGGCGACCGAAGTGAAGTGGTTGTGAATACCTAGGTCGGCACATCTGTCTCGGAAATAACGAGAGTCAAATTACCAACCGTTATCGCTCACTATCATCCGGGGGATGCCGTAACGATAAATGATCGACTTCCATATGAAACTCCAGACGACTGTCTCGGTGATCCTCGCCGTGGCTTCGGCCTCGATCTACTTGGTGAAGTAGTCGATGGCGACGATGATAAACTTCTTCTGGGCCTGAGCCGTAGGGAACGACCCAAGAATGTCGATTCCCCACCGAGCGAAGGGGTATGGCTCGGTCAGGGTGACGAGCTCTGTAGCCGGTTGATGGACTAAGTGGTCGAATCGCTGGCATCGGTCGCACTGTTGCACGTAGGCCGTGCAGTCGCGCTGCAAAGTGGGCGACCTGTAACCCTGCCGTAGCAGGATCCGGGCAAGTGACCTTCCTCCTGAGTGCGCTCCGCACAGGCCTTCATGAATATCTTGGATAGCTCGGTTGGCTTCGTCGGGGCTGAGACACTTCGGGAGGGGACCGGAGAAAGACCTCCGGTAGAGAGTGTCGTCAAGAACTACGAAGCGCCGGGCTTGGTACTTCAATCTGAGGGCCTCTCGAGGGTTGGAAGGCTCTTGAGAATCCCGGAGCCATGACAGGTAGGGGGTGCGCCAGTCGCTCGGAATGGCTGAGTCAACAGTAAGGAGCTCCGAGTCAATGCTCGGGCGCTCTAGCTCTTCAAGGAGGACCGATCAGGTACCTTCGGGGTCGAGAGAGGAGGCCAGCCGAGAGAGGGCATCCGCTCGGGAGTTTTCCTCCCGAGCTATTCGGACTACCTCGAATCTCTCGAACTATTGGGCCAGGTCTCTGACCAGTTGGAGGTATTTGACCATTGGTGCCTCTCGATCTTCGTACTCGCCGTTGACTTGGCTAGCGACCAGTTGGGAGTCAGTATGGTTTTTGACTCGCTCAGCCCCTAACCGTCGGGCCATGCGTGCTCCCGAGATAAGGGCCTCGTACTCGGAAGCGTTGTTGGATGCCTGAAAGCTGAACTTCAAGGCGTATTACAGTTCTGCTCCTTCGGGGGACTTCAGGAGGATTCCGGCACCACTACCGACCGAGTTGGAGGATCCATCAATGAACAATTCCCAGGTCGGCCCGGGCGCGGGCGGGGATCTTTCTTCAGTCGGGATGGTGCTTTCGGCGATGAAGTCGGCGAGCGCTTGGCCTTTCACAGCTGAGCGCGGCCGATTGGATATATCATAGGCCCCAAGCATAATGGCCCATTTGACGAGTCGTCCCGAGGCTTCGGGGTGGGCTAGTATCTTCTTCAATGGTTCATCGGTTAGCACGGTGATGGGGTAGCCCTGGAAATAGGGCCGGAGGCGCCTGGCGGAGGTAACCAACGCTAGCACGAGTTTCTCGGTTGCGGGATACCTCCTTTCAGCCTCGTTGAGCACCTTGCTGGTGTAGTAGAACGGCCTCTCGACTCCTGAGTCATCTCTGACTAGGACCGAGCTAACCGTAGATGGCGTTGCCGAGAGATAGAGCAGCAAGACTTCACCCGGAACGGGCTTGGAGAGCACCGGGGGCGAGGCCAAGAACTCATTGAGCTCGGTGAACATTTTCTGGCATTCCTCATCCCATGCGAACGTAGAAGATGCCAATTTGGGCCCCCTCAACAGCTTGAAGAAGGGCAGGCATCGTTCGGCCGCACGGGACAGGAACCGGCTGAGAGCGGCGACACGCCCAGTTAGGCGTTGGACGTCCTTGACGCAGGTGGGCGGGCGCATGTCCAGGATGGCCTGGACTTTGTCAGGGTTGGCCTCGATCCCACGCTGCGTGACTAGGAAACCCAGGAACTTCTCGGATCTCACTCCGAAGGCACACTTGGCAGGATTGAGCTTCATGTTGTACGTCAGGAGGGTGTCGAAGGTCTCAGCGAGGTCGGTGAAGTGGTCTTCGGCCTTGGGGGTCTTGACGAGCATATCATCGATGTAGGCCTCGACGTTCCAACCTAGATGTCCTTCAAACTTGTGGTTGACCAGCCTCTGGTACGTGGCTCTGGCATTTTTCAACCCGAAAGGCATCCGGGTGTAGCAGTATACGCCGTAGTCGGTGACGAAGGCGGTCTTCTCGACATCTTCTGGATCCATTCTGATCTGGTGGTAACCTGAATAGGCGTTTAGGAAGTTGAGTATCTCGTTGCCCGAGGTTGAGTCAACCAATTGGTCGATGCTCGGCAACGGATAACAGTCTTTAGGGGTGGCCTTATTCAGGTCGGTGAAATCCATGCACATCCGCCACTTGCCTGAAGCTTTCGATACCAGGACGACGTTGGCTAGCCACGTCGGGTACAGGACCAGCCTAAAAAGGCCAGTCCCTTGCCCCTTGGTGACCTGCGCCTTGATGATCTCTTGTTTCTCCAGTGCATGCTTCCTCCTGCGCTGCTGTACGGGCTTCACGACGGGGTCGAGGTTGAGCTTGTGCATTACCGTCTCCTCTGGTATCCCAGAGAGTTGATCATCAGCCCAAGCAAAAACTCGGATGTACTCAGAAAGGAACTTTTTATATTGCTGTTGAACCTCAGACGGTTGGTCGGCTCCGATCTTTACTCCTAGGGTTGGGTCATCGTTTAGGAAAACCGCCAGCAATTCGCCACCAGGCTCGGTGGTTGCGGATTTATCCTCGACTCCCCGGGGGCCCTTGTCCTTCCCGTCCGGCCTTGTGGCCTCTACCGAGATATTGTAGCACCTTCTGGCCGCAGCCTAGTTACCTCGGATTTCCCCTAACCTGTTTTTAGTGGGGAACTTCATTTTCTGGTGATAGGTAGACGGCACCGCTTTTATCCGGCTGAGGATTCCCCGGTCGAAGATGGCGTTGTATGCTATCATACCTTTAATCACTATGAAGTCCACCATGACCGTAACGGTTTTGGATGTGGTGCCGAGGGTAACCGGCAGGCTTAGGGCTCCCTCGGGATAGGTGGCCAGTCCATTGAACCCGCAGAGAGGGGTTCGGATCGGACGGTGTTTGGATGGTTCCTCCCCCATCTTAAAGAAACAATCATAAGACCGTACATCAGGGGCACTCCCATTGTCAACTAGAATCATATCTACGTTACAATGGTTTATCGTAGCCGAAATCACGAGGGCGTCGTCATGCGGGGTGCTCAACCCTTCCAGGTCTTGGTCGGAGAAGACTATGACCTGGGGCTCACTCGGCGGGGCCTTGGGAGGCTCTATGGCTCGGCTCACCCGCTCGGCATGACGCTTCCTTCCTCGGATGCTGTCGCCGCCTGATGTTGCTCCTCCGGAGATGACATTGATGTGTACCCTGCGGGGGGCATTGTCGATCTCCTCTGGGGTGCCTCGGTCTTCTTTACGCTTGGCTATGAACCGAGCCAGATGTCCCTGACGGATGAGGCGCTCTATCTCGTCCTGGAGCTGGTGGCAATCGTCGGTGTGGTGCCCGTGATCGCTATGGAACAGGCAGTGCTTGTTGCGATTACGGTTCTTCGATCTCATTGGCTCGGGTTGGCGGAGGAGGCCCGAGTCCTTGACGCCTTCGTAGATCTCGTAGACCGACGCGGCTAGTGGGGTGTACCGCTCGTACTTCCGTGACGGTTCCTTGCGTTCCCCGTCGCGGTTCCGCCTTTTCCCCGAACCTGAGCTTGGCTCGGAAGCCCGCTTCTTGTCCCCCTCCCGACCTGAGTCGGTTGCGTCTCGGCAAGCGCTGAGCACCTCTTCGTACTCGGCGTGGCATATTGCCATAGTCACTAGCTCGGCAAGGGTCGTGGGAGGGTGGAGGACAAGTTCGCGGCGGAGATTCTCGTCTCGGGTGCCCCCAGTCAGCGCGGTTATGACTGAGGCCACGTCCAGGCGGGGGATTCTCAGGGCTTCCGACTTGAATCGGTGAATATAAGCCCGGAGTCTTTCCCCTTGTGCCTGTTTGAGGGCTAGGAGTCCCGCTACCGACCTTGGGGGGGCACTTCCGGTGAAACTCTCTTTGAAGACTCGCCCAAATTACTTGAAGTCTCGGATGGATCCGGGGGTGAGGGCCCGGAACCACGCGTTGGCACCCTGGACCAGGGTGGTCGCGAAGGCTCGACACTTGATGGCGTCCGACGCTCCATGTAAGGTCATCAAAGCGTCGAAGTTGTCGTAATGATCGGCCGGGTCGCCCTGGCCGTCGTAGAGCTTGAAGGTCAGGATGGAGGTTCTGGGAGACACCTCTGCCTTCAAGATGTATTCGGAGAACGGGATTTCTCCTCATCCTCCGGGAAAGAGGTCTTCTGCAGGGCGCGGAGGGCGCGCTCCTGTTCTGCGAAACGCCTCTCGAAATCTCGCAGTCGGAGGGATAACTCCGGCTGTTGTCGCGCCGTGGGGCTGGGAGCAGCGTCCTGGTGATCCCCAGGAACATCGGTCTCCGGGTTCGGACGGCGCGCCCCAGGTTTTCCCCGCCTTGGTGTGGAGGAAGCCTCTTGCTCCGGAGGCGGAGCCTGCGAGGCTCCTCCAATCCTGTTGCGGATGATCTGCTGGCCGCGGAGAGTGAAGCGGCCTCCGGCGGTGTGCTGGGATGCATTCTCGCGGGGAGGGCTCCCCGACGGGGCGCGGGACCTTCCATCCCTAGCCGCCTGGGTCCTCATGAGTTCCACGAGGACATCCAGTTTCGCGTTGAGGGCTTGGAAGGCGTCCGTACCACCGTTGGGCGGTAGCCCTACCGCCGCAGGGGGGGTGGTGGTGGTGGTGGTCCGTCGGTGGGGGCACTGGCGTTGGAGGGGGGGTTCTGCGGGGCCCGAGAGGGGCCATCCCCCGCCGCTATCATGGCCTTTCCCCTGTCACCGGTGGACCTCCTCCCTGAGCTCCTTCGCACCATACTGGCTTCTCATACGTTTCTCACAGACGGTGCCAAATGAAGCGGCAAGATCTCGCGCTGGTCCTGAGCGGGCAGTGGATCACCGGATAGTGAACTGTAAGAAAGGGAAACAGATCAGGGGGCCCAGGGATGAGTCCCTGGGGAAAACCCTCCGATGCTTAAGTCAGTAGAGCTATGGTGGGAGCAATATAGGGAGGAAGTAACTTCTGCGCGAGATCCCTCTCCACCAGAAGGGTGAAGTGGTTCTTGCTCAGGAGTTTTGAGCGTGTGATTGCCCTTACCTTTCGCCAGAGGGTATCCTTGGGCTAAATAGTGCGCCGTCTTCTGGAGCCCTGTAAGTCGAGGAGTTTCAGGTGGGGGTTACGTCCTCGACGAGGGCTTTTATTACCTTATCGTGGGAGCGTTATCACCTTGGGGAACTGGAGTCCCTCACCTTTATAAATTCCTGCCCACCGAGGACTCTTAACGGCTGCATGGATAAGCAATCGTCGGCCATACCAAGCTCAGAGAGGCCAGCCCTATCCGGGCGGTAGGCTTAGCTCGGACGAAGATGGGTCGGATTGGTCGACATGCGCCTTCTTCCCCTGGGCGGAGAGATGGCTCGGGCATGGACCTTTCCTATGACTTGACCGACGCTCGGGCCTTCCGAGCCTAGAGGCCGCCTAGGAAGGTAGTATCCTCGAGTGAAACTTTTATTGGGCTTTCTCGCCTAAGTGGGCCCCAGGGGGCTGTCACTTGGCTGAGCTGAGCATTGTTGGGCCCTGAGGGGCCTAATTCGACTGCTCTTAATTGGGCTACAGAATTCCCCCTCTCCAGATACAATATATCAACATCGCAAGGAACGCGAGAACTGCTCCCTCTACTCCCATATTTCCTTTCTCCTCAACGTACTAATCAATGACTTAAGTATTAGAGAGTTCTCTCAGAATATCTCACCGTGGACTAAGAAGTTTTTCTTCGTAGAAAAACAATCCACTTCAACACTGACATCACCACTCGATTCCCCTCGCCTCCTTCCTTCACCAAGACCCTTTCCCCACTGCATCATAATTAAGAAGGACCAACGCCTGATGCTCCACTCAACACTTAGCTCGTCTCTTCAGAACTTTGCTGGTCACCCTCCTGACTATAAATTCTAAATGTTACACACGTACCGCACAAACATAGTAAACTCACACAAGAAATAATTATGACAAAATCACAAACCATCAAACATAAAGATGAGCCTCAAGGCAAGGAACTTTTAGTATATGTGGAGAGATTATAAAATTGGCAAACTTTTCCCATTCAAAAAACACGTGAACACGAAAAAAGTAAAAAGAAGGATCAGGCTAAGACCTGTTCATTCATGAGACACTTGAAGCCGTCCTCATTAAACTATTGATGCTCTATAAGGACGTTCTTGAAGGCAGCCTCTATCGCCCATCCTCTCGATGTACCCTTCCATTCACTACAGTGAGGCACCGTTGGCTTTCTAGTGCTACTTATACCACCAACATTCCCCTTTTTTGTCGGGGAGGGTGCAATCACAAAACCTCTTGCTTGCTTAGTTATGGAGACCATTAGATAGATTCCTCGTGATCTAGAAGAAGCTGAGCATGAGGATCATGTGAAGAATGCTTGCGGATGTGATATCCAACAATGCCCTCCCCATTTCATCTCTATCTTCCTTCAAAATTCCCGGACCTCTAAAAAGGACACCATAGGTAACAATCTCATACTTACCCCCACAAATCTTCAAATGGGTCGTCCTCAGTATGCAATTTCTTAGCTCTTCTCTATGGGCCATCTTCCTAATAGCTCCAGTGCTCGCCTGCTTCCTTGGCACGGGAACTTCGACCTCTTACTTTGGCAATGACACATCTCCTGCATCAACTATCCCAGTAAGCCCGCATCGGTGACATGCCATCCCATGCTATCTTCTCCTCCTGCTGATCACAGGAGAAGGGGATGGACTTAAGGACCTCTTGCTCACCAAGAGCCCCTATGGCGACGTTGCTCGCTTGGACTCTTGATGAGCAAGTAGCAGAATCTTTTCACTAAGCCTTCTACAAAATATCCCCTCACATAAGTACCCTCAGCTCCGATATGTGAATGATCGGAAGAAGGACTCCAAGCTCTCCCTTATATAGCCACAGTGCAAGACACTGGCAGATTGATCGAAGGTCGACAATCATAATGAAACTAAGATACTAATTGATTCACCCCCCTTGGAAATCAGATCAATTGCCACCTACTGACAAGCCATAGCCCGTAAAATCATCCATTTAATGTCGACTCTCTATACAAACCATCGCTCCCAAATACGTTGCTTCTTCCCACTACATCTGGCCCCTACCACCCAATTTCAAAGTACAATCACATTAATGACAGAGTAAACGTTAGCTGATCATGTGCGTACGGCCAAGACTCAGGCAATCTGACACCATGATCTATCGTTGGCTTTACATGTCACCTTGCTCTACGTCCGCCTACCCTCATACATCTTCCTGATAGTCCGCACCTTGGCAAAGGTAACACAGCACCTAAGCATGCTCGAATATGCAATAGGACTACCATAATATAGCCCCATGTATGGCCAATCTCAAGCCTTTTTTTGGACATTGACTCTCGTAACCTTTGGTGCGGGCTAGTGCAGGCCTTAGCCCGGTTAACAATCTACGTACATTACCTTAGGTATTGCCAATCACAAGCCTTAGCCCAAGTCATCTCTCTATGTAACCTTCGGCTTAGTTGACTGATGGCCATAGCTTGATTTTCTCTCACTAGATTAGATAATCTTCAACCTAGTCAATCGTTGGCCCAATCCTAGCTATCTCTTAGTCTGAACTTTCGGCATAGGCCATTTAATGGCCATAGCTCGGTTACCTCTCAACATGTGACTTGAGGCCTAACCGCTCAGGGGCCTCAGTCTGGTCATCGTTCCTCGCATCATGATCTTAAGTACAATCAATCGTAAGAATTAGTCTCGGTCATCAGTCTCTATGTAACATGTGCGACTAGTTGACAGCCTTAATTAGCCTTGTTTACACCATCACATGACCTTGACGTAACCTCAGGCATGGCCTGTTAATAGGCCAATTACCTCGGTTGTAGCGTGATTTCACTTTTTAACTAGGCCTAATGATGGCCTTAGCTCCATATATTTCTTCATGTCCTCACTCTCAGCCAAATGACGACCGTAGTCTCGAGAATCTTCACATTTATAACCTTAGGCCTGACTAGTTATTGGCCTTAGTCTTGGTTATTTCTCAACACTATGACTCCTAACATACATAATCGGAAGACAAAGTGGTCACGACCCACTTACAAATCGCCCCCACTGCATGCTAACTCATGTGCCTCTCACTAAGGGCTGGGGCAATTGATATGGGTGCTTCTGACTGTCATTCCAATTTAAGTCCAAACTCGATAGGGTAACGGACACAAGATTATTGCAGGGCTAAATCCAAATCAACCTTCTTTTCGTTGCCATCCCAGATCCTGCTTCGAATTTCTCTCACTTTCGAAATTGTTTTAGACTCTCTGGATTTTTATAACTACAGTCGACTTCGCCCAAAACCTACCTCCGGCCTATTCTGCCCATGATTATGACTATTGTGAAGCCTCTAGTATCACACGTCTTTAGATGTGAGGGCCCAGGAAAGATGTAGTGCATCGACGTTGCAGCGTACGTGAGAAATGTTCCTTATATGTTTCACCAAGTATTAATTACTTAAGCATATATTGGAGTGTTCTTTTCACGATAGTATTCAAACCGAAGAGTTGGAACAGTCGGCAAGCCGTAGATATTAGATTTGAAACAAAGGTTGAGTGATAACTTGTCGGTCCTAACATTATATATGGACAATTGTGGACGCTTGCAAAAGTTGAGTCCAATTGTGGAACTCGATCGATTGGTGGTATCTTAATTAATTGTTGGGCATGCAGTGTCGAAGCCTTATTGCCAAACGGAGAGATTAATAGAGGGTGCAGACAAATTTTAGGGGCTACTTACTCTCAACGACTTGACAGCTAGACATGTCGATCAATAAGTCAGAATTGAAGACAATTTAAGATAATTAAAAAGATTTAACATTCTGCGCCGTACGTCTCTTGTCTGGCCGTTACCTGTGTGTCCTTAACCTTTACCTGAGGCTATTGTAAACGATGATTGATTGTTTCCGTGATAATCGTTAGTTAATTTATGGTTGAAACGTATACTACCATCATTCTTAATTGCCTTTTGGCGTGTAGGACGAGGAAGTAGAAAGCCTCGATAAATTAAGGAGTGAAAGTTCGTTTGGTGGAGGGGTCTCCCTCAGCTCTTTGTGGGCGATCTGATGGGTTAAATGGGGGAAATGAAAATTTAAATAATCTTAATAATCTTATCTAAAAGTAGTGACCCCATTTCTCTCTTCCGAGGACAGTCTAACGCCAACACCACAGCCGGCCGTACAATGTCACGTATGAAAATTCTATCTAAATATATAATTGCATTATGATATTTTGTCGTCTAGCTAACTGTTTCAATTAACAGATGCATGGTCACCCTCCCGCATTTTCTATGCATGCCAAATTCCGTTGAGAGTGTCATCGTGGAAGCGCTATTCTCCTTGGTGTGCGCATGTATATCATGCATCCTATGTATATATATATATATATATATATGACTTTGTCATTTTTAAATTAATTTCTTGGGGTCAGGTACATGAGCGTTGCCGATGATCCCATTATTGCCAAGGGAAGGAAATACCCGGCCGTCCCAGCACGAAGGATGGCATTTGATGGAAGGCTCTATACGTACAGGACTGATCGTCGATGCCCAAACTCAAGAAATTTTGGACGCAACATTCGTTCCTTTTTTTGTTAATAAAAAAAGAGTTAAAGCCAGAAACCGTCCACACATAATCTTCCCCGCTGTGATCTTGTCGGAAGACCACTTAACGTCAAGCAAAGTTTCAGACAGGAAAAGAAGAAGAAAACCTCCCAAAAATACTTCCTGCAATGACGAAACTGATACAGATTGAACCAAAAAACAAATTATAATAAACATGACAAACCAACATTTTTTTGGATATATTAGATTTTTTTGAATTATTGATATGTGAAAAAATTAAGAAAGAAGATACCTAACCCCAATCTTATTGAAAGGGTATTCTCGTATTTAGTCCCGATGTCCTATGTAACCCTAGTCACTTGTATAAATAGGGTTGTTATCGTCGTTAAGATGGAGGAGATGATGTAGTGATTTGAAGGACAGTGATTGAAGAGGCGTGATCTCATGTTGAAACCTGAGCCGTACGATCCTTTGATAGACACTGATCGCCACCACTAACGATGAGGATTCTGTAAGATAGGAAACGGATCAGAGGAGCCCAGGGTGACGACTCCGGAGAAAATCCTCCGATGCCTAAGTCAGCAAATTGATAGAGCGTAGGAAGAAGAGAGGTAGGAGAAGGAAAGAGATGGGTATGAGATTGCTCTCCACCAACAAGTGTGATTTTAAGTGCTCAGACTTGCTTACCTTTTTGGAGGGTTTCCTTTGAGTTTATATAGTCGCTCATCCCCTATACTAGAGTCAAGGAAACTTGAGGGACTAGGGGGAGTTACGTCCTTGCTGAGGGATCTTCACCGCTTGAAGACTCTTGCCTTCCCTTATCCCCTTAAGCTTCCGACTTTTGGGCCGCAACGTAACATCCGTCTAGATAAGCGCCCGGTGAGCAGTCCGAGCGTGGGGCGCCCGTTTAGGACTTTTCCCGGGTGAAGGGGGCGTCATCGGTCGGTTATGCTCGGATGCCGCTTGAGATTCTCCCTAGCGACCGTTACTCAGTCTTCCGAGCCTGAGGGCCGCCTAGGAAGTATGGGTCCGAGTGATTTTGGACTTCAGACTAAGTGGACCCGTTAAGTGGGGCTATCACTCGGGGGGTTCGGCCTGGTTGGGTCGAGTTGGACCTAGTTGGGTCGCTCCGGGACACATATTTTTTGAGCCGCTGATTTACCCCTCTCCACTTGTTCCCCCCTACTCCCGAGCCAAAGGTCAGGCTCGGAGAGCAGGGCATAATCGGGCTATATTTGTGGCTCAGTCGAGGATTGGCCGATGCGAGCTGTCCCACTTTTTTAGGGGCTATTTAATGTGGTTATCCTAGTGCATCGGGGCTCGAGCATGATGATGATGCCTTCGTGTTGGTTTGGGGAGGCCCCTCTTGGAGTTCGAAACGGTGCGACGATTCTTCTAGAGATCGCTTGGGCCTATAAGTATCTTACATGCTTGCGCCTTACGTTTCTTCTATTTAGGGCTTTTCCCTTCGCATATATGGACAAGAGAATTGATTGGAAATGCCCTAAGTATCTAGTTTTCGTGAGAGGGAGTGGAATTCCCCACCTTAATCGGAGTGGAAAAACTTGATTTTAGAGTCGAAATAATGTTCCACATGCCGCTACTGTCCCCACAGAAGTCAGGTTGCTGCCATTGAAACTCCATCTTCCGTATAATTGTATGTGTACTGCAGCTCGACCATACCAGCTTTGAGGCTAGTAAGGTCCAGTATTTGCGGTTCACACCTGTACAGACCAATATGTCAAACCCCTGCTCTTAGCAAATGATACACCATCGCTAGCCATGATGAAAGGGTGAGAGAGAGGGTGAAGAGAAGATTGGCCACTAGCGTAGCAGGCTCTGATATCATCAAAAGATGCAATCACACTCATAAACCGGGAAGAACAACAAATGCACGCCCTGCTCACTATATGAACACGAATCTTTTGGTTAACGGCGGTGTTACAAGAAGGGAATATTCCTACCGCAACTAGGACTCCTACGACAGCTCATCGCGAAGATAAACACATGGGATAACATCTACTGGCACAACGCAACAAGAAGATCGATAACTTCAAGTACCGCCTTCATTATCTCCCACGGATACAACGCTGGATGATTAATGTAGGCCGCTCACTGGAACCAACTTGGATGCGTTCGATGTGCATGGCCCATGCACGACGGCAGTCGCGCTAACAAATGCCCCACCGTGGATGCATCGACGGAAACGAGGCCGGGCGAGGTAGTTATCGTTAGTTACAGTACGTGTCCTGGTTCTCTCTCTCTCTCTCTCTCTCTCTCTTAGCTAGACTCACTCCGTGCGCATGTGGGAAATGATGTCGACGTACGGGGCCAAATTTTGCATCTCAGCCTGAGCAAAATGTAGAAGATAGCGTTCGGTCGGTCACCCACTCGCCCATGCACCGTCTTTAATGGAATGACGAGTAGATGAGCTCTTCCAGGTGAACGTGATTGAGCGAGACAAGGACTACAACATATATATATATATATATATATATATATATATATATATATATATATATATATATATTAGAATAATTGAGCGTGGATGCTCAATACTCTTGATGACCAAGTTCTAACTGTGCCTAGTGAGCTTCTTTTACCTGCCAAAACAAGAAGGAACTTATGAGAATCAAGTAGTGAGAAGGGCGATTAGATCCAGGAATACCCTGGTGGATGAAGAGGGAGAACTCTCGTACCGTTAGTGCACTAGCTGTACGTAGAGGCTGATACAGTGCCCCGAAGGAGATGGTTCGCGAAAGAAGAAAAGGTTCCCCAGATGAAATAAGAAGGAAGTTTCAGTTCATGAATAGCATTATAATAGATATAGTGGGCGGAATTCTCACATATATAATTAAATATATATGATTGGTGTATTATTGTGGATCCCATATCTTCTAGACGCTAGCTGACACATACATGCATACATTAATGTCCAAAATAAGGAGGACGCTTAAACTCCCTCGGTCACTCTCCAATCTAGTTGACGGTAGATTTTTAAAGCAGTTGGAGGGTGACGTCGATCACCGAGATGGGGTTTTCATATGACGTCATACATGATCGAAGATAGATTTGGTTCTCCGTTTCTTTACTAATTGCAAACAGATTTTTGAGATCGACGTGCGGTGAAGTCGACCCACCAAATTAATTTCTTCGTCAAACATTATATGTGGTCCTCCAGCAAACTATAAGTTTTCTTAAACGCTGTCGTACGTACATTTGCTGACGCCGCCTCAACAGATTACTCGACGGGACAGACGTCAGTCGACAAACTTTACGAGGTTCCACGTACAGAAAAGTGGGAGTATTAATTAAATTAAGGGGCATGCCAAATGGGATGAAACATATATATGTGCATGATAAAAAGAACGGCATGCGCCGTCGCTCCCGTGTCGTCTAGCTATCTGGCAGGCCTCAAAACTTTTGCAACACCTTTGACAGAGAGAGTATCAGCAGTGGCGACGATGCATTGCCACCATGCATGATAACCGTAATTTATTGCTGAAATTATTATCATTGTTATCCTTGGAGATATATATGCAGGGAGGGAGGGACAATTAATTAATTAATTAATTAATGGCACGATCGATATATAGAACGCTGAGAGTTAATAATTAGCGTGGGTGTGGGGCATTAATTATACAGAGAGAAACGTACGAGTTTATAAGCCAAACTCGATCGGCGGGGCTGAAGTTGAGAGTCTCTGATGGTGTTGGTGTGTGGGTCTTCCTCAGCCGCTCTAATTAATTTCCTACAGGATTCTGACGGAGGAGCATGTTAGCTAGAGGACGAAGACTAATTAAAGTTGGAGATGATGATCAGAAGTCGTCCTTGGATTGATCTGTTCGGTACCCGGTACCCCCCTTAATTTAGTTGTAGTGGCCACTGGATGCTAATGCTTGCCGTAGAATCTGAATAAGAAGATTCTAATCATCTGCATTGACATCTCTTGTTAATCGTCTGAGTAATTCAAATTTACAGCTAGCACCGTCACCATGTACATGTTTTCGGTGCCAAGTTCTGGTGGAACTAAGCACCTTTCTAACAGAGACGCTGTTAGTGTAACACACACATATATATACACCTGGGTTGTTTTAGACAAAAAATCATGCATGCATGGTTTGATCATATTTTCATATTTTAGCTAGCATGTATACTTCTTCGTAAATAATCGACAATTTATTGGGAAACATTAAAAGCTTACGAACGATCTGCTCATGATCTAATCACCTTAATTACTCTAGTTCAAAGAATTAAAGCATACAGAAATAACTCACACATATGTAATTTTAATTTATATTTTGTTTTGAAAGTTGTTTTATATATTAAACACTAATATTTCTTGTACAATTTTTCTTTTCTCCATGTTTTTTACCCATTTGAAATATTTTCTGTGACCTTACTTTCTCTGAGAAATCTAACGCTGGCCACTCCTCGAAACCCAGAACCCCCCATGCATGCTTCGTCGATCATACGACTGATGTTATTTCTACATTCCTATATGAACCTTGCCTTCCCAATTAAATGATCCAACTCATGGGTTAGTGGCAAAGGGCAACCGTCTCAGTAAGGATGCAAGGTAGACGATTGAGACTGGATCTGTAAGACTCTGCTAGCTAGTGACTTCATTTATAGGTGGCTAAGCGTGCGTTATACGTACGTACATCTGCATACTTATCATATATTATAACCAATAAGTAATGACGAAGATTAGTACGTACGTAAAGGCTGCCGACTAGCTATGACCTAAGTATATAAGCAGATGATCATGACCGTATATATATACACGATCCCTTTTCTTTATAATATTGAAGTCACAATCTCGAAAAAGAAATTCAGTAGGATTAATTTTAGGAGAACCTCATAGGTTTTGAAATCTGCAACAGTACAATTAATTGCATGGGATATTTTGACTTGTTCGATTCTCTGAGCTACGCTTGGAGTACCATCATATCTGGGGGCTGACAAGTATATATATTGCATGTGGAGACCTTTCCTACATGTTTTTGAAATCCATTTGAGTAGTAAATATTATGTTGGTCGTGGAGAACGTGCGTAGCTAGCTGGTGACATTATTGAAGAAGAAATCAAGAAGCCTGTTTGCCGCCGTCTACGTACACTTCCTACCAATATCCGCCGAGTGATATTTCAACTAATTGGTGGCATAAATTAAGTGAGAAATACATAAACAATACATGAGCGAGAAACAAGTAGGGAGGAACTAGTTGGGTAGTCTAGTTGGTTGGCAACGGGAAATCACTTCAATTTTAGTGAACTACAACAAAATACACTATTAGCAACTAAAATTACCATCCCCAATCCGTTGCAAAAAAATAATGGATTATCGATGGAAAAAAAATCCATCACAAAAGTAGAGTTCGAAGAACATTGCGGCGATTTAGCCATTGATCTCCGACCGAAAAAATCCTTCGAAAAACTTTTCCCAATTATGATTGAATTTGCGACAGAAATATTTTATCTTTAATTTAGGGACGGATTTACGATGACATCTTTTGAATCGATAATTTGTGATGGATCGGCGACATAAATATGCATCGCTAAAGCAAATGTAGCTTTTGCGATGGATAACATGTTGTCGCTAACAACATGCAGACTTAGGTTGGTACTTTTGTGATGAGTTTATGTTGAATTTTTTTTCGTTGGTAATTTGTGACGAAATTTCGAGAGAAATATCTGTCGCTATAGAAAATGTGGATTCTCCGACAGCTTTGAGATTGATGCTTTGCTGTCGCTAAAAATTACATTGACTTAGTGTTGAATTAGCGATAGAATAAAATCCATCGCAAAATAATAAACATATGCTTTTGCGATGGATTTGTTTCCGCCGGTATTCTGTCAACAATTATAGACAAATTTGCCATAATATTTTATCTGATGTTAATCTATTGCAAATTTTACTTTTAGCGACAGAATATCTGCCGATAAAAGCAATGCAAGTTGATAGGCATCCCAACCCTAATTTCTCACTCTCCCACACATGTCCACGTGTGGAGAACTAGAAACAGGTGCATGTCAAGAGAAGAAGATCACGAAGAACATAAAATAACAAGAAGGGAGGCATGTGAATGGATTCACATGTACGAATGGGGCACGTCATCCATAGCTGACAAAACATACATAAGAAAGTTTCGATCACACACTTGACTTTGGTGACATTGTTACATCATTTGCATGATGTCCACCACTTCCTTCGCTGCTGTAGGCAATAAATATGCCCCCGAACAAATGATAAGTGCAAATAAACGTGTAATAAGAAAAGGGATGGGACGATGAAAAGATAAAAAGAATATCGTGATCGCCACTAAGAAATAACAACATAAAAGATAGGAAGAAGTTAGAGATATACTGTGTACCTTGGAAATATGAAGAGGGGTGGCCAAACAGCCCGAAGACCACTGGCTCAAACCGCAGTCTAGACCTGACCGCTATATGGAGAACACAGCCCTATCTCAACCGCGTCCAACACAGAGATGCGGGAACCTTTGGTTCAGCTCCTCCTCGCCTTCCAGCCGGTCAGAAAGTAAGGGCCTCACGTTCTACACTTGTCTATCCTACGAAACAAAGCAAAAAGGGAAAAAAAACCCATTAGAAACAAGTAGACTGTAGCATCAATCCCAAATAGAAATTAACATGAAAACTATGGGGAAGAACGCACTGGGGAGGGTTTTTAACCCCTGTAGAAGGGAACAAAAGCTAGGTGTGTGTGTGTGTGTGATGATTGAAGAGTGTAAAATAGATAGAAAACACAGTAAAAACCAGAGGTAAAGAGAGTGAATATGCATGCATGTAAAGATGCGAAAGAAGAAGAGGGGAAGGAGAATAAAAGAAATAAAACCTTGTAGAGGAGGACTTAGAATTTCCCTAGATAGCCTGGGGCCGAAGAAGAGAGGTAGCAACGTGGCATGCCTTCGCCCTAGATTCAAAAAGTGCCCCCTTCGAGCTCATGGCTATGGGAGGCTATTTATAGACCTTAGAAGCTCTAGATCAGAGTTAGAGGATAAATCCCAGAAAGATAAATTTTGGGAGATAAATCCATGGGATATTGATGAGATAATGCCCCTAGAAGGGATAGGAATTGATCTGGCAGGAAATCCTCGGAGTAGATGGCTTGAAATAGGACTCTAAGGCTCCCTCGACCGGAGAAGATGAAGTCCGGGCCGAATAGGGCTCTGCACTGAGAATGCGGTCTATCGTGCAACCGCGACCTGATGAACGCGGTCCGGCGACTGACCGCCACCATGCCAGAGGAGGAAAGGCCTAAGCTGCGTCGACACACAACGGCCATAGGTCGACACACCCAGCCCCAGCCAGTCGACACATATAGGTTGGTGAGGACACCAGAGCCAGAGTTCGGCTCGACTCAGCGAGCCGCTGATACCGGACACGTAGCACGACTCGGTCGACGCCGACATCTTTGTGGCTGGGGGATAGTCTGGAGTCTCCACTGGAGCCTTGATATTTTAGTACGTATTTGGTATGTATTTGTATTTGATATGTATTTAGTATGTATTTAGGTTGTATTTGGTGTGTATTTATATTTTGGGTTTAATATTGGGCCAATGGGGGAATATTGACCAATCTCCACTAGAGCCTTGATATTTTAATACGTATTTGGTATGTATTTGGGTTATATTTGGTGTGTATTTATATTTTGGGTTTAATATTGGGTCAATGGGAGAATATTGACCAAATATTTATATTTTGAGTTTATTATGGTCCAAGGGAATATAATATGGTCCAAGGGGGATAAAATAACCAAGCTTCTTTTGTTGACTTGGAGAGAGGGGCACCCCCCTCTCTTGTCCCCTTGTGGGAATTGATTATTCTCATTTTATCTCCCTTCCCCATTATGCCCCCTTGACCAAGGGTATCTTAGGTCATTAGCCTAGGTCTAGGGTTTGGTATAAAACTTCTCTTGTTTCATTTTTGATAGAATTAATCTAGAAATATTCAAGGAAAAAAGGCCAAGGGCGCCCCCCCTCTCTCTCTTGTTGTTCTTGTTCTTCATCTTCTTCTTCCTTGCTGCAGCAAGATCTAGGGTGTGAGGCCCTTTCTTGGGAGTGATTCCCACTTCTATCTCCCCCCTGGATACGACTTCCAGCCATCGCCGCCGCCGCCTCCATTCGTGCCACCATCAAGCCACCACAGCCACCATTCCGGCCTGTTGTCCAGGATTTCGAGATCCAGGACAGAAGCTCAAAGTTCAGGTTAGTTCTCCCAATCTAGCCGTCTGATCGACCTCAAATTTTAAGGACATCTTCTCCCCATCGTCCCTAATCCCCAGTTTAATTGTCACTTCGATCAGATCTTGTTTGCCCCTCCTCCCAGTCATTTATTTTCACCCCTCATAATCTGCCAGTTTGTAGATCTGCGGGATAGTCACATGGTATTCCATTTTCCCCTACCCACCAAACCTTGTCCTAAAATTACAAAAAATTGTGTGCGTGTTCACCACTTTCCCCCCTCTCACTCAAAAATATCCCAAGTCCTAGATCCACCATTTCACCTTCGGTCAAACCCCAAACTCAGGCAGAATCCGATCTGTCTTGCCAGATATATTTTTTGAGCCAGAACCAACCACGGTGTTGCAGAGATTTTTATTTCCAATCTAACCGTTGGATGGACCTGAAATTTAAGTATGTCGAAGACCTCTGAGTGCTCTTCGGAACGACGCTAATTTCGTCCCGATCCGACATCGGATCTGATCGTGGCGACCATTTTTATGGAAGCGCGTAGTCCTGCTCCGAACCAGGCCAGCAAGGAAGGTGACAGTACAAATACCTTGGAAAATACGCCGGAGTAGAATCAGCGATCGCCACTCCCGGGGGTCGACCAGGGACCCTCCGCCGTCGTCCCGGTGTGCTGTCGCCTTCAGAAGATCACCGGAGGTCGACGTCCCTTTGGACGTCCTTGTTCGCTATCCTGTCAGCCAACAGATTTTCGAACCGGAGCCGCTGCCCGCAACCGCCCCGGAAATCCGCTGCCTTGCTGCCCGTCAACCCAGGATCGGTACTCCCGGCGTCGTTGTATAGCCCGTTACCTCCCTGCGTGGAGTGGGCGATA
The DNA here is from genome assembly GCA_022559845.1 of Amorphophallus konjac. Lineage (NCBI taxonomy): Eukaryota > Viridiplantae > Streptophyta > Magnoliopsida > Alismatales > Araceae > Amorphophallus > Amorphophallus konjac. The sequence goes on from CM040121.1 coordinate 160,888,919, forward strand.
AAATCATTGTTGTAATTAAAATTCTACCACTGTACCGGGAGTTACGAATCTTGGCCGGGACTTCTTCCCCACGCCCCGAGTGTGGAGGTACACTCGCCTCCATGTTTATCGTATTTGCTTGTTCCGTATAGGCTCTTAAGCTGCTACATTTTAGTTAGTTTAATTCCTAGCTAGTTATTTTTAATCACCGCTGTGAGAAATGAGTGCGAGACCTGTCCCGTGACTCATTCCGAGCATGAGAGTGAGCTGACCACCCGAGACTCAATGCCGGTTTCTCAACTGTGCAGATCAACGCGTTTCCCTCACCGGGGACGATCGTGAGCGAGTACTTCTTGTTTGGGGCACGTTCGCCTCTTCAGGAATCACGTTAGGTGCCGAGCCACTCGTATCGTGGCTAGTCGCGTCATTTTTGGGTCGTGTTGTCACCTAGAGTCCCAAGTTCGCAACAAGTCCGAGTCGAGTCTCATGTCATCCCGCATCAAATTGGTATCAGAGCCGATTTGAGTCTAGGGTAGTCTGCGTGAGTTTTCAGATGTCTTCCTGGAGGACCTCTCTGGAGGCCTTCCGCCCATGCGCGATATCCAGCATGAGATCGACCTCATCCCGGGCTCATCTTTGGCCAACCTTCCCCACTACCGGATGAGTCTCGTGGACCATGCCGAGCTTCAGAGGCAGGTCGAGGAGTTGATGAGTCGGGGATCTTTCAGGGACAGCAAGAGCCCCTGCGCTGTTCCCTTATCATTGGCCCCGAAGAAGGATGGCACATGGAGGATGTGCGTTGATAGCCGTGCGATCAACAAGATCACGGTGAAGTATCATTTTCCCATTCCTCGATTAGATGACTTGCAAGACATGATGTCATGAGCCACTATCTTCTCAAAGATAGACCTTCGTAGTGGCTATCACCAGGTGCGGATCAGGCCTGGGGATGAATGGAAGACGGCATTCAAGACAAAGGATGGTCTCTATGAGTGGTTGGTTATGCCCTTCGGGCTTTCCAACGCCCCTAGCACCTTCATGCGGTTGATGACCCAGGTTTTACGCTCTATGATAGGGGTCTTCTTGGTCGTCTACTTTGACTACATCCTTATTTATAGCCGCACTAGGGAGGACCACTTAGACCATCTCAGTAAGGTCTGCATTATGTTGAGGCGAGAGAGCTTATTCACCAACCCGAAGAAGTGTGCTGTTATGACCGATCAGATTACCTTCCTCAGGTTTATTATGTCTAGGGATGGAGTCTCCGCCGATCTGGAGAAGATTAGGGCCATCAGGGAGTGGCCCGAGCCCCGCACACTCCACGATGTTTGAAGTTTTCATGGCTTAGCAACGTTCTACCGTCGCTTCATCCACGGCTTCAGTTCTATCAATGCCCCGATCACATATTGCATTAAAAAGGGGGCGTTTGTATGGACTAAGGCTGCAGCCACTGCATTTCAGGACATTAAGGAACGCATGGCCCAAGCACCTGTCCTTACACTACCTAATTTTTCTAAGGTGTTTGAGATCACATGTGACGCTTCTGGAGTGAATATTACAGGAGTGTTAAGTCAAGAGTCCTACCCCATCGCATTCTTTAGCGAGAAGCTGAATGATGCCAAACTGCATTATTCCACATATGATAAAGAATTTTACGCAGTCGTCCAAGCATTGAGGTATTGAAGGCACTATCTTTTGCATCAGGAGTTTGTTCTCTTCTCTGATCATGAGGCCTTATGATTCCTCCATACCCAGAAGAAGCTGAATGCTCGCCATAGCCGTTGGGTGGAGTACCTTCAGGAGTACACCTTTGTGCTTAAGCACAAGGCAGGCGCAGAGAACAAGGTAGCCGATGCACTGAGTCAACGAATGATTATGTTGACCACCATGAGTGTTGAGGTGGTAGGCTTAGAGAGGCTGAAGGATGCCTATGTTGATTGCCCGGACTTTGGTCCGATTTATGCCGTCCTTCAGGCCGGTCTCTCGCGTGACTATAGCGAGTTTGTGCTTCAGGAGGGTCACCTATTCCGGGGTGACAAGTTGTGCATCCCACGGACTTCTGTTCGTGATTTTCTCACGTGGGAGGTCTTACTGGCCACTTCGACCAGAACAAGACCATAGAGGCAGTTGAGCATAGATTCTATTGGCCTATCCTAAAGAGGGATGTTGCTCGTATCGTGGCCCAGTGCCGCACTTACGCAATGTCCAAACAGAGGAAACAGAATACCAGCCTCTATACTCTCCACCTCGTCCCGGATAGTCCACGGCACGACATTAGCATGGACTTTGTGTGGGGATTACCTCGTACCCTTTGAAAGCATGACTTTATCTTTATGGTCGTAGACAGGTTCTCCAAGATGGCACTATTCATTCCATGCTCTAAGACTTCTGATGCCTCTAGAGTAGTTGCCGGTCTATTCTTTGCTCATTGTGTCTCCAGGTTTGGCCTCCCTCGTACTATAGTGTCAGATAGGGATGTGCGATTTACTAGCTATTTTTGGAAAATCTTATGGCACATGATGGGCACCCAGCAGAAATTTTCCACTGCATATCACCCCCAGACCGATGGTCAAACTGAGGTAGTTAATAGGAGTTTGGGGGATCTTCTTAGGTGTCTAGTTCGTGATCGTATCAGAGATTGGGACTTGGTCCTACCACTAGCAAAGTTTGCTTATAATGACTCGGTCAATAGGTCTACAGGCATGAGCCCTTTTGAGATTGTTACTGGCCATAGACCTAGGAAGCCCATAGACTTAGTGCCATCTCCCATCTAGTCCTGTGTGTCCATGTCAGCGGAGTCCTTCGCTGATCACATTAGACAGTTGCATGAGCATGTACGTCATCATATTGAGACCAGCAACGCACGGTATAAAGAGTTGGCTGATGCCCACAGTCACCATCGTGAGTTCACGGAGGGCGAGTACGTCATGATCAGGGTCAAGCCTGAACGGTTTCCCTCGGGAACAGTGAAGAAGTTACAAGCCCGCGGTGCCGGTCCTTTCCAAGTAGTGAAGCGAGTTGGGTCTAATGCATATGTTGTAGATTTGCGAGAGAGCTATGGGATCGGCTCCACTTTCAACATCTCGGATCTAGTCGCTTATAGGGACCCAGCGGTGATACCCAGTGAGCCATTTGAGCCGTCTCCACCACTTGTGAGTGACACTACCCCAGAGCGTCCACCTCCAGCCTTGTTACCTCAGCAGCGTGAGCAGATAGAGCATATACTGGGCGAGCAGGTAGCGACTACTCGAGGTGGGGTGTATCAGCGCTACTTGGTGCGATGGAGGGGACGGCCAGCGTCTGATGACACTTGGATCACCCGGGCTGAGTTACAGAGGATAGATCAAAATCTTCAGGATAGATATCAGAGCGACCCGAACCCCTACTCGACGGGGTCGAGCTTCTCCCACCCGGGGAGAATTGGTGAGGACACCAGAGCCAGAGTTCGGCTCGACTCAGCGAGCCACCGATATCAGACACGTAGCACGACTCGGTCGACGCCGACATCTTTGTGGCTAGGGGACAGTCTGGAGTTTCCACTGGAGCCTTGATATTTTAGTACGTATTTGGTATGTATTTATATTTGGTATGTATTTGGGTTGTATTTGGTGTGTATTTATATTTTGGGTTTAATATTGGGTCAATGGGAGAATATTGACCAATCTCCACTATACCCTTGATATTTTAGTACATATTTGGTATGTATTTGTATTTGGTATGTATTTGGGTTGTATTTGGTGTGTATTTATATTTTAGGTTTAATATTGGGTCAATGGGAGAATATTGACCAAATATTTATATTTTGAGTTTATTATGGTCCAAGGGAATATTATATGATCCAAGGGGGATAAAATAACCAAGCTTCTTTTGTTGACTTGGAGAGAGGGGTGCCCCCCTCTCTTGTCCTCTTGTGGGAATTAATTATTCCCATTTTATCTCCCTTCCCCATTATGCCCCCTTGACCAAGGGTATCTTAGGTCATTAGCCTAGGTCTAGGGTTTGGTATAAAACTTCTCTTGTTTCATTTTTGATAGAATTAATGAAGAAATATTCAAGGAAAAAAGGCCAAGGGCGCCCCCCTCTCTCTCTTGGTCTTCTTGTTCTTCATCTTCTTCTTCCTTGCAGCAGCAAGATCTAGGGTGTGAGACCCTTTCTTGGGAGTGATTCCCACTTCTATCTCCCCCCTTGGATGCGACTTCCAGCCAACGCCGCCGCCGCCACCGTTCGTGCCACCATCAAGCCACCACAGCCACCATTCCGGCCTGCTGTCCAGAATTTTGAGATCCTGGACAGAAGCTCAAAGTTCAGGTTGGTTCTCCCAATCCAACCATCTGATCGACCTAAAATTTTAAGGACATCTTCCCCCTGTCGTCCTTAATCCCCAGTTTAATTTTCACTTCGATCAGATCCCGTTTGCCCCTCCTTCCAGTCATTTATTTCCACCCCTTGCAATCTGCCAGTTTGTAGATCTGCGGGATAGTCACCTGGTATTCCATTTTTCCCACCCCCCAAACCTTGTCCAAAAATTACAAAAATTTGTGTGCGTGTTCATCACTTTCCCCCCTCTCACCCAGAAAAATCCCAAGTCCTAGATCCACCATTTGACCTTCGGTCAAACCCCAAACTCAGGCAGAACCCGATCTATCCTGCCAGATCTATTTTTTGAGCCAGAACCAACCACGGTGTTGCAGAGATTTTCATTTCCAATCTAACCATTGGATGGACCTGAATTTTAAGTATGTCTAAGACCTCTGAGTGCTCTTCACAATGGCGCCAATTTTTCCCCGATCCAACACGGATCTGGTTGTGGCGGCCATTTTCGTGGAAGCGCGTAGTCCTGCTCCAAACTAGGCCAGCAAGGAAGGTGACAGTACAAATACCTTGGAAAATACGCCAGAGTAGAATCAGCGATCGCCACTCCCGGGCGTTGACCAGAGACCCTCCGCCGTCGTCCCGGTGTGCTGTCGCCTTTAGAAGATACCCGGAGGTTGACGTCCCTTTCGACATCATTGTTCGTTGTCCTACCGGCCAGCAGATTTCTGAACCGGAGCCGCTGCCCGCAACCGCCCCGGAACTCCACCGCCTTGATGCCCGCCAACCCAGTATCGGTACTCCCGGCGTCCTTGTATAGCCATTTACCTCCCTACGTGGAGTGGGCGATAAAATCATTGCTGTAATTAAAATTCTACAACTGTACCGGGAGTTACGAATCTTGGCCGGGACGTCTTCCCCACGCCCCGAGCGTGGAGGTACACTCGCCTCCTTGTTTGTCGTATTTGCTTGTTCCGTATAGGCTCTTAAGCCACTGCATCTTAGTTAGTTTAATTCCTAGCTAGTTATTTTTAATCACCGCTATGAGAAATGAGTGTGGGACCTGTCCCGTGACTCATTCCGAGCATGAGAGTGAGCGGACCACCCGAGATTCAATGCCAATTTCTCAACCGTGCAGATCGACATGTTTCCCTCGCTGGGGACGATCGTGAGTGAGTACTTCTTGTTTGGGGCACGTTCGCCTCTTCAGGAATCACATTAGGTGCCGAGCCACTCGTATCGTCACTGGTCGCGTCGTCTTTGGGTCATGTTGTCACCTAGAGTCCCAGGTTCGCAACAAGTCCGAGTCGAGTCTCATGTCATCCCGCATCACAAGTGAACGCGGTCTGCTAGTTGACCGCAATCTCATGATCGTAGTTGACCGACTTACCGCGGCCAGGGGTCGGCAGATGTGGGCCAAGTTAGTCGACTGAACTCAAAAATAGGTCGACTGAATTCAGAAAATAGATGTGGTTTGGACACGACCGTGACCATGAAAATAAGCCGGAACATGCGAAAATCGAGAAAAATAGCCTCTAAAGCTTAATGGGCCGAGAAATGATCAAAATGGGCTCAAAATATGATCAAGGAAGACTCCAAAATAATAGGTAATTCGGGACATCGTGAAAGATGAATAAGAGAAAGACTCGAGTTGCAGGCTATAAATGGGTGTCAACAGATGCCCCTCCTTGATGTCCGCTTTGTAAGGGAGCGAGCAAAAGCGACGCGGAGGTGAAATAGAATGGAGATGGAGCGAAAGTGACAGTGACATGAAATGGAGAAGAAGCAGAGAGGAACTAGAGCGAACTGAAAAGCGGGCATTAAGGCAAATGACACATGTCACAACCAACAAGCGACAGGAATTCTTCCGAAAATACTGAACTAACCACAAGGAATCGCTGACGGGGATGCCACATGTCTGGAGAACTAACTAGATAAGAAAAGAAAAAATACGATCGACCTCATTAGGGGACACAATCCAGAGCCAATGAGGGGATCGGAAGAGCAGGAGCTGAAAAGCTGAAAGGATTGAAATTGAGATAAAAACACAAACAAGAATCAAGCTGGCCAACTGGACCGAATGAATAGATCAGAGAAAATGATCAAATTCAGAGTGGAATGAGGGTCTCTTATTCAAGAGAACTGAAATGCAGTTAACCATTACTGAGGAGAAACCTTAAAGAATAATGAGACGTGAATGCTCAAAAATGACATGATGCTTGCTGGGCTAACATAAAGAAATCATCAAAATGAATGCAAAGAAAAGAGAAAAATAGAAGAAACTCAAAGATAATATTGCTAGACTGAATAAGTTGGGGTCAAGAGTCTTCTTGCAACCATGGCGTGCGAGATAGAGTCCATTGTCCCCCATCTGACTCAACCTAACGGCCTATTATTGACACCTAAAATGTTACACGAGTGTGTATTCCCAGCTGTGAGCTGAAAACCATCAAGTCAAACGAGCCAAAAGAAAAGTCCTTAAAGGACGAAAGAACTCCCAGGCGATCATCCGCCTGATAAAACCCTTGCAATGAGCTTCCGACCGCAAGATGTGGCTGCAAAAACAAATAATGGAACTCAAGACAAGTTCGGGACCAATCTCGAAAATTGATAACACTATTGCATAACACGCATTAATATGCCGGGATATGTGTTGGTTTGTAGGGGCCCCCTTGTAGTATTGGCCCTCACCAGCTTCGGCTCGAAGAGTAAGCAGAACACTCCGATCAACGGATATTAACCACTCAAATGGGCCAACAATACCTCAATTGGGCCAAGATAGCATAAATGGGCCAAAAGCATCAGTGGACCGACGGCCACACATAGATCTGGCCGCTGAGTGAGCCTCCGCCCCTAGCCGTCGTATGAAGCCTCCGCCTCATGCCGCCGTCTCAGGGCTGATTTCTTCCCTATAAAGCCAATTTGTTCACCCTAAAAGAAAAAGAGAGACAGAATGAGACGGGGGGGGGGGGGGGAATCAATCAACACTCATAAAAAAAAAGGAACACATGCCCTCCACACGCCGAGAGAGCCAGCGAGGAGCCTTAGCTTCGAGTGTGAAGAGCCTACAACCACCACTCCCCAGAACCAGAGAGGTCTATTCCAGGAGTGCGTGAGGAGGAGTCTGTCCTTCTATTGCTGCCGATTCTAGTGTATAGGTGGGTTTCCCACCGAAGGTGCCCTCACTAGGCCACATTTCCCCTCCCCATTTCGCTGTGAATTTTTACGCCACTGTTGTATACTTTGTTCTTCTGAATGGAATAAGAAGTTCATGCCCAATTGAATGCTTGTTTAATGATTTTCCCTCTCTACTCCCGCAGCCCCCTCATGCCTATAAGGGCTACAGTGAGTCCCGATTAGGGAGAATACAGGGATCTGGGTATGTTTTTCGAGACGAGTCTCCGTGTGCATTTCTCCGTTCTCTCCTTTCTTTTCACTACTTGATGCTTGTTGGATGAAGTGTTGATAAACCCCAAACTAAGTAAATTTCCCCCTCCTCGGGGCTACAGATGTGCTGTCGATTCTATTTTTTTTAAATTTCTATCTCCTTCTATGCTAATTGGCATGTTCATCAACTCCCGGATGGCTTTCGATGTCTCTTCACGTCTGCCAAATTTCACCGACGATTTGCCTCCTCAATTGGGGCAAAAAATTTGTAGTTCCCCAAGCATGATCTCTGGTTGCCCTGGTAGGTGAGGGATATGGGATACGAGAGAGACCTTGTTTTTCGTCTGAAACAGAGTTACGAGTATCTGGCCATTTCATGAGTTTCTGCATCAATCCATTATCCAGGATTGTCAGATGTTTTCTCCCAGGTCATACAAAGCTTCTAGGTTCCATGGGGCACCCTAATTGACCAAGGATCGATGGTCCCTTCCCATCCCTTTTTTTCTTCGAAATCATTTAGAGTGATTAAAGAGATTGACCCGGCGGCACTGAGCACCGCCTATTGACACCAGAAATGTCATGCCCCGAGATTATGCAGCGGAAACTAATCGAGAACGTGAATAGCCGACAAGAGAAGCCTCAAAGGATAATAACAATCAGAGCACTAATCATTCACACATAAAAGTGAACACAAGAGGGTATAATCAAAAAAAACCTTAACTTTATTAAATCATAATGAAAGGTTTACAAAGACTCTTTGACTAACTAGACTCAGTAAAGTGAAAATTACATAATTGACTCTTGACTAGACTACCTACGGCTTCTCTTGAACCATCAATCGCTCTCAGATCCATCAGTTGAATAGCCTGAATCCGACCCACTAGAATATCCTGAAAAGATTAGAAAAGTAAGGAATGAGCACACTTTTCCAGTAGGTATCTTCGTATCAACATGAAGATAATATTTAAATAATTAGCATCTTAGATCTAGAAAATAAGATAAAAGAAATATGGTAAAACATGCGGTAAAAATCAAAGTAACATAAGTAACAAGATATAATCAAGATAAGATATGAGAGTTCATGTAGATTGGGAATATGATCAAGCAAGAATATAGCATGAATGTAAATTTGGCCTTTCACGAGCAAGAATGTAACGAGAATGCACTTTTCATAACCATAAAGGCTATGCACTAGAAAGTCACTTAACATAGAAGAATGCAATTTCACTAGATTACCTCGTGATTTTAACTCGTCTATAAAAAAAGTACTCCTAGCGTAATGCGACACCAGTATTTCATCATACCCTATGGTTTACAACATGTTTTCGACAATCAGCCGAGGGGACTAGTGTCGAGCCCTTGGACACAATCAGTGCCCGATCTACATCTTCACGTTATAAATCAAGCTACTTCCACGAGATATAAATAAAGTAGGCCAATAATGTAAAGTTCAAACAATAGTTTCATGATAACAATACCAAGGAAAGAATGCATCAAAGATGAATCATGAGAGTTCAAAGATGAATTAAGAACAAGGTCATGCTAGAGAAAGAATTTGGCAGCATAACGGTACATTCCATAATTTCTATAGTTCATTAGTAATTTATTGATTAAGATTTTAGGGTCTAGATAATCAATAGATCACCTAGGAACATATGGAAATCAACCCTTGGGTCAAGACCTCGGGTTCAGCACAGTTTAGGTATAAGACGGTCAAGTCTGGACCGTTTCTTAAATTAGCAGTCTTAGTCGGGCCGCAACCGGAAAGTAATGGTCCTAGGATGGCAGCAACTTGGACAGAGTCGACGCATGAAGAAAGAAGAGTCGACGCAGTGAAACCTCTGGGATATAGCGGTCATGGGAAGGCCGCTACTTGACAGTTGCAACCTCCTTGATGGCCGCTACTAGCCAGGACTCAGAAAAACACCGGTCATGTGAGTGATTTCTAGACAATTAGACTTTGAGGGTACAACCAGCTCGGCGTCCTAGTGAGAATCTCAAGCTCGTGGAGACTTTCGGAGGTCTTGAAATAAGATTACCTAGTCCGACAGAAAGAATATCCGACGGAGAAGTTCACAAGTCCAAGAGATGTTCCCATCATGTGCAAGTGTAACTAATAGTCACGTACTGGGGTACGTGACATGTACTTAAGAAAGACTCAAAAGATGAGAGTGGAATCATGATAAAATAGCGATCAAATATCATCAATTAATGAAACAAATCTCATAAGCGCATGAACTTTAGCTTTAATATAAGAGTATATGATTTTGGCATGAAATTAACATAAGTTTAAAATATGATTATAACACGTAATGGCATGAAACCTATCATGATTGATGCGCAATATAACCAAAATTACGAATATAAGGTTATAACTAGGAATGGAACCTGTTTAGCTAAGCTTAACATATGTTTATAAGGGCCGATCTACAATCTGTTTGGAGTTAACAAAGTGCAGAACACAGAAGCATAAAATGGTCTAGTTGGGACCGCTTATTGGTAGTGGCGGTCTATTTGGGACTATCAATTTATATTGGCGGTCTCTGATGGACCGTTTCTTTGTCTGTTGCAGATAGAAGTAAAACCAATGTATAAGGCCTATTCTAGGGCAGTAAAACACATGGAAACATGATAAATAGGGAGATAAGACATGCTAGAATAAAATTATCTCATGGAGATGCATATGTTTGCACAAGTTAAACCAAAGTTATCATCTTTTCTTCTTAAGGTGTAGGGATATGCATGTAGAGATAAATTGAATGCGTAGTCATGGTAAACCGTAAAATATATACTCCATGTATAAAGCATGAAATCACATGAAATCAGAGCACTTTTACTCCTACTTGATGTTTAAGCCTTTTCATGAGATAACCTACCTTTGTTACAGATTTTAGACTTCAGATTTTGGACTGGAGGAACGACCTTATTTCTACACGTCCTATGCCAAACCAATAACTTCTCGTCCCTCGTTCTCCTTAACCTCTTGACCTAAATCCATAAAATTTAGAGGATAGGTAGAAGATATAAAGGTTAACAAATTGTTCTAAAGGATGAATTTCTAAATATCTCGATTAGGGCTTCCAATCTCTAGATCTTCCTTGGACTAGCACGCTGGATCCTGAGCGCCTTGCAAAGGAACAGCAACTTCGGGGGATCCTAACTCTGTGGACGCTTGACCTCCTAGCATGAAATTATGGGTGTTACACCCTCCCCCACTGAATTTGGTCACCAAATTCATTACATGAGTTTTATGGAGAGTATGTTTTAATTAGTCGGACTGATACTTAAGACAATGCTAGGATGTAAATAAGTCAAGATGATACCTTCAATCGCCTTACCTTCCCTATCCAAGATGGCATTTAGTCGGCCTCGTCGCCCGCATCCATTGTTATCCCTTGAAGATTGTTCCTTTATGAGAGGACACATGAGCAAGTGATGTTCCCGACTTCCACATTTGAGACAAGTGTCGAGACGCTTCCAACATTCTTCGGCCTTGTGTCCGAACTTCTCACAGAATGAGCAAGCCGCCATGACCTACTTTTCTTCCTCCTCCTTGGCTCTTTTACTCTTTCCATTGACATTGACATTGCCATTTTCATTCCTTTTTCCATTACTATTTCTTTTACCATTACCGTTCCCATTACGGGACCTCTTGTTGTGATGGGGTTCGTCATCCTCCGTGATGCTAAACCTTTCTTCTTTTTCCTCTCGCCTATCATGTTTTTGGCTCGACTTTTATTCTTTCCCACGGAACTTCTCTACCTTCTCCAGGGTCCTTTCACATAAATGCGCCCGTTGGACCATTTTCGTATATGTGCTGATATTTTGAGGTCCAAGTTGTTCAATAAAGCTGGGACTTAAATCGTCCATGAATCAGTTAGCTTTTAAGAGATCCGTGCTAACCAAATGAGGACCATAGGGTGCCAGCCAAGAGAATTAAAGTTCATATTTTGTCACGGACATCATGCCTTGGCAAAGAGAGGCGAATTCAATGGCCTTTCTTTCTTTGACGTGCTCGAAGAAGTACTTTGTACGGAAGAGTGTAAGAAATTCCTCCCAGTTAAGTTGATCATTTTGAGGTTGTGCCTTCCACCAAGTGCGGGCGTGTCTGTTCAGTTGGAATGTGGCAAGACAGACCTTCTCTTGGTCGGTGCATTGCATTATATCGAATATTCTGTTCATCTCATCGATCCAATTCTCTACCTCGTCGGGGTTATAGGATCCAGAGAATCTTGGAGGGCTCATACTCCGGAAATTCCCGTGTAAATTACTCGCGCTAGCCCTCGCGCCAGCTTGGGCCACACTCTGTAGGGCCTGGGAAAGACCCGCAATTGTTTGTTGCATCTCGTCCCAATTAACACGGTGAGCCATTGCGAGAATATGGTACCTGAGAAAAGGAATGATTTATTAATTCCGACGGAATTGAAAGAGAGTTGTCCTAGAGATAATTTCTAATAACTATCTCATCCCGGGCTCTACCCGATCTCTCATGGGTTCGGAAATTTCTTTTCTAATTCATATGTGTGGGTCCTTAATCCTTGGACTTAGCCTATGACATGACACTTTCCTAGGACATACTTATGTCTAGGCTCTCATACCACTTTAACTGTCACACCCCAAGAATATGCAGTGGAAACTAATCGGGAACATGAACAACCGGCAAGAGAAGCCTCAAGTGATAATAACAATCAGAGCGCTAATCATTCACACATAAAAGAGAACACAAGAGGGTATAATAAAAAAAATCTTGAATTTATTGAATCATAATGAAAGGTTTACAAAGACTCTTTGACTAACTAGACTCAATAAAGTGAAAATTATATAATTGACTTTTGACTAGACTAGCTATGGCTTCTCTTGAACCATCAATCGCTCTCGGATCCATCACTTGAATAGTCTGAATCCGACCTGCTAGAATGTCATGAAAAGATAGGAAAAGTAGAGAACGAGCACACTTACCCAGTAGATATCTTCGTATCAACATGAAGGTAATATTTAAATAATTAGCATCTTAGCTCTAGAAAATAAGATAAAGGAAATACAGTAAAACATGCGGTATAAACAAAAGTAACATAAGTAACAAGATATGATAAAGATGAGATATGAGAGTTCATGTAGATTGAAAATATGATCAAGCAAGAATATAGCATGAATGTAAATTTGGCATTTCACGAACAAGAATGTAAAGAGAATGCACTTTTCAAAACCATAAAGGCTATGCACTAGAAAGTCACTTAACACGGAAGAATGTAATTTCATTAGATTGCCTCCTGATTTTCACTTGTCTATAAAAAGTACTCCCAGCGCAATGCGACGCTAGTATTTCATCATACCCTATGGTTTCTAGCATATTTTCGGCAATCAGCTGAGGGGGCTAGTGTCGAGCCCTTGGACACAATCAGTGCCCGATCTGCATCTTCACGTTATAAATCAAGCTACTTCCACGAGATATAAATAAAGTATGCCAATAATATAATGTTCAAATAATAGTTTTATGACAACAATACCAAGTCAAGAATGCACTAAAGATGAATCACGAGAGTTCAAATATGAATTAAGAACAAGGTCATGCCACGGAAAGAATTCGACAGCATAACGGTACATTCCATGATTTCCATAGTTCATTAGTAATTTATTGATTAAGGTTTTAGGATCTAGATAATCAATAGATCACCTAGGAACATAGGGAAATCAACCCTTGGGTCAACACCCCGAGTTAAGCACAGTTCAGGTATAAGATAGTCAAGTCTGGGCCGTTTCTTAAATTAGCGGTCTCAGCCTGGCCGCAACCGGAAAGCAATAGTCCTGGGATGGCCGCAACTTGGACAGAGTCGACGCATGAAGAAAGAAGAGTCGACGCAGTGAAACCTCTGTGACCTAGCAGTCATGGAAAGGCCGCTACTTGACAGTTGCAGTCTCCTTGATGGCCGCTACTAGCCAGGACTCAGAAAAACACCGGTCATGTGAGTGATTTCTAGACAATTGGGCTTTGAGGGTACAACCAGTTCGGCGTCCTAGTGGGAATCCTAGACTCGCGGAGTCTTACGAAGGCCTTGAAACAAGATCACCTAGTCCGACAAAAGGAATATTCGGCAGAGAGGTTCACAAGTCCAAGAGATGTTCCTATCACGTGCAAGTGTAACTAATAGTCATGTACTAGGGTACGTGCCATGTACTTAAGAAAGACTCAAAAGATGAGAGCAGAATAGTGATAAAATAGCGATCAAATATCATCAATGAAACAAATCTCATAGGCACATGAACTTTAGCTTTAATACAAGTGTATATGGTTTTTCAAATATGATTATAACACGTAAGGGCATGAAACCTGTCATGATTGAAGCACAATATAACCAAAATTATGAATATAAGGTTATAACTGGGAATAGAACCTGTTTAGCTAAGCTTAACATATGTTTATAAGGGCCGATCTACAATCTGTTTGGAGTTAACAAAGTACAGAACACAAAAGCATAAAATGGTCTAGTTGGGACTGCTTATTGGTAGTGGCAGTCTATTTGGGACCGTCTATTTATATTGGCGGTCTCTGATGGACCTTTTCTTTGTCTATTGCAGATAGAAGCAAAACCAACGTATAAGGCCTATTCTAGGGTAGTAAAACACATGAAAACATGATAATCTGGGAGATAAGACATGCTAGAATAAAATTAGCTCATGGAGATGCATAGGTTTGCACAAGTTAAACCAAAGTTATCATCTTTTCTTCTTAAGGTGGAGGGATATGCATGCAGAGATAAATTGAATGCGCAGTCATGGTAAAATGTAAAATACTCATTGTATAAAGCATGAAATCACATTAAATTAGAGTGCTTTTACTCCTAACTTGATGTTTAAGCCTTTTATACCTTTGTTACAGGCTTTAGACTTTGAATTTTGGACTGGAGGAACGACCTAGTTTCTGCACGTCCTGTGCCAAACTAGCAACTTCTCGTCCCTCGTTCTCCGTAACCTCTTGACCTAAATCCATTAAATTTGGAGGATAGGTAGACGATATAAAGGTTAACAAATTGTTCTAAAAGATGAACTTGTAAATACCTCGATTAGGGCTTCCAATCTCTAGATCTTCCTTAGACCAGCACCCTGGTTCCTGAGTGCCTTGCAGAGGAACAACAACTTCGGGGGCTCCTAACTCTCTAGCCGCTTGACCTCCTAGCATGAAATTTGTGGGACGTGATAAGTGCTTAATTATCTATTTTTATTTACATCTCACACGTCATTTTTTGGGCTTCAATGAATTTAACCGTGCAATTTTACATGTTAATTCTCAATCTCACATAAAATGAAGAATCTTCTACAATTAATGGGACTTGAGGTATTTTATTTTAAATAAGAGAATTGCATAATCATTAGTCAAAATTTGATTTCTACAAAATGCATCGTGAATGAACAAAATGGGGGGACATAGATTAAGTGTTTTTTTCATTGATCAAAACTATTTGAGGGGCCTGTCTATAATTTTTTTATAATCCTTAAACTATGTGAACAGTGCTTCCCTTCTCCCCTGCGGCAAGCATGCAGGGTCGGCACAGTGGCAGGCAGGTGTGCGTCCTCCTCGCGTGCACGATAGTAGCACTGGAGCGTGCACACGGCAGTAACGGCTGAGCAGGCACGTGTCCCCTCTATTTGGCATGGCAGCAACAGCATGTAGCGGCACGGTAGCGAAAGCATGCTGGCATCTCTCGCGTGTCAGGTAAGAGGTGGGGAAGTGGGAGGCTCCCCCTACTTTCGTAGGGTCCTAATTAAAATTCACTTACCCGCTTATAGCGTTTGCCATTGACCTCTAGCCTTAGACACCGGTTTCCAAAAAGAGGATAGACTCACGTTGCACCAAAAGCATAGTGTTGTCCTAGGGCTAACGTCTACTAAATTTTTTTTAAGACTTAGGACATGCAAAGATGCAAGGGGGAATGTGGTTTGTGGGCTAAGGAAGGGTGATGAAATTCCCACCTTATCTTATTTAAGGGTAGTGCTCTTAGAGTGTTTTAGAAATAATATGCAACGAACCAAGTTCAAACAAGGGGTTCTATGCAAGCATGGAAATACATGAGCATACTTTAAGGAAAGTTAGAGTACTTACCTTGCCCCTCGCAATCTCCAAAATGTAATGAACAATAATTAAATAATAAAGAACAATTCTATTCTAAATGATGAATGACCAAAAACATAGATGGTGTGGTTTCTAATCTTGAGATGAAGCTTTTTATTGAGTCCAAGTGATGAGTTTTTTTTTTATGAACCTATCTAACCACAATATGCAAGAACATTAAGAAAATGACACAAAATGAGAGGAGTTTAGAATACTTACTTGAAGCGTAATCCCCCGTTCTCTATTTTTTTTTGACTCAATTCAAAAAAATGAGGAAGGGAAGGAGACCTTACCTTTCCATGTTTCTGATTTTTCTCTCTCTTTTTTTGATTTTCAGATTTGATTTTTTCTCTTTTTTTCAACTCCTACAAATACAAGAAAAATAAGAAAGATTAGTAAAAATATATACACAAGAGAAATAAAATTTTCAACTCAAAAATCATAAGCTTCCCCGGCAATGGCGTCAAAAATTGATGGCACGCGGAGCTCGTCGTTAAAAACTCGCGCACTCAATTTTAAAATTCCGTACTCACATAAAATTAAGATTTTAAGTATAGTGATGAATACGGGTCGATCTCACGAGAAGGCTAATATTCTGAAGTTGAAAGTCTCATTTCTCTTTTTTTTCAAAAGCAAATGAAGTTGTTGAAATGATTTTTTTATATTGGAAACAACTACAACAGTACAAGATTAAAATCTATCTAAAGAAGCATGGAGGGATAAAGGAGAGAAATAGGGAGAGAAAGAGAGAGCCTAGCATAGAAAGAGATAATAACATTAACCATTCCTTAATACTCCAAAATAGTAGATCACAATGCATGAAAGTCCACAAATAACAAGAACAACACTTAAAATAACATCTAACTAAAAAAATTGAGAATTGAAGAACAAGAGAGAGAGGGTAGCCAGGAAGATGAAGCCATCGACGTCCACGCCTTTGGGCCTTTGAATGGCCGCCCAACTCGGAGTAGATGCCGCCGTGAGATGTTAGAGAGATAGAAGAAGAGAGAGGGTATAGAGAGATGAAGAGAGATAGAGAGATGGGGTTTAAATTAACATGAAATGAAAAAATAGATAAAATAAAATAACAAAGGGTGTGTGGGGTTTGAGAAGTGGGAAAGAGAGAGGAGTGAAGAGAGATAAAGAGAGAGGGATAGTGAGAGACGGAGGGAGAGAGAGGAGAGTATGCCCGATCGATGGTGTGCGTGAGTGTGGTGCAGTGTGAGGGGAGAGATGTGTAGTGTGTAGGGGTGGTGAAGAGAGGACGAGAGGGTTCTATAGTGAGGAAGCTGCGGTGTAGCCGGTGTGAATGTGTGACTATGTGTGTGGGGAAGAGGAGTGGGAGAGAGAGACGTTGGCAGGGGGTGTGGCCGCCGGCAGTGCTGCTACGGAGGAGAGAGAGAAGAGAGAGCGAGAGAGGGAGGCCGGCTGGGGAGAGGGTGTGTTGCGTGTAGAGGAGTGTGTGTGTGTAGGTGAAGAGGGTGAAGGGTGCGTGTATGGAGAGGGAAGCCGGCTGGGGATAGGGTGTGCAGAGAGGGGAAGGAAAAGAGAGATGACGGGAGAGCCTGCGGCGAGGGAATCGGTGCAGTCTGGGCGAGAGTGACAGTGTGTGTGAGAAAACAAAGGGACGTGTGTGCAGTGGGAAGGGAGCGGCAGATAGACACTAGTGGAG
This sequence comes from Amorphophallus konjac, assembly GCA_022559845.1. Lineage (NCBI taxonomy): Eukaryota > Viridiplantae > Streptophyta > Magnoliopsida > Alismatales > Araceae > Amorphophallus > Amorphophallus konjac. Next base: position 160,906,375 of record CM040121.1, read on the forward strand.
GGCCGATCAGAGGAGGGAGCCGTGGTGGGTGTGTGCAATGTGTGTACAGAAAGAGAGAAAGAGAGAGGAAGAGGTGAGAAGGGAGCAGAGAGGGGAGAGTAGAGGCGAGAGAGAGGGATGCTGCAGAGGTGAAGAAGGAGGAGGAAAGAGAAAAGAAGAAAGAGATGAAGGGGGAGAGGGAAGAGAAGCCTCTAAGGAGAGGGGAGAGAAAGATGAGAGGTCAGCAAGGGGGGGGGGGGAGGAGAAGGCACCTGCGGCGCCAGTGAGCAGAGAAAAGAGAGAGAGAGGAGGTAGTGTGAAGGAAGCTAGTGGAAGAGAGAGAGAGCTAAGAGAAGAGGGGGTGAAGAGAGAGAAATGGTCCCCTATTTACAACAAGGGTGCCGTCCGCTGAGAAGAGGAGGAGTATAAGATGGGAAGGAGAAGAGGAAGGGGGAAGAAGGCTAGAAGAAGAAGAAGTGAGAAAAGAAAGAGAAGAAGTTAAGAGAAGGAGATCGAGAGAGGAGGGAGAGAAGCCATTCGCCAGGGGGTTGGTTTGCTGGGTTTATAGAAGGCCAAGGGGTGAGGCCACTGTTGCTTCTGCTACCACCGCTTGTTCGTATGCATCATCCCGGAGCTACTTGCCTGCGGCTGCTGCCTGGACTACCCAAGATTGATGTTGCCTGCCACTGTGGTTTCCCATGTGAGCACCCCACCTGCTTGTGCACGTCAGCAGCTGCTCGCCTGCATGCTTAGCTGCCCATGCATGCACCAGTGCCCCTGCCCATGACGCCTACTGCACCTGCCAACCGGTTGCCGTGCTACCCGGAGCTCGCTTGGGGTTGCCATGTGCCGCAGCCATTGCCCATGTGAGCACCCAGCCTGCCAGTGCACGCGAGAGATTCCAGCACTCTTCCGCTACCGTGCCACTGCATGCTGTTGCTACCATGCCAAACAGAGGAGACACACGCCTGCTCAGCCGTTCCTACCGTGTGCACACTCCGGAGCTACTGTCGTGCATACGAGGAGGACGCACACCTGCCTGCCACTGTGCTGACCCTGCATGCTTTCCGCGGGGGAGAAGGGAAGCACCGTTCACATAGTTTAAGGATTATAAAAAAATTATAGACAGGCCCCTTAAATAGTTTTGATCAATGAAAAAAAACACTTAATCCTATGTCCCCCCATTTTGTTCATTCGCGATGCATTTTGTAGAAATCAAATTTGGACTAATGATTATGCAATTCACTTATTTAAAATAAAATGCCTCAACTCACATTAATTGTAGAAGATTCTTCATTTTATGTGAGACTGAGAATTGACATGTAAAATTGCACGGTTAAATTCATTAAAGCCCAAAAAATGACATGTGAGATGTAAATAAAAATAGATAATTAAGCACTTATCACGTCCCACCAAATTTCATGCTAGGAGGTCAAGAGTCTAGAGAGTTAGGATCTCTCGAAGTTGTTGTTCCTCTGTAAGGCGCTCAGGAACTAGCGTGCCGGTCCAAGGAAGATCTAGAGATTAGAAGCCCTAATCGAGGTATTTAGAAGTTCATCCTTTAGAATAATTTGTTAACCTTTATATCTTCTACCTATCCTCCAAATTTTATGGATTTAGGTCATGAGGTTAAGGAGAACGAGGGATGAGAAGTTGCTAGTTTGGCACAGGACGTGCAGAAACTAGGTCGTTCCTCCAGTCCAAAATTCAAAGTCTAAAGCCTGTAACAAAGGTATAAAAGGCTTAAACATCAAGTTAGAAGTAAAAGCACTCTAATTGAATGTGATTTCATGCTTTATACAATGAGTATTTTACATTTTACCATGACTACGCATTCAATTTATCTCTGCATGCATATCCCTTCACCTTAAGAAGAAAAGATGACAACTTTGGTTTAACTTGTGCAAACCTATGCATCTCCATGAGCTAATTTTATTCTAGCATGTCTTATCTCCCTATTTATCATCTTTTCATGTGTTTTACTGCTCTAGAATAGGCCTTATACGTTGGTTTTGTTTCTATCTACAACAGACAAAGAAAAGGTCCATCAGAGACCGCCAATATAAATAGACGGTCCCAAATAGACTGCCACTACCAATAAGCAATCCCAACTGGACCGTTTTATGCTTCTGTGCTCTGTACTTTGTTAACTCCAAACAAATTACAGATCAGCCCTTATAAACATATGTTAAGCTTAGCTAAACAGGTTCTATTCCTAGTTATAACCTTATATTTGTAATTTTGGTTATATTCTGCTTCAATCATGATAGGTTTCATGCCCTTACGTGTTATAATCATATTTTAAACTTATGCTAATTTCATGCCAAAACCATATACTCTTGTATTAAAGCTAAAGTTCATGTGCCTATGAGATTTGTTTCATTGATGATATTTGATCGCTGTTTTATCACGATTCCAAGGTCATCTTTTGAGTCTTTCTTAAGTACATGTCACGTACCCCAGTACGTGACTATTTGTTACACTTGCACGTGATAGGAACATCTCTTGGACTTTGGAATCTCTCTGTCAGATATTCCTTCTGTCAGACTAGGTGATCTTGTTTCAATACCTCCGTAAGTCTCCGCGAGCCTGGGAGTCCCACTAGGACATCGAGCTAGTTGTACCCTCAAAGCCCAATTGTCTAGAAATCACTCACATGACTAGTGTTTTTCTGAGTCTGGGCTAGTAACGGCAATCAAGGAGACTGCAACTATCAAGTAGCGGCCCTCCCATGACCGCTATGTCCCAGAGGTTTCACTACGTCGATTCTCCTTTCTTCATGCGTTGACTCTGTCCAAGTTGCGGCCATCCCAGGACCGTTACTTTTCGGTTGCGGCTAGGCTGAGACTGCTAATTTAAGAAACGGTCCAGACTTGACCGTCTTATACCTAAACTGTGCTTAACCCGAGGTCTTGACCCAAGGGTTAAGTTCCCTATGTTCCTAGGTGATCTATTAATTATCTAGACCCTAAAACCTTAATCAATAAATTACTAATGAACTATGGAAATTATGGAATGTACCGTTATGCTGCCGAATTCTTTCCGTGGCATGACCTTGTTCTTAATTCATCTTTGAACTCTCATGATTCATCTTTGGTGCATTCTTGCCTTGGTATTGTTGTCATGAAACTATTGTTTGAACATTACATTATTGGCATACTTTATTTATATCTCATGGAAGTAGCTTGATTTATAACGTGAAGATGCAGATCGGGCACTGATTGTGTCCAAGGGCTCGACACTAGCCCCCTCGGCTGATTGCCGAAAACATGCTATAAACCATGGGGTATGATGAAATACTGGCGTCGCATTGCGCTGTGAATACTTTTTTTATAGATGAGTGAAAATCAGGAGACAATCTAGTGAAATTACATTCTTCCGTGTTAAGTGACTTTCTAGTGCATAGCCTTTATGGTTATGAAAAGTGCATTCTCGTTACATTCTTGCTCGTGAAAGGCCAAATATACATTCATGCTATATTCTTGCTTGATCATATTTTCAATCTACATGAACTCTCATATCTCATCTTGATCATATCTGTTTACTTATGTTACTTTAGTTTATACCGCATGTTTTACCGTATTTCCTTTATCTTATTTTCTAGAGCTAAGATGCTAATTATTTAAATATTATTTTCATGTTGATACGAAGATATCTACTGGATAAGTGTGCTCATTCTCTACTTTTTCAATCTTTTCAGGACATTCTAGCGGGTCGGATTCAGACTATTCAAGTGATGGATCCGAGAGCGATTGATGGTTCGAGAGAAGCCATAGCAAGTCTAGTCAAAAGTCAATTATGTAATTTTTACTTTATTGAGTCTAGTTAGTCAAAGAGTCTTTGTAAACCTTTCATTATGATTCAATAAAGTCAAAGTTTTTTTTATTATACCCTCTTGTGTTCACTTTTATGTGTGAATGATTAACGCTCTGATTGTTATTATCACTTGAGACTTCTCTTGCCGATTGTTCACGATCCCGATTAGTTTCCGCAGCATAATCTTGGGGGGTGACAGTTAAAGTGGTATCAGAGCCTAGACATACATAAGTCCTAGGAAAATGTCATGTCATAGGCTAAGTCCAAGGATTAAGGACCCACACCTATGAATTAGGAAAGAAATTTCCGAACCCATGAGAGATCGGGTAGAGCCCAGGATGAGATAGTTATTTAGAAATTATCTCTAGGATAACTCCCTTTCAATTCCCTAGGAATTAACAAATCGTTCCTTTTCTCAGGTACCATATTCTCACAATGGCTCACCGTGTTAACTAGGACGAGATGCAACAAACAGTTGCGGGTCTTTCCCAGGCCCTATAGACTGTGGCCCAAGCTGGCGCGAGGGTTGGCGCTGGTAATTTACACGAGAATTTCTAGAGTATGAACCCTCCAAGATTCTCTGGATCCTCTAACCCCGATGAGGTAGAGAATTGGATCAACAAGATGAATAGAATATTCAATGTCATGCAATGCACCGACCAAGAGAAGGTCCGTCTCGCCACATTCCAGCTGAACAAAGATGCCCGTACTTGGTGGAAGGCACAAGCTCAAAATGATCAACTTATCTGGGATGAATTTCTTACACTCTTCCGTGCAAAGTACTTCTTTGAGAACGTCAAAGAAAGAAAGGCCGCTAAATTCGCCTCTCTTCACCAAGGCATGATGTCCGTGGTAGAATATGAACTTCAATTCTCTCGGTTGGCAGCCTATGCTCCTCATTTGGTTAGCACGGGTCTCTTAAAAGCTAACCGATTCATGGACAGTTTAAGGGCCAGCTTTATTCAACAACTTGGGCCTCAAAATATCCGCACATATACGAAAATGGTCCAACATGCACATTTATGTGAAAGGACCCTAGAGAAGGTAGAGAAGTTCCGTGGGAAAGAAGAAAAGTCGAGCTAAAAATATGATAGGCAAGAGGAAAAAGAAGAAACGTTTAGCATCACGGAGGATGACGAACCCCATCACAACAAGAGGTCCCACAATGGGAACGATAATAGTAAAAGAAATAGTAATGGAAAAAGGAATGAAAATGGCAATGGCAAAGGCAATGGAAAGAGTAAAAGAGCCAAGGAGGAGGAGGAAAAGTAGGTCGTGGCGGCTTGTTCATTCTGTGAGAAGTTCGGGCACACGGTCGAAGAATGTTGGAAGCGTCTCAACTCTTGTCTCAAATGTGGAAGTCGCGAACATCGCTTGCTCATGTGTCCTCTCATAAAGGAATAATCTTCAAGGGATAACAATGGATGCGGGCGACGAGGCCGACTAAATACCATCTGGGACGAGGAAGGTAAGGCGATTGAAGGTATCATCTTGACCTATTTACATACTAGCATTTCCTTAAGTATCAGTCTGACTAATTAAAACATACTCTCCATAAAACTCATGCAATGGATTTGGGGACCAAATTCTTTTTAAGTGGGAGGGTGTAACACACATAATTTTTCTAGAAATTGTTCAAGAATTTTTTGGGATTAAATATGATTATTAAGCATTTAAAAAATGCTTAATGAACTACTTAAATGCTTTATGGGTTAATTAAATCAATTTAAAGGCGCTATATATTAACCAAAGAGCTAAGCCCAATTCAAATAGGCCCAAAGACCAAATGCTATGGCCTTTTGACCCAAGCCCATTACTAGGAACGTAATTTGGGCAATTTACGTATTTAAAATAAGATAAATAGGCCAATTAGTGGTATAAATAGGGGATATTAAGAAAATCTAAAAATTTTGGAATAAATGCCAAATGGCGGTCTATCGCGAGACCACCAACTCATGAAAGCGGTCCAGACCTGACCGCTACTTCCTTCCGATTACGATAGTGGAAGAAACGTGGAAAGCTTGGATCTTTGACATCCTAATCCCCATGGACTGAAGTGTGTAGACATGTAAACATGTCTAGGACTCTTGGAGATCGATCCTACCCCTAATTAGGACTTCTAGATCGATCTAATCCCTTAAACCCTAGCAAAACTCTATAAATAGAGCTCAGATTCGAGCTACGCAAACCTTACTTTTGGCTCACGTTGTTCGACGGTAAGGAGTTGGTATTTCAGGTTTGTTCTTTAGAACTTTTTATTTACCTTAATTTTATCTAACGTCCCCCAAATTTCATGCTAGGAGGTCAAGCGTCCACAGAGTTAGGATCCCCCGAAGTTGCTGTTCCTCTACAAGGCGCTCAGGAACCAGCGTGCTAGTCCAAGGAAGATCTAGAGATTGGAAGTCCTAATCGAGATATTTAGAAGTTCATCCTTTAGAACAATTTGTTAACCTTTATATCTTCTACTTATCCTCCAAATTTTATGGATTTAGGTCAAGAGGTTAAGGAGAACGAGGGATGAGAAGTTGCTGGTTTGGCACAGGATGTGCAGAAACTAGGTCGTTCCTCCAGTCCAAAATTTGAAGTCTAAAGCCTGTAACAAAGGTAGGTTATCTCATGAAAAGGCTTAAACATCAAGTTAGGAGTAAAAGTCCTCTGATTTCATGTGATTTCATGCTTTATACACAGAGTATTTTATGTTTTACCATGACTGCGCATTCAATTTATCTCTGCATGCATATCCCAACACCTTAAGAAGAAAAGATGATAACTTTGGTTTAACTTGTGTAAATCTATGCATCTCCATGAGCTAATTTTATTCTAGCATGTCTTATCTCCTTGTTTATCATGTTTCCATGTGTTTTACTGCCATAGAATAGGCCTTATACGTTGGTTTTACTTTTGTCTTTAACAGACAAAGAAACGGTCCATCAGAGACCGCCAATATAAATAGACGGTCCCAAATAGACTACCACTACCAATAAGTGGTACTAACTAGACCGTTTTATGCTTTTGTGTTCTACACTTTGTTAACTCTAAGTAGATTGCAGATCGGCCCTTATAAACATATGTTAAGCTTAGGTAAATAGGTTATATTCCTAGTTATAACCTTATATTCATAATTTTGGTTATATTGTGCTTCAATCATGATAGGTTTCATGCCCTTACGTGTTATAATCATATTTTAAACTTATACTAATTTCTTGCCAAAACCATATACTCTTGTATTAAAGCTAAAGTTCATGTGCTTATGAGATTTGTGTGCCAACTTATGCTAATAACAAAAAAAATTTTGTGTGCCAACTTGATTGTGTTTGCCTAAAAAAATCAAAAAAATAATAAAATAATAAAAAGTTGCATCTTTGGATTGGGAGCACTAGTTAGACACGCTAGACCGAGTAAGCTGCAAACTGGATCAACTCCTGGCCATGCAATTAAATTCCTCAATGCCACAATGCAATTTTTAGAAAAATTATCACTTGTGGACTAGGCCGGCTCATTATGAATGTCAAAATCAATTTTCACCTCTCACCCAACACGGCCCAACTCATTTTGAAAATTCATACTTTTCTGCGGGTCAACTTTCTTCTTTTACCCAAGAACAAACTCAAATGCCTCCAGATTTTTCCAACCCTTCTTATCACACATATTCATCTAATTCTGGGTGGGAAAACCAGCAATCATTCTCTTGGGAACCTCATCAAGACCCTGTTCAATATCCTCTAGGTCAAAAATTTTCAAACTGGGCTTCATATTCAAATGATCCTTACAGTCAAGTCCAATACGAAGGACAACCCATCTACGCCCCTCCTCCCCATTACCAGACTGATTACCACTCTGATTGCTATCCACCTCATTTAGATTATGAACCATCTTATCCAGCTCTTCCACAGTCTAATTTCAATGAGGAGGATAAGTTCAATCAAATGACTCAGCTCATCTTGGCCCAACAACAGTCCATTGAAGCTCAAAGTCAAATCATCTAAGCCCAACTAGACCAATTTGCTGAAATTATCAATGAGCTAAAAATGGACCAATATGCTAGCTTCCCCACTAAAAAATTTGAATGTCGATTTCTTGACCATGACACTCATCAATTCATGACCCCTCAGATTGATAACAATCAAATCATTTTTGAAAATGAGGAAATAATGGAGCAGTCATATCAGGAACACCTAGAGGTGTTGTGCCCCTGTGGTTTTGATGATAGCAAACACTATAAGTCAGTCACACAGTGTTTGCTTGAAAAATTGAATGAGCATCTGGCATCTGATCTTTGCATGTTATGTTGCATACAATTTCATCAGAGTGCACGCCTGGCATTCCATCATACAGGGTACAGGCACACACATGTTTTTCTTTGCGTATGTAGAGAGTCTGTGGACTCACTGTTTAACTCGATGCATATGTTTGTTGCTTCTTAATAAACCTCGGTGCGTACTTGGTTTATATGTATTGCTAAGCTCGGTGCATACTTTGTGTAAATATTCAAAGTAAGCGTAGTCATATAGTGTGTGCAATCTTTGCTATAAGAAGACGCAAGTCGGTGCACACTCTGTGTCCGTCTTACTTTGCGTCTCATATGGCTTAGACTTGGTGCATATCTTGCGTCTCATATTGCGTCTTATGCATATGAGGGCTGTGGTGCTTGCGTCTCATATTGCGTCTTATGCATATGAGGGTTGTGGTGCTTGCGTCTCATATTGCATCATATGCATATGAGGGCTGTGGTGCTTGCGTCTTATGTTGCGTCTTATGCACATCTGTGTCTAAGCGCAAGTGTGCGTCTCATATTACGTCTGTGTCTCTGCGTCTCATAGTAGCACGGTCGGTGCAAGATTTGGATTCAAAGGATCAACGTCAGTGCATTCCTATCTTTACCTACGTTTGAGCTATAAACCTCGGTGCAAAGTCTGTTTATGCACGACTAAAGTCTGTGCACATCTCTTTTATGCAATAAAAGGTCCGTGCATCTCTCAATTCAGAGTCCGTGCATATCTCAGTCCTTGAGAGGATAGGTCTGTGCATTGCATTTCATAGTCCGTGGTTCTTTTCATAGTCTATGCATACTTTTGTAGAAACACATGCATACTCGGTGCTGTTCTTGCTATAGGCATATAAAAGTCCGTGCATGGTTTGCATCATGCATTCACACAAGATTTGTGCATACCCAACGTCCGTGCATGTCGTGTTATAAAGTCTGTGCACATTAGTCTTATGCTATTCAAAGTCTGTGCAAAATCTACTCCTCCTAGTTAATAACACTGACTGTTATGCTTGTTCTTTGCCATTACAGGTAAGGCCCACGATCAAACACTTTGAGGGCAGAACTAAAGAAGCACGTGAGCTCGAACTGAGATAAGAAGGGCACATGATCCGAGGCAAAAAGTAAGCTGTTGCTTGTGACACGTGGAAAGTCATTATGCTCAGATGCTGCCACGTGTCCAGTGGGGATCAGATCTGGATGAAAGTTTGGGCGGGAAACGTGGTTTCCACGTGCCTATCTCTCATAAGCCTCTATATATATTGCCTGGTCGCTCAGAGAATAGGTAAGTGAGAATAGAAGAGAGAATAACAGTGAAGAAGTGCTGAAGCTTGAGTGCTGCCTGAGAGAAAGAACAAGAAGGAGAAGAAAAGAGAAGAGAGAGCTAGTGTGTGATAAGAGAACAAGAAGAAGAAAAGAGAAGAAGAGTAAATTGAGAGAAGAGAAAGAGAAGAGAGAGTGATAGATATTAAAGCAGGCAGTGTCCAGCTATCTGTCGGGTTCTGGATCAGATCCAGACCAAACTGCTCCTGCGAGAGCTACATTCATTTTCATTTTTTTTTGTTCTATTTTCCTTTGTTGCTTTCCTTTTCAACTGTGTTTTTCGATTCTCTGGTTTGAGGTCGGGGTTCCTCCTGTGGACTCAGAAGAAGAGAGACTTGGGTCTCTAGTTGCTAGTAACTGGGTGTCGCTAGGTTCTCTCTGATTTGGAGGAAGGGAGGATTGGTCCTCCGGTTTGCTAGTGACTGGGTGTCGCTAGGTTCCCTCCGGTTTGGAGGAAGGGAGGATTGGTCCTCCGGTTTGCAAGTGACTGGGTGTCGCTTGTGGTTTTCCTCAGGTTTAAAGGAAGAGAGACTTAGGTCTCTGGTTGCTAGTGACTGGGTGTCACTAGTGGTTCCTTCCGGGTTGGAAGAAGAGAGGAGTGTGTTCCTATGGTTCAAGCTGTTAGGCAGCATTTGTAGGCAAGCTGTGACACCCAGCGGTTTCAAGCTGTTTGGCAACAGTAAGCCACACTCTGGTTAGAGTGTGGGGTGGACGTAGGTCTGTGGACCGAACCACCTAAAAAATCCTGGTGTTGTGTGATTGCTTTTGTGTATGTGGTTTGATTGCTCTATCATCAATCGTTAGATGTATGCTAGGCTCGCTTCTATCTATGGTTGTGTCTGATAGGAATTTGTTTACGCATGGTTGCTTGGGTTTATTCAGCTGCATAAATTTACTTGGGAGCCTGCTTGTTGCAGTTCATGTGCTCCAGCTAATGCCTCGTTGGTTTTCAGATTCAGTAGAGCTTAAACAATTTTATTTTCGTAAGAAGATTAAAGTCTTCTGTTTAAGTCTTTAAATTGGGAAAATTTTTTAAAGGGGATTCATTCACCCCCCCTCTGAATCCTTGTATGCACCAGTGCACCTAGTCCATACAGACTAACAATTGGTATCAGAGCGGGTCTCTGAACTTTCAGATCCAGTGATCTGCAGAGGATCATGCTAGCTTTCGGTGCATCATTATCTTCTGCATACAGTTTTAAAATTGCTTGTTGGTTTACCTCCATGGCTCATCCACCGGTTTTCGACGGTACGGATTTTAATATGTGGTTTAAAAACTTGCATATGTTTGTGAAGACTGTCGCTCCAGATCTGTGGAAACTAATTTCACATGGTCCACATAGACTACCTAAGTATAAGTCCAAATGGACTGATAATCAAAGATCTATATGTGCTAAAAACCAAAAAGCCTTTGAGATGGTAAAGGCAGCTACTAACAGGGGATTCCACTCTTGCTTTCATGATTGCAGATCTGCAAGAGATATAGTGGACAAACTGAAGACTGCCTGCCATGAAAATGATGATCAATGCTTGATGGCCAACCGGAGTGATCACATCAGTAATCAAAGTAGCAGCCAAATTGAAGAAGAGGAAGATGATCAGGTAAACCCTTTCGAGAATTATACGTTAGATGATTGGCAGGATGTATATGGTGAGCTATTAGAGTCACATGAGATGTTGAGAAAATAATATAAAAAGTTGAAAAAGAAAATCGATCTGAATAGTTCAGAGTCCTCATGTGAAAATTACTCAAAACTGAAACAGTCCTATGATACATGCTTGTCTGATGTCCAAATGCTTAAGAAACAAATTAGTTTATTTACAAGGGAAAATCAGGAACTTTCATGTGAAGTTATTGAACTTAAAGAAAAACTTAACTCAACTAATGATGATCAGGTTCATGTCAATAATCTTGTTTAGAAGGAAGAATTGTTGAAAGATCTTGATTGTGTTAATTCAGAGCTAGAACAATTGAAATATGAAAATAATGATCTCAGAAATCTTATTGAACAGGTAGAAAAGAAACTTGAGAATTATGTGAAGGAAAATGACTTGATTCATGAAAAACTTGAAGCTGTTAAAGGTGTAAATGCAGAACTTCATAAAAGTCTTGATGATACTGAAAAACAAAAATTCCAAGCTGAATCAAAGTGTTTCAGTAAATCAACTTATAATAAATGTGAATTTCTAAAGGAAATGAATGAAAGCCTTCACAGTGATTTAGTATGGCATCAAAACTTAATTGCATCCTTGGGGGAAGAGAACAAAAATTTATTGGATGAAAAATTGGAAACTGAACAAAGAGAGGAAAGGCTGAGTGAAGAGTTGAACTCCAAATCTGATAATAATAGTGAACAGATTGAACAATTAAAATTAGAAAATGAGAGACTCAAACATCTCAACTCTACTATATCTGAAAAACTCTTAACTATAGAAAAAGGAAAGTCTGTCTGCATAAAAGAATCTGAAAAATTGCACAATCTCGAACAAGAAGTTGAGAACTATAAAACGACAAACAAAGTGCTAAAAGAATGTATGAATTGCAATGAACAAGAAATTGCTGGTTATGAATTACATATTGCATCCCTGGAAAATGAGATTAAGGACTTAAAGAATTCATTATCTAGATTTGTTGAAGGTAAAGATAATTTGGATAAACTGCTGGGGATGAAAGTGAATTTTCAGAAAGAGAGGCTGTGGTATAATCCAATAAATAAGTAGAGCCTTGGAAACAGAATTCATACATCATTTGTAAGTGGCTCAGAACAAACCAGCATCAAAACTCCATTGGTTTTTCAATTCACTACATAGAAAAATCCAAACCTAGCTACTATTCAGAAAAATCACAAACCTACTGAAAAAGCTGAAGGAAATGGACATTTACAGAACAAGCCTACACACACTCATGTTAAAAATATGCATGCTGTCCACAGCACCAACACACATATTCATGCACACAAGAAGAGAATTTCATGCCATTACTGTGGTAGGCTCGGCCATTTGATGAATGACTGTAAATTGATGAAAAAGGATGATCTAAATGCCAGTAAAATACATGCTAGGAAAACTTATCCTAAAAATCATGTATTTCAGAATAATTTTTTTTTCTATTTTCATTGTGGCAAGATGGGCCACATTGCTGCCCATTGCTGGCATGTCCAGGGAAAAGCTCATTATGAACACGCTAGATTCCCTACAAAATAGAATGCCTTTGGTAAAGATAAATTTGCTTTCAAAGGAAAAGCTTATATGTGTTCCAACTGTTGGAAGCCAGGCCATCTGGCTAGTAAGTGCTGGTCAGTGATTAAGAGAAGAAACTTTTCTTCCTGTCTTGAATGTGGGAAGTATGGCCACACAGTCCAGGACTGTTGGCATATTCAGGGAAAGAAACTTAATTCTAAATGTGTTAAATTCCCTGTAACCAAAATTAAATTTGGCAGGAATAAATTTGTGTCTAAGAAAAAATATTTTGGATGCCTTGACTGTGGAAAACCTGGGCACCGAGTTTCTAAATGCTAGTTGGCAGGTTATGGAAAACAAAATGTCCATGCAAATAACAGAACTTTTCATGATAATGCACAAAGATTCCATGCTTATAATAATGTGCATAAAAAGAATTTAAACTCTATTATTTCATGTTATTATTGTTGTCAGTTAGGACATTCGATGTCTAACTGTTTTATAATGAAGTCAGATGATCTATTTGCTCAAAAAATGTGAAAAGCACCATTCAGAGGTGCCACTGTTATGTCAGGACCCAAGACATCTTGGGTACCTGATGGTGCAAAATAAGGAACTGCTCTGATAGTGTGCCTTGGGACTGAGGAATAAAGAGGGGTAAATAAACCAAGGCACCATAGTATGAAAACCCCATTTCTGAAATTGTCAGGTAACATTCTTGCATTCTTCAGGCTTGTTCATTTGAATCATGCAGAAATCTCATTTGATGCATTTCATGCTTAAGTTGTTAAATAAAATTCTCATGCATACATACTTTTAATTTCTCATCTGCATGCATTAATGTTTTGACATCTGTATGTGCACATAGAGAAGGTTAGAAACTCATGAACTCAGTTTGCATATTTGTGCATATATGTGAATTGCATATACATGTATTTGACATATAGTCATTGAAAATATGATGCACTTAGGACTATTGGTGTTGCATTGTCATGCATGACCACTATGGTATATCAAATGGTAAGCTACTAAAGGGCAGGTGAAATCTATCAGGAAGTTCTCACCATGTGTGAGGTGGTCTTTTTGATCAGGTCCTCTGCCTAGTATCATGGGTCATGTTGCATATAGGGTAGTTTGAATAATCATGAGCATGAGTCATAAAATCATAGGTTCAATCTTCATTGCATATATTGCATAAAGTCAGGGGGAGTTTTATCCAGCCCTTGCATGTATTCATGCCACATGTGTCCATGTAATGTTTTTAAGAAAGCCACTGCAGTGCATACATGTAGTGAATTGCATTGCATATCATTTTTTTTTAAAAATACCAAAAAGAAGTCACTCACTGCATATAGATAGGGGGAGCTAGCATTTTAGATTCATTAATCTTTCACAAACCGAACCCTTCCTGTCTAGCCATTTAAATCATTCTCCTATACTTGTGTGTTAGTGATTCGCTTTATCAAATGATTTCTGTTGACTAATTTCTGATTCATCATCATCTGAACTCTCAATTCTCCTGAATCTGAAATCTTTGTCTGCTACTCCTTAATTTGTTGAAGGAGAGCTTCACTTGAATTCAGTCAATCTTGTGAAACTCATCATTGTCAATATTGTAAAGGTGGTCTGACTGAATTTATGTCCTTGCTATTGGTTTCTAATCTACATTACTTAATTGCACACTTATTGCTGCATTTCTTGAAAATCTTTGTCACTTCACTGCTCTCTTATCAGAAATTTCTGAAGATATGTCTGAGGTATATTGATCATATAAGTTACAAGTATGAGTTCCAATTATTTCACTTTCTATGAATGTTTGTCAAAGTCTCTGCTGCTGAATATTGTCATCATATGTTAATTGAACTGAGACTTGAAGAAACTTCAGCCTGTGCACCCTTCCATAAATCTGAAATCATCTCTAATGTAGAATGTTCTATTATACAGTTTTAAGAATTTCTTTTACTGATTTGAATTGGTTTAATTCTAATGTACTCTTAAGTTTGAACTTAATGGACTTGAAAATATATGATTCAATCTTTTAATAAATCTTAACTAACCACCTCATGTAAGTTCATGTAAGACTTCCCGACATCTGAAAATTGAAACCTTGATTTGCTTTGGTTGAAATGCATGAAATCTGTATTATTTTTAAACAAGTCTTTCTTCAAAACCTTATGGGTAGCTGTGTCCAAATGATAATTATGTTATGCAAATGGCAGAGCAATGGCCAAATGCGCTGAGAAAATAGGATCCTTGCAGAAGTCATTGGACCCTAAGTCATGATGCTTCTTGGCTAACTCTGTTCAAAAAATAAACAAAGGTTAGTTTCACTGAGTAACTAGAGGTACCTGCATCTTGTAAACGTGTACCCTTACGTAAAAATGTGTTATCTATACCTGAAACAGAATGGTACATTCTGCTGAGTAAGCTAGGGGTACTGGCGTCTAATCAGCGTCTACCTTTACAACGAAAGGCATGAATTATTCCTGATTGTTCTGAAAATGGAAAGAAATGAAAATTCTGTTAAACCCAAAAGGTGAATTTTTCTGAAATGTCAAATTGTTTAACCTCAATACTCATGACTACTTTTCCTAAAGAAGTCATTGGAATTAATTATGTAAGATGAAAGGGAGTTGAACTAGAAAGTTATATGAGCAATTGGTTCTTTTTTTTATTAAAAATTGTTTCAGATATGAGTATTGTATCTTATTGTCAAACCTTGTATACATCATTCTTAAACCATGCTTGTCAATTAAATCCATTTCATAAGCTTTTATAATAGAAGAGTCTGAAACTTGAACATGGATATATGGAATGGGTACCTCACTGAAAATCCTCTCTTCTCAAATATTTTGTTGTGGAACGTCTGTGATCATATATCACACCTGCTCAGATCCTGCTTACTATGCGTGCTGTTTCTTTTTATCACTACTTGAACTGTCTTTGAAAGATCCTGTATGCTGCATATTGCCATGTCATCCTTCCTGAATTTCTTCTTGACATATCCCTCACCTTACACTCTTGAAACCCTTGCTTCATTCAGATCAGGGAGCATTGGATTATTTTAAAGGAGAGGTTAGGTCTTGTCTAGACTGCACTTATTGCTTTTTAAAGGGGGAGGTTTGTTTGTGATCTTATTTGGTTAAGTCAAAGGGGGAGGATAGCTTGATTGGTTCTTGTCCCGTCTGCATCATGTAAGCATCAGGTTCTCCATGTATTGCATTCATTCTTCATAAGGGGAGAATACATCTGCAACATAGACTTGATTGGTACTTAATTGTTTAACTGCCCCTGTGTTTGTTGATTTCATTCCTTTATCCCGGGGAGAATAGCTTTTCTACGCCTTAATGATTTAGTCAAAGGGGGAGATTTTAATTCAATCATATCATGTATGTTTGTATTTCTCGTCTCAAACTAGTTCCTTTTTGATGAAGTCAAAGGGGGAGAATAGTTTGACTTGAGCCAGTGTGACTCATAGTGGTGTTGCCATCATCAAAAAGGGGGAGATTGTTGTGCCCCTATGGTTTTGATGATAGCAAACACTATAAGTCAGTCACACTGTGTTTGCATGAAAGATTGAATGAGCATCTGGCATCTGATCTTTGCATGTTATGTTGCATACAACTTCATCAGAGTGCACACCTAGCATTTCATCATACAGGGTACAGCCACACACATGTTTTCCTTTGCGTATGTAGAGAGTCCGTGCACTCACTGTTCAACTCGATGCATATGTTTGTTGCTTCTTAATAAACCTCAGTGCGTACTTGGTTTATATGTATTGCTAAGCTCGGTGCATACTTTGTGTAAATATTCAAAGTTAGTGCAGTCATATAGTGTGTGCAATCTTTGCTATAGGCAGACGCAAGTCGGTGCACACTCTATGTCCGTCTTACTTTGCGTCTCATATGGCTTAGACTTGGTGCATATCTTGCGTCTCATATTGCGTCTTATGCATATGAGGGCTGTGGTGCTTGTGTCTCATATTACATCTTATGCATATGAGGGTTGTGGTGCTTGCGTCTTATGTTGCGTCTTATGCACATCTATGTCTTAGTGCAAGTGTGCATCTCATATTACGTCTGTGTCTCTGCTTCTTATTCTGCGTCTCATAGTAGCACGATCGGTGCAAGATTTGGATTCAAAGGATCAACGTCAGTGCATTCCTATCTTTACCTACGTTTGAGCTATAAACCTCGGTGCAAAGTCTGTTTATGCACGACTAAAGTCTGTGCACATCTCTTTTATGCAATAAAAGGTCCGTGCATCTCTCAATTCAGAGTCCGTGCATATCTCAATCCTTGAGAGGATAGGTCCGTGCATTGCATTTCATAGTCCGTGGTTCTTTTCATAGTCCGTGCATACTTTTGTAGAAACACATGCATACTCGGTGTTGTTCTTGCTATAGGCATATAAAGGTCCGTGCATGGTTTGCATCACGCATTCACACAAGGTTTGTGCATACCCAACGTCCGTGCATGTCGTGTTATAAAGTCTGTGCACATTAGTCTTATGCTATTCAAAGTCTGTGCAAAATCTACTGCTCCTAGTTAATAACACTAACTGTTATGCTTGTTCTTTGCCATGACAGGTAAGGCCCACGATCAAACACTTTGAGGGTAGAACTAAAGAAGCACGTGAGCTCGAACTGAGATAAGAAGGGCACGTGATCCGAGGTAGAAAGCAAGATGTTGCTCGTGACACGTGGAAAGTCATTATGCTCAGATGCTGCCACGTGTCCAGTGGGGATCAGATCTGGACGAAAGTTTGGGCGGGAAACGTGGTTTCCATGCGCCTATATCTCGGAAGCCTCTATATATATTGCCTGGTCGCTCAGAGAACAGGTAAGTGAGAATAGAAGAGAGAATAACAATGAAGAAGTGCTGAAGCCTGAGTGCCGCCTGAGAGAAAGAAGAAGAAGGTGAAGAAAAGAGAAGAGAGAGCTAGTGTGTGATAAAAGAACAAGAAGAAAAGAGAAGAAGAGAGGATCGAGAGAAGAGAAAGAGAAGAGAGAGTGATAGAGATTGAAGCAGGCAGTGTCCAGCTATCTGTCGGGTTTTGGATCAGATCCAGACCAAACTACTCCTGCGAGAGCTACATTCGTTTTCATTTTTTGTTTGTTCTATTTTTCTTTGTTGCTTTCCTTTTCAACTGTGTTTTTCGATTCCATGGTTTGAGGTCGGGGTTCCTCCTGTGGACTCAGGAGAAGAGAGACTTGGGTCTCTGGTTGCTAGTGATTGGGTGTCGCTAGGTTCCCTCCTGTTTGGAAGAACGGAGGATTGGTCCTCCGGTTTGCTAGTGACTGGGTGTCGCTAGGTTCCCTCCGGTTTGGAGGAAGGGAGGATTGGTCATCTGGTTTGCAAGTGACTGGGTGTGGCTTGTGGTTTCCATATGGTTTGGAGGAAGAGAGACTTAGGTCTCTGGTTGCTAGTGACTGGGTGTCACTAGTGGTTCCTTCCAGGTTGGAAGAAGAGAGGAGTGTGTTCCTCTGGTTCAAGCTGTTAGGCAGTGTTTGTAGGCAAGCTGTGATGCCCAGCGGTTTCAAGCTGTTTGGCAGCAGTAAGCCACACTCTGGTTAGAGTGTGGGGTGGACATAGGTCTGTGGACCGAACCACCTAAAAAATTCCTGGTGTTGTGCGATTGCTTTTGTGTCTGTGGTTTGATTACTCTATCATCAACCGTTAGATGTATGCTAGGATCGCTTCTATCTACGGTTGTGTATGATAGGAATTTGTTTACGCATGATTGCTTGGGTTTATTCAGCTGCATAGATTTACTTGGGAGTCTGCTTGTTGCAGTTCATGTGCTCCAGCTAATGCCTCATTGGTTTTCAGATTCAGTAGAGCTTAAACAATTTTATTTCCGCAAGAAGTTTAAAGTCTTCTGTTTAAGTCTTTAAATTGGGAAAATTTTTTAAAGGGGATTCATTCACCCCCCCTCTGAATCATTGTGTGCACCTGTGCACCTAGTCCATACAGACTAACAAGAGGGAGCTAGCAGAAATCAATTTGAGGAGGCCGAGCAAAATCATGAAGAAAATTATGAGGAGTCAAACAGTTTTAAGTTGGGGGGAGAGGAAGAGAAAAATGAATTTCAAAATTACAATCCTCTTCCTGAATTTGATAATTCTTTCTTTGAAGATGAAGATGAAGAAGAATTGAGGATGGAGAAAGAATTAGAGGGACCTAGTAAAAATCAACCTAAGGAGCACAAGCCCACTTACGAAGAAGGTTATGATGAGTCGATTAGCCCTAAGTTGGGGGAGGGAGAAATGAAAAAGGAATTTCATGTTTCTGCATTTGACAAATCCCTGTTTGATGAAAAGGTTGAAGAAGAAGTGAGGGTGGAGAAAGAATTGAGTGAATATTTGAACCATTCATCTTGGGTTAATGAGGAGTTGTACATTGTGCATTAAAATCATTTTGACCAAGCAGCTCTTGATCTAGGAAAAGATGTAGATATTGTGACCATTTCTGACCTCGGCAAACCCGTGGATACTTCTGCCATTCTTCAAGCTGATTGGTTGGATCCACCTGAAATTCATGACCAACACTGTGTTGAGGACCATGTTCACCTCGTTTATCCTTGCCACCTGGACACTAAACTTGTGGTGGAACCTTTTGATACCCCTCCTGTAATGCCCTGGATCTTATTAGGTCTTTCAGATCCTTTTTGGAGAGTTTCGGTTCGCTTTTGTAGCTCTCGAGTTGAGTTTGACGATCTGTGTCGGTTTTTCTCTCGTACTAGTTACGGAACCCTACGGTGAGTTTATTTCTCAATTCTTCGACTCGCGGACGATACAGTTTCGATATACTCTTCACGAGGACCGTTTCGGCTATTTTTGCGTATTTTTATGAATTAGTGCATTTTCGGGCTAATATCAGAATTTTCGGAAATTAGGAAAAATTCCTAATTTCTTTTCTTTTTCTTTTCCTTTCCACTCTCCTCCTTCTCATTTTCACCACCGCATCCTCTCTCTCCCGTTTTCTCTCCTCTCTCACCCTCTCGGCTCCGGCTGCAGACGGAGGAGGCTCGTGGGTGAGGTGGCGACGGCGTGGGGTCCATGAGGTGCGCGATCGGGCGAGGATCAGATCGGTTTTGGCGCAATCCCGAATGGTGGATTCAAAGCCGATGGTTGAGTTCGCGTTGTGGTTTTCGGTGCGGTTTAGTCACCTCGACGCTCTGTTTCTTCGGTGGAGGTAGGGAGACGGATCACCACTTCCTCCTGCACGTTTTCCCTGCTTCTGTGCGAGGTTTGGTGCTCGAACGGGATAGATCGGGCCAGTTCTAGCAAAATCGTCATTTTCGCGGTTTGTAGGGTTCGCCGGAAAGGGTAACCATTCTTAGTCAAGTTAGTGTCAAAATGACCGCTGGGATGTCTGGATCCCATTCATGTAAGTTTCATAGTGTTTGGTCATCATTCGGGGCCGGTAGGAGTCCGGGAACCACGGTGATTCGTTAAGGGTTGATTCGTCGGAATCGCCCCGATCTTGCGTTTTAACACATGCATGTCGTCTTTTTAGCTTTCAGAAGTTGTTTTTCGTCGTGTGGCTTTGTTTCCCCTGCGTTTCGGCGTGAATGGGGCGTGGAATAGGGCGATTCGACCATTCCACTATTTTTCCCGCCATGACGGTGTAGCGGTCGTTCTAGTGACCATGAGAGGTCTTTGACGGCCCTACGATAGACCGCCACAGCCGTTGGTCGTTTTGGCTCTTCGAGGCTGGGTCAGTGTGACGGCCCAATGTAGGACCGTCACATGACTCTGACGCGCCTATATTGGTGCGTCACAGCCTGGGTGTTTCTCGAAGACCGTGTCTATTGGTTGGCCCTAACGGCCCAGCCCTTGTGCGTTAGAGGGTTGTAATGCGCTTATATTAGGCCATCACATGTCCTGTCTGTCTTGGGTTATTGAGTAGGGCGGTGTCTATGATGATCCATCCTTAGACCGTCACATCCGTGTGGCGCGTCTTCATTAGACCGCCACGGTCCTTTCTTCTCTAGAGTGTAACGGCTCACCCTTAGACCGTCACCTCCGTGTAGCGGTCTAAAGGTGGAGCGTTACAGCCCGAGAGTCCTGCTTTCCACAGTTTTAGTCTTCGTTTGTCTTGGCTTGTCCTTGTGGTCTGCCTGTTTTCCCGTGAACGTCTCCTGACATCCTATGAGGGCTAAGACTATGCTATAAGGCAGCCAGGAGTTTTCTTACTTGTCATTGTCTGGTTCCGGTCAACCCGGGGTCACCTAGTGGTTGACATGAAGCCTTGGGTGTCTCGACGGTTCTGTCCAGTTTGAGACGTGGTTCTGGATGCCTCGAGGTATCATCCTACTTCGGTCTACGTGTCCAGGTCTACTGAGGGTCCCCGGGGTTCCCTCAGGTATTCGTGTGTCATTTCATCCGACCGTGTCATTTTCTCTGGCTTAGGAATAGACCGATTGGCGGCTTGTTCCGCTGTTTGTGACGATCTTGCCTCCGAGTCGTGAGACTCAAGGATCGTTACGCGAGTAGGTCTAGTTGCCTTGTCCTGAGTCTGTCGACAGTGGCTGTGTTGCCATTGGTGCTCTGAAGTACGTGTCGCAGTGTATTCTTGCCTGTCTGTACTTCAACACTTGTATTTTGAGTCCCCATGTCTTATGAGCCTTCACTAGTCATAGCCTTATGTCACGTTTCTCTATGGCGGCTCTTGTAGCGGGGCACTTTCCCGATTTACGGTTCTTAAGCTAGTTCCGTGGGCTCCCGGTCCAACCGTAGCGTCCTTCGATGGGGGAATAGTAGCTAGAGGTCGGGCTTAGGCAGTGGGCCAATGTGTGCACACGTGGTCAGGGGTTTTGGACTTACGTCGATGGGCGTAACCCTGACTAGTCACTCGTTACTGTAGTTCTTGTTCTGGTTCTGAGTGTGTCTTAGTCTCTGTCGTGCTTCAGACGGTAGCGCAGACGAGATACTTGTGGCGCAGTACAAGACGTCAGTGGACGCATCTGGCCATTCTTCTAGTGTGGGGTACGCCAGTCACGTGGCACGTGACTCTCCGCGTTTCTTGTGCGTCGTGACCTTCCGGGTTAGCCCTCTCGTGGCCATACTCGAAGTCAGTGTCCTGTCATATGCATGACGTTCTAGTCATGTGTGGGGCAATGTGCACGATGTTCTAGTTGTGTCATCTATGTCTGCGTCTGTCTAGGTCTTTCCTAGGTTTCTTTGTTTTCTTGCAGGTCTTTTCCAGCGTCGACAGATGGGCAACTCCCGACTTCGTCAGTTTAGAGTCACCCATCTGTTGCTGTTGTTATTTGGAGTAGCTCAGGGGCCGAGGTTAGTTCGGCAACCGTGTTTTGTTCGGTACAGCTTTTCTCTTTTCTTTTAGCTGTTCCTACTCCTTCCGTTCCGGTCTTCTTTTACAGCTTTCTAGTGGTAGTTTTCCTGCTTTGCTACTATTGCTATTTTGTTGTTCCGTGTTACTGCGTGTTTTTCAGTGGGGATCCACGTGACCCCTACTTGGCCAGTGACACGAGACTCACCCCTGCTTTTCAAGTGGGTGGCATCATTCTGCTTTCGCGGTTCCTGTGTGGCGTGTCCGTAGCTGCAAGCTGGTACCTTCGTCAGGCTTCCCCCAACTTTCTTGGTACGTCTTTCCTTTCTGTTGACTGTACTATTAGACTGCTTGTCTCTCCTTTGGACTGGACTCTGGTATAATTGTTAAACTTAAACTATTAATTAAAAAGTAATTTTATTTCTGCTACTTTAGCAAACCGATCTAATGAAATTAATTACTTACTGTCATATCTCTGTGGCTTCAATGTACTACACGACAATCCTTTTATCCCTTCGGAGCTTTAGCACTCTTGGGAGGCCTCGCGGGTTCCAAGTGGTATCTGGTCTACTCGGTAGTCCTATCAGGTATATCCGATATCCGGGATCCGGGTCGTCACAGTTGGTATGAGAGCGTTGTTGTGTGAAGTACATGGGAATCCGAGATATACAGTCTCCAGAGTCCTTAAGTCCCGTACAGTCTTCAGCTGGCGTTAGGTTTCGTGATTCTCGTTTATTGCTATCGTGGGTCTTTTCTCGGTGAGCTACTCAATGCATGACTCATCCCCTGTAGTCGTGTGATCAGCTTCTATTGTGCCTTGATGTGACCCAGCTTGTTGTTGTGTTCCGTGGTTCTGTGTCCTGTACGGAGCCGGAATCCTGCGATTGCTGCCATTGTTGTTATTTTTGTAAGTGCTGTTTCTCTATGATTTTGTCTGTCTATCATTAGCACTTTGTGGACCAACTCATGTCGGTTCGCTTTGCTATACTCTCTTCCCTGGTAGAGTTAGCTTGCGACTCGATTAGATGTCTCATGGTCCGGTGCTGTCGTCTTATCGTTGTTTCTCATGGTTCGTGTCATTTTCTAGTTGTGGTGTCGGGTTGTTCTTCCCTGCTTTTCCTTTGTTAGTCCTTAAATTTTGAGGATGAAATTTCTTAAAGGAGGGGAGGATGTAATGCCCTGGATCCTTATTGGATCTTTATTAGGTCTTTCGGATCCTTTTTGGAGAGTTTCGGATCACTTTTGTAGCTCCCCAGTTGAGTTTGACGATCCGTGTCGGTTTTTCTCTCGTACTAGTTACGGAACCCTACGGTGAGTTTATTTCTCAATTCTTCGACTCGCGGACGATACAGTTTCAATGTACTCTTCGCGAGGATCGTTTCGGCTATTTTTGCGTATTTTTCTGAATTAGTGCATTTTCGGGCTAATATCGGAATTTTCAGAAATTAGAAAAAATTTCTAATTTCTTTTCTTTTTCTTTTCCTTTCATCTCTCCTCCTCCTCATTTTCACTGCCGCGTCCTCTCTCTCCTATTTTCTCTCCTCTCTCGCCCTCCCGGCTCTGGCTGCAGACGGAGGAGGCTCGTGGGCGAGGTGGCGATGGCGTGGGGTCCATGAGGTGCGCAATCGGGCGAGGATCGGATCGGTTTTGGCGCGATCCCGAACGATGGATTCAAAGCCAACGGTTGAGTTCGCGTTGTGGTTTTCTGTGTGGTTTAGTCGCCTCGACGCTCAGTTTCTTCGGTGGAGGTAGGGAGACAGATCACCACTTCCTCCTGCACGTTTTCCCTACTTCTGTGCGAGGTTTGGTGCTCTAACGGGCTAGATCGGGCCAGTTCTAGCAAAATCGTCATTTTCGCGGTTTGTAGGGTTCACCGAAAAACGGCAACCATTCTTAGTCTAGTTAGTGTCAAAATGACCGCTGGGATGTCTGGATCCCATTCATGTAAGTTTCGTAGTGTTTGTTCATCATTCGGGGCAGGTAGGAGTCCGAGAACCTCGGTGACTCGTTAAGGGTCGATTCGTCGGAATCGCCCCGATCTTGCGTTTTAACACGTGCATGTGGTCTTTTTAGCTTCCAGAAATTATTTTTCATCGTGTGGCTTTGTTCCCCCTGCACTTCGGCGTGAATGGGGCGTGGAACGGGCCGATTCGGCCATTCCACTATTTTTCCCGCCGTGACGGTGTGGCGGTTGTTCCAGTGACCGTCAGAGGACTCTGCCGGCCCTACGATAGACCGCCACAGCCGTTGGTCATTTTGGTTCTTCGAGGGTGGGTCAGTGTGACGGCCCAATGTAGGACCGTCACATGACTCTGACGCGCCTATGTCGGTGCGTCACAGCCTGGGCATTTCTCGAAGACCGTGTCTGTCGGTTGGCCCTAACGGCCCAACCCTTATGCATTAGAGGGTTGTAACATGCCTATATTAGGCCGTCACATGTCCTGTCTGTCTTGGGTTATTGAGTAGGGCGGTGTCTGTGACGCTCCATCTTTCGACTGTCACATCTGTGTGACACGTCTTCATTAGACCGCCACAGTCCTTTCTTCTCTAGAGTGTAACGGCTCACCCTTAGACCATCACCTCCGTGTAGCGGTCTAAAGGTGGAGCGTTACAGCCCTAGAGTCCTACTTTTCGCAGTTTTAGTCTTCGTTTGTCTTGGCTTGTCCTTGTGGTCTGCCTGTTTTCCCGTGAACGTCTCCTGACATCCTATGAGGGCTAAAACTACGCTATAAGGTAGCCATGAGTTTTCTTACTTGTCATTGTCTAGTTCCGATCAACCCGGGGTCACCCAGTGGTTGACATGAAGCCTTGTCTGTCTCGACGGTTCTGTCCAGTTCGAGACGTAGTTCTGGATGCCTCGAGGTATCATCTTACTTCGGTCTACGTGTCCAAGTCTGCTGAGGGTCCCCGGTGTTCCCTCAGGTCTCCGCGTGTCGTTTCCTCCGACCGTGTCATTTTCTCTGGCTTAGGAATACACCAATTGGCGGCTGGTTCCGCTGTTTGTGACGATCTTGCCTCCGAGTCGTGAGACTCAAGGATCGTTACGTGAGTAGGTCTAGTTGCCTTATCCTGAGTCTGTCGACAGTGACTGTGCTGCCATTGGTGCTCCGAAGTACGTGTCACAGGACGTTCTTACCTGTCTGTACTTCAGCACTTGTGTTTTGAGTCTCCGTGTCTTGTGAGGCTTCACTAGTCGTAGCCTTACGTCACGTTTCTCTGTGACGGCTCTTGTAGCGGGACACTTTCCCGGTTTACGGTTCTTAAGCTAGTTCTGTGGGCTCCCTGTCCAACCGTAGCGTCCTTCGGTGGCGGAATACTAGCTAGAGGCCTAGCTTAGGCAATGGGCAAGTGTGTGCACACGTGGTCAGGGGCTTTGGACTTACGTCGACGGGTGTAACCTTGACTAGTCACTCGTTACTGTAGTTCCTGTTCTGGTTCTGAGTGTGTCTTAGTCTTTGTTGTGCTTCAGACGGCAGCGCAGACGAGACACTTGTGGCGCAGTACAAGATGTCAGTGGAAGCATCTGGCCGTTCTTCTAGTGCGGGGCACGCCAGTCACGTGGCACGTGACTCTCCGCGTTTCTTGTGCGTCATGACCTTTCGGGTTAGCCCTCTTGTGGCCGTACTCGAGGTCAGTGTCCTGTCGTATGCATGACGTTCTAGTCATGTGTGGGGCAGTGTGCACGATGTTCTAGTCGTGTCATCTATGTCTGCGTCTGTCTAGGTCTTTCCCAGGTTTCTTTGTTTTCTTGCAGGTCTTTTCCAGCGTCGACAGATGGGCAACTCCCGACTTCGTCATTTTAGAGTCACCCATCTGTTGCTGTTGTTATTTGGAGTAGCTCAGGGGCCGAGTTTAGTTCGGCAGCCGTGTTTTGTTCGGTACGGCTTTTCTCTTTTCTTTTAGTTGTTCCTACTCCTTCCGTTCCGGTCTTCTTTTACAGCTTTCTAGTGGTAGTTTTCCTGCTTTGCTACTATTGCTATTTTGTTGTTCTGTGTTACTGCGTGTTTTTCAGTGGGGATCCACGTGACCCCTACTTAGCCAGTGACACGAGACTCACCCCTGCTTTTCAAGTGGGTGGCGTCATTCTGCTTTCGCGGTTCCTGTGTGGCGTGTCCGTAGCTGCAAGCTGGTACCTTCGTCAGGCTTCCCCCAACTTTCTTGGTACGTCTTTCCTTTCTGTTGACTGTACTATTAGACTGCTTGTCTCTCCTTTGGACTGGACTCTGGTACAATTGTTAAACTTAAAATGTTAATTAAAAAGTAATTTTATTTCTGCTACTTTAGCAAACCGATCTAATGAAATTAATTGCTTACTGTCATATCTCTATGGCTTCAATGTACTACGTGACAATCCTTTTATCCCTTCAGAGCTTTACCGCTCTTGGGAGGCCTCCCGGGTTCCAAGTGGTATCGGGTCTACTCGGTAGTCCTATCGGGTATATCCGGTATCCAGTATCCGGGATCCGGGTCGTCACACCTCCCATTCCCGATTTTTCTCATCTCGACCTGATGCTGGAAAAGTCCAAAATTGAGGAATCTTCGGAAGATAATAAGGCCTACATGGATTTGTTCCCACCTTATCAAGACCTTAAAGAGGAATATTTTGTCATTCATGATATGATCATTAACAATGTTCCTCTTTCATTTTCTAACCAGGGTGGTCCATTTGGACTGCTAGACCCACCCTGGAATTTTTCTGGCGCTTGGACTCACAGGTCACATCTTTTTCCCCCAGAGCATGAGGATGAAAATTTAAAGAAAAACAAAATCTTTGGGTGGCTAATAATGAAATCAATATTTTTGTAAAGAAGCCACATGTGTCTAGCTGAAGACAATAAAATTAGCATTTTTTAGGAGGCAACCCAACGTTTCCTCTTTTATGTTTCAATAAGTTATTTTCATTTTTTGTGTTTGTAGGAGTCAGTAGTAGCACTAGGAGGATGTCTGACAAAAGTCACGTCTGCCCGCCCCAGGTTGTACCTTTCCTTCCCAAGCATTCATGCGCATTATTCTTTTCACACATGGTTCATATCATCAGAGACGATGCTATTCAAGTTGGGGGGTAAGGGTAATCATTGTAAAAATCTCATACAACCTAATGCCGCATTTTGTTAAGCCGCAGTTTGTTAAAAAAAAAAAGAGAGAGCGTTGCCCCAAGTGTGTTTTCTTGATTCATGCTTTCATAAAAGAGATTCTGGAACGGAAAAGACTGTGGAGATGGATGATGGAATGATTTTTAATGTCTAGTCATGGGAACTAATTTAGAATCTCCTAAGGTCTATTAGCATCAAAAAAAAAATAATAAAGCACTTGCACAGTAATGAAACAGGAAGGACAAATCTTCTGTCATTTGGTATGGTATCTGATACTCTACCCTCCCTTGTGAAGAGTTAGATCTGAAAAAAAAAAGAAAAAATAAACCATGGAAAATACCCCTGATCTTAGTAACCGGGCCTACTTCTCCTATGGTAAGAGTCGAGGTTCACGTCAAACGGTGAAGGGATGTGCAACATCATGTGTTGAAAAAAAATGAAAAATGTCCCTGATCTTAGTAACCGGGCCTGCTTCTCTAAGACAAGAGTTGAGGTTCGTGTCAAACGGTGAAGGGATGTGTAACACCATGTATTAAAAAAAAGTGAAGGCTATTGTGATCAAAGCTATGATCTGGAAGGTAGAGTTGAAAGATACCTAGCTAAAATGGCAATATGGAGATGCAATTGTCTAAACTGTGGATTTAGATTTCACGAGCACAAATGCTATGAGATTTTGGGAGTATTCTAAGAAAGTTTTGAGCATCATGTTCTAATCCTATGGCTAGTTTGATCTAATAATTCCAAAGTCCTAATCCGTAGTCGATTATGTGAAGGAAGATCTTGACTTGAGGCATGAAACTTTTAAACTCATGTTGATTCCTAATTTTTAACTTGTTTGCATTGCTAAGGGACTAGCAATGAGTAAGTTGGGAGGTGTGATAAGTGCTTAATTGTCTATTTTTATTTACATCTCACACGTCATTTTTTGGGCTTTAATGAATTTAATCGTGCAATTTTACATGTTAATTCTCGGTCTCACATAAAAATGAAGAATCTTCTACAATTAATGGGACTTGAGGCATTTTATTTTAAATAAGAGAATTGCATAATCATTAGTCCAAATTTGATTTCTACAAAATGCATCGTGAATGAACAAAATGGGGGGACATAGGATTAAGTGTTTTTTTCATTGATCAAAACTATTTGATGGGCATGTCTATAATTTTTTTATATATAATCCTTAAACTATGTGAAGAGTGCTTCCCTTCTCCCCCGCGACAAGCATGCAGGGTCGGCACAGTGGCAGGCAGGTGTGCGTCCTCCTCGCGTACACGACAGTAGCTCTGGAGCGTGCACAAGGCAGTAACGGTTGAGCAGGCGCGTGTCTCCTCTGTCTGGCACGGCAGCAATAGCATGCAGTAGCATGGTAGCGAAAGCGTGCTGGCATCTCTCGCGCGCACTGGCAGGATGGGTGCTTACATGGGCA
The DNA here is from genome assembly GCA_022559845.1 of Amorphophallus konjac. NCBI lineage: Eukaryota > Viridiplantae > Streptophyta > Magnoliopsida > Alismatales > Araceae > Amorphophallus > Amorphophallus konjac. The sequence goes on from CM040121.1 coordinate 160,934,755, forward strand.
ATGGCAGCGGCACACGGCAACCCCCGGCGAGCTCCAGGCGGCACGGCAACCGGTTGGCAGGTGCAGTAGGCGTCGTGGGCAGTGACACGGGTGCATGCATGGGTGGCTGAGCATGCAGGCGAGCAGCTGCTGGCATGCACTGGCGGGTCGGGTGCTCACATGGGAAACCACAGCGGTAAGCAACATCAATCTTGGGTAGTCCAGGCTGCAGCCGCAGGCGAGCTGCCCCGGGAAGACTCGTGCGAACAAGCGGTGGTAGCAGACAGCAGCGGTGGCCTCACCCCTTGGACTTCTATAAACCCAGCAAACCAACCCCCTGGCAAATGGCTTCTCTCCCTCCCCTCTCTCCTTCTCTTAACTTCCTCTCTTCCTTTCTCACTTCTTCTTCTCCTAGCCTTCTTCCCCCTTCCTCTTCTCCTTCCCATCTTATACTCCTCTTCTCAGCGGATGGCACCCTTGTTGTGAACAGGGGACCATTTCTCTCTCTTCACCTCCCTCTTCTCTCAGCTCTCTCTCTCTTCTTCTAGCTTCCTTCGCACTGCCTCTCTCTCTCTCTCTCTCTCTCTTTTCTCTGCTCATCGGCACCATCGGTGCCTTCTCCTCCCCCCCTTACTGACCTCTCATCTTTCTCTCCCCTCTCCTGAGAGGCTTCTCTTCCCTCTCCCCCTTCATCTCTTTCTTCTTTTCTCTTTCCTCCTCGTTCTTCACCTCCGCAGCATCCCTCTCTCTCGCCTCTACTCCCCTCTCACCTCTCCCTCTCTCTTTCTCTCTTTCTGTACATACACTGCACACACCCACTGCGGCTCCTTCCTCCGCTCGGCCCTCCACTGGTGTCTGTCTGCCGCTCCCTTCCCACTGCACACACGTCCCTTTGTTTTCTCACACACACTGTCACTCTCGCCCAGACTGCACCGGTTCTCTCGCCGCAAGCTCTCCCATCATCTTTCTTTTCCTTCCCCTCTCTGCACACCCTCTCCCCAGCCAGCTTCCCTCTCCATACACGCACCCTTCACCCTCTTCACCTGCACACACACACTCCTCTGCACGCAACACACCCTCTCCCCAGTCGGCCTCCCTATCTCGGTCTCTCTTCTCTCTCTCCTCCGTAGCAGCACCGCCGACGGCCACACCTCCTGCCAACGTCTCTCTCTCCCACTCCTCTTCCCCACACACATAGTCACACTGGCTACACCGCAGCTTCCTCACTGTAGAACCCTCTCATCCCCTCTTCACCACCCCTACACACTGCACATCTCTCCCCTCACACTGCACCACACTCACGCACACCATCGATCGGGCATTCTCTCCTCTCTCTCCCTCTGTCTCTCACTATCCCCCTCTCTTTATCTCTCTTCACTCCTCTCTCTTTCCCACTTCTCACACCCCACACACATGTTGTTATTTTATTTTATCTTTTTTTTCATTTCATGTTAATTTAAACCCCATCTCTCTCTCTCTCTTCATCTCTCTATACTCTCTCTCTTCTTCTATCTCTCTAACATCTCACGGCGGCATCTACTCCGAGTTGGGCGGCCATTCAAAGGCCCAAAGGCGTGGACGTAGATGGCTTCATCTTCCCAGCTACCCTCTCTCTCTTGTTCTTCAATTCTCAATTTTTTAGTTAGATTTTATTTTAAGTATTGTTCTTGTTATTTGTGGACTTTCATGCATTGTAATCTACTATTTTGGAGCATTGAGGAATGGTTAATGTTATTATCTCTTTCTATGCTAGGCTCTCTCTTTCTCTCCCTATTTCTCTCCTTTATCCATCCATGCTTCTTTAGATAGATTTTAATCTTGCACTATTGTAGTTGTTTCCAATATAAAAAAATCATTTCAACAACTTCATTTGCTTTTGAAAAAAAAAGAGAAATGAGACTTTTAACTTCAAAATATTAGCCTCCTCGTAGGATCGACCCGTATTCATCACTATACTTAAAATCTTAATTTTATTTGAGTACGGAATTTTGAAATTGACTGCGTGAGGTTTTAACGACGGGCTCCGCGTGCCATCAGGATGTTAGATAAAATTAAGGTAAATAAAAAGTTTTAAAGAACCATCCTGAAATACCAACTCCTTACTGTCGAACAATGCAAGCCAAGAGTAAGGTTCGCGAAGGTCGAATCTGAGCTCTATTTATAGAGTTTGCTAGGGTTTGAAGGATTAGATCGATCTAGGAGTCCTAATTAGGGGTCAGGTCGATCCCCAAGAGTCTTAGACATGTTTACATGTCTACACACTTCGATCCATGGGGATGAGGATGCCAAAGATCCAAGCTTTCCACATTTCTTCCACTCACGGAATCGGAAGGAAGTAGCGGTCAGGTCTGGACCACTTTCGATCTTGAGGTGGCGGTCTCGCGATAGACCGCCATTTGGCATTTATTCCAAATTTTTTGGATTTTTTAAATATCCCCTATTTATCCCACTAATTGTCGTATTTATCTTATTTTAAATCCGTAAATTGCCCAAATTACGTTTCTAGTAATGGGCTTGGGTCAAAAAGCCATAGAATTGGGTCTTTGGGCTTATTTGAATTGGGCTTAACCCTTTGGTTAATATATAGGGCCTTTAAATTGATTTAATTAACCCTTAAAGTATTTAAGTAGCCCATTAAGCCTTTTTTAAATGCTTAATAATCATATTTAATCTCAGAAAATTCTTAAATAATTTGTAGAAAAATTAGGGGTGTTACATGAAATATTATACAGATGTGTGACGTCAGCTAGTAAACTCAGTTGTCATAATCTGCTACCAAGGGATGCTCCCTCGAGATGCCAATGCGTAGAAGATATAATAGCGGCTAAGCCGAATGTCATAGGGATCACTCAAGTTGAGGTACAATTCCCGAAGCAAGCATTAAAGGGTCCCAACTTCATCAATCAGTGAAAGGAGCCCACTGTAATATAAAAATCATCCGGCCATGCCTTTACGACAAAAGCCGCTACCTGGCAAAGTCGTTGTCCGCCACGGAAGTGATCAAGCCAAATAAACCCCCAAAAAGAATAGTCCTTGTAGGATGAAAGAACTCCGGGTGATCATCCGCCCGATTAAACCCCTTGTAGTACGCTTCCAATTGTGAAATGAGGCTGCATGAACGAACATTGAGATTCAAGACGAAGCTCGGGATCGATCTTAATGATTGATGGTCCTCAAAGACCCCTACGGCACTAGGGTTCACCTGCGTGGCCCAGAAGACAAACAAAAGGGTTTTAGGCTATTCAATAGGTTGATAGATGGCTAACTGGGCCGAAATAACATGAAGAAGCTAAATGGGCTGAATGGGCTAAAAGAATGAAAGTGAACCGGCGGCCACATATGAGTTGGCGGCCTGGGCCAAGGCACTTGGTGCCGTCGGATCACCACGCTCATCCTCCAACCGCCGTCTAAAGCACTAAAACCCCATTAAATAGCAATGGCATTCAATAGAAGAGAAAGGACATATACATGGAGATACACAGACAGATATACAGACAGACATATAGAGAGCATACAGAGAAGATAGACAGAATAGAGAGAAAAGAAAGAGAGTGCTCGAGGAGAGAGTTTTCCATCCAAAGGATAGTGGTCAGCAGTAGGGGAAGCTCATCCCGTTTGATTGCTTCTCTCGTTGTAAAGGTGGGTTTCCACCATTATTGATTTTCTTTGGATTTATCATTTCTTCCCCTTCCCCCTTTGTTGCTAAGTATGTGATTGTATTGCCTTATATGTTTGTTTTAAGGAGAAAAGGGGTGACAGTTGTTCCCATTATGCTCCCCAATTAAGTGATGGTTCCCAATTTTTCCCTCTCTTGTTCGTTCCTGTTCTTCTGGATTAACGATTTGCTCTCGCATACCTAATTTATGTATTAATTGCTTGCCATGCTAACTTCCAATGCCTTAATTCAAGTATCAAACTAACTGCTAACTGGGTAATCGCTTTACTGTTTTGAGTACTGTAAACTCCGTTTTCACCTCACTTAGTTCGGTGTTTGGTGATTGTTGACCCCTACAGAACGTCAGAGGTTTATCATCCTTCTCTGATATGATCTCTATTTGTTCAATCTTCCGGGGAATACATGTCTAGCCATTGCCGTTTTGATGTGGTCCTATGCTAATCAATTATCCATGACTGTGGTACATTGCCATCAGAGGTGTCATGCCCCGAGATATGTAGCGAAATTAAGTCGGGAATGTGAACAGCCAGCAAATAAGCCTCGAGCTAGAATGATAATCAGAGCGCTAAACATTCACACACAAAGAGTGAACATAAGATAATATACTCAAAAATTCCAACTTTATTAAGCAATAAATCAAGTTCACAAAAGACACTAAACTTTGACTCTCTTTGACTTACTAGAATCAATAAAAAAAAAAATTACATAACACGATCAACTTCACCGCTTATTACAATGAAGGAACTTAGCTATAACAAGACTCATGACTAGACTAACTATGACTTCGCTCTTCTTCAATCGCTCTCACCCTCGGATCCGTCATTCAAGTAATCTGAATCCGATCCACTAGAGTTTCCTGAAAAAGATGGGAAAAGTAGGGAATGAGCGCACTCGCCCAGTATGTATCTTCATATCAACATGATGGTATTGTTAAAGTAATTAACATTTTAACTCTAGAGGGTAAGACAATGAAAATGCGATGAAACATGCGAAATAAAAACCAAAGTAACACAAGTAGCAAGATATGACAAGATAGGAGATAGGAAAGCATGATCAAGTAAGACTATAGCATGAATGTAAGTTTGACCTTTCATTAACGAGAATGTACTAGTATGTATCGAGAATGTACTTTTCATAACCATGTAGGCTATGCACTAGAAAGTCATGTAATAACGAAATTTTGTGAGAATTCGTGGATTTCACCCGTTTATAAAAAAAGTACTCTCAGCGCAATACGACACTAGTAAGCATCATACCCCATGGTTTACAGTATATTTTCGGCCATCTTCCGAGGGGACTAGTGTCAATCCCTTAGACATCGTCCGTGCCCGCCCATGCATCTTCAAGTTATTAATCAAGCTACTTCCACGAGAAATATAATGGAGGCCAATAATATTCAGTTCAACAATAGTTTCATGATAACAAAATCAAGATAAGAACGTACCAAAAATGAAAATCATGAGATCAAAGATGAATTAATTCGACATTATGCTACGGAGGAATTCTGACAGCATAACAGTATATTAATAAAGTTCTATAGTGCATTAACGACTTAATGAATAAGGTTTTGATATCAGATAGTCAGGAGACCATCTGAGAATTGAACATGAGCATCCCTTGGGTCAGACCTTGGGTTGGGTGAAACTTAGAAGAAAATGGTCATCAGGAGACCGCCTCTATGAGAAGACGGTCCTGTGCAGACCTCTATCTGGATGCGTCGACTCCAAAGGATGAGCTGGGTCGACTCAAGCAATGCTGAAACATGAAAGCGGTCATTGGCCTGACCGCCACCCAAAGGTGGCGGTCATGGGATGGCTGCAATCAGAGTGCAGAAATTGTCGAAAACTCAAGTGTTCGCTAGACTTTTGGGCTTTAAGGGTACAACCAGCTTGGCATCCTAGTGAGAATCCCAGGTTCACGGAGACTTACGGGGGCCTTGAAACAAGATCACCTAGTCTGGCAGAAGGAATACCTGACGGAGAGGTTCTCAAGTCCAAGCGGTGTTCCTACCAAGTGCGTGTGTATCTAATAGCTTACGTACCGGAGTACAAGCAATGTACTTAACCAAGAAAGACAGGAGATGAGAGTGAATCGTGTAAAAATAGTGATCAACATGTAGGAATTCAAAGGAAAACCTTTTTACATACAATACTATATGGTTTTTGCATAAAATTAACATAAGATTTAAAATAAGTTCTTAAGACATGATGAGACATAAAACAGAACCTTGGAGCTCATAATATATAGAAAACATATTATAGTGAGCTTAGAATAATATACAACAAAGGAGATTGCATAATCATGAACCAAAAAGGGGTGATTTGGCTAATTTTTAGGGTGAACGATAGTTAGAAAGTAAGTGGCGGTCAATCAGAAGGCCGCCTTATGTAGGTAGCGGTCAAGGGACGACCGCTGTCTGATGGTAGTGGTCTCTGGGAGGCCGCCATCATCCTGTCATCCGACAGAAATAAGGCTAATAGTAGGGGCTATTTCTAATGCTAATAATGATGGAAACTATGTAAAAACTGAAGTAAAAGCATAGTATCATGAATCTAAGGCATGGGGAAGTATGCCTTCTACCAAAGTTACTATCTTTTTTAATAACAAGGTATGGACATCATGCAGAGAAAACGCACTACGCAGGCATGGGAAAACATCAAATATTTCATGTATATTGCATGAAATCATGAGCAAAAAGAGGGATTTTAATCCTAACATGCTGTTTTAGCCATTCATGAGATAACCTACCTCTGGTTTGATCCCCAGACTTCGAATTCCTTATTGGAAAAGAGCCCTCGTTCCTGCACGTCCTACGTGGAACCAGCAACTTCCAGCCCTTCTACCTTCTCAACGGCTTGGTCTCCTAGCACGGGATTTAGCAGAGAGTTAGAAGACACTAAAGGGAAAAAATATTCTAAAGACTTAACCTAAGATGATGACGTCTTACCTTTGAACCACATGATCTAAAATTAGGGTTCGCGCAGGTCAAATCTGGGCTCTATTTATAGAGTTTGGCCTAGGGCTAAGAGATTAGATCGAATTATAGTCCTAATTTGGAGTAGAATCGATCCCTAGGAGTCCTAGATAGGTTTCCATGCCAGATCACATCGATCCCAGGCATTTAGGTTGGATAAAAATCCAGATTTTCTAGGGTTTATCACTTCCTGTTTCTGATAGGAAGTGGCGATCTAGTATGGACCGCCTTCAGAAGGTGGTGGTCTTGCGATAGACCGCCATTTGCCTGGCTCACCTAAAAATTGAGTTTTATTTAAATTTAAACTCTAATATTTCTATTATCTCCTTATTTATCCTTTTAATTTAAAAAATTTTCCCTATTATGTTTCTAGGGTTGGGCTTGGGCCTAAAAGTCTTAGAATTTGATCTATGGGCCCCTTTTAAGTGGGCTTATTTCTTTGGTTAATAGTTGGTCTTTGGGCTAAAAGCCTTAATCATTAAATAAGTTAATTAACTCATAATTCATTTAAATGGCCCATTTAAGCTGATTCAGTCCTAGGGGGTTCATTCTGAAATGTGATCTAGTCCTAGGGGGTTCATTCAGACTATCAATCACATTCTCTAGTGGATGATCTCTAAGAATTCTGATGTTGGTAAGCTGATTACCTGAATTAGCACTTACCTCTCTCTGAACTTCAGATCCTTCTGTATCACCTTCTTCTGTTGGTTCTACATCCTGCTCTTCTTTGTTTTCCAGAATTTCTCCATCAACTTTATTCCTGCAGAGACTAGTTTCAGGTTTATTAGAGGTTTCATCAAATACAATGTGTGGTGATTCCTCAACAGTTTGAGATTTTATGTTGAAGATTATATAGGCTCTAGATGTTTCAGAATAACCAAGAAAGATTCCAGGTTCACTTTTTGCTTCAAATTTATCAAGGTCTCTTTTAGAGTTAACATGGATAAAATATTTACATCCAAAAACCTTGAAATGTGCTAATGAAGGTTTCTTACCTTTAAGTATTTCATAGGGAGTCTTTTGAGTGGAAGGTCTTACCAGGGCTCTATTTATAATATAACAAGAAGTGTTTAGTGCCACTGCCCAAAACCTTCTAGGTAGGTTCCCTTCAACTAGCATGGTTCGAGACATCTCCACCAAGGTTTTGTTCCTTCTTTCAACCACTCCATTCTGTTCTGGAGTCCTTGGTGAAGAGAATATATGTTTTATCCCATTTTTCCTACAAAAATCCTCAAACTGTGAGTTCTCAAACTCACCACCATGGTCAGACAAAATATTAGATATAGACTATTCACTATTCTATTTTATTTGGTTGAAGAATGCCTGAAATTCTTCAAAGGCATCAATTTTGTGAGTCAAAAAGAATACCCAAGTAAACCTAGAAAAATCATCTACTAAAACATATCCATATCTTCTACCAGATAAGCTGGCTAATCTAGTGGGTCCGAATAGATCCATATGAATCTGCTCAAAAGGTTTAGAAGACATGTTCTCTGTTATAGATGTAAATGATTTTCTAGTTTGTTTGCATTGGGTACAGGCCTCACAGATTTTATTATTTTTCTTAAAAGATATTTCAGGTAAACCTCTTACCCTGTTATATTTATTCAACTTATGCAACACATTATAACTGGCATGACCTAACCTGCGATGCCAAAGACATGCTAACTCATCTTTATTAACAGTAAGACACAAATCAGTATGTGCTACATCATCTAAATCTACCATATAGATGTTATTGACTCTCTTTCCAGTAAATTTTACAGTTTCAAAATTGGGCTAAAAAATAGTGCATGCAAGAGAGTCAAAAATAACTTTATGGCTCTTATCACAGAATTGACTAATACTTAGAAGATTATAGGCAAGGCCTTCAACAAGTAAAACCTTTTCTATACAGCAAGAAGAACACTTACCGACCTTACCTGATCCTATGATCTTCCCTTTTGTATTACCTCCAAAAGTTACATGACCAACATCTTTTTCCACCAGCATGCAGAATTTTCATTTATCCCCGATCATGTGTCTGGAGTAGTCACTGTCAAGATACCATCTATTGTGATTGGCTGCTAGGCATACCTGCAAACATGATCAAGTAGAGAATTTTGAAACCTAAAACTGTTTAGGGGCCATAACAGCATTTAAATCATGCAAACAAGATAGCAACTGTTTTGGTATCCACATTTATTTTTGTGACTTGACTTGGGTTGTGGATTTCTTAACTTTCTGCTTAGTCTGTCTTTTCTTGCCACTCTGAGTTTTTGTTGTCTTTTTCTCTGGTGTGGCATTCTTATTCTTAACTGCCTGAGAGTTTTTTTGCCAGTAATTAGTCCATTGGGCATTAGAAGGTGTGTGTGCATTGTAGATCCTAAGCTGAACAGACATAGGATGAACAAAGCCATATTGTGTTCTGGTTCATGAAGGTTTTGAACCTAGGTTGCACAGAGGTAGTCTAGTGGTAAGGTCGATGCACCTGAGTAGGATAAGAATTCTGAACATTCTGCTGCATCGTCCTCATATAGATGCTGCCTCAACCTTTCCTACTAACGGTGTAACGATAGGAGTTATGGAATGATGGATAGGTCGGTGGACTATAGTAGTAGCATCGACCTGAGGTGCCCCTACTCTGACCTTGGTTTCTAAAGGACCTGAACCCAGAGGAAGTATGCGTCGGTGCAGGTTGGTTGTTGCATCGACCTTTCTGTTGAGGCCGGGTTACCTTGGTTTTAGGGGTGCCTTGGACTTTGGTTTTGGTTAGCTGACCCCTAACCAGTCCCTTAGACTTAGGTACAATAGTGTGTGTACTGGATACTCCTTGCACCTCTACCTTTCCTTTGCCCTTATCCTTGGCACTAAGCTTATTGTTTTTCACAGATTTTTCATTGAAGTTTTCTTCACAATTCATTTTTATCAAAGGTTTGGATGTTCCTTTTTTAGCAACAAAGGAGATTATCTTCACATCAAACCTTTTCTTATTGGTTGGGTTAAAACCCAATCCTTCCCTTCTGAAGTTTAATTTGGTTCCCAAAATGGCATCCAATTTTTCAGATCCTTATGTCATGCCCTCAAGGGAATTCAGTTTATCCTTGTTTTCTTTGTCTAAATTTTCAATTATTTTCTTTAATTCCTCATTTACCCCTTTTACAACATCATATTTTTCTCTTGCTATTTTTGTGTCCTCTTCAAATTTTTGTATCCTGAGTTTGAGTTCATCAATAACATTCTTTAAAATTTCATTTTCACATCTCAGATTATTCAAAACAGTTTTAAAGTTTTCAGATTCAGCAAGAGAATTTTTCAAGTTACAGTTTTCTGTTTCAAGGTATGCAATTTTGTCATTCAGGGAAGTATCATTCACTAAAAAATTTATATGTCTTTTTAGATACCTATTTTCCCTACGCACATCATCATATTTATTTAAAATCTCAGCATAGGCCTCTTCCCAATCACTATGTGTATAGATTTTGAAAGGGGAAGTTACCTCATCATCCTCCTCCTTTTCTTCTCCTCTCTTGGCCATCAGGCAGAGCTTGTCTTCTTCCTCACTATTAGATGTGCTACTCTGACTGCCTTCCTCTTCGTCGCTCCAGGTGCTCACCATAGCATTTCCTTTCTTGTTCTTCCACCTGGCTTCCTTCTCCTTCTGTAGTTCAGGACAGTCTGCTTTTAGATGTCCTACCTTCCTGCAATTGTAGCAAACAATCCCATCAGTATTTTTGCCATTATTAGATTTATATTTTGTCTGCCTCTTCCTAGAGTAATATTTTCTTCTGAGCCCCTTACCTTCCTTCTTAAGGAATTTCTTAAATTTTCTACTAAGCATGGCAAACTCATCTGGGTATTCGTTAGAGCTAGAAGAACTATGCTCACTAGACGACCCTTTGCTGCTAGAATTCACCTTAAGTGCCAGGGCTTTTTTCTTCTTCTCGGACTCATCTACCCTCTTGAGGTTCAATTCATATGTCATGAGGGGACCGCTGAGTTCGTCGACGGAGGTGGTCGCTAGGTTCCTGGACTCTTCTATTACCATGGCCTTAGTGTGCCAAATCGGTGTCAAGGACCTAAGGATTTTTCTCACAAGCTCGTACTCACTATAAATCTTCCCTAAACTTCTTAAATCGTTAGTGAGTACCATCAACCTAGCATACATATCAGATATAGTCTCGTCAGTTTTCATCTTAAATGCTTCATATTCAGAAACTAACATGTTAGCTTTGGTTTCACATACCTGAGACGTTCCTTCATAAATTACCTCCAATTTGTCCCACATTTTCTTGGCTGTGGAGCAAGAGGATACTCTGGAGAACTCGGTGGGATGTAGCGCACACTGCATAGCGTTGACATCGCTCCAATTCAAGGATGACCTTCTGACCTGCTCCCGAGTCCAAACATCCTCATCCTCAGGGAGCTCAAACGGACCTCGTCTTACAACCTTCCAAATCTCATAATCCTTCGCACGAAGGAAAACCTGCATTCTATTCTTCCAGTCAGCATAATTAGTTCCATCAAAGAAAGACAGTTTACTGGTGGAATGACCCTCAATACTTAGAGCACTAGCATCCATTTACTAAATCTCTCCGGGATGTTAAGCCCTTAAGGAGAGTTAGGCTCTAATACCACGTGATGTGAGAACGGATGAATTACAGATCTAGAGGGGGGATGAATAGATCAACGCCAAATTTTTGATTCTACAGCAGTTAATGAGAATGCGAAATTAAAAGAAACTACTATGAATAGAATCACTAAAAATAGTTTGAATTAACAATAAGGAAATCTGGTGTGGAATAGCTATCAATCACTGAAAACTCCAAAGACAATAGATCAGTCAACTCAATATAGTACATGGCAGAGGTTTGATTCGAAAATCTCCTCACGCAAGTTTCAGTTTTCCAGATAGATGTAATCTATCCTTCTGACTGAGCCATTTTTATATACCACTGAGTTACCGATCACAGATCAGATATAAGATGGAGAAATTTCAGAACAATTCAGGATAATATCAGATTATAATGAACTAGCACAAACAATTTCAGATAACAGTCAATCAACCAAAGTAGGTACTCGGCGAAGGTCATAAATGAATATATCAAAATAGTCAAGGATTTTTTGTATAGGATCCCAAGCATTCATCTAGACGCAGTAATGAACTGATATGCCATCACACACAAGATAGATCAATTTTTAAGGTGGTTCGATCTCAAGCTTGAGATCTACGTCCACCCCTTACTCAACTGAGTAAGGCTTCCCCTGCCAAACAGCTTGAACTCCGTTGATCCACAGCTTCGGGGATGAAATCCCTACAAATAGCTGAGCTTCACAACTTGCTTCCCGCTGAGCAACACAGCTTGCTGTCCAAAGATTGAATCCTCACCGCTGCCACACAACTTGACCCGTTGATACACAACTTATAGAAAATTCAGAAGGAAATTGAAATAGAATCAAAAAGAAACGATGACAGAAGAAAATTGTAGCTCTCACTGGAGCAATTTGACTCTGGATCTGATCCAGAAGTCAAGATAACCACTCTTCAGCTCAATCTCACTTCTCTCTCAGACTTTCTTCTTCAGACTTTCAGTGCTCTATTTTCTTTCTCACTCTCTGCAACGGGCTCTTTCTCTCTCAAATTCTCCTCAAACTCTTTTCTCTAACTCTTGCTCTTCTACTCTCTTATACCTCTGATTGCTCTCTTCTGATATGCTTGAGATCCTTGGATTCCTTTTATTTTAAGCTCTCAAAGTCCCTTTTTATAACCTGATGAGTGCGATCCTTGTGGTCCCCATGCGTTTCAGAATTGGGCGCGTGGAAAGCACATTCCCGCCCAATGATTTTATCCAAGAAGGCGCCGCTAGAGTCCACGTGTCTTATGCAGAAGATAAGTTGATCCACGTGGCAGAATATTTAGTTTAGTCTCCCGCCTTCAATCACGTGCCCTCAATTCATTCGCTTTCAAGTCCACGTGAGAGTCAGGAGTTCTATCTTTAATGTAACCCAGGTGTTCGAGCATGAGTCTGGGTTAGTCCTTGATGACTTGGTTTGTCTTGTCAAGACAAAAATAGAGATTATTAATAGTCTAATCATTATGAGGCTTATGAAGATAAGTATCTCAAGAATGAAGTCTCAAATGCTTCACAGGTTCAGACAAATCATATGTATAAATTCTTCATATGCATTAGTGCATAAACAAGATACATCGACCTGAGAAGGAGTGCAACAGCATGAGTTATAGAGATAAACCACAGCTGCACCGACTTGACTTTAGGCAGATGCAGGAGGTGCACTGACCTAATTTTACATCACATGCATAGGGTGCACTGACCTTAAGCATGATAACAACTATAGCACCGACCTTATGCTTCAAACGATGGCTATCTAGCATCGACCTACCTATGATATGCACCGACCTGATGAACCATCATCTAGCATATAATGCCTATCAACATCGACCTTAGTATAAGGTGCACTGACCTTATAGGTCAGACTACATATATGCATCGACCTATTTGTTCAATGCAGTGGGAGATGCATCGACCTTATAATGCAACACTTCTACATATGCACTGACCTTCTGTACTGAGATGAATATATGCACCGACCTGACTCTCTCAATGCATGAACATGCGTCAACCTTATAATGCAATGGTATGAGTATGCATCGGCCTGATAAAGAATAGAAACTCAATCTAATTTAAGAAAAACTACAAAATAATCATAGTGTTTCCATTATCAGAATTAAAGGTCAACAACACTGTTGCCAGCATCAAAACAGAATAACAAATCAAGAGAAGACACAACATTCTCCACGTTCTTGCTTGGTGCAAGGGAAGCCTCACTCGATTGAGTGAGGGGTTAATGTAGGTCTGTTGGGTGCATGCAGACTGAACCACCTAAAAATCATTGTGATGTGTGATTACTTTTGGTGTGATTGCTTCATTTCCATCGATCTGCATTTACTGAATTATATGTTTTAGGTTAAACCTTTTGATTGGTATATCAAAAGGGTGTTTCCACACACCTTGCGTGAGGAGGGTTTCTGGACCCAAACCTCCGCCTAGTACCAACTCATTTTGCTGATCTTCTGTGGTTGATGAGTTACGAAATGCCATTGGATTGAATCTAGCTTAGTTGTTGTTCAGCCTTGTTAAGTGTTCGACACTAGTTCTGCATGAACTAGTAATTGCTAAGTTGATTTTCGTTGCATTATTCTAGTCAGATATTTGTTGGTCTGAGTTCAACTTTTGTTCAGCACTGGCACACTGCCAGGTGTTTGATATTAGTTTCGTCTGAATAATTAACTGGTCATTTGCATTCTTGTTCGGTTCAGATCAGGTTTTTGCTATGAGCAGTTTGTGAAGGCCATCTGTTGATTGGCTTAACTTTGGTTTAAGCTTTGCAGTTTGCTTCTCTGTTGAGAAAAGTTTTCAGATCCCTTATCCTTTTACTTGTTCAGATCTGAACATTTCTGTGAGTAGTTCTTTATTTCCAGTAACCTACCAGTTCAGTGAGAAGATTTCTGAAATCTTAATTTCAGTCCACTTTGAATTAGCTAAGTTTTAATTGGGCATCAGTCTTGTAAAAGGATCTATTCACCCCCCCTCTAGATCCTACTGTGTAATGAACAAGTGGTATCAGAGCGGGTCTCTAATAAATCAGATTTAGCAAGCTGCAGAAAGGATCCTACTATCTTGGTGCATTTATTATTATTATTATCGATTATTACCCAAAATCATCTTCAATGGTTTCTCCACATGTATATGATGGTTTCAACTTCACCACCTGGTTAGGTAGTTTATGCAGATTCATTAACTCTAGTGATCTGAACCTATGGAATCTAATTCTCATGGCCCACATAATTTTCCAAAGGAGAAATCTAGATGGACTACAGGATCATAAATTGAAGAATGCTAATAATCTGAAAGCTCTGGATGTAATGAAAGCTTCCACTGATGTCAATATGTTTCCGGTTGTTTCTACCGGCATGTCTGCGAAGGAAATCTGGGATATCTTGATTGCTGACCATGAGAAGGAAGAGGAACAAAATGTATGATGGCTAATAGCAATCAGACCCATGAAGAAAGTACTTCAAGGGAAGATGATGAAGAGGTAAGCTCTCCCTTCGAAAATTTCTCTATTGAAGAATGGGAAGAAACTTATACTGAACTGTTTGAATTATATGATAAGTTTAGAAAGGAGAATAAATCCTTGAAAAAGAAACTGAATGTTGTTGTTTACACTGGTTCTAATAATGAAAGTTTAGAAGTTCTAAAAATTGAAAACAAGAAACTTAGAACAAAATTGGAAGATCTTGACACTGTCAATTCAGAACTAGATAAACTGAAATCTAAAAATGAAAATTTTAGAAAAAAGATTGAGAAAGCTGAAGATAAATTTAAAAATCTTGAAGAACAAGACAAATTGTATGTTGAAAATTTTGAAGTTGTTAAAGCAGTAAATGTAGAACTTCAGAAAATTATTGAAAAGTTTGAAACTGAAAACAGACAGGAAGTGTTGTCTCATGATCAGACCCTAATAAATGAACTGCTTCAAAATGACAAATTAAAAGAAGAAAATGAAAAATTGAAGCAACTGAATACTGCTATGTTAGAAAGACTGCTGGCTTTTGAAAAAGGAATATTTGTAATTGGTGATGACTCTAAAAAACTATCTGACATGGAAAAAGAAATTGGAGATTAGAAAATTGCCAATGAAATCGTGAAGAACATGATAACAGAATGTGAAGAGGAAATGCTCAGTTATGAGTTGCTAAATTCATCTTTAGAAGATCAGGTTTTAGACTTAAACAATTCTTTGTCTAAGTTTATGAAAGGGAAGAACAATTTGGGTAGACTTTTGGGAATCAAAATAAATTTCCAAAGAGAGGGACTAGGTTACAAACCAGGAAACAAAAAATCATTTGAAAATAAAATGTCTACTTACTTTGTTCGTAGTTTAGAACAACCCAGTACTTCATTTGGTTCTCCAAAACAATCTACTACTCATAAAACACAAAAAGAAAATAAAAATCATAAAGTGAAAGACAATCTGCCCCAGAAACAAAAAAAGACATTTAGAAGATCCAATGTGCAGGCCAAAAATTCTCAAGCAAGACACCATGCTCCAAAACCAAACAATCTTGATTGCTTCTACTGTGGTATGTATGGTCATGTTATGACAAATTGTTATTTGATGAAAAAGGATGAACAGAATGCCTGTAGAAATCATGCTGTCAAGAGACAGAAGATTGAGTGTTTTTACTGTGGAAAGTCATGACATTTTATGAAACATTGTTCTATTTTGAAAAATGATAAACTGAAGGCATGCACAAAGACCAAAGCCTTTAATTAGCCAAAATAGTCTCCAAATAAAAATTCTTATCTCAGTTATGATTGTAAACTGCCTGGCCACACAGTCAAGGACTATTGGCAAGTAAGAAGAAGAAAAAATTCTCCTAATAAAAATGGTAACATGCCTGTTTATTCACATAAATTCAATGCTAGTGCACATAGGAAAAATGTGAAGTTCTCAGCATGTTGTCATTACTTGGTCATTTTGGGCATACTATGTTTGATTATTTTATGATGAAATCTGATGATTTAAAAGCCCAAAAGTTATGGAGAGCACCCACTAAAGGTGCCACTAACCATGGAGTACCCAAGAACACTTGGGTACCTAAAAATCTAAAATGAGAATCTATTTTTATAGGAGCGCCTTGGAGGAAGATGGAAAATTTAAAAAGGGGGTTCAATAAATCAAGGCACCCGTGATTGGTAAAAACCCCAAATTTGTGCATTTACTATTTTAATTGATTGATTTATTAGGAATCCTTCTTGTTAAGTTGCATATCATGTCTAATCTGGTTAATTAGATTTCATATGCTTTACTGCATATAGCATCATGTTGAGAGAGAGTTTGAAATTTTTCTAAGTTCATTGCATACATTGAGTCTGTATTTGTTTATTGCCATAAACCAAGTTGAAAAATTTGTTTTCAAATTAGGATGAATTACATTTCTGGCATCATGTCATGACCACATGGTATATCAAATGGTGACATGTGGAAGGGCAGGTTAAGTCTGTCTGAAAACTATCACTACGCGTGAGATGATCTTAAGATCTAAGTTCTCCTCCTGGTACCATCGGTCAATCTTGCATTTAGGTTTTGCAGACTTTCATAAGTTCGTGATAGCATACTCCCTTGCATGGTCATCATTTAAAATTTGTTTTTTTCAGTGCATTTAGATAGGGGGAGTCAGTACACACATTAGTCTGCTCATATGCATAATGGCCCTTGAGAATAATTACATATCATTCGTGTCAGAAAATTCAAAAAGAATATTGGAAATTCACGCATACACTTAGGGGGAGAAACAGTTTGAAGTTTGAAGTTCTGCCTTATATTATTAGAATGCATTTGTGCTGATTCTAAATTGCAATAAATGAGAGTTTGTTTACAAAGAAGACTTTTTTTAAAAATCCATCTATCTGATACCTGTGCGTCGACGCATCGATGAAACTACGTCGACCTCACAGTTCAATTTCAATAGTTCTTCGTATTCTGTGAAGGGGCCTTGAGTCGACCCACTGATAAGACCAAGTCGACTTATCTGTTTGAGGTCATCTCTTTCACTTGTTCTAAGCTGATTTGTAATCTTTTGATGGTCATTTGTCCTCATCTTCTCAAACCAATATGGAATGCCTAATTGTTAGTTTATCACTCTCATTCCATGATTTGGTATCCCTAAAATTTCCATGAGCTCAAATGATCATGTGTCTGATTAATTCTATCTGCTTAATTTTTACATTGGCAGAGGGGGAGCACTTGTCTGAAAATGACTGTGAACATCCTTTCTGCTTGCTGCTCGGTTGACTATCCTTGAACTTCATTAATGTCAGGAGGATTCCAATCAGTGTACCAAAATCATAAATCTGAGTAAACTTTAATTAGGAATCTTCTATTATGAAGCCTTATGATTATCCAAAATAATCAGCTGGTTTAAAATTAATGAATTCAATGAGTTTAAAACATGAATGTCTTGAAAATGTTTGTATTCAGATTTAATAGACCTTAACCAGCTTTTACATGTTGTGTCCTGTAGGACTTTCTGAAATCTGATAGATTCATAGATCTTGGCAACCTTGGTGGAGATACTCAAATTGATATTATTTTTAAACATTGAGATAATCTAAAAAATTCCTAAGGGCAACAAATGTCAGAGCAATGACAATGGTCCACTGAGAAACTATGTCCTTTGACCTTTGAAGTTTAGTGGACTATGTCATGAGGTGCCACTATTAACTCTACATAAAATATTCATGAAAACTAAGGCAGAGCAATGGCAAGCTCACTGAGAAATACATCTCACTCATCAATGAAATGAGTTGAGTTATGTCATGAGGTGACATTACTACCTCTGTTCAGTTTGAAGCATGATAGTCAGTCATACTGAGTACCTAGGGATACTGGCGTCTAAACAACGTGTATCCTCAAGATACAAAGTATATGCTGGACTTAAACGCTCTTAAAAATTTGTTGAGCAAAAGAAAATCAGAATCTGGTAGCAAAAAAACAAAAGAAAAAGAAAACTGCTGAACCTAGGAATTTAATCAGAAACTCTGTGAATGTTTAACCTCAATACTTGTTTTAGTCACTCCCAAAGGAGTCAATGGTTTGAATGAATAAGATAAATAAGGTTAAACATGGTATTAATATGAAAAATTGGTTCATTTCTATTAAGCCTGAATGCAGAAATCTTTCAAAGAAATTTAATTGATAAACTTAGAAATCATTAAACTTGAACGAAGCAGTTAAATAAGGAATACATCACAGGAAGCTTTATGATAGAGGAGTCTGAAATTCAGTTATTTCTGATTTATGAAATTAGTATCATATTGAGAATTCTTTTGAATCATCATATTTGAAAATCTTTGCTTAAAATAGTCCTTGATCTCTTCTAAAATTCCTCACTGCTACTCTCAACTGTTTACCTTTCTTACCTGAGAAGTTGCTTCACCACTATAGTTTTGATGTGTCCTTTCTGGTTTAATATAAAAATTCTTATGCCATACAATGTTCTGAACCTTTGAACGTAACTTGTTACCTTCATCTCTTCTCTCTTTTTGCTGATGTCAAAGGGAGAGATAGTTTGATGAGTCATTAATTCTCTTACTCTATGTTGTGTATGTTATGTTTGGGGGAGATGATGAGATGATGAGTGTCTTTCTTGAATTTTAATAGTGTTTCAAAATTTGAGAACATTGTTCTCACAATGACTCATAGTGTTGCCATCATCAAAATGGGGGAGAACGTTGTCCCTGGTTATTTTGATGATGTCAAACACCGTGACTCATTTATGAGCCTTTTCTTGTTTTGATGATGTCACCTTTATATCTCTGAAATTGTTCAAAGAACATGTTGACATGATGTTTATCAAGTTCAGAAACAACTATTTCTGCAATCCAGTGTTCAGAAGTTCAGGCAAAATTCAGCTTAGGAGTTTCAAAAAAGTTAGAGGTAGCTCAATAGAAGCTCTTAAAAAGTCAGTAGACTTCTAGTTCATCAGAGTTGATGAAGACCCATGAAGACCCTCAAGCCTGCTACTCAAGATGATATGTGTGCCAAATCATGTTTTGATCAGGTCAACCAAAAAGTTATTCAAAGTAATATGGATATGCTGGAATCAAGTGCTCAAGAATGGGTTGAAGATTCCACATATAAGTTGAAAAATCAATAGAGTTCGAGAAAGAGTCGACATTCAGAGTCAACTCCAATCTGCCAAAGTTCTGTCTAGGCGATTGCGGCATAAGTGGAGGTGACGCCGTGTTGAAGATGGAGTCGACGCAGTAAAAAAAAATCTTCTGCAAGATGCTGTTCAAACTTAAGAAGGTGATATAGTGGAGTCGACGTAGTGTGAAGCAGAGTCGACGCACTAGCAAGAATTCAAGCCAACAACGAAGCAGAGTCGACACAACGATGATATGGAGTCGATGCAATCAACAAACTTCTGTTCAGAAATAAGAAGGTGTCAACCCTCAGAGTCGACCCCAGAGTTCATACGTTATGTCTGGGTGTCTTCAGCAATAGTGCGTCGACGCAATGAAGGTTATGCGTCGACGAAGCCATTTTACAAGTCTACCTTGTCCAGTGAAGCACATGAATCAACATATGATGACCACGTGGATTCTAACTCCAATAATTAGCATGATATCCAAGGACATGTGGCACCATCTCTACAAGGCTTCTGGAGAAGAATATTCTGGAGGGACACCTGGACCAATAGAATTTTAGATCTGAAGATAATTCCATCCAGAAAATTCCCATTTCTGCTCTGTATAACTATGCCCTCTTCCTTTGAAGAGGGTGGCTGCAAGGGCTGAAAATAGAAGTGCTACGCGAGCTATTGGTGTGTTCTTCCTTGAGAGATCTGAGAGAAAAGAAGTGGCAGAAGATCTGAAAGAGTCTGAGAGAAGAAGAAGAAGAAGAAAAGAGAGAGAGATCGAGAGCCTTTTCCAGAAATCTACAGACCAGTTTGTGAGAGGAGAAGTTATGAGTGCAGCCAGTTTAATTGAGGATCTATTCGAAGTTTGTCTTGTTGGATCAAATCCAAAAGCCATTGTGCTATGAGGAGCTACATTTTCATTATTTCATTTTGTTTCATGTTTTCTTTTTTTCCTTTTCTACATTGTAATTTCGCTACCCTGTTTTGGGGTCGGGGCAAGCTGTTAGTCAGCGTGAGGATTTGTTCCTTGGAGGATTGGTTCCTCGTTTGCTGCTCTAGGCAGTGTTGCTGATTTTGCTGGGTGCAAGATTGGTGGTGTGTACAGCAGGTTGCTATACACGGTTTCACTCTGAGATTTCAGAGTTGATAATGGGTAATCTTCAGGAGTTCTTTATCCAAGTTGGGTGGATACCACAACTTCTTGAACATCTACTTTTAGCTTTCAGTCTGGAAGAGGGAAAGCTGTTGCCTCTTGACCATCTTCACCATTTTACCAAATATATCTGGAAGCCCCATGATAGGGACAACTAGGTCGTGAATTTCTTCGGGGAATCTGCAATCGTCATCCCCTTTCACCGGCTGTTCATCAGCCGTATTAAATACTATGGGTTGGCCCTCAGGATTGGGCACCTCCAGAATCTTCAATAATTCGACTGTTTGACAGTCTATATTTGTAAGGGGCTTTGTGATCCCTAGAGGGACCTTCACATACCCCAACAAATCCTCGGGCTCTGGCATCTCCTGCTCGGGGTGCTCGAACCACCCCTTAAACTTCAGAAATGTGCGACAGCTCCTGTGGAGCCACATAGTCGGGCGGCGACGGAGGGAACCAGTCACTGTGTTCTGCTATCTTCTTCCCTTTGCTGTAAGCTTGCTAGGGGATCTGCTTCGACTTCTCCATATAGAGTGATGCATCCAACAGATGGCATTCAAACACCTCAAAGGGGTGTAAGTCGGCAAATATTCTTTCTTCTTTTCCATCCCAGGAGTGTTTGATGCATTAGTGCAAAGTGGAAGACACTACCCAGTTTTGATGCAGGCAAGGTCGGCCCAGCAATGCTTTGTATGAAGTATCGGAGTTGATGACGTGGAACTACACCTTGGTGGTGAAGTCTCCCAACGATAGCTCGATCTTCACCATGCACATTGGGATTTCAAACTTCTGGTTGAACCCAACTATCTTCATGTCCCTGACCTCGATCAGATGCGCATTAAAATTATACTTCTGATAGACCTGATAGGAGAGTATGTTTATTGCTGCCCCTGGGTCAATCAGGATCATGTTTATAGTCTGGCCATTCAACTGTCCCCTCATATACAAGTGTCTATTGTGGCTAGCCGAAGGCAGGAGCATATCTTCTTTGGTGAAGGTAATGGCTATCCCCGAATGCATCTCGGCGAAGCAGCTCTCATAGTATGCTGGGGTTTGCAAAACTGCAATGATAGCTTGCCTAGTTTCTTCATGTAGGGAGAGTATCTCCCAGACGCTAAATCTTGCCAGGATTCTTTTCAATTGTCTCATTATCCTGTTGCCGGCTCTGACATTAGCCAACCTGGCTTCTTCAGCTTTGCTGTGCTTGCCATGCTTTGGTGTCGGAGGAGTCGGTGGAGAAGATAGCTTGTCTTCTTCTTTGGGAGTTGCCCGGCCCCAATATTCTTGGTCGGCTGGTTCTTTTATCTAGATAGGCTTAGCCATAAAAAGAGTGCCATCACTATCTTTGTTTTCCGGGGTTGGCACTTCGGAGATCAAGGCAGAAGTGTTTTTGGCTTTTGATTCGGCCTGTTGGCTCGACTGTTTGCCCTTCTGCGCAAGTAGGAATTTGGCGAATGAGGGAACCACTTCGCCAGTTGTATCTTTAGGGTAGAAGCCCCATGGAGGCAGGACTCTTGCTCCCTTGACTTCAGGTTGGGGGACGTGGTACGGCCATTCACCCCTGAATAAGATATTATGATTGGCTGGGGGCAAACATCCCCATCTCTTCCCAGATCTTGTGGCAAGCCGGGAAGTAGAAGCTTCGGCCTGATTTGCTTCGGTTGGCGCGAAACATATTTCTTCATCCTCCTCTTCGGAGTTTTAGGCTATGTTGAACAAAGTCGACAAAGTATTGCAGGACATGATGCTGCATTTTCTTTTATTCTTTGCCTTCTTTTTCTTTTTCTTCTCCTTCACCGCTGGCAGCTGTTCTTGGGAAGGTTGATCCCATATTCCTAGTTCTTCTCTTTCGGCTTCTTTGGCCAACCCCAGGGATTCAAAATGTTCCCAAGGGACATATTCCTTCAACTGCACCGGCTGGATCTCAGGTTGTTCGTATTCCTCCAACCCATCGATGATCGCCTGCAATCGTGTGACTGCCGAGTTGGCTTGTATATGCATTCGTAGCGGGAGCTACTGCTTCTTGTTATTGGTTGGCCTTCGGAGGACCAGTCGAGGAGAAGTTTCGTACCATACCGGGGTTACAACCGGTGGTGGTAGCTGAGATGTGACACCATGAATTCTGACTCCCGGGGTAGGGCGAGATGCCGACTTTCTTCTTATCTTCTTCGGCACCATCTGCCAACTTCCCTGGTCCTTCACTGGGGCCAGGATGAATTCCTTGTAGGTGTGCTGGGTACAAGATTCTACCACCTCTTCAGGCAATTGTTGATATAAAGATATCATATTGGTCGTGGCCCCCATCACAAGCATCTTGTAAGTACGGGGTGGGTCCACCTTGTGGTCGCCCATCTGGAGCTCTCCCTTCTTGATCATGCCTTCAATGATGTCTTTGAACACATAGCAATCTTCGATGGTGTGCCCGAGCATTTGATGATATGGGCTGTATCGAGGATCATCCTTCCTATTGGCATCGTCGGGTCTCTTCGGCTTCGGGAGAGTAATTTTGTTGTATTTGGTGGCCCATTCAAAGAGGACCCGAGTCTTCTCCTTTGGGAAAGAGTTAAGTCTCTTCATTTTGGATCGCAAGGAGGTGCTTTCTTGTTGTTCAGCTAGCTTGGCAGGAGGGGTGTTGGCGACTCCTTTATCCTTGTTCTTCTGCTGCTCGAAGTCCTTGAAGTCAATTGTGTTGACTTCTTTGGGCGCGGGCCGCTTATCAGCCGACTTTACCTTCTGGCTTGGGGCAGCCGGGGTGGAAGAATATCTGGAGAGGAAAGCCTCGATTTCCGCCACCACATTGTTCAGTCGGTCGAATGACCTGATTTCCATCTCGATCATCCTCTCGAGGACTTCCCGCTTCAGGTTTTGTTTACAGATTTGGACTACATCTTCTTGGTGTGGCGGGCGCTTGCACCTCATGCTAAGGTTCTGTAATCTCTTGATGTATTCCTGAGCAGTTTCATCTTTCTTATGCCTGGTTGCATAGAGTTCGGCCACGGTGACCTCCCTTTCGGTGACGTGGAATCGCTCCCGAAACTTCCTTTGCATATCCGGCCAGTCAACGATGGACCCTGTCGATAGGTTTGAGTACCATTCGAAGGTGAGCCTAGTGAGTGAGGACCCAAATAACTTTAGCAGGTACGATTCATCGGTTGCTAGATCGCCCATCACATTGATGTAATAGGCTATGTGTTCCTTCGACGAACCATGGCCATTGAACTTGTCGAACTTCGGTGGCTTGTTGACGGCGAGAGGCAATCTTTTGGCCGCATGATGGACGGGGTGGGGCACCTTTTACACATCAAAAGGAGCATGTTCATAACTACCCCGATCTGCCAGCTTCACCTCGATCATTTGCTTGATCATCATCTTGTTCGCCATTGTCGGATCTACTGGTTCTGGGTAGAAATGTGCTGGCTGGCTTTGTGGCATTGCCAATACCATTGCCTGAGGTACCGTGGCGGTGCCATGGTGTTGGGGAGCCAGAGGCGATATTGGAGACGTGCCCCCAGTATAGTGGAGTGCCGGCTGTGAAGCCATTTAGGATGAGCCCTTGAATTAATCAGCACCTCTCCGGGATGCTTTCGGAGGGGCTTCGACCTACTTTGAGGCAGAAGCATGTGTGGTCAATTCGCTTACTTGCCTCTTTAGAGATTCAATCTCCTTCCGATATGCTTGAAGCAGCATCATCATTGTCGGAACGGGGGTGGATGGGCTAGGAGCTTGGCCTCCCCCTTCCATTGGAGCATCTAGAGAAGGTGCTAGCCTGTCTCCTTCATCTTTAATGGTGATCATGTTCGCCGCCATGGTGATCGCATCTGAGCTCGTTTCGCCGGTGAGGGCTTGTATTGCTTCATCTGCGGCTCTCCCTCTCCTAGTGACAGGACCCGGCCTTTCAGTGAGCCAGGTCACTTCTTCATGATCTTCGGGGAGGGCCCCATATTGACTGGCCACTCTGGCCATATTGCAGGTGTAAATCTACAGCTTCTTGTTTCTTCGGGTCACTTTCCTGGTTGACTATCTAGGGAAAGTTAACATGTCAAACACCGAGATTCTCGGCATGACTTCTTCACCGAGGGGTGGCCCATAGCATCCTGACTCCGCATCTTCAATGTCTTCTGGGTTGACTTGTTACCCTTGATTTCTTTCCATATCATTTGCAGCTTCCAGAAGCCACTGTGTACCTAAGAGGGTGTTTCCGAGGCCGCGGAGGTATGCTCATACGGCCCGAGTGATATCATCTTGCCCATTGGTGGGGCAGAGCAATGGTGATGGCATTCTAGCTTGTGCCGGCGGTTTGTGGGCGAAGCGCCTTCTTTAGAACATCTCGCCATATCTTCCCTCATTCGAGTAAATGTTCACCTGCCGACCGTAGGCTCAGAAGGTTGGTCTTCGAGACACTCGAGCTGGTGCCTTAGTCTTCTCTTCTTCCTCCTTTTCTTCTCTCTCGGACCTGTCAATCTTGACGGGCTCCGGTTGGATTGGGGCTGGGGCCCGCCGCTTGGGCATCCACACTTGTTTGAATTTGGTCAGCTTCGAGGGCCAGCCCTCCCTTCGGCCTGGACCTAGTGTGCGCCGCTCGTTCTTGGGCCAGTGCTTGAAATTGGTTATGCACCGGCACAATTGGTATCACCCTGTCGGGGAGAATGGTAGCCTGGCAACCATTTAGGTACACTCGGACTCCTCCGATCATAACGAATTTGCCCGAGACAGAGAGCCGGCCTTGCAGTGTACCGGCATTCCTCCTGGCTGCCCGCCTGGCAGTTGGAGTGCACTTCCTTTTGGTGTCTACATGATGGACGTAGCAGCCCACCACTTTCGCTTCCTCTTCGGTTGTCACCTTTGAAGTGGCGACGGGTTCAATCTCCTGGATCTCCAAGAGGTCCATGAACATGACCCCAAGGAAGTTGGGGAACCCAACTACTAGGGGGAAACCGCTGAACTGGGTTGGCATAGCTAGGTAGCCATGCTCCGCATGGCTCGCAATGGCCAAAGGACCGAACGTGACGGCCATTGGTTTCTTCAAAGTTTGTCCCCCCTGCAATTTAAAATTGAGGATGTTAGAATCTTGGGAAAAGGCCATTGGGGCCCTAATCCTGGCGAAAAGATGAGAGGAGGTTCAGTCCCACCGGGCTTGCCAACGTGTTGGACGCACCCCATTTCTTATATATCATATTATATATCGTTATATCATTTATCAGTTTATTAAGTGCGAGGGCGTGCCAATCACCTAAGTGACAATGTGTTTAGGCTTCAAGACTGGAGTGGTCCGAAGCCTGGGGTGCGCTTCGTCTGACTAACCAGACGATTGTGGGTATCGGGTCGGGACTGAAACTTGCCGCGCCATAAAGGTCACAACGTTAATTACATCTCTTTGGAGAGGGGAAAATCTTTGATTAATCGCCAAGATAAGGGGCCAAATGGCCTAAAGATCAATTTTCATTAATGAGTGAAAGTTGGGTTGAAATTATTAAAATCCCCTACGTCAGGGTGTAAGATGGTATTCGAAATCATGTCGGTCATATATTGACCATTTCATATTCGGACAGGAGTCTGGGTTGAGGATATCCCAAGTATACATATAATACCAGGACAAATGTATGCTAGGGTACGGCAAGTTTGATATATGAAAGATGAAACAACTTCGGTTAAATCCCAGTCAAGATAGTTAAAAATCAGTGGGTTGTTGACCCGGTACAAGGTCAGGCTTTGATGATTGAAGAGGCGTGATCTCGCGCTGGTCCTGAGCTGGGGTGATGATCACCGTACAGTGAACTACAAGGAAGGGAAACGGATCAAGGGGCCCAGGGACGGTTCTTTGGGGTAAACCTTCCGATGCCTAAGTCAGTAGAGCAATAGTGGAAGCTATGAAGGGAGGAGGAAAGAAAGGCACGAGATCCCTCTATACCAAGGTGGTGAAGTGGTTCCTGCTCAGGGAGTTTTAGACGTGTGTTGGCCTTACCTTTCGCTGGAGGGAGTCCCAGGTTTAAATAGTGCACCGACCTCATGAGTCTCGTAAGCTGGGGAGTTTCAGGTGGGAGTTACGTCCTCAACGTGGGCTTTTTACGTCCTCATCGTGGGATCTTTATAGCCTTGAGGGGTCGTGGGTCCCTTATCCTTGTGAACTCTTGCTCGTAAAGGGCTCTCAACGGCAGTGTGGATAAGTAATTGTCGGTCAACCCAAGCATGAAGAGTGCCAACCCTATCCGGGCGATACGCATAGCTCGGATGAGGATCGGTCGGAGTGGGCGCTGAGCGCTAGCCTTTATCCCGGTGAGGGGATAGATCGGGCGTGGGTCTTCCTCCGACCTGACCGACGCTCGGGCCTTTCGAGCCTAAGGGCTGTCAAGGAAGGGTTTGATCTCGAGTGATCTTATTGGGCTTTTAGGCTAAGTGAGCCCTGCGGGGCTGTCACTTAGATGAGCTGGACCTCGTTTGGTCCTGATGGACCTAGTTCGGCTGCTCTTAAATGGGCTACAGAAATCTCCCTCTCCACTTGTCCCCCTCCTACTCCCGAGCTTTGGTAGGCTCGGAAGAGTAGCCGTTAGGGTTTTGGACCAACGTGGCTCGGGTGGGTGGAGATCTGGCGGTGTTAAGAAGCCATGTGTCGTGGTCACCTGGGCCCGTAATAATGATGATCCTGAGGGATTTGAACTAAAGGGGCCCCCTTTTCTCAGAGGTCGAAACGGCGCGCCGCCTTCCGCGTGGGAATATAGGCGTTGTGCGCTTATCGTCGCTCTAGACTCCCTCCGTTTTTAGGGTTTGGCTCTCCTTCGTGCTTGCTTTTAGGGCTCTTTGATGCGTCGTGAGGACACGATGGAAGAGCAGAGGCTTTCAACGGTGTTCGCAGAGTTGTCGGAGATAATCACGGAGGCAGTCTGATAGCTTCCTCTTCCTCCGGAGTCTTCGAGGTCCCGATAGCATCTTTCCTCAAGTTCCTCTCCGGATTCCATGGCGGATTAGCATCCGGAGGTCGAAGAGTGGGAGGGCGAGCCTGGGGCCAGGGCGATGGCTCCAAACTACAGTGAACTAGGGGAGGCGGAGGTGAAACGGCTGGAGCACCAGTTTCGTTTGCCCCATAAGTTTTACTTTGACGTGGCTGCCCCGTACGAGATGAGCTTGGACTCTCGTACGGGCCACATCTGCACCTTCCTTCTCTCGTGGAAGGGTGGGTTCTACCTTCCCTTAGAGCCCTTTGTTCTTAAGCTTCTCAATTTCTTTCGGTTGGCGGCCGTACAGTTGGTAGCCAACTCTTATCTTCTTCTTTCCGCCTTTCGCATCCTCTACTGTCAATGCGGGGTTCCTCCTTTCCTGGACCTCTTTCACTATTTTTTCGAGTTGAAGGCTCATCCCTCGGCCGGGAAGGGCTTCTATTTCATCCAGGCGAGGCGGAATAGGAGTTGTCTCCTTGGCCGCGAAGGATTCTTCGCACAAGGGGTGGAAAACTCAGTTCTTATGGGTGGGGATTTTCTCGGTGGAGGAGACTTGGAGGTGTCCCATAATCCCCAATTTCCATTCGAACATTCCTCCAAGGTAGGATGAGTTTCCTCCGGACGTGGAGGAGTATGCGGCCATCTTGTTGGAGCATCGCCAGTCTACGGAGGAGCTGGTGACTCCAGAGAACATCGAGCGATGTCTTCTCCATCGGTTAAAGTCGACAGGTACGGACATCATGAGCTAGCCTTCTTGTTGGGCGATGAGGCCTTCGCTTCTTCTCTTGATTATACCTTCCTTTGCGCAGACGCCAGGCGGCCGGCTTTGGAGGAGACCGCAGAGGTGATCGATCTCTGCGATGACTCGGCTGCCGATGAGTCGGCTGCTCCCACGGGTCGCTCCCGAGCCCGAGATAGGGGCAAGGGGATGGCCCGGGAGGGGTCTTCCAGGTCACGGGGGTCCAAGCGCAAGGATCCTGTGGAGGGCATGATCCAGGACGCTGTGAGGGCCAGGAAGTGGGCCAAGAAGGCCGGGGCTGTCCCCGCAGTCGAAGGTGACCCTGCTTCGGCTCACCCCTCCGCCGAGCATGATGGGGCCGACCCTACTGGGTGAGCTCTCCCACCCGTCGAGCAAGAGGGGGCCGAGGAGGTTGGGGCTGCTCCTGCAGTCGGCGATGATGCTGGCTTGGCTCCCCCCTCGGCCGGAGCCGAGGGGGCCGAGGCCGCTTCTGCGATTGGCAGCGGTGCTGGCCTGGCTCTCCCCTCGGCAGGAGCTGAGGGGGCCGTGGATGTGGCAGGCGATGCTGGGACCACGGCTGAGATTGGGGCATCGATTGAGGCGGGCGATGCTCCAGGTGGCGGTGCTGGTGCCGAGCCGGTCAAGGCTGGGGGGTCGCAAGAAAAGGCAACGCAGCCCCAACGGACCGAGGCACGAGGGGCGAATGAAGCCGCAGCTCGATCTGGGCCGACTGGCAGGATGCCGATCGAAGTGGGGGTCTCTATTCCGACAGCTTTGGAGAGGCTCGGCATCTTGGGCCCTCTGTACCATGTATGTTGCGATATAGCCACGAAGGTGAAGGGGGGAGACAGGCAGCACTCCCCGTCCGCGGCCCTCATGATGGTTATGGAGGGCGGCTTGATCCTGGCCCAGATGGGGGCCACTCTGGCAGAACCTTATGCCCGGTCAGAGTCAGAGCTAGCGAACCATGCCAGGACCCTTGGTGGATCTGACAGGAAGATGGCTCGGCTCACCAAGGAGCATGATGGGCTTCGGCGGGAGCTTTCCTCGGTTAGGGAGCTGGCGTGGGTGAGCCAGGTGGAGGCCCGGGCACTGACCGAGTAGCTAGCTAAGGCCCGCGAATCACTCGAGAGGAAAAGCAGGCTTCTTGAAGAGGAGCGCATTGCTCGCATCGAGCTAGATGGCCGGTGGGAGGCCGAGAATGCCGAGCTGGTGGACCAAGCGGAGGAAGCCGAGCACCTTCGGCGGGAGGCTGATCGGGCCGAGGCGGAGAAGCAGGCAGTGGAGGCCGAGAAGCAGAAGGCTGAGGCCGAGCGGAGGTTAGCCGAGGCGGAGTGGGAGAAGGCCGAGCTCGCTGGTAGGGTGGGATCGGCCGGGGCAGAGGTGCTTGAGCAGTACAAATGCTCGGAGGCCTACCGGGTCGACCTTAAGGAGGCTGCCCTCCCCTACTACGAGTTAGTAGTTCGCCGAGGCATCCGGAAGGGGTTCAAGCAAGGCTACGATCGGGCCGTCTCTTATGTCGAGGAGCAGGCATCCGAGATAATTGATTTCCCATCCGGGCAATTCTATGACTCGGACTTGTCATCCTTCGGTTCCTCTGGTTCAGCATCGGAGGAGGAAGATCAGGGGGGCTCTTCGTCCGAGGGGTCGCCAACTCCGGATGCCTTCGGAGGGTGCGCAACCAAGGCAATTCCCATGCCGATGGGGTCAGTGCCAGGGTCGGCCGTCACCGAGGGTGCCGGGGGTAGACCGTCTGAGCCTTCCACTTCCGAGCTTCAGGGTGGGCCAGAGGCCTAATGTATCTGCTTTGCTTTCTCTTCTTGTATGTCTTTCCTTGTTCGAAGGAAAACATTCCTTGTTATGTAAGAAAAAACGTAAGGCAGTAGCATTATGATGAAGACTTAACCTTTTTGTATCGCCATTGCCGTGTTTTGTTCAGCGTATCTGCAGTAGTTGGAAAGTGCCGATACTTTCGGCGTGGATCTCGCATGATGGTTGGGTGAGCGTCTGACAGGGTGTCTTTCCGTTCTCTCATGCTTTGAATGTTTGGCCGCTTTGTGTGTCCCGCTGGGGTGGAAACGAGGAGTTTGAGGTGACCATTCGTAGGGAGAGGTCCCTTTGGGGTGTTTTTGAGGGGAGAATCATTTAAGGTAAATAGCCTCCCTTCGCCTATAAAAGGTCTGAAGGGCGTCCCTTCCTCTCCACCGCTTAGGGTTTTCCCCGATAGTCTTTCCTCATTCTTTCTTCACTGATGGGGACATCAGAGCAAGAGAATTAATATTTTATTTTACATTTGTGTCCTTTCGTTTATTTTTATATCCTTGGGAAAGTATATGTGCAATTGTAAGGCTTTATAAGCCAATGTGTCATTCCCTTGGATTGTTTGGGTTTTTATGCAAATGTCAGTAGGTCCAGCAAGGGGGCCCTCACTCCTTCCCCATTGGTCCACATAAGCCATATGGGTCCATGTGGGGCTGGTCAAAGTCCTAGGTGACATCTAGAAGGTCAATTGGACACATGGGAGACAAGTGGTTAAAAAATTCAAAGATGCCACCTACCTTACCAACCTAGGCAAGGGGGCGTCCCTCATTGTTGGTCCAATTTTAATTATTGAAAAAAATAGTATTAGAACTAATTAGTTCTATACCTTGTATACCCCTCCCAAACCCTAGATCTGAGGGCATAAGTGGTCATTTTCCATTTATTATATAAGGCATGTATTTTCCATTTGTGTGAATTAATGAAAGAAGAAAAGTTTGTGTATGCCAAGAGCAACGTGCGCCCCCTACGCTCTCCCTCTGGTTCCCTCCTCCTCCTTCAGCATTTCAGGGTGTAAACCCCTTCTATCTTAGCCCCTCTACCTCTGATTTCTATCTCTGCTGCCGCCGCCTCCGTTCGTGCCGCCATTCAGCCACCGCGAGCATCCTTCGGAAGTGCTATCCAAGTTCTATTTTGCTGTGCGAAGGCTCACTACGGGAATTTTAGCTCCCAACTCTGACATTATCTGGAGCTGAGATTTTCAGTGTTGGTTCCCCACTTGATCCCCAACCTCCATAAAAATAATCCTGTAATTTCCACTTCACTTTATATTTTTCCATTTCCGTGTATTTCCAGACCACCAGATCTGCCAGTTCTCAGTCCAGTTTCATGGCAGCCCTGAGTTTCACCCTTTTGTTCCCATTCTTGATTTTTTTTTGAATCCCCAAATTTATTGGAGGTTTTGTCCACCACCCCCACCATTCACAAATTTTCTTGTGAATTTAGAATCTCGTTCATATTTTCTAAAAATTCACTTCAGATCCCAAGTTCTGTTTTGTCTCTGCTGTCCAGATCCGACCACCCGGTACTAGCACATACTTTTTCCTAGTCAAATCTCCACCAAACCTTTCATAAAATATATCCTAGTTTTCCCCTCTTCGCCCTCTACCACTTTCATGAAGAGCTCAACAGTAGAATCGGAGGTCTAGAATGTGGTCAATGCCAACTCTCAGGAAAAAGTACTTCTGTCCTGGGATTTCGAGTCCTGTCAACCAGCAGCTTGGAAATTCGGTTAAGGCCAGATCTGGGATAGCCAATTTTTTCTCTCTAGCCCTAGATCGAAGCATTTTGAAATAGCTTTCCAACGATACCTCTTGTACATCGATCCGATGTTGGTGCTGCTCACAGCATCTATTTTTGTCGGGACGCGCGGGTCTGAAACAAAATTCAGATCCGTGGACAACAAGTTCCACACAAGGAGATCGGAGCCGATTCGCCTCCCACGAGGCGAACCAGCATGCCGCCTTCTTAGGGAGCACCCCTCCTGATGTCCCCGTCACAACTGTGCCGCTCCGAGCCCACACAGCCCCACTGACCAGCACGTGGGTCCTACGATCGTGAGTACGTGTGCCGTCGAAGCTACATAAGAAGCTGCCCGTCAACCCGAACCCGCTACTCCCGGGTCCCGCTGTGTCACCCTTTACCTCCCTGCGTGGAGTGGGCATTCATAATCATTGCTATAATTTATTTAATTATTGTTTCGGGAGTACGAGATTGGCCGGGGTCGTCTTCCCCACGTCAGGCGCGTGGAGGTATCGTATTCGCTCCTTTACTCGGCATTTGCTATTCTTGTATATGCTTTTATATGCCGCTGCTAGAGAGCATGTGTTAGGGCCATTAGCTCGATATATTTATTTCACCGCTACTGCGAGAGAGAGCGAGACCATCCCGTGACCCGATCCGGGCACGAATTTGTGAGTTGACCACCCTAGCTCACTGCCGATTTCTCAACCGTGCACGTCCGTACACTTCCCTCATTAGGGGCGATCGCGAGCTTGCTTAGAGTCCATGGGTCGCATATCCAGTTGGAGTCGAGTTGCGTGTCCGTCCCGCATCAGTTTGGTATCAGAGCGAGTTTGAGTCAAGGGTGTTTAAAACAAAAAAAAGGGTGTCATTTACATCTTGTCATCGTCTAAGTCGGTCTAGGTTGCATTTCATCCCAATAACCCGATATATAAAAAGGTGTTGTCTGAACGTTAGGCTACGCCTATCGGGAAGGCCGCACACTTGCGCGAGTGATCTTCGGATCGATTAACTCCGCCACGTATCGGGTCTTGGTTTAAGTCTAGGCGCATCATCCTTGCATTAGTCCGTGTCTCCTAGTCCTTGTGTCGTTGCATGCCCACTCGGCGAGGTACCCAATACCATGGCCCTACACCTATGGCCAACCCGCGAGATACCATCTCGAGAGACCTTCACGCCATGCACGAGATGATCATGGCCCTCGTAGCCCGGATGGGCCAATCCGAGGCCGCCTTTAAGAGCTTCTCGGACCGCATAGATGCCCGGTTTAATGACATGGAGGAACGAATGGAGTCATCCGACAGATCCGTCCAAGGTCTGGTCGGACGGTTGGATAGGATGTCACACGGAGACCCTCCTAGGGTGGCCCAAGGCCCACCCTCACCTGCTCAGGCGGCTGCCCAAGGCCAAGCCATTCCCCTAGCCCAGGCCCAGCCTACCCATGGGGTCCAGGACCCGCCCGCACATGCTCTTCCACCCACCCCTCCTCGGGTCCCCGAACTATCGCGTCGTGACCTTGGTCTCGAGGACTATGGGTCTGACAATGCCTACGAGGGGTATGGTCAACGTCGTCGTGGCCTTCAGCCACAGAGAGATGAGGAGGACGATAGGGTCCTTAAGACCGTGTGAGCAGACCCTCCCATTTTTTACGGGTCTTCGGATCCGAAAGTCTATTTAGATTGGGAGCTTAGCATGGACCGATACTTCGATTGGTATTCCCTACGACAGATGGAGATTGCTTTGAGAGTCTAGATGTTATGGAGAGCCATCCATTCTGACTCTCTGTGGGCAGTCTTTTTCAGAGCAAAGTATATCCAAGGTACTCATATTTCTGCTGTTCAATTCAAGAACATGAAGGGCATTTCTCGGAATTCTTGGCTATATGCTAAAGATCTTATTGCAAAGCACAAGCGAATTATTCTGGGGGATGGAATCAACACAAACTTTTGGCATGATATCTGGATTGGAAATCATACTATTGCTTCTTATGTTCCTGCTGATCTGATTCTTAACAGTAAGCTGACAGTCAAAGAATTCCACCATCAGCCCAACAATGACATAAGAATATTACTCAACAATTTTCTCCCATCTGCCAGTCTTTCTGCTATCCAGAACACCATTCTCTCACAGGACAGAGATCTTGAAATCTGGAGTTTGTCATCCACAGGTGCCTGTTCTGTTTCCTCTGTATGCAAGAATGCTTTTTCTGCCCACAATCAGCAGTGTACCTCGAAATGGATTAACCTCTGGTTCAGCTGGTTGCCCTCAAAAATTTCCATCCATTTATGGAAAATTATTCATCATTGTATCCCAACTGATGATAGAATAAACTCCATTGGTATTCCTATCTGCTCTAAATGTCATTGTTGTAGCAGTCCAGCTGAGGAAACTATCAATCACCTGTTTATATCTAGTGATATTGCATCCTTCGTCTGGTCAGCCCTCCAATCCAAAGGCCTGCAGATCCATGGCCAAACTGTCAAAGCTATCATCCTTAACACAAGTCTACCGCTTAGTCGACAATCCAAGCTAGACTGCTTCACTATTGCTATTATTGGATATGCACTGTGGGAAATATGGACATCAAGGAACATGACTAAACATGAAGGGAAAAGAGCCTCGAAATATGCTATTCTGTACAGAATTATTGCCCAAGCAACGGAGGTAATTGCCTTGTCAGGACTCAAGGAAAACTCATACAATAACAGGATTATTTTGGTAGATATGGACATCAAAGTTGCTGCTAAAGATAGTCCACGCCCAAAGCCCATAAAGTGGTTACATCCTCCTTGGCCTTTCATCAAATTAAATACTGATGGTGCTTGCAAATCAGATGGCTTATCAGGTGGTGGTGGTGTTATTCGAAACTCTGATGGAAAGGTTCTTCTTGCTTACTCTCATTATTATGGCAACTCTAATAGCCTTATAGCAGAAGCAAGGGCACTTCATGAAGGTCTGCAATACCTCCACACATTCGATGCTCAACATGTCATCATTGAGTGTGACTCCAAGATTTTAGTTCAAGCAATCCAACAGAAAATTCCTTGCCCATGGATTATTCTACCTTACATTAGAGATATATGGCGTATGCTCCCTTCAGCGGATTGTTTCTCACATGTCTTCAGAGAAGCCAACACAGTGGCCGATTCTCTTGCATCTTTAGCATGTAGCACCAAATGTAATTCTTTTTTTGATTATCAGGAGCTTCCTTCTAATGTTAAAGGTGCAGCTCGTTTGGACAAGCTAGGAATTCCTAGCATCCGACTGATGTAATGTTATTCATTCTTTCATTATAATAAAATTTACCTCTTAGGTGTGGATGGTGGAGTAGCCACTCCCGATCAGGGGTGTACTCCCACATTCAAACCTAGGCAGGGGTTTCTATAAAAAAAAAAACTTCGATTGGTATGATATGTCGGAGGGTCGAAGGATCCGATTTGCTACCATGAAGCTCATGGGATAGAAGAATGTAGAGAGCCTATTATTTCAGCGGCTAGAGCCCCCGATTGATACATGGGGTGAAATGAAGATTAAGCTTCGGCAAAAGTACCTTCCTCCCACATACCGTCAGTGACTCATCGATAGGTGGCAGAGTCTTAGTCAGGGAGACCGGTCCGTCTCCGAATACATCGCTGAATTTGATGAGTACTTTCTGCGATGTGGTGTCACGGAGGAGAGCACCATGCCCGTTTCCCGCTTTCGACGTGGTTTGCGGCCACACTATCAGTATGAGCTTGTCTGCCGCAATGCCAAAATGTTAGAAGAGGCATATCAGGTTGCTCTCGAGTTGGAGCAATTTGAGGGAGAGTTTGAGCCTAGCCATCACTCTTTAGGCCCACCTCAGCGGGTCCCCATGGCTCGATCTCAGGAGCCCACCCGTCAGGAGCATTTCGCTCCGCGACCTCTCCCTCCCCCACCCGGGATCTACCTCCATCCCAACCCCCGGCACCCATTGCCCGCCCTCAGGCACCGACACCCCCACCCCTATTGCCCACGGCACCTACACCTCCTCCGCTGTTGCCTACACCCCCTACCCGTCGGGAGGATAAGGGTAAGGGCCCTCTTATCGGAGAGACCAGTAGGTCACGGGTGCAGTGTTTCCACTGTCATGGGTTTGGCCATATCGCCAACCAATGTCCCACTCGTGCCATAGTAGCCCTAGGGGTTGGAGAATCTTCGCCTTCTAGGCTTGTGACTATCCACTACGAGGTCGACCCGGAACTCGCCGATGAGTACGAAGGTCTAGAGGAGCCTACCGATGTTCAGGATGCAGTCACTTAGTGGGGTTGATGTCACCACCACCTTAAGTCTAGGGTCATGCATGAATCAGTATTGTTTCTTCTTTGTGTGGTTTGTTTGTGTGGTTTGTTATGAGTGGCTTGTTTGTATGGTTTGTGATTTGTTAGGAGTCTGCATGTGTCTTATGCAAGCTCGTCGATGTTAGTCCCCTATGAGTGAGAGGCGAGTGGACTCACTGGAGGAGTATGGGATCAGCTCGACATCCATGCCACGGATCTAGTCACCTACAGGGACCCAGCAGTGATTCCTAGTGAGTCTTCGAGCCGCCTCCTCCCCTTTGAGAGTGACCCCACCCGGAGTGTCCACCTCTGGCCTCGTTCCCATAGCAGCATGTGCATATCGAGTATATACGGAATGAGTATGTGACGATCACTTGGAGTGGAGCGTACCCACGCTACTTGGCACGGTGACAGATCCACCGGAGCGGCTCGAGCAGCCGTACCCCTTACTCGACGGGGTCGAGTTCTTCCCACCCGGGGAGAATTGATGGGGACATCAGAGCAAGAGAATTGACATTTTATTTTATATTTATGTCCTTTCGTTTATTTTTATAGCCTTGGGAAAGTATATGTGCAATTGTTAGGCTTTATAAGCCAATGTGTCATTCCCTTGGATTGTTTGGGTTTTTATGCAAATGTCAGTAGGTCCAGCAAGGGGGCCCTCACTCCTTCCCCATTGGTCCACATAAGCCATATGGGTCCATGTGGGGCTAGTCAAAATCCTAGGTGGCATCTAGAAGGTCAATTGGACACATGGGAGATAAGTGGTTAAAAAATTCAAAGATGCCACCTACCTTACCTACATAGTCAAGGGGGCGCCCCCCATTGTTGGTCCGATTTTAATTTTTGAAAAAAATAGTATTAGAACTAATTAGTTCTATACCTTGTATACCCCTCCCAAACCCTAGATCTGAGGGCATAAGTGGTCATTTTCCATTTATTATATAAGGCATGTAATTTCCATTCATGTGAATTAATGAAAGAAGAAAATTTTGTGTATGCCAAGAGCAACCTGCGCCCCCTACTCTCTCCCTTTGGTTCCCTCCTCCTCCTTCAACATTTCAAGGTGTAAACCCCTTCTATCTTATCCCCTCTACCTCTTATTTCTTTCTCTGCTGCCGCCACCGCCGTTCGTGCCGCCATCGAGCCACCGCGAGCATCCGTCTGAAGTGCTATCCAAGTTCTATTTTGCTGGATAGAGGCTAACTACGGGAATTTTACCTCCTCACTCTGACATCATATGGAGTTGAGATTTTCAGGGTTGGTTCCCCACTTCATCCCCAACCTCCACAAAAATAATCCCATCATTTACCTTTCATTTTATATTTTTCCATTTCCGTGCATTTCCAGTCCACCAGATCTACCAATTCTCAGTCCTGTTTCACAGTAGCCTTGAGTTTCACCCTTTTGCTCCCTTCTTGATTTTTGTTTGAATCTCCAAATTTATTGGAGGTTTTGTCCACCACCCCCACCATCCAAACATTTTATTGTGAATTTAGAATCTCGTTCATATTTTCTAAAAATTGACTTCAGATCCCAAGTTCTGTTCTGTCTCTGCTGTCCAGATCCGACCACCCGGTACCATCAAATACTTTTCCCCAGTCAAATCTCCACCAAACATTTCATAAAATATATCCCCATCTCCTCTCTTCGCCCTCTACCACTTTTATGAAGAGCTCAATAGCTGAATCGGAGGTCTACAATGCGGTCAACGCCAACTCTAAGGAAAAAGCACTTCTATCCTGAGATTTTGGGTCCTGTCAACCAGCAGCTTGGAAATTCAGTCAAGGCTAGATCTGGGATAGCCAATTTTTTCTCTCTGGCCTTAGATCGAAGCATTTTTAAATAGCTTTTCAACGGTACCTCTTGTGCGTCGATCCGACGTCGGTGCTGCTCGCAGCATCCATTTTCGTCGGGACGTGCGGGTCTGAAACAGAATTCAGATCCGTGGACAACAAGTTCCACACAAGGATATCGGAGCCGATTCGCCTCCCATGAGGCAAACCAGCACGCCGCCTTCCCAGGGAGCTCCCCTCCGGCTGTCCCCGTCACAGCGGTGACGCTCCGGGCCCACACAGCTCCACTGACCAGCACGTGGGTCCCACGATCATGAGTACGTGTGCCGCCAAAGCTACACAAGAAGCTGCCCGTCAACACGAACCCGCTACTCCCGGGTCCCGATGTGTCACCCTTTACCTCCCTGCATGGAGTGGGCATTCATAATCATTGCTGTAATTTATTTAATTATTGTTCCGGGAG
The DNA here is from genome assembly GCA_022559845.1 of Amorphophallus konjac. Taxonomy (NCBI): domain Eukaryota; kingdom Viridiplantae; phylum Streptophyta; class Magnoliopsida; order Alismatales; family Araceae; genus Amorphophallus; species Amorphophallus konjac. The sequence goes on from CM040121.1 coordinate 160,973,035, forward strand.
TACGAGATCGGATGGGGTCATCTTCCCCACGCCAGGCGCGTGGAGGTATCGTATTCGCTCCTTTACTTGGCATTTGCTATTCTTGTATATGCTTTTATATGCCGCTGCTAGAGAGCATGTGTTAGGGCCATTAGCTCGATATATTTATTTCACCGCTGTTGCGAGAGAGAGCGAGACCGTCCCGTGACCCGATCCGGGTATGAATTTGTGAGTTGACCACCCGAGCTCACTGCCGGTTTCTCAATCGTGCACATCCGTACGCTTCCCTCGTTAGGGGCGATCGTGAGCTTGCTTAGAGTCTAAGGGTCGCATATCCACATGGCGTCGAGTCTTGTGTCTGTCCCGCATCATTCACGTAGCGTTGTGCCTTTATATTTGAAGCATGGAAGACGCTCTGGAAGATGAGGCTACCGATGATGGAGGGCAGAGAGTCCTTGCTACTTCGGGTTTAAATGGGGTTCGATGGCCGGCGGGTGGGGTTAAAGAGGGTTCGACGTGTGGAGGCACGTCGTCTTCTTTTATCAACTCCGGCTGGCGCTTGCGGGGAGGGGCGAGATGGCGGACGGATGGGGGAATCAGGCATCCCTGCCACCCATCCCTTCCCGCTCGCTCCATGGAGGGGATCTCTCTCAAGATTCCTCTCCACTTCCTACTTCTCCTCTCTTCTTCCGCAGCCTCTTTTTCCCTCTTCTGCCCTTCTCATCATTTCTTTCACTCTTCGGAGGGTGCCTCCACTCTCTTCCTTCCAAAGAGTTGGTAGAGAGGAGACCTTCATTTGTATCCCCTCTTCCCCTTCCTCTATCTCTGTCAACTTGGAAGGTAGCCTTCTCCTTCCTAATCCCTCTGTCACCTTTGTTCCGAGTTACCCGAGCCAACGAGGTCAACTACCCTTTATCCGAGCTAGTTTCTGCACGAGGCAGAGTCAGTGGCTGGACGCAGGAAGGTTAACCGAGTCAGCCGAGCGATGGGCTCATACGGTGGCGCCAGATGGATTTTTTACTTTTTTGACATGTATTTTTTTTTGGCTTCGGCCTTTCTGATGTACAAGCGAGTTATTTGAATAAAGAAAAGGAAACTTTTATTTTATTTCATGTTGCTTACACAATGCTCGGTGTTCAAAAGTAGAACTTGCGTAGTGTAGTCGCGTTCCAGGTCCGGGAGATGGGTTCTCCTTCCATCGTAGATAGTCGGTATGCTCCTTTCTTGAGCGTCTCGACCACTCGGTAGGGGCCTTCCCAATTAGGGGATAGCTTGCCCGCCACCCCAAGTGGTCAAGAGGCTTTGGCTTTCCTAAGGACGAAATCTCCCGGTTGAAAGTATCTATCTCAGACTTTGGCGTTGTAGTATCGAGTGAGGCGGCGTTCATATTCCGTTGCTCGGATGTTGGCAATCTCTCGGAGTTCATCCGCTAGGTCGAGGCTTTCGAGCAGTTTCTAGTCGTTTGCCTCGGGCGAGAAACAGATGACTCGGAGGGAGGGATTGGCAATCTCCAATGGGATAACGGCCTCGGCGCCGTACACCAACTGAAAGGGACTCTCACCGGTTGCCATTCTGGGAGTCGTTCTGTGTGACCAAAGTATGTTCGGCAGTTCCTCAAGCCAGCTGCCCTTGGCTTTACCGAGCCTGGTCTTGATGCCTTTTAAGATAATCTTATTGGCATTTTCGACCAGCCGGTTAGCCTGAGGGTGGGCGACCGAGGTGAATTGATTGCGAATCTTTAGGTCGGCGCATCTGTCTCGGAAATAACGAGAATCAAATTGTCGACCATTATCGCTCACTATCACCCGGGGGATGCCGTACCGACAGATGATCGACTTCCAGATGAAACTCCAGATGACTGTCTTGGTGATCCTAGCTGTGGCTTCGGCCTCGATCCATTTAGTGAAGTAGTCGATGGCGACGATGATGAACTTCTTCTGGGCCTGAGCTATAGGGAACGGCCCGAGGATGTCGATTCCCCAACGAGCGAAAGGGTATGGCTCGGCTAGGGTGACGAGTTCCGTTGCCGGTTGATGGACAAAGTGGTCAAATCACTGGCATCGGTCACAGTGCTGTACGTAGGTCGAGCAGTCGTGCTGCAGAGTGGGCCACCAATAACCTTGCCGTAGCACGATCCTGGCGAGCGACCTTCCTCCTAAATGCGCTCTGCACAGGCCTTCATGAACTTCTTGAATCGCTCGATTGGCTTCATCAATACTGAGGCATTTCAGGAGAGGACCGGAGAAGGATCTTCGGTGAAGAGTGCTGTCCAGAATGATGAATCGCCGAGCTTGATACTTAAATCTTTGGGCTTCCCGGGGGTCGGGAGGCTCTTGAGAGTCTTGGAGCCACGATAGGTAGGGGGTGCGCCAGTCGCTTGGGGAGGCCGGGTAAATAGCCAAGAGCTCAGAATCGATGCTCGGTCACTCTAGCTCTTCGAGAAGGACCGATCGAGTACCCTCGGGGTCAAGAGAGGAGGCCAACCGAGAGAGGGCATCCGCTCTGGGGTTTTCTTCCCGAGCTATTCGGACTACCTGAAAACTCTTGAACTGCCGTACCACGGCTCTAACCAGCTGGAGGTATTTGATCATCGGTGCTTCTCGAGCTTCGTAATTGCTGTTGACCTGGCTAGCAACTAGTTAGGAGTCAGTGTGAATTCTGACTCGCTCACCCCCAGCCACCGGGCCATGCGGGTTCCCGAAATAAGGGCTTCGTACTCGGAGGCGTTGTTGGACGCCTGGAAATTGAACTTCAAGGCGTATTGTAACTCTGCTCCTTCGGGAGACTTCATGAGGATTCCAGCGCCGCTTCCGGCCGAGTTGGAGGATCCGTCGACGAACAGTTCCCAGGTTGGCCCAGGCGCGGACGGAGATTTTTCTTCGGTCGGGATAGTGCTCTCGGTGATGAAGTCAGGGAGCGCCTGTCCTTTGATAGCCGAGCGAGGCCGGTATGATATATTGTAGGCCCCGAGCATGATGGCCCACTTGACGAGGCGTCCCGAGGCTTCAGGGTGAGCGAGGATCCTCTTTAATGGTTCGCCGATCAGCACAGTGATGGAGTGCCCTTGAAAATAGGGTCGGAGGCGCTTGGCCGAGGAAACGAACGCTAGCACGAGTCTCTCGGTTGCAGGGTACCTTCTTTCAGCCTCGTTGAGCACCTTACTGGTGTAGTAGATCGGTCTCTCGACTCCCGAGTCATTTCTGACCAGGACCGAGCTAACTGTAGATGGAGTTGCCGAGAGATAGAGATGCAAGGCTTCACTCGGGACAGGCTTGGAAAGCACTGGGGGCGAAGCCAGGAACTCCTTAAGCTCGGCGAATGCTGTTTGGCATTTCGCGTCCCATGCGAACGTAGCAGATGCCATTTTGGGCCCCCTCAACAGTTTGAAGAAGGGTAGGCATCGTTCGGCCGCATGGGACAGGAATCTGCTGAGCGCGGCAATGCGCCCAGTAAGGCGTTGAATGTCTTTGATGCAGATGGGTGGGCGCATGTCCAGGATGGCTTGGACCTTGTCGGTGTTGGCCTCGATCCCACGCTAGGTGACTAAGAAACCCAGGAATTTTCCGGATCTTACTCCGAAGGTGCACTTGTTGGGATTGACCTTCATATTGTACGTCAGGAGTGATGAGGACATCTCACGACACTCCCTCTGGCTCGGGTCGCATGCACACTCTTGATATGGGTTGATTATGATCTACACATGTTATCTTCATTTTCTAAAGTTTCATCTTATGTATTTTCATTTTTATTGAGTCCTATCTTATGTATTTTCCTTTATTGAGTCATGTTTTTCTAGTCCATTTCTCTTGTTATGCTTAATTGGGCCTTAGTACCTTAGTTTTGGGCCTAATAGATTGAGTCTAGGACATGTTGGGTCTTTTGTCTTATTGTCAGGGTTATTTTGGTCATGTAAAGAGTGGTTGCCTATAAATAGGCCCCATCTCTCCCCATGTAATCACTTTTGGCATGAATATTGAGATAGCATTTCCACCCCTCTATTCCCTCTCATTATCTCTCTCATTCTCTCTCTTTCTCTCTCTCATCAAGCAAGGGGCGAACCCCTCTCTCTCTCCTCTTCTCCCACCTACCTCTTAACTCCCCTCTCCTCACTTAATACCCCTCCCAACCACCCACCACCCCATTAACTCCCCCATAGTTCCAAGAAAGCCTCCACCAATCTCTACTCCACCCTCCAACCACCACCTACCCCATTCCCTTCCCCAAGCACCTTTTCTACCTCCCCAAGGCTGAAGGGGCCCTTCCCTAGGCCAAATTCAAACTTCCCTCCATTAGGGCTGTGCCCCCTCACCTCCCCCACCTCCCCCATCACCCTTGGTCGCCCTACCCATTTCCCCCATCCAGCCTAGTTCGCCCCCCTCCCCCTTTGTCTTTCCTTTGCTCACCCAAGACATCACCCTTCCCTCCACTCAACTAACCCCCTCTCCAGCCCCATTTCGCCCTCCCCAACTTCTTCTCCATAGCCTTCACAACCCCTAAACACCTCCCATCTCCTTGCCACAACCAATATTCAACCCTTCCACCCCATACCCTCTTAGCCACCCCCTCCCCCACACCCTCTTCTTCACCATATTCTATATCTGTTACAGGCAGTAGAGTTGCAGTGACTTGCAGAAGCAGCCACAACCTCCTCTCAAGGATTCAGGTGGCAAGCCTTATATTTCTGGAATCGTATTCGAGTCGGCTTTCCAACGGTGGTGGTCCCGCTGGCTTCGAAGGTCGGAGCTGTTCGGTGGAGCATATCTCGTCTGACTGCGCGTTCTGCCCCTTTCTGAAGACCTAAAGCTGAAAGCAGAAGTCACCACGGCCAGTACAGGAAAGATCTGAGTGCCATTTTCGGAGGGCAGGAACTATATCCAGTTAGCTTTCATCTCCAAGAAGAAGGGACTCAATCGACCATCGGAGCTCCCAGTTCCAATTTTCTTCGCCGGAGTGTGCAGACTGCTCCCTGTGGTTCCAGGTTTGACCGGTCCCCACTTATCCGGCCACCATTCTCTTCTATGACCTTCGATTGTGGCCCCGTCAACTCCTGCTAGAAGCTACTTCTACCACAATCGCGTCGCCGTCAGTTTCGTCTAGATTGGAGTTCGGGAGAGCCCGTAGAGCCTTCTGCAACAGACTGCACCAGTTCTGCACCAGTCAGAGACAGAACGTTGCTGTCCTGCTCCAGTCGCTGGCCCGATCAGCCCCGAGTTTTAGTGCTTCCCCAAAAATTCAGACATCATCCTCCATCAGTTGGGAAGCTTTTGGCACTGGTTTCGTCAAGATCTGAGTTCTGTGGAGTCCGTGGCAGAGCCATCACCGACACCTTGTCCAGCGATTCTGAAGATTGGCAGAACCGACAGAGCTTGGAAAGTCAGGTTTTCTTTCAAAATTCCCCCACCCCGCTTGGCCGGCTGAAGGCCCCTCCCTATGTGGAGGTATTTTTGGTTGTAATAAGTTTAACCCCCACCCCAAGACGCCCCCCCCTCCTGCGAGAGGCGTAGTGCTGTACTTCATTTAATTTTCAGGTCAAGCGTCCTCGCCGCAGCGTTCGGGTGTATACCCACGCTTCCCGGCGTGCCCTCGTCTCCGAGCGGGATCGGTGTCTTCACACCGATCAGGTGAGCATCTGATACTACCCTTGATTGCCTCTACTTTGCAAATTTAGTATTGCTTCGCATGCCCGTCGGACGATGAGAAGAGAGCCCGATCTTGTATGCTAGTTTGAGTGTGTCCACCGCAGACCGTGAGGGAGTGCCACCCAAACCCCGCCCCTACGGGCCAGCCGCAAAAGAAGTTGCGTAACCTAGACCCTTAGAGGTCAGCCTAAGCCCGCTGGGACTTTAGAATCGATTGGGTTCCCCCTCGGACCCTTGCCATCATCCCCGGTCACCATCGGGAGATCACGGCGCCGTGCGAGTGAGCCGCTAGTGTAAGTTCGTTAACTACTCTTATATGCTTGCGGGTCTAGGTCCTAGGCTCTTCAACTCATACTTAATCAACCTTGGGCTGTTTCACATCAAGTGGTATCAGAGCAAGTTCACAACTTGTCTCTATCAAGTTGGTCTTAGGACACACATATGCATTTAGAGTCGTCCAGTGCTTCACTCTTGTCCACTAGTATGGCCACCTCATACCGACCTTACCAATCGGCCCTCTCCATAAGTCCAAACCACCAAGGGATGCCTACCACTAACACACATAACCTCCCTGGCCATGTCAACTACCTCATGAAGGCCTTGACCCATGCCAATGAGCGGCTTGATAACATATCGGGTCGACTCAACCAACTTGGAGAAAATGGGTCCGCCCCAAGGACAGACGATAGAAGGACATGTCCCCCACCTCCCACTTTTGATGGAACTCATGTTAATGACTATTTAGATTCGGAGGCATCTATGGATCATTACTTTGAGAGGAATCTCATGTCCGAAGATAGGAAGGTTCGATGTGCCACAATGCAACTAACCAAAAGGGCCCAAACTCATTGGTTGAAAATTGAAGGCTTAAGGATAATTAGAAGGGAAGCTCCCCTCACAACATGGGGGGACATGAAGGAAAAACTTAGGGCTAGATATATTTTCCCCTCCCATTCCAAACACCAAGGCCCAAAGAGCATTTCAACTCCTTCATTTCCTCTTGGCCAACCCAAGACCCTAATCACACATTCCCCACCATTTCCCACCTCTCCTACTCCTACCACCACATCTACATCCTACCTCCAAGTCCTCACCACAACCATATGTCCACATACCCAATTGAACCCCATGTCCACCCCTCCACCTAGGCCCATAATGGCCACCACCCCCAAACCCAAATCCCCTCACCAAACCCGTACCCCACAAGCCCCCTTGGCCACCTCCGCAACCTCACCATCACCCCCAAAAAGGGACACATCTACCAAAACCAATCAACCCAAATCTCCTCACCCAACCCACCTTCCACTTCCAACCCCAATCCTACCCCAACTTAGACTTCCACTACTTCCACTCCCAATTCCAACCCACGTCCAACCTTGCTCACCTCCTCGGGTGCGCCATGCATCAACTATCACGAACCCACCCACCATAGACCTTCCTACCCCATTGTCCTTAGGAGTTACAACCCACACACCCACCCAAGTGGAGAGAGATAGCAATCCGGATCCACCTCCCAAAATAGAGGAAATCCAAGGGCCACACAACTCACCCACCACTCCTAGCCTAGCTCCTCAAGAGCTACACACCCTTCCCCATGACACCGTCACCATAGATGAGTCCGTACTCCAATGGCTCAAGCGAGGCCTCACCATTCCTAGTTCACAACCAAGCCACCTACCCATGGGACATCAATCCCAAATCATTCCCACTCAACCTCATGTCACTTATCAAACCTCCTATTGTGTGGAAGATTTTGGAGACTTAGTGGCCTACCTACATTGGCAAGTCCACTTGACCGATATGCTAGCCATGAAGCCGTCGGAGCCTAGCACCATTAGCCTAGCTTACCCCGCCGTTGGCTCCATCACTTCCATCTACACTAAGGGCCAATTTACGAGTGAGATCATACTCTTTCTTCCCATGGAGGAGGAACCCATCCTAGTCTACTCCCCAACCATTGAGATCCCAAGTGCTTTAATTGGCCAACCCATTAGCAACCTTGGCCCAATCATTTTGGAGGAGGATGACTCACCATTTGAGGACCTTGAGAACATGGAGTACCCCTATCTAGGTGACCCTTACCATGATCCCTTTAACCCCTTCCTAAGAGAGCCTAGATCTCCATGTAACCCACTCCCCCTATTCACCACCCACCTCACCCTACCCATATCGCCCATGTTGACTCAAACTCCTCCCTTCCTAGAATCGGGTTACACCATGAGAGCCTTGACCTTAGGTAATAAACACCTTGGGATTGATGAAATGCCCCACCCCATAACCACCTTCCTAGATCCCTTCGACCCATTCACATGGAAGTTCAAAAGTCATCCCACATCTATGCACATGGAAGACACCTTTGGGATAAACATGCATGTGTCTAGTCTTACCACACCATTTGGCATGATTCATAAGTCGGGTACATTCATTCACATCATCCACATGTCAAGTAGGAAGCATAAGTGGACTGTATTCAGATGTATTGGCCCACCTTCATTCATCATGAGTCTTAAGCATGCGAGGAGCATACATGGATATCCGGGTCCCCCGACATTTATCACACCCATGCATAAAAGGTTCATCTATGGATGTCCCGGCCCTCCTAAGTCTGTCACAGTCTTCATGGCATCAAAGTGTGATCGGTCTACATTTGGCTGCCCAGGTCCACCTTTGCACACCATACTTTTCACACCAACATCGCATCATAGCGCATGGCATACGCATTCTCGCAAGCATATAGGAAAGAGCAATGAGGCTTACAAAAGGCAGGCAGATGCTCGACGGCGCCACTGCGAGTTCCAAGTGGGAGACTCGGTGATGGTGAGGACGGAGCGGCTCCTTCCGGGGCTTGCCTCCAAGTTGAGGGCACGGGGTTTGGGACCCTTTCGAGTTCTGAGATGACATGGCAGTAATGCTCATGAGCTAGACCTACCTGAGGGTTTTGGGGTACACCCTACCTTCAATGTGGTGGACCTGGTACCCTACAAGGGCCCTGCGGTGGGACCCCGTGAGGAGCTCGAGCCTTTACCCCCCCTTGAGAGAGACACTCGTGGTAGGACTCCACTTCCTAGCTTGAGAGGCTGACGAGAGCAGGTAGAGGCAATACTGGATGAGCAAAGTACCATTACTAGGCACAAGGTGTATCAGCGCTACCTGGTTAGGTGGAAGAACCGTCCCCCGATAGAGGATACTTGGGTGAGTCGGGAGGACCTGGTGCACTTGGACCCCGACATTCTGGAGCGTTACTACAGCCAGGCAGACCCATACTCGACGGGGTCGAGTTCTCCCCACCCCGGGGGATTTGATGAGGACATCTCACGACATTCCCTCTGGCTCGGGTCGCCTGCACACTCTTGATATGGGTTGATTATGATCTACACATGATATCTTCATTTTCTAAAGTCCCATCTTATGTATTTTCATTTTTATTGAGTCCTATCTTATGTATTTTCCTTTATTGAGTCATGTTGTTCTAGTCCATTTCTCTTGTTATGCTTAATTGGGCCTTAGTACCTTAGTTTTGGGCCTAATAGATTGAGTCTAGGACATGTTGGGTCTTTTGTCTTATTGTCAGGGTTATTTTGGTCATGTAAAGAGTGGTTGCCTATAAATAGGCCCCATCTCTCCCCATGTAATCACTTTTGGCATGAATATTGAGATAGCATTTCCACCTCCTCTATTCCCTCTCATTATCTCTCTCATTCTCTCTCTTTCTCTCTCTCATCAAGCAAGGGGTGAACCCCTCTCTCTCTCCTCTTCTCCCACCTACCTCTTAACTCCCCTCCCCTCACTTAATACCCCTCCCAACCACCCACCACCCCATTAACTCCCCCATAGTTCCAAGAAAGCCTCCACCAATCTCTACTCCACCCTCCAACCACCACCTACCCCATTCCCTTCCCCAAGCACCTTTTCTACCTCCCCAAGGCTGAAGGGGCCCTTCCCTAGGCCAAATTCAAACTTCCCTCCATTAGGGCTGTGCCCCCTCACCTCCCCCACCTCCCCCATCACCCTTGGTCGCCCTCCCCATTTCCCCCATCCAGCCTAGTTCGCCCCCCTCCCCCTTTGTCTTTCCTTTGCTCACCCAAGACATCACCCTTCCCTCCACTCCACTAACCCCCTCTCCATCCCCATTTCGCCCTCCCCACCTTCTTCTTCATAGCCTTCACAACCCCTAAACACCTCCCATCTCCTTCCCACAGCCAATATTCAACCCTTCCACCCCATACCCTCTTAGCCACCCCCTCCCCCACACCCTCTTCTTCACCATATTCTATATCTGTTACAGGCGACAGAGTTGCAGTGACTTGCAGAAGCAGCCACGACCTCCTCTCAAGGATTCAGGTGGCAAGCCTTATATTTCTGGAATTTTCTTCGAGTCGGCTTTCCAACGGTGGTGGTCCCGCTGACTTCCAAGGTCGGAGCTGTTCGGTGGAGCATATCTCGTCTGACTGCGCGTTCTGCCCCTGTCTAAAGACCTGAAGCTGAAAGCAGAAGTCACCACGGCCAGTACAGGAAAGATCTGAGCACCATTTTTGGAGGGCAGGAACTACGTGCAGTTAGCTTGCATCTCCAAGAAGAAGGGACTCAATCGACCATTGGAGCTCCCAGTTCTAATTTTCTTCGCCGGAGTGTGCAGACTGCTCCCTGTGGTTCCAGGTTTGACCAGTCCCCACTTATCCGGCCACCATTCTCTTCTCTGACCTCCGATTGCGGCCCCGTCAACTCCTGCTTGAAGCTACTCCGACCACGATCGCGTCGCCGTCAGTTTTGTCTCGATTGGAGTTTGGGAGAGCCCGCAGCGCCTTCTGTAACAGACTGCACCAGTTCTGCACCAGCCAGAGACAGAACGTTGTTATCTTGCTCCAGTCGCTGGCCCGATCAGCCCCGAGTTTCATAGCTTCCCCAAAAATTCAGACATCATCCTCCATCAGTTGGGAAGCTTTTGGCACCAGTTTCCTCAAGATCTGAGTTCTGTGGAGTCCGTGGCAGAGCCATAACCGACACCCTGTCCAGCGATTCTGAAGATTGGCAGAACCGGCAGATCTTGGAAAGTCGGGTTTTCTTTCATAATTCCCCCACCCCGCTTGGCCGGCTGAAGGCCCCTCCCTGCGTGGAGGTAGTTTTGGTTGTAATAAGTTTAACCCCCACCCCAAGACCCCCCCCTCCTGCGAGAGGCGTAGTGCTGTACTTCAATTAATTTTCAGGTCAAGCGTCCTCGCCGCAGCGTTCGGGTGTATACCCACTCTTCCCGGCGCGCCCTCGTCTCGAGCGAGATCGGTGTCTTCACACCGATCAGGTGAGCATCTGATACTACCCTTGATTGCCTCTACTTTGCAAATTTAGTATTGCTTCGCATGCCCGTCGGACGGTGAGAAGAGAGCCCGATCTTGTATGCTAGTTTGAGTGTGTCCACCGCGGACCGTGAGTGAGTGCCACCCAAACCCCGCCCCTGCGGGCCAGCTGCCCACGAAGTTGGGTAACCTAGACCCTTAGAGGTCAGCCTAAGCCCGCTGGGACTTTAGAATCGATTGGGTTCCTCCTCGACCCTTGCCATCATCCCCGGTCACCATCGGGAGATCACGACGCCGTGCTAGTGAGCCGCTAGTGTAAGTTCGTTAACTACTCTTATATGCTTGCGGGTCTAGGTCCTAGGATCTTCAACTCATACTTAATCAACCTTGGGCTGTTTCACATCAAGGAGGGTGTCGAAGGTCTCAGCTAGGTCGGCGAAGTGGTCCTCGGCTTTGGGGGTCTTGACGAGCATGTCGTCAATATAGGCCTCGACGTTCCGGCTGAGCTGTCCTTTGAACATATGATTGACCAGCCTTTGGTACATGGCTCCAGCATTCCTCAACCCAAAAGGCATCCGAGTGTAGCAGTATACGCCGAAGTCAGTGATGAAGGCGGTCTTCTCGATGTCTTCTGGATCCATTCTGATCTGGTGGTAACCTGAATAGGCATCTAGGAAACTGAGTATCTCGTTGCCCGAGGTTGAATCAACCAGTTAGTCAATACTCGGTAATGGATAGCAGTCCTTTGGTGTAGCCTTGTTCAAGTCGGTGAAGTCCACGCACATTCGCCACTTTCCTGAAGCTTTTGGCACCAGGACGACATTAGCCAGCCACGTCGGGTACAAGACCGATCTAAAAAGACCAGTCTTTTACCCCTTAGTGACTTGCTCCTTGATGATCGCCTGCTTCTCTGGCGCGTGCTTCCTTCTGTGTTGTTGTACGGGCTTCACGGTCGGGTCGAGGTTGAGCTTATGCATCACCATCTCCCCCGATATTCCGGGGAGTTGATCATCAGACCATGCAAAGACTCGGATGTAGACGGAAAGAAACTCTTTGTATTGCTGTTGAACCTCAGACGGTAGGTCGGCTCCAATCTTTACTCCTAGGGTCGGGTCGTCGTTTAGGAAAACTGTTAGCAGCTCGCCTCCAGGCTCGGAGGTTGCGGGTTTTTCCTCGACTTCCCGGGGGCCCTTGTTCTTTCCGTCCGGCCTTGTGGCTTCAACTGAGATATTATAGCACCTTCTGGCCGTCGCCTGGTTACCTCGGACTTCCCCCATCCCGTTTCTAGTGGAGAACTTCATCTTTTGGTGATGGGTAGAGGGCACCACTTTCGTTCGGCTAAGCATTCCTCGACCGAAGATTGCGTTGTATGCTATCATACCCTTGATCACTATGTAGTCCACCATGACTGTAATGATTTTGGGTGGGGTGCCGAGAGTGAACGGCAGGCTTAGGGCCCCCTCGGGATAAGTGGCCTGGCCATTGAACTCGCAAAGGGGGGTTCGGATCAAGCGGAGTTTAGACGGATTCTCCCCCATCTTAAGGAAACATTCGTAAGATAATATATCAGGGGCACTTCCATTGTTAACTAGAATCCTGTCTACGTTACAATGGTTTATTGTGGCCGATATGACTAGGGCGTCGTCATGCTGGGTGGTCAGCCCTTCCAGGTCTTGGTGGGAGAAGACTATGACCTGGGGCTCACTTGGGAGGCTCGACGGCTCGGCTCGCCTGCTCAGCATGACACTTCCTTCCTCGGCCAGTGATGCGGGACGGAAGTAGGGGGTCTTCAAGAATGCTGTCCAGGTCGCGCTATAGTCTCCTGGCGCCTTCTGAAGAACGCGCTATAGCATCCTTGTGCGTTCACAGAATTTGGCAGAACGATGATGCTTGACGCTGGGGCACCCGTGGATGACTTCGGGGGTTCAAAACACAAGGGGAAAGCACACAGAATGGTGGATAACACACTGGGAATGCTGAAATTGAAATCAAACCAACCTAATACTAGCTAAGATAACTTTGGTGAAGGCGGATGTGGGGTGAGCGGCGAGGGAAGGAAAGGTGGACGTAGATGATGCTAGGGCCGTAAGGAAGCTTGGCTGGGGCCTCTCACCCGAACCCTTCCCAGGGATGGTGCAGCCGAGCTCCATCCTGACCTTAGCAACATCCTTGGTGGTGGTGAGGGGAGGCGAACGTTGGTGGAAGAAGAACAAAGCTCCGAATGGAGCCTCACACTCGACCCAGTCTCAGAGGCGATGCATCCGGGGCTTCGATCATCCTCCATTAAAGGGGAAAGGGAGAGGATCAGGGAAACAGAATTGGGCCTCGAACCCAGAGAGGGACGGATGAAGGGGGTTTCCAAAGATTGGGGAAGATAGCCATGGCTACACTCAATCAAACTTTCATAGATTCATTGCTTGTTTTGATCAAACGAAATGGGATACATATATAGGGGGAAGGGGAAGACAAAACGACGCTAGCACATCGATTACAACCATGGAAAATAGCACACATCGAAGACTTTGGGGAGTTCCGGCGCTGGGAAGTTGGACTGTCACCAGCTGTGTTGGCGCCTTCTTCAGGTCACGCTACCCAAGGGTAGCGCGTTCACCCGTGGGCATGCCAGCTTCGTCGATGCTCTTCGGCCTGGCAGCTTGCTTGATTCCCATCAGCCACTGTCTCCTCCTGATGCAGCTCCTCCAGCGATGACATTGATGTGGACCCCGTGAGGGGCGTTGTCGATCTCCTCTGGGGCGCCTCGATCTTCCTTATGCCTTTCCACGAATCGGGATAGGTGTCCCTGGCGGACGAGGCGCTCGATCTCATCCTGGAGCTGGTGGCAATCGCCGGTGTGATGCCCGTGGTCGCTGTAGAACATGCAATGCTTGCTGTGATTGCGACTTTTCGACCACATTGGCTCGAGTTGGCGGAGGAGGCCCGAGCCTTTGATGTCTTCATATATCTCATACACCGGAGCGGTTAAGGGAGTGTACCGCTCGTACTTCCGGGATGGTTCCTTGTGCTCCCCGTCTCGGTTCCGCCTGTTTCCTGGACCCGAGCTTGGCTCGGGTGCCCGCTTCTTGTCCCCCTCCCGACCCGAGCCGGTTGCATCTCGGCACGCGCTGAGGACTTCTTCGCACTCAGCATGACGCAAAGCCAGAGTCACTAGCTCGGCAAGGGTCGAGGGAGGGTGGAGGACAAGTTCGCGGCGGAGGTTCTCATCCCGGGTGCCTCCAGTTAGTGCGGTTATAGCCGAGGCTACATCTAGGCGGGGGATTCTCAGGGCTTCCGATTTGAATCGGTTAATGTAAGCCCGGAGTTTCTCCCGTTGCATCTGTTTGAGAGCCAATAGCCCCGCTACCGACCTTGGGGGGCCACTATCGGTGAAACTCTCCTTAAATACTCGCCCGAATTGCTTGAAAACCCGGATGGATCTGGGGGCGAGGGCTCGGAACCATGCTTGGGCACCTTGGACTAGGGTGGTCACAAAGGCTCGGCACTTGATGGCGTCGGACGCTCCGTGAAGGGTCATCAGGGTGTCGAAGCTGTCGAAGTGGTCGGCCGGGTCGCCTTGGCCATCGTAGGACTTGAAGGTCCGGATGGAGGTTCTGGAAGATACCTCTGCCTTCAAGATGTAATCAGAGAACGGGGATTTCTCCTCGTCCTCCGCTGGAGAGACATTCTGCAAGGAGCGTAGGGCGCGCTCCTGTTCTGCGAAACGCCACTTAAATTCTCGTAGTCGGAGGGATAACTCTGGCTGTTGCTGCGCTGTGGGGCTGGGGGGGCTTCCTTGGCGCTCCCCGGGGGCTTTGGTCTCTGGGTTTGGATGGCGTGCCCCAGGTTTTCCCCTTTTCGGCATGGAGGAGGCCTCTTGCTCCGGGGGAGGGGCTTGTGAAGGTCCTTCTGACCTGTTATGGATAATCCGTCACCCTCGGAGGGTGAAGCGGCCTCCGGTAGTGTGCTGGGACGTGTTCTCGCGGGGAGGGCTCTCCGGAGGGGTGTGTGACCTTCCTTCCCTGGCCGCTTGGGTCCTCCTGAGTTCCATGAGGATGTCCAATTTTGCGTTGAGGGCTTGGAAAGCGTCAGCGCTCCCGTTGGGTGGTAGCTCCACCGCCGCGGGAGGAGGGGGTGGTCTGTCGGCTGGGGCGTTGGCGTTGGAGGGGGGGTTTTGTGAGGCTTGAGAGGGGCCTTCTCCCACCACCACCATGGCCTTTCCCCTGTCACCGGCGGACCTCCTCCCTAAACTTCTTCGCACCATACTGGCTCTTTGGTCGTTTCCCACAGACGGTGCCAGATGAAGAGGCGTGATCTCGTGATGGTCCTGAGCTGGGGTGATGATCACCGTATAGTGAACTGCAAGGAAGGGAAATAGATCAAGGGGCCCAGGGACGGTTCCCTGAGGTAAACCCTCCGATGCCTAAGTCAGTAGAGCAATGGTGGAAGCTATGAAGGGAGGAGGAAAGAAAGGCATGAGATCCCTCTACACCAAGGTGGTTAAGTGGTTCCTGCTTAGGGAGTTTTAGGCGTGTGTTGGCCTTACCTTTCGCTGGAGGGAGTTCCAGGTTTAAATAGTTCACCGGCCTCATGAGTCCCGTAAGCTGAGGAGTTTCAGGCGGGAGTTACGTCCTCAACGTGGGCTTTTTACGTCCTCATTGTGGGACCTTTATAGCCTTAAGAGGTCGTGGGTACCTTATCCTTGTGAACTCCTACTCGTAAAGGGCTCTCAACGGCAGCGTGGATAAGCAATCGTCGGTCAACCCAAGCATGAAGAGTGCCAACCCTATCCGAGCGATGGGCATAGCTCAGATGAGGATCAGTCAGAGTGGGCGCTGAGCGCTAGCCTTTGTCCCGGCGAGGGGATAGATCGGGCGTGGGTCTTCCTCCGACCTGACCGACGCTCGAGCCTTCCGAGCCTAAGGGCCGCCGAGGAAGGGTTTGATCTCGAGTGATCTTATTGGGCGTTTTAGGCTAAGTGGTCCCTGCGGGGTTATCACTTAGATGAGCTGGGCCTCGTTTGGTCCTGATGGACCTAGTTCGGCTGCTCTTAAATGGGATACAGAAATCCCCCTCTCCAACGATAATGGGGGTGGCCCCCAGGGTCAAAGCATGACCTGCGTAGGCATCATTGATGTTTCCGACGTCAAGGGTCAATGGGGAGGTACCTCGGACAATACACCATTGAATTATTACATTTTTCCTTTTTTATTATCATTAATATCATCAACATTTTATTGTTATAATTCATTGTTTATCTTCCTTCTTTCACTTTTCTTCCCTTTTTAATAGCTTTTCGGAATTGGCGTCCGGACAGGTGGGCGCTAATTCTTTAGCCCGGAAGAATTGGCGTCTCTTTGCACGGACGCTAATTGTAGTTTCTTCTGATTTTTAGCTGGATTTTTAGATCAATGAATTGGCGCCTCTCCAGGAAGGCGCTGATTAATTCGCGTCTATCAACATGACGTTAATTCTTGAAATTGGCGACGTCCACAGTTGACGCCAATTCTTTTCATTTTCAAACAATGTTGAATTCTGTCTGGCCAGGGTGCGTCAAGGCACTGTGCACAGTGCGTCGACACACCCCTCTTGATAGAGAGCCGAGGGGGGGGGGCACAGAAACTTCTTCTTCATTTTTTTGGGTCCGTTGGTTATCTTTTTTTGTTAATTTCTCCTTTTTTGTTGTCTTTCTTTCTCCCTTTTGGGTATATGCATGAGATGTATGCAAGGACATGCATGCTTCTAAATTTCATATTCATGCAATATATGAGTCAAGGCACGCATAAAGATGCAAATGCTTGTGAAGATGAATTTTTCGAAATGAAGTTAATTATTTTTGTTGTTTTATGCTTGTTATGCATTAGTTTATGTTAATCTTTTTTGTTCTTTTCTTTCTCTTCTTTTTTTGTTCAATGATTTCATTCGTGATGTTCTTGATTTTAGTCCAATCGTCATTGTTCCCTGTATCATTATTCTTCAAGTTGCCTGGCAAAAATTCGGCAACATCTTCCCTAGACCTGGAGCATCGAGGGGGGGGGGGGGGGTAATCGGGTATGCATCCATGGAGAAACTCCGAGATGGACCCAAAGTAAAAAGGGGCGCACGGAAGCAGCAACACACGAGGATGCACACGGAAGCGGCAACATCCTATAATCCGAACCGGGCACGGACACCCCGAGGACTAGCCTACAAGGAGCTCCTATGACCCGAGGGACGCCATAATCCCGATCCCGAGATGTGGCATTGGGTTATCGCCACATTACACGGCTATTAATATACATCGCTTTCAAAGAGATCGCCCGGGAAACACGCTATAGGTAAGCGTGCCCCCGGGGATCTAAGAATGATCAAGATGCCAAGAGTCGGAGTTTGCATGAAAATGAAAGGATTTGGGATTGAATCCCATGTTTCTCACCCCTTTGGCATCATGGCCATGAAGTTGGTCTAAATCCCAAAGCGGGGTTTTGAGAGGAAAACAAGATCATTTCAAAATGAAAGGAGAGGAAAACTTCGATAAGCTACCAGCGGTTGGGAGCCTCGGAGTCATATCCACGAAATCGGATAGACCCCGGGCCGATGGCCACTGTGCTAGACTATATGCATATCATTATATAGATAGTATATTAGGATTCAGAGTGAAAGTTCGATTGCCTACAGGGGGGGGGGGAAGATACAGAGGGGCACATCAAATACACCATATGTCTACTCACGGAGAATAGAGGAGTTCATGAGAAGAAGATGAAGAATCAGGATCAAAGGGGCCTGTGTTTCATTAATCTTTTAAAGTTGACGTTTACATTTAGCCTAATCTAAGCTTCATGAAACACAGAAAAGGGAAAAGGGAAAATATACACAAAAGACCCACCCTCGATGTAGGTAGACCTCACACTCTCTCTCTGAACTTCGCTTCGGGCACTCTTCTCTCCCCTTTTGCTTCTCTTCCCCCCTGTAGGAACGTGGGCTTCACGTGGAGTTCAGTGGCTTTCGAAGGAGGGGAAGCCGAGGCCACTTCTCAAAAGCTCTAGGGTTGCCGAAGAAGATTTCTGGCTCCACAGGGGGGCCCTTTTATAGGGGTTAAGACCCCTTGTTCGGAGGAGAAACCTTCATGCCTTCTTCTTTCTTTTTTTTTCTCTTCTGCTATCGTCGTTGTGGCTTCTGTCGTGATCGCCGCTGCTGCCGTCGGAGGTCGCTTTCGATGCTACTACGGCATGACAGGGGAGGGGGAGCCAGTATGGCGACCTCTCCGGTGGCATCCCCACCGATAGCCACGCAGGAGGGACCGTCGTCGAAGGCATGGCCTGCATGGCAAGCATTCAATGCTCGCCGTGCTACAGTGTAAAAATTGTGAAATTGGCGTCTAGAGGGAAGGCCGTGAATTCCTGATCATGAAAATGGCATCCAGGAGGTTGGCCACTAATTCTTTAGACCCAAGAAAAAATAGCGTCCATGAACATGACGCTAATTCAAAATAGCATCCAGTTTAAGGGGCGCCAATTCATCAGATTAAAGTCCAATAAACTTTTGGAAAAATCCAATAATATTGGGAATTGGCGTCACTTTGCGAAGGCACCCATTAAAGAATTGGCATCCACTAGGAGGGACGCCCATTCATGCGAGTCGACCCTGGGGAGGTGGGGTCGACCGATAAAATGGCATCACTTCATGAGTCGCCAATTAAAGAATTGGCGTCTGCATGAAGGGATGTTGATTCTTTCTTTTCTTTTCTTTTCTTTTTCTTTTTTTTTTCTTTTCTTTTTTTTAGTGCCAACAGCGCCCTAAGACCAGACTTGTAGAGACAAGTCTATGACTTGTTCTGATACCAATTTGATGTGATGCACCCAAGGAATTCAATGGGACAGACTGGACGATCCTCGAACCTAGCTTCGCAAACACGCTGGCAATTGCACACACTCGATTCGACGGATAAATTTCACGGTGACCCTTCCCAAGGTGGCTGAGGGATGGTAGGTTGGGCCTGTGGGCCAGGCCCTCTATTGGTCTGGGAGCCAACAAGGCCTAGGTTGACCCTCCCTTAGGCTCGAAGCACCCGCCACAGCGGGGCAAACAATGTGCCTTAGAGGGCATAGAAATCACACACACTCTCGATCCGCGGTGGCCACTCGCAGATTGTGGAATCACAGGGCCGGGCCCTCACGTTCCTCACCGATAGAGCGAATGGAGATACTAAATGATTAGAAAGAAATGTAGGAATAGGGGTCAGCGCTCACCTAGTCGGTTAGTGATAACTGACCCCGGTCGGGAACGAGGGCCAGCAGGGAAGAGTGGGTCGATCCCGCACGCTACGCCGCTAATGCTTCACCAACAATATGTTGTTATAGAACTACACCTCATGCAGGAGGGTTGGCTCAGGGGTGGGGAAAAATTAGTTACAACCAAAGTATACCTCCACGTAGGGAGGGCTGGTCAGCCGGCCTGGTGAGGAAAGGGGGGAAAGTAAGGGCGGGCTAGTTCTGGTCGGCCAGAACTAGTCCTTCACTCGGACATTCACTGAAGTTACTATCGACTCTCGGACCTGTCGTAGAACTGGTTGGCGGGGTGGGGTAGTCTAAGGAATGGACGACGTCCCCTATCGAACGCCATGTGGTGATGGCGTCAAGCGAGAATGACAGCTGGTCGCTGTTGCAGACCTACGCAGGGAGGGGGGAGCAGACCAGCCTGATCCGAACTTGCTGGTTGTCAGTGGCGAAGAGTGAGAAGGAGGTAAGAGCGCTGATGCCAACGGGATCTCGACCTAGTGAAGGAGATTCCCGGGGTTTCCGCGATCAATGCTAACCTGCGGTGATGGCTGCCGGAGATCTGGGATGCCTGCGTCGGGGTGCTGCGCTCGCTACTGGGCTACACTTGTTGTGTCCCTGTGGTTTTGATGATAGCAAACACTCTAAGTCATCATCTGTTTGTCTGTGCATACTGTTTGAGTCTGCATATATACCTGAACTTTGTTGAATGAATGTTTCATCGAACATCTTATATGACATAACCAACGAACAGGCTGAGGCTATGTGTTGTGTGCATTGGTGCATTTCATAATTGTTGATGCATTTCATAATGGCATTTTATCTGGAGTGTGTGATGTTAGTATGTACAATGGGTGATGCTGTCATACCCCTTCAGATTCGCATGTCTGTACATTGCATCTGTCTGTGCTGCACTCATAAGTCCATACATTGTTTGTGCAACGTTTGTTCTGATAAGTTCATACAGTGTCTTGTCTGCACGTTACATAGTCTACACATTGATTAGTTGCACGCCTTCTGAAGTCTACACATTGCATATGAGCATCTTTGTAGCGTCTAGCTAGCAAGTCTATACATCGTCAGTGCATGAGCGTCTTACAAGTCTATACACTGTCTAAGTACAGCCATCGTCTCATCATGCATATGCTTTGTTCATGCAAGTATGTACAAGTCTATACAGTCAGCGTCTCATATGCATATTTGAGTCAAAGTCTGTACATGCCTCATTTCATTAAGTCTGCACATTCATAGCAAAGCCTTGCTGCTGGGACGTCTATACATCGTCCAGAGTCTTGTTGCATTGTGTGCCAAAGTCTATACACTGCCAGCATACAAGTTCAAAGTCTCTGCATTGAAGTCTGAACATTGACCGTCTCAATCAGCGTCTTATGTAAAGTCTGTACAGTGCAGCTCATATAACTAGCAAGTCGATACATTGTCTCAGCGTCATGCATCAGTCTTCAAAGTCCATACAATGCACTGTAGTATGCACGAAGCTAAGTCCATACATTGATTCACTGTTCATGCCTTCACTCAAAGTCTGTACAGCGTGCAGTGTGTCTGTCTCAAGTCATTTCTTCAAGTCTGTATATTCCCAGTCTTTACCTACGTTCAGAATCCCAAGTCTATACATTGGTAAAGTCTACACATTGGCCTTCAAGCTTCCAAGTCTGTACATTGGTTCAGGCCTTCCAAGTCCATACATTGGTTGAAGCTTCCAAGTATGTACATTGGTTCAGGCCTTCCAAGTCTATACATTGGTTTAAGCTTCCAAGTCTGTACATTGGCCTTCAAGCTTTCCAAGTCTATACATTGGCAGCTGAACTGTGAAGTCTATACATTGTCTGATCATCCATTCTTTGAAGTCTATACATTGGTCTTCACTTCAAGTATGTACAACCATTGTCTTGCCAATGTATATACGTTGTGAACCTTCAAGTCTGTACAGACTTTGCCTTGTTCAAGTCTGTACATCGTCCAGTTCTTTGGCAAGTCTATACCTTGTGAAAGTCCATACATTCGATTGCTTTGCCTTGGTCAAGTCTGTACAGCCATTTCCTTTGGCAAGGTCTATACATCGTCTGTCTTCTTAGAGACTCATGCATAACATGAAGTATGTACATCGCACAGCATTCAAGTCTGTACATCATGCATCTAGTGTTTCAAGTCTATACAGTGTTGCACGTTGTGTCTGTCAAAGTTTACACACTGCTTCTTCATGCATTGAAGTCTGCACAACGTTGAAGTCTATACATTGCTTCAGCCTTGCATCCACAAAGTCTGTACAATGCCACAGACTTGCATACATGAAGTCTGTACAGCCTGTGTTCGTAACACAGAGTCTGCACATCGTTCAAGTTTATACAATGTCTACACACTTTATCATGGTTGATTTTGCTTGAAATTTGATGCCCATCAGTAGGAGCGTCCATTCTGAATCTGACGCCAAGGAAAGAGTCGTCTTTTAGTTGTTCTTCAATTTATCAAAGTTTAGACACTGTCTCGCTTGCTTGAATGATGTTTGTACATCCATTATCCAGCATGTATGCACAATGTTCTTCATGCATTATCGTGCTTAATGCATTCTACGTTTCATTAGCAAGTCTGTACAGCATATGTTCTTCATATATGAACAAAGTCTGTACATTGCGTTACACTTCAGAAGTCTATACAACGTCTGCACATCACACACTGCAAAGTCCATACATTCCTATCGCTCTGCAAAGTCTATACACTGTATTGTGCATACTATCAAGTCTGTACAAGGTGTCGACACTAAACTGATAAATTTCTGTTCGACTGACTGACAGGGACTAAAGTGCAAAGATGATGACCTCGCACGTGATCCAAGATGCTGAGAAGCTGACACGTGGACTGAGGCTCTTTGGCGGGAGGTGTGGAAGACACACGCTGCCCTAATCGGCTGCTATAGAAGGAAGCTTTCTTCCACTGAAGAAGAGAGACGAAGGGGATAACGACAGAAGAGAAAGAGAGTGATCGAGAGAGAAGAAAAGAGCTGTAGAGAGGCAAAGAGCAGAAAGAGCAGAAGAAAGAAAAGAGAAGCTGAGAGCCAGACATAGAGAGGCTACGAAAGAGAAGAAAAAGAAGAGTGAGAAGAAGAGAGAGCTAGAGTAAAAGAAGCTTCAACTGAAGATCAGTTTCTGCTGGACCGTGGATGAAATCCAGGCCAGCCAACTCCTGCGAGAGCCACATTTTGATTTTATATCTCCAGCTTTCAGTTGCTATATTTTCTTCTATTATTTTCTTTTCAAACTGAACCTTGTTCTTCCGATTGCTTTGTTGGGGATCGGGTTCCTCCTGTGGTTTCAGGAGAAGGGAGATTTGTTTCTCTGGTTTGCTGGTGACTTTGTGTCATCAGTGGTTCCCTCCTTCATGGAGGAAGAGAGGTCCGAGACCTCTGGTTTGTAGGTGACTTGGTGTCACTTGTGTTTCCCTCTGGGCTTCAGAGGAAGGGAGACTTGGGTCTCCGGCTGCAGGTAGTAGTTGCTGCTTGTAGGTCCCCTCCTGGTCTGCAGGAAGAGAGACTTGCGTCTCTGGTTTGCTAGTGACTGGGTGTCACTAGCGGGTCCCTCCGGTTGGGAGGAAGAGGGG
Source organism: Amorphophallus konjac (assembly GCA_022559845.1). NCBI lineage: Eukaryota > Viridiplantae > Streptophyta > Magnoliopsida > Alismatales > Araceae > Amorphophallus > Amorphophallus konjac. Next base: position 160,995,805 of record CM040121.1, read on the forward strand.
AGGTTGTTCCCCTGGTCAAGCTGTGTGGCAGCATTTGTTGCAGACTGAGTCTGCTGTTCTAGCGTTGCTAGTGGAAGCCTCACTCCGGGTTGGAGTGAGGGGTGGACGTAGGTCTGTGGACCGAACCACCTAAAAATCCTGGTGTCCATTGTGAGTTGATTTTTATATGTGTTCATCTTATTGCTTCGCACATTAGATGCTTGCTTAGGATCGAGTGAAGGTAAATTCATTTGTGCTATTTTGCTGAGATCCTCCTAAGCATTCACAAAACATTTTTGCAACAGGTTAAATTTCCGCATATCTGAGCATAAGTTTTTATTTAGGCTATAATTTTAAAAGGGGAGATTCATTCACCCCCCTCTGAATCTATAGCACCTGTCTCAACAATTGGTATCAGAGCGGGTCTCTGATCTAACAGATCTAACAATCTGCAGAGGATCCTGCTTGCTCCTGGTGCATTTCAGAGTGGGCTTCTAGTGCTCGGTGTTTTGTTTCATTGACTTGTGCTTTGCCTTGTTTATATGGTTTTTGGTTCATCTCTTGTCGATTGTTTTGCGCATTGAATCTGTGTGCCATCTGTCCAAATGGGTCATCCTCCGGTGTATGATGGTTCTAACTTTAATAGTTGGATAGGAGGCCTATGTGTGTACGTAGACTCCATTGATCCCAAACTATGGAATCTACTATCTAAAGGCCCACACAAACTGCCTCATGATGAGACCAAGTGGTCTAGAGAGGACAGAATAAAGAACCATGACAATGTCATAATTCTTAATATCTTGAGAGCTGCGATTAATACTGATATATATCCCTTTGCTCTCAGGTGCACTTCTGGAAAAGAGATATATGACAGAGTCATTTCTGCGCATAACCAACAAGATGATACTTGCATGATGGCTGATCGGAGAAATGATCATGTGGAAACTGCATCCAAGCAAGAAGAAAATGAAGAAGGAGATGAAGATGAGGTACCTTCTGAATTTGATAATTACGATATGGATGATTGGATTGTAGCATACAATGATCTGCTTGATGCTTACGAAACGTTGAGAAAATGAAATAAATCTCTAAAAAGAAAGTTGAATGAACATGTGAATGCTTAATCTAGAGGTGAAAACCCTGAAATTCTGAAAACTGAAAATGAAATATTCAGAAGACAACTACACGATTTTGATTCTGTTACTTCAGATTTAGATCATTTAAAATCTGAAAAACAAACTCTCATGAAACAAAATGACTTACACAAAAAGGAGAATCAAGAGCTTGTTTATGAAATTGCTGAACTAAAGGAAAGACTTAGTTTAACTGATAATGATCAGACTCATAACAATGATGTAGTTCAGTATGAAAAACTCATAAAAGACTTAGAGTGTGTTAGCTCTGAATTGAATGTCTTAAAATCTGAAAATGAATGTCTTAAGAAAAAGAGCTTAAAAGTCAATGCTGAAACTACATGTGAATCTGATTGCATGGATTGCTCATGTCTGAAAGAAGTTAATGAGAGACTTCAATTTGATCTTGAATGGTATAAAGATATAGTTGCATCTTTAAGAAATGAGAATAATGAATTGCTCAATAAATAGACTGCAGAGTCAGACTGCAACCAATGTTCCTCTCTAAGAGAACGCAATGAAGAACTCTACAGTGAAAATGAAAGACTAATGAAGCTGATTGCCTCTCTTAAAGAAAAAAACAAAGACTTATTGAAGGAGAAAATGGAGGCTGAAGAAGCAATGAATCTAGCACTTCAGAAAAATCTCAACAAACCTCAATCTGAGAAACAACAGGAAATGTTTTATGAATGTCAGTTTTCCTCAGATGATTGGGTGATTGATGATGAACTCTTAAAGTAAAACAGTATACTGAAAAAGGAGAATGAAGAGCTGAAGTTTCTAAATACTGAAATGTCTGAGAGGCTCTTAATGCTAGAAAAAGGGAAGAGTGTAAACCTGGTGAGCTCTAGTGAGTTGCTGAATGCTGAACAAGAAATTACAAACATAAAGACCATCAATCAGATGTTAAACGAAAAGGCTGTGTGCTATGAAGATAAAATTGCTAACTATGAACTTCATGTCTCCAAACTGCAATCTGAAATTTCAAGGTTGATTGAATCTTTAGCTAAATTTGTGAGTGGAAAAGATAATTTGGATAAGCTTCTTGGTTGCAAAATCAATTTCCAACGTGAGGGTCTGGGCTTTAACCCAGCTAATAAAAAGGGGATTGACAGTAAGCTTCACACTTCATTTGTGCATAGCTCTGAGCCAACTAGTACATCTAGTGCACCTATCTTCAAATTCAGTGCTCAGAAAAACCAAAAATCCACAGTTAGTCCCAAAACTGTAGAACAAAATCAAAAATTGAAAAAGAATTATAATTTACAGAAAAAGGACAAAGACACTCCTGTTGTTTCAAAAATTACTGCACACAAGTCACATGACCTCCCACAAACTCATACTAAAAAGGGGTCATGTTATTATTGTGGGAAATTTGGTCATGAGATGACTGAGTGCTTTGTGATAAAGGAGGATGATCTGAAATTTAACAGAATTCATGCTAGGAATTCTCAGGTTAAGAGACAAGATGATTTCAATGCTAGAAAATTGCATGATAGAACTGTTCAGATTAAAAATCATGCAAATCATAAGAAGAACATTCAATGCTCTCATTGTGGCAAAATGGGCCACATTGCAGCCCACTGTTGGCATAAACAGGGAAATAAACTTAATTTTGAATTTGTCAAATTTCCTGCAAATAAAAATGTGTTTGGTAGGAATAAAACTTTTTTTGAAAAAAAGAATCGTGTATGCTTTGAATGTGGAAAAACTGGCCACCGAGCTTCTGAATGTTGGTGGGCAGGTAATGGTTTTAAAAATAAGCATATCAGATGCTTTGAGTGTGGGATAAATGGCCATACAGTCAAAGACTGTTGGCATGTTCAGATGAAGTTTGTTAACCCCCATGTAGTAAAATTCCCTGCAAAACCATTTGCAAGACTTTCTTGCAATAACTGTGGGAAGCAAGGTCACAAATCTTCTGAATGTTGGCTGATTAAGAATAAGATACAGAATGTTCATGTAAGCAACAGACAATCTTATGCTCATGCACATAGGCCTCATGTTTTTGCTAATGTGCATCATAATAAAGTCAAAAATTTTGTTGGTACATGTAGATATTGTGGAAAATTTGGACATTCTATGGATGATTGCTTTCTGATGAAATTTGATGTTGATCTAGCTAAGAAACAGGTTAGAACACTTGTCAGGGCTAAGGCAGGACCCAAAGCTGCTTGGGTCCCTGCAGGATCAAAATGATCAAAATTTGTAGGTGTGCCTTGGATTGAGAAATAAAAAGAGGGGTAAATAAACCAAGGCACCCAAGATGATAAAGCCCCATTCAGGTAAATTCTGAAAACTATGTATTCTAAATTTGTGTAATCTGAATGCACTGTTTATCATGATAATTCTTTTGTGCATTGTCTAACTGAATCTAATTGAAAAATATGAAATGCTCATGGAAATGATTGTAGTTTATCTCTGAATGCATTGCATATAAATGTAATGATGCATGATCCGTCAAACTTCTTGTATGTTGTATTACATTGATTTGTATGACCACCATGGTATATTAAATAGTAAGCTACTAAAAGGCAGGTGAAATCTTACTATGTGTGAGATGGTCTTTTAGACCAAGCTCTCCGCCTAGTACCATGGTCATATCTCTTTATAGGACAGTCTGAATGAGCATAAATTTTAAAATCATGTGTCAGTGCTTTAATTGCATATCATGCACTTTGTAAGGGGGAGTTTGACTGATGTTTGGATAATTATGATAATCTCATTTGCTGAATGCATTACATATCTATGTTCCGGAAATTTCTCCAGGAGAGCCTTTAAACATGCATACATGTAGTTAGTTGCATGGCATTTCCTTGCATTGAAAAATCTAAAAAGAAATGACTCATTGCATCTAGATAGGGGGGGGGGCATTCATGTTTCATCTCTTCACCTCTTGAACTCCTTCTGTCTAGCAATCTGATCCATTCTTGGCAAATGAGTAGTTCACTTGAATTCCCTACTGTCTACACTTATGTAGCTATTCTGTCTGTACTCCAGACTCAGCTAGTGTCTTCTAAACTGAAATGTTCTAATGTTAAATCCTTGTCTCATCATGATTGCTCTCTGCTACTCTCTCGATAAAAATGCTTTGTTGACTCCACTGATTTGCTAAAATGTCATTGATTCATCTGAATGAGGAAAGATTTTAGTCAGTGCACCCTAGACATAAATCAGACATATTCTGAAAAGAAGAAACTTCTATTATACTGGCTTAAGAATGTTTTGATAAATCAAATTGATTTAAGTCTAATGTATTTCCTAAGTTTTGATGTAAAAGACTTGAAAATATCTGAATCATCATGCTTAATAAATCTTAACCAATTGTCTCATGAACTTCATGCAAAACTTTCTGAAATCTGAAAATTTAAAAGACATGGTATCCTTGGTTAAGATACATGTAGAAGGTATTGTTCTTAAACATTTCAGTGTACTGAGCTTTGTTTGAAAAATCTGAAAAACATTTAAAAAATTGCAAGAGAAATGACCTTGGTCACAGAGAAACTAGGTTCTCTATCAAAGAAATGGAGAAAGCCCAAGTCATGAAGTGCCATAGTTACCTCTCCTTTCAAAAATATTTGAAAATCTGGCAGAGCAATGGCATGGATGTGTTAAGTAACTGGGGATTCTGGCCTCTGATCAAGGTGTCTCCTCATGTAAAAAGACACTCCAAATTGCTAACTCTATTCTCCTTAAGAGGCAATATGGTTGTCACACTGAGTAACTGGGTCACTTCACCTGAGAAGTGTTGTGCCTCACGTAAAAATGTGTTGACTGAACCAAATTTGCTCAGGAAAAATGAGTGCTGATCAATAGAAAATTCTGAAAATCTAAAGACATGTTCAAACACAATTATTTTTGTTTAATCTCAATATCATCCTGTGTAACTTCCATAGGAGTCATTGAATTTAAATGAGTAAGATGGAAGGAGGTTAAACATGAATATCAGATGAATTGTTGGTTCATTTCTATTAAAAGATGTTTCAGATATGAGTATTAAATTTTCTTGATAAACTTTGAATACATCTCTCTTAAATCATGATGATAAGTTTAAACTCATTCATAATCTATTATAATTGAAGAATCCGAAATTCGTTTACAAAGATTTATGAATTTGGTGTGCTAATGAAAATCTGTCTTCTTCATTTATTCATTGTGCTTACAGATTGTGGTAATCCTTGAGTACCCATGTGTTTTGCTGATAGATGCTCATCACCTCTTTCACTCCATCTAATCAGGGGGAGTTTTCCTGTCATGCTGAGTGTCTTTCATAAAGGGGGAGATCTAGTCAGCATTCTTGAGTGTCCATGTGCTTTTGTTGATATTCTCCTTTCATCTCAATTGGTTTCAACTAATGTCTGCTCATCATACTGTAGACACGCCAAAATTGACATTACTTTGAGTATTTCTCATATTGCCTTGTAATGCCCCATTTGACCCTCAAATTAGCTTATTTGAGTGTTTTTTCCATTTTTCATGGATTTTCTCCCCTTTCCCTCTTTTTTAAAATTAACGCCCTGGAGAGGGGCGTGTTTTTAAAAAGCGGCCTGATCCAGGGCGTGTCTCCCCGTTTTATCTATTTCTCCTATTTTATAAATTCGTGACCTGGTGAAGGGCGTGTTTTAAAACACGACCTGACCTGGGGCGTTTCTTGATGAAAGGACGCCCTGAGGTGAGGGCGTCAATTCCTGGAATTATCCAATAAATGTTTGAAAAAATGTTAATTAACGCCCTTATTTGGGGCGTGTTTCAATTGACGCCTCTCCTGGAGGCGTGTTTCAGAATTTCTAAATAAAAGAAATATTTATTTCTAAAATTAATCTAGGAAGAAACGCCCTGACACAGGGCGTGTTTTCAATTAACGCCCCTTGACAGGTCGTCAATTCTTGAATTGACGCCCTGACCAAGGGCGTGTTTCATCTGCTGGCTTCGCAGCCCTTTCCCCAGAGAGTCCTTGCCTCATTAGACTCCTACCTTGATTGGGGCTCTTGCCCATTCTTATCCTTCCCCCTTATTGGACTCTTGCCCATGTTTATCCCCCTTTTTTTGGGACTCCCCTGGTTCGATCCCCTTTTCTCCCCCCTTCAGATTCGAACGTTCCTCTTCCTCTTCTGTCTTCTTCTCCTCTCCTCCCTCCGTTCTTCTTCTTCTTCTTCTGTTTTGTTTTTTTTTTTTTGTTTTCTTCGCAGGTGTTGTTCTTGGCTAAGGAGAGGCTTCTTCACAGTTCAAGTCTTCATTCAACTGAAGCTTTTCTCCCCATCGAGCATTCAAGCCAAAAGAGCCACCAAACAAGATTTTTCTATCTTATCTCCCCCTTATTTTGTATTTTTCATTAGTTCATGATACATGCACCATGTTTCATTGTTATATTGATTTTCCTCAATCATCATATTGAGATCTCCCCATAGTGCAACTCTTGCACTCTTTCCCTTTAATTTTTATTCATATTTTCATGCATTCATCATATATCTCCCACCCTTTTGCATAGGGGTTTAAGGGCCAACACCCACAAGGTGTGTTCTTGCACAATTTTCATGCTCATCTTTACATATAGAATTTGATGCTACACACCATGTTCTAATTCAATTCTTTTGTGGTGTTTGTGTCTCTTTTTGCAAGGGTAATAATTAAAGAACTCTCTTCATCGGCCGGCCGATTTGAAGAGAGCACCTACAATCAACCGCACTCCAAGGTATTTTTCGCGATCTCTCCCATGCTTTCATTGTTATATTTTTGAGACCTCGCGTCTCTGGCGATCACAAACTCCTCTTAGCACCTCGTGCTATTTCATGCTATATTCATTCACTTAATATTTCTTTGTTTAAGTGGATTTTAAAGGAATCTACAAATTGGCGATCACGGTGGGACACTTTGTGTTCTTCTTTTATTACCCCTTTCCCCTTTGGCACCCTCGCATGCCGTTTCCCTTTGGTACCCACGGTACCCCTCCTTTGTACCCCTCGGGCGCCCTCCATTGTGCATTGCACTCTCCCCAAGTGATCTGTCAGTTTGATAGTTTTTTAGAATTTCCACTTATCCAAAAAAAAAAAAAATTTGATGAGCATGCTTCTATCTTAATACTCATATATTTGTTGATTGGCCGTGACTGTGAGTGTTTGATATTGCTGGCCGTGGGGTCTTTCTGGGAATTAACGCCTCTGTCAGAGGCACTTTTTAATTTCACGCCCTCACCTAGGGCATTTTATGTATGTCTAACGCCTTCTGACAGGACGTCTTCTATCATACCCTGCTTATCTGTGAATTCACGCCCTTCTCCAGGGTGCCTTTTTATGTTGTAACGCCTCACACTAAGGCGTTTTATTCATTCGGCCGTGCGTACCCCTGAGAGTTGACGCCCTTGACCAGAGGCGTCCATTTGATTTGTAGCACCCCATACAAGGGCGTGTTTTTTACCTTGCCTGTGTGGCCCCTCACGTTGATTCACGACAGTTACACTGTCGTGTCTTTGGTTAGTAGCGCCCCTTGCCAGGGCATCTTTTTTCTGTGGGTTTACAGAACCCCCCGTTTATGATCTTTCATGCTGATTACTTGGTTGTGAATTTACGCCCCTCTACAGGGCGTCTTTTTACTTGATAGCGCCTCACCCTAAGGCACTTTTTACCCTGCCCCTGGGCCCCTCACTTTGATTCATGACAGTCACACTGTCGTGTCCTTTGTTAGTAGCGCCCCTTGCCAGGGCGTGTTTTTACTGTGGGTTTCCAGAACCCTTCCCGTGGGTGAGTTTTCATGATATTTCATGCTTATCTTTGTGGATTGATCATATTATTGTGGTTGGCCTGTTTACCCTGCTGCATTCACATTTGCATTTGGTTTGGGAGGCCCCCTCCTCTTCATTAGGATCCACACATACAACCAGAAAAAGCGGGATTTCAGACGGACGTTATCCGTCTCAAATCCGTCTGAAAATCCGTCGCAACACATATTTGTAACGGAATTCCGACGGATTTAAGACGGAACTCGACCGTCTGAAATTCTTAGTCACAAATTTGTGATAGTTAACTTTTCGGTCTGAAATTCCGTCTGAAATTAAGACACAAATAATTTCGGTCATAAATTCCGTCTAAATCTCATACGATAAAATTTCCGTATGTAACTATCAGTCTGAAATGATCCGTCTGTATTTCATACGGTTTTTAAGACGGATTTATTATCCGTTGTAAATACCGTCCGTAATCCGTCTGAAATATTGTCTGAAATCCGTCTCTATTTCTGCCGGATATTACGACGGATTACTTTGTCGTCGTAACTTCCAACGACGGTTCCATATGCTTATTCGTCCTAAATCCGTCGGTGTTTGAAACGGAATTCACGACGGATATAAATTCCGTCTGAAATTACCGTCGCTATTCCAAACGTAATTTCAGACGGATTATAAATCCGTCTGAAAAAAAATATTTTTTTTAAAATTTTAAGTTTATTTATCTAATAAACCTGTTAAAAAAAATTATTGGAACTAACCACAAAAAAAAACTCAACATCAACGTACCCCAAATAAATAAACACCACCGAAAAAATCTCAACATCAACAAAGATGTTCAAATAAATAAACACCACCAATAAAAAAATTCAACACCATGCTGACAAAATAAATACAAAGAAAAACACATTAACCCTGCTGATCCGTCTGAATAACATAAAACAAATATCATTAAACATAAAGAAATATCTGGTACATCGTCAATATCCTCATCATCCATATCGTCACTGCCCTGCTCATCTCCTCTGTCGCTGCCCGCATAAGGATCCCCCTACATTAAAAAAATAATAACATTCATTCATAGATAAAAAAATTAGTGCGAAGAAATGAGCATAAATATAAATCAAACATATCAAATTGATAACTGCAGATTTTATAGATCAACTACTAGCTTGAAACAATATTTAGACCCCCGGACCCGACCTGGTAGTTCATTTAAACTAAGTGTATTTTAAAACTGAACTTTTAGCGTCGAGCTCAAACCGGACATCCGATTTGGATTCCGCCAGTTCTGACAAGTCACTTTCATCTCCCCAGTTGTGTTGGAATGATCGGCACGGCCGTCCGACTTGTATTTCAAGTTTTTGACCCCCGGACCTGACCTGGGAGTTCATTTAAGCTAAGTTTATTTTAAAACTGAACTTTGAGTGCCGAGCTCAAACCGGACATCCGATTTGGATTCCGCCAGTTCTGACAAGTCACTTTCATCTCCCCGGTCGCGTTGGAATGATCGGCACGGCCGTCCGATCGGTATTTCCAATTTTAGACCCCCGGACCCGACCTGGTAGTTCATTTAAACTAAGTGTATTTTAAAACTGAACTTTGAGCGCCGAGCTCAAACCGGGCATCCGATTTGGATTCCGTCAGTTCTGACAAGTCACTTTCATCTCCCCGGTCGCGTTGGAATGATCGGCACGGCCGTCCGACCGGTATTTCCAATTTTAGACCCCCGGACCCGACCTGGTAGTTCATTTAAACTAAGTGTATTTTAAAACTGAACTTTGAGCGCCGAGCTCAAACCGGGCATCCGATTTGGATTCCGTCAGTTCTGACAAGTCACTTTCATCTCCCCGGTCGCGTTGGAATGATCAGCACGGCCGTCCGACCGGTATTTCCAATTTTAGACCCCCGGACCCGACCTGGTAGTTCATTTAAACTAAGTGTATTTTAAAACTGAACTTTTAGCACCGAGCTCAAACTGGACATCCGATTTGGATTCCGCCAGTTCTGACAAGTCACTTTCATCTCCCCGGTTGTGTTGGAATGATCGGCACGGCCATCCGACTTGTATTTCAAGTTTTTGACCCCCAGACCTGACCTGGGAGTTCATTTAAGCTAAGTTTATTTTAAAACTGAACTTTGAGTGCCGAGCTCAAACCGGACATCCGATTTAGATTCCGTCAGTTCTGACAAGTCACTTTCATCTCCCCGGTCGCGTTGGAATGATCGGCACGGCCGTCCGACCGGTATTTCCAATTTTAGACCCCCAGACCCGACCTGATAGTTCATTTAAACTAAGTGTATTTTAAAACTGAACTTTGAGTGCCGAGCTCAAACTGGACATCCGATTTAGATTCCGTCAGTTCTGACAAGTCACTATCATCTCCCCGGTCGTGTTGGAATGATCGGCATGGCCATCCGACCGGTATTTCCAATTTTAGACCCCCGGACCCGACCTGGTAGTTCATTTAAACTAAGTGTATTTTAAAACTGAACTTTGAGCGCCGAGCTCAAACCGGGCATCCGATTTGGATTCCGTCAGTTCTGACAAGTCACTTTCATCTCCCCGGTCGCGTTGGAATGATCGGCACGGCCGTCCGACCGGTATTTCCAATTTTAGACCCCCGGACCCGACCTGGTAGTTCATTTAAACTAAGTGTATTTTAAAACTGAACTTTTAGCGCCGAGCTCAAACCGGACATCCGATTTGGATTCCGCCAGTTCTGACAAGTCACTTTCATCTCCTCGGTCGCGTTGGAATGATCGGCACGGCCGTCCGACCGGTATTTCAAATTTTAGACCCCCGGACCTGACCTGGGAGTTCATTTAAGCTAAGTTTATTTTAAAACTGAACTTTGAGTGCCGAGCTCAAACCGGACATCCGATTTAGATTCCGTCAGTTCTGACAAGTCACTTTCATCTCCCCAGTCACGTTGGAATGATCGGCACGGCCGTCCGACTGGTATTTCCAATTTTAGACCCCCGGACCCGACCTGGTAGTTCATTTAAACTAAGTGTATTTTAAAACTAAACTTTGAGCGCCGAGCTCAAACCGGGCATCCGATTTAGATTCCGTCAATTCTGACAAGTCACTTTCATCTCCCTGGTCGCGTTGGAATGATCGGCACGGCCGTCCGATCGGTATTTCCAATTTTAGACCCCCGGACCCGACCTGGTAGTTCATTTAAACTAAGTGTATTTTAAAACTGAACTTTTAGCGCCGAGATCAAACCGGGCATCCGATTTGGATTCCGTCAGTTCTGTCAAGTCACTTTCATCTCCCCGGTCGCGTTGGAATGATCGGCACGGCCGTCCGACCGGTATTTCAAATTTTAGAACCCCGGATTTTCTCAATTATTCTGAAGTAAATGAGTTTTAAAATTAATAATGAACATAATTGAGTAATTCCATCAAAATAAAAACTTGGCTAGAGACTCACCTGTGCGGGCTGTGCTGTGGTGGTGGTTGATTTCTGAGGGACCATTCCGCTCTGGGAGAGGAGGCCACTAATTGCCTGCAAGAATACTGACACTTGGCTAGAGATCTCTTGCTGGAAATGCTGCTGCTGCCGCTGCATATCAGAAATCTACGATCGGACCATGTCCATCATGTCGCTGGCAGAAGCGCTGGGGGCAACGGAAGGTATAGTGAAGGCACTGCCACTGGAAGAAGTATAGCTAGAACTTGCACACGCTGATGTCACCGCGCTTGCATCTAGGCTCTCCCCAAAACCATATATTCGGCCTTTCTTCGGTACGCCAGCTGCTGCCACCCACTCCACCGGATCGAACTTCGGCTGCTGCGTGTCTCCCTCCCCGTACTTTTCTGTCACTGCTTTGCTATATGTTTCCTACAAATTGAATAAAATAACTAGTCAATTTCATATGAATTACATGCCGATTTAAATGAACGGTACAAGTTACATATGTAGATAAACTTACCGCTGCTGACTTAGCTGTGTCACTCACAAAATCATTAGTCCCCTTCTTTTTGTGTGTTCTGTCGAACACCTCGAGGAACGACGGAGGTCGATTAAGCTCCACAGCCTGTTATACAATTCATAGTAAAAAAAAGTCAAATATTGGGATAAATTGTAAGAAGATAAATTGGTATATTACTTACCAATTTTTGTTTATGAGCCGCATAAGAGATGGACCCACTCATATGCAAATTTGAACCTGGTTTTGACGCCCTGTTTGCTTTGGCTTTTTCGGACTTTTCTATCCACTTGGGGTCGGCAAAATGGTCACAAGATATCTCCCAATCCTCCTGCCTCATCCATAGAGGGCGATGCGCCTTCCACAATTGTCGGTCTTCACTCCCCCCACTCAATTTTTTAGCGTGTGCTCGGGCCTCATGTATTTTCCTCTTGTAACTTGAGAGCATAGTAGACTCCCAGGCACGACGACATCTCGCCGCGTCATGTCCACATGTGAATTGAAAAGACCGCTGTAAATCAATTGCTTTTCACACTTAGTATAAAGTTGTAAATAGACTTTGGGAAATACTTGAATTAAATGACGTAATTACTTACTAAGAACATGTTGTACAATGAATCGCGGACGGACATCGGAAAATCTCTGAAAGTGGAAGCTGCCCCGGGCACATGTGCCAACATGAGTTCGGTGGAATGATGGACAGCGCCGCGGGGTTCAAATTTCATACTGCAATTGCAAATGTCAAAATATTCATATTACACAGTTGAGGGCTAATTAATGTAATATAACCTTATAGATTTACCCGGATGCCCAACACGGGCGACGTCTATCATGGGTCGTGCCTCCCTCGTGACAACTGCCGACATCGTCAAGGGGCTGACTGGTGGGGGTGGGCCCTGTACAAGTAAGTGGTGGGAGGGCACTGAGACCTGCAAGAATTTATTGTCATGTGGAGTGATACATATACTGCGAACATATAATTAAAATATACATACCTGCAGCGGGAGGTGGTGGGGTTGGCGTATGCACAACATGTGGGAGGCCACTGAGACCTGCAAGAATTTATTGTCATGTGGAGTGATACATATACTGCGAACATATAATTAAAATATACATACCTGCAGCGGGAGGTGGTGGGGGTGGCGTATGCACAACATGTGGGAGGCCACTGAGACCTGCAAGAATTTATTGTCATGTGGAGTGATACATATACTGCGAACATATAATTAAAATATACATACCTGCAGCGGGAGGTGGTGGGGGTGGCGTATGCACAACATGTGGGAGGCCACTGAGACCTGCAAGAATTTATTGTCATGTGGAGTGATACATATACTGCGAACATATAATTAAAATATACATACCTGCAGCGGGAGGTGGTGGGGTTGGCGTATGCACAACATGTGGGAGGCCACTGAGACCTGCAAGAATTTATTGTCATGTGGAGTGATACATATACTGCGAACATATAATTAAAATATACATACCTGCAGCGGAAGGTGGTGGGGGTGGCGTATGCACAACATGTGGGAGGCCACTGCGACCTACAAGAATTTATTGTCATGTGGAGTGATACATATAATGCGAACATATAATTAAAATATACATACCTGCAGCGGGAGGTGGTGGGGGTGGCGTATGCACAACAGGTGGGAGGCCACTGAGACCTGCAAGAATTTATTGTCATAAGTAGAACAAATATTGAAGAATTTAAATTAAAATATACATACATGATCCTCGAGTCTTTTTGCCACTGAGACCTGCAAGAATTTATTGTCATGTGGAGTGATACAAATATTGCGAACATATAATTAAAATATACATACCTGCAGCGGAAGGTGGTGGGAGTGGCGTATGCACAACAGGTGGGAGGCCACTGAGACCTGCAAGAACTTATTTTCATAAGTATAATAAATGTTCAAGAATTTAAATTAAAATATACATACCTGTAGCGGGAGGTGATGGCGTATGTACAAGTGGTGGTGAGCCGACACTTGCACCTATAAATAAATTCTTTTAAGTTTGTAAATAAATAAAATATTTATATAGCTAACTTATTGATCAAATATACCTGTGTCTGAAGAAGATGGTAGCGAGGAGATAGTAGTGCCCCTCTCACTGCTAGATCTCCTCCCACCCCTACTACGACCTCCTCGCACCATTTCCTTATTAATAACAAAACAATTAATACATATTAATCCACAATTATATAAGGCTAGACAAATGTTATTTAAAATTATGCTTAAAAGTAAGAATCTTCTTACTAAATTATCAAAACATGCCTCCCTCATGTTGATATATCTAGCTCAACTTCATCATCTTCGTCATCCATAGTAGTCTCATGAGATTCAAAATCTTCATCTTCATCTGATTCTTCCTCCCCTCTAACATCAACATTTAGCTCCGTCGGATCGACTTCTTCCACGCCATCTCGCGTACGTAATGACAGTGGCTCATCAGATTCGTCCATATTAAACCTAGAGGAACCGACAACGCCAACTTCGTCTGATTGATAATATTCAGCACGAGCAACCTCTGAGACATCTCCACTCATAGTTAACTCATAAGTGGGAAAGAGTTTTGAGTTAACCCTGCAAACTGCCCACCAATCTCTATTCTTGGATGATGGATAGCTTGAATAGTACACTTGCTGGGCTTGTGCGGCTAAAATGAACGGTTCATAGGTCTTAAGTTTAAACCTATGCTTGACATTGACAATCCCATAATTTGTGTCATGTAGAACAGAATTAGGATCAAACCATTGACACTTAAATATATATACATGATTGTCTTGTCCCAAATACTAAAGTTCTAAGACTTCTTCAATAATACCATAGTAGTCCAATTCCATTTCATTGTATAAATTTCCCTTCACACATACGCCGCTGTTCATCGTAGACTTATTTCGCCCATAATCCCTTGTATGAAATTTGTATCCATTCACAATATATCCCGGATAGGCACGTGTCTGGTTCGAGGGGCCATAACTTATCTGTTGTACTCTTTGATCAGTAATGAGACCTTGTTCAACCTATATTCAAATTAGAGTAGTTAAAATAATAACAATTACCTCGACATACGTAAATACAAACATATATATTCAGAGTTCACACTAACTCGGTTTCTTAGCCATTTGGAAAAAAACTTGTCGCGTTCTTTTTCAATCTCCACATCCTGGATATTTGGACATTTTTCAGCTAATTCTGAATCAAATTGTCTGCAATATAAATGTAGCACCCCGTAAAAAAATGATTAAAAAAATTGATAAAGCCAATGTATAGACTTTGTGAAGTCAATGTTGTATAGACTTTGAGGAAGCCAATGTATAGACTTTGAGGAAGCCAATGTATAGACTTTGTGAAGTCAATGTTGTATAGACTTTGAGGATGTATAGACTTATGAAGTTGCTGGAAATGTGAATTAATATCTTACTCAACATAAGGTTCAATCTCGAGGCAATTCAAAAGAATATATATCTCAGCGGCGTGCAACTCTCTATCTTCGAGCGTGCGAGTCAAGCAACGTCCGAACGCATGTCCAGGATGTTTAAATATGGAGAGCCGATCGGACGATTCATCCATATCATCATTACGTGGAGGTCGAGTACGACGAGTTTGAATCTCTGGCTCAAAGTACATAGAACAGAAGTTCAAAATTTCTTCAAGAATGTATGCCTCAGCAATCGAACCCTCCACCTGTGCCTTGTTGCGAACTTTCATTTTTAATTCATGCATGCACCTACAACAACAAGTCAGATGGCAACAAAATGTAGCGGCTATGGACGACTTATAAGTTAACAAAAATTGTCACATACCTCTCAAATGGATACATCCATCGAAATTGTACTGGACCTCCGACGATAGCCTCATATGGCAAATGAACTACCAGGTGCTCCATCGAATCAAAGAATGCCGGAGGAAATATCTTCTCTAGCTTGCAAATGGTTGTGACAACATCTTGTTCGATAGTTTGTACATCCCGAAGTCTGAGTTCAGATGCACATAAAATCTTGAAAAATTGACTCATCTCAGCTAGTGCTCCCCATATCTGCTTTGGCAACAAATCACGAAATGTAATGGGCAGTAGCCTCTCCATGAACACATGACAGTCGTGACTTTTCATACCATATATTTTCCCCTCATTAACATTCACACAACGGGCTATGTTGGATGCATATCCATCTAGGAATCTCAGTTGTTTCAACCACTGGCATACTTCCTTGATCTGTGTATCATGAAGCACATAAGTTGCTTTAGGCTGCACAGTTTTGCCATTGACACTTTGTAGTTCCAATTCTGGACATCTACAAAGCATCTTTAAATCCATACGTGCTTTGGCGTTGTCCTTTGTTTTCCCTTTAACATTCATGATCGTATTGAACACATTATCAAAAAAATTCTTCTCGGTATGCATGACATCCAGATTGTGTCGTACAAGAAGAGTTGACCAATAAGGTGATTCCCAAAAAATGCTTTTCTTGACCCAGTTGTGATCCTTTCCAAAATTAGGGAGTTGCCGTGTGCTACCAGACAATTGAACTACATCTGGTAAATTGTGCACCCGTGACGCCATATGTAGACCCGACACCCGTTGCAAGTCAGCTTCATCCATTTCAACAGTATTTTTTTTAAACGAGTCTTTTTGCCTTCGAAAAGGATGGTCACTTGGTAGCAACCGCCGATGGTAATCAAACCAGCAGCTTTTCCCCCCATGTTTCAATACAAATGATTTGGTATCTTCCATACAATAAGGACATGCTAGCCTCCCATGTGTGCTCCAACCAGATAGCATTCCATATGCAGGGAAGTCACTTATTGTCCACATCAGTGCAGCCTTCATAATAAAATTTTTCTTCCTATATGCATCATAAGTAACAACTCCATCAGTCCATAAAAATTTGAGCTCATCAATCAACGGCCTGAGATATATGTCCAAATTTTTTCCGGGACTTTTTGGACCAGGAATTACTAGGGACAAAAACAGATTTTCTCGCTTCATGCACATGTGCGGCGGAAGGTTGTACGGTGTCATGAACACTAGCCAACAAGAATAAGCTGCCACTGAACCACCGAATGGATTAAAGCCATCTGTGCATAAACCCAATCGAACATTACGTGACTCCCTTGAAAAGGCAAGATGAGTACGACTAAAGTGAGTCCAAGCTTCACCATCGGCAGGATGACTGATTATATCATCGGCACGACGTACTCTTTCGGTGTGCCATGTCATATGCCGAGCCGTCTTTGAGGACATATACAGTCGCTGCAGCCTAGGCACAAGAGGGAAGTATCGCAACGCCTTGTAAGGTACATCTTTTGCCTTTGAATTGACCCCCCCCCTTAGGTTTGAATCTGTCATGGCCACAAACTGAACATGATATCTTATCTGCATCATCTTTGTAATATAACATACAATGATTCGGACATGCATCTATTTTCACATATCCAAGTCCTAAGTCATTGACCATCTTTTTTGCACAGTAAAAAGTTTCTGGCAACTTCTCGTCTCGA
Source organism: Amorphophallus konjac (assembly GCA_022559845.1). Taxonomy (NCBI): domain Eukaryota; kingdom Viridiplantae; phylum Streptophyta; class Magnoliopsida; order Alismatales; family Araceae; genus Amorphophallus; species Amorphophallus konjac. The sequence goes on from CM040121.1 coordinate 161,013,083, forward strand.
GGCAACATACTCTTGATCAAGAGGAGGAGACGGTCAAAACAAGTCTCACTGATGTGAAATTCAGATTTCAAGTTCAACAACTGTGACACTGCAGACAATCGAGTGTGATTTTCACAACCATCCCACAGCGGCTCATCAGCATCCCTAAGTAGTTCATAAAATCTTCCGGCTGTCTTATTCGGCACTTCATCGTGAATATTAAAACTAGGACCAACAGCATCTACAACCATATCCACGTACCCACTTGTGCCTGCAATATTGTCGGGCTCATACCTCCCGAATTGCTCACCATGACACGTCCAATTCGTATAACCATCCACGAACCCTTTCGTGTACAAATGATGTTGCACATCCCATGTTGAACACCACCTCAAGTTTCTACAACTTGAACAAGGGCATCGAATGTGACCGTCGCGATCTATTGCTGCATTTGGATTCCCCAATGCAAATTGAATGAAACTCTCAACCCCAAGCTTAAAGTCTTCTGACACCACCCGGTCAACTATTCTACGATACATCCATGAACGATCTGTCGACATTTTTCCTGCACCCAATAAATGACAATACACATCCTAACTTTCAAATCATTACTCATAATATTACACCCGACCCTTTCCTCACATCGTTCATCATAGACCATTTGCAGTTGGAAGAGGAATATTGATTAGATTATCACTTTTTAACCCATCCATGAAGGTTTGATCGCACAATCACTTACTATATGTGCTGCACGATTTGCTAAAAATTTCGACATCATCTCCCCACACTTCTCCGATATACCAAATATATTTATTGATTTTGAAATTTTCTTAAACACTTACAAGTAAGTGGTTAAGAAAACACTCAAAATCAATAATGGTATATCAGAGAAGAGTGAGGAGACGCAACCGAAATTCTCAACAAACCATACAAACATATATAGTAAATGACTGCCTAAGTGCGATCAAACATTCACAGACTGTCCAAACGGGACAATTCAAGACTTTGAGGTAGATATATACATTCTCATAAATAAATGAGAACATACATATCAATCCCAAAGTCTTGAACGGGAAGGCACATTGACACGGTTTTAACGCGCTCTCCTGAGGTGCGTGTAATGTTAGGTCGCACCCACGCACCTCAACTCACAGGGAATACCCCATGCATTTATATAACATAAAATTAAATAACAACACAATTATCATTATGCACATATCAAATTAAATAACACCCAAATTACAAAAATTTTCAAATGAATAACATCGAAGCAAAACAATCTACATTTTTGAGCTAAATTAACATCAAATTTCTATTAAAATCAGATTTAAAATTATATTTACATGCAATTAAAATCCACAAAGTTTTAAATCACAAAATAAATTTTTTGGGTATTTACCTATTGCTATAGAGAATTCTGATTTCTTTGCATTTATCCACATCTTTGTATATATGTACTACTTAAGATATGTGGTCATTCCATTTCTCTATATCTTCTTATCATCATAAGACAAGGTTCAAATGGGATCACTTTCAACCTCAGTGGAGCATGTACGGCCTCAAGAATGGTAGGACGTCCTTTTTGCATGAGAATTGCTCCCATGCCAGTTCCACTAGCATCACACTCGACTACAAAAGTTTCTGAAAAATCAGGCAAGACAAGAACTGGGGCAGTTGACATAGCCTCTTTAAGCTATAAGAAGGCTTGATGAGAAGATGGGCTCCAACTATAACTGTCCTTCTTAAGAAGACTGGTCAGAGGTGCAGCAATAAGACCATAGTTTTTAATAAATTTTCTGTAGTATCCTGTAAGCCCTAAGAATCCTCTCAAAGCCCTCACAGACCGGGGTACAGGCCAAGTACAAATGGCTTGTAGTTTAGACATGTCCATAGCAACCCCTTTTTCTGAAATAATGTGGCCAAGATACTCAATTTCTCTGACCCCAAACACACATTTAGACATTTTAGCATACAATTGGTTGTCTACTCATAGTGTCCCTCATGTGTTCTAAAGGCAGTTTTGTAAACATCATCAGGATGCATTCTAATTTGATGATAACCCGATCTCAAATCCAGCTTGGAAAAGTACTTGGACCCATGTAATATGAAATCCTGACCATTCAAGGAAAACTTCATGGACATTTGAGAAATGTTTAGGGTTATATCTCCAAGTAACTAGAGCCAAGTATTCCCCAAGATCACATCAACACTGCCAAGAGGAAGAATTAAAAAGTCTAAAGTAAATTACATGCCAGGCATCTTAAGGTTAACTCCAGGACACCAACCCTGTGAAGAGATTTGGAGACCTGCAGCTATTTTGACAGGGTGGGAATCAAAGTTTGTCACAGATAATCCCAACTTCTTTACAACATGGGGGTCCAAAAAATTATGGGTGCTCCCATTGTCAATCAAAACCAGGACAGACATGGTACCCATTTTCCCTAATACTTTCAATGTGCCCGGTGATGCTAAGTGAGTAACATATTGAGCTGACAGAGAGGGTTGTATGACAGGAGAGAATTCAATGAAGGGTTCTGGATCCACACTGTCTAAAGGAGCAAAATCACTATCATCCAGAATAAGATGCAGTAAAAAAAGTTTATGAGGTTGGCATGTGTGGCCTAGAAGCCATTTATCATCACAATTATAACATAGGCCTTTAGCCTTTCGTTCCTGCAACTGTTGTGTAGATAACTTTTTAACTGGTGGGTTTACTCCTTTAGGGGAGAATGCTGGCTGAGAGTTTGGAGTAAAAGGTTTCAGTGTCTGAGGTGCTGAAAAGATAAAGTGTGGTGAAGCTCGGCGTCTGGCAGTAAACATTTGTTCTTGAATTCTTGCCAACTCCATAGCATGTGATAAGGAATGGGGCATGAAGGAGCGAACTTCACAGGCAAGATCCTCTCGTAAACCACTCAGAAAAACACCCAGCAAATGCTTCTCAGAAAGTCCAGTTATTCTATTGTACATGGTCTCAAATTGCCATTGATACGCAGCTACTGTACCCACTTGTCTGAGTTTACTCAGTTGCCCATGAGAATCCACAGAAGAAACTGCACCAAACCGTGACTCTAACCTAGCTAAAAACTCATGCAAAGAAACAGATTCTTTAGAGCTAGAGAAATGCCAAAACCACTGTAAGGCCTCTCCATCCAAATAATAAGATACTATAGTAACTCGTTGCGTATCCGGAACATTATTACAGTAAAAATAGCGATTAGCTTTGAATCGCCATTCAGCTGGGTCATAACTCCCATCAAATTTAGGGAACTCGTGCAACTTATGGCGAAAAGAACTAGGAATATCAGCCACAGCAGACAGAGAATTTTGGGATTCAAATTTCTCAAAGTTGGACTCCAAAGATTGCATCCGATTAGACATGACTCCAGCTAATCCATCAACCACTAACTAACAACTAATCCATCAGCCACTAACTAATAAAATGCAACAGGGATATCTAATTTAACTAACCCCGCTCAGAACTGAGTTATAGCTTCCGAGCTGGTTCAACGGTCTGCGACTCGGCCTGTCAAGCCACTCGAGACATGACACCCCCCTCCCACAAAGCTCCCCCTCCTCCCACCCGCCCTCCTGCTCCCACTGAGCTCCCCCCCACTGGAACCCTCTCGGATGCCCCTCCCCCCTCCCACCGAGCTCCCCATCCCACAGAGCTCCCCCCCCTCCCACCCCCCTCCCACAGAGCTCCCCCCCCCACTGGAACCCTCTCGGATGCCCCTCCCCCCTCCCACTGAGCTCCCCCCCACTGGAACCCTCTTGGATGCCCCTCCCCCCTCCCACGGAGCTCCCCGTCCCACCAAGCTCCACCCCCCTCCCACAGAGCTCCCCCCTCTCCTCTGTATGCTGAACAGTCGAGCAAGATCCTACTTCAACTCATCATTGCCCGAAGACCGAGTGATATCTATTGATCTACCAATCAAAAAGCTGCTATCATTAGTGGAGTCACTAGAATTAAATGCCACATCTGGAACCCCAAAAGATTGAGAAACAATTGATGTTGAGAATTCTGCTTGAGTTTCCTTGGAGCCACTGGAATTGGAAATAATGTTGTTTGAAGTGAGATTAGTCTGATAGTCTTTGCCAGAGCTTATATTTTTTGCTAGTAAAGGATCACTAGGCATTGGTATCCCAAGAGGGTTATCAATGTCAACTCCAAAAAGGACATTGTTTCTCGGATCAGAAGTTGGAACTTCACTTTCCTGCATACCATCTGAACTAAAAATTAATGATTGTTGATTGAATGAAGGTTCTTTGATGGTGTTCTTGTAAACTCTGGCTATTTATTGCGTTTAGAATGTCACATGCCCAGGAAAGGAAAAATGCAGCTATCATCAAGTTCTGTCCGGGGCAAGACTAGGAACATGTGTAGCATTTCACACAAGCGATTTATTTTTTTTTTAAAAAATAACCTGTGTATCGTTAAACTAAACCCATGGTTGTTCAGTCCAAATCAGTCTCCGTGGGTCCGACGAGTCTCCCCAGTCTAATTCAGTCCAAATTAATCAGGAAGAAGCTACCCAGGGAGATCCCAAGTGATGTGAAATTGTTCACAGTGGCCAATTTGGGCAGGGAGTGAGACGGTCACTTAGGCCACGGGTCCAAATTATCTATGACTCCGTTAGGTGGAGTTTGGCTGGATTTGTGGGGATGAGTTTTAAAATTCTACTCATTAAAATATCTGACATCTCTATCATTTTAATCAAATGTAGTATTAAGATCTTGACTTATGCGCCCTGATAGATTTTTGGAGGAGAATAAGACATGTTCAAACTGAGTCTATTTTCGGAATTTGCGATATCTCACTCCAACGAGTTTTTAGATAGATTCTACAAATTAAAATACATCCACCTAATGTTCAAACTAGATTTTACAAGAACAGCATCATAATGAGAGGGGGAGAGGGGCCACGGACAGGGGAAGAGAGGGCAGTGGAGGGGGTGGGGGAGGGCGGCCAGAGGGAGTGAGGGAGCGCGAGAGGGGAGAGGGAGTGAGGGAGCCGGACAGGGGAGAGAGGGCAGTGGAGGGGGTGGGGGAGGGCGGCCAGAGGGAGTGAGGGAGCGCGAGAGGGGAGAGGGAGAGGGAGTGAGGGAGCCGGACAGGGGAGAGAGGGCAGTGGAGGGGGTGGGGGAGGGTGGCCAGAGGGAGTGAGAGGGAGAGGGAGTGAGGGAGCCGGACAGGGGAGAGAGGGCAGTGGAGGGGGTGGGGGAGGGCGGCCAGAGGGAGTGAGAGGGAGAGGGAGTGAGGGAGCCGGACAGGGGAGAGAGGGCAGTGGAGGGGGTGGGGGAGGGCGGCCAGAGGGAGTGAGGGAGCGCGAGAGGGGAGAGGGAGAGGGAGTGAGGGAGCCGGACAGGGGAGAGGGAGAGGGATTGAGGGAGGGGAACATGATCGGGAGAGAGAGAGGGAGAGCGAGGCCACTTACCGGCCGGCGGCGACGGCGACCGTGGGAAGAGGATGATGGAGGCGACGGCGACCACGACCGTGAGAGGGAGGGAGGTTGGCGAATGGCGGCGACGGCGAGGATGGCGAGGACGGCGGGGTCTCCGGTGACGGCGAGGATGGCGGGGCCTCTGGCGACGGCGAGGACGGCGGCTCCGGCGGCGAAGACGGCTCCTGCGGCGACGACCTCAAGCAGAGGGCAGAGGAAGGAGAGAGTGAGAGGGAGAGTGGGGGGGTGGAAATGGGGCCAGGTGGAAGAGGCGGCAGGGAGGGGCGGGAAAGGCGGAATTTTCTGACGGAAATACGAACGGAACTTATTTCCGTCTGAAATTTTAGACGGATTATTTCCGTCGGAATATCCGTCCCAAATTTGTGACGTATATAAAGACGGAATATATTCCGTCTATAATTATAGACGGATCTTCAGAGGGAGTCTGGTGTGTCCTTAATAACAACGGAATTTGTGACGGAAACTAATCCGTCACAAATATAGACGGATTTTAAGACAGAAAAATTTCTGTCTGAAACATCCGTCTGAAATCTCGCTTTTTTTGGTAGTGACACCCTCTTGGAATCGGGACGACCCTCCATTGAGCATTCTGTCTCTTTGGACTGGAAATCCCTTTTCCAAGTCTCCGTAAGTCCCCGCACCCGTGGATTCCCTCACGGATGCCGGGCAGGTTGTACCCTTTTGAAGTCCCGAGTTAGTTGGCCTATACGTGGTGAGAGAGGGTTCCTAGTTGGCATTGGAGTTCAAACCATATTGAAACTAGGTTTCCTCCCCTTGTGTGAATCATATCAATTTGCATAAAATCATTAATTCACCAAGATTCAAACATAAGAAATCAAGGTAACCATCACAACTTGTGTGTTTCTTTGCAAATTGTTTGCACACTAAATTGCTTGAATGGCTTACTTTGATAGACAAAATAACATGTTCAATTCAATTAATGTTCATGAGGGTGATCAACCTAGCACATCTTATTCCCCTCAAATCCAACATGTTCAATATCATTCTCACCATTCTTTCAAGGGACCACGTCCTCATTCTTATGGTGTTGCCCGACCTATGGGCAATGTCCAATCCAATGGTCCTTCAAATCAATTTCGGGTCACTATTCCTACAGGACCGCCTCGTCCCAATGATGAGAAAGTCTCTCAAATCATCCTTGCATTAGATCATCTCACCCCTCAACAGATCCAAGCCCTTAAGGCCGCCGTTGGGGGGGTATCTCCTTCATCTCATCCTCCTTCTAATCCTCCACGGGTGGCCCATCATCCAATTCCCTCTTCCATTCATATTCCTAATCGGGTAGCCCATTACCCATCCCCTTCTATTCACACTCCTCCTCGGGTGGTCCGACAGCCGCCTCCTTCTATTCCTTCTCCATCACGGCCCCGAGGCCCATTTACTCCTTGCAATCCGGCCCGTCCGGGTTCTTTCACGGGTCATCCCGTCAACTCCCCTCCACGGCCTTTTTATACGGCCCCTCCTCCTTTAAGGCCCTGCCAGCCCTCGGTTGTTCAAGTCACACCCCTCCCACAATCTCTGCTTGATAAGATTACTTTGATGGAGGAACAAATAAAGAGGGTCACGACTCCTCCTACTCCAGTCAATCCTCTCCATGCCGCTTTGGACGAGATTACAAAGATGGAGAGAGAATGGAAAGACAGGAGGGATGATTACGGCGTCGGCGGCTCAAGCAAGTAGGAGCTGGCATCTGAAGAATCCAAGGCAGTGTACGATGATGATGAAGCTCCGCAGGCACCCCTTCCGAGTTTCCTTAACTTTCCGCTTTCCCCATTTTCATTCGATGAACCTCCTGCTCAGGATGAAACCATCCCTGATCCAACCCCTATTTATGAGACTAATTGGTGTTACGATGATGGGTCGATACTTCAATCACCCACACCGGCACATTGTAAGTCTCCTCCTATCCTTGACACCGCATACATTACACTTCCTCCAGTTACACCATTAACCTCTGCAACACTGGCCTCCCCCAAGCCTTCCACTATTAAACCTCCACCCGTTAAGCCATCTACCTCCACACCATTAGCCTCCATCGAACCCACCATTGAACCTTTCCCAATTAACCTCCCATTACCGCCACCTCGGCCTTCCATTATCCCTTTAAAACCCACTTTGCCTATTCCACCATTTAACCCTTTACCCTTACCCATGGCTAATCCTGAACATGATCCACCCCTTTTTGCACCCGAGCCAATCCCAACTGCTTCCGAGCAAAGGGAGAAACTCGACGTGTTTGAACCCCCGCTTACGCTCACCCATTTGCCAACGCTTTCCATCATGCCTCCACCATTCATGAAGCCTTCCGCCTCCGCTTCACCTCCCTCTACTACTCGGAATGGGGGGCCTTCTACAAGCACAGGTGCCGAGGACGATCAAGAGCCGGGCAGCAAGGATTTGGCCGCGCCATTCAAGATTCAAGAATTCATTTGCCGGATGCCAATCTGGGTTATTGTGCCAAGTACGATCGAAGAAGCCAAGTCGCCGCCATGCCAAGCATTGATGCTATGTTAGGGCCGGGCAGGGCACCCTTTGTTCCAATTTCCAAATTTTGAATCTTTGGGCAACATAATGCTTCCGAGCCCAACTTTCCAACTCCCTCACACCATTACTTTGCACTCTCCAAGGGAGTTGACATTCACCATTGAAGCTTCGGCAGGGGCTATTTCTCATACACTTTCACTACCGTGGAAGGGCAGTTATCTTAATGCTAAGGGGCCATCCCTCATTTGTTCCACTTTCTATTCATCCATCTCTATCACTTTTTCTTCATGGGCCATTCCCAGGGTTAAGAGGATGATCTCATCCTCTCGCCCTTCACATTCTTCATATTCTTTGCATTTCATGCATTCATCGCATCCATCCCATTGCATGCATTTGCACCTCCTGCTTCCCGGGTTTCCAAACCCGTATCTTCCCCGCCTTCCGGCACCTCCGGATATTCCGCACTTCCCATCTTATTCATCTTCATCTTTTTATCCACTATCCCTGGGGCATCGTGTCCCTTTTCCTGCTATCTCCCTGGAACCTCCAGGAATTTTATCCCTCCTCTTTGGGCATCTCGCCCTTTCTGATTCTATTCCTCCGGAACCTCCGGACTTTCCCCTCGGGCATCGCGCCCCTTTCCATTCTCCGGAACCTCCGGACCTTTCTCTCGGGCATCGCGCCCCTTTCCACCTTCCTCCTCCGGAACCTCCAGATTTTTCCCTTGGGCATCGCGCCCCTTCTCATTTGCTTCCTCCGGAACCTCCGGACTTTCCCCTCGGGCACGACGCCCCTTTCCATCTTCTCTTTCCTGATTTGCTTCCTCCGGAACCTCCGGACTTTCCCCTCGGGCATCGCGCCCCTTTCCATTCTCCTCCTCCGGAACCTCCGGACCTTTCTCTCGGGCATCGCGCCCCTTTCCACCTTCTTCCTCCGGAACCTCCGGAACCTCCGGATTCTCCACCTGATTATCTCCATCTTTTCTCCAGGCATCGTGCCCCTTTCCATTTGCTTCCTCCGGGACCTCCGGACTTTCCCCTCGGGCACGACACCCCATTCCACCCTTTCCATCTTCTCCTTCTTGATTTGCTTCCTCCGGAACCTCCGGACTTTTTCCTCGGGCACGACGCCCCTTTCCACCTTCTCCTTCCTGATTTCATTCCTCCGGAACCTCCGGATTTTTCTCTCCTCCCTGGGCATCGCGTCCCTCGGCATCTGCTTCCTCCGGAACCTCCGGACCCTCCATCTTTCTTTCGATTCATCTTTCTAATCTTCCTGAACATCACATCCTTCATTTTTTTCCTCCTTTTCCATCATCTTTTTCCCTATTTCGTCTCAGGGCATCGCGTCCCTTCTTTTGTCATCCCTCCGGAGCCTCCGGATGATTTCTCCTCTCATGATTCTCCTCTGCCTCCGGACCCTCCGGATCCGCCTCTTTCTATCTACCAATTTCTTCTTCTAATTCCTCCTGATTCTGGGTCCGACCCAACTTCTTCCGCATCCATTACCTTGGGCATCTGCCCATTCTCCCATTGCTTTCGAGGCTTTAGTCCTCATTCCTCCTTCTAATTCTCCTCTCCTTCTGTAGACTGTTCCATGTGATCAGGGTCTCCGCGCCTTAGTGAGGGAGTTCTAGCCCTCGCCTCTTTTCCTTTTTTTCCTTATTCGTCTGAGTTTGGTCTTGGTACCACTCCTTCTTGTTAAGCCACTTTCAATCCTTTACTTCCAATCCTTTACCTGCCTAAGAGGACTATCCCACGATGATCAACCTCTCGCGGCAGCTGCTTTAACAAAGGTTGCAAGGTAATATATTGGCGTAAGTACGCATTTTTATGATATCATTCCCTCATTGCTTCACGCATGATTTTCAAGATGAAGTGCTTCTTAACAAGATTAAGAGTGGTGTTTTGGACCTTTATCTTAGGCTTTTGTTAAATTAAATCATTGTTAAAAAGAGTCTTTAGGCTTGCTTATGCAGCACCTTGGTTAATAAGAACCCCGTGCTGGGAATTCAACATTCTCTCCCTGCTTGTTAAGATCAACCCTCAGCTGGGCACCTCACACACTTCACGGCGTCCTTAGCCGGCTCCTTTGGTTAAACACCATTGCTATTTTGGCCATGCCATGAGTATATCTGAAAGTCTTTTCTCTTCTTTACTCGGCCACGTGTAGGGGCAAGAGGTTGACGGATGAGATGACCAACCTTGGTAATCCCCAATACGAGAGGAGTCTCAAATAGGGGCAGTCTTGACCCAAACTAAATATGAATTTCATGATATACATCTCGCCAAAAGGGCTATTATGAAAATCAAGTCAAAACTTTGATAAAAGCAAGATTGTGAATTATGGCATGACAAGAGTGGCAAAGTCCCCGCAGGGAAAACCCTGGTCGCATACATGTCAAGGGTCTAAAAATCAAAGGCATAAAGCCCCGGCACAATAGACTACCTCTTTGAAGGGAACACCTGGAAGGAATTCAAATCCCGATATCTCCCATCCTGCATAAAGCTTATCTCCAATTATTCTTCTCTTCTCCCTCAAAGACCGAGCATTTCTCAGGTATGGCCTTGGTAGGGGCACCGTTGATCAAAGACGGTCGGTTATAGGACGCCACTTTCAATGCACGTCCAGCTTTGGGCAGTTTTAGCGAAAAGGGAAGGAACAAGGACCCCTAGCCAGTGGTTCAAAATAACCCTTTGATGCTGCATTAACAATGTCTAAGCCAAAATCCAAAAAAAAAAAAATTGAATATTTCCGATTCAAAATCCCAACAAAAATTCAAAATATTTTCCAAAAATCTCCATAAAAATACAAATATTTCCAAAACTCATAAAATTTGCATATTCCAAAACTCATAAAAATTTGCATATTTCTAAAATCCAAAAATTGCATTGTATTTTCTGATGGTGTTTTGCAGGAACAGCTTTGCAGAGACCAAAAGCACGGGATGAGTCCTATCTCCACTCATTGCTATCAATCTATTGATTCTCCCGATATTCTCATGACATGTCACCCTGGGTATTTTTGGTTATCACCTCCTTATATCATTTTGATTATATCTCCTAATTATCATTCTGATTATTCATCTCCAGATCTTTCAATCAACTCCTGCTAATTTCTCTTGATCAATTCTGCCGATGGGCATTATCAGATCCTGATTATTTAACTCCAAAACTTGATCAGCCAGATTGTCATCCTCATGACAAACAACAAATAATGATACTTTGCTATGCCATGATGCTGTTCATGATATATGTTATGATTGGTTGCTTTGATTCATGATATGCATGTTATGATTTATTCATTGCTTGTTATATCTTGGCTAATGAATTTTTTAGCGCAGGAAGAGGCTCTTGGTCCCGCCGGCAGGGCATCATCATCCAAGCCCCACGGTGCTTGCAGCTCATTTCTCAGTTCCCATGCTCATTGATATCACCATCTCCCTGTATGCATTCTACTATATGTTACATATGTTACTAGATTATATCAAGGACCTTGCGGCTTTGGTAAATCTGGGATTTGAGTTCCCCTTCATCAAAAACAATGATGATTCCAGAGAAGTCTTAGTCACACGGATAGGCCGTTGAGCCGTCCAAGACTAGGGACGATGGTTCCCTTTTTACGAGTTGGTGCGTGGATAAACGGGCTTCGGCTTAGTATCAGCTCGCAGAATTGGTTTCTTGACCCAGTCTGGGCAGTTTAACAATATTATCCTTGATTATATTATATTTTCATTTGTTATTTTCCCTTTAGCCCAGCATGCATTCATGTAGGACTTTGAATTAACATTGGAGAATTATTCTGATAAGCTGATGTTGAGAGTTGAATTGATCTTAATCTTTCTCGATATGAGATTTTCATTGCCGAATTGAGTCCTCAGTTCGTTTTATCACTGTTTTGGGTGATTTTTTCGAAAGCTCCTTGTTTGGATTTTTATCATCTTATTTTATCTCCTTTCCTTTGATCCACCTTGGCTGCAGCACGTCCACACTGGCTGGTAACCGCTCCCCAATGGTGAAATCTACAGGTTTGTGACCTGGGGTACTTCCACCGCGCTGGAAGTTGATCATTTATTTTATCTCCTTCGTGCACCGCGTGCACATCTCCCCTTTTATCCAAACATTGTTGATTTCATTGGATTTCCCGAGATTTACTTCATCTCGAGCTTTTGATTTCATTTCTTATCGAGTGATGTTGATTGCATGTCTCATCACACCTTGGCATCTACTTTTCAGTTAGCTACGCTCCCTTGCAAAGCAGACGCCAAGGCGGGGCAGCTGTAGACACGCCAAAATTGACATTACTTTGAGTATTTCTCATATTACCTTGTAATGTCCCATTTGACCCTCAAATTAGCTTATTTGAGTGTTTTTTTTATTTTTCATGGATTTTCTCCCCTTTCCCTCTTTTTTAAAATTAACGCCCTGGAGAGGGGCGTGTTTTTAAAAAGCAGCCTGATCCAGGGCGTGTCTCCCCGTTTTATCTATTTCTCTTATTTTATAAATTCGTGACCTGGTGAAGGGCGTGTTTTAAAACACGACCTGACCTGGGGCATTTCTTGATGAAAGGACGCCCTGAGGTGTGGGCGTCAATTCCTGGAATTATCCAATAAATGTTTGAAAAAATGTTAATTAACGCCCTTATTTGGGGCGTGTTTCAATTGACGCCTCTCCTGGAGGCGTGTTTCAGAATTTCCAAATAAAAGAAATGTTTATTTCTAAAATTAATCCAGGAAGAAACGCCCTGACACAGGGCGTGTTTTCAATTAACGCCCCTTGACAGGTCGTCAATTCTTGAATTGACGCCCTGACCAAGGGCGTGTTTCATCTGTTGGCTTCGCAGCCCTTTCCCCAGAGAGTCCTTGCCTCATTAGACTCCTGCCTTGATTGGGGCTCTTACCCATTCTTATCCTCCCCCCTTATTGGACTCTTGCACATGTTTATCCCCCTTTTTTTGGGACTCCCCTGGTTCGATCCCCTTTTCTCCCCCCTTCAGATTCGAACGTTCCTCTTCCTCTTCTGTCTTCTTCTCCTCTCCTCCCTCCGTTCTTCTTCTTCTTCTTCTGTTTTGTTTTTTTTTGTTTTCTTCGCAGGTGTTGTTCTTGGCTAAGGAGAGGCTTCTTCACGGTTCAAGTCTTCATCCAACTGAAGCTTTTCTCCCCATCGAGCATTCAAGCCAAAAGAGCCACCAAATAAGATTTTTCTATCTTATCTCCCCCTTATTTTGTATTTTTCATTAGTTCATGATACATGCATCATGTTTCATTGTTATATTGATTTTCCTCAATCATCATATTGAGATCTCCCCATAGTGCAACTCTTGCACTCTTTCCCTTTAATTTTTATTCATATTTTCATGCATTCATCATATATCTCCCACCCTTTTGCATAGGGGTTTAAGGGCCAACACCCACAAGGTGTGTTCTTGCACAATTTTCATGCTCATCTGTACATATAGAATTTGATGCTACACACCATGTTCTAATTCAATTCTTTTGTGGTGTTTGTGTCTCTTTTTGCAAGGGTAATAATTAAAGAACTCTCTTCATCGGCCGGCCGATTTGAAGAGAAAGGAGCACCTACAATCAACCGCACTCCAAGGTATTTTTCGCGATCTCTCCCATGCTTTCATTGTTATATTTTTGAGACCTCACGTCTCTGGCGATCACAAACTCCTCTTAGCACCTCGTGCTATTTCATGCTTTATTCATTCACTTAATATTTCTTTGTTTAAGTGGATTTTAAAGGAATCTACACATACTATTCAGGGGGAGCCTTTAATTCACTCATCTTATACAGTCTTATTCTTCCCTCTTCAACTAATGTCTTTTTGCTGAAGTCAAAGGGGGAGAAATAATTGATCAAGTCAGTATGACTCATAGTGTTGCCATCATCAAAAAGGGGGAGATTGTTGTGTACCTGTGGTTTTGATGATAGCAAACACTCTAAGTCAGCATCTGTTTGTCTGTGCATACTGTTTGAGTCTGCATATATACCTGAACTTCGTTGAATGAATGTTTCATCGAACATCTTATCTGGCATAACCAACGAACAGGCTGAGGCTGTGTGTTGTGTGCATTGGTGAATTTCATAATTGTTGATGCATTTCATAATGGCATTTTATCTGGAGTGTGTGATGTTAGTATGTACAATGGGTGATGCTGCCATACCCCTTCAGATTCGCATGTCTATACATTGCATCTGTCTGTGCTCCACTCATAAGTCCATACGTTGTTTGTGCAACGTTTGTTCTGATAAGTTCATATAGTGTCTTGTCTGCACGTTACATAGTCTACACATTGATTAGTTGCACGCCTTCTGAAGTCTACACATTGCATATGAGCATCTTTGTAGTGTCTAGCTAGCAAGTCTATACATCATCAGTGCATGAGCGTCTTACAAGTCTATACACTGTCTAAGTATAGCCATCGTCTCATCATGCATATGCTCTGTTCATGCAAGTATGTACAAGTCTATACAGTCAGCGTCTCATATGCATATTTGAGTCAAAGTCTGTACATGCCTCATTTCATTAAGTCTGCACATTCATAGCAAAGCCTTGATGCTGGGAAGTCTATACATCGTCCAGAGTCTTGTTGCATTGTGTGCCAAAGTCTATACACTGCCAGCATACAAGTTCAAAGTCTCTGCATTGAAGTCTGAACATTGACCGTCTCAATCAGCATCTTATGTAAAGTCTATACAGTGCAACTCATATAACTAGCAAGTCTATACATTGTCTCAGCGTCATGCATCAGTCTTCAAAGTCCATACAATGCACTGTAGCATGCACGAAGCTAAGTCCATACATTGATTCATTGTTCATGCCTTCACTCAAAGTCTGTACAGCGTGTAGCGTGTCTGTCTCAAGTCATTTCTTCAAGTCTGTACATTCCCAGTCTTTACCTACGTTCAGAACCCCAAGTCTATACATTGGTAAAGCCTACATATTGGCCTTCAAGCTTCCAAGTCTGTACATTGGTTCAGGCCTTCCAAGTCCATACATTGGTTGAAGCTTCCAAGTCTGTACATTGGTTCAGGCCTTCCAAGTCTATACATTGATTCAAGCTTCCAAGTCTGTACATTGGCCTTCAAGCTTTCCAAGTCTATACATTGGCAGATGAACTGTGAAGTCTATACATTGTCTGATCATCCATTCTTTGAAGTCTATACATTGGTCTTCACTTCAAGTATGTACAGCCATTGTCTTGCCAAAGTATATACGTTGTGAACCTTCAAGTCTGTACAGACTTTGCCTTGTTCAAGTCTGTACATCGTCCAGTTCTTTGGCAAGTCTATACCTTGTGAAAGTCCATACATTCGATTGCTTTGCCTTGGTCAAGTCTGTACAGCCATTTCCTTTGGCAAGGTCTATACATCGTCTGTCTTCTTAGAGACTCATGCATAACATGAAGTATGTACATCGCACAGCATTCAAGTCTGTACATCGTGCATCTAGTGTTTCAAGTCTATACAGTGTTGCACGTTGTGTCTGTCAAAGTTTACACACTGCTTCTTCATGCATTGAAGTCTGCACAACGTTGAAGTCTATACATTGCTTCAGCCTTGCATCCACAAAGTCTGTACAATGCCACAGACTTGCATACATGAAGTCTGTACAGCCTGTGTTCGTAACACAGAGTCTGCACATCGTTCAAGTTTATACAATGTCTACACACTTCATCATGGTTGATTTTGCTTGAAATTTGACGCCCATCAGTAGGAGCGTCCATTCTGAATCTGACGCCAAGAAAAGAGTCATCTTTTAGTTGTGCTTCAATTTATCATAGTCTAGACATTGTCTCGCTTGCTTGAATGAAGTCTGTACATCCATTATCCAGCATGTATGCACAATGTTCTTCATGCATTATCGTGCTTGATGCATTCTACGTTTCATTAGCAAGTCTGTACAGCATATGTTCTTCATATATGAACAAAGTCTGTACATTGCATTACACTTCAGAAGTCTATACAACGTCTGCACATCACACACTGTAAAGTCCATACATTCCTGTCGCTCTGCAAAGTCTATACACTGCATTGTGCATACTATCAAGTCTGTACAAGGTGTCGACACTAAACTGATAAGTTTCTGTTCGACTGACTGACAGGGACTAAAGTGCAAAGATGATGACCTGGCACGTGATCCAAGATGCTGAGAAGCTGACACGTGGACTGAGGCTCTTTGGCGGGAGGTGTGGAAGACACACGCTGCCCTAATCGGCTGCTATAGAAGGAAGCTTTCTTCCACTGAAGAAGAGAGACGAAAAGGATAACGATAGAAGAGAAAGAGAGTGATCGAGAGAGAAGAAAAGAGCTGTAGAGAGGCAAAGAGCAGAAAGAGCAGAAGAAAGAAAAAAGAAGCTGAGAGCCAGACAGAGAGAGGCTGCGAAAGAGAAGAAAAAGAAGAGTAAGAAGAAGAGAGAGCTAGAGTAAAAGAAGCTTCAACTGAAGATCAGTTTCTGCTGGACCGTGGATCAAATCCAGGCCAGCCAGCTCCTGCGAGAGCCACATTTTGATTTTATATCTCCAGCTTTCAGTTGCTGTATTTTCTTCTATTGTTTTCTTTTCAAACTGAACCTTGTTCTTCCGATTGCCCTGTTGGGGATCGGGTTCCTCCTGTGGTTTCCGGAGAAGGGAGATTTGTTTCTATGGTTTGCTGGTGACTTTGTGTCATCAGTGGTTCCCTCCTTCGTGGAGGAAGAGAGGTCCGAGACCTCTGGTTTGCAGGTGACTTGGTGTCACTTGTGCTTCCCTCTGGGCTTCAGAGGAAGGGAGACTTGGGTCTCCTGCTGCAGGTAGTAGTTGCTGCTTGTAGGTCCCCTCCTGGTCTGGAGGAAGAGAGACTTGCGTCTCTGGTTTGCTAGTGACTGGGTGTCACTAGTGGGTCCCTCCGGTTGGGAGGAAGAGGGGAGGTTGTTCCCCTGGTCAAGCTGTGTTGCAGCATTTGTTGCAGACTGAGTCTACTGTTCTAGCATTGCTAGTGGAAGCCTCACTCCGGGTTGGAGTGAGGGGTGGATGTAGGTCTGTGGACCGAACCACCTAAAAATGTTGGTGTCCATTGTGGTTTGATTTTCTTATGTGTTCATCTTATTGCTTCACACATTAGATGCTTGCTTAGGATCGAGTGAAGGTAAATTCATTTGTGCTGTTTTGCTAAGATCCTCCTAAGCATTCACAGAACAATTTTGCAACAGGTTATAATTCCGCATATCTGAGCATAAGTTTTTAATTAGGCTATAATTTTAAAAGGGGAGATTCATTCACCCCCCCTCTGAATCTATCGCACCTGTCTCAACAACACTCGCATATGATAGACTGGTACAACGGAGGGAGCGGCGATGACCTATGCTGTCAGCACGATCACCAATAGTTGTACCAGAGAATAGTGAAGTCTCGCAGGCTGAAGGACGAGGGAGGTGAGGTAGGTCGCTGATGAGGGTGTCTGAACTAGATCCACTGGTCGGTGCTGTAGGTGTTTCCATAGTCACTGCGGTGATGCAGGTTCCCTATTGCTCACAGGAGGTCGGGGCAAGTGGCGAAGATGCTGCTACGGTCGGAGCCGCTGCTGAGAAGGCCCGGAGTCATCCGACCTCCTAGAGCCGATGAAGAGAGGTCTCGCTTGCTGCCTCGCAGGGTGCGGTAGGGGCAGGCCTCTAGCGTGCTGATGCAGTGAAGGGTGGATGCGGAGTGTGGTTGCTCGGCGCAGAGGGGGGTGGATGAGAAGAAAGGGTGAAGATGTTGTGGGGAGAGGAGTGGGGGAAGGAGAGGGGGAGCTGTGTTCTATTCGGGGGAGGCAATGGGAGTGTGGTTGTGACTATCCAAGGGAGGGAAATGGGAGGTGGGTTGCGACCAGGTGAGGGATGGGGAGGTTGTGAGGGTGGGGGCAGTCTAGGTAGAGGGGATGTGGCAGGGAGGGGAAGAGTCTCCTCTTGATGGGGCCTTGGGAGAGTCAAGGGTTGGCTTAGGAAAGTGGAGGGGTGCTTTGGGGATGTGGAGGGTTAGCTTGGGAAGTGGAAGAGGTGTGTTGGGAGAGGAGAGGATCCCTTGGGGGCTGTGGGAGTTATTTTGGGAGATTAATGGTTGTATGGGGAAGTGAAAGGTCTAGATGTAGTGGCGGTGAGGTGGCACTGGAGGGATGATGAGGCAATGAAGTGGAGGGTGAGGAGGAGGGGAGGAGAGAGGATGGGGGCATATGTTTTTTGAGATAGAGAGAGAGGGAGGGGGGCTAAGGGGATATGGGAGTCTCTCACTCCAATGGGTCTCTCACCCTATGCTAGTCCTCTCACCAAAGCACACATGGAGGGAATTCATAAGATCTCAAATATTCTTCTTCATTAACCTCTCCATGGGGGGGATTGGGTCCTATTTATAGGGGCCCGACATTTTACATAACAAAATTGCCCTTGACAAACCATCAAATGCCCCTTGCTATCCAAGGGGGCAACTATGGGCCCAATGGAAGGACTAAAGGCCCAATTGACACAAAACATATGAAAATGGCTCACTAACCTTGGTACACGACTCAAATAAAAGGAAAATTGCAATTTTTTTGTTAGTGAGACCAAAGCTTACTCTTGGAGGAGCGCACAGCTTGTGCTATCTCCTCCAAGAATACCTTGGCACTAATTTTATTAAGAATAAGTGAATCATGTACAGAGGCTCATCGGGGCTTACCCTTGGAAGAAACATAAAAAGAATAAAAACTCCAACAGGAATAGTAACTACAACTACCAGCTAGGTAAACCAGTAGCATCAATGGTAGGACAGCCACGAGCCTAGCTAGGGAGGTCTTTCCAGCTCATGTAATCCATATTGTTGCGGGTGGTACAGGCTAAGGAGGCAAGAGCATCCGTAACAAAATTACCTTCCCTGTAGATGTGTTGTAATATGAATTTAGTGCTATTTATGATTGATATAATTTCATCCAACCATTTGCAAATCATCCAAGGAGGAGACTCTCTACAATGAATCATAGAAATAAGAGACTTAGAATCGGAATAAATAACAACAATTAGAAGTACACTTTTCCTCGCCATCTGCATACCATCTAGCAGTGCTCGTGCCTCAACCACCAGGTTCGTTCCCACTCCATAAAAGTAAGAGAAACCATATATATAGTCACCCCTACTACTCCTCATATAGCCTC
The DNA here is from genome assembly GCA_022559845.1 of Amorphophallus konjac. Taxonomy (NCBI): domain Eukaryota; kingdom Viridiplantae; phylum Streptophyta; class Magnoliopsida; order Alismatales; family Araceae; genus Amorphophallus; species Amorphophallus konjac. Next base: position 161,032,176 of record CM040121.1, read on the forward strand.
CTCCACCCAAAAATTACATGATTATGACTCTTAAAAAAGAATAAAATACACAACATGACTCAAAATATGATGACAAACAAGACTACGCGTCGTCGGCATGCGTCGGGGTCCCGAGCCAAATGGAATGACGGGAGATGTCCCCATCACTTCCACTCCGAGGATTGGATGCCAGATGAATTCCTAACCCTTCTAGGGGCCTTATCTTATCAATATCCCATGGATTTATCACCAAAAATCTGATCTTTCTGGGATTTATCCTCCAACTTTGACCTAGGGTTCCTAAGGTCTATACAAAGCCTCGCATGGCCATGAGCTCGAGAGGAAGGACGTTTTTGGATCTGGGGCAAAGCCATGCTACGTTGCTACCGCTCTTCTTTGACCCGAAATTCACCAGGGAAGTTTCGAGTCCTCCTCTCTTAAGTTATATTTCTCTTATACTTCCTCTTTTGATTGACCTATCTCTTCTTCTATTACACCTTTACATGCATGCACATTGCACACACTCTATCTCTGTCTTTACTACGCTTTCTATCTCCTATTACACTCATCATCACTACACACACCTATCTTTGTTCCCTTCTATAGGGGGTCAAAACCCTCCCCGGTGCATTCTTCCCCTACTTTCATGTTCATATTCTATATGGGATTGATGCTACACACTTCTTTGTTTCTAATGGTTTTTTCTCCGTGTTCTTACTTTGTTTCGCAGGATAGGCAGGTGTAGACGCGAGGCCCTTGCTTTCAAGCCAGCTAGAAGGTGAGGAGGTGCTGAATCTTAATTTCCCGCATCTCTGTGTTGAATGCAGTTTCAGAGAGGGCCGCGTTCATCCTATCGCGGTCAGAACATCGACCGCGTTCTTGGCCAGTAGTCTTCGGGCTATTTTCTGGCTATCTCTTCAGATTTCCAAGGTACGCATCATTGTTACTAAGTCCTCTTCGTCTTCTATGCTGTCAGTCCTTGGTGGCGATCACGATACACTCTTCTATCTCTTGATCGTTCCTCCCCTTTTCTTATATTACCATTTACCTATTGTTCGAGGGCACAATTTATGCCTACCGTTGTGTCCCTCAAGAGAGGTGGTTTCACAAGAACTAATATTTTAGCTGGAGACCAGGGAGTGTTACCAGTTGAGTAAGTTGTTCTTCCCCTGTGTCATGGAGGTTGCTTCAAATTTTTAGGATGAAATTTTTGTAAGGAGGGGAGGACTGTAACGCCCATGATTTTCGGATCAGGAATATGTGGGTTTCAGCGCATTTCCTTGGGTCCCAGATTACACTTTGTAATTAAATTAGATTTTTGGCGATTGGGCCTTCGGATCCCCGAGTAGGGCAAACCGTCATGTTTCCGGGCTCCAAGATGTTACAGGTGCATTGTGCATTTTTCAAGGATCATGGGGATGATTTTTTCACATTTTTTCTATTTTCTAGATTTTTAAAACCCCAAAATATTTCCTATAAAAATCCCTAAACCACCCACTCTCTCCTCATTCTCTCATTTCTCTCCCTCTCTCCTCTCCTTCCTCTCATTCTGTCCCTCCCTTCTCTAGGCGGCCAATAAAGGATGACGTGGGCGAGGTGGTGAGGCACGTGGGGCGACAATCGGCAAGGATGGAGCAAGCACTAGAGGTGGTGGTGCGGTGGAGCTCGTTCGCGAGTTCATAATACCCGCGTGTGTTCAAGGTGCATTTTAGCGTGGAATCGGCGTCCTCGACACGAGATCTCCTTGTGAGATGTAGGGGGGTGTATCCATGGCCCTTGCATTTCATTTTCCCACGTTTTATAGGCCGAGATGAGGCCGAGGGTGGTTTCCTTTCATGTCGGGGCATAAAAGCATGATTTTATGGTGAGTGACGGATTCATCGATTTGATGGCATTTTCGTAGTTTAAATGGGCCATGTCGGTAGTTTAGAGGGCAGGGATTGTTTTCCCCATCACCCAGGGTGATTGGGGCATGGAATAGGGCCCCTCGGATGGGGTTTCGCAGTCACGTCGTCGGATTCGATCGATCAGATGGGCAGTTCGGTCGACCAGATCTGTGTTCGCCACGGAAGGCAAACTACCATGGTTTAGTCAACTGGCCCAGGTGGTCCGATCGACTGACCCAAGATAGGGGGTGCCTGATCTGGTCCGATGGACCTACCCTGTGCGTCCAGTCGACCGACCCTTGGCAGGTCGACCGGCCCAATGAGCAGGTCAACTGAACTTAACCCTTTTTGCCTGTTTAGGCCTCTCGTTGACCCTGTCAAGGCCCTTTGGTCGACCTTTGGCCCCTTGGATGTCCCAGACATCCCGTGGGGACCGAGTTCATGTTTTGGGGTGTCTAGAGGAAACATGATATCTCGATTAGCGCGCCTGTGTGGTTTAGAGGGTCCGGGTGAACCCGTGTGTTCCGGGCTTCCCTGTTGTGCTGGGTCAAGTCACCGTGTACCATTGTAGGTGCGGAGGGCTGTCCCCGCATGATGTTTGCTTCTTCGGAAAGTGGTTTTCTTTATGGGCCATGCGTATGGCCAGTGACCGAGAGTTTCGTGGTCTAGCCTGGGACTGGGAGCTTCTTAGTCACCCTTGGAAAGGGAATGGACCCAACAACTATGAGCTGCCTTAAGAGTCCTTTCGACCATGGTTTTTGACTCTTGGATTAGGGTGCTTCGATGGCATGGTGTCGTAGGGTACAATGGCCTTAGGATGAGTCACATGAATCTATGGCCGTTGAATAAGCGTGTTTAGCTAGTTATCCTAAGTCTGGTGGCACCGAGCCACCCTGTGTTCTGTGATACTCACGACGGGTGAGTGCGTAGCTCGTTGGAACTTCGGTGTTTCCCCTATCTAGATTTTTACCTCGAGTGACCCTCTGTAAACGATGAAATGAGATGATGAGATATAGTGCTATTGTGGCTCGGTTGAATGTGAAATAATAGAATCTCTCCTTCTCTGTCTCTTTCGAGTGAATGCTACTCAATGTATTGTATGGTCGTTTTGATGCTTCGGGTTTCTATGCTCCGATAGTTTTCCCTGGAGGAACGATGAAGGAAGAGTCCCAATCCTTCACTCCCATGGATTATTGGACTCTGCCCCCCTCTACCCTTCAGTGATACCTATGCCATGAAGTTTTCTTATCTTTCATTTCGTTCTCTTTTTCCAAGCCATCAAGGTCGCCCCGGGAATCAGAGATAGTCATCTCTTGATTTCCCCGAACGACTGGCTACAGGAAAAACATATCGCCCGAGGGTTTTAAACGGGTGATGATCTCGATCCCTCCATATACCTTACCTTCCTGTGATTCCTTGGTATTGCTCCAGCAAAGCCCTTGGCTCAGCCCCCCATTTGTGTCCTAAATCCTACCCCAATCGGAATCTGGACCCCAAAATCCTTAGAACAGAGCTCCGTAGAAACCCTGAAAAGCCTAGAAGGCTTCTCGGCTCCCCTACCTTCCCGGCGGGGAACCTTCCCGGCACGGTGAATAGTTCCCGGCACGGCACTTTGCGCGCCGAGACCCTGGTGCGCGCCGAGAGGCCACCACCTTCTAGCTTGCCGAGAAGCCCACTCCAGCTGTACCGAGAACCCACCTACGTCGATGCCGAGAAGCCCTTCTACGCTCATATTGACCTTCCCGACGTGAAACCTTCCCGACGCGGTGAATAGCTCCTGGCGCGATGGTTTGCGCGCTGAGAACCTGTTGCGCCGAGAACCCCCTTTTCCACCAATTGACCGGCCGAGAACCTTTACATGCTCTAACCGGCTGCGCCGAGAACCCCCTTTTCATATGAAAACTGTGCCGAGAAGGTTCCACCAGAGCTCTGTGCCAGGGATTTCCATCTACACCTCAGTCTAACTCCCGGCCACCCCACTGCACCCGTCTGAGGGATATCCAGAGGTCAACATGCACACCCTGGGAAATAAATTAACGGGGAATGACCTCCCCTACATTACCTAGTCCCGATCTTTCACGGATTCCATCCTGCCGCTGCATGGAAGGTTTCCTATTCCCACTTGGCATAGTCCAAGATAATGGGGATATGCTGCCGGATTTGCTCCGCACCTGATATACCCTCGCTTTATCCGGTCTACTCAATGTCTTGCAGATAAATTATCATGCTCTCATTTGGGCTTTTGCCGCCGGTCTCCTCTTATTTTGGCGTTTAATCAAGGGTTGTCCTTCTTAGGGAGGACGTAATTAACGTCATAACCTTTATGGTATGACGGACTTTTGGCCCAGACACGATCACACACAATCGACTGATTAGAAGTCAGATCGAGCGCACAATAAAATCGTCACATATGTGACTGGCACGCCAATAAATAAACCATAGAAATAAAAGAATAAAATCAAACGAAAAGCGCATCCACAAGTCTGGCACGCCTGGTGGGACATAGTCTCCCTTCATCTTTACGCCAAAATAAGGGGCCCGGCAGCCTCTCTCAAAATTCTAACTGTGTGTTAAATTTATCCATAGGAACCTCAACGGAGACTAGACTAACCGCTGTTCACTTCGGCCAGCAAGTGGTCGATGGCCACATCCATGGAGGGTACCTGGAGGTACCGATGGAGTTCGGATCCATGCCTCCGGCGATCGGTCTGCCCAACTTCTTGGGCCTAGTGTTCGTCGACCTGCTACAAGTCGACAACAAAGCTGGAAACACCGCCAAGGTAAAGGCCACGGTGGCACCAAGAGCCGAAGAGAAGAAGACGGCGGTTGCTCCTACTGTCGTTCCTTGCTTTGTCCATCACATGGAGAGGAAGACTGCTGCCTCTGCCACTGCTGGTAAGGGAAGGAGAAACAACCAGAGGAACCGGTTTGCTGCAACCGGAGGTCATCTCTCGGCCTCAGGAAAAAACTATGATGGTTGGGAACATGAGGGTGAACCTCAATGGCCGCCCCATAGATGCACGGCCTGACAGGGTCATTCCATCAGTCCGTACCAACAACAGATTCCAGGCGTTGGCCACTAGGAAGGCCGACTGGGAGAACAAGGGAAAACAGCCGCTGGCACTTAAGCCAACAAGATTCAAACATGTATGGATGCCGAAGAAGGTTCAGGGCCCGGCACTGGCCCATGAGGAAAGAGAAATTGCTGACATGTGCCCCAGGAGAGGGGGCAGAAGAGCACAGAAAGAGGAAGAAAACAATGTTGTTGTCCGCCCCAAGGCTGGGGCCAGGAGATTTCAGTGGAAGGGAAATGATGTCGCTGTCATTCGCCCCGAGAGAGGGGACAGAAGACTCCAGATGAAAGATGAGGAGGAAAGGAGGGAAACTATCCCCGCTGCTGCTCCATACAGACCAAGGGCCTGTGCCAGGCAGGCTGATGTATTTCGATACTCCAGAAGAGATTATTTGACCGCTCAAGTTGAAAGGTTGGCCTACCAGCCGAAGACTCAAGAAAGGTTGCTGCCCAAAGCCGATCCTCGGAGGCAAAACCAAGAAGAGATAAGCAAAGTAGCCCAGGATTACTTCCATTGCCTCAAGAACTCATCCCTTGGGCAACAAAGATTGCTCCACGCCATGGGCGCTGAAGAAGAAAAGGAGGATAAAATGAGAAGATGATGCAAGGAGTCTTGTGTTCGGGCTCCAATGAGTTCTAAGATGGCCGAAAGGCCGGATATTCGAACGATGTCCCTCAGAGGGAGGAAGAAAAGGAAAGAGTGTCTGTGTTTGACCGGTTAACCTTCCCCGGTCATTCCTAAAGAAAAGCCTGGAGACAAAAAGGAAAATTCCAGATCTTCACCTGCAACATGACGGGAATCACCGGAGGATATGGCGATTTGCCCGACCAGTCTGAAGAAATTATCAAACTAGCTCAAATGTCTGGGCACGTAACAAGGCGAGGCCAGGCGGCAAAAGAAAAGCTTGCAGCGGCTGAAGAGTTACTTGATATCGCCACTTTAACTGTAAATGTGATAACATCAGAAGAAGAAGATGTGCCACTAATGATCTCGGCTGAAGGAGCTTCCAGTCAAGTGACAGAGGAGATGCCTATGGCTGCACCTCTGGACCCAACCATCCTGATGATGTTCAGAAGATACCAACAAGAGATTGAGTCTCTTAAAAGACAGCTGAGTGAAAAGAATGAACAGACCCCTATGTCCAAGCATGCAGAGCCAGCAAAGGAGATCTCCGACTCTGCAGAAGCTGTGATACCTCCCATCTTAAACCAAGCAAGTCACGGGAAGGCTCCATGTCAGCCCTTCCCACAACAGAAAATAGTACAACCGTCAACTTCACAAGTGCAGTCTACCCTGCCAACAGTCCAGCCCAGTCTGCATGCAACGGTCATGACGACCCCCGTTTACACAGCAACAAGCACATTTCTTTCCAGAACTTGTGGACCCTGCTATGGTAAACAAACTGATGATAGAAAAGATGATAGAAATGAAGTTTTCTGAAAGGACTGATGGTGACCTCGAAACCTTTGATGTCTACCGGGTACCATATCCACCGTAGTATGCTGCTAGGAGACTGCCCCCAGGCGTCAGTAAGCCGCCGAAGTTTGAAAAATTCAATGGACAGGGCTGTCCCAGGGAGCATATCGCCTATTATACAACAGTGATGGGAGACATGGCCACTGATGAAGCATATTTATTGAAGTTCTTTGGCTCATCCCTCACAGGGTTGGCCTTTGAATGGTACTCTAGCCTCTCGGCCGAGTCCATAGCTGATTGGCCCGATATGCAGTGGAAATTCTGTGAAAGATTTCATGTTACAGAAAGAGAAATCACAGTGGCCGAGTTGTACTCCACTAAGCAAAGGCAGGATGAGACTGCATCAGACTACATCAAAAGATGGAGAGATTTGGCCATGAGATGCAGGCGACCTCCCCATCAAGAAGATGCCGTCCAAGATATGCAAGCAAAATCTCCGAAGAGAGGTGCTTGAAAAGATGATCGGGGCAGACGTCAGGACATTCGACCGGCTCAATAATGTAGTAGCCGAGGTTGAAACCTTTTTGTCTAAACGTCTCACAGCAACTAATATCCCTGCTGTCCAGAAAGGAAAAGCTGCAGAGCGGCGATCAGCGCCAGTAGAAGCGCACACTGTTGATTTCAAACTCTTGACCAGCAGAAGGAAAAAGCCAAAACAGCAGCTGTCCCTCCATCAGCAGGTTCTATAGAGAGGAAAGAAGGTGTTTCTTTGAGAAACAAGATGAGGAAGTCATACTCATTCACCAAAGAAAAGACCCGGGCACTGTTCGAATGGGCATACAAATACAACAAAGTAACATTGCCCGAGCCAAAAAGACCCGATGATGCAGCTAAGAAAGATGATCCTCTATTTGTCCTTATCATAGGGCACTAGGACATGCTATTGAAGACTGCTACGTCTTCAAGGATGTTATGGAAAGCATGATCAAGAAGGGTGAGCTACAACTAGGGGAACACCTGGTGGATCCTCCACGACCCCATGAGCCCCCGGTGCTGAGGCTGGCCACTAATATGATTTCTTTATACCAGCTGTTGTCTGAAGAAGCTACTGAAGAATGCACATGGCGCGCATACGAAGCCTGCTTCCTTACCCCAATTAAGGAGCAGATAGGGTGGCAAATAGTGCCAGCTAAAACCAGAAGAAAGCCCTCAGCCCAGACAGCACCAGGGGTCTCCATCCGGGGTGTTACTCCGAAGCAAACTCTGCCAGCAATAGAGCCGGTATGGCTAACTGCGGAGTCACCGCCAGTTATCCGGATACCTACTTACAATCGGAGGAAGCAGCCTCCGCCGCCCGCTCATGAGAAAATAAGTCCCGAGGTCAGGCGCCTGCAGTAGTACATTGACTAGCTGGATGAATACGAACAGTCCGAGCCTAAGCCGATACTAGTAAAGGATCATGCCCTCTGGGAACAGCTAGAAGGACTGACCGTCGAAGAGACGGTAGAAAAAGAACAAGAGAAAGCTGAAGCTGAACTCTTCTGGGGGCACCAGCCTGCCAAAGAGAAATCCCGAAGAAAAAGGAAGTCTAAAGGCAAAAACAAGGCCGTGACAGTACAATGTAACACTCTGTCGATACTGTTCGCCCTGCCAGGCGAGGATGAGGAAGGGGAGTCTTCTACTCCACCACTGGAGGTCAATCAAGCCTGGGCTTTAGCCCCAGTGCATGCTACCCGTTCTGGGAGAAAATGGGGACGCCAACCTCCGGCCAACCATAATATCATTTTCAGGGGAGAACAGCCTTACCAGTTGCCAGAACCCGAAGTCCGAGGCACGAAAGTTCCTCCTCCAACAAGCCTCTATGCTGATACAAAGAAAACTGATGAAGCTCCATCATTTGTCGAGTTTCTGGCTACCCTGGAAGGCAAGAAACCAGCACAGGTTGATACCGATAAGAGCAACAAGCACCATCAACTGCCTGTCCCAACGCTCAAGAAAAAAGGAAAAATGGGCACTGATCATTCCTCAGCACCAGAGGCTACTCCCCCGGTGGAAACCCCTTAGTTGTCTCCTCGGAAAGAAGAGGCAAAAGACAGGCAGTCAATGCCACAAGCACCCCATGAACCTCCGAAGCCCCGCTGGGCAGAAGAGATGCGGCTATCTAATGTCCATGTGGGCAGCAGAATTACGAAGATGTTGAAAAAGCTCCCTACAAGATTCACCATATGGGAAATTCTTTCCTTGAGCGAGGAAGCTCGCCAAGCTATTATTGATGCTCTGCAATCACCATTTCAATATGAGGCTCTCCTGACAGAGGTCAACTCGGGGCCAGCTATTACATTCACAGAAGAAGGTATGCTGATTCCTAACCTCAACCACTGTAGGCCCCTATATATGAGGGGGGTATCTCAACTGTCACCCATTGAGCCGGATATTGATAGACCCAGGGGCTGTTGTAAACATTATGCCATATCGGATTTATTAGAAATACTATTTTGATCTACACCTCACCAAGGTGAAAGATATGAGGATAACGAGTTTCAAACAGAAGTGCGAAACTCCGATCGGGGTGGCAGAGTTCAACCTTACATTGGGGGACTTCCCCACTACAGTGCAATCCTACGTAATAAATTCCATACCACATACAAGGCCTTGTTGGGGCATCCCTGGCTGCATGAGTACCAGATAGTACCATCTGCATTGCATCAGTGCATCAAGTACTGTCACAATGGTAAAGAAGAAAGGGTCTTTGTAGACTTGCACCCTTTTTGAAGTCTTCGAGTGCCATATGCTCTATGCTCCATTCTACACAGAGAATTCTCAATTGAGAAAAATGAAAGAGGCCGTTGCAGGCCAGAAAAAGATAGTGTCAAAGGCAGACGACTGGCTTCCACCACCACCTCCTGGCTATGTGGAGAAAAATGAAGTCTCCCACATTTCTCAGATCGGGGACTTTGCTCGGGTTGCACCCCCGGCCATCTACCCTGGGGAAGCCGATGAGAAGATGAAGGAAAAGCTCACACAGATCGGAATTCCACAGGGATTGGTCAAACCCGTTCCGAGCTTGGAATACCAGACAGTGCTGCCACTGTGGACCATGGAGGTTCCTCGCTTATGCGAGCCTCCTATGATATTTTACACCGGGGAGCGTACCAGTGAGGATGATCAAGACTGCCAGATCCCTAAAGAATTGTCCAGCCAGATGGTACCAATTGCAGGCCTGGACTGCACTACGCAACGGGTCACGCAGATATTTTCCAAGATGCAGATGCCCCTGTTACAGTCAGCTGATCAAAAGAAAGCATTTCAAGAACTCTGGGATCCTCCCTGCAATAATAAAGAACTGAAGAAAATCACCCGTCACCCGGGGCTGGGCTATACTCTGCAAGAGTATTATGAAGCAGAGGTGGACGTCGTCTCCACCTTCTTTTCACATGAAGACCCCTTTGAGGCAGGATATGACAACTACCCCTCTGAGGAAGAAGAAATCATATACCACTCTGTTACTAGTGGTGAAACCTCTGGTAGCCAGCAAGGCACTAAGGAGAAGAATGAAATGGCAGCCTGCCGATGCTGGGAAGAGCTGTCTTTTTAGGAGGACATTTTCCAAACTGAAGTCAAGTTTGATACGGGGACGCCCGATGAAGACCAGACTTTCGATGAAGCAAAGGAATGTCTCGAGTTCGAACGCATCTTGGAAGAAGTTCGAGCTATGCAACAACTGGAAAGTCTGGCAGAAGAGTCTGTATTAGTAAGTTCCCTGCAACCCGAGGTCTGCACCTCGGAATCACAAGCAGAGCCAGTGACACTACAGGGCCAGGTTGAACGAAGCCTGATAGAAAACCCAGTAGCTACCACAGGACATAATGGTTCAGCGTCAGCCAGCATCCCACTTGAAGAGTTGGAAGCATCTGAAACTGAAGAGGACTGCATCCCGGGAGGGTTTGTTGACTTACAAGAAGCTCTGCCTGAAGTCGAAGATGGCGGCCAGGCCACCATCGATGAGTTGATAGAAATAAATCTGGGAACCAAAGAAGAGCCCATGCCTACCTTTCTCAGTGCCTTGCTGACGCCAGAGGCCCAGGAGTAATACACACAGTTCTTGAGGGAATTCAGGGATTGCTTTGCCTGGACCTATGATGAAATGCCCAGATTAAGTCCCGATGTGGCACAACACTTACTGGCGATTGATACGAATGCTGAACCAGTAAAGCAATACTCTAGACGGATGCGGCTTGAGCTGATTGATCAAATTAACAAAGAGGTCGATAAACTCATTGATGTAGGGTTTGTTGAAGAAAATCAATACACTATCTGGTTGGCAAATATAGTGCCCGTGAAGAAGAAAAATGGCCAGATCAAAATTTGTGTTGACTTTCGGGACCTCAACAAGGCATGTCTGAAGGATTATTTTCCTGTACCCATCACTGAGGTGATGATTGATGCCACCACAAGCCATGAAGCTCTTTCATTTATGGACGGCTCATCCGGATATAATCAGATCTGGATTGCTAAGCAAGACAGGGTCCACACTGCATTCCGCACCCCAAAGGGAATTTTCCACTACAAAAGAATGCCGTTCGACCTTAAAAATGCCGGCGCTACCTACCAAAGAGCCATGACAAAGATATTTGATGATTTGCTCTTCAAGAAGGTAGAGTGCTATATCGATGATCCGGTCGTAAAGACCAGGAAGAAAGAAGACCTCTGCAGGATCTGAGAGTGGTATTTCAGAGGCTGCGGAAATATGAGCGGAAAATGAACCCCATGAAGTGCGCCTTCGGCGTGTCCAGCGGAAAATTTCTCGGATTCATCGTCTGGCATAGGGGCATTGAAATTGATCCTTCCAAGATCAAAGCTATCCAGGAGCTCCCTCTGCCAAGGAAACTGTCCGAGCTGAGGTCCCTGCAAGGTCGGTTGGCATACATCCGCCGATTCATTTCAAATCTGTCGGGTGGGTGTCACCCATTTCACAAGCTGATGATGAAAGATGTGCCGTTCTTCTGGGATGATGGATGTCAAGAAGCTTTCGAAAAGCTGAAAGAATATCTAAAAACCCCCCCGGTGTTGGGGGCACCAATTAAAAGTAAACCTCTGATCCTTTACATAGCAGCCACTCATTGCTCGCTGGGGGCAATGCTAGCTCAGGAAAATGAAGAGGGAAAAGAGCAGGCCCTTTATTACCCCAGCAGAAGGTTGATGAGGACTGAAGAAAGCCATACCTTTATAGAAAAGACTTGTCTGGCGCTGGTCTTCGCTGTCAAAAAGCTCCGGCACTACATGCTGTCCCATGAAATCAGATTAATATCTGCAGCAGACCCACTAAAGTATATACTGACTCAGCCAGCACTCAAGGGTCGACTCGGCAAATGGGCTGTAATCTTGATGGAGTTTGACATCATATATGTGCCTCAAAGGGCGATAAAAAGGTCAGGCCGTAGCTAGCTTCTTTGCAGAACATCCTGTACCAGAAGATGCTCCATTGGAAACTGAGCTTCCTGATGATGAGACTCTGGAAGCCTGCCAGGCTCAGCCAATTATATGGCAGCTATATTTTGATGGGGCATGAAAAACAGAAACCACCTCAACTGGACAGGTCAGAGTCCGAGCGGGGACAGGCATTGTTCTGAAGTCACCAGATGAAGAAGTGGTACACACTTCGTGTTCCATAAACAAGCCATGTGCCAATAATGAAGCAGAGTATGAAGCTTTGATAATCGGTCTTCAGATCGCTCTTAGCATGGGAATTCAGATGCTTCAAGTGTTTGGCAACTCAATGTTGATAATAAAGCAAGTGCAAGGGGAGTTTGAAGTGCAAAAGCCAGAACTTAGCCCTTACTATGAGAAAGCTATGCGCCTTATGGCAAGATTTCACCATATAAGACTCAACCATGTGGGCCGGGGGCATAATGCTCAAGCTGATGCCCTAGCAAAGCTAGCCAGCTCACTAGCAGTCCCACCTGATGAAACACTCAACATTGTTGTGATAAATCGGCGACAAGTTCCCAATATGCTGGAATCTTGCCTAGAAGAATGTGAAGTCAATACAACTGAAGAAGCACAGCAGCCTGATTGGAGACGGCATCTGATACAATGGTTTCTCCATCAGCAGTTACCCAGAAATCGGGAAGAAAGGATAAAACTATTAAGAATTAAAGATTCCTATGAATGCAGAAGCGGGACATTGTTCCGAATAATGGCGGATGCTCGCAAAAAGATCTTGCTCCGCTGCCTATCCACAGAGGAAGCTTGGCCAGTGATGAGAGAGATACATGCCGGGACAGCCGGGGCACACCAGGCTGGACCGAAGATGAAAATTGAGGTCAATAAATTAGGGTACTACTACCCCACTATGTTCGAGGACTATTGTCAGTTCGCGAAATCATGTCAGAAGTGCCAAGAGCATGCTGTTGTGCCTAGGAGGCCTCCAATACAACTACACCCAACAATTCCCAGCTGGCCATTTACCCAATGGGGAACTGATGTGGTCGGTCCTTTGCCAACCTCCTCAGCTTGACACAAGTACATCTTGGCTATAACAGATTACTTCTCCAGATGGGCGGAAGCCACAGCACTCAGAGAAGTAACTGGCGAGCTGGTGGCCAGATTTATCAAATAGAATATTATTTTCCGATTTGGTGTTCCCAACAGAATAATCTTTGATAATGGAAGTCATTTTAAGAATCAGAAGATATATCGGCTCTCCGAAAAATACAAAATTGATTGGAGGACCTCTACCCCTTACAACCCGTAAGCAAATGGGTTGGCTGAAGCATTCAATAAAACTCTGTGTACGCTCCTGGCGAAGATCATCAGCTCTCACAAGAAGGACTGGGGGGAAAAGAGGTACGAAGCATTATGGGCCTATCGTACCGTCTACAAAACCCCCACGGGTTGCTCGCCCTATTCAATGGTATACGGCTCCGAGGTAGTAGTCCCTATAGAGCTGGAAGTACCGTCACTCAGAATTGTAGTCCAGCATGGCCTAGTTCGTGACGAACAAACCAATGCTGAAAGAAGACTTGAAGAACTGGCTGAATTAGAGGGGAAGCGTCTGCAAGCCCAGAAAAATATCCAAATATACCAGGCACGCATGGCAAATGCCTTCAACAAACTCGTGAAAGGACGAGAATTCAAGAAAGGCGACCTCGTTATGGTCAAGAAGAGGGCGGTCATGGCCTCTAACCCAAAAGGAAAGCTGACCGCTAACAGGGAAGGTCCTTACATAGTACACAGAGTCTACGAAGGCGGAGCCTACGTGGTCGTTAACCACCGTGGAGATGTGCAATTCTCACCCCTCAATGGCAAACACCTGAAGCTCTATCATGCTGCGCCACTACCCTATGAAGAGCTGGCGGGTGGCAGCAGATAAAGTCAGTAAGAAAAAAAAGAAGAGAGGAAAAAGAAGGGGAAGAAAAAGATGAGATGACAAGGAGAAGGTGAAGCATGAATGACACACAAAAATGATGATATGAAAAAGAAGGAAAAAGAAAAAAGAGAGTTGGAAAAAATAACAGTGAATGAATGATGACTGATGACAATCAGGAGGGTCGCTCCTTTGCTACACACTAAACATAAGTTCGGACCCTCCTTCCGGATTAGATGATGAAACCCTATTCTTCTTTGCGTTGGTGTTTACCCCACATCGACGATAAAACTCATCCACCTTTTCGGCGAACGGTTTCAGGCCTAAGCTGCTACACATCAACATCAGTTCGAACCTCCCGTCTGTATTGCATGATAGAATCCCATTCTCCTCTGCGTTGATGTTCGCCCAACGTCAACGATAAAATTTATGCACATTTCCAGCAAATGGCCCCATGCCTGAGCTGCTACATGACAACGTCACTCAGACCCTCCGTCCGAGTAGACGATGAAACCACTCTCCTTTGCGTTGATGTTTATCCCCGCACCAACGATAAGATCCACATTGCCGGTAAACAACTTCATGCCCAAGCCGCCATCCACCAACTTCAGTTCAGACCTTCCGTCTGAATTGCATGATGAAGTCCTACTCTCCTTTGCGTTGATGTTCACCCCACATCAATGAATGGCACATGCTCAGAAAATAACACGAGAATCAAAAAAAAAGAGAAATGATAGAAAAAATAAAAAATGATAAGAAATGGGGCTTAAAATAGAGGTGCCCCGCAGGACTTGTCCAAAACATCTTGTACGAGTGCAAAAATGGCAAACAACCCGGCTGTGGTGAAAACCCGAAAGGGCGCTACGGGCAAAATTGGGTACCCCGCCACGTGAAAACCCGAGAGGGCGCGTGGACAAAAGCAAGAGGGGGCTGGCTCCGGTGAAAACCCGAAAGGGCACTTGGGTCGGTAATGTGGTAATATAAAAAGTTCACTTCATGAATCTCCTTCGGCAGCACATCCACCGCATGTCCCACCGATGATAAAACCCCGTCGATCATAAGGCATATCATCCCGATCAATGCGAAAGCCCATCTCGGAATAGACCTTCCGTCTGTTCTGATAAAACCCTTCCACTTTCTGCCCGAGACCCACCACGGTAAAACCTATCCAGTTTAGATCTTACATCTATTCTGATGAAACCTATCATATGTCCCACCGTGATAAAACCTGCTATTGATCAATTGGCACACTGCCCGATCAACGATAAAACCTGTCCGGTTTAGATCTTACGTCTATCCTGATGAAACCTATGAAATCCTTGCATTGGTATGAACCCAATACCGATGATGAAACCTGCTATTGATCGATTGGCACACTGCCCGATCAACGATGAAACCTATCCGATTTAGACCTTACGTCTATCCCGATGAAACCTATGGAAGTCCTTGCATTGGTATAAACCCAATACCGGTGATGAAATCAGCTACTAATGGAGCGGCACATTGCCTGATCGATGCTGAAACCCATCCAGGGTAGACCTTCCGTCTGCTCTGATAAAAACACAACATATTTCCTCAAGTCAATCCGGACCTTCCGTCTGGATGGATAATGGAATCCCATCCCT
The DNA here is from genome assembly GCA_022559845.1 of Amorphophallus konjac. Lineage (NCBI taxonomy): Eukaryota > Viridiplantae > Streptophyta > Magnoliopsida > Alismatales > Araceae > Amorphophallus > Amorphophallus konjac. Next base: position 161,047,522 of record CM040121.1, read on the forward strand.
TTGCATTAATGTTAAACCCCACATTAACGATGAAATCTACATCCCCAGCGGACGGCTTCGTGCTTAAGCTGCTACACACGTTCTCGAGTCAATCCGGACCTTCCGTCTGGATAGATGATGAAATCCTATCCCTTTGCGTTGATGTCAAACCCCACATTAACGATGAAACCTACATTCCCAGTGAATGGCTTCGTGCCCAAGCTGCTACCCATGTTCTCAAGTCAATCCGGACCTTCCGTCTGGATAGATAATGAAATCCCATTCATTTGCGTTAATGGTAAACCCCACATTAACGATGAAATCTACATCCCCAGCGACGGCTTCGTGCTTAAGCTGCTACACACATCCTCAAGTCAATCCGGACCTTTTGTCTGGATGGATAATGAAATCTCATTCCTTTGCGTTAATGTCAATCCCCACATTAACGATTACAGTCATGCTCTCGGTGAACGGCTTCGCACCTAAGCCACAAAACACACTCAAGTCGACCCAGGCCTTCCGCCTGGGTGGACGATGAAACCCCATACCCCTTGCATTGATGTTAACACCCACATCAATGACGATGCATACACAAGTTGAGCACATGGATTAACAATTTACAAAGCCAAAATCCTAGTTCAACAAGAAAAAAAAGAGAAAGAAAAAAAAGGGAGAGACAAAATGGGGCTAAAAATAGAGATGCTCCGCCAGACTTGTTCAGGCATTCTGAGCAAGGGTAAAAATGGCCAAACCCAGCTGTGGTGAAAACCCGAAAGGGCACTGCAGGCAAAATCAGGTACCTCGCCCCGTGAAAACCCGAAAGGGCGCGTGGGCAAAAGCAAGAGGGGGCTGGCTCTGGCGAAAACCCGAAAGGGCGCTTGGGTCAGTAATGTGGTAATTTAAAAAGTTCCATGCCAATGACATGCTACCTTCATCTTCCACCATTTACAAGAACCTTCCATTTGTCGCTCGGCGCCTTGCCCGATCAGCGATAAAACCCTTGCAGGATAGACCTTACGTCTGTCCTGATAAAGTCTTCATATCTCTTTCAAAAGTCCTATCGACGATAGAACCCATCACCACTCTGATGAAACCAACCGTTGGTTGACCGGCACATTGCCCGATCAATGATGAAACCTGTCCAGTTTAGACCTTACGTCTATTCTGATGAAACCTATGAAATTCTTTTGCATCGATATAAACCCAATATCGATGATGAAACCAGCTATTGGTCGACCGACACATTGCCCGATCAATGATGAAACCCTATCCAGTTTAGACCTTACGTCTATTCTGACGAAACCTATGAAATTCCTTTGCATCGATATAAACCCAATATCGATGATGAAACCAACTATTGATCGACCGGCACATTACCCGATCAATGATGAAACCCTATGCAGTTTAGACCTTACGTCTATTCTGATGAAACCTATGAAATTCCTTTGCATCGATATAAACCCAATATCGATGATGAAACCAGCTATTGATCGACCGGCACATTGCCCGATCAATGATGAAACCCTATCCAGTTTAGACCTTACGTCTATTCTGATGAAAATTATGAAATTCCTTTGCATCGATATAAACCCAATATCGATGATGAAACCAGCTATTGATCGACCGGCACATTGCCCGATCAATGATGAAACCCTATCCAGTTTAGACCTTACGTCTATTCTGACGAAACCTATGAAATTCCTTTGCATCGATATAAACCCAATATCGATTGTGAAACCAGCTATTGATCGACCGGCACCTTGCTCGATCAATGATGAAACCCTATCCAGTTTAGATCTTACGTCTATTCTGATGAAACTTATGAAATTCTTTTGCATAGATATAAACCCAATATCGATGATGAAACCAGCTATTGATCGACTGGCACCTTGCCCGATCAATGATGAAACCCTATCCAGTTTAGACCTTACGTCCATTTTGATGAAACCTATGAAATTCCTTTGCATCGATATAAACCCAATATCGATGATGAAACCAACTATTGATCGACCGGCACATTGCCCGATCAATGATGAAACCCTATCCAGTTTAGGCCTTACGTCTATTCTGATGAAACCTATGAAATTCCATTGCATCGATATAAGCCCAATATCGATGATGAAACCAACTATTGATCGACCGACACATTGCCCGATCAATGACGAAACCGTATCCAGTTTAGACCTTACGTCTATTCTGATGAAACCTATGAAATTCCTTTGCATCGATATAAACCCAATATCGATGATGAAACCAACCGTTGGTCGACTTGCACATTGCCCGATCAATGATGAAACCTGTCCAGTTCAGACTTTACATTTGTCCTGATGAAACCACATCCCCTTTCATGTCCCACCTACGATAAAGTCTATCCAGTCTAGACCTTACGTCTATTCTGATGAAACCTATAAAACTTCTTTGCATCGATATAAACCCAATATCGATGATAAAATCATTCACTGGTCGATTGGCACATTGCCCCGACCGGTTTTGAAACCTACCCGGGGTGGACCATTCGTCTGTTCCGGATGATACTCTAAACCTTTGCATTCACATTTCTGCAAACAACCTCAATTGCGGCACGTATGGCCGAAAAGACACCCGCTATTACCAACAATATTCGGTTTAAGCACCCTCCGAATACCACCACGCGGTGGAGCGAACTCCCCATCCTTTCTCTGAAAGGGTGGACGCTCTCCTGCTAAATACGGGCTATCCGCATGAGGATTACTAAAACTGCTACCGAATCATCATGAAGTAATGGTAATGCAATAAGTGAAGAACAGCCACACATGAGACCAGCATAAAGATTCCTTTTCACTGTATAAAGAAAAAAAAAGAGAAGAGTACAAGAGGAGCCCCTGAGGAGGAATTGTATTACAAAAAGAGGAGAAAAAAAGAAGAGATGTTCACTGGCGTCGGAAGATGCCTTCGAAAGCCAGAAGACCCACATACAGAGCAGCCCCCAACTCATGTAGGCGAGCCTCCTCCTCCTGTAGCCGAGCGGACTCGTCCTGAAGAGACACCACCTGCCCCTCCAACAGAGCTACCCTCTCTGTGAACTGCGGCCGAGAGGTAGTTATCTGCGGCAGTCCAGCTTGGAGATCAGCCAGTTCAGCTTCTAGAATGTTATCCGGTTGCATATAAACTGCTCCCGCTATGTCAGAGACTGCAGTTCGCCTCGGCGCTCCTAAAGGATAGAGCTCATCTTCCCCAGCTCAGATTTACACTCTACCTTCTGCAACTTCAAAGCCATTGCAGTAAAGCTATCAGGCTGAAGATCAAAGAAAACCAGTATTGAAAGGCTGAGAAAGATACTCTCAGATGCTAAGTGATGCACCTGCGCTTACGCCATCTGTAGGTGGGGGGCATTTTGTTGACAGATGAAATATGAGCAGAGATAGAGATGAGACCAGAATCAGCAATGAAGACCCTTGACATTTCTGCTGCGTCAGAACTAAAGAAGAGTCATCACTATTAGTCATCTACCCAGCTGAATCCTTCTCTAGCCAAGCTGATGTCTGGTGTTGTCATCGCCCAGGTGGCAGTACTGATGAAAATTACAGTCTACCGACTGATGAGAGCCTCCAAAATGTTCTAATGAAAACTATACTAACTCATTGATGAAGAGGCCTTCGCCTGTTCTGACAGACTCAGAAGGTTTAACAGATGAAAAGGCAGGGTGGACGGCTTTGATAGTTTAAGCCCGCTGATGAGAGGAATGTAAACAGCAAAAAAGCCCTAAATGAGCCTATGAGTATGGCGTCAGGATCCTTTCAATCAAGTCCAGTTGGACTCTTGCGCGCCGGGAAGCCTCTTCCCTTGGTTGAGGCGCGCCGAGAACACTCAAAGGGGCGCGCCGAGAAGCCCATTCAACCCAGGCGCGTCGAGAACCTCTTATCTCCGCGTCGGGAAACTGTGGTGCACCGAGAACTAGGCCCTATGTGCCAAGAAGCCATCTGAAGCTATTAATGAAGCAAAAAATTGTTAGAAAATATGGAAAACAAAGAAAAAGAATATACTGAAGCCATTACAGTAAAGCTATCAGGCTGAAGATCAAAGAAAACCAGTATTGAAAGCCTGAGAAAGATACTCTCAGATGCTAAGTGATGCACCTGCGGACACCGTGTCGCTTATTCTGCGCTTACGCCATCCACAGGTGGGGGGCATTTGTTGACAGATGAAATATGAGCTGAGTCCAAGATGAGAACAGAACCAGTAATAAAGACCTTTGTAACTTCTGTAGAGTCAGAACTAAAGAAGAGCCGTCACCAAAGCTATCCGCCCGGCCGAAGCCTTCTCCGGCCAAGCTGATGTCTGGTGTTGTCATCACCCAGATGACAGTACTGATGAAAATTGGAGTCTATTGACTGATGAAAACCTCCAGAGATGTTTTGATGAAACTATACCCAACTCACCAACGAAGAGGCCTTCGCCTGTTCTGACAGACTCGAGGGATTAGCAAATGAAAAGGCAGGTTGGATAGCTTTGACAGCTTAAGCCCACTGATGAGAGGAATCGAAACGTCAAAAGCCCTAAATGGGCCCATAAGTGTGGCGCCGGAATCCCCTCGCCAAGGCCCAAAATCGGCACCGGGAGGCTGGACTGTTGCGCGCCGGGAAGTCTCTCATCGACTGAGGCGCGCCGAAATATGCCCACCGAGGAGATACCTAAAAAGAGCTATAAAACCCCCTTTCTTCCGAAGAAGAAAAAAAACAACGATAGAAGAGAAGCGGCAATAGAAGAAGAAGCAGAGAAGAAAGAACAAAAAAAAAAGAGAGAAGAGAGGCCAGAGAAGAGATCGTGGGAAGAGAAGAGAGTGATCCTAGGAGGAAGCTCATAGGTGGGCAGAGGGGGAGGGAGAGGAGTCAATGCTCCACCCTCCCCCGTTTTCTTCTTCTTCCTTATATGTATCCCTGTTTATGTTTAAGGCATTCGAGTCCTTCTGTTATCGAGGAGATATTATAGTTTCTGTGCTTTTCTTTCTTTCGTCCCGCTTTTCTTGTAAATGATGTAAACGATGAAATGAGATGATGAGATATAGTGCTATTGTGGCTCGGTTGAATGTGAAATAATAGAATATCTCCTTCTCTATCTCTTTCGAGTGAAAGCTACTCAATGTATTGTATGGTCATTTTGATGCTTCGGGTTTCTACGCTCCGATAGTTTTCCCTGGAGGAACGATGAAGGAAGAGTCCCAATCCTTCACTCCCATGGATTATTGGACTTTGCCCCCCTCTACCCTTCAGTGATACCTACGCCATGAAGTTTTCTTATCTTTCATTTTGTTCTCTTTTTCCAAGCCATCAAGGTCGCCCCGGGAATCAGAGATAGTCATCTCTTGATTTCCCCGGACGGTTGGCGACAGGAAAAACATATCGCCCGAGGGTTTTAAATGGGTGATGATCTCGATCCCTCCATATACCCTACCTTCTTGTGATTCCTTGGTATTGCTCCAGCAAAGCCCTTGGCTCAGCCCCCTATTTGTGTCCTAAATCCTACCCCAATCAGAATCTGGACCCCAAAATCCTTAGAAAAGAGCTCTGTAGAAACCATGAAAAGCCTAGAAGGCTTCCCGCCGCCCCTACCTTCCCGGCGTGGAACCTTCCCGGCCAGGTGAATAGTTCCCGGCGCGGCACTTTACGCGTCAAGAACCTGGTGCGCGCCGAGAGGCCACCACCGTCTAGCTTGCCGAGAAGCCCACTCCAACTGTGCCGAGAACCCACATGCGTCCCGGCGTAAAACCTTCCCGGCGTAAAACCTTCCCGGGGCGGTGAATAGCTCCCAGCGCGATGGCTTGCGCGCCGAGAACCTGTTGCGCCGAGAACCCCCTTTTCCACCAATTGACCGGCCGAGAACCTTTACATGCTCTAACCGGCTGCGCCGAGAACCCCCTTTTCATATGAAAACTGTGCCGAGAAGGTTCCACCAGAGCTCTGTGTCAGGGATTTCCATTTACACCTCAGTCTAACTCTCGGTCACCCCACTGCACCCGTCTGAGGGATATCCAGAGGTCATCATTCACACCCTGGGAAATAAATTAACAGGGAATGACCTCCCCTACAATACCCGGTCCCGATCTTTCACGGATTCCATCCTGCCGCTGCATGGATGGTTTCCTATTCCCACTTGCCATAGTCCAAGATAATGGGGATATGCTGCCGGATTTGCTCCGCACCTGATATACCCACGCTTTATCCGGTCTACTCAATGTCTTGCAGATAAATTAGCATGCTCTCATTTGGGCTTTTGCCGCCGGTCTCCTCTTACTTTGGCGTTTAATCAAGGGTTGTCCTTCTTAGGGAGGACGTAATTAACGTCATAACCTTTATGGTATGACGGACTTTTGGTCCAGACACGATCACTCACAATCGACTGATTAGAAGTCAGATCGAGCGCACAATAAAATCGTCACATATGTGACTAGCACGCCAATAAATAAACCATAGAAATAAAAGAATAAAATCAAACGAAAAGCGCGTCCACAAGTCTGGCACGCCCGGTGGGACATAGTCTCCCTTCATATTTACGCCAAAATAAGGGGCCCAGTGGCCTCTCTCAAAATTCTAACTGTGTGTTAAATTTATCCATAGGAACCTCAATGGAGACTAGACTAACCGCTGTTCACTTCGGCCTGCAAGTGGTCGATGGCCACATCCACGGAGGGTACCTGGCGGTACCGATGGAGTTCGGATCCATGCCTCCGGTGGTGGGTCTGCCCAACTGCTTGGGCCTAGTGTTCGTCGACCTGCTGCAAGTCGACAACAAAGCTGGAAACACCGCCACGGTAAAGGCCACGGTGGCACCAAGAGCCGAAGAGAAGAAGACGGCGGTTGCTTCTACAGTGCCTTTCATCATTGGTCCAGGTAAAGCAATCCCTGAATTCCCTCAAGAACTATATGTATTACTCCTGGGCCTCTGGCGTTAGCAAGGCACTGAGAAAGGTAGGCATGGGCTCTTCTTTGGTTCCCTGATTTAGTTCTTTCAACTCATCGACGGTGGCCTGGCCGCCATCTTCGACTTCAGGCGGAGCTTCTTGTAAGTCAACAAACCCTCCTGGGATGCTGTCCTCTTCAGTTTCAGATTCTTCCAACTCTTCAAGTGGGATGCGGGCTGACGCTGAACCATTATGTCCTGTGGTAGCTGCTGGGTTTTCTATCACGCTTCATTCAGCCTGGCCCTGTAGTGTCACTGGCTCTGCTTGTGATTCCGAGGTGCAGACCTCGGGTTGCAGGGAATTTACTAATACAGACTCTTCTGCTAGACTTTCCAGTTGTTGCATAGCTCGAACTTCTTCCAAGATGCGTTCGAACTCGAGACATTCCTTTGCTTCATCAGAAGTCTGGTCTTCATCGGGCGTCCCCGTATCAAACTTGGCTTCAGTTTGGAAAATGTCCTCCTTAAAAGACAGCTCTTCCTAGCATCGGCAGGCTGCCATTTCATTCTGCTCCTTAGTGCCTTGCTGGCTGCCAGAGGTTTCACCACCAGTAACTTAGTGGTATATGATTTCTTCTTCCTCAGAGGAGTAGTTGTCATATCCTGCCTCAAAGGGGTCTTCATGTGAAAAGAAGGTGGAGACGACGTCCACCTCTGCTTCATAATACTCTTGCAGAGTATAGCCCAGCCCCAGGTGACGGGTGATTTTCTTTAGTTCTTTATTATTGCAGGGAGGATCCCAGAGTTCTTGAAATGCTTTCTTTTGATCAGCTGACTGTAACAGGGGCATCTGCATCTTGGAAAACATCTGCGTGACCCGTTGCGTAGTGTAGTCCAGGCCTGCAATTGGTACCATCTGGCTGGACAATTATTTAGGGATCCGGCAGTCTTGATCATCCTCACTGGTAGGCTCCCCGGTGTAAAATATCATAGGAGGTCGCAGAAGTGAGAAACCTCCATGGTCCTCAGTGGCAGCACTGTCTGGTATTCCAAGCTCGGAACGGGTTTGACCAATCCCTGCGGAATTCTGATCTGTGTGAGCTTTTCCTTCATCTTCTCATTGGCTTCCCCAGGGTAGATGTCTGGGGGTGCAACCCGAGCAAAGTCCCCGATCTGAGAAATGTGGGAGACTTCATTTTTCTCCACATAGCCCGGAGGTGGTGGTGGAAGCCAGTCGTCTGCCTTTGACACTATCTTTTTCTGGCCTGCAACGGCCTCTTTCTTTTTTCTCAATTGAGAATTCTCAGTGTAGAATGGAGCATCGAGCATATGGCACTCGAAGACTTCAAAAAGGGTGCAAGTCTGTAAACACCCTTTCTTATTTACCATTGTGACCGTACTTGATGCACTTATGCAATGCAGATGGTACTATCTGGTACTCATGCAGCCAGGGCCGCCCCAGCAAGGCCTTGTATGTGGTATGGAATTTATTACGTAGGATTGCACTGTAGTGGTGAAGTCCCCCAATGTAAGGTTGAACTCTACCACCCCGATCGGAGTTTCGCACTTCTGTTTGAAACCTGCTATCCTCATATCTTTCACCTTGGTGAGGTGTAGATCAAAATAGTATTTCTAATAAATCCGATATGGCATAATGTTTACAACAGCCCCTGGGTCTATCAATATCCGGCTCAATGGGTGACAGTTGAGATACCCCCCCTCATATATAGGGGCCTGTTGTGGTTGAGGTTAGGAATCATCATACCTTCTTCTGTGAATGTAATAGCCGGCCCCGAGTTGACCTCTGTCAGGAGAGCCTCATATTGAAATGGTGATTATAGAGCATCAATAATAGCTTGGAGAGCTTCCTCGCTCAAGGAAAGAATTTCCCATATGGTGAATCTTGTAGGGAGATTTTTCAACATCTTCGTAATTCTGCTGCCCACATGGACATTAGATAGCCGCATCTCTTCTGCCCAGCGGGGCTTCGGAGGTTCATGGGGTGCTTGTGGCATTGACTACCTATCTTTTGCCTCTTCTTTCCGAGGAGACAACTGAGGGGTTTCCACCGGGGGAGTAGCCTTTGGTGATGAGGAATGATCAGTGCCCATTTTGCCTTTTTTCTTGAGCGTTGGGACAGGCGGTTGATGGTACTTGTTGCTCTTATCGGTATCAACCTGTGCAGGTTTCTTGCCTTCCAGGGTAGCTAGAAACTCGACAAATGATGGAGCTTCATCAGTTTTCTTTGTATCAGCATAGAGGCTTGTTGGAGGAGGAACTTCCGTGCCTCGGACTTCGGGTTCTGGCAGCTGGTAAGGCTATTCTCCCTTGAAAATGATATTATGGTTGGCCAGAGGTTGGCGTCCCCATTTTCTCCCAGAACGGGTAGCATGCACTGGGGCTAAAGCCTTGGCCTGATTGGCCTCCAGTGGTGGAGTAGAACACTCCCCTTCCTCATCCTCACCTGGCAGGGCGAACAGTATCGATAGAGTGTTACATTGTACTGTCATGGCCTTCTTTTTGCCTTTAGACTTCCTTTTTCTTCGGGATTTCCCTTTGGCAGGCTGGTGCCCCCAGAAGAGTTCAGCTTTAACTTTCTCTTGTTCTTTTTCTACCGTCTCTTCGACGGTCAGTCCTTCTAGCTGTTCCCAGAGGGCATGATCCTTTACTAGTATCGGCTTAGGCTCGGACTATTCGTATTCATCTAGCTAGTCAATGTACTGCTGTAGGTGCCTCACCTCGGGACTTATTTTCTCATGAGCAGGCGGCGGAGGCTGCTTCCTCCGGTTGTAAGTAGGTATCCGGATAACTGGCGGTGACTCCGCAGTTACCCATACCGGCTCTATTGCTGGCAGAGTTTGCTTCGGAGTAACACCCCGGATGGAGACCCCTGGAGCTGTCTGGGCTGAGGGCTTTCTTTTGGTTTTAGCTGGCACTGTTTGCCACCCTATCTGCTCCTTAATTGGGGTAAGGAAGCAGGCTTCATATGCGCGCCGAGTGCATTCTTCAGTAGCTTCTTCAGACAACAGATGGTATAAAGAAATCATATTAGTGGCCAGCCTCAGCACCGGGAGCTCATGGGGTCGTGGAGGATCCACCAGGTGTTCCCCTAGTTTTAGCTCACCCTTCTTGATCATGCTTTCCATAACATCCTTGAAGACGTAGCAGTCTTTGTAATACCCCGATTTTTAAAATATGTAATTTAGTTGAAATAAATGAAGTTTTAATTTAGATAATAAAATTCATAAATTAATATTTAGTTCTTTAGTGAATAGTGGTTAGTGAATAGTGCCTTCGTGAATAGTACCTTCCGTAAATAGTATTATTAGTGTAATTTCGATATTTTCATAAAAATCTAGAAAAATACGAAATTGGTAGATCATGATTTATAGAACAACTTTATCTTCTTGAGTTTTATTAGTAAAAATCTGTATTTAGATCAATTTACTGTTTAAGTGAGTATAATTAATTAATATTTTATTCATGTGAATAGTACCATCGAAAATATTTCTACCTGATAAAAATTCACAAAAATGGTAATTAGATTTCTGGAAGTGTATGTAACAAACTTGTCTTCTATTATTAACCCTGTGAAAATCCGTGGTAAGATCTATTTAGAGATTTAAGTAGAAAATTCAAACTTTTCAACCTTTACCTAACCCCATTTTAAAACTCAAAATTCGAGCTCATTTCTCAACCATTTGATCTGAAATTGGTGTCAAATTAAAGGTCTTGATTTAATCTTCAAAAGCCCTCTCATAATCGGTCGAAACCCTAACCCTAATTGAGGCGGCTAGACAAATTAGACTTGGTCTCTCTTTTCGGCGCCGTTTCCAAGATGCCACTTCAAGCGCAGAGATCTCCCTCTCTCGACCACCTCAGAAGGCCCATGAGCTATTAAAAGAAAGCTCTCTGGGTCTATTTTCGTTTGATACCCACCATTGGTGCTGAAGTTTTCGGAGCTGGGCGATATCCTGCGAGGAGTGCAGGGGTGTCTAAGTTCCTTGTTCTTCATCTATCTTTTGTTCTTCATCAAATTGAGGTAGGTTCTCTCAGGCTCAAATCCTAAATAATATATCAAGCTCTTCAGCATGAATCCCTCTTTCTTTTGATACCAAAAGCCCCATCATTCATTTAGTATTTCATGAGATTTTAATTGTTTAAGTTAGACATGTTAAGTTAAGGCTAAACTAGGATTTTAGTTGTTCTTTCTTAAATTACGTGATCAATTCATGTTGTAAATCAACTTTTAAGCTATGCATCTTATGTAGAATTTCATGCTCGTCATTTTGGTAGCAAAAGCCCCAAATTCTATTCTGTATGTAGAGAGAATTTAACGTTTTAGTCACAGCATGTCAGAATTAGGGTTTCATGTGTTCCTGACTTAATAAATCTCGATTCCAGCAATTGATCATGTAATTAACCTTGTAGATAGGTAGAGTTTTGTATTAGCTTTCCATTGATACCAAAATATCCTTATTTGGAGTCCAATTGCATTAGTTATGATCATTTTAATGTAACCCTATCCAAACCCTAGTTCTCGGCGTTCACCGGACGCGGCAGGGATGACCGGAGACGACCCAGAGATGGGCGGTCTTACGATAGACCGTCCAACTCCAGCCCACACCTGGCCCTGACTTAGACAGGAGTTAAACGGTTCCTAATCAACCACTTATCCTAGTTAAACGGTCAGAAACTGACCACATATCCATCCCAGCAGGATAAACGGTCCGAAACGGACCACATAACTTGTGCGGCCACTTACTGGGCCGCACAACTGGATGGGCGGCCCTACCCCTGGCCACACATCCCTGCGATGGGCGGCCCATCCCAGACCGCCCAAGCAGATGGGCGGCCCTCAGGGAACCGCCCAAGTACATGGGCGGCCCTCAGGGAGCCGCCCAACCTCCTGGCATGCCCAATGGCCCCTGTTCAGCCCCTGTTAAATCCAGAAGTTATACGGTCCACCCAGAACCGTTTATCTACCCAGTAAATGACTTAGTATTGATTCTAATGCATCCTTTTTCATGTCATTAGGTTTGGACGGTTGCCCCCCAACCGCCCAACACCCTGGAGCCCTAAAACGGCCCTTGTGCGACCGTTTAACCTCCAGAGCCGATTTTCGCGCCCGATTTCACCGTTTGACGCCCCAATCGACTTAGTAAATGCATGATTTGATAATATATCTATATTTCTGTCTCAGAAATCTATTTATCATATAAAATGATTTAAAAGTGATTTTTAATTATTATTTAGCATCTTACTTGTTAATTAGTTCTTAAAGTGATAATTAGTATATTTAAGTGCTAAATTAGTATCTTAATTTCATACTTAGCCAGTAAATTTATCTTTCTGTCTCAGAAACATGTTTTCACAGAAAATGATCTTATTAATTACAAATTAGTATTTTTGATTATTAATTAGTATCTTAATCGCATTTTAATTGCTAATTGGTACTTAAATTACAAATTAGTATTTTCAAGTGCTAAAATTAATATCTTAATTACTGTCAAAACAATAGATTTATATTTATGTTCCAGAAATATATTTTTCACAGGAAATAACTTCATGTATATATAATTAGTGTTTTTAAGTGTAAATTAGTATCTTAGTTACTAATTAGTATCTTAACTTGATAATTAGTGTGTTTAATAGATAAATTAGTATCTTGATGCTGTTAAGACAATAGATTTATATTTCTGTTCTAGAAATATACTTTTCATAGAAAGTGATTTAATGTGTAGTTAATTACGTGTTTTTAATGTTACTTAGTGATTTAAATTGCTATTTAGTATCTTAAGTTGATAACTAGTGTTTTTGATGGTTAGATTAGCATCAAAATTTGCTGTTAGAAAGTATATTTTATATTTCTGAAATCAGCAACATATGTGTTTATGGAAAATGATTTAATGTAATTCTAGATTGTTAATTGGTATCTTAATGGTTAGTTAGCATGTTAAATGGAGTTAATAAGCATCTTAAACTGTTAATTGGTAAGAAACGCACATGATAAGTGGTAAATATACAAGTAAATTTCTTTAATTGCATGCTATCCTTTGAGCTTGATTCCTTGTCTATCTTGATCCATCTCCATCCTGTGAATGAAAAACCTTATACCTAATTAAGCATGAAAAATTAGGCGTGTAAAGGCTTTGTTGGTTTTTCTTAATTCTGTCAGTCAGTTCGTACTTAGAGCTAGCGGCATACTGTCAGTCGCTATTGTTGGCCTCGTGACTCGTGGTTCGTGACTCTTGGGAGTACGGCCGGTGTGGCCGTATAACCCTCGGTATGTGAGTTTTATCGTGTTTTGAACTCTTGAATCTAAGGACAAGTTAGTCCTTTAATCTTGAGCTTATGACAGTAAATTCTCCCGATTATTTGGCCATTTACTTGACTATCTAGACATTTGGATCTTGGATCCATTTTTATGCCAACGCACCATAAGGGCCCGGTCTGGTCCTGGGGAGAGCGCCCGAAAGTTATTGAGCCCATGGGATGTTAATGACAGGGTGAGGCATACACCCGAAGTGCAGGACATGCTTGTTATGTCTAGAATAAACTCTTGTTACTTATTACCAGTTACTTGGGTACTTGAATTACAATGACGTCACCCCCAAGGTTTTGATAAGTAACGTACTTGAATCCCGCTAAGCGTATAAGAGACGCTTGCCCTACTTGCTCGCTTGGCCAACTCTTGCTATTTCCTGTTGGAAACCATTGTATTTGTAATCATACATGACATGTTTGACCAAAGAGGTTAATATACTAGTGATCGATCTTCATGCTTATACTTGAGTTCTATCTTGTGGTAATTTTTGACTTGAAAACTCCTGTAACAAATTCTTGTAGACTCTTGTTCAATCTTGTACTTGATATCTTATTCGTTCTTACTTGATTTTCTTGACCTTGCAAGATCTGTTTATTACATTATATCGTCATTACTTCTTTTACTAGCATGCTACCGTCTTTTCCATATTTAGCATGGTATGAAAAATGAAATTACTTATTAATCACTTTAACCACTGCCTGATGATAGAGTATAATTCCTACTGAGCTTCTTGCTCACCCCTACTTCCAACCCTTTTCAGGTGTGCGAGTATTGGTACGTGCATGGGAATCGGATCGGTGTGATCGAGTGGTACCTGGACCCTAGAGTTGGAGTCTGTCACTACAAGAAAAATCGCGGATAGCGACCGACCTAGCGGTCGCTATTCAGTCGTAGATCGGTCGCAAATCTGCATTGCGACCGAACAGATACTATCTAGCGACCGAATATGTCGGTCGCTATATAATAGTCGCTATATAGCGACCGACATAATTCGGTCGTAGTATCAGTCGTTATCAGAGACCGATTATAATCGGTCGCCTGACCGGTCGCTAATAATTCGGTCGCCATTCAGTCTCTATTCGGTCGCTACATTTGTTGTATTTTAAAAAATAAAATTAACCTATCGGATTTATTCGGTCTCAATTCGGTCGCTAGTCAGTCTCTAAATTTGTATTATTTTTTTTTTAAAAATTTATTTAAACTGATAAATAAATTACCTGATAAATAACAAATTCATAACATAAATATAAAATCAACTACACAGACAACAATATCGACAAATCTCAAATTCATCACATACAAACACCTGATAAATAACAATTTCATAAAACAATAATAAATCAACTACACGGATCACAATCTCCACGAACCTCAAATTACACACAATTAAAATAAAATCACAAATTAATCATACATCCATAATAATAAAATGACAACATACACAACTAAAATAAAATCACAAATCCTCCACATATGTCTCATCCTGGTCGTCGTCTCGTCCAACATCATCCTGGTCGTCGTCTCGTCCAACATCTCGCGACGGATGATCCTGTATATCATTTAAAAAAATTATAATCAAATCCTTAATAAAGAAATCAAGCATTAACAAGACTTAATAAAGAAATCAAGCATTAACAAGAGTATGCCAATAGTTTAAGCCAGCTCATTTTCATATATATAAATACACACACACAATATAAGTTCAAATTTCATCTTGTATTTTAAAAATGAAGTTTGAGCGCCGAGCTCAAACCGGGCATCCGATTTGGATTCCGTCAGTTCTGACAAGTCACTTTCATCTCCCCGGTCGTATTGGAATGATCGGCACGGCCATCCGACCGGTATTTCGAATTTTAGACCCCCGGACCCGTCCTAACAGTTCATTTGAACTAAGTGTATTTTAAAAATGAAGTTTGAGCGCCGAGCTCAAACCGGGCATCCGATTTGGATTCCGTCAGTTCTGACAAGTCACTTTCATCTCCCCGGTCGTATTGGAATGATCGGCACGGCCATCCGACCGGTATTTCAGATTTTAGAACCAAATGCCCCGTCCTAACAGTTCATTTGAACTAAGTGTATTTTAAAAATGAAGTTTGAGCGCCGAGCTCAAACCGGGCATCCGATTTGGATTCCGTCAGTTCTGACAAGTCACTTTCATCTCCCCGGTCGTATTGGAATGACCGGCACGGCCATCCGACCGGTATTTCAGATTTTAGACCCTCGGACCCGTCCTAACAGTTCATTTGAAATAAGTGTATTTTAAAAATGAAGTTTGAGCGCCGAGCTCAAACCGGGCATCCGATTTGGATTCCGTCAGTTCTGACAAGTCACTTTCATCTCCCCGGTCGTATTGGAATGACCGGCACGGCCATCCGACCGGTATTTCAGATTTTAGAACCAAATGCATAAGTTGCTGCTTCTCGCTGCCTCCATTCAGGTTTGTTAATGTTTTCTTCTATGAATGGCATAACAAGAGGCACAATGTCATCTCCCACGGTCCGTGCAACCAAACCCAAGCATGTTCCTCCAGCCATTGCAAGATTCCAAACTCCTTCATCCTGATCTTGGTCGTCTTCTTGCTTAAGGAGTGTCTCCAACAGCATAGGGACAAGCGCAGGTAGTGCCTGCTTGATAAAATAAAAGCAAGGGGTGTCAGAATCAGCAGAAAAATCCCCTCCATATTCATCTAAGATGTCAATCTCTTCATCGCATATTGAGCTCCAGAATTCAATAGCTTGTAGAGCAACAGGTTCCTCATCTTCCCTCACAGCTTTTGCAGTGATGTTAAATATGTCCTGCATATACGATGCAAGCTTCTCATAATACATGGAGGATATGGAGACCAAGCATTCGAATGCAGCCTGCCGTATCTTCACCTCAGGGGACAGAGTAGCTTCACAAATGACTCTCATGATATAATCCCTCTCCATATCATTCCCGAAGTTTGCCTGAGCAAATCCCAAAGAATTATGCAGAGCTCGAGTTGCAGCCAGCCTAACATCAATGTTTCCCTCAGAAGCACTCATGCCTTGAACAACCGCTGTCAATATCTTATTGACTTGCTCTTGATCAACTTCATCAGGGGAGACTTCTTCACACATGTAACCTAGGGTGTCCAAAGTTGCTTGCTTAACATCTGGCTGAAGTTGGTGAATATTTGACAAGAGAGAACTGATAAGTTCAGGCCATTGATTTTGAGGCAACTCAATACCAGCAATCTTTGCAACAACTTGAGATGCAGTAGATCTTGCATCAATCACCGGTGAAGAGAGAGTCTGTAGTAAACATCCTTTGACCTGGGCCCTAACAGCTACATCCAATGATAACCATCTCTGCACATGCTCAAATTTTCTGTGTTGCTCCTTTGCATCCAGGGCATTTTTGAGAATCAAGCCTGCCAATTTACGGCTAACAACAGGCTTGTCATTATTTGCTAATTCACTCGAAAGAGATAGCAAGAACCCAGTAACATTTTGATCCTGAAATTGTTTTAAACTTTCCTCAGCATGCTTGCGAACCGCTGAATCTATTGACTGTGCATTCAAAAGAACTTGGGTAACTTCCATAGCCATTTCTGTATGGTATCTTCTCCGCCTTTCCCTTGCAGGGATACGCCCCAATGGCGGCCGCCGCCGACTATATATAATATCCTTCACTTCTTGTAACTTATGACCTATGCTCCTTTGTATGAACTGCCCTTCCTTTGCTTAGAGGTGCTGTTCCTGGCTTCCTGCCATGACAGTTACCAGACTTTGGGGAGATCTTTTCACCTAAATTGGCATATTTTATTCATGTCTACATGTTACTTTCCTTATATTATTCTAGCTTTATGAATATTTATAGATCTGTATCCTCCCCCACTCAAGTGAATAGAATTTATACATATCTTTTCACTTTCAGTTCTAACCAAAATCTCTATACACCTATGGAAAATCCTGCAGAACAGTCTGCCTGTTGATTCTAATATCCAGAGGATAGGTGTAAGATGATATTTAGAGTTAAGAAAATGATATTTTCCCCTCCTCAATCTAAATTACGTACCCTTCATTTATCCACACTGCCCGCATCGTCTCATTACAACAGCCCTCCCCCTCATGATGACTCGCCTCGTCATCAGCACGTACTATACGAATTAAATAGTATAAATAAAACAAACTATCAAAAAAACATAAATATGCAAATGAACATACCTGACTCAGCTGGGGGAGGTGTAGATCCACTCGCCATGTGTGATGGCGGTGCATAGGCCGTCAATGTACCCGTTGTCAGTGGTAACGGTGCAGAGGCCGTGGGTCCTGTAAGGATAAGAATCAGATAACACAAAAACATAAAGAATTATTTTAAACAAATACTCAAATGAATTATACATGAAAGTATACATACCTACTACCGGTGGTAGCGGTGCATCCCTCGGTGGTAACGGTGCAGAGGTCGTGGGTCCTGTGAAAATAAGAATCAGATAACAGAAAAACATAAAGAATTATTTTAAACAAATACTCAAATGAATTATACATGAAAGTATACATACCTACTACCGGTGGTAGCGGTGCATCCCTCGGTGGTAACGGTGCAGAGGTCGTGGGTCCTGTGAAAATAAGAATCAGATAACACAAAAACATAAAGAATTATTTTCAACAAATACTACAATGCATTATACATGAAAGTATACATACCTACTACCGGTGGTAGCGGTGCAGAGGTCGGTCGTAACGGTGTAGAGGTCGTGGGTCCTGTGAAAATAATAATCAGATAACACAAATACATAATGAATTATTTTCAACAAATACTACAATGCATTATGAAGGGAAAGTATACATCTTTAGTGGTGCATCCTTGGGTATAAATTCTTTAGTCAATTCCAAGGCCATGTGGCAGGAACCAAGCGATTGTTGGCACTCCTTGTATGTGTAATATATAGAAGCTGGACACTGAATATTGATTATTGTAATCTGAGTAGAGACCAGAAAATGAACAACTTGAAAGAGTGGTAGGTTCCACTACATTTGAAGCTGGTGGAACTAAACAAGAACCATAGGGAGAACTCGAAGACTGTTAAAAATTTTATACTGAGCTTCCTAGATCACCTTCAGAAGAGTCTCCACACTTAGCTAAATTGGCACTGCCTTCCAAACAGGTAGCCTTTCTTGAATAGCCAGTACATGAATCCCTGTGTTCAGCTAAATGGATGTGTATTCCTGCACCATGAGTAGCAGAAATATTAATGTCCATGGTGCACCTTTCTGAATTGTAATTCTCAGTCACCAATTCACAGTCACCCTTCTCCCTCTTCAGCCAAGCCCCTTCTATAGGCACTGACGTAGAACTCTTCTTTCACTTCGGTTGGAGGCTCGGATCCCGAGCACGCCATGTTGCATCCGCCGGGCAAAACGGTGCTGGGGCCGTGTGCCGCTGGAAGAGGTTAGGGTGTGCCAGTTAACGGTTGTTTGGTGTGTGCCGGATGGGGCAGGTTGGGGTGTGCCGGGCACGGGTAGACTGGTGTATGCCGGATGGGGCAGGTTAGGGGTGTGCCGGGTAAGGGCTGGTTGGAGTGTACCGGGTAGAGGGGCAGGTTGGGTGTGCCGCGTAGGGGTGGATTGGGTGTGCCGGGTAGATGGCCGAAAAAGGTATGACGGTTAAGGGTGAATTGGGTGTGCCGGGTGGAAGGCTGAGAAAGCGTGCCGGGCAAAGGGCTGAAAGGTGTGCCGTATAGAAGGCTGAAGAGTGTGCCGGTTGAAGATGACAGGGGATAGATTGGCCATGGATGATGCGTTCAAGTCCAATGTAAATGCAGGGAATTTGTGTTCTCCCATCTTGTTATTCATGAAATGTGCGGATGAATCTTTTGGATTTGAATAGACACACGCACATCAAAGGAGCCCAACTTCTGTAACAGTTCCAGGAAGGATGTTTGTGTTTACAACTTTGAAATTTTCTTCACTGACTGATCAAAGAGGCTTTGACAACTTCCCAAGCAGAATTTACAACACTCATAAATAATAAAAGCTATCTTCAAGGGGAGATGTCTCGTGTGTGCTTGAAATGCCCATTCCTTCATTCACAATACCACTTGGTTCCAAGTGTTTGAGTAGCGGCCATCGTTTCCAAAGCAAGGTAGGACCCAGATGCAACAAATGGAAGAAACAGTGATGGATCCACATATAGCAAAAGTAAAATGACGGGAGCAACTATTTCAGTAAGAGAGTCATCTCTGCTGTATCGACCATGATTAATTATCTCCATAATAATTTTAACAAAACAAACTCATTCTGGTTTGCCCGGACAGAACCCATCCATTTGAGGCAGAGGGGGAGGCGGAGTGGGACGGGAAGGGGAGGGGGATCAGAGGGGTCAGGCCGGAGGGGGAGGGGCATGGGGATGGGAAGGAGATCTGAGGGGGACGGGGGCGCAGGCCGCAGGGGGGAGGGGAGGGGAGCAAGCCGGCGACGGGGCCGCAGGGGGGAGGGGAGTAGGCCGGCGGGGGAGGGGAGCAGGCCGGTGACGGAGGGGGAAGGGAGAGAGAGAGAGAGAGAGAGAGAGAGAGAGAGAGAGAGGTACCTGCGGAGGGCGACGACGGCAGGGCGAGCGGCGACGGCGACTCGACGCGAGCGGCGCGGCGACGGGCTCCGGCGGAGGGGGGCTCGGGCGGGAGGCAGCACGGGGAGGGGGGCTCCGGCGGAGGAGGGGGGCTCGGGCGGGAGGGCTCGGGCGGAGGGGGGGCTCCGGCGGAGGGGGCTCGGGCGGGAGCGGGGAGGGGGGCTAGGGCGGAGAGGGGGCCGCAGGGGAAGGGGGCTCGGGCGGGAGGGGGGGGGGCTCGGGCGGGAGGGCTCGGGCGGGCGGGGGTCGTAGTAGGAAGTATAACGGCATCAGCGACCGACTGGAGACCGAAGTTAATTCGGTCGCAATAATAGCGACCGATTAGCGACCGATATACATGCGGTCGCTGAAACGGTCTCGGTTATGCGACCGATTTTTTCGGTCTCCGAATTGGTCTCTATTTGGGACCGACTAGCGACCGATTAAATCGGTCGCTAATTCGGTCGCTATAGCCACTTTTTCTTGTAGTGTGTGTCCTTTCTATTTTCTTGAGTCTTGTTAGTTTAGTTCCTTCTTTTTGTTATCTATTTCGAAGCTTTTATTGTAAGTGGTGTCAAATATATCTTTTTAAATTAATAAGAGTTCGTATTTTCTCAAATGTGTGTCTGGCCTCTTTGTATTTTATTGTGATTCTTTATCTTCCGCTCTTGTTATCGTGACTTGTCTCTTGCCACGTTCCGAGCATCGCTTCCCGCTGCTATCGGTTCGGGGCGTGACAGTTTTGGTATCAGAGCCTCCTTCTTATTTGAGTCCCTTGGATTTTTGTCCGAGTTTATAGGTTACCCTAAGTCTTAAGACCCGTGTCGACCCTTGTACCCTGGTGAGATTGGGTAGTATAGTGGGTTAAGTAATAAAAGATATACAAGATTACGTTGCGGTAGGCGTAAGGACAATAAAAAGGTTAACCATCTATTATCTTCCAAGTTTAAGCCGTTCTTAAAAATGAAACCGAGTGGTTCCGGTAAGGCGAGTTTCGTTTCTGCTGAAGGCCGGCGAGTTCGTCGTAAGGAAACCCGACGTAATAATAAGAAGAAGAGTAACATCGCGCAAAGGGAATGTCTGTATTGTCACAAGCTTGGTCATCTCGCGAATGAATGCTGGCGGAGGAGCAAAGCATGTCTGCGTTGCGGCAATCAAGATCATAAGATGGCTAATTGCCCTAAGCAGAAGGGTAATATTGAGAGTAATATTGCGCAAAAGGAATGCAAGAAGGAATGCAAGTACTGTCGCCGGCTTGGTCATCTCGCGAAGGAGTGCTGGCGGAGGAGAGGATCGTGTCTATGTTGCGGTAATCCGGATCATAAAATGGATAATTGCCCTAAGTTACTTCCACAAGTAAAACTTCCAGAAGAATCGGAACCAACTTCCGCCGAATGACGAACTATATACGGTATCATTCTCTTTTACCCCGAGCATTCGTCATTAATCGTATAGTTACCATATTATTTTGATAAATCTTAGTTAGTTAATTTCCTTCATCCTTAACATGTTATTTTCATAAATGTGATCTTCTGAGTTTAAACTTTTACCTAATTGAAAATAATCGGTGAATTTGGGGACCAAATTCCTTTAAGTGGGGGAGGGTGTAATACCCCGATTTTTAAAATATGTAATTTAGTTGAAATAAATGAAGTTTTAGTTTAGATAATAAAATTCATAAATTAATATTTAGTTCTTTAGTGAATAGTGGTTAGTGAATAGTGCCTTCGTGAATAGTACCATCCGTAAATAGTATTATTAATGTAATTTTGATATTTTCATAAAAATCTAGAAAAATACGAAATTGGTAGATCATGATTTATAGAACAACTTTATCTTCTTGAGTTTTATTAGTAAAAATCTGTATTTAGATCTATTTACTGTTTAAGTGAGTATAATTAATTAATATTTTATTCATGTGAATAGTACCATCGAAAATATTTCTACTTGATAAAAATTCACAAAAATGGTAATTAGATTTCTGGAAGTGTATGTAACAAACTTGTCTTCTATTATTAACCCTGTGAAAATCCGTGGTAAGATCTATTTAGAGATTTAAGTAGAAAATTCAAACTTTTCAACCTTTACCTAACCCCATTTTAAAACTCAAAATTCGAGCTCATTTCTCAACCATTTGATCTGAAATTGGTGTCAAATTAAAGGTCTTGATTTAATCTTCAAAAGCCCTCTCATAATCGGTCGAAACCCTAACCCTAATTGAGGCGGCTAGACAAATTAGACTTGGTCTCTCTTTTCGGCGCCGTTTCCAAGATGCCACTTCAAGCGCCGAGATCTCCCTCTCTCGACCACCTCAGAAGGCCCATGAGCTATTAAAAGAAAGCTCTCTGGGTCTATTTTCGTTTGATACCCACCATTGGTGCTGAAGTTTTCGGAGCTGGGCGATATCCTGCGAGGAGTGCAGGGGTGTCCAAGTTCCTTGTTCTTCATCTATCTTTTGTTCTTCATCAAATTGAGGTAGGTTCTCTCGGGCTCAAACCCTAAATAATATATCAAGCTCTTCAGCATGAATCCCTCTTTCTTTTGATACCAAAAGCCCCATCATTCATTTAGTATTTCATGAGATTTTAATTGTTTAAGTTAGACATGTTAAGTTAAGGCTAAACTAGGGTTTTAGTTGTTCTTTCTTAAATTACGTGATCAATTCATGTTTTAAATCAACTTTTAAGCTATGCATCTTATGTAGAATTTCATGCTCGTCATTTTGGTAGCAAAAGCCCCAAATTCTATTCTGTATGTAGAGAGAATTTAACGTTTTAGTCACAGCATGTCAGAATTAAGGTTTCATGTGTTCCTGACTTAATAAATCTCGATTCCAGCAATTGATCATGCAATTAACCTTGTAGATAGGTAGAGTTTTGTATTAGCTTTCCATTGATACCAAAATCTCCTTATTTGGAGTCCAATTGCATTAGTTATGATCATTTTAGTGTAACCCTATCCAAACCCTAGTTCTCGGCGTTCACCGGACGCGGCAGGGATGACCGGAGACGACCCAGAGATGGGCGGTCTTACGATAGACCGTCCAACTCCAGCCCACACCTGGCCCTAACTTAGACAGGAGTTAAACGGTTCCTAATCAACCACTTATCCTAGTTAAACGGTTAGAAACTGACCACATATCCATCCCAGCAGGATAAACGGTCCGAAACGGACCACATAACTTGTGCGGCCACTTACTGGGCCGCACAACTGGATGGGCGGCCCTACCCCTGGCCACACATCCCTGGGATGGGCGGCCCATCCCAGACCGCCCAAGCAGATGGGCGGCCCTCAGGGAACCGCCCAAGTACATGGGCGGCCCTCAGGGAGCCGCCCAACCTCCTGGCATGCCCAATGGCCCCTGTTCAGCCCCTGTTAAATCCAGAAGTTATACGGTCCACCCAGAACCATTTATCTACTCAGTAAATGACTTAGTATTGATTCTAATGCATCCTTTTTCATGTCATTAGGTTTGGACGGTTGCCCCCCAACCGCCCAACACCCTGGAGCCCTAAAACGGCCCTTGTGCGACCGTTTAACCTCCAGAGCCGATTTTCACGCCCGATTTCACCGTTTGACGCCCCAATCGACTTAGTAAATGCATGATTTGATAATATATCTATATTTCTGTCTCAGAAATCTATTTATCATATAAAATGATTTAAAAGTGATTTTTAATTATTATTTAGCATCTTACTTGTTAATTAGTTCTTAAAGTGATAATTAGTATATTTAAGCGCTAAATTAGTATCTTAATTTCATACTTAGCCAGTAAATTTATCTTTCTGTCTCAGAAACATGTTTTCACAGAAAATGATCTTATTAATTACAAATTAGTATTTTTGATTATTAATTAGTATCTTAATCGCATTTTAATTGCTAATTGGTACTTAAATTACAAATTAGTATTTTCAAGTGCTAAAATTAATATCTTAATTACTGTCAAAACAATAGATTTATATTTATGTTCCAGAAATATATTTTTCACAGGAAATAACTTCATGTATATATAATTAGTGTTTTAAGTGTAAATTAGTATCTTAGTTACTAATTAGTATCTTAACTTGATAATTAGTGTGTTTAATAGATAAATTAGTATCTTGATGCTGTTAAGACAATAGATTTATATTTCTGTTCCAGAAATATACTTTTCCTAGAAAGTGATTTAATGTGTAGTTAATTACGTGTTTTTAATGTTACTTAGTGATTTAAATTGCTATTTAGTATCTTAAGTTGATAACTAGTGTTTTTGATGGTTAGATTAGCGTCAAAATTTGCTGTTAGAAAGTAGAATTTATATTTCTGAAATCAGCAACATATGTGTTTATGGAAAATGATTTAATGTAATTCTAGATTGTTAATTGGTACCTTAATGGTTAGTTAGCATGTTAAATGGAGTTAATAAGCATCTTAAACTGTTAATTGGTAAGAAACGCACATGATAAGTGGTAAATATACAAGTAAATTTCTTTAATTGCATGCTATCCTTTGAGCTTGATTCCTTGTCTATCTTGATCCATCTCCATCCTGTGAATGAAAAACCTTATACCTAATTAAGCATGAAAAATTAGACGTGTAAAGGCTTTGTTGGTTTTTCTTAATTCTGTCAGTCAGTTCGTACTTAGAGCTAGCGGCATACTGTCAGCCGCTTTTATTGGCCTCGTGACTCGTGGTTCGTGACTCTTGGGAGTACGGCCGGTGTGGCCGTATAACCCTCGGTATGTGAGTTTTATCGTGTTTTGAACTCTTGAATCCAAGGACAAGTTAGTCCTTTAATCTTAAGCTTATGACAGTAAATTCTCCCGATTATTTGGCCATTTACTTGACTATCTAGACATTTGGATCTTGGATCCATTTTTATGCCAACGCACCATAAGGGCCCGGTCTGGTCCTGGGGAGAGCGCCCGAAAGTTATTAAGCCCATGGGATGTTAATGACAGGGTGAGGCATACACCCGAAGTGCAGGACATGCTTGTTATGTCTAGAATAAACTCTTGTTACTTATTACCAGTTACTTGGGTACTTGAATTACAATGACGTCACCCCCAAGGTTTTGATAAGTAACGTACTTGAATCCCGCTAAGCGTATAAGAGACGCTTGCCCTACTTGCTCGCTTGGCCAACTCTTGCTATTTCCTGTTGGAAACCATTGTATTTGTAATCATACATGACATGTTTGACCAAAGAGGTTAATATACTAGTGACCGATCTTCATGCTTATACTTGAGTTCTATCTTGTGGTAATTTTTGACTTGAAAACTCCTGTAACAAATTCTTGTAGACTCTTGTTCAATCTTGTACTTGATATCTTATTCGTTCTTACTTGATTTTCTTGACCTTGCAAGATCTGTTTATTACATTATATCGTCATTACTTCTTTTACTAGCATGCTACCGTCTTTTCCATATGTAGCATGGTATGAAAAATGAAATTACTTATTAATCACATTAACCACTGCCTGATGATAGAGTATAATTCCTACTGAGCTTCTTGCTCACCCCTACTTCCAACCCTTTTCAGGTGTGCGAGTATTGGTACGTGCATGGGAATCGGATCGGTGTGATCGAGTGATACCTGGACCCTAGAGTTGGAGTCTGTGTCCTTTCTATTTTCTTGAGTCTTGTTAGTTTAGTTCCTTCTTTTTGTTATCTATTTCGAAGCTTTTATTGTAAGTGGTGTCAAATATATCTTTTTAAATTAATAAGAGTTCGTATTTTCTCAAATGTGTGTCTGGCCTCTTTGTATTTTATTGTGATTATTTATCTTCCGCTCTTGTTATCGTGACTTGTCTCCTGCCACGTTCCGAGCATCGCTTCCCGCTGCTATCGGTTCGGGGCGTGACAGTTTTGGTATCAGAGCCTCCTTCTTATTTGAGTCCCTTGGATTTTTGTCCGAGTGTATAGGTTACTCTAAGTCTTAAGACCCGTGTCGACCCTTGTACCCTGGTGAGATTGGGTAGTATAGTGGGTTAAGTAATAAAAGATATACAAGATTGCGTTGCGGTAGGCGTAAGGACAATAAAAAGGTTAACCATCTATTATCTTCCAGGTTTAAGCCATTCTTAAAAATGAAACCGAGTGGTTCCGGTAAGGCGAGTTTCGTTTCTGCTGAAGGCCGGCGAGTTCGTCGTAAGGAAACCCGACGTAATAAGAAGAAGAAGAGTAACATCGCGCAAAGGGAATGTCTGTATTGTCACAAGCTTGGTCATCTCGCGAATGAATGCTGGCGGAGGAGCAAAGCATGTCTGCGTTGCGGCAATCAAGATCATAAGATGGCTAATTGCCCTAAGCAGAAGGGTAATATTGAGAGTAATATTGCGCAAAAGGAATGCAAGAAGGAATGCAAGTACTGTCGCCGGCTTGGTCATCTCGCGAAGGAGTGCTGGCGGAGGAGAGGATCGTGTCTACGTTGCGGTAATCCGGATCATAAAATGGATAATTGCCCTAAGTTACTTCCACAAGTAAAACTTCCAGAAGAATCGGAACCAACTTCTGCCGAATGACGAACTATATACGGTATCATTCTCTTTTACCCCGAGCATTCGTCATTAATCATATAGTTACCATATTATTTTGATAAATCTTAGTTAGTTAATTTCCTTCATCCTTAACATGTTATTTTCATAAATGTGATCTTCTGAGTTTAAACTTTTACCTAATTGAAAATAATCGGTGAATTTGGGGACCAAATTCCTTTAAGTGGGGGAGGGTGTAATACCCCGATTTTTAAAATTTGTAATTTAGTTGAAATAAATGAAGTTTTAGTTTAGATAATAAAATTCATAAATTAATATTTAGTTCTTTAGTGAATAGTGGTTAGTGAATAGTGCCTTCGTGAATAGTACCTTTCGTAAATAGTATTATTAGTGTAATTTCGATATTTTCATAAAAATCTAGAAAAATATGAAATTGGTAGATTATGATTTATAGAACAACTTTATCTTCTTGAGTTTTATTAGTAAAAATCTGTATTTAGATCTATTTACTGTTTAAGTGAGTATAATTAATTAATATTTTATTCATGTGAATAGTACCATCGAAAATATTTCTACTTGATAAAGATTTACAAAAATGGTAATTAGATTTCTGGAAGTGTATGTAACAAACTTGTCTTCTATTATTAACCCTGTTTAGAGATTTAAGTAGAAAATTCAAACTTTTCAACCTTTACCTAACCTCATTTTAAAACTCAAAATTCGAGCTCATTTCTCAACCATTTGATCTGAAATTGGTGTCAAATTAAAGGTCTTGATTTAATCTTCAAAAGCCCTCTCATAATCGGTCGAAACCCTAACCCTAATTGAGGCGGCTAGACAAATTAGACTTGGTCTCTCTTTTCGGCGCCGTTTCCAAGATGCCACTTCAAGCGCCGAGATCTCCCTCTCTCGACCACCTCAGAAGGCCCATGAGCTATTAAAAGAAAGCTCTCTGGGTCTATTTTCGTTTGATACCCACCATTGGTGCTGAAGTTTTCGGAGCTGGGCGATATCCTGCGAGGAGTGCAGGGGTGTCCAAGTTCCTTGTTCTTCATCTATCTTTTGTTCTTCATCAAATTGAGGTAGGTTCTCTCGGGCTCAAACCCTAAATAATATATCAAGCTCTTCAGCATGAATCCCTCTTTCTTTTGATACCAAAAGCCCCATCATTCATTTAGTATTTCATGAGATTTTAATTGTTTAAGTTAGACATGTTAAGTTAAGGCTAAACTAGGGTTTTAGTTGTTCTTTCTTAAATTACGTGATCAATTCATGTTGTAAATCAACTTTTAAGCTATGCATCTTATGTAGAATTTCATGCTTGTCATTTTGGTAGCAAAAGCCCCAAATTCTATTCTGTATGTAGAGAGAATTTAACGTTTTAGTCACAGCATGTCAGAATTAGGGTTTCATGTGTTCCTGACTTAATAAATCTCGATTCCAGCAATTGATCATGCAATTGACCTTGTAGATAGGTAGAGTTTTGTATTAGCTTTCCATTGATACCAAAATCTCCTTATTTGGAGTCCAATTGCATTAGTTATGATCATTTTAGTGTAACCCTATCCAAACCCTAGTTCTCGGCGTTCACCGGACGCGGCAGGGATGACCGGAGACGACCCAGAGATGGGCGGTCTTACGATAGACTGTCCAACTCCAGCCCACACCCGGCCCTGACTTAGACAATAGTTAAACGGTTCCTAATCAACCACTTATCCTACTTAAACGGTCAGAAACTGACCACATATCCATCCCAGCAAGATAAACGGTCCGAAACGGACCACATAACTTGTGCGGCCACTTACTGGCCGCACAACTGGATGGGCGGCCCTACCCCTGGCCGCACATCCATGGGATGGGCGGCCCATCCCAGACCGCCCAAGCAGATGGGCGGCCCTCAGGGAACCGCCCAAGTACATGGGCGGCCCTCAGGGAGCCGCCCAACCTCCTGGCATGCCCAATGGCCCCTGTTCAGCCCCTGTTAAATCCAGAAGTTATACGGTCCACCCAGAACCATTTATCTACCCAGTAAATGACTTAGTATTGATTCTAATGCATCCTTTTTCATGTCATTAGGTTTGGACGGTTGCCCCCCAACCGCCCAACACCCTAGAGCCCTAAAACGGTCCTTGTGCGACCGTTTAACCTCCAGAGCCGATTTTCGCGCCCGATTTCACCGTTTGACGCCCCAATCGACTTAGTAAATGCATGATTTGATAATATATCTATATTTCTGTCTCAGAAATCTATTTATCATATAAAATGATTTAAAAGTGATTTTTAATTATTATTTAGCATCTTACTTGTTAATTAGTTCTTAAAGTGATAATTAGTATATTTAAGCGCTAAATTAGTATCTTAATTTAATACTTAGCCAGTAAATTTATCTTTCTGTCTCAGAAACATGTTTTCACAGAAAATGATCTTATTAATTACAAATTAGTATTTTTGATTATTAATTAGTATCTTAATCACATTTTAATTGCTAATTGGTACTTAAATTACAAATTAGTATTTTCAAGTGCTAAAATTAATATCTTAATTACTGTCAAAACAATAGATTTATATTTATGTTCCAGAAATATATTTTTCACAGGAAATAACTTCATGTATATATAATTAGTGTTTTTAAGTGTAAATTAGTATCTTAGTTACTAATTAGTATCTTAACTTGATAATTAGTGTGTTTAATAGATAAATTAGTATCTTGATGCTGTTAAGACAATAGATTTATATTTCTGTTCCAGAAATATACTTTTCATAGAAAGTGATTTAATGTGTAGTTAATTACGTGTTTTTAATGTTACTTAGTGATTTAAATTGCTATTTAGTATCTTAAGTTGATAACTAGTGTTTTTGATGGTTAGATTAGCATCAAAATTTGCTGTTAGAAAGTATATTTTATATTTCTGAAATCAGCAACATATGTGTTTATGGAAAATGATTTAATGTAATTCTAGATTGTTAATTGGTATCTTAATGGTTAGTTAGCATGTTAAATGGAGTTAATAAGCATCTTAAACTGTTAATTGGTAAGAAACGCACATGATAAGTGGTAAATATACAAGTAAATTTCTTTAATTACATGCTATCCTTTGAGCTTGATTCCTTGTCTATCTTGATCCATCTCCATCCTGTGAATGAAAAACCTTATACCTAATTAAGCATGAAAAATTAGGCGTGTAAAGGCTTTGTTGGTTTTTCTTAATTCTGTCAGTCAGTTCTTACTTAGAGCTAGCGGCATACTGTCAGTCGCTATTGTTGGCCTCGTGACTCGTGGTTCGTGACTCTTGGGAGTACGGCCGGTGTGGCCATATAACCCTCGGTATGTGAGTTTTATCGTGTTTTGAACTCTTGAATCCAAGGACAAGTTAGTCCTTTAATCTTGAGCTTATGACAGTAAATTCTCCCGATTATTTGGCCATTTACTTGACTATCTAGACATTTGGATCTTGGATCCATTTTTATGCCAACGCACCATAAGGGCCCGGTCTGGTCCTGGGGAGAGCGCCCGAAAGTTATTGAGCCCATGGGATGTTAATGACAGGGTGAGGCATACACCCGAAGTGCAGGACATGCTTGTTATGTCTAGAATAAACTCTTGTTACTTATTACCAGTTACTTGGGTACTTGAATTACAATGACGTCACCCCCAAGGTTTTGATAAGTAACGTACTTGAATCCCGCTAAGCGTATAAGAGACGCTTGCCCTACTTGCTCGCTTGGCCAACTCTTGCTATTTCCTGTTGGAAACCATTGTATTTGTAATCATACATGACATGTTTGACCAAAGAGGTTAATATACTAGTGACCGATCTTCATGCTTATACTTGAGTTCTATCTTGTGGTAATTTTTGACTTGAAAACTCCTGTAACAAATTCTTGTAGACTCTTGTTCAATCTTGTACTTGATATCTTATTCGTTCTTACTTGATTTTCTTGACCTTGCAAGATCTGTTTATTACATTATATCGTCATTACTTCTTTTACTAGCATGCTACCATCTTTTCCATATTTAGCATGGTATGAAAAATGAAATTACTTATTAATCACTTTAACCACTGCCTGATGATAGAGTATAATTCCTACTGAGCTTCTTGCTCACCCCTACTTCCAACCCTTTTCAGGTGTGCGAGTATTGGTACGTGCATGGGAATCGGATCGGTGTGATCGAGTGGTACCTGGACCCTAGAGTTGGAGTCTGTGTCCTTTCTATTTTCTTGAGTCTTGTTAGTTTAGTTCCTTCTTTTTGTTATCTATTTCGAAGCTTTTATTGTAAGTGGTGTCAAATATATCTTTTTAAATTAATAAGAGTTCGTATTTTCTCAAATGTGTGTCTGGCCTCTTTGTATTTTATTGTGATTATTTATCTTCTGCTCTTGTTATCGTGACTTGTCTCCTGCCACGTTCCGAGCATCGCTTCCCGCTGCTATCGGTTCGGGGCGTGACAGTCTTCAATAGCATGTCCTAGTGCCCTGTGATAAGGACAAAACAGAGGATCATCTTTCTTAGCTGCATCATAGGGTCTTTTTGGCTCGGGCAATGTTACTTTGTTGTATTTGTATGCCCATTCGAACAGTGCCCGGGTCTTTTCTTTGGTGAATGAGTATGGCTTCCTCATCTTGTTTCTCAAAGAAACACCTTCTTTCCTCTCTATAGAACCTGCTGGTGGAGGGACAGCTGCTGTTTTGGCTTTTTCCTTCTACTGGTCAAGAGTTCTGAAATCAACAGTGTACGCTTCTGCTGGCGTTGATCGCCGCTCTGTAGCTTTTCATTTCTGGACAGTAGGGATATTAGTTGCTGCGGGACGTTTAGACAAACAGGTTTCAACCTCGGCTACTACATTATTGAGCCAGTCGAATGTCCTGACGTCTGCCCCGATCATCTTTTCAAGCACCTCTCTTCGGAGATTTTGCTTGCATATCTTGGACGGCATCTTCTTGATGGGGAGGTCGCCAGCATCTCATGGCCAAATCTCTCCATCTTTTGATGTAGTCTGATGCAGTCTCATCCTGCCTTTGCTTAGTGGAGTACAACTCGGCCACTGTGATTTCTCTTTCTGTAACATGAAATCTTTCACGGAATTTCTGCTGCATATCGGGCCAGTCAGCTATGGACCCGGCCGAGAAGCTAGAGTACCATTCAAAGGCCAACCCTGTGAGGGATGAGCCAAAGAACTTCAACAAATATGCTTCATCAGTGGCCAGGTCTCCCATCACTGTTGTATAATAGGCGATATGCTCCCTGGGGGAGCCCTGTCCATTGAATTTTTTAAACTTCGGCGGCTTACTGACGCCTGGGGGCAGTCTCCTAGCAGCATACTACGGTGGATATGGTACCCGGTAGACATCAAAGGTTCCGAGGTCACCATCAGTCCTTTCGGAAAACTTCATTTCTATCATCTTTTCTATCATCAGTTTGTTTACCATAGCAGTCCACAGGTTCTGGAAAGAAATGTGCATGTTGCTGTGTAAACGGGGTCGTCACGATTGTTGCATGCGGACTGGGCTGGACTGCTGGCAGGGTAGACTGCACTTGTGAAGCTGACGGTTGTACTATTTTCTGTTGCGGGAAGGGCTGACATGGAGCCTTCCCGTGACTTGCTTGGTGTAAGATGGGAGGTATCACAGCTTCTGCAAAGTCGGAGATCTCCTTTGTTGGCTCAGCATGCTTGGACACAGGGGTCTGTTCATTCTTTTCACTCCGCTGTCTTTTAAGAGACTCAATCTCTTGTTGTTATCTTCTAAACATCATCAGGATGGTTGGGTCCAGAGGTGCAGCCATAGGCATCTCCTCTGTCACTTAACTGGAAGTTCCTTCAGCCGAGATCATTAGCGGCACATCTTCTTCTTCTGATGTTATCACATTTACAGTTAAAGTGGCGATATCAGGTAACTCTTCAGCTGCTGCGAGCTTTTCTTTTGCCGCCTGGCCTCACCTTGTTACGGGCCCAGACAATTGAGCTAGTTTGATAATTTCTTCAGACTGGTCGGGCAAATCGCCATATCCTCCGGTGATTCCCGTCATGTTGCAGGCGAAGATCTGGAATTTTCCTTTTTGTCTGTAGGCTTTTCTTCAGGAATGACCGGGGAAGGTTAACCGGTCAAACACAGACACTCTTTCCTTTTCTTCCTCCCTCTGAGGGACATCGTTCGAATATCCAGCCTTTCGGCCGTCTTCAAACTCATTGGAGCCCGAACTCGAGACTCCTTGCATCATCTTTTCATTTTATCCTCCTTTTCTTCTTCGGCGCCCATGACGTGGAGCAATCTTTGTTTCCCAAGGGATGAGTTCCTGAGGCAATGGAAGTGATCCTGGGCTACTTTGCTTATCTCTTCTTGGTTTTACCTCCGAGGATCAGCTTTGGGCAGCAACCTTTCTTGAGTCTTCGGATGGTAGGCCAACCTTTCAACTTGAGCGGTCAAAAAATCTCTTCTGGAGTATCGGAATACATTAGCCGGCCTGGCACAGGCCCTTGGTCTGTATGGAGCAGCAGCGGGGATAGTTTCCCTCCTTTCCTCCTCATCTTTCATCTGGAGCCTTCTGTCCCCTCTCTCAGGGTGAATGACAGCGACATCCTTTCCCTTCCACTGGAATCTCCTGGCCCCAGCCTTGGGGTGGACAACAATAGTGTTTTATTCCTCTTTCTGTGCTCTTCTGCCCCCTCTCCTGGGGCGCATGTCAGCAGTTTCTCTTTTCTCATGGGCCGATGCCGGGCCCTGAACCTTCTTCGGCATCCACACCTGTTTGAATCTTGTTGGCTTAGGTGCCAGCGGCTGTTTTCCCTTGTTCTCCCAGTCGGCCTTCCTGGTAGGCAACGCCTACAATCTGTTGTTGGTACAGACTGATAGATTGACCCTGTTAGGCCGTGCATCTATGGGGCGACCGTTGAGGTTCACCCTCATGTTCCCAACCATCATAGTTTTTTCCTGAGGCCGAGAGATGACCTCCAGTTGCAGCAAACCGGTTCCTCCAGTTGTTTCTCCTTCCCTTACCAGTAGTGGCAGAGGCAGCAGTCTTCCTCTCCATATGATGGACAAAGCAAGGAACGACAGTAGGAGCAACCGCAGTCTTCTTCTCTTCGGCTCTTGGTGCCACCGTGGCCTTTACCGTGGCGGTGTTTCCAGCTTTGTTGTCGACTTGCAGTAGGTCGACGAACACTAGGCCCAAGCAGTTGGGCAGACCCACCGCCTGAGGCATGGATCCGAACTCCATCGGTACCGCCAGGTACCCTCCGTGGATGTGGCCATCGAGCACTTGCTGGCCGAAGTGAACAACGGTTAGTCTAGTCTCCATTGAGGTTCCTATGGATAAATTTAACACACAGTTAGAATTTTGAGAGAGGCCGCCGGGCCCCTTATTTTGGCGTAAAGATGAAGGGAGACTATGTCCCACCGGGCGTGCCAGACTTGTGGATGCGCTTTTCGTTTGATTTTATTCTTTTATTTCTATGGTTTATTTATTGGCGTGCCAGTCACATATGTGACGATTTTATTGTGCGCTCGATCTGACTTCTAATCAGTCGATTGTGAGTGATCGTGTCTGGACCAAAAGTCCGTCATACCATAAAGGTTATGACATTAATTACGTCCTCCCTAAGAAGGACAACCCTTGATTAAACGCCAAAGTAAGAGGAGACCGGCGGCAAAAGCCCAAATGAGAGCATGCTAATTTATCTGCAGGACATTGGGTAGACCGGATAAAGTGAGGGTATATCAAGTGCGGAGCAAATCCGGCAGCATATCCCCATTATCTTGGACTATGGCAAGTGGGAATAGGAAACCATCCATGCAGCGGCAGGATGGAATCCGTGAAAGATCGGGACCAGGTAATGTAGGGGAGGTCATTCCCCGTTAATTTATTTCCCAGGGTGTGCATGATGACCTCTGGATATCCCTCAGACGGGTGCAGTGGGGTGGCTGGGAGTTAGACTGAGGTGTAGATGGAAATCCCTGGCACAGAGCTCTGGTGGAACCTTCTTGGCACAGTTTTCATTTGAAAAGGGGGTTCTCGGCGCAGCCGGTTAGAGCATGTAAAGGTTCTCGACTGGTCAATTGGTGGAAAAGGGGGTTCTCGGTGCAACAGGTTCTCGGCGCACAAACCATCGCGCCGGGAAGGTTTCACGCCGGGAAGGTCAATATGAGCGTAGAAGGGCTTCTCGGCATGGACGGAGGTGGGTTCTCGGCACAGCTGGAGTGGGCTTCTCGGCAAGCTAGAAGGTGGTGGCCTCTTGGAGCGCACCAGGTTCTCGGTGCGCAAAGTGCCGCGCTGGGAACTATTCACCGCGCCAGGAAGGTAGGGGCGCCGGGAAGATTTCTAGGCTTTTCAGGGTTTCTACGGAGCTCTGTTCTAAGGATTTTGGGGTCCAGATTCCGATTGGGGTAGGATTTAGGACACAAATGGGGGGTTGAGCCAAGGGCTTTGCTGGAGCAATACCAAGGAATCGCAGGAAGGTAGGGTATATGGAGGGATCGAGATCATCACCCATTTAAAACCCTCGGGCGATATGTTTTTCCTGTCGCCAGCTGTCCGGGGAAATCAAGAGATGACTATCTCTGATTCCTGGGGCGACCTTGATGGCTTGGAAAAAGAGAACGAAATGAATGATAAGAAAACTTCATGGCATAGGTATCACTGGAGGGTAGAGGGGGGCAGAGTCCAATAATCCATGGGAGTGAAGGATTGGGACTCTTCCTTCATCGTTCCTCCAGGGAAAACTATCGGAGCGTAGAAACCCGAAGCATTAAAACGACCATACTATACATTGAGTAGCATTCACTCGAAAGAGACAGAGAAGAAGAGATTCTATTATTTCACATTCAACTGAGCCACAATAGCACTATATCTCATCATCTCATTTCATCGTTTACATCATTTACAAGAAAAGTGGGATGAAAGAAAGAAAAGCACAGAAACTATAATATCTCCCCGATAACAGAAGGACTCGAATGCCTTAAACATAAATAGGGATACATATAAGGAAGAAGAAGAAAACGGGGGAGGGCGGAGCATTGACTCCTCTCCCTCCCCCTCTGCCCACCTATGAGCTTCCTCCTAGGGACACTCTCTTCTCTTCCCACGATCTCTTCTCTGGCCTCTCTTCTCTCTTTTTTTTGTTCTCTCCTCTCTACTTCTTCTTCTGTTGCCGCTTCTCTTCTGTCGTTGTTTTTTTTTCTTCTTCGGAAGAAAGGGGGTTTTATAGCTCTTTTTAGGTATCTCCTCGGTGGGCATATTTTGGCGCGCCTCAGTCGATGAGAGACTTCCCGGCGCGCAAGAGTCCAGCCTCCCGGCGCCGGTTTTGGGCCTTGGCGAGGGGATCCCGACGCCACACTTATGGGCCCATTTATGGCTTTTGACGTTTCGATTCCTCTCATCAGCGGGCTTAAGCTGTCAAAGCTGTCCAACTGGCCTTTTCATTTGCTAATCCCTCGAGTATGTCAGAACAGGCGAAGGCCTCTTCGTTGGTGAGTTGGGTATGGTTTCATCAGAACATCTCTGGAGGTTTTCATCAGTCAATAGACTGCAATTTTCATCAGTACTGTCATCTGAGTGATGACAACACCGGACATCAGCTTGGCCGGAGAAGGCTTCGGCCGGGCGGATAGCTTTGGTGACGGCTCTTCTTTAGTTCTGACTCTGCAGAAGTTACAAAGGTCTTTATTACTGGTTCTGTTCTCATCTTGGACTCAGCTCATATTTCATCTGTCAACACCCTCCAACTAGATGTAGCTGACCTAGGCACGTGGTTGCTTACCTACTTGGGAGTGGTGGAGGCTAGTCTCGAGTAGACGGTTTTTAAGCTGGTTACTGTAGGGCTCCTTACCTTTGCGCCTGAGTCCAGGCTGGGGGAAAACTAGCTAAAGGACTCGACGTAGAGAAGATGTCTATGTGTGCACACGTGGGTTTTGGCGATCACGGTGGGACACCTAGTGCCCATCACGTTATTAATGCTCTTTTGTAAGTTGGGTGTGGGTATGTGCATGTTTAGGTAGAGTTTTCTCCATTTTTCTCATGTTCTGGGTGTTTTCGGGTCCGTTAGGGGGTTGCGGTCTTCTCCAAGACCGCTAGACGTGCCTAGCAGTCATCACTGAGCCACCAGGGCCTTTTTGCTGGCCTTGCGGTTTACCACTAGATCGCAAGGGTGTTGAAAACGGTCATCTGGTAGACCACTTTCTTATTCTGGCTGGTCTGCGCGTAGGCTCACAGGGGCATCTTTCTTGGGCAATTTAGTTAACCTCCTGGGGTCGGATAGCTCCGTTCTTGGGCACGTTTTGTAGCCCTTTGTATTATCTTCCATTCCATATATCATGTGCATCATTTGGGTCACGTTTGCATAGTTTAATTGTATCTTCATTTTTGAGTTTTCTGCATAAAGTATGTAGCTAGGTAGGTTCCGGGACAGACTCACAGGTACGTCTTTAGTTGATGATTTGATTAGATTCTCGAGGTCTGGTTGCTTATTTCTTGGTCCCATCTTGTTCCCCTTTGTATTATCTTTCATTCCATATCTTATGTGCATTATTTGGGTCACGTTTGCATAGTTAAATACCGTCTCCATTTTCGTATTTTGTGCATAAAATCTGCATGCAGGTCCAGAGGCAGACTCATAGGTACGCTTTGCATTGGTGATTTAATTACCTTCCGGCTTCTGATTGGGTCTTTTTCTGGTCCTATCTTGTTCTCCTTTGTATTATCTTCATTTTCATATATTGTTTGCATCCATATCATCTTGTTTTTATAATTAAATCTTGTCATTATTTTTTAGTTTTATGCTAGATATCTGGATGCACTCCGGTGCACATAAGGCCATGCATTGCATATCATAGTTGCATTCCTACCTTGGTAAGTGATCCTCTCACCTCCATATTCCTTGGAGTCGACTAGGTGATCTTATCTGGGACCTCCGTAAATCCCCGTGAGCCATGGATTCCCACACGGATGCCGAGCCGGTTGTACCTTTCCACCGCTTAGGCATGTATTTTACATACGTGTGAGGGAGTTAACCTTAGTCAACCCAAATTTTGGACCTTATTCCCTATAGGATTCCTATCTCGAGAGAATTGTGCTTAATTTAAAATATTAAAAGCCCCATCAAAACTTCTGACAAATAAAAAAATCCCATCATTTTTAACTTGTTTGACTTGGGTGAAACCCTTCACATTATTTTGTGTTGTTTAGGCCTGTCCAGGCCCATTTGTGGTGTTTGTGTTACATCCCATCTTCATCCACATATTCTTTTATTGTAAGGCCCATTTAGATTAGCCCATTTTACGTGTCCATTGTCTAGTCCATTGTCCTTGGTCTGTTCTCCCTTGGTCTTTGCATTAGTAGGTCAACCCCCCTTATTCTCAAGCCCATTAAGCCCTTACTTCCCTCCTTGTATTAAGTCTCCATTTGCCCTCATAGAGCATCGTCCCAACCCCTTGTATCGTTCTTCTTCCCAATCTTCTTCCTATTCCCACGTGGGCCCATCTTCCCGTGGTCCGTCTAATCCATCCGAGGAACAAGCCAACCTCATGGCCTATCTATCATGCCTTATTCGCCAAATGGACCCGGCCCAGGCCCAACGCCTTATTGCAAATCATCTTCATGGGCCTTCTTCTCTCAATTGGCCTTCTTCTCATGTCAATGGGCCGTCTTCCCTTAATGGGCCCTCTCCTCTCGATGGGCCCTATTCTTCTAATGGGCCTCATTCCATCAATAGGCTCTCTTCTTTTAATGGACCTTATTCTCATAATGAGCCTCATCCTTCTTCTCCTTATGGTGCTGGTCCAATGGGTCCTTATGCTCATGTTCCTTCCAGGTCCACATATCCTTCCACCCCCAGAATGGGTCATTCTTCTTTTCAGCCCAGATCCTCTTATTCGGCCCAATATCATCATCCTGGTTCATATTTACAATCTCTTGCTCAAGCTGGCCCATATCCTTCTCGATCTCTCCCTACACAGGAGATAATTGCTCAAGTCCAATGCCAACTTGATGAAATTCAACGCCGAGTTGATCCAAAATCCTCCTTAAGTGTTCCATTCGCATTTCAAGATCTTTAGCTCCCACCATCCTCACAAATTCCCGCATATCACCGTTATGGTGGAGTCGGTGACCCGTATGTACACTTGAAGGAGTTGATTTATGAGTCGGCCCAGTTTCGACATGACCAGTGCCTGATGGCCTATCTATTTGGTCTGTCATTGGAAGGCCCAGCTCGGGATTGGTTCTTTTCCCTGCCGCAAGAGCAGATTGTGAATTTTCAAGCTGTGCAAGAGAAGTTCATTCAGCAATATCAAGACCAGGTTAGGCCCAAGTATTCTCTGGTGGATCTAGCCCACAAGAAGATGAAGCCCGAAGAGGGTTTCTTGATCATTGCTGACCGCTGGCGTCGCCTTGCCGCGTAAGTCCCGGGGCACATTCCGGAGAGAGAGCATATCAAGATGTTGATTTCTAATGAAACGCCGAAATATCGATTTATCTTAGCTCTCAACGACATTACCTCCAGGCACCAACTTTATTGCAAATCCCGCTTCATTCGCCAACAACTCCATGATCCCCTTGACTTCGAGTCTTCTCCACCTTCTACATCTCCATACACCCCGCCATCTACATCTACCTCCACATATCAACCTTCACCCTCCATGAGTCAACCTTCCACTTACATTGCACCTTCCATGAGTCACCCCTGCGCCTCCACATATCAACCCTCCATGAGTCAGCCCTGTGCATATCAATCCCCCATGAGTCAGCCTTCCGCTCCTGCATGTCCACCCACGACTTCCCCTCCAGTTAAGGAAACACCACACCCCGAGTAGGTGGATGCCATCTACATACCCCCTTATTCCACTCCACATATGTCTTCGCCCAGTCCTTCCATTAGCCATGCGCCTTTGCCTTTGCCATCTCCACTTCCGTCTCCACAACCTTCTCCATTTCCTTCTCATACCCGTCGACATCCCCCTTGCCCGAAGCGGGCTCCTCACTCTCCGTTGTCGGAGTGTTTTACAGATATTTTCTAGGCTTTGATGGCCACTCACGCATTGCCGCTCCCTCCAGTTGCGCCTTGCCGACCCACAGTCGAGAATATGCTTCAGTTCTGTGAATTTCACCGCCTGTAGGGGCATTTGGTCGAGGATTACCCCAAGTTCTGGGATTATCTTTATGATCTGGAGGATAAGAAGTGGATTGATTGGGCCGCCATGCATAAAGTTATTTTAGATCTTCGCAGCAAGCAGCAACAAGCAGCACTGGCCAGGCAGCCATCTCCATCACTACAAGGCCAGGGGCACCCATGTGATTGTTTATCTGGCGCTGCGCCCGCCCCGTCATTTGTTCCATTACCCGTTCCCTCACCTAGGCCATTGCCTACCCCATCGTCTCCACCTGTCCCATCTACCCCATCACCATCTCCTATCTCGGCTTCATCGCCTCCATCTACCCAAGCCTCTACTTAGGCTAGTGCCTCCACTTCTTCCCCCACTTATTCCACCACCACTTCCACTCTTAATGCCACCCGACGCATCCTACTGATACGTCGACGATGGGCGCCACGGCCTTCCCTTAACCCTTCTCCATCACAACCTCCACTACCCCCAGTGCCTGCTTCACCATCTCCACCACCCTCACCATCGCCTAAACCTCCATCATCTTCGCTGTCACCTGCGCCTGAGCCTGAGCAAGCTCCACCCTCGCCACCTTTGCTTTCACCCGAGCCTATCATCACCACATCGTCTGCGCCTTCACTTGACATCGCCATCCCCATTGAAACCTTCACGCCATCCGAACCTATTCCCTCCACTTCTCCATCCACTTCCACCCCACGGAGCGGGTGTGCGCTTCCTTTGGTGCCCCTCGGGTCTGGTCCCCAAGGTGTTAGTCTGTGAAGACTAGGTGAAATGGTGCACACACGGATTCAGAGGGGGGGGGGGTGAATGAATCCCTCTTTAAAAAATTCTACCCAATTTAAAACTAAGCAAATAAGCTCTATCCAGTTAACTATTGTGAAATTAAATTGATTGACTTAGTTAACTGAAAGACTCACTAAATAGGTAGCAAATTGATCAAGGGGCGTCAACAGATATGCAATTAGAACACGATCCTAAGCATGCATCTAGCGAAATCAAAGTAGACAATCAAACCAGAGCACACAGAAGATTTTTAGGTGGTTCGGTCCTCCAGACCTACATCCACCCCACACTCCATCCAGAGTGTGGATTCAACTGATACACAGCTTAAACTGGTGGGCCTTACAGCTTGCCTACAATCGATGACTTACAACTTGCTCCGCTGGGCATTATAGCTTAGCCACCGCTGCTGCACAGCTTCAAACCGATGGGCCTTACAGCTTATGCCACAGCTGATTCATAGCTTCTGAAACGATATGTAAAATGGAAAAACAAGAATGATAGAAATCAGCAACAGAAAGCTGAAATTAAAGCTCAGAAAAATATAGCTCGCTCTTAGAGCAATGTAGCTTGGATCTAATCCAGAAGCTTTTATATGGAGAACAGGGGCGCCAGAGGTAATTTGACGAAGATGATGATGCTCCCTCCGTCAGATGGCTCCACATGGTAGGATCCCAGCGATCTCCAAAAAGAATCGCCTGGTAATGTGGAGGGAATGTTCCCGCCAATAATTGGAAGACCACGTGTCAGATGGAGAAAGTTCACTTTTCACGTGATAGATGCTCCAGGCTGCTTTCCTTATTGGATCACGTGTACCTAGATCTGCCATCTTGGGAATACGTGCCCAGTCATACGCTCCGTGGGTCCACGTACCAGCTTCTAGCCTTTCTGGGAATACGTGCCTGCTTCAGTTCGAGCTTACGTGCTGCTTTGATCCTGTTAATTTGAAGAAGGATGTTTCATCAAAGACCTTGTGAGCATGAGTCATAAGAGGTGCACAGACTTTATAGTGTAACGTGCAAACATGCACGGACCTTAGGTTTAGTCAAACACGATGTGCACTTACCTTAAGTTGAGTGTGCTACAGTACATGCACAGACTTGTATGACATGCCAGATAATGTGCATCGACCTTAGTTGCTCAAGTTAAAATGTGCACAAACCTTAGTAAACATATATGCACAGACCTATATGCACATGGCAAAAAGTGCACCGACCTTCATATGCTTGCATGCAAACATTCACCGACCGGCTACAGTGTATGCACCAACCTCCATATACATCAAGTAGTAACGTGCACATACCTTCATATGCAAGATAGAAAAATGTGCACCAACCTGCTACAGTGTGTATATTGACCTTGTATATGCATAAGACAAGACCTGCACAGGCTTTATATGCATAATGCAAAAACTGCACCGACCTTGTCATGCATAATGTAGAACCTGCACCGACCTTCAAGATGAACATGTAATTGTGCACCGACTTTGTCTACAAATGTGCACAGACTATTGTTGATGTGTTTTTACTTACTTCTCATTCTCTACCCGGACTCCAAAGTCCTTTCTATCCCTTCTACTAAATTGATGTGAGAAATAAATGGAAAATAGAAGGGGGACAGAAGGGTGTAAACCTGTGATCGCCACCAAGGTGCCAAACGTGATGGACACGCCGTACCTTGGAAAGAGGGTAGGTACTCACCTTTAACCAGCACTACAGGAGATGAGCGGCCCTTGAAGAACCGCCTTAAGGGTAGTGCGGCCGCTCGACAGACCGCTCGTCAGTGCTGGGGTGGAACGCGGGATGAAGAACGAGGGATTATGAACGGTTCAGGATTGGCCGCGGGAAGGAGATGAACGGTGTAACATTGGCCGCACTTCCCTTAGAACGGATAGTCTGGAACCGCCCAACGCCACCACGCCCTAAGATGCAAAGGTCCAACCTCCACCCTTTCTGGCCGGCCAGAAAGGATGGGCCTCGTGTTAGTGTGTTGCTGACCTGCGAAACAGAGTGTAGAACACAAAGAAAAACCCAAATTAGAACTATAGAATGTAGCAAATGCTCAAACGAAAGGAAATAGACATAACTAAATGAAGTGAGGGATACATGGGGGGTTTTAAACCCCTAGGGGCGTCAAAAACATAGGAGGGTGTGTGAATAATAGTGCAAGTGAAGAAAAACGTGGAGAATGGGTGTGAAGAAACAAGCATGCAACTAGAGGAGATGGGACTATCAAATGCAAAAAACTCAAAACAGAGATTACTCCCTAGACCGGAGGCCTGTAGGGACGTAGAAGGCCTCCCTCCCTGGTGCTAGGTCGCTCAAAGATTTGGC
The DNA here is from genome assembly GCA_022559845.1 of Amorphophallus konjac. NCBI lineage: Eukaryota > Viridiplantae > Streptophyta > Magnoliopsida > Alismatales > Araceae > Amorphophallus > Amorphophallus konjac. Next base: position 161,089,978 of record CM040121.1, read on the forward strand.
AGGGCTTCACCGTCGACCAAAAATCTCCCCCCCTTTCGAAGGTAGCCTCTAGGGTCTATTTATAGAGCCTAGGAAGCCAGCCCCAAAATTAGGGTTTTTATCCATTTTCAGGTCGAGATAATCAAAGGAAAGTAGTAGATAATCAGATTATCTCTCATCCAGAAGAAACGACACTCAAAATGGTTAAGGATTCGCGGAGAAATCATCGAAGAAAGTTAGGGAAAAAACCACGGATAGAGAGAGAAAATCTGTTAATCTTCAAGAATTGAGATGATGAACGGTCTCACGATAGACCACCCAACGTGATGAGCGGCCACCTCCTAGGCCGTCCAACCATGTTGGTGGAAATTCAATAAAATAGAAAATATTATCCAACTATCCATCGAACTGACCGAAATCATCACCGTTGGACTCTCATAGATGAACGGCTAATCATAGATTGTACATCTAGAAGAGCGGCCAAGAGACAACCGCTCATCTCTATCGGTGATAAATCAAAATGGATTAGATAATTAGATAATTATCTGAAAACCAGCGACGTTAGGACTCTTGAGAGAAAGGTGGCTTAGGAGGGACCGCACAATGGTCTTATGCGGCTATAGCTAGGCCGTATATATGCTTGTCGGTGATAATTCCGAAAATCAGCTAAATATCCCATAAATATATGAACGGCCCAGTATCAACCGCACATATGGTTGAACGGATGGAGGTTGACCGCTCATGTACATGGGCGCTTGAAATTCATAGAAAAGTTCAATCAACCAAAACCAAGGCCCATTAAGCCCTGAATCAACTCGGACCTAGCCAGGGAGGAAAGCCACCCATAAAATTGGCCCAGAACGTTCCAGAAAATAGCCCAGCGAGTGGTGGACAACTCGAGGCATCAAGAAATGGGAGTAAGAGAAATGACTCAACTTATCGGCAAAAAATGGGTGTCAACAGATGCCCCTCCTTAACATCATCTTTGTAGGGGAGCGAGCGGAGGCGAGCAGAAGCAGAATGGAACATGGAGATGAAGCGGAAATGAAGCGGAGCGGACTGAAAAGCGGGCGTTAAGGTAAAACGACACCCGTTTTTAGCAACAAGCGATAGGAATCTTCCAGAAAACTCTGAACCGAACACAAGGAATGATCAGACTAAAAGCGACACCAATCTAGAGGAACTAAACTAAATAAAAAGAAACACACGATCAACCTCATGGGGGACACAATCCCTCGGACCAATGAGGAGACCGGAATAAGCAGCGAAAAATAAAGAAGCGGACTAAAACTCCAGACGGGGACCTCTTAATCAACCAAACCAAGCAAATCGACCAAAGTGAACCTTCCAACTCGGAGTGGAATTGTTCCTTTTACTCAAACACTGAACGCACAGCTAACCACCACTGGTGGGACACTTCGCAGGCAAACCATGGGTCATGAATGCTCAAAAGATGCGCATGATGCATGCTGGGCTAAAATAAAAGAAATCATTAAAACAAATTCGAAGAAAAGGTTAAATATAAAATACTCGAGAATAATATTGCTAAGCTGGGAGATTCAGAGTCAAGACACTATCCGCAACCACAGCGTGCATGATAGAACCATCCTCCCCAGGACATCCCAGCCCAACGGCCTATCTAGAGATTAAACACGTGAACCTAGATCATCATTGTTTTTGTTAAAGCGGAACATCAGATCCTAGAACACGTAGATAACCAACTGGTTCTCGAGATAATATAACATAGTACCATATAGTAATGCAATAAGGGACACAGGGACAGAAGGCCATACCTGACTTACCTGTGCAGGTGAAAACGGCATATTTTTGGATTTTCATTTCAGATTTTTTTTAGATTTTCATGAATAAGACAAATAAGTATAAACATAGCGAACATAACACAATGATTAACTGAACGATAAACAATACGACATAACATGACGATCAATATAACATAACAAAGGTAAACGAGCACATATGCAAGGCATAAACAATCAACACTCATGCACGAACACAGCATGACAAGACAACAATGCGGCGGGACAACACACGGTTGGGACAAGAACATGACGGATGATCACGTGGGTTGAGACAACACAGGGAACATAGTGGGACGACTATCAACATATGCAAGATAACTAACAACATATGGTGAGGGATAAAACAACATGTGTGAGACGACACGGTGGGACATAAACACGAGACAAGGACACGGCGGGACAAAAGACATAAACAAAATATGCACTTCAATCAAAACCCAAGATCAGAATGAAGCAGAACCGCCAGGTTCATAATCGTGAGGCAAAACCCTCTCATATAGATATGATCATTGCAAGCTGAGAAGGATATGAGCTTCAGAACAGATCGAGAGATATGATTGAAGAAGAGAACAGATCAGAAGATGTGAACAGGAGACAGATAGAATAAAATATGGAGCAAGGAAAGCTTGAGCACCTACAACCTGCATACTTAGCAAACAGATTACGTATCTGTTCTCAAGATAAATAGATAGAAAGGAACAAAAGACAAATATATATATATTTTTGAATTTTCAATTTTCTTGATTTTTTGGATTTTTAAAAATATTTAAATTTTTTGTTATTTTGAAGTATTTGAAATTTTGACAATATCTGCTTTTTTTGGATTTTTGAAATCGCAATCCGCAGCACCTAAAGACGGGCTCAAACTATTGGCTAGGCATCGTCGTTCCCACCCCTTTCATTAAAGGCTTCCCTTGAGCAGGGCGTGCATGTGAGGGTGGCTTGTCACAACCAACTACTTCTAAAGAACGGTGCCCCTACTAGGGCCATACCCGGGATACAACCTAGCCTAAGAGAGAGGAATAGAAGAAAATCGGGAGACAAGCTTAATGCAGGATGGGAGATATCAGGACTCGACTTCCTTCTAGGGCACTACCCCTCAAAGAGTAGGTCTGTTGCGTCGGGGCTTTGTGTCTTCAATTTTTAGGACCCTTAGGCAGGCGTGCGACCGGGCTCATGACGTCCCGCGGGGAACTGTACTGCCACTCTTGCCATGCCTTTGATTCATAATTTTGCATTGATTCTTTCTTATTTTGACAGCCCTTATTGGCTAGATAAAGCATGAAAGCTTACTTCTTTTGAGGGTCAAGACTGCCCCTATTTGAGACCTCTCTCGTATCAGGGAGCGCCTAGGTTAGTCATCTTGTCTATCAATCTCTTGCCCCTGCACTTGGCCGAGTAGAGAAGAGAAAAAGGCCTTCGTGCATACCCAAAGTATGGCCAAAGCAACAACGGTGTTGCACTAGAGAGATCGGCTATGGCTCACTGTGTAGTGTGTGAAAAACCCATACTCAAAGGGTCACCCGCAACGATTGGGGAAATGAACTAGACTCCCAGCGTGGAGCTATCACCAGCCTAAGGATGCTGCAGAAGCGAACTCATTTTATTTGACACAAAGTTAAGATCAAATTTAAACAAAAGCTTCTAAAGCCACTCAATCATGTTGAGGAATAACGGCAAAAACAATAGAAATAATGGAAATGAAAGCATGTTTCTTGCACAAAATAAAGATATCTTTGCTAATCCATGGCGTGGAAACCGGCATCCTGAAGCGAACATGATCATCGAGCTTTGATCAGCATGAGCTTTATATTCCTTGCTTGTCAGGATAAAGGATGGAAAAAGGATAGTAAAGTGTAGATATTCCTTGACATGGAGGAGTGGCAGACATCAAACTGGACGAAGGAGGATAAAAAGGAAGAGAGACGAGGGCTAGAACTCCCTCGTTAAGTCACAGAGGCCCTGATAACAAGGAACCGAATACATAATGAATAGAGATTAACTGAGATCAAGGCGGGATAAAGCCTCAAAAATAACAAGAAAAAGGTTAAGAACCCTGAATGGGTGAGGAGGAAAAAACAGAAAGACGATGAAAGGATAACTGCGAAGATAAGGAAGAAGGAGAACGATCATCCGACGTGGTCGGAGAAAAAGAGTAGCGATCACCCGCCAGAGGCGGGGAAGAAGATGTATGAACACCCGACAAAGTCGGGGAAAAGAAATGGAAACCACCCGACAAAGTTGGGGAAGGATCAGAAAAACCACCCGACGAGGTCGGGGAACGAGTGCAAGGAATCCCCAATAGGGTCGGGGGAAAAAGATGAGAAGTGAAATCCGGACATACCCGGGGAGGAAAACTAGAAGATGCCCCTAGATCAGGGGAAGAGGAGGACATAGGCCGAGGCCTAGAATGGTGAGGACAGGAGAATATGTTAGAACTATAGTCAGGTGGTGGAAGGTACACCACCCACGGATAAGAACTGAGCAAAAGGAAAGATGAATGGACGGAAGAAGGAGAGGAGGAAGTGGACCCCCGAGTGCACAACTGACGTCCCTTGAACTTATACCGTCACCTCTTCTTAGTAGAAATCTTCTTGAAACAACTCTGCCTGGCGCGGACTCGGGCCTTCAGGCTTCTTAATCTATAATACTTTCTCAAGTAATGGGCCCACCTGGCAGACGGCCTGATCTGATCATGAATATGCAGCTTCATTGAGATGGTTGCCCCTAGCTGTGCGGTGCCAACCATAGAAAGGCATTCCAGAACAGTCAACTCCTTGTGTTATTTATTAGAAAAATAGGGAGCTATGTTGCTTGGCATCAACAGCATAAGATTCGGCATCTCCTCTCGGTAATCAGGCATGAAGTACAACTCCCTTGCTAGAAGTGCCGGACGGAACTAAGGGAGGGCGATGCGCGGCGTTGGCGTGGCCGCCTCACCAATAAGCTGAGGGAGACGAGACAGAAAATGCAGAATGCCCCTGGCCAATCTCGAGGATGTGGCCAATTGCCCCTTGAATGCTGAATTCATTAAACCGTTGGCGACCGTGTGGGTTAGCACCATCCGGGCGAAAAACTCTTCTGAGCCAGTGAATTAAATAACAATCAAGCGAGAGGTGATAACAACATCAATAGTGAATTCTCCGATGAGCAAAGAGATTACCACCGGTCTCGCTTGAGAAGAAACTGGCACCAATGCTAAAGAACTCTTCTCAGCAACCGTCTTCATAGCAAGTGCAGGCTCATTGTCCCTAGAATAGCCAGGGACCAGGACTCGGACCGGCATGCGGCAAATGAAATCTTGAAGCTTGTAATGCACGGTCAAAGCCTAGATCGGCTCTTTATCTCCCTGGGAACTAGACCCGAGGGGCACCAAAGGTAGCAAGCACCCGGTCCGTGGGGTGGAGATAGGAAGAGAGAGGGGTGGAGGAGGCTTGACAGATGTGGGCGAAGGTAATGCAAGCGGCGGAGAGATAACGGCGATGATAGGCTCTGGTGGGGGTAAAGGCAAAGGTGGAGGTGTGGGAGGACATGAAGGCGATGGTAGAAGCATGGGCGTAGGGGTAGATTGCTCAGGTTCAGACGATGATGGTGAAGGGAGTGGCATCGGTAGCGGGGATGGTTGTGAAGGTGACAGGGTCGGGATCGTTGTGAGAGGAGGCGATGAAGGCGGTAGTGGTGATAGCAATGGGGATAATAAAGAAGGCAATGATGGAGATGTGGTCCATGGAGGGAGCGAAGATGGGGGTGGAGAAGGTGGTGGCGAGGCAGAAGAGGTGGCAGGTCGTGGCGCCCATCTCCGACATGTCGGTATAACACGTCGAGCGGCGTTGGGAGTAGAGGCGGTGGTGGAAATGGAGGGGGAAGATGAAGAGTTTGTGCTAGCCTGAGCAGAGGCTTGGGTAGGTGAAGGACGTGGAGGTTGAGTAGGAGACGGTGAAGGTGAGGGGGTATGTGAGGGGATAGATAATGGAGCGGGTGCCTTATCAACTAAAGAATCACATGGATGCCCCTGGTCTTGAGACGGAGACGGCTGCCTAGGCGGTGCTTGCTACTGCTTGTGAAGATCTACAATAACTTGGCGTATGACAGCCCAATCAATCATCTTCTTGTCTTCCAAGCTATAAACAAATTCTCGGAACTCGGGGCAGTCCTCAACAAAATGCCCCTATTGACGATGGAATTCACAAAAATGGAGCAAATTCTCGACCGCGGGTCGGCAAGGCATAACCGGAGGGAGTTGCAACGCATGGGTGGCCATCAAAGCCCTGAAAATATCCGTAAAGGATTCTGACAACGAAAAGTGAGAAGCCCGCTTCGGGCAAGGTGGATGCCGAGGGGTATGAAAAGGTAGTGGGGATGGTAGTGGAGGTTGTGTAGGTATGGGGGATTGCGTAGGATAAGGGGCGTGATCTCGCGCTTGTCCTGAGCTGGGAGGATGATCACCGAATAGTGAACTGCATAGAAAGGGAAACAGATCAGGAGGCCCAGTGATGATTCCTTAGGGAAAACCCTGCGATGCTTAAGTCAGTAGAGCAATGGTGGAAGATATTGAGGGAGGTAGAAAGAGGTGCACGAGATCCCCCAACACCAAGGTGGTGAAGTGGTTCCTGCTCAGGGATTTTTAGGCGTGTATTGCCTTCTCCTTTTCATTGGAGGGAGTCTCAGGTTTATATAGTGTGCTCACCTTATGAGTCCCGTAAGTTGAGGAGTTTCAGGCGGGAGTTACGTCCTCATCATGGGATCGTTACGTCCTCATCGTGGGATCTTCATGGCCTTGAGGGATCATGGATCCTTTATTCTCATAAACTCCTGCTCATAAAGGGCTCTTCAACGGCTACGTGGATAAGTACTCGTCAATCGGTCCGAGTATAAAAGGTGCCAGCCCTGTCCGGGCGATAGGCATAGCTCGAACGAAGTCAGGTCGGAGTGGGCGCAGGGCGCTTGCCTCTATCCCAATGAAGGGATAACTCGGGTATGGGTCTTCCTCCATTCTGACGCTCGGGCCTTCCGAGCCTAAGGGCCGCCGAGGAAGGATGGGATTCTGAGTAATCTTTATTGGGCTTTTTAGCCTAAGTGGGCCCTGTGGGGCTATCACTTGGATGAGCTGAGCCTCATTCGGTCCTGATGGGCCTAGTTCGGCTGCTCTTAGATGGGCTACAGAAACCCCCCTCTCCACTTGTCCCCCTCCTACTCCCGAGCTTTAGTAAGCTCGGAAGAGTAGCTATTTGGGGTTTTGGACCAGCGTGGCTCAGGTGGGTGGAGATCTGGTGGTGTTAGTAAGCCACGTGTCGTGGTCACCTGGGCCCGTGTTAATGATGATCCTGACGGATTTGAACTGAAGGGCCCCCCTTTTCTCAGAGGTCGGAACGATGCACCACCTCCCGCGTGGGGATATAGGCGTTGGGCGCTTGTTGTCATTCCAGACTCCCTCCATCTTTAGGGTTTTGACTCTCCTCCGTTCTTTGCTTTTGGGGCTCTTCGATGCGCCGTGAGGACACGACAGAAGAGCAGAGGCTTGCAGCGGCGTTCGAGGAGTTGGCGGAGATAACCGCGGAGGCAGTCCGACAGCTTCCTCCTCCCCCGGAATCTTCAGGGTCTCGAGATCACCTTTCCTCAGAGTCTTCTCCAGATTCTATGGCGGACCAGTGCTCGGAGGCGGAGGAGTGGGAGGACGAGCCGGTGGCGAGGGCGCCGGTCCCAAACTGCAGTGAACTGGGGGAGGCGGATGTGAGGAGGCTGGAGCACCAGTATCGCCTGCCCCACAAGTTTAGCTTTGCCGCAGCTTCTCCATACAAGACGAGCCTGGACTCTCGTACAGGCCACATCTGTATGTTTCTTCTGTCATGGAAGGGTGGATTCCGCCTTCCCTTCGAACCTTTCGTTCTCCAACTTCTCAATTTTTTCCTGTTGGCGCCCATTCAGTTGGTAGCCAACTCTTATCTCCTTCTTTCCGCCTTCCGCATTCTCTGTCGCCAGTGCGGGGTTCCTCATTCCTTGGACCGCTTTCACTATTTTTTTTGAGTTGAAAGCACATCGTTCGGCTGGGAAGGGCTTCTACTTCATCCAGGCGAGGCGGAATAGGAGTTGCATCTCCTTGGCGGTGAAGGATTCTTCCCATAAGGGGTGGAAGACTCAATTCTTCTGGGTGGGGATTTGTTCAGTGGAGGACACCTGGAGGTGTCCAGTAATCCCCAATTTCCATCCGAATATCCCTCCCAGACAGGACGAGTTCCCCCCACATGTAGAGAAATACGCTGCCATCTTGCTGAAGCACCGCCAATCCACCGAAGAGCTGGTTATACCGGATAATATCGAGCGGTGTCTTCTTACACGGCTGCATCCGTCTGGCTCAGGTGCCACAAACTAGATTCTCCTTCGGATGTGGGGGTCATCTTTCTTTTCCTGAATATGTCTTCCTCTTCGTGCAGACACCAGGCGGGAAGCTCTGAAGGAGGTCGCAGAGGTGATCGAGCTTGGTGATGACTCGGCGGTTGATGAACCGGTTACTCCTGTGGGTCACTCCCGTACTAGAGATAAGGGCAAGGGAGCGGCCCAGGGCGAATCCTCCAGACCGCGGGGACCCAAGCGCAAGGACCCTATGGAGGGTATGATCCGGGCTGGCGCGAGGGCCAGGAAGCTGGCTGTGGACACTAAAAATTTTTTCACCCCATGTTTACGTGCAGGGGAATGGAGAAGAGGAGTAAAGGGAAGAGAAGATGAGAAGAAGAAAAAAAAGAAAAGAAAGCACTCCTCGAAGCCCCAGCGGCATACTTTCAAGAGCATCTTGGCCCCTCAGCGGCACGGTCTTCATGCACTCCAGCGGCACACCCTTCAAGCCCCCCTCCCAGCGGTGCACTATCTAAGCCTCCAGCGGCACACTTTCAAGAGCGTCTTGGCCCCTCAGCGGTACGGTCTTCATGCCCTCCAGCGGCACTCCCTGTGCCCCCCTTCAGCGGCACACTCCCCTTTGCCCCTTGAGCGGCATGCCTTGGCAAGTCCCTCCAGCGGCACGGGTTTTTAGCCCCTTGACGACACGCTTCTGCAACCCCCTCAGCGGCATGCCTTGGCGCTTCCAGTGGCACGGCATTAAGCCCCCACCCTTGGCGCGCAGCATAGTCACCTCAAGCCAGCTGGGGTTTGTTCGGCTGTCGAAGCCTCGTCCAGACACGCAGGCACTCCCTGCCAAAAGACAAGATCGGTGTCAATTCCCCATTAACGACCCTCGTCAACGGATGTCAACGCCACCGGATATACATATACCCTCTCGCTGCGAGCAGAAAAAGAGAGAGAAAGAGACGGACAGACACGCTGGTCACTGCGTGTGACCCTCGGCGCGCAACACAGTCAACCTCAGCCAGCCCTGTGAAGACACACAGGCACCCCCCTCTGCTCGAGGACAAGACTGGGGACCAATCCCCGTTGCTCCCCCTGGTCAACGGACGTCAACGCTGGGAGATATATATATATATATCTCTCTCGCCCACCTGCTCGAGGATCCCTCTCTCTGGCTGGGAGGCTGGCTCTCCGGAGAGGGCAGAAGGAGGAGAAGAAGAGAGAAAGAAAGAGAGCTCCTGCTACTCTGTCCACCACCGTCCGTGTGAAGAAGAGAAGAAGAGGAAAGGAAGAGAGAAGAGAAGAAGAGAGACAAGGAGCCCATGCTCCATTCCCCTTCCCACCTTGTATTTTCATTTCTTTTTTTCTTTTGTCCCCCCTTTTCTTTCTCTCTGCGATGTGTTGGCCCTTTGTGGTCTCCCTTTCTTTGTGAATGAAAAGCCTTGCTCTTTGGGTTTCCCCCACTGTCTCCATTTATTTTTCTTCCCTTGGGACAAGTCAATCTAAGGCCCCTCCCTTCCAGTCAAGGCGTTCTTAGCCTGCATTAGTCCAGCGTCTCTCGTCCGTTGTTTTCCCTGGGTTTTCCAAAGTTTTCTCAAAGGTGGCTGCCTAGGCACACACCTCAATTGTTGGTTCATGCCACTCCTTGTGGGCATGTCCCTTGTTATCTCCTTCCATCTCGGGTTAAGGGAGATGCTGCCAAATTTTTGTCAGAACTAATGAACCCATTAAAAGACAGAAAGAAACGACAAATAAAAAGAATAAAACACTAGCAAACGGCCTTGCCAAAGCAACAAGAAAGCTCCCCGCCTGCATAGACCTCAACCCCCAGCGGCACACTCCTCAAGCCTCCGACGGTACACTCTCAGCAAAGTCTGTACACTCTACGGTTGGTTGGCTTAGTCTGTTCATCCATGTTCATTTTGCATGTGTGCAACCCTCAGCAAAGTCTGTACACTCTACGGTTGGTTTATGCATATTCAATGTCTGCACGCTATAAAGTCTGTACAGAGTTGACAGCATGCCTGAACCTTGTTAGATGAAGTCTACACACTCGCCATCATGCATATGCAAAGTCTATACATTCATATGTTGATATTTCTTCAAGTCTATACATGGTCTTGGCATATGCACACACAAAGTCTATGCATCGGTCAAGTCCATACATTGCCGCCGGTGCTTGTATCACTTGCCAAGTCCATACATCGTGTGCATTCATGCATAATCACCATGTAGCAAGTCTGTACATTGCCCTGTTTCAGGCACGCAAAGTATGTACAGAGTTTGCCCAGTCTGCATCATTCAAAGTCCATACATCGTTGGCTTGTGCATGCATCGTCTTTCAAAGTCTGTACATCGGTCAGTCTCACTCAGCGTCTCATGCTATCAAGTCTATACATCGCATGCATTACACACAGCAAGTCTGTACATCCATCCGTCTCACTCAGCGTCATATGCATATGCAAAGTCTATACATTGCCGCTATGTGTGTGCATCATTGAACAAGTCTATACATCGTGTGCATCTCGCTGCTAAGTCTATACATTCATTGCATCGTCTCATGCAGCGTCTCATGTGCATATGCAAAGTTTATACATTGTCTGTTGCATAACACACAAGTCTATACATCCGCATGCTAGCAAGTCTGCACAAGTCTGTACATCCACATGGTATCAAGTCTACACATTCAAAGTTATTCGTCGTGCATACTTTGGTACCAAGTCTATACAACTCATGTTGCTGCATCATCACAAGTCTGAACATTCTCCAATAGGAATGTCCATGCATTCATTCGTCGTGCATAGACTTTGCCCCATGCATGCTTAAACTTCGGCCTCAAACCTGCACAAACCTCAACTCTTAGCCTGCACTGACCTTGCCTTGCACCGATACAACATACATTGCACCGACCTTGTATCCCACATGCCTAGACTTCAGCTCAGCCTGCACCGACCTCCTCTCCAGCCCTTTTAGCTCGTCTTCCCAGGCACGCTCCCGGCACAATAAATGATAATAATAATAATAAGGATAATAAGCCAAAAGAAAACATGATAAATAAACGAAGAATGATCAAAAAAATTAAAATAATAATAATAATAGCAAGCTAAAAAAAGGGGGGGAGAAATAATAACAAACAATAATGATAATAATGATAATAAACAATAATAAATACAAAAAATGAATAAATAAATAAGAATAATAAAGAAATAAATAATAATAATAATAAGCTCAAAAAATAATAAATGGACAAATAATGATAGAATAAATAAATGACAATAATAACAAACTCAACAAGAATGATAAATAAATAAATGATAACAAAATAAAGAAATAATAATAACAAACTCAGCAAAAAGTGATAAGCAAATAAATGATAATAAAATGAATAAATAGTAATAATAAACCCAACAATAACAATAATAAATAAACAAACAGTAATAACAAACTCAATCAAAAATATATATAAACTAACAAATAATAATTGTAAAAATTTGAATAATAATAAAACGATGAGATCCACTTTGCAGCCTCGTCCTCCTCAAGACTCGGTATAAAGGGAACATTAACGCCGCCCCTCCAAGTCGGGCTCGGACCTTGGGAACCATCCCAATATGGCCGTAATCCGACATTGCTCTGGGCCGATAGTTCATCAAACCGGACTCGTCCACGTTGGGATTCGTTCCCGCTCTTTCATTGAGATTGCCGTAAATTCGGCACACATTTGCACGGGTTTGTTTCCGTTTACGTCGTGCCTTCAATACGGACTTTTGTCCGAACATAAAGTGGCCCCTGAATGACCGACAAAATTTGAATGGGACGAGAAGGCTCTCGTCATCTCCGAGCCCTACGCATGAGAATATCGATAAGACCTTCATGGGTCACGCTTAGACCACGGGTTCGCCCTAATCATGGTCATTGCCTGACCCACATCCTCGGCCTATGGCCAACTGTCTCTATACACGTCTTCGTTTTGGAATCTAGTCCCGGGACACTTTCCCGCCACCCTTCGGCATCGGAAATGTTAATGATGCCCACGCAAGCCTCGTTTGGACCGCGGGAGGCGCCCCCGATATAGTCCTGACTCGATCTCGCATCGGGCCAATAAATTAACTAGTTTCCTACTACACTAACCGGAATTTAACCGAATGTTTTTAGTTCCTCGGAATAATAAATTTGCCATACCCCGGCATACATATGTTTCGGGTCTTCCCGCGACGATTACGATATTCTCAAGCCGGACACCCGTTCGAATATTGAACGGTCCCCCGAACAACCGACACGTTTCGAATGTTTGCTTCCCTAGACATAGGGCTTTCCAGCTGATTTAAGGCACATTCCCCTGTTGCCCCTTGGCACCGAAAATATTAATGATGCCCACGTAAACCTGACTTCGACCGCGGGGGGCCCACCGCAGTATGGTCGCAGTTTGATCTTGCACCGGGCCGGCAAGCTCGCGGGTTTCCGACCATTCTAATCGAGATTTAGCCGAACGTTTCCTGTTCCCCTGAACAATAAATTTGCCATGCCCCGGCATACATATGCTCCGGTTGTCCCGTGACGATCGAGCTTTTCTCGAGCCAGACATTCGTCCGAACATCAAATGGTAAGCACATGACCGACATGATCGTGAATATTTTCTTCTCGCCCTCGCGCGAGGATTCCAAGACATCCTAATAGACTTTTCATGCAATTAATTTCCTGGCCATGAGGCCCTGATTCCCGGCGATTAATCAAGGGTGTTCCCTCGTATGGGGGATGTAAATGACGCCGTGACCTTTATGGCGCGGTGGGTTTTGGTCCCGACACGAACCACACAATCGTCTGACCGAGTCAGATCGAGCGCACCATGGGCTCTTCGGAGCCCGAACAAATTGTCACTTCGGTGACTGGCACGCCCACGCACTTAATAGACGAACTACTTGAATAAGCGAATTTTAGTGCGTCCATAAGTCTGGCACGCCCGGTGGACATAAACCACCCTTCATCTCTTCGCCGGGATTCAGGGCCTCATGGCCTCCTAATAAACGATGTTTGCTTGCTTTGATGAATTGCAGGTGCTGTCTCCGCCAGCCCTATGGGGAGAAAAGTCGGACAAGGCCCAATTGTCTTTGTGGCCTCGAAGACGTTACTCCGAGGCACATGTAGCTTCCAGGAATCATGAAGGCTGCCAAAAAGAAGAGAAAGAGAGAAAAGAGAGAGGGGAAATCAAACCCCCTTTTCCTAAGAAGAAAAGAAGAAAATAAGAAAATAAGAAAAGAAGGAAAGTGGAAAGGAAAGAAGCAAAAAAAAAGAAGAGAGAGAATTGGCGAGAGAGGGTTGTACTACCGCGTCCGTCGAGACCTGTGCTGAACAAAGATTGCCATTGTGGGGTTGATGCGGTGGAGCGAACCACTCATCCCCTCCCTAAGGGGGTGAGCGCTCTCCTGCACACCCACCTTGGTCTATCACGTAAAAGAGAAGAGAAGAAAAGAAAGGACAAGAAGAGAAAGGTGGGCAAGCATTGCCGACCAACAGAACAAGAGGAAGGCCGACATCCCGCCTGGCTCTGGGAGGGCCCAACTTCATGGTGCAATGCCCTGGTCTGTTCCACCTTCCTGCTGCCCTGATCAGGCATAGAACGGCCCCTCGAGTGGCTGTTAGAGGATCCAACAATCCACAATTGTAGCTTGATGAATCGCTGCCCGTCGTGGGGAATACTTTGTAGCAATGAGGCCAAGCAAGGACACCACTCCCGAAGAGAGCATGCACATACCCCGCCATGGGGGACAAGAGGAAGAATATACCCCGCCATGGGGGGGCATAAGAGGCAAAAGAATATATACTCTGCTCCTTGGGGCACATGAAGAGATTCTATCCCATCCGGGGGCACAACAGACAACAAAGCTACACCCCGGCTCAGGGGCCTTTGAAGAAGAAACATACCCCGGTCTAGGGGCATAGAAGCAGAAGACATACCCCGACTGTGGGGCACATGAAGAGAAACACACCCCGCCCTGGGGCATAAGGAGCAGCAAGAATGCACCCCGGCTTGGGGGTATTTGAAGAAGAAATATATCCCGATATGGGGGCATATGAAGAGAAATACACCCCCGACCCGGGGGGCACGTGAGAAGAATCTACCCGACCTCGGAGGGGCATAAGAAGAGGCAAAGCCACACCCCAGTTTGGGGGCATTTGAAGAAGTTACATCCCGCCTGGGGAGCACAAGAAAGAGAAGAATACACCCCGACTTAGGGGCATTGGAAAAGGCAACCTACCCCGCCAGGGGCATAGAAGTCAGGAAGAATACACCCTATCCTGGGGGCCTTTGAAGTAGAAACACACCCCACCTTGGGGGCATTAGAAGTAGCAATACACTCCACTCTGGGGGCACTAGAAGTAAAATACATCCCGCTACGGGGGACACAAGCAGTAAGAACACACCCCGGTCGGGGGCATAGAAGCGAAGAGACCCACATCCCGGCTTGGGAGCATATGAAGAAGAAGTATACCCCGCTTAAGGGGCAATTGAAGAAACAGCTTACCCAGTCACGGGGGGCATGGAGTCCATGAAGAACTCACCCCGGCTTAGGGGTACTCGATAAAATCTACCCCGACTTAGGGGCACTTGAAGAAGAAGCACCCCGATCTGGGGGCATGAGAAGAAAGACTATACCCTGCCTGGGGCACACAAAGAGCGAAGCACACCCTGACTTGGGGACACGAAGAGCAAAAGAAACCTGTCCGCCATGGGGGCATATGGGGAAAAGGATACATCCCGCTACGGGGTACACAGGAAGCAGAAGAATTCACCCCGCCACGGGGGCACATGGAGAGAAGTACACGCTTCGCCCGGAGTGCACAAAAAGCAAATACACCCCGCCATGGGGAATGAGAAGCAAAGAGGAAGAACCCACCCCGGCCTGGGGGCGTCAGAAGCAAGAAGAACTATACCCCACTCTGGGGGCAAAAGAAGCATAAGACACACCCCGGCTTCGGGGCATCTGAAGAGAAGCATACCCCGCTCTGGGGCATAAGAAGCAGAACATACACCCCGTCTTAGGGGTATTTGAAGAAGAAGCATACCTTGCCTTGAGGGCCTAGAAGCTATAAAGAACACGCCCTGATTTAGGGGCATATGAAGAGAAGTACACCCCGGCCTAGGGGTATTTGAAGAAGAAACATACCCCGCCCGGGAGCATAGAAGCCATAAAAAACAACACACCCTGGTCTGGGGGCATAGAAGCCATGAAAAAAAATACACCCCACCATGGGGGCACAGAAGCGAAGAGGCAGAACACACCCCTCAGGGGGACGCATACCAGATAAAGAACAAACCCCGCCACTAGGGGCACATTAAGAGAAATACACTCCAGCGTGGAAGCATTAATGAGAAAAGAAGAGCAGAATAAAGAAAAAGACACGCATGAGGCGAACATGGTCTTTGCACCCGCCTCTCCACATGAAAGAAGAAGAGAAGAAGAGAAAGAACAGTCACGAGGCCAACATGGTCTTTGCACCTGCCTCTCTACAAAAGAAGAAGAGAAGAGAAAAAAAATTTTGCACCTGCCTCTCCACGCAAAAGAAGAAGAGGAGAAGAGAAAAAAGAGTCATGAGGCGAACTTTTACCTCCGACCTTCAGCCATCCAACAAATAGAAACCAATCAGCATTCCGTGTTGGGACGCTAAAGGTGATCTAGAGGGGGGTGAATAGATCAGTCACCCGATAAAAACAACTACAGCAGATTCAGGTGCGGAATGAGAACTTCTGCTAAACAGATAGATCGCACAAAGCAAAGACCAACCAGAATAGATGAAGAGCCGTCCTAAACAATCATCTACTGCGCAAAGAACAAGATAAAGAGGCAATGCAAACCATAAAGCAATCACATAGTAGACAGGAGTTTTTAGGTGGTTCGGTCCTCCAGACCTACGTCCACCCCACACTCAAACCCAAGTGTGGCTTACTGCTGCGCAACACAGCTTGCGTCCGCTGGGCCTTATAGCTTAGCCTACAACCGCTGAGCCTCACAGCTTGCTGTCCGAGGTATCCACCGCGCCCGCTGAGCAACACAGCTTGCCCGTCAAGTGGAATCCTCCACTGCAACCGCTGGAGATTACAGCTTACCCGTCCAGTGGAATCCTCCACTGCAAGCAGCTGACACACAGCTTGAAGACATGAGTTCAAAAAACAAAACAGAAACAAACGAAAAAGAAAATGTATCCCTGCAGGGAATGAAGCTCAAACAAGTGAGCAAACTCAGATCTGATTTTGAACCAAAGATCTGAGGAACAAATCTCTCTCAACTCTTCTCTCTCAACTCTCTCTCTTTTCTCTTCTTCTGGATCGAGCGGGCTCTCTACTCTTCTGCTTTTCCTTCAAGTCTTCTGTATGTTCGATCAGACTTCTTCTGAGGAAGAAGCTTAGTATATATAGCTGCAGCAGCTAGGGCGTGTGCTCTCTACAGTTCCCGCCCAATCGCCTTGACCACGTGGCAGCATCTCAGCCTTGCTGCTTTACACGTGTCACAATCCTGGCACCTCTTATCCTCGGATCACGTGCCTTCATTAAGCTTCACGAAGAGTACCTGTCAGTTAGTCGGATAGAGTTATCAGTTTAAGACTAAAAGCTTGTACAGACTTCATTCATGCAAGCAAGACAGTGCATGAAGGACAATGTGCATACTTGCTATCAGGGAGTGTGCAGACTTGCGAGTGTTGGACTTAGTATGCATGCGACAATGATGTACATGCTTTGTAGTGTGTAATGCAGAATGCATCAAGCAAAGTATGTACATTAGAACTTGTGCAGACAGACGATGTACATACTTGCATGAGACAGAGCATGAGATGCTGAACTGCCAAGAATGTATAGACTTGTGAATATGCATGATGGCGAGTGTATAGACTTCATCTATTAAAGTATGTACATTAAATCAGGATGCACTAACTTACCATGTACAGACTTGAAGCGCTATGTGAGACACACATGAGACGCTGGGTGAGACGCAAAGTGAGACGGATGTGCACGAGATAGGAAATGCATTGGCTGTACAGACTTTAAATGCTCAAGCAGATGTACAGACTTTAAATGATGATGAAACACACAGGCTGTACAGACTTAATCTGATGTACAGACTTGCTCGATGTACAGACTTCGTCGATGTACAGACTTTGCAAAAGACGCTAAGTGAGACACAACATAAGACGCTCAGAATGCAAAGAATGTATAGACTTTATGTGATAGCCCAATGTACAGACTTGCTGAACTGTCGTATGGACATGACACCAATGAATGTGTAGACTTTGAATGATGTATAGACTTTGTTCATGAAGCAAGGCAAACGGATGTATTGACTTAGCATGAGACGCTAAGTGAGACAGTGCAATATATAGACTTAGCCAAGACATCGTGAGCAACTGTACGATGTACAGACTTGATATGCATGAAGCACATGATGTAGCTAGACCCTGTATAGACTTATCAATGTGTAGACTTGCACATATGCATGAACAAGTGAAATGTGCAAACGTTGTACAGACTTGCTAAGCATGCGGATGTATAGACTTTGTGCAGACTTGCTAGCAAACAATATGCTGACTATGCCATGAATGCAATGTATGCTAACCACAATGTCTGGCTTACAGTGATACTCTCACTGTGTTGCTATCATCAAAACAAAATAGCATATGCTTGTGCCTAAGGGGCACAACATTCCGCTGACGGGGCGTTGAATCGAAAAATATTCAGCCATCAGGGCTTCAAGCCGACAGATATTCAGCCATCGGGGCTTCAATCCGACAGATATTCAGCCATCGGAGCTTCAAGTCGACAGATATTCAGCCATCGGGACTTCAATCCGATAGATGTTCAGCCATCGGGGCTTCAAGCCGATAAATATTCAGCCATCGGGGCTTCAAGCCGACAGATATTCAGCCATCGGGGCCTTAATCCGATAGACATTCAGCCATCGGGGCTTCAAACCGACAGATGTTCCGCCGACGGGGCGTTAAGCCGACTATACCCTTCACCGATGGGGCGTTAAACTGACTAAACCTTTCACCAACGGGGCGTTAAGCCGACTATACCTTTCACCGACGGGGCATTAAACCGACAGAACCTTTCGCCGACGGGGCGTTAAACCGACTGAACCTTCCACCGACGGGGCGTTAAACCGGCTAAACCGACTAAACATTCCGCCGATGAGGCGTTAAACCGACTAAACCTTCCTCCGATGAGGCGTTAAGCCGACTATACCTTTCACCGACGGGGCGTTAAACCGATAAAACCTTTTACCGACGGGACGTTAAACCGACTGAACCTTCCACCGACGGGGCGTTAAACCGGCTAAACTGACTAAACATTCGGCCAACGAGGCGTTAAACTGACTAAACCTTCCACCGACGGGGCGTTAAACTGACCAAATACTCAGCCGTCGGCCTCCTGGCCGATAGCTTCCTGATTACCGGCTCCCAGCCAGCAGCTTCCCAGAGAAAAAAGAATCAACCCTCCACTTTGGTTCGGGTCCTTCCCCGGCCAGAGAATAAAGAATCAACCTTTCACTTTGGCTTGGATCCTTCCCCAGCTAGAGAATCAAAGAATCAACCCTCCACTTTGGCTTGGATCCTTCCCCGGCCAGAGAATAAAGAATCAACCTTTCACTTTGGCTTGGATCCTTCCCCGGCCAGAGAATAAAGAATCAACCCTTCACTTTGGTTCGAGTCCTTCCTCGGCCAGAGAATAAAGAATCAACCTTTCACTTTGGCTTGGATCCTTCCCCGGCTAGAGAATCAAAGAATCAACCCTCCACTTTGGCTTGGATCCTTCTCCGGCCAGACAATAAAGAATCAACCTTTCACTTTGGCTTGGATCCTTCCCCGGCCAGAGAATAAAGAATCAACCCTTCACTTTGGTTCGGGTCCTTCCCCGGCCAGAGAATTAAAGAATCAACCCTTCACTTTGGTTCGGGTCCTTCCCCGGCCAGAGAATTAAAGAATCAACCCTTCACTTTGGTTCGGGTCCTTCCCCAGCCAGAGAATAAAGAATCAACCCTTCACTTTGGTTCGGGTCCTTCCCCGGCCAGAGAATAAAGAATTAACCTTTCACTTTGGTTCGGATCCTCCCCCGGGCCAGAGAACAAAAAAAACAATCTTCATGAAGTCGGCGTCATGACCTTCCATCCAAGCCGACAAACATCCTACCCTTCCCCACTACCCTTCGGCCTTTCATGGCTTGTTTTTGACATCCCTTTGGCTTCGTAGCCTGCTACCCTAATATGCCTTCGGCCTTCCACGGCCCGCTATCCAACATCTTTTAACTTAGCCATTTTTGGCCAAGGCCCACTATTAGGATTAATCCATCCGTCCCACCGCGCTTTCTGATATGTGTTGGATTTAATGCCTGCTTCCTAACTCTGGCTCCTATAGCCTACTTCCCAATCTTGGCTCTTGCAGCCTACTGCTCAGAATTTTGGCCTTTCTGACCTACTTCCCAATTCTGGCTCTCGTAGCCTGCTTACCTTTGGCTTTTATAGCCTGCTTCCTAACTTTAGCTCTTGTAGCCTGCTTACCTTTGGCCTTCGTGGCCTGCTTCCCAATTCTAGCTCTCGTAGCCAGCATACCCTTGGCTCTCATGGCCTGCTTCCCCTTTGGCCTCTATGGTCTGCTCCCCAATTCTGGCTTTTATAGCCCGCTTCCCTAATGTCCTTTCGATCGTCCGCAGTCTGCTTCCCTAGTACTTTTATTACCACTACACTTATACATAACGACAATATGTTCTTACGTAAAAAAAGAGAAAGAAAGAAGGAAAGAAAAGAGACAAAGGAGAATTGCTTGGCTACCCTGCTTGCATGTTTGCTTAATATAGAATAATGCACCTCCTTGAAACTTTCTAGGACCTCATTTCCTTGCTAAATAATAATGCCCCGATTCCGGATGCGTGCACGTCATGGCATACGCTCGAAGGGAACCCAATTATAGCGAGTGCACACGTCAAGGGGAAGAGTGATGGCTGAATTACTAAGTCCGACTTACAAAATAAACCCGAGGCAATGCTCCCACACTTAGCACTTAATGTGTTCAATAGCTTTCAACCATAGGGATTACCCGAATTTCTTCTTAGCACTCCACGGAGACTTGAATTCCTGCACTCGCGTGAAAGGCAATCATGAGGAAAAAGCTGCCTGCCCCCACACAAAAAAATGATGCAAAAAAAAAGGATAAGGATGAAGCCTAGTAGCCGGGAATCCCTATTGAGACATATGAGGAGACTCGCGTCAAACGGTGAAATTCGCAATAGAACTATAATAAGGATGAATCCTAGTATCCGGGAATCCCCATTGAGACACATGAGGAGACTCGCGCCGAATGGTGAAATTCGCTACCAAAAGAAACAGACGGGGACTGTGCGAAGCTACCGAAAGTCGAAAGCCTGGAACTAATGTGTAGGCGCTAGAGTGATCTTCGAGTGTCGCCAGGAAAACCTGCATTTCCCTATGGTTAGGGCCCCTTGTTCACACTTTTGCACTGCCATGCCACAGAGAATTACCTCCGGTGAAATGCGTGAATTTAAGCTGTGCATGCAAGACATGCGATATCCTCTTGACGGGTGCACCACCCCTCAATTGTGCCTCGTGGCCCGCACCGTGTCTGTGAATTATGGGCGATATCCCTATCCCATCCCCTATAGAGGGAGCTACCTTATGTGTACTTATGTTATGCCTGCTAACGAATGCTTACATGCTTGAATAAAGAAATAAATAATAATAGTTAAAAAAAATTTATAAGCTCAATTTTGGCTATAGCAGCCTGCCTTCCCAATTTTTGCTCATGGTGCCCAATCTTGACCCCCATGGCCTATTTTCCGCCCTTGCGGCTTGTTAATTTCTCAACTTCGGCTCTTGCGGCCCGCTTCCCCAATTTCGGCTCGTCGCAGCCCGCTTTTCAACTTCGGCTCTTCACAACCCGCTTTTCAACTTCGGCTCTTGCAGCTTGCTCCTCCAATTTCGGCTCTTGTAGCCGGCTTCCCAACTGCGGCTCTTGCAGCCCTCTTCTCAACTTCGGCTCTTTGCAGCCCGCTTCCTAACTCTGGCTCTCGTAGCCTGCTTCCCTTAATCTCGGCTCTTTTAGCCTTCTTCACAACCTCGGCTCTTGCAGCCCGCTGCCCTTCGACTTTGTAGCCAGCTTCCCGATTGCGGCTTCCGTAATCCGCTTCCTCAATTTGGGCTCTCATAGCCTGCTCCCCAATTTTGGCTTTTGCAGCCAACTTCCCGATTGCGCCTCTTGTAGCCCGGTTCCCCGATTTCGGTCTTTACGGCCTACTTCTGCAACACTGATTTTGGCCCTTGCGGTCCACTTTCTCGGGTTCGGATTTCCTAGCCAGTACTCCAGGCGCATTGAAAGAACATCGGAATCTCTTCACTCTAGATCGGACCTCCCGTCTGACTAGAGAACGAAACACCCTCTCACTTTGGTTCGGACCTTCCGTCCAACCAGAGGACAAAAAGACTTTTCACTCTAGATCGGACCTTCCGTCTGGCTAGACAATAAAAAGATCCTTTCATTTTGGTTTGGACCTGCCGTCCAGCCAGAGAACAAAAAGACCCTTCCAATCTAGATCGGATCTTCCAGCCGGCCAGAGAACTAAAAAGAATCCTCTCCACTCTGGTTCGGACCTTCCGTCCAGCCAAAGAAATAAAAGACCCATCATATAGCTGGTACCCCCGGCGCATTAAAGAACAAAACACACTTCCACCTTGGCCCGATCCCGCTGTTCGAGTGAGGAATCAACCCTCTTCCCCTGTGTTGACACTAGCCCGTGTCAATGACTTGACCACCTCTCCGTTCCCTTTCGGCGACGAACATCACCTCTTTTGGTTTGGACCTGCCATCCAGATCATTAAAGGAATGAATTCTCCTCTCCGTCCCTCCGGGCGATGAATATTCCTTTGGAATCAACAAACTCTTCCCTCCGTCCCTTCGAGCGACGAATATTCCTTTGGAATCAATGAACTCTTTTTTCCGTCCCTTTGGGGTGGTGAATATCCCCTTTGACCTGGACCTCCCGTCCAGGTCATTGATTAAACAAACTCTTCTCCCCATCCCTTCGGGTGACGAACAACCCATTTTAACCGAGACCTTCCGTCCAGGTCATTAAATTAACAAATTCTTCTCTCCGTCCCTTCGGGTGATGAGCACTCCTTTGATTTGGACCTCCCGTCCAGATCATTGACTAAACAAACTCTTTTCTCCGTCCCTTCGGGTGACGAATACCCCTTTGATTTGGACTTCCCGTCCATATCATTGACTAGACAAGCTCCCCTTTCCGTCCCTTCGGGTGACGAACATCCCTGTTGAATCAACAAACTCTCCTCTCCGTCCCTTTGGGTGACGAATCTCCCTCTGATTTGGATCTGCCGTCCGGATCATTGGAGGGACAAACCCTTCTCTCCACCTACGTGGCTCGCCTTCCAACAACTTCGGCTTCTGTAGCCGCCTTCCAACATCCTTCGGCTCTTGTAGCCCCACTCTCCACGTCGTGTTAACGAATCTCTCAATCGGTCTGCACCTGCAGGCCCCGCTCTCTCATCCCTCGCTTGCGCCGCCTACAGGTGGGGGGCATTTGTGGACACTAAAAATTTTTTCACCCCATGTTCACGTGCAGGGGAATGGAGAAGAGGAGTAAAGGGAAGAGAAGGTGAGAATAAGAAAAAAAAGAAAAGGAAGCACTCCTCGAAGCCCCAGCGGCACACTTTCAAGAGCGTCTTGGCCCCTCAGCGGCACGGTCTTTATGCCCTCTAGCGGCACACCCTTCAAGCCCCCCTCCCAGCGGTGCACTATCTAAGCCTCCAGCGGCACACTTTCAAGAGCGTCTTGGCCCCTCAGCGGTACGGTCTTCATGCCCTCCAGTGGCACTCCCTGTGCCCCCCTTCAGCGGCACACTCCCCTATGCCCCTTGAGCGGCATGCCTTGGCAAGTCCCTCTAGTGGCACGAGTTTTTAGCCCCTTGACGGCACACTTCTGCAACCCCCTCAGCGGCACGCCTTGGCGCTTCCAGTGGCACGGCATTAAGCCCCCACCCTTGGCGCGCAGCACAGTCACCTCAAGCCAGCTGGGGTTTGTTCGACTGTCGAAGCCTCATCCAGACACGCAGGCACTCCCTGCAAAAGACAAGATCGGTGTCAATTCCCCATTAACGACCCTCGTCAACGGATGTCAACGCCACCGGATATACATATACCCTCTCGCTGCGAGCAGAAAAGGAGAGAGAAAGAGACGGACAGACACGCTGGTCACTGCGTGTGACCCTCGGCGCGCAACACAGTCAACCTCAGCCAGCCCTGTGAAGACACACAGGCACCCCCCTCTGCTCGAGGACAAGACTGGGGACCAATCCCCGTTGCTCCCCCTGGTCAACGGACGTC
Organism: Amorphophallus konjac; assembly: GCA_022559845.1. Taxonomy (NCBI): domain Eukaryota; kingdom Viridiplantae; phylum Streptophyta; class Magnoliopsida; order Alismatales; family Araceae; genus Amorphophallus; species Amorphophallus konjac. Next base: position 161,113,514 of record CM040121.1, read on the forward strand.
AACGCTGGGAGATATATATATATATCTCTCTCGCCCACCTGCTCGAGGATCCCTCTCTCTGGCTGGGAGGCTGGCTCTCCGGAGAGGGCAGAAGGAGGAGAAGAAGAGAGAAAGAAAGAGAGCTCCTGCTACTCTGTCCACCACCGTCCGTGTGAAGAAGAGAAGAAGAGGAAAGGAAGAGAGAAGAGAAGAAGAGAGACAAGGAGCCCATGCTCCGTTCCCCTTCCCACTTTCTTTTTTTCTTTTGTCCCCCCTTTTCTTTCTCTCTGCGATGTGTTGGCCCTTTGTAATCTCCCTTTCTTTGTGAATGAAAAGCCTTGCTCTTTGGGTTTCCCCCACTGTCTCCGTTTGTTTTTCTCCCCTTGAGACAAGTCAAGCTAAGGCCCCTCCCTTCCAGTCAAGGCGTTCTTAGCCTGCATTAGTCCAGTGTCTCTCGTCCGTTGTTTTCCCCGAGTTTGCCGAAGTTTTCTCAAAGGTGGCTGCCTAGGCACACACCTCAATTGTTGGTTCATGCCACTCCTTGTGGGAATGTCCCTTGTTATCTCCTTCCATCTCGGGTTAAAGGGAGATGCTGCCAAATTTTTGTCAGAACTAATGAACCCATTAAAAGACAAAAAGAAACGACAAATAAAAAGAATAAAACACTAACAAAAGGCCTTGCCAAAGCAACAAGAAAGCTCCCCGCCTACATAGACCTCAACCCCCAGTGGCACACTCCTCAAGCCTCCGACGGTACACCCTCAGCAAAGTATGTATACTCTACGGTTGGTTGGCTTAGTCTGTTCATCCATGTTCATTTTGCATGTGTGCATCCCTCAGCAAAGTCTGTACACTCTACAGTTGGTTTATGCATATTCAATGTCTACACGCTATAAAGTCTATACAGAGTTGACAGCATGCCTGAACCTTGTTAGATTAAGTCTACACACTCGCCATCATGCATATGCAAAGTCCATACATTCAAATGTTGATATTTCTTCAAGTCTGTACATGGTCTTGGCATATGCACACACGAAGTCTATGCATCGGTCAAGTCTATACATTTCCACCGTTGCTTGTATCACTTGCCAAGTCCATACATCGTGTGCATTCATGCATAATCATCAGGTAGCAAGTCTGTACATTGCCCTGTTTCAGGCACGCAAAGTCTGTACAGAGTTTGCCCAGTCTGCATCATTCAAAGTCTGTACATCGTTGTCTTGTGCATGCATCGTCTTTCAAAGTCTGTACATCGGTCAGTCTCACTCAGTGTCTCATGCTATCAAGTCTATACATCGCATGCATTACACACAGCAAGTCTGTACATCCATCCGTCTCACTCAGCGTCTCATGCATATGCAAAGTCTATACATTGCCGCTATGTGTGTGCATCATTGAACAAGTCTATACATCATGTGCATCTCGCTGCTAAGTCTATACATTCATTGCATCGTCTCATGCAGCGTCTCATGTGCATATGCAAAGTCTATACATTGTCTGTTGCATAACACACAAGTCTATACATCCGCATGCTAGCAAGTCTGCACAAGTCTGTACATCCACATGGTATCAAGTATACACATTCAAAGTCATTCGTCGTGCATACTTTGGTACCAAGTCTATACAACTCCTGTTGCTGCATCATCACAAGTCTGAACATTCTCCAATAGGAATGTCCATGCATTCATTCGTCGTGCATAGACTTTGCCCCATGCATGCTTAAACTTCGGCCTCAAACCTGCACAAACCTCAACTCTTAGCCTGCACTGACCTTGCCTTGCACCGATACAACATACATTGCACCGACCTTGTATCCCACATGCCTAGACTTCAGCTCAGCCTGCACCGACCTCCTCTCCAGCCCTTTTAGCTCGTCTTCCCAGGCACGCTCCCGGCACAATAAATGATAATAATAATAAGGATAATAAGCCAAAAGAAAACATGATAAATAAACGAAGAATGATAAAAAAAATTAAAATAATAATAATAATAGCAACTAAAAAAAGGGGGGGAGAAATAATAACAAACAATAATGATAATAAACAATAATAAATACAAAAAATGAATAAATAAATAAGAATAATAAAGAAATAAATAATAATAATAATAAGCTCAAAAAAATAATAAATGGACAAATATTGATAGAATAAATAAATGACAATAATAACAAACTCAACAAGAATGATAAATAAATAAATGATAACAAAATAAAGAAATAATAATAACAAACTCAGCAAAAAGTGATAAGCAAATAAATGATAATAAAAATGAATAAATAGTAATAATAAACCCAACAATAACAATAATAAATAAACAAACAGTAATAACAAACTCAATCAAAAATATATATAAACTAACAAATAATAATGGTAAAAATTTGAGTAATAATAAAACGATGAGATCCACTTTACAGCCTCGTCCTCCTCAAGACTCGGTATAAAGGGAACATTAACGCCGCCCCTCCAAGTCGGGCTCGGACCTTGGGAACCATCCCAATATGGCCGTAATCTGACATTGCTCTGGGTCGATAGTTCGTCAAACCGAACTCATCCACGTTGGGATTCGTTCCCACTCTTTCATTGAGATTGCCGTAAATTCGGCACACATTTGCACGGGTTTGTTTCCGTTTACGTCGTGCCTTCAATACGGACTTTTGTCCGAACATAAAGCGGTCCATGAATGACCGACAAAATTTGAATGGGATGAGAAGGCTCTCGTCATCTCTGAGCCCTACGCATGAGAATATCGATAAGACCTTCATGGGTCACGCTTAGACCACGGGTTCACCCTAATCATGGTCATTGCCTGACCCACATCCTCAGCCTATTGCCAGCTGTCTCTGTACACGTCTTCGTTTTGGAATCTAGTCCCAGGACACTTTCCCGCCGCCCTTCGGCACTGGAAATGTTAATGATGCCCACGCAAGCCTCGTTTGGACCGCAGGAGGCGCCCCCGATATGGTCCTGACTCGATCTCGCATCGGGCCAATAAATTCACTGGTTTCCTACTACAGTAACCGAAATTTAACCGAATGTTTTCAGTTCCTCAGAATAATAAATTTGCCGTACCCCGGCATACATATGTTTCGGGTCTTCCCGCGACGATTACGATATTCTCAAGCCGGACACCCGTTAGAATATTGAACGGTCCCCCGAACAACTGACACGTTTCGAATGTTTGCTTCCCTAGACATAGGGCTTTCCAGCTGATTCAAGGCACATTCTCCTGTTGCCCCTTGGCACCGAAAATACTAACAATGCCCACGCAAACCTGACTTTGACCGCGGGGGGCCCACCGCAGCATGGTCACAGTTTGATCTTGCACCGGGCCGACAAGCTCGCGGGTTTCCGACCATTCTAATCGGGATTTAGCCGAACGTTTCCCGTTCCCCTGAACAATAAATTTTCCGTGCCCCGGCATACATATGCTCCGGTTATCCCATGACGATCGCGCTTTTCTCGAGCCGGACATTCGTCCGAACATCAAATGGTAAGCACATGACCGACATGATCGCGAATGTTTTCTTCTCGCCCTCACGCGAGGATTCCAAGACATCCTAATAGACTTTTCATGCAATTAATTTTCTGGCCACGAGGCCCTGATTCCCGGTGATTAATCAAGGGTGTTCCCTCGTATGGGGGATGGAAATGACGCCGTGACCTTTATGGCGCGGTGGGTTTTGGTCCCGACACGAACCACACAATCATCTGACCAAGTCAGATCGAGCGCACCATGGGCTCTTCGGAGCCCGAACAAATTTTCACTTGGGTGACTGGCACGTCCACACACTTAATAGATGAACTACATGAATAAGCGAATTTTAGTGCGTCCACACTGGCCAAGAAGGCCGGGGTCATACCCGCGGCCGAAGGCGACCTTGCCGCGGCTCGCCCCTCCGCCGAGCATGATGGTGCCGACCCTACCGGGCGAGCTCTCCTACCACCCGAGCTAGAGTGGGCCGAGGAGGTTGGGGCTGCCCCTACGGGCGGCGGCGATGCGGGCTCGGTTCTTCCTTCGGTCGGAACCGAGGGGGCCGAGGATGCTCGTGCGACTGGCAGCGGTGCCGACCCGGCTCTCCCCTCGGCAGGAGCCGAGGGGGCCATGGCCGAAGTGGGGGATGCTAGGACCGTGGCTGAGGCTGGTGCTTCAGGCGGTGGTGTAGGTGCCGGGCCGGTCCAGGCAGAGGGGCCGCAGGAAAACCCGGCTGAGGCGCGAGGGGCGACCAAGGTTGGGGCTTAGTCCGAGCCACTCAGTGGGGCACCGGGCAATGGGGGGTTCTCCGTTCCGGTGGCCTTGGAGAGGCTAGGTATCTCGGGCCCCATGCACCAGGTATGCCGCGGTATAGCCGCGAGGGTGAGGGGGGGAGGTAGGCAGTACTCCCCATCCACGGCTCTCGCCGGGGTTATGGAGGGCGGCCTGGCCCTGGCCCAGATGGGGGCTGCTCTAGCAAAAGCGTACGTTCGGTCGGAGTGGGAGCGAGCGAACCTGGCCTGGACCCTCGGTGGGTCTGACAAGATGTTGGCTCAGCTCGTCGAGGAGAGTGATGGGCTTCAGCGGGAGCTTTCCTCAATCAGAGAGCTGGTACGGTCGAGCCAAGTAGAGACCCGGGCGCTAGCCGAGCAGTTAGCCAAGGCCCGTGAATCGCTCGAGAGGAAGAACTGGCTTCTTGAAGAGGAGCGCCTAGCACGCGTTGAGCTGGATGGCCGGTGGGAGACCGAGCATGCTGAGCTAGTAGACCGAGCGGGGGAAGCCGAGCTCCTTCGGCGGGAGGCCGAGGCTGATCTGGCCGAGGCGGAGAAGCAGGTGGCGGCGGCCGAAGAGCGGACGGCTGAGGCCGAGCGGAAGTCAGCCGAGGCGGAGCGGAGGGAGGCCGAGCTCGCTGGTAGGGTGGGATCGGCCGGGGCGGAGGCTCTCGAGCAGTACAAGAGCTCAGAGGCCTACCGGGTCGACCTTAAAGAGGCTGCCCTCCCCTACTACGAGCTAGGACTTCGCCGGGGCATCCGCAAAGGGTTCCAGAAGGGCTACGACCGGGCCATCTCTTACGCCGAGGAGCAGGCGTCCAGAGTAGTTGACTTCTCGTCCGGGCATTGTTATGACTCGGACCTGTCATCCTCCAGTTTCTATGCTTTGGTGCAAGATGAAGAGGATCACGAGGGCTCATCGTCTGAGGGGTCGTCAACTCTGGATGCCTCGGGAGGGCACGCAACTAAGGCAGTTCCCACGCCGGTGGGGTCAGTGCCAGGGTCGGCCATCATCGAAGATGCCGGGGGCAGACCGCTCGAGCCCTCTACTTCCGGGCTTCAAGGTGGGTCAGAGGCCGGATGTATCTGCTTCGCTTCTTCATTTTGTATGCCCTTTTCCTTTTTGAAGGAAAAGACTTCCTTTTTCGTGTAGAAATAAATAAGGACGTAGCGTTATGATGAGGACTTATCTGTTCCGTATCACCATTGCCGTATTTTGTTCAGCGTATCTGCGGTGGTTGGAAAGGGTCGATACTTTCTGCGTGGATCTCGCATGATGGTTGGGTGAGCGCCTGACAGGGTGTCTTTCCATTTCTCATGCTTTGAATGCCTGGCCGCTTCGTGTATCCCGCTGGGGTGGAAGATGAGAAGTTTGAGGTGACCGTTCATAGGGATAATCCCTTTGGCGTGTTTTCGAGGTGAGAATCATTTAAGACAAGTAGCCTCCCTTTACCTATAAAAGGTCTGAAGGGCATCCCTTCCTCTCCACCGCTTAGGGGTTTCCCTGACAGTCTTTCCTCATTCCTTCTTCACGTTGTAGGATGTAAATGTAATCTACCCCGCCCCGAACTAAACAATATAAGCATGCATATAAACATGAAATTGCATGAAACGAAAAGGGGTGACAAGTAATAGAGAACTAACCGTGATCGCCACCAAGGACTTACAGCACCAAAATGATGAAGAAAAGATGAAGATGGCGCCGTGTACCTTGGAAAATATGGAGGAAGACGCGGCCTAACGGGAAGCCGTTACAATGTGTGATCGCGCTTGAAATGGGATGCGGAGAGCCGATGTGGGTGCACCTCCTCACCTCCTAGCCGGCTAGAAAGTAAGGGCCTCACGTTCTATCAATAGTCTCCTGCAAAACAAAGCCACAAATATAAGAGAAAACCCATTAGAAACATGAAAGTGTAGCACATGTCCCGAAATGATGAAGTAGCATGAAAGAATGGGGGAGAACACATCGGGGGAGGGTTTTTAACCGCTATGAGTGGGTGCAAAAGCAAGGTGGGAGTGTTATGCATGCATAGGATTTGAAATCATGGAATTTGATGAAGAAATGGGGGAGAAAACGTTGTGTAAAATGGAGAAAAATGCATGAACGTGCCAAAATAGTGCAAAAAAAAACTAAGTGTAAACTATGATGATTTACGAAAAGTAGAGGGAGAGAACTAAGCCTAGGTATGAAGAAAGAGAGCCCGGAGTGATGGAAAATGAAGAAGATACTCCCCTCTTTAAGATGAGACCAATGGAGGACGAAGAGGATGCCGGACGACTCCGCCCCGAGCCGACGAAGGGCGCCCCGTCGCACAGGTTCATGAACTTGTGATGATTTCCTAAAAGTAGAGGCGAAGTTAGGAGAGCAAACAATGATGAAATGAAGCAAATGAGGAACCAAAACGAAGCCTATACTTCCCTCAATAGCCTGGGGTCGAAGGTTTGAGTGGACGATCCGGCATGGCTTCGCCCCAGGTTGAAGAAGAGCCCCCTGTCGCGCAGGCGAACTGGGCAGGTTTATATAGAAAAAAGGTGAAAATCTTAACTTTCTTCTGGGATTTCAGAGGATAGAGTCCACCAAATCTCGAGATCTATGGATCAATCTCGAGATAATAGATAGGATAAGATGTAGGAACAAACGGGACTCTTTTTGGTTGAAGATTGTGGAAGTTATGGCTCTTGGAAGACGGCTCTGGAACCTGATTTGCATGGATTTTTGGTTGCACGAAATGAGTAAATCCCTAACTTGTGGCCAAGATTCCAGGAGATCCGGTGCATGAAAAGTTGGGCCCTATGGATCAAATTGAAGATAATACAAAGGGCAAGAGATAGAAACAAACGGAGGTCAATTTGGTAAAGGATTCTAGAAGATAGAACCCTAACAAAGATGCCTCGTTGCACAGGTTCGTCCTTAGAATCCGGCGGCGAAGAAGACGGAGTTCAGGAACTTGTGGACTCTCTGTTAGTTGGACGGTCGCACGATAGACCGCTTTTCGAAATAAACAGTCTAGGAAGGACCGCCCTTTTAATATAAACGGTCCTGGGGTGATCGCTTAATGACTGGGGGCGACCGGAGAGCCCTTGGCACAAAAATAGATAAACGGTCTTCCAAAGACCATTTTTTGACATAAACGGTCTCAAGAATACCGTTCTTAAACATTTTAAAAATAATAAAAATAAAATAAAAATTAAAAGATTAAAAAAGCTACTGTTCATGGATGGTCAACTGTTGACCATTTTTAGGTGTTGGGCGGTCCACATGGGACCGTGTGAACAGTAACGGTCAACAGTTGATCATTTATCAAGGGTAGGCTACGAAGCTCGCGCGACTTTAGAAATTGAAGCGTATCTCTCAAACGGTGCAGAACTAGCGAAAGTGATAGAAGAAGAAATTGTAGATAACTGAGAGAGGAACAACGTTCATGAAGAGAACAAGATGAAAAAATGATCAGAGGAGAGTGAAAATTGGGTGAGAATAGAGAAAAATACTGAGGCCTGAAAATGGTGGAGAACTGGATAATGACGTAGAAGAAGAAAATGTAGGGCTTTAAAAATGGAACAACTTTGGCGAAGGACACTTAATGAATAGAAGAAAGGAAGAGGATGAAAAAGGACCACTTTTTTAGACTGCGCAGCGAAAGGGGTCGAACGTTTAAGGGAAGTCGACCTAAATGGGCCGTAAGTCGACTCAGAAGGCCGGAAGTTGATAAGATAAGCTCCAAGGCTCTAAGAAATAATGATCTCCAAGGCTGAATGGGAATGGAATAATGAAATGGGCTCGAAATCCATCCATGGAACGCTCCAAAATAATGGGTAATTTGGGACATCCAAAATTGATGAATAAGAGAAATAACGCAACTTGCAGGCTAAAAACGGGTGTCAACAGATGCCCCTCCTTGATGTCCGCTTTGCAAGGGAGCGAGTGAAAGCGACGCGGAGACGAAATGGAAAGGAGATGGAGTGAAAGCGACAGCGACGTGAAATGGATATGAAGCGTAGAGAACTGATAAGCGGGCATCAAGGCAAAAGACACCCGTCATAACCAACAAGCAACAGAAATTCTCCTGAAAACACCGAACTACCCACCCGGAATGGCTGACGTGGATGAGACATGTCTAGAGAACTAAACTAACAAAAGGAAATGGAAACACGACCAACCTCATCGGGGACACAATCCACAGACAATGAGGGGGTCGGAAAGAGCACAACGCAAAAAGCAGGAGAAATATAATTGAGATAAAATTCAGACAGGAATCACGCTGGCCAACCAGACCAAGTGGCAAGATCAGAGAAATCGTTCAAATTCAGAGTGGAATGAGAATCTCTTGTCCAAGTGAATTGAAGTGCAATTAACCATTACTGAGGAACAACCTTCAACGGATCACGAGGCATGCGTGCTCAAAATGACATGATGCATGCTCGGCTAAAATAAAGAAACCACCAAGACGAATGCAAATAAAGTTAAAATAGAAAGTACTCGAGAATAGTATTGCTAGACTGGAACAATCAGGGTCAAGACACTATCCGCAACCACGGCGTGCGTGATAGAACTATCGTTCCCTAATTTTTCCAACCTAACGGCCTATCCGATGATTAAACATGTGCACCTAGATCATCATCGTTTTTGTTAGAGGGGAACATCAGATCCTAGAACACGTGAGTGACCAACCGGTTCTTGAGATAATATAATAATATAGATACCATATAGTAATGCAACAATGAGTAGGGATAGAAGGCCATACCTGACTTACCTGTGCAGGTGAAATGGCATTTTTTATTTTCATTTTCTGATTTCTTTTGATTTTTTCATGTATAAGATAAATATGATAAACAAGCAAGTGTAAACATAGAGAAAATAACATAACTATTAACTGAATGACAAACAACACGACATAACATAACGGTCAAATGAAATGGGAGACAATGCAACATAACATAACAAAGGCACACGAGCACATATGCAATGGCATGAACAAACAACATGCATGCATGAACACGGTGTGACAAGACAACAACGCGGTGGGACAACACACGGTTGGGACAAGAACATGACGGATGACCACACGGTTGGGACAAGAACATGGGACATAAAGGGGTGACTAACAACATGTGCAAGACAACTAACAACACTCGGTGAAGGACAAAACAACATGTGTGGGACAACACGGTGGGACATAAACATGTGACAAGGACACGGCGGGATAAAAGACATAAACAGATATGCCCTTCAATCAAAACCCAAGATCAAAATGAAGCAGAACCGCCAGGTTCATAATCGTGAGGCAAAGCCCTCTCATAAATATATGATCATTGCAAACAAAAATTGAGAAGGACATGAGCTTCAGAACAGATCGAGAGAGTGGACCGAAGAAGGAAAGAACATATCAAAGATGTGGACAGGAGGCAGAGCACAAAGATATAGCAAGGAACGCCTGAGTACTTGCAACCTGCACACTTAGCAAACAGATTACGTATCTGTCCTTAAAATAAATGTAAATGTATGAAAAAGACACATTTTTTGGATTTTTTGAAATATTTGATTTTTTAAGTTTTTGAAATATTTGATTTTTTTTGAAATTTTGAAGTATTTGATTTTTTTGGATTTTTGACAATATTTTATTTTTTAGATTTTTTTGATGTATTTGATTTTTTTTAGACTTTTGGTAATATTTGATTTTTTTTAGATTTTGACAGAGCAATCCGCAGCACCGAAAGACGGGCTCAAACTACTAGCTAGGGATCGACGTTCCTACCCCTTTCACTAAAGGCTTCCCTTAAGCAGGGTGTACATGTGAGGGTGACTTACCACAACCAACTGCTTCTAAAGAACGGTGCCCCTACTAAAGTCATACCCGGGATACAACCCAGTCTAAGAGGGAGAAGCAGAAGATAAATTGGAGACAAGCTTCGTACAGGATGGGAGATATCAAGGCTCGAATTCCTTCCAAGGCACTACCCCTCAAAGAGATAACATGTTGCGCCGGGGCTTTGTGTCTTCGATTTTTAGACCCATATTTGTTAGGCACGCATGCGACCGGGCTCATGACGTCCCGCGGGGAACTGTACTGCCACTCTTGCCATGCCTTTGATTCATAATTTTGCATTGATTCATTTTCTCATTTTGGTAGCCCTTATTGGCCAGATATAGTATGAAAGCTCACTTTTGAGGGTCAAGACTGCCCCTATTTGAGACCTATCTCATATTGGGGAGTGTCAAGGTTGGTCATCTTATCCATCCATCTCTTGCCCCTGCACTTGGCCGAGCAGAGAAAATAAAAGACCTTTGTGCATACCCAAAGTATGGCCAAAGCAGCAACGATGCGTCTTAGAGAGATCGGCTATGGCTTGCCGTGTAGTGTGTGAAAAACCCATGCCTAAAGGTCACCCTCAACAATCGGGGAAAGAAACTAGACTCCCAGCGCGGAGCTATTACCAACCTAAGGATGCTGCAGAAAATAACCTTTTTTATTTGACACAAAGTTAAGATCTAATTAAACAAAGACTCCTAAAACCACTCAATCATGTTAAGGAACCAACATTATAAGCGCGTGCAGAAATAACACAGTAATAGCAATGATAACATGTTTCGGCACAAAATCAAAGATACCTTTGCAAATCCATGGCATGGAAACCGACCTCCTGAAGCGATCTCGATCATCAAGGTTTGGGGAGCGCGAGTAGCTTTGCATTCCTTTGCTTGCCAGGATAAAAGATGAAAGGAGAGCAAAGGATTGGATTCCTCGACACAAAGGAGTGACAAACATCATACTGGACGAAGAAGGGATAAAAATGAAGAGAGACGAGGGCTAAAACTCCCTCGTTAAGTCACTGAGGCCCTGATAACAAGGAACAAGATACAGAATAAATAGGGATTAACTGAGATCAAGGCGGGCTAAAGCCTCGAAAATAGTAAGAAAAAGGGTGAGAACCCCGAAAGGGTAAGGAGGAAAGAATAGAAAGATGAGGAGAAGAATCATCCAACATGGTCGGAGAAGGAGAGTAGCGATCACCCGCCAGAGGCGGGGAAGAAGAAGCATAAACACCCGACCAGGTTGGGGAGAAGAAATGAAAACCACCCGAAAAAGTTGGGGGAAGATCAAAAAAACCACCCGACAAGGTTGGGGAACGAGCGCAAGGAATCCCCAATAGGGTCGGGGGAAAAGGATGAGAAGCGGAATCCGGATGTATTCGGGGAGAAAAACTAGAAGATGCCCCCGGATCAGGGGAAGAGGAGGACATAGGCTGAGACCTAGAATGGTGAGGACAGGAGAAGATGATAGAAATATAGTCAGGTGGTGGAAGGTACACCACCCAAGGATAAGAACTGAGTAAAAGAAAAGATGAATTGACGGAGGAAGGAGAGAAGGAAGTGGACCCTCGAATGCACAACTGACGGCCTTTATACTTATGTCGCCACCTCTTCTTGGCAGAAATCTTCTTGAAATAACTCCACCTTGCACGGACTCGGGCCTTCGGGCTTCTTGCCTTGCAATACTTTCTTAAATAACGGGCCCACTTGGCAGACGACCTAGCCCGGTTATGAATATGCAGCTTCATTGGGGCGGTTGCCCCTAGACTCACGGTGCTAACATGCTGTGGACATTCTTGAGCAACTGACTCCTCAAGATGATGAGTATCATGGAACCATGGAGTCTTATCTCTTGGCACTAGAACATGGAGATTCGACAACTCTACTCGGCAACTGGGCACGAAGCATAACTCCCTTACCAGAAAAGCAGGACAGAACTGAGGGGCGGCATTGACGTGGCCGACTTACCAATAAACCGAGGGAGATTGCATAACAGATGCAGAATGTCCTTAGAGAATGCAAAAAACACGACCAACTGCCCCTTGCATATAGAATTCATCAGGCTCTTGGCGGCCGCATGAGTGAGCACCATCTGGGTAGAGAACCCCTCTTGGCCAGTGAATTGAATAGCAATGGAGTGAGGAGAAATAACAGCATTGATAGTGAATCCTCCGGCGAGCAATGAGATTACCACCGGCCTTGCTTGTGAAGAAATTGGCACTAGTGCAAGGGAACTCTTCTTTGCAAACATTTCTGAAAATGTAGGCTCTTTGTCCCCAAAATAGCCAGGGACTAGGACCCGGATTGGCATGCGGCAAATGACATCTTGAATCTTGAAAAGCACAATCAAAACCTGGCTCGGCTCATTATCTCCCTGGGGACCAGACCCAAGGGGCACCAAAGATAACGCACACCCGCTCCGTGGGGTGGAATGGGATGGAGAAGTGGAGGTAATAGGCTTGGAAGGTGTGGGTAAAGGCTCAGAAGACGTAAGTGGGGGTAAGGGCAAAGGTGGCGGCGTAGGAGGGGGTAAAGGCGAAGGTGGAGATGTGGGTATAGGTATAGCCTGCTCAAGCTCGGGCGATGATGGCGAAGGGGAGGGCAAAGGCGGTAGAGATGGTGGAGGTGATGGGATAAGGGTCTTTGGGAGAGGAGGCAGTGAGGGCGGGAGTGATGGCGGTAGGGGTATTAGAGATGGTAGAGAGGGTGATGTGGTCAATGAAGGTAATGAAGGTGAAGATGGTGAAAAGTGGTGGTGAGGTAGAGGAATTGGAGGGTCATGGCGCCCACCTTCGACGTATCGACACGACGCGTCGAGCGGCGTCGGGAGTAAAAGCGATGGTGGAAATGGAGGAGGAAGAAGAGGTAGCACTAGCCTGAGCAGAGGCTTGGGATGGTGGAGGTTCTGGAGGTTGAATAGGAGATGGTGAAGGTGAGGGGGTAGGTAGAGATGAAGAGGGTGACGAGGTAGGCAACGAGGTAGGCAAAATCATAGGTGATGGAGTAGGTGGAGGAGCAGGTGTAATGCCCGATAAAGAATCATAGGGGTGCCCCTGGTCTTGTAGTGGAAACGGCTGCCTGGGCGGCGACTGCTGCTGCTGCTGGCTACGGAGATTTAAGATAGCTTCATGCATGGCGGCCCAATCGATCATCTTCTTGCCTTCCAGACCATAAACAATTTCCTGAAACTCGAGGCAATCCTCAACCAAATGCCCCTGCTGGCGGTGAAATTCACAATACTGAAACACATTCCCGGCCGCGGGTCGGCAAGACACAATCAGAGGGAGCTGCAATGCGTGAGCGGCCATCAAAGCCCTAAAAATGTCTGTAAAAGACTCTGGCAACGGCGGAGAAGGAGCCCACTTCGGGTACGGTGGATGCCGAGGGATATGGGAAGGTGATAGAGAAGGTTGCGGGGATGGAAGTGGAGGTTGCGTAGGCAATGGCGCATGGCTAAGGGAAGGATTTGGTGAAGGCATATACGGAGCAGGATGAGGGGGTATATAGACGGCATCCACCTGCTCGTGGTGTGGTGTTTCCTTGACCAGAGGTGGTGGTTCATGCGGGTATGAAGAGGCGGAAGGTTGACTCGTGGAGGGTTGATATATGGAGGTATATGGATATGTGGAGGTATATGGGTGTGGGGGAGCGGAAGGCCGACTCATGGAAGGATATGTGGTGGAGGGTTGACTCATGGAAGATGATGGATAGGTGGCATATGTGGGCGTTGAAGGTGAAGGTGAAGGGGACTCTGGGTCAAGGGAACTTAAAAGTTGTTGGTGGATGAAGCGGGCTCGGCTATAAAGCTGTTGCCAGGAGGTGATATCACTCAAGGCTAAGATGAACCGATACTCGGGCGTTGCATTAGAAATGATCATTTTGATTTGTTCTCCCTCCGAAATATGCCCCGAGACTTGAGCGGCCAAGCGACGCCAGCAGTCGGCAAACGTGGAGAATTCCTCGTCAGGCGTCATCTTCTCTTGGGCCAGATCAACCAAAGAATGTCTGGGCCCAACCTGATCCTGGTACTACTGAATGAATCTTACTTGAACGGCTTGAAAATTCATCATCTGCTCTTGCGGTAACGTGAAGAACCAATCCTTGGCCGGGCCCTCTAAAGATAGGCCAAAAAAATAGGCCATCAAGCGTTGATCATGCTGGAACTGGGCTGACTCATATAAGAACTCCTTCAAATGCATGTAGGGGTCACCAACTCCACCATAGCGACGACAAGGCGGAATCTGTTGACGTGGGGGAAGCTGAAGACCTCGGAATGCAAATGGGATATCCAAAGAAGTTTGAGGACTGATTTGTCGCTGCAATTCATCAAGCTGGCGTTGGGCCTGAGCGATCATCTCCTCGGTAGGAAGAGTCCGAGAAGGATATGGGCCAGCTTGAGCAAGAGATGATGAATTTAGACCAGGATAATGTTGATGGGCCGAATAAGGGGATCCGGCCTGAGAAGAAGGAAAGCCCGCTCCGGGAATTGAGGAATACATGGGCCTGGAAGAATTACGAAGGTGGGAATGAGAATTGATTGGGCCAACAGCAGCACGGGCGGGACAAGAAAGCCCGTTAGAAGAATAGGGTCCAATGGAGGAATAAAGAGATGGGCTCGCATGGGAAGAGGAATCCACGCGGGGATAAGAAGACGGGGAGGAAGAAGGGTAATATACAGGAGAAAAATGATGCTCCATGAGGGCAAATGGAGACTTTATACAGGAAAATCAGGGAAATACAATGAGGAAAGTAAGGGCTCAAAGGAGGGGGGCTGACTCAATAATGCAAATAAAAAGAAAAAGAAACCTAGGACAATGAGACTAGACAAATGGACACACAGAATGGACTACCCTAAATGGGCCTTACAACAAAACCTATATGGATGATGGGGGATGCAACACAAAATAACACAAGTGGGCTTGGACAAGCCCACACAACACAAACAATATGAAGGATTTCACCCAAGTCAAATAAGTTAATATGATGGGAAGTATTTTATTGTCAAAGTTTTGGGTGGGCCTTTTAATGATTTGAATTGAGATTAGTTCCCTCAAGATAGGTGTCCTATAGGGAATGAGGTCCAAACTTTGGTTTGACTAAGGTTAATTCCTTCACAACGTATGCAAATTCAAGCCTGAGGGGTGGAAAGATACAACCAGCCCGGCGTCCGTGTGGGAATCCATGGCTCGCAGGGACTTACGGAGGTCCCGGATAAGATCACCTAGTCGAGCCCAAGGAATATGGGAGTGAGAGGATCACTTACCGAGAGGGAATGCAACTATAATATGCCAATATACATGATCCTATGTGCACCGGGGTGCATGCAATTTCTAACCTAAGTCTAGCAAATCAAGACAATCATGAAATCATGCTAACATCACAAAAATGCTTGAAAAATGTAAAACAATATAAATAACAATGATTCAAGGCCTAAAATGGGGACAACTAGGCACTAAAAGATAAGAAAAATCATCAAAGGACAACGTACCTTTGTGTTTGCCCCCGGACCTACAAGTGAGTTTTAGGCATAAAATGCAAAAATGAAGGCAATATTTAAGTAGGCAAATAAAGTCCAATGCATGCAAATAATATATGGATGTAAAGATAATATAAAAGACTACACAATGGACCTAAAAATAGGCAGAACAGACCCTGGAAGGCAATTTAAATCCGCAAACAAAACGGCCCTGTGAATCTGTCCCGAATCTGCCTACAAACTAGATGCAAAAATGCAAAAATAGAGTCACTTTTTAAATATGCAAATGATGTCCAATTGATACAAAACTCTATATGTATGGAAAGACAATACAAAGAACAACACAACGCAACAAAAATCACCCCAATCCGATGTCGGGAGACAAAGTTATGCCCAAATGAATAAGGCCCCTGTGAATAGAAATCCTGCCAGGCCAGAACAGTTAAAAGTTCCCTGAATGACCGTTTATACCCTTTGTGCGGTCTACCAGATGACCGCCCAACTGATGGACGGTCCAGGGAGGAACGTTTATAACCCCAGAGGGTTTGGGCGGTCCTAGATAGGCCGTTTAACACGTTAGGCGGCCCTACGATAGACCGTGCAACCCTGACAGACTCGAAAATGGACAAAATGATAGAGAAACGTGATGAAGACTATCCAAACATGCATGAATGCCCCCCAACATGCAAGAGACTAAAAATATAACGTGATGGGCACTAGGTGTCCCATCGTGATCGCCAAAAAACTGTAGGATGTAAATGTAGTCTACCCCGCCCCGAACTAAACAGTATAAGCATGCATATAAACATGAAATTGCATGAAACAAAAAGGGGTGACAAGTAATAGAGAACTAACCGTGATCGCCACCAAGGACTTACAGCACCAAAATGATGAAGAAAGGATGAAGATGGCGCCGTGTACCTTGGAAAATATGGAGGAAGACGCCGCCTAACGGGAAGCCGCTACAACGTGTGATCGCGCTTGAAATGGGATGCGGGGAGCCGATGTGGGTGCACCTCCTCACCTCCTAGCCGGCTAGAAAGTAAGGGCCTCCCGTTCTATCAATAGTCTCTTGCAAAACAAAGCCACAAATATAAGAGAAAACCCATTAGAAACATGAAAGTGTAGCACATGTCCCGAAATGATGAAGTAGCATGAAAGAATGGGGGAGAACACATCAGGGGAGGGTTTTTAACCCCTATGAGTGGGTGCAAAAGCAAGGTGGGAGTGTTGTGCATGCATAGGATTTGAAATCATGGAATTTGATGGAGAAATGGTGGAGAAAAACGTTGTGTAAAATGGAGAAAAATGCATGAACGTGCCGAAATATTGCAAAAAAAACTAAGTGTAAAACTATGACGATTTGTGAAAAGTAGAGGGAGAGAACTAAGCCTAGGTATGAAGAAAGAGAGCCCGGAGAGATGGAAAATGAAGAAGATACTCCCCTCTTCAAGATGAGACCAATGGAGGACGAAGAGGATGCCGGATGACTCCGCCCCGAGCCGACGAAGGGCGCCCCGTCGCACAGGTTCATGAACTTCTGATGCTTTGCTAAAAGTAGAGGCGAAGTTAGGAGAGCAAACAATGATGAAATGAAGCAAATGAGAAACCAAAACGAAGCCTATACTTCCCTCAATAGCCTGGGGTCGAAGTTTTGAGTGGACGATCTGGCATGACTTCGCCCCAGGTCGAAGAAGAGCCCCCCGTCGCGCAGGTGAACTGGGCAGGTTTATATAGAAAAAAGGTGAAAACCTTAACTTTCGGCTGCGATTTTAGAGGATAGAGTCCACCAAATCTCGAGATCTATGGATTAATCTCGAGATAATAGATAGGATAAGAGGTAGGAACAAACGATACTCTTTTTGGTTGAAGATTGTGGAAGTTATGGCTCTTGGAAGAAGGCTCTAGAACCTAATCTGCATGGATTTTTGGTTGCACGAAATGAGTAAATCCCTAACTTGCGGCCAAGATTCCAGGAGATCCGGTGCATGAAAAGTCGGGCCCTATGGATCAAATTGAAGATAATACAAAGGGCAAGAGATAGAAACAAATGGAGGTCAATTTGGTGGAGGATTCTAGAAGATAGAACCCTAACAAAGATGCCTCGTTGCACAGGTTCGTCCTTAGAATCCGGCGGCGAAGAAGACGAAGTTCAGGAACTTGTGGACTCTCTGTTAGTTGGACGGTCGCACGATAGATCGCTTTATGAAATAAACGGTCTAGGAAGGACCGCCCTTTTAATATAAACGGTCATGGGGTGACCGCTTAATGACTGGGGGCGACCGGAGAGCCTTTGGCACAAAAATAGATAAATGGTCTTCCAAAGACCATTTTTTGACATAAACGGTCTCAAGAAGACCGTTCTTAAACATTTTAAAAATAATAAAAATAAAATAAAAATTAAAAAAAATTAAAAAGCTACTGTTCATGGACGGTCAACTATTGACCGTTTATAGGTGTTGGGCGGTCCACATGGGACCGTGTGAACAGTAACGGTCAACAGTTGATCATTTATCAAGGATAGGCTACCAAGCTCGCGCGGCTTTAGAAATTGAAGCGTATCTCTCAAACGGTGCAGAACTAGTGAAAGTGATAGAAGAAGAAATTGTAGATAACTGAGAGAGGAACAACGTTCATGAAGAGAACAAGATGAAAAAACGATCAGAGGAGAGTGAAAATAGGGTGAGCATAGAGAAAAATACTGAGGCCTAAAAATGGTGGAGAACTGGATAATGCCGTAAAAGAAGAAAATGTAGGGCTTTAAAAATGGAACAACTTTGGTGAAGGACACTTAATGAATAGAAGAAAGGAAGAGGATGAAAAAGGACCACTTTTTAAGACTGCGCAGTGAAAGGGGCCGAACGTTTGAGGGAAGTCGACCTAAATGGGCCATAAGTCGACTCAGAAGGCAGGAAGTTGATAAGATAAGTTCCAAGGCTCTAAGAAATAATGATCTCCAAGGCTCAATGGGAATGGAATAATGAAATGGGCTCAAAATCCATCCAAGGAACGCTCCAAAATAATGGGTAATTTGGGACATCCAAAATTGATGAATAAGAGAAATAACGTAACTTGCAGGCTAAAAATGGGTGTCAACACACGTAGCGTTGCGCCGTTGTATTTGGAGCATGGGTGACGTTCTGGAAGATGAGGCTGCCGATGACGGGGGGCAGAGAGTTCTTGTTGCTTCAGATTTGAAGAGGGTTCGACGGCCGTCGAGCGGAATTGAAGAGGGTTCGACGTGCGGAGGCACGTCGTCTTCCCTCTATCAGTTCTGGCGGCGCTTGCAGGGGGGCAAGATCGAGGACGGATGGGGGCATCAGACATCCCTGCCGCCCGTCCCTTCCTGCTCGCTTCACGGATGGGAGGAGAAAGCCAACTAAGCTCCATCCCTTCCGGGCTTTCCCCTGCCTCCTCGTCCAGCTCTGCTGGTTTCTTTTTCTTTCTCGCAGCCTCTTTTTCCCTCTTCTGCTCTGGTCCTCCTTTCTTTCACTCTTCGAAGGGTGTCTACACTCTCTTTCTTCCAAAGAGTTGGCAGTTTGGCGGGGAAGATGCTTTCATATGCATTCCCTCTCCCCCTTCTCTTCCAAGTTCAACTTGGAAGGCAGCCTTCTCATTCTTAATCCCTCTGTCACCTTTGTCTCGAGCTACCCGAGCCGACGGGGTCGACTATCCTTTATTCGAGCCAGTTTCTACACGAGGCAGAGTCAGTGGCTGGACGCAGGAAGGTCATCCGAGTCAGCCGAGCGATGGGCTCATACGACGGCGCCAGACTGATTTTTTGCTTTTTTGACATGTATTTCCTTCGCTTCAGCCTTCCTGATGTACACGCGGGTTGTTTGAATAAAAGAAAGGAGCCTTTTGTTTTATCTCATGTCATTTGCACAATGTTCAGTATTTTATAAGTAGAACTTGCGTAATGTTGTTGCGTTCTAGGTCCGAGGGATGAGCTCTCCTTCCATCGTGGATAGATGGTATGCTCCTTTTCTGAGCATCTCGACCACTCGGTAGGGGCCTTCCCAATTAGGGGATAACTTGCCCACCGCCTCAAGTGGTCGAGAGGCTTCGTCTTTCCTGAGGACGAAGTCTCCCAGTTGAAAGTGTCTTTCTCGGACTTTGGCATTGTAGCATCGAGTGAGGCGGCGTCGGTATTCCGTTGCTCCGATGCTGGCAATCTCTCGGACTTCATCTGCTAGGTTGAGGTTTTCGAGCAGTTTCTGGTCATTTGCCTTGGACGAGAAGCAGATGACTCGGAGGGAGGGGTTGCCAATCTCCAATGGGATCACGGCCTCAGTACTGTATACCAGCTGAAAGGGGCTTTCACCGGTTGCCATTCTAGGAGGCGTTCTGTGTGACCTAAGTACGTTCGGTAATTCCTCAAGCCAGCTACCCTTGGCTTTGCCGAGCCTAGTCTTGATGCCTTTTAAGATAGTCTTATTGGCATTTTCGACCAGCCCATTAGCCTGAGGGTGGGCGACCGAAGTGAAGTGATTGCGGATGTTAAGGTCGGCGCATCTGTCTCGGAAATAACGAGAATCAAATTGCCGACCAGTATCGCTCACTATCACCCGGGGGATGCCATAACGATAGATGATCGACTTCCAGACGAAATTCCAGACGACTGTCTCTGTGATCCTTGTAGTGGCTTCGGCCTCAATCCACTTAGTGAAGTAATCGATGGTGACGATAATGAACTTCTTCTGGGCCTGGGCCGTGGGGAATGGCCCGAGGATGTCGATACCCCAGCGAGAGAAAGGATAAGACTCGGCTAGGGTGACGAGCTCCGTTGCTGGCTGATGGACCAAGTGGTCAAATCGCTGGCACCGGTCACAGTGCTGTGTGTAGGCCGAGCAGTCATGCTGTAGGGTGGGCCACCAATAACCTCACCGTAGCAAGATCCTGGCGAGCGACCTTCCCCCTAAATGCGCTCTGCACAGACCTTCATGAACTTCTTTGATCGCTCGGTTGGCTTTGTCGGTGCTGAGGCACTTCAAGAGTGGGCCGGAGAAGGATCTCCGGTAGAGAGCGCCATCCAGAGTGACGAATCGCCGAGCTTGGTACTTCAATCTTCGGGCTTCCTGGGGGTCGGGAGGCTCCTGAGAGTCTTGAAGCCACGACAGATAGGGGGTACGCCAATCGCTTGGGGAGGCCGAATCAACAGCTAGGAGCTCTGAATCGATGCTCGGTCGCTCTAGCTCTTCGAGAAGGACCGATCGAGTACCCTCGGGGTCACGAGAGGAGGCCAACCGAGAGAGGGCGTCCGCTCGGGAGTTGTCCTCCCGAGCTATTCGGACTACCTCAAAACTCTCGAACTGTTGTGCCACAGTCTTGACCAGTTGGAGGTATTTGATCATCGGTGCTTCCCGAGCTTCATAATCACCGTTGACCTGGCTAGCGACCAGTTGGGAGTCAGTGTGAATCCTGACTCGCTCAGCCCCTAACCGCCAGGACATGCGGTCTCCCGCTATGAGGGCCTCATACTCGGAAGCGTTGTTGGATGCTTGGAAGTTGAACCTCAGGGCGTACTGTAGCTCCGCTCCTTTGGGGGACTTCAAGAGAATCCCGGTGCCGCTCCCAGCTGAGTTGGAAGATCCGTCAACGAACAGTTCCCAGGTCGCCCCAGGCGCGGACGGAGATCTTTCTTCAGTCGGGATGGTGCTCTCGACGATGAAGTCAGCGAGCGCCTGGCCTTTGATAGCCGAGCGAGGCCGATACGATATATCATAGGCCCCGAGCATGATGGGCCACTTGACGAGGCGTCCTGAGGTTTCAGGGTGAGCGAGGATCCTCTTCAATGGTTCGCCGGTTAGCACGGTGATGGAGTGTCCTTGGAAATAGGGTCGGAGGCGCTTGGCTGAGGTAACCAACGCTGGCACGAGTTTCTCGATTGCGGGGTACCTCTTCTCAGCCTCAATGAGCACCTTGCTATTGTAGTAGACCGACCTCTCAATTCCCGAGTCATTTCTGAATAGCACCGAGCTAACTGTAGATGGAGTCGCCGAGAGATAGAGATGCAAGGCTTCACCTGGGACAGGCTTGGAAAGCATCGGGGGTGAAGCCAGGAACTCCTTAAGCTCGGCAAATGCCTTTTGGCATTCCTGGTCCCACGCGAATGTAGCAGATGCCATTTTAGGCCCCCTCAACAGTTTGAAGAAGGGTAGGTATCGTTCAGCCGCCGTGGGACAGGAATCTGCTAAGCGCGGCAATGCGCCCAGTAAGGCGTTGAACATCTTTGATGCAGGTGGGTGGGCGCATGTCCAGGATGGTCTGGACCTTGTCGGGGTTGGCCTCGATCCCACGCTGGGTAACTAAGAAGCCCAAGAACTTCCCGGACCTTACTCCGAAGGCGAACTTGGCAGGATTGAGCTTCATGTTGTACTTCATGAGGGTGTCGAAGGACTCCGCTAGGTCGGTGAAGTAGTCCTCGGCCTTGGGGGTCTTCACGAGCATGTCGTCAATATAGGCCTCGATGTTCCGACCGAGCTGTCCCTCGAACATATGATTGACCAGCCTCTGGTACGTGGCTCCAGCGTTCTTCAACCCGAAAGACATCCGGGTGTAGCAGTGTACGCCGAAGTTGGTGATAAAGGCGGTCTTCTCGATGTCTTCAGGGTGCATTCTGATCTGATGGTTACCTGAATAGGCATCCAGGAAGCTGAGTATCTTGTTGCCCGAGGTTGAGTCAACCAGTTGGTCGATGCTCAGTAAGGGATAGCAGTCCTTTGGGGTAGCCTTGTTCAAGTCGGTGAAGTCCACGCACATCCGCCACTTTCCCGAAGCTTTTAGCACCAGGACGACATTAGCCAGCCACGTCGGGTACATGACCGGTCTAAAAAGGCCAGTCTTTTACCCCTTGGTGACTTGCTCCTTGACAATCGCCTGCTTCTCTGGCGCGTGCTTC
This sequence comes from Amorphophallus konjac, assembly GCA_022559845.1. Lineage (NCBI taxonomy): Eukaryota > Viridiplantae > Streptophyta > Magnoliopsida > Alismatales > Araceae > Amorphophallus > Amorphophallus konjac. Next base: position 161,135,920 of record CM040121.1, read on the forward strand.
CTTCTGCGTTGCTGCACGGGCTTCATGGCTGGGTTGAGGTTGAGCTTATGCATCACCGTTTCCTTCGGTATCCCGGGGAGTTGATCATCAGACCATGCAAAGACTCGGATGTACGCGGAAAGAAAATCTGTGTATTACTGTCAAACCTCTGATGTTAGGTCGGCTCCGATCTTGACTCCTAGGGTCGGGTCGTCGTTTAGGAAAATCGCTAGCAATTCGCCTCCAGGCTCGGCGGTTGCGGATTTTTCCTCGACTTCCCGGGGGCCCTTGCTCTTCCCGTCCGGCCTTGTGGCTTCAACCGAGATATTGTAGCACATTCTAGCCATGGCCTGGGTGCCTCGGACTTCCCCCAACCCATTTTTGGTGGGGAACTTCATCTTTTGGTGATAGGTAGAAGGCACCGCTTTCGTTCGGCTGAGGATTCCCCGACCGAAGATTGCGTTGTATGCTATCATACCTTTGATCACTATGAAGTTCACCATGACCGTAACGGTTTTAGGTGGGGTGCCAAGAGTGACCGGCTGGCTTAGGGCTCCCTCGGGATAAGTGGCATGGCTATTGAACCCGCACAGGGGGGTTCGGATCGGGCGGAGTTTAGACGGATCCTCCCCCATCTTAAGGAAACATTCATAGGATAACACATCAGGGGTACTTCCATTGTCAACTAGAATCATGTCTACGCTACAATGGTTTATCGTAGCCGATATGACTAGGGCGTCGTCATGTGGGGTGGTCAGCCCTCCCAGGTCTTGGTCGGAGAAGACTATGACCTGGGGCTCACTTGGCGGGGCCCTGGGAGGCTCGATGGCTCGGCTCGCCTGCTCAGCATGACGCTTCCTTCCTCGGCCACGGTCTCCTCCTGATGCAGCTCCTCCAGTGATGACGTTGATGTGGACCCCTCGGGGGGCGTTGTCGATCTTCTCTGGGGCGCATCGGTCTTCCTGGTGCCCGGCCACGAACCGGGAGAGGTGCCCCTGACGAACGAGACGCTCGATCTCGTCCTAGAGCTGATGGCAGTCGCCAATGTGATGCCCGTGGTCGCTATGGAACAGGCAATGCTTGCTGCGACTGTGGTTCTTTGACCTCATTGGCTCGGGTTGGCGGAGGAGGCCCGAGCCTTTGATGTCTTCATATATCTCGTACATTGGAGCGATTAGGGGAGTGTACCGCTCGTACTTCCGTGACGGTTCCTTGCGTTCCCCGTCTCGGTTCCACCTTTTTCCTTGGCCCGAGCTAGGCTCGGTTGCCCGCTTCTTGTCCCCCTCCCGACCCGAGCCGGTTGCGTCTCGGCACTCCCTGAGCACTTCTTCGAACTCGGCATGGCGCAATGCCAGAGTCACTAGCACGGCAAGGGCCGAGGGAGGGTGGAGGACAAGCTCGCGGCGGAGGTTCTCGTCGCGGGTACCCCCGGTCAGTGCGGTTATGGTCGAGGCGACGTCCAGGCGGGGGATCTTCAGGGCTTCTGATTTGAATCGGATAATGTAGGCCTAAAGCTTCTCCCCTTGCGCCTGTTTGAGGGCCAAAATCCCCGCTACCGACCTTGGGGGACCGCTATCGGCGAAACTCTCCTTGAATACTCACCCGAATTGCTTGAAGTCTCGGACGGATCTAGGGGTGAGGGCCCGGAACCATGCTTGGGTGCCTTGGACCAAGGTGGTCGCAAAGGCTCGGCACTTGATGGCGTCTGACGCTCCATGAAGGGTCATCAGGGCGTCGAAGCTGTCAAAGTGGTCGGCCGGGTCACCCTGGCCGTTGTAGGGCTTGAAGGTCAGGATGGAGGCTCTGGGAGATACCTCTGCCTTAAAAATATGGTCAAAGAACGGGGATCTCTACTCATCCTCTGGTGGAGAGGTCTTCTGTAGGGCTCGTAGGGTGCGCTCCTGCTCTACGAAGCGCCTCTCGAATTCTCACAGTCGGAGGGATAGCTCTGGCTGCCGCTGCGCCGTAGGGCTGAGGGGGCGTGATGGCAGGTTGTCCTGGCGCTCCCTGGGGACTTCGGTCTCTGGGAGGGGATGGCGTGCCCCATGCCTACCCCGTTTCGGCGTGGAGGAAGCCTCTTACTCTGGAGGGGGGGCTTGCGAGGGTCTGCGGATAAGCTGCTGCCCTCGGAGGGTGAAGCGGCCTCCGGTGGTGTGCTGGGATACGTTCTCAGGGGGAGGGCTCTCCGGAGGGGCGCGTGACCTTCCATCCCTGGCCGCCTGGGTCTTCATGAGTTCTATGAGGACGTCCAGTTTCGCGCTGAGGGCTTGGAATGCATCAGCGCCGCCGTTGAGCGGTAGCCCTACCGCCACGGGAGGAGGGGGCGGCAGCCCTACCGCGGGGGGAGGGGGCGGTCCATCGGCGGGAGTGCTGGTACCGGAGGGGGGGTTTTGGGAGGCTTGAAAGGGGCCTTCCCTCACCGCCACCATGGGCTTTCCCCTGTCGCCGGCGGACCTCCTCCCTGAACTTCTTCTCACCATACTAGCTCTTTGGTCGTTTCCCACAGACGGCGCCAGATGAAGGGGCGTGATCTCGCGCTTGTCCTGAGCTGGGAGGATGATCACCGAATAGTGAACTGCATAGAATGGGAAACGGATCAGGAGGCCCAGGGACGATTCCCTGGGGAAAACCCTCCGATACTTAAGTCAGTAGAGTAATGGTGGAAGATATTGAGGGAGGTAGAAAGAGGTGCACGAGATCTCCCAACACCAAGGTGGTGAAGTGGTTTCTGCTCATGGATTTTTAGGCGTGTATTGCCTTCTCCTTTTCATTGGAGGGAGTCCCAGGTTTATATAGTGTGCTCACCTTATGAGTCCCGTAAGCTGAGGAGTTTCGGGCGGGAGTTACGTCCTCATCAAGGTATCGTTACGTCCTCATCGTGGGATCTTCATGGCCTTGACGGATCATGGATCCTTTATTCTCATAAACTCCTACTCATAAAGGGCTCTTCAACGGCTGCGTGGATAAGCACTCGTCAATCGGTCCGAGTATAAAAGGTGCCAGCCCTGTCCAGGTGATAGGCATAGCTTGGACGAAGTCAGGTCGGAGTGGGCGCAGGGCGCTTGCCTCTATCCCGATGAAGGGATAACTCGGGCATGGGTCTTCCTCCGTTTTGACGCTCGGGCCTTCCAAGCCTAAGGGCCGCCGAGGAAGGGTGGGATCCCGAGTAATCTTTATTGGGCTTTTTAGCCTAAGTGGACCCTGTGGGGCTGTCACTTGGATGAGCTGAGCCTCGTTCGATCCTGATGGGCCAAGTTCGGCTGCTCTTAGGTGGGCTACAAAAATCCCCCTCTCCAGTAGGTGAAGGCGGAGGGTTAGTATGATGTGGTGGCGTGGAGGGAGCAGGAATATAATGGACGGCATCCACCCGCTAAAGATGTGATGTTTCCTTGACCGGAAGTGGAGAGGTGTGGGGAAATAAAATAGCAGAGGGCTGAATCGTGGAGGGAGATGTAGTAGGGTGACATGGGGAGGTATATGGATAAGTGGGAGCGGAATGCCGACTCGTGGAGGGATATGTGGTGGAGTACTGACTCGCGGTGGAGGGCGGAGGGAAAGTGTATGTGGAAGGCAAAGGTGGGGGAGACTCGTGGTCAAAGGAAACTAGGAGTTGTTCGCTAACAAAGCTGGCTCGACTGTAAACTGTAAAGCTGCTGCCAGCAAGTGATATCATTCGGGGTTAAGATGCATCTAAGCTCGGGCGTTGCATTAGAAATAACCATTTCGATCTACTCGCCCTCCGGAATATGCCCCGGGACTTGCGTGGCTAGGTGACGCCAGCGGTCGGCATATGTGGAGAATTCCTCGTCGGGCTTCATCTTCTCTTGGGCCAGATCCACCATAGAATATCTGGGCCCAACCTGGTCCTGGTACTGCTGAATAAATCTTGCTTGGATGGCTTGAAAATTCATCATCTGCTCTTGCGGTAACGTGAAGAACCAATCCTTGGCCGAGCCCTCTAAGATAGGCCAAACAAATAGGCCACCAAGCGTTGATCATGTTGTAACTGGGTCGACTCATATAGGAAATCCCTCAAATGGACGTAGGGGTTACCAATTCCACCATAGCGACGATCTACGGCGATCTGTGAACGTGGTGGGAGTTGAAGACCCTGGAATGCAAATGGGATATCCAAAGAAGTTTGAGGATTGATTCATCGTTGCAATTCATTAAGCTGGCGTTGGGCCTGAGCGAACATCTCCTCGGTAGGAAAAGTCTGAGAAGGATATGGGCAAGCCTGAGCAAGAGAGGATGAATTTAAACCAGGATAATGATGATGGGCCGGATAAGGGGATCCGGCCTGAGGTGAAGACAAGCCCATTCCGGGAATGGCGGAATGCATGGACCTGGAAGAATCATGAATGTGAGAGTGGGGACTGATCGGGCCAACAGTAGCACGGGCGGGATAAGAAGGCTCGTTTAAAGAATATGGCCCAATGGCGGAATAAGGAGATGGGCCCGCATGGGAAGAGGAATCCACGCGAGGATAAGAAGATGGAGAAGTATAGGAGTAAGGTACAGGGGAGAAATGCTCCATGGGGAGAATGGAGACTTTATACTGTGAACTTTAAAGAATTACAAGGAGGGAAATGACCCTAAGATAAATGCAACTAGATGGAGACACACAAAGATGAACTAGACCAAATGAGCCTAATCTGACAAAATGAGGTGAATGATGATACTGTAACACACAATGGAGGGAAGAGATGAGAAAAGAATCAACCAATTGACCACCCAATCAAACTACAAATGATGCGCAAATTTTTTTTTTTATAAGTTCCCTTTTAGGACCTTAGTGGATTAATTAAGATATGAATTCACTCAACCACAAGGTACCTAACTAGGGTGGGGGACGGAAAACCGGCAGACTCTAAGGGACTCTCTCTCTCATGAATGCAGACCCTAAACTGGGGGGTGGTATGGTACAACCTGTCCGACGTCCGTGTGGGAATCCACGGCTCACGGGGACCTACGGAGGTCCTCGGCAAGGTCCCCTAGTCGGCTCCAAGGAGTATGGAGATGAGAGGAAACCCTACCTCGGTAGGAATGCAACTAGATGTGAATGAAATGCATGGACCCTATGCGCACCGGAGTGCATGCAAAATTCTAACCTAGAAACTAGCAAGCAATGAACAAGCAAATGTAAGAGAAATAAAAACAAGTATGTAATCAGCAAAATAATAGCAGGGGAGATCAACAGCAGCACCAAATATATGTATGTATATAATGATATGACTCAATGATCAAACTGTAACATGGGGAGCGCTGTAGCAGCAAAAGGACGGTCCGATGGAGACCGCTCAGGGATCAAGGACGGCCTGTGAACGACCGTTCATACCAAGGAGTAATGACAAAGTAACAGGTGAATCAGAAAATGATAGAACGAAAGAGACAGAAATCAAGAGCGTACCAGGATGGGCGGTCTATTAACAGCCGCGTAAGCACTAGAACGGACCTTCAACAATCGCGTGACAGTAATCCAACCAACGGCATGAAGGCAGAGGCGTACCTGTGCCAGCAAGATGGACGGCCAAACACAGGCCGTATGGGTGATGAACGGGTGGTGAGAGCCCACTCACGATAGCAGGCTTGGAGAAGAACTGGCACTGTTCGCAAAGAAGAACGGTTGGTTTACGGCCGCACATGATTTGGACGGCTCCTAGAGAGCCGCGCTAGTTCTAGAGGCCAGAGAGCATGGGCAGCCAAGGTCAACCTGAAATCATTTCGGGAAAAAGAATAACAAAGCAAAAGAGAAGGTCAGCAAGTCACTAACACGATGGGCACTAGGTGTACCACCGTGATCGCCAAAAAATGGGGTGTTGATGTGTTTTTACTTACTTCTCATTCTCTACCCAGACTCCAAAGTCCTTCCTATCCCTTCTACTAAATCGATGTGAGAAATAAATGGAAAATAGAAGGGGGATAGAAGGGTGTAAACCTGTGATCGCCACCAAGGTGCCAAACGTGATGGACACGCCGTACCTTGGAAAGAGGGTAGGTACTCACCTTTAACCAGCACTGCAGGAGATAAGTGGCCCTTGAAGAACCGCCTTAAGGGTAGTGCGGCCGCTCGACAGACCGCTCGTCAGTGTTGGGGTGGAACGCTGGATGAAGAACGAGGGATTATGAAAGGTTCAGGATCGACAGCGGGAAGGAGATGAACGGTGTAACATTGGCCGCACTTCCCTTAGAACGGACAGTCTGGAACCGCCCAACGCCACCACGCCCTAAGATGCAAAGGTCCAACCTCCACCCTTTCCGGTCGGCCAGAAAGGATGGGTCTCGTGTTAGTGTGTTGCTGACCTGTGAAACAGAGTGTAGAACACAAAGAAAAACCCAAATTAGAACTATAGAATGTAGCAAATGCTCAAACGGAAGGAAATAAACATAACTAAATGAAGTGGGAGATGTCTGGGGGGTTTTAAACCCCTAGGGGAGTCAAAAACATAGGAGGGTGTGTGAATGTTAGTGCAAGTGAAGAAAAACGTGGAGAATGGGTGTGAAGAAACAAGAATGCAACTAGAGGAGACGGGACTATCAAATGCAAAAAAACTCAAAACAGAGATTACTCCCTAGACCGGGGGCCTGTAGGGACGTAGAAGGCCTCCCTCCCTGGTGCTAGGTCACTCAAAGATTCAGCAGGGCTTCGCCGTCGACCAAAAATCTCCCCCCCTTTCGAAGGTAGCCTCTAGGGTCTATTTATAGAGCCTAGGAAGCCAGCCCCGAAATTAGGGTTTTTATCCATTTTCAGGTCGAGATAATCAAAGGAAAGTCGTAGATAATCGGATTATCTCTCATCCAGAAGAAATGGCACTCAAAATGGTTAAGGATTCACGGAGAAATCATCGAAGAAAGTTAGGGAAAAAAATCACGGATAGAGAGAGAAAATCTGTTAATCTTCAGGAATCGAGACGATGAACGGTCTCACGATAGACCACCCAACGTGATGAGCGGCCACCTCCTAGGCCGTCCAACCCTGTCGGTGGAAATTCAATAACATAGAAAATATTATCCAACTATCCATCGAACTGACCGAAATCATCACCGTTTGACTCTGATAGATGAACGGCTAATCATAGACCGTACATCTAGAAGAGCGGCCAAGAAACAACCGCTCATCTCTGTCAGTGATAAATCAAAATAGGTTAGATAATTAGATAATTATCTAAAAACCAGTGACGTTAGGACTCTTGAGAGATAGACGGCTTAGGAGGGACCGCACAATGGTCTTATGTGGCTATGGCTGGGCCGTATATATGCTTGTCGGTGATAATTCAGAAAATCAGCTAAATATCCAATAAATATATGAACGGCCCAGTATCAACCGCACATATGGTTGAACGACTAGAGGTTGACCGCTCATGTACATGGGCGCTTGAAATTCATGAAAAAGTTCAATCAACCAAAACCAAGGCCCATTAAGCCCTGAATCAACTCGGACCTAGCCAGGGAGGGAGGCCACCCATAAAATTGGCCCAGAACGTGCCAGAAAATAGCCCAGCGAGTGGTGGACAACTCGAGACATCAACAAATGGGAGTAAGAGAAATGACTCAACTTATCGACAAAAAATGAGTGTCAACAACTATGAATGGAGATGCGTTGACTTTTGGTTGACCTGTGATGCATTAACTTATATGAATAGTTGTACCAGACTTTATGCAATGCTTATACAGAGACATCCTCATACATGCACAGACATGCCCGAATATGCACGAATACATACAGACAACCACATATGATCTATGATGCTCATGTGTAGCAGTTCATTCCATGTGACTCATATATGACAACAATACAAATGCTTATGACATCATACATATGAGTCATAGTGTTTGTCATCATCAAAACACACATCATAGGGAGATGATGAGCCAAGTCAGGACGAGGCTATGCCAGTTCTACATTTCAAAGTTCAGGATGTCATCTGTCGGATGCCGATCCGCGTCCTGGTCCCTGGCAGTTTTGGGGATGATGAGCATTTACTTCCAATGACGGTTGCCAAGAAGAGCTCTCGTGCACTAGTGCCGATTTCTTCTCAAGCAAGGCCAGTAGCAATCTCATTACTCACCGGAGATTCCGTGATTAATGTTGTTATTTCCCCTCACTCTGTTGCTATTCAGTTCACTGGCCGAGAGGGGTTCTTTACCCGCATGGTGCTAACTCATACGGCCGCCAAGAGTTTGATGAATTCCATGTTCAAGGGGCAATTGGCCGCATTCTCAGGATTTTTCAAGGACATTCTGCACTCTTTATGTGATATCCCTCACTTTATTGGTACGCTGGTCACGTCAATGCTACGCATTACCCTCCCTCAGCTTCATCCTTCTCTACTAGCAAGGGAGTTATGCTTCATGTCGGATTGCCGAGTGGAGTTGTCAAATCTCATGCTGCTAGTGCCAAGTGACAAAACTCCATGGTTTGCTGATGCTCATCCATCTAAGGAGTTCACTGTTCAAGAATGTCCACATATTGTTAGCATTGGATGTCTAGGGGCAATCGCCCCAGTGAGGCTGCATGTTCATGACCGGGCTAGGCCGTCTATCAGGTGAGCCCATTATTTAAGAAGATATTTCAAATCAAGAAGCCCAAGGATTTGAGCCCGTGTCAGGCGTCTCCATTACAAGCCAGTTTTCGCTAAGAAGAGGCAGCGACGCAAGTTCAAGAGCCGTCAATTATGCATCCAGGGGTCGTCCTCTTCCTCCCCTTCTTTTCATTCATCCTTCCTTCTACTCAGTTCCCACCCTTGGGTGGTGTACCTTCCTCCATCTGATCCTGTTTCCATCATTTTCTCCTCCCTTCCTAGGTCCGTGCGTCCCCATTCCTCTCATTTTTCTCCGGATCCTCCAGATTTTCCCTCCTCTCGCAATTCTAGGCCTCGGCCTATGTCTTTTCATCCTGATCTCAGGACATCTCCCAATTCTTCTCCTCTGGTATATCCGGATTCTACTTCTAATTCATCCCCGACCCTGTCGGGTGGTTATCATTCTCTTTCCCTGACTCTGTCGGGTGATTACCATTCTCTTTCCCTGACTCTATCGGGTGATTATTATTCTTCTTCTCTGACCCTATCGGATGACTCCAATTCTCTTTCTCCGACCATGTCAGATGATCACTCTTCCTTTTCTTTATCCTCGCAACAATCTCCCCATTGTCTTTCTATTCTTTCCTCTTCACCCTTTCGGGGTTCTTGCCCTTTTTCTTGCTATTTTCGAGGTTTTAGTCCGCCTTGATCTCAACTGATCTCTGTTTATTCTGTATCTGGTTCCATGTTATCAGGGTCTCTGTGCCTTAACGAGGGAGTTCTAGCCCTCGTCTCTCTTCCTTTTTATCCATCTTTGTCCAGTGTGGTGTCTGCCGCTCCTTCGTGTAGAGGAATCTTCAAGTCCTTGTTATCCTCTCCATTCTTTGTCATGTCAAGCAAGGAAAACAAAGCTCGTGCTGCTCAAAGCTTGATGATCAAGATCGCTTCAGGATGCTACTTCCACGCTATAGATTTGTAAGGTATCTTTTATTACGTAAGAATATGCTATCATTATTATTACTCTTATTGTTATTCCTGCGCATAGTTATAATGCTGGTTCCTCAACATGGTTGCGTGGCTTTTAGAAATTTGTTTAGTTGGTTCGGTTAAAATGAGTTTGCTTCTGCTGCATCCCTTAGGATGGTAATAGCTCTGCGATGGGAGTCTAGTTTTTTTCCCGATCGTTGAGGGTGACCTTTTGCATGGGTTTTTCACACACTTCACGGCACACCATAGCTGATTCCTCTAAGGCACACCGTTGCTGCTTTGGCCGTACCATGGGTATGCATGAAGTCTTTTCTTTTCTCTGCTCGGCCAAGTGCAGGGGCAAGAGATGGATGGATGAGACGACCAACCTAGGCGCTCCCTAATACGAGAGAGTTCTCAAATAGGGGCAGTCTTGACCCTCAAAAGTAAGCTTTTCATGCAATATATAGTCAATAAGAGCTGTCAAAAAATAAATCAATGATTTGATCAAATACAATTGAAGGCATGGCAAGAGTGGCAGTACAGTTCCCCGCGGGACATCATGAGCCCGGTCGCATGCGTGCCTAGTATGAATGGGTCTAAAAATCAAAGACACAAAGCGTCGGCGCAACAGACTATATCTTTGAGGGGTAGTGCCTTGGAAGGAAGTTGAGTCCCGATGTATCCCATCCTGTATAAAGCTTGTCTCTAATTTTTCTTCTGCTTCTCCCTCTTAGGCTGGGTTGTATCCCGGGTATGGCCTTAGTAGGGGCACCGTTCTTTAGAGGCGGTTGGTTGTGGTAAGCCATCCTCGCATGCAAGCCCTGCTTAAGGGAAGCCTTTAATGAGAGGGGTAGGAACAACGATCCCTTGCCAATAGTTTTAGCCCGTCTTTAGGTGATGTAGATTACTGTCAAAAAAAATATATTTTAAAAATCCAAAAAAATCATATATTGTCAAAATTCCAAAAGAATCAGATATGTTAAAAATCTAAGAAAATCAAATATTACTAAAATAAAAAAAAATTAAATATTTTAAAAATCCAAAAAAAATTATATATTGTCAAAATTCCAAGAAAATCAGATATGTCAAAAATCTAAGAAAATAAAATATTGCCAAAATAAAAAAATCAAATATTTTAAAAATTCAAAAAAATTAAATATGTCAAAATCCAAAAAATCAAATGTGTCAAAAATTCCAAAAAAAAAATATTGTCGAAAAACCAAAAAAATAAAATATTGTCAAAATCTAAAAAAACCATATATGTCAAAAATAAAAAAATAAAAAACAATCAAAAATCCAAAAGTATTTGTCTTTCTGCTCCTTTCTATCTATTTGTTTTAAGGACAGGTATGATTCGTTTGTTTAGTGTACAGGTTACAGGTACTCAAGCTTTCCTTGCTCCTTATCTTTTGTCTCTTGTCCATATCTTTGATATGTTCTGTTCTCTTCTTCAATCTTATCTCTTGATCTATTCCTAAGCTTATGTCCTTCTCGGCTTTTACCTCGCTTCATTTCATCATGTCTCCATGAGAGGGCATTGCCTTAAGATTATGAACCTGACAGTTCTACTTCATCTAATCTTGGACTTTGATTGAAGAGCACATTTGTCATGTCTGTTGTCCCGCCGTGTCCTTGTCACATGTATTCTTTTGTCCCTCCGTGTCTGTTATGTTTTTGTCTCAATATGTTTTCGTCCCACTTTGTCGCCATGCCATGTGGTGTTGTTGTCATCCCATATATGTGTTGTCCGTCTCCTTTGTCCCCCGTGGTTTGTCATCCCACGTGTCTTTGTGCCACCATGGTCTTGTCCCACCGCGTGTGCTGTCCCACCGCGTTGTGGTATTGTCTTGTCCCACAGTGTCCTACTCACGCCTATTGTTTGTTCTTGTGATGTTTTGCCTCATTCATCTTTGTTATGCTATGTTTCGTTCATCTCCATTGTTATGTTATGTTATGTTTATCTTCATTATGTTATGTTTGTGCTTATTTTGTAGTTTGTGTCTTATATGAAAACCCATAAAAATCTAAAAAATAAAAATAAAAAAATGCCGTTTCGCTTGGCAGGTAAGTCAGGATTGGCTCTCTATCCCTGCTCATTATTACATTACTATATAGTTATCTACATTATTATAGCCTCTCATGGACCGGATGGTTGCCCGTGTGTTCTGGGATCTGATGTTCCCCTATAATAAAAATGATGATGATCTAAGAGCATACGGTTAATTGTTGGATAAGCCGTTAGTTTGAGTCGGGTGGGGGACGATAGACTCTATCTCGCACGCCGTGGTTGCAAGAATATTCTTGACCCCATCTTGGCTCAGTCTAGCAATAGTATCATTGAGTACTTTTTAGTTTATTCTTTCTTTACATTCGTTTTGATGATTTCTTTATTTTAGCCTAGCATGCATCATGTCATTTTGAGCATTCACGTCTCGTGATTCTTTCAAGGTTGTTCCTCAGCAATGTTTAATTACACTTCAGTTCTCTTGGATAAGAGATCCTCATTCCACTCCGAATTTGAACGTCTTCTCTAATCTGCCCGCTCGATCTGGTTGGCTAGGGTGATTCCTATCTGGATTTTATCTCAGTCTTATTCTCCTTTTCCAGCTTTTCAGCTGTGTTCCTTCCGATCCCCTCATTGTCCGTGGATTATGTCCTTGATGAGGTTGGTTGTGTTTTCTTTCCATCATGTTAGTTTAGTTCTCCGGGCATGTCTCATCCTTGTCAGTCATTCCTTGTGGCTAGTTCGGCACTTTCGGGAGAATTCATGTCGCTTGTTGGTTGTGACAGGTGTTTTTTGCCTTCATGCCCGCTTTTCAGTTCTCTCCACTTCATCTCCTTTTCACATCACCGTCACTTTCGCTCCATCTCCATTCCATTTCATCTCCGCGCCGCTTTCGCTCATTTCCTTACAAAGCGAACATCAAGGAGGGACATCTGTTGACACCCATTTTTAGCCCACAAGTCGAGTCATTTCTCTTATTCATCATTTTGATATCCCCGATTAACCATTATTTTGGAGCCTTCCTTGGATAGATTTCGAGCCCACTTCATTGTTCCCTAGCCTTTGGACTTCGGAGATCATGATTTCTTAGAGCCCTGGTGCTTATTTTATCAATTTTCGACCTTCCAAGTCGACTTGCAGCCCATTTAGGTCGACATCCATCAAGCATTCGGCCCCTTTCGCTACGTAGTCCTGAACGCGGCCCTTTTTCATCCCCTTCTGTTCCTCTATTCATTAGGTGCCCTTCACAAAAGTTGTTCAGTTTTTAAATCCTCTTCTTCTACGCCATTAGCTAGTTCTCCACCGATTTCAAGTTATTTGCATTTTTCAGGCGCGCTACGCTGTTCACCCGCGAACCCAGTGTTTGTCTCTGTTCTCCCCCTATTTTCTCCCTCTTCTGCTCGTCTTCGCATCTTGCTCCCTTCATGAAAGTTGTTCAATTTTTTGTTATCTACAATTTCTTCTTCTATGAATTTCACTAGTTCTGCACCGTTTTTGAGATATTCTCCAATTTTTAAAATTGAACGCATTCTACCAAAAAAATGTTCTTCCATCCGCCTAGCGGTCCTGGGAAGACCGCTATGTGATGGTGGCGGTATTCCAAAGACCGCTACCCCCCAAACATTGCCCATTTTGCCCCGTTTCACCTCCTAAAGTCTTACGGTCCTCCCTAGACCGTTTGGTGGTACCCTAGCGGTCCTCCCATGACCGTTTGACTCCCTAGTGGTCCTGCGATAGACCGTTTGCCAGATAGAAAGTCCAAAACTTTCTGAACTCCGATATCTTCGCCTGTGGACTCCTTGGAGGCCTTGTTTGATCCACTCTCTCTGAGATAATCCTCTTTGATCGATTCTAATCCCTCTTGGGGGCTTTATCCCACTATTATCTCCATATTTCATCAATCTAGGACTCCTATTTCAAAGAATTATCTCCTAAATCTGAGGGAGAACTTTTTGGATTCCTACAACTCTATTTAAACCTGCCCAGTTCGCAATGTGCAACAGGGGCTCTTTCTCAGTTCGGGGCAAAGCCATGCTGCACCGTCTACTCACATCTTCGACCCTAGCCTGAAGAGGGAAGTATTGTCTTTGATTTCCACGCTCAAGGGCTGTCTAACTCTCTTTCTACTCTTAGTTATTATCCTCCCAATTTCACAAATCATCACAAATCTCTATTTTCTGCACTTTTCTGCACTTTTCTCCATATTGCATGCACGTATCCCACAATTGTGCTGCGTGACTTTTCTCTCTCTTTGTCTTATTCTCATCACTATACACACACCTATCTTTTGCAACCTTCCACAAGGGTTAAAAATCTCCCCCCGGTGCGTTCTCCCTCAATTTCTAACCCTATTTTACCACTGCGGGATTGATGCTACACTTGCATGGATCTAAAAGGTTTTTCTCTTGTGGTTTGATCTTTGTTTTACAGGAGAGCATGAATAGAACGTGAGACCCTCTTCCTCTAGTCGGCTGGAAGGAGAGGAGGTGTAATCCACATCATTCCCCGCATCCCCATATCAAGCGCGATCAAGTCTTCATCTTTCCAAGGTACACGATATTGTTGCACTCTTTTCTCCACATCCTTTGGCGTTGTTAACCCTTGGTGGCGATCACAGTCAGTTCTTCTATCTATTTATCACCCCCTTTGATCATACTTTCATGCTCTTTCATGCCTATATGATATTTGCATAGTTTGGGGGGCCAGGAAAGAACAAAACATCAACACTGGGTGGGGGCTTCGGATGTGTGCTGACAAGTATGACCCTAGCTAGTCCTCGTTTTGTGGTTACAGGTGTACGATGTCTCAGTTTTTGCTTGGGGAGAGTAGCGAGACACTTTAGGCTGTGGTATAAGTTGTCGGAGGATGCATCTGGCCTTGTTGCCAGTGGGCAGTTCTTCGGTCATGCCAGATGAGTTTCTTCTTGGTTCTTCGGGTGATTTCTATGTGCTTTTCCTGACGTTCAGGTCGAGGGTTCCACTCATAGCCAGAGTCTAGCTCATGACAGTGAGATCGTGACCTTACCCCTGGACAGTGTGGTCTAGGCTATGACCTTCGTCAGCGAGGATGGGCCTACACGACAGAGGTGTCGTGGTTCCTTTCCCAGTAGCATAGCCATTGTTTCACTATTGGTTTGCTAATTCCGACTGTGAGATTGGGGTTTGCTTTTCGTTGCCGGTAGGAGTATGATGCGGGACGGACAGCGAACCTGGGACTCTAGCTCGTGGACGTCGCTATGCTAGGGAAACGCGGGATCTGCATGGTTGAGAAATCAGCAATGAGTTGGGTAGTCGACTTTTCCGCGTATACTCAGATTGAGTCATAGGACGGGCCACACTAACTCTCTCGTGGCGGTGATTGAAATAATATAACGAGCTAGTTACCTATCACTCTAGCAGCGGCATAAGAGTACATATACAAATTGATCAAATGCGATAAAGAGGGAGGCGAGTTTACCTCCACGCTCCGGGCGTGGGGAAGATGACCCCAGCCGAAGCTCGTACTCCTGGTGTACAAATATTAACAATAATTATAGAAATGATTTTAAGGCCCACTCCACGCAGGGAGGCAAAGGGCTACAATGTGGGACCCGGGAGTAGCGAACTCGGGTTGACAGGCAGCTATTTGGACTGTTCTCGGGCTGGAGATGGGCTGCTGATCGGCACAGTTCTGCGGGGCCTGTGGGACAGGAGGTGGGTCCAGTTACTGGGACAGCGGTACCCAGGCGTCTCCATACTGCTGCGGCATGTTGGGGTGCTGCTGGGGGATTGCTGATCGATCCCCGAGAGCGGCGAAGATCGAAGGTGTGTCGGCATATTTTCTGAGGAATTAATTCCCGGACTGCTTCTGCTGGTTGGACTCAGATCTGATCTGCGTGCCTTCACGAAAATAATTCTTGCGCCCAGATCCGATGTCGGATCGATGAAAAGTTGGTACCGATGGATAGAGGACTCAGAGGGCTACAACATATAATTATTTGAGATCCATGAAGTGAATGGATTGAAAATGAAAATGACTGTTCCTCAAAGCTTTCTGCTGGCTCGGACTTACAGACACACAGGATAGACTTAGATCTGCCTGAAAATGAATTTTGACCGATAGGAAAATAATAGATCTAGACTCCAAAAAAATTATGAGTGAAAGGGGGGTATGTAGGGATCACGCAAGAATGTTTGGTGATTTTTTAGAGATGACTAAGAGGACGAGAAAAATATAAGAACATACTGCTATCCTGCAGATCTGCTGACTGGCAGACTGTTAGGGGTGAATTAAAAATATCAGGCAAAATATCAAACGGGATCTGAATGGGATAAAATCTATATTTCTGGAAAGCTAACAGAAAGAGGAACAAGCTCACAAAATCTCAGCTTGATCAGAGTTGGGAGCTGGGAGAACTGGCCTCTTCTTTAGCTTGCTGTTCTGGAACTCGGAGTTCAGGACAGCAGGGGGATGGCGGCTTGTGGCGGCTTGCTGGCGGCTCCGATGGCGGCACGAACGGCGGTGGTGGAGCTTCACACTCTAGAGGGGAGATAGAAATTATATTCACTCTAATATTGAGGGCTTCACACTCTAGATCAAGAGGAAGACGATGAAGAACAAGCAAGAACAAGAACAAGGGGGAGAGAGGGGGGTGCGCCCAAGGCTGATTTTCACACAAATTCTTGTATTTTTTCTCATTAAAAGTGATCAAAATACAATAAGAGACCTTAAATACTAAACCCTAGACCTAGGACAAACGACCACTAATGCCCTTGGTCAAAGGGGCATAAAAGGAAAGGAGGAAATAAAAAAGATTAAACAATTCCTACATGGGACAAAGAAGGGGGTGCCCCTTTGAAAAATGTGGTAGAAAATATTGAATTTTCTTCATTTTGTCCCCCCTTGGTCCAAGTCCAAACTTGGACTTTGAACCAGCCCCACATGGGCCCTAGGACCTAGGTGGACCAATGGGAAAGAGGGTGGGGGACCCTGCTGGACCCACTGGCATATTACATAGAAACCCAAAGACTTTAAAGACTAACCCTTTGGCTTATAATGCCTTACAATTGCAAACCCAATTAGCCAAGGGTATAAATATAAACAAAAGGACACAAATACAAAAAATAAAATGTACGTGCTCGGAGTTGATTACCATCAATTCTCCCCGGGTGGGAAGAACTCGACCCCATCGAGTAAGGGGTGCAGCTACTCGTGTGGCTCCTACGGATCTGTCACCATACTAGGTAACGCGGAGTACGCTACACTCCAAATAATCGTCACCTGCTCATCCCGTATATATTCGATATGCACATGCTGCTGTGGGAATGAGGCTAGAGGTGGACACTCCGGGGTGGGGTCACTCTCAAAGGAAGGCAGCTCAATGACTCACTAGGAATCACCGCGGAGTCCCTATATATGACTAGATCCAAGATATTGAGGTAGAGCCGATCCTAAATTCCGACAAGTCTACAACGTACGCATGAGATCCGACTTGCCTCACACTCGAAAGTGACTGACACCACGAGCTTACAATAGACCCACTTGACTCAACGTATGCAGACTCCCAACAGACTGGACGACAATCAAAAAGAAAACTTACACATGACCCTAGACTTACTAAGGAAGACTCGGTACGAATGTCGGACACCATCTGAATACACTAGGTGTAAAGATAGACTTACCCACAACTTGATGCCATGAGTCTCAACCCTCGTCAACCATCTCCGGTTTGAGAAGACTCGGCCGCGGGTACGGAAGTGTAAGAGGATCAGGAGGCGGGTGATGGGAAGGTAACCCGGACGTTTGGTGTAGAGCATGGAAAATGGGAAGTCCGGGCATTGTCTCTCGTACGCATGGCAAAAATCAGACCATACCACGTCAACATAGGGTGTCGACAATGGTATGGTAATCACTAGCGGCTACTCTACCGTAGGAGAGACGGACAAAAGAGGGACGGATGACTGCTGCTCGGGAGTAACTAGCAAAAGAGAGGTGGCTGGCTGGTCAGGGCCGTCAAGGGAAGCTGGCATGGGTGACAACATGGGGTCATCTGGTGGGGCTAGGGTGTCCGTCAGACCCCTGCCCTCTATGTGCTCTATTGGATTGCTTTCTAACCCTTCAACCTCAGTGAGGTACTCCTCGGCCAACTCTTGTTCAGCCTCATAACTCACTAGAATAAGCTCGGGTGGGGCAACCTCCGAATGTGTGTCCTCTATGATGGTGAGAGGACCAGGGGACTCCGGAGATGGCGTCGGGTTGGGACTACCAACGACAACCTCCTTTGGTTCGAGCATGACTTTGTCCTGTCTCGGAGGTGGGGGACTCGGTGGCCCAATATGTGAACACATTCTATCCAACCTATCCAACTTTTCCATGAGTTCGGAACATGTCGGCCATAGATGGCTCATCGGGACGATGGACTTGGGGTTCTGCCATGGGGCTGGCGGGTAGTTGGACATGCAAATGACAAGGGGTTGGTATGCACCGACCAAGGCAAAGTGATGAACCTAGATGTAACCAATATCCAGCACATGGCGGAGGTATGATCCAAAGACTGAACTCACACAAGTGTCCTACCTTCCCAATAGGCGTAACCTATCATTCCAGGAACACCTTTTGATATACCGGATATAGGGTGCAATGCGACACCTTGGACAGACTTAGACCGTGCTTTGGTGACTACTCTAGACTCAACTTAGCTCTGATACCAATTTGAGGCGGGATGGGATGCGATTCGATGCCAATTGATATACAATCCTTGGACTCTAGGCA
The DNA here is from genome assembly GCA_022559845.1 of Amorphophallus konjac. Classification (NCBI taxonomy): domain Eukaryota; kingdom Viridiplantae; phylum Streptophyta; class Magnoliopsida; order Alismatales; family Araceae; genus Amorphophallus; species Amorphophallus konjac. Next base: position 161,154,145 of record CM040121.1, read on the forward strand.
AACTCACGATCGCCCCTAATGAGGGAAGCGTATGGACGTGCGTGATTGAGAAACATGCAAAGAGGTAGGGTGGTCAACTCACACTTTCGTGCCCGGATCTGGTCACGGGACGGTCTCGCTCTCACTCTCTCGCAGCGGTGATTGAAATAATATAACGAGTTACTTACCTATCACTCTAGCAATGGCATAAGAGTACATATACGAATTGAGCAAATACGATAAAGGGGGAGGTGAGTTTACCTCCACGCTCCGGGCGTGGGGAAGACGTCCCCGGCCGAAGCTCGTACTCCCGGTGTACAAATACTAACAATAATTACAAGAATGATTTTGAGGCCCACTCCACGCAAGGAGGTAAAGGGCTACAATGTGGGACCAGGGAGTAGCGAACTCGGGTTGACGGGCAGCAATTTGGACGGTTCTCGGGCCGGAGACGGGCTGCTGATCGGCACGGTTCTGCAGGGCCCGCGGGACAGAAGGTGGGTCCCATTGTAGGGACAACAATACCCGGGCATCTCCTTGCTGCTGCAGCCTGCTAGGGTGCTGCTGGGGGATTACTGATTGATCCCCGGGAGCGGCGGAGACCGAAGGTGTGCCGGCGTATTTTCTGAGGAATTAATTCCCGGACTGCTTCTGCTGGCTGGACTCGGATCTGATCTACGCGCCTTTGCGAAAAGAATTCTTGTGCCTAGATCCGGTGTCGGATCGATGCAAAGTTGGTACCGATGGATAGAGGACGTAGAGGGCTACAACATGTAATTATTTCAGATCCATCAAGTGAATGGATTGAAAATGAAAATGACTGTTCCTCAAAGGTTTTTGCTGGCTCGGACTTACAGACACATAGGACAGACTGAGGTCTGCTTGAAAATGAATTTTTACCGACAGGAAAACAATAGATCTAGACTCCAGAAAAATTATTTATGTGGGGATCACGCAGGAATTTTTGGGGATTTTTTAGAGATGACTAAGAGGACGAGAAAAATATAAGAACAGACTGCTATCCTACAGATCTGCTGACTGGCAGACTGTCAGGGGTGGATTAAAAATATTGGAAAAAATATCAAACATGATCTGAATAGGGAAAAATCTATATTGCTGGAAAGATAACAGAAATAGGAACAATCTCTCAAAAGCTCAGCTTGATCAGAGCTGGGAGAACTGACCTCTTCTTTAGCTTGCTATTCTGGAACTCGGAGTTCAAGACATCAGGGGGGATGGCTGCTTGCTGGCGGCTCCGATGGCGACACGAACGGCGGTGGTGGAGCTTCACACTCCAGAGGGAAGATAGAAATTGGATTCACTCCAATATTGAGGACTTCACACCCTGGATCAAGAGGAAGAAGATGAAGAACAAGCAGGAACAAGAACAAGGAGGAGAGAGGGGGGGTGCGCCCAAGGCTGATTTTCACACAAATTCATGAATTTTTTCTCATTAAAAGTGATCAAAATACAATAAGAGACCTTAAATACTAAACCCTAGACCTAGGAAAAATGACCACTAATGCCCTTGGTCAAAGGGGCATTAAAGGAAAGGAGGAAATAAAAAAGATTAAAGAATTCCCACATGGGACAAAGAAGGGGGCGCCCCTTTGAAAAATGTGGTAGAAAATATTGATTTTTTTTCATTTTGTCCCCCCTTGGTCCAAGTCCAAACTTGGACTTTGAACCAGCCCCACATGGGCCCTAGGACCTAGGTGGACCAATGGAAAAGATGGTGGGGGACCCTGCTGGACCCACTGGCATATTACATAGAAACCCAAGGACTTTAAAGACTAACCCTTTGGCTTATAATGCCTTACAATTGTAAACTTAATTTGCCAAGTGTATAAATACAAACAAAAGGATACAAATACAAAAAATAAAATGTACGTGCTCGGAGTTGATTCCCATCAGAGTAGCTTAGAGCGTTGAGGTTCCATCGGCTGCCATTTTTACTATTCATGTTACAGCTGTTACTCCCGTCGTTATTGTTGTTTTTGCAACTCCTGTTACTATTGTTATTGTTATTTCCATTATCGCTGCTGTTTTCCGCCATTGTTTCATGGTGGGGATCCGCAGGACCCCTACTGAGCAAATGAGATAAGGCTCACCCCTTTCTTTTCAGGTGTTGTGATTCCGCCTCGAGGTTCGGAGGTGCAGCACGGAGGTTCATACTTGCCAGCATGTCAGAGCTGGGGGCGTACCCGACGATAGAGTGCATTTCCTTCCTTGTAGACTGTACTTTATGGATTGAACTCTGTAGTTAGTTATTAGCTAAAAATAGAATTTATTTCTTATTATTTAAACAGTTAATTATGTAGTTATTTCCTACATTATTTTAAATTTTAATGTATCACCACACACCAATTAACCCTTCCGAGCCTTCCAGCTCATGGGTGGTGGGCCAAGATTCCAATGGTATCGGTAATTCTCGATATCTAGATCTTGGGTTGTTACACATAAAACCCCTAACAAACAAAAAAATGCCCCTTGTAGTCCAAGGGGTAATTAATGGGTTTGATGACTCAAAACATAGGAAAATGACACTGATAAAAGTAAAAAATACATGGAAAAGAACTTAAAAAAATGGTGAATGCCTCCATGGGACCAGTTTCTCAGCTCCATAGTTTATTGGCGTCATATCTGACCCTAGCCAGAGCGAGGGTCGGGTGATGTCTTAAGAAGTTTGAAATCTAAAAAAAAAAGATTTGAATTCCTACTATGTGACACGACCTAGGGGAGTAGCGGGGATGACACAGGGACCCTCAGACGTACCGTTGCAAGCACACTAGTAAGGGAACAGACTTAATTTTGGCAGACTAGCTGACACGACACGTCCCACTTCTCGGGGTGACTCGAGGATGTAACCTTGAGTCCGAGGACCAGACCCTTGCAGGTTGGGGATAATGGCAGGGCTGAGATGGAACCCACCCTTAGATTTTGAAGCTTCCGTGTGAACGGGGCAGACCACACACCTTGGAAGGCGCAGGTAACACTCACACTCTCTCCCGCGATGGCCACACAACGTAGCTGGTTAGCCAGGGCCGGCCGCTCTCTTCCTCACCAGTGGAGCTCAAAAATGATATTAAATCATAGGAATGCCCAAGAAGAGGGGGACACCTAGTCGGCTTGAAGAAGTCGACTTCGATCGAAGATGAGGGTGAGCGGGGAGACGTGGGGAACCCCGCACGCCATGCCGGTGACGTTTGGGGCGACCTGTTTATTACAAAAATACTCCTCACGTAGGAGGGATGACTCCGGTGTGGGGCGGAGGAGACGTTACAACCAAAATGTACCTCCATACAGGGAAGGGCGATCAGCTACCCAGTCGGGAACGGGAATGAAGACGAAGTGCGCTGTCTGCCTGCTCTATTTTCTGCAGGACAGCAAGTCGTTGCAGGAGACTCCTACGGCTCCTCCGGATGCTGTTGAAGGTGATAGGATGCAAGGCCTGGATACAGAGGGGGGGTGAATGTATCCTGCTCTAAATACCGCCCAATTAAAACTCTAATGCTCAAGTATGCGGAATTAAAAGTAGTTGATGAAATGTGCTGAAAATACTTAGAAGCAACTCAGCAAGACAAAACAACTCTATAAGCCCTCACACGCTCCTAAGCAAACATATAAATATCGAAGCAGAGAAAATAACAATAAGGAAAAACAAACCACAAGAGAACACCAAGATTTTTTAGGTGGTTCGGTCCAAAGACCTACGTCCACCCCTCACTCCAAACCGGAGTGAGGCTTCCAGTAGCTAGGCTAGAAACTGCAGACTCAGTCTGCAACAAATTGCTGCCACACAGCTTGACCAGGGGAACAACCTCCCCTCTTCCTCCCAACCGGAGGGACACCCCAAGTGACTCCCAGCCACTTGGAAACCAGAGACGCAAGTCTCTCTTCCTCCAGACCAGGAGGGAACACCTAATCTTGCAACCACAAGACCAGAACCGGAGGACCAATCCTCCCTTCCTCCAAACAGGAGGGAAACCTAGAGACCTAAGTCTCTCTTCCTCTGAAACCTAGAGGGAAGCACAGGTGACACCAAGCCACCTGCAAACTAGAGGTCTCTGACCTCTCTTCCTCCCAACCGGAGGGAAACCGACCTCACACAAGAGAATCGGAAGAACAACTGGTGAATGGTTAAAAAGAAAAACAAAACCGCAACAACAGAAGGCTGGAAAAATAAAATGCACAAAAGCTCTCGCAGGAGCTAGCTGGCCTGGATTTGATCCACGGTCCAACAGGAACTGATCTTCAGTTGAAGCTTCCTTTGCTCTAGCTCTCTCTTCTTCTCACTCTTCTTTTTCTTCTCTTTCGCAGGCTCTCTCTCTGTCTCTTCTTTCTTCTTTCTTCTTCTTCTGCTCACTGCCTTTCTGCAACTCTATCTCGATCACTCTCTTCTCCTTTATTATCTGATCTTCCTTTCTTATCTTCTCTTTTCATACGTCTTTAGATGGAGGCGGCTTTGTATTTATAGCTGCAGCATTTAGGGCGTTATCCTCGGATCACGTGCCAGGTGCCAACCTCGAAACACGTGCACTTCAAGGCTTTACGAACAGTACCTGTCACACAGACATAAGAAGAAATCAGTTGGATGTATATACATGGTTCAGGCTGTTAACAAAGTGTGTACAGGCAAGATGCAGCTTGAGTGTATAGACTTGAAGGTTAACAATCGAGTGTATAGACTTGAAGGTGATATCGAGTGTATAGGGTTGAAGGTCTAACAATCGAGTGTATAAACTTGAGTTTAACAGAGTGTGCAAACTTCGTGTGAAGGATATGCACATGTGCTGAAGTGTGTACAGTCTTCACAGAAGGATGTTCAGACTTTAACTTCTGAAGAGTATATACTCTGCTGAAGATCGTTCAATTGATGAACAAGCCACAGGCTGTATAGACTTCATACAAGACACAAGCTGTATAGGCTTCGATGCAAAGGCTTAACAACGAGTGTGTAGACTTGAATGCTTGGAAGGATGTATACACTTCATCTTTGAAGGTGATGCACATATGCTGAAGTGTGTATAGACTTGCTGATCAAAGGAACAGAATGTATAGACTTGGTTGAAGATAATGCAATGAATGGACTTTGATGAACATATGCATTGTATGGACTTAACGACCCAACCGATGTATAGACTTAGAAACAGCAATGAAGCAAGTGTGTACAATGTGAGAGAGTGTATAGACTTAGCGAACTTGAGACACTGTTCAAACTATGATGCATAAGCAATGCATAGACTTCGTGATGCCAACAGACAATGACTGTGCAGACTTGTTTTGAACAATGCACGCTGTATAGACTTGTAATGCAAAGGCTGATGTATAGACTTGGTAGTCTGGGGGCGTCGACGCATCAAAGACAGGGGTCGACGCATGATGCATGGATGTATGGACTTGAAGATTCGAAGCCCCACAATGTTTAGACTTTAAGATGCATACGCCAAGGCTGTACATACTTGAAGAGATGATGCACTGTAGGCTGTACAGACTTACAGCTTGAGACGCTTACAGAGACAGACCACTGTATAGACTTCAAGTCCAAGTGAGATAGTGGTTGTACAGACTTGGGTTGTACAAACTTGGAAGGCTTGACGCAGCGATGTACAGACATTGTGATGTATAGACTTAGGCAAGAGACTGGCTGTACAGACTTCAACACAGCTCCGATGTACAGGCTTTGACAAAGTAGTGTTGTACAGACTTGATGAAGCTTCAGGTGAATGAATGTATAGACTTCCCAAAATGAATGTACAGACTTCAGAAGATGAAGACTCTGTATAGACTTGAGTGCCTGAGACAGTGCTCTGTACAGACTCGTCACCGACCTATGTATAGACTTGAAGAAGCTGAGTGAACATTGCGTAGGCTTTGAACTCTGTACAGACTTGAAGACCCTGAGCCAATGTATAGACTTTGCCTTAGAAACGAATGTATAGACTTGAAGCAGAAGTCAGGAAAGCGTTGTGTAGACTTGTCCAGAACGTAGGGAAAGGTATGAATGTATAGACTTGGCCAGAACGTAGGGAAAGCCGCCAATGTTCAGACTTGATCATCCAGCAGTGTATAGACTTTGTTTCGAGCAACGTAGGTAAAAGAGACAATGTATGGACTTTGCACAGGAGTGCCTGAAGTGATGTACAGACTTGGAGTGCCAAAGCCATTGTATAGACTTGGCGTGCCGAAGCCATTGTATAGACTTGGTGAATGGCTTGAAACATAAGGACGCTGCTCGCTGTACAGACTTGAGGTTTCAACAGAATGATGTACAGACTTGGAGAATGGCTTGAGACACAGAAACGCTGCTCGCTGTACAGACTTGATCAAGGCAGCTGAACAATGTACACACTTCCAATGTATAGACTTCTCATGAACAGTCCGATGTGCATACTTCCCTTCGATGCATCTACAGTGCAATGTATTGACTTTGAAGAATATGTACATGGCGCTGTACAGACTTTGAGTGAAGAGCCCAATGTACAGACTTGGATGCCCAAAGGTAATGTATAGACTCTGAAGAAATGAGGCGATGTATAGACTTTGAGGTTCAACTGTGGATGTATAGACTTGGAAGGCTTTGAAGGCGATGTACAGACTCTACCAATGTGCAGACTTTGCCTAAATGCAGTGTGTAGACATGGAGATATGATGCATGAACAAAATGGCGTTGTATAGACTTGCAGATATGGGGGGTCGACCCATCAGGAAAGGGGGGTCGACCCACTACTGTCCAGAGAATGCTAAAAGGGTATAGCAGCATCTAACATCAAACAATCCAGATTAAATGCAATTATGAAATGCATCAACAACTATGAAATGCACCAATGCACATACCACACAGCCTCAGCCTGTTCGTTGGTTATGTCATTCAGATAAGATGTTCAATGAAACATGCATATGCAACACAATGCAACACAAACAGATTTATATGCAGATTCAAACAGATGATGACTTATAGTGTTTGCTATCATCAAAATCACAGGGACACAACAGAAGGCGGAGTCGGTGCCGAATCATCCTCAGTTGAGCCCTTTACGTACTGTAGAGAGAACAGGTCCATTTGATGACATATAATTATGGGCATGGTTATGGTCGTTTGGAGACTGAGTAGTCAGGATGACCCTGTAGGACCCAGCATGTTGTGCCTCTTGTGCTTTGTTGATGATGTGGAGTTTTAATGATAGCAACATGAATGAGTCACCATATTGAATGATTGTTTATAATTGATATACAGCATTGAATGCATGAGTTTGCATGAGTATTGCATGATGCGTTGACGCATGGGATCATTGCGTCAACTCACTGGTCTGTCGCAGAGCTGGTCTATAAAATGTGTCAACTGGTGCGTCGACGCAGTGGACTCAATGCGTTGACGCATTGGAATCATTTTGAAAGAGCTCTTGCTTTAATTCATACATTGGTCTAGTATCTGAGTCTGTACATCGTCTTGTGCCTTCAACGTTCAAAGCCTCAAGTCTGTACAGCGTTAAGTTCTCTTTGGAAAGTCTGTACAGCGTGAAGTCTACACATTGGCACTATAGCTCGCTTGTGTAAGTCTGTACATTGACTTCGTATCTGCAAGTCTGTACACTGGACTTCATTTCACCAACTCTATACAATGGTCTTCACACTTCAAGTCTGTACATCATCCGCCAAGCTTTCAAAGTCTGTACAGCCAAAGTCTGCACATCCTGTTCAGTTAAGTCTGTATATTGCATCATAGTGTTATGCAGTGTCTGGGTGAAGTCTATACAGATTGTTCATGCATTCAAGTTCAAGTATATGCATCAGTCCGTCTCTGTTAGCGTCTCATGAACGTCTATACAACGCATCAGCATTTAGAAGTCTGTACATTGGCCTTTGCATTAAGTTTCAAGTCTGTACAGCCTATCTTCAAGTGTTTGGCCAACTCTATACATCCGTGTTGCCCTTTCATTGTTGAGGCAGAGTCTGTACATTGGCTTAGACTTCCCAAGTATGTACAATGCTTCCTCATTGAAAGTCTATACATCGTGGCCTTAAACTTTCAAGTATGTACAATGCTGCTTTGTCAAAGCCTGTACATCGCAGCTATGTTGAAGTCTGTACAGCCAGTTTCTTGATCAAGTCTGTACTAGCTCATGTCTGCACATTGGTCTTCATCTCTTGAAGTCTAGTCATTGGAAAGTATATACACTGAGCTCACAAGAAGACGTCCAAGTCTATACACTCTCTCAGTGTACATACTTGCCCATTTGCTGTTTCAGAGTATATACACTCAGTGTTATAAGATTTAAATAACCACTTGTTCTATCATATGATTATAAGATTTTTTGTGTGTGCAGGGTTAACGCAGAATGACCACAGCGTCCATGCAGCAAGTATACTAGTAGAAGTATTAGCTGCTGAAACACCACTGCGTCAACGCTATGGGCTAGCAGCATCGAAGCAACAGTTCAAGAAAGGGGTGATTTGTCTCTGGCTGTCTTCAATGCGTCAACGCAGCAGTGGAGCAGCGTCGACGCAACTGTCAATAGGGCTAGGCTGGTTGCTCACTGGAATGCATCAATGCGTCAACGCCATGGGTTGGAAGCGTCAACGCAGCAGACTTGAGTTCTGATGGTAGAATATCTTTGAAGGCTGCGTCAACTCTGTGGAGCAAGTGGGTTGACGCCACCTGACTCCAGTTGCTGAGTGTACTAATGAGGGGGCACGTGATCCGATGGGAAAAAGGGGCAGGATGCTGACACGTGTTAGATAAGTGGTGCTACCCTGCCAAGTGGACCAATCAGTGGTCACTAGGGCATTTTCTACTCAACCTTCGGAGGCTCTGTTTCTGATATAAAAGCACCCCATCATCCTCTCGAAAAGAGTTAACTCTCCACAGAAGAAGAGAAAGCTCTCCAGTGAAGAAATCTGAGAGTGTGAGAAAAAGAAGAAAAAGAGAGAGAAGAGAAGAGCAGAGAGTGAGAGATTAGAGATTAGGAGAGCAGAAGAGAAAGAAAGAGAGATAGAGAGTGAGCGAGAGAGCTCGAGCAGAAGAAGAAAAATAAAAGAGAAAGAGAGAAAAGGAGAGCAGAGATCGAGAGAAGAAGAGAAGTGCAGCAGAGAAGAAAGAGAAAGAGAGAGAGAGTGAAGAAAGAGAGTGAGATCGAGGGAGATCTGGTCTTGATGGATCGTGGATCAAATCCAGGCCATCCAGCTCCTTGTGAGCCATATTGTGCTTTACGCATACAGCTTTCCGATTGCTGTTCATCCTTTCTTTTATTTCCATTTTTACACTTTCCTTCAAGCTGTTAGTCAGCGGATTGCAGGGGTGCTGCCTCTGGACAGCTAAGCTGTATAGCCCAGCGGTTTGCAGTGGAGGACTCCACTGGACAGCAAGCTGTGTTGCTCAGCGGGGCAAGGAGGATTCCTCGGACGGCAAGTTGTGTTGCCCAGCGGTTGTTGGCAAGCTGTGTTGCCCAGCTGTTAGTGAAGCCACACTCGGGTTGAGTGTGGGGTGGATGTAGGTCTGGAGGACCGAACCACCTAAAAACCCCTCTTGCATTATGGTTTGATTGCTTATGGTTTGCTTCCGCTAGATGAATGCATAGGGGCGCTCCATGTGTTTGGCTTTTGGTTGAGAAGAAGAGTTAATTAGTCTTCTTAGAATGTTTTAATTTGTCAAGAGAGCGAAATTATAGTTGAGCAATTCTTTGTCTAAATCAGCCTAGTTAGCATTCTAGTGATCTCACTGTGTGCTTGTTTTACTCTGCAACTGATTATTAGCTTTTAAGCTTGTCTAGTTTGCGAACTAGTAATTCTAGTGAGCATCATATTTTAATTGGGCGAAAGTTTTTTTTAAAATGGCTATATTCATTCACCCCCCCTGTGAATACTGCACCGAACCCAACAATTGGTATCAGAGCGGGTCTCTGACTAAACAGATCTAACAATCTGCAGAGGATCCTGCTAGTCCTTGGTGCATCTCAGAGTGTGTTTTCAGTGCTCGATATTTTGTTTCATCGACTTGTGCATTGCTTTGCTCATCTGGTTCTGCTGCATTCCCTGTCATCTGGTCTACTGCGCTGAATCTGGTTGCCTCTTACTCAAATGGGTCGACCTCCGGTTTATGACGGTTCTAACTTTGATAGTTGGCTAGGAGGCCTATGTGTGTACGTAGACTCCATAGATCCCAAACTATGGAGGCTACTATCTAAAGGCCCACACAAACTGCCTCATGATGAGACCAAGTGGTCTAAAGAGGACAGTATAAAGAACCGTGACAATGTCATAATCCTTAACATCTTAAGAGCTGCAATCAATACTGATATGTACCCTTTTGCTCTCAGGTGCACATCTGGAAAGGAAATATATGACAGAGTCGTTTCTGCGCATAATCGGCAAGGTGATAGCTGCTTGATGGCCAACCGGGATGATGAAGATGACATCTCATCTCAGGTAAGCTCTGAATCAAATGGATACTCCTTTGATGAATTGATAGTGATGTATGAAGATTTGTTCAAAGTATCCAAGAAACTAAAATCTGAGAATAGAAAGCTGAAAAAGAAATGTGATCAGATTAATTCGAATGCTCATTGTGAAAAATGTCAAGATCTGAGAAAATCTCATGAAATGTGCTTAGCTAATCTGAATGTGAGTAAGGAACAAAGTTCTGTTCTGGAAAACAAAAATCATGAACTCACTGCCAAGATTTCTGAACTTGAAGATAAGCTGAATTCATTAGGAAATGATCAAATCTTAACTAATGAACTAGTTCGGAATGAACAAACTAGAAAGGAGAATGAAGAATTGAAGCTACTTAATTTTGCTATGTCTGAGGGACTCTTAATGTTTGAAAGAGGGAAAAGTTCAATTGAAAATGAACGTGAGAGAGTGACTGCATTAATAGAAGAGATTGATAGCTACAAAGCCATTAATGTCTTACTTAATGAAAAGATCACAGATTCTGAATTTCTCATTTCCTCTCTCAAAAATGAAATCACTGAATTGAACAATTCCCTGTCTGAGTCATTTAAAAACAAAGAAAATTCAAAGGCTGCTTCTAAGAAGAAAGTCTCTGATGGAGGCAGTAAACAGGAAGAGAGAAAAGAATGTATACAACCTTTGTGCGTAGCTCTGAGTTAGCTAGCACTTCAGCTTCTCCTTCATGTCTGCCTGCGAATCAGATAGAAAAACAGAATAAAAATTTGTATGCTGAAATTTCTCAGGCCAAACCATCTCATGTTAAAAGAAAGAATGTGAAATGTTTCTACTGTGGTAAATCTGGCCATGAGATGGATGATTGCTTTGTCATGAGAGAGGATGAACTGAAATCAGATAGAATTCATGCTATGAATTCTAAATCGAAGAAACCTTCTCATTATCAAAATAAGAGAATTCAATGCTTTTACTGTCATAGAATTGGCCACTTTATGCATGATTGTAGATTAAAGAAGCAAGATGATCTGAATGCTAAAGAGCTTCATGATAGGAATCATGCATATCTGAAAAAGAAACTCCATTGCTTTTACTGTAACAAATTGGGCCATATTGCTGCAAATTGTTGGCATGCTAAGGGAAGAACAATTAACTCCAAAACTGCTATAATCCCTATAAAAAGACATGCATTCTATAAGAATCTTGACAGAATGAATTCTTCATGTTTTGAATGTGGAAAACATGGCCACACAGTCAAGGACTGTTGGCATGTTCAAAAGAATCATATTAACCCCCATGCTGTCAAATTCCATGCAAAACAATTTGTGAAATTTTCTTGTTTTAATTGTGGAAGACCTGGCCACAAAGCCTCTGAGTGCTGGGTGGCAAAGTTCAGAAAACAAAATGCCCATGCACACAACAGAAATTTTGACGTTCATGCACATGAATTTAAAAGGAACTTAAATTCTGTTAGTTATCATGGTAAGTCTGGTCAATTTGGCTATTCCTTGTCCAGCTACAAGTTGATGGGCTATGATGATAATTCTGTTAAGAGACCAGTCAAAACACCTGTTAGGGCTCATACAGGACCCAAGGCAGCTTGGGTTCCTGCAAGATCATATTGATTGATATGTTGCAGGTGTGCCTTGGTGAGAGAAATAAAAGGGGTAATTTAGCCAAGGCACTCAAAAAGGAAGCACCAGAATTCTACATCTCAGGTTAGTTCTGAACTCTGTTTAAATCTCATAATCTGAAAAATACTGATTTGTCTGTTTTAATTTCATTATCTGAAATTGTTGTTTTGCTTGGTTGATTTTTGATGCTCTTCTCAGGCTGTTGTTTGCACTAAATAAATGAGATTGCTTTGCACTGCATATGTCATTTGCATGACCATCATGGTATATTAAATGGAACAGTGCTGAAGGGCATATGGAGTATGTCTGGATGCTACTGCCATGTGTGAGGTGGTCCTTGGACCGAGTCCTCCGCCTAGTACCATGGGTCTAGTTTTCATATAGAGCAGTGTATTGCATATCATAAATTTGAAGAAAATAATATTCGAAAAGAAATGATTCATTGCACATCATGCATTTTGTCAGGGGGAGCTTGTTTGCTGTTGATTGATCATCATGCTCTCCTTGTTAGAATTGTTGCATACTGCATATGTAGGATAGTGCATATCATAAAATTCTGAAAAATCTAAAAAGAAATACACTGCACTTAGACAGGGGGAGCATTCCTATTTCATATCTTCTTCACCTGATGAACTCCATCTGTTTAAGTAACCTGATTCATTCTCTTGACTATGCGCTATTCAACTGAATTCTCTGCTGGTATCTCTAAAATACCTGATCAGTCTGTATTCCAGACTCAGCTACTGTCTGATGATTAAAATCTCTTCTGATGTTCTTCTCTATTCCTGATTCACTCTTGCACCAGCTTATACTCACCTGTCACATTCTTCTCAGCTGATGTGACTGATCTACTTCAACTATTGATTGTTGGTTGCTGAATTCATAGTTCTGATCTGAGGAACTTAAGCTGCATGTCATGCAATTCAGTCTGAGAACATTGTAGAAATTTTTATCATACAGGTTTAAGAATTATGGCTGAATCAGACTGATACAAGATTAATGTATTCTCAGATTAATGTACTTAAATGAATTGAAAGTATCTGAATGATAAGGTTTAATAAACTTTAACCATATGTGTCATGTAAACCTTAGACTTTCTCATCAGATATCTGAAAATTTGATTTCAGAGCTACTTTGGTTAAGATACATAGAGAGTGTATCGTTGTTATTTGAAAAATGTTGACTAAATGAAAAAATTGTGAAGTCAGAGCAATAACTCGGTCACTGAGAAAACTGAGTTCTTTATCAATGAAATAAAGTAACTCATGTCATGAGGTGCCATAGTTATCTCTGATAAAAATTTAGTGAAACAAAACCTGACAGAGCAATAGCTTATTTGTGTTGAGTAGCTGGGGAGTCTGGCCTCTGATAAAGGTGTCTTCTCATGTAAAAAGACACTCATATTGCTAACTCTGCTCTCAAAGTGAGAGGTAATGCCAGTTATCACACTGAGTAACTGGGTCACTTCAGCTGAGACTTGTTGTGCCTCATGTAAAAAGGTGTTGATCAACTTAAATTGCTCAGGAAAAATATAATGTGCTTCAAATAAAATTATCTTGAAAAATCTGTCAACTCATGTTCGTGAAAAGGTGTTTAACTTGAGTACTAACCTGTGTATTTTTCAAAGGCGCTATTGAGATCATATGTGTAAGATAAAAGATGATTATTTTTGAGTGTTTTCTGACTATTTGGTTCACTTTTATTAAAACTTAGATTCAGATATGAGTATTGAGTTTAATTTGGCAAATTTGGTATACATCAAAATTAAATCAGATTGGTTAAGCTGCAAATTCATAACCCCTTATGATAGAAGAGTCTAATCTTCTTAAGACTTATTGTTGTGATGGATGCTTTAAAATCTCTCATGATCAGATTCTTTTCAGTCAGCCTGATTAACATCTTGCTATTGATTGATTCCTTGAGATGTAGTGTGCTTTGACTATTTCTCAACCCACCGCTTGGCTACACTATCAGTTGATTGACTCCTGAGATGTACTCTTCTCCACACTGTTGGAATCTTCCATCTTGTTCTGCAACAAATTCTGATTTTGTGGTCTTTTAGATTGATTTATTGGTTAACCTGAGTCCATTCCTGTGCTTCAGGGGGTGTTATGATTTATCTACAGTTAAGGGGAGAGTAGTCAATCATGCATGTTGATAGGGGGAGAGCTGTTTCATTGTCATAAGATAGAACTTCATTTTAATGAACCATGACTCATTCTCTGAATTTATGTGTTGTGTTTGTATGCTGCATTTGTCTCTCAAATCATTTCCCTTCTTTTTGATCATGTCAAAGGGGGAGAATAGTTTGACGAGTCAGTGGGACTCATCATGTTGCCATCATCAAAAAGGGGGAGATTGTTGTGCCCCTTGTGCTTTGTTGATGATGTGGAGTTTTAATGATAGCAACATGAATGAGTCACCATATTGAATGATTGTTTATAATTGATATACAGCATTGAATGCATGAGTTTGCATGAGTATTGCATGATGCGTTGACGCATGGGATCATTGCGTCAACTCATTGGTCTGTCGCAGAGCTGGTCTATAAAATGTGTCAACTGGTGCGTCGACGCAGTGGACTCAATGCGTTGACGCATTGGAATCGTTTTGAAAGAGCTCTTGCTTTAATTCATACATTGGTCTAGTATCTGAGTCTGTACATCGTCTTGTGCCTTCAACGTTCAAAGCCTCAAGTCTGTACAGCGTTAAGTTCTCTTTGGAAAGTCTGTACAGCGTGAAGTCTACACATTGGCACTATAGCTCGCTTGTGTAAGTCTGTACATTGACTTCGTATCTGCAAGTCTGTACACTGGACTTCATTTCACCAACTCTATACAATGGTCTTCACACTTCAAGTCTGTACATCCTCCGCCAAGCTTTCAAAGTCTGTACAGCCAAAGTCTGCACATCCTGTTCAGTTAAGTCTGTACATTGCATCATAGTGTTATGCAGTGTCTGGGTGAAGTCTATACAGATTGTTCTTGCATTCAAGTTCAAGTATATGCATCAGTCTGTCTCTGTTAGCGTCTCATGAACGTCTATACAACGCATCAGCATTTAGAAGTTTGTACATTGGCCTTTGCATTAAGTTTCAAGTCTGTACAGCCTATCTTCAAGTGTTTGGCCAACTCTGTACATCCGTGTTGCCCTTTCATTGTTGAGGCAGAGTCTGTACACTGGCTTAGACTTCCCAAGTATGTACAATGCTTCCTCATTGAAAGTCTATACATCGTGGCCTTGAACTTTCAAGTATGTACAATGCTGCTTTGTCAAAGCCTGTACATCGCAGCTATGTTGAAGTCTGTACAGCCAGTTTCTTGATCAAGTCTGTACTAGCTCATGTCTGCACATTGGTCTTCATCTCCTGAAGTCTAGTCATTGGAAAGTATATACACTGAGCTCACAAGAAGACGTCCAAGTCTATACACTCTCTCAGTGTACATACTTGCCCATTTGCTGTTTCAGAGTATATACACTCAGTGTTATAAGATTTAAATAACCACTTGTTCTATCATATGATTATAAGATTTTTTGTGTGTGCAGGGTTAACGCTGAATGACCACAGCGTCCATGCAGCAAGTATACTAGTAGAAGTATTAGCTACTGAAACACCACTGCGTCAACGCTATGGGCTAGCAGCGTTGACGCAGCAGTTCAAGAAAGGGGTGATTTGTCTCTGGCTGTCTTCAATGCGTCAACGCAGCAGTGGAGCAGCGTCGACGCAACTGTCAATAGGGCTAGGCTGGTTGCTCACTGGAACGCATCAATGCGTCAACGCCATGGGTTGGAAGCGTCAACGCAGCAGACTTGAGTTCTGATGGTAGAATATCTTTGAAGGCTGCGTCAACTCTGTGGAGCAAGTGGGTTGACGCCACCTGACTCCAGTTGCTGAGCGTACTAATGAGGGGGCACGTGATCCGATGGGAAAAAGGGGCAGGATGCTGACACGTGTTAGATAAGGGGTGCTACCCTGCCAAGTGGACCAATCAGTGGTCACTAGGGCATTTTCTACTCAACCTTCGGAGGCTCTATTTCTGATATAAAAGCACCCCATCATCCTCTCGAAAAGAGTTAACTCTCCACAGAAGAAGAGAAAGCTCTCCAGTGAAGAAATCTGAGAGTGTGAGAAAAAGAAGAAAAAGAGAGAGAAGAGAAGAGCAGAGAGTGAGGGATTAGAGATTAGGAGAGCAGAAGAGAAAGAAAGAGAGATAGAGAGTGAGCGAGAGAGCTCGAGTAGAAGAAGAAAAAGAAAAGAGAAAGAGAGAAAAGGAGAGCAGAGATCGAGAGAAGAAGAGAAGTGCAGTAGAGAAGAAAGAGAAAGAGAGAGAGAGTGAAGAAAGAGAGTGAGATCGAGGGAGATCTGGTCTTGATGGACCGTGGATCAAATCCAGGCCATCCAGCTCCTTGTGAGCCATATTGTGCTTTACGCTTACAGCTTTTCGATTGCTGTTCATCCTTTCTTTTATTTCTATTTTTACACTTTCCTTCAAGCTGTTAGTCAGCGGATTGCAGGGGTGCTGCCTCTGGACGGCTAAGCTGTATAGCCCAGCGGTTTGCAGTGGAGGACTCCACTGGACAGCAAGCTGTGTTGCTCAGCGGGGCGAGGAGGATTCCTCGGACGGCAAGCTGTGTTGCCCAGCGGTTGTTGGCAAGCTGTGTTGCCCAGCTGTTAGTGAAGCCACACTCGGGTTGAGTGTGGGGTGGATGTAGGTCTGGAGGACCGAACCACCTAAAAACCCCTCTTGCATTGTGGTTTGATTGCTTATGGTTTGCTTCCGCTAGATGAATGCATAGGGGCGCTCCATGTGTTTGGCTTTTGGTTGAGAAGAAGAGTTAATTAGTCTTCTTAGAATGTTTTAATTTGTCAAGAGAGCAAAATTCGAGTTGAGCAATTCTTTGTCTAAATCAGCCTAGTTAGCATTCTAGTGATCTCACTGTGTGCTTATTTTGCTCTGTAACTGATTATTAGCTTTTAAGCTTGTCTAGTTTGCGAACTAGTAATTCTAGTGAGCATCATATTTTAATTGGGCGAAAGTTTTTTTTTAAAAGGGCTATATTCATTCACCCCCCCCCTCTGAATACTGCACCGAACCCAACACAGCAGAGGAGTGCAGCGATGCCGGGGGCACTACCAGCTCCTCCGATCGCTGAAAGGGGTGGGACCAGGGTAGAACTGATCGTGGACATGTCTGCTACACGCAGTAGGAGGGATGGTCCAATTCAGGGATGGAGGTTGCATAAAAAGACCCAAAGGCAGGGAGTGGTCCAACCTACGTAGAGGGCGAGCAGTCTGCGCATGCCGTGAAAAATGAATGATCTCGGGTGCTTCGGTGGCCAAATGGACTCCTTCTTCCTGGTGCTAGAGGTGGACTCATAGGGGAACACCTCAGTTAAAGGGCGAGTCCAGAAGCTTGGTGTGGAGGTTGTGGGGTTCTCTGAAACTCATCTCTCGTGGCTCACCAAAGTCAGTCTACGCAGTCGAACGAGAATAGCTCTCCCGCACAGCTCCGACGTTGGATTGGGGTGCACAAACTTATGTTGCGAAGCTAGTTCAGAGAAGAATCCACCAGTACTATGCTTGTCTTAAGAAGCTTCACAAGAGAGGTCGGGCTGGTGCTGCAACTGGATGGACGGTTCTACTGCTGCTACTGTCTAGACAGGCAGTGGGAGATGGGGAGAGAAGAAAGGAGAATAGGGGGATGAAGGGGTGTGAGGGTGAATGGGGGTCTTCCCTGGTGGGAGTGGAGATGGTGTGGGAGAGGGGAGAGAGAGGGGGGTGCAGCTAGGAGGGGGAATGGAGCCGGGGTCGCAGCTTGGTGTGGATGGAGGGAGAGAGAGGTGGTGGCATCCTAGTTGGTGGTGGTATTGGTGGGAATTGAAGGTGGGGGTCTTTGGTATGCCAAGGGGTGGCTTGGGAGTAGGGAGGGGTGCCTAGGGGAGGGAAAGATTGGCTTGGGGAGTGAATGAGGTGTGCTGGGGAGTGGAGAGGTGTCTAGGGGGCTGTGGGTCTTAATGAGAGAATTGAATGGGTGTTGGTGGATTTGAAGAGTCACGATGAGGTGGTGGTCAAACGGGTGACATGGCGGGTGAGGTGGCGGGCTAGGGCTGATGTGGAGGGCAGGTGGGGGTGCTAGGAAGGTGTGGAGGTGATGGAGAGAGAAAGATGGTCGACTTGGAGAGAGAAAGTAGAGAGGGAAAGTGAGAAAAAGAGAGATAGGTGGGAGAATTCACTCCCAAGGGAGAATCCACTCCCACTAGGGAATCCACCCTAGGCTATTGGCATCCACCAATAAAGAAACACAAGAGAAAAACTCTCAGTTTCTCATTCATTCAACATTAGCCTCAAATGGGGGGAGTTGGGTCCTATTTATAGGAGCTCAATTCTTTACATGACCAAACTACCCCTGACATTTAAACAATGGACCAAGCTTGTCCTATAGAGTAGACTATGGGCCTAACTAATGGACTAAGGCCCAATTGACTTGGAACATAGATAAAAAACTACCTAATCTAGGTACTTAACTCAATAAAAGTAAAAATTACATTTATATGACTCCAAAAAAATGAAGAAAATACATAATGTGACCAAAAAAAGATGAAGAGCTCGAATTCTTGTTGCTGATGATCATCTGAGTCTCGGGCGAAAGGGAATTGGGGAAGATGTCCCCATCAATCTCTCGGGGTGCAAAGAACTTGACTCCGTCGAGTAGAGGTGCACCACCTTGGTAGCAGGTCTGCCAGCTCCTAGTCGAACTGTAGTAGAGTCTCCGATGGAGGTCTGTCCTTCTGCCCAATGAGGTTGTGCTCCTATGCCCTATCCTAGTAATGGTACCCTGTTCATCAAGTATCATCTCATGTTGCTCACGTCGGGCACTCAAAGTTGAATTGGATCCCTCGAGGATAGGTTCACTCGCAAGGTGGGGAATAAGCCCAATTTCCTCACTAGGTACCATCGCGTGGCCCTTATGGGACACGAGGTCTACCACGTTGCCAACGGGGATAACTCCATGATCCATGGGAAAGTCCCAATCGTGGCTGCCATTATGCTCCAAAACCATGAATGGTTTGTTACCTCGGGCTCTTGTTGTTGAGGAAACCCCCGAGAAGGGCCTCTTAATCCTCACCATCCCAAAGTCATCTTTATGGTCTTTTGGGGGCGCTCAAGCGAATCGGCCTGCATCTTTGAGTTTTTGACCTTACTAATGTGCTTGCAAGCATGCAACCACTTAATATGTCGGGCAAAGGACTTTGTGGATGCTGACACTCTAGTGGATATTGGGGGTCCCGGGCACCCAAAAGTGGACCTATAATGTCTAGAATCCGTATCAAGGTTGGTGAAGGTTTGAGGGCCAGGGCATCCAAATGTAGTCCTGTCATGTATGTGGTTCCTACGAACTTGAAACGGTAGGGGTGGACAAGGACATCCATGCGTGAACCTATCATGCACAAGTTTGACAAATGTGGGGGGACTGGGGCACCCATGTGTGTACCTATCATGCAGAGATTTGATTGATATGGGAGGACTTGGACATTCGAACTTATTGATTTTCTTGCCCTTTGGACTCATGACTATATGTATTGTTATCCACATGATGGGCTTCATGCTACTAAGGGTGGATGTATGTAGGGAAGGGATTCGTGCAACACTTGTGTGGCCAGCTTGTGTAGGAGTGAGGGGACTAACACCTTTGATGGGTTGGAGTGGGAATGGAGGTTTTAAGAGTTCCTAAAAGAATGGATCAAAAGGATCAAGGAGGAGTGGGCCTTTGGGGAAGTGTGTCCCTTCCAACACTTGACATATGAATACCCATTCTACAAGCTCTCCCAAGCGGGTTGGGTCAAATGGGTAAGAGTGAGTGTGAATTCGGATGGCAAGTTCTACCTCTATATGTTCCCACGTTATAAGTCCCTCAATGTGTGATATTCCATCCCCAATTATAAAGGGAGATAGGGTGGTGGCCTCATTTGGATGGGCCGGTTCCCTACTTTGGACCACAAGGCCTGGAAGGTAGATCATGTCAGGCTCTTCAGGAGTGGGGAGAAACAAGAGGATTTCACGAGTGCAGTGACCCATGGTGTAGATAGAGACAATGGAACCGTGAGAGGAGTGGATGCGGCTAATGCACTTGGGTTGATTGGGCCTCATGGCTAGCATGCCAGTCAGCTCCAATTGCCATCCAAGTCCCTTAATAAGGTCGTCCATTGTGTCTATGAAGTAGAAGGATTGGAAGGTAGTGTAAAATGAGTTGATGGGCACCATCTTGGAGGTTTTGTTTCATGGGAGGGTAGCCGAGGACCGAGATCTCATAGACCAGACTTGTTTTAGCCATGTAGCGAGGGGTCCTTATAAGACTAGTTTACACTCAAGTAGTGTGAATGGTGTAGGGGGAAGGTCAAGGTGCGAGGGGAAATGTAGGACTTCATCTTCTTCAATGATGTCAATCAGTCCTAGGACATCCTCCTAGGCTAAGTGTTCCTTAATCAGCATGGGATCAAGGATGTAGGTCGTGGTCTCCATGGGTTCGGGCACTGCCTCTTCCCCAATAAGAGGTGGAGTTGGGGTAGGTGGGTGATAGTCATACGCACGGGCCAAATTTTTGATCAAAGGTTGTGGGTAATTTGGCACGGGCAATCAACATCCCTATTACGAGCTTGCCACACACATCAAGCTTGGGCATGAGGAGTTGAACGGAGGTGCGATCCATCTTCGACATGGTGGAGACTCTAATGCAAACGACCCTAGGACCTGACTTGTGGGAACAAGTAAAGGACTTGCTCTGATACCAATTTGACGTGACACGACCTAGGGGAGTAGCGGGGATGACACGGGGACCCTAAGACCTACTGTTGCAAGCACACTAGTAAGGGAAAGGACTCGATTTCGGTGGACTAACTCACACGACATGTCCCGCTTCCTGAGGTGACTCGGGGATGGAAGCTAAAGTCTGGGGACCAGAACCTTGCAGGATTGGGATAATGGCAGGGCTGAGATGGAACCCACCCTTAGATTTTGAAGCCCCCGTGTCAACGGGGCAGACCACACACCTTGGAGGGCGCGGGTAACACTCACACTCTCTCCCGCTATGGCCACACAACGTAGCGGGTTAGCCGGGATCGGGCGCTCTCTTCATCACCGACGGAGCTCAAAAACAATATTGAATCACAAGAATGACCAGGAAGAAGGGGAGGAGCTCACCTAGTCGGCTTGAAGAAGCTGACTCCAATCGAAGATGAGGGCGAGCGGGGAGACGTGGGGAACCCCACATGCCACGCCGGTGAAGCTTGGGGTGACCTGTTTATTACAAAACTACTCCTCACACAGGAGGGATGACTCCGGGGTGGGGGGGAGGAGACGTTACAACCAAAATGTACCTCCATGCAGGGAGGGGCGATCAGCCGGCCAGGTGGGGAGGGGAATGAAGATGAAGTGTGCAGTGTACCTACGCTATTTCCTGTAGGACAAGTCATTGCAAGAGGCGCCTATGGCTCCTCTGGATGCTGTTGAAGGCAGGGTCGGTGCTGAACCATCCACAGTTGAGCCCTCTACGTACTGTAGAGAGAACAGGTCCGTTTGATGACATATAATTATGGGCCTGGTTCTGGTCGTTTGGAGACTGAGTAGTCAGGATGACCCTGCAGGACCCAGCAGACGAGTGCAGCGATGCCGGTGGCACTACCAGCTCCTCCGATCACTGAAAGGGGCGGGACCAGATTATAACTGATCGTGGACGTGTCTGCTACGCGCGGTAGGACGGACGGTACAGTTTAGGGATGGAGGTTGCAAAAAAAGACCCAAAGGCAGGGAGTGGTCCCACCTGAGCAGGGGGCAAGCAATCTATGCACGCCGTGGAAAATGAATGATCTGGGGTGCTCCGGTGGCCGAATGGACTCCTTCTTCCTGGTGCTAGAGGAGGACTCGTAGGGGAACACCTTGGTCAAAGGGCGCGTCCAGAAGCTCGGTGTGGAGGTGGTGGGGGTCTCTGTAACTCGTCTCTCATGGCTTGCCGAAGTCAGTCTGCGCAGTCGAATGGGAACAACTCTCGCGCATAGCTCCGACGTCGGATGAGGGTGTACTAACTCTTGTTGCGAAGCTAGTTTGAAGAAGAATCTACCAGTACTATGTTTGCCTTAAGAAGCTTCAAAGGAGAGGTTGGGGCAGTGCTGCAACTCGACTGACAGTTCTATTGTTGCTACTGTCAGGACAAGCAGTGGGAGATGTGGAGAGAAGAAAGAAGAATATGGGTAGGAAAGGGTGTGAAGGTGAATCGGGGTCTTCCCTAGTGAGAGTGGAGATGGTGTGGGAGAGGGGAGAGAGAGGGGGGCGCAGCTAGGAGGGGGGATGGAGCTGTGGTCGCAGCTTGGTGTGGGTGGAGGGAGAGAGAGGTGGTGGCAGCCTGGTTGGTGGTGGTATTGGTGGGAATTGAAGGTGGGGGTCTTGGGTATGCCTAGGGGTGGCTTGGGAGTGGGGAGGGGTGCCTAGGGGAGTGAAAGATTGGCTTGGGGAGTGGAAGAGGTGTGTTGGGGAGTGGAGGGGTGTCTAGGGGGCTGTGGATTTTAATGAGGGAATTGAATGGGTGTTTATGGATTTGAAGAGTCACGATGAGGTGGCGGTCAAACGGGTGGCATGGTGGGTGAGGTGGCGGGCTAGGGCTGTGGAGGGCAGGTGGGGGTGCTAGGAAGGTGTGGAGGTTGTGGAGAGAAAGAGAGAGGGTCAATCTAGAGAGAGAAAGTGAGATAGAGAGAGAGAGGTGGGAGAATCCACTCCCAAGGGAGAATTCACTCCCACTAGGGAATCCACCCTAGGCTATTGGCATCCACCAATAAAGAAACAAAAGAGAAAAACTCTCAATTTTTCATTCATTCAACATTAGCCTCAAATGGGGGGAGTTGGGTGCTATTTATAGGAGCTCAACTCTTTACATGACCAAATTGCCCCTGACATTTAAACAAAGGACCAAGCTTGTCCTATCGAGTAGACTATGGGCCTAACTAATGGACTATGGCCAAATTGACATGGAAGTTAGACAAATAACTGCCTAATCTAGGTACTTGACTCAATAAAAGTAAAAATGACATTTATATGACTCCCAAAAAATGAAGAAAATGCATAATATGACCAGAAAAAGATGATGAGCTCGAATTCTTGTTGTCGATGATCATCTGAGTCTCGAGCCATGGCTTAATGTTGTGAACGTGTCACATAGACATCTTTTTAAAGAGAGACAAATAATATGATGATGATGATTATTGAAGAATGAAGAATTATGCTAAAATAAGTGGGATAAAAAAGGGTATGAGCATGAGATGCTCTGTGGAAGGTGATTGCCATAGGGGTTACCTCAAATATCAAAGAAGTGATCGCATGTACCTTGTGTTGAGCGGGTGAGATTAGGAATTCTTCCTTCCTCCTTCTACCGGCCGGCCGATGAAGGGGGTTTGTAGCTTGATTACCTTTGCAAGAAAACACACAAAGTAAACAAAGATATGGATTAGCCAAAGTGTAGTATCAACGCTCTAAAAGTATGAAATCAATCAAATTAAGCATGAACACACACCTTGTGTGTTTTGGTTTTAAACCCCTAAGAGGAGTAACAAGGTATGGGATGATGGATGATATGCAAAACAAGATATAGTATGATGCAAAGCAATATTAACGTGTTGGGAAGATCTCTAGTAGAACAACTAGCGAGTGATGAATGTTATAATAAAAATAAAAGCTAAAGAAAGAGTGTCCTTTCTGCTGTGTGTGCAGCAGTTAAGGGAAGAAAGAACAAAAGCTTCAGCTGCTGTTGTAGCGGCAGGATGACGAAAACATAATGGAAACGTCGCTTGTGGGGGAAGAACATCAGAGGAAGGAGCAGCTATGGAAGAAGATTAAACCTGCAAAACAAACAAAAACTCTTCTCTCTATGATGTGTTCTCTCTGTTTTCCTCTTCTTTTTCTTTCTGTTCTCCTCCTCTTCGCGCGAGGGAGATTCAAGGGGGGGGGGGTATTTATAGGGTAAAAATCCTTGCATTAATAGGATTAAAACAAGGCAATGAATCTCTAATAAGGAACCCTCTTCTCAATCGAACACAAGGTGCAAAATGGGGAAAGGATTACTACTGGAAAGAAGCAGGCAAAAGGGAGACGGAAGTGAAAATGACGACCTATGTAGGGGCGTCAATTAAAATGACGACAGTCTCGACGTCGTCAATTCCTGAATTTAATTATAGAAATGAAGAACTTTCCTTATTTAAAATTGCCAAATGACGCCTGTTTGAATGGGCGCTAAATAATCAACGCCCTTCATTAAGACGTCAATTCTTGTTGTGTCCCTATGGTCGTTTGAGTCATCCTGTGGTCACTTGGGTCATTCGACATCATCCTATGGTCATATGAGTTCTATGGTATTCTTGGTTTTGATAATGGCTAAACACTATTAGTCATTGATACTTTCCACTCTCATGTGACTGACACACGCGATGTTTTGTTCATGACAGATACGAAGGAATTCAGTGGAAATGGAAAAGGTGAAAGCTCAATGCTGCGCCCTCGCACGCGGATCGACTTGCGTGGTCAGGTCACGGGGATCGACCTGCCCGGTCAGGTCACGGGGGTCAAGGGGGCAACGCCCCTTGCCGGGGTTTCCGGGGGCGGAGCCCCCGGAACAAAATTTAGAAATGCTCAAAGCAAATTCTAAGTTGATTTCAATCCCAAAATACATGAAATTGATGAGGACATGAATATCTTGACTTATGAACATGTTTCATTGGTCTAACACTTCATTTTTGCAGGTATAGGTGTTTCCGATCGACCTACACACCTTGGCCGGTCGACCAGATTTGCCAGAGCCTAAGAATTCCACGTTTTACAGGTTTCGGTCGACCGCCCCTGCCTTTCCGGTCGACTGATTCTTCCAGAAATGAAACACTCCAAGAATTACATATTTTGGTCGACCGCCCCTACTTTTCCGGTCGATCGGTTCTCCCAGAACCGACAAGTTGGAGATTTTGCAGGTTCCGGTCGACCGCCCCATGAATTCCGGTCGACTGTAAGCCCCGATGCAGCCATGTTTGACTTCGAATTCCACCTCGTGGCCAGCCCCTTTCCATGTATTTGTTTAATCAAAACTCACCTAATCTCCCATGATTTGTGGATCTGGTCTGGGGGTGTCCAAGGACCATTCCAAGGGTTATAAAACCAACACATGAAGGATTAGAAACTCTAATGCTTCAAGGCTTCAAGGGAGATCAAGGGAGGCCATTTTCGAGGTACTGTAGCACCTCCGTGAACAGTGTTTCGGGAGGAAGTTCTTCATCCATCCAAGGTGATTCAAGTCCAGATCTGAAGCCATCTAAACCTCCAAGGAAGAAGAAGCAATCAAGGCTATCAAGGGTGATCTAAACTACATCCTTCTTCTTCTTCATCAACTCAAGAAGATCAAAAGGAAGATCAAAGCTACATCCAACACTCTCTCCATCAACTCAAGGTGATTCAAGTTCATATCTCAATCCAGCAACCTTCAAGGAAGAGAAGAAGCAAGAAAGGCTAATAAGGGAGATCAAAGGAGGCTGCAAAGGTGTGTTCAAGGGAGAGGAGTTCGAGTCCTATAGCTGTGAACAATACTCCGGGAAGAAGCTCTTCATCAAATCTCCAAGTGATTCATGCTACTTCAAAAGAAGATTCAAGCCCCAGCAATCTCAGACAAGATCCTTTCTCTTTGAGCATATTTCATATCTTGTTTGAGTGTTTTCATATCTTATTCGTTTTCCATTTCATTCAAACATTTGGAACTGAAGATCGTCCCTACCAGTGGTTAGTAGGAAGGCAATTGGAAGTTGTCCGATCTGCAGTGTTGACGTCCCTACCGGTGGTTAGTAGGAAGGCAATCGGAGGTCTTTCCGATTTGCAGTTTAGTGCGTGGTATTAGTGGAGCCTCACCGGATTTGGTGAGGGGTGGACGTAGGACTGGGGATTCAGTCCGAACCACCTTAAAATATTGTGTGTTATGGTTTGTTTGTGCGATTGCTTTGTGTTAGATGCATGCTTAGGTTCAATATCTATATTGCTTAATCATCTTGCTAAGCAAATCACTGTGTTCTTCATTTAGCTAGTTATATTCCGCTACTATTATCATTATCTAGCTATATAGAGGGTTGCATTACAAAAAGAGGGGCAGATCTATTCACCCCTCCCCTCTAGATCCGCTGACCACTACTCAACAAATGGTATCAGAGCCTAATCTCTCATTATGGGGTCCAACGACCTTGAGAGAAATGGTGGATCAGCGTCTAAGGGTTATTTACCTGAAGGACATTCTGTGAATAGGCCTCCTTATTTCACTGAATCTAATTATCCCTATTGGAAACATCGTATGCAAGTGTTCATTCGCGCCCAAGACTACGAACTTTGGCGAGTGATCAGCAAAGGTCCGTATGAGCTTACGGATAATGAGGACTTGTGGACCAAAGAACAGATAAGGCAATCCACTATCAACTGGAGTGCTAAACACATCATGCAATGCTCACTCCATCCAATTGAATTCTCAAGAGTGGCTACTTGCGCATCTGTAAAACCAATGTGGGACAAGCTAGAGGTAATCTACGAAGGAACCTCTCAGGTACGAGAAACAAAAGCCAACATTTTAGTTTCTGAATATGAAATGTTTCGCATGAAGCCTGATGAATCAATTCAAGATATGTATGCTCAATTGACTGCGCTTACTAATAGTTTAACTGATTTGGGAAAGAAATATTCAGAGCAAGAAATTGTAAGAAAAATTCTCAGATCGTTGACTCCAGTATGGCACACAAAGGCTACCGTGGTTGAAGAATTGAGAGATCTCGCAACTACCAAGGTAGATGAACACATTGGGTCATTGATGACCTATGAGATCAACCTCAAGAATAAAGAGGCTGAGGTACCTAAGAAGAAGTCCCTAGCTCTTAAAGCAGGACCCAACGGTCATGGCACTTCTGATGAAGGTGAGGATTCGGCAAGTGAGCGAGAAGAGGATGACGTAGCCATGCTCACACGTAAGTTCAAAAAATTCCTGAGAAAGGAAGGTAAGAGCTTCATGAGAGGAAGGTCAAAGGTAAGAAATGGTTTCAAATCTAATTCTGAAAACTCTAAGAAATCTGATAAAATCATTTGTTATTCTTGCAACAAACCAGGGCATTTCAAGAATGATTGTCCCGACAAATTTAGAAAAGCTGACAAATGGAAGGACAAGAAGAAGAACAAGGCCATGGTGTCCACATGGAGCGATGAAGATGAAAGTGATGACGGAACCAGCTCCTCGGATAAAGAAAAAGAAGATTTCTGCCTTATGGCCAAAGGTGATGAAGAAACTGAGGTAAACTCTCCATTTGAAGATTATACAATTGATGATTGGGAGGATGCATATATACAACTCATGAAAAAATATGAAATGTACAAAAAGGAGAATAAATCATTGAAAAAGAAAATTAACTCATTTGTGCATGATTATAATATGAATGATAAGAATGCACTACTTGAGACTGAAATTGAAGATCTTAAGAAAAAGATTGAGGATTTGGAGGAAGGAAGAAAAGACATGGCTAACTTGGAAACTGAAAATGAGGATTTGAGAAATGAGATTAATAGCATGAAGTTCAAAATACAAAGCTATGAAAAAGATAGTAAATTGAGCAATGAAAAGAATGAAGCTGTCAAACAAGTCAACATTCAACTTCTTCAAAATATTGAAAACCTACAAAAAGAGTTGAAGGATAAACAACAATCTTTAGAAAAGTTTGTGGATGGAAGAGAAAACCTAGATGCTTTGCTAGGTACCAGAATGAACTTCAATAAGGAAGGGTTGGGTTTTGAACCAACAAACAAAAGGCCAATTGGGCTCAAAACTGTCACAAAACATGAATGTTAGAAATGTTTCATGTTTTGAAAATCTTAAGAGTTTGATGGGACCCAAAATTGGTTGGGTTCTAAATACAATTGCTTAATTGTTTGTGCAGGAATGTCTTGCAGCCATGCATAACATGTGGTATCTTAATAGCGGCTGTTCAAGACACATGACTGGAGACAAAATAAAATTTTATCTCTTGGAGGAAAAGGAAGGAGGATACGTTACGTTTGGAGGGAATAACAAAGGAAAAATCATTGGAATAGGTAATGTAGGTAAGAACCTCTCTAACTCCATTGGAAATGTGTTGCTAGTTGAAGGTTTGAAATATAACCTACTTAGCATAAGTCAATTGTGTGATAAAGGTCATAAAGTGTTGTTTGACTCTCATGAATGTAAAATTCTTGAACCAAAATCTGACAAGGTAAAATTTTCTGGTAAGAGAGTCAACAATGTTTACATGATTGACTTAGATGATCCT
The DNA here is from genome assembly GCA_022559845.1 of Amorphophallus konjac. Classification (NCBI taxonomy): domain Eukaryota; kingdom Viridiplantae; phylum Streptophyta; class Magnoliopsida; order Alismatales; family Araceae; genus Amorphophallus; species Amorphophallus konjac. The sequence goes on from CM040121.1 coordinate 161,182,512, forward strand.
GTTCATTTAAATCTTTGTCTTGCTGCACCAAAATCTGAAATTGCTTGGTTATGACATCGTAGACTAGGACATGCTAGCTACAATGTCTTACATAAATTGTTAAAGTATTCAATGGTGAAAGGGTTGCCTGAATTATCATTTAAATAAGAAAATAAGTTGTGTGATGCATGTGCCCTAGGTAAACAAACAAGAAAATCTTTCAATGGAAGATCTAAAAATACATCATCCAAACCACTCGAGTTAATTCATATGGACTTGTTTGGTTCAACCAGAACTGCTAGCTTAAGTGGTAAAAAATATGGATATGTCTTGGTAGATGACTTTTCCAGATTCACATGGGTTTTCTTTCTCACACATAAAAATGATGCTTTTGATGAGTTTCAGGCACTCTACATGAAAATAAAGCAGGACGGTGAGTTTAAAATTTCCAAGATTCAATCTGATCACGGTGGTGAATTTAAAAATGCTGACTTCTATAATCTTTACAGGGCCGAAGGTATTTCACACCGATTTTCCTCACCAAGAACCCCAGAGCAAAACGGTGTAGTTGAAAGGAGAAACCGAACACTTGTAGAGATGGCAAGAACCATGCTTGCTGAACGGCAACTTCCAAGGAGGTTTTGGGCCGAAGCGGTAAACTCGGCATGTTACATTATCAACCGCTTTATGGTAAGGCCACACACCAAAAAGACTCATTATGAGTTGCTGAAAGGTAAAAAACCCTCTCTCTCACATATGAAAGTGTTTGGGTCAAAATGCTTCATCCACAATAATGACAAAAGAGACTTAGATAAATTTAAGCCCAAGAGCGATGAAGGTATATTCCTTAGATATTCTGATAGATCTAGGGCTTATAGAATTTACAATATCAAAAGTCAAAATGTGGAAGAATCACCCCATGTTTCCTTTGATGAATATCATGATTCTAACAATGATAACTCTTGCAGGAAAAATGATGAAGATGGGGAATTCCTAAACATGAAGGACAAGAGTGATCCTCCACAAGAAGAAATAAAAGAAGATGGTGACCTAGCTGAATCAAGCAATGCAAGGGATCAAGCTCCAGGGGAAGGTAACTATTCTTCAAACATTAGAATTCTTAAGGATCATCCCTTGGAAAATGTCATTGGCGGCTTGAATGACCCACCTAGAACAAGGTCACATTTTAGAATTGTGGAAGAATTAGATCAACTTGCTCTTGTCTCTCAGCTTAAACCCAAAAACATTGATGAAGCATTAAAGGATGAAAACTAGATAAATTCAATGCAAGACAAGTTAAACTAGTTTGAGAGAAATAAATTTTGGCATCTTGTTCCTAGACCTTCATCACAATCTGTCATAGGCACTAAATGGGTTTTTAGGAACAAACTAAGTGAGGATGGCAAGATAATAAGAAACAAGGCTAGATTGGTGGCTCAAGGGTATAATCAAGAGTTTGGGGTAGACTTTGATGAATATTATGTCCCAGTTGCAAGACTCGAAGCCATCAGAATTTTACTTACCTTTGCATGCTCCCTTAGAATAAAACTGTATCAAATGGATGTCAAAAGTACTTTCTTGAATGGCTTGATCAAAGAAGAAGTCTATTTTGAGCAGTCCACTGCCTTTGAGAATTCTAACCATGCAGATTTTATCTACAAGCTAGACATGGCGCTTTATGGACTTAAGCAAGCACCAAGAGCTTGGTATGAGAGACTAAGCTCATTCCTCATTGAAAAAGGGTGCACACGAGGTAAGGTAGACCAAACACTTTTCACCAAGAAGCAAGGTAAGAACATTTTGATTGTTCAATTTATGTTGATGATATTGCGTTTGGTTCTACTAAATCTGAAATGTGTGAGAAATTTGCTAACCTCATGACTAGCGAATTTGAGATGAGCCTAATGGGAGAACTCCAATTCTTTCTCGGTTTGCAGGTCAACCAAGGATAAGATGGGTGCTTCATAAGTCAAGCCAAATACATCAAGGAGCTGCTGAAAAGATTTGACATGACGAACAGCAAAATCATTGCAACTCCTATGAGCACCACAACATCACTGGATACGGATGAAAATGGTAAATTTGTGGATGCAAAGGTCTATAGAGGTATGATTGGTTCTTTGCTTTATTTGACTGCATCCCGACCAGATATCCAGTTTAGTGTATGTCTTTGTTCTAGATTTCAAGCTAGTCTTAGAGAATCCCATTTGACTGCCGTCAAACGTATCCTTCGATATCTTGCTGGCACTCAAGATTTGGGATTGTGGTATCCGTCATCATGTGATTTATCTCTTATATCTTATTCTGATGCGGACTATGCTAGATGCAAGCTAGATCGTAAGAGTACTAGTGGCTTTTGTCAGTTTCTAGGCGGGTGTTTAGTTTCTTGGGCTTCCAAGAAACAACACTCGGTTGCTCTCTCAACCGCAGAGGCAGAATATATTACTGCGGGGAGCTGTGGCACCCAAGTGTTGTGGATTAAACACCAACACCAAGACTACTTGGTGGATCTTGGCTGTGTCCCAATTCTGTGTGATAACACTAGTGCTATCAACCTTGCAAAATATTACTGGCAATATGTCGTCAATTAACGATCTTCCTGGCACTCCGCCCCCTTTTCGGAATCAAACATCCAGCGACTGATTCGAACTCGAACACAAACTGATGTTCTAAATGGCTAGCCAGAGCTCCGAATCACTATAAAAGGGGATGAATCCTCTGCTACACTCAACAATCAACTGATCACTGCATCAGCCAGACGCTCAATAACAGCCGAACTAGCAAACAGGGGACTGCAGGTTCTCTTTAAATCGAAAGAGAAGATGGACAGGATGATGATGATGCAGAGGCCTTCTAAAAATCCTAGGATGGGTTTTCCCAGGATTTCTGAAGTTGCAAGTCACATAAGTGGGAGGATAGCCAAAGGCCAAGCAAGTTATTTTTAATTTAAAGCTTCTGTTTCATTTTTCTTCTTCTCTGTTTTCTGATTACATTCTCTTCTCTTCTTCTCTTCCTTTTATGTTTCAGGATTACCCAAATGTACCAGGACCAAGGAGATTCTTAAAGATTAAATGGCTTCCTTTACTCCTCTCTAAACTCTCTTTGGACATGAGGTCTTTCCTTAGCCGATGGCACCTACTAGGCCTTATAACCCATGCTACCCATTATCATGAAATCCACCTAGATTGGGCCTCCATAGGAGCACTAATAGAATTATGGCACCCACACACTCACACTTTCCTCTTTCCTACCTTTGAAGCCACTATTCTCTTAGAGGAAGTGGAGATGTTCCTTGGATTAAGAAAGATGAAGCAAGGAGAAGAATCAAAGATGGCTAGTATGACCAAACCAATAAATGCACATGACATGCTTACTATCCTCATACCAAACCCAAATCTAGTGAACCAAATCAAAGCCCACAAAGGAATTAACATTTTAAAGTTAGCTTCATGGGTATACAAGAACATGGACAAAGCCCAAGAGGAAGAAGATTTGTTGGAGAGGGTAATGAAAGGCTTTGTTATATGCATAGTAGGAGCTCTCCTCTTCCCTTCAATAAAAGACCATCTAGAAGAAAGTCACTTAGGCACCATAGCTAGCATATGGGAAGGCAAAAGAATAAGGCCGGCGATGCTAGCCAACTTATATAATGGACTTACATCGGCATCCTTGGGGCGGCCTCTCTATGGGTCAATGCTCCTTCTTTCTTGTTGGGTGGATCTCCACCTCAAGTTTGACCCATGCCAAGAAACTCAACCGGCCTCAAAGATCTTCTCAAAAAGCCCTCTTCGATACATGACGGATTCTCTAGGCTTATGTGAGAGGGTGACTAATCGGGTGCCAAAGCTCAAGAAAAGGAGTGAATGGAGGGACTACTTCAAGACAATGCCCAAGAGCAGCTTTACTTGCACACCGGGGTTTCTAAGAACCCAAGAACTTCGCTCAAGACTCTCCTCCGGCATAGAGCATCGATTGATCGGCGGGAGCGACTTCGTCCTCTACAATGCTCATCGGTGCCTCCCACAGCTTGGATTACCTCGGCACACTTTTGAAGAACCTTCTCATCTTCCACCACTTAAGAGGAGGGAACTAGGCTCAAGTGGAGATCAAGAAGAAGTCAAAACAATCATGGCTCAATGGAAGGTTGGACTTCTCCATAGGTCCAAGACATATGTTGAAGAAGAAGAGAACAAATGCAAATCTTATGTAATAGCACTTAGGAAAATAAGACCCATAGTGGTTCAGTGAATGTAACAATGATTTTCATGAAATAAAAGAAATTTTCCTTTATATGAGCCAAACAGCTTGTTACATGGTTCTATCTTCTAAATCATTGATTCTGTCTGATAAAATGAAGTTTCGGGCTCTTTATTCTGAGAGGCGACTCCAATAACGACGTCAATTCCTAAACCCGCGCCTTATCACACGGCGTCATTTCTTTTAATCAATTTCCTTAAAAATAGATAAAACCATAATTGACGCTTATTCAAACAGGCGTCTATTAATCAGCGCCTCAAGTCAAGACGTTAATCACTTAAGATTCCTTAAAATATTTTCAAAATAATTCCTTAATTTCAATATAAATGACGCCTTCATACATGTCGTGCCTCAACAAATGGACGCCCACTCACTAAGTCGACAATTATGAACAATAATAATGACGATTGATCACATCAATCACCTTCCCATTAATGCGCCTGACGACGGTTACGAGTTCCCATGCAAACATAAATGACGCCTAGGATTGGGTCGTTAAATACTAAAATCACGCCTTACCTCAGGCCGTCAATTATTAGAACGACGACCTCCATCAGGGCGTCAATTATTCTCGATCGTTAAACCCCTTTTCCCTCCTTCTTCTCCTTCCTTCGTCTACTTTCTCCCCTCAAACCCTAACCGAACCCCCTTTCTACCATTTCCCCCATTCCTCTTTCTACTCTCTCTACATTCTCTCTCTCGCGAACCCGATGGCTGGAGGTGCTCACAAGCGACAGAGGGTGTCCGCCCCTAACGTCGTGGACCTAGGCGACGACGAGCACGCCGGGGAGGAGGCTCCCGCGGTGGCCGAAGACGCACCACCAGCTGAAGAAGCTCCGGTGGTAGAGCACGGCGAAGAAGAAGATGATGGTGAAGATGAAGACGAAGGCGAAGATGACGGTGAAGGAGAAGAGGACGAAGAAGACGAAGACGGTGAAGAAGAAGAAGAAGGAGGAGGAGGAGAAGAAGAAACACCGGCGGCGGCGGTCCCTCGGCCCGGCCAACCACGGCGGCCACGGCAACCCCGGCGGCCACTCTGCGGAGGGCTTCTAACACCCGAGCGAAGCAAGGTAGGTGCCCTACCCTCCATTTCAAATTTTTTTATTTATTTTATTTCTATTTCCATCAATTTCCATAGCCCTCGGTGAAAGGAAAAACATTGACACAGTCAAATGACGCCCCAGTAGGTGCCGTCAATTAAAACAACGACCCTCCCCGAGTCGTCAATTTAAAATTTTTTTTTATTTTCTGAAAAAAATGATTATTCATGAAATCACACCATGCAACATGTCGTCATTTAAAATTTATCATGTTTATTTACCATGCTATTAATTTCCATGCCATTTCTTTTATTTTTAATCCATATATTTCTATTTTTTTTTATTTCGTGCGTAGGCAGATTAAAACCCACAGAAAACAACGCCCCCCACCGGGACGTTAATTCATTAAACGACGACCATAGAGTGGTCGTCAATGCAAAACACTTTCACGATTACGGGCCAGGATAGAAACCTACTTTCAAAACAGCGCCCCCCATAGGGGCGTCACTTAAACAAATAACGACCCAGGGTTGGTCGTCAATCTAAAATTATCACAATTATCATTTTAAAATTGGAAATTAACTTCAAAACAGCATCCCCCACAAGGGCATTACTTGAACAAACAACGACCCAGGGGTGGTCGTCAATTCAAAACTGCGCATGAAGTCACCAGAAACACTCTCTGAAACAGAGCCCTCCTCAGGGGCGTCAATTGAATAACTCACGACCTAGGATAGGTCGTTAATTCCAACATAAGATAAATTGAAACAACCAATGAATATTCACATGATAAACTTATATAAAAATTAAATGAAAATGTTCTCTTGTTGTTTGCAGGGGCTGATGAGGACTCGGATATCCTGGGTCTAGGTTCGAGCTACCTATTACGGGCTTTCAGTCTTCCAGCGGGACAGGGTAGATGCCATGGGGTTCGGACCCTGCGCCTGTAGTTCACACTTAAACAAACAGATTAATCCATCTGTCCAGCTTGGCCCCTTGCTCAATAAGCAAGGGGTTGTCTCTTCTTTGACCTGGTTGACGGGTCAAGGGGCCAAGCCTCTTATTAATAAAGGCGGATAATGAAAATATATAGGGAAATGCAGCATGCAAGCAAGCAAGCAAATGTCGACTTTTAAAATAAAAGATGTCCACACGAAGATGCAATCAAGCATATGAGATGAGTAGCAGCAGGCTTAATTTTCTGTTATTTTTTTTATTGCATTTTCAAAATGACGCCCTCGCACACGGGTGCTGATTGCGAAATTGACGCCGCTCTGGGAGGCGTTTATTTAGAAAATCATTTTTTATATTTTTTTATATTTATATTTTTTTATTTTTATCCTGAAAAATGACGACATAAGAAAAGGCATGAATTTGTGAAATGACGCCGCTTTAAAAGGGCGTGAATTAAAAGATCAATGTTTATGTTTTTTCTTTTATTTGAAAATGACGACTTCATAGAAGTCATAAATTATGGAAATGACGCCCGCTCGTAAAGGCGTTAATTAAGAAAAACACATTTTTTCTTTTTCGAGACTTAGCACAGTACAAGTGTCTTAAACCCTACACAATCACCCTCTTAAATTCATTAATCTTTCTTAACAGATTTAACAAAGGGTCAACGTGCTTAAATATTTGCACTTTTACTCATATTCCCTTGCGGCCCATCCTTCTTGGTCGGTCTTCGCCACGCTTTGAGCTTGTAACCTATCGTGGAGGGGGAAGGGAAGAATAAGTTGAGGAAGCTCACGGGAGGTTTCTGAGAACGGGGAAACTTTCCTCCCCTGCCCTAATGCCCGTTGGGATTCGGTCTTTGGCTTAGGGAAATTTTGTTGCTCTTTTGCCCTTATTCATCATGCTTACGACCAGGGTTTTCCCTGCAGGGACTTTGCCCTCTTGACATGCTTTTCCTTTGTTTCAATTTTCTTTTTTTCTTCGAACTGATAGAAACCCAATTGTACTTGGGCTTTAAGTATTTTGTTCCCTTTTGGGCCCTGACTTCCACCTACTAGGGCGGCGGACAGGTTTGGTCAGTATTCCTTAACTCGTACTCCCTCCCGTGAGCCGAAGAGGAGAGAATAGGTAAGGTTCATACACTCTTAGTTTGGATCTGACTTTCCTCGAATTTCGGGCCGCTCGAGTTTAAAAGTAAAGCGTGTAGTGTGTGCGGGAGTTGACCCCAAAGTTAAACCATCAAGACTGATGAATGAATTAATGATTTTGATTTTTTGGGCTTGCGGCCTATGTACCGTACTAGTCTGCAAATCTTTTTAATTAATTTTTTTTCTTTTTCTTTTCTTTTTTTTGATTTTCTTTTTCCTGATTGTTCTTGATTTTTCTTTTCTTTCTTTTTCCTTTTCTCTCATTTTTTTTAGGGGTAGTATTTCTTCAGGTAAAGACCATTCCAAGGGTGAGCCAGCTCTTCACCTTCAGCATTAATTAATTTGTAAGCGTTGCCAGGATAAACATATTTTATGACGAAAGGCCCTTCCCAGTTAGGTTGAAGCTTTGAACGAGGTCCTCCGGGTTTTACGAAGATTCTTTTAATTACCATTTCACCGATTTTGAATTTTCTCTCAATTACTTTCTTTTGATAAAAACGTGAAAGCCTGTTTTGATAAATACGCGCATGCTCGGCGACGGCCAAACGATTCTCGTCTAGGAGTTCCAACTGAGCAAGAAGAGATTCGCGACGCTCATCAATGGGGAGCTCCTTGTCCAATTGTACTCGTAGAGAAGGGATAAGAATCTCGTAAGGGACTACCACCTTCATTCCATAAGTAAGGGCGAAAGGGGTCTACCCAGTAGGGGTATGAATAGAGGTGCGATAGGCCCAAAGAGCTTCAACCAATTTTTCTGGCCAATCCGCAAATTTAGTAGCCTCACATGTTTTCTTAATAATCTTGATCAAGGTTTTGTTAGTTGCCTCTGCTTGGCCATTGCCCTGTGGATAGTAAGAAGATGAATGATGTAATGCAATGTTATACCTGTTGCAGAGGTCCTGAAGCTCCTGAGAGATGAATTGTGGCCCATTGTCGGTGACGATGGTACTCGGGATACTGAACCTTGCGATGATGTTCTTCATTATAAATTTGCAGATGGTTGAGGCTTTTATCTACACGTAAGCTTCCGCCTCCGCCTACTTGGTGAAGTACTCCGTGGCCGTGAGTATAAATGACTTTGGTTTTGTGAGGAGGTTCGGATCACCAAGGGGTCTAATGATATCGAAAGCCCACATGGAGAAAGGCCATGGGGAGGACATGGGATAGAGTGAAGAAGCAGGACAGTGAATTTTATCGGCGTGCAGTTGGCACTTAACACACCTTCGAACATAGATAGAACAATCATCTTCTAAAGTGGGCTAATAGAAACCTAATCTAAGGATCTTCTTAGCAAGCATCTGGCTATTGACATGACCACCACACACTCCGGAATGCACCTCTTCCGCGACCTTCCAAGATTCATCATCATCTAGGCATCTTAATAAAACTCCGGTAAGACCTCTTCTGTAGAGCACACCTCCAATCAGGGTGTATCGCTGAGCAACTCTTCGAATGGCTTTCTTTTCTTCAGCCGTGGCCTCTTCGGGATAGGATTGATCTTGGCAATACTTGGCAATCTCGTAATACCACGGCTTTTCTTCATCGTCCAATTCTTCTTCTAAATCTAATAGCATGACCTCCTTATTCTCAATGATTCCACCTTGCTTAACCTTCCTGAGCACCTCCTCCTTAACACTAAGGAAAGCTGGATCATTAATGTAGATTATGAAAAATCCACTTAACGAAAAAGGGGATTGAAACCCAAGCTCAATTTCTAAAGCTTAAAAAATTAATTGGTGAAAGGAAGAGCATGCGTGGGATGCTAAAGGAGAATGTGATCGCCAGAGGGGTTACCTCAAATAAGAAAAAGGATGATCGCGAGTACCTTGTGTTAAGCGGGGGAAATTGTGAACCCTTTCTTCCTCCTTCCACCGGCCTGCCGATGAAGGGGGTTCTTAGTCTTGATTACCTGCAAAACAACAACTCTCTTCTCTGTTCTCTCGTTGACTCTTCTCTCTGTAGCTCTACTCTCTTAATAATAATCTCTCTTTCTCTGTTTTCTGTTCTCTTGTCCTCTTCTCTCTGCAGCTCTGCTCTCTTAATAATGATCTATCTTTCTTTGTTTTCTGTTCTCTCGTCCTCTCGCGCGAAGAGACCCAGGAGGGGTATTTATAGGGCTAAGATCCTTGGAGAACAAGGATTAAAGCAAGGTAAATATCTTCCATCAAGAAACTCCCTTCCCAGTCGAATACAAGGCTCAAAATGAGGAAGGAACCATTACGGGAAAGAAGCAGGCGGAAGGGAGACGAAATTGAAAATGACGACCCTATGAAGGGCGTCAATTAAAAATGACGACACATCCAAAGACGTTAATTAGAATAACGACTCCCATCAAGTCGTCAATTCCTGGATTTAATTATAGAAATAAATAACTTTCCTTATTTAAAATTATCAACTGACGCCTGCCAGACAGACGTCAAATAATCAACGCCTTTATGAAAGACGTTAATTCTATAATTTTCGTTTTATTTGAAATTCAGAATTTTCAGTAAATCCAGAAAATGACGCCCGTATTGGTAGTCACCCATTGTTAAAAGAGGCGCCCTTGGTCATGCCGTCAATTTAAATAGCGCCCCTTATCAGGGCATTAATTTCAATTTCTCAAGAAAAAAATAGGAAATCATAATTAATTTATAGAAAATAGAAAAACTTCATATTAAATCAATATTGAAGTCCACTTTGGGGCGTCACATGGTGACATGAGATTTACTCAATATAGCATCAATTTTAGCGTGTCTACAGTTGCCCCGCCTTGGCGTTTACTTTGCAAGGGAGTGAGACGGAATGAAGCGAATAAGGAAACAAGCGGAATGAGGTGGAACGAACTGATAAGTAGATGCCAAGGTGTGATGTGACACGCCTCTGACACTAAGCGTTGGAAATCTTTCCAAGATTCTGAATGAAACAACTTCGGACAATTCCGAGAAAGCATCGGTCAGCTGGATAAAGGAGAGTAAACTAAATAAACAAAATGTGCGTGAGGGCACGACAGGGAGGCACCATTGGAGAGCGGTTACCAGCCAATGTGGATGTGCTACAACCAAGGTGAATTTGCAGAAAAGTAAAGTGAATTGAGATAAAGATCCAGCAAATGGATGGTTTTCAAGGGACTAGCCTGAGCAGCTTCAAGGAGAATAAAGTACTTGATTTGGAATGGAACATCTCATGTCAACTCAATTAAGAACGAGCGACCTTCATTATTGGCGTAATATGAAGATTTTCATCATTAAGTTCAAAGTCCTACATGATGCATGCTGGGCTAAAGAAAAATTAAAACAAACTAAAATAAAAGGTAATCAAGGATAATATTGTTAAGCCACCCAGATTTGGTCAAGAATCTAGATCTCTGAGCTGATACTAAGCCGAAGCCCGTTTGTCCACGCATCAACTCAGAAAGAGGAACCATCGTCCCAAACCTTGAATGACTCAATGGCCCATCCGTGTGATCAAGATTCCCCTGGAATTATCACTATTTTTGATGAAGGGGAACTCAAATTCCAGGTTCATCAGAACCACAAGGTCCTTGATATGTTATAATAGCGTAGATACCTTATAATAATAATGCATACAGGAATGCATACAGGATGATGGTGAGCAATGAGCATGTGGGAACTGAGAAATGAGGTGCAGTCACCGTGGGGCTTGGATGCCGAGGCCTAGTCGGTGGGACCAAGAGTTTCTTAAGCTGCACTCAAAATTTCATTAGCCATGATATAAAAATACTCAACAACACCGATTTGAATTTTTAGAATTTTTTTTGGATTTATTTGGATTTTTTTTTTGAGTTTTGAGAATTTTGGAAAAATTTATGAAATTTTATTGAAATTTTTGAGTTTTTATTGGAATTTTTTATTGAAAATTTTAAGAATATGGAATTTTGAGAATTTATGAAATTTTATTGAAATTTTTGAGAATTTATGAATTTTTATTGAAATTTTTGAGAATTTATGAATTTTTATTGGAATTTTTGAGAATTTATGAATTTTTATTGAAATTTTTGAGAATTTATGAATTTTTATTGGAACGTACAGACTTTTGAAATGTATAGACTTATGGAACAAATGTGTAGACTTAGCATTGTATAGACTTATGGAATGGGGTGTATAGACTTTGAGGAGAGAATGGATGTGCAGACTTTGAGGAAGGATGTACAGACTTGAAGGATGTATAGACTTTGAGGAGAGAATGGATGTTCAGACTTTGAGGAATGGAGTGTATAGACTTGATAATGGAACGTATGGACTTTAGAAGGATGTATAGACTTTGAGGAGAGAATGGATGTGCAGACTTTGAGGAATGGAGTGTATAGACTTGATAATGGAACGTATGGACTTTAGAAGGATGTATAGACTTGCACATCCTGCACTTCAAAGCTCAAAAGATCATTAGCTTAAAATATGATCATAAGTGCTTGATAAAAATAATTTAATCATGATATAGCAGCACTTAAGTTCATGAGAAATCCAACAATTTAAACGCACAAGCTCAGAAAATGACGACCCTTCTGATAGGCGTCAAATTAAGAAATGACAACGTGCACTAAGGCGTTAATTGCGTTAAAGGTTTAACTTTGAATTGGAATGCAAATGATGACCTTCATGGAGGCGCTGGATAAATGATGACCCAGAGAGTGTCGTCAATTTAACAAATGATGCCACAAAGAACGTCGTTAATTAGCTATTTTCATTTCCTGCTCGGAGTTAAACTTCCAGCAAATCGTTTTATTCAAACACAAACCATGCTGCCCGTTAACGTTCAAAACACTATATATAGGGCAACTGCTGGTGTTTCCAAACATCAGATCATCGAAGCCATAACACCGAAGCCATCTTCTGTAGACAGACAGACAGAAGAACTCGTAGAAGAATTAGCAGCAGAAGAAAAACAGAGCAGAACAAGTAACACTATTAGAAGGATGAACCAGTTAATGCAGCAGAGGCCTTCCAAGAGGTCAAGGATGAGTTTTCCAAGAATTTGTGAAGTGCCAGGCCATATCAGTGGAAAAATTGCTAAAGACCAAGTAAGTGTTCTTTGTGTTTGGAGCTTTTATTTCGTTCTGTCTTTCTTTCTTTTCAAAATTTCTGATGTTATTCTCTTTCTTCTTCCTTTCTGTTATGTTTTATGTTTTCAGGATTACCCCATTATTCCTGGTCCAAGAAGATTTCGAAAGGTCAAGTGGCTTCCTTTGCTACTCTCCAAGGTCTCTCTAGACATGAGATCCTTCCTTGCTAAGTGGAACCTTCTAGGCCTTATCACCCATGCCACCCATTATAATGATATCCATCTTGATTGGGCTTCCATTGGAGCTCTTATAGAATTATGGCACCCTCACACCCATACTTTTCTATTCCCAACCTTTGAAGCAACCATCCTCCTAGAAGAAGTGGAGATGCTCTTGGGTTTGAAGAAGATGAAGCAAGGAGAGGAAACAAAGATGGCCCATATGACTAAGCCCATACAAACCCATGATATGCTCATGAGCCTTGTTCAAAGCTCAAATTTGGTGAATCAAATGAAGGCCAACAAGGGAATCAATCTTTTGAAGTTGGCTTCTTGGGTATATAAAAACATGGATAAGGCTCAAGGAGATGAAGCCCTTTTGGAGAGAGTGATGAAGGGGTTTGTCATATGTGTAGGAGGAGCTTTATTCTTCCCTTCATTGGAGGATCATTTAGAGGAACAACACTTGAGTGCAATAGCAAGCATGTGGGAGGGAAAGAAAATAGGTGGGGCAATACTAGCCAACCTATACAATGGGCTCACCTCGGCTTCACTAGGACGGCCTTTATTTGGATCAATGCTTCTTGTAGCTTGTTGGATAGATTTACACTTTAATTTTGATCCATGTCAAGCAAACCAAACGGCCTCCAAAATCTTCACCAAGAGCCCACTTAGGTATATGACAAGCTCATTGGGCTTATGTGAAAGAGTTACTAATAGAGTTCCCAAGCTCAAGAAGAGGAATGAATGGAGAGATTACTTCAAAACAATGCCAAAGAGCAATTTCACATGTACACCGGGCTTTCTCAAAACCCAAGAACTTCACTCAAGGTTATCCTCCGGCATCGAGCTCCGTTTAGTTGGCGTGACCGACTTCATCCTTTACAACGCACACCGATGCCTCCCACAACTCGGACTTCCTCGACATCTCTTCGAAGGACCCTCTCACCTTCCTCCAATCAAGAAGAGGGATCTATGCTCAAGTGGTGATCATGAAGAAATCAGGACCATAATGGCTCAATGGAAGGTGGCACTTCTCCACAAATCCAAGACTCATGTTGAAGAAGAAGAGAACAAATGTAAAGCCTATGTACTGGCTCTCAAGAAGATAAGGCCCACAGTGGCTTAGAATGTAACCAAAGATTTTCATGAATGCAATAAGAATTCCTCTTTTATCTGAGCCAAAGCAATGTATGAAAGTGACCAGTTCTGACATTTCAAGCAATTCTGTTTGATAACAAGGAGTTCCGATCCTTCTGTTCTGAATAGCGCCCCTATCAATGGCGTTAATTACTTAAGACACGCCTCAGTTGAAGCCGTCCATTATATTTCAAACTCATAATTGACGTCCAAGGCACTGGCGTTTCTTAACTCACGTCTTTAAACAAGGCGTTAATCAATTCAAATTTTCAAATAATTTTTGAGATAATTCCTTAATTTCTTATAAAACACGCCTTTACTCACGTCGCGTATTAAACAATGGACGCCCGCTGCGTTCGTCGTCAAATTCAAAGGGGTAATAAGTACACCCTCTCTCGTCAATCAAATCCCATTAATGCGTCTGACGACGTTTACAAACTACCATGCAGAACACAAATGACGTCCATCCTCACGGCGTCAAATATGAAATATACGCCTTACTTCAAATCGTCAATTTAAGAAGAGACACCTTCCTCTCGGGCGTCAATTATTCTCGACCGTTAAACCCTACTTTCCCCCTTTCTTCTTCCTTCCTTCGTTTATCTCCTTCTTTTCTCTGCAAAACCCTAACCGAAACCCCCCCTCATCTATCTCTCCCTCATTCTCCCTTTCTACTCTCTCTCCCTTCTCAATCCGATGGCTGGCGGCGCTCCCAAACGCCAGAGAGTTACTGCCCCGGCCGTGGTAGACTTGGAGGAAGAGCAAGCAGTGGAGGGGCCCCCTCCCGCGGCGGTCGAAGAAGTACCGGCGGCGGCCGGTGAAGGGGATCATGACGAAGGCGATGACGGAGGAGAACAGGAAGACGACGGCGATGAAAGTGAAGAGGGAGAAGAGGAAGGCGAGGAAGACGAAGGAGAAGGTGAAGGTGAAGAGGGAGAGGATGGCGACGGAAGTGAAGAGGGAGGGGGTGACGAAGACCCACCGGCGACGGCGGCAGCGGTGGCCCATCGGCCTGGGCAGCTCCGGCGGCCACGCCAACCACAGCAACCCCTCCGTGGGGGATTAATTGGACCAAAACGATAGAAGGTAGGCCCCCACACCCATTTCCCACTATTTTTATTTTTATTTCTATTTCCATTTTCTTCCATTTCCATAGCTCTCGGGAGAGGGCAAACCAAAGACGCAGAAAAATGACGCCCCGAGGGGTGTCGTGAATTTAAATAACGTCCCACAATGGGTCGTTAATTACATTTTTTTTGATTTTTTGAAAATAATTAATCGCATGAAAAAAACGCCCTGCAGCATGTCGTTATTTTGATTTTATTATGTTTCGCCAGCATGCTGTTATTTCCCTGTGATTTCATTTAAATTTTAAAATGTATGTATTTCTGTTATTTCAATTTCACACATTAAAACCTTGAAAACCCCAGGAAAACCACGCCCCCCATCGGGACGTTAATTAGATAGGTAACGACCACAGGGTGGCCGTCAATTCAACATTTTTCAGAATGTAATTTAGGATAGAAAAATCACTTTGTGAACCGCGCCCTTCCATAGGGGCGTTACTTAGATGACTGACGACCCATGGTTGTGCGTCAATTCCAAATTTCACTGAATATTAGAATATTTCCTTCAAAAAAACGTCCTCCACAGGGGCGTCACTTGGATAAACAACGACTATGGGTAGGTCGTCAATTAAATGAACATACAGTATCACTCGAAACCTATTTGGAAATAACGTCGCCCTCCGGGGCGTCAATCAAGAAAACCACGACCCACGGTAGGTCGTTAATTATCCAAACAGCAAATATCACAATTAATGAGCTTAAATGAATTTCCACATGAAAACTTAAGCAAAAAGTTCTTTTATATTTATGCAGGGGTTGATGAGGACGCGGATTTCTTGGGTCCAGGTCCGGGCAGCGTACTACGGCCTCCCCGAGTTCCAGAGAGCTAGGATAGATGCTATGGGGTTTGGGGCCTTCCTTAGTATTGAGCCGGTCAGACCAGACCTACCTTTGATTCAGGTTTTGAGAGAGACATGGGATAGGTCTAGCCGGGCATTTCTGATGCCATGGGGGCATATGGTTCCTAGTTTGGAGGATGTGGCTAGGATCACTAGGCTGAGGGTAGATGGGGAGGCGGTGAGCAGGATCACCCTACCTGATTATAGTGAGCTTACCCAGAGGCTACTAGGGCTAGAGACGGTGTACGAGACACCGAGCGAGTGTAGGACCGTTTTCCGCACTTACCTTACCATAGCTATGGGGTTGGGGGACTCTAGGCAGAGATCTAGGGAGTCCTTAGAGCAGTTTTCGCAGAGATTGATAGATGGGGCTAGGGCTGCCTACTGCCAGGATCCAGCTGACAGAGAGAGAGTAGACAGAGATTTGAGGAGGTTTCTATTTTTGATGCTCGGGAGACTGCTACTCGGCACGAAGGGCGACGTCATCAACTGCCGCTTCTTGGGCATTCTAGAGGACTTGGAGGGCGTCGGCCGATACGCCTGGGGAGCAGCGCTGCTGGCGCACTTGATAGCCGACCTGTCCACGGGGACAGGTCGAGAGACGACAGTTAGTGGCTTTTCACCTTTACTTCAGGTATGCATTTTTTGTTATTTTTATTCTTTTTCTTTTATTATATAATTATGCATGGTCAACTAATGCAATGTATGGATGCAGATTTGGAGCCATTTGTACATGACCATGGGCCGTGTTGATCTACGACCCGGAGATGAGGGGTCCTTCCCTCTGGCGCGACGCTGGCTGCCAGTGGTGATCGGAGCCCCACTTGCATATGAGCTGAACGTATTGCGACGGGAGTTCCGAGACTTCCCCGCCTCACTGGTATGCATGATGCAATTTTTATTTTTGTTTTTATGTGAAATATGATGATGATATGATGATGTGAATGCATGTTTGTGAATGCAGGGGAGGTGGAGACCCTATGAGGGGATGACCGATGAGGGCCAACCGTGGGTCGTAGCGGGCCGACCTCGTTTTGGGCATGAGCTTTGGGTTCATTGCCTGAACGAGATTGAGCCGTTACGGCTTAGGTTGGTGATGAGGACCCTCGATCTACACCAGGAGTGGATCGAGGTAGGAGAGCCACGGGGAGTAGGCAAGAAGATGCGCGGTCGCACGAAGGTGATCGACTGGAGAGTGCGGTTCTCCGACCAGTACGCAGACTGGAAGCGTGGCAGGACCCGGGTCACTTCACAGGCGACCGACAGCTCCGAGTACCTCCGACGCTACTGGGAGGTTTATGCCGGCCGACCCCAGATGAGGGTCTTAGGGGTATGTATGAATGCACTTATTTCTAAATTAAATGCAAATGCTTTGTATATCTATCATGCGACTAATATGTGATGAATGCAGGATGCGCGGGATATAGTGGCGATGGATGCACAGGCCCACCTACACAGCCTAGAGGCACAGCTAGCCACCACACGGGCAGACCTTGAGACCTTAGTAAGTGTTTAAAATTATTCCTATATGCAAATGAATTTTTTTTTATTGATGATTAGTTACTGACAATCTCAATAAATGCAGCGTGCCCAGCAGGGAGCAGTAGGGAGAGAGACAGGAGAGGCCTCCAGCTCGAGAGGGCCTAGTGCAGAGGTGACTGCACTAGCAGAGCAGCTAGCAGGGGCAGTGGCACGAGCCGAGGCGGCAGAGCGCAACCTCGCCTCACGGGTAAATTTCAAACTTAAATTTAACCTTGCATTAAATTATTTATATGATATACTCATGAAAATTGTTTCTTATAGACCGAGGAGCTCCGGGCCGCTCTTACTTGCATCGAGGAGGGACAGCTGGCGATGGCCACGCAGGTGAGTTATTTATTTTCAATTGTATGTTGCTTATTCCATGAATTATTGCATTAAATGTGGAACTGATGATCTGTTTAAATGTTTGCAGACTTCACAGTTACAGGCGGCACATACCCGGGCTACCCTGGCTGGGACAGAGTTGGCGATCTGTGAGCAACGGGTCGTGGAGCTGGAGCGGGCCTTGAGGCGGCGAGAGGAGCTGCCTCAGGACGTGGCGGAGCTGCGAATCACCCTCGAGATGGAGCGGAGAGAGCATACTCGGGAGTGCGAGGAGCACCAGGCGGAGCGTGTCCGGGACCGCGAGCAGTACCAGGCGGAGCGTGCCCGTGACCATGAGGAGCGGTCAGCTTGCGATCGAGAGCTTACAACCTTGAGGGCCCAGCTAGCCGTTGCATAGGAGCGGATACGAGCGACCGATGAGCGTCTTCAGTGAGGTCGGGAGCGGGCGCGAGCTACAGGGTACAGCTTCACCAGCTCTACTTTTGTGGCGGGTTCCTCTCTCCGGTAGAGGAGCGAGGCAGAGGAGCCGGCTCGAGCTCCAGCTACTTCCCGGGGGCCCATGCCCCCTCCACCAGTGCCTCGTCGGGAGGACGAGAGTGAGGCAGAGAGTAGGAGAGAGGAGGGTGGAGGTGAGAGCTGAGAGTCTTACTTGTACTCCTCCACCCTCACACCTGTACTCAGACATTTATGATGTATATATATATGAAATTGAGATTTTGTTACCTGAGCACTTGTGTAGTTGTGTACTTGTGTCTTCTTTTCCTTCTCGTCTTTTACTTTTGCTCTGTGCTTCCACACTTGAATAAACAGGTTAATTCATTTGTTCGACTTGGCCCCTTGCTCAATAAGCAAGGGATGTCTTCACTTTGACCTTGATAACGGGTCAAGGGGCCAAGTCTTTAATCAATTAAGGCGAATGATAGATATACAATGCGTTATGCAAGCAGGCAAATGTAAACTGAAAATAAAAGATGCCCATACAAGAATGCAATCAAGCATATGAGAAACAAAGGGGTTGAAATTCCACAGTCATTTCATTTTGTTATTATTGGTATATATGCCTTTTTTTGTTTGAATTTTTGTTTTGAAAGTGACACTTAATTTTGACAAGGACGCCTATTTGAAATTTTTTTTGTTTTGGAGGCGAGTATGGTATAGAGCTTTGAAACCTTGACCATCATAATCTAAAATTCATTAGATTTTCTCAAGAGACTTAACAAAAGAGTCAACGTGATTTATACTTAGGCTTTTACTCATATTCTCTCGTAGCCCATCCTTCTTAGTTGGTCTTTGCCATTCTTCGAGTTCACAACCCACCATGAAGGGAGAAGGGAAGAATGATTAAGGAAGCTCACGAAAGGTTTTCAAGAATGGGGCACACTCCTCCCCTGCCCTAATGCCTGTTGGGATTCGGTCTTCGGCTTAGGAAAATTTTGTTGCTCTTTTTGCCCTTATTCATGCATGCTTACGACCAAGGTTTTCCTTGCGAGGACTTTACCCTCTTGACATGCTTTCTTTTATCATAACTTCCTTTTCTTTTCTTCTTTTCTTAAATAGATAAAGACCTAATTATACTTGGGCTTTAAGCATTTTTTTCCCTTTTGGGCCCTGACTTCCACCTACTAGGGCGGCGGGCAGGCTTGGTTGGTAACCCCTAACTTGTGTTCCCTCTCGTGAGCCGAAAGGAAGAGAATAGGTAAGGCTTTTACACTCTTGATTGGGTCGGACTTTCCTTGAATTCTGGGCTGCTCGAGTTTAAGAATAAAGCATGTAGTGTGTGCGTGAATTGACCCAAGAGTTAAACCGTCGAGACTGAAGAATGAATTAAAGATTTTGATTTTTTCGGTGTCGTGGCCCATGTACTATACCAGCCTCCAAGATTTTTCTTTCTCTCTTTTTTTTCTTTTCTTCTTTTTTTTTCTTTTGTTTAAATTTTTTTTTTACTCTTCTCTTTTTTTTTAGTTTTTTTTAGGGGTAGTATTTCTTTAGATAGAGATCATTCCAAGGATGAGTTAGCTCTTCGCCTTCAGCATTAATCAATTTATAAGCGTTGCCAGGATAAACATCTTTTATAATAAAGGGGCCTTCCCAATTAGGTTGGAGTTTTGAACGTGGTCCACCTGGTTTTACAAAGATTCTTTTAATCACCAATTCACCAATTTTGAACTTTCTCTCAATTACTTTCTTTTGGAAAAAATGTGAAAGCCGGTTTTGATAAATACGCGCATGCTCGGCGGCAGCCAGACGCTTCTCATCTAGGAGTTCCAACTGAGCATGGAGGGATTCACGACGCTCATCAATTGAGAATTCCTTGTCCAATTGTACTCGCAGAGAAGGAACAAGAATTTCATAAGGAACTACCGCCTCCATTCCATAAGTTAGGACGAAAGGGGTTTACCCAGTAGGAGTACGAATGGAAGTGCGATAGGCCCAAAGAGCTTCAACCAATTTTTCTGGCCAATCCGCAAATTTGTTAGCCTCACACGTTTTCTTGACAATCTTAATCAAAGTCTTATTAGTTGCCTCTGCTTGGCCATTGCCCTGCGGATAATAAGGAGATGAATGATGCAATGCAATGTTATACCTGTTGCAGAGGTCCTGAAGTTCCTGAGAGATGAATTGGGGTCCATTGTCGGTGACGATGGTACTTGGGATGCCGAACCTTGCGATGATATTCTTCATTATGAACTTGCAGACGGTTGACGCTTTTATCTCCACGTAAGCTTCCGCTTCCGCCCACTTGGTGAAGTATTCCGTCGCCGTCAGTATGAATGACTTTGGTTTTGTGAGGAGGGTCGGATCACCCAGGGGTCCAATGATATCGAAAGCCCACATGACGAAAGGCCATGGGGAAGATACGGGATGGAGTGAAGAAGCAGGAGAATGAATTTTGTCGACGTGCAGTTGGCACTTAACACACCTTCGGACATAGATAGAACAATCCTCTTCTAGAGTGGGCCAATAGAAACCTAGCCTAAGGATCTTCTTAGCAAGCATCTGGCTATTGACATGACCACCACACACCCCCGAATGGGCCTCTTCCACAACTTTCCAAGATTCATTATCATCTAGACATCTTAACAAAACTCCAGTGAGACCTCTTCTGTAAAGCACACCTCCGATTAGAGTGTATCGCTGGGCAACCCTTCTAATGGCTTTCTTTTCTTCCGCTGTAGCTTCTTCAGGATATGATTGATCCTGGCAATATTTAGCAATTTCATAATACCACGGATTTTCTTCATCATCCAATTCTTCTTCCAAGTCCAATAGCATGACCTCCTTATTCTCAATAATTCTGCCTTGCTCAACCTTCCTAAGCACCTCTTCCTTAATCCTAAGAAAAGATGGGTCTTGAATAGCGGGAATGAGCCGCTTACGAACAGTGATGGAGTGGGAATCCCTTTCGGGAAGAAGAATCAAGGAAGATGCAAGAGAAGCAAGAGCATCAGCTAGAATGTTATGGTCACGAGGGACGTGAACGAAGATTAGTTTGGTGAAAAGCTTGGTGTAATTAGAAGTCAATTCTTGGTAGGGCTTGAGTTTAGGATTGAGCGTGCGGCACTTGGAGAGCACTTGGCGAAGAATAAGCTGACTATCACCTACAATTCATAATTGGGTAACACCGAGTTGATGAGCGGCCTCCAGTCTGGCCAAAAGAGCCTCGTACTCAGCTATATTGTTTGTAACTGGAAATGCAAGTTGAGAGGCGAGCGGAATAGTGATACCCTCCGGTGATAGAAGAATAATACCAATCCCTTTCCCTTTTGAATTCAAAGCTCCATCAAAATGTAACGTCCACATCGAATCGGATTGATTGACGGACATTAGTTCCTCATCTGGAAACTCTGAGCGAACAGGGTCAAATCTGGGGAGAGGGTGATGAGCAAGATGTTCTGCTATGGTGTAGCCTTTAATCACTTTTTGCTGAATGTAGATGATGTCAAACTGAGAGAGGAAGCTTTGCCATCGCGCCAATCGGTCAGTGAGAACAGATTTTTCAAGAAGAAACTTGATTGGATTCATACGAGCAATGAGGTGAACCTCGTGAGCTAAGAAATAATGCTTGAGTTTCTGAACTACACAGACTAAAGCTGCACAAGTCTTCTCCATGGCTGAGTACCTCTGCTCATATGGGTTAAAGAGTTTTGACAAGTAGTAGACTGCCCTCTCTTTTCCTTCTTCGTCAACTTGGGCTAGGACAGCGCCTACAGAGTCACCCAGGACAGAAATATAAAGAACAAGCGGTTTGCCCTGAACTGGCGGCTTCAGGACAGGAGGATTTGAGAGATAATCCTTCAATCCATCAAAAGCTGCCTGACACTTGTCATCCCAAATAAACTGGACTCCTGGCTTGGTAAGCTCGTAGAACGGCCTACATCTTTGTGAATGCTGGGAAACAAATCGGCGAATAAATTGCAACCTCCCGACCAATCCTCTTACCTCTTTCAAATTCTTGGGAGGAGGCATTTCTCTTATGGCCTTCGCCTTGTTGGGATCAATCTCAATACCCCTCTTACTAATAATGAATCTAAACAACTTCCCTGATGAAACACCAAATACGCACTTCTTGGGATTCATTTTTAAATGGTACTTCCGTGCTCTTTGCAAGACTTTAGCTAGAACCACGAGATGCTCAATCCTTGTTCTCGATTTTACTACCAGGTCATCAACATACACCTCAATAAAAATGTGGATCATATCATGAAAAATTGCCATCATAGCCCTCTGATAGGTGGCTCCAACATTCTTAAGTCCAAATGGCATGACCACATAGCAATAAGTTCCCCATGGTGTAGTGAACGATGTTTTCTCTTGATCTTCCTCAGCCAAGCGAATCTGATTATAACCTGAAAAGTCATCCATAAAGGAGAGAGTCTCAAATCTTGCCGTGTTGTCAATCAAAACATCGATATGAGGGAGGGGGAAGTCATCTTTAGGACACGCGCGGTTGAGGTCCCGGAAGTCTATACAAATCCTGACCTTTCCATCTTTCTTCATGACTGGGACGATGTTAGCCACCCAATTAGGATAGAGCACAACTCTAACAAATCTGGCCTTATGCAGCTTATCGACCTCTTCTTTCATTTTTAAAGCCATATTAGGGTGGAAACGTCTCAACCGTTGTTTGACCGGGACAGACCCTGGTTTAAGTGTAAGCCGATGTTCAACGAGCGCAGGATCTAGTCTGGGCATATCTTCGTAACTCCATGCAAATGTGTCCTTGTATTCTTGAAGAACCAAAATGAGCGCCTCCTCTTCGGATGACGGCAAGTTCTTTGAAATGAGGATGATCCTAGGGTCTTCTTCCGTACCCAGATTTATTTCTTTGGTAGGTTCTTCTACTGAGGCTGATGGTTCATCAAATCTTCTCATGCCACTAGCAAAAGCATCAGCCTCGTCCTCATATTCTTCGTAACTTTCATCCCCCTCTTCAACAGGGTCTTCATCATTCATAATCTCATAGACACCAAAGCCCTCATTAGAAGCATAAATACCCTCATATTCTATCTCTGGCAGGATGATTGGATTTTCCACAAATTCTGGGATGGCTAGGCAAGCTTGACATCTTCTAGCTAACTCCAACAAGAATCTACGGGGAAACTGCTTACCCTTGGACTTCTTATGTGAAGCTACCCCATGAGTTTGAAAACTAGAGTAAAAAGAACAACTAGCTTGATCACTAGAAGATGGGGAAGAAAAAGTGGGTACAGAAAGGGATACATACGAAGTCCCCTCATCGGAGGGGTAGGGGAGGTCCCTTAATAGATCTGGGAAGAGCGGCCCCGGGATCGGGACACACTCAAGAAGAAGATAGGAGGTCTCCTCAACGGAGATGGATTGAGAAATTTGAATTTTGGCGTTTTTTTTTCATTTTCAAGGAGAAAGCAATGGGGGGTGGAAACAGGGGAGAGTGTTGAAATTGAAAGTTTGGTGAAGGATTGAATCAATGATGACCCACGCGGGGGCGTAATGGAGAGTTTGGAAACTGCTCGAGGAGCAAGGGAGGAATTGGAAGAGAAACTTGTAGTGAATTTGGAGAGAAGTTTATTAAGACCGCAGGCGGCCTAGGGATATCTGAAAAGAACACCCGATCAATCAAACGGACAACAGCCGTCGGGTGAATGGATTTGGTAAAGAAAAGGCCGACCCACAGCCTGTCTGTATTGAAACCCTCTTCAAACGGCACATCGGGCCCTCTAGTATCTGAATAGTCACTGAGAAGCTGCCTCTTGTCTGTAATTACTGCAGGCTTTTCAATCAACTCATGAATCAACGGCGGCCATTCTGGATCAGTCGGCATGAACAAGCGGCTCAGAGCAATAGAGATATCATTCATGTCAAACCACCTATACCAGTCACATTCAGGATCATCCATTTTCCTTCACTTATCCGGCCTTAATGACTCCAAAGCTTTATATGTGGCTAGTGGCGCTATATGGCGAGCAAACTGCCGTGCATGTACGTCTCAACAATCCAGCATAGAAGTGATTACTGTAGTATGCTCATCATCATTTTGAATACCTCCTGTTACAAAATGTGTTTGAAGGGTCCATGTAAGAGGATGTCGGTCAGTCTTGAGAGTGGAAGTCATAATGGCCCACGGTTCTTTTTCATCTTTACCTGGTGCTTTATATCCGAGGCCACCTCGGAGAATCATATTTTGAGGCTTGACAGGCTTAACTCTCCCTTGAAGATTGGCACCTAAGCCTTTACCAGTTCGGTACCCCATTTTCATTAAGATGTTCCATCCGGGCGTATTCATCAAACCTTTCTTTTTCTTGCCCTTGGATAGCTGTATGGTGGAAGGGGTTGAAGGAGATGATGACCGCATCGGGTCTTGCCGCAGATCGGCAACATCCAATACTGAGAGCAAAGGCATATTGGAAGGCCACATGGAGGGCACTGATGTTGCAGAATGTATGTCTTCGGTCGGCAAAATGGGCATACTGGTCACTTTAATGATACGTCCTTTATGTGGAAATTTGATGCATTGATGATTCGTGGAAGGCACGGCATCCAGTTCCTGAATGTAAGGGCGGCCCAAAATACCATTAAATGTCGGGTCCATATCCAAAATATGGAAATCTGCCGTGACCGAGACTGGACCCAAACCAACTTTTAGAGTAATCATTCCCAATGGAGGCTTTCTTGTGTTATCATAAGTTGTGACTGTTATAGTGGACGGTCGAATCTGACTCTCCGGAATGCCACACATCTTTAAAGTGCTTGGTGGAAAAACATTAATGGATGCCCCAGTATCAACCAAACATTGCTTCACGGCTATTTTGTTGATATCAATGGTAGTGCACAGTGCATATTTCCTAGCCGACTGCGGAGCCAACTCATGTTCATAAAAAGTAATAGCCGGCTGATTGTTAACTGGGTTTAAGACAGTAGTAACCTATTCGGCTGGGATATCTTCATTCACCATTACTTTTGTAGGTATTGTTTCAAAGCTTGTTGATGTGTGGCAGATCTTTTAATCAGTTCCAGAATAGAAATACGGGCCGGTGTTCTGTCCAGATGCTTCAATAAATCATACTCCGTGCCCTGTGTAGATTCTTGTTCTTGCTCTCCTTGTTCCTATGGTGGCTCCTGCTCCCGCTGGGGAAACACTCGTTGAAACATCCGTCCGCTACGGAGCACCATCGTTCTTTGCGCCTCTGTCGGGATTGGTGTGGGTAAAGGGGTGGAGGAAGTAGAGGGAGTGGTGTTGGGCGTAGGTGCAGGGTTGGTGGGAGGAAGAGTTCTTATAAGGGGCCTCGCCGGCCGTGGATTATTGGAATGAGGTGATGGTGATTGTGTAACAAGAAGGGGCCTTGGAATCATGGTGGCGGTAGATGGAGGTGGAACGGGAGGGGCGACGGCTGCTGGCGAGGTACGAATAAGAGGAGGCTTGTTTGGTGGAGGGTTTTGGGTTGATGGAGAATTTGTGGGTTGGCGCAAAAGAAGGGGACGTGAAGGGACGATATTGGCATTGGATGGCCCAGGAGTGAGGGAGCGTATAAGGGGACGTTGTGGTTGGGAAGGAGGGATAGGCTGGTGCCTTCTTATCAATGAGGGTGATAGATTAGAATTCTGATTAATAGCCCCGACAGAGGCATTTTCATTATGCCAAATTTGTCCTCTCTCCACTTCATGGATCGAGGTGACTATATTCACTTGCTGATTTGGGACCGGATGCTCCGGTAGTGGATTATTAACAATCCCCATATTGGGTTGGGGAGCAGGAACCTGTTGTTGATGTGAAGCTTGTGGTTGTCCTTGTTGCTGATGCTGTTGAGCTGCTGGCTGCCGAGGAGGCCTTCGGACTTTTAAAGAAGCAATGACTTTCCTCATCTCGTCCCAATCAATATCCCCTTGATCATTCATGTCATGTATATAATCTTTGAAGTGAAAGCAATGATCGATATTGTGCCCCGGTTGTCGGTGAAAGACGCAATATCGGGATGTATCCACATGTTGGGGCCATATTGCTCTTTCCTTTGGCAATGTGAGCAGGTTAGCAGCCATGAGGGCATTAAAGATATCCAATAAGCTTTCGAGAAGAGGGGAGTACTGTGCCCTTCGGGGGCCCAAAGGTCTTCTTTTTTGAAATTGCTGTGGTGCATAATTGGTGGGTGGGGGCACTTGGTGATATTGTGGGGTTTGATTTGGTGGAGCAATGTGGGGTTGTTGTTGAGGAGGTGGAGGAGGCCGTAAGGTCTGAGGAGGGTTGTTATTTGGCTGGTGGACTTGATTATGGAAAGCGGGCTGTTGTGGTGACGGCCCTGGGTTTGAAGGATGGCGGAAGGGTGTGGAATTGCCAAACGCGCTCACCTGCTCGTTGGTAACGGTGCTTTCAGTGGTTGCCCCAGTATTGCCAATATTAACATTCCTCTTTATCACCTTTGGCCTTGGCTCGAACATGCCCATGATTGGCGAATCCTTCATTTGTGTCTGAATATATCTAGCTCTTTCATAGAGCTCTTCCATAGTGCTTAGTTTATTCATGGCCATGATATGACGGAATTGTGGAGTAGAATTTGAAATAATCATTTTGACTTGCTCCATCTCTGACAATGTGTCTTTCAATTTCTCGGCCATGGCCCTCCACCTATCAGCAAATAAAATAAAGTCCTCCTCGGGCTTCATCTTTTCAGCAACCAGGTCTGTAACGGACAAGGAGGGACGCACACGATCCTTATACTTCAGTATGAATTTTCGTTGGACTATATCAAAATCACCGGCATCGGCCGGCTCCAGGGAATAAAACCATTCAAGTGTGGGGCCATCCAAAGACCGCCTGAAGAGATAAGCCAATGAATTTTTATTATCTTGCCAAAATGACGCCTCATACATAAAATCCTTTAGGTGGATGTTCGGGTTGCCCGTGCCATTATATCGCCGGAAATTCGGCATTTCTGATGGTGGTAGATGGAAAACCGGCATAGGGGGAAGCACGATCTCAGGAGCAACCTTGGGTGTAGTGACCCTCTTAAGCTGTTCCTCCATTTTGGCCATCCTTTGGAATAATAGAGCATGGTTATCAGAATCGACTGGGGCCTGATGAAAGGAATGTTGGTTTGTTATAGGCCTTCTTAGAATTTGGCAACCAAGGGGCTACTGAGGCCTAACAATGGAGTGACTTGCCGGTTGGTCCGGCATAGTCACAACAGGAGTTGATGGGCGCGAGGGTACCCTAGGGACGACCGATGGGTCGTTAGGAGAATTAGCGGAGTGGCCACCCATGGCTTGATGAGGGTTAGAAGACGACGGGATGAACTTTCCCTTCAGAAGAGCGGCTTGAGCTGCCTGGCGCTGAGAATCATCTACCTGAGCAATAGCCTTGAGAATTTCATTGAGATTGAGGGAAGAGGAAGTGTCCCCTGGAGTATTCTGGGCAGTAGGTCGGGCCTGGGAGGAAGGCTCAACCTCCAAAGCAGTAGTGGTGGTGTCCACCATATGGACTTGATTGGAGGAAGAATAGTAATTTCCCTCATAATAAACAGAATCTTGAGAGGGAATCTCATAAAACGGGTCAGAATGACCCTCCTCATTACCATCATAAGTGTATCCGTAGTTGGCCATGTTGAGAATTTTACCTGAACGCAATTTCATACTTGAGGAGAAAGAGATGAATGTCTCGCAATAAGATATAACCCAAAAGATATAACCTTTTCAAAAGAAACACACAAGTTGTAATGAGCGCAAGATTTTAAGATTTCTCTTGGAAATTAGGGTGGATTCAATATTAGGTACTTTCTTTCAAAGGTGGATCCTGGTTGAAAATTTGGGTATAATCTCCGGGTATCTAGATTTTCTCTCCTTTCCAACGAATGGGTCAACTATACTCCGGGTACTTCAATGGTACAACCTGCCTAGCGTCCGTGAGGGAATCCACGGGTGCGAGGACTTACGGAGGCTTGGCTTAGGAATTTTCGGTCCAAAGAGACGGAATGCTCAATGGAGGGTCCTTCCTTCACCAAGAGGGGTGAAAACTCCTAACAAGTGTGGGGAGAGGAGGTCTCCCAAACCGTATGCCAAGTTGAATGCAAACAGGTAATATCACCAACAGATATATGATCAGTCAATCAAACGGACAAAAAGAGCAGTTCTGTGGGCACAGAACAAAAACACGACCCGTGGCAGGTCGCTAATTTAATGAACAGCGCCTGGAGTGCAGGCGCTAATTACCACAAACAGTGAACGAAACACCTCTGGGCAGAGGCGCAAAGCACTGTAAACAAATACTCAGGAAATAACCAAATCACCAATAATTAAAAAATGGCACCTTAAGCTAAGGCGTCCAATGATAAAATGACGCCCGGTAGTTGGGGCGTCAAAATCACTGAACAATGATCCAATCGCATCAAAGTAAATAGTAACAATGGAAATGACGGCTTGCTGTAAGGCGTCTTATGAAGAAATGACGCCTATGTATAAGGCGTGAATAATAAAATGACGACAGCAGGGAAGGCGTTACTTCAGCTTAATGAACTGACAATCAGAATAAACCAATGGAAACTACAAAACTGGCTAATCAGTGGGGAGGTGTGCACGTGGTGCACAATGGGGAGTGTGCTACGTGGAGCACAAGGGAGGGACACGCGAGGGTGTCAAAGGAGGGGCACTGAGGGCGCCAATGGGAGGGTGCTACGTGGAGCACGAGGGAGGGGTACACGAGGGTACCAATGGGAGGGACACGCGAGGGTGTCAATGGGAGGGGCACGCGAGGGTGCCAATGGGAGTGTGATACGTGGAGCACATGGGAGGGGTAATCAAACTAAAAACACTAGAAGTCCCACCATGATCGTCAATTTGTAGATTATGAAAAATCCACTTAATGAAAAAGGGGATTGAAACCCAAACTCAATTTCTAAAGCTTAAAAAATTAATTGGTGAAAGGAAGAGCATGCGTGGGATGCTAAAGGAGAATGTGATCGCCAGAGGGGTTATCTCAAATAAGAAAAAGGATGATCGCGAGTACCTTGTGTTAAGCGGGGGAGATTGTGAACCCTTTATTCCTCCTTCCACCGGCCGGCCGATGAAGGGGGTTCTTAGTCTTGATTACCTGCAAAACAACAACTCTCTTCTCTGTTCTCTCGTTGACTCTTCTCTCTGCAACTCTGCTCTCTTAGTAATGATCTCTCTTTCTCTGTTTTCTATTCTCTCGTCCTCTTCTCTCTGCAGCTCTGCTCTCTTAATAATGAACTCTCTTTCTCTATTTTCTGTTCTCTCGTCCTCTCGTGCGAAGAGACCCAGGAGGGGTATATATAGGGCTAAGATCCTTGGAGAACAAGGATTAAAGCAAGGTAAATATCTTCCATCAAGAAACTCCCTTCCCAGTCGAATACAAGGCTCAAAATGAGGAAGGAACCATTACGGGAAAGAAGCAGGCGGAAGGGAGACGAAATTGAAAATGACGACCCTATGAAGGGCGTCAATTAAAAATGACGACACATCTAAAGGCGTTAATTAGAATAACGACTCCCATCAAGTCATCAATTCTTGGATTTAATTATAGAAACAAATAACTTTCCTTATTTAAAATTATCAACTGACGCCTGCCAGACAGACGTCAAATAATCAACGCCTTTATGAAAGACGTTAATTCTACAATTTTCGTTTTATTTGAAATTCAGAATTTTCAGTAAATCCAGAAAATGACGCCCGTATTGGTAGTCGTCCATTGTTAAAAGAGGCGCCCTTGGTCATGCCGTCAATTTAAATAGCGCCCCTTATCAGGGCGTTAATTTCAATTTGTCAAGAAAAAAAATAGGAAATCACAATTAATTTATAGAAAATAGAAAAACTTCATATTAAATTAATATTGAAGTCCACTTTGGGGCGTCACATGGTGACATGAGATTTACTTAGCATAGCATCAATTTTAGCGTGTCTACACTTAATAGCTGGAGTGAGCCGTTTGTGAATAGTGATAGAATGGGAATCTCTTTCGGGAAGGAAACCCAAAGAA
Source organism: Amorphophallus konjac (assembly GCA_022559845.1). Classification (NCBI taxonomy): domain Eukaryota; kingdom Viridiplantae; phylum Streptophyta; class Magnoliopsida; order Alismatales; family Araceae; genus Amorphophallus; species Amorphophallus konjac. The sequence continues at coordinate 161,212,542 of CM040121.1, forward strand.
GATGTGAGAGAAGCGAGAGCATCAGCTAAAATGTTATGTTCTCGAGGAACGTGAACAAAGATTAATTTAGTGAAAAGCTTGGTATAAGCAGAAGTCAATTCCTGATAGAGTTTGAGTTGAGGATTGAGAGTACGGCACTTGGTGAGCACTTGACGAAGAATAAGCTGACTATCACCTACAATCCGCAATTGGGTAACACTAAATTGATGAGCGGCCTCTAGTCCGGCCAGAAGAGCCTCATACTCAGCTATATTATTTGTAACTGGAAATGCAAGCTGAGAGGTGAGCGGAATAGTGATACCCTCCGGTGATAGAAGAACAATGCCAATCCCTTTCCCTTTTGAATTCAAAGCTCCATCAAAATGTAACGTCCACATCGAATCGGATTGATTGATGGACATAAGTTCCTCATCTGGAAACTGTGAGCGAACAGGGTCAAATCTAGGGAGAGGGTGATGAGCAAGATGTTCTGCTATGGCATAGCCTTTAATTGCCTTTTGCTAAATGTAGATAATATTGAATTGAGAAAGGAAGCTTTGCCATCGTGCTAATCGGTCGGTGAGAACGGATTTTTCAAGAAGGAATTTGATTGGATTCATACGGGCGATGAAATGAACTTTGTGAGCTAAGAAATAATGCTTGAGTTTCTGAACTACCCAGACTAAAGCAGCATAAGTCTTCTCTATGGCTGAGTACCTCTGCTCACAGGGGTTGAGTAGCTTTGACAAATAGTAGGCTGCCCTTTCTTTTTCTTCTTCCTCAACTTGGGCTAGGACATCGCCCACAGAGTCAGCCAGGACGGAAACGTAGAGAACAAGTGGTTTGCCTGGAACTGGCGGCCTCAAGATAGGAGGATTTGAGAGATAATCCTTCAATCCGTCAAAAGCTGCCTGACATTTATCATCCCAAATAAACTTGACTCCCGGCTTAGTAAGCTCATAGAACGGCCTACATCTTTGTGAATGCTGGGAGACAAATCGACGAATAAATTATAACCTCCCGATCAATCTCGAACTTCTTTTAAATTCCTGGGAGGAGGCATTTCCCTTATAGCCTTCACCTTGTTGGGATCAATCTCAATACCCCTCTTACTTACGATGAATCCAAGCAACTTCCCTAACGAAACACCAAACACGCACTTCTTCGGATTCATTTTCAGCTGATACTCCCGTGCTCTCTACAACACTTTAGTTAGAACCCCGGGATGCTCAATCCTTATTCTTGATTTTACTACCAGGTCATCAACGTACACCTCTATATAAATGTGGATCATATCATGAAAAATTTCCATCATAGCCCTTTGATATGTTGCTCCAGTATTTTTAAGTCCAAAGGGCATGACCACATAGCAATAAGTTCCCCATGGTGTAGTGAACGATGTTTTCTCTTGATCTTCCTCAGCCAGGCGAATCTGATTGTAACCTGAAAAGCCATCCATAAAGGAGAGAGTCTCATATCCTGCCGTATTGTCGATTAAAACATCAATATGAGGGAGGGGGAAGTCATCTTTAGGACACGCGCGGTTGAGGTCCAGAAAGTCTATGCAAATTCGCACCTTTCCATCTTTCTTCATGACTGGGACGATGTTAGCCACCCAATTGGGATAGAGGACAACTCTAACGAATCTTGCCTTATGAAGCTTATCGACATCTTCTTTCATTTTTAATGCCATATTAGGGTGGAAACGTCTCAACCGCTGTTTAACCGGAATGGACCCTGGCTTAAGCGTAAGTCGATGTTCAACAAGTGCAGGGTCTAGTCCAGGCATATCTTTATAACTCCATGCGAACATGTCCTTATATTCTTGAAGAACCGAAATAAGCGCCTCCTCTTCGGAGGGCGACAAATTCTTACTAATGAGGACAATCCTAGGGTCTTCTTCAGTACCCAGATTTATTTCTTTGGTAGGCTCTTCTACTGAGGCTGATGGTTCATCGAATCTTCTCATGCCACTAGCAAAAGCATCAGCCTCGTCCTCATATTCTTCATAACCTTCATCCCCCTCTTCAATAGGGTCTTCATCATTCATGATCTCATAAACACCAAAACCTCATTAAAAGCACAAGTATCTTCATATTCTACTTCTGGCAAGATAATCAGATTCTCCACAAACTCGGGAATGGCTAGACATGCTTGGCATCTGATGGCTAACTCCAACAAGAATCTACGGGGAATCTACTTACCCTCGGATCTCTTATGTGAAGCAACCCCATGAGTCTTAAAACTAGAAGAGTAAGAGCAACTAGTATGATCACTAGAATTCGACAAAAATGAAGGAGGTGAGGAAAAGATGGGTACAGAAGGAGATACAGATGAAGACCCCTCACCGGAGGGGTAGGGAAGGTCCCCTAATGAATCCTGGAAGAGCGGCCCCTGGGTCGGGACACACTCAGGAAGAAGATAGGAGGTCTCCTCAATGGAGATGAAAGATTGGAAAGTTTGAATTTTGGCGTTTTTTTTCATTTTCATTTTCAAGAAGAAGGCAGTGAGAGGGAGGAATAGGGGGTGGTGTTGAGAGTGACAGTTTGATGAAAGATTGAGTAACTGATGACCCGCGCGCGGGTGTGATGGAAAGTTTAGAGAATTGCTCGAGGAGCAGGGGAGGAATCGAGGGAGAAACTTGAAATGAATCTGGAGAAAAGGTTATCAAGACCGCAGGCGGTCTAGGGACTTCTGAGTGAAACTGTAGTGCCCCCGAATTTTATATAAATAATTTTCTAGAATTTATAAAGGCCTAAATATATTAATAAATGGATTCTGAGACTAATAAGTCATTATAAGGCCCAATTATATTAAATAATTAACCAAGCCTATTTACACATCATCTAAAAGGTTTAAGGCCCAAAACCATTAAGTTTGGCCCATGTTCTAGAAGGTTATTTAGCTTATTTACGGATTTTAAGGATAGAGACTAATTATCTAAGATAATTATATGGATAAATGAATAAAAGAGTTTTATTTATTTGAAACTCTATATACGTTGACTGTAACGGTCTATCGCGAGACCGTCACATTCACCTAACGCGCCTGCGTGCGACCGTTACACTCTGCAGATTCCGTAAGAGGAAGAACTTAGAAAAAGATGGAAACTTGATGATCTTATCTACTAGGGATCAACGTGGGAAGAGTTATAACATTACTAAGGACTCTTAGAGATCAGGTTTTAACAAATTAAAGACTCTAGAATCGATCTAATCTTTAAACCCTAGCCAAAACCCTATAAATATGACCTAGTTCTGATCTAAGCGACCCTTACTTTTGCTCGCATGGAATCAAGGTAAGGAGTCATAATCTCGGGTAAGTTCTTTAGAAGTATTTGTTTGCAATACTTTAGACTAACTCCTCTCCAAATTTCACATCTTTAGGTCAAGAGGTCGTGGAGTTAGAGCCCAAGGAAGTTGCTAAAAAGTCACAGGAAGAAGGGAACTAGGGCTCGGTGTTCAGACCATAATTGGAAGTTTAAAGCCTAGACAAGAGGTAGGTCATCTCATGAACGGCAAAAATATCTTGATAGGACTAAAAGCCTCTGATTTGACTGAATTTCATGCATCATAGATCATCAATTTCATGTTTTCATAGTTCCATGCATGTCATACATCTCTTAGCCTTAAATAGAAATAAAAGAAGTTATCTTGTCTATTCACTAGAACCCATGCATATAGATAGCCTATACTTCGTTATCATGCCTAGAATAGACATGGTATTTGATTTAGACATGATGTGATGTGATCTCTTAGGCTTCATATCATTTTCTGTCAGCAGATACTATAACGCACCATAGTAGGACTGTCACACTCAAGTAACAGCCATATGATGGACCGTCACAGTCCCTGATTGCCTATTGATTTCTCTGTTAACTCTGACGCATCTATGCAGGAGCGTTACGTTCTGTAACGGTTGCTCGATAAACCGTCACACTCCCTATGACGCGCTTTGGCTAGACCGTCAGGTTCCGTACTGTCAACTCAAGACGGAATAAGACTTATCAATGTTACTTACTATTAAGCTTAGTTAATTAAGTTTTTACCTGATTATGTGACGTGAAGGTTAATTACTCATTCATGATAGGTATTGCATGTTTTGGCATCTTATTGTTACTTTAAGTTATGTTAATTTCATGAGCCCAAACTCTATAGTTTTGTAATTAGAAACATGATTTTGAATGATGTATTGATAGAGTTTTTATCATGATTTCACATCGATATATATCAATATATATTCTTTTTCTATCAATAGAGTCATTTCTATAAGTACATGGCACATACTCCGGTATGTTGACCATTAGTTCACATTTTTCACTATAGGAACATAATCTTGGACATGAGGACCTCTCTATTGCATATTCCTTCCAATGGACTAGAAAATCTTGTTTCAAGGCCTCCGTAATTCTCCGCGAGCCTGGGATTCCCACTAGGACGCCGAGTTGGTTGTACCATTAAAACTCATTAACTAGAATGCACTATCGTTGTTTTCTGATTCTAGTAATGTAACGGTCTTACATTGGACCGTCAGGCTCACGTAACGGCCCATTGCATGACCGTCACATTTCTCTGGGTCTATTTTATCTTTCTCGACTCGGATCACTGTAACGGCCCACTACTGGAGCGTCACAGGATGTAACGGCCCAGTAGATGACCGTCACACAGCTTGTATATGTTAACCCAAGGTTTGACCAAAGGGTTGATTTTCTAAGGTTCTAGATGGACTAATGATAATCTAGAACTTATCATATTGATCAAGGAACTTAATATGATGAATGAAAAAAATAAAGAATGTACTGTTATGCTACCAATTTATTTTTATAAGCATAGGATAGTCTAAGTCATTCTTGATCTCATATATTCAAGTTGAAGCGTTCATTCATTGATTTTCATTATTTGGAATTGATATATTCTTGGCCAAACTTTACTGTTACATGCGTGGAAGTAGCTTAATTTATACCTGAAGATGCGATCGAGCACTGATTGTGTTCAAGGGCTCTATGCTAGTCCCCTCGGCTGATTGCCGGAAATATACTATTTTATAAACTATGGGGTATGATGCTACTGGCGTCGCATTGCGCAGGGAGTACTATTTCTATAAATAAGTGAAGATTCACGACACGACATGACATTCTTGTACATGACTTTCTTGCTTGATATTCCACAGAAATTTAAGGAGCACTTGCTCATAAGCATAAGATGCTAAAGTGTTGATTATGTGGCTTGCTAGTACATTCTCGATATATTCTTATTCATGAAAGGCCAATATCATGTTCTTGTTCTATTCTTACTAGTTCATTCTTGTTCTCATTCCATCTTATATGATTGTCATGTTACTTTGGTTTAATCGCGTGATCATCGCATTGCATGATTTTGCCTTATTTCTCTAGAGCTAAAATGTTAATTACTTTAATAGTGCCTTCATGTTGATGCGAAGATACCTACTGGGCAAGTGTGCTCATTACCTATTTCTGATCTTTTTCAGGAGATGGAAGTGGTTCGGATTCTGATTCAGATTATTCAAGTAGCGGATCCGAGAGTGATTAAAGATGAGCGAAGACTTAGGAAGTCTATAATGTCTATATTGAGTCAATGTAATTTTCCTATTTCTTGAGTCTAGTAGAATGAAAGATGATGGAAATTGAATTAGTGGTTGTACTTGAGTTAGTAATGAAATAAAGTTGAAGTTTTGAATATATATTGTGCAATTGCATTTGTGTGTGTGATTGTATTACGCTCTGATCGTTCTTGCTTGCAAGAGGCTTACCATGCCGGCTGTTCGCGCTCCCCGAGTGAGTCTTCCGCTGTAATAAAGGCTCGGGGCGTGACAGTTAAGTTGGTATCAGAGCCTAAGTCTCAAGACTTAGGGAAAGGAATCATGTCATAGGATAAGTCCAAGGTTTAAGGACCCCTACCTATGAACTAAGGAAGAAGTTCCATACCTATGTGAGAATTGGGTAGAGCCGGGATAAGATAATTAATTAGCTTTAAGGTTGATTCTCATGAGAAATAACAAGTTGTTATTTTTCTCTCTCAGGTACCCTATTTTACAAATGGCTCATCGCGTAGATTGGGATGGTATGCAACAAACAGTTGTCGGCCTCACTCAGGCATTGCAAACTATTGCACAAGGTGGTGCAGGGGCAAGGGCTGGTGACCTACATCGTAACTTCTGGAGTCTAAATCCTCCGCGATTCTATGGATCTTCAAATCCCGATGAGGCAGAAAATTGGATCGATGAGATGAATAGGATATTTGACATTATTCAATGCACTGATCAGGAGAAGGTGCGTCTAGCAACATTTCAACTAAATAAAGATGCCCGTACATGGTGGAAGTCGGTTTCGGCACCTCCGGCCGATGCACCTCATACATGGGATGGTTTTCTTACTTTATTCCGTACCAAGTATTTTTCCGAGCATGTAAAGGAAAGGAAGGCCATGGAGTTTGCCTCCCTTCGTTAAGGGATGATGTCGGTGGCAGAATATGAGCTGCAGTTTTCAAGACTAGCACCATATGCACCACACCTTATTAGCACGGAATTATTAAAAGCAAATCGATTTATGGACGGGTTACGGCCCGGTTTCATTCAGCAACTTGGGACAGCATATCCGCACTTATGTGTAGATGGTTCAAAGGGCATATCTATGCGAGAGGACCTTAGAGAAGGTCGAAAAGTTGAAAGGAAAAGGGGAAGAATCTAGCCGACGATCTGATCGGCATTATAAGAAGGAGAAGTTTAGAATCACGGAGCCATACAAAAGCCGTGACAGCAAGAAAAGATCAAGGAGCGGGAACGGTGGAAGTTCCCAGAAGAATAATAAAAAGGTTAAGGAAGAGAAGGAGCAAGTACCTCGGCATGCACTTTTTGCGAGAAATTCGGCCACTCGACTGAAGAATGCTAGAAGCACCTCGGTGCTTGTTTGCGTTGTGGAAGTAAGGAGCATCGTGTGCCAGATTGTCCCCTTATGAAAGATCAATCAGCTAATGGAGGACGTAGGAGGCAGGCTAGCCTCAATGCCGTTCTAGACGAAGAGGAAGCGCCCAGGGATGATGGGCTTATGGAAGGTACTCTTCAAATTTGTTCTCGTCCTACATTTATGCTATTTGATACTGGTGCCTCTCATTCTTTTATTTCCACTACCATTGTAAAAATGTTGTCAATTGCATCAGTCCCCTTACCCTCAGACCTTGCTATTACTACACCTTTAGGATCTAGAACCAAGCTCACCGAGTATTATCCTAATAGCGAAGTGATAGTAGAAGGTCACAATCTCCCCGCAAATCTCGTGTGCCTTGACATGAAAGGTTATGATGCCATCTTAGGGGTGGATTGGCTTGTAGACCATGATGCTCATATCAATTGCCGAAATAGGATTATATCTTTTCGAAAGCCCGGTCTTCCAAGATTTTCTTTTCTTGGCATCAAATACAAGAAACATCCTACCATTATATCTTCTCTTCACACTTGCAAGCTTATCTCGCAAGGATGTGAAGCTTTTCTTGCTTCAGTCATTATCACCGAATCTAAGGAAATTGTTCTAGCAAACATTCATATTGCAAATGAGTTCCCAGACGTGTTCCCATCTGAACTACCTAGTTTACTGCCCGAGAGGGAAGTAAACTTTACCATAGAACTCATTCCAGGAGCAGCACCTGTTTCTATAGCCCCTTACAGGATGTCCCCGACAGAACTCAAGGAACTAAAAAGGCAGTTGCAGGAACTACTAGACAAGGGTTTCATCAGACCTAGCACATCCCCTTGGGATGCGCCGGTTTTATTTGTCAAGAAGAAGGATGGTTCTCTCAGGCTATGCATCGATTACCGGCGACTGAATCAGCTGACAGTTAAAAACAAGTATCCATTGCCGCGTATTGATGAGCTCTTCGATCAGCTTTCGGGAGCAGAATATTTTTCTAAGATTGACCTCAGATCATGTTATCATCAGCTTAGAATCAAAGAGGAAGATATTTATAAATCGGCTTTTCGAAGTCGTTATGGCCACTATGAATTCATGGTAATGCCGTTTGGGTTAACTAATGCCCCAGCAGCATTTATGCAACTTATGAACAGTGTCTTCCAGCCATACCTGAATCAATTCATTGTCATGTTCATCGATGATATCCTGATATACTCCAAGACAAAAGAAGAACATGAAGAACATTTAAAAATAGCTTTGCAAACACTTAGAGAACACAAGCTTTATGCCAAACTCAATAAGTGTGAATTCTGGCTCGAGGAAGTCTCATTCCTAGGCCACATTATTTCAAAAGAAGGTATTACTGTGGATCCTTCTAAGGTAGAAGCTATCAAGAATTGGAGTCGGCCTACGACTGTGTCTGAAGTAAGGAGCTTTCTGGGTCTAGCTGGTTATTATAGAAGATTCATTAAGGACTTCTCAAAAATTGCGGTTTCTTTAACTAGACTTATGAGAAAAGAAAATCCTTTTGTTTGGTCAGAGGAATGTGAGAAGAGTTTTCAAAACCTTAAGAATCACCTTACAACAGCTCCTATTCTAACACTACCGATGGAGGGTGGTGGATTTGAAGTATATACGGATGCGTCTGGAATTGGATTAGGATGTGTCCTTATGCAAAATGGAAAGGTGATTTGCTATTTTTCAAGACAATTGAAACGTCACGAAGAAAATTATCCTGTACATGATTTAGAATTGGCAGCGGTTATTTTCGCCTTGAAAATTTGGCGTCATTATCTTTATGGAGAAAAGTTTACGATCTACTCAGACCACAAGAGCTTGAAATATTTATTCTCTCAAAAAGAGCTTAACATGAGACAAAGGAGGTGGTTAGAACATCTCAAGGACTTTGATATTGCTATTCAAGGGCCGAATGTGTATACCGGGTCATGAGGATACAAAGAAATTGATCCTAGAAGAAGCACATAAATCAAAGTACACCATTCATCCAGGAGGTACAAAAATATATCAGGATCTCAAAAGAAACTTTTGGTGGCCCAATATGAAGAGGGAAATAGCTGACTTCGTGTCTCGTTGTCTAACCTGCCAACAAGTTAAAGCTGAACATCTTAGACCCACAGGTAAATTACATCCCTTAAATATTCCCGAATGAAAATGGGAGAGCATAGGGATTGACTTCATTATGGGTTTACCTAAGACAAGAGGTGGACATGATGGCATATGGGTAATCATAGATCGATTGACTAAATCTGCACACTTCATACCAATAAAGAGTCGATGGTCTGTGGATATTCTAGCAGCATTGTACATAAAGGAAAGTGTCAAATTACATGGTGTCCCCGTCACTATTGTATCAGATAGAGATCCTCGATTCACATCACAGTTCTGGAAAGGTCTACAACATTCACTAGGGACCAGATTAAATTTTAGCACAGCCTTTCATCCACAAACTGATGGTCAGATGGAAAGAACAAATCAGGTGGTAGAAGACATGCTCAGGGCTTGTGTCATTGATTTTGGAGGAAGTTGGCATGATCACTTGCCTCTGGTGGAATTTGCATATAATAACAGCTATCAAGCAAGCATACAAATGGCACCTTTTGAAGCTCTATATGGGAAAAGTTATCGATCTCCAATATGTTGGAATGAAATAGGGGAAAAGCAATTTTTAGGCCCCGACCTTATCAGGGATTCTACGGAGAAAATCAAGCTCATTCAAGAGAATGAAAATGGCACAAGATAGGTAAAAGACTTATGCCGATAATCGAAGACGTGACTTGGAGTTTCAGGTAGGAGATCATGTTGTGACTCCTCTGTGTTGATGATGTTGACAATGTGTTTTACTTCATTAGCAACAACTTGTTTTGATTGATTGGCAACTGTTCTTATTTTGATGAAATTGTTTTTATCAGGTTGTCTGTGTATATAATGCAGTCAGAGTCTATACTGTCGTGCACACACCCACAGGTCTACATTGCATTGCAGCATGAACATAGAGTCCATACATTTCATTGTGTAGTCAGGATAGTTGTGGGTCGCCTTGTTCACATGGGTCGACTCCTCAGATTAGCATAGCCTATACACTGCATAGCATAGTCTATACACTGCACGTTCAAGTTCATTGTATATACATTGCTGCATTGCCTGCACGAGGAAGTCTGTACATTGGCTGTTGGCTTGCACGCTCACTAAAGTCCACACATTATGAAGTATGCACATTGTGGCTTGCTCATTCACTCATTCAGCCCTGTCAAGTCCATACATTGGGATACTGTGCAAGTCCATACATTGGCCTTCAGGCTTGCAAGTCTATACATTGCCTGTCGATTGCAATGTCTGTACAGAGTACAGAGAGTTCAAAGTGTTCATAGTCTACACATTCATTCACTGTTCATGTTGCATCAAGTTCAAAGTCCATACATTGGACTGTAGCATGCACGAAGCTAAGTCTATACATTGCTCAAGTCTGTACAGCATTCAGTGTCTAGCGTTTCATGAAGTCTATACATTCATTCTCTGTAGCTTGCACGAGGTGAAGTCTGTACATTGGCCTTAGCTTTCCTAGTCTGTACATTGGCCTTAGCTTTCCAAGTCTGTACATTGGCCTCCATGCCTCAAGTCTATACATCGGAATGTTTGGCCAAGTCTGTACATCCTTCTGTTGATAGTTCAAGTCTATACATTGGACTGTTTGGCCAAGTCTGTACATCGTTGCTTGCCAAAGTCTGTACATTGGCATATGTTCATACGTTGTAATTCCAAGTCTACACATTGGGTTCTTTACCTACGTTCAGCTTTGAAAGTCTATACAACCGACTGTTTAGCTTGTGACCAAGTCTGTATAGCCTTGATTTGATCAAGTCTGTACAGAGTTTCTTTTGGCAAGTCCATACATTGAATGTCTATACATTCGTTTGCCTTGCATCATTCATTAAGCCTGTACAGCCCCTTCGCTTGGCAAGTATGTACATTGTGGATGTCTATACAGTCGATTGCCTTGCCTTGGTCAAGCCTGTACAGAGTTTCTTCAGCTAAGTATATACATTGCTTCACGACGTGAAGTCTATACATGCCTTGTTCAAGTCTTCACATGATGAAGTCTTGTTCAAGTCTTCACATGATGAAGTCTATACACTTAACTCCTTCACACTTCAGGAAGTCTGTACATCCTTCAATGCATTGCATGCATCATTCGTGAAGTCTGTACATCGAGTGAAGTCTGGTGAAGTCTATACAGCGCCCATTTCTCTTAGAGTCTCATGCATATATGAAGTCTGCACATTGCATTTGCATTCACAACGTCTTCACACTTGAAGTCCATACATCGTCAGTTGTCTGTCAAGTCTTCATATTGCTGAAGTCTGTACAGCGGCTACTTCACATATGAAGTATGTACATCGCATAGCTTCACATACATGAAGTCTATACATTGGGCAGAGTCTGTACACTGCATTCGAGTTCACAAGTCCATATAGTGAAGTCTATACAATGCAGTTCATCTTATAAGTCTGTACAGAGTTCTTCACTTAACCTGATAATCCGATACTCTATCTGACAGGGATCTGCTACTGAGATTGCTGACATGGCTCGTGATCCCAGGAGGATGAGGTGATCAGATGCTACCACGTGGATGAAAGCACCTCAGATCTGGCAAATTCCTTGGGCGGGAAAACGTGGAAGCCACGCGCCCTTATCCAATCTGCTACTGTATATATAGAAGTCTTCATCTTCTGTTGAAGGCTGATCGAAGAGTGGCAAGTCTATACAGTGAGACAAACCTGAGACAGCAGAGAGCCATCGAGATCCAAAGAGAAGAAAAAGAGAGAAGAAGAAAGTAAGAAGAAATGAGTTGAGAGAGTGATGTGAGAGCTTGTGAATCAGCGTCTTGGTCCAGATACCATAGCTGATATTGCTCACTTTGAGCTACAGTCGTTTTGACTTTCTTCCATTCGATTGTGTTTTTCTTGCTTTTCAGTCTTGTTATTTTTCCTTTGAAAACTCTTGTTTGATCAAGTTGTTAGTCAGCGGTGTCAAGCTATGAGGCAGCGGTGTGCAGAGGTGTTACCTCTGGTCGGCTAAGCTGTAGTGCCCAGCAGAGCAAGCTGTGAAGCTCAGCTGTTGCAGAGGGTGTTCCTCTGGTCGGGATAAGCTGTAAGCCCCAGCCGTTGTTGGCAAGCTGTAGTGCCCAGCAGATTGAAGCTGTGTATCAGCAGTAATCCACATTCGAGTTGAATGTGGGGTGGACGTAGGTCGGATTGACCGAACCACCTAAAAGTCTTTGTGCCTCTCGTGTGTTTGCCTGTCTGTTTAGTAGATCTTGTTTCCATCATTCGGTGCTTTGACTGTGGTTCTCCAGTGTTCTTTTAATTCCGCATTTGAATCTAGGCATAATTTTTAATTAGCCTGTTGATCTATTCACCCCCCCCCTCTTGATCCGCATTCTGTGGTGAAAGAGCCTTCCATCTAACTCCAACAATTGGTATCAGAGCTAGACTCTTCTACAGGGACTTGTGGACGCACTTTTTATTTAATAAAATCGTTGTTTATTTGTTTATTGGCGTTTATTAAGTGCGTGGGCGTGCCAGTCACAAAGTGATGATTTATTGTGCACTCGATCTGACTAATCAGACGGTTGTGTGGTTCGTGTCAGGACTGAAACCCGCCGCGCCATAAAGGTCACGGCGTCATTTACATCCCCTTGGAGAGGGGAACACCCTTGATTAATCGCCGGGAAAAGGGGCCTCATGGCCAAAAAATTAGTTACGTGAAAAGTCTATTAGGAAACATTGAAATCCCCGTGCGAGGGTGAGAAGAAAGCATTCGAGATCATGTCGGTCGTGTGTTGACCATTTGATGTTCGGACGAGTGTCCGGCTTGTGAATCGCGTAATCGTCACGAGAAAACCGGAGCATATGTATGCCAGGGGTACGGCAAGTTTATTGTTCAAAGGGACAGGAGACATTCGGTTGAATCCCGATTAGAGTGATCGGAAATCAGTGAGTTTATTGGCCCGGTGCGAGATCGAGTCAGGACCATTTCGGGGGCGTCTCCCGCGGTCCAAACGAGGCTTGCGTGGGCATCATTAATATTTCCAGTGCCGAAGGGCAGCGGAAAAGTGTCCCGAGACTATATTCCAAAACAAAGATGTGTACAGAGATAGCCGACTATAGGCCTACGATGTGGGTCAGGCGATGACCATGGTTGGGGGCGAACTCAAGGTCCAAACGCGACTCACGAAGGTCTTATTGATATTCCCACACGTGTGGTTGGGGGAAGACGAGAGCCGTCTTGTTCCATTCATATTTTGTTGGTCATTCATGGACCATTTTATGTTCGGACAAAGATCCGTATTGAAGACGTAAACGGAAATAAACCCGTGTGAATGTCTGATGTGAGTACGGCAAGTTTAATGCAAGCGCGGGATTAGATCCCGGGATATATGTCGGTCACTAATGGATCATACACTATTCGGATGAGAGTCCACATTTAAAGCATCGAAGACAATGACAAAGTTGTACGGATGTTTGCCGTAGATACGTCAAGTTTAATGTGGATGCGAGATTGGATCCCGATAGAGGTGGGTCAAGCTGATGAACTATCGGCCCGAGATGGTTTCGGACTATGGCCATAACGGGGCTCCCGAGGTCCACGTCCGATGCCATGGGGCGCCATTGCTTTTCTCTTCACACACAGTCCGAGGAAACGACAGTTCCAAGGTATGCGTGCATGCCGGTCACGGTCGGACCATTCATTGTTCGGACGCGAGTCCATGTTTGAAGCATCGAAGACGACGATAAAACCGTGCAAATGTCTGCCGTAGACATGACAAGTTTAATGTGGCGTTGCGGGATTAGATCCCGGGAGAAGCGGGTCGAGTTAACGAACTATTGGCCCAGACTGTGTTCGGATCATGACCATGTCGGGGGTTCCGAGGTCCACGCCCGATACCACAAGGCATCATTGATTTTCTCTTTGCACCCGGTCCGGGGGAGTGAATTGTTAGGTGTAGAGCCCGAACTCACCAACGTGCGCCCTCACACGCGGATCGACCTGCGCGGTCAGGTCGCGCGGTCAGGTGCGCCCTCACACCCAGAATTTTATATAAATAATTTTCTAGAATTTATAAAGGCCTAAATATATTAATAAATGGATTCTGAGACTAATAAGTCATTATAAGGCCCAATTAGGTTAAATAATTAACCAAGCCTATTTGCACATCATCTAAAAGGTTTAAGGCCCAAAACCATTAAGTTTGGTCCATGTTCTAGAAGGTTATTTAGCTTATTTACGGATTTTAAGGATGTAGACTAATTATCTAAGATAATTATATGGATAAATGAATAAAAAAGTTTTATTTATTTGAAACTCTATTTACGTTGACTGTAACGGTCTATCGCGAGACCGTCACATTCACCTAATGCGCCTGCGTTCGACCGTTACACTCTGCAGATTCCGTAAGAGGAAGAACTTATAAAAAGATGAAAACTTGATGATCTTATCTACTAGGGATCAATGTGGGAAGAGTTATAAAATTACTAAGGACTCTTAGAGATCAGGTTTTAACAAATTAAAGACTCTAGAATCGATCTAATTTTTAAACCCTAGCCAAAACCCTATAAATATGACCTAGTTCTGATCTAAGCAACCCTTATATTTGCTCGCGTGGAATCAAGGTAAGGAGTCGTAATCTCAGGTAAGTTCTTTAGAAGTATGTGTTTGCAATACTTTAGACTAACTCCTCTCCAAATTTCACATCTTTAGGTCAAGAGGTCGTGGAGTTAGAGCCTAAGGAAGTTGCTAAAAAGTCACTGGAAGAAGGGAACTAGGGCTAGGTGTTCAGACCATAATTGGAAGTTTAAAGCCTAGACAAGAGGTAGGTCATCTCATGAACGGCAAAAACAACTTGATAGGACTAAAAGCCTCTGATTTGACTGAATTTCATGCATCATAGATCATCAATTTCATGTTTTCATAGTTCCATGCATGTCATACATCTTTTAGCCTTAAATAGAAATAAAAGAAGTTATCTTGTCTATTCACTGGAACCCATGCATATACATAGCCTATACTTCGTTATCATGCCTAGAATAGACATGGTATTTAATTTAGACATGATGTGATATGATCTCTTAGGTTTCATATCATTTTCTGTCAGCAGATACTGTAACGCACCATAGTAGGACCGTCACGCTCAAGTAACGGCCATACGATGGACTGTCACAGTCCCTGATTGCATATTGATTTCTCTGTTAACTCCGACGCATCTATGTAGGAGCGTTACATTCTGTAACGGTTGCTCGATAAACCATCACACTCCCTGTGACGCGCCTTGGCTAGACCGTCAGGTTCCTGTGTACTGTCAACTCAAGACGGAATAAGACTTATCAATGTTACTTACTATTAAGCTTAGTTAATTAAGTTTTTACCTGATTATGTGACGTGAAGGTTAATTACTAATTCATGATAGGTATTGCATGTTTTGGCATCTTATTGTTACTTTAAGTTATGTTAATTTTATGAGCCCAAACTCTATAGTTTTGTAATTAGAAACATGATTTTGAATGATGTATTGATAGAGTTTTTATCTTGATTTCACATCGATATATATCTATATATATTCTTCCTCTATCAATAGAGTCATTTCTATAAGTGCATGGCACATACTCCGGTATGTTGACCATTAGTTCACATTTTTCACTATAGGAACATATTCTTGGACATGAGGACCTCTCTATTAGATATTCCTTCCAATGGATTAGGAAATCTTGTTTCAAGGCCTCCGTAATTCTCCGGGAGCCTGGGATTCCCACTAGGACGCCGAATTGGTTGTACCATTAAAACCCATTAACTAGAATGCACTATCATTATTTTCTGATTCAAGTAATGTAACGGCCTCACATTGGATCGCCAGGCTCACGTAACGGCCCATTGCATGACCGTCACATTTCTCTGGGTCTATTTTGTCTTTCTGGACTCGGATCACTGTAACGGCCCACTACTGGAGCATCACAGGATGTAACGGCCCAGTAGATGACCGTCATACAGCTTGTATATGTTAACCCAAGGTTTGACCAAAGGGTTGATTTTCTAAGGTTCTAGATGGACTAATGAGAATCTAGAACTTATCATATTGATCAAGGAACTTAATATGATGAAAGAAAAAATAAAGAATGTACTGTTATGCTGCCGATTTATTTCCATAAGCATAGCATAGTCTAAGTCATTCTTGATCTCATATATTCAAGTTGAAGCGTTCATTCATTGATTTTCATTATTTGGAATTGATATATTCTTGGCCATACTTTACTGTTACATGCGTGGAAGTAGCTTAATTTATACCTGAAGATGCGATCGAGCACTGATTGTGTTCAAGGGCTCTATGTTAGTCCCCTCGGCTGATTACCGGAAACATACTATTTTATAAACCATGGGGTATGATGCTACTGGCGTCGCATTGCGCTGGGAGTACTATTTCTATAAATAAGTGAAGATCCACGACACGACATGACATTCTTGTACATGACTTTCTTGCTTGATATTCCACAGAAATTCACGAAGCACTTGCTCATAAGCATAAGATGCTAAAGTGTTGATTATGTGGCTTGCTAGTACATTCTCAATATATTCTTATTCATGAAAAGCCAATATCATGTTCTTGTTCTATTCTTGCTAGTTCATTCTTGTTCTCATTCCATCTTATATGATTGTCATGTTACTTTGGTTTAATCGCGTGATCATCGCATTGCATGATTTTGCCTTATTTCTCTAGAGCTAAAATGTTAATTACTTTAATAGTACATTCATGTTGATGTGAAGATACCTACTGGGCAAGTGTGCTCATTATCTATTTCTGATTTTTTTCAGGAGATGGAAGTGGTTCGGATTCGGATTCGGTTTATTCAAGTAGCGGATCCGAGAGTGATTAAAGATGAGTGAAGACTTAGGAAGTCTATAATGTCTAGATTGAGTCAATGTAATTTTCCTATTTCTTGAGTCTAGTAGAATGAAAGATGATGGAAATTGAAACAGTGGTTGTACTTGAGTTTGTAATGAAATAAAGTTGAAGTTTTGAATATATATTGTGCAATTGCATTTGTGTGTGTGATTGTATTGCGCTCTAATCGTTCTTGCTTGCAAGAGGCTTACCATGACGGCTGTTCGCGCTCCCCGAGCGAGTCTTCCATTGTAATAAAGGCTCGGGGCGTGACAGAAATATTTGATTGAACAAGCGGATAACAATTGTTGGATGAATGGATTTAATAGAAAAGAGGCCGGCCCACAGCTTATCCATGTTGTAGCCTTCCTCGAACGGCACATCAGGCTCCCCAGTATCTGTGTAATTGCTTAGGATCTGCCTTTTATCAGTGATTGCTGTTGGCTTTTCAATTAATTCATGAATCAGTGGCGGCCATTCCGGATCAGTTGGCATGAACAACCGGCTCAGAGCAATAGTGATATCGTTCATATCGAACCATCTATACCAGTCACATTCGGGGTCATCCATTTTCTTCTTTTATCTGGCCGCAAAGACTCCAAAGCTTTGTATGTAACCAGCGGTGCTAAGTGGCGGGCAAACTGTCGTGCATGTACATCTTGGCAATCCATCATGGAAGTGATTAGCGTGGTTTGCTCATCTTTATGAGTGCCTCCTTTCATGAAGTGTGTTTGTAGGGTCCATGTAAGAGGCTGCCGATCCGTCTTGAGAGTAGAAGTCATAACGGCCCATGGCTCATTTTCATCTTTGCTTGGCCCTTTGTACCCTAGGCCACCTCGGGGAATCATCTTTTGATGCCTGACGGGCTTGACTCTCCCTTGAATATTAACACCCAGGCCTTTACCAGTTCTATACAGCATTTTCATCAGAATGTTCCATCCCGGCGTGTTCATCAAACCTTTCTTCTTCTTACCTTTGGATGGCTGTGGTGGCATTTGAGTGGTAGGAGGGATTGAGGGAGACGGTCTTACCAAGTCTTGCCGCAGGTCGGCAACATCCAATACTGAGAGTAAAGGCCTATTGGAAGGCCCCATAGAAGGCACTGATGTTGCGGAGTGTATATCTTCTGTCGGCAAAATGGGCATACTAGTGACTTTGATAATCCACCCTTTGTGTGGGAATTTTATGCATTGATGATTCGTGGAAGGCATAGCATCAAGCTCTTGAATGTAAGGGCGACCCAAAATGCCATTGAATGTCGGGTCCATGTCCAGAATATGAAAATCTGCTGTGATCGAGACTAGACCCAAACCAACTTTTAAAGTGATCATTTCTAAAGGCAGCTTCTTGGTATTGTCATAGGCTGTAACAGTGATTGTAGATGGCCGGATTTGGCTCTCTGGAATGCCACACATTTTCAGGGTACTTGGTGGCAAAACATTAATGGATGCCCCAGTATCTACCAAACATTGTTTCACTGCCACCTTGTTAATGTCAATAGTAATGCACAGTGCATATTTTCTGGTCGACTGCGGAGCCAATTCATGTTCATAGAAAGTGATGGCCGATTGATTGCTGGCTGGACTTAAAACTGTAGTGACTTGTTCAATAGGGATATCTTCGTTTACCACTACTTTCTGCAGATATTGCTTCAAAGCCTGCTGATGTGTAGTAGATCTTTTGATCAATTCCAGAATGGAGATTCGGGCTGGTGTTCTGTCCAAATGCTTTAGCAAGTCATATTCCGTGCCTGGTGCAGACTCTTGTTCCTGTTCTCCTTGTTCTTGTATCGGCTCCTGCTCCCGCTGGGGAAACACTCGATGGAACATCCGTCCACTACGGAGCACCATTATTTTTGGAGCCTCTGTCGGGCTTAGTGATGGAATCGTCGATTCAAGATTCAAAGTTCACGGTTGAATTTGAAGGGATTGACAAGCGGCTTCAACAAAACGATCAAATAGATGTTTTTTTAATTGGGCCACATGTATGGGCTTAATGGGTCATGTTTTATGTTTGTAGTAATTATGTCCACAAAAAATTATGTAAGAGTCTTTTTTTTTATTTTGTGTCTTTTAGTCTTCCCAAGAGAGTGTCTTCCCAAAAAAGTTATGAGTGGTAGGAAGTAGGTGTTAGGTGAGTTATCTTTTGGTCTTCTTTGTGGAGCCTATAAAAGGTCATGTAATCTTTGTTTAAGACAATGAAGTGATTAGAATTTTTGGAAACCATCGTGAGGTGTGAAGCCTTGTATCTTGCGTGCTCTTCTCCGAGAAGGAGATGCGGTGAGAAGCCCCCCCGGGTGAGATTCCCGGCCATCCACTGCCCACCTCCTTTCCACCATCTTCCCTCTCACCACTCTCCCCTTCCCCACCATTGCCCGTCCCTTCCCCTTTCTCTTTCCCACAGCCACCCCCACAATGGTCTCGGGTGAGAAGCGTGGTTGCATTGTCTCCGCGACAGAGACGGGTGAGAAGCCCCACCCACGTCCTCCCACCCCGGTACTATCGTTGCCATCTCTCCAGCCACCGCCGGCCCTATAGCCATCTCCCACCTTCCTTCTTGCCGTCCGCCTCCTTTATCCCGTCGTCATGCACCATGCCAGATGAGAGGACCCAGCCACCACTGCCATGAAAACCCTACCACGGCACAAATGCCAACCAGACACAACACCACCCTGCCCAACTCCCACACTCCCCCAACCGCACCGAGCGAGCTCCGAGTACCACCCCTCCCACTCCTCGTTGAACACTTGCCACAAGCGACAGTTGTGGCTCAGCTCGGACGATCACCTCCTGGACACGGTGCCGCGTCCTCGTGGAACGGTTCCTGCCACCGGGGCACGACTCCATTGCTCGCCGGCCACCCCCATCGGTGCCGTGTCACCCGTCCCCCTCCAAGTCCAAGCTCTCCTCCACCTGCAACACCGTGGGCAGCCGCAGTTTCACCTTGGACGATCACGGCGGGGGAAAGCTCAGAACAGAGCACCGTTTGGTGCGTCCATTCTATTCCATCATGGTGGGAGGACTGCTGCTGCAGAACCTGGCTCCCACGACCATCCCATCGCGGCTCTCTCTCTCCCCCCTCTCTCTTCTCTCCCTCTCTAATCCATTCTCTCTCTTCATTCTATCGTGAAGCTTGTGTAACAGGGAAATAAAAACAAACAACCCCTCCCCCGTGATCTCTCTCTTTCCCACTCTATCATTCTCCCTCTCTCTCCCCACTCTCTTAAATTCCCTCTCACGTAATCTCTCCCTCTCTTATCTTTATTCCCTTTCTCTCGTAAAGCTCTTTTAAAAGTGGTGAAAATGGGAAGTGCCCAGAAAAAGAAAAGGAGAGAAGTTGTTTTATGAAAACAAAAGAAAACAAAGTGACCAAAGGAAAAAGTGATGAGAAATATCAGAGAAAATGAAAAGAAAAGAAAAATATCGGACTCGGAAGATAGTATCACATCAAGTGGTATCAGAGCTTAGGGAATCGGGATGTTTCATCAGACCGAGATCTTGAGCTACGAGGTTCGAGGTCGAACCTCTTCCTAGCGGAGGAGTTTGATGGAATCATCGATTCAAGATTCAAAGTTCGCGGTTGAATTTGAAGGGATTGACAAGCGGCTTCAACAAAACGATCAAATAGATGTTTTTTTAATTGGGCCACATGTATGGGCTTAATGGGTCATGTTTTATGTTTGTAGTAATTATGTCCACAAAAAATTATGTAAGAGTCTTTTTTTTTATTTTGTGTCTTTTAGTCTTCCCAAGAGAGTGTCTTCCCAAAAAAGTTATAAGTGGTAGGAAGTAGGTGTTAGGTGAGTTATCTTTTGGTCTTCTTTGTGGAGCCTATAAAAGGTCATGTAATCTTTGTTTAAGACAATGAAGTGATTAGAATTTTTGGAAACCATCGTGAGGTGTGAAGCCTTGTATCTTGCGTGCTCTTCTCCGAGAAGGAGATGCGGTGAGAAGCCCCCCCGGGTGAGATTCTCGGCCATCCACTGCCCACCTCCTTTCCACCATCTTCCCTCTCACCACTCTCCCCTTCCCCACCATTGCCCGTCCCTTCCCCTTTCTCTTTCCCACAGCCACCCCCACAATGGTCTCGGGTGAGAAGCGTGGTTGCATTGTCTCCGCGACAGAGACGGGTGAGAAGCCCCACCCACGTCCTCCCACCCCGGTACTATCGTTGCCATCTCTCCAGCCACCGCCGGCCCTATAGCCATCTCCCACCTTCCTTCTTGCCGTCCGCCTCCTTCATCCCGTCGTCATGCACCATGCCAGATGAGAGGACCCAGCCACCACTGCCATGAAAACCCTACCACGGCACAAATGCCAACCAGACACAACACCACCCTGCCCAGCTCCCACACCCCCCCCCCCAACCGCACCGAGCGAGCTCCGAGCACCACCCCTCCCACTCCTCGTTGAACACTTGCCACAAGCAACAGTTGCGGCTCAGCTCGGACGATCACCTCCTGGACACGGTGCCGCGTCCTCGTGGAACGGTTCCTGCCACCAGGGCACGACTCCACTGCTCGCCGGCCACCCCCATCGGTGCCGTGTCGCCCGTCCCCCTCCAAGTCCAAGCTCTCCTCCACCTGCAACACCGTGGGCAGCTGCGGTTTCACCTTGGACGATCACGGCGGGAGAAAGCTCAGAATAGAGCACCGTTTGGTGCATCCATTCTATTCCATCATGGTGGGAGGACTACTGCTGCAGAACCTGGCTCCCACGACCATCCCATCGCGGCTCTCTCTCTCCCCCCTCTCTCTTCTCTCCCTCTCTAATCCATTCTCTCTCTTCATTCTATCGTGAAGCTTGTGTAACAGGGAAATAAAAACAAACAACCCCTCCCCCGTGATCTCTCTCTTTCCCACTCTATCATTCTCCCTCTCTCTCCCCACTCTCTTAAATTCCCTCTCACGTAATCTCTCCCTCTCTTATCTTTATTCCCTTTCTCTCGTAAAGCTCTTTTAAAAGTGGTGAAAATGGGAAGTGCCCAGAAAAAGAAAAGGAGAGAAGTTGTTTTATGAAAACAAAAGAAAACAAAGTGACCAAAGGAAAAAGTGATGAGAAATATCAGAGAAAATGAAAAGAAAAGAAAAATCTCGGACTCGGAAGATCGTATCACATCACTTAGGGTAGGTGAAAGGGCAGAGGATGTAGAGGGAATGGTGTTGGATGTGTTGGGTGCTAGTGCAGGATTGGCAGAAGGAGGGGTTCTTATAAGAGGCCTTGGTGGCTGGGGATTATCGGAATGCGATGACGGGGATCGAGTGACAAGGAGGGGCCTTGGAAGCATGATGGTGGTGGTCGGGGTAGATTGTGGTGAAACAGGAGGGGTTATGATTGCCGGCGAGGGGCGGATAAGGGGAGGTCTATTTGGTGGAGGATTTTGGGGTGAAGGAGAATTCATGGGTTGGAGTAAATGAATAGGCCGTGAGGGAGTAGGGTTAGGGTTGAGTGGCCCTGGAGTGCTGGAACGTATGAGGGGGCGTTGTGGTTGGGAAGGGGGTACGGGTTGAAGCCTTCTTAATAACTGTGGTGGTTGTGGTTGACTGGAGCTTTGATTAATGGCCCCGACAGAGGCGTTTTCCTTATGCCAAACTTGCCCTCTCTCCACTTCATGGATTGAGGCGACAAGGTTTACTTGTTGGTTTTGAACCGAGTGCTCCGGTAGCGGATTATTGACAATTCCCATATTTGGCTGGGGTGCAGGAGCCTACTGTTGCTGTGGAACTTGTCGTTGCTGACCTTGTGGTGGGTGCCGCTGAGCCGATGGTTGCCGAGGAGGCCTTCGAGCCTTTAGTGTAGCAATAACCCTCCTCATCTCATCCCAATCAATATCCCCTTGATCATTCATATCATGTATGTAATCCTTGAAGTGAAAATAATGATCAATGTTGTGCCCTGGCTGTCGATGGAAAACACAATACCGGGAAGTGTCTACATGTTGCGGCCATATCGTTCTTTTTTTAGGCAAGGTGAGTAGGTTGGCGGCCATAAGGGCATTGAAAATATCTAATAGGCTTTCGGGCAAGGGAGGGTAGTGCGCTCTTCGGGGACCCAATGGTCTTCTTTTTTGTTGCGGTGGTGCATAATTGGCTGGTGGGGGCACTTGGTGGTACTGTGCGGGTCGATTCTGAGGAGCAAAGTGGGGCTGTTGTTGAGGAGGTGGAAGAGGCCGTAAGGTCTGAAGAGGGTTATTATTTGGCTGGTGGACTTGGTTTTGGAAGGCGGGCTGCTGTGGTGGTGGCCCTTGATTTGGAGGATGGCGGATGGGTGTGGAATTGCCAAATGCGCTCACCTGCTCATTAGTAACGGCGCCTTCAGTGGTCGCACCAGTATTGCCGATATTAACGTTCCTCTTTATTACCTTTGGCCTTGGTTCAAACATGCCCATAATAGGTGAATCTTTCATCTGTGTTTGTATATACCTAGCTCTTTCATAGAGCTCTTCCATAGTGCTCAACTTGTTCATGGCTAAAATATGGCAGAACTGTGGAGTGGAGTTTGATATAATCATTTTCACTTGCTCCGTCTCCGACAGTGTGTCCTTTAATTTTTCGGCCATAGCCCTCCACCTATCACTAAATAACACGAAGTCCTCCTCGGGCTTCATCTTTTCAGCAACCAGACCAGTAACAGACAAAGAGGGACCCACACGGTCCTTGTACTTCTACAGAAACTTTCGTTGAACTACATCAAAATCACCAGCATCCGCCGGCTCCAGGGAGTAAAACCATTCTAGTGCTGGGCCATCTAAAGACCGCCTAAAGAGATAAGCCAGGGAAGTCTTGTTATCATTCCAGAATGATGCCTCATATAAAAAGTCTTTCACGTGGATGTGCGGATTACCCGTTCCATTGTACTGTCAGAAATTCGGCATTTCAGACGGGGGTAGGTGAAAAACTGGCAGAGGGGGAAGCATAATTTCTAGAGCGACCTTGGATGCAGTAACCCTCTTGAGCTGCTCCTCCATACTAGCCATCTTTTGGAGGAGTATAGTGTGGTTATCGGACTCGGCTGGAGCCGGACGAAAAGAGTATTGATTTGTCATGGGCCTTCTCAAAATTTGAGAAACAGGAGGTTGTTGAGGCCTAGCAATAGAGTGACTTGCCGGTTGGGCTGGCGTAGTCATAACAGGAGTTGATGGGCACGAAGGCACCCTAGGTGCGACCACCTGGTCGTTGGGGGAACTAGCGGAGTGACCTCCCATGGCCTGGGGAGGGTTAGAAGATGACGGAACAGACTTTCCCTTTAAAGCGGCTTGAGCCGCCTGGCGCTGGGAGTCATCCAACTAAGCAAGAGCTTTGAGAACATCATTAAAATTAAAAGAAGGGGAAGCATCCCCTGAAGTATTTTGGACGGTAGGTTGAGCTTGGGAAGATGGCTCGACCTCTAAAGAAGTGGTGTCCACCATGTGGACTTGAGTGGAAGAAGGAATGTAGTTTCCCTCGTAGTAGACAGGATCCTGAGAGGGAACTTCATAAAACGGGTCAGAGTGACCCTCCTCATAACCATCATAAGTATACCCGTAGTTGGCCATTCTGATGATTTTACCTGAACGAAGTTTCATGCTTAAGGAGGAAGAAAAAAATTTTCAACAAGCAAGTATACCCAAGAGATATCACCTTATCAAAAATAATAAACACTCAAGTTGTAATGGGCCCAAAGTTTTAAGGTTTTCTTTAAAGATTAAGATGGGTTTTACAATAAGTTCTCTCCTTTGAATGTGGGTCCTAGTTGAAAATTTGGGTATAATCTCCGGGTATTTAGGTTCTTTCTCTCTCTTCACCAATGTATGGGTCAACTATACTCCGCGTACTTTAATGGTACAACCTGCCCAGCGTCCGTGAGGGAATCCACGGGTGCGGGGACTTACGGAGGCTTGGTTTAAGAATTTCCGGTCCAATGAGACGGAATGCTCAAAGGAGGGTCCTTCCTTCACCAAGAGAGGGTGTGAGTCCTAAAAGTGTGGGGAGAGGAGGTCTCCCAAACCGAATGCCCTAGATGCAGCCTAATGCAGGCAATAGCAAGCAGATGATATCCAAGTCAATCAAATGAATGAACAGCAGTAAGCAGTAAACGGGGGTTCTGTGGGCACAGAACAAAAAAGAGAATGCCGACCTGGATAAGGCCGCTAAATCAACCAGAGACGACTGAGTGTCAGCCGCTAATCACAGTGAATGATGCAAACCGATAGTAATCAGAATAAAATAGCGTCTTAAGGTGAGGCGTTGCCTATGGAAATGACGCCGGTTCACAGGGGCGTCAGATTGCAGTAATTGAACTTAAAAGGATGAATAAAAGTAATGACAAGAAAAATGACGCCTTTTAGTAAGGCGCTGTACCAATGGAAGATGCCTATGTCAGGGGCGTCAAAATGCAGTAATCAGAAATGTGACGCCTTGGTGTATGACGTTATATTTGTAAATGACGCCTCTGTGAGGGGCGTTAATTATAAAATGACGAAAATGCTCGCAATAAAAAAAGAAACAGCGCCTGTATGAACAGTCGCTGTATGTAAAAATGACGGCGGTCTGAGGGTCGTTATTCAGTTCCAGAGAACCGATGGCCCTGATCACAAACAGAAATCAATCTTTCCTCTAGTAAAAATGATATGGACACCATGCAAATTTGCTAATCCAGTGGGAGGTGTGCACGTGGTGCACAAAAGGAGTGTGCTACGAGGAGCACGAAGGAGGGGCACGCGAGGGCACCAAAGGGAGGGGCACACGAGGGCGCCGGAGGAGGGGCACGCGAGGGTGCCAAAGGGAGGGGCACGCGAGGGTGCCAAAGGGAGGGGTAATCAAACTAAAACAAAAAGAGTCCCACCGTGATCGCCAATTTGTGAACGTGTCACATAGACATCTTTTTAAAGAGAGACAAATAATATGATGATGATGATTATTGAAGAATGAAGAATTATGCTAAAATAAGTGGGATAAAAAAGGGTATGAGCATGAGATGCTCTATGGAAGGTGATCGCCAGAGGGGTTACCTCAAAATATCAAAGGAGTGATCGCATGTACCTTGTGTTGAGCGGGTGAGATTGAGAATTCTTCCTTCCTCCTTCTACCGGCCGACCGATGAAGGGGGTTTGTAGCTTGATTACCCTTGCAAAAAAACACACAAAGTAAACAAAGATATGGATTAGCCAAAGTGTGTAGTATCAACGCTCTAAAAGTATGAAATCAATCAAATTAAGCATGAACACACACCTTGTGTGTTTTGGTTTTAAACCCCTAAGAGGAGTAACAAGGTATGGGATGATGAATGATATGCAAAACAAGATATAGTATGATGCAAAGCAATATTAACGTGTTGGGAATATCTCTAGTAGAACAACTAGAGAGTGATGAATGTTATAATAAAAATAAAAGCTAAAGAAAGAGTGTCCTTTCTGCTGTGTGTGTAGCAGTAAAGGGAAGAAAGAACAAAAGCTTCAGCTGTTGTTGTTGCGGCGGGATGACGAAAACACAATGGAAACGTCGCTTGTGGGGGAAGAACACCAGAGGAAGAGGCAGCTTTGGACGAAGATTAAACCTCTAAAACAAATGAAAACTCTTCTCTCTGTGATGTGTTCTCTCTGTTTTCCTCTTCTTTTTCTTTCTATTCTCCTCCTCTTCGTGCGAGGGAGATTCAAGGGGGGTATTTATAGGGTAAAAATCCTTGCATTAATAGGATTAAAACAAGGCAATGAATCTCTAATAAGGAACCCTCTTCCCAATCAAACACAAGGTGTAAAATGGGGAAAGGATTACTACTGGAAAGAAGCAGGCAAAAGGGAGACGGAAGTGAAAATGATGACCTATGTAGGGGCGTCAATTAAAATGACGACAGTCTCGACGTCGTCAATTTCTGAATTTAATTATAGAAATGAAGAACTTTCCTTATTTAAAATTGTCAAATGACGCCTGTTTGAATGGGTGCTAAATAATCAACGCCCTTCATTAAGACGTCAATTCTGTGACTTTTGTTTTTATTTAGAATTTGTATAATCCAGGAATCGATGACTGTTTGAACAGTCGTCCATTAATGGAACACGCCCCTCATTAGGTCGTTAATTAAATGACGCCCTTCCCACAGGCGTGAATTTCAATTGTTAAACTAAAAAGCCAAGAAATCTCAATTAAATATGGAGAAATTAGAAAAACTTCATATTAAGCCAATATTGAAGTCCACTTTGGGGCGTCACATGGTGGCATGAAATTTAGTCAACATAGCATCGATTTTGGCATGTCTACAAATGTTATTTTTGGAAACTAGGTGAAAAGCCCTTAAGTAAGCTATGAGAGCTCGATCTATCAATGGGGTGGAGCATGAAGCGTCTGTTGCGTCATCCCTGGGGTAGGGATGGACGTGAATCCCCAATTGAGCTCCTCGTTCCTCCTCCCCTTTATCTTCCACCGCTGTCCACCACCATCACCGCTCTCGTTCACATGCCGTCGACTCACCACCACCAAACCACAATCTCCACCACCAACCTTGGGTTGAACGTCTCTGAGAATGAGACGGGTGATCTAGCCTCATTTCTGAGATGGAAACGGATGAGATAGCCATAACCTAAACCCAAATCCACCGCCTCCATTACCACCGTCCCCCTTCTCCATTTCTCCACCATTCAACCTCCCAACGGCCCTATTAAGTAAATAAACCTAGCTCTAATCCTTCATCCCACTCTCCTTCACCCTCTTTCTCCCATTATAGCAGCTACAGGGGCCCAAAATGCCACCTTTGGATGCCACCGGCATGGAAGGTTGAACAAAGCATCGTTCTGGATGGCCTGAATGAGTACAGAACCCACGTCAAGAATGCAATGGGATGATAAGCCACCTCCAGCAAGATCTCGGTTGCCTCAAGTACCACATTCTAAATGCAGTTACTGAGGCAACCGCGTTTAATAAGCCTCCGTCCGATGTCTGCCCCCGACCTCTAACCAAAGAATTGAAGACCCCGCCCTCCGTTTCGCATAAGGGGGGCTGCCAGTGTGGGGGGGGATGGGGTGGGGAAGAGGGGCTATAGTGGTTGCCAGGCTGGGGGAGCGGGGATGAGTTGGAAGCTTTTCTTTTTTTTTCTAGGAAGGTGAATGTGCTACTGGGTGGGGGGTGCCAGGGTGGGGGGGCCATAGGGTGGGGGAGAGGGGCTACCATGGCTGCTGGGGTAGGGGAGAGGGAATGAGTCAAGAGAGAGGGGGCAAGGGTGGTACCCAGCGACAAAGGCTACTATGGGTGGCGGCAATGTTGAGCCATAATGGTGCAGGTCTCACATAGTTGGGGTAGAGGTTTTCATGAATGCCTGCCAACGGCGTCAGCGATATGGCATAGATGACTGGCACCATTATCGACATGCATATAGATATTATTCTTGTAAATTTTATATGTTTATCATTCGTGTATGCTATATATTTAATTTGATGTTCTTTACTTCTTTGTTCTTTAATTTGATATATGCATATCAACTAGATATTCTTTAAATTTATGTTTTTCCGTTAGATGGGATGTTCTATGTAAGCTAAGGTGCGTAGGTGCAATCTAACATTGCACGCACATCAACTCACAGGGAGAGAGAGCGTGTTAAGCTAGTGTTAATGAACTTGCCCATCCAAGACTTTCTAATTGATCTGTATGTTCTCATTTTTTATGACAACATATATATCAAACATAAAGTCTTGAATTGTCCCATTTAAATAGTCTATGAACATTTAATCGCACTTAGGTGGTCATTAAATATATGTGTTTGTACGATTTGTTGAAAATTTCAGTTGCATATTTTCACATTTGTCCGGTATACATTTATTGATTTTGATTATTTTTTAAACCACTTACTAGTAAGTGTTTAAGAAAATTTCTTAATCAATAAATTTTTTTGGCATACTAGAGAGTTGTGGGGAGATATTGTTGAAATTTTCAGCAACTCATACAACACATATAATAAATGATCGTGCGATCAAATATTCATAAATGGGTTAAAAGTGATATTCAAAATAATAATCCCTTCCAATTCAAATTTTGTGCTTCGATCAATGGGACAAAAGGGTCAAGCTTATTTTTAAGAATAATTAACATTGAGTTGGTGCCGGAAAAATGTCTTTAGATCGAGGATGGATGTATCATGGAACAGTTGGCAGGGTGATGTCTGAGGAGTTTAAAGATAGAGTTGATAACTTTCTTCATTTTGCATTTGGGAATCCAAGTGCAGTAGACTGCAAGACTCATATTCAATTGAATTGTTCAGTTAGTAAGAACATGAAGATCAATTCACGATATAACATGGAGCGTCATGTATACAAGAAAGGCTTTGTGCAAGGTTATATGACCTGAACATTACATGGTGAGGTTTGATGGTCATACCAGCCCATCAATGTTGAAGGTACAAGCACATATATGGATATGATTTTAGATGCTACAAGTGCAGAATTGCATTCTACGATTGGTCCCAAATTTAATGTACATCATGAACAGTGATACAATGAAGAAGCACCGAGCAAAACAACTGAAATTTTTTGCCAATTATAAAGCGGTGCTAATGACCCGTTGTGGGATAGTTGTCAGAATCACACTTGGTTGTTCACGGTCTCAAAGTTGATGAATTTGAAATCTAAATTTAACATCAGTGAGAGCTATTTTGATGGTCTCCTCCTGGCCATCAACAATATGTTGTCTCAAGGAGAGAAGCTATATTAAAATCTCTACAGTGCAAAGAAGATGGTCAATGAGATAGGGCTTGAATACCGGAAAGTAGATGCATACCCTAATCATTGTATGTTATATTACAAAGAAGATACAGAGAAGACATCTTGTTCTATTTGCCATTATGATCGGTTCAAGCCTAAGAGAGGGGCCAATTCAAAGTAAAAGGATATATCTTACAAGTCACTACAATACTCGTAACGACCCAAGATCCGGATATCGAGTCAAACCCGATATCACTTGGATCCTACGCCGCCACCCACGAGCCGGGAAGCTCGGAAGGGTTAAAAGGATGGTGTGGTCATGCATTGAAATTCTAAACAAGCAGGAAATAAAGTACAGAATTTAATAATTAACTAACAGAATTAAAATTAAACATTTTATAACAATTACATATAACTTACATAGTCTAGTCCATAAGTACAATATAAAAGAAAAGAAATGTACACTGCCTCGGGGTATACCCCGACACTGACGAGCTGGCTGCTAAAATGACCTCCTACCAAGACGCAGCACCTCAAGGAGAACTGCTGCACCTGAAAAAGAAAGGAGTGAGCCTCATCTCATTAGCTCAGTAGGGGTCCCGTGGATCCCCACCACAAGGAAAGCGATAACAAGTAACAACAGTAGAAATGACAACAGTAAAGGAAAGCAGTAAGAATAATAATAACAACAACAATAGTAGTGGCGAAGTCACAAAAATAACAATAATAACAGCATCGGTGGGTAACATAATATAATAGTAAAACAGTGGAACCGCGGAGTTTCTACACTACTCCTACCCTTACATGGGAATCTCTATCTCAAGTCAGAACCACCAACCTAGGGAAGGTTGCGGAAGCACTGTTGAAAGAACCTATTAAACCTTTAACGTAGGAAAAGTCCTCATGGACGGAAGCCATTACGCTAATCACACTACTGAAACATCCTATCCTAGCTACCAGGAGAACCCTGACTACGCTGTCGGGAAAACTCGGCCTCGCAAGTGAGAAAGCACGCTAAAGTCCCCATGTCTGAACACACTATCTCTACACTGGAGAACCACGGCTCTTGGTCAGGAACTAAACCCACAGTAGCTGAAGTACTCCGTCACTAGCACTGGTTGGATGCATTTGATGACGACTTATACCACGCCGACTCTCCCTAACCTGGACCACTCTCCTAGAGAGTGAGGCAAGGAACTGGGTCGGATGCGTCCCTGACACCTTACACAGCACCCTACGCTCACGCCTGCCAACATCTCCCAGAGAGTGAGGCGGAGTCGCAACGACACAAGGACTAGCTGGGGTCACGCCCGTCGGCATGGGTCCACTATCCCTAACCACGTGTACACACACAGACCATGCCCTCAAGGTCGGGTCCTCTAACTGGTTTTCCCTTTAGCTGGACTTAGGCTGCTAAGGCGAGGGGCCCTACAGTAGCCAGTCTAAAAATCATCACGTCCGGAACAGCTCTCAACCACGCAGTCAGAACGTGTCGGCACTCAGTAAGCAACCACTCTCGGCCCAGTCGGTACATGCACGACACTCAATAAGCTGAACCTAGTGCAGTACTACTCAGAGGAAGGTCCAAGTCATGCACACTTGAAACCACGGAGTGGCACAACCTAGTACATGAAAACCTCCTAAGGTAGGTAATGAGAACTAGCGGACGCCGGCCTACTAACTTGCACGAGAATGGACCTCAATAACGGTAACCCCAGATGGGGGAGAACACTCTCTACAGACACAACTCGCATAGGGATGGCACGTGATGACTCACACAGAAATCCCAGATCATAGAGAATCACACAGGTACCTCTTCCGTGAAACTGCATCATATACAAACACCTCAGGGTAAAAGAAAGGTGGAGCACAGCACCCCGGGGCCTGAATGGGTAGGGCGGCCAATCTCCTAGCTGCCCATTGGCCACCACTATTCACTTTCCCTCGTCATGGGTGTACCCACATACTCAAGTCCAATTCATCGGGTGTCCCACTATGAGAAGTCCCTCGAGGGGTTATACGACTAAATTCTTATTTATTTTACACATAATTATCATTAATTGAGATCCGAGGCGGAAAACCATACTTCCGGGGCCGAGTGGCCACTTAATTCCATGGGTCTGGGGAGTTCGATTGACCGGCCGAAGGGGGTCGGTCGACCGGATTTCCAGAATGGAAATCTTGCAACTGTAGGTCGGCCTACCCTCACAGGGCGGGCCGACACACCCTGGGTCAAATGACAGAAACCAGGGGGTCGGTCGACCGAACCCAGTAGCATCCAGCACTTTTAAACCTGCCAAAATTAGTCGACTAATGCATGCAGAGGGTCGACCGATTCAGGCAAAAAATGCATGGGAGGACCCCTTAGGTCCCGATCCGAGCCTGGCTCACCCCCATTGCAAGCGAGAACCTTGGGGAATCGATCCCCGACCCCCAATACACACTTTGGGACCCAATGGGTCACGAATCAATGGTCAAAACAATGGATTCATCGCTCACCCCGAATCATGCGATTTTTCCCAAATCAAAACGAAACCCGCTCATACTCACCTGAATCTACTCAAATTAGCAGGGAAAATACACGGAGAGGTGAAAGGTCCATCCCCCTACCTTTTTGAAGCTTTACCATCAAAAATCCCACGAAACACGATGATCTCCTGCGCGGTCGCATCCTACGGCCGTGAACGCCTCCACCTCGCCACATGCCACGTCCCTCGGGTTCGTCCTCGCGGCACACCGCTGCCGCCGCTCTGCTGCACAATCCCCTCGCCACCTCCATCAGCCGCTGGGGTGAGAAGGGAGAGGGAAGGAGAGACGGGAGAGAGTGTGGGAGAGGAGAGACACGAGAGAGTGAGAGACGAGAGAACGGAAGGTGAGAGAGGGGGATTAAAAATTTTAATTATTATATATATTTTTTCATTTTATTTACAAAATCTACATGAACCCCAAAAATTCTCGAAAAGTTAATTCAAACTCTAAAAAATTCCAAGAAATTGCCATTCCACCCTAGGCGCCATCACGGACCCTAAAAAACTCACATAACACCATCCAAGGGTTCAAAAATCTAATATAAAAGTCCGAAACTCACTCGTACATGATCCACGACCCACGGAAAAAGATTCAAAAATCCTGAGGCATTACAATCCTCCCCCTTACAGAAATTTCATACTCAAAATTTTGGACAAAGCATAGGACTCACGGGGAAGAACTCGGCCAACAGGCAAATCCACACGGTCACATCACAACCACCACGCTCTCCACGCAACCTCCTCTAAGGAGCACCGCCAAGAAACCCTCTCACCGCCATCATGGCTAACCAAGACCCTTCCGCCGACTTCACACAGCTAGCACCAGGAATATTCAGGGTCAACACACCTCATGGCTCACTGGTTAACACTAGTCTCAAGGCCATGTCTCTTCGATCACCTTCCACACTCATGAGACACACTATGATTGACTGTCAGAGACCTCCCATACCATAACTTGCACCACACAATGGCCAAAGCGAGAGGCAGGACATCGGCCATAGAAACTCATCTGCTGGCCGCCGGTCCTACATCCACTGGAAGTCCTTTGACCACATCCTCTCCTACTTCTCTAGCAGGGCCACCAGTCGGTTCATTCAAACATTGGCCACGCACCACTTGGCACCCTCTAAGTCCTCCATGGCCCTCCGGCCAACCCCAAGATTTTGAGGGGGAGGAACGACGAGGTCACTCGCGCGAACCTCAAATTCCTCAAATACACTGATCTGGGGCCCACCGCCTACAACACAATGCCAACGGTAGGGCTCCAACCTCGCATATACACTTCGAGAGATTCTTTCATCAAGGAGACAGTTATTTCACCCTACAGCCGA
Organism: Amorphophallus konjac; assembly: GCA_022559845.1. Lineage (NCBI taxonomy): Eukaryota > Viridiplantae > Streptophyta > Magnoliopsida > Alismatales > Araceae > Amorphophallus > Amorphophallus konjac. The sequence goes on from CM040121.1 coordinate 161,245,917, forward strand.
GCATTCCATCCATGGCCAACACATCCTTTATCTGGCCTCAGACACAACATCTTCCGACCACCAATACGCTCAACCACGCTTACCCGGGCACTTAGACAACTCAAATATCTCCCTCGACTACTCATGGCATCCCCAGAGGGTCACACCTTTGACGTCAACCGGCTCCATTCCTCGAACCCACTTCGAGCACAACCACACCGATCAAGGTCAGTCAAATCATTGCCTCGACTCCGGGCAACACGTACCTGCACCTCATAACCAGTCCAAATGGCCACAACCTGCCTTTAATACCAATCATGAACCAACTCCTCCTCGGGCCATGTAACACGATTCGTGAAAAGACTGGCGCACAATTACTCACATTTGACGACTCTTAGCACCGTGCTACCCAATTGTCAACACCAGCACGACATTGTTGCCAACATATGGCAATTAAGGCCACGCGCCTGGCAAACAATACCTCAAATCCCAAGGCAACACTCTACAATTGATTAAAAAGCCTCCAGGACTCACTCAACGCCACAATAACTGTCGTTCTCAACCACCAATCTGATCCTGGAGTTTGTGGATTATGGGTCCGCCATGCTTCCACTGTGCAACTCTGCACCTACTAGATGTAGAAATAGGGGGGAAAACCTGACATTCGCCATGACACGACTCCCAACATAAATCAGTTAAATCCAGAAGTACGGGTGGAAAAGTGTACACCCTCTCGATTCTGGAGCACAGCCTTCCTTCAGGCCCAACAACCCATCTACTACTCGACAGGTCTCTTATACCAAAACAACTTGGGAAACCCAACGCCGGCCTCATGACACCACACATTGGCCCGATAGGTAGCTCTACCCGGTCGACTCCACACCGACTCAACGGTGCTTACACACCACAACACCGGGAAAAAAGGCACACCACTCCCAACAGGCAGTTCCACTGCCAACACGAAGGGCACTCTAGTAAACCCCAAACCATTTAGGGAGGGATACAAACACAATAAAACGAGAAGAATACGGAATTAATTCAAAATACACAGCAAGGAATTGACTCAAAAATAAACAAGGCATACATTCCAGGAGGTGGAATGCCTCACTACCACTGGGGCCATGCATCACATGCCCTAGGAAACCACACGTTGTTGCATCGAAACCCACTACCTCAGCTGGGACGACCCCTCGGGGCAAAGACGTGCCTTGTGTCCTACCTGACCACACCTATAGCACCTCCCAGCACTCGAACACGATCTGCCTAGATGCAAATCACCACAACTCGAACACTGACCCTGCTGGCCTCTAGCCACACTCTGTCACTGAATCTGGACCAAAGATCACAGCACGCTCTCCTCAGATGCCTACCTCTGACCCTTAAGCCACTGCCTATATCTCCATCCAAGTCTCCGAGGATGCCTACCAGGAGGTGAAAATGTCACCAAGGGTGGTTGGCTCGGAGGCTGCTGAACCTCTATCTGCTGATCCTCAATCTGCTGATCCTGACCCGGTGAAAATTGCTCTGCTTGAGACCCCCGGGTCCTCAAAATGTCCCCCTCCAAAGCTGCCGCTACTTGGAATGCCACGTCCAGACCTCTAAATTGAGTCGCAATCAGAATATACCGCAACTCAACTATCAAACCTCAGAGAAATTGATGGGTCCTCAAGGCTTCATCTGCCATCACATGCGGAACGTAGCGGCCCAATTCCATGGAACGGGCCTGATACTGCAATACATACATCTCATCTTGCTGTAGATTCAGGAATTGGAACATTCTCTCTGTCTGCAGGTACTCAGGACTATAAGTCCGCTCAAAAGCTTCAACGAACTCCTGCCAAGAAATCTATTGAAGTGGTCGAGACTAGAAGGTCATCTCCCACTGAGGTCCACCACGAGGACACATGACCATGCAACCGGTAACTCACCAGCAGGAGTCTCTCATCATCCGCACATTCCATCAACTGGAACACTCGTTCCACGATCTCGCTGCATCAGGATCCAGTTGGCCCTCAAATGTCGATGGTTGATACTATAGGAACTCTCATTAAACACGACCTCAGCCACCATATGATGATCCACCCTCACCAGCCTCCTGACCACGGTGCTGCTAACCCCATTGATGTGCGAAAAAGTGGTACATGCCGGTGAAAAACTCATCTTGACTAGGCACACCTCGGGCCGCTACCTTTGGGGGAGGAGACTCATGACCCAGTTCCTCTCTGCTCGGCTCATCCCGATCCCTTGCCAGCACCCCCGACAACGATCGAACTAGCCTCCTGGGCGCCATCGAACCCTTAACACGACCCGAAAATTAAGGGGGGCGAATAAAACAAAACACCCTAAGCCTGTTGCAGATTGTACTAGACTCTCTGGACTATGCGTTGCGATTGTTCTGAATTCTCATGTATTTCCACAACGATGCACCTATAACGACCCAAGATCTGGATACCGAGTCAAACCCGATATCACTTGGATCCTATGCCGCCACCCACGAGCTGGGAAGCTCGGAAGGATTAAAAGGATGGTGTGTGTAGATTTATGAAAAATTTCACAATATTAAAAAATAAAAAAGGAATTGTGAATTATGATGAATTAAGGGGTAAAGGTGAAAGGGAGCATGTAGATGCTATAGGATGGAGTGTGATCGCCATAGACTGTGGGCCTCGAAGGACATAACAATAAAAACAAAGGGAGGTGATGGCGAATAAATACCTTTACCAGCGCGGGGGAGATGTGAGTGCTACCTTCTCTTCCAATCGGCCGGCCGATGAATAGAGCTCTTCTTATTGATTACCCTTGCAAAAATAAAGAAACAACCAACAAAAGATATAGATTAGAAATCAAGATGTGTCTAGCATCAAGTTCTTAATGTGAATAAACATGAAAGTATGAAATAGGACATACCTTGTTGGTGTTTGGCCTTCAAACCCCTATGCAAAGGGTAGGGAAATAATGATGTGATGATGGAGGTGTCCAAGTGTTGCACAAAGGGAAGTGTGCTAGAGTGTACAAGAGGGAGATCTCAATGTGATTGAGATAAGAATAAAAATAAAAGGGGAAGGAGAATATGATGCATGCAACTAATGAAGAAATTAAAAGAAGATAAAGATAAGGAAAGCTTATTATTTTTCTCCAATTGGGGATGGGCTTCAAAGATCTATTATAGTCTTCAGAGGAGGGAGAGCTCCAAGAGGATGTAGCTTTGAGTGCTTGGGAGACTCCTTCTTGAGCCCTTAATCCAGCAGCAATTCCCCATGATCCAAAATTCAACCTTTTTAACAAGGGAGAGGGGGCCCTATTTATAGAAGAGAAATTCAGAGGTTTAATTCCCTTAAAAATATAAAAATAAGTTTTAATGGGATTTGAAGAAAGATATTCATGTGCCATGTGTCCTCACAACCTTAGAAAGCCATAGGAAATGTTTCCAAAGTGGGAAAAGAGCTTAAAATGAGGAAAGAAAGGGGTTCTATTAGATTCGGAACTCTGTGGGCCTCTTTGCTAACCGAGCACGCTTAGCGCGGATGAGTGTGAGGAGAGAGCGGGGCCCACCGCTCTCTCCCTCATCCGCTCCCTTATTCTACCCGCCCTTACCTGGATGTCAAAGCGGCCCTGTAAGAATTGGCGTCAGACCCAGTGGTCGCCAATTAATTCGCGTCAGGCAGGCAATCGCCAATTCAGGATTAATTATGGAAAGTTCAGAAATTTCTAAAATTGGAAAAGAATTTGCGTCATGGGTACTGACGTGAATTAACAATAAATATGAATTTTGGATGGAGTTAAAAGCTCAAAAAATAGAAATAGAATTAGCGTCTAAGGTCTAGATGTTAATTTAAGAATTGGCGCCTTCGTGAAAACGCGTTGATTCATGAAATATAAATTTTTGGACAAAATTAACAACGAAAGAAATTAACGTCCGAAGGATAGACGTTAATTTAAGAATTAACGGTTGTGTGAAGAGGCGTAAATTCCCTGAAATGTGAATTTTTAATTGAAGTAAAACTCAGAAAATGAAAGAATTAACGTCAGGTAGGCTGACGTTAATTAATCAACGCCTTTCTACAAAGGCACCAGTTCAAAGAATTAACGTTTGGAGCAATGACGTGACTTTGTAATTTGAATAAAACCTGAAAAATGGAAGAATTAATGTCAGGAAGCTTGACATTAATTAATTAATGCCTTTCTACAAAGGTGCGAACTCAGAGAATTAGCGTCCAGGTCACAGACGCAAATTTTATTTAAAAAAGAATTAAAAATGGAAGAATTGGCGTCAACTGAGAAGCGGTTTATTCAAAGAGTGGGTTCCACTAAGTCTAACTCAAATTCAAAAATGACCCGAAAATTGGAGAAAAATCTTGGAAAAATCTAAAAAAAATAGGGAAAATTGGAGAAAAGCTAAATATTCAAGAAAAACAAGAAAGATTAATTAAATAAGTTAATTTGAGGGTCAAATTGGCATTGTAATGTAATAGGAGATATACTAAAAGTGATGTCAATTTTGGCGTGTCTACAATGTGGTCATGCATTGAAATTCTAAACAAGTAAGAAATAAACTATAAAATTAAAAAATTAACTAAAAGAAATAAAATTAAATATTTTATAATAATTAATTATAACTTGCAAAGTCCAGTCCACAAGTACAATAAAAAAGAAAAGAAACATACACTGCCTCAGGGTATACCCGGCACTGGCGAGCTGGCTGCTAAAACAACCTCCTACTGAGACGCACCACCTCGCGGAGAACCACTTCACCTGAAAAAATAGGGAGTGAGCCTCATCTCATTGGCTCAGTAGGGGTCCCGCGGATCCCCACCGCAAAAAAAGTAGTAACAAGAGTAACAGCAGTAGAAATGACAACAATAAAGGAAAGCAGTAAGAACAACAATAACAATAGCAACAATAGTGGCGAAGTCACAAAAATAATAATAATAACAACAGCGGTGGGTAACATAATATAACAGTAAAATGGCAGAATTGTGGAGACTATGCTACTCCTACCCTTACAAGGGAACCTCTATCTTGAGTCAGAACCACCGACCTAAGGAAGGTTGCAGAAGCATTGCCGAAAGAACCTACGAAACCTTTAACGTAGGAAAAGTCCTCACGGACAGAAGCCACTACGATAATCACACCTCCGAAACATCCTATCCTAGCTACCGGAAGAACCTTGACTATGTTGTCGGGAAAACTCGGCCTCGCAGGTGAGAAAGCACGCTAAAGTCACCACGTCCGAGCACACTATCTCTACACCGGAGAACCACGACTCACGGTCGGGAACTAAACCCATGGTAGCTGAAGTACTCCGTCACTAGCACCGACTGGATGCGTTCGATGATGACATACACCACGTCGACTCTCCCTAACCTGGACGCCTCTCCCAGAGAGTGAGACAAGGGACTAGGTCGAATGCGTCACTGACGCCTTACACTGCCCCCTACACTCATGCATGCCAACTTCTCTAGAGAGTGAGGCGGAGTTGCAACGACACAAGGACTAGCTGGGGTCACGCCTATCGGTGTGGTTCCACTGCCCCCAATCACGTGTGCACACATAGACCATGACCTCAAGGTTAGGTCATCTAACTGGTTTTCCCCTCAGCTGGACTTAGGCTGCTAAGGTGAGGGGCCCTACGGTAACCAGTCTAAAAACCATCACATCAGGAACAACCCTCGACCACGCGGTCAGAACGTGTCGGCACTTAGTAAGCAACCGCTCTCGGCCCAGCTAGTACATGCACAACACTCAATAAGCTGAGCCTAGTGGAGTACTACTCAGACGATGGTCCAACTCATGCACACCTGAAACCACGGAGTGGCACGGCCCAGTACAGGAAAACCTCCTAAGGCTGGTAACGAGAACCAGCAGACACCGGCCTACTATCTTGCGTGGGAATGGACCTCAGCTAACGGTAACCACAGATGGGGGAGAACACTCTCTACAGACACAACACCCATAGGGATGGCCCGTGATGACTCACAAAAAAATCCCAGATTGTCGAGAATCATGCGGGCACCTCTTCCGCGAAACCGCATCACATACGGACACCTCGGGGTAAGAGAAAGGTGGAGCACAGCACCTCGGGGCCTGAATGGCCCCCTGGCTGCCCAGTGGCCACCACTATTCACTTTCCCTTGTCATGGGTGTACCCACACACTCAAGCCCAAGTCATCGGGCGTCCCACCATGAGATGGCCCTTGAGGGGGTTATACGGCTAAATTCTTATTTACTTTACCCATAATTATCATTAATTGAGATCCGGGGCGGAAACCACACTTTCGAGGCCAAGTGGCCACTTAATTCCATGGGTCTGGGGAGTTCGGTCGACCAGCCTAAGGGGGTCGATCGACCGGATTTCCCAGAACGGAAATCTTGCAACAACATGTCGACCTACCCTCACAGGGTGCGTCAACACACCCTGGGTCGGTCGATCGAAACTAGGGCTTTGGTCGACCGAACCCAGCAGCATCTAGCCCTTGTAAGCCTACCAGAATCGGTCCACCAATGCATGTGAAGGGTCGACCGATTCCTACGAAAAATGCACGAGACGACCCCTTGGGTCCCGATCCGAGCCCGGCTCACCCTCATTGCGAGCTGGAACCTTGGGGACTCGATCCCCGACCCCCAATACACACTTCGGGACCCAATTGGTCGCTGATCGATGGTCAAAACCATGGATTCGTCGCTCACCCGAATCACGCAATTTTTCCCAAATCAAAACAAAAACCGCTCATACTCGCCCGAATCTACTCAAATCAGCGGGGAAAACACACGGAGAGGTGGAAGGTTCGTCCCCCTACGTTTTTGAAGTTTTACCGTCGAAAATCCCATGAATCATGACGATCTCCCATGTGGTCGCCTCCCACGACCACCTTAGCCTCGCCACACACCACATCCCTCGGGTTCATCCTCGCCGAACACCACTGCCGCCGCTCCGCCGCGCAATCCCCTCTCCACCACCATCGGCCGCCGGGGTGAGAAGGGAGAGGGAAGGAGAGACGTGAGTTAGTGAGGGAGAGTAGATTTGCAAGAGAGTGAGAGACAAGAGAACGGAGGGGGAGAGAGGGGGATTAAAAAGGGGGTTTAAATTTTTTATTTATTACATATATATTTTCATTTTATTTACAAAATCCGCATGAACCTAAAAATTTTCCAAAAAATCAATTTTGACTCCGAAAAATTCTAGGAAAAAGCTTGGCCACTCCACACGCCGACACGGACCCGAAATAACTCACAAAAACACCATCTAGGATTTCAAAAATCTAATATAAAAGTCCAAAACTTACTCGGGCATGATCTGCGACCCGCGACAAAAGATTCAAAAATTCATGGGCATTGCAGTACTTCTCTCCCATTCCCAGAGTTCAGTTGATGTATATGTCCTCAAAGATAGCTCGACATATGAGATGACAGGTGGAAAGAGTACACCGTGACAAGGATATAATTGGTCAACCTATATATTGTGAAGTTTGGAGTCATATCAACTGTGCTCATCCTACTTTCTCAAGCGAGTCGAGAAATGTCAAACTGGGTTTATACACTAATGGGTTCAATCCATTGAGAGGTTCAATAGCTCCTTACTCTTCTTTGCCAATCTTAATTTGTAACACCATACAACCTTCCACCAAGTATGTGCATAAAGCGGGAGAATCTTTTTCTACCCTTAGTGATTCATTGCTCAAAAAATGATGGGAAAAATTTAAACATATACCTTAGGCCATTGATCGATGAGTAGAAAATGTTATGGACTAATGGTGTTGTTACTTATGATGCATATAGAAGATAGAATTTTCCTATGAAGTCAACATTGATGTTGAGAATAAGTGACTTCCCTGCATATAAAATGATGAGAAAAAATTAAACATATACCTTAGGCCATTGATCGATGAGTAGAAAATGTTATGGACTAATGGTGTTGTTACTTATGATGCATATAGAAGATAGAATTTTCCTATGAAGTCAACATTGATGTTGAGAATAAGTGACTTCCCTGCATATAGAATGTTGCCCGGTTAGAGTACGCATGGGAAGTTGGCATGCCGCTACTATATGGAGGATAGTAAATCATTTGTACTGAAGTGTGGTGGAAAATCATGTTGGTTTAATTGCCATTGATAGTTATTACCAATTTTCATCATCTTTTTCAAAAGAAAGACACATTCCACAAGAATAAAATTGAATTGCATGAAGCAGATTTAGATTAGTTGTTAGGTCTACAAATGAAGGAATAGGTGAAACACTTGCCAGATGTAGCACGACTATCCGGCACCACATGGCAGATCCTTGGATTTAGGAAAGAACATAACTAGGTAAAGAAAGGTATCTTATGAGAATTATCTTACTGGTTAACTCTTTTTATATGACACAACCTTGATGTTATGCATATTGAGAAGAATATCTTTGATAATGTATTTAACACAGTCATGAACGTAGAAGCCAAAACAAACGACAATCTGAAAGCACACTTGGACTTGAAATTACTTTGTAAATGTCTAGAGTTGGAACTACAAAACAAAAATGAAAGAGTTGTTAAACCTAAAGAAACTTATGTGTGTTTGATAAATAACAAGTAACGAAAGTGTGTCAGTGGCTTAAAGAGTTGAGATTCCCAGATAGATATGTGTCCAACATTGCCCGTTGTATGAATATACATGAGAAAAAATTATATAGAATGAAAAGCCATGACTAGCATGTGTTCATACATCTATAGGTTGGTGCCTATTACATTCCGTGACTTGTTGCAAAAGTCTATATGAGGACCTCTGATCGACTTAAGTTAGTTCTTCAAGATTTAATGTGTATTAGAACTTAGGCTTCAGGATGTAAAAACTATCGAAGAGAGAGTGGTGACAATAGTTTACAAATTAGAAAAGATATTTTCTCTTGAATTCTTCGATTCGCTGGAGCACTTGATCATCCATCTGCCTTGGGAAGCTAAAGTTGGTGGGCCAATTTAGTTTCAGTGGATGTATACATTTGAGTGGTATATTTATATTAAGTTTTTTTATTACAATTACTACATTTGTACAATTTGTATGTGTTTATTAATTGAACTATTGCCATAGGTGCATGCATGAAATGAATAAGAAGGTTCACAACAAGGCAAACGTGGACGGTTCAATTAGTGAGGCATATATTATACAAGAAATGTCAAACTTTTGTTCGATGTATTTTGAACTTGAGGTACATACTCACCGTACTCGATCTCCTCGTAATGATGATGGGAGAGAGCCTATTACATTGTAGCGGCTCTCCACATTTAAGTGTCTAGGTTATGTATTCGAGCATTCTTTGACTCACACACTCGAAGAAAGAGAGTTGGAAGCTATAGAGATTTACATTCTTTTGAATTGTCCTGAGATTGATTCTTATGTAGACTAAGTCTGAAAATCACATTGTATTAATTATGTACATAATTTCATTACCACTCTTCTTGCCTTTTAAGGTAGTGCTCAATGTGTATTGCAGACAATTTGACTTAGAGTTAATGAAACCAACAATATCCACAAACTCATTGGTGTGGATGTTGACAAGCAGCAAGAGAAGTCTTTTGCCAGATGGCTAAGAAATCAAGTAACTAGAGAATATTAAATTTAACTCTTTCTATCCATTTAATTCACATAAGGTTCATGTACATTTTTTTATCAACTTTGATTTATATGTAGGTTCAACAAGGTTTTATTATTGAATATGTAATTCTAGAGATAAGTTATGGCCTCTCAAGAGTCACTCTGATGTGACACAACCCCTCGGACTTAAATTTGCAAGCAATCGATCCGAACGGCGGACCCACTCAAGTGGATTCACCCGCATCGCGCACACCCGGGTCCGTAGGTGGACTGGCGATAGTGGTGAGGGTCCGAGGATGGACCTCACCTTTCCGGGGATTTGACTAGCTTGGGCTGAACCCCTAAGGGCCTAGGATGCCCCAATTCCGTGGGCGGCCAGCACGCCAAGGGCGTGGGATGTAGTGGCTCTCTCACAACTCGCTCCGCGGTGGCACTCAAATTGATGATATTTTGAGATCGGGCACTCACTCACCGACCGACGGCACTAAGAAGCATTACTAAACAAGAAAAGTAATTCCAGTAGAGTAGGGAAACCCGAAGCTCACCTGATCGGTGTGAATACACCGATCCCGGCCGGAGACGAGGGCGAGCGGGGAAGCGTGGGCCACCCGCACGCTGCGTCGATGAAGCTTCAACCTGTTGAAATTAATTACATCCACTAAGCCTCGCACAGGAGGGGGAACTTGGGGTGGGGAGATTATAGTTACAATCAAACACTACCTCCGCGCAAGGAGGGGCGGTAAGCCGGCCAGGCGGGGAGAGCCAAGGAACTATGAACGGGACCGGTTCGCCCTTCCGGAGTGCTGCTTGCCGGTTCTGCCCGCTGCTAGGTACTGGATGTCGACTCCGCTGCACTCGCTCCCGGACTCGAAAAGAGACGGGATCAGCGTTGAAACGTCGGTGACTGGACCAGGATGGACCCTGAATTTTGTTGTCTCCAGAAGTTGCCGACGCTGGCCGGGGCAGATGGTGGACTGGTGCTGTTCTGCTGTGCCTCGGATGGGGTGCAGGTTGTAGCAGCAGGTTGGTGACTTCACTCCAATCGCTCCCGTGATCCAATTGAGGCGGGATCAGGACGGTTGTGAGCGTGGTCGAGTCCTTTTCGATCAGCAGCCGAGATGGGCTCTAGGCGACATCGGAGCAGGGAGGAGGAGCCCGAACAAGGAGAGGGGGTCTGATCAGTCCCTGGCTGGACAGATCTGCGCACCTGGGGGAAATAAATCGGAACGGGGAGCTCCCAACTCCGAACGAGGCCTCTCTTGCTGTGCTGGATGGAGGACAGGGTGATCTTTGCCTCGGCCAAGTGGCGCACTCAGGAGATCAGAGGTGAGGGCGTGGCGGCTTCTGAACTGCAGCTCTGGTTCAGGTTCTAGTCCTGGCTGCGCAGTTGGACGAGAATGGGCACCACGATCTGTAGTGAAGTCGGAACGAGACGACTCCACCTCGCACGTGAAGAAGACTTGGAGAAGAAACAATTCTCAGAAGAGAGTTCAGGCTGATTCGCGCTGTTGACATCGGTGTAGCCTCTTCCAAATGGACCTCAGGTTCTGGCTCAAATCTGGCGCAGCCACACGAGAATGGGCACCACGATCTGTAGTGAAGTAGGAACGGGACGATTCCACCTCGCACATGAAGAGGACTTGGAGAGGAAACAACTCTCAGAAGAGAGTTCAGGCTGAATCGTGCTGTTGACATCTGTGCAACCTCTGCCAAACAGACCTCAGGTTCTGGCTCAACTCTGGCGCAGCCGCACTAGAATGGGCACCACGGACATTAGGGATGTCGGATGCCGGTGAGACCACCTCGGCTGCGAAGCTATCTGGACGATCTTTCTGGCGATGTATGGTACGCCTTCAGGGGATTCTGTATGACTCCGGGGCAGGTTCTGAAAGTCGGCTCCCAATCTGCTACCTGCGAACTGGGCAGTGTTAAAAGAAGGGGGGGGGGTTGTTGGTGGAGATGGGAAGGTAAGGGATGGAGGGGTAGCAAAGAGGGATGGAAGGTTGCTGGTTGTGAATGTGGGAGGGAGGTTTGGGGGTATGAGAGGGGAGAGGGGGAGGTTGGCAGGGGGCGGACCTGGTGTGGGGAATGGGCTGGGAGGTGGTGGATGGTGGGGGCGCAAATGGCCTAGGGGAATGGGGGTGTCTCTTGGGTGTGGGTGGTGGATTAATGGAAGGATTAATGGGGGGCCTAGGGGATGGGAAGGGTTGCTTTGGGGAGGGGAAAGGGTGTCTAGGAGAAGGGATTCTCCCTTGGGAATGTGAAGGGTTGTATGGGGAAGGGGTACGGTTGCTTGGGGAGTGGTGGGAGTAAAGGGGGTTTATGAGTCTTGGGAGGTGAAGGGTTGTATTCAATGGGGGCGGGATGATGTGGCAAGTGAGGGAGGAGAGAGAGGGGGCGAAATTGGGAGAGAGAGGGGGAGGAGAGAGATAGGGGTTCGCCCCTTTTAGTGAGAGAGAGAAGAAGAGAGAGAGAGAGCTAGAGAGGGAGAGAGAGAGAGAGATGTACAAATGCTTTTGGCAAATTTTTATCAATACTTCATTAGCTTACAAATGAGGGATTGGTGTCCTATTTATAGGAATCCCACATTTACATATAAGTCCCTGACTCTTGGACTACTAACACTAAACCAAGCGGAAGGGGGCGCCCCTGGGCCTAGCCCATATAATTGCCAATAACACACATAAAGACTTAAGACTTAGGTAAATAGATACCTAACCTAGGTATTGGACTCAAATAAAAGGAAAAGTACATGATAAGAAAATGAAAATTACATCATATGACTCGAAATAAAGTGGTGAACAAGATGTAGCATGGGTGGCGAGCATCGGGATCCTTGATCAAATGAAATTGCTGGTGATGTCCTCATCATACCCCCGGTGCTCAGAAAACTCGACTCCGTCGAGTATGGGCCCACCGGGGAAGTGGTCCTCTCAAGCAGCTCAGAGTGAGCCTCAACCTCCAAACTCAACCCTGCGTCCGCAACCAGGGGATGGTCCTTCATCCTCTCGAGGCGGCTCAGGCGCACCCTCTTGCTGGCGATGGAACCCTACTTGCCTAGTAATACCTCCGTGTGCACACGTCGGACTCTCAGGCTGACTTTTGGTGGCTCTCCGAGGGTGTCCCTCTCAAAGGAAGATAAAGGCTTGAGGCACTCACTAGGATCCACCGCGGTGCCCATATAGGGTGCCGGATCCACCACGTGAAAAATGGGGTGAATCCCAAAACCCATTAGTAAGTCCAACCTGATAGCCGGGTTGCCAAAGTCACTCGGAACTTGGGAAGGTCCAAGTCCTCGTGCCCTCGAATTGGAGGTGACCCTAGGGTAGAGCCACTCCAATGTCATTATCACAAGATTTCCTACTTGGAATTCCAAGTGGCGCTCGCGAGCTCTTGTCCGCTCTTTGTGAACCTCACCGCTCGTCAAGAATTACTTGCGTGTATGCTCATGCCATGCATCATAATGCGGTGAGTGGGTGTGAAAGTGGATAGCATGCAAAGGTGGACCGGGACAACCGTACATAGACCTATCATGCATAGATGTGATGAAGACTTTTATGGACTCAGGGGGGCCGGGGAAACCATAGGTGGATCTATCGTGCATGGTTGTGATAATTACCGGGGGACCCGGACATCCATGTATGCCCCTTTCATGCTTAAGAGCTATGACGAATGTGGGAGGGCCAGCACATCCAAATGTGAGCCAGTCATGCATTGGGCCCACAGTGTGTGTGACATGTATGAGATGACTGGGCTTACTAGCCCTACCAAATGATGCAAAATGTAGTGGCACATGCATTCCAATCCAAATGGCTCCTTCTATGTGTATGACTTGGTGTGAGATTTTCCACTCATAGGGGTCAAAGGGGTCTAGGAAAATGGAGTGGGCTTGGTCCAATAAGGTTGGTTGGGGTAGGAAAAGGTTGGTGGTGAGTAAGGTGGGTGGGTATAGGAAGGGATCCAAGGGGTCATGGTAACGGTCATCTAAGGAGAGGAACTCTAGGTGCTTTTGGTCCTCACAACATGGTGGTGGATCCTCCTCCTCTAGTAAAATGATTAGGCCAAAGTTTTTGGTGGGATGGTCGGCCATGAATGGAGGGCTGGATGTTCTACCCGAGACAAGCAACTCTAGTTTGTGGATAGCATCGGGCTCGTCGGGTGTAGGGAGGAGTAAAAGAAGGTCGCTAGTGTAGCAACCCACACTGTAAATGGAGGAGACGGATCCGACACATAGGTGTAGGAGGTCAAGGCTCCTAGGTCGGTCGGCTACTGTAGTCAACATACCAGTTAGCTCCATTTGCCAAACTATACCCTTAAGAAGATCCCCTAATGTTTCCACTTGATAGGATGATTGGATTGTGGTGTGATAGGTGCGATAGGTGGATAAGGGTACTATGGGGAGGTGTTGTTCCATGGAAGGGTAAGCATAGGGCAGGATAGGGTGAGCCCGATTTTCCACAAGCCATCTAACCAAGGGCCCACTTATGATAAGTTCACTCCAAATTGGGGGTGGCATGAGAGGTGAAACATCTTCCTCGTTTTGGCCATGACTTTCCTCCAAGATGGGGAGTGGTTCTGGGATGTTCCCTACTAGGGGGTCGGGTGTGGGTATCATGGTTTCCTCTACCAAGGAGGTGAGTAGGTCCTTTGTGGGTGGGGTGATGATGACTGGCCTGTGGTGCTCTTTGGGTGGTGGGTAATGGGGGACTTGGGATAGAATGGGGAGGGGTAGTAGTGGAGGCCTAGGTTGGGGATCTTGTAACTCATGGGGGAGGGTGCACTTAATTTGGCTCAATGGGTTCTCTTTGGGAAGGAACGAGTTCTCTTGACCCAATTGGGCTTCATATTCTTCTTCCCAATCTAGGGGAGCCTCATAGACTTCGGTCACCTCCTTAAGTTCCTTTTGGGAAGGGGTGGGAGGAGGATTTGTGGGTTGGGTGGTGGCCAATTTGGTTTGAATGGTGGTGGTGATCATGGTTGGAATTATTTGGGGTGGTGGAGTTTGGGCCCTAAGGGAGGTCTTGGGTTGACTGGGAGGGAAAGGGGGAGTGAAGATCTTCTTAATCTCATTCCTCATCTCTTCCCATGGGTATCTGGGTCCTTTGGTTTCCCATTCAAATTCATCCCGGGGAGGCAAGACTCTAAGGCCATTGCTCCTAAGTGGGGGTTCATTGGCTCTAAATCCATCCCGAGGTGACCAAGCCCTAGGGCCGTGGTTCCCTTTTGCTTCCAGCCGATCAAGCCGGGAGGTGAGGGTATCTATACAGTTATGACATTTGTTGATGAAAGCGTCAAATTGGTCCATAGATAGTTGGGGTGTCTCCCTAGGGTGGTCATGCAAGGGAGTGATGGAAAACATGATGCAAGGGAGACTCAAATGTCAATGCCCTAGGACTAAACTCGTAGAGACAAGTCTAAAACTTACTCTGATACCAAGTTGATGTGACACAACCCCTCGGACTTAAATTTGCAAGCAATCGATCTGAACGACGGACCCACTCAAGCGGATTCACCCGCATCGCGCGCACCCGGGTCCGTAGGTGGACTGGCGATAGTGGTGAGGGTCCGAGGATGGACCTCACCTTTCCGGGGATTTGACTAGCTTGGGCTGAACCCCTAAGGGCCTGGGATGCCCCAATTCCGTGGGCGACCAGCACGCCAAGGGCGTGGGATGTAGTGGCTCTCTCACAACTCGCTCCGCAGTGGCACTCAAATTGATGATATTTTGAGATCGGGCACTCACTCACCGACCGACGGCACTATGAAGCATTACTAAACAAGAAAAGCAATTCCAGTAGAGTAGGGCAACCTGAAGCTCACCTGATCGGTGTGAATACACCGATCCCGGCCGGAGACGAGGGCGAGCGGGGAAGCGCGGGCCACCCGCACGCTGCATCGATGAAGCTTCAACATGTTGAAATTAATTACATCCACTACGCCTCACACAGGAGGGGGAACTTGGGGTGGGGAGATTATAGCCACAATCAAACACTACCTCCGCGCAGGGAGGGGCGGTAAGCCGGCCAGGCGGGGAGAGTCAAGGAACTATGAACGGGACCGGTTCGCCCTTCCGGAGTGCTGCTTGCCGGTTCTGCCCGCTACTAGGTACTGGATGTCGACTCCGATGCGCTCGCTCCCGGACTCGAAATGAGACGGGATCAGCGTTGGAACATCGGTGACTGGATCAGGATGGATCCTGAATTTTGTTGTCACCAGAAGTTGCCAACACTGGCCGGGGCAGATGGTGGACTGGTGCTGTTCTGCTGTGCCTCGGATGGGGTGCAGGTTGTAGCAGCAGGTTGGTGACTTCACTCCGATCGCTCCCGTGATCCAATTGAGGCGGGATCAGGACAGTTGCGAGCGTGGTCGCGTCCTTTTCGATCAGCAATCGAGATGGGCTCTAGGCGACGTCGGAGCAGGGAGGAGGAGCCCAAACAAGGAGAGGGGGTCTGATCAGTCCCTGGCAGGACAGATCTGCGCACCTGGGAGAAATAAATCGGAACGGGGAGCTCCCAACTCCGAACGAGGCCCCGCTTGCTGTGCTGGATGGAGGACAGGGGGATCTTCTCCTCGGCCAAGTGGCGCGCTCAGGAGATGAGAGGTGAGGGCGTGGCGGCTTCTGAACTGCAGCTCTGGTTCAGGTTCTGGTCCTGCAGTTGGACGAGAACGGGCACCATGATCTGTAGTGAAGTCGGAACGAGACGATTCCACTTCGCACGTGAAGAAGACTTGGAGAATAAACAACTTACAGAAGAGTGTTCAGGCTGATTCGCGCTGTTGACGTCGGTGCAGCCTCTGCCAAACGGACCTCAGGTTCTGGCTCAAATCTGGCACAGCCGCATGAGAATGGGCACCACGATCTGTAGTGAAGTAGGAACGGGACGATTCCACCTCTCACGTGAAGAGGACTTGGAGAGGAAACAACTCCCAGAAGAGAGTTCAGGCTGAATCGCGCTGTTGACGTCGGTGCAACCTCTGCCAAACAGACCTCAGGTTCTGGCTCAACTCTGGCACAGCCGCACTAGAATGGGCACCACGTACATTAGGGATGTCGGATGCCGGAGAGATCACCTCGGCTGCAAAGCTATCTGGACGATCTTCCCGGTGATGTATGGTACGCCTTCAGGGGATTTCGTATGACTCCGGGGCAGGTTCTGCAGGTCGGCTCCCAATCTGCTACCTGCGAATTGGGCAGTGTTAAAAGAAGGGGGGGTTGTTGGTGGAGATGGGAAGGTAAGGGATGGAGGGGTAGCAAAGAGGGATGGAAGGTTGCTGGTTGTGAATGTGGGAGGGAGGTTTGGGGGTGTGAGAGGGGAGAGGGGGAGGTTGGCAGGGGGCGGACCTGGTGTGGGGAATGGGCTAGGAGGTGGTGGATGGTGGGGGCGCAAATGGCCTAGGGGAATGGGGGTGTCTCTTGGGTGTGGGTGGTGGATTAATGGAAGGATTAATGGGGGGCCTAGGGGATGGGAAGGGTTGCTTTGGTGAGGGGAAAGGGTGTCTAGGAGAAGGGATTCTCCCTTGGGAATGTGAAGGGTTGTATGGGGAAGGGGTAGGGTTGCTTGGGGAGTGGTGGGAGTAAAGGGGGTTTATGAGTCTTGGGAGGTGAAGGGTTGTATTCAATGGGGGGGATGATGTGGCAAGTGAGGGAGGAGAGAGAGAGGGGTTCGCCCCTTTTAGTGAGAGAGAGAAGAAGAGAGAGAGAGAGAGCTAGAGAGGGAGAGAGAGAGAGATGTACAAATGCTTTTGGCAAAATTTTATCAATACTTCATTAGCTTCCAAATGAGGGATTGGGGTCCTATTTATAAGAATCCCACATTTACATATAAGACCCTGACTCTTGGACTACTAACACTACACCAAGGGGAAGGGGGCGCCCCTAGGCCTAGCCCATATAATTGGCAATAACACACATAAAGACTTAAGACTTAGGTAAATAGCTATCTAACCTAGGTATTGGACTCAAATAAAAGGAAAAGTACATGATAAGAAAATGAAAATTACATCATATGACTCAAAATAAAGTGGTGAACAAGATATAGCATGGGTGGCGAGCATCGGGATCCTTGATCAAAAGAAATTACTGGTGATGTCCTCATCACACTCGATCGTATAATGGATTTTTTGTGAATGGATACAAATTTCACAGCAGAGAGTATGGATAAAATAAGTGTACGATAAATAGCGGTGTATATCTTAAAGGTAGTACATATAATGAGAATGAACTTGACTATTATGGTATTCTTGAGAAGATCTTAGAATTGCAGAATCTTGGACTAAACAACTATATATTTTTATTCAAGTGTTATTAGTTTGATCCTAGTTTTATTCAAAATGACACAACATATGGGATTATGGATGTGAAGCATAACTCCAAATTGAATACTTACGAGTCATTCATTTTGGCCCAACAAGCCAAGCAAGTGTATTACATCATCTATCCATGGTCGAGGAATAAATAAAGAAATGACTAGTGGACAATTTGTAAGGTTAAAGTAAGGTTTTTCCCCTACTATGAGTTGGATCAAACTGAAACTTTAAAGGAGGATGTCAATGTCGATTATTTTCAATTAGACCAGACTGACGCTCTAGAATTTGTCTCCTCTATACATTTTGACTTTAGTGAATCTAATGAGCCACTTTATTTATGTAAGGAGAATGAAGTTTAAGAGGTCGATCCACAAGAGCTACAACAAGTCAATGGAGGGTTAATGAGTTTTATTATAGAGGAGGAGGAGTATCTTGAGGAGGAAGAGCCAATGAATGATGAAGAGGAGTATGATGAGGTGGAAGAGCTTATTCCTAATGAAGATGAAGATGAGATTGAGTTAGACATATCCTCATCGTCTGAAGATGAAACGGATATTGTTTAAGAATTGACAAAGTATATTGTAAAAAATTTCACGTACTTTAATTTTTCAAATGAATAATGCTAATATTCTTCTTATTCTATATGTAATAAACATGTATGATTTTTACTGTTGTCAATGAAGAGATAGTTCGAGGACCATGATCATCTTTTGTCTCGAGTAGGAGGGGAGAGGGTAGTAGGAGGGGCTCCAGTTTCTTTTCTTTGCCACCTGCTCTAGGCACATGTTTATCTATTCAAGTTTCCATCCTAAATGTGTATTGATAGATAACTATATGTCTATTGATGTCATTTTATTCTTACAGCCTCCATTGGGAGGGGAGGGAATAAAGGGAGGGGCTCCCGTCCATCCTCTTTTCCACCTACTCTAGGGACAGGTACGTCTATTCAAACTTCTACCCTAAATGTGTATTGATAGATATTTATATGTCTACTTATGTAATTTTATTCTAACAACCTCGAGGGGGAGGGGAGGGGGCCATGGGACGGGCTCCTCTTTGCCACCGTCTCCGGGGACAAATATGTTTATTCAAGTTTCTAGGTATATCTATATTAATAATATATTCTGCTTAAGTGATCTTATTCTTACGACCCCGACTTCGTCGAGTGTCCTCACCAACCATGCAGGGCCCACAACCACTACTACTACTCACTCCTATAGGTATCTTGCTACTCAATCTCATCTAATTCAATGATTTTTAAAAATAGTTTATTAACTATGCCCATTATGATTAGTGTAATACTCTTTTTTTTATTACTCTGCTTGTAGCAGTCGATGCGGAGAGTACCCTGCCTGTCCTAGCTCTAGCAATGGCAAATGATGTCAGGACCGTACACAAGGCCAGTGAGGGGGATAATGTTGACCACCGCCAGGTGATCTACATAGAGGACACTGAGTGGGGGTGAATATAGTTCATGAATTATATCTGTTATCTATTCGTCAATTGTCTAATTATGTACATAAGTTCTAATTTAAAATTACAGATAAAAATTTGAGCCATGTGTGACTCAAAAAGTTACCAAGATGGTCATACACGCTATTCTTGAGGGGGTCATCAAGTGGAAGAAATTCCCAATCGAGGTCCAGGAGTCAATCATCAATCAGTTCAAGGTATGCAATTTAATCGTTTAAATTACGTCTTTCACTTCAGTTCATTTTTGTATACTGACCTAACTAACATAAATTTTTTTGCAGGGGATGTATCACTTCTGGAGCACCTCAGATGAGGTAGGAGATTGGTATGTCCCTGAGCAAACCGCAGTAAGTCGGTTGACTGATTCACTTCACAGTGCCCGACAACGGCAATTATTGTGGAGCGGACAAAAGACCCAAGCGCCTGGAAAGAGCATGACCACAATTGACTGAGTGAGGATTACTGGCGCTCTATGTGTGAAAAATGGGCCGAGCGTGGGTGTCAAGAAAAGTCACGGACCGCATCATCAAATCGTAGCAAAATGTCATATGCGAACGTGTATACAAGTGGGTCCGTTAGTTTCAGGACCCAAAAATTAAGATCGATAAGTAATCTTTCTGATTTTATTATATTTTATTCATATTTAAGTCTAAAGCAACTCTTTTATGTGATTTTCAAAATAGGCACAAGAGCTTGGACATGAACCTAGCTACCGGGAGATGTTCAACAAAACCCACAGGAAAGGGATAGATGAGTACATCTTCCTCCTCAGCAAAGAGATGTCCGTAAGTTTATCTACATATAAAAAAAATTTCAGTTCAAATATCAATGATCAATTCAACATTTACAATTTGTTTTCACTAAATTTGAACAAGAAATATGATAAAAGTATGATGGAGAAGTATGGAGAGGATGCCTCACACCATCTGGTGTTAGATGCTAATGCATGGATAGCGGCAGCTGGCCCACCAATGAAGGGCCGGTTATAAGATTTTGGGCAAAGGATGGGCACCATGGGGGTGATAGCAGCCTCCCAGGCATCAAGTTTTACCTCGATCGACAGGAGCACCAGACCTAGGGGTGAGATCCGAGACATCATCTGAGAGGAGATGGACCCGCGATTGAGACTGGAGAGGGGAAAAATCTACCACCCAAGAGCACGGCCCAACTAGGTCCAATCTGACCAAACTAGGCTCAGCTCCCCAAAGTGACAGCCGCGTTCTGGATCCACTTATTTTAAGCCCAAAACTTACTCGGATCAGCACTTCCTAGGCGACTCTTAGGTCCGCAAGTCCGAGCGACAGATCGGTTACGAAGGCCTCTGCTGGGACCCAGCACAGGCCATCCGAGGTATGCCCCATCGCTCGGGAGAGAGCTCCGAGCGAGCGTCTAGAGCCTGGACCGACTGTTGGAAGCTTATCTGAGTATCCATTACGCACCCAACAGGAGCGGGGAGCTCCAAGGGATAAGAGAGAGCAAGAGTCCTTATGCCATAAAGAGTCCACTATAAGGACGTAACCTCCCCAAAATCCCCTCAGTACCCTGGACTCTTACGTTAAACGAACTGCTATATAAATCTCAAGGAGACCCTCCGAAAAAGCAAGCATCCTGAGAGAAAATCATCACACCTATTGGTGGAGAATAATCTCGCGCCCTTTCTTTCTCCTACCACCTCTCTTCACATCCGTGCTCTATCACATTTGCTGACTTAGGCATCGGAGGGTTTTTCCCGAGGTTTCATCCCCGGGCATCTCTGACCTGTTTCCCCTCTTGCAGATTATACACGCGTGGTGACCGTCACCAAAGATTCATCTGTGATCTCACGACTCAAGAGCAGCGCGAGATTACCCCTCTTCATCTGGCGCCGTCTGTGGGAAACGAGCAAAGAGGCATCATGGTGAGAAGAAATTCCGGTAGGAGAACCGCCGATGATAAGGGAAAGACCGTGATGGTAGATGGAGGACATGTGCCTCCCCACCCCGCGGAAAACCTCCCCCCCCCCCCAACGATAACAATCAAGCGGATGAGCCGCCTCCACCGACCGCTGAGGTGAAATCCCCCAACGGAAATTCCCTACGCTCTCCAAACCCTCAACGCAGAATAGGACATCATCGTCGAACTGATGAGGACCCAGGCGGCTAGGGAAGAGAAGTCATGACTTCCCGGGGAGAGCCCCCCCCCCCCCCCCCGGTGGAGCTTCCCAACAAACCGCCGGAGGCCACTTCACCCTCCAAGGGTGATGGCTTATACGTAATCGGTCGGGAGGACCTTCACACACCCCTCCTCCAGAACAAGAAGCCTCCTCCACCCCGAGGAGAGAAGGAACCGGGACACGACGGTAGTTCCTGGAAATTGATCCCCCAGAGGGACGATGCGACAGCCCATAGGGACGCCCCCATAGCCCCTCGGTTCAGCGGCAATCGGAGCTATCCCTCCACTTGCGGGACTTCGAGCGACGATTCGCAGAACAAGAGCGTGCCCTCCGCGCCCTGCAGAAAACTTCTTCCAAGGAAGAAGAGGAGCAATCCCCATTCTCCGACCATATCTTGAAGGCCGAGATCTCCCCCAGAATCTCGCTGCTGACCTTCAAGTCGTATGACGGCGAGGGAGACCCGACCGACCACTACGACAGCTTCGACGCCCTGATGACCTTGCACGGGGCCTCCGATGCTGTCAAATGTTGAGCGTTCGTGACCACCTTGGTCCAGCTCAGGCCTGGTTCCCAGCACTCGCCTCCAGCAGCATTCACGACTTTAGAC
Organism: Amorphophallus konjac; assembly: GCA_022559845.1. Taxonomy (NCBI): domain Eukaryota; kingdom Viridiplantae; phylum Streptophyta; class Magnoliopsida; order Alismatales; family Araceae; genus Amorphophallus; species Amorphophallus konjac. The sequence goes on from CM040121.1 coordinate 161,268,001, forward strand.
AATTCGGGCGAGTATTCAAGGAAAGCTTCATCGGCAGCGGCCCTCCAAGGTCAGTAGCTGGGTTGTTGGCCCTAAAGCAGGCACAAGGGGAAAAGCTTCGGACTTATATTAACCGATTCAAATCGGAGGCCCTGCGCATCTATCGCTTGGATGTTGCCTCAGCCATCACCGCGCTGACTGAAGGCACCCGCGATAAGAACGTCCGGCGAGAACTGGTCCTCCATCCCCCCACCTCCCTCGCCGATTTGGTGACCCTAGCCATGCGTCATGCAGAGTGCGAGGAAGTCCTCAGCGCTTGCCGCGGTCCAACGGGCTCGGGTCGGGAGGGGGACAAGAAGTGACCATCCGGGCAAGGCTCGAGCCAAGGAAAATGGCGAAACTAGGATAGGGAGCGGAGGGAGCCCCCTTAGAAATACGAGCGGTACACTCCCCTTTCCGCCCCCGTCTATGAGATATACAAAGACATCAAGGGCTCGGGCCTTCTCCGCCAACCCGAGCCTATGAAGGCCAAGCGCCACAACTGCCGCAAACATTGCCAGTTCCATAATGACCACGGGCACCATACCGAAGATTGTCACCAGCTCAAGGATGAGATCGAGCATCCCGTCTGCCAGGGAGACTTATCTCGGTACGTGTCCGAGCGCCAGAAGGAGGACCGTGGCATTCCAGAAGAAATTGACAACCGCCCCCGCGGGGTCCACATCAATGCCATTTCTGGCGGCGCTGCATCAAGAGGAGACAGTAGCCGGGGAAGGAAGCGTCACGCTGAACGGGCAAGCAGGGCCTCTGAGCCCCCCAAAGCCCCGCCGACAAGCGAACAACAGGCCTTGGTATTCTCCGACCAAGACCTGGAAGGATTATCTACCCCGCACGATGACGCTCTTGTAGTATCAGCTACTATAAACCATTGTAACGTAGATAGGATACTGGTTGACAATGGTAGTGCACCTGATGTACTCTCATACGAATGCTTTCTTAAGATGGGTGAAAACCCCTCCAAGCTCTGCCCAATTTGAACCCCCCTTTGTGTGTTCAATGGCCAGGCAACCTATCCCGAGGGAGCCCTAAGCCTGCGGGTCACCATCGTCACCCCTCCCAAGACCGTCATTGTTATGGTTGACTTCATTGTAATCAAGGGGATGTCGGCCTATAATGCCATCTTCGGCCGAGGTATCCTCAACCAGACAAAGGCAGTGCCCTCAACCTATCACCAAAAAATGAAGTATCCCACCAAATGCGGTATCGGGGAAGTCCGAGGTAACCAGGCAATAGCTAGAAGGTGCTACATAATCTCGGTCGAAGACATAAGGCCAAAGGGAAAAAAGAAAAAGGGCGAGGGAGTCGAGGATGAACCAACAACATCCGAGCCTGGTGGCGAATTGTTGACGTCTTCCTCAAAGACGACCCAACCCTAGGAGTAAAAATTGGAGCTGATTTACCACCTGATGTACAAAAGTAATACAAAGATTTTCTTTCGGAGTATGTTCAAGTCTTTGCATGGTCTGATGAGCATCTTCCCGGGATTCCTAGGGAGATGGTGGTACACAAGCTCAACCTTGACCCGTCGGTGAAACCCGTCCAGCAACGCAGAAGAAAGCACGCCCTAGAGAAACAGACGATCATCAAAGAGCGGATTATTAAGGGGAAGAAAACCGGCCTATTTCGCCCGGTCCTTTACCCGACATGGCTCGCTAATGTCGTCTTAATACAAAAAACTTCGGACAAGTGGCGAATGTGTGTGGACTTCACCGACCTCAACAAAGCCACTCTGAAAGACTATTACCCACTACCGAGCATCGACCAGCTAGTCGACTCGACCTTCGACAACGAATTGCTTAGCTTCCTGGACGCCTACTCCGGCTATATATCATTAGATCCGAATGGATCCTGAAGACATCAAGAAGATAGCCTTCATCACTTACTTCGACATATACTGCTACACCCGAATGCCTTTCGGGCTGAAGAACGCCGGAGCAACATATCAGAGGCTGATCAACCACATATTCGAAGGGCAAATCGGTCGGAACGTCGAAGCCTACATCGACGACATGCTTGTCAAGACACCCAAGGTCGAGGACCACTTCGCCGATCTAGCAGAATCCTTCGACACCCTCCTGAGGTGCAACATGAAGCTCAACCCAGCTAAATGCGCCTTTGGGGTTCGATCTGAAAAATTCATGGGTTTCCTATTCACTCAGCGTGGGATCAAGGCCAACCCTGACAAAGTTCATGCCATCCTGAACATGCGGCCGCCCGCCTACGTCAAGGACGTCTGGCACCTGACTGGATGAATCGTTGCGCTCAACAGTTTCTTGTCCCGAGTGACCGAACGATGCTTGCCCTTCTTCAAATTATTGAGAGGTCCTAAAATGGCATATGCCACATTTGCCTGGACGAGGAATGTCAGAAGGCTTTTGCAGAGCTGAAGGAGTTTCTGGCGTCGCCCTCGGTGCTATCAAAACCGGTCCCGGACGAACCATTGCACCTCTACCTCTCGTCGACCCCTTCCACGGTGAGCTCTGTCCTAGTTCAAGATGACGTAGGAGTGCAGAGACCCATCAAGGTGCTCAACGAGGCCGAACGACGGTACCCTGTAATCGAGAAACTCATGTTAGCGTTGGTAACCTTGGGAAAGCGCCTCCGGCCCTACTTCCAAGGGCACTCCATCGTCGTGTTGACCAATGATCCCCTGAAGAGGATCCTTGCTCACCCTGAAGCTTCGGGTCACCTCGTCAAGTGGGCTATAATGCTCGGGGCTTACGATATCTCCTATCACCTCCGCTCGGCCATCAAAGGGCAGGCACTTGCGGACTTCATCGCAGAGAGCACTGTCCCGACCGAGGAAGTCCATCCGCTGACACCCGGGCCCACCTAGGATCTTTTGATCGACGGATCCTCCAACTCGGCCGGCAGCAACACCGGCGTTCTTCTCCAATCCCCAGAAGAAGCAGAACTGCAATATGCCCTGAAGCTCAACTTCTCGGCATCCAAAAACGTCTCCGAGTATGAGGCTCTCATCTCGGGAGCCAATATGGTACGACGACTGGGGGCCGAACGAGTCAGGATCCATATTGACTCCCAATTGGTCGCCAGCCAGGTCAACGGTGACTACGAAGCTTGGGAAACACCGATGATCAAATACCTTCAACTGGTAAGAGGAATAGCCCCACTATTCGAGAGTTTTCAGGTTATCCGGATAACTCGGGAAGAGAACTCTCGGGTGGACACCCTCTCTTGACTGGCCTCCTCTGCCGGACCAGAAGGAACTCGATCAATTTTCCTTAAAGATCTAGAGCGTCCGAGTATAGAAGCGGAGCTCATGACCGTTGATCAGGCGTCATCAAGCGATTGGAGGACCCCATATATATCCTAGCTCCGAGATTCTCAAGAGCCCTCCGACCCTCAAGAGGCATGGAGACTGAAGTATCAAGCTTGGCGCTTTGTCATGTTAGACGAAGCCTTATACCGAATGTCTTTTTCCGAACCCCTCCTCAAGTGCCTTGACACCGAGGAAGCTTACCGAGTGATTCAAGAGGTCCACGAAGGCGTCTGCGACGCACATCAAGGAGGAAGATCACTCGCCAGGATCTTGCTACGACGAGGTTACTGGTGGCCCACTCGATGTCCAACGCGACTGCATAACTTACGTTCAAAGGTGCGTCCGATGCCAACGTTTCAATCATCTGGTCCATCAGCCTGCCTCAGAGCTTGTCTCCCTTACCTAGCCATACCCTTTCGCTCGGTGGGGGATCGACATCCTGGGGCCATTTCCAACGGCCCAAGCCAAGAAGAGGTTCGTCATCATCGCTATTGACTACTTTACCAAATGGATTGAAGCCGAAGCCACCGCCAGGATCACCGAGTCAGTCGTATGGAGCTTCGTTTGGAAATCGATCATCTGTCGTTTCGGTATCCCCCGATTGATTGTGAGCGATAATGGTCGACAATTTGATTCTCACAACTTTAGAGATAGTTGTGCTGACCTACACATTCACAACCACTTCACTTTGGTATCCCACCCCCTGGCTAACGGACTGGTCGAAAATGCCAACAAAACTATATTAAAAGGCATTAAGGCCAGGCTCGGTATGGCCAAGGGTAGTTGGCTCGAGGAATTGCCAAGCATACTATGGTCACACCGAACCACTCCAAGAATTACCACCGGTAAGACACCTTTTCAGTTGGTGTACGGCACGGACGTCGTGATTCCTTTAGAAATTGGTAGCCCATCTCTCCGAGTCGTCAATTTCTCACCCGAGGCAAACAAGCAGAAATTGCTAGAGAACCTTGATATGGCAAGCGAGATAAAAAGATTGCAAGCGTCCGAGCCACGGAATATCAGCGGCGCCTCGCTCGATACTACAATGCCAAAGTCCGAGACAGAAACTTCCACATAGGAGACTTCATCCTAAGGAAAGTTGAAGCCTCTCGACCACTGGAGGCGGTGGGGAAGCTGGCCCCTAATTGGGAAGGCCCCTATCGAGTGGTCGAGACGCTCGGGAAAGGGGCGTATTGATTGTCTACCATGGAAGGAACGCCTATTCCTCGGACATGGAACACAAAAACATTACGAAAGTTCTATTTTTTTAGCTTTCCTCTAGCATGTAAGCAACAAATGGCGATAATTTTTCTTTCATTAATGTTTTTCGTACAGCAGATAGGCCACAGCCAATACAGTACATATCAAAAATCAAAATACTACATCCACTGGTACTACAACATGAGCTGATTACTCGACGCGAACGGGGCTAGCACCCCCAAACCGAGTCACTGACTCTACCCGGTGTAGAAACTGGCTTGGGTAACGGGGTGGGTGACCCTGCTTGCTTGGGAAACTTAGGAAAAAGGTATCAGAGGAAAAAGAGAAAGGAAAACAAGTGAAGGCCTCCTCTGCCAACTCTTTGGAAGGAGGCCAGAGGCCGAACAGAGAGCAAGCACCTCCAAGTGGTGCGAGCAAGGACATCCTCCAAAGAGTGAAAGAAGATGGAGGAAGTTGGTTGAAGAGCAGAAGAGGGAGAAAAACCGAACACCCCCTTGAAGAGGTGAGAGGGGCGGTGGGAAAAAAAGATCGATGACGCTGGGTCATCAGCCTTCCGCATGTCGGGCGACAGCCCGGAGAGTAGGAGAGAGCCCGTGGCCAGGCCCTTCCTTCTTATGCACCACCTAGCAGCGGTCCAGAAGTTGGAAAGGTGCCCGTCGCGAGGCCTCCTTCCTTCTCCTATGCTGTCTGACCCGTCCTCCTTCTTCCTCCTATGTTGTCCGCCCCGTCCACTTTCCTTCTCCTACGTCGGAGCAGTAGGAAGGCCTTTGGTGGCCGTCAGGATCATCATCTTCCGAATCGCCCTCCATGTTTCGTTGATAATTCCCCAGCACAGAGACATGCGCTTCCCGAGAAGGGAGAGAGATGAAGAACTGCGAGAAAAGCCTTAAGCGTTGAAGGGAGATGGAGGCGCCTTCGGGACCTTTTATAAGTCGAAAGGGGAACCCTCGCCTTAATTAATTCTCCCCTCGAAAGAATGCGAAAGGCAGGAACCCTTTCCTAGGGGCAGTTACTCCGTTTCCCTTAATAACCCTTCCATAAGGACACACGAAGTGGCAAGTCATTCAAAGCATGAAAAATCAGAAAGCCGCTAGTACAACAACAGTCGCTGCACGTGAGATATCCGCAAATAAAATCCCCACCTTTTTAGCAACTACAGATACAATGGTCAAATCGCGCCAAAAGTGGTAAGAAACAATCAACTCATTGCTAAATATTACTGTCATTATATATCGAAAGGGCAAACCTTACATGGAAAAAAAAAAGAAGTGGCACATCGAGCCCATTTTTCTCATAATCTATGGAGATGGGGGGACTCCGAGAGGTCTGCAACCCTTCTTGAGGCTCAGCGGTTGAAGGATCCTCAGCACCAGAAGATCTATCCCCGGTATCCTCGGTGACGGCCGGTCCAGACACTGACCCCACTTGTGTGGGAACTGCCTTGACCGCGCGCCCTCTAGAGGTGACCGAAGCTGGCGATCCATCTGTTGAAGCAGAGGCAGTCCTGCTCCCCCCTTCACTCGACGACGAAGAGGGAGAATCGGTGGTATCCGCGTCCGAGTCGTAGCGCTACCCAGAAGGAAAGACAAGCTTGTCGGTCACCTACTATTGGGCCTCAATGACCGCGCGATGGAAGCCTTGGGCGAATCCCTTCTGCAGTCCCCGACGGTAGCCTGGCTCGTAATACGAGAAGGCGGCCTTCTTGAGAACTACGTAATAACCCTCCGAGCTTCTGTATCATTCGATCACCTCTACCCCAGCTCGCTCCACTTCCTTCTCGAGCTCGGCTATACTTCGCTCGGACTCGAGCAACTTCATCACAGTCTCGGACAACTTCGCCTCAACCTCGGTCTGCGCAACCTCAGATTCCCCATGCGCTCGCTCAAGCCCACGGACCTGGTTGTTGAGCTCCTCTCGCTCAGCCCTCCACTGCTCGTGATGCTCGACCTGAGGCTGAGGCTCCTCTTCCAGAAGTTTGCCCTTCAGGTCAGCCGTATAGCAAGCCTGGGCCAGCTGCTTGGCCAGAGTTCGAGCCTCCTCTTGGCTCGATTAAAACTGAGCTCGAAACAAAGTTGCCTCTCGCCGAGAGACTTCAATCTCGGAAGTCAACTGGCTGATCCTCCGATCAGACTCAGCACGAACCCGAGAGAGGGACCACTCATCACTGTCCAGCCGAGCGAAGAAATCGATTATCTCGGCCCCCAGTTGGGCCATGAACAAACTGCCCTCCATAACCCTCTTGAAGAGTAAAGAGGGAGGACCACGTTTGATTTCTTCCCGACTCAGTGAAGGCACCAAGTGTTGTGTCCCTATGATTTTGAAGTTTTGATGATGATAAATATTATGACTTATTATATATATATATATATTCTTGATGACATAATTTTGATGGATTTATTACTAATCTCATCATCTTGATATAGTAGTATAAAAATCTATCAGAACAGGTTATAGGTCAGTGCATATATCATCTGCCATCATAAGGTCAGTGCATATATCATTTGCCATCATTAGGTCAGTGCACATTTACTATAACTCAACTAAGGTCGATGCACATTTTGCCTTAGCCATAATAAGGTCTATGCACATCTGCCTTGGTCATTCATAATGTCTGTGCATATCTTGCCTTAGCTATATTAAGGTCGATGCACATTACATTTCTGCATATAGAAGGTCTATGCACATTTTTCATCATGCATGTAAGGTCAATGCATATCACTGTTCACATCCTCATGATGGTCGGTGCACATGTTCATGTCTCATGAACATAGGTCGATGCACATATGCCAGCGGTAGCATATAAAGTTCGGTGCACATGCAATGTCCTGCATATGGAGGTCGGTGCACATCATGTCAATACAAAACTAATGTCAGTGCACATTGCCTGCTACGCATCTAAGGTCTGTGCACATCTGTCATGTGCACATAATAGGTCTGTGCATATGCAATGATTGCTATCTGAAGTCTGTGCACTTATGCTAGCTATAGCATGTAAGGTCTGAGCACATTTCTTCAAGTCTGAGCATGTATGCATTTCACATCTGAGCATATTTCTTCAAGTCTAAGCATGTATGCATTTCAAGTCTGAGTACATTTCTTAAAGTCTGAGTATGTGTGTGTTTCAAGTCTGAGCATATGTGATAGCATGCACTATTAGGTCTGAGCACATTTGCATAATCGCATTCTTAAGTCGGTGCACATTCAGTAGCTTGCATCGTCAGGTCTGTGCACATTTGCACGATAGCATGAATGAGGTCTGTGCACATTTTATACCATGCTAAATGAGGTCGGTGCACATATAGAACATATGCATAATGAAGTCTGTGCATGTTCTGCATATACCCTTACAAGGTCGAAGCACATGTGTATGTTTTGTTCATTAAGGTCAATGCATTGTATGGATGCATCCAAGCATTACATCATATTATATATCTATAATCTGAATGTTAGACTAATATGATGTTGACTAAAGTTTGAACTTGATCATGACTATAAAGTGTTTGATGAAATGTCTTATCTCTTATTGACATGAACTTCATCAAACACGTGAGGGGAAGAACGCATCAAGACTTAGGCAAGCACGTGAGCTCGAACTAGAACTGAGGCACGTGATCCCAAGTCACCCAATGATGGGCACATGTTCTGAGAATGGCAGATCAATAAGCACGTGATCCAAGGCAGGAGTCTTGACTGGAGATTCTGCCACGTGGAATGCTTATCCTCAGCATCTGCCACGTGGACTACCTGTAGCACTTCTGATCGACACTCTTTGGACGGGAAACTTGTTTTCCCATGCGCCAGCTTTTACGATGCTATATAAAGAGGCCAATTCTTTCAGATCAAAATAATAAGACAAGGAAAAGAGAAGAGAAGCAGATAGATTAGAAGAAAAGAGAGTGAGCTCGAGAGAAGAATTCAGAGAGAAGGAAAAAGAGTGAAGATCTGAGAGTTAGAAAAATAGAGTATCGTATTTTCAGTGAGAGTGAGTGAGAAGAATAAGAGAGAGAGTCACATAGCAGTGAGGAAGAAAGAGGAAGAAAGAGAGCAAACTTGAGGAGAGGAGTCTGAAGATCCTGAAGATTCATTCAACTAGTTCTTGGATCAGATCCAAGCCAGATTTGCTCCTACGTGAGCTATAGTTTTCAGTCTTTATTTCCAATTTTTCGGTGCTGTAATTCATCTTTTGATTTTCCATTTCTGATTTCATCAAGCTGTATGTCAGCGTTGCAGAGGATTAGTTCCTCTAGACAGCAAGCTGTGACGCTCAGCTGTAGCAAGCTATAATGCTCAGCGAACGCAAGATGTGTGACGCAGCGGTAGCAAGCTGTGATGCTCAGCTGTAAACAAGCTATGATGCTCAGTGATTCAAGCTGTTAGGCAGCAGGAAGCCTCACTCTGGTTTGAGTGGGGGATGGACGTAGGTCTGTGGTAGCAGACCGAACCATCTAAAAACTCTTTATCTTCGTGGTTTGAATGTATTTCTAACTCTCGATAGATGTATGCTTAGGACAGTTTCTGTTGCATAGGTCCAAACTAAATAAGTCTGAGTTCACAATTGCATTTACTAGTTGTCTGAATTCTATCCGCTGCTAAGTGTTTCAGCAAGATTGCTGACTAAGGAACACTCCTCACTGATAACTAGGTATTCTAGTGAGAATCTTATATGAGGGCTTGGTTCATTTTTATTATATCTTGATTTTAGATATGAGTACATAAATTTATTGTCAAACCATGTATACATCATATTTAAACGATGAAGCTCAATAAAGTTCATTCATAAACCCTTATAATGGGAAATTCTGAACAATTCCTATCCTTGGATTTATGAAATTTGTATGTCTTTGAAAATCTTGTTAAATTTCTCGTGTTTGAAGATCATTTGACAATCCTGTGCTCAGTTTGCATTTACTGTTGAAATTCAAAACTCAGATTATGTACACTATTCTTGATACATTCTGTCATGACTTGAAATCATTCTTGACTGCACCTGTGACCTCTTCAACTGAATGTTTTTAATCTGACTGTCTGGTGACCTACTGCAACTGAATGCAAAATTTGAATGTCCAACAATTGATATCAATATGCCTTGATTGTCCAATCTGATTGTCTCAATGTCTGCTTCAATTCGTGTCCTTGTGGTTCACTGATCATTCATTCCACTCCATTTGCAATATAGAAAGGAAGAGCATCTGTTCAGGGGGAGTTTAGCTAACAGTGAATCATTTTGCATAATAGCACAAAAGGGGGAGATCTTGTCATCATCCTTAATGTTCCTTCCTTTTTGATGTTGTCAAAGGGGGAGAATTTGTTTGTGAGTCATATCATTGGTTAACCTATTGGTCATTTTGATGGATGCTGGTTATTCTGACTGTTGGTCAATCATATCATTGGTTATTCTGACTGTTGGTTATTTTGATGTATGCTAACTGTTGGTCATTTTGATGCATGCTGCTGCATTCTGACAGAGCCATTCTATGGTTTTACACTGGCCTGATCATCATGCTGAATTATTGCAATGACTCATAATATTGCCATCATCAAAAAGGGGGAGATTGTTGTGTCCCTGTGATTTTGAAGTTTTGATGATGACAAATATTATGACTCATTATATATATATATATATATATATATATATATATATATATATATATATTCTTGATGACATAATTTTGATGGATTTATTACTAATCTCATCATCTTGATATAGCAGTATAAAAATCTGTCAGAACAGGTTACAGGTCAGTGCATATATTATCTGCCATCATAAGATCAGTGTATACATCATCTGCCATCATAAGGTCAGTGCACATTTACTATAACTCAACTAAGGTCGATGCACATTTTGCCTTAGCCATACTAAGGTCTGTGCACATGGTCATTCATAAGGTCTGTGTATATCTTGCCTTAGCTATATTAAGGTCGATGCACATTACATTTCTGCATATAGAAGGTCTATGCACATTTTTCATCATGCATGTAAGGTCAATGCATATCACTGTTCACATCCTCATGATGGTCAGTGCACATGTTCATTTGTCATGATCATAGGTCGGTGCAGCATATAAAGGTCGGTGCACATGAAATGTCCTGCATATGGAGGTCGGTGTACATCATGTCAATACAGAACTAATGTCGGTGCACATTGCCTACTACGCATCTAAGGTCTGTGCACATCTGCCATGTGCACATAATAGGTCTGTGCATATGCACTGATTGCTATCTGAAGTCTGCGCACTTATGCTAGCAATAGCATGTAAGGTCTGAGCACATTTCTTCAAGTCTGAGCATGTATGCATTTCACGTCTGAGCACATTTCTTCAAATCTAAGCATGTAGGCATTTTGAGTCTGAGTACATTTCTTTAAGTTTGAGTATGTGTGTGTTTCAAGTCTGAGCATATGTGGTAGCATGCACTATTAGGTCTGAGCACATTTGCATAATCACATTCTTAAGTCGGTGCACATTCAGTAGCTTGCATTGTCAGGTCTATGCACATTTGCACGATAGCATGAATGAGGTATGTGCACATTTTATACCATGCTAAATGAGGTCGGTGCACACATAGAACATATGCATAATGAAGTCTGTGCATGTTCTGCATATACCCTTACAAGGTCGAAGCACATGTGTATGTTTTGTTCATTAAGGTCAATGTATTATATGGATGCATCCAAGCATTACATCATATTATACATCTATAATTTGAATGTTAGACTAATATGATGTTGACTAAAGTCTGAACTTGATCGTGACTATAAAGTGTTTGATGAAATGTCTTCTCTCTTATTGGTAGGAACTTCATCAAACACGTGAGGGACAGAACGCATCAAGACTCAGGCAAGCACGTGAGCTCGAACTAGAATTGAGGCACGTGATCCCAAGTCACCCAATGATGGGCACATGTTCTTAGAATGGCAGATCAACAAGCACGTGATCCAAGGCAGGAGTCTTGACTAGAGATTCTACCACGTGGAATGTTTATCCTCAGCATCTGCCACGTGGACTACCTGTAGCGCTTCTGATCGACACTCTTTGGGCGAGAAACTTGTTTTCCCATGCGCCGGCTTTCGCGAGGCTATATAAAAAGGCCAGATCTTTCAGATCAAAATAAGAAGACAAGGGAAAGAGAAGAGAAGCAGATAGATTAGAAGAAAAGAGAGTGAGCTCGAGAGAAGAATTCAGAGAGAAGAAAAAGATTGAAGATCTGAGAGTTAGAAAAATAGAGTATCGTATTTTCAGTGAGAGTGAGTGAGAAGAAAAAGAGAGAGAGTCGCATAGCAGTGAGGATGAAAGAGAGCAAGCTTGAGGAGAGGAATCTGAAGATCCTAGAAATTCATTCAACTGGTTCTTGGATCAGATCCAAGCTAGATTTGCTCCTGCATGAGCTATATTTTTCAGTCTTTATTTCTAGCTTTCCGGTGCTGTAATTCATCTTTTGATTTTCCATTTCTGATTTAATCCAGCTGTATGTCAACATTGCAGAGGATTAGTTCCTCTGGACAGCAAGCTGTAATGCTCAGCAGATGCAAGCTGTGTGGCGCAGCGGTAGCAAGCCGTGATGCTCAGCTGTAAGCAAGCTATGATGCTCAGCAGTTCAAGCTGTTAGGCAGCAGGAAGCCTCACTCTAGTTTGAGTGGGGGATGGATGTAGGTATGTGGTAGAAAACCGAACCATCTAAAAACTCTTTGTCTTCATGGTTTGTATGTATTTCTGGCTCTCGATAGATATATGCTTAGGACAGTTTCTGTTGCATAGGTCTAAACTAAATAATTCTGAGTTCACAATTGCATTTACTAGTTGTCTGAATTCTATCCGCTGCTAAGTGTTTCAGCAAGATTGCTGACTGAGGAACACTCCTCACTGATAACTAGGTATTCTAGTGAGAATCACATTAAAACATTTGAACAAGTGTTAGAGTGTGAGTCTTAATAGAAAAGCAGTTTAAATTGAGCCATCTGAAAGTTTAATTCCGCAAGTTTTATAAGACTGTTTTAATTGGGCAAAATTTGAAAGGGGAAATTCATTCACCCCCCCTCTGAATCTGTGTCTGCACCATCTCATAGACTCAACACGAAGGATCGGCACCGCTGATATAGAGAAGCCCGAACCGTGGAGACACCAGCCGGAGGAGGGAGAGTCCTTTCTGGAAGGCCTGGGACCGGGGCATCTCCCCCGAGCACCCCCACTTTCGGGATGACAACACTCGGCACGGGCTTGGATGTCGCCTCGCCCTGCGCCGCACTAGCCTCAGCCAGAGATTCGGAGGCTATCGCCTCTGCCTGTGGTCTGGCAGGCTCGGTAGCAGCTCCCCCACCAGTAGCAGCCATCTCTGGCTCGATGGATGGGGGATTTGGGCGGCAAATCTCCTCGGTTGAAGGCTCCTCGGCCGGTCAGACCCGCTTCTCAGCTGGGCGAAGCCTTCTTTAATCGCTTCTTCTCAACGGTCAAGGCCTTCATGGAGGACAACAGTAGCCGCTCCTCAGAGTCCTTGCGTTTGGCCCCACGGCGCTCGGGGGCATCTCCCTGAACCACCTGCTTGCCCTATCTCGGGCACTAGAAGGGCCCCCAGATGCTCGGGGTTCACTCGGTGTAGGCGCCTCCTCCAGGTCGGTGATCTCCTGCTCCAACGGCTGTTCCTCCTCATCATTTGTTCGCTTTGAATCTAAACAACAGAAGCCAAATCATCAAAAAAGGCCTACCTACCCGACCCGAAAGCAGAGACGCAGAGCCTTAGGGTTCTTACCTTGGGGCGGCACTGCACGGGAAGGATAATCCTCGATGTTGGCCGCAGTCATCAACTCGGCGGTCGACCGGTGATTCTCTTGGAGAATCCTGATCTCCTCCTCTAGCTCTGATGAAACCGCCGCCTACTTCGGAGGGATAGACGGATGGAAATTGACCGCCATCGGGAAATCCGAGGGGGAGCCATCTACAGACGAACCCACCTAAAAAAATTGGGTAATTCTTTCTTTGTGAGAAGAATCTTTGGCAGAAAGGGACACGCAGCTCCTTCCCCTCCTCGCCTGAAGATAGAAGAAGCCCTTACCCGCGTGGGTCATCTCCTTCACCTCAAAGAAAGAATTGAAAAGCTCCAACGAAGTGGGAAGCCCACAAGAGCGGCAGAGAAAGATGAAAGAAAAGATAAAAGTGTATGAGTTGGAGACCAACTAGACAGGAGCCAGTCGGTAAAACTGAAGCAGCCGCATGACAAAGGGGTGGAGGGGGAGATAAAAATCGCACTTCCAAGCTAAGAGGAAAGTACAAAAGAGGCCCAAACGATAGGACAAGCTAGATTCATGAGGCTGCGACGGAGAGAAAAAATACTTCCACGGCAACCCATAATGTATTTCCATCCTCTTCACTTCATCCTCGCCTAACTCGCTACGCATGGGGTGTTCAAGCTGTGGCACCAAACTCCCTGGACCCCGTTCGGCTTCCTGCACTTCAGATACGGGATGCTGATCCACCATGGAAGAATGAGAGGAATAGAAAGAGGAGGAAAAGAGCACCGAATCAGACGGTTCTGGAGAAGGTGGGAGCTGGCAAATCGCCGCCGCCGTAATCTCTGCAAGCTCTCCAAAGGCCTCCGCAAGTCGCTGTTCTTCCTGATCACCCTCACAACGCAAGAGCCCTTCCGGAATACAAGTGCGATGAAGAGAAAAAACTCTAAACGAAGGCGGTTTGGAACGTAAGCACGCGCAATATTTATCTCCCCATAAGCTTGGCGGGAAACGGCGCGACGTTCCGAACCCCAAAATGGGGGCTCCTCGCATCGACTCAAACGAGTCATCGTTACGAGCGTACTCCCAAGACAGTCGCATTAAGTGGCCCCTGCCAGAGATAGTTCCCCACCCACACCGAGCCGCCAACGTCATCCCCATAATCGCTACTCATCCGAGCCCAATCTTGACTCGGGAGTAGGAGGGGGACAAGTGGAGAGGGGGAAAATCTATCGCCCAAGAGCACGGCCCAACTAGGTCCAATCTGACCAAACTAGGCCCAGCTCCCCAAAGTGACAGCCACATTCTGGGTCCACTTACTTTAAGCCCAAAACTTACTTGGATCAGCACTTCCTAGGTGACCCTCAGGTCCGGATGTTCGAGCGACATATCGGTTACGAAGGCCTCTGCTGGGACCCAACGCAGGCCATCCGAGGTACACCCCATCGCCCTGGAGAGAGCTCTGAGCGAGTATCTTGAGCCCGGACCGACTATTGGAAGCTTATCTGATCATCCGTTACGCACCCAACAGGAGCGGGGAACTCCAAGAGATGAGGGAGAGCAAGAGTCCTTATGCCATAAAGAGCCCACTACAAGGACATAACCTCCCTAAATCCCCTCAGTACCCCAGACTCTTACGTTAAACGGACTACTATATAAATCCCAAGGAGACCCTCCGAAAAAGCAAGCATCCTGAGAGAAAACCACCACACCTCTTGGTGAAGAATAATCTCGCACCCTTTCTTTCTCCTACCACCTCTCTTCGCATCCGTGCTCTATCACATTTGCTGACTTAGGCATCGGAGGGTTTTCCCCGGGGTTCCATCCCCGGGCACCTCTGACCTATTTCCCCTCTTGCAGATTATACACGCGTGGTGACCGTGACCAAAGATTCCTCCAGGATCTTACAGCTCAGGAGCAGCGCGAGATTACCCTTCTTCAGGGACCAATGCAGTCGCAAATCAACCATATGTTAAATATTGTCTCCCAAATTATCACCCACATAGGATCCGTTCCCCGCCAAGGCAAACCGTCAACCATAACATAGCCCCCCTCAGGTCAGTTCCATATTTGTTACACTTTTTACTTTTCCCATTTTGACTTATAATTGTGGTATTTAATTCAAAGGAACTTAATTGAAACTAACTTAGTACAAAACAATTCCTTTAGAATAAACTTAAAAACTTAAGTTCGGTGGGGTCCAAAATCTAAAACACTGGTCAAATCAGCTTACCAATTATTACAAGATGATCTGGTGGTGAGAGTTGAAAGATATTTGTATGCTCTAAAAGTTAATTTATCTGAATTCTCATTTATTGAAATGGCAATTTATTCATTATGGCGTGTTATTTCATGTGGCGATACAATTCTTAATGAAGTCCTTGAATTATTGTCATGAAGTGTTAATCATAATGAGATTATGATAGTGAGATAATATTTCTTTTAATAATAGTTCTAAAAGTTCCTAGTCATAGGATAATTAAGACAAGACATCAATTATCCAGATAGACTAGTACACACGGAACATGCTTACATGATAAAAGTAGTTGATCTCACAATCACTTGTGTGGAGCCACTAATGTGCGTGCGTAAGTGCTCATTAGAGAATGAGTTCACTGAACTAATCCGTTTTGAACTCTTGAATGGTCAATAATATCAAACTTTCAGTCCAGAGGTACATTGCCATAATGGTGCAATTCATCCTTGAACTTAAGACACCAAAGACACCTTATGTGAGGAGCACTGTACTTTGATGTCTAATTTATGGACTCTTATAGGGCCAACACATCTAGATAATTGGGTGCTGTGTGATTTACGTGAAGGTGATTGTGTGGTCAATAAGGGATCACTGACTTTCAATATTTTGGAGAGAGAATGTCCTAAAGAATCATATTTGGGAAAAATCTCTAGCCAGGGTCCATCAGTAAATCAAAAAGAAGTTTTAGTTTGGCTGTTTAAGATATGAAGTATTAAATCAAATAATTATGGAGCATGGATAGTTTGACCATCCTCCATGTTTGATTTGGGACATTGTTTGAGTGAGGGATTATAATTGCACGACAATTGATGATAGAAAGGTTCGAAATGAATTTAGAATTCCTTTATTGTCTGGGGGTCATGGCCCGTTGCTGAGCGTTAGTCATGATGGATGAGTAGGATTAATTAATCATGTGGTGATTAATTTAATAAAAGAAGAGAATAATTAAAGAGTTTAATTATTCACGTGAAAAATGTTAAAGAAGTTTAATAATTTAATAACTCACTGCTTGTGCAATAATAGGACCCAGAGCATTGCATACAAATAGCATTAAGTGAATCAAACTTTCACCCAATTTTCAAGAATTGGAATAATCCAAGTAATTAGATAATTATTTAATTAGCAGCATAATTATCTAAAAAGGTTAGATGGCTATAATATACGGGGTGGGTTGAGAGATTGGACTCTCAGTAGTCACAACCTCTCCCTAGCTACCTCTCTCTCTCTCTCTCTCCTCTCTCCCTTCAAGCCGTCCCCTTCTAGGGCACAAATCTTGAGGTCACGTCCCACCTTGGTGCCTTTTTTCTCTTCTCTCTTTCTCTCTAGCGATGAAGTATAAGGACTTGGAGATCATGAAGAAGTGTTATTCATGGTGAAGGAGAGATCCGGTTCACAAAGAGCTCATGTGGATATGTCTAGAGGGTGAGCACGTATGCACCTTAGATCCACGGACGATCCTTGTTTTCAGTTGATCGTAAGATCCAAATGTCACCGAAGGTATAACATAGAAACCCTAGTTTAGTTTTTTGCGTCGTATGTGATCCATCAATCTGAGCAACGATCCCAAGTCGTTCTCTTGGCGGAGCAAAAAAAAATAATTTCTACTACATTTTTTGATTACTCCATATGTGCATTGCCTTAAAAGAATGACTTTTGGGAACATACGAAATCCAAATTAAATTCTTGGTTTGGACATAGAGCTCAAATCATCCATGTAGGAATTAAGTTAGTTTAAAACCTCATCGTCAAGATCGGGGTTTCAAAATTTGAAATACTAGTCTAATTGGCTTGCCAATTATTCCAAGACAATCGGGGCGACGAGAGTGACTTGTGAGAACTGACGGAATCTAAATCGGATTCCCACTTTGGACTTGGAGCTCAAATCATCCATTTAGGAATTAAGTTAGTTTAAAATCTCATCATCAGGATCAGGATTCCAAAACCTAAAATACTAGTCTGATCGACATGTAGATTGTTCCAACATAACCGGGTTGCTGTGGGAACTAACAGAATTTAAATTGGATTCCTGGTTTGGGTTTGACGCTAAATCACCCTTTTCAACTTAAATTAATTTTGAACGAACCAAAGAACTCTAGGCTCAAGAGGTCAAAAAACTTAAACACCAAAATGATTAGTGTACCCATTATTCCAACATGACCAGGGTGGTGAGAGTGACGTATAGGAACTGGCGGAATTCCAATCACCTTCTTGGTTTAGGCTCAGTGCTCAAATCATCCATTTAGGAATTAAGTTACTTTAAAACTGAAGAAGTTGGGTTCAGGGGGTACAAAATCTGAAATACCACTATGATCGATGTGCCGAGTGTTATAGCACGACTGAGGTGATAAGAGTGACCTCTGACAACTAATATAATTCAAATTGAATTCCCAATTTAGCCTCGACACTCAAATCATCCTTTTCAACTTAAGTTAGTTTAGAACCGAACTACTTTGGCTTGAGGGGCCCAAAAACTCAAATACCGGTCCAATCACCCAACTGATTATTCCAACACGACCGAGAAGGCAAGAGTGACATGTAGGAACTAGCGGAATTCAAATCAAAATTCTTATTTTCAATTTCAAAGAATTTATTTGCCTCAATTTATTTATTAATAAAATTATTTAATATATATGGACATCTAATATTCGTTTATTTTTATTTTTTAATGTAGGATGACCCGAGTGATGGTGACGGGGGAGATAACATGGTCGATAGCCGGTAGGACATTTCTTGATATTTTTTAATAAATTTTTTAAATAAATTATACTTTTTAATTAATGTGTTTGAAAATTTTTGTATTTTATTTTTATAATGAAGGTGTTCATTTTATTTTTTATTTGTGTGTTTGATGTGGATGTTGTTATGTTAGATGGACGCAGTCTATTACCATGGAGAGTGGATCTAGAGGGGGGTGAATAGATCTAATGTCTAATTTTAGAACACAGTTGACTCTAATGCGGAATTAAAATAAGCAACTGTATAGCAGAAGAAGGAACACATTGAAATCACACAACCACAGGCAATCACACAGTAGACATCGATATTTAAGGTGGTTCGATCTCAATCCAGAGATCTACGTCCACCCCACACTCCAACTGGAATGTGGATCTTGCTGACTAACAGTTTGAACAGCTGGGCTTCACAGCTTGCCAACAACCGCTGATACATAGCTTCGCTGGGCTTAACAGCTTGCCGACCAGAGGAACAGATCCTCTGCAACTGCTGGGCAATACAGCTTAGCCGTCCGAGACCTGGTCTCGCCTGCTGAGGATTACAACTTCACCTGTCCAGTGGAAACCTCCACTGCAATTGCTGCCTCACAGCTTGATAACAAAAGTGTATCGAAAGTAAGAAAGACAAAAACAAACGAAATGTAAAAACAAGACGAATGTAGCTCAAGTATGAGCAGAATCAGCTCTAGTATCTGAACCAAGAGTCTGACTTACAAGATATCTCGAAAGCTCTCTCAACTCAACTCTCTCAATCTTCTCTTCTCTCTTTCTCTTCTTCTCTCTGAATCTTCTTCTCTCTTTTTCTTCTTCTCTCTTTGGATCGTGCAAGCGCTCACTGTCTGTACTTCTCTTTTAGCTCTGGCTTCTGCTCTCTCGATCTTGCTTCTTCTAAAGCAGAAGAATTCCTTTTATACCAGTAGCTATCCGAAGGGTGTGTGGCATTTGAATTCCCGCCCAGTGATTTGGACCACGTGGCAGCATCTCGTCTTGTTGCTGTACACGTGTCGCACTCTGAGCACCTCGTCCAGCCTTGGATCACAAGCCAAGTCATCAGTCTCTGCAGATAGTCCTTGTCAGACATTCGAAAGGAATTATCAGTTTAAGGGTTAACTGATGTACAGACTATACATAGACAGAGCTGAAGCAATGTATAGACTTCATGAAACAGGACAATTGCGTTGTACAGAATATGTGAAGACAAAGCTGAAGCAATGTATAGACTTCATGAAGCAGAGCTGAAGCAGTATAGACTCAGTGAATGCGAAGCAATGCAGTGTTCAGACTCTATGAATGCGAGGCTATGCGTTGTACATACTATGTGAATACAGTGCTATGGCCTGTACAGACTCTACGCATGCAGGGCTTATGCCATGTTCAGACTTTGTGAATACAATGCTATGCAATGTATAGACTCTGTATATGCAGAGCTTAAGCCCTGTACAGACATCAAATATGCAGAAGTAAACGTGCATCAATGTGTAGACTTAGCAAAATAAAGTGTGAACAAAGCAACACAATGTGCAGACTTCGTGCAGTGCATGAATGCAGTGTATAGAGTTATGAGTGCAATGAGTGTTCAAGTGATGTACAGGCTTTGAGTTGAACAATGCACAATGCCTATGGGAATGTATAGACTTAGACGTAGGTAAAGATACCGATGTTCAGACTTTGTGCAATGTATGGACTTAGTGTGTGCGAGCCTACTGCAGCCAGTGTACAGACTTTGAGTGTTGTGCAATCATGCTAAGATGCAGTGTATAGACTTTATGCGAGCATGATGCAGCCAGTGTACATACTTAGACATGCGTGCATGAAAGGCGTTGTATAGACTTGCCCATGGCTGTCTAGACTTTGCATGCGTGCTTATAGCAATGTGCAAACTTTGCAGACACTGCGTTGTGCAGACTTTGCGTGACACAATGAGACGCTGCATGAGACGATGAGCAGCCAAGAACGATGTATAGACTTCAAATCAAAGAATGCACAATGTACAGACTTGACTGAGACACTGCATAAGACGATGTATAGACTTAACCGATGCAGACTTAGTCCGATTTATAGACTTTGCATTAAGCAAGGTAATGTATGGACTTGTCGATGTCCATACTTAGTTAAGACTGTCTAGACTCTGCATGCGAGCAATGGCGATGTATAGACTTGCTAACACACTGTTGTACAGGTTTTGCTAGCCACAATGTGCAGACTGCACGATGTATAGACTTGCAAGTCCTACGTAGGTAAAGATGCCAGTGTATAGGCTTGCGAGAATATAACGTAGGTAAAATATACCAATGTATAGACTTGTGAGTTGCAACGTAGGTAAAGATACCTAATGTACAGACTTGCTAGTGTGCATGCCACAATGCAGTGTATGGACATGAGTGTGCGTGCAGTGCTGCAACCGATGTATGGACTTGTGTTGACGCTGCAGGACAACTGCCAATGTATAGACTTCACAAGTGCAAGCAATGCAGCAATGTATGGACTTTGAACTTGTGCATGCAATGTATAGACTTGCTACCCTGTGAGTCATGTAGTGTATGGACTTGTTGTGCCTACGACGATTGCGATATACATACTTGCTAGCCTGGGAGCCATGCAGTGTATGGACTTGCTAGCCTGCGAGTCATGCGATGTATAGACTTAATGTGTCTGCTGCACAAGCAATGTCTAGACTTAAGAATGCATGGATGAATAAACTGAATAGACTTGTGACTCATATTGATTGCTATCATCAAAACTATAGATCATCAAAACTACAGGGGCACAACAATCTCCCCCTTTTTGATGATGGCAATACTATGAGTTACACTGACTCCTAATGCATACTATGAGAATGCAAGTTCTAACAATCTCCCCCTTTGCCAAAATAATGTATACACTTCCCCTGGAATTCAACAAACAGACAATATTCTCCCCCTTTGCCATCAACAAAGAGGAAGGAAAGATATTACAAGGGAAAGAATCAAGAGAGATCATCTGACTGGCATTCTGAACAAGTAGTTCAGGAATATGTATTCTAAAGCACAGAGTCTTCAGTTATATGAATTGAAAAATAGCTTTCAGATAGAGTTCTGGTTTAAAGGTTATAAGTTTTAAGTTCATGCACTACAATCATTGGATAAGTTTTCTGTACATGATAAAACAATAAACCAAAATCACATTTGCATGGGAGATTCAGTTTCAGAATATCTTACTTTCGTAGACTCATTAAAAGTTGTTAAGAGATACCAGGTCATGTATTGAAATTAAACAAATTGACATCCTTGAAAATTCTTTTGAAGGAACAGCATTTTTCATTGTATTTCATTAAGGGCATTCAGGTACCATTTATCTTTTTGCGTAAGGGTATACGTTTATCAGACGTCAATACCCCTAGATACTCAACATTATGGACCATTCTACCTATGATCAAACTCAATAGAAGTGATTTACACCTTTTTGTGTGAGGGTACACGTTTATCAGACTCCAGTTACCCCCAGGTACTTAGTGAAACCACCCCATTGTTTTGATCATTTATACAGAGATAACTGATACACTTCATGACTTAAGTATAGTCCATTTCTTTGATGGATCACTTAGTTTCTCAGTAATTTACCAGTCATTGCTCTGTCAATTATGTTTTTCAATTAATTTTCAATGTTTGCCAATATTTTTCTTAGCTGTCCTTTAATTGCTTCAGAATGACTTGTTTAAGGACAATACACAAACTTAGCATTCTCTAACAGGATTTTAGATGAGTTTTTAGATTTCAGATATAATTGGCTTTGTCTGACATAAAATAAAATAAGGGTTGAGAGCTTTATCAATTTTCAGCTTTCTTATTTACTGATTGCAATCTTTAAACTTTAAAGTTTATAAAATTTAAACCATTTAGTCAGTCTTTAAGCAATTAAAGTTCTTATAAGTGAAGAAGTCTATTTTCTATTACTTAGGAATCAGAACTGACTAACAGATTGCCATATGTCAGATTCAACTCATTCACGGTCAAGGAATTGAATTTCAATAAATTTGATGACCATTCTGAATTTCTAACAATACTCCCCCTGTCTATATGCATGTGACTTTAGATGAGAGAGAGACCTTAGACATAGTCATGACTAAATAATATGCAATGATGATCATGAGTGTGATGCCAAAAAAAATATGAATGTCATGCATGATCATGAGTCTGTTGCAACATTCAACATTCACAAGGTTTATTCAAGCAATCCAGAGAGTTTATTCATCATGCTGAAATTTACATAAGCCAAGTTCTCTTCTAAGAAATTTAAACCTTTCATTCCCTAGTGACTTAGTAAACATATCAGCAATTTGTTTTTCAGTTTCAATGAAGTTCATTTCAATTTCCTTTTTATTTACAACATCTCTAAGAAAATGGTGTTTTATCTCTATATGCTTAGTCCTAGAATGATGAACAGGATTTTTAGCAAGGCATATAGCACTAGTATTATCACATAACATTAGAATACATCCCAATTTTATCTGATAATCATCTAGTTGGTGCTTGATTCATAGTACTTGGGCAGCACAATTACCAGCTGCAACATATTCAGCTTCAGCTGTAGACAAAGCTACAGTGTGTTGCTTCTTAGATGCCCAAGATACTAGACAGCCACATAGGAATTGACAATATCCACTAGTGCTTTTTCTCTCTACTCGACACCCAGCATAATCTACATCAGTGTAAGCTAGAAGTTCTAACTCACACTTGGCAGGATACCAAAGACCTAGCTCTTGGGTGCCTAGTAAATACCTAAAAATCCTTTTCACTGATTTAAGATGTGATTCTTTGGGACTAGCCTGAAATCTAGAGCATAAACACACTGAAAATTGAATGTCAGGCCTAGATGTTGTAAGATATAGAAGGGATCCGATCATACCTCTATATAGCCTTTGCTCCACTGGTTTACCTTGAGGATCTTCATCCAAACTGGTTGAGGTACCCATTGGAGCAGCTATTTCCTTGAGGTTGTCCATTTTGTACTTCTTCAATAGATCCCTTATGTACTTGGACTGAGAGATGAAGGTACCATCCTTTGATTGTGTAACCTGCAGTCCAAGAAATAGTTTGAGCTCACCCATTGAGCTCATTTCAAACTCATTAGTTATAATTTGAGAGAATTCCTCACACAATTTGGGGTTAGTTGACCCAAACACAATGTCATCCACATAAATTTGAATGATAAGAATATCTGAATGACTCACCTTGGTGAACAATGTTTGATCAACTACACCTCTTGTGAAGTTCTTATCAGTGAGGAATTTGCTCAACCTGTCATACCAAGCTCTAGGAGCTTGCTTTAAACCATAGAGAGATTTTCTGAGTTTATAAACATGATTAGGGAAGTCTAAGCATTCAAATCTAAGAGGCTGCCTCACATAGACATCCTCACTGATTTCCCCATTCAGAAAAGTAGATTTTACACCCATCTGCTGAAGATTTATTCCTAGGGAACATGCATAAGCCAATAAGATTCTGAATGCTTCTAACCTGGCTACAGGAGCAAAAGACTCTTCAAAGTCTATTTCCAAATTCCTGATTATACCCCTGAGCTACAAGTCTGGCCTTTTTTTTAAATCACATTCCCTGATTCATCAGTTTTATTTCTGAACACCCATTTAGTCCCTATGACTGTTTCATGATCAGGAGGTGGAACCAAGTGCCACACCTTATTCCTTTCAAATTGATTGAGCTCTTCATGCATGGCATTAATCCAATGCACATCCTTAAGAGCACAGTCAATGGACTTGGGTTCTACATTTGATACAAAGGCATATGCATTCAATTCATTTTGAATTCTTAAGTGGCCTCTAGTCCTAGGAGGGTCATGCAAATTGCCAATCACATTATCTACAGAATGATCTTTTAGATATCTAATGTTGACAATTTCATTATCATGATTTTCATTTACCTCCCCCTGAACTGTAGGCTCTTCTTCATTAAGCTCTTCATTTCCTTCCTCATCTTCGAATTTGTCTGCAGGATTCCCTTCTTTCAGAATATCACCATTGTCTTCATTCTTGCATTGACCAATATTAGAGTTTACCAAAGATTCATCAAAAATAATATGTGGAGATTTTTCAACAGTTTTGGAATTCAGATTATACACTCTATATGCTCGGGTGTTTTCAGAATAACCAAGAAAAATTCCTGGTTCACCTTTAGGTTCAAATTTATCAAGGTCTCTTTTATCATTTATATGTATAAAATATTTGCAACCAAAAACCCTGAAATGAGCAATTGAAGGTTTCTTACCCTTTATGATCTCATAGGGTGTTTTCTGGGTAGAAGGTCTTACCATAGCACTGTTAATTACATAACAGGCTATATTTACTACTTCAGCCCAGAACTTCCTTGGTAGACCACCTTCAACCAAGAGTGTATGACCCATCTCCACTAGAGTTCTGTTCCTTCTCTCCACAACTCCATTCTGCTCAGGTGTCCTTGGTGAGGAGAACCTATGGTTAATTCCATTTGACCTGCAGAATTCATCAAACTGTGAGTTTTCAAACTCACCTCTATGATCAGATAGAATATTTTCAATTTTCTGATTTTTCTTAAGACAGAACTCCTGAAATTCTGTGAATGCATCACTTTTATGTGATAAAAAGTATACCCAAGTGTACCTAGAAAAGTCATCTACCATGACAAATCCATACCTCCTCCCTGATAAGCTGACAGACCTGGTTGGCCCAAAAAGGTCCATGTGTATTAGCTCATAAGGTTTAGAAGATATATTTTCTGTCCTAGATTTAAATGACTTTCTAGTTAACTTGGACTGAGTGCATGCATCACAGATTTTATTTTCTTTCTTAAAAGAAACTTCAGGAAGTCCTCTAACCATACTATGCTTATTCAGTTTATGCAAAACAGTGTAACTAGCATGACCTAACTTACGATGCCATAAAAATACTAAGTCCTCTCTACTAGCAGTAAGGCATAGGTTAGAATGTTGAATATCATCTAAATCTATCATGTAAGTGTTATTTATCCTCTTACCAGGAAATTTAACAGTTTCGGAATCAGGTTCAAAAACTTTGCAACATTGAGAGTCAAAAAGCACTTTGCATCCTTTATCACATAGGTGGCTGATGCTAAGTAAGTTATAAGCTAATGCTTCAACCAGCATGACATCCTCAATGCAACAAGTAGTACACTTACCTACTTTATCTGTTCCAACAATCTTACCCTTTGTGTTGCTACCAAAGGTGACAAGGCCTCCTTGTTTCTCTGTCAGCATGCAGAACTTGGCCTTATCCCCTGTCATATGCCTGGAGCAGCCACTATCCAAGTACCACAAATTATTCTTGGCTGCCAGGCATACCTGCACACACAATCAGGTAGAGAAGTTTAGAACCCAAGACTGATTGGGCTCCAGAGAAGATGAAAAGCAATTAAAACGAGAAAGCAGACTTTTAGGAATCCACATTTGTTTGAAACAGTTCTGTTCAGTGGATTTTCCAGATTTCTTTTTGTTTTACTTTTTCTTGTTTACACTAGCATGATTATTTACAGATTGATTATTTCTGTGCCAGTGCCTTGGCCAGGATGTATTCACGAAATTTTGGCCATAGTAATCATTGGGCTGGCTGTGGAAATATTGGTCCCTAGGTGTCCAAGAGCCATACCAATTAACCCAATTCCTAGTGTAAGGTTTATAGGACTATGTAGCATGATGTCCATAACCTGTAAACCGTCTTTGAGTCCTAGTCCATCCTGACCTATTTGGATTGGTTGACTGTACAAAGAAGTGGGACTGGGCTCTAGGTTGGTAGAAATGTTTGGGTTGAGCTCTAAAAGCATTCTGCCTCCCCTGCACCTTGGACCCTGCTGACCTATTCATAGGTGTGTATTGGGTCTTCTTCATAGGTGGTGGTGATGGTGGAGACTTGGTGACCTTAACATGGGGTTTATAAGACTGTGTAGGTTGACCCCTAACCTGAGACTGAGCTTTGAGATTTTGTTTGGATGTGCTAGCTCTACTAGTCTCATTCAGTTTTTGTTTGCCCTTCTCCTCAGCACTGGGCTTTTTCAGATTAGCAATTTTGTTCATTAAAATGTTTGAATTCATACTAATTAGAGGTCCTTTCTCTTTTTGTGCAACAAATGAAATAGTTTTCATTCCAAAGGTTTTTGTTGCACTAGAATTAAATCCAAGGCCCTCTTTTCTGAAGTTGACCTTTGACCCTAACAAAGCATTTAGGTTATCTGAGCCTTGGGTCATTTTCTCAATAGTCTTAAGCTTGTCCTCATTATCCTTTTGAATATCTTCAATGGATTTCTTAAGTTCTGTATTCACACTTAGGACAGCTTGATATTTTTCATTCACTATTTTTATCTCACTCTCACATTTCTGAATTTTCAATTTCAGTTCATCAGTTTCTTTTTCTAACCTCTCATTTTCTTCTTTAGAGGCTTTTGACTCATTCTTGATTTATTCTAATTCAGAACATGTGAGTTTCAATTTTTTATTCTCAGATTCTAGACATGCAATTTTAGCAGTTAGAGTTGTATCATTTTGCATGGAGTTAATCTTTCTTCTTAGATGCATGTTTTCCTTTCTAATATCATCAGCTCTATCAACTATGTCATGGTAGGCATCTACCCAATCAGCAATAGTGAAATTTTCGAATCTAGTGATTACCTCATCTGAGTCCTCCTCTCTATCTTCAGAGCTTGTTGCCATAAGGCAAATGGGCTTCTCAGATTCGGCTTCACTGTCTGAGCTGCTACTGAAGGAACCTTCATCTTCATCACTCCAGGTACTCACCATTACTTTCCCTTTCGTGTTCCTTCTCTTTGACTTGTCCTTGTATTTTTGATTCTCTGGACAGTCAGCTTTCAGATGGCCTGTTTTCCTGCATTGATAACAAGTATTAGTTTCAATTTTCTTAGCAGGGTTATGTTTATACCTTTTATCCCTTCCGCCGCCACTATATTTCTTTTGGCAGAATCGTCCTGCTCCTTTCCTGAGGAACCGCCTGAATTCTCTGGTCATCATTGCCATCTCAGTACGAGTTATATCTTCTTCATTCAGGCTCTCCTCGGATGATGAACTGCTAGAGCTGGATTTGCTGGCACCAGCTTTCAGAGCGATTGGCTTCTTCTTCCTCTCAGCTTCTTCTATCTTTGGCATATTAATCTCATATGCCATCAGCGAGTCAATTAGCTCATCAGCCCTTGTGGTTCGCAAATCCCTTGACTCCTCCATCACTGTAGCATTAGTATTGCAAGCATGAGTCAGGGAACACAATATCTTCCTCACTACATCGTATTCTGTCTGAGGTTTCCCAAGACCTCTAAGACCATTTGTGATAATAGTTAATCGAGCGTACATCTCCTTGATGGTCTCGTTTGGCTTCATCTTGAATGCCTCATATTCAGACACTAGGAAATTAGCCTTCGTCTCTCTAACTTGAGAGGTCCCTTCATGGATCACTACAAGTGCATCTCACATCTCCTTAGCTGAACTGCTGGCTGATACGCGGTAGAATTCTGTAGGGTGCAGAGAGCACTGAATGGCGTTTATGGCACTCCAATTTAGTGTAGACCTCCTGATCTCCTCCTTGGTCCATACTTCCTCATTAGGGGACAACTCATAATGTCCCTTGCTTACTACCTTCCAGATCTTATAATCCTTCGCCCTAAAAAATACTTGCATACGGTTCTTCCAGTATGCATAGTTAGATCCATCGAAGAATGGGGGCTTTGTGGTTGAGTGTCCTTCAGCTATCATCCCTCGAGCATCCATCTGTACCTTTCCCTTCGGGCGACGAGTCCCTGTAGAAGAGTTAGGCTCTGATACCAACTGTTATATTAGATGTACGCAGTCTATTACCACGGAGAGTGGATCTAGAGGGGGTGAATAGATCTAATGTCTAATTTTAGAACACAGTTGACTATAATGCGGAATTAAAACAAGCAATTATATAACAGTAGAAGGAACACATTGAAATCACACAACCACAGGCAATCACACAGTAGACACCGATCTTTAAGATGGTTCGATCTCAATCCAGAGATCTACGTCCACCCCACACTCCAACTGGAATGTGGATCCTACTGACTAACAGCTTGAACAGCTGGGCTTCACAGCTTGCCAACAACCGCTGATACACAGCTTCGCTGGGCTTAATAGCTTACCGACCAGAGGAACAGATCCTCTGCAACCGTTGGGCAATACAGCTTAGCCGTCCGAGACCTAGTCTCGCCTGCTGAGGATTACAGCTTCACCTGTCCAGTGGAAACCTCCACTGCAATTGCTGCCTCACAGCTTGATAACAAAAGTGTATCGAAAGCAAGAAAGACAGAAACAAACGAAATGTAAAAATAAGACGAATGTAGCTCAAGTATGAGCAGAATCAGCTCTGGTATCTGAATCAAGAGTCTGACTTACAAGATCTCTCGAAAGCTCTCTCAACTCAACTCTCTCAATCTTCTCTTCTCTCTTTCTCTTCTTCTCTCTGAATCTTCTTCTCTCTTTTTCTTCTTCTCTCTTTGGATCGTGCAGGCGCTCACTGTCTGTACTTCTGTTTTAGCTCTGGCTTCTGCTCTCTCGATCTTGCTTCTTCTGAAGCAGAAGAATTCCTTTTATACCAGTAGCTATCCGAAGGGCATGTGGCATTTGAATTCCCGCCCAATGATTTGGACCACGCGGCAGCATCTCGTCTTGCTGCTGTACACATGTCGCACTCTGAGCACCTCGTCCAGCCTTGGATCACGTGCCAAGTCATCAGTCTCTGCAGATAGTCCCTGTCAGACATTCGAAAGGAATTATCAGTTTAAGAGTTAACTGATGTATAGACTATACATAGATAGAGCTGAAGCAATGTATAGACTTCATGAAACAGGACAATTGCGTTGTACAGACTATGTGAAGACAAAGCTGAAGCAATGTATAGACTTCATGAAGCAAAGCTAAAGCAGTATAGACTCAGTGAATGCGAAGCAATGCAGTGTTCAGACTCTATGAATGCGAGGCTATGCGTTGTATAGACTATGTGAATACAGTGCTATGGCTTGTACATACTCTACGCATGCAGGGCTTATGCCATGTTCAGACTTTGTGAATACAATGCTGTGCAATGTATAGACTCTGTATATGCAGAGCTTAAGCCCTGTACAAACATCAAATATGCAGAAGTAAACGTGCATCAATGTGTAGACTTAGCAAAACAAAGTGTGAACAAAGCAACACAATGTGCAGACTTCGTGCAGTGCATGAATGTAGTGTATAGAGTTATGAGTGCAATGAGTGTTCAAGTGATGTACAGACTTTGAGTTGAACAATGCATAATGCCTATGGGAATGTATATACTTAGACGTAGGTAAAGATACCGATGTTCAGACTTTGTGCAATGTATGGACTTAGTGTGTGCGAGCCTGCTGCAGCCAGTGTACAGACTTTGAGTGTTGTGCAATCATGCTAAGATGCAGTGTATAGACTTTATGCGAGCATGATGCAGCCAGTGTACATACTTAGACCTGCGTGCATGAAATGCGTTGTATAGACTTGCCCATGGCTGTCTAGACTTTGCATGCGTGCTTATAGCAATGTGCAGACTTTGCAGACACTGCGTTGTGCAGACTTTGCGTGACACAATGAGACGCTGCATGAGACGATGAGCAGCCAAGAACGATGTATAGACTTCAAATCAAAGAATGCACAATGTACAGACTTGACTGAGAGACTGCATAAGATGATGTATAGACTTAGCCGATGCAGACTTAGTCCGATGTACAGACTTTGCATTAAGTAAGGCAATGTATGGACTTGCCGATGTACATACTTAGTTAAGACTGTCAAGACTCTGCATGCGAGCAATGGCGATGTATAGACTTGCTAACACACTGTTGTACAGGCTTTGCTAGCCACAATGTGCAGACTGCACGATGTATAGACTTGCAAGTTCTACGTAGGTAAAGATGCCAGTGTATAGGCTTGCGAGAATATAACGTAGGTAAAATATACCAATGTATAGACTTGCGAGTTGCAACATAGGTAAAGATACATAATGTACAGACTTGCTAGTGTGCATGCCACAATGCAGTGTATGGACATAAGTGTGCGTGCAGTGCTGCAACCGATGTATGGACTTGTGTTGACGCTGTAGGACAACTGTCAATGTATAGACTTCACAAGTGCAAGCAATCCAGCAATGTATGGACTTTGAACTTGTGCATGCAATGTATAGACTTGCTACCCTGCGAGTCATGCAGTGTATGGACTTGCTGTGCCTGCGACGACTGCGATGTACATACTTGCCAGCCTGCGAGCCATGCAGTGTATGGACTTGCTAGCCTGCGAGTCATGCGATGTATGGACTTAATGTGTCTGCTGCACAAGCAATGTCTAGACTTAAGAATGCATGGATGAATAAACTGAATAGACTTGTGACTCATACTGATTGCTATCATCAAAACTATAGATCATCAAAACTACAGGGGCACAACAGATGTGTGTCATATAATATTTGATTTTTTATTCTAAAAATTGGTTTTTAATGTTTTAAATAAATGTATATGTATTTAAATAATTAGCGAAGGAAATTTCTATCACTAATCCACTACTAACTTCATTAGTTTTTTAACATTTTAAAAAATTAACAAATGATTTTTTACTTCACTAATTCATTGCTAATAGAAACATAATTAGCAATGCATTAGCGAGCGATTACCTATGGAAATGACGTTCCAAAGAATCATCCAATAATGCAGTTTAGCGACGAATTTTTCCTTTGCTAAGTCGACGCTAATGAAAAATATTTCACTACAAGAAAAGGTAGTTTTAATTAATGATGGTATCCATCGCAAAGCCATTGCTATTCCGTTGCTGAGATTCCTTGTGACAAATTTATGACAAATTAGAGATGGAGCATGGCCATTGAATTTTTTTGGTCGTAGATTTGCGACAGACAAAAATCCATCAAAAATAAGTCACGCTTTTGTAGCTAAAAATTTTCCATCTCAATCCCATCTCAAAAGAAATAGATGTTTGCTTCAGCTATGGATTGATGGGTTGTCAAAAATCCATCATAATTACGTCACTAAATATTACAACAGAAGAAAGATTAGTCACAAAATCTGTCACAAAGTTTTGGAGACGAAAATCTTAACATACCAAAGTAGTCGCAATAATTATAAGGAGAAAATATATTCATCACAATATTCATTGCAAATAGTCTGCGACGAAAGTAATTTCCGTCAGAAAGCTGTCAAAAATATTTGTGATGGATTATTCTGGCCTTCGAAAATCTGTCGCTGTGTTTTTCATTTTTTTAAATACTTAATCTAATTATCAAATTTACTTTTTAAAATAATAAAGAAACGATACACAACCCCCACATCACAATGACAAATAAAATCATAATTACATTCCACTGTGAAAATTATTTAAATATAATAGTTTAAAAGTATTATGTTTTTATAATATGATAAAAAACTAGAAAGGTCATCAATGTACTCATCCATCTCCTCTGTTGCCATACATTAGAGGATCCTACATTAGAAAAAACAAAATAACATTTGACATGCATGAATAAAAAATATTTATTAAAAATTAAATAAATTAGTTAATTTTATAAGTTTCAAACAAGATGATTTGTACATGAATTCTTTGGTTTTAAAATAAGTTATTTTGGAGAATGTTATTTTGAGCATCGAACCCAAACTAGAAATCTGATTTGGAATCCGTCAGTTTTCATCACTCGCTCTCATCTCTCTAGTGGTGTTGGAACAATCGGCATACCGATCGGACTAGTATTTCAGATTTTTGACCTCCCAAATCCAACTTCTTTAATTTTAGAGTAAGTTATTTCAGAGAATGCTATTTTGAGTGCCGAGCCAAAAGTGAGAATCTGATTTGGAATACGTCAACTCCCGCGGGTCACTCTCACCTCTCCAGTCATGTTGAAACAATCGGCACGTCGATCAGATTGGTATTTTAATTTTTCAGCTCCCGAACCTGGGTTTTTTTTATTTTAAACTAACTTAGCTTGGACATGGGTAGTTTGAGTATAGTAACCCGAATTCAAATAAAAATACAATTAGATGAATACAATTTTATAAACAAATAGGGGTAGTTTCAATTAGTGAAATAAAATTTTTGATTAGGAAAAGGGCTTGTAATTAAAAGTGTGAAGGGTTTAAAACAAGGAATTAATCTCTTAAAATTTAAACCTCTAAAACCCCAAATTTTAATTTGGATAAGCGAGTTAAATTATAAATAATCAGGTTAAATAATTAAGATCTTTGTGTATATAAAATAGGTAAAAGGATTAAAATTTTTGATTTAGAAATGGAATTGAGTTTTAAATATCTAAAATAGATTACGTAAATTGTAAATGCGATAATTCTTTAATGTTAAATATATCAAATAACTAAAAGATTTTGATTTAATAATAAAGATAATTACTTTAATATTATGTTTCTATTGAGATAATATTCTATTTATATACAGATAATTAATTTAATATTATATTTTTCAAACAATGATGATTTCTTGAATTAATGATGATATTATATTTTTTCAAACATAAATATATTTAATAATTGAATTTTCTTGAAATAAATTGAAATTAAATATTTTAAATTTCAAAAAAATTATCGGAGACCTAATTAATCTCCTAGAATGGATTATGATTAACAATTGGGCCATAGGATTACTCATATTGGGCTGGTTATTGGGATAATGGGATAAAAAGGGTTAAAATTCGTAGCACATGTTAAACACCCTTGTATATGATTAAACTAACCCAATTTCTAGAAGATTGTCACAAAAATCAAACCCTATATCATACTCCACCATGTATTAGCCATCTTTTCCACATTTTTCCACCAAAGTAAGGCTAAATTAAGAACAGAAGTTGGAATTTGCTTCTTAAAGTCATTAAATTTGGAGTGGAGAAGTTTGATTTTTGGGGAGAGAGTTCTTGTTGATTTTGACCAAGTTTTTCCTATAAATAGGCCCCTCTCAGACCCTTTAATCACCCTTTAGGCTTTTGCTACGTTGGAAGAGAGATTGGAGGGGATTTGGAGGTGTGAATTGGAGGAGAAAGGGAGCTCTTGAACACTTCATCCAGTTTTTCTCTTCCTCTTCAATTTAATTTAAGTTAGGTTTCTCTCAGGTTAAATGTTTAATAATTCATGTCATCTTATGCATTTTTAAGTGCTCTTTCCATTGGTACCATTTTCAGCAATTGTTATTGAGTATTGAGCATGTTATAGTCGTTTTATTGAAGAGGTATCATAAACTCGCCGAAAAAGGGTTCGGTTTTGAAAACGGTCGCACCAGTGACCGCAACTTTAAGTGACGGTCGTACGATAGACCGCCACTACATAGTGCCTTTTCCCACCCTTGAGTTTTTTAAAAAAATAATAAATTTTAATGAATGCGTCAAATAACTTGGACGCCTTATTGTATACGCGCCTGCCAGATTAGACGTCTTCATTAAACATTTTTAAAAAAACAAAAACTATAATGTTCAACGCGTCTTGACTCTTGGACGCCGTCTTTTATACGCGTCTCCTATGGTGGACGCATTCATACCATATTTTCAAAAAAAAGTGTTTTAAATACCATATGGCGGCCGACTAAGGACCGCCTTCCGTAACAAACCGTCACAAGGAGACCACCTCTTACCTGCAAAACCTATTTTTGCCCGGTATCGTCCGAGTTCTTCAATAATCGCCCGACAGTGATGTTTCAGGTTCTAATTGAGGTTCTAATTGAACCGATATATCACCCAGCATGTAGATATGTCATGTTATGTTGCATATAAACTAAATCCACACATAATTAAGTTAAGGATATGAAAGAAAATGATCCTAATCCACGAGCTTATGTTCTTGTACCTTCATGATATTCTTGATCTCCATGACTATATTATCATTCTAACTTGTTAAATGGAATAGTTAACATCTTTAAAACTTCATTGGTTTTAGTTGCCTCTTGATCGATACAAGTTTAAGTGTTACCATGGTTACCGTGATTTTGACAAGTCATGTAGCTCGCTAGATTTCCATGGAAGAACGGTGTCTAAAGAAAGAGGTCCATGGGCAAACGCTTTAAATGAATAAGTGGTTTATTAATTAGGACCTCGTGTATACGAGGGGAGACTCCAACTGTCCCACCTCTTATCTGGCCGTAATTCCTCGGTTGTCTAGTAAGGCTCCGACTATGAAGAACGAATAGAATTTCCGCTAAAGTCATTTCCTTATTTCCGACAAGTCATAGAATCAGCAAGATTTTCAAGAAAGAACGGTGTCTAAGGAAAGAGGTCCACAGACAAACGCTTTAAGTGGATAAGTGGTTTATTAATTAGGACCTCGCGTATACGAGGGGAGTCTCCCACTATCCCACCTCTTACCTAGCCGTGATTCCTCGGGTTCTAGCTAAAACACCCGACTATGAAAAACTTGATCTAAACCCATTTTATGAGGTTTTTCGCAAGGGCTGATTGTGCCTTGTCCGGTAATTAAATCCCTTACCGACTCAATGTCGTTAAACATTATGCCTTAAATCATCTTTGAACTTTTCTTACAACTACTTGTGCTCTTGTACTACTTGTCCCTTGGATTGTAAATTTTGCTAAGATCTTACTTTATTTCATGAGTTTTAGCTTGAAATTCTTTGGCCATCATTATTACTTTAATGTGGATGTCTAGATATTTATATTATTGGGTCATTAATCCAAAATCTCCATGACTGGCATTAATAGGGCCCGGTCTGGTCTTGGGGGGAGCCCCCGAAAGTACTCACGCCTATGGGAGCTATTATTGACCAGGTGTGGCATCGCACCAAAGTACTATCTAGCTAGATTAATCTATGGTATTCCACTCACTCATAAATACTTACACTTGCTTGACTTGCGTGAAACACTTGGAATACTTAACTTGTATACTCTTGCATTATATGGCCAATTAGATGTTAACGTTTCTACTTGTTCATTCTATACTTGCTCTCCTTTTTATTACCTTGACTTACTTGATCACCAATTGCTTGCATCTTATATCATCATATTCATATTCCATGATTTATTATGTTTCCTCGGTATTAGTGAATTCACATTATCAACCTATTAATCATGTAAAGATGCATGGCAATAGAGATATAGATCCTATTGAGCTTCTTGCTCACCCCGTTTCCTCTAACATTTTTCAGGTAGTATGGATGTTGTAATGCACAGCATTGTGGAAGGGGAAGAGTGACCGAGTGCTGTTATATTAGAAGACACGAGTCTTTTCTAATGAATTAAGTCTAGTTTGTAGTTGAGAGTCTTGTACTTCGTGTCTTTTCTTTTAAATCTTAAAATTGTACTATTTAGTTATCCAGAATTGTAAATAACAAGTGTTTTATTAATAAATAATATTTTGTCAAATGGGGTTTTACCAAGTTACTTCCTGGTCGTAGTTGACCCTCCTATGCTATGCTTAACTCGACTGTTTCGCTACCACGTTCCGAGTAGTTTCCGCTGCTACCGATTCAGAGCGTGACATTGAGCGTCGAGCCCAAACCACGAATCCGATCTGGATTCTGTGAGCTATCATAGGTCACTCTCATCACCTGAGCCATGTTGGAAAATCAACATGCCAATCATAGTGGTATTTCAAATTTCAGACATTTTGAACCCAAGTTCTTTGATTTTAAACTAAGTTACTTTGGAAAAGAGTAGTTTAAGCGCTAAGCCCAAACCGGGTATAACACCCCACATTTTTCTAGAAATTTTTAGGAATTAAATAAAATTTCTAAGTATTTAATTGAGCTTAATAGGCCATTGAATGAATTTTAGGTTAAATAAATTAATATCAAAGGCAATAAAATCAACCAAATAAATAAGCTCACTTAAGTTAGGCCCATAGACTAATTTCCAAGGCTATTAGGCCCAAGCCCACACCAAGAAACGTCATTAGGATAATTCCCTAATTTAATAAGATAAATAGGGATAATTATAAAAGAGAATTTGAATTTAAATCAAATTCTGGCGCCCTAGATAGTAGCGGTCTATCGCAAGACCGCTACTTGATGGAGACGGTTGATAAGTGTGTAATTTTACATGTTAATTAATGTTATAACACACTTTTATGAGCTTTAATATGCATCACTATGTATTTATCACACCTAATATCAATTTCAGATCAAAATATTTAATTGCTTGATTTAATTAAATTTTGATTCTATTTTACAGGCATAAAGAAGATCACAACAAGAAGAGAATCAAATAAGAAGACAAATGGGCCAAAGTCCATTCACACATCCAAAAGCCCATGTCGACCAAGTCCAATCTTAGTCCAAATAAAATAAAAAAAAGAAAAAAAAGAAAAGAAAATATTTATTTATATATATATTAGACATTTGATATATATTTGATATATATTTGATATATATATATATATATATGAATAGTGTGACGACCCAGAGTTCAGGATACCGATATACCGATAACATCGATACACCGATACCAAGAACTGGGGAAGCCACCCAAGAGGCTGATGAGGCCCCTGAAGGGTTAGAAGAAAAGTGCTGAGGGATATGCATAACGAATTGGAATTTGGAACGCGCAGTTTACAATTAAGTAAAGAAATTAACACAAGTGCGGAAGCAATTCAAAATAACCAGAGTGATATATATATAAGCTAGTCCAGAGTCACAAAGCACTAGTCCACAAAAGTACAACTACACGGGGCATACCCCGGCAAAAGTACTACACAAGCCTCAAAAAGGCAGCCCGTGCACAGCTGGCATCTAGGAACGGTCCCGAAACAGCACACTAAACTCCGGGAGTCGGCAGGCGCGGCTCACCTGAAAAGAGAAGGGTGAGTCACAGCCAAACTCAGTAGGGGTCACGCGGATCCCTACCTCGCACTAAACAAATAGACATGCATAAATAACAGCAATAAGAGCATGCATTTAAATAAATAACAGGCAATGGCATGATTAACTAATCATAAGAAAGCTGTAAACTCTATCTAAGCAGGTATAACAGCTAACACATGCCAATAATAATTAAATGCAAGCGACTGAAACTAAAACTACCAAATAGAAGAAGCTGCGACTAATCCAAGCAACAAGGAAGGACAACCACTGGGAGCAGAAACCCGATGCGTCCACTGACGACTTACACTGCATCTCAAGCACTCGCAGTCGGCGAACGACAAGCTGAGCGCGTAAACAGTACCAGACCAAGTGACTAGTCGGAGTGGCACCCGTTGGTGTCAGTCCTCAGTCTCCGACCACGTGTGCACACACTGACTCTAGCCCCGAGCCAGGCCCTCTAGCTAGTTTTCCCCCTTGGTAGGACGCTACCATTGGCCGGGAGCCCACGGAACTAGCTTACAAACCGTGAATGGGAAACACCCCTCCGCTATCCTCAAGCGGGTCGGCACTCAACAGACCTTAGGGCTACAACAGTGGCTCCATTGCATGGAAAGAAAAGCTATTCTATTGGTATAAAACACGCCACAATATATTAAAACAATGCGAATATGGCATGAGTATAAAAAGGAACGCATAACAAGTGGGCTGGCAACATATTACAGCCATCAGGGAAGCGGCGGTCGAAGACCCACGCGCTACTTGGAAGTGGCGGTCGGGGACTGGCGCGTTATATCAGAAGTGACGCGCTGGTCTCCAGCCGTTACTTCCACCTGAGTTCCAGCTCAAAGGTGCAAGAGGGAATGTAACGGTAGGGGCCCTATGCGTTACTTCCAAGCAACGCGGTGGGTCACCGCCGTCACATCCATCCGAGGCCACCAAAACAACTGACAGTGTTGAAAGCGACAGTAGGTGAAACGACGCCCCGGTCTAAGCGCGTCAGAGGTGAATGACGGTCGGCCGATAGACCGCCGGGCTCACCGCCTCACCTGGCTAACGGAAAACAACGGGCGAGTAACGGATGGGACTCCCACCGTTACTCTCCAAATGACGCACCCCCGATGGGCCGTTGTTTGGAAGCGACGCGTCCACTATGGACCGTCAGGCAAGTGACGGTTCCTGGCAGGACCGTCACTTCACCTGGGTTACGGGCGGGTACGGTTTATAAACCGAAGCCCTCCCGGACGGCTGAAATCGCCGGGTATCGTCGAAAAACCTGATATCCTGCCAAACCATACAGTTTATACAACAGTTTAACAACTAAATCTAGCACATGCAAGGCTTAAAACGCATTAAACTCAAAGATTTAAGCTAAAATCCCAAAAATGGAAACATGGGCATCATGCATGCTACGGGGCGCTAATCAACAAACGAGCTAAGGGAAACGATCCTAGCAAGATCAAGATTCCATCCCCCTACCTCTTGCAAGCCGAAACGGACGAAAAGGCCGCATGCACCGAGGTAGGCTCACCGAGCCTTCAAGCTCCACCCCGCTCCCACGATCACCCAACCATGCCGAAGTGGACACCTACGCGCTCCTCTCGACGCGAGGAATCCAACGGCGCCAACCTTGTCTCAATCCGACCTCGTCTCGCCCGCGTTCCCTAGAGAGGAGAGAGGGGCGATCGCACGGAGGAGAGAGAGAGAGAAGGTGAGAATGAGAGATCGACAGGGAGAAAGAGGGTGAGAGAGGGATTAAAAGAAAAAAAAGAAATTAAAATATATATAATATAATCATTATATATATTAAAATCTCATTAATTCTAATAACCCTCAAATAATTCCAA
Organism: Amorphophallus konjac; assembly: GCA_022559845.1. Taxonomy (NCBI): domain Eukaryota; kingdom Viridiplantae; phylum Streptophyta; class Magnoliopsida; order Alismatales; family Araceae; genus Amorphophallus; species Amorphophallus konjac. The sequence continues at coordinate 161,306,912 of CM040121.1, forward strand.
ATAAATCCGGAAAAATGCCAGAAAAATTCCTAAAAATCCAGAAAAATAGCCGGAAATTCCAGAACAAATAATAAAACAAAAACCAACAAGGATCCATTAAGGCACGGGCCTTACAGTCCCTCCCTCCTTAAAGAAATTTCGCCCTCGAAATTTATAATAACCAAAAAGGAGGAAACTGAGAAAGGACACATACCTCGCTGGAACAAAAAGGGAAAAAGCTGACGCATCTCATCTTCACGCTCCCAATTAGATTCATTACCGGAGTGACGCTGCCAAGTAATCCTTACCATAGGAATAACCTTATTTCTCAACCGCTGCTCACGACGGTCTTCAATTCTAATAGGAAACTCTGGCGCGGACAAATCAGCAGTCACCTCAGGCCATACTGAATCATCGAGAACATGAGAAGCATCTGGCACATATTTCCTCAATTGAGACACGTGGAGCACATCATGAATAGCTTGCATGGCCGTAGGAAGTTGCAAACGATAAGCCACCTGACCAATAGCTTCAATAATCGGAAAAGGGCCAACATACCGCGGACTAAGCTTTCTACGCTTCCCAAATCTGGAAACACCTTTCATCGGAGATATTTTAACAAACACCATATCTCCAAGCTCAAATTGTAGCAGACGTCTGCGCTGATCTGCATAGCTTTTCTGTCGACTCTGAGCCGTCAACAATCTCTGCCTGATCAGACGAACCACATCAGAACATTACTGCACCATGTGAGGTCCTGTCAACAATCTGTCACCAACATCAAACCAATTCAGAGGAGTTCAACAAGGACGACCATAGAGTGCTTCATAAGGAGCCATTCCAATACTGGAGTGAAAACTATTATTATAAGCAAATTCAACAAGTGGCAAATGCTGACATCACGAACCCTGCCAATCAAGGCAACATAATCTCAGCATGTCTTCCAGAGTCTGAATAGTCCTCTCCGACTGTCCATCTGACTGAGGGTGATACGCTGAACTGAAAGCTAACTCAGTGCCCAAAGCTTTCTGGAAACTACGCCAGAAGCCGGAGGTAAATCGTGGGTCACGATCTGACACAAGTGAAACAGGAATTCCATGCAGTGGCACGATCTTCTGCACATATAGCTCGGCCAACCTCTGCACATTCCAAGTAACCTTAATAGGCAATAATCTGGCGGTTTTTGTCAATCTATCGACAAGCAACCAGATGCCATCAAAACCTTGAGAAGTCCGAGGCAAACCCACCACAAAATCTGTAGTAACATGGTCCCATTTCCACATCGGAATCTCTAATGGCTGAAGCAAACCACCTGGCTTTTGATGTTCGGCTTTAACTAACTGACAAGTCAAGCACTTAGAAACAAACATAGCCACGTCTTTCTTCATACCTGGCCACCAGAACTGCTTCTTCAAATTTTGATACATCTTGGTGACACCCGGATGAATAGCAAAACGAGAACCATGGGCTTCACTCAGAATCTCAAGTCTCAAATCATCATCAGCGGGAACATATAATCTGCCTTGAAAACTGACAACTAGCTCGTCATCAAAATCCACATCATAGCCTGATATAACACGAGCCAAATCAGAATCAACTTGCTGGGCATCTTTAATCTGATGATATAAAGCTGAACCCAAAACCAAACTAGCACAAACTGCCATCTTCGGATCAACAGGAAACTCTGCACTGAATGCCTCATTTGGAAGCTATTCCCACAATTTCCATTCATGAAGCAACAAATGACTGACCTGTACTTTCCTGCTCAGAGCATCGGCCACGACATTCATTTTACCTGGCTGATAGGAGAGTGTAAAGTTAAAGTCTCTCATGAATTCTATCCATCGCCTCTGCCTAAGATTCAGATCTTTGTGGGAGAAAATATACTGTAAACTCTGATGATCAGTAAGAATTTGAAATTTCTCACCATACAGATAATGTCTCCAGATCTTTAAGGCAAAAATAACTGCAGCTAGCTCCAGATCATGAGTGGGGTAATTCTCTTCATGCTGTTTCAATTGCCGAGATGCATATGTGATAACCTTACCATGTTGCATCAGCACTGCACCCAGACCTACTCGAGAAGCATAAGTACAAACTAGAAAACCACCCGAGTCAGAAGGCAAAGTCAACACAGGAGAAGAAGTCAATAGCCTCTTCAATTCAGCAAAGCTAGCCTCACACTGATCCGACCAGACAAATGGTACATCTTTACGAGTCAGTCTAGTCATCGGTGCTGCAATCCTCGCAAAATCCTGAATGAATCTGCAGTAATACCCAGCCAACCCTAAAAAGCTTCTTATCTCAGTGATGGTCCTCGGTCTCTGCCAACTCAAAATAGCATCAATCTTTGCAGGGTCCACTGCCACTCCATCACCAGAAATCACATGACCAAAAAAATGAATTTCCCGAAGCCAGAATTCACATTTACTGAGCTTCGCATGAAGCTCGTGATCCCTTAGAGTCTGCAGAACGATCCTCAAATGCTGCACATGATCTTCATCAGAGGCCGAATAGATCAAGATGTCATCAACAAACATTACCACAAATTGATCAAGAAACGGACGAAAGATACGCTGCATTAGGTCCATAAAAGCTGCTGGGGCATTAGTCAAACCAAACGGCATGGCCAGAAATTCAAAGTGACCATATCTAGTACTGAAAGCAGTCTTCTCCACATCGGATTCCCGGATCCGTAATTGAAAGTAGTCAGACCGGAGATCAATCCGCGAAAAGACAGTAGCAGACTGTAACTGGTCAAACAAATCATCAATCCTGGGAAGCGGATACTTATTCTTAACAGTCACCTGATTCAGCTGCCTGTAATCAATACAAAGCCTCAGGCTTCCATCTTTCTTTTTCACAAACAGCACTGGGGCACTCCACGGAGAAAAACTGGGGTGAATATAACCTTTTTCCAGTAACTCAAGTAGCTGTGCTCGCAGTACTTTCAATTCAGCTGGAGCCATACGGTACGGCGGCTTTGCTAATGGGCCGGTACCTGGAATCAGTTCAATCACCATCTCTATCTCTCGCTCTGGGGGTAAGCCTGGCAACTCGTCAGGAAACACATCAGGGAACTCACAGACAACCGGAATATCACAAACATCCCGTCGTGGTTTTTCAATAGCAACCACAGAAGCTAAGAATCCCTGGCAACCTGCACTAAGCAACCTGAAGGCTCGAATAGCAGAAACAATCATACGAGAAGAACGGGATCGAATACCTTGGAAATAAAAAGCTGAATTTCCCTGTGGCTGAAAATAGACTTTCTTCGATCTGCAGTCAACCACAGCTCCATAATGCTCCAACCAATCCATTCCCAGAATAACATCATAATCTGCCAACTGCAACGCATACAATCTTGCCGGCAACTGGTGATTATCAATCATCACAGGAGATTCTTCCAGGCATAGAGGTGTGATCATGAAATCTCGAGGCAATTCAACAAACAGCTCACAAGATACCTCAGAAGTCGGTTCGTCAATACAGGCCATAAAATCCTCAGAAATAAAAGAGTGAGAAGCACCAGAATCAAATAAGACACGAGCTGAATGACCATAAAGCATAATCGTACCTTCTACCAGATGGGACGCAACAGCATCAGCTCTAGTCAAATGAGAAACCTTGCCTTTCTGCTTCTTAGAACCAGCTGAAGATTGCTGAGAAGACGCCGACGCTTGAGAGTAAAATTGTTGTTGAGCTTGCGGTGCAGGAGGTCTAAACTGCGGTTGAGGTTGAGAGAACTGAGAAGCTTGCAATTGCTTCGGCCTCAGCGGGCAATCCCGAACCACATGACCTGGCTGGTCACACCGAAAGCAAACAACAGGAAGAGAACACGGCTGGCCCTTGTGATGACCACCGCATCTCCGACACGTCCATGGCTGACCCTCAGCGGAGCTCTGACGAGTCTGAGAAGAAGGTGCTGTCGGCTGCTGAACAGAATCTGTACCGGACGGCTGTTGGAAAAACTTCTTCTTCTTCTTCGTGAACCGCTTGAACTTGGGCTTGGAAGGAGAGGAAGCACTGGAAATTTCTGACTGGACCGAAGGAACACCTAGCACTGGCGATCGGTAAGCTTGTTGAACCTGAGCTACCGGCTGCACTGACCCTGCCTGAGGATACCCACCCGGTCTTGCCATCTCCAGCTCAAGTGCCACAGCTGTCTGGCACGCACTATCCAAATCCGCAACGTGACTAGCAATCAGAGGCATCTTCAACTCTGGCCTCAAACCTCGCAAAAATTGTTGGGTTTTCAAAGCTTCACTGGCCAGCACATGGGGCGCATACTGACCCAATTCCATGAACTTATTCCGGTACTGAAGCACCGTCATACTGCCCTGCGTCAGCTCCATAAACTGATACATCTTATCCATCTGCAAGCAGGCAGGAGTATAAGCACGCTCAAAAGCAGCAACGAACTCTGCCCAAGTGATCTGCCGAAGAGGTCAAGAACGAAAAGCGATCTGCCACTCGGCCTTCCACCACGTGATGGATGTACCCTAGAGTTGAAAGGCAGCAAGCATGACTTTCTCATCTTCAGCACACTCCATTGAAACAAACACCCGCTCGATCGCATCCAACCATTGCCTTGCCACTTCTGGATCAGCTTGACCATCGAAAGCAGGCGGGTTGAACATAAGAAATTCTTTCAAAGCCTTGCCTCGACTGCCAGGCACTTCAACAGGAGGAGCAACAATCGGCACTGGAGGAGGAACAACTGGAACAGCAGGAACTGCAGGAGGAGGTGCAGAACCACTATCTTCCCTGGGCGCATCTCGAGGAGCACGAGGAGGTCTTCCTCGACGAGGAGGCATAATTACACTGCCAAAAACACAATCAACGATAAAATCCATCAATCACACGGAAAACATCCTATGCCAGTAATAAACGACGCAATGGACTAGCTCTGGACAAAGCGCAAATTTCAATTCCTTATACTAATCCCCAACTAACGCTCTGATACCAACTGTGACGACCCAGAGTTCAGGATACCGATATACCGATAACATCGATACACCGATACCAAGAACTGGGGAAGCCACCCAAGAGGCTGATGAGGCCCCTGAAGGGTTCGAAGAAAAGTGTTGAGGGATATGCATAACGAATTGGAATTTGGAACGCGCAGTTTACAATTAAGTAAAGAAATTAACACAAGTGCGGAAGTAATTCAAAATAACCAGAGTGATATATATATAAGCTAGTCCAGAGTCACAAAGCACTAGTCCACAAAAGTACAACTACACGGGGCATACCCCGTCAAAAGTACTACACAAGCCTCAAAAAGGCAGCTCGTGCACAGCTGGCATCTAGGAACGGTCCCGAAACAGCACACTAAACTCCGGGAGACGGCGGGCGCGGCTCACCTGAAAGGAGAAGGGTGAGTCACAGCCAGACTCAGTAGGGGTCACGCGGATCCCTACCTCGCACTAAACAAACAGACATGCATAAATAACAGCAATAAGAGCATGCATTTAAATAAATAACAGGCAATGGCATGATTAACTAATCATAAGAAAGCTGTAAACTCTATCTAAGCAGGTATAACAGCTAACACATGCCAATAATAATTAAATGCAAGCGACTGAAACTAAAACTACCAAATAGAAGAAGCTGCGACTAATCCAAGCAACAAGGACGGACAACCACTGGGAGCAGAAACCCGATGCGTCCACTGACGACTTACACTGCGTCTCAAGCACTCGCAGTCGGCGAACGACAAGCTGAGCGCGTAAACAGTACCAGACCAAGTGACCAGTCGGAGTGGCACCTGTCAGTGTCAGTCCTCAGTCTCCGACCACGTGTGCACACACTGACTCTAGCCCCGAGCCAGGCCCTCTAGCTAGTTTTCCCCCTTGGTAGGACGCTACCATTGGCCGGGAGCCCACGGAACTAGCTTACAAACCGTGAATGGGAAACACCCCTCCGCTATCCTCAAGCGGGTCGGCACTCAACAGACCTTAGGGCTACAACAGTGGCTCCATTGCATGGAAAGAAAAGCTATTCTATTGGTATAAAACACGCCACAATATATTAAAACAATGCGAATATGGCATGAGTATAAAAAGGAACGCATAACAAGTGGGCTGGCAACATATTACAGCCATCAGGGAAGCGGCGGTCGAAGACCCACGCGCTACTTGGAAGTGGCGGTCGGGGACTGGCGCGTTATATCAGAAGTGACGCGCTGGTCTCCAGCCGTTACTTCCACCTGAGTTCCAGCTCAAAGGTGCAAGAGGGAATGTAACGGTAGGGGCCCTATGTGTTACTTCCAAGCAACGCGGTGGGTCACCGCCGTCACATTCACCCGAGGCCACCAAAACAACTGACAGCGTTGAAAGCGACAGCAGGCGAAACGACGCCCCGGTCTAAGCGCGTCAGAGGTGAATGACGGTCGGCCGATAGACCGCCGGGCTCACCGCCTCACCTGGCTAACGGAAAACAACGGGCGAGTAACGGATGGGACTCCCACCGTTACTCTCCAAATGACGCACCCCCGATGGGCAGTTGTTTGGAAGCGACACGTCCACTATGGACCGTCAGGCAAGTGACGGTTCCTGGCAGGACCGTCACTTCACCTGGGTTACGGGCGGGTACGGTTTATAAACCGAAGCCCTCCCGGATGGCTGAAATCGCCTGGTATCGTCGAAAAACCTGATATCCTGCCAAACCATACAGTTTATACAACAATTTAACAACTAAATCTAGCACATGCAAGGCTTAAAACGCATTAAACTCAAAGATTTAAGCTAAAATCCCAAAAATGGAAACATGGGCATCATGCATGCTACGGGGCGCTAATCAACAAACGAGCTAAGGGAAACGATCCTAGCAAGATCGAGATTCCATCCCCCTACCTCTTGCAAGCCGAAACGGACGAAAAGGCCGCATGCACCGAGGTAGGTTCACCGAGCCTTCAAGCTCCACCCCGCTCCCACGATCACCCAACCATGCCGAAGTGGACACCTACGCGCTCCTCTCGACGCGAGGAATCCAACGGCGCCAACCTTGTCTCAATCCGACCTCGTCTCGCCCGCGTTCCCTAGAGAGGAGAGAGGGGCGATCGCATAGAGGAGAGAGAGAGAGAAGGTGAGAATGAGAGATCGACGGGGAGAAAGAGGGTGAGAGAGGGATTAAAAGAAAAAAAAGAAATTAAAATATATATAATATAATCATTATATATATTAAAATCTCATTAATTCTAATAACCCTCAAATAATTCCAAATAAATCCAAAAAAATGCCAGAAAAATTCCTAAAAATCCAGGAAAATAGCCGAAAATTCCAGAACAAATAATAAAACAAAAACCAACAAGGATCCATTAAGGCACGGGCCTTACAAATAGCACATATATATATATATAATATATGCATACAAGGCTTCTTCGGCAAAGGTTGGCAGGCTTCAAACTATCAAAGTGGGAAGTCTTCACATGGCTGGTGGCTTCCAAATGCATGCATAAACAAAGCCAACGTGGAGGCTTCAATCCATGGCAACATGCAGATGCTTCACAAGGTGGAGGGGCCTTCACGTGAGCAAAACATCAAAAGCATGCAACACTTGGTCCACCTGTCGGCAAAGCTTTCAAACACACAAGGCGACGTGGGCAAGCTTCACCAAGGAGGCTTCACGTATTGGCTGGCCTTCTCCACAATTTCACGTCGGCAAAGCTTCTTCGGCAACGTGGCTTCAGGTTCCACGGTCGACAAGGCCAAAAATTGGCCAAGGCACGATGGGTTCACATAGGACTAAGGCAAAGGCTTCAAACTGTTCTTCACGTCGGCAGGGCCATGCTTCAAGCAAAAGCATACAGGCTAACAAGGCTACAAGGTGGTAGCCTTCAGGTTCCACGTGGGCCATGCAACACAAGGCAACAGAATTCAATCTTTAAAAAGCATGCAGCCGTGCGGATGCAGCAAGTCCAAGTCGGCCATTCTTCAAAAGCGGCTAAGCCGTAAAGCAGCAGGGCAAGGTGGGTTCAAACACAGGCGCCGGGTTTCACACTGGTGGCAACATGCTTCACACACACAGCCGACAGAAAAGGAGAGAAAGAGAAGAAGAATTAAGAAGGTGGGCTTAGGTGTTCACAAGGGAAAATAGGATGTTTTGGAGCCTATATAAGGAGGGCATGTGAGGCACTTGTCCTCCCAATAGGCATAGTTACGTAGATAGGCTCTCTCATTCCCCTCTTATGTAGCATTAGTTTTCCTTCATTAAGCTTGTCCATTGTATTTTCTTTTGTTATTGTTCTAGTGTGTTATAATTTATTTATTTTGTTGTAACTTTTATACACTTGTGAGTTTGCTTTAATTCATGTTTTAATATTTTGCATAATCTGTAGCAACCCTGATAAAAATAGGATTTTTAAATAAATCAAATTAAAATAAAAGATAAGTAAATAGATGACAAAGAGCCTAAATAGGTAAATCATTAACCAAGAAGAAATAACGCCTTTGGTCAAGGCGCGACTTCGAAAAGAAACGCCCTTACATAAGGCGTTAATTATAAAAAGGACGCCAACAACAAAGGGCGTCAATTCCCAAACGGCCGAAAATAAATAAAGGGAAAGTATAAGTGACGCCCTCTACATGGGCGCGTTTTACATAAGAAATGACGCTTGACAAGGCGTTAATTTAAATTAATGCCCTCGCTTAAGACGTTAATTCAGATCGAGTTTCGTTCGACCCAAGAGTCTATCCAGGGCAAGTTCTGGATAACTACGTCGAAGGTGGAATATGGTAAGGACTCTATCATGGAAGTATTACTTCCAATAGAACTCTAACCCTATTAGGATCCCCAAAATCCTATAAATACCCTCCTAATCGACCCAGATCGCTATTTGGCGATTTGAGCTATCGTTCTGCTGAAAGGAGATGTTTTGTTCTTCTTATTGTTTCTTCCAAACCGCAGAAGCATGAGGATTCTAATGCTTCTTCGTCTTCTTCTTACAGGTTAAGGAGTTCCTATCTTCCTGAAGAACGAAGGTTCTTCATCAAGCATCATCCTCTTCTTCTTCCTCTTCTGGTGATCAGAAGACTCTGTTACAAACAGAGTATCGTTTGTCTTCACGAAACCTTCATCCGTTCATCAGTTAAATCTTCATAAGGTAGGTTTTCTCAAGAACGTAGCCCAACTAGTATAAATTATGAAATAAACTCATCCATGATTTCATGCATATAGTTTTACTGCGTTTCCAAATGTTTTCTGAGTGATTTTAAAGAAGCAACCCAGACAAGGGCGCTAATTCTTATTTTGACGCCCTACCCAGAAGGCGTCAATTTCATATAATTGATAATTATCCATGGTTAAAATTCTACAACTATGAAACCATGAATCTAAATTAATGCATGATCATACCTATCTAATCCTGCTATTTTTCTTGTCCTGACCATGAAATTGTTTTCCTGAAATTTTATTATCTGAAATTTGATAAATTGTTGAATTAACGACCTGAACAAGGTCGTCTCTTATTGAACTGACGCCCCAGACCAGGGCGCTAATTGAAAAGTAATGCCCCTGTCCAGGGCGCATTTTTGTTAAAATTCCAGAATATTGATTTTCTGTAGAATGGAAATATTGAAGGGACGACTAATGTATAAGTCGTCGAAATTGTGAATAAACGCCCCTGAATAAGGCGTTAATTGGATAATTAATGACTTAGCTTAAGTCGCTATTTTCTGTATTTCTGTTTTACACTGATTACTGTCAACCGAAGGGTTTTATATATATATATATATATATGTAATCGGCACTATATTCCGTTCCGTGAATATAGTCCCACGTTTCATGATGATTTATCGTTTACCCACTAATTCTCATTGACATACAAGCTCTCCATTGGACATTCCGTTCCTTTGGATTAGCGAGTTAGTCATAGAGACCTCCGTAAGTCTCCTCGCAGCCTTGGATTCCCTCAAGGCCGACTGAGCTGGTTGTACCATAAAAACCCATTACATTATTTGATTGCCGTGTCACTCTAAAGAAACATGGTATACCGGCCCTCATGTTATGCAAAGTGTGTATCATGAGAAATCTCTTAATGGGATGAGGTTATCATGCCATTTGATGCTGTTCTTGTAAACCCCAATTCTATATCAACATTATTATGATGTTCTTGTAGACCCCAATTCTATATTAAACTTGATGTTCTTGTGGACCTCAATTCTATATAAAGAATGTCCATACTTGTTTGTCATGGTACCCAAGTTAGGGAACCAATTCCACCTAGTTTTATCGATAATCGTGATTGTACCGTAATTATCGCCTATCTATGTCAAGTGTCATATTTTGGACTCTATTCTATCCCAGTTTATCCTACATGTCTACAAGCTTTATTCTTGAAATTCCATAATGGCTATACACAAAAGTGGATGTTAAAATACATGATTAATGCCTGCGCATATAGGGCCCCATCTGGTCCTAGGAGGAGCACACGAAAGTACTTGTGCCCATGGGAGTTGATTGATCACGGTATTGGCATTATACCGAAGTGCATGACTAGCTTGATTGAACATTCCACAAATCTTGTACTTGTACTTGACTTGATATTACATGACTTGCGTGACCCGGAAAAGGGTAATTGCATACTTGCGTGCTTGAACGTGATAGCCAAATTTCAACATGACATGATGAATACACTTGCTTGAATATCTTGATATCTTTTGATATAAGTTCTTGAAAGTTCATGACTAGTTCTCATCGCTATCTTATTGTTATACACTCTCTCTATCTTGTCGTTTTATGCGAGCATGCATAGCTATAGTGCATTCATGAAGATGTAATTACTTAAACCCATTGCTAGTTCTTGAGATATAATTTCCTACTGAGCGCTTGCTCACTTAGTGTTTCCCTACTTTTCAGGTAAGTCCGACGATGAGGGAACTCAAACGGATGGGAAAAATCAAGAGTGAAAGAGATAGAGCTTCTTCCGTGTTATCTAGTCTTTTTCATATTTTCTTGAGTCAACCTTGTATTTTTCCCTTTATTTTAGTTAGTACTTCAAGGGTTTGTAATAGACATATTCTTATTAAAGGAATTAATGGATTGGGTTATATTTGCGCACTCTGTCTTTGTGTCGAATACACTACTACTCTGATTGACATGATTGATATAAACTCGTCGCGCATCTCCGGATACCTTCCGCGCTCGGGGCGTGACAGTTTTTGTGGTATCAGAGCCTAGGGTATTCAATTCCTAGGAAACCCAAGTCCAAGGATAGGTTTAAACCATTAACCAGTGAGATTGGGTAGAACCAAGGGTTGAGTTAACATGAAAACTTAAAAGCCCTTAACGCGAGTATATACTAACATAGTTATGGTAATTGTAGGATAATGGCTGCCGAACGTGCTCAGTGGCGCAACATGCAGCGTACACTCCAAAGCATGACCCAGGTGCTGCAACAAGTAGCACAGGGAGGTGCACAACGAGCCGAAAGTCTCCACCAAGTCTTTAAAAACATGAACCCGCCTAAATTCACGGGTTCTACTGATCCGGATGATGCAGAGCACTGGATCAGGGAGACGGAACGTATATTCCGTGTAATATAGTGCACGGATCAAGATAAAGTCTTATTACCTACCTTTCAGTTGGAAAGGGATGCCCGAGGATGGTGGGAATTAATAGAAGATACTTTAAATCAAGACCAAGTTACTTGGGAAGAATTCGTTGAATATTTCAACGCTAAATATTTTTCGGACCGAGTACAGGAAAAGAAAGCTGCAGAATTTGTTGCACTGAAGCAACGGTCCTTGACAGTGGCCGAGTACGAGGCCCAATTTTCTAGATTACAATTTTCTAGATTATCTCGGTATGCTAAGCACTTAGTTAGCACCGAGAAGATGAAAGCTAGGAGGTTCCTAAATGGGCTCAGGCCCCAATATATCACACAGCTGGCGCCAATGGATATCCAGGTCTACTCGAAAATTGTGCGGCGAGCCCAGCTATTAGAAGACGCCACGGAACTATCTGATAGAATCGTGGGAAGGACAAGAAAGAACAAGTTACAAGTTCGGGTTCCTTTAAACCCAACTTCAAGAAGAGGCCTAGCAATGGAGGTACTTCCTCACAAGATCAGAAGTTTAAGAAGACCAAGCCTTTCTCCATCACCACTACCCCATCAAATATAGTCTGCAAGCATTGTGACAAGGCGGGCCATGGAGCAGAAGAATGCTGGAGGAAATTAGGAGCATGTCTCCGCTGTGGGAGTCGCGATCATCGAATTCCCGATTGCCCATTACTTAATGATCAAGCAGGGGACGGGAAGCACCCAGTAACCAAGAATGCCCGTCTTCACGCAATTAAGGAGACCGAACAAGAAGAAGAAGGCGGACTAGTAGAAGGTACATTGAAAGTTTGTTCCAAGTCTGCATATGTCTTAATTGATACTAGTGCTTCACATTCAATTGTTTCCAAGAAGTTCGCTGATCCGTTACCCCTAGAACCGGAATGGATAAAATTAGTCTTGTCTACTCCTCTAGGAAACGAGACTGATATTACACACCATTACCAGAACTGTGAAGTATTGGTTCATGGTAAGAATCTCCCTATTGATCTTATATGTTTAGATCTAAAAGAGTATGATGTCGTACTAGGAGCGGATTGGTTATCTAAATATCAGGCAACGGTCGATTGCCGCAATAGCAAGGTTACTTTCGAGGAATTTTCAGAACTGATCTTTACTAGCCCTAAGAGGCGAAGCAAAACCCCTCTTATTTCGGCTCTCCGAGCTAGCAAGCTCATCAGGAAAAAATGTGTATCTTTCCTTGCATTCGTCACGATTAAGGAGGCTAAGGAAACTAAGATAGAAGATATCCCAGTTGTGCAAGAATTTCCGGACGTATTTCCGAAAGATTTGCCTGGATTACCCCCGCAAAGAGAAGTGGCCTTCACCATCGATTTAGTTCCTGGTGCGGGTCCAGTTTCTAAGGCACCGTATAGAATGTCGCCTACTGAACTCAAGGAGTTAAAGGAGCAATTGATGGAACTTATTAAGAAAGGATTCATAAGACCAATTACTTCCCCATGGGGAGCGCATGTATTATTTGTAAAGAAGAAAGATGGATCCATGAGGTTATGCATCGACTATCGACAGTTGAATCATCTCACTATCAAAAATAAGTATCCACTGCCGAGAATCGATGAGTTGTTTGATCAAATTTCAGGATCCAAGTACTTTTCCAAAATTGATCTTAGGTCGGGATATCATCAGTTAAGAATCAAGGATGAGGACATTCATAAGACTGCATTCAGAAGCAGGTACGGCCATTATGAATTTGTTGGTATGCCTTTCGGACTAACGAATGCCCCTGCTGCCTTTATGCAGTTAATGAATAGTATATTCAGGCCTTATTTGGATCAATTCGTGGTGGTCTTTATCGATGATATATTAATTTATTACAAGACCAAGGAAGAGCATGAGGAGCATTTAAGGATTGCATTACAAATATTAAGGGCAAACCAATTATACGCAAAACTCAGCAAGTGTGAATTCTGGCTTAAGGAAGTGATTTTTCTCAGACATATTATATCAAAAGATGGCTTGTCTGTAGATCCATCAAAAGTTGAAGCTGTAAGAAATTGGGAAAGACCGACCAATGCTAACGAGATCCGAAGTTTCTTAGGTCTTGCTGGCTATTACAGGCGATTCATCAAAGATTTCTCTAAGATCGCCGTACCACTTACGAGGTTAACTCACAAGGAGATCCGTTACGAATGGAGTGAGGAATGTGAAAGAAGCTTCCAAACTCTCAAGGATCATCTTACTACAGCTCCTGTCTTAGCTTTACCAATGGAAGGAGAGAAATTCGAGGTATACACTGATGCTTCAGGCATTGGCCTCGGATGTGTTCTAATGCAACAAGGAAAGGTTATAGCTTACTCTTCTCGTCAATTAAAGAAGCATGAAGAGAACTACCCCGTCCATGACTTAGAATTAGCCGCGGTAGTATTTGCACTAAAGATCTGGAGACATTATCTATATGGAGTGCAGTTTATTGTATACTCTGACCATAAGAGTCTGAAGTATCTCTTCTCTCAGAAGGAATTGAATATGAGGCAAAGACGTTGGCTAGAATATCTCAAGGACTTCGACTTCAATATACAATATCATCCCGGAAAGGGTAATCATGTAGCAGATGCCCTTAGTTGAAGGCCGAGAACACTGTTAGCCAATTGTATGATTCAAGAATGGAAGTTGCTGGAGCAATTTTCTAAGCTCAATATAAGCAGGGACACGAACTTCAAATGTGTCACATTGTCTCATGTAAGCATTCATCCAGACCTATTAACTGAAACACAAGCACTTCAGGATGATGACCCAATATTAGTGGAAATCAAGGATAGATTGGAAGGATAATCGGATTTCCAAATAACTTGTGAAGGAAGATTAATGTTCAGGAATAGAACTTGCATACCGGATTGTCCCGAGTTAAAGAAGAAGATCTTAGATGAAGCTCATAGATCAAGGTACACGATTCATCCTGGATCTACCAAAATGTACCAAGATGTGAAAAGAAATTTTTGGTGGCCCAACATGAGAAGGGAAATAGCAGACTATGTATCACGTTGTCTCACTTGCCAACAGGTCAAGGCGGAACACCAAAAACCTGTTGGAAAACTACATCATCTAGATATCCCTAAATGGAAGTGGGAGGATATTGGTATGGATTTCATCATGGGTTTATCTAAATCAATGGGAGGACATGATGGAATATGGGTTATTATTGACCGATTGACTAAATCGGCGCATTTCTTGCCAATCAAGAGCCAATGGTCAGTCGATGTGTTGGCCGCATTATACATCAAGGACATAGTCAGATTACATGGTATTCCTGTTTCAATCGTGTCTGACAGAGATCCCCGTTTTACTTCTCATTTTTGGAAGGGACTACAACATTCGTTGGGAACAAGGCTTAACTTTAGTACAGCTTTTCATCCTCAAACGGATGGTCAGACCGAGAGAACTAACCAGGTGGTTGAAGATATGCTCAGAGCTTGCATCATTGATTTCGATGGAAGCTGGCATGATCACTTGCCGTTGGTGGAATTTGCATACAATAATAGCTACCAGGCAAGTATACAAATGGCACCTTTCGAAGCCTTATACGGAAGGAGATGCCGATCACCCTTATGCTGGGACGAAGTTGGAGAGAAACAACTGCTAGGTCCAGACATGGTAAGGGTTACCACTGAAAGAATACAATTGATTCGAGAAAGACTGCAAGTTGCACAGTCTAGGCAAAAGGCTTATGCCGATACAAGAAGGAGAGATCTTGAATTCCAAGTCGGAGATCATGTATTTCTCAAGATATCGCCTGCACGTGGAATACGGAGATTTGGTGTTAAGGGCAAGCTTACACCAAGATTTATCGGACCTTTTGAGATATTGGAAAGAGTTGGCGAGGTTGCATATCGCATCGCATTGCCTCCTCAATTGTCTGATGTTCATAATGTGTTCCACATATCTATGTTGAAGAAGTATGTACACGATCCATCACATATTATTGAACATGGAGACTTAGTTATCCAGAAGGATCTCACATATGAGCAGAAGCCCATAAAGATACTAGATCGTGAAGTACGTACCCTAAGGAATAAGGTTATTCCCATGCTTAAGGTACAATGGAATAAGAACTCCGAACATGAAGTTACATGGGAGACCGAGGAATCCATGAGGAAGCGATTTCTAGAATTATTTTAAGGTATATACTCTACACTCTCCACTTATATATACTATTAAATTTGGGGACCAAATTCTTTTAAGTGGGGGAGGGTGTAGCAACCCGGATAAAAACAAGATTTTTAAATAAATCAAATTAAAATAAAAGATAAGTAAATAGATGACAAAGAGCCTAAATGGGTAAATCATTAACCAAGAAGAAATAACGCCTTTGGTCAAGGCGCGACTTCGAAAAGAAACGCCCTTACATAAGGCGTTAATTATAAAAAGGACGCCAACAACAAAGGGCGTCAATTCCCAAACGGCCGAAAATAAATAAAGGGAAAGTATAAGTGACGCCCTCTACATGGGCGCGTTTTACATAAGAAATGACGCTTGACAAGGCGTCAATTTAAATTAATGCCCTTGCTTAAGACGTTAATTCAGATCGAGTTTCGTTCGACCCAGGAGTCTATCCAGGGCAAGTTCTGGATAACTACGTCGAAGGTGGAATATGGTAAGGACTCTATCATGGAAGTATTACTTCCAATAGAACTCTAACCCTATTAGGATCCCCAAAATCCTATAAATACCCTCCTAATCGACCCAGATCGCTATTTGGTGATTTGAGCTATCGTTCTGCTGAAAGGAGAGGTTTTCTTCTTCTTATTGTTTCTTCCAAACCGCAGAAGCATGAGGATTCTAATGCTTCTTCGTCTTCTTCTTACAGGTTAAGGAGTTCCTGTCTTCCTGAAGAACGAAGGTTCTTCATCAAGCATCATCCTCTTCTTCTTCCTCTTCTGGTGATCAGAAGACTCTGTTACAAACAGAGTATCGTTTGTCTTCACGAAACCTTCATCCGTTCATCAGTTAAATCTTCATAAGGTAGGTTTTCTCAAGAACATAGCCCAACTAGTATAAATTATGAAATAAACTCATCCATGATTTCATGCATATAGTTTTACTGCGTTTCCAAATATTTTCTGAGTGATTTTAAAGAAGCGACCCAGGCAAGGGCGCTAATTCTTGTTTTGACGCCCTACCCAGAAGGTGTCAATTTCATATAATTGATAATTATCCATGGTTAAAATTCTATAACTATGAAACCATGAATCTAAATTAATGCATGATCATACCTATCTAATCCTGCTATTTTTCTTGTCCTGACCATGAAATTATTTTCCTGAAATTTTATTATCTGGAATTTGATAAATTGTTGAATTAACGACCTGAACAAGGTCGTCTCTTATTGAACTGACGCCCCAGACCAGGGCGCTAATTGAAAAGTAACGCCCCTGTCCAGGGCGCGTTTTTGTTAAAATTCCAGAATATTGATTTTCTGTAGAATGGAAATATTGAAGGGACGACTAATGTATAAGTCGTCGAAATTATGAATAAACGCCCCTGAATAAGGCGTTAATTGGATAATTAATGACTTAGCTTAAGTCGCTATTTTCTGTATTTCTGTTTTACACTGATTACTGTCAACCGAAGGGTTATATATATATATATATATATATATATGTAATCGGCACTATATTCCGTTCTGTGAATATAGTCCTACGTTTCATGACGATTTATCATTTACCCACTAATTCTCATTGACATACAAGCTCTCCATTGGACATTCCGTTCCTTTGGACTAGCGAGTTAGTCATAGAGACCTCCGTAAGTCTCCTCGCAGCCTTGGATTCTCTCAAGGCCAACTGAGCTGGTTGTACCATAAAAACCCATTACATTATTTGATTTCCATGTCACTCTAAAGAAACATGGTATACCGGCCCTCATGTTATGCAAAGTGTGTATCATGAGAAATCTTTTAATGGGATGAGGTTATCATGCCATTTGATGCTGTTCTTGTAAACCCTAATTCTATATCAACATTGTTATGATGTTCTTGTAGACCCCAATTCTATATTAAACTTGATATTCTTGTGGACCTCAATTCTATATAAAGAATGTCCATACTTGTTTGTCATGGTACCCAAGTTAGGGAACCAATTCCACCTAGTTTTATCGATAATCGTGATTGTACCGTAATTATCGCCTATCTATGTCAAGTGTCATATTTTGGACTCTATTCTATCCCAGTTTATCCTACATGTCTACAAACTTTATTCTTGAAATTCCATAATGGCTATACACAAAAGTGGATGTTAAAATACATGATTAATGCCTGCGCATATAGGGCCCCATCTGGTCCTAGGAGGAGCACCCGAAAGTACTTGTGCCCATGGGAGTTGATTGATCACGGTATTGGCATTATACCGAAGTGCATGACTAGCTTGATTGAACATTCCACAAATCTTGTACTTGTACTTGACTTGATATTACATGACTTGTGTGACCCGGAAAAGGGTAATTGCATACTTGCGTGCTTGAACGTGATAGCCAAATTTCAACATGACATGATGAATACACTTGCTTGAATATCTTGATATCTTTTGATATAAGTTCTTGAATGTTCATGACTAGTTCTCATCGCTATCTTATTGTTATACACTCTCTCTATCTTGTCGTTTTATGCGAGCATGCATAGCTATAGTGCATTCATGAAGATGTAATTACTTAAACCCATTGCTAGTTCTTGAGATATAATTTCCTACTGAGCGCTCGCTCACTTAGTGTTTCCCTACTTTTCAGGTAAGTCCGACGATGAGGGAACTCAAACGGATGGGGAAAATCAAGAGTGAAAGAGATAGAGCTTCTTCCGTGTTATCTAGTCTTTTTCATATTTTCTTGAGTCAACCTTGTATTTTTCCCTTTATTTTAGTTAGTACTTCAAGGGTTTGTAATAGACATATTATTATTAAAGGAATTAATGGATTGGGTTATATTTGCGCACTCTGTCTTTGTGTCGAATACACTACTACTCTGATTGACATGATTGATATAAACTCGTCGCGCATCTCCGGGTACCTTCCGCGCTCGGGGCGTGACATAATCTCTTCCCATCTCTCTAATATTCTTCCACAATTATATTTCTATCATTTTCCAAACTTCTTCCAAAGACGGTCAAGAGACGCGGTTCCGATCCGGTCGAGTGTACGTGGTCGTTCCCGACGACTCATAAATCAAAGGCTCGAGGAGACGACGCCGTTATCACACCATGGCCGCACCAACTCTATCCCACTTCATCTATTTTATTTCGTATTTAAGTTTGTTATTTCTTTAGATTCATGTATTTTCATGCAAGTTTATTTTTTTTCCTAGTTTAAACTCACTCAAAAATTCGGACTTTCCAAATATAAAAATTTTCCAACTCATGCTCAAATGGAAATATTCCTTCTCGTGGGATCGACCCGTACTTACCACTCTGCTTAGATTTTATATCTTTTTAGTGAGTGAGTTCGGTTAATTTTGAAATTGTGGCACGACTTTTAACGACGGGATTTGTGCGCATCAATTTTTGGCACCGTTGCTGGGGAGGAAATTATTTTTATAGTTAGATATTCTTGTGTTTGATGTGTATACTTGTATATTAAATTTTTTATTTTTATTTTATAGGAAAAATAAAAAAATTAGAAAATCAAAGAAAGTGAAAAATCGGACAAGAAATTTCTAGAAAATAAAGCGTCGCTGAAAGTCTAGAACTGTAGCAGTGAAGCGTCGCTAAAGGGCTGAAACATAGGAACATATTCTATTTTCCCGATTTCTGAAAAATCTTCAGAAAAAATCTAAAACTATTTCTGAAAAATTTATAAAAATCAGAAAAAAATCACAACACACAAAAATAACATTTTAGGCTTCATTTTGTACTAAATTTGCATGTCTTGGTCATTTTATTATTTATACCTTCTTACATTCATCTCTTATTGAAAATATTTTTAAAAAATAAAAATAAAAAAATTGTGCTGACTAAATAGGTTCATTACCAAAAAAAAGAAATACTTACACCAAAAATAAAAGACCTCATTCAAGAATAGAAGCCACACAATCCATGTTCTAGGTCATGCATCATTTAGTATAGAATTTTTTCTTGTTTAAATTTTTGTCATTGTATTTTGGAGATTGCAAGGGGCAAGGTACGTTCTACTTATCATATTCTAGCATGCATATTGCATAAGATTAGGGTGTGCATTTCATTTCAAAAATACTTTAAGGGCAATACTCCTAAATAACATACGGTGGGGATTTCATCACCCTTCCTTAGCCCACAAAACCACATTTCTCTTGCATCTTTGCATGACCTAAGCCATAAATAAAAGTCAGTAAATATTGGCCCTAGGATCACACTGTGATTTTAGTACGATTTGAGTTTACCCTATTGTGGAAATCGGTGCCTAAGGCAAGACGGTCGGATGGCAAACGCCTTAAGCGGGCTAGTGGTTTGACATAATTAGGTCCCTACGAAAGTAGGGGGAGCCTCCCACTACCCCACCCCTTATCTGACCGGTGAAAATATTGAGAGTGAACTTAAATTGTACTTTAGTCATTTTGTGAAACCCTATCTGTAGGTCTAGGTCACATCTAGGTCATTAGGTAAATTATGTGTCAACTTGTTTGTGTATGTAAAATAAATAAATAAATAAAATAAAATAAAAAGATTTTCTTGTAAAATAAAATAGACAAATTAAAATAGAAAAAAATTCATTAAAAAAACATCACTCTTTCTTGGGCCTTTTGCATTGTCACATCCACTCTTGTTCAGGCCCATTAATAGACTCTTTCATGTTCAACCATGCGGATAATTTGAATTCAAATTCTTCATTTGCCCATTGTCATCAAACTCTTTCACTCTTCCACAATGGGTTCACAATTTATCTTTCACCCAAGAGCCATATCAATGGTTATCGGATTTTTCCACCACTTTTTCTCACACAAATCCATACCCTACGTGGAAAAACTATCATCTTCTTGGACACATTATCAAGACCCCATGCAAAATCCTTCAAACCCACACTTTTCAGATTGGGCTTCATATTCTAATGATCCTTACAATCAAGTCCATTCTCAAGGATAACAAATCTATTCACATTCACCTCAGTACCAGACTAATTCTTATTCTGATCGTTATTCACCCCAGTCTGAGTACAACCCAACCTATCCAACTCCACCAAAGTCTGATTTCGAGGATAGGTTTAATCAAATGACTCAACTCATCTTGGCCAATCAGCAATCCCTTCACGCTGAGAGCCAAATTATTCAAGTCCAGCTTGACCAACATGATAGAGAGCTCGAAATGGACCAACATGCTAGCCTCCCCATGGAAAATCTTGTAAATCCATTTTCTGATTACGATATCACATTGAATGATCCATCCATCAATCCTCAATTCAACAACTCTCAAATAATTTTTGATGATGAGGATAATATGGAGCAGCCATATCAGGAAAGTTGGGGGGGAGCACATGAATCTCAATTTGTAATGGCCAAGGAAAATAATGAGGAGTCTAAGTTGGGGGGAGAAGAAGAGAATAATGAAAATTAAATTTGGGCCCCAAATCCTAATGATTACTATGATCAAGCTCAGCATAATGAGGGATGGCTCATATCCTTGTTACCACCTTCTACTGATTACTGTTCACATTATTCCATTGAATCTCAGCCTCCCTATCCATCTTCTCTACCCTCAAATCCCAATTCAGAGATGACACTCAATCAACACTGTCAATCAATGATGCTTCAAAGTCAATCTCTCCAAGCACGAATTGATAGGATGACTGATACGATCAAGAGGATTGCGGGAGAGCAAGTGCTTAGTTATTCTAGGTCCATTTCTACTAATCAAATTCCTTATGATGACTACGATCAGTCTATGATCCCCAAGAGCATAACACTCCTATTAATCTTAATTTAGAAGATGAAGGGATTATGGAGAGGTCTTGTCAGTAAAATTTGAATGAGGAAACTAGAAAATTTAAGGAGATTGAAGAATTTGATGGAAAAGAAATAAAAGAAGGTGATGAACTAATGAATACTCATATTCCCCCTCCTAAAATTGAATTTGAGGAGCCTATACTTAATTATCCTTCTGAGGAGAATGCTAGAGAGGTGGATGATCTTCAGTTAGGGGGAGAGGAAGAGTACACTGAACCTCAAATCTTTAATCACATGTCTCTCCCCGAATTTGAAGAAATTCTCTTTGAAGATGGGAAGGAAGAAGCAGTGAAGATGGAACAAGAATTTAACATTTATTGGAACAATGAAGTTCAGGTTAATGAGGAATTGAATGAATTGAATGTGCCGCATGATACTTTCAATCTAGAAGAGAGGGTCGAGCGTATGCCAATTCTTGACCACAGCCATTCTTTTAAAACTCTTCCAGCTGATTGGTCCAAGTACCTTGCTCTACATGCTGATTTATCTGATCCCACGGAATCTCAAGAGGAATATTTCATAATTGATGACATGATTTTTTCCAATGTTCCTCCTCTATTCTTTAATCGGGATGATTCTTTTGAGCTACCTCCACCCCAATATCTGTCTTGCCCTTGCATTCACCAGCCACATTCGTTTTCTTCAGGGCATGAAAAAGAAAATTTTGGCAAGGACAACATTCTTTGGTGACTCATTCTAAAATCAACTCGTTGGTTATAGAACTTTGCGTCTGATTGAAAACGTTAAACTTAACACTTTTTGGGAGGCAACCCAATATTTTTGATTTCTTTGTGTACTAATAAATAGCTTCTTGGGAGGCAACCCAAGTTTTTCTTGTGTTTGTGGAGAGGGGGATTTCTGCAGCCCACCTAAAGAGCCGTCAAACTAGGCCCTTCAGGACCAAATGAGGCCCAACTCATCCAAGTGACAGTCCCGCAGGGCCCACTTAGACTAAAAAGCCCCAAAAGATCACTCGGGATTTCAACCTTCCTCGGCGGCCCTTAGGCTCGGAAGGCCCGAGCGTCGGTCAGGTCAGAGGAAGATCCATGCCCGATTTATCCCCTCGCCGGGATAAAGACAGGTGCTCAACGACTACTCCGACCCATCTTCGTCTGAGCTATGCCTATCATCCGAAAAGGGTTGGCACCTTTCATGCTCGGATCGACCGACGAATGTTATTCCATGCTGCCGTTTGAGAACCCTTTATGAGCAGGAGTTTATGAGGATAAGGGACCCATGATCCCTCAAGGTTATAAAGATCCCACGATGAGGACGTGAAAAGCCCACGTTGAGGACGTAGCCCCCGCCTGAAACCTCTCAGCTTATGGGACTCTTGAGGCCAGTGCAGTATTTAAACCTGGGACTCCCTCCAATGAAAGGTAAGGGCAATACACGCCTAAAACTCCCTGAGCAGGAACCACTTCACCACCTTGGTGTAGGGGGATCTCGTGCAACTTTTTCTACCTCCCTCCATATCTTCCACCATTGCTCAACTGACTTAAGCATCGAAGGGTTTTTCCCAGGGAACCTTCCCTGGGCACCCTGATCCGTTTCCCTTTTTTTACAGTTCACTATTCGGTGATCATCTACCCGGCTCAGGACAAGCGCGAGATCGCGGCCCTTCATCTGGCGCCTTCTATGGGAAACGACTGAAGAGCCAGTATGGTGCGAAGAAGTTCAGGGAGGAGGTCCGCCGGCGACAGGGGAAAGGCCATGGTGGTGGCGGGAGAAGGCCCCTCTCAAGCCTCACAAAATCCCCCCTCCAATGCCAGCACTCCCGCCGATGGACTGCCCCCTCCTGCCGTGGCTGTAGGGCTACCACCCCCTCCCCCTACGGCGGTAGGACTACCACTTAACGGTGGCGCTGACGCTTTACAGGCCCTCAACGTAAAACTGGATGTCCTCGTGAAACTCATGAGGACTCAGGCGGCTAGGGATGGAAGGTCACGCACCCCTCCGGAGAGCCCCCCCGCGAGAACGTGTCCCAGCACACCGCCGGAGGTCGCTTCACCCTCCGAGGCCGGCAGATCATCCGTAACAGGCCAGGAGGACCCTCACAAGCTCCTCCTTCGGAGCATGAGGCCTCCTCCACTCTGAAAAAGAGGAAACCCAGGGCACGCCGTCTGAACCCAGAGATCGAATTCCCTGGGGAACACCCAGACAGCCCCCCCGGAGCTATCCCTCCGACTGCGAGAATTCGAGAGGCGCTTCGTGGAACAAGAGCACGCCCTACGCGCCCTGCAGAAATACTCCTCTGCAGAGGACGAGGAGAAATCCCCATTCTCTGACTATATCTTAAAGGTAGAGGTATCTCCTAGAATCTCCATTCCGACCTTCAAGCTTTATGACGGCCAGGGCGACCCGGCTGATCACTTCGACAGCTTCGATGCTCTGATGACCCTTCATGGAGCATCCGACGCCATCAAATGCGGAGCCTTCGTGACCACTCTGGTCCAAGGCGCCCAAGCCTGGTTCCGGGCCCTCGCCCTCGGATCCATCCGAGACTTCAAGCAGTTTGGGCGAGTCTTCAAAGAGAGTTTCGCCGGGAGCGGTCCCCCAAGGTCGGTGGCGGGGCTTTTGGCCCTCAAACAGGCGCAAGGGGAGAAGCTTCGGGCTTAAACCACCCGATTCAAATCGGAAGCCCTGAGGATCCCCCGCCTGGACGTCGCCTCGGCTATAACCGCGCTGACCGGGGGCACCCGCGACGAGAACCTCCGCCGCGAACTCGTCCTCCACCCTCCCTCGACCCTTGCTGCGCTAGTGACTCTGGCTCTGCGCCACGCTGAGTGCGAAGAAGTTCTCAACGCGTGCCGAGACGCAACCAGCTCAGGTCGGGAGGGGGACAAGAAGCGGGCACCCGAGCCAAACTCGAGTCTAGGGAAAAGGCAAAACCAAGACGGGGAACGTAAGGAACCATCACGGAAGTACGAGCGGTACACTCCCTTAACCACTCCGGTTTACGAGATATATGAGGACATCAAAGGCTCGGGCCTCCTCCGCCAACCCGAGCCAATGAGGTCGAAGAACCGCAGTCGCAGCAAGTATTGCCTATTCCACAGCGACCACAGACATCACACTAGCGACTACCATCAGCTCCAGGATGATATCGAGCGTCTCATTCGTCAGGGGCACCTCACCCGGTTCGTGGCCGGGCACAGGGAAGACCGAGGCGCCCCAGAGGAAATCGACAACGCCCCTCGCGGGGTCCATATCGACGTCATCGCCGGAGGAGCTGCATCAGGAGGAGACAGTGGCCGAAGATGGAAGCGTCATGCCGAGCGGGCGAGCCGAGCCATCGAGCCTCCCAAGGCACCGCCAAGTGAGCCTCAGGTCATAGTCTTCTCCGACCGAGACCTGGAAGGGCTGACTACCCCGCATGACGACGCCCTAGTCATATCGGCCACAATAAACCATTGTAACGTAGACAAGATTCTAGTTGACAATGGAAGTGCCCTTGATGTATTATCCTATGAATGTTTCCTTAAGATGGGGGAGGATCCGTCTAAACTCCGCCCGATCCGAACCTCCCTGTGCGAGTTCAATGGCCAGGTCACTTATCCCGAGGGAGCCCTAAGCCTACCGGTTACTCTTGGCACCCCACCCAAGACCGTTACGGTTATGGCGGACTTCATAGTGATCAAGGGTATGATAGCATACAATGCAATCTTCAGCCGAGGAATCCTCAGCCGAACGAAAGAAGTGCCTTCTACCTATCACCAAAAGATGAAGTTCCCCACCAAAAATGGGTTGGGGGAAGTCCGAGGCAACCAGGCCATGGCCAGAAGGTGCTACAATATCTCGGTTGAAGTCACAAGGCTGGACGGGAAGAACAAGGGCCCCCGGGAAGTCGAGGAAAAATCCGCAATCGCCGAGCCTAGAGGCGAATTGCTAGCGGTTTTCCTAAACGACGACCCGACCCTGGGAGTAAAGATTGGAGCCGACCTAACATTTGAAGTCCAACAGCAATACAAAGAGTTTCTTTCAGCATACATCCGAGTCTTTGCATGGTCTGATGATCAACTCCCCGGGATACCGGAGGAGACAGTGATGCATAAGCTCAACCTCAACCCAACCGTGAAGCCCGTACAGCAACGTAGAAGGAAGCACGCGCCAGAGAAGCAGGCGATCATCAAGGAGCAAGTCACCAATGGGTACAAGACTGGTCTTTTTAGACCGGTCCTGTACCCGACGTGGCTGGCTAACGTCGTCCTGGTGCCAAAAGCTTCGGGAAAGTGGCGAATGTGCGTGGACTTCACCGACTTGAAAAAGGCTACTCTAAAGGACTGCTATCCACTACCGAGCATCGACCAACTGGTTGACTCAACCTCGGGCAACGAGATACTCAGCTTCCTAGATGCCTATTCAAGTTACCATCAGATCAGAATGAATCCAGAAGACATCGAGAAGATCATCTTTATCACCGACTTCGGCGTATACTGCTACACCCGGATGCCCTTCGGGTTGAAGAATGCTGGAGCAACGTATCAGAGGTTGGTCAACCATATGTTCAAGGGATAGCTCGGTCGGAACGTCGAGGCCTATATTGATGACAAGCTCGTCAAAACCCCCAAGGCTGAGAACCACTTCGTCGACCTAGCTGAGACCTTCGACACCCTCCTGAAATATAATATGAAGCTCAATCCCACCAAGTGTGCCTTCGGAGTAAGGCCCAAAAAATTCTTGGGCTTCCTAGTCACCCAGCGTGGGATCGAGGCCAATCCCGACAAGGTGCAGGCCATCCTGGACATGCGGCCACCCACCTGCGTCAAAGACATTCAACGCCTGACTGGACGCATTGCCGCACTCAGCAGATTCTTATCCCGTGCGACCGAACGATGTTTATCCTTCTTCAAGTTATTGAGGGGGCCTAAATTGGCATCTGCCACGTTTGCATGGGATGAAGAATGCCAGAAAGTGTTCGCTGAGCTTAAGGAGTTCCTGGCTTCACCCCCGGTGCTCTCCAAGCATGTCCCAGGTAAAGCCCTGCATCTCTATCTCTCGGTAACCCCGTCTACAGTTAGCTCGATCCTGGTCAGAGATGACTCGGGAGTCGAGAGACATGTCTACTATACCAGCAAGGTGCTCAACGACGCTGAAAGAAGGTACCCCGCAACCGGGAGACTCGTACTAGCGTCGGTTACCTCGGCCAAGCACCTCCGACCCTATTTCCAAGGACACTCCATCACCGTGTTGATCGACAAACCATTGAAGAGGATCCTCGCTCACCCCGAAGCCTCGGGATGCCTCGTCAAGTGGGTCATCATCCTTGGGGCCTACGATATATCATACCGGCCTCGCTCGGCTATCAAAGGCCAGGCGCTCGCTGACTTCATAGCCATGAGCATCATCCCGACTGAAGAAAGATCTCCGTCCGCGCCCGGGCCGACCTAGGAACTGTTCGTCGACGGATCCTCCAACTCAGCCGGAAGCGACGCCGGGATCCTCCTGAAGTCCCCCGAAAGAGCAGAGCTACAGTACGCCCTGAAGTTCAACTTCCAAGCATCTAATAACGCTTCCGAGTATGAGGCCCTCATATCGGGAGCCCGCATGGCCCGGCGGTTGGGGGATGAGCGAGTCAGGATTCACACTGACTCCCAACTGGTCGCTAGCTAGGTCAACGGTGGTTATGAAGCTCGAGAAGCACCGATGGTCAAATACCTCCAGCTAGTCAAAACCGTGGCACAACAGTTCGAGAGTTTTGAGGTAGTCTGAATAGCTCGGGAGGAAAACTCCCGAGCGGATGCCCTCTCTCGACTGGCCTCCTCTCTTGACCCCGAGGGTACTCGATCGGTCCTTCTCGAAGAGATAGAGCGGCCGAGCATCGATTCGGAGCTCCTAACTGTTGACTCTGCCTCCCCAAGCGACTGGCGTACTCCTTATCTGTCGTGGCTCCAAGACTCTCAGGAGCCTCCCGACCCTCGGGAAGCCCGAAGATTGAAATACCAAGCTCGGAGATTCGTCACCATGGACGGCACTCTCTACCGGAGATCCTTCTCCGGTCCCCTCCTGAAGTGCCTCAGCGTTGATGAAGCCAACCGAGCGATTCAAGAGGTTCACGAAGATCATGCTACGACAAGGTTATTGGTGGCCCACTCTGCAGCGCGACTGCTCAACTTACACACAACACTGTGACCGATGCCAGCGATTTGACCACTTGGTCCATCAGCCAGCAACGGAGCTCATCACCTTAGCCGAGCCACGCTCGCTGGGGAATCGACATCCTCGGGCCATTCCCCATGGCCCAGGCCTAGAAGAAGTTCATCATCGTCGCCATCGACTACTTCATTAAGTGGATCGAGGCCGAAGTCACCGCTAGGATCACCGAGACAGTCGTCTGGAGCTTCGTCTGGAAATCGATCATCTGTCGCTACGGCATCTCCTGAGTGATAGTGAGCGATAATGGCCGACAATTTGATTCTCAGTATTTTCGAGACAGATGTGCCGACCTTAACATTCGCAATCACTTCACTTCGGTCGTCCACCCTCAGGCTAACGGGCTGGTCGAAAATGCCAATAAGACTATCTTGAAAGGCATTAAGACTAGGCTCGGCAAAGCCAAGGACAGCTGGCTCGAGGAATTACCGAACGTACTTTGGTCGCACAGAACGACTCCCAGAATGGCAACCGGTAAAAGTCCCTTTCAGCTGGTATACGGTACCGAGGCCGTGATCCCATTGGAGATTGGCAATCCCTCCCTCCGAGTCATCTGCTTCTCGTCCGAGGCAAACGATCCGAAATTGATCGAAAACCTCGACCTAACAGATGAGCTCCGAGAGATTGCCAGCATCCGAGCAACGAAATATCAACGCCGCCTCACTCGATACTACAACACCAAAGTCTGAGATAGACACTTTCAACCGGGAGACTTCATCCTCAGGAAA
The DNA here is from genome assembly GCA_022559845.1 of Amorphophallus konjac. Classification (NCBI taxonomy): domain Eukaryota; kingdom Viridiplantae; phylum Streptophyta; class Magnoliopsida; order Alismatales; family Araceae; genus Amorphophallus; species Amorphophallus konjac. Next base: position 161,335,247 of record CM040121.1, read on the forward strand.
GCTGAAGCCTCTCGACCACTTGAGGCGGCGGGCAAGTTATCCCTTAATTGGGAAGGCCCCTACCGAGTGGTCGATACGCTCGTAAAAGGAGCATACCGACTATCCACGATGGAAGGAGAGCTCATCCCTCAGACCTGGAACGCGACTACACTACGCAAGTTCTACTTCTGAATACTGAGCATTGTGTAAACGACATGAGATAAAACAAAAGCCTCCTTTCTTTTATTCAAACAACTCGCTTGTACATCAGGAAGGCCGAAGCCAATACAATACATGTCAAAAAAGCAAAAAATCCATCTGGCGCCGCCGTATGAGCCCATCGCTCGGCTAACTTGGTTGACCTTCCTGCGTCCAGCCACTGACTCTGCCTCATGCAGAAACTGGCTCGGATAAAGGGTAGTCGACCTCGTTGGCTCGGGCAGCTCGGGACAAAGGTGACAGAGGGATTAGGAAGGAGAAAGCTACCTTCCAAGTTGAACTTGGAAGAGAAAGGGGAAGAGGGAACACATATGAAGGCATCCTCCCCGCCAACCTGCCAACTCTTTGGAAGGAAGAGAGTTCAGGCACCCTCCGAAGAGTGAAAGAAATGATGAGAAGAGCAGAAGAGGGAAAAAGAGGCTGCGAGAGGGAAAAAGAAATCAGCAGAGCTGGACGAGGAGGCAGGGGAAAGCCCGGGAAGGAGGGAGCTTAATTGGCTTCCTCCTCCCCTCCATGGAGCGAGCGGGAAGGGACGGGCGGCAGGGATGCCAGATGCCCCCATCCGTCCGCCATCTAGCCCCCCCGCAAGCGCCGTCGGAACTGATAAAAAGAAGACGACGTGCCTCCGCACGTCGGACCTTCTACAAACCCATCCGTCGGTCGTCGAACCTCCTTCAAACCCGAAGCAGCAAGGACTCTCTGCCCTCCATCATCGACAGCCTCATCTTCCAGAGCATCTTCCATGCTTCAAATACAACAGTACAACGCTATGTGAAGAAAGAATGAGGAAAGATTGTAAGGGAAAACCCTAAGCGGTGGAGAGGAAGGGACACCCTTCAGACCTTTTATAGGCGAAGGGAGGCTATTTGCCTTAAATGATTCTCTCCTCGAAAACATGCCAAAGGGATCTCTCCCTATGAACGGTCACCTCAAACTTCTCGTTTCCGCCCCAGCGGGACACACGAAGCGGCCAAACATTCAAAGCATAAGAAAATGGAAAGACACCCTATCAGACGCTCACCCAACCATCAGGCGAGATCCACGCGGAAAGTATCGGCACTTTCCAACCACTGCAGATATGCTGAACAAAATACGGCAATGACGGTACGGAATAGTTAAGTCTTCGTCATAACGCTATTGCCTTATCTATTTTTCTACACAACGGAGAAAGTTCTTTCTTCAAAAGGAAAAAGATATACAAAGAGAGGAAGCAAAGCAGATACATTAGGCCTCTGGCCCACCCTGAAGCTGAGAAGTGGAAGGGTCGGGCGGTCTGCCCCCGGCATCCCCGACAACGGCCGACCCTAGCACTGACCCCACAGGCGTAGGAACTGCCTCGGTTGCGTGCCCTCCCGAGGCGTCCAGAGCTGGCGACCCCTCGGACAAAGAGCCCTCTTGATCTTCTTCGTCTGACACCGAAACAGAGGAGCCGGAGGATGACAGATCCGAGTCGTAGCATTGTCCGGATGGGAGTTCAATCCCGGACACCCGCTCCTCGGTAGAAGATACAGCCCGGTCGTAGCCCAGCTTGAACCCCTTGCAGATGCCTCGGCGAAGCGCTGACTAATAGTAGGAGAGGGCAGCTTCCTTAAGGTCGACTCGGTAGGCCTCAGAGCATTTGTACTGCTCGAGCGCCTCCGCCCCGGCCAATCCCACTCTGCCAGCGAGCTCGGCGTTCTCCCGCTCCATCTTGGCTAATCTCCGCTCGGCCTCAGCCGCCCGCTCCTCGGCCTCTGCCGACCGCTTCTCCACCTCGGCTCGATCGGCCTCAGCCTCCCCCCGAAGGCGCTCAGCTTCCTCCGCTCGATCCACCAGATCGGAGCGCTCAGCCTCCCACCGGCCATCCAGCTCGACACGAAAAAGGTGCTCCTCTTCAAGAAGCATGCTCTTCCTCTTGAGCGGTTCGCGGGCCTTAGCTAGCTACTCGGTTAGCGCCCGGGCCACCAGCTGGCTCGACCGCACCAGCTCCCTAATCGAGGAAAGCTCCCGTCGAAGCCCATCACGCTCCTCGGCAAGCCCGGTCGACTTCCTGTCAGACCCACTAAGGGTCCGAGCCAGAGTCACTCGCTCCGACTTCAACCGAGCGTACACTTCTGCCAGAGTGGCCCCCATCTGGGCCAGGACTAGGCCGCCCTCCATAACCCCGCGAGGGCCGCGGACGGGGAGTACCGCCTACCTCCCCCCCTCACTTTCACGGCTATACCACGGCATACCTTGTACAGAGGCCCGGGATACCAAGCCTCTCTAAGGCCGCCGGAATGGAGAACCCCCCATCGGCCGACGTCCCACCGAGTGGCTCGGACCTAGCCGCGGCCTCGGTCGCCTCTCGTGCCTCGGTCGGATTTTCTTGCGACCCCCCAACCTGGACCGGCTCGGCACCAGCACCACCACTTGAAGTGCCAACCTCGGCCGTGGCCCCAGCATCCCTCGCCTTGTCTACGGCCCCCTTGGCTCCTACCGAGGGGAGAACCGGGCCAGCACCGTTGCCAGTCGCAGGAGCAGCCCCGGCCCCCTCGGCTCCGGTCGAAGGAGGAGCCAAGCCAGCATCGTCGCCGACCGTAGAAGCAGCCCCAACCTCCTCGGCCTCCTCTTGCTCGGTGGGTGGGAGAGCTCACCCGATAGGGTCGGCCCCATCATGCTCGGCGGAGGGGCGAGCCGCGGAAAGGTCACCTTCGACTGCAAGTACGACCCCGATCTTCTTGGCCCGCTTCCTGGCCTTCGTAATGACTCGGATCATGCCCTCCACGGGATCCTTGCGCTTGGACCCCCACGGCCTAGAGGATTTGCCCTGGGCCGCCCCCTTGCCCTTATCTCTTGCTCGGGAGCGACCCGTGGGAGCAGCCGATTCATCGGCAGCCGAGTCATCGCCGAGCTCGATCACCTCCGCGGGATCCTCCAAAACCGGCCGCCTGGTGTCTGCACAAAAAGGAAGTCATGGTCAGAAAAAGAAAAATGGACCCAACATCCAGAGAAGAGTCTAACTTGTGGCACCTGAGCCAGACAGATGCAGCCACGTGAGTAGGCACCGCTCGATGTTCGCTGGGGTAACCAGCTCTTCTGTGGATTGGCGGTACTTCAGCAAGACAGTCACATATTCCTCCACATGTGGAGGGAACTCATCCTGCCTGGGAGGAATATTCGGGTGAAAATTGAGGATTACTGGACAACTCTAGGTTTCCTCCTCCGAACAAATCCCCATCCAGAAGAATTGAGTTTTCCACCCCTTATGCGAAGAATCCTTCGCAGCCAAGGAGATACAGCTCCTATTCCGCCTCGCCTGGATGAAATAGAAACCCTTCCCGGCCGAAGGATGTGCTTTTAACTCAAAGAAATAGTGAAAGAGGTCCAAGGAAGGAGGAACTCCACACTAGCGGCAGAGAATGCGGAAGGCGTAAAGAAGAAGATAAGAATTGGCTACCAACTGAATGGGCGCCAACAGGAAAAAATTAAGAAGCTGAAGAACGAAAGGTTCGAAGGGAAGGCAGAACCCACCCTTCCACGACAGAAGGAAAGTGTAGATATGGCCTGTACGAGAGTCCAAGCTCGTCTCGTGTGGAGAGGCCGTGGTAAAGCAGAACTTGTGGGGCAGGTGATACTGGTGCTCCAGCCTTCTCACATCCGCCTCCCCCAGTTCACTGCAGTTTGGAACCGACGCCTTCACCACTGGCTCATCCTCCCACTCCTCAGCATCCGAACGCTGGTCCGCCATGGAATTCGGAGAAGAGTTTGAGGAAAGGCGATCTCGGGACCCCAAAGATTCTGGGGGAAGGGGAAGCCACCGAAATACGTCCGCGATTATCTCCGCCAACTCTGTGAACGCCGCTGCAAGCCTCTGCTCTTCTGTCGTATCCTCACGGCGCATCAAAGAGCTCAAAGCAAAGGCGAGCCAAACCCTAAAGACGGAGGGAGTCTGGAATGACAATAAGCGCCAAATGCCTTTATCCCCACACGGGAGGCGACGCGCCGTTCCGACCTCCGAGGAAAAAGGGGGGCCCCTTCATTTCAAATCCATCAGGATTATCATTATTATAGGCCCCGGTAACCACGACATGTGGCGTCTTAACACCGCCAGATTTCCACCCACCCGAGCCACGCTGGTTCGAAACCTTAACGGCTACTCTTCCGAGCCTACCAAGGCTCGGGAGTAGGAGGGGGACAAGTGGAGAGGGGGATTTCTGTAGCCCACCTAAAGAGCCGCCAAACTAGGCCCTTCAGGACCAAATGAGGCCCAGCTCATCCAAGTGACAGCCCCGCAGGGCCCACTTAGACTAAAAAGTCCCAAAAGATCACTCGGGATCTCAACCTTCCTCGGCGGCCCTTAGGCTCGGAAGGCTCGAGCGTCGGTCAGGTCAGAGGAAGATCCATGCCCGATTTATCCCCTCGCCGGGATAAAGACAGGAGCTCAACGACTACTCCGACCGATCTTCATCCGAGCTATGCCTATCACCCAGAAAGGGTTGGCACCTTTCATGCTCGGATCGACCGACGAATGTTATTCCATGCTGCCCTTTGAGAACCCTTTATGAGCAGGAGTTTATGAGGATAAGGGACCCATGATCCCTCAAGGTTATAAAGATCCCACGATGAGGACGTGAAGAGCCCACGTTGAGGACGTAACCCCCGCCTGAAACCCCTCAGCTTATGGGACTCGTGAGGCCAGTGCAGTATTTAAACCTGGGACTCCCTCCAATGAAAGGTAAGGACAATACACACCTAAAGCTCCCTGAGCAGGAACCACTTCACCACCTTGGTGTAGGGGATCTCGTGCACCTCTTTCTACCTCCCTCCATATCTTCTACCATTGCTCTACTGACTTAAGCATCGGAGGGTTTTCCCGAGGGAACCTTCCCTGGGCCCCCTGATCTGTTTCCCTTTCTTTACAGTTCACTATTCAGTGATCATCTACCCCGCTCAGGACAAGCATGAGATCACGTCCCTTCAGTTTGTACTTTTATTTTACAGGTGTGAATACAAGATAAGTTGGGGGGAGAGAGAGATGATTGCTTGCATTGTTGCCCTGATTTTCAAAGCCAAGTACCACCTTTAGTCAGCAAGGATGCCCGTCAAAGTTCACTTCCATCAGGTTGTACCGTTCCTTCACAAATTTCATGTCTACATTGTTCATTATTCTCTATTGTTCATGCCATTGAGGACAATGTCATTTAAGTTGGGGGGACGGAAATCATGCCATTGCACATGTTGCATTCATATACAACCTCATTTAGCTATGAAAAAAAAGTGGAAAACAAATAAAATAAACCTATTTTAAGTTTCATGATTCATGCTTCTATTGAAAGTAGTTCAGGAATAGAAATGACTAGATAAGGATGATGGAAAATTTATCTAATCTAGTCATGGAAAACTGATATAAGAATCTTTTTAAAGTTCATGTCCACTTTAGAAAAAAAATTACGTCGCAGGCTAATGAAACAAGTAGGACAAGCCTTCTGCTATTTTGGGTATGTTGTCTGATATTCTACACTTCGTAAAGAAGAGATCTTTTATAAGCTTTCTGCCAAATTATCTGTCAAAATTAGTGCAAAAGCACAATTACAAAAAAAATTGAGAAAAAAATTGAGAAAAAGGCACCATGAAAAATGCCCCGAATCTGAGTAGCCGGGCCTACTTCACCTAAGACGTGTTGAGGTTCGCGTCAAAAGGGAAAGGGAACCTTCATCTGCGAAACCGGGCCTACTTCTCCTAAGGCAAGAGTCGAGGTTCGTGTTAAACAGTGAAGGGTAGTGCAACATCATGTGTGTAGATAAATAAAAAGATCCCTAAGGGATGAAATAATAAGGCAGACAAAAAGTTAATATTCTTAATGCTTTGATTAAGAAGTGTAGGGTAGAAAGGCACTATTTCAGAATAGCAAATGGGAGATACAATTGTCTTCGCTGTGGACTTAGCATTTCACTTGCACAAGTGCTACTGAATTTTGATTAGAATTCTTGATTATTTGCCTTAATTTCCTACATAAGGCTAATACGTGTTAAAGCCTCCAGATTCCTAATCTTCAGTTAATTCTGTGAAAGAAAAGCTGGATATGAGAGTATGGACTTTGTAAACTCTTGTTGGTCCTTAATTTTTAATTGTTTGCATTGCTAAGGGACTAGCAATGAGTAAGTTGGGGGGTGTAATAAGTGTGTAATTTTACATGTTAATTAATGTTATAACACACTTTTATGAGCTTTAATATGCATCACTATGCATTTATCACACTTAATATCAATTTCAGATCAAAATATTTAATTACTTGATTTAATTAAATTTTGATTCTATTTTACAAACATAAAGAAGATCACAACAAGAAGAGATTCAAATAAGAAGACAAATGGGCCAAAGCCCATTCACACATCCAAAAGTCCATGTCGATCAAACCCAATCTTAGTTCAAAAAAAAATAAAAAACAAAGAAAAATAAAGGGAAAAAATATTTATTTATATATATATATTAGATATTTGATATATATTTGATATATATATAGAGATACATATATTTAATATATATTTGATATATATATATATATATATATATATATATGAATAGCACATATATATATACTATATGCATACAAGGCTTCTTCGGCAAAGGTTGGCAGGCTTCAAACTATCAAAGTGGGAAGTCTTCACATGGCTGGTGGCTTCCAAATGCATGCATAAACAAAGCCAACGTGGAGGCTTCAATCCATGGCAACATGCAGATGCTTTACAAGGTGGAGGGGCCTTCACGTGAGCAAAAGACCAAAAGCATGCAACACTTGGTCCACCTGTCGGTAAAGCTTTCAAACACACAAGGCGACGTGGGCAAGCTTCACCAAGGCGGCTTCACGTATTGGCTGGCCTTCTCCACAATTTCACGTCGACAAAGCTTCTTCGGCAAGGTGACTTCAGGTTCCACGGTCGACAAGGCCAAAAATTGGCCAAGGCACGATGGGTTCACACATGACTAAGGCAAAGGCTTCAAACTGTTCTTCACGTCGGCAGGGCCATGCTTCAAGCAAAAGCATACAGGCTAACAAGTCTACAAGGTGGCAGCCTTCAGGTTCCACGTGGGCCATGCAACACAAGGCAACAGAATTCAATCTTTAAAAAGCATGCAGCCGTTCGGGTGCAGCAAGTCCAAGTCGGCCATTCTTCAAAAGTGGCTAAGCCACAAAGCAGTAGGGCAAGGTGGGCTTCAAACACAGGCGCCGGGTTTCACACTGGTGGCCACATGCTTCACACACACAGCCGACAGAAAAGGAGAGAAAGAGAAGAAGAATTAAGAAGGTGGGCTTGAGGTGTTCACAAGGGAAAACAAGATATTTTGGAGCCTATATAAGGAGGGCATGGGAGGCACTTCTCCCCTTAATAGGCATAGTTACGTAGATAGGCTCTCTCATTCCCCTCTTATGTAGCATTAGTTTTCCTTCATTAGGCTTGTCCATTGTATTTTCTTTTGTTATTGTTCTAGTGTGTTGTAATTTATTTATTTTGTTGTAACTTGTATACACTTGTGAGTTTACTTTAATTCATGTTTTAATATTTTGCATAATCTCTTCCCATCTCTCTAATATTCTTTCACAATTCTATTTCTATCATTTTCCAAACTTCTTCCAAAGACGGTCAAGAGACGCGGTTCCGATCCGGTCGAGTGTACGTGGTCGTTCCCGACGACTCGTAAATCAAAGGCTCGAGGAGATGACGCCGTTATCACACCACGGCCGCACCAAATCTATCCCACTTCATCTATTTTATTTCACATATAAGTTTAATATTTTTTTAGATTCATGTATTTTTATGCAAGTTTATTTTTTTCTAGTTTAAACTAACTCAAACATTCAGAGTTTCCAGATATAAGAATTTTCCAACTCATGCTCAAATGAAAATATTCCTTCTCGTGGGATCAACACGTACTTACCACTATGCTTAGATTTTATATCTTTTTAGTGAGTGAGTTCGGTTAATTTTAAAATTGTGACACGACTTTTAACGATGGGATTTGTGCGCATCAACGGTCCAGAGGAGACCGCTACCTCCTTCCAAAAATGAGAGTTGAAGAAGTGTGGGAAAATGGCATTTTTGGCATCCCAATCCACATGATTCGAAGCTACCTGGCATGGAAACCTAATTTAGGACTTCTGGGGATCTATCCTACTCCAAATGAGGACTCTAAGTTCGATCTAATCTCTTAAACCCTAGCCCACTCTATAAATAGAGCCCAGGTTCGACCTACGCAAACCCTCGTTTTGGCTCGCGTTGTTCAACGGAAAGACGTGGGTATTTCATGTTGGTCCTTTAGACTTTATTATTCCCTTTAGTATCTTCTAATCTTATGCAAAATTTTGTGCTAGAAGTTCCAGCATCCAAAGAGTTAGAAGCCCCGGAAGTCACTGGTTCTGTATAGACTGCATAGGAACGAGTGCGATTCTCCGAGGAAGATCAGAGGTTTAGGAACCCTAACCAAGGTATTTTTAGGTAGATCCTTTAGAACTTATTGTTCCCCTTTGTATCTTATACCTCTCCTCCAAATCTCGTGAATTTAGGGCGAGAGGTTAAGGAGATAGATGGACGGAAAGTTGCTGCTTTAGCGCAGGACGTGCAAGAACTAGGATCTCCTGCCAAGAACAAATTCGAAGTCTAGGGATCAAATCAGAGGTAGGTTATCTCATGATTGGCACAAACATCAAGTTAGGAGTAAAAGTCCTCTATTTTCTTCTATTTTCATACTTTCTACATGTTGTATTCCATATTTTCCCATGATTGCGCAACTAGGGTTTTATAGCATGCATATCCCTACCTTTAATAAGACAATATGGTAACTTTGGCTTAATCCATGCACACACATGCATTTTCATGATTTGCTTTGTTATGGCATGTCTTATATCCCTGCCCAATACGTTTATCAAGCTTAATTGCCCTAGATTAAGCCTGCACTTCAGTTTCTGGTTCTATCTGCAAGAGACAAGGAAACGGTCGATCAGAGACCGCCACTATGAATAGACGGTCCCATATAGACCGCCACCATCAAGAAATGGTCCTTTAGAGATCATCTTCTTCTTTCTGTGTTCTGCTTACTGTTAACCCTAAACAGAACGCAGAACGACCCTTATAAATATATGTTAAACCTAAGTTATTAGACTTTATTCCTAGTTTTGACTTCATATTCATGATATTGATTATATTGTGCATCTACTATGATAGGTTTCATGTCCTACATGTTTTATAAGCCTATATTAAACTTATGTTAATTTCATGCCAAAACCATATACTCTTGTAGCAAAGTGATATTTTATATGCTTTCTGAACTTATCCTATTGTTGATTTGATCATTATTTTTACACGATTCACTCCTATCTTAGTCTTTCTAAAGTACATGGCACATATTCCAGTACGATGCCATTAGTTACACTTTGCCCTCATAGGAACACTCTATTGGACTTGAGATCCTCTTCGTTGGATATTCCTTCCACTAGACTAGGTGATCTTATTTCAAGGCCTCCGTAAGACTCCGCGAGCCTGGGATTCCCACTAGGATGCCGAGCTGGTTGTACCCTCAAAGCCCATTGATCTAGAAAGCACTCAAGTTTACCAACGTTTTCTACACTCTAGACAGATAGCGGCCTTCTGGAGACCGCCACTTTTTGGTTGCGGCCCTTGCATGACCGCCTTCAGTCTGAGTACACTGAGTCGACCTGCTCCTTCTCTCTACGTCAACTCTGCCTTACTACGGTCTTGGCATGACCGCTACTTCTTGAAAATGGTCTTAACTAGAGCGCCATATTCAAGAAATGGTCCAGACATGACCGCTTTATATCAACTTGTTCCCAACCTGTGGTTTGACTCAAGGGTTGTGTTTACTTTATTCCTAGATGGTCTATGGCTTATCTAGAACCAAAAATCTTATTCAACAAGTTATTAAAAAATTATGGAAGACTAATGAATGTATCGTTATGTTGTCGGATTCCTTCAGTAGCATGACCTTGTCCTTAATTCATTCTTTGGATTTTCATGATCGCATTTGATACGTCCTTATCTTGAATTGCTTGTCTCGAACCTTATTGTTTGAATTGTTAATTGCTTGCCATACTTTATTGATATACTCGTGAAAGTAGCTTGATTTATAACGTGAAGATGTAGATTGGGCACTGATTGTGTCCAAGGGCTTGACACTAGCCCCCTCGGCTGATTTCTAGAAACATACACTAAACCATGTGGTATGATGAACACTGGCGTCGCATTACGTCGGGAGTACTTTTTTTATAAACGGATGAAAACCACGAGGCTCATTACAAACTATACTTGCTTGTTAAATGACTTTCTAGTCCATAGCCTTTATGGTTATGAAAAGTGCATTCTCGTTTCATTCTCGTTAATGAAAGGCCACATTATATTCTTGCTTAATCAATTTCTCATTCTACATGAATACTCATGTTCTCCAAAGTTCTATCTTGCTACTTGTGTTATTGCTTTGGTTCTATCGCATATTTCACCGTATTTCATTTATCTTACTTTCATAGAGCTAAAATATTAATTACTTAAATATTGCCTTCATGTTGATACAAAGATACCTACTGGGTAAGTGTGCTCATTCTCTACTTTCTCAATTCTTTTCAGAAAATTCTAGTGAGGATTTGGACTACTCAAGTGACGGGTCCGAGAGTGAATGAAAAGAGCGAAGCCTTAGCTTGTTATTTGTTATTAGTTATGTCATTATAATTTTGGTTTATTGAGTATAGTAATGTAAAGAGTCAAGAATCAACATTATGTACTTTTGATTATTATTCAATAAAAATAAATATTTTGTCCAAAATTATTGTGCATTCATTCTTATGTGTGGATGTATTAGCGCTCTGATTATATTGCTCGCTTGAGGCTTTATTTGCCGGCTGTTCACGTTCCCGAATATCTTCCGTTGTACAAAATCTCGGGGCGTGACAGTTAAAGTGATATCAGAGCCTAGGCATAAGTAAGTCAAAGGAAAATGTCATGTCATAGGCTAAGTCCAAGGTTTATGGACCCATACCTATGAATTACGAAAGAAATTTTCAAACCTATGTGAGTGTTGGGTAGAGCTAGCCCGAGATAAGATAGTTATTTAGACACTGATCTTTGCTTAAATCTTCGTAAATTTCATAGGAAATAACTAGTTGTTTATTTTCTTAGATACCATATTCTCGCCATGGCTCACAGTGTAAACTGGGATGAGATGCAACAAACCGTTGCGGGTCTTACTCAAGCCCTCCAAACTGTGGCCCAGGTTGGCACAAGGGCTGGCGCTGGTAATTCCTCTACGGTTCTCTAAATCTTCTAACCCCGACGAAGCTGAAAATTGGATCGATGAGATGAACCGGATATTTGAGGTTATGCAATGCACCGACCAAGAGAAGGTCTATCTCGCCACATTCCAACTAAACAAAGATGTACGTACTTTGTGGAAGGCCGCCTCGACACAACCTCAAAATGCTCAACTTACATGGGAGGAGTTTCTTGGACTTTTCCGAGAAAAATATTTCTCCGAACATGTTAAGGAGAGGAAGGTTGCAGAATTTGCCATTTTAAGATAAGGTATGATGTCCGTGGTGGAGTACAAACTTCAATTCTCTCGTCTGGGCCCTTATGCTCCTCATATGGTTAGTACCGATCTATTAAAGGCTAACCGATTCATGGATGGCCTAAGGCCCGACTTTATTCAACAACTTGGGCCTCAAAATATCTGCACATATACGGAGATGGTCCAACGGGCACATTTATATAAAAGGACCTTGGAGAAGGTAGATAAGTTCAGGGGGAAAAAAGAAAAGTCGAGCCAAAGACATGATAGGCGAGAGGAAAAAGAAGAAAGGTTTAGCATCACGGAGGATGGTGAACCCCATAACAGCAAGAAGAGGTCCCGCAATGGGAACGGTAATGGAAAGAGGAATGGCGATGGAAATGGTAATGGCAAGAGTAAAAGAGTCAAGGAAGAAGCGGAAGAGCAAGTCATGGCAGCTTGCTCATTTTGTGAGAAGTTCGGTCACTCGGCCGAAGAGTGCTGGAAGCGTCTCGACGCTTGTCTCAAATGCGGGAGCCGGGAGCACTGCGTACCCACGTGTCCCCTCATAAAGGAATAATCTTCAAGAAATGATAATGGGCGAAGGCGACAGGGCTGACTAAACGCCATCTTGGATGGGGAAGGTAAAACGATCGAAGGTATTATCTTGACCTATTTACACTCAGTATTGCCTTAATTATTAGTGAGGTTAATTAATTACAAGTAAAACACACTCTCCACAAAAACTCATGTGATGAATTTGGGGACCAAATTCTCCTTAAGTGGGGGAGGGTGTAACACCCCACATTTTTTTAGGAATTTTTAGGAATTAAATAAAATTTCTAAGCATTTAATTAAGCTTAATAGGCCATTGAATGAATTTTGGGTTAAATAAATTAATATCAAAGGCCCTAAATCAACCAAATAAATAAGCTCACTTAAGTTAGGCCCATAGACCAATTTCCAAGGCTATTAGGCCCAAGCCCACACCTAAAAACATCATTAGGATAATTTCCTAATTTAATAAGATAAATAGGAATAATTATAAGAGGGAATTTGAATCTAAATCAAATTATGGCACCCTGGATAGTAGCGGTCTATCGCAAGACCGCTACTTGATGGAGACGGTCCAAAGGAGACCGCTACCTCCTTCCGAAAATGAGAGTTGAAGAAGTGTGAAAAAAAGGGATTTTTAGCATCCCAATCCACATGATTCGAAGCTACCTGACATGAAAACCTAATTTAGGACTCCTGGGGATCAATCCTACTCCAAATTAGGACTCTAAGTTTGATCTAATCTCTTAAACCCTAACCCACTCTATAAATAGAGCCCAGGTTCGACCTGCGCGAACCCTCGTTTTGGCTCACGTTGTTCGACGGTAAGACATGGATATTTCATATTGGTCCTTTAGACTTTATTATTCCCTTTAGTATCTTCTAATCTTATGCAAAATTTCATGCTAGAAGGTCCAGCATCCAAAGAGTTAGAAGCCCCGAAAGTCACTGGTTGTATAGACTACACAGGAACAAGTGTGATTCTCCGAGGAAGATCAGAGGTTTAGGAACCGTAACCAAGGTATTTTCAGGTAGATCCTTTAAGGCTTATTATTCCCCTTTGTATCTTATACCTCTCTCCGAATCTCATGAATTTAGGGTGAGAGGGTAAGCAGATAGAAGAACGGGAAGTTGCTGCTTTAGCGCAGGATGTGCAGGAACTAGGATCTCCTTCCAGCAACAAATTCAAAGTCTAGGGATCAAATCAGAGGTAGATTATCTCATGATTGGCACAAACATCAAGTCAGGAGTAAAAGCCCTCTGTTTTCTTCTGATTTCGTGCTTTCTACACGTTGTATTCCATGTTTTCCCATGATTGCACAACTAGGGTTTTATAGCATGCATATCCCAATCTTTAATAAGAAAATATGCTAACTTTGGCTTAATCCATGCACACCCATGCATTTCCATGATTTAACTTTGTTATGGCATATCTTATATCCCTGCCCAGCACGTTCATCATGCTTAATTGCCCTAGATTAAGTCTGCACTTCAGTTTCTAGTTCTGTCTGCAATAGACAAGGAAAAGGTCCATCATAGACCGCCACTATGAATAGACGCTCCCATATAGACCGCCACCATCAAGAAACGGTCCTTTATAGACCATCTTCTTCTTTCTGTGTTCTGCTTGCTGTTAACCCTAAACAGAACGTAGAACGGCCCTTATAAATATATGTTAAACTTAAGTTATTAGGCTTTATTCCAAGTTTTGACTTCATATTTATGATATTGGTTATATGGTGCATCTACCATGATAGGTTTCATGTCCTACATGTTTTATCAGCCTATTTTAAACTTATGTTAATTTTATGCCAAAACCATATACTCTTGTATTAAAGTCATATTTTATATGCTTTATGAACTTATCCTATTGTTGATTTGATTGCTATTTTTACACGATTCACTCTTATCTCAGTCTTTTTTAAGTACATGACATGTATTCCGGTATGATGTCATTAGTTACACTTTACACTCACAGGAACACTCTCTTGGACTTGAGATCCTCTCCGTTGGATATTCCTTCCACCGGACTAGGTGATCTTGTTTTAAGGCCTCCATAAGACTTCGCGAGCCTAGGCTTCTCAATAGGACGCCGAGCTAGTTGTACCCTCAAAGCCCATTAGTCTAGAAAGCACTCAAGTTTACTGACGTTTTCTGCACTCCGGGTAGATAGCGGCCTTCTGGAGATCGCCACTTTCAGGTTACGACCCTTGCATGACCACCTTCTGTCTGAGTACATTGAGTCGACCTACTCCTTCTCTCTACGTCGACTCTGCCTTACTGCGGTCTTGGCATGACCGCTACTTCCTAAAAATGGTCTTAACTAGACCGCCATATTCAAGAAATGGTCCAGACATGACCGCTTCATATCAACTTGTTCTGAACTTGTGGTTTGACCCAAGGGTTGTGTTTACTCTATTCTTGATGGTCTATGACTTATCTAGAACCCAAAATCTTATTCAAAAAGTTATTAACAAATTATGGAAGACTAATGAATGTACAGTTATGCTATCTGATTCCTTCCGTAGCATGACCTTGTCCTTAATTCGTTCTTTGGATTTTCATGATCGCATTTGATACGTCCTTACGTTGAATTACTTGTCTTGAACCTTATTGTTTGACTTGTTAATTGTTGGCCATACTTTATTGATATACTGGTGGAAGTAGCTTGATTTAAAACGCGAAGATGCAGGTCGGGCACTGATTGTGTCCAAGGGCTCGACACTAGCCCTCTCGGTTGATTGCTGGAAACATATTATAAACCATGGGGTATGATGAACACTAACGTCGCATTACGCCGAGAGTACTTTTTTTATAAACGGGTGAAAACCACGAGGCTCATTACAAACTATACTTGCTTGTTAAGTGACTTTCTAGTGCATAGCCTTTATGGTTATGAAAAGTGCATTCTCGTTACATTCTCATTAATGAAAGGCCACATTATATTCTTGCTTAATCAAGTTCTCGTTCTACATGAATACTCATATTCTCCAAAGTTCTATCTTGCTACTTGTGTTATTGCTTTGGTTCTATCGCATGTTTCACCATATTTCATTTATCTTACTTTCATAGAGCTAAAATGTTAATTATTTAAATATTGCCTTCATGTTGATACAAAGATACCTACTGGACAAGTGTGCTCATTCCCTACTTTCTCAATTCTTTTCAGGAAATTCTAGCGAGGATTCGGACTACTCAAGTGACGGATCTGAGAGTGAATGAAGAAAGATCGAAGCCTTAACTTGTTATTTGTTATTAGTTATGTCATTGTAATTTTGGTTTATTAAGTCTAGTGATGTAAAGAGTCAAGAATCAACATTATGTACTTTTGATTATTATTCAATAAAAACAAAGGTTTTGTCCAAATTATTATGCATTCATTCTTATGTATGGATGTATTAGCGCTATGATTATATTGCTGGCTTGAGGCTTTATTTGTCGGCTGTTCACGTTCCTGAATATCTTCCGTTATACAAAATCTCAGGGCGTGACACCGGGTATCCAATTTGGATTTTGTCAGCTCTCCCAGATCACTCTCACCACCTAAGTCAAGTTAGGATAATCAACACACCGATCAAACAAGTATTTTAGATTTTGGACCCCTCAACCTTAGCTCTTTTGTCACGCCCCGAGATTTCAGCGGAAACAAGTCGGGAGCATGAGCAGCTTACAAAGTAAGCCTCTAGCTTGCAAGATAATTATAGCGCCACATTCATTCATACAAGAAGCATAAATAATGTACGCAACATCATAAGACCAGAAACCTTCACCTTTATTGAATAATGATCACAGTTTACAACTGAACATTGACTCGTTTGACAATAAGACTCAAGAAAATAGAAAATTACATAGACATGATCAACTTCACTACCTATTGCAGCGAATGATCCGGAATTAACCTAACAGACTCAAGTTGACAGACTATCTAGGGTTCTTCTCGATCTTCATTCGCTCTCAAAACCACCACTGGAATGATCCGACTCCGATCCACTAGAGCTTCCTGAAATGTTGGAGAAAGTAGGAAGTGAGCGCACTCGCCCAGTAGGTATCTTTGTGTCATCATGTCAGCAAAGTTTATATTTTTAATGTTTTAGCTCTAGAAGGTGTAATAATGAAAGAAAGTGCGATAAATCATGCGGTAAAAAGCAATAGTAACAAGTAGCAAGACTAGATGTAAAGTGTGATATTCAAGAATGTACGAGCATGATCTAACAAGAATGTAGATTAGCCTTTCAATCAAGAATGTACTATCAATCACGAGAATGTACTATTTCATAACCTTAAGAAGGCTATGCACGAGAATGTACTGTCATGTAGCAAGCATGTAACGATAATGTACTTTTCAAGCAAGCATATAAAATTTCATGAATTGCCTCGTGGAATTGTCTAGTTTATAAAGAAAATACTCTCAGCGCAATGCGACGCCAGTAATCATTATACCCCATGATTTTCAGTATATTTCTGATCCTCTACCGTGGGGGCTACACTCGAGCCCTTGGACACCCTCCTTGCCCGCACTTGCATCTTCAAGTTATAAATCTATTTATTTCCACGAGAATATCAATAAGTTCGGCCAAGAATGTTAAATTCAATAATGCCTTTGGGGCGATAGTAAGCAAGGCAAGAACGTACTAGATTCTTTGAAAGAGGTCAAGAATGAATTAAAGGGACGTTGTGCTACAGAAGGATTTCGGCAGCATAATGGAATCTTTCTTGATTTCATAGTGTATTAATGACTTGGTAGGTACTATTTCGGGTTTTAGAGAGCCAGAAGGTCATCTGAGACTACAAATAGAACATAATCAACCCTTCGGTCAGACCTTCAGGTTGGACAAGTTTTGATAGATCGCAGTCGTAAGGAGACCATTTTCTGGAAAATGCGATTGACTAGGAACCGCCATCTTGAGGACGCAGTTCTGGCCTAGCCACTATCTACTGAGAAAAATTCCAAAAATTTGATACAAGTATAGGATGTCTAGGAAAAGTATCAGAGGGTACTGGAAAATCACAGAATCATGAAGTGCTTATCTAGCTTTTGGGTTTTTAGGATACAACCGACTCAGCGTCCTAGTGGGAATCCTAGGCTCGCAAAGACTTACGGAGACCTTGAAACAAGAATACCTAGTTTGGCAGAAGGAATATCTAATAAAGAGGCGTTCAAGTTCAAGAGAGTGTTCCTATCAAGTGCAAGTGACTAATAGCGATCGTACCAGAGTACGGGCTATGTACAAGTAACGATGAAGGAAGGAAAGCGAGAGTGAATGTGTCAAAACATAGATCGATGTGTAAGAAGTTCCATCAAAAGAATAATGGCCCCTTTAGTACAAAATTATAGGGTTTTATTAGCATATGATAAAAATAATCTTTTAAAACATGATATGGCATAAAACATAAACCTTTTAAAACATGAAATAGCATAAAACATAAACATCACAAAATATAGTGTAGATACTACTGTACATAATAGGAAATCATGAAGCTGATTTGGTTACTGTTTGGCATGAACAGTAGACAGATCATGGTTCCATCGCAGCCGCCATCTGAAGGTCGCAGTTGTCAGGCGATCGCTACTCAAGTCGTGGCTCCTGTTAGACCGTGATTCTTCTATTGTCAGACAGAGGCAAATCCGGCCTTGCAGGGCCCTTTTTATGGCAAATTAAAATGCAACTGGTAGGAAACTAAAAGGGGGAATCATGCTAGCACATAAATAACACATGAAAGGGCATGTAACAAGCAAAGTTATTATCTTTTACATTAATGTTGCAAGAACAGCATGAACTAGAAAAACCTAATGCGCGATCATGGAAAAACTTAAAATAGAACGTGAATGAAGCACGAAAATGAGAAGGAAGAGAGGGCTTTTATCCCTAACATCAAGCTTAAGCTGAGGATGTGACAACCTACCTCTTGGGTAGAACCAAAACTCTGAATTGATCGCCAGAAGGGAGCCCTTGTTCCTACACGTCCTACGTGGAACCAGCTTCTTCCGCGCGGTCTATCTGCTTGGTTGATCATCCTCCACATTTAAGAGACTCAAATGAAGTCCGATTCACTCTTGTCTAGAATTGCTCACTCATCACCTTGATTGGCATCAGAAAACTCATCCAAAAATAATTTCTACACTTGACTCTGAATATCTCCACATATTTCTGCATGAAATGCTGCCCAACCCATGGATTGACCCAAGGGTTGGCTATACTCCTGTGCTTTTGATTTCTGACTACTCTTCTAAAGATGGTCTCATACTCCCTTCCTTCTTTTTGTTGATGTCAAAGGGGGAGAGTGTTTGTTGAGTCATTAAGGGGGGGATTGTAAGATGCTGTTTTAAGGGGGAGAGAGTTGAGTTTGTTGTTGTGTCGCAAAAGGGGCTATGTTAATGCTTGTGATGTTTTGTGTTAATACTTGTGATGCTTGTGATGCTTTCTTCTTTACACTGTTCATAATGACTCATAATTGCCATCATCAAAAGGGGGGAGAATGTTGTGTCCATGTGATTTTGATGATGACAAATATGAGTTATCATGGTTTAATGATGACAAATATGAGTTATCATGAATTTTATGAGTTTTTGATGAGTTTCACGCGCTTTTGATCTTAGAGTCGTATACGTCTTTAATCCTTGAGGTTCATGTGTTTTGATCTTTGAGTTGCATATGTGTTTAAATTTCATATGTTTTTGATGCTAAAAAATGTTTTTGATAATGTTAACACATGAATTTCCATGAGCTATATGAAGACAGGTTCAAAGTTGAACAAAGAAATGGGCAGATGTGTGAAAATCAAAAGGCAGATTTCAAAGCAAGCTATCGCTAACAATGGGTCAGCTAAGGGTGTCAAACAGACCTGTATCGGTGAAAAATAGAGCCGTATCGGTGAAAAATAGACCCGTATCGGTGACAAATGGCTCAAGAGGCTGAAGGGAGCTCACCGCTTTGAAAAGAATTGAAGGAGAGTCGACTCCTTGGGGAATTGGAGTCGACTCCAGCTAGTTGGAAATACACTACAAACCTTCGCAGAAATATGTCAGTTTAAGGGTGACAAATGGCTACCTATGGGTGACAAATAGGCAGCAAGACTGACAAATAGCCATCTAAGGGTGAAAAATAGGTTGCAACGTTGGAAATGTTAAAAGCAATGGAGTTGCGTCGACGCAATAGGTCCGTGGCGTCGATGCAGGCTTGTTGTAGCTCGCAAGGTGAGAAATGGAGCAATGGCGATGGAAAAAGGGTGACAAATAGCTCTTTAGGGTGAAAAATAGCCGATAAGAGTGACAAATAGTCTCCTACCGGTGACAAATGACTTATAGTAGTGAAACATAAAGAATGATCAAGTTGTTCGAAGGATTTAACTATGTAGGGGTTTTCAAACCTCATCATTTCGATTTTGGAGGATTGTTATGCATTGAACGACACTGATTAACCTATTTCAAGATCAAAAGACAAGATTAATCTCCAGTTGTAATGGTCCACATAATGATGGGTTTGAAAAGAAGCGGCAGCATCTTTTATATGAAGTGTAGTCCATCTTAATCAGCAGTTCATGTCTTCAATCATGGCAGCAGCAGCTCATCAAGGTTCAGCATAGTTTAAATGGAATCTGTGGTTGTCCATCAAGCAGAATCAAGCAGCTCTTGCTAGCATGAACAAGCTAGCAGCACATTCAATAAAATGGTAGTGCGCAATATGCAGCAAGAAGATAATGGACTTCCATAGCCCAAGCCAGCAATCCAGTAGAACTCATTCCAGTAGGAGCAACACTTATTCGATCAAGCCTCTTCTATGAATTTTCATGAACTCGTTCCAGCACCAAGAAGACAAGAGTGAAAAGGAGCTAAGCAGAAGCTTTCATGCTGTTGGAGTCGACGTAGTCATGGGATGATGTCGACGCAGCCAAAGGCCCTTCATCAAGCAGTGCTTCAACGGAGAGTAAAATGGATCTTAAGGCAGTCAAACAGATGCATAACATTGACGAACAGTTCAACAGAGGTGAAAAATGGTTTACAAGGGTGTAGATTGGATAACAACAAAGACTGGTTGTTCACTAGGAGACAAATGGAGGTTCAAGGGTGTAAAACACCCAATACGGGTGACAAATAGGTAAGAACGCCAACAAGGGCGATGGCTCTCAAAGAAGATGAAGCAAGCTGAAGGCGATGACACTTCGAGAATAAGGGTGAAAAATATATGCCTAAGGGAGACAAATAGGCAATAAGGGTGTAAAATTTGTTGGTAAGGTAGACAAATGGCCGAGCACGTGAGACACTCAAGCGTGTCACTTGATTATTCTCTCCAATGATTGGCACATGATCCCAGGTTGGTTGGCACGTTCCCAGATGCTTCCAGAAAGAGGATATTCCACCCTGCCAGTTGTCCAATGGTTTATTTTGTTATGGATCAGATTTTTCTAACAAAACCATTCTTTCTGCTCTACGTGTACATGTGCTCCATTCATCAGCATCAAGAAAGAGTGTGAAAGTGCAGGAGCAACAAAGATGAAAAAGAAGGAGAACGGGGAAGAAGAGAGCAGAGCTGCGAAGTAGGCTGCATCAGTGAGTGAGAGGAAGAAGAAGAAGATCCTAAGTGAGAAGAAGGAAAAGAGAGAGATCGGTGAGGTCTAAAGGGTGGTGAAAGAAGAAGAAGGAGAGAGAGAGAAGGAGAACAACGCGAGAGTGAGAAGAAGAAGAAGGAGAGAGAGCAGTTGAGCTTAAAAGGGAGTTCGAGAGAAGAGAAGAGAAGGAGATCTGCAGAGCTACGTAGACTACAGTCAAAGTGCTTCCATAGGAAGCTACATTCCTTTGTTTCTCGATTGAGTCTTTCATTGTACTGTTCTATTCAGCTTTTGTTTTGTTTTCTTTTCATCTTTTATTTAGTTCTTTGTCTTGGTGTGCTTGATGCACACAAGGTGGTTGCGCACGGTTCACTACTGTGCGTGGTTTATTCTGGGAAACCAGAACATGGAGGATTGGTTCCTCCGGCTCCTTCCGAGTCTTCATAAGAAGAGAGGATTTGTTCCTGTGGGGTGTGAGCAGCAGGGGCTGTTCACGGTTCCTTCTGTGTAGCAAAAGAAGAGAGAATTTGTTTCTCTAGTCACTACATGTAGCAGTGGGTCCGATCCTATGGGCTGCAAGATCAGGTGTGAGGGAATTTGTTTCCCTCAGTCCAAGCTGTTAGGCAACGTCTGTGGTGGAGGTGTCTCCACGTTCTGGCGTAGCTAGGGAAGCCTCACTTGGTTCGAGTGAGGGGTGGACGTAGGTCTGTGGGTAGTAGACCGAACCACCTAAAAAATCTCTGTCCAGTGTGATTTTCTTGTGAGTTTGTTTCTTATTCTCTACCCCTTTCACAGGATGGTTGCCTAATGTGCATGCTGTTGAGTTTGTTATGATCCTATCTTCCGCATTAGATTTACACCATTTTATAACAACATGTTAAGTAGTCAATATATGATCTGTGTAATCTGCCATTATTGTTTTTATTGGTCTAGAATTTTTAAATCAGGCATATATTGTAACTGGATCTATTCACCCCCCCTCTGGATCCTAGCAGCGCACCTAACAATTGGTATCAGAGCGGGTCTCTGATAGATCGGATTTAGCAATCTATAGAGAAGGTCTTGCTGTTCTTTGTGCGCCATCATTATTTTAATTGTCCAAGTTTTCAATGGCTCATCCACCGTTGTTTGATGATTCTGATCTCTCTACATGGTTAGGCAGTATGTGCATATTTGTAAATGTAGTTAATCCCAACCTATGAACATCATTTCCAAAGGTCCACACAAACTGCCCAAAGATATGTCCAGATGGACAGACAGTCATCGGATAAAGAACAATGAAAATCTCAGAGCTCTAAATATTTTGAAAAATGCTATTGATCATAACATCTTTCCATTTGTTTCTTCCTTCAGGTATGCCCAGAAAATCTGGGACAAACTATTTGCTATCTACAAGAAGGAAGAACAACACAAGTGCTTCATGGGTGACAACATTCAAGGCCACGAAGAAAGTGATGATGAAGAGGTAAGCAATCCCTTCAAAAAAATTTCTATTGAGGATTGGGAAGAAGCTTATGGTGAATTGCTTGAGAAGTATGAACAATCAAGAAAAAAGAATAAATACTTGAAAAAGAAGTTAAATAATTCAGCTCACATTAATTTTGACAATGAAGGCTTGAAAGTCTTGAAATCTGAAAATGAAGATCTTAGAAATAAAATTGAAAAAGTTGAAAAGAAACTTAAAAATCTTGAGGAGGAAAATAATTTAATCTTTGAAAAAGTTGAAGCTGTTGAGGTAGTAAATGCAAAACTTCAGAAAAATCTTGAAGAATCTGAAATTCAAAACAGGAAACTAAGAAGAGAAGCTGAAAATGCATGTTCTGATAATTCTGTGTGCATTGAGTGGTCATTTTTGAAAGAATTAAATGAAATTCACCAGTCAGATATCGAATGGCAAAAAGACTTAATTGCCTCCTTGAGAGAAGAAAATAGAAATCTACTAGAAAAGAAACTAGAATTGGAACAAAGAGAGGAAGAACTGATTGAAAAATTGAATTCAATGGCCATTAATGAAAAACAAGCTGAAGAAATTGAGAAATTGAAACAAGAAAATGAAATTGAATATGGCCATATCTGAAAGACTTCTTGTGTTGGAAAAAGGGAAATCCGTTTGCTTCGATGAATCTAAAAATCTGAACCATTTGCAAAAGGAAAATGATGATCTCAAATCTGTTAATGAAGCTATGAAAATTAGAGTTGCTGAGTGTGAAGAAGAGATGGCCAATTATGAACTTAGTGTATTAGCCCTTCAACAAGAAATTAATAATCTTAATAACTCTCTGTCAAAATTTGTTGAGGGAAAGGATAATTTTGACAAGCTTCTTGGAACTAAAGTCAATTTTCAAAGAGAGGGGTTGGACTATAACCCAGTGAATAAGAAAAAGTTTGAGAATAAACTTTATACTTCATTTGTGTGTAGCTCTGGGCCTGCCATCACTTCTAACTCATCAACCTTCAAATTCACTGCCAAGAAGGACCCAAAACAAGCTAAAAATCAAAAAAATATGAAACAAAGTGAAAAATAGAAAAAGGTCAATGATATGCAGAAAATGTTCAAAAAGAATCCTACTACCACAGTGCATGTCGTACATGAGCCTACCACAAACAAACATGCACATAAAAAGAAAATTTCATGTCACTATTGTGGTAGAATAGGTCACATGATGCATGATTGTAATATCATGAAAGTTGATGATTCAAATGCATGAAAGAAATTGAATGGATTCAAAAATGCCAAGATAAATTCAAACAAAAAGGGTTCATTTCAAAATCCACATGTGCATGCTAGAAAAGCTCATGTTCAAAATCATGTTGTACAGAAAAAGATAATTCGATTCGATGTTTTTACTATGGTAGATCTGGTCATGTGATGCATAATTGTGTTGTTTTGAAAAATGATGAATTTTAAATTCATATAAAATCCACGGGCTTAAGAAGGCCAAAATTATTTTCTAACAAGAGGCCTTACTATCATAACTGTAAAAGAGCCAGCCACACAGTCCAGAACTGTTGGCATTTGAGACAAAATTTCAAGTCCCATGATAGAAATGGCAGAATTACTGCTCACCCCCTGAAATTTCATGCATATCCTGTGAAGAAGAACATGAATGCTTTTATTCATTGTCATTATTGTGAAAAATCAGGACACACAATGAATGATTGTTCTGTTATGAGGCTTGATGATGTGAATGATTTGAAATCATGGACAGCACCAGTCAGAGGTGTAACTAACTTTTCAGGACCCAAGAGAACTTGGGTACCTTTGAACAGGAAATGAGACTTTATCTTTGCAGGTGTGCCTTGGAGTAAGGAAATAAAAGGGGGTTTGATAAATAAACAAGGCACCCTGGTTTGGTAAAACCCCATTCACTACATTCACTATTTTTACTTGTTGGTTTGTTTTAAATTTTTTTTTAAAAGCTGCACATAATGTCTTTTGGTTGATGAGAATTCATGCCTATACTGTTTGATTGCTTGTACTGTGAAATCTTGAAGTTGGTGGCATGAAAAGCCCAATGGTGTATCAAATGGTGTTGGGAGAAGGGCATATTCTATTTGTCTGGAAACCCACACTATGTGTGAGGTGGTCTTCGGACCTAAATGCTCTGCCAGGTACTAATAGCTATTTGTGAAGCTAGCTTTGAATCATGATCTAAATATTTGCTTATATTCACCTGTAGTGTCATGCATTGTCATATGCATAAAATTGGAATACATCTCCCATGCTGAACAATTGCATCTATTTCAAATCTGTTACATGAAAATTCAACAAATGATTGTGTTTGCTTATACACATCACTCTTTATATCACATGATGAAGCTTGCTGAATTTGTTGTGTGAAGTCTCAACACAGACTCATGTTTGCATATGTATATCATTCCATGATTTCATGCTAAAATTTGATGAATCTGCTTCAAAAATGAAATTGCATCATGAGTTATCTTAAGCAATCCTACATGTAAGATCCTGAAAATTCCTTTGAGTCTAGCTAACTCACTCCCTACATGTTCTTCATGTCAGAATTGGTACTTCAGAGCATTTAGTCAGGGGGAGCCAACACTAGCATAGTATCATTTGAATGCATGTCATTAATGTATGAAAAACATAAAAAAATTCTTGCATCCATTTAGAGTAAAATTAAGTTGAGAAGTATTTCGGGAAAAGCTCAAGTCGACTTGAGAACTGCCAAAGTCGACTTCCCTGCAATATTATGAAATCACTGTCTTCTGTTTTTGAGTTCAAGCCGACCTAAGTAATTTCATAAGTCGACTTCCTTTGTTTGTCTTGGAAATTCAAGAAAACCTTGACTCTATGATCTTTCTCATCATTTCTAAATTCTTGTTTCCCTTAGTCTGAAAGTGGATCAAGCTGCAACTCAGTTGTTTTTGTTTTTTGCCCCTTCTAAAGCTTCAATTTAGAAAGCTATTTGAAAACCCAAAAATCTGATTTCAATCCCCGCATTCTCTGAGGGGGAGCCTCTCTAAGTTCTTTATCTTACACTCTCTCATGAGAAGTTCCTCTTCTAATTGGTATCAGACACGTAAAATCTGTCACCCATATCATTTTTGCAATTTTTGAAACCAGTCCGCATGAGCATTCTTGAAAAAATGTCTTCCTTGTTGAACTTTACTGAAAATTCATTGAACCTCAATTGATATCAGAATGATTCCAATCTGTTCTTCCAGTTCATTGATTTGAGAAAATCACATTAAGGAATCTTCTTTTATAAGACCTTATGATAACCCATGGATAAAACTGATGGTTTGAGCTTAATGAATTCAAGAGTTTAAAAATTAAATTTCATGAAAAATGTTGTATTCAGAATTTAATAGGCCTCAACCAATTCTCACATGTTGTGTCCTGTGCTATCTCCTAAAATTTTAAATTTTAAGGTTAAGGCAACCTTGGTTAAGAAACTTAGATTAAGTATTATTCTTAAACATAAAAGAATCTGAAAAATCTCTCAAAGGGCAACACATGATAAAATTGTGAATCAATACTCAGGCAGAGCAATAGCCAAAGGTTTACTGATAAACTAGGCCCTTCATCAAAGAAATGAAGTGGATTTAGTCATGAAGTGCCTCTGCTATCTCTGTTCAAAATGAAGCAGGATAGTCAGTCTCACTAAGTTACTAGGGGTGCTGACGTCTAAACAACATGCATCCTTATGTCAAAAGGTATGGACTTTACTTGAATGCTCTTAAAATTTTGAGCCAAAAAGAAAAAATTGAAAATATGATCAAAAGGTCAGAAAAAGTGCTATAATCCTGAGGTAAAAAATAGAAATGATAAATATGTTTAATCTCAATACTTGTCTTTAGTTACTCCTAAGGGAGTCATTGATTTTAAATGAGTAGGGCAAAATGAGGTTGAACAAGAGTTTAACATGTAGCCTTGGTTTATTTCTATTAAGTCTGAGTTCAAATGCTTCAAAGAGTTTAATTGATAAACTCTAAATTCATTATTCTTCAACCAAGTAGAACAATAAGGGCTACATCATAAGAGTTCATGTAATAGAAGAGTCTGAAAATTCAAAACTTGATTAATGAAAGATGTTTTAGATTGTAATTTTCTTCTGATAAAATGTTTTGCTTAAGCTCCATGTCTATTGAACTTCATTGATTGACTCCTTTGTTTGATGCTATTCATAATTTGAATTTGACTACTTGTCTGCCATTGATACTGCAATGTTTGGAAATCTCATCACTTGATGGGCATTCCTTCTTCTCAAATTGGTATCTGCACCTACTGCTTTTGATGCGATGCCATTCAATTTTCAACACTCATTGTTTGTAATGTCTACCAACTGCTCACCCATTACACATACTCACCCACTATTATGATGTCCATGCCTTCTCTCAAGAGACTCAAATGAAGTTTGATTCACTCTTGTCTAGAATTGCTCACGCATCACCTTGATTGGCATCAGAAAACTCGTCCAAAAATAATTTCTACACTTGACTCTGAATATCTCCACATATTTCAGCATGAAATGTTGCCCAACCCATGGATTGACCCAAGGGTTGGCTATACTCCTATGGTTTTGATTTCTGACTACTCTTCTAAAGATGGTCTCATACTCCCTTCCTTCTTTTTGCTGATGTCAAAGGGAGAGAGTGTTTGTTGAGTCATTAAGGGGAGATTGTAAGATGATGTGTTAAGGGGGAGAGAGTTGAGTTTGTTGTTGTGTCCCAAAAGGGGTTGTGTTAATACTTGTGATGTTTTGTGTTAATACTTGTGATGCATGTGATGCTTTCTTGTTTACACTACTCATAACTTGTTTACACTGTTCATAATGACTCATAATTGCCATCATCAAAAAGGGGGAGAATGTTGTCCCTGTGATTTTGATGATGAAAAATATGAGTTATCATGGTTTGATGATGACAAATATGAGTCATCAAGAGTTTTATGAGTTTTTGATGAGTTTCATGCGCTTTTGATCTTAGAGTCTTATACGTCTTTAATCCTTGAGGTTCATGTGTTTTGATCTTTGAGTTGAATATGTGTTTGAATTTCATATCTTTTTGATGCTGACAAATGTTTTTGATAATGTTAACACATGAATTTCCATGAGCTCTGTGAAGACAGGTTCAAAGTTGAACAAAGAAATGGGCAGATGTGTGAAAATCAAATGGAAAACTTTAAAGCAAGCTATCGCTGATAATGGGTCAGCTAAGGGTGTCAAACAGACCCGTATCGGTGAAAAATAGAGTTGTATCGGTGAAAAATAGACCCGTATCGGTGACAAATGGCTCAAGTGGCTGAAGGGAGCGCACCGATTTGAAAGGAATTGAAGGAGAGTCGACTCCTTCGTGAACTGGAGTCGACTCCACCCAGCTGGAAATACACTGCAAACCTTTGCTGAAATATGTCAGTTTAAGGGTGACAAATGGCTAGCTATGGGTGACAAATAGGCAGCAAGGCTGACAAATAGCCATCTAAGGGTGAAAAATAGGTTGCAACCCTGGAAATGTAAAAATCAATGGAGTTGCGTCGACGCAATAGGTCCGTGGCGTCGACGCAGGCTTGTTGTAGCTCGCAAGGTGAGAAATGAAGCAATGGCGATAGAAAATAGCCAATAAGAGTGACAAATATCCTCCTAACGGTGACAAATGGCTTATAGTAGTGAAACATGAAGAATGATCAAGTTGTTCGAAGGATTTAACTATGTAGGGGTTTCCAAACCACATCATCTCGATTCTGGAAGATTGTTATGCATGGACGACACTGATTAACCTCCTTCAAGATCAAAAGACAATATTAATCTCCAGTTCTAATGGTCCTCCTAATCATGGGTTTGACAAGAAGCGGCAACGTCTTTTATATGAAGTGCAGTCAATCTGAATCAGCAGTTCACGTCTTCAATCATGGCAGCAGCAGCTCATCAAGGTTCAACATAGTATAAATGGAATCTGTGGTTGTCCATCAAGCATAATCAAGCATGACGGGATCGTCACGGGATCGACAAGCGGCAACGGTTGATCGTCAAAGCTGCACCGGCAACTATCAAACTATATTTGCTATTTTAAGAGTTTTGTGTTAATGGGCCATGTTAGTGGGCCTAGATGTGTGTTTTCTTTTGTAGAAGAAATAGAATATCCACATCATGTGATAGTCTTTATTAAGTGTCTTTTAGTCTTCCCACTAGAGATATAATGAGTCTTAGGTGTTAGGTGTTAGTTGAGGTTTAATGAGTGTCTTTTGATTTTCTTTGTGGAGTCTATAAATGTGTTATGTAACCTCTCTTTAGAAAATAATGAAGTGATTAGAATTTTTGGAAATCAACTGTCGGAAGGTGTGAAGCCAAGCTTGCGATCTCATCTCTGAGAAAGAGATGGGAGAGACGTGGGTGAGAAGCCCACACTATCTTGGTCGTGAGAAGTGGCCCCAACCTTTCCTTTCCCCTCTTTCTTCTTCTCCTCTCACTCCCTCTCCTAGCCTCTCCCCAGGCAGCCCTCCCTCTCCCGCCTGCGTCTCTCTCTCTTCCCCATCTTCTCCCTCCTAGGGGTGCGACGCCCCTCTCTTTCCTTCTCCCCCTCGGTTGGGTGTGATGCCCGGATCTTCCCTCTCCCCCCCCTACGGTTCTTCCCCCTTTACACACACTTGCGACTCCTCCCACCTCGCAACTTCTTCCCCCTCTCTCTTGCCATTGCCAAACTCTGCACCACCTCTCCTTGCTAACTTCCCTCCCCATCTTCATGTCACAACCACACCACCTGTTCCCCTTTCATCTGTGAGCACACACAAACACACACTTCGCACTCACAGCGTCTCCCTCTCCCATTGCTCGTCTCTCCTAATCTCTCTCTTCCACACATGCAACAAACCCATTCCGGCAGCCCTGTTTGAAATAGGGGCACCTTAACCCCTTGTGTCACATCAAATGGTATCAAAGCTTAGGGAATCGTGATGTTTCATCAAACTGGGATCCTGAGCTACGAGGTTCGAGGTCGAACCTCCTCCAAGCGGAGGGGTTTGATGGGATCGTCACGGGATCGACAAGCGGCAACGGTCGATCATCAAAGCTGCACCGGCAACTATCAAACTATATTTGCTATTTTAAGAGTTTTGTGTTAATGGGCCATGTTAGTGGGCCTAGATGTGTGTTTTCTTTTGTAGAAGAAATAGAACATCCACATCATATGATAGTCTTTATTAAGTGTCTTTTAGTCTTCCCACTAGAGATAAAATGAGTCTTAGGTGTTAGGTGTTAGTTGAAGTTTAATGAGTGTCTTTTGATTTTCTTTGTGGAGTCTATAAATGTGTTATGTAACCTCTCTTTAGAAAACAATGAAGTGATTAGAATTTTTGGAAATCATCTTTCGGAAGGTGTGAAGCCAAGCTTGCGATCTCATCTCTGAGAAAGAGATGGGAGAGATGTGGGTGAGAAGCCCACACTATCTTGGTCGTGAGTGTGAATCATGGAAAATAATCCACTTTTAAGAAAAATAAAATAATATATATATAAGCATATGCATAAGAAGAATAATGAAAAAGGGAGTAAAAGAGCACGTGGTGCTACCAAGGAGAGTGATCGCCAGAGGGGTTACCTCAATAAGAAGAAAAGATGATCGCGAATACCTGGTGATAATAGGATGCGGGATGGATGTGGTTCCTTCCTCCACCTTCTATCGGCCGGCCGACGAATGGGGTTTTTCTCTTTGATTACCTTTGAACAAAGAACAAACAAATAAAAGAAAAGGAGATCAGCCAAACGTGAGTGTAGTATCAATCCAAAGATGAAAGATGATGATGAAAGAAGAGCATAAAATATGCACCTTTCGTTTGTTTTTAAAACTCCTAGAGATTAGGGAGAGGAGAGATGCAAAAAAACTAATGCAAGGAAAAGGCTATATGATGATAAGATGAGACGACAAGCAACAACGAAGAGAAGAAAAAGTCCCCTGCTGTTCCTGTAAACAGTAAAGGGAAAACACTTTGCTTCGGATGGAGCAGCAGGAGGAAGCAGAAGAGAAATCAATCTCTCAATCTCGATTACTAGCACTCGTAAACCTCTGTGACAACCACAGCTCTGCTTCTCTAACCTCGCGCGAGATCAACCAGGGGACTCTTTTATAGGGTAGAAAACACAGATAAACACAGATTTGGGAAGATAAGAATAGGCAGTGGTCGTTAACGGCAAGGACTCTAGTTCCCAGATCGATCAAGGTGACCAAGAAAGGCAGGGAACTCTTCAGGAAAGCGAGTTTAAGCAGGACACGAAAGGGTGAGACACGACCTACCAAAGGGCATCAATTAAGAATTGACGACCTACTCCAGGGCGTTAATTCAAAACACGACCAGGATCAAGGCGTCACTTCCTGGATTAAATTTTGGTAATAAAAGCCTTCTTTATTTGAAAATTGTGAAAAGACGCCTGAAGCAAAGGCGTTAAACAAAAACACGCCCTAGGGAAGGACGTTAATCATTGATTTCAATCAGGGTGGGACTCGTAAAACACCAGGAATTGACGCCCGTACCTGTGGTCGTCCTTTTCAAGAACACGCCCCAGATTAGGTCGCTATTTAAAACACGCCCCTCTTCAAGTCGTGAATACCAAAAACCCAAGAATAAATAGAAAAACTTTATATTATAGAAATATTGAAGTTCACTTGGGGGCGTTAACATAGTGACATGAGATTTGATCAACAAAGCATCAATTTTGGCGTGTCTACAGCTGCCCCGCCTTGGCGTCTGCTTTGCAAGGGAGTGAGACGGAATGAAGGTGAAGTAACGAAGTGGAATGAAGTGGAGCGAACTGATAAGTAGATGCCAAGGTGTGATGTGACACGCCTCAGACACTAAGCAGTGGAAATCTTTCCAAGATTCAAAGTGAACAAACTCTAGGTGATTCCAAGAAGCATCGATTTGCTGGATAAAGGAGACTAAACTAAGTAAATAAAATGTGCACGTGGGCACGACAGGGAGACACCATTGGAGAGCGGTTACCAGCCAATGTGGACGTGCTACAACCAAGGTGGATTTGCAGAAAAATAAAGGGAATCGAGATGAAGATCCAGCAAAGGAACAGTTTCAAGGAACTAGCCTGAGCGGCTTCAGAGAGAATAAAGTACTCAATTTGGAGTGGAATATCTCATGTCAACTCAATCAAGAGCGAGTGACCTTCATTATTGCCATAATATGAAGATTTTCAGCACGAAGCTCAAAGTCCTACATGATGCATGCTGGGCTAAAAGAAAAAGATAAAACAAACTAAAATAGAAAATAATCAAGGATAATATTGTTAAGCCATCTAGATTTGGTCAAGAGTCCAGATCTCTGAGCTGACACTAAGCGAAGCCCGTTTGTCCGCGCATCAACCCAGAAAGTGGAACCATCGTCCCAGACCTTTAATGACTCAACGGCCTATCCGTGTGATCAAGACTCTCCTGGAATTATCACTTTTTTGATGAAGGGGAACTCAAATTCCAGGTTCATCAGAACCACAAGGTCCTTGATATGCTATAATAGCGTAGATACCATATAGTAACAATGCTTACAGGAAAGAAATACAAGAAATAGAATGATGTTACTTCCACGAGTGACCCATGCCCCTCGAACCTGTAATCTTCTGCACTTGAAAAACTCATTAGTTCTCTCAAAGCAAAGCAAAATATGATCATAAGTGCCTAACCAAAAATAACTCCAATTAAAAGATAGCACTTAAGTTCATCAAAGCATATGGAGAATCAAATATGCAAGTTAACAAAATAACGACTGCGTGCATGGCGTCAAATTCATAAGAGACGACTGACATCAAGGCGTCTAAAGATAAAACACGCCCTTCATCAAGGCGTTGATTGAGGTGAAAGTTCAAGAAGAAGACGACCCTCCTGGAGACGCGAAATAAAACACGACCTCGGTCACGTCGTCAATTCAACAATTGACGCCCCAAGAGAGGACGTTAATTAACAACGCGCTTCCGTCTCCGATTCGAAAGCTAAGCCCAATCCTAACTGTAATCAACCTGCAACTCCGAACGGGCATTAAACTCTCCAAACTTCTATAAAAAGGAAGAAACTTCCTTATAATCAAAGCACATTCGTCGAATTCCTGCTTCTTCTGCTTCCTCTGTCTGTTCACAGGTGCTGCGACCGCTCAAGTTCTTCCTGCATACTGAAGATGGAGAGAGCTATTAAGAGATCCAAGAGTTCCACTCTCAGACTAACCGAAATCAATGGGCATATAAGCAGTCGGATTGCCATGAACCAGGTAAAGTGGAATTGTTTCCTTCTGTTCTTTCTTTCATATCTTCATAGTCCTTCTGTTCTGTATTCTCATCCTTTCTCTGTTCCTTTCTTTTACCTACAGGATTATCCAAATGTTCCAGGAGCCAGGAGATTCACAAAGATTAAGTGGCTGCCTCTTCTTCTCTCCAAGTTCTCTTCAGACATGAGGGTCTACTTAGCAAGATGGCACCTCTTAAGCCTAGTCACCCATGCCAAACACTATGACCAAGTTCACCTTGATTGGGCTGCCATAGGAGCTCTAATTGAAATATGGCACCCTTCCACTCATACCTTCCTATTCTCAACTTTTGAGGCCTCAATCTTGTTAGAAGAACTAGAGATGCTCTTAGGCTTAAAGAGAATGAAGCTAGGAGATGAGGAAAAAAGGCCATCATGCCAAGACAAATCTCCTCCCATGAATTGCTATCAAACTTGATTCCTAGCCCAAACCTAGTGAACCAAATCAAAGCCACCAAAGGAATCAACCTTCTAAAGCTCGCTTCTTGGGTGTACAAGAGATCCGATCAAGCTAAAGAAGACGAAGAGATAGAGCGGGTGGCAAAAGCTTTCGTGGTGTGCTTGGCAGGAGCAATCCTATTTCCATCCACGGAAGACTTCTTGGAAGAAACCCAATTAAGCGCAATAGCGAGCCTATGGGAAGGAGAGAGAGCGGGACCGGCGATTCTAGCCTATCTCTATAGCGGGCTTACCTCTGCGGCAATGGGAAGACCCATCTATGGATGCATGCTAGCATTCTCAAGTTGGGTAGATCTCCACTTCAAGTTCGATCCATGTGAGGAGGCCCAACAACCTTCTAGAATCTTCTCAAAAAGCCCACTCTCTTACATGACCGGCTCATTAGGAATAAGCAATAGGGTGATGAACCGGATACCTCAAATCAAAAAGAGAGTGGAATGGAGAGGACATCTCAAGGTAATGCCAAAGAACCTTTTTACTTGTGTCCCGGGAATACTCAAGACTCAAGAACTCCGCGCACGATTCTCTCCCGGCACGGACCTTCGACTCATAGGCGCTTCAGAATTCGTTCTGTATAACTCACATCGGTGCCTTCCTCAACTTGGGCTTCCACGGCAAATGCTTGAAGATCCATCTCATCTCCCTCCTATCAAGACACGGGATCTCGGCAGCAACGAAGATGGAGAAGAGTGCACAACTATCCAAGCTCTGTGGAAAATCAACAAGACTCATCATCCTGTGGAGAACTTAGAAGAAGACAGAGATCAGTGGAAGTCTTATGTCATAGCTTTAAGAAGTTTGAGGCCCAAAGTGGCTCATTGAATGCAATGTAATCTTTTCCATCAATAAACAATAATGATATTCTGATTGAGCCAATAACACAGTGTTTCTGATCAATTCTTCCAATAGCCTGCGATTCTGCTGCAAATAACGACTCAACCAATGTCGTTAATTCCATAACTGACGCCTCAGCCAACGTCGCCTTCAATAATCCATCTCTCATAATTGACGCCTTCACATATGGGCGTTAACTGAATGACGTCTTAAGACAAGGCGTTAATTCGATTTAAATTCCCAAAAGATATTCGTTGAAATTCCAAAAGTAACGCCTTCAGCAAAGCCACGTTTTATATAAATAACGCCTCAAGAATAGTCGTTACTCAGAAACAGTAATCATCACTCCCATCGCATCAATCAATCCCCATTGAATGCGTCTGACGACGGTTATCATTCCCCATGCAAACAAAAATAACGCCTTAAGCAATGTCGTCAATTATCAAGAAACGCCCTGGTTTCAGTCGTTAATTCCATAAGACACGGCCTTCCTTAAGTCGTTAATTCTTTTTGACCGTTCGACTTAACTTTCCCTCCTTTCTTCTTCTTCCTTCATCCTCTTTCCCTCTTTCTCTCTTCTCTCCCACTGCAAACCTAACTGAAACCTACCCCCATCCTTCTCATTCTCTCTTCTCTACACCCTAGCCCTAACCATGGCCGGCGGACTTAAACGGCAGAGGGTGGCCGCACCGGAGGTCGTGGATCTGGAGGGCGAACATGCCCACGAGGATGCCCCCCCCCCCCCCCCCCGTGGCGGCCGAGGAAGATCCGACAGCCGTCTGACGGTGACAGCCGGCGACGAAGCTGGAGGACGAGGCGAAGAAGATGATGATGGCGAAGACGAAGAGGGAAACGGAGAAGGAGAAGACGGCGGTGAGGAAGAAGGTGGTGACGGTGATCACGAAGACGGTGATGAGCCACCGGCCATGGCAGCGGCCGCTCCTCGCCCCGGCCAACTCCGGCGGCCTCGTCAGCCACGCCCTCCACGGGAAGAACCCAAACGCCACAAGGTAGGCCCCCAACCCAATTTCCATTTTTTTTCAAATTTATTTTCATTTTTCGGTATTTTCCATAGCCCTCGGGTTTAGAAAGCTCGAAACTCAGAAAAGAGACGCCCTCATGGGTGTCGTGAGTTAAAGAAAAGACGCCCATACCTGGGTCGTCAATTCATTTTCTTTATTTTGAAACAAATTAATTTCATGAGAACACGCCCTGTAGCATGTCGTCCATTTGAATTATCATTTTTTATATCAATCATGCTGTTAATTCCGTGCATTTGTTCAATTATATATTTTTCCCATGATTTATATCGCATGCTGTTTTTATTTTATTTTCACAACCCTGGAAAACAACGCCCCCCATCGGGGCGTCAATTCAACAGATAACGACCATAGGGATGGTCGTCCATTTAAACAATTCCAGAATATATTACTAAAACCCAAAACTCATTTAAGAAAAACGTCCCATTCAGAGGCGTTACTTAATGAAATGACGACCCTGGGACGGGCGTCAATTGAAAAACCTTTTAGGAATTTAGAAATTAACCTCAAAACCACGCCTCCCACCGGGGCGTCTCTTAGATAAACAACGACCTAGGATATGGTCGTTAATTACATCAAACATTTAAAGTGAATAATTGATTAATTAAGCCAAAATTCTTTCTTTATGCATGCAGGGGTTGATGAGGACACGGATCTCCTGGGTCATGGTCCGGGCAGCATATTACGGCCTCCCCGAGTTCCAGAGAGCCAGGGTAGATGCCATGGGGTTCGGGCCTTCCTTAGCATAGAGCCAGTCAGACCTGACCTACCAATTATCCAGGTTCTGAGGGAGAGATGGGATAGGATTAGCCGGGCATTCCTGATGCCTTGGGGGCATATGGTTCCTACCCTAGAGGATGTGGCTAGGATCACGGGACTTAGGGTAGACGGGGAGGCAGTGAGCGGGATTACCTTACCAGACTATACCGAGCTTGCCTAGAGACTGCTAGGGCTAGAGATGGTCTACGAGACACCTAGCGAGTGTAGGACTATCTTCCGCACCGACCTGACTACAGTGATGGGCTTAGGGGATGCTAGGCATAGGTCAGGGGAGTCCTTAGAGCAGTTCTCACAGAGATTGATCGATGGGGCTAGGGCAGTCTATTGCCAGGACCCAGCCGACAGGGAGAGAGCAGACCGAGACTTGAGGAGGTTCCTACTGCTGCTGCTTGGGAGGCTATTGCTCGGCACGAAGGGCGACGTCATCAACTGTCGATTCCTAGGGATCCTCGAGGATTTAGAGGGAGTCGGCAGATACGCCTGGGGAGCGGCGCTGCTGGCGCACTTACTAGCCGACCTATCCACGGGTACAGGACGAGAGACGACTGTCAGTGGCTTCTCACCTTTTCTTCAGGTATGCACTTATATATTTTTCCTTTTTTTCTTTTTTTCTTTTTCTTCTTTTTTATGCATGTGAATGCCTCACTAATGCAATGCATGGATGCAGGTTTGGAGCCATCTGTACATGCCCATGGGGCGCGCCGACCCCGGCCAGGAGGTGAGGGTGCTTTCCCTCTAGCACGGCGCTGGCTGCCGGTGGTGTTTGGAGCCCCACTCGGCTACGAGTTGTGGGTACTGCGTAGAGAGTTCCGAGACTTCCCACCCTCGCTGGTATGAATGATGCAGTTTTTTTATGTTTATTTGAATTTATTATGATTATGATGAGATGACATGCATGTTCATGGATGCAGGTGCGATGGAGGCCTTACGAGGGGATGACCGACGAGGGCGAGCCATGGGTCGTAGCAGGGCGACCTTGCTTTGAGCATGAGCTTTGGGTTCACTGCTTGAGCGAGATCGAGCCGTTACGGCTTAGACTGGTGATGAGGACACTGGGCCTACACCAGGAGTGGATAGAGGTAGGGGAGCCGCGAGGAATCAGAAAGAAGACACGCGGTCACACGAAGGTGATCGACTGGAGAGTGCGGTTCGAGGACCAGTACGCCGACTGGCGGCGAGGCGGGACCCGAGTCACTTCCCAGGCGACCAACAGCTCCGAGTACCTCCGGCGCTACTGGGAGGTTTACGCCGGCCGACCCCAGATGAGGGTCTTAGGGGTATGTATGAATGCAATTATTTCTAAATTAAATGTAAATGCTTATGTATCTATCATGACTAATATGTAATGGATGCAGGATGCACGGGACATAGCGGCGATGGATGCCTAGGCCCACCTACACAGCCTGGAGGACCAGCTAGCTGCCACACGGGCCGACCTTGAGACCCTGGTGAGTGTTTAAATTATTTCTATATGCAAATGAATTTTTGTTGAATTATTGATGATTAGCCACTGACGATCTAATAAATGCAGCGTGCCCAGCAGGGAGCAGTAGGGAGAGATACAGGGGAAGCCTCCAGCTCGAGGGGACCCAGTGCAGAGGTGACTGCACTAGCGGAGCAGCTGGCAGGGGTAGTCACACGGGCCGAGGCTGCAGAGCGTGACCTCGCCTCACAGGTAAATTCCAGAACTCAAACCTCATTCAATTATTGATTATATAGTGCATTGTGCACTGATGAAATTCATTTCTTTTCAAACTGAGGAGCTTCGAGCCGCCCTCACTTGCGTCTGCGAGGGACAGCAGGCGATGACTGCCCAGGTGAGTGATTTACTTTATGTATTGCTTATTTCATGAATTATTATACAAGGGAACTGATGATTTGTTTACCTGTTTGCAGACCAGACAGTTACAGGCGGCACGTACCCAGGCTGCCCTAGCTGGGACATAGTTGGTGATCCGCGAGCAGCGGATTACAGAGCTGGAGCGGTCCCTGAGGCGACGGGAGGAGCTGCCTCAGGACGTGGCAGAGCTGCGGGTTGCCCTTGAGCTGGAGCGACGAGAGCGTGCTCGAGAGCGAGAGGAGCAGCAGACGGACTGTGCCCGGTAGCAGAAGCAGGTGGCGGCACGTGAGCGTAAGCTGGCGGACCTGAGGACACAGCTGGCCCTTTCTCAGGAGCGGCTACGAGTGTCTGAGGAGCGTCTCCAGCGAGGGCGTGAGCGAGCGCGTGCTGCGGGGTACTCCATCACCAGCTCCACCTTTGTGGCGGGTTCTTCTCTTCGAGAGAGGAGCGAGGTAGGGGGCCAGGTTCGAGTTCCATCTTCTTCACGGGGGCCCATGCCCCCTCCACCAGCGCCTCCTCGGGACGGCGAGGACGAGGTAGAGAGTAGGAGAAAGGAGGGTGGAGGCGAGAGCTGAGGGACTTACTTGTACTCCTCCACCCTCACACCTGTACTCAGATATTCATGATGTATATATATATGAGATTGAGATTTTTTGTTACCTGAGCACTTGTGTAGTTGTGTACTTGTGGTTGTGTACTTTGCTTCTTTGCCACGTTCTTTGCTTTACTTTACTTTGCCTTGTACCTGCAGCTGTGGTTCACACTTGAATAAACAGGTTAATTCATCTATTCGACTTGGCCCCTTGCTCAATAAGCAAGGGGTGCCTTTACTTTTGACCTGGATAGCGGGTCAAGGGGCCAAGCCTTTAATCGAATAAGGCAAATGAAATAACCAATAAAGGGAGATGCAACACGCAAGCACACGTATGCAAACAATAATCAAGATGCCCTATGTAATAATGCAAGCACACACATGAAGAATAAACCCCATTTCCTCTTTTCTTTTCTTTTCCTTTTATATATTTTTTCTTTTATTTTTTAAAAGACGCGCCTTAGATTAGGTCGTTATTCAAACAAAAGACGCCCTAGGTGACGGCATGAATTTGAAAAACGTTTTGAATTTTTTTGAAAAGATGGCCCACACAAGGGCGTTATTTAAAAAAAGACGACCTTCTCCACAGGCGTAAATTTCATAAAAGGCGCCTTATTCAAAGGTGTTAATTTTCCTGCTTTTAGCTTCAGCATTAGGTTGACCAAGCTACTAGGGCACTGGGTCCTACATGGTCATCATTGAGGATTCATTGACCTTTCTTGATTAATCAAAAAGGAGTCGACGTGCCAATGGTTAAACTTATACGCAAGATCTCGCCCGGTGCAATCTCCTAGGTCGGTCTCGACCATTCTGCTGGTTTATGACTTACCACAAAGAAAGAGATGGAAGAAAATATAAGGAAGCCCACAAGGGATTCTGAAAAGCTCAAGGTAAAACTACCTCCCCACCCTATGCCTGTTGGGGTTCGGTCTTTGGCATAGGGAAATTTTATTGCCTTTTGCCTCTTTTACATTGCATGCATATGCCCAAGGTTTTCCTTGCGGGGACTTTGCCCTCTTGACATGCTTTTCTTTTCATGATTTGACTTTCACTTTGGAACTGATTTGCATTGATGAAAATAAACCTAATTGTACTTGGGCTTCAGTGGCATTTTGTTCCCTTTTGGGCCCTGACTTCCACCTACTAGGGCGGCGGATAAGCTTGGCGGGTCTACCCCGAGACCTTCCTTCCTCCCTTATGGGCCGAAGAGGAAAAGAATGGGTATTGTCTTCACCTTTAGTCAGGTTTTGACTTTCCATCGAATTTTACACCGCTTGAGTTCAAGGGTAAGCGTGTAGTGTGTGTGGGTGTCGACCCCATTTTGAATTAACAAGACTGATGAATGAATACCGAATTTTAACCTTTCAGACCTTGCGTCCTTGCAACGATGGCAACCATCTTGAAAAAATTCATTCTTTTTTGGAGAATTTCTTATTATTTTTTTTGGATTTTGGAAATTTTCTATTTTTGTTTTGGAGAGATTTTGAAAATTTTTATTTTGTTTTGTTGGATTTTGAAAATTTCTATTTTTTTTTTTTTGGATTTTGAATTAGGGATAGTATTTCTTAAGGTACAGACCATTCCAAGGATGAGTTAGCTCTTGTCCTTCAGCATTAATCAGTTTATAAGCATTGCCAGGATAAACATCTTTTATGACGAATGGTCCTTCCCAGTTTGGTTGGAGTTTTGAACGGGGCCCACCAGGTTTTACGAAGATTCTCTTGATTACCATCTCACCGACTTTGAACTTTCTCTCAATTACTTTCTTTTGATAAAAACGTGACAGCCTGTTTTGATAAACGCGCGCATGCTCAGCGGCGACCAGACGCTTCTCATCTAGGAGTTCCAACTGGACAAGGAGTGAATCACGACGCTCATCAATAGAGAGTTCCTTGTCCAATTGTACTCGTAGAGATGGAATGAGAATCTCATAAGGGACTACCGCCTCCATTCCAAAAGTAAGGGCGAAAGGGGTTTGCCCAGTAGGGGTACGAATGGAAGTGCGATAGGCCCAGAGAGCTTCAACTAGCTTGTCTGGCCAATCCAAAAATTTATTAGCCTCACACATCTTTTTAACGATTTTAATCAAAGTTTTATTAGTGGCCTCTGCCTGGCCATTGCCCTGCGGATAATAGGGAGAAGAATGATGCAATGCAATGTCATACCTGTTGCAGAGATCCTTGAGCTCTTGAGAGATGAATTGAGGTCCATTGTTGGTGATGATGGTATTCGGGATGCCGAACCTTGCGATGATGTTCTTCATTATGAACTTGCAGACAGTTGATGCTTTGATCTCCACGAATGCTTCCGCTTCCGCCCACTTGGTGAAGTATTCCGTTGCCGTCAGGATGAACGACTTTTGTTTGGTCAGGAGGTTCGAATCACCAAGAGGTCCAATGATATCAAAAGCCCACATGGAGAAAGG
Organism: Amorphophallus konjac; assembly: GCA_022559845.1. Classification (NCBI taxonomy): domain Eukaryota; kingdom Viridiplantae; phylum Streptophyta; class Magnoliopsida; order Alismatales; family Araceae; genus Amorphophallus; species Amorphophallus konjac. The sequence goes on from CM040121.1 coordinate 161,375,779, forward strand.
CCGTGGGGAGGACATAGGATGGAGTGAAGAAGCAGGAGAATGAATTTTGTCGACGTGCAGTTGGCACTTAACACACCTTCGAACATAGATGGAGCAATCCTCTTCTAGAGTTGGCCAATAGAAACCTAGCCTAAGGATCTTCTTAGCTAGCATCTGGCTATTCACATGACCACCACACACTCCTGAATGCGCCTCTTCTACGACCTTCCAGGATTCATCATCGTCGAGGCATCTTAATAAAACACCCGTGAGCCCTCTTCTATAGAGCACACCTCCAACCAAAACATACCGTTGAGACACTCTTCTGATTGTTTTCCTTTCTTCCACAGTGGCTTCTTCAGGATAGGACTGATCATTGCAATATATGGCAATCTCAAAATACCAAGGTTTCTCCTCATCAGCCAATTCTTCTTCCCAATCCAATAGCATGACCTCTTTGCCTTTAAGAGCTTCACTCCGCCTGACCTTCTCGAGCACCTTATCCCTAATATCGAGGAATGCACGATCCTTAATAGCTGGAGTGTCACGCTGATGAATGAGAGGAACATGAAAATCATGCTCAGGAGGGAAGACTAGAGCAGAGGCCAAAGAAGCAAGAGCGTCGGCTAGGATGTTCTGGCTTCGAGGAACATGAACGAAGATCAACTTGGTGAAGAGTTTGGCATAAGCCGAAGCAAACTCCTGGTAGGGCTTGAGCTTAGGATTGATAGTGCGGCACTTGATAAGCACCTGGCGCAGAATGAGCTGACTATCACCAACAATTTGTAATTGGGTAACGCCATATCTATGAGCGGTTTGAAGGCCGGCCAAAAGAGCCTCATACTCAACTATGTTGTTTGTGACAGGGAAAGTAAGCTGAGCAGCAAATGGGATGGTGACCCCTTCTGGTGTTAAAAGAACCATGCCGATCCCTCTTCCTTGGGAATTTAGAGCTCCATCAAAATGTAATGTCCACATAGGATCGTGGGGTTGATTGATGGACATTAGTTCTTTATCTGGAAACTCCGAATTGACAGGATCAAATCGAGGGAGAGGGTGGTGAGCAAGATGTTCGGCGATGGTATAACCTTTGATAGCTTTCTGTTGAATGTAAGTGATGTCGAACTGTGAAAGGAAGCTTTGCCAGCGTGCCAATCGATCAGTGAGAACAGATTTTTCAAGAAGGAACTTAATCAGATTCATGCGAGCAATGAGGTGAACCTCGTGAGCTAAGAAATAATGTTTTAATTTCTGAACTACCCAGACTAAAGCAGCGCAAGTCTTCTCCATGGCTGAGTACCTCTGCTCACAAGGGTTGAGAAGTTTAGACAAATAGTATGCTGCCCTCTCCTTACCTTCTTCATCCACTTGAGCTAAGACAGCACCTACGGAGTCATCCAGGACAGAAACATAGAGGATAAGTGGTTTGCCCGGAATTGGCGGCCTCAGGACAGGCGGATTGGCCAGATAATCCTTCAATCCGTCAAAATCTGCCTGACACTTGTCATCCCAATTAAACTTGACTCCAGGCTTAGTAAGCTCGTAAAACGGCCTGCATCTTTGTGAATGTTGGGAGACGAAGCGGCGAATAAATTGCAACCTCCCGATTAATCCTCGAACTTCCTTCAAATTCTTGGGAGGAGACATGTCTCTGATGGCCTTCGCCTTATTGGGATCAACTTCAATTCCCCTTTTGCTAACAATAAATCCAAGCAACTTCCCTGATGAAATGCCAAATACACACTTCTTGGGGTTCATTTTCAATTGATATTCTCGTGATCTTTGCAAGACCTTAGCTAGAACCCTAGGATGCTCAATCCTTGTCCTTGATTTTACTACCAGGTCATCCACATACACCTCAATATAAATATGGATCATATCATGAAAAATTGCCATCATTGCCCTCTGATAGGTGGCTCCAGCATTCTTGAGTCCAAAAGGCATGACCACATAGCAGTATGTACCCCATGGCGTAGTGAATGATATTTTCTCTTGGTCTTCTTTAGCTAGGCGAATCTGATTATAACCTGAAAAGCCATCCATAAAGGAGAGAGTCTCAAATCCTGCCGTATTATCAATCAAAACATCAATATGAGGGAGGGGGAAGTCATCTTTAGGACACGCACGGTTGAGGTCCCGGAAGTCTATACAAATCTGAACCTTTCCATCTTTCTTCATGACCGGGACGATGTTAGCCACCCAGTTAGGATAGAGGATAACTCTAACAAATCTAGCCTTATGAAGCTTATTGACCTCTTCTTTCATCTTTAAAGCCATGTTAGGGTGGAAACGTCTCAACCGTTGTTTGACCGGGACAGACCCTGGCTTAAGTGTAAGCCGATGTTCAACGAGCGCAGGGTCTAATCCAGGCATATCCTCATAACTCCACGCAAACGTGTCCTTTTATTCTTGAAGCACCAAAATAAGCGCCTCCTCTTCGGAGGGCGGTAAATTCTTGCTGATGAGGACAATCCTAGGGTCTTTTTCCGTACCCAAATTTATTTCTTTGGTAGGCTCTTCTACTGAGGCTGATGGTTCATCAAATCTTCTCATACCACTGACAAAAGCATCAGTCTCGTCCTCATATTCTTCATAGCTTTCATCCCCCTCTTCAATATGGTCTTCATCATTCATAATCTCAAAGACACCAAAACTTTCATAAGAAACATTAGTATCCTCATATTCCCACTCTGGCAGGATAATCGGATTCTCCACGAATTCGGGAAAAGCTAAACAAGCCTGGCACCTTCTGGCTAATTCCAACACAAATCTACGCGGAATCTGCCTACCCTTGGATTTCTTATGAAAATCTACCCCATGAATTTTATTAGAGGAAGAGGAACAACTAGCTTGATTGAAGGAAGGAGGTGAAAAAGTGGATACAGGAGGTGATACAGAAGGAGACCCCTCACCAGAGGGGGAGAAAAGATTTATCAATGAATCATGGAAGAGTGGCCCCTGGGTCGGGACACACTCGGAAAAGAGATAAGAAGTCTCCTCAACGGAGATGGAGGATTGAAGAGTTGGAATTTTGGCATTTTTTTTTCATTTTTATCTTTATCTTCATTTTTATTTTCCTTTTCTAGAAGAAAGCAATGTGAAGGGAGAATAGTAGGAGGAGTGGAGATTGAAAGTTTGGAGAAAGATTGAATCAGAGATGACCCGCGCGGGGGTGTGATGGAGAGTTTGGAGAATTGCTCGAGGAGCAAGGGAGGAATCGGGAGAGAAATCTGCAGTGAATCTGGAGAAACGCTGATCATAATTGGCGACGGTCTCGGCACGCGAGAGAACAATTGAGAATGTAGAGAAGCTAGAAGAGACGGATGCACAGAAGTAAGGGAAAAGAGGCCAGCCCACAGCCTGTCTATTGTAAAACCTTCTTCATATGGAACATCTGGCTCTCCAGTGTCAGTGTAGTCACTCAGCAACTGCCTCTTATCTGTAATCACAACCAGCTTTTCAATCAATTCATGTATTAGTGGCGGCCATTCCGGATCAGTCGGCATAAAGAGACGGCTCAAGGCAATAGTAATATCATACATATCGAACCATCTGTACCAATCACACTCTGGATCATCCATCTTCCTTCTTTTATCAGGCCTTAAAGATTCCAGGGCTTTGTATGTGGCCAATGGAGCAATATGACGAGCAAACTATCTAGCATGAACATCTTGACAGTCTAGAATGGAGGTGATTATTGTAGTCTGCTCATGTTCTGAATGCCACCCGTGACAAAATGTGTCTTCAATGTCCAAGTAAGCGGCTGGCGATCTGTCTTCAAAGTGGATGTCATAACTGCCCATGGTTCATCTTCATTTTTGCCCGGCCCTTTGTAGCCCAGGCCGCCTCGTGTAATCAATTTCTGAGGCTTAATAGGCCTAGTCCTGCCTTGACAACTGGCACCTAGTCCTTTGCCGTTTTGATACCCCATTTTCATTAGAATTTTCCAGCCAGGGGTGTTTATCATGCTTTTCTTCTTCCTCCCCTTGGAAGGCAAGGGTGTCATAGCAACTGTCGTGACAGTCTCGGGTGACATTGGCCGTGGGTGAGGGAGGTCTAGCATTGATAGCAACGGCTTGTTGGCAGGCCAAATAGAAGGAACTGATGAAGCCAAGTGTATATCTTCCTCTGACAGAATCGGCATACTGGTAACTTTGATGATGCGGCCCTTGTGTGGAAACTTAAGGCACTGATGATTTGTTGAGGGCACTGCGTCGAGCTGTTGAATATAGGGGCGGCCCAGAATGCCATTAAATGTTGGATCCATATCCAAAATATGAAAATCGACCGTGATTGTGGCTGGACCCAAACTGACTTTTAATGTGATCATGCCTAGAGGAGGCTTCTTGGTATTGTCATATGCTGTGACCGTTATGGTAGATGGCCGAATCAGGTTTTCAGGAATGCCGCACATCTTCAAAGTGCTTGGCGGCAATACATTGATAGATGCCCCAGTGTCCACCAGACATTGTTTCACCGCCACCTTATTAATATCAACCGTGATGCACAGAGCATATTTCCTTGTTGAGAGTGGTGCCAGTTCATGCTCATGAAAAGTAATCGCCGGCTGACTGCTAGCGGGCGTTAATACTGTGGTTATCTGCTCGACAGGGATGTCCTCATTGACCATAACTTTCTGCAGATATTCTTTCAGGGCCATCTGATGAGTTGTTGACCTTTTGATCAGTTCTAAAATGGAAATTCTTGCTGGAGTTCGGTCAAGATGCTTTAACAAATCATCTGAGTGCCGGGTACGGACTCTTGCTCCTGTTCTCATTAGGCCCCTACACGGGCTCTTGCTCTCTTTGGGGAAAGATGCGCTGGAACATCCATCCACTGCGGAGCGGTGCCATGTTTTGTCGCGCCTCTGTCGGGGCAAGTAAAGGAGGAGGGTTGGAAGAAGAGGAGGGTGTATTGGCGTTAAGAAGTGGTGGAGGGGTGTTTGAAGAAGGAGACCCCGTAGGGGGTGTTGGTGAAGAGTTCAATGAAGAAGCCCCCGTAGGAGGCGTAGGAGTAAGGAGGGGTGCCCGAGTGTGGGGAGAGTTAATAGGTGGAATGAGGAGAGATCTGGGTATAAAAGATGGGGGAGCTGATGGTGGGGGGATCTTTGCCGGTGAAGGAGTAGTGGTGGTGGATGTTGGTGATGGGCGGATAAGGAGTGGTCTAGACGGCGAAGGTGAAGGGTTGGTGATGGATGGCGGAGTTTGCTGCGTGGTAGGCTGCAGAGGCGGTAAGCGGGTAAGGAGAGATCGAGTTGGCAAGGATGGAGAATTTGTGGGAGCAGGTGGATTAACGGGGCGTAGAAGAGCCCGGCTCAATTGGGGAGTAGAAGAAGAAGGAAGCGTGCGCAAAAGACGCGGAGGTTGATTTGGATTATGATTAAATGTCCCGACAGAGGCGTTTTCTTCATGCCATCCCTGTCCTCTCTCCACCTCATGGAGAGACGTGACAGGGTTCACGTGCTGATTTGGCGGGTGCTCTGGCAATGGATTGTGGACAATCCCCATATCCTGCTGAGGTGCTGGAGCTTGCTGTTGCGGCTATGGAGCTGGTTGCTGTGGCTGCTGAGCCTGTTGTTGCCGAGGAGGCTTTCTTTCTTTCATAGCGGCGATAAACTGTTTTATCTCATCCCAATTAATGCCACCCTGGTCATTTAAATCATAAATGTAATCCTTGAAGTGGAAGCAACGATCAATGTTATGACCAGGGGAGCGGTGAAAGACACAGTAGCGGGACGTGTCAACATTAGCGGGCCACGCTGCCCTTTCCTTTGGTAGCATGAGCAAGTTAGCGGCCATTAAGGCATTGAAAATATCTGGGAGACTTTCTGGCAGTGGAGGATAGTGGGCCCTTTTGGGGCCTAGTGGTCTCCTTTGCTGTTGTTGTTGTGGTCCATAGTTAGTGGGTGGCGGTACTTGGTGGTATTGTGGCAGAGCTGGAGGGTCAGCGCGGGGCGCTTGATTTTGTGGCGGAGCAAAGGAAGGTTGAGGTGCGAATTGGTGTTGTGGTGGCGAGTTGGAGAGAGTGCTCTGCTGTGGAGGTGGCGGGGGTCGTGGGTTAGATTGGCGAAAAGGTGTGGGGTTACCGACTGCGCCAACCTGCTCATTGATGACGGTGCCCTCAGTCGTGGGCCCGCTATTGTTGACATTTGTATTTTTTTTGAACAACTTTGGCTTTGGTTCAAACATGCCCATGATGGGTGAATCCTTCATTTGGGTTTGAATATAACGAGCTCTTTCATAGAGCTCCTCCATGGTTGTGAATATGTTCATGGCTAATATGTGCCGGAACTGAGGGGTTGCATTGGATATAATCATCTTAACCTGTTCCGGTTCAGACAACGTATCTTTCAACTTTTCGGCCATTGATCGCCACCTATCAGCAAATATTATGAAGTCCTCCTCGGGCTTCATTTTCTCTGCAACCAAATCTGTAACTGAAAGGGAGGGTCCAACCCGATCCCTATACTTCTACAAGAATTTTCTTTGAACCACATCAAAATTGCTGGCATCTGCGGGTTCCAAGGAATAAAACCACTCGAGGGCTGGCCCCTCTAAAGATCTTCTAAACAAATAAGCCAAAGAGGCTTTATTATCTTGCCAAAAGGAGGTCTCGTACATGAAATCCTTTAAATGAATAAAAGGATTGCCAGTTCCATTGTATCGCCGAAAATTCGGCATCTCAGAAGGCGGCAGATGGAAAACTGGCAGTGTAGGGAGAGAGATCTCCGAGGCATTCTTGACTGCAGTAACTTTCTTAAGTTGCTCTTCCATGCTGGCCAACTTTTGGAGCAGTAGAACATTGGTATCGGACTCGACCGGGGCTGAATTTTGAATGAAAGAATTCGGTATAGGCGTCCATAGAATTCGGGGAGGTTGGAGAAACTGAGGCCTAACCGATGAGTAGCTTGCCTATTGGGCCGGCATGGCCGCACCAGGCGTTGGTGGACAAGAGGGGGGTTTGTGCAAGACCGCCTGGTCATTGGTGAGGTGATGGCCACTCTCGGCCGGAGGGGGATTGGAGGATGAAGAGGGAATGGATTTCCCTTTCAAAGCGGCCTGAACTGCCTGCCGCTGGGAGTCATCTAATTGAGATAGAGCATTAATCAAATCAGTAACATTGAAAGATGGGGAGGCGTTCCCCGAAGTGTTGGAGGGTAAAGCCTGAGAAGAGGGCACAACCTCTTGAGTTGTGGTATCAACCACATGAACTTGAGGATAATGAGAATGAGGAGGAGGGTAATTCCCCTCATGATAGATAGAATCTTGGGGAACCTCATATGATTGACCAAAAACATTCTCTTCCACATCATCATAGGAATACCCGTAGCTTGCCATGTTGATAATCTTACCTGAACGGAGTTGCATGCTTAAAAAGAGAGAAAGCTTTATGAAGGAATTATCACACAATCAATCACCCAATCGAAACAAGCTTAAGCAAATCAACCCAACCAAGTTTATGCAATCAAGTTGAGATGAACGCAAGATTTTAGTGTTATGTTTAAGATTAGAGTGAGTTAAATTGCAAAAAAGTTCACTCCTCTTTACAAAGTGAAACCTAGTTTAGATCCAAGTGTAGTCTCCGGGTTAACTAGGTTCTCTCTCTTCTTACCAACGATAGGTTCTCTAAACTCCAGGTACTTCAAGGGTACAACCGGCCCAGCATCCGTGAGGGAATCCACGGGTGCGGGGACTTACGGAGGTCTTGGTAAAGGGATTTCTGGTCTAAAGAGACGGAATGCTCAATGGAGGGTTGTCCCGATTCCAAGAAAGGTGTGTGGAATCCTAGTGTAGAGAGAGGAGGTCCCTCAACCAAATGCCACAAAATGCAGTATAAGATAAGCCAATCACAACAATATAATCAAATAATCAATGTAAGTATGAATCCAACATGAATAGACAGAAACAGCAAAGCTCTGTAAACACACAAGAAAGAGGCGACGTAGCGGCAGTCGCTACCAACAAAAGAGACGACAGGGTAGCTGTAGTGAATCACTGGGAGAGGCTCTCAGACAATGCAAAAATGCACCGTGATGTGGGGCGCTAAATATGATAAAGACGCCTCTGACAGAGGGCGTCGAATGTGAGTGGTGTGCACGATCGAAGAAAAACGCGCCTTTGTGCGAGGCGCTACCAACTAAAAAGACGCCCGAGGGGAGGGCGCAAATTCACAGAAGCAGCAGATATGATGAAAGACGCCTTCGTGGAAGACGTTAAACAGAAAAAAGACGCCCTGGATGAAGGCGTTAAATAAAAAGGCGCCTTTGTGAAAGGCGTTAATTCAAAAACATCAATAGATTAATCACAAGCTGGCTAATCCCGGGGAGTGTGTGGTGTGCACAGTGGAGGGTGCCCGTGGGGCACAAAGGAGGGGTACCGTGGGTACCAAAGGGAAAGGGCACGCGTGGGTGCCGAAGGGGAAAGGGCACACGTGGGCGCCAATAGGAAAGGGCACACGTGGGTGCCAAAAGGAGATGGTAATAAAAAAACAAACAGTGGAAGTCCCACCGTGATCGTCAATTTGTGAATCATGAAAAATAATCCACTTTTAAGAAAAATAAAATAATATATATATAAGCATATGCATAAGAAGAATAATGAAAAAGAGAGTAAAAGAGCACGTGGTGCTACCAAGGAGAGTGATCGCCAGAGGGGTTACCTCAATAAGAAGAAAAGATGATCGCGAATACCTGGTGATAATAGGATGCGGGATGGATGTGGTTCCTTCCTCCACCTTCTATCGGCCGGCCGACGAATGGGATTTTTCTCTTTGATTACCTTTGAACAAAGAACAAACAAATAAAAGAAAAGGAGATCAGCCAAACGTGAGTGTAGTATCAATCCAAAGATGAAAGATGATGATGAAAGAAGAGCATAAAATATGCACCTTTCGTTTGTTTTTAAAACCCCTAGAGGATTAGGGAGAGGAGAGATGCAATAAAACTAATGCAAGGAAAAGGCTATATGATGATAAGATGAGACGACAAGCAACAACGAAGAGAAGAAAAAGTCCCCTGCTGTTCCTATAAACAGTAAAGGGAAAACACTTTGCTTCGGATGGAGCAGCAGGAGGAAGCAGAAGAGAAATCAATCTCTCAATCTCGATCACTAGCACTCGTAAACCTTTGTGACAACCACAGCTCTGCTTCTCTAACCTTGCACGAGATCAACCAGGGGACTCTTTTATAGGGTAGAAAACACAGATAAACACAGATTTGGGAAGATAAGAATAGGCAGTGGTCGTTAACAGCAAGGACTCTAGTTCCCAGATCGATCAAGGTGACCAAGAAAGGCAGGGAACTCTTCAGGAAAGGCGAGTTTAAGCAGGACACAAAAGGGTGAGACACGACCTACCAAAGGGCGTCAATTAAGAATTGACGACCTGCTCCAGGGCGTTAATTCAAAACACGACCAGGATCAAGGCGTCACTTCCTGGATTAAATTTTGGTAATCAAAGCCTTGTTTATTTGAAAATTACGAAAAGACACCTGAAGCAAAGGCGTTAAACAAAAACACGCCCTAGGGAAGGACGTTAATCATTGATTTCAATCAGGGTGGGACTCGTAAAACACCAGGAATTGACGCCCGTACCTGTGGTCGTCCTTTTCAAGAACACGCCCCAAATTAGGTCGCTATTTAAAACACGCCCCTCTTCAAGTCGTGAATTACCAAAAACCCAAGAATAAATAGAAAAACTTTATATTATAGAAATATTGAAGTTCACTTGGGGGCGTTAACATAGTGACATGAGATTTGATCAACAAAGCATCAATTTTGGCGTGTCTACAGTGAGAAGTGGCCCCAACCTTTCCTTTCCCCTCCTTGTTCTTCTCCTCTCACTCCCTCTCCTAGCCTCTCCCCAGGCAGCCCTCCCTCTCCCGCCTGTGTTTCTCTCTCTTCTCCCCATCTCCTCCCTCCTAGGGGTGCAACGCCCCTCTCTTTCTGTCACGCCCCGAACCGATAGCAGCGGAACGTGTCGTTTGCTCGGAAAGTGGCAGTTAAACAGTCGTGAACGATCAAGAGCAATGGCATGAGACCAAATAATTTGAAACATCAATAAAATTTTTATTTCAAATATAAGTCTCTTACAAGAATTTGAAGACTCAACTACGTCACTATGAAAGAAAAGAAAATGACGCTCTAACAGACTTAGACAATATAACTAAATAAGAGACACCATGCTAGACTCAAGAAAGATAAAAGACACAGGTTCACTAGTTTTCGAAGCTCGCTTGAACACTTGTCCCTCCCATGTGAGTCTCGGTCTCGCTAGCCACCTGATTACCTGAAAAACGTTGGAATAAAACTGGGTAAGCGAACGCTCAGTAGGAATTATATTTCAAGAACAAGCAATTGGTTTAAGTAATTACATCTTTCACATGTAAATGCAGTAAGGCTATGCATGTAGAATTAACCGAGCAAGTGAAACAAAACTAACAAGAATTTGACAATTTCATATAAAAACTTTCAAGCAAGAGATATCCAAGAGAGATTTATAGAATATTGGCTATTTCACGCAAGTACTTGCCCATTCCGGGCCACGCTAGTCGAGTCACACAAGTCAAGTCACGCACGCAAGTAATATCAAGTAACATCACGAAAGAGAGAGTGTGTGGAATGCCAAAGATCAAACTAGTCATGCACTTCGGTGTAATGCCAGACACCGTGATCAATATAACTCTCATGGGCACAAGTACTTTCGGGTGCTCCTCCCAGGATCAGATCGGGCCCTATATGCACAGCATTAAAGATAGATCTAGACATCCACGATAGTTCATAGCCAACAAGGAGTTTCAAGAACAAGCTTTAATAGGATGATAAGATAAGATTTTATGGAATTCAAGGACAAGGCCCTTGAGTAAGGACAGACTTGCAATAAAATCCACGTGAAAGCATAGAAACCATGACATGTCAAAAATCTGGGTGGAATTGGCACCTAGATAGGTTGCCATGAATAACTTGAATAGATGACTAACAAGATAGTCACCAATTCAATGGACACGAAGTAAGCTGAAGAATTGGCACCTAACTATAGGATACCCAATTCAATATATCGTCTAGTGGAATGATCACTCATTCCACTGGCTAAAAGAATTCTCTCATGGGCCAAGAATAGCACCATGAAAGGGCCAGGTTACCACGTTTCTCCAGAGTGACATGGCATTAAAACGGGTACAAGGTGTTTAAGATACAACCAGCTCAGTCGGCCTTGAGGGAATCCAAGGCTACGAGGAGACTTACGGAGGTCCCGATGACTAACTTGCTAGTCCGAAGGAACGGAATGTCCAACGGAGAGCTCGTATGTCGTCGAGAGTTGATGTGTATAACGTGAACCAATCATGAAACAGGGACTCCATCTACGGACGTGAGATGAGAGTGCCAGAAGATCCGCAGTATGGGTCAAAATTGGGAGAAAACGGTGAGAACATGAATGCGTTAATTATAGAATTCATGTCCATCCAATTCTATAATTAACTATAATTAAATAAACTTATATTAATTAATGTCCATGAGTGACGTCATTTATTAATTAGCATCCACCTAGAGAGACGTTAATTTTATGATTTTTAACTTAATTTATTTAACAAGAATTCAAATTAAAATCTATTTAATTGAACAATTTCAAAAGTATACATTTAAAGACATATTTATTTATATAAAATAATTTAAAAAAATGGAATATGTGATAATTAGGAGAAAAATTCAAAGATTCCAAAAATATATTTTTTGTAATTTTATATTACATAGTTTAATAGATATAGATTTTTAAAGATATAGTCCCAAGTTATCTATATATATATATACATAATATGAGAATTGACGCCTATATACTGTGGCGTCAAAAGCATATGACGACAGTTAATATGTCGTCATTTCAAAAAAATGTCGATGTTCGGGGCTCCGGTTCTCGGCGTACACACGTCAGAATCAGGCGTTCTATATATCGAAATGACGGGCTCGAAAAACTCTACATAACATGATGTTAAAAATAATTTTTCATTGAGAGATGGAAGATCTTGAGATAGGGGGCACAAAAAATGGTACAACCACTCTCACTATCTTGATCACCTCCCCAACACTACACCCATAAAATTTCATAGCCAAAGGACGCTCCGGTGATTAGAAGCGAGTCGTCAAAAGAAAAATCTATAACTAGTATTCTACAGTAATAATGCTATTAACCGAGTAACATGATTATATATATATTAAATTGTTTAAATTATTTAAACTTATAGCATATAAGGCATGATAATTTAGGAATAATCATGAGGATTTAAGAAGTATATTTATCCAGAATTTTTTTTGGTGGGTGATTACTTAATTATAAAAATCCTTAACGTGCTAAGACTATTTAAGATAATTAAGCAGTAAACTAAACTTAAGCAATCGATGGTAACAAAACATGAGTCTTAAATATGTAATTTAACTACTATTATCTTTGGGCTTCAGTTATTGAGAAAACCTACCTTTTTGAGTTGAATGGGGAAGACTAGAGGAGGAAGACGATCGGACGCAAGGAAGATGAGGATGCATTGGGAAGAAGCTTTCTTCTTCTCGCTCACAACCGTAATAGCGGCAGCACGCAGGAAGAAGGGGTAGCAGAAAGTTAAAACGCCCTTCTCGTACGGATGCAGACAACAGGAGAAAGGGGAAGCAGACGTGCGATAACAACATGTCTCCTTCGAACGCACAGCAGCAGCAGTGGGACTGCTTCTGCAAGGGGGTATTTATAGGTTTTTACAAATCCTACTATGTACATGTATCCTAATTGGTTTAAGCTTCCTCCATATAAACCTCAACCTTCCCTATTGACGGCCGCTCTCTTTGTTTGACCATAGAACCCTAATGCACGTTATACATGCATAGGTCATCTTAATCCCCCACGTAAGAAGCTTCTCAAGCTTTCCTTTAACGCAACATGACCTTGTTTTTGTTTTTACGTTTGGAGTAATGGGGGGCTTACTATAAAACGTAAGGCACACACATCCTTTGTTTCGTAACAAGGTCTTGGCAATTAAAAGACTCATTTATATATGTATGTATTCATATAACCCCAAGCCCTATGGAAACAAAGCCCAAGGTCCTGATATGGCCTTTATGCATAAAGCCCATGCATCTTTTGTTACGTAACATGGTTTTGGCCTTTAAGAAAATCTCAATATATCGTTTCTTCCTACGTATGTGTTTAAAAGGAGAGCCTATCTCATATATATCACGTAACCCTTGAAGCCCAAGCTTTACGGAAGGTTTGTTGGCAAAAAGAAAAGCCCAACATATCTCTTCCTATTATGAGCTTTTTGGGTTAAGGTTTTAAGGGGATAAAGAGTTTACTAGCCTCCTTTAGTCTAACTATTAACCCGATTAGTATTGAAATCTTCTGTTGGTTTTCCTTTAGTTTATTTAACTAGTTGGGTTAGGAGATATTTATTATTACTATCATTATTAAGACCCAAGCCTGTTTGCTATTTGTGGTCCTATATGGACTTAGTCATTTAAAATCTTTTGGCCCATTTTTTAATCATGAGGCTCATCGACTAATTGGGTTAGTCTTAGCGATTAAATACTTACTCTCACTATCAATTATTCAAATTCTCAGATTTAAGTTAGATTTTAAATATGTTTGTACATATTTTTTTTTCTTATTGCCAAAGTCATTTATTTAACTACCTTTTAAATTTTACCGTTGTCTCGGGTATCAGAGATAGGTTTCGATCCTGTGAAATCTTTATACATGTAATTATATTTTGGAATAATATTCCTTCTAAATACTTGAATGATATTTCTCATAGATAAAAAGGAATATTTAATTTCTATTCCTCATTTATTTATTTATGTCTTTATAAACATTTATAAAAATTTTGACTAATTTTTCCTTTTGAGCTAATTATCGCTTTTCCTTTTATCGAAATTTAATTTCCATGACAAATACTTATATTTATTTTATCTATTCTTCACTTTAAATTTCTGGGGTGCTACACTTTCCTTCTCCCCCTCGGCTGGGTGTGATGCCCGGATCCTCCCTCTCCCCCCTACGGCTCTTCCCCCTTTGCACACACTTGCGACTCCTCCCACCTCGCCACTTCTTCCCCCTCTCTCTTGCCATTGCCACACTCTGCACCACCTCTCCTTGTTAACTTCCCTCCCCATCTTCACGTCACAACCCCACCACCCGTTCCCCTTTCATCTGTGAGCACACACAAACACACACTTCGCACTCACAGCGTCTCCCTCTCCCATTGCTCGTCTCTCCTAATCTCTCTCTTCCACACATGCAACAAACCCATTCCGGCAGCCCTGTTTGAAACAGGGGCACCTTAACCCCTTGTGTCACATCAAATGGTATCAGAGCTTAGGGAATCGGGATGTTTCATCAAACCGGGATCCTGAGCTACGAGGTTCGAGGTCGAACCTCCTCCAAGCTGAGGGGTTTGACGGGATCGACAAGCGGCAACGGTCGATCGTCAAAGCTGCACCGGCAACTATCAAACTATATTTGCTATTTTAAGAGTTTTGTGTTAATGGGCCATGTTAGTGGGCCTAGATGTGTGTTTTCTTTTGTAGAAGAAATAGAATATCCACATCATGTGATAGTCTTTATTAAGTGTCTTTTAGTCTTCCCACTAGAGATATAATGAGTCTTAGGTGTTAGGTGTTAGTTGAAGTTTAATGAGTGTCTTTTGATTTTCTTTGTGGAGTCTATAAATGTGTTATGTAACCTCTCTTTAGAAAACAATGAAGTGATTAGAATTTTTGGAAATCATCTGTCGGAAGGTGTGAAGCCAAGCTTGCGATCTCATCTCTGAGAAAGAGATGGGAGAGACATGGGTGAGAAGCCCACACTATCTTGGTCGTGAGAAGTGGCCCCAACCTTTCCTTTCCCCTCCTTCTTCTTCTCCTCTCACTCCCTCTCCTAGCCTCTCCCCAGGTAGCCCTCCCTCTCCCGCCTGCGTCTCTCTCTCTTCCCCATCTCCTCCCTCCTAGGGGTGCGACGCCCCTCTCTTTCCTTCTCCCCCTCGACTGGGTGTGATGCCCAGATCTTCCCTCTCCCCCCCTACGGTTCTTCCCCCTTTACACACACTTGTGACTCCTCCCACCTCGCCACTTCTTCCCTTTCTCTCTTGCCATTGCCACACTCTGCACCACCTCTCCTTGCTAACTTCCCTCCCCATCTTCACGTCACAACCCTACCACCCGCTCCCCTTTCATCTGTGAGCACACACAAACACACACTTCGCACTCACAGCGTCTCCCTCTCCCATTACTCGTCTCTCCTAATCTCTCCCTTCCACACATGCAACAAACCCATTCCGGCAGCCCTGTTTGAAACAGGGGCACCTTAATCCCTTGTGTCACATCAAAGTAGCTCTTGCTAGCATGAACAAGCTAGCAGCACATTCAGTAAAATGGCGGTGCGCAATATGCAACAAGAAGACAACGAACTTCCATAGCCCAAGCCAGTAGTCCAGTAAAACTCATTCCAACAGGAGCAACACTTATTTGATCAAGCCTCTTCTATGGATTTTCATGAACTCATTTTAGCACCAAGAAGACAAGAGTGAAAAGGAGCTAAGTAGAAACTTTCATGTTGTTGGAGTCGCCGCAGTCATGGGATGACGTCGACACAGCCAAAAGCCCTTCATTAAGCAGAGCTTCAACGGAGAGTAAAATGGATCTTAAGGTAGTCAAACAGATGCATAACATTGATGAATAGTTCAACAGAGGTGAAAAATGGTTTCCACGGGTGCAGATTGCATCACAACAAAGGCTGGCTATTCACTAGGAGACAAATGGAGGTTCAAGGGTGTAAAACACCCAATATGGGTGATAAATAGGTGAGAACACCAACAAGGGCGACGACTCTCAAAGAAGATAAAACAAGCAGAAGGCGGCGGCTCTTTGAGAATAAGGGTGCAAAATATATGCCTAAGGGAGACAAATAGGCAATAAGGGTGTAAAATGTGTTGGTAAGGCAGACAAATGGCCGAGCACGGGAGACACTCAAGCGGGTCACTTGATTATTCTCTCCAATGATTGGCTCGTGATCCTAGGTTGGTTGGCATATTCCCAGATGCTTTCAGAAAGAGGATATTCCACCATGCCAGCTGGTCCAATGGTTTATTTTGTTATGGATCCTATTTTTCTAACAAAACCATTCTTTCTGCTCTACGTATACATGTGCTCCTTTCTTCAACAGCAAGAAGGAGTGTGAAGGAGCAGGTGTAGCAAAGATGAAAAAGAAGGAGCAGGAGCAACAAAGATGAAAAAGAAGGAGAATGAGGAAGAAGAGAGTAGAGCTGCAAAGTAGGCTGCATCAGTGAGTGAGAGGAAGAAGAAGAGAGAGATCAGTGAGGTCTTAAGGGTGGTGAAAGGAGAAGAACGAGAGAGTGAGAAGAAGAAGAACGAGAGAGTGAGAAGAAGAAGAAGAGAGAGCAGTTGAGCTGAAAGGGGAGTTCGAGAGAAGAAAAGAGAAGAGAAGAGAAGAGAAGGAGATCTGCAGAGCTTCGGAGACTACAATCAAAGTGCTTCCCTAGGAAGCTACATTCCTTTGTTTCTCTATTTAGTCTTTCATTGTGATGTTCTGTTCAGCTTTCATTTTGTTTGATTTTCATATTTTCTTTAGTTCTTTTGTCTTGGTGTGCTTGATGCACACAAGGTGGTTGTGCACGGTTCATTACTGTGCGTAGTTTGTTCTGGGAAACCAGAACGTGGAGGATTGGTTCCTCCGGTTCCTTCCGAGTCTTCAGAAGAAGAGAGGATTTGTTCCTCTGGGGTGTGAGCAGCAGGGGCTGTTCACGGTTCCTTCTGTGTAGCAGAAGAAGGGAGAATTTGTTTCTCTGGTCACTGCATGTAGCAGTGGGTCCGATCCTGTGGGCTGCAAGATCAGGTGTGAGGGAATTTATTTCCCTTAGTCCAAGCTGTTAGGCAACGTCTGTAGTGGAGGTGTCTCCACGTTCTGGCGTAGCTAGGGAAGCCTCACTTGGTTTGAGTGAGGGGTGGACGTAGGTCTGTGGGTAGTAGACCGAACCACCTAAAAAATCTCTATCTAGTGTGGTTTGCTTGTGAGTTTGTTCCTTATTCTCTACCCCTTTCACAGGATGGTTGCCTAATGTGCATGCTGTTAAGTTTGTTATGATCCTATCTTTCGCATTAGATTTGCACCATTTTATAATAGCCTGTTAAGTAGTTGATATATGATATGTGTAATCTACCATTAGTGTTTTTATTGGTCTAGAATTTTTAAATCAGGCATATATTGTAGCTGGATCTATTCACCCCCCCCTCTAGCTCCTAGTAGCGCGCCTAATAATCCTACCAAGAATTCGATCTAGATTCTGTTAGCTATCACAAGTCACTCTCGCCACCCCATCCGTGTTGGAACATTTGGTATACATATTGGACTAGTATTTCAAATTTTAGATGCCTGGAATTAGAGTTCTTTGATTTTAAACTAAGTTAGTTCGGAAAAGGGTAGTTTGAGCGCTAATTAAGTTCAAACTGAGTATCTGATTTGGATTATATTAGCTCTCTCAGGTCACTCTCACCACTCAAGTCATGTTAGAACAATCAACACACTAATCAAACCAGTATTTCAGATTTTAGAACCCCAACCTGAGCTCTTTGGTTATAAACATTTTTTTTTGAAAGTATGTCTTAAACTAAGTTAATTCACATAATGTTATTTTGAGCATCAAGGACAAAGTGGGAATCTGATTTGAAATCTGTTAGCTCTCGCAGGTCACTCTCACCTCTCTAGT
This sequence comes from Amorphophallus konjac, assembly GCA_022559845.1. Classification (NCBI taxonomy): domain Eukaryota; kingdom Viridiplantae; phylum Streptophyta; class Magnoliopsida; order Alismatales; family Araceae; genus Amorphophallus; species Amorphophallus konjac. The sequence goes on from CM040121.1 coordinate 161,393,513, forward strand.
CGCGTTGAAACAATCGACATGTCTATTAGACCGATATTTTAGATTTCAAACCCTCTGAACCTGAGTTCTTTGGTTTTAAACTAAGTTTGTTTGGACATGGATAGTTTGAGCGCTGAGCCCAAACCGAAAATCTGATCTAGATTTTGTCAGCTATCACAAGTCACTCTCACCGCCCCAAAGTCCCACGATCAATGACACCCAATAGGGGGGGTGAATTGGGTGATGACAGATTTTGAGGTCTTTTAATAATTTTAAGAAATGGATAAAGAGCAAACAACAAACGAGAATAGATCTGATGAAATATAAAATGAATCTGTCTAGATTAACCCCTATAGTAGTTCTTTGGTACCAGGCGGAGTCCGGGAATCCAAAGATTCTCTCACACAAGGTATTTTCTTCCCTATAGGATTGATCGTGTCGATCAGAAGCCACCTTTTAATATACCAAGGATCTCCCGTAAAGGGGTTAATACAGCTTGAGCAAAACAATGAAGTTAGATAACGATGCAACAAACAAACAAGCTAGATCAGAGCTGGAGGTAGGAGACAAGGAGCAAACCACACAGTACACCACGATTTTTAGGTGGTTCGGATGCAACAACTGCAACCTACGTCCACCCCTCACCGATCGTGAGGATTCACACACTATCTTGTAGAAAGTTACAAGATCAAGGCACACACACACACACTCGTGTGAGTTCAGAACTCCCACGAAGATGCACAAGCACCGAAACACAAAGACGGGTGAAGAACAGAGGAATCACTCACCCACACACACACACGAATCTTCGTAGATCCACACACACACAGATGTTTGAATATTACAAGAACACAAAAAGAAAGCCCAGCAAGATTGGAATGGAAAACACAAAAAGAAAAATTCATATTCAAGCTCCCCCTTAGTTGATGAAGACAGTTTTGGATGCAGCTTGATCTCCTCTTGGCTTGGGGTTGATCTGCTCCAATGTTGCTTGAAGATAGATGAGGATGGATGAAAATTGATGAAGATGGATGAAACTCTTCCTTCTCGGAGCACTGTTCACGGCTACAGTACCAGCTCTTGAATCTCCCCCTTGATAGCTCTCTTTTGGCTTCCCTTGATTAATTAGGGTTGCAAGCCTCAAAGAGATGTTTTTATAACTCTTGAAAGGTCAAGAGACAAGATAGGAACCAGATCTATTGTGCCCGGGACTGCTTTGACGAAGATCATGTGTGAAAAAATCATGGTTCAGATTATATGATCTGCATTGATATATATATATATTTGATGAATGTGGGGTTTGAATGATAAAATGAATGCTTGAGAACTTAAGTCATGTTATAAGGAGCTTAAGACATACGATGAATGAGTTTAACTGCACAGATGTTGTGCCTCATTGCACTACATTGCATAGCCGTCTTGCATTGGTTTGAATGGATGCATTAACTGATTCTCTTGATGTGGAATGACTTGAGAATTTCAACTGCTAACCTTGAGTTTGAGATGAATGGAAATTTGAAAGTGCAGGATCATTATGGAGATTTTCACTCAATTACTCAAGGCCATGGTATGAGCAAATGTCTAATTGGATTTCAATGTGGATGGATTGATTTGGGTTGAAATTAGGTTTTGTTATGGCTATCTGAGTAATAAGTAAATATTTGATTGATCTTGATACTTTGTTTCATGAATTGTGTGGTTTCAATGCTTTTATCAAGCTTTTCCATCTGTCAGGAAAAGTGTCAACCCATGGGGTCGACACTTGTTTGGACCATCTCTGCTTTGCGTTAAGTTTTCTAACACTGGCAGAAAGTGTCGACTCCTAGAGTCGACACTTTCACAAGGGTTCTGTTAATTAGCTAAGGCATAAGCCTCGTGAGATAGTGACGACTTCGAAAGTCGACACTTTCAGGTAAGTTTGTCTTAATTATGTGAAAACAGAACCTTCAGGAAAAAGTGTCGACCTCAAGAGTCGACACTTTTTACCTCGAATGGTATTTTGTTCACAAGCCAGAATGCTTGGGAAAAAGTGTCGACTCAATGAGTCGACACTTGTTCCATGCGTCTTGCTTTTATGTGTTATGGCAGAACACTCGTGAAAAAGAGTCGACTCTATGAGTCGACACTTTTTCCGAGCATCTCGATCGGGTTTTTGCAGATCTATTTCGAACCCACTTATTCTAGATCTGATTGCCCTGCTTGTTTACCATATTAACCCTAGGGCATCCACCATCCTTTCTACATGGTATGAAAGGGGTTTGGCAAGGGCGTTTATGTCTTTATGTCATGTTTTCTTTTGAGTATATATTGCCCCCCCTTTGGTCCGATCGTGTGACATCTTGGAGCTTTTAACGTGTTCATCTTTCTTCTTGCAGGAGAAGAACGAGTTGCACTCTGCTGGAGAAGAGGGAAGGGAACGCCACGATCATCCCTCACGAGCCTGAGCCAAGATCTGGAGGCTGCATTCGTCATCCTCTACATCCACTGCTTCGGGCACCATTATCTTCAACACCGGCTTCTTCCATCTCTCGGTTCTATTGTTCCAGTGCTACCTTCTCGAATCTCCTTGTTTGTTTAAGGATTTATGTGGAAGATCATGTTTGTTATGACATCTTGTGCTTAAATTTCTATTCTCAGACTGGGCTTTGTATTTCCATCTTATTTTCATCTTTAGACGATTTCGGAGCTTGCTCCGAGTGTGTGTGGGGTTTCTCGTCGTCGAGCGAGAATCCACATGTGTGGGCCGTCGTGCCCGTGTGTGGTGGTTGCTGCCGTCGTGCAGTGTGTTTTAGTGAAATCCTCTCGAGGTGAGAGGGGTGGACGTAGGACGGCACTTGGTGCGTCCGAACCACCTAAAACTCACTGTGCCGTGGTTTGCTCTTTATGTGGTTGTTGATATTTCCTATCCGTTCGTATTACGAGTGTGAGTCAGTGAGACGAGAGTTTCATTAACTGTCCGATCATTCATTGTTATCCGATTGATTATTTCTCTGCGTTGGAAGTTGTAAGGGCTTGCTTGTTAGTCAATCATACATTTTAATCAAGCTTGTTCTAGTGTTTATTTACCATCTCTGTGGTTTGCTTCAATTAAGTTTAAATTTGGTGGAAAGGGTGGGCAATCAATTCACCCCCCTCTCAATTGTCTCCTAACCGGGCCAACAATTGGTATCAGAGCCTCGGCTCTGTTGTCATCTAGAAACCTAGCGATTTAGAGAGATCTATTAGGAATGGCTAACAATCTTAACAAGGGGTTAATGCCCGAAGGGCATTCTATTAAGAGGCCACCCTTCTTTGATGGTAGCAACTACCCCTATTGGAAGAATAGGATGACTGTCTTTCTACGTGCACAAAGTCATGAAATATGGACTGTCATTAGGAATGGTCCGTATGTTTTACACCCTAATGAGGATATGTGGGATGATGATAGTATCAAGAAAGCCACTGTGAACTTTAATGCTTTAAATATTATTCAGTGCACTATTCACCCTAATGAATATGCTCGTGTCTCCATGTGCAGCAGCGCTAAAGAAATGTGGGATAAGCTCAAGTTGATTTATGAAGGTACCACAGAGGTAAAGGAGACAAAGGTGAATATGTTGATCCGAGATTACGAGCTGTTTCATAAGAAAGAGGAAGAAAGTATCTTTGAGATGTTCGCACGTCTTATGAAGATCACAAACAGGTTGAAGTCACTTGAAAGAGAGTTCAAAGATATGGAGTTGGTAAGGAAAGTGCTGAGGTCCCTATCACCAAGTTGGCACACCAAGGCAACAATGATAGAGGATTCGAAGCATCGTTCTACCCTCACCATGGATGCACTCATAGGGTCATTGATGGCCTATGAGATCAATATAAAGAGAATGGAAGAGGACACGAAGAAGAAAAAGCCAATTGCTTTAAAAGCATACCCGGAAAGTGAGTCAAGTCAAGAGGAGTCGATGGGAACCACCGATGATGAAGAAGTTGCCATGTTAACAAGAAGAGTAAGACAGTTCTTGCGCCAAAGAAGACGATTTGGTGGAAAATTCAAGAAAGGAAGGAAGCAGCCGAAGCAGAAGAACGAACCATCAAAAGCGGCGGAAGTGATGTGTTATGAGTGTAAGAAGATGGGGCACATGCGAGGTGAATGTCCTGAACTGCAAAAGAAGAAAGGAAAGATGGTGAAAGGCAAGAAGCCCAAGGCGATGAAGGCTACATGGAGCGACGAGGACTAGGATGAGTCCACGTCCGGTGATGAACAAGATATTGAGGAGTTAGTGAAGAACATGTGCCTTATGGCCAAGAGCGATCAGGAATAGGTAATCTCTGACTCAGAGCTTATCACAAATGAACAATGGGAACTTGCGTATGAGGAACTGGATGAAAAATACAAAAGAATGAAAAATGAGAACAAAATCTTGAAGAAGAAGATCCATGAAATCTTGCATTCATCCAATTCATGTGAGAAATGTAATCTGCTTAACATGCAAGTTAAAAATTTCAAAAATGCAAATGATGTTTTGGAATCCAAATTGGCTCTGTTTGAAGATGAAATTGCATGCCTAGATGTAGAAAAGAAAAATACTTTTAAAATCGAAGATGAAATCCAAGAAAGGCATGACTTGTTGAAAAAGGAGTTTGAAGAATTAAATGTTAAGCTGATTGAATGTGAGAAAGTGAAAGAAAAATTGAACAGCAAAAATGAGACTCTTATCATTAAAATTGAGAAAGTGAAGAATACAAGTGAGAAGATGTCGAAAAAAAAAAGAAAAACAACATGTGAAGAGTTCACAATTTGTGCATGGCAACAAAAATGGTTTTCACTATGCTGTTAAAAGTTCATCTCATCATGGAGAATGTTCACACACACACCATGATACATCAACTGTTAATTCTAGTTTCCCCTCCACTTTGAGGAATGTAAATAAAAGAAGAAATTTTGGTAGGAAGAGACCCACTTATTTTTATTGTGGGAAGATAGGGCATGACATGTACATATGCCAGTTAATGCAATATGATAATGACATATTTTTCAGTAAATACAATCAATCTTTTGGAAATGCTAACATCACGGGACCCAAGCTTGCTTGGGTACCCAAATCAAAATGAGCATGGTTGCTTATTGGTGCAAGTCTGCATGAAGGCGGCAGAGAATAAATGGTACCTAGACAGCGGATGCTCCAGGCACATGACGGGGAATAAACTACTTTTTACAGGCCTTGCAGAGAAAAACGGTGGTACGGTAATTTTTGGTGGATAGGACAGAGGTAAGATAATCGGAATTGGGAGAATTGATAAGGATCTCAACCATTGTATTGAAGATGTTTCACTTGTTAGAGGTCTTCGCCATAACTTGCTTAGTATAAGTCAACTCTGTGACAAGGGTCACAAGGTTATTTTTGAGTCTTCTCATTGCACTATTGTTGATGCTAAGTCTCTTGAAGTCAAATGCATAGGAGTGAGGAGTAACAATACTTACCAGGTTGACTTTGATGAAATTGCTTCTGAAAAATTATGTTTAGTTGCTAACAAGAGTGAAGATGTTTGGTTGTGGCATCGCCGTCTTGGGCATGCCAGTTTTAATGTCATTAGGAAGCTGAATCGTCATGATTTAGTTAAAGGTCTTCCTAAATTGAATTTTGAAACTTCAAGAGTATGTGAAGCATGTAATAAAAGAAAATAAACCACAACCTCTTTTAAATGCAAAAATATTGTGTCAACAGAAAAACCCCTTCAATTGTTGCATCTGGATTTGTTTGGTCCCACCAGGACTCGCAGTCTTGGAGGGAAGCTTTATGGTTTCGTGATTGTCGATGATTTCTCGTGATATGCATGGGTTTTGTATCTAGCTAACAAAAGTGATGCATGCAATGAATTTATTGATTTTTGTGCTAGAGTTTAAAATGAAAAAGGTTATTCAATTCAGAAAATCCAAAGTGACCATGGAAGATAATTTTAAAATCATGAGTTTGATGAATTTTACAGGAAGTAGGGGTACGAGCATCAATTCTCATCACCTAGAACCCCGCAACAGAACGGTGTAGTCAAAAAGAAAAATAGGACGCTCGTGGAGATGGCGCGTACCATGCTTGCGGAGAACAGTCTTCCACGGTACTTATGGGCAGAGGCAGTAAACACTGCCTGCTACATCACAAATCGAGCAATGGTAAGACCGATCCTCAAGAAAACTCCTTACGAGCTATATAAAGATAAGAAACCCAACATATCACATTTTAAGCCATTTGGATCTATTTGTTACATTTTGCACAATGGTAAAGACAATCTTGAAAAATTTGATGCGAAGAGTGATAAAGGGATTTTCCTCGGTTATTCTCTATCCTCTAGAGCTTACTGTGTTTTTACACTAGGACACTTGTTGTCGAGGAGAGTCTGCATATTGTTGTTGATGAATATAGTATGAGGAAGTCGAATGATAATGATCATTTTATTGTTACAGGTGAGAATGAAATTGAAAAGGGAGAGTCGAGCAATCAAGGTGAGGCAGGAAATCAAAATGAAGAAAATGAGCAAGAGGAGGAAGCACAACAAGAAGAACAAGTGCATCCAACCCTTCCACACCAATGGACCACACACAAGGACCATCCATTGGAGAATGTGATTGGCGGTGTGGATGAAGGAATTCAAACGCGGGCTTCAATGAGGGAAGTTGAAATTCACGATAACTTAGCTTTACTTTCTAACATTGAGCCTAAGTCCTTAGATGATGCGTTGAATGACAATTCTTGGGTTCTCGCCATGCAAGACGAACTACACCAATTCCAAAGGAATCGGGTGTGGTTCCTGTTAGGGTGCTAGGCCAGGATACAGAGGGGGGGTGAATGTATCCCTCTAGAAAATATAGCCCAAATTAAAACTCTAAAGCTCAGATATGCGGAATAAAGACTAATGAGCTTTCCAAGATGAAATGATAAGGCAACAAATGAACAAACAGTTGGACTGCACCAATGCAGCCACCTGAACAACCAGAAACGAAGGCAGAGCTAAACAACCCAAACACACTTAGCAGAATATAATGCTAAAAAATAACTCTCTAGATAATGCAACTAGCCAAGCATGCACAACCTGTGAATGGGAGGTAGAAGATATGGAGCTAACGCAAGGCAAACCACTGCACAAATAATTTTAAGGTGGTTCGGTCCTCCAGACCTACATCCACCCCTCACTCCCAACCGGAGTGAGGCTTCACTAGCCAATGCTAGAACCAAGCAGACTCAGTCTGCGAACAGTTGCTGCCACATAGCTTGACCAGGGGAACAGTCTCCCCTCTTCCTCCCAACCGGAGGGACACCCCAAGTGACTCCCAGCCACTTGGAAATCAGAGACCGAAGTCTCTCTTCCTCCAGACTAGGAGGGAACCCGCTAGTGACTCCCAGTCACCAGCAACCAGAGGTCGCAGACCTCTCTTCCTCCAACCGGAGGGACCCCTAGACTTGCAAGCCACAAGCCCAGAACTGGAGACAAGTCTCCCTTCTCCTGAATCCACAGGAGGAACCCGATCCCCAGTAGGGCAATCGGAAGAACAAGACTAACCAAAGAAACAAAAGAAAAAATACAGAAACATAAAAAACACAGCAATAAAAGCTGGAAATGAAACACAAGAGATGTGGCTCTCAATGAGCATAGTCGTTCTGGATTTGATCCACGAACAGACTGAACTGATCTGCAATAGACTCTCTCCTCCTCTTCTTTTGTTCCTCTTCTTTCTGCTTCTCTTTCTTCTCTCTTTCTTCTCACTTCTCACGAGCACTATCTCTCTCTTTTCCTTCTTCTGCTCCCACTCTCACTTTCTTCTCTACTCTCTTCTTTTCTTTCTTTTCTTCACTGGATCGAACTCACAGCACTTCTACTTTTCTGCTATTGCTCTCAAGGCTTTGATCAGTCTTCATCTGTTGGATGAAGGCTTCCTTTTATAAGCAGCAGCAGCAGATAGGGCGTGAGCTTCCCACGCCTTCCGTCCAGAAGATTCCACCTCGGATCACGTGCTCAGCACCCACCTCGGATCACTTGTCAGGTGCCAGCTTCGGGTCACGTGCCCATTCATCAGTACGCTCAGCAACTGGAGTTGAGGTGGCGTCAACACACTTGCTCCAAAGGGTTGACGCAGCCTTCAAAGACATTCGACCAGCAAAACTCAAGTCTGCTGCGTTGACTCCATCAGCCTGCTGCGTTGACGTATCGGTGATCCAGTGATCAAATCTTCAGCAGATGGGCGTGCTGCGTCGACGCTCTCAATCAATGGCCTTAACGTAGTGAGGCATTCCAGTAAGCCATTAGCTTCGTCTCTTTAGCTGCTGCGTCGACGCTGCTCAATTGTGGCGTTGACACAGTGGAATAGCTTGTGAAGGTCTCTGCTTCTTTAACTGCTGCGTCGACGCTGCTTGCTTGTGGCATTGACGCAGTGGAAGATATCGTGAAGGCTTCGTCAACTGATGCGTGGACGCTTTGAGCTCCCAGCGTCGACCCTGTTCCCTTCAGCAACAAGAATGAAGTCATAAGACTTAAGTATGTACATTACAGTGTATATACTTCGTTGTATAGACTTGTGAAGGCGAATGCAACGTACAGACTTGCCCAATGTGTTGACTTCAACAAGGAGGCAACGGCTGTATAGACTTAGAGTGTAGCTGAAGCCTTGAACGTAGGAATAGGCTGGACTGTATAGACTTCAGGATTCAGAAACGAATGTACACACTTGACCAATTCAAAGGCGAATCAAGTGTACAGACTCTGAGTCCAAACCCAATGGCTGTACAGACTTAGAATGTGAAGAATGATGTACAGACTTCATTAATCAAATAGGCTGCACAGTCCACTGAATAGACTTGATGATATGAACTTCAGGAGGATATGACACGGCTGTACAGACTTGTTTTCCAAACGAATGAATAGACTTTGCCACAGTCTAATGTATAGACTTGAAGAAACTGAACTGAAGAGTCGACGCATCAGCTCAAGGAGTTGACGCACTACTGTGTGGACAGAGACAAATATGACTGAAGGGTCGACGCATCAGCACAATGAGTTGACGCACTACTGTGGAGACTGTGCAGACAGAGTGTAGACAGAATTAAATAGAGCATGTTATCTGACAGCCATATGAACTCCATTCACTTACATGATAAAACATGAATTAATCGAGCAGAAAAAGGAAAGCATTATGATCAGAGAATGACTGAATAATAGCATGATGACATACACAGCAAGATGACTCACAGTGAATAACTCACATCAAAACTAATCATCAAAACCATCATCAAAACCACATGGGCACAATAATCTCCCCCTTTTTGATGATGGCAATACTACACTGTGAGTAATGCTGATGACACAAACTATTCTCCCCCTTTGACTTCATCAAAAAGAAAATAATTTGAGAAATTAAAGCATGTATAAAAATTCAGTCAATTTCTCCCCCTTGTAAGAACATGATTCTCCCCCTTTAAGAGTTTCAGCAAAAGTATGAGTTAGAGATGATCAAAAGGAACCTGCATGCAATGATTGAATGATATTATCCCTCTTTGGCAAACAATCTCCCCCTTTGGTAGAATCATAATAAACCATGGGAAGGGGTATGAAAGTAGATGTAGATACCAGAAATATGAATGTTAGAGCACAGTTCTTCTCCTTCTATGCAGCATGATGCGTATGACAAGGAGGCTCCCCCTCAATAAATGGAACCTTATGAAATGAATGAAAAGGAGACCACAGGGGCAAACAAGGAGATGTTCAGGTCAATGAGCAGAAGAGGTTCAATTAGTAGATTTTTAAAGAAGCTCCAATCCCAAAAAATTCAGTCAGATTTTCAGAGAGATATCGATCTCATAAATCTAAAACATAAGTTTTTCAAAGTCTTCCATTATAAGGGCTTATGAATGAGCTTTATTGAACAGCATGGTTTAAACATGATGTATATAGAGTTTATCAATAAAATTCTGTATTGATATCTAAAACCATGGTTTAATAAAAATGAACCAAGCTCTCATATTTATCTTGATAAAACTCCCTTTCTCTTACACAATCAAATTTATTGACTTCTTTCGGAATTACATGCATTAGTATTGAGATCAAGCAATTATGAAGTCATATGATTTTGTCTAGGGTTGTAGCAATTTAATTTTAGCATCAATATTCAGAAATTTCAATTCATTCAATAATTTTTCATGCTACAAAATTTTACGAGCACTCTAGTTCAGTGCACACCTTGTAACTAGAGGATATACCTTGATCAGAGGCCAATATCCCTAAGCACTTAGTGTGACTAACCGTCATGCTTTATATGAACAGAGATAGCATTTACATATCATGACACACTGCAAATCATTTCTTGATGAGTGAGTTGTATTTCTCAGTGTGCATGCCTTTGCTCTGCCTGAATTTCAATTAATCTTAATCAGAGTTAACTATGGTACCTCATGACACAGTCCTTTGGACATGTGTTTCTCAGTGACCAAGGTCATTGCTTTGACAGAAAATACCCTTTAGATATTTCAGAAAAAAATAAATTCATTTGCTTCAAATCAATAATAATTTCTTGTACTTAACCAAATAAGGTAATGTATTCAATAGTGCAGATTTCAAAAGATTTTACAAGACACAGCATGAAACAGATGGTTAAGGTTTATTAAACATGCTTCAGAAATTTTTAAGAGATTTTAAAGCCAAACTCATTGAATACATTAAACTTAAACCACATGAGTTATTTCAGTCATTCATAAAAATGTATAATATAAGATTTTTAGTTCAAGAGTTTTCAGATTTATGATCGAGATAGTCCCATTGAAATCTTCATGAAAGACTGATAGAAATCTGAAGCCAAATGATACCAATTGATAGGAGAGATTTTGAAGCTCAGTGTTTTCCGAATATGATCAAGATTTGTCACTTAAAATAATAAGAAGGGATATGCAATGAATTCTGACAAATGTATGCATTTGACAACCTATATGGAATGTATTGACTCCCCTTGACAACATGCATTCTGACAATCTTTTTGGCATTTTCAGTTTAGATTTTCAGAAATCTCAGAGTGCATGATCAGAAAATAATGCAACTGACAGATGATGAATGAATATGCAAGAACAGATTTAATATGCATGCATTAGATGAAACTAAGAACAGGATATGCAAGAATACATCAAACCAGATATGCAATGAGTTTCAAAACAAGAAATGCAGAGAGATTACCTGAAAAGTTCAGAAGGGGTTTTTCATTCTTGAGTGCCTTGGATCATTACCCCTTTTATTCCAGTCCCAAGGTACACCTGCATAGCAATGTTATTTTGCACAAACAGGTACCCAAGAAGTCTTGGGTCCTGACATGAGAGTATCACTTCTAGCAGGTTTTCTCAGCAATTTTCGTGCATGAAGGTCATCAGATTTCATCAAATAGCAATTATACATTGAATGACCAATTTGTTCACAGTAAAGGCATGAATTAACAGATTTCAAATTAGATTTATGCACATTCTTATTGACATGATACCAATTGTTAGCATGAAATCCATGTGCATATGCATGAAACTTTTTGTTGTTGACAGAATTAAAATTCTGTTTACTAAGACCGGCCAGCCAACATTCAGCAGCTCTATGGCCTGGCTTCTCACAGTGATAGCATGCAGGATACTTTCTGTTAATGGCAGGGAATTTAACAGTTTTAGAATTTAATTTTCTACCCTGAGCATGCCAACAATCAATTACCTTGTGGCCATGCTTTCCACAGTGAGAGCATTTGAGAGAATTTCTTTTAAAGGAGCCTGACCAGCATTCAGAGGTCTTGTGACCAATTTTGTTGCCGTTAAAACAGATGATGTGCTGGTTCATTGAAACAGGTTTGTTTTTATTAGGAACATGTTGGTTTGCCGAGAATTTAGCATGATATGGATAAAAGGTTTTCTTATCACTTGCAAACCAGCAATGAGCAATTGAGTGTCCTAATTTCTCACAATTTGAACATGTGACACTCCTTTTCTGAGGGACAAGGAACTTGACCTGCGAATTCCTACCATCCATTTTTCTAGCTTTTAGATCATCTGATTTCATCAATCTATATTCATGCATCAAATGGCCAGGTTTATGACAGTAATGACATATAATTTTCTTTTTGGATGCATGTGAATGTGTGTGAGTACTGTGATCAATATGCACTGATGAACCCTTTTCATTTATTTTCTGATTCACAGTCCTTTTCTGATTTTTATCCTGTTTTCCTATTTTCTTAGCCTTGTACTGAGGTGGAGATGAGGTAGAAGGCTTTTCCTATTCAAAAGTTTTAATGAAAATAGTTTTCAGCTTGGATCCATCAATCTTTTTCAACTTTTCAGTTTGTTTTTGGGTTCTCTGAATAGTAAACTGAGAAACAGGTGACTTCTGAGAAGTGTGAGAAGTAGAGCTAGTAACAAAAGATGTACGAATTTTATTTTCAAAATTCTTTTTATTTACAGGATTATAACCTAACCCCTCCTTCTGAAAATTGACTTTTACTCCCAGCAGTTTGTTCAGATTATCTTGCCCACTAACAAACTTTGACAGAGAGTTCTTTAAGTCTTGGATTTCATTTTCTAAAGAGGTGATTTGTAACTCATAACTGGCAATCTCTTGCTCACTGCAATTCACACACTCAGTTAACACATTGTTAGCAGTTTTGTATCTTTCAACTTCCTATTCCAGATTGCTCAGTTTATTAGAGTCTTCAACACAAATACTTTTTCCTCTTTCCAAAGTAAGAAGTCTTTCAGACATGCCACTGTTTAACAGCTTCAATTTTTCAATTTCGTCTTTCAGTTTATCATTATGAATCAATTCATGTATTAGAAGCTGATCTTCTAAATTGACTTCATACTTTCTTCCGGTTTCAAATTCCTTTAATTCTTTTTGCTGTTTCCCCAGATCTTTCTGTAATTCTATGTTTACAGATTTTATGGCATTCAATTTTTCAGTCAGCAATGTGTTCTCTTGTTTAAGTTTCTCAAATTTTTCATCATTTTTATTGGAGAACTCTCTAAGAGAATCATTTTTAGATTTCAGCTTGTTTAATTCAGACTTAACACATTCAATTTCTTTCAGCAAATCCTTGCTCTGAACAGAATCATGACTAGCTAGACTAAGCTTCTTTTCAAGTTCAGAGATTTCTTTCACATGATCTTGATTCTCAGTTTTCAATAATGAAATTTGTTTCTTCAACATTTGAAAATCAGACTTACAAGCATCATGAACATTTTTCAATTCAACACAATTTCTACATGGAGAACTTGAACTATCTAACCCAGTACCCTTCTTCAATTTTTTATACTGTTTTCTTAACAGTTCATGAGATTCAAATAATTCAGCATATGCGTTCTCCCAATCTTCTAGAGAAAATTTATCGAAGAGATTTACCTCATCATCATCATCTTCTTCATTTTGATTGCTGCCTTGATCGCTGCCACTTTGATTGCTTCTGTTGGCCATCATGCAGCTGTCCACATCTATCTCCTGAGTTCGCTTCAGTGTATCCAAAATATCTTTAGCAGAACTGCAATCAACGAAACATGAGTGAAAAGCTCTATCAGTAGCTGCCTTCATTAAATTTATAGCTATCTGATTCTCTTCATGCATAGACTTGTGACTATTAGTCCATTTAGACTTTTTCTTTGGTAGTTCATGAGGACCATGTGAAATTACTTTCCACAGGTCTGGATTCACGGATTTGATATAATTCTTCAGACTAGCGAACCATGCATTAAAATGTGTACCACTGAAAATCGGTGGATGAGCCATGAGAACACAACAGATTAATGCAACAGGAATATTGATGCACTAAAAATAAATTAGCACCGAAGACTGCAAGATCGAATCTGCAGGTCGCTGGACCTTGTATGCAGACACCGCTCTGATACCAACTGTTAGGGTGCTAGGCCAGGATACAGAGGGGGGGTGAATGTATCCCTCTAGAAAATATAGCCCAAATTAAAACTCTAAAGCTCGGATATGCGGAATAAAGACTAATGAGCTTTCCAAGATGAAATGATAAGGCAACAAATGAACAAACAGTTGGACTGCACCAATGCAGCCACCTGAACAACCAGAAACGAAGGCAGAGCTAAACAACCCAAACACACTTAGCAGAATATAATGCTAAAAAATAACTCTCTAGATAATGCAACTAGCCAAGCATGCACAACCTGTGAATGGGAGGTAGAAGATATGGAGCTAACGCAAGGCAAACCACTGCACAAATAATTTTAAGGTGGTTCGGTCCTCCAGACCTACATCCACCCCTCACTCCCAACCGGAGTGAGGCTTCACTAGCCAATGCTAGAACCAAGCAGACTCAGTCTGCGAACAGTTGCTTCCACACAGCTTGACCAGGGGAACAGTCTCCCCTCTTCCTCCCAACCGGAGGGACACCCCAAGTGAATCCCAGCCACTTGGAAACCAGAGACCGAAGTCTCTCTTCCTCCAGACTAGAAGGGAACCCGCTAGTGACTCCCAGTCACCAGCAACCAGAGGTCGCAGACCTCTCTTCCTCCAACCGGAGGGACCCCTGGACTTGCAAGCCACAAGCCCAGAACCGGAGACAAGTCTCCCTTCTCCTGAATCCACAGGAGGAACCCGATCCCCAGCAGGGCAATCGGAAGAACAAGACTAACCAAAGAAACAAAAGAAAAAATACAAAAACATAAAAAACACAGCAACAAAAGCTGGAAATGAAACACAAGAGATGTGGCTCTCAATGAGCATAGTCGTTCTGGATTTGATCCACGAACAGACTGAACTGATCTGCAATAGACTCTCTCATCCTCTTCTTTTCTTCCTCTTCTTTCTGCTTCTCTTTCTTCTCTCTTTCTTCTCACTTCTCACGAGCACTATCTCTCTCTTTTCCTTCTTCTGCTCTCACTCTCACTTTCTTCTCTGCTCTCTTCTTTTCTTTCTTTTCTTCACTGGATCGAACTCATAGCACTTCTGCTTTTCTGCTATTGCTCTCAAGACTTCGATCAGTCTTCATCTGTTGGATGAAGGCTTCCTTTTATAAGCAGCAGCAGCAGCTAGGGCATGAGCTTCCCACGCCTTCCGTCCAGAAGATTCCTCCTCGGATCACGTGCTCAGCACCCACCTCGGATCACTTGTCAGGTGCCAGCTTCGGGTCACGTGCCCATTCATCAGTACGCTCAGCAACTGGAGTTGAGGTGGCGTCAACACACTTGCTCCAAAGGGTTGACGCAGCCTTCAAAGACATTCGACCAGCAAAACTCAAGTCTGCTGCGTTAACTCCATCAGCCTGCTACGTTGACGCATCGGTGATCCAGTGATCAAGTCTTCAGCAGATGGGCGTGCTGCGTCGACGCTCTCAATCAATGGCGTTAACGCAATGAGGCATTCTAGTAAGCCATTAGCTTCGTCTCTTTAGCTGCTGCGTCGACGCTGCTCAATTGTGGCGTTGACGCAGTGGAATAGCCTGTGAAGGTCTCTGCTTCTTAAACTGCTGCGTCGACGCTGCTTGCTTGTGGCGTTGACGCAGTGGAAGATATCGTGAAGGCTTCGTCAACTGATGCGTGGACGCTTTGAGCTCCCAGCGTCGACCCTGTTCCCTTCAGCAACAAGAATGAAGTCATAAGATTTAAGTATGTACATTGCAGTGTATATACTTCGTTGTATAGACTTGTGAAGGTGAATGCAACGTACAAACTTACCCAATGTGTTGACTTCAACAAGGAGGCAACGGCTGTATAGACTTAGAGTGTAGCTGAAGCCTTGAACGTAGGAATAGGCTGGACTGTATAGACTTCAGGCTTCAGAAACGCATGTACACACTTGACCAATTCAAAGGCGATCAAGTGTACAGACTCTGAGTCCAAACCCAACGGCTGTACAGACTTAGAATGTGAAGACTGATGTACAGACTTCATTAATCAAACAGGCTGCACAGTCCACTGAATAGACTTGATGATATGAACTTCAGGAGGATATGACACGGCTGTATAGACTTGTTTTCCAAACGAATGAATAGACTTTGCCACAGTCTAATGTATAGACTTGAAGAAACTGAACTGAAGAGTCGACGCATCAGCTCAAGGAGTTGACGCACTACTGTGTGGACAGAGACAAATATGACTGAAGGGTCGACGCATCAGCACAGTGAGTTGACGCACTGCTGTGGAGACTGTGCAGACAGAGTGTAGACAGAATTAAATAGAGCATGTTATTTGACAGCCATATGAACTCCATTCACTTAAATGATAAAACATGAATTAATCGAGCAGAAAAAGGAAAGCATTATGATCAGAGAATGACTGAATAATAGTATGATGACACACACAACAAGATGACTCACAGTGAATAACTCACATCAAAATCAATCATCAAAACCATCATCAAAACCACAGGGGCACAACAGTTCCTCGTGCCCCGGCCTGATAACCATCCTATAATCGGAACTAAGTGGGTTTTTCGAAACAAACTTAGTGAAGATGGGGTGGTTGTGAGGAATAAGGCAAGGTTAGTAGCCAAGGGCTACTGATGGGGTCATCACCATCTGTCCTGACACTCTCGACCATTCTCGTCACCCCGGAGGCGTACATCATGGTCTAGTCATTTATTTTGAGTCATATGTATGTTTCTTTATTTTATTTAAGTCATATCATTATAATTTCCCTTTTATTTGAGTCATGTCCCTAGGTCTTGTGCTTATTTCCCTAGGTTTGAGTGTCATTAGGTTTGTTAATTAGCTATTGCGCCCAATTCATTGGGCTTGGCCCATGGGCGCCCCTATCTTGTTGGTTATTAGTCAATGTGTCAAAAGTCAGGGTCTTATTGTAAATTGTGGGATCCCTTAAAATAGGACCCCACTCTCTCCATTTTGAGGTAATGAATCAATGAATGAAAAATTTGCTATTTTGAGAGTTCAAACTTCTTATATAGTGGAGAGATTCTATTATTTGGGTGAGAGACCCTAGGGGAGAGATTCCCCACCCATCCCTCTCTTAATCTCTCTCTTTCACTCCCCTTTCTCTCTCCTCCACACCCAATTTCAAAAATTTTCTCTCTCCTCCCTTCCCAACCACCACTCTCCCACCTACCCCCATTAAAGGCCACTCCCCTTCCCCACACATCCCATTACTCCACCCCCTAGTCCCAAGAGAGCTTCCACCAATCCTAGCTCCACCTCCCAACCCCCAACTACCCCACCCACTTCCCCAAGCACCCTTCCCACTACCCCAAGGACCCCTTACCTTCCCCAACACAACCCATCCCATCCCCAAGACCACCATTGAATACCCTCCATTAAGGAAAATTCAAACTCACCTTCCCTCCACCCACTTGTGCCCCCCTCACCTTCCCCTCTCCCTCCAATCCCAAATTCGCAGCTCCTCTCTCACCCATAGCAAACACCCCCTTCCAGCCCCCATTCTCCCCTTCCCACACCTTGAAACCCCCCCTCCTAGACCCCCTCACAGCTGGGGGTTGCCCCTACACACAACCACCTCATTTCCCCTCCCATCTACCCCATTCCCCATTACCTATCTCCACCCTCTCAAGTTCTGGTTGCAGGCAGCAGATTGGCCGCAGGTTGCAGAGGCCACCCCGTCGTCCCCTAGGAGCTTCAGGTGGCATACCATACACTGACGGAAGCGTCTGCCTGTCTTCTTCGTAACGGTGGTGGTCCCGTCCCATTCTGAGTTCGAGATCGACCAGGAGAGCCACTCTCCCACAACTGCGCAGATCCCCCCTGGCAGGAGACCAGAGCCAGATTGGAAGCTCGACTGCGACGATCGTGTTGGGAATCGGATCGAGAGTTCTTCTTAAAACATATTCTACTACGCGTTTTCTAATATCTCCAAGAAGAAGAGCCCCATTTGGTGACCGGACCTGAAAGTTATCAATTTTCTCCCTCGGGTGCTCGGTTCTGCTTCCACTTAGTCTGCACCGACCTCTCCTCAGTGTTCAGAGCCTACCGGTCGACCCCGACATCAGCTGGAATCCCCGTTGGTCTTTCTTCGAAGAGTACTCGTCAGCGGTTCCAACGACTCTGGCGGCACCTGATTCTGAGCTCGGGAGCGACCGTGGAAGCCTCTGCGTCATGCTGTTGGGAACCTGAAGCTGTCAGATCCGAGGGTCTGCCACCCTGTTCAAGCCCCTACCCCAACCAGCAGCGGTGCCCGAAGAAATTTACAAAATTCAAGAATCATCCAGATCCAGCTACGAAGAATCTCCAAGTGGTTTTGTCTGCAACAAAATTCGGGGCTGATCACAGCGTCTAAATACCTGACGGTCTGTCCTGAGACACAGTCAGCGGGCAGATTCGGCTTCGACTTCCCTCTGTTCACTTCTAGCTCGAATTCCCCTCCCCGCTTGGCCGGTTGAAGGCCCCTCCCTGCGTGGAGGTCGTATTGAGTGTATTCATTGGCTTCCCTTCCCTGAGATCCCCCCCTTGCATGGGGGTAGTTCATGTATTATTTACACTCATAGGTTTGAAGCTTCATCGACGCGGCGTGCGGGTGCTTCCCCTCGCCTCCCCGCTCACCCCCATCTCCGACCGGAGTCGGTTTCTTCAAACTGGCTAGGTGAGAACTCATCCCTTACTCTCAATTATTCTTGTTCATTTAATATTCTCCAATTGCGCCGTCGGTAAGGAAGAGAGCGCCCGATCTTAAGGCTCCACCGCACTTGTGTGACCCCCGTGGGTGTGAGTGAGTGATCCGCGTCCCTCGGCCAAGGCTAACACATTGAGTTGAATATCCGCACCTCAAGGGGAGGTTTGACTTAGACTTTGCTGGCCCTCTACCAGCAAGGGGCTTGTCCCATTTCCTCGACTCGGCATCCCCGAGTTACCCCCGGGTTAAGTGTGTGCGCCATACGAAGGTCCGCTTGCGTAGGCTTCATAGCCTTGTGGTTGTGCTTGTTAAATTAGGTCCAAGGTTATGTCACATCAGCTACTCTCAAAAATTTGGCATTGATTTTGATGAATCTTTCGCTCTTGTGGCTAGATTAGAAGTTGTGCGAATTTTACTTGCTTATGCTTGTTACAGGAATACCAAGCTGTTTCAAATGGACGTGAAGAGTGCCTTCCTAAATGGAGTGATCAAGGAAGAAGCATACGTGGAACAACCGCCGGGCTTTGAAGATGAAAGATTTCCGGTCCACGTCTACAAATTGGACAAGGCACAGTATAGATTAAAACAGGCTCCCCGGGCATGGTATGATCGTTTAAGTTCATTTCTTATTGATAATGGCTTCAAACGAGGTAATATACATCAGACGTTGTTTACAAAAGCTTGTGATGAACATTCTTTAATTGTTCAAGTTGATGTAGATGACATAATTTTTGGAGCCTCTAACTTGAAGATGAATGATGAATTTGCTCAACTCATGCAGGGAGAGTTCGAGATGAGCTTGATGGGAGAGCTCAACTTCTTCTTAGGATTGCAAATAAAACAACTCGACGATGGCATTTTCATTAACCAGATGAAGTACACACAAGAAATCGTGAAGAAATTCCAACTTGAGACTGCCAAACCATTTGCTACACCCATGTCCACCTCACAGAAAATGGAAAAAGAAAAAGGTAACAAAATCGATCAAAAACTTTTAGGGTATGATTAGTTCACTGCTATACCTGACTGCTAGTAGGCCTGACATTCATTTTAGTGTCTGTCTCTGTGCAAGATATCAATCTTGTCCCAGGGATTCTCATGTGTCGGCTGTGAAAAGTATTTTCAGGTATTTGAATGGTACACTAGACCTTGGTTTGTGGTATCCAAAGAATAATTCATTTGATTTACATGCTTTCACTGACTCTGATTATGCTTGATGTAAAATAGATCGTAAAAGCACAAGCGGTCACTATCAGTTTCTAGGGGGCTGGATGGTTTCATGGGCTTCAAAGAAACAACATTGTGTGACTTTATCAACTGCCAAAGTCGAATATGTGGCTGCCGGTAGTTATGCGGCTCAAGTGCTTTGGATCCAACACCAATTGCTTGATTTTGGTTTTTGTTTAAAAAACACTCCCATAATGTGTGATAACACGTCTGCAATAAATCTGTCCAAAAATCCTGTCCAACATTCTCGTACTAAACACATAGAAGTTAGGCATCATTTCATACAAGATCATATAAATAAAGGTGATTTTGAGCTTGTTTTTGTTGACACAAAACACCAACTTGCATATATTTTTACTAAACCTTTAAATTCTGATCAGTTTTTTTTTCTGAGAAGAGAATTAGGAGTGTGCAGGTTAGAGAGTTAAATCCTTTTGAGTTGATTTGTACATACACACTTTTTACACTTTCTCATAAAAAAATTGTTCATACTGCTTTATCTTTTACACATAAGAAGTTTTTTCGTAGCATATACACTTCAAATCTTGTTTTTTGTGCATATCAAAGTGAATAACGATTTGCTTTTCATACATGCTTTTATCTTTTCGCATCCGCATGTACATAACTGCATAATCTTTATAAATGTGTGCAGGAATGCCATGATTACTCGGTATCTAAAATGACGTTAGTGGAAAGGTGGACTACGTTCACCTGGGAGCTTTCTTTATGCGTGAGTAGGGTCTTTAGACCTACATCTCCGCCACGTACCGATAATCTTTTTTCTTGAATATTCCATTTTGACATGCTTGAGTGTATATAGATTACACAGCTTTCAATTTTGATAGCTCCTATGACCTTACTCTCTTGCTAAATAAAATTGCTTTGACATAGACATGTTGCTTCATGGCACATATTAAGGGGGAGGTTTTTGTTATAACAGTGCATACACTTAGGGGGAGACATCACAATGAATAGGCTAATTCATCTCTTACATTCTATGCAATCTCTCACACCACTTGCATGTTTGAGTTTAATGATTCTAACTAATAAGGATTTCACTTATTCCACTCAACACATTTTAGGGCTCTAGATCCCCTACATAGAAAACACGTGTCTTGTGAGGAAAAAGCTGTCAGCCCCGTCAAAAATTTCAATAAGTGTGATTTGACATCGAGTAAATCGGGAATCCCCCCTGAAATAAAGGAGAAACTGGCATTGAAAAGTGTCCTATCCACATAATCATAGGTGATAATACGGAGTAATCGGGAAGTGCCCCTAAAACAAAGGGCATGACTCGTGTCAAAAGGTTAGTCATTTTGTCGTTTAAAGATGAAAATAAGCTTGGGGTTGTGCGAAGCTACCAAAAGTCAAGCACGATGTATGGAAGTGTAGGGAGGAAAAGTTCCTACTTGTGTTCTTTAGAAATTTTGAAAATCCATACTATCTAGACTTCATTGCTCATACTTTACATATACATCTAGGGAGTGATTGTACGAATGTACATCTTGAATCAGTCATATTTCATGAGTCTTGCAGTACCACTTCTTGTAAGCACTACCCTTTTACTATTGCTCATGAAACTCATGTTCTCGGTCTATAGCATATTTCTTAACCTGTTCATAGAGAACATGCTTGCTACTTTATAAAATAATGAATGCATGTGTGCATGAATGCTCATTCCTTGCTTTACATGTGCATTTCATTGAGTTAACTGTGCATATCCGGTCTTTACTTCCATGGTTTTAATAATCGCCTATTTGACTCTGAAAAAAAGGGGGAGAAATAAAATTACAGCTTGACTTTGCATGAAGTTCCGTGCCTTTACATGATGTTTACTTGGCAAGTTTGCTTGGTGTCTTTGACACAAAGGGGGAGTTAAATGTTTGGGAGTTAAATGTTTATGATGCTTTGCATGTTTATGATGCTTGTCTTTTTAAAAAAGGGGTTGCATGTTGCTTCTGCAATATTGAATGGAAATCATGCATATTGCTTGTGTGAGAAAATGCTTGCTTTGGCTCAAAGAACGTTATCCTTCATGCAAATCTTAGTGATTTTTCAATGGTTTTATCTTCGTTATAAAGGGGGAGATTGTTGTGCCCCTGACTGTTTTGACGAAGATCATGTGTGAAAAAGTAATGGTTCAGATTATATGATCTGCATTGATATATATATATTTGATGAATGTGGGGTTTGAATGATAAAATGAATGCTTGAGAACTTAAGTCATGTTATAAGGAGCTTAAGTCATATGATGAATGAGTTTAACTGCACAGATGTTGTGCCTCATTGCACTACATTGCATAGCCGTTTTGCATTGGTTTGAATGAATGCATTAACTGATTCTCTTGATGTGGAATGACTTGAGAATTTCAACTGCTAGCCTTGAGTTTGAGATGAATGAAAATTTGAAAGTGCAAGATCATTGTGGAGATTTTCACTCAATTACTCAAGGCCATGGTATGAGCAAATATCTAATTGGATTTCAATGTGGATGGATTGATTTGGGTTGAAATCAGGTTTTGTTATGGCTATCTGAGTAATAAGTAAATATTTGATTGATCTTGATACTTTGTTTCATGAATTCTGTGGTTTCAATGTTTTTATCAAGCTTTTCCATCTGTCAGGAAAAGTGTCGACCCATGGGGTCGACACTTGTTTAGACCTTCTCTGCTTTGCGTTAAGTTCTCTAACGCTGGCAGAAAGTGTCGACTCCTAGAGTCGACACTTTCACCAGGGTTCTATTAATTAGCTAAGGCAGAAGCCTCATGAGATAGTGTCGACTTCGAAAGTCGACACTTTCAGGTAAGGTTGTCTTAATTATGTGAAAACAGAACCTTCGGGAAAAAGTGTCGACCTCAAGAGTCGACACTTTTTACCTCGAATGGTATTTTGTTCACAGACCAGAATGCTTGGGAAAAAGTGTCGACTCAATGAGTCGACACTTGTTCCATGCGTCTTGCTTTTATGTGTTATGGCAGAACACTCGTGAAAAAGAGTCGACTCTATGAGCCGACACTTTTTTCTAGCACCTCGGTTGGGTTTTTGCGGATCTGTTTCGAACCCACTTATTCAAGATCCGATTGCCATGCTTGTTTACCATATTAACTCTAGGGCATTGTGGGAGATGGATTTTTATTAAGAATATTTTTATTATGGGTTTATTTAGATTTTTTATTAGAGGTTTATTCGCGTGGGGCGTGTCAGTCACCGAGTGACAAATTTATTATGCGCACTGTCCGACTAACCAGACGATTATGGGTGATCGTGTCGAGACCCAAAACCCGCCGTACCATGAAGGCTACGACGTTAATTACACCTCCCCAGAAGAGAAGAAACCCTTGATTAATCGCCAAAATAGAGAGGCCATGAGGCCCATAGAATATGTAAAGATGTGATTGCATGCAAGCACACAATATGGTAGTATTTGTTTATTAGGCCGGCTCCCGGTACAGGGCGGAGAACCTAGGTCCGAGGACCACCATCGTGCATAGTGAAAGCCTCCGACCGGGCGTAACCCGACCTTCCGCTAATCACCATTCGATATACCGAAGAGTCAAATCATGCAAACATGCAAATGGGTTAGTGTTATTGTTTATTGCTTATTTAGTCATTTATTTATAAATTTAAGGAAGACTTTGGCAATCCCTGTCACTCGCAGGGTTGTCGATTAGTCATTATCTTTTTATTTTGAGACTGCACATAGCGTTACGGTGCATACATATGGGCCCATGAGGTGGGCCGAGTATGACCATATTTGGGCAGACTCGTGTATCATCAGGACAATGTATGCCAGGATATGGCAAATTTGATATTTAAAACGAGGGACGTGGTTAAAACCCGGTCAAAACGAATTAGATTCAGCGGCTTATTGGCCCGAGACGAGGTCATGCCGTGGCCATAATGGGATTAATCCCGAGGTGCAGACACGACCTGTCAGGAGGGTCGTCAATATTCCCATGCCCGGGGTCTAGAGGAGGTGAGAGCTCCGGAATTGACATGATCATGTTCGTTATTCTTTATTTATTCTTGTCATTATTATTAAATACATGAATGTACTTTATTTATTATTTACTTATTTCTTTTATTTTATTTTATTTTATTATTATTTTTTTTATATTAGATGCATGCATTTTTATTTCTTTTATTGACATTTATTTGACATTTATTTATTCATCATTTGTTTGTTTATTATTCACTTAATATTTTTATTGTTGTTATTAGTATTATTATTTTTTTGTTATTTATTTAGCACTTTTTATTCTTTTATTATTATTGTTGTTATTATTATCATTTTTTTTATTTAACTATTCTTTGTTCATCGTGTTTTTATTTCTCACTTTCCTCCACTTTTATGTTTCTATTTACTTTTTATTTTTTATTATTGTTTATTTTTATGCATGTGAGATGCTGTGAAGGTGTGAACGTAAGTGAGTGAGAGTGTTTGTTTTATTATTATTATTCCCCCCTTTTTTATTACTCGAATATGTAAAGTTAATGCATTTGTATGTTAAGAGGGATATGCAACGTACGTACGATATATGTGTGTGTGTGCATGAGTTGTTTCTCCTCTTGCTTTTTTTTTTTTTTTAAGTAGATGTGTGTAACGATATGGCTTTGGTTATTATATGTTTTGTTTACATGAACACATGCAACATATGTGTGTGTTACGTGAGAACAACGTGAGATGTTAAAACGGCGCGGTGGTTACGTTTGTATTGTGAAAGCGGCAAGGGTTTGCATGGTTAAAACGGCGCGCTCTTATAAGAAGTTAAAACGGCGTGGTGGTTTCGTGATTAAAACGGCGTGCAAATGTGTGAGTGCGCCGAATAACGGTATTATTCTTTTTGTTTTTTTATTTTGTTTTATTTTATTTATTTTATTATTTATTATTATTATTTTTTTAGTTGTTGTTTATTTATTTTATTATTTTTTTTATTTCAAATTTATTATTATTATTATTATTTTTATTCTCGATTTTACAAAAGGTTAATCCGACAGCACCTCCCCTAAACCCGGAGTGTTTGGGGAAAAGTGGAGGTATACCCACGGAATGGGGTAAGCTCCTTAAGGGTCGGGGGGCCAGGCGCTGTGACCGACAGACCCGGATGGACAGAGGCCCCGAGGGCGAGCCTACGAGGGATACCGATGTGCCCATGGGTTATCCAAATCGGGACATTGTTCGCCATTAAGGCGGTTTAATATTCACTCGGAGAGTGATCATTTAAAACGGTATGATGAACAAAGCCTTAAAACAGCACGATTGGACCGGCGTGGAACGCTCAAGAAAAGGCTTGAAGCGGCACGAGAACCGTGGGTGTAGGCTTAAAACGGCACCACAGAGGTGAAAATGAGGAGGTTAAAATGGCACCACAAAAGGTGGAGAGGGTGAGGCCTTAAAACGGCGCCACAAAAATGGAGAGGCCTTAAAACGGCAGCACAAAAAGGTGGAGAGGGGAGGCCTTAAAACGGCACGCCCCTTTGAGGGTGCGCCGTTTTAAGGCGCGCCGTTTTGCCAATGGCGCCGATTTAGCCCTGTTTCACGGAAACCGAGGTTCTATTGGTTTATTTTGGACTTATTAAAATATTTTGGAAGATTTTGAAAGTTTATTAAGTCAGTCATTCATCGGATCGGTCCCGGGCCGTCCGGAAGTCAATCATAGGCTCGCGCGAGGTTCGCACTCGAGCGCGGCGACTATTCCGAGTCAGGCCGGCTAGTTTATTAAATGGTTTATTTAACTCATTCGAGCTGAAATTTCGGCATCATCTCCCGATCCCGGAGGATTTTTCAGGGAGAAGCGGGGAGTACTCACGTGGCGGAGTAAACCCCTAAGAGCCGGGTGGCGCAACGGCGGCCGGCAGACCCAAACGGATAGGAAGACCCCGAGGGCTAGTCTACTAGGGGCACCAAGTCCGTGGGTGAGAGTGGGCGGATGAGACGACTCATCATGGGAGCGAAAACCCCGAGGGCTAGCCTACGAGGGGCACGCGACCCGAGTTGACTCAAGACTCGAATCGGGACGACCGGTAGAGAGGGAAAACCCCGAGGGCCAGCCTACGAGGGGCACCCGTCCCACGGCCACCACAAGGTCCGTGAAGGACTGTGGATTTGGATATATTGGGATAAACCCGTTTCATGTTCACTCGCTAATCCATAAGAGAACTCGCCACCGAGAGACGGTCCCCTGTGGACAGAGTGGAAGCACAGTGAATCTGGGGAATGTTCCCCTCTCCCCGGTCACCTAATTTCCTCGAAGAGATGATAATACGGCGCAGCTGCGAAATATACATAGTTAACAGACTAACGTTAATGTCTGAGGGTGTGTGTATATTTGCACATATAGATGTTAGCAGGTTCAACGAAACATTCACCCGGAGGAGTCGAGAAAGCGAAGAGAAGGAGTATGGGGATGGCCTCATCCCCTCCTGTTCATGGTCGAGAACAGGAAGGAAGGTAAGAGGACAGCCCGATATCGATCGGAGAAACACACATATGTGTATGCCTCCAGTGGTGAAAACCTTCGGCGTTCGAACGGAAGAGAAACCCCGAGAAGAGGGGAGTAGTTGCTGTAGCCCAATGCGTAGAAGGGCAAAATCGACGCCGTGGAAGACAACCAGAAAGACCATTCGCACAACGAAACCCTTAAATGCGCGGATGGAAAGGGGAGAAAACCATGCGAGAGATAACCACGGCGCCGAACGCGACCGTGTCCATCAGCCCTGTGCACAGATCACTGGAGACATGCATACATATAGACATCACCTTCCTGGGCACCGGCACTGTTGCACGGCGCCGTTTCATCGGCCATAAAAAAAAAGGTGAAATGGGAGAAAGAGGACGACAAAGAGGATGGATAGAAACATTTGACCCCTTGACCCATTGCTATATCCATTCATTCCGTGAACGAAAGAAAAGAGAATACATAGATTATCATTCCGGTCCCGGCGTTGTCGCACGACCACCGTTCTCATTAATAAAGAGGAAAGCAATTACAGAGGGCGAGATGTAGAATCACAGAGATGGTGAGAAGGGGGAGGAAGCAAGGCTCATATCATCGCCTTCCTCCCCCCCTTCTCACTTACATTATACCAGAGAAGAAACCCGAACAGAGGGGAATCGACAGGGGAACTACAATGACCCACCTAAGTAGACAGGGGGAGAAGAGACTCTTCTTCTTCTCCGACGTCGGAGGATTTTTCACAGAGCGGAGGATGGCGGCGGCAAGGCTCTCAGGTAGGGGAACTTCCTCCTCAAGAAAACCCTCTCTTCGAGCAATGTAATTGGTGGAGCCTCTGTGGATCGATCTTTCTCTCTCCGTTCCTTTTCTTTTGTTTCGAAGGCAGGCTATATATAGCCTTTGTTAATCCGGCGCCCTGTAAAGGGGGCGCGCCGGATTTAACGGCGCCGGGGAACGGGCTTCTGCAATGCTCTTGCGCGCCGGAACTGGTGGCGCCGGGGAAATGTTCCCTAATTAGTTTTTTGCGTGCCGGAATTGGTGGCGCCGTTTTAAGGGGCGCTGATGACCTTTGTGCGCCGTTTTAGCTTGTTTGCTCGGCGCGGGTCAGCCGATGGGCCCGGGGATGGTTCTGGAAGTTCCCGTTGACTGTTCCTCTCGCCCTGGTCCTTGGAAAACCTTGACGGGGCGTCGACGAAGCTCTCGGCATGATGACTGGCCTTAATCGGAACTTCGTGTGCGTTCGGCTCGAGCATGCAGGTTTTCCGCTCACATGGTCTTCGACACCGTAATTTGTGATGCCGGGCCGACTTCACTTGTATTTGTAGCTTTTTGATTGCTTCTTCGGGGATGATCCCGAATACTCTCCCGAGCTCCCGGGTCTTGCCTTAGCGGCTGTTCATTGAAGCCGAGCATCTTTCATTTTCTTCTTTTCTATGGTCTCATCTTTTGTTCGGCTTCCGCCATTCTTTTTCTTCTTTTCTTTCTTTTCTTCTCTGTCGGCATAGGAGCACCTGATAAGAACTTAAGACCTGCAGAAGCAGAAGTTAGGAAATGTTAGGAATATTTTCAGTGTCAACAAATGCCCCCCACCCGCGGGTGTCGTGACAGAGGGACGAAAGAGTGGGACGTGCAGGTGTATCCCATGGCCCGTTTGAAAATATTGCATGGATCCTTTTTATTATTCATTCCTTTTATTTATTCTATTTTCATTTTTCATCATTTATCCATCATCATTTTTTATTTCGTCATTCATTTTTACTATCTCTTTTTTTTTTATATATATAGCCTCATCCAAGCATGCAGGCACTCAACGACCACAAGCACAGAATAGCTATGTATAGCATAGTTCCCTTATAACAGGGGTATGATAAGGACAGTGCTCACGATTCACGGACAGAGTGCGGCTCACGAAGCACAACTAAGAGAGATGTGCATACGGAAAGGGGACACTGCGTAGAACATATGCATAGCATGAATTACAATTTGCACCCAGGACTATTCCTCCATAGTGTAAAAGTGTAATTATATGGGTAATGAAACCTAGACATAGGGACGTGCAGACGTTCTGAGTAACACTGGAGGATTACTTTATCGCCTACACATACATTTAGGGCTCTCGGCTTTTGGTAGCTTCGCACAACCCCCTTTTATTCTTAATTTTGGGCTTCACCGTTCGGCGCGAGTTTCCTCATGTGTCTCAATGGGGATTCCCGGCTACTAGGATTCGGCCTTTCTTGTGGATTTCACCGTTTGACCTCGAGTCTCCTCATGTATCTCAATGGGGATTCCCGGCTACTAGGATTCATCCTATATTATGATTTTATGATGGATTTTACCATTTGACGCGAGTTTCCTCATATGTCTTAATGGGGATTCCCGGCTACTAGGATTCATCCTTATTTTAATAGTGGAATTTGCTGCACCGTTTTCACGCAAATCTCCTCATTTGTTTCAGTGGGGATTCCTGGCTACTTGGATTCACATTCCACTTATCACAATCATCATTTTTTTTCCTTTCTTTTTTTTTAAAGGGGGTAGGCAACTTTTTCCTCACGATCACCCTTTACGCGAGTGTAGAGGTTCAAGTATCCGTAAAGTGTTAAGAAGAATTTATGACGTCCCTATGACTAAAGACCATTGCTCACATTATGTGCAAAGTGTAGGAGTTTTGTCTAGGGTGTATTCTGTGAGTTGTGCTAGCAACATAGCTACGACTCCTCCCCTAGTCGTATGCACTCACTGAGAATTAGCTTTTTGTTTCTTAGCGTATGCCGTGACGCACACATATCCTAAATCAGGGCAACGTTATTTAGCAAAGGAGTACGCAGCCTTAGAAATTTGAATGAAGTGTGTTAATACTATATTTCAGGCAGACATGAATGTGAGGCAAACAAGCACACAAATCACGTCATGATTATCATTTTTTTTCTGTTTTTTTTTCTTGCTCTCTTTTTCCTTTCTTCTTCTTTTTTTTCTTCTTTTTTTTTTACTCTCTTTGCTCTCTCTTTTTTTTCTTTTCCTTTCTTTGCTCCTTTTTTTCTACTTTTTTTTTCTTTTTTTTGTGTTTTCTATTTTCTAAAGGGCTTAATGGGCATGCCCGCAATGATTCCGGCGTCGGGAGCCCGATGCCATGGCAGTGGAGAGAAGGTGTCATATGTGGTAGTAAATCCCTAGAGGGATCACGGGTTGGTATAAAACCAAAGGAGGTCTTTTCGTTCATTAGTTCGGACAACAGTTCTGAGCCAAGGGTAAGAGGTTTGTAGGCTTAGATCGAAGGTCATGACGCCGAATGAATTGGCTTAGACGTAAGGTCATGACGCCAAGAAAGGGCATTCGTCGGCTTAGGCAAGGAGCCTTGACACCCGACCACTTGGCCTAGACGGAAGGTCATGATGCCATGAAAAAAATATTTACTGGCTTAAGCATAGAGCCATGATGCCAGACGACTTGGCTTAGACGGAAGGCCATGACGTCAAGGTAGAATATTTTAACGGCTTAGACGTAAAGTCATGACGCCGCACAACTTGGCTTAAGCGGAAGGCCATGACGCCAAGGCAGAATATTTATCGACTTAGGCGAAAAGCCATGACGCCGGACAAGGATATTTAACGGCTTAGACGTAAAGTCATGACGCCGTACAACTTGGCTTAGGCGGGAGGCCATGACGCCCAGGCAGAATATTTACCGACTTAGGCGAAAAGCCATGACGCCGGACAAGGATATTTAACGGCTTAGACGTAAAGTCATGACGCCGTACAACTTGGCTTAGGCGGGAGGCCATGACGCCAAGACAGAATATTTATCGACTTAGGCGAAAAGCCATGATGCCGGACAAGGATATTTAACGGCTTAGACGTAAAGTCGTGACGCCGTACAAGGATATTTAACGATTTAGACGTAAATTCATGACACCGTACAACTTGGCTTAGGCGGAAGGCCATGACGCCAAGGCAGAATATTTACCGACTTAGGCGAAAAGCCATGACGCCGGACAAGGATATTTAACGGCTTAGACGTAAAGTCATGATGCCGTACAACTTGGCTTAGGCGGGAGGCCATGACGCCAAGGCAGAATATTTACCAACTTAGGCGAAAAGCCATGACGCCGGACAAGGATATTTAACGGCTTAGAAGTAAAGTCATGACGCCGTACAACTTGGCTTAGGCGGGAGGCCATGACGCCAAGGCAGAATATTTACCGACTTAGACGAAAAGCCATGACGCCGGACAAGGATATTTAACGGCTTAGACGTAAAGTCATGATGTCGTACAAGGATATTTAACGGCTTAGACGTAAAGTCATGACACCGTACAACTTGGCTTAGGCGGAAGGCCATGACGCCAAGGCAAAATATTTACCGACTTAGGCGAAAAGCCATGACGCCGGACAAGGATATTTAACGGCTTAGACGTAAAGTCATGATGCCGTACAACTTGGTTTAGGCGGGAGGCCATGACGCCAAGGCAGAATATTTACCGACTTAGGCGAAAAGCCATGACGCCGGACAAAGATATTTAACGGCTTAGACGAAAAGTCATGACGCCGTACAACTTGGCTTAGGCGGAAGGCCATGACGCCAAGGCAGAATATTTACCGGCTTAGGTGGAAAGCCATGATGCCAGACAAGGATATTTAACGGCTTAGATGAAAAGTCATAACGCCGTCGATAGAAGGGGTCTTTTTGTTCTTCAACTGGATGGAAGGATAGAGCCACAAGTAGAAAGGATCTTTTGTTTCCTGGCTAGGCGAAAGGCACGAGCCAAAGGTGAAAGGGTCTTTTTGTTGACTGACTGGACGAAAGGTCCAAGCCGGAGGTAGAAAGGTCTTTTGTTGCCTGGCTGGACAAAAGGATCCAAGCCAAAGATGAAAGGGTCTTTTTGTTGACTGACTGGACGAAAGGTCCAAGCCAGAGGTAGAAAGGTCTTTTTGTTGTCTGGCTGGACAAAAAGATCCACGCCAAAGGTGAAAGGATCTTTTTATCGACTGGCCAGACGAAAGGTCTGAGCTAGAGGTAAAATATGAACGTTAACCTGACGGGATGTCAGAGTTAACAAACCTTGCCTAGGCGATTTGTCTAGGAAAGGAAGCATTGTTCTCGTCTCGACGTCATGTCGAACACGACCAACCTGGAAGAGACGAAGGGTCTGGGTCAGGGCAGAATATAGTCATTGACTTGACAGACTTGCCAAAGTCAGCCAACTTGGAAAAGGCGTGAGGCCTGAACCAAATGCAGAACACAATATAGGTGTTGACTTAACGTTCTGTCAAAGTCAACAAAGTTGGCGAAGGCAAGTGGCCTAAACCAAGAGCATCATGTAGGATAGGTGTTGACCCGATGGAATGTCGAAGTCAACGAACTCGACGAAGGCGTGGGGCCTAAGCCAAGGGTAGGATATAGGGTATAAATGTTGACTCAACGCCCTGTCGAGGCCAACGAACTTGGCAGAGGCGTAAGGCCTAAGCTAAGGAAAGAATATGGGATATGTGTTGACTCGACGTCCTGTCGGAGCTAACAAACTTGACAGAGACGTGAGGTTTAAGCCAAGGGTAGCATGTAGAATAAGTGTTGACTCAACGGAATGTTGAAGCCAACGGGCCCTGCCCCGATAGAAGGTTCGTGGCGAGGGTTGACCAGAACGCAGACATATGAGAGGCCCAGACCCAGGGCTAAATATCAATGTCAACCCGATGAGGTGTCGGAGTCAACCAACCTTGCTCGGATGATAGGTCTGAAACAAGGGTAGAATATGTAGGTGAAGATGCCAACTCAACGTCATGTCGAAATTGACCAACTTGGCGAAGACGTGAGGTCTAAGCCAAGGTAGAGTATGGACATTGACCCGAGGAGATGTCGGGATCAACAAACCTTGCTCAGACAGAAGGTCCAAGACAAAGCGAAGAGGTCTTTTATTGGTTTATTAGTTTGGATTGACTGAGTTTATTGAATTTGTTAGGTTTATTGAGTTTACTGGGCCTATTGGTTTCATTGAGTTTGTTAAATTCATCGGATCTATTAATTAAGTTTGTTGGGGTTTATCTGATCTATTGAGTTTATTGATTTGATGAGTCGATTAACTTATTGGGTTTATTAGATCTGTTGGATTTTATCGATTCCATTGAGTTTATTGATTTGTTTAGTTTTATTGGGTTTGTTGGGTTTGTTGGATTTTGTTGGTCTTACTGACTTATTAAGTTCATTTCAAACCATTGTTTTCATTTCTTCATCGTTTTGATTTCTTTCTTCTTTTTGTTTCCTTTTTTGTTATTATTATTTTGTTATTATTTGTTTTTTTTTTTGTTGGGCTCCCCGACGCAGTCTCGTCTGTGATGCGGGATATTTTATCCGGTGGGACTATTGATGAATTTGACTATTTATTCTATTGGTGGGGCTAGGGATTGATGTCCAAGAGCCCGGCGGGCCTGGCGAGGGCAGAGTGCCACTAGGCCAAAGAAAGGGTAGCTCGGTCAGGGCGGAGTGCCATCAGACTGAGAAAGGGTAGCTCGGTCAGGGCGGAGTGCCACTAGACCAAGGTGAGGGTAGCTCGGTTAGGGCGGAGTGCCACCGAACCAAGGTGAGGGTAGCTCGATTAGGGCGGAGTGCCACTAGACCAAGGAAAGGGTTTTATGAATCCTGTCCAGTAGGACAAAGGGTAATTTTGGGGCTCGGCGAGGGCGGAGTGCCTCAGGCCAAGGAAGAGGGCTTTATGAATCCTACCCAGTGGGACGAAGCTTGTTTTCGAGCTTGGCGAGGACGGAGCACCTCAGGCTAAGGAAAAGACTTTGTGGACCCAGCCCGATGGGACAGAAGGTAATTTTCAAGTTCGGCTAGGGCAGAGCGCCTCCGACCAGGGGAAAGCTTTTGTGGGCTCGGCCCGACGGGGCAGATGGGCAAATTTTGAGCTCGACAAGGGCAGGGTGCCTTATGCCAAGAAGAAAGGAGATTTTATTGGGCCGACATTGAACAAGGAATCCAAACCGACATTGATAGGAGAGTCCCATGGGACAAATATGGCATTGTTGTGGCTGAATACCGAAAGGCCATGAGAGTGCATTGGCTGGGAGCATAGGTCCCAGATCAAGGGTGGAGGATTAGTCTTGAGGGGACGAGTGGGGAGTATCCCCGTGTGATAGGAGGGCGGCAAGGCACCATGAATTCTGGTGGAACCAGGGGTGCTGAGATAGGCCACTAGAAGCCGAAAGGCACTTATTTGTTGGCTTGATGAGGATAAAGGAGCCGAGAGTGCAGACAACTCGGGAGGACTTGTTCTTTTCATTCCCCAACAGGGTTTGGACCCGTATCTGAAATTGGGGGCCTAGTGGCCAATGAAAGCTCTATAGCATCGGTGGGACTGTTGATCAACATGATCCCCCTGGGAGTATTCAGTGACAGCTATATATCAGATCAATAGCTATCTTCTTTTGTCATTGACTTCTTTAGTAGATGCTCCAAATAGTTTCGGTTCGGGCCTTCGGTGCTTACGCCAAGTGTCCTCCTCTTGACGCTCATTCTGAGAAGCTGTAGTTGCAGGGTCCTCCCACCTTTACAGATGATGTAGTCATTTCATTACTCCTTGGGCATTCACCATGCAATGCTACTAAGGAGTTTTCTGCCCATGGGGAGGATGGGGAGGCCTTGCTGACCTTATAAGTTCCTTCCCCCCCTTTTTTGCATTCATGTTTCTTTTTTTTCTCTCTTTTTTTTTGAACGGACAGCTCAAATGACGCTGATAGTGCAGTGTAGTGTAAAGCCACTACCCTTCCTCCATTTATTTTTTTTTTAACAGACCAAGGTGGGTGCATAGGAGAGCGCTCACCCCCTCAGAGAGGGGATAAGTGGTTCGCTCCACCACGCCAACCCCACGATGGTAGTTTCTTATTTGGCACAGACCAAGACAGGGGGGAAGTGGTATCTCCTCTACAGATGCAGCCATCAAGGCCTCCTTCAAAAGAATTTTTTTTCCCTTTTTTTTTGGAAGACCCGACCTCCTGAGAGACGACATCTCAGATTCAATAGGTGGAGCCTTATGTCTATATATGCAAATTTCATTTGCCCTCCTTTTTTTTCATTTTTTTTTAGTGTCTGCCCCCAGAACAAGACCTTTCCTTTCTTTCTCTTTTTTTTTTGCTTCATTTGCCATTTTTCTTTTTATTGGCAAGCATCCGCATTCAAGTTATGCGGGCTTGCTAGACATCGACTTCAGCTAGATTTGCGAGGAGCAGTTGAGGCGGTAACGCCGCGCGGGGCTGCTCTTTTAAGGACAGAGATTTGATGAGGGCACGGTGGGTCCACCTTATACTCGCCCATCTGTAGTTCGCCTTTCTTGATCAGGCCTTCAATAATGTCCTTGAACACATAGCAATCCTCAATGGGATGCCCCAACATTTGGTGATAAGGACAGAATCGTGGATCGTCTTTTCTTTCGGCATCGCCTGGCTTCTTTGGCTCCGGAAGCGCTACTTTGCCGTATTCACGGGCCCACTCAAAAAGTGCCCTAGTCTTGTCCTTTGGAAAGGAATACAGTTTCGTCGTTTTGCCCCTTAACGGGGGCCCTTGTTTTGCTGGATCGGCGGAAGATGCCTCTTTCATCTTCTTCTTCTGTTGCTCGAAGGCTTCAAAATTTGAGGTGCAAACTTCTTCTTGTGCCGGAGGTTTGTTGATTGGTTTATTCTTTTGGCTCGAGGCCGTAGAGGCTGAGCAAAGTCTTGCCAGAACTGCTTCGGCATTGGCTGCAATGTCGCCCAGTTGTTCGAAGGTCGTGACTTCAATGTCAATGACCCATCGTAGAATTTCTATTCTCAAATTTTCTTTGCAGATTTGAACAGAGTCCCCGTAGCTCGGTGGATGTCTGCATCTTTCACGGAGATTCCTCCACCTTCTTATGTAGTCCGTGACAGACTCATTATCTTTTTGTTTGGCTGCTTGTAATTCGGGCTCGGTGACTTCCTCTTCGGCTGTCTCCATATTCATTATTTGTTTCGCCTTCAGCTCGTTCATCTGCATGTGCGGCCTTATTTGCACCATCTTCGGAGATGCCTTAGTTGCCCCCTGACGTGCCCGGGAGACTGTGTGCTCGAGTGGTTGAGGGAGGATACCCCTTGTATGATCATGTGCTATTCGGGGTATGACTGGCCGCGCCGAAGCTTCAGGTGAGCCAGCACTACCTCGTGTCACCTCATGTAGATGTCCTGCCAGTTGCGGCATAGGTGGACTTAGATTCATTTCATTCAGCTGCCTTTGCAGTATTTCAATTTCCTGCTGCTTCTGGTTTAGCAGTGCCATCACAGCGGGGCCTTGCCAAGAGGGGCCGGGAGTGCCATCTTGCGCCTCCGATCTGATTAGGGTGAGTGGCATCCCGTCATTATTGCTGGACGGCCCGTTTCTTCGAGATGAACTCCCTGGGTTTTATACCTTCGGATGGAGGAGGAACATGGTATTGCCCTCCCTTGTTGGCTGGCGGGCGTCTTGGTATTCTCCGGATCCGGCAGCATGGTGGGAGGCAGAAGCTTTAGCTTGATTTGCCCCTTTTGGCATAAAGCAAATTTCTTCATTTTCTTCATCAGCAGCTTG
Organism: Amorphophallus konjac; assembly: GCA_022559845.1. NCBI lineage: Eukaryota > Viridiplantae > Streptophyta > Magnoliopsida > Alismatales > Araceae > Amorphophallus > Amorphophallus konjac. The sequence goes on from CM040121.1 coordinate 161,429,312, forward strand.
AGCCACACTGGACGGTGCTGACAGCATGTTGCAAGAGAGAGCAACATGTCTTATTTTAGCTTTTGTATTCTCATTTTCCTTCTCCCATATGGCTGGCCTCTGCCCCTGTAGTGGGTCGTTCGGTGCATGGAACACCCCTGCCTTTTCTTTAATTCTTTTTGTTAGCCCGTGAGACTTATTGTGTCCTTGACGGGCATGCTTCTTGACCTGTATAGGCTGGCTCTTGAGCTGCTCATGCTTATCAAGCCCACTTATAGTAGCTTGTGGCCGCTCCATGGCTGAGCTAGCTTCTTCATGTTCCCGCGACGGGGTTTGTTTCTTCTCTTTATTGTCAGTTGACCCTTTGATAGCCATTGGAGAGGCTATTTGAAGGCAGGCAGAGACTGCAAGAGGCAGAGTGGGCCAGTCCATGGCTCCACTAACATGGACTCTCGGAGCCGGAAGGGATACTGATCTTGTTCGTTCCTTTCTTGATGATGTTTGCCAATTTCTTTGCTTTTCTTCAGGCACTAGGGCACAGTCTTCATTGTTGTGCTGACTACAAGCCTCTGGCACTTCTTTGGGCGATCGTTGGCATACAGATATCATGTTAATTGATGCCTCCTGTGTAGGCACTTCATGCGGGCATGGAGGATCAACTCTGTCCTCCCCCATTTGTAGCTCTCCTCTTTTTATTAAGCCTTGGGCGATGTCTTTAAATATTTGGCAATCCTCAATAGGATGCCCCAGGATTTGATGGTATGGGCAGAAATGAGGATCATCTCTTCTTCTGACGTCATCAGGCCTTTTTGGCTTCGGAAGGATGACTTTGCTATATTTGACAGCCCACTCGAACAATGCTCGGGTCTTGTCCCGGGGAAGGCATAGAGCTTCTTTGCTTTGTTCTGCGGAGGAGGCCTCTCTCGACGTCTTGCAGGTTCATTGAGAGGAGGATTGTGCATCCATTTATGCCTTTTCGCCGTGAGGCTGACAGCATGAACCGCTTTCAGTATCGGCCGTTTATTAACCTGCTTGGCTTCATGACTTGAGTCAGCAGAAATGGAGGGATATCTTGTGAAGAAATCTTCAACCTCCGTGGCAATATCGCTTAATCAGTCAAATGACCGGATTTCTATTCCGATCATCTTTTCCAGAATCTCCTTCTTCAGATTTTGTTTGCATATTTGTATTGCATCTTCTGGATGCGGAGGGCGCCGACACCTCATGCAGAGATCCTCCCATCTCTTGATATATTCTGTAGCTATTTCATCATCTTTTTGCTTGGCTGCCAACAGCTCAGCCACGGTCACCTCTGCCTCGATGACATGGAATCTTTCAGTGAATTTCTGCTGCATATCATGCCAGTCCTTGATAGACCCGACCGGTAAGTTGGAATACCATTCGAAGGCAGGTCCTGTCAGTGAAGACCCGAAGAACTTCAGTAGGTATGACTCGTCTGCCGCCAAGTCGCCCATGACTGTCATATAATGTGCAATATGTTCTTTCGGGGAGCCTTGCCCATTGTATTTGTCAAATTTTGGGAGTCTATTGACGCCGGGTGGCACTCTTTTGGCAGCATGATGGGCTAGATATGGTACTTCATATATGTCAAAGGGGGCATAGTCATCACCACCCCTCTTTGGCAGTCTTGCCTCGATCATCTGCTCCACCATCAACTTATTCAGCATAGATGGCTCTTCTAGTTGAGGGCAGAGGTGGGTGGGCTGCATCAATAATGCGGCCGAAGTCATAGCATTGGATGGCAAAGGTTCTGACAGGGGGCCTGCCGCTGCATCTGAAGGGGCATTGGCTGTGCTGGCTGGAGCCATTGGGAATAATGCTGAGGAGTAGCACAATTCTGAGCTGTAGTTTATAGAATGGCCTGTGAAGGAGCACCCCCAGGGTTGAAACCTTCATGTGATGGCTCGGCTCGTGCCCCCGATTCCTCGGGCGCCATAGCGTGCCCAGTCTTTTCATTCAATTTTCTCTTCAGCAGTTCTACCTCCTGCTGGTATCTTTGCAGCGTCATCAGCACGGCAGGGTCCATAGCTGTTTTGCTACTGATGCCCTCGAGTGCTTCACCAAAGGTGCATCCAGATAGGGGTACCCCTTCTTCTTCAGATGCCATTGTCTTGGCATTGAGAGTAGTGTTGTCTTCATCAGCAACCCACTTGTCCTTAGAGACTTGCAGTAACCCAGCCTCAATTTTGCCCCGTCCTGTCACCGGGTCTTCTCTTTCGGTAACCTCGGCCAGCCGTTCTGGTTCATTTAGCAGGGTGCCATGCCCGCTCATCACCCCTGTCATATTACAGGTGAGGATTTGCATTCTTCTGCTGTACTTTCTGACTCCCCTTTGGGCCTGACTAGGGAGAGTTGGCGCTTGATTTGTTGAAATTCTTTTCATCTATTCATTTTGTGAAGGCCTTTCAAAGCTTCCAGCCCCACCTTGCTTCTCTTTTTCATTCGCCACCATGGGTGACATTTTGTCTTTTTCTTCTTTTCGGCCCTGACGACACGAATCAATCTTTGCTGGCCCAGGGAGGAATTCTTGAAGTCACATAAATATTCCCGGACCCTCTTTATCATGTCTTTCTGATGACACTCTGGAGAAATGGCAGGAGACAGCACTTGGACACGGATAGACGGTATATGTGAAAGCCGTATCAGCTTGGCAGCTTGATTGAGGTTTCTTGAATATTTGGAAATATCAGCCTGCCTTGCACAGGCCCTGGCGACAGGTGGAGGAGTTGCAATCACGGTTTCTTCTGCATGCATAGCCCCTTTGCCCCCTCTATTGGGAACATCCACAGAATTTTTGAAGCCTGGTGAGGCTGGTGCAGGGCCTCGAATCCTCTTGGGAACCCATATTTGCTTAGACTTCGGCAAGTTCGGGGTTGGCCTCCCATGCTCGTTGTCATTAAAATTCACCCTTCGGCTTGTCAGCACTTGGAAGGTGTTATGAGTGGGCACAGTCGGGATGATCCGATCTGGCAGAACTTCGGCACCGCGACCATTGAAGTAGACTTGGATGCCCCCGATCAACATGGACTTCCCAGAGGCTGAAAGTTGGCTCTGAGGATCAGCAGCAATTCTTCTCCTGGAGCACTTCTTGTTGCCCCCAGTGGGCTCCTTCTTATGTGCCGCAATCGAACAAATAGTATGGTGGACGTGGCAGCTCACGACCACCGGGTCCTTCAGCACAGCTTCCTTGACATGGCACTCACTTCGGCGAGCCACAATTTTGTCATTCTTCAGCTTCGCAGGTTCATAACTCTCTACGTCCAGGAGATTCGCGAATGCAACTCCCAAGAAGTTGGGGAAGCCAACGACTGGGGGAAGGTTGCCGAAGGTAGTGGGTAAGGCAAGGTATCCGTATGCAGCATGGTCTGCCACGATTCGAGGACTGAAAACAAGCCCAGATAGTCTGCTCGCCATCACTTCAACCTACAAAGAGGAAAAACAAGATGAATGAATAATTAACATTTGAAATAGTTCAATGGGGGCCCCATGGTCCTTCTATTTTGGCGAAGAGATGAAGGGAGGTTGAGTCCCACCGGGCGTGCTAGCTTGTGGGAGATGGATTTTTATTAAGAATATTTTTATTATGGGTTTATTTAGATTATTTATTAGAGGTTTATTCGCGTGGGGTGTGCCAGTCACCGAGTGACAAATTTATTATGCGCACCGTCCGACTAACCAGACGATTATGGGTGATCGTGTCGGGACCCAAAACCCGCCGTACCATGAAGGCTACGACGTTAATTACACCTCCCCAGAAGAGAGGAAACCCTTGATTAATCGCCAAAATAGAGAGGCCATGAGGCCCATAGAATATGCAAAGATGTGATTGCATGCAAGCACACAATATGGTAGTATTTGTTTATTAGGCCGGCTCCCGGTACAGGGCGGAGAACCTAGGTCCGAGGACCACCATCGTGCATAGTGAAAGCCTCCGACCGGGCGTAACCCGACCTTCCGCTAATCACCATTCGATATACCGAAGAGTCAAATCATGCAAACATGCAAGGTGGTTAGTGTTATTGTTTATTGCTTATTTAGTCATTTATTTGTAAATTTAAGGAAGACTTTGGCAATCCCTGTCACTCGCAGGGTTGTCGATTAGTCATTACATTTTTATTTTGAGACTGCACATAGCGTTACGGTGCATACATATGGGCCCATGAGGTGGGCCGCGTATGACCATATTTGGGTAGACTCGTGTATCATCAGGACAATGTATGTCAGGATATGGCAAATTTGATATTTAAAACGAGGGACGTGGTTAAAACCCGGTCAAAACGAATTAGATTCAGCGGCTTATTGGCCCGAGACGAGGTCATGCCGTGGCCATAATGGGATTAATCCCGAGGTACAGACACGACCTGTCAGGAGGGTCGTCAATATTCCCATGCCCGGGGTCTAGAGGAGGTGAGAGCTCTGGAGTGGACATGATCATGTTCGTTATTCTTTATTTATTCTTGTCATTATTTTTAAATGCACGAATGTACTTTATTTATTATTTACTTATTTCTTTTATTTTATTTTATTTTTTTATTATTATTTTTATATTAGATGCATGCATTTTTATTTCTTTTATTGACATTTATTTGACATTTATTTATTCATCATTTGTTTGTTTATTATTCACTTAATTTGTTTGTTTTATTTTTATTTTATTAGTTTTTTATTGGGTACATGCATTTTTATTCCCTTTATTAATATTTATTTGGCATTTATTCATTTATCATGTTTTTGTTGTCATTTATTTGTCCATTATTTATTTATTATGTTTTCTCTTTTTGTTTCAACCCTCCCCCTTTTTATTTCCTGATTCTTGAATGACATGATCTTATTTGTGTTGTTTCTTTATTTCCTTCTTGTTTGTTTGTTTAATTTTTTTTGTAGATATCCACATATGGGATGGGAGCGTGGATAGATATGCACGTGAGCATTTATTGGAATGTGTTTACGGGTGTTAAACATGAGTGAGTTAGTGTGTTAATTAGTGGGCTTATCCTTAAATGCTAATGGAGTGTTGTACGTGGTTGGCTTAACTGTGAATGAGTATATGACGTATGTGTGTGTTGCGTGAGAACAACGTGAGATGTTAAAACGGCGCGGTAGTTATGTTTGTATTGTGAAAGCGGCAGGGGCTTGCATGGTTAAAACGGCGCGCTCTTATAAGAAGTTAAAACGGCGTGGTGGTTTCGTGGTTAAAACGGCGTGCAAATGTGTGAGTGCGCCGGATAACGGTGTTATTCTTTTTATTTTATTTATTTTGTTTTGTTTTATTTATTTTGTTATTTATTATTATCATTTTTTTAGTTGTTATTTATTTATTTTATTATTTTTTATTTCAAATTTATTATTATCATTATTATTTTTATTCTCGATTTTACAAAAGGTTAATCCGACAGCACCTCCCCTAAACACGGAGTGTTTGGGGAAAAGTGGAGGCATACCCACGGAATGGGGTAAGCTCCTTAAGGGTCGGGGGGCCAGGCGCTGTGACCGACAGACCCGGATGGACAGAGGCCCCGAGGGCGAGCCTACGAGGGATACCGATGTGCCCATGGGTTATCCAAATCGGGGCATTGTTCGCCATTAAGGCGGTTTAATATTCACTCGGAGAGTGATCATTTAAAACGGTATGATGAACAAAGCCTTAAAACGGCGCGATTGGACCGGCGTGGAACGCTCAAGAAAAGGCTTGAAGCGGCACGGGAACCGTGGGTGTAGGCTTAAAAGGGCACCACAGAGGTGAAAATGAGGAGGTTAAAACGGCACCACAAAAGGTGGAGAGGGTGAGGCCTTAAAACGGCGCCATAAAAATGGAGAGGCCTTAAAACGGCGGTACAAAAAGGTGGAGAGGGGAGGCCTTAAAACGGCGCGCCCCTTTGAGGGTGCGCCGTTTTAAGGCGCGCCGTTTTAAGGCGCGCCGGTTGCTAATGGCGCCGATTCAACCCTGTTTCATGAAACCAAAGCTTTATTGGTTTATTTTGGACTTATTAAAGTATTTTGGAAGATTTTGAAAGTTTATTAAGTCAGTCATTCATCGGATCGGTCCCGGGCCGTCCGGAAGTCAATCATAGGCTCGCGCGAGGTTCGCACTCGAGCGCGGCGACTGTTCCGAGTCAGGCCGGCTAGTTTATTAAATGGTTTATTTAACTCATTCGAGCTGAAATTTCGGCAGCATCTCCCCATCCCGGAGGATTTGTCAGGGAGAAGCGGGGAGTACTCACGTGGCGGAGTAAACCCCTAAGAGCCGGGTGGCGCAACGGCGGCCGGCAGACCCAAACGGATAGGAAGACCCCGAGGGCTAGTCTACTAGGGGCACCAAGTCCGTGGGTGAGAGTGGGCGGATGAGACGACTCATCATGGGAGCGAAAACCCCGAGGGCTAGCCTACGAGGGGCACGCGACCCGAGTTGACTCAAGACTCGAATCGGGACGACCGGTAGAGAGGGAAAACCCCGAGGGCCAGCCTACGAGGGGCACCCGTCCCACGGCCACCACAAGGTCCGTGAAGGACTGTGGATTTGGGTATATTGGGATTAACCCGTTTCATGTTCACTCGCTAATCCATAAGAGAACTCGCCACCGAGAGACGGTCCCCTGTGGACAGAGTGGAAGCACAGTGAATCTGGGGAATGTTCCCCTCTCCCCGGTCACCTAATTTCCTTGAAGAGATGATAATACGGCGCAGCTGCGAAATATACATAGTTAACAGACTAACGTTAATGTCTGAGGGTGTGTGTATATTTGCACATATAGATGTTAGCAGGTTCAACGAAACATTCACTCGGAGGAGTCGAGAAAGCGAAGAGAAGGAGTATGGGGATGGCCTCATCCCCTCCTGTTCATGGTCGAGAACAGGAAGGAAGGTAAGAGGACAGCCCGATATCGATCGGAGAAACACACATATGTGTATGCCTCCGGTGGTGAAAACCTTCGACGTTCGAACGGAAGAGAAACCCCGGGAAGAGGGGAGTAGTTGCTGTAGCCCAATGCGTAGCAGGGCAAAATCGACGCCGTGGAAGACAACCAGAAAGACCGTTCGCACAACGAAACCCTTAAATGCGCGGATGGAAAGGGGAGAAAACCATGCGAGAGATAACCACAGTGCCGAACGTGACCGTGTCCATACGCCCTGTGCACAGATCACTGGAGACATGCATACATATAGACATCACCCTCCCGGGCACCGGCACTGTTGCACGGTGACGTTTCATCGGCCATAAAAAAAAAGGTGCAATGGGAGAAAGAGGACGACAAAGAGGAGGGATAGAAACATTAGACCCCTTGACCCATTGCTATATCCATTCATTCCGTGAACGAAAGAAAAGAGAATACACAGATTATCATTCCGGTCCCGGCGTTGTCGCACGACCACCGTTCTCATTAATAAAGAGGAAAGCAATTACAGAGGGCGAGATGTCGAATCACAGAGATGGTGAGAAGGGGAAGGAAGCAAGGCTCATATCATCGCCTTCCTCCCCCCCTTCTCACTTACATTATACCAGAGAAGAAACCCGAACAGAGGGGAATCGACAGGGGAACTAAAATGACCCACCTAAGTAGACAGGGGGAGAAGAGACTCTTCTTCTTCTCTGACGCTGGAGGATTTTTCACAGAGCGGAGGATGGCGGCAGCAAGGCTCTCAGTTAGGGGAACTTCCTCCTCAAGAAAACCCTCTCTTCGAGCAATGTAATTGGTGGAGCCTCTGTGGATCGATCTTTCTCTCTCCGTTCCTTTTCTTTTGTTTCGAAGGCAGACTATATATAGCCTTTGTTAATCCGGCGCCCTGTAAAGGGGGCGCGCCAGATTTAACGGCGCCGGGGAACGAGCTTCTGCAAAGCTCTTGCGCGCCGGAACTGGTGGCGCCGGGGAAATGTTCCCAAATTGGTTTTTTGCGCGCCGGAATTGGTGGCGCCATTTTAAGGGGCGCCGATGACCTTTGTGCGTCGTTTTAGCTTGATTGCTCCGCGCGGGTCAGCCGATGGGCCCGGGGATGGTTCTGGAAGTTCCCGTTGACTGTTCCTCTCGCCCCTGGTCCTTGGAAAACCTTGACGGGGCGTTGACGAAGCTCTCGGCATGATGACTGGCCTTAATCGGAACTTCGTGTGCGTTCGGCTCGAGCATGCAGGTTTTCCGCTCACATGGTCTTCGACACCGTAATTTGTGATGCCGGGCCGGCTTCACTTGTATTTGTAGCTTTTTGATTGCTTCTTCGAGGATGATCCCGAATACTCTCCCGAGCTCCCGGGTCTTGCCTTAGCGGCTGTTCATTGAAGCCGAGCATCTTTCATTTTCTTCTTTTCTATGGTCTCATCTTTTGTTCGGCTTCCGCCATTCTTTTTCTTCTTTTCTTTCTTTTCTTCTCTGTCGGCATAGGAGCACCTGATCAGAACTTAAGACCTGCAGAAGCAGAAGTTAGGAAATGTTAGGAATATTTTCAGTGTCAACAGGCATCCACCATCCTTTCTACATGGTATGAAAGGGGTTTGGCAATGGCGTTTATGTCTTTATGTCATGTTTTCTTTTGAGTATATATCGCCGCCCCTTTGGTCCGATCGTGAGACATCTTGGAGCTTTTAACGTGTTCATCTTTCTTCTTGCAGGAGAAGAAGGAGTTGCACTCTGTTGGAGGAGAAGGAAGGGAACGCCGCGATCATCTCTCACGAGCCCGAGCCAAGATCTAGAGGCTGCATTCATCGTCCTCTACATCCACTGCTTCGGGCGCCATTATCTTCAACACCGGCTTCTTCCATCTCTCGGTTCTATTGTTCCAGTGCTACCTTCTTGAATCTCCTTGTTTGTTTAAGGATTTATGGGGAAGATCATGTTTGCTATGACATCTTGTGCTTAAATTTCTATTCTCAGACTGGGCTTTGTATTTCCATCTTATTTTCGTCTTTAGATGATTTCGGAGCTTGCTCTGAGTGTGTGTGGGGTTTCTCGTCGTCGAGCGAGAACCCATGTGTGTGGGCCGTCATGCCAGTGTGTGGTGGTTGCTGCCGTCATGCAACGTGTTTTAGTGAAATCCTCTCGAGGTGAGAGGGGTGGACGTAGGATGGTACTTGGTGCATCCGAACCACCTAAAAATCATTGTGCCGTGGTATGCTCTTTATGTGGTTGTTGATATTTCCTATCCGTTCGCATTACGAGTGTGAGTCGGTGAGACGAGAGTTTCATTAACTGTCCGATCATTCATTGTTGTCCGAGTGATTATTTCTCTGCACTGGAAGTTGTGAGGGCTTGCTTGTTAGTCAATCATACATTTTAATCAAGCTTGTTCTAGTGTTTGTTTACCATCTCTATGGTTTGCTTCAATTAAGTTTAAATTTGGTGGAAAGGGTGGGCAATCAATTCACCCCCCCTCTCAATTGCCTCCTAACCGGGCCAACAAGATCCACAAATCATGGGAAGATTGGTGGCTTTGGGATTAAACAAATCCTTGAAGAGAGACTTCCCACGTTGAGAATAAAAAGTCAACAATAGGGGCTTTTTGAGGCTGGCGGTCGACCTGTGCATAGGGGCGGTCGACCGGAATTTTACAGGAAATTATCCATTCGTTGCTGGGAGAATTTGTCGACCGCTATAAGCTGGCGGTCGACTGTTGGCTGGGCCTTCTGCAAAAATTAAAAGGTTACCCAATCAAATATAATATATGAACAAACATTTTATGGCTACCTTGTTCCAATCAGGTAAGTGAGTTTAAGCTTAGCCTGGGTGGTTTTGAACCCAAATCACTAATTTATACATTTGAACGGGTTTAAACACTTAAGCTTATTACATGAAGAAGTGGGCTTGAATGCGTGTTAAACTCAAACTTGATAGTTAAAACATTGCACGTGATAAAACATATAACCCTGGGTTTGTTATCATCAAAGTCACTTGGATATGCTCAACAATCTCCCCCTTTTTGATGATGACAAAAATGAAGGGATTTTGAAATACATGAACGTGCCTTTGAGCAATGTTTGAAGATTGAGATCAAGGTTCAAAATCAAAGCATTTCACTCACATCCCGTTACGCCAGCGAACACAAACCATTCAACAAACCATTCAACATTTATATGCCAATTTGAAGAGAAATGAGATATAAGAGCCAACCATTGTAGATCAAACACCAGTTGCATTCAATTCATCATTCCATTACAAAGTGCATTAGTGCAAGAATGAATGCATGACTCTAGACTCAATAACCTAAACAAATGCATAAGACATACTGTTGATCCTCACATGATCAAGCATGCAAACATACCACACACGGACATACATAAATATGTAGAGCCATGCACTACTACTTCTCCCCCGTTGGCGTCATCAAAAAAGAATGGGATAGACGAAGGGGGGACCCAAGCAACACAGAACCAAAGGACAGCAAGCTAGAGAGAGAAAAAGAAAAAAAATCCTCATGGTGCATCTGCAGGTGGAGGTGGCTGATCCTCTAGAGGAGGGTGATGGTGTCCAAGGAGACGGCGGATGTCTGCAAGAGCATGAACCTGAGCATGAAGAGTATCTCGAATACGGCCAATGGAGAGGTCACGAGCCGCATCACAGCGAGACATGCTAAGAAGAGTTTGGTTCATCATGTTAAAGGATTGGCTGGAGTCAGTAACACTGTCGGTGAGGCTAGTCATATGAGTGGTGAGTGTGGCCATATGAGTGGAAAGGGTGTCCAGAGCAGTGGAGAAGGAATCCATGCGGCCTGACATGGTGTCAACCACATGTCCCATAGTGTCTATGCGATCCCCGAGAGTAGAAAGTCCCTCTCCAAAAGTATCCACACGAGTCTCTAATCCAGTGAACCGCCTGTCAAAAACCTCAGAGTCTACCCAAGAAGGTTGAGGAGCTCCCTGAGTGGAGGACTCTCCATGATAAAACTTAGGAGGAGGTGGCATCTCCGGATCCATATGCTGCGATGAAGGTGGAGGAGGCAGGTCGGCATCCATGGGATGAGGTGGGGGTGTAGGAGGCTACTCCTCTGCCTGAACTGGAGGGGGTACATCCCCTTGAACCTGCTGCTACTGTGGTTCCTGCTCATCCTCAATGTCATATTCATCTTCATATGTAGGCACATCCCGACACAACTCACCATCGGGACCATAGTAATAGCCCATGTCTATGCAGATCTTATGCTTATTGTAGATATCATTTTGGTGAACATAGATAAACTGTTCTTCTACCAAATTAATCCTAGCATGAATGAACAGCCCGGTCAACTGTGAGGCATATGGCAAAGATCGTTGTCGGTTTGTTCGGCAAGCTCCAATGAGGGTCGTCATGAGGCGACCCATGTTGAGTTGTATATCATTCATGACATTGTAGAATAGGAATCTATGAACTTTTGTGACTTCATTTCTGCTGCCCATCTTGGGATAAATAAGGAAGGGGAACATGTGGTGTAAGACACGCTGCAGTGGTGGGAAGTAATTCGCATTTAACTCAATCAAATCGCTGACACCACGCACGTACTCACAGTTGGTCATAGCAATAAAAGTATCTTCAACAGCCCCATGACCATAAACCATGTCGGCTCATCTAGCCGCAACCCCTAAGCTTCTCTCAAACAGATCGGGGTTAATATGAATCTCAACCCCTTGAACAATAGTATAAAGGTCATCATTCCTTGAAACCAGGTTCCCATAGAACTGCTGTACTAGGTTAGGGTAGTGACGGTTATACCGAATGACGAAATCAGTCCAACCCGGCTACATTGCAAAGACTGTATATATATCGGGCAAGAGCTCGTTCACCTCATTGAAATCGACCAGTCGGGGGTCGATGATGGGACGAAAAAGCAACCTAGGAGCTCGACGCGGTGCAGGCGCCTGCTGTGGTGGAGGAGCGGGTGCCTCACGTCTCTGTCCACTTCCTTCCCCTTGGGCAGAACGCCGAGAGCTTCGTCTAGGCAGCATCCCGAACTAGAACCCGATAGAAAACACTTGAAGGAAAGACCCTCGTCCCGGAGGATGAAAGAAAGATCTACGGACACTCTAGGGGCTTGCAAAAGCCTTCTCCACTGACCGGAACCAAGGTGGAAACCCCACGAACGCACGAACGGCCGAATGGAGTTCGTCCCGAAAATGTGACGAACACGCCGAATCTTGTGCGGGTGGAAGAAAGATGAGGTTTGGGAGCTTGGGAGGTGGAGTTTGGAGGTTCTAGGGTTGGGGAATGAGGTATGAGAGTGAGTGGGGGTGATAGAATGAGTGAATGGGGTATTAGACCCCTTTATAAGCTGGTCCGGTTGGGACCCGGTCGGGCCGATTCGCCGCCACCGGTCGACCAGTGCGGGGCTGGCGGTCGACCGCTAGCCCAAAAACCCCATTTTGAAAAATTATTTTTTTATGTTTCTATTTTTTTCTTTTTATTTTTCTTTTTATATATGGGGGGACCATCAACCGACCATCATATCTGGAGCCAACGTCATGAAGCGTAGGGAAGGAAATAGATGCAGGTGTGAGGGAAGTTTCTAACTCCCCCTCAGAAGCTACCAAAAGTCCGACATCACAGAGTCCACAATTATTTGTTCAAGAAATATCTGGCCTTAGAAAAAAATTTCAAGGAGGGCTATACATATAATTACATTCAAGCATGCAGGAATGTATGTGAAACACACAAGGTATAATAAGTAAAGATAAAATGCATGTTTTTCTACCCTTGATGCATATGAGTTTCTACAAATGCAGAACTTAACCTAAATGCAAACCTATGCATGAATGCTCTCACCCTTGCACATCCCAAGTTCTCTTCTTATCTTGTTAAATTGATCCTGGTTGAGGGGTTTGGTGAATATGTCAGCTAGCTAATTGTGTGTGTCAATGAAGTTCAATTCAAAGACCCCTTTCCCTACATGATCTCTTAAGAAGTGATGACGAATATCAATATGCTTGGTTCTAGAATGTTGAACAAGGTTTTTAGACAAACTGATTGCACTGGTATTATCATACAAAATTGGCACACATTTCATCTCAATATCTAAATCAAGCAATTGATTTTTGATCCAAAGTACTTGGGCTCCACAACTTCCTGAAGCTACATATTCAACCTCGGCCGTTGAAAGAGCTACTGAATGCTATTTCTTGGAGGCCCATGAGACTAGGCACCCACCAAGGAATTGACAGTACCCACTTGTACTTTTACGATCTACAATAAATCTGGCATAATCCGCATCGGTGTATGCAATCAATTCAAAGGAACTACCGATGGGGAACCACAAGCCAAAGTCTATTGTGCCAAGCAAATATCTAAAAATACGTTTAACAGCCGATAAGTGAGATTCTTTAGGGCATGACTGAAAACGGGCACAAAGACATACACTGAATTGAATGTCAGGACGGCATGCTGTAAGATACAATAGTGATCCGATCATACCTCGAAACAATGTAGGATCTATTGTTTTACCATTTTCATCTTTGTCTAACTTCGAGGTTGTGGCCATTGGACTTGACAAAGGTTTTGCTTCAGCCATCCCATATTTCTTCAAAAGCTCCATTGTGTACTTGGCTTGGCTTATGAAAATGCCCTCAGGTGTTTGCTTCACCTGCAGTCCAAGAAAGAATGTTAGTTCACCCATTAGGCTCATCTCAAATTCACCTTGGATGATTTCTGTAAATTCATCACATAGCACATTATTAGTAGCTCCAAAAATTATATCATCCACATACACTTGAACTACCAATATATCTTTACCTGATTTCTTTGTGAAGAGTGTTTGATCAACCTTACCTCTCTTGAAATCGTTTTCAACTAGAAATGACGTGAGCCGTTCATACCATGCCCTTGGTGCTTGCTTCAGTCCGTACAAGGCCTTCTGGAGCTTGTACACATGTTGTGGATGTTTGGGGTCTTCAAAACCTGGAGGTTGTTCTACAAAAATGTCCTCTTTGATATACCCATTTAGAAACGTAGATTTCATATCCATTTGAAACATTTTAAAGTTAGATGAGCAAGCATAAGACAATAGAATCCGGACTGCTTCTAGACGAGCAACCGGTGCAAAAGACTCATCAAAATCAATACCCATCTCCTGGCTATATCCCTTGACCACAAGCCGGGCCTTGTTCCTAACAACCAATCCCGTATCATTTAGCTTGTTTCTGAAAACCCATCGGGTTCCGATAATGGATTGATTCTTAGGTCGTGGCACTAGAGTCCACACCTGGTTTTTTTCGAATTGGTGCAACTCTTCATGCATAGCTTGGATCCAGGATTCATTTTGAAGAGCTTCATGGATATCCTTAGGCTCTTCCTGTGAAATTAAGGCTATCAAATCTTCTTCTACTACTAGTCTTAGAGAAGCTCTGGTTCTTACCCCATCTAGAGGATTACCGATTATGTTTTCAGCTTGATGATCCTTTAAGAGTGTGGAGGTGCTTGGCAAATCAGGGTGATGCACTTGCTGCTCTTGCAGTGTCTCAACTGAAGGATCTTCATCTTCTTCACTCTTGCTGGATATTTCTTCCTTTGGTTCATCCTTGACTTTAGATGTTCTAGCATTGGTTGAATCTTTGGAGGCTTCTCCTGCATCCATAATTTGAGTAGTTAATTTTAGTTCAGATTCATCAAAAATTACACGAGGACTTTCTTCAACAACTAAAGTCCGTTTATTGAACACTCGATAAGCTCTGGAATTAAGTGCATAACCTAGGAAGGTTCCCTTGTCACTTTTCTCATCAAAATTGCCTAGATTGGACTTACCATTGTTTAGGATGAAACATGAGCAACCAAAGGGTTTAATATGGGAGATATTCGATTTCTTACCCTTGTAAAGCTCATATGGAGTTTTCTTCAAAATGGGCCTTACCATTGCCCTGTTGATGATGTAACATGTTGTACTTACCGCCTCAGCCCAAAAATATTTTGGTAGAGAGTTTTCACTTAACATGGTCCGTGCCATGTCTGTCAATGTTCTATTTTTCCTCTCCACCACTCCATTTTGTTTGGGCATCCTTGGTGATGAGAAGTTGTGTGTATATCCGTGCTCTTCACAAAAATTGTTGAACTCATGATTTTTAAATTCGCCATCATGATAACTTTGGATAGTGGTGATAAGGTAGCCTCTATCATTTTAGATTTTCCTACAAAACACTTAAAATTCCATCAAGGCATCATTTTTATTGGATAGAAATAACACTCAAGTGAATCTGGAATAATCATCAACAATCACGAAATCATAGGATTTCCCTCCTAGGCTGGATGTCCTAGTTGGGCCAAACAAATCGAGATGCAGCAATTCCAAAGGTCGGGAGGTAAAAACAATGTTCTTATTTTTGAATGATGTGTGTGTTTGCTTGTCTTTTGTGCAAGCCTCACAGATTTTATCACTTTCAAACTCTAGTTTTGGCAAACCATTCAATAAGTCATGTTTAGACAACTTGGAGATAACTCCAAAACTAGCATGACCCAGTCTTCGGTGCCATAGCCATACATTATCATGATTGTTAGCTACCAAACACATATCATCACAAGAAACATCATCAAAATCAATAGTATATACATTGTTGCTCCTCTTGCCGATGAATCTGATTTCATTGGAGGTTTTATTTAAGACAAGGCAATAGGTTTCATCAAAAATAATCTTAAAGCCTTTGTCACACAGTTGGCTTATACTCAGCAAGTTATAATTCAGACCTTTCACCAAAAGATCATTTTCAATCAAGGTTTCAGAATTCTTACCTATGTTACCGATTCCAATTATTTTACCTTTGTCTTTTCCACCAAAAGCAACTGAGCCTCCATCCTTATCTTGTAGCATAGAGAACGCTTTCTTGTCCCATATCATATGCCTTGAGCAACTGCTGTCCAAGTACTACTTGCTCCCCCTAGCTTCAAGACATATCTGTAAGAAACAACATTCTCATGCAAATGATTTTGGTACCCAAGCTAGTTTGGGTGCGTAGGAGTTAGTTCAGTTCTGTGCATATCTTTTCTTGGTCCAGAAAATATGATTTCTTGGTGGATCTTGTTTGAACCAACAATTAGCTATAACATGACCAAATCTACCACAATGATAACAGTTAACAGGTGCAAACTTTCTTTGGAATTGTCGTGGTTTGGGTTAGACATGTTTTGGTTTAGAATTGGAACATGAAGCATGGTTGTTATCTTTTTCATGAACAAAGGATGTGGTGATCTTTTGCTCAAAAGATTTTTGTCTTTTGAGGAGTGTATCCCAGTCATTCCTTTTGAAAATTG
This sequence comes from Amorphophallus konjac, assembly GCA_022559845.1. NCBI lineage: Eukaryota > Viridiplantae > Streptophyta > Magnoliopsida > Alismatales > Araceae > Amorphophallus > Amorphophallus konjac. The sequence goes on from CM040121.1 coordinate 161,445,496, forward strand.
ACTTTAACTCCCAACAAATTATCTAGATTTTGTTTGCCCTTTACAAATCTTGACAAGGTGGACTGAAGTTCAACCACTTCTTTATCCAAACTCACATTTTTCTTTTCAAGTTCTAAATTTGTAGATTTCAGAGTTTTTTCTTCGGTTTTCATTTTTTCACACACTTTCTCCATTTCAGACATTTTGCAAGATAGCTCTTCTTTGACTTTTTCACAATCTGAAATCGTTTGTAGCAGACTTTCTTTTTCTTTCATTACCTCAAACCATTCCTGTTCCAATTTTTCAAACTTGACAAAGATATCTTCATGTGACAAATCATCAATTTTCTTTTTGAGAGTTTTATTTTCAGATCTGATTTTCTTGTATTTAGTATACAATTTTTTAATATCAGACACCCATTATTCATTAGAAATAAAATCAGGGTTCGAGTTTACCTCGGTTGAGTCATCCTCATGTGCCATGAGGTACAAGCTCTCCATGAGCTCTTGTATCTCCTCATCGGACGGTTCGTCCTCTTCATCACAGTTTTTTGCTCCTGTAGCAAGACTCGAGGCAGTGAGGATTTTATTAGCATATGCATGCTACAATAACATAAAGTTATTTCAAATGGATGTTAAGAGTGCATTTCTGAATGGCTATATCCAGGAGGACGTATATGTGGAGCAACCACCGGGGTTTGAAGATACGGAGCATCCAGACCATGTGTACAAGCTGGACAAAGCCCTCTATGGTCTGAAACAAGCACCCCGAGCATGGTGACTCAGACAGTTGATGGTCTATTTATAACCCAAGAGAAATATGCTATGGATCTGCTCAAGAAATTCAATTTGACAACAACCAAACCACAACCTACTCCCATGTCCACATCTTTGAAACTTGATCAAGATAACCAAGGTAAATCTGTCAACCAAACCCTTTTCAGGAGCATGATTGGATCCTTGTTATATTTGACTGCCAGCAGGCTCGATATTCAATATGCAGTATGTCTGTGTGCAAGGTTTCAATCGAATCCTAAAGAGTCACACATGTCGGCCGTAAAGCGGATTTTATAATATATTGCTAGTACGTGTGATTTGGGTCTGTGGTTTCCGCGTACTTCAGCTCTTGAATTAGTTGGCTATTCTGATGCTGATTACGCGGGTTGTAAAATAGATAGGAAGAGCACAAGTGGGTATTGTCAGTTCCTCGGAGGTTGCTTGGTTTCATGGGCCTCCAAGAAACAAAATTCAGTGGCATTATTAACTGCCGAGGCCGAATATGTTGCCGTAGGTAGCTGTGTTGCCCAAGTGCTCTGGATACAGCAACAATTGATTGATTTTGGCATCACACTAGGAAACACAACCATTCTTTGTGACAACACTTCCGCAATAAATTTATCAAAAAATCCAGTGCATCATTCTCACACAAAGCATATTGAGGTTAGGCATCACTTTCTGTGTGATCATGTTAGCAAGGGGGATGTTGAAATAAAATTTGTTGATACAAACAAGCAAATTGCGGATATTTTCACTAAACCTCTCAATGAGGACAAATTCACTTCATTTAGAAGAGAGTTAGGCATTTGTCGTCTAGATAGCTAGTTAGTGTCTTTCACTTGTTTTAGTCATTGTCATGCATTTGCATCTGCATTTCACCACTAGATTCTGGCTTCTGTAATTTCCTTGGATCATGCATATGCATCATGTTTGCAATTGTGAGCTACATTTCGCATGCTTGTATGGACAATCCAAATGCTTGGTGTGTATGTATAATATATATATATATATATATATATATATATATATATATATATATATATATATCTTGTTGAAAAACCCAAACAAATGTAGCCTCCCTTGAATTTCTATGACTATATATATATGCTCCTTGGATAATAATGCATTGCCACTAGAAGTTCGTGATGAATCATGTTCGGGATAACGGTTATGGAGTTAGGCTTTATATGATTTTAAATGGCTTTGAACTACCCCAAATTGACAATCACACAAACTATCCTCTTTACATTGATCCATTTATTCTTACAGTCATTTGGGGCTCAAGCTTTGATCATTCTAATTCCATTTTTCTTTAAATACTTCATTTTTTCTGGTGGACACCAGGGAGGTGTCGACACCCAGCCCTGTCTGGTGTTTTAAGTTCTCGGGCAGAACTGGGCGGGCCAGGTGTCGACACCCAATGTCGACACCTACCGGTCGCAATTTTCGCGAACCGGTTCACAAGGGTCTTAAACCCTTTCCAAACCCACTCGAACCCACTACTAAACAGGCCCTAGTGCCCCTCCCGTACCAGTGTCGCAAACTCTTGTTCCCCAACTCCTCTTCTTGTTCTCCCTTCGCCCTTTCAATCCCTAGAAAGAGCGAAAATCGCTGCGGCACCCGTGCCTCCCCTTTGGACGAGCATCCGCCTTCCTCCTCTTCGGCCATTTGTCCCCTGGAGTGTGAATGATTTGTGGAGAGTCCTCCCATCCGCGGTAAGGGCCTCATTGTCGCCCCCAATCATCTCCTCATCTCCTCTTTCATCTTCCTCCGAGATTGGTCTCCCATGGCGCCCAAACGCCAGCTGCTAGGCAAGGAACCAGCTGAGGAGTCCAGCCGCAAGAGGGAAACTCGAGCTAAGCGCAAAGAGCATGTTGCTATTCTGGAGAAACCCACTCCCGCGTAGTTCAAAATGATGGATCGGAAGGTTCTCCGACCCCGCGCCCTTGATTTCAACGATCTACACCAAAGTCTCCCTGAATTGCTTCCTTTGGTATAGAATCAACCGAACTTGGTTTCGTTTATGACCGATCATCGGAAGATATATTATTCTCTTGTTCTTCAATACTATGGCAATATGTTTTTCAAGAACAACAAATACATGACCGTGGTGAATGGGCACATTCTTGGGATCTCCGAAGAACAGCTAGTTAATGCTTTTAGGATGCCTCCTTCTGGCGAACTTCATGGGGAGGCAATGATAGATGAAGATGTGGCATTTGAACTACTCACCGGGGAAGACATGCAAAATAGAATAGTCAGTGGCCTAAACGCCAATCACTTTCCCCCATTGCAGCGCATTCTCCATCATATGGTGACCACCATCCTACTTCCCAAAGTAGGAGGAAGAGAGAAAGTCACAGACCAGTAGATTTTTATAATTGCTAATTTGATACAAGGGCAACCGATCAACCTTCCTGCCCTTTTCTTTCAACATATCACTGTTTGTCTCCATAATCGGAACCGCACCCTTCCTTATGCAGCCGCCTTAACTACAGTATTCCTTTCGGCTGCCATTGATTTGAGTAAGGAACCTTATCAAACTTTGCGTGAAGGAGATATCTACACGGTTCATTCAGTATGCAAGAATATGGGCTATGAGAAAAATGCTCAAGGGCGTTTGGTTTGGCATCTGAAATCAGTGAAAGACAAAGATTCTGCGGATGATTTTGATGCGGACGAAGAAGAAGCCGAGGCTGAACCTGCATACGGCGGGACTTCCAGCGCCTCAGTTGCCTCCACGGATGTTCATGGGATACAATTGACGGTGGAGACCTTGAGTGGTGATGTGAGTGAACTAAGGGAGACAGTGGATACTCTTACTCAGGATGTGGCCAAATTGAAGCTTAATCATACCACATATCGCCAGGAATTCCAGCCCATCAACACATCCCTTAACTATCTCAAAACCGCCATGGATGCTCAAACCGAACAGTTCCAAGCCATCGCGGATTATATTCGCCGACCTCCTCCACCGCCTTCCTCCGGGTCTGAATGAGTCATGTCGCTTCCAGTTGGCACTTGCTACTTGTACTCCTGGATCCCCTTGTTTTTGTTGATGACAAAGGGGGAGAGTTATCTAGAGTTATCTAGCTATAGCTATCTACCAGTATAGTACCTATGTTATGTGTGCTTGCATGTTTGTTGCCTATTTGGCTGGTGTTGCTTGCTTACATTGTCGTCATGTCCGTAGTGAGTCTTGCAGTCGTGTAATATTTGTCGTCATCATTGCATAATCATACATGATCATGTTGTTTCTTGTAATCAAACTCAAACATTTTACGAAGGCTTTTTAAGTGTGGCTGTAAAAATCCTCTTTTTGGTTGTGAATGTCATTCCAACTCAATGAATATTACTATTTGTGGTTATGCGTGTGCTTTCTTGCATGGAAACCATTTATATGAGATGGAAGTGTTTAAAACTGCAACAAAGACCACACTCTAGACACCGGGTTTATATCATATCACATAGCATCATTGTCATCATCAAAAAGGGGCAGATTGTTTGACCCCGAGGTTATGATGTATGGATGTATATGTTTTGATGATTAATGAATGCAATGTGTGATCATGGTTTAGAGTGTACTGGCTTCCTACTCTTATGAATATCTTTTTGATCGTGTGGTGAAGATTGGTTTATACTCAAAATGCTTTGTGAATGGTCAATTTAACAAATGAGCAAGCAAACTGAAGACCGATGGTGAATTCAGGCAAACTGATGAAGGAAACATTTATATGTGGTTTGTTATGGATCTTTCATTCAAATGGGAAATGAAATCTATTTTGAATTGGCCTACCTTGGTAATATCTTTTAAGTCCTACTTTCATTAAAGAGAGTTGAAATGAATGGTTATTTTTTAAGCTCTATGATGTATCAATCTGACGTTTACTTGGCATTTTTACAGGTTCGGAGAGCTTCCCACATTCACATTTCATCATGATTTTAACTCTGAAGAAGTTGGTATATTATTCTCTTTCTCTAGGTTACTGGGCCTTCTGGAACAGCAAGAGTCGACACCTGGTGTCGACACTTGGTTCCAGAATGTGTTCCCAGCAACCAGTTTTGGAGGTGTCGACCCCAGATGTCGACACCTACTCAAAACTAGTTCTGGCAGCTTCTGTCTGCTAACCTGAACATCAGGTGTCGACACCAGGTGTTGACACCCATTGTCCAGGTTTGTTTTTCGAGCTTCTGGTTAGTGTTTTGCCCAAAGTGTCGACACCTGGTGTCGACACCTATGCGGAGCCATGAATTTGGACTTTTTGCGTCCATGAACCTTTTGTCAACCCACTCCCATCGATCCGCCTTGTTTTACACCAGGTTTCGTGGATCTTGTCCCCTGCGTGTCCCTAGACCATTTTGGTCGCATATAGCCATCTCTATGGCCTCAAACCTAAGCAAGGAGATCAATCTTTTCATTTTTGAGCTCTCTCTAAAAACTCTACAGGTGTAGGACGCAAGCAGCGGCTTCAGGGCTTCTTCCATGCTGTTCCGAGCTTGTATGTGAAGGGAAGAAGGTGGATTCAAGTCTTCAATCAATCCTCTACTGGAAGCTGCGTGGCAAATCAAGTTACAACCTCGTTTTTGCAAGAATCGTTCATCTTTTTTCAAGAACCGTCCTCAAACTGTAGGAGCATTCAAATACCTTCAAAGGAGAGAAAGGGGGAGCTCTAAACCACTACCAATCTTCTCAAGTCTTTGCTGATTGATTTTTAACATTTGCTGTAATGCTTGATCATCTTGAAACACATTCGTGTGTGTGTGCTCGTGATCTGTGATACGAGAGCGTGTGTGTGTGTGTGGTGACCGAGATAGACTACCGTGTGTGTGTTGGCTGTCGTTACAGCATGTGTGTGGCTCACCTCATAGTGGAGCATTAATCCTCACGTGTGAGGGGTGGACGTAGGGGACACATTTGTGTACCTGAATCACCTAAAAATTCTGTGCCTCTTTTGTGGTTTGTTCTTCTTGGTTTGAACGAGTGGGCTTCATGGTTAGTTGAGCGTTTTCTTTCTCCGTCTTAGAATTCATATTTTTACTTCATGTACTCGCAAGAGAGATCTTGTTCGGGTAAGGCTGAGTGTTTGCTTAACTAGAATTATTTCTAGTTTAAGGTTTTCCTTCCTACTAGCATTTCAATTAGTAAAATTTTTTATTTGGCCAATCTATTCACCCCTCCCCTCTTGATTGCCTCCCTTCGGGATCCAACAAGATGTTTGAATATTACAAGAACACAAAAAGAAAGTCCAGCAAGATTGGAATGGAAAACACAAAAAGAAAAATTCAGATTCAAGCTCCCCCTTAGTTGATGAAGACGGTTTTGGATGCAGCTTGATCTCCTCTTCGCTTGGGGTTGATCTGCTCCAGATGTTGCTTGAAGATGGATGAAGATTGATGAAGATGGATGCAACACTTTCTTCTCGGAGCACTTTTCACGGCTATAGTACCAGCTCTTGAATCTCCCCCTTGATTGCTCCCTTTTGGCCTCTCTTGATTAATTAGGGTTGTAAGCCTCAAAGAGATGTTTTTATAACTCTTGAATGGTCAAGAGACAATCCAGGAACCAGATCCATAAATCATGGGAAGATTGGTGGCTTTGGGATTAAACAAATCCTTGAAGAGAGACTTCCCACGTTGAGAACAAAAAGTCAACAATAGGGGCTTTTCGAGGCTGGCGGTCGACCAGTGCATAGGGGCGATCGACCGAAATTTTACAGGAAATTGTCCATTCGTTGCTAGGAGAATCGGTCGACCACTGGCTGGGTCTTATGCAAAAATTAAAAGGTTAGCCAATCAAATATAATATATGAACAAACATTTTATGGCTACCTTGTTCCAATCAGGTGAGTGAGTTTAAGCTTAGCCTAGGTGGTTTTGAACCCAAATCACTAATTTATACATTTGAACGGGTTTAAACACTTAAGCTTATTACATGAAGAAGTGGGCTTGAATGCGTGTTAAATTCGAACTTGATAGTTAAAACATTGCACGTGATAAAATATATAACCCTGGGTTTGTTATCATCAAAATGACTTGGATATACTCAACACACCCCGATTTTGTTGGAACAATCAGTATGCTGATCGGACTGGTATTTCAAATTTTAGACTCCTCGAACCTGAGTTCTTTGATTTTACACTAAGTTTGTAAAATGGTAGTTTGAGCACTGTGCCCAAAGTAGGTATCCAATTTAGATTATGTCAGCTCTCCTAGGTCACTCTCATCACTTAAGTTGTGTTGAAATAATCGGCATGCTGATCAAATAGGTATTTCAGATTTTGGACCCTCCAACCTGAGATCTTAGGTTTTAAACACATTTTCTTGAAAGTTTATTTTAAACTAAGTTATTTCAGAGAATCCTATTTTGAGCGCTGATCCAAAACTGGGAATTTGATTTTGAATACGTTAGCTCTCGCAGGTCACTCTCACCTCTCTAGTCATGTTGGAATAATCGGCATGCCGATCAGACTTGTATTTCAAATTTCAGACTCCCGAACCTGAGTTCTTTGATTTAAAACTAAGTTCGTTTAGACATGGATAGTTTGAGCGCCTAGCCCAAACTGGATATCCGATTTGAATTCTATCAGCTATCACAGGTCACTCTCACTACCTCGGCCATGTTGGAACAATCGACACACCGATTAGACTGGTATTTCATATTTTTGACCCCACCAAATCCAACTTCTTTGATTTTAAACTATGTTAGTTTGGATAATGATTGTTTGAGCACAGAGCTCAAGTCAGGTTTTCGATTTGGATTCCATCAACTCTTACCACTCATACTCACCACCTTGACCTTGTTGGTTATTTTAAAGTAAGTTAATTTTCATGGTAATTTCTTTGAACAAAATTAGAGTATTATAACTCAAAACTATGAAAATTAAAAAATATAATAAGCACTCATATGAGGGGGTTCTGATGTGGTCGAGGGTGCTCCATGAGGTGACAGAAGCCCCACCTGTGAGAGGAGGGTAGCGATGGCCTACGTAATGCGCGACTTGATGGATACCATCTCCTATCAGATGAGGCTCATGATGTCATTCGAAGTACTGAGGGAGCGTAGTGAAGGCACTAGTCGTGGCATAGCCTGAACTCACACAAGATGACATCACCTTGTTAACATCCATGCTCTCCCAAAATCCGTACAACCGGCCTTTCTTCAGTGTGCCAGCTGCCCCCATCCATGCCTTAGGATATACCTTTGGCTGCTGCGTGCGCTCCTCCCTGTATTTCTCACTCATTGTGTTGTTATATGACTCCTACAAATTGAATAAAAAAGATTGTAAATTTCATCTTAATCATTCATATTTGAAATTGAAAAAAAAACTTGTATGTATATGTAAACTTACTGCTACCTCCTGGGCTCTCTCTTTAATGTACTCATCCATCCCCTTCTTTTTATTGGTTCTCTCGAACAACTCTTGGAACGAGGGTGCACGTTTGAGGTCCTTTGCCTATTTTACAAATTATTGAAAATGAGGACATATATGAATAAAATATAAGAAAATCAAAAAGATTACTTACCATTCTATGTTTTTGGGCCACAGAAGAGATAGACCCACTTGTATGCACGTTAGTATCTGGTTGTGTGGCCTAGTTTCTTGTCCCTTTCTAGGACTTATCTTGCAACCACTCATGGGCCCATTTGTCACACATCCCGTCCTAATGCTCCCTCCTCATCTAAGTAGTGCCGTGCTCCTTCCAGCAGTCGGTGTCTCAGCCCCCAGAATCCTTCTTCGCCTTTTCGCAAGCGTGATACAATGTATGTCTGTATTTAATTTTTGTGGTATTCTCCTAGATAGACCAAGCTAGCGTCTCATCCGAGGATCTCGTGAACCGACAAGTCTGCTGCAAAAAATTGTAACCTATATAAGTTAGTATATTGAAATTAAGAGTTGGGAATGACATGATTTAAAGGATTAAATTGCATACGATGAACATGTCGAACATTAAATCCTGGATGGCCATCGAAAAATACGTGAAGGATAGGACTGGCGTGGGAACGTAATGTTTAAGGGTCTCCGTAACGTAATGGCAAGCCTTGGCAGGCTCTATTTTATTACTTGCAATTATAAATGTTAAAATGGGTTGGCATTACACAGTTGATGGATTGATAGCAAACATAATTCATGAATTAATATACTTACCCTTCGATTTAGACTTTCTGGCGTGTGTCATCGACCCCCCTCTGATTGCCTTCATGATGACTAATTGCGTCATTTGCCGACTGGTTGGAAGAACCAACAAGTACAGGCGTTGTGGCCTGTGCGACTATTATAAGTAAAATAGAAGTAGTTAATCATAATTACCATAATTAAGCAATTATTTAATCAACAATTATGAATCAAATTGTGACTGAATAAAAAAGTGCCTGCATGGGTCAACAGTGGCGGTGCGCCCTGTCCAGCTGGTGCAAGGGCACTCGGGCCTGTAAGAATTGAATGGCATAAGCAAATCATATAATCAATACACATATAGCTAGAAATTTGAATAGACATACTTGTACTCGGAGGCGGTGATGGTGTGCCATGTCTAGCTGGTGCAAGGGCACTCAGGCCTGTAAGAATTGACTGGCATAACAAAGCATATAATCAATACACGTATAGCTAGATATTTGAATACACATACCTATACCCAAAGGCGGTGGTCCAACTGGTGCGGGGGTAGTCGGGCCTGTAAGAATTGAATGGCATAGCAAAGCATATAATCAATACACACATAGCTAGAAATTTGAATAGACATACCTGTAGCCGGAAGTCAGGTGGTAGTGTGCCCTGTCCAGCAAGTACAGGGGCACTCGAGACTGTAAGAATTGAATGGTATAAGCAAAGCATATAATAAATACACATATAGATAAAAATTTGAATAGACATATATGTACCAGGAGACGGTGCAAAAGGGAGGAACCAGAACCCTTCCCATGGTTGGCTCCCCTCCCACTACACATTGTAAGAAATAAATCATGTAAGTAGACATATAATCAATACACATATATAACTAAAGAATTAAATAGACATACATGTGCCCAGAGTATATAGCAAGGAGGAGGGACTAGAGCCCCTCCCACTGCCCTCTTTCCTCCCACTCGAGGTGTTCACTCGAGCTCCTCGAACCACCTCTTTATCAAAAATAATAAATTCATGCATGTTAGTCCACAACTATATGAGCAAAGATTTACAATAGTCTTTATAAAAATGAAAAGATGTGAAATTTCTTACAAAATTCTTTATTAATTTTCAAATAAGATTCATTTCCTCTGTAGATGCTGAGGATATGTCTAACTCCGCCTCATCTTCATCATCGTCTTCATCCTCATCACTAATACACTCTTCCTCCTCAACAGACTCCTCCTCCCCTACAACGAAATCTATTGGCTCTCCCCCGCCTTATTTTAACTCATGTGGATCGACTTCTTCCACATCATTCTCTTTACATAATAAAAGTGCGTCCAAATGAAAAATATATAAAAGCAGCCAACTCTACAGCATTAGTCTAGTCTGATTGAAAAAAAAATGGCATTGGCATCCTTATCTACAATTTCAGTCATATCTAACTCATAATTAAGGAAAAGTCTTACTTTAACCTTGTAAACTGTTCACCAATCATTTCTTTCTTTATTCCCAGACGATGGATAGCATGTATAATATACTTGCTGGGCTTGTGTGACAAAAATAAACGGTTCGTAGGAACTCAATTTTGATCTATGCTTCATATTAACACTCCCATATGTTGTGTCATTTTGAGTAAAATTATGATCAAATCAATGATAATTAAATAAGAATATATAGTTATTTTGTCCCAGATATTACAATGCTAATACCTCCTCAATAATACCAGAGTAGTCAAATTCATCCTTATTTTATGTACTACCTTTAATACATACGCCACTTTTCTTCATAGATTATTTCGTCCATATTCTCTCGTATGAAATTTGTATCCATTCATAATAAATCTTGGATAGGCACGTGCGATTTTCGAGAGACCATAACTTATCTCCCGAACTCTTTCATGAGCAATAAAATCTTGTTCAACTTATATATAAATTAGAGTAGTTAAAAATTGGACACGAACCTCAGGAGATGTAAATAGAAATGTATATATTTGTCACGCCCCGAGCGCGGAAGATACCCGGAGATGCGCGACGTGTCTATATCAATCATGTCAATCAGAGTGGTCGTGTATTCGACACAAAGACAGAGATGCGCAAAATAGCAAGATAACCCAATCCTTTATTTCATAATGGATAGACTATTACAAATCCAATACTCTGTTTAATAAAAAGAAAAGTACATAGTTGACTCAAGAAAACTATAGAAAAGACTAGATGACACTTGGAGAATCTCTATCTCTTTCACTCTTGATTATTCCCATCCGATTGACTTCCATCATCGTCGGACTTACCTGAAAAGTAAAAAGGGACAAACGGAATGAGCGAACGCTCAGTAGGAAATTATATCTCAAGTACTAGCGAGGGGTTTAAGTAATTACATTTTCATGAATGCAATAAAGCTATGCATGCTCGCATAAAACGACAAGATAGAGAGAATGTAATATCAAAGAAACAAGATGAACTTAATCATGAACTTCCAACAAGATGACAAGTATATTCAAGGTATTCAAGCAAGCACGTTTAACAAGTCATGTCAAGAACTTTGGCTATCATGTATCAAGCAAGTAAATTACCCTTTTTCGGGCCACGCATTTCATTTCATGTCAAGTACGAGTCAAGTACAAGATGTGTGTGGAATGTCCAATCAAGCAAGTCAAGTACTCGGTATAATGCCAGATACCTTATCATTTTAACTCCCATGGGCACAAGTACTTTCGGGTGCTCCTCCCAGGACCAGATCGGGCCCTATATGCGCAGGCATTTATCATGTGTTTTGACATCCACTCTTGTTTATAGCCAACATAGAATTTCAATAATCAAGCTTGTAAACACGTATGACCACTTTGATAGATGAGAGTCCAAAATATGACAAAGGACATAGAATGGCGATAATAACGGTATAATCACGAGTTCGATAAAACTAGGTAGAATATGGTTCCCTTAACTTAGGTACCATGACAAATCAATATGGGCATTCTTTATATAGAATTGAGGTCCACATGAACATTAGATCAAGCAAGATACCCTCATTCTTATCATAGAATTGGGGTTTACAAGAATGACATGATATGGCATGATATCATCATCCCATCAAGAATTTCTTATGATATACTCTTTGTATAATCATAAGGGCCGGTATACCATGTTTCTTTAGATTGACATGGCAAAAACTGTGTAATGGGTTTTTAGGGTACAACCAGCTCAGTCGGCCTTGAGGGAATCCAAGGCTACGAGGAGTCTTACGGAGGTCTCTATGACTAACTCGCTAGTCCAAAGGAACGGAATGTCCAATGGAGAGCTTGTATGTCAATGAGAGTTGAGTGTGATCGATAAATCAACATGAAACGTGGGACTATACTCACGGAGTGGAGAATAGTGCCGATATATATATATATATGTATAATATGAAACCATCGGTAATAGAATCAGGATAAAATCAGTTTACAGTAAAATAACGACTTAAGTAAAGTCGTGTATTGAATAATTAACGCCTAACAGAAGGGCGTTTACATATATTACCAATTTGCAGAATTTCCATTATTTCATTAATTTATCAAAAACACGCCTTCCCTGGGGGCGTTTCTTCAAAGTTGACGACTGCAGAGGCAGGCGTCTCATCATTTACATATTCGACAGGATATAATTATTCTCAGAAATTTATCAAAAACGCGCCCTTGGAAGGGGCGTTACTTTTCAGATTCACGCCTTGTACTGGGGCGTTAGAATATGGAAAACGACTTTGTCCAAGTCGTGAATTTCAAGGGATTTACGATTTTTTAATAAATAATATTTCGAGAGACAGGAGACATGTCATGGCAGTAAAATTTAACAGGAATTCACAGAGTCATGCAAGATATTAAAAATCAATATTTCATATGTATTGTAATTTTTAAACAGGATCAATCATTAATCACATGCGATTCTTATGAAATTAACGCCTGCGTAGAGGGCGTCAAATATTAAATTGACGACCACTAGCATGGTCGTTTCTTTTAAATTAGCGCCCTAATCAAGGGCGTTTCTTTCAAAATTTTGCAGAAAACGTAATAAAACCTTATAAACAGTATGCATGCCATGCTCATATACGTATGTATAGATATCTTGCATTAATTCTTATTTGGGCTACAATAACTTGAGAAAATCCTACCTTAATTGATAATCTGGAGATCGACGTGAGGTGTTCTGAAACTCCTACGACTTGGCAGCAAGAAAGGGCAGGAAGATGATTGATGAGGATGAGAGAACCTGCAGAAGATATATCAAAGATATCAATCTTCTTTGTAATGGCTTGCTGGAAGCGAAGAAATAAGAACTTACATAAGTTCTTCAGGACGCAGATCTTCTTAACCTGTACAGAAGAGAAGGAGATGAAGAGTCAGTAACTCTTCATATGCTTTAAAAAAAAAAAGAGAAGAACGTTCGGTTCTTCACTCACCGTAGCAGACGATCGATAAAATAGGTTTAGGGTTTGTTCGATCAAGACTATTTATAGGATTTTGGAGTCCTAACAAGAGTAGGGTTTGATTGAGGGTAGTATATCCCTAATAGAGTCCTTACTCTAATAGATACTTACTAGATTAGGTTGATCTTCCCTGGATAAGCTCTGGGTTCGAACGGTTCACGAACTGAATTAACGCCTTAGGTCAGGGCGTGTATTCGTTAATTGACGCCTTACTTTAGGGCGTTTCTTAAAAAGCGCCTTGAAAAAGGGCGTTTCGTGTTTTAAAACACGCCCAAGATAGGGGCGTTTCTTTTACTTACCCATTTGGTCGCATGAGAACTGACGACCGCATGTGTGGGCATCCTTTCTTTAGTCACGCCATGGATAGAGGCGTTTCTTTATAAATTAACGCCTTAATAAGAGGCGTTATTTTTAATTTGTTTTATTTCGTCCAATTAACCCTATTCCTTTTATATATATATTACTTCTGTAATATATATGTTTTAATTCATTTCAATTATTCATTTATTAGGGTTGCTACAATATTAAATGTTTGGCACTTAATATGTCAGCCATCTAGCAAAAGACTTCTCTCGTTTCTTTTCAAACTCCACATCAGTGAGACATGGATATTTTGGATTAATTCGGAATCAAATTGTTTGCAATACGAATGTAGCACTATCGTAAATAGCAAGAAGAAGGGCAAACAACTTATATATATAATGAAATGTGAGTTGAGGACTTACTCAACATAAGGTTCAATCTTAATATAATTCATAAGAATATAGATCTCTTTGTGGTGTACAACTCTCTATCTTCAAGTGTGTGAGTCGAAGAACGTCTGAACACACGTCCTGGATGCTTAAATATAAAGAACTGGTCTAACACAATAGGCTCTCTCCCGCCATCATCGAACAAAACTTTGATATTTCTTCCATAATGTAAGCTTTGGTAATTTAACCCTCCACTTTTACCTTGTTGCGAACTTTCATTTTCAACTGATACATGCATCTATGGTAACGGTTCAGATGACAATGACATTCATATCGTACACATGTAGCAATTGTAAGAAAAAAAGATTAATATTCTAGTATACCTCTCAAATGGATACATCCATCGAAATTGTACTGGCCCACCGACTTTAGCCTCATACGGCAAATCCATAATCAAGTGCTCTATCGAATTGAAGAATGCGGCCGGAAATATCTTCTCTAACTCGCAAACCATCGTAACCACATTCTCTTCAATAGTTTGCACATTCTAAAGCTTGAGTTCTGATGCACATAAAATTTTTAAAAAATGACTCAACACCATTAATGCTTCCCATATAGGCTTCGATAACAAGTCACAGAATGCAATGGGCTTTAGCCTCTGTATGAACACATGACAGTTTTAAGTTTTCATTCCATATATTTTATCCTTCTTAACATTCACACACAATGGGAAATGTTGGACACATATTCATCTGAGAATCTCAATTGTTTTAACCATTAGCACACCTTCTTGATCTGCCTATCCCCAAACACGTAAGTTGCTTTAGATTTAACAACTTTTTCATTAATGTGCTATAGTTCTAGCTCTAGATGTTTACAAAGCATTTTCAAGTCTAGACACACTATGGCATTATCCTTTGTTTTACTTTTTATGTCCATGATGGTGTTGAACATATTGTCAAAGACATTATTCTAGACATGAATGACGAGGTTATGCCATATAAGAAGGTTGACTAGAATGATAATTCCCTGAAGATAGTTTTCTTTACCCAGTTGTGATCTTTTCCAACAGTCGAATATTCATCAAAGTTAAATCAACGATTAGATTTAGATCTGGAGTAAATCCAACTATCGAATCTTGACTAGATTTTGATATGGACTAAGTCCAACGGTCAGATTTATTTAGATCAGGAGAAAATTTAACAATTGGATCTTCATCAAATGATTTAAATCTAATGGTTAGATTTAGATTGAGAGCAGATTCAACAGTTGGATCTTGATCAAATTTAAATCCAGTGGTCAAGTTTCAATCAAGACTAAATTGAATAGTAGCACCTTGATCACATTTTGATCAGGAGCAAATACAACAGTCAGATCTCGATCAAACTTAAATCCAACGATCATATCTTTATCAAACATAAATCCAACAGTCATATTTTTAAATCGGGAGCAAATCTAACGGTTAATTCTTGATCGAACTTAAATCCAATGGCTTGATTTTTGATCAGTTGCAAATCCAACGATCGAACCTTCTTCGAACTTAAGTCCATGGTCAGATTTAGATTTAAGTTTGATCAAGATCCGACAGTTAGATTTACTCCTAATCTGAATTTGACCGTTAGATTTAAGTTTAATGAAGTTTCGACCGTTGGATTTACTTTCAATCTATATAACATAAAATTTGAATTTCTTTATCTATTGCAAATTCATCGTAAGTCCGTCACTAATTAATGACAGAATAGCGACAAATTTATTTCTAGCGCAAAATAATGAAATATTTGTGGCAGAAAGAATTCCATTGTAAAAATTGAAATATTTTTTTTAAGAAATAAATATAATTATTTTATGACTTTGACGATAATACATTCTGTCACAAATTTTTTAGCATAGCGATGGATACAATAGATGTCGTTAATCTATTGCAAATCAACGACAGACTTGCGATTGAATTTATTTTGTGTTAAATGCATCTCAAAATATTGATGATATAGCATCGGAATTTCTTCCTGTTGGGAGTATAGAGTACCCAGACGAGGAGGACAACCAGCAGAGGAGGAAGAAGAAAGGAGAGAAGAGAAATCAAACCACAAGAACACACAGGGATTTTTACGTGGTTCAGAGGCAAGATGCCTTTCTACGTCCACGGCCGCAGCAGTAATCCACTAAGATAATCACATACCAGAGTTACAACACAATGAGAGAGCCCACCCTTTTATACTAGGATATTAGGGCGTCATTAGTCAGGACATTAAGGACAATAATGCCCCTGTTAAATAGAAATTCTCTTCCGGGATACATCAGACGCGCATGCTCGCCTGTCCCCCCGGATGCTCTCCTGAGACCGAGTATGCCCTCCAGCGACTGCAGATGCTCCCTCACCACCAGTCAAGTTAATGCATTGCCAAGACATGTGTCGACACTTCTTCATGTAGGTCAGCCTGCTCCAAGTGACATCAAAATACCTTGAGCCCGTAATGCATGCTCCCCTGACATTGAGGATGCTCCCCTGGAGCAGCGATTGCTCTCCAGAGACAGCATGTGCTTCCCTGCTAGAACCCAGACAGCATATGCTCCCCTGGAGCAGCGATTGCTCCCCTAGCACTGAAGGATGATCCCCTGGAGCAGCAATTGCTCCCCAGAGATAGCATGTGCTCCCCATGCTCCCCTGACGCAGTGGAATGCTCCCCTGAAGCAGTGGATGCACTCCTGAGGCAGAGTGTGATCCCGTGCGGAGGCGCGCGATGAAGAGTTCTGACTCCACACTCTTAACAATCTCCCACTTGGAGTCTGAACTCCAAAGAAAGCAAACCTCTCAGTGTATTAGCCCTGCTCAATATAACAATGGAAATACTGCTACGGCATCCCTCCATCAATCATCCATGGAGGCCAACTGAGGCTTTGCACAGCCTCAGTTTCTCTGTGGTCACCACCTTGGTTAACATGTCTGCTGGATTCTCTGCACCAAGTATTTTCTCCAGCAGCAAAATATCATCTTCAAGCAAACCACGAATGAAGTGATACTTCAGTTGTATGTGCTTAGTCCTTGCATGAAAGACTGGGTTCTTGGCAAGGTGAATTGTACTTTGACTGTCACAAAACGGCGCATTATTGCTTTGTTCCTTGCCCAACTCCTTCAGAAAATTTTTCAGCCATACCATCTTTTTGCTAGCTTCAGAGATAGCAACATACTCTGCTTCTGTTGTTGAGAGAGCAACAACCTTCTGAAGTTTTGAAACCCAACTCACTGCAGTGCCACCCAAGGTGTAAACATAGCCAGTGGTACTTCTTCTGGTGTCCAGATCACCACCAAGATCTGAATCAACAAAACCTTGTAGAATAACATAACTTTTCCTGAAACAAAGTGATTTGCCTGAGGTGCCTTTTAGGTATCTCAGAATCCATTTCACTGCCTCCCAGTGTTGCTTGCCCAGATCTGCCATATGTCTGCACACAACTCCCACTGCATGTGCTATATCCGGCCTGGTACAAATCATGGCATACATCAGACTTCCTACAGCTGATGCATAAGGGATTTTCTTCATAGACTCTCGCTCTTCAGCAGACTTTGGTGACTGCTCTTTAGACAGGTTGAAGTGACTTGCCAAAGGAGTGCTAACTGGTTTTGCATCCTGCATGTTGAATCTGCTCAACACCTTCTGGATGTAACCTTCTTGAGATAGCTTCACAGTGCCAGCTGTTCTATCACTCACAATTCTCATCCCAATAATTTGCTTTGCTGCTCCTAAGTCCTTCATAGCAAATTCCTTTGATAATTGTATTTTCAGATTGTTAATCTCTATCATACTTGATCCTGCTATAAGCATATCATCCACGTACAATAGCAATATGATATAACAATTATCAAACTTCTTAAGATAACAACAATGGTCCATATTGCACCTAATGAAACCATTGTTACATATGAATCCATCAAACTTCTTGTACCACTGTCTGGGGGCTTGTTTCAGACTATACAAACTTTTCTTAAGCTTGCATACAGGGTTTTCTTTGCTTGGGACTGAAAACTCTTCTGGTTGCAACATGTAGATGTCTTCCTCCAAGTCACCATGGAGAAAAGCTATCTTCACATCTAGTTGCTCTAAATGTAAGTTCTCAGCAGCAACAATGCTCAACACCAATCTAATAGTGGTTAGTTTCACAACTGGAGAAAAGATCTCAGTGTAGTCTATACCTTCCTTTTGCTGGAAGCCCTTCACTACCAACCTTACTTTGTACCTCTTACTGCCATCAGGTTCATCTTTGACTCTGTAAACCCACTTGTTGTGCAATGCCTTCTTGTTCTTAGGGACTTTAGTTAGCTCCCAAGTCTGGTTCTTTTGCAATGAGTTCATCTCATCTTTCATGGCTAACTCCCACTTAACAGAATCTGTAACCTGCATTGCTTCATCATAACACTCGGGTTCACCTTCGTCAGTTAACAGTAGGTAATGCAAAGATGGAGAATACCTTTGTGTAGGCCTAGGTATTCTTGCAGATCTTCTCAGTTGTACCGGTGTACAAGGTTGTACTTCTATTTCAGATACATCCTGTATCTTATCATTCACATCATCTTGTGAAATTTCTTCTAGCTCAACCTGTCCACCATTCTCATTTTGTTTCCCTGCACTGTCAGATTCTACAACAGCCCTGTCTTTGTACAAGATATTTTCATTGAATATAACATTTTTTCTTTTGAGAATTTTTCGATTTTCATCATCCCAAAATCGATATCCAAACTCATCAGAACCATATCCAATGAAAAAATACTTTATAGACTTAGCATCTAGCTTATCCCTGTCATTAGAATCTACATGCACATATGAAACACAGCAAAAGACTCAAGTGTGAAAGATTTACCTCTTTCCCTATCCAGGCCTCCTCTGGAATTTCACCATCTAAAGGGACAGATGGTCCTCGGTTTATCAAGAAAGCTGATGTGTTAATTGCATCTGCCCAAAATGTTTTAGGCAGTCCAGCATGTATCCTCATGCTTCTAGCCCGTTCATTCAAGGTTCTATTCATGCGCTCGCCAACTCCATTTTGCTGTGGTGTTCTTGGAACAGTTCTTTCCATCCTAATACCAGTAGCTGCACAAAAGTCCTTGAATTCCTTGTTGTCATACTCTCCACCATTGTCTGATCTCAGACACTTCACCTTCAAACCTGTCTCATTCTCTACAAGGGTCTTCCAATTTTTGAAGGTAACAAATACATCAGATTTCTTTTTCAAAAAATAAACCCATTCCTTGCGAGTAGAGTCATCAATGAAAGTGACATAGTAGAGTGAGCCTCCAAGAGATGGTACTGGTGAAGGACCCCATACATCTGTATGTACTGTAGATTGTGATAAATCCACACATGAAGAGTGGATTAAATGTGAGAAAACACAAGGGGGAGAGATGATATAATAATGAAGAAAAGAAGCACGTGGTGCTACTAAGGAGGGTGATCGCCAGAGGGGTTACCTCAAGAAGAAACAAAGAAGATCGTGAATACCTGGTGGAAAATAGAACGCGGGCTGGATTGTGAATTCCTCCTCCTCCTTCAATCGGCCGGTCGATGAAGGGGGTTTTCCTTTATTGATTACCCTTGCAAAAAAGACAAAACAAACGAACAAAAGAGGTGGATCAGCCAAGCGAATGTAGTATCAATCCCAAGTAGATGATATGATGATGAATAGAGAATAAAACATGCGCACCCTTTTTTTTTGTTTTAAAACCCCTAAAGAGTTAGGGAAAGGAAAAGGATGATGAAGCTAATGTAAATGAAGAAAAGAAAAAAAACAATAGACGTGATGATGCGATGAAAACAAAGCAACTAGATAAGCAAAAGCCCTGCTGTCCCTGACGACAGTAAAGGGGTGAACCGAAGTTGATGCTGTTGGCAGGGAGAACAGGAAGCAGAGAGCCAAAAATTGCACAGGAAGAAGATGGATAGCCTTCGTAAATTCAGCATCTACGTATGAAACTCTGACCTCGGTATCCTCTGATCTCGTCTGATCTCGTAACCTCTGTCAAGATCGACCAGAGCTCCCTTATATAGGATTTCAACTGAAGATAAACTCAATTTGGGAAGATAAGAACGGGCAATGATCAAAGAAGGCAGGACTCTAGTTCCAATTCGAGCAAGGAGACCATTGGAGGTAAGGAACTACTCAGGAAAGACATACTCAAACACAACACCGAAGGATAAAACACGACCTTCAGAAGGGCGTCAAATCAACAATTGACGACCTACATCAAGACGTTACTCAAAACACAACCATGATCAAGGGCGTCACTTCTCGGATTTAATTTTGGCAATAAAACTTACTTTATTTGAAAATTATGAGAAAACGCCTGAAATGAAGGTGTTACTTGAAAACACGCCCTGAGGAAGGACGTTAATCAATAATTTGAATTTATTTTGAAACCGAATAATACCAGGAATTGACGCCCTGACATTTGGTCGTCCTTTCTTTTGAACACGCCCTAGATAAGGTCGCTATTTAAAACACGCCCCTCTTCAGGTCGCGAATCATAAAAATGCAAAGATCAAACCAAAAACACACAAAAATAGAAAAACTTCATATTATGAATGTATTGAAGTTCAGTTTGGGGCGTCAACATAGTGACATGAGATTTGATCAACATAGCATCAATTTTGGCGTGTCTACAGCTGCCCCGCCTTGGCGTCTGCTTTGCAAGGGAGTGAGACGAAATGGAGTGAAAGTGCAACAAACGGAATGAAGTGGAGCGAACTGATAAGTAGATGCCAAGGTGTGATGTGACACGCCTCAGACACTAAGCATTGGAAATCTTTCCAAGATTCAAAGTGAAACAACTCCGAGTGATTCCAAGGAAGCATCAATTTGCTGGATAAAGGAGATTAAACTGAGCAAGTAAAAATGTGCGCATGGCATGATAAGGAGACACCATTGGAGAGCGGTTATCAGCCAACGTGGACGTGCTACAACCAAGGCGTATTTGTGGGAAAAATAAAGGGAATTGAGATGGAGACCCAGCAAAGGGACATTTTCAAGTAATCAGCCTAAGCGGCTTCAGAGAGAATAAAGTACTCAATTTGGAATGGAATATCTCATGTCAACTCAATCAAGAGCGAGTGACCTTCATTACTGCCATAATATGAAGATTTTCAGCATGAAGCTCAAAGTCCTACATGATGCATGCTGGGCTAAAAGAAAAGATAAGACAAACTAAAAATATAGAAAATAATCAAGGATAATATTGTTAAGCCATCTAGATTTGGTCAATAATCCAGATCTCTGAGCTGACACTAAGTCGAAGCCCGTTTGTCCATGCATCAACTCAGAAAGTGGAACCATCGTCCCAGACCTTCAACGACTCAACGGCCTATCCGTGTGATCAAGACTTTCCTAGAACTATCACTGTTTTTGATGAAGGGGAACTCAAATTCCAGGTTCATCAGAACCACAAGGTCCTTGATATGCTATAATAGTGTAGAATATCATATAGTAATAATGCTCACAACAAGATGTTACTTCCACAGTGATCCGGACATCTCGAAACCTGCAATCCTCTGCACTTGAAAGTTCATTAGCCTTCCTATAATATCAATAATCTTCAATTCAAAGTATGACATGATCATAAGTGCTTAATAAAATAAAATTCAACGAAAATAATAGCACTTAAGTTCATCAGAGCTTGTAGGGAAGCAAATTCATAAGCTCACAAATTCACGCCTGCACTGATCGGCGTCAAAACATGAAACGCGCCTTATTATGAGGGCGTCAAAAAGAGAAACACGCCCTCCACTGAGGCATGAAATGCACCAAGGGTTCAAGAATAAGACGACCCTGGAAAGGGCGCTACACAAAATACGACCTCGGTCCGGTTGACAATTCAACAATTGACGCCCTAACAGAAGGCGTTAATTAAGCACAAACTTCCGTTTTTGATTCGAAAGCTAAACCCAGTCCTAATAGCCATAAACTTTCTAACTCCGAACAGCCTTAAGACTCCCCAGACTCCTATAAAGGGAAGGCAATTCCTCAAATCAATCAAATCCTCCGAGCTCTGTTTCTTCTGCTGCTTCTTCTGTTCTTCTGCATACACCGCAACCGTCCGAACTTCTTCCTGCAAACCGAAGATGGAGAGGGCGATTAAGAGGTCCAAAGCTTCCACTCCCAGGCTAACTGAGATTAACGGGCACATAAGCAGTAGAATCTCCATGAACCAGGTAAAGATTGAGTCTTCTGTTCTTTTCCACTTTTGTCTTAAATGTTCTTCTCTTCTGCATGCTCATTTATCCTTCTTTCTCTGCATTGTTCTTCCTTTCTTCCTTCCACAGGACTACCCGAATGTCCCAGGAGCAAGGAGATTTACAAAAATTAAGTGGCTGCCTCTCATACTCTCCAAATTTTCTTCAGATATGAGGGTGTACTTAACAAGATGGCACCTTCTGGGTCTAGTTACCCATGCCAAACATTACGATCAAATTCATCTTGACTGAGCAGCTATAGGGGCTCTTGTAGAGATATGGCATCCTTCTACTCATACCTTTCTCTTCTCTACCTTTGAAGCCACGATCCTATTAGAAGAATTGGAGATGATCTTAGGCTTAAAGAGAATGAAGCAAGGGGATGAGGAAAAGATGGCCATCATGCCAAAACCAATTTTCTCTTATGAGCTATTAACAAGCTTGATATCTAGCCCCAACCTAGTGAATCAAATCAAAGCCACCAAAGGAATCAATCTTCTAAAGCTCGCCTCATGGGTGTACAAGAGAGCAGATCAAGTCAAAGAAGATGAAGAGATAGAGCGGGTAGCAAAGGCCTTCGTGGTGTGCTTGGCAGGAGCAATCTTATTCCCATCCACGGAAGACTTTCTAGAAGAGGCCCAATTAAGCGCTATAGTGAGCTTATGGGAAGGAGATAGAGTGGGACCGGCGATTCTAGCCTATCTCTATAGCGGGCTAACCTCAGCGGCGATGGGAAGGCCCATCTACGGATGCATGCTAGCACTCTCTAGTTGGGTAGACCTTCACTTCAAATTCGATCCATGTGATGAAACCTAACAATCCTCAAGAATCTTCTTAAAAAGCCCACTCTCTTATATGACCGATTCACTTGGGATAAGCAATTGAGTGAAGAACCGAATTCCTCAAATCAAGAAGAGAGTGGAATGGAGAGAGCACCTCAAAGTAATGCCAAAGAATCTCTTCACTTGCGCCCCGGGAATACTCAAGACTCAAGAGCTCCGTGCAAGATTTTCTCCCGGGACGGACCTTAGACTCATAGGCGCTTCAGAATTCATCTTGTACAATTCACATCGGTGCCTTCCTCAACTCGGGCTTCCACGGCAAGTATTCGAGGATCCATCACACCTTCCTCCTATCAAGACACGGGACCTTGGCAGCAATGAAGATGGAGAAGAATGCACAACAATCCAAGCTCTGTGGAAAATCAACGAGGCTCATCAACCTGTGGAAAGCTTGGAAGAAGACAGAGATGAATGGAAATCTTATGTTATAGCTCTGAGAAAATTGAGGCCCAAAATGACTCATTAAGCATTGTAATCTTTCTTTCATATAATCAATGATATTTCCTTTGATTGAGCCATCTTACTGTGTTTCTGAATAACTCTTCCAACGTTCTGTGATTCTGTTGCAAATAACGTCTCAAGCAATGTCGTGAATTCATAAAAGGACGCCTCAGACAATGTCGCTTTCAACATTCCAGCTCACAAATGTGACGCCTCTACTAATGGGCGTTCACTAGGGCGTGGATTGACTCAAATTCCCAAAATATATTCGTTGAAATTCCAAACTAATGCCTCCAAGTAAGCCACGTTCTACGCAACTCACACCTCAACATTAGTCGCTAATCAAGAACAGCAATTATGACTCCCATCGCATCAATCAATTCCATATTGAATGCGTCTGACGACGGTTATCATTCCCCATGCAAATAAAAATAATGCCTTAAGTAATGTCGTCAATTCTCAAGAAACGTCCTTGTTTCAGTCGTTGATTCCACAAGACGCGGCCTTCCTTAAGTTGTTAATTCTTTTTGACCGTTCGACTTAACTTCCCCTCCTTCCTTCTTCTTCCTCCGTCCACTTTCCCTCTTTCATTTTTTCTGCAAGCCTAACCGAAACCCTCCCCCATCTCTCATTCTCTCTCTCTATCTCTCTCTCCCTTCTACACACCCTAGCCCTAGCCATGGCCGGTGGACTTAAACGGTAGAGGGTGGCCGCCCCGGAGGTGGTGGACTTAGGTGAAGATGCCGTGGAGGAAGCCCCTCCCTTGGCGGTGGAGGAACCTCCGGCGGTGGCGGCCGATGAGGCTCCAACGGCGATGGCCGGCGACGAGACCGAAGGAGGCCAAGAGGCTCACGAGGAAGACGAAGAAGGAGATGGAGAAGAGGGAGAAAACGAAGAGGGAGGAGAAGAAGGTGAGGGTGGTGAAGAAGAAGGTGAGGAAGAAGAGGACGGAGGTGGTGACGAACCACCGCGCAAGGTGGCGGCCCCTCCCCGTGCCGGCCAACTCTGGCGACCCAGGCAGCCACGGCCTCGATCGCAAGAACCTAAACACAAGAAGGTAGGCCCCCAACCCAATCTCCAATTTTTTATTTTTATTTTTATTTTTTTTATTTTTCCTATAATTTCTCGGGGTATAAACCCTGCAACCCAGAAAGAAGACGCCCTCAGGGGCGTCACGTTTTAGAAATGAAACGCCCAACCCAAGGGCGTTAATTAAATTATTTCCCTGAAAAAAATAATTAACCCCATGAGAACACGCCCTGCCTCATGTCGCCCATTTAAATTCATCATTTTTCATATCATGCTGTTAATTACCGTTAATTCCCATGCTTTAATTATTTTCCATGAATTATTCGCATGCTGTTATCTTTATTTTATTTTTCTGAAAAACTTGAAAACAACGCCCCCCACCAGGGCGTTAATTCAGACGACCAAACCAGCGGTCGTCCATTCATTAATTCCTGATTAAATTAATGGACCCTTTTTGGAAAATACCCCACCCAAGGGCGTGACTTGAAATATTCTTTAAGAATTTCAGAAATTAACCATAGAACCACGCCCAACACAGAGGCGTTTCTTAGATAACAGCGACCTAGGATAGGTCGCAAATTCAAAGCACACTTAGAACCACGCCCTCCTCAGGGGCGCTAATTCAACAAACCACGACCTGAGGATGGTCGTTAATTAAAATCAAACACCAATATAACCCAAGGCAATCAAAATGAGATTCAGCATGAATAATCAAAATAATTAAGTGAAAATTCTTTTCTTTACATGCAGGGATTGATGAGGACGCGCATCTCCTGGGTCATGGTCCGGGCAGCATACTACGGTCTCCCCGAGTTTCAGAGAGCGAGGGTAGATGCTATGGGGTTTGGGGCTTTCCTTAGCATAGAGCCAGTCAGACCCGACCTACCACTTATCCAGGTTCTACGGGAGAGATGGGACAGGACTAGCCGGGCATTCTTGATGCCATGGGGGCATATGGTTCCTACCCTAGAGGATGTAGCCAGGATCACGGGACTGAGGGTAGACGGTGAGGCTGTGAGCGGGATTACCTACCCTGACTACACTGAGTTTGCCCAGAGGTTGCTAGGGCTAGAGATGGTCTACGAGACGCCTAGCGAGTGTAAGACTATCTTCCGCACTGACCTGACTACAGTGATGGGTTTAGGGAATGCTAGGCATAGGTCCGGGGAGACCCTAGAGCAGTTCTCTCAGAGGTTAATAGACGGGGCTAGGGCGGTCTACTGCCAGGACCCAACTGACAGGGAGAGAGCGGACCGAGACCTGAGGAGGTTCCTACTGCTGCTACTAGGGAGGCTATTGCTCGAGACGAAGGGCGACGTCATCAACTGCCGATTCCTGGGGATACTCGAGGACCTGGAGGCAGTTGGCAGCTACGCCTGGGGAGCAGCACTGCTGGCGCATATGATGGCCGACCTGTCCACGGGGACAGGACGAGAGACGACCGTCAGCGGCTTCTCATCTTTTCTTCAGGTATGCATTTTTCTTCTTTTTTCTTTTCTTTTATTTGTCTATGTGTGTGAATGCCTTACTAATATGATGCATGGATGCAGGTTTGGAGCCATCTATACATGCCGATGGGGCGCGTTGACCCACGACCTGGAAATGAGGGAGCTTTTCCCTTAGCGCGGCGCTGGCTGCTGGTGGTGTTTGGAGCCCCACTGGGCTACGAGTTGTCGGTGCTGCGGAGAGAGTTCCGAGACTTCCCTCCCTCGCTGGTATGTATGCATCTTTCTTTTGCATTTACTTTGAATTTGTTATGATGATGATGAAATGATGACATGTATGTTTATGAATGCAGGTGCAGTGGAGACCCTATGAGGGGATTACAGACGAGGGCCAGCCGTGGGTCGTAGCGGGCCGACCTCATTTTGGGCATGAGCTTTGGGTTCACTGCTTGAGCGAGATCGAGCCGTTACGGCTTAGGTTGGTGATGAGGACCCTGGGCCTACACCAGGAGTGGGTAGAGGTAGGCGAGCCGTGGGGGATCGGGAAGAAGACGCGCGGTCGTACAAAGGTGACCGATTGGAGGGTGCAGTTCGAGGAGCAGTGCGCCGACTGGCAGCGAGGCGGGACCAGAGTCACCTCCCGGGCGACTGACAGCTCCGAGTACCTCCGGCGCTACTGGGAGGTATACGCCGGCCGACTCCAGATGAGGGTCCTAGGGGTATGTATGAATGCAATTATTTTTAAATTGAATGCAAATGCTTATGTGACTATCACGTGACTAATATGTAATGGATGCAGGATGCACGGGACATAGCGGCGATGGATGCCCAGGCCCACCTACACAGCCTGGAGGACCATCTGGCCGCCACACGGGCCGACCTGGAGACCCTGGTGAGTGTTTAAATTATTTCTATATGCAAATGTATTTTTTTTGTTGAATTATTGATGATTAGCCACTGACGATCTCAATGAATGCAGCGTGCCCAGCAGGGAGTAGTGAGGAGAGACCCCGGGGAGGCCTCCAGCTCGAGAGGGCCCAGTGCAGAGGTGACTGCACTGGCAGAGCAGTTAGCTGGAGCGACCGCACGAGCTGAGGCAGCAGAGCGTGATCTCGCTTCACGGGTAAATTCCAAAACACAAATCCATTCAAATATTGATTATATAATTGTGCACTGATGAAATTCATTTTACAGACTAAGGAGCTTCGAGCCGCTCTTACCTGCATTGACGAGGGCTTCCGTGCGACGAGCACACAGGTGAGTGGTTTAATCATGTATTGCTTGAATTGCTAGATTACTGAATCATTGCATTAACTGTGGAATTGATGATTTGCTTACCTATTTGCAGGCGACTCAGCTTCAGGCGGTACGTACCGAGTTGGCGATCCGTGATCAGCGGATCTCAGAGCTAGAGAGGTCCCTGAGGCGTCGAGAGGAGCTGCCTCAGGACGTGGCCGAGCTGCGGGTGGCCCTTGAGCTGGAGAGACGGGAGCGTGCCCGGGAGCGCGAGGAGCGTGCTCGTGAGCGGGAGGAGTACCAGACGGAGCGTGCCCGGCACCTTGAGCTTCAGTAGGCGGAGCGTGCCCGGTACCAGGAGCAGGTAGCAGCACGCGAGCGAGAGCTGGCAGACTCGAGGACCCAGTTGATCCTTTCTCAGGAGCGGCTACGAGTGTCTGAGGAGCTTCTCCAGCGAGGGCACGAGCGAGCACGGGCTGCGGGGTACTCCTTCACCAGCTCCACCTTTGTGGCGGGCTCTTCCCTCCGAGAGAGGAGCGAGGCATGGGGTCAGGTTCGGGTTCCAGCTTCTTCACGGGGCCCCATGCCTCCTCCACTAGCGCCAGCTCGGAACGGCGAGGAGGAGGTTGAGAGTAGGAGAGAGGAGGGTGGAGGCGAGAGCTGAGAGACTTACTTATACTCCTCCACCCCCACACTTGTACTCAGACATTCATGATGTATATATATATATATATGAGATTGACATGCTTTAGTTACCTGAGTACTTTGTGTGGTTGTGGCCTTGTGTTTGTGTACTTTCCTCTTTCCACGTTCTTCGTCTTTACTTTGCTTTGCCCTGTTTCTGCAACTATAATCCACACTTTGAACAAACAGGTTAATTCATCTGTTCGACTTGGCCCCTTGCTCAATAAGCAAGGGGTGCCTTTACTTTTGACCTTAATAGCAGGTCAAGGGGCCAAGCCTTTAAATAGAATAGCTGATAGCGGGGAGATGCATCATGCAAGCACGCATATGCAAACCATAAATAAAAGATGCCCATGCAAGCATTCATCGTGAAGAAATGCATTTTTTTTCTTTTTTCCACTCATTCATATTTTTTTTTGTTATTTTTCCTGAAAAACGCGCCTTAGAGTAGGTCGTGGTTCGAATAAAGACGCCCTAGAAGACGGCGTGAATTTGAAAAGGTAATCTGATTTTTGAAAAAGTAACGACCCGCTTAGGGACGTTATTCGGAAAGAGACGACCTAATCGAGGACGTTTATTCTATAAAAAGTGCCTTAGCCAAAGGCGTTAATTGAATTATTCTGCAAAAAAGGTTGACAAGGCTATCAAGACCCTGGGTCCTACACGGTCACCATCTAAAATTCATTAACCTTTCTTGAGTTATTAAAAAGGGGGTCGACGTGATCATAGTTGACTTGTATTCGAGATTTCGCACAGTGCAATTTCTTAAGTCCGTCTTGACCATCCTGCCAGTTCGTGACTTACCACATAGAAAGGATGGAAGAAAATATAAGGGAAGCCCATAAGGGATTCTGAGATGCTCGAGGTAAAGTTACCTCCCCTACCCTATGCCTGTTGGGGTTCGGTCTTTGGCGTAGGGAAATTTGTTACCTTTTTACCTTTTTTATATTGCACGCATACGCCCAAGGTTTTCCTTGCGGGGACTTTACTCTCTTGGCATGCTTTTCTTTCTCAACTTGACTTTCACTTTGGAATTGATTTGCATTGATGAAAATAAACCTAATTGTACTTGGGCTTTCGTGGCATTTGCTCCCTTTTGGGCCCTGACTTCCACCTACTAGGGCGACGGATAGGCTTGGCGTGTCTACCCCGAGGTCTCCCTTCCTCCTCCCTTATGGGCCGAAGAAGAAAAGAACGGGTATTGTCTTTCACTTTTAGTCAGGTTTTTGACTTCCCATCGGATTTTGCACTACTTGAGTTCAAGAATAAAGCGTGTAGTGTGTGTGGGAGTCAACCCCCTTTTAAGTTAGCAAGACTGATGAATGAATCTTGAATTTTGACCTTTCGGACCTTGATCCATTGTGTGCCATGGCACCAATTTTGAGAGCTTTTGTTTTGATCTCTTTTTTATTTTGAAGAATTTCTATTTTTTTTTTTTGCTTTTTGGAATTTCTATTTTTTTGGTTTTTGGAAATATTCCACTTTGTTTTGGATTTTTGAATCAATTTTCCTTTTTTTTGTTGTTTTTTTTAATTTTGGATTTTGAAAATTATTATTATATATATATATATATATATATTTAGATTTTTGAATCAAGGGTAGTATTTGTTAAGATACAAACCATTCCAAGGGTGAGTTAACTCTTCTCCTTCAGCATTAATCAGTTTATAAGCATTGTCAGGAAAAACGTCTTTTATAACAAACGGTCCCTCCCAATTGGGTTGGAGTTTTGAACGAGGGCCACCCGGCTTTACAAAAATCCTCTAAATTACCATCTCACCGATTTTAAATTTTCTCTCAATTACTTTCTTTTGATAAAAACGTGAGAGCCTATTTTGATAAACGCGTGCATGCTCAGCGGCGACCAGACGCTTCTCATCTAGGAGTTCCAATTGGGCAAGGAGTGAATCACGACGTTCATCCATAGAAAATTCCTTATCCAATTGTACTCGTAGAGAGGGAATAAGAATCTCATAAGGGACTACCGCCTCCATTCCATAAGTAAGGGCGAAAGGGGTTTGCCCAGTGGGGGTTCGAATAGAAGTGCGATAGGCCCAGAGAGCTTCAACTAGCTTATCTGGCCAGTCCGAAAATTTATTAGCCTCACACGTCTTTTTGACAATTTTTATCAAAGTTTTGTTAGTTGCCTCTGCTTGGCCATTGCCCTGCGGATAATAGGGAGAGGAATGATGCAATGCAATGTTATACCTGTTGCAGAGATCCTTGATTTCTTGAGAGATAAATTGAGGTCCATTGTCGGTGATGATGGTGCTCGGGATGCCGAACCTTGCGATGATGTTCTTCATTATAAACTTGCAGACGGTTGACGCTTTAATCTCCACGTAAGCTTCCGCTTCTGCCCACTTGGTGAAGTACTCCGTTGCCGTGAGGATGAACGATTTTTGCTTGGTCAGGAGATTCGAATCACCAAGAGGTCCAATGATATCAAAAGCCCACATGGAGAAAGGCCATGGGGAGGACGTAGGATGGAGTGAAGAAGCAGGAGAATGAATCTTGTCGGCGTGCAGTTGGCACTTAACACACCTTCGAACATAGATGGAACAATCCTCTTCTAGAGTTGGCCTATAGAAACCTAGCCTAAGGATCTTCTTAGCTAGCATCTGGCTATTCACATGACCACCACACACTCCAGAATGCGCCTCTTCCACAACTTTCCAAGATTCATCATCGTCGAGGCATCTTAATAAAACACCGGTGAGCCCTCTCCTATAGAGCACACCTCCAACCAAAACATAACGCTGAGTCACTCTTCTAATTGCTTTCTTTTCTTCTGCAGTGGCTTCCTCGGGATAGGACTGATCATTGCAATATCTGACAATCTCATAATACCAAGGCTTCTCTTCGTCAGCCAATTCTTCTTCCCAGTCTAAAAGCTTGACCTCTTTGCCTTTAAGAGATTCCTTCTGCTTGTCCTTCTCAAGCACCTTATCCCTAATATCGAGGAATGCATGATCCTTAATAGCTGGCGTGTCACGCTGATGAATTAGAGGAACATGAAAATCACGCTCAGGAGGGAAGACTAAAGCAGAGGCAAAAGAAGCAAGAGCGTCAGCTAGGATGTTCTGGCTACGAGGAACATGGACGAAGATCAATTTGGTGAAGAGTTTGGCATAAGCTGAAGCGAGTTCCTGGTAGGGTTTGAGCTTAGGATTGATAGTACGGAACTTGACTAGCACCTGGCGCAGAATGAGCTGACTATCACCCACAATCCTCAAATGGGTGACACCATATCGATGGGCGGTTTGAAGACCGGCCAAAAGAGCCTCATACTCAGCTATATTGTTGGTGGCGGGAAAAGTGAGCCGAGCAGCAAATGGGATGGTGACCCCTTCTGGTGTTAAAAGAACCATGCCGATCCCTCTTCCTTGAGAATTTAGAGCTCCATCAAAATGTAATGTCCACATAGGATCACGAGGTTGATTAATGGACATCAGTTCTTCATCTGGAAACTCCGAATTGACAGGATCAAAACGAGGGAGAGGGTGATGAGCAAGGTGTTCGGCAATGGCGTAACCTTTGATAGCTTTTTGTTGAATGTAAGTGATATCAAACTGAGAGAGGAAGCTTTGCCAGCGTGCTAATCGATCAGTGAGGACAGATTTTTTAAGGAGGAATTTAATCGGATTCATGCGAGCAATGAGGTGAACCTCGTGAGCTAGGAAATAGTGCTTTAACTTCTGAACTACCCAGACCAAAGCAGCGCAAGTCTTCTCCATGGCTGAATACCTCTGCTCACAAGGGTTAAGAAGTTTAGACAAATAGTACGCTGCCCTCTCTTTACCTTCTTCATCCACTTGAGCTAAGACAACACCTACAGAGTCATCCAGGACTGAGACATAGAGAATAAGTGGTTTGCCTGGAATCGGCGGCCTCAGGACAGGAGGATTGGCCAAATAATCCTTCAATCCGTCAAAGGCTACCTGACACTTGTCATCTCAATTAAACTTGACTCCCGGCTTAGTAAGCTCGTAAAACGGCCTACATCTTTGTGAATGCTGGGAGACGAAGCGGCGAATAAATTTCAACCTCCCTGGAGAGGGGGATTTCCGCAGCCCACCACAAAGGCAGCCCAACAAGACCCACAAGGTCCAACCAGGCGAGCCCGCCCGAGTGATAGCCCACAGGGCCCACTTAGGGAAGAAAAGCCCAATAAATAAGACTCGAGGAACTAACTCTCCCCGGCGACCTTCTAGGCTCGGAGGGCCCGAGACAACGGTCAGGTCCCAAGGAAGGTCTGGCCTAAAGCCCTCTCCCCGTCCGAGAGAGATAGGCTCCAGCCGACCTATCCGACCCCACCTTCGCCGGGCCATGCCTATCGCTCGGACATGAGCTAGCATCCCCGAGGCTCGGTAAGGCCGTTTGATTATCCGCAGGTGCAGCCGTTCAGAGTCCTCCGCCAACGGGAGAGTCAGGGGAGCTGCCGGACTCCAAGGGGATAACGTTCCCACGATCAGGCCATGAAAGCCCCCGTTAAAGACGTAACTCCCGCCGGGAACCCCTCAGCTTACATGACTCCTGAAGGCGGCGCACTATTTAAGCAAGGGATACCCTCCGGAAGAAGGTAAGATGAACTAGTCATTCAAACACCCTAAGCTCCTGAGCACGATTCGCTTCACCCTTTGGTGGAGAGGATTCTCGCGCATCAGCTCTCTCCTCCCCCCATTATCGCTTCCACCATAGCTCTACTGACTTAGCCATCGGAGGGTTTTACCCCAGGGAGATCCCCTGGGCCCTCTGATACGTTTCCCTCTCTTGCAGATTCATCTTCTGGTGATCCACAGCCCGCTCAGGATCCAGCGCGAGATCTCGCCTCTTCATCTGGCGCCGTCTGTGGAAAACGCACGAAAAGTCGAGATGGTGAGAAGAAGCTCAGGGAGGAGATCCACCGGTGGGGCAGGTAAGGCTGTGGCGGCGGCGGGAGGCGCCCCCTCTAGGGTCTCACAGAGCCCCCCCTCCAATGCCAGCATCCCCACCAACAGGCCACCACCCCCCCGGCGGAGACAGGGGCACCCCTCGACGGTGGCGCCAACGCCTTCCAGGCCCTCAACGAAAATATGGACGTCCTCGTGGAGCTCATGAGGGCCCAGGCGGCTAGGGACGCAAGGTCCCGCGCCCCGTCAGGAAGTACCCCTCGAAGGAGTGCGACGCAGCACACCGCCGGAGGCCGCTTCACCCTCCGCGGCCGACAGCTCCTCCGCAACGACGTCGGAGGACCCTCGCATGCTCCGCCTGCGGAGCAAGAGGCTTCCTCCACGCCGAGGAAAGGGAAGCAGGGGGCGACGCCGCCACACCCGGGCACTAGTGCCCCGGCAGATCGCCAAGACGCCCCCCCCCAGCCCCACGGTGCGACTGCAGCCAGAGCTGTCCCTCCGGCTGTGAGATTTCGAGAGACGGTTCGCAGAGCAAGAGCGCGCCCTCCGCGCCCTGCAAAAGACCTCTCTCCCGGAGGACGAGGAGAAATCCCCTTTCTCCGAGTACATCTTGAAGGCAGAGGTCTCTCCCAGAGCCTCCATTCCAACCTTCAAACTCTACGACGGCCAGGGCGACCCAGCCGACCACTACGATAGCTTCGACGCCCTGGTGACCCTTCATGGAACGCCGGATCCCATCAAATGCCGAGCCTTCACGGCCACCCTAGTCCAAGGTGCTCAGGCATGGTTCCGGACCCTCGCCCCTGGGTCCATTCGAGACTTCAGGTAATTCGGGCGAATTTTCAAGGAGAGTTTCATCGGTAGCGCCCCCCCAAGGTCAGTAGCGGGGCTCCTGGCCCTCAAACAGGCGCAAGGGGAGAGGCTCCGGACTTACGTCCACCGATTTAAATCGAAAGCCCTCAGGATCCCCCGCCTGGATGTGGCCTCAGCCACAACCGCACTGACCGGGGGCACTCGAGACGAGAATCTCCGCCGCGAGCTTGTCCTCCACCCTCCCTCGACCCTTGCCGAGCTAGTGACTCTGGCACTACGCCACGCCGAGTGCGAAGAAGTACTCAGCGCCTGCCGAGACGCAACCAGCTCGGGACAGGAGGGGGACAAGAAGCGGGCCTCCAAGCCAAACCCTGGCTCGGGTAAGAAGCGCGATCGAGAAGGAGAGCGCAAGAGAAAGTACGAGCGGTACACCCCCTTGACCACGCCAGTCTACGAGATCTATGAAGACATCAAAGACTCGGGACTTCTCCGCCAGCCCGAGCCAATGAGGTCGAAGAACCGCAAGCGGGACAAGCATTGCCTGTTCCACGGTGACCACGGGCACCACACCGGAGATTGCCATCAGCTCCAGGACGAGATCGAGCGCCTCATCCGTCTGGGGCACCTACCCCGGTTCACGATCGGGCACAAAGAAGACCGAGACGCCGCAGAGGAGATCGACAACGCCCCCCGAGGGGTTCACATCAACGTCATCTCCGGCGGAGCGGCATCGGGCGGCGACACCAGCCGAGGGAGGAAACGTCATGCCGAGCGAGCCAGCCGAGCCTTAGAGCCCCCCAGAGGCCCGCCGATGGAGCCCCAGGTCATAGTCTTCTCCGACCAAGACCTGGAAGGGCTGAGCACCCCGCATGACGATGCCCTCGTTATCTCGGCCATGATAAATCACTGTAATGTAGACATGATTTTGGTTGATAATGGGAGCGCCCCCGATGTATTATCTTATGACTATTTTCTCAAGATGGGGGAAGACCCATCCAAGCTCCGCCCGATCCGAACGCCCCTTTGCGGGTTTAATGGCCTGGCCACCTACCCCGAGGGAGCCCTAAGCCTGCCGGTCACTATCGGCACCCCACCCAAAACTGTTACGGTCATAGTGGACTTCATAGTGATTAAAGGTATGATAGCGTACAACGCCATTTTCGGCCGAAAAATTCTCAGCCGAATAAAGGCCGTACCATCTACCTATCACCAAAAAATGAAGTTTCCCACCAAAAACGGGTTAGGGGAAGTCCGAGGTAAGCAGGCCACGGCTAGAAGGTGCTACAACATCTCGGTGGAAGCCTCAAGGCCGGACGGGAAGGATAAGGGCCCCAGGGGAGTCGAAGGAAGAGCCGTGACCACCGAGCCCGGTGGCGAGTTATTAACGGTATTCCTGAACGACGACCCGGCCCTAGGAGTAAGGATCGGCGCCGACCTACCACCAGAGGAACAACATCAATACAAGGAATTTCTTTCTGAGTATGTTCAGGTCTTCGCTTGATCCGATGATCAACTCCCTGGTATACCAGAGGAAACTGTGATGCACAAGCTCAACCTCGATACCACCGTGAGACCCGTACAGCAGCGGAGAAGGAAGCATGCGCCCGAGAAACAGGCGATCATCAAGGCGCAGGTCACCAAGGGACAAGAAACTGGTCTTTTCAGACCGGTCCTGTACCCAACGTGGCTAGCCAACGTCGTCCTGGTGCCGAAGACTACAGGCAAGTGGCGAATGTGCGTAGACTTCACCGATCTGAATAAGGCCACCCCCAAGGACTGCTATCCGCTACCGAGCATCGACCAATTGGTTGACTCAACCTCGGGCAACGAGATACTCAGTTTCCTGGATGCCTATTCGGGTTATCATCAGATCCGAATGAACCCTGAAGATGTCGAGAGGACCGCCTTCATCACCGACTACGGCGTGTACTGCTACACCCGGATGCCCTTCGGATTGAAGAATGCTGGAGCCACATACCAGCGGCTGGTCAACCATATGTTCGAGGGACAGTTAGGTCGGAACGTCGAGGCCTACATCGACGACATGCTCGTCAAGACCCCGAGGGCCCAAGACCACTTCACCGACCTCGCCGAGACTTTCGGCACCCTCCTGAAGTACTGCATGAAGCTGAACCCCGCCAAGTGCGCCTTTGGAGTAAGATCCGGGAAGTTCCTGGGTTTCCTGGTCACTCAGCGAGGGATCGAAGCCAACCCCGACAAGGTCCAGGCCATCCTGGACATGCGCCCGCCCACGTGTATTAAAGACGTCCAGTGTCTGATGGGGCATGTCGCTGCTCTCAGTCGTTTCCTGTCCCGTGCGGCCGAACGATGCTTGCCCTTCTTCAAGCTGATGTGGGGGCCCAAGATAGCATATGCTACGTTCGCATGGGATGGGGAATGCCAGACAGCGTTCGCCGAGCTCAAAGAGTTCCTGGCTTCGCCCCCGGTGCTTTCCAAGCCCGTCCTGGGCGAGGTCTTATTGCTCTATCTCTCGGCAACGCCATCAACGGTCAGCTCGGTCCTAGTCAGAAATGACTCGGGAGTCGAGAGGCCGGTCTACTACACTAGCAAGGTGCTCGGCGAGGCCGAGCGGAGGTACCCCGCAACCGAGAAACTCGTGCTAGCGTTGGTTACCTCCGTAAAGTGCCTCCGACCCTACTTCCAGGGGCATCCCATCACCGTGCTAACCGGCGAGCCACTGAAGAAGATTCTGGCCCATCCCGAAGCCTCGGGGCGACTCGTCAAATGGGCCATCATGCTCGGGGCCTACGATATCTCGTATCGGCCGTGATCAGCTATCAACGGACAAGCACTCGCCGACTTCATCGCCGAGAGCACCGTTCCGGTCGAGGACAGGCCTCCGACGGCAACCGGGCCAACCTGGGAGCTGTTCGTCGATGGATCGTCCAACTCGATCGGCAGCGGCGCAGGGATCCTCGTAAAGTCCCCCGAAGGAATAGAGTTGCAATACGCCCTAAAGTTCAACTTTCTGGCATCCAACAATGCTTCCGAGTACGAGGCCCTTATCTCGGGAGCCCGCATGGCCCGACGGTTGGGGGCCGAGCGAGTCAGGATCCACACCGACTCCCAGCTAGTTGCAAGCCAGGTCAATGGCGAGTACGAAGCTCGGGAGGTACCTATGATCAAATACCTACAGTTGGTCCGGAGCCTGGCCCAGCAGTTCGAGGAGTTCGAGGTAGTCCGAATAGCTCGGGAGCAAAACTCTCGGGCGGACGCCCTCTCCTGACTGGCCTCCTCCCTAGACCCGGAAGGTACACGATCGGTCCTCCTAGAAGAGCTAGAGCGCCCGAGCATAGACTCGGAGCTCCTCGCCATTGACTCAGCCACTCCTGGCGACTGGCGCTCCCCCTACCTGTCCTGGCTACGGGACTCCCGGGAGCCCTCCGACCCTCGGGAAGCACGCCGAATGAAGTACCAAGCCCGGCGCTTCGTCATCCTCGACAACGCTCTCTACTGAAGGTCGTTCTCCGGGCCCCTTCTGAAGTGTCTCGGTCCCGACGAAGCAAACCAAGCTGTTGAAGAGATTCATCAAGGCCTGTGCGGAGCACATTCAGGAGGTCGGTCGCTGGCCAGAATCCTGCTAAGGCAGGGGTACTGGTGGCCGACCTTGCAGCACGACTGCACGGCCTACGCACAACATTGCGACCGTTGCCAGCGGTTCGGCCATTTGGTCCATCAGCCGGCCACGGAACTTATCACCCTTACCGAGCCCTACCCTTTCGCTCGGTGGGGGATCGACATCCTTGGGCCATTCCCAACGGCTCAATCCCAGAAGAAGTTTATCATCGTCGCCATCGACTACTTCACCAAGTGGATCGAGGCTGAAGCAACAGCAAGGATCACCGAGACAGTCATCTGGGGTTTCGTATGGAAATCGATCATCTGTCGCTTTGGCATCCCCCGAGTGATAGTGAGCGATAACGGGCGGCAATTCGACTCTCGGTACTTCCGAGACAGATGCGCCGACCTAAATATCCGCAACCACTTCACTTCGGTCGCCCACCCTCAGGTCAACGGGCTGGTTGAAAATGCCAACAATACCATCTTGAAGGGCATAAAAACCAGACTCGGCAAGGCTAAGGGTAGCTGGCTCGAGGAACTGCCTAGCGTACTATGGTCGCACCGAACGACCCCCCGAACGGCAACCGGTGAGACCCCTTTTCAGCTGGTATATGGCACCGAAGCCGTCGTTCCGTTAGAGATCGCCAATCCATCTCTCCGAGTGATCAGCTTTTCGCCCGAGGCAAACGAGCAGAAGTTACTCGAGAACCTCGACCTGGCAGACGAACTCCGAGAGATCGCGAACGTCCGAGCTACGGAATACCAGCGCCGCCTCACTCGGTACTACAACACCAAGGTCCGAGGCAGACAATTCCGACCAGGGGACTTCGTCCTCAGGAAGACCGAAGTGTCTCGACCACTGGAGGCGGCGGGCAAGCTATCCCCCAACTGGGAAGGCCCCTATCGAGTGATCGAGACGCTCGGGAAAGGTACGTACAGGTTAGCCACAATGGAAGGGGAACCAATTCCCCAGACATGGAACGCAACCACACTACGCAGATTTTATTTCTGAAAACTGTATCAACAAATCGGGTAAAATAAACCCCCTTTTTGCATTCATTCAAGATAACTGTTGGTACATCAGAAAGGCAACTGCCAGTACATTACATAGTGAAAAGCAAAAATCCATCTAGCACCGCGGCGAACGGCCATCACCCGATCGACCCGATCTTGACCTTCTCGCATCCAGCCACTGACTCTGCCTCGCGTAGAAATTGGCTCGGACAAGAGATGGTCGACCCAGTTGGCTCGGGTGGACCGTGACAAAGGTGACAGAGGGACAGCAAGGAGAAGGCCACCTTTCACGCGAGGAAGGCTACCTTCCAAGTTGGCAACAACCTGGAAAAAGGAGCGTCGTGAAGGTCTCCTCTCTGCCAAACTACCAACTCTTTGGAGGCGAACAGAAAGCAAGCAACCCCCGAAGAGTGAAAGAAATGAAGAACAAAAGAGAGAGAAAGAGGCTGCGGACAGGGGTGAGGAAGGAACTGGAGCCGCCTCCTCCCCTCCCACGGAGGAGAATGGCGGCCGGCATCCCTAACTCCCCCGTCCGCCCTCCATCTCGGCGTCCGCCCGGAAGCCTCGCCGGAGCCAAGAGGAGGCAAACGGCGTACCCCCGCACGTCGAAGCCCTCTCCAGATCCGCGCGGCGACCGTTGGACCCATCTCATGCACGCACGGCGATCGTGGGACCCGATCGATATTCCAAGACAGCTGGAACCGGCCGCTCCCCGTCGTCTGCAGCGTCATCTTCTGAAGGGTCCTCCATGCTCCGATCGCGGCGGCGCAACGCAGAACGAAGACGAGGGAATAAGAGCAGACCACCGGCGAGAGTCCTAAGTGTTAAGAGGGAAGGAGCACCCTTCGGTCCTTTTTATAGGCCAAGGGAGGCCACGCGCCTTAAATGACTCCCCCCCTCGAAAACACGCTACAGGACCTCCCCTGGAAGGTCACCTCCAATTCCTCGGCCCCCGCCCTAGTGGGATTCGCGAAGCGCCTCGACTTTCAAAGCATGGTGGAATGAAAGGACGCCCCGCCAGAAGTCTCCCGAATCGGCATGCGAAAACGGTGCAGAAAATATCGGCACCTTCCAACTGCTCCCGATACGCCAGCCAAATCACGACAAAGATAACGATCAAACGAAGTAAGTCCTTTATTGCCTCCCATAAAGAAATCCTCTTACAGAAGGAAAAATAGATAAAAAGGGGAAGGGGTAAAATAAAGTAAAATACATCAGGCCTCGGGCCCACTTTGAAGCTCGGGAACAGCAGTAGGGGACACGTCACCCCGGTACCTTCGGTGACGGTCGGCCCGGACACTGACCTCGCCTGTGCGAGAACTGTCCTGGTCATGAGCCCTCCTGGAGCCTCTGGAGTTGGTGACCCCGCTGTAGGTGACTCCTCCGGTTCTTCCCCGGCCGAGGATGAGGAGCTGGAAACTGACTCATCCGAGTCATAACTCTGGCCGTAAGAAAAATCACCCCCGGCAAGGTGCTCATTGGCATAGCTCATCGCCCGGCGATAGCCCTGCCTGAATCCCTTTCGAGCACCCCGACGGAGCGCTACCTCGTAGTAGGGTAGGGCAGCTTCAATCAGGTCAGCCGAGTAAGCTTCCGAGCCTTTGTAGCGCTCGATCGCCTCCGCCTCGACCTGCCCGTCCCGAGCCCACTCCGCCTCGGCCGCATGCTCTTCCGCCCTCGCCAGACGCTCCTCTAGCTCGGTCATCCTTCGCTCGGCTTCGATCTTCCGACCCTCCGCCCGGGCTCGGTCCGCCTCGGCCTCAGCGCGAAGGCGCTCCGCGTCCTCCGCCCGATCCTGCAGCTCGCCGCGCTCAAGCTCCCAGAGGCCATCCAGCTCGATGTGACGTTGACGCTCGTCTTCCAGACGTTTGCTCTTCCTCTCGAGCGATTCTTGGGCCCTTGCTAGCTGCTCATCCAGCGCCTCAGCCTCCCATCGGCTCGACCGCGCCAACTCCCTGAATGCGAGGAACTCCCGCCGGAGCCCCTCATGCCCCCCCTCGAGCCGGGCTAGTTTCCCCTCGCATCCACCAAGGGTCCAGGCGAGCCTCGACCGCTCCGCCTCCGTCCGGGCGTGCACCTCTGCCATCACGGCCGCTGTCCGAGCTATGACCAGGCCGCCCTCCATCAAGACATCAAGGACCCCGGCGGGAGTGTTGCACCTTTCTCCCCCCCTCTCGGCGATCGACCGGCAGAACCGGTACAAGTCGCCTGAGATACCGAGCCTGACTAGAGGTTCCGGCAAAGGGGACTGCTCCACCCTGGGCACCCCGCCAGAAGACCCTGTTCGGGCAGCAAAGCTAACCGCCCCGCACGCCATGGTCGGTTGGGGTTGCAACGCCTCCCCGGTCGAACCCCCACCCTCGACCGGCGCCGCGGGATCAACCTCACCAGCAACTGCCGGCACTTGGGGTTGCGACGCCCTCGCGGGTGAACCCCCATCCGCGCCGACCAATCCCTCGGTCCCAGTGCCGACCACACCGGCACCGGCCCCCTCTGCCCCCACAGAGGGGAGAGCCGACCCATCACCTCCCTCTGCGGGGCCCCTGGTCTCCTCGGCCCCCTCTCGCCCGGCGGATGGGAGAGCCAGCCCGGAAGGGTCGGCCCCATCCTGCCCCTGAGGGGGGAGCACCGCCAAGCCAGAATCGCCCCCGACGGCGGTAGGAAAGCCGGCTTTCTTGGCCCTTTTCCTGGCCTTCGCGGCCTCCCGCAGTTTCCCCGCCAGGGGATCCTTGCGCTTCAGGCCGGTCGATCGAGAAGTCCCCTCGAGGGCCGCCCCCTTACCCTTATCTCGGGCTTGGACGCGACCCGCCGAGGCATCAGGCTCATCGGCTGCCGAGTCATCTCCCAGATCGATGACCTCGGCCGCCTCCTCCAGAGGCTCCCGCCTCACGTCTGCAACAAGAAGAAGCCCCAGTCAGGAGGAGGAAAAGAGCTACCACCCCCGAAAAAGAGCCTCAAGAGCTGTACCTGTCGACGTCAACTGCCAGAGAAGACACCGTTCGATGTTCTCCGGCGTCACCAGCTCCTCGGTCGATTGACGGTTCTCCAGCAGATGGGCAGCCTGCTGCTCCACGTGGGGAGGGAACTCCTCCTGGCGAGGGGGCAGATTCGGGTGAAAGTTGGGCGAGGTCTGGCATCTCCAGATCTCGTACGTCACCACCGCCTTCACCCAGAAGAATTGGGTCTTCCACCCCTTGTGCGAGGAGTCCTTCACCGCAAGCGAGATGCAGCTCCTATTCCTCCACGCCTGGATGAAGTAGAAGCCT
This sequence comes from Amorphophallus konjac, assembly GCA_022559845.1. Classification (NCBI taxonomy): domain Eukaryota; kingdom Viridiplantae; phylum Streptophyta; class Magnoliopsida; order Alismatales; family Araceae; genus Amorphophallus; species Amorphophallus konjac. Next base: position 161,486,978 of record CM040121.1, read on the forward strand.
TTCCCCGCTGACTGGTGCGCTTTCAACTCAAAAAAGAAGTGGAAGAGGTCCAAGGAAGGAAAAATGTCGTGCTGACGACAAAGAATCCGGAAGGCCGAGAGCAGCAGATATGAATTGGCCACCAACTGAATAGGCACCAACCGGAGAAAATTAAGAAGCTGCAGCACGAAAGGATCGAAAGGGAGCCGAAATCCACTCTTCCAAGCCAGAAGGAAGGTGCAAATGAGCTCATCACGATCATCCAGACTCGTCTCGTACGGAGTGGCGGCAACAAAGCTGTATCTGAGAGGCAGGTGGAAACGATGCTCCAACCTCTGCACCTCCGCTTCCCCCAACTCACTACAGTTGGGGACGGGTTCCCGCCTCACCGGCACAAGCTCCGGACTCTGATCCGCCATCGAGTCAGGAGGAGATCCCTCGTACGAGCTCGAAGACTCTGGGGGAGAAGGAAGTTGCCGGGCCGCCTCTGCGGTTATCCTCGCCAACTCCTCGAACACCGCCGCAAGGCTCCGCGTCTCCGCTGTGCTCTCATGGCGCATCAAGAAGCAAGGAAAGCCTAAAACCCTGGAAGCCTAGAATGATGAACAGCGCCCCCTAAAAACCCCTGAGGGTGGCGGCGCGCCGTTCCATGCTCCGAGAAAAAGGGGGGCCCCTTCGTTTCGAATCCGTCAGGATCATCATTACGGGCCTCGGCGACCGCTATAAGCGGCTCCATAACGCCAACGGAATTCCACCCACCTGAGCCACGCCGGTCCAAAGCCTCGAAAAACTACTCATCCGAGCCTCCTTGGCTCGGGAGTAGGAGGGGGACAAGTGAAGAGGGGGATTTCCGTAGCCCACCACAAAGGCAGCCCAACAAGACCCACAAGGTCCAACCAGACGAGCCCGCCCGAGTGATAGCCCGGAGGGCCCACTTAGGGAAGAAAAGCCCAATAAATAAGACTCGAGGAACTAACTCTCCCCGACGGCCTTCTAGGCTCGGAGGGCCCGAGACAACGGTCAGGTCCCAAGGAAGGTCCGGCCTAAAGCCCTCTCCCCGTCCGAGAGAGATAGGCTCCAGTCGACCTATCCGACCCCACCTTCGCCGGGCCATGCCTATCGCTCGGACATGAGCTAGCATCCCCGAGGCTCGGTAAGGCCGGTTGATTATCCGCAGGTGCAGCCGTTCAGAGTCCTCCGCCAGCGGGAGAGTCAGGGGAGCCGCCGGACTCCAAGGGGATAACGTTCCCACGATCAGGCCATGAAAGCCCCCGTTAAAGACGTAACTCCCGCCGGGAACCCCTCAGCTTACAGGACTCCTGAAGGCGGCGCACTATTTAAGCAAGGGATACCCTCCGGAAGAAGGTAAGATGAACTAGACATTCATACACCCTAAGCTCCTGAGCACGATTCGCTTCACCCTTTAGTGGAGAGGATTCTCGCGCATCAGCTCTCTCCTCCCCCCATTATCGCTTCCACCATAGCTCTACTGACTTAGCCATCGGAGGGTTTTACCCCACGGAGATCCCCTGGGCCCTCTGATACGTTTCCCTCTCTTGCAGATTCATCTTCTGGTGATCCATAGCCCGCTCAGGATCCAGCACGAGATCTCGCCTCTTCACTCCCGATTAATCCTCGAACTTCCTTCAAATTCTTGGGAGGAGGCATATCTCTAATGGCCCTTGCCTTGTTGGGATCAACTTCAATTCCCCTCTTGCTAACAATGAAATCAAGCAACTTCCCTGAAGAAACGCCAAATACGCACTTCTTGGGGTTCATCTTCAATTGATATTCTCGTGATCTTTGCAAGACCTTAGCTAGAACCCCAGGATGCTCAATCCTTGTCCTTGACTTCACAACCAGGTCATCCACATACACCTCAATATAAATATGAATCATGTCATGAAAAATTACCATCATAGCCTTCTGATAGGTGGCTCCAGCATTCTTAAGTCCAAAAGGCATGACCACATAACAATAAGTACCCCATGGTGTAGTGAATGATGTCTTCTCTTGATCTTCTTCAGCCAGACAAATTTGATTGTAACCTGAGAAGCCATCCATGAAAGAGAGAGTCTTAAATCCTGCCGTATTATTGATCAAAACATCAATATGAGGGAGGGGGAAGTCATCCTTAGGACACGCACGGTTGAGGTCCCGGAAGTATATACAAATCCGAACTTTTCCATCTTTCTTCATAACCGGGACGATGTTAGCCACCCAATTGGGATAGAGGACAACTCTAACAAATCTAGCCTTATGGAGCTTGTCGACCTCTTCTTTCATCTTTAAAGCCATATTAGGGTGGAAACGCCTCAACCGTTGCTTGACCGGCACAGATCCTGGCTTAAGTGTAAGGCGGTGTTCAACGAGCGCAGGGTCTAAACCAGGCATATCTTCATAACTCCATGCGAACGTGTCCTTGTATTCTTGCAGGACCAAAATGAGCGCCTCCTCTTCGGAGGGCGGTAAATTCTTACTTATGAGGACAATCCTAGGGTCTTCCTCGGTACCCAAATTAATTTCTTTGGTAGGCTCTTCTACAGAGGCTGACGGTTCGTCAAATCGTCTTATGCCACTAGCAAAAGTATCAGCCTCATCCTCATATTCTTCATAACTTTCATCCCCCTCTTCAATAGGGTCTTCATCATTCATAATTTCATAGACACCCAAACCCTCATAAGAAACAACAGCATCCTCATATTCTAACTCTGGCAGGATGATTGAATTCTCTATAAATTCAGGAAGAGCTAAACAAGCCTGGCATCTGATAGCTAACTCCAACAGAAACCTATGGGGAATCTGCTTACCCTTGGACTTCTTATGTGAATCTACCCCTTGAATTTTAGCATTAGCAGAAGAAGAGGAGGAGCAACTAGCTTGATCAGAAAAAGGAAGGGAAGGAGGTGAAAAAGTGGATACAGGAGGTAATACAGAGGAAGTCCCCTCACTAGAGGGGGAGAAAAGATTTAGCAATGAATCTTGAAGGAGCGGCCCCTGGGTCGGGACGCACTCAGAAGAAAAATAGGAGGTCTCCTCAACAGAAATGGAGGTTTGGAAAGTTGGGAATTTGGCATTTTTTTTCATTTTTATCTTTTTCTTCATTTTTATTTTCTGTTTTAAGAAGAAAGCAGTGTGCAGGGAGGATAGCAGGAGGAGTGGAAATTGCCAGATCAGAGAAAGGTTGAATCAGTGATGGCCCGCGCGGGGGCGTGATGGAGAGTTTAGAAAATTGCTCGAGGAGCGAAGAAGGAATTGGGAGAGAAACTTGGATTGAATATGGAGATAAATTGATTATAATCGGAGGCGGTCTTGGCACGCGACCAAACCGATGAGAATATAGAGAAACAAGCACAGATGGATGCATGGAAGTGAGAGAAAAGAGGCCGGCCCACAGCCTGTCCACGGTGAAACCCTTCTTCAAACGGAACATCTGGCTCTCCAGTATCAGTGTATTCACTCAGCAGCTGTCTCTTATCTGTAATTACGGACGGCTTCTCAATCAATTCATGAATTAGTGGCGGCCATTCCGGATCAGTCGGCATGAAGAGGCGGCTCAAAGAAATAGTAATATCCTGCATATCGAACCACCTGTACCAGTCACATTCTGGATCATCCATTTTCCTTCTCTTGTCAGGCCTTAAGGACTCCAAGGCTTTGTATGTGGCCAACGGGGCAATATGACGAGCAAACTGTCTAGCATGAACATCCTGACAGTCTAATATGGAAGTAATTATGGTAGTTTGCTCCTTATTTTGAAAGTCACCCGTGACAAAATGTGTCTTCAATGTCCAAGTGAGCGGCTGGCGATCTGTTTTTAATGTGGATGTCATAAATGCCCATGGTTCATCTTTATTTTTACCTGGCCCTTTGTAGCCTAGGCCACCTCGTGTAATCAGCTTCTGAGGTTTAACATGCCTAATCCTGCCTTGACAATTGGCACCCAGACCTTTGCCATTTTGATACCCCATTTTCATCAAGATGTTCCAGCCAGAGGTGTTCATCATTGTTTTCTTCTTTTTCCCCTTGGGAGGCAGGGGTGTCATAGCAACTGTTGTGACTTTTTCTGGCATTGGTCGTGGACAAGGGACGTCCAGCACAGATAATAGTGGCTTGTTGGCCGGCCACATGGATGGAACTGATGAAGCCACGTGAATATCCTCCTCTGGCAAAATCGGCATACTGGTAACTTTAATAATGCGGCCCTTGTGTGGGAATTTAAGGCATTGGTGATTTGTGGAGGGCACCGCATCGAGTTGCTGAATGTAGGGGCGTCCCAGAATGCCATTAAATGTCGGATCCATATCCAGAATGTGAAAATCTGCTGTGATGGCGGCAGGACCCAAACTTACTTTTAACGTAATCATGCCTAGAGGAGGTTTCTTCGTGTTATCATATGCAGTGACTGTGATAGTGGACGGTCGAATTTGGCTTTCCGGAATGCCACACAACTTCAAGGTGCTAGGTGGCAAGACATTGATGGATGCCCCAGTGTCCACCAGACATTGCTTAACAGCCACCTTATTAATGTCAACTGTGATGCATACAGCGTACTTTCTTGCTGGGAGTGGCGCCAGTTCATGTTCATGGAAAGTAATTGCCGGCTGACTGCTAGCGGGCGTTAAAATCGTGACTATCTGCTCAACTGGAATGTCCTCATTGACCATCACCTTTTGTAGATATTCTTTCAAAGCTAGCTGATGAGTGCTGGATCTTTTAATTAATTCCAGGATTGAAATCCTTGCTGGGGTTCGGTCCAAGTGTTTTAGCAAATCATACTGAGTCCCTGGCACTGACTCTTGTTCTTGTTCTTGCTCTTGCGGCCCCTGTACGGGCTCTAGCTCTCTCTGTGAAAAAATACGGTGGAACATCCGCCCACTGTGGAGCGGCGCCACGTCTTGACGTGCCTCTGTCGGGGCAAGTGTGGGAGGAGGATTAGAAGAAGAAGAAGGTGTGTTGGTGTTAAGAAGTGGCGGGGCGGGAGTTCCCGCAGAGGGAATCCCCATAGAGGGTGTTGGTGCCCCGGTAGGAGGCGTAGGAGTAGAAAGGGATACCCGTATGCGGGGGGAATTGGTGGGGGGTGGAATGAGAAGAGTTCTGGGTAAAAAAGGTGGTGGAACCGATGGTGGGGGGATCCTTGCCGGTGAAGGAGTAGTGGTGGCGTGTGCAGTGGGCGTTGGCGATGGGCGGATGAGGAGTGGCCTAGATGGCAATGGCGAAGGGTTGGTGGTGGATGGGTTTTGTTGTGGCGTAGGTTGTGGAGGTGGTAAGCATGTAAGAAGGGGGCGAACCGGCAAGGTCGGAGAATAGGCGGAGGTAGGTGGATTAACGAGGCGCAGAAGAGATCGGCCCAATTGAGGGGTAGGAGAAGAAGAAGGGGTGCGCAAGAGGCGCGGAGGTTGATTTTGATTATGATGAAGTGCCCCGACAGAGGCGTTTTCTTCATGCCATCCCTGCCCTCTCTCCACCTCATAGAGAGACATGACAGGGTTTACGTACTAGTTTGGCGGGTGCTTCGGCAGTGGATTGTGGACGATCCCCATATCGTACTGAGGCGCTGGAGCTCGTTGTTGCTGCTGTGGAGCTGGTTGCTGTGGCTGCTGAGCCTGTTGCTGCCGAGGAGACCTTCTTTCTTTCATGGTGGCGATGAATTGTCTCATCTCATCCCAATTGATGTCACCCTGGTCATTTAGGTCATAAATGTAATCTTTGAAGTAGAAGCAACGATCAAGGTTGTGACCAGGTGCACGATGGAAAGCGCAGTAACGGGATGTGTCAACATTAGCGGGCCACACTGTTCTTTCCCTTGGTAACATGAGCAAATTGGCGGCCATTAAAGCATTGAAAATATCCGGGAGACTTTCTGGTAGTGGAGGGTAGTGGTCCCTTTTGGGGCCAAGTGGTGGTCTCCGTTGTTATTGTTGGCCATAGTTGGTAGGTGGTGGTACCTGGTGGTATTGTTGCGGAGCTGGAGGGTTAGCACGGGGCGCTTGGTTTTACGGTGAAGCAAAGGAATGTTGGGGTGCGAATTGGCGTTGTGGAGTGGAGTTGAAATGGGGGCTTTGTGGTGGAGGTGGGTAAGGTCGTGGGTTAGCTTGGTGGTGAGGGTGGCCAACTATGCCAACCTGCTCATTTGCAATAGTGCCCTCCGTCGTGGGCCCGCTGTTGTTGACAGTTGTGGTTTTCTTGAATAGCCGTGGCTTCGGCTCAAACATGCCCATAATGGGCGAATCCTTCATCTGCGTCTGGATATAACGAGCCCTTTCATAGAGCTCCTCCATGGTGGTTAACCTATTCATGGCCAAGATATGCCGGAACTGAGGAGTTGCATTGGAAATTATCATCTTGACTTGTTCTTGTTCCGACAGTGTATCTTTCAGCTTCTCGGCCATCAACCGCCATCTATCAGCAAACATTATGAAGTCTTACTCGGGCTTCATTTTTTCCGCAACCAGGTCCGTGAGTGAGAGGGAGGGTCTGACCCGGTCTCTGTACTTCTGCAAGAACTTCCTCTGAACGATATCAAAGTCACCGGCATCAGCAGGATCCAATGAATAGAACCATTCAAGGGCTGGCCCCTCCAGAGATCTCCTGAATAAGTAAGCCAAAGAGGCCTTGTTGTCTTGCCAAAAGGAGGTCTCGTACATAAAATCCTTCAAATGAATAAAAGGGTTACCAGTCCCATTATATCGCCGAAAGTTCGGCATCTCAGATGGTGGTAAGTGGAAGACTGGCAATGTAGGGAGCGAGATCTCCGGGGCATTCTTAGCCATAGTGACCTTCTTCAGTTGCTCTTTCATGCTTGCCAACTTCTGAAGCAGTAGAACATTAGTGTCGGACTCGACTGGGGCCGGATTTTGAATAAAAGAATGTGGTATAGGCGTCCGTAGAATTCGGGGAGGTTGGGGAAATTGGGGCCTAACCGCAGAGTGGCTCGCCTGTTGGGCCGGCATGGCCGTACCGGGCATTGGTGGACGGGAAGGAGGTTTATGCAGGACCGCCTGGTCATTAACGGGGTGATGGCCACTCTCGGTCGGAGGGGGATTGGAGGATGAAGAAGGAACAGACTTCCCTTTCAAAGCGGCCTGAACTGCCTGCCACTGGGAATCATCCAACTGAGATAGTGCATTAATTAAATCCGTGACATTGAAGGATGGGGAAGGATTCCCCGAAGTGTTGGAAGGCACAGCCTGAGAAGAGGGCACAACCTCTTGAGGAGTGGTATCAACCACATGGACTTGAGGATAACGAGACTGAGGAGGAGGGTAATTTCCCTCATGATAGATGGAATCTTGGAGGGGACTTTCATATTGACAAAAAACATTCTCATCCTCATCATCATAAGAATATCCGTAGCCTGCCATGTTGATGATTTTACCTGAACGGAGTTTCATGTTTAAGAGGAGAGACGGCCTTATAAAGGAACTATCAAACAAAACCCACTCAATCCAAACAAGCCAAATCAACCCAAGAAAGTTTATGCAACCAAGTTGAGATGAACGCAAGATTTTAGTGTTCCGCTTGAGATTAGAGTGGATTAAATTGCAGAATAATTCCTTCTTTTGCAAAGTGAAACCTAGTTTATCCAAGTGTGATCTCCGGGTTAACTAGATTCTTTCTCTCTCCTCACCAACGATAGGTTCTCTATACTCCGGGTACTTCAAGGGTACAACCAACCTGGCGTCCGTGAGGGAATCCACGGGTGCGGGGACTTACGGAGGTCTTGGAAAAGGGATTTCTGGTCTAAAGAGACGGAGTGCTCAATGGAGGGTTGTCCCGATTCCAAGAGAGGTGTGTGGAATCCTAGTGTAGAGAGAGGAGGTCTCTCAACCAAATGCCACAAGATGCAAAATAATATGATCAGATCACAGCAATATAGGCAAGCAATGTAATAATCAATCCAACAATCACAGACAGCAACAGGAAGCAGGTTTCTGTAAAAATGCAGGAAAGAGACAACCTGGGACAGGTCGCTATCAACCAAAGAGACGACAGAGTCACTGTCGTGAATCACTGTGAAAGCCCACGAGCCAGCAGTGAGAAAACAAAACACGCCTCTGGGTGAGGCGCTATAATCGCAAAGGACGCCTCTGCAAGAGGGCGTCAAATCTGAAAACACGCCTTGACGTGAGGCGCTATGAAACAAAAGGGCGCCCTGGGGCAGGGCGTGAATTCACAGATAGTGTGATAAAAAGCAGTAGAATAATGAAAGACGCCTTGGCAGAAGACGTGACACAGAAAGAAAATGCCCTGTATGAAGGCGTTAAAAGAAAAAGTGCCTCTGGTTGAGGCGTTAATTAAGGGAATATATCAAACAATCACAAACTGGCTGATCCCGGGAGTGTGCAGTGTGCACGGTGGAGGGTGCCTGTGGGGCACAAAAGGAGAGGTACCGTGGGTACCGAGGGGAAAGGGCACACGTGGGTGCCAATAGGAAAGGGCACACGTGGGTGCCAATAGGAGATGGTAATCAAAAGAAAAACAGTGGATGTCCCACCGTGATCGCCAATTTGTAGATTGTGATAAATCCACACATGAAGAGTGGATTAAATGTGAGAAAACACAAGGGGGAGAGATGATAAAATAATGAAGAAAAGAAGCACGTGGTGCTACTAAGGAGGGTGATCGCCGGAGGGGTTACCTCAAGAAGAAACAAAGAAGATCGCGAATACCTGGTGGAAAATAGAACGCGGGCCGGATTGTGAATTCCTCCTCCTCCTTCAATCGGCCGGCCGATGAAGGGGGTTTTCCTTTATTGATTACCCTTGCAAAAAAGACAAAACAAATGAACAAAAGAGGTGGATCAGCCAAGCGAATGTAGTATCAATCCCAAGTAGATGATATGATGATGAATAGAGAATAAAACATGCGCACCCTTTTTTTTTGTTTTAAAACCCCTAAAGAGTTAGGGAAAGGAAAAGGATGATGAAGCTAATGAAAATGAAGAAAAGAAAAAAAACAATAGACGTGATGATGCGATGAAAACAAAGCAACTAGATAAGCAAAAGCCCTGCTGTCCCTGATGACAGTAAAGGGGTGAACCGAAGTTGATGCTGTTGGCAGGGAGAACAGGAAGCAGAGAGCCAAAAATTACACAGGAAGAAGATGGATAGCCTCCGTAAATTCAGCATCTACGTATGAAACTCTGACCTCGGTATCCTCTGATCTCGTCTGATCTCGTAACCTCTGTCAAGATCGACCAGAGCTCCCTTATATAGGATTTCAACCGAAGATAAACTCAATTTGGAAAGATAAGAACGGGCAATGATCAAAGAAGGCAGGACTCTAGTTCCAATTCGAGCAAGGAGACCATTGGAGGCAAGGAACTACTCAGGAAAGGCATACTCAAACACGACACCGAAGGATAAAACACGACCTTCAGAAGGACGTCAAATCAACAATTGACGACCTACATCAAGACGTTACTCAAAACACAACCATGATCAAGGGCGTCACTTCTCGGATTTAATTTTGGCAATAAAACCCACTTTATTTGAAAATTATGAGAAAACGCCTGAAATGAAGGCGTTACTTGAAAACACGCCCTGAGAAAGGACGTTAATCAATAATTTGAATTTATTTTGAAACCGGATAATACCAGGAATTGACGCCCTGACATTTGGTCGTCCTTTCTTTTGAACACGCCCTAGATAAGGTCGCTATTTAAAACACGCCCCTCTTCAGGTCGCGAATCACAAAAATGCAAAGACCAAACCAAAAACACACAAAAATAGAAAAACTTCATATTATGAATGTATTGAAGTTCAGTTTGGGGCGTCAACATAGTGACATGAGATTTGATCAACATAGCGTCAATTTTGGCGTGTCTACATGTACAAGCTCTAGCTTCTGTGTCTTCAAAGTTCTTACAGTCTTTGAGAATGTAACCTTCTTTTCCTTTCCAAAAATACAGTCTTCGCAAAGATCAACTTCCACAGATGTCAAGCCAGACAATTTGCCTTTTGACAGTAGTACCTTCATCCCTTTCTCACTCATGTGACCAAGTCTGTAGTGCCATATGTTGGAGTCAACTCCTGAATTTGCCACTGCTACTATATCTTTGTTGTTACTAGTCATGTAGAGAGTACCCATCTTGTTGTCTCGTGCTATAATCATAGCACCTTTGGTGATCTTCCAAGATCCACCCACAAAGGTTGTGACATAACCTTCATCATCAAGCTGTCCAATAGATATCAAGTTCCTCTTCAAGCCAGATATATGCCTTACATTCTTTAACTTCCACAAAGTGCCATTTGTGGTCCTTACATTGACATCACTCTTCCCCACAATATCTAAAGGCTCATCATCAGCAAGATAAACCTTCCCAAAGTTTCCAGCAACATAATTTTGCATACTTTCTTTATGTGAGGTAGAGTGAAATGACGCACCTGAGTCAAGAATCCATGACCCTAAAGGAGTGTCAACACAAAGAACTAAAGCATCTTGAACTTGCTCTGCTGCAGTTGCATTGGTGGACTCTTCATTATGGTTTTTATTCTTTGGAGCCTTGCAATCTTTCTTTAAGTGCCTATTTTTACCACAATTCCAGCACCCATCACCACCAAACTTTGATTGACCTTTCTTCTTGGACCTAGATCTGCTCCTATTTTGACCCCGTTATTTTGTTCTTCCCCTGCTCTCTGTATTCAAGGCAGAAGCTGAGACTTCACCTGATTCCCTTCTGCGAATATCTTCGCTTAGAATCAAGTCTCGAACCTCATTGAGCTTCAATTTATTTGAACCGGAAGAGCTACTTACAGCCGTCACAGTTGCACCCCAACTTTCAGGTAAGGAGGATAAAAGAATCAAGGCCCTAATCTCATCATCAAAGTTTATTTCTACAGAACTCAACTGAGTTGTAATCACATTGAATTCATTGATGTGGCCTGTAACAGAAGCACCTTCGGCCATCTTCAGATTAAATAAACGACGCATCAAATATACCTTGTTTGAAGCCGATGGCTTTTCATACATATTTTGTTGTGCCCCTGTGGTTTTGATGATGGTTTTGATGATTGGTTTTTGATGTGAGTTAATCACTGTGAGTCATCTTGCTGTGTGTCATCATGCTATTATTCAGTCATTCTCTGATCATAATGCTTTCTTTTATATGCACGATAAATTCATGTTTTATCATTTAAATGTATGGAGTTCATAGGGCTGTCAGATAACATGCTCTACTTAATTCTGTCTACACTCTGTCTGCATAGTCTCCACAGCAGTGCGTCAACTCCTTGAGCTGATGCGTCGACTCTTCAGTTCAATCTCTCAAGTCTATACACTCCATGCCCATTCAAGTCTATACATCGGTTTGATTCAAAGTCTGTACACTACTTCACTTCGTCAAAGTCCATACATCCTCAGCTGAACCCCATGTCTGTACAACGGCCTCAATCTTCATCTATCTACACTCTGTTTGGATAGTATGGACAGTGGTGGGTCGACCCACCCTTGCTGATGCGTCGACCCATCAGAACAATGTTCTTTATAGTAAGCCCACACATTGGTCTTCTTGACTCAAAGTCTATACATCCGGAAAGGGGCCAAGTCTATACAGTCTCACGCTCAAATCCTTCAAAGTCCATACATTGGACTGTAGCTTCCACTATTCATGCCTTGGTCCAAGTCTATACAGTGCACTGTGCAGCCTGTTCGTGTTCAAGCTTGTTGGTGAAGTCTGTACATCGCTCGCTCCTTCAGCTTTCACCAAGTCTGTACAGCGTGAACAGTTCGTCTCAATCCTTCGAAGTCTACACATTCATATGTCTTCTAAGTCTACACATTGCCAAAGTATGTGCAGCCCCTACTCTATACAACCGATTGATGTTGCAGTGTTCACCAAGTCTATACATCGCCTTCAGACCTTCAAGTCTATACACTGCTACAGGAACCAAGTCTGTACATCAGCTTCGCATCTGCAAGTCTGTACATTGGAGTCAGTTCACCAAGTCTATACACTGGACTTTGTTTCACCAAGTCTATACACTCCACATCTTTTCCTACGCTTGGCCAAGTCTATACACTCATACCTTTTCCTATGTTTTACTGGCCAAGTCTATACATCGCTAAGTCTGCACATTGTCTTCAGCTCAAGCGTTCAAAGCCTAAAGTCTGTACAGCGCAAAGTCTACACATTGGCTCAGGGTCGTCAAGTCTATACATCCACAGTGGACGTTCAAGTCTATACATTGGCGCACTGTTCATGCATCAGGTCTCAAAGTCTATTCAACGAGGGCTTCGCATCTTCATGTCTATACATTGGTCGGTGCCAGTGTATACAATGGACGAGTCTGCATAGTGCATATGTTCTAAGTATATACACTGTGTTGCATTACATGTTTTTACATCTAAGTCTATACATCTGATAGGCTTATTAATGCATCAGTCTGCAAGTCTATACACTGAGCTCGCATGAAGACTTCAACTCTATACACTCACTCAGTGTACACACTTACTCACTTGCTGTTCTTCAAAGTATGTACATCGCATAGCTTCACATATTTGAAGTCCATACATTGGAGAGTTTGTACATTGCATTTGCATTCACAAGCCTATACATCCTGAAGTCTGCCATTGCTCCCTCATTCAATGAAGTCTGCACATTGATGAATGTTCTTCAAGTCTGAACAGCGGATGTCTTCATATGTGAAGTCTATACACTGCATGCCCACTCAACTAACTCTATACACTCGTTTGTTAACCTTTAACTCTATTCACTCGTTTGTTAACCTTCAACTCTATACACTCGATTATTAACTTCAAAGTCTATTCACTCAAGCTGCAGGTTGACTGTACACACTTTGTTAACACCTGAACCAAGTATATACATCCAACTGATATCTACTTATGTCTGTGTGGCAGGCACTGTTCGAGAAGCTGAAGGCACGTGATCCAAGGACCTGAGATGCTGACACGTGGCCAAATACCTGGGCGAGAAATGTGGAGGCCACACGCGCCCAGTGCTGCCTCTGCTCGAGCTGCTATAAAAGGGAGTCTCGGTTGTCTGAAGGAAAGTGATGAAAAATAGAGAAGCAGAAATAGCAGAAGTACAGAAGGGCTGAGAGTTCGATCCAGCAGAAGAGAGGAGTTGCAGAGAAGAGAAGAGAAGAGACAGAGAGAGTCTGTGAAAGAAGAAGAAAAAGAGTGAAGAAGCAGAAGAGAAAGAGGGAGAGAGAGAAGGCGTTCGTAGAGAAGAAATGGGAAAAGCTTGAAGATCTGTCCTCTGGCGTTTGGATCAAATCCAAGCCAGACCTGCTCCCTTGAGAGCTACATTACTTGTATTTCGTTTCCAACTTTTGGCACTGTGATTTTTCATCCTTTCTTATTTTCCTTTTTTATCTTTCCATCTTTGTACTTCCGATCCTCTGGACTGAGTTCGGGTTCCTCCTGGTGGGTCAGGAGAAGGGAGATCTGATCTCCGGTTGCAAGTAGCTGGGTGCTACTTGTGGGTTCCCTCCGGTTTGGAGGAAGGGAGACTTGTCTCCGGTTCTGGGCTTGTGGGTTGCAAGTCCAGGGGTCCCTCCGGTCTGGAGGAAGAGAGACTTCGGTCTCTGATTTTCAAGTGGCTGGGAGTCACTTGGGGTGTCCCTCCAGTTGGGAGGAAGAGGGGAGGATGTTCCCCTGGTCAAGCTGTGTGGCAGCACCTTGTTCGCAGACTGAGTCTGCTTGGTTTTAGCATTTGCTAGTGAAGCCTCACTCCGGTTGGGAGTGAGGGGTGGATGTAGGTCTGGAGGACCGAACCACCTACAAAATCTATTGAGCAGTGGTTTGATTGCTTGATTTGCTTCCGCTAGATGCTTGGATAGGCACGCTCCTACTGCTTGTTATTATGTTCAATCGAATTAGCTTAATTCTGGAACTTGCCTAGCATATGAGTTTTTTATTTGGGCATTATTCGTACCAGGATACATTCACCCCCCCTCTGTATCCGGTCCTAGCACCCTAACATTTGGTATCAGAGCCGGTGTCTGCATACAAGGTCCAGCGACCTGCAGATTCGATCTTGCAATCTTAGGTGCTAATTTATTTTTAGTGCATCAATATTCCTGTTGCATTAATCTGTTGTGTTCTCATGGCTCATCCACCGATCTTCAGTGGTACGCATTTTAATGCATGGTTCGCTAGTCTGAAGAATTATATCAAATCTGTGAATCCAGACCTGTGGAAAGTAATTTCACATGGTCCTCATGAACTACCAAAGAAAAAGTCCAAATGGACTGACAGTCACAAGTCTATGCATGAAGAGAATTAGATAGCTATAAATCTAATGAAGGCAGCTACTGATAGAGCCTTTCACTCATGCTTCGTTGATTGCAGTTCTGCTAAAGACATTCTGGATACACTGAAGCGAACTTAGGAGATAGATGTGGACAGCTGCATGATGGCCATCAGAAGAAATCAAAGTGCCAGCGATCAAGGTAGCAATCAAACTGAAGAAGATGATGATGATGAGGTAAATCTCTTCGAGAATTTTTCTCTAGAAGATTGGGAGAATGCATATGCTGAATTATTTGAATCTCATGAACTGTTAAGAAAATAGTATAAAAAATTGAAGAAGGGTACTGGTTTAGATAGTTCAAGTTCTCCTTGTAGAAATTGTGTTGAATTGAAAAATATTCATGATGCCTGTATGTCTGATTTTCAAATATTGAAGAAACAAGTTTCATTATTGAAAACCGAAAATCAAGATCATATAAATGTGATATCTGAACTCAAAGAAAAATTCAACTCAGATAATGATAATCAGACTCTTGTTAACTATCATGACCAGTATGAAAAATTACTAAAAAACTTTGAAAGTGTGAATTCAGATTTAAACAAGCTGAAATCTGAAAATGATTCTCTGAGAACATCTGCTAATAAAAATGATAAAAAATCTGAGAAACTTGAGCAGGAGAAGAACTTATTTGCTGAAAAATTTGAAGCCATCAAATCTGTGAATGTGGAATTACAGAAAAACATTGAAAAGAAGGAAAAAGATTTGAAGGAATTCAAGGCTGGAAGAAAACTTGAAACTAACTCAGAAGATCAGACTTTGATAAATGAGTTAATTCAGAATGACAAGCTTAAGGAAGAAAATGAGAAATTAAAAATGCTGAACTCCACTATGTCTGAGAGACTGCTAGCCTTAGAAAGAGGAAAAACTGTGTGTGTTGAAGATTCTGATAAACTGAGCAATCTGGAACAAGAAGTTGAAAAATATAAAACTGCTAACAAAGTTTTGAATGAAGCTATGAATTGCTGTGAGCAAGAGATTGCTAGTTATGAGCTACATATTTCCTCTTTAGAAAATGAAATTCAGGATTTGAAAGGTTCCTTGTCTAAATTTGTTGATGGGCAGAAAAACCTAGACAAGCTACTAGGTATAAAAATCAACCCTAGGAAGGAAGGGCTGGGCTACAATAAGATAAACAAGAAAGAACTTCAGAACAAAGTTATGACATCTTTTGTAAATGGTTCAGATGTAGCCACCACCTCTAAAGACAAACAGCCCATTGCTCAGAAAAAGCTGGGAACAAAGATTAATTTTAAAAAGGAAGGACTGGGTTACAGTCAATCATGAGGAAGGTTGATGGAGCCAACCTGAAAACTATCTTTGTCAAATCTTCTGAACAGGAAAAGCCTTCTACTTCATCTCCAATTCAGTACAAGGCTAAGAAAACAGGAAAATAGGATAAAAATCAGAAAAGGATTGTAAATCAAAAAATAAATGAAAAGGGTTCATCAGTGCATGTTGATCACAGTCCTCACACACACTCACATGCATCTAAAAGGAAAATATCATGCCACTACTGTCATAGATTTGGACATTTAATGCATGAGTGTGAATTAAACGAACTGGATGATTTGAATGCTGAAATGATGAATGCTAGGAAATATCATGATAAAAAACCTGTTGTTCATTCAAAGAAAAGTGAATGCTCTCATTGTGGTAGATTAGGCCACACCTTTGCTCAATGTTGGTTTGCTAATGGAAAGAAAAAACCACTCTCACATCATGCTAAATCTTATGCTAACCAACATGCTTTTAATATAAACAAAACTGCTTCTCTGAACCAGCATGTCAAATGTTTTAATTGTAACAAGCTTGGGCACAAGGCCACTGAATGTTGGGCAAGTTTTTTTAGAAGAAAGTCCCCTTTCTGCTCCCATTGTGGGAAGCATGGCCATGCAGTCAAGGACTGCTGGCATGTCTAGGGTAGGAATAGAAATTCCAAAGAATTTGGTAGGAACAAACTTATTTTTAAAAGAATTCATGTTTGCTCAAATTGCAGAAGACCAGGCCACCAAGTTCCTGCTTGCAGGCTAGTTGGTCATGAAAAGAAAAAATTTCATAATAATAACAGAAACCCTCATGCTCACTCTTATAATGCTCAAGTTCATGTTAGTATACATAAGAGGAACATGAAACCTGCTAGTTCATGCCACTATTGTGAGCTGTCTGGGCATTCAATGCATAACTGTTTTATCATGAACTCTGATGACTATTTGGCACAGAAAAAGATGCAGGCAGTCCCAAAAGGGGCTAATTACTATGCAAGACCCAAGACCACTTGGGTTCCTGCTAGTGGAAAATAGGAAGGTGCCTAGCAGGTGTGCCTTGGATGGAATAAAGGGGTAATGATCCAAGGCACTCAAGAATGAAAAACCCCATTCTCACACTTTTCAGGTAATCTCTCTGCATTTCCCATTTTGAAACTCATTGCATATCTGGTTTGATGTATTCTTACATATCATGTTCTTAGTTTCATCTAGTGCATGTATATTAAATCTATTCTTGCATATTCATTCATCATCTGTCAGTTGCATTATTTTCTGATCATGCACTCTGAAATTTCTGAAAATCTGAACTGAATGTGAATATTGTTTGAAATTTGTGTGTTGCAATAGCTCACTGAACATTCTGAATTGCATATAGGACTGCATGTTGAATTATCATGCATGACCTCAATGGTATATAAATGGTAAGGTACCAAAAGGCAGGGAAGTCTGTCTGGAGGTTCTTACTATGTGTGAGGTGGTCTTTTAGACCAAGTGCTCCGCCTAGTACCATGGGTCACTTTGCTGGTTAGGACAGTCTGAATGTGCATGAATCAAAATCATATGTTCAGTGTCTCATGGTAAACATTGTATGTTTTCAGGGGGAGTTAATTGCATGTCCTTGCATAGCATTCAGTGTTGAGTTTTTGCATACATATAGTGCATTGCATTTCCTTAAACTGAAAATGCCAAAAAGATTGTCTGAATGCATGTTGTCAGGGGGAGTCAATGCATTGCATATAGGTTGTCAAATGCATACTCATGTGAGAATTCATTGCATATTCTTCCTTATTGATTTTGTTGACAGACCTTGAACATATTTTTGAAAACATTGAGCTTCAAAATCTCTCCTATCAATTGGTATCATTTGGCTTCAGATTTCTATCAGTCTTTCATGAAGATTTCAATGGGACTATCTCGATCATAAATCTGAAAATTCTTGAACTAGAAATCTTCTATTATACATTTTTATGAATGACTGAAATAACTCATGTGGTTTAAGTTTAATGTATTCAATGAGTTTGGCTTTAAAATCTCTTAAAAATATCTGAAGTATGTTTAATAAACCTTAACCATCTGTTTCATGCTGTGTCTTGTAAAATCTTCTGAAATCTACATTATTGAATACATGACTTTATTTGGTTAAGTACATGAAATTGTTATTGATTTGAAGCAAATGAATCTTTCTGAAATGTCTAAAGGGTATTTTCTGTTAGAGCAATGACCTTGGTCATTGAGAAACACATGTCCAAAGGACTCTGTCATGAGATACCATAGTTAACTCTGATTAAGAATAATTGAATTTCAGGCAGAGCAATGGCATGCACACTGAGAAATACAACTCACTCATCAAGAAATGATTTACAGTGTGTCATGATGTGTAAATGCTATCTCTGTTCATATAAAGTATGACAGTTAGTCACACTAAGTGCTTAGGGATATTGGCCTCTGATCAAGGTATATCCTCTAGTTACAAGGTGTGCACTGAACTAGAGTGCTCGTAAAATTTGTAGCATGAAAAATTGTTGAACGAATTGAAATATCTGAATATTGATGCTAAAATCAAATTGCTACAACCCTAGACAAAATCATATGACTTCATAATTGCTTGATTTCAATACTGATGCATGTAATTCCGAAAGAAGTCAATAAATTTGATTGTGTAAAAGAAAGGGAGTTTTATCAAGATAAATATGAGGGCTTGGTTCATTTTTATTAAACCATGGTTTTAGATATCAATACAGAATTTTATTGATAAACTCTACATACATCATGTTTAAACCATGCTGTTCATTAAAGCTCATTCATAAGCCCTTATAATGGAAGACTTTGAAAAACTTATGTTTTGGATTTATGAGATTGATATCTCTCTGAAAATTTGACTGAATTTTCTGACATTGGAGCTTCTTTAAAAATCTGCTAATTGAACCTCTTCTGCTTATTGACCTGAACTTCTCCTTGTTTGTCCCTGTGGTCTCCTTCTCATTCATTTCATAAGGTTCCATTTATTGAGGGGGAGCCTCCTTGTCATATGCATCATGCTGCATAGAAGGAGAAGAATTGTGCTCTTGCATTCATATTTCTGGTATTTGCATCTACATTCATACCCCTTCCCATGGTTTATTTTGATTATATCAAAGGGGGAGATTGTTTGCCAAAGAGGGAGAATATCATTCAATCAGTGCATGCAGGTTCCTTTTGATCATCTCTAACTCATGCTTTTGCTGAAACTCTTAAAGGGGGAGAATCATGTTCTTGCAAGGGGGAGAAATTGACTGAATTTTTATACATGCTATAATTTCTCAAACTATTTTCTTTTTGATGAAGTCAAAGGGGGAGAATAGTTTGTGTCATCAGCATTACTCACAGTGTAGTATTGCCGTCATCAAAAAGGGGGAGATTATTGTGCCCCTGTGGTTTTGATGATGGTTTTGATGATTGATTTTTGATGTGAGTTAATCACTGTGAGACATCCTTCTGTGTGTCACCATGCTATTATTCAGTCATTCTCTGATCATAATGCTTTCTTTTATATGCACGATAAATTTATGTTTTATCATGTAAATGTATGGAGTTCATAGGGCTGTCAGATAACATGCTCTACTTAATTCTGTCTACACTCTGTCTGCACAGTCTCCACAGCAGTGCATCAACTCCTTGAGCTGATGCGTCGACTCTTCAGTTCAATCTCTCAAGTCTATACACTCCATGCCCATTCAAGTCTATACATCGGTTTGATTCAAAGTTTGTACACTGCTTCAATTCGTCAAAGTCCATACATCCTCAGCTGAACCCCATGTCTGTACAACGGCCTCAATCTTCATCTATCTACACTCTATTTGGATAGTATGGACAGTGGTGGGTCGACCCACCCTTGCTGATGCGTCGACCCATCAGAACAATGTTCTTTAAAGTAAGCCCACACATTGGTCTTCTTGACTCAAAGTCTATACATCCGGAAAGGGGCCAAGTCTATACAGTCTCACGCTCAAATCCTTCAAAGTCCATACATTAGACTGTAGCTTCCACTGTTCATGCCTTGGTCCAAGTCTATACAGTGCACTGTGCAGTCTGTTCGTGTTCAAGCTTGTTGGTGAAGTCTGTACATCGCTCGCTCCTTCAGCTTTCACCAAGTCTGTACAGCGTGAACAGTTCGTCTCAATCCTTCGAAGTCTACACATTCATATGTCTTCTAAGTCTACACATTGCCAAAGTATGTGCAGCCCCTACTCTATACAACCGATTGATGTTGCAGTGTTCACCAAGTCTATACATCGCCTTCAGACCTTCAAGTCTATACACTGCTACAGGAACCAAGTCTGTACATCGGCTTCGCATCTGCAAGTCTGTACATTGGAGTCAGTTCACCAAGTCTATACACTGGACTTTGTTTCACCAAGTCTGTACACTCCACATCTTTTCCTACGCTTGGCCAAGTCTATACACTCATACCTTTTCCTACGTTTTACTGGCCAAGTCTATACATCGCTAAGTCTGCACATTGTCTTCAGCTCAAGCGTTCAAAGCCTAAAGTCTGTACAGTGCAAAGTCTACACATTGGCTCAGGGTCGTCAAGTCTATACATCCACAGTGGACGTTCAAGTCTATACATTGGCGCACTGTTCATGCATCAGGTCTCAAAGTCTATTCAACGAGGGCTTCGCATCTTCATGTCTATACATTGGTCGGTGCAAGTGTATACAATGGACGAGTCTGCATAGTGCATATGTTCTAAGTATATACACTGTGTTGCATTACATGTTTTTACATCTAAGTGTATACATCTGATAGGCTTATTAATGCATCAGTCTGCAAGTCTATACACTGAGCTCGCATGAAGACTTCAACTCTATACACTCACTCAGTGTACACACTTACTCACTTGCTGTTCTTCAAAGTATGTACATCGCATAGCTTCACATATTTGAAGTCCATACATTGGAGAGTTTGTACATTGCATTTGCATTCACAAGCCTATACATCCTGAAGTCTGCCATTGCTCCCTCATTCAATGAAGTCTGCACATTGCTGAATGTTCTTCAAGTCTGAACATCGGATGTCTTCATATGTGAAGTCTATACACTATATGCTCACTCAACTAACTCTATACACTCGTTTGTTAACCTTTAACTCTATACACTTGTTTGTTAACCTTCAACTCTATACACTCGAGTATTAACTTCAAAGTCTATTCACTCAAGCTGCAGGTTGACTGTACACACTTTGTTAACACCTGAACCAAGTATATACATCGAACTGATATCTACTTATGTCTGTGTGGTAGGTACTGCTTGAGAAGCTGAAGGCACGTGATCCAAGGACCTGAGATGCTGACACGTGGCCAAATACCTGGGCGGGAAATGTGGAGGCCACACGCGCCCAGTGCTGCCTCTGCTCGAGCTACTATACAAGGAAGTCTCGGTTGTCTGAAGGAAAGTGATGGAAAATAGAGAAGCAGAAATAGCAGAAGTACAGAAGGGCTGAGAGTTTGATCCAGCAGAAGAGAAGAGTTGCAGAGAAGAGAAGAGAAGAGATAGAGAGAGCCTGCGAAGGAAGAAGAAAAAGAGTGAAGAAGCAGAAGAGAAAGAGAGAGAGAGAGAAGGAGTTCGTAGAGAAGAAATGGGAAAAGCTTGAAGATCTGTCCTCTGGCGTTTGGATCAAATCCAAGCCAGACCTGCTCCCTTGAGAGCTACATTACTTGTATTTCGTTTCCAGCTTTTGGCGCTGTGATTTTTCATCCTTTCTTATTTTCCTTTTTTATCTTTCCATCTTTGTACTTCCGATCCTCTGGACTGAGGTCGGGTTCCTCCTGGTGGGTCAGGAGAAGGGAGATCTGATCTCCGGTTGCAAGTAGCTGGGTGCTACTTGTAGGCTTCCTCCGGTTTGGAGGAAGGGAGACTTGTCTCCGGTTCTGGGCTTGTGGGTTGCAAGTCTAGGGGTCCCTCCGGTCTGGAGGAAGAGAGACTTCGGTCTCTGGTTTTCAAGTGGCTGGGAGTCACTTGGGGTGTCCCTCCGGTTGGGAGGAAGAGGGGAGGCTGTTTCCCTGGTCAAGCTGTGTGTCAGCACCTTGTTCGCAGACTGAGTCTGCTTGGTTTTAGCATTTGCTAGTGAAGCCTCACTCCCGTTGGGAGTGAGGGGTGGATGTAGGTCTGGAGGACCGAACCACCTAAAAAATCTATTGAGCAGTGGTTTGATTGCTTGATTTGCTTCCACTAGATGCTTGGATAGGCACGCTCCTACTGCTTGTTATTATGTTCAATCGAATTAGCTTAATTCTGGAACTTGCCTAGCATCTGAGTTTTTTATTTGGGCATTATTCGTACCAGGATACATTCATCCCCCCTCTGTATCCGGGCCTATCACCCTAACATATTTGATAGTGCCTTCATCAATCCTGCCGTGGTCTTCTCGTTCACGATGTTGAAGGCGACGTTTCTGGCCAACGTCAAGCGAACAACTCCGAGTGCTTGTCTGTCTAGTATATCCCAATCTTCTTTCTTCATCCCTGCCGACATCGTTCCAAGAAGCGGCTCATGCAGCTTCTTCTGATACAAGTAGTCTTCGATTTGCATCTTCTAGAAACCGAAGTCCTTGCCATCAAACTTGTCGATCCTCACCTTTCTTTCATCCGCCGCCATTACTCCCACTGTTTTCCTCGAACCAGAACAAGGCTCTGATACCAGTTGTTGGGAGTATAGAGTACCCAGACGAGGAGGACAACCAGTAGAGGAGGAAGAAGAAAGGAGAGAAGAGAAATCAAACCACAAGAACACACAGGGATTTTTACGTGGTTCGGAGGTAAGATGCCTTTCTACGTCCACGGCCGCAGCAGTAATCCACTAAGATAATCACAGACCAGAGTTACAATACAATGAGAGAGCCCACCCTTTTATACTAGGAGATTAGGGCGTCATTAGTCAGGACATTAAGGACAATAATGCCCATGTTAAATAGAAATCCTCTTCCGGGATACATCAGACGCGCATGCTCGCCTGTCCCCCCGGATGCTCTCCTGAGACTGAGTATATCCTCCAGCGACTGCAGATGCTCCCTCACCACCAGACAAGTTAATGCATTGCCAAGACAAGTGTCGACACTTCTTCATGTAGGTCAGCCTGCTCCAAGTGACATCAAAATAGCTTGAGCCCGTAATGCATACTCCCCTGACATTGAGGATGCTCCCCTGGAGCAGCGATTGCTCCCCAGAGACAGCATGTGCTTCCCTGCTAGAACCCAGACAGCATATGCTCCCCTGGAGCAGCGATTGTTCCCCTGGCACTGAAGGATGCTTCCCTGGAGCAGTAATTGCTCCCCAGAGATAGCATGTGCTCCCCATGCTCCCCTGACGCAGTGGAATGCTCCCCTGAAGCAGTGGATGCGCTCCTGAGACAGAGTGTGATCCCGTGCAGAGGCGCACGATGAAGAGTTCTAACTCCACTCTCTTAACACTTTCACCATGAATTTTTTTTCTCTATCGTTACTATAGTGACCGATATTTAATGCATCACAATTCCGTCTTGAATTGATGAAGAATTTTAAAAAATGTCAGTAATTAATCTATCACTAATTAGCGACGGATGAGCGACGTCGGTAAATGTCAAGGAAAATTTAGTCGTAAATCCTTTGGAAAGTTCTCGCTGTCATGTTAGCAATGGGTTACCGATGGATTTGCAACGAATATTGTCTACCGCTAGTGACATATTTTCTTATAGTGTGGAAAAGAAACACGGTTGCTGCTCCATGGGATAAAAGGAAGAGATAGTGTCCATCCGTTGGAATGAGTACCCGGGTGAATTCAAATATAAACCCCACACTCTTCTTGCGTGGGGCCAATATATTGCATCACGGGCCTTGAAGGTTTTTAAAAAGTCGCGGCCCATTGCACTGCTAACTTAAACTTATACACATCGTGATTTCTTCGTGTGCATACATCCCGATCAATCATAGGATGTATAAGAGCGATTTTTTTTCTTGAGGCTATTTTATTCCAAAAAAATCTTACGCTAAAATTTTGGGATAATTGCACAAGTAAGCTTCTTACTTGCATAATTGTATATTTATTCTTCTTATTTTAAGATTACTTCTTTCATAACCGCCCTACTGTTTGATATTTGTAAAAATATCATGTCATCACCGACCGTTATCATTTAGTTGAAATTATTCATTTAACATTGATTAGTCTCTAATTAAATTTTAAAAAAGATTAAAATATCACTAATCTCTTCTAAATTCTTTCTCTGTCTACAGCTACTCATTTTTTTATCTCTCGTCAAAAATTTTAATTTTATGGATGGAAGCAAATATCTTCTTTATTCAGCATACTTTTGGCACTATATTAATATAAGAATATTATTATAATAATACTAAAATAAGAAGTATGATTACATAACTATGTATATAAGAGGGCTATTTAGAATCCGAGACTTGTGTCGATGGTTCACCACTTCTCCTCGCGATGGAGAGGTCGTGGGCACTCCCCAGTGTATGTTGCGTTAGTGCAAATACCGAACTTGCTTCTAAAGATAACCTCTTCACCAAACCGAATTTGTGCACAAAACGTTAGAGCCCGTACCTAATATTTTATCTCTCCATTCATAAATCTGTAAGGATACTTGTCGTGCTTGATGCATTTTCTTTTCTTTCAAGCTGAAAACAAACCCCTTCCTCAATCTTTTTACAAAATTAACGAGTGGAAACGTGGTTTGGTCTTCAAAGAAAGGTTCAGCTATAGGAAGAATTTATCAATTTCCTGCGAAAAAAAAAAGGAAAAAAAACTTGTCGTGCGTGTTACACCCTTGGCAATCGGCATTACGACGAATTTTCAGTCCCCCCCCCCCGCAAAAAAAATAGCAAGGTACTGCTTCTTCACACAAAGTAGTCACAAAATTCCGTTAATTTTTTATTTCAATTTTATTGTGACAGTTTCTTTTCTCTTTCAAAACCAAGTATAAAATAATAATCTTACATTTTTTGGCATTTAACATATAATAAGTGACGTGGTATATTGTGATCTCTTTTCCCGTTCACGTTACAAGAGGAAGTGGTGCTTTAACTTTTTCTTTCCTTTCTATCAACCTAACACGATCAAAAAGTGAATGATAATATTAGGGGTGTCAATGAATCGGATCCGCTTCGAATCCTTTATGATCCGAATTCAGATCCGATAAAATAAGATCCGAACATGATTCGAATCCGAAATAAAATGTCATTTTGGATTCGGATCTGACCCGAATCCGAGTTTAAGTTTTCAGATCCGGATCTGATCCGAAATCTTACCATTTTTAATAGATAGTGGGACATATATTGGATAGTGGAAGCTATTCCGGATCATAAAGGATGTCAGATCAGTTTTGGATCCAAAATTGACTATCTCAACAGGAAGCTGTTTGGACGTACCTGAACAGCCCTATTTGTATCCAATCTGATGTACCGAAGGACTGCTGTTGGAGTAGAGAAGCTCTTCTCCAGCCCTCTCGACCCAAAGAAAGAAACAACGAGGTTGCAGAAGAGGAGCTAGAAATTGAAAAAAAACATAATTTGCTTTTACACAATTCACAGCTTATGCCTTTTTCATTATGAGAGGCACCCCAACTTCTGGTTCCGGTGCCAATCTAAATGCTGGAGAATGACAGTATTTTGGAGATAGAGAGAGACAATTTAGACAAGATAATAGAGATGACAACTGTCAATTCTATCATGGCAAGGTTGTGTCCCACGCATATCCGAATCCCAGTGCTGAAAGGTTGCAAGCACCAGATAGAAGAATCTGCAATCTTGATTTCGGGATCCAAATGGTCAAGCCTTTTGGGATATGAATATCTTCCAACTCCATTCCCTTGAATGTCTCTCTTGATGCAAAGACTGCTGAAGAATAGAGTAGAAGAGCCTCTTGAATCATCATTGTCAACTGCAAAGAGACATGAAAGGTCACTAATAGATTATTGAAAAAACTTGTTCAATCTCCCTCGGTTCAAAACAAGCTTATACAAATTTAGATCTAAAATTGCAGTTTGCAGTTTTGGATCCGATCAGTTTTGGATCCTAAATTTTTACCAACTGAATTTCTATATATTCTACCATTACACATTAAAAACTGAAATAGGTCCTTTCTATTAAAAAAATTAAAAGCTAACTAAAGAGAATATTTGAAGAGCACATGCTAGGGCTAATTAAAAGCTTCATTTTTCTCTGAAAAATAAAAGAGAAGAACTATCTGAACAAAAACAAATGGAAACCTGTCGCGAGATATTCAGAAAATAAATACATAAGTGTTGTGTAACTTTTCAGAGGCATTAGGAAAGACAGTCGATAATAAGCATGTAATTATCTTTTAACAGACACAAAGAAACATGGCACAAGAGCACATTCAAATGTTTCAGCTGCCATTTTGCTCAGCTGATATACTTTAACACTAGTAAACCCATATTCCACAAAAAAACAGAGCGTCAGACGATGCATTCCTACTTTCTGCATCAAATGGTTTACATCTATGGACCACCCTTGAATAGCTTCCGGCCTCTCCAACAAAAGTTTCAGGTCATCAGAAGTAGTCATTCCGTTTTACGAAGACAAGGTGCACGATCTCAGGTGGTAGGAAAATGTTAGACAAGCAATCATAAGCCAAGTTTGGTCAGCACTATCCAAAGAAGGTGAAGAAGTGCTTTCTAAGACATCGAAAGATATGACAGGTCGGGAGTGAAGTGGCATATTATATACAATGCAAACAGATTTGGTCATGACTCATAAAAGAAACATAGAATCTATGTTGCCTAGAATGTTGGTCAAGAAATGCAAATCATGCATCAACATCCTGCTAAGAAAAATAACATCTATGGATTTCAGTCATGATTTTGTTCTTTTACTTCATATAATTTAACAATCAAAAAAATGTATCAAACGACATATAAAGATGAAATGAACTGTACACGCTGCCTTGGTGGAAAAAAAATGACAGAAAGGCAAAGCATGCAAAATATAGTCAAGTCATGATTTCCTTGCTCATACGATCAGCAATGCCTGGGAACATGGTAGACCATCCGCTGAGAACTATGTTCCCATACAGGTCCTTTTCCTGATATCCACATCACACTTCATAATTGAGTTATAGGTTGTCTCGTGGATAACCCGCAGCTTCCATCCCAATAAGAGATGGCTGGAACAGGACCTCTGGGCAACGGAACCTTTCTGCACCTAAATATTTATTCTGTCCACAAATTATTTCATCCTTAAATTAAAAGACAAATTGGATAAAAAAAGAATTATGAAGGAACATAAAGAAAGCCTACAGATCCAGGGAACAAAACTAAAAGCTAGAACCCAAGTATAATAGTATAATGGGGCAACCAGACACTTCAGAACACCATTACAAATAGAATATCATTAGACATCCCACTGTTAGAATCTTAGATTTTTTTTAGCTTGCTTCTTTTTCAAAGAAGAGGGTACCAAACTAGAAAGTGAAACTGAAAATAATGTGATAATCCTCATCAACTCAACCAGAAAGTGAACCCTCACGGATATGGTCATAGGAAGGTTTAGGCTTTTCTTCTGAGCATAACTTTGAAGTTGGGTCTTATATAAGTACTGCATTTCTAGATAGAAAAAAATGAACAATTTTAGGGAATGTGTAAACAAAAACAACACCATGGGAAAATATAAGGTCAGCGATAAAAATGATAGGACATAAGCAGGAACTGATGCTGAGTGGTTCCCTTCCTAAGCCCCTGCCCATACCAACTGGACCACAACCTGTAGGTCATTTTATAAGATTGCATATATCACAAAAGTAAAAGCTTAGTTTGAAAATAAGATAACAGAAGTTTGTTGGGTGCTACATTCTATATCTAAGTATCTAACCCTTTTTCTACAGTGTGCTAAGAGATCATGCAGAAATAATAGCTTTGAGTCCTCTATGATAGGAACTGAGGAGCTTGTTCCTCTGCAAAAGCAACATACAACCAGTGGCACCATGCGCAAAATTCCATCTTTATTATTTATCTTGAGGTCTAAGAATCTCATGACCCTCTGTCTTACATACATATACGGTAAAGAATATGCAAGTTTAAAATATCTGAGTTCATAATGCTGTTCAAAAAGGATATGCAAGTTTAAAAGATGAGAATGTGAGGTTCATGTAAACTTAGAATGATGCAATCTACACAGACTAGCTCAATGATGATATCTGTTCTCTAAAATATTGTCAGAGATTCTCACCTTGCTGTAGAAGTGGTTTTGCCTGCCAGAAGAACATGTGTACGATATTTAATTAATACCTCAAAAGTGAGCATTTATTCATGCATATAAATTTTCTGCCAACAATAACAACCATTGTTAGTATTTGACAAATGAACAAATCTAAAGAAAAAGAAAATAGAACAGAGATGTAGACATCATACCTAATCAGAAATTGAAGAAGATGCAAATACTCCATCGAAAGGAACTTCTAAAATATCATTTTCACTCTGATCATCAAACTTGCTACTTACAAATATAGAGCAAAGTGAATCTTCTTCTGAAGTGTCAACTAAAGAAACATCTCTCGAAGCTAATTTTCAGTATATTTCAGTACATTTCCATCGTCATTTACAACTCTCTCAAAGTCTAACCAACTTTTGACCTCAGCTTTCTCCCTCTATGGGGAGGTTCACCAGACGGTTGAGTAACACTTGCTTCTGTATTATCTACATCAACTTCTATATTCTCTGAACCACTTGCCATGATTTCAAATCAAAATGACACTATAATCTACACCCTTCACAATAACAAAAAAAAATCAGAAGTAAGGATAAAGCTGTTAAGAGTCAAGGCTCATTCACATAAGCTGGTACTCGGCGGAGGTTCGAGTCCAAGGACTCTCCTCACGCAAAGTGTGCTGCTGCACACCTTTTGATATACCAGTCGCACAAAGCAAACCACTGAATTTCAGAAATCAAATCTGATAATTAAAACTGACTTCTAATTAAAAGATTTGGCAAATGTATGTTAAATACCATCCAATAATCACAAATAAATGCAACTAATACAGTTTATTCTGGCTAAACATGATATTGATTTATTGTGAAAGAGCTAAACAGAATAAGCATACTAGTGAGACGAAAATTGCAAACCTCAATGAATGTCTCCTCAAAAGCAATAGCTAAAAGCTCTGTTCTTAGGTATGCTATCAGGTTTGGCTCTCGTGGCTAGGCTTCTTGTAACTTCTTTTCTTCGTGCTACTTTTCAATACAAGTCAGAAGATATGAATGGGTGCCTCCCAATCAATGAGTATCAAACCTGAAATAAAATCTCAAATGATATAACTAAGCACTAGGACATATCAAACTCTATAATAAACCAGCAAGGACCCTGAACTTCCCCCGCACGCCCACCAACAGTAAAAAAAATCCCATATGAAAACAACACAAGGACTCAATTGGGGTGTGAGATAAGAAAAATAAACAATAAAGAATTTTTTGTATACCAATAAAGTACATGTGCTCTAGCTTAAATTTTATGTCTGTAGTAGAACATCAGCAGAGGATATCAAGATCATGTGAGTATAACAGTATAACATGGAAATCGGTCCAAGGTTCATCCAAAGCAGTGGCTTACTATTTGAAGATGTGACAAACATGCCCTTAATATCTCAAGTATGATTTATATTATACAATTATGCTCCATATCAAATACTGTTTTGGTCAAGATATGATTTTATTGTCTTATCATGCATGGTAGATGAGGAAATCAGATTGGCTTATAGAAGAAAAGGCAAAAGAAGATTACAGAACCTACAAGGAGAAAGACAGAACAAATGATCAACCGCACTAAAACAATTAAACCATCAACAAGATCACAACAATTTCCATTTTTTTTGGGAACCCGCCCACCCAAGATCAAGGCCAAATCAATGGTACCCTGAGCCATGTGTAGTCCAAACATCTCTTGGATAGTGAGTCCCCCTCGGCCCGGCAAAGTCCATGAGATTGGAACTCATGAACCTTCTATTATCATAATATATAGAATTGCAGTTCTCATTGAGGTGGAAGTTGGAGGGGGGAGGGATGTACGAAAATGTTGTGGCCATTGTCTTCCTTCTATTAAAAAAAGAGTAAATATTGATATTTTTAAAAAATTTTAGAACATCACATCTTTCTTGCTGTTTGTCCATTCTCTTTCGTCTCACAAGTCCTTCAATCAATTCCCCACTCTTAATTTGTTACTGTTTTTTTTGGAATTTCCTAGTTGCATATAATGGATGGATTAAGGCTGGCAGGGAAAGTCGAACTCGAAATAGAAGAATTTTATTCCATAGAAATGGATGCTCGGAGACTGAGCATATAACAGATCGTCGATTATTTGTCTGCCCACAATAAATATCTTATCTGTTTAACAGATTTTTTTCAGGAATGGTCGGCGAGCGGATACAGGACCAGGAGGTGGCCAAACTAATTCGACGTTGTGTTAGTTCTTCCAAAAAATAAATTGTTCAAACTGATATCGCTTCTCTAGAGTTTCTCGTAGCTTAATTGAGCGAACGAAGAGAATGTGAAGTTAAGTTTGTGTAATCTGCATGCAATGAGATTAAGAAAATGGGATATAATATTGTTAGGTAATGCACGACACACTGTACGGGTTTTGTCTCATCCTCTTATCAAACTTGCCGTGCACTAGGCAGGCACTTGTACGGGTTTTATCTTCATCTTTGTTACGCTCTCGACACGGACTTCCGTCCGAACATGAAATAGTCAATACATGACTGATGTAATTTCAAATATCCTTTTTCACATCCGAATGCAGGGGATTTTAAAGCTCTTCAATATACTTGTCGTTCATATTATAAGATTTGATGTTTAGGCAGTGAGGCCCCTTATCTTCGCGACTAATCAAAGATTTTTCCCTCTCCGATGGGATGTAATTAACGCCGTGACCTTTATGATACGACGGGTCTCAGTCCCGACCCGATATCCACAATTGTCTGATTAGTCAGATGCCGCGCACCACAGGCTTCAGACCACTCTAGTCTCGGAGCCCGAACACATTGTCACCTAGGTGACTGGCACGCCCTCGCACTTAATAAACCAATACGAAGATAAAATAATAACATGATTAAAAAGTGCGTCCACAAGTCTAGCACGTCCAATGGGACCAGGTTATAAGGATATAGTAGTATCGTCGACATTGGGTTTATGCCAACGCAAATGAATTGGGTTTATCCGGCTTAGACGGAAGGTCTAGGCCGTGTCCCTCGGATAAGATCTCAGAAGGCCATGGGTGCCAAGTTAAGTGGTTCATCAGTACTGGGATTGTCTCGACGCAAGGAGTTCGGGTTTCTGTGACTTATACGCACTACAAGAAAAATCGAGAATACCAACGAAATTTTTAGACGGAAAAACTTTTGTTGGAAATACGTCGGAAACTTCTTTTTTTCTGACGGTAAAAAATTCTATCGGAACTCAGTCGATAATTACCGACCTATTTCTGACATTACATTTTTGTCAAAAATACGTCGGAACTTTTTTGATGGAAAATATTTCGTCAAAAATACGTAAAAATTTTCTGACGTATTTCCGACAGAAATTTTTTTGTCGAAAATCCATAAAGAAGGACTAGTGTGGGTTGAAATTAATGAACAGTTTCTGACGAAATTTAAATTCGTCACAAATGCGTCGAAAAGTTCCGATGCGTTTCTGACATCCACTTAATTCGTCAAAATATGTCAAAAATTGTCAAAATATTAATTAATTAATTATAGGATGGATTTAAAATCAATTAAGTTTCCCACAGAAAAAATTCTCAGTCACAAATTCGTCGGCACTCTTCTGACAGAATTTGAGTTGATCGAAAATATGTTAGAAAATTCTTGCCTTATTTGCGACTGAAAATTTTTTGTCGGAAATCTATGTCACTCGTACCAACGTATCTCTAACAGAAAATATATTCGTCGAAAACCTCAACTTTGAAAGTTATTTTCTCACGTATTTCTGACAAAAAAAATTTTCCGTCAGAAATCTGTGTTACCAGCATATTTATCTATGTGTCAAATATTTCCGACGGAAATACGTTTTGTCGAAAATACGTTGAAAACTATTAATCACCCTTACCCACCTATTTGTCACCCAAGGCGACCTATTTCTCACCGTTAGCAACCTATTTGTCAACTTTGTTTCTGACGTATTTCCGACAACAAAATTTTCTGTCGGAAACCTGAGTTACGTATTTACCTTTATGTGTCAAATATTTCCGACAGAATATATATCCGTCGGAAACTATTTGTCACCCTATTTGTCAACTCTGAAAGTTATATTCCTACGTATTTCTGACAAAAAAAAATTTCGTGAGAAATATGTGTTACTAGCATATTTATCTATATGTGTCAAATATTTTCGACGGAAATTCGTTGTGTTGGAAATACGTCAGAAACTATTTATCACCCATATTGCACCGAACAAACATGTGCCAAACATGTGCTTCGAGCTTGGGCGTGTGACAGACATAGGAAAATTGGAATTCACCTTACCGAGCTATTTGTCAGACTTAATAAGCTATTTGTCACCCTTGTCTTCAAAGAGTCGTCACCTTAACTGCTTTCCTCTTTGCCTTCAGCCGTATCCATTTGTTACCCTTGCGGGTGTATTCTTCACGACCTATTTGTCACCCTTAGTAGGGTATTTTACACCCTTACTAAACTATTTGTCAGCCTTAGGTAGTCATTTTCACCCTTATGTCTACCTTAATATTCTTTTGTCATTCTTCTTCTTTTGTCCATTTCCTGTGTTCGCTGTAGCTGGCAGAGCTTGACTGGAGCTTCGACTAGACCTTTGAAGTAGGCAAAGGCTTGACTTTGACTTGTTAACTTTGACTGGGTCAATCATTGACTTGGTCAGCTTGAAGTTTAAACATGGCTGGGTCACTTTGACTATTGTTGACTTTGACAAAAATTAACTTTGACTGAGTTGGTTTGACTGTGGTCAACACCATTTTGGCAAACGGAGTCCAACTGCTTCTTCTCCTTCAGCTTCTTAGCCTTACATTCATATCAATCTATTTATTACCACTATCAACCTATTTGTTACCATTGAGAAGCTATTTTTCACCCTTAAGAAGTCATTTGTCACCACTAAGTATCTATTTTTCACCCTTAGTCTTCTTCGGCTGGCCAAGGCTTCTGGCGTACTCTTGCGTCGACTCATGAATAGTGATGCGTCAACGTAGCTAGCTCATTTCTTCATACGTTCAGACAGTTATCTATTTTTCACTGTTGACAAGCTATTTGTCACCCTTAAGTACCTATTTGTCACCGTTATGCCTCTATTTGTCACCTCTGTGCCTTTATTTGTTACCACTAATCCATCGCCATTGGCCTTAGCATTTCTATCTTGCTAGCTGCTTTGGTGTCGACGCTATGAGCTTCGGGCGTCGACCCCATCAATGTGAGATCTTCTTTGGACATTCTTCAACACTGTGAGCCCATTTGTCACCGGTACGGGACTATTTTTCACCGATACAGGTCTATTTTTCACCGATACTGGTCTCTTTGTCACCGATATAGGACATAGTTCAGCGAAGGCTTGCAATGTATTTTTCAACTAGGGGGAGTCGACTCCAGCTCACCAAGGAGTCGACTCTCCTTCAGTTCTTTTCAAAGCGGTGAGCTCCCTTCAGCCTCTTGAGCCATTTGTCACCCGTAGTGACCTATTTGTCACCCTTATGTACCTATTTGTCACTCTTAGGTACCTATTTGTCACCCCTAGCTGAACAGTTGTTAGCGATACCTTGCGGGCAGATTCTTCTTGTTGCAGTCGACTCGAGTTGCATTTGGAGTCAACTCTTCTTCATGATTTTCACATTTTTGGCCATTCTTATATCAAGAGTCAAAGCTGTCTTCACAAGACTCATGGATATTCATGGATTAGTATTAACAGAAATATTTGACAGCATCAAAAACATATGAACCTGAGCCTCAAGAATCAAAACGTATGAAACTCAAAGTGCAAAAAATGTATGAAACTCAAGATTTAAACTCATTAAATCAAAACACATGATCCTCAAGAACAGATGAGTCATAGTGTTGATATCATCAAAATACAGGGGCACAACAATCTCCCCCCTTTTGATGATGGTAATATTGTGAGTCATAAAAATCAATATAGCACGAAGATGAATATGCACAAGATAACCACATTTAAACTATGCAACATCTCCCACACCTAATGATAATGACTCAAACTATTCTCCCCCTTTGACATCATCAAATGAAATTGTTTGTGAGCACAATTAGAATCTTGGAGATGAGTGAAATAGAATTTTTCTGAAAGGTGGGGCTTTCTCCCTGGTGACACAGAATTGAAAGGAATCACAACTGACATCAGGCATAATCAACATCAATTCAGATGGACAAGGATGTTTGAAGTAGTATTTGAAAGATGAAATTGAAGTTTGCTAAAATAGTGATATGAATGGCAATGCGAATCTAGAGAACAATAGACAAACTGACTCAAAGGAAATTAGGAAAACAAAATGGAAGAAAAGAAATACAACGGAAGAAAAGTAAATATAGCTCTGAATATGATTCAAGAGCTTTCTCTGAAATCGGAACAAGCTTTCTCTTTCTAGCTCACAAGGTGACTCTTTCTTTCTTCTTAGATGGGCTCTAGTTCTCTTCGACGGCAACCACCCTTTCTTCAGGAGCTTGTGTTGGGTTCGGTGCTAGTATTCAGAGGGGGGGGTGAATGAATATGACCCTTTTAAACTCTCACCCAATATAAAATTTCGCTCAAACTAGAACTATGATGCTAACTAGACAGATTTACCAAATCTGAAAGCTAATCAACTATTATGTTCGACCAGTTAGCAAACACATGGAGCGCCCCTATGCATTCATCTAGCGGAAGCACAAATGAACAAATCAAACCACAGTGCACAAGGGTTTTTAGGTGGTTCGGTCCTGCAGACCTACATCCACCCCACACTCAACCCGAGTGTGGCTTCCTGCTGACTCACAGCTTGAAACCGCTGGGCCTCACAGCTTGCCTACAACCGCTGGGCCTCACAGCTTGCCGTCCAGTGGAATCCACCACTGCAACCGCTGGGGATTACAGCTTACTCGTCCAGTGGAATCCACCACTGCCCGCTGAGCAACACAGCTTACTGTCCAGTGGAATCCTCCACTGCAAACTGCTGGGCAATACAGCTTAGCCGTCCAGAGACAGCACCTCTACAATCCGCTGACTAACAGCTTGAAAGGAAATGTAAAATGGAAAACAAAATACAAGATAACAGCATCGGAAAGCTGTAAACGATAAAGCACAATATGTAGCTCTAACAATGACCAACCTCAGATCTGGTTTTGAACCAAAGATCTGAGGAACGAACTCCTTCTCTCTCTCTCTCTCTTCTTCTCTTCACACTCTTCTCGAGCTCTCTGCCTCTCTCTTTTTCTCTTCTGCTTCTTCCCTCTTTCTTTTCTTCTTCTTCTCTTTTCTCTGGATCGAACAGCTCTCTATTCTTTCTCTCAGCTTCTGCTCTTCTGCTTCGATCTGGATCGTGGCTCTCTGTTCTTTTCCTCTCGCCAACTCGATCTCTCTTCATCTATGGACGAAGACCTCCTTTTATAACAGCAGCTAGTAGGAGGGCAGCACTGGGCGCGTGTGGCTTCCACATTTCCCGCCCAGAACTTTTGGCCACGTGTCAGCTTTCTGTCAGTCCTTCAACCTCAGATCACGTGCCCTCCTTAAGCTTCACGATCAAAGCACCTGTTAAATAGAGTATCGGATAAGTCATCAGTTTAAAGAACAACTCTGTATAGACTTATCAGAAGAACAGCGTTTTAGAAGAAACCTGGACGAGGTTAGAACTAAACAACACGAAGATAGAAATAACAAAGAAGACTCAGACGCAGAGACAGCACGAAGTGAAACGAGAACGACACGAGGTGCAGAGGTGATAGAAACACACACTACACAGTGAACAACACGAAGACAAAACAGAAACCAACACGAAGTGTGGTTTCAACATACGAAAGACACGAGGTCTAGGAAGAACAACACGAAGACATAATACGGAAACGACACGAAGTGAAATAACAGAAACCGTCATGAGTTGAAAACAACACGAAGACGAAAACAGAAGTTGACACGGGTTGAAAACAACACGAAGACGAAAACAGAAGTTGACACGGGTTGAAAACAACACGAAGACGAAAGACAAGGAAAACGACACGAAGTCAAAGAAACAACAGTAACCGACATGAAGTGTGGTTACTAAACAGGAACGACACGAGGTCTACAGGGAAACGACTCGAAGTTCATCAGAACTATTCGAGCTACCTCAGAAACATGACACGAAGTTAAGTGAGAACAGCACGAGGTGAAACGACACGGGCTGACCACAACAAGGATACAACATGAAGTCATAAAAACAGAAACGACACGAAGTATAACCTCATACAAGTTTTTCCTGTCAAATATGGAAATCAACACGAAGTGTCGTAAGCTCAGACGACACGAAATCTTTTCGTGTTAGTGAGGGGAAACAACACGAAGTGTGACTCAAGTGGCACTGAAAGCAACACGAGGTGAGACTTCACGCTGTACAGACTTGGACTTTGTATATGAAGTGCGCTGTACAGACTTTGACTAAGCAGAAGGCTGTATAGACTTGGAGACCCAAAGCCATTGTATAGACTTTGATGCCCAAAGGCGATGAACAGTGAAACCGTGTATATACTTCAAGTAAAGACCAATGTGTAGACTTGAAGATTGAAGGCGATGTACAGACTTTGATGCCCAACACCAATGTATAGACTTAGGAGCATATGACACGGCTGTACAGACTTCGCCTAAGACGCTGTACACACTTAGCCTAAGACAATGTACACACTTAGCCTAAGACAATGCATGAACTGACGTTGTATAGACTTTGTCTTAACAATGAATGTGTAGACTTGATCAAGAGTCCAATGTGCAGACTTCATGAGTGTGCAAACTTGTCAACGAAATGCACAATGTATAGACTATGCACATGCATGAAGAGTGTATAGACTAATGAAATGCTTTACCCTGCAGTGTATAGACTTGCTAGTCATCAAATTACATGCAGATAGAAAAGCAACGCACAGATCAGAAATCAAGCACTATATCAGTCATACACATGCATTCTCCACAAAATAAGTTATGTTGCTATCATCAAAACACAATCTCATAAAGCACTCACTGTGTTGCAATCATCAAAATAAAACAGCATTGCTATCATCAAATCAACATAGCACATGCTTGTGCCTAAGGGGCACAACATTCTCCCCCTTTTTGATGATGGCAACACAATGTGACAGTGAGTCACACACAAGATTTTCTCCCCCTTTGATATGATCAAAAAGAGAAAAACAGTAAAAACAAGAGTGCAAAGTGCATTATGCATGCAAAAACCTCTAGAACATTCTCCCCCTGAATGTAAGACTCCCCTGAATTATTTCTCCCCCTAAATAAAAGCTCCCCCTTTGAGAAGGAATATGAATAGATAAGCAAGGTAGAAAAGGTAGGAGGGTCACTAGACAACCGCTGAATCATTGGTTTAGAGAATAAGCCTGATTATAAACAATAGTTAAAGTATAAGAATCATCAACATATAATTTTCAAAAATTCAGGTTTAACAGTGATAAATCTATAGTAAAACACCTGACCCCTGAAAAAGAGATTTAGATTCCATTTATAGTAATGAATCTAGGGCACATGGTATTAATAGATAAGTCTGAAATAATACCCTTTTGTGTCTAAACAAGGAAATTCAAGAGAGGCAACTTGAACATGTATTGAGAAAAATAATTTTCACTCAATGACATTTGAATTTTCGAAGGG
This sequence comes from Amorphophallus konjac, assembly GCA_022559845.1. Taxonomy (NCBI): domain Eukaryota; kingdom Viridiplantae; phylum Streptophyta; class Magnoliopsida; order Alismatales; family Araceae; genus Amorphophallus; species Amorphophallus konjac. The sequence continues at coordinate 161,524,327 of CM040121.1, forward strand.
TTACAGCAGTTTGATTTCATTTTTGATTTTCAGAACCTGAACTAAGTAAATAGATCAGTGGCATTTATGCTGTTGACATTAGGTGTACACCTTGATCAGAGGCAGGTACCCCCAGTTACTAGGCATAAACTGCTAGACCTATTTCAGATCAAAACCCACAAAGAATAGTCTTCACTTTTGACATTAAGGGTACACCTTGATTAGAGGCCAGTACCCTCAGTTACTTGGTGAGGACTCCCCTTATAGATTTGACCCTATGAACAGAGATAGTCTAAAGCACTTCATGACATGTGAATTTTCCTACTTCTTTGGAGGAGTTCACAGTTTCTCAGTGCAATCAGCCATTGCTCTGTCACTATGTTCAGTTCTTAACATTAATGAACTTATTTACTGCTGCCCTTAATTCTTTTAGAGTGATTGTTTAAAAAATCAGTACACACTCTTATTAGCCTGTTCTAGACATATCCAGTTCAACACATTTAGGCATTACAAAAAACTTTTTCTATTTTAGCTATGAGACAAAGATTAAGAGCTATAAAAGTTTTCTTTTATCTCAAATTCTGAAGTGCAGACACTTAACTCTCCAATTTATAAAGGTTAAACCTTTAGTTCTTTTCAATTTGTAAATGTGATTCTTATAAGTGAACAGTTGCAATAATCACCATTCAATGTACTAAACCAGATGCAAAGCTGTTGTTTAGTGAAGAAATGGGGAAAGGATAGCAATAAGTATTATGATCCATAGCATCTGATGACAGTGAATATGAATGAGTTGAAAGGGGACAATGAGAAGTACCAAGGATTCAATGAATTGAATAGAACTCTCAGCTCCCCCTGACACCATGATGCAAAAATATGCTATGCATTAGACTGTTCTACATGCAGACTATGCAACATTAGTCAAACTCCCCCTGACAAAGTGCATGAAATAGAATTAATGAACTGCTCATAATTTTAGAATATGCTCAAGAAGAATTCATGCTTTGTTCAATCAAAGAGAGAATTTATCAAATGCATCATCTTCATTTTAAATTTTCAGATTTTTTCAACATATGATGCAGTACACTGTTCTACATGAAAACTAGACCCATGGTACTAGGCGGAGGACCTGGTCTCAAAGACCATCTCACACATGGTAGGAACCTCCGGGCAGATTTCCCTGCCTTTTAGTAACATACCATTTGATATACCAGGGTTAACAAGGACAATGCAACATAAAGCAGTCCTTCATGCATTGAACAGCATCATTGACACATGCAATGACAATCAGTCTATACACAATCAGTCCAAGTATGCATTCAATAACAAGCATGCAATGCATTAACACAAAACACATGCATAGACACAGAGTCTATATAGTGCATCAACTGTATACACTAAAGAAGCATTCAAATTCAGTTCAACATATAGCAAGAGAAGAGCATCAGATATGCAGAATTGAATTCAATAGCTGAGTCTGGAATGCAGACTGATCAGCTAGACATGAAGAGTTCATTAAAAAAATCAACCAAGCAAATCAACATGAAACTCACAATTTTCATGCTCACAATTTCAGATAATAGAATTTAAAACAGATTTCAGAACTGACCTGAATTGAATCATGGGGTTTTCTTTTTGAGTGCCTTGGTTGACCCCTCTTATTCATTTCCAAGGCACACCTGCAGCATGTCATTCAATGTGATTTTGCAGGAACCCAAGAAGTCTTGGGTCCTGAATTACCCCTATCAGGTGTTCTAAATAATTTCTTAGCAATATTGTCATCAAATTCCATTAGAGAGCAATCAGACATAGAATGTCCAAAATTTCCACAATAATGACATGAACCAACAGATTTTCTGGTCCTATGATGCATATCTACAGCAACATGAGACCTATGAAACTGAGCATGAGTTTTTCTGTTGTAAGCATGAATTTTTGATTTACCATTACCTGCCCACCAGCATTCAGAAGCTCGGTGGCCAGGTTTTCCACATTCATAACAAACAAGAGTCTTTTCTTTAAGACCAGCTTTATTTCTGCCCAAGAAATTTTTGTTTGGAGGGAATCTTACAAATTTGGAATTAAAATGATTTCCCTAAACAAACCAGCAGTCCTTGACTGCATGCCCATACTTACCACATTCAAAGCATCTAAGATGCTTGTTGTTTGATTCATTTTTGCCCCTGTGATTTCCTGACCAGCATTCATTTGCCTTGTGCCCAGGCTTGTGGCAGGTGAAACAGATAGTATGCTGGCCTGAAGTAGTTTTGTGTCTATGTGGGTCATTAGCATGTGCAAAAGATCTAGAATTCACATTGTTATCTTCTTTCAGTTTGAAACATACATTCATTAAATGATCATGCTTACCACAATAATAACAGGATGCATTAGATTTCTTAGTGGCATGGTTTCTATCAAAAGATTTCCTTGAATGCACTGTTTTACTAGCATGCTCATCTTCTTTCAGTATTCTGCAATCATCCATGATATGTCCATGCTTACCACAGTAATAGCAAGAAGCATCAGATTTCCTAGGGGCATGGTTTCTATCAGATGAATTCACAGATGCATGTGAATGAGTACAAGAAGCATGAGCATTTTGCATTGACCCATCAGATTCAGCAGAGCTAACAAATTTCAGAGTATAACCAGAATTATTCTTTACCCTTTTTGTTTGACTCTTTCTTGTCAATTTCTGATTATCCTCAACAGGTTTTGTTTGCTTTTCAATTTCCTAGGCCTTGAACTGAAAAACGGATTTTGAAGGTGATTTCTGATTTTCATTTTGTTTTGGGGATTACCTTGAAGTACCAGCTACATTAGAGCCTTTCACAAAAGTAGCATATAGCTGGTTTTTAGTGATTTTCTTAATATCAGAGCAGCAATTTGTTCCCCCTTCAGAGTTATCATCCTTCCTCTTCCCAACAGTTTTCATTTTTCCTTTAATCTTGGCAGACTCAATAGCTGAATTTTCCAGATTATGAATTTTATCTTCCAAGCTGGCAATGTGAAGTTCGTAACTGGCTATTTCCTGTTCGCTGCAATTAACACATTCGCTTAGAACATGGTTTGCAGTTTTATACTTCTCAATTTCCTGTTCTAGACTATTCAAAATTTCTGAATTTTCATCATGGACAGCTTTCCCTTTTTCTATAGTGAGAAGTCTTTCAGACAAGCCAGTATTCAACCACTTTAGTTTTTCAACTTCAGCTTTTAATTCAGTGTTTTCTTCCTCAAGATTTTTATCCTGAATTTCATTATTAGCACATCTCTCTCTTCCAGACATGTGCTCCAATTTTTCAATCAGTTCATCTTCTCTTTCTTCTGCTTTAATTTTCTCAGCGAGCAGATTTTTGTGATCCTCTTTAAGTGAGATAATTTGTTTACTCAGCCATTCATTCTCACCATAAAGATCTTCATTTCGTTCTCTTAGAGCTGAGCACATATGGCAAGTTAATTGAGCAGAAGAAGAATGTGAAGCCTCCCCATTGATTTCATTTATTCTACCCATAAGATTTTCAATTTTCTTTTAAAATTCTTCATTCTCAATTTTCAGTTTATCCAATTCAGAATTAACTTGAGTGAATTCCTGCATGCCTTTTAGATGCTCCTTTTTCTTATCATCCAACTGATTCTCTATTTCTGACATTTTATCCAACCATGTTTATTTTTCCATTTTTAGAGAATCATTTTGTTTCTTAAGATTCTGGACATCTAGCATGCAAGCATCATAAGACTTTTTCATATTTGGACAGTTTTCACATGAATCTTTCAGATTTATTCTATCACATTTCTTTTTCAATTTTTTATTTTCATATTTCAATTTCTTGGAAACTTCTAACAAGTTTTCATACATCTCTATCAATTCATCAAAAGAGTATCCTTCTGATTCAGAACTTACCTCGGATGAAGTTTCATCATCAGTATTTCTATGATCAGCCATTAAGCACTTGCTGTGATTCCTGATTGACTTTAGTTTATCCAAAATGTCTTTGGCAGACCTGCAAGAAGAAATGCATTCAATTAAAGATCTGTCAATTGAATCTTTTAATAAAACTACAGCTCTATTATTGACAGAGTCTTTCAACTTATCCTTCTTGGTCCATTTAGATTTATTCTTCGACAGTTTGTATGGACCATGAGTTATTACCTTCCACAAATCAGGATCGGTTGTGTTTACATACCGATGCAACTTTTTCAGCCATGGGCCAAGGTCATCACCTCTGTATATCAGAGGATGAGCCATCAGAACAGATGACAAGCAGATTCAAGGCACGAAGCAATCGACAACAAAGCACCACAACCAGATAAACAAGGCAAGGAACTAACTCAGTGAAACTTAATACAGAACGCAGGAGGCACACTTATGAAATGCACCAAACAGAGATGCACTAAGACAGTAAATCAAAACGATTCCAAAAGATCCACTCTGAAATGCACTAAACAGTTAGCAGGATCCTCTGCAGATTGTTAGATCTATTAAGTCAGAGACTGCTCTGATACCAATTGTTGGGTTCGGTGCTAGTATTCAGAGGGGGGGGGGTGAATGAATATGACCCTTTTAAACTCTCACCCAATATAAAATTTCGCTCAAACTAGAACTATGATGCTAACTAGATAGATTTACCAAATCTGAAAGCTAATCAACTATTATGTTCGACCAGTTAGCAAACACATGGAGCGCCCCTATGCATTCATCTAGCGGAAGCACAAATGAATAAATCAAACCATAGTGCACAAGGGTTTTTAGGTGGTTCGGTCCTGCAGACCTACATCCACCCCACACTCAACCCGAGTGTGGCTTCCTGCTAACTCACAGCTTGAAACCGCTGGGCCTCACAGCTTGCCTACAACCGCTGGGCCTCACACCTTGCCGTCCAGTGGAATCCACCACTGCAACCGCTGGGGATTACAGCTTACCCGTCCAGTGGAATCCACCACTGCCCGCTGAGCAACACAGCTTGCTGTCCAGTGGAATCCTCCACTGCAAACCGCTGGGCAATACAGCTTAGCCGTCCAGAGGTAGCACCTCTGCAATCCGCTGACTAACAGCTTGAAAGGAAATGTAAAATGGAAAATAAAATACAAGATAACAGCATCGGAAAGCTGTAAACGATAAAGCATAATATGTAGCTCTAACAATGAGCAACCTCAGATCTGGTTTTGAACCAAAGATCTGAGGAACGAACTCCTTCTCTCTCTCTCTCTCTCTCTTCTTCTCTTCACACTTTTCTCGAGCTCTCTGCCTCTCTCTTTTTCTCTTCTGCTTCTTCCCTCTTTCTTTTCTTCTTCTTCTCTTTTCTCTGGATCGAACAGCTCTCTATTCTTTCTCTCAGCTTCTGCTCTTCTGCTTCGATCTGGATCGTGGCTCTCTGTTCTTTTCCTCTCGCCAACTCGATCTCTCTTCATCTGTGGACGAAGACCTCCTTTTATAACAACAGCTAGTAGGAGGGCAGCACTGGGCGCGTGTGGCTTCCACATTTCCCGCCCAGAACTTTTGGCCACGTGTCAGCTTTCTGTCAGTCCTTCAACCTCGGATCACGTGCCCTCCTTAAGCTTCACGATCAAAGCACCTGTTAAACAGAGTATCGGATAAGTCATCAGTTTAAAGAACAACTCTGTATAGACTTATCAGAAGAACAGCGTTTTAGAAGAAACCTGGACGAGGTTAGAACGAAACAACACGAAGACAGAAATAACAAAGAAGACTCAGACGCAGAGACAGCACGAAGTGAAACGAGAACGACACGAGGTGCTGAGGTGACAGAAACACACACTACACAGAGAACAACACGAAGATAAAACAGAAACCAACACGAAGTGTGGTTTCAACATACGAAAGACACGAGGTCTAGGAAGAACAACACGAAGACATAATGCGGAAACGACAAGAAGTGAAATAACAGAAACCGTCACGAGTTGAAAACAACACGAAGACGAAAACAGAAGTTGACACGGGTTGAAAACAACACGAAGACGAAAACAGAAGTTGACACGGGTTGAAAATAACATGAAGACGAAAGACAAGGAAAATGACACGAAGTCAAAGAAACAACAGTAACCGACACGAAGTGTGGTTACTAAACAGGAACGACACGAGGTCTACAGGGAAACGACTCGAAGTTCATCAGAACTATTCGAGCTGCCTCAGAAACACGACACGAAGTTAAGTGAGAACAGCACGAGGTGAAACGACACGGGCTGACCACAACAAGGATACAACACGAAGTCATAAAAACAGAAACGACACGAAGTATAACCTCATACAAGTTTTTCCTGTCAAACATGGAAATCAACACGAAGTGTCGTAAGCTCAGACGACACGAAATCTTTTCGTGTTAGTGAGGGGAAACAACACGAAGTGTGACTCAAGTGGCACTGAAAGCAACACGAGGTGAGACTTCACACTGTACAGACTTGGACTTTGTATATGAAGTGCGCTGTACAGACTTTGACGAAGCAGAAGGCTGTATAGACTTGGAGACCCAAAGCCATTGTATAGACTTTGATGCCCAAAGGCGATGAACAGTGAAACTGTGTATATACTTCAAGTAAAGACCAATGTGTAGACTTGAAGATTGAAGGCGATGTACAGACTTTGATGCCCAATACCAATGTATAGACTTAGGAGCATATGACACGACTGTACAGACTTCGCCTAAGACGCTGTACACACTTAGCCTAAGACAATGTACACACTTAGCCTAAGACAATGCATGAACTAACGTTGTATAAACTTTGTCATAACAATGAATGTGTAGACTTGATCAAGAGTCCAATGTGCAGACTTCATGAGTGTGCAAACTTGTCAACGAAATGCACAATGTATAGACTATGCACATGCATGAAGAGTGTATAGACTAATGAAATGCTTTACCCTGCAGTGTATAGACTTGCTAGTCATCAAACTACATGCAGATAGAAAAGCAACGCACAGATCAGAAATCAAGCACTATATCAGTCATACACATGCATTCTCCACAAAACAAATTATGTTGCTATCATCAAAACACAATCTCATAAAGCACTCACTGTGTTGCAATCATCAAAACAAAACAGTATTGCTATCATCAAATCAACATAGCACATGCTTGTGCCTAAGGGGCACAACAACTTGGAGCGATTATATACAACAGAGCCTCTAGAGCTCTTCAGGATAACCTAATTAATTCTTTGATTTTCCATTGGTCCACTTGACATGGAAGAATATTTCGACCTGGGAATTATCTGGAAGCGAGCTTGCCATCCTAAGATCACGTGCCAATCATTGGAGTTGAAGGTACGAAGGTAGCTCATGTGATCCTCACGTGTTTGGGTCTTGTTCTACACCGGTGACCTATTTGTCACCCTTAACAGGTTATTTTTCACCCTTAGACACATATTTGTCAGCCGTAGGTAGTTATTTGTCACCCTTAGCTTCCTAAGCCGTCGCCTGCCTTCACGAGCTATTTGTCACCCTTAGTAGGGTATTTTACACCCATACTAAGCTATTTGTTAGTGTTAAGGACCTAATTTTCACCCTTAGTCCGTAGCTAAAAGTGTGACTTGTTTTACTTGAGAGCCCGTTGCCTTGTTACCCTGACCATCTTGAACTATCTGAAGTTGGCTCCTTTGGCTGCGTCGACACTGTTAAAGCACTGTGTCAACGTAGTTTGGCTTTTCTTCTTCTCAGCTCCTTCATCATTCACACATCTCTCAGCCTGTTCATCTATCTATTGGTTATGTTGATTGCCTGCTGTCATGTGATGGTCCCTGACTCGTTGTGCTTCATTTCTCAACTGTGCTCAGCTTGATTTCATGGTAAGCTAGTCTTCAATCCTTTGGACTTCATCTATCATTTGATTTCTTCAAATTTTCAGCTTGTTGATTCATTCTTCAGCCTTTTTGTAATTCACCATTGAGCTGCGTCGACGCTGTTTGAAGCTGCGTTGACGCTGCTTCTTCATTTTCAACCCCTTTCAGCCTTGTCGTCTATTATTCACCCTTATAGGGATATTTTTCACTTTTATCGCTCATTTGTCACCGTTAACTATCTATTTTTCACACTTATTCCTCAGTAGCCGTCGCCTTTGCTTCAGCTCTTCTTTTCTTCAGCTTCAACGGGACTGGAGTCGACTTGAGCGCCTTGTGGAGTCGACTCTGCGCCTATGATTTCAGCCAGCCCTCCTATTTTTCACCCTTAGGTACCCATTTTTCCCCTTTAGGTACCTATTTGTCACCGCTAGTTGGCTATTTGTCACCCTTAACCTCTTCTGCTGACGGCTCAAGTCGACTCTTTTGGCTTCTGAAGTCAACTTTGACTTGACTCCTCTTCTTGAATCCTCTTCTTCCATCAAAATCATAAATTGTCAGCAACCTAAAACTTGATTTGTGATATAATTACAGTCTGAAAATCATTGTAAAGATGTGAAACATGAAGAACAGAATTTGCATGAGATTTCAGACTTAGACTAAATGACTTCATGCAGGTTTGACATTATCAAAACAAAACTACACCCAACAAATAGGTCAAGATAAATCTCAATCTGATACAAATCTCATAAATCAATTATGGCTTAAGTGCCGAGTCTTCCATTATAACGAATATATGATATGTTCCCTATGTATAGCATGGTTCAAATCTAATGAGGTCAGAGTTTAGCAATAAAATTTTATTGAAAAATTTCTGCATCCATGTTTAATAGAAATGAACCAAATCTGTATAATATAACCTTCTTAATCCTTCTTTTATCTTACTTATCCAAAGTCAATGACACCTCTGTTGTGTCCCTGTGTTTTGATGATGTCAAAACTATAAGTCATGTATACTTTATTCATGGATAATCTATGTGAAGTAAAAGTTGATTCATGCATGAGCCTTTCATATGTTTTGATGAAATCATGTTCTTCATATATACATGTATCTTCATGAGTTTTGTGAAGACATGATTAGTTTTGGACAATGGATTGGCTAAGAGTGTGAAAAAGAAGCGAACAGTTCAAAAGGTCAGCTAAAATGTCAAGAAATCAGTATATTGGATCACCAGGAAGAGCCCTGCTGTTAAGAGTATAAAATGGCTCATACGGGTAACAAATAGGCTCTTCGGGTGAATAATAGACAGGTAACGGTGACAAATAGGTCACCAGGGAGATAGAGGCAGACGGCTCTCAAGGCAGTGAAAGAAGAGAAAGGGCGACGGCTTTTGGGCATTAGTGGTGACAAATAGACCTACAAGGGAGACATATGGCCGTTAAAGGTGAAAAATAGCTCATTAGAGCTAAAAAATGCTAGAAGAAGAGTCAACCCCTGAAGCCAAAAGAGTCGACCCCAGTTCACTCGCTAGCTGAAGGGTGGATAGCTACGGAATAGTGGTGACAAATAGATTGGTAGTTCTGACTAATGAGCAGTAAGGGTGAATTATAGGTTGTCAATGCTGAAATATAAGCGACAAAGCATAAAGCTTTGAAGAGTGTTAAAGCAGCGTCGACGCAGGAGGCAGTAACATCGACGCAGCCAAGGTGCATTTCACAAAGAAGAAAAAAGAAGTAGTGGTGATGGTTTATCAAGGAGGTGAAAAATAGATGCCTAACAGTGACAAATAGGCTACAAGGGTGTAAAAGAGCCTAATAAGGGTGAAAACTTTATAGTAGCGCTGGAAGCCTTAAGGTGCGTTGAAGACAACGTCGACGCGGTGCTCAATGGCATCAATGCAGTCTAGCCAATATCAACTTCTAGTCAACTCAAGTCTACATGACTCCAATCAGACTCAAGGCTTCACACTGTCAACAAAGTTCACAGAAGTGAAAAAGTCAACAAGTCAACAAATCATAATAGTCAAACTTATCAACAGGGTCAACTTAGCAAAGCACCCAGTCATCATAGTCAACAAAGTCAATGGAGTCAACAGACTCATAGAAGCCAAGTCAACAAAGCTAGGTCAAAAGTCAGCTTAAGTCAGATTCACTCTAGTCAAGGTCATCCGGTCAAAGTCAAAGTGCAGCTAAGGTCGCCAGAAGATGTTGCCAGCTGAAGAAGACTAAAAGTGACAAATGTGCAATACGGGTGAAAAATGGCACAGTAGCTGTAACGACCCAAGATCCGGATACCGGGAAGAACCCGATACCATTCGAAACCTGGCCCGCTGCCCACGAGCTGGAGGGCTCCGAAGGGCTGAAAGGAGTGTGGAGGTACAAAGAAATAAGAAATAAAGTAGGACAATTCAACAATTAACAAAACTAAATAAACAACTATAATAGACTCCAGTCCAACAGGAAGTACAGTCTAAGGCAGAAGAACGTACCCAACACCGAGTGAACACTCGACCAGGTAAACAGGTAACTAAGAACCTCCGCACAGGACCCTCAAACCTCAAGGAAGAATCGCCGCACCTGGAAAGTAGGGGTGAGTCTCCTGTCACTGTCTCAGTAGGGGTCCCGTGGAACCCCAACCGAGAACAATGGCGGTAGCGGAAAGGAAAGCAGCAACAACTACAGCAGGAACATCAAACCGGTGGCCGGTCAAAACTTGACACTATAGCTACTCCTACTGTACCAGAAAAATACGCCCCAATCTTGCAGTCGTGGGACTACCGAACTAACAGGAGAACCTCTGGCTACGCCGCCAGAGGAAATAATCACGACCTCGCAGTCGTAGACCTAACACCGTCTAGGGAAAACCCTCGGTGACGCTCACCAGAAACCCTAGACCTCTATCTCGGGAACACACCCAAAAACTATCGAGGGAACCACGTCTCGCAGACGGGAAATAAAACCCAAAAATAGGAGAGTAACGACTCACGTGACGGGAGTACCTGCCCACCAGAAGTAAGGCTAGATGCGTCCACTGATCACTTAGTCCACAGCCTCAGGTGTCTCGCTGCGATGCCCCAGGCGGAGACAAAGACACCGTACAGTAACCAGGAACACAGAACAAGAACTAGCTGGGGTCGCGCTCGTCAGCGCGGGTCCAACTGCCCCTAACCACGCGTGCATACACTGACCACGCGTCCTAGGTCAGGCCCTCTGATTGTTTTTCCCCTCAGTCAGACTCTGGCTGCAAGATGTGGGGCCCTACGGTAACCATCCTAAAAAATGTCTCTCTCGGGATAGCCTCGCCACCACTCCCTGGTGGGACCACACACGTGTTAGAAGTCTACGACTAGTGGAGAGTCACTGATGTGACCACTCTCCGAGGAGAAACTCCGAGAAACACGCATGCACCCTGCGTGAAAGTTGTGAAGAACCAAGTGGCGCCAAGCCACTGGACTCTGGACAGTCCTCTAGACTCACTAAATCTGACGGTCCTTGAGTCACAAGACTCGGGGTCAAGACAGTTGCACTGAACGGCGCTACGCCGTCAATCTGCCCTAACCCTACGGTCAGAAACCTCGGCACGATGACTCACGAGGTAGTTCACAACTGCTGAGACTGTTCCCTCAAAAAGGGAACTAAGATACACTCTAGTCCCAGGCTGGGTAATTGGACTTACAGTCCACAGGACACACACACACGGCCCACGCAGAAGACACAGATGCATGATTCCCAAGGCAACTCATAAGCCGCCAAGTCGATTCCCCATCCTAGGGAAAAGCAGAAAACCTCCAGCCTTAGGCTGGGTGACTGGACTCGCAGTCCAAGGCCTTACACACGGCCCACTTGGATACCACCTTCCAGAGAAACCCACGACGTGCAGGGAAAACCCCACCGTACTGGCACCGATACACGGTGACTCGATCAAGCATAACACAAAGCCCAGAACACACACACAGGGTTAGCCGGACCCTCTAAATGTATGGGCACGCTAATTGAGATAACACGGTACCTTTAGACACCCCAGAAACACGATCACGGAATCCATGGGATGTCCGGGACACTTACGAGGCCGATGGTCGACCACTGGGTCACAACCGGGTCGACCGGAGACCAACACATCGCGGCCGGAAAGCAACTAGCATGGGAAACAGGGTGGCGGTCTTCCCTGGACCGTCACGCCTAAAGGCAGTCCACCTTGGGCCGCAAGCCAACAGTTAAGCTATCCACCCTGGGCTGCAAGGCAAAGCTAAGCGGCCCACTCTGGGACGCAAGGCACCTAAGGCAGTCACGGAAAGACCGCTACTATCCGGAAAGCACGAACGAGGGACGGTCACCTCCCAGACCATCACCAATGGAAACGGCTAGCACCTGGGCCGCTAACCCCCAAGTGGCGGCCCTGGCTTGACCGCAAGCCTTTGCGGCGGTCAGCTTCAAGGCCGTTACTGTACGGGGTTACAAACGACGAGGTGGCGGCCGGCCCCTGGCCGCACCAGCCATGAAACGGTCGTGCTTTGTCCGCTACGCCAACGTAGCGGTCTATCGCTAGACCTCAACCCAAAACACGGTGAAATGGGAGAGTGGCGGCCTTACCGAGGGCCGCCTCGCCTAGTGGCGATTCCTGGTACGACCGCCTCTATTCCGGCAACCCTAAAACGGCGAGTTCGGTAGAAAACTCCATTCCACGCGCCGTTCACGCCCACGTGAAGGGGAAAACATGGGGAAACTAGTCCCCAACCTCTCTAACACCGAGATGACCCATTTAAACCCCAAAAATACGGTTAAAACGCTAGATCCGACTCACTCCCCAAAAATATGCATTTTTCCCAAAATACTCAAATAAGCCCGCTCGGCTCACCACGACCTATCAAAATCGCGAGAATGGAAGTACAAGAGCTGGAGATCCATCTCCCTACCTCCACTGAAGATTTGACGCACCATGGATGCCGATCCGTCAAGAAAACGCTGTTGGAACTCCGCCGGGACACGAACTCGCGACCGAGCTTCCACGTGCCTCCACCGCCTCGATCCCTGCCCATCCTCGCCCGTGCCTCGCCCGCGTCGTCCCCGCCTCACCCGCCCCCCGCTTCGTCAGCCCCCGGAGAAGAGAGGGTGAGAGGAGAGAGCGTGAGAGAGGTGAGAGATAGAGAGTGAGAGGAATGAGAGATGGGGATAGAGAAAAAGGGGTGGGGTTTATATAGGAAAATTCGGAAATTCTGGAAAATATCAAAAAATAGGAAAAATACTCCCCACGATCCTTGGAAAACGCACAACGCAGTGGTAACATCCCGGAGTCGGAGAACGTAATGGTTCATCCTATACGGTGTTCCGAAGGACCGATAGATAAATCACGCGTAAACCGCTAAACTCAATCTGGGACCCACGAAAGCGATCCGAAACCCACGGATCCTAATCCGATAAATATCCGAAAAATCTGGGGCGTTACAGCCCTCCCCCCTTAAGGAAATTTTATCCTCAAAATTTAGGACAAACATGGGAACACATATGGGAAGAATGCCTTAACCAACTAACAATGCCGTTAGAGCCCCAACACAGAAAACATCGATTCTCATGAAAGCTCCTATCATGAGGGACACAGCCAGACTACAATCACGAACGGCACCTCACTCCACACACCGCACACACCGGCCGTCAGAGCATGCATAACACAAAAGCACAAGTCTGGCATCACCTCAGTCACAACGAAGACCAATTATAGCACCGCTGCCACCATCTCGCTCACCGAGGAAACACAGTCCTCGTTGCGAGAAATAGCCATCTGCTTCACCCCCAGCTGACCAGCCTCACGCCCTACACCAGGGATGACCAACACTGAGCTTCCACCAGCTCACACGTAGCAACCCAAATGCTCACAACGGCACCGGACCAACTCTACCAGAACTCAAACTTTGACAAAGCCCAGATCTCATCCGGAAAAACACACATCACAGAAATGGCCACCAAAGGCCTCGCTTGCACACAGCTCTCGCCATTCACGATGCGCAACCACTAGCATCTTCTGTCTGTGAAAGACCACACGCTAGTTACCAGTTGCTCGTCAACGGGAAACCCTCCTCTTGGTCAACTTTATCCTTCTTTCCTAGTCTTTCACCAAGTCCGAAGGGCACATTCCAAGTCTCGACAGGCCATCCATTGACTTCCGGACATACCAACATCATATCCAGACCTATCATCATGCCAACTCTACCCTCTCAGGGGAGCACGGTGAAACCAAATGACAAGGTCGGGAATCTTCGGTCTTCACCTCACTCGACTCAGACTTACAGGGGAATCCTCCATCGCTGGTCACCAGACCAAGGACCACCATTCCCACGCCAACGTCCCATCAAGGACCTCTACGCACAGGCATCGACCACCGTCCTGTCTTATCAAATCATATCTCATCTCAATTACTCCAAGTGGATGTCTACCAATCCCGATTCCGCCCTTACCATAGAGCCAAGGGACACCACCGGGACAATTCATGGCACACGTCTCTAGGGGAGGAAAGTGCCATCCAATATTATGGCAACCTAGTCGCCAACACCACGACCAATGCACACGCGTCCCCAAGCAATACACATCTTACAGTGGAAGACCACTCGGTCAACCTGACCAGCCACTTGCAGCCACCGACTGGGACCCATAATCACTCAGGGATCAGTTCTCCAAAATATGATCTCACCCGCAAATGCAACTTCTAACACACAAACATGGTACTTATGCGGCGCACTTGCCAGCACATTTCTCCAATTCTCCATCCTACCAGTGCCATGAACCACAACACCTCGAGCAATCGCACGATAACAACACGTCTCGCACAGAGGAACCAATCCTCAAATGCTCAACGCAACCTCAGGAATCCACCCATAGCAACCAACGCTACGATCGTAGCACCTGTGGGTTATGGGCCCACCATGCTTCCGCTACGCGCTCTGATCCACACGCACAGCCAACACGGCAACTCGGGACTCGACAACCCGACAATCTACAACTCGGCTGGTCAACCTTAGAAAATAGGGTGAGGAAAGCTCCATTACCTCAAACCCCAAGCAAAGATTCTCCCTTAATCTGGCAACCCTCTGCGACTCTGCAGGCTCCGATCCGCAACAAATCAGAAAATTCCATCACCAACCAAGAATTCTTGTGAACACTGCCCAACCGACACTCGTCCTTCCATAACAGTGCCAACGCACTCTTACGCATCAGGGAACGGGCAACGCTTCTCAAAGGCAACCACCTTGCCAAAACACAAGACATGTCTCGCACGGACTTCATGGCACACGAACGCCAACCAATCCGATCACACGATGCAGGACAACGAACCTTGGCAAAACGTGATCTCCTCCATGATGCGGGACGGATGAAGACCGGGCTAAGACGTACGATGGACTTGATGTGCAGCCAGCACTAACACGCTAAAGGCAAGCCGGGCGGCTGACCACCGTGGCGTTCTCCGGGTGGAGACGTCTCTCAACAGCACTCTAACTAGCCCGACGATCATCCCTTGCGAGGGAAACGTGGGGATCGCAGCGGTTAAGGAACCACTTTCGCCTAGGGTGGTGCAGTCCGAGCTCGGTGCTCGACTGGAGCTAAGGAATGGCTCTCACTCACACACAATCATGGTAATTGAAACTAGCTAATGGCCCTAATCTCACAAACGCAGCATATATGACAATATACTAAACCAGCAATGTGAGATAGGAACGAGCACGTACCTCCACGACTAGGCGTGAGGAAGAATTCCCGGCCGAATTCAAACAACCCGAATACACACAATCGTTAAGATTACAATTTTAGAAATATTTGCCCACTCCACGCAGGGAGGTAAAGGGATACAAAGACCACTTTTGGGGTTGCTGGAACCCAGGTTGACGGGCCACACTCGCAGGAGGCGAGGGACGCGAGTCGGAGCCGATCGGGTGAGCCGAATGGAAGCCGACTCGGTTCTGCCCGCGCTGCTCATCCTACGCAGCAAACTTGCGAAGGCCGGCACGCCAAGATCCGATGGCGGATCGGGGTGCCATTTGTTGGAGAACATTGGCGACAAAACGTAGTTTGTCTACTCCGAAGGGTGTGAGCATATCCTTTCAGATCTGGGCGCAGTAGCGACTGAACTCGGCTTCTGTTTTTGTGCACCCAGAACTGCACAGGAAGACAATTAATTATAGGAAAATTGGTTGCCGATGTCGGATCGAGGCGCCGTTTGTGGGAGCTCATCGGCGATGTCCAGACGAAGACATAGTCAAAAGAGATCACATAGATCTGGATGGGATGAGGCGGGGCAGACTCTGGAAGTCGGCTCTGGTTCTCAGTCGGGTCTGCACAGACCAGCTCGCGCGATCCCATGAGAATCGTCGCCACGATCAGCATAGATCTTGGATCGAGACGAGATTGGCGGCATCGCGAAGAGGAATAAAAATCCTACAATCACTCGAAAAGGTAGCTCCTGATGGCTTGAGAGGAGATCTAAGGAAATTCGTAATCAGTAAACTCCAGATCTGGACAGCAGGCTCGGGCAGATTTGCGCGCCGTCACGAGAAGAATTGCTGCCGGCGATCCAGCACTCCGATTGATGCAAAACTACCTCTGAAATCTTCCTGACTTGATGAAGTATCACTGGTAATTTTCATGGAACCAGATGATAAGAGGATGGGTGGAATAGGGGGGCGAGTCACACGCCCAAGATCAATCCCGTCACAGGATTGGGCAGGGCATCACACCCATGGGGGGGAAAGAGAATCACTCTCTTAACTCAAAATCCTTTCACAAAAACTTCATTAACCTTTGCACTAACATTATACAAGTGTTTAAATAGGGGTTTGGCAAGGGGAGGGGGCTGGGAGGTTCGATGGAACCAAGGGGAATGGAGGGGGTGCGCCCCTTTGACAATGAGAGGGAGAGAGTGGGAGACAAGGGGACATGGACTCACCTACTTTCACCTACCTTTGAATTTCAAAGGGAAGGGGGGTAGGTGGCAGCCATTCTTTTGGACCAGCAGCCTTCTTCATGTTCCCTTGTGGTAAATGAGGGAGGGAAGAAAAGAAAACAAAAAAAAACTAGCCTAATACATCCAAAGAAGGGGGAGCCCCCTTCATGGGCCAAGATTGGGCCAAGTTTGGTCCAAAGCCACCCTTAAGCCCATTCAATCAAGCATGGCTTATGGTGTTGCCAATCTAGATGGCCCATGAAAGAAAGAGGCCCAATTGGGCCTTAAGTGGCTTATGGATCCAACATGAAGCCTAATGGCCACTCCTCCTTAATGGATTCTAAAGGGCCTTAAACCAAATGGCCTTTTAAGAGTCTTACAATCAGCCCAAAATGAAAACCCAAATGAAAAGACATATTACAAGCCCAAATTTCATGCAAACAAAGGCTAAAAGTATCCAAACTCAAGCCAAATTGCCTCTATTTCAAAGGAAAGCCGATGTAGTCCAATTGGTGCTCCACGTATGGTACCGTCGGTTCGCCGATTCATGCTACTCGCTCGCTCTGGTGTCCGCACCAATTCTCCCCAGGTGGGAGGAACTCGACCCCATCGAGTAAGGGTCCTGGGGCTTGAACTCTCCGCATGTGATCAAGGCATTGCTCATCGTGGGGCATCATCGCCAATGCACTAAGAAGTGTTGGTAGGCTCCATTCCTTGTGATGATCACCTGCTCATCTAGCATAAAATCTATATGCTTGCGTTGAGGCTGGAAGAGGTGGACTCTCAGGTGGTGTGTCATTCACAATAGAAGGATAAAGCCTGAAACTCACTAGGGATCACCGCGGGTTCCGATATGCTACCAGATTAGAAACATGGAACGTCGAGCTGACACCATAGTCATCCGGTAGTTCAATAACGTACGCATTTGAACCCACTTGTCTTGTGACTCGGGAAGGGCGGGTATCGCGGGCCTAGAGTTGCTTTACGACCCCAAGAGGAGACCGTTCAGGTATGACCCTGATCATGATGTACTCTCCCTTTTGAACTCACGGGCATGTAGCATACATCAGCTAACTCCTTATTTGTGCATGGCTGGCCTTTTATTGGGACACGACTTAATGCAAACCATATGCATGAAAGAAAATAAACTGTAGAAACAAACAGACACACATGTGACCTTAGACAAACCTATGGTTAGTGCAACCCAAACATATGCAAGGTGGGCCAGGACACCCGAATGTGTGCCATGCATACACTAGATGCAACCAAAGGTAGGTAGGATTATGGACTCCTAGACACCCAAAAAGACACCATGCATGCAAGGACTTCCTATCAGATGTGGGTGTGGGTGGGCTAAGAGGTTCATCACCACTATATGTAGGTAAGGCATGCCATGCTTCCCAATAATTGGACCTATTGCTATGTGGAGTTTGATAGGCCCGAGGGGAAAGAGAGTGGTAGGGGACTTCCTTGACAAAGTAGAAGGGAAGTGGTGGATCACGAGGCCCACTAGAGAAGGGGTAAAATGGGTCAAAGAATGTGTGACCCCATGAGATGGACTCTCAGATGTCACGGTCCCAATTGTGAAATTCTTGAAGGTGTGGGTTGTCACCTTCATCCGTTATGGTAGATGGGATGGTGGTCTCATATAGTAGATATGGGTCCTCCCTCGAGACGGCAATATCGTAAGAGGGGTCCAATGCAAGCTCATCGAGAACGGGGAAGAGCAATAGAACCTCGGTGGTGATAGGACCCAAGGTGTATAACGAGGTAATAGACCCCAAAGATGGGAGCATAAAGCTATGGGTATAGGGTTGGTTAGACCCTAAGGCTAATGTATATGTCAACTCCCTTTGACATTCTAAACTCCTTAATAGATCCTTTACACATTCTATGAAGCAAAAGAACTTGAAAGTGGTGTGATAGGAGTTAATGGGGACTATTAGAAGTATTGGCTCCCAGGGTGGAGAGTAAGGTGGGGTAGGGACCAAGCCAATCCTAAGCCAGCTAAGAAGTGGTTCGGCTACGAGTAGCTTTCCCGTTAAAAACACGGGTAGCTCTGGCTGAAGTGGCTCCGAATATGATGGCTCCGGATGAAGTTCGGAAGGAGAGGATGGCAAAGGAGCACTCACGGGTGATGAAGGAGGGGTCTCCAAGATGGGGAGAGGGCTTAGGGACTCCTTAGATGGGGCTGGGTAAAGGCTACGGGCTATGGCCTCCCTAGGCTCAGGTATGGCTATAACCGATCTCGGAGGTGGGCAAAGGGAGACCAGCGATTCAATATAAGTACATCTCTTATCCACCCGAACCGAAATCATTTGCACAAGTTCGGCAACGGTGTGGGTTGGAGTAGGGAGATCATGGTGGACTTGCCCATAGTCAATCGGCCTAGGCTTGGGTCTAGGCTCATCTATGTGTGGGGGTCTTTGCTTCCGACTTGGACCCACTTGGTTGGAAGTGAGTGGGTGGGGTCGGTTGGAAGTGACAGGTTGAGGAACATAGACCTTCCTAAGCTCTCTCTTCATGTCCCACCATGACTCGATGGGCCATTGCCTCCTAACCTCTCTCAAGCGTTCAATGTAGTCCCACTTTTTGGCGGCCTCATGAAGAAGCCGCACTTTGGCGAAAGAGAATTGCATTGCCTCGGACATAGTATAACACTCAAAATATGCGTCCATGGCAGCTTCCCACTTGAGGTAGTCGCTCGGGACCTTGGTTTCATAGAAGTCCGAGGCTTCGGGCCTACGGATGTGGTGCGGTTGGATTCCCCATCCTTGGTGGTGTCGCCACCATTCATATGAACTAGGCGTTTGGGAACCCATGGGACTCGGGGAGCTAATGGATGGCCATGCCGACACTTGGACACGACACTAGACACGACCCAAAAATATGATGTAAAGTTGAAATGAGAATCAACTAAACACCGAGACATGACTATGTTGGAATGCACTAACTAGGAACCTAGACTTAACCCACTATTCGGTACTAGGCGGAGATAATCGATCCGAAGATCACTCGCGCAAGTGTGCGGCCTTCCCGATAGGCGTAGCCTAACGTTCGGACAACACCTTTTGGTATACCGAGTAGAGGAATGTAAATGCAACCTTAGACTTAGATGACCCTAGACTTGAACCGACGCTTTGATACCAAATTGATGCGGGACGGATGAAGACTGGGCTAAGACGTATGACGGACTTGATGTGCGGCCAACACTAACACGCTAAAGGCAAGCCGGGCGGCTGACCACCGTGGCGTTCTCTGGGTGGAGACGTCTCTCAACAGCACTCTAAGTAGCCCGACGATTGTCCCTTGCGAGGGAAACGTGGGGATCACAGCGGTTAAGGAACCACTGTCGCCTAGGGTGGTGCAGTCCGAGCTCGGTGCTCGACTGGAGCTAAGGAACGGCTCTCACTCACACACAATCACGGTAATTGAAACTAGCTAATGGCCCTAATCTCACAAACACAGCATATATGACAATATACTAAACCAGCAGTGCGAGATAGGAACGAGCATGTACCTCAACGACTAGGCGTGGGGAAGAATTCCCGGCCAAATTCAAACAACCCCAATACACACAATCGTTAATATTACAATTTCAAAAATATTTTCCCACTCCATGCAGGGAGGTAAAGGACTAAAAAGACCACTTTTGGGGTTGCTGGAACCTGGGTTGACGGGCCACACTCACAGGAGGTGAGGGACGCGAGTCGGAGCCAATCGGGTGAGCCGAATGGAAGCCGACTCGGTTCTGCCCGCGCTGCTCACCCTGCGCAGCAAACTTGCGAAGGCCAGTACGCCAAGATCCGATGGCGGATAGGGGTGCCGTTTGTTGGAGAACGTTGGCGACAGGACATAGTTTGCCTACTCCGAAGGGCATGAGCAGATCCTTTCAGATCTGGGCGCAGCAGCTGTTGTGCCCCTTGTGCTTTGTTGATGATGTGATGTTTTAATGATAGCAACATGAATGAGTCACCACATTGTCTTGAATATGTCTGACCTTTTCTGTGGGAGATTACATAAGTGTGCCATGTCTGAATTGTGAAGAACGCATGTGTATGCTTGAGTCATGCTGTGATATATTGGCTTGTGCTTGATTTCTGTTCTTGATTTCTGCTCTATGCATTGCTTCTCTGCTGATATGTTCATACATTGTCTTAGGCTAAGTCTATACAGACTTTAGCATCTCATTTAGCATCTAAGGCAAAGTCTACACATTGGCTATGTGTGTACATCGCTTACATTTCTTGAGATCAAGTCCATACGTTGCACTGTTTCTTCAAGTCCATACAGTGGCAAAGTCTGGACATTGTGCTTTGAAGATCATTCAGTCCATACATCGTGAAAGTCTATGCACTCCTCTTGGCCTTAGCATCTGTTTTGAAGTCCATACATTGGTCTTCAGTTCAAGTCTGTACAGCGTTACGTTCTCTTTGGAAAGTCTGTACAGCGTCAAGTCTGCACATTGGGCTTTCACGTGAAGTCTACACATCGGTCTCTACTTGAAGTCTATACATTGGCTAAGGGTCTTCAAGTCCATACACAATCGTCTGATGCATATTGATTAACAGGAAATCTGCTATGAGGTAGTACATTGTATGTCCGTACTGTTTCTGTCATACTTCATGCTGTTTGTGTTTTCAACACGCCGTGTCGTCCCTTCGTACCTCGTGTTGTTCTAAGTGTCTGTTGTTGATTGTCTTCGTGCTGTTTACTGAAGCAGCTCGAATTGTTCTAATATACTTCGAGTCATTTTTCCTGTGAACCTCGTGTCGTTTTCTTCAGTATCTAGTTGCTCATCTCGTGTCATCCTCTTTATGTTTGCTCTTGTATTTTCGTGTCACTTACTGTAGTTACTCGAATCGTCTTCCTGCCTTCACTATTTAATCGCGTGTCGTTGTAGCCGTTCATGTCTTCTGTCTTCGTGTTGATTTTACTTCGTGCACTCTTCTCTAAGTTCAAGCCCGTGTTTGTGCTGTCTCCATGTCGTCCTTAGTTCGAGTCGGTTCTTTGTTATTTCCGTCTTCGTGTTGTTCTTCCTAGACCTCGTGTCTTTCTTGTGTTGAAACCACACTTCGTGTTGGTTTCTGTTTTTCGTCTTCGTGTTGTGGTCACCTCGTGTCGTTCTCTTTGCTATTTGTTATTTCGAGTTGCTTTTTACTTCGTGTCGTTTTCTCTGTAGTGTTAAGCGTTATTAGTATGTATCTCGTGTCGGTCTCTTCGTAGTGTGTGTTTTGTTACAGTGACACTTCGTGTCGTTCTCGTTTTACCTCGTGCTGTTTTCATCTGACCTCGTGTCATGCTCTCCTTGTCTCGTACTGTAGTAATCTTGTGTTCTCGTGTCATTTACTGTAGCTACTCGAGTCATATTCCTGCTTTCTTTGTTTTATCACGTGTCGTTTCACCTCATGTCGTTCTCTCTGCTGTTTATTATGTCGTGTTATTTCTTTGGATTCGTGTCTTCGTGTTATTCTTGTGTTTATGACCTCGTGTCGTTCTCTGTGTAGTACTTGATTTGTCACCTTTGAACCTCGTGTCGTTCTATATGTAGTGTTTATTTTGTCACCACTGTATCTCGTGTCGTCCTCAGTGCAGTGCACCTCTTGTTGTTTCTATACACCTCGTGCAATTTTAGGTTCTGGTGCCCTGAGTTTTAATCGTGTTAATTCCTTGCAGAAGAAGAAGAAGGTGGTCCGAGGAAATATTCCCGAGTGACTGGCAGCACGTGATCCGAGGCTGAAATGAAGCCTGCTGAGAGACTGCCAAGTGGTCCGAATACTTAGGGCTGGAAATGTGGAGGTCACACGTCGGGGGTGATGATGCTGCTGCTGTTATATATATGAGCCTTCTTCCACAGAAGAAAAAAGATCGAAGAAAAAGCCTTGAGAGTAGAAAGCCCTTCGATCCAGAAGAATAGAAGAGAGTAGAGAAGAGAGTGAGAGTGAGAGCAGAAGAAGAAAAAAAGAGAGAGATAGTGCCAGTGAGAAGAGAAGAAGAAGAAAAAGAAGAGTGGTAGAGTGAGAGAAGCTGCAGAAGTAAAAAGAGAAAGAGAGAGAGCTCGCGAGTGAGAGAAGGAAGCAGAGAAGAAAAGGAAGAGAAAGAAGAAGAGAGAACAAGAGATGGGAAGCTTCATCTGAAGACTTGTTCCTACTGGACCGTGGATCAGATCCAGGCCAGTCAGCTCCATTAACAGCCACATTTGTGTTTTCATCTTTTACAGCTTTCTGATTGCTGTGTTATTTTCGTTTATTGTTTTTCCTTTGTTTTTCTGATTATCTTTAGTCTTCCGATTGCCCTGTTGGGGATCGGGTTCCTCCTGTTGATTCAGGAGAAGGGAGATCTGATCTCCGGGTTGCAAGTGATAGGTTGTCACTTGTGGGTTCCCTCTGGTTAGAGGAAGGGAGGCTAGCCCTCCGGTTTTGGGCTTGTGGTTGCAAGTCCAGGTGTCCCTCCGGTTGGGAGGAAGAGAGGTCTTCGACCTCTGGTTTGCTGGTGATTGGAAGTCACCGGTTGGTTCCCTCCTGGTCTGGAGGAAGAGAGACTTCGGTCTCTGGTTTCCAAGTGGCTGAAAGTCACTTGGGGTGTCCCTCCGGTTGGGAGGAAGAGGGGAGCGTGTTCCCCTGGTCAAGCTGTTTGGCAGCATTTGTTGCATACTGAGTCTGTGGTTTCTAGCATGAGCTAGTGGAATCCTCACTCCGATTGGGAGTGAGGGGTGGATGTAGGTCTGGAGGACCGAACCACCTAAAAATCTATTGAGCAGTGGTTTTGTCACACCCCGAGCGCGGAAGAAACCCGGGAGAACGCGACGAGTTTGTATCAATCATGTCAATCAGAGCAAGTAGAATTTCTACATCAAAATAGAGTGCGCAATAAGATGAGATTTGAAACATAATCAAACACTGATACCAGTGATAATAACAAGCCATAGATAAAGTCACATACTCCAAGACTTAACAATTCGAACACATTGACATAACACATCATCCAATGACAAGACTCCAAGAATGAACTAAGGACGACAAGACACGATAAATGATAGTAGCAGCATGACACTTGCAGGTTCTACGCTCGTCACTCTTGCTCCTGCCCATCCGAGTCCGAGTCATGGTCCGTATTACCTGAAAAGTTTGGGGACAAGAACTTGATGAGCGAACGCTCAGTAGGAATTATATCTCAAGAACTAGCAATTTGTTTAAGTAATTACCTTTTTCAAATGAAAATGCAAGTCTAATCATGTAAAACATATAAAACGAAACGCTATAGAATTGAACATGGTAACGAAGGAAATAACATGTATTATTGATCCAAGATAGGGAATTTCAAGTAATCAAGATTTCAAGAACGAGTACCAAGTATATCAATAAAGTCATTTATGTCATGAGATAATGGCTATTAACAAGCAAGTACTTTGCCCATTCCGGGCCACGCAAGTCATGTCAAGTCAAGCACGCGCGAGAGAGATAGATAGTGGATTGTCGTAGATTCAAGCAAGTACTTCGGTGCAATGTCACACCGTGATCAATATAACTCCCATGGGCACAAGTACTTTCGGGTGCTCCTCCCAGGACCAGATCGGGCCCTATATGCGCAGACATTGTTACATGTAAATATCTAGACAACCACTTTAGTGATAGCCATGGAATTCCAAGAACAAACTCATGTAGGATATCAAGGTAGATTCGTGGATAGGTTCCACGGAATTCCAAGGAAGAATATTAGATAGTCAATGATAAAACTAACGAGAAACATGATATGTCGATAACCTAGGTAGATTCGGTACCTTAATTAGGTAGCCGTGATAACTTGAGTGGATGACTAAACCTGTCACCAATCAAGGGATATGAATCAAGCTGAGAGATTGACCCTATCTATAAGGGACTCAATCCAAGATACCGCCTAGTGGAATATCATCATTCCAATGGCAAAGATTATTCTCTCATGGACCAAAATGGCGACATGAGAGGGTCGGTTTACCACAAGACGTGGCAATCAAAAGGTACAAGGTGTTTAAGGTACAACCAGCTCAGTCGGCCTTGAGGGAATCCAAGGCTACGAGGAGACTTACGGAGGTCCCGATGACTAACTTGCCAGTCCGAAGGAACGGAATGTCCAACGGAGGGCTCGTATGTCACCAAGAGTTGAGGTGTATGCGTGAACCAATCATGAAACAGGGACTCCATCTACGGACATGAGATGAGAGTGCCAAAAGACCCGCGGTATGGGTCAAAAACGGAAAAAAAAAATGGTGAGAACAAGTATACGTTAATCATAGAATTCATGTCCAACATATTCTATAATTAACTATAATTAAATAAACTTATGTTATTTAACGCCCGTGGGTGCCGTCATTTATTAATTAGCATCCTCTTGGGGAACGTTAATTTTCATGATTTTTAACTCAATTTATTTAGCAAGAATTTTCATTTATACCTATTTAATTGAATAAATTCAAAAACACACATTAAAAGGCACATTGATTTATTTAAAATAATTTAAGAAAATAGAATATATGATAATTAGGAGGAAAATACAAGGATTCCAAATATAATTTTTCTATAATTTTCTGTTACATATTTTAATAAATATAGATTTTCAAATATACATGTACATGATATATATATATGTATATATATATATATATATATATATATAATATTCAAAAGTGACGCCTAAAAGTAAGGTCGTCACTTTTTGTTTTAACGACTGAACATGGGTCGTTTCTTTTTCAAAAATTTATTCATTTTTTTCAACCCTCCCGTTTCTATACTAAATGATGTCGGAATCAGGCCTATAATATACCGAAATGACCGGCTCGAAAAACTCTACCTAACCATATGTTCAAAAAAAAATTTCGACGAGAGACGGCGGATCTTACGACAGGGGCACGAAACACGGTGCAAGCACTTTTAGTACCTCGGTCTCTACCCCAATAGTATGCCAGTAAATTTTCATGGCCAAAGGATACTTCTATAACCATTAACGACTATAAATGCTAAAAGCTCATAACCCACATATACATATAATTGACGACGGTTACATATCACTTCTTTTAGAATTTGTTAATTGACGCCCTCGTAACTGTCACGTTTTACATTATTAACGTCCTTAACAGTGGCGTCAATTGCATAAAACACGACATATGTAACGTCGTCAATTCCAAATGGAATTTGACGACCGTTTTGATGGGCGTCAAAATAAAATAACGCCCTAGAAAAAGGCGTTATTTACTGTAAAAATTCTAATTTCAACCTAATACAACTATAAGCATAGATATGATATACATATGAGATAAATGCATGATATAAGATGATTTCTGTCTATCATGTTGGACTTAAATCATGGTTTAAATTTGTTTGGACTACGAAACTTGGAAAAAACCCTACAATATGATCATGCTTTATGCTTGTTTGGGCTACGAGACTTGAGATAACCTACCTTTTTGAAGATTAATAGAGTACGAGATGAAGAAAACGATACTCTGTTTTGAACAGAGTATGTTGATCGCTTGTGGATGATGATGAAGATGTCTGCTCCGATTGCAGATGCAGCAAACTGTAGGAGGAAGAAGAAGCCTCGGAAAAATGCAGCAACAGATAGGAAGAAACAGGAAGAACGACGATTCCCCCTTCACGCGTCTGCAACAAGATGAAGAAGAACTCCCTTCACGTTGCAGTCAACCGGAAGAAGTGGAAGAAGTACAGCAGGATGAAGACGTTCAGCAGGAGGTCGTCGAACGAGCAGCAATACTTAGAAAAAAATCAGCCCGTTCGAGAGGGTGGGATATTTATAAGGATTCTGACGTTCTGGAGGTTTCCACGGTCGATTATGGAAGGGTTTTCGATCAAGATTGGGAAGAGTTTTAAACCTACCCTACATGATTAATACCCTTCCAAGCTAGCAGCCGCCTGCTCCCATTTGCATAGGGAGAAACCCTAACACAGGCCATGCATCGAGCACGCCTTAGTTCTCTCTTGGGGAAAGACACGTCTGAGACAAAGGCGTCTCTTCATGAAGTAGCGCCCATAACAGGGGCGTGTTTTTATTGAATAACGCCTTGTGACCGGTCGTCTTCTACATTTCTATATTCGAACGCTTTATTTCTAATTTTATTCCTAAGAATTAGCGTCCCTGGGAAAGGCGTCCCTTTTCTAATTAGCGCCCATGTGAAGGGCGTTATTTTATCCTTGGTCCATTTATTGTATATACTTTAAGTGTAAGGCCCATTTCTCGGTTTAAACGCCAAGCCTATTATTATTTTGGGTTGTTTTCTATTTTTATTTTATTTAATTCCCGACAAATAGATTTTATTTATTTAAAAATCTATCTTATTCTTTTAAAATTTTCAGGGGTGCTACACCCTCCCCCACTTAAAAGAATTTGGTCCCCAAATTCAATTGCATGAATGGAAACATGGAGGGTATAGAGTACTTACAGTTTTAGAATAATTCTGGATATCTCCTTTGCATTGATTCCTCAGTTTCCCATGTTGCTTCTTGTTCCTGGCATTTATTCCACTGCACTTTAACCATGGGAATGGTCTTGTTTCTTAAGACTCGGACCTCTCGATCAAGAATCTTCATTGGCTTTTGTTCAGAAGTGAGATCCTTTTGAATCACTAAGTTACTATGATCAATGACCTGGAAAGGGTCGTGCACATATTTCTTCAGCATGGAAATGTGGAACACATTGTGCACTTCCGACAGTTGTGGAGGCAAAGCAAGACGATAGGCTACCTCGCCAACTCTTTCGAATATTTCGAATGGACCAATGAATCTCGGTGTGAGTTTACCTTTAACTCCGAACCTTCTTATTCCTCGACCAGGTGAGACCTTGAGGTAAACATGGTCTCCAACTTGGAACTCTAATTCCCTTCTTCTATTATCTGTATAAGATTTCTGTCTAGATTGTGCCACTTTGAGTCTCTCTCGGATAAGTTCAACTTTTTCTGTTGTGTTTCTTACCATATCAGGCCCTAGTAGTTGCTTCTCGCCAACTTCATCCCAGCATATAGGAGATCGGCAACTCCTGCCGTACAAGGCTTCAAATGGAGCCATCTGTATACTAGCTTGATAGCTATTGTTGTATGCAAACTCGGCTAGAGGCAAATGATCATGCCAACCTCCGCCAAAGTCAATAATGCAAGCTCGTAGCATGTCTTCAACTATTTGGTTTGTTCTCTCGGTCTGACCATCAGTCTGGGGATGGAAAGCAGTACTGAAGTTGAGCTTCGTCCCCAAGAGTGTTGTAGACCCTTCCAGAAATGAGAAGTGAAGCGAGGGTCTCGATCAGACACGATCGATGATGGGACTCCATGCAATCTCACGATCTCCTTAATGTATAATGCGGCTAAAACATCAACCGACCATCGACTTTTAATTGGCAAGAAATGCGCCGACTTGGTTAGTCGATCGATGATTACCCAAATACCATCATGTCCGCCTCTAGATTTAGGCAATCCCATGATGAAATCCATACCAATTCCTTCCCATTTCCATTTAGGAATATCAAGGGGGTGTAACTTTCCGGCGGGTCTTTGGTGTTCCGCTTTCACTTGTTGGCACGTGAGACAGCGAGACACAAAGTCTGCTACCTCCCTCTTCATGTTCGGCCACCAGAAAGTTCTTTTTAAGTCTTTGTACATCTTAGTTGCTCCAGGATGAATGGTATACCTAGAGCGATGAGCTTCATCTAGAATCTTCCTTTTAACTCAGGACAGTCGGAACACATGTCCTTTCCTGAAACATTAGTCTTCATCATTTGCTAGCTTGAACCCGGTTCTTTGATCTAGTTTCTCCCTGATTTCAATCATTCCAGGATCTTCATCTTGTAACTTCTTGATTTCGGATAGCAAGTCCGGCTGTACACTCATGTGAGAGAGAGTAATACACCCGTCTTTCTGGTCTGTGCTTATATTTAGTCTAGAGAATTCCTCTAATAGTTTCCATTCCCGTATCATGCAGCTAGCTATAAGGGCTCTCGGCTTTCGACTTAAGGCATCAGCTACCGAATTCCCTTTACTGGGGTGATACTGAATAGTGAAATCAAAGTCTTTTAAATATTCTAGCCATCGACGTTGCCTCATATTAAGCTCCTTCTGAGAGAACAGATATTTGAGGCTCTTATGATCGGAGAATACTGTGAATTGTTCTCCGTAGAGATAGTGTCTCCAGATCTTTAGTGCGAATACTACCGCGGCCAGCTCCAAGTCATGCACCGGGTAGTTTTCTTCATGCTTCTTCAACTGCCTAGAAGAGTATGCAATAACTCTTCCCTGTTGCATTAACACACAACCGAGGCCAATACCGGAAGCATCGGTATATACCTCATACTTCTCTCCTTCAATAGGAAGGGCCAAGACTGGAGCAGTGGTCAAATGGTCCTTCAATGTTTGGAAGCTTTGTTCACATTCCTCATTCCACTCATATGGCACCTTCTTGCGGGTCAACCTGGTGAGGGGTACTACAATCCTTGAGAAGTTTTTAATAAAACGCCGGTAATAACCAGCAAGACCAAGGAAACTCCTAATTTCTGTTGCATTTGTTGGTTGTTCCCAATTCTTTACCGCTTCAACCTTTGCGGGGTCCACTGAGATTCCATCTTTTGAAATTACATGTCCTAAGAAGGACACTTCTTCCAGCCAAAACTCGCATTTGCTAAATTTGGCATATAATTGATTATCCCTCAATATCTGTAATGCTATTCTTAAATGCACTTCATGCTCCTCTTCAGACTTTGAATATATCAGGATGTCATCGATAAAAACCACAATAAATTTGTCCAGATGTGGTCTAAAGATGCTATTCATAAGCTGCATAAAAGCTGCAGGGGCATTTGTTAGTCCAAAAGGCATAACAGTAAATTCATAATGCCCGTACCTGCTTCGGAATGTAATTTTGTGAATATCCTCATCCTTGATCCTCAGTTGGTGATAACCTGATCGAAGATCAATTTTTGAAAAATACTTTGCTCCAGAAATCTGATCAAAGAGTTCATCAATCCTCGGCAGTGGATATTTATTCTTGATAGTGAGGCGGTTCAGCTGCCGATAATCAATACACAACCTCATTGACCCATCCTTCTTCTTGACGGACAACACTGGTGCTCCCCATGGGGAAGTACTTGGTCTAATAAATCCTTTCTTCAATAGCTCCATAAGCTGTTCCTTCAATTCTTTCAATTCCACGGGGGACATTCTGTAAGCTGCTTTAGAAACAGGTCCAGCACCCGGAACAAGGTCTATAGTGAATGAGACCTCTCTTTCCGGTGGCAAACCAGGCAAGTCTTCAGGGAAAACATCGGGAAACTCCCGAACCACTTGAATGTCTTCTAGTCTAGCTACCTTAGCCTCCGTGGCAGTTACAAATGCTAAGAATGCCTTGCATCCCTTGTTGATAAGTTTATGGGCTCGAAGAGTAGAGATGACTGGTGATCTCTTCCGGGGAGTAACATAAGTTAGCTCAGGGAAATCCACAAAAGTTACTTTCCCATTTCGGCAGTCTACAGTTGCCCGATGGGTGGATAGCCAATCGGCCCCTAGAATTACATCGTACTCTTTCAGATCTAAGCATATTAAATTTGCAGGTAAGTTGTGGCCTTTAACCATAATCTTACAATTAGGGTAATGGAAGGTGACATCAGACTCGTTCCCTAACGGGGTAGAAATCACTAAGTTTATCCATTCCGGTTCCATAGAGAATGAAGCAGCAAATTTCTTTGAAACAAAAGAATGTGTGGCGCCAGTATCAAACAGTACTTGAGCAGATTTAGAGCAGACAGTCAAAATACCTTCCACCAACCCACCCTCGGTTGGTTCCGTCTCTTGGAGAGCTTGTAAACGTCCCTGCTTCTTTGTCGGACGCTTCTCTTCCTTTGTCTCCGGCTCACTTTGCTTGTTCATCATCGAACAATCGGGAATACGGTGTTCTTTACTCCCACAACGAAGGCATGCTCCAAGCCTCCTCCAGCATTCCGCAGCCTGATGACCCGGCTTATCGTAATATTTACAATTCTCCTTTGGCGGTGCCGTGATGGAGAAAGGTTTGTTCTTGCCCTTCATGAATTTCTTCACCTTGGAGGGTTCTCCTCCATTATTGGTCCGCTTTTTGAAGGACGGTTTAAAAGTGTTGGGGCTTGTGACATTCTCCCTTTTATCCTTACCACGGATTTTGTCAGACAATTCCGTGACGTCTTCTAGCAACTGGGTACGACGCACCATCTCCGAGTACACTTGAATATCCAAGGGAGCGAGCTGGGTGATATACTGGGGTCGTAACCCATTCAAGAACCTTCTTGCCTTCATCTTTTCAGTGCACACTAAGTGTGGTGCATATCTAGATAATCGGGAGAACTGGGCTTCATAATCAGCTACCGAGAGAGATCGTTGCTTCAAGGCGGCAAATTCTGTGGCCTTTTTCTCCTGAACACGGTCGGAGAAATACTTGCCATTGAAGTGCTCGACAAATTCGGCCCATGTAATGTGATTTTCAGGCAAGGTGGCCTCGACGGACTCCCACCAAGCACGGGCGTCCCGTTCCAGTTGGAATGTGGCCAGAAGCACCTTATTGCCATCCGCGCATTGCATGACGCGGAAGATGCGTTCAATTTCCTTAATCCAATTCTCCGCATCCTCAGGGTTTGTTGAACCAGAGAATCTCGGAGGGTTGAGATTTCTAAAGTTTCGATGGAGGTCACTGGCTCCATGGTGTGCCCCACCCTGAGCCACCTGTTGTAAAGCCTGGGTCAAGCCCTGAACAGTTCGTTGCATCTCACGCCATTGTGCGCGTTCAGCAGCCATAGTCCTGCAAGGAGTTTACCTTAATTAGTTTTCAAGTTGGATTTGTAGTCGGATGCCCTGTAAGGACTTATACCCATGGCACTACCCATCCTCACAGTTTGGGATAGACCTATCCTTAGACTTGGGTTTCCTAGGACTTGAAATCCTAGGCTCTGATACCACAAAAACTGTCACGCCCCGAGTGCGGAAGAAACCCGGGAGAACGCGATGAGTTTGTATCAATCATGTCAATCAGAGCAAGTAGAATTTCTACATCAAAATAGAGTGCGCAATAAGATGAGATTTGAAACATAATCAAACACTGATACCAGTGATAATAACAACCCATAGATAAAGTCACATACTCCAAGACTTAACAATTCGAACACATTGACATAACACATCATCCAATGACAAGACTCCAAGAATGAACTAAGGACGACAAGACACGATAAATGATAGTAGCAGCATGACACTTGCAGGTTCTACGCTCGTCACTCTTGCTCCTGCCCATCCGAGTCCGAGTCATGGTCCGTATTACCTGAAAAGTTTGGGGACAAGAACTTGATGAGCGAACGCTCAGTAGGAATTATATCTCAAGAACTAGCAATTTGTTTAAGTAATTACCTTTTTCAAATGAAAATGCAAGTCTAATCATGTAAAACATGTAAAACGAAACACTATAGAATTGAACATGATAACGAAGGAAATAACATGTATTATTGATCCAAGATAGGGAATTTCAAGTAATCAAGATTTCAAGAACGAGTACCAAGTATATCAATAAAGTCATTTATGTCATGAGATAATGGCTATTAACAAGCAAGTACTTTGCCCATTCCGGGCCACGCAAGTCATGTCAAGTCAAGCACGCGCGAGAGAGATAGATAGCAGATTGTCGTAGATTCAAGCAAGTACTTCGGTGCAATGTCACACTGTGATCAATATAACTCCCATGGGCACAAGTACTTTCGGGTGCTCCTCCCAGGACCAGATCGGGCCCTATATGCGCAGACATTGTTACAAGTAATTATCTAGACAACCACTTTAGTGATAGCCATTGAATTCCAAGAACAAACTCATGTAGGATATCAAGGTAGATTCGTGGATAGGTTCCACGGAATTCCAAGGAAGAATATTAGATAGTTAATGATAAAACTAACGAGAAACATGATATGTCGATAACCTAGGTAGATTCGGTACCTTAATTAGGTAGCCGTGATAACTTGAATGGATGACTAAACCTGTCACCAATCAAGGGATATGTATCAAGCTGAGAGATTGACCCTATCTATAAGGGACTCAATCCAAGATACCGCTTAGTGGAATATCATCATTCCAATGGCAAAGATTATTCTCTCATGGACCAAAATGGCGACATGAGAGGGCCGGTTTACCACAAGACGTGGCAATCAAAAGGTACAAGGTGTTTAAGGTACAACCAGCTCAGTCGGCCTTGAGAGAATCCAAGGCTACGAGGAGACTTACGGAGGTCCGATGACTAACTTGCCAGTCCGAAAGAACGGAATGTCCAACGGAGGGCTCGTATGTTACCAAGAGTTGAGGTGTATGCGTGAACCAATCATGAAACAGGGACTCCATCTACGGACATGAGATGAGAGTGCCAAAAGACCCGCGGCATGGGTCAAAAATGGAAAAAAAAAACGGTGAGAACAAGTATACGTTAATCATAGAATTCATGTCCAACCTATTCTATAATTAACTATAATTAAATAAACTTATATTATTTAACGTCCGTGGGTGCCGTCATTTATTAATTAGCATCCTCTTGGGGAACGTTAATTTTCATGATTTTTAACTCAATTTATTTAGCAAGAATTTTCATTTATACCTATTTAATTGAATAAATTCAAAAACACACATTAAAAGGCACATTGATTTATTTAAAATAATTTAAGAAAATAGAATATATGATAATTAGGAGGAAAATATAAGGATTCCAAATATAATTTTTCTATAATTTTCTGTTACATATTTTAATAAATATAGATTTTCAAATATACATGTACATGATATATATATATATGTATATATATATATAATATTCAAAAGTGACGCCTAAAAGCAAGGTCGTCACTTTTTGTTTTAACGACTGAACATGGGTCGTTTCTTTTTCAAAAATTTATTCATTTTTTTTCAACCCTCCCGTTTCTATACTAAATGATGTCGGAATCAGGCCTATAATATACCGAAATGACCGACTCGAAAAACTCTACCTAACCATATGTTCAAAAAAAAATTTCGACGAGAGACGAGAGATCTTACGATAGGGGCACGAAACACGGTGCAACCACTTTCAGTACCTCGGTCTCTACCCCAATAGTATGCCAGTAAATTTTCATGGCCAAAGGATACTTCTATAACCATTAACGACTATAAATGCTAAAAGCTCATAACCCACATATACATATAATTGACGACTGTTACATATCACTTCTTTTAGAATTTGTTAATTGACGCCCTCGTAACTGTCACGTTTTACATTATTAACGTCCTTAACAGTGGCGTCAATTGCATAAAACACGACATATGTAACGTCGTCAGTTCCAAATGGAATTTGACGACCGTTTTGATGGGCGTCAAAATAAAATAACGCCCTAGAAAAAGGTGTTATTTACTGTAAAAATTCTAATTTCAACCTAATACAACTATAAGCATAGATATGATATGCATATGAGATAAATGCATGATATAAGATGATTTCTGTCTATCATGTTGGACTTAAATCATGGTTTAAATTTGTTTGGACTACGAAACTTGGAAAAAAACCTACAATATGATCATGCTTTATGCTTGTTTGGGCTACGAGACTTGAGATAACCTACCTTTTTGAAGATTAATAGAGTACGAGATGAAGAAAACGATACTCTGTTTTGAACAGAGTATGTTGATCGCTTGTGGATGATGATGAAGATGTCTGCTCCGATTGCAGATGCAGCAAACTGTAGGAGGAAGAAGAAGCCTTGGAAAAATGCAGCAACAGACAGGAAGAAACAGGAAGAACGACGATTCCCCCTTCACGCGTCTGCAACAAGATGAAGAAGAACTCCCTTCACGTTGCAGTCAACCGGAAGAAGTGGAAGAAGTACAGCAGGATGAAGACGTTCAGCAGGAGGTCGTCGAACGAGCAGCAATACTTAAAAAAATCAGCCCGTTCGAGAGGGTGGGATATTTATAAGGATTCTGACGTTCTGGAGGTTTCCACGGTCGATTATGGAAGGGTTTTCGATCAAGATTGGGAAGAGTTTTAAACCTACCCTATATGATTAATACCCTTCCAAGCTAGCAGCCGCCTGGTCCCATTTGCATAGGGAGAAACCCTAACACAGGCCATGCATCGAGCACGCCTTAGTTCTCTCTTGGGGAAAGACACGTCTGAGACAAAGGCGTCTCTTCATGAAGTAGCGCCCATAACAGGGGCGTGTTTTTATTGAATAACGCCTTGTGACCGGTCGTCTTCTACATTTCTATATTCGAACGCCTTATTTCTAATTTTATTCCTAAGAATTAGCGTCCCTGGGAAAGGCGTCCCTTTTCTAATTAGCGCCCATGTGAAGGGCGTCATTTTATCCTTGGTCCATTTATTGTATATACTTTAAGTGTAAGGCCCATTTCTCGGTTTAAACGCCAAGCCTATTATTATTTTAGGTTGTTTTCTATTTTTATTTTATTTAATTCCCGACAAATAGATTTTATTTATTTAAAAATCTATCTTATTCTTTTAAAATTTTCAGGGGTGCTACAGGTTTGATTGCTTGAGTTGCTTCCGCTAGATGCTTGAATAGGCACGCTCCATCTGCTTGTTATTTTGTTTAATCGAATTTGCTTAATTCCGGAACTTTCCTAGCATCTGAGTTTTTGAATTGGGCATTATTCGTAGTAGGATACATTCACCCCCCTCTGTATCCAGGCATAGCACCCTAACAGTTGGTATCTGAGCGGTCTCTGACTTAACAGATCTAACAATCTGCAGAGGATCCTGCTAGATTTTTGGTGCATTTTCAGAGTGGGTGTATTGTGCTCGTTGTTTTGTTTCGCCGGTTTAGTGCTTTACCTTGCCCATCTGGTTTTGCTGCATTCCCTGTCATTTGCTTTAGTGAGTTAAATCTGTTTGCCATCTGTCCAAATGGATCATCCACCAATTTATGATGGTTCTAACTTTGAAAGTTGGCTAGGAGGCCTAGCTGTGTATGTAGATTCCATTGATCCCAAACTATGGAGTTTGCTATCCAAAGGCCCACATCGATTACCCAAAGATCAGACCAAGTGGTCTAGTGAGGACACCTTTAAGAACCGTGATAATGTCATAATCCTTAATATCTTGAGAGCTGCTGTTAATACTGATGTATATTCCCTTGCTCTCAGGTGCAATTCTGGAAAAGAGATATATGACAAAGTTATCTCTGCGCATAACCAACAGAGTGATAGTTGTTTGATGGCCAACCGGGATAACGAAGATTCCTTATCCAAGGTAAATTCTGAATCTGAATCAGAAGAGATTTCAATTGATGAATTATGGGATATGTATGAGGAACGTTCTGAGAAATGTAAATATTTAAAATCTGAAAATAGAAAGCTAAAAAAGAAATGTGATCAGATTAATTCGAATGCTCATTGTGAAAAATGTCATGATCTGAGAAAATCTCATGAAATATGCTTAGCTAATCT
The DNA here is from genome assembly GCA_022559845.1 of Amorphophallus konjac. Lineage (NCBI taxonomy): Eukaryota > Viridiplantae > Streptophyta > Magnoliopsida > Alismatales > Araceae > Amorphophallus > Amorphophallus konjac. Next base: position 161,560,485 of record CM040121.1, read on the forward strand.
GAATGTGAGTAAGGAACAAATTTCTGTTTTGGAAAATAAAAATTAGGAACTCACAGACAAGATTTCTGAACTTGAAGATAAGCTGAATTCATTAGGAAATGATCAAATCTTAACTAATGAATTAGTTCAGAATGAACAAACTAGAAAGGAGAATGAAGAACTGAAGCTGCTTAATTTTGCTATGTCTGAGAGACTCTTAATGCTTGAAAGAGGGAAAAGTTCAATTGAAAATGAACGTGAGAGAGTGACTGCATTAATAGAAGAGATTGATAGCTACAAAGCCATTAATGTCTTACTAAATGAAAAGATCACAGATTCTGAAATTTTTATTTCCTCTCTCAAAAATGAAATCACTGAATTGAACAATTCTCTGTCTGCGTCATTTAAAAATAAAGAAAATCCAAAGGATATTTCTAAGAAGAAAGTCTCTGATGGAGGCAGTAAACAGGAAGAGAGAAAAAGAATGTATACAACCTTTGTGCGTAGCTCTGAGTTAGCTAGCACTTCAGCTTCTCCTTCATGTCTGCCTGAGAATCAGATAGAAAAACAAAAGAAAACAAAACAGAATAAAAATGTGCATGCTAAAATTTCTCGGGCCAAACTGTCTCATGTTAAAAGAAAGAGCGTGAAATGTTTCTACTATGGTAAATCTGGCCATGAGATGGCTGATTGTGTTGTGATGAAGAAGGATGAATTGAAGTATGATAGAATTCATGCTAGGAAGCCTACGGTAAAGAAACCTTCTTCTGCTCAAACCAAAAGGTCTCAATATTTTTACTGTCATAAAATAGGTCATCTCATGCATGGTTGTAGACAAATGAAATTAGATGATCCATCTGCTGTTAAAATGCATGATAAACTGCTCCATGTCAAAAATCATGCATCTCATGAAAAGAACACTCAATGTTCTCATTGTGGCAAATTGGGCCACATGGTTGAAAATTGCTGGCATGCTCAGGGAAATATATTGAATTCTAAATTTGTAAAATTCCCTGCTTTCTATGATTTTGTTAGAAATAATTCAATTGATAAAAAGAAAAACTCTGCATGCTTCAACTGTGGAAAGCTAGGCCACAGAGCTGGTAACTGTTGGCTGGCTGGTTATGAAAAGAAAAATTTTCATGTCAATAACAGAATTAATCATGTTCACTCACACGATGTTCACACCAATGCTGATGTATACAAGGAGAACATGAAATCTGTTATTTCTTGTTATCATTGTGGGCAGGTAGGGCATTCCATGTATAATTGTCATATCATGAGTTGTGATGATAAACATGCGAGAAATCTGTTGAGAAAACCTGCCAGGAGTGTCATTGTTAATTCAGGACCCAAGACTTCTTGGGTGCCTATTTGTGCTAGATAGTTTGCTAACCTGTAGGTGTGCCTTGGAAGCTGAGGAATAAAAGGGGAAATAAACCAAGGCACTCAAAGAAAAACCCCTTCTGAAATTTTCAGGTAATCTCTCTGCATTTCCTATTTTGAAACTCATTGCATATCTGATTTGATGTATTCGTGCATATCTGCCATTTGTAGTGTTTGGTAATTGTGAAATGCATAAATTCTGTAAACAAATTGCATTCTGAATAATCTGAACTGCTTATGTATGTGGCTTGAAATTTGTCTATTGCATAGTTCATTGAAAATCTGTCCATTGCATCCTGAAAAATCTGATAAGCTGAAATTGATCCATGCATGCTGCTCATGTTGAAAAATCTTATAGGACAGTCTGATTGTGCATAAGTCACAATATAATTTGGTTTCATATGCTCAATTTTCAGTGCAAACATTGTATATTTTCAGGGGGAGTTAATTACATGTCCTTGCATAGCATTCAGTGTTGAGTCCTTGCATGCACGTAGTTAATTACATTGCACTTTACTGCATTGAAAATACCAAAAAGGGTAATTGAATGCATAGTGTCAGGAGGAGTCAATACATTGCATGAAGGTAGTCATGTGCATATATTTATGTCAGAGTTCATTGCATGTTAACTTTGAACATCCTGGAACTTGCCTGACCTCCTGACATCTTGCCTTGTGTGCATATCCCTTTCATTGATTCTATTTGACCAAATCATGATCATAATTTGAAAACACTGAGCTTCAAAATTGGTATACAATTGGTATCATTTGATATCAGAATTATTTCAGTCCTTCATGAAGATTTCAATGGGCTATCTCGATCATAAATCTGAAACATCTTGAACTAGAAATCTTCTATTATACGTTTTTATGAATATCTGAAATAACTCAGGTGGTTTAAGTTTAATGTACTCAAGGTTTGACTTTAAAATCTCTTAAAAATATCTGAAGCATGTTTAATAAACATTAACCATTTGTTTCATGCTGTGTCTTAAAATCTTCTGAAATCTGCACTTTTGAATACATGACTTCAACTGATTAAGTACATGAAACTATTATTGATTTGAAGCAAATGAATTTTTCTGAAATGTCTAAAGGGTAATATCTGTCAGAGCAATGACATTGGTCACTGAGAAACACATGTCCGAAGGACTGTGTCATGAGGTGCCTTAATTAACTCTGATTAAGAATTCATTGAAATTCAGGCAGAGCAATGGCATGCACACTGAGAAATACAACTCACTCATCAAGAAATGATTTGGAGTGTGTCATGATGTGTAAATGCTATCTCTGTTCATATATAGCATGACAGTTAGTCACACTAAGTGCTTAGGGATATTGGCCTCTGATCAAGGTATATCCTCTAGTTACAAGGTGTGAACTGAACTAGAGTGCTCGTAAAATTTGTAGCATGGAAAATTGTTGAACAAATTGAAATATCTGAATATTGATGCTAAAATTAAATTGCTACAACCCTAGACAAAATCATATGACTTCATAATTGCTTGAATTCAATACTGGTGCATGTAATTCTGAAAGAAGTCAATAGACTTGATTGTGTAAGAGAAAGGGAGATTAATCAAGATAAATATGAGGGCTTGGTTCATCTTTATTGAAACATGGTTTTAGATATCAATACAGAATTTTATTGATAAACTCTGCATACATCATGTTTAAACCATGCTGTTCAAAAGGCTCATTCATAAGTCCCTATAATGGAAGACCTTGAAAAAAAAATTACGTTTTGGATTTATGAGATTGATATCTCCTTGAAAATTTTTCTGCTCACTTTCCTTAGATCATTGACCTGAACTTCTCCTTGTCTGCCCCTGTGGTCTCCTTCTCATCTATCTCATAAGATTCCACTTATTGAGGGAGAGCTTCCATGTCATGCATCACTTGCATATCAAGTGGCATCTATTCAGGGGGAGCATTCCTTGTCATACTGAATCATGTTCATATCATTTGTGACCTTGCATTCAAATCCCTCATGATCAGATTTATGCATGATCAACAAAAACTGTATAGTCAACTCCTTTCTTATCAGTTGACTGATTCCATCTGCATTTTTCTGACCATACAAATGTGAGGTGCCACTCCCATTATTACCTTGTTCACTTGCAGCCTTCTGAACCTCAGAATCTTTATGATGGTGGATTTCAGATTGATTCCTGAGATGTATTTCTCTCTACACTGTTGGAATCTTCCATCTTGTTCTGTAATAAGTTCTGATTCTGTGGTATCTTCACCAGAATTCAGATTCTCTGTAATGGATGATTTCAGATTGATTTATTGGATAACTAGAGTCCATTCCTGTGCCTCAGGGGGAGTTATGGTTTATTTTCATCTAAGGGGAGAGTAGTCAATCATGCATGTTGATAGGGGGAGAACTGTTTCATGGTCATGAGGGAGATCTTCATTTTAAAGAACCTTGACTCATTCTCTGCATTGTTGTGCTGCATTTGACTATCAAACCATTTCCCTTCTTTTTGATTATGTCAAAGGGGGAGAATAGTTTGATGAGTCAGTGTGACTCACTCATTATGTTGCCATCATCAAAAAGGGGGAGATTGTTGTGCCCCTTGTGCTTTGTTGATGATGTGATGTTTTAATGATAGCAACATGAATGAGTCACCACATTGTCTTGAATATGTCTGACCTTTTCTGTGGGAGATTGCATAAGTGTGTCATGTCTGAATTGTGAAGAACGCATGTGTATGCTTGAGTCATGCTGTGATATATTGGCTTGTGCTTGATTTCTGTTCTTGATTTCTGCTCTGTGCATTGCTTCTCTGCTGATATGTTCATACATTGTCTTAGGCTAAGTCTATACAGACTTTAGCGTCTCATTTAGCATCTAAGGTAAAGTCTACACATTGGCTATGTGTGTACATCGCTTACATTTCTTGAGATCAAGTCCATACGTTACACTGTTTCTTCAAGTCCATACAGTGGCAAAGTCTGGACATTGTGCTTTGAAGATCATTCCGTCCATACATCGTGAAAGTCTATACACTCCTCTTGGCCTTAGCATCTGTTTTGAAGTCCATACATTGGTCTTCAGTTCAAGTCTGTACAGCGTTACGTTCTCTTTGGAAAGTCTGTACAGCGTCAAGTCTGCACATTGGGCTTTCACGTGAAGTCTACACATCGGTCTCTACTTGAAGTCTATACATTGGCTAAGGGTCTTCAAGTCCATACACAGTCGTCTGATGCATATTGATTAACAGGAAATCTGCTATGAGGTAGTACATTGTATGTCCGTACTGTTTCTGTCATACTTCATGCTGTTTGTGTTTTCAACACGCCGTGTCGTCCCTTCGTACCTCGTGTTGTTTTAAGTGTCTGTTGTTGATTGTCTTCGTGCTGTTTACTGAAGCAGCTCGAATTGTTCTAATATACTTCGAGTCATTTTTCCTGTGAACCTCGTGTCATTTTCTTCAGTATCTAGTTGCTCATCTCGTGTCATCCTCTTTATGTTTGCTCTTGTAATTTCGTGTCACTTACTATGGTTACTCGAATCGTCTTCCTGCCTTCACTGTTTAATCGCGTGTCGTTGTAGCCGTTCATGTCTTCTATCTTCGTGTTGATTTTACTTCGTGCACTCTTCTCTAAGTTCAAGCCCGTGTTTGTGCTGTCTCCATGTCATCCTTAGTTCGAGTCAGTTCTTTGTTATTTCCATCTTCGTGTTGTTCTTCCTAGACCTCGTGTCTTTCTTGTGTTGAAACCACACTTCGTGTTGGTTTCTGTTTTTCATCTTCGTGTTGTGGTCACCTCGTGTCGTTCTCTTTGCTATTTGTTATGTCGAGTTACTTTTTACTTCGTGTCGTTTTCTCTGTAGTGTTAAGCGTTATTAGTATGTATCTCGTGTCGGTCTCTTCGTAGTGTGTGTTTTGTTACAGTGACACTTCGTGTCGTTCTCGTTTTACCTCGTGCTGTTTTCATCTGACCTCGTGTCATGCTCTCCTTGTCTCGTACTGTAGTAATCTTGTGTTCTCGTGTCATTTACTGTAGCTACTCGAGTCATATTCCTGCTTTCTTTGTTTTATCACGTGTCGTTTCACCTCATGTCGTTCTCTCTGCTGTTTATTATGTCGTGTTATTTCTTTGGATTCGTGTCTTCGTGTTATTCTTGTGTTTATGACCTCGTGTCGTTCTCTGTGTAGTACTTGATTTGTCACCTTTGAACCTCGTGTCGTTCTATATGTAGTGTTTGTTTTGTCACCACTGTATCTCGTGTCGTCCTCAGTGCAGTGCACCTCTTGTTGTTTCTATACACCTCGTGCAGTTTTAGGTTCTGGTGCCCTGAGTTTTAATCGTGTTAATTCCTTGCAGGAGAAGAAGAAGGTGGTCCGAGGAAATATTCCCGAGTGACTGGCAGCACGTGATCCGAGGCTGAAATGAAGCCTGCTGAGAGACTGCCACGTGGTCCGAATACTTAGGGCTGGAAATGTGGAGGTCACACGTCGGGGGTGATGATGATGCTGCTGCTATATATATGAGCCTTCTTCCACAGAAGAAAAAAGATCGAAGAAAAAGCCTTGAGAGTAGAAAGCCCTTCGATCCAGAAGAAAAGAAGAGAGTAGAGAAGAGAGTGAGAGCAGAAGAAGAAAAAAAGAGAGAGATAGTGCCAGTGAGAAGAGAAGAAGAAGAAAAAGAAGAGTGGTAGAGTGAGAGAAGCTGCAGAAGTAAAAAGAGAAAGAGAGAGAGCTCGCGAGTGAGAGAAGGAAGCAGAGAAGAAAAGGAAGAGAAAGAAGAAGAGAGAACGAGAGATGGGAAGCTTCATCTGAAGACTTGTTCCTACTGGACCGTGGATCAGATCCAGGCCAGTTAGCTCCATTGAGAGCCACATTTGTGTTTTCATCTTTTACAGCTTTCTGATTGCTGTGTTATTTTCGTTTATTGTTTTTCCTTTATTTTTCTGATTATCTTTAGTCTTCCGATTGCCCTGTTGGGGATCGGGTTCCTCCTGTTGATTCAGGAGAAGGGAGATCTGATCTCTGGGTTACAAGTGATAGGTTGTCACTTGTGGGTTCCCTCTGGTTAGAGGAAGGGAGGCTAGCCCTCCGGTTCTGGGCTTGTGGTTGCAAGTCCAGGTGTCCCTCCGGTTGGGAGAAAGAGAGGTCTTCGAGCTCTGGTTTGCTGGTGACTGGAAGTCACCGGTTGGTTCCCTCCTGGTCTGGAGGAAGAGAGACTTCGGTCTCTGGTTTCCAAGTGGCTGAAAGTCACTTGGGGTGTCCCTCCGGTTGGGAGGAAGAGGGGAGCGTGTTTCCCTGGTCAAGCTGTTTGGCAGCATTTGTTGCAGACTGAGTCTGCGGTTTCTAGCGTGAGCTAGTGGAATCCTCACTCCGGTTGGGAGTGAGGGGTGGATGTAGGTCTGGAGGACCGAACCACCTAAAAATCTATTGAGCAGTGGGTTGATTGCTTGAGTTGCTTCCACTAGATGCTTGAATAGGCACGCTCCATCTGCTTGTTATTTTGTTTAATCGAATTTGCTTAATTCCGAAACTTGCCTAGCATCTGAGTTTTTGAATTGGGCATTATTCGTAGTAGGATACATTCACCCCCCTCAGTATCCAGGCATAGCACCCTAACAGTAGCGACTGAACTCGGCTTCTGGTTGTGTGCACCAAGAACTGCACAGGAAGACAATTAATTATAGGAAAATTGGTTGTCGATGTCGGATGGAGGCGCCGTTTGTGGGAGCTCGTCGGCGATGTCCAAAGGAAGACGTAGTCAAAAGAGATCGCACAGATCTGAATGGGATGAGGCGGGCCAAACTCTGGAAGTCGGCTCTGGTTCTCATTCGGTTCTGCACAGACCTGCTCGCGCGATCCCACGAGAATCGTCGCCATGATCAGCACAGATCTTGGATCGAGATGAGATTGGTGGAAGCGCGAAGAGGATTCAAAATCCTACAATGACTTTGAAAGGCAGCTCCTGATGGCTTGAGAGGAGATCTGGGGAAATTTGTAATCAGTAAACTCCAGATCTGGACAGCAGGCTTGGGCAGATTTACGCACAGTCACGAGAAGAATTGCTACCGGCGATCCAGAACTCCGATTGATGTGAAACCACCTCTGAAATCTTCCTGACTTGATGAAGTATCATTGGTAATTTTCTTGGAGCCAGATGATAAGAGGATGGGGGGAATAGGGGGACGAGTCACACGCCCAAGATCAATCCCGTCATAGGATTGGGCAGGCATCACACCCATGGGGGGGGGAAAGAGAATCACTCTCTTAACTCAAAATCCTTTCAAAAAAACTTCATTAACCTTTGCACTAACATTATACAAGTGTTTAAATAGGGGTTTAGCAAGGGGAGGGGGCTGGGAGGTTCGATGGAACCAAGGGGAATGGAGGGGGTGCGCCCCTTTGACAATGAGAGGGAGAGAGGGGGAGACAAGGGGACATGGACTCACCTACTTTCACCTACCTTTGAATTTCAAAGAGAAGGGGGGTAGGTGGCAGCCATTCTTTTGGACCAGCAGCCTTCTCCATGTTCCCTTGTGGTAAATGAGGGAGGGAAGAAAAGAAAATAAAAAAAAACTAGCCTAATACATCCAAAGAAGGGGGCGCCCCCTTCATGGGCCAAGATTGGGCCAAGTTTGGTCCAAAGCCACCCTTAAGCCCATTCAATCAAGCATGGCTTATGGTCTTGCCAATCTAGATGGCCCATGAAAGAAGGAGACCCAATTGGGCCTTAAGTGGCTTATGGATCCAACATGAAGCCTAATGGCCACTCCTCTTTAATGGATTCTAAAGGGCTTTAAACCAAATGGCCTTTTAAGAGCCTTACAATCAGCCCAAAATAAAAACCCAAATGAAAAGACATATTACGAGCCCAAATTTCATGCAAACAAAGGTTAAAAGTATCCAAACTCAAGCCAAATTGCCTCCATTTCAAAAGAAAGCCGATGTAGTCCGATTGGTGCTCCGCGTATGGTACCGTCGGTTCGCCGATTCGTGCTACTCGCTCGCTCTGGTGTCCGCTCCACTCCAACCTAAGTAGAACCCAACACACCTCCGACCAACGGAAAAATCTCCACGCTCGACTTGACCTCGAACCTCGTGCATGCTGGGAACAACACCTTCCAACACCGAGAAAATCATCACTTCCATCAGGTCAGCGCCTCCGACACACTCGGCGAGTGTCACGTCGTACCACAATCACAACATCTCTCGATGCACCACCATTACAATTCCTCGAACTGCAACACGCCATGCCAAGAGCCGCAACACGAGCCATAATCGACAATCGCGAACGCTCATCCTCGAGTTCGGCCCGAACTCGCCACGGAACCTTCACATCTCAAACCAAGTCCAGGGCGAACACAACCCATTCGCACGCAGAAGTGCAAGAGCAAGAACTTATTGGGATAACCCTGCCCAATCCTGCCTCGAATTTCGTAAAATTAACCAGGACCGACACGTCATTTCTGATGCCACAGAGCATGACAAGAACATCGGCTCGACAATCAGCAACACAACAGAAGATCCCCCGCTCACCCAAGGATAATTCCCGACCAGAGCACCCGCTCTGCCACCTCAAACCACAATCTCGACACCTCAGGGGCTGGTGAAAACCTCAAATTGGGGTGGCCAAAATGACAACAACTCCCTCGGAGCATACTCTCAGCCACTTAACCACGAACAATCCTCGCCAGCCACCAGACCTTGTTGCAGATTCCTCGAACGCAACACTACAGTAACACATCTGTCGGCAACCTCTACCCAACGTTGTAGAAAAACCAGGGCCACCACCCATCGGGAAGAAATCTCTCTATCACGTCCCTTGGGCCCCACACCGGTAAAAAAGCCGCGAACAACAACCACCTTCACAGCGCCGCGCAGCGCACTCAAGCTCTCAAGCGAAAAACAAACACAAAACCCTAAGTTAGCTGCCAAGTGTATTGGACCTTATGGACTCTGATCACTGCCATATCTCGAATTCTTATGTACGTCCACAACCACTGCTCTGATACAAACTGTAACGACCTAAGATCCGAATACCAGGAAGAACCCGATACCATTCGAATCCTAGCATGCCGCCCACAAGCTGGAGGGCTCGGAAGGGCTGAATGGAGTGTGGAGGTACAAAGAAATAGGAAATAAAGTAGGATAATTCAATATTTAACAAAGCTAAATAAAAAACTGCAACAGAGTCCAGTCCAACAGAAAGTACAATCTAAGGCATAAGAATGTACCCAACACCGAGTGAACACTCGGCCCCACAAACTGACAACTAAGAACCTCCGCACAGCCCCCTTGAACCTCGAGGAAGAACCGCCTCACCTAAAAAGTAGGGGTGAGCCTCCTGTCACTGGCTAAGTAGGGGTCCTACGGAACCCCAACCGAGAACAACGGCGGTAGCGGAAAGGAAAGCATCAACAACTACAGCAGGAACAGCGAACTGGTGGCTGGTCAAAACTTGGCACTACAGCTACTCCTACTGTACCGGAAAAACACGCCCCGATCTCGCAGTCGGGGGACTACCAAACTAACGGGAGAACCTCTAGCTACGTCGCCAGAAGAAATAATCACGACCTCGCAGCCGTGGACCTAACACCATCTAGGGAAAACTCTCGGTGACGCTCACCGGAAACCCTAGACCTCTACCTCGGGAACACTCCTGGAAACTGTTGGGGGAACCACGTCTCACAGACGGGAAATAAAACTCAAAAATAGGAGAGTCACGACTCACGTGACGGGAGTACCTGCCCACCAGAAGCAAGGCCGGATGCGTCCAATGACGACTTAGTCCACAGCCTCAGGTGTCTCGTTGCGACGCCCTAGGCAGAGACAAAGACACCGTACAGTAACCAGAAATACAGAATAAGAACTAGCTGGGGTCGCACTCGTCAGCGCGGGTCCAACTGCCCCCAACCACGTGTGCACACACTAACCACGCTTCTTAGGTCAGGCCCTCTGACAGGTTTTCTCCTCAACCGGACTCTGGCTACAAGACGTGGGGCCCTACGGTAACCAGCCTAAAAATCGTCTCTCTCGGGATAGCCTCGCCACCACTCCCTGGTGGGACCACACGCGTGTCGGAAGGCTACGACTAGTGGGGAGTCACTGATGTGACCACTCTACGAGGAGAAACTCCAAGAAACACACACTCACCCTGTGCGAAAGTCGTGAAGAACCAAGTGACGCCAAGTCACTAGACTCTGGACAGTCCTCTAGACTCACTAAATCTGACGGTCCTTGAGTCACAAGACTCGGGGTCAAGATCGTTGCACCGAATGGCGCTACGCCATCAATCTGCCCTAACCCTAGGGTCAGAAACCTCGGCACGATGACTCGCACGATGACTCATGAGGCAATTCACAACTATTGAGACTATTCCCTTGAAAATGGAACTAAGAAACCCTCCATCCCTCGGCTGGGTAATTGGACTTACAGCCCATAGGTGCCACACATGACCCACGTAGAAGACACAGAAGAATGATTCCCAAGGTAACTCACAAGCCGCCAAGTCGATTCCCCATCCTAGAGAAAAGTGAAAAACCTCCAACCTTAGGCTGGGTGACTGGACTCATAGTCCACGGCCTTACGCACGGCCCACTCGAAAACCACCTTCCGGAGAAACCCACGACGTGCAGGGAAAACCCCTCCGCACTCGCACCAATACACGGTGACTCGATCAAGTGTAACACAAAGCCCAGAACACATACACAGGGTTGGCTGGACCATCTAAATCTATGGGCATGCTAATCGAGGTAACACGGTACCTTTAGACACCCCAAAAATACGGTCACGGAACCCATGGGATGTACGGGACACTTATGAGGCCGATGGTCGACCACTGGGTCGACCGGAGACCAACATGTCGCGACCAGAATGCGACTAGCACGGAAAATAGGGTGGCGGTCCTCCCAGGACCGTCACGCCTAAAGGCGATCCACCTTGGGCCGCAATCCAACAGTTAAGCGATCCACATTGGGCCGCAAGGCAAAGCTAAGCGGTCCACTCTGGGCCGCAAGGCACCTAAGGCGGTCACGGAAAGACCGCTACTATCTGGAAAGCACGGATGAGAGACGGTCACCTCCCAGATCGTCACCAATAGAAACGGCCAGCACCTGGGCCGCTAACCCCCAAGTGGCGGCCCTGGCCTGTCCGCAACCCTCTACGGCGGTCAGCTTCAAGGCCGTTTGTAGCAACCCTAATAAATTTAAAAAAATAAAATAAGTCAAAATAGAATAAAAGACTAAGTAAAGAAAAGATAAAAATCTGAAATGGAAAAGAATTAAACTCTAATGAAAATAACGCCTCAGGAAAAGGCGCGACTTTACAAATAAGCGACCTTCAACCAGGCGCGAATTAAAGAAAGGACGCCCAAATAATAAGGCGTCAAATTTCAAACGACCAAAATAAATAAAAAGGGCAAGAAAGCGTAACGCCCTTTGAGTGGACGCGTTTCAACAAGTAACGACACTTGACAAGGCGTCAATTTAAATTCGACGCCCTGACCTAGGTCGTTAATTCAATTCGTCTCCCGTTCGACCCAGGAACTTATCCAGGGTAAGTTGATAACTATGAGAAAGAGTTCGAATGTAGTAATAACTCTAATATGGAAGTGTTACTTTCAATGCAACTCTAACTCCATTAGGATTCTAGAAATTCTATAAAAACCCTTAACTATCAAACCCTAAAGCTATTTGGTCGATCTGCTGCTGCTACGGTACGTAAAGAACAGCAGTTCTTCTTATCTCTTTTTATCATTACTTTCGGTTGCATGAAGAATTAATGATTCTTCATCTCTTCTTACAGGTTAAGAAGATTAACGTTGTGAAGAACAAAAGGGTAAGTTCTTCTTTCCTCTACCTTCAGTCAAGTATTATGAAGAAAATACTGATGTTTCGTATATATATATTCCTCTGTAGGAAAAGCTCTCTACCTGAAGAAATGAAGTGTTCTTCATCTACGTTCTTTTCATCAAAGCCATCGATTCAGTAGCAGTTCCATCTAGTTTAGGAGTCTCTGTTCTTCTTATCAAATCTCTTCACTTTTCTCCATCCAGATTATTGCCCAAGGTAGGTTTTCTCAAGACACTGTAGCGCAAACAAAGTAATTCAAAATATATACTAGCATGGCATGCATGTACATGGTTTAATATAGTATTAAAGCATTTTCTGTAATATCTTGAAAGAAACGCCCATGACAAGGGTGCTAATTTAAAGAAACGACCTGCCCAAGGTCGTCAATTACAGATTTGACGCCCTTCCCTGTAGGCGTTAATTTCATGCAATTTTCTGTAAATAATAAATACCCACGTTTAAAAAAAAATATCTATGAAATCCTGAAACTAATGTAATGCATGAACTTACCTGTGAAGTCCTGCTATTTTTTTCTTGTCATGATTATATACCCTGTCTCCTGAAAGTTTATTATCCTGAAATTCATAAAAATTCCTGGAAACTGTGAATTCACGACCTGAACCAGGTCGCTTCTTATTGAACCCACGCCGCATACTAGGGCGTGAATTTAATTATAACGCCCCTTCCTAGGGCGCGTTTTTGATAAACTCCTAAAATTATATATCCTGTGAAAATATTGTAAATAAAAGGACGCCTGACAGAGTAGGCATCAAATTTAAATAAAACGACCCTGCACAGGGCGTGTTTTTGATGAAATAATGAATTATTGAAATTCCTGCAAAATAGTAAAAATAGATGAACGCCCTTATCTAAGGCGTTAATTACTTGAGTAGTGACTTTACTTAAGTCGTTATTTTCCTGTAAAAATGTTTTTACCGGTTTCTGATAAACGATGGTTTCAGTATATCTATATATATGTATATCGGCACTATATCTCCACTCCGTGAGTATAGTCCCACGTTTTCATGATGTTCTATCGATCACCCTCAATTCTCATTGACATACAAGCTCTCCATTGGACATTCCGTTCCTTTGGACTAGCGAGTTAGTCATAGAGACCTCCGTAAGACTCCTCGAGCCTTGGATTCCCTCAAGGCCGACTGAGCTGGTTGTACCCTAAAAACCCATTACACTATTGAATACCATGTCACTCTAAAGAAACATGGTATACCGGCCCTTATGATAAGCAAAGAGTATATCATGAGAATTCTTAATGGGATGATGATATCATGCCATTTGTTGATGTTCTTGTGGACCTCAATTCTATAATAAGAATGAGGGTATCTTGCCTTTGATATACTGTTCATGTGGACCTCAATTCTATAAAAAAGAATGTCCATACTTGTTTGTCATGGTACCTGAGTTAAGGGAACCTAATTCCACCTAGTTTCATCGTTCATCGTGATTGTACCGTTGTTATCGCCTATCTATGTCCAATGTCGTATTTTGGACTCCATTCTATCAAAGTTATCCTACGTGTCTACAAGCTTGATTATTGAAATTCCTCATTGGCTATATATACAAGAGTGGATGTCAAAATACATGATAAATGCCTGCGCATATAGGGCCCGATCTGGTCCTGGGAGGAGCACCCGAAAGTACTTGTGCCCATGGGAGTTGAATGATAAGGTATCTGGCATTATACCGAGTGCATGACTAGCTTGATTGGACATTCTACACAAATCTTGTACTTGACTCGTACTTGACTTGACATGACTTGCGTGACCCGAAAAAAAAAGGGTAATTACTTGTTTTCTTGATACATGATAGTCAAAGTTCTTGACATGACTTGCTAAAAAGTACTTGCTTGAATATCTGTTATCTTTTCTTGAAAGCTCATGACTAGTTCATCTTGCTGTCTTATTGATAAATTCTCTCTCTATCTTGTCGTTTTATGCGAGCATGCATAGCTATAGTACATTCATGAAAAATGTAATTACTTAAACCCCTTGCTAAGCGCTTGAGATATAATTTCCTACTGAGCGTTCGCTCACTCCGTGTGTTCCCTACTTTTCAGGTAAGTCCGACGAAGAAGGTCAAACTGATGGGGAAAGTCAAGAGTAAAAGAGATAGAACTTCTCCAAGTCTCATCTAGTCTTTTTCCTATTTTCTTGAGTCAACTATGTACTTTTCCTTTTTAATTGAATAGAGTATTGGATTTGTAATAGTCTATCCATTATGAAATAAAGGATTGGGTTATCTTTCTATTTTGCGCATCTCTGTTTTGGTGTCGAATACACTACTACTCTGATTGACATGATTGATATAAACTCGTCGCGCATATCCGAGTATCTTCCGCGCTCGAGGCGTGACAGTTTTTGTGGTATTAGAGCCTAGGGTATTCAATTCCTAGGAAAACCCAAGTCCAAGGATATGTTCAAACCTTTTACCAGTGAGATTGGGTAGAACCAAGGGTTAAAGTTAACATAGAATGCTAGTCTTTAAGATACAAATCACGTATTAATCTAGTTATTATAATTGTAGGATAATGGCTGCCGAACGTGCTCAATGGCGCAACATGCAGCGTACACTGTAAGGCATGACTCAAGTGCTGGAACAAGTAACACAAGGAGGTGGACAACGAGCAGGAAGTCTCCACCAGACTTTCAAGAACATGAACCCGCCCAAGTTCACGGGTTCTACTGATCCAGATGACGCTGAACACTGGATTAGGGAAACAGAACGAATATTCCGTGTTATGTAATGCACGGATCAAGATAAGGTCTTATTAGCTACTTTTCAGTTAGAAAGGGATGCTAGATGCTGGTGGGAATCAATAGAGGCTACTATAAATCAAGATCAGGTTTCGTGGGAGGAATTCGTTGAACACTTCAACGTAAAATATTTCTCGGACCGAGTTCAGAAAAAGAAGGCTGCAGAATTTGCTGCATTAAAGCAACGATCTTTGTTAGTGGCCGAGTATGAGGCCCAATTCTCTAGATTGTCTCGGTATGCTAAGCATCTAGTTAGCACCGAGAAAATGAAAGCTAGGAGATTTCTTAATGGGCTCAGGTCCCAAGCTATTACTCAACTGGCGCCGATGGACATTCAAGTCTACTCGGAGATAGTACGCCGAGCTCAACTATTAGAAGATGCCACGAAACTATCTGATAGGATTCGTGGTAAGGATAAGAAGGAACAAGTTACAGGATCGGGTTCCTTTAAACCCAACTTCAAGAAAAGGCCTAGCAATGGAGGAGCATCCGCACAAGACCAAAAGTTCAAGAAGACCAAGCCCTTCTCTATCACCACTACCTCTCCAAATACAGTGTGCAAACATTGTGATAAAGCGGGTCATAGAGCAGAAGAATGCTGGAGGAAACTAGGAGCATGTCTCCGTTGTGGGAGTCGTGAGCATCGGATTCCTGATTGCCCATTACTTAACGATCAAGCCGATGTCGGGAAACGCCCAGTAACCAAGAATGCTCGTTTTCATGCAATCAAGGAGACCGAGCAAGAAGAAGAAGGTGGCTTAGTGGAAGGTACATTAAAAGTTTGTTCCAAGAATGCATATGTCTTAATTGATACTGGTGCATCGCATTCTATTGTTTCTATGAAGTTTGCTGACCCATTACCCCTAGAATCGGAATGGATAAAGTTAGTTTTGTCTACTCCTCTGGATGATGAGACTGATATTACACATCATTACCAAAACTGCAAAGTATTGGTTCAGGGTAGAAATCTCCCTATTGATCTCATATGTTTAGATCTGAAAGAGTATGATGTTATACTAGGGGCAGATTGGTTATCCAAGTATCAGGCAACAGTTGATTGCCGCAATAGCAAGGTTACATTCAAGGAATTTCCAGAACTAATCTTTACTAGCCCTAAGAGTCGGAGCAAATCCCCTATTATTTCAGCTCTCCGAGCTAGCAAGCTCATCAGGAAAGGATGTGTATCTTTCCTTGCATTTATCACAGTTAAAGAAGCTAAGGAAGCTAAGCTAGAAGACATTCCAATGGTACAAGAATTTTCGGACGTATTTCTAGAAGATTTGCCGGGATTACCCCCGCAAAGAGAAGTGGCCTTCACCATTGACTTAGTCCCTGGTGCTGGTCCGATTTCAAAGGCACCTTATAGGATGTCACCTGCTGAACTCAAGGAGTTAAAGGAGCAATTGATGGAACTCATTAAGAAAGGATTCATTAGACCAAGTACTTCCCCGTGGGGAGCGCCTGTATTATTTGTAAAGAAGAAAGACGGATCCATGAGGTTATGCATCGACTATCGACAGTTGAATCATCTCACTATCAAGAACAAGTATCCACTGTCGAGAATCGATGAATTGCTTGATCAAATTTCAGGATCCATGTACTTTTCCAAAATTGATCTTAGGTCAGGATATCACCAACTAAGAATCAAGGACGAGGATATTCATAAAACCGCATTCAGAAGCAGGTATGGCCATTATGAATTTGTTGTTATGCCTTTCGGACTAACGAATGCCCCTGCTGCCTTTATGCAGTTAATGAATAGTATATTCAAGCCTTATTTGGATCAATTCGTGGTGGTCTTTATTGATGATATATTGATTTATTCCAAGACCAAGGAAGAGCATGAGGAACATTTGAGGATTGCATTACAAATATTGAGGATAAACCAATTATATGCAAAACTTAGCAAGTGTGAATTCTGGCTTGAAGAAGTGACTTTTCTCGGACATGTTATATCAAAGGATGGCTTGTCTGTAGACCCATCAAAGGTTGAAGCTGTAAGGAACTGGGAAAGACCGACCAATGCTAGCGAGATCTGAAGTTTCTTAGGTCTTGCCGGCTATTATAGGCGATTCATCAAGGATTTCTCAAAAATCGCCGTGCCACTTACGAGGTTAACTCGCAAGGAGATCCGTTATGAATGGGATGAGGAATGTGAAAGAAGCTTCCAAACTCTCAAGGATCATCTTACTACAGCTCCTATCTTAGCATTGCCAATTGAAGGAGAAAAGTTCGAGGTATACACTGATGCTTCGGGCATTGGCCTCGGGTGTGTTCTAATGCAACAAGGGAAGGTTATAGCCTACTCTTCTCGTCAATTAAAGAAGCATGAAGAGAACTACTCCGTCCATGACTTAGAATTGGCCGCGGTAGTATTTACACTCAAAATATGGAGACATTATCTTTATAGAGTACAGTTTACTGTATACTCCGATCACAAGAGTCTCAAATATCTTTTCTCACAGAAGGAACTAAATATGAGGCAAAGACGATGGCTGGAATATCTCAAGGACTTCGACTTCAATATACAATATCATCCCGGAAAGGGTAATCATATAGCAGATGCCCTTAGTCGAAAGCCGAGAGCACTGTTAGCCAATTGTATGATTCAAGAATGGAAATTGCTGGAACAATTCTTTGAACTCAATATAAGCATGGACACGGACCCTAGATGTGTCACATTATCTCATGTAAGCATACAGTCAGATTTATTGTCTGAAATACAAGCACTTCAGAATGATGATCCTACATTAGTAGAAATCAAGGGCAGATTAGAAGGACAATCGGATTTCCAATTAGCTTCTGATGGAAGATTAATGTTCAAGAATAGAACTTGTATACCGGACTGCCCAGAATTGAAGAAGAAGGTCTTAGATGAAGCTCATAAGTCAAGGTATACGATTCATCCTGGATCTACCAAAATGTACCAAGATGTAAAAAGAAATTTTTGGTGGCCCAACATGAAAAGAGAAATAGCGGACTACGTATCATGCTATCTCACGTGCCAACAAGTCAAGGTGAAACACCAAAAGCCTGTTGGAAAACTACATCCTCTAGATATCCCTAAATGGAAGTGGGAGGATATTGATATGGATTTCATCATGGGTTTATCTAAATCAAAAAGAGGACATGATGGAATATGGGTTATCATTGACCGATTGACTAAATCAGCGCATTTCTTGCCAATCAAGAGTCGATGGTCAGTTGATGTCTTAGCTGCACTATACATCCAGGAAATAGTCAGATTACATGGTATTCCTGTTTCAATCGTGTCGGACAGAGATCCCCGTTTTACTTCTCATTTTTGGAAAGGACTACAATATTCGTTGGGAACGAGACTTAACTTTAGCACAGCCTTTCATCCTCAAACGGATGGTCAGACCGAGAGAACCAATCAAGTAGTCGAAGATATGCTAAGAGCATGCATTACTGATTTTGATGGAAACTGGCATGATCACTTGCCTCTGGTTGAATTTGCATACAATAATAGCTACCAGGCAAGTATACAACTGGCACCTTTTGAAGCCTTATACGGAAGGAGTTGTCGATCACCCTTATGCTGGGACGAAGTTGGAGAGAAATAACTGTTAGGTCCAGACATGGTAAGGGACAATACCGAGAAGATACAATTGATCAGAGAAAGACTACAAGTTGCTCAGTCTAGACAAAAAGCTTATGCCGACACGAGAAGAAGAGATCTTGAATTCCAAGTTGGAGATCATGTATTTCTCAAGATATCACCTGGACGTGGAATACGAAGATTTGGTGTTAAGGGCAAGCTTACACCAAGATTTATCGGACCTTTTGAGATACTAGAAAGAGTTGGCGAGGTTGCTTATCGCATCGCATTGCCACCTCAATTGACCGACGTACATGATGTGTTCCACATATCTATGTTGAAGAAGTATGTACATGACCCATCACATATTATTGAGTATGGAGATCTAGTGATCCAGAAAGATTTCACATATGAGCAGAAGCCCATACGAATACTAGATCGAGAAGTACGAATCCTAAGGAATAATGTTATTCCCATGCTAAAAGTACAATGGAATAAGAATTCAGAACATGAAGCTACATGGGAGACCGAGGAATCTATGAGGAAGCGATTTCCAGAGTTATTTTAGAAGGTATGAACTCTACACTCTCCATATGTAAATATATGCTATGAATTTGGGGACCAAATTCTTTTTAAGTGGGGGAGGGTGTAGCAACCCTAATAAATTTAAAAGAACAAAATAAGTCAAAATAGAATAAAATTCTAAGTAAAGAAAAGATAAAAATCCGAAATGGAAAAGAATTAAACTCTAATGAAAATAACGCCTCAGGAAAAGGCGCGACTTTACAAATAAGCGACCTTCAACCAGGCGTGAATTAAAGAAAGGACGCCCAAATAATAAGGCGTCAAATTTCAAACAACCAAAATAAATAAAAAGGGCAAGAAAGCGTAATGCCCTTTGAGTGGACGCGTTTCAACAAGTAACGACGCTTGACAAGGCGTCAATTTAAATTCGACGCCCTGACCTAGGTTGTTAATTCAATTCGTCTCCCGTTCGACCCAGGAACTTATCCAGCGTAAGTTGATAACTATGAGAAAGAGTTCGAATGTAGTAATAACTCTAATATGGAAGTGTTACTTTCAATGCAACTCTAACTCCATTAGGATTCTAGAAATCCTATAAAAACCCTTAACTATCAAACCCTAAAGCTATTTGGTCGATCTGCTGCTGCTACGGTACGTAAAGAACAGCAGTTCTTCTTATCTCTTTTTATCATTACTTTCGGTTGCATGAAGAATTAATGATTCTTCATCTCTTCTTACAGGTTAAGAAGATTAACGTTGTGAAGAACAAAAGGGTAAGTTCTTCTTTCCTCTACCTTCAGTCAAGTATTATGAAGAAAATACTGATATTTCGTATATATATTCCTCTGTAGGAAAAGCTCTCTACCTGAAGAAACGAAGTGTTCTTCATCTACGTTCTTTTCATCAAAGCCATCGATTCAGTAGCAGTTCCATCTAGTTCAGGAGTCTCTGTTCTTCTTATCAAATCTCTTCACGTTTCTCCATCCAGATTATTGCCCAAGGTAGGTTTTCTCAAGACACTGTAGCCCAAACAAAGTAATTCAAAATATATACTAGCATGGCATGCATGTACATGATTTAATATAGTATTAAAGCATTTTCTGTAATATCTTGAAAGAAACGCCCATGACAAGGGCGCTAATTTAAAGAAACGACCTGCCCAAGGTCGTCAATTACAGATTTGACGCCCTTCCCTATAGGCGTCAATTTCATGCAATTTTCTGTAAATAATAAATACCCACGTTTAAAAAAAAAAATCTATGAAATCCTGAAACTAATGTAATGCATGAACTTACCTGTGAAGTCCTGCTATTTTTTTCTTGTCATGATTATATACCCTGTCTCCTGAAAGTTTATTATCCTGAAATTCATAAAAATTCCTGGAAACTGTGAATTCACGACCTGAACCAGGTCGCTTCTTATTGAACCCACGCCGCATACTAGGGCGTGAATTTAATTATAACGCCCCTTCCCAGGACGTGTTTTTGATAAACTCCTGAAATTATATATCCTGTGAAAATATTGTAAATAAAAGGACGCCTGACAGAGTAGGCGTCAAATTTAAATAAAACGACCCTGCACAGGGCGTGTTTTTGATGAAATAATGAATTATTGAAATTCCTGCAAAATAGGAAAAATAGATGAACACCCTTATCTAAGGCGTTAATTACTTGAGTAGTGACTTTACTTAAGTTGTTATTTTCCTGTAAAAATGTTTTTACCGGTTTCTGATAAACGATGGTTTCAGTATATCTATATATATGTATATCGGCACTATATCTCCACTCCGTGAGTATAGTCCCACGTTTTCATGATGTTTTATCGATCACCCTCAATTCTCATTGACATACAAGCTCTCCATTGGACATTCCGTTCCTTTGGACTAGCGAGTTAGTCATAGAGACCTCCGTAAGACTCCTCGAGCCTTGGATTCCCTCAAGGCCGACTGAGCTGGTTGTACCCTAAAAACCTATTACACTATTGAATGCCATGTCACTCTAATGAAACATGGTATACCGGCCCTTATGATATGCAAAGAGTATATCATGAGAATTCTTAATGGGATGATGATATCATGCCATTTGTTGATGTTCTTGTGGACCTCAATTCTATAATAAGAATGAGGGTATCTTGCCTTTGATATACTGTTCATGTGGACCTCAATTCTATAAAAAAGAATGTCCATACTTGTTTGTCATGGTACCCGAGTTAAGGGAACCTAATTCCACCTAGTTTCATCGTTCATCGTGATTGTACCGTTGTTATCGCCTATCTATGTCCAATGTCGTATTTTGGACTCCATTCTATCAAAGTTATCCTATGTGTCTACAAGCTTGATTATTGAAATTCCTCATTGGCTATATATACAAGAGTGGATGTCAAAATACATGATAAATACCTGCGCATATAGGGCCCGATCTGGTCCTGGGAGGAGCACCCGAAAGTACTTGTACCCATGGGAGTTGAATGATAAGGTATCTGGCATTATACCGAGTGCATGACTAGCTTGATTGGACATTCCACACAAATCTTGTACTTGACTCGTACTTGACTTGACATGACTTGCGTGACCCGAAAAAAAAAGGGTAATTACTTGTTTTCTTGATACATGATAGCCAAAGTTCTTGACATGACTTGCTAAAAAGTACTTGCTTGAATATCTGTTATCTTTTCTTGAAAGCTCATGACTAGTTCATCTTGCTGTCTTATTGATAAATTCTCTCTCTATCTTGTCGTTTTATGCGAGCATGCATAGCTATAGTACATTCATGAAAAATGTAATTACTTAAACCCCTTGCTAAGCGCTTGAGATATACTTTCCTACTGAGCGTTCGCTCACTCCTTGTGTTCCCTACTTTTCAGGTAAGTCCGACGAAGAAGGTCAAACTGATGGGGAAAGTCAAGAGTGAAAGAGATAGAACTTCTCCAAGTGTCATCTAGTCTTTTTCCAATTTTCTTGAGTCAACTATGTACTTTTCCTTTTTAATTGAATAGAGTATTAGATTTGTAATAGTCTATCCATTATGAAATAAAGGATTGGGTTATCTTTCTATTTTGCGCATCTCTGTTTTAGTGTCGAATACACTACTACTCTGATTGACATGATTGATATAAACTCGTCGCGCATATCCGAGTATCTTCCGCGCTCGGGGCGTGACACCGTTACTGTTCGGGGTTACAAACGACGGGGTGGCGGCCGGCCCTTGGCCACACCAGCCATGAAATGGTCGTGCTTGGACCGCTACACCAATGTGGTGGTCTATCGCGAGACCGCAACCCAAAACATGGTGAAACGGGAGAGTGGCGGCCTCCCTGAGGGCCGCCTCACCTAGTGGCAGTTCTTGGTTCGACGGCCTCTATTCCGGCAACCCTAAGACGGTGAGTTCGGTGGAAAACTCCGTTCAACGCCCCGTTCACTCCCATGTGAAGGAAAAAAAAGGGTAAACTAGTCCCCAACCTCTCTAACACCGAGAGGACTCGTTTAAACCCCAAAAATGCGGTTAAAACGCTAGATCCGGCTAACTCCCCAAAAATATGCATTTTCCTCAAAATGCTCAAATAAGCCCGCTCGGCTCACTACGGCCTACCAAAATCGTCTGAATGAAAGTACACGAGCTGGAGATCCATCTCCCTACCTCTACCGAAGATTTGAAATGCCGTGGACGCCGATCCGTCAAGAAAATGCCCTTAGAACTCTGCTGGGACACGAACTCGCGGCCGAGCTTCCACGCGCCTCCACCGCCTCGATCCTTGCCCATCCTCGCCCGTGCCTTACCCGCGTCATCCCCGCCTCACCTGCGCCCCTCTCCATCGGCCGCCAGAGAAGAGAGGGTGAGAGGAGAGAGTGTGAGAGAGGTGAGAGAGAGAGAGAGTGAGAGGAATGAGAGATGGGGAGAGAGAAAAAGGGGTGGGAGTTTATATGGGAAAATTCAAAAATTCTGAAAAATATCAAAAAATAGGAAAAATACTCCCCACGATCCTCAAAAAATGCATAACGCAGTGGTAACATTCCTGAGTCAGAGAACGTAACGGTTCACCCTATACGGGGTTCCGAATGTCCGACAGACAAAACACGTATAAACCGCTAAACTCAATCCGGGACCCACGAAAGCAATCCGAAACTCACGGATCCTGATCCGATAAATATCCAAAAAATCAGGGGTGTTACAGTAGCAGTAACAAATGTGCAGCTAGTGGTAACAAATGGCAGAAGGCGACGGATGAAAACCAAGTGGAAAGTAGCTAAGGCGACGGCTTACGTGAACAAGGGTGACAAATAGCCGGGTAAGGCTGACATATACACGATAAGGGTGAAAAATACCTAGCAAGGCCAATAAATGGCTGGGAATGCTGAAAATAACAAAATCCAACATGCTGCGTTGACGGAGCATCCTGTGTGCGCCAACGTAGTCAGGCTGGAATACCAAAGGCAGAGAAAGAAGAGCTTTAGTGATGATATAATGGTGACAAATGGCTTATAAGGTCGACAAATGGCTTATAAGGTAGACAAATAGCCCTTTAAGGGTGTAAAATATATTGGTAAGGCTTTAAAATGGATTGGCAGTACAGACAAATGATCGACATGCCCCCGCGAGGAGCCCTAGCTCCCGAAAAATCATTATAGATGTGTCGGTAAAATCACAACACATGTATGCCGGGGCACAGAACATGAAATGGTCAACATGTGATCGATACAGTTTTGAATACCTTGTTGCACCCCGATGTGGGGCTTTCAAGGCTTTTCAACATGCTCTCTCTTCTCTTTATAGGAATCGACTTATAGGTCATGTGGCCCCATTTCTTGGCGAGTACTCAAACGTTTTCCCCTCAACTGCAGGGGATGTAATTAACACCGTGACCTTTATGGTACGGCGGGTCTCCAGTCCCGACCTGATGCCCACCATCGCCTGCATAGTCAGATGGAGCACACCTTGGGTTCCAGACCATCCCAATTTTGGAACCTGAACACATTGTCACGCACGTGACTGGCACACCCTCGCATGATAAAACTGATAAAAGATATAATGATATTTTATTATTATCCTGAGTGCTTCCAACATGCCCTCGCGAGGAGCCCTAGCTCCCAAAAAATCATTATAGACATGTCGGTAAAATCACAACACATGTATGCCGGGGCATAGAACATGAAATGGTCAACATGTGACCGATACGACTCAGAATACCTTTTCGAACCCCAATGTCGGGCTTTCAAGGCTTTTCAATGTTGTATTCTTTGTGTTTTGATGATGTCAATGCAATATGGTTCACTGACTAACACAATAAGTCTAAATTGCAGGTACCCTGGCTGCTGAAGCTATATTAAGAGAGTGCGGAAGTTCCATGAAATATCAGATCAAGCTTACTTAGGAACAAGGTGAAACTTTCAGAAGAAAAGTCTAAAAGGGCAAGTGTTGTGATAAGAGGTTGAAATAGGATCACCGCTGCCTCGAGGTAGTGATGTTCAATGAAGCAATTTCTAGCATACTGCATCGACGCAATAGAATGCTGCCTCGATGCAGTCACAACCATAGAAGTGATTTTTAGAGAACTGCATCGACGCAACAAAGAGCTACACCGACACATCAAGAACAAAATCAGCCATCAAGTCACACAACGTCGAAGCACCAAGTAGCAGCATCGACGCACCAAGACAAAAGCTAGCATTCGAAGTCTTCTAGCTAAGGGTTCTATGTTCACACTGCACCGACGTATCTGAGGAGTGCATCGACGCACTCAGTTCAGAACCAGCAATTGAAAGTCAACACGTTGAAGCATCCAAGCACTGCATCGACGTACTCAGGTTAGGACCAATAATCGGAAGCCAACAACGTCGAAGCATCAAAGAGTTGCATCGACGCACCAAAGACCAATGCAATCAGGTCGAAGCTATTTCAAGGCTGCATCGACCTCTTGAAAGTAGTTTCTGATGCTGTCTATTTCGGCCGACCGAAATAGGTGGAACGGTCGATCGATTCCGGCAAGTCTTTAGTACAGGCGATGAACTTAAGAGTATTAAGTCATAATGGTTCTTAAGGATAAATTATGGTCACTTAAGTGTGAATAGAGGATACTTAAGGAAGATTTGCTCCGCCGATCTGGAATTCATCCTGAGCTCATGATGAAACCAGGCGAATCACGTGACAGCGCTCATGGAACTTTTGGCACTCAAATTATATCCAACATGGCTGATTTTTGGAAGATTCATATCATCAGAATATTCCTTTTCCACGTGGACCGATGGAGCATATTGGTTGGTTATCGAATGGAAGACGATGCTCTGCTCTCTATATATATCAGCCAGTTTGTTGAAGGGAAGGGTGCTAAAGCTGCTGCTATCGTTGCCATTGCAAATTCAGAGAGAGCTCTTCTAGAAGAAAAATAAAGAGAGAACCACCTCAAGAGGAAAAGAGAATTGAGTGCAGCCAGCCCATCTCCTTAGGAGATTGCTTCAATTCGAAGCTACAGTTCTTCGTGTGTTTTCTTTTTCGATCGAATTTCTACATTTCTACTGTTCTTATTTCTGTTCTTTATTTCGAACTTGTTTGTGGTTCCCTTTGAGTACTATCAGAGGAAGGGAGAGTATTTTCCGGAGTCCCCTCTGTGCATCATAGGAAGAGAGGCTTATACCTCTGGGTGTGTGAGCTGTAGGGTGCAGTTCTCGAGATTCCCTCTGCGGTCACAAAGGAAGGGAGGTTGTTCCTCCGGGTTCCTTCTGGAAATCCAGAAGAAGCGAGGAGTGTGTTCCTCGGGGGTGAAGTTGTGGTTACAGCCATTATCGCAGAATAAGTCTGCTATTTGCTTTGTTGAGCATGGAAGCCACACTCTATCCAAGTAAGGGGTGGACGTAGATTTCCAAGCACAATCGAACCACCTAAAAAATCACGTGTCTGATTTGTGGTGTGTGTTCCTAACTGTCTCTTGCAATTGTTCTCAACCAAGAAGTATATCAAAAGGCGCGATGGGAAAGATAGGTTACAGCTATCCGGAACATTGCCCCTTGCGTGAGGAGATCCTTAAATCAACCCTCTGCCTAGTACTACCCTTGGTTTGTGATTAATTGGCAATTTGCAGTTCTGATTGCTTGTGAGGTTGTGTTTAGTTCTTCTGCTATCACATTCCATCTTCGTTGCTTATGCATACATGTCTTTTGCTTGGTTGCCTGATCTGATCATTGTGGTAAATTGAATCTTCATTCATGCTAGATCTGAGTGAATTGCCTGAGAGTTTTTAATCCATAAAATATTGGTAGTAGATCTATTCATCCCCCCTTCTCGATCTCATTTTCATTTCCTATCAATTGGTATCAGAGCAGGTTTCCCATTATGTGGTCTAACGACCATGGAAGACTTGGAACTAGCAATGCTCACAGCTTCATAGCTGAAGGGCATTCAATTAATAGACCCCCATTTTTTGATGGTGCTAACTATTTGTACTGGAAGAACATGATGGAGGTGTTCTTACGAGCTTAGAGTCATGAGCTATGGAGAGTTGTCACCAGCGGTCCGTTTGAACTCCCTGGAGATGAAAGCACATGGACCAGGGAACAAATTCGAGTGTCAACTGTCAACTGGACAGCTCTCAACATCATGTAGTGTGCTGTGCATCCAGATGAGTATTCGAGGATCTCTGCGTGCAAAACAGCCAAGAAGATGTGGGACGAGCGGGAGCTGATCTATGAAGGAACGTCCCAGGTGAGAGCAACTAAGGTAAACATGCTCACCTCTGATTATGAACTATTTAAAATGAAGCAGGATGAAACTATATCCGAGATGTATGCGAGGCTCTCACTGATCACTAATAGTCTTAAGGCACTAGGAAAATAATTTCAGGAAAGTGATATAGTTTGGAAAATTCTTAGGTCTCTAACCCCAACGTGGCATACGAAAATCACTATGATAGAAGACTCTAGGGATTTTTCCACTATGACAGTGACGGAGCTAATGGGGTCACTGATGACATATGAGATTAATCTCAAGAGGAGTGTGGAAGAAAACAAGAAAGGAAAAACTATAGCCCTAAAAGTGTCTCGGAGTAGTGGAGAGAGCAGTGAAGAGTATGAGAGTTTTTCAGATCTTGATGATGCACAACAAGCCATGCTGACCCGATAATTTCAAAGGTTCTTAAGAACCAGAGGCAAAACCTTTAGGAGAAGAAGGGGGGAGCAAACTGCTAAGAATCCAAATTTCAAGTCTGATAAAAATAGGAATTCTGACAAAATTACTTGTTTTCACTGCAAAAAGCCAGGTCACATGAAAGGGGACTATCCCGAGTTGATGAGGAAGAACTTCAAGGCTTAGCAAAAGAAGCCTCAGGCCATGGTTTGCACATGGAGCGAGGAAGAAGAAGACATCGAAGGAGAAACCTCAGATGAAGTAGAACAAGGGCAATGTCTTATGGCCAATAGTGATGAAGAGGTAAGCAATCCTTTCGAAAAGTATTCAATTGATGATTGAGAAGATGCGTATGCAGATTTATTAGATAAGTTCAATTGTCAAACCAAGGAATATAAGATGATGAAAAGAAAATTGAATAATCTTATTCAGGATCAAACAAATGTGGAAAAAGAAAATGGAAATCTCAAAAAGCAAATTGAAGAATTAAATTTACTAAGAACTGGCAATGAGAATTTGAAAGCTGAAAATGAGGAGGCTAAGAAGAATCTAGATGAGTTTAAAATGAAATTTCAAGAAATCCAAAAAGAAAATGAACTCACCACTGAAAAATATGAAGCTGTTAGGAATGCTAATTCTGAAATTCAAAAACAATATGAAAAGCTTCAAAAGGATTAAAATGATAAACAAGACATGCTGGAAAAATTTGTTCAGGGGAAAACAAACCTAGATACCATGCTAGGTGTGTAAATAAATTTCAACAAAGAAGGGTTGGGGTATAATCCATCAAACAAAAAATCATTTGAACTCAAAACTGTGACCTTCTGTCAAGAGAAGGGTAAAGAAAAACCGGACACCCCATCCAATTCAAATAGCAAAAGAGTTGTCCAAGAACCCAAAATGAAAAGCTTCATAAAGGTTGGCTCAGCAAATCACTCTGGACAACAAACAAAAATTCAAGGCAAACCAACTGTGAAAACAACCCTGCACCGACCCAGCCCAATTGTTGAGTTGAGTCACTCTGTCACAGGTAGAATCAACTCTGGCTATCAAACTGAGATGCGTCGACGCAACTCACACTCCAGGTCGATGCAAGTCACTCATAACAGAAAACTAAGGAAAAATAAAAACATGAACCAAAACAAAACATACTGGCCACATTAATCTTTGAATAATTATGTTTTTCCAAGACAATATGGTTTCATGAGATATCCCAGAAACAATTATCAAAGCAATTGGAACAAACCTTTTTCAAATAAAGCTCAAAGAAGACCAAACTCAATGCATGCTGCCACCAAAACTTTCAATGTTGAAAACATGAGAATTAATCAGAAGAAAAGTAATAGATAACTTTGGATTCCTAAAAACTTGTTGAAGGACTTGAATGATACTATTGGACTCAACTTTTCTTGGGTTCCAAAATCTTCTACTTGATTTGTTTGCAGGTCAGCTTGGCAGCCATGCACAACAGATGGTTCTTAGATAGTGGCTGTTCTAGGCATATGACAAGAGAGCGAACCAAGTTCAGTGAGCTAGAACTGAAGGTAGGAGGTCTGGTTAAATTTGGAGGGAATAACAAAGGTAAAATAACTGGGTCATGCACCATTGGTAAGTTTCCCTCAAACATTGTTGAGAAAGTTTTACTTGTTGAAGGTCTCGAGCATAATTTGTTATGCATTAGTCAACTGTGTGACAAGGGTCACAAAGTTATTTTTGATAACCATGCATGCAAGATTTTTGAAATAAATTCTGACAAAGTTAAATTTGTAGGGCATAGAGTCAATAATGTCTACATAGTAGACCTGAATGAAAATTAAGCATCAAATTTGTGCTTGTCTGCCAACCTAGACAATAATGCTTTTGATTGGCATAAGAGGTTAGGACATGTTAGTTAAAGCACTTTAAATAAATTGGTCAAGCATGATCTAGTTAGAGGTTTACCTAAAATTCAATTCAAAGCAAATTCAAAAATATGTGATGCACGTGCATTGGGCAAACAAACCATAAAATCTTTTAAACTTAGAACATAATCATTGTATTCCAGACCGCTGGAATTTTTACATATGGACCTATTTGGTCCCTCTAGAACTCAGAGTTTCAATGGTAAACGCTTTGGATATGTGATTGTGGATTATCATACTAGATTTGCATGGATATTTTAATTTCTTGGCTCATAAAAATGATGCATTTCAAAAATTCGAATAATTCTTTAACAAAATAAAACAAGAAGGTAAGCACAAAGTTTGCACAATTCAATCTAATCATGGGGGGGATTTGAAAATTCAATGTTTTCAGATTTTTGTGACAGTGAAGGACTGACTCATAAATTTTTTTCTCCCAGGACCCAAGGGTAAAATGGAATAGTGGAGAGAAGAAACAAAACGATTGTGAAAATGGCAAGGACAATGCTCATTGAAAGCCAATTACCACGAAGATTTCGGGCAGAAGCTGCAAATACTGCATGTTATACAATGAACAGGGCCATGGTAAGACCCATTCATAAGAAAACCCCATATGAGCTTCTGAAAGGTAAGAAACCAAACTTGGCTTACTTTAGAATTTTTGGTTCTAAGTGTTTCATTCATAACAATGATCAAAAGGACTTAGACAAATTTGAAGCCAAGAGTAGTCCAGGGATTTTCTTGGGATATTCTGAAGTATCAAGGGCATACAGGTTCTTTAACATTTCTGACCAAATAGTAGAGGAGTCCCCTCATGTCATATTTGATGAAACATTCAACTCTACTAACATGGATGATGATGACAGAAAATCAAGAGATGATAGAGAATTTTTGGAGGTCAAGCTGAATGAGGAAACAAATGAACCAACTGCACAAAATGACTCAGTTCAGGGTGAGTCAACCGAGCAAGGTGAGTCCCCGACCAATCTCAAATTTCTGAAAGATCACCCTGCACACAACATCATAGGTAATTTACATGATTCTCCTAGGACTAGATCTTATTATCAGGAAGTCAATAATCAAGATCCAGTAGCACTTGTGTCCCAAATTGAACCCAAAACCATAGAAGAGGCCTTAAAAGATGAATCTTGGATGAATGCCATGAATGAAGAATTGGGTCAATTTGAAAGAAATAAAGTCTGGAATCTAGTTCCTAGACCTGAAAATGTGTCTGTCATAGGAACTAAGTGGGTCTTTAGGAATAAGATAAATGAAGATGGAATAATTTCTAGAAATAAAGCCAGGCTGGTAGCCAAGGGCTACTGTCAGGAATTTGGGGTGGATTTTGATGAATCCTATGCACCAGTTGCTAGGATGGAAGCAATTAGAATATTGCTAACATTTGCTTGCTCAAATAACATTAAACTCCATCAAATGGATGTAAAAAGTGCTTTCCTAAATGGGTACATAAAAGAGGAAGTTTAGGTTGAGTAACCCCCTGCCTTTGTGTTATCTGTGCTACTGTTGCGTGAGTTTTTTATGCAGATTACCAGGGTGAAGGAAGGGATACAGCGGGGAAGGAAAATACGAGAGTTTGATATATCTCGGGTATCCTCCTTGCGGTTGCATGCCTCTCACGGCAGTATCGGGCACTCTCCTTTCACAGAAAGTTGAAAAGGGTCGAATGGCACGGAAATGCCGGGATAAGGGTTAACCGGACATGGTGCGGGCGTGCCAGCCGATTTCTCGACAATCAATCATAGAACCAAGGGTTGACCGGGGAAGCGCCACCAGGGCGCGGCACGTGGGCTCGGGCAATCGGGCGACATGTGGAGAGAAGGGGTTCCATGGGAGCGAGTGCGTAGGCGATTGCGGGAATCGTGTACGGGACGTCTTTCCCCACTGGTCGCAAGCAACTGGTGTTTATTTACATCGGATTGAATCTGAATTCCTTCGTTCGAAGCTAAAGAAAAGTCTGTATATGTGTCTGAAGTCGTGGGTAGAGGCCTGGGGGCATTCAATAGCTATGGGTGCGCGTTAGACTGAGGGGTGTTTGCTGGGGTTAGGGTGTTAGGCACGGATGCCAAGTGGTGTAGATAGAAAACTGAGGGCCTAAACGTGGGTGCGAGGGCACTCATCCAATCGGCAGTGTTATACTGAGGTGTATATTTCTTTACAGGAAAGCCATAATGGCCAAGGTACAACTGGCGCATGCCACGGGACAACTCCGACGTGCTAGTCGGTCCCCGGGTCGATGCGTGATGAATGAGCACATATACATTTTACAGAGGGTTCCTCCCATGGCATGGGCCAAGGCCATGGTGCCGAACGAGGGCCTGTGACTGGATGACTGGAGGGATACATCGATCCGGTATCTGGGCGAGGGTCGATCACGACTCGAATTGAGCGATCGAACATGGCCTCATAGCTGCGAGAGAACATGGCGTCATGGCACGCGTTTGGTTGCAACCGACGGGCATGCGAGAGGAAATCCCGGCATGAGGGGACCTCCGCCCATGTCGTAATGCCTCACATATGGTGGGTGTTGACTTATGTGAGACGGCTATATACGGCGTGAGGGGAGTGCAAACGACATACCCCCGATGTATTAGACCGCCGAATAAGTCACCCACGCATAATTCTCCTTTGCTCGTTGCTTGGAGCCGTGCTTGAAGTCTTGTGCTTGTCGGATGCCGATGCTTGAATGGATGATCAGCTATGTTGGATGCATGCCCCATGAGCCCCTAAAGGGTTTTTATAGGGGAAGTTGAAGGGTCACAAGGGGTTTATGTAGACTAGCTAAGGGGGGTGGGCTGGTCCGCGTAAACCCAAGTGAATAGTGTCACTTGGAGTTATACGGGTTGAGAGAGGGGAAGGGGTTTACGCGGACCAGCTCAGGGGGCTGAGCTGGCTAAACTCGACCCCAGGGGAGGTTTAAGCGGAGTGGTTTAGGTTTTTTCTTTTTTGAAAAATAATTTTTTTTAATTGAATGGGGGGTTTTCGCGGACCAGCCTGGGGGGGTGAGCTGGTCCGCCTAAACCCCCCCCCCCGCCAAGGGGGTTTAGGCAGACCAGCCAGGGGTCTAGGCTGGTCCGCCTAAACCCCCCCCCCCCAAGGGGGGTTTAGGTGGGTTTGCTCCAAGG
This sequence comes from Amorphophallus konjac, assembly GCA_022559845.1. Classification (NCBI taxonomy): domain Eukaryota; kingdom Viridiplantae; phylum Streptophyta; class Magnoliopsida; order Alismatales; family Araceae; genus Amorphophallus; species Amorphophallus konjac. The sequence goes on from CM040121.1 coordinate 161,592,687, forward strand.
AGAGAGGGGGGGCTGGTCCCACCCTATAAAAATTGATTTTTGGGCCATTTTCTCCCTAATTTGACTAAGAAAGAAAAGGACAACTGGGTGGAAGGATACGTGGAGCTTGCGAAGGCTTGTGTGTACGTCGACTTCCGGAATCCCCGCGGGCTGTCGCTTTGCGCTCCCGCGTTCACGTGTCACCTTCTCAAACTGGTACGGCACACGAATCGCGTCGTAGGACCGTAAATCGGACGAATCGGGGCTGAGTGGGGTCATGGGACCTCTGGGCTGGAGGGAGGGCGCAGCCCCCATGGAGTTCACCCTCCCTGGGGCGCGCAGCCATGCCCGGGGGCGAACTGGCCCCGGGCTGGCCGTAACCCCGAGGGGGTGGCCCTCGAGGGTCTTCTTGTGTCGCTTGGGGACGTCCTTTGATGGACTTTGAACTTCGGGAGGATGGCATGGGCCCGTAGGGCCGTTGTTCTTCGAGTCGTAGTGGCCACTCGCAAGGTGTTCGGGCTAGTGCCCGACACACTCTGGGTTGCCGAACGAGCCGCGTAGGTGACCGACGGGCCTTGGATTTGGCCTAGGGTCAAGGATAGAATTCCATAGGGGCTGGGAGGAGGCGTCTTGGGCCCATGGGCCTCACCTCGTATTGCGTGCTGTGTTGTACGGTGGGTTGGCAGGGTAGCCTCAGGTTGGCCCGAGAGCTAAAGTTGAGTGGCATGTTGCCACGTGTCTGAGAGTCGGGGGTAGTCCCGACTTGCTGGGGGGCATTGTAGAGCCCAATTAGTGTTCTGGAACCATGGGGTGGACCGTGGGTTGGTGTAGAAGGGCTGAAATAAATGCGCCCACTAGGTGTTCGGAAAAATGCCGAACACACGTGTGTGAGCTGTATGAATGTACTGCGGGCCTCCAAAGCCGGTGGTTGACTTGCTCGGGTATCCCTTTGACCTTGGAGGGTTAAATGAAGTGCCTCAGAGTGAGCCCGCGGCTCTTTCACTAGATGCCACGTGGCGTGGCTCAACGTCTGGGCGCCCCTGGGTGGTCCCGGGCGGCCATGTAGGGTACGGGCAAAGCCCGTATGAGAGTGGCCGGGGTTGACCCTAGACAATTGCTTGTGTCGCCGCGTGTCACGGCAAGTTGGTCAGGACCCTTGTGGGGAACTGTAGGGTTGTAGAAAGGGCTAGATAGCCCATGCCTTGAAGGTGTTCGGGGAAATGCTCGAACCCTTACTCCTTGTTATTTTAGCTAGGAAATAGTCCGGGTACAACAAATGCCCCCCACGGGGCATGCATTGGAGGCGGAGATGAGGGCATACGGCCCATGTAACCTTCCTTCTGAGTTGTTGTAGTAGTATTTTGACGCTTCATACATCTTTATTTTGATGTGTTGCACATGTGCATTTTCTAGTATACTGACCATCTTCTTTGGTGCCCTGTCTTGCAGCTATGGCACGCTTCGGTAGAGACGGGCGGGTCCCGAGGCAGGTGGCTTGGGAGGAGGATCACTGGGTGCGGCGGACTGATCGACTGATGCACCCTCTGGATGCACCCGTGATCACCGTGACTGGTATAGAGCAGCTGGACGGACCGGGGCCATACGGTGGTGGCTGAGGGTCCGATTGGTGAGAGGACAGGTGGCGCAGGGGCCGTTGAGGTGGCCAGGATTCTGGAGGCGGGTGATTTGTACAGTTACGACCGGAGCGGGGGTTATCCATTGGAGTTTCCCCTGGATCATCACCTACTTGAATTCATCCGTGGCTATATCCCTTCTGGCGTGGAGGAGGGCAACTCGCAGATCCCAGGGGCCCACCGCCGGCTTGAGAGGGCCATCTTGGTTGGCAGGGATAGCCTGCAGGGTAAAATTTTCTGTAGCTATCCGAGCTTCTCGGAGGACTATTGGAGGCAGCGCCAGTTTCCCAGTGTTGATTGCCTGGGGTTCTTTGGCATGGCGGAGCAGTCCGGAGTCAGGGTTGGGCCGATTGGCCCTGCTAGCTGGGATTTGCGCCGCCACCATCACACGGAGACAGAGGGGATTGCTGGGTTGGTATTGGAGCCTGCTGGTGTGCAGTACACTGGAGAGGGCTACGATGATCACAGTATGCTGAATGAAGTCATGCGGCAGACCGTCACTAGCTGGTATGGTCACTGGACAGTGATCCCGTCACACTACTAACGCCAGGGTGCCACTGAGTGGTTGATGGGGATTGTCCACCACTACCTGGTGTTGCTGGATCGAGCTGGGATCAGGTACGCAGTGACTATCGCTCTGTATGCATACCCGTGCTACACCAGATTGCTGCAGGGCTTGCTTGAGTGTTTCAACCATCGTTGGAACATGGTGGCAACAGCAGAGGGAGAGACTAGCCTTGACTTGTGATCTTTGCTTAGGATTTCTAGCTTGCCGGTCGTCGGCGAAGGATACGCGGAGGTAGTGCTGAATGACCTCCACCGTAGTCATACCGACGGACTGGGAAGATACCGAGTGCCTCACAGTTATCGGTATCTCATAAAGACCTGGAGAGATTTAGCTCTAGCAGGGAGAGAGAGATCCGCACAGACTCCCCGGGTGCCGCTGAATGTATGTGTCCGCCATTTCTACAACGGGCCGTTTTGCTTCTACCAGGAGTTCGCTAGGGACCAGACTCCATGGGAGGAGTACACGGAGGTGAAGCTATGCTTCCGGACATACTCCAAATATGTGTATGCACCACAGAAGGGGTGGAATCCCCATGGTCTGCCAGATGTGACATACCTTGCAGCGTATCTGGCATATTGGCTGGCGACTTTCGTAGTTCCTCACGGAGAGGACGGGCTGTTGAGAGCTGAGTTGTTGTGGCCGGCTTGCTTGTTGGTTGAGGGGAGACAGTTAGCTCTAGATCCCGCTGCACTGTCCAATATCTACAAGGGGTTTGGAGTTCTGGCAGCACACTCAGCGCCGAGGGAGAGGAGTATACTCCTGCCGACCCACTACCTTAGCGTGTAGGCCGGGTTACTGTTCTCGGGGCTGGTGACATGAGGTACTGTGGCGAACCCGACGGCACCACTTTTGTTCAGCTTTACTGGGCAGCCAAATGGAGATGCAGAGGAGCAGCTTGAGGGGGCCAGAAGGGCCCTTTGTTACCTACCCGCCCGGGGCGAGGAGGGACTGCCCTTTGACAGTGCAGCGAGGGACTCTGTGATGTAGCACAGCCCAAGGATGACTAAGTTTGAAATGATGAACCTAGGACCTAGACCCGCAAGCATAAAAGAGTAATTAACAAGCTTACACTAGCGGCTCACTCGCAAGGCGCACATGATCTCCCGATGGTGACCGGGGATGATGGCAAGGGTCCGAGGGGGAACCCAATCGCTTCTAAAGTCCTAGCGGGCTTAGGCTGACCCCTAAGGATCTGGGTTACCCAACTTCGTGGGCGGCTGGCCCGCAGGGTGGGGTTTGGGTGGCACTCACTCCCGGACCGCGGTGGACACAATCAAGGTAGTATATAAGATCGGGCTCTCTTCTCACCATCCGACGGGCATTCAAAGCAATACTAAATTTGCAGAATAGAGACAATCAAGGATAGTACCAGATGCTCACCTGATCGGTGTGAAAACACCGATCCCGCTCAGAGACGAGGGCGCACCGGGAAGCGTGGGTATACACCCGAACGCTAAGGCGATGGCGCTTGACCTCAAAATTAGAAGAAGTACAGCACTACGCCTCTCGCAGGAGGGGGGGTCTTGGGGTGGGGGTTAAACTTATTACAACCAAAACTACCTCCACGCAGGGAGGGGCCTTCAGCCGGCCAAGCGGGGTGGGGGAATTATGCAAGAAAACCCGACTTTCCGAGCTCCACCGGTTCTGCCAATCTTCAGATTCGCTGAACAGGGTGTCGGTGATGGCGCCACCACAGACTCCATGGAACTCAGATCTTGACGAAACTGGTGCCAAAAGTTCCCCAACTGACCGAGTATGATGTCTGAATTTCTGGGGAAGCTCTGAAACTCGGGACTGATCGGGCCAGCGACTGGAGCAGGACAGCAACATTCTGTCTCTGGCTGGTGCAGGACTAGTGCAGTCTGTTGCAGAAGGCGCTGCGGGCTCTCCCGAACTCCAATTGAGACGAAACTGACGGCGACGCGATCATGGTCGGTGTAGCTTCGAGCAGGAGTTGACGGGGATGCAATCAGAGGTCAGAGAAGAGAATGGTGGCCAGATAAGTGGGGACGGGTCAAACCTGGAACCACAGGGAGCAGTCTGCACACTCCGGCGAAGAAAATTGGAACTGGGCGCTCCGGTGGTCGATTGAGTACCTTCTTCTTGGAGATGAAAGCTAAGTGGATGTAGTTCCTGCCCTCCGAAAATGGCGCTCATATCTTTCCTGTACTGGCCGTGGTGACTTCTGCTTTCAGCTTCAGGTCTTTAGACTGGGGCAGAACGCGCAGTCGGACGAGATATGCTCCACCGAACAGCTCTGACCTTGGAAGCCAGCGGGACCACCACCGTTGGAAAGCCGACTTGAAGGCGATTACAGCATTATAAGGCACGCCACCTGAATCCTTGAGGGGAAGTCATGGCTGCCTCTGCAAGTCACTGCAACTCTACTACCTGCAACAGAGACAGAATATAGTAGAGAAGAGGGGGTGTGGAAGGGGATGGTCAAGAGACTAAGGGGTGGAGGTGGTGATGAGTGAGTGTGGGTGGGATATGGAAGGTGTTTAGGGGCTGTGAGGGCTGTGGAGATGAAGGTGGGGAGGGCGAAATGGGGCTGGAGAGGGTTGTGAGTGGAGTGGAGGGGAGGGTGTAGCCTAATGTGAACAAAGGGGAGGGCAAGGGGAGGGGCGAACTTGGCTTGGGTGTAGTGAGATGGGGGGCGAACTAGGGTGATTAGTGGTGGGGGGAGATGAAAGGGCACAGCCCTAAGGGAGGGAATTTCAAATTTGGGGTCTTGGGAGGAGCCCCTTCAGCCTAGGGGAGGTAGAAAGGTGCTTGGGAAAGGGAATGGGGTAGGTGGTGGTTGGAGGGTGGAGTGGAGATTGGTGGAAGCTTTCTTGGGACTAGGGGGAGTTAATGGGGTGGTGGGTGGTTGGGAGGGGTCTTAAGTGAGGGGAGGGGAGTTAAGAGGTAGGTGGGAGAAGAGGAGAGAGAGAGAGGTTCACCCCTTGCTTGATGAGAGAGAGAAAGAGAGAGAATGAGAGAGATAATGAGAGGGAATAGAGGAGGTGGAAATGCTATTTCAATATTCATGCCAAAAGAGATTACATGGAGAGAGATGGGGCCTATTTATAGGCAACCACTCTTTACATGACCAAAATGACCCTAACAATAAGACAAAAGACCCAACAAGTCCTAGACTCAGTCCATTAGGCCCAAAACTAAGGTACTAAGGCCCAATTAAGCATAATAAGAGGAATAGACTAGAGCAACATGACTCAATAAAGGAAAGTACATAAGATAGGACTCAATAAAAGGAAAATACATAAGATGAAACTTAAGAAATGAAGATAACAAGTGTAGATCATAGTCAGTCCACATCAAGAGTGTGCAGGCGACCCGAGCCAAAGGGAGTGTCGTGAGATGTCCTCATCACTCTGGCCTCTTCCTGGGGGCCTCAGGTGGAGGGGCGACTAGTGCCCACCCCGGTCAGGGGGCGACCGATACAGAACCACGGACTGAGTGGATACGGAGCACCTGAGCAGCTGTGTTGGCATTGCATCGATCGGCGACGAGTTCCTTGGAGCCATACTACCCACATCGCTTTGCCAGAAACTTCGGGTACGACCAGGGGATTCCGCCGAACAGGGAGTTCCGTCTGACGGGCAGGCAGTACAAGGGCAATGATACCCACTTACTTGCAGTGGCCTGGTGGGACTTTTATTCCCGTCGGGAGCCGGAGCGATTTCTGATGCCAGAGCAGGGACGTCGGGGACAATTTGATGTGCACTATGCCCGGTGGTGGTTCGAGCACAGTCACCTCTACCCACAGAAGGCCTCCGCGATCAGGAAGGCGGAGGAGAGTCGCTTGCTAAGGGAGGATCTTCCTCCTATTGCACTGATGAGGGGTACCTGAGGACTCGTGTTGCTCGGATCCACTGAGAGATCGAGTGGATTGTAGCACAGTGGCCCCGGAGTGGCCGGGGTTCATCTTCTGGGAGCCGAAGCAGCGGAGGGGCACTGAAGCCCCCGGGACGGGCATCGACGATAGGGACTGGAGCGAAGGTGTCTCGACCGAGGGCACCTAAGGCCTGGTGGACTCAGTTCATGGCCGATTGTGGCATCCGGGGCAGAGGGTCGCTGGACCGGGAACTCCCGCACGGGAGCTTTGTTGATACAGCGGTCGATGACTGGAGGCGACACATCGCCCACGCGATTGGGTCAGCGGGACTTGTGGAGTTCGTGTCCCAGGTTGAGTGCGCACGCACTCCACGGGATATTCGGGAGGCCGTCACGATGGCGGCCTGAGCCCTGGCGTTGGGGATGGAGCAGCTGGTGCCTTTACCATTGACCCCCTTTGGGGCTTCAGGTTAGGCTTTCCTTCTTTAGCCGGCTCTCTCCCTTTCATTCTGTAATTCTTAGATACAGAATTGAGGTGTTGTATATTGCTGTGTTTGTCAGCAGGTTCTGTGGCGGAGGGGGACCAGCCCTCCATGGGAACATCCTCAGGGAACTGAGACGGAGGTCTGCAGCCTCGGAGGAAAGGCCCTCGTGTAGAGGATGCAGCGACTGAGGCTGGTGAGTCCTCTGGGGGACTCGAGACCGGTGAGCAGGCTGAGGTGGGGACGGCCTTGAGTAAGTGTCGCTTTGCCTTCCCTGCACCTACTTAGTTTAGCCATGGTAGTTGGCTAATATTGTTTTTGCTAGACTTGTGTTTTGTAGCACCGCCGGAGACTAGAGTGGAGGCAACTTTCTCGCCCCCTCGGGAGGTGGATCCTCCACCTGTGGAAGAGGATGAGTTCGAGATAGACATGAAGGGGCTCTTTTGTCTGATGGACGAGCCTGCACCCCATGCTGAGACCTTCCCCGACTTTGAGTTGTGGGAGGCTACTGGCGGAGCCCCTTCGAGTAAGGGCTTCTGACGCTAAGTGTGAGCTGCAATTCACTTGCTTTCAATTACTGACATAACCGTCTGGATTGTGCAGAGGAGATAGAGGTGTCGGGGGCGAAGGCCCCTACTGAGATACTGGGTGGAGCCCCTGAGTAGGCGGAAGAGCCAGCACCCACAGTGGCTAGTGGTTGTCTGGGTAAGTGTCCAATTGTCGTTGAGGGGATCTTCCCGTTGTTGTTGGACTATTTTAGCAAGCCAGAATTATTGACTTGATTTATGTTGCTAGTTTGGCAGGTGAGGACGCGGCGGCTACTCTGGAGATGATCCGAGAATTGGCAGATGCCGGCCCATCAGTGGCCCTGCCATCTTTTGGAGATGAGCCTGGACCGGTGACTTCCGTGCCCCCAGCTACTGTTGAGGACACGTTGAGTAGACCACCATCGTTGCTGATGAAGGTGCCTCTCCCACCTTTGCCGACTGTGGTGTCGGCCTATACGGTGGGGCTAGTGAAGTCCTCCAGTGTGGGACCATTAGGTATGTAGCTGATCACTTGATCGCTTTAGGGTAGATTGTTTGACTTCTTCACCCGTGCTGAGCTTTGACTGGGATGGATTGTAGGTACCTCTTCCCCTCTGGAGGAAGGAGAGATCCCTCAGGATACGGACTGACCATCAGGAGATGAGCCTCCCATCGTAGCTACTGTTGAGGGTGACGAAGAGTTTGTTGACATTGAGGGGGTTTCCGAAGGGGATGCCCCGACTAGTGAGCTTCTTCCCTAGAACCTTCGACTAGGGAGCTATCTTTATGTGAGGCTGGACTTGATAGTAGTCCAATCTGGTTTCCCGATGCATAGGTGCCCCTGATTTGCCCATGGTCGGGGGTTCATCAGAGAGCTTGTCTGGCTCTTCAGAGGGTGGTAGCGCCATGATGGAGACTGAAGAGAGCTCGAGCTCGAGCTCTTCTTCCTCTGAGGCTACTTCTGCCAAGGACGCCGAGATGGAGGCGGCGTTGGAAGGTATATGCAGCTTCTTTTTGTCTCTGTATCGGCTTTGATACAGAGTTTATGGCACAGTGCTGATATTTTTGTGTTGTGTCCAGGACTGGAGTCTAAGGAGGAGCACGTGCTGGCTCCCGACGAGGAGGGTCGAGGGGAGCCCTCCATCACCTTAATGGCCATTGGGGAGGACCGGGTTGCAGGGGAGCCCCTACCCTCTCCGACTCCAGCAGAGGATACTGTCGGGGCGGAGGAGAGGTTGCCCTCACCGACCCTGAGTGGGGAAGTTACAGGTGCGGCAGTAGCCACATCAGGTGAGAGTCAGGACCTTTCTCAGGTTTTTCACCTGGTCTTGTCAAAGGGAAGCCCTGAACATTGCTGACCCGTTTTGCATTCGATGGGGTTGTGTAGGTCCTTCCGGTGTGCTGGCTGAGACGGGTCACTCCTCTCTTGAGCTGGGGATTGAGTGGCCTACATCCGTTTCACCACCGGAGCCACTGTTGGACGCCAGCGTAGGTGCGGCCTTGCTCCAGCTAGCTCGAGGCTATGTAGGGGGTGATCCCCTGCCTTCTCCAGAGGAGCTTCGGCAGCGGCTGAGGGAGTGCACACGTGGCTACCATGGCCTTGGATTCCCTCGTGGGCTTTGGATGTTTGGCTTGGACGGCATATGGGCGGAGTACCTGCGACTTCTAGAGGCTCAGGGGCAGCGGGCACAATTACTGGCGGCCATTCGTGAGATACAGGAGCAGTGTGTTCAGCTTGCGTCAGCTGCGACTGAGCAGAGGAGGCTTGCCGAGGCGGGCGTGCCTCTTGCTCAGGACCGTGCCAGGCAGTTGAGCGAGGCGACCAGCAGAGCTGAGGCCCTGTAGAAGGCCTTAGAGGAGCAGCAGCAAGCCGTAGAGCTTGCTGGAGTCGAGTGGCGGACTGTCGAAGTCGGAGCAGAGGCTAGCGTTCAGCTCGCATCAGCCTTGGAGGCGGAGTTGGCGGCTGCAGAGTCCTGCTTGGCAGAGCTGGAGGGGAGCGAGGCTAGGACGTGATTGTATCACTTTCCTCCCCCCTTTTTGTTATCTGGACAGTATGTCTTTTTGTTACCCCAAGGGCATGTCTACGGCTCCCTTGTATAGATTATCAATGACAAACTCCATATTTTAACTTTGTTGTTTGTTGAGTTGTTCTCCCCCCCTAGTCTGTGGAATAGGGTTGAGCACAAGGGGTAGCTACCACTTACTGTCGGTCGTGCTTGATTGTTTTAACATGTACCGGCGTAAGGCGTAGTGGACTGGGTTTTACCCGAAACTGGAGCTGGGATAAAAGAAACTGGAGGATTTTGAGTATTGAGAACTAAGTGCTGGTTGCTGAGAAGTAGGGGAAAGCCCCTAACGTTGGGTTGGAGTAGGCCCATCGAGGCATGGCGGCCTACTCGGTTAAGGTCGGGAACTGATTATGAGATGTATCAGTTGTAGGTTCACGCCTGAGTGTTGGTCATTTGTATGGCGTTAGTCGATAATGTAGCTCTTCTGGGCTTGAGAAACTAGGACTGAGCTGGCCAAATGGCCTCAAAAGGTGCTACAGTCGAGGGCCGTGATCGGGACTGGGACTGGTTGGCCCACCCGTTGAGGGATCGTGGCCAAAACTAGAGCTGGCCCGTAAGGGCATTGTAGCCAGTGATCGGGATTAGAAATTTGCAGCTGGCCTATGAAGGCGTTATAGCCGCGGTATCGGGACTGGAGGCTGGAGGCTGGCCTGTAAAGGCGTTGTAGCCGAAGTGCTGGGATTAGAGGCTGGCGGTTGGCCTGTGAAGGCGTTGTAGCCGAAGACTGGGACTGGAGGCTGGCGGCTGGCCTGAGAAGGCGTTGTAGCCGAAGACTGGGACTGGAGGCTGGCGGCTGGCCTGTGAAGGCGTTGTAGCCTAAGTGCTGGGACTGGAGGCTGGCGGTTGGCCTGCGAAGGCGTTGTAGCTGAGGTACTGGGACTGGAGGCTGGCAGCTGGCCTGTGAAGGCGTTATAGCCAAAGACTGGGACTGGAGGCTGGTGGCTGGCCTGCGAAGGCATTGTAGCCAAAGACTGGGACTGGAGGATACCGATTGGCCTGTGAAGGCGTTGTAGCCGAAGTGCTGGGGCTGGAGGCTGGCGGCTGGCCTGCGAAGGCATTGTAGCCGAGGTACTGGGACTGGAGGCTGGCGATGACCCACCCTCGGGGGTGTAGTGGCCATCCTTGTCGGGGAGTGATGTTGAGCTTGCCATCGAAGCGTGTCATAGCCGATCGCTTTGTAAGCGAAGAGTAGAGACAGAGAGAGAGGATTTTTTTCTTCTCTTTACCAGCCCTACCGCCCTTGTGGGTTTTCGCCAGGGCTGGCCCCCTATAGCTTTTTCGGTGCGCCCTTGCCGCTTTTCACACCGAGGGGTTATCAGATTTTGCCTAAGGCGCCCTTTCGGGTTTTCACCTTAGCTGGGTTAGTGGCAATTTTTGCACCTAGTCGGTTCCCTGTAATGGATTCGACCAGGCCCATCGGGGTATCTCTATTTTTAACCCCATTTTTTTTATATTTTTTTGTGAGATTGTCGTCCATAGTGTATCGCTGTCAGGGGACGTAACCTGAGACCGGAAGGTATGGGTAGCCGGATATCGTTCGGCCAATAACAGGGGTTTTTTTAGAAATCCTCACGCCATGGTGGTGAGGGGCCACTTTGTTATGACAAGATATGACTGGAGTTAAGGCTGATGGATCAGGGATTGTATGGGAGAACTGGGATTATAATGGACTTGAAGGCTCTGGATTTACAGAGGATGTAGGATGTAGGGGCGGAGAGTGATAAATGTCTGGGAATGTACCGGGATATAAGTTTACCGGGATGGTGACTGGAAGCTTAACTGTCACAGGGACTGGTTGATCTGTGTTGCCAAAGCAAGGGCCAAAGGTTGGCCAAACTGAGCGGAAGTAATGCAAGATCAACTGGGGATTGGAGGGTTTGCGCAATAGCAGTGCGAACGGATTGGAGACTGGCTCTAGATGAGACTAACGGTCCACCAAGGAATAGGCGGAAGGCCGTTCTGACTGGTAGGGAGAAGAAGATTTTCTCTTTATCGGTTCTACTGCCCTTTCGAGTTTCCACCTCAGCCGGGTTACTAGCCTTTTTGCCCCCAGTTGCCCCCTTGTGGTGAGGATGACTGGGTCCGCAAGGGCATCTCTATTTATAACCCTATATGTATATATATATTGACTTACCTGTGAGCCTGGCGACTAGACTGGTGCTGGTGTAGAAGTGCTCATGCTCCCGTGGTGACGGGAATGAGGGCAGTAGATCAGTCCCCGCAGATGCCTGGCGGCGATTCCGAGGAACTGGGTTGGTTGGTTGACTGGAAATTGTAGACTGGGAGGACTAGCCGGTTAGATCCTTCACGGGGAAGGACCGGCCTTATTGGTAGTAGCTGGGACGTGCACCTTAGTCCGGCTGGCACACGAACTTGTGCTCTAGTGCATAGTATAGCTTCATATGTTTGTCATTGAGAGGCGAGAACGGTCTATGGCCTTTATGATTGACGACCGTGTAAGCCCCGCTCTCGTAGACATTCTGGATGATGTACGGACCTCGCCAATTTGGCTGTAGTTTTCCACTGAAGCGCCCTGCCATGACTTCTTTTTCCTTGATCATGACAAGGTCACCATGCTTGAAAGCTCGCTGCTTGATGAGCTTATCGTAGGCCCGGGCCATGCGGGCCTGGTATACTTGTAGGTGTTTGGAGGCTTCGAGTCGCCTTCCTTCTCAATCGGCGAGCTCTTCTAGCCTTCTCTGGTACTCATTTTCGTCAGGGCCGGCAAGGCCGGTGTGGACTGCCACACGATAAGAGGCTAACTGGACTTCGATGGGGATAACTGCTTCTGTCCCGTAAGCAAGGGAGAATGGCGAGCACCCCGTGGGGGTCTTGTAGACCGTCTGATAGGCCCATAATGCTTCGAAGACCTTCTCACCCCAATCGTGCTTCCGGTGGCTAGCCATCTTAGCCAGGAGCTTGCGAAGGGTTTTGTTGAAGGCTTCTGCTAAACCATTAGCCTGGTGGTTGTAGACCGAAGAGGTTCTCCAATCGATGTGGAATTTGGCCGCTAGCTAGTATACGGCCTTATTTTTGAATGGTGTCCCGTTGTCAGACACTATGCGACTGGGAGTATCGAATCGGTATATAATGTTGTGCCGGACGAATCTAGCAATGATTTCACCGGTGATCTCTCGCAGGGGTAGAGCCTCCACCTAGCGAGAGAAATAATCAGTGGCGGCCAAGATGTATTTATGGCCCTTGGAAGATGACGGGAAAGACCCCGCGATGTCCATGCCCCACTCAACGAATGGCCAGGTGGGGGCTGTGGGACGTAGTGGATCGGGAGGCCTTCTGGGTACTGGGCCAAAGGCTTGGCATTGGTGGCATGTACGGGCATACTGGTTGCAGTCTACGTACATGGTTGGCCAGTAGAAGCCTTTGAGCTTGATGTTGTGCTTCATCCGATCTCCGACCTAGTGCGCACCACACAATCCGGAGTGAACCTCTTGCATGACGGCTCGAGCCTCAGCAAGGGAGACACATCTCAGGAGGATTGACTTGTCCTTCTCGTGGACAAGATGATACAAGGAGTCTCTAATCAACTCGTAAGAGGTTGCTCGGTGGAGTAGCTGAACCCTTTGAGCTCTATCAGGAGGGAGCCACCCTTTCTTGAAGTTGATGATGGGCGCACGCCAATCATCCTCTTCTGGAGGCGCGCCCTGGTCATGGTCGTGGACCTCGTAGATGGTAAGATCGGTGTTGCCTTCGAGTGAGCCTGGCATCAGCCTTCTGTATTTGATGACGATGTCGACCTCGCCCTCGGGCGGGAGCTTGATGGCCGCGGCCAATTTTGCTAAGGCGTCCGCCTGAGCGTTGCGACTCCTGGGGACATGATCTATTCTGAAGAAATAGAATTTTTGGATTAATCTGGTGACGGCGGTGTGGTATGGAACCAACTCTGGTTTCCGCACATCGTAGAGGCCGAGGACCTGCCGGACTATCAGTTGGGAGTCCCCGTAGGCTTTGAGACATTTGATGCCTATGTGGAGAGCCATCTGGAGCCCAATGAGTAGAGCTTCATACTCGGCTTCATTGTTGGTTAGGGATTTCATGAGGGCGCAAGAGTTGTACAAGACTCCGACCTGAGGAGTCAGAAAGACTATGCCGGCACCTGCCATGGTGGCTGGATCGTGGTTGCTCCGGGTGATCCCTCGGGAAGCACCGTCGAAGTAGAGCTCCCAGCAAGGCACGCTGGTTGTGAGAGCGTTCTACTGCCAATAATGCAAGACATCTCCGCTCTGTTCAACTGGTGGTTGTGATTGAACAACAGTGGTTGTGAGAGCGCTTTGCTGCCAGTAATGCAAGACATCTCCTCTCTGTTCCACCGGTTGTTGTGATTGAACAGCAAGGGACTCCTCGTCCGGGAGCTCCGAGCTGAAAGGTGAGTCGTCTGGCACTGGATGGGCTGCCAAGAATTCAGCCATGCCCTGTCCCTTGATTGCTTTCCTGGGGACATAAGTAATGTCGTACTCTATCAACAGGAGAGCCCACCTTCCCAGTCTGCCTGAGAGGACAGGTCGTCAAAGGAGATACTTCAGGGGGTCGTGCTTGGATATAAGCTCGACTTGATGTTACAGGAGGTAATGCCGCAGCTTCTTAACCGCGAACACCAATGCCAAGTAGACCTTCTCCATGGGGGAGTAGCGGTACTCGACACTAATTAGCTTCCGACTGAGGTAATAGAGGGGCTGCTCTTTACCTTCTTCATTGATTTACGCCAACAGCGCTCCTAGCGAAGCGTCCATGGCGGCAATGTAAAGGATGAGGGGTTTACCCTTGATCGGTGGCCCCAGGACTGGGGGAGTAAGGAGGTACTCCTTGATTTGCTCGAAAGCCACCTGGCATTCCGAGTCCCATGTAAACGAGGCGTCTTTCTTCATCAGCTTGCTGAAAGGTGCACATCGACCGGAGTGGTTAGAGATAAACCTCCGAATGTTGGTCAGCCTCCCTTGGAAGGACCTGAGTTCGGTGATGTTGCTGGGTGGTGGAACTCTCGGATCACTTTGATCTTGTTGGGATCCACCTCGATTTCACGATACCTGACGACGAAGCCGAGAAATTTACCGCTGGACACGCCGAAGGTGCATTTCATGGGGTTCATCTTGAGCCCATATTGCCGGAGACGCTCGAAGACTTAGCGAAGGTAGTGCAAATGGTCTTCGCGCCTCTTAGTCTTGACGACGAGGTCGTCGACATAGCATTCGGCGGTGTTGTGTAGCATCTCGTCGAATATTTTAGTCATGGCCCTTTGGTAAGTAGCGCCAGCATTCTACCGGCCGAAGGGCATGCGCTTGTAGTTGAAAATCCTCTTGGGGGATCTGAAGGCTGTGTGATTCTTATCTTTGAGGGACATCCGATTTGGTTACAACCGAATGACCGTCCATGAAAGATAGGGCTTCATGACCGATGGTCATATCGACCATCGTTTTTGTAATTGGGACTAGGAAGTCGTCCTTCGGATAAGCTTTGTTGAGGTCTCGGAAGTTGACGCAAATGCGGAGTTGACCATTCTTCTTCTTGATTGGAACTGTATTGGCGAGCCAGATCGGGTAGATGCACGGCTCGATGAAGTCGACCTTCGCCATTTTATGGACTTCGGCCGAGACTTGGAGCTCCAGCTCATGGCGCATGCGCCGCTACGGCTGTTTAACTGGAGTGACCGAGAGAGAAATGGCTAGGTCATGCTCCGCTACGGAGGGGTCTAGCCCTGGCATCTCCTTGTATGTCCAGGCGAAGCAGTCTTTGTATTCAAGCAGGAGTTGCTTGTAGTCCTGCTTCTCTACCTCGGTAAGAAGAGCACTGACAAATGATGGCCGGGGAGCTTCATCCTCGCCCATATTGATCTCGATGAGCTCATCCACGGTCGCTTGGCCGCCGTTCTCCAACTCAGGAGGAGTGGGTTGGAGGTCGATGAAATCCTCATCATAGGTGTCGGCTTCATGTATTTCTTTGTTCTCGAAGTCACCGGTTGATGTTGAAGGGACTGGAGAGAAGTTGTCACAGGGATCCACCAGGGATCGATCCGGAATGCCGGCTCCTGGCCAGCAGTTGTCAACCGGGGCCGCTGAGATCTCCTCGGGGTAGCCTGGTGAAGCTAATAGTCTCCCGCAGCTAGGACCAGTGATATCCCCCCCCCCTCAGGAGGGTTTATTGAACTGGGTCCCCCGATTGGCTGAGAGACCGAAGAAGCATCTTCTCCCCGTTTGTCTTGGTAGGGAGGCGAGGAAGGTCCCTCGACGGCTTGAGCCGGGGTACCGGCTTTGGCGGAGATCGGGATCAGAACTTCCTCCTCCTTATCCCCGGAGCTGTCGAATTTGGCTTCGACTCTAACTCTATCGTCGGCTAGTTGCGCCAAGCCTATGACGTTAACTACGTAGTGGACGTGGAAGTCCAGGTCTGGGTCATAGCCAAGCCCCCTGGTATCTTTATGGTAGGATGGGGGTTGCCCTCGGACCTGGGAAGGGTCCCACAGTCGGTTGAAGTATCTCTGTTGGGCAGAAGTTTTCCACAGGGGAACGTGTTGCTTCAAACACAGTTCTTGAATATGCGGCGACATGTCGCCCCACACCTGAACTACTTCAGGGGTATCGTCGGGTTGCCTAGACCAGCCGAAGTCATCATCTGGCGGGGCTTGAGGGACCATGTCTCCCTTGTAGAAGACGATGGGTTTGTCCCTGTTAGCCTTCTTCTTGTTACGGCGTTGTCGCTTGAAGGTGACAATAAATATCGTCAGCGACTCGACGCTGTGCTCCTCGGATGCACATGGGAACTGGATGCAGTCTGGTGGCAAGCATATACTCTTGCCGATAGCTCGGCTAATAAGATTAGCCTCGAAGTTGATCTGGCACCTCTCCGGGTGATCTGGGGTTGACTTGGAGCCGAGGCGTAGCCGATGAAGCTTGGCCTTTTTCTCGTCAACAGAGAAGAGATCATCATCATCTTCCTCTGAAAGCCAACTGTTGCTTTTACTCTTAATCACGAGGTATGGACTAATCCCCTTGAAATAGGGCGCAGCGTCGGCTAGGTTGCATTCTACCGGTGTGAACGGCGACAGGTCTACAAAGACCTTATGTTGCTCCCCGTCCTTGGCATACTTGATGCATTGGTGGAGAGTCGATGGGACGACCCAATTTTCATGGAGCCAGGGTCTGCCCAGTAGCATCTTATAAGATGTGTTGGAGTCGATGATGTAGAATGTCACCTTGGAGGTGAAATCATCGAGCACGAGGTCGACATCCACCCGGCCGCAGGACGTCCTCGGTGTTCTGGTTAAAGTCGGATATCTTAACCGCCCGAACCTTCTGGAGGTATGGGGTCAGATATAAATACTTGAATGTCTTGAGTGGCATGATGTTGACTGCGGCACCAGCATCCACCAGGATCCGGTTCACATCATGCCCATTGATCTTCCCCTTCATGTATAGAGGATGGTTATGGCACGGAGGGGAGAGCAGCATGTCTTTCTCCGTGAAGGAGATGGTGGCTGAGAAGGCTCCATAGATGGCCGCCTTCATTTCCACGGCATGTGCTTCATAGACTTCCGGCTCTTGGAGTATTTTGATAAGGGTTTCCCTTAGGTCCTTACTCCAAGCAATGGCTTCCCAAATTGAAATGCTGGCAGGGAAGCACTTCATCTGGTGGAGGACTTTTCGGTCGGCTCGGGCTCGAGCATCCTCCAGTGAGGGTAGTATATTAGGCAGAACCTTCCGCGAGCTGCCGCGCGGTTCCCCAT
Source organism: Amorphophallus konjac (assembly GCA_022559845.1). Classification (NCBI taxonomy): domain Eukaryota; kingdom Viridiplantae; phylum Streptophyta; class Magnoliopsida; order Alismatales; family Araceae; genus Amorphophallus; species Amorphophallus konjac. The sequence continues at coordinate 161,609,518 of CM040121.1, forward strand.
CGGGGAGTTGCACTGCCTTGCCCTTACCACCGGGATCAGACTGGCTTTGATCGACGGCGGACTCTTGGAACAGGGATGCCAGTGGTGGCTCTTCTGGGGGTGACTGGCAGGCTGGCTCATCCTTGCCGGACTGTCTCGCTTGCTCTGCTGCAGCAGCTGGTACTGGTGTAGGGGCTGGGAGGCTAACAGTAGCCTTGTCAATGCCGGTAGGGTCGAAGATATCGGGTCCACCCCGAATTTCTACTTCCGAGATGGGGGCCGGTTCCTCTCCTCGAAAGATGATGATCCGCTCTGGGTCGAAGGTGGACGGAAAGAGGGGTAACTCGAGAGTTATCCCACGGCCTCTACCACGTCCCCGGCCATGACCTCGGCCGTGACCTATGTGCTATGGAGCTGGCTGTAGCCCAAGAGGAGCAGTGGTTCTTTGTCTTGTTCCGGAGGCTACTGAGTCGCCTCACCGAGGAGCGTTGATATTATAAGGAGGTGGGATGGCCACCATGTTGAAGGTGCAGCGTCGAAGCATTTCTTCTAGCTGCTCGGTGGTAATCTCCTTGTCTTTATAGCACAAGGAGAGCTGGTCCAAGATCACGAGTCTTTCACCGTCCTTGAGCTTTTGGATCATCTCTTGGACCCAATTTCTGAGACGGGCTCATTTCTGCAGTTCCTCCCACGGGATGTAGCTGTCGAATGGGAGAGCCCCGGTAGGATGAGGAGGAACGTATTCCTCAAGGTCATCAATCAGCCACTGAAGCCTTTGGAGAGGCGTTGGCTTGGCCGAGGATTGTAGGGCGGCCGCTTGTTCAGCTTGTTTCTTGAGCCGCCTTCTGAGGTTCTTCCTCCTATTTTTCTCTTGTCTCTTGGCAATAGCTGCCTCCAAGGGAGTAGGAGGGAGAGGTGCTGGAGCCGGAGTTGATAAATCCTGGTGAGGATATCTCCGAGCCGACGTCTTTACAGGGCAAGGTCGATGACTCTTCCTCGCTCTAATTTTGATCCAGGCGCCTTCCGCTTGTTGTATCTAGAAGGTGGCATTGATCGCCTGCTCGATTAACTCAAGCAGCAATTCCTGGTATGCCGGAATGCTGGGACTGGCGTCCGGAGATGTATGCGCGGTTTGCTGCCTTACCCGCGGTGGTGACAGGAGCCTTCGAGGGATCGATAGGCGGGTGCTGGTGTCCGAAGGCGTGTGCGCGGTTTGATGCTTTAGCCGCGGTGGCGACAGGAGCCTACGAGGAGTCGACAGGCTGGTGCTGGCGTCCGAAGACGTGTGCGCGGTTTGATGCCTTAGCCACAGTGGCGAAGGCTTTTGTTGAGGAGCAGACGGAGAGGTATGCTTGTCATCCTGCTCCTTAGCCTTGCCTTTGTGATCGTGCTGAGGGCTGGGCCTGGCGACAACTGACGACGTCCCAGGACATTGTCGCTCTGCACAGTCATCCCGACTCTGTGGACTGGCTGAGCCTTGTAGTGGTGGGACCGACGCTTGAATAGAAGCCGTTGAAGACTCCGAAGATACCTTCTTTGTACTTTGGATTGTGTCAATGGGTAGATGGAGAGGACTCGACGGTCCATCTGCCGAGGAGATGCGATGAGGTTGAGGCGGGGCCTCACCCTGCTTTTGCTTTCCCTTCCTATCCACGGCTGCCGGTGACGGAGATAGGACGGGAGGAGGACAAGAGAGACCTGAAGAGCCCGTCGTCATCTCGCCCACCAGAACATCCTCTCGACCGAGAAGGACCTGGAGGAGCCTAGCGGTATCTTCTTCGGGGAAAAGGAGAGACTTTAGCTCCTGCCAGGATCGCCACCGCACGGCCGAAGTGGCTGGGGTTGCCTGGCTGGGTGCTGATGTCTGAGGGCCCGAAGGGGCCGGAGCAGCAGGGGAATGTATGATGTTGACCTAGAAGTTGGTCGACTCTATCTCCTAACTGGCATCCCGCTCTCTATGCCTCCACAATCGCTCGAGCGCCTCTTGGTTGTCAGTCCAGAACTCGAGCCATTCTGGAGGATGCTGGTAGGGCAGCCCGTGCCCATTTTCTTGGGGAGAGCCTGGCCGCTCTGGCACATCCCTGGCGATGCTCAGGGTCTCTTCGACAGCTTGCCGAAGCCTGACGAGCGACATAGAGTTTCCTTCCGCATCGATCTGCTCCCATTGGATCTGTTCCTAGATGAGATCCTGGACTTCCTCGTAGGACTCGATCGGGTGACAGATCCTGGCGTGGAAGGGGCAGTATTAGGGGTGACTACGATCCCAATGGGTGTAGTTGGCAGGCGAGTCACGGGGCATGATTTTCCCGTTCTCGATGAGGATGTCGAAGAGTCACCGGGTTCTCTCCCTGGGGAAGGAGAGAGGTCTCTGATCATGCCTGGGCCCCCCCCTGGATACCAGATCGAACGTCCCCTTCGATTAGGGCTGGGCTCCTCCAATTCATCATCCGAAAGAGAAAATGTGGCCATCATGTGGATGACATTAGCTGAGGGGTGAGCTACGCGTGCTGCCTTAGCTAGCCTGGTCCACATATGCGGTTGCGGAGGATCGACGAGGCCGCTATTCATTTTGACGAGGCCGTCTCGGATCAGCTTCTACGCCTGAGTTTTGAAGATGTAACAATCTTCGATTGAGTGACCCAGCATGCAGTGATACAGGCAATAACTGGGATCGTCAGTGTTCAGAGCCTCGTCCGGCTTGCGGATTTCTGGCAGCTCGACGATCTTCTGGGCCATACAGAAGATCAAAGAGCATCTTTGTGTGTTCCTTCTTGAATGAGAAGGGTGTCTTCATACGCTCTGAGAAGGAGGGAGCAGCCGGCTTATCCGCTGGCTTTTTGTCAGAGCCACTGGATTCGCCCCCCTTACTGGCCTTGGCGGCATGGGTGAATTCTATGATATTCACCTCCTTATCGGACTGGCGTTCTCGCACTTGCTTACCCTTTGCTGCAGTATAGCTCGAGTTATCGGCGAAGAACATCTCTATTTCGGCGACCGCCGAATTGAGCTGGTCGATGCCTTTAATATTGGTGCCGAGAAGCTTTTCGCTAACCTCGGTCGCCAGACCTTGACGGCATATGGTGATGGCGTCCTCTTGAACGGGTGGATTGAAACACCTTATGCTAAGGTCTCGCCACTTTTTGATGTAGTCGAGGGCACTCTCGCCCTTTTTCTGCCGGAGAGAATAGAGTTGGCTAGGGAGACCTTTCGCTCGGCCGTTTGAAAGCGGTCGAGGAATTTCTTCTGGAGATCCGCCCAGTCGATGACTGAGTTGGGCTTCAGGTGGGAATACCATTGAAAGGCCATTCTCGTGAGCGAAGTGGCGAAGTAGCGGAGGAGATATGATTCATCCAGCGCTAACTCGCCCATGGCCGTAACATAGTAGGCCAAGTGCTCATGTGGCGACCCCTGCCTGTCAAACTTTTGCAGCTTTGGGGGCTTGGAGTACTCTAGGGGAAGCTTTTTCAGCTGGTGGTGAAGCATGTAGGGTACACTATAGAGATATACTGTGACAATCCCTTCACCATACTGGGCGAGCTTCATCTCGACAATGCGCTCGACCATCTGGCGTTGTGCCAGGAGATTTTTCGGTATTGGCGTATTGGAGGCTCGTGGTTGAACCTTAACCGGGGGCGTGCCGAACCCTGTTGCCAACGGGGTTCGTGCAATCGCCGCTGAGGTGTTGGCAGCACCACGGGCTGCTGGCGGCACCAGTGCCTCGGCATGGGCCTAGCAGGCTGCTGAGGATGAAGGTCTCGTTCTTGGAGGAGGTCTTGCAAAAGGGCCTTCAGGTGCTGGTTCTCCTTCATGAGAGTGTCGAGGGTCACTTCTTGAGCCTCGTTCGCAGGAGGGTCATTGTTGACCGGCTCTGCATTGATAGGACGATCGCGATCTTACACCGGGACCTCTTCCGCGTGTTCTGACACCTGTGGTCTGGTAGAAGTGCCGATGTGACCTGTTGGGGGAGGCGGTGGAGCCTGGTGACGTGGCCTCCTGAAGTGGGACAGAGGCTGGTTCAAGTCATCAGACTGGGTGTCTGGCGGGTGTCCCGTCGTGTAGCACGCGAACACTCGAACCGCGTCATTGATGAACCGGGCCGTCCGCTTCCGGCGCGTGTGCCACGCGGAGCGAACAGGCGTCCCTAGTCTGTCAAAGACCGAGATGCGTTGCAGAGGGGGCTCACTCCCGACATCAGTCGGAGGAGAGTCCAGGACAGGTTGCTGGAGGGCCCGAGAATGGGCTCGCCTTTGCCTCCGCTTGCTTGCGCGGGGGACATTGGACGACTGGGGGTCGTCAGACGATGCTACTGTGAGGCCAGCCGCATCCCGCCTGATGCCGCATCTGAGTGCTCGCAGGGGGTTTCTGATACGCACCCTTTGAACGACCTGAGCTTCTTCTGGGGTGACCCAGATTCTCTTCAAGTCAGATTGCTGGTCTCCCTTGTCGCCGCCTTTCTGACAGGTTGTCTTGGGAGGCCGTGTGTCTGGCTGGGGTGGGTGTCCCCGGACTGTTGCCGAGGAACCCGCTCTTTTCAGCTTTGCCCCGTCCTCTCATGTTTGACGCAAGAGGTCAAAATGATTGGAGGTGGGGATGGCGGGAATGGTCCGTTCCAGGGGTATGACTGGTTCACCCCCGTCGAGACGGATCCGTAAGTCACCGAGAAGAACTATCTTGCCGGAGTTGCTGGTTGCAGCAGCGAGCCGTTCGCCTCTGCGGCCATGGTGACGCTTCTTTTGAGGAGCTGAGGAAGACTCCGCCCCAAGATGGTAGACCGAGAAAATCTGGCCTGGAGTGACCGGCAGCGTGAAGCTGTCAGTCTGAGGTGCTGAGATCGGCCCCCGGGATAAGTAACCCACGCCGGGAGTCGATGGCTAGGCGACTCGAGTGTAAACATTCACCCGCGCCGATAGGAGTGTTGCCGATGCTCGAGACGATACCCTTGCACCGGAAGGCGATGCTGTCAGAAGTGCTGAGGTGTCGACGCCCCTAGGTCAAGGACCCGCGGTAGGTGCCGATGTAGCCTGGGCTCGGGTCGGGAGACCCGAGGAAGGTGCTGAGGAATGTTGCCCCCTGGGTAGAAGACCCGCGGGGAGAGCCAGTTCAACTGGAGCTCGGGACTGGGGCCCCGAGTGCAATGCCAGGGAGCCGCATACTCGGTGCTGGGAGCCCGTGTTGAGAGTCGGCTTTGCCAGGATTCGGGGTTGGAAACCCAATGCGGATGCTGAGGAGCCGTGGACTCGGGGCTGGGAGCCCGTGTTGGGTGCCAGCTTGGCTGCGGCTCGGGGTTGGGAACCCAAGGAAGATGCTGGGAAGCCGTAGACCCAGGGTTGGGAGCCTGTATTGGGTGCCGGCTTGGCTGTGGCTCGGGGTTGGGAACCCGAGGAAGATGTTAGGAAGCCGTAGACCCGGGGTTGGGAGCCCGTATTGGGTGCCGGCTTCGCTGCGGCTCGGGGTTGGGAACCCAAGGAAAGTGCTGGGAAGGTGACCGAAGTCCGGGGCACATGGCCCGTGTTGGAGATAGGACAAGGTTGGCCTCGGGAGCTAACGCTTACCCGGGCCGGTGTTGATTTGGGGGCCCTGCAGGGGCCGGTAGTGACAGTCTGGTGCCCGGCACTCAGGTGGGCAGCCGAAACTGGAAATGCATGTGGCACACTGGCCGCAAGAGCCAATGGAGATACTGGAGTTGGCTGAAGCGCAGCCACGAGGATCACACCCAAGAAGTAGGGTGATCCGATAACGGGGGCGAAGCTGCCGAAAGCGATCGGCGTCGCGAAGTAGCCCACCCGGGCGTGGGAGGAAATGACGTTGGGACCATAGGTGCCGGCCGCCATGGTTGCTAAAGTGCTGAGTGCTGAGGAGGTGACGGTTGCTGACAGTCGCCGAAAGTGGTCTAGCGATCAGAACGCGGACCAGAAGCTGCTGGAGAATGCGGGCACGAGTGTCCTCCTCTGCCTCTCCTGCAAGGAAAGGGAAAGGGCACCAGGGCTTTAGGGCTGGCACAGACTTTTCTTCAGCAAAAGGAAGGAAGGCGGGAGACGTCCCACCGGGCGTGCCATCCTCTCTGTTGCGCGGGTTTTTTATGCCGATTACCAGGGTGAAGGAAGGGATACAGCAGGGAAGGAAAATATAGGAGTTTGATATATCTCGGGTATCCTCCTTGTGATTGCATGCCTCTCACGGTAGTATCCGGCACTCTCCTTTCACGAAAAGTCAAAAAGGGTCGAATGGCACGAAAATGTTGGGATAATGGTTAACCGGACAGGGTGCGGGCGTGCCTGCTGATTTCTCGACAATCACTCATGGAACCAAGGGTTGACCGGGGAAGCGCCACCAGGGTGCGGCACGTGGGCTCGGGCGATCAGGCGACACGTGGAGAGAAGGGGTTCCATGGGTGCGAGTGCGTAGGCGATTGTGGGAATCATGTACGAGACGTCTTTCCCCACCGGCCGCAAGCAACCGATGTTTATTTACATCGGATCGAATCTGAATACCTTCGCTCCAAGCTGAAGAAAAGTCTATATATGTGTCTGAAGTTGTGGGTAGAGGGCTGGGGGCATTCAACAGCTATGGGTGCGCGTTAGACTGATGGGTGTTTGCTGGGGTTAGGGTGTTAGGCACGGATGCCAAGTGGTGTAGATAGAAAACTGAGGGCCTGAACGTCGGTGTGAGGGCACTCATCCAATCGGCAGTGTGATACTGAGGTGTATACTTCTTTACAGGAAAGCCATAATGGCCAAGGTACAACTGGCGCATGCCACAAGACAACTCCGACGTGCTAGTCGGTCCCCGGGTCGATGCGTGATGAATGAGCACATATGCGTTTTACAGAGGGTTCCTCCCGTGGTGTGGGACAAGGCCGTGGTGCCGAATTGGGGCCTGTGACTGGATGACTGGAGGGATACATCGATCCGATATCTGGGCCAGGGTCGATCACGACTCGAATTGAGCGGTCGAACATGGCCTCGTAACTACGAGAGAACATGGCGTCATGGCACGCGTGTGGTTTCAACCGACGGGCACGCGAGAGGAAATCCCAGCATGAGGGGACGTCCGCCCATGTTGTAATGCCTCACATATGGTGGGTGTTGACTTGTGTGAGACGGCTATATACGGCATGAGGGGAGTGCAAACGACATACCCCCGGCATATTAGACCACCGAACAAGTCACCCACGCACAATTCTCCTTTGCTCGTTGCTTGGAGCAGTGCTTGAAGTCCTGTGCTTGCCGGATGCCGAAGCTTGAATGGATGATCAGCTATGTTGCAAGCATGCCCCTTGAGCCCCTAAGGGGTTTTTATAGGGAAAGTTGAAGGGTGACAAGGGGTTTACGCGGACCAGCTAAGGGGGGATGAGCTGGTCCGCGAAAACCCAAGTGAATAGTGTCACTTGGAGTTACACGGGTTGAGAGAGGGGAAGGGGTTTACGCGGACCAACTCAGGGGGCTGAGTTGGTCCACGTAAACCCCCCTCCCTCAGGGGGTTTAGGCGGAGTGGTTTGGGTTTTTTCTTTTTTGAAAAATTAATTTTTTTTTAATTGAATAGGGGGTTTACGCGGACCAGCCAGGGGGGTGAGCTGGTCAGTGTAACCCCCCCCCCCCCAAGGGGGGTTTAGGCGGACTAGCCTGGGGGTCCAGGCTGGTCCGCCTAACCCCCCCCCCCCCCCCAAGGGGGTTTAGGCGGACCAGCCAGGGGTCCAGGCTGGTCCGCCTAAACCCCCCCCAGGGGGGTTTAGGTGGGTTCGCTCCAAGGAGAGAGGGGGGGCTGGTCCCACCCTATAAAAATTGACTTTTGGGCCATTTTCTCTCTAATTTGACTAAGAAAGAAAAGGACAACTGGGTGGAAGTATACGTGGAGCTTGCGAAGGCTTGTGTGCACGTCGACTTGCGGAATCCCCGCGTGCTGTCGCTTTGCGCTCCCGCGTTCACATGTCACCTTCTCGAACTGGTACGGCACACGAATCGCGTCGTAGGACCGTAAATCGGACGAACCGGGGCTGAGTGGGGTCGTGGGACCACCGGGCTGGGGGGAGGGCGTGGCCACCATGGAGTTCACCCTCCCTGGGGCGCGCGGCCATGCCCCGGGGTGAACTGGCCCCGGGCTGGCTGTAACCCCGGGGGGGTGATCCTCAGTGGTCTTCTTGTGTCGCCTGGGGACTTCCTTTGACGGACTTTGAACTTCGGGAGGCTGGCATGGGCCCGTAGGGCGGTTGTTCTTCGAGCCGTAGTTGCCGCTCGCAAGGTGTTCGGGCTATTGCCCGACACACTCCGAGTTGCCGAACGAGCCGCGTAGGTGACCGGCGGGCCTTGGATTTGGCCTAGGGTCAAGGGTAGAAGTCCATAGGGGCTGGGAGGAGGCACCTTGGGCCCATGGGCCTCACCTCGTGTTACGTGCTATGTTGTACGGCGGGTTGGCAGGGTAGCCTCGGGTTGGCCCGAGAGCTAAAGTTGAGTGGCATGTTGCCACGTGTCTGAGGGTCGGGGGTAGTCCCGACTTGCTGGGGGGTGTTGTAGAGCCCAATTAGTGTATTGGAACCACGGGGTGGCCCGTGGGTTGGTGTAGAAGGGCTGAAATATACGAGCCCACTTGGTGTTCGGAAAAATGCTGAACACACGTGTGTGAGCCGTATGCACGTATTGCGGGCCTCCAAAGCCTATGGTTGACTTGCTCAGGTCTCCCATTGACCTTGGAGGGTTAAATGAGGTGCCTCAGAGTGAGCCCGCGGCTCTTTCACTGGATGCCACGTGGCGTGGCTCAACGTCAGGGCGCCCCTGGGTGGTCCCGGGCGGCCATGTATGGTACGGGCAAAGCCCATAGGAGAGTGGCCGGAGTTGACCTCGGACAATTGCTTGTGTCGCCGTGTGTCACGGCAAGTTGGTCGGGACCCTTGTAGGGACCCACAAGGTTGTAGAAAGGGCTAGATAGCCCGTGCCTTGAAGGTGTTCGGGGAAATGCCCGGGCCCTTACTCATTGTTATTTTAGTTGGGAAATAGTCCGGGTACAACAGCTACCTAATTATGTCTTCAGGTTAAATGAAGCCTTGTATGGACTGAAACAGGCCCCACAGGCTTCGTATGACAAACTGACAAAGTTTTTGCTCAGTAAGGGCTACTGCAAAGGTAAGGTGGACCGGACTCTATTTACAAAAAATCTGAAACACCAACTCATCATAGTTCGGGTATACGTAGATGATATTATTTTTGATTCAACATGTACCGAACTATGTGATGAATTTGTAAATCTAACGTCTAATGAATTTGAAATGAGCTTTGTTGGTGAACTAAATTACTTTTTTGGTTTACAAGTTCAGCAGATGAAGGATGGCTGCTTCATCAATCAAACAAAATACACAAAGAAAATTCTGAAACAATTTGGAATGGACAAATTGAAGTACATAGCCACTCCAATGGGTACTAATACTTCCTTAGATGCTGATGAGTCAGGTAAAGAAGTATATGCAAAATTATATCGAGGTATGATTGGCTCCCTACTATACTTAACTACCTCTAGACCTGATATTCAATTCAGTGTATGCATGGGTGCTAGATTTCAATCTAGACCTACTGAATCTCATCTTGCTATGGTTAAAAGAATTTTCAGATACATTTCAGGCACACATAATCTAGGACTATGGTTTCCTACATCACATACACTAGATTTAATTTCTTACACTGATGCAGACTATGCTGGTTGCAAATTATATAGGAAGAGCACAAGTGGTTTCTGTCAATTCTTAGGTGGGTGTTTAGTTTCTTGGGCTTCCAAGAAAGAGTATTATGTTTCTCTCTCCACTGCAAAGGCAGAGTATGTAGCTGCAGGGAGTTGTGGTACACAGGTCATCTAGATAAAACACCAGCTCAAGGACTACAAGGTAGACCTTGGCTGCACACCTATATACTGTGATAACACTAGTGCAATAACCCTGTCTAAGAACCCTGTTCTGCATTCACAAACTAAGCATATAGAAATCAGACACCACTTCATAAGAGATGAAGTTTCTAAGGGTAACTTTGAATTATTCCATGTAGGCACAACACATCAAATTGTAGATATATTTACTAAACCTTTGGATAATGAGAAGTTCTCTACCTTGAGGAGAGAGTTGGGCATTTTTAGATCATCCTGATTACTAAATTCCATCAACTTTCAGTCTGTGTATTATGTGTGTGTCCATAGCCTGCCTCGACGCACGTAAGTCTCTGCCTTGACCTGTCAGTTCAAATTCTTCACACCTACAACACTGTGAATAGTCTCTACGTCGATGCACCCTGATCCCAGGTCGATCCATTTGTGCATTTCAATGTTCTTCATCCTTTTCTGCTCTTGTTCAACCATCCTTGGTATATAAAATGGTGTTAGGAGAAGGGCAGATTATGTATGTCTGGAAACTTACACTATGCTTGAGGTGGTCTTTGACCTACACTCTCAGCCAAGTACCAAGGCTAATTGACTCATGTAGTTAGGGGGAGATTTCTTTTTGGTCTAGTTAAGCAGTCTTCTTGAGTCCATGCAGTCAAGTTCATAGGGGGAGTATGTCCTTCTTCTGGAGTCTGTCAGTGTTCATTGTGATTATTGAGAACTTATACAGTTCTTTCATAGATCTTGAGACTCAGAATTCTCTTAAACAAATTAAGTATGTTAACTAAAATCTCAGCTTACAAGACTAATGAGTGAAGAACAATGTTGGAATATCATGTACTGAATTCTTATAAAAGCTTGAACATTAAACACAAGGAGACAACTCTAGCTAAAACAACTGTACATTTAAGTATTGTCCTTTTTTTTTATAAACCCAGCCATCTAATGGAAGAGAAGGGAGAGTGCACCCCTATTCCAGAGGAAGGGAATGTTTTCACTCCACCTATCGACCATTAGATGCTAATTTTATTGCATTTTCTAGAAAGAATTAAATCATCTGAGGAGGCAAGCCTCTAATTTACAAGTAAAGTAAAAAAACCGTTAAACGAAAGCTATACACGTCTCACACAAACATTGGGTAAACCTCTAGCATCGGCTATGGCATAACCCCTAGCAATCAATGGCAGCTCACGAGTGGAGAGAAACTCTACATTGCATCCCACAGAAATTGCATGGTTAGATAATGCGTCTGCAAGCTGGTTAGCCTCTCTATATGAATGTACAGTAGGACATTGAAATGTAAGGTGTAGCTGCAGCAATTGTTGCCACCAAGGAAGAAAGGTCCAGGGCGGGTCTTTCTTGGACTTCAGTAAACCAATCAGAGCGAGAGAATCCGTGTATATAACTGCTAATGGGATGTTATGAAATTGAGCCAAGCGAAGACCATCCAGCAATGCTCGACCTTCAACAACCGTATTAGTACCAAGGCCATAGTAGTATGCAAAACCCAGGATGAGCTGTCCATTTTGATCTCTGATATAGCCTCCTCCCCCGGAGGGGCCAGGGTTCCCTTTACTAGCACCATCAACATTTAAAGAGCAGCCAGCTGCAGGAGCAATCCACCGAACCATGAAGCAAACAGTGCGAGCACAGGAGATAGTTATACCAAATCTTTGTAGCATTCCTTGATATTCCAAGCTAGTTCCTTGCTTGAATTTCATTTTCCCAACCGAGCAAGCAATCTCTGCGGAGATACGTTCAGCAATTCTCATTAAGCTGATGTGACTTCCTTCGTACCTGACACAACATCTGCACTTCCAAGTTTCCCAAACGATCATTATAATTAACATGAGACGTATGAAACCTTTAGGTTTGTTGATCACAGTCTTGTTAATAGTATTTTCCAGCCTGCTGATTATACTAGCATCGTCCAAGCATGTGTTACTAAAAAAAGGAGCAAATCTTCTCCAAAGGAAACTAGCAATGTCACTCTTTATAAACAAATGGTCTTCATCCTCTATATCATGGGAGTTGTTGCAACAAGCACATCTAGAAGCCAAATCAATACCACTCTGTTGAATACGGCTATCTACTGGGACAGCATGATTCAATAATTTCCAACAAAATAGGGAGGCCCGCGGGGAAAGCTTATAATGCCAAAGCTTCCTGAGATTTAGATTAGACCTGATAGTCTGCCCTTTCAGAAAAGTGTAAGTGGATTTAAAACTGAATGTACCTGAGTTTGAGTGAGACCATATGGGAATATCATCTCCAGCTTATGTAACTTATCTCTGGATTTGTTCCCTCAATTGCTGGTCTTCTAGAGTTTCCCATACAGGGTGCTGGAGGTTTGCCAATGCATCTTTAACAGAACAATCTTCAAGCTCCGATTGGTTCTGTAGGGACAGGAAACCAGCCAGGGATCTTCGCTTGTACCATCTGTCCTTGAGGAAGTTAGTTTTAGCCCCATCACAAACAATCATTCTGGAGCCAGTCAAGAAAATTATCTGCTTTTTAATCCCTGCAGGGAAGGGGTTTTTGCAGTTAAGGATATGCTGATCATATAGATATTTACTCCTTGTGAAATTAGCCCGGAGGGACTTGCTATGTATTGAGTTCCAATTCAGTTTGATATAGAAGCATATTTGTACATCTGGAAGGCCTTGGATCCCCAGACCACCTTCAGAGACGGGGCTGCAGATCTTATCCCAGGATACCCAGTGCTTTCTGTGCATTGTTTCAAATCCCTGCCAAAAGAAATTGTAGCATATTCTCCCAATGTGCTTAATAATTGTGTATGGGATAGAGACAGCAACAACAGTATATATAGGAACAGCAGACAGAACTGATCTGATAAGCACCATTCTGCCAGCCTGAGATAAAAATTTACTTTGCCAGCCAGCAAGTTTGTTGTTAACTTTATCAATCAGGTACTTAAATCAGGTACATTTAAGTATTGTTCTAAAACATTCTACTTCACTAAAATCAAAAGGGGCAAAATTGTTTCAGAGCAATGATCTGGCTTACTGAGAAACCAACTCTTTCACCATGAAGTGGAGTTAAGTTGAGTCATGAAGTGCTAGATTATCTCTGGTTAAAAAGGCTATGCCTATGAAACTATGGCAAAGCAATGGCATAGAATGTTGAGTAACTGGGTCACTTCACCAAAGACGTGTTGTGTCTCACGTAAAAAGACATCTCTATTGCTAACTCTATTCTCAAAAGAGAGGCATTCAGGTTACCACACTGAGTAACTGGAGATTCCTGCATCTAACCAATGTGTCTCCTCATGTAAAAAGGTGTAGGTTAACCCACATTACTCAATGAGAAAAAGACACTCATTCATAAACAATGATGAAAATATTCAAAGCTCCAATGTAAAACATGGTGTGGTCTGTTTGTTCTCAATACTACTGGAAAATTTTCACTTGAGAAGTCTCTGACAATTTAACTAGTAAAGCATTTAGACAGCTCATTCAAGGCATCTATATGAAAATTTTCTCGCCTTCCTTATTCCTGTATGGAGATAATTTTCATACACTCCTAATCTTTGTCTCTCTAGATTATCGAATTGAAACATCTAAACAACTTTTGGTTACCACACTTATATCCTTAAGAGATGGTCCTGAAAATTTTTGAATATGTGAACTTATCGTATCTGGTCTCTCTTGCACTTACAAATTATTCTTCTCTGCCCATTTTTTTTTATGATGTCAAAGGGGGAGAATAAGAGGAAAGGGGGAGACTAAGTTGAGTAAGTTGAGGGGGAGAGTAAGTTGGGACAGTATATTTTTTTTTGGGGGGGGGGGGAGAGTAAGTTGAGTAAGTTGAGGGGGAGAGTAAGTTGGGAGAGTATATTTTTTTTTGGAGTCCTCTCATCATAAAAAGTTTTATCTGTCTATTTCTGTCCTGATTGGTATCATGTCTATGGTTTTGGTAGCTCAAAGAAACCTTCCTTCTGTATTTCAGTCTATTCCTTTCAAATCTCGGAATGTCCAACTATCTCTCAAGGAAGATGAATATGTTTTTTGGGCATTAATAAGACTTAATAACTCATATTGTTGCCATCATCAAAAAGGGAGAGAATGTTATATTCTGTGTGTTTTGATGATGTCAATGTAATATGGTTCACTGACTAACATAATAAGTCTAAATTGCAGGTACCCTGGTTGTTGAAGCTATATTAAGAGAGTGAGAAAGTTCTGTGAAATATCAGATCAAGCTTACTTAGGAACAAGGTGAAACTTCCATAAGAAAAGTCTAATAGAGCAAGTGTTGTGATAAGAGGTTGAAATAGGATCACCGCTGCCTCGAGGCAGTGATGTTCATTGAAGCTATTTCCAGCTTACTGCATCGACGCAATAGAATACTGCCTCGATGCAGTCACAACCACAGAAGTGATTTTTAGAGAACTACATCGACGCAACAAAGAGCTGCACCGACACAACAAGAACAAAATCAGCCATCAAGTCACACAACGTCGAAGCACCAAGCAGCTGCATCGACGCACCAAGACAAAAGCCAGCTTTCGAAGTCTTCTGGCTAATGGTTCTATGTTCACACTGCACCGACATATCTGAGGAGTGCATCGACGCACTCAGTTTAGAACCAACAATTGAAAGTCAACACGTCGAACCATCCAGGCACTGCATCGACGCACTTAGGTTAGGACAAGCAATCGGAAGCTAACAATGTCGAGGCATCGAAGAGATGCATCGACGCACCAAAGACCAATGGAGTCAGGTCGAAGCTATTTCAAGGCTGCATTGACCTCTGAAAGTAGTTTCTGATGCTGTCTATTTCGGCCAACCGAAATAGGTGGAACGGTCGACCAATTTCGGCAAGTCTTTAGTACAGGCGACGAACTTAAGAGTATTAAGTCATAATGGTTCTTAAGGATAAATTGTGGTCACTTAAGTGTGAATAGAGGATACTTAAGGAATATTTGCTCCACCGATCTAGAATTCATCCTGAGCTCGTGATGAACCCAGGCGAATCACGTGTCAACGCTCATGGAACTATTTGCGCTCAAATTATATCCCATGTGGCTGATTTCTGGAAGATTCATATCATCAAAATATTCCTTTTCCACATCCACCAATGGAGCATACTGGCTGGTGATCGGATGGAAGACAATGCTCTGCTCTATATATATATCAGCTGCTCCGTTGAAGAGAAGGGTGTTGAAGCTGCTGCCATCGTTGCCATTGTAAATTCAGAGAGAGCTCCTCCAGAAGCAAAAGAAAGAGAGAACCACCTTAAGAGGAAGAGAGAATTGAGTGCAGCTAGCCCATCTCCTTAGGAGATTGCTTCAATTTGAAGCTACAGTTCTTCGTGTGTTTTCTTTTCCGATCGAATTTCTACATTTCTACTGTTCTTCTTTCTGTTCTTTGTTTCGAACTTGTTTGTGGTTCCCTCTAAGTACTATCAGAGGAAGGGGGAGTATTCTCCGGAGTCCCCTCAGTGCATCAGAGGAAGAGAGGCTTGTACTTCTGGGTGCGTGAGCTGTAGGGTGCAGTTCACGGGGTTCCCTCTACGGTTGTAGAGGAAGGGAGGTTGTTCCCCTAGGTTCCTTCTGGAAATCCAAAAGAAGCGAGGAGTGTGTTCCTAGGGGGTGAGGCTGTGGTTACAACCGTTGTCGTAGACTGAGTCCGCTGTTTGCTTTGTTGAGAAAGGAAGCCTCACTCTATCCAAGTGAGGGGTGGACGTAGATTGCCAAGTGCAATCGAACCACCTAAAAAATCGCTTGTCTGATTTATGGTGTGTGTTCCTAACAATCTCTTGCAATTGTTCTCAACCAAGAAGTATATCAAAAGGTGTGGTGAGAAAGAGAGGTTACACCTATCCGGAACATTGCCCCTTGCATGAGGAGATGCTTAGATCAACCCTCTGCCTAGTACTACCCTTGGTTTGTGATTAATTGGCTATTTACAGTTCTGATTGCTTGTGAGGTTGTGTTTAGTTCTTCTGCTATCACATTCCATCTTCGTTGCTTATGCATACATGCCGTTTGCTTGGTTGCCTGATCTGATCATTGTGGTAAATTGAATCTTCATTCATGCTAGAGCTGAGTGCATTGCCTGGGAGTTTTTAATCCGTGAAATATTGGTAGTAGATCTATTCATCCCCCCTTCTAGATCTCATTTTCATTTCCTATCATTCAACACACTTTCTCTTCTTTTTATAGGTATCAACTTATAGGCCATGCGGCCCCATTTCTTGGCGATTAATCAAAGATTTTCCCCTCCACCGCAGGGGATGTAATTAATGCCGTGACCTTTATGGTATGGCGGGTCTCCAGTCCCGACCTGATACCCACCATCATCTGCTTAGTCAGACGGAGCGCACCTTGGGTTCCCGACCATCCCAGTCTTGGAACCAGAACACATTGTCACACACATGACTGGCATGCCCTCGCACTATAAAACTGATACAAGATACAATGGTATTTTATTATTATCCTGAGTGCTTCCAACATGCCCTCACGTGGAGCCCTAGCTCCCGAAAAATCATTATAGACATGTCGGTAAAATCACAACACATGTATGCTGGGGCACATAACATGAAATGGTCAACATGTGACCGATACGGCTCTGAATACCTTTTCGCATCCCGATGTGGGGCTTTCAAGGCATTTCAACACACTCTCTTCTTTTTATATGAATCGACTTATAGGCCATGCGGCCCCATTTCTTGGCGATTAATCAAACGTTTTCCCCTCCAACGCAGGGGATGTAATTAATGTCATAACCTTTATGGTACGGCGGGTCTCCAATCCCGACCCGATGCCCACCATCGTCTGCTTAATCAGACGGAGCGCACCTTCGGTTCTAGACCATCCCAGTCTTGGAACCTGAACACATTGTCACACTCGTGACTGACATGCCCTCGCACGATAAAATTGATAAAAGATACAACGGTATTTTATTATTATCCTGAGTGCTTCCAACATGCCCCAGCAAGGAGCCCTAGCTCCCGAAAAATCATTATAGACGTGTCGGTAAAATCACAACCCATGTATGCCGGGGCACGGAACATGAAATGGTTAACATGTGACCGATACAACTCTGAATACCTTTTTGCACCCCGATGTGGGGTTTTCAAGGCTTTTCAACATGCTCTCTCTTCTTTTTATAGGAATCGAACTTATAGGCCATGCGGCCCCATTTCTTGGTGATTAATCAAACATTTTCCCCTCCACCGCAGGGAATGTAATTAACGCCATGACCTTTATGGTACGGCGGGTCTCCAATCCCGACCAGATGCCTACCATCATCTGCTTAGTCAGACGGAGCGCACCTTGGGTTCCAGACCATCCCAGTCTTGGAACCTGAAAACATTGTCACACACGTGACTGGAATGCCCTCGCACGATAAATCCGATAAAAGATATAATGATATTTTATTATTATCCTGAGTGCTTCCAACATGCCCCGCGAGGAGCCCTAGCTCCCCATCGTCGGTGCCGCTGCTCTCTCCCACTCTAACATTCACGGGTTTCGGAGTGTTTCCGTGGGTCCCGTGTTACGTTTCATAAATAAAGTCAAAAAATTTTAAATTATAGATCTTTGGATCTCTAAATAATAAATAATAATTTTCTTTTTTTAGATGTAATGATATTTTATATTGAGAGAGATTTTATCCTATTAGAAGAAATGAATGAATGAGAAAAAATGACGAATGAATGAATGAAAAAAATGGTGAATGTGGAAATAAACAGAGAAAAGAAAGAGAAAAAATGGCTGCAAATGAAAAAATGTCCGCAAATAAAAAGAGAAAAGAACGAGAAAAAATGCCCGCACCCTAACCCCTCCTCCTCAATATTCCCCCTTCCTCCTTCTCTCCATCTCCCATTTCTCTCTCACGATCTCACCCCCCTCTTAATCTTTCACGGGCGGGCGGCAGAGTGGCAAGGGCAGGCAAGCGTGGTGGAGCTAACTAGGGACTCCGGTGAGGGGCGAGTGGAGGCGGCACTTGCAGCGAGAGCGCAGTGGCGGCGGTAAGCTCCGGTAGCGGCGGAGGTCAAATTATTTTCGATGGACACCACCCACCACAGGTATTCCCTCTCTCCCTCGCCCGTTGGCCCCCCTCCCCCTCCCTGCTCCCGCCCCCTATCACTCTCACTTTCACACACAGACACACACATTGCTCGGCCCCCTCTCCCTGCTCCCGCCCTCTCTTACTCTCACTCTCACACACATTGACACAGGGAGAGGGAGGGGCCCCCTCTCCCTGCTCCCGCCCTCTCTCACTCTCACTCTCACACACACAGACATAGGGAGGGGGAGGGACTCGGCCCCCTCTCCATGCTCCTGCACAGACACAAGATATTGAGGGGGCTCGGCCCCCTCTTCCTGCTCCCGCCCTCTCTCACTCTCACTTTCACACACACAGACACAGGCATGAAGGTGAGGGCCTCGGTCGCCAACAAAAATAAAACCAGTTGGTGCAGAATATCATGATGTAAACATTTTACATTCTCAGTTGCCAGCAAATCGGTCCTTCCGTTTTGGATTCACCTCCTCACAATCCTGTTCTTGTGGATACTTTGGCAGATTTTGTTATTCATATTACCACTACTGAGTTGCAACATCATGACCCTTTTATTTTGGCCTTGAAGGATTTTGGAGATATGGCTCGTGAAAGAGAGACTGATGCAATTGTTGAAATATTTAAGGATGAAAAACCAGTTGTTGGGTCCCACGATCAATGACACCCAAGAGGGGGGTGAATTGGGTGATTACAAATTTTAAGGAAACTCTTCCAGTTTTAACAAGTGTAATGAAACAATAATTAAAATATCAAATCTGTTGAACAGCAAGTTAGATAACAACTTACACTAATCCTCACACTAGACGACAAGACGAATGCTGCGTGGTGGAGTAAATTCCTTTCAACAAGATTAAGGAAGTTAATTAAGCCAAGAAACAGATTCTCTCAATCTTACCGTTCCCACACGATCATATAAAAGGGTTCAACAATCAAACCATGACAACGCGCAAAGCAAACCACAATACACAGGGATTTTAAGGTGGTTCGGGACCACGACGGGCTCCCTACGTCCACCCCTCACCAAACTAGGTGAGGCTTCACTAGGGGATAAATCCGCAAATGGAGATGACGCTCCAACCACACACGCAGGACGAAGCCTGCACACACACACGGGGACGTGCCCCAATGCACACACACACACACACACACACGCACGGAAATGTAGTCTCCAACACAATCCAACAGGCGGATCAACAAAACGCACACTCGCTGCGGCAAGTGCAGCAAACCTCACACACACGTAGATCTAGGAAGACCTACGCACACACATGAATCCAATACGACACACACAAATGACCACGGATCCAACAATGATCCACACACGCACAAGTATGCAGTTTATAAGAGATACAAATCCGAAACTTAAAACACAATAAGACTCAGTTGAGAAAAACTCCTGATGTGGCTCCCCTTTGAATCTATGTTGTTGATCTTGAATGTGGCTTCAATCTACACTTGAACGGAGGTTTAATCTGTGCTTGCTTGGCTCTTCTTTTCTTTGGACAGCACTCTCTTTATCTCCCTTGAATCTTTCTTGACTCCCCTTAGATCGTTCTTGAAGGATGATGAAAGATTCTTGCACAAATGATGTTGTAGCTTGATTCTCTATGCAACTTCTGGTTGGAGATCGATTGGAAACTTGTTTGCAGCTTCATCCCTTCACATTCACGCTCAAAACATGGTGGAAGAACCCCTGGAGCTGCTACCTGCGACCTGCACACACAAAGTTGAAGAAAAGAATAGTTTTCAGGTTCATCCCTTTGGGTTTTCACTCCAATAAGATGTTTTATAGACTTAGGACGGTCAAGAGACAGCCTAGGGACCAGATCCAGATATCCTGGAGTGATTTGGGGCTTTTGGACTAGATTGGGAGGTCTTTAGGCGCACTAATACGAAGGTCAAATATGACGGGGTCACCACGTACCGGAATGGGTCGACCCTTGGGGTCGACCCTCGGGCAAATAGAACACAAACCAGAATGATTTCTGGTTCAGTTTTACAGGGGTCGACCCTTGGGGTCGACCCTCGAGATAAACAGAACCCAAAACAAAACCAAATCTTGGTTCTGGTTTACATGGGTCGACCCTTGGGGTCGACCCTT
Source organism: Amorphophallus konjac (assembly GCA_022559845.1). Lineage (NCBI taxonomy): Eukaryota > Viridiplantae > Streptophyta > Magnoliopsida > Alismatales > Araceae > Amorphophallus > Amorphophallus konjac. Next base: position 161,629,504 of record CM040121.1, read on the forward strand.
CAATGGGTCGACCCTTTCAGGCAGGGTTCAGGAAACATGTTCTATTTTGGATAGAACCTCAAAGGGTCTACCCCATGGGTCTACCCCTTCTTGTTTGGGTCTGAAAAATAGCTAAAATCTCTATCAAATCAATGGGAGATAATTGATTAAATATTACCATAATCCCATGAAGATCAACCATGATTTTTCATTCTGAAAAACATGATAAAGCAAGAGGTTAGATCAAGATCAAAATATATGGGTCATGCATTAACATATGAAGCTAGTTTTGAGACCGAGACCCAAATGACATGAAGTATGATTATGAAAGCACTAGCATAAGATGCATAAATGCCTTGATAACATTTTTATCTTAAGAACCTCCCCAAGAATATGCATAAGACACTTTGAAGCCATTAAGTCTTTAACTATCCAATGAAGTCAATTGAGTGCACGACTAATGAATCACTCCCAATCTATGCACATGTAACCAAGAGTGGGAGCTTACCATTGACTCCAGAGAGGTTTTGGCAAAGTGAAACTTACACATCATATCAAAGTATTGATCATGCATTTGAAGGGGCATTTCCAATACAAATTAATCAAACCTCATATGAGTTCCAACTTCAGTTCAGAGCAACATTTATTCAATCATCTGGGAGCATTTAGATCCTGCACAAATCAAGGGCATAACTTTGTCATTCTTTAATCAATGCAAGAACAACACCACACTTGTATATGATTCAAAGGCTTTCAATTCAATTACTACAAAATCTCACATCTGAAAAATGGTTTCAGTTAAGCACACATGAGTTGCATGTTCAGTCCAAAAGTTCAGAATCTAAACACACTTGCCATTTGAGGAATGATTGAATTTGTATGAGTGAAAGGAAATGATGATCCTTTCAACAAGGACAAACAATGAAATAGAAATGATTTACACAATGACAAGCAATCAATTCATATCAACGAATACTCAATGAATACTCAATGAATCTACATTAGTATGGGTAAAAAGAACAAGAACATTAGTCTTAACATTCCCACACTAAAACATGCATGAAGGCGCACGCATTCTAGCCCAGTAGCAGTACCTGCAAAGCAAGATATCAACATGTGAGTTCGTTTGTCATGACGACGAGTTCATTTATCATGAAGACATTTTTCATAGATCACTCACACATCAAAACCATTATCATCACACATGAAGTTTAGTTATCATCAAAACCATAGCTCAACAATCTCCCCCTTTTTGATGATGACAAACTTAGTGATGAATGATGACAACCTTAGTGATGATGGCGAACTCCCCCATGATGGCAAACGAATGATTTTTCTCCCCATGTCACAGGCAATCATGAATCACATGAAATCTTTCTCCCCCTTTGACATTAGTAAAAAGTGGGGTAATGCCTAGAAACAAAGGAGGAACAAATTATAGCATGATAAATGTGCAAGGAACAATAACCCACATTTGAAGTTATGATGAAGTAGGAGCAAATTATAAAGAAGTGGGTTCATGGAATGTATGGGAGTCACCAAATCATTGATTTGTATTAGAAATTTTGATACCAATTGTTGACTGGAGAGGATACTAATTGTTGATTACTTGGACGTGCCAAAGCTTTCTCCCCACTTGCCAAGCAAACACAAAGATTTATTGAGCAAGTAAATAGGATGGGAAGTCCACTCAATTGTTGGTTTTCAGTATTTTCCAGATTTTTAATTTTTGATTTGGGGTTTGAAATGCATGAGATGCAACTTATGCATGTGATGGCATGTAACATGCATACACAAGCAAACAAATAGATACATATAAATACATGCAACACAGCTCCCCCGTACTTATTTAAGAGGGGATGTGTATAGGAAAGATGCAAGAGAGTCATGACAATCGGAATACACATGTGTAGCACATAGGAGATTATGCAATCATATAGGAGATTAATGCAATCAATCACCTTTCTGAATACATATTAAATCAAATTCTCAAATGTGTAAGTGAGTAACATGAAAAATGATAGTTTCAATATGGATATTTGATTTTCAGATCAACACAGGGAGACATTTTACAGACTACACTTCAATTTTGAGAACAACGTATTGGAGGCTTCGCTCTACCACAATGAGTTTTCACCATCATTTTTTTAGCTCAACCAGTATCACATGATAGTCAGAATTTTTCAGGAGTGATCATGTTCAAAATGATTCCTTTTTACGCGAGTAGACGCATGGAGCTCATGTCAGAATCCCCGGTTACTCAGAATACTGAACCATTTCACCTTATTTTGAACAGAGATACTAGTCCACACTTTTCAGATATGAACCACATCACGTCTCAGGTGACATGTGCCCAGTTTACTCAGTGAGACCGAGCATTGCTCTGCCGTTCATTTTCATTTCAGATTTTTTAACAAGGATAGGTAGGTAGCTTTTTCCTCAACTGTCTCTTCAACATACATACAATAAGTTTAACATCTAGATAGTGTTAAAAAGAAATTCATATATCCTTATCTTTAACACTCATTTTCACATTTTGTGTATGAAGTGTGCGAATTTGATCCAACATGTATACCGAAAATATCATGAATACATAACAATACAACTCCCCCTAAATAGATGCACTTTTACTTCCCCCATAGTGTACAACATGAAGCACACCGTTAATGACTCAATTGCAACATTATTTATCAAGAAGGCATAAGGTCATAGAAATTTCAAGGATGGGGGTGAATAGCATATAATAACACACAAGCACACATTGGGAGTTTATGCAAATGCACTATGACATGCATGCGAGCAATGTGATATCAATTTGATACCAATTGAATAGATAATTTGATACCAATTGAATGGATGCCAACAGAATGAACTTAGTGCGACTAATGCATGAGTTCTAATACAATGCTGAAATTAACATGGGTGCAAGGTGTGTGTTTTTGATTTTTCATTTGAGTGAACTAAATGCACCTATGTATTGGATTCTGATGCATACAACCTATAACTGTATGAGTATGAAAGACAGGATGCAAAAATAAGATGAGAGCTTTGATTTTCAAGCTAGTGTGACAGAAATCTTATTGAGATCATCCACATTCAATCCATGAATCAGCAAACATTGTTTATGACAAGACCTTTATGAACAAGGGTACATAAATGATCAAAATTAAGCAATGCAACCCAAATTTCAGAATTGTTCAAAAATAGATTTTCAAAGGTCTTTCACAAGATTTGAAATAAGAATTCATCCAAAAGTCAAATGTATGGATCATTTAATCACAAACATATTTTTAATTTACATAACTCAGCTCAAGGATTCATTCAAAAATCAATCAATCACAAGCCAGTCAAGATCTGGTACGAGGTAGAGATGTTAGTCCAAAGACCCAACTCAACACATAGGGAATGCTTCCAAGTGAATATAATCCACTCTTTCACAAACGCCATTTGATATACCAGATATGCAATTCAATTCAAGTGTCATTCAATAACCAACCACTTCATGCACATCTCTCAAGGTTTTCATTTGGTTAAATCAATTAACTTTGCTCATCACATCAAACTAGATTCAACCAATTTGTCACAGCATGCTAGTAAATGACAACTCAAGTTTTTAGAATCAACATTTGTCATCTGAGGGTATCACCAAGTGACAAAAAGACCATTGCATGATTTAACAAGGTTGAATTACCTAGGTTCAGGAGATAAGATTGGAAGCCTTCAATCACTAAGATTGCCAACCTCATAGAGGTTGATATTTCAGATTTTACTTTCTTACCTTTGTCTTGAGAATCCTTTTTCTTCCAAGTCTTTCACCTATTGAACCCATCCTTCGTTAACAGAGATGCACACTTTTCATACCATGTCTTGGGTACTATCAAGATCACTTCCTATCTCCCGGTGGTTGATTGAGAAAATTTTTATCATTTTCATCATTGCAAGGTATTCCTCATTTGATTCAAGCTTGGTCACGGCCAGCCCATCAGCATTTAGATTTTGGGAGTATAATCTGCATTCAAGAACAACAGAGTTGATTTGTCAATTTCGATTCAAATTGATTAACAATGACATGACAAATTCATTTTACAATTGGCATCTCCTAGACAGTTTTAGATGCAATGCATGACTCATGTGTGAACCTTAACATTAATCCCATATGATGAATGTGGTTGCTTACCCTTAGTGTGTGCATGAATGCAAGATGTTCAGTAACAATCCAATGCCATATGCAGCCTGTAACTAATTGACTCATAATACCGTGTCGAGAACTTAGATCCGAAGATCACCTCACGCGTAGTGATAGCTTTCAGACAGGTAAAATCTGCCCTTCCACATGTCACCATTTTATATACTATGTAGTCAAGGGTGATGAAGGTAGGAGGATTGCTATGCATTATGACATGAATTCAGAATGTTCAACTTATGCAAGACAGTGCGTGAAAGTGTATGTAAACTCAAATAATGTAGCGAAATCATGATCTGAAGAATCTTCAAGCTCTACTACAACAAGATGCTATATGACAAGTGATATGCGCACAAATATGCAAACAACTATGAATGAAATGAATGTGTAGATATATGCAAGATTACATGACTATATGACCCAGAGTAAGTCAAAACATGACGGAGTCACTACAGAAAGTAAGAGGGATATCACATGATCTTCAAATTCAATTTTTAATTTTTATTCCAACCTGACTTATGCCACTTGGCCCATGTGCCTTACCTTCTTGATTGAAAATAGATTTCATACTTTACACTCCATGGCACACCTGTAAAATAGATTTTTTATTTGACATTCTTAGGTACCCAAACCATCTTGAGTCCTCGTGGGTTAGCAGCATCTTTGGCACGTGGCTTCCACTTCTTAACAACACTCAAATCATCATTTTCCTTTAGAAGGCACTCATGCATGTTATGCCCAAATGTACCACAGTAACGACAACATGGCTTCAAGAGATTAAAGGCATGAAAATCATTTGAAGCATGTGACGTCACATTCACTCTTCTTATTTAGTTGACCATTTTGTACATTTGAGCATGATGTGTTGAATGAAAATTCTTTTTCTTTGTTAGTAGCCAGCAGTGTGAAATTGTATGACCTCTTTTACCACAGTGATTGCAATGCATGAGAGATTTTGTAGTAAATGATTACTTTTAATTTGTGGAGCCAGTTCTGTTCATGTAAGCTTTCAAATTGTCATTTTTCATAATGAAACAATCTTGCATCATGTGTCCAAGTTTTCCACAGTAAAGATAAGAGACATTTCTTTTCTTAGATGCATGGAAGTTTACATGAATGTTTCTAGCATGCACATTCTGGACATCCACACTCTTTTTCAGATTTGATTGAGTTCTTGACATGGTGTGTTCATGGGAGCGAGATGTGGAGGTGCTGGGTGCACAAGTGATATGAACAAAAGAAGTGTGTAGCTTACTCTCAAATTTCTTTTTGTTCACTGGATTAAAACCCTGCCCTTCTTTTTGAATGTTCACTTTCATGCCCAGCAATTTATCCAAGTTTTCTTGGCCATTCACAAATTTAGACAATGAAGCATTCAAGCCAAAAATTTCTTTTTGAAGACATGAAATATGTAATTCAGAATTGGCAAGTTCTTATTCACAAGTGGATAGACTAACATTCAACATGGCATTGGTAGTCTTGAGGCATTCTACTTCTTGCCTAAACTCATCCATATTTTCACATTTTCTAACGACCACAGATTTTCCTTTTTCAAGTCTTAACAATCTTTCAGACATGGCATTGTTCAACTCCTTTAGTTTCTCATTTTCTCTTTCAAGTTTCTTATCATGAGCAAATTCAATTTGGCCAATGTCCAATAGACTCATTCTCTCTTTCAGCTCCTTATTTTCATTTCTTAAGGAAGAGATTTGATCTTTGTGAATTTCAATGTCAAACATGTAACCATCAATCAATTCCTTAAGGTGTGAGCATTCTTTGCATGAGGAATCACTTTTATTTTGACCAACATTCTTTTTCAATTTTTTATTTTCAGATTTCAACTTCTTGTATTTTTCAGCAAGCTCTTCATAGGCATTCAACAACTCTTCATAGTTAAAATCATCTTCATAATCAGAGTCAGAGTTTACCTTTGAGCTCGATTCACTTGGCTGACCACTCGCTTGTTCACTCGTGCCCGCTACAAGACATCTGTCTTTAAGCTCCTCCTTGAGATCTGCTAATCCATCCAATATTTCGTTCGCGGATCTGCAATGGGAGACAAAAGGTAAATAGTTAGAATCAACTGCAGCAGTAAGTAACTTCAAAACCAAGCAATTTTGATCACGTATGTGCTTTTGATTTTCAGTCCAGACATTTTTATCTTTAGGCAATTCATGAGGACCATGTGAAATAAGCTTCCATAGCTTAGGATCATATGAGTTGACTAGACTGCACATCCTTCCTAACCACAAATCAAAATTACAGCCATCAAACACTGGTGGAGAAGTCAATGTGTACATCATGGTAGTCATTGATCCGGATCAGTCTAGATCATTAGATCTATGAAATTAGAGCCTTAGCTCTGATACCAATTGTTAGGTACCACGATCAATGACACCCAAGAGGGGGGTGAATTGGGTGATTACAAATTTTAAGGAAACTCTTCTAGTTTTAACAAGTGTAATGAAACAATAATAAAAATATCAAATCTGTTGAACAGCAAGTTAGATAACAGCTTACACTAATCCTCACACTAGACGACAAGATGAATGCTGCGTGGTGGAGTAAATTCCTTTCAACAAGATTAAGGAAGTTAATTACGCCAAGAAATAGATTCTCTCAATCTTACCGTTCCCACACGATCATATAAAAGGGTTCAACAATCAAACCAAGACAACGCGCAAAGCAAACCACAATACACAGGGATTTTAAGGTGGTTCGGGACCACGACGGGCTCCCTACGTCTACCCCTCACCAAACTAGGTGAGGCTTCACTCGGGGATAAATCCCCAAACGGAGACGATGCTCCAACCACACACGCAGGACGACGCCTGCACACACACACGGGGACGTGCCCCAATGCACACACACACACACACACGCATGGAGACGTAGTCTCCAACACAATCCAATAGGCAGATCAACAAAACACACACTCGCTGCGACAAGTGCAACAAACCTCACACACACATAGATCTAGGAAGACCTACGCACACACATGAATCCAATACGACACACACAAATGACCACAGATCCAACAACGATCCACACACACACAAGTATGCAGTTTATAAGAGATACAAATCTGAAACTTAAAACACAATAAGACTCAGTTGAGAAAAACTCCTGATTTGGCTCCCCTTTGAGTCTATGTTGTTGATCTTGAATGTGGCTTCAATCTACACTTGAACGGAGGTTTAATCTGTGCTTGCTTGGCTCTTCTTTTCTTTGGACAACACTCTCTTTATCTCCCTTAGATCTTTCTTGACTCCCCTTAGATCGTTCTTGAAGGATGATGAAAGATTCTTGCACAAATGATGTTGTTGCTTGATTCTCTATGCCACTTCTGGTTGGAGATCGATTGGAAACTTGTTTGCAGCTTCATCCCTTCACATTCACGCTCAAAACATGGTGGAAGAACCCCTGAAGCTGCTACCTACGACCTGCACACACAAAGTTGAAAAAAAGAATAGTTTTCAGGTTCATCCCTTTGGGTTTTCACTCTAAAAAGATGTTTTATAGACTTAGGACGGTCAAGAGACAGCCTAGGGACCAGATCCAGATATCCTGGAGTGATTTAGGGCTTTTGGACTGGATTGAGAGGACTTTAGGTGCACTAATACGAAGGTCAAATATGACGGCGTCGCCACGTACCGGAATGGGTCGACCCTTGGGGTCGACCCTCGGGCAAACAGAACACAACATGGGTGCAAGGTGTGTCTTTTTTATTTTTCCTTTGAGTGAACTAAATGCACCTATGTATTGGATTCTGAGGCATACAACCTATAACTGTATGAGAATGAAAGACAAGATGCAGAAATGAGAGCTAGTGTGACAGAAATCTTATTGAGATCATCCACATTCAATCCATGAATCAGCAAACATTATTTATGACAAGACCTTTATGAATAAGGGTGCATAAATGATCAAAATTAAGTAATGCAACCTAAATTTTAAAATTGTTCAAAAATAGATTTTCAAAGGTCTTTCACAAGATTTGAAATGAGAATTCATCCAAAAGTCAAATGTATGGATCATTTAATCACAAACATATTTTCAATTTACATAACTCAACTCAAGGATTCATTCAAAGATCAATCAATCACAAGCCAGTCAAGATCTGGTACGAGACGAAGATGTTAGTCCAAAGACCCAACTCAACACATAGGGAATGCTTCCAAGTGGATATAATCCACTCTTTCACAAACGCCATTTGATATACTAGATATGCAATTCAATTCAAGTGTCATTCAATAACCAACCACTTCATGCACATCTCTCAAGGTTTTCATTTGGTTAAATCAATTAACTATGCTCATCACATCAAACTACATTCAACCAATTTGTCACAGCATGCTAGTAAATGACAACTCAAGTTTTTAGAATCAACACTTGTCATATGAGGGTATCACCAAGTGACAAAAAGACCATTGCATGATTTAACAAGGTTGAATTACCTTGGTTCAGGAGACAAGATTGGAAGCCTTCAATCACTAAGATTGCCAACCTCATAGAGGTTGATATTTCAGATTTTACTTTCTTATCTTTACCTTGAGAATCCTTTTTCTTCCAATTCTTTCACCTATTGAACCCATCCTTCGTTAACAGAGATGCGCACTTTTCATACCATGTCTTGGGTACTATCAAGATCACTTCCTATCTCCCAGTGGTGGATTGAGGAAATTTTTATCATTTTCATCCTTGCAAGGTATTCCTCATTTGATTCAAGCTTGGTCACAGCCAGCCCATCAGCATTTGGATTTTGGGAGTGTAATCTGCATTCAAGAACAACAGAGTTGATTTGTCAATTTTGATTCAAATTTATTAACAATGACATGACAAATTCATTTTACAATTGGCATCTCCTAGACAGCTCTAGATGCAATGCATGACTCATGTGTGAACCTTAACATTAATCCCATATGATGAATGTGGTTGCTCCCCCTTAGTATGTGCATGAATGCAAGATGTTCAGTAACAATCCAATACCATATGCAGCATGTAACTAATTGACTCATAGTACCGGACGGAGAACTTAGATCCGAAGATAACCTCACGCGTAGTGATAGCTTTCAGACAGGCAAAATCTGCCCTTCCACATGTCACCATTTGATATACTATGTAGTCAAGGGTGATGAAAGTAGGAAGATTGCTATGCATTATGACATGAATTCAGAATGTTCAACTTATGCAAGACAGTGCGTGAAAGTGTATGCAAACTTAAAAATATGTAGTGAAATCATGATTTGAAGAATCTTCAAGCTCTCCTACAACAAGATGCTGTATGACAAGTGATATGCGCACAAATATGCAAACAACTATGAATGAAATGCATGTGCAGACATATGCAAGATTACATGACTATATGACCCAGAGTAAGTCAAAACATGACAGAGTCACTACAGAAAGTAGGAGGGATATCACATGATCTTCAAATTCAATTTTTGATTTTTATTCCAACCTGACTTATGCCACTTGACCCATGTGCCTTACCTTCTTGATTGAAAATAGATTTCATACTTTACACTCCATGGCACACCTGCAAAACAGATTTCTTATTTGACATTCTTAGGTACCCAAACCATCTTGAGTCCTCGTGGGTTAGCAGCATCTTTGGCACGTGGCTTCCACTTCTTAACAACACTCAAATCATCATTTTCCTTTAGAAGGCACTCATGCATGTTATGTCCAAATGTACCACAGTAACGACAACATGGCTTCAAGAGATTAAAGGCATGAAAATCACTTGAAGCATGTGACGTCACATTCACTCTTCTCATTTAGTTGACCATTTTGTACATTTGAGCATGATGTGTTGAATGAAAATTCTTTTTCTTTGTTAGTAGCCAGCAGTGTGAAATTGTATGACCTCTTTTACCACAGTGATTGTAATGCATGAGAGATTTTGTAGTAAATGATTGCTTTGAATTTGTGGAGCCAGTTCTGTTCCTGCAAGCTTTCAAATTATCATTTTTCATAATGAAACAATCTTGCATCATGTGTCCAAGTTTTCCACAGTAAAGACAAGAGACATTTCTTTTCTTAGATGCATGGAAGTTTACATGAATGTTTCTAGCATGCACATTCTGGACATCCGCACTCTTTTTCAGATTTGATTGAGTTCTTGATATGGTGTGTTCATGGGAGCGAGATGTGGAGGTGCTGGGTGCACAAGTGGTATGAACAAAAGAAGTGTGTAGCTTACTCTCAAATTTCTTTTTGTTCACTGGATTAAAACCCTGCCCTTCTTTTTGAATGTTCACTTTCATGCCCAGCAATTTATCCAAGTTTTCTTGGCCATTCACAAATTTAGACAATGAAGCATTCAAGCCAGAAATTTCTTTTTCAAGAGATGAAATGTGCAATTCAGAATTGGCAAGTTCTTCTTCACAAGTGGAAAGACTAACATCCAACATGGCATTGGTAGTCTTGAGGCATTCTACTTCTTGCCTAAACTCATCCATATTTTAACATTCTCTAACGACCACAGATTTTCCTTTTTCAAGTCTCAACAATCTTTCAGACATGGCATTGTTCAACTCCTTTAGTTTCTCATTTTCTCTTTCAAGTTTCTTATCATGAGCAAATTCAATTTGGCCAATGTCCATTAGACTCATTCTCTCTTTCAGCTCCTTATTTTCATTTCTTAAGGAAGAGATTTGATCTTTGTGAATTTTAATGTCAAACATGTAACCATCAATCAATTCCTTAAGGTGTGAGCATTCTTTGCATGAGGAATCACTTTTATTTTGACCAACATTCTTTTTCAATTTTTTGTTTTTAGACATTAACTTCTTATATTTTTCAGCAAGCTCTTCATAGACATTGAACAACTCTTCATAGTTAAAATCATCTTCATAATCAGAGTCAGAGTTTACCTTTGAGCTCGATTCACTTGGCTGACCACTCGCTTGTTCACTCGTGCCCGCTACAAGACATCTGTCTTTAAGCTCCTCCTTGAGATCTGCTAATCCATCCAATATTTCTTTCGCGGATCTGCAATGGGAGACAAAAGGAAAATAGTTAGAATCAACTGCAGCAGTAAGCAACTTCAAAACCAAGCAATTTTGATCATGTATGTGCTTTTGATTTTCAGTCCAAACATTTTTATCTTTAGGCAATTCATGAGGATCATGTGAAATAAGCTTCCATAGCTTAGGATCATATGAGTTGACTAGACTGTACATCCTTCCTAACCACAAATCAAAATTACAGCCATCAAACATGGGTGGTGAGTTCAAGGTGTACATCATGGTGTTCATTGATCCGGATCACTCTAGATCGTTAGATCTATGAAATTAGAGCCTTAGCTCTGATACCAATTGTTGGGTCCCGAAAGGTGGCAATCAAGAGGGGAGGGGTGAATTGATTGGCCAATAAAAATTATTTACCTAAAGATGCATAAAAGAAATCGACAATTATAGAATAGAAATAATTCTAAAGCAAACAAGCACTCAATCTCACCGAAACAAGATCTCTCTCTCTCTCTCTCGTGAGAACTGAAAGAAGTCGTGAGTGAGGTGTGGCACTACAAGAGATCACTCAGCTAAGCGAGTAGCCCACTCGATGCAAAGTACGATAAACCAAACCACAATGGAAGCACAAGATTTTTTAGGTGGTTCGGGTACACGAGTGTGTCCCCTACATCCACCCCTCACACGAAGGATTAATGCTCCACTATGACGTGAGCCACACACACGCTGAAAAGACAGCCAACACACACACAGTAGCCTATCTTGGCCACTACACACACACACACTCTCTCGTGTCACAGATCACGAGCACACACACATGAAAGTGTTTCAAGAAATTCTAATAGTACATCAGATGTTCAATACTTAACAACAAGTACTTGAGGGGTTTAGAGCAGAGAAGATTTTCAGAGATAGAACTCCCCCTTTCTCTTCTTCGAAGGTCCTTTGATGCTTCTGCAGGATGAAGAACAAACTTGGAGCAAGTGTGAAGTATTGCAGCACGAACAGAGGTTGGATCTTGATTTTAGATGCAGCTTTCAGTTGTATATGATCTTGGGCTTTGATTCAAGCTTCTTCCTTTCGATTTCAGCTTCAGAGCAAGGTGGAAGAGGGCTTAGGAGCTGCAGCTACGAACCTGCACACACAAATTAGAACCACAATAAACTTAATGCAGATATCACCTCTCATCCTATTTATTTAATGCCACTAGGGTTTATTTAATTGATTAGGATAGTCAAAGACAGCTTGGGAACCAGATCCACATTTTGTGGAGTGTTTTGTGGAAGTTAGACTCGGATTGGAAGACTTTAGGCACAAAGAAACGGTGGTCAAAGAGTGCGGCTGGAGGTCGGACCAGAATGGGTCGACCATTGGGGTCGACCCTCGAAGAGGGTAACTGCTGCCAGGAACAATGGGTCGACCCCTGGGGTCGACCCTCGTTCTACCAGAATCTAGTAGGATGAAATTTTACAGGGGTCGACCCAATGGGTCGACCCTCGAAGAGGTTTTTACACCCCAGGAACAATGGGTCGACCCAATGGGTCGACCCTCGTTCACCCAGATTCTGAAATGAAGAAATTTTACAGGGGGCGACCCATGGGGTCGACCCTTGCAGTAGGAATGATATAGGGGTCGACCCTTGGGGTCGACCCATGTGCCAGAACAACAAGTTGAGAGATAAAAGCCACGAAAATGAGGTGCCAACCTAGTATATGATGGAATAGAGAACATACCACTGGAATGCATGAATCTAAGGTATGAATGATGAAAATCCAATAAAATTTACCTTAGACAAGAGTGTTTCTCAATCATAGACATTAAAAGAGTTAGGATGGATCTCACCAAATGTCCTTGTATCACTCAATTCATGAACCGCCTTCTTGCCCCTGTCAAGACATACATTCTACGTTAACTTTGGCGATTGCAAATTGAAATTAAACTTCTTACCTCAAGAAGTGATTTCTGAACTCCCAAAGCTTCTCATCTCAACAAGTGTACAACAATTCCATAATTTATCAAGGCATTCAAGTTAGAACACATAGATATGGAATGATTTAGTCATCATCAAAATCTATCACTATAGCCCACAAAGAGGGGGTTCAACAATCTCCCCCTTTTTGATGATGACAAAATTCAGAGATTGTAAACACAAGATTCAAAGTCCATACCAATTGTATGAAAACAAGGAGCCGAGCCGGAGCTATATGAGACGTTCTTGACTTAGCCAACTCACAGTAAGGAACAAATTTAAAAACCTCATTCCAGTGGAGCATGGAGCTTATGCGATTGATAAAAAAACATATTCCAACAGCCAGCAATGTCTTACTTGGAAACTACCACAGTCCACAATCCGATTGCATTAACACGGGGAAGAGAAGTACAATGCGACAAAATGCCATGCCATGATTACAAGGATAATGCAACACCTAAAACACTATTGAAATGCTATTCCAAATATGAAAATGCAACACACACGCATGCAAGCATACATCACACATAGATTATAAGTAGGTAGTGGCACACAAGTAGTAGAAGTAGTAGGCAAAACTTCTCCCCCTTTGGCATCATCAAAAAGAGGGGGCGAAACGGGATAAGGAGTGTGCCAACTGAATGAAGTGCAACGGCCTAGTCATCATCCGGATTTGGTGGACCTGGAGCACGCCGGACATAATCCAAAATTTCGTGGCACATTTGGGTGTGATGAGCCAAGGCATCAGTGAAAGTTTGAGTGCATTCTTGGTGAGAAAGCTTCAGATCATGCAGCTCATTTTCAATAACCTCCAAGGTCTCCCCATACTTGTCTAACCGCTCATCAATGTGATCCAATCGATCTATGATTAGCCTGGCCGCCTCAGAGGGTATATCTACTGCAGGAGCCGGGAGTGGTTCTTCATCAGGCTCGGCATCTTCATCCTCATCATCCTCATCAGAACTAGCAGTAGGAACTGCGGTTTTCAGTTGCCGGACTAATTCACCGTCACGCAGAACATAACCCATATTGTGACAAATAGAGTGAATGGTATAAATGTCGGCCTCCCGCATAGTTTGTGAAGATTCTGCTGAAAGATTTAGCTCCATGTACTGGAAAATGGCGGTTAAAGCAGCAGCATATGGTAGAGTTCTATTCCTATGTTTTATGCTTGTGCACAGATGCTCCAAAATAATTGCTGGAAAATTGATACGGATGCCATCCAAGAGACAGTAAATAAGAAACATATGAATTTCTGTAACTTTGTCATGTCCTCCCCCTCTCGGAAGCAAGATGGTAGTAATCATTCTATGAAGAATGTGTTGAACAGGGGGGAAACGATTTGCATTCAACCCAGCAACAGATCGGCCTTCTCGAGCTTCAGAAGTCATGTAAAGATAAATTGTATCTTCAGGAACAAGAATATCTCCAAAGGCATATCCCTCGGGAGGGAGCTGAAAAGCTTCGCCTAGCAGCTGTGGGGAAGGAATAACCTGAACCCCATTGATTTAGAAATCGGACTTTCACCGGCCATGGATAGGTTGCTATAGAATTGATGCACTAAGTTGGGATACATCCGTCGGTGGCCAGACATGAAAACATCCAAGTTGGGCTGACTGCAAATGACATCAACTAAACTGGGAATATGGTTGCTCAAATTACCGAAGTCCACTGCTCAGGGATGAAGAACTTTTCTGTCCAGCACCTTACTGGATGAAGATTGGCCGCGAAGAGATGCAACGTGTGCGGCTTTTTTCGAGCGAATCTCTTGTTCCTTGCTTGATTCTACGCCTTTGCGAGACGGATGTCTCCTTGGGGCCATCTAAGCAAAAATCGAAAGGGCCACACGATGGGGTTTAGATCTAGATGGTTCAACTGGTGAGGAAAGTTATAGAAGAGAGTTTGGGATCCTCCACAAACACCAAGAGCGTACCTCAAGAGATCAGAGTGGCAAAGAACGATCCTTGGACCCGTAGAAGGAGACTTGCGCGGTTAGCCACCAGAAGATCCGCGGCTAGGTTTGGATGATTTTGGAGCCAAAAATGAGTTTTTAGGGCTTGCAAGAGATGGTGGCTGGCCTTGTGGGGGGTTATGAGCTTTTATATAAGCATGGGAGGGGCTAACTTAGGGTTAGGACCCCAATCGCGAACGGCTCGGACGCGGTGGAACCACGTCGCCGGAATGGGTCGACCCATTGGGTCGACCCCTGTAAACTCAACCCCAACAGAAGTGGTTTTGCGAGGGTCGACCCTTGGGGTCGACCCATTTAGTGAAGTTCAGCAAATATGAAGAAAAATCATAACCGGAGGGCCAAAAAGGAATTAGTCTCGAGTCCCCAATTGAAAATTAAGTTGGAATCAAGGAAGATAAGAGTGTTTTTAAGGTTTTAAACAATTGGGGATGTACCACATCAATTTCAAGATCAAAATTTGACGTGCTATTATCCAATTCTCTGGATTTCAGGATTCGGACAGTTTTACTCCATTGATGGTAGGAGAGTGTGGTGCGGACACCAGAGCACGCGAGAGGCACGAGCCGGCGAGTCATCAGTACCGTACACGGAGCACCACTCGAGCTACAACAGCATCTCTTTGGCTAGGCGATAGCCTGGAGTCCCCACTTTGACTTTTAGTCACATTTAGCATTTACTTGCATTGTTTTAGCAATTGTTTGCTTTGCCATTGGGTTGTAATGAGTGTTTTATGTGGGTTTTTCATATTGGGTTCAATGTAAGGCTCTTAATAAGCCAAATGGGTGCCAAATGGGTGAGTCCTTTAGGGTCCATTTAGGGTTAATTGCCATATTGGGTAATAAGGCCTCATTAGGCTTCATATTGGGTTCTTAAGCCACTTAAGGCCCAATTAAGCCTCCCCTCCACATGGGCCTCCTAGATTGGAGTAATATGGACTTGTGGAAGGCCTTATGAGACTTGAAGCAATTTGGCCCAAGAAGGGCCCAAGCTTGGGGCGCCCCCTCTTTTGGCCTTATTAGGCTAGGTTAGTTTTTTTTCTTTTCTTTCCTCTCCTTCTTTGACCACATGGGATAAAATTATGAATTGGTTTCTTTTAAATATTTCTTTTTGTGGTTGGTCACATCCAATCCAAGACATCCATTCCCCCATACCTAGATCTAAGGGTGGATATTGGATTTGGCATGTAACCTATAAAGAGTTGTATTTTTTCATTTTAGTGGAATTAATGCCATTTGAATCAAACTTCATGTTGGAGCAATGCCTAGGCCGCCCCCTTCCTCTCTCCCTCTCCCCCTTGCAGCTGTGAAGGCTGCCTCTTGGTGGTGTGACTCCACCCTATCAGTTCCGGTCGCCGCCGCCGCCGCCACGAGCCGCCATCGCCACCGCCGGAGTTCTGTCCGTGCAGTATCACAGCAGCTTCTACGAAATTTCAGTCTCAGCCACGGCCTCAGATCGAGCTGAGAATTTTATTGGATGTTCCGGAGGTGTCCAGCACGTCCTCAGAATTTTGGTTGGTCATAAAGATCTCATTTGGTATTTTTTTTATTTTCGTCCAATCCCAGTTTCCAGATCTGTCTCCTATCTGTTTCCATTTCCACCCGCCCTGCGTTTTAAGTCTTAGGTCCACTTTTTGATTTTTGTTAGTTCGCCCAATTTTACTGGGCATTCTGTCCACTATCCCCTCTATCCCCAAATTTTCTTGAATTTTTGTGAGTCCATCTTATATTTTACAAAAATCGAGTTCTTCCCTAGCTATAGTACTTTCTGCCAGTTCCCAGATCTGACCACCAGACACTCTAAAACTCCTATCAAATCACCACCACCTCGGAATCCAATTCCAAAAATTGTCCCAGCTTTGTGGTTTAAATATTAATCACTTCTAAGAAGAGCTTGATGTCTGAATCCCACTGTAAGTAGGCGGTCAACGGCCGTT
Source organism: Amorphophallus konjac (assembly GCA_022559845.1). NCBI lineage: Eukaryota > Viridiplantae > Streptophyta > Magnoliopsida > Alismatales > Araceae > Amorphophallus > Amorphophallus konjac. The sequence continues at coordinate 161,646,514 of CM040121.1, forward strand.
TACAGGGAACTAAGGTACTGATATGAGAATTCTGTAACTGTGTAACAGAGAGTTGAAAATTAGTTAAGGTCCAGGTCTGCAGAGGTTCAGAAGATTCCACTGGCCCTAGGTTGGAGGATTTTGAGTTCTCTTTCCAACGGCGCTGGTCTCGTCGCATTCCGGCGACGGGGCCGACCGCAGCGGCTGTTTTCGCCGGAGCGCGCGCAGGGAAAACAGAACTGAAATCCGTGGGCAGCCATTCCACAACTTGAAGATCGGACCCGACCGGCCACCAATCGGTGTCTCCGGCCGACCGCCGTCCGTGGAGGCGCGCCACCAGGGGTCTCCATCATAGTGGGACCCACCTCCGCAGATCCGGAGGACAGCGCCATCCGTGGGCCCCACGGGCCCGCAGAACCCGCCGTTCGGGAAGCACGAAAACGCGGAGTTCGGCGCGTCGAGTCGACATCAAGATGCTGCCTGTCAACCTGATTTGCGTGATCCCCGGGGCCCAGATGTGACCTTTTACCTCCCTGCGTGGAGTGGGTCGAATCCTTTTGTACCGCTGTGAATTATGTTAACCGGGGGTCCGTAAGTCAGCCGGGGTGTCTTCGCCACGCCGGGTGCGTGGAGGTAAAGGTCTTAACTTCTTGGCGTTACATTGCTTAGCTAGTATACGGTCTTAGGCCGCTGCCGAGAGTGTAGGTTCCTAGCCCGTGTGTCCATGTCACCGCTGTGAGCGTGAGAGTGACCCGTCCCGCGACTCGATCCGAGTCCGGAAGTGAGTCTGACTACCTTGAACTCTACCGGTTCCTTAACCGCGCACGATCCACGCTTTCCCTCGCATGGGACGCCGAGTGAGCTTGTACTTCTGTTAGCGACGTTTTGCCTCTAGGAGCTCGTAGTGTCGGGCTTAGTGTCTCCCTGGTGTGTATTGTTGGTCGCGTCTTCATCTAGAGTCCGAGGGTGGCACTGTATAGTGTCGTCTCCCGTGTCCGTCCCGCATCAGTTTGGTATCAGAGCAGTCGAGTCTAGGGTAGTTGTTGCATAAGTCTTGCATAGTCTAAGGTTACCCCACACACACCTTCACTCGGTATATCCAAAGGTGTTGTCCGACCGTTAGGCTTCGCCTACCGGGAAGACCACGCACTTGCGCGAGTGACCTTCGGGTCGATTACCTCCGCCGCGTACCGAGTCTTGGCCGTGTCTAGGGTGTAGTCGAGTCTCATTCTTTTCAAAACAAAAAAAAAATGTTTTAAATTACATTCTTTCAAAATACCAAAAAAGGAGTGTTTTCAAATTGCAATTAGGTCTAAGTGTATCATTTAGTGTGTTTGCATTAGTCGGTCGTTGTCACCTAGTCCGTACGTCTTTGCATGCCCACCCGTCGAGGCACCCAATACTCGCCACCACCACCTATGGCGGCCTCCCGAGCCCGTAGTTCCGATGAGTCTTCCACGGCCGAGATGTTCCGGGCCATCATGGATCGTTTAGACACGCGTATGGATGGTCTTAGTACGCGTATGGATGGCATAGGGACGCGTCTAGAAGGGAGGATGAAGGTCCTCGAGGATCGGGCCGGGGTTTCGGAGCAGTCCATTCAAGGCCTTGTTGGGAGGATTGCCGTCCTAGAGAGGGGCCCAGTAGCGGCGCAACCCGCGCCGACGAACGGCCAACAAGAGCCGCTGCAGCAACCCGCTGTGCCAAGGGCTCAGGTAGAGGATGTCGGGAGGCAACAGGCGCATATAGTGGATGATTATGCCTCCGACAATGATCACGGGGGTAACGGTCGTCGTCATCAACGACGAAATCGTGATGACGAGGATGACGACCGCATTCTTAGGGGTGTGCGTGCGGACCCTCCCACTTTTAGCGGGTCCTTGGACCCTAGGGTGTATCTAGATTGGGAGGCCGGTATGGACCGGTACTTCGAGTGGTTTGAGATGACGGACCACCGAAGAGTCCGATATGCGAAGATGAAGCTGCAAGGGCAGGCCCAAACTTATTGGATCAATGTGGAGAGCCTGCTCAACCAGCGACGTCAACCCCAAATCGGTACCTGGGATGATATGAAACTCAAATTGAGGGAGAAGTACCTTCCTGCCTCATATCGCCAACGTCTTATAGACAAGTGGCAAAGCATCTCCCAAGGGAACTGATCCGTGACCGAGTACACCGCCGAGTTCGATGAGTATTATTTGCGGTGCGGGGTCACGGAAGAGAGCACCATGACGATATCCCGCTTTCGGAGAGGTTTGCGGCCTAATTATCAATATGAACTCTTTCGCCGCAATGCCACCACTTTGGAGCAGGCATATCAGATTGCTCTCGAATTGGAGCAGTTCGAGGCCGAGTTCGAGTCACCCCATCGGTTGGGCTCCTTTCCCCTTCGTAGTGTCGAGTCCCGTGGCTCATCTGGCACATATCCGAGGGCCCCCATGGCTCGACCTCAGGAGCCCGCTCGCCACGAGCCCTTTGCTCCTAGGCCTCGCCCTCCACCCCCGAGGGACCTTCCTCGTCCCCAGCATCTTACGGCCCCACCCATAGCCCGTTCCCCGGCACCCGCACCACCCGCACGTCCTTTGTTGCCTACGCCTCCTATCCGTCGGGAGGATAAAGGTAAAGGACCTATGATTGGGGAGCCTAGTGGATCACGGCAGCAGTGTTATCGCTGCAATGGGTTTGGCCATTTCGCCAACCAGTGTCCCACCCGCCCATCTCTTCACATTGGGGACACACAGGCCGAGGATACCACCCCTGCGGGCCTAGAGTTAGTCAGCTATGAGGCAGATGAAGAGCTAGCTGACGAGTACTATGAGATGGGAGGTGAGGCCCAGGATGCCCAGCAGTTAGACGATACCCATGTGGGGGTCGTCAGATGTATCCTCACCCAGCCACAGGTCAGTGATGACTGGCGTCGGACCACTATCCTTCATGTATTCTGTAGGCTGGGAAAGTAAATTTGCAAGGTGGTCATCGATAGCGGGAGTTGTATCAATGCAATCTCCACGAACGCTGTCACTCGTCTTGGTCTCACACCCGTAGACCACCCTTGCCCCTACCAGGTATCATGGGTGGATACCACTTCCATTTCGGTCAGGCTGCGGTGCTTGGTCCCGCTGCAGCTCCACTCCTACCGTGACGAGATCTGGTGTGATGTTCTTCCCATGGAAGTGGGAAGTATCATTCTTGGTAGGCCGTGGTTATTCGACCGAGATGCCACACTCCATGGTCGGTCGAACACCTGTACCTTCGACCACGATGGCCAGCGGGTCACCCTCCAACCCGTTCGGCCCAGGAGCCCATCTGTTAGGGGTCCTACTGGCCCTAGTACTCCGAAGCCTTCCGTTCCCGGGCCTAGTACCCCATCCCCAGCTCGGGCTATGACCGTTACCTCTGGCCCAGGAGAGCCCTTGACGAGGAGATTGATGATGATTAGCTCCTGGGAAATGGAGCAGGAGCTTAGTCAGGGCTGTCCGGTGTTTGCCATTACGGTCCGAGAGGTGGAGCGGGACTCCGAGGGTGAGCTCCCACCCGAGGTTGTTCCCATTCTGTAGGAGTATGCTGATGTATTCCCCGATGAGCTTCCCGAGGGACTCCCACCTATGCGGGATATTCAGCATGCCATCGACCTTGTTCCGGGCTCTTCTTTGCCCAATCTTCCTCATTATCGAATGAGCCCCACGGAGCATGCCGAGCTTAAACGGCAGGTCGATGAGCTTGTGCAGAGAGGATCTGTCCGGGACAGCATGAGTCCATGTGCTGTACCCGCATTACTCGCCCCGAAGAAGGATGGCACGTGGAGAATGTGCATTGATAGTCGTGCCATCAACAAAATCACCGTGAAGTACAGGTTCCCTATTCCCCGCCTTGATGACATGCTAGACATGATGGCAGGTGCCACTATCTTTTTAAAGATCGATCTTAAGAGTGGCTACCATCAGGTGAGGATTAGGCCAGGTGATGAGTGGAAGACCGCATTTAAGACCAAGGACGGTCTATATGAGTGGTTGGTCATGCCTTTTGGGTTGACCAATGCCCCTAGCACTTTCATGCGGCTCATGACTCAGGTCCTTCGACCTTTCATTGGAGTCTTTGTAGTGGTGTATTTTGATGATATCCTTATCTATAGCCGCACCACAGGGGACCACTTAGACCACCTTCGGCAGGTCTGTCTACTTCTTCGGCGAGAGCAGTTATTTGCAAACCCATAGAAGTGTGCTTTCATGACACCTCAGCTTACCTTCTTGGGTTTCATTGTGTCTAGTACTGGGGTCTCCGCCGATCCGGAGAAGGTCCGGGCCATTGTTGAGTGGCCGGAACCCCGTACGGTTCATGATGTCCGCAGTTTTCATGGCCTTACGATGTTCTATCGTCGCTTCATCTGCGGATTTAGCTCCGTCACTGCCCCGATCACGGATTGCATCCGGAAGGGCACATTTGTATGGACGAAGGCCGCATCTGCTGCCTTCAGGGACATCAAGGAGCGTATGACCCAGACACCTATCCTTCGACTGCCTGATTTCTCGAAGGTGTTTGAGGTCTGTTGTGATGCGTCGGGTGTTGGGATTGGAGGAGTTTTGAGTCAGGAGTCCCACCCGATCGCATATTTCAGCGAGAAGTTGAATGACGCGAAACTACGATATTCCACGTATGATAAAGAATTCTACGCAGTTGTTCAGGCTCTTAGGCATTGGAGGCACTATCTTTTACATCAGAAGTTTGTCCTATACTCCGACCACGAGGCATTGAGGTACCTCCATTCGCAAAAGAAGCTTAATTCGCGTCATAGTCGTTGGGTCGAGTATCTCCAGCAGTTCACCTTTGTGCTTAAACATAAGGCTGGAGTGGAGAACAAGGTGGCTGATGCCTTGAGTCGGCGAGCATGTTTGCTTACCACCATGAGTGCCGAGGTCATAGGGTTAGAAAAGATGAAGGAGGCCTATGTTGATTGTCCTGACTTTGGTCAGATTTTTACCACCCTCCAGGCCGGACCCTCGAGAGACCTTGATGAGTATGTGCTTCAGGAGGGTTACCTCTTTCGAGGTAGCAGGCTATGTGTTCCTCGAACTTCGGTTCGAGATTTCTTAGTGTGGGAACTACATGCGGGAGGTCTAGCCGGCCACTTTGGTCGGAACAAGACTATTGAGGCAGTGGAGCATCGTTTTTATTGGCCGAGCTTGAAGCGCGATGTTGCTAACATCGTGGCTCAGTGCCGTACTTGTGCTACGGCCAAGATTAAGAAGCAAAGTTCGGGTCTTTATACGCCTCTCCCCGTGCCTGATGCCCCGTGGCAGGATGTTAGTATGGATTTTGTTTTGGGATTGCCACGTACCTCTAGGAAGCATGACTCGGTCTATGTGGTGGTTGACCGTTTCTCGAAGATGGCCCTCTTTATCCCCTGCTCGAAGACTTCGGATGCTTCTAGGGTAGCCCGCCTATTCCTTACTCATGTGGTGTGCAAGTTCGGGTTGCCTCGCACTATAGTGTCTGACCGTGATGTTAGGTTCACTTCCTATTTTTGGAAGACACTATGGCACATGATGGGTACGCACCTCAAGTTTTCCACTGCATACCATCCCCAGACAGATGGTCAGACCGAGGTGGTCAATAGGAGTCTGGGTGATCTTTTGAGATGTCTTGTTAGGGACCGCATTGGGGATTGGGATCTCATTCTACCTATGGCTGAGTTTGCATATAATGATTCGGTGAATAGGTCTACTGGCATGAGTCCATTTGAAATTGTCACAGGTCGTAGGCCTAGGAAACCCGTTGACCTTGTCCCCATGCCTGTCCATGCTAGAGTGTCGGAGTCGGCCGAGTCATTTGCTAGGCATGTTAGGAGTTTGCATGACGACATCCGTCGTCACATTGAGTCCAGTAATGCACGGTACAAAGAGTTAGCCGATGCCCACCGACACCACCGAGAGTTCCAGGAGGGCGAATACGTCATGATCAGGGTAAGACCTGAACGGTTTCCCTCTGGAACCGTTAAGAAGTTGCAAGCTCGCGGAGCCGGTCCCTTTAGAGTGTTGAAACGCGTTGGATCCAATGCATATGTTGTGGACCTGCCCGAGGAATATGGTATAAGCTCTACCTTCAATGTATCGGATCCTGTTGCATATAGGGACCCAGCGGTGATCCCTAGTGAGCCTTTTGAGCCATCTCCTCCCCTTGAGAGTGATCCCACACCTGAGTGTCCACTTCCACCTCCAGCCCCTTTTTCACGGCAGCGTGAGCATATAGATCGTATACTGGACGAGCAGGTGACAGTTACCAGGAGTGGATCTTACCCGCGCTACCTAGTGCGATGGAGAGGACGGCCCGCTACTGAGGACACTTGGATCACACATGGCGAGTTGCAGCGGATCGATCCGGACCTTTTGGAGCGATAAAGGAGCGATGCAGACCCTTACTCGACAGGGTCGAGTTTCTCCCACCCGGGGAGAATTGGTACGGACACCAGAGCACGCGAGAGGCACGAGCCTGCGAGTCATCAGTACCGTACACGGAGCACCACTCGAGCTACAGCAGCATCTCTTTGGCTAGGCGATAGCCTGGAGTCCCCACTTTGATTTTTAGTCACATTTAGCATTTACTTGCATTGTTTTAGCAATTGTTTGCTTTGCCATTGGGTTGTAATGAGTGTTTTATGTGGGTTTTTCATATTGGGTTCAATGTAAGGCTCTTAATAAGCCAAATGGGTGCCAAATGGGTGAGTCCTTTAGGGTCCATTTAGGGTTAATTGCCATATTGGGTAATAAGGCCTCATTAGGCTTCATATTGGGTTCTTAAGCCACTTAAGGCCCAATTAAGCCTCCCCTCCACATGGGCCTCCTAGATTGAAGTAATATGGACTTGTGGAAGGCCTTATGAGACTTGAAGCAATTTGGCCCAAGAAGGGCCCAAGCTTGGGGCGCCCCCTCTTTTGGCCTTATTAGGCTAGGTTAGTTTTTTTTCTTTTCTTTCCTCTCCTTCTTTGACCACATGGGATAAAATTATGAATTGGTTTCTTTTAAATATTTCTTTTTGTGGTTGGTCACATCCAATCCAAGCCATCCATTCCCCCATACCTAGATCTAATGGTGGATATTGGATTTGGCATGTAACCTATAAAGAGTTGTATTTTTTCATTTTAGTGGAATTAATGCCATTTGAATCAAACTTCATGTTGGAGCAAGGCCTAGGCGGCCCCCTTCCTCTCTCCCTCTCCCCCTTGCAGCTGTGAAGGCTGCCTCTTGGTGGTGTGACTCCACCCTATCAGTTCCGGTCGCCGCCGCCGCCGCCGCCGCCACGAGCCGCCATCGCCACCGCCGGAGTTCTGTCCGTGCAGTACCACAGCAGCTTCTACGAAATTTCAGTCTCAGCCACGGCCTCAGATCGAGCTGGGAATTTTACTGGATGTTCCATAGGTGTCCAGCACATCCTCAGAATTTTGGTTGGTCATAAAGATCTCATTTGGTATTTTTTTTATTTTCGTCCAATCCCAGTTTCCAGATCTGTCTCCTATCTGTTTCCATTTCCACCCGCCCTGAGTTTTAAGTCTTAGGTCCACTTTTTGATTTTTGTTAGTTCACCCAATTTTACTGGGCATTCTGTCAACTATCCCCTCTATCCCCAAATTTTCTTGAATTTTTGAGAGTCCATCTTATATTTTACAAAAATCGAGTTCTTCCATAGCTACAGTACTTTCTGCCAGTTCCCAGATCTGACCACCAGACACTCTAAAATTCCTATCAAATCACCACCACCTCGGAATCCAATTCCAAAAATTTTCCCAGCTTCGTGGTTTAAATATTAATCACTTCGAAGAAGAGTTGATGTCTGAATCCCACTGTAAGTAGGCGGTCAACAGCCGTTTACAGGGAACTAAGGTACTGATATGAGAGTTCTGGAACTGTGTAACAGAGAGTTGAAAATTAGTTAAGAACCAGGTCCGCAGAGGTTCAGAAGATTCCACTAGCCCTAGGTTGGAGGATTTTGAGTCCTCTTTCCAACGGCGCTGGTCTCGTCGCATTCCGGCGACGGGGCCGACCGCAGCGGCTGTTTTCGCCGGAGCGCGCGCAGGGAAAACAGAACTGAAATCCGTGGGCAGCCATTCCACAACTTGAAGATCGGACCCGACCGGCCACCAATCGGTGTCTCCGGCCGACCGCCATCCGTGGAGGCACGCCACCAGGGGTCTCCATCATAGTGGGACCCACCTTCGCAGATCCGGAGGACAGCGCCATCTGTGGGCCCCACGGGCCCGCAGAACCCGCCGTTCGGGAAGCACGAAAACTCGGAGTTCGGCGCGTCGAGTCGACATCAAGATGCTGCCTGTCAACCTGATTTGCGTGATCCCCGGGGCCCACATGTGACCTTTTACCTCCCTGCGTGGAGTGGGTCGAATCCTTTTGTACCGCTGTGAATTATGTTAACCGGGGGTCCGTAAGTCAGCCGGGGTGTCTTCGCCACGTCGGGTGCGTGGAGGTAAAGGTCTTAACTTCTTGGCGTTACATTGCTTAGATAGTATACGGTCTTAGGCCGCTGCCGAGAGTGTAGGTTCCTAGCCCGTGTGTCCATGTCACCGCTGTGAGCGTGAGAGTGACCCGTCCCGCGACTCGATCCGAGTCCGGAAGTGAGTCTGACTACCTTGAACTCTGCCGGTTCCTTAACCGCGCACGATCCACGCTATCCCTCGCATGGGACGCCGAGTGAGCTTGTACTTCTGTTAGCGACGTTTTGCCACTAGGAGCTCGTAGTGTCGGGCTTAGTGTCTCCCTGGTGTGTATTGTTGGTCGCGTCTTCATCTAGAGTCCGAGGGTGGCACTGTATAGTGTCGTCTCCCGTGTCCGTCCCGCATCAGAGTGTATTCAAGGTCATAATCGGCCATAGAATTTACAACAAGAATGAGTGAATATTATATATATAGAAGAAATGCAAGAACACACATAGATGACTTATCACGCAATTTGTTTTTGTTCTGATTTTTCACACAACTTGATGCTTATGTATGAGAAGGAGAAACATTGTTGAAATATTTAAGGATGAAAAACCAGTAAACATTGTGCAACTCGAAAGGCCATACCAAGAGTGGGCTCTGCAAATGCATGATCAATACGACGAAGAAATAGGTGGCGATGAGGACGAACCTGTCCATATTGATTGTCCATCCAATAAAAAAAAGGGCTTGGAATTTCATCTTTTATTGGGAGGGTGGGAAGAGGGATGCGGATGGGAAGAGATGGATATAAATGTGTGTGCGTAAATATGGATATGAACATTTTTTTCATTTTTGCCTGTTCAAGACTTTTGTTATGATATATGTGATTAGTATGCTTGGATACTAATGACATATATCGAAAACAAAGTCTTGAATTATCTTGTTGGACAGTCTATGGATATTTGATCGTTCGGTGTTGTTTATTATATGTGCTTCATGATTATCTTAAAACTTCGGTAGCATCTTCCCTCTCTTCTCGAATATACCTGCTAATTTTGACTTCTCTTGTGGTCACTTGCATTTTATGTGAGTGGCCGTTAGAGGAATGTTAAAATTAGTAAATTATGGTGGTATATTGGAGAAGTGTGGGGAGATGTTTTCGAAATTTTAAGATAATCGTGAAGCACATATAATAAACAACACCAAACGATCAAATATCTAAAGATGGGTATTTTATTTGATGTAGGTACCCCATGAATATTATGGATATAGATGTATATGTGACCAAACATGATGTACAAATGTGGAAAATAGTCAATTTTTAGGGGAGATGCTGTCAATTTTTTTTAGATGTTTAATATGGCATATTGATATGATTTTTTTAATTTGAGTGGCCAAAGGAGGGGGTGGGATGGAGGGGATTTAATTTTTTTAAATTTGAGTGTGTGTGTATTTTTTTTCTTTGGAGGGTGGGAGGATTTTTTTTTAAATGAGAGAGGAAAGGGGTCGGGGTTGTGAATTAATTTTCTGGATAGGTGTGGATGCCGATATGAATGTGTATGTGAATGCAGGTATGATAATGATTTTTTCCAGAAGATGATGTCGATGTCAATGTGAGTGTGAATATAGAAGTGAAAGTGGATGTGGATATGGATGTATATGTGAATAACCGGGATGTACAAATGTGGACAATAGTCAATTTTTTGGGGAGATGTTGTCAAATTTTTTTTAGAAGTTTAATATGACATATTGATATGATTTTTTTAATTTGTTAGGTAAATATTGCTAGACTTGATCGTTCATGGATGAATCACAGAGTAGTTGATGGAAGGGTGTCAGAGGAGTTTACGGATGGAGTTGATAGTTCTATTTAGTTTGTGTTGGGGCATCCAACAGTAGTTGACTAGCGTGGTTACATCCGATGTCCTTGTTTACTTTGTAAAAATAAGAGATTTCTTTCGCTATGGGATGTGTAAGATCATTTATACAGGAAAGGGTTCATGAAAGCTTATATGAATTGGGTGTGTCATGGTGAGGACTTCTGGTCGTATGAGTCTGCCATTGTTGTAGGCACAAGTACCTCTGCAGACATGGTAATCGATGCTGCTGGCCCTAACTTTAATGTACAAGGGGAACACGTGTACAACGAAGAACCACCAAACAAGACGGCTAGAAGATTTTATCAGATACTTCGGGATGCTGATGAGCCGCTGTGGGATGGTTGTGAAAATCACACTCGATTACCTGCTGTCTCACAGTTGTTGAATTTGAAATCCGAATTTCACTTTAGTGAGAGTTATTTTAACTATATGCTCCTCCTTATCAAGAGTATGCTCCCTCGAGATGAGAAGTTGCCTGAAAATTTTTACCGTGTAAAGAAGATGGTGAATGAGTTAGGGCTTGGATACGTGAAAATAGATGCATGCCCTAATCATTGTATGCTATATTATTAAGATAATGCAGATAAAAGATCATGTGATATTTGTCAGCATGATAGATTTAAACTTAAGAGAGGGGACAATTCAAAGCAGAATGATGTGCCTTCCAAGTCACTGCAATATTTCCCTCTCACGCCCAGATTGCAGTGGATGTATATCTCATCAAAGACAGCTCGACATATGATATGGCACACGGAAAGAGTATGTCGTGCAGATGATATAATCAAGCATCCTGTCGATGGTGAAGCTTGGGCTCATTTCAATCGTACCTATACTGCTTTTGCTCATGAGCTATGCAATGTTAGGTTGGGTTTATGCATAGATGACTTCAACCCATTTGGAGGTTCAGTGGTGTCTTACTCATGTTGGCGAGTGTTCATGACGCCGTACAACCTTCCGCAGGGCATGTGCATGAAGCGAGAGAACCTTTTCTTAACTTTGGTGATTCCAGGTCTAAAAAATCTAGGAAACAATTTGGACATATATTTCACGCCACTGATTGATGAGTTGAAAAAATTATGGAATGATGGAGTTGTTACTTATGATGCATATAAGAAATAAAATTTCACTATGAAGGTTCCATTGATGTGGATAATAAGTGACTTCCCTGCATATGGAATGCTATCTGGCTAGAGCATACATGAGAGGTTGGCATGTCCTTACTGTATGGCTAATACCAAATCATTTGTCCTAAAATATGGTAAGAAATCATGCTAGTTTGATTGTCATCGACGGTTTCTACCAATTGACTATCCTTTCTGAAGGTAAAAGGACTCATTCATTAAGAACACAGTTGAAATGAATGAAGCAGACTTGGAACGGATGTCTGGTCGACAAATGGTGGCAAAGGTGCAAAACTTACCATATATAGTGCAATTGTCGGGTAGTATACGACATCTTCGTGGATTTGGAGAGGATCACAACTGGGTGAAGAAAAGTATCTTCTGGGAATTACCTTACTGGTTAGCCCTTTTGATATGGCACAATTTGGACGTCATGCATGTTGAGAAGAATATCTTTGATAATGTGTTCAACACCATCATGAACATGAAAGCCAAAACAAAAGAAAATGCCAAGGCGCGAGTGGACTTGAAGATACTTTGCAAAAGACCAGCGTTGGAATTACGGCAGGTACGGGAAAAAGTTGTGCAACCTAAAGCGGCTTACGTGTTGAAAGACACACAGATCAATGAACTGTGCCAGTGGCTGAAGCAATTAAGATTCCCTGATGGATATGTGTCTAACATAGCCCGTTGTGTGAATGTCAATGAGGGAAAAATATATGGATTGAAAAGTCATGATTGCCATATGTTCATGGAGAGACTTCTGCCCATTGCATTCCGTGACATATTGCCAAAGCCTATATGAGGAGCATTGACCGAGTTGAGTCAATTTTTCAGGATTCTATGTGCATCAGAACTCAAACTTGGGGACGTGAAAACTATCGAACAGAATGTGGTCACGACGGTATGCAAGTTGGAGAAGATATTTCCCCCTGCATTCTTTGATTCCATGGAGCACCTGATTATCTATTTGCCATATGAGGCCAAAGCTGGAAGACCGGTAAAATTTCTATGGATGTATCCATTTGATAGTAATCATTATGTATTTATAATTTATTTGATAGTTGTAACATGTGTCTATCATTGTCACTGTATGTCATTATCATTTGAATTGTTGTCATAGGTGTATGCAGGACCTAAAAATGAAGGTTCGCAACAAGGCTAAAGTAGAGGGTTCGATTACCGGGACATATATTATTAAAGAAATTTCAAACTTCTGTTTGATATAATCCGAACCCGAAATTCAAACTCACCGCACTCGAGCTCCACGTAATGATAATGGAGGAGAGATGGGTGCGTCCAATCGGTTGTCCATATTTAAGTATCCAGGACGTACATTCGAACGCTATTCGAATCGCATATTAGAGGACAGAGAGTTATTTGCCGTAGAGATATATGTTCTCATGAACTGTGCTGAAATTGAACCTTATGTTGAGTAAGTCCTCAACACCATACGTCAAAAATTTATAAGTTGCTTGATCGTCTTCCTCCCATTTACGGTGATGTTGCATTCATCATTGCAGACAATTTGATTCAGAATTAATTACTCAATGTCCACGCCTCAATGAGATGGAGGTTCAAAAGGAACGAGAGAGATCTTTTGCCAAATGGGTTAAAGCTCAAATAAGTGCCAAAGTTAAGTTCCATAAAGCTTGAGGTCTATGCCTAATTTTAAAGTAATATGGTTTATATTTGTAGGTTGAAGAAGATTATGTTACTGATGAAAGAGTCCGGGTGATAAGTTATGGACCTTCTAAGGTCGTGCATGCCTATCTAGGAATTTTTGTGAATGGTTATAGATTTCACAGTAGAGATTATGGATGAAATAGGTCTACGATCAATAGCGGCGTATGCGTGAAAGGTAGTACATATGATGAAAATTAACTCGATTACTATGGTATTATTGAGGAGGTCATAGAATTACAGTATCTCGGACAAGACAACCATATATTTCTTTTTAAGTGTCATTGGTTTGATCCTAATTCAATTTGAAACGACGCAATATATGGGATTATCGATGTGAAACATAGATCCAAATTGAATATCTATGAGCTGTTCATTTTGGCCGCATAAGCCCAGCAAGTGTACTATTCAAGTTATTCATCGTCCAAGAATAAAGATTGGTGGATAGTCTGTAGGGTAAAACCAAGGCCTATGCGTAATTATGAGTTAGATCTGACAGAAGCTGCCTCAGAGTATTCTAGTGCTGAATTTTTTCAATCAGACGAGGGTGACACTGTATAGTTAATTGCTTCTAATCTTCATCTGATCGAATCTAACGAGCCACTTCGGTTGTCTATGGAGTACAACGTGGAATAAGTCAATCCAACTGAGCTAAATGATGCAATTGTTGGGCAGGAGGAGTCCTCTGAGGAGGAAGAGTATGAATCTAGTGAGAATGAGGAAGATGACGAAGATGAGGCTGAGTTTGATATATCTTCAACATCTGAAGATGAAATAGATAATGATTGAATATTTTGTAAGAAATTTAACATATGTGCACTTCCTATCATTATTACTTACCACCTCTCCTCGTACTTTGTTTTGGACTAATATGCACAACTTTCATTATTGTCAACAATTAGATGGTTCGAGGAGGTCGTACTGGGACTTCGAGGAGAGGTGGCTGTGGGAGGGGTTCTACTGATATGATTATTAAAATTCTTAGATAAATGAGTAGTGATTATGTACTTTATTTTACTCACGACATTTCATGTTTATAGGTCTGAGTGCCTCTGCACCAGTTACACCGCCCCCACCACTTGCTGCTGGTATGTTTATTTAAATTCTTAGATAAATGAGTTGTGATTATGCACTTTGTTTTGCTCATGATATTTTATGTCTTCACACTAGTTACACAGAGTACACCGCCCCCACCACCTGCTGCTGCTATGTTTATTTAAATTCTTACATAAATGAGTAGTGATTATGCACTTTATTTTACTCACGATATTTTATGTCTCCGCACCAGTTATATAGTGTACACCAACCCCATCACTTGCTGCTGGTATGTTTATTTAAATTCTTAGATAAATGAGTAGTGAATATGTACTTTATTTTGCTTACGATATTTTATGTTTACAAGTCCAAGTGCCTCTACACAAGGTGTACAGAGTACACTACTTCCGTCACAATCTACTGGTATGTTTATTTAAATTCTTAGTTAAATGATGAAAATTCTATATGTCTACTTGTTGAATAAATAGTTTTTTTAATAATGAGCTAAATTCTGATTAATTACTTCTATTTTACTTATAACAGGTACATCGGGCACACCACCAACGATTGTTGGCTCGTCCGCCCACCCAGGCATACAACCGGCAGACGATGTTGTTAGCCATCACGAGGGCGAACATGTGGTGTTGCAGGAGGGAGGCAAGCCATGTTGGGTCTCTGGGTAAATATTTAAACTCATGAATTATGTTCGTTATCTATCATTTTAACATTTGTAATTGCAGGGATAAAGTAGAGTCCAATGATGCTTCTCGTTTTATTACCAACATTATTGAGTGACATGTGACTAGCCCATATAAGTCATTTTGAAAGTTTCCTCAGGATATCCACGATCGATTGTACGATGAGTTCCTGGTATACAATTTAATCTTTTAAATTACATATTTCCCAACTCTGCAATTTCAATTGACTAACATATAAATTTTGAATTCTTGACAGCGAGGGTATCAGTCTGTGAGGTGAGCTGACAACGGACGAGCTTGAGGTGCATGGGAGGCCACATCAACTGTAAATTATAAGCATCAATTACACAGCTGTCGGGACCGTGACAAGGCTCTAGCTAGGGGGAGCGAGGACCGTGGCCTTTCGAAGGCACACGGCCCCGGATGGATGAGGAGGGAGCACTGGGAGGACCTCTGTGATAGATGGGCCGAGCCTAATTGGATGTCCAAATCCGCAAAAGCCAAACCCGCACGTGCATCACATCCAGACGTGCATCTCCATACTTCTGGATCTGTTTCCTTCGCGACCCAGAAGGAGAGATTGGTAAATAATAATCTTAGTTTTATTATATTTTATTTCTTATATGTCCTTATTTATTTTCTATAACATGTATAACAGGAAAAGAAGAGGGGTGGTACGATCTCGTACCGCGATTTATTTGCTACAGTTCACCAGAAGAAGGGGACTGATCAGTATGTGAGCAAGAGAGCTCGCTCGATAGTGGTAAGATTATATACATACATATTTCTTTTCTATTTTAATTTTTAAATATGATTGATTAATATGAAATTTATAATATTTTTTATTCAATTTGTAAGAGTCATATGACATGCATATGACTGAAAAGTATGGGGAGGATGAGACGCAGTGGCCACAGCTAGATCCTGAGGCATGGGTAGCAACAACCGGCCCACTGAAGAAAGGACGAGTATATGATTTTGGACAGAGCTTGGACACCAGCCGGATTCTAGCATCTTGTGCTGGCTCAGCTTCGTCCTACCCTCGTAGCAGTTCCTTCTCTACTCCCTCCATCGGCACTTCTACGAGTCATATTAGATCCATCGTCTGAAATGAGGTAGACGGCATCGAGAAACACATGGAGGCATTTGGACACACTTTTCGACACGCTATATTCATTGTTCTTTTGTTGATTTATTTGACGTATTTATTCATTTATTAAGTGCGTGGGCGTGCCAGTCACCGAAGTGATGATTTCTTTGGGCTTCGTGGAAGCCTTGGTGCGCGCCGTCTGACCGATCGGACAATTGTGTGATTCGTGTCGAGACAAAAACCCACCGTGCCGTAAAGGCCACGGCGTCATTTACATCTCTCCAAAGGAGAGAACACCCTTGATTGATCACCGAAAAAAGAGGGCCCCAAGGCCTAAAGAGTTGTAAATTAAATGAGATTAAGAAAGCCTAGAATTGTTCTAAAAGGCCTCGAGCTAATGGTGCAAGCAGTAAAAATGTGTCGATCACTCATGGACCATTTGGTGTTCGGACGGCTGTCCATTTCGAAAAACGTGATGAAAGCGGGAATAAGCCCATAGAGATGTCTGCCAGAGATACGGCAAGTTTAATAGCTGATTCGAGAGAGGGTCAGATTGTAAAGGGGGTATTGGCCCGAGCGAGGCCGGCCTATGGCCATACCGGGGAATAATCCCCGGGGTTCATAGTCGGCTAGCAGGGCAGCGTTGATATTCCCTCTACGGGGTCCAAGGGGAAAAGGGATCTCCGAGAATGTATGCCACGAGGGGGCATTTTTATTTTGTTAGTTTAGTTCCACTTACGTGAGAGTTTTATTCCATTTGTATGTTCTTTAACATTTCCTTGTTTGGGTAGCAATGCAGGAAGATCTGAGGTCGACGTAGGCAACAACGGGGCTGAGGAGAGGTCGACGCAGGCAGCGGCTAGCCTGAAGGGAGGTCGACACAGGAAGGCCTGAGGTCGACACAGGGAGTCGTAAGGGGTGAATTCGTATTGAAGGTGTGTTACCTGGAGGGTTCATCTAAGTCATCATTCTCCATTGTGTCTTTAAAAGTTTGGTGATGGACTGACACCATGTAGATTCCCCTTTCGTAGATGCCCGCCACATGGGGGAGTGGTGGAGACACCTCGTAGTCTCCCATTCTGAGGTCATCCTTCTCAATCAGGTCTTGAGCGATGTCCTTGAAGACATAACAGTCTTCAATAGGGTGGCCCAGTACCCGATGATAGGGGTACAATAGTGGGTCATCACTTCTTCGGGCGTCCTATGGCATTTTGGACTCTGGAAGAGAAACCTTGCCGTAGTGGCGATCCCATTCGAAGATTCCTCAGGTCTTATTCCTTGAGAAGGAGTAGGGTTTCTGCATCCTTTCCTGTAGTGTGGGAACCTGATTTTCTGGCCAACTGGTCAAGGGAGCAACGACTTCCCTACTTCCTCTGCTCGAGCGCACAAGTGCCCTGGAACTGGTGCTCGACGATTGGCTTGTGCAAATGTCCTATCGGGAACTGATGCCTTCGATCAGACTGGACAGAAGTGAGGTTGTTTCGGCTAGCTGTGCCTTAAGCATTTCAATCTCATGCTGCTGCTGGTAGTGTTGTATTTAGAGAAATCCACAGCGCGCCCCGAGACACTGCTTCCTGCTCTAGTGGCAAGCTGAGGCAGAGGTGCCCCGTCACCGTGCCCATTCGGGACTAGCCCCTAAGAAGAGGATGGGACCGTCCCTATATCTTTACGTAGAGGTGGGTTCCAGAGGAACACTTCTTCGTCTTGGGCGTCACTGGCCAGGGGTAGGTGATGCTCCTGGCCCTCGATGCCTCGAGTGTCGGATTCTTCCACAGGATTGCTGCCGGCTGGGGCTGAGACTGAGATTGTGTGGGCTTCATAGAATTCTTCTACTAAAAAGCCCAAGCCTAGATGTCGAGTGATTTGCAATAGCCTCCGGTCCATGTTCGGCGGGTGCCACATTTCTCTAAACATCTTCTAGCTCGCTGGCTGGTGAAAAGGGATTCCCTACCTCCTGGCCATTTCAGCCATGCGGTGAGCAATATAAGGAAGTCCCGCAATCGGGACAATGGGGTCATGTAATTCTTCGGGGAACCTGTAATTATCGTCCCCTTTGATCGGCCACTCTTCACCTGCGTAGAAGACTGTGGGATGACCTTCGGGGTTGGGTACCTCCAAGACCTTTAACGGTTCAACTGTGTAACAGTCGGCTTCCGCTATAGGCCTGACAATCCCTAGCGGGATCCTGACGTCTTCTAGCAAGTCTTCGAGGTGTGATGCCCCCGGAGTGGTGTGGATGACGGAGGGGATCACCTTGACCACTCCCTTCACTTTATAAATGAATGACACTTCTGGAGGTGCCACATAGCCTGGTGGTGGTAGAGGGAACCACTCGCTAGACTCAGCCTTCTTCTTCCCCTTGTTCTGAGGCACACAGGGAGCTTATTTGAGCTTTGCCAAATATAATGAGGCGTACAGCAAGTGGCACTCAAACACCACAAAGGGTTGCATATCTGCAAAGATCCTTTCTTCTTTCCCATTGCAGGGGTACTTTATGCATTGGTGCAGAGTGGAGGCTACCACCTGATTCTGATGCAGCCAAGGTCAGCCCAGCAACGCCTTGTAAGTGGTGTTGGAGTTGATTTCATGGAACTGCACCCTGGTTGTGAAATTTTCGAGGGAGAGATTGAACTCAGCTATACCCATGGGGACCTCTAACTTCTGGTTAAAGCCGGTGATCTTCATGTCCCTGACCTCGATCAAGTGCACGTCGAAGTAATACTTCTGGTATACCTGGTACTGGAGTATATTCACCGCTGCCCCCGGGTCAACCAGTATTCTGTTGATGAGCTGACCATTCAACTACCCCTTCAAGTACAGTGGCCTGTTGTGGTTGCATGTGGGTAGCAACATGTCTTCTATGTGAAATTCACATCCACCTCGGGCCGTACCTCAGCAAAGCAACTTTCAAAGTAAGCCGGGGTTTGTAGAGTCGCAATGAGGGCTTGTAGGGTTCCTTCATCTAAGGAGAGTATCTCCCAGATGGTGAACCTTGTCGGGATTCTTCTGAGCTGCTCCATTATTCTGTTGATGGCCTTGATACTGGCACGCCTCATCTCTTCGGTCTTATCCCGTCTGCCGTCATTCTGTGCCTGAGGGGCTGGCTTCCAAGGGGGGTCCGCCCCCTTCATTGGGTGCTTTCTAGGCCCGCGGCACCTGTCGAGTCTGTTCCCTTTCTTCTATGAACTCGAAAAGATTGGGGACGTTGTCATTCTCTTCTCTTGCTGGAGGAGGAATAGCCGTGGGCGGGGCTGAGGGGCCGCTCGCTTCCTTTGCAGGACGGCTCTCCGGGAGGGATGGGTGTTTGCCATTCTTCGATAGTAGGAACTTGGCAAATCAGGGGACACTTTGGCCGCCTGATTCTCCGGGATAGAGGCTTGATGGGGGGGAATCTCCACGCCCTTAACCTCAGGTTTGGGGATGCGATATGGTTGTTCTCCCTTGAACAGGATGTTGTGGTCGGCCTGTCGAGGGTGTCCCCATTTCTTTCATGATCTGGTAGCATGTTGGGAAGTAGAGACTTCGGCCTGATCAGCCTCTGTCGATTCGAGGCAGACTTCTTCTTCGCCCTCGTCCAAGGATAGGGCAGTGTTGAACAATGCTGTCAGGGTGTTGCAGGATAGTACAACTTCCCCCTTTCTCTTGTTTTTGGACTTCCTCTTCTTCTTCTTTTTCTTCTCTTCAGTAGCAGGTGGATGCTCTTGGGGGAATTTGCCCCATAGAGGAGGCTCTGCTTTTGCCTCAGCTTCAGCTTTGGGGGCGAGTTTGATGGACTCAAACTGCTCCCACGGGACATACTCCTTCAGCTCCCCAAGCCAGCTCTCAGGCTGTTCATATTTCTTAAGCCCGTCAATGAGGGCCTGGAGCTGGTTGACCGTTGGGCTGACTTCTTTGTGTATCTGCATCGGGATAAGTCTTTTCCTATTGTGGGTAAGGCGCCTCATGACTAGCCGAGGGGCCGTGTCATGCCACACAGGGGTTACTAGCGGTGGTGCTGGCCGAGGCGTGACGCCCCTTACATGAATCCCCGAATTGGGTCGAGGTGCCTGCCTCCTTCTTCTTGCCTTTGTCGGTGTGGCCTACCAACCTCCTTGGTCTTGGGACGGTGCCAGAACAAAAGCTTCATAGGTGTGGCGGGTGCTGGCCACCGACAGCTCTTCGGGTAACTACTGATACAACGACACCATATTGATGGTTGCAGCCAGGTTAGGCATTTCATGCGGCTGTGGGGGATCCACCTTGAGCTATCCCATGTCCAGTTCTCCCTTCTTAATCAAGGACTCAATGACATCCTTAAAGATGTAGCATTCCTTGATAGTATGTCTGATATCTGATGATATGGGCAAAAGCGAGCATCATCTTTTCTCCTTAAGTCACCCGGCCTCTTCGGCTCTAGCAATATGACCTTGTTATTTTTGGTGGCCCATTCGAAGAGGACCCGAGTTTTATCTCGGGGGAAAGAATAGAGCTTGCCTCTCATCTTCTCCCACAGGGAGGGGCCTTCTTGCCGTTCAACAGACTTGGCTAGAGGGGGCTTGGCCGCTTCTTTCTCTCTCTCATTTTGCTTTTCAAAGGCCTTGAAGTCCACCGCATGAACCTCTTGTGGCACCGGTCTTTTCTCGGACTGCCAGCCTTTTGACTTGATGCAGTAGGAGTGGAGGAGTATCGGGCAAGGAAAGCCTCGATCTCCACTATAATGTTGTTCAGGCGGTCAAATGATTTGACCTTAGCACCAATCATCCTTTCCAGGACCTCTTTCTTCAGATTTTGCTTACAAATCTGCACTGCGTCTTCTTGATTCGGCGGATGTTTGCACCTCATACTGAGGTTCCTCCACCTCTTGATGTAGTCCAGCATCGATTCATCATTCCTCTACCTGGTAGCATAAAGTTCTGCCATAGGGACCTCCCGTTCAGCTATGTAGAACCTTTCCTTGAATTTCTTCTGTATATCAGGCCAATCAATAATAGACCCGGTGGGCAAGCTTGAGTAGCACTTGAAGGCGAGCCCTGTCAATGTAGACCGGAAGAACTTTAGGAGGTAAGATTCATCTACTGCTAAGTCGCCCATGACGTTCACATAGTAGGCAATATGCTCTATGGGAGATCCTTGCCCGTTGAATTTTTTAAACTTCGGCGGCTTGGTGATGCCTAGCGGTAGCTTCTTGGCAGCATGGTGTGTCAGGTAGGGCACCCGGTACACGTCGAATGGCATGTGGTCACCATCACCCCTCTCTGCCAGCTTCATCTCTATCATTTGTTCCAGCATTAATCTGTTCACCGCTGTTGGGTGAGCCGGGCTTGGGTAGAAATGGGTCGGCTGTGCAAGCGGCGTTGTTAACACTGTCGCTTGTGGTGCGACAGTAGACCCTTGGAAAGTGAAGTCCGATGACGGGGCCGGTGCCGCAGGTTGAGGTTGTTGCGGAGGGATGCCTCCAGTATGGCTAGGTGCTGGCAAAGGCACCATCGCCTGTGGGGAAGCTTCTGAGGTCTGCCCATTGACCCCAGGAGTTTCGGGTAATGCTTCGGTCTGCCCAGATGCGGAGGGTTGAGAATTCTTTTCATCCAGCTATTTTCTTAGCAATTCGATTCCCTGCTGATACCGTTGCATCATAAGCAGTACAGTAGGGTCGTTCATGGAAAAACTGGGAGTCCCTCCCCTTTCTTCAACTGGGGCTTCCTTAGACGATGTAGACGGCATCCCGCTAGTGTCTCCAGTAGTGACAACGTTGGCGGTCACGGCCGTTAGAGCTTCCTCAGGAGCAGCGTCTTCAGCATGGGCTTGCACCACCTCGCTCGCGGCTCTTCCTCTCCTGGTGACCGCAGCCTGCCTCTCAGCAAGCCTAGCTATCTCTTCAGGCTTGGTGGGTAGAGCCCCATACCGGCCGAATACCCCAGCCATGTTACAAGTGTAGATCTTCACATCTCTGCCCTTCCTTGCCGCCCTTCTTGACGGCCTACTGGGGAAGGTTAGCCTGTGAAAGACCGACCCTCGTGGTTGCGCCTCCCTCCGAGGCAAAGGTTGGTAGTGATCCTGTGGCACATTCTTTGACTCCGCGCTTGGCGGGGATCGAGGCTCTTGCTCTTCCGGGACTTCGGCCATTGCTTGCAGCAGCCTTTGACGCCCCAAGGGAGTGCTTGCCTGGCCGTACAGATAAGACCTCATAACTTCATTCACTCCCTCTTGCGGATGCGCGGAGAGGAGGGTAGGTGATGCTGCCCTGTCTTCAGCACAGGGCCAACGGGCTGGATGCCCTGGTCGGGCGGTGTTATGGTGGTGTCAGGGGCGCCAGTGACGAGCGTCCCTTGGTGATAGTGGGGGAACAAACGCCGATTGTCACCCCGGAGCTGTCGGCTCAGTCCGACTCTCTGCCCTTCACCTCTTATGACGGGCTTTCTCCAGTTCTACCCAAGCTAATGGAGTAATGTGGGTACCATTGGGTGCCCATGCCTACTTCCTCTTTGCCAACTACCGGGTTGGCTGGTTCCTCGGCCTCTTGGCCTTGTTCGTTCTTCTCTTGTCTTCTTCTGCCAGTGGCTGGAATGAATTCCGCACCGGCACCACTGGTACAATCCTGTCTGGGATCACTTCGGCTCGTCGTCTATTCAAATGCACCCGGACACTTCCGATGATGACTAATTTGCCTGAGTTGGAGACCTGGCCTCGGGAGGGAGCAACATTCACATGGCCCCTGCAGAGCCTCCTACGGTGAGAAGCCGACCCTTGGTTGGATGGGCCGGGGGAGAAGTGCACATGATGCACAAAATAGCTCGACGCCCCAGTTGGGACGCGCTTGATGGGCTTGGTCGGTAAGCAACCAGCAGCAGTCTTGATGCCCCCTGGGCGGGGGCGTTGATATCAGTAGTGTCGGATGCTTCTATGTCCAACAGGTTCACAAAGGCCACCCCGAGAAAATTGGGGAAGCCTACGAAGAGAGGGAAGCTCCCGAAGCAAATAGGGACGGCTAGATACCCGTCCCGAACATGGCGTTCGATGACAAGCGGGCTGAAAGTGACTACCATTATTATTGTTTGAAAAGGAACCTGCATTTGCAAATTGAACAATTAGTATTTCAAGAAGGGGCCGTAGGGCCCCCTGATCTGGCGAAAAGATGAAGGGTATGTTGTGCCCTGACTATAGGCAATCAAGAGGGGAGGGGTGAATTGATTGCTCCAAAAAAAACTTTAAACGATGAGATGCTTGTTAAAAGAACATTGACAGCAGATTTTAAGGAATGTTAAGCAAACAAGCACTAACTCTGACACGAACATGATCTCTCTCGTGAACACGTGTAGGAGAATGTAACAAAACACTAGTAGATGGAAGGATCTCTCGACTTAGCAATGGGCCCACTTGTACAAATATGCGATATAGCAAACCACAATGAAGTTCAGGATTTTTAGGAGGTTCGGGTTCACAACCGTGTCCCCTGCGTCCACCCCTCACCGAGGGAGGATTAATGCTCCACTAAGATGTGAGCCACACACGCTATACTCAACAGCAACAACACACACGGCAGCCGATCTGGGCCACCAAACCACACACACACGCTTGTGTCACAGTTCACAAGCAAACACACAAAAATAGTAATACCCCGATTTCTTTTAGAAATTAATTAGAAATTCCTTAATAAATAGAATATGCTAGATTTTGACCATTTTATAAAAATCCATAAAAATTATATTCTTGTAGAGGATAACATGTTTAACAAACTTATCTTCTGTGGCCAACCGAAATAAAATCTGTATGTAGGCCGAAATAGTGGATTAAGCCCAAATTGAACACTTAGTTAACCATACCTTGAAATGCCAAATTCGAGCCCAATACTCCATCAATTGAGTCCAAACTGGTGGCAAATGAAAGGTCAGGATGAGAGAATCATTTCCCCTCTCTTAATCTCTCAATACCCTAACCCTAGGAGATGCAATCGGTGGAGTTTTGGCGCGTCAACAATTACGGCGGCGTTTACATCAACCCGACTTGCGTGGACGAATACTCCGCGCATAGAAACCTCTAGAAGGTGTGTGACCTATAAAAATGAAGCTTTCTAACCCTAGAATCGTTTAGAACCAGTGGCGGCTACAGAGGAGTTGAATCAAGGGAGATCTCCAGCGATTAGTGGCTGCGTGTACCGGCGTCGTGGGTTTTCTTTCTCCTTCCTTCTTTATCCGATTCAGGTAGGTGATAGCAAGCCAAACCCTACAAATAATGTATGGTTAGAAGCATCGTCGTGTCGGCTTTTCATTGATATAGAAAGCCCTAAATGTTATCAAGTGTGCTACTAGAATTTTTGGTTTTGGTAGAAGCATGTCAGAACTAGGATTATAATTGTTCCCTTTAGATTAAGTAGCAATTTCAGGCTGTAAACATAAAATTGATTCATGCATCTTGTATAGTTTTTGTGCTCTTTCTGTTGGTAGTAAAAGCCCCAAATTGCATGCTTTATATCGTGCGAATTTCATGTTTTAGTTCTGACCCTAGAAACCTCGCCGGAGTCGGGCAAGGCGAAGGGGCAGCGACCTGTCTGGATTTGTGCGGCCACACGATAGACCGCACATCCCAGACAAGCGGCCAGTTGTAGACCGTATAAATGTTTCTGTCTCTGATCTTTTACCTGGAACGTGCGGCCGAACCCAAACCGCATGTCTGTCCTGCGGCCAGTTCCAGACCGTACATCCCTTCCAACGGCACCCTACCGACCGTCCATCTCCAGCAGGCGTTCAGACCTGAAGGGGCATGTGCGGCCTGTCTATGACCGTATATGGCGATGTAAGGTTCAGAACCGACTGCACATCTGTGACAGAACAGATTAATTGGTCATTACAGCATGTTATGTAAGTAGATTAGTGGGTAATCGCATGTTAGCAACACACCTAATAAACTGTAATTCATGACAGGAAATGATTCTTGCTGATTTATTTAATTAGAGCTTGAACTTGATTCATCTTTCCAATGAATGTCAATCTAAATTGTGAATCATTTATAATTGAAATGGCTATTAGGGTTATCCTTGTTAACCTTAGATCTGAACCATTAATTTTGAACCATTTTTATCTCTTAGAATTGATTTTTGGACTCAATCGAATTGCTGTGATTTGAGTTAGTCCGAATTGGACTAGCAGGGACATGCGCGGCCGTTAGTGGACCGCATATCTCCTTGAACGGCCCTCTGGAGACCGTTCATCCCTGGCTAATGCCAATTTGTCTTGTCCGATTATCCTTTATCCAACTTCGGCCAAATCCTGATTTGATCAGCCCAGTAGACCCTAGGCCGACCAACAGAGAGTGGGCTAGACTCTGGTTTAGTTCCACCCTGTCTATGGCAGCCCGGGAGCCCACTTGGGTGAATTTCTATATTATTGTTAGGCCCTGTGTTGTGTGGCCAGATATAGCCCGTACATCTAACAGGCGGCCCTGAATGGACCATTCGACTGATGAGCGACTCTGTCAGGACCACATATCCTGTCCTCAATTTTGTAAACTTCTGGCCTTGAGCGGCGTAATACTTACCGTTCAAATAGTAGAGCGGCCCTTTATCAGCCGTTCAACCTTGACCCCCGAGGGCTAAACCTCAACCCAGTTGCTGTTAGTGCGGCCCATAGTCGACCGCACAAGTCTTGAGCGGCCCAGTAGTGACCGCATATCATCTAGAGACTAGTTTTCTCCGTGTTTTATGATTTTGAATCCAAGAGCATGATGGTTCTGGATAACTTGAACTCTTGGACAGAAATTCTGGACAGTATCTCTTCAACTTAGCCTTGGGATGTTCCGAGGTAAGTTTGTACTTGATTGTAATTGGCCATTTTAACTTGATTAAAGTCTAGATGGGACTTGGGATCTTGGATCCAATAAATCAATGCCAACGCATCATAAGTGCACGGTCTGGTCCTGGGGAGAGCGCCCGAAAAGTACTTATGCCCATGGGAGTTTGTAATGACATGGTGAGGCATTGCATCGAGTGCATGACTAGCGTGATGTCTATGAGAATGATCTCTTACTTGAATCGTGTTCTACTTGGTTATATTCTTACTTGTTGGCCAATTTCCTGCAATTCCTATTATATATATATCGTTCCTAACTTGCAATTCTTGTAGTTATATGATTCTGCCATATTGTTATTCCATTCCATTCTTTAGCACTTTCTTTTATTATGTTGTTTCATTCGATCGTTATTTCTTTTCTTCCGTTTCATACATGTAATTACTTGGTTAGTCACTTACACTTGCCTGTTGTTACCTACTGAGCGTTCGCTCATATAGTTGTTTTCCCCCCTTTCCAGGCAGCTCAGGTGAAGATTCACAGATGGATGGGAATGGGCAAGAGTGATTACTTGGAGTGTATCAGCTAGTCATTATGTTGAGATTGTTATAGTTATTTTACATCTAGCTATGCCTTGTGTTAGTTATTGTAACGGAGTCGAGTAGAGATTATGCTTGATTATGTTTAAGTCGGATTGATGGTTATTGTAATAAATTTGGAGTTATTTATATTCGTGACGTTATGTAAATTCTTAGCTTTGAATGTTATCTTTACTAGCGTTTTCTACTGCCGGTCCCGATATTCTGCGTCGGGGCGTGACAGTTTGGTGGTATTAGAGCCTAGATTTTCTAATATTCCTAGGTTCTCTAAGTTCTAGGATCCTTAGTGATACCGTAGGACCTATAACCTTGTTATAAGTCTAAGGACCCAACCTGGTGAGATTTGGGTAGAAGACTGGGGTTGAGTTAATAATCTCATTGCACGATAATCCATTCTTAATTGAACCTAACTTAACATATTCTACGTGTAGGCTTTTGCAATGGCAGGAGAACGTGCGGAATGGAGGAACTTGCAGCGTATGGTTCAAGGACTTACTCAGGCTTAGCAACAAGTGCCCCAAGGAGGAGCTGCAAACCATGGCACTGGCGACCTTTATCGGAACTTTCGTGGGATGAATCCCCCGCGATTTGGAGGCTCGACTGACCCTGATGAAGCCGAGCACTGGCTTGAAGAGATAGTAAGGATTTTCAAAGTGATGCAATGTAGCGATCAAGAACGTGTCCTCTTGTCGGCCTTTCAACTTGAATGTGATGTGAGGACATGGTGGGACGCAGTGAAGGCTAAGCTTGGTGATAGACAAGTCACATGGGAAGAGTTCGAGGAATTCTTCAATGGTAAATATTTCTTTGATAGAGTACAAGAGAAGAAGGCGGCTGAGTTTGCTACTTTGAAGCAACGAAATCTATCCATAGCTGAATATGAAGCTCAGTTCTCTCGGCTATCTCGTTATGCTGCTCATTTGATATCTACCAAGAAGATGAAGGCTAAGCGCTTTCTTAATGGGCTGAAGCTGCAGTATATCAACCAATTGGCACCGATAGAAATTCAAACTTATTCCGAGATGGTGAGAGAGGCTCAAGTGTTGGAAGATACTTTGGAAATGATGGAGAGAATCCGTGGGAAGAGTGTTAAGATTGAACAACACCATACTGATTCTGGGAGTATCAAGCCTGGTCATGGCAGGAAGAGGCCCATTAGCGGGTTTGGTTCATGGAAGGGCAAGATGCCGAAGATTGAAGACAAGAAGCCTGGCCCTATTGTTTCATTCAAGGGCGTGTGCAAGTATTGTGACCGTCCAGGTCACAAGATGGAGGAGTGCTGGCGGAAGCTGGGCGCCTGTTTACGTTGTGGCAGTAGGGACCACCGTATTCCCGAGTGTCCCTTTTTATCTGAGCGAGCTACCCTGGTGAAACCGCAAGGAATCAAGAAGCAGCAAGGCAAGCTCCAGGCTCTACAAGAAGATGAGACAAGACCCGCCGAGGAGGGTGGACTTGTCGAAGGTACTCTTATTATACATGATAAATCAGCTTTTGTTCTTTTTGATACTGGTGCCACACATTCTTTTATTTCTTAGAGATTTGTGAAGTCTTTAGCTATGAAGCCAGTTTTGATGAATTCTCCGTTAGAGATTTCGACCCCTATTGGTTCTGGATCCGCAATTAAGTATTTCTATCCTTCTAGTAAGGTCATGATTAATGAACAAAACTTGCCAGCTGATTTAGTTTGTATAGACATGAAGGATTATGACGTAATTCTAGGAGTAGATTGGTTGGCTAAGTATGAGGCCAATGTTCAATGCAGATCTAGTTCTGTGTCTTTCACTGGACACCCCAGACTTTCTTTTATAGGAATCAGACACCATAAGTCTGTTCCGCTTATTTCGGCTCTTCGAGCTGATAAGCTGATGAGGAGAGGATGTAAGGCTTTTCTAGCCTTTGTTTCTGTGACCCCTGAGCAGAAGATTGAGATTGAGGACTTTTCTGTCGTCCGAGATTTTCCAACTGTCTTTCCTGAGGAACTACCGGGACTTCCTCGTGAAAGGAAGTTATCTTTTCTGTTGATCTAACTCCTGGTGCGACCCCTATTTCCAAAGCTCCTTATCGTATGTCTCCTGCGAAGCTAAGAGAACTAAAGTAGCAGTTGATGGAATTGCTTGAGAAAGGGTTCATTCGTCCTAGTACTTCCCCGTGGGGAGCCCCTGTATTATTCGTCCAGAAGAAGGATGGTTCGATGAGGTTGTGCATCGATTATCAGCAATTGAACCAGTTGACTATCAAGAACAAATATCCATTGCCAAGGATTGATGAGTTATTTGATCAGATAGTAGGAGCTCAGTATTTTTCTAAGATCGACCTTCGATCTGGATATCATCAGTTACAAATTAAGGAGGAGGATATCTATAAAACAGCCTTCGGCAGCAGGTATGGGCATTTCGAATTTGTAGTAATGCCTTTTGGGCTAATGAATGCACCTGCAGCTTTCATGCAGCTGATGAACGATGTGTTTTGACCCTATCTTGATCAATGTGTCGTGGTGTTCATCGATGACATCTTGATTTATTCCAAGAGTGAGGAGGAGCATGCTGAACATTAGAGGATGGCATTGCAACTATTGAGAGATTATCAGTTATATGCCAAGTTTAGTAAGTGTGATTTCTGGCAGCAAGAGGTGTCCTTTCTAGGGCATATCATCACAAAAGAAGGTGCTTCTGTTGATCCTTCGAAGATAGAGGTAGTAAAGAATTGGGCTAAGCCTACTAATGTGACTGAAGTGAGAAGCTTCCTAGGCCTAGCAGGTTACTACCGAAGGTTCATTCAAGATTTCTCCAAGATTGCGGTACCTCTGACAAGATTAACCCGCAAGGAGATCAAATTTGATTGGTCAGAAGATTGCGAGTGAAGCTTTCAGACCTTGAAGGAATGTTTGACTACTGTACCTGTTTTGGCTTTACCTTCTGGAGAAGGAGGTTTACTGATGCTTCAGGTATTGGTTTAGGGTGTGTACTCATGCAGCACGGGAAAGTGATAGCCTATTCTTCTAGGCAGCTGAGGAAGCATGAAGAGAATTATCCTGTTCATGATTTGGAGCTAGCAGCAGTGATGTTCGCCTTGAAGATATGGAGGCACTACTTGTATGGAGAAGCATTTACGGTGTTTTCAGATCATAAGAGTTTGAAATACTTGTTTTCTCAGAAGGAACTCAATATGAGGCAGCGAAGATGGCTGGAGTATTTGAAGGACTTCGATTTTTCCATTGAGTATCATCCTGGAAAAGGTAATGTTGTGGCAGATGCCTTAAGCTGCAAGCCTATAGCTAAGTTGTCAAGCCTCATGTTACAAGAATGAAAATTGTTGGAGAAGTTAGCTAGTTTGGATCTTAATGTTGACAAGGATCGGGTTATGATTGCTCAGATTCAACTTAAGCCCGAATTATTGATGGAAATCAAGTCTCTGCAAGATGATGACCCAGAGTTGGTAGAGATCAAGGGAAGCTTGAGTAACAGACCTGACTTCATGATGGCTGATGATGGAAGATTGTTATTTCAAGGAAGAACTTGTGTACCTGATGTAGCTGAGATAAAGAGTAAGATCCTCGAGGAAGCTCATAGATCTAGATACACCATTCATCCTGGAGATACTAAGATGTTTAAGGATTTGAAAAGATTTTTTTGGTGGCCAAATATGAAAAGGGAAGTGGCGGACTTCGTAAGTAGATGCTTGGTTTGTCAGCAAGTCAAGGCGGAGCATTTTAGACCATCAGGGAAAGTGAAACCCCTTGATATACCCCAATGGAAGTGGGAGAGCATTGGCATGGATTTCATTATGGGTCTACCTCGGACTCGTAGTGGATTTGATGCAATATGGGTGATTGTCGACAGATTGACAAAATCGGCTCATTTCTTATCTATTAAGTCTAAATGGACAGTTGATGTCTTGGCAGCTTTGTATATGAAGAAAGTGGTAAGACTACATGGTATACCAGTCAGCATTGTGTCTGATAGAGATCCCATGTTCACTTCTCATTTTTGGAAAGGATTGCAAGAGTCCTTGGGAACTCGTCTGAATTTCAGTACTGCTTTCCATTCACAAACAGACAGATAGACTGAAAGAACCAACCAGATAGTGAAAGATATGCTTAGAGCCTGCATGATTGACTTTGGAGGTAGTTGGAGTGATCACTTGGCATTGGTTGAATTCGCCTACAACAACAGTTACCAGTCCAGCATTCAGATGGCTCCATTTGAAGCTTTGTATGGTAGAAGCTGTCGATCCCTGTTATGTTGGGACGAGGTAGGTGAGAAGCAATATGGCTTGGACTAGATCTCATTTTCGAATCGTCCAAGAACATCCGCATTATCAGAGATCGGTTGCAAGTAGCACAATCAAGACAAAAGAGTTACGCCGACACCAGGAGGAGAGTTTTCAAATTTCAGGTTGGTGAGCATGTGTTTTTAAAGGTTTCTCCTATGAGAGGAATTCGAAGGTTTGGTATTCAGGGCAAACTGAGTCCAAGATACATTGGTCCATTCGAGATTCTGGAAAGAGTGGGGGAGGTTGCTTACCGTTTGGCACTACCACCTCACTTATCTGGAGTACACAATATTTTCCATGTGTCTATGTCACGGAAATATGTGTATGATCCCACTCACATTATTCAGCATATGGACTTCGAATTGAAGGAAGATCTGACTTATGAAGAAAGATCGATCAAGATTTTGGATCGAAAGCAACAGCAACTCAGGAATCGTTCCCTACCGATGGTTAAAGTGCAGTGGAGTCGGCGTGGAACTGAAGAAGCTACTTGGGAGTCAGAAGATCCTATGCGGAGACAGTACCCTGACTTATTCTAGGTGAGCTGTCTCACTCTCTCTTTTTATTATTAAGTGCATTGAATTTGGAGGACCAAATTTCTTAAGTGGGGGAGAGTGTAATACCCCGATTTCTTTTAGAAATTAATTAGAAATTAATTAGAAATTTCTAAATTAGAAATTCCTTAATAAATAGAATAAGTTAGATTTTGACCATTTTATAAAAATCCATAAAAATTATATTCTTGTAGAGGATAACACCTTTAATAAACTTGTCTTCTGTGGCCAACCCAAATAAAATATGTATGTAGGCCGAATTAGTGGATTAATTCCAAATTGAACACTTAGTTAACCATACCTTGAAACGCCAAATTCGAGTACAATACTCCATCAATTGAGCCCAAACTAGTGGCAAATGAATGGCCAGGATGAGAGGATCATTTCCCCTCTCTTAATCTCTCGAAATCCTAACCCTAGGAGATGCAATCGGCGGAGTTTTGGTGCGTCAACAATTACGGCGGCGTTCACATCAACCCGACTTACGTGGGCAAATACTCTACGCATAGAAACCTCTAGAAGGTGTGTGACCTATAAAAATGAAGCTCTCTAACTCTAGAATCGTTTAGAACCAGTGGCGGCTGCAGAGGAGTTTGATCGAGGGAGATCTCCAGCGATTAGTGGCTGCGTGTACCGGCGTCTTGGGTTTTCTTTCTCCTTCCTTCTTCATCCGATTCAGGTAGGTGATAGCAAGCCAAACCCTACAAATAATATATGGTTAGAAGCATCGTCGTGTCAGCTTTTCATTGATATAGAAAGCCCTAAATGTTATCAAGTGTGCTACGAGAATTTTTGGTTTTGGTAGAAGCATGTCAGAACTAGTGTTATAATTGTTCACTTTCGATTAAGTAGCAATTTCAGGTTGTAAACATAAAATTGATTCATGTGTCTTGTATAGTTTTTCATGCTCTTTCTGTTGATAGTAAAAGCCCCAAATTCCATGCTTTATATCGTGCGAATTTCATGTTTTAGTTCTGACCCTAGAAACCTCGCCGGAGTCGGGCAAGGCGAAGGGGCAGCGACCTGACTGGATTTGTGCGGCCACATGATAGACCGCACATCCCAGACAGGCGGCCAGCTGTAGACTGTATAAATGTTTCTATCTCTGATCATTTACCTGGAACGTGCGGCCGAACCCAAACCGCATGTCTGTCTTGCAGCCAGTTCCAGACCGCACATCCCTTCCAGTGGCACCCTACCGACCGTCCATCTCCAGTAGGCCTTCGGACCTGAAGGGGCATGTGCGACCTGTCTATGACCGTATATGGCGATGTAAGGTCCAGAATCGACCGCACATCTATAACAGAACATATTAATTGGTTATTACAGCATGTTATGTAAGTAGATTAGTGGTTAATGGCATGTTAGCAACACACCTAATAAACTGTAATTCATGACAGTAAATGATTCTTGCTGATTTATTTAATTAGAGCTTGATCTTGATTCATCTTTCCAATGAATGTCAATCTAAATTGTGAATCATTTATAATTGAAATGGCTTTTAGGGTTATACTTGTTAACCTTAGATCTGAACCGTTAATTTTGAACCATTTTTATCTCTTAGAATTGATTTTTGGACTCAATCGAATTGCTGTGATTTGAGTTAGTCCGAATTGGACTAGCAGGGACATGCGCGGCCGTTAGTGGACCGCATATCTCCTTGAACGGCCCTCTGGAGACCGTTCATCCCTGGCTAATGCCAATTTTTCTTGGCCGATTATCCTTGATCCAACTTCGGCCAAATCCTAATTTCATCAGCCTAGTAGACCCTAGGCCGACCAATAGAGAGTAGGCTGGACTCTGGTTCAGTTCCACCCTGTCTATGGTAGCCCGAGAGCCCACTTGGGCAAATTTCTATATTATTGTTATGCCCTGTGTTGTGCGGCCAGATATAGCCCATACATCTGCCAGGCGGCCCTGAATGGACCATTCAACTGATGAGCGGCTCTGTCAGGACCACATATCTTGTCCTCAATTTTGTAAACTTATGGCCTTGAGCGACGCAATACTTACCGTTCAAATAGTAGAGCGGCCCTTTATCAGCCATTCAACCTTGACCCCCGAGGGCTAAACCTCAGCCCAGTTGCTGTTAGTGTGGCCCATAGTCGACCGCACAAGTCTTGAGCGGCCCAGTAGTGACCGCATATCATCCAGAGACTAGTTTTCTCCGTGTTTTATGGTTTTGAATCCAAGAACATGATGGTTCTTGATAACTTGAACTCCTGGATAGAAATTATGGACAGTATCTCTTCAACTTAGCCTTGGGATGTTCTGAGGTAAGTTTGTACTTGATTGTAATTGGCCATTTTAACTTAATTAAAGTCTAGACGGAACTTGGGATCTTGGATCCAATAAATCAATGCCAACACATCATAAGGGCCCAGTCTGGTCCTGGGGAGAGCGCCCGAAAAGTACTTGTGCCCATGGGAGTTTGTAATGACATGGTGAGGCATTGCACCGAGTGCATGACTAGCGTGATGTCTATGACAATGATCTCTTACTTGAATCGTGTTCTACTTGGTTATATTCTTACTTGTTGGCTAATTTCTTGCAATTCCTGTTATATATATATCGTTCTTAACTTGCAATTCTTGTAGTTTATGATTCTTCCATATTGTTATTCCATTCCATTCTTTAGCACTTTCTTTTATTATGTTGTTTCATTCGATCGTTATTTCTTTTCTTCCGTTTCATACATGTAATTAATTGGTTAATCACTTACACTTACCTGTTGTTACCTACTGAGTGTTCGCTCATATAGTTGTTTTCCCCCCTTTCCATGCAGCTCAGGTGAAGATTCACAGATGGATGGGAATGGGCAAGAGTGATTACTTGGAGTGTATCAGCTAGTCATTATGTTGAGATTGTTATAGTTGTTTTACGTCTAGCTATGCCTTAGAACTTGTGTTAGTTATTGTAACGGTGTCGAGTAGAGGTTATGCTTGATTATGTTTAAGTCGGATTGATGGTTATTGTAATAAATTTGGAGTTATTTCTGTTCGTGACGTTATGTTAATTCTTAGCTTAGCATGTTATCTTTACTAGCGTTTTCTACTGCCAGTCCCGATATTCCGCGTCGGGGCGTGACAAAAACCGGGTTTAAGGAGATAATGGTTACAACAAATATTCAAGATAGGACTAAGAGCAGCTGGAGAAGCAAAATAAAACTGATTTTTCCGTGGATAGAGCTCCCACTTTCAATTGATCGAACGTGCTAGAACTTTTCTGCAGGCTGAAGAATGTTCTTCGGAGATGGCAGACGATTCTTGGCTTCTACTTGCGTACCACTTGATTAACCACGCAGGATTCAACAAAGCCTTGTTAGGAAGATGAAATACAACCCTTCTCCTCCAATGTTCGCACCCAAATCGATCTGGAGAAGGTATGGAAGCTGCTGCCGCCGCCCTGCACAAAAGGAAGAACAAAACAGTGTATTACCCTTCCAAAGCTCAGATCTGGACGCCCTAGGAGGTTCTATTTATAACCAAAACAAGTTTCCACCCTTGTGGAAGACTTTATGACCACAAACCAATCAATTGTGAGCATTTGGAACGGATTGGGTAGGGTGTCAATCTTGGATCACAAAGGTCACATTTTGTGGCCGCAGAGGTGTCGACACCTGGTGTCGACACCGGGGCCAAGCCCAAAGCAGAAAACAGCAGGCCAGACTAGTTCAAGGTCGGTGTCGACACCTGGTGTCGACACCTACCTCCCAGAACAAATGAAATGAAAGAGCTGGGGAAGGGGTGTCGACACCAGACACCTGGTGTCGACACCAGCTCCGTGACTGATGAAATTTAAGACCGGCAGAACAATAGGATTTTGGTGTCGACACCAGGTGTCGACACCAAGCCTTTATGAATCCAAGAACACTCAATCTGCTAGAATCAAAACATACAACCTCACCGGGGTTTTGCCATTATAAATTGGGTATTAGAAAGCCTTCCAACCTGCAAGAACTCCACAAGAAAATTAGATTTGTATTGGCATTCATAGTACAAATCCGCTCATGCATTCCACATTATGTCATGAACTTATGAATGATTAAAGAAGCTTACCCCTATGGCTTTTACCATGTTCTAACCTGTGAGATAGAAAGGCTTATATCTATCTGATCTCCATTCACCATTCATGAATAGTTTAGCATCGCATTCCATTTATCATGCACAAATTAGCACATATATTTGAATATATACCTTTACCCATCCGAACTGCTTTGAATTTGACCCTATGATAAAGTCACACAAGTGGCAATATTTCTCAAACCAAGAATTTCCAAAATCCATTGACAAATGTTTCATAAGAGAATAGCATCACTTCAATGAGCTTGCCTTGAATTTGCAAGTCCAAGTGCTGCGAAGTTATAAATAGTTCTGCAACGATTTTCTCAAATCCGCATGACAATGAATCATTGAACTTCATACAGATATCATCATTTTAACACACAGTTGATTTAGGATTTCAAATCACAACCCACCAATCAATCAAGAACATTCCCATTTCATAAACCATGAACTCATCGATTCATTCATCAAGAGGATCTAGAGAGTAAAACATTAAACCATTCAGTCACATTGCATTGGTCATCATCAAAACTCTTTGAGCCACACATCATAATCTTGGGAGCAACAATCTCCCCCTTTTTGATGATGACAAAAATGCTATGTGCTACTATACGAAACGATGAGATTGATCAGCATGAAAGGGATATAAAGACCAATGTGTAATCCAAGTGACGGTGCATCAAGCAACCATGTTAGCCTTATCGAGAAATTGATTGAACATTCATGCAATGAACCACAAGCTTTTATATAAGTTGATCAGAATGGCAACAACAACAAAACATTTCCACAACCATAATTAGCAATTTCATTAGAAGTTTTGTGAAACAAGAGTCAACTGACCAACAAACTGAATATGCCATGCTATGCCATGAAATAACTAAACAAGACTAAACAAGACTCATAGACTAGATACAAAGACTCGATTGCAAACTAAATGCATGTGAATAAGCAAGCATGCAACACACATAATAAGCAACATAGTGGTAGCAACATAGAGATACATATATCTCCCCCTTTGACATCAACAAAAATAAGGGGGAACCGGGACACAAGTACCATTGCCAGCATGCCACAATAGGATTCAGTCCGACCCGAAGGACGGTGGAGGTGGTGGATGGCGAATGTGATCAACTATGGTAGTGAACTGGGCGGTTTGAGCATCCATGGCAGTTTTAAGAGCATCAAGGGAAGTATTGATAGACTGAAACGCCTAGAGATACGTGGTGTGATGAAGCTTCAATTCCGCCACATCCTGAGTAAGAACATCCACCGTCTCCCTGAGGTGACCCACCTCACCACCCATAGTCTCCATCGAGAGTTGTAATCCAGATATGTCCGTGGAGGCTGCATTAGTTCTGGAGTTGCCACCTTGTTCATGTTGAGCATTGACCTCTTCATCATCAGAAGCATCATCGGGATCCTTTTCTGGCACAGCTTTGAGTTTCTGAACTAAGTGTCCTTGAGCATTCCTTATGTAACCCATGTTCTTGTAGATTGAATGAATAGTGTAAATGTCTGCTTCCCGTAGTGTTTGACATGGCTCGTCTTTCAGTGAGATGTTGGCCGCACGAAAGATAGCAGTTAAGGCGGCTGCATACAGAAGAGTTCTACTGCGATTTTGGGTACAACTAGTTATATGATCAAGCAGAACCAAAGGAAAGTTGATCGGCTCTTGCTGCAGTAGACAATATAAAAGAAGCATTTGCTGATCTGTGACTTTTTCTCTTCCGCAAGCCTTGGGAAGTAATATGGTAGTCAGCATGTGATGGAGAATGCGCTGTACAGGGGGGAAATGGTTTGCATTTAGGCCGCTAATGGACCGGTCCCCCATTTCTTCCCCTGTCATTATCTCATAAACCTCATGTTTTGCATGCATTGCATTCTCATAAGTATCACCAGCATTAGGCAAATCAAATGCACCTGCTAGAAAACGTCTTGAAAGAGTGATAATTTGGCTATTTACGACAGTCGTATACTTGCTGTTGTTGACAACCATGTTACCATAAAATTGGAGCACAAGTGAATGGTAGATTTTTCTATGACTGGACATAAATGAACACAAATTTGGCTGAGCCTCTATCAACGGTAGCAGTTCGGGAAGTGCTTTGTGAAGATCTTGAAAATCAACAGCCCGTGGTCGAAGAACTTTTCTATCCATCATTTTAAACTGTACGGGCATGGGATTCTGCTGGAGGGCATGATGTTCATCAGTCTTAGCCCTGATTTCCTTCTTTCTGCAGGATTCATTAACCTTTTCCTTGCCGGACGCATGCCTCTTTGGAGCCATTGGAATCCACTTCGAATGGAGATGAAGGAGGCAAGAAATAGGTCGCTCTGTTCAACGAGGGAGCCCTTACCTCGGATGGATGGTTTCTCCACAAGTCACCCACGTTCCAGGGGACAATGGCCGAAGGAGGCGGCTGCGGATGCTCAGCAAGGGGATGGCACGGGTGCCGCGGCGTCGTCCGCTTGTTCTAGGGCTTGAAAGGGCTTGTGTGCTTACAAAGATGGGCGTGGGGATGAAAGGAGGGCGGCACGGGTTAGGGAGGGGCTTTAGGGCATGAAAGAGAGGGGGTTCGATCGGGTTCGAATGGGGTTCGAACCCCACAGGCCGGTTCATGGAAATGGTCACGATCGGACGGTGTCGACACCAGGTGTCGACACCGGTTTAGCCCAGTTCTGCCCGTCAAAAAAAATGAGAGCTCAGGGATGAGTGTCGACACCATGTGTCGACACCGCCCTATCTTCATATTAGGGAGGTTTCAGCAGTGAGTTTAAGAAGGATTTTTAAACTCCAAGGAATAAGGCTTGAAACCCAATTGACTTAGGAATAAATTTGAGTAACTCAAATGATAGAATGCTTAGGTTAGTCAATTTGGGGAAGTTCAAAAACATAATTTATCACACACACCAATTTGTAATTCCAACCTTCCCGGACCTTGTGTCAACCCGTTCCTTCATGTGGCTGTGCTTTATTCATCAAGGAGTATGAAGTCATAGGAAGCCAAGGAGTGCATATTTAGGTTTTTTTAGTGAAGCACACACCATGCACTGACATTCCACATTCAAGCAATCAAAACACAATACATACATCAACATGATGCATATGCATGACCAAGGGAAAGTAAAAATGCAAGGATCTACTAGAGAGGTGAAGTAAATGCAAATGCATGAGATGAGACAAAACAAATGGAAGACATACACTAACCTTCTAAACGACAAATGCCTAATTCTCTCCTAAAAGAAGTGAATTTATCTTCATTAAGAGGTTTAGTGAAAATATCTGCAATTTGGTTATTTGTATCAACAAACTGTATTTCGACATCACCCTTGCTAATATGATCACGCAGGAAATGGTGCCTAACTTCAATATGCTTAGTGCGAGAATGATGCACGAGATTTTTTGAAAGATTTATTGCTGAGGTGTTATCACATAGAATGACTGTAGTTTTAAGTGTGATGCCAAAGTCAATCAACTGTTGTTGTATCTAGAGCACTTGGGCAACACAACTACCTACGGCCACATATTCGGCTTCAGCGGTTGCTAATGCCACAGAATTTTATTTCTTGGAGGCCCATGAAACCAAGCAACCTCCAAGGAACTGGCAGTACCCACTTGTGCTCTTTCGGTCTATTTTGTAACCCGCGTAATCGGCATCAGAATAACCAACCAATT
Source organism: Amorphophallus konjac (assembly GCA_022559845.1). Lineage (NCBI taxonomy): Eukaryota > Viridiplantae > Streptophyta > Magnoliopsida > Alismatales > Araceae > Amorphophallus > Amorphophallus konjac. Next base: position 161,685,349 of record CM040121.1, read on the forward strand.
CAAGACATGAACTATGCGGAAACCATAGTCCTAGTTCACAAGTGCCAGTAATATATCTAAAGATGCATTTCATGGCCGACATGTAAGACTCTTTAGGATTCGATTGAAATCTTGCACATAAGCATACTGCATATTGAATGTCGGGCCTACTTGTAGTCAGATACATCAAGGATCCTATCATGCTCCTGAAAAGGGTTTGATTGACGGCCTTACCTTTCTCATCATGGTCAAGCTTTAATGATGTGGACATGGGAGTTGGTTATGACTTTGTTTTAGTTAGTTTGAATTCTTGAGCAGCTCCATAGCATATTTCTTTTGGTTTACGAATAAACCATCACTCGTCTGTGTCACCTACAATCCCAAGAAGAATGTTAACATTCCCATAATGCTCATTTCAAACTCACTTTGCATTAATTTTGTAAAGTCTTCACTGCGAGTATCCTTTGTGGAGCCAAAGATGATATCATCCACATACACTTGAATGATTAGAATTTCTGAATGAGGAATTCACTTAACCGTTCATACCATGCACAGGGTGCTTATTTCAGACCATAAAGAGCTTTATCTAGCTTGTATACATGATCTGGATGCTCCGTGTCTTCAAACCCTGGCGGTTGCTCCACATACACGTCCTCTTGGATATAGCCATTTAAAAATGCACTTTTAACATCCATTTGAAACAATTTAATATTATTGCAATATGTAAATGCCAAAAGAATCCTCACTGCCTCGAGTCTTGCTACTAGAGCAAATGACTCATCAAAATCAATTCCTAGTTCCTGGTTATAACCTTTGGCTACATGTCTCGCCTTGTTCCTAGTTACCACCCCTTGATCGTTTGTTTTGTTTCGAAAGATCCACTTTGTTCCGATCACTGAGTGGTTTCTAGGACGTGGCACAAGGAACCACACTTTATTCCTTTGGAATTGGTGTAGTTCTTCTTGTATAGCCATGATCTAGGAATCAGCTTTTAAGGCATCTTATATGGAGTGAGGTTCAGATTGTGAAAGTAGAGCTATGTAATCCAGATTTTCAACTTCCCTGAATGAGGATCGTGCCCTTATTCCTTCATCTACATTGCCAATGACAATCTCTGGTGGATGGTTCTTTGCAAAAGTCCATTGCCTTGGTAGCTACTGTTCAATTTGATTTTCCTGATTTCCACCAACTTCTTGTTGTTCTTCAACTCCCGGTTTATCAACTTTCACTAACAATTTTTCCATATCATCATCTTTTGATTCTTCTTCCTTCAAGATGGACGTTTCATTAGTATCCTTGGATGATGATTCATCAACAATGACATGGGGACTTTCCTCAACTACAAGAGTTCTCAAGTTATACACTCGATATGCTCTTGAGCTAAGGGAGTATCAAAGAAATATCCCCTTGTCACTCTTGGGGTCAAACTTTGCCAAGTCCAACTTACCGTTGTTGTGGATGTAACAAATGGAGCCAAAAGGTTTGAAGTAAGAAATGTTCGGTTTCTTACCTCGATATAGCTCATAAGGTGTTTTCTTTAACAGTGGCCTTACCATGGCTCGGTTGATTATGTAGCACGCAGTGTTCACGGCTTCAGCCCAGAAATACCTCGGCAAGTTGTTTTCATTTAACATAGTTCTGGCCATTTCAACTAGAGTCCTATTCTTCCTCTCAACGACCCCATTTTGCTCGGGGGTCCTTGGTGCAGAGAAATTGTGCATATATCCTTGAGCCCTGTAGAAATTGTTGAACTCATGATTATCAAATTCCTTACCATGATCACTCCGCACGGCCTTGATGCAACATCCTTTTTCATTCTGAACTAACCTGTAAAATGCTTCAAATTCCATCAAGGCATCACTTTTATGGATGAGAAAATGTACCCAGCTATATCTTGAAAAGTCATCCATAATCACAAACCCATATAGCTTACCACCCAAACTATGTGTTCTGCTCGATCCAAACAGATCAATATGGATCAATTCAAGGGGCCTAGAGGTGGTTACATCACTCTTACATTTGAAAGATGTTCTTGTCTGCTTGCCCCTACTGCATGCCCCACAGATTCTTTCATTGACAAGCTTCAACTTGGGTAAACCAACAACCAAATTATTTCTGAACAATTTCAACATCACATTAAAACTGGCATGCCCAAGATGGCGATGCCAAAGCCATGCATCATCAGTGTTTTTAGCAACTAAGCACAAATTGTCATGAGAGGTATCATCAAGATCAATCATATATACATTATTGTGTCTAAACCCTATGAACTTTATTTCATTAGAGTTTCTATCTACCACAGTGCAGTGAGTAGAATCAAAAGACACATTGCAACCTTTGTCACAAAGTTGACTTATGCTCAGGAGTTTGTGATGCAAGTATTTCACAAGTAAAATATTTTCAATGACATGAGTTTGGTTCTTACCTATCTTACCTTCTCCGACAATTTTTCCTTTGTCTTTTCCCCCAAAAGCTATCACTCCACCATCCTTTTCTTGCAGGTCTGCGAACATTTCCTTGTTTCCTGTCATGTGTCTTGAGCATCCACTGTCCAGGTACCATTCGTTCTTTTGAGCTCCAAGGAAGACCTGCAAATTCAAAGAAAATACTTATGGAGTTTTTGGTACCCAAGCAAGCTTGGGTCCACGATAGTTAGATAAAAAAAGCCTATGTGACCTATTCACCATTCTTGCAAAATGTTCATCATCAAATCTCATGGTTCTGCAATCATACATATCATGGCCTAACCTTCCACAATAAAAATATGTTGTGACTCTGTTATCACAGTTTCTCCTCCTGTTCACATTCATAAATGAGTTATGCACACGTGTGTTAGATGAGGAGGAAAGCGAGCTTCTTGAAACCCAAGGAGTCATGTGTGTTTTGGATTGTGATGTTTTTCTCTTTTCAAAAGTATGTCGAGAACTTTCTTCATGAGGATCCACACAAGTGTTCATCAATTATTTCCCTTTTTCCAAGGTAGCAAGAACATTTTTCAAATCATTTATCTCATGCATCAAGGTTTCAATTTTCTTTTCAGCTGTTTCCTTGGTTTGATTACATGCAATTCTTTCCAACCTTTCTTGTTCTAATTCCCTCTTCAAGTCCTCATGCTTTTTGATAAAAGTGGTTTGATCTTCACGCATGCATGAACTCTCTACTTCAAACAATTCAGTTTTAGACATAAGAATTTCATTTTCATGTTTGAGATTCTCAATTTCAGATTTCAAGGCATTACAACTTTCACAAGAATTTTCAGCATGGACAAGATGCTCCATCTTCTTTTTCAGAAGTTTATTTTCAGATTTAAATTTTTTACATTTTCCATATAATGATTCATATGCAATCTGTCATTGTTCACATGTAAGAGATTCAGATTCAGAATCTACCTCATTTGAGTTGTCCTCATCTGCCATGAAGCACAGATTCTGAACAAGCTCATCCAAGTCGTCTTCATTTCCAGATCCTTCCTCATCCTTGTCGCTCCATGTGGCGACCATGGCCTTTGTGATGTGAGATGAGGTCGAGGAAGGACTTCAAACTGTCAGTCGGAGAGAAGGAAGGCGAGGTGACTAGAGAAGAACGGAGGAGCTCGGCCGGGGCCTCACACCCATCCCCATCTCAGGGACGACGCAGTCGCACTCTTCAATTCTTCTCTGCGGTGATGGCGGTTGCAGGAGTTGCAGTTGACACGGCGGTGGTGGCGGTGGTGATGGACGACAACGGCAGTTGAACGTTAAAGGAGGAAGATCGTGGAGCTTCGATGGGGCTGCACACCCGTCCTCTTCTCGAAGATGATGCACTAGAGCTTCACGGACGACCTCCATGGCGGGACAAAGTGGGGTTGGGCCTCTCACTCGGGGTTCCAAAAATCTAAAAAAACACTCATAGCCATAGCTAAACTAGTTTTTTCTTCATTCTATTGCTTCAAATAAGGACTACAAGACTCTTTTTATAGACTTCACAAAGAAGATCAAAGGACAAACTCTAAGACTCTTTAATGCCTAGAAATATGAAAAGACACCTATGACTCATTATAACTCCCTTAAAGACACTTAGAGATATCAAAAGATAAACTTCAAAGACCCTTATGTAAAATAAAAAAAATTACAAATATTTTAAGATGGAAGATCAAGTTCGATGTCGATGACGATCCCGTCAAACCCCTTCGCTTGGAGAAGGTTCGACCTCGAATCTCGAATCGCAGGACCCTGGCTTGTTGGGACAAATCAGACGACTTGCTCTGATACCATTTGATGTGAGACGAGGTTGAGGAAGGACTTCAAACTGTCAGTCGGAGAGCAGGAATGCGAGGTGACCAGAGAAGAACGGAGGAGCTTGTTGGGACGCTAAAGGTGATCGAGAGGGGGGTGAATAGATCAGTCACCCGGTAAAAAAAAATTACTGCAGCAGAAACAACTGCGGAATGAAAACTTGTACTGAACAGATAGTGGGCACAATGCGAATACCAGCCAGAACAGATGAAGAACCGTCCTAAGCAAACATCTACTGTGCAAAGACAGAAGTATAGAAGCTATACAAACCACAAAACAATCACACAGTAGACAAAGGTTTTTAGGTGGTTCGGTCCTCCAGACCTACATCCACCCCACACTCAACCCGAGTGTGGATTACTGCTGACTCACAGCTTGAACCGCTGGGCCTCACAGCTTGCCTACAATCCACTGAGCCTCACAGCTTGCTATCCGAGGTATCCACCTCGCCTGCTGAGCCTCACAGCTTGCTGTCCAGAGGAATCCTCCTCTGTAAAATCACTGGGCAATACAGCTTAGCCGTCGAGTGGAATCCTCCACTGCAAGTGCTGGCACACAGCTTGAACACAAGAGTTTCGAAAAACAAAACAAAAGGCAAACGAAAGATAAAAAGATTCCCTGCAGGGAATATAGCTCAAACAAGTGAGCAAACCTCAGATCTGGTTTTAAACCAAATATCTGAGGAACATCTCTCTCAACTCTTCACTCTCTCAACTCTCTTCCTTTTCTCTCTTTTCTCTTCTCTCTTCTTTTCTCTTCTGCTGGATCGAAAGGGGCTCTCTGCTCTTCTGCTTTTCCTTCAAGGCTCCTGTATATTCGATCAGTCTTCTTCTGTGGAAGAAGGCTTCCTTTTATAAGTAGTCACAGCAGGAGCAGCACTGGGCGCGTGTCTTCCACAATTCCCGCCCAAGTGTTTTGGCCACATGTCATCCTCCCGTCAGCCCTTCCAGCCTCGGATCACGTGCCCTTCATTAAGCTCTGCACGAACAGAACCTGTCAGACAGAGAGAATTATCATTTTAATGTCGACACCTTGTACAGACTTTGTATTGTAATGCATTGTGTAGACTTTGCAATGTATGGACTTTGCAAATCGAAGACAAAGTATGTACAGACTTCACGTTATGAATGCAGAGCTAAAGCGTGTACAGACTTTGTGAATGCTTGAAGCAATGTATATACTTAGAGTGAACGATGCACAAATGCATGAAGCACACAGACTGTATAGACTTAGTGTGGCTTGAAACACAGAGTGCAATGGCTAAGGTTATGAGTGTATAGACTCTGCATGCGTGCTACAACAATGTACAGACTTGTTGACAATGAGTGTGCAGACTCTGCTTTGAGCAATGCACAATGTATAGACTTCAGCTCGTGCAAGCAAAATGATGTATGGACTTGCCAATTCAAGGGCTATACAGACTTGATGCAATGCAAGGCAACGAATGTATAGACTTCACGATGTGTGGACTTGCCAGAAGAAAGGCTGTACAGACTTGATGCAATGCAAGGCAACAAATGTATAGACTTCACGATGTGTGGACTTGCCAGAAGAAAGGCTGTACAGACTTGAGCAAGCATGATGTATAGACTTTGGCAAAGCAGCGATGTACAAACTTGCACAGTTCCAGCTAAAGGATGTATAGACTTTCCTTGAGAGTCCAATGTACAGACTTTATTTCGTGCAAGCTACAGTGCAATGTATAGACCAAGTCCAATGTATAGACTTGCTGAGATATGCACCTGAAGAATGTACAGACTCTATGCAGACTGACTTCGATGGATGTATGGACTTAGTCGATGCATACTAGTCCGATGTACAGACTTCATGAACGATGCATGCAATGCACTGGACGATGTACAGACTTGCTGGTCTGTTATATTGAATGCATGCTGGTCTGTTATACTGAATGCACTTAAACAAGTTATGCACAACAAATTAATTTGAAATGCACTGATGCAGTATATGCACAGAAGAAGCAATGCACCGATGCAATGTATGCACATAGCAGATATTGAACTGAAGCAATGGATGTATAGATTTGATATCTGACAGAATGCAATGCATCGACCAAGTGTTTGCATATGCAGTAACTAGCAGTAATGCATGTACACTAAATACAATGAATGGCTCACTGTGAAACTCACTGTAATGAATGCACCTGTGAACTCTCACTGTGTTGCTATCATCAAAACAACATAACATATGCTTGTGCCTAAGGGGCACAACATTCTCCCCCTTTTTTGATGATGGCAACAAAGTGACAGTGAGTCACCAAACAAATTTTCTCCCTCTTTGACATAATCAAAAAGAAAGAAACACATGAGTGCAACATGCAGAATGCATTGCAGATTTCTCTAAGAACAGCTCAAACTCCCCCTGAAAGAATAACTTCCCCTGAATTATTGCTCCCCCTTTGAGAAGGAATATGGACAGATGAAACAGATGATCAAAGGTAGGGAAGGAACATGAATAGAGTAAGGGGTCACTACACAACAGCTGAAACATTGGTTCAGAAAATGTGCATGATTATAAATAACTGTTAAAGTATAAGACTCAGCAATATACAGTTTTGAAAAAAAAAATTCAGGTTTAACAGTGATAAAGATAGAGTAAAACAGCTGACCACTGAAAAAGAGTTATAGACTTCATTTATAGCAATGAATCTACGGCACATGGTTTTAATAGATAAGTCAGAAATAATACCCTTTGTGATTAAACATGGAAGATCAAGAAGGGCAACTTGAATATGTATTAAGAAAAATAATTTACACACTCAATGACTTTTGTTTTTCAAAGGGTTACAGCAGTTTGTTTTTCACTTTTGATTTTTCAGAAACTGAGCTAAGTGAATAGACCAGTGGCATTTATGCTGTTGACATTAGGTGTACACCTTGATTAGAGGCAGGTACCCCCAGTTACTAGGCATAAACTACTAGATCTATTTCAGATCAAGACCCACAAGGAACAGTTTTCACCTTTGACATTAAGAGTACACCTTGATCAGAGGCCAGTACCCCCAGTTACTTGGTGACAACTCCTCCTATAGAGTTGACCCTATGAACAGAGGTAGTCTGAGGCACTTCATGACTTATGAATTCTCCTGCTTCCTTGGAGGAGATCACAGTTTCTCAGTGCAATTCCGCCATTGCTCTGTCACTGTGTTCAGCTCTTTGCTTTTATGATCTTATTTACTGCTGCCCTTATTTCTTTTAGAGTGATTGTTAAAAAAAATAGTACACACTCTATTTACCTTTTCTAGACATTTCCAGATTAACACATTCAGGTATTTAAAAAAAAAACTTTTTCTACTCTAACCATGAGACAAAGATTAAGAGCTATAAAAGTTTTCTTTTATCTCAAGTTCTGAAGTGCAGACACTTAATTCTTCAATTTATAAAGGTTAAACCTTTAGTTCCTTCCAATTTGCAAGTGTAATTCTTATAAATGAACAATTGCAATAATCACAGCTCAATGTATTAAACCAGAAGCAATGCTGTTGTTCAGTGAAGGTTAGGGAAATGATAGCAATTGTTAAACAGTGATGGCAATAGGCATGAAGGTCCAAGAGCATATGATGTTAAAGAATATGAATGAATTGAATGGGGACAATGAGAAGTGAAAAGGATTCAAAGTACTGAACTTAACTCTCAGCTCCCCCTCACACCAAGATGCAAAAATATGCTATGCAATGATCATTTCTTTTCAGATTTTTCAAATATGCTGCAGTACACTGTTCTACATGAGGACTTGACCCTTGGTACTTGGTGAAGAACCTGGTCTCAAGGACCATCTCACACATAGTAAGAACCTCCAGGCAGATTTCCCTGCCTTTTAGTAGCTTACCATTTAATATACCAAGGTTATGCAAATGATATATGCAGTGCAAAGCAGTCCTATATGCATTGAACAATTTTCTTTATGCAAATGATAAATGCAGACATTAGACACATGCATCAACTATATGCATTAAATGAACCATTCAAACTCAGTGCAATAGATGGCAGAAGAGGAACATCAAATTTATTCAGAATTAAATTCAGTAGCTGAGTCTGGAATGCAGACTGATCAGCTAGACAAGAAGAGAACATCAGAATTTAAACAACCAAATCAACATGACTTTCTCAATTCAATTCTGAAGTTAAATCACTTACCTGCTTTACCTGACTGATTTATTTTTACCCTTGGTGTTGCATCAGATTATTGACGAGGCCTCCAATTTCTTTCAGCTCTTAGAATTTTGGCCCTGCCTCTTGTCATATGCCTGAAGTAGCTATTTCTGTTTCATCAATTTGTTCCCGGCTACCGGGCATACCTGCAAACACACTTAGGGAGCAGGTTTTGGAACCCAAGACAGTTTGGGCCCCAAGACAGAAATAGACATATGAGAGTGAAAACATGACAAAAGCTGTTTAGGGATCCACATTTGTGTGAAAGTGGAAGGTTTGGTGGATTTTACAGCTTGAGAGTTCTTTTTGTTATTTTTCTTTTTCTCAGCACCAACAGGTTTAGTTTTCTTTCTCTGGTGCTTTGATGGTTTTTGTATAGTCCTGGCATTCATTTTATTAAAGACATTGTTGTTTTTCTGCCAGTGCCTTGGCCAATGAGTGTACTGGAAGTTGTGGCCCAAATTGGTCCTAGGCTGACCATAGAACCCCTGATGACTAGGACTCCATGTCCTAAAATGACTATCCCATCTCCTAGCTGGCTGAGATCTATAGGGCTGATACCAAGTAGGGAAATTCTGATACCTAGACCTCATGTATGTAGGGTTCCACCTAAACCTTTTAAGTGGTTGTGAATGAATGTTATGATAGACTTGGGCTCTAGGGAAATAGGGATGAGCAAACTGGTTCCTAGCTACACTTGGTCTCCCTGCCACCTTTGACCCTCTAGGTTTCTGAACAAACTTATATTGGGTCTTTTTCTGTGCAGTTGATGGTGGTGGACACTTAGCAGCCTTGGACTAGGGTTTTGATGTGCTAGCTGGCTGACCCCTAGCCTTGGACTTACCCTTGGAAGAAGAGCATGCAGCTCTAGGCTCTACAACTTTCTGCTTTCCCTTGTCCTTAGCACTGGACACTTTTGATTTTACATTATTGAAAGCAGATTTTTCATTGACCATTTTTATGAGCGGTCCTGTATTCTTTTCTTCCACAAATGAAATGGTTTTCAGTTCAAAACTCCTTTTAGCTGAGGGATTAAAACCGAGACCCTCTTTTCTAAAATTGACTTTTGACCCTAGTAAGGCATTAAGATTTTCTATTCCTTGGGTCATGCTTTCAATGATTTTCTGTTTGTCAGAATTTTCATTTTCTAAATTTTCAACAGTTTTCTTCAGTTCATCATTCACTGACAAAACAACTTCATATTTTTCAGTTGAAATCTTTACTTGATTTTCAAATTTCTGAATTGACAATTTTAGCTCATCAATGACATTTTTCAGCAACTCATTTTCTTTCCTACAATCAATCACAACATGTTTTAATTCATCAAACTCAGAACATGCACTTTTCAATTTTTCATTCTCTGATTGTAAACATGCAACTTTATCAGTAAGTGTTTTATCATTAACTAGAGAATTCATTTTCTTCTTCAAGTGTCTGTTTTCCTTCTTAATATCATTCGCTTTATCTAACATATCTCCATAGGTATCTTCCCAATCAGAAATAGTAAAATGTTCGAAAGGGGATGATACCTGATCAGATTCTTCTTCTTCTTCTCCATTTCTGGCCATCAAGCAGATGTCCTTTTCTAATTTTTCACTATCTGAGGAAGTGCTCAATGTGTCTTCTTCCTCATCACTCCATGTACTGACCATGGTCTTCCTTTGATTTTCTGTAACTCTGGACAATCAGCCTTCATGTGGCCAGTCTTCCTGCAATGATAACAAGTATTATCGTCAGATTTTTCAGCAGGGTTAAATTTATACCTGTTTTGCTTCCTGCTGTGGTATTTTCTGTAGACATTTTTCCCTTCAGTTCTAAGAAATCTTCTGAACTCTCTTGTAATCATAGCTAGTTCATCCTTTTCAAAATCTGATCCAGATTGGCTCCGATCACTGGATGATCCATTGCATCTGGACTGTTTTGAACAGCTATGCTTGGCCTTCAAAGCAATAGGCTTCTTGTATTCGAGCTCTTCAGCTTGTAGAAGATTCATCTCGTACGCCATCAAAGAGCCTATTAGCTCATTAGGTTTCATCTTTTGTAGATCTTTTGACTCCTCAATCACAGTTGCTTTGGTATGCCACATCGGAGTCAGCGATCGAAGAATCTTCCTCACAACATCATGATCGGTATAGCCTTTTCCCAGATTTCTTAGACCATTTGTTACAATGGTCAGACGAGCATACATTACGGTCACTGTCTCACCGGGCTTCATTCGAAATGCTTCATACTTTGTCACTAGCATATTAGCCCGTGTCTCTCTCACTTGAGACGTTCCCTCAAAAATGACCTCAAGAGTATCCCACATCTCCTTCGCTGTCTTGCAGGATGACACTCTATCAAATTCAGTGGGATGGAGTGCACACTGAATGGCGTTGATGGCGCTCCAATTTAGAGTAGATTTCCTGATTTCTTCTCTGGTCCACAATTCCTCATTGTCAAGTAGCTCATAGGGACCTTTGCTTATGATCTTCCAGATCTCGTAGTCTTTGGCTCTGAGGAAGACCTGCATCCGATTCTTCCAATATGGGAAGTTGGATCCGTCGAAGAATGGTGGCTTCGTAGTAGATTGTCCCTCTGCTGTTAACCCTCTAGCATCCATGGTTGTTCCTCTTTAGGATGTTAGTCCTGCACAAAGAGTTAGGCTCTGATACCAATTGTTGGGACGTTGAAGGTGATCTAGAGGGGGGTGAATAGATCAGTCACCCGTTAAAAAAAAAATTACTGCAGCAGAAACAACTGCGGAATGAAAACTTCTACTGAACAGATAGTGGGCACAATGCGAATACCAGCCAGAACAGATGAAGAACCATCCTAAGCAAACATCTACTGTGCAAAGATAGAAGTATAGAAGCTATGCAAACCACAGAACAATCACACAGTAGATAAAGGTTTTTAGGTGGTTCGGTCCTCCAGACCTACATCCACCCCACACTCAACCCGAGTGTGGATTACTGCTGACTCACAGCTTGAACCGCTGGGCCTCACAGCTTGCCTACAATCCGCTGAGCCTCATAGCTTGCTGTCCGAGGTACCCACCTCGCCTGTTGAGCCTCACAGCTTGCTGTCCAGAGGAATCCTTCTCTGCAAAACCGCTGGGCAACACAGCTTAGCCATCCAGTGGAATCCTCCACTGCAAGTGCGGGCACACAGCTTGAACATAAGAGTTTTGAAAAACAAAACAAAAGGTAAACGAAAGATAAAAAGAATCCCTGCAGGGAATATAGCTCAAACAAGTGAGCAAACCTCAGATCTGGTTTTGAACCAAAGATCTGAGGAACATCTCTCTCAACTCTTCACTCTCTCAACTCTCTTCCTTTTCTCTCTTTTCTCTTCTCTCTTCTTTTCTCTTCTGCTGGATCGAAAGGGGCTCTCTGCTCTTCTGCTTTTCCTTCAAGGCTCCTGTATATTCAATCAGTCTTCTTCTGTGGAAGAAGGCTTCCTTTTATAAGCAGTCACAGTAGGAGCAGCACTGGGCGCGTGTCTTCCACAGTTCCCGCCCAAGTGTTTTGGCCACGTGTCATCCTCCCGTCAGCCCTTCCAGCCTCGGATCACGTGCCCTTCATTAAGCTCTGCACGAACAAAACCTGTCAGACAGAGAGAATTATCATTTTAATGTCGACACCTTGTACAGACTTTGTATTGTAATGCATTGTGTAGACTTTGCAATGTATGGACTTTGTAAAGCGAAGACAAAGTATGTACAGACTTCACGTTGTGAATGCAGAGCTAAAGCGTGTACAGACTTTGTGAATGCTTGAAGCAATGTATATACTTAGAGTGAACGATGCACAAATGCATGAAGCACACAGACTGTATAGACTTAGTGTGGCTTGAAACACAGAGTGCAATGGCTAAGGTTATGAGTGTATAGACTCTGCATGCGTGCTACAACAATGTACAGACTTGTTGACAATGAGTGTGCAGACTCTGCTTTGAGCAATGCACAATGTATAGACTTTAGCTCGTGCAAGCAAAACAATGTATGGACTTGCCAATTCAAGGGCTGTACAGACTTGATGCAATGCAAGGCAACGAGTGTATAGACTTCACGATGTGTGGACTTGCCAGAAGAAAGGCTGTACAGCCTTGATGCAATGCAAGGTAACGAATGTATAGACTTCACGATGTGTGGACTTGCCAGAAGAAAGGCTGTACAGACTTGAGCAAGCACGATGTATAGACTTTGGCAAAGCAGCGATGTACAGACTTGCACAGTTCCAGCTAAAGGATGTATAGACTTTCCTTGAGAGTCCAATGTACAGACTTTACTTCGTGCAAGCTACAGTGCAATGTATAGACCAAGTCCAATGTATAGACTTGCTGAGATATGCACCTGAAGAATGTACAGACTCTATGCAGACTGACTTCGATGGATGTATGGACTTAGCCGATGCATACTAGTCCGATGTACAGACTTCATGAATGATGCATGCAATGCACTGGACGATGTACAGACTTGCTGGTCTGTTATATTGAATGCATGCTGGTCTGTAATACTGAATGCACTTAAACAAGTTATGCACAACAAATTAATTTGAAATGCACTGATGCAGTATATGCACAGAAGAAGCAATGCACCGATGCAATGTATGCACATAGCAGATATTGAACTGAAGAAATAGATGTATAGACTTGATATCTGACAGAATGCAATGCATCGACCAAGTGTTTGCATATGCAGTAACTAGCAGTAATGCATGTACACTAAATACAATGAATGGCTCACTGTGAAACTCACTGTAATGAATGCACCTGTGAACTCTCACTATGTTGCTATCATCAAAACAACATAACATATGCTTGTGCCTAAGGGGCACAATAGAGCTCGGCCGGGGCCTCACACCCATCCTCATCTCAGGGACGATGTAGTCGCACTCTTCAATTCTTCTATGTGGTGATGGCGGTTGCAGGCGTTGCAGTTGGCACGGCGGTGGTGGTGATGGACGATGACGGTGGTTGAACGATGAAGGAGGAAGATCGTAGAGCTTCGATGGGGCTTCACACCCGTCCTCTTCTCGAAGACGATGCACTGGAGCTTCACGGACGACCTCCATGGTGAGGCGAAGTGTGGTTGGGCCTCTCACCCGGGGTTCCAAAAATCTGGAAGAACACTCATAGCCATAGCTAAACTGGTTTTTTCTTCATTCTATTGCTTCAAATAAGGACTACAAGACTCTTTTTATAGACTTCACAAAGAAGATCAAAGGACAAACTCTAAGACTCTTTAATGCCTAGAAATATGAAAAGACACATATGACTTATTATAACTCTCTTAAAAAGTCTAAGACTCTTTAATGCCTAGAAATATGAAAAGACACCTATGACTCATTATAACTCCCTTAAAAACTCTAAGACTCTTTGATGCCTAGAAATATGAAAAGACACCTGTGACTCATTATAACTCCCTTAAAGACACTAAGGGATATCAAAAGAGAAACTTCAAAGACCCTTATGTAAAATAAAAAAATTACAAAAATTTTAAGACGGAAGATCAAGTCCGATGTCGATGACGATCCCATCACTTTGGCTTTTTGAATTTTCCTTTCTTGAATCTCTTCATCAAATACGGGCACTCACCCCGCATGTGACTAGGTTTCTTGCACTCGTAGCAGATCACTTCATCCTTCTTGCTGCTTTCATTTTTCTTAGGACCTTGGCTTCTTGGTCCTTTTCTGAACTGACCACCGAACTTCCTAGTTTTCTTGACAAATTTTCTCGCCCTTCTGGTGATTATAGCAACAAGTTCCTCATCTTCAGTATTGGCCGTGGATCGTTCCTCACTTTCTTCAGATTCTTGTGGGTTTACCTTTAACGCCAATGTTGTGGCTACCTTCTTCTTTTTGTGATCCTCCTCGCTCCTTTTGATGTTAATTTCGTATGTCATCAAGGAGCCAACTAATTCATCCAAAGTCAAGGTGCTGAGATCCTTTGAATCTTCAATTACAGCAGCCTTTGTATGCCACTGTGGTCATAGAGATCTTAGTACCTTCCTTAGAAGATCTCGGTTTGAATACTCCTCGCCAAGAGCCTTCAAATCATTTGTAATCTCCGTCAGCCTCGCGAACATTTCAGAAATGGATTCTTCTGGTTTCATCATGAAACTCATAATCTCGGACCAATAGGTTTGCTTTGGTCTCCTTGACTTCAGATGTTCCTTCGTAGATCAAGCAAAGCTTGTCCCACATTTCCTGTGTAGAGGCACACATAGAGATTCGTGAATATTCGTTTGGATGTATAGCACACTAAATTATATTCATGGCCTTAAAGTTAGCTACACAATTATTGATATGTTCATCATCTCAATCATCTTCATTGTCAGGCAACTTATAAGGACCTTTATTGATCACATTCCACACATGATACTCTTGAGCACGCAGGAAAACATACATTCTATTTTTCCAATAAGTATAGTTTGTTCCATCGAAAAAATGGAGGTCTATGTACCGAATGCCCTTCGGGCATCATCCCTCTGTTTGCCATGATCTAGGATCTAGCTCTGCGACCGTGTGGTCGACTCAATCAGAGACCAGGGCTCTGATACCAATTGTTGTGCCCTGACTAGCGGCAATCAAGAGGGGAGGGGTGAATTGATTGCTCCAAAAAAAATTTTAAACAACGAGATGCTTGTTAAAAGAACATTGACAGTTGATTTTAAGGAATGTTAAGCAAACAAGCACTAACTCTGACACGAACATGATCTCTCTCGTGAACACGTGTAGGAGAATGTAACAAAACACTAGTAGATGGAAGGATCTCTTGACTTAGCGCTGGGCCCACTCGTACAAATATGTGATATAGCAAACCACAATGAAGCTCAGGATTTTAAGGTGGTTTGGGTTCACAACCGTGTCCCCTACGTCCACCCCTCACCGAGTGAGGATTAATACTCCACTAGGATGTGAGCCACACACGCTGTACTCAACAACAACAACACACACGGCAGCCGATCTGGGCCACCAAACCACACACACACGCTTGTGTCACAGTTCACAAGCAAACACACAAAAACCAAGTTTAAGGAGATAATGGTTACAACAAATATTCAAGATAGAATTAAAAGCAGCTGGAGAAGCAAAATAAAACTGATTTTTCAGTGGATAGAACTCCCCCTTTCAATTGATCGAACGTGCTAGAACTTTTCTGCAGGATGAAGAATGTTCTTCGGAGATGGCAGACGATTCTTGGCTTCTACTTGCGTACCACTTGATTAACCACGCAGGATTCAACAAAGCCTTGTTAGGAAGATGAAATACAACCCTTCTCCTCCAATGTTCGCACCCAAATTGATCTGGAAAAGGTGTGGAAGTTGCTGCCGCCGCCCTACACAAAAGGAAGAACAAAACAGTGTATTACCCTTCCAAAGCTCAGATCTGGACGCCCTAGGAGGTTCTATTTATAACCAAAACAAGTTTCCACCCTTGTGGAAGACTTTAGGACCACAAACCAATCAACTGTGAGCATTTGGAACGGAGTGGGTTGGGTTTCGAGCTTGGATCACAAAGGTCACATTTTGCGGCGCCGCAGAGGTCTCGACACCTGGTGTCGACACCGAGGCCAAGCCCATAGCAGAAAACAGTTGGCCAGACTAGTTCAAGGTCGGTGTCGACACCTGGTGTCGACACCTACCTCCCAGAAAAAATGAAATGAATGATCTGGGGAAGGGGTGTCGACACCAGCTCCCTGACTGATGAAATTTAAGACCGGTAGAACAATAGGATTTTGGTGTCGACACCAGGTGTCGACACCAAGCCTTTATGAATCCAAAAACACCCAATCTGCTAGAATCAAAACATACAACCTCACTGGGGTTTTGCCATTATAAATTGGGTATTAGAAAACCTTCCAACCTGCAAGAACACCACAAGAAAATTAAATTTGTATTGGCATTCATAGTACAAATCCGCTCATGCATTCCACATTATGTCATGAACCTATGAATGATTAAAGAAGCTTACCCCTGTGGCTTTTACCATGTTCTAACCTGTGAGATAGAAAGGCTTATATCTATCTAATCTCCATTGACCATTCATGAAGAGTTTATCGTCGCATTCCATTTATCATGCACAAATTAGCACATATATTTGAATGCATACCTTTACCCATCCGAACCGCTTCGAATTTGACCCTGTGATAAACTCACACAAGTAGCAATATTTCTCAAACCAAGGATTTCCAAAATCCATTGACAAATGTTTCATAAGAGAATAGCATCACTTCAATGAGCTGGCCTTGAATTTGCAAGTCCAAGTGCTGCGAAGTTATAAACAGTTTTGCAGATATTTTCTCAAATCTGCATGATGATGAATCATTAAACTTCATACATATATCATCATTTTAACACACAGTTGATTTAGGACTTCAAATCACAACCCAACAATCAATCAAGAACATTCCCATTTCATAAACCATGAACTTATCGATTCATTCATCAAGAGGATATAGAGAGTAAATCATTAAACCATTCAGTCACATTGCATTGGTCATCATCAAAACTCTTTGAGCCACACATCATAATCTTGGGAGCAATAGGGTAGTTCTGATCCCACCGGGCGTGCCAGACTTGTGGATGCACTTTTTGACATGCTATATTCGTTGTTCTTTTGTTGGTTTATTTGACGCATTTATTCGTTTATTAAGTGCGAGGGCGTGCCAGTCACCGAATTAACAATTTGTTCGGGCTTCGTGGAAGCCTTGGTGCGCGCCGTCTGACCGATCAAGCGATTGTGTGGTTCATGTTGGGACCAAAACCTGCCATGCCGTAAAGGCCATGGCATCATTTACATCTCTCTGGAGGAGAGAACACCCTTGATTAATCACCGAAAAAAGAGGGCCCGACGGCCTAAAGAGTTGTAAATTAAATGAGATTAAAAAAGCCTAGAATTGTGCTGAAAGACCTTGCGCTAATGGTGCAAGCAAGAAAAAATGTGTCGGTCACTCGTGGACCATTTGGTGTTCGGATGGCCGTCCATTTCAGAAAACGCAATGAAAGTGGGAATAAGCCCATAGAGATGTTTTTCGAAGATATGGTAAGTTTAATAGTTAATTCACGAGAGGGTCGGATTATAAAGGGGTTATTGGCCCGAGCGAGGCCGGCCTATGGCCATACCGGGGAATAATCCCCGTGGTCCATAGTCGGCAAGCAGGGCATCGTTGATATTCCCTCTACGAGGTCCAAGGGGAGAAGGGATCTCCGAGAATGTATACCATGAGGGTGCAATTTTATTTTGTTAGTTTAGTTCCACTTACGTGCGAGTTTTATTCCATTTGTATGTTCTTTAACATTTCCTTGTTTGGGTAGTAATGCAAGAAGATCTAAGGTCGACGTAGGTAGCAACGGGGCTGAGGAGAGGTCGACGCAGGCAGTGGCTAGCCTGAAGGGAGGTCGACACAGGGAGTCGTAAGTGGTGAATTCGTATTGAAGGTGTGTTACACGGAGGGTTCGTCTGCACGAGACCTGTTTCATGACTATGCTAAGTGCAGCAATTACATGCATGGTTTCAAGCACGCACGGGATGGAATTGGGTTCGGGAGTCGGTCCCTGGTATAAGGGGGGGTAAGTCCTCACGCATAGGGACGGTTTCCGACCGGACATAATCCGATCTTTCATACATCGCCATTTTTATATACCGCGGGATGAAGGCATGTAGGCACACGGGAAATGCAATCATGCAATCATATGCCAAGGAATATGGCCTCTTTTATTCATGATATGCATGTATAGAAGTTTAATTAGTTCCCTTCTTTGTTCATGCGATGGATGCCCATGCTCATGCTTGTCAATGTAGTGCGGCAATGCTCGTGCTTAGTTCTCTTCGTGTCTTCCACATTTCTTATTGTTTAGTCGGAGCGTCATGCTGTGATTTATTTCATTTATTTGTTGCTTCCTTTTGTATTTTAACATGCGTATGGTTCTGACAAAAATTCGAGAGCATCTCCGCCGGACTTAGATGCGGGAGGGGTAAAGCGGGTACATATCCAAAAGGAGTGACGTAACCCAAAGTAGAGGTGCGCACGGAAGCGGCAACACCATGAGAAAACCCATAAACCAATGAATGGAAGACACATATCACCAGTTAAGGCACCAAGCGGGGAAGTGGACTCTACCGAGACTAGGATGAGAGGACCAGATCAAGGATGGTGTGATGACCACCAGATCAAAGGTGTGGTTGGGCCACCGGATCAAGAAGGGAAGATGGCAAGGGCCACCGGATCATGGGATGGCAAAGGCCATCGAATGGAGGGAGGTGGCAAGCCACCAGATCAGAAGCAAAGGAGGGGGGGTGGCAGGGCCACCGGATCACGGAGGTGGCGAAAGCCACTCGACCAAGAAATTGAAATGCCACCGGATGGGGTGGGCGGACAGAGCCTCCGGATCAGGCTGCCAAGCGAGCCACCGGATCAAGCAGGCTGGCGGGTCACAGTATCAGGGGTGGAAGGCGGGCCTCCGGATCAGGCGTGGTAAGCGCCACCGGACCGATAACGTGGCAGGGCCACCAGATGGAGGGCCTAAGGGTGCCACCGGATCACGTAGAGATGGGGCCACCAGAGAAGGGAGCCAACTGACCACCGGACTAGCGAGAGGGGTGACGAAGCCACCGGATCAGGCTGGTGGCGAGGCCACCGGATCAGGGCCTGGGAAGGGTCGCCGGGCCAAGACCAGTGCAAGCCAAAGGTTAACGTTGAAAAGGGGTTTGTTCCTGAGCAGGGACTTTTGGTGACACGGGGAGGATCTGAGCCTCGGCCAGTGATCGGTAGGACCCAGGTACTGTTCCATAGACCAAGACTTTGAAGAGGAAAAGAAGCTGGCAAGGAAGAGGATAGTGTGGAGACGATGGTAGGCTTAAGACAGTGGCTTCGATTGATGCCCTGATGAGGTCTAGATGCCCTGGACCCCCAAAACCCCACCGGTAAAGGACCAGCAGTGGGTGCCCAGAAAAGGAGAGATTGGGTTATATGCTAAGAAGAGCACAAATGAGACAAGGGGAACACAGTGGAGAAAATAATGAAAAGAACACTTGGGGAAAATTCTAAGACCTGCAAGTGTAAGACATGAGCGCTTTGAAGCTTTTATTCCTTGCAAGAGAAGAGCCCAGAGGCTTGTACATCACCAAGGGAGAGATGAGAAAACCAAGGAAATAATCAAACTGTAAAGGGGTAAATGATGAAGGAGATACGATGGGGAAGGGGACGGAGCATGAGCTCCTCCCTCCTCACAGACCTCTCCTCTATGCTTATGCACTCTCTTTTTTCTTCTTCTACTAGACCCTCCTTCCTCTTCTTACCTTCTTCTTCTTCTCTTCACCTCACGCAGGGTTGGAGCAAGTGTGAGAAGAGGTTGCCTGGGGGATCCACCCTCTCCTTCTCTCTCTCTCTTTTTTCTTTTATGTCTTCTCTCTTTTATATAGGGGCTCACCTACAATGGCCCTGCTGGCGGTGAGAGGGTCAACGAGAGAAGATTTTCCCATCCCTTCTCTTCGACGTCCATCGTCGTATCACACTTCCTTTTTTGGGAGGGGGCAGAGGGTTGGGAAATGTTGGTCGTTCAAGGCTTAGCATAGAAGGGGCAAAGCTTGGAGCCCGCACCGCTGCGCGCCGGGGGCCGAAGAGCAGGGACCCCCAGTCTCTGGCAATGTCCAATGGACTGGGAAAAAGGTGGCCCTGCCCCATTCGTCGAAGCAGACCGGCGCCACCGGATCACCCTGGCACATGGGGTGCCACCAAGACTAAGAAGAGCTGGTGCACCACCGATTCACAAGCCTACGGGGGCTACGGGACAGGGAAGCCTGGCGGTGCCTGGCCACCGATTCATGAAGCGCTGGCATGCTACCTGATGGGGGGCGTTGAGGACCCACCGGATCGCATGGCCAAGTGAGCAACCAGATGACACGGGCTAAGGCGCCACCGGTTCAAGTACTCAAGCGCCACAGGATCAAGAAGTCTTCGAGCCACGGATCACCTACGCAGAGGGAGCCGCCGGTTCAAGCCTTTGGGCGAGCCACCACATCGCGTCGCTTCGGGTGTCACCGGATGAAGGGAACCAGCGTGGCCACCGGATCACTGGGCGTGTAGGGCCACCGGATGAAGGCTTCGTAGGGGCGGCCACAGAATCAAGGGGGCTTCAAGGGTGCCACCGGATCACCGTCGGGCGAAGGCCACCGAATCACCGTTGGGCGAGGGCCACTGGATCAAGTCGTCAAGGTCACCATCGGATGAGGCCGCTGAAGGGGTAGCCACCGGATCGCTGGGCCTCGCGACGCCACCGGATCACCTCCTACGAGATGCCACCGGATGGAGGCTTGGGGAATGCCACCATATCAAGTCAAAAAAATGCCTACCGGATCACCGTCTGGGTGGGTTAAAGCCATTGTTCGTTTGGCTTAAGTGGTTTGAAGCTTATTTGGCATCTTGCTCTTGGAGGATCTTCAAAGACATTCCCCTTTCTAGTCAAGGGTTCGATTCGCCCGTCTAAGCCTGAGTTGATGCGCGTGCTGTCTCCCGCAGTTGTTGATCTTCTTCAGGGTCTCGGGGATTTTGACCCTCCCGGTGTATTCTTCATTGCCATAGCCACGAGTGGATCTACGACAACGTACTGATTCAGGGATGCCTAACTCCCCGTGGTTTGATGTGCCCGGGCGGGCGTAAGGTGTTTTTGGGCATCGGACCACCTCGGGGACAACCCACCGGATCAATCTAAGATTCTCTCGTCTGGCGAGAGGTTCAGACGAGTTTTGACACCGCCTGGGGTTGCGTGGATCTGTTCTGAACTTATTTGAGGAGCCTTATGGACATGCGATTTTACATGTCCACAAGGCACGCCTTACTTGAGCGGTTGCTACCCTCCTATCCCAGGCGGGGATTTTGACTCAGGGAGCACCCCCAAGCACGACACCGCCCTCTCATGTGAGTATTTAATTTAACTTTTAATTTCATAGACTTTATAGTTATAATATTTTTTTCGATAAGTAATGAATTGTATTAAAATGACAATGTACAGGATGATGGTTACGGACTACACAAGTTGTAGGCTGGTAACCTGAGTCATTTAAAAAGCAAGAACTCCAAATAACATTCAACTACTCTATCGAATGTGTCAACTCAACCTTCATTGCATTACAATTTGCATAAGAGCATTAATCTATTAACTGCCCTTCATTGGATTCCATTTATTCAACACTAAATTTCTTAAGTCGCCCTTGAGCCATCCCTTAACCTGAGCCATTTATGAAGTCGAATATTGGGAGCTCAGGACCACACATGCCGTGGACTCAATTAATAAAAATTTAAATTAAACCTTCTGAATATGGTTTCCTCTCTCCTTGTTAACCAGCTCAGCCCTTGAAATTCAATACAGTTTCTTGCATCTTCAAGGATCTAGATGAGGAGATTTATTTTTGAGATTGCTACCATGTCCTTGAATATTCTAGTACAACGTTCCCTCCAAATCTTCCATATAGTGATTCGAAGCAGAATTCTGGCAAGTTTCACCATTGGACGGGAACCTGGAAATTGCTACTGCAACTGCTGGAGTTCTTGGCACAGCCCAATCTCTGGCTATCTGTGAAGATCAAACCGAATAAGAATCTGTTTCCATACCCATTGAGCATAAGGACATTCAAAGAAGAGATGTTCCTGAGTTTCATTGGCTTTCATGCATAGTATACACATGCTAGGAAGGTGGTATCCCCTCCTCTGAAGATTCTCAGTTGTGGGCAATTTATTTAGTGCTGCTTGCCATGAACAATGAGAAGCCACTTGTGTAGTCAGGTTTTTTTAGATCCACTCATGGTAAACAAATCAGGGGCCTTTCTCGCGGATTGCCTCCCAAATGTGGCTAGTCTTTGCTGCTTGGTCAAGATGTTTCCATTTAATAACATCCCTTCCACCATTGTGAATTTGAATTTCATTGCTAAGGATCCACAGATCTGCCATTTCCATGGAGAGAGCAGTGGGGAGATTCCATTTCCCTTCCGAGATGAACATCCCAACTATAGCAGTTTTTTCCAGTTCTAGATCATGTCTGATGTGGTCTCCAAATAGCTGATTAATGCTGGTTCCATTCAGCCACGTGTCCGACCATATATTCGTATCCTGTCCATCTGAAATGTAGTAGGTAATATGAGTGTTGATCTAGCTTCTAGCATGCAGGATACCTTTCCATGCTGATGAATAGTGAGGCTTGATTTTGTAGTCCCAAAGATTCTTCTTTTCTAAGTGTTTATTCTTGACCAATGAATACCAAAATGACTGCTTTTTTTGGAGAATATCCCAAAGCAACTTACCCATACAAGCTTGATTCCATTCTCTAAGATTTTTAAGTCCCAGTCCCCCTTCTGATTTAGGCTTGCATATCTGATTCCAAGAAACCATATGTAAACCTGATTTTGAAGAATGCCATGTCCAATAGAAGTTTCTCGGAATCCTTTCTATTTCTTCAATTAGACCTGCAGGTAGAAGGAAAGCAGCTGCCCCGTAGATAGAATAGGATGAGAGCACAGATTTGATCAACTCTAGATGGCCGACTCTTGAGAGCATCCTATTCTTCCAGGAATCAATTATTCTCTTTATCTTCTCTACTATTGGAGTGCAATTTCCCTTCTTTATATATTTGGAGATCAAAGGAAGCCCCAAATAGGGAACAGGGAGCTCCCCCTCACTCACACCTAGCTGACTGAGTACCCAAGATTGGTTTTGAACACAACCTCCTAAGTAGGCTTTACCCTTATCAGAGTTTAGATTTAGCCCTGACATACTAGCAAAACGATGGAGCAGAGGTCCAACATGATTAATAGTGTTAGGATCATCATTCAAGAAGAGAATCAAATCATCTGCAAAAGTTATATGAGATACTTGCATATTACTAGCTGTAGGAGATCGGATATTGCCTTTCAAGACTTCTTCCTCCAGCAGGGAAGTGAACCCCTCCATAACTATTATGAATAAATAGGGTGATAAAGGGTCTCCTTGTCTCATCCCAATGTTGCTGTTGAAAAAACACTGTGGTGTGCCATTCATTAACACTGAAAATGTAAGGTTATCTAAACAGTTTGATATCCAATCAATGCAAGTGATGGGAAAACCCATTTGTTTCATCAGATAGTACAAATAGTTTCTGTTAACAGAGTCAAAGACTTTTCTAAGGTCTACGTACATGCAAATGAACATGCCTTTGGACTTATAATGTAAATTTCTGATTATATCATTGGCCAATAGAACATTATGATGAATGCTTCTCCCTTTTATAAAAGTTGACTAGTTGTTAATAATGAGTTTTGGAAGAACTTTCTGAATTCTGTTTAATATTATTTTTCTGTGATGTAGGATCCTCCTGCAGCTGGTGATGATGGAGATGCTACGAATGAGGATGATGCAGCGGATATAGGATGATTTTTTTAATGATATTGTGAAAAAATGACATTTCAATTAATGTAACTATAACTTTTTTATTCATTGAGTTATATGTTGTGGACGTTGTTTATTGTATATTCGACGGATTTTATCTTATTGTGTGTTGTATATGTTGTTTATTGCGTGTTTTATGGTGAGTTGTGTAGGTTGTGTGGTGTATAATAATAGTTTTAAACATGTTTTTAAATTTTTAAAATATATAAAAAAATAAGGATAAATTTCTTGACGGAATTTTGATGTAAAGTCAGAAATACGTCGGAAATAAGGGTGACAAATAAGTCGCTAAGGGTGACAAATATGTTGATAAGGGCGACAAATAGGTTTCCGACAGATAGGGGTTTCGTCGAAAATATGTCAAAAAATTTTGACGTATTTCAGACCAAATTGTTTTATGTTGAAAATATTTGACAGTTTGGGACATATTTGTTATAATTTACATTTCCGACGGAACAATTTTTAGTCAGAAATAGGTCAAAAATTTCTGACGTATTTCCAACGAAACATCTATCCGTAGGAAATAAGGGTGACAAATAGGTCGCTAAGTGCGACAAATAGGTTGATAAGGGTGACAAATAGATTTCTGACGTATGAGTTTCGTCGAAAATACATCAAAAATTTCTGACGTATTTCCAACCAATATGTTTTACGTTGGAAAATATTATCGACGTTTTATCGACGAATTATATTTCTATCGGAAAATAATGCGACATATTTTTTGACGGAAACATTTTCTATAGAAAATTTTTGTAAAATTTATATTAATAAAATTTATATATTACCGACGAAATATCGACGAATCCGTCGGAAATATTCTGACGTATTTCTGACAAAAAAACATGTGTCAAAGATAATGCTTAATTTTAAGATCCGTCGGAATATTAATATTCCGACGTATTTTCGATGAAAAAATAGGCATAAAAAATAATCCTTAATTTTAATAAAATTTAATTGAATATATTACCGACGTATTTTTCGATGAAGTTGTTTCCATCGAAAATATCAATTAATTTTCTCATTATTAATTATTATTAATTACTGACATCAATACTGACGAAAATTTTGACGTATTTGTTGGTTGGTAATTTCTGACGAATTTCTGATGAAAAAATAATATGTCGGAAGTTAGCAACCTAACGTTTCCCATGGATGGATTTTGTAGGGAATACGTCGGAAAGACATCGATAAACTAAGTACCGATGGATTTTCGATGTATTTCCGAAGAAATTTGTCCGTCAGAAATTACAGTTTTTCTTGTAGTGATGGAAGGTATAGGTCGTACCCCTCAGTTAAGACCCCAGAAGGCCATGGGCGCAGAGTTAAGTGGTTCATCGGTACCGGGATTGCACCGACGCAAGGAGTTCAGGTTTCTCCGACTTAGACGAAAGGTCTAGGTCGTACTCCTCGGCTAAGATCCTAGAAAGCCATGGGTACCGAGTTAAGGTGCTTCATCGGTACTGGGATTGCACCGATGCAAGGAATTCTGGTATCTCTGACTTCGACGAAAGGTCTAGGTCAAACCCCTCGGTTAAGACCCCGGAAGGCCATGGGTGTCGAGTTAAGGTGGTTCATCAATAATGGGATTGCACCAATGCAAGGAATTCGGGTTTCTTCGACTTCGACGAAAGGTCTAGGTCGTACCCCTCGGTTAAGATCTCGGAAGGTCATGGGTGCCAAGTTAAGTGGTTCATTGATGCTGGGATCACACCGATGCAAGGAGTTCGGGTTTCTCTGACTTGGACAGAAGTCTAGGTTGTACCCTTCGGCTAAGACCCCGGAAGGCCATGGGTGCTGAGTTAATTGGTATACGGTGACTCGCTACAAGAGCTCTGAGATACAGTCTTGTTCATTGTGGGGTATTGGTTTTAGTTGATCACCGAGCTGAGGAAGCGACACATGGTATAACTTCAGGTGTTTCCGATTGAGGGGTGAAAACTGAACTTCCCCCCGATGGTTGACAACGACATAATCACCACATTCATAAACTTTCTGGACCACGTTAGGTCCTATCCAATTTTCATTCAATTTGCCTTTGGGATTTGCCACCATGACTTCTTTTCGTTTGACCATGACTAAGTCTCCTTTCTAGAATTCTCACTCTTTGATGAGCTTATTGAAGGCGTGGGCCATACAGGCCTGATAGACCTATATGTTTTGCTGGGCCTTAAGACGCTGTCCTTCCAAATCAAAGAGCTCCTCCAGTCTTCTTTCTATATTGGTTTGGCCATCTTTGACCAATTCATGTTGGATCGCCACCCGCAATGAGGATATCTCCAGCTCTATCGGGACGACTGCTTCTGAGTCGTACATTAGCGAAAAATGTGAGCAACCTATGGGGGTCTTGTACATAGTGCGGTACACCCACAGTGCTTCATACATCCTATCTTCCCAATCCTTCTTGCTAGAGCTGACCGTCTTGGCAAGAAGTGTGCATAGTGTTTTGTTGAAGGCTTTCACTAACCCGTTTGCTTGCGGGTTATATGGAGTGGATGTCCTCTAATCAATCTTGAATTTATCGACGAGTTTGTAGACCTTCTGGTTCTGGAAGTGACTTCCGTTGTTGGAGAATATTCGATCGGGTACGCCGAATCAGAATATGATGTTTCGACGGAAAAATTGGGCCATGATTTCTCCTGTCACTTCTCTTAGAGCCATGGCCTCCGTCCAGCAAGAGAAATGATCTGTCGCTGCTCAGATGTATCTGCATCCTGATGAAGACGCGGGCAGTGGGCCCACAACATTGGTGTTCCATTGAGCAAAGGGCCGGCTAGGCACTGTTGGATGTAATTGTATTGGGGGTCTTCTTGCAATTACAGCATGCTGCCGGCATTTATGACATGACTTGGTGTACTTGCAATAGTCATCGAACATAGTTGGCCAGTAATATCCCAATTTCTTGATTTCAATTTTCATTTTCGGCCCAACTTGATGGGCACCGACTGATCGGACATGAACTTCCTTCATGACCGTCCATGCCTCCTCCATATATAGACATCGAAGGAGCACCTTTCTTTTGGCATCTGCCACAATCCGGAACAAGGTTCCGGTCCTGACTTTGTAAGAGTCTTTAATTCTGATCAATTTGATCTTTTCTTCCCTTTGCTTGGGCAATTGTTGGTGTTTGGGCCATTGCATTAGGGTCTCTCTCCAGTAAGGAGAGCTGATTGCTTCTGCTATTGCAGCTTCATATTCTACTTCTGCATTAGTGTTTCTCCGGCTTGATGGGCACCAGCTGATCTGGCATGAACTTCCTTCATGACCGTCCAGGCCTCCTCCATAGACTGGCATCAGAGGAGCACCTTTCTTTTGGCATCCGCCACAATCTGGAACAAGGTTTCGTTCCTAACTTCATAAGAGTCTTTCATCCTGATTAGTATGATCTTTTCTCCCCTTTGCTTGGGAAATTGTTGGTGTTTAAACCATTGCATCAAGGGCTCTCTCCAGTCGGGGGAGGTGATTGCTTCTGCTGTTGCAGCTTCATATTCTTCTTCGTCCGGATCCTCTATCATGCTAGGAACCTGGTGCCTATTTATCACTATTATATTAAGTGATTCACCTATCGGGACTGCCAGCGAGCTTGCTAACTTTGCCAGTGCATCTGCCTGAGCATTTTGGCTTCGGCCGACATGGCCTATCTCGGCGAAGTAGAATCGCCCCATGAGCTTCTTTGCCTTGGCGCAATAACGGAGTAGCCCGGGCTTTCGGACATGGAATTCTCTCTGTATTTGCTTAACAATTAGCATTGAATCGCTGAACACTTGTAGCATTCGAATCTTCATATGGAGAGCAATCTGAAGACCAATGATCAAGGCTTAATATTCTGCTTCATTGTTTGTGCAAGATTTGTTGATCGAGCACGATGTATGCAACACTTCTCCTTCTGGGGATTTGAGGACGATGCCTACTCTGGCTCTTATCCTCGTATGCCCTGATTGGGATGTTTTCGTTCTAGATGCCCATCAAAATACAGCTGCTATACAGCCTGATGGACTTGATCCACTTCTAGTGTTTCATCTTCCGGAAGCTCTGTGATTAGAGGGGAATTTTCGGGCACAAGGTGCGCTGCAAAGAAATCTGCTATTGCTTGGCCTTTAGTGGACTTTTACAGCACATATGTAATATCAAATTCCATCAAAATGATGGCCCATTTACCATGTCACCCTTTCAGTGCTGGCTGGGACCAGAGGAACTTGATCGGATTAGCTCTTGATATGAGTTGTATTTCATGCGATTGCATGTAATGCCTCATTTTCTTGACTGCAAAGACCAAGACAAGGCAAACTTTCTTGATCGGGGTATATTTTCCTTCCGCCCCGACCAATCTTCGACTGAGGTAATAAAGCACTTGCTCCTTCCCCTTGTCATTGTTTAGGGCCATCATTGCCCCCAGTGAATATTCGGTGGCAGCAATGTAGAGAATTAATGGCCGCCCTTTGATAAGAGCCCCCAGTACTGGCGGGGTCTTCAAATACTCCTTTAGCTGGTCAAAAGCCTTTTGGCATTCTTCGTTCCAACCAATCGACGTATCTTTCATCATCAGCTTATGGAATGGCTGACATCGCCTGGACAGGTTGTAGATGAACCTGCGGATATAGGCTAATCAGCCCTACAATGACCGTAGTTCCGTTAGGTTCTTCGGAGGAGGCAACTTCTGAATGGATTTTATCTTGGAGGGGTCTATTTCAATTCCCCGATATTGGACAATAAAGCCTAAAAACTTCCCACTGGAAATGCCAAAAGCGCATTTCATTGGGTTCATCTTCAGTTCATATTACCGGAGCCTTTCGAATATAATCCTGAGGTCACTCAGGTGATCTTCTTTCGTCCTAGTCTTGACGACCAAATCGTCGATGTAGCATTTGACTTTGTCGTAGAGCAGTTCATCAAATATCTTTGTCATTGCCCTTTGATAAGTGGCACCGACATTTTTGAGGCCGAAAGGCATCTTTTTATAGTGGAATATCCCCTTGGGTGATCGGAAAGCCGTATGAATTCTGTCATGCTCGGTTATCCATATCTAGTTGTACCCGGAGGACCTGTCCATAGAGGATAGAGCTTCGTGGTCAGTAGTGGCATCAATCATGACTTCAATGATGGGCACTAGGAAATCATCCTTCGGACATGCTTTCTTTAGGTCTCGAAAGTCCACGCATATTCTGATCTGGCCATTCTTCTTTTTGACAGGCACAATGTTGGCCAGCCAGGTGGTGTATTGGTTTTTTGCTACGAAGTCGACGTCCACGAGCTTGTCAACCCCCTTGCAAACCTGGCCTATCAGTTCCAACCTCATTCACTAGGGTGACTGCTTCACTGGTTCGGCCTTGGGGTTGATGGCCAATATATGTTAAGCAATTTTAGGGCTGAGGCCTGGCATTTCTTTGTAGTTCCAAGCAAAATAGTCTCGAAACTCTTGGAGGAGCTGTATATATCATTTTCTTTCTTCTGGGGGAAGGAGGGCACTGAGGAAGGGTTGGCCTAGGCTCATCTTCCGTGCCGAGGTTCACTTCGATCAACTCATCAACGGTAGCTTGGCCACCATCTTATATTTTCGGGGGAGCCGACTGTAGATCGATGAAGCCTTCATCGTCTTCTTCGGCTTCAAGGACATCATAAATGTCTTCTCATCTTGTCACGCTCAGCGACGGGGCTTCGCCAGCTCCTTTTCTTGGCTCCAAAATCGGTGTCGATGCCGGTAATATAGCTTTCGGGTGACTTGAGTATTGGCCCATAGGTAAATCGCCCCTAGGGGCAACAAGGATTTCCGCAGCCTCTTGTCATTGCGGGACATTATCGGAGGTCATAATGTCCTCTGCGATAATAGATTCCCTACATTTGTAGGGGACATCGGCCTTCGGCCCTTCATGTATCACTGTGTAGGGTTTCAGGATATCTCCAAGCATAGAAAGCTGTAGGGTTTCTTCACAATCTTCTCGATAATCATCGTAGACAGCTTCTACAGGGCCCTCACCCATAGTGGTGAAGAGGGAAACCATATTTGCTTCATAGCATCTTTCATCGACCGAGCTGGTGACCTGCATGGAGAGGGAAGTGGAGCTATATGCTTCCTTCCTCGTGATTGGCATTTGCCATCTAGATGGCTGCTTCCTGGTTCGAGGCTTGCTCTGCTTGGCCTCAGATGTATCTGTGGGGGTCCTATAGTGGACTAAGACCATATAGACTCCCCTTTTATAAACGCTCGCTTCATGTGGGCACGGTGGGTTCACTTCATATTCTCCCATTTTCAGTTCGCCCCTCCTGATCAGGCCTTGAGCGATATCTTTGAATACATAACAATTTTCGATGGGGTGCCCCATCACCCTATGATAGGGGCAGAATTGAAGGTCATCTCTTCTTTTGGCATCCTCTGGCCTTTTGGGCTCTGGCAGAGTGATCTTGCCGTAATGAGCAGCCCATTCAAAAATTCCCCGAGTCTTATCTCTCGGGAAGGAAGAAGGCTTCTTCATTTTCTCCAGCAATGAGGGGATTCGCTCCGCAGGCTGATTGGTCAAAGGACTGACTGCCTCCTTTGCTTTCCTCCTCAAGTGCTCGAAAGCACTGAGGTTGCCGCCTGGAGACTGGTTCTCCCTTTTTGTCATGGCAGCGGCTGGGCGATGCTTCGACAGTTGCGCTTCAACATCTGCTGCCATTATGCTTAAGTGATCAAAGGGCTGGAATTTGACGCCAGCTACCCTCTGGAAAATCTCTTCCATCAAGCTTCATTTGCAAACCTCGATAGTGGCTTCATGGCCCAGAGGAGGCTCGCATCTTTCGTGGAGGTCCCTCCACTTCTTTATGTAACCCATGGCAGATTTAGTATCTTTTTGCTTGCGGCTATACAGTTCTTCCTCAGTGACAGGCGAGTGCTTTGGATTTATGGAACCGCCTTGCCGAAGGAGAATGCCCCCAGTTAGATCAAATAGAAGTTTGGTCATTTCGGCCAATTGTGCCTTCAATCTTTTGATTTCCTGCTGCTGCTCATAAAGTAATGTGAGCACAGCAGGGTTGTACTGAGAGAAATCCAGAGCGTAGCTTGAACCATCGCCTTCCGTTTCAACGTCTGGCGGGGGTGGCGACACCACGTCACCACGATAATCTAGGACCGACCCCTCAGAAGTGGATGTAACCAGCCCTATATCCCTACATGTAGGTGGGCTCCAGAGGAGAACCTCTTCATCTTGGGTTTTGCCAGCTGGAGGCATGTGTTGCTCCTGGCTCCTAGCTTCTTGTATATCAGGATCTTTTGGGAGATCTCTGCTGGTGGAAGCAGAGATTGATATCGTATCTACTTCATAGAATTCTTCTATTGAGAAAACCAAGCCAGGTTGTTGGTTAATTTGCAGTAGTTCTTTATCCAAGTTGGGCGGGCACCATAACTTCTTGAACATATGCTTCTGACTTTCAGTCTAGAAGAAGAGAAGTTGTTGCCTCCTGACCATCTTCACCATTTTATTAGATATATCTGGAAGCCCCATGATTGGGACGACTGGGTCGTGAATCTCTTCGGGGAATCCGCAATCGTCATCCCCTTTCACCGGCTGTTCATCAGCCGTGTAGAATATTGTGGGTTGACCCTCAAGATTAGGCACCTCCAGAATCTTCAGTAATTTGACTATTTGACAGTCTATATCTGGAAGGGGCTTTGTGATCCCTAGAAGGATTTTCACGTAACCCAGCAAATCCTCGAGCTCTGGCATCTCCGGCTCGGGGTGAATATCGGATGGCAATGCTCGAACCACCCCCTCAACTTCATACATGTCCGACACCTCCTGCGGGGCCACATAGTCGGGCGGGGGCGGAGGGAACCAGTCGTTGTCTTCTACTATCTTCTTCCCTTTTCTTTGAGCTTGCTAGGGGATCTGCTTCGGCTTCTCCATATAGAGTGATGCATCCAACAGATGACATTCAAACATCTCA
Source organism: Amorphophallus konjac (assembly GCA_022559845.1). Classification (NCBI taxonomy): domain Eukaryota; kingdom Viridiplantae; phylum Streptophyta; class Magnoliopsida; order Alismatales; family Araceae; genus Amorphophallus; species Amorphophallus konjac. Next base: position 161,717,090 of record CM040121.1, read on the forward strand.
AAGGGGTGTAAGTCAGCAAATATTCTTTCTTCTTTTCCATCCCGGGAGTACTTGATGCATTGGTGCAAAGTAGAAGACACTACCCAATTTTGATGCAGCCAGGGTCGGCCCAGCAATCCTTTGTATGAAGTATCAGAGTTAATGACGTGGAACTACACCTTGGTGATGAAGTCTCCCAGCGACAGCTCGAACTCCGCCATGCTCATCGGGACTTCAAACTTCTGGTTGAACCTAGCTATCTTCATGTCCCTGACCTCGATCAGGTGCACATTGAAATAATACTTATGGTAGACCTGGTAGGGAAGTATGTTCACTGCTGCCCCTGGGTCAATCAGGATTCTATTTATGGGCTGGCCATTCAACTGTCCCCTCATGTACAAGGGTCAATTGTGGCTGGCCGAGGGCAGGAGCATATCATCTTCAGTGAAGGTAATGGCTATCCCCGAACGCATCTCGGTGAAGTAGCTCTCGTAGTATGCTGGGATTTGTAGGGCTGCAATGACAGCCTATTAGGTTTCTTCATCTAGAGAGAGTATCTCCCAGATACTGAATCTTGCCAGGATCCTTTTCAATTACCTTATTATCATGTTGCCAGCTCTGACATTGACCAGCCTAGTTTCTTCGGCTTTGCTGTGCTCGCCATGCTTCGGTGCCGGAGGAGTCGGTGGAGAAGATAGTTTATCTTTTTCTTCGGGGGTTGCCCAATCCCGACATACTTGGTCGGCTGGTTCCTTTATATGGACGGGCTTAGCCACAAAGGCAGTGCTCTCATTATCTTTGTTTGTCGGGGATGGCGCATCTGTGGCCGAAGCAGGAGCGTTCTTGGCTTTTGGATCGGCCTGCTGGCTTGGCTGTTTGCCCTTCTGCGCAAGTAGAAATTCGGCGAATGAGAGAACCACTTTGCCGGTTGTATCTTCGGGGTAGAGACCCGATGGAAGCGGGACTCTTGCTCCCTTGACTTCAAGTTTGGGGATGTGGTACGACTGTTCACCCCTAAATATGATATTGTGATTGGCCGAGGGCAAACATCCCCATCTCCTCCAAGATCTAGTGGCATGCTGGGAGGTGGAAGCTTCGGCCTAGTTTGCTTCGGTTGGCACGAAGCATATTTCTTCATCCTCCTCTTCGAAGTTTTGGGCTATGTTGAACAAAGCCGACAAAGTATAACAGGATACGATGCTGCATTTTCTTTTATTCTTCCTTTTCTTCTTATTTTTCTTCTCCTTCACAACTGGTGGCTATTCTTGGGGAGGTTCATCCCATATTCATGGTTCTTCTGCTTCGACTTCTGCTTCTTCGACCAACCCCATGGATTCAAAATGCTCCCAAGGGACATATTCCTTTAGTTGCACCGACTGGATCTTGGGTTGTTCATATTCCTCCAAACCATCGATGATTGCCTACAGTCGTTTGACTGTCGGGTTGGCTAGCTTGTGCATCCGCAACAGGGCCTGCTTCTTCTTGTTATCTGTGGGTCTTCGGAAGACTAGTTGAGGAGTGGTTTCATACCAAACTGGGGTTACAACCGGCAGTGGTAGCTGAGGTGTGACACCATGGATTTGGACTCCCGGGGTAGGGCGGGATGCCGACTTTCTTCTTGCCTTCTTTGGCACCATCTACCAATTTCCCTGGTCTTTTATAGGGGTCAAAATGAATGATTCGTAGGTGTGCTTTGTACAAGCTTCTGCCACCTCCTCGGGCAATTGTTGATATAAAGATATCATATTGGTCGTGGCCCCCATCATAGGCATCTTGTGAGGGCGAGGTGGATCAACCTTGTGTTCGCCCATTTGGAGCTCTCCCTTCTTGATCATACCTTCAATGATGTCTTTAAACACATAGCAGCTTCGATGGTGTGCCCGAGCATCTGATGGTATGGGCAGTATCGAGGATCATCTTTCTTCTTGCCATCGCTGTGTCTCTTGGGCTCTGGGAGAGTGATTTTGTTGTATTTGGTGGCCCAGTCAAAGAGGACTCGGGTCTTCTCCTTTGGAAAGTAATAAAGTTTCCTCATTCTGGTTCGCAAGGAGGAGCCTTCATGTTGTTCAGCCAGCTTGGTAGGAGGAGTGTTGATGACTCCTTTATCCTTGTTCTTCTGCTGCTCGAAGTGCTTAAAGTCAATTGTGTTTTCTTCTTTGGATGGGGGCCGCTTATCAGTTGCCTTTGCCTTCTAGCTTGAGGCAGCCGAGGTGGAAGAGTATATGGAGAGGAAAGCCTAGATTTCTACCACCACATTGTTCAATCGGTCGAATGACCTAATTTCCATCCCGATCATCCTCTCGAGGACTTCTCGCTTCAAATTTTGTTTGCAGATTTGAACTGCATCTTCTTGATGTGGCGGGCGCCTGCACCTCATGCTAAGGTTCCACCATCTCTTGATATATTTCAGAGTAGTTTCATCATTCTTTTACCTAGTTACATAGTGTTAGTGATGGGAGCATCTCTTGCCTCTTCGTATTTTTCGAGGCTCGGATTGTTTGTCGACATGTGCCATTGTGTTCGTCATGCGTTTCTGAGTCTAGTCATGTAATTTTTATATTTTATTTGAGTCATAAACTATGTAATTTTTCCTTTATTTGACTCCGGTACCTAGGTTTGAAAGTTATTTAACTAAGTTAAGTGTCATTAGATTGTCTACGCTGGATAATGGGCCCAATTCAATGGGATAGGCCCATGAGCGCCCCTCCCTAGTCTATCTGGTCATTATGTCAATTGTCCAAGGTCAGTATGGTCATGTGAAAAGTCTGGAGTCTATAAATAACCCCCTCCCTTCTCTCATTTGTAACCTTTGATGATCAATGAAATTAGAAATTCCCTTGGAATTTTATCTCCCCTCCCTCTCTTGATATATATCTCTCTCTCTCCCTAAGGGGGTTCCCCCCCTCTCTCTCTCTTCCCCCACCCCTAAATTTCAAAATTTCTCTCTCCTCCCCATTCACCTCTTATTAAGACCCCTCCCCCCTTCTCCATACATCTATTCAATTCCCCTCCAACCCCAAGGTAGCATCCACCACTCCCTACTCCACCCTCCAACCACCAACCACCCGCTACCCTTTCCTAAGCACCCTCCCATCTCCCCAAGGCTGAAGGGGCTCAAAACCTAGGCCAAATTTGAATTTCCCTCCCCTTTCTGGCTGTTTCCCTCACTTCCCCATCGCCCCCTTACCATCTAGGTCGCACCCCCCCTACCCATCAACCTCCCTTTCCAATTCTCCCCTCTCTTACCCCCACTCCCAATCAGCCCTAGCTCTAGGTCGCAGGTAGCAGAGTACCAGTAGATTGCAGAGAGTGCCACGACATCATCATGAGGCTTCAGGTGGTGAACCATATACCGTCAGAATCGTCGTCCAGTCAGCTTCGCAGCTGAGGTGGTTTCGTTTTCACCCGACACCAGATCTGTCCAGAGGAGCGATTCTCGGTGACCTGCGCAGCTCATCCCAGGCAGACAACTAGAGAAGGATTGAAGAGGCTGCCATGGTCTGATTCCTGTGATTCTTGGAGCGCCACTTGGCTGAGGGCTTCACCTACAAGTCCACTGTCATCCCCAAGAAGCAGAGCGAATTTAGGACCTCGGCATCAAGAGTTCCAAATTTTCTTTCCAAGGTGCGTCAGGTCAGTTTCTCTGACCCTGAACCGACCCTTCCTACTGTTCGGGCCTCCACGATCATCTCCAACATCTTCCGATGGCGCCGTTGGTCCCGGCGGAAAGAAGACTTGTCCACAGACACAGCGGTTCTGGTCTTGCATCATTTGGACTCCAGGAGCATTCGTGGCACCTTCATCTTCCAGAAGCAGCAACTTGATAGCAGTCAACGCCAGAACAGTTAGGCCCTGGTCCAGCCCTTGTCCCGGCCACCGACAGCGTCAAGAAATTCCCCAATAATTCTGATGTCCTCCTTGGCCAACCCAAGAGGTTTTGGCACTGATTTCCTCACAAAGGGACTTAGAGGGAGTCCGTAGCGGCGCCAATAGTGACTGTCTATCCACTGTTCCAGAGAGTGGACAGAATCGACGGCCTCCTCGCATTTTAGTTTCTGGCATAGATTTCCCCACGCCGCCTGGCCGACTTAGAGCCCCTCCCTGCGTGGAGGTAGTTTTGGGTGTAATACAAGTTAATCGCCACCCCGAGATCCCCCTCCTGCGATAGGCGTAGTGGTGTACTATTCTAAATTCTCAAGTTAGAGCTACGCCGACGCAGCGTGCGGGGTACACCCACGCTTCCCCGCTCGCCTCGTCTCCGGCCGAGATTGGCATCTTCATGCCGACCAGGTGAGCTTCTGGCCACTCTCCTTGCTGGTATGTATTCCACTTAATTAGTATCGCTACCTAGCTCCGTTGGACGGTGAGTGACCACCCGGTCTCAAAATGCTATTGTGTGAATGATCACCACAGGTGAGTTGTGAGCGAGACACTACATCCCATGCCCTTAGCGTGCTGGCCACCCACCAAATTGGGCATCCTAGGCCCTTAGGGGTCCGTCCCAAGCTAGCCATACCCCTGGAGCAGCAAGGTCCCACCTCGGACCCTTCCCACCATCGCCGGTTTGCCTACAAGCAACCGTGATCGCTACGCGAGTTGGTCCGCTATAGTGAGTCCTCCGCTCAAAGTTACTTGCTTGCAATTGTAGGTCCAAGGGTATCAGCAGAGTGGCTGCCACCCCCAAGGTCGTGCCACATCAATTGGTATCAGAGCAAGTCGATGACTTATTCCCACAAGTCAAGTCCTAGGGCATTTTCATCCATCCCCCCGAGCATCATCACTTCCCCATTCCTATGGCTACCTCATAGCAATCACACCCATCTCTTTCAGCTCTCCCAATGGATCCCAAAGTCCTTGGAAGCCCCACAGCCAACAAGGTTAATTGCATCAACTCCCTCATGGAGTCCATGCCCAACATTTTTGGGCGGCTTGATGATATCACTGCCCAACTCGATAAACTTGAGGGATGTAGGCCTACACCAAGAATGGATGAGCGGATGACCACCTATTGGCACTTTTGAAAATCAAAACCCCCGCCTTTGAGGGATCCTACAACCCAAGCCTCTATCTAAATTGGGAATTTTCGATGGGCCAATACTTTGATTGGTATCTCTTGGCCGAAGAGAGGAAAGTGAGACTACCAAAAATGCACCTCTCCAAGCAAGCCAAAACTCATTGGCTAATGGTTGAGGGTTTAAGGAGGATCCGCGGGCAAGCCCCGATTAACACTTGGGAAGAAATGAAGGTCGAGCTTAGAAAGGTCTACACACCACAACCCTCCCCCTCTTACCCGGGTAGTCATAGCCCGAGGAGCACTACCACTCCTCCACTTCTACCCGGCCTGCCTAAGGTCACCCCAATGGCCCAAACCCCACCGCTCCCTACCGATCCTACCTCAGCCACCTCCCCCACACCCCACCACCTAACCCTCAACACTCAAGCCCGAATGGTCCCACCTCCGCTCTACCATCTTCCCCCATAAGGGACACACCTCCCAAGACCAACCAAACCAAACCTCCTCACCCAACCCATCTCCCACTCTCGACCCCAACTCTACCATGTCCTAGGCCTCCACTACTTCCCCTCCATATCCTAACCCAAGTCTCCCTTTACCCACCACCCCGGGTGCACCATGCACCAACCATCATCACCACATCCCCAAGAGACCTTCCCATTCCCTTGGGAAAGGAGGCTACACCAACTCACATAGGAGTAGATGCTAGCCTGGACCGTCTCCCCACCCATGAGGAAACCCAAGTTCACACCAATGATGAGGAACAGTCTCAAGCCTCCACCACTCCAAATAGTCCAGATCCTCAAGAACCACAAACCTTCACAAATGGCACCATAATCATCGATGGGCCCCTAGCTAGATGGCTAAATGAGAGACCGATCCCTCCCATCACATCCCATGCCTACCCTCCCATGGAGTTAGACCTCCCCATAGTACCATTCTCCTCCTATCACACCGCAATCCAATCATCCTACCAAGTGGAGACCTTAGAGGATCGTCTTAAGGGCTGATCATGGCAAATCGAGTTCACAAGCATGTTGACTCCAGTGACCAACCAATCTAGATGCCTTGACCTCCAACACCTATGTGTCGGGTCTATCACCGCGGTTTACACTGTGGGTTGCTACACTAGTGACCTCCTTCTATTCCTCCCCACACCCGATGAGCCTGGTGCTATCCACAAATTGGAGTTGCTTTTCTCGAGTAGAGAGTCAAGCCATCCATTCGAGGCCTACCATCCCACCCAAATCACCAGCCCAATTATCCCGATGGAGGAGGATGCCTCACCACCTTTTGAGGACCTTGAAGACTTAGAGTACCTCTCTCTAGGTAACCCATGTCATGATCCCTTCGACCCCTTCCTATGGGAGCCTACATGCCCATGTGACCCACCCACCTTACCCACCACCCACTATTCCCTACCCTCACCCACCATGTTGGATCAAGCCTACCTCTTTCAAGACTCGGGCCTCATATGGGAAACCATAACCATGGAAGATCTTCACCTAGGGAACAAAGAAGAGCCTCTCTCCATGATGATTACCTTCCTAGATCCCTTTGACCCTTTTGAGTGGAAGCTCAAATACCATCCCACAACCCCACCCATAGAAGTCATCTTTGGAGTAGGAATGCATATGTCTTGGCACCTCACACCACTTGACATGATTAGTAAGTCGGGTCCATTCATTCATATCACCCACATGTCAAGAAGGAAGCATGAGTGGTCCATATTTGGGTGTAGCGGCCCTCCCCCATTAATCATTACATATCTTAGGAGCATTCATGGATGCCCAGATCCTCTGGCATTCATCACACTCACGCATGAGATGGACACCTATGGATTCCCCAGTCCTCCCAAGCTCATCCAAGTCAATGTGGCATTAAAGCATGATAGGGCCATCCATGGTTGCCCCGATCCACCTTTGCATACCTTACATTTCACACCCACACCGCATCGTAGTGCATGGCATAAGCATTCACGTAAGCATCTACCAATGAGCGGTGAGGATCACAAAGAGCGGGCAAAAACTCATGAGTGCCACTTGGAATTCCAAGTAGGCAACTTGGTGATGGAGACATTGGAGTGACTCTACTCGAGGGTCATCTCCAAATCGAGGGCACGATGACTTGGACCTTGCCAAGTTCCAAGTGACTTTGGCAACCCGGCTTACGGGTTGCACTTTCTGATGAGTTTTGGGATTCATCCCACTTCCCACATGGCAGATTTGGCACCCTCTATGGGCACCGCAGCGGATCCTAGTGAGTTCCTCGAGCCTCTACCAACCTTTGAGAGTGACACCTTCGGAGAGCCTCCACCAATCAGATTGAGAGCTCGACGTGAGCACACTGAGGTAATACTAGGCAAGTAGGGTACCATCGCCGACAAGAGGGTGTGCCCGAGCTACCTTGAGAGGCTGAAGAGCCGTCCCCCCAACTAGGGATGCGGAGTTGAGTTTGGAGATCGTGGCTCGCCCGGAGCTGCATTTGGTATACCACTTCCCCGGTGGACCCATACTCGATGGGGTCGATTTTCTCCACCCCGGGGGTATGATGGGGGCATCCCTTGCCCCTCCACATTTTTCGAGGCTCGGATTGTTCGTCGGCATGTGCCATTATGTTCGTCATGTGTTTCTGAGTCTAGTCAAGTAATTTTTATATTTTATTTGAGTCATAAACTATGTAATTTTCCCTTTATTTGAGTCTGGTACCTAGGTTTGAGAGTTATTTACCTAAGTTAAGTGTCATTAGATTGTCTAGGCTGGATAATGGGCCCAATTCAATGGGCTAGGCCCATCGGCGCCCCTCCTTGGTCTGTCTGGTCATTATGTCAATTGTCCAAGGTCAGTATGGTCATGTGAAAAGTCTGGAGTCTATAAATAGCCCCCTCCCCTCTCTCATTTGTAACCTTTGATGATCAATGAAATTAGAAATTACTTTCAAATTTTATCTCCCCTCCCTCTCTTTATATCTCTCTCTCATATATATATATATATATATATATCTCTAAGGGGGTTCCCCCAGTCTCTCTCTCTTCTCCCACCCCTAAATTTCAAAATTTCTCTCTCTCCTCCCCATTCACCTCTCATTAAGACCCCTCTCCCCTTCCCCATACATCTATTCAATTCTCCTCCAACCCCAAGGTAGCATCCACCACTCCCTACTCCACCCTCCAACCACCAACCACCCACTACTCTTTCCCGAGCACCCTTCCATCTCCCCAAGGCTGAAGGGGCTCAAACCGTAGGCCAAATTTGAATTTCCCTCCACTTTATGGCTGTCTCCCTCCCTTCCCCATCACCCCCTTACCATCTAGGTCGCACCCCCCCTAGCCATCAACCTCCCTTTCCCATTCTCCCCTCTCTTACCCCCACTCTCAATCAGCCCCAGCTCTAGGTCGCAGGCAGCAGAGTACCAGCAGATTGCAGAGAGTGCCACGACATCATCGTGAGGCTTCAGAAGGTGCACCATATACCGTCGGAATTTTTGTCCAGTCAGCTTCGCAGCCGAGGTGGTTTTGTCTTCACCCCACACCGGAGCTGTCCAGAGGAGCGATTATCGACGACCTGCGTAGCTCCTCCCAGGCAGACAACTAGAGAAGGATTGCAGAGGCTCCCACAGTCAGATTCCTATGATTCTTGGGGCGCCACTTGGCTGAGGGCTTCCCTTACAAGTCCTCTATCATCCCCAATAAGTAGAGCGAATTTAGGACCTTGGCATCAAAAGTTCCAAATTTTCTTTCCAAGGTGCATCAGGTCAGTATCTCTGAGCCTGAACCAAGCCCCCCTACTGTTCCGCCCTCCACGATCATCTCCGACATCTGAAAATAGCGTCGTTAGTCCCGGCGGAAAGAAGACTCGTCCACGGACACAGAGGTTCTGGTCCCGCATCATTCGGACATCGGGAGCGTTCGTGGCACCTTCATCTTCCAGAAGCAGCAACCTGAGAGCAGTCAGCGCCAGAACAGTTCAGCCTTGGTCCAGCCCTTGTCTTGGCCACCGACAACATCAGGGAATTCCCCAATAATTTTGACGTCCTCCTGGGCCAACCAAGGATGTTTTAGCACTGCTTTCGTCACAAACGGAGTTCGGGTAAGTCCGTAGCGGCGCCAACAGCGACTATCTGTCCACTGTTCCAGAGAGTGGACAGAATCGACGGTCTCCTCGCATTTTGGTTTCTAGCATAGATTTCCCCACCCCGCCTGGCCGGCTTACAGCCCCTCCCTACGTGGAGGTAGTTTTGGGTGTATTACAAGTTAATCCCCACCCCGAGATCCCCCTCCTGCGAGAGGCGTAGTGGTGTACTATACTAAATTTTTAGGTTATAGCTACACCCGCGCAGCGTGCGGGGTATACCCACGCTTCCCCGCTCGCCTCGTCTCCGGCCGAGATCGGCATCTTCATGCCGACCAGGTGAGCTTCTGGCCACTCTCCTTGCGGGTCTGTATTCCAATTAATTAGTATTGCTACCTAGCTCTGTTGGACGGTGAGTGAGCGCCCGGTCTCAAAATGCTATTGTGTGAATGATCATCGCGGGTGAGTTGTGAGTGAGACACTACATCTCACGCCCTCGGCGTGCTGGCCACCCGCCAAATTGGGCATCCCAGGCCCTTAGGGGTCCGTCCCAAGCTAGCCATACCCCTAGAGCAGCAAGGTCCTACCGCGGACCCTTCCCACCATCGCCGGTTTGCCTACAAGCAACCGTGATCGCTACGCGAGTCGGTTCGCTATAGTGAGTCCGCCGCTCAAAGTTACTTGCTTGCAATTGTATGTCCAAGGGCATCGGCCCAGTGGCTGCCACCCCCAAGGTGGTGCCACATCAGTTAGGCCATGGTGATCTCCCTTTCGGTGACATGAAACCGCTCCCGAAACTTTCGCTGCATATCCGGCAAATTAATGATGGACCCTGCCGACAGGTTTGAGTACCATTCGATGGCGAGCCCCATAAGCGAGGACCCGAAGAAATTCAACAGGTATGATTCTTCAGTTGCCAGATCACCCATCACATTGATGTAATAAGCTATATGTTCCTTTGGCGAACCTTGGCCATTGAACTTGTCAAACTTCGGCGGCTTGTTGATGCCGGGAGGCAATCTTTTGGCCGCATGATGGACCGGGTATGGCACCTTGTACGCATCAAATAAGGTATATTCCTCGGTGCTTCGATCGGCCAGCTTCATCTCGATCATTTGTTCAATCATCAGCTTGTTTGCCACCACCGGGTCCACCGGTTCTGGGTAGAAATGAGCTGGCTGGCTTTGTGGCATCGCCAACACCGTTGCCTGAGCTACTGTGACGGTGCCTTGGTGTTGAGAATCCAGATGTTGTATTGGGGCCGTGCCCCCAGTGTAGTTAGGTACCGACTGTGAAGCCATCATTTGGGGTGAGCCCTCGAATTCAGTAGCGCCTCGCCAGGATGTTCCAGAGGGGCTTCAACCTGCTTCAAGGTAGAAGCATGCATGGTCAATTCACTCACTTGCCTTTTCAGAGCTTCGACCTCTTGCCAATATGCTTGGAACAACATCATCATCGCCGGATCGGGGGACTTGGCCTCCCCCTTCTAACGGAATATCTGGAGAATGGTCTGGTCTTTCTCCTTCATCTTCAGTGGTAATTACATTTGCCGCCATGGTGACCGCATCTAAGCTTGTTTCACCGGTGAGGGTTTGTACTATCTCGACTATGGCTCTCCTTCTCCTGGTGCCGGCACCTGCCCTTTCAGCGAGCCTGGCCACTTCTTCATGGTCTTCGGGGAGGGCCCCGTAATGACTGGCCACTCCGGCCATATTGCAGGTGTAAACCTGTAGCTTCTTGTTTCTTCGGGTCACTTTCCTGGTTGACTGTTCAGGGAAAGTTAACCTATCAAACACCAAGATTCTCGGCGTAGCTTCTTCACGGAGGGGTGACCCATAGCATCCCAACTCCGCATCTTCAATGTCTCCCAGGTTGACTTGGTGCCCCCAAAATTCTTTCCGCATCATTTAGGGCTTCTAGGAGCCGCTGTGTCCCCAACAGGGTATTTCTGAGGCCATGGAGGTATCCTCTTATGGCCTGAGTAATATTATCTTGCCCGTTGGTGGGGTAGACCATTGGTGATGGAACTCTAGTTTGTGTCGAGGATCTATAGGCGAGGCGCCTCCTTTCGGACATCCCGTCATATCTTCCATCATTTGAATTAATGTTTGCCTGCCGGCCGTAGGCTCGGAAGGCTGGACTTCGAGACACTCGAGCTGGCACCTCGGTCTTCTCTTCTTCATCTTCTTTTCCTTTCTCGAGCTTGTCAATCCTGATGGGCTCTGGTTGAACTGGGGTTGGGGCCCGCCGCTTGGGCACCCACACTTGCTTGAATTTGGTCGGCTTCGGGGCCAACCCTCCATTAAATTTGGACCTAGTGCGGTCCGCTCGATCCCGGGCCAATGCTTGAAACTGGTTGTGCACCGGCACAGCTGGTATCACCTTGTCAGATGGGATCGTGGCCTGCTGACCATTGAGGAAGACCTCCAATCACAATGGACTTGCCCGAGGTGGATAATCAGCCTTGCAGCGTACCAACATTTTTCTTGGCTGCCCGCCTGGCAGCTGGACTGCGCTGCCTTCTGGTGTCAACATGGTGGACGTACGTAGCAGCCCACCACTTTCGCTTCTTCTTTTGTTGTCACCTTTGTAGTGGCGGCGGGCACGATCTCCTGGATCTCCAGGAGGTTCACGAACATGACCCCGAGAAAGTTGGGGAACCCAACTACAGGGGGGAAATCGCCGAACCGGGTCAGCACCGCCAAGTAGACATGCTCCGCATGGCTTGCAACGATAAGAGGTCCGAACGTGACCGCCATTAGTTTCTTCAAAGTTCGTCCCCCTGCAATTTCAAATTACGGAAGTTAGAATCTTGGGAAAAGGCCATAGGGCCCCTAATCTTGGCGAAAAGATGATAGGAGGTTCAGTCCCACTGGGCGTGCCAGACTTGTGGACACACTTTTTAATCATGTTATCGTTCTATCTTCGTATCGGTTTATTAAGTGCGAGGGCGTGCCAGTCACCTAGGTGACAATGTGTTCGAGCTCTGAGACTAGAGTGGTCCGAAGCCTGTGGTGTACGCCGTTTGACTAATCAGACGATTGTGGGTATCGGGTCGGGACTGACACCCGCCGCGCCATAAAGGTCATGGCGTTAATTACATCCCCTCGGAGAGGGAAAAACCTCTGATTAGTCGCCAAGATAAGGGGCCTCACGGCCTAAAAATCAAATCTTATAATATGAACGACAAGTATATTGAAGAGAGTTAAATTCCCCTGCATGAGGATGCGAAAAAGGATATTTTAAATTACATCAGTCATATATTGACCATTTCATGTTCGGACGGAAATCCATGTCGAGAGCATAACAAAGATGAAGATAAAACCCGTACAAGTGTCTGTCGAGTGCACGGCAAGTTTGATAAGAGATTGGGATTAGATCCCAGTGAGAGCGGGTCAGATTTAGTGAGCTATTGGCCCGGGCAATGTCGGGTCATGGCCATATTGGGATGATCCCCGAGGGCCAAACACGACTTGCAAGGCACCATTGATGTCTCTTTTACGCCTGGTCTCAGGGGGCGAGGATTCCCAGATCAAACGCCATTAATTCCTTAAGGATGGCATATAAGTTCATTTTCTTTATTATTGTGCTTTCGTGGCATTTCTTTTATCATGTTATCTCCCCCTTTGAAACATTGTTATTTATCATTTATCATTCATTCTTCCCCCCTTTTTGTTGTTTCGTTCATTTTTGTTGTTTGTATTGATTTTGTTGTTTGATTTGGTTATTTGTTATCAGTTTATTGATCAGTTGTTTATTTTTTTTTGTTTTTTTTGTTTACTATTTTGGTGAAGGTTGAGTCGACGCAGGGATCGCCTACGTCGATGCAGGGATCGTCTACGTCGACGTAGTGCACAGAGGGGAGAAGCCCAGGGGCTGGGGAGTGGCTATGTCGAACTGTAGCATTGACTGCGTTGATGCAGCATGCCAGGGCTCAGCCCAAATCCACTCTGCATCGATGTGAGCTCCGCACCGCGTCGGTGCAGTGGCAAGCATTGAACGATCCTCAGGGTAGGTTATGTCGACGCAGAGCCAAGCTGCGTCAACGCAGCCTGCGCCAAGGGACATGACCTCCTCTTTTTGATGGGGCTTTCTTTGTTTCATTTGGTTCATGGATGCTCATTTCACGCCTTTTCTGTTTACCTTTCTTTCTTCCTTTGTTGGGTTTTGTGAGGGTTCAGTCATTTTCATTATGTTTTCGTTGTGTTCGTTGCTTTCTCTCCTTAGCCTCCTTTGTTTCATTTTGTTCATCTTCGTACTTTCTTTTATTGCTCATGGGCAAAGCATGTATAATAAGCACGCATATGTATGTAAATGCTTATGAGAAAAGGGGAATGAAACATGGGTTTAGGCATGGTTTCTTAGGGCTTAATGCCCATGCAATCTGTCAGAAATCATATGCAAGGATATCATGCGAATGTAACTTTGCGTTTTCCTTCCTTTTTTGTGCATGATTATGCATGTTTGTGCATGGTTATGCATGTTTAGTTTTCCTTTTTTTTCTTCCTTTCCCCCTTTTTTAATAAGGGGAGTTCGGTCGACCGAAGGTTCAATTCGATCGACCGATTCTCCCAGGGATGGAGGCCTGCTGGATGGGCCGACGCAACCAACAGCGTGCGCCGACTCATCCATTGATCGGTCGACCGAAAGTTCAATTTGGTCGACCGAAACCTAAGTTCGGTCGACCAAAACCAGCGGCCAGCTCTGAAATCTAAATTTTTGTGAAGAGCGTCCATTGCCCATAAGTCGCGTGCATGTATGGGGTTAAAATGCATGAGCATGCATGCGAAAACAATTCTAACAAAGAGTCTACTCAATTCAATATATGAAGTTAAAGTGCCTACAAGATTTTGTTTGCATTTGGAATACATGTATGAAACAATGCATATATGCATCAAGGCATGCATAAGAGCGTAAATTGTCATGCCATGGAATGCTCAAAATTGAATCATGTGTTGGGTATGCTATGAAGGGAGCTGGCTGAGTGCCCTAGACATGGGGTGCATCGACACACTGTCGACGCACTCCCTAGCCAGTAAGTGTTATGTGGGATTTTGATTCAGGGCATTCGAGGATGATTTCAGCCTTTGACATAGGCAGGAGAACACATACAATTCGTGGGGTGCATGAATGATCTTGACAGGACAGATGCATATGGCATGCAAGGATTTGATTGGATTTTCATGAAGGATGACCCTTGGTATATGGTGGAGTTTTTGACTCATGCATAGTGAGGGTTTCCATTCGGACATAATCCGGACTTCCACCATTCACCATTTAATATACCCAAAGGGTCATGGCATACAAGCACTCAAAAAAAACAAATGAACATGAAGTTTCTATTTGGATTCATGAACCCTTGCATATCTGCGAATGCAATCGCCATTCATGTTTCTGAATTATGTGTTCATGCAGTATAAGGTCATTCTCATGAAGGGCTCGATGAGACTTATCATGTTCATGAAGTTTTGATAGATATTCTTCTATGCATAAGGTATCATGCAGATGCACCTGCTGTCTTATCTGTCTTTCTTTATCTTGTTCAACCATGCTTCAGCAAATCTTGTTTGAGATTAAGGTTATCATGGTATCTTGTTATCTGTTCATAGTCATTAGTTCAGTTTTGCTGCACATCTGCCATGCGGAGCTCTTTTAAGTTCAATGATCATTTCTTTTATATCATTAATCTTTAAACTTCTCGACGAAAATCCGGCATCACCTCCCCTAGATCCGGAGCTTTGGGGGTTTTAATTAGGTATGCGTCCACAGAGAAACTCCTAGACGGCCCTAAAATAAGAAAGGTGCGCATGGAAGTAGCAACACCCGAGGATGTGTACGGAAGCAGCAACATCCTATAATCCGAATCGAGCACGGACACCTCAGGGGCTAGCCTACGAGGGGCTCCAATGACCCGAGGGACGCCACAATCCCAACCCCGGGACGTGGTCTTACATTATTGCCACATTGTATGGCCATCATTATTCACTCCTTTTAAGGGATCATTTGGGGACCATGCTATGAGGAAGCGAGTCCCCGGAGATCCGAGAGTGATCAAGACTCCGGAAGGCAACGTTCGTGAGGAAGACGATTAATTTGGGGTTAAATCCCATGTTTCTCACCCCTTTGGCATCATGGCTATGGATTAGCCAAATCCCAAGGTGGGGTTTTGAGAGATGGGAAATCTGTAAAACTTTGAAATGAAGAAGAAATCCTGCGAGTACCCAGTGGTTGGCAACCCAGAGTCATATCCATGGACTCGGATAAACCTCGGGCCGGTGGCCACCGAGTTAATGTCTACATCATTGCGTAGGGGACTCCTTAGATTTCGAGAGAAGAAACCTGAATTGCTTAGCAGGGAGAGAAAAGAAAAGTATAGGAGCGGATCAAATGCATCATATGCATCAGGGGACACATGAGCCTATATAACAAAGACAAAACATTAGGGTCAACAGCCCTGTATTTCATTGATCTGGAACATGGATGTTTACATCTCGGCTATAGGAAGCCTCATAAATCATAGCGAGAGAAATAAAAAAAAAACAAAGATACAAGACCCACCTTCTTTCACGGATGGCTCTCACACCCTCACTTCCTCTCTCACTCTACTTTTTCTTTTTGCTCCAGGCTCTCTTCTCCCTCTTCACTTCCTTCTGTAGCAGCTTCGGATGCTCAAGAAACCGGCTGGAAAAGAGTTCCCAGAAGAAAAAACCCAATTCTCCATCGGGGGTGGGATGTTATAAGGGATTAGAGCTCCCTGTTTGCAGGGCAAGCTCCCTGCCATTCTTTCCATTTTTTTTTTTGCTTTTCTTGTTCGTTGTTGCTGCTGTTGCTTCGTTGTCGATCGCGCGGTGGATGAGCAGCTGGCGTTGGGTGGCTGCTGCTGCTGGGCGTGGAGAGTGGGACATGGCTACTGCTGTGATTATTACTTCGAAGAGGGAGTGCGGCAGAGTATAGGCCCCCTCTCCCTGCGGCACGGCAGACCGCAGAGGGCGTGCACGCATGTCGTGCACCGTCGAGTGTAGGGGGCGCATGGGCATCAACGGGCATTCAATGCCCTGTGTGGGAGGAAGAAGGGATGAACAATAAAAAAATGGGGGGAGAGACACAAACACAAGGGTGGTGTGCATGGGATTTTCTTCCTATTTTCCTTTTTTTAAATCCCTCTCCCATTGCCTTTGGCGCCTCATTGTTCTCCATTTGCACACATGCCCTCTGTGCCCTTTTCCTTTTTTGTTTTGGGCTTGTCCCATTTAAAATTGGCCCATTCACCCTTCTCTTCTTCTATTCTATTTTTTCGTATTGGGTTTGGCCCATTTTTTTTAAATGCCAACACTAACTCACACAGATGATATGCAGCTGCCATCTCTATGCAAGGCGTAGTGATCTTCTCTTATTCCTCCTTCGCACAGCGAGTAGAGGAAGGAAGACGGAGAAGGGAGTGAGTGGGAGAGAGAGCAACTGGCCCTCTATCAAGCATGCAAGGCAAGGCCGACTGCGGCCTGCCATCCTCTCCCTCACACACACACACATACACACACACACACACACACACACACACACACACACACACACACACACACACACACACACACACACACACACACACACACACACACACACACACACACACACACACACACACACACACACGGGATAGAGAAGGAGGAAGAGCAGCAGCCTGCTCTCTCCTCTTCTTTGGTCGGTCTGACACTAGTGGCCGACATGAGTAGGGCACTGTAGTCCCGGCAGGGACCAGCGACGATGCTAGAAGGGGCGACAATGATGGGAGTAGCAGTGGCAGTATGTAGGGCAGCAGCTACGATGGTGAGCAATGGTAGCCAACTAGGGATCGAGCAACCGTGGTGGTAAGGTAGCGATGGCAAAGGAGGTGGATCAGTAGAGGCACCAGCGACGCTGGCCAGTGGCGGTAGTGTGCCGAGTAGGGGTGCCGTTGCACTCTCTCTCTCTCTTTCTCTCTAGGCTTAGGGAACTGATAGGCTCTCTCTTGCTTCCCCTCCCCCTACCATCTTATTTATATAGGTAGGGGAGGTAGTAGTCCAACCAAGAAGTAAAATCCATATTGTGCTTAGACATGGAGGAGTTTCCTTCCCTATTAAGACATCAAAGTCTAAACCTGACTAGGAGAGAGGGCTTCCCACTCAATGCAGAGTCCAAAGTTGATATATATATCAAAATGAGGAAACCCCCTCATTCCCTAATCCACCACAATCCCACCCCATGTGGGTTTCTAGTGTGGGCCAACAACGAGCCATCCAATTCCATGTAGGACTTGGGTCGTGCCCTAATGAGTTGTCCTTAATGGGCACCCAACTAATGGGATTTTAGGCCCAAATACTAATAGCTCCCACAATATTGTGCATGCTTTTATCTTAGGACTCTATTCTTCATGGTCATACAAGGAAATGGAGAGTGTGACCTCCATAATTCTTCAAACATTTGGCAAGTGGTCTGTTAAGTTATCACAAAAGTAACGGATCACTCAAATCAATCATGAATTGCACCTCAGACACTTAGTATCAACCAGAGTCGACACTCTAGATATCTCAAACGTAGTAGTGTCGAACCTCTGAGAAGGTTTTGTGCTTATGACTCTATTGCATCATAGGCAACCGAGCCTCGCAAGAAATAAGTCACAGACCATGGTACAATACTCAATTTTCTTCCATGTACTGCTCCTGCCATTCTGACTCATCTTGACTGCTTTCCTAGACATGTCCCACTAGGCAGTATTAACCATCGCCCTCAAAGAGCATGATAAAGTAGTGACATCAAGCTTCCATTTATGACAGTGCTCAGGTCATTCGGGATGCCAAGGGGATCACGTCAGTGTAATCCATGAGCTCACACAACGATGAGAAGAGATCCATTCATTATTTCTCATATACAATCATGTATAGGACATACGATATGAAACATATGCCATAGTGTTCTCCCACACATGGGTGTGTCCTTGTATAATCATAATTGTAACGACCCAGAACCCGGATATCAAGCAAACCCGATACCACTTGGATCCTGAGAGGCCACCCACGAGCGGGAAAGCTCGAAAGGGTGAAAAAAGTGTGTGGAAGTACATTGAAATTTAAAATAATATAGGAACAATTATATAATTTATAGTTTAAATGATAGAAAATAAATTACATTTTCAATTAAAAAATTAACTACAGAGCTAATAACAAAGTCCAGTCCAACTAAGTACAGTCTATAAGAAAAGAAAGGTATGCTAACATCGGGTACACCCTCGACTCTGGCGAAGCTGGCACTAAGAACCACAAGACTGCACCTCCGAACCACGAGGAGGAATCGCTACACCTGAAAAGAAAGGGGCGAGCCTCATCTCATTGGCTCAGTAGGGTGTAGTGTCCCCTGGTTTTGATGATAACAAATCATGAATCATTATTGGATATTTTGGTTTGTCTAACAAATTTGTTGAAAATCCTTTTTGGACAAGTACAGGTGATGAATGTTCAAAGTGTCGACTTGTTAGCAGGACGTGTCGACACTACAAGAACAAACGCAGGATTTATGCATTTCTGTTTGGATTCTGTTCTACTCAGTGTGTCGACACTTCATATAGAGTGTGTCGACACTTCAGTTCAGCACGGCAGATGGCTTCTCTGTCTGGCACTCATGCCTCGACACGTCCAGCATGATGCCCCGACACGACGGTTCGAGCTGCACATGATTGTGGCACCCGTGTCATCCTGTTGATGAAGAAAGCCACTTTTCCTCAAGCTAACAATAGGAAGTGCCAACACTTTAGCTGAATGTGTCGACACCATCAACTTCGCTCAGAACGGATATGAGTTCGATAGCGTCCACTTTCCATGATCCGTAACCATTCGTTGAGGATCCGTTCGTACTCAAATATGCTTATGGAAGGTTACTTTTTCAGAGAAAATGATTGGTAGACAAGCTATCTTTCAGAGGTGGGGCCCACAGTAGATTTGGTCCCCCTATCCACTTTTGTTCCTAGCACGCACGGCAGAACAGATAAAAAGGGATGGAAGCAAATAGAGTGTGAAGAGAGCAACGTCCGCAGGGCTGGACGTGCATAAGATAGCTTGGGGAAGAAGCATTTTTGTAGCCTCCTCTCCGTAGGAAAAGCTGAAGAACAGTGAGAGAAGAGAGAGCAGCGTGGAAGAGCTCGTGAGGAGATTTAGTCATCCCTCTGCTACCGGTGTGAAAGCATCGTGCATCTCCTCTTATTCACATTATGGAGCCTAGATTGCAAGGAAGAGAGCATCTTCAGTCGCCCGTGCAGTAGCTGGAAAGACTGTCCAGCGTTTCTCTTGAGGTCGCAGTGAAGAGCCCAAGAGAGTAGAAGCCACACCAAGGATTCATCCATTTTCCAGACAAGATAATCTCTCCCATTAATCTTCATCATCATACTCTCTCTGCTTGAGTTGTTTCTATTTTTTTTTCTTTCCAAAACTTATACCCACACAATGATCCCTACCTACGTGTCGGAAGACAAACTGAGAGAGCTCAGTTTTGTGGTATTTGGGTTGTGTACCCGCAAGCTGTTGGACACCGGTTGGAGAGAGTTTCTCTCTCAGTGAGAAGCTGTGAATAGTGCCTTGGCACTAGTGAAGCCTCACTCAGTTGAGTGAGGGGTAGACGTAGGTCTCTAGTTAGAGACCGAACCACCTTAAAATCTTGTGTCTCTATGGTCTGTTTATTTTTACACTTTGACGCTACATGTTTGTGTAGGAGCGTTGATCCTTCCTCTTTCATGCATTTAGCTCAATAGTTTATGGTCATACTCGCCTTATTGCTACATAGCTTTTAACATTAGATCATTCTCGCGAAGAAGGGGTTGATCTATTAACCCCTCCCCTCTAGATCCGCCTATCACTATCTATCACGTGGTATCAGAGCTAGTCTCTCTGTATTTGGTCTAACGACCTTGAGAGAAGTGGTGATATGGCATCCAAGGGTCATATGCCCGAAGGGCATTCCATAAATAGACCTCCCTTTTTAACTTGGACAAACTATCCTTACTGGAAAAACTGTATGCAGGTTTTTATCAGAGCCTAGGATCATGCAATTTGGAGAGTGATGAGCAAAGGTCCATTTGAGCTGCTTGAAGATGAAGATACATGGACCAAAGAGCATATCAGAAGATCAACCTTGAACTGGGGTGCAAAGCACATTATGCAATGCTCTCTTCATCTAGTGAAATTTTCAAGAGTGTCAACATGTGCCACTGTAAAGGAGATGTGGAACCATCTCGAGGTAATTTATGAAGGGACATCCCAGGTACGTGAGACTAAGGCTAATATGCTAATTTTAGAATATGAGAAATTTAGAATGAAGCCTGATGAATCAATTTCAGATATGTATGCTAGGCTAACAATGCTCACTAATAGCTTGACAGAGTTAGGAAAGAGCTATTCCGAGCAAGAGATTGTAAGAAAGATTCTCAGATCTTTAACACCTGCATGGCATACCAAGGCAACTGTAGTTGAAGAATCCAAAGACTTGGCAACTACCAAAGAGGAGCTCATAGGTGTTGACACCCATTTTCAGCCTGCAAGTCGAGTTATTTATCTTATTTACCTCCGTAATGCCCTGAATTAACCCTTTTTTTGGAGCATTCTTTGAGCTTATTTCGAGCCCATTTCTTGACCATTTTTCAAGTCCATTGAGCTTTGGAGGCCTTTATCTTCCACTCCCCAACTTTCGGGACCGTTTCGGGCTAATTTGGAGCACAAACAGGTGTCCGTATGAACACCGCGCAAAGCTGCGTAAAGACCCCCGGTCGCGAGACCACGACCTGCCCTTTTTTTTTTAAAAAAAATCATATCATCAGCCTAGCGGTCTAGGGAAGACTGCTACCTGATGCTAGCGATCTTCACTAGACCGCTACCCACATTTTGTGCTCGTTTTCACCCCATTTCACCTCTGCCACCTTGCGGTCACCCCCTAGACCATTTGTGGTACCTATGCGGTCCTCCCATGACCGTTTGCTTCCCTTTGCGGCTGCGCGATAGACCGTTTGCCGAACAGAGAGTCCAGAACCTCCTGAAGTCTGATTTCTTCACCCAAGGACTCTTTAGAGACCTTGTTTGACCCATTTTCTCCCAGAATATCTCTCCAAATCGATTCTAATCCACCTTGGGGATATATTCCCACTATTATTTGGAGATTTATCAAGTAATATCCCCAAAATTGGGTGTTTATCTTGGATCTAAACCCTAGGGTTTTCCTGCTCCTATAAATAGAACCCAGTTCGCAGGTTGCAAAGGGGGACTCTTCTTCAACCTGAGGCGAAGTCATGCTGCACCACTGACTCTCCTCTTCGACCTCAGGCTGTTAAGGGAAGTATTGTCTATGTTTTCCATCTCTCTGGGCTTCTTTTCATCATTTCTCCTCTTAGTTATTCCTCTCCCAATTTCCAAAATCATCAGAGATTACTATTCTTCTACACTTTTTGCATTTTTGTTCATATTGCATAGCATATTCCTACAGTTGTGCTGCGTGATTTTTCCATATCTTTGTTTCTATATAATCACAACACACACACACCTATTATTTTCACCCTTCCACAGGGGTTAAAAACCTCCCCCGGTGCGTTCTCCCTCAATTTCTACCCCTATTTTATCACTTCGGGATTTGATACTACACTTACATATTCTAATGGGTTTTACTCTTATCTTTGCTTTGTTTTGCAGGAGAAGCATGAATAGAACACGAGGCCCTCTTCCTCTAGCCGGCTGGAAGGAGAGGAGGTTGATTCCACAAAGTTCCTGCACCCGTTTCTTAAGCGCGATCAAGTCTTCATCTTTTTCCAAGGTACACGGCGCCGTTCCTCTCATCTCTTCATCCCTTTGGCGTTGCTGCAACCTTGGTGGCGATCACAGTCAGTTCATCTCTTCCTTATTGCCCATTTTTCTTGTTCATACTTTCGTGCTTATTATGTTATTTGCATAGTTTGGGGGGCGGGGTAGAATAAAACATCTACAACTCTTATTTTTTCGCAATCACGGTGGGACACCTAGTGTCCATCACGTTATTCATGCTCCTTTATAAGTTGGGTGTAGGTGTGTGCATGTTTAGATAGTTTTCCCTCCATTTTCTTACTATTTTGGGTGTTTTTAGGTCTGTCAGGGGGTTACGGTCCTCTCCGAGGCTGCCAGACGCTTTTAGCGGCCGTCATAGGGCCGCCATGCCTCTCTGCTAGCCTTGCGGTCTATGTTAGCGTGCAATACAGGATCTAAAGGGTGGGTGAATAGATCCCCTTCTAAAATTTGGGTCCAATTAGAACAATACAACAATAACAGATTTTAGCCAAATGAAATATGAACAGACTAGAAATTAACTAGCCTATTACACAAGAGTGTGAAAGCTAACATTGTAGATAAATCAGTCTGCTGATTAATAACCCCTAAGAGACAGATAACTCTGAGATTGAATCAGTTCATGTAGGACAAAACACACACACTTCGAGCACTAGTTGACTAACAAACTATGTTGTGCACTAGGTTCACTCAGAACTGACTTCAAACACTTAAGACAGAACACCTATATAGACCTCGTAATTCCAAGTGCTCATAAAACAAATATCGAACACTAAACGTTCAAGCCAGCCTGAAGTGGGGTTGAAAGAAAATGACCAATCACACAAAGCACACCATAGACACAGAGGATTTTTAGGTGGTTCGGTTTGCACAAAGCAAACCTACATCCACCCCTCACTCTACCAGAGTGAGGCTTCCGCTGACTAACAGCTTGAACCACTGAGCATCACAGGTTGCTTACACTACTGAGCAACACAGCTTACTATCTGTTGAGCCTTACAGCTTTGCTATCTGCTGAGCCTTATAGCTTTACTAACCAGAGGAATAGATCCTCTTATAGCTGAGCCTCACAGCTTGCTGTCTGAACAGGAAACAATGAAAAGAAAATAGGAAGAAATGGAAAAGAAAACCAGGAAAAATGATATAGCTCTACAATGAGCAAATTGGCTTGGATCTGATCCAAAGACCAATCATGATCAGATCTACTCTAAAACTCTGGCTGTGCACTATTTCACTACTCTGATCCTTCGCACTTCTTCTTCTTACTCTCATGATCTCCTTCTCTAAACTCTCTCTTCTTTTTCTCAATTCTTTTCTTATGCTCGCTCACTGGCTCTCCTTTTTCTTCTCTGGTAATCTCTTCTTCTACTTCGACCGCCACACTTCTCCTATTTCACTACTGCAACCCTTTTTTTTAATTCCTCTCTCTATATCCTGTCTTCTTTCAGAAGAAGACGTCCCCTATTTATAGAACAGGGTTGCCGGAAATCCTTTTGGATAGACTGATTTGATCAAACTTTTCCCATTGGTCCACGTGGCAAGAGGCGGGAAAGTTCTTCTAAAAGAGTGCATAGGATTCTATGCCAATCATTACTTCTTGGGACACGTGCCAATGATTGGGGTTCAAAACCACATGTTATCATATTCCCAGCCACGTGACTTGTTGGTTTTATGGCTGCTAGAAATCTATTGACCCTTTTTATCTTAAACCACTACTGCTGCTTTAATAAGAAATTCAGTTGAGTTTTATTGATACCAGTTTATAGGATCATGCCCTAACCATTACGCTAAAAGCTCGAGCTGTGAAGGCGGGCTGTATTTTCTTATGGCAGCGCAGAACCCCACGTCTTATACGTGCTATGGGCGGGCATGATGGGCTTCGCACATAGACCCCATAATCCATGCGGCGGGATGAGCTGCCAAAGAACCGATGCCCCACGTGGACCCCATAATCAACGTGGAACATCAAATCCCTAATGGAGACACTGAAAATCTAACAATCTCCCCCCAGCGGCACCTGAGGGATTTAAACATGCGACCTCACTCTGATACCAGTTTACAGGATCATGTCCCAACCGTTGCTCTAAAAGCTCGAGCTGGTAGCGAAGGCGGACCATATTTCCTTATGGCAGTGCAGAACCCCACGTCTTATACGTGCTGTGGGCGGGCATGAGGGGCTTCACATATGGACCCCATAATCCATGCGGCGGGATGGGCTGCCAATGCACCGATGCCCCACGTGGACCCCATAATGCACGTGGAACAGCAAATCCCTAAGGGAGACGCTGGAAATCCAACACTCTAGCAGTAGACCGCATGGTGTTAAAAACGGTCATCCAGAGTACCACTTTCTGATTCTGGCAGGTCTGCGCACAGGCTCACGTGGGCGTCTTTCTTAGGCGATTTGATCGACCTCCTGGGGTCGGATCGCTCTATTTTTAGGTCCGTTGTGTAGCCCTTTGTATTGTCTTTCCATCCATATATCATTTACATTATTTGGGTCACGTTTGCATAGTTAAATATTATCTCTATTTTCAGGTTTTGTGTATAAAATTTGCATGCAGGTCCAAGGGCAAACTCACAGGTACACTTTGCATTGATGATTTGATTACCTTCCGGGTTCTGTTTGTGCTTGTTTCTGGTCTTGCCTTGTTTTCCTTCGTATTATCTTCATTTTCATATATTACTTGCATTAGTATCATTGTGTTTGCATAGTTTAATTTTGCCTCCATTTTTCACTTTTATGCTAGATTTCTGCATGCACTCCGATGCACATAGGGTCATGCATTGAATATCATAGTTGCATTCCTACCTTGGTAAGTGACCCTCTCGCCTCCATATTCCTTGAGGTCGACTAGCTGATCTTATCCGGGACCTCCGTAAGTCCCCATGAGCCGTGGATTCCCACACGGACGCCGGGCCGATTGTACCTTTCCACCCCTTAGGCTTGCATTTTGCATACGTGTGAGGGAGTTAACCTTAGTCAACCCAAAGTTTGGACCTTATTCCCTATAGGATTCCTATCTTGAGGGAATTGTGCTTAACATAAAATAGTAAAAGGCCCATCAAAACTTTGACAAATAAATTTTTTTTCATCATTTTAACTTGTTTGACTTGGGTGAAACCCTTCACATTATTTTGTGTTGTTTGGGCTTGTCCAGGCCCATTTGTGGTGTTTTGTGTTGCATCCCCTTATCATCCGCATATTCTGTTGTTAATAGGCCCATTTAGGTCTACCCATTTTGTGTGTCCGTTGTTTAGTCCCATTGTCTTAGGTCTATGTTTCTTTGGTCTTTGTATTAGTGGGTCAGCCCCCTCCTGTTCTCTAGCCGATTACACCCTTTGCTTCCCTCCTTGTATTAGGTCTCCATTTACCCTCATAGAGCATCATTCCAACCCCTTGTATCATTCTTCTCCCCCATTTTCTTCTTATTCCCGCGTAGAATCCTCTACCCACACGGGCCCATCTTCCCGTGACCCCCCTGACCCATCCGAGGGGCAAGCCAACCTTATGGACCATGTCTCTGCCCTTGTTCGCCAAATGGACCCGGCCCAGGCCCAACAGTTTATTACAAATTACCTTAATGGGCCTCATCATCATAATGGGCCTTCCCCTCATAATGGGCCTTCTTACCTTCATGGGCCCCCTTCTCTTTCCGAGGCTAGCACAACTTCTAATGGACAATTTTATCTTGATGGGCCTTCTCCTTCCCATACTGTTGGCCCAGTTTCTAATGTCCAATCTCACCTTCATGGGCCTTATTTTCTTAATGGGCGTCATTCTTCTTCTCCTTAATTATGCTGCTGGCCCAATGGGTCCTCATATTAATGTTCCTTACAGACCCAAGCACAGTTCCGTTCCTAGAATGGGCCCATATTCTTCTCAGCCCATATCCTCTCATCCGGCCCATCCTGGTCCAAATTCACAACCTCTTGCTCAAGCTGGCCCATACCATTCTTGATCTCTCCCTACCTCGAAGATGATTTCTCAAGCCCAACGCCAGCTTGATGAGCTTCAACGCCTAATTGATCCCAAGTCCTCCTTGAGTGTACCATTCGCTTTTCAAAATCTTCGGCTTCCGCCATCTTTGCAAATTCCCACATATCGCCATTATGGTGGAGTTGGTCATCCGTATGTGCACTTGAAGGAGTTTCTTTATGAGTCGGCCCAGTTTTGACATGACCAACGCTTGATGGCTTATCTATTTGGCCTGTATTTGGAAGGTCCAGCTCAGGATTGGTTCTTTTCTCTCTCGCAAGAGCAGATTGTGAATTCCCATGTCGTCCAAGTAAGATTCATTCAACAATTTCAAGACTAAGTTGGGCCCAAGTGCTCCATTGTAGATCTGGCCCATGAGAAGATGAAGCCCGATGAGGATTTTTACGCCTTTGCTGACCGCTGGCATCGCCTTGTCGCACAAGTCCGGGGGGCACATTTTGGAGCAGGAGTAGATTAAGATGCTGATTTCTAATGCAACGCCTGAATATCAGTTTATTTTAACCTTGAATGACATTACCTCCACAATTGTATAGCCGAGCCCGGTTCGTGTGCCAACAACTCCATGGTTCCCTTGACCTCGAGTCTCCTTCACCTTCCACGTCTACATACACCTCGCCATCCTCCTATCCCCCTTATATATCTTCCACAAGTCAGCCTTCCACTATCCACTCGCCCTTCATGAGTCAACCTTTCACTTCCACATATCAACCCTCCACATACATATCTCCCACCTATCAGCCCTCCATCAGCCTGTTACATCAACCCTCCATGAGTCAGCCTTTTGCTCCCGCATATCCACTCCCACATCCGCCTCTGTTGAGTGTCTCCAGGTGATTTTGATGATAGCAAAACTCCGGTATGGCAAACAGTTTAAGTACATCCATTCTTACAGATGTAATTGCTCATATAGGCTGTCAAAGTTATTTTTATATCACAAGAATATGCTCAAAAGGATCGTGTTTCAAAAAGCCCAGAATAAGTCAAAACCAACCCAAATTGAATGCAACAAAATGTGGTCTCACAGTATATTGTATAAGGATATGATTTATGGGCTAAAAATGTTATTTTTGCAGGGTTTTCAGAGTTCGGTCGACCCGGCCAACAGGAGCGGTCGACCTAATCTGTCAGAGCTCAAAACTATGTAAATTTACAAAGTCCGGTCGACCGCCCCCTTTGGACCGGTCGATCGATTCTCCCAGCGCTCAAAGCTTAAGAACCTGTAAAAGTTAGGTCGACCGCCTAGCCCTATCCGGTCGACCGAACCCTTCGAACGCTCCATTTTTTGACTTTGTTTTCTTCATGAGGGAAAAGCATCTATCAAGGATTTTTTAATCCCAAAAGTCTCCAGACATCCCTAGAATTGTGGATTTGTGTCTTGGCTTGTCCTTGACCATTCAAGGCTTGTAAAAACATCTCTTAGCGCAAAGAAACCCTAATCACTCAAGGAAGATCAAGGAGGCTATCAAGGGGAGAAAGAAGGCTGCTACTGTAGCTCAGTGAACAGTTCTTCGTCTAGGAAATCTTCATCCAACTCAAAGCTTTTGAGGATCAATCTGAAGCCAATCAACCCCAGATCAAGTGGAGATTGAAGCTTCATCCAAATCTGCATCATCTACTCAGGGGGTGCTTAAATTAGAGTTTTTTCTTTTATGTTTCTTCTTCCATATTCCCTGAGCTTCAAGTATGTGCTATTTGTAATCCTTAAACATTCGCGTGTGTATGTGTAATGACCCGCTAGAAGCACAGCCAGATGCGTCCCTTGACGACTTATACCACGCCACCGTGTCTCCCTACTCGCCTCGGGCAGAAACTGAGATACTCATAAGTAACACTAACAAGGGTCTAGTCGGGGTCGCGCTCGTCAGCATGTGTCCAAAGTCCCCGACCACGTGTGCACACACTGACTGACTACGCTTAGTCAGGCCCTTTAGCTGGTTCGTCCTCCCAGCCCGGACTCGAGCTGCCACAGTTGGAGGCCCACGGTAACCAGCCTAAAACCGTCTCTCGGGTAGCCTCGCCACCACTCCCTGGTGGGACCACACGCGTGTCGGAAGGATACGACTAGTGGAGGGTCACTGAAGGTGTAGACTCTCTAGCCGATGGAAAATAAAGTCTAAACTGGACAAAGTACAAGGGCCGTTCCTCGTACTGACATCAACTCTCGGTGACTACGGTCTGACAAGAAATGGGACTACGGACCACCCGGTGCAGCCCAGAGCCTGGCGGTCCAACACTAGGGCGCCACAGGCTCTTACGGTTTACCTCTGGGCCGTCACATCGGTCTGACGGTCCAACACAGGCACGTCAGACACTCGGTGCAAAACCGATTGTGACGCGCCAGCCCTGGTGCGTCACAGGCCCTAACGAACCCAACCCAGTGCGTCAGAAGGCGAGAAGAAACCGGCTGTGACGCACAGCGCTCGGGGCATCACAGTCTCTAACGGTCCTACTTGGGTGCGTTAGAAGGTGGGGACGCGTCGGCTCTGACGCTCCCACACAGGGGAGTCACAAGGCTCTGACGCCCCACCCTGGGTGCGTCAGAGGCCTTGACCCCCAACAGTCAAAAAGCAATGATCGAAAACCAACGGTCGGATTGTCAATCTGACGATCTAACCTAAGGGCGTCACACCCTCTGGCGGTCTATCGTGGGACCGTCAGGCCCATGGGCCACCCTGCCGACAAAATAGTAGGCTGTGACGCACCCACCTTGGGGCGTCACATGCTGTGGCGGTCACTGGAACGACCGCCACACCGTCCCGACGGCGAGACGGCGGGAAAGTCCCAAAAATTCCAACCACGCCCCCATACCTCCATGGGAGAGGGGGAAAACAAGGGGGAAGCTCCCCAGGGACCCCTAGCATGCATCTAGGCCATCCAATCGCGAAATCGCGGGCGGGCTAAAATGGTAGATCGGGCGAACTCTCCCCAAATCATGGTTGTTCCCTCCCAGCATAGAAACGACCCCTCTCGGCCTCACACCAGGCTAGAAATCACAGGAATGGAACGCGGGAGTGTCGGGATCGTTACCCTACCTCCATCTCGCCTCGAGGCACCCCGGATCGCCCACAAACCACGAAGAATGCTTGAAACCCTCATTTCTTCTCACGCCATCGGGATCGACACACCGCCACCGCCGTCGCCTCTTCGTCGCCCCGCCGCCGTCTGCAGCCGGAGAGAGGGTCACCGCGGTCGTCGTCGGGAGAGGGGAAGAGAAGGGGGCAGCCATGTTAGGGAGGAAAGAGGAAGAAGAAGAAGAAAAGGTAGAAAAAAAGAAAAAGGGTTTGGGGTATTTATAGAAAATCCAAAAATACCAGTTGTAACGACCTAAGATCCAAACACCGGGAAGGCCCGATAACCCGAATCTCGAACCGCCACCCACGAGCCCAAAGACTCGGAAGGGTTGAAAGAATGGTGTGGAGATGCACAAGAATCTAAAATAAATGTAGAATTATACAGTTTATATGAATAAATAGAGAAATAAATAAATTGCGTTAATTAAATTACATGGTCCACAATAATAACAGCAGTCTAAAAAGACAGTAGTCTACAACTAGTACAGTCCAAAGTGAAAAATACCACTACACGGGGCATACCCCGGAACTGGCAACTAACCCTGGGCACTCGAACCACGTGGAGCCTTAGAAGCGCTCCCCTGAATCTGCGTCTCACTTGAAACATGGAAAACACGCAGGGAATGAGCCTCAAAACACAAGGCTCAGTAGGGATCATCCAGTCCCCACCTCGTAAATTGAGAAATTGCGCGGAAAGTAACTACGAGCTACTACGACAGCTAGTACCGAACACACAGCATAAAAACTGAGAGAACTCATCAAAAGCTAAAGGAAACCCAAGAGTCACAACCAGACAAAGATAGGAGTACCAACCCACTAGAAGCAAGGCCAAATGCGTCCACTGATGACTTAAATCACACCTCGGGTGTCCCCCTCGACACCTGGTGGAACGGGGACACCATACAAGTAACCACAGAACAAGTGACTAGCTAGGGTCACGCTCGTCAGTGCGGGCCCAACCGCCCCCAACCACTTGTGCACACACAGACCGTGCGTCCCTAGCTTGGCCCTCTGACGGGTTTTCCCCTCTGCCAGACTCTGGCTGCTCGATGTGGAGCCCAACGGAAACCAGTCTAAAAACCGTCTCTCGGGGTAGCCTCGCCACCACTCCCTGGTGGGACCACTCGCATGTCGGAAGGCTAGACTAGTGGAGGGTCACTGAAGGAGTAGACTCTTTAGTCAACAAAAAATGACGTCTAAACCGGACATGGTACAAGGGCCACTCCTCGTACCGACACCGACTCACTATGACACGAGCCGAGAACACCAACTCCCGGGATCTCACGGCACCCCCACATGATGCCCAGCATCAGTTAGACCACGGGTCAGCACGCGGATCAAGATCCACTAACCCAGGACTCGAATCGGCAAAGCGTAACTCCGGTATAACAGAACATGGGCGGCGGTCCATCCTGGAGGTTGCCATGTGTGAAAAACCCTCGAATCAGCAATGGGCCTTAACGCGCCATAGGCCAGGAGCGCATTCGTGAACGCGCTTGCCTTGCCTAGTGCGATCAAGAAAGAATGCGCTCGGGGTCCATAGCACGTTAATCATTAACGCGCTATGAAGCCCTAGCACGATAAACCAAGAACACGCTGGGGGAACCTAGTGCGTTCCGAAGTCGCACCTGGTCGGGCAGGCGTGTTCCCTGCCGATAGGTAGACCCACCCCTGTTTATCTTCCTTGATGAACGCGGTGACATTGGGTAGCGTGATCTCAAGATCACGCCCCTGGACAGTAGCGCGACAACAGGCAGAGCCCGGTTCGTAAAATACGCACGGGGAAAACCAAAAACCACGCCTATTCAACCCCTGGTGAAGGGAAAATAAAAGGGAAATCATTCCCTTAACTCCCACCATGCTAGAAACCCCAAAAATCTAGCTAGAAATGTAATAAATTGGTGAAATCCGGCTCACCCCTTAAACATGGAGTTTTCCCATCCCAGCATGAAATCACACCCCTCTCAGCTCTCCCCGGCCTAGAAATCACAGGGGACGCAAGGGAAGAAGTAGGGGTCCGTCACCCTACCTCCAAGAAGCCAAAAAATGCCTAGATCGCCGTCGATCTTCAAAAACCGTTCATTCTTCCTCGAGCTCCCACGAGCCCCGCACACCGCCGTGATCACCTCGCCGCCGCCGTCACCGCCACGCCGTCGCCCACCACCGTCTGCAGCCGGAGGGGCACGCAGCGTCGTCACCGGAAGAGGAGAGAGAAGGAGAAGGGGCACCGGTTCTCCAACGGGAAGAAAGGAAGAGGAAGAAGAAAGAGAAAGGGGAAAAAGAAAAGAAAAGGGTTGGGGATTTATAGAAAATCTGGAATTTCTGGAAAATACCAAAAAATAAAAAATTACATTTTTGCGATCCTCAGAACGCACCGATCGCAATGGTACCACCCGTGCCTAGGTGAACGGCCCGGTTCAACCGCTACGGAGTTCCGTAGGTCCTGTCGAAACACACACGGGAAATCGGAAAACACGTGTAAAAAGCCGTGGAACACGCTCCGGGCCTCCAAAACCGATCCGGATCGTACGGATCTGAACATGAAAGATGTCCGAAACATAATTTCGGACACAACGGAGCCAGACACTCCGAGAAAGTAGATCCGGGACCCAAAAAGAAGGATCCAAAGGGTCCGAGATATTACAGTATGGATCTTTTTAGATCAGTGTGTGTGTGCTTGATTTCTGTCAGATTTGTGTGTGCTCCGGTGTGATTGCACCTTTGTGGGAGTTCCCTTCTTCCTACGAGTGTGTGTGTGTTCAGATCTTGTAATTCTTTACAAGATAGTGTGTGAATCCTCACATTTTGTGAGGGGTGGACGTAGGTTACCGTCGTTGCATCCGAACCACCTAAAAATCTCTGTCTCTTGTGTGGGTTGACCCTTCTCTTCTACCCCCATTCTGTGCTAGCATTATCGTATATTATCTCTACTGCTTTCCCTGTTCAGATCTAGTTTAATTAATGCTTTCATATTAGATCTTTGGTATATCAAAAGTTGGGTTCAGATTGACAATGCTAGTCTTGTCAGGATGATAACACCTTGCGTGAGTAGAATCTTCGGATTCACAACTCCACCTAGTACCAAAGAACTATTGTGACAATTAATTTTGATAGATCTATTCTATTTTGCATTAGATCTGAACCTCTTAGTTGCTATTTCATCACACTTGTTTTTAAATCGACTAAAGTTTTCAAAAAACTTATAATCACCCAATTCACCACCCCTCTTGGGTGCCATTGATCGCGGGACTTCAATTGGTATCAGAGCCAAGGCTCTATTTCTTTTAGATCTAACGATCTAGAGTCAGATTCAGATCAACGGCCAACAAGGGGATGATGCTTGAGGGTCACTCCATCCACCATCCTCCATACTTCGACGGCTCGAATTTCTCCTATTGGAAAAATAGAATGCATATTTTTTTGAGAGCCCAAGAGTACGAGATCTGGAGGGTGGTGGACAAGGGCCCATATGAGCTTTCCAAAAATGAAGACGAATGGACCCTTGAGGATATTAAAAAATCCATAGTAAATTTTAATGCTATGAATATTATGCAGTGCGCTATTCATCCTAACGAGTTTTCTCGTGTATCAATGTGCAGTTCAGCAAAGGAGATGTGGGACAAGCTGCGGCTTATCTATGAAGGAACCTCCAAGGTCAAGGAGAGCAAAGTAAATCTACTAGTCAGAGATTACAAGCTATTCAAAATGAAACTAGAAGAAATCATTTCTGAGATGTTCGCAAGACTGACTGAGATCACTAATGGTCTCAAGAGTCTTGGAAAGGAATACACCAACTCCGAGCTCGTGAGGAAGGTGTTAAGATCTCTTCCACCTGCCTGACATACAAAAGCCACAGTCATTGAAGATTCGAAGAATTTGTCCACACTCTCGTTGGACGAGCTCATAGGGTCACTCATGACCTATGAGATAAACATCAAAAGAACTACGGAGGAGGGATCCAAAAAGAAGAAAACCGTAGGCTTGAAAGCCAACTAGTCTTATGACGACTCCCAAGAAGAGGAGTCCAGCGAAGGTGTCACGCCCCGAGCTTTTAATACAGCGGAAGATAATCTCGACAAACGTGAACAGTCGGCATGGTAAGCCTCTTGCAAGCAAGAATAATCAGAGTGCAATAACAATCACACAAAGTAATTGCACAATAATTTACTCAAACCTTCACTTTTTTAATAATAAGAATGATTCAAGTACATCAACTATTCAACTTTCTTAAATCTATTTGACTCAATAAAGAGAAAATTACATGAACTCGATCTAGACATTATTGACTTCCTAAGTCTTCTCTCAATCTTTTGTGACTTTCATTCGCTCTCGGACCCATCACTTGAATAACTCGAATCTGAATCCGAACTACTTGCATCTCCTGAAAAGAATGAAAAATAGGTAATGAGTACACTTGCCCAGTAGGTATCTTCGCATCAATATGAAGGTAATATTAAAGTGATTAATGTTTTAGCTCTAAAGAATAAGGTAAAATCATGTGAATGCGATAAATCATGTGAATAAACTCAAGTAACGAGACATGATCAAGTTAAGATATGATTGAGTAAGTATGATCAAGCAAGAATGTAATTATGGCCTTTCATGAACAAGAATGTAACGAGAATGTACTAGCAAGTCAAGCAAGAATGTACTCTTCACTTAGTAACAAGTACTTCGTGAATTTCTGTGGATTTTCATGATTTCAGTGATTACCGTGGATAATTTCACTTATTTATAAAGAAAGTACTCTCAGTGCAATGCGACACCAGTAGCATCATACCCCATGGTTTATAATAGTATGTTTCTGACAATCAGTCGAGGGGACTAGCATAGAGCCCTTGAACACAATCAGTGCTCGAACCGCATCTTCAAGTATAAATCAAGCTACTTCCATGTATATATCAATAAAGTTGGCCACGCATGTAATAAGTTCAATGAATGTTCAAGACTCAACATCAAATAAGCATGCACCAAATATAGATTCATGAGTTCAAGAAAGGTATTAATAACTAAGTTATGCCTGGGAGAAAATTCGACAGCATAACAGTACATTCTTTATCTTTCATACTTTATCTTAGATGTCTTTGAATAAGGTTACAAGTCCTAGACTAGCATTAGTCAATCTACTATCATAGGAATATTAACCTTTGGGTCAAACCTTGGGTCAATAGTATTCAGGAAACTCGGCGGTCTATAACTAGGCCGCTATATTTACATGGCGGTCTAATATTGAGCCGCTAGAATGGGCTGAATCCAGAAAGAAATCAATTTGGACTCAGAGAACTTGGCGGTCAGATATTGGACCGTTAATGGGACTTAGCGGTCGAGTATTGAACCGTTACTGTACAGAATTTAGAACCATCGGTAGTGCTTGCTAGACAATTGGGCTTTAATGGTATAACCAACTCGGCATCCTAGTGGGAATCCCAGGCGCGCGGAGAATTACGGAGGCCTTGAAACAAGATTTCCTAGTCCATTAGAACGAATATCCAAAGGAGAGGTTATCAAGTCCAAGATTATGTTCTTAATGTGCAAAGTGTAACTAATGGTCATATACCAGGATATATGCCATGTACTTATAGAAATTACTCTATAGTTTAGAAAAGAGATCAAGAGACAGCGATCCAGGTAAACCATGAATCATCTATCTTTAGAAACATATATTTAATACAAAAGTATATGACTTTGGCAAGAAATCAACTTATGTTAAAAATAATCCCTAGTACAATAAGGAACATGAAATCACTATTATGAATCAGTAATTTAAAACTCAGAGTAGTGAAATAACATTAAAACATGTTAGAACATAGATAACTAGGCTTATTTATAAGCTAAATGGGCTGTTCTTAAATCTATCTCGAGTTGACAGAAAATAGAACATTGGCGGTCTATATTAGAACCGTTATAGATAGTTGGCGATTTATTGTGAGGCCGCCAGAGGGACTTTAACGCTCTATTTCTGGTCCGCCAAAGGTTTCATAAAAATGAGTTTACAGAGTGTCTAGCGATTTATCGTGTTGTATATGGCTTGCATATGTTTTTGATGATAACTAAACTTTATAGTTTGATGAGTTTGATGAGAACTAAACTTTATGGTATGAGGATTCATGATTGATTGAGTTGGTTTTACAAGAGGCAAGAGGTTTCATAACCTCTTGAATGAGTTGGTTTTACAAGAGGCAAGAGGTTTCATAACCTCTTGAATGTGAACAAGCATGGTATTAAAGCTTGACTACTTTGACTTGTAGGATCCAACTCATGGCAGTCGCCTGGTAAACCTAACGTGTGGATAAGCACCTTGCTTCTCTACAATTCAACAGGTGGTATATGTCATTTACTGTCAAGAACCATTGGTAAGATTCTTACCTTGTTATAGCATTGATCTCACCATGGGTATTTCATATATCTCTCCTTTTATAGACTTCACTCATAGTATTTGAGGTTCGCGATGGTTGCATGAATTGATAGCTTACAAGGTTGAATGCATAAGTTCTTGAATGCAAAAGTTCCTCATTCCAATCAATGACAAATACTCAAATGGTTTAAGCTTTCCAAATGTATAAACTAAATTAAATCAAACCCAAAATGCATGGAATTGATGAGGACATGAAAATCTTGACTTATGGATATGTTTCTGTGGGCTAACACTTCATTTTTGCAGGTATGGGTCATTTCGGTCGACCAACACACCATGGCTGGTCGACCATAATTGACAGAATCGAAAAGTTGGAATTTTGCAGACTTTCGGTCGACCGCCACCATAGGGTCGGTTGATCGGTTTTGCCAGAACTGAAAATGTTCTGTTCTGTAGATTTCCAGTCGATTGACCCAGTGTCGCCGATCGACCGACAGCCCCGAAGCCCCCAATTTTGACTTTATGTTTCAAGCATGCGGAGAGGTCTTTCTTCCCATTTGTTTAATCCCAATGACCCCAATTAAGCCATGATTCATGGATCTGGTCTAGGGCATGTCTCTTGACCATCCAAGAGGTATAAAACCAACCTAAAGGGTCATAAACCCTAATCAACCAAGAAGAGATCAAGCGGAGGCTGTCCAAGTGAAGAAGGAAGAGTATTGTAGCCGTGAATAGTACCTCGTGCAGCAAGATATTCATCCATCTCTAACCCATTCAAGGTACATCTGAAGCCAACAAGCACTTATGAAGTGAAAAAGTAAGCAAGGCCTTCAAAAAATATCAAAGAAGCTGTCCAAGGAAGAAGGAAGAACAAGTGTAGCTGCGTAACAGTAAATCCGTGGAAGATCTCTTCATCCTTTCTCAAGCTTCTCAAGCTCCATCTATAGCCATTCAAGTAAATAAGGAAGCATCATTCAAGTTCCACATCATACACTCAGGGGGAGCCAAATCAAGAGTTTTCTAAACTGTACCTCATGGTCTCTGTGTTTTGGGTTTTATATTTGTGTTCCTCATAAACTGTAAACACTCGTGTGTGTGTGTAGATCGTTTTGGATCCATGGTTGTGTGTGGTTATCATGTTTCATTCGTGTGTGTGCGTAGGTCTTCTTAGATCAGTGTGTGTGTGTGTGGATCTATCTAGATCCGGTCGTTTTAGTGTGTGGAGTGATGCGTCTGTCGCATCGTGTGTTTGTCTTGTTGATCCAGTTGTTGGATCATGTTGGAGACCTCATCTTCGTGTGTGTCTGTGTGTGTGTTGGGGCACGTCCCTGTGCGTGTGTGGGCAGGCGTCGTCCTGCGTGTGTGGTTGGTGCGTCATCTCTGTTTGGGGATTTATCCGCGAATGAAGCCTCACTGGGTTTAGTGAGGGGTGGACGTATGATTGCCATCGTTGCATCCGAACCACCTTAAAAATCACCTTGCATTGTGGTTTGATTGTGTGGTTTGGATCATTTCTCCTACCTCCATTCTGTGTGAACGTTAGTATATGTTGTATTCTAATTCGTGGTTAAATAGATCTCAACCTTCTAGTTAGAATTTTATCACATTCTTTAAAAAGGCCAAAAGGTTTCTTAAAATTTGAAAACACCCAATTCACCTCCCCTCTTGGGTGTCATTGAATGCGGGACTTCAATTGGTATCAGAGCTAAGGCTCGATTTTTCATAGATATAACGATCTAGAGAGATCCAGATCAATGACTACCAACATGTACACCCTAAATTCTCCATCGGTGTTTGATGGTTCTAATTTTGATTTGTGGTTAGGAAGAATGTTCAGTCTAGTCAATTCATATGATCCTAAGCTATGGAAGCTTATCTCACATGGTCCCTATGAATTGCCTAAAGATAAAATAGTCTGGACT
The DNA here is from genome assembly GCA_022559845.1 of Amorphophallus konjac. Lineage (NCBI taxonomy): Eukaryota > Viridiplantae > Streptophyta > Magnoliopsida > Alismatales > Araceae > Amorphophallus > Amorphophallus konjac. The sequence goes on from CM040121.1 coordinate 161,754,325, forward strand.
GCAAACCATAAGCTTAAACATGATCAAAATTGTTTGGTTTAAAGTTGCTTACTGTAGCAGTTAATTCTAATAATTTTTCTTTTGTCTCCCATTGCAGATCCGCAAAGGATATATTGGATGGCTTAACCGGTTTCCAGGAAAGGCATGAAGACCAATGCCTTGTGGCAGGCACGAGTGATAAGGGGAGTGATCAACAAATTGGATCAAGCTCAAAGGTAAATTCTGATTCTGATAATGAAGATGAATTTAGCTATGAAGAATTGTTGATTGCATATGATGATCTTGCTGATAAATACAAGAAGGTAAAATTGAAAAATAATGCCGAACAAAATAATTATAATTCCTCTTGTGAAAAATGCTCACATTTAGTGGAATTGATTGATGCTCATGTGTTTGACATTGAATTCCATAAAGATCAAATTTCTTCCTTGAGAAATGAAAATAAAGAGCTGAGAGAGAGAATAAGTTCAATGAACAATGGTTAGACTGAATTTGTTCATGATAAGAAACTTGAAAAAGAAAATGAGAAACTGAAGGAATTAAATAGGGCCATTTCTGAAAGATTGCTTGCTTTTGAAAAAGGAAAATCTGTAAATGTTGATGAATCTAAAAGAGTGCATACCTTGTTGCAAGAAATTGAAAGTCATAAAATCATCAATGCTACTTTACATAAACAAGTCAATTCGTGTGAAAATGATATGACTTCCTATGAATTACACATTTCATCACTTGAAAAGGAAATCCTTGATTTGAATGCTTCATTGTCTAGATTTGTGAATGGTCAAGAAAACTTAGATAAATTGTTGGGAATGAAAGTGAACTTTCAAAGAGAAGGGCTGGGGTTTAATCTTATGAACAAAAAGATATTTTAAAGTAGACTACATACTTCACTTGTTGATACCACCTGTGCACCCAGCACCTCCACATCTCACTCCCAGCAACACACCATGTCAAGAACTCTACCAGATTCGAAAAATAGTGTGAATGTTCAAAAGATTCAAAAAGAAAATAAAAATTAGAAAATCACCTTGCATCAAAAATCCATAAATGTTGCTAGCATCACTATGCATGTTAAGCATAATTCTGACACACACACATCCATTGATGAAGAAACTCTCATGCTTTTACTGTGGAAGACATGGACATGCCATGCACAATTGTTTCATTATGAAAGATGATGACTTGAGAGCATGTAGAAACCAAGCTAGTCTGAAAAATTCAAAGCAATCATTTACCACTAAACCTTCCATGCATTATAATCACTGTGGTAAAAGAGGTCACACAAAGTCACACTGCTGGTTACTCATGAAGAAAAAGAGTTTTCACTCAACACGTCATGCTCACATACACAAACCAGTAGAGCCAATGAGAAAGAAAATTGTAATGCCACGTGTTTTCCCCCACCACTTTAGTAAATCTAGAAATGTTAAGCATGATTGTTTTCTTGTGAAAGATGATGATTTGAATGTTGTTAAAAATTAGAACTTACATGCCAATGTTGCTGCTAACCCACAAGGACCCAAAAGGATTTGGGTACCTAAGATTGCCAAATAAAAAATCTGTTTTACAGGTGTGTCATGGAGTGTAAAGTATGAAATCTATTTTCAATCAAGAAGGTAAGGCACACGGGCCAAGTGGCATAAGCTAGGACAAAAGAAAAATAAAAAAATTGAATCTGAATACCCAGATTACACTCCCCAAGTTCAAGTGATGCTGGCCATCCAAAGTCAGGCTTGAATCAACTAAAGGAATACCTTACAAGGATGAAAATTGATGAGAACTTTCTCAATTGTCACCAGGAGATGGGATACCAGAACTTGAATAACCTCCAGGATCGACTCAAGTACAAGTTGGTGAAAGTCCTTGTACGCGCTAAAGTAAGTACCCAAGGCATGGTATGAAAGGTGCACATCTCCTTTAATTAAGAACGGATTCAATAGGTAAGGTTCATCAAACACCGTTCACGAGGCAATCAGGTAAAGATATTTTAGTGGTTCAAATATATGTGGTTAATATCATTTTTTTAGCTACTAATAATGCCTTTTGTGAACAATTTACAGGGATTGTGCAAGGAGATTTTAAAATAAGTGAACTGAATTCTATTCTTCTTTGGATTGCAGGTGAAAGACTTGGAAGATGATGCATGCTCAAGGCACAAGTATTGAGAATTAACTTCTGAGCTCTATTTGAAAAACTCGCACTTGCTTCAACAAAATCTCCATGAAAAAGAAAATAAAAAAAATTGTTTTTTCCATCAGAATGCAATTGCACTTTTCATGAACCACAATTGCATGCCTGCATTTCATGAATCTGAAAATTCATCTGTTTGATTATCATTGCATGACTACATGGTATATCAAATGGTGACTTGAGGAAGGGCAAGTCATTCTTGTCTAAAACCTATCACCATACGTGAGAATGTGCCTCCGCTTGGTACCATGAGTCACATGTTAATTTAGGTCATAGGTTGCATGATTTTTAAAAATAAAATGTCAATTGTGTAACTTGTGCACATAGAGAGGGGAAGCTTATTTTTGAATGAATGATTTGGAATCGTAAGTCTAACTCATCCGTATGGACTTCAATCTCTTACATATTGTTAAAGCCAAATTGGTCATAACTCTATGCACATAATTCTTGAAAAGGTGAGTATCTGAAATTCATGTAATGGCCTACAGTCACTTTGTGATATTGCTCATACGACAGGTATTGATTATGAAAACTTGACCTGTTATTTCCTTATACTGCTGTGATGAACATATCTGAATGGTTGAACATAATTGAAAATCCTGAGAAGTGTGTATGAAGTGATTAGCTTTTGAATATTTTTCAATTTGAATTATATGATCACTTTTGAGTTTAACTGCACATCTGGTATATCAAATGACGTTTGTGGAAGAGTGAATTATGTCTACTTGGAAGCATTCCCTATGCGTTGAGCTGGATCTTCGGACTAAAATCTCCGCCTCGTACCAGATCTTGAAAATTTTCACTGGCTTGTGATTGGTTGATTTGTGAATGAATCCTTGCACTAAACTATTTAAATTGAAAATATGTTTTTGATCAAATGATCCAAACAATTAGCTTGTGGATGATTTCTCATTTCAACCTTGTGAAATGATCTTGAAAATCAATTTTTTAATAAATTCTTGAAAATAATTGGGTTGCATTGTTTGTTCTTGATCATATTTGCACCCTTATTCATGAAGGCCATGTCATGGAAAATGCTTGATTGTTATCATTTGAATACGAATGCCCTCATGTGAAAACTGTCCAGAAACTCTAAAAATCAAGTTTTACATCTTGCCTTTGCATCTTGCATTGCATTCTTATATCCTCATGGGCTGCATTGCATAAGAACTCATGCATTAGCTACATTTAGTTCAATCAGTTGGTATCCATTCAATTAGTATCAGCAACTCTGTATTAAAGTGCATATCTTTTCATCTTGCATTGCATATTGCATTAACTCTCAATATGTGTTTGCTTGCTTATATATGTTATACACTCCCATCCTTGGACTTTCTATGACCTTATACTTTCTTGATAAATAACGTTGCATCTGAGTCATTATTGGAGTGTTTCATGTTATACACTCTGGAGAAGTTCATATTTCATAAGTGCATCTATTTAGGGCGAGTTGTACTGTTATGTGCTCATGATATTTTCGGTATACATGTTGAATCAAATTTACACACTTCATGCACAAAATGTGAAAATAATTGTTAAAGATAAGGATATATGAATTTCTTTTCAACACTCTCAAGATGTTAAACTTGCTGCATGTATGTTGAAGAGACAGTTGAGGAAAAATCTGCCTACCTATCCTTGTTGAAAAATCTGAAATAAAAATATAAGATAGAGTAATACTCGATCTCACTGAGTAAACTGGGCACATGTCACCTGAGACGTGATGTGGTTCATTTCTGAAAAGTGTTGACCAAAGTACCTCTGTTCAAGATGAGGTGAAATGGTTCAGTATTCTGAGTAACCGAGGATTCTGACATGAGCTCCATGCATCTACTCACGTAAAAAAGAATTATTTGAACCTGATCATCCTTAGAAAAATTCTGTTTGCCCTTGTGAAATCATTGAAAAAGTGATGTGACATAATTTTTGAGGTAGAGCGAAGCCTCCAATACGTTGTTCTCAAAATTGAAGTGCAGTCTGTAAAATGTCTCCTTGTGTTGATATGAAAATCTGGATATCCATATTACAACTATCATTTTTCATGTTACTCACTTACACATATGGAAATTTGATTTATTATGTATTCAGAAAATTGATTGACCGCCTTAGCAACTGCAAAATTCTCTTATATGACTGCACAATCTCCTTTGTGCTACACATGTGCACTCCGGTTGTCATGACTCTCATGCATCCTTCTTATCCCATTCCCTTCTTAAATTAGAAAGGGGGAGATATAGTTGCATGTATATATATACATATCTATCTGGTTGCATTGTGTGCACTTCATGTGTCATCAGTTATATGTATATCGCTTCATGCATATTCATAAGAAAATCAAAAAATTGAAATTCACTGAAAATCCCAAAAATTTGGACTTCAATTTCTTTACACCTGCTATATGGAGTCTTTGCCCTCATTTGGTATCATAAAAATCAACATTTTGTGACCCTCACATAGAAGTAATCAACCTGGCTTTTGAGCTCAACAATTGGCCTAGTTGGTTTTCATTGCATCATATGCTTGCATTCATAGTGCTATCATGCTTGCATTGAGTTTTTTTATGCATTTCCAGAAAATATAAAAAATAAAGACAATCATTTTGATGTGCCACCCTACTCTTGCATGTTGTGAAAATCTGAAATGGGTTCTAACCTTTCAATGATATCATGCAGAACACCTCATCTTGTGAACATCTTCCACCACTGGCTCATATCCTTGCGGCCAACCATTAACTTCATTTGGTATCCATACATGCTTGAATGTATTTATCTTGAATGATATCATCTTGAATTGTGAATCCGGGTCTGCCTATTAAGTCTACACACCTTTCTGAACCCAATAATCAACCATTTGTTAAGTAGTGGATGGCGGATCTAGAGGGGAGGGGTGAATAGATCTGTCCCTCTTTTCGTAGAACACCCCTCTTTAAAGCTAGATAAAAAGGATGGCAGCGGAATACAACTAGCTTAGCATAGCACACAATGATTGGCTTAGCAGAATGCACAAGTAAAATAAAGATTGAACCTAAGCATGCATCTAGTACAAAGCAATCGTACAATCAAACCATAACACACGAGATTTTAAGGTGGTTCGGACTGAATCCCCAGTCCTACGTCCACCCCTCACCAAGCCCGGTGAGGCTTTACTAGTGCAGCGCACCAAACCGCGGATCGGAGAACTTTCGATTGCCTTCCTACTAACCACTGGTAGGGATGACAACACCGCAGATTGGATCACCTTCCAACTGCCTTCCTACTAACCGCGGTAGGGACGATTCACAGTTTCAATAACTTGAACAAAATAAAAAGAAAATAAGATGAAAATATTCAAACAAGATATGGAGATATGCTAGAATCGAAAAGATCTTGTCTGAAATGAAGGAGGTGAATCTGATGCTTTAGCAAGGGCTGCCTCTTTTTCTTCTTGTCTTCACACGATGTAGATCACCAATAAAGGCTTCTTCTTCTTCGCAAAGCTCTCCTCTTGATTCAGCAGCAATGGCTTCTTCTACCTTGTGAAATCAGCTTCCTTGGATCCCCTTGATAGCCTTGGTTGCTTGTACACTGCCTTGGAAGTTGCTAGCTTGGATATGAGCTTAAAACATCTTGGAATGGATGAAGAACTTCTGCACGAAGTACTATTCACGGCTACAGTACTCTCTTCTTCTTCCCTTGGACAACCTCCTCTAGCCTCTCTTGATCTCCCTTGATGCATTAGGGTTTCTAACCCCTTTGTGTTATTTTTATATCTCTTTGAATGGTACATAGACAAGCCCCAGACCAGATCCACAAATCATGGTAGGTTGGGTGACTTTAAGATTAAACAAATCCAAGAAAAGGGGCTACCCACGTTGAGAAACACGAAGTCAACAATAGCTGCTTCTGTTTGGCAGAAAGTTCGACACTTCAAGAGGAAGTGTCGACACTTCTCAGCTTCACAACATTTACAATGCTTCTATTTGGCAGATAGGTCGACACTTCGAGATGAAGTGTCGACACTTCTAGGTGCTAGGGTGTCTGAAGTGTCAGCTCTTCTGTGCGAAGTGTCAACACTTCTGTGCGAAGTGTCAGCACTTCTGTGAGAAGTGTCAGCACTTCTTGAAGCCAGCCTGTTGTTCTGATAGCCGTGACTCTTCACATATGAAAGAAGCGATTTGAAGGGATTTTCATCATTGCCTTATTTTCCGTGAACTTGCATCTTGAGTGACTTTTGCCTTATTTTTCGTGCACTTACATCTTGAGTGACTTTTGCCTTATTTTCCATGCACTTACATCTTGAGTGACTTTTGCCTTCTTTTCTGTGCACTTACATCTTGAGTGACTTTTAGCCTTGGATGGCTTGCTCCTTTAGATTTATCTGTCAAGAGAACACATCAACCATCTGAGAATGAGACTTAGAATTGAACTCATTATGTCATGGAGTTAAATGACTCATAATGTTAGGCATTATCAAAACTAAAAATTGTTAAATGACCACAGGGGCACAACATTCTCCCCCTTTTTGATGATGGCAACACTGTGAGTCATTATCTAGCAGTAATGTCCAAGATGGTAAATTTGATAACATATGCAGCTCAAGATACACAGTGATGATCAGAGCATGTGAATGCGGATATGTATGCAATGATGATCAGAGCATGTGAATGAATGTGAATTCTATTCAAGTTCCTCCTGATTATGGATGCTGCTCTCCCCCGTGAGTGTATGCATGGTGAGGGTTCCCCCGTCTCACAAAGTTATTCTCCCCCATCTCACAAAGTTAGTCTCCCCCTTTGACAATAGCAAAAGGAGGGAAAAGGTAGAGACGGTGACAAATGTCTTAGAGATCAGAGCTGAATTGGAGTTTAGAGCAAGCCATTATATGCAGATCTGAAACATGCCTTGAGCAATATACATGGTTCAAAGCTAATGAAATCCGAGATCAACAATAGAGTTCGAAAAGCATCTACATCTATGTTTTAATAGAAATGAACCAGAAGTGCATATCATGGCAGTGGTTAACCTTCCTTTGGCTTATACATCCATATTCAATAACTTCATCGGGAATAGCACAAACTAGTATTGAGGTTAAACAAGCATGACTAAAGTATGGAAATTTATGATTTAAGCACTATTTTTCATGATCTTTTGCATTTGTATGCACATGACTCATATGTTACGAGCAATCGAGTCTAGTACATGCCTCTTATCCGTAAGAATACACGTTGTTTAGACGTCAGTATTCCTAGATATTTGGTAAGACTGATTGTTATGCTTCAGTGTGAACAGAGATAGCAAAGTCACATCATGACATATCTTACCTCATTTCTTTGATGAGGAGATATAATTCTCAGTAATTATGCCATTGCTCTGTCTAGAGTCCAATTTAATTAAGACAGAGATAGCAGGGGCACATCATGACATATCATTCGTCACTTGATTGGAGGACGTGATATATTTCTCCGTGCAACAATATCATTGCTCTATCTAATTGATTTTCAGGAATTCCAGCTCATCAAGGTGTTTAACAACAATACTAAGCTTTAGCATCTCAACCAACGTTGCTATGACATTTGAATTTTCATATTTCAGGATAGTCATTTAAGGCACAACATGCAATCTCTAGTTAAAGTCTATTCACACCACAGAACATAGATGCAATCTCTAGTTAAAGTCTATTCACACCATGGGATAGACAATCATCAGTTCATATAATAGAAAGCTCTTACGCCATAGTTCTATCTGTTTCATGATCTCAGTTTCTGACTGGAAGCCATTGAAGTTCAAATGCAAGAGAGTAATAGTAGCAGCAAGACTCCCCCTAAAGATATGCAGTGGATGCATTCAAGGATGGTAACAGAATGAAGATGAAACATATGCATGAATGCTTCCAAAAAATAGCTCCCCCTTACTGTATGGCCTACATGCGATAATGACACATGGTACTTGGCGGAGGTGTATCCTCACGCATGGTGAGTGCTTCTAGACAAGCATAACCTGTCTTTCCACACTTTATCATTTAATATACAATGGCCATGCAAGAATGATGCTACACCACATGCAATGCATCATGAACATGAATTCAACTTTATTATGCAAGTACATGCAATGCTACACCACATGTAGAATGACATATTTACATATAAATAATCTATGGAAATCAATCTGCAAAAACACACAACCAAATTGAAGAATATCATCATTTCAATTTTTATTAGCGTGAGGTCTGTAAAGACCAAGCTCCCTTCTGAGTATTGTAAACCTGTCATTACACAAGGGCTTGGTGAAGATGTCAGCAATCTGATTTAGTGTATCAACAAAATACAGTTCAAAATTTTTCATAAAGACCTCATCTCTAATGAAGTGATGCCTAATCTTAATATGCTCGGTCCTAGAGTGCTGGACTGGATTTTTTGCAAGGTTGATAGCACTCGTGTTATCACATAGAATCAGGACACAACCAAGATCCACTAAGTAGTCTTGGTGTAGGTTTTTAATCCACAACACTTGGGTGCCAAAGCTCCCCGCAGCAACGTATTCTGCTTCTGCAGTTGAGAGGGCAACCGAGTGTTATTTCTTGGAGGCCCAAGAAACTAAACACCCGCCTAGAAACTGACAGTAGCCACTAGTACTATTGCGATCCAACTTGCATCCAGCGTAGTCTGCATTAGAATAAGAAATAAGAGATAAATCACATGATGACGGATACCACAATCCCAAATCTTGAGTTCCAGTAAGATATCGAAAGATACGTTTGACGGCAGTCAAGTGGGATTCTCTAGGACTAGCTTGAAATCTAGCACAGAGGTAAACACTAAATTGGATATCTGGTCGGGATACAGTCAAATAAAGTAAGGACCCGATCATACCTCTATAGATTTTTGCATCCTCTAATTTACCATTTTCATCCGAATCTAGTGAGGTTGTGGTGCTCATAGGAGTTGTAATTATTTTGTAGCTTGTCATGTTGAATCTTTTCAGTAGATCCTTGATGTATTTGGCTTGACTTATGAAGTACTTATCTTCTCCTTGGTTGACCTGTAAATTAAGAAAAAATTGGAGTTCTCCCATTAGGCTCATCTCAAATTCGCTAGTCATGAGGTTAGCAAATTCCTCACACATTTCAGATTTAGTAGAACCAGACACAATATTATCAACATAAATTTGAACAATCAAGATGTTCTTACCTTACTTCTTGGTAAAAAGTCTTTGGTCTACCTTACCTCTTGTGTACCCTTTTTCAATGAGGAACGAGCTTAGTCTCTCATATCAAGCTCTTGGTGCTTGCTTCAAGCCATAAAGTGCCCTGTCTAACTTGTATATAAAATCTGCATGGTTAGAGTTCTCAAAGCCAAGGGGCTGCTCCACATAGACTTCTTCTTTGACCAAACCATTTAAGAATGCACTTTTTACATCCATTTGATACAGTTTTATTCTAAGGGAGCATGAAACTTGGTTTTAGATGTTGAGACCCCCTCAAAGCATGCATGGGTTGGCAATGAACTATGCAGCCTAAGACTTATGTGAATGCATAATGCAATGATGATGCTGCATAATGATTGCACATTTTTGTGTCTTCCTAAACATGATTTGCATAGAAGTACATGAGATCACAAGATAATGCAAACACAAATCATTCACAATTGATTTTGAACTGAATGCAACATGATGATGCCAATTGCTAGACCCCCCTTAGAATAATGCTGACATGAATAATGAGTTGAAAATACAGCCATGGTATGCATCATCAAAACCAATATCTAAGAATTTCATATGGTTGGTAGCAAGAATTAAACAACTCATCATTATATCAGCAACATCAGCAAAACAAGTTTTTTCATGAATTAACCAGCTGAAATAATTGACCTCTGGTGCATGGCGGAGGTTTTGATCTTAGACCCTTCTCACGCATAGTAAGAGTTCCAGGCAAGCATGACTTGCCTTTCTACTCTAGACCATTTGAAATACCAGAGGTCAAGCAGGGTGTGAGCAATTAATCTAGCTCATATGTTCATCTTCACACCATGGGGGATAAATCATCATTTCAAACAAGTAATTCAGTTTGCAGAATTTTATTGAACAAAATGGGCAAACTTATGATGCACTATCTACATGTCAAGACTAAACATGCAAAATGACAGAAATAAAAAATTATTTACATACTTGTGCCGTGAGCTTTTATTTACCTGACCATTCATTTCTCAGCTCCAAGACATCCTGCACCTAAAATTCTCATTTGAAATTTTTAGGTACCCAAGATGCTTGGGTCCTTGTGGGTTAGCAACATGTTTAGCATCTTGGCTCATCTTTTTTAGGGCAATCACATCAACCTCCCTCATTATGGGGCAATCATATATCTCATGTCCATTTTTCCCATAATAGAAACAACACACAAAAGATTGATTATTCTTTTTATGTTCATGTGCGTGTGCATGTGGACTATGCCTTTGTGGGCGAGCATGATTTTTACCTTTCATGGTACGAGGGTGGTGTCTTTCTTTCAGATGCCAGCATTCCTGGTCAGTGTGACCAGTCTTACCACAATGAAAGCAACAAAGAGAAGCATTCTGTTGAAGGCCATGGGGAGTGTCGAACTGTCTGGATGGGAATGTCGACACTTCTGATTCTCCATGCGATTCTGTGCAGAGTTTTACTGAGCAGACCCTCTGCCAGTGTTGACCCGTTTCTTTCCTTGTCCTTTCACTTGTTGTCCTGCTCTAAGCTCATCATTTCTCAATATGAAATAATCATGCACAGTGTGACCATGTCTACCATAATAATAACAATGGACATTCTTTTCATGGTATTTAGCATTGGACATGTTGTGGTGCATGTTTGGATGAGCATGCTGAATTTTACTTTTCTTTCGAGTTGTATGCCCTTTTTAGTGACCACAGGAAGTGGTGGCTTCTGGTCAGCCAGAATCTTGGTCTTGGGCAAACATTGATAGGAAGTCATTCAAACCTTGAATTTCATTTTCAAGCAAGGAAATATGTTGTTTAGATTCCGCGCGATCCTCTTCGCATGCTGCCCATTGCTCATTGAGCATGGCATTTACCACTTTAAGATTTTGATTTTCTTGTTCTAAAGCATGCAATATTTCCGGGCAATCATCAATGACAGTTTTACCTTTTCCAAGTCCAACCAGTTTTTCATTCACTTCTTCTTCATCTTGTTCAAGTTCAATTTTATTTTTCAACAATTCTCTATTCTCTTCTTTCAGAGAATCAATCAGATTTTGTTGCCATTCAAGATCATCATGGAGACCTGTATTTATCTTTCTCAAGAACAAGCAATCTTCGCATGCAAAATTAGCAGAGCATGAAACTTCAGTTTCTTTCAGGACCTTTTCACTTTGAGTTTCAGACTTTTTATTTTCTTCAATCAACCTTTCATCATGAATTAGTCCATCGGCCATAGTTTGATCATTAGAGATTGATTTGGGTTGGTTTTGAAGTTTTATTACAATTTCTTCCAACCTAGTGATTTCATCATGAAGATTTTCATTTTCATCCCTTAGACATGTAATGCTTTGTTTATGCGTATCTAGATCAAAAGAAAGATTTGTCGTTTAGCTCTTCAGAAGTAGAACAGTTTTTACAAAAAGAGCTTTCATTTTGGTTATTTTTCTTGAGATCCTTTTTCAGATTTTTGTTTTCTAATTTTACCTTTTTTATTGTTTAATCAACTCATCATAGGCTTCCATAAGCTCTTCAAAAGTAAATTCCTCGGAATCAAAGCTTACCTGTGATGAGGATGGATTGCTAGACTGTTCTGCACGATCGGCCATGAAGCATTCTTGTTCTTGTTCCTTCCCTTCATGGATTTTCACCAACCTGTCCAGTACTTGCTTGGCTGTGCTGCAGGATGACACAAGATGAGATAGTTTGAGATCAACTGCAGCTTTAATTAAGTTATATGCAGTAAGATTATCATTGTGTTTGGTCTCATGTTCGGCTGACCATTTAATTGAATTTGATGGCAGCTCATGAGGATCATTGTATATAAGAGTCCATAATTGTGGATCTATGGAGCTAACATGGATGAACATTCTCCCTACCCATGTAGAAAAATTTGAACCATTATAAATGGGCGGAGAAGCCATCGAAGCATGTGTAGCATATGAAGCCATAAAATGCACCGGGATCTTTCCCTGCAGATCGTAAGATCTAGGATTTGCAGAGCCTCGCTCTGATATCACTTGTTGAGTAGTGGATGGCAAATCTAGAGAGGAGGGGTGAATAGATCTGCCCCTCTTTTCGTAGAACACCCCTCTTTAAAGTTAGATAAAAAGGATAGCAGCGAAATACAACTAGCTTAGCGTAGCACACAACGATTGGCTTAGCAGAATGCACAAGTAAAATAAAGATTGAACAAATTTTTATTTTCATGGTCAGCATATATTAGATTGCAAAACTCCATTCCCAGTTGGTATGAAAAGGCATGACTTTGAGAAAGCTCGGACAAATTTTATGGCAGGATCCAGAATGAAAGTTCAAAATGGGGCTAAAACCAATTTTCTAAAAGACAGCTAGTGCAAGGAAAATTCATTGGCAGATTTTCTCTCTTTACAGAATCATTCTGTGCTAGAAGACTGTTCAGTTCAAGATGCCAGGGCCAACCACCAACACTCAGTCTGGCAGGTACTGGAAGATCAGCAGCTGAGGGAGCAAATCCAAAGATTTGGTATTCAAACTGGGGATGATATACCTATCTGGTCTTTCTCTAACTCAGGTAAATTCAGCATCCAATCCACTTACAATTTCATTAAAGGGCAGGCTGTTGGTCCTAGATTAATGATCAGTAAGCTCTGGCACAATAGACTTCCCTTGCGGGCTTCTTTATTTTGTTGGAAAATCTTGAAACATGCTGTCCCAGTAGATAGTCAAATTCAACTGAATGGTATCAATTTGACATCTTGCTATGACTACTATCTTAATTCTCCTAACATAGAGGATGCAGATCATCTATTTGTGAAAAGTGATCTGGCTAATTTCCTTTGGAGTAGATTTGCTCCACTGCTTAGCAACACATGCTTGGAAGACACCAACATTAACAGCAGGCTGAAATCAATCATAAATGGGGCAGTTATTAATAAACCCAAAGGTTTTATATCTCTCATGATAACAATTATGATTGTTTGGGAAACTTGGAAATAAAGATGCTGTGCAAGGTATGAAGGTCATCACACCAACTTCATAAGGATTGCTAATCAGATTACTGCAGAGATCACTTACACTGTAAGACAATTTAGATTTAAGCAAGGGGCTAGCTCGGAATATCTGAATGCTCTGCAAAGCTTTGGCATATCAATCAATAGTAATCGCCCTGCTTGTATCATGGTACGCTGGATAGCTCCTGCTGCAAACTTTTCTTTAAATGTGGATGGTGCTAGGAAAGGAAATCCCGGTCCCTCCGGGGGTGGTGGCTGTTTTAGAGATCATCATGGGCAGCTAGTGCTGGGTTTTTCATATTACTATGGTCTTGGCTCTAACATGGCTGCTGAAGGTCGGGCATTACTTGATGGGCTCCGATTGGCACAATTTTATGCTAATCCTTTATCTGTCATATATATTGATTCTTTGGCGCTGATTGATATGCTGACCTCCAAAAGAGACCCTCCATGGACACTTCTCCCTTGGTGGCAGCCTCTTCAGCAACTTTACTCAACAATTCACTGTCCCATTATACACTCATATAGAGAGGCAAACCAACTCGCAGATGCGTTGGCAAATCATGCAGTCCTTGTGGGAAGCAATGTGGAATTATACTTCATTAGTGAGCTGCCTTTGTTTGCTAATGGTTATGCCATAGCTGATGCTAGAGGCATACCTAATATCCGCATGAGGAGTGTATACCTTTTTCATCTTTATTTTCTTCTCACTATATACCAGAGGCTAGCCTCCTTTGAAAATGTAATTTTTTTTTGATATAGCAATAAAATAAGCATCTAATGGCCGGTAGGTGGAGTGAGAACATTCCCTTCCTTTGAAATAGGGGTGCACTCTCCCTTCGTCCCATTAGATGACTGGGTTTACATAAAAAAAATAAAGATTGAACCTAAGCATGCATCTAGCACAAAGCAATCGGACAATCAAACCATAACACATGAGATTTTAAGGTGGTTCGGACTGAATCCCCAGTCCTACGTCCACCCCTCACCAAACCCGGTGAGGCTTCACTAGTGCAGCGCACCAAACCGCAGATCGGAGAACTTCCGATTGCCTTCCTACTAATCACCAGTAGGGACGACAACACCGCAGATTGGGTCACCTTCCAACTGCCTTCCTACTAACCGCGGTAGGGACGATTCACAGTTTCAATAACTTGAACAATGAAAATAGAACAAGATGAAAATATTCAAACAAGATATGGAGATATGCTAGAATCGAAAAGATCTTATCTGAAATGAAGGAGGTGAATTTGATGCTTCAGCAAGGGCTGCCTCTTTTTCTTCTTGTCTTCACACGATGTAGATCACCAACAAAGGCTTCTTCTTCTTCGCAAAGCTCTCCTCTTGATTCAGCAGCAATGGCTTCTTCTACCTTGTGAAATCAGCTTCCTTGGATCCCCTTGATAGCCTTGGTTGCTTGTACACTGCCTTGGAAGTTGCTAGCTTGGATATGAGCTTAAAACACCTTGGAATGGATGAAGAACTTCTGCACGAAGTACTTTTCACGGCTACAACACCCTCTTCTTCTTCTCTTGGACAACCTCCTCTAGCCTCTCTTGATCTCCCTTGATGCATTAGGGTTTCTAACCCCTTTGTGTTATTTTTATATCTCTTTGAATGGTCCATAGACAAGCCCCAGACCAGATCCACAAATCATGGTAGGTTGGGTGACTTTAGGATTAAACAAATCCAAGAAAAGGGGCTGCCCACGTTAAGAAACACGAAGTCAACAATAGCTGCTTCTGTTTGGCAGACAGGTCGAGACTTCGAGATGAAGTGTCGACACTTCTCAGCTTCACAACATTTACAATGCTTCTGTTTGGCAGACAGGTCGACACTTCTGGGTGCCAGGGTGTCTGAAGTGTCAGCTCTTCTGTGTGAAGTGTCAACACTTCTGTGTGAAGTGTCAGCACTTCTGTGAGAAGTGTCAGCACTTCTTGAAGCCAGCCTGTTGTTCTGATAGCCGTGACTCTTCACATATGAAAGAAGCGATTTGAAGGGATTTTCATCATTGCCTTGTTTTCTATGCACTTGCATCTTGAGTGACTTTTGCCTTGTTTTCCGTGCACTTACATCTTGAGTGACTTTTGCCTTATTTTCCATGCACTTACATCTTGAGTGACTTTTACCTTGTTTTTCGTGCACTGACATCTTGAGTGACTTTCAACCTTGGATGGCTTGCTCCTTTGGATTTATCTGTCAAGAGAACACATCAACCATCTCAGAATGAGACTTATAATTGAACTCATAGTGTCATGGAGTTAAATGACTCATAATGTTAGGCATTATCAAAACTACAAATTGCCAAATGATCGCAGGGGCACAACACAATTGGCATCACAAAGGATCAACATGGTTTGATCACCATATCCTTGCCTTGCTATTGCCTCACTCGCACTTCTGATGTGGTTGCTCATTGCTTTATGGATCTGCTTGCTGAAGTTTGAACTTCATTGTCTTCCTCCCACTTTTTGATCATGTCAAAGGGGGAGAAGAATATGGTCTGACTATGTCAGTCATAAAGTTTGTCATCATCAAAAAGGGGGAGATTGTTGTATATGGCTTGCATATGTTTTTGATGATAACTAAACTTCATAGTCTGATGAGTTTGTTGAGAACTAAACTTTATGGTATGAGGATTCATGATTGATTGAGTTGGTTTTACAAGAGGCAAGAGGTTTCATAATCTCTTGAATGAGTTGGTTTTACAAGAGGCAAGTGGTTTCATAACCTCTTGAATGTGAACAAGCATGGTATTAAAGCTTGACTACTTTGACTTGTAGGATCCAACTCATGGCAGTCGCCTGGTAAACCTAACATGTGGATAAGCACATTGCTTCTCTACAATTCAACAGGTGGTATATGTCATTTACTATCAAGAATCATTGGTAAGATTCTTACCTTGTTATAGCATTGATCTCACCATGGGTATTTCATATACCTCTCCTTTTATAGACTTCACTCATGGTATTTGAGGTTCGCGATGGTTGCATGAATTGATAGCTTACGAGGTTGAATGCATGAGTTCTTGAATGCAAAAGTTCCTCATTCCAATCAATGACAAATACTCAAATGGTTTAAGCTTCCCAAATGTATAAACTAAGTTAAATCAAACCCAAAATGCATTGCAGGTATGGGTCATTTCGGTCGACCAACACACCATGGCCGGTCGACCATAATTGACAGAATCGAAAAGATGGAATTTTACAGACTTTCGGTCGACCGCCACCATAGGGTCGGTCGACCGGTTTTGCCAGAACTGAAAATGTTCTGTTCTGTAAATTTCCAGTCGACCGACCCAGTGTCGCCGGTCGACCAACAGCCCCGAAGCCCCCAATTTTGACTTTATGTTTCAAGCGTGTGGAGAGGTCTTTCTTCCCATTTGTTTAATCCCAATGACCCCAATTAAGTCATGATTCGTGGATCTGGTCTGGGGCATGTCTCTTGACCATCCAAGATGTATAAAACCAGCCTAAAGGGTCATAAACCCTAATCAACCAAGAAGAGATCAAGGGGAGGCTGTCCAAGTGAAGAAGGAAGAGTACTATAGCCATGAATAGTACCTTATGCAGCAAGATCTTCATCCATCTCTAACCCATTCAAGGTACATCTGAAGCCAAAAAGCACTCATGAAGTGAAGAAGCAAGCAAGGCCTTCAAAGAAGATCAAAGAAGATGTCCAAGGAAGAAGGAAGAACAAGTGTAGCTACGTGAATAGTAAATCCGTGGAAGATCTCTTCATCCTTTCTCAAGCTTCTCAAGCTCCATCTATAGCCATTCAAGTGAAGAAGGAAGCATCATTCAAGTTCCACATCATACACTCAGGGGAAGCCAAATCAGGAGTTTTCTAAACTGTGCCTCATGGTCTCTGTGTTTTGGATTTTATATTTGTGTTCCTTATAAACTGTAAACACTCGTGTGTGTGTGGATCGTTTTGGATCCATGGTTGTGTGTGGTTATCGTGTTTCATTCGTGTGTGTGCGTACGTCTTCTTAGATCAGCGTGTGTGTGTGTGGATCTATCTAGATCTAGTCGTTTTAGTGTGTGGAGTGCTGCATCTGTCGCAGCGTGTGTTTGTCTTTTTGATCCAGTTGTTGGATCGTGTTGGAGACCTCATCTTTGTGTGTGTCTGTATGTGTGTTTGGGCGCGTCCCCGTGTGTGTGTGGGCAGGCGTCGTCCTGTGTGTGTGGTTGGAGCGTCGTCTCCATTTGGGATTTATCCCCGAGTGAAGCCTCACCGGGTTTAGTGAGGGGTGGACGTAGGATTGCCGTCGTGGCATCTGAACCACCTTAAAAATCACCTTGCATTGTGGTTTGATTGTGTGGTTTGGATCATTTCTCCTACCTCCATTCTGTGTGAACGTTAGTATATGTTGTATTCTAATTCGTGGTTAAATAGATCTCAACCTTCTAGTTAGTATTTTATCACATTCTTTCAAAAGTCCAAAAGTTTTCTTAAAATTTAAAAACACTCAATTCACCCCCCCTCTTGGGTGTCATTGATCGCGGGACTTCATATCGTAGGGCCGCTGCGCAAGGTTGGCGGTCGAATACTAGGCCGCTATAGCACGTCTGATAGTAAACATAAATAAGAAACTATGTCTAAAACACATCATGTCTGGAAATCAACATGTATAAATTTCCTTATCATGATAGAATGAAGGTTAAACTAACAATATGCATGGGTTTTCTGTGAATTAACAAGAAAGTTCCTTTTAACTTATTTAGGGCTAAGAATACGCATGAATGTATACTATATGCATAAAACATGAAATTCTCGATCTATAAAGCATGGAATCAAGTAAAACAAGAGGGCTTTTATCCCTAGAATGAGATTTCAGCCGTTCATGAGATGACCTACCTTTGCTAAGGCTTTTAGGCTTGGAATTTCGGGCTGGAAGTCAACCCTAATTCTGCACTTCTTGTGACAAATAAAAAACTTCACGTCCTGCTATCTCTTGATCCACTTGACCTAATGACTTGAAATTTGGAGGGTAAGAAGTAAATACTAAGGGGAACAAAAAGTTCTAAGGGCACTAATGCTAAATACCTCGATTTGGTTCCCTAATTTCTTGATCTTCACCGGACTTTTGCTTAGTTTCCTGGGTCGCTAATATGGAACTAGCAACTTTACAGGCTTCTATCTCCTTGTGTGCTTGATCTCCTAGCATGAAATTTTAAGGGATGTTAGTCCTATGTTTTAGGAATAAAAACTTCCAAAGAACTTACCCAAAATAATACCTCCTTACCTTGATTCCATGCGGCCAAACGTAAGGGTCGCGCAGGTCAAAACTAGGTTCTATTTATGGGGTTTTGCTAGGGTTTGAAGATTAGATCGGTTCTAGAGTCCTTAGTTGGTACTATATTGACTTCTGAGAGTCCCAAATATGTTTACTAGTCCTCCCACCTCGATCTCTAGGAGATAAACAATCAAAAATCTAATCTTTTTTGCTCCTTCTTCAACTCACGGAACTGACAGGAATTAGCGGTCTGGGACTGATCCGCCACATGTCTTTTAGCGGTTTTACTATAGACCGCCACGGTCATTGGGCGTCGAATTTGAAATTAGTTCGAACTCTAATTTTGGCTTATCCACTAATTTATCTAAATAATTTAGTATTTATCCTTATATTCCGTGAATAAGCTAATTAACCTTCTAGAATATGGGCCAAACTTCATGGGCTTGGTCCTTGAGTCTTTTGGGTTTTATTTAAATATGATAGGTTAATTGGTTATCATATTTGGGTCTTAAAAATGATTTATTTAACTCAGAAATTAATTTTATTAATCCATTTTGGCCTTTATAAATTCTTAGAAAATACTTAAATAATTTAGGAATATTTTATTAAATTTTCGAGGCATTACACCCTCCCCCACTTAAGAGAATTTGGTTCCCAAATTCAATGTATGGATTGTGGAGACTGTACTTACATTCAAATAGTTCTGAAAATCTTTTGCGCATAGCTTCTTCGATTTCCCATGTTTCTCCTGACTTTGCCCACTGAATCTTGATTATAGGAATAGTTTTATTTCGAAGTTGACGTACCTCCCGTTCAATGATCCTAATTGGCTTTTGCTCATATGTCAAATCCTTCTTAATCTCCAGATTGTCATAGGTGATGACATGGAAAGGATCATAAACATATTTCTCCAACATTGAGACATGGAATACGTCACGAACTCCTGCTAGTTGTGGAGGCAAAGCCAGTCGATAAGCCACTTCACCGACCCTTTCTAGAATTTCAAATGGGCCAATGAATCTTGAGGTAAGCTTGCCTTTAATGCCAAATCTTCAAATACCTCGACCTGGAGAAACCTTGAGGAACACATGATCTCCTGTTTGAAACTCCAAGTCGCGCCTTCGATTGTCAGCATATGATTTCTGCCTATCTTGGACCATCTGAAGTCTTTCTCGAATGAGTTTAATCTTCTCGGTAGTATCCCTAATAATGTCGGGACCGAGAAATTACCTTTCTCCTACTTCATTCCAATAAATAGGGAAACGATAGCTTCTTCCATATAGAGCTTCAAATGGTGCCATTTGAATGCTAGCTTGGTAGCTATTGTTGTATGCAAATTCTACTAGAGGCAAGTGATCAAGCCAACTTCCTCTAAAATCAATAGCACAAGCCCTGAGCATATCATCCACCACTTGATTTGTCCTTTCTATTTGACCATCGGTTTGTGGATGGAATGCCGTGCTAAAGTTCAGTCGGGTACCTAAAGAATGTTGTAGACTCTTCCAAAATTATGAAGTAAATCGAGGATCTCGATCAGATATGATAGTGATAGGGACACCATGTAATTTGACGATTTCCCTTATGTATAATGTTGCTAGTACATCCACGGACCATCGACTCTTGATTGGTAAAAAATGTGCAGACTTAGTCAATCGGTCTATGATCACCCATATACCATCGTGTCCTCCTCTTGTCTTAGGTAAACCCATGATAAAATCTATCCCTATACTTTTCCATTTCCATTCGTGAATATTTAAGGAGTGTAATTTACCTGCGGGTCTTAAAGCCTCTGCCTTTACTTATTGACAAGTGAGACAGCGGGACATGAAATCTGCTATTTCTCTTTTCATGTTAGGCCACCAGAAGTTCCTTTTAAGATCTTGATACATTTTAGTACCACCAAGGTGAATGGTGTACTTGGAACTATGAGCTTCTTCCAGGATCAATTTCTTAGTATCAACGTGATTCGATATACAAATCTGACTTTTGAATAGCAACCTTCCATCACTGTCAATAGAGAAATCCGACCTTTGCTCAATATTGGCTTTAATCTCCAGTAATATTGGATCATTATCTTGTAGCTTGACCAGATCTTTTATTAATGTAGGTTGAGTTCGAATATTGACTATAAAACAATCTTCCTTCTTCATGTCAATATCTAAATTCAACTGAGCAAATTGAGAGATGAGATTAGTCATACTAATCATGAGAGTTGATAGCTTTCCCATTGGTTTTCTACTGAGTGCATCCGCTACAGCATTAGCCTTGCCAGGATGATATTGGATAGCAAAATCAAAGTTCTTTAGGTATTCCAACCATCTTCTTTGCCTCATATTCAGCTCCTTTTGGGAGAATAAATATTTCAAGCTTTTGTGGTCTGAGTAGACCGTGAGCTTTTCTCCGTAAAGGTAGTGATGCCAAATTTTTAAAACAAATATAACAGCCGCCAATTCTAAATCATGCACAGGATAATTCTCTTCGTGACGCTTCAACTGTCTTGAGGAATAACAGATCACTTTCCCATTTTGCATAAGAATGCATCCTAGGCCAATGCCAGATGCATCTGTGTAGACTTCAAAACCACCACCCTCAACGGGTAATGTCAGAATTGGGGCTGTGGTGAGGTGTCCCTTTAGGGTTAGAAAACTCTCCTCGCAGTCCTTCGACCATGTAAAAAGATTTTCTTTTCTTCTAAGTCTAGTCAAAGGAACGGCAATCTTAGAGAAATCCTTAATAAATCTCCTGTAATAGCCAGCTAGCCTTAGAAAGCTTCTTACTTCTGGTACGGTCATTGGCCGACTCCAGTTCTTAATAGCTTCCAACTTAGAAGGGTCAATTGGAATACCTTCCTTTGAAATAATATGGCCGAGGAACGAGACTTCGTTTAGCCAGAACTCGCAGTTACTGAGCTTTGCATAGAGTTTATGTTCTCTTAGTGTCTGCAAGGCTATCCTCAAGTGCTCTTCATGTTCTTCCTTAGTCTTGGAATATATGAGAATGTCATCAAATAAATACGACCACAAATCGGTCGAGATAAGGTTGGAAGACGTTATTCATAAGTTGCATACATGTGGTCGGGGCATTGGTTAATCCGAACGACATTACCACAAATTCATAGTGGCCATAACGGCTCCGAAAAGCAGTCTTGTATATGTCTTCATCCCTGATCTTGAGTTGATGATATCCTGACCTGAGGTCGATCTTGCAAAAATATTCTGCTCCCGAAAATTGATCAAAGAGCTCATCGATATGCGGTAATGGATATTTATTCTTGATAGTGAGCTAGTTCAGTCACCGGTAATCGGTACATAGCCTGAGAGATCCATCTTTCTTCTTGACAAATAAAACCGGCGCACCCCAAGGGGATGTGCTAGGTCGAATGAATCCCTTGTCTAGTAGCTCCTAAAGTTACCTTTTCAATTCTTTAAGTTCTATGGGAGACATCCTGTAGGGAGCTATTGAAACAGGTGCTGCTCCGGGAACGAGTTCAATGGTGAAATTTACTTCCCTTTCGGGTGGTAAACCCGGTAAATCAGATGGAAATACATCAAAAAATTCATTGACGATAGGGATATCCTCCAAGATGATTTCCTTGGATTCAGTGAAGGTTGCGGAAGTAAGAAAAGCTACACGTCCTTGGAAAATTAATTTACAAGCATTTAGGGATGAAATGATGACAGGATGCTTCCTATATTTAATACCAAGGAAGGAAAACCTTGGAAGACCAGGTTTCCAAAAAGAAATAATCCGGTTGCGGCAATTGATGTAGGCATCATGATCTACAAGCTAATCTACCCCTAAAATAGCATCGTAGCCCTCCATATCAAGGCATACGAGGTTTGCAAGAAGATTGTGTCCTTCTACTACTACCTCACTATCAGGATAATAGTTTGTGAGTTTGGTTCCGGGACCTAAAGGTGTAGTAATAGCAAGGTCCGTAGGTAAAGGAACTGATGAAAGAGGTAAAGTTCTTATGAAGGAAGTAGACATAAAAGAATGAGAAGCACCAGTATAAAATAATACGAATGCAGGATGTGAACATATGTGAATGGTACCTTCCGTAAGCCCATCATCCCTGGGCGCTTCATCATCTAAAACGGCATTGAGACGAGCATGTCTCTTACATCCACCTCCAGAAGATAGCTCCTTCATAAGGGGGCAATCTGGCATGCGGTGCTCCCTGCTGCCACAACGTAGACAAGCGCCAAGGCGCTTCTAGCATTCTTCGGCCGAATGACCGAACTTCTCACTAAAGGTACAGGCCGTGGCAACCTGCTTATCTTCTTCCTTGACTTTCTTGTTCTTGTGGTAGCCACTACCACTCCCATTTCAGAATCTTTTCTTACTATCACGGGATTTGTAGGGTTCCGTGATGCTGAACTTGCTTTTCTTATCACGTCGATCTGATCTTCGACTTGGTTCTTTGCCCTTACCTTCTAATTTCTTGACCTTCTCTAAGGTCCTTTCACATAGGTGTGCCCGTTGGACCATTTCCGTGTATGTACGGATATTCTAGGTCCCCAGTTGTTGAATATATCCGGGCCTTAATCCGTCCAAAAATCGATTAGCCTTTAGCAAGTCAGTGCTAATCAGATGAGGAGCATAGGGTGCCAGTCGGGAAAATTGAAGTTCATATTCTGCCACTGACAACATGCCCTGGCATAGAGAAGCGAACTCCATAGCCTTCCGTTCCTTCATATGCTCGGAGAAATACTTGGCTCGGAAGAGCGTAAGAAAGCCTTCCCATGTGTGGTGTGCATCAGCTGGTGGTGTAGGAATAGACTTCCACCACGTACGTGCATCTTTATTTAGTTGAAAGGTAGCAAGGTGAACCTTTTCCTGACCCGCACATTGCATAACATCAAATATACGGTTCATGTCGTCGATCCAGTTCTCAACCTCGTCCGGATTAGAAGAACCATAGAATCGAGGAGGGTTTAGACTCCGAAAGTTGTAATGTAGGTCTCCAGCTCTTGCTCCTGCGCCTGCTTGCGTCATGGTTTGCAATGCTTGTGTCAGACCCGCAACGGTCTCTTGCATACCATTCGAGTCTACGCGATGAGCCATTACAATAAGAATAAGGTACCTGAGAAGAATAATGAATTTGTTAATTCTAATGGAATGAGTGGGTTTAAGCTTTAGAATTAATTCTAATAACTATCTCATACCAAGTTCTACCCAATTTCATCTCACAAGTTGGGGATTCTCTTTCCTAGTTTCATAGGTATGGGTCCTTAAACCTTAGACTTAACCGATGACATGACATATTTTCCCTAGGACTTCTAGGTCCTAGGCTCTGATACCAACTTAACTGTCATGCCCCGAGCTTTTAATATAGCGGAAGATAATCTCGGGAAACGTGAACAGTCGACATGGTAAGCCTCTTGCAAGCAAAAATAATCAGAGCGTAATAACAATCACACAAAGTAATTGCACAATAATTTACTCAAACCTTCACTTTTTTAATAATAAGAATGATTCAAGTACATCAACTATTCAACTTTCTTAAATCTATTTGACTCAATAAAGAGAAAATTACATGAACTCGATCTAGACATTATTGACTTCCTAAGTCTTCTCTCAATCTTATGTGGCTTTCATTCGCTCTCGGACCCATCACTTGAATAACTTGAATCTGAATCCGAACTACTTGTAGCTCCTGAAAAGATTGGAAAATAGGTAATGAGCACACTTGCCCAGTAGATATCTTCACATCAACATGAAGATAATATTAAAGTGATTAATATTTAGCTCTAAAGAATAAGGTAAAATCATGCGAATGCGATAAATCATGTGAATAAACCAAAGTAACGAGACATGATCAAGTTAAGATATGATTGAGCAAGTATGATCAAGCAAGAATGTAATTATGGCCTTTCAAGAACAAGAATGTAACGAGAATGTACTACCAAGTCAAGGAAGAATGTACTCTTCACTTAGTAACAAGTACTTCATGATTTTCTGTGGATTTTTATGATTTCAATGATTATCGTGGATAATTTCACTTATTTATAAAGAAACTACTCCCAGCGCAATGTGACACCAGTAGCATCATACCCCATAATTTATAATAGTATGTTTCCGACAATCAGCCGAGGGGACTAGCATAGAGCCCTTGAACACAATCAGTGCTCGAAGCGCATCTTCAAGTATAAATCAAGCTACTTCCACGTATATAGCAATAAAGTTGGCCACACATGTAATAAGTTTAATGAATGTTCAAGACTCAACATCAAATAAGAATGCACCAAATATAGATTCATGAGTTCAAGAAATGTATTAATAACTAAGTTATGCCTGGGAGAAAATTCGACAGCATAACGGTACATTCTTTATCTTTCATACTTTATCTTAGATGTCTTTGAATAAGGTTACAAGTCCTAGACTAACATTAGTCAGTCTAGGATCATAGGAATATTAACCCTTGGGTTAAACCTTGGGTCAACAGTATTCAGGAAACTTAGTGGTCTATAACTGGGCCGCTATATTTACATGGCGGTCTAATATTGGGCCGTTAGAATGGGTTGAATCCACAAAGAAATCAATTTGGACTCAGAGAACTTGGCGGTCAGATACTGGACCATTAATGGGACTTTGCGGTCGAGTATTGAACTGTTATTGTACAGAATTCAGAACCATCGGTAGTGCTTGCTAGATAATTGGGCTTTAATGGTACAACCAACTCGGCGTCCTAGTGGGAATCTCAGGCTCGCGGAGAATTACGGAAGCCTTAAAATAAGATTTCATAGTCTATTGGAAGGAATATCCAAAGGAGATGTTATCAAGTCCAAGATTATGTTCTTAATGTGCGAAGTGTAACTAATGGTCATATACCAGGATATATCCCATGTACTTATAGAAATGACTCTATACTTGAGAAAAGAGATCATGAGACAGCGATCAAGGTAAACCATGAATCATCTATCTTTAGAAACATATATTTAATACAAAAGTATATGACTATGGCAAGAAATCAACTTATGTCAAAAATAATCCCTAGTACAATAAGGAACATGAAATCACTATTATGAATCAATAACTTAAAACTCAAAGTAGTGAAATAACATTAAAATAGGTTAGAACATAGATAACTAGGCTTATTTATAAGCTAAATGGGCTGTTCTTAAATCTATCTCGGGTTGACAGAAAACAGAACATTGGCGGTCTATATTAGAACCGTTACAGATAGTTGGCGGTTTATTGTGAGGCCGCCAGAGGGACTTTAACGGTCTATTTCTAGTCCGCTAGTGGTTTCATAAAAATGAGTTTACAGAGTATCTAGCGATTTATCGTAGGGCCGCTGCACAAGGTTGGCGGTCGAAGACTAGGCCGCTATAGCACGTCTGATAGTAAACATAAATAAGAAACTATGTCTAAAACACATCATGTCTGGAAATCAACATGTATAAATTTCCTTATCATGATAGAATGAAGGTTAAACTAACAATATGCATGGGTTTTCTGTGAATTAACAAGAAAGTTCCTCTTAACTTATTTAGGGCTAAGAATATGCATGAATGTATACTATATGCATAAAACATGAAATTTTCGATCTATAAAGTATGGAATCAAGTAAAACAAGAGGGCTTTTATCCCTAGAATGAGATTTCAGCCGTTCATGGGATGACCTACCTATGTTAAGGCTTTTAGGCTTGGAATTTCGGGCTGGAAGTCAACCCTAATTCTGCACTTCTTGTGACAAATAAAAAACTTCACGTCCTGCTATCTCTTGATCCACTTGACCTAATGACTTGAAATTTGGAGGGTAAGAAGTAAATACTAAGGGGAACAAAAAGTTCTAAGGGCACTAATGCTAAATACCTCGATTTGGTTCCCTAATTTCTTGATCTTCACCGGACTTTTGCTTAGTTTCCTGGGTCGCTAATATGGAACTAGCAACTTTGCAGGCTTCTATCTCCTTGTGTGCTTGATCTCCTAGCATGAAATTTTAAGGGATGTTAGTCCTATGTTTTAGGAATAAAAACTTCCAAAGAACTTACCCAAAATAATACCTCCTTACCTTGATTCCACGCGGCCAAACGTAAGGGTCGCGCAGGTCAAAACTAGGTTCTATTTATGGGGTTTTGCTAGGGTTTGAAGATTAGATCGGTTCTAGAGTCCTTAGTTGGTACTATATTGACTTCTGAGAGTCCCAAATATGTTTACTAGTCCTCCCACCTCGATCTCTAGGAGATAAACAATCAAAAATCCAATCTTTTTTGCTCCTTCTTCAACTCACGGAACTGACAGGAATTAGCGGTCTGGGACTGATCCGCCACATGTCTTTTAGCGGTTTTACTATAGACCGCCACGGTCATTGGGCGTCGAATTTGAAATTAGTTCGAACTCTAATTTTGGCTTATCCACTAATTTATCTAAATAATTTAGTATTTATCCTTATATTCCGTGAATAAGCTAATTAACCTTCTAGAATATGGGCCAAACTTCATGGGCTTGGTCCTTGAGTCTTTTGGGCTTTATTTAAATAGGCTAGGTTAATTGGTTATTATATTTGGGTCTTAATAATGATTTATTTAACCCAGAAATTAATTTTATTAATCCATTTTAGCGTTTATAAATTCTCAGAAAATACTTAAATAATTCAGGAATATTTTATAAAATTTTCGGGGCATTACAGAAGGGAGTAATGATGAAGAAGACTTGGCTATGCTGACCCACCAAGTGAAGAAATTTTTGAGAAGAAAGAAGAATTTCTAAGGAAATTTTAGAAAGGGGCAAAGGAAGCCCTTTCAAACCAAGGGTGAGCCAAGCAAGCCTGATAATGTTATTTGCTATGAATGCAAGAAGCCCGCGCACATGGGAGGAGAGTGCCCAGATCTGAAAAGGAAGTTCAAGAAAGAAAAATTCAGAAAGCCAAAAGCTATGGTCGCCACATGACAAAGAGGACGAGCAGTCCGAAGAGGAGCTAGAACAACTCGTGGAAAGCCTGTGTCTCATGGCACATGAGGATGACTCAGTCGAGATAAATTCTGATCCTGATTTTATTTCAAATGAACAATGGGAGTCAGAATATGAAAAGTTGTATACAAAATACAAGAAAATCAGATCTAAGAATAAATCCCTCAAAAAGAAACTTGAAGATTTAACTCATGAGGACTCTTCTGTTAAGTTCGAAAAACTCGAACAAGAATGGTTTGAATTAACATAAGAAAAAGAAAGCTTGCTTCAAATAATTTCCGATATTGATAAAACTAAAGTTGAATTGGTGTATAAAATGTCTGAAATGGAAAAGAGTTTTGAAAATTTAAAAAATTAAGAAGAAGTTCTAAAATCCACAAATTTAAACTTGAAAAGAAGAATGTGAGCTTGAATGAAGAGGTGGCTGAACTGCAGTCCACCTTATCTAGGTTTGTCAAAGGCAAACAAAACTTAGATAACTTGTTGGGAGTTAAGGTTAACTTCCAAAAAGAAGGTTTGGGGTACATTCCCCATAACAAAAAATCCTTTGAAAATAAGATCACAACTTCCTTTGTTCATGATAAGAACGATAACTGTGCATCATGCTCACACACTAAGCCAATACATGTTCAATCTAAACCACATAAATACCAAAGAAGATTTTTAAATGTCAATTGCTTTAATTGTGGTAGATTTGGTCATGTTATTGTTAATTGTTGGTTCAGACAAAACACACTAAGAAATCATGTTGTTTGGACCAGGAAATGGTATATGCAGAATTGGACTAACTCTCGTGGTCCCAAATTAGTTTGGGTACCAAAATCAATTGGATGAGAATTTTGTTTCTTGCAGATATGCCTTGAAGCCAGGGGGAGCAAATGGTACCTGGACAGTAGTTGCTCAAGGCATATGACAGGGGACAAGAAGGTGTTCTCTACTCTGCAAGATAAGGACGGAGGTTCAGTTACTTTGGTGGAAATGACAAAGGTAAAATAATTAGAATTGGCAACATAGATAAGAATTCTAAAACTTTGATTGAGAATGTTCTTTTAGTGAAAGGCTTAAATCATAACCTGTTGAGCATAAGCCAATTGTGTGACAAGGGTTTTAAAATTATTTTTGATGAAACTCACTACGTTATCGTGAATTAAATCTTTAATGAAATCAGATTCATCGGCAAAAGGAAGAACAATGTGTATACTATTGATCTTGATGATGTTTCCGGTGATGATGTGTGCTTGGTAGCAAACAACCATGATAATGCATGGCTATGGCACCGAAGACAAGGTCATGCTAGTTTTGGAGTAATCTCCAAATTATCTAGACATGACTTGGTGAATGGTTTGCAAAAGTTAAAATTTAAAAGTGATAAAATCTGTGAGACTTGCACAAAAGGCAAGCAAACATGCATATCTTTCAAAAATAAGAATATTATTTCTACCGCTCGGCCTTTAGAACTGCTGCACCTTGATCTTTTCGGTCCGACTAGGACATCCAGCCTAGGAGGAAAATCTTATGGATTCGTGATTGTTGATGATTACTCCATATTTACATGGGAATTATTTCTTTCCAATAAAAGTGATGCTTTGATGGACTTTCAAGCATTTTGCAAGAAAATCCAGAATGATAAAGGGTACATCATCACCACAATTCAAAGTGATCATGGTGGTGAGTTTGAAAATCATGAATTCAACAGTTTTTGTAAGGAGCAGGGATATACACACAACTTCTCATCACCCAGGACGCCTCAACAAAATGGAGTAGTGGAGAGGAAAAATAGAACCTTGATAGATATGGCACGGATCATGTTAAGTGAGAACTCTCTACCAAAATACTTTTGGGCTGAGACGATAAGTACAACATGTTACATCATCAACAAGGTAATGGTAATGCCCATTTTTAAGAAAACTCCATACGATCTCTACAAGGGTAAGAAACTAAACATTTACTATCTTAAACCCTTTGGATGCCCATGCTTCATCCTGAACAATGGTAAGTCTAACCTAGGTAAGTTTGATGAGAAAAGTGATAAAGGAATTTTCCTAGGTTATGCACTTAATTCTAGAGCTTACAAGTTATTTAATAAAAGGACCTTGGTTGTTGAAGAAAGTCTTCATGTTATTTTTGATGAATTTGAATTTAAAATGACCAATCAACCTATTCTAATTTTGGATGCAGATGAAGTTTCCAAACGCTCAAATGAGGCTAAGGCTAAGGATGAACCAACTGAAGGGATCTCCAACAAAGGTGAAAGGGATGAAGATCCATCAATTGAAACACTTCAAGAACAGCAAGTGCAGCACCCTGACTTGCCAAGTTCCTCCACGTTCTTAAAAGATCACCCCGCTGAAAACATCATATGTAATCCTAAAGATGGGGTAAGAACTAGATCTTCACTAAGGCAAGTGAAAGAAGAGGATTTGATGACCTTAATCTCTCAAGAAGAGCCTAAGGATATTTATGAAGCTCTTTAAAATGAATCATTAATCCAGGCTATGCATGAAGAGCTGCACCAGTTCGAAAGAAACGGGGTGTGGACTCTTGTGCCGCGTCCTAAGAATCAACCCGTAATAAGAACCCGCTGGGCCTTCAGAAACAAGTTAAATGACACGGGATTGGTTGTTAGGAACAAGGCCTGGCTTGTAGTCAAAGAGTATAACCAGGAAATGGGTATTGATTTTGATGAGTCATTTGCCCCGGTGGCTAGACTTGAAGTAGTCCAGATCCTTTTGTCTTATGCTTGCTCATCCAACTTCAAATTATTTCAAATGGATGTTAAATCTGCTTTTCTAAATGGGTAGATAAAAGAGGATGTCTTTGTAGAATAACCAAGGTTTTGAAGACCCAAAACATCCAAAGCATGTGTACAAGTTGCAGAAGGCCTTGTACGGGTTGAAGCAAGCTACAAGGGCATGGTATGAAAGACTCATTTCATTCCTAATTAAAAATGGTTTCAAAAGAGATAAGGTTGACCAAACACTCTTCATGAGAAAATCAGGTAAAGACATATTGGTGGTTCAGGTGTATGTTGATAACATAATTTTTGGAGCTACTAATAACGCCTTATGTGATAAATTTACAGAAATAATGCAAGGAGAATTTGAGATGAGCTTAATGGGTGAACTTATTTTTTTCTTGTGTTGCAGGTGAATCAAACGTCTGAAGGTATTTTCATAAGTCAAGCTAAGTACACATTGGAGCTATTAAAGAAATATGGGATGGCATAAACCCCTATCAACTATGATGGCCACAACCACGAAGTTAGACAAAGATGAAAATGGTAAAACAGTATATCCCACACTGTTTCGAGGCATGATTGGATCACTACTATAACTCACCGCATGCCGTCCTGACATTCAATACAGAATATGTCTATGTGCTCATTTTTAGTCATGTCCTAAAAAATATCATTTATTGGTTGTTAAACGGATTTTTCGATACTTAATTGACACAATAAATTTTGGCATGTGGTTTCCCATTGGTAGTTCATTTGATTTGATTGCATATATCGATGCGGATTATGGTGGATGCATTGTTGATCGTAAAAGTACTAGTGTGTACTATTAGTTTCTCGATGGGTACCTAGTTTCTTGGGCCTCCAAGAAACAACATTCAGTAGCTCTCTCAATGGCCGAGGCTGAATATGTAGCCGTCGAAAGTTGTGGAGCCCAAGTACTTTGGATCATAAATCAATTGCTTGATTAGATGTTGAAATAAAATGTGTTCTAATCTTGTATGACAAGACCAGTGCAATCAGCTTGTCAAAAAATCCTCTACAACATTCTAGGACAAAGCATATTGACATTCGACATCATTTTTTGAGTGATCATATAGGAAAAGGGGTCTTTGAATTGAATTTCATTGACACACACAATCAGTTAGCTGATATCTTCACAAAACCCTTAAACCGGGAACAATTCAGCAAGATTAAAAGAGAACTTGGCATGTGCAAGGGTGAGAGCATACATACCTAGGTTTACGCTTAGGTCAAAAGTTGCACATATAGAAACTCATTTGCATAACGGGTAGATTATCATGCATATTCGATGTATTTACTTTTCAATACCTTGTGTATATATACACCCCTGCATGCATGCTTGAATGTATTTATATATACAGCCCTCCTTGAAACTTTTCTAAGGATGAACTTTCCTTGATTAAATAAGTATGGACCCAGAAACCTCGGGATCTAAGGCAGTGTCTGAGGGGGAGCTAGAGAATCTTCTCTATACTCCATCTCCTTTTGTCTTAAGTCACTCTTTCTCATTACCCCAAGGTGTTGATTCCATCAAGAAGGAAGGTTGATGAAGTTTTATTTTAATTAAAAAAGAAAGAGGAGTGAAGGTGATATATATATAAAAAAGGGTGAAGGTGATAAAAAAATGGGATTTTAGGGCTAGGTCGACCACCACCCCCATCCGGTTGACCATTTCCGACGAACCGGACCGGCTGAACCCCGACCGGACCCTCTTTTAAAGGGGTCTTCACACCTTTTTTTCTCATTCCATCGACTCCACTCTCTCTCCAACATTGTTTTCTAACCCTAGAACACCCAAACTCCACCTCTCAAGCCCCAAAACCTCCTCCTTCTTCCTCCCGCACAAGATTCGGTCTATTCGTCACGGTTTCGGGACGAAACCTCCGCGGCCGTTCGTACGATTGTGCAGCTCTTCCCTAGGTTCCAGATTGTGGAGAAGATCTTTTCAAGCCCTTGGAGTGTCTTTTGGTCCATCTTCATCCCCTGAGTTGAGATCGATCCTCACAAGGGTTTCCACTGCTGGTTTTCTAGTCTAGGATGCCGCATAGAAGGAGTTCTCGGTGTTCTACCCAAGGGGAACCTAGAGCTCGGAGACGTGAGGCTCCGGCTCCTCCACCACGGCAGGTTCCTGCGCCTCCTCATGCACCTCAGTTGCCTCCATGGCCCATTATCGACCCTCGTCTAGTTGACTTCAATAAGGTGAACGAAATTCTGCCCGATCTATGTGCAGTCTTTGAGATTCAACATGGTTGGAGTGATTTTGACACTAGACATACCCGATATTACCCCAACCTAGTGCATCAATTTTATGGAAATTTGGTTGAAAGGAATGAAGAGTTATATATGGCTGTTCAAGGTGTTGAAATACATATTACTCTGGACCTTTTCGAACATGCCTTAGGAGTTTCGGCCAGGGGTGCTAACATGGCTAGGTCATGGTGAAGTTGAGGACACTTTTATTGCTATGACGAATTGTGACTATGTGCGTGGTGTCAGTGATTTGATTACCTTAAACGCCAATTATTTTCCACCACTGCAGTGAATTCTGCACCACATGTTTACTTCACTCATCTATCCAAAGCGTGGCAGTCGAAATGAAGTGACAGAGGTTCACAAATTCCTATTTTACCATGTGATGAATGGGATTTTAGTCAACATGGGTCGGCTCATGACAGATTTAATTAAGACATGCCGAACCCAACTGAGGAGATCTTTATCTTATGCTTCACAGTTGACAGGCGTGTTTATATATGCTGGGATAAATTTGGGTGATGAAATGTTTATTCGAGTCAGATAGGATGATATCTACAATAAACATAAAATCTTCACAGATTTTGGATATTACTGGGGTCCCGATGGTGAGCTACGCCGTAATGTGCCAATTTATGGGGAAGAATCAGAAAGTGAAGAAGAGCCAGAGCAGAAGCAGGGTCAAGGGGAAGGCCCCCCTCCAGTTCAGGCGGAGGACCAGCCTCCTCCACCCTCCCCTCCTCATTTAGATGCAGGGATGCCTCCTCCTTCACAGTACTTTCATGGGGAGTCATCCACTCAGGGAGCATGACAGCACACTTGGGTGGACTATGAGACTTTTGATAGGCATCTTACTAGGCTGGACACTCGGGTGGATACTTTTGGAGACCGACTCTCTACCTTTGGGGATCACATAGACACAATGGGTGATATGCTGGAATCCATGTCCGATCGCATAGATTCTTTCTCCACAGTTCTGGACACCTTGTCCACTCAGTTGACCACTCTCTCTACTCGCATGACCACACTGACCCAAAGCCATGAAGACTCTCGCGAGGCTTTTCACACCATGAATCGCATTCTTCTTGATATGCAACTCCGTGACCTGGATCGTGATAACACCATTGCTAATCTCCAGCACCACTTTCGGTTTCAAGACCACACTCTTGAGGATATCCGACGTCGCCTTGGCTATCTCCCGCCTCCTGGAGATCAGCCTCCTGCAGATGGCCACTGAGGATTTTCTTTTGCTTCCTACCTTTCGTTTGTGTCCTTGGGTCTTGTGTTTTCTTGGGTCTACTTTTCGTTTATCATATCCCCTCCTTTGATGATGCCAAAGGGGGAGAAGTAGTTATGCATGTCTTATATAGTTTATGCATGCATGTCATTCTGTTTTGTATAAATGTTCATTTGTGATGTTCATTATGCATTTTGTTTGAGTCAGTTCTGCATTTGCCTTGTCATGAATGTCTAGTAGAAGTCGTGCATTCTCTCAAGCATCAATGTACCTTGTACTGCTGAACTAATGGAATGAAATGATGAAAGAATGCACTTGGTATTTGACATGACATGATTGGTTCTTGTCTCTCATTTCCTCTCTACTTGGCAAATAAGATGCTTGAATGGTTTGCATGGCCTTGGCTTAATGAATTTATCACCTTGTGGTTTGTTGGTTTTGACAATCATCAAATAGATTCTATGTATATCAAATAGTGTCGGATGAAAGACAAGCTAGCCCGTCTGAAATCCTTCACTATGCGTGAGTGTAAACTCCGCATCGTACAAGAATCATGTGGATCCATGCACGGATTAAATGCAATATTTTGCAAGTTGCCCATTCGCCTAAAAAGCATGACAATGCACTTATAAGTCTAGAGTTTTGTATTCATCAAAAAGGGGGAGATTGTTGAGTCTCTCTAGGTGATTTTGATGATAATAAAACTCCGATATGGCAAACAGTTTAAGTACATCCATTCTTACAGATGTAATTGCTCATATAGGCTCTCAAAGTTATTTTTATATCACAAGAATATGCTTAAAAGGATCGTGTTTCAAAAAGCCCAGAATAAGTCAAAACCAACCCAAATTGAATGCAACAAAATGTGGTCTCACAGTATATTGTATAAGGATATGATTTATGGGATAACAATGTTATTTTTGTAGGTTTTTCATAGTTCTGTCGACCTGGCCAACAGGAGCGGTCGACCTAATCTCCCAGGGCTCAAAACTCTGTAAATTTACAGAGTTCGGTCGACTGCCCCCCTTGGACCGGTCGACCGATTCTCCCAGCGCTCAAAGCTTTAGAACCTATAAAAATTAGGTCGACCACCCAGCCTTATCCGGTCGACCGAACCCTTCGAAGCCTCCATTTTTGACTTTATTTTCTTCAGGAGAGAAAAGCATCTATCAAGGATTTTTTAATCCCAAAAGTCTCCAGACATCCCTGGAATTGTGGATCTGTGTCTTGGCTTGTCCTTGACCATTCAAGGCTTATAAAAACATCTCTTAAGGCAAAGAAACCCTAATCACTCAAGGAAGATCAAGGAGGCTATCAAGGGGAGAAAGAAGGCTGCTACTGTAGCTCCGTGAACAGTGCTTCGTCCAGGAAATCTTCATGCAACTCAAAGCTTTTGAGGATCAATCTGAAGCCAATCAACCCCCGATCAAGTGGAGTTCAAGTTTCATCCAAATCTGCATCATCTACTCAGGGGGTGCTTAAATCAGAGTTTTTTCTTTTGTGTTTCTTCTTCCATATTCCCTGAGCTTCAAGTATGTGCTATTTGTAATCCTTAAACATTCATGTGTGTGTGGATCTTCTTAGATCCCTGTGTGTGTGCTTGATTTCTATCAGATTTGTGTATGTTCCAGTGTGATTGCACCTTCGTGGGAGTTCCCTTCTTCCTACGAGTGTCTGTGTGTTTAGATCTTGTAATCCTTTACAAGATAGTGTGTGAATCCTCACAGTTTGTGAGGGGTGGACGTAGGTTGCCGTCGCTGCATCTGAACCACCTAAAAATCTCTGTCTCTTGTGTGGTTTGATCCTTCTCTTCCACCCCCATTTTGTGCTAGCATTATCGTATATTATCTCTACTGCTTTCCTTGTTCAGATCTAGTTTAATTAATCCTTTCATATTAGATCTTTGGTATATCAAAAGTTGGGTTCATATTGACAAGGCTAGTCTTGTCAAGACGATAACACCTTGCGTGAATAGAATCTTCGGATTCACAACTCCACCTAG
Organism: Amorphophallus konjac; assembly: GCA_022559845.1. Classification (NCBI taxonomy): domain Eukaryota; kingdom Viridiplantae; phylum Streptophyta; class Magnoliopsida; order Alismatales; family Araceae; genus Amorphophallus; species Amorphophallus konjac. The sequence continues at coordinate 161,790,071 of CM040121.1, forward strand.
TACCAAAGAACTATTGTGACAATTAATTTTGATAGATCTATTCTGTTTTGCATTAGATCTGAACCTCTTAGTTGCTATTTCAGCACACTTGTTTTTAAATCGACTAAAGTTTTCAAAAAACTTATAATCACCCAATTCACCCCCCGCTTGGGTGTCATTGATTGCGGGACTTCAGCCTCCATCCCCGATCAAGGAAACACCACATCCCGAGTAGGTGGATGCCATCTATATACCCCCTCATCCCGCTCCACATATGTCTACACCTAGTCCTTCCACTAGCCATGCACCCCTGCTTATGCAATCTCCACTTCCATCTCCACAACCCTCTTTTCCACAACATACCCCTTGGCATCCGCCTTGCCCGAAGTAGGCTCCTCGTTCTCTGTTGTCGAAGTGTTTTACAGATATTTTCAGGGCTTTGATGGCCACTCACTCGTTGCAACTTCCTCCAGTTGTGCCTTGCCGACTCGCGGCTGGGGATTTACTCTACTTTTGTGAATATCATCGTCAGCAGGGGCACTTGGTCAAGGATTGCCCCGAGTTCCAGGAGTTTGTTTATGATCTGGAAGGTAAGAAAAGGATTGATTGACCTGTAATTCGCAAGGTGGTTCTACATCTCCGCAGCAAGCAGCAACAACAAGCAGCGCCGCCCAGGCAGTCGTCTCCGTCATTGCAAGACCCGGGGCACCCCTGTGATTCCTTATCTAGTGTTGCACCCGCTCCATTACCTTCATCTCCATCTCCATCTCCACCTATCTCTTCCCCATCACCACCTCCTATCTCGTCTCCATCCCCTTCACCTACCCAAGCCCTTGCTCAGGCTAGTGCCTCCCCTTCTTCCGCCACTACCACCGCTTCTACTACCAACGCCGCCTGATGCGTTGTGGCGATACATCGATGATGGGCGCCACAGCCTTCCCCTTTGCCTTCAGCACCGCCTCCATCTCCACCAACAGTGCCTTCATCACCATCTCCACCCTCTTTTCCATCTTCCTCGCTGTCGAAGCCTAAGCAAGCCACGCCTTCACCTTTGCCTTCGCCGCCTACACCCAAGCCTATCATTGCCGTATTGCCTTCGCCGCCACTTGATATCACCATTCCCGTTGAAGCCTCCACGCCTTCCGAGCCTTCACCTATGCCTTCCGAGCCCATTCCCTCCACTTCTCCATTCCCCTCACCCCACGGAGCAGCTGTGCATTACCTCTGGTGCCCCTTGGGTCTGGTCCCCGGGGAGATGATGAGCCAAGTCAAGATGATTCAGTGCCAGTTCTGCATTTCAAGCTTCAAGATTTTATTTGCCACATGCCGATCCGCATCCTGGTCCCTAGCTATTTTGGGGATGATGTGCCTATACTCCTGATGGCGGTTGCTAAGAAGAGTTCCCTTGCACTTCTGCCAGTTTCTTCAAGAGCGAGACCGGTGGCAATCTCATTGCTCGCCGGGAAGTTCACCATTGATGTTGTTATTACTTCTCGCTCTATTGCTGTTTAGTTCACTGGTCAGGAGGGGTTCTCCACCCGGATCATGCTAACCCATACGGCTGCCAAGAGTTTGTGGAATTCTATATTCAAGGGGCAATTGGTCGTATCTTCGGCACTCTCGAAGGACATTCTGCACATCTTATGCAAGTCAGTCACATCAACGCTACACATTACTCTCCCTCAGTTTTATCATGTTCCCTTATCAAGAGAGTTGTGCATCAAGACTGAGTGCCGAGTGGAGTTGCCGAACCTCATGCTTCTAGTGCCAATTAACAAGACTCCATGGTTTCATGTTGTTTATCATTCTGAGGAGTTACCTGTTCAAGCATGTCCGCATGTTGTTAGCATTGGGTGTCTAGGGGCAACCGCCTTGACAAGGCTGCATGTTCATAGCCGGGCCAGGCCATCTGCCAGGTGGACTCGTTATTTGAGGAGATATCTCAAACCAAGAAGCCAGAAGGTTTGAGCCCACGCCAGGCGGGTCCATGTTCAAGGAATGTCTGCTAAGAGGAGGCGGCACAAGTTTAAGGGCCGCATGTTGTGCACTCGTGGGGCCACTACTCCTTTTTCTCCTTCCTTTCCATCATCCTTTCTTCTGCTTAGTTCCCACCCTTGGGTGGTGTACTTTCCTCCTCCTAATCTTATTTCCATGATTTTCTCCTCTCCTCTCGGGTCCACAAACCCCCATTCTTCTTCGTCTCATCCAGATTCTCTGGATTCTTCTCACTCTCACGATTCTAGGCCTCGGCCTATGTCCTTCTTTCACTGCGATTCTGGGACCTCTTTTTATTCTTCCTTTCATCCGGAACATCAGGATCGTTCCTTCCATCCCGATTTTGGGATATCTTATGATTCTCTTTCCCCGGGATTTTCGGGCGTTGTCTTTGCTTCTTCTCCGACCTTGTCAGATGACCACTATTCTCCTTCTCCGACCACATCGGATGATTACTCTTCTTCCTCCTTATCTTCACAGCAATCTCATCATTATTTTTTTATTCTTTCTGTCTCACCCTTTTGGGGGCGTTGCCCTTTTTCATATTATTTTTGAGGCTTTAGCCCGCCTTGATCTCAGTTGATCTCGGTTTATTCTGTATCTAGTTCCTAGTTATCAGGGTCTTTGTGCCTTAACGAGGGAGTTCTAGCCCTCATCTCTCTTCCTTTTATCCCTCTTCGTCCAGTGTGGTGTCCGTTGCTCCTCCGTGTAGAGGAATCGTCAACTCCTATGCTATCCTCTCCATTCTTGGTCTTGTCAAGCAAGGAATACAAAGCTCATGCTGCTCGAAGCTCGATGATAAAGCTCTCGCTTCAGGATGCTGGTTTTCGCTCAATGGATTTGCAAGGTATCTTTATTTTGTGCTAGAACATGCTATTATTGCTATCATTTCTATTTCTCTTGCGCATGAGTATATTACTGGTTCCTTCACACGAATGAGTGGTCTTAGTTAGGTTAAATTTAGTTAGAATGAGTTCGCTTCTGCAACATCTTAGGCTGGTGATAGCTCTGCGTTGGGAATCTAGTTTCTTTCCCCGATCGTTGAGGGTGACCTTTTGTATGGGTTTTCATACACTTCATGGTAAGCCATATCTGATTTTTCTTTGAGCAACACCGTTGCTACTTTGGCCATACTTTGGGTATGCACAAAGGTCTTTTCTTTTCTCTGCTCGGTCGAGTGTAGGGGCAAGAGATGGATGGATGAGATGACCAACCTAGGCGCTCCCTAATACAGGAGAGGTCTCAAATAGGGGTAGTCTTGACCCTCAAAAGTGAGCATTCATGCTATATCTGGCCAAAAAGGGCTATAAATGAGAAAATAAATCAAATGCAAAATTATGAATCAAAGACATGGCAAGAGTGGCAGTACAGTTTCCCGCGGGACGTCATGAGCCCGGTCGCATGCGTGCCTGATAAAATATGGGTCTCAAAATTAAAGACACAAAGCCCCGGCGCAACATACTATCTCTTGAGGGGTGGTGCCCGAAGAAGAATTCAAATACTAATATCTCTCATCCTACATAAAGCTTGTCTCTAATTTTTCTTATGCTTCTCCCTCTTAGGCTGGGTTGTATCTCGGGTATGGCCTTAGTAGGGGCATCGTTCTTTAAAGGCGGTTGGTTGTAGTAAGCCACCCTCATATGCACGTCCTGTCCAAGAGAAATGTTTAATGAAAGGGGGAGGAACGACGATCCCTAGCGAGTAGTTCGAGCCCGTCTTGGATGCTGTAGATTGCTTTATTGTCAAAATTCAAAAAAAAATCAAACATGTCAAAAATAATCATCGGATATTGTCAGAAATTCTAAAAAAAATCAGATATCTAGAAATCTAAAAAATCAGATATTGTCAAAATCTAAAAAAATAAAATATTGCTAAAAAACAAAAAGCCAAAAAATAGATATTTTAAAATTCCAAAAAAAATTAGATATGTAAAAATCTAAAAAAATCAAATATGTCAAAAATTCCAAAAAAAAAACAAATATGTCAAAATCCAAAAAAAATCAAATATTGTTGAAAATGTAAAAAAATTAAAAAATTACAAAAATCCATAAATTTGTGTCTTTTATTTTTATTTTTTAGGACAGATATGATCTGTTTGCTAAGTGTGCAGGTTGTAGGTGTTCGAGTTTCCTTGCTCCATATTTCTCATTCTGCCTCTTGTTCATATCTGCTTGTCTGTTCTCTCTTCTTCAATCTATTCTCTCGATCTGTTCTGAAGCTCATGCCCTTCTCAACTTTTGCCTTATCTCATCATATCTCCATGAGAGGGCTTTGCCTCACGATTACGAACATGTCGGTTCTGCTTCTTCTGATCTTAGGTGTTGATTGAAAAGCATACTTGTTTGTGTCTTTCGTCCCGCCGTGTCCTTGTCACACGTGTCTATGTCCCTTCGTGTCGTCACGCATGTCTTTGTCCCTCCGTGTCTATCATGTTTTTTAGTCCCACTATGTTATTGTCCCACGTGTGTCTTATCCTACAATGCTAAGTGTTGTTGTCCCCCGTGGTGTTGTCGTCCTACGTGTCTTTGTCCCACCATGTCCTTGTCCCACCGCGTGTGCTGTCCCATCTTGTCGTGTTGTCTTGTCCCACAGTGTCTCACGCACGGGCATTGTTTATTCTTGTGATATTTCACCTATGTTGTTGTTGCATTTCGTTCATCTTCATGGTGTTGTGATTGTTTTTATTTATATTTGTTATGTTATGTTTCGTTCATCTTTGTTATGTTATCTTTCGTTCATCCTTGTTATGTTATGTTCCGTTCATTGTGTTATGTTACGTTCATCTTTGTGTTATATTCTTGTTATTTTTATTGAAAATTCCATAGAAATCTAAAATCAGAAAAATCCAAAAAAATGTCGTTTTGCTTTGCATGTAAGTCAGGTATGGCTCTTTATCCCTTCTTTTTGTTGCATTACTATATAGTAATCTACATTATTATAGCATCTCAAGGACCGGCTGGTTGCCCGTGTGTCCTAGGATCTAATGTTCCCCTTTAACAAAAATGATGATGATCTAAGAACATACTGTTAATCATTGGATAAGCCATTAGTTTGAGTCGGGTAGGAGACGATGGACTCTGTCTCGCACACCATGGTTGCAAGAAGACTCTTCACCCTGTCTTACTCGGTCTAGCAATAGTATCCTTGAGTACTTTTTATTTTATCTTTCTTTGCATTCGTTTTGATGATTGCTTTATTTTAGCCCAGCATGCATCATGTCATTCTTGAGCATTCACGTCTCGTGATTCTTTCAAAGCTTCTCCTCAGCAATGGTTAATTACATTCTTGCATAAGAGATCTTCATTCCACTCCGAATTTGAACGTCTTCTCTGATCTGTCCGCTCGGTCTGGTTGGACAGCGTGATTCCTGTCTGGATTTTATCTCAGTTTTATTTCTCTTTTACAACTTTTCAGCTGTGTTCTTTCCGATCCCCTCATTCATCGTGGATTGTGTCCCCTGATGAGGTTGGTCGTGTTTTCTTCTCTTTTCCCTTAGTTTAGATCTCCATGCATGTCTCATCTACGACATCCACTACTTGTGATTAGTTCGACATTTTTGGGAGAATTCCTGTAGCTTGTTGGTTGTGACGGGTGTCTTTTATCTTGATGCCCGCTTTTCAGTCCTCTCTGCTTCATCTCTGCTTCATTTTCATTTCACATCGCTGTCGCTTTCGCTCCATCTTCGTTCCATTTCTCCTCCGCGTCACTTTCGCTTGTTCCCTTGCAAAGCAGACATCAAGGAGGGGCATCTGTTGACACCCATTTTTAGCCTGCAAGTCGAGTTATTTCTCTTATTTACCTCCGTAATGCCCTAACTTAACCCTTGTTTTAGAGCATTCTTTGAGCTTATTTCGAGCTCATTTCTTGACCATTTTTCAAGTCCATTGAGCCTTGGAGGCCTTTGTCTTCCATTCCCTAACTTTTGGGACCGTTTCGGGCTAATTTAGATCATAAACAGGTGTCCGGACGAACACCGTGCAAAGCTGCCTAAAGACCCCTAGTCGCGGTCTCTTAGGAAACCGTGACCTGCCATTTTAAAAAAGAATTCATATCATCAACCTAGCGGTCTAGGGAAGACTACTACCTGATGGTAGCAGTCTTCACTAGACTGCTACCCTAATTTTGTGCCCGTTTTCACCCCGTTTCACCTCTGTCGCCTTGCGGTCACCCCCTAGACCGTTTGTGGTACCTATGTGGTCCTCCCATGACCGTTTGCTTCCCTTTGCGGCCGCGCGATAGACTGTTTGCCTAGTAGAGAGTCCAGAACCTCCTGAACTATGATTTCTTTACCCGGGGACTCTTTAGAGACCTTGTTTGACCCATTTTCTCCTAGAATATCCCTCCAAATCGATTCTAATCCACCTTGGAGATATATTCCCACTATTATCTGGAGATTTATCAAGCAATATCCACAAAATTGGGTGTTTATCTCAGATCTAAACCCTAGGGCTTTGCTACTCCTATAAATAGAACCCAGTTCGCAGGTCGCGAAGGGGGGCTCTTCTTCAACCTGAGGCAAAGCCATGCTGCACTGCCGACTCTCCTCTTCAACCTCAGGCTATTCAGGGAAGTATTGTCTATGTTTTTCATATCTCTGGGCTTCTTTTCATTGTTTCTCCTATTAGTTATTCCTCTCCCAATTTCCAAAATCATCATAGATTATTGTTGTTCTGCACTTTTTGCATTTTTTTTCCTATTGCATAGCATATTCCCGCAGTTGTGCTGCATGATTTTTCCATATCTTTGTTTCTATATCATCACAACACACACACCTATTATTTTCACCCTTCTACAGGGGTTAAAAATATCCCCCGGTGCGTTCTCCCTCAATTTCTACCCCTATTTTATCACTTCAGGATTTGATACTACACTTACATATTCTAATGGGTTTTGCTCTTGTGTTTGCTTTGTTTTGTAGGAGAAGCATGAATAGAACGTGAGGCCCTCTTCCTCTAGCCGACTTGATGGAGAGGAGGTTGATTCCACAAAGTCCCCGCACCCGTTTCTTAAGCGCGATCAAGTCTTCATCCTTTTCCAAGGTACACGGCACCGTTCCTCTCATCTCTTCATCCCTTTGGCATTGCTGCAACCTTGGTGGTGATCACGGTCAGTTCATCTCTTCCTTATTGCCCCTTTTCCTTGTTCATACTTTCATGCTTATTATGTTATTTGCATAGTTTGGGGGGCGGGGTAGAACAAAACATCTACAATAGGGTCCCTGATGACCTATGAGATGAATTTGAAGAACAAAGAAGCAGAGGTAAGTAAGAAGCCTCTAGCTCTCAAGGCTGAACCAAGTACCAAGGATACCTTCGATGAAGATCAACCATTGAGTAGCAACCCAGACGAGGACGAGGTTGCCATGCTAACTCAAAAATTCAGAAGGTTCTTAAGAAAGGAAGGTAAAGGCTTCACAAAGAGGAAGCCTCGGATAAAGAAGGGTTTCAGGTCAAAACCTGAAAATGTTAAGAGATCTGAAAAACCCGTTTGCTATTCTTGCAGGAAACCTGGACACATCAAGTCTGAATGTCCAGAAGGAGCTAAGAAGACAATGCCCAAGTGGAAGGACAACAAGAAACAGGCCATGATCTGCACGTGGAGTGATGAAGAGGAGAAAGAAGAAGAAATCAGCTCCACTGAAGAGGAAAAAGAAGATCTATGCTTGATGGCCAATGAAGATAAGCAAAGTGAGGTAAACTCTCCATTTGAGAATTTTTCAACTAATGATTGGGAAGAAGCTTACTTCGAACTTATGGATAAATATGAACTATATAAGAAAGAAAATAAAGCCTTAAAGAAGAAAAACAACACTTCGGTTCATGAACAAAGCCTAAATGACAAAATCGCTTCCCTAGAATCTGAAAATGAAGATCTTAGAAAAATGATTGAAAACTTAGAAGGGGGAAGAAAGAAATGAAGGATTTGGAAGATGAAAATGAAAGCCTAAGAGATGAAATTGATGAGTTGAAATTAAAAATACAAAGCTATGTCAAAGATAACAAACTATGCAATGAAAAATTTGATGCAATTAATCAAGTCAACTCTCAACTTCTTAAAGATAATGAAAAGCTTCAAAGAGATCTAGAAGATAAACAACAATCTTTGGAAAAAATTGTTGACAGAAGTGAAAATCTAAATGCTCTGCTAGGGACCAAAATGAATTACAACAGGGAAGGGCTATGATATGATCCTACTAAGAAAAAGGTAATTGGAATAAAAACTGTAACATTTGTCTCATCATCTGAAGCATCTACGTCTAGAACAAAGCCTAGCCAAAATCAAGAAAAAGTTAAAAACAAATGGAAAGAGAAAATGGAGAGCCAATGGAGAAAAACCCTGAAAAACCCAAAAAGGTTCATTACAAGTCCCAAACAGGCTGACACTAGCCTCAGTTCAGGTCTGCACACCCTAAGGATAGAAATGGTTACATCAATAGCACAGGTCGGCACTACCCTCAAGACAGGTCGACACCTTCATGGTCATCTCCCCGTCAGTTTGTTAGGTACACTCCTTCAGGTCGACGGGTAGGTCACAGGGAGTCGACATGTCCCGTAAACAAAGACCATTATAGATGGGTAGAACAAGACATAGGTCGACACGCTAGTTACAGCAGGTCGACACGTCAGCCATCCAGAGGCCGTTGTGAGTGGATAAAAAAGGGGAGAGGTTGACACTTCACTTCATATAGGTCGACACCATCATATACCTGGGGTAGTTATGATCCATACTTCTACAGGCCTAGCCAACCACAATACCCTAGGAACTATAACACCTTCTACCACTCTAAACCCAATCACTAGAATAAATAGACTAAGAATCAATCCTCCTTCAACACCCATCAAACCTCAAAAGCTCAAGAGGTTAAAAGACAAAAATGGAATGTAAAGAAAGAAAAGAAAAACCATAACACCTCACCAAGCAATGAAAGCCTGAATGCAAAGAAAATTTGGATTCCCAAATCCATGTTATCTTGTTTTACTGAAATGAAAAGGTTACTGGGACCCAATTGTCCTTGGGTTCCAAACATTGCCACATAATTTCTTGTGCAGGAGTGTCTTGAAGTCGTGCATAATCGATGGTACCTTGATAGTGGCTGCTCAAGACACAGGACTGGGGACAGAACCAAATTCTGTCTCTTGGTAGAGAAGGAAGGTGGACATGTTACTTTTGGAGGGAACAACAAAGGCAAGATCATTGGTACAGGTAAAGTTGGTAAGAATCTCTCCAACTCTATTGAAAATGTCTTGCTTGTTGAAGGTCTGGAATATAATCTGTTGAGCATAAGTCAGTTATGTGGTAAAGGTCACACTGTAGTGTTTGACTCTAATGAATGTACGATCTTGCACCATAATTTAAAAGAAACTAAATTTTCTAGCAAAAGAGTCAACAATGTGTACATGATTGACTTAGATGACCCTGCTCACATAAATCTTTGTCTTGCTGCACCTAAGTCAGATTTGGCATATTTGTGGCATCGTAGACTAGGTCATGTTATCTACAATGCACTTCATAAACTAGTGAAGCATTCTACTGTAAAAGTACTGCATGTACTCAAATTCAAACAAAATAATAAAATCTGTGATGCATGTGCACAAGGAAAAAAAACTAAAAAGTCATTTAAAAGCAGAACTGAAAGCTTAGCGTCCAAACCACTTGAACTAATCCATATGGACTTGTTTGGTCCAACCAAAACTTCTAGCTTAAGTGGTAAAAGATATGGCTATGTTCTAGTAGATGACTTTTCTAGGTTCACATGAATATTTTTCCTTGCACATAAGAATGATGCTTTTGATGAGTTTCAGGCACTCTACGTGAAGGTGAAGCAAGATGGTGTGAGTTCAGAATTTCCAATATTCTTTCAGATCATGGTGGTGAATTCGATAATGTTGACTTTGATAATTTGTGTAGAATTGAAGGCATAACTCATAGGTTTTCATCACCAAGAACCCCTAGCAAAATGGGGTAGTTGAGAGGAGGAACAGAACGCTTATAGAGATGGCACAAACAATGCTTGCTGAAAGGCAGCTCCTAAGGAGGTATTGGGCAGAGGCGGTTAACACTACATGTTACATCATAAACCGCTCCATGGTAAGGCCCTTCACTAAGAAAACTCCTTACGAGCTGCTAAAAAGTAAAAAGCCATCCCTCTCTCATATGAAAGTTTTTGGTTCAAAATGTTTCATTCATAATAATGACAAAAGAGAGGTATATAAGTTTGAGCCCAAAAGTGATGAAGAAATCTTTCTAGGATATTCAGATAGGTCTAGGGCTTATAGAGTCTATAATCTCAAGATCTATGTATGGAAGAGTCACCCCACATCTCTTTTGATGAAACTAATTATGAAAATTCTTGTAGGAAGAATGATGATGGGGAGTTTTTGAACGTGAAAGAAAAAGAAGATCTTCCAAAAGGGGAGACACAAATAAATGATGACAAAGGAGAGTCAAGCAAAGCAAGGGTCACTAATGCAGAAGGAGGTAACACTCTCACTAATATCAGAGTTCTTAAAGACCATCCACTAGAAAATATCTTGGGTAGTCTGCATGACCCACCTAGAACTAGGTCTCATTTCAGAATAATGGATGAACATGAACAACTTGCACTAGTCTCCCAAACTGAACCTAAGAACATTGAAGAAGCTTTAAAAGATGAAAATTCGATAAACTCCATGCATGATGAAGGAAACCAGTTTGAAAGAAATAGTGTGTGGCATCTTGTTCCTAGGCCCCAAGAAAAATCAGTCATAGGTACTAAATGGGTCTTTAGGAACAAATTCAATGAAGATGGTAGGATAATATAAAATAAAGCTAGATTAGTGGCTCAGGGTTATAATCAAGAGTTTGGCATAGATTTTGAAGAGACTTTTGCCCCTGCAGCCAGATTAGAGGTAATTAGAATCCTGCTTACATTTGCATGTTCATATAAAATCAAGTTTCAACAAATGGATGTAAAAAGTGCCTTTTTGAATGGGTTAATAAAAGAAGAGGTATATGTTGAACAACCCCCTGGTTTTGAATGTTCTCATCATAAAGATCTTGTTTATAAGTTGGACAGTGCTCTTTATAGACTGAAGCAGGCACCTAGAGGTTGGTATGATAGGTTAAGCTCATTCCTCACTGAACAAGGTTACATAAGAGATAATGTAGACCAGACACTATTCACCAAGAGACAAGGTAAGGATATCTTGTTAGTTCAAATTTACATAGATGATATAGTGTTTGGGTCCACTAAATCGCAAATATGTGAGGATTTTGCTAAACTCATGACTAATGAATTTGAGATGAGCCTTATGGGTGAGCTTCAATTTTTCCTTAGCTTGTAGATATATCAAAGCAGTGAAGGATGCTTCATTAGCCAAGCCAAGTATGTAAAGGAGCTGCTGAAGAAGTTTGACATGACCAACTTCAAATCAATTGGAACTCCTATGGGGACTGCCACATCACTGGATGTAGATGAAGAAGGTATACTTGTGGATGCAAAGAAATTTAGAGGTATGATAGGATCTTTACTCTATTTAACTGCATCTAGACCAGACATCCAGTTTAGTGTTTACCTTTGTGCTAGATTTCAGTCTAGTTCTAGAGAATCTCTGTCACGCCCCGACGCGGAATATTGGAACGCAGCAGTAGAAAATAGTTAAAATATGTTGATTTCCAGACATGCTGTGTCTTGGGTTAGCGAATCCATACACTTAGCTCAATACGATAGTCAGAATTTTCATCATAACCATAAATGCCAACTAATTATACATAATGAGTTTCACGATCATCCTCAATTAACATACCAAGAAAATCTCATTATCCACCATCTTAATGCAGTTAAATAACCACTAACTTAAACAAAATTATGACTCTAGAACATAACTACATTACTCAGACTCAAACTATCTAAATTGACTCCACGAGGCCTTCTAGCTGGTTCGCTCCAAGGTCTTCACTCCTGCCCATCCCCATCAGTTTGAGAGTCCTCACCTGAGCTACCTGAAAGGGTGTAAAGCAACTAGGTGAGCGAACGCTCAGTAGGTAATAGCAGGCAATGTTTAAGTAATTAACCAGTTACATTAATCTTATGCGCTAAAAGAAAAGGATAACGATAATGAACTGCTTAAAATAAAAGAACAAGAATATAGCATATCCAGGGACAGGCCGATTGAGCATGTAACGAGCAAGTCATGTAATTATTTCCATGGAGGAAATTAATACCTTGAATTCAAGAAAAAGAGTCAAGTAAATGAATTATCATAGACATCACGCTAGTCATGCACTCGGTGCAATGCCTCACCATGTCATTACAACTCCCCAGGGTACTAGTACTTTTCGGGCACTCTTCCCAGGACTAGACCGGGCCCTTTTGATGCGTTGGCATTGATTTGGTGGATCCAAGATCCCAAGTTATGTCTAGACATTCACAGGATTCAGCCAGAAAAGATATGAAAGTTCCAAGATATAATGAGAATAATCAAGGGTTATAAGTAGTACACGCCATGCTTGGCCCGACTACTGAGGCACACAAGAAACCATGTGAAATCACAAGCTGGAGGGTACACGGTCACATTTGGGCCGCTTATAACAAAACGGTCTAATACTGGACCGTGGAAGTGAACAGGGCCATAGGAAAGCCCAGTTCGGTGTCAAAGGATAAACGGTCCTCAATTGGGCCGTGCAACAATTGAACGGTTTAATATGGACCGCTAAAGGCCGCTCTGGGTTTGAAAGAACAAGGCCTAGAGTTATGAAACTAAACAGTCGTAAAATGGGCCGCTCAAAAGATAGAACGGTCCACTAAGGATCGTGAACAACTGAGCTCGACGCACCCAGAAAAAAGGTCTACACGATCATTCAAGGGCCGTTCATAGTTACAAACGATCAAGCGTGAACCGCTTAATGACAGAACGGTCCCAGAAGGGCCGCTAATAACAAGACAGCCCAATTCCGGGCTTGGCAAAATCACGCGGTTCGATAGAGTCCAAATGTCCAAGTTTTGGGGGTACAACCCGCCCGACGTCCTAGTGGGAATCCCAGGCTCGCAGGGGCTTACGGAGGTCTCATAATAGAGGTCCTAGTCCGACGGAAGGAGTATCTGGCGGAGAGTCCCAACCATTATAAGAAATTGAGGGCTAATACATCAACGGAAAATGAATATATGAGGGTCAGTCAACATCACCGGGATGAAGTGACTGTAAAACAATCGTAATAAGAATTTATTCCAATATATAACACAATTTAAAGTTTATGCATTCATTAATAAAAGCAAGGGAAAATGATGAATAAAGGAAGAACAAAATTTACACAGGTAAGAGTTAATATTAATCAGTCTTCATATTTACCAATTAATTGTGGGTTACTATCTTACTTGTAGGCCTAGATTAATAAGAACTAATCATGCTTCAAAACATGATCTACGAGATATTGCGTGAAATAAACGGTCTGTCCAGAACCGCGTCACGGACCACAGTGGTCTGTTGATGGGCCGCTTAGGTCAAAGGGCTCGTAAACCCTGCAAGCACTGAGCGGTCTATCGTGCAGCCGCTGGAGTATTTGAGCGGTTCGTTCATGGCCGCCACTGATAGTGGCGTCCTGGACACGGAGCCATAGAATGGTCAAGCATACGACCGCCGCTATAGACCTCGCGGTCTATCGTGGGGCCGTTTAATGTAAAGCGGTTCCTATTAGGACCGCGTACCAATCGTCTCCTCCGATCTCCGGTGAACACCGATAGATGATGGTTTCCATGAGAAATTCCAGCGGTATAGCATATAAAAAATGGGCAAAATAATACTGACAGAAAGAAGATGAAAAGTTACACGATATAGCATGATCAATTTAACAGTTAAGCCTGCAAATCCTGGCATTCCAACGATATGAAAGGGAGGTAATGAGATTGGTGCCCTAATTACACACCCCGTCTAAAATGGACAATACACGTGCTATACTTGATCAAAATTGGGGCTTTTGGTATCATTAGAAAGAGGGATCAGAGACGCATCTAACCATATATTATGCTTGAGGTTTGGTCTACTAGAACCTATCTTAAACAAGGGAAGAAGAGGGATGATGGTCGCCGGTCGGTCGCGCGAAGAACACCCGAGAACACGCCAAAATTCTCCCTCGATCGAGCTCCTCATCGGCCGCAGCTACCAAACGTCGATGCTAGGAGTCCTTACGGTTAGTTTTATAGGATGAATCGATTCCTGGAGGGATCTATTGAGAGGATAGAGTCCACGATGCCTGTCGATGCGAGATTCACGCCTTGACCCGATCACGCCGTCGCTCGCCTTCAAAATTCGAAGTCTAGGGTTTTGGGTTTCGACTGGGAACAGAGGGGAAACGATGTCCTCATCAAGGCCATTCGTTTGGGTCCAATATGAGCTCAAATGGTCGGGTATTGGGTTTGAATTCGATGATCCAAGGTCCGATAGGTTAAAATGTGGATTTCACCCTAATTCCTTTAATTTGGCTGGCTTAAAATTTTAATTAGGGTCAGACCCAGAAGAACAAAAGTCTAAACTATTCACCCTTTACGCGATTATAATTTTTCTGGATTTTAATAAATTGATTATAATGTAACCTATCGTAATTTCCATGAATTTCTTTATAATTTCCCTTTATTTTATTTAATAATATACCGAGGTGCTACACCCTCCCCCACTTTAATGAATTTGATCCTCCAAATTCACTGCTCTTGTCAAAATTGGGGAGTGAAACAACTGACCTCAGAACATCTCGGGGTATTGCTTCCGAACAGCATCTTCAGATTCCCAAGCAGCTTCTTCAGTTCCACGTCGGCTCCACTGAACCTTGACCATAGGTATGGAACGATTCCTGAGTTGCTGCTGCTTGTGGTCTAAAATCTTGATAGGTCTTTATTCATTAGTCAGATCTTCCTTTAACTCAAGATCCATATGCTGAATGATGTGAGTGCGGTAATAAACCTATTTCCGTAACATAGATACGTGGAAAACATTATGTACTCCAGACAACTGAGGTGGTAAAGCTAATCTGTAAGTAACTTCTCCCACTCTTTCCAGAATATCGAAAGGGCCAACATATCTCAGACTTAGCTTGCCACGATTGCCAAATCTTCGAATTCCTCTCATAGGCAAAACCTTCAGGAACACATGCTCGCCGACTTGAAATTCCAAAGCTCTCCTTCTACAATCTGCATAACTTTTCTGCCTTGATTTGGCTACTTGCAGATGATCTTGGATAATACGAATACTCTTGATTGATTCTAAAATGAGATCTGGTCCCAACCATTGTTTCTCGCCTACCTCATCCCAACACAGAGGTGATCGACAACTTCTTCCATAAAGAGCTTCAAATGGAGCCATCTGGATACTGGACTGGTAACTATTATTATAGGCGAACTCAATCAAAGCTAAGTGCTCCTGCCAACTGCCTCCAAAATCAATCACGCAAGCTCTTAACATGTCTTCCACAATCTGATTTGTTCTTTTTGTCTGTCCGTATGTTTGAGGATGAAAGGCGGTGCTGAAGTTCAGACGGGTTCCCAAGGATTCTTGTAATCCTCTCCAAAAGTGTGAAGTGAACCTTGGGTCTCTATCTGACACAATACTTATTGGTATCCCATGAAGTGTTACAATTTCCTTCATATATAAAGTAGCCAAAACGTCAATGGTCCATTTTGACTTAATGGACAAGAAATGAGCAGACTTAGTAAGTCTATCCACAATGACCCATATCGAATCAAATCCACTACGAGTGTTAGGTAGACCCATGATAAAATCCATTTCAATGCTTTCCCATTTCCATTGCGGTATATCAAGTGGCTTCAACTTCCCAGTAGGTCTAAACTGCTCAGCCTTAACTTGCTGACACACTAAGCATCTACTTACAAATTCTGCGACTTCCTTTTTCATGTTCGGCCACCAAAAGGATCTCTTTAAATCTCGGTACATCTTAGTACCTCCAGGATGAATAGTGTACCTGGACCTATGGGCTTCTTCCAAGATCTTGCCTTTTACTTCAGCTACATCAGGTACACAGGTCCTTCCTTGAAATAACAATCTTCTGTCATCAGCTAACATAAAATCAGGTCTATTACTTAGACTTTCCTTGATCTCTACCAACATCAGATCATTTTCTTGTAAGGACTTGATTTCCATCAATAACTCTGGATGAAGCTGTATCTGTGCAATCAAGACCCGATCCTCACTAACATTGAGATATAAACTAGCCAACTGTTCCAGCAGTCTCCATTCTTGCAACATGAGACTTGATAATTTTACTATCGCTTACGACTTAAAGCATCCCCCACTACATTGCCTTTTCCAGGATGGTATTCTATAGAAAAATCAAAGTCCTTTAAATACTCAAGCCATCTCCTCTACCTCATATTAAGCTCGAAAAATCAAAGTCCTTTAAATACTCAAGCCATCTCCTCTGCCTCATATTAAGCTCCTTCTGAGAAAATAGATACTTCAAGCTCTTGTGATCCGAAAACACCGTGAATGTTTCTCCATACAAGTAGTGCCTCCAAATCTTCAAGGCAAAAACTACAGTTGCTAGCTCCAAATCATGGACAAGATAATTTTCTTCATGCATCCTTAGCTGCCTACACTACAAGAAAAACCGCGAGTAGCGACCGACCTCCCGGTCGCTATTCGGTCGCAGATCGGTCGCAAAGAGATACTGCGACCAAACAGACACCTATTAGCGACCGAACATGTCGGTCGCTATATAATAGTCGCTAAATGGCGACCGATATAAATCGGTCGCAGAATAGGTCGCCGTTAGCGACCGATAATTATCGGTCGCAGAAGCAGTCGCGGATAGCGACCGATAATTATCGGTCGCAATATCAGTCGCGGATAGCGACCGATATCAATCGGTCGCATGACCCGTCGCTAATATATACAGTCGCTATGCGGTCGCTATTCGGTCGCTAATTTTGTAGTATTTTTTTAAAATAAATTTATATAAACGACTATAAATCACCTGATAAATAATAATTTAATAAAATAAATAATAGAGACAGTCGCTATTCGGTCGCTAATTTTAATACTTTAATAAAATAAATAATAAAGACAGTCGCTATTCGATCGCTATTCGGTCGCTAATTTTGCAGTATTTTTTTTTTATAAATTTATATAATCGACTATAAATCACCTGATAAATAACAATTTAATAAAATAAATAACCTGATAAATAACAATTTCATAAAAACATATAAATCAACTACACAAATCACAATCTCCACGAACTTCAAATTCATCACATACAAACACACAAATTAATCATACATCCATACTAAAATGACAACATGCAAATAACTAAAATGAAATCACAAATCCTCCGCATATGTGTCATCCTGGTCGTCGTCTCGTCCAACATCTCGCGACGGATGATCCTGTATATCATTTAAAAAAATTAAAATCAAATCCTTAATAAAGAAATCAATTTTTCTTGAAAATTAAAAGCAAGATGTTTTTCATTTAAGTGAAATTGACGAATGACAATTTTAAACGTTTTGCTCAAATCGGTAGTCCAATTTGGACTCCGTCAGTTTCTACAAGTCACTCTCACCTTCCCAGTCGTGTTGGAGTCATTGACAAATTAATTGGACATATATTTCTTTATTTTTGACCCTCTTACACTCGATTAACTTGGTTCTATTTAGGAAATGTAAATTTGAGCATCGAGCTCAAATTTGGAGTCCAATTTGAACTCCGTCAGTTTCTACAGGTTACTTTCACCCCCCATGTCGTGTTGGAACAATCGATGGATTGATTGGACCTCTCTTTTCAATTTTGGACCCTCAAACCCAAGTTCATAGAGTTAAGAAAATGATATTTTCCCCTCCTCAATCTAAATTCTTATATTTTGTAAGATGATATTTAGAGTTAACAAATAGAAAATCAATCAAATAAAATACTTACCGGAGGCTGCTGTGCACGAGGTGTAGGAGGTGCAGGAGGTGCTCTACATATTAACAAAAAATAAATTATATGTTACATAACAATAAGTGTGTTAAAATATAGCAGGAAAATGACTTAATATGATAAAATAAGATAAATACCAAGAACATAGTGAACAATAAATCCCGAACATCCATCGGAAAATCAGAAAAGCGACGGATGGGGCCTGGAAAATGTGCTTCAATTGACTTTGTAATAAATTGTGATGCTTGGGCTGGCTCTATTTTATTCCTGAAATTGAAAATATTAATACCACAATGATGAATAGATAATAAAAATAATGCATTACATACCCTTCATTTATCCACACTGCCCGCATCGTCTCATTATAACTGCCCTCCCCCTCGTGATGACTCGTCTCGTCATCAGCACGTACTATACGAAATGGACAAAAATAAATAAAACAAACTATCAAAAAAATATAGAAATGTAAATGAACATACCTGACTCAGCTGGAGGAGGTGTAGATCCACTCGCCATGTGTGATGGCGGTGCAGAGGCCATCAATCTACCTGTTGTCAGTGGTAACGGTGCAGAGGTCGTGGGTCCTGTAAGGATAAGAATCAGATAGCACAAAAACATAAAGAATTATTTTAAACAAATACTACAATGCATTATACATGAAAGTATACATACCTACTACCGGTGGTAGCGGTGCAGAGGTCGGTGGTAACGGTGCAGAGGTCGTGGGTCCTGTGAAAATAAGAATAAGATACCACAAAAAACATAAAGAATTATTTTAAATAAATACTACAATGCATTATACATGAAAGTATACATACCTACTACCGGTGTAGAAATGGAAGTAAATCTCCTCCCGCTACCCTCTCCCCTCCCACCTGAAGAAGTCCCACGCCGTCCTCGAACCATATCTTCAACTGGTAATAAAATACATGCATATTCATCAAATAGTGAAAGAAAGAAAGTTACAGAGTATTAAAATTTTAGGTAAAATTGTATACCATTAATCAAACATTCTCCATTTCATCTTCAGATGTTGGAGATATATCAAATTCAACATTCACATCTTCATTATCAGATTCATTTTGATCACTAATATATTCCTCCTCTTCGGAGTCCCCCAACTGTATTTCAGGTTGTTCTGGATCGACTTCTTCCACTTCATTCTCTTTAGATAAAGACAGTGCCTCCACAGATTCATCACTAGAAGCAGGCAACTCTACATCATCACCCAAGTCTGATTGAAAGAATTCGGCATTCACATCCAACTCTACTGTTTCAGTCAAATCCAACTCATAATCCAGGAAAAGCCTTGTCTTAACCTTGCAAACTGCCCACCAATCATTTCTTTCTTTATTTCTAGACGATGGATACTTTGTATAATAGACCTGCTGGGCTTGTGCGGCCAAAATGAATGGATCATAAGTATTCAATTTAGACTTATGTCTGATATCGACAATCCCATATGTTGTGTCATTTCGAACAGAATTGGGATCAAACCAATGACACTTGAACAGAAATATATGGTTGTCATCTCCGAGATATTGCAATTCTAAGATCTCCTCAATAATACCATAATAATCACGTTCGTTTTCATTATATGTACTTCCTTTCACACATACCCCGCTGTTCATTGTTGACTTATTATGCCCATATTGTCTAGTGTGAAATCTATACCCATTCACAATAAATGCTGGATATGTACGTGCAACTTTCGATGGGCCATAACTACTCTCTCGAATTCTTTGATCAGTAATAAAACCATTTTCAACCTACATATGGAGAGCACACTAGTCAGAATTTGTCATTGGCCTAACAAGGAGAAAGAGTAGTAATAATACTTACACGATATTTCAGCCAAGAAGCAAATGATTTTTCTCGTTCTTTTTCAACCTCCATGTCAGTGAGATATGGACATCTTTGGATTAATTCTGAGTCAAATTGTCTGTATTACGACCATTGGAGCATTATAGATGGAATGAAAAATAATAAGTTATAGACGCAATGTAATGTGAGCAGAGAACTTACGCAACATAAGGTTCAACCTCCATACAATTTAAAAGGATGTACATTTCTGTACAGTGCAATTCTCTATCATTTAGCATCCGACTCGAAGAACGTCCATACGCACGTCCATGATACTTAAATATAGACAGCCGCTCAGAGTGAACGGAGTCTCCCCCATCATCATTACGTGGTGGTCGAGTACGACGAGTTTGTACCTCAGGTTCAAAGTACATTGAACAGAAATTTGATATTTCTTCCATAATGTACGCCTCCGCAATGGAACCCTCTACTTTTGCCTTGTTGCGAACTTTCATTTTCAATTCATGCATGCACCTACCAGAATGTTCATAAGATAATGAAAAACACATCAGTATCTAATTGAATTATGAGGAGAAAATATATATATATTACCTCTCAAATGGATACATCCATCTAAATTGTACTGGCCCTCCTACTTTAGCCTCATATGATAAGTGTATAAGCAGGTGCTCCATTGAATCAAAGAATGAGGGTGGAAATATCTTTTCCAATCTACAAACTGTCGTGATCACATTCTGTTCAATAGTTTCCACATCTTCATACCTGAGCTCTGATGCACATAAAATTTTGAAAAACTGACTTAACTCAGTCACTGCTCCCCATATCGGCTTCGGCATCATATCACGAAATACAATAGGTAACAACCTCTGCATGAACACATGACAGTCATGACTTTTCATTCCATATATTTTCCCCTCATTTGTATTCACGCAACGAGCAATGTTAGACACATAACCATCTAGAAATCTCAATTGTTTTAGCCAAAAGCATACTTCTTTAATCTGTGCAGCTCCAAGGGCGTAAATTGCTTTCGGTTTAACTATTTTACCATTTCTATCAATAAGTTCCAGTTCTGGACCAGCAGCATCTATGACCATATCAACATATGAACTTCCACTTCCTCTATTGGCAGGCTCGTAGGACCACAATGTTTCACCATGACATATCCAGTTTGTATAATCTTTAACAAACCCCTTTCTGTATAAATGACGTTGTACATCCCATGTTGTCAGCCACTTCAAATTCTTACAGACTACACAAGGACATCGGATACGACCCTCACAATCTACAGCTTCAATAGGATTTCTCAAAGCAAACTGAATGAATCTCTCAACTCCATTTTTAAATTCCATAGACACCACCTGATCAACTACTCTACGGTACATCCATGAACGATCTTCAGACATTTTCCCTATGCGAATGAAATGTAAACACACAAAACTTTAACATGTTTAACAAAATAAAAAGTCCAACCCTTTCCTCACATCGTCCATCTCTGCCATTTTAAATAGGACGGAAATATCATTTAGATTTTCACTTTTTAACCCATCTGTGAAGGTTTGATCGCACGATTAATTACTATATGTGTTGTGTTATTTGCTAAAAATTTCGGCAGCATCTCCCCACACCTCTCCGATATACCACAAAATATTTATTGATTAAGAAATTTTCTTAAACACTTACTAATACGTGGTTAAGAAATTAATCAAAATCAATAAAGGTATATCAGAGAGGAGTGAGAAGACGCATCCAGCCAAAATTTTTAACAAACAACACAAACACATATAGTAATTAACCACCTAAGTGCGATCAAACATTCACAGACTGTCCAAACGGGACAATTCAAGACTTTGAGTTAGATATACACATTCTCATCATTCAAAATGAGAACGTGCACATCAATCCCAAAGTCTTGAACGGGTAGATTGATTGACACGGGTTTAACACGCTCTCCTAAGATGCGTGCAATGTTAGGTTGCACCCACGCATCTCAGCTCATATACAACACCCAACTAATTAAATATTGACAAGATAATAACACATTCTAAAAACATAGCAGTAACATGTTAAAATAAAATTCATGCTCTTATGAATGTGCTGGAAATGCTGCAAGTAACACCCAACTATCTCTAGCTTCATATATAATTACTATTTTAGAAATGCTACAAGTCTAAATAACAAAAAAGAAAAAATAAACAACGGAACAGTGGTCTTCAGACACAGTATTCTGATTAGACAGAGCATGGATATATTGCAAGATACGTGATCAAACCGCCCAGCATCTAAATAAGGTTAGGTGCATCATTCTGTTTTAGAAATCTGATTAGAAGCGCCACAGGATCACAAGAGCCTTCTTTAGGAATTCTCATCCTCATGATTATATGCCAACTGAATTACATTTCATAAAGAAAAAATAAAATCAGCAGCAAACTCTCTACATCATAAGGTTGTGATAGTCAGATATATATCTTGCATATCATTCCATTTGGACTACGGACAAGGGAAAAAGGAAAAAAGATTCTGACTGAGTGCATGCATACGAATCTATGATCCACTCCCACAAACACATGAAGAAATCATGCTGCCAGATGCTTTTGAACATAATTGAATCTTTAGATCCAGGCTAAGGATGAACAGGTCTGATTTTGGTGCAGATATGGGGTGCGGGTGCATCCAAATCCAAGTCAACAAGGAAACTACCATCTTAAACTGTCTTATAAGACCCTATAGTTCTATCGAAAAGCTACAGTATTATAGGTATCATATAAATATCAGATAATTGAATAATACTTAAATTACTATTTTATCCTTTAATATCATCCATTAATTTAATCTAATGATCAAGTATACATAAAATAAAATTTAAACATCATATTAATACCTATTATATTAGTTTATTTATTTTGGGTACACCACTGATTATCAGCTCCAAATACATATACATCCATTACCAGGATTCTTCTTTCCCTACAACAGCAGTTGCTTTCACCTTAGGACTTGGAAAAGAAAAATAAAGGCATCTAATCTCATGTGCATCCATTTGTTGGATAACGTGATGAATTCTAAAATTGAATACATCATCTGAAAAGCAAGGAAAAGGAAGTAACTTGTTCTATCGACCCACTCGGGGTCCTCAGAATGCATAATGCATTGCTCACCACTGTTAAGTATCAACATAATGTAGCCAATTAAGGCTCAGAAGAAGGCTCAAAAATGGTTAAAATTGGGAGCATGTACACAAATGGAAATTAAGGAACCCCAATGTGACTAGCTTGTCTAATTGTGAAAGCAAGTACATGATCAGCATCCCCTGAGCCCCAAACCACATGCACATGCATGAACAAGTCAAATTGTACATGTACATTATACATGTGGAAATGTAACCTACCCAGCCAAATGCAAAAGGAAGATTGTTCCCAGTTCCTAATGGTACTGTAGCAACAGGAGGTGGGTGGGCTAGTTTGAGATCAGAGACCACTCCAAGCATGAATTTTATTTTAACATCCAACACATTCATAAGAGCAGAAATCAAATATAGCAGGATATTAAAATTTAATACCGGAGCCGGAGGGGGGGCCCTGCGGAGGGGGAACCGGAGCCGGTGGGGGGACCGGAGCCGGAGGGGGGACCGGAGCCGGAGGGGGGCCCTGCGGAGGGGGGACCGGAGCCGGAGGGGGGCCCGGAGCTGGAGGGGGGGCCCTGCGAAGGGGGAACCAGAGCCGGAGGGGTGGCCCTGCGGAGGGGGGGGCGGAGCCGGAGGGGGGGGCCTGCGGAGGGGGGACCGGAGCCGGAGGGGGGACCGGATGGGGAGGGGAGAGCCGCGCCGGAGGGGGAAACCAGATGGGGAGGGGAGAGCAGCGCCGGAGGGGGAGGGGGGGCTCGGGCGGGAGGGGGCCGCAGGGGGAGGGGGGGCTCGGGCGGAGAGGGGCTCCGGCGGGAGAGGGGCCGCAAGGGGAGGGGGGGCTCGGGCGGAGGGGGGCTCCAGCGGGAGGGGGCCACAGGGGGAGGGGGGGCTCTGGCGGAGAGGGGCTCGGGCGGGAGGGGGCCGCAGGGGGAGGGGGGGCTCGGGCGGAGGGGGGCTCCGGCGGGGGTCCGCCTCACTTACCTCCGATGGCCGGTCCCCGCCGCCGCTCGCAGTCGTCCGTCCACTGCCGCTCGCCACGCCGGTCGTCCGTCCACCGCCGCTCGCCACGCCGCTCGCAGTCGTCCGTCCACCGCCGATGGGAGCTGGTCGCGGGGGGGAGATGGGGGGGCCGCAGAGGGAGGGGGGGCTCTGGCGGAGAGGGGCTCGGGCGGGAGGGGGCAGCAGGGGGAGGGGGGGCTAGGGCGGAGAGGGGCTCGGACGGGAGGGCGCCGCAGGGGGAGGGGGGGCTCGGGCGGAGAGGGGCTCGGGCGGGAGAGGGGCCGCAATGGGAGGGGGGGCTTGGGCGGAGGGGGGCTCCGGCGGGAGGGGGCCGCAGGGGGAGGGGGGGCTCGGGCGGAGAGGGGCTCGGGCGGGAGGGGGCAGCAGGGGGAGGGGGGGCTAGGGCGGAGAGGGGCTCGGACGGGAGGGGGCCGCAGGGGGAGGGGGGGCTAGGGCGGAGAGGGGCTCGGGCGGGAGGGGGCCGCAGGGGGAGGGGGGGGGCTCGGGCGGAGGGGGGATCGGGCGGGAGGGGAGGGGGCCGCAGGGGGAGGGGGGGCTCGGGCGGAGGGGGGCTCGGGCGGGAGGGGGCCGCTGGGGGGAGGGGGGGGACGCGGGGGGGAGGGGGGGGAGATGAGTGATCCGCGACCGCTTCGCGACCTAAATAAATTCGGTCGCAAGATCAGCGACCGATTAGAGACCGAAATAAATTCGGTCGCAAAATGGGTCTCAGACGTGCGACCGATTATATCGGTCGCTATATGGTCGCTATTTGGGACCGACTAGCGATCGATTTATTCGGTCTCTAATTCGGTCGCTATTGCCACTTTTTCTTGTAGTGCTAGAGGAATAAGCTATCCTTCCCATGCTGCATAAGCACACAATCTAGGCAAATACCTGAAGCATCTGTGTAAATGACAAAACCTCCTTCTCCAGAAGGTAAGGCCAAAACATGTGCAGTGGTTAAACATTCTTTCAGAGTCTGAAAACTCCATTCACAATCTTCGGACCAATTAAATTGGTTCTCCTTGCGGGTTAATTTGGTTAAAGGTACTGCCATTTTGGAGAAATCCTTGATAAACCTCCGATAGTAACCTGCCAAACCTAGAAAACTTCTTACTTCAGTTACACTTGCAGGTCTACCCTAGTTCTTTACTGCCTCTACTTTCGAAGGATCAACAGAAATACCTTCCTTAGTGATAATGTGTCCTAGAAAAGACACTTCCTGTAACCAGAATTCACATTTGCTAAACTTGGCGTACAATTGATGATCTCTTAATAATTACAATGCCATCCTTAAATGTTCAGCATGCTCCTCTTCACTTTTAGAGTATATCAAAATGTCATCAATAAACACTATGACCCATTGATCAAGGTAGGGTTGGAACACGCTATTCATCAACTACATAAAAGCTGCATGGACATTCGTTAGTCTAGAAGGCATCACTACAAATTTAAAATGCCCATACCTGCTACGGAAGACTATTTTAAAGATATCTTCATCCTTGATCCGCAGCTGATGGTACCCTGATCGAAGATCGATCTTAGAAAAGTATTGTGCTCCTGCTATCTGGTCAAACAATTCATCAATTCTCAGCAATGGGTACTTGTTCTTGATAGTAAGCTGGTTCAATTGCAGGTAGTCGATGCATAGCCTCATCGAACCATCCTTCTTCCGAACGAACAACACTGGGGCTCCCGACGGGGATGTACTTGGACGAATAAACCCCTTCTCGAGTAACTCCATTAATTGTTGCTTTAACTCCCTCAACTCCGCAGGAGACATACGATACGGAGTCTTAGAAACAGGGGACGTGCCAGGAATTAGATCAATGGAAAAGACTACCTCTCTCTCAGGTGGAAGTCCTAGCAAGTCCTCAGGAAAAGCTTGAACAACAGGAATGTCTTTAATCTCCATCTCCTTCTCAAGGGTTAAAGAAACCAAGGCTAGAAAAGCCTGACATCCTTTCTTTAATAGCTTCTTAGCTCGAAGAGTGGAAATAAGAGGCACGAATATAGAACGCCTAACCCCAGTAAAAGAAAGCTCGGGGTGTCCAGAAAAAGATACAGAGCTTGTGCTGCAATGGACATTGGCTTCATATCTAGCCAACCAATCTGCTCCTAGGATTACATCATAATCCTTCATTTCCATACAAACCAAGTTTGCTGGCATATTCTGCCCACTAACCATAACCTTACTAGAAGGGTAGTAATGTTTAATTGCTGATCTTGAACCAATGGGGGTTGAAATTTCTAGTGGAGAATTCATTAACACCGGTTTCACAGCTAAAGACTTAGCAAAATTTTGAGAAATAAAAGAGTGCGTTGCTCCCATGTCAAATAGAACAAAAGCTGGCTTTTCACAAATAATAAGTGTACCTTCCACAAGTCCACCCTCCTTGGTGGTTCCTATGTCATCTTCCTGTAGGGCTTGGAGCTTGCCCTGACGCTTCTGACCTCCTTGTGTTTTGGTCGGTGTAGCTTGGTCCGACAGGAGGGGACACTCTGGAATACGATGGTCCCGACTTCCGCAACATAAACAAGCACCTAACTTGCACCAACATTCCACCATCTTGTAACCTGGGCGATCACAATACTTGCAATGGGCCTTGGACTGTATAATCGGACCAGGCTTCTTCTCATCATTTTTCGGCATCTTACCTTTCCACGAGCTAGACCCGCCGTTGGGTATCTTCTTGTCATTACCGAGTTTAAAGTTCCCAGAACTAGTAGTCTGTTCTTTCTTGGGGTTTTTCCCTCGGATCTTCTCCGTCATCTCCAGGGTATCCTCCAGAACTTGAGCCTTTCTCACCATCTCGGCATAACTCTGGATCTCCATAGGTGCCAATTGGTTGATGTAATGTAGCTTCAACCCATTAAGAAATCGTTTGGCCTTCATCTTCTCGGTAGACACTAGATGAGTAGCATAACGAGACAACTTGGAAAATTGGGCTTCGTATTCGACAACAGATAGATTCCTTTGCTTCAAAGCAGTGAACTTCACCGCCTTCTTCTTTTGCACCCTATCAGAAAAGTAATTGTTGTTGAAGAGTTCCTCGAACTCCTTCCACGTCACTTGATGGTCTCCCAAGGTGGCTTTCGCGGCATCCCACCATGTTCTAGCATCACGCTCTAGTTGGAAAGTAGTCAGAAGGACGCGCTCATGGTCGCTACACTGCATAACTTCAAAGATTTTCTCCATTTCCTTCAGCCAGTGCTCGGCTTCATCTGGATCTGTTGAACCACTGAATCGTGGGGGATTCATTCCTCGGAAGTTCTGGTGAAGATCACCAGATCCCTGGTGAGCCGCTCCTCCCTGGACTACTTACTGTAGGGCCCAAGTTAACCCTTGCACCGTACAATGTATGTCTCTCCATTGCGCACGTTCAGCCGCCATTGCACAAACCCTACATGTGGAACAATTAATTTAGAACCACATAGCAGGAATCTTCTAGAGTAAATTTATTAACTTAACCCGAGTCTCTACCCAAATCTCACTGGGTTGGATTCTTAAACTTTTTGACTAGTCATGGTTCTAAGACACCATTAGGGAACCTAGGAACCTTAGAAAACCTAGGCTCTGATACCACCAAACTGTCACTCCCCGACGCGGAATATCAGAACACGGCAGCAGAAAATAGTTAAAATATGTTGATTTCCAGACATGCTGTGTCTTGGGTTAGCGAATCCATACACTCAGCTCAATACCATAGTCAGAATTAATTTCATCATAACCATTAAATGCCAACTAATTATACATAATGAGTTTCACGATCATCCTCAATTAACATACCAAGAAAATCACATTATCCACCAACTTAACGAAGTTACATAACCACTGACTTAAACAAAATTACGACTCTAGAACATAACTACATTACTCAGACTCAAACTATCTAAATTGACTCCACGAGGCCTTCTAGCTGGTTCGCTCCAGGGTCTTCACTCCTGCCCATCCCCATCAGTTTGAGAGTCCTCACCTGAGCTACCTGAAAGGGGGGAAAACAACTAGGTGAGCGAACGCTTAGTAGGTAATATCAGGCAATGTTTAAGTAATTAACCAGTTACATTAATCTTATGCGATAAAAGAAAAGGATAACGATAATGAACTGCTTAAAATAAAAGAACAAGAATATAGCATATCCAGGGACAGGCCGATTAAGCATGTAACGAGCAAGTCATGTAATTATTTCCATGGAGGAAATTAATACCTTGAATTCAAGAAAAAGAGTCAAGTAAATGAATTGTCGTAGACATCATGCTAGTCATGCACTCGGTGCAATGTCTCACCATGTCATTACAACTCCCCGGAGCACTAGTACTTTTCGGGCGCTCTTCCCAGGACCAGACCGGGCCGTTTTGATGCGTTGGCATTGATTTGGTGGATCCAAGATCCCAAGTTATGTCTAGACATTCACAGGATTCGGCCAGAAAAGATATGAAAGTTCCAAGATATAATGAGAATAATCAAGGGTTATAAGTAGTACAAGCCATGCTTGGCCCGACTACCAAGGCACACAAGAAACCACACAAAATCACAAGCTGGAGGGTACAATGTCACATTTGGGCCGCTTATAACAAAATGGTCTAATACTGAACTGTGGAAGTGAACGGGGCCACAGGAAAGCCCAGTTCGGTGTCAAAGGATAAACGGTCCTCAATTTGGCCGTGCAACAATTGAACAGTTTAATATGGACCGCTAAAGGCCACTCTGGGTTTGAAAGAACAAGGCCCAGAGTTATGAAACTAAACGGTCATAAAATGGGCCGCTCAAAAGATAGAACGGTCCAAAGGGCCAAGAACAACTGAGCTCGACGCACCCAGAAAGAAGGTCTACACGGTCACTCAAGGGCCGTTCATAGTTACAAACGGTCAAGCATAAACCGCTTAATGACAGAACGGTCCCAGAAGGGCTGCTAATAACAAGACAACCCAATTCCGGGCTTGGCAAAATCACGCGGTTCGATAGAGTCCAAAGGTTAAAGTTTTGGGGGTACAACCAGCCTGACGTCCTAGTGGGAATCCCAGGATCGCGGGGGCTTACGGAGGTCTCATAATGGAGGTCTTAGTCCGACGGAAGGAGTATCCGGCGGAAAGTCCCAACCATTATAAGAAATTGAGGGCTAATATATCAACGGAAAACGAATATATGACGGTCAGTCAACATCACCGGGATGAAGTGACTGTAAAACAATCCTAATAAGAATTTATTCCAATATATAACACAATTTAAAGTTTATGCATTCATTAATAAAAGCAAAGGAAAAGGATGAACAAAGGTAGAATAAAATTTACACAAGTAAGAGTTAATATTAATCAATCTTCATATTTACTAATTAATTGTGGGTTACTATCTTACTTGCAGGCCTAGATTAATAAGAACTAATCATGCTTCAAAACATTATCTACGAGATATTACGTGAAATAAACGCTCTCTCCAGAACCGCGTAACGGACCACAGTGGTCTGTTGATGGGCTGCTTAGGTCAAAGGGCTCGAAAACCCTGCAAGCACTGAGTGGTCTATCGTGCAGCCGCTGGAGTATTTGAGCAGTTCGTTCATGGCCGCCACTGATAGTGGCGTCCTGGACACGGAGCCATAGAACGGTCAAGCATACGACCGCCGCTATAGACCTCGCGGTCTATCGTGGGGCAGTTTAATGTAAAGCGATTGCTGTTGGGACCGCGTACCAATCGTCTCCTCCGATCTCCAGTGAACACTGATAGATGATGGTTTCCATGAGAAATTCGAGCGATATAGCATATAAAAATTGTGCAAAATAATACTGGCAGAAAGAAGACGAAAGGTTACACGATATAGCATGATCAATTTAATAGTTAAGCCTGCTAATCCTAGCATTCCAACGATATGAAAGGGAGGTAATGAGATTGGTGCCCTAATTACACACCCCGTCTAAAATGGACAATACACGCGCTATACTTGATCAAAATTGGGGCTTTTGGTATCATTAGAAAGAGGGATCAGAGACGCATCTAACCATATATTATGCTTGAGTTTTGGTCTACTAGAACCTATCTTAAACAAGGGAAGAAGAGGGATGATGGTCACCGGCTGGTCGCACGAAGAACACCCAAGAACACTCCTAAATTCTCTCTCGATCGAGCTCCTCATCGGCCGCAGCTACCAAACGTCGATGCTAGGAGTCCTTAAGGTTAGTTTTATAGGATGAATCGATTCCTAGAGGGATCTATCGAGAGGATAGAGTCCACGATGCCGGTCGTGCAAGATTCACGCCTTGACCCGGTCACGCCGTCGCTCGCCTTCAAAATTCGAATTCTAGGGTTTTGGGTTTTAGCTGGGAACAGAGGGGAAACGATCTCCTCATCAAGGCCGTCCGTTTGGGTCTGATTTGAGCTCAAATGGTCAGGTATTGGGTTCGAATTCGACGATCCAAGGTCCGATAGGTTAAAACGTGGATTTCACCCTAATTCCCTTAATTCGACTGGCTTAAAAGTTTAATTAGGGTCAGACCCAGAAGAACAAAAGTCTAAACTATTCACCCTCTACACGATTATAATTTTTTTTGGATTTTAATAAATTGATTACAACTTAACCTATCGTAATTTCAATGAATTTCTTTTTAATTTCCCTTTATTTTTTTTAATAATATACCGAGGTGCTATAATCTCACTTGCCTACCGTCAAGCGTATCTTTAGATACCTTGCTAGCACTCAAGATTTGGGATTATGGTATCCTACATCTTGTGAACTTTCACTTATTTCATATTCAGATGTAGACTATGCAGGATGCAAGCTAGATCACACGAGCACTAGTGACTATTGCCAATTTTTGGGTGGGTGTTTGATTTCTTGGGCTTCCAAGAAATAGCAGTCGGTTGCCCTCTCTACTACAGAGGCAGAATATGTCGCTGCAGGGAGTTGTGGCACCCAAGCGCTATCGATCAAATACCAACTCCAAGACTATCTAATAGATCTTGGATGTGTCCTTATCTTGTGTGATAACACCAGTGCTATTAACCTTGCAAAAAATCCAGTCCTGCACTCTAGGACTAAGCATGTAGAAATTAGGCATCATTTTATTAGAGATGAAGTCCTCAAGAAACACTTTGAGCTCCATTTTATTGATTCATAAAATCAGGTTGCATATATTTTCACCAAGCCATTAAGCAATGACAAGTTCTCAACCTTAAAAAGAGAGCTAGGTCTATGTAGACCTCAATCAACTCAGGTTTGAGCTACTGTTAAGGTTTTACTGCTTAAAATTCTTGTCATTGATATGATGGTTGCAATAATGCCGGATTTGTTTTGATGTGGTCTGTTGAATGATTGAACTGTTCATCTAATGATGGTTACATTCCGGGGGAGATTGTGTGTGCATATGCTATCATGTTTTGCATGGCACATCATCTTTTGACTTAATGGTATATATAATGGTGAGTGTGGAAAGAAAGGTTATGCCTGTTTGGAAACTCTCCTCATGCGTGAGGACTGCTCTCCGCCAAGTACCATGAGTCAAAGTTGCATATTATGAATTGCATGTTAATCTTCATTGCATAGGCATATTTAAAGCTTTAGCATCAAATAAGCTCATCTCTCAGGCAGAAAGCAGGTGGAATCTATTTGAATGATAGAAATTAGAGTGTCTAAGAGTATCAGATTTCAGAAATTGGCAGATTGATTTGAGAAATGAAGCAGAAAAGGAAGGATCAAGGTCAGAGATATTAGCTAAGATAATCCAACTGAACAGGTCGACACATTCCGGTGAAGTGTCGGCACTGCCATTAAAATGTTCAAGGTTTGGTTTCTGTTTTCCATCAGGAGGTCGACACCTCCAGACGAAGTGTCGACACTGCCGTCCAGCTTCTTTGCCTTCTTGTGCATGGAGAGTCTTTCTATCCATCCTTCTTGGCTTACTTTGACTTATTGAATGAAGAGTATTCTTCATATTCTCTATCAAATCTCTCACTTTGAAACCATTGTTTAGTCACCGGCCATTAATTCAGGGGGAGTTGAGAAGGATTCCATCCTTTAATACATCCTTGGTTAAGTCATTTCTGTTCTACCCCTGTTAAGAAAATGGTTTAATGTTTATAACCCTCAATTCTATTGCTAATCGTTTTAAGATGCACCCATCTTGCACTTATAATAGGGTTAAAATATCGATCAGAGTTTTTGTTTATAACCATGTCCTGAGCTTCTGAAAGTTGATTGTAAAAGGGCTTCTTTGGTTAAAGAATCTTTAGCTTGTATTGACCTTAAATAAATCACCTAAATTGAAGCCAACTAAAGAATGCACCTCAACAAATTATATATAATAATTTCATAGCAATGGCATCATCTTTGGAGAAACTGGATCATGCATCAATGAAATGCAGCAAATCCAATCATGATGAAGAATGCTAACTCTATTCAAAAAGAAACAGAACGATGAGCTACGCTAAGTAACCAGGGACTCTGGGGTCCAATCAACGTGTTTCCTTGTGTCAAAACGTAATGCTACATCAGACTGTTCATTTAATAAAAAAAAATCGGAGGCTGACTGTTTCCTTTACTTCAAACGGGTTATTTTGTTTATCTTCAATACTTGCTTCATTTTCTCATAATCTTGCCTAATGAATTTGATGAGTAAGATTAATAGGCTTGGTTAAATCAAATGGCTTTAATTAAATATTTCAATCCTATTTTTTTGCATAAATGATTCTTCGTAAACCTTTATTCTTCAAAATTGAGCTTATAGGCTTTAAACTGTTTAAAACTTAATAATAGGGGTATTTCAATCTTTTCTTAACTAAAGGGTGTATTCTCAAAAGAAAATCTCATTTTCTCACCTTTTTATTGACCGGTGAATAGCATTTTTTTTACTTTATTCTTTTCATCTTTTACTTCACATCGTCTTCTTCCGGAGCAACTATGGTCGCCCTCCACAAGTGCGTCTTCACACCCCCACCAGCTCCGAAGCTTGCTCAACTCTTCCACAACCATTAATCTCTTCCAACCCTAGCTCCCTTCTCCTTCTTCTCTCTCCGCTCCAGCCATGACTCCTCTTGTCACCCGCGACAAGGGCAAAGCTACGGCAGCAGAGAAGAGAGCTCCCATTCAAGCTAAAGATAGGATTGAGCCTCTTTCAAAAAATGCTCATGACCGGCCAGCCATATCGGGGTAGAGGAAAGAAGCATCGTTCAAGGCGTCTGTCGGTGACAAAGAGAAATCGCCAAAGCAACCTTCAAAGAAATAGAGACTGTCTGCCACAAAAAAAGGGGAAAGGAAAAGAAACACATGTTCCACCACAACCAGCCACTGCTCCAACTCTAAGGGAAGAAGAGAGTGATCCAACGCGAATTTTATTTCCTAGGTTTGTGGATTTTCATGACCACCAGATGCTTGAAACATTTCCTGAACTACTTCCTCTAATTGAATTCCAAGGATGGAAAAAGTTCATGTCCAGACACAGAGTCTATTACCCTTTTCTGGTTCAGCAATTGTATAAGAATCTATACTATGACCAGAATCAAAAGGCACTCTGGACTGAAGCGAAGGGAGTGAGAATAAAATTGCAAGCAAAGCTTCTTCACAAAGCCTTGTGTATACCCCTGGAGGGGTTATTAGAATCTTAATTTCAATTTGACTTATCTGCTACATACACCATATTGACTGGCAAGCCCAGCAATCCAGAGGATGACACTCAACTCCATGTCACCAATTTCAACACAAACCAGTTTCCTCCCTTGCAACGGCTACTACACCACATATTCACCACTATCATTACCCCTCAAGGGGGCGGCAGAAGTCGTATCATAGAAACACAGAGATTTATCATCTATTGCATGTTCAACAACTTGTAAATCTGCCTTCCAGAGATAATGTTGCAGATTATAGGGAGTTGCACTGGACAAAGGAGAAACTTGCCTTGTGCTGCTGATCTGACAACTATTTTTCAAAGAGTTGGTATCTCATTAGAGAATGAAAAACTGAAGGACATTCCTCATATTAACGTCTACTGCTTGAGATTTATTGAGAAATTTATGAAATTCAAGAAAAAAGGGGATAAGGTCGTAAGAGATCTGCATGGTCATCAACTTGAACAACCAGCTGCACCAGAGCAATAGGCAGCACCTGAGCAGCAAGACCAGCCAGCTCAAGATGAGCCTATAGAATAGCATGATGAACAGTTTCACATGGATGCTCAGTTTGAACAAGTTCAGCAGGAACAGCATGTGCCACAGGACACACTTTATGGACCAATGACAGTATTTGGGATACTTTCCCCTTAATCTCCTCCAGAACAACCAGGAATCTTTGCTGACGGAGATGTTCCTCCTGACTTCCATGCTGAAGCTTCAACCTTAAGAGGAACAAGGTATGAGGCACAAGAAGGACCCATAGGTATTCATCCCACATTGATCGGATTTTTAACAGCTTAGTTTGTAAATATGAATTCCTCGATCATGCAGTTGAATCTGAATGTTGAGAGACTTAATGTGAGAGTAGCTCATGTGGAACAGTCAATGAACAGCAGATGGGAACTCATCCTACATGACAAGCACAAAAGTGACCAAAAGTTGCATCAGTTTATGGAATCAATTATGCATGTTTGTGAAAGAGTAGGGACTATTATGAAAAGGTTAAGAGAGGTGAACACAGAAACACAAGAGAAGACATCCGAAATGCTTATACATGCATATGGTATCCGAGATGAACAGCAAGGGCTGTCTCTCAAATATGCTAAGCTTATTGATGTCTCTACAAACATTGGAGAAAGAGTGACTGCTGAATCAGGAAAGATGATTGTTGCATCAACAAAGGTTGAAGATAAAGTGAATGTTGTATATGACAAAATAGATCAGGTTGGTGATGAAATTATAGAGATGCTACGCCTACTCAAAGCTCAATTCCCACTAAACCTTGAAGACACAGGTGAGGCATGGTACCCTCGTCCCTCCGAAGCCACCTCATCCTATGTACCAGAACAAGCATCCCAGCAGAAGGCCCAAACAGAATACATCTGTGAGATGTTACACAATTGGCTGGATGCTATCAATGACAACATCAAGTCCCTCCATCATTTTGTGAAACAAAGAGACGAGCAACTAACTCAGAAGGTGGACTCCCTGACAGCTACAGTCCTTCTTTTACATCAACAAATTTCTGATGCACAGGCATTTCACTTTCCTACCAGTTCAAGTTCCATTCCTGCAAAGCCACAGCCTCCAACAGGATCACCCCTCCTTGCTGATGACAAAGGGGGAGAGAGCTGCTGAGATCATCTTTTGGCATTGGCATCTAGTTTCATCTAGTTTCATTTAGAGTTAAAGGTCATCTAGAGAGTTAGAATTAATGTGTATGAAATTTCTTTGTTATTGATCAATGGATCTGTATGGAACCTTTAGTTTCTTTCTGAATGGCAAAACCTCTATTGTTTGTTGCTCTTAAAATGAAATGCCATATGGATGTTCGTGCAATAATGACTCATGGTTGTCATCATCAAAAAGGGGGAGAATGTTGTGTCCCCTGGTTTTGATGATAACAAACCATGAATCATTATTGGATATTTTGGTTTGTCTAACAAATTTGTTGAAAATCCTTTTTGGACAAGTACAGGTGATGAATGTTCAAAGTGTCGACCTGCTAGCAGGACGTGTCAACACTACAAGAACAAATGCAGGATTTATGCGTTTCTATCTGGGTTCTATTCTGCTCAGTGTGTCGACACTTCATACAGAGTGTGTCGACACTTCAGTTCAGCACGATAGATGGCTTCTCTGTCTGGCGCTCATGCCTCGACACGTCCAGTGTGATGCCCCGACACGACGGTTCGAGCCGCACATGATTGTGGCACCTATGTCGACCTGTGGCCTTGGAAGTGTCGACCTATTGATGAAGAAAGCCACTTTTCCTCAAGCTAACAATAGGAAGTGCTGACACTTCAGCTGAATGTGTCGACAACATTAACTTCGCCCAGAATGGATCTAAGTTCGATAGCGTCTGCTTTCCATGATCTGCAACCGTTTGCTGAGGATCCATTCGTACTCAAATATGCTTCTGGAAGGTTACTTTTTCAGAGAAAATGTTTGGTAGACAAGCTATCTTCCAGAGGTGGGGCCCACTGTAGATTTGGTCCCCCTATCTGGCCACTTATGTTCCTCGCGCACATGGTAGAACGGAAAAAAAGGGATGGAAGCAATTAGAGTATGAAGAGAGCGATGTCCGTAGGGCTGGACGTGCAGAAGATAGCTTGGGGAAGAAGCAGTTTTGTAGCCTCCTCTCCGTAGGAAAAGTTGAAGAATAGTGAGAGAAGAGAGAGTAGCGTGGAAGAGCTCGTGAGGAGATTTGGTCATCCCTCTACTACCGGCATGAAAGCATCGTGCATCTCCTCTTCTTCACATTCTGGAGCCTGGACTGCAAGGAAGAGAGCGTCTTCAGTTGCCCGTGCAGCAGCTGGAAAGACTGTCCAATGTTTCGCTTGAGGTCACAGTGAAGAGCCCAAGAGAGTAGAAGCCACGTCCAAGATTCGTCCAGTTTCCAGACAGGATAATCTCTCCCATTGATATTCATCGTCATACCCTGTCAACTTGAGTTGTTTCTATTTTATTTTTCTTTCCAAAACTTATACCCACACAGTGATCCCTACCTGCGTGTAGGAAGACAAACTGAGAGAGCTCAGTTTTGTGGTATTTGGGTTGTGTACCCACAAGCAGTTGGACAGCGATTGGAGAGAGTTTCTCTCTCGGTGAGAAGCTGTGAATCAGGGGTAGTGCCTTGGCACTAGTGAAGCCTCACTCAGTTGAGTGAGGGGTGGACATAGGTCTCTAGATAGAGACCGAACCACCTTAAAATCTTGTGTCTCTGTGGTTTGTTTATTTTCACGCTTTGACGCTAGATGTTTGTGTAGGAGCGTTGATCCTTCCTCTTTCATGCATTTATCTCAATAGTTTGTGGTCATACTCGCCTTATTGCTACATAGCTTTTAACTTTAGATCATTCTCGCGAAGAAGGGGCTGATCTATTCACCCCTCCCCTCTAGATCCGCCTATCACTATCTATCATAGGGGCCCCACGGATCCCCACCACGAAACAACAGTGGTAAACCACTGTGCTACGACAACAACAACAACAACAGTAACATGAGTAACAACAACAAAAGCAACAGCCGTAACGACAACAGTCGAAGAAACCACGGCTCGTTACAAGCTACTCCTAACAGAAAGAAAAGTAAAGCCCGATCTCACAGTCAGGAATCGTCGAACCAACATGAAGGAACTCTGGCCACACTGCCAGGAAACACCATGACACCTCTGGCACATAGGCTCATCCTCACGAACAAAGCCCAACTCATGACCACATGATCTTAGAGTACTATCACACACAACCTCACGTCATGCACTCTACACTGACTAAGGGTAAAGCTTCGATAATTATACCGGAAGCCCTAAACCTTAATGTCGAAAGGACACACGAAACCGCTCAAGAAGCACATCAACACCGATGGGAGACTCAACCTCGAATCACGAGTCAAGAGAACCACACGTCAAGAGAAGCTCACGTCAAGAGAATCACAAGTCATGTGACAGGAGAACAAGGCCCACTAGAAGTAAGACCAGATGCGTCCACTGATGACTTAGTCCGCGTCTCAAGTGTCTCCCTACTTACCCCAGGTGGAAACTGAGACATCGTACAAGTAACACCAAACAAGGACTAGTCGGGGTCGTGCTCGTCAGCACTAGTCCACTGCCCCCAACCAAATGTGCACACACGGACCAACTACTCTAGGTCGGGTTCTCTAACCAGTTTTCCCCCCAGCCGAAAATAGGCTGCAAAGGCAAGGGGCCCTACGGTAACCAGCTTAGAAACCGTCTCTCCGAGAACTGCCTTGCCACCACTCCTTGGTGGGTCAACACTCGCGTGTCATATAGAAGGCTACAACTTGTGGGAGGTCACTTGACATAAACTCTCAAAAGAAAACACCGAAGTACTAGACATGCTACACTCATGCCCGCCACGAGTAACTCGAAAGACGATGTGACACAATGCCACTTGACTCAGAACAACTGGCTAGACCTGCAAATCCAACGGCCCTTCAGTCACACAACTCAGACCAAACCGTCATGCAGCACGGCTCCACGTCGCCACATTACTCTAGCCTTAGAATCAAAACCATAGTGAAAAGAATCATGGAAGTGGCACACAACTATCGGATCCATTCCTCAAACAAAGGAGATTATAAGTCCTCGGCCCCTTGGCCGCTCATTGGACTCACAATCATAGGCCACACTCATGGCCCATACGGAAACCATCTTCCGAAAAAGCCAACGGCGTGCAGGAATGACCTTCCGCACTCACAGCGACACACGGTGACTCGATTTAGCATTACAGGAAAGCCCGAATCACATAGGGCAACCCAGACCCTCAAAACCACATAGGCACACAAATCGAGGTAACACAACACCTCTAAATGCCCAAAAATATGATCTCGATCTCCATGGGGCATTTGAGACACTCACGGGGTCAAAATTCAACCATTGGGTCATAACTGGATTGACCGGAGACCAAAACAACAAATCAAACTAGGCTTGGTCGACTCACAACACAGTCGGGTCAACACAGAATACAGTCGGGTCGACTCACATGGTGGTGGTTAGGGGAAGACCGCGTTAACAATCTGCGGTTGACCGGTCAACCGTCTCCACAAGGTCACGGTCGACCTACAGACCGCCTTAAGAAGGCCGTGGTCGACGGCGGACCGCGACTCTCGCAATGAGTCGATAGACTTCTTTAAGCAAGTCAACTGACTTCTGATCATGGTGCCATGGCAGACCGTGTTCGCATGGTCGCGGTCGTCCTCCAGACCACGTCCAGCACGGGTCACCACAAGGTCGACGCACCCTGCTGCATCCTCATGGTCAATCTTTACCCATATCTCATCTTAACTCATCTATGGCGGCATATCATTGATGTTCATGATATTTTGCTCACATCCAGTCGAGTCACCGACAATATCAAATGTCTCATCTTACTTGCTATCGACAGTGCCAAGATGGATCACCAGTGTGAGAGGGTCAATCCCAGCCTGGTGATACTTCAACGATATGTAAAATAACCATTCCATCCAAAATGCATTTTGAGAATGAAGAACTGATTTTCATTGATGATGTCAAAGGAATTGTATCTCACTAAAATTGACATAGACCTATAGCCACACAATGAATACAAAGCTCTCTTTGGCAATCTATTAGGTTAGTGGATCATCTACCATACGACCAGTACTTATATGTCGGAGTACCACTAACCCTCTTACCAGTAGATCTCTTATATAGTGATAACTAATGTCAATGTGCTTCGTCCTGCCATGATATTTGGGGTCCTTGGCGAAGGCTAAAGTTGAAGTGTTGTCCAGATGCAGCAATAAATGCTCATCTTGGTGAGATGTTATCGCCAATCATTGTAGGAAGTTTCGTACCCACATAGCCTCTTGGCATGTGGTAGAAAAGGCCACATATTCAGCCTTCACAGTGGAGGTGATACAAGTCTACTCTTGCTACACCACAAGATATTTCCCCCACCCATCAAGAACATGAAACCTGAGGTGGACTTTCACTAATCTCTATCACTCGCCTAGTCCGCGTCGCTCTAGTCAATCAGTCTTATGTCGCCTCCCTTGTAACGTAAGACATGGATCCACATCCCATAGAGATATAGAAAGATTTTCTTCACTGCCCTCCAGTGCGCATGACCTGGAATGCTTTAGAATCACTTGACCAGATCCACTAGGAAATTGATGTTCGACTGAGTGCACAACAAGGAGTACATCAGACTCCTAATCACAACGGCGTATGGTACCTTACAAATCTTCAGTTTTAGGGTATTGACTAATAGTCAAATCACATCGTCTATCAAGTGGAGTGTCAATGGGCTTAGCATTGCACATCTTGAATTGCTCCAAAATTTTGTTAATGTAAGTGTCACGTCCCGAGCGCGGAAGATACCCCGGGTCGCGGCCAGCTTATATAGAACCAATCAATCAGAGCAATATATATATATATATTTGACAAAAGATAGAGTGCGCGAAAGACTAAATAATGACTAAGATTAAAGTTCTAAAACGATACCAATAGTCCAAGATAACAAATTCTTATAATTAACCAATTGATGATAATTCTCGTCCATGACATACATTATTCAAATCCAACTACTAGGCTACGAGCCTTAGTAAGTTTAATCAACTAGATTGACATAACTGACATAGCTGGAAACACAAAGGGTAAGGACTCTAGATAATCAGGACGCGGCTAGCTAACAGTGGACGATTGGCGTTCTAGCACTCTTCACTCGGCTTCATTCCCATCTGGATGGTGGTCGCTATCCATATTACCTGAAAAATGTTAGAATTGCAACTAGGTGAGGGAATCGCTCAGTAAGAATTACATCTCAAGTTCGAGCAAACTTTAAGTACATTACATGTTACGTGCAATGCAGGTATAAGAATGCATGATGATCAAGTAAGAAAATCAGGTATACATGTATATGTATGCGTGATGAACGAGTAAGAGGTCAAGAACTATATAGAGAGAGTATCGCATGATTTCAAGTATTTGACAAGCAGGATATCAAGAACTTTATAGATGTCGATAAAATTTTCCAGGCAACCAAGAATTCATGTTCAAGCAAGTAAGAATCATATTCAAGTAAGTAAAATTCATGTTCAAGCAAGTAATATCAAGTACGTGTTATTGGAATCAAGCAAGTACTTCAATGCAATGCTTAAACACCATGATCATTCAACTCCCATGGGCACAAGTACTTTCGGACACTCCTCCCAGGACCAGATCGGGCCCTATATGCACAACATTTCATGTATTTCTTTTGACATCCACTCTCATTTATAGCCAATATGGAATTTCAAGGGTTGACCATTGTAGGATGTACATAAGGTAGATTATCATGGAATGGAGTTTAAAGGCATATATCATGTAGGAAATGAACTAGGGTTATATCGGTATAAGTCACGAGACAAATCAGGAAATCAGAATGGAATCGGCGGCTCACAGGCTACCACAGTCACTGAATTGGCACCCAGAGGCTGGCCAATCTTTTAGGAATTGGCACCTGGGCTACAGGCATTATTTCAGAAATTGGCGCCTGGGGGACAGGGCTTCTTTCAATTAAATATATATAAAGGAAAATGGCACCCTTTCAGAGAGTCTTCATTTAAATGATCACCCTTTGGAGGATCACTATTCAAATCAATTGGCACCCCAGGCTTGGGCACCCTTTTCTTCTGGCTGTATTTACACCGGGCAGGTATATTTTAAGAGTCATAACACCATTCATAATATCATAGGTTCACGAAATCAGGAAACAAGGCCATGGGTAGACAGAGAAAATTATCGGGAGTTCAGAATCATGCTCATGCATAATTGTTGGGTTTTAGTCTCATAGATATGAATTTTTTAAACGTGGTTGTTGGGTCCCGTAGTGCAAGAATACGGATCTAGAGGGGGGGGTGAATAGATCCTTCTACTAAAAACTATGTCCAATTAAAAACACAAACTAGCACACAGCGGAATTAACAAGATTGATAAGATTGATGAATTTAATCTAAACAGATTTAAACTTAATTCACTCAATCTCACTGAGCTCACACGATTGCATAAACAGATAAGATAGTGAATCACACAATCACAAAGATCAAACCACAAGACACGAGAATTTTTAAGGTGGTTCGGGACCACGACGGGCTCCCTACGTCCACCACTCACCAAACCGGTGAGGCTTCACTACACGCTACAAAAAGTAGAAACACGGGGACGAACCCCAACACCACACACACTGCTTCCGCAGCAAACCACACACGAGGCCTTGCCTCAAATTGCTGCCACAGCAGCACGCACGCACACACACACACACACACACACACACACACACACACACACACACACACACACACACACACACACACACACATACACACACACACTCACACACACACACACACAGCTGGGGAACACACCCCGCACTAAATACCTCACACGGAGACACAACTCCGTCCACACACACGTTGGACAAAGCCTACACAACCACACGGGAGAAAACTCCCAACCAACACACGCGGATATACTCCGCACAAATCGACACACATATGACAACACACACACTCGGAGACCCCTTTCTCCGAACACCCACACAAGGTATTCTCTCAAATGTATATGAATCAAAGACAAATATATGTAATGACCTCCCAAAACAAATACTATAGATGAAAACTAGAAGTATGCATAAAGTGTAAGGTTCCCCCTTCTTCAGCAAAATCTATTTCTCCTTGGCTCTTTGACAGATGATTATAATCTAGATATCATCTTCTTCTTCTCCTCGAGCCGATCCTCTTTTCCTTCTTCCATTAGCTCCAGATCTTCACGGTGGTAGATCATATCCTCCTTGCAAGAGCTTCACTTCATTTTTCCCTTTTTCTTTACCTATACGAAAGAACACATGAGCATTAGGATTGTTGTATCATAAAAATCGCTGCTCATATATATATGCAAGAGAGAGTGAACAAAGAACATGTAAAACAAGTTCAAGGAGATGATGTTTATGGCAAATATCTAAAACAGAACTAAGAGCAACTGGAAAACTAAAAGCAAACGGATTTTTCAGTGGATAGAGCTCCCCCTTTGTATTTCATCGAATAGGCTTAAGCTTTTCTGCAGGATGAAGAACGTTCTTGAAGGAAGATGAATGATTCATTGCAAAAATGAAGTTGTAACTTGATTTCCCACGTATCTTCCAGTAAAGGATCGATTAGAGACTTGAATCCACCTTCTTCCCTTCACATACAAGCTCAGAACAACGTGGAAGAAGCCCTTGGAGCAGCTGCTACGTCCCTGCACTCACAAGAGTTAGAACAAGAGAAGAATACTTCAAATCTCACTTCTTCCATTAGGTTTTCGACCCAAGGAGATGTTTTTATGCTTTTAGAATGGTCAAGGGACAGCTTAGAGACCAGATCCATGAATTAGAAAGAGATATAGGGCAGTTGGAATGGACTTGTTGGACTTTCAAAGCAAGGATGTGAAAGTCGTATTTCACGGCGCCGCACAGGTGTCGACACCTGGTGTCGAGACCTGGTGCCCAGGCATTTACAGAAAGCCAAAAAACGAGTGCTGGTCACTGGGTGTCGACACCTGGTGTCGACACCTGGTGTTCTGGCCTGCTGCCAGCACCAGTGCAGGTAGGTGTCGACACCTGGTGTCGACACCTCTCTTCAAAGGCTCTGGAAAAGAGTTATGGTGCAGGTGTCGACTCCTGGTGTCGACACCTGGTGTCGACACTTGCACTCACAAAAGGCCCAGAGACCCATTAAGCTAAAAATGAAAGCTCCAACTTCACCGTGAGTTTTGGGATGATGAAAGAGGGTTGTGAGGCATTCTTCCAACCTGCAAAACATAAAGAGAAAATTAGTTTTGCTTCAATGTTAATCTCACAAACCAACCCATTTCATTTCACCATCTTTAATTGAATTTTGAGTAAATTGCCATTCCAAGAGTGAAAGACTGATGAGTAAATTGCCATTCCAAGAGTAAAGGAGGAACAAGATATCCATTTAAATCCACATAGCAACACTTACCTCATTATTTTACCTGAGTTCACATTGTCCTTAATTGCTTATTCTTTTGTTGAATCGTTCATGAAGAATCATGGAGTTTCAATGTTTAATGACCATTGTATGATAAACAAATTTGGAGTTCAAAGTGTACAAAACTAATCCACTCAAAAATATGATCGAGACACATTGCATTCATCAAGAAAAAACTCATCAAACCACACATCATTACCTTGGGGGCAAACAATTGTATTTGCATCTCAATCAATCACTCAGCATTACCGAAGTACACATGAATAACATGATGCTCAATATGACATTTATCAAAGCATGTTTTCCATAAAATCTTTCTCATTGAATACAAAGCAATCTCACAGGAAGATATGAATAACCATTCACGCACAAGGCCAAGCAACAAAGTCAATTTGTAATCATCAAAATCACATACACAATAATCTCTCCCATTTTGATGATGACAAAATATTATGCTATAATGCTCTCTCCCCCTTTGACATAATCAGAAATGAGGAGCATGGCGGGGAATCCAGAATGGCAAGAACCTATAGACACTGGGATTATGAAGAGAACCAATATGCACAATATGCATGAACTGTGGACAATGTGGACAAAGTGCATAACTGTAAAATGTAAATGTGGACAATGTGGACATGCAGAATGCAAGATGACAAAACGATATGCAAAGGCTCACAAGTTGCATCAATTGGAAATGGTGTATGGCATAACAATAATGAGCAAGCAAACAAGCACTCAAACACCCATAGAAAGGTATTGACTCATGCAAGTCTTGATGACTTAAGCAGATAATATTACATGCAAAGCTCCCCCTTTGACATTGACACATTAGATGATTGGCTTTGATTTTCAAATTTTTAGATTTTTAGTTTTCTTGTGAAATGCATGAAACAGGATGTATGAAAATGATGAGACATGAAATGCATACAATATAATCAAGCAGATATCTATATATACATACAGCATAACTCTCCCATTTTATTTAGAGTGAAGAGATAGGTGTACGAAAAGTGCAAGTGAGTCATTCAGATCCGAGTGCACATGATTACACCGAGAGGATTGTGCAGATAAATAGGAGAAGACGTACAACAGGTCATGCAATTAATCAAATTTTTAGAATACATATCAAATCAAATTACCATGTGTGAGTGAGTAACATGAGTATGAAGTTTAGCCATATGGATAACCAGATTTTCAATTAAACACAATAACAACGGCACAGACTTCATTTCAATCTAGAGAGCAGCGTATTGGAGGCTTCGCTCTGCCTCAATCAAATTAATCATCAGTAATTTTCATACTGACAATCTGAATTTTTCTAAGAAGGATCAGGTTCAAATAATTCCTTTTTACGCGAGGAGACACATGGAGCTCATGCCAGAATCCCCGGTTACTCGGAATACGGAACCTTGTCACCTCATTTTGAATAGAGGTACTTTAGTCAATACTTTTCAAAAATGAACCACATAACGTC
The DNA here is from genome assembly GCA_022559845.1 of Amorphophallus konjac. Classification (NCBI taxonomy): domain Eukaryota; kingdom Viridiplantae; phylum Streptophyta; class Magnoliopsida; order Alismatales; family Araceae; genus Amorphophallus; species Amorphophallus konjac. Next base: position 161,834,973 of record CM040121.1, read on the forward strand.
TCAGGTGACATGTGCCCAATTTACTCAATGAGACTAAACATTGCTCTGCCTTACATTTCAACCAATTTTTTTTATGTGGAGGCCGACAGCTTTTTCCCTAACTGTCTCTTATCATCCATGCTGCTAGTTGAATTACTTTAGAGTGTTGAAATGAAACTCTTATGTCCTTATGAATAACACTCAATTTCACATTTTGGTGCATGAAGTGTGCGAATTTGATTTAACATGTATGGAGAAAATTTAACTCAAAACAAGATAGTGTAGCTCCCCCTATGTAAATGCAATAAGCATGAACTGCTCCCCCAGGGAGTTTGACATTAAGTACACTTGTTAAGACTCAGATGTAACATTATTTAGCAATGGAGTATTCGGTTTTAGAAGTTTCAAAGAAGGGGTTGAATAGCATATAATAACATGCAAGCATACAATGGAGATATGCATTTATGTAGTGCAGAATGTAAAGATATGCAATTTCAGTTCTTGAAATGTTGGCCCCAAAGATGTGATACCATTGTTGGAAGTATTCATTTTGGCATTTATGCAACATGAAATGTTCAAAATGATGCATTTCAAAATATGCACTATGTGTATGCTGAAAATGTCAACTATGCAACAAGACACACGATGAGCTTCAACTTCTAAAAATACTATGTGAATGACATACAGAGAATGATATGCAAATATGCAATGTGATGCACGATTTCAGATGCACATGACAACTCTATATGCAGCTAATGCAACTGATGTATGACATGCATTACCAATTGTTAAAATGTGAGGACACAATTTTATTTTGAAAAGAGAATTCAGAATATTCATGCAAAGCATCAAAATCATCACATGTGAACTTTTCTTGAAAATAATTTTGCTTTTATCCAAAGGATGAGTAACACATTGGTAAAGACCATGGAACATTGATCAAATTCAGTCCTCAAAAAGTTCAGCCACAGAATAACATCATCATGCTGAGAGAATGGAAGTATATCAATCTCAAAATTTTCAGCTTGCAAGACTCCCCCATAATCAATGCTTGATTTTAGAAAATTCATTTAAGTTAGATGCCATATGCATAGATGATTCATGGTACCGGGCGGAGGCCCATTCTCACGTATGGTGATAATTTTCAGACAGGCTTGACCTGCCCTTCCATATGTCACCATTTTGTATACCATGTAGTCATTTAAATGATGATCAGAAAAATACAATACAATCCCATATGACATCGGGGGTTTAGCAAACACATGGGCATTGAATAGCAATTTCAAATTCACTATCTGATACCAAGACCAAAGAGCTTCTAACAGACACTTTATTTTCTCACCTTTGCATTGAGTTACCTTTATTGACACCCTCAAATTCTTCACTTTATTCCACTTACTGTAATCTTCATCAACAAGCTCCATATCTCAATGGAGGTAGATTAAAATTGGCGTTGAAATCCTCTTGAGCTCCTTTCTTTCTCTCCTGCAAGAAATAGAACGATATTAGCCAAAAGAGTTCCATTAAAAACCCCAAATTCGCATTTCATAGATAGCAGCATTTAAGGATATGAAAATACCAAAAACCCCATGCCAAAACCCTTCCAAAACTCCTCTAGGATAAGAAGAGAAACCCAAAGGGTAATGGGGTAAAAGCTCAAACCAATCGGACCTCAAGATGGGCATTACGAAACCCAAAGCATAGACCTGTTCCGGATCTGCCAGACCAGGTGTCGACACCGATTGAGGAAACATGCCAAACTGTCTAAGACAGTTAATCTGAGCTCAGAAAATCCATACATGAATTAGACTCAATCTAGGCACATGGAAATACATTCAAATATTGAATTCTTACCATGATTTTAAGGGTTGATGGTCATTATCAAACCTGCACTGTAAAGAACTCAATTCATGTCAATATTAAGCCAATGCATATGAAGAAACTAACTTCAAGGTTTTTCATCACATGTGACTTTCTCTCTCAACCTGCAGTATCAGAAACTCAATTTCATATCAATCTCAATTCAATACAAATGAGAAAGCCAATTTCAGTGCTTTTCTTCCACAAGATAATCTCCTATGAGCTGCAAGTATGTATGATAAGTTACAGCTATCAATACAAGTGATTCACTCAAGCTGAGATGAGTTCAAAGTTTAGTTTAAAAATTTCAAGTTTAGTCCAACAATGTAAAGAGTCAAGTCTATGCATATAAAGCACAAGACTAAACACATGAAGAACCAAGGTCTTTCCATGTGTAGCACAGGTCAATGCACAAGAAGAACCAAGTCTAAGCATAAGTGTAGACAAGGTTGATGCACATAAAACACACAAGATTGCCTCTTCAAACCTGCATGTTAGGGATTTAAGTTCCAGCAGCATGAACTGAGAATTCACACAATCAATGTGCATAAACATGAACAACCAACTTACAAATTAGTGTCAATTCAAGAACAAGCCCATGATAACCAAGGCATCACACGAGAACTGGCCAAGGCCTTCCTCTTGGCCTCAAGGCAATCCTGCAACAAAGTTCTCATTTGATAGTTTTGGGTATCCAAACCTTCTTGGGTCACGGATTGTTAGTTGCACCTCTAGTGGGGGTCTTCCACAGTTTTTGGGCATGCATATCATCAAAATGCATTAAGGAGCAATCATGCAATGTATGTCCAAACTCACCACAATAATGACAATGACCAAAAGACTTCAGATTTTTCTTGTAAGAAAGAGCATGAAATTTTTATGGGTTTGAAGAGATGTTCTCATTTTTCAAACTAAAGTAATTGTTCTTCTTATGACCGAACCTTCCACAATGCAAACAGTTCAAATGACCAAATCTTTCAAATGGTCTTCTTGCATGATCATAAGAGTTATCAAGTGTTCTTTTTGTGTTCAAAAACTTTCTTGGCTTTGTGAAGCCATTCATTTTCTTGCATGCTTCTACATCTTCAGATTTCATCAAAAGGCAATCATGCATCATATGACCAAGTTCACCACAATAAAAACATGAGATTTTCTTTGTGGATGTATGTGTATGTGCAACATGATTTTTCATGGCATTCATCGTGACACCAACAACATTTTTAGCCTTTTGATGTAGGTTTTGTTTCTTTTTCAAATTTTCAATTGATCTCTTTGTTGTTTGAGGAGCAGATTGATTTGGAGACCCATTTGATATGCTGGCTATGTTTGAACTATGGACAAATGATGTATAGATATTATTTTCAAAATTTTTTTTGTTCACAGGATTATAGCCCAACCCCTCTCTTTGGAAATTCACCTTAGTCCCCAATATCTTATTCAAATTTTCTTTCCCATTTACAAACTTAGACAAGGATGCATTCAAGTCAATAATTTCAGATTAATGGGATGCAATGTGCAATTCATAGTTAGCTATTTCTTGTTCAAGCACAAGCATTTTATCAGATTCATCAACAATCACAGATTTCCCTTTTTCAAGATTTTCAAAATTTTTCAATCTACTTTCAAGCAGGGAGATCTGAATTAGCATCGCACTATTCTCCTTTTTTAGTTCTTCATTTTCATTTGCAAGTTTATCATTCATAATCAATTCACTAGAAATATCCTGATCAATAGAGTTTGATTCCATTTTGTTTCTTAGATCTTTTTCAGTTTTGTCCAATTGATCGCTTTTGTTCTTGAGGGCAACATTTTCATTTCTCAAACAAGCAATGGTTTCTTTGTGACATTCAACATCATGCTCTAAAAGTTCATTCAAGTTATCAAACTCAGAACACTTATCACAAGGTCTATTTTTATGGAGCATATTTTCAGATTTCTTTTTCAATTTTCTATTTTCTGACTTGATTTTCTTATATTGCTTTTCCAACTCATCATAAGCATCAACAAGATCATCAAGAGTAAATTCTTCAGAATCTGAATTTACCTCTTCTGCAATTTCATCACTTTGTTGATCAGCATCATCGGCCATGAGATATTTTTGCCTTTCCTTTTCGTGAGCTTTGATCAACCGGTCCATAAGCTCCTTTGCCGTCCTACAAGAAGATACAAATGGATACTTGTTAGTATTTACAGAAGCTTTCAATAAACTCAAAGCAGTAACATTATCATGATGCATCATTTTATTATGATTAGACCACTTGGTCTCATCTAGAGGTAATATGTGTGGACCATGATAATTCAATTTCCAAAGACTAGGATTAATAGAATTGATCACCACACAGAGTTTGCCTAGCCATGAATTAAAATCCGAACCAGTGAAGATTGGCAAACAATTCATTGAGATATGTTCAGCAGAAAAATTCATGATTGTAGAATGCACTAGGATCACTCTATAGATCGCAAGATCTAGGGACAACAGAGCCTCGCTCTGATACCAATTGTTGGGTCCCGTAGTGCAAGAATACGTATCTAGAGGGGGGGGGGTGAATAGATCCTTCTACTAAAAACTATGTCCAATTAAAAATACAAACTAGCACACAGCGGAATTAACAAGATTCATAAGATTGATGAATTTAATCTAAACAGATTTTAACTTAATTCACTCAATCTCACCGAGCTCACACGATTGCATAAATAGATAAGATAGTGAATCACACAATCACAAAGATCAAACCACAAGACACGGAAATTTTTAAGGTGGTTCGGGACCACGACGGGCTCCCTACGTCCACCCCTCACCAAACCGGTGAGGCTTCACTACACGCTACAAAAAGTAGCAACACGGGGACGAACCCCAACACCACACACACTGCTTCCGCAGCAAACCACACACGAGGCCTTGCCTCAAATTGTTGCCACAGCAGCACGCACACACACACACACACACACACACACACACACACACACACACACACACACACACACACACACATACACAGCTGGGGAACACACCCCGCACTAAATACCTCACACGGAGACACAACTCCGTCCACACACACGTAGGACAAAGCCGACACAACCACACGGGAGAAAACTCCCAACCAACACACGCGGATTTACTCCGCACAAATCGACACACATATGACAACACACACACTCGGAGACCCCTTTCTCCGAACACCCACACAAGGTATTCTCTCGAATGTATATGAATCAAAGATAAATATATGCTATGACCTCCCAAAATAAATACGATAGATGAAAACTAGAAGTATGCATCAAGTGTAAGGTTCCCCTTCTTCAGCAAAATCTATTTCTCCTTGGCTCTTTGACGGATGATCATAATCTAGATATCATCTTCTTCTTCTCCTCGAGCCGATCCTCTTTTCCTTCTTCCATTAGCTCCAGATCCTCACAATGGTAGATCATATCATCCTTACAAGAGCTTCACTTCATTTTTCCCTTTTTCTTCACCTATACGAAAGAACACATGAGCATTAGGATTGTTGTATCATAAAAATCGCTGCTCATATATATATGCAAGAGAGAGTGAACAAAGAACATGTAAAACAAGTTCAAGGAGATGATGTTTATGGCAAATATCTAAAACAGAACTAAGAGCAACTAGAAAACTAAAAGCAAACAGATTTTTCAGTGGATAGAGCTCCCCCTCTGTAATTCATCGAATAGGCTTAAGCTTTTCTGCAGGATGAAGAACGTTCTTGAAGGAAGATGAATGATTCTTTGCAAAAATGAAGTTGTAACTTGATTTCCCACGTATCTTCCAGTAGAGGATCGATTAGAGACTTGAATCCACCTTCTTCCCTTCACATACAAGCTCAGAACAACGTGGAAGAAGCCCTTGGAGCAGCTGCAACGTCCCTGCACTCACAAGAGTTAGAACAAGAGAAGAATACTTCAAATCTCACTTCTTCCATTAGGTTTTCGACCCAAGGAGATGGTTTTATGCTTTTAGAATGGTCAAGGGACAGCTTAGAGACCAGATCCACGAATTAGGGAGAGATATAGGGCAGTTGGAATGGACTTGTTGGACTTTCGAAGCAAGGACGTGAAAGTCGTATTTCACGGCGCCGCACAGGTGTCGACACCTGGTGCCCAGGCGTTTACAGAAAGCCAAAAAATGAGTGCTGGTCACTGGGTGTCGACACCTGGTGTTCTGGCCTGCTGCCAGCACCAGTGCAGGTAGGTGTCGACACCTGGTGTCGACACCTCTCTTCAAAGGTTCTGAAAAAGAGTTCTGGTGCAGGTGTCGACTCCTGGTGTCGACACCTGGTGTCGACACTTGCACTCACAAAAGGCCCAGAGACCCATTAAGCTAAAAATGAAAGCTCCAACTTCACCGTGAGTTTTGGGATGATGAAAGAGGGTTGTGAGGCGTTCTTCCAACCTCCAAAACATAAAGAAAAAATTAGTTTTGCTTCAATGTTAATCTCACAAACCAACCCATTTCATTTCACCGTCTTTAATGGAATTTTGGTGACTTGGGAAAGTGTTTTCCCTTTGCCATTCCAAGAATGAAAGACTGATGAGTAAATTGCCATTCCAAGAGTGAAAGAGTGATGAGTAAATTGCCATTCCAAGAGTGAAGGAGGAACAAGATATCCATTTAAATCCACATAGCAACACTTACCTCATTATTTTACCTGAGTTCACATTGTCCTTAATTGCTTGTTCTTTTGTTGAATCGTTCATGAAGAATCATGGAGTTCCAATGTTTAATGACCATTGTATGATAAACAAATTTGGAGTTCAAAGTGTACAGAACTAATCCACTCAAAAACATGATCGAGACATATTGCATTCATCAAGAAAAAACTCATCAAACCACACATCATTGCCTTGGGGGCAAACAATTGTATTTGCATCTCAATCAATCACTCAGCATTACCGAAGTACGCATGAATAACATGATGCTCAATATGACATTTATCCAAGCATGTTTTCCATAAAATCTTTCTCATTGAATACAAAGCAATCTCATAGGAAGATATGAATAATCATTCACGCACAAGGCCAAGCAACAAAGTCAATTTGTAATCATCAAAATCACATACAAACCAGTGGTGTTTATAAATTTTTGGAAAAGGTATTGGCGCCCATCAGCAGTGTCTTCATTTAAATGAAGACTCTGTAAAGAGTCTTCAATTCTTTCTTCAGTTCTTGTAATTGGCGTCCCTCTGCAGTGTCTTCATTTAAATGAAGACTCTGCAGAGAGTCTTCAATTCTTGTGAATGAGTCTTGTATTGTGCCCCTGTGGTCATTTGACATTCATGGTTTTGATAATGGCTAAACACTATGAGTCATTGATATTTCCCACTCTCATATGATTGATACTTGATGCTTTTTCATGACAGATAAGCCAAGAAATGGAGTGGAGATGGCAAAAGTGAAAGTCCAATGATCGCGCCCAAGCAAGGATGAAACACCCTTCAAGAAGCAAGATTCAACTCCTCAGGCTGGACGGCTATCAGAAGATCAGGCTGGCTTCAAGAATTGTCGACACTTGACACAAAAGACTCGACACTTCACATAGCCAAGGTCAATGCACAATGAAGAACACACTTGGCTTCAACGTCCAAAGGTCTGAGCATTCGTTAAGGAAAGGTCAAAGGCTTAGTAGACATCCTCAAGGTCTAAAGCGTTTGATGCCACAGACTGGACTGGACTGCAAACGGGTTTAAGGGGTTCATTGAAGCAAAATTGAGAAAAACCCATATTTCGGTCGACCGCCGGTCATGGACCGGTCGACCGGAATTGCCAGTGACGAAAAAGCTATAGAACCTCTCAGTAGGGGTCGACCGCCCAGAAGGACCGGTCGACCGGCCCAGCAGTCCAGTCGACCGCCCCCCCACTATCGGTTGACCGAATTTGCCAGCAATGAAAAGTTCAAACCTGTGAAACTTCCTATCGACCGACCACCTACTTTCGGTCGACCGGCAGCCCCGATGCAGCAATTGTTGAATTCATTTTTCACCTCGTGGGCAGCCCTTTTCTTGGATTTGTTTAATCCTAAAGTCACCCAATCTACCATAAATTGTGGATCTGGTCTGGGTGATGTCTCTTGACCATTCAAGAGATATAAAATAAATACAAGGGGGTTAGAAACCCTAATGGATCAAGTGAGATCAAAGAGAGGCTAGAGGAGGCTGTCCAAGGGAAGAAGAAGAGGGTACTGTAGCCGTGAATAGTACTTCATGCAGGAGTTCTTCATCTATTTCCAAGGTGATTCAAGCTCATATCCAAGCTAGCAACCTCCAAGGCAGTGTAGCAGCAAGCAATGCTCTCAAGGGGATCCAAGGAAGCTCATTTCACAAGGAAAAAGAATCCATTGCTGCTGAATCAAGAGGAGAGCTTTACGAAGAAGAAGAAGTCTCTGTTGGTGATCTACATCGTGTGAAGACAAGAAGAAAAAGAGGCAGCCCTTGCTGAAGTATCAGATTCACCTCCTTCATTTCAGACAAGATCTTCTCGATTTTAGCATATCTCAATATCTTGTTTGAACATTTTTATCTTGTTCTCTTTTCATTTTGTTCAAGCTATTAAAACTGAGAATCATCCCTACCGCGGTTAGTAGGAAGGCAGTTGGAAGGTGATCCAATCTGCGGTATTGTCATCCGTACCGGTGGTTAGTAGGAAGGCAATCAGAAGTTCTCCGATTTACGGTTTGGTGCGCTGCACTAGTGAAGCCTCACCAAATTTGGTGAGGGGTGGACGTAGGACTGGGGATTCTGTTCGAACAACCTTAAAATCTCGTGTGTTGTGGTTTGCGTGTGCGATTGCTTTGTGCTAGATGCATGCTTAGGTTCAATCATTTTTTTACTTGTTCATCCTGCTAAGCCAGTCGTTGTATCCTTCGTTAAGCTAGTTGTATTCCGATGCTATTCTCTTTATCTAGCTTTAAAGAGGGGTGTTCTGTGAAAAGAGGGGCAGATCTATTCACCCCTCCCCTCTAGATCCGCCATCCACTACTCAACAAGTGGTATCAGAGCCTAATCTCTCATTATGGGGTCCAACAACCTTGAGAAAAATGGTGGATTATCGTCGAAGGGTTTGCTACCTGAAGGACATTATGTGAATAGGCCTCTTTATTTCACTGGAACTAATTATCCTTATTGGAAACAACACATGCAGTTGTTCATTCGCGTCCAAGATTACGAACTCTGGCGAGTGATCAGCAAAGGTCCGTATGAGCTTACGGATGATGAGGACTTGTAGACCAAAGAATAAATAAGAAAATCCACTGTCAACTGGAGTGCTAGACATTTCATGCAATGCTCACTCCATCCAGTAGAATTCTCAAGAGTAGCTACCTGCGTAACTGCAAAAGAAATGTGGGACAGGTTAGAAGTTATTTATGAAGGAACCTCTCAGGTACGAGAAACAAAAGCCAACATTTTAGTTTCTGAATATGAAATGTTCAGGATGAGGCCTGATTAGTCAATTCAAGACATGTATGCTCGTTTAACTGTGCTTACTAATAGTCTAACTGATCTAGGAAAGAAATATTCAGAGCAGGAAATTGTAAAGAAGATTCTCAGATCACTGACCCCAGCATGGCACACGAAGGCTACTGTGGTTGAAGAATCCAGAGATCTCGTAACTACTAAGGTAGATGAACTCATCGGGTCATTGATGACCTATGTGATCAACCTAAAGAACAGAGAGGCTGAGGTACCTAAGAAAAAGTCCCTAGCTCTTAAAGCAAGACACAGCGGTCAAAGCACTTCCGATGAAGGTGAGGCTTCTGCAAGTGAGCGAGATGAGGATGACGTAGCCATGCTCACACATAAGTTCAGAAAATTTCTGAGAAAGGAAGGTGAGAGCTTCATGAGAGGAAGGTCACAGGTAAGGAAAGGTTTCAAATCCAATTCTGAAAACTTTAAGAAATTTGACAAGATCATTTATTATTCTTGCAACAAACTAGGGCATTTCAAGACTGAGTGTCCTGAAAAATTCACAAAAGTTGACAAATGGAAGGGCAAGAAGAAGAACAAGGCCATGGTGTCCACATGGAGTGACGAAGAAGAAAGTGATGATGGAGCCAGCTCCTCGGACAAAGAAAAAAAAGATCTTTGCCTCATGGCTAGAGGTGACGAAGAAACTAAGGTACACTCTCCATTTGAAAATTTCACAATTGATGATTGGGAGGAAGCATATATACTGCTCATGGAAAAATATGACATGTACAAAAGGGAGAATAAATCATTGAAAAAGAAAACTAACTCGTTTGTGCATGATCATGATATGAATCAAAAGACTGCTTCACTTGAAACTGAAATTGAAGACCTTAAGAAAATGATTGAGAACTTGGAAGAGGGAAGAAAAGAAATGGCTGACTTGAAAATACGACTTAAGAAATGAGATTGATAGCATGAAGATAAAAATTCAAACCTATGAAAAGGACAGCAAATTGAGTAATGAGAAGTATGATGCTGTCAAACAAGTCAACACTCAACTCCTTCAAAACATTGAAAACCTACAAAAAGAGTTGAAGGATAAACAACAATCATTAGAAAAGTTTGTAGATGGAAGAGAAAACCTAGATACATTGCTAGGTACTAGAATGAATTTTAGCAAGGAAGGGTTGGGTTTTGAACCCACAAACAAAAGGTCAATTGGGTTAAAAACCGTCACATGTGTTTCCTCTTCTGATGCTTCTACCTCAAACACAACACCCACTAAAAATTAACAAAAACAAAATGATAAAGGAAAAGAAAAGGTTGAAGAGGAAGCCACTGAAATCCCCAAAAAGATTGCCCAAAAATCTTAGAAGAGTCGACCTTCCCCACAGCACAGGCCGACACTTCCTTGGCCATCCCTAGCTCAGCCTTCCAAAAGCCACTATAACTGGGTTGCACATAGGATATGTCGACACTCCCATTCATACAGGTCGACACCACCTTGCTTTTGGGGCAATTGTGATTCCTCTGTGCATCAATCATATAAGCTTCAATCCCCTAGGTGGCAAAACAATTACTTTCAACCCAAAACCAACCAGTGGCCTCAATGGTTTAAGAAGCAAACTTCCTCAAATGTCCACAAAATTCAATAAAGAGCCTCTAAACAAAAAGTGAATGTCAAAGCTGAAAAGAAAAACAAAATCCCTGCACTAAGCAAAGAAAACATGAATGCAAGGAAGGTTTGGATTCCAAAATAGATGGTATCATGTTTTGAAAATCTGAAGAAGTTGGTGGGACCAAAGTTTTGTTGGGCTCCAAATCCCATTGCTTAATTCCTTGTGCAGGAGTGTCTTGCAGCCATGCATAATCAGTGGTACCTTGATAGCGGCTGTTCAAGACACATGACTAGAGACAGAACTTGTAATACCCCGATTCATTAACAAATAAAAATTTCTAGAAAATTTATAAGAAATTAATTAGAAAAAATCCTTAACAAATAGAATGAGTTAAATTTCGACTATTTCATAAAAATCTGGAAAATTTAGAATCTTGTAGAGGATAAAATGTTTGATAATAGTGTCCTCTGTGACTGACCCAAATAAAATCCGTAATTAGGCCAAATTAACTGATTAAGGCCCAAATCCACACTTAATCTAATTGGACCTTAAAACGCGAAATTTGAGCCCAATACCCGATCATTTAGGCTGAAACCGGATCCAAATGGAAGGCTAGGATGAGAGGATCGTTTCCCCTCTTAGTTCTTCCCGAAACCCTAACCCTAGAAAGTGAATTTTGGTTTAGAAGGCGGCGGCTAACCCTATTCGTACGGTTCGCGCACGTCCAACTTGATTGGACTCTATCTCCTCGAATAGAAGACTGTAGACCTTGTGTGACCTATAAAAATGACCCTCAGGAACCCTATTTTCGTTTGGGTGTTGTGGCGGCCGACGAGGATCATGGACGAGGGCGGATTCCGGCGATCACCGGCGGGGTGTTCTTCGCGTGTCATCGTCCCTTCTTCTTCCTTCTTCCTCCGTTTAAGGTAGGTTATAGCAAGACAAACCTTAAGTATTATATATGGTTAGAACCAACATCAAGTGCTCTTTCTATTGAATGCAAAATCTCTAAAAGTTACTTAGTATCATGCGAGAATTTTAGGGTTTAGTAGAAGTATGTCATATCTAGGGTTATACTTGTTCCATCTCGTTTAAGTAGGGACTTCAGGCACTAAAGATTAAATCAAGCATGCTATATTGTAAAACTTTTCGTGCTCTTTCTTTTGAGTCCAAAAGCCCTAATTATTATACTCTGTGATATGCGTATTTAGTAATTCTTTGTAACCCTAGCCAACTCGCCGAAGGCGGGCAGGGCGAAAGGGGGACTTGAGCGTTTTTGACTTGTGCGTGATAGGATCGGTGCGATGGATTCAGAGGGAGGGGGGAATGAATCCCACCCTTAAAAAACTTTTCGCTCAAACAATATTGCAAAATTAAAACACAGATGGCTTAAACAATAGAGCAAATATATAAGGCATGCCTAAACTATCAGCTAGCGGAAGCAGCATAGATAGAAACGAGAATGCTAAGGCACCCTGTGAAGGACGTAGAAGACAAGGAGCAAAAATACAACCACACTGCACAGAAGATTTTTAGGTGGTTCGGTCACCAAGACCTACATCCACCCCTCACTCCAAACCGGAGTGAGGCTTCACTAGCTAATGCTAGAACCAACAGACTCAGTCTGCGAACACTTGCTGCCAAACAGCTTGACCAAGGGAACAACCTCCCCTCTTCCTCCCAACCGGAGGGAACCACTAGTGACTCCCAGTCACTAGCAAACCCGGAGATCAGATCTCCCTTCTCCTGAGTCCACAAGAGGAACCCGACCTCAGTCCAGAGAGTCAGAAGAACAATGATCACAGTTAAAAAGAAAAATAATAAATGAAAAGTACAGCAATCAGAAAGCTGGAAAATGAAATCATAATATGGCTCTCGCGGGAGCTGACTGGAGTGCATCTGATCCAACTTCTAGTAGGAACGATCTTCAGGTAAGCTTCTCTTCCTCTTCTCTTCTCTCTCACTTTCTTTTTCTCTTAATCCTCACGAGCTCTATCTCTCTCTCTTTTTCCTCTGATGCTTCTCTCACTCTGCCACTCTTCTTTTTCTTCTGCTCACTGCCTCTCTATCCTTCTTCTTCTCTCTGCCTTTCTGCTACTCTCTGCCTCTCTGCTTTTTCACGATCAGCCTTCCTTGATCTTTTTTCTGCGGATGAATAAGCTTCACATATATATATCAGCAGCAACTAGGGTGTGTGTCTTCCACATCTCTCGCCTAATTGACTCTGGCACGTGTCAGCATCTCAGCTCTTTGGATCACGTGCTAGGTGCCAACCTCGGATCACGTGCCTAGACACCTGCAAGATTAATGAAGAGTTCAGTCGATGAACAATATCAGCTGAAGATAGTGTACAAACTTTATTCAGCAAGCAGGACAATGGATGTATAGTGTTAGTCGTGTGAAGGAGGACGAGTGTATATACTTGATAACACAAGCGAGTGTATAGACTTTCGAAGTAGCAAATAAGCAAGTATGTACAACGTGAGAGTGTATAGACTTGAAAGCCTTCATCCAACCGTAGTGTATAGACTTGCAGAATGTTGCATTAACATAACAGAGGGGAATGTGTAGACTTAGTGTACTTCATGAAGCAATCGAATGTATAGACATGAAAACAAAGGACAGCAGTGTACAGACTTTGTGATGCACAAGCATAACCGGTGTATAGACTTTGATGTAAAGGCTTGAGTTACACTAGCAATGTATAGACTTTAGGTAATGCATGCAATGCAACACAATGTATGTACTTAGTTGCTGTGCAACCGATGTTCAGACATGTTATGCTTGCTGTAGGAGATGTATAGACTCTGCGTCTATCAAAGTATGCACAATGGAGAAAGACGCCTCTTTCCTAGGCGTTTATTTCAGAAGTGACGCCACTTCTGGTGGGCGTCAGATTTCGAACTTAAAAGAATGTATAGACATGATGTGGCTGTATAGACTAGCAAACGCATGAAGTAGCAAGCCAATGTATAGACACTGCTGTATGGACTTTAAGCGAACGCTGTACAGACTTGAGAATTGATGTATGAACATTACAGAAGGGAATGTACAGACTTTTGAAAGCTTGAACACTGCTATGTATAGACTTTGTACATTGAACGACAAAGCATGCTGTATAGACTTTGAGCGTTGTATAGACTTTACGAAGCACATGCCAAAGCTGTACAGACTTCAGACTTTGAACGTGTGTGATGTGAACGATGTATACACTTGGCCCTTGAAGGATGTACAGACTTGAAGAACCAAAGCCCACGATGTATAGACTTGGCGTTATGAGGCATGTAGGCTATATAGACTTGCGATGCCATGAAGACAATGTGTAGACTTGTGAAGCTTGAGGCCAATGTACAGACTTGGTAAGCCTGAACCAATGTACAGACTTGGAACGCTTGAGGACCAGTGTACAGACTTGGAAATCCTGAGCCAATGTATAGACTTGAAACGAAGACCAATGTATAGACTTCAATGCAAATGCCAAGACCATGTACAGACTTGAAAGCTTTGAAGCACACGATGTTTAGACTTTATGATGCATACGCCAAGGCTGTACATACTTGAAGAGACGATGCACTGTAGGCTGCCAGACTCTGTACAGACTTGCAGCTTGAGACACTGACAGAGACGGTCCACTGTATAGACTTCAAGTCCAAGTGAGACAGTGGATGTACATACTTGGGCTGTACAGACTTTGACTCAAATATGCATATGAGACGCTGAATAAGACGCAACTATGTATAGACTTTACAGTGAATGCATATGCCAATGTACAGACTTAGAAGTGAAAACCAATGTATAGACTTGAACATCTTCAAGGCACAATGTGCAGACTTTACCTATATGCAGTGTGTAGACTTGATGTGTAGCTAAAGCAGCGAACGTAGGAAAAGGTTGGAATGTATAGACTTACGTTCGATCAGTAATGTATAGACTTCAACTAAGCAAGCTACAGTGCAATGTCTAGACTTAATGATGCACGTGATGTATAGACTTTGGAACGCTTGAAGCGATGTACAGACTTGGTGAGCGCCAAGCAATGTACAGACTTGGAAACCGATGACTCATGCAAGCTACAGGACAGTGTGTAGACTTGACGAATGGCTTGAAACACAGACACACTGCCAATGTATAGACTTGGATGCCCAAAGGCAATGTGTAGACTTGGATGCCCAAAGGCAATGTATAGACTTGCACAGTGATGCCAATGTGCAAACTTTGCCTACATGTGAATGTATGGACTTTGTGACACAATGCAACAAGGCTCTGGACGATGTATAGACTTCACGTTCAATATGCAACAGGGTGTATAGACTTGAACAAAGCGTGAAGCACAATATGCAAGAATGTATAGACTTGGAAGTGAATTTGTGTGCGAGACAATGTTAACTCTGTACAGACTTAAGCAATGTGCAGACAGGACATCAAATGTAGTGAGCATGCAGCAGTGTATATACATGGGTGTGTGTGTGCATGCTAGAAGCAATGTATGGACTTAAATGATCGTGTGAGCATGCAGCAGCCAATGTATAGACATGCGAATCTTGGGGGGGTCGACCCATCTAAGAGGGGGGTCGACCCACTTCTGTCCAGATGTCAGACAGAACAACTGAATGCCATTCACAAGCACACATTCACAAATACATGAACACATATGAATGCTTCACAAATACATGAACACATATGAATTATGAATGCACTTAAATGAATCAACAATGTCTTTCATGCACACATTCAAATGGTGACTTATAGTGTTTGCTATCATCAAAACCAATCATCAAGACCACAGGGGCACAACAATCTCCCCCTTTTTGATGATGGCAACACTATGAGTCACACAGACTTAAGTCAAAAATATTCTCCCCCTTTGACTTCAGTAAAAAGACATTAGTTAGAGAGAGGAAAAGTTAGCAGATGTGATACCAATTGATATGACATTTCTCCCTTTAACTACATGAAAGCACATTTTTCCCCAAAGAGCAATACGACTCATAACAATTAAGCAGGTATGAATGCAGAGATGCAGATGCAACAAGAAATGCAAGAACTCCCCCTAAATATATGGGATGCAAGACAATTCTCCCCCATTATGAATTTCCATGCTGCATGATTCATATGACATGGAGGCTCCTCCTCAATAACTGGAACCTTATGAAATGAATGAGAAGGAGACCACAGGGGCAAGCAAAGGTTAGTTCAGGTCATGATGAATCAAGGATAGTGAGGAAAAGAATTTCAACTAAGCTCCAAACACAAGGAATTGAACAAGATCTTCAAGGAGATATCAATCTCATAAATCCAAAACATAATTTTTCAAAGTCTTCCATTATAAGGGCTTATGAATGAATTTTATTGATCAGCATGATTTAAACACGATGTATGCAAAGTTTATCAATAACATTCTGTATTGATATCTAAAACCATGGTTTAATAAAAATGAACCAAGCCCACATACACATATCTTGATTAACCTCCCTTTCTCTTACACAATCAAATTTATTGACTTCTTTCGGAATTACATGCACTAGTATTAAGATCAAGCAATAATGAAGTCATATGATTTTGTCTAGGGTTGTAGCAATTTGATTTTTGCATCAATATTCAAATATTGCAATTTGTTCAACAAATTTTCATGCTACTAATTTTACAAGCACTCTAGTTCAGTGTACACCTTATAACTAGAGGATATACGTTGATCAGACGCCAGTATCCCTAAGCACTTAGTGTAACTAACAGTCATGCCTTATATGAACAGAGATAGCTTTTACACATCATGACACACTACAAATCATTTCTTGATGAGTGAGTTGTATTTCTCAGTGTGCATGCCATTGCTCTGCCTGATTAACACTCATTCTTAAGCAGAGTTAACTATGGCACCTCAGGACACAGTCCTTTGGACATGTGTTTCTCAGTGACCAAAGTCATTGCTCTGACAGAATTTACCCTTTAGACATTTCAGAAAAACTCATTTGCTTTAAATCAATAATAATTTCATGTACTTAACCAAATAAAGCCATGTATTCAATAATGCAGATTTCAGAAGATTTTACAAGACACATCATGAAACAGATGGTTAAAGTTTATTAAACATGATTCAAATATTTTTAAGAGATTTTAAAGTCAAACTCAATGAATACATTAAACTTAAACCACCTGAGTTATTTTAGACATTCATAAAATCGTATAATAGAAGATTCCTACTTCAAGTGTTTTCAGATTTATGATCGAGATAGCCCCATTGAAATCTTCATGAAAGATTGACAGAATTCTGATACCAAATGATAGAAGAGATTTTGAAGCTCAATGTTTTCAGAATATGATCAAGGTTTGTCAACAAAATCAATAAGGAAGGATATGCAATGAATTATGACAAGTGTATGCATTTGACAACCTACATGCAATGCATTGACTCCCCCTCACAATATGCATTCAGTCAATCTTTTTTGGCTTTTTCAATGTAGTGAAATGCAATGCTATTAACTACATGTATGCAAAGACATGCAAGGACTCAACATTGCTTGCCATGCAAAGACATGCAATTAACTACCCCTGAAAACATGCAATGTTTGCCATGAAAACTGAACATATGGATTTGTGATTCATGCTCATTCAGCCTGCCCTATCAAGCACTATGACCCATGGTACTAGGCGGAGAACCTGTTCTAAAAGACCATCTCACACATACTAAAAGCCTCCAGACAGATTTTCCTGTCTTTTAGTGGCTTACTATTTAATATAACATAGAGGTCAATCATGATAATTCAACATGCAGTCCTATAGGCAATCCAGATTTTCAGTGAGCTATGCAACAGACAGATTTCAAACAACATTCATATGCATTTCAGATTTTCAGAAGTTGCAATTTATTTTCAGAGATTATGCATATCAACAATTAACAAACAACTGCAATTGGCATATGTATGCATCAGATGTAGACAACCCTTTAAACTCATATATGCACAGAACATTCAGCAAGTGCATGATCAGAAAATAATACAAATGGCAGATGATGAATGAATATGCAAAAATAGATTTAATGTGCTATGCAGCAAAACTAAAAATAGGAAATGCAAGAAATTTACCTGAAACGTTCAGGAAGGGGTTTTCATTCTTGAGTGCCTTGGATTAATCCCCTCTTTATTAATCAGCTTCCAAGGCACACCTGCAAGTTAGCAAACTATTTTGCACAAATAGGCACCCAAGAAGTCTTGGGTCCTGACATGACAATATCACTTCTAGCAGGTTTTCTTAGCACATTTTTAACTTGATGATCATTAAATTTCATCAGAGGATAACCATCCATCAAATGTCCAGATTTGCCATAATGATGGCAAGAAGCAGCAGATTTCTGATTTGATTTATGCACATTCTTATTAGCATGAATTCTATGTGCATATGCATGAACTTTTTTGTTAACAGAATAAAAATTCTGTTTACCAAAACCAGTTTGGTTTTGATATCCTGCCAGCCAACAGGTTGCAGCCCTGTGACCTGGCTTTCCACAATTATAGCATGAAAAACTCACAGATTTTCTGGCATAGAATTTGATAACATAGGGGTTAACATAGTTCTTCTGAGCATGCCAACAATCTCTAGCTCTGTGGCCTAACTTACCACACTCAAGACATGCAAGAGTTTTCCTTTCAAAAATATTTTTGTTGCCATGGAAATTAATGAACTCAGAATGAAATTTCTTCCCCTTAACATGCCACAATGAGCTGCAATGTGGCCCATCTTGCCACAATTGGAACAATGAATTTTCTTATTTTGAAAAACATGATTTCTAGCATGAAATTCTTTAACATTCAGATTATCCTTTTTCTGACCGGACACATATTTTCTAGCATACTTTTTGTCATCTTGTTTCATCACAAAACAGTTACTCATAAAGTGTCCATGCTTACTACAATAATGACAGGAGCCATTTGATTTCTTTAAAACATGGCATTTTTCGGATGAGTTCTTAGCATGCATATTATTCCTTTGAATTTTTGATGTTTTATGATTTTTATTTTATTTTTCTATTTTCTTAGCCTTGTTCTGAGGTGGAGATGTGGTAGAAGGCTTTTCTTGTTCTGAAGATTTAACAAAAACAATTTTCAGGTTGGATCCATCAACCTTCCTCATGACTGGATTGTAACCCAGTCCCTCTTTCTTACAATTAACCTTTGTTCCCAGCATTTTCTGAACAATGGGCTGTTTATCTTTTGATGTAGAGGCTACATTTGAAGCATTTACAAATGATGTCATTACTTTGTTCTTAAAAGCCTTTTTATTCAGATTATTGTAGCCCAACCCTTCCTTCCTGACATTGACTTTTACACCTAGTAGCTTGTCTAGATTTTCTTGCCCACTCACAAACTTAGACAAGGAATCTTTTAAGTCTTGGATTTCATTTTCTAGAGAGGAAATGTGTAACTCATAACTGGCAATCTCTTGCTCACTGCAATTCATAGTTTCATTCAAAACTTTGTTAGCTATTTTGTATTTTTCAATCTATTGTTCCAGATTGCTCAGTTTTTCATAATCTTCAACGCAAACAGTTTTTCCTCTTTCTAAGGCTAGAAGTCTCTCAGACATAGTGGAGTTCAGCAGTTTTAACTTCTCATTTTCTTTAACAGATTGTTTCAGAGAGTCATTTTCATATTCTAGCCTACTTAGTTCAGAGCAAGCACATTTAAGTTCCTTCTTCAATTTTCCATTGTGATTTTCATGCATATGGATATCAGACAAGCAGGCATCATGGGATTGCTTGATATTAGAACAATTTTCACATGGAGAGCTTGAACTATCTAACCCAGTACCCTTTTTCAATTTTTATACTGTTTTCTTAAATGTTCATGAGATTCAAGCAATTCAGCATATGCATTTTCCCAATCATCCAAAGAGAAATTCTCGAAAGGGTTTACCTCTTCATCATCATCTTCTTCATTTTGGCTGCCACTTTGATTGCTTCTGTTAGCCATCATGCAGCTGTCCTCACTTCTCTTCTGAGCTCGCTTCAGGATATCTAGAATGTCTTTAGCAGAGCTGCATTCATGAAAGCAGGAATGTAAAGCCTTATCAGTAGCTGCCTTCATTAGATTCATAGCTATCTGATTCTCTTCATACATTGGTTTGTGACTGTCAGTCCATTTGGACTTTTTCTTTGGTAATTTATGAGGACCGGGTGAAATTAACTTCCACAGATCAGGATTAACTGATATAGCATAATTTTTCAGACTCACAAACCATACATTAAAATTGGAGCCGTTGAAAATTGGTGGATCACCCATGGAAACAATCAGATTAAATGCAATAGGAATATTGATGCACCAAAAGCAAATTAGCACCGAAGACTGCAAGATCAGATCTGCAGGTCGTTGGACCTTCTATGCAGACACCGCTCTGATACCAATTGTTAGGATCGGTGTGATGGATTCAGAGGGGGGGTGAATGAATCCCACCCTTAAAAAACTTTTCGCTCAAACAATATTGTAAAATTAAAACACATATGGCTTAAACAATAGAGCAAATATATAAGGCGCGCCTAAACTATCCAGCTAGCGGAAGCAGCATAGATAGAAACGAGAATGCTAAGGCAACCTGTGAAGGAGGTAGAAGACAAGGAGAAAAAACACAACCACACTGCACAGAAGATTTTTAGGTGGTTCGGTCACCAAGACCTACATCCACTAGCTAATGCTACAACCAGCAGACTCAGTCTGCGAACACTTGCTGCCAAACAGCTTGACCAGGGGAACAACCTCCCCTCTTCCTCCCAACCGGAGGGAACCACTAGTGACTCCCAGCCACTAGCAAACCCGGAGATCAGATCTCCCTTCTCCTGAGTCCACATGAGGAACCCGACCTCAGTCCAGAGAGTCGGAAGAACAATGATCACAGTTAAAAAGAAAAACAATAAACGAAAAGTACAGCAATCAGAAAGCTGGAAAATGAAATCATAATATGGCTCTCACAGGAGCAGACTGGAGTGGATCTGATCCAACTTCTAGTAGGAACGATCTTCAGGTAAGCTTCTCTTCCTCTTCTCTTCTCTCTCACTTTCTTTTTCTCTTAATCCTCATGAGCTCTATCTCTCTCTCTTTTTCTTCTGTTGCTTCTCTCACTCTGCCACTTTTCTTTTTCTTCAGCTCACTGCCTCTCTATCCTTCTTCTTCTCTCTGCCTTTCTGCTACTCTCTGCCTCTCTGCTTTTTCACGATCAGCCTTCCTTGATCTGTCCTCTGCGGATGAAGAAGCTTCACATATATATATCAGCAGCAACTAGGGCATGTGTCTTCCACATCTCCCGCCCAATTGACTCTGCCACGTGTCAGCATCTCAGCTCTTTGGATCACGTGCCAGGTGCCAACCTCGGATCACGTGCCCAGACACCTGCAAGATTAATGAAGAGTTCAGTCGATGAACAATATCAGCTGAAGACAGTGTACAGACTTTATTTAGCAAGCAGGACAATGGATGTATAGAGTTAGTCATGTGAAGAAGGACGAGTGTATATACTTGATAACACAAGCGAGTGTATAGACTTTCGAAGCAGCAAATAAGCAAGTATGTACAATGTGAGAGTGTATAGACTTGAAAGCTTTCATGCGACCTTAGTGTATAGACTTGCATAATGTTGCATTAACATAATAGAGGGGAAGTAGACTTCAGTGTAATTCATGAAGCAATCGAATGTATAGACATGAAAATAAAGGACAACAGTGTACAGACTTTGTGATGAACAAGCATAACCAGTGTATAGACTTTGATGTAAAGGCTTGAGTTACACTAGCAATGTATTGACTTTAGGTAATGCATGCAATGCAACACAATGTATGTACATAGTTGCTGTGCAACCGATGTTCAGACATGTTATGCTTGTTGTAGGAGATGTATAGACTCTGTGTCTATCAAAGTATGCACAATGGAGAAAGACGCCTCTTTCCTAGGCGTTTATTTCAGAAGTGACGCCACTTCTGGTGGGCGTCAGATATCGAGCTTAAAAGAATGTATAGACATGATGTGGCTGTATAGACTAGCAAACGCATGAAGTAGCAAGCCAAAGTATAGACACTGCTGTATGGACTTTAAGCGAACGCTATACAGACTTGTCAATTGATGTATGAACATTACAGAAGGGAATGTACAGACTTTTGAAAGCTTGAACACTGCTATGTATAGACTTTGTACATTGAACGACAAATCATGCTGTACCGACTTTGAGCGTTGTATAGACTTTACGAAGCACATGCCAAGGCTGTACAGACATCAGACTTTGAACGTGTGTGCTGTGAACGATGTGTACACTTGGCCCTTGAAGGATGTACAGACTTGAAGAACCGAAGCCCACGATGTATAGACTTGGCGTTATGAGGCATGCAGGCTGTATAGACTTGCGATGCCATGAAGATAATGTGTAGACTTGTGAAGCTTGAGGCCAATGTATAGACTTCAATGCAAATGCCAAGACCATGTACAGACTTGAAAGCTTCGAAGCACACGATGTTTAGACTTTATGATGCATACGCCAAGGCTGTACATACTTGAAGAGACGATGCACTATAGGCTGCCAGACTCTGTACAGACTTGCAGCTTGAGACGCTGACAGAGATGGTCCACTGTATAGACTTCAAGTCCAAGTGAGACAGTGGATGTACAGACTTGGGCTGTACAGACTTTGACTCAAATATGCATATGAGACGCTGAATAAGACGCAGCTATGTATAGACTTTACAGTGAATGCATATGCCAATGTACAGACTTAGAAGTGAAAACCAATGTATAGACTTGAACATCTTCAAGGCACAATGTGCAGACTTTGCCTATATGCAGTGTGTAGACTTGATGTGTAGCTAAAGCAGCGAACGTAGGAAAATGTTGGAATGTATAGACTTACGTTCGATCAGCAATGTATAGACTTCAACTAAGCAAGCTACAGTGCAATGTCTAGACTTAATGATGCACGCGATGTATAGACTTTGGAACGCTTGAAGTGATGTACAGACTTGGTGAGCGCCAAGCAATGTACAGACTTGGAAACCGATGACTCATGCAAGCTACAGGACAGTGTGTAGACTTGACGAATGGCTTGAAACATAGACACACTGCCAATGTATAGACTTGGATGCCCAAAGGTAATGTATAGACTTGGATGCCCAAAGGCAATGTATAGACTTGCACAGTGCTGCCAATGTGCAGACTTTGCCTACACGTGAATGTATGGACTTTGTGACACAATGCAACAAGGCTCTGGACGATGTATAGACTTCACGTTCAATATGCAACAGGGTGTATAGACTTGAACAAAGCGTGAAACACAATATGCAAGAATGTATAGACTTGGAAGTGAATTTGTGTGCGAGACAATGTTAACTCTATACGGACTTAAGCAATGTGCAGACAGGACATCAAATGCAGTGAGCATGCAGTAGTGTATATACATGGGTGTGTGTGTGCATGCTAGAAGCAATGTATGGACTTAAATGATCGTGTGAGCATGCAGCAGCCAATGTATAGACATGCGAATCTTGGGGGGGTCGACCCATCTAAGAGGGGGGTCGACCCACTTCTGTCTAGATGTCAGACAGAACAACTGAATGCCATTCACAAGCACACATTCATAAATATATGAACACATATGAATGCTTCACAAATACATGAACACATATGAATTATGAATGCACTTAAATGAATCAACAAGGTCTTTCATGCACACATTCAAATGGTGACTTATAGTGTTTGTTATCATCAAAACCAATCATCAAGACCACAGGGGCACAACAGTGCGGCCTCACGATAGACCGTCCAACGTGTTAGGCGGCACATTACGGATCATTTATGTGTTGTGATTCGTATTATGTTTTCGGGAAGAGCGGCTTGACCTAGACTGCCCTTCTATCAAACGGGCAGTTATTGACCGTTCGTCTCCCCCAGTGGCTCATTACAGACCGCTCATCCCTAGAAGGCTTTCGGACCTGAGGGGGATAAACGGCCTGTCATGCGACCGCCGAGGAGGATGAAAGGTCCCTACTAGACCGTCCATCTTCACAGAATTGATTAAGATAGTAGATTATTGGTTAAATGTAAGTTAGCAACATGCATAAAAACCCTGGAAAATTATAACATTAAATGATTATAAATCTTGTTGATTTATTCATCTTGACCTTGGATCATCTTTTTTTTTCAATGTTAATATTAATCATGACTCATTATTAAATTGAAGAGGTTATTAGTGTTGTATGACAGTCGTTCTACTCAGGTAGGATTGACTAACCGTCTCACTGGTTTCCGATGTTTTATTAGCCTTATTTCCTTTTAATGTTTGGGACTCTCCGCCGTATATTCCTTCCGTCGGACTAGGACCTTCATTACGGGACCTCCGTAAGCTCCCGCGAGCTTGGGATTCCCACTAGGACGCCGGGCAGGTTGTACCATCAATACTTGAACCTGTGTACGTGATCGAATCGATTGAACTATCGTATTGTAAGTCACGGCTCGACTTGGACCCCTGAGAATTACGCGGCCCGAAAGGGACCGTTCATCCTATTGGGCGGCCCATAACGAACCGTACATCCCTGGCCAAGTGCCACTTACATTGGTCGTTTAACCTTGATCTGTCTTTGACCAAATTATGTTTGGATTGACCCAGTAAGCCTAGGTTGACCAGTAGAGAGTGGGCTGGACCCTGGTTTAGTTCTGCCCCACTTATGGCAGCCCGGAGGCCGTTTGGGTAGATTTCTAGTTGGTTAAGTTGAACGGGCCTATTGGAACCACCCATGTTATAGCGCGGATCTTATTGGACCGTCTATCTGTTGGACGGCCCTGTAAGGACCGTTTATCTTGTTCTTGGGCTTCCAGCTCTTCTAGTCTTGAGCGGCCCATGTTCAACAGTCCAATTACTCGAGCGGCCCTACATGGACTATGTATCCTTGACTTCGGTGTGGCTAGTGCTAAGCCCATCTCTATCCTGAACGGTCCACTCTAGACCGTGAATTTCTTGAGCGGCCCTGTTCTGACAGCTTATCATCCAGAAGTGATTTCTGTGATTTTTTGTGTTGAATCCAAGGACCTGATTGGTTCTTGATAACTTGAACTTTCCAAACATGATGTCTACTTCAACTTACCCTTGAAACTTTGGTAAGTTCCATATCTTGAAGTATTGGCCATCTAACTTGATTAATGTCTAGACATAACTTGGGATCTTGGATCCAACAAATCAATGCCAACACATCATAAGGGCCCGGTCTGGTCCTGGGAGGAGTGCCCGAAAAGTACTTGTGCCCCAGGGAGTTTGAATGACATGGTGAGGCATTGCACCGAGTGCATGACTAGCGTGATGTCTAAGACAATAATCTCTTACTTGAATTTCTCTTGACTTATTTAAATTTTGCTTGTTGGCCAAATTCTCGGTTATATCATGTTCTTGCCTTCATTTCATTATTTTGTTGCATGGTTATTTCTTTTCATTCTTTATTTACGTGCTCAAACATGTAATTTAATTGGTTAATAACTTAAACTTGCCTGTTATTACCTACTGAGCGTTCGCTCACCTAGTTTTTCCCCCTTTTTAGGTAGCTCAGGTGAGGACTCGCAATCTGATGGGAATGGGCAATAGTGACGACCGTGGAGTGAACCTGATAGAAGCCTGTGAAACTAGTTCTAGTTGTGGAGTTATTGTATTTAAGAGTATTTTGGAAGAGTTGTAATTTGAAGTTAGCCAATGTAATAATGTTAAGTGGATGTTGTCAAGATTATGTTAAGTGAGATCATTGTACTTTGGGACATGGTTTGGTTATGTGCTATTTAATGAATGGAGCAGTTTCTATTTATGGTGATGTGCGATCTTTTAGCTTTAACATATCATGTCTAGAAATCAACATATTATTATTATTACTTGTCTCTACTGCCAGTCCCGATATTCCGCGTCGGGGCGTGACAGTTAGGTGTTCTTCGCGTGTCGTCATCCCTGATTATTCCTTCTTCCTCCGTTTAAGGTAGGTTATAGCAAGCCAAACCTTAAGTATTATATATGGTTAGAACCAGCATCGAGTGCTCTTTCTATTTAATGCAAAAGCCTTAAAAGTTACTTAGTATCATGTGAGAATTTTAGGGTTTAGTAGAAGTATGTCATATCTAGGGTTATACTTGTTCCATGTCGTTTAAGTAGGGACTTCAGGCACTAGAGATTAAATCGAGCATGCTATATTGTAAAACTTTTTGTGCTCTTTCTTTTGAGTCCAAAAGCCCTAATTATTATGCTATGTGCTATGCGTATTTAGTAATTCTTTGTAACCCTAGCCAACTCGCCGAAGGCGCGCAGGGCGAAAGGGGGACTTGAGCGTTTTTGACTTATGCGGCCTCACGATAGACTGCCCAACGTGTTAGGAGGAACATTACGGACCGTTTATGTGTTGTGATTCATATTATGTTTTCGGGAAGAGCGGCTTGTCCTAGACCGCTCTTCTGTCAGGCGGCCATTTATTGACCATTCGTCTCCCCCAGCGGCTCATTACAGACCGCTCATCCCCAGAAGGCTTTCGGACCTGAGGGGGATAAACGGCCTGTCGTGCGACCACTGAGGAGGAAGAAAGGTCCCTACTGGACCATCCATCATCACAGAATTGATTAAGATAGTAGATTAGTGGTTAAATGTAAGTTAGCAACATGCATAAAAACCCTGGAAAATTATAACATTAAATGATTATGAATCTTGCTGATTTATTCATCTTGACCTTGGATCATCTTTTTTTTTCAATGTTAATATTAATCATGACTCATTATTAAATTGAAAAGGTTATTAGGGTTGTATGACAGTCGTTCTACTCCAGTAGGATTGACTGACCGTCTCACTGGTTTTTGATGTTTTATTAGCCCTTTCCTTGTAATGTTTGGGACTCTCCGCCGGATATTCCTTCTGTCGGACTAGGACCTTCATTACGGGACCTCCGTAAGCCCCCGCAAACCTGGGATTCCCACTAGGACGCCGGTCAGGTTGTACCATCAAGACCTGAACCTGTGTACATGATCGAATCGATTGAACTATCGTATTGTAAGTCACGGCTCGACTTGGACCCCTAAGAATTACACGGCCCGAAAGGGACCGTTCAACCTATTGGGCGGCCCATAACAAACCGTACATCCCTGGCCAAGTGCCACTTACATTGGTCGTTTAACCTTGATCTATCTTCCACCAAATTGTGTTTGGATCGACCCAGTAAGCCTAGGTTGACCAGTAGAGAGTGGGCTGGACCCTGGTTCAATTCTGCCCCACTTATGGTAGCCCGGAGGCCGTTTGGGTAGATTTCTAGTTGGTTAAGTTGAACGGACCTATTGGAACCACCCATGTTATAGCGCGGATCTTATTGGACCGTCTGTCTGTTGGACGGCCCTGTAAGGACCGTTTATCTTGTTCTTGGGCTTCCAGCTCTTCTAGTCTTGAGCGGCCCATGTTCAACCGTCCAATTACTCGAGCGGCCCTACATGGACTATGTATCCTTGACTTCGGTGTGGCTAGTGCTAAGCCCATCTCTATCCTGAACGGTCCACTCTAGACCGTGAATTTCTTGAGCGGCCCTGTTCTGACAGCTTATCATCCAGAAGTGATTTCCGTGATTTTTCGTGTTGAATCCAAGGACCTGATTGGTTCTTGATAACTTGAACTTTCCAGACATGATGTCTACTTCAACTTACCCTTGAAACTTTGGTAAGTTCCATATCTTGAAGTATTGGCCATCTAACTTGATTAATGTCTAGACATAACTTGGGATCTTGGATCCAACAAATCAATGCCAACACATCATAAGGGCCCGGTCTGGTCCTGGGAGGAGTGCCCGAAAAGTACTTGTGCCCCAGGGAGTTTGAATGACATGGTGAGGCATTGCACCGAGTGCATGACTAGCGTGATGTCTAAGACAATAATCTCTTACTTGAATTTCTCTTGACTTGTTTAAATTTTGCTTGCTGGCCAAATTCTCGGTTATATCATGTTCTTGCCTTCATTTCATTATTTTGTTGCATGGTTATTTCTTTTCGTTCTTTATTTACGTGCTCAAACATGTAATTTAATTGGTTAATAACTTAAACTTGCCTGTTATTACCTACTGAGCGTTCGCTCACCTAGTTTTTCTCCCTTTTCAGGTAGCTCAGGTGAGGACTCGCAATCTGATGGGAACGGGCAATAGTGACGACCGTGGAGTGAACCTGATAGAAGCCTGTGAAACTAGTTCTAGTTGTGGAGTTATTGTGTTTAAGAGTATTTTGGAAGAGTTGTAATTTGAAGTTAGCCAATGTAATAATGTTAAGTGGATGTTGTCAAGATTATGTTAAGTGAGATCATTGTACTTTGGGACATGGTTTGGTTATGTGCTCTTTAATGAATGGAGCAGTTTCTATTTATGGTGATGTGCGATCTTTTAGCTTTAACATATCATGTCTAGAAATCAACATATTATTATTATTACTTGTCTCTACTGCCAGTCCCGATATTCCGCGTCGGGGCGTGACAGTTAAGATTTATTGTCTCAGAAAGAACTCAATATGAGGCAGAGAAGATAGTTGGAGTATCTAAAGGATTTTGACTTGTCCATAGAATATCATCCCGGGAAGGGTAATGTGGTGGCGGATGCCCTAAGCCGCAAGCCAATGACCAAATTGTCAAGTCTCATGATGCAAGAATGGAAGCTGTTGGAGCAACTAGCCGGGTTGGATATTAATGTTGACAAGGACCGAATTATGATTGCTCAGATTCAGGTTAAACTAAAAATTTTGGCAGAAATCAAGTCCTTGCAAGACAATGACCCAGAGTTGGTAGAAATCAAGGAGAGCTTGAGTAGCAGACCGAAATTCATGATAGCTGATGATGGCAGACTGTTATTTCAGGGAAGGACTTGTGTACCTGATGTGGCCGAAGCTAAGAACAAGATCCTCGAGGAAGCTCATAGATCCCGATATACCATTCATCCTGGAGGTACAAAGATGTTTAAAGATTTGAAAAGATCTTTCTGGTGGCCAAATATGAAAAAGGAAATTGCAGAATTTGTGAATAGATGCTTGGTGTGTCAGCAAGTTAAGGCTGAGCATTTCAGACCTGCAGGGAAGTTGAAACCACTGGACATACCTCAATGGAAGTGGGAGAGTATTGGCATGGATTTCATTATGGGTCTACCTATGACTCGTAGCGGATTTGATGCAATATGGGTTATCGTTGATAGATTGACAAAGTCCACTCATTTCTTATCCATTAAATCTAAGTGGACTATTGATGTTCTAGCAGCTTTATATATGAAGGAAGTGGTGCGACTCCATGGTATTCCGGTCAGTTTTGTGTCTGATAGAGACCCCAGATTCACTTCACATTTTTGGAAGGGATTGCAAGAATCTTTGGGAACCCATCTGAATTTCAGTACTACTTTTCATCCACAAACAGACGGACAGACGGAAAGAACCAACCAGATAGTGGAAGATATGGTGAGAGCCTGCATGATTGATTTCGGAGGCAATTGGAATGATCACTTGGCCTTGATTGAATTTGCTTATAACAATAGTTATCAGTCCAGCATTCAGATGGCTCCGTTTGAAGCTCTATATGGGAGAAGCTGTCGGTCTCCATTATGTTGGAACGAGGTTGGTGAGAAGCAATGGCTGGGGCCAGATCTTATTTTTGAATCATCAAAGAATATTCATATTATTAGAGACCGGTTGCAAGTAGCACAATCAAGACAGAAGAGTTATGCAGACCACAGAAGGAGGGACTTGGAATTTCAAGCTGGTGAACATGTGTTTTTGAAAGTTTCTCCTACAAGAGGAATCCAAAGATTTGGCATTCAAGGCAAGCTAAGTCAAGAGATGTCGGTCCATTCGAGATTTTGGAAAGAGTGGGGGAGGTTGCGTACCGTCTGGCACTACCACCTCAGTTATCCGGAGTACACAATGTCTTCCATGTGTCGATGTTGAGAAAGTACGTGTATGACCCAACTCACGTCATTCAGCATGCGGATCTTGAGTTAAAGGAAGATCTGACTTATGAAGAGAGACCTGTTAAGATTCTGGATCGTAAGCAGCAGCAACTCAGAAACAGGTCTATACCTATGGTGAAAGTGCAATGGAGTCGGCGTGGAACCGAAGAAGCTACTTGGGAGTCAGAAGATACCATGCGGAAACAGTATCCCAATTTGTTCTAGATGAGTTGTTCCACTCCCCATCGTGTTAAGTGCAGTGAATTTGGTGGACCAAATTCTTTGAAGTGGGGGAGGGTGTAATACCCCGATTTTTTAGTAAATAAAAATGTCTAGAAAATTTATAAGAAATTAATTAGAAAAAATCCTTAACAAATAGAATGAGTTAAATTTTGACTATTTCGTAAAAATCTGGAAATTTTAGAATCTTGTAGAGGATAAAATGTTTGATAATAGTGTCCTCTGTGACTGACCCAAATAAAATCCGTAATTAGGCCAAATCAACTGATTAAGGCCCAAATCCACAATTAATCTAATTAGACCTTAAAACGCGAAATTTGAGCCCAATACCCGATCATTTAGGCTGAAACCGGATCCAAATGGAAGGCTAGGATGAAAGGATCATTTCCCCTCTTAGTTCTCCACGAAACCCTAACCCTAGAAAGTGAATTTCGGTTTAGAAGGCGGCGGCTAACCCTATACGCGCGGTTCGCGCAGGTCCAACTTGATTGGACTCTATCTCCTCGAATAGCAGACTCTAGACCTTGTGTGACCTATAAAAATGACCCTCAGGAACCCTATTTTTGTTTGGGTGCTGTGGCGACCGACGAGGATCATGGACGAGGGCGGATTCCGGCGATCACCGGCGGGGTGTTCTTCGCGTGTCGTCGTCCCTTCTTCTTCCTTCTTCCTCCGTTTAAAGTAGGTTATAGCAAGCCAAACCTTAAGTATTATATATGGTTAGAACCAACATCGCGTGCTCTTTCTATTGAACGCAAAAGCCCTAAAAGTTACTTAGTATCATGCGAGAATTTTAGGGTTTAGTAGAAGTATGTAATATCTAGGGTTATACTTGTTCCATCTCGTTTAAGTAGGGACTTCAGACACTAAAGATTAAATCGAGCATGCTATATTGTAAAACTTTTCATGCTCTTTCTTTTGAGTCCAAAAGCCCTAATTATTATGCTATGTGATATGCGTATTTAGTAATTCTTTGTAACCCTAGCCAACTCGCCGAAGGCGGGTAGGGGGAAAGGGGGACTTGAGCGTTTTTGACTTGTGCGGCCTCACGACAGACCACCCAACGTGTTAGGCGGCACATTACGGACCGTTTATGTGTTGTGATTCGTATTATGTTTTCGGGAAGAGCGGCTTGACCTAGACCGCCCTTCTGTCAGGCGGCCAATTATTGACCGTTCGTCTCCCCCAGCGGCTCATTACAGACCGCTCATCCCCAGAAGACTTTCGGACCTGAGGGGGATAAACGGCTTGTCGTGCGACCGCCGAGGAGGATGAAAGGTCCCTACTGGACTGTCCATCTTCACAGAATTGATTAAGATAGTAGATTAGTGGTTAAATGTAAGTTAGCAACATGCATAAAAACCCTGGAAAATTATAACATTAAATGATTATGAATCTTGCTGATTTATTCATCTTGACCTTGGATCATCTTTTTTTTTCAATGTTAATATTAATCATGACTCATTATTAAATTGAAAAGGTTATTAGGGTTGTATGACAGTCGTTCTACTCCGGTAGGATTGACTGACCGTCTCACTGGTTTTCGGTGTTTTATTAGCCCTATTTTTTTGTAATGTTTGGGACTCTCCGCCGAATATTCCTTCCATCGGACTAGGACCTTCTTTACGGGACCTCCGTAAGCCCCCGCAAGCCTGGGATTCTTACTAGGACGCCGAGCAGGTTGTACTATCAAGACCTGAACCTGTGTACATGATCGAATCGATTGAACTATCATATTGTAAGTCACGGCTCGACTTGGACCCCTGAGAATTACGCGGCCCGAAAGGGACCGTTCATCCTATTGGGCTGCCCATAACGAACCATACATCCCTGGCCAAGTGCCACTTACATTGGTCGTTTAACCTTGATCTATCTTCGACCAAATTGTGTTTGGATCGACCCAGTAAGCCTAGGTTGACCAGTAGAGAGTGGGCTGGACCCTGGTTCAGTTCTGCCCCACTTATGGTAGCCCAGAGGCCGTTTGGGTAGATTTCAAGTTGGTTAAGTTGAACGGACCTATTGGAACCGCCCATGTTATAGCGCGGATCTTATTGGACCGTCTGCCTGTTGGACGGCCCTGTAAGGACCGTTTATCTTGTTCTTGGGTTTCCAGCTCTACTAGTCTTGAGCGGCCCATGTTCAACCGTCCAATTACTCGAGCGGCCCTACATGGACCGTGTATCCTTGACTTCAGTGTGGCTAGTGCTAAGCCCATCTCTATCCTGAACGGTCCACTCTAGACCGTGTATTTCTTGAGCGGCCCTGTTCTGACCGCTTATCATCCAGAAGTGATTTCCGTGATTTTTAGTGTTGAATCCAAGGACCTGATTGGTTCTTGATAACTTGAACTTTCCAGACATGATGTCTACTTCAACTTACCCTTGAAACTTTGGTAAGTTCCATATCTTGAAGTATTGGCCATCTAATGTCTAGACATAACTTGGGATCTTGGATCCAACAAATCAATGCCAACACATCATAAGGGCCCGGTCTGGTCCTAGGAGGAGCGCCCGAAAAATACTTGTGCCCCGGGGAGTTTGAATGACATGGTGAGGCATTGCATCGAGTGCATGACTAGTGTCTCTAGATCTTTAAGGCAAATACTACCACGGCCAGTTCTAAGTCATGAACCGGGTAGTTCTCTTCGTGCTTCTTTAATTGTCGGGAAGAGTATGCAATGACTTTCCCATCTTGCATTAATACACACCTGAGGCCAATACCAGAATCATCGGTATATACCTCGTACTTCTCTCCTTCTATTGGTAATGATAAGACTGGAGCAGTGCTAAAGAGATCCTTCAAAGATTGGAAACTCTTCTCACAGTCTTCATTCCACCCATAAGGGACTTCCTTGCGAGTCAATCTGGTGAGAGGAACAGTATTTTTTTTAGAAGCCCTTGATGAATTGCCGGTAGTAACCAGCTAGACCCAAGAAGCTTCGAATTTTTGTTACATTTTTTGGCCGTTCCTAATTCTTCACGGCCTCGACCTTTGAAGGGTTGACGAAAATTCCATTCTTCGAGACTACATGGCCCAAGAAGGATACTTCCTCGAGCCAGAATTTGCACTTGCTGAATTTGGCATAAAATTTATTTTCCTTTAATATTTGCAATGCCTTCCTCAAATGTTCCTCGTGGTCTTCTTTGAACTTTAAATAGATCAGAATATCATCAATGAAGACCATAATAAATTGGTCTAAGTAGGGCCTAAATATGCTGTTCATTAACTGCATAAAGGCTGTAGGGGCATTTGTTAGTCCGAAAGGTATAACAGTAAATTTGTAATGCCCATACCTACTTCGGAATGCAGTTTTATGAATGTCTTCTTCTTTGATCTTCAATTGGTGGTAACCAGAATGAAGATCAATCTTGGTGAAGTATGTAGCTCTATATAATTGATCAAACAGCTCATCAATTCTTGGCAGCGGGTACTTGTTCTTGATTGTATGGTGGTTTAGCTACAGATAATCGATGCAAAGTCTCATTGTTCCGTCCTTCTTCTTGACGAATAGCATGGGTGCTCCTCATGGGGAAGTACTCGACCTGATGAAAACCTTTTTCAATAACTCCATCAGCTGCTCTTTTAGCTCCTTCAGCTCAGCGGGGGACATTCTGTAAGGTGTCTTGGAAACAGGACCAGCACCAGGAACAAGGTCGATTGTGAACGACACTTCCCGCTCCGGGGGTAAGCCGGGCAATTCTTCTGGAAAAATGTCGAAAAAATCCCAAACTACACGGATGTCTTCAAGTTTAGACTCATCGACTTCCGTGGCAATCACAAATGCCATGAAAGCCATACATCCCTTATGAGTTTACTAGCTCAGAGAGCTGAGATAAGAGGTGATCTACTCCGAGGGCTAATGTAAACAATTTCGGGATAATTCACAAAAGTTATCTTGCCATTCCGGAAATCTACGGTTGCTTGGTGGGTGGATAACCAGTCGGCACCTAGTATGACATCATACCCCTTCATATCTAGGCATATCAGGTTGACAGGTAGATTGTTTCCTCCAACCATAACCTCGCAGCTTGGGTAGTGATGTGTGATATCTGACTCATTCCCAAGAGGTGTAGATATGACCAAATCTAATAGTTCAAGTTTCTTAGAAAATGAAGTAGCAAATTTCTTGGAAACGAATGAATGAGTTGCTCCAGTATCAAATAAAACTTGAGCATTCATAGAGCAAACAGTTAGTGTACCTTCCTCGATTCCACCTTCTGTTAGTTCCGTCTCTTCGAGAGCTTGCAGACGGCCTTGTTTCTTTGTAGGACGCTTCTCGTCTTTAGTGGCTTGCTCATTCATCAATGGGCAATCAGGAATTCGATGTTCGCGGCTTCCACATTAGAGACACGCTCCCAGTTTCCTCTAACATTCCTCGGTCTTGTGGCCGGCTTTGTCACAGTACTTACAAATTTCCTTAGAAGGTGTAGTGGTGGAGAAAGGCTTGTCATTCTTCTTAAACTTCTTTCCCTTAGAGGACTCCCCTCCATTGAAGAACTTCTTCTTGTTGAATGATGATTTGAAATTTACTGGGCCTGTGACAGGTTCCTCCTTGTCCTTTCCTCGAATCCTTTCAGATAATTCGGTAGCGTCTTCTAGCAATTGGGCACGCCAAACCATTTCTGAATAGACTTGGATGTCCAACATTGTAAGTTGTGTAATATAGTGGGGCCAAAGCCCGTTAAGGAACCTTCTAGCCTTCATCTTTTCAGTACACACCAAGTGGGGTGCATACCTGGACAGTCTTGAGAACTGGGCCTCATACTCGGCCACTTTCAGGGTTCGTTGTTTCAGTGCGGCAAATTCCACGGCCTTCTTCTCCTGAATATGGTCAGAGAAGTACTTGTTGAAATGTTCAACAAAGAACCGTGAAGGAAGCAGAGACGACCACACTTGAAAAGCAGGGGTGAGCCTCGTGTCACTAGCCCAGTAGGGGTCACGCGGATCCCCACTGAAAAACAACGCAGTAACACGGAACAACAACTAAAACAATAGTAGTAGCAAAGTAGGAAAACTAAACTACAAAGCTGTAAAGAAGATGAAGTAGGAGTAGGGAACATGTAAGGGAAGAGGGAAGAAGCTGTACCTACAAAACACGGCCACCAAGAGGACCTCGGCCCCTAAGCTACTCCAAGCAACGACAGAAGGCTAACCCTGAACTCGAAAGGTCAGGAGTTACCGATCTGTCGATAAGCACGAGGCCCAAGATAAAGGCCTACGAGACTAGACACACAAGCCTAGGAAAAGACCTTGACTGACGAGATAGACTCTACATCTCACACGACTAGATTGCCGTGCAAGCTCCCCGTAAACACAACTGCATACACGACTGGAGCATCGTGCACGCCACAACAAGCTAGTCCTGGACAAGCCAAACATAGACCAACTCAGCAGGGGAAGCTGATCTTGGACGGAACCAAGAATAGGCTAACTCGAAAGGGGAACATAGACTTCGAGAAACACGAGAGTCACGCATCACGTGACGGAAGCTCCTCCTCACTAGAAGAAGAGCCAGCTGCGTCCACTGACGTCTTATGCTGTGCCTCAAGTGTCTCGCCTACGCTGCCTAGCACACGGTAGAGACTAAGACACTGTAACCAGAACAGGAACCACAGTAACGAGTGACAAGTCAGGGTCATGCCCGTCGGCGTAAGTCATACGCCCCTGACCACGTGTGCACACACCGACTCTTGCCTAGAGCCATGCCTCTAGCTAGTTTTCCCCCCCAGCAGGACGCTACCGTTAAGCAGGGGCCCACGAAACTAGCTTAAAAATCGTATCTCGGGAACTGCCACGCCACCACTTCCAGGTGGGTCGACACGCAGTAACGCGTTGCCAGGTTATGACTAGTGGAGGCTCACTAGACACAGAACTCTAAAACACAAACGATGTAGTACTAACAGGCAAGGAAGCACTATCGCACATATTACGAAGCACAAAGGTAGTACACCAACTTCCAACAGACTCAGGACAAGGCAACTAGACCTACCAATGCAACGATCCTTGAGTCTCACGACTCGGAGTCAAGATAATCATACAAGGCGGAACAAGCCGCCAATTGGTCTAATCCTAAGTCATAGAAATGACATATCCGTATAAAACGACACACGGAGACCTGAGGGATCACCAACACCCCCAAAGCACACCTGGACACACAGACCGAGTTAGGACAGTACCTCAAGGCATCCAGAACCACTATCTCGAGCTATTCAAAATAGCTGAGACACACACAAGGTTACTTATCAACCATTGGGTCTCATCGGGTTGACCAGAACCTGACAACGACTCTATAGCAGTATAGAAACCAAGACACGTCTGGCTACCTTATATCGTGGTCATAGCTCTCATAGGACATCAAGAGACATCCACGGGATGACAAACAAACCACAAGGTCAAGCCAAGACAATTGGAAACCAAAATGTCGGAAACTGACACTCTGTACATACATAGAGGCATAGACACTGGCAGTCATAGACAGGGCCAAGAGGTGACTGTAGCGGTCAAAGCTATGGCCGCTAGACTCACTCAAACTCCGACTGACCTACCCAGACAAACCACGAAGCGGTCGATGACAGACACGCTACACGGACTAGGCGGTCCAAGAGACAACCGCCATACTAACCGCCCTAAAACATTGACCTAAGACAAACGACTTGTAGCGGCCTAAGAAAGGGACGCCACAACGAAGAAGCGGACGAAGGTTGGGCCGCCAAGGCCAACAGACTTAATGTCTTAACTAGGTCTAAAACCATGGTAACACGAATACCGTGGTAGATCACAAGTCGTCGAGACCATCCCCTCAAGACGGGAACTCAAGGGAGGCCACTCACATGCGGAGGAACCCCACCGCACTCACATCGATACACGGTGACTCGATCAAACATAACACAAAACCCGAAATACAAAAGCCTATGGGCATGCTAATCGAGGTAATACGGCACCTCCCGACACCCCAAAAACATGAATATAGAACCCACAGGGTGTCCGGAACTCTCGCGAGGCCATAGGCCGGTCATTGGGTCTCGACGGGACCGATCGGGACTCAAAACGGTGAAAAATACTGAATTTTGGTCGACCTGGCCCCTGGGGTCGGTCGACCTGACAGGGTCGGTCGACCGGCCCAGGTGGTCCGGTCGACTGGACCAACAGCCAGACCATCACGGTCCTACGTGCAACTGCCGGTCGACCGGCCCATCCGGTCCGGTCGATCGGTCACGGCAGAAAACTGGCCAAACCCTAATCTCCGGGCCCGATTCCACGCCCCGTTCGATTCTGATCGAAGGGGGAAACATCCATAATGAGAATATCGACCTTCCACACTCTGGAAGGGCTCAAAACAACGCACAAACGGCTTGAAATGGGCAATTCCACCAAATTGACCCTAAATGAGTCACCAGGGTTCCCGGTCTCGTACCGGCCCCAAATGACAACCAATTGACACGAAATCAGCGGATCTGGAACACTGGTATTCTAGGGGTTCGATTGATACCAACTGATCTAAAAATCGTCGCCGTTTTCCGGTGAACCCTGTGAATACCCCAAAAGTATGGTTTTCTCGAAGTTGAAAGAAACCCACTCGTATGCTCACCGAACAACGCAAAACTATAGGGAAACGTAGAGGAGAAGTAGGTGATCCATTTCCCTACCTCCACCGAACAAACCGTGCGCCGAAGCGACTAAACCACGCCGAAAATGCCAAATCAACGAATTGCGCCGTCTTGGAATCCACCGAGGGATCGCGCCTCGCCACGCTCAAACCGTCGCCCCATTCCGCGTCCCGATCACTCCATCGCGTCCTCACCTCGGCCAGCTCCGAACCGGTGTCCACCCTGCGCCGAGAGACCCAGAGAGGAGAGAGAACGAGAGAGAGAAAGAGAGGTGAGAAATGAGGGAGGAGAGAGGGTGATGTTGAATAAATAGAAAGGAAATTAGGAATTTTCCTAATTTTTGAAATTCTAATTTTTTGGCCCGAAAATAAACGAATTCAGAAAAATATGCAAAAATAGTCAAAACGATCCTCTCAACGAGTACATCGCAACTGTAGCATCCTCGAGTCGATGAATTGAGAAATAAATTCACCACATGATTCCGTAACTTGTACGAGAGAAAAACACATGTGGATCATAAAACTCAACTCAGGACCCACAAAAGCGATCCGAAACTCTCCGAAAAGGATCCGAAAGACCTAATAAGAATCCAATAAGGATCCAGGGCATTACATCCTCCCCTCCTTCAAGAAATTTCGTCCTCAAAATTTAAGGACTAGCAAAGGAGAAGCATGGAAGAATAACCCCAAGACACAGCTTGAAACAACACGAATCTCGAGAAACACAATTCAGAGGGACATAGTCAGACCATAATCACAAGTACACGCTCTGGATCGAGCACGACACAAGTGAACACAAGTCTGACACCTCCGAAACAAGGCAACGTCGCTTACGTCTCACAGGAAAGGAGACACGACTCATGCCACGACGACAGATATCGATAAAACAAAACGACAGACACGGCAAGCATCAGCCTAAAAAAGGAAGCATAGTCCTCTCAGCTAATTGCTCGACACATCGGCTTCAATGCCAAAGGCAACCACGAAACCTGGCATACAGGACGCCAACTACAGCACCGGACCACAAGCACAATCAAGTCAGTCCTCACTCAGACATTACATCTGGTCGAGTCGAAGGCTAACTCTATCAGGGAAGAAGAGTACAGCATAACCAACCGACAAGATCACGGTCCCCACGATGCTAAGATAGAATCACAGGGAAACAACAACAAAACGACAACGACAACAACACTTGCAGAATTCCGGCTCCGTACCGAACACAGAACCACAGAACACAATTGCAAGCTGGGTCACATGAAGGCACAACGACAGCTGAACGCACGACCACAAGGGACGAGTCATGCATTGAGCAGCTCACCAAGAAAAGACCCACAACAACGAAAATGACAATCTTAGGGAACACATCTCAAGGATTACGATCATGCCCTGAGAATACAATGCCCAAGAAAAGAATACAGAGGAGCAGAGGGTACTCAATCAGCAGGAATGCCGACAGATTTCCCAATACTCGCAAATGTCGATGCCAACACCAGAATGACTCCAGCAACGACACGACAAGAGACCACATCAAGGCACAGGAAGCCAAGATGAAGTCATATCGAGAAAGAACAATTCTCTCGACTGGCCAGAATCTCACAATAATGATCATCGACCCGTGGGTTATCAGCCCACACACTTCTGCTGCGCACTCAAACAACGTACACATGCATCAAAAATACCTCGGTATCCGCATCTCAGCACACACTTGGCGTCATCGTAATTCTTAAAAATCGTAATATATTACGCCACGAGTACGAATCCTGCTAACAACCGATCACAAACGAAGAAGAGTACTAGCTTCAGCACAAAGCATAAAGAAAGGCTAATCTCAGCTTACCCTTATGTCCTGAAACAATTATCGAGCCTTCACAACACATTGGCCGCTAGACATGGCACGACCAACACGGTGCATAACATCTCTTAACACAAAACTACGTCCTAAGCCAAGCAACCGTAGAACAAAGAGGCAGATCAGGCTCAGAATAAACACTGTCCACACTTAAGCAGACATAGGACAAGGTCTCACTAAGATAGCACTTCTAAGGCTTACCTCAAAAAGACTTTACCAACCAGGATGAGAAGCATCAAGATCAACCACAGAAGCTCACCAGGAAGAGAAAATCCTAGGTCGCCTGAGCATCTTCTCAATCGAGGAATCTAATTGACCACTTCGATAGAAGCGAAATACCTCAGGAGCTACACAGACTTAAGCTGGGACGACCAAAACAACGTAAGAATGTGTACGGCCATCACACCGACTCTAAAAGTCACCAGCCACTTGAACAAGCCACGGAAAAATCTTGAACAATGTACTGCAGATTCAAGCCTACCGGCGAACTCTGCCAAGTACAACATAATCGAGACGAACACCATGACAAAAAGGAGCATCTCGTCGCATCCTGAAGAGAGCAAAACCATCTCGCACAGTGCTAACACAGCACGCACAAGACGACACACGGAAAATAGAGTGACAAAGAATCGCGAAACCTAAGCCAGCGAAGACTGTACTGAACTTTCAGGACTCTGGATACTGTATATCTCGGATTCCCACGTACTTCACACAGCAACCTCTCTGATACCACCTGTGACGACCCGGATCTCGGATACCGGATATACCCGATAGGACTACCGAGTAAACTCGATACCGCTTGGAACCCGTGAAGCCTCCCAAGAGCTATAAAGCTCCGAAGGGAAAAAGGATTGTCGTGTAGTGCATTGAAGCCATAGATATAACAGTAAGCAATTAAATTTCATTAATCATGTTTGTTAAAGTAGCAGAAAAAAATTATTTTTAATTAACAGTTACAAATTAACAATTATACCAGAGTCAGTCCAAAGGAAAGGCAAGTACAGTCGACAGGAAAGAAAAGCGTACACTGAGGTCGGGGGAAGCCCGACGTAGGTACCGCTGGCAACTACGAACTCGCCACACCAGGAGCCGTGAAGGAAACAGAGACGACCACACCTGAAAAGCAGGGGTGAGCCTCGTGTCACTGGCCCAGTAGGGGTCACGCGGATCCCCATTAAAGAACAACACAGTAACACAGAACAACAGCTAAAACAACAGTAGTAGCAAAGCAGGAAAACTAAACTACAAAGCTCTAAAGAAGCGGAAGCAAGAGTAGGGAACAGGTAAGGGAAGAGAGAAGAAGTCGTACCTACAAAACACGGCCATCGAGTGGACCTCGGCCCCTAAGATACTCCAAGAAACGACAGAAGGCTAACCCTGAACTCGAAAGGTCAGGAGTTACCGATATGTCGACAAGCACGAGGCCCAAGACAAAGGCCTACGAGACCATACACACAAGCCTAGAAAAAGACCTAGACTGACGAGACAGACTCTACAGCTCACACGACTGGATTTCCGTGCAAGCTCCCCCTAAACACAACTGCATACACGACTGGAGCGTCGTGCACGCCACAACAAGCTAGTCCGGGACAAGCCAAAGATAGACCAACTCAGTAGAGGAAGCTGATCTTGGACGGAACCAAGAATAGGCTAACTCAAAAGGGGAACAAAGACTCCGAGAAACACGAGAGTCATGCGTCACATGAAGGAAGCACCTCCTTACTAGAAGAATAGCCAGCTGCGTCCACTGGCGTCTTATGCTACGCCTCAAGTGTCTCACCTACGCAGCCTAAGACATAGCAGAGACTAAGACACTGTAACCAGAACAGGAACCATAGTAACGAGTGACCAGTCAGGGTCACGCCCATCGGCGCAAGTCCTACACCCCTGACCACGTGTGCACACACCGACTCTTGCCTAGAACCAGGCCTCTAGCTAGTTTTCCCCCCCAGTAGGACGCTACCCTTAAGCAGGGGCCCACGGAACTAGCTTAAAAATTGTATCTCGGGAACTGCCACGCCACCACTTCCAGGTGGGTCGACATGCCGTAACGCATCGCCAGGCTACGACTAGTGGAGGCTCACTAGACACAGAACTATAAAACACAAGCGTTGTAGTACTGACAGGCAAGGAAGCACTGTCGTATGTACTACGAAGCACCAGGGCAGCACAACGACTGCCAACAGACTCAAGACAGGGCAACTAGACCTACTTACGTAACGATCTTTGAGTCTCACGACTCAGAGTCAAGATCGTCGTACCAAGCGGAACAAGCCGCCAATCGGTCTAATCCTAAATCACAGAAACGACACATCCGTATAAAATGACACACGGAGACCTAAGGGATCACCAAGACCCTCAAGGCACACCTGGACACACAGATCGAGGTAGGATAGTACCTCAAGGCATCCAGAACCACTGTCTCAAGCTATTCAGAATAGCCGAGACACACACAAGGTTACTTGTCAACCATTGGGTCTCATCGGGTTGACCAGAACCTGACAATGACTCTACAACAGTACATAAACCAAGACATGTCTGGCTACCTTATATCGTGGTCATAGCTCTCATAGGACATCAAGAGACATTCACGGGACGACAGACAAACCACAAGGTCGAGCCAAGACAATTGGAAACCAAAACGTCAGAAAGCGACACTCTGTGCATACAAAGAGGCACAGACACTGGCGGTCATAGACAGGGCCACGAGGTGACTGTAGCGGTCAAAGCTATGGCCGCTAGACTCAGTCAAACTCTGACTGACCTGCCCAGACAAACCATGAAGCGGTCGATGATAGACACGCTACATGGACTAGGTGGTCCAAGAGACAACCGCCATACTAACCTCCCTAAAACATTGACCTAAGACAAACGACTTGCAGCGGCCTAAGAAAGGGACGCCACAACGAAGAAGCGGACGAAGGTTGGGCCGCCAAGGCCAACCGAATTAATGTCTCAACTAGGTCTAAACCCACGATAACACGAATACCAAGGCAGACCACAAGTCGTCAAGACCATCCCCTCAAGACAGGAACTCAAGGGAGGCCACTCCCATGCGGGGGAACCCCACCGCACTCACACCGATACACGGTGACTTGATCGAACATAACACAAAACCCGAAATACACATGCCTATGGGCACACTAATAGAGGTAAAACGACACCTCCCGACACCCCAAAAACATAAATATGGAACCCACAGGGTGTCCGAAACACTCGCGAGGCCATAGGTCAGTCATTGGGTCTCAACGGGACCGATCGGGACTCAAAACGGTGAAAAATATTGAATTCCGGTCGACCTGGCCCCTGGGGTCGCTTGACCTGACAGGGTTGGTCGATCGGCCCAGGTGCTCCGGTCGACCGGACCACCAGCGGACAATCACGGTCTTACGGGCAACTGCTGGTCGACCGGCCCATCCGGTCCGGTCGACCGGTCACGACGGAAAATCGGCCAAACCCCAATCTCCGGGCCCAATTCCATGCCCCGTTCGATTCCGATCGAAGGGGGAAACATCCATAATGAAAATACCGACCTTACACACTCCGAAAGGGGTCAAAACAACGCACAAACGGCTTGAAACGGGCAATTCCACCGAATTGACCCTAAATGAGTCACCGGGGTTCCCGGGCTTGTACCGGCCCCAAATGACAACCAATTGACACGAAATCAGTGGATCTGGAATGCTGGCATTGCAGGGGTTCGATTGATACCAACTGATCTAAAAACCGTCGCCGTTTTCCTGTGAACCCTGTGAACACCCCAAAAGTATGGTTTTCCCGAACTTGAAAGAAACGCACTCGTATGCTCACCGAACAACGCAAAACTGCAGGGAAACATAGAGAAGTAGGTGATCCATTTCCCTACCTCCACCGAAGAAACTGTGGGCTGAAGCGACTAAACCGCGTCAAAAATGCCAAATCAACGAACCGCGCCGTCTCGGAATCCACCGAGGGATCGTGCCTCGCCACGCTCAAATCGTCGCCCCATTCTGCGTCCCGATGACTCCATCGCGTCCTCACCTCGGCCAGCTCCGCAATGGTGTGCACCCCGCGCCGAGAGACCCATAGAACGAGAGAGAACGAGAGAGAGCAAGAGAGGTGAGAAATGAGGGAGGAGAGAGGGTGAAGTGGAATAAATAGAAAGGAAATTAGGAATTTTCCTAATTTTTGAAATTCTAATTTTTTGGCCCGAAAATACACGAATTCAGAAAAATACACAAAAATAGTCGAAATGATCCTCTCAACGAGTACATCGTAATTGTAGCGTCCTCGAGTCGATGAACTAAGAAATAAACTCACCACAGGGTTTCGTAACTTGTACGAGAGAAAAACACATGTGGATCATAAAACTCAACTCATGACCCACAAAAGCAATCCGAAACTCTCCGAAAAGGATCCGAAAGACCTAATAAGAATCCAATAAGGATCCAGGGCATTACATCCTCCCCTCCTTCAAGAAATTTCGTCCTCAAAATTTAAGGACTAGCAAAGGAGAAGCAAGGAAGAAGAACCCCAAGACACAACTTGAAACAACACGAATCTCGAGAAACACAATTCAGAGGGACATAGTCAGACCATAATCACAAGTACACACTCTGGATCGAGCACGACACAAGTGAACACAAGTCTGACACCTCCGAAATAAGGAAACATCACTTACGTCTCACAGGAAAGGAGACACGACTCATGCAACGATGAAAGATATCGATAAAACAAAATGACAGACACGGCAAGCATCAGCCTAAACAAGGAAGCATAGTCCTCTCAGCTAACTGCTCGACACATCGGCTCCAGTGCCAAAGGCAACCACGAAAACTGGCACACAGGACGCCAACGACAGCACCGGACCACAAGCACAATCAAGTCAGTCCTCACTCAGACATTACATCTGATCGAGTCGTAGGCTAACTCTATCAGGGAAGAAGAGTACAGCACAACCAACCGAGAAGATCACGGTCCCCACGATGCTAAGACAGAATCACAGGGAAACAACGACAAAATGACAACAACACTTTCGGAATTCCGGCTCCGTATCGGACACAGAACCATGGAACATAATTGTAAGCTGGGTCACAACAAGGCACAACGACAGTTGAACGCACGACCACAAGGGACGAGTCATGCATC
This sequence comes from Amorphophallus konjac, assembly GCA_022559845.1. NCBI lineage: Eukaryota > Viridiplantae > Streptophyta > Magnoliopsida > Alismatales > Araceae > Amorphophallus > Amorphophallus konjac. The sequence goes on from CM040121.1 coordinate 161,879,608, forward strand.
GAGCAGCTCACCAAGAAAAGACCCACGACAACGAAAATGACAATTTTGGGGATGCATCTCAAGGATTATGATCACGCCCTGAGAATACAATGACCAAAAAAAGAATACAGAGGAGTAGAGGGTACTCAATCAGCAGGAATGCCGACAGATTTCCCAATACTCGCAAATGTTGATGCCAACACCAGAATGACTCCAGCAACGACACGACAAAAGACCATATCAAGGCACAAGAAGCCAAGATGAAGTCACATCGAGAAAGAACAATTCTCTCGACCGGCCAGAATCTCACCACAATGATCCTCGACCCATGGGTTATCAGCCCACACATTTCCGCTGCACACTCAAACAACGTACACAGGCATCAGAAATACCTCGGTATCCGTATCTCAGCACACACTCGGCGCCATCACAATTCATAAAAATCATAAAGTATTACGCCACGAGTACTGATCCCGCTAACAACCGATCACAAGTCGCCTAGGTTCAAACGAAGGAGAGTACCAGTTTCAGCACAAAGCATAAAGAAAGGTGAATCTTAGTTTACCCATTATGTCCTGAAACAATTATCGAGCCTTCACAACGCATCGGCCGCTAGACACGGCACGACAAACACGGCGCACAATGGCTCTTAACACAAAACTGCGTCCTAAGCCAAGCAACCGTAGAACAAAGAGGCAGATCAGGCTCAGAATAAACACTGTCCACACTTAAGCAGACACAGGACAAGGTCTCACTAAGACAGCACTTCTAAGGCTTACCTCGAAAAGACTCCACCAGCCAGGATGAGAAGCATCAAGCTTAACCACAGAAGCTCACCAGGAAGAGAAAATCCTAGGTCGCCTGAGCATCTTCTCAATCGAGGAATCTAATCGACCACTTCGACAGAAGCAAAATATCTCAGGAGCTGCACAGACTTAAGCTGGTACGACCAAAACAACGTAAGAACATGTACGACCATCACACCGACTCTAAAAGTCACCAACCACCTGAACAAGCCACGGAAAAATCTCAAACAATGTGCTGCAGATTCAAGCCTACCGACGAACTCTGCCAAGTATAACATGATCGAGATGAACACCATGACGAAAAAGAGCATCCCATCGCATCCTGACGAGAGCAAAACCATCTCGCACAGTGCTAACATAGCACACACAAGATGACACACGAAAAATAGAGCGACAAAGAATCGTGAAACCTAAGCCAGTGAAAGACTGTACTGGACTTTCAGGACTTTGGATACTATATATCTCGGATTCCCATGTACTTCACACAACAAACTCTCTAATACCACCTGTGACGACCCAGATCCCGGATACCGGATATACCCGATAGGACTACCGAGTAAACCCAATACCGCTTGGAACCCGTGAAGCCTCCCAAGAGCTGTAAAGCTCCAAAGGGAAAAAGGATTCTCCCGTAGTGCATTGAAGCCATAGATATAAAAGTAAGCAATTAAATTTCATTAATCAGGTTTGCTAATGTAGCAGAAAAAAAATTACTTTTTTTAACAGTTACAAATTAACAATTATACCAGAGTCCAGTCCAAAGGAAAGGCAAGTACAGTCGACAGGAAAGAAGAATGTACACTGAGGTCGGGGGAAGCCCGACGCAGGTACCGTTGGCAACTACGAACTCGCCACACCAGAAACCGCGAAGGAAGCAGAGACAATCACACCTGAAAAGCAGGGGTGAGCCTCGTGTCACTGGCCCAGTAGGGGTCACGCGGATCCTTACTGAAAAATAACGCAGTAACACGGAACAACAGCTAAAACAACAGTAGTAGCAAAGTACAAACACTAAGCTACAAAGCTGTAAAGAATAGGAAGCAGGAGTAGGGAACAGGTAAGGGAAGAAGGAAGAAGCCGTACCTACAAAACACGGCCACCGAGAGGACCTCGGCCCCTAAGCTGCTCCAAGCAACGATAGAAGGCTAACCCTGAACTCGAAAGGTCAGGAGTTACCGATCTATCGACAAGCACGAGGCCCAAGATAAAGGCCTACGAGACCAGACACACAAGCCTAAGAAAAGACCTAGACTGACGAGACAGACTCTACAGCTCACACGACTGGATTACCGTGTAAGCTCCCCCTAAACACAACTGCATACACGACTGGAGCGGTGTGCACGCCACAACAAGCTTGTCCTAGACAAGCCAAACACAGACCAACTCAGCAGGGGAAGCTGATCTTGGACGGAACCAAGAACAGGCTAACTCGGAAGGGGAACACAGACTCCGAGAAACATGAGAGTCACGCATCACGTGATGGAAGCACCTCCTCACTAGAAGATCAGCCAGCTGCGTCCACTAACGCCTTATGCTGTTCCTCAAGTGTCTCGCCTATGCTGCCTAGCACATGGCAGAGACTAAGACACTGTAACCAGAACAGGAACCACAATAACGAGTGACCAGTCAGGGTCACGTCGTCGGCGCAAGTCTAATGCCCCTGACCACGTGTGCACACACCGACTCTTGCCTAGAGCCAGGCCTCTAGCTAGTTTCCCCCCCCCAACAGGATGCTACCGTTAAGCAGGGGCCCACGGAACTAGCTTAAAAATCGTATCTCGGGAACTGCCACGCCACCACTTCCAGGTGGGTCGACACACCGTAACGCGTCGCCAGGCTACGACTAGTAGAGGCTCACTAGACACAGAACTCTTAAACACAAGCGCTGTAGTACTGACAGGCAAGGAAGCACTATCGTATGTACTACGAAGCACCAGGGCAGCACAACGACTGCCAACAGACTAAGGACAGGGCAGCTAGACCTACTCATGTAACGATCCTTGAGTCTCACGACTCGGAGTCAAGATCGTCGTACCAAACAGAACAAGCCGCCAATCGGTCTAATCCTAAGTCATAGAAATGACACATCCGTATAAAATGACACATGGAGACCTGAGAGATCACCAAGACCCTCAAAGCACACTTGGACACATAGACCGAGGTAGGATAGTACCTCAAGGCATCCAGAACCACTATCTTGAGCTATACAGAATAGCCGAGACACACACTAGGTCACTTATCAACCATTGGGTCTCACCGGGTTGACCAGAACCTGACAATGACTCTACAACAGTACAGAAACCAAGACATGCCGGGCTACCTTATATCGTGGTCATAGCTCTCATAGGACATCAAGAGACATTCATGGGACGACAGACAAACCACAAGGTCGAGCCAAGACAATTGGAAACCAAAATGTCGAAAAGTGACACTCTGTACATACACAGAGGCATAGACACTGGCGGTCATAGATAGGGCCACGAGGTGACTGTAGCGGTCAAAGCTATGGCCGCTAGACTCAGTCAAACTCCGACTGACCTGCCCACACAAACCACGAAGCGGTCGATGACAGACGCGCTACACGGACTAGGCGGTCCAAGAGACAACCGCCATACTAACTGCCCTAAAACATTGACCTAAGACAAATGACTTGTAGCGGCCTAAGAAAGGGACGCCACAACGAAGAAGCGGATGAAGGTTGGGCCGCCAAGGCCAACCGACTTAATGTCTTAACTAGGTCTAAAACCACGATTACATGAATATCGAGGTAGACCACAAGTCGTCGAGATCATCCCTCAAGATGGGAACTCAAGGGAGGCCACTCACATGTGGGGGAACCCCACCGCACTCACACCGATACACAGTGACTCGATCGAACATAACACAAAACCCGAAACACACATGCCTGTGGGCAAGCTAATCGAGGCAACATGGCACCTCCCGACACCCCAAAAACCCGAATACGGAACCCACAAGAGGTCCGGAACACTCGCGAGGCCATAGGTCAATCATTGGGTCTCAATGGGACCGACCGGGACTCCAAATGGTGAAAAATACTGAATTCCGGTCAACCTGGCCCCTGGGGTCGGTCGACCTGATAGGGTCGGTCGACCTGATAGGGTCGGTCGACCTGATAGGGTGGTCCGGTCAACCAGAACAGCAGCCGGACCATCACGGTCCTACGGGCAACCGCCGATCGACCGGCCCAGTCGGTCCGGTCGACCGGTCACGGCGGAAAATCGGCCAAACCCTAATCTCCGGGCCCAATTCCACGCCCCGTTCGATTCCAATCGAAGGGGGAAACATCCATAATGAGAATACCGACCTTCCACACTCTGGAAGGGGTCAAAACAACACACAAACGGCTTGAAATGGGCAATTCCACCGAATTGACCCTAAATTAGTCACCGGGGTTCCCAGGCTCGTACCGGCCCCAAATGACAACCAATTGACAACAAATCAGCGGATCTGGAACACTGGCATTCCAGGGGTTCGATTGATACCGACTGATCTAAAAACCGTCGCCGTTTTTCGACGAACCCCCCAAAAGTATGGTTTTCCCGAACTTGAAAGAAACCCACACGTATGCTCACCGAACAACGCAAAATTGCAGGAAAACGTAGAGAAGAAGTAGGTGATCAATTTCCCTACCTCCACCGAAGAAACCGTGCGCCGAAGCGACTAAACCGTGCTGAAAATGCCCAATCAACGAACCGCACCGTCTCGGAATCCACCGAGGGATCGCGCCTCGCCACGCTCAAACCGTCGCCCCATTCTACGTCCCGATCACTCCATCCCGTCCTCACCTCGGCCAGCACCGCAACGGTGTGCACCCCACGCCGAGAGACCCAGAGAGGAGAGAGAATGAGAGAGAGAAAGAGAGGTGAGAAATGAGGGAGGAGAGAGGGTGAAATGGAATAAATAGAAAGGAAATTTGGAATTTTCCTAATTTCTAAAATTCTAATTTTTTGGCCCGAAAATACACAAATTCATAAAAATGCGCAAAAATAGTCGAAACGATCCTCTCAACGAGTACATCGCAACTATAGCGTCGTCGAGTCGATGAATTGAGAAATAAACTCACCACGGGATTCCGTAACTTGTACGAGAGAAAAATCCACGTGGATCGTAAAACTCAACTCAGGACCCACAAAAGCGATCCGAAACTCTCCGAAAAGGATTTGAAAGACCTAATAAGAATCCAATAAGGATCCATGGCATTATAGTAGGAATTACATCTCAAGTTCGAGCAAACTTTAAGTACATTATGTGTTACGTGCACTGCAGGTAGAACAATGCATGATGATCAAGTAAGAAAATCAGGTATACAGGTATATCTATGTGTGATGAACGAGTAAGAGGTCAAGAACTGTATAGAGAGAGTATCACATGATTTCAAGTATTTGACAAACAGGATATCAAGAACTTTATATATGTCGATAAAATTTTCCAGGCAAGCAAGAATTCCTGTTCAAGCAAGTAAGATTCATGTTCAAGCAAGTAAAATTCATGTTCAAGCAAGTAATATAAAGTACATGTTACTGGAATTGGCTATTTCAATCAAGCAAGTACTTTGCCCTTTTTCGGGCCACACAAGTCAAGTATTACCAATTCTGGGCCACGCAAGTTAAGTCAAGCAAGTAGTGTCACGAGAGAGTAAGTGTGGAATGTCTCAAGTCAAGCAAGTAAGTACTTCGGTGTAATGCTTAAACACCGTGATCATTCAACTCCCATGGGAATAAGTACTTTCGGGTGCTCCTCCCAGGACCAGATCGGGCCCTATATGCACAGCATTTCATGTATTTTTTTTGACATCCACTCTCATTTATAGCCAATATGAAATTTCAACTATTGACCATTATAGGTTATACATAAGGTAGATTGTCATGGAATGGAGTTCAAAGGCATATATCATGCGGGAAATGGACCAGGGTTATATCGGTATAAGTCACAAGACAAATCAGGAAATCAAAATGGAATCGACAGCTCACAGGCTGCCATAGTAATTGAATTGGCGCCCAGAGGCTGGCCAATCTTTCAAGAATTGGCTCCTGGGGTATAGGCATTCTTTCAGGAATTGGCGCCGGGGGACAGGGCTTCTTTCAATTATATATATATAAAGGAAAATGGCGCCCCTTCAGAGAGTCTTCATTTAAATGACGACCCTCTGGAGGGTCACTATTCAAATCAATTGGCACCCCAGGCTTGGGTGCCCTTTTCTTCTGGCCGTATTTACACTTGGCAGGTACATTTTAACACTCATAACACTATTCATAATATCATAGGTTCACAAAATCTGGAAACAAGGCTATGGGTAGATAGATAAAATTTTCGGGAGTTCAGAATCATGCTCATGCAGAATTGTTGGGTTTTAGTCTCATAGATATGAATTTTTTAAACATGGTGTTTATAAATTTTTGGAAAAGGTATTGGCACCCCTCTGTAGTGTCTTCATTTAAATGAAGACTCTACAGAGAGTCTTCAATTCTTTCTTCAGTTCTTGTAATTGGCGCCCCTCTGCAGTGTCTTCATTTAAATGAAGACTCTGTAGAGAGTCTTCAATTCTTGTGAATGGCTCTTGCAAATGGTGCCCCTCTGCAGGGTCTTTATTTGAATGAAGACTCTGCAGAGAGTCTCCAATTGATGTAATTGGCGCCCTGGTCAGGGGCGCCCTTCAGTTGGCCTCATGCTTCGCACCAGACAGGTACGTTTGAGATACAAGTTACTGTTCATGTTTCCAAAGTTTCTCGGAATCAAGAATTAAGAACATGGACAGGTAGAGTAAAATTTCAGGATGTCAGAATCCTACTCATATATAAATTTTATGGTTTAGTTCCATAGATATTAATTTTCTAAGCGTGAGTGATTATTAATTATGAAACTAACTACTGTGAGAGACAGGTATATCATGGGTATGTAATATGCAAGATGGAATAACTACTGCGAAAATCAGTATGTCAGGAACTATATAATATAGAAAATGGAACTAAACTACTGCTGATCATGCTTGTTGACCCTATTTAAGCTGCTGGTTAGGCCAGATCTTGAGAAAACCTGCCTTTTGACGTGATTACAAGGTACAAAATAATAAAGAAAGCCACTTCACAGCTTCAAGAGGATCGCAGCAGGACCTAGACTGTGGGAAGAAGACGCTCCTTCACGTCTTCCAAGGCAAAGAAAGGAGATATTTCCTCTTGCAATAATGAAATAACGGCAGCAGCTTCTGCCTATCTACGGAGGGGTTAGTTATATAGAAATTCAGTTGACAACGCAAAAGTAATTGATTTATTGCTTTGCGGGTCCGTTGCCAGCAAACACAGGCTGTTCGTACTTCAAACCCTTCTAGAAGAGGGTCCTTGTGTCTGATGGGAATTGGCACCCTTGTACATGGGTGCCTATTAGCTGGGTCTCCTTGTTAGTGGAATTAGAGCCCTTGCATTAGGGCGCCCATTCCTATTGTTTAGGAAAGAGGCTGGGCCCTCTTCACCTGTTGGTCTTTCAGATGTATATATATATTAATATATATAATGATGGGTGGCCCCTGAATGAATTAGCGCCCATGTATAGGAGCTTTAATTTGTAAATGGCGCCCCAGTAAGGGGCGCCCATTCCCTTTGGTTTGAAAAAGAGAAAACCCCAATACGTACCATCCATGTGTTGGCATTTAAGTGATGTTGGGCCTCTTAAATGTATGTATATTTATATAGTGGCCCTCATAAGGTATGTTCATTTTTATAAGGCCTTCATGTAGGATTATTTATTTAGGAAAAGTTAGTTTCTCAGTCTTGTTTATCCGGGGTGCTACAGTAAGTCTTCTCAGACTGGCTCAGCAACCTTTCCGAGTGATTTTGCACAATCTTTATGTCACGCCCCGAGCGCGGAAGATTACCCGGAGGCGTGACACGTCTATATAGATCGTGTCAATCATGTAAATATCAGAGTGCGCAAATAACTAAGATTTAACTCAAAATTAATACAAATAATACGAGCTGACAATTGTCACAACTAATCAAAGGATAAATACATATGTTCCCAGAGTCCAACGACTAGGCTTCAAATCTTAAGCAGTTCTAATCAAGTTGACTAATACAAATGACATAGATGAATTGATACAACTGACATAAGTGAACTAATACAATAACACAAAGGACATGACAATTTGATAACTTCACTCTAACACTTATCACTCAGTCTCATTCCCTTCCGAGTGTTGGTTGACATCTAAATTATCTGAAAATATTAGAAAACAACTAGATGAGCGAATCGCTCAGTAGGAATTACATCTCAAGATTTAACATGCTTTAAGTGGTTTACAAGTTCAATTAATGTCAGTAAAGCTATGCATGTAGATGAGTAGATATCAAGGATTGTAAGAATCGACAAGAGCAGTGAAGGAATAATGAGTGAGAGTGTAAGGATTCCAACTTCAATGCAGCAATAGCAAGAGATTCAAGCAAGTAATAACTGAAATTAACAAAATCTTTCCAAGAGAGTAAGAACTCATGTCAAGCAAGTAATAGAAAGTAATATAAATTCAAGCATGTAAAACTGGAATTGGCTATATATCAATTCATTCAAGCAAAAACTTTACCTTTCTGCGGGTCTTAAGTCAAATCAATCAAGTAATATCACGAGAATGAGTGGAATGTCTATAGCCTAGCAAGCAAGTATTCCGGTGCAATGCCAAACACCATGGTCAATAAACTCCCATGGGCACAAGTACCTTCGGGTGCTCCTCCCAGGACCAGATCGGGCCTTATATGCATAGCATTAATCATGTTTGTTGACATCCACTCTCATTTATAGCCAATATGGAATTTCAAGGTTTGACCCGTATGATATATAAGGCAGAATTATGGAATGGAATCCAAGGGCGCATTGATGTGTAGGGATGAACTAGGAGTGAAAATTAGTAGCGTTTGACACACGGAAAAAAAAACTAGATAAGAGAGATGACGTATATACGTTATATCTATTTGCTAAACATGCAATTGAGAGGGGTCTTGGGTTTGTATGTTTATGTTGTTATTCATGTAAGTTCTTGAGATTTTAGTCTTTCTTAGTCCTTTTCATACTTTTCGGATCTTCATTTCAATTTCATATCTTCTACAAACTTGTTCATCCTTAAGTGCTTTACATTTTCTTCTTCAACCTTTTTCTCTAATTCCTCTCCGTTTTCAAGTTATTGCATATTTTTTCACTTGCTGTCCTGGCACATTACTGTTCATCCGTGTTGATACCTTCTTTTGTTCCCTAGTTTTCATGCCCTTTCAATCCTCTTTTCTTTCTGAGTTCTTCACAAAAGTTCTTCTTCTCTTGTAGATATAGATATTCTTCTTCTACCACTTCCTCCAATTCTTCTTAGTTTTTAAGTTATAATTAATTTTCTACGGTTCTGTTTTCTACTTAGTCACTGTTCACCTGCGCCTATAGATCTCGGTTTTTCACATTTTTCACCTTCTTCCTCTCATTTTCTCTCTCTGCACTCTTCATAAGACTTCTTCCTAACCCTCCAATCTATAACTTTCTCTTCTTTCATATATTCGCATTCTCTCTAGATTTTTCGTTATTCTCCTTCTTAGAACCCCCTATTTTCAATATAATTTCATTGTGCTTTCAACTTGGTCTTTTTCAACTTGGTCTTTTTTCACGTTTTTCATCCTCTTGGCTACAATTTCTTCTTTCACTATTTTTAGGTTTTAGTTTCTCTAATATAACATTTTTAACATGGTGGTTTCAGTTTCACATAAATTGACATAATGACAGGCCCTTTACCAAAGCATGAACTATATCAAATATAGATATTAGCTAATACATGCTAATCGTCCTAGATTTAAGCTAACACATGTTAATTATTCTAGGTATGAGACTAATACTTACTAATACTTGCTAATTATTCTGGATATAAGGCTAATACATGCTAATTATCGTAGGTATGAAGCTAATACATGCTAATCGTCCTAGATTTTAAGCTAACACATGCTTTATAAACACTGAATATCGCATGGAAATGAGCCTAAGACTAAATGCCTAGACTAATCATCCTAGATTAGCTACTAGTTTAGTTAAAAGTTGAGAACACCTACCTTGTTGGAAGATCTCTAGCAGTAGCAGAACCCTTCTAGGTGACTGTGTAATCCCTGCAGAGCTTTGCCCCAACCTTAGCTAACCTAGAATGGGGGTAGCAAAGGGTATGTTATAGGGTCTGGTATGACCGGATAGGGGGACAAGATCTGGAATAATGGGGCTTTACAGCTTGTACAGGCTGGAGAGATAAGGGATAATGTTTGGACAGCCAATCCATGGCCCAGATCGTAAAGTCTATCTCCCACATTCATACACGATCCCTCTTCAATGTGCACACTTTCAAAGTCTGTACATCCTCAAAGTCTATACAGGCTTCCTCAAAGTCTGTACATCCTCTCCCTCTCAAAGTCTATACATTGGCTTCCCCTCAAAGTCTGCACATCACAAAGTCTGTACATTCCTATTGCTAGCCTATTCACAAAGTATGTACATCACAAGTCTGTACATTGGCTTCCTCTCAAAGTCTATACATTGGCTTCCTAAGTCTGTACATCACTTCCTCTCAAAGTCTGTACATCACAAAGTCTATACATTGGCTATTGCTAGCCTATTCACAAAGTCTGTACATCACAAGTCTGTACATCCTCTCCCTCTCAAAGTCTATACATTGGCTTCCTAAAGTCTCAAAGTCTATACAAGCTTCCTCAAAGTCTATACATTCCTATCTTTACCTACGTTACATCCTCAAAGTCTATCCATTCCTCAAAGTCTATACATTCCTATCTTTACTTACGTTACGTCCTCAAAGCCTGTACATTCCTCAAAGTCTATACATTCCTATCTTTACCTACGTTGCTGGTCACTCAAAGTCTATACATTGCAGCTCAAAGTCTATACATTGGCCATTTGCTGCAACTCAAAGTCTATACATTGCAGCACCGTCTCACTTAGCGTCTTATTTTAACAAGTCTATACGCTGGCTGCTGCACTCGCAAGTCTATACATTGGTTGCTGCATGCTCACACAACCACTAAGTCTATACATTCTTGTTGTTGTGTTCGTGCATTCACAAGTCTGTACATCACTGTAGCTGCATCGTCTCATGCAGCGTCTCTTTCAAAGTTTGTACAGCGTTCGTCTCAGCCAGCGTCTCATGCTGCGTCTTAGGTAAGTCTGTACATTGCACTGTAGCTGGCATTGTTTCACCTGAAGTCTGTGCATCGTCTCCGCCACCGTCTCATTCAGCGTCTCACGCTTGCAAAGTCTATACACTGGTCGGTGGAAGCAAGTCTATACATTCGACTATTTTAGCAAGTCTGTACAACGATTGCATTCATATTGAAAGTCTATACATCCCTGTAGCTTTCACGAGATGAAGTCTGTACATTGGACTATTGGGTATAGTCTATACATCCTCTAGCTGGAACTGTGCAAGTCTGTACATCGCTACTTTGCCAAAGTCTGTACATTGGCATCTTTTCCTACGTTGCACTTCCAAGTCTGTACGTTGCTAGCTTATAATGTATAATTAATAGGCACAAAAGATAAATGGTGAATGCTAGGATTTGAACCCAGGTCATTGGGTTGAAAGACAAGCTACTTAACCAACTACACTAGGAAGCCACTTGTTAAGTGAATAATCTTTACATATGATAACTTCGTGTTCCAACTTCTTACTTAAGCTTCCTCTAGAGTTTATCTAATATTTTTTTTATTTTAGAAATATTATTAATAAATATATATATATATATTTGATACGGGGTGCTACACCCTCCCCCACTTAAAAGAATTTGGTCCACAAATTCAATTACATTATACGGAGACAAGGAGGGTAAGAATTACTTACGGACTAGAATAATTCTGGAAATCTCCTTCTCATAGACTCCTCGGTTTCCCATGTAGCTTCTTGTTCTAAGCATCGATTCCATTGAATTTTTACCATAGGGATCGTCTTGTTCCTTAGAACTCGGATTTCTTGGTCGAGGATCTTTACTGGCCTTTGCTCATAGGTGTGGTCCTTCTGTATCACCAAGTCAGTGTGATCGATGACGTGTGAGAAATCGTGCACGTATTTCTTTAGCATAGAAACATGAAATACGTTGTGCACTTCTGACAATTGTGGAGGTAGGGCGATACGATAAGCCACTTCGCCTACCCTTTCCAGTACTTCGAATGGACCGATAAACCTTGGTGTTGATTTGCCTTTAACACCGAATCTTCTAATGCCTCGGCCGAGAGATACTTTGAGGAAAACATGATCTCCGACTTGAAATTCCAGGTCTCGCCTTCTGTTATCGGCATAAGATTTCTGCCTGGACTGTGCTATCATTAACGTTTCTCTAATGAGTTGTATCTTCTCGGTAGAATCTCGCACCATGTCAGGACCTAGAATTTGTTTTTCACCGACTTCATCCCAGCATATGGGAGATCGACAACTCCTGCCATATAATGCCTCAAAAGGTGCCATTTGTATGCTGGCTTGATAGCTGTTGTTATATGCAAATTCGGCTAGTGGTAAGTGGTCATTCCAACTACCGCCGAAGTCTATAATGCATGCCCTTAACATATCTTCCACAACTTGATTAGTCCTCTCGGTCTGTCCATCTGTCTGGGGATGAAAAGCAGTGCTGTAGTTGAGTCTCATCCCCAAGGAGTGTTGTAGGCTCTTCCAGAAATAAGAGGTGAAGCGCGGGTCTCGGTCAGATACGATCGAGACAGGAACTCCATGCAATCTAACCATTTCCTTCATATACAGGGCAGCAAGTACGTCGACTGACCATCGACTTTTGATGGGTAAGAAATGGGCCAATTTAGTTAACCGATCGATAATTACCCAAATTCCATCATATCCGCCCCTAGACTTGGGCAAACCCATGATAAAGTCCATGCCAATGTCTTCCCACTTCCACTTGGGAATATCCAGCGGATGTAGCTTTCCGGCAGGTTTTTGATGGTCCACCTTCACTTGTTGGCATGTGAGGCAACGAGACACAAAGTCTGCTACCTCCCTTTTCATGTTAGGCCACCAGAAAGTTCTTTTCAAGTCTTGGTACATCTTAGTGGCTCCAGGGTGGATTGTGTACCTTGATCTATGAGCTTCTTCAAAAATCTTCTTCTTCAATTCGGGACAGTTGGGCACACATGTCCGTTCATGAAATAGTAATCTGCCATCAGGTGCCAGCTTGAAATCCAGTCTCTCGTCCAGCTTGCTCTTTATCTCCACTAGCGAGGGATCCTCTTCTTGTAACTTCTTGATTTCAGGTAGTAAATCTGGATGTAGGCTCATATGAGATAGAATAATACACATGTTCTTCTCATCTGTGCTGATATCAAGCTCAGAGAATTTCTCCAACAGTTTCCATTCTTGTATCATGCAGTTGGCCAATATTGTTCTTGGCTTTCGACTAAGGGCATCAGCTACGGAATTACCCTTACCAGGATGGTACTGTATAGTGAAGTCGAAATTCTTGAGATACTCGAGCCAACGCCTTTGCCGCATGTTCAGCTCCTTTTGGGAGAATAAGTACTTGAGGCTTTTATGATCGGAGTACACAGTGAATTGTTCTCCGTAGAGATAGTGCCTCCATATCTTTAAAGCGAATACTACTACGGCCAGTTCTAAGTCATGAACTGGGTAGTTCTCTTCATGTTTCTTCAATTGTCGGGAAGAGTATGCAATGACTCTCCCATTCTGCATCAATACACATCCGAGGCCAATACCAGAAGCATCGGTATATACCTCATATTTTTCTCCTTCCATTGGTAATGATAAGATTGGAGCAGTGGTCAAGAGATCCTTCAAAGTTTGAAAACTCTTTTCACAGTCTTCCTTCCACTCATAAGGCACTTCCTTGCGGGTTGACCTGGTCAGGGGAACAGCAATTTTGGAGAAGTCCTTTATAAAATGCCGGTAGTAACCAGCTAGACCCAAGAAGCTCCGAATCTCAGTTACATTTGTGGGTCGTTCCCAGTTCTTCACGGCTTCGACCTTTGATGGGTCAACAGCAATTCCGTTCTTCGAAATGATATGGCCTAAGAAGGATACTTCCTCGAGCCAAAACTCGCATTTGCTGAATTTGGCATATAGCTTGTTTCCCCTTAATATATGCAATGCCTTCTTAAGGTGTTCTTCATGATCCTCTTCGGTCTTTGAATAGATCAGAATATCATCAATAAAGACCACAATAAATTGGTCTAAATAGGGCCTTAATATGCTGTTCATTAACTGCATAAAAGCTGCGGGGGCATTTGTTAGTCCGAAAGGCATAACAGTAAATTCGTAATGCCCATGCCTGCTTCGGAATGCAGTTTTATGAATGTCTTCTTCTTTGATCTTCAATTGGTGGTAACCAGAACGAAGATCAATCTTGGAGAAATATAAAGCTCCATATAGTTGATCGAACAGCTCATCAATCCTTGGTAGTGGATACTTGTTCTTGATTGTAAGGTGATTTAGCTGCCGATAATCTATGCATAATCTCATCGACCCGTCCTTCTTTTTGACGAATAGCACGGGTGCTTCTCATGGGGAAGTACTCGGCCTGATGAAATCCTTGTTCAATAACTCCATTAGCTGCTCTTTTAGTTCCTTCAGTTCAACAGGGGACATTATGTATGGTGCCCTAGAAATAGGACTAGCACCAGGGACAAGGTCGATTGTGAACGACACTTCCCTTTCCGGGGGTAAGCCGGTTAAATCTTCTGGAAAAACATCAGGAAAATCCCGAATTACACGGATGTCTTCAAGTTTAACCTTCTCGACTTCCGTGATAGTCACGAATGCTATGAAAGTCATGCATCCCTTATTTATAAGTTTACTAGCTCGGAGTGCTGATATAAGAAGTGATTTACTCCGAGGGCTATTGTAAACTAGCTCTGGGAAATCTACGAAAGTTACCTTTCCATGCCGACAATCTACAGTTGCTTGGTATGTGGATAGCCAATCGGCACCTAGTATGACATCATAACCCTTTATATCTAGGCATATCAGGTCAGCAGGTAAATTATTTCCCTTAATCATCACTTCACAGTTTGGACAGTGATAAGTGATATCAGACTCATTCCCAAGAGGTGTAGATATGACCAAATCTAACGGTTCATGTTTCTTAGAAAATGAAGCAACAAAGTTCTTGGAAACGAATGAATGAGTTGCTCCGGTATCGAATAAAACTTGAGCAGTTTTTGAACAAATAGTGAGAGTACCTTCCACAATTCCACCTTTAGTTGGTTCCGTCTCTTGGAGAGCTTGTAGACGGCCTTGTTTCTTTACCGGACGCTTCTCGTCTTTGGTGTCTTGTTCTTTCATCAGTGGGCAGTCTGGGATTCGATGCTCTCGGCTCCCACATCAAAGACAAGCTCCTAACTTTCTCCAGCATTCCTCGGTCTTATGACCAGCTTTATCACAATACTTGCAAATCTCCTTTGATGGTGTGGTGGTGGAGAATGGCCTGTCATTCTTCTGGAATTTCTTCACCTTAGAGGGCTCCCCTCCCATGAAGAATCGCTTCTTGTTGAAGGATTGTTTGAATTTTCCCGGGCTTGTGACGGGTTCCTTCTTGTCTCTTCCTCAGATTCTCTCAGATAATTCGGTGGCGTCTTCCAGCAGTTGAGCACGCCGAACCATCTCCGAATAGACTTGGATGTCCATCGGGGCAAGTTGTGTGATATAATGGGGCCGAAGCCCGTTGAGGAATCTTCTCGCCTTCATCTTTTCTGTACACACCAAGTGGGGTGCATATCTAGATAATCTGGAGAATTGGGCCTCATACTCGGCCACTTTCAAGCCCCGTTGTTTTAGAAAGGTGAATTCCGTGGCTTTCTTTTCCTGGATATGATCGGAGAAGTACTTGTTGTTGAAATGCTCCATGAATTCATCCCATGTGAGATGGTATTCTGGTAGTGTTGCTTCTATGGATTCCCACCAGCATCGAGCGTCCCGCTCTAGTTGGAATACGGCAAGTAAAACCTTCTCTTCATCCGCGCATTGCATCACACGGAAGATTCGTTCCATCTCCTTTAGCCAATTCTCGGCATCCTCGGGGTCGGACGAACCCGTGAACCTCGGTGGGTTCATGTTACGGAAACTTCGGTGGAGATCTCCCGCTCCACGATTTGCTCCGCCTTGGGCCACTTGTTGTAGTGCCTGTGTGAGGCCTTGCACGGTGCGCTGCATCTCGCGCCATTGTGCTCTTTCCGCAGCCATGATCCTACAAAAGAGTTAAGTATGATAAAGATCGGATTTACTTGTAAGGTCAAAAGTCATTGTAGAACTTAACCCATGGCTCTATCCATCTTATAGGGTAAGGTATATCTATCCTTGAACTTGGGTTTTACCTATCCTTGGACTTAAGTTTTTACTTGGATTTCAATTTCTAACCATTTATATATATATTTTTTCCCTAGGTTTGAAAACCTAGGCTCTGATACCACGAAGACTGTCACGCCCCGAGCGCGGAAGATTACCCGGAGGCGTGACACGTCTATATAGATCGTGTCAATCATGTAAATATCAGAGTGCGCAAATAACTAAGATTTAACTCGAAATTAATACAAATAGTATGAGCTGACAATTGTCACAACTAATCAAAGGACAAATGCATATGTTCCCAGAGTCCAACGACTAGGCTTCAAATCTTAAGCAGTTCTAATCCAGTTGACTAATACAAATGACATAGATGAATTGATACAACTGACATAAGTGAACTAATACAATAACACAAAGGACAGGACAATTTGATAACTTCACTCTAACACTCATCACTCAGTCTCATTCCCTTCCGAGTGTTGGTTGACATCCAAATTACCTGAAAATATTAGAAAACAACTAGATGAGCGAATCACTCAGTAGGAATTACATCTCAAGATTTAACATGCTTTAAGTGGTTTACAAGTTCAATTAATGTCAGTAAAGCTATGCATGTAGATGAGTAGATATCAAGGATTGTAAGAATCGACAAGAGCAGTGAAGGAATAATGAGTGAGAGTGTAAGGATTCCAACTTCAATGTAGCAATAGCAAGAGATTCAAGTAAGTAATAACTGGAATTAACAAAATCTTTCCAAGAGAGTAAGAACTCATGTCAAGCAAGTAATAGAAAGTAATATAAATTCAAGCATGTAAAACTGGAATTGGCTATATATCAATTTCATTCAAGCAAAAACATTACCCTTCTGCGGGTCTCAAGTCAAATCAATCAAGTAATATCACGAGAATGAGTGGAATGTCTAAAGCCTAGCAAGCAAGTATTCCGGTGCAATGCCAAATACCATGGTCAATAAACTCCCATGGGTACAAGTACCTTCGGGTGCTCCTCCCAGGACTAGACCGGGCCCTATATGCACAGCATTAATCATGTTTGTTGACATCCACTCTCATTTATAGCCAATATGGAATTTCAAGGTTTGACCCGTATGATATATAAGGCGGAATTATGGAATGGAATCCAAGGGCGCATTGATGTGTAGGGATGAACTAGGAGTGAAAATCAGTAACGTTTGACACACGGAAAAAAAAACTAGATAAGAGAGATGCCGTATATACTTTATATCTATTTGCTAAACATGCAATTGAGAGGGGTCTTGGGTTTGTATGTTTATGTTGTTATTCATGTAAGTTCTTGAGATTTTAGTCTTTCTTAGTCCTTTTCATACTTTTCGGATCTTCATTTCAATTTCATGTCTTCTGCAAACTTGTTCATCCTTAAGTGCTTTACATTTTCTTCTTCAACCTTTTTCTCTAATTCCTCTCCGTTTTCAAGTTATTGCATATTTTTCCCCTTGCTGTCCTGGCACATTACTGTTCATCCGTGTTGATACCTTCTTTTGTTCCCTAGTTTTCATGCCCTTCCAATCCTCTTTTCTCTCTGAGTTCTTCCCAAAAGTTCTTCTTCTCTTGTAGATATAGATTTTCTTTTTCTACCACTTCCTCCAATTCTTCTTAGTTTTTAAGTTATAATTAATTTTCTACGGTTCTGTTTTCTACTCAGTCACTGTTCACCTGCGCCTATAGATCTCGGTTTTTCACATTTTTCACATTCTTCCTCTCATTTTCTCTCTCTACACTCTTCATAAGACTTCTTCCTAACCCTCCAATCTATAACTTTCTCTTTTTTCACATATTCTCATTCTCTCTAGATTTTTCGTTATTCTCCTTCTTAGAACCCCCTATTTTCAATATAATTTCATTGTGCTTTCAACTTGGTCTTTTTCCACGTTTTTCATCCTCTTGGCTACAATTTCTTCTTTCACTATTTTCAGGTTTTAGTTTCTCTAATATAACATTTTTAACATGGTGGTTTCAGTTTCACAGAAATTGACATAATGACAGGCCCTTTACCAAAGCATGAACTATATCAAATATAGATATTAGCTAATACATGCTAATCGTCCTAGATTTAAGCTAACACATGTTAATTATTCTAGGTATGAGACTAATACTTACTAATACTTACTAATACTTGCTAATTATTCTGGATATAAGGCTAATACATGCTAATTATCGTAGGTATGAAGCTAATACATGCTAATCGTCCTAGATTTTAAGCTAACACATGCTTTATAAACACTAAATATCGCATGGAAATGAGCATAAGACTAAATGCCTAGACTAATCATCCTAGATTAGCTACTAGTTTAGTTAAAATTTGAGAACACCTACCTTGTTGGAAGATCTCTAGTAGTAGCAGAACCCTTCTAGGTGACTGTGTAATCCCTGCAGAGCTTTGCCCCAACCTTAGCTAACCTAGAATGGGGGTAGCAAAGGGTATGTTATAGGGTCTAGTATGATCGGATAGGGGAGCAAGATCTGGAATAATGGGGCTTTACAGCTTGTACATGCTGGAGAGATAAGGGATAATGTTTGGATAGTCAATCCATGGCCCAGATCGTAAAGTCTGTCTCCCACATTCATACATTCAATGTGCACACTTTCAAAGTCTGTACATCCTCAAAGTCTATATAGGCTTCCTCAAAGTCTGTACATCCTCTCCCTCTCAAAGTCTATACATTGGCTTCCCCTCAAAGTATGCAGATCACAAAGTCTGTACATTACTATTGCTAGCCTATTCACAAAGTCTGTACATCACAAGTCTGTACATTGGCTTCCTCTCAAAGTCTATATATTGGCTTCCTCTTAAAGTCTGTACATCACTTCCTCTCAAAGTCTATACATTACAAAGTCTATACATTGGCTATTGCTAGCCTATTCACAAAGTCTGTACATCACAAGTCTGTACATCCTCTCCCTCTCAAAGTCTATACATTGGCTTCCTAAAGTCTCAAAGTCTATACAGACTTCCTCAATGTCTATACATTCCTATCTTTACCTACGTTACATCATCAAAGTCTGTCCATTCCTCAAAGTCTATACATTCCTATCTTTACCTACGTTACGTCCTCAAAGCATGTACATTCCTCAAAGTCTATACATTCCTATCTTTACCTACGTTGCTGGTCACTCAAAATCTATACATTGCAGCTCAAAGTCTATACATTGGCCATTTGCTGCAACTCAAAGTCTATACATTGTAGCACCGTCTCACTTAGCGTCTTATTTTAACAAGTCTATACGCTGGCTGCTACACTCGCAAGTCTATACATTGGCTGCTGCATGCTCACACAACCACTAAGTCTATACATTCTTGTTGTTGTGTTCGTGCATTCACAAGTCTGTACATTACTGTAGTTGTATCATCTCATGCAGCGTCTCATTCAAAGTCTGTACAGCGTTCGTCTCAACCAGCGTCTCATGCTGCGTCTTAGGCAAGTCTGTACATTGCACTGTAGCTGGCATTGTTTCACCTGAAGTCTGTGCATCGTCTCAGCCACCGTCTCATTCAGCGTCTCACGCTTGCAAAGTCTATACACTGGTCGGTTTCAGCAAGTCTATACATTCGACTGTTTCAGCAAGTCTGTACAGCGATTGCATTCATATTGAAAGTCTATACATCCCTGTAGCTTTCACGAGACGAAGTCTGTACATTGGACTATTAGGTAAAGTCTATACATCCTCTAGCTGGAACTGTACAAGTCTGTACATCGCTGCTTTGCCAAAGTCTGTACATTGACATCTTTTCCTACGTTGCACTTCCAAGTCTGTACGTTGCTAGCTTATAATGTATAATTAATTGGCACAAAAGGTTAATGGTGAATGCTAGGATTTGAACCCAGGTCATTGGGTTGAAAGACAAGTTACTTAACCAACTACACTAGGAAGCCACTTGTTAAGTGAATAATCTTTACAAATGATAACTTCATGTTCCAACTTCTTACTTAAGCTTCCTCTAGAGTTTATCTAATTTTTTTTATTTTAGAAATATTATTAATAAATATATATATATATTTTTATACGGGGTGCTACACTTTACTCCGAGCACATAACTCACGTCATCCTTGTCTTTCATCTCAAAGATAGAAGATAGCCACTCTTTAGTAGTATTGATCCGCTCCATATTATTGCCATCTATCAAAATGCCATCAACATATAATGACAAAATGAGAAATTCATCTCTCACTCGCTTGACATACACACGGTGGTCCTCTTCAATGGTTTAGAAGCCTAATAAGATAATAGATTTATGAAATTTCAAATATCACTATCTTGACAATTGTTTTAGGGTGTATATGGAATGCTTAAGATGGCACACCTTGTGCCCTTCACCTTTCGCCTCGAAGCCCTTTGGCTGAGCCATGTAATTTTTTTCGTCTAGTTCTCCTTTGAGAAATATAGTCTTAACATATATTTGGAATAATTCCAAATATAGATGTATGTTGATAGCTAGAATCAGGTGAATGAAAGATAATCTCACCACTGTGGAGAACGTCTCTTCATAGTCTATGTAGCGACTCCGATTTACAGACCCGACATTCACGGGTTTCAGAATAATTTCGTAGGTTTCAGATAATTTGATTCAGAATTTAAAAGACAATTAATTATTTTATTTCAGAAAATGACAAGTGAATGGGCATAATTAAAATATTGGTGTTTTATGGTTTAGAGAAAACACTTTTTTTCTTTTTTTCTCCTAAAACCCTAGTCGCACCCCCTCTCTCCCCTACGACGCTCTCCTCTCCCCCCCCACTCTTCTCCTCTCTCTCCTGCGTCTCTCCCTCTCTTCCTACCTCTCGTTCACTCGGTGGCCACGGAGGCGTGGAGATGTGTGGAAGACGATGCGAGTGACGTGTGGAGGTCACGGGAGCGAGCGTGGTGGCAGAGTTTCGAGGATTTCGCGAGGTGGAGCATGGTGGATTTGCGTGGACTCGGCCTCCTTAATGCGGTAAAGCATAGTATGAGGTAGGGGGATGGATCCCTAGCTCTCCTTTAGTGGTTTCTCCTAGTTTCGAGCAGATACGGGTGAGATTGAGCAAGTTTGGCTATTTTTGGGTTGAAATTCATGGTTTGGGTTGAGCGGCGATTTTCCCCAATTTATGCGGCGTTATTTTAATCAGCAGCTTGTTTCTTAGATGCTTAGATGCCAGGATATGATTCCCTTTGATTGCATCATGTTTTTCCTGTGATTTGAGGCCGAGATAAGGTCGAATGTGTTATATGGTGTGGCATGGATGTATGTGGGGCAATTGATGGAATCGTCCATTTCTATAATATTGTTTGTATTTTTTTTGAGTCCTTCCGATGTGTGGATGGCAGAGGAAGCATTTTTATGTATTTTCCCCTTCGTACGAGATGAACGATGCATGCAACAGATGAATTTACGCTTGTTCGCAGAAGTGCGGATCGAAAACGAGAACACGGTCACATTCCCAACCGCGTTCAACTTTGGATAGTGAATGCGGCGTGAATAGGCACCACGTTCACTTGAAAGACACTAGAAAGGTGGTTCGTTGATGCGGGCAGAAGACCAACTGCATCTATGGAGATCGTTGTTCCCAGGCAGACCGTGATCACCTTAACGCATTAGGACCCCCAACCATGTTTAGCCAAGATAGCTATTGACTGTTATTCGATTAAGATTGACCGGCTAAGGGGCCTACTCAGCCCAATTTGTGTCTGGGATTTGGGTTTTGCCATGGAACATCACAAGGCTATAGAAGTTGGGTTATTTCTTCCCGAGAGGGCAGTGGTTGCCCAAAGTGAGATTACAAGATGTGGGCCCTATGATTGTTCATGGGAGGCCAATCCATGTAGTTGAGTTCCTGTATGAATCCCATGTGTGAGCAAGAGTCGTTAGAGATTGGAAATGCGTGAGTTTGTGTTCTGACTTAAGGCCGTGGTCTTTATTGAGATCGTGTCATGGCTTGAGGCTGTATTCCCTTGAATGAAGAATGCACGCCTAATGCCTTGCGTGTTCAAATGATGCTACGTGATTCCATTGTGAGTTACCAACGGAGGGTTATTCCCATGTGGCATCGTGTAATCATGTGAGGGTCATTTCTGTGTGACCGTGTAAGGGTCACTCCTGTGCATGAGTGTGGGCCGGTGTGGCTATGTAACTTGGTCTGGGATTGAGATAGTTGAGCAGTCTAGATTTGCCAGAACTACGTGTGTTCTATAGTTTTGATCGATCATATGGTGATTATTTTTCTATGTAATTGTTCATGTGGACCTTGGTAGAATAGTCTCGTGACGAATGCGTCGTGTTTTGCCTTTGAGTTGAGCTCTTATGTTTTTGTCGACTTCTAAGTTCACTCCTGTTTCAGATTATCTTTAGATAGCTACTTGGTATACGGCTTGTGGGATTATGTTGCCTAGTCGCCCATGACCGTGACCGTGACCGTGTGATGGGTACGTGTGTGTTTCTAATAGTAGCAGGCAAGAGTAGCCTATGTACCATGGACGGACCGGGTGAGGATAGCCTTGTGTGCACAGTGTTCATTGAGTAGAGGCGAGGACAGCCTTGAGCGCAAGCGCCTTGGTTAAGACAAGAGTACGTTGCTGACGGCTAGAGTGGCGCGTACCCCGTGTCAGGGAGAGGGACACGGCCGTGCTGTGGGTTGCAGTGGTGCGGATCCTAGCCAGTCTGAGGGAGTGGTGTAATGCCTGAGAACTTTCTAAGAATTTTTTGGGATTTAATATAATTATTAAGCATTTAAATAGACTTAATGAGCTATTTAATTGAAATAGACCTACTTAATAAGTATTTAAAGGCCCAAATATTATGTTAGGCACAAATCCACCAAAATAGGCCCACAAGACCCAAAATATAACCTTTTAGGCCCAAGCCCAATTATAAAAACGTAATTGGAAGTAAAAAGGACATAAATAGACCAAAAAGGGAAAAATTAGTTGATAAATCCAAAAATTTTGGACTTAAGGCCTAAATGCGGTCTATCGCACGACCGCTACTATTTAAAAGTGGTCCTCACTCGACCGCTACTATGTTCTGAGAACGGGCTTTGTAGAAACGTGAAAAGCTTGGATCTTTGGCAACGAAATTACCTTGGATCGAAGCTATCTGCCATGGGAGACTCTCTAGAATACTCTAGGGATCAATTCTATCCCAATTTAGGACTCTAAGATCCGATCTAATCCCCAAACCCTAGGTAAACTCTATAAATAGAGTTTTAGGATTGAACTGCACGAACCCTTGTTTTGGCTCATGAAGTTCGATGGTAAGGAGATGATATCTCAGGTTGGTTCTTTAGAAGATTTTGTTCTCCTTAGTTTTATCTAACTCCCCTCCAATTTTTGTGCTAGAAGACCTAGCCATTGAAGAGTTAGGGCATCTGCAAGTCACTGGTTCGCTACAGACTGCATAGGAACCGGTGCGCCGGTCCAGTGAAGATCAGAAGATTAGAAGCCCTAAACGAGGTTAGTTCATGTTGTGTCTTTAGAACTTTTTATTCTCCTTTCTATCGTCTGCCTACCCTCCTATATTCACGAATTTAGGTCAAGAGAATAAGAAGATAGAGGGGAGGGAAGTTGCTAGTTTGGCACAGGATGTCCAGGAACCTGAGCGATCTTCCAGTTAGAAATTCGAAGTCTAAAGCTTGTCGCAGAGATAGGTTATCTCGTGGATGGCTAAAATACCAAGTTAGGAATAAAAGCCCTTTGATTCCATGAATTTCCATGCTTTCTACATGGAGTATTTATGGTTTTATTGGCACTACGCATCTAGGTTATTTCTACATGCATAATTTCTACCTTTAATGACAAAGATGATGATCTTAGCATAATTCATGACAACCTATGCATATCCATGGGTTATCTTCATTGTAGAAACGTTTTCTCTCTCTGTCTAGCATGTTTTATATGATTTACTACCCTAGATTAGCATGTACTTCGATTTTACTGCTGTCTGCCACAAACAGAAAGAAACGATCTTCCTGTGACCGCTAGTGGTCTATAGCGGCCTTGCGACAGACCGCTAACCCTGTTAGGCGGCCATCATCTGACCGCTATTTGTTTCTCTCCTCTACTGCATGTTAACTCTAAACAGATTACAGATTGACCCTAATAACTATATGATAAACCTAGGTAAATAGGTTTTATTCTTAGTTTTTACTTCATATTCATAATATTGGTTATATTGTGCATCATCCTTGATAGGTTGCATGTCTTATATGGTTAGAATACCTAATTTAAACGTATGGTAATTTCATGCCAAAACATTTATAGTTTGTATTAAAGTTAATTCTATATGCTTCACGGATTTGTTCAAGTGATGTTTTGATCGTTGTTTTACCACGATCCTTCTCATCTATAATCTTTTCTTACTTAAATGGTGCGTACCCCGGTGCGTTGCCATTAGATACACTTTTGCACTTATAAGCACACCTCTTGAACTTGTGATCCTCTCCGTTGGATATTCCTTCTTCTGGACCAGGTGATCTTCTTTCAAGGCCTCTATAAATCTCCGTGAGCCTGAGATTCTCATTAGGACGCCGAGCTGGTTGTACCCTCAAAATCTAATTGTCTAGAAAGCACTTACACTACCAGTGTTTTTCTGGGTTCTAGATATTAGCGGCCATCCAAGAGATCGCATCTATTAGTTAGCGGCCTTTCACCGGATCGTTATTTTCTCATGAAACGATCCTGAGTTGACTACTATGTAATATTAGTAGCCCAAACCTGACCGCTATTTTAAGAAATGGCCCCGACATGACCGTTTCTATCTCAAGTGTACTTAACCCAAGGTTTTGACCTAAGGGTTGATTTTCCTATAATCCTAGATGGTCTATTGATTATCTAGAACCTAACACCTTATGCCAAAGCTATCTAATAAATTATGGAAGTTAAAGAATATACCGTTATGCTACCGGATTCCTTTTGTGGCATGACCTTATCTTAAGTCATCTTTGGAATTCTTATGATCTCTCATTGTGCATTCTCTACCTTGGTTACGTTATCATGGAAACTATTGTTGAATTGAACATTATTGGCCGAAACTTTACTATATTCTCATGGAAGTAACTTGATCTATAACTTGAAGATGCAAGAGCGGGCACAGACAGTGTCCAAGGGCTCCACACTAGCCCCCTCGGCAGATAGCCAGAAACGTGATGAAAATCATGGGGTACGATTAACATTGGCGTCGCATTGCGCTGGGAGTACTTTTTTTATAGACGGGTGAAAACCATGAGGCAAACTTATGATAATTTACATGCTTGCTAGTACATTCTTGTTCAGGACTTTCTAGTGCATAGCCTTATGGTTATGAAGTACATTCTTGCTAATGAAAGGCCACTTTACCTTATAAATCTTGCTTCATCATGCTCTATTGTCCATTCATATTCTTTGTACCTCTATTATTCATGTCTTATTACATGGATTTCGTTTGAATGTTTTATCGCGTTTTCTTTTACCTTATTCACTAAAGTGAAAATATAATTACTTAAAGCATGCATCCATGTTGATGCGAAGATACCTACTGGGCAAGTATGCTCATCACCCTACTTTTTCAATCTTTTCAAGAAGTTCAAGTGAGTCAGATTCGGATTATTCTAGCAACGGGTCCGAGAGTGAAGATTGATGGTCGAGAGAAGACTTACAGTGTCAAGAGTTTTCAAGTAGTCTAGAGTCATGATGTAATTTTCACTTTATTGAGTCTTACTGTGTAATTTTTATTTTTTTAGTCTAGCAGATCAAGAGTCAACCTTATGTAATTGTGAATCATTATCATCAATAAAAGTTAGAATTTTGGTCAAACATTATGTACTCCATCTCTAACAACCCGAGATCCGAACACCGGGAAGGCCCGATAACCCGAATCTCAAACCCCCACCCACGAGCCCGAAGACTCGGAAGGGTTAAAGGGATGGTGTGGAAATACACAAGAATCTAAAATAATTACAGAACTACACAGTTAATATGAATAAGCAGGAAATAATAAATAACATTAATCAGATTAAATGGTCCACAATCTAACAGTAGTCTAAAATATAACAATAGTCCACAACTAGTACAGTCCAGAAAGGAAAGGTACAACTACACGGGACATACACCGACTCTAGCAACTGGAAACTAACCCTAGGCACTAGAACCGCGTGGTGCCTCAGAAGCGCTCCCCTGAAACCTCGCTTCACTTGAATCCACGGAAAGACGCAGGGAATGAGCCTCATAACAAAAGGCTCAGTAGGGATCACCCGGACTGTTAGAACGATGTGGTGGTGCAAACCAAGATTCAGAGGGGGGGTGAATTATTCTCCCTCTAAAAATTTGATCAAATCAAAACTTAACCTGAAGACTTAAGACTAATGCGGAATTAAAAGCAATCAAGATCGTGCCTAGCATACATCTAATGATTGACACATTGAAAATCAAACCACAGTACGCAAGATCTTTTTAGGTGGTTCAGTCCTCAGGACCTACATCTATCCCACACTCCAACCAGAGTGTGGATTTTGCTTCCAAACAGCTTGAACAGCTGGGCCTCACAGCTTGCCAACAATCCGCTGATTCACAGCTTCAACCGCTGGGCATTACAGCTTAAGCCACCGCTGATTCACAGCTTCAAACCGCTTGGCGTTACAGCTTATGCCATAGCTGATACATAGCTTAGAAAAAGTATGAAAAATGAAAACAAAAAATTAAAATGTTCAGCATCAGAAGGCTGACAGTAAAGACAAATCAAATGCTCACGCAGGAGCGCTGTTCCTTGGATTTGATCCAAGGAACACAGTGGAGAACAGATCTTCAAAACTTGCTTCAATTGCTTCACAAAATATTCTCTCGAGATCCTTCTTCTTCACTATCTCACGATCACCTTTCACTCTCAGACTCACACTCTTCTTTCTCTCAGATATCTGCTGAAATACGACACTTTGTTCTTCTTCTCTTTTTCTCTCTCTCGGACTTTTTCTTCAAAATTCCATCATTATCAGAAGGCGTGACCGGGTCTTCTATATATAAAGCTCTAGAAATAGAGGCACGTGGAAATCACGTTTCCCGCCTAGAAATTCTAACAAGAGCACGCTTATCGGAGCGCACGTGTCAGATCTGGAGGATGAGAGAGGGACACATGGCTGAGAGTTCTTGGAGAGCAAGTCTCTTTAAATCACGTGCTTCAGTCCCAGAGTCTTGGAACACGTGCCTTACTTGACGTTCTATTTATCTCAGAAACTTGGGAATTTCATTTATCCTGTCAATTATAACAGTGGCATTTAGTCAAACACTTGGTGAGCTGGAGTTCATATAAGCATTCATATGCACAGACTTATTATATGAATGAGACAAACATGCACCGACTAGGTACATATATAGACGTGAATGCATAGACCATTTACATGCATTAAGCAGACGTGCACTGAGTTTTGAATGCATAAGGCAGAGACGTGCACCAACCCTTACATGCGTAAGATAAACCATGCACCGACCCTAATATTAAAGATGCAGATAATGCACTGACTCTTGTATGCATATGATAAAACGTGTATCGACTATACATGCAGTCATCAGGAGTGCACTGACTTCTGTATGCATGAGACACAAACGTGCACCGACCCTTGCATGCATGCAGCAACAAAAATTGCACCGACCTATATGAGCTTGATGCAGAAGTTGCACTGACCATTATACGCTTAATGTGAAACATGCACGGACCTATATTGCACAAAGCAGAGTATGCACTGACTTGATCTACCCTATGCAGAGAGTGCACTGACTTCTACATGCTCGAGGCAAAAATTGCACCGACCTTATGTACACACATCAGAACATGCACTGACCTAGTGTGCATTCATGTAGGATGTGCACTGACAATATGAGTAGAGAAGTGAAGATTGCACCGACCTTATTAGGAGAACACAAGGACGTGCACCGACCTTATTGTTTCATACGTGTAAGGCAAAACCGTGCACAGACTTCATCTGCATTCTGCAGATAGAAATGCACCGACCTTGTGTGCATTACTTCAGAGGCGTCCACAGACCTTAATAGACTTAAGGTAAAATATGCACCGACTGCATATGCATTCCATAAAGACTACACTGACCTGCATGCTGATGAGAATATGCACGGACCTGATATGATAGAAAAGATGGTATGCTCTGATACCAATTGATAGAGACAGATGGATACTCTAATGCCTATAGATAGAATATCTAAAGATGATCTACAGGGGGTGAATAGATCAGTCACCCACTTAAAACTTACTACAACAAAACAGTTGCGGAAAATAAACAAACTACTCTAGGACAATCAAAAGGCACTCAGTCGCAATAGGAATGGACGAGATCAAATGGATTAGCTCTTACGCGATCCTAAGCAATCATCTACCGGGCGATGAATAATGATAGAGAACAAAACCAAACCACAAACAATCACACAGTGGACAGATGGTTTTTAAGGCGGTTCACTCTGAAGCCTGAGATCTACGTCCACCCCACACTCAAACTAGAGTGTGGTTTCACCACTGATGCACAGCTTCCGCTGATCCACAGCTTCGGGGTACAAACCCTACAGACCGCTGGGCCTTACAGCTTATGTCGACCAGAGGATTCCTCCTCTGCAACTGCTGGGGCTTACAATTTAACCCGTCTAGAGGATACTACACCTCTGCCCGCTGAGCGTCACAGCTTACTCCGCTGACAAATGGCTTGAAAATGAGTATCTAAAACGAAAACAAAACACATCGAAAAATCAAAAACCCACAAAGGGAATATAGCTCAACACCGAGCGAATTCAGCTCTGGTTCTGAACCTGGAGACTGAAGAACAATCTTTCTCTCTCAATTCTCTAAAGGGATTTCTCTCAGAACTCCCTTTCTTTTCTGCTCTCTCTGTATCTTCCTTTTTCTCTCTGGATCGTTCAGGCGCTTGCTCTCTCTGCTTCAGCTCTTCTAGCACGATCAGTCTTCTCTTGGGGGAGAAGCTTCTTATTTATAGAGCAGTAGAGAAGTAGGGTGTGTGCTCTCCACGATTCATGCCCAAACGCCTTGGCCCACGTGGTAGCATCCCAGCTTACTGCTTTGCACGTGTCACGATCCTAGCACCTTCTCCAATCTTGGATCACGTGCCATTCTTAATCTTTACGAAAAGGCATCTGTCAAGACATCAGATAAAAAGTCATCTTCAGACAGTTATACGAGATGAGAAGAGATTGTACGGAGTAGGCATTCTGACAGAAGCTAAACTGCACCGACTCAATGTGGTGATCACACGCACTTGCACAGTCTTAACATTCATGCACTAGCAGATGCACAGACTTGATTGCAGCATAGGACTAACGGATGCACTAGCTATGAGTATGGAGTGTGCAAGCATTGCACAGACCTGCTCGGGTCGAGAGCAGCCTTGCATGGACTCCGTGTGTGCGAGTATAAGAGATGCATAGACTTAATGTGCATGGTGCAAGTATTGCACCGACTCGATGACATGCCACTAGAGGCGTTGCACTAACTTAACTCAGAAGGAATGCA
The DNA here is from genome assembly GCA_022559845.1 of Amorphophallus konjac. Taxonomy (NCBI): domain Eukaryota; kingdom Viridiplantae; phylum Streptophyta; class Magnoliopsida; order Alismatales; family Araceae; genus Amorphophallus; species Amorphophallus konjac. Next base: position 161,909,230 of record CM040121.1, read on the forward strand.
CAGACTCTATATGCATGGCGCAGATATTGCACCGACTCACTATAAGCAACGAATGCACCCAATTAGAAGCTGAGCATGAGGCAAATGACGAAGGATAAAAGAGACACATGCACAGACCTAGGCATTATGAGACACAGTATAAGACGGACACAGAATGTGCACCGACTTGTGTCTGCTTAATGCAAAGATGCACTGACTTGCAAGGTAAGGATGCACAGACTCTGCTCGGACTTAGTTACGTGCTATAGCTAAGGATGCACAGACTCAATGCAGACTAGACAGATGTTGCACCGAGTCAATCTAATGCACGGACTAGGTGTAACTGAGCATGCAACATTTAGATGAACACCTGACAAGTTGCCAATCATCAAAACAAGATTTACAACATTCTCCCCCTTTTTGATGATGGCAACACCAATGGACAATGCATATGCCGACTAATGCATCTATAAAAATACTCCCCCTATGAAAAATTTGACTCTCCCCTGAAAATATGACTCTCCCCCTTTGAATTATTTAGGTAAACAATTCTCTCCCTTTGACTTCAGCAAAAAGGAGGAAGACGAGAGAAGAGATGCATGGAGAATCAGGGATGATGAAGGAGACTGAATAACATTCTATGCAATGGTTCATGAAATGAGCAAATTATAAAACAACCCTTATGATATAAGAGTCAACAATGTGCATTCTTGAGTAAGTTCAGGTTTAACAGTTATAGAAGGTAGAGTGGAGCAACTGACTTCCTGAAATAAGGCTATAGACTCTATTTATAGCAATGAACCTAAAACACATAGCCATTATAAACTAAGTCGGGACAGTACCTTACTGATTTCAGAAATAGTTAATATCAAGAAAAGTCACTTGAATTTGTATTGAGGTTAAACAGATGACACTCAATGACTTTTATTTTCCAAGGGTTACAGTAGTTCTTTTTCACTTTTGATTTTAGAAACTGAACTTAGTGAACAGACAAGTTTCATTTATGCTGTTGACATTAGGCGTACACCTTGATCAGAGGTCAGTACTCCTAGGATGTGATACCCCCTAGGACTTAGACAAGCAAGCACATTCACAATCAAAAGGGCCAATTTGGGCCACCGCTCTCCCGTCGCTCACCCAAGTCCCGGGGTAACTTGGCAATGCCAAGGTGAGGTTGAGGGGTTGGACCCTTGCTGGTAGAGGGCCAGCAAGGCCAAGATTTGATTCCCAATGGATGTGGATGCCCAATTCAATGGGGCCGACAAAGTGCCAATGGCACCGGTTACTCTCTTCCCACGGTGATCACTCAAGACAACGGGGCTTGAGGATCAAGCTCTCACTCTCACGGCCAGCGGAACTAAGAACTAATATTGAAAGACAAGCACTAAAGGGAGTGAGGTTTGAGCACTTATTCGACCGGTTTGAAGAAACCGGTCCCGCTCGGAGACGAGGGCGAGCGGGGAGGCGAGTGGATCCCCACATGCCGCGGTGGTGTAGCTTGACCTACTCAATCCAATTACAACACTACTCCTCTCGTAGGAGGGGGACCTTGGGGTGGGGGTTAATGGATATTACAGTCAAAACTACCTCCACACAGGGAGGGGCCTTCAGCCGGCCAAGCGGGGAGGGGAATTGGAGAAAGGAACACCGAAGACGGGAGGTTGCCGATTCTGCCCAGTTCTGTGGGTGCTGACAGGTGACTGAAGAGTTGACTGCTGCAGCTGCTACCAAATTTTGTTGGGGACTAAACCACCTGGGAAATATTCTTAGGAGGCAGGGGAAGTCGTCCAAATTTTGTTAATTTCTTCTGTCGTCGATGCCGGTCTGGGTGGAGGCCCGAACAGGGAGGCAGAATCTCAGACTGGCAGCTCCTGATTTCCAACAGCAGGTTGCAGAGGATGTCCCGATAGCTCCCGAACTTGGAATCAAGCACCGTTAGAGTCGTTGGAACCGTGGACGAGCCCTCTTCACCAAAAAGCTGACGGGGAAGCCAAACGATGCCAGAGAAGGCCAGGAGACTCTGAACACTGCTGACAGGTCGGTGCAGACTGTGGGTAGCAGAACTACGTAGCTGAGGGAGAAAATGGATAACTCCTGCTACAGGATGCCGAACGGAGTTCCACTTCTTGATTATGAAAGTAGACAGGGATAGGAAGAACTTTTCAGAAGCACTCTTGAGCTGATTCGTCCGAGGTTCGTCGTGGTGAAGCTTCTACTACAGTTCTGGTACTCAGCAGGGGCAGCTCTGCGCAGTTGTGGGAGAACGGAGCTCCTGGGCAGCACACAGCTCGGATGAAGATGAAACCACCGCCGTTGCGAAGAAGACCGGTAGACGCTTCCATGGATACCTTTTGGACCTTCAGATTCCCTGGGATGTGGTCAGGGTCGCCTCTGCAATCTGCTACTTTTCTGCTGCCTGCGAACTGAAAACTGGAGGCTGAAGATGATGGGGGGAAATGGGGTATATGGGAGGGGAAATGGAGGTGGATGAGTGTGGGGAGAACCTTGGCTGTGAGGGGGTCTAGGAGGGGGTGTTCCAAGGTGTGGGGGGGGGGGGCAAGAATAGGGTCTGGAAGGGGGTCTAATAGGTGGTGGGAGGAGGAGCTACGAATTTGGGCTTGGAGGGAGAAGGGGGAAGGTGAGGGGGGCACAAGTGGGTGGAGGGAATGTGAGTTTGAATTTCCTTTAATGTGGGGTGATCAATGGTGGTCTTGGGGATGGGAAGAGGTGCCTTGGGAAGGTGGAGGGCTGCTTGGGGAAGGGGATGGGTAGTTGGGGGTTGGAGGGTGGGGTGTGGATTGGTGGAGGGTCTATTGGGACTAGGGGGAAGTAATGATGGCTTGTGGGAAGTTGTAGAGGAGTTAATGGAGGTAGGTGGGAGGGTGGAGGTGGTTGGGAGGGGAGGAGAGAGAAAATTTTCGAAATTGGGTGTGGAGGAGAGAGAAAGGAGAGTGAAAGAGAGAAATTAAGAGAGGGATGGGTGGGGAATCTCTCCCCTAGGGTCTCTCACCCAAATAATGGAATCTCTCCACTATATAAGAAGTTTGAACTCTCAAAATTGCAAGTTTTTCATTCATTGATTCATTAGTTCAAAATGAGGGGAATGGGGTCCTATATATAGGCAACCCACATTTTACAAAAAGTCCCTAACATTTGACTTAATGACGAATAACCGAGGAAGGTGGGGGGCGCCCATGGGCCAGCCCAATGAATTGGGCCCAATAACAACCTAATAAATCCTAATGACACTCAAACTTAGGTATATGACTCAATGACCTAGGTACTTGACTCAAATAAAAGGAAAATTACAATGACATGACTCAAATAAAATATGAAAATTACATGACTCGATTCATAAAAATATGACGGACACAATGGAGCTATGCCGACGAGCAATCAAAGCTGTGGAAAAAATGTGAAGGGCGAGAGATGCCCCCACATACCCCAGGGGTGCAAAGAACTCGACTCCGTCGAGTATAGGTCCGCCGGGGAAGAGGTCCTCCAATGCAGCTCCGGGTGAGCCACAACCTTCAAACTCAACCTCGCGTCCTTAGCCGGGGACTGCTCTTCATCCTCTCAAGGTGGCTCGGGCACACCCTCTTGCTGGCAATGGTACCCTGCTTGCTTAGTATTGCCTCCGTGCACACGTCGGACTCTCAAGCTGATATAAGGAGGCTCTGCGAGGATGTCACTCATAAAGGTTGGGGTAGGCTCAAGCTGCTCACTCGGATCCACCGCGGTGCTCTTATAGGGTGCTAGATCCGCCACGTGATAAGTGGGGTATATCCCAAAATCCCATCGGTAAATCCAACCCGTAAGCCAGGTTGCCAAAGCCACTCGGAACATGGAAGGTCCAAGTCCTCATGCCCTCGATTTGGAGGTGACCCTAAGATTGAGCTATTCCAAAGCCACCATCGTAGGTTTGCCTACTTGGAATCCCAAGTGGCACTCGTGAGTTTTTGCCAGCTCATTATGAACCTCATCGCTAGTTGCGGCTTGCTTGCTTGGATGCACATGACATGTATTACGGGGTGGTGGGTGTGTGAAAATGTGTGTGGATAAAGGTGGACCAGGACATCCATAGATGGACCTATCATGCCATGATGCCATATAGACCTTGATGAGCCTTGGTGGGCCGAGGCAACCAAATGTGGCCCTATCATGCATAGACTCTCTAACAAAGGTTAGAGGGCCGGGGCATCCGTAGGTGATCCGGTCATACATGGGGGTGACAAATGCCGGGGGACCCGGACATCCAAGAATGCTCCTATTATGCTTAAGACTTATGATGAGTGAAGGTGGACCATTACATCCAAATTTGGACCACTCCTGCTTTCTACTTGACATGTGGGTGATATGAATGAATGGACCCAACATAGTGTTCATGCCAAGTGGTGTGGTAAGCCTAGACACATACATGCTTTTCCCAAAGGTGACTTCCATGTGTATAGGTGTTGGACAACCTTTGAACTCCCATTGAAAAGGATCGAATGGATCTAAGAAGGTGGTCATCATGGGGTGGGGAACAACCACATTACATAGGGATATGTGGCCTAAGGTCATGGCTCCCAAGGTGTAACCCGAGTCATGGATGAGGTGGGTTTGGCCCAATATGGTGGGTGGGGGTAGGAAAGGGTGGGTGGTGGGTAAGATGGTTGGGCCACATGGGTATAGGAAGGGGTCAAAGGGATCGTGGAAATGGTTACCCAGAGAGAGGAACTCCACATCCTCAAAGCCCCAAAAATATGGGTCATCCTCCTCCAAGATAATTGGGCCATGGTCGTTAGTGGGTTGGTTGACCAAAGCACTTGGGATCTCAATGGTAGGGGAGTGGACCAAGATGGGTTCTTCCACCATAGGGAGAAGGAAAAGAAGGTCGCTAGTGTAGCTACCAATGGTACAAATCGAGGTGATAGACCCAATGCATAGGTGTAGGAGGCCAAGGCTCCTAGGTTGTTCGGCCATAGGGGTCAACATGCTAGTGAACTCAATTTGCCATGCTAAGCCCCTAAGAAAATCCTCTAAGGTCTCCACTTGATAGGATGCTTGGATTGTGGTGTGATAGGAGAAGAAGGGCACTAGGGGAAAATTTTGTTCTATGGGAGGGCAAACATGGGCCGAGATCTCTCTAATTAGGCTCTCCCTTAGCCACCTAACAAGGGACTCTTCTAAGATGATTTCGGCCTTATCTAGAGGGGGTGGTGTAGGGTGAAGATCCTCGTGCGAGGCTTCCTCTTCAATTGGGACATGGGTGCTCTCCATGGAGGGGATAGGTTCCCGAGGGGTATTTGTCTTCATGTGGCAAAGCGGGTGGATTACTTCTTCCAAAGTTAATGGAGTGGGAAGATTCTTTGATGGTGGGCTGATGATGGCCGGAGTATGGTGCACCCGGGGTGGTGAACAAGGGCGGGATTCCCGCAGGTGGGAGAATACAAGGTTGTTGAATTTAAAGGTTCCCGAAAGGTGTGGCGGATGCACTAGGCAAGTCCGACGTGTTGGGTCGATGTCGGCATTCCTTTCATCTAACCATTTCTTACCTAGGATTATACATGGACCCGCCAATGTTCCCTTTTGACACCAAGCCCCATCCAAATACTTAGTCTTCCCGAACCATTTATGGAATTCAATAAAGACTTGGTCTCCATTGTGCACAATTTGTCCGGTCCTACAAAGAGAGGTAATGATATCGGGGGACACCCAATTTTTAGATTCTAGGTCAATGAAATCAATTTCTATGGGCTCTCCATTAGGTAAGCATGCATGGGATATGATTGGGAGAGGGGCCATGTGACCCAAAACTCAATGTTAACAATGATGGTTTGACAATGCACGGTTCGGACAAGAATGCAAGCATGCCCTAGGACTTGACTTGATAGAGACAAGTCAATGACTTGCTCTGATACCAATTTGATGTGACACAACCTAGGACCTAAATTGCAAGCATCCCAACGATTTGGTCATGTCACATAAGCGGACTCACTCGCGTTGGCACACTCGGGTCCGCAGGTGGACCGGCGATGGGGTGAGGGTCCGAGGTTGGACCGGAGGTTTCCAAGGGTACGGCTGGCTTGGGGAGGACCCCTATGGGTCAGGGGTTGCCCAAATTCACGGGCGGTCAGCACGCCGAAGGCTTGGGTTGAATGATCACTCTCACAACTCACCCGCGGTAGCCACACAATTAAACGCTAATTCGGGTTCGAGCACTCTCTTAACGCCGATGACACTAAGATGTAATACTAATTAAGCAAAGGAATCCAGCAAAGAGGATTGTTTAGTGGCTCACCTGATCGGTGTGAAGACACCGATCCCGGCCGGAGACAAGGGCGAGCGAGGAAGCGTGGGCTTACCCGCACTCTGCGCCGGAGAAGCTTCAACCTGAAATTTCAGATTACATGCACTACACCCCATGCAAGGGGGGGACCTTGGGGAAGGGAAGCCAGTGACTACACTCAAACACTACCTCCACGCAGGGAGGGGCCTTCAGCCGGCCAAGCGGGGAGGGGAATTGGAGAAAGGAACACCGAAGACGGGAGGTTGCCGATTCTACCCGGTTCTGTGGGTGCTGATAGGTGACTGAAGAGTTAACTGCTGCAGCTGCTACCGAATTTTGTTGGGGGAGAAACCACCTGAGAAATATTCGTAGGAGGCAGGGGAAGTCGTCCAAATTTTTTTAATTTCTTCTGTCGTCGATGCCGGTCTGGGTGGAGGCCCGAATAGGGAGGCAGAATCTCAGACTGGCAGCTCCTGATTTCCAACAGCAGGTTGCAGAGGATGTCCCGATAGCTCCTGAACTCGGAATCAAGCACCGTCAGATTCGTTGGAACCGTGGACGAGCCCTCTTTGTCAAAAAATGGACGGGGAAGCCAAACAATGCCGGAGAAGTCCAGGAGACTCTGAACACTGCTGATAGGTCGGTGCAGACTGTGGGTAGCAGAACTACGTAGCTGAGGGAGAAAATGGATAACTCCTGCTACAGGATGCCGAACGGAGTTCCGCTTCTTGATTCTGAAATTAGACAAGGAGAGGAAGAACTTTCCAGAAGAGCTCATGAGCTGATTCTTTTGAGGTTCGTCGTGGTGAAGCTTCTACTCCGGTTCTGGTACTCAGCAGGGGCAGCTCTGCGCAGTTGTGGGAGAACGGAGCTCTCGGGCAGCACACAGCTCGGATGAATATGAAACCACCGCCGTTGCAAAGAAGACCGGTAGACGCTTCCGTGGATACCTCTTGGGCCTTCAGATTCGCTGGGATGTGGTCGGGGTCGCCTCTGCAATCTGCTACTCTTCTGTTGCCTGCGAACTGAAAACTAGAGGTTGAAGATGATGGGGGGAAATGGGGTATATGGGAGGGGAAATGGAGGTGGATGAGTGTGGGGAGAACCTTGGCTGTGAGGGGGTCTAGGAGGGGGTGTTCCAAGGTGTGGGGGGGGAAGAATAGGGTCTGGAAGGGGGTCTAACAGGTGGTGGGAGGAGGAGCTACGAATTTGGGCTTGGAGGGAGAAGGGGAAAGGTGAGGGGGGCACAAGTGGGTGGAGGGAATGTGAGTTTGAATTTCCTTTAATGTGGGGTGATCAATGGTGGTCTTGGGGATGGGAAGAGGTGCCTTGGGAAGGTGGAGGGCTGCTTGGGGAAGGGGATGGGTAGTTGGGGGTTGGAGGGTGGGGTGTGGATTGGTGGAGGGTCTATTGAGACTAGGGGGAACTAATGATGGCTTGTGGGAAGTTGTAGAGGAGTTAATGGAGGTAGGTTGGGAGGGGAGGAGAGAGAAAATTTTTGAAATTGGGTGTGGAGGAGAGAGAAAGGAGAGTGAAAGAGGGAAATTAAGAGAGGGATGGGTGGGGAATCTCTCCCCTAGGGTCTCTCACCCAAATAATGGAATCTCTCCACTAGATAAGAAGTTTGAACTCTCAAAATGGCAAGTTTTTCATTCATTGATTCATTAGTTCAAAATGAGGGGAATGGGGTCCTATATATAGGCAACCCACATTTTACAAAAAGTCCCTGACATTTGACTTAATGACGAATAACCGAGGAAGGTGGGGGGCGCCCATGGGCCAGCCCAATGAATTGGGCCCAATAACAACCTAATCAATCCTAATAACACTCAAACTTAGGTAGATGACTCAATGACCTAGGTACTTAACTCAAATAAAAGGAAAATTACAATGACATGACTCAAATAAAATATGAAAATTACATGACTCGATTCAGAAAAATATGGCGGACACAATGGAGCTATGTTGACGAGCAATCAAAGCTGTGGAAAAAATGTGAAGGGAGAGAGATGCCCCCATCATCCTAGTTACTAATCATAAACTCCTATATATGTTTCTGATCTAAAGCTACAAAGAGAGTTTGCACCTTTTGACGTTAAGGGTTCACCTTGATCAGAGACAAGTACCCCTAGTTACTCAATGAAACCACCCCTATAAATCTGACCAAATGAACAGAGTTATCCTGAAGCACTTCATGACTTAAGGTATTTTCTATTTCTTTGATGGAGACCTCAGTTTCTCAGTGTAATTCAGTCATTACTCTGCCACTTTGTTCAATTCTTTTCTTTTAATGATCTTATGTCTATTGCCCTTATGACTTTTTAGAGTGACTGTTTAAAGACAATACAGACTCTAGTTTTCTCCATCTAGACTTCACTAAGTCTGTTATGTTCAAGTACAGTGGAGACCTTTTCTATTCTAGCTATGGGAAAATTAGAGGTTAAGAGCTATAAGCAGTTTCTACCACCTTATTTTCTGATGAAGAGTCTCTGAACACTTCAGTCTATTAAGGTTAAACCTTCTATTCAATCAAGAGGCAAGAGTGATTCTTATAGATGAGGAGTTGCAATAACTGCAGCTAACTGAATGAACCAAAAGCAAGACTGGTATTCAATCAGAATGAGAGAGTTAAGCATGAAAGCATGGGAGCAGCTCAAAGGATTCTCAGTCGAATGAAAAAGATGTCATGAGATAGGAACTTATGAGATTGAGGAGAGAGAGTGGGAAGACTAGAACTCAGATCAGACATCACTCAACTCCCCCTGACAACATGATGCATCGACCGTATTATGCATGAGAAATGCAGTGCATCGACCTTAACGTGCATAATGTAGACAATGCACCGACCTATGTATATGTGCGATATGCAAGTGCACCGATCTACTTGTGACTTAAATGCAGGATGCACCGACCTGTTCGCTGGAATACTTATCCAAGGCATGGACGTAATGCAAGTCTTACAAAGACTTATGCTAGGTGCGAGTTTGCAATGCATTGACTTGGTGCAGTACATGCAATAACAAAGGACTATGTGCTGCTCTTGCATCTATATCGGAAATAGTCTGTGCAAGACATCAAGCAACTAATGTACTCAATGCAACACAATTATTCAAGCATCAAACATTCTTTATTCAAAATTTTAAAGAACAGACTAATAGAAACATCTGAAAGCACATCAACAAACAGTTCAAGAATGAAATCATTCATTATTTTCCTACTGAAATTTACAGAGCCCTAATTCTCTTCTTAAATATTTAAATCTTTCATTTCCAAGGGGTTCGGTAAAAATATCAGCAATCTATTTTTCAGTTTCAACGAACACTAATTCAATTTCATTTTTGCTCACTACATCTCTAAGAAAGTGGTGTTTAATTTCGATGTGCTTAGTCCTAGAGTGGTGAACATGATTCTTAGTTAGGCAGATAGCACTAGTGTTATCACAAAGAAGTGTAATGCATCCCAGATTTATCTGATAATCTGAGAGCTGGTGTTTAATCTAGAGTACCTAGGCAGCACAGTTCCCTACAGCAACATACTCAGCCTTTGCAGTGGAGAGTGCCACTGTGTGTTACTTTTTAGAAGCCCAAGATACTAGGCAACCACCTAGGAATTGACAATAGCCACTAGTGCGCTATCTATCTACCCGACACCTAACATAGTCTGCATCAGTGTAGGCTAGTATCTCTAGCTCACACTTAGTAGGATACCATAGGCCTAGTTCTTGGGTGCCTGATAAATACCTAAAGATCCTTTTCACTGCACTAAAGTGTGATTCTTTAAGACTAGCCTAAAATCTAGCACATAAACACACTACAAATTGAATATCAGGCCTAGATGCAGTGAGATACAAAGGGGATCTGATCATACCTCTGTATAGCTTTTGATCCACAGGGTTACCTTTGGTATATTCATCAAGACTTGTTGAAGTCCCCATTGGAGCTGCAATGTCCTTGAGGTTGTCGAATTTGAACTTCTTCAGGAGGTTCCTTATGTATTTGGACTGAGTGATGAAGGTTCCATCTTTGGTTTGTGTCACCTGCAGTCCAAGAAATAGTTTTAGCTCACCCATTGAGCTCATCTCAAATTCTTTTGTCATAAGTTCACAAAATTCCTTACACAGTTTAGGATTGGTTGAACCAAAGACTATGTCATCCACATAAATATGAACAATGAGAATGTCAGGATGACTTACCTTGGTGAACAAAGTTTGGTTAATCTCACCTCTTGTGAATTTCTTCTCGGTAAGGAATCTACTGAGCCTATCATATCAAGCTCTAGGAGCTTGCTTCAATCCATAAAGAGCTTTATTCAATTTATAAACATGAGAAGGGAAATCTAAGCATTCAAAACCGGGAGGTTGTCGGACATAGACATCCTCTTTTATTTCTCCATTGAGGAAAGCAGATTTTACATCCATCTGCTGGAGAGTTATTCCTAGAGAACATGCATAAGCTAGAAGAATTCTAATTACCTCTAACCTGGCTACAGGGGCAAATGACTCTTCAAAGTCAATTCCGAATTCCTAGTTGTACCCTTGAGCAACAAGTCTGACCTTATTCTTCACTATATTACCTAGCTCATTAGTTTTATTTCTAAAAACCCATTTAGTTCCAATGATAGTCCCATGATCAGGAGGTGGGACTAGGTGCCACACCTTTTTCCTGTCAAACTGATTAAGCTCCTCGTGAATGGCATTGATCCAATGCACATCTTTGAGAGCGCTGTCAATGGTCTTGGGCTCTATATGAGAAACTAATGCATATGCATTTAATACATGCTGAGCTCTAAAGTAGCCTCTAGTCCTAGGGGGTTCATGCAAATGACCAATGACATTATCTACTGGATGATCTCTAAGAAGTCTGACATTGATGATTTGGTTACTTGGATCTTCATTTACCTCCCCCTGAACAGCAGGCTCTTCTGCATTGTTCTCTTCAGCTTCATCCTCATTGTCTGATTGGTCTGCAGACTTTCCTTCCTTCAGAATTTCTCCATCATCTTCTTTCCTGCATTGACCAACATCAGACTTATTTAGGGACTCATGAAAGACAATGTGTGGAGATTCTTCAACAGTTTTAGAATTAAGATTGTACACTCTATATATATGCTCTAGTGTTTTCAGAATATCCAAGGAAGATTCCTGGATCACTTTTAGGTTCAAATTTATCAAGGTCTCTTTTATCATTAACATGAATGAAACACTTATAGCCAAAGACCTTGAAATAAGCAATTGAAAGCTTCTTACCTTTTAGAAGCTCATAAGGAGTTTTCTGAGTGAAAGGTCTTACCATAGCTCTGTTGATTACATGGCATGCAGTGTTAACTACCTCTGCCCAGAATTTCCTTGGTAAGCCACCTTCGACTAGGAGTGTACGAGCCATCTCCACAAGTGTCCGGTTCCTCCTCTCCACTACTCCATTCTGCTCAGGTGTATTAGGGGAGGAGAACCGATGAGTAATCCCATCATCCCTGCAAAAATCAGCAAATTGTGAGTTTTCAAACTCACCTCCATGATTAGACAGAATATTCTCAATTAAAATTTCATTTTTCTGTTTTATTTTCAAATATAAGTCCTGAAACTCTATGAATGCATCAGTTTTGTGAGTCAAGAAAAACACCCAAGTAAACCTAGAGAAGTCGTCCACTAAAACATACCCATACCTCCTACTTGATAAGCTGACAGATCTTGTGGGTCTAAATAGGTACATATGTACCAGCTCATAAGGTTTGGAGGACAAGTCTTCAGTTCTAGATTTGAATGACTTTCTAGTTTGCTTGGACTGTGTACATGCATCACAGACTTTATTTTCCTTCTTAAAAGATATTTCAGGGAGTCCTCTAACCATGCTATGTTTATTTAATTTGTGCAAAACAGTGTAGCTAGCATGGCCTAACTTACGATGCCACAAAAATGCAAGATCATCTTTATTAACAGTGAGGCATAGGTTAGAGTGAGAGAGATCATTTAAATCTACCATGTAGATGTTATTTACTCTCTTACCAGAAAATTTTATTATATCGGAATCAGGTTCATAAATCCTACAGCATTGAGAATCAAAAACTACTCTATGACCTTTGTCACATAGCTGGCTAATGCTGAGCAAGTTATAAGCAAGACCCTCAACCAGCATAACCTCCTCAATGCAGCAGGTAGTGCACTTACCTACTTCACCTGATCCGATGATTTTACCCTTTGTGTTGCCGCCGAAGGTGACAAGGCCTCCATTCTTCTCTGTCAGCGAGTAAAACTTGGCCTTGTCTCCTGTCATATGCCTGGAGCAGCCACTATCCAGGTACCACATGTTGTTCTTGGCTGCCAAGCATACCTGCAAACACAATCAGGGAAAAGATTTTGGAACCCAAAAGTGTTTGGGCTCCGAAACATATGAAGAGCAATTTAAACAAGACAGTAAACTCTTGGGAATCCACATTTCTTTAAGCATGGTTGACTTGGTGGATTTTCCAACATTCTTTTCATTGTTTCTTTTCTTCTCAGCACCAACAGAATTAACCTTCTTTTTCTGGTGCTACGTCCTAGCCCTATTGTTGTTACCAACTTTGCCATTTTTGTGCCAGTGCCTAGGCCAATAAGTAATTAAAAAAGGGTGGCCATAATTGGTCCTAAGCTGACCAAAGAAAGACTGTCTACTAGGAGCCCACGTCCTAGAATGACCGACCCAATTTCTAACCTGAGGTATATAAGATTGAGTAGGAAAGGACTGATACATAGACCTTCCTCGACCTTTATTCCATCCAGACCTATAGGATTGCTGTGGATATCTGTAATGGTAGGTCTGGACATTGGGTTGTTAGAACTGGCTCGGTTGACCTATGACAAAATTCTATCTCCCTTGCACCTTTGACCCACCTGGCTTGTGCATATGTGTATATTGAGTCTTCTCCTTGGTTGCTGGTGGTGGTGGAGACTTGGTGGCCTTGCTCTAGGGTTTGGGTGTGCAATTAGACTGACCCCTGACCTTAGACTTACCCTTAGGTGTACAGTAGGGTGTGCTAGGCTCACCAACCTTCTACTTAACTTTGTCCTTAGCACTGGACATTTTGAGATTAACAGCATTAGCGACAGAATTTTCATTATTCATTTTGATAAGAGGTCTCTTCTCCTTTTCTGCTACAAATGAAATTGTCTTGACATTAAAGCTTTTCTTAGCAGTAGGATTATACCCGAGACCCTCCTTCCTGAAATTGACATTTGACCCTAACAAAGCATTCAGATTATCAGATCCTTGGGTCATATTCTCAATTATTTTAACTTTGTCAGCATTTCCTTTTTCTAGCTGTTCGATTGAATTTTTTAATTCATTCTTGACACCAAGAACAACTTTATACTTTTCATCAACAATCTTCATTTCATTTTCATATTTTTGCAATGTCAATTTCAAATCATCAATAACATTTTTAGCATTTCATTTTCTTTTCTATATTCAATCAAAGCATGCTTCAGTTCATGAAATTCAGAACAAGAATTTTTTAACCTATCATTTTCAGATTGTAGACAGGCAAGTTTATCATACATTATTTTATCATTCAAAATAGAGTTAACCTTCTTCTTCAAATGCATGTTCTCTCTCCTAATATCATCTACTTTGTCTAACAAATCTCCGTAGGCATCTTGCCAGTCAGAGATGGTATAATGCTCAAAAGGAGATGATACCTCATCGGAGTCTTCTTCTTTTTCTTCGACATCTTTTGCCATCAAGAAGATGGGCTTTTCTTCGTCCTCGCTCTCTGATGTGCAGCTGAATGTGCCCTCGTCCTCATCGCTCCATGTGCTCACCATCGCCTTTGTTGGAGTTAGATGGAAGGCTCTATCACCACAGGATGTGGATCTAGAGGGGGGGTGAATAGATCAACTGGCTATTTAAAAATTATGCCTAGAATCAAATGCGGAATTAGAAGAACAGTAGACGAACACAACCAATGCACTGAAAGAAACACACAAGAGGCACAAGGCTTTTAGGTGGTTCGGTCAATCCGACCTACGTCCACCCCACATTCAACTCGAATGTGGATTACTGCTGATACACAACTTCAAACCGCTGGGCTTTACAGCTTGCCAACAACGGCTGGGGCTTACAGCTTATCCCGACCAGAGGAACACCCTCTGCAACAGTTGAGCATCACAGCTTGCTCTGCTGGGCATTACAGCTTAGCCGACCAGAGGAACGCCTCTGCAACCCACTGCCTCACAGCTTGAAACCGCTGACTAACAGCTTGATCGAACAAGAGTTTTCAAAAGAAAATAACAAAGACTGAAAAGCAAACGAAACATACAATCGAATGGAAGAAAGCCAAAAATGACTGTAGCTCAAGGTTGAGCAATATCAGCTCTAGTAACTAGACCAAGAGACTGATTCACAAACTCTCACGATAACTCTCTCAACTCATCTCTCTTCTTCTTCTTCTCTCCTTTTCTTCTTCTCTGCTTTTCTTCCTCTCACAGTGGATCTCGGTGGCTGCTTGTTTCAGACTGGATGTATATACTTTGCCAACTTTGATCAACCTCTATAGAAGATGAAGACTGATATTTATAACAGCAGCAGCTGGTTAAGGGCGCGTGGCTTCCATGTTTTCCCGCCCAAGGAATTCTCCAGACTCGAGATGCTTCCATCCACGTGGCAGCATCTGGTCACCTTGTCCTCCTGGGATCACGAGCCATGTCAGCAATCTCAGTAGAGAATCCCTATCAGACAGAGTATCGGATGATCAGGTTAAAGAACAACTCTGTATAGACTTTATATAAGTGAAGGCTATGTACAGACTTGCTGTATGAAAATGCAATGAGTAGACTTCACAAATGAAGATGCAATGTACATACTTGCAATGTGAAGGAGTTGATTGTGTAGACTTCACGATGTGAAGACTTATCAACAAATGACTGTACAGACTTGACCAACAGCCTGAGACACTAACGAAGACACTGGACTGACACCAACTCTAAGATGAAAGACAAAACTAACACGAAGTGTAGTTACAAAACAAGAAGGACACGAGGTTTTAGGAAAAACAACACGAAGATAGAAATAGCAAAGAAGACTCAGACGCAGAGACAGCACGAAGTGAAACGAGAACGACACGAAGTGCAGCAGTGAAGGAAACACACACTACACAGAGAACGACACGAAGTGGCACAGAAAGCAACACGAGGTGCTGCGATGTCCTGCACGCAATAGAACAAAAATGACTCGAAGATGATGAAAATGACACGAGGTGCGACAAAGACACGAGGTGTAGGAAACACGACACGAAGACATGAAACAACATGGAGATGAAACAGTAACCGAAACGAGTTGAAAACAACACGAAGATGAAAACTGAAATCGACACGGAGTGTGGTCAAAGCGAGAAAGACACGAAGTCTAAAGCGAAAAACCAACACGAAGATAGAATACAAAGAAACGACTCGAAGTTAGGACAACACTCGGAGAAGACTGCACGAAGTGAAAACAACACGAAGACAGAAGATGCCACGGCTATCACGACACGTGATGAAGCAGTGGGACCAGAAAGAAACGACACGAGGAATAACAGTAAGTGACACGAAGACACAATAAAGGGAACGACACGAAGACACAACAAGGATACAACACGAAGACGTTGGATGCAACAGTGCAATGTCTAGACTTGAAAATCAAAGCAAACGGCTGTACAGACTTGAAGATGTGAAGCCAATGTACAGACTTTGAAGAAAAGTCTGATGTACAGACTTCACGCATTGACGCTGTACACACTTCAAATTCAGTGTATAGACTTGTGACAGTGAGAATTGCATATAGCAGTGAACTAAATGCAAAGAACACATAGTCAATCTGATAGAACAATTTCATCAAAACATAAACAGTGTTGCCAATTCATCAAAATAATGTGTTGCCATATGAAGTAGAGTTACATGTCAACACCATCAACACATAGGAGTCACAACAATCTCCCCCTTTTTGATGATGGCAACCCCCTATTATGTAGAGTAGCAACATCCTGTCATACAGATGTATTTTTGATGAAAGACATGATTTGTTATTCAGATTGTTATGCAGATGCAATGAATGACATGCTGCATCACAATAATAAAAATTTCCCCTTTGCCAAACCATGCTCTAATACACTCCTCCTGAATCAGAATTCAGACAATATTCTCCCCCTTTGCCATCAACAAATAGGAGGGAAAGTGAAGAGAAGAGAAAGAAAGGTCAGCTGACTGGCATTCTTGGCAAGTAGTTCAGAAATTAAGTAACTAAAGCACAGAACCTTCAGTCATATGAACTGAGAAATGGCTTAGAAATTGAATTTCTGGTTTAAAAGTTATAAAAATGAAAGTTCATGCACTACATTCATTGGATAAGGTTGATGTTCATGATAAAATAATAAACTAGAGTCATATGGACATGAGAGATTCAGTTTCAAAATATCTTACTTTAATAGACTCAGTAAAATGTGTTAAGAGAAGCCAGGGCATGTATTGAAATTAAACAATTGACATCCATGAAATTTCTTTTAAGGAACAGCATTTTCAATATTATTTCATTTAGGGCATTCAGATACCAAAAGTCTTTTTGCGTAAGGGTATACATTTATCAGACGCCAATACCCCTAGATACTCAACATGATGGACCATCTTGCCTATGATCAAATTCAATAGAATTGATTGACACCTTTTTTGTGTGAGGGTACACGTTTATCAGACGCCAGTTACCCCCAGGTACTCAGTGAAAATAACCTACTGTTTTGATCATTTTATTCAGAGATAGCTGATACACCTCATGACATGAGTGGTGTCCATTTCTTTGATGGATCACTCAGTTTCTCAGTGATTTACCAGTCATTGCTCTGTCAATGCTATTTCTCAATTGATTTTCAATGTTTTTCAATATCTTTCGTAGCTGCCCTTTATTTGTTTCAGAATGACTTGTTTAAGGATAATACACATACTTAGCTTCTCTAACATGATTTCAGATGAGTTTTCAGATTTCAGATATAATCAACTTTGTCTGACATGAAATAAGATAAGGGTTGAGAGCTTTATCAATTTTCAGCATCCTTATTTACTGATTGTAGTCTTTCAACTCTGAAGATTATAAATTTTAAACCATTAAGTCAGTCTTTAAGCAATTAAGGTTCTTATGAAAGAAGAAATCTATTTTCTATTGCTTAATATTAGAACTGACTAAAAGATTACCATATTGTCAGACTCAACCATTCAGAGTCAAGGATTGAATAGACACAGCAATTCACCTCGAAATTCTGACAAGACTCCCCCTGACTATATGCATGCAATTTTTGCAAAGGATGACAAATCAGATGATTTTTGAAGTTCATGCTTAATCAGACTATCTTATCGTGCAGTATGACCCATGCAGAAATATAAACATATCATGCATCTAGACATATGTATGCAATGATGATCATGAGTGCAATAAAAGATATGAGAGTCATACATTATCACAAGTCTGTTGTACAATGTTTATTCAATCTATCAACAACAAGTCCAAATCAGAAATTTACTCAAAGCAGCTCAAAAGTTTTATTCAAGTCAACAGAGAGTTCATTCATTATGCTGAAATTTACACAAGCCAAGTTCTCTTCTAAAAAATTTAAAATTTTCATTTCCAAGTGGCTTAGTAAAGATATCAGCAACTTGTTTGTCTGTTTCAATGAAGTCCAGTTCAATTTCCTTTTTGTTCACAGCATCTCTTAGAAAGTGATGTTTTATTTCTATGTGCTTAGTCCTAAAATGATGAACAGGATTTTTAGCAAGGCATATGGCACTAGTATTATCACATAGAATTGGAATACATTCTAATTTTATCTGATAATCATCTAGTTGGTGTTTAATCCAAAGTACTTGAGCGGCACAATTACCTGCTGCAACATATTCAGCTTCAGCTGTAGACAAGGCTACAGTGTGTTGCTTCTTAGATGCCCAAGATACTAGACAGCCACCAAGGAATTAACAGTAGCCACTAGTGCTTTTTCTATCTACTCGACACCCAGCATAATCAGCATCAGTGTAGGCTAGAAGCTCTAACTCACACCTAGCAGGATACCATAATCCTAGCTCCTGGGTGCCTAGCAGATATCTAAAAATCCTTTTCACAGCTTTTTTTCCTTAGGACTGGCCTGAAACCTAGCACATAATCCTACAGCGAATTGAATATCAGGCCTAGATGCTGTTAAGTAGAGAAGGGATCCGATCATACCTCTGTATAATTTCTGGTCAAATGGGTTACCTTTAGTGTCTTCATCCAAGCTTGTAGAAGTACCCATTGGAGAAGCTATCTCTTTAAGGTTATCCATCTTGTATTTCTTGAGTAGATCCCTTGTGTACTTGGACTGAGTAATAAACATTCCTTCCTTTGTTTGTGTGACCTGCAGTCCAAGAAACAATTTGAGCTCACCCATTGAGCTCATTTCAAACTCATTAGTCATTGTTTCAGAAAATTCCTCACACAATTTGGGGTTAGTTGACCCAAAAATGATATCATCCACATAAATCTGTACAATAAGAATTTCAGAGTGACTCACCTTTGTAAACAAGGTCTGATCAACTACTCCTCTAGTGAAATTTTGATCAGTGAGGAACTTGCTCAACCTATCGTACCAAGCTCTGGGAGCTTGCTTAAGACCATAGAGAGCTTTATTTAATTTGTAAACATGATTAGGGAAATCTAGACATTCAAATCCAGGGGGCTGTCTAACATAGACATCCTCATTAATTTCCCCATTCAAGAATGCAGATTTTACATCCATCTGTTGGAGGATTATACCTAGGGAACATGCATAAGCTAATAAAATTCTAACAGCTTCTAATCTGGCTACAGGGGCAAATGACTCTTCAAAGTCAATACCAAACTCCTGGTTGTACCCCTGAGCAACAAGTCTGGCTTTATTTTTAACAATATTCCCTAATTCATCAGATTTATTCCTGAAGACCCACCTAGTCCTTATGACTGTTCCATGATCAGGAGGTGGGACCAAGTTCCATACCTTGTTCCTGTCGAACTGATTAAGCTCTTCATGCATGGCATTAATCCAATGCATATCCTTGAGGGCACAGTCAATGGACTTGGGTTCAATTTGAGAGACAAAAGCATATGCATTTAGTTCATGTTGAATTCTCAGGAGACCTCTAGTCTTAGGGGGGTCATGCAGATTTCCAATTATATTATCTACAGGATGATCTTTAAGATATCTAATGTTCACAATTGAATTGTCATGTCTTTGATTTACCTCCCCCTAAACTGTAGACTTCTCTTCATTAAGTTCTGTATGTCCTTCTTCATCTTCTGAATTGTCTTCAGGATCTCCTTCCTTCAGAATTCCACCATTGTCTTCAATCCTGCATTGACCAACGTTAGAATTTACCGAGGATTCATCAAAAATTATGTGTGGAGATTCTTCAACAGTTTTAGAGTTCAGATTGTACACTCTATATGCTCGTGTGTTTTCATAGTAACCAAGAAAGATTCCTGGTTCAACTTTAGGTTCAAATTTATCAAGGTCTCTTTTATCATTTATATGAATAAAACATTTGCAGCCAAAAACCTTGAAATGAGCAATAGAAGGTTTCTTACCCTTTAAGATCTCATATGGTGTTTGCTGGGTAGAAGGTCTTACCATGACTCTGTTAATTACATAACAGGCAGTGTTCACTGCTTCAGCCCAAAATTTCCTTGGTAGACCACCTTCAGTAAGAAGTGTACGACCCATCTCCACTAGGGTTGTGTTCCTTCTCTCCACAACCCCATTCTGCTCAGGTGTCCTTGGTGAGGAGAACCTATGGTTGATTCCATTTGACCTGCAGAGTTCATCAAACTGTGAGTTTTCAAACTCACCTCCATGATCAGTCAAAATATTTTCAATTTTTTGATTTGCTTTAACATAGAACTCCTGAAATTCTGAGAAAGCATCACTCTTATTAGATAAGAAATAAACCCAAGTATACCTAGAAAAGTCATCTACCATGACAAACCCATACCTCCTTCCTGATAAGCTGACAGATCTGGTTGGCCCAAAGAGATCCATGTGTATCAGCTCATAGGGTTTGGAAGATAGATTTTCAGTTCTAGACTTAAATGACTTTCTAGTTATCTTTGATTGAGTGCATGCATCACAGAATTTATTTTCTTTCTTGAAGGAAATTTCAGGAAGTCCTTTAACCATGCTATGCTTGTTTAGTTTATGCAAAATGGTATAACTAGCATGGCCTAACCTACGATGCCATAAAAATGCTAAATCTTCTCTATTGGCAGTAAGACATAGGTTAGAATGCTGAATATCATCTAGATCTATCATGTATGTGTTATTTATTCTTTTTCCAGAGAATTTTACAATTTCTGAATCAGGTTCAAAAACCTTGCAGCATTGAGAATCAAATAAAACCTTATGACCCTTATCACACAACTAGCTGATGCTAAGTAAATTGTAAGCTAACTCTTCAACCAGCATAACATCATCAATGCAGCAGGTAGAACACTTACCTACCTTACCTGATCCAATGATCCTACCCTTTGTGTTGCTTCCAAAGGTGACAAGGCCTCCTAGCTTTTCAGTTAGCATACAAAATTTGGCCTTATCTCCTGTCATATGCCTGGAGCAGCCACTGTCCAAGTACCACAAGTTGCTCTTGGCTGCCAGGCATACCTGCACACACAATTAGGGCAAAGAGTTTGGAACCCAAGTCTGATTGGGCTCCAATGCAGATGAAGTGCAAGTAAAGAAAGAAAGCATAGTTTTGGGAATCCACATTTGTTTAAAGCAATTCTGTCAGTGGATTTTCCAGATTTCTTTTTGTTTTATTTTTTCTTGTTGACTTTCTTCTTATATGCACCAACAGAGTTATTCACAGAATTGTTGTTATTGTGCCAATGCTTCGGCCAGGTTGCATTCTTAAAGTTTTGGCCATAGTAGTTCCTGGGCTAGCTGTGGAAATGTTGGCAATTCCTAGGCATCCGACTACCATACCCATTTTCCCAATTTCTAACATAGGGTCTGTAAAAGTGTGTAGGTTGATGAACATACCCTGCATACATCCTTTGAGTTCTAGTCCACCCACGCCCATTAGGATAGATTGGCTGTGTGGGGTAGTGGGACTGAACTCTAGGTGGATTGAATTTGTTAGGCTGACTTCTAAAAATATTTTATCTTCCCTGCACCCTTGACCCTGCTGACCTATTCATAGGTTTTGGTTGGGTCCTTTTCTGTGATGATGGTGGTGAAGACTTTTTGACATTGACATGGGGTTTGTTTACCTGAACAGGCTGACCCCTAACCTTGGGTTGAGCACTAGAGCTAGGTTTGGAAGTCCCAATTCTACTAGGCTCACCTACTTTCTGTTTGCCCTTCTCCTCTGCATTTAGCCTTTTCAGATTCAAATTTTTCTTTACAGCATTATTAGAATTCATGTTGATCAGAGGTCCTTTCTCCTTTTGTGCAACAAAGGAAATAGTTTTCATTCCAAAGTTTTTGGTTGCACTAGAGTTGAATCCTAGGCCCTCTCTCCTGAAGTTTACCTTTGACCCCAATAATGCATCTAAATTTTCAGATCCTTGGGTCATTTTCTCAAATGTTTTTAGCTTATCCTCATTATCTTTCTGAACTTTATCAATAGATTTTTTCAACTCATTATTCACATTGAGGACAGCTTCATATTTTTCAGAAACAATTTTTATCTCATTTTTATAATTCTGAATTTTCAATTTCCATGCATCAATTTCATTATCTAATCTCACATTTTCTTCCTTAGACATTTTCAGTTCTTTATTGATTTCTTCAAATTCAGAACATGTGAGTTTCAGATTACTGTTCTCAGTTTCTAAGCAGGTAATTTTATCAGACAATGAAGTATCATTTTGCATGATTTTAATTTTTCTTCGTAGATGCCTGTTTTCTTTTCTGACCTCATCTACTCTATCAGCAAGTTCATCATAAGCAACCATCCAATCAGTAATAGTAAAATTTTCATAGCGAGAGGATACCTCATCAGATTCTTCCTCTCTATCTTCTGAGCTGGTTGCCATGAGACAGATTGGCTTCTCAGCTTCAACTTCGCTGTCCGAAGTGACGCTCAAGGATCCCTCATCCTCATCACTCCAGGTACTCACCATAGCTTTCCCTTTTGTGTCCTTCTTCTTGGACTTGTCCTTGAGGTTCTGATTTGTCGGACATTCAGCTTTAAAGTGACCCACCTTCCTGCATTGATAG
The DNA here is from genome assembly GCA_022559845.1 of Amorphophallus konjac. Taxonomy (NCBI): domain Eukaryota; kingdom Viridiplantae; phylum Streptophyta; class Magnoliopsida; order Alismatales; family Araceae; genus Amorphophallus; species Amorphophallus konjac. The sequence goes on from CM040121.1 coordinate 161,931,695, forward strand.
CAAACATTAGTTTCAGCTTTCTTTACAGGGTTTGATTTGTACCTTGTGTCTCGGCGGCCACTGTTGGGATTTCTTCGGCTGAATCTTCTTCCTTCCTTCTTGAGAAATCTCTGGAATTCCCTAGTAATCATGGCAATATCAGCATTTGCCATTTCTTCTTCAGACAAGCTCTCTTCAGTTGATGATCCGTTGGGGCTGGATCGACTGGATCTGCTTGCACCAGCCTTCAGAGCTATATGCTTCCTCTTTCTGTCAGCCTCCTCTATCTTTGGCATATTCATCTCATAAGCCATTAGAGATCCGATCAACTCATCTGCCTTAGTATTATGCAGATCTCTTGACTCTTCCATTACTGTGGCCTTGGTGTGCCAAATTGGAGTCAAGGATCGCAAGATCTTCCTGACTACTTCATACTCAGAATATTTTTTCCCGAAGCCTCTGAGACCATTTGTGATAATAGTCAGCCGAGCATACATTTCCTTGATGGTCTCATTAGGCTTCATCTTGAAGGCTTCGTATTCTGAAACCAGTAGATTGGTCTTAGTCTCTCTGACTTGTGAAGTCCCCTCATAGATGACTTCAAGTGCATCCCACATTTCCTTCGCTGAGGAGCAGGCAGATATTCGTGAGAACTCGGTGGGATGCAGAGAGCACTGGATTGCATTGATTGCACTCCAGTTGAGCGTGGACCTTCTGATTTCTTCCTTGGTCCATACGTCTTCATTTGGAGACAGCTCGAAAGGTCCCTTGCTAACTACCTTCCAAATTTCATAATCTTTAGCCCTCAAAAATACCTGCATACGATGCTTCCAGTATGCGTAGTTGGTTCCATCGAAGTACGGGGGCTTGGATGTAGATTGCCCTTCAGCTATCATCCCTCTTCCGTCCATCTGTGCTTATCCTCTTTGGGCGGTAAGTCCCTGTAGAAGAGTCTAGCTCTGATACCAATTGTTGGAGTTAGATGGAAGGCTCTATCACCACAGGATGTGGATCTAGAGGGGGGGTGAATAGATCAACTGGCTATTTAAAAATTATGCCTAGAATCAAATGCGGAATTAGAAGAACAGTAGACGAACACAACCAATGCACTGAAAGAAACACACAAGAGGCACAAGGCTTTTATGTGGTTCGGTCAATCCGACCTACGTCCACCCCACATTCAATTCGAATGTGGATTACTGCTGATACACAACTTCAAACCGCTGGGCTTTACAGCTTGCCAACAACGGCTGGGGCTTACAGCTTATCCCGACCAGAGGAACACCCTCTGCAACAGCTGAGCATCACAGCTTGCTCTGCTGGGCATTACAGCTTAGCTGACCAGAGGAACGCCTCTGCAACCCGCTGCCTCACAGCTTGAAACCGCTGACTAACAGCTTGATTGAACAAGAGTTTTCAAAAGAAAATAACAAAGACTGAAAAGCAAACGAAACATACAATCGAATGGAAGAAAGCCAAAAATGACTGTAGCTCAAGGTTGAGCAATATCAGCTCTGGTAACTGGACCAAGAGACTGATTCACAAACTCTCACGATAACTCTCTCAACTCATCTCTCTTCTTCTTCTTCTCTCCTTTTCTTCTTCTCTGCTTTTCTTCCTCTCACAGTGGATCTCGGTGGCTGCTTGTTTCAGACTAGATGTATATACTTCGCCAACTTCGATCAACCTCTATAGAAGATGAAGACTGATATTTATAACAGCAGCAGCTGGTTAAGGGCGCGTGGCTTCCACGTTTTCCCGCCCAAGGAATTCTCCAGACTCGAGATGCTTCCATCCACGTGGCAGCATCTGGTCACCTTGTCCTCCTGGGATCACGAGCCATGTCAGCAATCTCAGTAGAGAATCCCTGTTAGACAGAGTATCGGATGATCAGGTTAAAGAACAACTCTGTATAGACTTTATATAAGTGAAAGCTATGTACAGACTTGTTGTATGAAAATGCAATGAGTAGACTTCACAAATGAAGATGCAATGTACATACTTGCAATGTGAAGGAGTTGATTGTGTAGACTTCACGATGTGAAGACTTATCAACAAATGACTGTACAGACTTGACCAAGAGCCTGAGACACTAACGAAGACACTGGACTGACACCAACTCTAAGATGAAAGATAAAACTAACACGAAGTGTAGTTACAAAACAAGAAGGACACGAGGTTTTAGGAAAAACAACACGAAGATAGAAATAGCAAAGAAGACTCAGACGCAGAGATAGCACGAAGTGAAACGAGAACGACACGAAGTGCAGTAGTGAAGGAAACACACACTACACAGAGAACGACACGAAGTGGCACAGAAAGCAACACGAGGTGCTGCGATGTCCTGCACGCAATAGAACAAAAATGACACGAAGATGATGAAAATGACACGAGGTGAAGTCACAAAGTGACAAAGACACGAGGTGTAGGAAACAAGACACGAGGTGTAGGAAACACGACACGAAGACATGAAACAACACGGAGACGAAACAGTAACCGAAACGAGTTGAAAACAACACGAAGATGAAAACTGAAATCGACACGGAGTGTGGTCAAAGCGAGAAAGACACGAAGTCTAAAGCGAAAAACCAACACGAAGATAGAATACAAAGAAACGACTCGAAGTTAGGACAACACTCGGAGAAGACTGCACGAAGTGAAAACAACACGAAGACAGAAGATGCCACGGCTATCACGACACGTGATGAAGCAGTGGGACCAGAAAGAAATGACACGAGGAACAACAGTAAGTGACACGAAGACACAATAAAGGGAACGACATGAAGACACAACAAGGATACAACACGAAGACGTTGGATGCAACAGTGCAATGTCTAGACTTGAAAATCAAAGCAAACGGCTGTACAGACTTGAAGATGTTAAGCCAATGTACAGACTTTGAAGAAAAGTCTGATGTACAGACTTCACGCGTTGACGCTGTACACACTTCAAATTCAGTGTATAGACTTGTGACAGTGAGAATTGCATACAGCAGTGAACTAAATGCAAAGAACACATAGTCAATCTGATAGAACAATTTCATCAAAACATAAACAGTGTTGCCAATTCATCAAAACAATGTGTTGCCATATGAAGTAGAGTTACATGTCAACACCATCAACACATAGGAGTCACAACAGCCTTTCCTTATGGAGCTTTCTTCTTTGACTTCTCTTTTAGCTTCTGGAGCTCGAGACAATCTGCCTTCATATGGCCGGCCTTCCTACAGTGGTAGCAAACATTAGTGTCAACTTTCTTGGAAGGGTTAGATGTATACCTTGTTTGCCTCCTGCCGCCATCAAACTACCTTCGGCCGAAGTTTCTTCCTTCCTTTCTCAGAAATCGCCTAAATTCTCTTGTCAGCATGGCCAGTTGGTCTCCATCGATTTCTGACCCAGAGGGGCTTTCCTCGCTTGATGATCCACTATGGCTGGATCTGTTCTATCTGTTGAAGCTGGCCTTCAGCGTAATAGGCTTCTTCTTCTTCTCCAGCTCCTCGGTCTTGGGAAGATTCATCTCGTATGTCATTAGTGAACCGATGAGCTCATCAACTTTCATATTCTGCAGATCCCTTGACTCCTCAACAACTGTGGCTTTTGTATGCCATACTGGAGTTAGGGACCGAAGGATCTTCCTCACAATTTCATAGTCCGAGTAATTCTTTCCCAGACTCCAGAGACCATTGGTGATGATCATGAGGCGCGCATACATTTCTGTGATGGTCTCACTGGACTTCATTCGAAAAGCTTCATATTCTGAGACCAGCAAGTTCGCCTTGGTCTCCCTTACTTGAGAGGTTCCCTCGTAGATGACCTCCAACTTATCCCACATCTCCTTTGCAGTGGTGCATGATGAAACTCGGGAGAACTTGGTGGGATGAAGTGCGCACTGAATAGCATTGATTGCGCTCCAATTGAGGGTAGATCTCCTCTCTTGTCCAGACTTCCTCATTCTCATGAAGCTCGAACGGACCCTTGCTGACTACCTTCCATATCTCATAGTCTTTCACCCTCAGAAATACTTGCATACAATTCTTCCAATATGCATAGTTTGATCCATCGAAGTATGGGGGCTTGGCAGTAGAGCGTCCCTCAGCTGTCATTCCTTTACCGTCCACGGCCATTGACTCTTCAGGACGTTGATCCCTATAGAAGAGTTAGGCACTGATACCATTTGATAGAAAAGATGGTATGCTCTGATACCAATTGATAGAGACAGATGGATACTCTAATGCCTATAGATAGAATATCTAAAGACAATCTAGAGGGGGTGAATAGATCGGTCACCCACTTAAAACTTACTACAGCAAAACAATTGCAAAAAATAAATAAACTACTGTAGGACGATCGAAAGGCACTCAGTCACAACAGGAATGGACCAGATCAAACAGATTAGCTCTTACGTGATCCTAAGCAATCATCTACCGGGCGATGAATAATGATAGAGAACAAAACCAAACCACAAACAATCGCACAGTGGACAGATGATTTTTAAGGTGGTTCTATCTCAAGCCTGAGATCTACGTCCACCCCACACTCAAACTAGAGTGTGGTTTCACCGCTGATGCACAACTTTCGCTGATCCACAGCTTTGGGGTACAAACCCTACAGACTGCTGGGCCTTACAGCTTATGTCGACCAGAGGATTCCTCCTCTGCAACCGTTGGGGCTTACAGCTTAACCCGTCTAGAGGATACTACACCTCTACCCGTTGAGTGTCACAGCTTGCTCCGCTGACAAACGGCTTGAAAACGAGTATCTAAAATGAAAACAAAACACAGCGAAAAACCAAAAACCCACAAAGGGAATATAGCTCAACATTGAGCGAATTCAGCTCCGATTCTAAACCTGGAGACTGAAGAAAAATCTTTCTCTCTCAATTCTCTTAGGGGATTTCTCTCAGAACTCCCTTTCTTTTCTACTCTCACTCTATCTTCCTTTTTCTCTCTGGATCGTTCAGGCGCTTGCTCTCTCCACTTCAGCTCTTCTGGCACGATCAGTCTTCTCTTGAGGGAGAAGCTTCTTATTTATAGAGCAACAGAAAAGTAGGGCATGTGCTCTCCACGATTCGTCCCCAAACGCCTTGGCCCACGTGGCAGCATCCCAGCTTACTGCTTTGCACGTGTCACGATCCTGGCACCTTCTCCAATCTTGGATCACGTGCCATTCTTAATCTTTATGAAAAGGCATCTGTCAAGACATCAGACAAAAAGTCATCTTCAGACAGTTATACGAGATGAGAAGAGATTGCACAGAGTAGGTATTCTGACAGAAGCTAAACTGCACCGACTCAATGTAGTGATCACACGCACTTGAACAGTCTTAACATTCATGCACTAACAGATGCACAGACATGATTGCAACATAGGACTAACGGATGCACTAGCTATGAGTATGCAGTGTGTAAGCATTGCAGAGACCTGCTCGGGTCGTGAGCAGCCTTGCATGGACTCCGTGTGTGCGAGTATAAGAGATGCACAGACTTAATGTGCAACGTGCAAGTATTGCACCGACTCGATGACATGCCACTAGAGGCATTGCACAAACTTAACTCAGAAAGAATGCATAGACTCTATATGCATGGCGCAGATATTGCACCGACTCACTATAAGCAATGAATGCACCGACTTAGAAGCTCAGCATGAGGCAAACGACGCAGGATAAAACAGACACATGCACAGACCTAGGCCTTATGAGACGCAGTATAAGACAGACACAGAATGTGGACCGACTTGTGTCTGCTTAATGCAAAGATGCACTGACTTGCAAGCTAAGGATGCACAGACTCTGCACGGACTTAGTTGCGTGCTGTAGCTAAGGATGCATAGACTCAATGCAGACTATACAGATGTTGCACCGAGTCAATCTAATGCACGGACTAGGTGTAACTGAGCAAGCAAAATTTAGATGAACATCTGACAAGTTGCCAATCATCAAAACAAGATTTACAACATGATATGCATAAGAAGAAAAAAATGCACTGATTTATTTGCTATCCTTAGACACGCAAAATATTCATTGACCTATATGCCGTCCCTGCATGAAGACTCACAATGTATGCACAGACCTATATGAATGCATAAACATAAGCTTGCATCGACCTGGGTGCTGACTGACACAGATGAGTTATGCATGAGGTATATATATATATATGCATTCCAATCTTAACATGATTCATAGAATGTCATTCTCAAAATCAGGGTTCCAACACTCTCCCCCTTTTTGATGATGACAAATATGAGTCATGTATGATCAAAATAGTCAATGAAGTAAACAATCATTCTTCACACACTCATTCAATTCTAAACACTCAAGCAGGTGAGATCACTAAGTTGTTAATCATCATTAACAGAATTTATTCGCTGACATGCACAGCAAGAGTAACATTCAACATAAATATGCATTCAATGCAAATATGCGATATGCAGTAATGACATTTCTGTGTATAGTAAGAAAAACAAACTGATTTTTGATTGAGTATCTCATAGACATATCTCATAGACAAAAGAATCTCATTCAGAGCATTTTTACAACAGAAACATCAAAAACATATCAGCATTAGTCAGCATCTGCTCAGCATCAGCATCTGTCCAAACATCAAAAACATATCAGCATCAGTCAAAAACATATCAGCATCAATCAGTATTTGCTCAGCATCAGCATCTGTCCCTTCAGACAATGAACTGTCAACAATGAATTGTCATACATGACCAAAAATTCTCCCCCTTTGTCATTATCAAAAATAATTGGAGGACTCTTAGACATCAGCAGGACTTGTTCGGCCCGAACTAGCACCTCTGGAGCTTCCCCTTCCTCTGGGTGGAGTACTGCTAGAACTGCCCCTTAGAGGTATTGCCCTTAGATATGGAATTCTTTCAACTTTAGTTCCGAGGGTTGCAAACTTGGCCATCACTTTCTGGTCATCTTGCTTGACTAAGGCATGAAGCTTTTTGACAGTAGTTGTCATATCCACAAACCAGTTTTGCATCATGCTGCCCAGATTGTCTATTTGGGAAGTTTGCTGGTTGTGAACATCAGCCAAAAATGTAGAGGAACTGGTGGCATGTTCAGTGACAACATTTTTGAAGCTGCTAGCTATCATTTGAACTTGTGCATGGACTATTTCTAGTTTCTCATAGATATTCTTAATCTGTATCATGCTACCATGTACTTCACCAGATATGGCATTAATTCTCTTACCTAGAGCCTTCTGTTCTCCTTTAAGCAAGGTCATTTGAAGTTTTACATGCTCTAACTCTATCTTAATATCATATGAGTAGACAAGAGTCTGAGTGAGCTTTATGAAGGATGTAGTCTGTGTTTCTTGCATTTTTCCCAAAATATCTCCAGCTTTCTGACACACTGTTAGTAAAGAATCCAAGACACCATGCAATTTTAAGTCAGACTTGTGTTTGTCATAAACAAACTTTATCCATTGACTATCCACAGTCTGTTCTAAATGAAGCATCTTGGCATCCAATCTTTCCATAACTAAATGCATGCGCATGAACTGTGCATTCATCATTCTTCCTTGACTCATAATGATGTTTACCAATGTGGTAAACATCTCTATAATTTGTGGTCCTGAGTCATGACTACCTGAACTTGAGGGTTGAAACTCTGGGGGAATGAATGGCTCTTCAAGAGACAAGGAAGGCTGAATTCCAAGAGCAGTAATTGGCCCATGATGAGGCCCATACATAGGAGCAAGACCTAGATATTGTTCCTGATCAGCTACCATCTCAGCTTCTTGGACATCTTGAGGTTGCTCTTCCTGAACCTCTTCTATTGTTTGCTCCTCTTGAATTTCTACCTCTCTTTGCTCTTCCTGAATATCTCCCTCTCTTTGCTGCACAATTCTTTGTTCAGGCTGATCATCTGCTTATTGCTGAGACTACTGTCCAAAGTGGTCAAATAGCACATCAATGTGCTGATCCAATTCCTGCATAATTTGTTCATCATTCAAGTTCAGCTCATGAACTTCTTGTTCCAACTGCAGATCTCTAAGATTCTGTACTATAGGAACTACATCTGTGACTACTTCCATTTGTTGCACTCCAGGAACTTTAGTTCTGACTTCCTCTATTTCTTCAACAATATCTTCTTGTTGTTCAATCATTATATGTTCCCTTTCAGCTGCCACAGGATGAATTTCTTCTTGAGGCACTTGAGAATGCTATTGTGAAGTAACATCTTGTGTACTAGTTGGCTGCTATTTTGACAGTGATTCAACTTGAATCTGACTCTTTTTCCCTAAAAGAATATCCTTTTCTGATTGATCCTTTACTTGACTGACAGAGGAAATATCCTTCACTTGAATCTGTTTCAACTTCATGAATTTATTAATGACATCCATATTGTAGACATTTACTTTGGGGATCTCCTTTGGACTCTCATTCACTAGAGAAATGTCTACTTTCTTGAACACAGCAGTTAAGTGGGCTGCATAGGGTAAATTTCTTCTAGACTCCTTACAAGTTCCCATGATCTGTATGATTATCTCGGGCAAACAATCCTGATCCTCTTTAGCAAACAGAAGAGAATAAATCTCTGGGACTCGGTCAGTCTCCCTCACCCTCCAACTTGTGGAGTTATCATTGTGGTAAGAATATGGTGTAATAATCTCCTAAGAGGAGAGAACTTGTTTGCATTAAACTGACCTAGTTTAGTTTGCTTCTTGTCTTTGGGATTGCTAGGCACATCTGTGATAAGAGAGTATGCATCATGAAGATTATACACAGACCCTCCTTCGATTTCCTCATCTTCTGGTATTCTAAAGACTTTATGAAGGAAGTGCCTAGATATTTCTATCTTAGTTCCCTTAACAATAGTCAAACGTTTTGACTGTCCAGAATCATATTTCATATTGTTGTAGAACTCAATAACAAGTCTAGGGTAATAAACTCTATGCCTACCCAAAAATTTCTTCCATTTTTAAAATTTAAACAACTCAACCAATTCAGGATATCTTGAAGTCATTTCATGGTCGTGAAAATCCACATACCGTGGGAACATAATCTTCCCAGCTTCCAAAATTACTACAGCTTACTTTGACGCTCTAGCGGGATCATCTTCTGCTTTAAAGGTTGTATCTGCCGTAGTGGGAGTGGTTCCCGCTTCCTTTTCTTTCCCTTTTTTCGAATCTTCTTTAGGCACCTCAGAGCTTATATCTTGATCATGTGTCGTCTTTAATCTTTTCTCCTTTGGTGACGACTCTACAGCCTCCGCGGGAGAGGAATCCTCTGGTAGCTGTTCCTCCATTGCCTTCCTCTTCCCCTTGCTCTCGGTAGTCGAAGACGACATGGTAGAAGCAATGAGGAGTGGAGGACGAATCGTAGAAGAACGAAAAGAAGAGATGTAGAAAGGGAAACTGGAGAGACCAGGCTCACGGTCTCGGCACGAGAGACAGAGTCGTAAATGCGGGAGGAGGATTCAGCTTGAATTAAGAGGGTATGATAGATAATGCAAGTAGGGTAGGGTATTTTATATGAAATACTGTCGACTTTACCAATTTCAACAATTAATACCCAGACTACCCTTTACTTAAAAGAAAATGCCTTTCCAAGCCTCTTTGTGATTCTCGGTATATGCGATTATATCTTATAATATGAATCTTCACAAGTAATTCCTATGAAGCAAACTCAATGGAGATAAATCATTTTTATCAAGGACACTACCCAATCAGAGAAATCATTAATCTCACTAGTCATTTTCATTGGCCAAAACTGATTGAAAAATCTATTTAATATAGAACTTAAAAAGTTTTAGTTTACCGAAAAGATCCCAGAGTCAACCATATTTTTCATTGATCTTTTGTAATTTTTGATTAAGCATTTCAGTATTACTGCACCTTTTTACTCAAGGAGACATGTTGATCAAACACTAGAATCCCTGGTTACTCAGTGTAGTTTACCTTTATGCTTCATATTTTGAGCAGAGATAGCATTTATTATCATGACTTGACCTCTGAATTTTTTTGAAACAGATGGTCAATTTCTCAAATAATATGCCATTGCTCTACCTATTTCATTTTTCATTTAATGGCGTATTCCCTGGTCTTTTAACAGAATTTTCTTAAAACTTGGCGTAAGGACCATATAAACACCAGATTTCCTATCAGATTGACTTATTACTAATGACTTTCAAATTTTTAGACAACTTTTTGTGCAGTTCCAATTTGGACTGTTTTAAGACCATCGAAGAATCATTCAAGGTAAATTGTGAGTATTTTAAGATAAGATTTAATCTGCATACACAGAAAATCACACTTCAGTTACGATCAACAATTTTGTTCTCAGTTCAGAGTTATCTTAGTAGTTGACTGTTGAAGATAAGTAAAGGTGACAGATTTCATACTTTACTCCCCCTGAATAACACAGTCTATGAATTTATTATGAAGAATAGATGAGAATTGGGAAGTGGACAAGTCAAAGAGAAGATGAGCAATGAGATATGAATGAAGGCCACTCAAGAGCAAGGTTAAGACTAAGTGCCAAATAGCACACATCCAAAGACTTAGCCTTAAAGTCTTTCAACAGACTACCAACCTTCTCTATAATCCAACAACATCCAGCCTTCAGCTTGTGAAAAAATTAGTGTTTCCAAAAACCAATTCTCAAACAACTGACCTTTTACCTTAGACCAGACTCAAACTGATTCCAAAATCAATATCTTAGAAGCAGCACTTCACTACTCATCAGACACATTTAACCCACTGATCAAGCAGCAATGCAACAATAATCAACAGACAGTCTAGCCACAAAACATTATGCACACAATCTCTAATTAGCTCAGCTCCCCCTCAAAATGTGCAGATATTTCAATCAAGCATTACTTGTTTTTCATAGGGTACACAGAGATGCAGCAACTAAATGTACATTTTAGATTTAAACTACATGTAATGTTTCATACTCTTGGTACTTGGCGGAGGTCTAGCCTCTACACATGGCATGGGTTTCCAGATAGAAGACATCTGCCCTTCTCCCAACTTCCATTTGATATACCAAGAAGTCATGCAGACTTATTCATCTACTCATGAACATGAATGACTAACTTAACAAAAATCTCACATGGAATAAGCATGAATCAGATTATCATCATGTATTTCTCATAACAAGATGGCATCCATCATCAATTTATTCCAATCAAGCATGCATCATTCCACAGAGAGCATTATTCAGACAATTTCAATTAAGAGAGTTGAGAAGTGGGGTTTAACTAACCTTTGTGCCCTGATTTTATTGAACCCAATTTTATTTTATCCATAGGAGCACACCTACATCCAAAAGGTTATTTGAAATATCTTGGAGCCCAAGAGTTCTTGGGTCCAGCAGGATTAGTAGCACCCCACATTGGTGCTCTCCAATTATTCCAACCACTCATCCAAGAGCATTCAGAAGTAATGTGGCCTAGTTTTCCACAATTACTGCATATGGGAAGTTTATGCATGAAGACAGGATCATGAACTCTCCTAAATGAAGAATGTTTCTTGTGAGTAGGATAAATCGCATTGTCTTTCACAAGCCAACAGTTAGATTTAACATGCCCAAACTTTCCACAGTTAAAACATGTAACCTTCTGAGTTTTAGATCTTCTAGCATGCTTATTAACATAACTATTTTGAGCATGAATTTTTCTAAAAGTTTGATTTTCTTGTTTCATTAAATTACAGTTATGCATGTAATGACCTCTTTTTCCACTGTAAAAGCATACATTAGAAGCATTTCTAACAAATCTTTTCACAGGTTTGTTTTTAACTGTATTTACATGTTTGCATGCATCTAACTCATCATTTCTCAAAACAATGCAATCATCCATAACATGTCCTTTCCTACCACAGTAGTGACATCCATGCAATTTGGTGACAGGTTTGTTCATTATGTGACCAGAAGTATTAAGTACATTCTCAGGAGGAGCATTGTTCTTCTTTTTCTATTTTTTAACCTTTTTCAGATTTTTAATTGAATTTTCTAATTTCTGAGCAGTAAAATGAAAAAAAGATGATCCAGAGAATTTTTCTTGTTCTGAGCTTTTTACAAACACAGTTGAATTCTTCTTGCCATTAATTTTCTTATTAACTGGACTATAACCCAGACCCTCTTTCTAAAAATTTACATTCGAGCCAAGAAGTTTATTCAAATTGTCTTTCCCTTGAACAAATGTTACCAATGAGTTTTTCAGATCTTCAATCTCAGTTTGCAAAGAAGCATTGCCAATCTCATAACTAGCAATGTCATTTTCACAGGAAATTACTTGATGATGCAAAGCATCATTCAAACTTTGGAGTTTGTCTATATCCTGTTTTAGCTTTGTTTCATAGTTAGCTTCATTTTATTTCAAGACAGATTTTCCCTTTTTTATAGCTAACCATTTTTTTGTTCTGTTCTTTCAAATGACTATTTTCTTCCAACAATTTATCTTCATATTAATCAGCTTCCCTTTTCTTTTCAAGTAATAACTCATTTTCTTCTTTTAATGACCTGATTAGACTCTTCTGCATGTTATCATCAGAGTCAAGATCTTCAATCAATTCCTTTAAGAAAGCACATTCATTACATGTGTCTTCAGTTTTGTTAGATTGAATGCTGGCATTTAATTTGTTCACAAATAAATATTTCTCGCAAGAACCTTCTCTCTTTTTCATGTCTGATTTTAGATTTTCATTCTCTGCTTTTAAACGTGTAACTTTAGAGATCATTTCTCTTGTTAGCCTTTTCTTTTCAGACTTTACTTTCTTGTATTTTTCAATCAAATGTTCATGCAATGCAACAAGATCTTCAAAACTAAAATTATCGGTTTCAGAATTTACCTCTGAATATGAATCTTCAATCTGATCACTGTTGTGATTTCTGGCCATGAGGCACTTCACTTCATCTTTGCTGGCAGCTATCATGTTGATGATTTCAGTGGCAGTGGCACTCCTGCACTTAGAAATGAATGGAAATTGGTCAGCATTTGGCGTCCTTCTCGTTAGTTCCAGAGCTTTTTGATTCTCAAAAAACTTCAGTCTATCTGAAGCATTCCATTGGGATTTATCTTCTGGAATGTCATATGGACTGAGTGCAATAAGTATCCACAAATTAGGATCAACAGAAATAACGTAGTCTCTAAATTTCCCAAACCAACCATAAAACTCAAAGCCAGTAAACTGAGGAATTTCAGCCATTTCAAACAAATACAACTCAGATCGAAGACAGTAATGAACGAGATGAAAGTAGCTTGCACAAAAATGAGACAGGATCTAATCTGCAGGTTGTTGGACCTTCTGTTGCAGATTCCCGCTCTGATACCAATTGTTAGAACGATTTGATGGTGCAAACCAAGATTCAGAGGGGGGGGTGAATGAATCTCCCTCTAACAATTTGATCAAATTAAAACTAAACCTGAAGACTTAAGACTAATGCGACATTAAAAGCAATCAGGATCGTGCCTAGCATACATCTAATGATTGACACATTGGAAATCAAACCACAGTACGTAAGATCTTTGTAGGTGGTTCAGTCCTCAGGACCTACATCCACCCCACACTCCAACTAGAGTGTGGATTCTGCTGCCAAACAGCTTGAACAGCTGGGCCTCACAGCTTGCCAACAATCCGATGATTCACAGCTTTAATCGTTGGGCATTACAGCTTAAGCCACCGCTGATTCACAGCTTCAAACCGCTGGGCCTTACAGCTTATGCCACCGCTGGTACACAGCTTAGAAAAAGTATGAAAAATGAAAAAAGAAAATCAAAATGTTCAGCATCAGAAGGCTAACAGTAAAGACAAATCAAATGCTCGCACAGGAGCGTTGTTCCTTAGATCTGGTCCAAGGAACACAGTGGAGAACAATCTTCAAGACTTGCTTCAATTGCTTCACAAAATCTTCTCTCGAGGTCCCTCTTCTTCACTATCTGCCGATCACCTTTCACTCTTAGGCTCACACTCTTCTTTCTCTCAGATATCTGCTGAAATACGGCACTCTGTTCTTCTTCTCATATCTCTTCTTCTCTTTTTCTCTATCGGACTTTTTCTTCAAAATTCCATCATCATCAGAAGGCGTGACCGGGTCTTCTATATATAAAGCTCGCGAAATAGAGGTGCGTGGAAATCACGTTTCCCACCCAAAATTCCAACAAGAGAGTGCTTATCGGAGCCCACGTGTCAGATCTAGAGGATGAGAGAGGGACACGTGGTTGAGAGTTCTTGGAGAGCAAGTCTCCTTAAATCACATGCTTCAGTCCCAGAGTCTTGGAACACGTGCCTTACTTGACGTTCTATTTATCTCAGAAACTTGGGAATTTCATTTATCATGTCAATTAAAACAGTGGCATTTAGTCAAACACTTGGTGAGCTGGAGTTCATATAAGCATTCATATGCACGGACTTATTATATGAATGAGACAAACATGCACCGACTAGGTACATATATAGACGTGAATGCATAGACCATTTACATGCATTAAGCAGACGTGCACTGAGTTTTGAATGCATAAGGCAGAGACGTGCACCGACCCTTACATGCGTAACATAAATAATGCACCGACCCTAATATGAAAGATGCAGATAATACACTGACTCTTGTATGCATATGATAAAATGTGCATCGACTATACATGCAGCCATCAGGAGTGCACCGACTTCTATATGCATGAGACACAAACGTGCACCGACCCTTGCATGCGTGCAGCAACAAAAATTGCACTGACCTATATGAGCTTGATGCAGAAGTTGCACTGACCATTATACGCTTAGTGTGAAACATGCACGGACCTATATTGCATAAAGCAGAGTATGAACCGACTTGATCTACCCTATGCAGAGAATGCACTGACTTCTACATGCTTGAGGCAAAAAACTGCACCGACCTTATGTACACACATCAGAACATGCACTGACCTGGTGTGCATTCACGCAGGATGTGCACTGACTATATGAGCAGAGAAGCGAAGATTGCACCGACCTTATTAGGAGAACACAAGGACGTGCACCGACCCTATTCTTTCATACGTGTAAGGCAAAACTGTGCACCGACTTCATGTGCATTCTGCAGACAGAAATGCACAGACCCTGTGTGCATTACTTCAGAGGCGTGCACAGACCTTAATAGACTTAAGGTAAAATATGCACCGACTGCATATGCATTCCATAAAGACTGCACCGATTGGCATGCTGATGAGAATATGCACGGACCTGATATGCATAAGAAGATAAAAATGCACTGACTTATTTGCTATCCTTAGACACGTAAAATATGCATTGACCTATATGCTGTCCTTGCATGAAGACTCATAATGTACGCACAGACCTATATGAATGCATGAACATAAACTTACATCGACCTGGGTGCTGACTGACACAGATGAGTTATGAATGAGGTATATATATATATATGCATTACAGTCTTAACATGTTTCATAGAATGTCATTCTCAAAACCAGGGTTCCAAATGGGAATTCCATGCAAAGGTACGATCCGCTCCACATAAAGACGTGCCAACTTGGGCACACTCCAGCTGACTCTGATCGGTAACAACCGAGCCGACATCGTCAGCCTATCCACCAGGAACCAAATACTATCTTGCCCACTCGGAGTCCTTGGCAATCCCACCATGAAATCAGTGGTCACGTGGTCCCATTTCCAAGCGGGAACCTCCAAGGGCTGAAGCGTACCACCAGGTCACTGATGTTTCGCCTTCACCTGCTGACAGATCAGGCACCTGGCCACAAACTCAGCAACATCTCGCTTCATGCCAGGCCACCAAAATTCCCTCCTCAAGTTCCGATACATCTTCGTCGCACCCGGATGTGCAGTGTACCTACTCCCATGAGCCTCTAGTAACACCACAGTCTCACCTGATCCTTGACTGGGACGTATAGCCTACCTCAGAATCTCACCGTTCCATCCTCGCCGAGCTCCACATCGGCCATAGCCAAAATTCGGGGCAACTCAGGGTCTGCATGCTGAGCCTCTGTCACCTGAGGACGGATGGCTAGTGTGACAGTCAAGCTCGCAAGAACAGCTGACCTTGGCTCTTGAGAAACCTTAAGCCTAAATGTCACGGCTGGCACTTGTTCCCAGAGCCTCAACTTCCTCAGCATCATTGCACTGACCATGACCTTCCTGCTCAAGGCATCAGCAACGACGTTCATCCTGCCCGGCTGATAAGATAGGGTGAAGTCATAATCCTTCATATACTCCATCCATCTCCTCTGTCTGAGGTTAAGGTCCTTTTAAGTGAACACGTACCTCAAACTCTGGTGGTTAGTGAACACCTCAAACTTCTCACCGTATAGATAATGACTTCAAATCTTCAATGCAAAGATTACATCGGCAAACTCAAGGTCATGGGTAGGGTAGTTCTCCTCGTGTGGCTTTAACTGCCGCGATGCATACGCCACAACTCTACCGTGCTGCATCAGCACAGCACCCAAACCAATCCTGGAAGCATCTGTACACAATACAAAACCTCTTGATCTAGAAGGCAACACCAACACTTGTGCTGAGGTGAGCAACCTCCTAAGCTCCATAAAGCTCTGCTCACACTCATTAGTCCAGATAAACGGCACATCCTTCCTCATAAACCTGGTCATCGGGGCTGCAATACGAGCAAAATCCTGGATGAACCTTCTATAATAGCCTGCAAGCCCCAAGAAACTTCGAATCTCTATCACAGACCTCGACCTCGGCCACTGCATCACTGTCTCAACCTTGCCTGGATCCACGGAAATACCCTCACAAGAAATCACGTGCCCCAAAAAGTGCGCCTCACGAAGCCAGAACTCGCACTTGCTGAGCTTCGCATACAACATGTGATCTCGCAAGGTCTGCAACACAACCCTCATGTGCTACACATGGTCCTCTACAGACTATGAATAAACAAGGATGTCGTCCATAAACACGACCACAAACTAGTCCAAGTAGGGACGAAAAACCCTATGCATCAAATCCACGAACGCTGCGGGGGCATTGGTGAGCCCAAACGGCATCACCAAAAACTCATAATGCCTATATCTCGTACTGAACGCAGTCTTCTCCACACCCGACACACGAATCCGCAGTTGATAATAATCGGACCGCAGATCAATCCGCGAGAACACTCGAGCAGACTGAAGCTGATCGAACAAGTCATCAATCCGTGGCAACGGATACTTGTTCTTAATGGCCACCTCGTTCAGCTGCCGGTAGTTAATACACAACCTCAGACTACCATCCGTCTTCTTCATAAATAATACTGGCGCACCCCAAGGGGAAAAGCTCGGATGAATGTACCCCTTGGCCAGCAACTCCTGCAACGGCGCCTTCAACTCTCTCAGCTCAACGGGAGCCATGCGGTAAGGAGCCTTCGACAAAGGCCCCGTACCAGGCACAACCTCGATCACAAAATCGATCTCCCGCTGGGGAGTTAATCCAGGTAAATCCTCTAGAAAAATATCGGGGAACTCGCACACCACCGGAATATCCTCCACATCCGGCTCCGACTGGTCCATCATGACCACAGAAGTGAGAAAGTCCTGACAACCCGCATCGAGTAATCGACGAGCCCTAGTAGCCGAAATAAAAAAGCGGGAAGAGGAAGACCTAATACCTTGGAAAAAGAAGGTGGGTCCTCGAAGTTGTCGGAAATAAACCTTCTTCGAGCCACAATCCACCAAGATACGATGGGCCTCGAGCCAATCCATGCCTAAAATCACATCAACATCCTGAAGTGGTAACACATAAAGCCTAGCTGACAAGCTCCGCCCTTCCACCCACACAAGTACCTTCTCAAAACAATACGGGGTGATCAAAAAATCACTAGTATGCAACTTTACCACCAAATCACAGGACTACTAGGTCACCGACTCCTCAATACTCAGCGTGAAATCCTCCGAAATAAATGAATGTGACGTGCCATAATCAAATAAAACTCGAGCTGGACAACCCAAAATCATAACAGTACCTTCCACAAGCTGCGACGACTCTGCCTCTGCCCTGGTCATGCCTGTAATCTTACCATGAGACCACTGGCTTCCCACACTCGCTGACCGGGGTAGTGGCGGGTACTGCCCCTGCTGCTGTGGTTGCTGCTGCTGAGGGTACTGCAGCTGCTACGGCCTCAAAGGACAGTCACACGCCATATGCCCTGCCTGGTCACATCTGAAACAAATCACTAGTGCCGTGCACTGCCTGAGCGGGTGAGAACCGTCGCACAAGGGACACGACCCCCACGAACCACCAACTGATCCCTGACGTTGATAAGGAATCGACTGCTGAACAATACCTGCAGATGCCTGCCTCTGATCTCTTCCCTCCTTGCGCTTCTTACCAAGACCACTCTTGAAGAACTTCTTGACCGTCGAGCCAAAAGATACAGATCTTATCGTTGACGTCGCTGGCACCGATGCTCCCGAACT
Organism: Amorphophallus konjac; assembly: GCA_022559845.1. Lineage (NCBI taxonomy): Eukaryota > Viridiplantae > Streptophyta > Magnoliopsida > Alismatales > Araceae > Amorphophallus > Amorphophallus konjac. The sequence continues at coordinate 161,950,051 of CM040121.1, forward strand.
ACCCGTAGCATGGTGAAAGGTGCCCTGCTACTTGGTAGCCGCCTGCTAGCTGCGGCCTGACAGGGATTTCCCCTGGCCAACCTATCCTCGGATCTCTTGCATATCCAGCTCCAATGATGACGCCACACGGGAAGCCGTCTCCAAATCAGTGGCAGCATTCGCCATCAAGAGGTGCCTCAAATCCTACCTCAAACCCTGGACAAACTGCTCGATCTTCAGCCCCTCATTCTCCATGATATGGGGAGCATAACGGCCCAACTCAACAAACTGAGCCCTATACTGCGACACTGACATGTCGCCCTGAACTAGCTCCAGAAATTGACGCATCTTCTGCGTACCGACATAGGATGGGCAGTAAGTACACTCGAAGACCTTAACAAAGTCTTGCCACACAATCAGTTGCAGCGAATGTGACTGCAAGGACGTCTTCCACTCTGAAGACCACCACGCCCGAGCCGAACCATGCAGCTGGTTTCAAGCCAACATCACCCTGTCCTTCTCGGCGTAGTTCATGGAACTAAACACTCTCTCCATCTCATCAAGCCAATCTCTAGCCACATTTGGGTCTGGCTAGCCCCCATAGTAGGGTTGATGGAACTGCAAAAAGTCCCTCACTGCATGGCTAGCCCCACCCCTAGACGACGAGCCCTCACCAGCATCTCCGCCAAACTGCTGCGTCATAAACTAAAACATACTCCGAAAGAAATCCTCTGCCCCTGGAACTCTCGCTGTATCCCCTGCCTCAGTGGCAAATGGTGGCACTCTGCTCTACTCCTCCTGCTCCTTTGTCGACTGTCCCTGTTGAGAGCGTGGCCTCCGCCTCGGCGCCATGCTCGCCTGTTGCAAAAGATAGAAGATACGGAGAAACAACGAAATCAATAAAACATACGATACCCTAAGCTAGTGCCGACCGTACATCATCATTGTGGACTAGTGGACCACTGCAATTATTTATGATTCTTATATATATCCACAACCGCTGATCTGATACCAATTGTAACGACCCAAGATCCGAACACCAGGAAGGCCAGATAACCCTAATCTCAAATCGCCACCCAAGAGCCCGAAGACTCGGAAGGGTTAAAGGGATGGTGTGAAAATACACAAGAATCTAAAATAATTGAAGAACTACACAGTTAATATAAATAAGCAGGAAATAATAAATAACATTAAACAGATTACATGGCCCACAATCTAACAGCAGTCTAAAATATAACAGTAGTCCACAACTATTACAGTCCAGAAAGGAAAGGTACAACTACACGGGGCATACTCCGGCTCTAGCAACTGGCAACTAACCCTTGGCACTAGAACCACGTGGAGTCTCAGAAGCGCTCCCCTAAAGTCTCGCCTCACCTGAAACCACGGAAAGACACAGGGAATGAGCCTCATAACAAAAGGCTCAGTAGGGATCACCCGGACCCCCACCTCATAAAACAAGAAACTGCACGAACAGTAGTCAAGGCTAACACTAACCAAATGTAGAGCGAAGGTCAATAGAATAAGTAAATGGGAAAGCTCAGCCATGCCAAGTACTGACCACACGGCACAAAAATCGAGACAACCTGACAAAACACCAAGAGTCACTACCTGACAAAGACAGGAGTACCACCCACTAGAAGCAAGGTCAGATGTGCCCACTGGCGTCTTAGACCCCGCCTCAGGTGTCCCCCTCATCGCACCCTAGCGGAACGGGGACCCGTACAAGTAACCACAAAATAAGGGCTGGTCGGGGTCGCGCTCTTCAGCGCAGGTCAACCGCCCCTGACCACGTGTGCACACACAGACCATGCGTCCTAGGTCAGGCCCTCTGACTGGTTTTCCCCTCAGCTGGACTTTGGCTGCAAGACATGGGGCCCTACGGTAACCAGTCTAAAAATCATCTCTCAGGGTAGCCTCACCACCACTCCCTGGTGGGACCACTCGCGTGTCGGAAGGCTAGGACTTGTAGAGGGTCGCTGAAAGAGTGGACTCTCTAGCCAACGAAAAACAACGTCTAAACCGGATGAAGTACAAGGATTGCTCCTCGTACTGACACCGACTCACGGTGACATCAGTTGAATCCACGCCACTCCCTGAGTTCCCACGGCACCTACGTATGGCCCCCACATGATGCCCAGCATCAGTCGGGCCACCGGTTAGCACGGGGATCAAGGTCCACTCCCCCAGGATTGGGATCGGTGAGAGAAGAACTCTGGTCGGACAGAATACAGGTGGCGGTCCACTCTGGACCACCCCTGGGTAAAAATGGTCTAATGCTGGACCACCTCACAAAGAAACGGTCCTCTTTGGACCGCCAGACTCAGCAAGGAAGAAACGGTCTTCTACAGAACGCTTAAGACAAAAACGGTCCACTCCTAGGCCGCCTCATGGTGTAAAATGGTCTCATGGGGACCGGCACGCCATGGAGCTGCGAAGGGCTGAAACGGTCACCTTGTGACCATTTGTACATGAAACGGTCTCTCTGGGATCGCAAGGCAGGGTTAAACGGTCATCCCATGACCACCTAGTCCCAAAACTACTCAACGGTCAAAACGCAACGGTTAAAAATGCCTCGAAGGGCACGCTGGCCAACAAAGAAAAACGATCGGCCCCTTGGCAGCCTCAGGGCTAGGGGGTCTATCACCTGACCGCATACCCTGCTAACACTCTAAGCCCAAAAACGGTCTTGCTAAGGCCGCTTCATGCCAAAAATGGTTCCTGTTAAGACCGCATACATTCCAGAAAATCGAGAACGGCGGGAGTGACAAGAAAACGCCATTCCACACCCCATTCACCCCCGGGTGAAGGGGAAACAAAAGGGGAACCCTTCCTCATGCCCCATGGCACCATTTGATGCCCACAAACCACAAGATAACGCGATAAATCTCTAGATCCGACGCTCAAACCCCAATTCATGGTTTTCCTTCCGGGCTCGAAATAACCCCCTCTCGACCTCCGTTCGGCCTAGAAATCGCGGGGAAGGTAAATGCCGACCTAAGGATCTGTCACCCTACCTCTGGGTTGCCCGAAAAGTGACGGATCGACGCCGATCTTCAAAACTTCACTTAAAATCTCCGCTCTTCACGAACTTCCCACAAGCTCCACACGCCTCCACGACCGTCTCACCGCCGCCGTCGTCGCTACGCCGTCACCTCGCCGCCGTCTGCAGTCGAGGAGAGGGTCTTCGCCACGTCCATGCATGGGAGGGGGAGAGAGGGGCGCCGGTCGGTCACGGGAGGGGGAAGAAGAAGGGGAAAGAAGAAGAAGAAAGAAAATGAAGAAAGAAAAAAAAAGAAATAGGGTATTTATAGAAAATCATGATTTTTTGATAAATATGGAAAAATAGAAAAATACATTTCCTTGATCCTCGGAACACGCCGGACGCACTGGTATTGTCTCGGAGTAGAAGAATGCCATGGCTTACCCTACACAGGGTTCTGTAGGTTCCTCAGGGAAAAACACGTGTAAACCGCGAAACACGTTCCGGGACCCTCAAAACTGATCTGAAACCCATGGATCCAGATCCGAAAAGCGTCTGAAAAACTTGGGGCATTACACCATCTTTATGTGGATGCTTATTATGCTCTGATTTTATGGCTAGCTTAAGGCATTTTGCTAGCTGCTCACGTTCTCCGATATTACTTCTGCTGTACATATGTCTCGGGACGTGACAAGTGGTGTGTGTGTATGTGTCTCTGCCCACTCGAGAACAAGGTGTGGCTACATGCGAGATCCCCACTTGAGGTGTGGGCTACGTGCAAGGGACATGAGAGATCAAGTGCTGGTCGAGGCGACCACATTATTGAGGCCCTCAGACGAGGTAGAGGATATCGACTGCATTCTTGTGGCCCTCGAATGAGGTTGACGTTACCGACAGCGTCGTTGAGGCCCTCGGGTGAGGTTGACGGTACCGACAACGTTGATGAGCTCTTCCCGGTATAATGAGTATCGTGAGGTAGAGCTGACATGGCAGAGAGGTCATGGCTCCCAACTAGGTTGAGACCGAGGTTTCTGACTTGAGGTCAGGGTACTCTTAAGAAGGGATTGTGCCGATGACTGTGTTGTCCTAGCTTGAGTCTTCCATCAGTGTGGATGGATCTACACGACTGAGGTGTTGTGGGCTCTTCTTTAGCGTAGCCGTGTTTGTCTAAGTGTTCGAGCGGTTGACCTCCGTTTGTGGTGTTCACGAAGTAGCTGTGGAAGTTGTGATTCCACTGTTGGCTATGTTGTAGTTGTCCTTACCGTGTTTTTCCGACTACATCGACTATTGTGGCTTTTGTTATTTAGTTAGCTGCTAGTCCTATTACATTTTCTATTGCTCATTATTATTGTGATTTTTGTTATTGTGTTTGTGTTGAGATAGGGCTCCGCAGGACCCCTACTGAGCCTATGAGATGAGACTCACCCCTTTTCTTTTCAGGTCTGCTATTCTACCATGTGGACTAGTGGGCGAGTGTTGCGCCTGTGCGGTTTGTAGCTGCCAGTTGCCAGGGTCAGTGTAGGCTTGTTACGTGTACGTACTCCTTTTTGTTAACTGTACTGAGTGGACTTTGGACTCGATATTATAATCAAAAATTTATGTAAAATATTTATTTACTTTTGTTAATAAATGTTTAGATCATGTGAATTACTTTTTGCATTTATTTCTATTTTCATGCTCTTTTTCCCTTATGAGTTTTCCAACTTGTGGGTAGCGGTTCGAAATTCGGGTTATCGACTTACTGGTGCTCGGATCCCGGGTCGTGACATGTGGTATCAGAGAAAGGTTGTGATTGTGCATAGGAATTTGAGATAAATGTTTCCCTCAAAGGGAGAGTACATAAAGTCCAGTAGAGTTGGCCACTGGCTTAGGGTATGTTATCTTGGTTACCCTCTTGTTTTTGTGTTAGTGCCTTTGTGTTGTGCCAGTAGTGTGTGGATGGCACCGAGAAGGCGAGTGCGATTTTCTTACTCATTGGAAGAGGCCCAAGAAGGGCGGCATAGAGAGTTATCTCCCCATGTGGTAGCATCCTCGACGAATCAGGTGGATTTCTTAGCTGGTATGAACCAGTTCTTTACGTAATACCAGAGTCAGCATAACCAAGGTCAGGAGGCTGGTGAGGGTAGCTCATGGCAAGGTAGTCGTGGGTGAATTATGCAAGAATTTCTGTAATCCCAACCACCTCAGTTTATGGGTTAGTCGGATCCTAATGCAGTGAGAGTATGGATAGAGGCCATGGAACGAGTGTTCAGGTCAATGGAATGTGTTGAGGATGAGAGAGTCTTGTTAGCGAGTTATCAGTTGCAAGGATCGGCTCTCTTGTGGTGGATCACGGAATGGGAAATGACCTTTTAGTCCCGACCCCTCCGGTAGATTTCGTGGCAAGAGTTCATTAGAGTGTTTAATCGAGCATTCAACCCTATGTACTTGTGAATAGAAAGAATGTTTCAGTTCATGAATTTGGTGCAGGGTGATATGACGGTGATTCAGTACCGTGCCTGATTTGTGGAGCTAGGTCATTTTGTACCGCATGCGATGGCATATGAGACATTGATAACTCAAACTTTTATTAGGAGCTTGCGAACTGAGCTTCAACAGGCACTGATTATTGCTCGTGTATTAGATTTGGATGCGGCATACCCGATTGTAGCGGCTCTGGAGGGAGATATTTTGAAGACCCGAGGATTAATAATGAGATATGCTCACTAAGGTGCTATTCAGCAGCAACAAGAGGTGATTTAGCAGTCTCTGAGCCAGCCAAAAATCCCATTCCTCTCATCCCATGAAGGTGGATCCTCATTGGGATCATGGTTCAAGCGTATGGATCGGTTATTTGGGAGAAGTAAGTCGACTAGGAGGTATCAGGGACAAGAGGAGGCGATCACGTCGATGGTTATGCAACAGCTATTGGTTCGACCGTTATGACATAGTATGACTGAGTAGCTAGGGCAGTGTCCGAGATGTGTCGATTTCCATGTGGGTAAGCCATGTACAATGGCTGTGGCCGAGTTAGTGTGCATTAATTGCGGCCAGGTGGGACACGTCGCTTGTGAGTGCTCTTCGGTGTTGCACTAGTTTTAGTAGTTGCAGTGGTTGTCTTTCGATTCTGGCAAGGTTGAGATCGCAGAAGACCTGAGATATGTAGATGAATGAAAATAGAGAGTTGTACTCTATGAGAATTAATGTATTGTATTGAACTATGTGCATTGTGGCGCATGTTTGAGATATTTGTGAGAATGCCTTATGCATTGGCAGTGGACCCGCTTGTTGGCGTTTGTATTTTGCCCTTCCATAGTGGTATGTTTCCCCTTCTGCAATCGTGCTTTTGAAATTTGGAGCCAGGAATGAGTGGCCACCAGCTATTTCTTGTGATGATTGTGTTAGAAAGAGTTATGGTAAGCAGTGATGTTGGGAAGTAGGCTGAAAGAGTTAGAAAAGGTGGTACGTGTGAATCAAGGTTGCTCACTTAAATATGTAAGCATGTGGTAGTATGGTAGTGAGCCGTGGTTATGGTAAGCAAATGAATTATGTGGCCGGAAAACTACCTATATTGATGAAGGTTGCACTAGTTTGGGAAATGTCAGTTCCCTGTGGCATGAAATGTATCTTCTAACGGTGTAAGTTGTTCTACATGTTGTGTGATGCTGATAAGTAGTCAATCTTGTCCTATCCTGTTAATCTGACAGTGACCCACAGTTATGATCTTTGGACAAGGCTATGTGATAGCTATGTTACCGTCTGGCCGAGTCTCCTTCCCGTGTAAGCCTTAAATTTCGAGGACACTATTTCTTTAAGAGGGGAGGGATGTAATGACTCCGGTTTAAGGAGCCAACACTTACAAATTTTGGAATAATTTCATGGGTCGTTTGGATCGTTTGATTCAGAATTTAAATGATAATTAATTGTGTTATTTCAGAAAATGACAAGAGAAGGGGAAAAATTAAAATATTGGTTTTTTTAAGGTTTAGAGAAAACCCTTTTATTATTCTTTTTTCCCTAAAACCTTAGCCATACCCCCTCTCTCTCCCATGACACTCTCCTCTTCCTCCCCACTCTTCTCCTCTCTTCCTTGTGTCTCTCCCTCTCTTCCTTTCTCTCCTTCACTCCGGTGGCCATGGAGGCTTGGAGATGCGGGGAAGACAATGCGGGTGACGTGTGGAGGGCATGAGAGTGAGCATGGTGGCGGAGCTTCGAGGATTTCACAAGGTGGAGGATGGTGGATTCACGTGGATTTGGCTTCCTTAATGCGGTAAAGCATCGTATGAGGTAGGGGAATGGATCCCTAGCTCTCCTTTAGTGGTTTCCCGTAGTTTCGAGCCGATACGGGCAAGATTGAGCGAGTTTGGCTATTTTTGGTTTGAAATTCATGCTTTGGGTTGAGCGGTGATTTTTGCCAATTTAGGTGGCGTTCTTTGATTCAACCACTTGTTTTCGAGATGCTTAGATGCTGGGATATGATTCCCTTTGATTGCATCATGTTTTTCTTGTGATTTGAGGCTGGGGTAAGGTCGAATGTGTTATGTGGTGTGGCCTGGATGTATGTGGGGCAATTGATGGAATCACCCATTTCTATAATTTTTTTGTGTGTTTTGTGTCCTTTCGGTGTGTGGAAGGAAGAGGAAGCATTTTTATGTATTTTCTCCTTCGTATGAGATGAACGAGGCATGGAACGGACAAATTCGTGCTGGTTCACAGAAGTCCGGATCAAAAATGAGAACACGGTCATCTTCCCAACCGTGTCCAGCTTCTGGATAGTGAACACAGTGTGAACAGGCACTGCGTTCACTTGAAAGGCACAGGAAAGGCAGTCTGTTGATGTAATATTCTTGACCTTTCGGATCCTTCTTTTTGGGTCCTGGATCTATTTTCTCTGAGTGTCTGGCTCTGTTGGGTCTGAAATTTTATTTCGGACATCTTTTGTGTTCGGGTCGGTGCGATCCGGAGTTATTTCGGAGGCCCGGAGCGTGTTCCGCGGCATTTTCCGCGTGTTTTCCGATTTCCGCGTGCGGGGTTCGGCAAATCCTTCGGAACCTCGTTGCCGGTGAATCGGGTCGTTCACCTAGACGAGAGTGGTATCGTTGCGATCGGTGCGTTCCGAGGATCGTGAAAACGTGATTTTCTATTTTTTGGTATTTTCCAGAATTTTTGGATTTTCTATAAATACCCCCCTTCTTTTCTCTCTCCCCCACCTTTTCTTCTTCTTCCTCCTCTTTCTTCTTCCTCCCCCACCATGAGCGCCTCTTCCTCTCTCTTTTCGGCCAACGGCGATCGCGGCGAGCTCCCCTCCGACTGCAGACGGCGGTGGGCGACGGCGTAGGCGGCGACAAGACGATCCCGGGGGAGTGCGGCATTCGTGGGAGGCGTGAAGGAACGGGAGTTCTTAAAGCGTCTTCCTTGATTTCAGCAATGATTCGACGGAGCTTTCACCTCATTGAAGTAGGGGGACGAATCCCTATGCTCATCCCGTCATGCCCCGCGATTTGTAGGCCGAATGGGAGCCGAGAGGGGCATTTTTGAGCGGGTTGGGGCAAAATCATGTTTTGGGGAGAGTTCGCCTGATCTATGGATTTGAGCCGCGATTCGGCATTTTGATGCCCTAGAATCATGTTAGGGGTCCCCAGGGGGCTTCCCCCTTGATTTTCCCCTCTCCCATGGAGGTATGGGGGCGTGGTTGCCATTTTTGGTGCTTGTTCGCCGTTTCGCCGCCGGAGCGCTGTGGCAGTCGTTCCAGTGACCGTCACAGGGTGTAACGCGCCCAGGGAGGTGCGTTACACTTCGTTGACTTTTGGGCGTGGCATTCGTGGGCCTGACGGTCCCATGATAGACTGCCACAGTGCTGTGATGCCCTGGTGTTAGACAGTTACAGTGATTCTGACCGTTGGTTTATGACCGTTGGGGGTCATAGACACCTGTGGAACGCACTAAGTTTCGTTGGTTTCATGAAAATATCGGGGTGTTCTTTTATCGGTCTATCGGTTTATCTAGTGCGAGGGCGTGCCAATCACCTAGGTGACAATGTGTTCGGGCTTCAAGACTGGAGTGGTCCGAAGCCCGGGGTGCGCTCCATCTGACTAATCAGACGATTGTGTAGTTCGTGTCGGGACCAAAACCCGCCGCGCCGTAAAGGTCACGGCGTTATTTACATCCCCTCGGAGAGGGGAACACCCTTGATTAATCGTCGGGAATCGGGGCCTCATGGCCAAGAAACTATATCGAGAGAAACAACCCGATAGCGGTCTCGAATCAGTCGGAAAGCCCTATGTCTAGGGAAGCAAGCATTCGGAAGATGTCGGTCACTCAAGGGACCATTTTGATATTCGGACGAGCGTCCGGCTTCAGAGAATCGTGATCGTCACGGGGAAAGCTGGTGCATATATATGCCGGGGTATGGCAAATTTATTGTTCAAAGGGACGGGAAACGTTCATTTAAATCCTGGTTAGAGCGGTCAAAAATCGACAAGTTTATCGGCCCATTGCAAGATCAAGCTACGACCATACTGCGGTGGGCCCCCCGCGGTCGAAGTCGGGCTCGCGTGGGCATCGTCAATGTTTCCGATGCCAAGGGGGCAACGGGAGGATGTCCTGGGACAAGATATGAGAACCAATATGCGTTCGAAGAGAGCGGGCTATAGGCCGAGGATATGGGTCAAGCAATGACCATGATCGGGGCAGACCCGAGGTCTAAGCATGGCCCACATAGGCCTTATTGATATTCCCATGTATAGGGTCCAGGGATGACGAGATCCTTCTCGTCCCATTCAGATTTTGTCGGTCACTCATGGACCCCTTTATGTTCGGACAAAGGTCCGTGTTTGTAGCATAAGAGACGGTGACAAATCGTACAAGTACCTACCGTGAGTACGGCAAGTTTGATACAAATGCGGGATCAGATCCCAGTATATGCATGTCGGTCACTAACGGACCATTCAACATTCGGACGAAAGTCCATATTCGAAGCATCGAAGGTAACAATAAAGACATTCAGATATCTGCAGTAGGTACGGCACATTTCATGTGGGTGCGGGATCGGATCCCGGAAGAAGTGGGTCAAGCTGATGAACTATCGGCCCAAGAGGTGCACGGATCATGACCATGTCGGGAGTCCCGAGGTCCACGTCCGATACCACAAGGCATCATTGAGTTTCTCTTCACACTCAGTCCGGGGGAGCGGGTTGTTAAGTGTAAAGCCAAAACTCGGCAACATGCGCCCTCGCACGCGGATCCACAAAATTTGGATTATAGTGGAGGGGAGACTTTTGATTAGTTTTCTATTAACTTGAATTGCATGTTTTCTTTTATTTTCTTGATCACCTTCTTTCTTCCAGGCACACCGGATTGAGGAAGCAAAGGGGGTGGGGCGTGCCAGATTAGTATCAAGAGGAGTGGCGCGCCGGTTTAAGTGTATTAAGAGGGGCGCGTCGGTTAAGGATGTTAAGGGGGGCGCGCCAGTTCAAGATGTTAAGGGGGGGCGCGCCGGTTCTATGGCAAGAAGGAAGAGGTTCCAAGGACGCGCCGGAATAGGCAATGAACAGTATAGCGCGCCGGTTTAATAGGCTAATGCAAGGGGGCGCGCCGGATAGCTGCAAGGAAAATAAAGTGGGTTTTGAGTGTGGGGTTAAACCGGCGCGGGGGGGTAGCACGCCGGATTAACCCACGCCGGATTAGGGGGCGCCGGATTAAGCATTGTATAGCTTCCTTTCAACCCGTTTATGCTTTGTTTCTTCTTTCCTTCAACTGCAAGTTGATTTATTGATTGGTTTGTTCATCTTATTGATGGATTATGTTTGTGGAAAGAAGATTTAAGTGTTTTAAGTGTTTGTTCAGGTGGATTGTCATGATGATCCACGTGTTTTATCAGAATAGTTTGTGCAGGAACTCAGAGATTCAGTTTGTTTCAGTGGTTTCGAGCATATGGTCTTCTTACTCCTAGAAAGCTTAACTTGCTCGTTTGTTCTTACATGTTCTTGCCCTGGCGCAATTTGGGCAGCATTTCCCCCGGACTGAAGCTTGCCAAAGAGCAATGGGGAACACCAAACGGATTGCTCCGGGGTGAACCTCAAAATGTAGACCTCACGGCGATCCGATAACCCAAGTGTGAGTGTGGAAAAGCTCGAGGACTAGCCTTCAAGAGCTCTCACGACTCACGGGCAATGATCCCTCAAAGGGGAACAAGTGGGGAAGGAGATCAGAAACATATCAAAAAAAGGATCTCCCGAAGGATCATTTTCATTTCACCACAAGGGGGTGCAAATACATGGGCTCTTCATGCATCTAAAGAAAGGAACCAAAGGGAAGAATACATCGGAGGAAAGAAAAAGAAACAAGGGGGGAGGGGAGATCTGTATCTCCCTCACCTCACTCTCTGGTCTCTACTTCTCTTTTCTCACTTAACTTCGCTCTCACAGGAACGCTGGCTTCGGGCTTCAAGGGGTTTCTCTCAGAAGAAGACTTCCACTTTTCAGGCTTCCGAGAGTTGTTCAACCCTTTAACCCCGTTTAAGCTTCGCTTGGGCGCTCCTTTTATAGGGGCCGGAGGCCCTGTTTCGGAGGGATGCGCTCTGGATTTTTCTTCCTCCCGTTGGTTCCTTGTTTCCCGCAACCACCACTGATGCTGCTGACGTTGATGACGTTGCCCTACTGAGGCTATAGTCGTGGCCTTGTTGCTGTTGTCGACGTTACCTCCGTCGAGGCTCTAGTGTGACCGGGAGGGGGGCAGAGGCATGGCCTCCTCCTCCGCTGGCACATCCACCGCGAGCCACGTTGCTATCATCATTTGCCGGAGGATGGGCGGCCGATCGACGGAATGAGCGTTCGGCGGAATGGGGCTCGAGAACTTCCATTCACGGCATATGCTCGGTTGCCCGCCGGATCGAAGTGGGAGCTTTAACCATTTTAGGCTTGTTCGTCATCATGCCGTTCCCAGGAAACAGGGGACCGTATTGATGACGGGACGGGTTGGTTGCGGCGCCGGATAAAGGCTTCAGAGAATAGATTGATTTTAAACTAAGCACGCCGTATTAGCACTCCAAAATGGGCGCACCGGTTTAGTGCATTCAAAGGGGTGGCCCTTCAACGGGAGCATGCCGTTTTAACATAAAGCAAGGGAGTTCATGGGGCGCACCGGAATAGCATCTTGTAAAGGGCGTGCCGGTTTAAGGCCCCCTTAGGGGCGCGCCGATTTAAGGCTATGCCATTCCGGTTTAAGGCTATGCCATGCCGGTTTAAAGCTATGCCACACCGGTTTAAGCGTCAAAGGGCTCCCCCCCAGCTTAGTGGCGATTCAGACAGATGCTTGCCCTCCTGTGTTCCTTTAGTTGTGAGCCTCCGAGTCTCGATTCAGGGCTTTGAGTGATTTCCGGTGTATGCCGAGCAGGCGTTCGGACTCCTGAGTTTCTTTGATTCGACCTTCGGCATTGCCGACTTGGGAGCCGTGGCTAGCTCTTCAACCCGAGGGGCTTCTTTGTTGGGTGGCGGAGCACCGGGTAGGTATTCATCCTTCTTGGAGGGGGCACAGGGTTTATTCAGCCTTTCCGTCTTCGACTCGCTCTCGAGTGCTGAGACGTGCATGTCGTATGATCATCATCATTTTTTGACGTCCACAACACCTGACGCACCCAGAGTGGGGCATCAGGGTAGTGTGACACCCCTGGGTAGGAGCGTTAGAGTTAACGCATCCACCCCTCTCCCTAACGCACTTAGGTGGGTGCGTTAGAGAGCGTGACGCACCGAGCGGCATGCGTCATGGCCTGTGTTATCCCGTGGCCCAATGCACCAACGTGATCCGTTAGGTTCCGTAACGCCCCTAGAGGAGCGCATTACGTTCAATTTTCACTCATGCCCTGATGCACCTATTTAGATCCGTCAGGTGCTGTGACGCACTAGCGTAGGCGTGTTATAGTTCGTTTCACACCGAGTGTCTGACGCGCCTGAGTTGGTCCGTCAGGTTATCGTGGCGCACCAGGGTTGTGTTAGAATGTAAGGCCCGAAAATAGAGGGGGGGTGAATATAACCCTCTAGAAAATATAGCCCAAATTAAAACATTAAAGCTCAGATATGCGAAATAAGACTAATGAGCTTTCCAAGATGAAATGATAAGGCAACACATGGACAAACAGTTGGACTGCAACAATGCAGCCACCTGATCAACCAGAAACGAAGGCAGAGCTAAACAACGCAAACACACTAAGCAGAATATAATGCTCAAAAATTAACTCTCTAGATAATGCAATTAGCCAAGCATGCGCAACCTGTGAATGGGAGGTAGAAGATATGGAGCTAACGCAAGGCAAACCACTGCACAAATAGTTTTAAGGTGGTTCGGTCCTTCAGACCTACATCCACCCCTCACTCCCAACCGGAGTGAGGCTTCACTAGCCAAAGCTAGAACCAAGTAGACTCAGTCTGCAACAGGTGCTGACACACAGCTTGACCAGGGGAACAAACTCCCCTCTTCCTCTCAACCGGAGGGACACCCCAAGTGACTCCCAGTCACTTGGAAACCAGAGACGCAAAGTCTCTCTTCCTCCAGACCAGGAAGGAACCAACCTGTGACTTCTAGTCACCAGCAAACCAGAGGTCGAAAACCTCTCTTCCTCCAACCGGAGGGACCCCTGGACTTGCAACCCACAAGCCCAGAACCGGAGACAAGTCTCCCTTCCTCCAACCGGAGGGAACCCACAAGTAGCTCCCAGCTACTTGCAATCGGAGATCTGATCTCCCTTCTCCTGATCCAAAGGAGGAACCCGACCTCACTACTGAGAATCGGAAGAACAAGGATAACCAAACAAAAAGGGGAAAAACAGAAACACAAAATGAAAATAATTTCAGCAAACAGAACGCTAAAAAATGAAATGCATAATGTGGCTCTCAACGGAGCTGACTGGCCTGGATCTGATCCACGGTCCAGTAGACAGATCTTCAGGTAAGCTTCTCTTCCTCTTCTCTTCTCTCTCACTTTCTTTTTCTCTTAACCCTCACGAGCTCTCTAACTCTCTCTTTTTCTTCTTTTCCTTCTTCTCTTCTTCTCTTTCTTTTCTTCTTCTTTCGCAGTCTCTCTCTGTCTCTTCTCTTCTCTTCTTCTTCTGCTTTCTACTGCAGCTCTTTTCTTCTTCTGCTCTTTCACTCTCTCGATCTCTTTTTCTCTATTCTCTTCGGCTCACGCTCTAAGCTATTCTCTCTTCTTCTCTTTTTCTTCCTCTTTTTCTTTTTCTGGATCGAAGGACTTTTTGCTCTCCAGGCTTCTTCTTCGATCATCTTCATCTGTTGGATGAAGGCTTCCTTTTATAAGCAGCAGCCAACATGAGAGCAGCACTGGGCGCGTGTGGCTTCCTCATTTCCCGCCCAGAACTTGTGGCCACGTGTCAGTCTCTCAGCCAGCTTCAGCACACGTGTCACAATCCTGTCTGCCCTTCCAGCCTCGGATCACGTGCCTCCCATTCACTGAGGAATATTCTTCCTCGGACCACCTTCTTCTTTTTATTTTTCTTCTTCTCCTGCAAAGAATTAAAACGATTAAAACTCAGGGCCACAAAAACTAATACTGCACGAGGTGTGTAGGAACAACAATAGGTGCACTATACTGAGAACAACACGAGGTACGGAGAAGGAAATAACACAGAGTAAAAATGATAGAAACACGCGATCAAGGGAACCTTGGACGAAGATAGAAAGAAACAACACGAGGACATAAACACAAGAATAACACGAAGACATGAATACAAAAGCAACACAAAGACACGAATACAAAAACAACACGACATAACAAACAGCAAAGAGAACGGCACGAGGTGAAACGACACTTTACTAAAAAGACTTGAATACACGAAAACAACTCGAGTACTAAGTTGCTCGAACGTATGAACGACTCGAAGACGAGGACGACACGGGCTGACAACAACTCGAAGACAAAAATAGAAACCGACACGAAGTGTGGTTACAAAACAAGAAAGACACGAGGTCTAGGAAAAGCAACACGAAGACAGAAGATAGACACGGCTATCACGACACGTGATGAAGCAGTGAAAATAGGAAAGAACGACTCAAGGAACAACAGTAAGTGACACGAAAACACAAGAGCAGACAAAAAGGATGACTCGAGATGAGCAACTAAATACTGAGGAAACGACACGATGTTCACAGGGAAACGACTCGAAGTTCGTCAGAACAATTCGAGCTGCTTCAGTAAACATCACGAAGACAGAAGGTGAAGCGACTCGAAGTTACAGGAAATCAACACGAAGTATGAAAGAAACAATACGGACACACAAAGTACTACCTCATAGCAGTTTTCCTGTTAATCATGGAAATTTCAAATGCATAACATTACGCAAGATATCTGATTAAAATGAGAATACTTAACATAGTGATGCTCATCATCAAAACATTAGGGAAGTCACAAACAAGAAAGTTGTGAATAACAAGGCATGTTGTACAGACTTCAAACAATATGCATCAGACAACTGTGTATGGACTTGAAGACCCTTAGCCAATGTATAGACTTCAGGAGGAGACCAATGTGTAGACTTCTCGTGAAACCCCAATGTGCAGACTTGACGCTGTACAGACTTTCCAAAGAGAACGTGACGCTGTACAGACTTGAACTGAGGACCAATGTATGGACTTCAAAATAGATGCTAAGGCCAAGAGGAGAGTATAGACTTTCACGATGTATGGACTTGGTCTAAAAAACAATGTACACACTTAGCCAATATGTAGACTTTGCCTTAGACGCTAAATGAGATGCTAAATTCTGTATAGACTTGAAGAACCTGAAATAAAGTGCATACTCACAGCGTTGACGCTGCAGACGTAGGCTGTACAGACTTAGCCTAAGACAATGCATGAACATATCAGCAGAGGAGCAATGCACAGAACAGAAATCAAGCACAAGCCAATATATCACAGCATGACTCAAGCATACACATGCATTCTTCACAATTCAAACATGGCACACTTATGCAATCTCCCACAGAAAAGGTCAGACATATTCAAGACAATGTGGTGACTCATTCATGTTGCTATCATTAAAACATCACATCATCAACAAAGCACAAGGGGCACCGCAATCTCCCCCTTTTTGATGATGGCAACATAATGAGTCACACTGACTCATCATCAAACTATTCTCCCCCTTTGACATAATCAAAAAGAAGGGAAATGGTTTGATAGTCAACTAAATGCACATAAATGCAGCACACAAAGACAGCACATAAATGTAGAGAATGAGTCATGGTTCTTTAAAATGAAGATCACCCTTATGACAATGAAACAGCTCTCCCTCTATCAACATGCATGATGGACTACTATCCCCTTAGATGTGAATAAACCATAACTCCCCCTGAAGCACAGGAATGGACTCTGGTTATCCAATAAATCAATCTAAAATCAGCCATTACAAAGAATCTGAATTCTGGTGAAAATACCATAGAATCAGAACTTATTGCAGAACAAGATGGAAGATTCCAACAGTGTGGAGGGAAATGCATCTCAGGAATCAATCTGAAATCCACCACCATAAGGATTCTGAAGTTCAGAAGGCTGCAAGTGAACAAGATAATAATGGGAGTGGCACCTCACATTTGTATGGTCAGAAAAATACAGATGGAATCAGTCAACTGATAAGAGAGAAGTTCACTTTGTTGATCATGCAAGAATCTGATCATGAGGGATTTGAATGCATACAGCACTTCAATAAGTCTTAAAAAATGTAGACTCTTCTATCATAAAGAATTATGAAGTGGCAACTTAATCAATCTGATTTAATTTTGATGTATACCAACTTTGCCAGAATAAACTCAATACTCATATCTGAATCCAAGTTTTAATAAAAGTGAACCAAATAGTCAGAAAACACTCAAAAATAATCATCTTTTATCTTACACAAATGATCTCAATTGCACCTTTGAAAAATGCACAGGTTAGTACTGAAGTTAAACACTTTTTCAAGAACATGAGTTGACAGATTTTTCAAGATAATTTTATTTGAAGCACATTATATTTTTCCTGAGCAATTTAAGTTGATCAACACCTTTTTACATGAGACACAACAAGTCTTAGTTGAAGTGACCCAGTTACTCAGTGTGATAACTGGCATTGCCTCTCACTTTTGAGAGCAGAGTTAGCAATATGAGTGTCTTTTTACATGAGAAGACACCTTTATCAGAGGCCAGACTCCCCAGCTACTCAACACAAATAAGCTATTGCTCTGTCAGGTTTTGTTTCACTAAATTTTTATCAGAGATAACTGTGGCACCTCATGACATGAGTTACTTTATTTCATTGATAAAGAACTCAGTTTCTCAGTGACCGAGTCATTGCTCTGAATTTACAATTTTCATTTAGTCAACTTTTTCAAGTTAATGTTTACCCACAACACTCACTCTATGTATCTCCACCAAAGTAGCCTAGATTTCAAATTTCAGATATCAGATAAGAGACTTTAAGGATTACATGACACAAGAGGTTAAAGTTTATTAAACCTCATCAACAGATATTTTCAATTCATTTAATTACAAAGCTGAGAATACATTAATCTTATATCAGTCTGATTCAGTGATAATTCTTAAATCCATATGATAAGAGTTTCTACCAAAATCTCAGACTGAATAGCATGACATGCAGCTTAAGTTCCTCAGATCAGAACAATAAATTTAGCTGACCAACAACTCAATAATGGAGCCAAAATAGTCACACCAGCCAAGAGGTATATGAAGGAAGAGTACAAGCTGGTGGAAGAGTAAATCAGCAATAGAGAAGAGCATCAGAAGAGATTTTTATCATCAGACAGTAGCTGAGTCTGGAATACAGACTGATCAGCTATTTTAGAGATATCAGCAGAGAATACAGTTGAATAGCGCATAGTCAAGAGAATGAATCAGGTTACTTAAACAAAAGGAGTTCATGAGGTGAAGAAGATATGAACTAGGAATGCTCCCCCTGTCTAAGTGTAGTGAATTTCTTTTCAAATTTTATTTTCTTCAAATTTATGATATGCAATACACTGCTCTATATGAGAACTAGACCCATGGTACTAGGCGGAGGACTCGGTCCAAGGACTACCTCACACATGGCAGTAGCATCCAGACAGACTCCATATGCCCTTCAGCACTGTTCCATTTAATATATCATGATGGTCATGCAAATGACATATGCAGTGCAAAGTAATCTCATTTGTTTAGTGCAAACAACAGCATGAGAAGAACATCAAAAATCAACCAAGCAAAACAACAATTTCAGATAATGAAATTGAAACAGATTTCAGAACTGACCTGAATTGAGTCCTGGGGTTTTCTTTTTGAGTGCCTTGGTTAACCCCTTTTATTTCTCCCTCCAAGGCACACCTGCAAAGTATTTGATCATCTTGATCCTGCAGGGACCCAAGCAGCTTTGGGTCCTGCGTTAGCCCTGACAGGTTTTCTAAACATTTTCATTGCAACATTATCATCAAATTTCATCAGTGAACAGTCATCCATAGAATGTCCAAATTTTCCACAGTATCTACATGAAATGGCTGGTGTTTGATTCTTATGATGCATACTGACAGCAGGGTGATGTTTATAAACATGTTCATAAGATTTTCTGTTATATGCATGAGTAGTTTGATGCTTGTTCTTAACCACCCAACATTCAGCAGATTTATGGCCTGGCTTCCCACAGTTATAGCACGAAATTTTCACAAAAAGTTTTGCAGGGAATTTGACAAAATGGGGTGTAACATAGTTCTTTTGAACATACCAATAGTCCTTGACTGTATGCCCCTTGTTCCCACAGTGGGAGCAAGCAAAAGAATTTCTTCTATGAAAAACATTTTTACCCCAAGTAGATCTAAACCAGCACTCAGCAGCCTTGTGCCCAGGCTTATTACAGTTGAAGCACACAATGTGCTGACTAGTATTGTGGTTAGATCCATATGGACCATGAATATGAATGGGGAACTTGGCATGCTGTTTATTGTCTTCTTTCATGATAAAACATTCACTCATGAGATGACCATGCTTCCCACAATAATAACATGAGGCATCAGGCTTCCCTGCAACATGGTTTCTATCAAAAAAGTTTCTAGAATGTAAAGTTCCACTAGCATGCTCATCCTTTAACATCAATCCACAATCCTCCATTATGTGACCTCCTTTCCCACAATAATAACATGACCCCTTTTTAATATGAATATGTGAGAGATCATGTGAGTTGTGTGTAGCCTTCTTTATAGTAACAGGAGTGTCTTTATCCTTCTTCTGTGAAGTTTCATCCTTTTTCAGTTTTTGATTTTGTTCCACAGTTTTGGGTTTCACAGTGGATTTTTGTCCAGTGAATTTGAAAACAGAAGGAGCAGAGGTTGTGTTCTGATTGGTGGCTTTGACAAAAACAGTAGATGTTTCATTCCCATTACTCTTTTTCTTTGTCGGACTATAGCCCAGTCCCTTTCTCTCAAAGTTATCACTCTTTCCAAGAAGCTTATTCAGATTGTCCTTACCTTTGACAAATTTTGATAGAGAATCTTTCAAATCTTTAATCTCAAAATTCAAATCAGTAATTTTAGCTTCATATTTGGACAAATCTGTTTCACAGGAAATTACTTGTTGATGCAAGGCATCATTCAGACTTTTGAGTTTTTCTACTTCCTATTTTAATTCTATTTCCTTGTCAGCTTCAGATAAGGACTTGTAAAGATCATCAACTTCTTGTTGAAGGGATGTGATAGTAAGCTCATATCCAGCTATTTTTTGTTCACTGCAACTGACATTTCCATTTAACATTAAGTTGATGGTTTTTAGACTCTCAATTTCTTGTTCAGCATTCATCAACCTATCAGAATTATCCACACTCACACACTTACCTTTTTCCATTGTTATTAGCCTATCTGTCAACTGAGTGTTTAGATGTTTCAACTCATTGATTTCCTCTTGCAGTTTACCATTCTGCTCTAGGAGATCAGCATCAACCACCCATTCATCTGAGAGAGACTGACATTCATGAAACATTTCCTGTTATTTTTCAGAATCTTTCCATAATTCTATGTTTACAGATTTTATGGCATTAAGCTTTTCAATCAGCAATTTGTTCTCCTGTCTAAGTTTCTCTGATTTTTCATCATTTTTATTGGAGAACTCTTTAAGAGAGTCATTTTCAAATTTCAGCTTGTTTAATTCAGACTTAACACATTCAATTTCTTTCAGCAAATCCTTGCTCTGAACAGAATCATGACTAGCTAGACTGAGCTTCTTTTCAAGTTTAGAGATTTCTTTCACATGATCTTGATTCTCAGTTTTCAATAAAGAAATTTATTTCTTCAACATTAGAGAATCAGACATACAGGCATCATGAATATTTTTCAATTCAACACACTTTCTACAAGGAGAACTTGAACTATCTAAACCAGTACCCTTCTTCAATTTTTATACTGTTTTCTTAACAGTTCATGAGATTCAAATAATTCAGCATAAGCATTCTCCCAATCTTCTAGAGAAAAATTCTCGAAGAGATTTACCTCATCATCATCATCTTCAGTCTGACTGCTGCCTTGATTGCTGCCAATTGGATTACTTCTGTTAGCCATCATGCAGTTGTCCTCGTTTACCCTGTGAAATTGCTTCAGCCTATCCAGGATGTCCTTTGCTGAGCTGCAATTATGAAGACAAGACCATAAGGCTCTGTCAGTAGCTGCTTTCAACAGGTTAAAGGCTTTCTGATTTTCTCCATCCTTTGATCTGTGTCTGTCGGTCCATTTGGACACTTTCATTGGTAAGGTGTGAGGACCTTGTGAAATTAATTTCCACAAATCAGGATTAGCAGAATTTACATAGGCATGTAAAGCAGTGTACTACTGACTGAAACCAGAACCATTAAAGACCGGTGGTAAAGCCATTGAAAAACAAATAGCGAATAAGTTCAAGGCAACAGGAACAATTATGCACTAAAAACAAATTAGCACCTAAGACAGCAAGATCGAATCTGCAGGTCGCTGGACCTTGTATGCAGACACCGCTCTGATACCAATTGTTAGAATGTAAGGCCCGAAAACGGAGGGGGGGTGAATGTAACCCTCTAGAAAATATAGCCCAAATTAAAACATTAAAGCTCAGATATGAAGAATAAGACTAATGAGCTTTCCAAGATGAAATGATAAGGCAACACATGGACAAAGAGTTGGACTGCAACAATGCAGCCACCTGATCAACCAGAAACGAAGGCAGAGCTAAACAACGCAAACACACTAAGCAGAATATAATGCTCAAAAATTAACTCTCTAGATAATGCAATTAGCCAAGCATGCGCAACCTGTGAATGGGAGGTAGAAGATATGGAGCTAACGCAAGGCAAACCACTGCACAAATAGTTTTAAGGTGGTTCGGTCCTTCAGACCTACATCCACCCCTCACTCCCAACCGGAGTGAGGCTTCACTAGCCAAAGCTTGAACCAAGCAAACTCAGTCTGCAACAGGTGCTGACACACAGCTTGACCAGGGGAACAAACTCCCCTCTTCCTCCCAACCGGAGGGACACCCCAAGTGACTCCCAGTCACTTGAAAACCAGAGACGCAAAGTCTCTCTTCCTCCAGACCAGGAGGGAACCAACCTGTGACTTCCAGTCACCAGCAAACCAGAGGTCGAAGACCTCTCTTCCTCCAACCGGAGGGACCCCTGGACTTGCAACCCACAAGCCCAGAACCAGAGACAAGTCTCCCTTCCTCCAACCGGAGGGAACCCACAAGTAGCTCCCAGCTACTTGCAACCGGAGATCTGATCTCCCTTCTCCTGATCCACAGGAGGAACCCGACCTCACTGTTGAGAATCAGAAGAATAAGGATAACCAAACCAAAAGGGGAAAAACAGAAACACGAAATGAAAATAATTTCAGCAAACAGAACGCTGAAAAATGAAATGCACAATGTGGCTCTCAACGGAGTTGACTGGCCTGGATCTGATCCACGGTCCAATAGACAGATCTTTAGGTAAGCTTCTCTTCCTCTTCTCTTCTCTCTCACTTTCTTTTTCTCTTAACCCTCACGAGCTCTCTAACTCTCCCTTTTTCTTCTTTTCCTTCTGCTCTTCTTCTCTTTCTTTTCTTCTTCTTTCGCAGTCTCTCTCTGTCTCTTCTCTTCTCTTCTTCTTCTGCTTTCTACTGCAGCTCTTTTCTTCTTTTGCTCTTTCACTCTCTCGATCTCTTTATCTCTATTCTCTTCGGCTCACTCTCTCTGCTATTCTCTCTTCTTCTCTTTTTCTTCCTCTTTTTCTTTTTCTGGATCGAAGGACTTTTTGCTCTCCAGGCTTCTTCTTCGATCATCTTCATCTGTTGGATGAAGGCTTCCTTTTATAAGCAGCAGCCAACAGTAGAGCAGCACTGGGCGCGTGTGGCTTCCTCATTTCTCACCCAGAACTTGTGGCCACGTGTCAGTCTCTCAGCCAGCTTCAGCACACGTGTCACAATCCTGTCTGCCCTTCCAGCCTCGGATCACGTGCCTCCCATTCACTGAGGAATATTCTTCCTTGGACCACCTTCTTCTTTTTGTTTTTCTTCTTCTCCTGCAAAGAATTAAAACGATTAAAACTCAGGGCCACAAAAACTAATACTGCACGAGGTGTGTAGGAACAACAATAGGTGCACTATACTGAGAACAACACGAGGTACGGAGAAGGAAATAACATGGAGTAAAAATGATAGAAACACGCGATCAAGGGAACCTTGGACGAAGATAGAAAGAAACAACATGAGGACATAAACACAAGAATAACACGAAGACACGAATACAAAAGCAACACGAAGACACGAATACAAAAATAACACGACATAACAAACAGCAAAGAGAACGGCACGAGGTGAAACGACACTTTACTAAAAAGACTTGAATACATGAAAACAAATCGAGTACTAAGTTGCTCGAACGTACGAACGAATCGAAGACGAGGACGACACGGGCTGACAACAACTTGAAGACGAAAACAGAAACCGACACGAAGTGGGGTTACAAAACAAGAAAGACACGAGGTCTAGGAAAAGCAACACGAAGACAGAAGACAGACACGGCTATCACGACACATGATGAAGCAGTGAAAATAGGAAAGAACGACTCGAGGAACAACAGTAAGTGACACGAAAACACAAGAGCAGACAAAAAGGATGACTCGAGATGAGCAACTAAATACTGAGGAACGACACGATGTTCACAGGGAAACGACTCGAAGTTCGTCAGAACAATTCGAGTTGCTTCAGTAAACATCACGAAGACAGAAGGTGAAGCGACTCGAAGTTACAGGAAATCAACACGAAGTATGAAAGAAACAATACGGACACACAAAGTACTACCTCATAGCAGTTTTCCTGTTAATCATGGAAATTTCAAATGCATAACATTACGCAAGATATCTGATTAAAATGAGAATACTTAACATAGTGATGCTCATCATCAAAACATTAGGGAAGTCACAAATAAGAAAGTTGTGAATAACAAGGCATGTTGTACAGACTTCAAACAATATGCATCAGACAACTGTGCATGGACTTGAAGACCCTTAGCCAATGTATAGACTTCAGGAGGAGACCAATGTGTTGACTTCTTGTGAAACCCCAATGTGCAGACTTGACGCTGTACAGACTTTCCAAAGAGAACGTGATGCTGTACAGACCTGAACTGAGGACTAATGTATGGACTTCAAAACAGATGCTAAGGCCAAGAGGAGAGTATAGACTTTCACGATGTATGGACTTGGTCTAAAAAATAATGTAAGCGATGTACACACTTAGCCAATGTGTAGACTTTGCCTTAGACGCTAAATGAGACGCTAAAGTCTGTATAGACTTGAAGAACCTGAAACAAATTGCATACTCACACCGTTGACGCTGCAGACGTAGGCTATACAGACTTAGCCTAAGACAATGCATGAACATATCAGCAGAGAAGCAATGCATAGAACAGAAATCAAGCACAAGTCAATATATCACAGCATGACTCAAGCATACACATGCATTCTTCACAATTCAGACATGGCACACTTATACAATCTCCCACAGAAAAGGTCAGACATATTCAAGACAATGTGGTGACTCACTCATGTTACTATCATTAAAACATCACATCATCAACAAAGCACAAGGGGCACAACAGGTTGGTCTGCCACAGCCTGTGACGCACCAGAGTTGGTCCTTCATGCTCTGGACTGCCTCGAGTGGGTTGCAGCCCTGCTTCTTCAATGATCGGAGTCAACGTGCGACGGTGTGGGTACGAGGAACAGTCCATGTACTGGTCCGACAGTGACGTTATTTTCCGTGGCTTGAGAGTCTACTCCCTCGGTGACCCTCCACTAGTCATAGCATGCTTACACATTTAGTGGTCCCACCTAGGAGTAGGTGGAGAGGCTTACCCTGAGGACGGTTTTTAGACTGGTTTCCGTTGGGCCCCTCGTCTGTAGCCAGAGTCCGGCTCAAGAAAAAAACCAGTTAGAGGCCAGACCTAGGATGGATAGTCTGTGTGTGCACACGTGGTTGGGGGCGGTTGGACCCACGTCGACGGGCATGACCTCAGCTAGTCACTTACTTTGTGGTTACTTGTACGGTGTCCGTGCCTCTGGTTGGCACTACCACGTCAGGCAGGGCACCTACGGTGCTGTGTAAGACGTCAGGGGACGCTACCGACTATGCTTCTAGTGGGAAGTATTCCTGTTCTGGATAGAGAGTGACAGACCATCAGCTTCAGTGACTTCGACCTTCTTGTTTTGGTCATGTTGACCGTTGAGTTTCGGTTGTTTTACCGTGGCGCGTGCGTTGGTTTTCGTGCCGTGAGATCGGTATCTATAGTTGTAGGGCTTTCTCTTTTGAGGTACTCGCTTACTGCTAGCGTAGCGGTTCTCCGTTTGCGAGGTAGGGTTCGAGTGATCCCTACTGAGTCTTGTTCTGAGACTCATTCCCTGCGTGTTTTCACCGTGTTTCAGGTGAGGCGCGGCTTCAGAGGGGCACGTCTGAGGCTCAGCGTGGTTCAGGTGCCCAACGTTAGTGCCAGAGGTCAGAGCCGGGGTATGCCCCATGTAGCTGTACTTTTCTTTCTTGTCTCTGTACTAGACGTGGACTACTATTGTTATTTTGTTATGTCTTGTGGATCATGTATCATGTAAAATGTTAATTTATTTCATGCTTAATCATATAAACTATTTAATTTCTACAATTATTTGTTATACATGTGTAGTCTCCACACCATCCTTCTAACCCTTCCGAGTCTTCGGGCTCGTGGGTGGTGATGTGAGTCTCGGGTTATCGGGCCTTCCCGGTAATCGGAATCACGGGTCATTATTGTCACGCCCCGAGCGCGGAAGATACTCGGATGTGCACGACGAGTTTATATCAATCATGTCAATCAGAGTAGTAGTGTATTCGACACCAAAACAGAGATGCGCAAAATAGAAAGTTAACCCAATCCTTTATTTCATAATGGATAGACTATTACAAATCCAATACTCTTATTCAATTAAAAAGAAAAAGTACATAGTTGACTCAAGAAAATAGGAAAAAGACTAGATGACACTTGGAAAAATTCTATCTCTTTCACTCTTGATCATTCCCATCCGATTGACTTCCCTCGTCGTCGGAATTACCTGAAAAGTAAGGGACAAACACTGAGTGAGCAAACGTGCAGTAGGAAATTATATCTCAAGCACTTAGCAAGGGGTCTAAGTAATTACATTTTTCATGAATGTACTATAGCTATGCATGCTCGCATAAAACGACAAGATAGAGAAAGAATTTATCAATAAGACAGCAAGATGAACTAGTCATGAGCTTTCAAGAGAAAGATAACAGATATTCAAGCAAGTACTTTTTAGCAAGTCATGTCAAGAACTTTGGCTATCATGTATCAAGCAAACATGTAATTACCCTTTTTTTTCGGGTCACGCAAGTCATGTCAAGTCAAGTATGAGTCAAGCACAAGATTTGTGTGGAATGTCCAATCAAGCTAGTCATGCACTCGGTATAATGCCAGATACCTTATCATTTAACTCCCATGGGCACAAGTACTTTCGGGTGCTCCTTCCAGGACCAGATCGGGCCCTATATGCGCAGGCATTTATCATGTATTTTTGACATCCACTCTTGTATATATATATAGCCAATATGGAATTTCAACAATTTAAGCTTGTAGGCACGTAGGATAACTTTGAGAGAATGGAGTCCAAAAATATGACATTGGACATAGATAGGCGATAACAACGGTACAATCACGATGAACGATGAAACTAGGTGGAATTAGGTTCCCTTAACTCGGGTACCATGACAATTGAGGTCCACATGAACAGTATATCAAAGGCAAGATACCCTCATTCTTATTATAGAATTGAGGTCCACAAGAACATCAACAAATGGCATGATATCATCATCCCATTAAGAATTCTCATGATATACTCTTTGCATATCATAAGGGCCGGTATACCATGTTTCTTTAGAGTGACATGGCATTCAATAGTGTAATGGGTTTTTAGGGTACAACCAGCTCAGTCGGCCTTGAGGGAATCCAAGGCTCGAGGAGTCTTACGGAGGTCTCTATGACTAACTCGCTAGTCCAAAGGAACGGAATGTCCAATGGAGAGCTTGTATGTCAATGAGAATTGAGGGTGATCGATAAAACATCATGAAACGTGGGACTATACTCACGGAGTGGAGATATACTGCCGATATACATATATATAGATATACTGAAACCATCGGTTGTCAGAAACAGGTAAAAACATTTTTACAGGAAAATAACGACTTAAGTAAAGTCACTACTCAAGTAATTAACGCCTTCAGTAAGGGCGTTTATCTATTTTACATTTTTACAAATTTTCAATATTTCAGTATTTTACCAAAAACGCGCCCTGGTAAGGGGCGTTTATTTACAAGTTGACGACGTATACAGTGGTCGTTCATTCTTTACTTCTATTTTTACAGTATATATATATTCAGAAATTTATCAAAAACACGCCCTAGACAGGGGCGTTACTTTTCAATTCACGCCCTGAACAGGGGCGTTAGTCAAGTGAGAGACGACCTACACAGGGTCGTGAATTCAAGAATTTTCAGATTTCAAGTATATAATTTCCAGAAACAAGAGACATGGTCATGACAGGAAATTTATCGGGATTCAAGTAAATATGATTGTGCACTGATTTAGAATCATGTTTAAGTGAATATTGGATAATTAACATGGGTAATTAACAATTGAGAAAATTGACGTCCGTGTACCGGGCGTCAAATCTGGAATTGACGACCTGGTCATGGTCGTTTCTTTCAAGGTAGCGCCCTTGTCTGGGTCGCGTATACAATTAGCGCCCTTGGAAAGGGCGTTTCTTTCCAACAATAGAAACTTTTAAAACTCGTGAAAACTATATGCATGAACTAATATATATGGTTTAACATAGTTATTATAGTGATTTGGGCTACAGTGCTTGAGAAAACCTACCTTATGAGAATTATCTGATGAACGGACGAAGGCTTGGTTAGAAACTGATGCTCTGAAGCTTCTAACAGTCAGCAGTAAGACAGAAGATGGTAATACAGAAGACGTTTGATGAGGATGATGAAGATGATGATCTTCGATCAACCTGTAGGGGAAGAAAAAGGAAGGATGATGAGAATATATCCGAAGTTAGGGAAAAGATTGAAGAACATTACCTTGTTCTTTACGTACGCAATTGATCGCTTAACCTGTATTAGAGGAAGAAGATGAAAGATTAATATCCTTCATGAAATCAAAAAGACAGAGGGAAAGATACAAGAAGAACTCACTGTTCTTCACATACCGTAACAGCAGTAGGTCGTCCAAATAGATCTTTAGGGTTCGACGGGGGGTTACTTATAGGGACTTTGGAAATCCTAACAAAGGTAGTGTTTGATTGGAAGTAATACTTCCAAGATAGAATTATTACTACATTCGAACTCTTTCTCATAGTTATCAACTTACTCTGGATAGACTCCTGGGTCGAACGGAACTCAAACTGAATTAGCGTCCTAAGTAAGGGCGTCGAATTTAAATTGACGCCTTGTCAAGCGTCGTTACTTGTTGAAACGCGTCCACTCAAAGGGCGTTACGCTATCTTGCCCTTTTTATTTTATTTTGGTCATTTGAAATTTGACGCCTTATTATTTGGGCGTCCTTTCTTTAATTCACGCCTTAGGTGAGGGCGTTTCTTGTAAGGTAGCGCCTTTATCTGAGGCGTTATTTTCATCAGGGTTTAATTCTTTTTTCTTCCAAGCTCTTTCATTTATTTTATTAAATCTTTTAATCTATTTTGATTTATTTATTCCTTTTTATTTTATCAGGGTTGCTACACCCTCCCCCACTTAAAAAGAATTTGGTTCCCAAATTCCTTGCATATATTTACATATGGAGAGTGTAGAGTTCATACCTTCTAAAATAACTCTGGAAATTGCTTCCTCATAGATTCCTCGGTCTCCCATGTAGCTTCATGTTCTGAATTCTTATTCCATTGTACTTTTAGCATGGGAATAGCCTTATTCCTTAGGGTTCGTACTTCTCGATTTAGTATTCTTATGGGCTTCTACTCGCATGTGAGATCTTTCCGGATTACTAGATTTCCATGCTCAATAATATGTGATGGATCGTGCACATACTTCTTCAACATAGATATGTGGAATACATCATGTACTTCGGACAGTTGAGGTGGCAATGCGATGCGATAAGCAACCTCGCCCACTCTTTCTAGTATCTCAAAAGGTCCGATAAATCTTGGTGTAAGCTTACCCTTAACACCAAATCTTCGTATTCCACGTCCAGGCGATATCTTGAGAAATACATGATCTCCAACTTGGAA
Source organism: Amorphophallus konjac (assembly GCA_022559845.1). Lineage (NCBI taxonomy): Eukaryota > Viridiplantae > Streptophyta > Magnoliopsida > Alismatales > Araceae > Amorphophallus > Amorphophallus konjac. The sequence goes on from CM040121.1 coordinate 161,978,806, forward strand.
TTCCAGATCTCTTCTTCTTGTGTCAGCATAAGCCTTTTGTCTAGACTGAGCAACTTGCAGTCTTTCTTTGATCAATTGTATCTTCTCGGTAGTGTCCCTTACCATTTCTGGACCTAACAGTTGTTTCTCTCCAACTTCGTCCCAGCATAAGGGTGATCGGCAACTCCTTCCGTATAAGGCTTCAAAAGGTGCCAGTTGTATACTTGCCTGGTAGCTATTATTGTATGCAAATTCAACCAGAGGGAAGTGATCATGCCAGTTTCCATCAAAATCAGTAATGCATGCTCTTAGCATATCTTCGACTACTTGATTGGTTCTCTCGGTCTGACCATCCGTTTGAGGATGAAAGGATGTGCTAAAGTTAAGTCTCGTTCCCAACGAATGTTGTAGTCCTTTCCAAAAATGAGAAGTAAAACGGGGATCTCCGTCAGACACGATTGAAACAGGAATACCATGTAATCTGACTATTTCCTTGATGTATAGTGCAGCTAAGACATCAACTGACCATCGACTCTTGATTGGCAAGAAATGCGCTGATTTAGTCAATCGGTCAATGATAACCCATATTCCATCATGTCCTCTTTTTGATTTAGATAAACCCATGATGAAATCCATACCAATATTTTCTCACTTCCATTTAGGGATATCTAGAGGATGTAGTTTTCTAGCAGGTTTTTGGTGTTCCACCTTGACTTGTTGGCACGTGAGACAGCGTGATACGTAGTCCGCTATTTCTCTTTTCATGTTGGGCCACCAAAAATTTCTTTTTACATCTTGGTACATTTTGGTAGATCCAGGATGAATCGTATACCTTGACCTATGAGCTTCATCTAAGACCTTCTTCTTCAATTCTGGGCAGTCCGGTATACAAGTTCTATTCTTGAACATTAATCTTCCATCAGAAGCTAATTGGAAATCCAATTGTCCTTCTAATCTGCCCTTGATTTCTACTAATGTAGGATCATTATTCTGAAGTGCTTGTATTTCAGACAATAAATCTGACTGTATGCTTACATGAGATAATGTGACACATCTAGGGTCCATGTCCATGCTTATATTGAGTTCAGAGAATTGTTCCAGCAATTTCCATTCTTGAATCATACAATTGGCTAACAGCACTCTCGGCTTTCGACTAAGGGCATCTGCTACATGATTACCCATTTCGGGATGATATTGTATATTGAAGTCGAAGTCCTTGAGATATTCCAGCCATCGTCTTTGCCTCATATTTAGTTCCTTCTGTGAAAAGAGATATTTGAGACTCTTGTGATCGGAGTATACAGTAAACTGTACTCCATAAAGATAATGTCTCCATATTTTGAGTGTAAATACTACCGCGGCCAATTCTAAGTCATGGACAGGGTAGTTCTCTTCATGCTTCTTTAATTGATGAGAAGAGTAGGTTATAACCTTCCCTTGTTGCATTAGAACACACTCGAGGCCAATGCCAGAAGCATCAGTGTATACCTCGAACTTTTCTCCTTCAATTGGCAATGCTAAGATAGGAGCTGTAGTAAGATGATCCTTGAGAGTTTGGAAGCTTCTTTCACATTCCTCATCCCATTCATAACGGATCTCCTTGCGAGTTAACCTCGTAAGTGGCACGGCGATTTTTGAGAAATCCTTGATGAATCGCCTGTAATAGCCGGCAAGACCTAAGAAACTTCGGATCTCGCTAGCATTGGTCGGTCTTTCCCAGTTCCTTACAGCTTCAACCTTTGATGGGTCTACAGACAAGCCATCCTTTGATATAACATGTCCGAGAAAAGTCACTTCTTCAAGCCAGAATTCACACTTGCTAAGTTTTGCATATAATTGGTTTGTCCTCAATATTTGTAATGCAATCCTCAAATGTTCCTCATGCTCTTCCTTGGTCTTGGAATAAATCAATATATCATCAATAAAGACCACCACCAATTGATCTAAATAAGGCATGAATATACTATTCATTAACTGCATAAAGGTAGCAGGGGCATTCGTTAGTCCGAAAGGCATAACAACAAATTCATAATGGCCATATCTGCTTCTGAATGCGGTTTTATGAATATCCTCGTCCTTGATTCTTAGTTGGTGATATCCTGACCTAAGATCAATTTTGGAAAAGTACATGGATCATGAAATTTGATCAAATAATTCATCGATTCTCGACAGTGGATACTTGTTCTTGATAGTGAGATGATTCAACTGTCGATAGTCGATGCATAACCTCATGGATCCGTCTTTCTTCTTTACAAATAATACAGGCGCTCCCCACGGGGAAGTACTTGGTCTAATGAATCCTTTCTTAATGAGTTCCATCAATTGCTCTTTTAACTCCTTGAGTTCAGCAGGTGACATCCTATAAGGTGCCTTTGAAATCGGACCAGCACCAGGGACTAAGTCAATGGTGAAGGCCACTTCTCTTTGCGGGGGTAATCCCGGCAAATCTTCCGGAAACACGTCCGGAAATTCTTGTACCACTGGAATGTCTTCTAGCTTAGCTTCCTTAGCTTCTTTAACTGTGACAAAGGCAAGCAAAGATGCACATCCTTTCCTGATGAGCTTGCTAGCTCGGAGAGCTGAAATAAGAGGGGATCTGCTCCGACCCTTGGGGTTAGTCAAGATTAGTTCTGGAAATTCCTTGAATGTAACCTTACTATTGCGGCAATCAACTGTTGCCTGATACTTGGATAACCAATCTGCCCCTAGTATAACATCATACTCTTTCAGATCTAAACATATGACATCAATAGGGAGATTTCTACCCTGAACCAATACTTCGCAGTTTTGGTAATGATGTGTAATATCAGTCTCATCATCTAGAGGAGTAGACAAAACTAACTTTATCCATTCCGGTTCTAGGGGTAATGGGTCAGCAAACTTATTAGAAACAATAGAATGCGATGCACCAGTATCAATTAAGACATATGCATTCCTGGAATAAACTTTCAATGTACCTTCCACTAAGCCGCCTTCTTCTACTTGCTCGGTCTTCTTGATTGCATGAAGACGAGCATTCTTGGTTACTGGGCGTTTCCCGACATCGGCTTGATCGTTAAGTAATGGGCAATCGGGAATCCGATGCTCACGACTCCTACAACGGAGACATGCTCCTAGTTTCCTCCAGCATTCTTCTGCTCTATGACCCGCTTTATCACAATGTTTGCACACTGTATTTGGAGAGGTACGGTGATAGAGAAGGGCTTGGTCTTCTTGAACTTTTGGTCTTGTGAGGATGCTCCTCCATTGCTAGGCCTTTTCTTGAAGTTGGGTTTAAAGGAACCCGATCCTGTAACTTGTTCCTTCTTATCCTTACCACGAATCCTATCAGACAGTTCCGTGGCATCTTCTAATAGTTGAGCTCGGCGTACTATCTCCGAGTAGACATGAATGTCCATCGGCGCCAGTTGAGTAATAGCTTGGGACCTGAGCCCATTAAGAAACCTCCTAGCTTTCATTTTCTCGGTGATAACTAGATGCTTAGCATACCGAGACAATCTAGAGAATTGGGCCTCATACTCGGCCACTGACAGAGATCGTTGCTTTAATGCAGCAAATTCTGCAGCCTTCTTTTCCTGAACTCGGTCCGAGAAATATTTTACGTTGAAGTGTTCAACGAATTCCTCCCACGAAACCTGATCTTGATTTATAGTAGCCTCTATTGATTCCCACCAGCATCTAGCATCCCTTTCTAACTGAAAAGTAGCTAATAAGACCTTATCTTGATCCGTGCATTGCATAACACGGAATATTCGTTCTGTTTCCCTAATCCAGTGTTCAGCGTCATCTGGATTAGTAGAACCCGTGAACTTGGGCGGGTTCATGTTCTTGAAAGTCTGGTGGAGACTTCTTGCTCGTTGTCCACCTCCTTGTGTTACTTGTTGCAGCACTTGAGTCATGCCTTGCAGTGTACGCTGCATGTTGCGCCATTGAGCACGTTCGGCAGCCATTATCCTACAATTATAATAACTAGATTAATACGTGATTTGTATCTTAAAGACTAGCATTCTATGTTAACTTTAACCCTTGGTTCTACCCAATCTCACTGGTTAAAGGTTTGAACATATCCTTGGACTTGGGTTTTCCTAAGAATTGAATATCCTAGGCTCTGATACCACAAAAACTGTCACGCCCTGAGCGCGGAAGATACTCAGATGTGCGCGACGAGTTTATATCAATCATGTCAATCAGAGTAGTAGTGTATTCGACACCAAAACAGAGATGCGTAAAATAGAAAGATAACCCAATCCTTTATTTCATAATAGATAGACTATTACAAATTCAATACTCTAATTCAATTAAAAAGGAAAAGTACATAGTTGACTCAAGAAAATAGGAAAAAGACTAGATGACACTTGGAAAAGTTCTATCTCTTTCACTCTTGACCATTCCCATCCGATTGACTTCCCTCGTCGTCGGAATTACCTGAAAAGTAAGGGACAAACACGGAGTGAGCGAACGCTCAGTAGGAAATTATCTCTCAAGCGCTTAGCAAGGGGTCTAAGTAATTACATTTTTCATGAATGTACTATAGCTATGCATGCTCGCATAAAACGACAAGATAGAGAAAGAATTTATCAATAAGACAGCAAGATGAACTAGTCATGAGCTTTCAAGAGAAAGATAACAGATATTCAAGCAAGTACTTTTTAGCAAGTCATGTCAAGAACTTTGGCTATCATGTATCAAGCAAACAAGTAATTACCCTTTTTTTTCGGGTCACGCAAGTCATGTCAAGTCAAGTACGAGTCAAGCACAAGATTTGTGTGGAATGTCCAATCAAGCTAGTCATGCACTCGGTATAATGCCAGATACCTTATCATTCAACTCCCATGGGCACAAGTACTTTCGGGTGCTCCTCCCAGGACCAGATCGGGCCCTATATGCGCAGGCATTTATCATGTATTTTTGACATCCACTCTTGTATATATATATAGCCAATATGGAATTTCAACAATTTAAGCTTGTAGACACCTAGGATAACTTTGAGAGAATGGAGTCCAAAAATACGACATTGGACATAGATAGGCGATAACAACGGTACAATCACGATGAACGATGAAACTAGGTGGAATTAGGTTCCCTTAACTCGGGTACCATGACAATTGAGGTCCACATGAACAGTATATCAAAGGCAAGATACCCTCATTCTTATTATAGAATTGAGGTCCACAAGAACATCAACAAATGGCATGATATCATCATCCCATTAAGAATTCTCATGATATACTCTTTGCATATCATAAGGGCCGGTATACCATGTTTCTTTAGAGTGACATGGCATTCAATAGTGTAATAGGTTTTTAGGGTACAACCAGCTCAGTCGGCCTTGAGGGAATCCAAGGCTCGAGGAGTCTTACGGAGGTCTCTATGACTAACTCGCTAGTCCAAAGGAACGGAATGTCCAATGGAGAGCTTGTATGTCAATGAGAATTGAGGGTGATCGATAAAACATCATGAAACGTGGGACTATACTCACGGAGTGGAGATATAGTGCCGATATACATATATATAGATATACTGAAACCATCGGTTGTCAGAAACAGGTACAAACATTTTTACAGGAAAATAACGACTTAAGTAAAGTCACTACTCAAGTAATTAACGCCTTCAGTAAGGGCGTTTATCTATTTTACATTTTTGTAAAATTTCAATATTTCAGTATTTTATCAAAAACGCGCCCTGGTAAGGGGCGTTTATTTACAAGTTGACAACGTATACAGTGGTCGTTCATTCTTTACTTCTATTTTTACAGTATATATATATTCAGAAATTTATCAAAAACACGCCCTAGACAGGGGCGTTACTTTTCAATTCACGCCCTGAACAGGGGCGTTAGTCAAGTGAGAGACGACCTATACAGGGTCGTGAATTCAAAAATTTTCAGATTTCAAGTATATAATTTCCAGAAACAAGAGACATGGTCATGACAGGAAATTTATCGGGATTCAAGTAAATATGATTGTGCACTGATTTAGAATCATGTTTAAGTGAATATTGGATAATTAACATGGGTAATTAATAATTGAGAAAATTGACGTCCGTGTACCGGGCGTCAAATCTGGAATTGACGACCTGGTCATGGTCGTTTCTTTCAAGGTAGCTCCCTTGTCTGGGTCGCATATACAATTAGCGCCCTTGGAAAGGGCGTTTCTTTCCAACAATAGAAACTTTTAAAACTCGTGAAAACTATATGCATGAGCTAATATATATTGTTTAACATAGTTATTATGGTGATTTGGGCTACAGTGCTTGAGAAAACCTACCTTATGAGAATTATCTGATGAACAGACGAAGGCTTGGTTAAAAACTGATGCTCTGAAGCTTCTAACAGTCAGCAGCAAGACAGAAGATGGTAATACAGAAGACGTTTGATGAGGATGATGAAGATGATGATCTTCGATCAACCTGTAGGGGAAGAAAAAGGAAGGATGATGAGAATATATCCTAAGTTAGGGAAAAGATTGAAGAACATTACCTTGTTCTTTACGTACGCAATTGATCGCTTAACCTGTATTAGAGGAAGAAGATGAAAGATTAATATCCTTCATGAAATCAAAAAGACAGAGGGAAAGATACAAGAAGAACTCACTGTTCTTCACATACCGTAACAGCAGTAGGTCGTCCAAATAGATCTTTTAGGGTTCGACGGGGGGTTACTTATAGGGACTTTAGAAATCCTAACAAAGGTAGTGTTTGATTGGAAGTAATACTTCTAAGATAGAATTATTACTACATTCGAACTCTTTCTCATAGTTATCAACTTACCCTGGATAGACTCCTGGGTCGAACGGAACTCAAACTGAATTAGCGTCCTAAGTAAGGGCGTTGAATTTAAATTGACGCCTTGTCAAGCGTCATTACTTGTTGAAACGCGTCCACTCAAAGGGCGTTACGCTATCTTGCCCTTTTTATTTTATTTTGATCGTTTGAAATTTGACGCCTTATTATTTGGGCGTCCTTTCTTTAATTCACGCCTTAGGTGAGGGCGTTTCTTGTAAGGTAGCGCCTTTATCTGAGGCGTTATTTTCATCAGGGTTTAATTCTTTTTTCTTCCAAGCTCTTTCGTTTATTTTATTAAATCTTTTAATCTATTTTGATTTATTTATTCCTTTTTATTTTATCAGTGTTGCTACAGTTATAGCTGGTATCAGAGCGCGGTTGTGAGATTATACGAGAATCATAGCTAATTGTAGCGGTCCACTAGTCCACAATGATGATGTACAGTTGATGCTGGCATTGGGCATCGTGTGTTTTCATTGACCTTGCCATTTTTGTGTTTTCTGTCTTTTGCTTCAGGAGCGAGTATGGCGCCGAGGCGGAGCACTCGCTCTCAACAGGGGCAGTCGGCTGGGGCTCAGGAGATCCAACAGGAGGTTCAGGAGGTGCAGGGGGAGCAGAGTAGAGTGCCACCAGCGGCCACCGAGGAAGTGGATACTACGAGGTTTCCGGGGGTCGAGGATTTCTTCCGTGGCATGTACCAGGTTATGTCACAGCAGTTCAGCGGAGAGGTTGGTGAGGGCTCATCGACCAGGGGTTGGCCAGGCCGAGCAGTGAGAGATTTCATGCAGTTCCATCCACCTTACTATGGTGGCCAGCCAGACCCTTATTTGACTTGGAGTTGGCTCGACGAGATGGAGCGGGTGTTTAGTTCCATGCGGTGTACTGCGGAGGACAGAGTGATGTTGGCCTATAACCAGTTGCAGGGCACGGCTCGGGCGTGGTGGTCTTCCGAGTGGAAGACGTCTTTTCAGTCTCGTCCCCTTGAGTAGATTACGTGGAGTGACTTTGTCAGCGCTTTCGAGCGTGCTTACTGCCCAGAGTATATTGCTACGCAGAGGATGTGTGAGTTTTTGGAGCTGGTCTAGGGTGACATGTCTGTGTTGTAGTACAGGGCCCGATTTGTTAAGCAGGGTCATTATGTACCTCATGTCATGGAGCATGAGAGGGTGAAGACAGCGTAGTTCATGCAGGGCTTGAGGCAGGAGGTGAGGCACCATTTGATCGCAAACGCTGCCACTAATGTGGAGACGGCTTCTCGTGTAGCGGCATCCTTGGAGCTGGATATGCAGAGGACTCGGGGACCGATTAGCCAAGGGAAGTCCTTGTTAGGCGACAGCCAACAGATGACTACTCAGTAGTAGAGCACGTTCCAGCTTTCTTCTGGTAGTTCGGGAGATTCGACTCCGGCGGCATCAGCGGCAGGATCTGCATCTTTCAGTGCCAAAATGAAGAAATTCTTCGGGAAGAGTTTTCGGAAGAAGAAGAAGGAGGGCCATGAGCAGTAGGATTCTTCGGGCAGTGTTCAGCAGCCGGCACCGTTGCAGCGACAGGGTTCGATCGATGGATCGCGTACGGGGTGTCCCCGGTGTGGCGAGTCGCATCCAGATAGGCAGTGTACAGTGCCGATGATCTATTTCAGGTGTGATCAACCTGGACACATGGCGCGTGACTGTTCGCAGCAACCGCGTCAGCTACCCCAGTTTTCTCAACAGTAGCAACAGTACCCACAGCAGTAGTTTCAGCAGCAGGATCAGTTTCCGCAACTACCGCGGTCAGCAAGTGTGGGTAGGCAGAGAGCTCGAGGCCAGATTACTCACATGACTAGGGCAGAGTTGTCGCAGCTTGTGGAAGGTACTGTTATGATTTTGGGTTACACATGGCGAGCTTTATTTGATTCTGGCACATCCCGTTCATTTATTTCAAAGGATTTTACGCTGAGTGTTGAGGACCCGGTATCCCAGATGTCATGTAATCTGATGGTGGAGTTGTCGTCCGGTGACTTCATGATCACTCCGTATTGTTTCGAGAAGGTTTTGGTTTGCATCGAGGGGCGGAGTTTGTCAGGCAGGTTGTATGCATTGTAGCTTCGGGATTATGATGTGATTTTGGGCATGGATTGGCTCGAGGCTCATGGAGCGATGGTGGATTGTGGAAAGAAGAGGGTTTACTTTCAGCATCATAGCAGGCGGACCTTCTACTTCCAAGGTATCCGTTCCACCTCTCCTTGTTTCCTCATTTCTACGATTCGAGCCCGTCCTTTGCTTGATTCCGATTGTCAGGGTTTTCTCGCTTCTGTTGTCTTGGTAGACCAGTCGTGTCCGGATGTCGAGGACATTCCAGTGGTCTGCGAGTTTCCCGACGTCTTTCCCGAGGATTTACCTGGATTGCCTCCCCAATGGGAGATCAATTTCATCATTGAGGTTGTGCCTAGTACGGGACCCTTGGCGAAGGCTCCCTACCGCATGGCTCCCACTGAGTTGAGAGAGCTGAGGGCGCAGTTGCAGGAGTTGCTGGCCAAGGGGTACATTCATCCTAACTTTTTCCCTTGGGATGCACCCGTGTTATTCGTGAAGAAGAAGGATGGTTGTCTGAGGTTGTGCATTGACTACCGGTAGCTGAATGAAGTGACCATCAAGAACAAGTATCCGTTGCCGCGGATTGATGACTTGTTCGACCAGCTTCAGTCTGCTCGAGTGTTCTCGCAGATTGATTTACGGTCCGGTTACTATCAGCTGAGGATTCGCGAGTCCGATGTGGAGAAGACTACGTTTAGTACGAGGTACGTGCATTATGAGTTATTGGTAATGCCGTTCAGGCTTACCAATGCCCCCGTAGCCTTCATGGACTTGATGCAGAGGGTGTTCCATCCGTACTTAGACCAGTTTATGGTCGTATTTGTGGACGACATCCTTGTTTATTCGCGGTCTACCGATGAGCACGCGTACCATTTGGGTGTGGTGCTGCAGACGTTGCGAGATCTGGCTTCGTGAGGTGCACTTTTTAGGGCACGTGATCTCTGGTGATGGTATTTCCGTGGACCCCGCCAAGGTCGAGGCAGTAATGCAGTGGCCGAGGCCGAGGTCTGTGATGGAGATCCGGAGTTTCTTGGGGCTTGCAGGGTATTATCGGAGGTTCATTCAGGACTTTTCTCGCATTACGGCCCCGATGACCAGACTTACGCGGAAGGATGTGCCTTTTGTCTGGACTGATGAGTGTGAGTAGAGTTTCAGGGAACTGAAGAGATTGCTCACCTCGGCTCTGGTGTTGGTTTTACCTTCTAGATCGGGAGGTTTTTTGGTATGTACAGATACTTTCGGAGTCGGATTGGGTGCTGTGTTGTTGCAGCATGGTAGAGTGGTAGCGTATGCTTCCCGACAGCTGAAGCCACATGAGGAGAACTACCCTGCCCATGACCTAGAGTTGGCGGCTATGATCTTCGATTTGAAGATTTGGAGGTATTATCTGTACGGTGAGAAGTTTGAGGTGTTCACTGACCATTAGAGTTTGAGATATGTGTTCACTCAGAGGGACCTTAACCTGAGGCAAAGGCGCTGGATGGAGTATATGAAGGATTATGACTTCACCCTGTCTTATCAGCCATGTAGGATGAATGTCATCGCCGATACTTTTAGTCAGAAGGTCGCGGTCAGTGCCTTGATGTTGAGGAAGTGGAGGCTCTGGGAACAAGTGCCAGAAGTGTCATTCAGACTCAAGATTCCCTGAGAGCCAGGGTTAGCAGCACTTGCGAGTCTGACTGTCACACCTGCTATCCGTCGTCAGGTGACAGAGGCTCATCATGCATACCCCGAGTTGCCCTGAATTTTGGCGATGGCTGATGTGAAGCTCGATGAGGACGCTGCTGTGAGGTTAAGTGGTAGGCTGTACGTCCCCGCTGAGGAGCAGGTTCGTCATGCGGTGTTGCGCGAGGCTCATGGGAGTAGGTACACTGTACACCCGGGTGCGACGAAGATGTATCGGAACCTGCGGAGGCAGTTCTGGTGGCCTGGCATGAAGAGAGATGTTGCCGAGTTCGTGGCCAGGTGCCTGACCTGCCAGCAGGTGAAGGCGGAGCATCAGCGACCAGGAGGTGTGCTTCAGCCCTTGGATGTTCCCGCGTGGAAATGGGACCACGTGACCACTGATTTTGTTGTGGGGCTGCCGAGGACTCCGAGTGGGCTTGATAGCATTTGGTTGCTGGTGGATCGGCTGACGAAGGTGGCTCAGTTGTTACCGGTCAAAGTCAGCTGGAGCGTAACCAAGCTGGCACGTTTGTATGTGGAGCGAATCATTCCGTTGCATGGGATTCTCATTTCCATTGTGTCAGATCGAGATCCACGTTTCACATCTGGTTTATGGAGGAGTTTCCAGAGGGCTCTAGGCACCGAGTTAGCTTTAAGCTCAGCGTATCATCCTCAGTCAGACGGTCAGTTAGAGAGGACCATCCAGACTTTGGAGGATATGTTGAGGGCATGTTGCCTGGAGTGGCAGGGGAGTTGGTTTCACCACCTGCCGTTGGTGGAGTTTGCCTACAACAACAGCTATCATTCGAGCATCGGCATGGCTCCTTATGAGGCGTTGTATGGGCGTCCGTGTCAGACTCCACTTGATTGGTTCGAGGTTGGTGAGCGTGTTTTGACGGGACCGGAGTTGGTACAGCAGTGTGTGAATGTCGTGCAGTTGGTTCATCAGAACATGCTGGCGGCCCAGAGTCGGCAGAAGAGCTATGCTGACCGGATGAGGTAGCCTCTCACTTTCGTCATTGGCGATCGTGTGTTCTTGAGAGTTTCTCCGATGAAGGGGGTGATGCGCTTTGGATGGCGTGGGAAGCTGAGTCCCCGCTATGTCGATCCTTTCCTTATTGTGGAGCGCATTAGTGAGGTAGCCTATCGGCTGCAGTTACCTCCTGAGTTGGCGACGGTGCATGACGTGTTCCACGTCTCGATGTTGCGGAAGTATATGCCCGATGACATTCATGTGCTTGAGGATTCTGTTTGGCCTGAGGTGACTCCAGATCTTTCTCTCCCAGAGTTTCCCGTCCGCATTGGTTAAGGTGGTGTTGCAGCGGCACTGTGGTAGTGAGGCTTCTTGGGAGCGTGAGGACGAGATGCGTCAGCAGTTCCCTTACCTGTTTGAGTGAGTTTCCTCTTCTTCCCCCTGAGCTTTGTTCTTAAATTTCGATGATGAAATTTGTTTAAGGGGAAAGGGCTGTAATATCTTGGACCTTTTGGATCCTTTTTTTAGGTCCCGAATCTATTTTCTCAGAGTGTCCGGCTCCGTTGGGTCTGAAATTTCATTTCGGACATCTTTCGTGTTCGGGTCGGCGCGATCCGGAGTTGTTTCGGAGGCCCGAAGTGTGTTCCGTGGCTTTTTCTGCGTGTTTTCTGATTTCCGTGTGCGAGTTTCAGCAAATCCTTCGGAACCTCGTTGCGGGTGAACCGGGTCATTCACCTAGACGAGAGTGGTACCGTTGTGATCGGTGCGTTCCGAGGATCACGAAAATGTGATTTTCTATTTTTTGATATTTTCCAGAATTTCTGGTATTTCTATAAATACCCACCATCTTTTCTCTATCCCCCACCTTTTCTTCTTCTTCTTCCTCCCCCACGGTGAGCGCCTCTTCCTCTCTCTCTTCGGCCAATGGCGACCGCAGCGATCTCCCCTCCTGCTGCAGACGACGGTGGGCGACAGCGCGACGATGTAGGCAGCGGCGAGACGATCCCAGGGGCGTGCGGCATTCGTGGGAGGCGTGAACGAATGAGGGTTCTAAAAGCGTCTTCCTTGATTTTGGCAATGATTCGGCGGAGCTTTCGCTCCATTGAAGTAGGGGGATGAATCCCTATGCTCATCCTATCATCCCCCGCGATTTGTAGGCCGAATGGGAGCCGAGAGGGGTGTTTTTGAGCGAGTTGGGGCAAAATCATGTTTTGGGGATAGTTCACCCGATTTATGGATTTGAGCCGCGATTCGGCATTTTGATGGCCCAGAATCATGTTAGGGGTCCCCAGGGGGCTTCCCCCTTGATTTCCCCCTCTCCCATGGAGATATGGGGGCGTGGTTGCCATTTTTGGTGCTTGTTCGCCGTTTCACCGTCGAAGCGCTGTGACAGTCATTCCAGTGACCGCCACAGGGTGTAATGCGCCCAGGGAGGTGCGTTACACTTTGTTGGCTTTTGGGCGTGGCGTTCGTGGGCCTGACGGTCCCACAATAGATCGCCACAGTGCTGTGACGCCTTGGTGTAGGACCGTTACAGTGATTCCGACCGTTGGTTTATGACCGTTGGGGGTCATAGACACCTGACGCACCTAGAGTGGAGCGTCAGGGTAGTGTGATGCCCCTGGGTAGGAGCGTTAGAGTTAACGCATCCACCCCCCTCCCTAACGCACTTGGGTAGGTGCGTTAGGGAGCGTGATGCACCGAGCGGCATGCGTCATGGCCTGTGTTATCCCGTGGCCTAACGCACCAGCGTGATCCGTTAGGTTTCGTAACGCCCCTAGAGAAGCGTGTTACGTTCAATTTTCACTCGTGCCCTGACGCACCTATTTAGGTCCGTCAGGTGCTGTGACGCACCAGCGTAGGTGCGTTACAGTTCGTTTCACACCGAGTGTCTGACGCACCTGAGTTGGTCCGTCAGGTTACCGTGGCGCACCAGGGTTGGTCCGCCACAGCCTATGACGCACCAGAGTTGGTCCATCATGCTCTGGACTGCCCCGAGTGGGTTGCAGCCATGTTTCATCATTGATCGGAGTCACCGTGCGACGGTGTGGGTACGAGGAACGGTCCCTGTACTGGTCCCGCAGTGACGTTATTTTCCATGGCTTGAGAGTCTACTCCCTCAGCGATCCTCCACTAGTCGTAGCCTGCTTACACGTTTAGTGGTCCCACCTGGGAGTAGGTGAAGAGGCTTACCCTGAGGATGGTTTTTAGACTGGTTTCCGTCGGGCCCCTCGTCTATAGCCAGAGTCTGGCTCAAGGGGAAAACCAGTTAGAGGCCAGACCTAGGACGCATGGTCTGTGTGTGCACACGTGGTTGGGGGCGGTTGGACCACATCGACGGGCGTGACCCCAGCTAGTCACTTGCTTTGTGGTTACTTGTACGGTGTCCGTGCCTCTAGTAGGCACTACCACGTCAGGCAGGGCACCTGCGGTGCGGTGTAAGATGTCAGGGGACGGTACCGACTATGCTTCTAGTGGGAGGTACTCCTGTTCTGGACAGAGGGTGATAGACCGTTAGCTTCTGTGACTTCGACCTTCGTGTTTTGGTCATGTTGACCGTTGAGTTTCGGTTGTTTTTCCGTGGCGCGTGCATTGGTTTTGTGCCGTGAGACCGGTATCTATAGTTGCAGGGCTTTCTCTTTTGAGGTACTCGCTTACTGCTAGTGTAGCGGTTCTCCGTTTGTGAGGTAGGGTTCGAGTGATCCCTACTGAGTCTTGTTCTGAGACTCATTCCCTGCGTGTTTTCACCGTGTTTCAGGTGAGGTGTGGCTTAAGAGGGGTGCGTCTGAGGCTCAGCGTGGTTCAGGTGCCCAGCGTTAGTGTCAGAGGTCAGAGCCGGGGTATGCCCCGTGTAGCTGTCATTTTCTTTCTTGTCTCTGCACTAGTCATGGACTACTGTTGTTATTTTGTTATGTCTTGTGGACCATGTATCATTTAAAATGTTAATTTATTTCCTGCTTAATCATATAAATTGTTTAATTTCTGTAATTATTTGTGATACTTGTGTAGTCTCCACACCATCCTTCTAACCCTCCTTCTAACCCTTCCGAGTCTTCGGGCTCGTGGGTGGCGGTGCGAGTCTCGGGTTATCGGGCCTTCCCGGTAATTGGATTCTCGGGTCGTTACAGTTGATGTGGTTGAACGACCATTCGCGTCTATGGAGATCGCGGTCTCCCGGTCCACCGCGATCACCTTAACGCGACAGGACCCCCAACCACGTTTAGCCAGGATAGCTACTGAGAGTTATTCGATTGAGATTGACCAGCAAAGTGGCCTAGTCAGCCTGGTTTGTGTCTAGGATTTGGGGTTTTGCCTTGGAACATCTCAAGGCTATAGAAGTTGGGTTATTTCTACCCCAAGAGGGAAGTGGTTGCCCGAAGTGAGATTACAAGATGTGGACCCTATGATTGTTTATAAGAGGCCAATCCGTATAGTTGAGTTCGTGCATGAATCCCATGTGTGAGCATGAGTCGTTAGGGATTGGGAATGTGTGAGTTCGTGTTTCAGCTTAAGGCCGTGGTCTTTGTTGAGATCGTGTCAGGGCTTGAGGATGTATTCCCTTGAATGGTGAATGCACGCATAATGCCTTGTGTATTCAAATAATGCTATGTGATTCCATAGTGAGTTACCCATAAAGGGTTATTACCGTATGGCATCGTGTGACCGTGTGAAAGTCATTTCTGTGTGACCATGTAATGGTCACTCCTATGCATGATTGTGGGCCAGTGTGGCTATGTAACCCGGTCTGGGATTGAGATAGTTGAGTAGTCTAGATTTTCCAGAGGTACATGTGTTCTGTAGTTCTGATCGATCATATGGTGATAATTTTTCTATGTGATTGGTCATGTGGACCTTGGTAGAACAGTCTCGTGACGAATGCGACATGTTTTGCCTTTGAGTCGAGCTCTTATGTTTTTGGCGACTTTTGAGTTCACTCCTGTTTCAGATTGTCTTTTGATCGCTACTTGGTATACAACTTGTGGGCTTATGTTGCCTAGCCGCCCGTGACCATGCCCGTGTGATGGGTACATGTATGTTTCTGAAAGGAGCAGGCGATAGCAGCTTGTGTACCATGGATGGACCGGGTGAGGACAGCCTTGTCTGCGCAGTGTTCACAGAGTAGAGGCTGTTGGAGGAGATTATTGCATCTCCTAGGCTTTGGTTTTGCTGATAACAAAACAATTATGCTTTGTTTGGTGTTTGGTTTTAATGATAACAAAACATTTGTGCTTGGGCTGAATGCCTCATTGAGCATGCCTGTGTATGTTTCATTGAGCAACATGTATACATCTTGGTTGATGAGTTAACAGGTTACTTCAAGGTTCACACTTGAAAGTCATATGAATCCTTAGTGTTTAATGAACTCATGCTATATATATTGATTTACAGGATCAAAACTATGGGTCATGTTTTGGAACTCAAAGGAGTGCATCAATGAAGTTCTTCTTCAAAAAGGGAGTTACCTTTCTCAGTGCATTATGTCGACTCCCACTGTGTTTCATGCATTTTCACTATGTTAAGTTGCAAGGCTTTATGAGCTAACAAAGTGTTACTGAACTCCTCATGCAAATCTTGATATATATGAGTGAATGATGTTTTCATGATCTATGATATTTGCTTACTCAATGCTTATATCACTCTTGGAATATTTGGCTTCATTAATCTCATTCAACTTGCGTATGTTCATGTATATTCTAATTGTGCATTGTGGCCTTGAATGCAAATGGAAAAGCCTTTGTGAATCTTGGTAGGATATGGTTGATATGTGTTCTCACATTCATATGGCCGAATGTGACTTTTCAATGTTCACATCAATCATGGAAGTGTTGGTTACATGATGATCATTCATGTATTTAAAATTCATTGTCATATGAACTTGATCCCTTGATGTGGTTGTTTAACTTGAGAATGAGGTTTTATCCTCCTTGTTATTGAGATTCCATGAGTATGTTTTATGGAGAATATTTTGCTTGGGGTGATTGAGTTTTCATCTCTTGATCCTCAACTTAGAATATTTGTGGTTCAAGAGTTCACATGCATCTAATTCATGGGCTTTCATGTATGAATTTCATACATTTATCATATGGATTATTGAGCTAAAGTTCTAATCTTTTTTATATGGTTTTACAGGTCAAAACACTCAGTATATATTCCCCAAGATCAAAGGAGTTTGATGCCACAGAGTTAAGAAGGGTTGCAATGGCGTTTGGGGCTGAAAAGTGTTAATCTGGAATTTACTGTAGCTGGCGGTCGATCTACCCTGTAGCTCCGGTCGACCGAAATTCCCAAAAATGGGAGATTTCTGACTGTGAATTTCTGAACGACTGCCCCACCCATGTAGGTCGACCGGCAGCGACGAAAACTCAAAAACGTGGTTCCGAAACCCATCCAAACCAAGTCAACTTGTGCCTAACCCTTACCCCTTTGCCCTTGGGTTGGTGGGGGACCTATTGGGGGTCCTTTTGGAGGATTCTAGGAAGGCTATACTAGTCTTTTGGTGTCTCTTATATGTATACATATGAGAGCTATGAATTTCCTAAGTCTTTACCCCTAATGTGTTCATTTATTCTATCTTGCAGGTGAAGGAAAGGAGAAAAGAAGGAGAGGCTACTGTGGAGGAGAATTGATCTACATCCATGAGGATTTGGAGCTCATGGAAGAAGAAGAAAAGGAGCGGATCAAAGAGAGGAATGTGTTGATGTTCAAATCGATGGCATCCGGCTTACCTCCGACCCGAGCATCAAAGAACATCATCTTCCGGCCATTGAAATCAAATGGGGATCATTTCTATATCTTTTATTTATTCTTTATGATGTGCTCCATGTTCTATAGTTTGGGTTTAGCATGATTTGAACATTCGTGTTTATCTTCCATACATTAGAGATATTTGCGTGTGTAACGGTCTGTGTATACGGTCATGTTTGATCGCCTGTGTGCGGTCCTGTGTGTCATTGTGCTGTGGTTGTTGCAGCGTGTGTGTGTGTGTTTGTGATCCGGTCGTCGTATCATGTGGGAGACTTCATCTCCGTGTGTGTCTGTGTTGGGGCATGTCCCCGTGTGTGTGCAGGCGTCGTCTTGTGTGTGAGTGTTGTTGGAGCGTCGTCTCCATGTTGGGGATTTATCCCCGTGTGTGTTGGGGAGTTTTCCCTATGCTGATTTATCTAGCGAGTGGATCCTTACCGGTTTGATAAGGGGTGGACGTAGGGAGTCCGTCGTGGTCCCGAACCACCTTAAAAATCCCATTGTCTTGTGGTTTGCTTCATGGGATTGTATGGTTTGATTGTTATGTTCTTTTGTATGATTGTGTGAGATCGGAGAGGTTGAGAGAATTTAGTTCCTTGTTTATTTAATTCTTTAATCTCGATGAAACTTGTTAATTCCACTTAGTTAGTTTTTAATTTGTCATTTTTAGTGGGGGATAATTCAACCCCCCCTTCTTGTCCGCTCGCCTACCCGGGACTAACAATTGGTATTATAGCAAGGCTCTGTTTTTATTCAAGATCTAACGATATTCAGAGTGATCTTTGTAGGCGTGTTTGATAAGCATCATGTCTGATAGAGTTATGTCTTCTCCTCCTCCATGTTTTAATGGTACACATTTCAATGATGGTACACATTTCAATGAATGGCTTAGGAACATAAGTCGTTATGTTAAATCCATTGATCCCAAACTTTGGGATTTAGTTAAGCATGACTCTTATGGAATGTCTAGTGATGATTTTATGTGGACAGTTGAGCATGTGAAGAGAGATATAGATAATGCTAAACTTTTGCATATTTTCAGAAGTTCAATTGATCCTCACATATTTCCACTTGTCTCAACATGTAGGACGGCCAAGGAGATATTGAAATGCCTGATCAAAGACTGTGAAGCGACAAAGGATAGTGAGTGCTTGATGGCCGACAAGCACGATAAATCAAGTGAGGAAAGCCCAAAGGTAAATTCTGATTCTGATAATGAAGATGAATTTAATTATGAAGAATTGATGAATGCCTATGAAGAGCTAGTTGAAAAGTATAAGAAGGTGAAATTTGAAAACGGAAAATTGAAAAGGAAATCTGAAAACACCCTTCTTGAAAATGGCTCTTGTGATAAATGTTCCGAGCTTGTTAAGTTGAGTGAACTTCTAAAGTATGATGTAAATTGTCACAAAGAAACCATTGCATGTTTGAGAAATGAAAAAGAAGAACTCCACAACGAAAATAGTTTCATGTTGATTCAAAACTCCTTGCTTGAAGGTAGTTTAAAACATTTTGAAAAATCCATTCATGAAAATTCTTCATGTCATAAATGCCTTGAACTTGAATCTGAAAATGAATCTTTATTGATTGATATCAAAAGGCATGAAGAAAATATTTCATGTATGAAAGAAGAAATTGAAAAACTGAAGCATTTGAATACAACTATGTCTGAGAAACTATTTATTTTTGAAAAAAGAAAATCTGTGAATGTTGATGAATGTGAAAAGATGCATGTGTTAGAGCAAGAAATTGAAAGTCATAAAATCATCAATGCCATATTGAATGAACAAATTCATTCTTGTTAAAATGAGATGGTTTCTATGAATTGCATGTTGCATCTCTTGAGAGAGAAATTGTTGACTTGAATGTATCATTGTCTAAGTTTATGAATGGGAAAGAAAATCTAAACATGATTTTGGGGACCAAGGTAAATTTTCAAAGAGAAGGTCTAGGGTATGAACCCACCAAAAAGAAAGCCTTTGGGTTAAAGACTCAAACATCTTTTATGCATGCTTCATATTCCTCAAATATGTCAAATGCTTCTTGCGTTGAGAAACCAAATCACAAAGCTCAAGCTTGACCTAGGAAAAATAGGATTCATGATCACAAAAGTCACAAAAACCATGCTCCAAAATCAACAAATGTCAATTGTCATTATTGTGGTAAGTATGGTCATTTGATGAATGGTGGTTTCATTATGAAATCGGATGATTTGAAAGCATGCAAAAATGAACTTGTTTCCAAAAGAAAAAGGGTTGTTTGTTTCAAATGTGAAAAGTTAGGACACCGTGTGTCACAGTGTTGGCAAGCAAATGATAGAACGAATTTTAATATCAAAAACAATTATACCTTCGCCATCCCACAGAAATTCCACGCTCATCCTATTGTGAAGAAGAGAAATTTCCATGCTTATAATGATAACATTCATGCTAAATCACAGAAATTTGATTATCATGTTTATAAGAATTCTATGAAGTCTTCAAAATGTTGTCATTATTGTGGAAAGTTTGGGCATACTATGTATGATTGTGATTTGATGAATTTTGATGATATGCTTGCCCAAAGAATGTGGAAGGCACCCATTAGAGGTGCAACTAACCATCCGGGACCCAAGAAGGTTTGGGTACCCAAAACTATTAAATGAGAATTTTTGTTGCAGGGTTCCCTTGAGGCCAAGTGGAAGTCTTAGAAGATGATGGATGCTCAAGACACAAGTATAAAAAATAAATTTGATGTGGAATGCACTTCTTAAAGTGCTAGTAAACTCTAAGGATCTAAGGAAGCTTGGATACTCAAGTCTGCAATATGAGAACTTTGATTACAGGAGTGACTTGAGAGTCATAAAGAAATTGAGAAAAATAATGGATTCTCAAGGCCAAGGTAAGAACAAAAATCTGAAATACTAACCTTTGTGAGGTTAGTGATTTTGGTGCTTGAAGGCCTACGGTATTGTCTTCTGAACTAAGGTAATTTAACCTCTTGCTATGGAAATGAAATTTAATACATTAGTCTATGAGACTTTGTGATGTTATTCTGATGACAGGTATTGTTTCTACATTCCTGAAATGATTGCTCCTCCATTCTGCTGTGATTAACTTGCTTACTGGTTGAATGAAATTGAAAATCTTGAAGATTCTGTTGACTATTGAACATCCTTCAATCTGATTGCTTGAGCACATTTGAGCTTAATTGAGTATCTGATATATCAAATACTGAGTAGTGAAAAGGTAGATTATGTTCACCTAGAAACTCTCACTATGCGAGAGTTGATCTTTGGACCAAAGTTCTCCGCCTTGTACCAGAACTAGAAGAAATCGAATGTTTGGCCTTGAAAGAATTTTCTGATGTTATTCTATGATCCTTTGTTAGCTAGCCCCATGTCATAAGAGAACACATTGCACTTTCACTAAATTTTTCTGAAATTCATGTCTTGCTAGCTAAACAACTTGAAATATATGTTGTTTCATTCTCTATTGACTGAGTGATCTCCAATTGTAACATGCAACATGCTTATGATGAATTGTTTCAAAATTTCTAAAATTGATCCTTGATGAAGTGAAGAGTTCTGCAATGGAAAGGTCAACTCCTGAATGGCTTGTGAATGATTTCAAAATCTTTGAAAATCTATTCTTGAACAATTTCTAACAATAAATGGTTTCCACTACATGCCTCAAATGATTTCTATACCCTTGTATATAAACCACTTGTGATGAAAAATTTCTCATGCTCATCTTTCAAATCTGATTGCTCTCTTGTCAATTGTGTCATTTTGCATCTTGCATTCCATTCTCATATAGTTATAGGTTGCATGCATTAGAATTCAATCCATTAGGTGCATTTAGATCATCTAAATGAAAAACTAAAAACTTGTAATTTGCATCCATGCTACATCTTGCACCTTTCATTGCATTTAGGACATTCAAATAAAAATCTAAAATTTTACATTCATAATGCATTCTGCATTTTACATTGCACATTGCATAATTTTTAATTGTGTGCTTGCATGTTATATATGTTATTCACCCCCTTCCTTGGAATTTCTAAGACCTCATATTTCTTACTAAATAATGTTACAAATTGAGTCATCACTAGAGTGCTACATGTCATACACTCAGGGAGAGTAATCTTCTGATTAGTGCATCTAGATAGGGGGAGCTGCACTGTTATGTGTTCATGAAATTTTTGGTATACATGCTGAATCAAATTCGCACACTTCTTGCACAAAATGTGAAAATGAGTGTTAGAGATAAGGATGTAGGAATTTATTTTCAACACCTTAGAAATATTAAACTTGCTGCATGAATGTCAAGAGACAGTTGAGGAAAAAATTATCTGCCTATTTTTGTAGAAAGAATCTGAAAAGAATGGCAGAGCAATGCTTAGTTTCACTGAGTAAATTGGGCGCATGTCACTTGAGACGTGATGTGGTTCCCTTCAGAAAGGTGTTGTACTAGTATCTATACTCAAAATGAGGTGAAATGGTTCAATATTCTGAGTAACCGGGGATTCTGGCATGAGCTCCATGTGTCTGCTCACGTAAAAAGGAATTATTTGAACCTGATCACTCTTGAAAAATTCTAACTATCATGTGATATTGGTTGAGTTGAAAATATTAGTGAAAACTCATTGTGGCAGAGCGTAGCCTCCAATACACTGTTTTCTTAAAATGAAATGTAGTTTGTATAATCTCTCATTGTGTTGATATGAAAATCTGAATATCTATATGGCTACAGTCTATTTTCATGTTATTCACCTGCACATATGAAAATTTGATTTAATATGTATTCAAAAAATTGATTGACTGCATTGACTATTGCATAACTCCTCTGTGTGATTGCACAATCCCCTAGGTGTTACACATAAGCATCCTAGTTGTGTTGACTCTCAAGTAATTTTCTTATACCCATTCCCCTCTTAAATGAGTAAGGGGGAGCTGTATTGCATGTATATACATATACATATCTGCTTGGTTGTATGGTGCATTTCATATCTCATCATTTGTATGCATTTAGCCTCATGCATTCCTAAAAAAAATTCAAAAATCTGAAAATCATGAAAATCAAAATTTTGTGACCCTCACATAGAAATAATCAACATTTTTTTTTGAGTTCAACAATTGGCCTAGTTGGTTTTCATTGTATTATATGCTTGCATTTAGTTGCATTACATGCATTCATAGTGTCATCATATCTGTTTAGTTGCATTGCATGCATTCATAGTGTCATCATATGCTTGCATTGAGTTTTTATGCATTTCCAGAATATGTAAAAATCAGAAAATTTAAAAATTAAAGAAAATCATTTGATATGCCATCTTGTTGTTGCTTTGCTCTTCCATCTTATGAAAATCTACAATGGGTTCTTGACCTTGAATGCTATCATGCTGAACCCTTCATGTTGCATAAATCTTCAACCAATGGTTCATATCTTTGAGGCCACCCATTTCCACCAATTGGTATCATGTCACATAACCCCTGTCCTTGCAACAATTGGTATTCACATTGGTATCATCTCTTCCAGCCTAACTTGTCCATACCATGTCAAATAACCCCCTATCTTTTTGTAGATGACAAAAAGGGGGAGAAAAATGTCTTGTGTGCTCAATGCATGTTGGCTTCAATGCATGTTGGTTGTGTGCTCAAGGGGGAGAAGAATGTTGATTGTGTATTCTCGCACACATTATTTTGTCATCATCAAAAAGAGGGAGATTATTACAGGAGATTGTTGCATCTTCTAGTGTTTGGTTTTGATGATAACAAAACAACTGTGTTTTGTTTGGTGTTTGGTTTTAATGATAACAAAACATTTGTGCTTGGGCTGAATGCCTCATTGAGCATGCCTGTGTATGTTTCATTGAGCAACATGTATACATCTTGGTTGATGAGTTAATAGGTTACTTCAAGGTTCACACTTGAAAGTCATATGAATCCTTAGTGTTTAATGAACTCATGCTATATATATATTGGTTTACAGGATCAAAACTATGGGTCATATTTTGGAACTCAAAGGAGTGCATCAATGAAGTTCTTCTTCAAAAAGGGAGTTATTGACACCCGTTTTATACCGATAAGTTGAGTCGTTTCTCTTACTCCCATTGGTTGATGCCTTGAGTTGTCCATCATTCATTGGGCCATTTTTGTGGCACGTCTTGGGCTCATTTGATGGGTTGCCTCCCTCTTTGGTGAAGTCCGTGTTGATTCAGGGCTTAATGGGCCTCGGCTTTGGTCAATTGAACGATTCAGGGCATGAACGGTCCAACCTCAGCCGTTCAGGACTAGGGCGGTTGAGCCCAAACCGTTCATACATTTTGGCTAATTTCTAAGGGTTCTTCTGGATATTCACTGATAGGCTTTTGTGCGGCCTTATGAGGGCCGTTCAAACCAATGGACGGGCTCATTCTAACCGCCTATATCTCAGAGTCCTACGCGTACCAATTTTCTCAGGGAATTATCCAATTATTTGAATTATCACCGACAAGGCTAAAACGGCTTGTTTTGGACAGTCCTACCATGGAACGGCCTCCAACGAACCGTCCATCTGTCAGGGTCCAACGGCGGTCGTTCCGATCAGTTTGAGAGATAATTGGGCTGATTATCTGGTTAATTTAATTTCCACCGGCAGGTTGGACGGCCTGAAAGGAACCGTTCAAGACTTGAGCGGTCTATCGTTAGACCGTTCATCCCTTCGATGGAGGGTTTTAACAGATTTCCACCCTTTTTATGCATAGTTTTATCCCTGATTTTTTTTAACGATTTCTCCGTGGATAACCAACCACTTTTGATGCCGTTTCGTCTGGATGGAAGATAATGATATTATCTACGAATTATCTTTTGTAAATTCGACCTGAAAATACCTATAAACCCTAGTTTCGGGGCTGGCTTTATAGGCTCTATAAATAGACCCTAGTAGCCAGACGTCGAAAGGGGGGGGGGAATTTTTGGTCGACGGCGAAGCCCTGCCGCATTTTTGAGCGACCTAAGACCAAGGAGGGAGGCTTTCCATGTCCATAAGAGCCTCCGGTTCAGGGAGTAGTCCAGTTTTAAGTTCTTTCGTTTCATAGCTTTCATCGCTTCCTCTTCACTGCATGCATCGTTTTCTCCCTACGTTCCCCTTTCTTCTCATTATCATGCACACACCCACCCACGTTTTTGTCACCCTAGGGGTTTAAAACCCCCCAGGTATTCCCCTTTCCATTTATTTATGCTTGATTCTTCTTACATGAACACGTACTACGTCATTTAGTTCTAATCTAGGTATTTCTTCTTTGTCTTCACACTGTTTTGTAGGTCAGCACTTCATCAGCACGAGACCCATCCCCTCTAGCCGGCTGGAGAGGGTGGAGGTGAACCCTTTTGCAACTCTTGGCATGGTGGGCTTGCGCGGTTCCTTTAGGGCCGTTCAAGGAGACGAGCGGCATCCTCTGCACCGTCCTTCTTCCTTCTGTGGTTCACTTAAAGCCGTCCATCCTCCAAGAGTTCTTTTTCCCGCGCGTTCGGTAGCACTCTTAGGCGGTCTATCGTAGGACCGTGTATCGTTAAGGCGGTTCTTCACCGACCGCGCATCCTCCCAGTGCTGCATCCAGGCGAGTGTCTCCCCTTCCTTTCCAACGTACGGTACGCTAGTCACGTGCTGCGCTTTGGTGGCGATCACGGTCATTCCCTATTTTCTTCCCCCTCTCACTGTGCTTCATTGGTCCATTCGTGATATTTTTGCTTTATTCGCAACACATTGTCCATTGAGTAGAGAGAGGAGAGGAAAAATATATATCTACACCCCTTTTGTGGCGATCACGGTGGGACCCCTAATGCCCATCGTGCTTTTGAGTTGCTGACCCCCTTTCGTTGTGCAAGTTCTCTTCTTGGAGTGATTTGCAGGTTGGATGCATTTTCTGCCTTTTGGGACGTGAGCGGTTCTCCCAGAGCCGTCCATTTTCATGAGCGGTTGATACGCCACCGTCCATCCCCTGCGACTAGAACCAGTCCCACTCCTATTCCCAGTTTCAGACGGTGCATGATATACCGTCCATCATTCTGAGCGGCTGCCATCTAGCCGTCCATCTCTTTGGCACAGGTACGCTTTACTGTGTTTTGATTGTAGGCATGCGGCTTCTGGAGATTATGCGGTTTGGTACAGACCGTTCTTATGGTATTGTCCTGTCACTGCTACCTCGTATTTTCAGCACTCTGTGGCTCTTCTGCAGGCTTCTGTTGTTTGCTCCCTGGATTATACGGTCCCATACAGACCGTTTTACTGTTTGAGCGATCGCAGAAGGACCGTTCATATGGTGCCACAGTGCACTCACGGTCTTTTTTTGATTGTCATATTCCATGCGATTTGCTGCTCTTGGTTCTACTTGTTGATCTCCCCCCTGCTCTCTTACCATTGTTGCCTCATCATTTTTTTTTATTTTTTTTTATTGCTCATGTGTATGCTTGATCATTGATTGATAGTTGCTAGGCTAGATTGTGCATGCACTCTAGTGCGCATAGGAGCATCCATCTCTTCTCATAGTAGTTGCATTCCTACCGAGGTAGGGTCTCCTCTCGTCTCCATATTCCTTGGAGCCGACCAGGGACCTTGTCGAGGACCTCCGTAAGCCCCCGTGAGCCGTGGATTCCCACACGGACGCCGGGCAGGTTGTACCGTACCCACCCCCTAGTCTAGGGTCTGCATTCATGTGAGAGAGAATCCTTTAGAGTTGCCAGTTCTCCATTCTCACCCTATTTAGGTATCTTGTGGCTGAGTGAACGCATATTTTTAATCAATCCACTAAGGTCCTAAAAGAGAACTTAT
Source organism: Amorphophallus konjac (assembly GCA_022559845.1). NCBI lineage: Eukaryota > Viridiplantae > Streptophyta > Magnoliopsida > Alismatales > Araceae > Amorphophallus > Amorphophallus konjac. The sequence goes on from CM040121.1 coordinate 162,004,815, forward strand.
AAGAAATCTTCGCGCGTCATTTAGAATTTGTTTGGGAATTGGCTAATTCTTTTCTCACCTCCCTTCTCCCTTGCATGTCGCATAGCGTCATCATTCGCATCTTTTGGTCGGATTAGGCTCATTAGGTCTAGTTCATCTTTTGTGTCTCCATTTAGCTGCATTTGTCTTAGGTTCATTCCCCTTCGTGTATTCATCTCAGATTCACTGTGTAAAGTCTCCATTTTCCCATGGGGCATTTCTCCCCCATGCCTTATTCCTACACCTCTCCATCTTCTTACCCACGTGTGGATTCTTCTTCTCATGCGAGCCCATCTCCTTATTCCTCCATCGGACCCTATTCTTTAAACGAGCCTTCTTATCCCACCCGCACTACTGCTAGCCCAATCAGTCCTCACTCCCACTCACACAATCTGTCCAGGCCCATGCATTCCTCCATTCCTGGAATGGGCTTTCCTTCTTCTTAGGCCGGATCCCCTTATCTGGCCCATCATCATCCTCCTGGTCTCAATCCATTATCCCTTGCTCAAGCTGGCCCATATCCTTCTCGGACTCTTCCTACTGAGGAGATGATCGCTCAGGCCCAACGCCAGCTTGATGAATTGGAACGCCGAATCAATCCTCAGACTTCTTCGGATATCCCACTTGCCGTTCAAGGTCTTCAACTCCCACTGCGTTCACAGATTCCCGCATATCATCGCTATGGTGGAATTGGTGACCCCTACGTGCATTAGAAGGAGTTCTTATGTGAGTCGGCCCAGTTTCAACATGATCAACACTTGATGGCCTATTTGTTTGGCCTATCTTTAGAGGGCTCGGCCAAGGATTGCTTCTTCACATTACCGCAAGAGCAGATGATGAATTTTGAAGCCGTCCAAGCAATGTTTATTCAGCAGTACCGAGACCAGGTGGGGCCCAAATATTCTATGGTTGATCTGGCCCAAGAGAAGATGAAGCCCGGCGAAGAATTCCCCGTGTTTGCCGACCGCTGGCGTCGCCTAGCCGCGCAAGTCCCGGGGCATATTCCAGAGGGCGAGCAGATCAAGATGGTTATTTCTAATGCAATGCCCGAGCTCAGGTGCATTTTAGCCCTGAATGATATTACATCCTGGCAACAACTTTACAATAGAGCCCGCTTTGTTAACCAACAACTTCTAGTTTCCTTTGACCATCTGCCTCCTCCTACATACACTTCCCCTCCGCCCTTCACCGCAAGTCAGCCCTCCACTACATATCCCTCCACGGGTCGGCCTTCCGCCCCCACGCACCTCTATACCTCCATGTGTTACACCTTACATCCCTCCATGAGTCAGCCCTCCGCTATTTCATCTCACCACACCCCTCCACCTCCGGTCAAGGAAACACTACACCCAGAACGGGTAGATGCCGTTCATTACCTTCCCACTCCCTCCACGCCTCCACACCATTATAACCCTCCGCATTTGCCTACGCAGTCCCCCTTGCCTATGCAACCCCCGCTACCATCTCCATTACCTTTTCACACCCCTCGGCATCCACCTTGCCCTAAGCGGACTTCTCACTTCCCGTTGTCAGAGTCTTTTACAGACATCTTCAAGGCTTTGATGGCCACCCATGCATTACAGCTCCCTCCGGTTATGCCTTGCCGACCTACGGTCGGGAATTTGCTCCATTTCTGTGAATTCCATCATCAACAAGGGCATTTGATTGAGAATTACCCCGAGTTCCGGGAAATTGTTTACAGTCTGGAAGATAAGAAGATGATTGATTGGGCTATCATGTGCCAAGTTATTTCAGAACTCAGCAGCAAGCAGCAGCAGCAGCAAGCCGTGCCGCCTAGGCAACCGTCTCCACTTCAAGACCAGGGGCACCCTGGTGTTTCTCTAGTTGATAAGGTACCTGCTTCGTTACCCACTTCTTCCTCTATCCCATCTCCTCCACCACCTTCGCCTACTCCAGCCTCCGCTCGGGCAACTTATCCTTCACCCTCCGGTTCCATCACCACTCCTATCCCCAACATCTCTCGACGTGTTGTAAAGATACGCCGAAGAGCGCCACTACCCGCCACTTCCTTCATTATGCCACTACCTCCTTCTTCCCCTTCACCATCTCCATCAACCATATCACCCCCGTTGCCACCACCTTCTCCACCTCCACCTTCGCCGCCTCCATTGGCCACACCTCCATCATCACCTTCTCCATTATCCCCATTATCGTCACCACTATCTTCATCACCTACCCTTGTAATAATCCATGTTCCGTCACCTTCACCGATGCCACTTCTTTCGCCATCATCCTATGAGCCCGAGCAGGCCGACCCTAAACCCATACCTCCACTTTTTCCTTTACCTCCACCCATGCCCATCAGCATCATTATCCCCCCATCACTTGCACCATCACCACCAGCGCCCTTCAAACCTCCTCCTTCTAACCTTCCTCTACCACTTCCCACTTCGCGGAGCAGGTACACGCTACCTTTGGTGCCCCTCGGGTCTAGTCCCCAGGGAGATAAAGAGCTGAATCAGGTTTTGACTGTGCATTACAAGCTTCAAGATTTCATTTGCCACATGCCGGTCCGAGCCCTGGTCCCTGGCTATTCTAGGGACAATGAGCCCACATTTTCTATGAAGACGGTCACTAAGAAGAGTTCTCTAGCATTTGTGCCAGTTCCTTCTAAAGCGAGGCCGGTGGCAGTCTCTTTGCTCGCCGGAGAATTCACTGTTGATGTTGTTATCACCTCTCGCTTGATTGCTGTTCAGTTCACTGGCCGAGAGGGGTTCTCTGCTCGGATTATGCCAACACATACGGCCGCCTGGAGCATGATGGATTCCCTATTCAAGGGGCAATTAGCTGCATCTTCTACACTTTCCAAGGACATTCTGCACTTGCTGTGCAACCTCCCTCAATTTATTAGCATGCCGGCCACGTCAACGCCGCGCATTGATCTCCCTCATCTTTGTCCTGCTCTTCTAGTACGGGAGTTATGCTTCAAGCCTGATTGCCGAGTGGAGTTGCCGAACCTCTATGTTCTAGTGCAAAGAGACAAAACTCTGTGGCTTCATGATATTCATTCAGTTGAGAAGCTGTTTGCCCAAGAATGTCTGCATCTTCATGACCGGGCCAGGTCATCTGCCAGGTGGGCCCGCTATTTGAGAAGACATTACAGATTGAAGAGCTCGGGAAGCCGAGCCCGCGCCAGGCGGAGTTGTTTCAAGAAGATTTCGGCTAAGAAGAGGCGGCGACGTAAGTTCAAAGGCTATCAGTTGTGCATTTGGGGGTCCCCTTCCTCCTTTCCTTCTCCCATCCATTCGTCTTTTCTGTTACTCAGTTCCTATCCTTGGGTGGTGTACCTTCCGCCACCGGACCTTATTTCTACCATCTTCTCCTATCCTCACCATTTTAGGCCTCGGCCTATGTCCTCCTCTTCCCCTGATCCAGGGGCATCTTATAGTGTTCCTCCCCGGATACATCCAGATTTCACCGTTTTTCCTCCTTTTTCCCCGACCGTGTTGGGAATCCCTTACGCTCGTTCCCCGACCTTGTCAGGTGATTTTTCTGATCCTCCCCCAACTTTGTCGGGTGATTTTCATTTCTTCTCCCCAACTTGGTCAGGTGTTTATGCTTATGCTTCCCCACCTCTAGCGAGTGATCGCTACTCTCCTTCTCCGACCACGTCGGATGATTCCTCTCCTCCTATTTTTACTTACTCCTCTCCACCCTTTCAGGGTTCTCACCCTTTTTCTTACTGTTTTCGAGACTTTAGCCCGCCTTGATCTTAGTTAATCCCTGTTTATTCTGTATCGGGTTCCTTGTTATCAGGGCCTCAGTGCCTTAACGAGGGAGTTCTAGCCCTCGTCTCTCTTCCTTTTTATCCCTTCTTCGTCCAGTATGATGTCTGACACTCCTCTGTGTCGTGGAATCCAATCCTTTGCTAGATTTCATCCTTCATCTTGGCAAGCAAAGGAATGCAAAGCTACTCGCGCTCCTCAAACCTTGATGATCGAGATCGCTTCAGGAGGCCGGTTTCCACGCCATGGATTTGCAAAGGTATATTTGATTTTGTGCCGAAACATGTTATCATTGCTATTATTGTGTTATTTCTGCACGCGCTTATAATGTTGATTCCTTAACATGATCGAGTGGCTGAAGGAGTCTTTGTTTAATTAGATCTTAACTTTGTGTCAAATAAAAAAGGATATTTTCTGCAGCATCCTTAGGCTGGTAATAGCTCCGCGCTGGGAGTCTAGTTTCTTTCCCCGATTATTGAGGGTGACCTTTAGGCATGGGTTTTTCACACACTACACGGCAAGCCATAGCTGATCTCTCTGAGGCGCACCGTTGCTGCTTTGGCCATACTTTGGGTATGCACAAAGGTTTTTTCTTTTCTCTGCTCGGCCAAGTGCAGGGGCAAGAGATGGATGGATAAGATGACCAACCTAGACACTCCCCAATACGAGAGAGGTCTCAAATAGAGGCAGTCTTGACCCTCAAAAGTGAGCTTTCATACTATATCTGGCCAATAAGGGCTACCAAAATGAGAAAATGAATCAATGCAAAATTATGAATCAAAGGCATGGCAAGAGTGGCAGTACAGTTTCCCGTGGGACATCATGAGCCCGGTCACATGCGTACCTAATAAATATGGGTCTAAAAATCAAAGACACAAAGTCACAGCGCAACAGGCTATCTCTTTGAGGGGTAGTGCCTTGGAAGGAATTCGAGCCTTGATCCCATCCTGCACGAAGCTTGTCTCCAATTTATCTTCTGCTTCTCCCTCTTAGGCTGGGTTGTATCTCGGGTATGGCCTTAGTAGGGGCATCATTCTTTAGAAGCAGTTGGTTGTGGTAAGCCACCCTCACATGCACGCCCTGCTTAAGGGAATCCTTTAGTGAAAGGGGTAGGAACGTTGATCCCTGGCTAGTAGTTTGAGCCCGTCTTTAGGTGCTGCGGATTGCTATGTCAAAATCTAAAAAAATCAAATATTACCAAAAGTCTAAAAAAAATCAAATACTTCAAAAAAAATCTAAAAAATTAAATATTATCAAAAATCTAAAAAAATCAAATACTTCAAAATTTCAAAAAAAATCAAATATTTCAAAAACCTAAAAAATCAAATATTTCAAAAAAAAATCCAAAAATTGAAATACTGTTGAAAATCTAAAAAAATCAAAAAAAAATTACAAAAAAATCCAAAAAAATGTGTCTTTTTCATACATTTGCATTTATTTTAAGGACAGATACGTAATCTGTTTGCTAAGTGTGCAGGTTGCGAGTACTCAGGCGTTCCTTGCTATATCTTTGTGCTCTGCCTCCTGTCCACATCTTTGATCTGTTCTTTCCTTCTTCGATCCACTCTCTCGATCTGTTCTGAAGCTCATGTCTTTCTCAGTTTTTGTTTGCAATGATTATATCTTTATGAGAGGGCTTTGCCTCACGATTATGAACATGGGGGTTCTGCTTCATTCTGATCTTGGATTTTGATTGAAGGGCGTATTTGTTTGTCTTTTATCCCGCCGTATGCTTGTCACGTGTTTATGTCCCACCGTGTTATCCCACACATGTTGTTTTGTCCTTCACAGAGTGTTGTTAGTTGTCTTGCACATGTTGTTAGTCACCCCTTTATGTCCCACGTTCTTGTCCCAACCGTGTGGTCATCCGCCATGTTCTTATCCCAACCGTGTGTTATCCCACCACGTTGTTGTCTTGTCACACCGTGTTCATGCATGCATGTTATTTGTTCATTCCATTGCATATGTGCTCGTGTGCCTTTATTATGTTATGTTGCATCGTCTCCCATTTCATTTGACCGTTATGTTATGTCGTGTTGTTTGTCGTTCAGTTGATAGTTATGTTATTTTGTCTATGTTTACACTTGCTTGTTTATCATATTTATCTTATATATGAAAAAAAATCAAAAAATAAAAATCAAAAAAATGCCATTTCGCCTGCACAGGTAAGTCAGGTATGGCCTTCTATCCCTACTCATTGTTGCATTACTATATGGTATCTATATTGTTATATTATCTCGAGAACCGACTGGTCATTCATGTGTTCCAGGATTTGACGTTCCCCTCTAACAAAAATGATGATGATCTAGGTGCACATGTTTAATCATCGGATAGGCCGTTAGGTTGGGAAAATTAGGGAATGATGGTTCTATCACCCACGCTGTGGTTACGGATAGTGTCTTGACCCTGATCGTTCCAATCTAGCAATACTATTCTCGAGTACTTTCTATTTTATGATTTCTTTGCATTCGTTTTGATGATTTCTTTATTTTAGCCCAGCATGCATCCTACGCATCCTTTTGAGCTTTCATACCCCATAGTCTGCTTAAGAAATGTCCCGTCAGTAATGGTCAGCTATGTGTTCAGATACTCGAGTAAGATGAACTAATTCCACTCTGAATTCGAAGGTTTTCCTTGGTCGATTCGTTGGGTTCGGTTGACTAAAAGGTCCCCGTCTGGAGCTTTAGCATTTTTCTTTTGTGGCCCCCTCATTGGACCGCGGGATTGTGTCCCCCATGAGGTCGGTCTTGTCAATTTGTTTCGTTTAGTTTAGTCCCTCCAGATTGGCGTCACCTTTGGGTCAATTACCCCTTACGTTCGATTCAAGATTTTTCGAAAGATTCTCGTCGCTTGTTGGTAGAAACGGGTGTCATTTTACCTTAACGCCCACTTTTCCGGTCCACTCCGCTGCATTTCCGCTCCACCTCCATGTCCCATGTCATTTCCGCTTCACCTCCGCTCACTCCCCTGCAAAGAGGACGTTAAGGAGGGGCATCTGTTGACACCCGTTTTATACCGATAAGCTGAGTCGTTTCTCTTACTCCCATTGGTTGATGCCTTGAGTTGTCCATCATTCATTGGGCCATTTTTGTGGCACGTCTTGGGCTCATTTTATGGGTTGCCTCCCACCTTGGTGAAGTCCGTGTTGATTCAGGGCTTAATGGGCCTCGGCTTTGGTCAATTGAACGATTCAGGGCATGAACGGTCCAACCTCAGCCGTTCAGGACTAGGGCGGTTGAGCCCAAACCGTTCATACATTTTGTCTAATTTCTGAGGGTTCTTCTGGATATTCACCGACAGGCTTTTTTGCGGCCTTATGAGGGCCGTTCAAACCAATGGACGGGCTCATTCTAACCGCCTATATCTCAGAGTCCTACGTGTACCAATTTTCTCAGGGAATTATCCAATTATTTGAATTATCACCGACAAGGCTAAAACGGCTTGTTTTGGACAGTCCTACCGTGGAACGGCCTCCAACGAACCGTCCATCTGTCAGGGTCCAACGGCGGTCGTTCCGATCAGTTTGAGAGATAATTGGGCTGATTATCTGGTTAATTTAATTTCCACCGACAGGTTGGACGGCCTGAAAGGAACCGTTCAAGACTTGAGCGGTCTATCGTTAGACTATTCATCCCTTCGATGGAGGGTTTTAACAGATTTCCACCCTTTTTATGCATAGTTTTATCCCTGATTTGTTTTAACGATTTCTCCGTGGATAACCAACCATTTTTGATGCCGTTTCGTCTGGATGGAAGATAATGATATTATCTACGAATTATCTTTTGTAAATTCGACCTGAAAATACCTCTAAACCCTAGTTTCGGGGCTGGCTTTATAGGCTCTATAAATAGACTCTAGTAGCCGGACGTCGAAGGGGGGGGAATTTTGGTCGACGGCGAAGCCCTGCCGCATTTTTGAGTAACCTAACACCAAGGAGGGAGGCTTTCCACGTCCATAAGAGCCTCCGATTCAGGGAGTAGTCCAGTTTTAAGTTCTTTCATTTCATAGCTTTCATCGCTTCCTCTTCACTGCATGCATCATTTTCTCCCTACGTTCCCCTTTCTTCTCATTATCATGCACACACCCACCCACGTTTTTGTCACCCTAGGGGTTTAAAACCCCCCAGGTATTCCCCTTTCCATTTATTTATGCTTGATTCTTCTTACATGAACACGTACTACGTCATTTAGTTCTAATCTGGGTATTTCTTCTTTGTCTTCACACTGTTTTGCAGGTCAGCACTTCATCAGCACGGGGCCCATCCCCTCTGGCCGGCTGGAGAGGGTGGAGGTGAACCCTTTTGCAACTCTTGGCGTGGTGGACTTGCGCGGTTCCTTTAGGCCCGTTCAAGGAGACGAGCGGCATCCTCTGCACCGTCCTTCTTCCTTCTGCGGTTCACTTAAAGCCGTCCATCCTCCAGGAGTTCTTTTTCCCGCGCGTTCGGCAGCACTCTTAGGCGGTCTATCGTAGGACCGTGTATCGTTAAGGCGGTTCTTCACCGACCGCGCATCCTCCCAGTGCTGCATCCAGGCGAGTGTCTCCCCTTCCTTTCCAAAGTACGGTACGCTAGTCACATGTTGCGCTTTGGTGGCGATCACGGTCATTCCCTATTTTCTTCCCCCTCTCACTGTGCTTCGTTGGTCCATTCGTGATATTATTGCTTTATTCGCAACACATCGTCCATTGAGTAGAGAGAGGAGAGGAAAAATATATCTCTACAGGAGTTACCTTTCTCAGTGCATTATGTCGACTCCCACTGTGTTTCATGCATTTTCACTATGTTAAGTTGCAAGGCTTTATGAGCTAGCAAAGTGTTACTGAACTCCTCATGCAAATCTTGATATATATGAGTGAATGATGTTTTCATGATTTATGATATTTGCTTACTCAATGCTTATATCACTCTTCGAATATTTGGCTTCATTAATCTCATTCAACTTGCGTATGTTCATGTATATTCTAATTGTGCATTGTGGCCTTGAATGCAAATGGAAAAGCCTTTGTGAATCTTGGTAGGATATGGTTGATATGTGTTCTCACATTCATATTGCCGAATGTGACTTTTCAATGTTCACATCAATCATGGAAGTGTTGGTTACATGATGATCATTCATGTATTTAAAATTCATTGTCATATGAACTTGATCCCTTGATGTGGTTGTTTAACTTGAGAATGAGGTTTTATCCTCCTTATTATTGAGATTCCATGAGTGTGTTTTATGGAGAATATTTTTCTTGGGGTGTTAAGTTTTCATCTCTTGATCCTCAACTTAGAATATTTGTGGCTAATGAGTTCACATGCATCTAATTCATGGGCTTTCATGTATGTATTTCTTACATTTATCATATGGATTATTGAGCTAAAGTTCTAATCTTTTTTATATGGTTTTGCAGGTCAAAACACTCAGTATATATTCCCCAAGATCAAAGGAGTTTGATGCCACAGAGTTAAGAAGGGTTGCAATGGCGTTTGGGGCTGAAAAGTGTTAATCTAGAATTTACTGTAGCTAGCGGTCGACCTACCCTATAGCTCCGGTCGACCGAAATTCCCAGAAATGGGAGATTTCTGACAGTAACTTTCCGGTCGACCGCCCCACTCGTGTAGGTCGACCGACAGCGACGAAAACTCAAAAACGTGGTTCCGAAACCCATCCAAACCAAGTCAACTTGTGCCTAACCCTTACCCCTTTGCCCTTGGGTTGGTGGGAGACCTATTGGGGGTCCTTTTGGAGGATTATAGAAAGACTATACTAGTCTTTTGGTGTCTCTTATATGTATACATATGAGGGCTACGAATTCCCTAAGTCTTTACCCTAATGTGTTCATTTGTTCTCTCTTGCAGGTGAAAGAAAGGAGAAAGGAAGGAGAGGCTATTGTGGAGGTGATTTGATTTACATCCAGGAGGATTTAGAGCTCGTGAAAGAATAAGAAAAGGAGCGGATCAAAGAGAGGAACGCGTTGATGTTCAAATCGATGGCATCCGGCTTACCTCCGACCCGAGCTTCAAAGAACATCGTCTTCCGGCCATTGAAGACAAAGGGGGATCATTTCTATATCTTTTATTTGTTCTTTGTGATGTGCTCCATGTTCTATAGTTTGGGTTTAGCATGATTTTATCATTCGTGTTTATCTTCCGAACATTATAGATATTTTGTGTGTGACCGTCTGTGTATACAGTCGTGTTTGATCGCCTGTGTGCGGTCGTGTGTGTCATTGTGCTGCGGTTGTTGCAGCGTGTGTGTGTGTGTTTATGATCCGGTCGTCGTATCGTATGGAAGACTTCGTCTGCGTGTGTGTGTGTGTTGGGGCGTGTCCCCGTGTGTGTGCAGGCATCGTCTTGTGTATGAGTGTTGTTGGAGCGTCGTCTCCGTGTTGGGGATTTATCCCCATGTGTGTTGGAGCCTTGCTCCGTGTTGGGGAGTTTTCCCTGTGCTGGTTTATCCAGCGAGTGGATCCTTACCGGTTTGGTAAGGGGTGGACGTAGGGAGCCCGTCGTGGTCCCGAACCACCTTAAAAATCCCATTGTCTTGTAGTTTGCTTCGTGGGATTGTATGGTTTGATTGTTATATTCCTTTGTATGATCATGTGAGATCGGAGAGGTTGAGAGAATTTAGTTCCTTGTTTAGTTAATTCCTCAGTCTAGATGAAACTTGTTAATTCCGCTTAGTTAGTTTTTAATTTGCCATTTTTAGTGGGGGACAATTCAACCCCCCTTCTTGTCCTCTCGCCTACCCGGGACTAACAGAGGCGAGCACAGCCTTGAGACACAGCGCCTTTGTTAGGAAAAGAGTACATGACTGATGGGTGCAGTGGCACGTACCCCATGTCAGGGAGGGGGACCCGACCATGCTGTGGGTTCCAGTGGTGAAGATCCTAGCCAGTCCGAGGGGGTGGTGTGTGTGTGTGTGTATCTCTGTCGACTCGAGAACAAGGTATGGCTACGTGCGGGATCCCCGCTTGAGGTATTGACTACATGCGAGCATGAGAGATCAAGTGCTAGTCGAGGCGACCACATTATTGAGACCCTCAGATGAGGTGGAGGATACCGATTGCATTGCTGTGGCCCTCGAATGAGGTTGACGTTACCGATAGCGTCATTGAGACCCTCGGGTGAGGTTGACGGTACCGACAACATTGGAGAGCTCATCCCGGTATAGTGAGTACCGTGAGGTAGAGCTGACATGGTAGTGAGGTCGTGGCTCCCTCCTAGGTTGAGACCGAGGTTTTTGACTTGAGTTCAGGGTACTCTTGAGAAGGGATTATGCTAGTGACTGTGTTGTCCTAGCTCGAGTCTTCCATCAGTGTGGATGGATCTACACGACTGAGGTGTCATTGGTTCCGCTTATCGTAGCCATGTTTGTCTAAGTGTTCAAAGGTTTGACCTCTATTTTTGGTGTTCACGAAGTAGCTGTGGACGTTGTGATTCCACTATTGGCTGTGTTGTGGTTGCCCTTACCATGTTTTGCCGGCTACGTTGAGTAATATGGCTTTTATTATTTAGTTAACTGCTAGTCCTGTTACATTTTCTATTGCTCATTGTTATTGTGATTTTTGTTATTGCGTTTGTGTTGAGATAGGGCTTCGTAGGACCCCTACTAAGCCTATGAGATGAGGCTCACCCCTTTTCTTTTCAGGTCTGCTATTCTGTCACGTGAACCAATGGGCAAGTGTTGCACTTATGGGGTTTGTAGCTGCCAGTTGCCAGGGCCAATGTGGGCTCATTACAGTGTACGTACTCCTTTCTGTTAACTGTACTAAGTGGACTTGGACTCGATATTATAATGTAAAATTCTTGAAAAATGTTTATTTATTTCTGTTAATAAATATTTAGATCATATGAATTACCTTTTGCATTTATTTCTAATTTTCATGCACTCCCACAACACCAAAACTTTTTCCCTTACGAGTTTTCCAACTGGTGGGCAGCAGTTCGAGATTCTGGTTATCGGCTTGCTAGTGCTCGAATCCCGGGTCGTGCCTATCTATACTCTCCCTTTGGGTATAACCCTTCGCTACTAACTATGCTTTGTATTTGTTAATCGACCCATCAGCCTTGCGCTTGATTTTTCAAATCCTTTTGTTTCCAATTACTTTACACCCATAGAGGAGATCCATTAACTCCTAGACCCCATTTTACGCCATCCAATCCAACTTTATCTTCTATGACAACTTTCTATTCTTTCAAAGACGACGATGTAAAAGCCTTTCGGATAGTCTTGGGCTCTTCATTGTCCACATTTTTGCAAACAAATGTCTCATTTTCAATTTGAAAATGTCGATAGGGCATTTGTCTATGCTTGCTGTGATGTATAGAGTCTTGATTGTCTAGTTTCATATGTGCGCTCCCACTAGGCACGCTCCTACTTGGGTAATTATCCGTACTATTTTCGTTGGGTGCACGGTCAAGAAGAAATTCTCTCCCTTCACTAGAACATGGTAGGGCGTCATCTGCTCATCCAATTCATAGAGATCAAGACTTCTACTATCTTTGCCAAGGATAGGAAATTCTTTTTCATGGAAAACAATGTCTCGAACCTCTTTTTCTGTCATACCTCTCTCAGGGTGTTGTCTATACATTACGTAACCCGTCGAGCTCTCAGGATATCTTATAAAGATAAGTTTTTAAGCCTTAGGGCTAAGTTTCCCAAACTTGTTAGACATGTCATGGACATATCCTGCTAGATCCCAAGGACACAATTTGTCTAGATTGGACTTGTGGTCATGCCACAACTCGTATGTGATAGAAGGAACAGACTATGAAGGCACATAGTTAAGGATGTATGTCGTAGTGAAAAGAGCATCCCACCAAAAAGATATTAGGAGGTTGGCATGCACAATCATCAACTTACCCATATCTAACAACATCCTATTACTCCTCTCTATAACATCATTTTATTACAACGTGCAGGGAATTGTAAGTTGCCAGCGTATACTCTTTTCCTCACATAAGACTTGGAACTGATTTGATAGATATCCGAGTCTACGGTCTGTCCAAAGAGCTTTTACCCTTCTTCCCATTTGATTCTCAACCTCTACTAGGAAGCACTTGAAACAATCAAGTGCCTCGTAGTAGTGAGCAATCAAATTAACATAATTGTATGGCAAATAATCATCTATGATTGTGAGAAAATAAGAGTAACCACGGTGAGCTCTAACATTCATAGGTCCATAGATATTAGAATGGATCAAATGCAATGGTTGTCATGCTATTTTGGCCATCCCAAAAGGCTTTTGATATGCTTTAGTAGCCAAACATGGTTCACATGTGGGTAGATCAACCTTAACAAGTGAGCCTAAGAGGTTCTCTCCAGCTAATCTGGCCATCCTAGTTTGCCCTATGTGACCTAGGTCATGTAGCAGAATCTAAGTCTTTATCTGTCACGTCCCGAGATATATACAGCGGAAACAACTCGGGAACATGAACAGCCGATAAAGTAAGCCTCGAGCTAGCAAGACAATCAGAGCGCTATAACATTCACACAAAAGAATGAATGCACAAGATATAATCAAAACCTCAACTTTATTAATCAAATAAATCAAAGTTTACAACTTGATAATGACTCTTTTAATAATATGACTCTCTAGACTCAAGAAAATAGAAATTTACATAACATGATCAACTTCACTGCCTAATACAGTGGAGGTCTTTAATTACAATAATAGACTCAATTTGACATGATCTAGGCTTCTCTTGATCTTTACTCGCTCTCGGAATCACCACTTTAGTACTCCGACTCCGAGCCATTAGAATTTCCTGAAAACATAAGGAAAGCAGAGAATGAGCGCACTCGCCCAGTAGGTATCTTCATGTCAACATGTAGGAAAGTTTACATGATTAACATTTTTAGCTCTAGAAGGTAAGATAAAGAAAATGCGATAAAACATGCGGTAAAATCATAGTAACAACAAGTAACAAGATACGAATGTAAGGACATGATATTGCAAGAATGCATGATTATGATCTAGCAAGAATATAAGTTTGGCCTTTCAAGAATGTACTATCATGTATCGACAATGTACTTTTCATAACCTTGAAACGGCTATGTGCTAGAAAGTCATGTAACGAGAATGTACTAGTAAGCATGTAAATTTTATAAGATTACCTCGTGGTTTTCACCCATTTATAAAAAAGGTACTCCCAACGCAATGCGACGCCAGTAATCATTATACCCTATGGTTAATAGTATATTTCCGGCCATCTACCGAGGGGACTAGACTAGAGCCCTTGGACACTGTCCGTGCCTGCCCTTGTATCTTCAAGTTATAAATCAAGCTACTTCCATGAGAAATAACAATAAAGTTTGGCCAAGAAGTAAAGTTCAACAATTCATTAAGGTGATAGTAAACCAAGGTAAGAAAGCACGTGAATATTGAGAATTGAGAGGTCAAGAATGAATTAATAGGATATCATGCTACGGAAGGCATCCGGTAGCATAACAATGCCTTTCTTACTTTCATAATTTATTAATAACTTGTGGAATAAAGTTTTGGGATCAAACAGTCACAAGGCCATCTGAGACAAGATGTGATCAACCATTGGGTCAAACCTCGGGTTAGACAAAAGTCTGACAGAACGCGGTTTAGAGACAGACGCTATCTTGGGGTAGCGGTTGAGTACCATCTGCCATCAGGCAGTGCGTCAGCTTAGGGAAAGAACATGTCGACTCAATAGAGATCTGTTGACTGAAACAAGAACGCAGTGATTGGCCAGCCGCTATCTGCGAGTAGCGGTTGCTTTCTGGCCGCGATCATGACAAAGCGTAGAAATCGTGAAGTGCTCTCTTGACTTTTTGGTTTTTAGGGTACAACTAGCTCCGCGTCCTAGTGGGAATCTCAGGCTCACGGAGTCTTACGGAGGCCTTGAAACAACATAACTGAGTCCGACAGAAGGAATTTTCGACGGAGAGGCGCTCAAGTCCAAGAAAGTGTTCCTATCAATTGTAGTGACTAATAGCAACGTATCGGAGTACGGGCTATGAACATGTGATAAAGAAAGACAGGAGATGAGAAGGAACGTGTTAAACCAGTGATCAACATATAGAGAGTTCAAAGAAAATTTTCTTATGTACAAAAAGTATAGGGGTTGATTTGTGAAACTAACACAGAATGAAAATAAGCTTTTTTTTTAACACATGAAGGCATAAAACCAAGAACCACGAAACCATGATATAACAGAAACGTATCCTTAACAAAATATAAGGAAATATAGAATAGATGCCTATGTAAAATAGGGAATAATTATGGTTGATCTGGTTACTGTTTCGGGTTAACAGAACACAGAGCGTGGTTTGTCGAGAATCGCTATCTAGAGGTAGCGGTCTCTGTAGGACAGATATCTGTCTGTCTCCAGATAGAAGCAAATCCCTTCTTACAGAGCCAATATCTATGGCAAACAGAGATGCAAACTATGTAAAACTGAAAGATAATGCATGATAGCATGAGACTAATACATGAGAAAGCAGGAATTTGGCCCAAGTTACTATCTTTTTCATTAATTTGGCAGGGCTAGCATGAACTAAGAACCTAGTTACGTAGTCATGGAAAAACATGAAATACGACGTGTATAAACCATGAAAATAGGAGGGAATAGAGGACTTTTGTTCTTAACATGATGTTTGAGCCATTCACGAGACAACCTACCTCTGGGGTTGCTCCTAGTCTGCGAATTTCTCACCAGAAGAGAGCTCCAGTTCCTGCCCGTCCTACGTGGAACCAGCGACTTCTGAGCATTCTATCTCCTTGACCTCTCGATCTCCTAACACGAAAATCAGAGACGAGTTAGAAGATACTAAGAGGAATAAAAACTCTTAAGGGATGAACTTCAGAAGATAACACTATACCTTCGAACCAAGCAATCCAAAATTAGCGTTCGTGCAGGACGAACCTGCGACCTATTTATAGGGATTGGCCTAGGGTTAGGGTTTTAGGTAGAACTAGGAGTCCTATGGGGTGTCAAGTCGATCCCCTAAGACTCCTTGGTAAGTTTCCATTATATATCACGTCGATCCATGGATATTAGGTGGATAAAAATATAATCTTTCCATTTTCAAAAGATGGTAGCGGTTTGGTCAGGACCGCTATCTTCAAGTAGCGGTCGCGCAACTGACCGCGACCTGTTCCTCTATCTGAAATTTAAGTTTAATTCAAACTCACTTCTAATTATCTCCTAGTTTCCCTATTTATCCATTTTAATTAGGGAATTTGTTCCTATTACGTCTCTAGGGTTTGGGCTTGGGCCAAAAGCTTAGGTTTAAGGCTTTAAAGCCTCTCTTAGGTGGGCTTAACCACTTAGTTATTAATTGGGCCTATTTATCAAAGTCCTCAACCTATTAATCAATTAATTAACCCATTAAGCCCTTAAACCTTATTAAATGCTTAAATAAATACCTTTAAATTTCTAATAATTCTAGAAAATTATCAGGTGTGCTACACCCTCCCCCACTTAAAAAGAATTTGGTCCCCAAATTCATTGCATGGAATTTATGGAGGTGTGGTTTACTTACAGTCAAACAGCTCGGGGAATCTTCTGTGCATTGCTTCTTTCGTTTCCCATGTAGCTTCCTGATCCAGGCATTTACTCTACTGGACCTTTACCATGGTAATAGTTTTGCTCCGGAGCTGACGTACCTGACGATCAAGTTTTTTATTTGGCTTTTGCTCATACGTCAGGTCCTTCTGTATTACAAGATCGTCATGACAGATAATATGATATGGGTCATGAACGTACCTTTTCACATCGAGACGTGGAATACGTCATGAACTCCAACTAGTTGAGGAGGCAAAGCTATCCGATAGACGACTTCACCAACCCTTTCTAGAACTTCAAAAGGGACAATGAATCTCGGAGTAAGCTTACCTTTGATGCCAAATCTTTGAATCCTACGACCTGGGAAAACTTTGAGAAACACATGGTCTCCCACTTAAAATTACAGGTCTCATCTTCTAACATCAGCATATGTCTTTTGCCTTGACTGTGCCATCTGGAGTCTTTCTCTGATAAGTTGCACCTCCTCGGTTGTATCCCTAACAAGTTCTGGGCCTAGAAGTTGTTTCTCCCCAACTTCATTCCAGCAGATTAGTGAACGACAACTTCTTCCATACAGTGCCTTAAACGGTGCCATTTGAATACTAGCTTGGTAGTTATTGTTGTAGGCGAACTCGATTACGGGTAAGTGGTCGTACCAACTTCCACCAAAATCAATTACACAAGCCCTGAGCATATCTTCAACTACTTGATTAGTTCTTTCAGTCTGGCCATCTATTTGTGGATGAAAAGTCGTGCTGAAATTTAGTCGGGTCCCCAAAGAATGTTGTAGACCCTTCTAGAATTGTGATGTGAAGTGGGGGTCTCGGTCAGATATTATTGTGATAGGGACTCCGTGTAGTCTGACAATTTCCTTTATGTATAATGCAGCTAATATATCCACGGACTATCGACTTTTAAGAGGCAAAAAGTGTGCAGACTTTGTCAGGCCATCGATTATCACACATATACCATCATGTCCGCCTCTTGTCTTTGACAAACCCAAGATAAAATTCATCCCTATACTCTCTCACTTTCACTCGGGAATTTCTAAGGGATGTAACTTTTCGGCGGGCTTTTGATGTTCCGCCTTGACTTGTTGACATGTTAAGCAGCGAGACACAAAATCTGCCACTTCTCTTTTCATGTTTGGCCACCAGAAAATTCTTTTTAGGTCTTGATACATTGTGGTAGCACCAGGGTGAATTGCATATCGAGACCTGTGAGCTTCGTCCATAATTAGCTTCTTAGTTTCAGCATGATCTGGCACATAGATCCGACCTCGGAATAATAATCTTCCATCGATCGCAACAGGGAAATCTGGCCGTTGATCAATGTTGGTTTTGATCTCAATCTGGGTAGGATCATTCTCTTGCGTCTTTACTATATCTTCTATTAATGTGGGTTGTGACCTGATGTTGGCGACAATACACCCTTCTTCCTCTGTGTCTATATCTAGATTCATCTTGGCAAAATCCTCAAGGAGGTTTGTCATGCCCATCCTGAGGCTAGATAGAATTGCCATTGGTTTCCTGCTGAGTGCATCTGCTATACCATTTGCCTTTCCCGGGTGATATTGAATAGTGAAATCAAAGTCCTTTAGATATTCCTGCCACCTTCTTTGTCTCATATTTAACTCCTTCTGGGAGAAATGATATTTTAGACTTTTGTGGTCTAGAGAATACCGTGATTTTTTCTCCATAGAGGTAATGTCTCCATATCTTCAAGGCGAAGATAACCGCAGTAAGTTCTAGATCATGAACAGGGTAAAGTCTAAGCCCATCGAGCACCGCGAGAAATTCTGCAGTGAGACTATTAACATGGCCATAGGGGTAGTAGCCAGCCACGATTAATTTGCCACGGTGATACCTCAAGACAACGACGCCTCCTGCGACGCCCGGGTTACCTCATGAAGCTCCAATAGTGTTGAGTTTGAAACAGTTGGACGCTGGAGGCAGCCATGCGACAACCTAGTATCTAGTGCGGGAGAAGACATGTTTGAGCTTAAAATAAGACATCAGTTCCAAATCCATATGACTATCTGGAGAAGGGCTAGCAACGGAGAGAATATGATGCAGCTGAAAGGTAATCTAATGAATGACAGTCGGAGGCTGATAGCCACTAACACTCATCGTCAAAAATGTCGTGCCATAATTTTAAAAATATAACCGCACTCACTCACTTAAAAAGATTTGAATTAGAGTAAAGTGATAAGAACGGGACAATCCCTCGGAGAAGAAATATTTTCAATTAAGCATGATGGAAAATCCCTATATTTGAAAGATTCAAATTTTGAGTGAGAAAAATAAAATTGCTTGAAATTAAAACTATCTAAAGAAGATGAGAGGGTTAAGGAGAGAAATTGGAAAGAGACATAAAGAGAACTAGAAAGACATAATTGCAGAAGATGAACTTTTATTACTATGAAAGTGGCAATTATAACTCTAAGAAAATGAAAATTACAACTTGGAAATAAAAGAACAAGGGAAAAGGAAGAAATTGAGCCGAGATGATGAAGAATAGTGTCGCTGTCTCCTTGCCGAGCCTTTGATTGAACTGCCCCGCCGTGGAGCTAGACGCCACCGAGAGGACCGAAGGAAGAATCTCTGCTAAAGGGATTTAGATGAATAATGGAGAAGGGAGAAATAGAGAGGAGAGGAAGAAGAAAACTTAAAAATAAATATATGTGGGTGCGTGAGTGTGTTGTGGAAGAAAGTGAACAGAGAGATAGAGGGGGTACACTGGAAAAGAAGACATAGTAAAACAAGAGAAAAACATAGACTAAGAAGAAAGAAAATAACTTGAAAACGAGAGAGATTTAGAGGATGTGGAAGAAGAGACAGTTGAAGAGCTTGAGGAGATGAAGAACGTAGAGGGAGAAGAAGATCAGAAGAGTGTAAAAACTGGGAGAGAAGAGAACTGTGAAAACCCGTAGATGAACAGTGAAAACCCGTAGAACATATGCTTTGAAAATTGAGAATAACGTGAAAATGGAGGAGAATTGGAGGAAGAGGAAGAAGAAGAAATTGCATAAAACTTAAAAACGAAGAGCTTTGTAGACGAAAGTAAATTGAAAAGATAAACAGAAAAGTATGTAAAAAGTCAAAGATCTCCCTCCGGTGGCTCTCGAGTAGCTTTTTATAGGGCACAGAAGAACTCTCATGATCGGCGACTGCGGATCAGCTCAAATCTGATTTTGTAGTGATAGTTGATTGCTCAAATTAGGGCTCTTGCCATGGATAGACTCTCCCTTGATCAAAACGTGGAAGGATAACGACGATGATAGCAAAATTGCTTCAAAGAGACCTTCTCGTTTCTGTTTCTGAGTCTAAAAGAAATGGCGCCGAACCTTGTGGGTGCACATTAAAATAGCGTCTTCCATAATGGTCGCTCATTCTTATTTCCTTATTTTTCATAAATCAAGGAATTGGCGACTGTGCAAACAGTCGCTCATTATTTTTCCATTTTTCTTCTGATTTTTCGTATAATTGAATGAGCGGCTGCTTGAACAGTCGCACATTCTTTTCCAATGAATTCACACCTGCTTGGATGGTCGCAAATTCCTCTTTATTTTCCAATTTTTCTTTTTTTTCGATTTTCATCAAATGAAATAGCGTCCATATACGTAGTCGCTAATTCTTCTTTTTCTTTTTTCCTGTCAAACAAATGGGCGCCCGTTTGCTCAGTCGCTCATTCTTTTTTTCATCAAAAATGCTTCAGAAATGGCGTCTGATTCACCAGTTGCTATTTCTTGAAAATTTAGAAAATTTAAAAGTAATCAATATTCTTCATTATAATAATTGTGCACTTTCCTAAATATTTCTCACACTGCTATTTTGGCTCAAAATTGACGGTAAACTCATGTAAAATCAAATTAATGGTGAGAATGAGTTTTATCCATATTAATACACAACTATACTCATTAAATGCTCAGAAGTGATGAATGTGATATAACTTATGATATAAAATATAATACTTATCACACCTCCAACTTATTCATTGCTAGTCCCTTAGCAATGTAAATAAATTAAAATTTTAGACCAACAAGAGTTTGCAAAGTCCATACTTTCATATCCAACTTTTCCTTCACAAAATCAACCAAAAATTAGGAATCCGGAATCATTAATGCACACT
Organism: Amorphophallus konjac; assembly: GCA_022559845.1. Taxonomy (NCBI): domain Eukaryota; kingdom Viridiplantae; phylum Streptophyta; class Magnoliopsida; order Alismatales; family Araceae; genus Amorphophallus; species Amorphophallus konjac. The sequence goes on from CM040121.1 coordinate 162,025,236, forward strand.
ATCCTTATGTAGGAAATTAAGGTTTATGATCAAGAATTCAAATCAAAGTTCAGTAGCACCTGTGCATGTGTAAGACTAAATCCACAGTATAGATAATTGAATCCCCCATTTACTATTCCAAGCTAGTGCATTTCAACCCTGCACCTCCTAGATCAGAGGATTAAACATATTAACTTTTTGTCTGCCTCATTACTTTGTCCCTTTTGGGATCTTTTTATTTTTTCACACACATGATGCTGCACTACCCTTCACTATTTAACATGAACCTCGACTCTTGTCTTAGGAGAAGCAGGCCCGGTTACAAAGATCAGGGTTCCCTTTTCCGTTTGACGCGAACCTCAACATGTCTTAGGTGAAGTAGGCTCGGTTACTAAGAATTGGGACATTTTTCATGGTGTTCTTTTTTCTTTTTCTTTTTTTTCCATTGTTGTGCCATTTCCACTTACATCACTTGGCAGAAAATTTTTAGAAGATCTCTTCCTCAAGAAGTGCAGAGTCTCAGGCACAACACCTAAAATAGTGGAAGGCTTGTCCTGCTTATTTCATTAGCATGCAGAGTGATTTTTCTTTTTCTAAAGTGCACATGAACTTTAAAGAGATTCTTAAATCAGTTTTCCATGGCTAGAAAATAAGTTTTCCTTCATCCTTCTCTCTAGTCTTTTCCATTCCAGAATTACTTTCAATAAAAGCATAAATCGAGAAAACTCTGTCGGGGATTTCATCTTTTTATTTTATGCAAAAATGCTTAGGACAATATGCAAGAACTCCTGTAAGGTTGTACTACATGCATCATGAAATTTTCTCTCTCCCGCCCCCAACTTGAATGACATTATCCTCAATGGCATATGTAATAGAAAACAATAGAGCAATGTGACAAAGAAATATTGCTGAGATGGAAGGATACAACCTGGTGTGCGAGGCAAAACCACCTTTATATGTATAGCGATAGATTCTACTTCTTGGCCTGTCTACTGAAAAATAAACTAAAAATAAAGCATCAAATAACAAAGAATCTTGGATTGCCTCCCAAAAGCGTTAAGTTTTCCGTCTTCAGCCAGATGCATGAAAGCTCACGAAAATTTTATTCCAAATCACTCAAAATAATGAAGTCTTTTGATAACTTTTTATTTTCTAAGTAAGGCTTCAATCGTTGACCATTAACAATGAAAATATGACTATTAGTAGGATTCAAAATTTTGACAACACCATGGTCAAAAGCTTTTAACGACAACAAACGGTCCATCCCATCTGGATTTGAGCTTACCAGGGAACAAGCGCAGCCTAGAATTAAAAAGCCAAACCTTTTGATTAACAGAAAAAGTTTTCCTGTGTATATGCTTATAATGAAATGCCTTCGTTTTAGCTTTATAAATCTTGGAAGTTTCGTAGGCTTCATTACGTAATTCCTCCAGTTCATTAAGTTGTAGAGCTCTTTGGGACCCAGCTTGAGTAAGATCAAAATTGACTTGTTTAATGGCCCAATATGCTCTATGTTCTAGCTCTACAGGTAAGTGACAGGCTGTTCCAAAAATGAGGCGGTATGGGGACATGCCAATGGGAGTCTTAAATGCTCTCTATAGGCCCAAAATGCATCGTCTAGTCTCTCGAACCAGTCTTTACTATCATGCCTAACTGTCTTATGCAGAATGTTCTTAATCTCCCTATTGGACACTTCAACCTGGCCACTAGTTTGGGGATGATAGGGGTGGCGAGCTTATGAGTGATGCCATATTTACGAAGCAAAGTTTAAAATTGAGAATTTGTGAAGTGAGAATGCCCATCACTAATGATAGCTCTAGGACAACCAAATCTAGAAAAGATGTTCTTCTTCACAAATTTCATCACCACCTTGTGATCATTGGTCCTAGTGGCTATAGATTCAATCCACTTCGAAACATAGTCCACCGTCACCAAAATATATTCATTCCTAAAAGAAGGTGGAAACGGTCCCATAAAATCAATACCCCAAACATCAAAGATTTGTACTACCAGAATGGGATTAAGCGGCATCATATCTCTTTTTGAATTGTTACCCACTGCTTGACACCTCAAACAAGTTTTTGAAAATTCATAAGCATCCTTAAACAATGCGGGCCAATAAAATCCACTTTGTAATACTTTAGCCACAGCCTTCTTTCCAGAAAAGTGTCCTCCATAAGCAAGATTATGACAAAAATTCAGAACAAATTGCTGCTCCTCCTCGGGGACACATCTTCTTATTAATTGATCTGGACCCATGTGAAATAGCTCTGGGTCATCCCAAAAGTAGTACTTCACCTTCAAAAAGAATCGATGCTTCTCCTGCTTAGATCACCCTCCCGGAATCTGTCCAACCGTCAGGTAATTGACTATGTGAGCGTACAAGGGGGTTAAGGTGTGAGAGATGGAAAGAATTTGCTCATCGGGGAAGAAATTGGACATAGGAGCACTTTCAGGAATCACAATCCTAGACAAGTGATCAGCAACAACATTCTCCAACCCCTTCTTGTCTCTAATTTCTAAATCAAACTCTTGTAGATAGAGAATCCACCGAATGAGACAGGGTTTGGCATCCTTCTTGGAAAGTAGAAATTTTAAAGCCGAGTGATCGGAATAAACAATGACTTTTGCCCCTAACAGATATGATCAAATTTTCTCAAGGGTGAAAACAACAGCAAGCAATTCTTTCTCCATGGTAGTGTAGTTCAATTGTGCATCGACGAGGGTGCGGCTCACATACTAGATCACCACGGGCTTCTTATCGAATCTCTGACCCAGGACAGCTCTACCAGCGTAGTTTGAAGCATCACACATGATTTCAAAACGAAGCGACCAATTTAGAGATTGAAGAATCGGAGCTTTAGTGAGGGCCGCTTTCAAGGAATTGAATGCCTCTAAACACGAATCATCAAGATTGAAAGGAGTGTCCTTGGCTCGCAGTTGTGTGAGAGGACGAGCGATGGTGGAAAAGTTTTGGATGAATCTACGATAGAATCCAGCATGGCCAAGAAAAGATCGAATCTGTTTCACAGAAGAAGGAAAAGGAAGATTGGAAATCAAATCAACCTTGGCTTTATCAACCTCTATTCCTCTCTCTAAAACAACATGTCCTAAAACTATTCCTTCTCCTACAATAAAGTGGCTCTTCTCCCAACTCAACATGAGATTTGAATCAATGCACCTTTTCAACACCTGAGTTAAATTCTCCAAGCAACTTTCGACGAACCACCAAACACAGAAAAGTCGTCCATAAACACTTCCAAACATTCCCCCACCATTTCAGAAAATATCGACATCATGCATCGCTGGAAGGTTGTGGGGGCATTGCACAGCCCAAATGGTATTCTTCTAAAAGTAAATGTGCCATAGGGGCACGTGAACGTTGTCTTCTCTTGATCCTTCGAGTAAATAGCAACCTGGTTGTACCCGGAATAACCATCCAAAAAGTAATAGTACTTCTACCCTGCCAGTCTCTCCAAAATCTGATCTATGAACGGCAGTGGGAAATTATCTTTCTTTCGAGCTGAATTTAATTTTCTATAGTCAATGTAGACTCTCCACCCCGTTTGTAATTGTGTAGGCACTTCTTCTCCTTTCTCATTTGTTACAACTGTCAACCTTGACTTCTTGGGAACAACTTGAGTTCGGCTGACCCACTTGCTATCAGAAATAGGATATATGATCCCGGCATCCAACCATTTGATAACTTCTTTCTTTACTATCTCCTTCATGCTTGGATTCAGCCGACGCTGCATCTCTCTCCACGGCTTGGCATTGTCCTCCAAGTAAATATAATGCATACACACATCCGAACTAATACCCTTCAAATCCGCCACTGACCAACTTGTCGCCCCCTTGTGCTCCTGAAGGACGTCTAGGAGTTGGGATTCATGAGCAGCAGTGAGGTTGGACGTAATGATTACGGTCAGAGTTTGGTCAGGACCTATATAAGCATACTTTAAAGAATTCGGCAGAGGCTTCAATTCCAGAATGGGCGGCTGATCTAAAGATGGAAGAATCGGTTCGGCTTGCAGCAGAGGGAGTGGCTCTACTCTAGAGTAGGGTGCAGAAGAGAATAGAGAATCTTGCAGCATGCTACCCTCTTCTAGACATTCCTCTTTAACTTCCAGACTTTCTTTAATCAATTCCTCAATGACATCAATGACGTTACATTCCTCATGGTCCGGGTACTGGGATGCCTTGAACACATTTAAAGAAACCTTCTTACCTCCGAAAGAAATATCCATCATTCCCGTGACACAGTTTATATTAGCCTTCGCCGTAGCTAGAAATGGTCGTCCCAAAATAATTGGAGTGTGCTTTAATTCATGGGACAAGGCCATATCCAAGATAAGGAAATCTATTGAAAAATAACATTCATGCACCTTCACAATCACATCTTCCAATAGACCCCTCAAAGTCTTCACGGACCGATCCGCTAGTTGAAGGATTATAGATGTGGGCTTCAACTCCCCCAGATCAAATTTCTCATATATAAAGGTGGGCAATAAATTTGCACTGGATCCAAGGTCTAGCAATGCTTTATCAAATGTAACTCCACCTATATCACATGAAATTAGAGGAGCTCCGGGGTCCTTCAACTTCTTAGGTAAATGGTTCATCACGACAGCACTGACATCTTCAGATAGGCGGATCTTTTGAGTTACTACCTTGGGTTCCCTTTTTGGAGTGCACAGCTCTTTCAGAAACTTTGCATATGTCGACACATGTTTGATCACGTCCAAAAGTGGAATATTGATATTCACCTGTTTAAACAATTCCACCAGCTCTTCTTGGTGGACCGGCTTTTTCTTTTGAGCATTCAATTTTAGATCATCGGGAAAAGGGATCTTAGGAACATTCTCTTGGGGACCTTCTTCATCAACCTTTACTTTTCCTTAATCCAGCTTGTTCCCCCCCCCCTTCGGCTTCTTCTTCTCTTGCACAATCACAGGCTCCTCATCTTCACTATCACTCTCAACGTGGGCTTCTTGGCCCGAACTGCTACCAATTCTCCTAGCCTGATAAGGGTCATCTACAATCTTCCCGCTCCTAAGGGTAGATGTAACCTTGGCGTTCTCAAATTGAGGGCCTATAGGAGGGGGAGGCTGAGGTTGGTTAGGTTGGGGAAGAATAGGAGGAGCTCTCTGAGGGGAGCCCGGTGGTTGATTTCTGGGGTTAGCCATGTTGGATTGCAAGGCACGGATTCAGAGGGGGGAGTGAATGAATCCTCGTTTAAAGACTATTGCAGAATTAAAATCTTAGATTGCTTAATCAATTAAGCACTCTTCAGTTGACACATGAAAGCACGGGCTTAAAGACTGGCTCACACAAAACGTAAATCTGACAGACACAATATCGAGTACTAATCGAGGACCAGGCTGGTGTAACGATGAGCACTCTACCAACCCTTCAAGAACCCAAACGCAAGCTGACACAAAATGGAAACTTTTAACAAAACTCAATATAAACTAACGAGACAACTGAGCTTCTCTCTTTTCACAACCGTGAACTGAGAAACTCAGGCTCACACATGAGTTGTAATTCTACTGATCGTATGAACAAACACTTCACATTCATATTAACTCCCCAAGATCACACATATAATCAAGCACACAAAACCTGTGAATGGGAGATAGATGACATGGAAGAACGCACAAAGCAAACCATGATAGATAGGATTTTTTAGGTGGTTCGATCCTCCAGACCTACGTCCACCCCTCACTCCAAACCGGAGTGAGGCTTCCCTTGCAAAATGCAAGATGCAGACTCAGTCTGCAACAAACGCTGCCTAACAGCTTGACCCAGAGGAACACACTCCTCTCTTCCTCCAACCCGGAGGGGAACCATCAGTGACACCCAGTCACTAGCAACCAGAGACCCAAGTCTCTCTTCCTCCAAACCGGAGGGAAACCACAAGTGACACCCAGTCACTTGCAAGCTAGAGGACCAATCCTCCCTTCCTCCAGACCGGAGGAAAACCCACAAGTAGCACACCACTACTTGCAACCGGAGACTACGTCTTCCTTCTCCTGAGACCACATGAGGAACCCAACCTCAACCCAGAGAATCGGAAGACCAAAGTGAAATCAGAAAATGAACAAAGGAAAATGCAAAGAAAGGAAAGAAAATGTAGCTCCAACTGGAGCAGGACTGTTCAGAATTTGATCCTGGAACAATGACTATAGATCTTCACATTAAGAATCGGCTGCTTTGATCTCGACCTCTCTTCTCAGCTCTCTCTCGTTCTTACTTCACTTCTCAGCTCTCTCGCTCTTTCCTCACTTCCTTTTTCTTCTTCTGTTGCTGGCTCTCGTACACTTCTCTCTGGCTGCTCTATTCTTACTTCTCTTCTTCTCTCATCTTGTTAGATCGTAGACGAGGCCTTTATATAAGGCATCAGGTAGGGTCCCACGAGCTCATGCCTTGAGCGTGTGGAGGGAACACTCCCGCCAAGAGATTTTTGGAATCCCTTAGCTACATGACAGAATCTCGACAGTGTAGCTGTCCACGTGGCAGGCTCATCCATTCCATTCCTTGCCTCGGATCACGAGCCTTAAACATGGCACTCTTATTTCCATGTTGTAGATTTGCTCTACACACGCTTGACCAACTGACAGATCTAGCAAAGAAATAAGAAAAATGTTAGCACCGACTACATCTGCCATCATGCAGTTATGCACGGACCTTGTGTAACTTTTGCAAGACAACCACATAGTTTAAAGCTAAAGACTTAGACATGCATAGAACGTATTTCAAACAATGCTCAGACCATGTGTCGTGTATTACAGGATATGCACAGATTTTATAGCAATGCACAGACTTTGATTGTGCACAAGCCAAGACATGCACAGGCCCTCCATGCGCCTGAGAAAAAATGTGCACCGATCGTGAAGTGCGTACAGTGATATATGCAAAAGACTTTGATGGCATGCAGAGTAAAGATGCACCGACTTCACTCTCGCTATGTAAAGGTATGCACCGATGATATCATGCACGGAACAACCATTGCACAGACTTCATGTGCAACGTACAGTAGATTACACCAACTTGATCGAAGTATAACAATATATTGCACCGACTCAGTGTGACTAGTGCACAATATGCATTGACTACATGACCCTTAGACTCAGATATGCACAGACTTAGCTTTACTGCAAGACATCAATGCACAGACCTGGTTCGCTGAAGATGCGGCATATGCACAGACCTACAATACGGCCTAGTGAACATATGCACCGACTTAATGCTAAAAGCAGATGTTGCACTGACCTGAGTCCTTGGACACCTAAACTTGCACAGACCAAATGCAAGCACAACTTAGACGAGCACAGACTTCATATACAAACCAACTGAGTATGCACCGATGTTGTCTGCTTAATAACACGGTATGCACAGATGTTGAATGCATGAAACACTGAGCTATGCACTGATGTTGCTTGAACCAAAGAGCACATTGCATCGACCTATATGCATGAATCACAAACGTGCACCGACTAAGGTTAGTGCAATGGCGAAAGTTGCACCGACCATATGATCACATACACGGACCTTAGTTAGGATATAGCCATACTAGCATTGACCTTAGCTAATATACCAACATACTAACACAGACCTGATGCAAGAGACACAGTTGCCTTACTTGACTAGCATCGACCTTGATGCATAGAGTAATGACATGCACACCAACTGTTCGATGAAATGCATACAACTGTCTTCATGAAGAAATGGAATGTGCATGGACCTTCAGCATGCACAGACCCAAAACGTTGCATAGACCTCACACAAAGCTAACACAGACTTTATATGTAACCAAATGGAAGTCTGAGATATCTGTACTGACCTGAACATGTATCAGACTTGGATGTTCATTGACTTTACCTGTCAGAAGCTGATTCACATTTTACCAGAGATTGACTTGCTGTCAATTGGAGTTGACCGTTGACTTTCTTTTCATGTCTTCTTGAATTATCTTTAGAACATGTTATGACATATGTCATACTTTTTATAAGTGATGACATCATCAATGAATGCATCACAATTAAGTGATCATGGTCATATATAAAGAGACATAATATTTGTCATCATCAAAACTTTAGAACCACAGGAGACACAACAATATCCCCATTTTTGATGATGGCAATATTATGAGTCATTGCAATAGATTCAACATGATGATTTAGCCAATATGAGCATTCAAGAATGAAATCATTATGATTAAGCCAATATGAGCATTCAAGTATGAAATATGCAAAGAGCACTCAAGACAAATGACTCACACAAATGCTCCCCCTTTGACAACATCAAAAAGGAATGATCATTATTGGTGAAAGAGGGGTAATGATTCAAAAACTCCCCCAGATCAGATACTCTCTTGTGACATAGCTGAACCATAGGGACATTTAAGAATTCTCCCCCTTGGATTAATACCATGAATATCAATGTTTGAGTTTTCTTATGCTCCCCCTGAATGAATGCACTCAAACAAATTATTTGGAATATGCAATATGAATGATATGCAGTTGACTATATGAGGGAAACCATGACATGAAGACCATGCAAGTGACTCAGACAGAAGAAGAAAAATCTAATAGACAAACTGAATGGTTGTTCATTGACAAGGCAAACCGAGCACAGGTTCTTCTAGTACAAGAATTCAGATTAATGCATACAAGAATTATGTAGTTTAAAAATTATGAAAGTTAGAGAATAGCCACTTCACTATATGGAAAAGCAATCAGTGTGAACTCTTAATAGTGGAGAACCAGAAGAATATGATGCATATCAGATTTTGTCTTGCTTCATCTTAATTATCTAAACATCAGTGTATCTAACAGGAGAAACCAAAACATGTATTGGGATTAAACAAAAACGCAGTTCTGATCTAAAGTTCAGAGGAGTAGTGTCAATTTTTCTATTCTTTTCCTTACTCTTTTAGAACAGTCAAGTATAACCTTGCCTTTTGACATAAGAGCACAGTTACTCAACAGGGTTTACTATTCTGTTTCAAGTTTAGTGTTCACCTTTCTTGTAAGGGTACACGTTTATCAGACGCCAGTACCCCTAGATACTTAGTGAGACTAACCTTTAATGATTTTTTGAACAGAGATAACTTGAAGCACTTCATGACATGAGTTTGTCTCCATTTCATTGATGAAGTACCCAGTTTCTCAGTGCATTCAATCATTGCTCTGCCATTGGCATGTATGATTTATCATTTTAACATAGCTGCTCATTTGATTTTCAGAGAGTGTTGTTTAAAAACAATACAAGCTTCCGGGTTTTCTCAACCAAATCAACCTGAGTCTAGACAATATTAGATTTAGAAAGACTCCAAAAGACATGATATGTGCTAGTTGGTTGAGAACTATTAAAAGTTGTTGTGCCCCTATGGTCATTTGAGTCATCTTGCGGTCACTTGGGTCATTCGACATCATCATGTGGTCATTTGAGTTATTTGACATTCTTGGTTTTGATAATGGCTAAACACTATTAGTCATTGTTATTTTTCACTCTTATATGACTGACATACGTGATGTTTTGTTCATGACAGATATGCAAATGAATGGACAAGGAATGGAGTGGAGTTGGCAAAAGTGAAAGCTCAATGACAGTTAAGGTCGATGCACAAAGAAGCAAAACCAAGATAACCCAAAGTCAAAGACTCAGTTGACACCTTCTAGACTGTCAAGGGTGATGCTGCAGACAAGAATGGGGTGCTAAAGGAGTCAAGCGATGGAGCTAAAGCAGTTAACGGACCGACCTGGGAAAGCCCGGGGTCTGCCCAGCTGGCGGTCGACCGCCCCAGCCAGCAGCCCACTGTCTGTAACTCTTTCAGTAGCGATCGACTACCAAAAGCTACAGGTCGACCGCCAGCCCCGAGCCTTCAATGTTGACTTTGTTTTCCACTTCGAGAAGAGCCCCTTTCCTTGTATTTGTTTAACCCCAAAGTCACCCAATCTTCCATAGATTGTGGATCTGGTCTGGGGGATGTCTAAGGACCATTCAAAGGTTATAAAACACATGCAAGAGGGTTAGAAACCCGAGTTGATCATTTGTGAATCCAAGGGAGATCAAAGGAGGCTACAAGGGTGAGAGGAGTTCGAGTTCTGTAGCCATGAACAGTACTCCAAGAAAAAGTTCTTCATCAAATCCTCAAGTGATTCAAGCTACTTGAAGAGGAGATCAAGCCCAAGTCAAGAGAAGATAAAGCTGCATCCTTCATCCTCTTCATCATATCAAGGGTGATCTAAACTGCATCCTCAAACCTCTTCATCAACTCAAGAAGATCAAAAGAAAGATCCAAGCTACATCCATAGTCTTCCTCATCAACTAGAAGAGATTCAAGGAAGATCATCTCTCAAGAAAGAAGACACCATCGAAGCATCAGATTCAAGCTCCTACAACTCAGACAAGATCTTTCTACTTTGAGCATAATCTATATCTTGTTTGAGTGATTTCGTATTTGTTCTCTTTTCATTTCTTTCAAACAATTGAAACTAAAGATCGTCCCTAACGGTGGTTAGTAGGAAGGTAATTGGAAGTTGTCCGATCTGCGGTGTTGATGTCCCTACCGGTGGTTAGTAGGAAGGCAATCGGTGGTCTTTCCGATTTACGGTTCAGTGCGTGGCACTAGTGGAGCCTCACCGGATTTGGTGAGGGGTGGACGTAGGACTGGGGATTCAGTCCGAACCACCTTAAAATCTTTTATGTTGTGGTTTGATTGTGTGATTGATTTATCTTAGATGCATACTTATGTTCAATATCCATATTGTGAAATCATATTTCTAAGCAAATCATTTTATACGTCGCTAAGCTAGTTATATTCCGCTGTAATTATTTTTAACTAGCTATATAGAGGGTTGCATTGCGAAAAGAGGGGCAGATCTATTCACCCCTCCCCTCTAGATCCGCTGTCCACTACTTAACAAGTGGTATCAGAGCCTAATATCTCATTATGGGGTCCAACGACCTTGAGAGAATTGGTGGATCAGCATCTAAGGGTTTTCTACCTGAAGGACATTCTGTGAACATGCCTCCTTATTTTACTAGAGTTAATTATCCCTATTGGAAACATCGTATGCAGGTGTTCATTCGTGCCCAAGACTACGAACTTTGGCGAGTGATCAGTAAAGGTCCGTATGAGCTGCCGGATGATGAGGACTTGTGGACCAAAGAACAAATAAGGCAATCCACTGTCAACTGGAGTGCTAAACACATCATGCAATGCTCACTCCATCTAGTTGAATTCTCAAGAGTGGCTACCTGTGCATCTGCAAAACTAATGTGGGACAAGCTAGAGGTAATCTACGAAGGAATCTCTCAGGTACGAGAAACAAAAACCAACATTTTAGTTTCTGAATATGAAATGTTCCGCATGAAGCCTGATGAGTCAATTCAAGATATGTATGCCCGATTAACTGTGCTTACTAATAGTTTGACTGATTTGGGAAAGAAATATTCAGAGCAAGAAATTGTAAGAAAAATTCTCAGATCGTTAACTCCAACATGACATACGAAGGCAACCGTGGTTGAAGAATCCAGAGATCTCGCAACAACTAAGGTAGATGAACTCATTGGATCATTGATGACCTATGAGATCAATCTCAAGAACAAAGAGGCTGAGACACCTAAGAAGAAGTCCCTAGCTCTTAAAGCAGGACCCAGCGGTCAAGACTCTTCTGATGAAGGTGAGGATTCGGGAAGTGAGCGAGATGAGGATGACGTAGCCATGCTCACACGTAAGTTCAAAAAATTCCTGAGAAAGGAAGGTAAGAGCTTCATGAGAGGAAGGTCAAGGGTAAGAAATGGTTTTAAATCTAATTCTGAAAACTCTAAAAAATCTGATAAAATCATTTGCTATTCTTGAAACAAACTAGGGCATTTCAAGAATGATTGTCCCGACAGATTCAGAAAAGCTGACAAATGAAAGGGCAAGAAGAAGAACAAGTCCATGGTGTCCACATGGAGCGATGAAGAGGAAAGTGATGACAGAACTAGCTCCTCGGACAAAGAAAAAGAAGATCTCTGCCTCATGGCCAAAGGTGACGAAGAAACTGAGGTAAATTCTCTATTTGAAGATTATACAATTGATGATTGGGAGGAAGTATATATACAACTCATGAAAAAATATGAAATGTACAAAAAGGAGAATAAATCATTGAAAAAGAAAATTAACTCATTTGTGTATGATCATGAAGTAAATGTCAAGAATGCTTCACTTGAAATTGAAATTGAAGATCTTAAGAAAATGATTGGGAACTTGGAGGAAGGAAGAAAAGAAATGGCTGACTTGGAAACTGAAAATGAAGAATTGAGAAATGAGATTGATAGCATAAAGCTCAAAATGCAAAGCTATGAAAAAGACAGCAAATTGAGCAATGAAAAGTATGAAGTTGTCAAACAAGTCAACATTCAACTCCTGCAAAACATTGAAAACTTACAAAAAGAGTTGAAGGATAAACAACAATCCTTAGAAAAATTTGTGGATGGAAGAGAAAACCTAGATGCACTGCTAGGTACTAGAATGAACTTCAACAAGGAAGGGTTAGGTTTTGAACCTACAAACAAAAGGCCAATTGGGTTAAAAACTGTCACATTTATTTCATCTTCCGAAGCCTCCACCTCAAACACAACTCCCACACAAAACCAGCAAAAATAAAACGGGAAATGAAAAGAAAATATTGAAGAGGCAATAACTGAAATTCCAAAAAAGTTTATCCAAAAGCGTAAGAAAGGTCGACCTTTCCCGCAGCATAGGTCAACACGTCCTTGGCCATCACCTGCTCAACCTTCTAGATATCACCAAAACTGGATTACGCATTCATATAGGCCAACACCACCATACTTTTGGGGAAACTGTGATTCATGTGTTCATCAATCTTATAAGTTTCAATCTCCAGTGGCAAAACAATCACTTTCAACCCAAAACCAACCAACAGCCTAAATGGTTTAAGAAGCAAACTTTCACAAAATCCAACAAAGAGCTTCTAAACAAAAAGAGAATGTCAAAGCTGAAAAGAAAAATCAAATCCCTGCTCTAAGCAAACAAAACATGAATGTTAAGAAGGTTTGGATTCCAAAAGAAATGGTTTTATATTTTGAAATTTTAAAAAGTTTGATGGGACCCAAATTTGGTTGGGTTCCAAACACCATTGCTTAATTGCTTGTGCAGGAATGTCTTGCAGCCATGCATAACAGGTGATACCTTGATAGCGACTGTTCAAGACACATGACTGGAGACAAATCAAAATTTTATCTGTTGGAGGAAAAGGAAAGAGGATACGTCACATTTGGAGGGAACAACAAGGGAAAAATCATTAGAACAGGTAATGTAGGTAAGAATCTCTGCAACTCCATTCGTAACGTGATACTAGTTGAAGGTTTGAAATACAACCTGCTTAGTAATAGTCAATTATGTAATAAGGGTCACAAAGTGTTGTTTGACTCTCATGAATGCAGAATTCTTGAGCCAAAATCTGACAAGGTAAAATTTTCTGGTAAGAGAGTCAACAATGTTTACATGATTGACTTAGATGATCCTGCTCATTTAAACCTTTATCTTGTTGCACCAAAATATGAGCTTACATGGATATGGCATCGTAGACTAGGACATGCTAGCTACAATGTCTTACATAAACTCTTGAAGCATTCAATGGTGAAAGGTCTGCCTGAACTATCTTTTAAACAAGAAAATAAATTGTGTGATGCATGTGCCCTAGGCAAACAAACAAGAAAATCCTTCAAGGGAAGATCTGAAAATACATCATCCAAACCACTCGAGCTAATTCATATGGACTTGTTTGGTCCAACCAGAACTGCTAGCTTAAGTGGTAGAAAATATGGATACGTCTTGGTGGATGACTTTTCTAGGTTCACATGGGTTTTCTTTCTCACACATAACAAAGATGCTTTTTATGAGTTTCAGGCACTCTACATGAAGATAAAGCAGGACGGTGAGTTTAAAATTTCCAAGATTCAATCTGATCATGGTGGTGAATTTAAAAATGCTGACTTCTATAATCTTTGTAGGGCTGAAGGCATTTCACAACGATTTTCTTCACCAAGAACTCCAGAGCAAAACGGTGTAGTTGAAAGAAGAAACTGAACTCTCATAGAGATGTCAAGAACCATGCTTGCCGAACGGCAACTTCCAAGGAAATTTTGGGCTGAAGCGGTAAACTCGACATGTTATATTATCAACCGCTCTATGGTAAGGCCACACACCAAAAAGACTCCTTATGAGTTACTGAAAGGTAAAAAACCCTCTCTCTCACATATGAAAGTGTTTGGGTCAAAATGCTTCATCCACAACAATGACAAAAGAGACTTAAATAAATTCGAGCCCAAGAGCGATGAAGGTATATTCCTTGGATATTCTGATAGATCTAGGGCTTATAGAATTTATCACATTAAGAGTCAAACTGTGGAAGAATCACCCCATGTTTTCTTTGATGAATATCATGATGATTCTAAAAATGATAACTCTTGCAGGAAAAATGATGAAGATGTTGAATTCCTAAGCATGAAGGAAAAGAATGATCCTCCACAAGAAGAAACAGGAGAAGATGGTGACCTAGCTGAATCAAGTAATGCAAGGGATCAAGCTCCATGAGAAGGTAATGATTCTACAAACATTAGAATTCTTAAGGATCATCCTTTAGAAAATATCATTGGTAGCTTGAATGACCCACCTAGAACAAGGTCACATTTTAGAATTGTGGAAGAATTAGATCAACTTGCTCTTGTCTCCCAGATTGAACCCAAGAATATTGATGAGGCATTAAAAGATGAAAACTAGATAAATTCAATGCAAGACGAGTTAAACCAGTTTGAAAGAAATAAAGTTTGGCATCTTGTTCCTAGACCTTCATCACAATCTGTCATAGGCACTAAGTGGGTTTTTAGGAACAAACAAAGTGAGGATGGCAAGATAATAAGAAACAAGGCTAGATTGGTGGCTCAAGGGTATAATCAAGAGTTTGGGATAGACTTTGATGAATCTTATGCCCCAGTTACTAGACTCGAAGCCATTAGATTTTTACTTACCTTTGCATGCTCCCTTATAATAAAGCTGTATCAAATGGATGTAAAAAGTGCTTTCTTGAATGGCTTGATCAAAGAAGAAGTCTATGTTGAGCAGCCCCCTGGCTTTGAGAATTCTAACCATGCAGATTTTGTATACAAGCTAGATAGGGCACTTTATGGACTTAAGCAAGCACCAAGAGCTTGGTATCAGAGACTAAGCTCGTTCCTCATTGAAAAAGGGTACACACGAGGTAAGGTAGATCAAACACTTTTCACCAAGAAGCAAGGTAAGAACATCTTGATTGTTCAAATTTATGTTGATGATATTGTGTTTGGTTCTACTAAATCTGAAATGTGTGAAGAATTTACTACCTCATGACTAGCGAATTTGAGATGAGCCTAATGGGAGAAATCTAATTCTTTCTCGGTTTGCAGGTCAACCAAGGAAAAGATGGGTGCTTCATAAGTCAAGCCAAATATATCAAGGAGCTGCTGAAAAGATTTGACATGATGAACAGTAAAATCATTGCAACTCCTATGAGCACCACAACATCACTAGATTCGGATGAAAATGGTAAATTAGTGGATGCAAAGATCTATAGAGATATGATCGGCTCTTTGCTTTACTTGACTGCATCCCGACCAGATATCTAGTTTAGTGTATGCCTTTGTGCTAGATTTCAAGCCAGTCCTAGAGAATCCCACTTGACTGCTGTCAAACGTATCCTTAGATATCTTGCCGGCACTCAAGATTTGGGATTGTGGTATCCGTCATCATGTGACTTATCTCTTATATCTTATTCTGATGCGGACTACGCTGGATGCAAGCTGGATCGTAAGTGTACTAGTGGCTATTGCCAGTTTCTAGGCGGGTGTTTAATTTCTTGGGCCTCCAAGAAATAACACTCGGTTGCCCTCTCAACCGTAGAGGTAGAATATGTTACTGCGGGGAGCTGTGGCACCCAAGTGTTGTGGATTAAACACCAACTCCAAGACTACTTAGTGGATCTTGGTTGTGTCCCGATTCTGTGTGATAACACTAGTGCTATCAACCTTGCAAAAAATCCAGTCCAACACTCTAGGACTAAGTATATTGAGATTAGGCATCACTTCATTAGAGATGAGGTCGATAAGAAAAATTTTGAACTATATTTTGTTAATACTCTAAATCAAATTGCTGATATTTTCACCAAGCCCTTGTGTAATGACAGGTTTTCAACACTCAGAAGGGAGCTTGATCTTTGCCGACCTCAGTCCAATAAAAATTGAATTCATGTTCATAATGTATTGCATGGTTTGTGTAGCATCCTTCTTGCATGGACATGGTATATTAAATGTTGATGTATGGAAAGGCAGGTTATGCTTTCCTAGAAGCACTTAATAGGCGTGAGGTTTCACCTCCGCCAAGTACCATGCGTCACTGTCGCATATAGGCCATATAGTAAGGGGGAGTTGTCTCTTTGCAGCATTCATGCATATGTTTCATCTTCATTCTGTTGCATTTAATAAGTGTACAACCATGTGTTCGGTCATGCATTTCATGTCTGCCAAATTCATGTTTGATCATGTCAACTCCTGCATGGTTCTAGTCAACCTCTCCTTGACATTCGTCATTCCACTTGATTGCAAACATAACTCCTTGAGTGCATTCACTGCATATCCTTGGGGGGAATCTTGCTGCTATTCTTACTCTTTTGCAATTTGAACTTCATGGCTTATAGTCTAAATATGAGATCATGAGACCGACAGAACTATGGCGTAAAAGCTTTCTATTATATGCCCTGATGATTGTCCATCCAATGAAAATGGTTCATATTTAATGATTTCCTTGAAGTTCAAATTTATTTATTCTGAAATCATCTAAGTTCTGTGGTTTTAATAGACCTTAACTAGAGATTGCATATTGTGCTTTGCATGACTATCCTGAAATCTGAAAATCCAAATGTCATGATAATTTTGGTGATACTCTAGAGCTTAGTATTGTTTCTAAACATCTTGATGAGCTGAAATTCTTGGAAATCAATTTGACAGAGCAATGATATTTTTACACGGAGAAATATGTCACGTCATCAAATCAAGTGACGAATGATATGTCATGATGTGCCCCTGTTATCTCTATCTTAATTATATTTGGACTCTAGGCAGAGCACTGGCATAATTACTGAGAAACATATCTTCTCATCACAGAAATGAACTTTGATATGTCATGATGTGACTTTACTATCTCTGTTCATTCTGCAGTATAACCGTCAGTCTTGCCAAATACCTAGGGATGCCGGCGTCTAAACAACGTGTATTCTTACGGCTAGGAGGCATGTACTAGACTTGATTGTTCGTAAAATATGAGTCATGTGCCATCAAATTCAAAAGATATTACAAATCAAATTTGTTAAACTCATCAAATTCCATGCTTTAGTCATGATTGTTTAGCCTCAATACTAGTTTTTGTGTTATTCCCTTTGTAGTTATTGAATATGGATATATAAGACAAGGGAAGGTTAAACACTGCCATGATATGCACTTTTAGTTCATTTCTATTACAACATGGATGTAGATGCCTTTCAAACTCTGTTGATGATCTCGGATTTCATTAGCTTTGAACCATATATGTTGCTCGCGGTATGTTTCAGGTTTGCATATAATGGCTTGCTCCCCGCTCTCATTCACCTCTGGTCTCTCAGACATTAGTCACCTTCTCTATCTAATCCCTCCTTTTTGCTACTGTCAAAGGGGGAGAATATTTTGTTGTGAGTCATCATTTGCTTTGTGAGTTGTCATTGGGGGATAAGTGAATTGTGTACGAGGGAGAGTCAAAGGGGGAGAATCCCTTGTGCGCTTTGTATATCTCTTATGTGTATGTGATGGGGTTTTCATAATTGCATAGCACTCATATCTGCATTCACAATTCCATTCACATGCTATTACTATCATGGATCTTGAGCTGCACTTGTTTCATATGTCATAAACTTTGCCATCTTGGATATTACTGCCACATAATGACTCACAGTGTTGCCATCATCAAAAAGGGGGAGAATGTTGTGCCCCTATGGTCATTTGAGTCATCTTGCGGTCACTTGGGTCATTCGACATCATCATGTGGTCATTTGAGTTATTTGACATTCTTGATTTTGATAATGGCTAAATACTATTAGTCATTGTTATTTTTCACTCTTATATGACTGACATACGTGATATTTTGTTCATGACAGATATGCAAATGAATGGACAAGGAATGGAGTGGAGTTCATAAAAGTGAAAGCTCAATGACAGTTAAGGTCGATGCACAAAGAAGCATAACCAAGAGAACCCAAAGTCAAAGACTCAGTTGACACCTTCTAGACTGTCAAGGGTGATGCTACAGACATGAATAGGGTGCTAAAGGAGTCAAGAGATGGAGCTAAAGCAGTTAACGGACCGACCTGGGAAAGCCCGGGGTCTGCCCAGCTGGCGGTCGACCGCCAGCACAGGGGCGGTTGACCGCCCCAGCCAGTAGCCCACCGTCTGCAACTCTTTCAGTAGCGATCGACCGCCAGCCCAGTAGCAGTCGATCAAAATTTCCAGGAATCGCCCGTTTGCAGGTTTCTCAGTAGCGGTCGACCGCCAGAAGCTGCAAGTCGACCGCCAGCCCCGAGCCTTTAAAGTTGACTTTATTTTCCACTTCGAGAAGAGCCCCTTTCCTTGTATTTGTTTAACCCCAAAGTCACCCAATCTTCAATAGATTGTGGATCTGGTCTGGGGGATGTCTAAGGACCATTCAAAGGTTATAAAACACATGCAAGAGGGTTAGAAACCCGAGTTGATCATTTGTGAATCCAAGGGATATCAAAGGAGGCTACAAGGGTGAGAGGAGTTCGAGTACTGTAGCCGTGAACAGTACTCCGGGAAGACGTTCTTCATCAAATCCTCAAGTGATTCAAGCTACTTGAAGAGGAGATCAAGCCCAAGTCAAGAGAAGATAAAGCTGCATCCTTCATCCTCTTCATCATCTCAAGGGTGATCTAAACTGCATCCTCAAACCTCTTCATCAACTCAAGAAGATCAAAAGGAAGATCCAAGCTACATCCATAGTCTTCCTCATCAACTAGAAGAGATTCAAGGAAGATCATCTCTCAAGGAAGAAGACACCATCGAAGCATCAGATTCAAGCTCCTGCAACTCAGACAAGATCTTTCTACTTTGAGCATATTCTATATCTTGTTTGAGTGATTTCGTATTTATTCTCTTTTCATTTCTTTCAAACAATTGAAACTAAAGATCGTCCCTACCGGTGGTTAGTAGGAAGGCAATCAGAAGTTATCCGATTTACGGTGTTGACGTCCCTACCGGTGGTTAGTAGGAAGGTAATCGGTGGTCTTTTCGATTTGCGGTTCAGTGCATGGCACTAGTGGAGCCTCACCGGATTTGGTGAGGGGTGGACGTAGGACTGGGGATTCAGTCCGAACCACCTTAAAATCCTTTGTGTTGTGATTTGATTGTGTGATTGATTTATCTTTGATGCATTCTTAGGTTCAATATCCATATTGTGAAATCATATTTCTAAGCAAATCATTTTATACGTCGCTAAGCTAGTTGTATTCCGCTGTAATTATTTTTAACTAGCTATATAGAGGGTTGCATTGCGAAAAGAGGGGCAGATCTATTCACCCCTCCCCTCTAGATCCGTTGTCCACTACTCAACAAAAGTGTTTCATGATCCGTTTGCATTGAGTTTTTGTTTTTAATCTCTAAGGTTCGTTAGGTTTAAACCTGCAATGCATTCAAGGTACATCACTGCTTCTTATAAGAAAATATGACTGATTTTAGTAGCTTGGATAAATGAACTTGACTATCAGTTTGACATGATTCAGATTCAGAACTTTCAAAAGCTTCCCTGACAATATGCATGAGACATGAGGTAAGCACATATGTGTGAGACACAAGAATTGCCCTGATTAACTCCCCCTGACTATATGCAACACATGCAAGCTTAGCGCAAGACTTTATGATTTATGCTCATGATTATCTAGACTGCCTTAAGTGCAAAAATACCCATGGCACTTGGCGGAGTACCCTCTAGGTGAAGCATAAAAATGAGATGCAACTGTAGTCTTATATAAATGCACTATTGCTGACTATGAGCATATGCATGTGAGCCTTATATGCAGCAAGATATCAAGTAAACAAGAAGTTCATGCAAGAGATAACATTTATGAATCAAATGTATGCAGAGTAAATTTGACCAGATTGAACACATGATGAATCTCTCAAAATGTTATCATATGAAAGCTTCCAAGTCAAACAATCTTTATGAATTTACAATTGTGAACAGAGTTTTCAATAAATGCAATCTATGATTCAAATTCATGCAAACTGACAATTGATACTTGGTGGAGAGCATAGACCATAAGGGTCACCATCACGCATGGGGAAAGTTTCCAGATAGGCTTAACCTATCCTTCCACAATCGCCATTTGATATACCAATTAGTCAGCCCTTTTATCCCATGAATGCAACACTAAGGAAACATACCAAAGCAAATAGCAATGTGAATGTAAACATGAAGTGCAAACTTGTGCATTGTCAGATCTATCTAGACATGCAGCTTTGGAGACAGAATCAAAAGGAATTCAGATAACAAACCTGGAAGAGTGCAGAATTGGGGTTTACCACAATTAGGTGCCTTGGCTTATTTACCCCCTTTTATTCCTTCCACCAAGGCACACCTGCAAAATATCCTTTATTTCGCACAAGCAGGTACCCAAATGGTCTTGGGTCCTGAACTGACAGTTGCACCTTTAAAGGGTGCTCTCAGCAATCTTTGAGCATAGAAATCATCAAATCTTAGTATGTGACAGTGATCCATAGAATGTCCATTCTTTCCACAGTAACGACATGAGATAACAAGTTTTGTGTTTTTCTTATTGTGCACATTAACGTGAACATGGACTCTATGTGCATGAAGATTTCTGTTATCTACATGTGCATTTTGTCTTTTATTCCTTGCCAGCCAACAATCAGCAACTTTGTGTCCTGGCTTTCCATACTCAAAACATGAAATGGATTTTTCTTTGAAAATATATTTATTTATACTGAAGCATTTTGATTTATAGGAAGTTTAACAAATTTAGAGTTAAATCTCTTTCCCTGAGCATGCCAACAGTGGGTTGCTATGTGGCCTCCCTTGCCACAGTTAAAGTACACAATGTGCCGGCCATGTGAAGCAAATTTATTTTTATCAAAGACATGCTGGTGCATAGTATGATAACCATAACCTCTAGTTTGTGCATGAACAAGCCATCATTGTGCAGCCGTGTGTCCTACTTTACCACAATGAGGACATCGAAATTTCTTTCTCTGAAATGCAGGATTTCTATCATGAGATTTTCTAGCATGCATGTTACTGAAATTCAAATCGTCATTCCTCATTACTAAGCAATCATTCATGAAGTGTCCATACCTACCACAGTAATGACATGCCATTTTCTTTTTGTATGTATGTGTATGGGAGTTTAAGTTGTGAACAGCATGCACATGAGTGTTTGTAGGTTTGTTCTGTAAATTTCCCTTTCTTTTAGCTTTTTCAGTAGGTTTTAGATTTTTCTTACCATTAGCCAGATTTGGATTTTTCTGTGATGTGAATTGAAAAGCTAATGGAGTTTTGATGCTGGTTTGTTCTGAGCTAGTTACAAATGATGTATGAATTTTATTCCCAAAGCTCTTCTTATTAACTAGATTAAAACCCAGCCCCTCTTTCTGAAAGTTTACTTTCATTCCCAGTAGCTTATCCAGGTTATCTTGTCCCTTAACAAATTTAGACAGGGAAAATTTTAGATCCTTAATTTCATTTTCCAGAACTACAATGAGCAGATTAAAGTTTATGTTTTCCTTTTCACTCTGAGCCAGTCTTTCATTCAATGAGGCATTGACAGTTCTGAGATTTTCAAATTCAGTTTTAAGACATGCCAGATCTTCTGAGCTATCTAACATTGCACACTTACCTTTTTCAATTGTCAATAATCTGTCAGACATAGTAGTGTTTAAATGTTTCAATCTCTCAATTTCTGCTTTCAATTTAGTGTTCTCCTCCTCAAGCTTATCATCATCAAACAATACATCACCTAGGAAACTCTGGTTTTCCTTAACAGTCTCTTGCTGGTTTTCTGGTTCATATCTTTCAAGGTATTCCTGAAACTTCAAATTGACAGCTCTGACAGCCTCGAACTTTTCAGTGATCAATCTATTTTCACTTTCAAGATTGATTAATCTTTGTTCAGATTCCTGACATTGTTTTTTGAGTTTTCCATTTTCTGATTTGACATGATCAAGTTCCGAATTGATTGCATCTAGATTCGATAGTTGTCTTCTGAATATTTCATTTTCACTTTTCAGACTTTCAATGTCTTCGCCTCCAAAGTTAGGATTCCCTAGATTATTTAACTTCTTTTTCAAGATTTTATTCTTCTTCTCTAGTTTTTCATAAGATTCTAACAGGTTGGCATAAGCATCTTCCCAATCATTTAAAGTATAACTAGAGAATGGATTGTTTACCTCTTCAGCATCTTCGAACTCATCTTGATCACTGCTATGGTTGCTCTCATTAACCATCAAGCAGATGTCATCACTTCTCTTATAGGCTACCATCAATTTGTCCACGATATCTTTAGTAGACCTGTAATTTGTAACAAATGGAAAAATGTCAGAATCAACAGTCCTTCTTAAAATGCTTAGAACTATCAAATTTTCATTATTTTTCATTCTATGTTTGTCCCTCCATTTGGACACATCTTTAGGCATTCTGTGTGGACCTTTGGAAAGAAGATTTCAGAGGTTAGGATTCACTGAATTCATGAACGTGCACAGACTGCCAAGCCAGTTAGGGAAGTCAGATCCATTAAAAACTGGAGGATGAGCCATTGGCAAATCGGAAGCAAACGATTAGTGATAGTAAACGGTGAATAGAGGAAGAAATCATTTAGAAACACCAGGAATTACTGCAGATCGTTGGATCTGTAAAGCCAGTAACCCGCTCTGATACCACTTGTTGGATTGCAAGGCACGGATTCAGAGGGGGGTGAATGAATCCTCATTCAAAGACTATTGCGGAATTAAAATCTTAGATTGCTTAATCAATTAAGCACTCTTCAGTTGACACATGAAAGCACAGGCTGAAAGACTAGCTTACACAAACCGTAAATCTGACAGACACAGTATCGAGTACAAATCGAGGACCAGGCTGATGTAACGATGAGCACTCTACCAACCCTTCAAGAACCCAAACGCAAGCTGACACACAGAGGAAACTTTTAACAGAACTCAATATAAACTAATGAGACAACTGAGCTTCTCTCTTTTCACAACCGTGAACTGAGAAACTCAGGCTCACACATGAGTTGTAATTCTACTGAGCGTACGAACAAACACTTCACATTCATATTAACTCTCCAAGATCACACATATAATCAAGCACACAAAACCTGTGAAGGGGGGATAGATGATATGGAAGAACGCACAAAGCAAACCACGATAGACAAGATTTTTTAGGTGGTTCAGTCCTCTAGACCTACGTCCACCCCTCACTCCAAACCGGAGTGAGGCTTCCCTTGTAAAATGCAAGACGCAGACTCAGTCTGCAACAAACGCTGCCTAACAACTTGACCCAGAGGAACACACTCCTCTCTTCCTCCAACCCGGAGGGGAACCACCAGTGACACCCAGTCACTAGCAACCAGAGACCCAAGTCTCTCTTCCTCCAAATCGGAGGGAAACCACAAGGGACACCCAGTCACTTGCAAACCGGAGGACCAATCCTCCCTTCCTCCAGACTGGAGGGAAACCCACAAGTAGCACACCACTACTTGCAACCGGAGACTATGTCTTCCTTCTCCTGAGACCACAGGAGGAACCCGACCTCAACCCAGAGAATTGGAAGACCAAAGTGAAATCAGAAAATGAACAAAGGAAAATGCAAACGAAGGAAAGAAAATGTAGCTCCAACTGGAGCAGGACTGTTCAGGATTTGATCCTGGAACAATGACTACAGATCTTCTCATTAAGAACCGGCTACTTCGATCTTGACCTCTCTTCTCATCTCTCTCTCGTTCTTACTTCACTTCTCAGCTCTCTCGCGCTTTCTTCACTTCCTTTTTCTTCTTCTGCTGCTGGCTCTCGTACACTTCTCTCTGGCTACTCTATTCTTACTTCTCTTCTTCTCTCATCTTGTTAGATCGCAGACGAGGCCTTTATATAAGGCATCAAGCAGGGTCCCACGAGCTCATGCATTGAGCGTGTGGAGGGAACACCCCCGCCAAGAGATTTTTGAAATCGCTTAGCTACGTGACAGAATCTCGGCAGTGTAGCTGTCCACGTGGTAGGTTCATACATTCCATTCCTTGCCTCGAATCATGAGCCTTAAACCTGGAACTTTTATTTCCAGGTTATAGATTTGCTGAACACGTGCTTGACCAACTGACAGATCTGGCATAGAAATAAGAAAAATGTTAGCACCGACTACATTTGCCATCGTGCAGTTATGCACAGACCTTGCGTAACTTTTGCAAGACAAGCACATAGTTTCAAGCTAAAGACTTAGACATATGCACAGAACATATCCCAAACAATGCTCAGACCATGTGTCGTGTATTGCAGGATATGCAAAGATTTTATAGCAATGCACAGACTTTGATTGTGCACAAGCCAAGACATGCACAGGCCCTCCATGCGCTTGAGAAAAAATGTGCACCGATCGTGATGTGTATACAATGATATATGCAAAAGACTTTGATGGCATGCAGAGTAAAGATGAACCGACTTCACTCTCGCTATGTAAAGGTATGCATCGATGATATCATGCATGGAACAACCATTGCACAAACTTCATGTGCAACGTACAGTAGATTGCACCGACTTGATCGAAGTACAACAATATGTTGCACCGACTCAGTGTGACTAGTGCACAGTATGCATTGACTATGTGACCCTTAGACTCAGATATGCACAGACTTAGCTTTACTGCAAGACATCAATGCACAGACCTGGTTTGCTGGAGATGCGGCATATGCACAGACCTGGTTCGCTGGAGATGCGGCATATGCACAGACCTACAATGTGGCCTAGTGGACATATGCACCGACTTAATGCTAAAAGCAGATGTTGCACTAACATGAGTCCTTGGACACCTAAACTTGCACAGACCAAATGCAAGCACAACTTAGACGAGCACAGACTTCATATACAAACCAACTGAGTATGCACCGATGTTGTCTGCTTAACAACGCGGTATGCACAGACGTTGAATGCATGAAACACTGAGCTATGCACTGACGTTGCTTGAACCAAAGAGCACATTGCACCGACTTATATGCATGAATCACAAACGTGCACCGACTAAGGTTAGTGCAATGGCGAAAGTTGCACCGACCGTATGATCACATGCACGGACCTTAGTTAGGATATAGCCATACTAGCATTGACCTTAGCTAATATACCAACATACTAACACAGACCTGATGCAAGAGACACAGTTGCTTTACTTGACTAGCATCGACCTTGATGCATAGAGTAATGACATGCACACCAACTATTCGATGAAATGCGCACAATTGTTTTCATGAAGAAATGGAATGTGCATGGACCTTCAGCATGCCCAGAACCAAAACGTTGCACAGACCTCACGCAAAGCTAACACAGACTTTATATGCAACCAAATGGAAGTCTGAGATATCTGTACTGACCTGAACATGTATCAGACTTGGATGTTCATTGACTTTACCTGTCCGAAGATGATTCACATTTTACCAGAGATTGACTTGCTGTCAATTGGAGTTGACCGTTGACTTTCTTTTCATGTCTTCTTGAATTATCTTTAGAACCTATTCTGACATATTTCATACTTTTTATAAGTGATGACATCATCAATGAATGCATCACAATTAAGTGATCATGGTCATATATAAAGGGACATAATAGTTGTCATCATCAAAACATCAGAACCACAGGATGGACCCCATAATCCATGCGGCGGGTTGGGCTGCCAAGCACCGATGGTCCCACGTGGGTCCCATACCCCACGTGGTACACACCAAATCCAAGGAGACCCTGGCATAAACCAACAATCTCCCCCCCCAGCGGCACCTGGGATTTGAACCCGCGACCTCGCTCTGATAACAGTTTATAGGATCAAGTCCCTACCGTTGTGCTAAAAGCTCAAGCTGGTAGCGAAGGTTACACCGTATTTCCTTATGGCAGCGTAGAGCCCCACGTCTATAACGTGTTGTGGGTGGGCATGAGGGGCTTCGTACATGGACCCCATAATCCATGCGGCGGGTTGGGCTGCCAAGCACCGATGGTCCCACGTGGGTTCCATACCCCACGCGGTACACACCAAATACAAGGAGACACTGGCATAAACCAACAAGCCACTGGTTGGCTATGAAGCTCGCCGACCTCCCTCCTCATGTTATTCGCAGCCAGTTGTCCTATTTGGTTCTCCAACTTCGAAATAGATTGATGCTGAGTAAGGATAAGTTGTTGGAGTTGCTCGAATTTCTCATCAAAATTGGGCTGAGTAGGAGGTGGCTGATACTGGGGTTGATGAAAATGATATAGAGGGAATTGCTGAAATTGGCCCTGAGAAAATTGATTTTGAGGATACGGGGCCTGAGCTTGATGGAATGGAGGTTGCTGAAATTGATGTTGAAATGGAGAAGGATAAGAGTGATTTTGATGAGACTGACTAGGAGTTGGGAAAGATTGTTTCTGAATTGAGGGATTGGATTTGGTAGATGGACCTTGCTGAGACTTCGAAATAAATTGGGATGATTTCTCCAACCTGGATTGTAAGTGTTAAAATAAGGATCATAAATAGGTTTGGACACATCCTGAGCAGTGAAGATATGTTCTTAGATGAACGGGGGAAGCTGAGCCATTGTGGGGCAATCAGTAACAGCATGATTAGGGCTAGAACAAAGAGCATAGATTTCTTCATGACTGGGAGCTAAGAACAGTTGAGGTTGAGGAGCAGAAGAGAAAGAAGAGGAAGGTTCCTACCTAGACAACAACTGATTTAACTTCTGGGCTACCAAATCAACCTTTTCCATTTTCTGCGCCAACAAATCTATTTTGTTCAATTTCTGAGTTAAGAAATTTATATCTATCATGTTCTCACACTCTCCTTGGTTCTTAACTTCATTCAGCCCTGCCCTCTTAGATGACCCAATCATTCTCTCATAAGATGATAGCGAGACATGATTGATGGAATTTTCACTAAGCATTTCAAATAAATCGTAAGCCTCATCCTTGCTCTTACTCATGAATGCTCCCCCACATGATGCATCCACCATCTGTCTATAATTCTCCGTCAAACCCTCATAGAATGCTTGTACAACTTGCCATCTTGATAATCCATGATGGGGGAATTTCCTTAGCAAATCTTTCAGTCTATCCCACGCCTCATGGATTTGTTCTCTAGGGTTTTGTGTGAATTCAATTATCACTCTCCTCATGGTATTGGTTCGCCCTATGGGATAGAATTTCTTCAAAAACTCCTTTTGCATTTCAGCCCAAGTATCAATTGATTTACCCAAAGTGTCTAACCAATATTTAGCCTTATCTTTGAGGGAAAAAGAAAAGAGTGTCAATTTGAGAGCATCATCTGAAAAGTTTTAGATTTTCATAATTGAACAAATCTGGAGGTACTCATCAAGATGTTTATAAGGGTCTTCATTGGTATTTCCATAAAAAGATGACAACATTTGAATGGTACAAGATTTGATCTCATACTGAACCGCCTGGTTCTGGGGTGCCTGGACATAGAAGGACGATTGGTATTGGTTAGGCATGAAATAGTCCTTCATCTGCTTGGGAGCTTGTTGTGGATTTTGGTCCTCCATGAAGTTAGGTTGTAGATGATCTCTAGAATGCACTAACACTTCTATGTCTTCAAAGGGTCCTATCAAATGTGGGTCTAGGGTTCTCTTACCTTGCTTGCAATGCAAAAAGGGCCCAAAGAAAGATTATTATTTTTGGATTTTTGAATTTTTTTCCTTTTTTTTAAATAATACAAATGTAATAATAACTCTATGAATTATGTATGCTAAAAAATGATGATTTTTTTTTCAAAAAGAAGAATTGGCACCCATTACCAAATTGGTCCACCGGCCAGGTAAGAGGTGAGGTTGTGGGAGGCTCCCCTTTCTTTCGTAGGGACCTAATTAAATAACCACAAATCCGCTTGGGCGTTTGCCACTTAACATCTAGCCTAGACACCGATTTTATAAAATAGTAATAAATTCTAAAACTCCTTTCTTTATTTTGTGTGACCTTCCAAGGGCAACCTATCATCGGGATACTTCGTGGTACAACCTGCCCAGCGTCCGTTAGGGAATCCACGGGTACGGAGACTTATGGAGGTCTTGGAAAAGGACATTTCGGTCCAAAGAGACGGAGTGCTCAATGGAGGGTCTTTCCAATTCCAAGAAGGGTGTAAAGAGCCTAACTTACCCTTGAGGAGGGGAAATAGAAGAGAAGAGAAAGATGTTTTTTTTTTCAAATGATGATGCAAGTAAATAAGAAATCAACTAAAATGCACAATGCATGTAAATGATGCAAATACAATGAGGACATGATAGCATGAAATAAATTTTTTCTATTTTTATATTTTTTTCAGAGTTTTTGTTTTTTTGATATTTTTTCAAAAAGAGATAAATAAAAAAATTATCAACTAAAAATAACAAATCACATGTAACTCTATTGAAAAATAAAGCCTAAAATCATGTTTTTGGTGATTTCTGGTTTTTCTGATTTTTTTTGGATTTTTTCAATAATTTTTCAGATTTTTTTTATTATTTTTTAAAATTTTTAAAAATAAGACATTTTCCTATATTTACTGACCTTTAGCAATGCTTGAATTTCTTGGATTTTTGATTTTCTAATTTCTGCGATAATTTCAGGCTTTCAGCGACCCTTCTTGTGACAGTTTATTTTCTAAGAATTTCAAATCCGAATTTCCTCTTTTTTATGATTTTTTTTCCTGTAAAATAAAAACAGAAAAACTAGTAAAACTATATACAAATCAAACATAAGATTTTTCAATAATAAAAAATCATTTTCTTTCCAGGCAACATCGCCAAAAATTGATAGCCACTAACACTCGTCGTCAAAAATGCCGTGCCACAATTTTAAAAATATTACCGCACTCACTCACTTAAAAGATTTGAATTAGAGTAAAGTGATAAGAACGGGTTGATCCCTCGGAGAAGAAATATTTTCAATTAAGCATGATGGAAAATCCCTATATTTGAAAGATCCAAATTTTGAGTGAGAAAAACAAAATTGCTTGAAATTAAAACTATCTAAAGAAGATGAGTGGGTTAAGGAGAGAAATTGGAAAGAGATAGAAAGAGAACTAGAAAGACACAATTGCACAAGATAAACTTTTATTACTATGAAAGTGGCAATTATAACTCTAAGAAAATGAAAATTATAACTTGGAAATAAAAGAACAAGGGAAAAGGAAGAAATTGAGCAGAGATGATGAAGAATAGTGCCGCTGTCTCCTTGCCGAGCCTTTGATTGAACTGTCCCACCGTGGAGCTAGATGCCGCCGAGAGGACCGAAGGAAGAATCTCCGCCAAAGGGATTTAGATGAATAATGGAGAAGGGAGAAATAGATAGTAGAGGAAGAAGAAAACTTAAAAACAAATATATGTGGGTGCGTGAGTGTGTTGTGGTAGAAAGTAAACAGAGAGAAAGAGGGGGTACGGTAGAAAAGAAGACATAGTAAAATAAGAGAAAATTAGAGACTAAGAAGAAAGAAAATAACTTGAAAATGAGAGAGATTTAGAGGATGTCGAAGAGGAGAAAGTTGAAGAGTTTGAGGAGATGAATAATGTAGAGGGAGAAGAAGATCAGAAGAGTGTAAAAACTGGGAGAGAAGAAAACTGTGAAAACCCGCAGATGAACAGTAAAAAGTGTAGAACATATGCTTTGAAAATTGACAATAATGTGAAAACGGAGGAGAATTGGAGGAAGAGGAAGCAGAAGAAATTGCATAAAACTTAAAAATGAAGAACTTTGTAGAAGAAAGTGAATTGAAAAGACAAACAGGAAAGCACGTAAAAAGTCAAAGATCTCCTCCCGTGGCTCTCGGGTAGCTTTTTATATGGCACATAAGAACTCTTACGATCGGCGACTGTAGATCAGCTCAAATCCGATTTTGTAGCGATAGTTGATTGCTCAAATTAGGGGTCTTGCCATGGATAGACTCTCCCTTGATCAAAACATGAAAGGTTAACGACGATGATACCAAGATTGCTTCAAAGCGACCTTCCCGTTTCCGTTTCTACTTCTA
This sequence comes from Amorphophallus konjac, assembly GCA_022559845.1. Classification (NCBI taxonomy): domain Eukaryota; kingdom Viridiplantae; phylum Streptophyta; class Magnoliopsida; order Alismatales; family Araceae; genus Amorphophallus; species Amorphophallus konjac. The sequence goes on from CM040121.1 coordinate 162,055,567, forward strand.
AAAGAAATGGCGTCGAACCCTGTGGGTGCACATTAAAATAGCGTCTTCCATAATAGTCGCTCATTCTTGTTTCCTTATTTTAATATTTTATTTTTTTCCATAAATCAAGGAATTGGGGACTGTGCAAACAATCGCTCATTCTTTTTCCATTTTTCTTCATTTTTCTTCTGATTTTCCGTATAATTGAATGAGCGGCTGCTTGAACGGTCGCACATTCTTTTCCAATGAATTCACGCCTGATTGGACGGTCACAAATTTAGCTTTATTTTTAAGCTTTTCTTTTTTTTTTCTATTTTCATCAAATGAAATAGCGTCCGTATACGTAGTAGCTAATTCTTCTTTTTCTTTTTTTCCAATTAAACAAATGGGCGGCCGTTTACTTAGTCGCTCATTCTTTTTTTCATAAAAAATGCTTCAGAAATGGCATCTGATCCACCTGTCACTATTTCCTAAAAATTCAGAAAATTGAAAAATAATCAATATTCTCCGTTATAATAATTGTGCACTTTCCTAAATATTTCTTACACTACTATTTTGGCTCAAAATTGACGGTAAACTCATGTAAAATCAAATTAATGGTGAGAATGAGTTTTGTCCATATTAATGCACAACTATACTCATTAAATGCTCAGAAGTGATGAATGTGGTGCAACCTATGATATAAAATATAACACTTATCAGAGGCCAGGGGCAGACAATGTCATAGTATGAGCGATTGCGCAGTGACCAAAGTTCCCAGCATATGTAGGTAGGCAGGAGCCGCCTGAGCAAGTGAATGCGTCTCTGTCCGCCGGTGTCCTGAAGCCACCTAGATAAATATGTAGCCATCGACGACTGTGACAGGAATGTGTTGAAGAGAACCTCAAAATGTGCCCAAATGGCTGTCGCCACAGGGCTGTCTAAGAAGACATGCTTAACAGTCTCTAAAGCCGGCTGGGAGCAGCAGGTGCATGCCGATGCCATTTGGATGCCAAGAGCCTGTACTGCTGTTGCATTTTGTGTTTTGATGATGTCAACGCATTTCTGTGCACATGACATTTTGATGAATAACCTGAGATCATGATATTTTATCCAACACTCTGTGTGCAAGCCATTTCAGTATGCATGGCATTTCATCGAATAGCCTAAGGTCAAAGCTAGCTGCACTTCACGCATACACAAAGTCGATGCTAGTTCGAGTCTTAAATAACTGAGGTTCGTGCATAGTTCATTTCATATCATATAAAGTCGGTGCAAGCTTGTGTCTCATGCATACACATGGTCGGTGCATGTACTGTAACAGGTCAATGCATTTCCAAGCTGTTCATATTAAGGTCGGTGCACTTCCTATCTTATGCATATAGGTCTGTGGATATTTACTCGCCAAGTCTGTGCATGTCTTAGTCTTCACTTAACTGAGTCGGTGCACTCTGTGACATACGCATGCATAAGTCCGTGCACATTTGCCTTGTGTGCATACAAAGTCAGTGCGCTTCTTGCATTCAGCTTATACATAGTCGGTGCAACTACTATTCCAAGTAGGTGCACATACCAGCTCATGCGAAACTAGGTCGGTGCAGGTTTGCTGCACGCATGCAAGGGAAGTCGGTGCAGTTTTGGCTCACATTAGGTCGGTGAATGTCTATGACTAAGGCCATAAAAGGTCGGTGCAAGTCTTTGCATCACACATCTAGAGTTGGTGCATGCCATTGTTCATCTAGTAGAAGGTCTGTGCATTTAGGCCATTCTGCATATCTAACATCGGTGCACATTTCAGCTCTAAGCATACCAAGGTCCGTGCTAGTCCCTATAGCACAGTAATGAGGGTCCGTCCACGTTCTCTTCCTTGCACCTAAATTCCGTGCAATTCGCTGTTCAAATCGATGCATGTTCAACCTTAGGCTCACTGTAGCGTCGGTGCATGTTTTGTATATACGCATTTCATGGTCTGTGCACTTTCATGTTCCTTCAATGGAAGGTCCATGCATGTTTTGTTGTGTGCTACCAATGGTCCAAGCATGTCTCATTAACAGCAAGTTAAGGTCAGTGCACATCCTGTTTGACTGAACCTAAGGGAACAATCTCGTTCACAGAAGAGGCACGTGATCTCTGAAATGGCAAAAGGCTGGCTCGTGGATAAAGGGGCAAATGAAAGACATGTGATCCGAGAAAAGGAACATTCTATTCCCTAACACGTGGACCAATGGAGCTTCAGTAGGGTTCTATTGCCTCATCCATACGAGCCCATGTTCCTATATATAAGGATTCACTACCCTTTGAAGAAGGGGGCTGGAAAAAACGGCCGTAAAAGCTCCCATCATCTCCACCTGAAAAGGGAGCATCTCCAGGAGCAAGAGAGAGCGTGAGAAACCCTGTTCAAGCCAAGAGGAAGTGAAAGAGAGTTTGAGTGCAGCTAGCCAGTGATTGTGTTTATGCTTCTTTGAAGCTACATTCTCTGGTGTTTTTCTCATTTCTTGGTTTACGTTTTGATTCAAGTATTATCGTCTGTGATTTCTATGTTCCCTCTGGTGTAGAAAAAGGGAGATTGTGTCTCCAGTTTGCAAGTGGCGGGCTGTCACTTGTGGGTTCCCTCTGATTTAGGGGAAGGGAGACTGTGTCTCTGATTGCTAGTGACTAGGTGTTACTACTGTTTTCCCTCTGGGTTGGAGGAAGAGAGGAGAGTGTTCCTCTGGGAAAGCTGTTAGGCAGCCGTTGTCGTAGACTGAGTCTGCTTTTCAAGCCTGAGCTAGTGGAATCCTCGTTCGGTGTAGACGAGGGGTGGACGTAGATTGCTGTGGGCAATCGAGCCACCTAAAAAATCCTTTGTCTCCTTGTGTGGTTGTTGGTCTGGTTATTCTGAGATTTCTTATCGTTGGTTGGTAGAGGTTGCTATCTTCGTTGGCTACTTTGTCCATCTTCTGCTCGATCATTGAGCTGTGTATCACTGATTGCTATCTGGAGCGTACGTTTCGTTGTGAGTGTGTTTTACTATCGTGTGTGAAGCGTTCTGCATCTCTTCTCTCGGGTTCTCTACGCTATCTTCCGTTGTAAGTTTTCAAAATTGGGGGTGATCTATTCATCCCCCCCTTCTAGATCACTCTCTGTGTTTCTATCAATTGGTATCAGAGCAGGTTACCCATGATGTGGTCCAACGACTAGGGTAGACCTGGAACTAATACTCTTCACTGCTTCATTGCCAAGGGACATTCGATTAACAGACCTCCTTTCTTTGATGGTGTCAATTATCTCTACTGGAAGAATAGAATGGAGGTGTTCTTAAGAGTGCAAAGTCACGAACTCTGGAGGGTAATTACAACAGGACCATTCGAGCTCCCACCAGATGAGGATACATGGACGAGGGAACACATCTGGCTTTCAACAGTCAACTGGACGGCACTCAACATAATGCAGTGCGCAGTCCATCCTGAGGAATACGCGAGGATTTTTGCTTGCAAGACGGCTAAGAAGATGTGGGACGAACTTGAACTCATGTATGAAGGTACATCCCAAGTTAAGGAAACGAAGGTAAACATGCTCACCTCTGAGTATGAATTGTTTAAAATGAAATCTAAAGAGACAATCACTGATATGTATGCCAGACTATCGTTGATCACGAACAGTTTTAAGGGATTTGGAAAACAAATTTCGAAAAAGGATTTAGTCCAAAAAATTCTTAGATCCCTGTCTCCCTTGTGGCACACTAAGGCCACCGTCATAGAACAATCCAGGGATCTGTCTAAAATGACTGTCACAGAATTAATTGGATCTCTGATGACTTATGAAATGACGTTGAAAAAGAATGTTGAAGAGGTAAATAAGAAGGGCAAGAACATTGCTTTTAAGGGGTCTCGTAGTGGCAGTGGTAGCAGCAGTAGCAGTAGTTATAGCAGCAGTAGTGAGGAGTTTGAAAACTTCTCAGATCTTGATCAAGATGTGCAAGCCTTACTGATCTGCAGATTTCAACAGTTCTTGAGATCCAAAGGCAAGAAGTTTAGGAAAAGAAAATCTCAATCATCTGGTAAGAATTTTAACTCTAAGTCTGGCAAATACAAGGCCACTAACAAACTTACTTGTTTTCGTTGTCACAGGCCAAGCCATATGAAAAATGAATGCCCTGAACTTAAGAAGAAGAACACCAAGGTGGAGAAGAAAAAGTCCAAAGTAATGGTATGCACCTGGAGTGACGAGGAGGAGGATATTGAAGGAAATTCTTCCGAAGAAGAAGAGGAAAGATTGTGTCTGATGGCTGACAAAGACACTGAGGTAAGCATCCCTTTTGAACAATACAGTATAGATGATTGGGAGGATGCTTTTGTAGATTTACTTGATAAATTTAATTGTCAAACAAAGGACTACAAAATGCTTAAGAAAAAATTGAATAGTGTAGACTGTTGACATGTTTGTTTTACTCCTCATTGGCTTAAAAGATGTCATCTCTCCCCTTCTACTAAATCGATATATAAAATAAATGGGAACAGTAGAAAGAGAACAGAAGAGTGTAAATAACTGTGATCGCCACCAAGGTGCCTAATGTGATGAACACACTGTACCTTGGAAAGAGAGGGAGACACTCGCCATTAATCAGCACTGCAGGGGATGAGCGGCCCGTGAAGAACCGCATGTGATGTTGGACGGCCGCACGACAGACCGCTCTTCAGTGCTGCAGAGGACGCGGGATGTAGAACTACTGGCTGATGGACGGTTTAGAAACGAGCGCAGGACGATGAAGAGTGGTCGAAGATCCACCGCACGTACCCTTGAACGGTCCTGACAGAGCCGAACAAGACCACCACGCCAGAAGTTGCAAAAGGGTCCAACCTCCACCCTTTTCGGCCGGCCAGAAAGGATGGGCCTCGTGTTAGTGTATTGCTGACCTACAAAACAACGTGGAAACACAAAGAGAAAACCCAAATTAGAACTGAAAAGTGTAGTAGATGCTAAAACGAAAATAAATGATCATAACTAAGTGAAGTGGGGGATACCTGGGGAGTTTTAAACCCCTAGGGGCGTCAAAAACATGGGAGGGTGTGTGAATGATAGTGCAAGCAACGAAAACGTGGGAGAATGGATGTGTAGAAATAAACATGCAATGAGAAGAAAACGAGACTATCCAGAATGCAAAAGGACTCAAAATAGAAGTTACTCCCTGTACCGGAGGCCTATATGGACGTAGAAGGCCTCCCTCCCTGGTCGTAGGTCGCTCAAGGATTCGGCAGGGCTTCGCCGTCGACCAAAATCTCCCCCCCTTTCAAACGCGGCCTTTAGGGTCTATTTATAGAGCACCTAAAGTTCTAGCTCGAAATTAGGGTTTAGAAGCATTTTCAGATCGAGATTATCAAATAAAAATCGTAGATAATCAAATTATCTCTTATCCAGTCAAAATGGTACTCAAAATGGTTCAGCATCCGCGGAGAAAATGACGGGAGAAGTTTGGGATAAAACCACGGATAGAGAGAGAAAATTTATTGAAATTCAGGAATCGAACGGATGAACGGTCTTACGATAAACCGTTCAACGGGATGTGCGGCCATGTCCTGGCCGTCCAACCCTGTCGGTGGAAATTCAAATAATTCACAAAATAATCCAAATTATCCATCAAACTGACCGAAATCTTCGCCATTGGACTCTCATAGATGAACGGCTCTGATGAGACCGTTCAAAGGTAGAGCGGCCAAAGACCCACCGTTCTAGCCTTGTCGGTGATAAATAGATTAATTAGATAATTATCTGAGAAAACCACCAAACGTAGGACTCTGAGAGATGAGCGGCTACTATCCGTCCGTCCATCATATTGAACGGCTAGGGAAAGACCGCATAAATGCTTGTCGGTGGGAATTTATAAAATTAACTAAAATATTCCAAAATATATGGACGGTCCACAGGCAACCGCACATTGATTGGGCGGCCAGGGATGAACCGTACATGTATATGGGCGCTTGAAACTCATGGAAAAGTTCAATCAACTAAAACCAAGGCCCATTAAGCCCAGAATTGAAACGAACCCAGCCAGGGAGGGAGGCTACCCATAAAACTGGCCCAAAACATGCCTGAAAATAGCCCCAACGAGCGATGGACAACTCGAGGCATCAACAAATGAGAGTAAGAGGAACGACTCAACTCATCGGCAAAAAATGGGTGTCAACAGATGCCCCTACTTAACGTCCTCTTTGTAGGGGAGCGAGCGGAGGTGAAGCGAAAGTGACATGGAACATGGAGATGAAGCGGAAATGCAGCGGAGTGGACCAGAAAGTGGGCGTTAAGGTAAAACGACACCCGTTTTTACCAACAAGCGACATGAATCTTCCGGAAAACTCTGAACCAAGTGCAAGGAATGAGAAAACCAAAAGTGACACCAGTCTAGAGGAACTAAACTAAACGAAATGAAACAAATTGATAATACCAACCTCATGGGGGACACAATCTTGCGGTCCAATGAGGAGGCCAAAAGCAGGCAGCAAAAGTAAAGAAAACAGGCTAAAGCTCCAGACGGGGACCTCTTAATTAACCAAACCAAGCGAATTGACCAAAGAGAACCTTCTAACTCAAGGTGGAACTAGTTCTTCTTACTCAAACACTGAACGCACAGCTAACCATTGCTGGTGGGACATTCTTCAGGCAAACCATGGGTCATGAAAGCTCAAAAGAATGTGTATGATGTATGCTGGGCTAAAATAAAAGAAATCGTTAAAACAAATGCGAAGAAAGATTAAAATATAAAATACTCGAGAATAATATTACAAAGTTGGGAAAATCATAGTCAAGATACCATCCGCAACCACAGCGTGAAGGATAGAACCATCCTCCCCATGCTTTCCCAACCTAGCGGCCTATCCGAAGATTAAACACGTAAATCTGGATCATCATCATTTTTGTTAAAGGGGAACATCAGATCCTGGAACACGCGAGTAACCAACTGGTTCTCGAGATAATATACTATAATACCATATAGTAATGCAGTAAGGGTGATAGGGTTAGAAGGCCATACCTGACTTACCTGAGCAGGTGAAACGGCATGCTTTTGCATTTCCTTTTCAGATTTTTAGGGATTTTTATGAATAAGATAAACAAGATAAATATAGCGATTAACATAACGATTAACTAAACGATAAACAACATGACATAACATGATGAATGGAAAATAACACAACAAGATGAACAAGCACATGGGTGAAGGCATAAACAGACAATACGTATGCATGAACATGGTGTGACCAGACAACAATCGGCGGGACAACACATGGTTGGGATAAGAACATGACGGATCACACGGTTGGGACAACACATGGAACATGGAAGGACGATTGTCAACATGTGCAAAACAACTAACAACATGTGGTGAGGAACAAAACAACAAGTGTGGGACAACACGGTGGGACATGGTCATGAGACAAAGATACGGTGGGATAAAAGACATGACAAAACATGATCTTCAATCGAAACCCAAGATCAGAATGAAGCAGAACCACCAGGTTCATAATCGTGAGGTAAAACCCTCTCATATAGATATGATCATGCAAACAAAAGTTGAGATGGGCATAAGCTTCAAAACAGACCTAGAGAGTGGATCGAAGAAAGAGAGGACAGATCAGAAAAGTATGAATAGGAGGCAGAGCAAAAAGATATAGCCAGAAAGCTTGAACACCTGCGACCTGCAGACTTAGCAAACAAATCATATCCATCCTTAAAATAAAAGAAAAAAAGGAACAGAAAACAAACATTTTTTTTTGATTTTTTAAAATTTTTTTAATTTTTTTTATTTTTTTGAACAATATTTGATTTTTTTAGATTTTGGCAATATTTATTTTTTTTGGATTTTGACAATATCTGATTTTTTTGGATTTTATACTTTGACAATATCTGATTTTTTTGGATTTTGGATTTTGACAATATCTGCAGCACTCAAGACGGGCTTAAACCACTAGCTAGGAATCATCATTCCTACCCCTCTCATTAAAGGCTTCCCTTAAGCAGGGCGTACATGTGATGGTGGCTTACCACAACCAACCACTTCTAAAGAACGGTGCCCCTACTAAGGCCATACCCGGGATACAACCCAGCCTAAGAGGGAGAAGCAGAAGAAAAATTGGAGACAAGCTTTATACAGGATGGGAGATATCAAGGCTCGACTTCCTTCCAGGGCGCAACCCCTCAAAGAGATAGCCTGTTGCGCCGAGACTTTGTGTCTTTGATTTTTAGACCCATATTTATCAGGCACGCATACGACCGGGCTCATGACGTCCCGCGGGGAATTGTACTGCCACTCTTGCCATGCCTTTGATCCATAATTTTGCATTGATTTATTTTCTCATTTTGGTAGCCCTTATTGGCTAGATATAGCATGAAAGCTCAATTTTGAGGGTCAAGACTGCCCCTATTTGAGACCACTCCCGTATTAGGGAGCACCTAGGTTAGTCATCTTATCCACCCATCTCTTGCCTCTGCACTTGGCCGAGCAGAGAAAAGAAAAGACCTTTGTGCATACCCAAAGTATGGCCAAAGCAGCAACGGTGCGCCTCAGAGAGATCGACTATGGCTTGCCGTGTAGTGTGTGAAAAATCCACACAAAAGGTCACCTTCAACAATCGAGGAAAGAAACTAGACTCCCAGCACGGAGCTATAACCAGCCTAAGGATGCTGCAGAAGCTAACTTTTTTATTTGACACAAAGTTAAGATCTAATTAAACAAAGACTCCTAAAGCCACTCAATCATGTTGAGGAAACAACATTATAATCATGTGCCAAAACAATAGAAATAATGGAAATGAATGCACATTCTTGCACAAAATAAAGATACCTTTGCAGATCCATGGAGTGGAAACCAGCATCCTGAAGCGATTTTGATCATCGAGCTTTGAGGAGCGCGCGTAGCTTCGCATTCCTTGCTTGTCAGAATAAAGGTTGAAAAATGATAGCAAGGATTGGATTCCTCGACACAGAGGAGTGGCAGACATCATATTAGACGAAGAAGGGATAAAAAGGAAGAGAGACGAGGGCTAGAACTCCCTCGTTAAGGCACTGAGGCCCTGATAACAAGGAACCAGATACAGAATAAACAAGGATTAACTGAGATCAAGGCGGGCTAAAGCCTCGAAAATAGCACGAAAAAGGGTAATGACCCCGAAAGGGTGAGAAGGAAAAAATAGAAAGACGACGAAAAGATTCCTACGAGAGTAAGGGAGAAAGAGAAAGATCATCCGACATGGTCAGAGGAAAGGAATAGCGATCACCCGCCAGAGGCGGGGAAGAAAATGCATGAACACCCGACAAGGTCGGGGAAAAGAAATGGAAACCACCTGACAAAGTCGGGGAAGGATCAGAAAAATCACCCGACAAGGTTGGGGAACGAGCACAAGGAATCCCTAATAGGGTTGGGGGAAGAGGATGAGAAGCGAAATCCGGATGTATCCAGGGAGAAAAACTAGAAGATGCCCCTAGATCAGGGGAAGAGGAGGACATAGGCCGAGGCCTAGAATGGTAAGGATAGGAGAAGATGGTAGAAATATGGCCAGGTGGTGGAAGGTACACCACCCAAGGATAAGAACCGAGCAGAAGAAAAGATGAATTGACGGAAGAAGGAGAAGAGGAAGTGGACCCCCAAGTGCGCAACTGACGGCCTTTGAACTTATGCCGTCGCCTCTTCTTAGTAGCAATCTTTTTGAAACAACTCCGCCCGACGCGGACTCGGGCCTTCGGGCTTCTTGATCTGTAATACTTTCTCAAATAACGGGCCCACCTGGCAGACGGCCTAGCCCGATCATGAACATGCAGCTTCATCGGGGCGGTTGCCCCTAGACACCCGGTGCTAGCAATATGCGAACATTCTTGAGCAAGTGACTCCTTAGAATGATGAATATCAGAAAATCATGGAGTTTTGTCTCTTGGCACCAGCACATGGAGCTATGGCATCTTCACTCGACAGTTGGGCATGAAGCATAACTCCCTTGCTAGAAGCGGAGGACTGAACTGAGGGAGGGTGATGTGCGGCGTTGGCATGGCCGCTTCATCAATAAACTGAGGGAGATGAGACAGAAAATGCAGAATGCCCCTGGCCAATCTTGAGGACACGGCCAATTGCCCCTTGAATGCTGAATTGATTAGACTTCTGGCGGCCGCGTGGTTTAGCACCATCCGGGCGGAAAACTCTTCTGGGCCAGTGCACTGAATAGCAATCAGGTGAGAGGTAATAACAACATCAATAGTGAATTCTCCGGTGCGCAAAGAAATTGCCACCGGCCTTGCTTTTGAAGAAACTGGCACCAGTGCTAAAGAACTCTTCTGAGCAACCGTCTTCATAGCAAGTGCGGGCTCATTGTCCCTAGAATAGCCAAGGACCAGGACTCGGACCGGCATGCGGCAAATGAAATCTTGAAGCTTGTAATGCGCAGTCAAAACCTGATTCGGCTCTTTATCTCCCTGGGGACTAGACTCGAGGGGCACCAAAGGTTGCGTGTACCTACTCCGCGAAGTGGGAAGTGGTAGAGGGAGGTTAGAAGGAGGAGATTTTAAGGGTGCGGGTGGCGATGGTGCAAGTGATGGGGAAATACTGATGATGATCGGCATGGGTGGAGGTAAAGGCAAAAGTGGAGGTGTGGGTTTAGGCTCGGCCTGCTCGGGCTCATAGGATGATGGCGAAAGAAGTGGCATCGGTCGCAGGGATGGTTGTGAAGGTGACGGCAGTGGTGTCGAAAGCGATAAAGGTGGCAAAGGGGGTGATGTGGTTGATGGAGATGGTAAAGGTGAAGGGGAAGGAGATGAAGGTAGGGGTGGGGAAGAAGGAGGAGAGGAAGGTAGTGGAGTAGTGGGGGAAGTGGCAGGTGGTGGCGCTCTCCGACGTATCTTTACAACACGTCGAGAGGCGTTGGGAATAGGTGTGGTGGTGGAAACGGAGGGTGAAAGAGAGGTTGCCCGAGCGGAGGCTAGGGTAGGTAAAGGTGGTGGAGGGGATGGGATGGAGGAAGAAGTGGGTAACGGAGCAGGTATCTTATCAACTGAAGAAACACCAGGGTGCCCCTGGTCTTGAAATGGAGATAGTTGCCTAGGCGGCACTTACAACTGTCGATGCTGCTTGCTGCTGAGATCTGAAATAACTTTGCGTATGATAGCCCAATCAATCATCTTCTTATCTTCCAAGTTGTGAACAAGTTCCCGGAACTCGGAACAATTCTCGACCACATGCCCCTATTGACGATGGAATTCACAGAAATGGAGCAAGTTCTCAACCGCGGGTCGGCAAGGCATAACTGGGGGGAGCTGTAATGCATGGGTGGCCATCAAAGCCCTGAAAACATCTGTAAGAGATTCTGGCAACGGGGGGTGAGAAGCCCGCTTCGGGCAAGGCGGATGCCGAGGGGTGTGAGAAGGTAATGGGGATGGTAGCCGAGGTTGCGTAGGTAAGGGGGATTGCGTAGGCAAAGGTGGAGGGCTAAAATGATGTGGTGGCGTGGAGGGAGTGGGAATGTAATGGACAGCATCTACCCGCTCTGGGTGTAGTGTTTCCTTGACCGGAAGTGGAGGGGTGTGGGGAGATAAAATAGCGAAGGGCTGACTCGTGGAGGGAGATGTAGTGGAGGGACATGTGGAGGCATATGTGGAGGTATATGGGTGTGTGGGAGTGGACGGTCGACTCGTGGAGGTATATAAGGAGGAGGGCTGACTTGTGGTGGAGGGCGGAGGGAAAGTGTATGTAGAAGGTGACGGTGGAGGAGACTCATGGTCAAAGGAAACTAGGAGTTGTCGGCTAATGAAGCGGGCTCGACTGTAAAGCTGTTGCCAGGATGTGATATCATTCAGGGCTAAGATACATCTGAGCTCCGGCGTTGCGTTAGAAATAACCATATTTATCTGCTCGCCCTCCGGAATATGCCCCGGGACTTGCGTGGCTAGGCGACGCCAACAGTCGGCAAATGTGGAGAATTTCTCACCGGGCTTCATCTTCTCTTGGGCCAGATCAACCATAGAATATCTGGGCCTAACCTGGTTCTGGTACTACTGAATAAATCTTGCTTGGACGGCCTAAAAATTCATCATATGCTCTTGCGGCAATGTGAAGAACCAATCCTTGGCCGAGCCCTCTAAAGATAGGCCAAACAAATAGGCCATCAAGCGTTGATCATGCTGGAACTGGGCCGACTCATATAAGAACTCCTTCAAATGCATGTAGGGGTCACCAATTCCACCATAGCGACGATAAGCCGGTATCTGTGAACGTGGTGGAAGCTGAGGACCTCGGAATGCAAATGGGATATCCAAAGAAGTTTGAGGACTGATTTACCGTTGCAATTCATCAAGCTGGCGTTGGGCCTGAGCGATCATCTCCTCGGTAGCAAGAGTCCTAGAAGGATATGGGCCAGCTTGAGCAAGAGATGATGAATCTAGACCAGGATAATGTTGATGGGCCGGATAAGGGGATCCGGCCTGAGAAGAAGGAAAGCCTGTTCTGGGAATGGAGGAATGCATGGGCCTGAAAGAATCATGTATGTAGGAATGAGGATTGATTGGGCTAGCAAGAGCACGGGCGGGATAAGAAGGCCCGTTTAAAGAATAGGGTCCGATGAAGGAATAAGGAGATGGGCCCGCACGGGAAGAGGAATCCACACGGGGGTAAGAAGATGGAGAGGTGCAAGAATAAGGTACAGGGGAGAAGTGGTCCATGGGGAGAATGGAGACTTTGCACAGTGGATCTCAAATGAATACAAGAAGGGAAATGACCCCAAGACAAATGCAACTAAATGGGGACACACAAAGATGAACTACACCTAATGAGCCTAATGTGACAAAGAGATGCAAATGATGACACTGCAACATGTAATGGAGGGGAGAGATGAGAAAAGAACCCACCAATTAACCACCCAAGTTGTAAATGATGCACGAAGATTTTATAAGTTCCTCTTTAGGACCTTAGTGGATTAAGTAAAATGTGAATTCACTCAACCACAAGGTACCTAAATAGGGTGGGGGACGGGAAACTGGCAGACTCTAAGGGACTCTCTCTCTCTCATGAATGCAGACCCTAGATTGGGGGGAGGTACGGTACAACCTGCCCGACGTCCGTGTGAGAATCCACGGCTCACGGGGACTTACGGAGGCCCTCGGCAAGGTCCCCTAGTCGGCTCCAAGGAGTATGGAGACGAGAGGAAACTCTACCTCGGTAGGAATGCAAGTAAATATGAATGAAATGCATGAATCCTATGCGCACCGGAGTGCATGCAAAATTCTAACCTAGAAACTAGCAAGCAATGATCAAATCAAATATGTAAGAGGTGAAAGCAAGTATACAACAATGATATAGGAGCAGGGGGAGATCAGTAATCGGCACCAAGTATCATGAGAAGCATATAAGGTGGCAATGAAAGAGAAGCACGGGTGCACTGTAGCATGACAAGGACGGTCTCTACAAGACCGCTCAGGGAGATAGACGGTCTGTAGACGACCGTAGAATACAAGGAGTAATGACAAAATAACAGGCAAACCAGAGAATGCTGGAAATGAACAGTGACAGAAACGGGCTACGTACCAGGATGAGCGGTCTATGGACAGCCGATTATTGACTAGAACGGACCTACATAAACCGTGTAACAGCAACCAAGACAACAATCAGAAGACAGAGGAGTACCAGTGCCAGTGAGATGGATAGCCAATAATAGACCGTGTAAAACTTGAACGGATGGCCTTGGACCGCTTATCGCAGCAGGCTTTGCAGAAGATATGGCGCTGTTCACAGAGAAGAGCGGTGGACTTCCAGTCGCCGAAGAGTTGGACGGCTCCTGGAGATCCGCACATGCTCCGGAGGATAGAGACCGCGCCCAGACCAACCCGAAATCACTTCGAAAAGAGGACTAACACAGCAAAAGAAGAGGTCAGCAAATCACTAACATGATGGGCACTAGGCATCCCACCGTGATCGCCAAAAAATGGGCTGATGACATGTTTGTTTTACTCCTCATTGGCTTAAAAGATGTCTTCTCTCCCCTTCTACTAAATCGATATATAAAATAAATGGGAATAGTAGAAAGAGAACAGAAGAGCGTAAATAACTGTGATCGCCACCAAGGTGCCTAATGTGATGAACACACCGTACCTTGGAAAGAGAGGGAGACACTCGCCTTTAACCAGCACTACAGGGGATGAGCGGCCCGTGAAGAACCACATGTGATGTTGGACGGCCGCACGACAGACCGCTCTTTAGTGCTGCAGAGGACGCGGGATGTAGAACTGCTGGCTGATGGACGGTTTAGAAACGACCGCAGGACGATGAAGAGTGGTCGAAGATCCACTGCACGTACCCTTGAACGGTCCTGACAGAGCCGCACAAGACCACCACTCCAGAAGTTGCAAAAGGGTCCAACCTCCACCCTTTCCGGCCGGCCAGAAAGGATGGGCCTTGTGTTAGTGTATTGCTAACCTGCAAAACAACGTGGAAACACAAAGAGAAAACCCAAATTAGAACTGAAAAATGTAGTAGATGCTAAAATAGAAATAAATGATCATAACTAAGTGAAGTGAGGGATACCTGGGGAGTTTTAAACCCCTGGAGGCGTCAAAAACTACGTGGGAGGGTGTGTGAATGATAGTGCAAGCAACGAAAACGTGGGAGAATGGATGTGTAGAAATAAACATGCAATGAGAAGAAAACGAGACAATCCAGAATGCAAAAGGACTCAAAACAGAAGTTACTCCCTAGACCGGAGGCCTATGTGGACGTAGAAGGCCTCCCTCCCTGGTCGTAGGTCGCTAAAGGATTCGGCAGGGCTTCCCCGTCGACCAAAATCTCCCCCCCTTTCAAACCCGGCCTTTAGGGTCTATTTATAGAGCACCTAAAGTTCTAGCTCGAAATTAGGGTTTAGAAGCATTTTCAGGTCGAGATTATCAAATAAAAATTATAGATAATCAAATTATCTCTTATCCAGTCGAAATGGTACTCAAAATGGTTCAGCATCTCCGGAGAAAATGACGGGAGAAGTTAGGGATAAAACCACGGATAGAGAGAGAAAATTTGTTGAAATTCAGGAATCGAACGGATGAACTGTCTTACGATAAACCGTTCAACGGGATGTGCGGCCATGTCCTGGCCGTCCAACCCTGTCGGTGGAAATTCAAATAATTCACAAAATAATCCAAATTATCCATCGAACTAACCGAAATCTTTGCCATTGGACCTTCATAGATGAACGGCTCAGATAAGCCCGTTCAAAGGTAGAGCGGCCAAAGACCCACCGTTCTAGCCTTGTCGGTGATAAATAGAATAATCGGATAATTATCTGAGAAAACCACCAAACGCAGGACTCTGAGAGATGAGCGGCTACTATCCGTCCGTCCATCATATTGAATGGCTAGGGAAAGACCACATACATGCTTGTCGGTGGAAATTCAGAAAATTAACCAAAATATTCCAAAATATATGGACGGTCCACAGGCAACCGCACATTGATTTGTTGTGGCTCCTCTGTGTTGATGGTGTTGACATGTAACTTTACTTCATATGGCAACACATTGTTTTGATTGATTGGCAACACTGTTTATGTTTTGATGTACTTATGTTATCAGATTGTCTGTGATTGATGAATGTGTGTTATCAATTTTCCTGAGTGTTCTTTGCAGTTCACATGTCTATACACTGCATTGTTCAAAGTTCATACATTAATAGTGCATCGCATAGTCTATACACTGTTCGTCTCATTTAGAGTCTAAGGAAAGTCTGTACATTGGAATGCGTCAACTCATTAGGCTATAGCGTCAACTCAGCAAGTATGCACATCGCCTCATTTCTTCAAAGTCTATACGCTGGATCGTCTTTCTTAGCGTCTTCATATTTGAAGTCCATACATTGGTATTCACCTAAAGTCTGTACATCACTGTAGCTGCATCGTCTCATACAGCGTCTCACTCAAGTCTGTACAGCCGATCGTCTCCGTCAGCGTCTCACAGTTTCAAGTCTATACACTGGACTGTGCTCTCAAAGTCTATACATTGCCTTCAAGGCACCAAGTCTATACACTCTCATGTTCATATATCTGTAAAGTCTATACATTGCAGATCGAACGTAAGTTCATACATTCCAACCTTTTCCTACGTTCGCTACTTTAGCTTCACTCCAAGTCTATACATTGGACTGCCAGTCTTTACCTACGTTCAGAGCCTCAAGTCTATACAGTGGTAAAGTCTGCACATTGTGCTTTGAAGCTCAAAGTCTGTACATTGGCTTCACATCTACAAGTCTGTACATTGGCTTTGCATCTACAAGTCTGTACATTGGTTCAGATGTTTCAAGTCTATACACTAGCTTATTCTTCAAGTATATACAGCCTGTCTTCACGTTCTAAGTCTATACATCGTTCCTCAAAGGCTAAGTGTATACATTGTCCATATTGCATTACATGCTTTATATCAAAGTCTGTACAGCATGCCTTATTGTTCATAGCCCTCAAAGTCACATTGTATTGCGTCAACGCAGTGCATTGGCACGTAGTCAAGCGTCAACGCATTGCATTGTGCATGCCCTGGAAAAGTCACATTGTATTGCGTCAACGCAGTGCATTGGCATGTAGTGAAGCGTCAACGCATTGCATTGTGCATGCCCTGGCAAAGTCTATACAACGCAGTTCTTCTGATAAGTCTATACAGAGTGTTTTTTAATCTGATCATCCGATACTCTGTCTGACAGGGATTCTCTACTGAGATTGCTGACATGGCTCATCATCCCAGGAGGATGAGGTGTTCAGATGCTGACACGTGGATGGAATTGTCTCGAAGCTGGCGAATTCATTTGGGAGGGAAAACGTGGAAGCCACGCGCCCTTATCCACCTGCTGCTGCTATATATATAAGTCTTCATCTTCTGTTGAAGGCTGATCGAAGTTGGCGAAGTATATACATCTAGTCTGAAGCAGCAGCCACCAAGATCCACTGTGAGAGAAGAAAGGCAGAGAAGAAGAAAAGGAGAGAAGAAGAAGGAGAGAGGAGATGAGTTGAGAGAGTTATTGTGAGAGCTTGTGAATCAGTCTCTTGGTCCAGTTACCAGAGCTGATATTGCTCAACTTTGAGCTACGGTCATTTTGGTTTTCTTCCATTCGATTGTGTGTTTTGTTTGTTTTCAGTCTTGCTATTTTCTCTTTGAAAACTCTTGTTCTATCAAGCTGTTAGTCAGCGGTTTCAAGCTGTGAGGCAGCGGGTTGCAGAGGTGTTCCTCTGGTCGGCTAAGCTATAGTGCCCAGTAGAGCAAGCTGTGATGCTCAGCTGTTGCAGAGGGTGCTCCTCTTGTCGGGATAAGCTGTAAGCCCCAGCCGTTGTTGGCAAGCTATAGAGCCCAGCAGATTGAAGCTGTGTATCAGCAGTAATCCACATTCGAGTAGAATGTGGGGTGGACGTAGGTCGGATTGACCGAACCACCTAAAAGCCTTGTGCCTCTCGTGTGTTTGATTGCTTGTTCAGCAGATCTTGTGTGTTTCATTCGGTGCATTGGCTGTGTTCGTTTAGTGTTCTTCTAATTCCGCATTTGATTCTAGGCCTAAATTTTTAAATAGCCAGTTGATCTATTCACCCCCCCTCTAGATCCACATCATGTGGTGATAGAGCCTTCCATCTAACTTCAACATTTGGTATCAGAGCTAGACTCTTCAACAGGGACTTACTGCCCGAAGAGGATAAGCACAGATGGACGGAAGAGGGATGATAGATGAAGGACACTCCACATCGAAGCCCCCGTACTTCGATGGAACCAACTACGCATACTGGAAGCACCGTATGCAGGTATTCTTGAGGGCTAAAGATTATGAAATTTGGAAGGTGGTCAGTAAGGGACCTTTCGAGCTGTCCCCAAATGAAGATGTATGGACCAAGGAGGAAATTAGAAGGTCCACGCTCAACTGGAGTGCAATCAATGCAATCCAGTGCTCTCTGCATCCCACCGAGTTCTCACGAATATCTGCCTGCTCCTCAGCGAAGGAAATGTGGGATGCACTTGAAGTCATCTATGAGGGGACTTCACAAGTCAGAGAGACTAAGACTAATCTACTGGTTTCAGAATACGAAGCTTTCAAGATGAAGCCTAATGAGACGATCAAAGAAATGTATGCTCGGCTGACTATTATCACAAATGGTCTCAGAGGCTTCGGGAAAAAATATTCTGAGTATGATGTAGTCAGGAAGATTTTGCGATCCTTGACTCCAATTTGGCACACCAAGGCCACAGTTATGGAAGAGTCAAGAGATCTGCACAATACTAAGGCAGATGAGCTGATCGGATCTCTAATGGCTTATGAGATGAATATGCCGAAGATAGAGGAGGCTGACAGAAAGAGGAAGCCTATAGCTCTGAAGGCTGGTGCTAGCAGATCCAGTCGATCCAGCCCCAACGGATCATCAACTGAAGAGAGCTTGTCTGAAGAAGAAGTGGCAAATGCTGATATTGCCATGATTACTAGGGAGTTCCGGAGATTTCTCAAGAAGGAAGGAAGAAGATTCAGCCGAAGAAATCCCAACAGTGGCCGCCGAGACACAAGGTATAAATCAAACCCTGTAAAGAAAGCTGAAACTAATGTTTGCTATCAATGTAGGAAGGCGGGTCACTTTAAAGCTGAATGTCCGACAAATCAGAACCTCAAGGATAAGTCCAAGAAGAAGAACACAAAAGGGAAAGCTATGGTGAGTACCTGGAGTCATGAGGACGAGGGATCTTTGAGTGTCACTTCGGACAGTGAAGTTGAAGCTGAGAAGCCAATATGTCTCATGGCAACCAGCTCAGAAGATAGAGATGAAGAATCTGATGAGGTATCCTCTCGCTATGAAAATTTTACTATTACTGATTGGATGGTTGCTTATGATGAACTTACTGATAGAGTAGATGAGGTCAGAAAAGAAAACAGGCATCTACGAAGAAAAATTAAAATCATGCAAAATGATACTTCATTGTCTGATAAAATTGCCTGCTTAGAAACTGAGAATAGTAAGCAGAAACTCACATGTTCTGAAGTTGAAGAAATCAATAAAGAACTGAAAATTTCTAAGAAAGAAAATGTGAGATTAGACAATGAAATTGATGCATGGAAACTGAAAATTCAGAATTATGAAAATGAGATAAAAATTGTTTCTGAAAAATATGAAGCTGTCCTCAATGTGAATAATGAGTTGAAAAAATCTATTGATGAAGTTCAGAAAGATAATGAGGATAAGCTAAAAACAATTGAGAAAATGACCCAAGGATCTGAAAATTTAGATGCATTATTGGGGTCAAAGGTAAATTTCAGAAGAGAGGGCCTAGGATTCAACTCTAGTGCAACTAAAAGCTTTGGAATGAAAACTATTTCCTTTGTTGTACAAAAGGAGAAAGGACCTCTGATCAACATGAATTCTAATAATGCTGTAAAGATAAATTTGAATCTGAAAAGGCTAAATGCAGAGGAGAAGGGCAAACAGAAAGTAGGTGAGCCTAGTAGAATTGGGACTTCCAAACCAAGCTCTAGTGCTCAACCCAAGGTTAGGGGTCAGCCTGTTCAGGTAAACAAACCCCATGTCAATGTCAAAAAGTCTTCACCACCATCATCACAGAAAAGGACCCAACCAAAACCTATGAATAGGTCAGCAGGGTCAAGGGTGCAGGGAAGATAAAATATTTTTAGAAGTCAGCCTAACAAATTCAATCCACCTAGAGTTCAGTCCCACTACCCCACACAGCCAATCTATCCTAATGGGCGTGGGTGGACTAGAACTCAAGGATGTATGCAGGGTATGTTCATCAACCTACACACTTTTACAGACCCTATGTTAGAAATTGGGAAAATGGGTATGGTAGTCGGATGCCTAGGAATTGCCAACATTTCCACAGCTAGCCCAGGAACTACTATGGCCAAAACTTTAAGAATGCAACCTGGCCGAAGCATTGGCACAATAACAACAATTCTGTGAATAACTCTGTTGGTGCATATAAGAAGAAAGTCAACAAGAAAAATAAAACAAAAAGAAATCTGGAAAATCCACTGACAGAATTGCTTTAAACAAATGTGGATTCCCAAAACTATGCTTTCTTTCTTTACTTGCACTTCATCTGCATTGGAGCCCAATCAGACTTGGGTTCCAAACTCTTTGCCCTAATTGTGTGTGCAGGTATGCCTGGCAGCCAAGAGCAACTTGTGGTACTTGGACAGTGGCTGCTCCAGGCATATGACAGGAGATAAGGCCAAATTTTGTATGCTAACTGAAAAGCTAGGAGGCCTTGTCACCTTTGGAAGCAACACAAAGGGTAGGATCATTGGATCAGGTAAGGTAGGTAAGTGTTCTACCTGCTGCATTGATGATGTTATGCTGGTTGAAGGGTTAGCTTACAATTTACTTAGTATCAGCCAGTTGTGTGATAAGGGTCATAAGGTTTTATTTGATTCTCAATGCTGCAAGGTTTTTGAACCTGATTCAGAAATTGTAAAATTCTCTGGAAAAAGAATAAATAACACATACATGATAGATCTAGATGATATTCAGCATTCTAACCTATGTCTTACTGCCAATAGAGAAGATTTAGCATTTTTATGGCATCGTAGGTTAGGCCATGCTAGTTATACCATTTTGCATAAACTAAACAAGCATAGCATGGTTAGAGGACTTCCTGAAGTTTCCTTCAAGAAAGAAAATAAAATCTGTGATGCATGCACTCAATCAAAGATAACTAGAAAGTCATTTAAGTCTAGAACTGAAAATCTATCTTCCAAACCCTATGAGTTGATATACATGGATCTTTTTGGGCCAACCAGATCTGTCAGCTTATCAGGAAGGAGGTATGGGTTTGTCATGGTAGATAACTTTTCTAGGCATACTTGGGTTTATTTCTTATCTAATACGAGTGATGCCTTCTCAGAATTTCAGGAGTTCTATGTTAAAATAAATCAGAAAATTAAAAACATTTTGACTGATCATGGAGGTGAGTTTGAAAACTCACAGTTTGATGAACTCTGCAGGTCAAATGGAATCAACCATAGGTACTCCTCACCAAGGACACCTGAGTAGAATGGGGTTGTGGATAGAAGGAACAAAACCCTAGTGGAGATGGGTCGTACACTTCTTGTTGAAGGTGGTCTACCAAGGAAATTTTGGGCTGAAGCAGTGAACACTGCCTGTTATGTAATCAACAGAGTCATGGTAAGACCTTCTACCCAGCAAACATCATATGAGATCTTAAAGGGTAAGAAACCTTCTATTGCTCATTTCAAGGTTTTTGGTTGCAAATGTTTTATTCATATAAATGATAAAAGAGATCTTGATAAATTTGAACCTAAAGGTGAACCAGGAATCTTTCTTGGTTATTCTGAAAATACCCGAGCATATAGAGTGTACAATCTGAACTCTAAAACTGTTGAAGAATCTCCACACATAGTTTTTGATGAATCCTTGGTAAATTCTAACGTTGGTCAATGCAGGAATGAAGACAATGGTGAAATCTTGAAGGAAGGAGATTCTGAAGACAAATCCGAGGATGAAGAAGGACATACATAACTTAATGAAGAGGAGCCTACAGTTCAGGGGGAGGTAAATCAAACACATGACAATTCAATTTTTAACATTAGATATCTTAAAGATCATCCTGTAGATAATGTAATTGGAAATCTGTATGACCCCCCTAGGACTAGAGGCCACCTGAGAATTCAACATGAATTAAATGCATATGCTCTTGTCTCTCAAATTGAACCCAAGTCCATTGACTGTGCCCTCAAGGATATGCATTGGATTAATGCCATGCATGAGGAGCTTAATCAGTTCGACAGGAACAAGGTGTGGCACTTGGTCCCACCTCCTGATCATGGAACAGTCATAGGGTCTAGGTGGGTTTTCAGGAATAAATCTGATGAATTAGGGAATATTGTTAAAAATAAAGCCAGGCTCAAGGGTACAACGAGGAGTTTGGTATTGACTTTGAAGAGTCATTTGCCCCTGTAGCCAGATTAGAAGCTGTTAGAATTTTATTAGCTTATGCATGTTCCCTAGGTATAATCCTCCAGCAGATGGATGTAAAATCTGCATTCTTGAATGGGGAAATTAATGAGGATGTCTATGTTAGACAGCCCCCTGGGTTTGAATGTCTAGATTTCCCTAATCATGTTTACAAATTAAATAAAGCTCTCTATGGTCTTAAGCAAGCTTCCAGAGCTTGGTACGACAAGTTGAGCAAGTTCCTCACTGATCAAAATTTCACTAGAGGAGTAGTTGATCAGACCTTGTTTACAAAGGTGAGTCATTCTGAAATTCTTATTGTACAAATTTATGTGGATGATATAATTTTTGGGTCAACTAACCCCAAATTGTGTGAGGAATTTTCTAAAACCATGACTAATGAGTTTGAAATGAGCTCAATGGGTGAGCTCAAATTATTTCTTGGACTGCAGGTTACACAAACAAAGGAAGGAATGTTTATCACTCAGTCCAAGTACACAAGGGATCTACTCAAGAAATACAAGATGGATAACCTTAAAGAGATAGCTTCTCCAATGGGTACCTCTACAAGCTTGGATGAAGACACTAAAGGTAACCCATTTGACCAGAAGTTATACAGAGGTATGATCGGATCCCTTCTCTACTTAACAGCATCTAGGCCTGATATTCAATTCGCTGTAGGATTATGTGCTAGATTTCAGGCCAGTCCTAAAGAAAATCATTTTAAAGCAGTGAAAATGATTTTTAGATATCTACTAGGCACCCAAGAGCTAGGATTATGGCATCCTGCTAGGTGTGAGTTAGAGCTTCTAGCTTACACTGATGCTGATTATGCTGGGTGTCGAGTAGATAGAAAAAGCACTAGTGGCTACTGTCAATTCCTTGGTGGCTGTCTAGTATCTTGGGCATCTAAGAAGCAACACACTGTAGCCTTGTCTACAGCTGAGGCTGAATATGTTGCAGCAGGTAATTGTGCAGCCCAAGTACTTTGGATTAAGCACCAACTAGATGATTATCAGATAAAACTGGAATGTATTCCAATTCTATGTGATAATACTATTGCCATATGCCTTGCTAAAAATCATGTTCATCATTCTAGGACTAAGCACATAGAAATAAAACATCATTTTCTGAGAGATGCTGTGAACAAAAAGGAAATTGAATTGGACTTCATTGAAACAGACAAACAAGTTGCTGATATCTTTACTAAGCCACTTGGAAATGAAAAATTTTAAATTTTTAGAAGAGAACTTGGCTTGTGTAAATTTCAGCATAATGAATGAACTTTTTGTTGTCTTGAATAAAATTTTTGAGATGCTTTGAATAAACTTCTGATTTGGACTTGCTGTTGATAGATTGAATAAACATTGTGCAACAGACTTATGATAATGCATGACTCTCATATTTTTTATTGCACTCATGATCATCGTTGCATATATATGTCTAGATGCATGATATGTCTATATTTCTACATGGGTCATACTGCACGTTAAGATAGTCCGAGTAAGCATGAACTTCAAAAATTCATCTGATCTGTCATCTTTTGCAAAAATTGCATGCATATAGACAGGGGGAGTCTTGTCAGGATTTCAAGGTGAACTGCTGCGTCGACGCTGCTATAATGTGGCGTTGACGCAGTGAACTAGATCTGTGAATATTTCTATTTCATTATTCTGATGAGTTGACGCTGCAATAGCATGGAGTCGACGCACTGACACTATCTCAGTGTCTTATACTGTTGCCTCTTCAACTGATGTGTAGACGCCTTGAACTCCCAGCGTCGACGCTGTCTATTCAATCCTTGACTCTGAATGATTGAGTCTGACAATATGGCAATTTTTTAGTCAGTTCTAATATTAAGCAATAGAAAATAGATTTCTTCTTTCATAAGAACTTTAATTACTTAAAGACTGACTTAATGGTTTAAATTTATAATCTTTAGAGTTGAAAGACTACAATCAGTAAATAAGGATGCTGAAAATTGATAAAGCTCTCAACCTTATCTTATTCATGTCAGACAAAGCTAATTATATCTGAAATCTGAAAACTCATCTGAAATTATGTTAGAGAAGCTAGGTATGTGTATTGTCCTTAAACAAGTCATTCTGAAACAAATAAAGGGCAGCTAAGAAAGATATTGAAAAACATTGAAAATTATTTGAAAAATAGCATTGACAGAGCAATGACTGGTAAATCACTGAGAAGCTGAGTGATCCATCAAAGAAGTAGACACCACTCATGTCATGAGGTGTATCAGCTATCTCTGTATAAAATGATCAAAATAGTAGGTTGTTTTCACTGAGTACCTGGGGGTAACTGGCGTCTAATAAACGTGTACCCTCACATAAAAAAGTGTCAATCAATTCTATTGAGTTTGATCATAGGCAAGACGGTCCATCATATTGAGTATCTAGGGGTATTGGCGTCTGATAAACGTATACCCTTACGCAAAAAGACTTTTGGTACCTGAATGCCCTAAATGAAATAACATTGAAAATGATGTTCCTTCAAAGAAATTTCATGGATGTCAATTATTTAATTTCAATACATGACCTGGTTTCTCCTAACACATTCTACTGAGTCTATGAAAGTAAGATATTCTGAAACTGAATCTCTCATGTAAATATGACTCTGGTTTATTGTTTTATCATGCACATCTACCTTATCCAATGACTGTAGTGCATGAACTCTCATTTTTATAACCTTTAAACTAGAATTTCAATTTCTAAGCCCTTTCTCAGTTCATATGACTGAAGGTTCTGTGCTTTAGTTGCTTAATTTCTGAACTACTTGTTAAGAATACCAGTCAGCTAAACTTTCTTTTTCCTTCCCTTGCACTCACTTTCCCTCCTATTTATTGTTGGCAAAGGGGGAGAATATTGTCTGAATTCATTCCTTCTGTTCAGGGGGAGAATTCTGAATTGAGAATTCTACATTTAGGGGGAGTGTATGCATCTGCATCCTGGTATGGCAAAGGGAGAAATTTTGTTAGCAGGGATTTACTTACATTTTGTAGCATGCAGCATGTCATTCATAACAATATGAATAACAAATCATGTCTTTCATCAAAAATGCATCTGTATAATAGGATGTTGCTACTCTATATGATAGGGGGTTGCCATCATCAAAAGGGGGGAGATTGTTGTGACTCCTCTGTGTTGATGGTGTTGACATGTAACTTTACTTCATATGGCAACACATTGTTTTGATTGATTGGCAACATTGTTTATGTTTTGATGTAATTATGTTATCAGATTGTCTGTGATTGATGAATGTGTGTTATCAATTTGCCTGAGTGTTCTTTGCAGTTCACATGTCTATACACTGCATTGTTCAAAGTTCATACATTAACAGTGCATCACATAGTCTATACACTGTCCGTCTCATTTAGAGTCTAAGGAAAGTCTGTACATTGGAATGCGTCAACTCATTGGGCTGCAGCGTCAACTCAGCAAGTATGCACATCGCCTCATTTCTTCAAAGTCTATACGCTGGATCATCTTTCTTAGCGTCTTCATATTCGAAGTCCATACATTGGTATTCACTTAAAGTCTGTACATCACTGTAGCTGTAGCGTCTCATGCAGCGTCTCACTCAAGTCTGTACAGCCGATCGTCTCAGTCAGCGTCTCACAGTTTCAAGTCTATACACTGGACTGTGCTCTCAAAGTCTGTACGTTGCCTTCAAGGCACCAAGTCTATACACTCTCCTGTTCACATCTCTGTGAAGTCTATACATTGCTGATCGAACGTAAGTCTATACATTCCAACCTTTTCCTACGTTCGCTACTTTAGCTTCACTCCAAGTCTATACATTGGACTGCCAGTCTTTACCTACGTTTAGAGCCTCAAGTCTATGCAGTGGTAAAGTCTGCACATTGTGCTTTGAAGCTCAAAGTCTGTACATTGGCTTCACATCTACAATTCTGTACATTGGCTTTGCATCTACAAGTCTGTACATTGGTTCAGATGTTTCAAGTCTATACACTAGCTTATTCTTCAAGTATATACAGCCTATCTTCACGTTCTAAGTCTATACATCGTTCCTCAAAGGCTAAGTGTATACATTGTCCATATTGCATTACATGCTTTATATCAAAGTCTGTACAGCATGCCTTGTTGTTCACAGCCATCAAAGTCACATTGTATTGCGTCAACGCAGTGCATTGGCATGTAGTGAAGCGTCAACGCATTGCATTGTGCATGCCCTGGCAAAGTCACATTGTATTGCGTCAACGCAGTGCATTGGCATGTAGTGAAGCGTCAACGCATTGCATTGTGCATGCCCTGGCAAAGTCTATACAACGCAGTTCTTCTGATAAGTCTATACAGAGTGTTATTTAATCTGATCATCCGATACTCTGTCTGACAGGGATTCTCTACTGAGATTGCTGACATGGCTCGTGATCCCAGGAGGACGAGGTGTGCAGATGCTGACACGTGGATGGAATTGTCTCGAAGCTGGCGAATTCATTTGGGCGGGAAAACGTGGAAGCCACGCACCCTTATCCACCTGCTACTGCTGCTGCTATATATATAAGTCTTCATCTTCTGTTGAAGGCTGATCGAAGTTGGCAAAATATATACATCTAGTCTGAAGCAGCAGCCACCGAGATCCACTGTGAGAGAAGAAAAGCATAGAAGAAGAAAAGGAGAGAAGAAGAAGGAGAGAGAAGATGAGTTGAGAGAGTTATTGTGAGAGCTTGTGAATCAGTCTCTTGGTCCAGTTACCAGAGCTGATATTGCTCAACTTTGAGCTATAGTCATTTTGGTTTTCTTCCATTCGATTGTGTGTTTTGTTTGTTTTCAGTCTTGCTATTTTCTCTTTGAAAACTCTTGTTCTATCAAGCTGTTAGTCAGCGGTTTCAAGCTGTTAGTCAGCGGGTTGCAGAGGTGTTCCTCTGGTCGGCTAAGCTGTAGTGCCCAGTAGAGCAAGCTGTGATGCTCAGTTGTTGCAGAGGGTGCTCCTCTGGTCGGGATAAGCTGTAAGCCCCAGCCGTTGTTGGCAAGCTGTAGAGCCCAGCAGATTGAAGCTGTGTATCAGCAGTAATCCACATTCGAGTAGAATGTGGGGTGGACGTAGGTCAGATTGACCGAACCACCTAAAAGCCTTGTGCCTCTCGTGTGTTTGATTGCTTGTTCAGCAGATCTTGTGTGTTTCATTCGGTGCATTGGCTGTGTTCGTTTAGTGTTCTTCTAATTCCGCATTTGATTCTAGGCCTAAATTTTTAAATAGTCAGTTGATCTATTCACCCCCCCTCTAGATCCACATCCTGTGGTGATAGAGCCTTCCATCTAACTTCAACATGACTGGGCGGCCAGGGATGAACCGTACATGTATATGGGCGATTGAAACTCATAGAAAAGTTCAATCAACCAAAACCAAGGCCCATTAAGCCCAGAATTGAAACGAACTCAGCCAGGGAGGGAGGCTACCCATAAAACTAGCCCAAAACATGCCTGAAAACAGCCCCAACGAGCGATGGACAACTTGAGGCATCAACAAATGGGAGTAAGAGGAACGACTCAACTCATCGGTAAAAAATGGGTGTCAACATAGACGAGGAAGGAAACTGCTTGAAAAAGGAAAATGAGGATCTGAAGAAAGAAATTCAAGAATTAAACTCCTTAAAGATTGAGAATAAAAACCTCCAAGATGACTTTGAACAAGCAAACACGAATCTGGATGAATTCAAGGTAAGATTTCATGAGTTGCAAAAGGAAAATCATCTTGTGTCTGAAAAATATGATGCCATAAAAATTTTCAATTCTGAGTTACAGAAGATGAGTGAAAAGCTGAAAAAGGATCTTGAAGATAAGCAAAACACCCTAGAAAAATTTGTGCAAGGCAAATCTAACCTAGATACCATACTAGGTGTTAGGGTGAATTTCAACAAAGAAGGTTTAGGATACAATCCCACCGATAAAATGCCATTTGAATTTAAGACAATAACCTTCTGTTCAGATAAGGGAAAAGAGAAGCTGGACACCCCATCCAGCTCAAACTGAAAATCCCAAGAATCTGTGAAAACTAAGTCCATTCCATCAAGAGTCACCAACAAAAACTTTCATGATAAGGTTGCAATGCATCAGAGTAGCAAGACTACTCCCTCAAGGTGTCCAGGTGTCTACAGAGCAAACCCTGCTCATTTCAGGAAAATGAATCATGGCAACAATTGGAATGCTTCAACACAGTGGATACAGAATAGATGGCCCAATCAAAATAGAAACTGGAATCATAACATGCAAAATTGGGTTCACCCTAAACCATCACAAAGTTTTCCCTATCAGAAAAGGTTCTGGAATAACCCACAGAGAAAACCTATAATTGGAACAACTCACATGCCATTAAGCACAAATTTCATCAAAATCCAAGAATCAGAGTTAATAAAACTTTATAAGCTGAAAATAAAAATTCTGTTCACAGGAAGGGAACCAGACAAGTCTGGATTCCTAAAATTGTTTTGGAGGGAATGAGTAACTGCTTTGGACCCAACTTTTCTTGGGTTCCAAAATTTCCTTGTGTCTGATTTGATTGCAGGTTGGTCTGGCAGTCGAACACAATAGATGGTACCTGGATAGCGGCTGTTCTAGGCACATGACAGGTGATTAGACAAAGTTCAATAAATTGGAAATGAAAGTGGGAGGTATGGTCAAATTTGGAGGTAAGAATAAAGGTAAGATCATAGGAATAGGGACAATTGGTAAGTCCCCCTGCAATTTGATTGAAAAAGTTTTGCTGGAAGATGGTCTTCAACATAACTTGCTTAGCATCAGTCAACTATGTAACAAGGGTCATAGAGTTGTTTTTGACAATAATGCATGCAAAATCTTTGAAATGAATTCTGATTAAATCATGTTTTTAGGACATAGGGTGAATAATGTTTACATGGTAGATCTTAACAAGAATTCTGAATCAAATCTTTATCTTTCTGCTGACTTTGACAATAATGCTTTTAACTGGCATAGGCATTTAGGTCATGCGAGTTATAGTACGTTAAGTAAATTGGTGAAATTTGATCTGGTTAGAGGTTTACCTAAAATAAATGTCAACTCAAATTCAAAAATCTGTGATTCATGTGCTCTGGGTAAACAAACTCGGAAGTCTTTTAAACTGAGATCTGAGCCATTGTCTTCTAGACCAATGGAATTGCTTCATATGGACCTTTTCGGTCCTACTAGAACTCAGAGTCCAAATGGAAGTAGGTTCGATTATGTGATTATTGATGATCATTCTAGATTTTCATGGATCTTTTTCTTAGCTAACAAGAATAATGCTTTTCAAAAATTCAAATAGTTTTTCAATAAGATCAAACAAGAAGCAAAACACAAAATATGTTCAATCCAATCTGACCATGGAGGTGAATTTGAAAACTCCATATTTTCTGATTTTTGTGAAAATGAAGGACTGACACACAAATTCTCATCTCCCAGGACACCAGAGCAGAATGGAATTATGGAGAGAAGAAATCGAACCATTGTGGAGATGGCCCGAACTATGCTGATTGATAGCCAATTACCAAGAAAGTTCTGGGCGGAGGCGGCCAACACAGCATGCTACACTATCAACAGGGCCATGGTAAGACCAATGCATAAGAAAACCCCTTATGAGCTATTAAAAGGTAAGAAATCAAACTTGGCTCACTTCAGAATTTTTGGTGCTAAATGTTTTATCCATAATAATGACAAGAAGGACCTAGATAAATTTGATGCTAAAAACTGTCCTAGAATATTTTTAGGATACTCTGAAGTGTCTAGAGCATATAGGGTTTTCAACATTACTGAACAAAAAATTGAAGAGTCTCCACATGTCATTTTTGATGAAACAAAAAATGCTACTAACCATGAAGATGATGATAGGGATTCAAAGCATGATGGAGAATTCCTAGAAGATAAACAAGAAGAGGAGATTGAACCAAGTGAAGCACCAAATGCTCCAAACAAGGTAAGGCCAGCTGAAGCAGGTGAGTCTTCAATAAATGTTAGATTTCTGAAAGATCACCCTGTTCAAAACATTATAGAAAATTTGAATGATCCCCCTAGGACAAGGTCTTTTCTTAGAAATATAAATAATCAAGACCTAGTTGCATTAGTGTCTCAAATTGAACCCAAATCTATAGAGGAAGCCTTAAACGATGAATCTTGGGTTAATGCAATGAATGAGGAACTAGGACAGTTTGAAATAAACAATGTATGGGAACTAGTTCCTAGACCTGAAAATGCAACTGTCATTGGAACAAAATGGGTCTTTAAAAATAAATTGAATGAAGATGGAATAGTTTCCAGGAATAAAGCTAGATTAGTAGCTAAAGGCTACTGCCAGGAGTTCGGAGTAGATTTTGAAGAATCATATCTCATGTTGCTAGGTTAGAAGTTATAAGAATCTTGCTAGCTTTTGCATGTTCTAAAAATATGAAGCTTCATCAAATGGATGTCAAAAGCGCATTTTTGAATGGTCTTATTAAGGAAGAGGTTTTTGTAGATCAACCACCTGGATTTCAACTGTCTTCACATCCTAACAAAGTTTTCAAGCCCTCAGGCATGGTATGAAAGGTTGATAGAATTTCTGCTCAGCAAGGGCTACAGAAGAGGTAAGGTGGATCAGACCTTGTTTACCAAGGTACTAAATAAAAATCTCATCATAGTTCAGGTATATGTAGACGACATAGTTTTTGGTTCAGCATGTACTTAACTGTGCAGAGAATTTGCTGAAATGATGTCAAATGAATTTGAGATGAGCATGGTAGGTGAACTAAAATATTTCCTTGGTTTGCAGGTGCAGCAATTGGAAGATGGGTGTTTCATCAATCAGACCAAGTATTCAATGGAAATTCTCAATTGATTTGGGATGGACAACTTGAAGCACATCTCAACTCCAATGGGTATCAATACTTCTCTAGATGCATATGAATCAGGTCAGAAAATTGATGCAAAGCTATACCGAGGTATGATCGGATCCTTGATCTATTTGACAGCCTCGAGACTTGATATCCAATTCAGTGTAGGTATGTGTGCTAGATATCAATCTAGGCCTACTGAATTGCATTTAGCTGCTGTAAAAAGATTCTTTAGATACATATCTGGAACTCCTAAGTTAGGTCTATGGTACCCTGCATCAAATGCTTTAGATCTCATCTCATACACTGATGCTGATTACGCTGGCTACAAACTGGATAGGAAGAGCACTAGTGGACATTGTCAGTTCTTAGGTGGGTGTCTAGTTTCTTGGGGTTCTAAGAAGCAGCACTCTGTGGCCCTCTCCACTGCAGAAGCTGAATACATAGCTGCAGGGAGCTGTGGTACACAGGTGATCTGGATTAAAAATCAGCTTCAGGACTACCAAGTAGACTTAGGCTATACACCAATATACTGTGATAATACTAGTGCCATTAATCTTGCAAAGAATCCTGTCCTGCATTCACGAACCAAACACATAGAAATCAGACATCATTTTATTAGGGATGAGGTGCCTAAATGAACTTTTGAATTGATCCATGTTGGCACTGCAAATAAAATAGCTGATATTTTCACTAAGCCATTGGATAATGACAAATTCACAACTTTGAGGAGAGAATTAAGCAATTTTAAATCTTCTTAAACTCTAAACTCCTTGAATAAAATGCTTCATGCTTCTGTGTCAGCATTTGCACACATCAGCACTAGACATTTATCATACTTCAATAAAATTGCATCTACGTGCATACCATGTTGGTATATCAAATGACAGTTGGGAGAAGGTCAGATATCTTCTGACTGGAAACCCACCTCATGATTAGAGGCTAGACCTCCACCCAGTACCATCAATTATCTTGCATTAAGATGAGTTTCTATTTTGCATATTAGCTCATTCAACATGAGATATGTCTGCATGTTAGTTCATCATGTGAGGGGGAGTTTTGTCTCTGTGCGAGCTGATAAGTTGAGAGGCTTGATTAGTTGCATATTACATTTGACATGCTTGAATATCAGATCACTCTGTGAGGGGGAGTTTTCTTTGTGAAGGAATTTCTGCATTAGACATTCTTACATATAGTGCATGTCAGGTAGAGCATCTCTAGCTGGTCAGTCTGTAAAGCTTGACTGAGTCAAAAGATCTTGAGAGAATGTTGCTGCATCTCTTGAAAGAATTTATACAGCCCATTCACAGAGAGTAGAATCGCATACTCTTCTTAAATCCTTAAGTTTGAGCAACTGATAGATAGCTAGAATCTTCTATCTAATAAATTAGCAGAGACTTGGATAAAGTGTCAGAAGTATATCTCCTTACATATTTCATGATCATGGATCAAGATAAACTCGTATGTCATGAAATCTGCTAAAAAATTGAAACCTAGACTTCTAGAATCAAATTCTTTCAGAAACAGCTCTTCTGGTATTGTCTTCAAACATTCCATATCAAAATTTTAAGGGGATAACTATATTCAGAGCAATGGTCTGATTACTGAGAAACTAGGTGATTCTTCAAAGAAATGAAAACCTTCGTATGTCATGAGGTGTCAGATTATCTCTGATTAAATATTACAAAAACAATTCTCTAAAGATTATCTGATCATGGCAAAGCAATGGTAATAAGGTGGTGAGTAACTGGGGAGTCTAGCCTCTAATCAAGGTGTCCCCTCATGTAAAAGCCACCTCAGTTACTAACTCTGTTCTCTAAAGAAAGGTAATGCGGTTCTCATACTGAGTAACTGGGGATTCCGGCCTCTAGTCAAGGTGTCTCCTCATGTCAAAAGGTGTGATCTACCAAATTACTTATTGATGTTTTTGTTGCTCATTAAAGAACATTCAGTCAAATCCTTTGTCTTTGCTCATTTATGTGGACTGTTTGTCCTCAATACTTCAAGAACCATTTCTGTGGATCACTTTCTTGCAGTCTACGTAATACAATTTTTTAGGTCTGATCACTCTTGACATACCTGATCATTTTTACTCTACATCATATCTTTTGTACGTTGATAAACTTCACTCTCACTCTAGGTCCCTCTTGATTACTAGATTTGAAGCATCTTCGCTTGAATTGGTTCTCCTACTTAATCTTTTTAGGTAGATTATGGGTCATTCTACACTGTGATGATACTGTGTTTTTCTCTCACTCATCCAGTAGCTCCATATCTCTTTCATTGTCTTTTGATGATGTCAAAGGGGGAGACAATGAAAATGAAATTGAATTTCTTCTGTTGTCGGGTCAGTCAGTGAAAGGGAGAGTAGCCTTCACTCTCTTGTGTTCATGTTGTCAGGGGGAGTCATTGCGAAGGAGGGTCAGCATTTGCATATCATGGATATTGTGCATGTTTCAAACTTCAAATAAAAAATTAATTTTTCAAAACTGATATTGTTGCCATCATCAAAAAGGGGGAGAATGTTGCATTTTATGTTTTGATGATGTCAACGCATTTCTGTGCACATGACATTTTGCTGAATAACCTGAGATCATGGCATTTTATCCAACACTCTGTGTGCAAGCCATTTCAGTGTGCATGGCATTTCATCGAATAGCCTAAGGTTGAAGCTAGCTGCATTTCACGCATACACAAAGTCGATGCTAGCTCGAGTCTTGGCTAACTGAGGTCCGTGCATAGTTCATTTCATTTTATATAAAGTCGGTGCAAGCTTGTGTCTCATGCATACACACGGTCGGTGCATGTACTGTAGCAGGTCAGTGCATATCCAAGCTGTTCATATGAAGGTCGGTGCACTTCCTATCTTATGCATATAGGTCTGTGCATATTTGCTTACCAAGTCTGTGCATGTCTTAGTCTACACTTAACTGAGTTGGTGCACTCTGTGACATATGCATGCATAAGTCCATGCATATTTGCCTTGTGTGCATACAAGGTCAGTGCGCTTCTTGCATTCAATTTATACATAGTCGGTGCAACTACTGTTCCAAGTAGGTGCACATAGTAGCTCATGTAAAACTAGGTCGGTGCAGGTTTGCTGCACGCATGCAAGGGAAGTCGGTGCAGGTTTTGGCTCACATTAGGTCGGTGCATGTCTATGACTAAGGCCATAAAACTTCGATGCAAGTCTTTGCATCGCACATCTAGAGTCGGTGCATGCCATTGTTCATCTAGTAGAATGTCTGTGCATTTAGGCCATTCTGCATATCTAACATCGGTGCACATTTCAGCTCTAAGCATACCAAGGTCCGTGCTAGTCCCTGTATCACAGTAATGAGGGTCCATGCATGTTCTCTTCCTTGCACCTGAAGTATGTGCAATTCACTGTTCAAACCGATGCTTGTTCAGCCTTAGGCTCACTGTAGCGTCGGTGCATGTTTTGTATATACGCATTTCATGGTATGTGCACTTTCCTGTTCCTTCAATGGAAGGTCCGTGCATATTTTGTTGCGTGCTGCCAATGGTCCGAGCATGTCTCATGAACAACAAGTTAAGGTCAGTGCACATCCTGTTTGACTGAACCTAAGGGAACAATCTCGTTCATAGAAGAGGCACATGATCTCTGAAATGGCAAAAGGCTGGCTCATGGATAAATGGGCAAATGAAAGGCACGTGATCCTAGGGAAGGAGTATTATATTCCCTAACACGTGGACCATTGGAGTTTCAGTAGGGTTCTGTTGCCTCATCCATACGAGCCCATGTTCCTATATATAAGGATTCACTACCCTTCGAAGATGGGGGCTGGAGAAAATGACCGTAAAGGCTCCCATCATCTCCACCTGAAAAGATAGCATCTCCAGGAGCAGGAGAGAGCGTGAGAAACCCTATTCAAGCCAAGAGGCAGTGAAAGAGAGTTTGAGAGCAGTCAGCCAGTGATTGTCTTTATGCTTCTTTGAAGCTACATTCTCCGGTGTTTTTCTGATTTCTTGGTTTATGTTTTGATCCGAGTATTATCATCTGTGATTTCTGTGTTCCCTCTGGTGTAGAGGAAGGGAGACTGTGTCTCCGATTTGCAAGTGGCGGGGTGTCACTTGTGGGTTCCCTCCGATTTGGAGGAAGGGAGACTGTGTCTCCAGTTGCTAGTGACTGGGTGTTACTAGTGTTTTCCCTCTGGGTTGGAGGAAGAGGGGAGAGTGTTCCTCTGGGCAAGTTGTTAGGCAGCCGTTGTCACAGACTGAGTCTGCTTTTCTAGCCTGAGCTAGTGGAATCCTCGTTCGGTATGGACGAGGGGTGGACGTAGATTACTGTGGGCAATCGAACCACCTAAAAAATCCTTTGTCTCCTTGTGTGGTTATTGCTCTGGTTATAGTGAGATTTCTTATCATTGGTTGGTGGAGGTTGCTATCTTCGTTTGCTACTTTGTCCATCTTCTGCTTGATCATTGAGCTGTGTATCACTGATTGCTATCTGGAGCGTACATTTCGTTGTGAGTGTATTTTCCTATCATGTGTGAAGCCTTCTGCATATCTTCTCTCGGGTTCTCTGCGCTATCCTCCGTTATAAGTTTTCAAAATTGGGGGTGATCTATTCATCCCCCCCTTCTAGATCACTCTATGTGTTTCTATCAACTGCAACATCCACCGGGAGCCTATTATGGATGAGGCGCAGGGCCAAGAAGGAGTATTTAATTGGAATATTTTTGTCCCAGAAAACGTCCAGGCTGATCCCATTGCATGACCGACCCATAGGCATATCGGCCGAAGCATATTCCAGAACTTTACATGCATAGGAGATATTGAAGTTTCCATGAGGATGGGGCATGCAAAGATACCTGCAGCAAGTGTTATCACCAATCGGAGATAAGTTGCCAATGTAAGCATAAAGAACGTCTAGAGGGAGCAGGTGACCAAGGTCGTCAATGAAAGCGGCGTCAAGCATCAAAGCGTCTGCAACAGAGATTTCTTTATGAGGGAAGGCAGCCCAGGCCTCCATGTCAACATGCTGAATGAGCTCTCCCATGACTGACCAATTTTGAAGGAAAAAATTGGTAGAGCCATTACCAATGCTACATTTACAATAGATTTGGAAACTTTTCCTGGTATGAAGAGTGGTGTGCCACATTCTGGATCCCAGTTCCCTAACAGCTGAGTCAAAATAGCCACCAGGATAGTATTTTCCTTTGATGTAAGAGCACCACAGAGAGGTAGACGTGCTAAGTTTCCAACAACACTTAAGGGAGAAAGCCTCCGCCAAGAGGGGGAGGGATCAGAAGCCCACACCGCCTTTGTCCCTGGATTGGCATAGCGCTTTCCAAGAGAGCCAATGGTGTTTTTTAACAGACAAAGCGGAGCACCACAGGAACCGTGAGAGAGTGGTCTCGATTTTTTGTAAAATATGAAGCGACGGAGCCGAGGCAGCAAGAATATGAATGGGCATCGAGAGTAGAACATGCTTGATGAGAGTGATTTTACCCCCAAAGGAAAGAAGATGACCCATCCAGGCTGACACACGGGCTTGGATTTTAGAGATGATGAAGTCAAAGTAGCTCGCCTTTCCACGGCCAACGTAGATGGGGGCGCCCAAGTAGGTTAATTTGACAGACTCATGTCGAAATCCAGTATGTCGAGCTACTTTGGATATATAGCTAGGAGGGGTCAACGGTGCCATGATAAAGGAGCTCTTAGGAGTGCTAATTTTTTGTCCAGAGGCCTCTTCATATCTCTGCAAGAAAGACATAAGCTTGTTTAGAGTAGCAGACGACACATTGGTGAATATAAGACTGTCATCTGCAAATAAAAGGTGAGAAATAGTGGGGAAGGAGGAAGGGACTTTAAACCTGCAAATAGGGTGGTGCTCCGATAGGGAAGAGAGCCCTCTGTTGAGAACTTCCTCGGTGAGTATAAACAGCACTGGGGCCAAAGGATCACCTTGGCGAAGGCCTCTGGTCGACTTGAAGTAGCCCTTGCAGGTACCTTTCAGCATAACCGAGAACCAGCAATTTGTAAACATGGCTCAAATGTAGTCAATCCATTTGTCGGCAAAGCCAAACATTTTGAGGACTGCAAATAAGAACTGCCATTCCAATCTATCGTATGCCTTCATCATATCAAGTTTGATAATTATGTTTCTACCTCTTGAAGGTGAGGGAGTTCCTGCATCAGTTCTTGGGCTAAGGAGATGTTATCAATGATGTCTCTACCTTTCACGAAAGCTCCTTGTTTAGGAGAAATAATTTTTGGCAATAATTCACATAAACGATCTGAGAAAATCTTGGCAATGACTTTGTAAACAAAGTTGCATAAACTAATAGGACGGAAATCAGCAATGGTATTGGGAGAATTCAATTTTGGAAATCATAACCAGAAAGGAAGACGTATAAGCTTGAAGTAGCGAACTAGTGCGAAAGAATTCCAGGACTACTACCACTACATCCTTCCCCCACAATCTCCCCGCAAACCATAAAGAAAATACCTGGATAACCATCCTGTCCCGGGGCACTGTCAGCTGACATTCTGAAGATGGTCATTTTGATCTCCCCCGGTGAGGGGAAGGCTAGCAGGGAGTTGTTGTCAGCTTCAGTCAGCAGTGGCGGGATAAGCTCAATGAGATCTTCATGCGTAGTAGTGCTTTCAGATGTAAAGAGGTCAGTATAAAAGTTGATAGCACAGTTGAGGATGTCATCGAATTTATCATAGGTGTTGCCATCCTGGTCGGAGATAGAAGAAATAGAAAGCTTCTTTCTATTGTATTGAGTAATGGCATGGAGAAACTTAGTGTTACGATCCCCCTCCAGTAGCCAACGGACCCTGGATTTCTGTTTCCAGAATATTTCCTTACGTAGTTGAAGTTCGCCAAGACATTTACAGCAGGACTCCAGCTCCAAAGAGTTGATGTCGGATGGGTCCGCAATATGCTTCTGCTCAATGGACAACAGCTCCTGCTCACACTGAGAGACATGAGCAAAGATGTTACCAAACTTTTCTACATTCCATCGCTTGAGAGTATGCTTCAGCCGTCGGAGTTTAAGGACCATCTTATGCAGAGGCAGGGCAGACAAGGGAAGATCCCAGCAATTCTTGACAGTATTAAGGAAGGACTCATGACGCACCCACATGTTCTAAAATATAAAAGGCTTAGGGCCTAGATTAGGCTCATTCAGGAACCTCACCAGCAATAGAGAATGGTCAGAATAAACCTTTGCAAGATGGGTGATTTTGGTTGAGGGAAAAGCAGAGAGCCAGGCATGGTTATAAAAACCTCTATCTAATCTCACCAAGATGGAGCGGCTGCCAACTTGCCCATTTCACCAAGTGAATTGAGGCCCATGAAAGCCAGCATCAATGATAGCAGATGCTTGAATGAAGGAGTTGAAGTCACTCATGCTAGAAGGCGTGGAGGCGCTGCCACCCTATTTTTCAGCAACAAAGCATATAGCATTGAAGTCACCCACAAGAAACCAGGGGGCATTGATAGAGGCTGCAAATTGGGTGAGGTGAGCCCGTAGGGACGGTGCTCAGTAACAGTGCATTTCGCATAAACCACAGTAATGTAGGTATCAAGTTGCTGAATATCCCCCACCGCCAGAGTAATGAATTGAGGGTGGCAGACCAGACAAGAAAGATTAATTGTATTTTTCCAGAAGACCCAAATTTTAGGATGATCATCCGAGTTAAAAACCGAATTGTGAAAGCCTGTGTTCCTGAACACTGGATGGATATGAGAGTTCGATAACATAGGCTCCAAGATAGTAAAGAAAGCATAATTGTATTGTAAGACAAGTTGGTTGATACGAGAGGCAGTATTAACGTTTCCCACCCCACGGGCATTCCATATAATACCAGCTGACATAAATCCAGAACATCTTTGGAAATTTGTGAACGCCTAGCCAGCCTAGTTGACAAATGTATACATTCTGTCGAAGGCACATATTTCTTACGAAGCCTTTTCCGTTTGGCTGGTGCATCTTGCAGAGGAGGTTCGGGAGGAGCAGCGAGAGATGAGGCAGATTCATCTACAATTATAGCCAATTGGGCAAATAAGACTCCACCCGGAGTGAGCGTAATTTCAGCAAAAGGGTCGCTAGACTTGTCGTCAAGGCCCAATTCAGCAAATTTATTGGCTATGGAGACCCGAAATGCTTGGAGTTTCTTTATGGCTGCCAGACGGTCAAGAACGATTGGTTCTTGGAGCCTGAAATCTCTCTCAATAGTTAAGGATGATGGCGTTGACCCATCATGTTGCTTCTGAATAGTCACATGATCGACATTACTTTCCATGGAGATGTTTAACCCTGGGACATGGGCATTCTTACCACAAGGAGAAGGATCTGGCATAATAGAGGTGTCCTTATCACTGGAATCGATAACGCGGTAAGGCTGCAGATTATGAGGATTGGGTGACATAGCTTGAACCACATTAGGCAGATTCCAAGCCCTGTCTTCTAGAGGAGTTCCTTTGGTAATTTCGTCAACCACAACTAGGGTAGGGGATAGAACAGGAGAGGTTTTCACTTGCCAACTGGGCTGCTTGTTATGTCCAGCAACTTCACACTTCTGAATATCATCAAAGGAGGCCAGTATCTCCAGACCGTTGTCACTTTGTATAGGGCGCCTCCGGTTAACCTCAACTTGAGAAATCCCGACTACAGTTTGCTTTGGAGGCATATTATATTTAAGACAATCCTTCTCCTCGTGGCCCAATTTTCTACAGGCCAAACAAAAGAAGGGAAGAAACAAGGGGACTAAGGGTTGCTTCATGCCATCTTATCCAACACCAATCCATAATTCTGAGAGAATTGGCTTAGCTAGATACATCAGTTTCCACACAAATACGGGCTCCTTCTAGACGGATTAAAGACTTGGTGGCAGGACCAATCTTCAGCAGGCAACCGACCGATGAAGCGATGGATGAGAGTGCGCCATCACTGTAGAAGCAGGGGGGAAGCAAAGGAAGATGGAACCAAACTGGAACCAGCAGTGATTCAAGTCCCGGGCGGAACCACGTAGACCATCGGCAGATCTTCACTATCTGGCCAAGAAGCACCCAACTCTTGTTGGACAAGTGTATAACATGTGTAACTCCATTGTTTTGATAATGGCTGTCTATGTATGTTGGGCTTATGTATAATATTCTTTTGTTTTGATGGTGTCTAACTATGAGTCATTAATATAGTTTGACCTGCATTTGATAGTGATAAACACTCATGTATTTCAGGTCAAGCCCACACCGACAACAAAGTGTGTGTGCACAGATAGAAAGAAATTAAGTATGACACACAGATGAGGCATTAGGTTGCACAAGAAAGTAGGACCAAGGTCGATGCAAGAAGGCCAAGGAAAATGACTAAGGTCCGTGCATGACTTTATTACGATACAGTAAAGGAAGATCGGTGCACATCCAAGGCTAATTAGTATCAGGTCGGTGCAAGTTTCTGTTACAATGAACTAAGGTCTGAGCACATAAGAAGATCAAGGTCCAAACATCAAGGTCTAAGCATACTCCAATAAAGGGCTGAATTAGAAAGAAAATATCTCGACACCGTCGGATGATAACTCTGCACATAAAGCATGTGTCGACACATCAGACAAATGTCTCGACACCTCAAGAAGAAATCAGCTGAAGCAAAAGCCGTCCTCAAGACCGTTCAAAGGAATATCTCGACACATTGACAGGAATGTGTCGACACATCTAGGTTCAACCAGAACGTGTATGAAATCAAGCCGAAGATGTTATGTCTAAAGACCCTGGACTCACTAATGTCTCGACACACTGAGTGAAAAGTGTCGACACACACATGTAAAAATCTCTGCACATTGGCACTTCTGTCTCGACACCCTCATGCGAGAACTCTGCTCATGGCTCACATGTTCCGACACCTTTGGTGCTGTCTCGACACATCAGCCATGGATCTTCAAGACACTCACTAAATGTCCCGACACACTGAGTGTAAAACGTCGACACATCAACGTTCAACCAGAACGTGTTTGGAAATCGGCTGAAGCTATCTTCAAGGCTTTCAAAGGGATGTCTTGACACACTGACAAGGAAGTCTCGACACATCCACGATCAACCAGAAAAATTCCTCAAGGCTTTCAATGGGATGTCTCGACACACTACTAGGAAAGTGTCGACACACCCTTGTTCTTCCAGAAATCCTCAAGTCAATAAACTATCAGATCAGTGGGCCATCCAGAGAGAGAAAAAAGAACCGCAAATCATTAAAATTAAGGATTTTTGGGGTTTGGACCACGTTCCGAGGTCTGAACCTTGCTCTACCATCTAATCTCTCATTTGTCTACCTTATGGAGATAGTTTTGTCAGAAATTCAGCTGGAAGAGCCACTTTAGTCTGTCGCGATGTCAGTGTTATCTATCTGCCTGTCCAGACTATCTGCTACTGGGAATAGGACACTCCGCTGTCTGCCTCTGTCTCGCTGTCGATCAATGGGCTATCCAACCAGCCAAGTTCACAGAAGAGTACACTTAAGCAGAATAAGAAGACTGCATTTCTGAGGAAGAATCATTGTAAGTATCTGATGCCGTCTAAAGGGAGATATGGTCTGATCCTTCCCAATGTCTGCAAATGTACCTTCCTTGTACTAAAAGATGGGCTCAACCAATGGAAGACAGCAGGCCTGTAGGAGCATTAAATGAAAAGATCTCCAAGCATCCGAATGAGAAGACTCAGTCACTTCTTCCAGGTGCTGCCGCCGTTGAACATGGAACTTGCCTGGAAGACTCCAAGCTCTCACTTCACCCTGGCGCATGCTTCAAAGAAAAATTATGGAGGGAAAAATATAGCCGGTACAATGGTCCATCTGTGTCTTCTGGGCGCCATTTTTTCCCTAGCTTTACAACTAGTTTTTACCTATTTATACCAAGCTTCCTTAACTGAAGAAGTTGCTACTGTTGCCGTCCACACAGTGCCACGCTTTAGACCAACCACCAAAAACATTCCTAAGAAGGTGTGAGAGCAGCCCCAGCACTTGGTTGACATAGTCCAATGCTGTGAGTAGTAGTAGAAGAAGAGAGAGCAGCCTTGAGAGAGAAGATAAACCCTGCAGTCTACCGGTGTTTGAAGAAAAGGATCCTTGGATACAATCTTGTAGCTGCAGCCACCAGCTCCGTTGTCTTGATCCATTTTCTTAGCTGGTGTCTATAAAATCTCTATTCCTTCTCCACTGCACTTGCAGTATTCAACTTCTATTTGTTACGGTTCATCTATCACCAATACATCTAGCTTTTTCGATCCCCTGTTCAGGGACCGGGTTCCCTCTGTGGTTTCAGAGGAAGAGAGGATCAGATCCTCTGGGTGATACAAGCTGTTAGTCAGCAGAAAGCAAGCTGTGTTGCTCAGGTGTGTAAGCAAGCTGTGTTGCTCATGTGTGTAAGCAAGCTGTGTTGCTCAACTGTGTAAGCAAGCTGTTCTGCTCAGCGGATCAAGCTGTGTGTCAGCCGGAAAGTCACACCAAGTTTGGTGTGGGGTGGACGTAGGTTATGGGCTAACAACCGAACCACCTTAAAATCCTTGTGTTGTGGGTTGTATTCATTGTGAGCTTGTTCTATAACTTCTATCCCCATTTCATAGGTTAGTGTGCTACTTACGCTATTTATTTTCTCTGCACACTCAACCGTTCTACTTGCACAACAGTCTCATCTTGATCCTCCTTCTATCGTTGCTAACGTGCATCTTCTCAGGTGTCTGCAGCACTCTTGCTTACAGACACTTGAAGCATCTCCCTAGCAGAGGAAGGTATCACGATGGGTGAGTAGCTTTCTCTCTTGTGTTTTTAAACGCATTAGCTCCTTGGGTTGCCTGCTGCACTATTGCACACAGGTATCAAGGTGAAA
This sequence comes from Amorphophallus konjac, assembly GCA_022559845.1. NCBI lineage: Eukaryota > Viridiplantae > Streptophyta > Magnoliopsida > Alismatales > Araceae > Amorphophallus > Amorphophallus konjac. The sequence continues at coordinate 162,098,146 of CM040121.1, forward strand.
GCTTTGCCAAAGGAATTCACCTCATTTAACACTCTTACACCTTAGTGATCACCTCAGTTCTCACACACTAAGCAAGTCTTTTCATACTCAGCTACTCTGATCTAAGATCTCTGTGGTTCGGATCCATGGAAGGTGTGTCGACCTGGCCGCTGGGAGTGTCGACCTGTGTTGTTCATATACCCAGGATCCTTAGAGGGTGTGTCGACCTACCCGCTGGGGGTGTCGACCTGTTTGAACAGAGTATCGTGCTTTAACATCATTACTTGCTCCATTCCTATCTATTCCGCTGCGCTATGTGTCTAAGTGTGTTATTGGTTTATAGGAGTAATTCATGTGTTTAGTGGTCAAGTTTTAAATAGGTAATAGTTATCAATAGGATCTATTCAACCCCCCTTCTAGATCTGATTGCACTCCGTGGGACCCAACAAGTTGTATCAGAGCCTAGCTCTACTATTCCTAGATCCTACGATCTGCAGGGAAAGATCCCAGTGCATTTTGAGAAAATGGCTTCATCTGCTAAAGATGTTTCGAAGGTTTCTCCGCCGATGTTTGATGGTTCATATTTTTTGATATGGCTGAGAGAAATGTACGTCTATGTCAAATTCACAGATCCACAATTTTGGAACCTTATCTACATTGGTCCAAATGAGCTTCCATCAGATTCAAATGTATGGTCAGTTGAACATAAGACCAAACATGACAATAACCTTGCTGCACTCAACTTAATCAAAGCTGTAGTTAATGATAGATTACTTGATCTTGTGTCTACCTGCAGCACCGCTAAGCAAGTTCTGTAAGTGTTGATGAACATCCATGAGAAAAAAGATCAAGAGCATCAATGCCTTATGGCTGACCGATCAGAGCAGTCAAGCAATCCATCCTTATCTCAGGTAAGCTCTGATTCTAAAGACTTTGCTTTTGAAGAGCTTATGGGTGCATATGATCAGTTGATCGAGCAGTACAAAAAGAAAAAATCTTAAAACAAAAGATTGAAAAAGGATTTTAAAAAAAGTAGTCAAGGTAAGAGTCATGCTTGTGAAAACTGTTCAAACCTTGAAGAGCTCAACAATACTCTTGCTTTTGACTTGGATCTAAACAAACAAACCATCGTATGTCTAAGCGATGAAATCAAAATCCTTCAAGAAGAAATCATAAGGTTGGAAGAGACTGTTCGAAAACTTAAAACCCAACCAATTCGTCAGAATGAAAGTCCCTTCTGTAAAAATTGTTCAGCTTTTGAAGAGCTAAACGACACTCTTGCCTCAGACTTGGATGTGAGTAAGCAAACCATTACATGCCTAACAGATGGAAATGGAATCCTTCAAGCTGAAATCACTAGATTGGAAGAAATCATAAGACAACTTCAAAACCAACCTAAATCAATCTCTAATGAACAAGCCATGACGGACAAGCAAATCCCTAATACAAGGCTGATTGAAGAAATAAACATGGTAAAAGAACAAAACGACATGTTGCTTGAAAAATTGTCCATTTATGAGAAGGGCAAGGCTATTGCCCATGACAATTCTAAAAAATTGAATGAACTTCAAATGGAGATTGAAAATTACAAGGGGGTTAATGCTATGCTCAATGAGCAATTGGCTGTATGTGAGGAGGATCTTGCAGAAACCGAGCTGCACATCTCCTCATTGGGGAATGAAATCAAAGATATAAATGACTCTCTGTCTAAGTGTATGCAGGATAAAGAAAGTATGAACAGACTCTTGGAAACAAGAGTAAGTCATCATGAAGGAGAATTGGATAAGAATGAAGCCAGCACTTCTTACCGCCTCCCAATACTGCATACTGATCAGAAAAACCAAAAACGCATTGGTAAGCAGAAAGGGAAGGCTCTCATGCAACAACAGAACCCTAAGTTTGCTAGTCTTGACATGCACAATAGGAAAAGCCATGATGACTTCCATGCCTCTCATAAAATGAATGCTTATTGCTTTCATTGTGGCATGCTTGGTCACACTGTACATGACTGTCTCACCTTGAATAATGATGAACTAAGAGCAGGAAAGAATTCAAGAATTGCTGCTGAAATTAGGGGCAAAAGACAGGTCAACCCTGGCAGTGGTCGAATGTAGTAGAACTATGCACAGAACTGCATGGGAAATCAGAAGAGTCGACACTTCCATTCGGACAGGTCGACACTCCCCGTGGCTTTCAACAGAAATCACCCTCCTTGCTGCTACCACTGTGGAAAGATTAGCCACACAGTCAATGACTGCTGGCGACTAAGAGGTAGAAGCTACTCTCATAATCAACATGACAGTACATATGCTCACTCGCAATGGAACAATGCACATGTGCACACAAAAAATGAAAAATACCCTGTGCGTTGCTTCTATTGTGGTAAATATGGACATACATCCATAAATTGTCCCCGGACGAGAGTGGGTGACCAGAAGGCGGAAAGGAAAAGAAGATCAATTGCTAGAATTACTACTAACCAAGAAGGACCCAAGCAAGCTTGGGTACCAAAGAATTTCAAATAAGAATTTCTGGTGTAGGGTGCCTTAGGGCTAAACACAGGATGCTCACGGAAATAAAAGCTCAAGGCACGGGTATGTAGATAATGTCATTTGTTTAATTGCTGCATGATAGGCCTGCATTGTAAGTCACTGCATATTAGGGGTGTTATGTGTCAATAAGTCATGTAAGAAGCTGTCTCTCTGAACTGCTGAATTATCCTCTTGGTGTAAGATGAGTTTCTAGACTAAAGTGATTCCTTGCACCTTGCATGACCTTTGATATTTCAAATGGTCTAGAGCAGAAAGACAAGTCAAACTTGTCCGGATCTCTTACTATGCGTGAGCAGGATCTCAGATCCACACCTCCGCCTTGTACCAAAGATCAATTAGTTCAGCTTCAAAATTCATGAAAAATTTGTCATGTTGATGAGATTGTTATGATAATTGAGTTGATGTTTAAATCATGTCTACCATTTAACAACCATGTGAACTTCTTCCTTAGCATTGATGATCATTGTTTTGATGATGTCTTGCATGACTAGATATATCCCAACTCATCATCATTGTGGGAAAATAAGACAATGACTGTCTGTCCTAACTTCCATAAACACTGGACAAAGGGGGAGTTTAAGAGTTTGCACCTAAAGGAAGAAATGCATTGCATCTTGGTGTGTTGTAGTCCATGAGCATCTACCTGAAATTTCATGCCACATCATGCATTTCATGATCAAGGGACCCAACTCTGCATGACCTCTTGGTATATAAAATGGTAAGCTGGAAGAAGGACAGATCACTTCTGTCTGGATATCCACATCAAGCGTGAGGTGGTCTTAAGACTTCAGTTCTTCACCAGGTACCAAAGGTCAACCCATCATGAGATCATTCTACATGTTCATATGAATAGCTCATCAAATTCCATACCTTGATCCCACGATTGATATGACTTTTGGGTTCATCTCTACTAAAGTTGAATACAAATGTTTTCATGTGATTCCACTGAGTAGGCCAGAATTCATTAACATTAAACCAATCAAGTGTAAGGGCTAGTTCATTCGGGTTCTATAATTAAAAATTCTGAAAAATCCATAACTTTGATTTATGAACTTGGTCTCAGGTTAAAGAACCTTCATCTTCTATAAAGACAAGCTGTCTTTCTATATCCCCTGATCCTTGCCATCCCTTCTTGAAATATCATCTCTTGATACTCCTTGGTGTTTACCCTGCATGAAACACATTTGCATCAGTCATTACTAGCATTGTTGCATGTGTATAACTTTGCAATCATCCATTAGACATAAAAATTGGAATCATCATCCATGCGCTTCTGCCATAAGTCCTAGCATCATTGGCATTATGGTTACAACTCAAATGGTTTCAGTTGTTCATGCAATTGGGTGGACTGCATTGTTCAACTATGTACACACATATCTTGTATAGAAAACCCAAAAAGTCCCATGCATTGCATAGAAAATCCAAAAAATCTAAAAAATAGAAAATCACTAAAAAATCTTGAAAAATCTGAAATCATAAATGTGCTCTTTGGCTGCTATATTGCATCATGCTCCTGCAACCATGCCTTCAAATTTCAACTATCTTTGGCAACCCAACGGATAATATCATTGATTCTAACATTTGGCAATGTTTGATAAATCCATATCTCTCTTTGGTGTTTGTCCTAAAATTACCTCTCCAAGTTTGGTTGTTCACAATGGTTATCTTGTCAACTTTAATAAGTGTACAACCATTGGCATGTATTTTCACATCATTTTATGGAATTCTGAAAAAAATGACTACACTACTTGTGATCACACATGCCCACAATTGCTGAAAGGAGGAGAGATTCATGCACTTTCAGAAAGGTATCTCAGGTTGCTGCACTTTAAGTTGCTCCCTCCAGGTATCTAATCTCTTTTACACTGTACATCCTAATATGATATGTTGATGATGTCAAAGGGGGGGAGAATTGTATGTGTCATTAACTTAGGAATGCATAGGGGAGAGAGTCTTGAATACTTGCATAAGATTATGTGGGGAGCAAATTGTATGGAGAGATAATCATTGAAGGTCTTCATGCTTTTATTAACAATTACACTCTTTTATTCTCTGACTTTCAATATACTCATAATGACTCAAAGCTAGACATCAAAATGACTCATAGCTCATAGTTTCCATCATTAAAAAGGGGGTGAATGTTGGACAAGTGTATAACATGTGTAACTCCATTGTTTTGATAATGGCTGTCTATGTATGTTGGGCTTATGTATAATATTCTTTTATTTTGATGATGTCTAACTATGAGTCATTAATATAGTTTGACCTGCATTTGATAGCGATAAACACTCATGCATTTCAGGTCAAGCCCACACCGGCAACAAAGTGTGTGTGCACAGATAGAAAGAAATTAAGTATGACACAGATGAGGCATTAGGCTGCATAAGAAAGAAGGACCAAGGTCGATGCAAGAAGGCCAAGGAAAATGACTAAGGTCCGTGCATTGATGGGGACATCGAAGTAAGACCGCTCATATTTATTTGCATTTATGTCCTTTTATATTTGTATGTATAACCAAGTGTTATATGGGTACACAATTCTAAATCTTAGTGGGTTTTTATGCAAATTATCAGTAGGTCCAGCAAAGGGGTCCCCCAGTCCTTCCCCATTGGTCCACCTAAGCCATGTGAGGCTGGTCAAACCATCCTAGGTGGCTTCTAGAAGGGTTGAAGTCAATTAAACACATGGGGGGACAAAGGGGTTAAAATTTCAAAGGGAGGCTACCTACCATGCCCCATGGTCAAGGGGGCGCCCCCCCCCCCTTTATGACTAATTTTGATTTTTGTTTAAAAAACCTATTAGAACTAATTAGTTCTATACCTTGTATATCCTTCCCAACCCTAGATTTGAGGGCATTAGTGGTCATTTTCCATTTATTATATAAGGCATGTATTTCCATTTTTCATGAATTAATGAGAAGAAAATATTGAATGAGCATTGGAGCTTCGTGCGCCCCTATCTCTCTCCCTCTTGTTCCTCTTCTTCCCTCTGCATTTCAGGGTTGAGAACCCCTTCTACCTGAGCCCCTCTATCTCTAGATTCATCTCTGGTGCCGCCGCCACCGTTCGTGCCGCCTTCGAGCCGTCGCGAAGCCGCCTCCGAAGTTCTGTCCAAGGTTCTATTTGGCTGGACAGAGTCTCACTCCTGGTATTTTACCTCCCAACTCCGACATCATCTGGAGTTGAGATTTTCAGGGTTGGTTCCTCTCTTGATTCCCAACCTCCAGTAAAAAAATCACGTCATTTAGACTTCGTTTTATATTTTTCAATTTTTCCCACTCTAGGTATTTTACCTCCCAACTCCGACATCATCTGGAGTTGAGATGTTCAGGGTTGGTTCCTCTCTTGATTCCCAACCGCCAGTAAAAAAATAATGTCATTTAGACTTCGTTTTCTATTTTTCCATTTTCGTGTCTTTCTGTCTTTCAGATCTGTCCCTTTTCAGATATGTGGAGCAGAAGTTTAGCTCTTCCCCCTTTCAACCCCCTTTCGGATTTTTTTTGGAATCCCCAAATTTATTAGAGGTTCTGTCCACCTTCCCCATTCTTCACAAATTTTCTCCAAATTTTAAAAGACCTTTACCCATTTTTACAAATTATGTTTTTCTCCCAAATTCTGTTCTGTCTCTACTATCCAGATCCGACCCGGGTCAGTATAAAATCTCCAAAAATTTGAAACGTCCGCCAAATCTTGTATAAGATATATCCACGTTTTCCTCTCTTCGGCCTCTACAACTTTCATGAAGGGCTCAAAGGCTGAATCGATGTTCTACATCGCGGTCAATGCCAACTCTCAAGAAAACTTGGTTCTGCCCTGAGTTTTCAGATCATGTGAGTTAGCAGCTTGAAAATTCGACAAAGGCCATCAACGGGAAACTCAAATTTCTTTCTCCGGCCATAGATCGAAGGACTTCAAGTCAGCTTTCCATCGATATCTCTTGTGCGTTGATCCGACGTTGGGAGTGACCGCAGCAGCAGATCTCGCTGGGTCGCACGCTGCAAAACAGAACAGCAGATCCGTGGCCAGCAACTCCGGCGAGTGGAGATCGGAGCCGCCCGGCCTCCGACAGGCGAACCAGCACACCGTCGTCCCAGGAAACACCCCTCCAGGCGTCCCCACCACAGTGGTGTCATCCCGGTCCCACACGGCCCCACTGACCAGCACGTGGGCCCCACAGTCGTGAGTACGTGTACCGCCGAAGCTACGCAAGAAGCCGCCCGTCAACTCGAACCCGCTACTCCCGGGTCCCGCTGTGTCGCCCTTTACCTCCCTGCGTGGAGTGGGCATTCATATTTTCTGTAATACTTGTGTAATAATTATTCCGGGAGTACGAGATCGACCGGGATCGTCTTTCCCACGCCAGGCGCATGGGGGTACGTATTCGCTCCTTTACCCGACATTTGCTTTATTCGTATATGCTTTATATGCCGCTGCTAGAGAGCATGTGTTAGGGCCGTTAGCTCGATATTTTTTTATATCACTGCTACTGCGAGAGAGAGCGAGACCCGTCCCGTGACCCGATCCGGGCACAAAATTGTGAGTTGACCACCCTAGCTCTTGCCGGTTTCTCAATCGCGCACGTCCGACGCTTCCCTCGAAAAGGGACGATCGTGAGCTTGTTTAGAGTCCGAGGGTTACATTCCCAATTGGAGTCAAGTCCGTGGTCCGTCCCGCATCAATTTAGTATCAGAGCGCCAGTTTGAGTCTAGAGTAGTTTTTGGTCAAAAATAAAAAAAAGTGTCATTTACGTCTAGTCATCGTCTAAGTCGGTCTAAGGTTGCATCCGCATACCATTGTTCGGTATATAAAAAGGTGTTGTCCGAACGTTAGGCTATGCCTATCGGGAAGGCCGCACACTTGCGCGAGTGATCTTCGGATCGATTAACTCCGCCACGTTGGTTTTATCTAGGTGTGTAGTCGAGTCTCATTTTAACTTTGCATTTGCATCGCATTCTAAGTCGTGTCTAGGTGCTTGCATGAGTTGGCATAATATTTTGCTTCTAAAACAAAAAAACAAAAAAAATGACCTTGCATGACCATTCCTAGGGATCCGTTCCCATCTTTTGGTAACTATGGTCAACCCATACCTCAGGCCCGATCAAGGTAACCTGTCTGTGTCCGAGTACATTAGGGACTTCGAAGTGTACCGGTTAAGATGTGAAGTCGGGCTGGATAACATCGAGGCCGGAACTCAGTTCTGGAAAGGTTCGCGGCTTCACTTCCAATTTGAATTATTTTGCCGCCATGTGAAAACTTTGGGGGATTCCTATAAGGTCGCTCTGGAGGTCGAGCCATTTGAGTCTCGGTTTGATGCTGCCATACGGCAAGCCGATGCTGCCCTTCAGCGAGTATCTACCTCCCAGCCGAGTCCCGAACCGATCGGACCCCCACCCCAGTCGAGAAATCCTTCCCCTCCCTTGAGAGCTCCATTACCATCACCCTCACCTTTCGATCTTATTTTGGAGCCCTCTCATTTGGAGCCACCAAAGCCCGTGCCACCCATGTTTCTAACGGGTACATTTTTATAGCCGAGCCACTTCTTAGTTGGCTCAAAGATGGCTTGGTCCCACTTCCTTACCCATCCATGGACCCCACCCTATCACTAGTGCTAGTCAACTCCTTCCATACCACATTCCGGTCTAGTCACCATGTTGATACATTGGGTGACTTTATTTTGGGTTTAGGTTGGCAATAGAAGTTGACGCATATATTGGCCCGAGGCTTCGACCAACCCGCTAGTCGTAGCTTCACCCATCCGGCCATAGGGTCCATTACCTCCGCGTGCACCGTGGGTTGTGTCACCACGGAGATTCTTCTATTCCTCCCGATGCAGGCCGAGTCCGACTTCGTTCTCTTTTGCCCAAGAGAGGAATCCTATTTTCTAGACATGACCGTCGTCCCACCGATCACAATGTATGACGGTGATTATGAATTCTTAAATTGGGACCGAGTCATGGGGGAACCCACTTCACGGGGTCATACCTTCTTCGACCCTTTTGACCCCTTCACTAGTGAACCTCTCGAGCTTCCATCTTCACTCTACTTCCTCCGTGGAGTTTACTATCATGCCGTTTCCACTCAGGCCAAGCAACCTCTACATAGCCATAGGTCCGAACCATCATTTGGGGGTAATGAAGACTTTGGTTTCCCCGGCCCACCTAGGCCCATCCTCGATACACCCACACCCGGCTCTTCCACACCCGACTCTCCTAGCCCTCTCAAGCCTCCCAAATCTAAAGGACCGTCCATGCATGACTGGGTCATACTTGGACGTTTAGGTATTCCCCATGCCACCCATCTCCAGTTACATAACATGCATGCATGGCACACATTCGGGTGTCTTGGTCCGCCGTCACCCATGTGCGGGTCGGACTAACAATAGGTTTGTCTAGAGTCATGCATGAGTCAGTTTCTTGTTTGTGTGGTTTGCATACGTGTGTTAGTACATGGTGAGTCTGCATGTGTCCTGTGCGAGCTCATTGTAGGTCTCTTATGAGTTAGAGGCGAGTGGACTCGCTCGATGAGTATGGGATCAGTTCTACATCTATGCCCCGGATCTAGTCACCTACAGGGACCCAACAGTGATTCCTAGTGAGTCTTCGAGCTGCCTCCTTCCCCTTGAGAGTGACCCCACCCCGGAGTGTTCCACCACTAGCCTCTTCCCATAGCAGCATGCGTATATCGAGTATATATGGAATGAGCAGGTGATGATCACTTGGAGTGGAGCGTACCCGCGCTACTTGGTACGGTGACGGATCCGCCGAAGCTACTCGAGCAGTCACCCCCTTTACTTGACGGGGTCGAGTTCTTCCCACCCGGGGAGAATTGATGGGGACATCGAAGCAAGACCGCTCATATTTGTTTGCATTTATGTCTTTTTATATTTGTATGTATACCCTTGTGTTATATGGGTACACAATTGTAAGTCTTAGTGGGTTTTTATGCAAATTGTCAGTAGGTCCAGTAAAGGGGGCCCCCAGTCCTTCCCCATTGGTCCACCTAAGCCATGTGGGGCTGGTCAAACCATCCTAGGTGGCTTTTAGAAGGTTTGAAGTCAATTAAACACATGGGGGGACAAAGGGGTTAAAATTTCAAAGGGAGGCTACCTACCATGCCACATGGCCAAGGGGGCGCCCCCCCCTTTATGAATAATTTTGATTTTTGTTTAAAAAACCTATTAGAACTAATTAGTTCTATACCTTGTATACCCCTCCCAACCCTAGATCTGAGGGCATTAGTGGTCATTTTCTATTTATTATATAAGGCATGTATTTCCATTTTTCATGAATTAATGAGAAGAAAATATTAAATGAGCATTGGAGCTTGGTGCGCCCCTATCTCTCTCCCTCTGGTTCCTCTTCTTCCCTCTGCATTTCAGAGTTGAGAACCCCTTCTACCTGAGCCCCTCTATCTCTAGATTCATCTCTGGTGCCGCCGCCTCCGTTCGTGCCGCCTTCGAGCCGCCACGAAGCCGCCTCTGAAGTTCTGTCCAAGGTTCTATTTGGCTGGATAGAGTCCCACTCCGGGAATTTTAACTCCCTCCTCCCACATCATCTAGAGTTGAGATTTTCAAGGTTGGTTCCCCTATTGATTCCCAACCTCCAGTAAAAACATCATGTCATTTAGACTTCATTTTATATTTTTCCATTTTCGTGTCTTTATGTCTTTCAGATCTGTCCTTTTTCAGATCTGTGGAGCAGAAGTTTAGTTCTTCCCACTTTCGACCCCCTTTTTGATTTTTTTGGGAATGCCCAAATTTATTGGAGGTTCTGTCCACATTCCCCATCCTCCACAAATTTTCTCCGAATTTCAAAAGCCGTGTACCCATTTTTAGAAATTGTGTCTTTCCCCAAAATTTAGTTCTGTCTCTGCTATCCAGATCCGACCCCGGGTAAGTATAAAATCACCACAAAATCGAAACATCCACCAAATCTTGCATACGATATATCCCTGTTTTCCTCTCTTCGGCCTCTACAACTTTCATGAAGGGCTTAAAGGCTGAATCGAAGGTCCGCATCACGGTCAATGCCAACTCTTAGGAAAACGTGGTTATATCCTGAGTTTTCAGATCCTGTGAGTCAGCAGCTTGAAAATTCGACAAAGGCCATCAACGGGAAACTTAAATTTCTTTCTCCAACCATAGATCGAAGGATTTCAAGTCAACTTTCCATCGGTACCTCTTGTGCATCGATCCGACGTCGGGAGTGACGGCAGCAGTAGATCTCGCCGGGTCGCGCGCTGTAAAATAGAACTGCAGATCCATGGCCAGCAACTCCGGCGAGTGGAGATCGGAGCCGCCCGGCCACCGGCCGGCGAACCAGCACACCGCCATCCCAGGGAACACCCCTCCAGGAGTCCCCACCACAATGGTGCCACCTCGGTCCCATACGGCCCCACTGACCAGCACGTGGGCCCCACGGTCGTGAGTACGTGTGCCGCCGAAGCTACGCAAGAAGCCGCATGTCAACCCGAACCCGCTACTCCCGGGTCCCGCTGTGTCGCCCTTTACCTCCCTGCGTGGAGTGGGCATTCATATTTGCTGTAATACTTGTGTAATAATTATTCCGGGAGTACGAGATCGGCCGGGATCGTCTTCCCCACGCCAGGCGCGTGGGGGTATCGTATTCGCTCCTTTACCTGACATTTGCTTTATTCGTATATACTTTCTATGCCGCTGCTAGAGAGCATGTGTTAGGGCCGTTAGCTCGATATCTTTTTATATCACCGCTGCTGCGAGAGAGAGCGAGACCCGTCCCGTGACCCGATCCGGGCACGAAATTGTGAGTTGACCACCCTAGCTCTTGCCTGTTTCTCAACTGCGCACGTCCGACGCTTCCCTCGAAAAGGGACGATCACGAGCTTGTTTAGAGTCCAAGGGTTGCATTCCCAATTGGAGTCGAGTCCGTGGACCGTCCCGCATCATGCATGACTTTATTACGATACAGCAAAGGAAGATCGGCACACATCCACGGCTAATTAGAATCAGGTCGGTGCAAGTTTCTGTTACAATGAACTAAGGTCTGAGCGCATAAGAAGATCACGGTCTAAACATCAAGGTCTGAGCATACTCCAATCAAGGGCTGAATTAGAAAGAACATATCTCGACACCTTCGGATGACAACTCTGCACATAATGCATGTGTCGACACATCTGACAAATGTCTCAACACCTCAAGAAGAAATCAGCTGAAGCAGAAGCCATCCTAAAGACCATTCAAAGGAATGTCTCGACACATTGACAGGAATGTGTCGACACATCTAGGTTCAACCAGAACGTGTATGAAATCAAGCCGAAGATGTTATGTCTAAAGACTCTGGACTCACCAATGTCTCGACACACTGAGTGAAAAGTGTCAACACACTCATGTAAAAATCTCTGCACATTGGCACTTCTGTCTCGACACCCTCATGCGAGAACTCTGCTCATGGCTCACATGTTCCGACACCTTTGGTGTTGTCTCGACACATCAGCCATGGATCTTCAAGACACTCACTAAATGTCCCGACACAATGAGTGTAAAACATCGACACATCAACGTTCAACCAGAACGTGTTTTGAAATCGGCTGAAGCTATCTTCAAGGCTTTTAAAGGGATGTCTCGACACACTGATAGGGAAGTCTCGACACATCCACGATCAACCAGAACTATTCCTCAAGGCTTTCAATGGGATGTCTCGACACACTACTAGGAAAGTGTCGACTCACCCTTGTTCTTCCAGAAATCCTCAAGTCAATAAACTGTCAGATCAGTGGGCCATCCAGAGAGAGAAAAAGGAACTGCAAATCATTAAAATTAAGGATTTTTGGGGTTTGGACCACGTTCTGAGGTCTGACCCTTACTCGACCATCTTATCTCTCATTTGTCTACCTTATGGAGATAGTTTTGTCAAAAATCTAGCTGGAAGAGCCACTTCAGTCTGTCGCGATGTCAGTCTTATCTATCTTCCTACCCAGACTATCTACTGCTGGGAATAGGACACTCCGCTGTCTGCCTCTGTCTCGCTGTCGATCAATGGGCTGTCCAACCTGCCAAGTTCGCAGAAGAGTACACTTAAGCAGAATAAGAAGACTACATTTCTAAGGGAGAATCATTGTAAGTATCTGATGCCATCTAAAGGGAGATCTGGTCTGATCCTTCCCACTATCTGCCAACGTACCTTCCTTGTACTAAAAGATGGGCTCAGCCAATGGAAGACAGCAGGCATGTAGAAGCATTAAATGAAAAGATCTCCAAGCATCCGAATGAGAAGACTCAGTCACTTCTTCCAGGTGCTGCCGCTGTTGAACATGGAACTTGCCTGGAAGACTCCAAGCTCTCACTTCACCCTAGCACATGCTTCAAGGAAAATTATGGAGGGAAAAATACAGCCGGTACAATGGTCCATCTGTGTCTTATGGGCGCCATTTTTTTCCCTGGCTTTACAACTATTTTTTACCTATTTATACCAAGCTTCTTTAACTGAAGAAGTTGTTACTGCTGCCATCCACACAGTGCCACGCTTTAGACCAACCAACAAAAACATTCCTAAGAAGGCGTGAGAGCAACCCTAGCACTTGGTTGACATAGTCCAGTGCTGTGAGTAGTAGAAGAAGAAGAGAGAGCAGCCTTGAGAGAGAAGACAAACCCTGCAGTCTACCGGTGTTTGAAGAAAAGGATCCTTGGATCCAATCTTGTAGCTGCAGCCACCAGCTCCGTTGTCTTGATCCATTTTCTTAGCTAGTGTCTACAAAATCTCTATTCCTTCTCCACTGCACTTGCAGTATTCAACTTCTTTTTGTTACGGTTCATCTATCACCAATACATCTAGCTTTTCCGATCCCCTATTCAGGGATCGGGTTCCCTCTGTGGTTTCAGAGGAAGAGAGGATCAGATCCTCTGGGTGATACAAGTTGTTAGTCAGCAGAAAGCAGGTTGTGTTGCTCAGCTGTGTAAGCAAGCTGTGTTGCTCAGTTGTGTAAGCAAACTGTGCTGCTCAACGGATCAAGCTGTGTGTCAGCCGGAAAGCCACACCAAGTTTGGTGTGGGGTGGACGTAGGTTGTGGGCTGTTGGGTCCCGTAGTGTAGGAACGCAGATCTAGAGGGGGGTGAATAGATCCTCCTAGTAAAACTATGTCCAATTAAAAACACAAACTAGCGCACAGCGGAATTAACAAGATTGATAAGATTGAGAAATTTAATCTAAACAGATTTAAACTTAATTCACTCACTCTCACCGAGCTTACATGATTGCAAAGACAGATAAGATAGTGAAGCACACAAACACAAATATCAAACCACAAGACATGGGGATTTTTAAGGTGGTTCGGGACCACGACAGGCTCCCTACGTCCACCCCTCGCCAAACCGGTGAGGCTTCACTGCTGTAAAAATAGCCCGGGGATAAACCCCCACACACACATGAAGCCAGGCTCCAACACACACATGTAGGGCGATGCCTACACAACCACACGGGAGTAAACTCCCAACCACACACGGGGAACACACCCCAAAATACGTCCAAGCACACACGAGGATATGCTCCTCACAAATCGACGCACACACGTCAACACACACACTCGGAGAACCCTTTCTCCGAACACCCACACAAAGTATTGTTACAGAAGTATATGAAACGAAGATAAATATATGCTATGACCTCCCAAAACAAATTCTATAGATGGAAACTAGAAAGATGCATAAAGAAATAAAGCTCCCCCTTCTTCAACAAAATCTAGTTCTTCTTGACTCGTTGATGAATGTTCACGATTTCAACATCATCTCATTCCTCTCCTCGAGGCGCCCCTCTTTTCCTTCTTCCACGAGCTCCAGATCCTCATGGTGGTAGATCATATCCTCCTTGCAAGAGCTCCACCACGTTTTCCCTCTTTTCTTCACCTATACGAAAGAATATATGAGCATTAGAATTGTTGTATCACAAAAATCGCAGTTCATATATATATGCAAGAGAGAGTGGACAAAAGACATATAAAGTCCTCCAAAAATGTCTTAAAGCAGATTTTCAAGCTCTATCAACAAAGATTTTGAGAAATCAGAAAGAGGAAGATTTTGCAGTGATTAGAGCTCCCCCCTTATCTCTCCTTCAAACGTATTTGAATCCTTTTGCAGCATGAAAACCGTTCTTGAAGAAAGATGATCGATTCTTGCAAGGACGATGGTTGTATCTTGATTTTTCACGCAGCTTCCAGTAGATGGTCATTTGGAGACTTGGAAGGAGCCTTCTTCCTTTCACTTTCATGCCCAAAACGTTGTGGAAGAAGCCCTGGAGCTGCAGCAGCGTCCCTGCACTCACAAGGGTTAGAACCAGAGAAATTATTTCAGATCTCACCTTCTTCATCTAGGTTTTTGACCCAATAAGAAGTATATATGAGTTTGGGACGGTCAAGAGACAACTTAGGGACCATATCCACAAATTAGGGAGTGATTTGAGGGCTGTTTGACTAGGTTTGATGGACTTTCGGAGTGAGGACATGAAAGTCATCTTTCACGGCTCTGCATAGGTGTCGACACCTGGTGTCGACACCTTGTGCATTCAAGTTCACAAAAACCCCAAACAGAAAGTCTGGACACTGGGTGTCGACACTTGGTGTTCTGGTTTGCTGCCAGAACCTGTTCCAGGTAGGTGTCGACACCTGGTGTCGACACCTCCTGGACATGTTTCTGGAATTGTGTCCTAGAGCGAGATGTCGACACCAGGTGTCGACTCTTGCTCTGTCAGAAAGCTCAAAGACTCATTATGCTAAGAATGAAAGCTCCAACTCCACCATAGATTATGGCATTATTAAATGGGGTTGTGAGGAGTTCTTCCAACCTACAAAGCACCAAATACAAGTCAGTTTGCTTCAACATAGAGCTTACAAATCAACCCATTACAATTCACTTTCTTTAATAGATTCATGATGACTTGTGAAATTATTATCAAGTGGGATCTTATCCAAGATTGTTTCCATTGCTCATTCAAGAAGAAAAAGATGAGATATATTACATAACAAAAACATATCAGTATTTACCTCATCATTTTACCTGAATTCACCATTGATCCTCAATTTCTTGTTTATTGGTTGAATGGTCCATACACAGAGTCATGAAGTTCCAAATATCATTCACCATTGCATGATAGAATAAATTTGGAATTTAAAGAGTAAGGAGCAAAGCCACGTAAAACAATATTGAGTCACATTGCATTTGATCATCATCAAATCTCATCAATCCACACATCATTACCTTGGGGGCAAACAATGGTATTTGCATCTCAATCATTCATTTAGCATTACCAAAGTACACATGCATAACATGAGGCTCAATATGACATTTATCCAACCATGTTTTTCACAAAAGCTTTCTCATTGAGTGCAAAGCAATCTCACAAAGTGTATATGCAATGTATATGTAATGTGCTAACATCAACGCACATATGAGCCTTATAGAGTCACAAATGCATTCACATGATTGATATCACAATAACAACATTTTGCAATCATCAAAATAACATACACAACATGGGCTAACAAACAAATCACCTTAAAATCCTTGTGTTGTGGGTTGTATTCATTGTGAGCTTGTTCTATAACTTCTATCCCCATTTCACAGGTTAGTGTGCTACTTACACTATTTATTTTCTCTGCACACTCAACCATTCTGCTTGCACAACAGTCTCATCTTGATCCTCCTGCTATCGTTGATAACGTGCATCTTCTCAGGTGTCTGCAGCACTCTTGCTTAGAGACACTTGAAGCATCTCCCTAATAGAGGAAGGTATCACGATGGGTGAGCAGCTTTCCCTCTTGTGTTGTTAAACGCATTAGCTCCTTGGGTTGCCTGCTGCACTATTGCACACAGGTATCAAGGTGAAAGCTTTGCCAAAGGAATTCACCTCGTTTAACACTCTTGTACCTTAGTGATCACCTCAGTTCTCACACACTAAGCAAGTCTTTTCACACTCAGCTACTCTAATCTAAGATCTCTGTGGTTCGGATTCGTGGAAGGTGTGTCGACCTGGCCGCTGGGAGTGTCGACCTGGCCGCTGGGAGTGTCGACCTGTGTTGTTCATATACCCAGGATCCTTAGAGGGTGTGTCGACCTACCCGCTGGGGGTGTCAACCTGTTTGAACTGAGCATCGTGCTTTAACATCATTACTTGCTCCATTCCTATCTATTTCGCTGCGCTATGTGTCTAAGTGTGTTATTGGTTTATAGGAGTAATTCATGTGTTTAGGGGTCAAGTTTTAAATAGGTCATAGTTATCAATAGGATCTATTCAACCCCCCTTCTAGATCCGATTGCACTCCGTGGGACCCAACAACTCTCTCTCGTCCAAACACGGATAAAGTCCTCGTAGGAGTGAGGCCGTATCAAGACATGACGATGATCGAACTTGGTAGTAGTAACAGTGTCTATGACGTGCCACTTCTCCTGCAAGGTCTTCCTGATATCCTTAAGGGGAGGGTGATCCTTATAGAACTTGAGAACAAGGCATAGCTAGAACGGCTCAAAGATGGCAGCAAGTTCCTCATCCGAGAAAAGGATGGCTGGCATCTCACTGTTGGTGGTTGGGCAAATGTATTTTCATGCCGCCCTAAAGGGGACGTCACGCTGCAGCTCCTATAAAGAATCATGTTTCGATAAAGCGACAGCCGCATAGCATTTGGGAGGGAGAGGAGAAGAAAAGGTCTTGGAGATATCCAACGGCGGGGGAGAGCCGTCCCGGCCCAGGCCCCCTGAGGGGGAGGCCATGGAAGGACGAAGGAAATCTGTAAAGCATTAAACCCAAGGCCATGGAAGGATGGAGGAGATTCTAGCATCTGGTCACTGATTTCTAGAAGGTAAGATAAAGAAAATGTGATAAAACATGCGGTAAAATCTTAGTAACAACAAGTAACAAGATACGAATGGAAGGACATGATATTGCAAGAATGGATGATTATGATCTAGCAAGAATATAAGTTTGGCCTTTCAAGAATGTACTATCATTTCTCGAGAATGTACTTTTCATAACCTTGAAAAGGCTATGTGCTACAAAGTCATGTAACGAGAATGTACTAGCAAGCATGTAAATTTCATAAGATTGTCTCATGGGATTCACCCATTTATAAAAAAGGTACTCCCAGCGCAATGCGATGTCAGTAATCATTATACCCCATGGTTAATAGTATATTTCTGGCCATCTGTCGAGGGGACTATACTAGAGCCCTTGGACACCATCCTTACCTGCCCTTGCATCTTCAAGTTATAAATCAAGCTACTTCCATGAGAAATAACAATAAAGTTTGGCCAAGAAATAAAGTTCAACAATTCATTAAGGTGATAGTAAACCAAGGTAAGAAAGCACGTGAATATTAAGAATTGAGAGGTCACGAATGAATTAATAGGATATCATGCTACGGAAGGAATCTGACAGCATAATAGTACCATTCTTACTTTCATAATTCATTAATAACTTGTGGAATAAAGTTTTGGGATCAGATAGTCACAAGGCCATCTAAGAGAAGATGTGATAAACCCTTGGGTCAAACCTCAGGTTGGACAGAAGTCTAACAAAATGTGGTTTAGAGACGGCCGCTATCTTGAGGCAATGGTCGATGACCATCCGCTATCAAGCAGTGCGCCGACTTATGGAAAGAACAGGTTGACTCAAAAGAGATCTACTGACTGAAACAAGAACGCAGTCATTGGCCAGCCACTATTTGTAGGTAGTAGTCGCTTTCAGGCCGCGATCATGACAGAGTGTAGAAATCGTGAAGTGATCTCTAGACTTTTAGGTTTTTATGGTACAACCAGCTCGGCATCCTAGTGAGAAACCCAGGATTGTGAAGTCCTATGGAGGCCTTGAAACAAGATAACCTAGTCCAGCAGAAGGAATTTCCGACGGAGAGACGCTCAAGTCCAAGAAAGTGTTCCTATCAAGTGTAGTGACTAATAGCAACGTACCGGAGTACGGACTATGAACAAGTGATAAAGAAAGATAGGAGATGAGAGGGAACATGTTAAAACAGCGATCAACGTATAGAGAGTTCAATGAAAATTTGCTTAAGTACAAAAAGTATAGGGGTTGATTTGTGAAACTAACACATAATGAAAATAAGCTTTTTTTTAACACATGAAGGCATAAAACCAAGACCCGAGAAACCATGATATAACATAAACGTATCCATAACGAAATATAAGGAAATATAGAATAGATGCCTATGTAAAACAGGGAATCATTAGGGTTGATCTGGTTACTGTTTCGGGTTAACAGAACACAGATCGTGGTTTGTCGAGAATCGCTATCTGGAGGTAGCAGTCTCTGTAGGACCGCTATCTGTCCGTCTCCAGATAGAAGAAAATCTCTTCTTGCAGGGCCAATATCTATGGCAAATAAAGATGTAAACTATGTAAAATTGGAATATAATGCATGATAGCATGAGACTAATCCATGAGAAAGCCGGAATTTGACCCAAGTTACTATCTTTTTCATTAAGTTGGTAGGGCCAGCATGAACTAAGAACCTAGTTGTGTAGTAATGGAAAAACATGAAATACGACATGTATAAACCATGAAAATAGGAGGGAACAGAGGGCTTTTGTTCCTAACATGATGTTTGAGCCATTCACGCGACAACCTATCTCTGGGGTTGCTCCTAGTCTGTGAATTTCTCACTGGAAGAGAGCTCCCGTTCCTGCGCATCCTGCGTGGAACCAGTGACTTCCGAGCGTTCTATCTCCTTGACCTCTCGATCTCCTAACACGAAAATCGGAGACGAGTTAGAAGATACTAAGAGGAATAAAAACTCCTAAAGGATGAACTTCAGAAGATAACACTATACCTTCGAACCATGCGATTTAAAATTAGGGTTCGCGCAGGATGAACTTGAGGCCAATTTATAGGGATTGGCCTAGGGTTAGGGTTTTAGGTCGAATTAAGAGTCCTATGGGGTGTCAAGTCGATCCCCTAAGTGTCTTGGGTAAGTTTCCATTACAGATCACGTCGATCCATGGCCATTAGGTGGATAAAAATCCAATCTTTCCATGGTTTATCACTTTCCATTTTTGGAAGAAGGTAGCGGTTTGGTCAGGACCGCTATCTTCAAGTAGCGATCGCGCGACTGACCGTGACCTATTCCTCTCTCCAAAATTTAAGTTTAATTTATACTCCCTTCTAATTATCTACTAGTTTTCCTATTTATCCATTTTAATTAGAGATTTAGTTCCTATTATGTCTCTAGGGTTTGGGCTTGGGCAAAAAGCTTAGGTTTAGGGCTTTAAAGCCTCTCTTAGGTGGGCTTAACCACTTAGTTATTAATTGGGCCTATTTATCAAAGGCCTCAACCTATTAATCAATTAATTAACCCATTAAACCCTTAAACCTTATTAAATGCTTAAATAAATTTCTTTAAATTTTTAATAATTCTAAAAAATTATCAGGGGTGCTACATTATCCTTCAACACAAGTGTTGCATTAAAAGAAGAATGATGTAGATTTATGAAAAAATCCACAAAGATTTTAAAAAATAAAAAAAGAATTAAAATGTGAATTAAGAAGATGGATAAAAGGAAGGGAAAGGGGAGCATGCATGGATGCTATAAGGAGAGTGATCGCCAGAGACCGCGGGCCTCAAAGGAATATAACAATGAAAAAAGGGAGGTGGTCGCGAATAAATACTTTTAAGTGCAGAGGAGATGTGAGGTTCACCTTCTCTTCCAATCGGACGGTCGATGAAGACAGCTCTTCTTTAGATTACCCTTGCAAAATAGATAAACAACCAACAACAGAGATGAATTAGAACACGAGGTGTGTAATATCAAATTCTAATATGCAATAAACTTGAAAGCATGAGACAAGACATGCCTTGTTGGTGTTAGCCTTTAAAACCCCTATGTAAAGGGTAAGGAAAATAATGATGTAATGAAGAAAGGAGGGTGCATGTGTTGCACAATTGGGAGGATCTCAACGTGGTTGAGATGATAAAAATAGATAAAGAAGATAAGAGATATGATACATAAACTAAATAAAATGCATAAAGAAGAGATAAAGGGAAGATAGGCTTATTGGATTATTTCTCCGAAAGGGGTTCAAGTCTTCAACGTGGCTTCAAGGGGATGGAGCTTCAATGAATAATGCTTGCAACGCATGGGAGGCTCCTCCTTGAGCCTTTAGTCTAGCAGCAATTCCCCGAGAATCAGAAAATCAGCCTTAAACACAAGGGACAGGGGGTCCTATTTATAGAGAAGAAATTCGGAGGTTTAATTCCCTTAAAATTAGAAAACTATGTTTTAATTGGATTTGGAGAGATAAAATATCTTGCCATGTGTCCTCACAACCTTAGAAAGTCACAGGGACCATTTTCCAAGAGGAAAAGGAGCTCAAAAAGGGGAAAGAAAGGGCCAATTTGGAATTTGAAATCTGCAAGATTTTACGTCAGACTCAATGGCCGCTAATTAGATTTGCGTCAGGCGGGCAGTCGCTAATTCAGAATTAATTCTAGAAACTTCAGAAATTTTCAAAATTAGAAAAGAATTCGCGTCCACGGAGCTGAAGGGAATTAACAATAAACACGAATTTTGGGCAGAGTTAAAAGCTCAAAAAATAAAAATGGAAATAGCATCCAAGGTCCGGACATTAATTAAAGAATTGGTGCCTTCGTAGAAAGGCGTTAATTCAATACAATATGAATCTAAGTTGAACTAAATGAAGAAAAGAATTTGTGTCCATGCCTTAGACGTCAATTTAAAAAGTAGCTCCTTTTCAAGAATGCGTGAATTTCCTTAAATATGGGAATTTTGATATGAAATTATAGTAAAAGAATTAGCATCCATGTTCTGGCCACATATTAAAGAAGTGGCAACTTTCTAGAAAGTCGTTGATTCAAAAACCCTGGGAATTTCAACACGATTTTATGAAGAAAGAATGTGCGTCCAGATTTTGGACGCAGATTTTTACAAAGGGAATTGGCATCTTGATTTTGGACGCAAATTTCATGAATGCGCTCGAGGTCTGGAAAGAATTGGCGCCTACGTGGATAGGCGTTAATTCCTTTGAAAAGAATGGGCGTCCAGAGGTATGACTCTTATTTAAAAAGGCCCCAAAAAATTGGAAACAAATCTTGAAAAAATCTAAAAAATAGGAAAAAATGGGGAAAGCTGAGAAAAGTTGAATAATATAGAAAAGTGAGAAAAATCACTCAAATAAGTCGATTTGAGGGTCAAATTGGGTCATTATGATGCGATATGAGATATACTCAAAGTGATGTCAATTTTGGCGTGTCTACAAATAAGAGATGCTATCATTATCAAAACTCAACCTAAAGAAACATATATTTATCGCTCCATGTCCATAGATAAACATTACCAAAAGTAATGTCCATAGGATTGCAAGCAAAGTTCAAGGTAAAACCAAGATCTAATGGACTAGATATGGAGAATAGATTATTGTGGACCCTGGGTACATGTTGGATGCATTCGATTTCTTTTGTATTATTGGGATATCGTTATATCGTTTATCGGTTTATCAGTTTATTAAGTGCGAGGGCGTGCCAGTCACATGTGTGACAAAAGTGTTCAGGCTTCGAGACTAGAGGGGTCTGAGGCCTATGGTCCGCTCCGCCTGACTAACCAGACGATTATGGATATCGGGTCGGGACTGGAGACCCGTCGCGCTATAAAGGTCACGGTGTTAATTACATCCCCTCGGAGAAGGAAAAACCTTTGATTAATCGCCAAGATAAGGGGCCTTATGGCCTAAAAATTAATTCAGTAAAAAAATATATTGGAAAGCAATAAAATTCCATATACTAGGGTACGGGAGGGTGTTTAAAATTATGTGGGTCATATATTGATCATTTCATGTTCGGACAGGCGTTCGGGTTGAAGGTGCCCCAAGTATATATGCGATACCGAGACAAATGTATGCCGGGGTACGGTAAATTTAATATGGGAAGAGAACATAAGAGCGAAGTTAAATCCCAGTCAAAGCGAGTCAACTTCAGAAAGTTCTCAGCCCGGAGTAGAGTCAGGCCATGACCCTGATGGGGGTGATCCCCAGGGTCGAGCATGTTTCGCAAGGGCATCTTTGATATTTCCCCTCATGCGATGTCAAAGGGAAGAGCTCTAGACAAAATGCCGTTAGGTTTCATAACGAGGGTGTTTTGTAGATTTCTTTATATGATTCTCATATTTATTATTATTATTATTAACACCGTTATTATATCAGTGTTTAAGCATTACAATTCATCATTTGTCATTTTTTTGGCATTTTTAAGAATTCGTGTCCGTCATGTGGATGCCAATTAAAGAATTGGCGTCCCTTGACCAGACGCTATTTCTTGGTTTTTTGATTCTTACTCGAATTTTCAAAATGAAGAATTGGCGCCTCTTTAGAAAGGTGCTGATTAATTAGCGTCTTTCTAAACAAACGTTAATTATGGATTTTTCATTTTTTAAGTTAAATTTTAAATCAGAGAATTGGCGCCTCTCTCAGAAGGCGTTAATTAAATGGCATCCACCTGAGGGGATGCGAATTCACTGCGTCGACCCAGACATAGGCTGAGTCGACGCAGGCCCTTAGATAGAGGCTGGCCCTGGAGGGGTCGACTTCCTGAGTCAACTCTTCCCCTACAGCGATGGAAATTTCTGTTCTTAAGGTTTAAAATAGCTCAATTATGCACGAAAAAGTGTAGATAACCTTAATGTGAAGGTTTTAATGCTTATATGGGCTTGTTATGCACCTAGAATGCGCATGTGAGAATGCAAATGCCATCTTTGTTTTCTTTTTTCTTCTTCTTTCATCTCTTCTTTTTTTATCTATGCATTACTGTGCAAGATTATGCATATATGCATGACAGATGCATTAAGAAACTCATGATTTTGGAGAATGCAAGAATATGGATTGGCAAATCCCTATGCTCATCATGCAAAGGTCCGATCATGCATTTATGTAAAATGATCCTCAGTACAAGGCGGAGTGTTTCACTCACGCATAATGAGGATCTTCACCCGGGAGTACTGTGGGTCTTCATCGCTCACCATTTGATATACTAAGGTCCAAGATAAGCAAGTATTCAAGAATGAGATGAGGTATTCATTTTTCATGCATCTATGCACATACGAGGATGAGTTAATTGTTTGCATTGTTTTGTGCTTATTACGTATTAGTTCATATTGAGTTCTTCATGCTCAATGGTTTCGTTCGTGATGTACTTAAGTTTGGTCCAATTGTCATTGTTTTTCGCGTTATCATCCCGGTGAAAATTCGGCAACATCTCCCCTAGACCGGGAGCGTCGGGGGGGTGTAAATGGGTACGTGTCCACAGAGAAACTCCGAGACGGCCCCAAAACAAGAGGGATGCGCAAGGAAGCGACAACATCCCGGGGTGCGCACGGAAGCGGCGACACCCCGTAACCAGATTTGGGCACGGAAATCCCGAGGACTAGCCTACAAGGGACTCCGAAGACCCACGAGTTGCCACAATCTTGTTTCCGAAGCGTGGACTTAAGCTATCACCGAGTTATGTGGCCATCAATACTCACTCTTTCAAAAGAGATCGCCCGGGGATCACGCTATGAGGAAACGAATCCCCGAGGATCCGAGAGTGATTAAGACTCCGGAAGGCAACGTTCGTGAAGGAAATGATTAATTCGGGACTCAGTCCATGTTTCTCACCCCTTTGGGATCATGGCCATGAAATTAGTCCAAATCCTAAGGCGGGGTTTTGAGAAAAAAACATAATCGTTATAAAATGAAAGGCGAAGCCATGAGAGAGAGACTCTCGACGGTTAGGGACCTCGAAGTAATATCCATGCGCTTGGATAAACCCCGAGCCGGTGGCCACCGTAACCATAGCAGCATCCTCATATGGAGATCATGCTCAAAAGTGGAGAGATGTCATTCTATCTACTGAAAGAGCAAGGGGAAATAACAGAAACAAAGCATGATATAGAATAAAGGGGAAGGAGGTATGGACGGAGAAGAAATCATAGGCATCAAAAGAAGGGCATCATGGGACTACAACATGAAAATCTCTCTAAGGGGAGTATTTTTTCTTTCATATCAGAGAGGGGGAAGAATACATCTTAGAAGTGAAAGCAAAGAAAGAAGGAAATACAATGGGGGGAAGAGCGAGGGCCACAGGCCCTACTCTCGTTCCCTCACCTCTCTCTTCTCTCTCACAAACATTCTCTCTCCTCAACTTTTGGAGCAGAGTCTCCCCAGTAATTCTTCAGCATCTCCTTCTTTTCTTCTTACCATAGGCTGGTATTTATAAGTAAAGCAGGGGTCCCATTCGGAAGGGGAGCCCCTGTTCTTCTTCTTCTTTTCCTTCTTTTTTTGTTGATTCTCGCCGTTACTACTGCCACTGCTGATGTTGCCCTAGCAGCTTTTACTGCCGTTGATGTGGCTACGGCAGAGTAGGTGGAGCAGGCCGGCATGGCCGGGCCGCTCCAACGCTGTAAGAGCCACTTCGATCGTGCACGCCTTGGATGGCCACGCTGTCGACGTCGCGGGAAAATTGGAGAGTCGTGGATGCTACAGTGCCGAAATCATGAAAATGGAATCCAGAGGGAAGGCCACACTTTCTTCGATTGCAGAATTGGCGTCCAGGAGGTTGGTCGCTGATTCTTGAGACCCAAGCAAAATTGCGTCGATGACCTTGACGCTAATTTAAAACGGCATCCACCTGAAGGGGCGCCAATTCATCATATTTAAAAATCCAATAATCTTCAGGAAATCTAAGAATACCGAGAATTGGTGTCACTTTGTGAAGGCGCCCATTAAAGAATTGGCGTCCACGTGAGGGGGCGCCCATTTACGTGAGTCAACTCAGAGAAGGTTGAGTTGACCTACAAATTGGCGTCACTTCATGAGTTACCAATTAGAGAATTGGCGTCTGAGTGAAGGGACGTTGATTCTTCTTATTATTCTTCTTCTTCTTCTTCTTCTTTTGTAGCCAACAAATGCCCCCAACCCACTGGTGTCGCGAATGAGTGACGAAGGAGCTAGGCCCGCGGGTGCAACTTCTTGCCCGATAAGCAGTCGATGTCGGAGGAGAACATCTTTTAAATTTCTCAAATAATCTGTCGCTTGGATGCCGATGGTTGAAGAGCTGTCAGCTTAGACGCCAATGGTTGAAGAACTGGCGGCTTGAGGGCTGATAGTTGAAAAATTATCTTCTATTGGCTCGATCGCCAATGGTTGAAGTGTTGTTGGCTCAAGCACCAATGGTTGAAATGTTGTTGGCTCAGACGCCAATGATGGAAATGCTGTTGGCTTGAGTGCCAATGGTTGAAGTGTTGTTGGCTTAGATGCCAATGATCGGCGTTATAATAAGGAGAAATTCAGCATCACGGAACCCTACAAAAGCCGTGATAGTAAGAAAAGATCCAGGAGCGGGAACGGTGGAAGTTCCCAGAGGCACAAGAAAGCCAAAGAGGCGAAGGAGCAAGTCATGGCAGCTTGCACATTTTGTGAAAAGTTCAGCCATTCGGATGAAGAATATTGGAAGCGCCTTGGTGCGTGTCTACGTTGTGGAAACAGGGAGCATCGTATGCCAGATTGCCCCCTTATGATGGATCAACCGTCTGGTGACAGACGTAAGAGGCAAGCTCGCCTCAATGCTGTTCTAGAAGAAGAAGAAGCACCCAAGGATGGTGGACTTATGGAAGGTACCTTCAAATTTGTTCCCATCCTGCATTTGTGCTATTTGATATTGGTGCCTCTCATTCTTTTATCTCCACTACTTTTGCGAAAACATTACCAATTGCATCAGTTCCCTTACCTTCAGATCTTGCTATTATTACACCTTTAGGTTCTGAAACAAAGCTTACTGAGTATTATCCTGATAGTGAGGTAATAGTGAAAAATCACAATCTCCCCGTACATTTAGTATGCCTTGACATGAAAGGTTATGATGCCATTTTAGGGGTAGATTGGCTTATAGAGCATGATGCTGATATTAATTACTGAAATAGGATTATATCTTTTCGAAAACCCGGTCTTCCAAGATTTTCTTTCCTTGGCATCAAGTATAGGAAACATCCCACTATCATATCTTCTCTTCACGCTTGCAAACTTATCTCGCAATGATGTGAAGCTTTTCTTGCTTCTGTCATTGTTACCGAGTCCAAGGAAATCATCATAGCAGACATCCCTATTGTAAATGAGTTCCCAGATGTGTTCCCATCCGAATTACCTAGTTTACCACCCGAGAGGGAAGTAAACTTCACCATTGAACTCATTCTAGGAGCAACACCTGTTTCTATAGCCCCTTATAGGATGTCCCCCATGGAACTTAAGGAACTAAAAAGGCAGTTGCAGGAACTACTAGACAAAGGTTTCATCAGACCTAGCACATCCCCCTGGGGTGCGCCAGTTCTTTTTGTCAAGAAGAAGGATGGCTCTCTCAGGCTATGCATCGACTATCGGCGACTGAATCAACTCACAATCAAAAATAAGTATCTGTTGCCGCATATTGATGAGCTCTTTGATCAGCTTTCGGGAGTAGAGTATTTCTCCAAGATAGACCTCAGGTCAGGTTATCATCAGCTTAAAATTAAAGAAGAAGATATTTATAAATCAGCTTTTCGAAGTCGTTATGGCCACTATGAATTCGTGGTGATGCCGTTCGGATTAACAAATGCCCTAGTAACAATTATGCAACTTATGAACAATGTTTTCCAGTCATATCTGGACCAGTTCATCGTTGTCTTCATTGATGACATCCTGGTATATTCCAAGACAAAAGAGGAACATGAAGAACATCTGAGGATATCTTTGCAAACACTTAGAGAACATAAACTTTATGCCAAGCTTAACAAGTGTGAACTCTGGCTCAAGGAAGTTTCATTCCTATGCCACATTATTTGAAAAGAAGGTATCGCTGTGGATCCTTCTAAAGTAGATGCTGTTAGAAACTAGAGCCGGCCAACGACTGTATCAGAAGTAAGGAGCTTTCTGGGTCTAGCTGGTTATTATAGAAGATTCATTAAGAACTTCTCAAAAATTGCGGTTCCTTTAACTAGACTCACAAGAAAAGAAAATCTTTCTGTCTGGTCAAAGGAATGTGAAAAGAGTTTTCAAACTCTTAAGAACCATCTTACTACAGCTCCTATTCTATCACTACGGTGGAAGGTGGTGGATTTGAAGTATATACGGATGCGTCTGGCATTGGCTTAGGGTGCGTCCTCATGCGGAATGGAAAGGTAATCTGTTATTCTTCAAGACAGTTGAAACGTCACGAGGAAAATTATCCCGTGCATGATTTAGAACTAGCAACTGTCATTTTCGCCTTAAAAATTTGGTGTCATTATCTCTATGGAGAGAAATTCACGGTCTACTCAGACCATAAAAGCTTGAAATACTTATTCTCTCAAAAGGAGTTAAATATGAGACAGAGGAGATGGTTAGAATATCTCAAAGACTTTGATTTTACTATTCAATATCATCCTGGCAAGGCTAATGCTGTAGCAGATGCACTCAGCAGAAAACCAATGAGAAAACTATCAAGTCTCATGATTAGTATGACTAATCTTATTCCTAAATTCGCTCAATTGAACTTAGATATTGATGTGAAGAAATAAGATTATTTCATCGCTAATATTCAAGCTCAACCTACACTAATAGAAGATCAGGTCAAGCTGTAAAATGATGATCCCGTATTACTGGAGATTAAAGCCAACATAGAACAAAAGCCAGCTTTTTATATTTCCAATGACAGAAGATTGCTATTTAAGGGCCGAATATGTGTACCAGATCATGAGGATACGAAGAAACTAATCCTAGATGAAGCACATAAATCCAAGTGCACCATTCATCCAGGTGGTACAAAAATGTATCAAGATCTCAAAAGAAATTTCTGGTGGCCCAATATGAAGAGGGAAATAGCTGATTTTGTGTCTCGCTGTCTCACTTGTCAACAAGTAAAGGCAGAGCATTTTAGACCCGCATGTAAATTACATCCCTTAGATATTCCAGCATGGAAATGGGAAAGTATAGGAATAGATTTCATTATGGGTTTACCAAAGACAAGAGGTGGACACGATGACATATGGGTAATCATAGACCGATTGATAAAATCGGCACACTTTCTACCGATCAAAAGTCGATGGTCTGTGGACATCCTGGCAGCCTTATACATAAAAGAAATTGTCAAGCTGCATGGTGTCCCTGTCACTATCATATCTGATAGAGATCCTAGATTCACATCGCAATTCTAGAAAGGTCTACAATATTCACTAGGGACCAAACTGAACTTTAGCATGGCATTCCATCCACAAACTGATGGTCAGACTGAAAGAATAAATCAAAGGCAAGTTGGCATGATCACTTGCCTCTGGTGGAATTTGCATATAACAACAGTTAAAAGGCCAGCGTACAGATGGCACCTTTTGAAGCTTTATAAGGAAAAAGCTGTAGATCACCGATATGCTGGAATGAAATAGGGGAAAGGCAAATTCTAGGCCCCGATATTATCAGGGATTCTTCAGAGAAAATTAAGCTCATTCGAGAAAAATTACAGATTGCTCAAGATAGGCTGAAATCTTATGCTGATAATCGAAGGTGTGACTTGGAGTTTCAAGTAGGAGATCATGTGTATCTGAAGGTTTCTCCGGGTCGTGGTATTCGAAGATTTGGCATCAAAGGTAAGCTAACTCCAATATTCATTGGCCCATTTAAAATTCTTGAAAGGGTCGATGAAGTGGCTTATAGATTAGCTTTACCCCCACAAGTAGCAGGAGTTCATGACGTGTTTCATGTCTCTATGCTGAAAAAGTATGTATATGATCCTTACCATGTTATCACTTACGATAATTTGCAGATTCAGAAGGATATGACGTACGAATAAACACCAACAAAGATTCTGGAATGGGAAGTGCGTCAACTAAGGAATAAAGCTATTCCTATGGTCAAAATTCAATGGAAGAAATCATGGCCATCCGAAACAACTTGGGAAACATAAGAAGCTATGCGGAAAAGATTCTCAGAATTATTCAACTGTAAGTACACTCTTCATATAATCCATGTATTGAATTTGGGGACCAAATTCTTTTAAGTGGGGGAGGGTGTAGTGCCCCAAAATTTATATAAATAATTTTTAGATTATTTAAAGAATTTTCTAGAATTTATTAGGAATTTATAAAGCTTAAACTGATTATAAGGCCCAATTATGTTAAAATATTAGTCCAGCTTTGATAAATAAAACCCAAAAGGTTTAAAGACCAAGCCCATTAAGTTTGGCCCATATTCTAGAAGGTTATTTAGCTTATTCACGAATTTTAAGGATAAATATCATTTTATTAGATAATTATGTGGATAAAATAATTAAAGAGTTTGAATTAAGTTGAATTCTATGAACGGTGGATGTAACAGTCTATCGTGCGATCGCCACAATCATGTAACACGCTAATACACGACCGTTACACTCTGTCAGTTCCGTGAATGGAAGAACAAGCAAAAAGATTAGATTTTTACTAGTTTATCACTTTGGGATCGAGATGGGAGGACTAGTAAACGTGTTAATGACTCTCAGAAGTCGATCTAAGCCTTAACAAGGACTCTAGAATCGATCTAATCCACAAAACCCTAGCAAAACCCTATAAATAGACCCTAGTTTTGACCTGCGCGACCCTTACATTGGCTCGCGTGGAACTAAGGTAAGGAGATAGTATTTCGGATAAGTTCTTTAGCACTTTTTATTCCTTATACATAGGACTAATCTTCCTCAAAATTTTGTGCTAGGAGATTAACAACACAAGAAGTTTGAAGCTTCCAAAGTTGCTGATTCAACCATAGCAACCCAGGAATCTAAGCGAAAGTCTGCTGAACATCAGGAGATTAGAGCACCAAAACGAGGTAATTAGCCTAAGTGTCTTTAGAACTTACTGTTCCCCTTCGTTTCACCTTCTTACCCTCAAAATTTCACGTCCTTAAGTCAAGAGATTGGGAAGTTAGAGTGACGTAAAGTTGCTGAAAACTCACTGGAAGGATAGAACTAGGGCGTGTCTTGCAGTCCCAAATTGGAAGTTGAAAGCCCAGTAAAGAGGTAGGTCATCTCATGAATGGCAAGAATATCATGTTAGGGATAAAAGCCCTCTGGTTTTGATTGATTCCATGCATCATAGACTTTGAATTTCATGTTTTAGTAAGTCTATACATACATGCATGTCTTTAGCCTTAAATGAAGATAAAAGATATTCCCTTATTCATTCACTGCAACCTATGTATCTAGATGGACTATACTTCATTTTATCATGACTTGATTAGTTAAGTCTTTTCAAAGCATGGCATGTTTCAAGGCATAGTCTTTTATCTTTTTACTTTCCTGTCAACAGGACTCTAACGGCCTTTAGTTAGACCGTCAGAGGGACGTAATAGCCTTACGATAAGCCGTCACACTCCCTGTTATACTTAAGCTACTCTGTAATCTCTCACGGACCATAACCGGAGCGTTACAACACTCTAACAGCTCCACGATAAACCGTCACAGCCCTGTGACGCGCCCATGTTTGACCGTCAGAATAACTATGTTCTGTCAACCCGAGATAGAGTTAAAAATAGTCAAATTTACTTATGAATAAGCCTAGTTATCTAAGTTGACCTATTTTTCATAACTTTGAGTTTATAAATTGATTCATGTATATTTAAAGCACTTTAGTTATTTTAAAGTAAATGTTAATTTCATTGCTAAAACTCTATATTTTTGTATTAAAACATGATTTTTACTGATGTATTGACGGAGTTTTATCATAGATTCACATTGTTACACATTCTTTCTGTCTATAAAGTCAATTCTCTAAAGTATATGGCATATATTCCGATATATGACCATTAGTTCACACTTTTGCACTATAGGAGCATACTCTTGAACTTGAGGATCTCTCTATTGGATATTCCTTCCAATAGATTAGGAAATTTGGTTTCAAGGCCTCCGTAATTCTCCGCGAGCCTTGGATTCCCACTAGGATGCCGAGTTGGTTGTACCTTTAAAGCCCAATTGATTGGAAAGCACTATCGATATTTTCTGGTTTTTACTATGTAACGGCCTAATACTAGACCGTCATGCTC
Organism: Amorphophallus konjac; assembly: GCA_022559845.1. NCBI lineage: Eukaryota > Viridiplantae > Streptophyta > Magnoliopsida > Alismatales > Araceae > Amorphophallus > Amorphophallus konjac. Next base: position 162,129,705 of record CM040121.1, read on the forward strand.
ATCTAACGGTCTAGTATACAACCGTCACATTCACTGAGTCCAATTATTCTTTCTGGATTCAATCTATTGTAACGGCCCAATTATAGACCGTCACGTTCATGTAACGGCCCATTAATTGACCGTCACAGTTCTTGAGTACTTTAACCCGAGGTTTGACCCAAGGGTTGATATTCCAAAGTTCCTAGATATATTATTGATGGTCTAGGACTTGTCATATTGTTCAAGATACTTAATCTTAAATTATGAAAGTTAAGAAATGAACCGTTATGCTGCCGATTTATTTTCATGGCATAACCTAGTTTTAATATGTTCATTGAAATTCTTTAATTCAAATAGAAGCATTCCTATGATAGATTACTTTATCTTGAACCTATCGTTGAAATTGTACATGCTTGGCCATATTGTTTACATGCGTGGAAGTAGCTTGATTTATACTTGAAGATGCGGACCGAGTACTGATTGTGTTCAAGGGCTCTATGCTAGTCCCCTCGACTGATTGTCGGAAACATACTATTATAAATCATGGGGTATGATGCTACTGGCGTCGCATTACTCTGAGAGTACTTTCTTAATAAATAAGTGAAGATCCACGGCTCGTGAAGTAAAAATCCACGACACGTACATGACTTTCTAGCTTGTTACATGATATTCCACAGAAATTCACGAAGTACTTGCTATTAAGTGAAGAGTACATTCTTGATTGATACATGACTTTCTAGTACATTCTTGTTCATGAAAGGCCATATCATATTCTTGTTACATTCATACTTGCTCATTCTATCTTACATGATCATCATGTTACTTTGGTTTAATCGTATGATTGATCGCATTCGCATGATTTTATCTTATTTCTTTATAGCTAAAATGCTAATTACTTAAATATTACTAATCATGTTGATGCGAAGATACCTACTGGGCAAGTGTGTTCATTCCCTATTTTCTAATCTTTTCAGGAGATGGAAGTGATACGAATTCGGATTCGAGCTATACAAGTAGCGAGTCCGAGAGCGAGTAAAAGTCATATCAAACTGACAGTGAAGACTTAGGAAAGTCAATAATGTTTAGATCGAGTCTTTGTAATTTCCTTTTTCCTTGAGTCTGATAGGTTAGTAAAGGTTGAAAAGTCATTGTATTTGGATATTTTGATTATTAATGAAATAAAGTTGGAGTTTGATTAAACTATTGTGCAATTGCATCTTATGTGTGATTGTCTTGCGCTCTGATCGTTCTTGCATGCAAGAGGCTTACCATGCCGGCTGTTCGCATTCGTCGAGCTAGTCTTCCGCTGTAATAAAAGGCTCGGGGCGTGACAGTTAAGTTGGTATCAGAGCTATACCCCAGCCGGAAGTGTGGGAACTAAGTGCCATGCAGGGCAAAGTGCTACTCTATGGGAGCCACCTCTTGAACCCACAATGGGATAAAGTGCTACATAGTGGGAGTCACCTCTTGGGCCTGTAGGGGGCACCTCTAGAATCCTTCCTGCCTGGGGATTTGATTGCGTGCTATATGTGCCCAACGACGAGGACATCGCCTATATAAGAGGGGTAGATTGTAACACCCTCAAATATAGCTAAGTTGTACTCTATATCACCGAGGCGCCTTTTAAAGTATCGGCTCAGTTCTTGAAAAGAACTCCAAAGTTAAGCTTGCTTAATGGGGAGTAATACTGGGATGGGTGACCTACCCAGGAAGTCCCCCATTCTAGAGCCGATCACTATTAGAAAGGGATAAAACCGTGAGGCTGATAGGCCAAAACGGACAATATCTCGACGGTATAGAGTACGGGACGTGATATTATCGGCTTGGATGCCGATGATTGGAAAGCCGTCAGCTTAGATGCCGATGATTGGAAAGCTGTCGGCTTAGACACCGATGGTTGGAAAGTTGTCGGCTTGGATGCCGATAGTTGAAGAGCTGTCGGCTCGGTGCCGATAGTTGAAAAGCTATTAGCTTGAATGCCAATGGTTGGAAAGCTGTCAGCTCGGACGCCGATGATTGGAAAGCTATCGGCTTGAGTGCCAATGGTTGAAAAGCTATTGGCTCAAACGCCAATGGTTAGAATGTTGTCGGCTTGGATGTCGATGATTGGAAAGCTGTCAGCTTAGATGTCGATGGTTGGAAAGTTGTCGGCTTAAACGCCGATGGTTGGAAAGTTGTCGACTTGGATGCCGATAGTTGAAGAGCTGTCAGCTCGGTGCCGATAGTTGAAAAGTTGTCGGCTCGGATGCCAATGATTGGAAAGCTATCGGCTCGGATGTCGATGGTCGAATATATGTTTTATTAACAATTTTTTTATCAACATTATTGTTGATCATTATCATATCCAGCATCATCGTTCATTTTCATCATCATTTTCCTTTTTTATCATCATTCATTCAGTTTTTCTATCATCATCATTTCTTCTTTTTTCTCCTTTTTTTATCATCATTATTTTTATATCATTATCATTTCGTTATCATCTCCTTTTTTTCAAACCCTCTTTACTTGAGCATGCAAGCACTCATTGATGGTAGGCATAGAGTAGATATATAGGGTAGCTCCCCTCTATCGAGGATATGATAAGAACGGTGCCCCTGATCCACAGACAGAGTGCGGCCCACGAAGCACAATTAAGGGAGATGTGCATTCGTCAAGAGGATATCACATAGCCCATGTGCATAGTTTTCATCACAATCTACACTCGAGACATTTTCTTCATGGTGTGGAAATGCAGGTATATGAGCAGTGAACCCTAGACATAGGGATAAGCAGACGTTCTAAGTAACACTTAAAGGATTACTCTACCACCTACGTATACATTTCAGGTTCTCAACTTTCGGTAGCTTCACATAGCCCCCTTGTTTGTTTGAAATCGGGACTTCACCGTTCGGCGCGAGTTTCCTCATGTGTCTCAATGGAGATTCTCGGTTACTAGGACTCATCCTTATTGCACTTCTATTACAAAATTTGCTCTATCGTTTTCACGCGAGTCTACTCATTTGTTTCAGTGGGGGTTCCCGACTACTTGGATTCACATTACACATTTTCATCATGTTTTTTGAAGGGGGTAGGCAGGTTTTTCCTCACGATTACCTTTCGTGTGAACATAGGAATTCGAGCACCAATAAAGTGTCAGGAAGAAATTCTACAATCCTTATGATTAGAATTCGTTGATCACATTGTGTGCAACGTGTGGGAGTTTTATCTCGGGTGTATTTTACGAGTTACACTTACAACATAGCTATGACTCTTTCCCCTCAACGTACGCACTTATCACAATTGGCTTTTCTCCCTTAGTGTATGTCGTGGTGCACACGTAGCTAGGATCGGGGCAGCATTATTTATTCAAGGACAAATGGTCCTAGGAAATTTTAAGGAAATGTCTTAGATATATTATAAACAATCATGCAAGAAGGGCGAGCACGCACTCAAAATCAAACTCATGCAAGAGAGGATTTTTTTTATTGTTATTATTTTCTTCTTTCTTCATTCTTCTTTCTCTTTCTTTTCTTTTTTTTAAATGTCATTGGACATCTTTGAATACTTGTGAATCAATTTTTTTGTTGAACATCTTTGAGTGTGTGTCGGCACAAATGCCAATGATTGAAATGCTATTGGCTCGAATGTCAATGGTTAAATATATTTGAATAGCTTTGAGTATTTTCGAACATTTTTTGAACAGCTGTCGATTGAGACGCCGATGGTCAGGTACCTTGAGTATCTTTGAATATTTTTCTGGATGTGCGTGCTAGCATGGATGCCAACGATTAAGAAGTTGTCGGCTTAAACGTCAATTGTTGAAATGTTGTCGGCTCAGGTGTCGATGGTTGGGAAGCTGTTGGCTTGGATGCCAATGGTTGAGGAGCTGTCAGCTTGCAAGTTGATGGTTGAAAAGCCTGAATATGTTTTGAACATCTTCGAACAGTTGTCGGCCTGGATGCCGATGATTGAAGAGATTGAGTATTTTTGATTATCTTTGGACAGTCGTCGGCCTGGATGCCGATGGTTGAGGAGCTATCGGCTTGGCCACCGATAGTTGAAGAGCTATTGACTTGAGTGCCGATAAGTAAAGAGTTGTCGGCTCAGATGCCGATGGTTGAGAAGCTTGATTTTTTTTAAAAAAAAAGCTACCGACTTGCACGCCATTAGTTTAAGAGTTGTTGGCTTGAATGCTGATGGTTTAAATGCTGTCAGCTTGGACGCCAATGGTTGAAGAGCTGTCGGCTTGGATGCCAATGACTAACGAGCTGTCAGCTTGTATGCTAATGGTTGAAAAGCTTAAAAATTTTTGGATATCTTTGAACGGGTATCGGCCTGGACGCCGATGGTTAAAAAGCTTGGATATTGGTGAACATCTTTGAATGGCTGTCGGCTTGGGCGCCGATGATTGAAGAGCTGTCAGCTTGTATGCTGATGGTTGAAAATCTTGAATATCTTTGAACAGCTATCGGCCTGGACACCGATGGTTAAAGATCTTGGAATTTTTTCTTTTACCAGCTGTCGGCCTTGACGCTGATGGTTGAAGTGCTGTCAGCTTGGATGTCGATGGTTGAAGAGTTGTTGGCTCGGTTGCCGATGGTTGAAGGGTTATCGGCTCGGTGCCGATAGTTGAAAAGTTGTCGGCTTGGGATGCCGATAGTTGAAGAGCTTTTCGATTATTGAACATTTGGTTACTCCTTTCTCACAAGGAGTAACCCGCAAAGGGTCGTGGAGGCCGGGAGCACCTCTTCTTCGGCTAGCCATGGCCAGCTTTGGTCGTATTTCCGTAGGGCATCCTACACCGTGGAGCCATGGTTATATCTTGATGAATCTTTCATCTGGGCAGAGTACACCTCGGAGATGCTTTTAGCTTCATCATTCGGTTGTCGGCCTTGGTGTCGGCCGACCTTGCTTCTTTTTTCTTATTTTTTTTGCATTTGTCAGCTCTAAAGAGCGTCGCCGGCATACCACAGTGTAGGGTAATGATTTCTTGATCTTCGAATCTCTGTCTTTATTTGTTTCAACATATGCCCCCAAAATAGGGCACCATTTGTATCTTGCCTCTCTTTCGGCTTTCTGCCATAATTCAAGAGGCATGAAATGCCCTTTAGGGAACATTATTCTTCAGCTGATGGGGTGAGGCCACATTGACCGCCCTATTAAGGCTGGGCATTGGATGAGGACGTGATGGGTCCACCCTCCACTCGCCCATCTGCCTTTCTGGACTAGCCTTTCAATAATATCTTTGAACGGATAACAGTCCTCAATGGAATGCCCCCTCTGTTGGTGATAAGGGCAGAACTGAGGGTCATCTTTCCATCTGGCATCACTTGGCCTTTTTGGCTCCAGGAGGACAACCTTGTCAAACTCGCAAGCCCATTCGAACAACATTTGGGTTTTATCCTTCGGGAAGGAACAAGGTTTTTTCATCTTATCTCTCAACGAGGGTTGTTGCTTGGCAGACGTGGCTAAAGAAGAGCTAGCTGCCTTTTTCGCCTCCTGCCTATGCTTTTCGAAGGCCTGGAAATCAACAGCTTTATATTCTTTTTGCATCAGCCTCCCATCAGTCAGCTCATTCTTTAGACTTGGGGTAGCTGCGGCCGAGCGATATTTCACCAAAAAGGCTTTAATGTCGACTGCCATATCATTCAGCCGATCGAATGATTTAACTTCGATGCCAACCGTCCTTAACAGGATCTCTGTCTTCAAATTATGTCTACATATTTGGACAGCATCTTCATAGTTTGGCAGATGTCGGCATTTTGTATAGAGATTTCTCCATCGTTGGATGTAGTCCAGGGCGGACTCATCATTCCTTTGCTTGATCTTATATAATTCTGCCTCAGTGATTTCTCCCTCTGCTAGCTTTGCTTCGGCTACTTGTGCCATGCTTGGTTCATTCATCGCCGCTGGAACCATCGGATTCGGAGACAAGCCAGCTGGGTACATACCCGACTTGCTCAGTTTTCTTTCCCGCATTTCATTTTATTATATTTGTTGACATAGTTCTGCCATCATAGCAAGGCCAGGTTGGGAAGAGCCAAGAATGCTGCCTCCCGTCTTAATTTCAGGTGGGACCAACGGCATCCTAGTATCATCATCGGACACATTTAGTCCTCTAGAGCTTGATATTCTTGCCCCTACGCCCGTATGCGAGGGAGTATGATAGCATACATCTTCATCAAGCAACAAAGAGTGCCCCCACTTTTCCCGGGGCTGATTGGCATAGCGGGAGGTAGAAGCTTTGATTTGGTCCGCCTTTGCCGGCATGAAGCATATTTCTTCATCATCATCTTCTTCGGCCGTTCGGCTTGTGCCGGACAAGGCTGACAATGACTTGGAAGAAAGGACAACACCTCCTCTTCTATCTTTTGACTTTTTCTTCTTCTTACCTTATGTGGCCGACATCTGCCCCCACAATGGGTCACCTAGTGCTCTTGGCACTCCTGATTTCTTTTCTGCATCTTATATCTGGTCTGGGGATTCGAAGTGCTCCCGTGGGACATATTTGTAGGTGTGCGTTTCTGACACCTTTTCAGGTAACTGCCGGTGTATAGACACCATGTTGACAGCTTTTTTGAAATCGGGCAACTCATGAGGGGGTGGAGGATCCACCTAATGTTTGTCCATCTGGACCTCCCCCTTCTTGATCAGGCCTTCGATAATATCTTTAAATATATAGCAATCTTCGATAGAGTGCCCAAGCATTCGGTGATACATGCAAAAGCGGGGATCATCTTTTCTTCTAACGTCACCGGGCCTTTTCGGCTCTGGAAGGGTGACCTTGTTATATTCGATGGCCCATCCAAACAAGGCTCGGGTCTTATCCTTAGGGAAGGAGTAGGAATTCATCATTTTGTCACGCAAGGGAGGCCCTTCTTGTTGTTCGGTAGGCTTGGCCGAAGGAGGGTTGGCGACCCCTTTATCTTTATCTTTTTGCCGCTCGAATGCCTTGAAGTTGACTGTATGAACATCCTCAGGCGCGGGCCATTTATCGGCTGATTTGGTCTTCTGGCTTGAGGCCGTAGGGGCGGAGGAGTATGTGGAGAGGAAAGCCTCGATCTCTGCCACCACATTGTTCAATCGGTCGAAGGACCTAATTTTGATTCCAATCATCTTTTCGAGGATCCCCCTCTTCAAATTTTGTTTGCAGATTTGCACTGTGTCTTCTTGATGTGGCGGCTGCCTGCATCTGATGCTGAGGTTCGGCCATCTTTTAATATATTCTAAATTTGTTTCATCATTCTTTTCCTTGGAGGCATATAATTCGGCCACAGTTACTTCTCTTTCATCAACGTGAAACTGATCCTGGAACTTCCGTTACATAGCTGGCCAGTCATTGATTGATACAGCCAGCAGGTTTGTGCACCACTCAAAAGCGAGTCCTGCGAGGGAGGACCCGAAGAACTTGAGTAGGTAGGACTCGTCGGCCACCAGATCGCCCATCACGTTGATGTAATAAGCTATATGCTCCTTTGGCGAACCTTGTCCGATGAATTTATTGAACTTCAGTGGTTTGTTGACGCCCGGAGGTAATTTCTTGGCCACATGATGGACAGGGGAAGGTACCTTGTACACATCAAAAGCGGCATAATCATCATTTCCCCTATCGGCCAGCTTCTTTTCGATCATTTGTTCTATCTTCATTTTATTCACCATCGCCTGGTCGACCGGGCCTGGGCAAGAGTGAACTTGCAGCATTTGCGGCGTCGCCACCATTGCTTGAGGTGTAGCGGTAGTCCCCTGGTATGGAAAAACTAGGGGTTGCGCTACAGTGATATGTTTTTGCTGGAAGGGAGTGCCTCATGTGTAGCTAGGAGCCGGCTGAGATGCGGCCACCTGTGGCGAAGCTTCGAGGATTTGGCCATTGTCCCCGGGTATCCCGGGAGGGACTTCAGCCTGCTTGGATATAGATGCATGTGCATTCTTTTCATTCAGGTGCTTCTTCAGTATTTCAATTTCCTGCCGATACTCTTGCAGCAGCAGCAGTACAGCAGGGTCATGTGCGGAGGGATCGAGGGTGACACCTCTTTCCTCAACTGGAATTTCTTCAGACAACGTGGATGGCCTCCCACTATCATCTTCAGCCGTGATTACATTGACGGTGATGACAGCCACAGTCTCATCCCGGCTGGTTCCTTCAGCGAGGGTTTGTAACGCCTAGCCTGGCTGAGTTGGAGCTCGGGGCCAAGTCTGCTTGGGCACCCAAATATGCTTGAATTTGGTTCGCATTGGGGCCAACCCCCCCTTTGATTTGGACGTGAAGCAATTCGACTTCTCTTGGGCTAGTGCTTGGAAGGAGTTGTGCACTGGCACCGTTGGAATTGCCTTATCGGGCATGATCTTGGCCTGTCGGCCATTCAGAAAAACTCAGATGCCTCGATGAGTACGGATTTGCCCAAAGTGGAGAGCCAGCTTTGCAGTGTGCCGACGTTCTTCTTGGCCGCCCGCCTGGCAGTCGGTGTGCGCCTGCTGTTATTTACCGCACGGTGGTGAGCGTGGTAGACATGGTTGCCCACCGCTTCGGTCTTCTTTGGTGTCGCCATTGCAGCGGCGACGAGGTTGCTCTGCTGGACATCCAGGAGATCCACGAAGGCCACCCCCAAGAAGTTGGGGAAGCTAACAACAGGTGGGAAGCTACCGAATTGGACCGGCACAGTAAGATAGCCATGCTCGCCATGGCTGGGGATGATGAGTAGACCAAAGGTGACTGCCATCACATTTGTTGAAATTCAATTCCCTACAATTACAAGTTGAGGAAGGTTAGAATTTTACGAAGAGAGCATGAGGCCCCAAATCTTGGCAAAAAGATGAAAGGTGGTCCAGTCCCACCGGGCGTGCCAACTTGTTGGACACACTTAATTTCTTATGTATTGTTGGGATATCGTTATATCGTGTATCGGTTTATCAGTTTATTAAGTGCGAGGGCGCGCCAGTCCCATATGTGACAAATGTGTTCAGGGTTCGAGACTGGAGGGGTATGAGGCCTATGGTGCGCTCCGTCTAACTAACCAGACGATTGTGGGCATCAGGTCAGGACTGGAGACCCACCGCACCATAAAGGTCACGACTTTAATTACATCCCCTCAGGGGAAGAGAAAACCTTTGATTAATCACCAAGATAAGGGGCCTCATTGTTGGGTGCACAACAGGATCTAAAGGGGGGTGAATAGATCCATTAAGGAATTTATGCCCAAATTAAAACTAAGCTAGTTCGAACTGGACCGAAGATAAAATTGCAGTACTGGAAATAAAACCAAATAGTTGAACTGAACTGAAAGTAAAAGAATGCTCACAGCAATTGAACCACAATCTGATTAATCAGATAGCTAATCTAAATGTCCAAGCAGAAATGAATGAAATAGTTGGATCTGAATTAGAAGATTACTCCCGCTAACACACTAAATCAAACACCCTATGGGTGTGACTGAAAGCTTAGGAGAATATTGTCCCTGTGAATGCAAATCAAAAGAGAAAATCGATCACACAACCAAACCACTGTGCACAAGGATTTTTAGGTGGTTCAGTCTGCACCCAGTAGACCTACATCCACCCCCCACTCAACTGAGTGGGGATTCCACTGACACAGCTTGAAATCTGTTTATTCACAGCTTCCGGGGTCTAACCCCTTACAACAGCTGATTCACAGCTTCAGGGAACCAATGCCCACAAGGAACGAATCCTCTAACCGCTGACTAATAGCTTGACATTGCTGACAATATAGCTTAACAGGGATAGCATCCCAAAACCGCTGATACTACAGCTTGACCCTGACCTCCAAATAGAGTATCGGAATTACAACTAGAAGAAAAAGGAGAAACAAAAAGGAACAAAAGAAAATAAGAAAAATGTAGCTCCAAAGGAGCACATAGCTTTGGATTTTATCTAGAATCCAAAACCTCAATCAGATCTTCAATGGAACTCACGACTGCTCTCAAATCTTCCTCTTACGAACTGGGTTGTAGATTTCTGAAAAATGAGCTCTCAAACTCTCTCTCTTTGTTTCTTCTTCTTCTCTCAAATTTTCTCTCAAATTCTTATTTGAATTGCCTTTGCTCAGATCTAGCTCTTTTCTCTATCTCCCAACCCCTTAGCAACCCCACGCAGCTCCTTCTATTGCAGCCCTCGTAGCACTTCTTTCACTGGGAAGAAGGGCAAAATATATAGTGCAAAAATAATCCATTTTCTGAAATAAGGATATCTTCAATCTGAAATATCATTGGTCCATGTGGCAGATGGAATATTCTTCTGTTGGGAACCTTCCAGAGTTCAGCCCGTGTGCATTGGATCATGTGTCAATGATTAGAGGTCGAAGGCATGTTGTCCACTTGAACTCCTCACGCACTTCTCTGGACAAGGCAGACTGCGTCGACGTATATCCTTCATAGCATCGATGCACTATTTCTGAAGATGCCCAGACAGAGCGTGTAAACTCTAGGGTCGACTCTGAGAGTCAACACCTTCTTATTTCTTAACAGAAGTTTGTTGATTGCATCGACTCCAAATCATCGTTGCGTCGACTCTGCTTAGTTGCTGGCTTGCTTGCTGAGTCTTGTTAGCGTTGACTCAGCTCCACACTACGTCGACTCCACCTTCTTGAGTTTTAATGCCATCTTGCAGAAGAACCTTGGCTGCGTCGACTCCACTTCAACATGGGGTCGACTCCATCTTCATGTTTCTTTGTAGATGCACTACTACGTCAACTCTACCTCTAACACGGCATCGACTCTACCTCCATGCTTTTGGCTTTTCTTAATATCTGACACCTTGACTTAGAACTTGACTTAAGCATTTCCAAAATATATCCAATGACTCTTGTTGGCTTCAATAAGACCTGTGTTCATGGAAATGACCTCTTGAGCTTTTTATACTTGAAAGGTATCTTCATTCCTGCTGAACTTCAGAAAACTATCAACTTGATCTTTATACCAAATTCAAGGATATAAAGTTGTCATCACAAAACAAAATTGACATCCTCAAAACAATATGAGACTCATTAATGAGTCATAGTGTTTGACATCATCAAAACCAAGAGTCACAGTATTTGACATCATCAAAATCACCAGGGACACAACATTCTCCCCATTTTTGATGATGGCAATACTATGGTCATTGTGTGACAATGTTGACCAGTTTTTGAAATACAATGAAACACTACATCTCCCCTTAAGATAAATGACTCATTAAACTATCTCCCCCTTTGACATCAGCAAAAAAAAAAATTGATACCATTTGTTAGGATAAGGGAGATGCTCCGATGAAATCATGGGAAATGAAGACACATCAAAACTAGAATTGTGAAACATTTTCTCATATCAGAATGCTAGCCAAATGTAGGTATGACTCAAGTGAGAAGATAAGTATAGGCATCAGCAATTGAGCATGGACATTGAAATTCAAATCAGCAAGGATCAAGAAATGGTCAAATGACAAATGATGAATTATTCAGCAGAGAACAATAACTGTATGAATGAATCAAGCAGCAAACTATAGTTGGAATAATTTGTTCAAGCAGAGATTTTTAAAAATGATGATTCAAATGAATTATCAATCTGATACTAATTTCATAAATCAGAAATGACTAAATTTCAAACTCTTCTATCATAGAGCTTCCTATGATATATTTCTTATTTAACTACTTGGTTCAAGTTTAATAAGTTCTAAGTTTATCAATGGAATTTCTTTGAAAGAGTTCTGCATTCAAACTTAATAGAAATGATTCAAATTTTTCATATCAAAACTCTATTTAACATTCCTTTATCTTACTCATTTAAATTCAATGACTCCTTTAGGAATTACCAAAATTAGTATTGAGGTTAAACATTCATGATTTTCAGATTTTATTCCTGGATTTCAGCAATCTTTTTCTTTGTCTTTTTGCTACCAAATTCTGATTTTTTCATTTGCTCAACAAATTTTTAAGCACATTTAAATCCATCACATACTTTGTATCTTGAGGATACACGTTGTTTAGACGCCAGTATCCCTAGGTACTTAGTATGACTGACTGTCATGCTTCAATATGAATAGAGGTAGCATTGTCACCTGATGACATATCTCAACTCATTTCATTGATGAGTGAGATGTATTTCTCAGTGAGCTTGCCATTGCTCTACCTTGATCTTCATTAATTTTTCTGCAGAGTTAACAGTGGCACCTCATGACACAGTTCATTAAACTTCAAGATCAAGGGACATGGTTTCTCAGTGGACCATTGTCATTGCTCTATCAATTTTAACCCTTAGGAATTTTCAAATTTCCCTAATGTTTAAAAATAATACTCAATTTGAGTTTCTCAACCAAAGTTGCCATGATTTATGAGATTTTCAGATTTCAGAAGATTATCCAGGACACAACATGTAAAAGCTGGTTGAGAACTATTAAAGCTGAATACAACCGTTTTCAAGACATTCATCTCTAAACTCAATGAATTCATTAAGCTTAAACCAGCTAATTATTGTGGACAGTCATAAGACTTTATAATAGAAGATTCCTCATTTAAGGTGTATTCAGATTTATGATCATGGTACACATATTAGAATCTTTCTGAATTTCAGGTAGTTCAAGAAAATGTGAAGTCAACCGAGCAACAAACAAGGATAGGTTTTCAAGGATTTTCAATTCTTTAATGAGAGCCAAGAAAATGATTGACAGACATTTCTTTCTTTCCTTGAGAGAATGTGATCCAAGATCTTCAAACAAAGGCACCCCCTCAACAAAAGTAGGAATTTAGGCAGACAGAATTATCCAGAAATGTGATATTTTGAGCTCATGAAATCTCAGAGATACTAAAAGTGGAATGGGAGTGAAATATAATTGAGTAAGCATTCCCGGCATATTTGAAGACATAAGAACACAACTAACCATTGAGGATCATAGAACAACTTGGAACATGTTAAACAAATGACCTTAAACGGATGAGTCGACTTGGTCTTGTCAGTGGGTCGACTCAAGGACCCTTCACAGATCATCAAATTTTGTTCAAATAAATAGCTGGGTCGATGCAACATAATCAGTGCATCGACTAACATGTTCCAGATAGAAGGAATTTCAAGGATAGGTTTTCTGTTTGAGCAATTCGAGTTTTATTTCACTTGGCAGCAAAATTGCATATATCAAAATTTTATTCAATCTAACTCCCCCTAAGAATGTGCATGCATTTCAGTCAATCTTTTTGGAATTTTTGACACAAATGATGTCCAATTAAATCAGACAATATCAAGCATGTGAGCAAACTCATGTGAGTGCTGACTTCCCCTATCTAAATGCACTGAAAGCTCAAACTAATCATAAAAAAATGCAGTTGCTTTTAAGTATGAACAGTACATTTTTTAAACTATGCAAGACCATGCAAGAAGACACATGCAGACCTGAGACCATATGCAAAGTGAGTATGCTAACTTAGACTTGAAGAGCACGAAATGCAATACTGACTCATGGTACAAGGCAGAGGCGTATCCTCACGCATGGTGAAAGCTTCCGGATAGGCTTAACCTGCCTTTCTGCTAGTCACCATTTAATATACCATGAGGTCATGCATGAAAATGCAACAACCAAAGTAGTGCATTTCAATCTACGAAACAACTTTTCAATTATGTGCATGACAATGCATGAAGACATAGGTAGACAAAAGACCATCTACAGCTCAATTTATTTCAACTCTCCCTTAATCATTCAAACCAGGATCCCAAATCAAGACAATGAAATTCTAACTGACAAATTAAAAACATGATATGCAACTTATCAAGAAGGGAATTAAAAAAAATGAAGCAATTAAAACAGTAAAAGTAAGGATTGGGGTTTTACCAACCACAGGTGCCTTGACTTATTGAACTCCCTTTTTATTTTCCTACTTTCTTCAAGACACACCTGCAAACAAGTTCTCATGTTGCATACACAGGTACCCAAGACTTCTTAGGTCCTTGAAAATTAACAGCACTTCTAGTGGGTGCTCTCCATGATTTCAGGGCATTAAAGTCATCAAATTACATCAAATAATAATCAAACATATGATGCCCAAATTTACCACAATAGTGACAACAATATGAAGATTTCACAGTTTTCTTATATGAAGGAACATTAAATTTCTGTAAGCAATCATGCACATTGTTATTTCAGACATGGAAATTAAATTTTCTTTTTATCTGCCAACAGTCCTTGAATGTATGGTCCGATTTTCCACAGTTATAACAGAAGTAGGACTTTTTGTTTGAAGACTGTTTTGGCTTATTGAAAACAATGGTCTTTCTATATACTTTCAGTTCACCATTTTTCTTAAAAAAGCAATCATCCATCAAATGTCCTGACTTCCCATAGTAAAAATATTCAATGTTCTTTTTTTGAACAGTATGAACTTTCCTAGCATGAAAATTTCTAACATGCATTCTACTGGCATTCATCTCATTTTTTTCATAATAAAACAATTATGCATAACATGACTAGGTTTCCCATGGTAAAAATAGGAACTCTTTTTCTTGTTCTTGGCAACATAGTTATTTTCATGATTTTTCTTGACATGCTCAGCACATTTATTCAACTTATTTTTTTGTTTTTGAGCTTTTACATTGGCGGGTTGTTCAACCTTGCAGGTGCTGGCTATATTGGATGTCTTGACAAATGATGTCTGTAACTTATTTTCAAAGGATTTCTTATTAACAGAGTTGTAGCCTAGCCCCTCGTTCTGGGAGTTCACCTTAATTCTGAATAGCCTATCCAAATTGTCTTTGCCATTTACAAATTTAGACAGAGGGCTTTTTAAGTCTTGGATTTCATTTTCCAAAGAGACAATGAGCAGTTCAGAATTTACATTCTCTTCTTCGCAAGCGGCCAACCTTTCATTCAGCATGTTGTTGACAAATTTATAATTCTCAACTTCTTTTTCAAGAACAGATAACTTTTCAGAGTTATCAAAAATTGCACAGTTGCCTTTTTCAAGAACCATCAATTTGTCTGCCATGGCAGTATTCAGTTACTTCAAGTTTTCATTTTCTTCTTTTAGTTTATCATTTTGTATCAGTTCATTCATTAGAATCTGATCATCATACAACATTTCCTATTGCTCTTTAATTTCAAGTTTTTCAAGATTTTTTTGATGTTCCATGTTTACTATTCTTATAGCCTCAAATTTCTCAACATTCAATTTGTTTTGGCTTTCAAGATTTTTATACTTTTCTTCAGCTTCTTCAATCTATTTTCTGAATTTTTCATTTTCAGATTTCACTTCTTCAAGTTCTGAATTCACACTGTCAAGATCTTCCAATTGTATCCTAAGTTTATTATTTTCAGTTTTCAGATGTTCAATATTTTCATTTTCAGAACCAGTGTTAATAAGAACATTCAGTTTCTTTTTCAGCAATTTATATTCTTTTCTTAACTTTTCATGCATTTCAAACAAATCTGTATAGACTTCTTCCCACTGTTCTAAAGAAAAGCTTTCGAAGGGAGAGCTTATCTCTTCATCACCTTCTTCTTCATTAGCCATGAGCCCAATGATCTCCACTTCTTCCTCTTCATTTTTTTTTCTTTTTTTTCAAGAAACCTTGCCTATTGCTGGATGGGAGAGTGCACCCTTGTACCAGAGGTAAAGAGCAAGCCACTCCACCATTCAGACATTAGGAGGTAAATTTTATTAATTGGAGGAAATGTTACAATTACATTAAGCGGATACTGGGCATACCCAGTTTATCCAGGCGAGCAACTCCCTTTATAGAATTAGGAAGCTCATCATAAGAGAAAAAAGTAGTACAATGAGTGGAGCAGGCCAAAGAAGCTAGAGAGTCAGCAACCTTGTTTCCTTCTCTGTAGATGTGAGCTATAGAATCTTGTATGTTGAAGAGCCTCCAAATCTCCCTTATATAATAAAGAATGGACCAGGGGCAGTGAGTTTCTTTTTTGATGATTTGGACTAAGATTTTGGAATCACAATCAATCTGGATTGGCTTGTCATCAATTGTGCGATAGTAATTGATGCCATCGAGCAGAGCTCGGGCTTCAGCTACGAGACTATTTGCTTTTCCATAGTAATGTGAGAAAGCAAGAATGATATTGCCATTGTGGTCCCTAATGGCCCCACCTCCACCTGTGTCTCCATTTGCTTTGCAGGCACCATCGGTATTTAGCTTGAGGGAAGGTGAGGTCGGGTGGACCCAGGTGACTATCTTCAGCTGCGGTCTAGTATGATGTCGGCTGTTGACACCAAAATCCCGCAGAGTGTTTCTTTTGGCATTGTCGAGCTTCTTGAGGTTTGCAGTGTCACAAGTGTGCTTGACTTGAGTTTTTATGTGATGAAGAAGACTGTTCTTGAAGATGCTCTTGCCTTCATATTTCGAGGCATTCCTCGCTTTCCAGATTTCCCAAAGTCCATAGCCAATGACTGCAAGAAGAAATAGTCCATGGGCATATTTCAGCTGGATATTCGTTGCATTGTGGTATATGAAAGAGTTCACTGAGTTTGTGTTGATCTTCAGACCATAATTCCTGAAGTAGGACCAAATATGTTTGGCCAGATCACTCTTAATAAATAAATGACTAGTTGTTTCCTCACACTGTGTTTTATAGCATTGACATTTGGAGCACATTTGCACACCCAGCCTTTGAATATTCTTATCAATGGGGAGAGCATTGTAGGCAGTCTTCCAGATATGAATAGAAATTTTGGTTGGTAGCCAACTAGACCAAAGACGGGTCCAAGGAAATGAATGATGATTGGAATTAATTGTCGACAGCTCACAGTAGGTGGAGGCCATAGTGCAAGAGCCTGAGGAGGAGAGACTCCAGACCGAGCAGTCAGGATACTGGTTTAGCTGAAGGCTGTGAATAGCTGATTTGATTGAGTCTGGGATCCTTCCAACCAGCAGGTTGTTGTTTGCATTGGTTCGGAGAGTGTAGAAATCCTTGACAGTAATGCTGCTATTCTGAATGGTCGAGTTGGGAACATACTCTGCCAATCTTCTGCTTCCAATCCAGTTGTCCAGCCAGAAGTGAGTATTGCTGCCATCACCAACAACAACTTTTGTATGTTTGGAAATCAGATCTCTGGCCTTCAGCCAGCTCCTCCTGGTAAAGCCATTCATGTTCCTGAATTGGACTTCACTGATATGACGCTGCCCGATGTATTTTGCTCGGAAGAAAGTGGCCCACAATGAATTGGCAAATAGGGCATTCCACAGCATCTTTACCCGAAAAGCAGTGTCCATAAGTCTTAATGACATGATACCAAGACCTCCTTGAGAAATAGGTTTGCAAATAGCTTGCCATCCGGTCCAATGCCTTTTTTTACCATTTATAGAGGATCCCTAGAAGAAATTAGCAAAAGTCTTGTCCAGAAGGTCATGTGTGCCTGCATGCAGTGGGGAAGAGGATAGAGAGTATAGGGGAATGGAGGACAAGACATGCTTGATGAGTGTCAGTTTTGCTCCCTGAGATAGTAGGCTTGATTTCCAACCTGCAACTCTGTTCTGGATTGAATTGATTATTCCTGCAAAGAAAACCTTTTTCCTTCGGCCAAGCATAAGAGGGCAGCCCAAGTATTTATGAGGAAAAGAGTGTTTGGAGAATCCAGTGCAGCTTTGAATACGATTGGCAACTGAATTTTGAGTTTTGGGGTGCAGAAAGAATCCACTTTTGCTGGTATTAATTAGCTGCCCCGAGGCAATTTCATAGGTATGAAGCACTTTTAATAAATTTCTAACAGATATAATGCTAGCTTTACTAAACAAAAGGGTGTCATCTGCAAACAGGAGGTGAGAGATTTGAGGGCAGCGGCTGGGCCCAGCATACCACTCTACCATGCCACTTGAAAAAGCCTCCTTTAAAGATCTGCTTAAGGATTCTTTCGCAATGATGAATAGAGATGGGGCAAGTGGGTCACCTTGCCTCACTCCCCTTGAAGACTTGAAGAAGCCGGCTGTATCACCATTTAACAAGATTGAAAACCAGCAGTTGCTGGTCAACTTTTCAATTAACTTAATGAAGGAATTGTCAAAACCGAATTTGTGTAGGATTGTAAATAGAAAGTCCCATTCAAGTCTGTCATAGGCTTTTGCCATGTCAAGTTTGAACATGACATTATGTCCTCTTGTTTTCCTCCCCAAGTTATTTGTTAGTTCTTGTGCTAAGGCAATGTTTTCTGTAATTTGCCTCCCCTTCACAAATGCAGACTGTTCCAATGAAACAATCCTTGGAAGAATTAAGGCAAGTCTTTTATTGATAATAGATGAAGCTATTTTATAAAAGAAATTACAAAGGCTTATAGGTCTGTAGTCAGAAATATCCAGTGCATTTGCCATTTTTGGAATGAGTGCTATTAGAGTGGAAGTGACACTTCTAGGAAGAGGCTGCTGAGTAACAAAAATTTCTTTTACTGCACTGCACACAAGATCTCCAATAATATGCCAGGTGGAGTGGTAAAAGCACCCGTGAATCCATCGGGGCCTGGAGCACTGTCAGGGGATAGAGCTTTTACTGAATCATAAATTTCTTCATCTATTGGGATTTTGCAGAGATTTGTGTTATCTTCCTGTGTTACCAGGTTAGGAATGCAGCTCAGGGAAGCTTCATGTATGTAGTGACTCTGAGAACTGAAAGCTTTTTGAAAGTGAGAGACATCTATGTCCTTCATTTCATCATGGCTAGAAATCAGGATTCCTGCAGAGTTTTGCAGGTGATTGATATTCTGCTTGTGTCTTTTGGCCATGGTTGAAGCATGAAAAAACTTTGTGTTTCTATCTCCTTCAAGTAACCACCGGATTTCTGACTTCTGTTTCCAAAAAATTTCCTGCTGGAGAAGTCTGCTTGATTGTATGGTCTTGGCTTGCTCAAGGTTAGAATAGTTTTCCTCAGTGGGTTGCAGGTCATATTTGTGTTCTGCCAGAAGAACTTCATCTTCTGCTGCTTTTAAGTTTTGGTGTACATTCCCAAAAGTGAGCTTGTTCCAGCTACGAAGCATGATTCTCATATGCTTTAACTTCATGTATAGAGTAGTCATTGGAGAAGAAGCCACAGGGCTGAGGTTCCAGCAAAGCTTAACATCCTCAAGAAATTTCTCATGTTTGGGCCACATGCTTTGAAAACAGAATCTTCTTTTAATTTTTAGGAAGGAAACATATTTGGCTAATAATGGTGCATGGTCTGAAGCTTCCCTAGATAGATGCTCAACAAAAATTGGTAGTGTTGATAGCCATTCAGAGTTGGTAAGCACCCTGTCCAATCTAGCCCAAATGCCTTTGCTACCTGCTTGGTTGTTATACCAAGTATATTTAGATCCCATAAAACCAGCATCTATAAGAGAGCAGTCAGAAACACATTGCTGGAAGTCCAGCATTGCACCTGAATTAGGGGTGTTCCCACCTAATTTTTCATCAAGATTCAGAATATAGTTAAAATCACCTGCAACAGTCCAAGGACCAGTAATTTGAGAGTGAATTGAGTTTAATGAAGACCACAAATCCCTTCTCTCTGATGAAGAACATTTAGCATACACAAAGCTGATATGAAAAGAAGGGTGGACTGGATTTACTTGAGCAATAGTAATTTGTTGATTGTCCTTGCTAACAACAGAAAAATCAAAAGTATCTCTCCACAGAACCCAGATGTGTGCAACGTCATCATTGTTTGCACAAGCTTTACTCATACCCAGTTTTTTACAAATGCCATTTAGCTTACTGGTATTGATTTTGGGCTCCAACAGGGTAATGAAGTCAAGTTTATACTTCTTGATAAGAAATTTAACCCTACCAACAGATATCTCATTCCCAATACCTCTAATGTTCCGAATTATAAAATTCATGAGAGGTGAAGCTCAGGAATATTACCCATAGATCCTGACCTAATCATGGATCTAGTAATTGCACCCTGACGATCAAGCATCAAAGCAGTCGCATTTCCATTAGAAACTGAGTCTGCGATAGCCCTTCTTCTAGCAATTTGTTCATCCTTCTGACAGTGGATTTTAGGACCCTCGATCATCTCATTGCTCTTTTGTAATATCAACGCAGAGTGATCACCAAGTAAAGAGATTTCAGGGACAGGGGCTATTGTGCCAAGCTGAGTATGAGTTTGGTCTGAAGGGAGCTCCATAGTGGAATGTGGCTTCACTGGCAGTTCATTATTCCTAATAGCATTAAAATTATGCTGAGTCCCCAGTTGTGGCTTGCTGGGTTTTGAGTTCAGCTGAGCAGTTTCACACAGTAACTCAGTACCCTTAAGTACTTCAGAAAGATTCCGACTATGCAAACCGTTACTGATTCGATCTTCTGCAAAATTTATTTCTTTAGGATCGGATATTGAATCATCCAGCAGGTTTTGGGACTGGGACTGATCCCTGACTTCAATCTCATTTGATGTTTGAGTGATACCCGGTTCAAAACTTTTCTTGGTGCTGTCTACAGGAATCCAGACTTTCTTTTTCTGGTTAGGTGGAAGAGCTGGTGTATCAGACATCCGGACTATGGTCAGTCTAGTATAGGATTTTTTACCTTTGCATTCTTCCAGATTGTGACCAAGCCGAGCACAAGCAGAACAGAACATTGGAATATCAGAGTAGACTATGTCTTGCCAAGCACCTCCCCCAGGAATGCCAATCCAGATTCTTTCCGGATGAATTTTAGAGACATCCAATTCAACACACACACGGGCTTCCGATGTATTGGATAAATTTAAGGTAGATTGATCAATCTTCAAAACTTTTCCTATATTACCAGCTATAGAGTGCAACAGGGGTTCAATAAAAAAATTTACCGGCAATCCTGGGAATGCAATCCAGATCGGCAGAATTGGTGAGTCCTCATCCGGCGAAAAGTTCAACGACCATCTGAAAAATTTGAAAAGCTTGCCATGAACGAAAAGACTATCCTTCAGAAGCAATCTCAGGAAATCCTCCTCATTGCGAAATCGAAGTAGCAGATGTCGAGAATCCAGGGCACTAATGATGAAATCCTCTTTGAAGTTGCAACGATGCGTAAGATGAGCTCTGATGTCAGGGAAAGCCGGTCTCCCGAAAGGAGTGCGAGCAACAAGTGAATACGTAAAAGGTTCCAAGGAGGCGGAGAGTTCCTCAGCGTTGAAAAAGATAGCCGGCTCTCCACCGTCTGTAGTTGCAGGAGCGTGCACAAAACCTTTGACATTGGGCAGCTTCAAAGAGGAGATGAGTACCTCTGCAAAGGACTTTGCACGGGCAGGGGATGTACCATGGAGCTGAGAGGAGGGAGAACCAGGTCGAAGGAGAATGGGAGCCAAGGGGGCCATGGTGGCCCCCCTTGCATCCGCCATGGGGCCTAGGCCAAAGTCGCCATGGGCACTAGGTGGAGAACGGGACAAGCCACACAATCGCCCTCTTCCTCTTCATTTGAGGTACTCTCTTCCTCATCACTCCAAGTGGATACCATAGCTTTTGGCTTCTTCTCTTTGGCCTTGGAGGCTTTCTTGATCAAATTTGGGCATTCATCACGAACATGCCCTGGCTTCCTGTAGTGATTGCAAACAACTTTATTAGCCTTCTTGCTCTTATCAGTTCTGAAATCTGGACTTCCACTAACATGTTGAAATCTTTTATTCTTGGCTTTTATACCTCTCATTCTTAGGAATTTTTTGAATTGTTTAGTGAGGAATGCTTGATCACATGTTGACAAATCATATGAATCCTCACTGTTTCTCCACAACTCTCGGAGCCCTTTAGAGCTACTATTTTAGGTCTCTTGTCATCCTCTTCATTCCTCCTGAGATTCAATTCATAGGTCATCAATGACCCAATTAATTCATCTACTGTCATGATGGACAAATCTCTAGAATCCTCAATAATAATGGCCTTGGTATGCCACGCAAGAGGGAGTGATCTTAGAATTTTCTGACCAAATCAATATCATAGTAGTCTTTCCCAAGAGCTTTCAGCCCATTCGTTAGTTTAGAAAATCTAGCATACATTTCAGAAATTGTTTCACCAGGCTTCATCTTAAATTATTCATATTTAGAAACTAGCATGTTAGCTTTAGTAGCTCTTACCTCAGATGTACCCTTGTAAATTAGATCAAAGACTGTCTCACATTTCTTTGGCTGATGTGGATGATGAGACCCTTGAGAACTTTGCTAGATGAATGGCACATTGCATTGTGTTCAAAGTACTCCATTTTACAGTGGACTGGCGGATCTGCTCTCAGGTCCAGCCATCTTCATTTTCTGGGAGAGCATATGGGCCTTTCTCAATGACTTTCCACATTCATGGCATTGAGCACGCATGAAGACCTGCATCATGTTATTCCAATAAGAATAATTGCTGCAATCAAAGAAGGGTGGTCGGTTAATGGAGTAACCTTCAGCTAGAAAGCTGTAAGGTTGCGCCTCATTGGATCTCCCCAGGTCGTTTGACCACATTGTAGAGAACCCGCTCTGATACCAATTATTGGGTGCACAGCAGGATGTAAAGGGGGGAGTGAATATATCCCTTAAGGAATTTATGCCCAAATTAAAACTAAGCTAGTTCGAACTGGACTGGAGATAAAATTGCAGTACTGGAAATAAAACCAAATAGCTGAACTGAACTGAAATTAAAAGAATGCTCACAGCAATTGAACCACAATCCGATTAATCAAATAGCTAATCTAAATGTCCAAGCAGAAATGAATGAAACAGACGGATCTGAATTAGAGGATTACTCCCACTAATACACTGAATCAAACACCCTATGGGTGTGACTGAAAGCTTAAGAGAACATTGTCCCTGTGAATGCAAATCAAAAGGGAAAATCGATCACACAACCAAACCACTGCACACAAGAATTTTAAGGTGGTTTAGTCTGCACCCAGCAGACCTACATCCACCCCCCACTCAACTGAGTGAGGATTCCGCTGACACACAGCTTGAAATCTACTGATTCACAGTTTCTAGGGTCCAACCCCTTACAACAGTTGATTCACAGTTTCAGGGAACCAATCCCCACGAGGAACAAATCCTCTGACCGCTGACTAACAATTTGACACCGTTGGCAATACAACTTAACAGGGATAGCATCCCAAAACCGCTGATACCACAGCTTGACCCCGACCTCCAAATAGATAATCAGAATTACAACTAGAAGAAAACGGAGGAATAAAAAGGAACAAAAGGAAATAAGAAAAATGTAGCTCCAAAGAAGCACACGGCTTTAGATTTTAACCAGAAGCCAAAACCTCAATCAGATCTTCATTGGAACTCACGACTGATCTCAGATCTTCCTCTCATGAATTGGGTTGCAGATTTCTGAAAAATGAGCTCTCAAACTCTCTCTTTCTTTCTTCTTCTTCTTCTCTCAAATTCTTCTTTGAATTGCCTCTGCTCAGATCTAGCTCTTTTCTCTATCTCCCAGCCCCTTAGCAACCCCACACAGCTCCTTCCATTGCAGCCCTCGCAGCACCTCTTTCGCTGGGAAGAAGGGCAAGATATATAGTGCAGAAATAATCCATTTTCTAAAATAAGGATATCTTCGATCTGAAATATCATTGGTCCATGTGGCAGATGGAATATCCTTCTGTTGGGAACCTTCTAGAGTCCAACCCACGTGCATTGGATCGTGTGTTAATGATTATAGGTCAAAGGCACGTGGTCTGCTTGAACTCCTCACGCGCTTCTCGGGACAAGACAGACTGCGTCGAGGTATATCCTTCATAGCATCGACTCACTATTTCTGAAGATGCCCAGACAGAGCATGTAAACTCTGGGGTCGACTCTGAGAGTTGACACCTTCTTGTTTCTTAACAGAAGTTCGTTGATTACGTCGACTCTGCTTGGTTACTGGCTTGCTTAGTGAGTCTTGTTAGCGTCGACTCTGCTCCACACTCCGTCGACTCCACCTTCTTGAGTTTTAACGCCATCTTGCAGAAGAACCTTGGCTGTGTCGACTCCACTTCAACAAGGGGTCGACTCCATCAAAATGTTTCTTTATAGATGCAGTGCTGCGTCGACTCTACCTCTAACACGTCGTCGACTCTACCTCCATGCTTCTAGCTTTTTTTAATATCTGACACCTTGACTTAGAACTTGACTTAAGCATTTCCAAAATATATCCAATGACTCTTGTTGGCTTCAATAAGACTTGTCCTCGTGGAAATAATATCTTCAGCTTTTTAACTTGAAAGGTATCTACATTCCTTCTGAACTTTAGAAAACTGTCAACTTGATCTTTATACCAAAATCAAGGATATAAAGTTGTCATCATAAAATAAAATTAACATCCTCAAAATAATATGAGACTCATTAATGTGTCACAGTGTTTGACATCATCAAAACCACCAGGAGTCACCGTGTTTGACATCATCAAAACCACTAGAGACACAACACTCACGGCCTAAAAATCAATTGAGTAAACAAATGTATTAGAAAGCATTAAAATTCTCTGTGCTAGGGTACGAGAGGGTGTTTGAAATTATGTCAGTCATATATTGACCATTTCATATTCGGAAAGGCATCCAGGTTGAAGGTGCCCCAAGTATATATGCAATACCGAGACAAATGTATGCCGGGGTACGGAAAATTTAATATGGGAAGAGAATAGAGAAGCGAAGTTAAATCCTGGTGAAAACGAGTCAACTTCAGTAGGTTTTTGGCCCGAAGCAGAGTCAGGTCATGACCATGATGGGGGTGATCCCCAGGGTCAACCATGTCTCGCAAGGGCATCTTTGATATTTCCCCTCATGCGGGGTCAAAGGGAAGAGCTATGGACAAAATGCCGTTAGGTTTCTTAACGAGGGTGTTTTGTAGATTTCTTTATATGATTATCATATTTTTTATTATTATTATTAACACTGTTATTACATCAACGTTTAAGCATTGCAATTCATCATTTGTCATTATTTTTGACATTTTAAGAATTTGCATCCGTCATGTGGACGCCAATTAAAGAATTGGCGTCCCTTGACCGGACGCTATTTCTTGGTTTTTTGATTTTTACTTGAATTTTCAAAATGAAGAATTGGCGCCTCTTCAGAAAGGCACTAATTAATCAACATATTTCTAAATAGACGTTAATTGTTGATTTTTCATTTTTTAAGTTAAATTTTAAATCAGAGAATTGACGCCTCTCAGACATTTTTTAACTTAAAATTTTTAAGTTAAATGTTAAATTTTAAATTTTAAATAGACGTTAGGGGAAGAGTCGCCTCTTCAAATAAACCTGAGTGGATGAAAATTCACTACGTCGACCCAGACATAGGATGAGTCAACGCAGGCCCTAAGACAGAGGCTGGCCCGGAAGGGGTCGACTTCCTGTGTCGACTCTTCCCCTACAACGATGGAAATTTCAGTTCTTAAGGTTGAAAATAGCTCAATTATGCATGAAAAATCATAGATAACCTCAATGTGAAGGGTTTAATGCGTGTTTGGGCTTGTTATGCGCCTAGAATGCGCATGTGAGAATGCAAATGCCATCTTTGTTTTCTTCTTTCTTATTCTTTCATTTTTTTAATCTATGCATGACTGTGCACGATTATGCATATATGCATGACATATGCATTGAAAAACTCATGATTTTGGAGAATGCAAGAATATGGATTGGCAAACCCCTATGCTCATCATGCAAAGGTCCGATCATGCATTTAGGCAAAATGATCCTTAGTACAAGGTGGAGTGTTTCACTCACGCATAATGAGGATCTTCACCCGAGAGTACTCCGAGTTTCCATCGCTCACCATTTGTTATACCAAGGTCCATGGCAAGCAAGTATTCAAGAATGAGATGAGGTATTCATTTTTCATGCATCTATGCACATACGAGGATGAGGTTAATTGTTTGCATTGTTTTATGCTTATTACACATTTGTTCATATTGAGTTCTTTGTGTTCAATGGTTTCGTTCGTGATGTTCTTGAGTTTGGTCCAATTGTCATTGTTCTTCGTGTTATCATCCCGGCGAAAATCCGACAGCATCTCCCTTAGACTCGGAGCTGCGGGGGGGTGTAAATGTGCACGCGTCCACGGAGAAACTCTGAAATGGCCCCGAAACAAGAGGGATGCTCATGGATGCGGCAACATCCCGGGGTGCGCACGGAAGTGCCAACAACCTGTAACCCAATTTGGGCACGGAAATCTCGAGGACTAGCCTACAAGGGACTCTGAAGACCCACGAGTTACCACAATCTTGTTTTTGAAACATGGACTTAAGCTATCGCCGAGTTATGTGGCCATCAATACTCACTCTTTTAAAAGAGATCGCACGGGGATCACACTATGAGGAAGCGAATCCCCGGGGATCCGAGAGTGATTAAGACTCCGGAAGCCAACGTTCGCGAAGGAAATGATCGATTCGGGACTAAGTCCCATCTTTCTCACCCCTTTGGGATCATGGCCATGAAATTAGTCCAAATCCCAAGGCAGGGTTTTGAGAAGAAAACATAATCCTTATAAAATGAAAGGCGAAGCCATGAGAGAGAGACTCCCGGTGGTTGGGGACCTCGGAGTCATATCCATGGGCTTGGATAAACCCCATGCCAGTGGCCACCGTAATGACAGCAGCATCCTCATATGGAGATCATGCTTAAAACTAGAGAGATGTCATTATATCTACTGGAAGAGCAAGGGGAAATAATAGAAACAAAGTATCATACAAAATAAAGGGGAAGGAGGTATGGACGGAGAAGAAATCATAGGCATCAAAAGAAGGGCATCATGAGACTGTAGCATGAAAATCTCCCAAAGGGGAGTATCTTTTCTTTCATATCAGAGAAGGGGAAGAATACATCTTAGAAGTGAAAGCAAAGAAATAAGGAAATACAATGGGGGGAAGAGCAAGGGCCACAGGCCCTGCTCTCGTTCCCTCACCTCTCTCTTCTCTCTAACAAACTTTCTCTCTCTTCCACTTTCGGAGCAGAGTCTCCCCAGCAATTCTTCAGCACCTCCTTCTTTTCTTCTTGCCATAGGCTGGTATTTATAGGGGAAGCAGTGGTCCCATTCGGAGGGGGAGCCCATGTTCTTCTTCTTCTTTTCCTTCTTTTTTTGTTGAATGCCGCTGCTGTTGTCACTGATGCTGTTGTTGTGGCAGCTTCTGCTACCGTTGATGTGGCTGTGGTGGAGTAGGTGGAGCAGGCCGGGATTGCCGGGCCGCTCCGGTGCTCTAAGCGCCGATTCGATCGTGCACGCGCGGGATGGCCACGGCATCGACGTCGTGGGAAAACAGGAAGCGGTGGATGCTACAGTGTTGAAATCATAAAAATGGCGTCTAGAGGGGAGGCCGCGCTTCCTTCGATTGCAGAATTGGCATCCAGGAGGTTGGTCGCTGATTCTTGAGATGCAAGCAAAATTGTGTTGATGACCTTGACCCTAATTAAAAATGGCGTCCACCCGAAGGGGCGCCAATTCATCATATTTAAAAATTCAATAATCTTCAAGAAATCCAATAATACCCAGAATTGGCATCACTTTTTGAAGGCGCCCATTAAAGAATTGGCGTCCACGTGAGGGGACGCCCGTTCACGTGAGTCGACTCGGAGAAGGCGGACTCGACCTACAAATTGGCGTCCATGTGAGGGGATGCCCGTTCACGTGAGTCGACTCGGAGAAGGTGGAGTCGACCTACAAATCGGCGTCACTTCACGAGTCGCCAATTAGAGAATTGGCGTTTGAGTGAAGGGACGCTGATTCTTCTTCTTCTTCTTTTGCAGCCAACAGTACATAAAGTACATCATGCACAATCGCCATCCTTCTACCATGTAATAGGAGTCGATACACACCAACTCTAAGTACTTCCTCTTTGGTTTTATTTCCCATAAAGACCCTTTGCCCACATGTCGAGATCTCATGATAATCTATGAATCTTGCTCATTCCCTTATAATGTGCCTCGTTGCCCTTGAATCTACAATCCCAATGCGCAATCAGAGTATATGAACAAGCGCATGCACACGGAGAAAAAAGGACAAGAGGTAACTCTTTGAGTCAATGCAATCATGAGTGAAATGTCCTCCCTTCCTACAGTTAAAGCATTTCATCTAGGCTTTGCTTTTATCTCTGCCACACTTACCTTGACAACACTAGAATGTCTACACGGTCTTGGTGCCAGGTGCAATGCTACACCCTTTCTTTTTTCTTTGTAATCCTTTCCTGCTAGGCTATCAGCGACCCTGAGCGACATTGGCATTAGTGCAATAGACTGTCTCGCTATCGACTTACAACTCCACATGCCGAGAAATATTAGAGAAACACTTCATATTGTAATTGTGATTCAGAATTTGTTTCATATTGATCAACGAGTCAGGCAACGATCTTATTACGGCATACACCTGCTATTCATCAA
Organism: Amorphophallus konjac; assembly: GCA_022559845.1. Taxonomy (NCBI): domain Eukaryota; kingdom Viridiplantae; phylum Streptophyta; class Magnoliopsida; order Alismatales; family Araceae; genus Amorphophallus; species Amorphophallus konjac. The sequence continues at coordinate 162,157,912 of CM040121.1, forward strand.
TGAGATCATGATCGATAGTCTTCAAGTCATGGATCATTTCGGGCAACACCCTAAGGTGTTCGGACATCGTGTGGCACGGGTATTTCTGGTAGGTCTTCAATCATAGAACGAGATCCCTCCACTAGGTAACATAAGTTTCTTCGAAGGGGAACTTCAACTGATCCACATGTCTTTCATAGTGGTGCATTTCCCAAGCTAGCCAATCAGATCATCTTGCATACTGCTCGACATACTAAAGCGCATGCTATGATCTTTATTACACCAAAGGTGGCAAGCCTTCTGGTCTCAGTGATGCTGTGTAGTGACACCTTCCTTGGGTTGTGACATGAAGGTTTCCAAGTGGTCAAGCAACTCTTGCTCATTTAAGAAGTATTGGATCATACAGTGCCAAATATCATAATTAATATCGTTTAACTTATCACTCTTGGTGAGGTCAGCTATCGCATTCTTAAAGGGCATTGTAATTAATCACTACATCATTACCTAGAGAATAAAAAGACATCATTTACACATCATTTGAATCTGCTACCAGAAATCTGAACTAAACACATTAAACTCTCTTACATAGTGAGATCGAAGGTGGACCTAGGGAACTATAATCATCTCCCACTAAAATAAGATTTTTTAATGAGATTAGGAATATCTCGAGTAAATTATCTCACATGAGAGGAACAATACATATCTCATTGATAATTTGCACCGGTGTAACATATGAACACAAAGTGCTTAATATTCATCTATCACATGTTCAACTATTTATTTGCTCAAACATGCATAAAACAAAAATACATGATCATAAATAAATGAACGACTATAGCATGACGTGATAAAATAAACATTTAACAATCTAATATTTTTAAAGAATCAATAAATCATGCTTGACTACATGTCCATTTGGGGATAAATGCAATAAGTAAAAAATAATCTCTAAATGTGGTCCGTCCAGTATCATGATCAAAATAAGTACAGGTAACCATGAACCACTACCTCGTGCCCCTCGAGTGTTATCATTGTTAAGCATGGAGGGGGTGAAAACTGACATCCTAAGTGCCAACGTGGCATCCAACTGAAGTGCATAGGCCGCCAAGGTCTCAAGGCGTAATGGTGACTAACATGCGGAGGCACCCAATGTCTCAGCCTATGCATAAAGTGGCATCGCACTGCTGGTCTATATAGCACACGGTAGCCACATCTATAGTGTGATCCATGGCTTGAATAAACCCTCCATCAGCCAGTTGGGTCGGCCCAGAGCCTCCATCCTCTAATGTAGGTCCAGGGGGTGTCCAGCAGTCTCCATCACGCTGCTAGGCACCATGGGAGGGGTGGACTATTCACCATGATTGTCGGTAGGCATCCCTGCCTGCCAGCACACTTACTCGAAGGGCCGCTCCTCAGCCTAGCCACCGTCAAAGGACTCCTCATCAGAATCCTAGCCACACTAGGCACCGACTGCTCAAGTTGGTCCTTAGGGGCAGCCAGAGAGGTACAAGGGGCTGCAGCACCTCTTGAGAGTGTACTGGTGCCTGTATGTATCCCATTGGCCACCAAGTTGCCAGCCACGTGGCTAACCATCGATGCTACCAGACTAAGTCCAAGTGCCACACCAAGCTCGACCGTGGCATTTGCAGTCCAGCCACCACAAGAAGTGGGGCTTCCCTTGCTAACCACATGAGTCACTACAATTTTGGTCAATCTGACTTGTGCCATCATTGTCTTGAAGAGCACCCTATACTCATGAGTAGTTAAATGTTGTGATGATGTGGCATTAGCAGAGCTACCTACTGATGATCTACTACTAAGTATCTCTACATTAGAACATCTTGGCCTCAGTCTAACTATCTCCCATGCCTGACTCATGCCTCACGTGTCAGAGTCGCTGCCCCTGAGCAAAGAGCAGGGTGTACCGGTAATGGAAGCATCCTGATGCGGGACAACATGATACTCGACACAAACTCGTTGCGAACCTGGGACGACGTGACCAAAAAGACGACGCGACCAACGACGATACGAACAACACGTCACCTAAAGGGTCCCAGAAGAGGCAAACAAGCCCCCAACAAGAAGTGCTAGCTCACGTTTGTCCCAAGCGAGGGAAACATGTCGTTCTGTGCGGTAGAGAAATTGCCACTGAGTCTCGGGTGGTCAGCTTACTCTCGTGCTCAGATCGAGTCACGGGACGGGTCACGCTCTCTTTCTCACAGCGGTGATTAAAATTAAACTAGCTAGGAATTAAAATAACCCACATGCAGCGACTTAAGAACCTATATGGACCAAGCAAGTAAGACAAATAGGGAGGCCAGTGTACCTCCACGCTCGGGGCGTGGGGAAGACGTCCCGGCCAAGATCCGTAACTCTCGGTATAGTGGTAAAATTTAATTACCGCAATAATTTCACGGCCCACTCCATGCAGGGAGGTAACAGGCTATACAACGACGTCGGGAGCACCAATCTGGGGTTGACGGGCAGCAAGGCAGCGGGGTTCCGGGGTGGTTGCGGGCTGTGGTTCTAGATCTGAAATTTGCTGGCCGCTAGGACAGCGAACAAAGGTGTCCAAAGGGACGTTGACATCCGGGGACCTTCTAAAGGCAGCGGCACACCGGGACATGGCAGAGGGTCCCTGGTCGACCCCCGGGAGTGGCGGTCACTGGACCTACACCGACGTATTTTCCAGTGGATTTATACTGTACCCTCCTTTGCTGGCCTATCTCGGGACAGAACTACGCGCTTTGGCAAGATCGGCCACCATGCCCAGATCCGATGTCGGATCGAGATGAAACTAGCGCCGTTCCGATGGGCACTTAGAGAGATTCGACACATGTGAGTTTCAGATCCATCCAACGGTATGGATCGAAATGAGGAGCTATGCAACTGTGTAGTTGTTTCTAGCTCGGGTTACAGAACATGCCGGACAGAGTGAGATCTTCCTGAGAACGAATTTTGACCGAAAGGGAATTAGGTAGATCTGGACTTCGGGAATTTTATGGGTGAGAGGGGGAGAAGTGAGGGTCACCCAAAAATAGTTTTGTATTTTTTTGATGTGATTTTGGGGGTGGGAAAAAATAGATCTATAGACTATGTTCTCGCAGATCTGCACACAGGCAGACTGCGAGGGGTGGAAAGAAGTGACTGGGAGGAGGGGAAAACGAGATCTGATTGAAGTAAAAATTGAACTGGGGATTGGGGAAGACGGGATGAACCAACGCAAAAAAAATCAACTCGATCCAATAGCTGGATCTGGAGTTATAGATCCATCTTCAACCTTCTGTCAAGTAACTCGGAATCTTGGACAGCAGGCCGAAAAATTGAATGTGGCGGTTTGATGGCGGCACGAACGGAGGCGGCGGCAGCGACGGTGGCTGGAAGTCGCATCTAGCAGAGGGGATAGGGGTGGGGATCACTCCCAAGAAAGGGCTTCACACCCTACATCAAGGAGGAAGAAGATGAAGAACTAGAGAGAGAGAGAGGGGGCGCCCATGGCAGCTCTTGAAGCTTTCACAAAATTTTCATTCATTCTATCTCCAAAAATATTACAAGAGAGATTTTATACAAAACCCTAGACCTAGGACAAAAGACATCAAATACCCTTGGTCAAAGGGACATAATGGGGAAAGGGATAAAAATGAGAATAAAAAAAACCCCATAAGAGACAAAGAAGGGGGCACCCCCCTCCTTTTGGTCCAACTTTACAACTTGGTCCAAGTCTACCTTGAACCATCTCCCTTGGACCAAAATTAAATACTTAAATTAAATCTCTTGCACCTAAATTAAATCCAAAAATATAAATACACACCAAATACACTACCAAAATACAAATACACTCCAAATACACTAATACAAATACACACCCAATACAATCCAAATAAATACTAATATCAAAACTCAAGTGGAGGCTCCAGACTGTCTCCCAGCCACAAGGATGTCGGTGTCGCCCGAGTCGTGCTGCATGTCCGGTACCGGCGGCCAGCAGAGTCGAGCCGATCTCTAGCTCTAGTGTCCGCACCAATTCTCCCCGAGGGAGAGAAGCTCGACCCCGTCGAGTAGGGGTCCGGGTCGCTCTGGTATCGATCTAGCAGATCTGGATCTATCCTCTGTAACTCTGCCCGGGTGATCCAAGTGTCATCGGATGCGGGTCATCCCCTCCATTGCACCAGGTAGCGCTAGTACACCCCACCCTAGGTAGTCGTTACCTGCTCATCTAGTATATGCTCTATTTGCTCACGATGTTAAGGTAACAAGGCTGGAGGTGGACGCTCTGGGGTGGTGTCACTCACAAGGGGTGGAGACGGCTCAAATGGCTCACTGGGTATCACCGTCGGGTCCCTGTAAGCGACTAGATCTGACATGTTGAAAGTGGAGCTGATCCCGTAGTCCTCTGGCAAGTCCACAACATATGCGTTAGACCCGACTCGCCGCACTACTTGAAAGGGACCGGCACCTCGAGCTTGCAACTTCTTCACGGTTCCAGAGGGAAACCATTCAGGTCTGACCCTAATCATGACATACTCGCCCTCCTTGAACTCACGATGGTGCCTGTGGGCATCAGCCAACTCTTTGTACGGTGCATTGCTGGTCTCAATATGATGACGTACATGCTCATGCAATTGCCTAATATGATCAGCGAAGGACTCTATCAACTCCGACACATGGGACTGGATGGGAGATGGGACCAGGTCTATTGGCTTCTTAGGTCTACAGCCAGTGACAATCTCAAAGGGGCTCATGCCTGTAGACCTATTGACCGAGTCATTGTAAGCAAATTCTGATAATGGTAAGACTAAGTCCCAATCCCTGACACGATCATGGACTAGACACCTAAGAAGATCCCCCAAACTCCTATTAACTACCTCAGTTTGGCCATCGGTCTGGGGGTGGTATGTAGTGGAAAATTTCAGCTGGGTGCCCATCATGTGCCATAGGGTTTTCTAGAAATAGCTAGCGAATCGCACATCCCTATCTGACACTATAGTGCGTGGGAGTCCGAACCTGGAGACGCAGTGTGAAAAGAACAAACGGGCAACTCTAGAGGCATCAAAAGTCTTGGAGCATGGAATGAATAATGCCATCTTGGAGAACCTATCTACGACCACAAAGATGGAGTCATGCTTTCGGAGGGTACGGGGCAATCTCAACACAAAGTCTATGCTAATGTCTTGCTATGGACTATCCGGCACAGGGAGGGGAGTATAGAGGCCGGTATTCTACTTTCTTTGTTTGGCCATAGCGTAAGTGCGGCACTGGGACACGATACGAGCGACATCCCTCTTCAGGCTAGGCCAATAAAATCTATGCTCAACCGCCTCTATGGTCTTGTTCCGACCGAAGTGGCCAGCATGACCTCCCGCGTGCATCTCCCACATGACAAAGTCACGAACAGAAGTCCGTGGGATGCACAACTTGTCACCTCAGAATAGGTGACCCTCCTAACGCACAAACTCGCTATAGTCACGCGAGGGACCTGCTTGAAAGATGACATAGATCGGACCAAAGTCTGGACAATCAACATAGGCATCCTTCAGCCTCTCTAAGCCTACCACCTCAACACTCATGGTGGTCAACATCATCATCCGTTGACTCAGCGCATCGGCTACCTTATTCTCCATCCCCGCCTTGTGCCTAAGCACAAAAGTATACTCCTAGAGATACTCTACCCAACGGCTATAGCGAGCATTTAGCTTCTTCTAGGTATGGAGGAATCGTAAGGCCTCATGATCAGAGAAGAGGACAAACTCATGATGCAAAAGATAGTGTCTCCAATACCTCAATGCCTGGACGACTGTATAAAATTCTTTATCATATGTGGAATAACGCAGTTTGGCATCATTCAACTTCTCGCTAAAGAATGCGATAGGGTGGGACTCTTGACTTAACACTCCTCCAATACCCACTCCAGAAGCGTCACATGTGACCTCAAACACCTTAGTAAAATTAGGTAATGCAAGGACATGTGCTTGGGTCATACGCTCCTTGATGTCCTGAAATACAGTGGCTGCAGTCATAGTCCATACAAACGCCCCCTTCTTAATGTAATCTGTGATCAAGGCAGTGATAGAACTGAAGCTACGAACAATGCGATGGTAGAATGTCGCTAAGCCATGAAAACTCCAGACATCGTGGAGTGTGCGGGGCTCGGTCCACTCCCTGATGGCCCTAATCTTCTCCTGATCAGTGGAGACTCCATCCTTAGACACAATAAACCCGAGGAAGGTAATCTGATCGGTCATGAAAGCACATTTCTTCGGGTTGGTGAATAAGCTCTCTCGGCTCAATACAACGCAGACCTGTCTAAGGTGGTCTAAGTGGTCCTCCCTAGTGCGGTTGTAGATAAGAATGTCATCAAAGTAGACGACCAGGAAGACACCTATCATAGGGCGCAACACCTGGGTCATCAACCGCATGAAGGTGCTAGGGGCGTTGGAAAGCCCGAAGGGTAAAACCAACCACTCATAGAGACCATCCTTGTTCTTGAATGCCGTCTTCCATTCATCCCCAGGCCTAATCCACACCTAGTGATAACCACTACGAAGGTCTATCTTTGAAAAGATAGTGGCTCCCGACATCATGTCTAGCAAGTCATCCAATCGGGGAATGGGAAAATGATACTTCACCATAATCTTGTTGATCGCACGGCTATCAACGCACATCCTCCATGTGCCATCCTTCTTCGGGACCAATAATGCGGGAACAGCGCAAGGGCTCTTGATGTCCCTGAGAGATCCCCGACTCCTCGACCTGCCTCTGAAGCTCAGCACGGTCCACGGGACTCATCCAGTAGTGCGGAAGGTTGGGCAAAGATTAACTCGGGACAAGGTCGATTTCTTGCTGGATATCGCACATAGGCGGAAGGCCTCCAGGGAGGTCCTCCGGGAAGACATCTGAAAACTCGCACAGAATCGCAGCCACCTTGGGGGGTTGCTCATCCTCAATTCTTGGGGCTACATCGCTCACCCCACAAACAACAACAGCAAGGACAGGACTACCATCGACAAACTCTTACTCCATCTCTTGGGGACTAATCATCATCAACCTCCGGGGTGGGAGCTCTCCTAGGCTGGGAGCAGTCGAAGTGGTAGTAGCCCACGCCGAGGATGAGGTGGGAGGACTGACCGTTCCCTCACTAGGAGGGATCGAAGTGCTGAGGCTGGCTGGTCCTCGGATAGAAGGATCCTTCGGCTGGGTGGGGTGGAGGGTAATCCTATGGCCCCCATGGTCGAATGTGCAGGTGTTCGATCGATCTTGAAGGGTGGCATCCCGATCAAAAAGCCAAGGCCTACCGAGGATAATGCTACCCACCTCCATAGGCAACACGTCACACCATATCTCATCATGGTAAGCCTGGAACTGCAGTGGCACCAGACATCACAGTCTGACCGGGATCGAAGTAGAATCCACCCAAGATACTCTGTAAGGTGCGGTGATCCACATGCTTCAAACCCAGGCGTCTAACAGTGCACGTGGAGATAGCGTTAATGCAACTCCCGCTATCTATGATCACTTTACAGCCCTTTCCTCCCATCCTACAAAATGTGTGGAAGATGGTGGTACGACGCCAGTCGTCACTCACCTGAGGCTGGGTTAGGATGCACCTGACTACACCCAACCGCACATCATCCAGATAATGGGTACCTGGGACGTCAACTTGCTCTCCCTCCATTAGTTCATCAAAGAACTCCTCCGCTAAGTCCTAATCAGTCTCGTAACTGATCGGCATAAGCTCAGGTGTGGGGTCGCCGATAGAGGGGTCAGAAATGACAAGTGATTCCCTAGTGGGGCACTTTGTCGCATAATGGCCAACTCCACCACACCTATAGCAACTGTCACGCGTCCCGGTGCCCTGGGATGTTCCACAGGCCATCGGCCCCTTACCCTTTTCCTCATGACAGATCGGGGGTGTAGGAAGCAGGGGTAGAGTCGGCACGGTGGGCTAGAGAAGTCTAGGGGCAGGGACGAGTGCCTACTGGCGGAGGGGAGGATCCCTCGGAGGGAGGGGGCGCCTAGGAATAGTGTGGTCTTGGCGAGGGGGTTCCTGTGGATGAACCACAGGCCACCAAGTGTAGGAACTAGGCGTGGTCCGAGGATCAGACCCACGCAGATAGGTGACCCCCTGGCGCTGGATAGGAGCAAACTCTGCCTCAAACTACTCCACCTCGAGGGCAACCTGGTACGCGGCTTCAAACGTGGTCTCGTTGTGGTGAAAAAGCTCATACTGAAGGTGCGGTTGCAGACCACGCCGAAAGCGATAAACATGCATGGAGCTTTCCTCTGTGACGCCACATCGTAGAAAATACTCATCGAATTCGATGATGTACTCGGAGACAGACCAATCTCCTTGGGAGAGACTCTGTCATTTGTCTATGAGACGCTGGAGGTAAGTGGCAGGAAGGTACTTTTGCCAGAGTTTGACCCTCATCTCACCCCATGTCTCAACCTGAGGCTCCTGACACTGAAAGAGCAAGCTCTCCACATTCTTCCAATAATTCTGTGCTTGCCCGAATAGCTTCATCTTAGCGAACTTGACTCTCCGGTGGTCCGTCATCTCAAACCACTCGAAGTACCGGTCCATTCCGACCTCCCAATCTAGATAGACCATCGGGTCCAGAGACCCGTCAAAAGTAGGAGGGTCTACGCGAACGGTCCTGAGAATCCGCTCGTCCTCATCATCCCTTTGTGGTCGGTGACCACGTCGGTGTCGGCCATTACCCACATAATCATTATCAGACTCGTAATCCTCAAAATCGAGGGCATGTGATCATCGTTCCTCAGCCCTAGGCGGGGCGGGCTGGGCAGCAGGCGCCTGAGGGTCCTGAACAGCTCCGGGAAGCTCCCGGCGGGGGACTCCCTCCACACTCTCTAACCTTCCAACTAGACCTTGGACAGATCAGTCAAAAACCTCAGCACGGTCCTCCATGACCTTGAGTCGGCCCTCCAAACAATCGGTATGCTCCCTAAGAGTCTAATCGGACCTATCCATGCGCTCCATGAGTAGAGCCATCATGTCCTCTAGAGATCGGTCTCCCTGGGTGGCACCTCGGGGTTCACCCATTGTGTCAGGGCGATGGTACTGGGTACCTCTACGAGTGGGCATGGAAGGGGACCTAAAGGGAGCTAAGGGGTGACTCACTACGACCTATCTGGGTGGACCAAAGCAAAATGAAGGATGACCTAGACTCCAATATCCGGTACACGACGGAGGTATGATCCGAAGATCGAACTCACCCAAGTGTGCAACCTTCCCAATAGGCAAAACCTATCGTTCCGGGAACACCTTTTAATATACCGGGAATAGGAGTGGAATGCGACACTACCCTACACTCAAACCACGCTCTGATACCAATTTGATGCGGGACAACATGAGACTCGACACAAACTCGTTGTGAACCTGGGACTCTAGGGGACGACGCCACCAAAAAGATGGCGCGACCAGTGACGATACAAACAACACGGCACCTAATGGGTCCCAGAGGAGGCAAACATGCCCCCAATAAGAAGTGCTAGCTCACGTTCGTCCCAAGCAAGGGAAACGTGTCGCTCTTGTAGATCTCTAATTTAGAATAATCCACTTAAGAAAAATATCAAAGAAAAGACATGCAATAATCATCAATATGGAGGAAAATATATGCACGAGGTGCACAAGGGGAGTGTGTGTGATCGCCAGAGACACGAGGGTCTCAAGTGGAAAAACGATAAGGGAAAGGATCGCAAAACCTCAAAAATTGCAGTTGATTGTAGGTGCTCCTTTCTCTTCCAATCGGCCGGCCGATGAAGAGAGTTCTTTAATTATTACCCTTACAAAAAGAGACACAAAAACCACAAACGAATTGAATTAGAACATGGTGTGTAGCATCAAATTCTTATATAGAAAGATGAGCATGAAAAGATGTGCAAGACACACCTTGTGGGTGTTGGCCCTTAAACCCCTATGCAAAAGGGTGGGAGATATATGATGCATGCAAATAAATAAAAAATAAGGGAAGTGTGCAAGAGTTGCACTATAGGGAGATCTCAATGTGATTGAGAGAAAAGATCAATAAAACAATGATGCATGCATGATTTATGAACTATGAAAATAAAAGATAAAGGGGAGATAAGATAAAAATCTTGTTTGTGGCCCCTTTGGCTTGATGCTCGATGGGGAGAAACTTCAAAAGAGATGAAGATGTCAATGTGAGAAGCCTCCTTAGCCAATGCCACCTTCGGTTCCTGTAAAAAAAAAAAAAAGAAACAAACAGAAGAAGAGGGAACAGAAGAAGAAGGGAAACAGAAGAATAAGAAGAATAAGACAGAAGAAGAAAGAAGAAGGAGAATAAAAGAAGACAGAAGAACAGACGAAGAAGAAGACAGAAGAAGAAAGAAGAAGAACAGAGAAAAGGAGAAAAGGGGATCGAACAGAAAGGAATCCGAAACGGGAGGGTCCGAAGAAGGGGCGTCCAACCTAACAACAGAGCCAATGGCTCTATTAAATAGGTTGAGGAAGAGATAAACATGGGTAAGAGTTCCAAGAGGGAAATGATAAGAATGGGCAAGAGCCCAAACCAAGCAGGTATCTAACGAAGCAAGGACTCTCTGGGGAAAGGGCTGTGAAGACAGAAGATAAAACACGCCTTTGGTCAGGGCGTCAATTCAAGAATTGACGACCTACCATAGGGCGTTAATTCAAAACACGACCTGGCCAAGGGCGTCAACTCCCAGATCAATTTTAGAAATAAACATTTCTTTTATTTGGAAATTCTAAAACACGCCTCCAGGAGAGGCGTCAATTGAAACACGCCCCAAAGAAGGGCGTTAATTAACATTTTTCAAACATTTATTCTTTTTCAAAAATTAGATAATGCCAGGAATTGACGCCCTTTCCAAAGGTCGTCACTTCTTTAAAAGGCGCCCTAGGTCCGGTCGTGAATCAAAACGCGCCCTGGATCAAGGCGTGAATTCATAAAATCATAAAAATGGAGATAAATGCCCAGAAAATGGGAAAAAAGGAAAAATAGGGGAAATTAGGGGAAAATTCATGAAAAGTGGGAAAAAAACACTCAAATAATGCTGATTTGAGGGTCAAATGGGGCATTGCAGAGCGATATGAAATATACTCAAAATAATATCAATTTTGGCGTGTCTACAGCTGCCCCGCCTTGGCGTCTGCTTTGCAGGGGAGCGTAGCAAACTGAAAAGTAGATGTCAAGGTGTGATGAGACACGCAATCAACATCACTTGATAAGAAATGAAATCAAAAGCTCGAGATGAAGCAAATCTCGGGAAATCCAACGAAATCAATAATGTTTGGATAAAAGGGGAGATGTGCACGCGGTGCACGAAGGAGATAAAATAAGATGATCAACTTCCAGCGCGGTGGAAGTACCCCAGGTCACAAACCTGTAGATTTCACCATTGGAGAGCGGTTACCAGCCAATGTGGACGTGCTGCAGCCAAGGTGGATCAAAGGGAAATGATTAAAATAAGATGATAAAAATCCAAACAAGGAGCTCTCGAGAAAAGACCCAAAACAGCGATAAAACGAACTGAGGATCCAATTCGACAATAAAAATCTCATATCGAGAAAGATTAAGATCAATTCAACTCTCAACATCAGCTTATCAGAATGATTTTCCAACAATTGTTTCAAATTCCTACATGAATGCATGCTGGGTTTAAAAGGAAAAATTAAATCAAATGAAAATATAAGATAATCAAGGATAATATTACTAAGCTGCCAAGACTGGGTCAAGAAACCGATTTCACGAGCTGATACTAAGCCGAAGCCCGTTTATCCACGCACCAACTCATAAAAAGGAACCATCGTCCCCAGTCTCGGACGGCTCAACGGCCTATCCGTATGACTAAGATGCCTCTGGAATCGTCATCATTTTTGATGAAGGGGAACTCAAATTCCAGATTTATCAAAGCCACAAAGTCCTTGATATAATCTAGTAGCATATGTAACATATAGTAAAATGCATACAGGGAGATGGTGATATCAATAAGCATGGGAACTGAGAAATGAGCTGCAAGTACCGTGGGACTTTGAGTGATGATGCCCTGTCGGCGGGACCAAGAGCCTCTTCCTGCGCTCAAAAATTCATTAGCCAAGATATAACAAGCAATGAATAAGGCATTTAATCATAGCATGCATAGCATGAATCAAAGCAACCAATCATAGCATATATCATGAACAGCATAAGTCAAATCATGGCATAGCAAAGCATCATTATTTGTTGTTTGTCATGAGGATGACAATCTGGCTAATCTAGTTTTGGAGTTAAATAATCAGGATCTGATAATGCCCATCGGCGGAGTAATCAGATGAAACGAGCAGGAGTTGATTGAAAGATTTGGAGATGAATAATCATGAGATATGATAATCAGAATGATATAGGGAGATGATGCCCCTGGGTGGCATGTTATGAGAATATTGGGAGAATCAATAGATTGATAGCAATAAGTAGAGAGAGGACACATCCCGTGCTTTTGGTCTCTGCAAAGCTGTTCCTGCAAAACACCGTCAGAAAATACAATGCAAATTTTTAGATTTTGAAAATATGCAAATTTTTTATGAGTTTTAGAATATGCAAATTTTTATTTGTTTTGAAAATATTTGAATTTTTATGGAGATTTTTGGAAAATATTTTGAATTTTTGTTGGGATTTTGATCGGGAAATATTCAATTTTTTTTGGATTTTGGCTTAGACATTGTTAATGCAGCATCAAAGGGTTATTTTGAACCACTGGCTAGGGGTCCTTGTTCCTTCCCCTTTTGCTAAAAACTGCCCAAAGCTGGGCGTGCATTGAAGGGTGGCGCCCTATAACCGACTGCCCTTGATCAACGGTACCCCTACCAAGGCCATACCCGAGAAATGTTCGATCTTGGAGGGAGAAGAGAAGAATAATTGGAGATAAGCTTTGTGCAGGATGGGAGATATCGGGACTTGAATTCCTTCCAAGGTGTTCCCTTCGAAGAGGTAGTCTATTGTGCCGGGGTTTTATGCCTTTGATTTTTAGACCCTTGACATGCATACGACCAGGATTTTCCCTGCGGGGACTTTGCCACTCTTGTCATGCCATAATTCACAATCTTACTTTTATCGAAATTCTGACTTGATTTTCATAATAGCCCTTTTGGCGAGATGTATATCATGAAATTCATATTTAGTTTGGGTCAAGACTGCCCCTATTTGAGACTCCTCTCGTATTGGGGATTACCAAGGTTGGTCATCTCATCCGTCAACCTCTTGCCCCTGCACGTGGCCGAGTAAAGAAGAGAAAAGACTTTCAGATATACTCATGGCATGGCCAAAGTAGCAACGGTGTTTAACCAAAGGAGACAGCTAAGGACGCCGTGAAGTGTGTGCGGTGCCCAGCTAACAAGCAGGGAGAGAATGTTGAATTCCCAGCGCGGGGTTCTTATTAACCAAGGTGCTGCATAAGCAAGCCTAAAGACTCTTTTGAGAATGATTTCAATTAAACAAAAGCTTAAGATAAAGGTTTAAAACACCACTCTTAATCTCGTTAAGAAGCACTTGATTTTGAAAATCATGCGTGAAGTAATGAGAAAATGATATCATATAAATGCATACTTACGTCCATATATTACCTTACAACCTTTGTTAAAGCAACTGCCGCGAGAGGTTGATCATCGTGGGATAGTCCTCTTAGGCAGATAAAGGATTGGAAGCAAAGGATTGAAAGTGGCTTAACAAGAAGGAGTGGTGCCAAGACCAGACTCAGACGAATAAGGAAAAAAAGGAAAAGAGGCGAGGGCTAGAACTCCCTCACTACAGAAGAAGCGGAAAATCGAGAAGAGGGGTGAGGACTAAAGCCTCGGAAGCAATGGGAGAAAGGGCAGATGCCCAAGGCAGTGGATGTGGAAGAAGTTGGGTCAGACCCAGAATTAGGAGGAATCAGAAGAAGAAATTGGTAGATGGAAAGAGGTGGATCCGGAGGGTCCGGAGGCGGAGGAGAATCATGAGAGGAAAAATCCGAAGGCTCCGGAGGGATGACAAAAGAAGGGACGCGATGCCCTGAGACGAAATAGGGAAAAAGATGATGGAAAAGGAAGAAAAAAAATGAAGGATGTGATGTTCAGGAAGATTAGAAAGATGAATCGGAAGAAAGATGGAGAGTCCGGAGGTTCCGGAGGAAGCAAATGCCGAGGGACGCGATGCCCAGGGAGGAGAGAAAAATCCGGAGGTTCCGGAGGTTCCGGAGGAATGAAATCAGGAAGGAGAAGATGGAAAGGGGCGTCGTACCCGAGGGAAAAGTCCGGAGGTTCCGGAGGAAGCAAATCAGAAAGGAGAAGATGGAAAGGGGTGTCGTGCCCGAGGGGAAAGTCCGGAGGTTCCGGAGGAAGCAAATCAGGAAGGAGAAGATGGAAAGGGGCATCGTGCCCGAGGGGAAAATTCGGAGGTTCCGGAGGAAGAATATAGAAAGGGGCGCGATACCCAAGAGAGAGGAATGAAGGAGGATCAGAAGGAAAATCCGGAGGCTCCGGAGGTAGCAAATGAGAAGGGGCGCGATGCCCAAGGGGAAAATCTGGAGGTTCCGGAGGAGGAAGGTGGAAAGGGGCGCGATGCCCGAAAGAAAGGTCCGGAGGTTCCGGAGGAAGAAGATGAAAAGGGGCGCGATGCCCGAGGGAAAAGTCCGGAGGTTCCGGAGGAGGAAAGTGGAAAGGGGCGCGATGCCCGAGAGAAAGGTCCGGAGGTTCCAGAGGAGGAGAATGGAAAGGGGCGCGATGCCCGAGAGAAAGGTCCGGAGGTTCCGGAGGAGGAGAATGGAAAGGGGCGCGATGCCCGAGAGAAAGGTCCGGAGGTTCCGGAGGAATGAAATCAAGCAGGAGAAGGTGGAAAGGGGCGTCGTGCCCGAGGGGAAAGTCCGGAGATTCCGGAGGAAGTATAAAAAAGGTGGAGAGGGGTGTCGTGCCCAAAGGGAAAGTCCGGAGGTTCCGGAGGAAGAAAATGCCGAGGGACGCGATGCCCTGGGAAGAAGGGAGAGAAATCTGGGAGATGAAAAGGTTGGAAAAGGGCGCGATGCCCGAGTAATGAAGATGAATATGAATAAGATGGGAAATGCGGAGGATCCGGTGGTGCCGGAAGGCGGGGAAGATACGGGTTTGGAGACCCGGGAAGCAGGAGGTGCAAATGCATATGAATGCAATAGAATGGACGTGATGAATGCAGCGAATGCAGTGAATAGAATGAATGCATGAAGGAAGATGAAGAATGTGAAGGGTGAGAGGGTGAGATCCTCCTCTTTCCCCTGGAAGTGGCCCATGAAGAAAACGCGATCGACAAGAATATGGATGGGGTGGATAAAGGAGTGGAAGGCCCCTTAGTGCCAAAATAACTGCCCCTCCACGGCAGTGAGAGAGTATAGCCAACTGGCTTAATGGACAAAGCATAAGCCCATGATGAAGCTTCAATGGTAAATAACAACTCCCTTGGAAGGTGAAAAGTAATAGCGGGAGGGAGTTGGAAAGTTAGGCTTGGAAGCATCATGTTGCCGAGGAGTTCAAGATTTGGAAATTGGAACAAAGGGTGCCCTGCCCGGCCCTTACGCAGCATCAATGCTTGGCGTGGTGGCGACTTGGCCTCTTCAATCATGCTTGGCACAATGATCCGGATTGGCATCCGGCAAATAAATTCTTGGGTCTTGAACATCACGGCCATGGCCAAATCTGTCTTGCCCGGCTCTTGATCATCTTCGGCACATATACTTGCAGAAGCACCCACATTCCGAGTAGTAGAAGGAGGTTCAAAAACATCGAGTTTCTCCCTTTGCTTGCAAGCGGTCGGGGTTAGCTCGAGTGCAAAAAGTGGTGGATCCTGCTCAGGATTAACCATAGGTAAGGGTGAAGGGTTAAATGGTGGGGTAGGTAAAGTGGGTTTTAGGGATGGTGGTAATGGGATAACGGGAGGTTGAATTGGGGACAGTTCAATGGTAGGCTCGGTGAAGGCTAAAGGCTCAATATGTAGAGGTTTTATAGTGGAAGACTCGGGGGAGGCTGGTGTTGTGAAGGTTGATGGCATAGTGGATGGAGGTGTAATTAGTGGAGGTTTAATGGGCGATGGTTTAATTGGGGGAGGTTTGGTGCGGAGAAAACGCCGAACAGGGCGAGCGGTGTTAGGAGTGGGAGTAGACTCAAAATGCGCCGGCGTGGGTGATTGGAGTATCGACCCATCGTCGTAACACCAAGAGGTTTCGGAAATAGGGGTTGAATTAGGAGTGATTTCCTCCTGAGCAGGGGGTTCATCGAATGAAAATGGGGAAAGCGGAAAGTTAAGGAAACTCGGAAGGGGTGCCTGCGGAGCTTCATCATCATCGTATACTGCCTCGGATTCTTCAAATGCCGGCTCTTGCTCACTTGAACCGCCGACGCCGTAATCATCCCTCCTGTCTTTCCATTCTCTCTCCATCTTTGTAATCTCGTCCAAAGCGGCATGGAGAGGATTGACTGGAGTAGGAGGAGCCGTGACCCTCTTTATTTGTTCCTCCATCAAAGTAATCTTATCAAGCAGAGATTGTTGGAGGGGTGTGACTTGAACAACCGAGGGCTGGCAGGGCCTTGAAGGAGGAGGGGTAGCATAAAAGTGCCGTGGAGGGGAGTTAATGGGCCGACCCATAGAAGAACCCGGATGGGCCGGATTGCAATGAATAAATGGGCCTTGGGGCCGTGATCGAGAGGGAATAGAAGGAGGCGGGTGATGGGCCACCCGAGTAGAATGAACAGGAGGAGATGGGTAATGGGCTACCCGATCAGGATTGGAAGGATGAGGTGGATGATGGGCCACCCGTGTAGAATTGGAGGGAGATGCATGAGATGTACCCTCAACGGCGGCCTTAAGGGCTTGGATCTGTTGAGGGGTAAGATGATCTAATGCATGCAAAATCTGGGAGACCTTCTCATCATTGGGACGAGAGGGCTTAATGGGAAGAGTGGCTCGAAATTGAGTTGAAGGACCATTGGATTGGACATTGCCCAAGGGTCGGGCAACACCATAAGAGTGAGGACGTGGTCCTTTGAAAGTATGGTGAGAATTTTGAACATATTGAAAGTGAGGATTATAAGAAGTGCTAGGTTGTGCATCCTCATGAATTGAATTAGACATGTTATCTTGTTTATAGTAAGCCATCATGCAATCAAAGTTCAAAATAATATGTAAAGAAGCACACAAAAGAGATGGTTACCTTGATTTGATTTGTTTGAACCTTGGTGAATTAAGGATTTTATGCAAATTGATATGATTCACACAAAGGGAGGAATCTAGTTACAATATGGTTTGAACTCTAATGCCAACTAGGAACCCTCTCTCACCACGTATAGGCCAACTAACTCGGGACTTCAAAAGGGTACAACCCGCCCGGCGTCCATGAGGGAATCCACGGGTGCGGGGACTTACGGAGGCTTGGAAAAGGGATTTCCAGTCCAAAGAGACGGAATGCTCAATGGAGGGTCGTCCCGATTCCAAGAGGGTGTGTGGATCCTAATGAAGAGGAGGGGGCTCCCAAACCAATGCAAAGAATGAATGCAACAGGGGAAATCAGGCCAACCACACAATATGATCAATCAATATGAAATATCATGAAAACTCACCCACGGGAAGGGTTCTGGAAACCCACAGTAAAAAAACGCCCTAGCAGGGGGCGCTACTAACAAAAGACACGACAGTGTGACTGTCGTGACTCAAAGCGAGGTGCCAGGGGCAGTAAAAACACGCCTTAGGGTGAGGCGCTATAAGGGGAAAGGACGCCCTTGACCGAGGGCGTCACATCAAAAGAAACGCCTTACTCAGGGGCGCTAATCAACAAAGAAACGCCCTGGCGCAGGGCGTGAATTCTCAGGCAGCGTAATAAAACCAGAAATATCAGGAAATATGCTGGAAGGCGCCCTGTCAGTGGGCGTAAAATACGAATAAGACGCCCTGAGTTAGGGCGTGAAATCGAAAAAGCGCCTCTGACAGAGGCGTTAATTCCTCAGGAAAGCACGGCCAGAAATATTAAACAGGCACACTCACAACCACATAAATAAGGCAATCAACAGGATAAGCATGCTCATCAAGAATTTTAAATAAGTGGAGATTCTAAGGAAAAGACAACAAAATGGCAAATCACTTTAGGGAAGAAAGCAAAGCCAATGGAGGGTGCCCGAGGGGCACAAAAGGAGACGCACCGAGGGTGCAATAGGGGAGACGGCACACGCGGGTGCCTAAGGGGAAAAGGGGTAATAAAGAGAACGCAAAGCGTCCCACCGTGATCGCCAATTTGTAGATCTCTAATTTAGAATAATCCACTTAAGAAAAATATCAAAGAAAAGACATGCAATAATCATCAATATGGAGGAAAATATATGCACGAGGTGCACAAGGGGAGTGTGTGTGATCGTCAGAGACACGAGGGTCTCAAGTGGAAAAATGATAAGGGAAAGGATTGCAAAACCTCAAAAATTGCGGTTGATTGTAGGTACTCCTTTCTCTTCCAATCGGCCGGCCGATGAAGAGAGTTCTTTAATTATTACCCTTGCAAAAAGAGACACAAACACCACAAAAGAATTGAATTAGAACATGGTGTGTAGCATCAAATTCTTATATAGAAAGATGAGCATGAAAAGATGTGCAAGACACACCTTGTGGGTGTTGGCCCTTAAACCCCTATGCAAAAGGGTGGGAGATATATGATGCATGCAAATAAATAAAAAATAAGGGAAGTGTGCAAGAGTTGCACTATAGGGAGATCTCAATGTGATTGAGAGAAAAGATCAATAAAACAATGATGCATGCATGATTTATGAACTATGAAAATAAAAGATAAAGGGGAGATAAGATAAAAATCTTGTTTGTGGCCCCTTTGGCTTGATGCTCGATGGGGGAAAACTTCAAAAGAGATGAAGATGTCAACGTGAGAAGCCTCCTTAGCCAATGCCACCTTCGGTTCCTGTAAAAAAAAAAAAGAAACAAACAGAAGAAGAGGGAACAGAAGAAGAAGGGAAACAGAAGAATAAGAAGAAGAAGACAGAAGAAGAAAGAAGAAGGAGAATAAAAGAAGACAGAAGAATAGACGAAGAAGGAGACAGAAGAAGAAAGAAGAAGAACAGAGAAAAGGAGAAAAGGGGATCGAACAGAAAGGAATCCGAAAGGGGAGGGTCCGAAGAAGGGGCGTCCAACCTAACAACAGAGCCAATGGCTCTATTAAATAGGTTGAGGAAGAGATAAACATGGGTAAGAGTTCCAAGAGGGAAATGATAAGAATGGGCAAGAGCCCAAACCAAGCAGGTATCTAACGAAGCAAGGACTCTCTGGGGAAAGGGCTGCGAAGACAGAAGATAAAACACGCCTTTGGTCAGGGCGTCAATTCAAGAATTGACGACCTACCATAGGGCGTTAATTCAAAACACGACATGGCCAAGGGTGTCAACTCCCAGATCAATTTTAGAAATAAATATTTCTTTTATTTGGAAATTCTAAAACACGCCTCTAGGAGAGGCGTCAATTGAAACACGCCCCAAAGAAGGGCGTTAATTAACATTTTTCAAACATTTATTCTTTTTCGAAAATTGGATAATGCCAGGAATTGACGCCCTTTCCAAAGGTCGTCACTTCTTTAAAAGGCGCCCTAGGTCCGGTCGTGAATCAAAACGCGCCCTGGATCAAGGCGTGAATTCATAAAATCATAAAAATGGAGATAAATGCCCAGAAAATGGGAAAAAAGGAAAAATAGGGGAAATTAGGGGAAAATTCATGAAAAGTGGGAAAAAAACACTCAAATAATGTTGATTTGAGGGTCAAATGGGGCATCGCAGAGCGATATGAAATATACTCAAAATAATGTCAATTTTGGCGTGTCTACAGCTCTGTGCTGTTGAGAAACCGGCACTGTGTCTCGGGTGGTCAGCTCACTCTCGTGCTCAGATCGAGTCACGGGACGGGTCACGCTTTCTTTCTCAAAGCGGTGATTAAATTTGAACTATCTAGGAATTAAAATAACTCACATGCAGCGGCTTAAGAACCTATACGGAACAAGCAAGTAAGACAAATAGGGAGGCGAGTGTACCTCCACGCTCGGGGCGTGGGGAAAACGTCCCGGCCAAGATCCGTAACTCCCGGTAAAGTGGTAAAATTTAATTACAGCAATGATTTCACGGCCCACTCCACGCAGGGAGGTAACAGGATACACAACGACGTCGGAAGCACCAATCTAGGGTTGACAGGCAGGAAGGTGGCAGGGTTCCGCGGTGGTTGCGGGCTGCGGCTCTGGATCTGAAATTTGCTAGCCGGCAGGACAGTGAACAAAGGTGTCCAAAGGGACGTCGACCTCCGGGGACCTTTTGAAGTCGGCGGCTCACCGGGACGATGGCGGAGGGTCCCTAATCGATCCCCGGGAGTGGGGGTCGCTGGACCTACACCGGCTTATTTTCCAGTGGATTTATACAGTACCCTCCTTTGCAGGCCTGTCTCGGGACAAAACTGCGTGCTTTGGCAAGAACGTCCACCGTACCCAGATCCGGTGTCGG
Organism: Amorphophallus konjac; assembly: GCA_022559845.1. NCBI lineage: Eukaryota > Viridiplantae > Streptophyta > Magnoliopsida > Alismatales > Araceae > Amorphophallus > Amorphophallus konjac. Next base: position 162,178,400 of record CM040121.1, read on the forward strand.
ATTGGGATGAAACTAGCGCCGTTGCGAAGGGCACTCAGAGAGCTTCGACATATGTGAGTTTCAGATCCATCCAACGGTCTAGATTGAAATGAGGAGCTATGCAACTGTGTAGTTATTTCTGGCTCGGGTTACCGAACAGGCTGGACAGAGTGAGATCTTCCTGAGAATGAATTTTGACCGAAGGTAAGTTGGCAAATTTAGACTTTCGGAATTTTATGGGTGAGAGGGGGAGAAGTGAGGGTCACGGAAAAATAGTTTTGTAATTTTCTGATGTGATTTTGGGGGTGAGAAAAATAGATCTATAGACTATTATCTCGTAGATCTGCACACAGGCAGACTGCAAGGGGTGGAAAGAAGTGACTGGGAGGAGGGGCAAATGGGATCTAATTGAAGTAAAAATTGAACTGGGGATTGGGGAAGATGGGATGAACCAACCCAAAAAAAACCAACTCGATCCAACAGCTGGATCTGGAGTGATAGATCCATCTTCAACCTTCTGTCCAGTAACTCGGAATTCTGGACAGCATGCCGGAAAATTGACCATGGCGGTTTGATGGCGACACGAACGGAGGCGGCGCCGGCGGCGGTGGCTGGAAGTTGCATCCAGCAGAGGGGATAGGGGTGGGAATCACTCCCAAGAAAGGGCTTCACACCCTAGATCAAGGAGGAAGAAGATGAAGAACTAGAGAGGGAGAGAGGGGGCGCCTATGGCAGCTCTTGAAGCTTTCACAAAATTTTCTTTCATTTTATCTCCAAAAATATTACAAGAGAGATTTTATACAAAACCCTAGACCTAAGAAAAAAGACATCAAATACCCTTGGTCAAAGGGACATAATGGAGAAATGGATAAAAATGAGAATAAAAAAAACCCCATAAGAGACAAAGAAGGGGGTGCCCCCCTCCTTTTGGTCCAACTTTGCAACTTGGTCCAAGTCTACCTTAGACCATCTCCCTTGGACCAAAATTAAATACTTAAATTAAATCTCTTGGACTTAAATTAAATCAAAAAATATAAATACACACCAAATACACTCCCAAAATATAAATACACTCCAAATACACTAATACAAATACACACCCAATACACTCCAAATAAATACTAATATCAAAACTCAGGTGGAGGCTCCAGACTGTCCCCAGCCACAAGGATGTCGGGGTCACCCGAGTCATGCTGCATGTCCGGTACCGGCCGCTGGCTGAGTCGAGCCGATCTCTAGCTCTGGTGTGTCCGCATCACATCCGAGTTCGATTCTGAGGATGACTCCTTGGAGTACTCAGTGAGGAAGTGGGTGTACAAGAAAGAGGAATATAATTCGCCATGGTCTAAGAAATAAATAAACAATAACAACATAGAAAGTATACGAAATATGGCAACTTGACTCTGATACTAATGTTGATAAAACTTGAGTAATTTGCATATTCAATATGGGATGAGTCCGGGACGTACTTGTGCACAACAGAAATGGTAAGCCCATGTAGGGTCGTGAAGGCAAAGAGTAGGCTACTAGGGTTTACCTTTTAGAATTCACACTCCAAACCCCAAGAGCGAGCACTACAAGAAATTTGATTAATAACAACAAAAACATTTACAAGGTAAAAAAAAGTTGTAATAAATGAGATATAAAAACGAAGTCTAAATATTGTTGTTAATAAATAAAAGATGTTATTATTAATAACAAAAGTAAAAAATTTGTTGATATTTCCTCATAAATAATAACAAAAAAATTGTTGTAAATAAAAAATTATTTTATAACAAAATATTACATTTTGTTGTAATAAACTATTTATTTATTTTAAATCACAACAAAATTCGTTGTTAAACATCCTCAACTACTTCGTGGGCCTCACACACGATCTCTCCCACATTCCTGCTTTTCTCTCCCTCTGATTCCCTCCTCTCTTCCACATCCTCATCCCTCAGCACTGCGCGCATCCTCACCTGAGAAAAGCCAACCGCGTCCACCACCTAGCTCGCGCTGTCAGGGATCTCCATCCAACATTGCTCCAGTGACTCCCGGCTGGGATCACCCTACCCTCTGGCCGCCCAAGATCGCCCTGCTCTCTGGCATCCCTAGATCGCCGTCGTGTGCCCTCCACCAGTGAGATGCCAAAACCCCCCCGAACCCCCTCTCTTATCTTCTCTTCTGCTTCTTCCATTGTGCGTTCTACTTCCACCGCGTTGGCATCTCTCTGACCGCCGTCCCCTGCATCCCCTGTCTCCCCTAACCTTTACCCGCCGCAGACCCTAGACCCTCCACAGCTGTTTCCCACGGCCATCGCTGGATGTGGCGGACAAAGAACCGGCCTCCCCATTGCAGCCACAGAGTCACCTCTGGAGGCATGGTGCCTGCTCGCCACAACAACGCTCCACTATAGCCGCTGGGTCGTGTCGCAGGGCTTTGCCTTGCTCGCCGTCACAACTAGCCGCCCCTCCTCTGTTCCTCTTCAACCACCAGCCACCGCAGCAGCAACGGCTTGAGCATCACCGTCGGCTCCCCCCGCCTATCTATAGGACTGCTACCGCCTCTCTGTCGGTATGCCACCTGCCAGCAACCCCACTGGGCCCTTCCAGCATTAAATCTATTGACACTGAAGTCACAGATGAAGGTGAAGTGAGATCATCTGGCCTGCCTAGAAGTGAAATTTTGGGCATTCTGTGTGAAATTTTGGGCATTCTCTACCAGTGCAAGGGTATGGGATAGAGCAGTGAGGTGTTGAATTTTGGGCATTATGTGAAGAAATTTTATTGATTTATTTTTTCCTATGAATTTTGGGCATTCTGTGAAGGACATGGATGGGTCACTCATGAGGCACAGAAAGCATATGTGAGTATTTTTTTAGATAAGGTGCTAGAAGGTAAGTTAATTAATGTTGTGACATTTCTTTGAATTCGCTGAGATTTGTTGATTGATCTGTTTATCTTTTGTTTGTGATATTATTTGTTGTCACGTAATTTTACATCTCTACCATTATATTTGTATCTGTCCTGAGTGATAATGATCTCTTGATTGTGAATGCCCTAGTGTGAAGAACATATGCTTATCTAGGCGTTCTCTTTCTTTACTAAACTAGTTATAGAGATCATTACATGTGTTTTTGCAATCTGCATCTTGTAAGGTCTTGTTAATGATCATTATGAAAGATGGAAATTAATAGCAATCAAACCCGAATCACTAGCTGCATATAAGAATATATATGAAACGATCACAAGCTGGATTTGTTTAGTTTTCCCACCTCCCTCCCTGAAGCAGATGTTTGAGATTTTGACAATGATCACTAGTAGGAGAACTCATTAAACCACAAAAATTACCTCACCTCCAAAATTATTTAATCACTAGCAGGAGAACTCATTAAACCAAAAAAGTTAAATTAAGCAGTGGGGATCAAACGTCTATGTTTTGATTAAAGATGAAAAATTCAATCTCATTCCTTTTGTATCCATTAACCACTTCCACCATGGAGCTCTTGAGGATCATGTGAGAAGCAAGCTTCCAAAGATAAAACATTAACCGAAGTAAAAGACAGCAAACTCATTTTTTTCAGCAAGGCATAGCTCGGTGGCTAATTCATAACAATAGCGTGATTCACGAATGTCCATGCACCTTTTGACTATTATTCTTAGATTTGTGTGAGGAACAAAATTAAGGTATGTGAAGGGTTATAGGGAATAGAAAACACATGTTCCTGGTAATAGCTGCTCGGAAAGAAAGAAGATATCAGGTTACAAGTTACATTCCCCTTCATAACCAGACCAGGGATGCTTTCCTGTAAACATTTCTATAATTGTACAGCCCAAACTCCATTTGACGACAGCAAAATCATATCCTACACCCTTTTTCATCACAGCCTGGACTACCTGCATGCAACAAGAAAATGATTAAACATATAAAAATATATCGCGAGGGCCACAAAAGAAACAAAATACCTCAGGAGCCATCCAATATGGTGTTCCCTTCAGTGAAAAGTACAGCTGTGGTGTCACTCATCTGCCCAAAAGAACAAATAAAACTGATAAAAAGGTGGTGAAATGCCAACTTCATACAAAAGCTAGAAGATAATAAATTCTCCTTGCATAGCCATCAATAAACCTGTAGTACACCAGTACGGCCTGCAACTTTCTTATGAAAAACGAAATAATGCAATACATATTCTTTCAGAACAAACCCTTCTAGGTTTCAAGACACCATAGAAACCAGAAGGGGCCAATGACTCGTCAATGCAGAATAAACTGGTTAAATGATAAAAAAACAAGAACGCACATGTTTTGCCATTCCAAAATCTCCAAGCTTTACAACACCAAATGCATCAACAAGTAAATTGGCTCCTTTAATATCCCTGTTAAAAAACAAGACTTGTGACCTTAGATAACCTTAAGACAGAACAGGAAAGCACCGAACCCGGATAAGGAGGGAGGCACCCACTTATCCGACGTGGGACTAAACCTTAACCACCCCCCCCCCTCAATTCCAAACCCGGATGGTTACTGTATAAGTGGCGCGCACTGCAGATAGTTATGGTACAAGTGGTGCAATTGAATGGATGACGTGGAGTATAAGAAAGCTCAGCTCTGATATCATGCTAAAGGTCCAAACTCTAACTCAAAACTTAGGCATTGAGATGAGAGAATCCTCAATAGATAAGGAGGGAGGTGCCAAATTATCTAATGTGGGAGTAAATCTCAACAATCATCAAAGCCTTATCCAACTTATTTGGACCTGCCATATAAATACAAGATAACAGATCTCACAGTGGTCATAATCAAACCTCTCTTGGAGCTTTAAGGGGGGGTCTAGCTTGTTGTTCAAGAAGAATTTCTGGCTCAATTCTGAAATATAACCATTTCATCTAAGTCCTATTTTCACATCCTTCTAAATCTCCTGATTCTCTTGTTAATCGGAGACCCTAATATCAAAAGTTACCATTCCTAATAGACTTACACAAGGGCACACCACATAACCGTCATAAGCTATTCTTATTTTGCTAATGTCAACGTTTTCCAGAATTTTGCCGTAGGCAGTGGGGGTTAACTATGATTTTCTCCTCCGTTCCAAGACAACTGCTAGTTTAAAAAGTTCCAGACAATCTACACCCATACGGCACAAAATAGGATTGGATCATATGGTTTGCAAAACTTTATTATTTATGATAATATTTTGGACAACATTGTCAGCACAGAGGAAAACAGAAAGAGAATTATTGCATAACTCGAGAAGATACCTATGCATTGTCTTTTTGCTATGCAAATAGGCTAGTTCTTTAAGAATATGACGAGCTGTAATACCCTAAAATTTTATATATAATATTTTAGAATTTTTTTAGAATATTATTTGATTTTCTTATATTTTTTATAGGAATAAATAGACTATTAAATGAATTTGGGTTAATTAAAATAATATAATAAGACCCAATACTTATTGATTGATCAATAAGTCCAAAATGACCCAAAATCAAGCTCACAAGGTTTGGCCCGCATTCTAGAAACTTAAAATAGGCTATTTAAGAAATTTAGAGGATAAGTACACCAATTATCAGATAAATCAACGGAAATATAACAAAGAGTTTGAATAATTTGAAATTCGGCGATAAAGGATAGAAATGGTCTATCGGGCGATCGCTTAAGGCAATAAATGGTCCCAACTAGACCACTACTTTCTGCAGATTCCGTGAATGGAGGAAGACTTGAAAAGATGGGAACTTTCACATCCTAATCACCCAGGATCGATGCTATCCCTTAGTTAGAAGAGTCTAGAATGCTTGAGGATCGAATTGAAACTCTAATTAGGACTCTAGGTTCGTTCAAATCTCCAAAACCCTAGCTAACCCTATAAATAGACCTTAAGTTTAGCCTGCGCGACCCTTACGTTTGACTCACGTGGAACTAAGGTAAGTAGGACGAATTTGAGATAGATTCTTTAGAATATTTTATTCATAATAGTAAGGTCTAAGTGCCCTCAAAATTTCATCTTAGGAGATCAAGCCGTCAAGGAGAACAAGGCTTCCAAAGACGCTGGTTTGGTACAAGAAACTCAGGAGATTGTGCGACCGGGCCAGATTGATCAAAAAAATAGAAGCCCTAAACGAGGTAATTAGATAGAAGTTCTTTAGAACTATTTGTTCCTTTTAGTACCCTCTTCTTACTCTCAAAGTTTCGTGGTCATAGGTGAAGAGGATCAGAAGTTAGAAGCTCACGAAGTTACTGGTTCGGTTCTGAACGAACAGAAACTAGGGTGAACTTTCAGCCCTAAATTCGACGTTTAGAGCTCTGATTCGAGGTAGGTTATCTCATGAACGGCTTAAACATGATGTTAGGAATAAAAGCCCTCAATTTTCAGTCGATTTCATGCAATGTATGTGGAGTATTTTATGTTTCATTGAGACAGTGCAGTAGGTTCATATTCCATACATGCATCTAGCCCTAATGAAATAATAATAGAAATTTCTTATCTATTTTTCACAACCAATGCATGTTCATGGCCTAAATACCTTCTAGCATACTTTACTACATGTTTTACATCGTTTCCATACATGACATTCCCTAGGTTAGCATTTTATTTCACTATTTTATAGCTTCTGTCTATCAGACAGAAACAGTCCATAGCTTGACCGCCCCATTTAAACAACGGTTTATCGCGAGACCGTTTATAACCTATGCGGCCATATCATGACCGCTATTTGGTTCTGTGAACCTAGTTGAATTTTGCATATTAGAAACCCTATAATTATGTTATTTTTCACTAAAAATTATGTTTATTTTTCTGTTAAATATCATGTTTCAACATCTGCATGATTTTAAACGTTATTTTCGTTATCATGTAATTTCATACTTAAATGTTATAGTTTTGTAATTAAATATTTCCTCTTATGTTTATGAAACATGATTCATGGTGGTATTTAGAACGTTGTTTTGATCACTATTTTCACACAATCCACTCTCATCTCTTGAGTCAATTTCATAAGTACATAGCATATACTCCAGTATGTGACCATTAGTTACACTTTGCACTTATAGACACACTGTCTTGGACTTATGAACCTCTCTGTCGGATATTCCTTCTGTCGGACAAGGGGATTATATTTCAAGGCCTCCGTAAGACTCCGCGAGCCTGGGATTCCCACTAGGGCGCTGAGCTGGTTCTACCATCAAAGCCAATTATCTATAAAGCACTTTACCGGTGTTTTATATGTTCTGGACCTTAGCGGCCCTATGGACAACCGCTATATTCTGTTAGCGGCCATTCACCAGACCGCTAGAAGACATCAAGCGGCCCTGCCACGACCGCAAAGCTCCAGAAGGTTTCACTGCGTCGACACTTCTTTTTCATGCGTCGACTCTATTCATGAAACGGTCTAGACTTTGACTGCTTTCTGCATGGAACGGTCCAGTAAACGACCGCTTTATTCCTGATCCTATCTAACCCGACGTTTGACCTTTGTGTCGGGTTTTTCAAGTTCCTAGCTGGTCTGATGATTACTTGGAACTTAACACTTGTCAATTAAGATATTTATAACTTATGAAAAGAAAAGAATATTCGTTATGCAGCCAATTTTTTTCATATCATAACCTAGTTCTAACTCAAATCTTTAAACTTCTGTATTCTTACTAGAAGCATTCTTACCTTTATATTATATCATGAAACTATCATTGAACTTGTTACATTATTGTCCGTACTTTATTATTATATCTCGTGGAAGTAGCTAGATTTATAACTTGAAGATGTAAGACCGGGCACGGATTGTGTCCAAGGGCTCCATGCTAGTCCCCACGGCCGATGGTCGAAAACGTGCTATAAATCATGGGGTACGATGATACTGGCGTCGCATTCCACTGGGAGTACTTTCTCTTATAAATGAGTGAAATCCGCGAGGCTCTTTTACATACTTTTTAAATGATAAATCTAGTACATAGCCTTTACAAGGTTGTGTAAGTACTTTCTAGTTATATGCTCGTACATTCTTGTTCGTGAATGGCCCACTTACATCTACATGATTGAATCTTACTTGTTCATATACTCGATCATGTCTTGACTCTATTACTTTGGGATTACATTGCTTATTTACCGCATTCTCATTGTTACTCAAATTCTAGAGCTAAAATATTAATCACTTAAATATTATATTCATGTTGATACGAAGATACCTATTGGACAAGTGTGCTTATACCTATTTTCTTATCTTTTCAGGAAATACTAGTGGATCGGATTCGGATTATGCTAGTAGCGGGCCCAAGAGCGATTGATGATCTATTTAAACGAGAGAAGCCATAGTTATCTAGTGTCTAGTTGAGTCAGATTTTAATTTTCTATTTTCTTGAGTCAAAGGATGTAAGGATGTTAAAAGTCATGATCTTATGTACATTTGGATCATTATTATGAATAAAACAGATTTTTGGATTAATTACTTGTGCATTTACTTTTATCTTTTGCGCTCTGATCTTCTTGCTTGCGAGAGGCTTACCATGCCGGCTGTTCACGTTCTCAAAATTCCTTCCACTGTATTAAAAGCTCGGGGCGTGACAGTTAAAGTGGTATCAGAGCCTAGGTCTAAGAAAGTCCTAGGAAAATGACACGTCATAGGCTAAGTCTAAGGTTTAAGGACCCGTACCTATGAACCAGGAAAGAATTCTGAACTCATGTGAGAATTGGGTAGAAACTGGGGTGAGATAGTTATATAGAAATTATCTTAGGGAAAATCTTCTCGATTCTAAGGAAAATAACTAAAGGTTCACTTTTTCAGGTACCTTGAATTCTCAATGGCTCATCGTGTGAACTGGGACGAGATGTAACAAACTGTTGCAGGTCTTACCCAAACCCTATAGACCGTGGCCCAAACTGGTGCAAGGGTTGGCGGGTAGCTTACACAGCAATTTTCGGAGTTTAAATCCTCCACGATTTAATGGATCTTCCAATCCAGATGAAGCAGAGAATTGGATCGACGAGATGAACCGGATATTTGACGTTATGTAATGCACCAGTCAGGAAAAGGTTCGTCTTGCTACATTCCAGCTTAACAAGGACGCCCGTACTTGGTGGAAGTCTGTTCCGACACCGCCTCCGAATGCTCCGCACACTTGGGAGGGATTCCTCACTCTCTTCCGAGCCAAATACTTCTCCGAGCATGTCAAGGAGAGGAAGGCGGCAGAATTTGCATCACTACGTCAAGGCATGATGACGGTAGCCGAATATGAATTATAATTTTCTCATTTAGCACCATATGCTCAACATCTAGTGAGCACTGACCTTCTGAAAGCAAATCGCTTCATGGATGGGTTGCGACCCATCTTTATTCAGCAACTTGGCCCACAAAATATTTGGACCTATGCAGAAATGGTCCAACGAGCACACTTGTGTGAACGAACCTTGGAGAAGGTTGACAAACTTAAAGGCAAAGGAGAGGAGTCGAGCCGAAAGTCTGATTGGCGAGGAAGAAAAGAGGAAAATTTTAGTATCACCTACAACTCTCGGGATAACAAGAAGAGATCATGTAATAGTAATGGGCATGGAAACGACAAGAACAAGAAGGTTAAAGAAGAAGAAAAGGTTCTCACAACTGCTTGCTCTTTTTGTAAAAAATTCGATCATTCAGCCGAGGAATGTTGGAAGCGTCTCGGCGCTTGTTTGCGATGTGGCAGCCGGAGCACCGCATGCCGGATTGCCCCCTTATTAAAGATCAGTCTTCCAGCGGTGGACGTAAGCGATAGGCTCGTCTTAACGCTGTTTTAGATGATGATGAAGCACCAAAGGATGATGGGTTGATGGAAGGTACCATTCAATTTTATTCACATCCCGCATTCGTGTTATTTGATACTGGTGCTTCTCATTCCTTTATATCAACTATTTTTGCAAAGACTTTATCAATTTCATCAGTTCCTTTACCAACAGACCTAGCTATTACCACACCCTTAGGTCTTGGAACTAAACTTACAACTTATTTCCCCGATAGTGAGGTAATTGTAGAAGGTCATAATCTTTCGACAAATCTAGTATGCCTTGATATGGAGGGCTATGATGCTATCCTAGGTGTAGATTGACTTGTAGACCATGACGCCTATATAAATTACCGCAATAGGATAATCTCTTTCCGAAAATCAGGTCTTCCAAGATTTTTCTTCCTTGGTATCAAATATAAGAAACATCCTACCATTATTTCATCCCTTCACGCTTGCAAACTCATTTCGCAAGGATGTAAAGCTTTTCTTGCCTCCGTAGTAGTTACCGAGTCTAAGGAAATTCAGATAGATGAAATCCCCGTAGTGTAAGAATTTCCTAATATTTTTCCTTCCGAGTTGTCTGGTTTACCGCCTGAAAGGGAGGTTAACTTCACCATTGAACTCGTACCCGGAGTAGCACTTGTGTCAATAGCTCCTTACACGATGTCCCCCATAGAGTTGAAGGAATTAAAGAAGCAACTTCAAGAACTACTAGAAAAATGTTTCATTCGACCTAGCACATCCCCTTGGGGTGCGCCAGTCTTATTTGTCAAGAAGAAGGACGGATCCCTCAGGTTATGCATCGACTACCGGCAGTTGAATCAACTTACCATCAAGAACAAATACCCACTGTCGCGTATTGATGAACTATTTGATCAACTTTTTGGCGCAGAGTATTTCTCCAGGATTGACCTCAGATCGGGCTATCATCAACTGAGGATCAAGGAGGAAGATATTCTCAAGACTGCTTTCCGAAGCAGATATGGGCACTATGAACTTGTGGTAATGCCGTTCGGGTTAACAAATGCCCCGGCTGCATTCATGCAATTAATGAACAACGTGTTCTGACCATATCTTGATCAATTCGTGGTCGTGTTTATTGATGATATCCTTATCTATTATAAGACAAAGGAGGAACATGAGGAACATCTAAGGGTTGCTTTGCGAACCTTACAAGAACATCAACTCTATGCTAAGTTGAACAAATGTGAATTTTGGCTTAAAAAGGTTTCTTTTCTTGGACACATTATTTCTAAAGAAGGCATTGCAGTAGATCCTTCTAAAGTTGAAGCGGTTAAGAATTGTAGCCGACCGAACACCGTATCTGAAGTTCGGAGTTTCATTGGCCTAGCAGGATACTATAGGCGATCTATCAAGGATTTCTCTAAAATCGCCGCTCCTTTGGCAAGACTCACTAGAAAGGAAAATCCTTTCGAGTGGACAAAAGAATGTGAATAAAATTTCTTGGCCCTTAAGGAACATCTCACCACGGCACCTGTACTAGCTTTACCTGTTGAAGGTGGTGGATTTGAAATTTATACAGATGCATCCGGTATTAGCCTAGGGTGCGTACTCATGCAAAATGGCAAGGTAATTTGCTACGCTTCAAGACAATTAAAGCGACATGAGGAGAATTACCCTATCCATGATCTGGAGCTGGCTGCAGCCATATTCACCTTAAAAATTTGGCGTCATTATCTTTATGGGGAGAAATTTACTATATATTTAGATCATTAAGAGCCTGAAATATCTCTTTTCTCAAAAGGAGTTGAATATGAGGCAAAGGGGATGGCTAGAGTATCTCAAGGACTTTGATTTTACTATTCAATACCATCCTGGCAAGGCAAATGCTGTTGCTGATGCGCTAAGCAAGAAATCGATGGGAAAGCTATCAAGTTTAAAAGGTATGACAAATCTTATTTCTAAATTTTCTCAGTTGAATGTAGACGTTGATATGAAAAAAGAAGATTGTTTTATAGTCAATATCCGGACACAACCTACATTGATTGAAGATCTAGTAAAGTTACAAGAGAATGACCCTATACTAGTTGAAATTAAGGCTGATATGGAACAACGACCGGATTTCTCTATTGCAAATGACGGGAGGTTATTGTTTCGAGGTCATATTTGTATTTCGGATCATGCTGATACTAAGAAGATGATCTTAGAAGAAGCTCACAAATCTAAGTATACTGTTCATCGTGGTGCTACCAAGATGTATCAAGATCTTAAAAGAAATTATTGGTGGCCCAATATGAAGAGAGAAATAGCAGACTACATATCACGTTGTCTTACTTGTCAACAAATTAAAGCAGAACATCAAAGGCATGCTGAAAAACTACATCCCTTGGAAATCCTGGAATGGAAATGGGAGAGTATAAGAATGGATTTTATCATGTCACTGCCTAAATCAAGAGGTGGACATGATGGAATATGGGTGATCATAGACCGTCTAACAAAATCGACTCATTTTTTACCTATTAAAAGCCGATAGTCTATGGATATCTTGGCTGCTTTATACATAAAGGAGATTGTTAAACTACATGGTGTCAATGTCACCATTATTTCTGATCGAGACCCTCGATTTACTTCACAATTCTGGAAGGGGCTACAATACTCCTTAGGGACCCGATTGAATTTTAGCACTACATTTCATCCACAAACTGATTGACAAATCGAAAGGACCAATCAAGTGGTAGAAGATATGCTGAGGGCATGTGTCATAGATTTCGGTGGAAGTTGGCATGATCATTTACCTTTAGTGAAATTTGCCTACAATAATAGCTATCAAGCTAGCATTCAAATGGCACCGTTTGAGGCATTATATGAAAGAAGTTGCCGAACACCAATATGTTGGGACGAGATCGGTGAAAGATAAATTCTAGGTCCTGATCTTGTTCGAGATACAATTGACAAGGTGAAAGTGATAAGAGAAAGGCTCAAGATAGGCAAAAGTCTTATGCTGATAACCGAAGGTGAGACTTGAAATTTCAGGTGGGAGATCATGTATTTCTTAAGGTTTCCCCTAGTCGTGATATTCGTAGGTTCGGTATTAAAGGCAAGCTTATGCCAAGATTCATTGGCCCTTTTGAAATTCTTGAAAGAGTGGGGGAGGTGGCATATCGTCTAGCATTACCTCCACAGCTAGCAGGAGTTCATGATGTATTCCATGTCTCTATGTTAAAGAAATATGTCTATGATCCATTCAACAATATCTCTTATGATAATTTGGAGATTCAAAAAGATTTGACATACGAAAAAAAGCCATACAAAATTATTGATCGAGAGGTGCGTCAACTTCAAAATAAAACCATTCCCATGGTAAAAATCTAGTGGAATAAAGGATCAAATCAAGACGCAACATGGGAGACAAAAGAAGCCATGCGCAAGGGATTTCCCGAGCTCTTCGACTGTAAGTACACTCTTCACGAAAATCTATATATTGAATTTGGGGACCAAAATCTCTTAAGAAGGGGAGGGTGTAATACCCCAAAATTTTATATATAGTATTTTAAAATTTTTCTAGAATATTATTTGATTTTCTTAGATTTTTCTAGGAATAAATAGACTATTAAATAAATTTGGGTTAATTAAAATAATATAATAAGACCCAATACTTATTGGTTGATCAATAAGTCCAAAATGACCCAAAATCAAGCCCACAAGGTTTTGCCCACATTCTAGAAGCTTAAAATAGGTTATTTACGAAATTTAGAGGATAAGTATATCAATTATCAGATAAATCAACGGATATATAACAAAGAGTTTGAATAATTTCAAATCCTGCACTAAAGGATAGAAACGGTCTATCGGGCGACCGCTTAAGGTAATAAACGGCCCCAACTAGACCGCTACTTTCTGCAGATTCCGTGAATGGAGGAAGGCATGAAAAGATGAGAACTTTGGCATCCTAATCACCCAGGATCGATGCTATCCCTTAGTTAGAAGAGTCTAGAATGCTTGAGGATCGAATTGAAACCCTAATTAAGACTCTAGGTTCGTTCAAATCTCCAAAACCCAAGCTAACCCTATAAATAGACCTTAAGTTTAGCCTGCGCGACCCTTACGTTTGTCTCGCGTGGAATTAAGGTAAGTAGGACAAATTTGCCGTAGGTTCTTTAGAATATTTTTTTCATAATACTAAGGTCTAACTGCACTCAAAATTTCATCTTAGGAGATCAAGCCGTCAGGGAGAACAAGGCTTCCAAAGACGCTGGTTTGGTACAAGAAACTCATGAGACTGTGTGACCGGGCCAAATTGATCAGCAAAATAGAAGCCCTAAACGAAGTAATTAGATAGGGGTTCTTTATAACTATTTGTTCCTTTTAGTACCCTCTTCTTACCCTCAAAGTTTCGTGGTCATAGGTGAAGAGGATCAGAAGTTAGAAGCCCACAAAGTTGCTGATTCGGTTCTGAACGAGCAGAAACTAGGGTTAACTTCCAGCCCTAAATTCGACGTTTAGAGCTCTGATTCGAGGTAAGTTATCTCATGAAAGGCTTAAACATGATGTTAGGAAAAAAACCCTCAATTTTCAGTCAATTTCATGCAGTGTACGTGGAGTATTTTATGTTTCATTGAGACTGCACAGTAGGTTCATATTCCATACATGCATCTAGCCCTAATGAAATAATAATAGAAATTTCTTGTCTATTCTTCACAACCAATGCATGTTCATGGCCTAAATACCTTCTAGCATACTTTACTACATGTTTTACATCATTTCCATGCATGACATGCCCTAGGTTAGCGTTTTATTTCACTATTTTACAGCTTCTGTCTATCAGATAGAAACGGTCCATAGCTTGACCGCCCCATTTAAACAGCAGTTTATCGCGAGACCGTTTATAACCCATGCGGCCATATCATGACCGCTATTTGGTTCTGTGAACCTAGTTGAATTTTGTATATTAGAAACCCTATGATTTTGTTATTTTTCAATAAAAATTATATTTATTTTTCTGTTAAATACCTTGTTTCAGCATGTGCATGATTTTAAACATTATTTTTGTTATCATGTAATTTCATGCCTAAATGTTATAGTTTTGTAATTAAATATTTCCTCTTATGTTTATGAAACATGATTCGTGGTGGTATTTAGAATGTTGTTTTGATCACTGTTTTCACACGATCCACTCTCATCTCTTGAGTCAATTTCATAAGTACATAGCATATACTCTAGTATGTGACCATTAGTTACACTTTACACTTATAGACACACTGTCTTGGACTTATGAACCTCTCTGTCGGATATTCCTTCTGTCGGACAAGGGGATTATATTTCAAGGCCTCCGTAAGACTCCGCGAGCCTGGGATTCCCACTAGGGCGTCGAGCTGGTTCTACCATCAAAGCCAATTATCTAGAAAGCACTTTACCGGTGTTTTATATGTTCTGGACCTTAGCGGCCCTATGGACGACTGCCAGATTCTGTTAGCGGCCATTCACCAGACCGCTAGAAGACACCAAGCGGCCCTGCCACGACCGCAAAGCTCTAGAAGGTTTCACTGCGTTGACACTTCTTTTTCATGCGTAGACTCTATTCATGAAACGGTCTAGATTTTGACCGCTTTCTACATGCAACAGTCCAGTAAACGACCGCTTTATTCTTGATCCTATCTAACCCGAGGTTTGACCTTTGGGTTGGGTTTTCCAAGTTCCTAGCTGGTATGATGATTGCTTGGAACTAAACACTTGTTAATTAAGGTATTTATAACTTATGAAAAGAAAAGAATATGTCGTTCTGCTGCCAAATTTTCTTCATAGCATAATCTAGTTCTAACTCAAATCTTTGAACTTCTGTATTCTTACTAGAAGCATTCTTACCTTGATATTATATCATGAAACTATCATTGAACTTGGTACATTATTGGCCGTACTTTGTTGTTATATCTCGTGGAAGTAGCTGGATTTATAACTTGAAGATGTAAGACCGGGCACGGATTGTGTCCAAGGGCTCCATGCTAGCCCCCACGGCCGATGGTCGGAAATGTGCTATAAACCATGGGGTACGATGATACTAGCGTCGCATTGCGCTGGGAATACTTTCTCTTATAAATGAGTGAAATCCGCGAGGCTCTTTTACATACTTGTTAAATGATAAATCTAGTACATAGCCTTTACAATGTTGTGTAAGTACTTTCTAGTTACATGCTCGTACATTCTTGTTCATGAAAGGCCAACTTACATCTACATGATTGAATCTTACTTGTTCATATACTCGATCTTGTCTTGACTCTATTACTTTGGGATTACATTGCTTATTTACCGCATTCTCATTGTTACCTAAATTCTAGAGCTAAAATATTAATCACTTAAATATTGTCTTCATGTTGATACAAAGATACCTACTGGGCAAGTGTGCTCATACCTATTTTCTTATCTTTTCAGGAAATACTAGTGGTTCGGATTCGGATTATGCTAGTAGCGGGTCCGAGAGCGATTGATGTTCTATTTAAACGAGAGAAGCCATAGT
The DNA here is from genome assembly GCA_022559845.1 of Amorphophallus konjac. Taxonomy (NCBI): domain Eukaryota; kingdom Viridiplantae; phylum Streptophyta; class Magnoliopsida; order Alismatales; family Araceae; genus Amorphophallus; species Amorphophallus konjac. The sequence continues at coordinate 162,194,579 of CM040121.1, forward strand.
TATCTAGCGTCTAGTTGAGTCAGATTGTAATTTTTTATTTTTTTTAGTCAAAGGATGTATGGATGTTAAAAGTCATGATCTTATGTACATTTGGATCATTATTATGAATAAAGTAGATTTTTGGATTAATTAGTTGTACAATTACTTTTATGTGATTGTCTTGCGCTCTGATCTTCTTGCTTGCGAGAGGCTTACCATGCTGGCTGTTCACGTTCCTGAAATTCCTTCCGCTGTATTAAAAGCTCAGGGCGTGACACGAGTGAAGTTGCAAACCACTGATTCTGTAATAGCTCCAAAGTGTTTCCGAACATATTTGTCTATTGAACCGGGATAAATGTACTCCATATATATGTAAAATCTATCATCAATCTGCATTCACATGTGAAAGTTGTTGACAAGAGATCATACTTCAATAAAATGAATCAAAATAAGAAGTGGCAGACAAATTTATCACCATTTCACTTCCATAATATTCCACAATGTTTGGATGCTTCAGTTGACTGATAACTTTATTACCTGCAACCAAAAGGTGAGACAATAGAAAAAAAAGATCAAAATAATAAGATGACAGATGTATGTAATTCGGAAATATTTTTTTTTAAAATAAAAGGCTGACAGGGTGCACGACCGGTTGACTGTACTCCCCTCCTGTAGAGGAAGAGTGTACCCACTCCCCCCGGTGCTCAACTTGTCACCAGAATTTCATTACTAAACGATAAAGAGTACAAGGAAGAAACGAGGCATACCCCAAATATACAAGCCATAAAAAAGTTAAACAAATCTAATACTAAGGAGGTGAGATCTATCTAGAATAATGTTGCCCCGACATGCCTTAGGCAAATCAGCAAAAGAGCGGAAAATGGTACTATAGGATGAAGAGCAGGCGTCAGAGGCAAGGTTGTCAGCGACCCGGTTTGCCTCTCTGTACACATGAGCAGTAGGGATAGCATGGGCTTTCAGAAGATCAACCGCAACCCGCCACCACCTTATAGTATTCCATGAAGGAGGAGCGTTTTTGCGAAGGGACTGCACCAGGGAAGCAGAATTGGATTGAATGGCAGACAATCTGTACCCATGGTCCGCAGCCAGGCGAAGCCCGTCACACAAAGCTCTAACCTCAGCAATCAGACTGTTGCCCATATCATAGAAATGTGCAAAGGCAAGGATCATTCTACCTGAGGTGTCCCTGAAACAGCCGCCTCCCCCACAGACTCCAAGGTTCCCCTTACATGCACCATCGACATTGAGGCAGAGACCATCAATAGGTGGAATCCAGTTCACCAGAGCCAGTGTCTTCTTCTTAACAACATGATGATACCCAAAGGAATTGATAGCTATCAGTTGCTGATTGGTAGGGGCCATGTGAAAGATAGTATTATTTAGAGCCAAGTTGACCATAGACTGAATATCATAGATGATTTTCTTAACTGGAGTTCGGACAAGCTGGTGGCGCATCAAACACCTCGCCTTCCAAATTTCCCAAAGCATGAGAAGAAGACTATATAAGGAGATGAAACCAAAGGGTTGATGTAAAGAACAGATGAATAAGAGATCTAGAGGGGGGTGAATAGATCTACCCCAAAATAAAATCTATAGTAGTTAAAAGCAGTGTGGAATTAAAGTAAACTACTATGAACACAAACACTAATAGCAATGTGAATTATGAATAAAAGAATCTATAATAAAGTTACAGATTAATCAAGGTAATCACCAGAGCAAACAATCAATCCACTCAGTATAGTACTAGGCGGAGGGTTGATTAGAAAATCTCCTCACGCATAGGTCAGTTTTCAGATAGATGTAATCTATCCTTATGACTGAACCTATTCAATATACCACTGAGATGTATATAAGAAATAGATGAGGATAATAAGTCTCTAAGCAATTCAAAATGATATCAGTTCAAGGAGAATCAACGCAGTAAGATCCAATGTATGTTAGAGCAGACAGATTCAGAATTGATTGAATGCAATAGATGAATCGATTGAATTTGTTAAAAGATAGCAATTGACGATCCTAAGCATTCATCTATTCGTAATGAGAGAAAATCAACCATACAATGAGCAAATCAATTTTTAGGTGGTTCGATCTCAATCTTGAGATCTACGTCCACCCCTTACTCAACCGAGTAAGGATTTTACTGCCACACAGCTTGAATCCTGCTGATCCACAACTTCGGGGATATAATCCCTACAACAGTTGATCCACAATTTTGGGAACACGTCCCAGACCGCTGAGCTTCACAGCTTGCTAACTAAGGAACACTCCTCACCACTGAGCACATAGCTTGCTTACCGCTGATACACAGCTTATGAATGTAATCAGAAATCAAACAAAAAAAGAAAAGAAAAACACTCGAAGAAGCAATGTAGCTCACACTGAGCAAATTGACTCTGAATTTGATCCAGGAGTCACTTACAGAGACAGACTCTCTTAAACTCTCTTCTCAGTCAGACTAACTTTTCCATCTTACGGCACTCTGTTCTTCTCTCTGAACTTCGCACTAGGCTCTCACTCTTTCGATCTTCTCTCTGACTCTTCTTTTTCAGATTCGAACTCTTCTCAGCTCTTTTTTAACTCTTCTTCTCTTCTGTTATGTTCCTCTATCTCCTTGTTGTGTCGAGTTTGAGTGCTCGATCCATTTATATAGCAGAGGGCGTGAATCTGTGGGACCACCAGCTTTTCAATCTTAGGCGCGTGGAAAACACATTCCCACCCACAAATTTTATCCATAAAGCATTTCGAGAAGCCACGTGTCAGATGTGGAGGTTGTGACGATCCACGTGGCAGAATGTTAGTTCTGCTCCTTGCCTTGGATCACGTGCCTTTAACCATGCACTTTAAGTTTCACGTGAGATTTGGTAGCAGACTGCCTTCACGCTGTCCAGGTGTTTAATCATATAGCTGACCTATCAAAATAAGAGATAAAGAGACATTAGTCATTAATCAAATGATAAACATAAGCACAAGTTCAATCTTAATCATTTCCATAGATTTAATCAAGTCACAGAATATGCTCATTTTTGTGGAAATAATGATGCATAAATGAGATGCATCAGACTATTTAACTGACCCATTCAATATGTGTGAATATCAGCATCGACCTCAAATATAGCACATGTAGACCTTAATGAAGGTACATCAACCTGTGTTTATGAGAAAATACACAAGATGCATCGACCTTGATAGAGAAGACTTAAAAAAAAACACTGACTAAATGCTACAGAGGCTAACAGACCAGAATCGACCTTTCTCCAATCGCTAGGTTGCCAGCATCAACCTTTATACAAAGTGCACCGACCTTATAACATAAGGTGCATGAGGTGCATCGACCTAATGGAGTGTAAGATGTTCAATGTGCATCCACCTAATGGAGTGTAAGATGTTCAATGTGCATCGACCTGATTGTTCATTCCGTGTATAAGGTGCATCGACCTTTTGAACCTATGTGCATCGACCATCTTGAAACATGCATCAACCTATAATGCAGTCCTAATACATATGCATCGACCTGTACTACAGTCGCTAGTTTACTTGCATCGACTTTCTAAAACGTGCATCGACTTGAGCAACAGATGCTAGCTTACTAGCATCAACCGATTAGTGCAGGACTTCATATGTGCATCGACCTTCCAATGTAGGTTTATATATATACATCAGGGTTTGCCGACCTGGTGCGGGTCACCCCGACCCGCACGACCTGACCCGACCCAAGCTGTGGGCGGGACGCCCGGGTCGTGGGTCGTCACCGAGTCGCTCCATTAATTTAATATTATAATATATATATATAGTATCTTTTTCTATTTTATTCTATTATTATATATATATTATATATATATAACCTTTTTTATTTTAATATGGAACGAGATGGATCGAGACGGACTGAGTCAGGACCAACCCAACCCGTCCCAGCTCGTGACCGGGACGGGCGGGTCGGTCGAGACGGCAAACCCTGATATACATCCACCTTATAGTGCAATGCTTCTATGTGAACATCGACCTTATGATGCAAGACTGTTGAAATGTGCATCAACCTTCTGAGGTGGTCTTAGAATATGCATCGACCTGTTAAACAGAAAGAAGGATGTGCATCGACCTTTCAACGCATAACTTCTACCAGTGCATCGACCTTTCTAAGCAATACGTATACATGTGCATCGACCTTTCTAAGCAAAGTTCCGCACATTCATAGACTTTCAGAATGGAAATGGACAAATGCACCGACCTTTATATGCAATAATGTGAGTATGCACCGACCATTACTTGACTGAAATATCATTCTCACTAAAGTAAGGATATCAAAGTAACAGTGTTGCCAAAGTCAAAATAAAGTCAACTAAACTGTTGCCAACACCAAAACACAACATATTCTTCACTAAATATCAAATCCAGAGGAGACACAACATTCTCCCCCTTTTTGATGATGGCAACACAAATATATTTTGATGGTAACACTTATTTCAGAATATGCTTGAATTTCAGTCAAATATAATAAAACACAGCAGTGCATAGACATAACTACAGACATGATATACCACAAGCATGCATGGACTTCGACACAACATATCATGGACTCAGACACAGCATATCAGACAATCAAGAAGCATCAGAACTCATTCCCATCAAAAGTTTCTCCCCCTACTTCTCCCCCTTTGCATAACAAACAAAATTATTCTCTCCCTCTGGTACATAATATCTTCTCCCCCTTTGCCATCAGCAAACCAAGGAAATGGTAGAGATAAGGAAAGAAGAATAGCATCAAGAAGTAGGAAAGAACAAGAGAAGTTTGATTGACATTCTGAGTGATAGTTCATTAAGCTAAGCATACATAGCTCAAATTCTTCAGATATAAGACTCTATATACTGCATTCTTGATAGAATTCTGGTTTAAGAGTAATAAAAATTAGAGTGTATCCACTGGATTCTTGAATAAATCTGCAATAACCTTTAATAGCAATAAACCAGAACCACATTAAACATGAAGGATTAGGCCTTACTATGTCCTACTCACTCAAAAGTTAGTGAATTTCTTTAGGAGTGACTAGGATATGTATTGAGGTTAAACAATTTGACATTTTTGAATTTTCACTTTAGAGTTACAGTAAAAACATTATCTTTTTATTTCCAGAATTTTGAACAGTTAGGTATCATCTATGCCTTTTGACATAAGGGTACACGTTGATTAGACGCCAGTACCACTAGTTACTCAGCAGAGTGTACCATTTTATTTTATGTATCAAAACAGTAGAAATAGTTTACACCTTTTTTACGTAAGGGTACACGTTTATCAGACACCAGTACCCCTAGTTACTCAATGAAGCTACCCATACTATTTTGACCTTTGAACAGAGATAGCTTGAAGCACTTCATGACATGAGTTTTTCTCCATTACTTTGATGAAGTACCCAGTTTCTCAGTGCATTCAATCATTGCTCTGCCTATACATATTTTGACTTATTTTTATAACCTTGCTGCCCTTTGTGTTTATAGAAGGACTTGTTTAAAAATAATACACATTCCAAGTTTCTCAACCAAGAAATCATTAATACAAGAATTTTTAGATATTTGAAGACTTTATCAGACATGTTATGAGAGAAATGGTTAAGAGCTATTAATTGTCATAAACATCCCAGTTCATTGAGTTCAGTCTTTAGACTCTAAAATTTATTAAATTTAAATCATCAGTTCATTCATGAAACATTAAAGAATTCTTATAAGAGAATATTTCTGATTTTAGTAGCTTAGAATGATGAACTGATTATCAGACTGTCTTTATTTCAGAGGATGATAATTGAAGGAACTTTTCAAAGGATTGATATCAAGGGATGGAAAGGTCTGAAAGTGCCAGAAGGGCCAGATATCAAGGGATGATAATTGAAAATATGAATACTTACTCCCCCTATCTGTATGCATGGTTATTGGACACATCATTACTATATGACATGCAAGATGCAAACATACTCTTGACTCAGGTACTCGGCGGAGGACAAACCTCTACACATGGTGTGGATTTCCAGACAGAAGATATGTGACCTTCTCCCAACAACCCATTTGATATACCTTTGAGATCAAGAACGACACAGTGCAAGATATGTTCTAAATTGATAACTGTTGAAATCAATGAACTATTGAATCACAAGCACATAACATATCAAAGAAAGAACATTTATTCCTGACAAGAATGAAATCAAGAGATTATTCATCATGCTGAAATTTACATAAACTTAGTTCTCTCCTTAAGAATTTAAATCTGTCATTCCCAAGAGGTTTAGTAAATATATCAACAATCTATTTTTCTGATTCAATGAAGTTCAGCTCAATTTTATTCTTACTTACATCATCTCTCAAGAAGTGGTGTTTTATTTCAACGTGCTTAGTCCTAGAGTGATGAACATGATTTTTAGTTAGAGAGATAGCACTGGTATTATGACATAGAATAAGAATGCATCCCAATTTTATGTGATAGTCAATAAGTTGATGTTTTATGCAGAGTACTTGGGCTGCACAATTCCCTGCTGTAACATACTCAGCCTCAGCAGTAGAGAGAGCAACAGTGTGTTACTTTTTAGATGCCCAAGACACTAGACAACCACCTAAATATTGACAATACCCACTAGTGCTCTTTCTATCTATCCTACACCCTGCATAGTCTACATCAGTGTAAGCTACAAGATCAAGCTCACACCTATTAGGATACCATAATCCTAAATCAAAGGTGCCTGACAGATACCTAAAAATTCTTTTCACTGCACTTAAGTGAGACTCCTTAGGACTAGCCTAAAATCTAGCACATAAACATATTGAGAATTGTATGTCTGGATGAGATGTAGTAAGATACAAGAGAGATCCGATCATACCTCTCTATAGTTTGGTATCAACCAATTTACCTTTTGGGTCAGCATCAAGACTAGTTGATATGCCCATAGGTGTAGTGATTTTCTTGAGATTGTTCAGCGTGTATTTCTTCAGTAGATCTCTAATGTACTTGGACTGTGTGATGAAGCTTCCTTCTGAAGTTTGATTAACCTGCAAACTAAGGAAAAACTTCAGTTCTCCTATTAAGCTCATTTCAAATTTATCTGTCATTAATTTTGAAAATTCCTCACACATAGAAGACTTAGTTTATCCAAAGACTATATCATCTACATAGATTTGAACAACAAGTATATCTTCGTTGTTTACCTTAGTTAATAAGATCTGATCAACTTCACCTCTTGAGTATCCCTTACTTGTGAGGAAGGAGCTTAACCTGTCGTACCAGGCCCTGAGAGCTTGTTTCAGTCCATAGAGTGCCTTGTCGAGCTTATACACATGATCAAGAAAATCAGTACATTCAAACCCAGGAGGTTGTTTAACAAAAATATCCTCTTTTATTAACCCATTCAAGAAAGCAGATTTTACATCCATCTGCTGCAATTTTATTCCTAGACTATAGGCAAAGGTTAAGAGAATTCTAATGGCTTCTAGTCTAGCTACAGGGGTAAAGGATTCTTCAAAGTCTATTCCATATTCCTGATTATACCCCCGAGCTACAAGCCTAGCCTTATTTCTAACTACTTTTCTATGCTCATCAGTTTTACTTCTGAATACCCATCTAATGCCTATGACAGAGCTGTGAGAGGGTTTAGGAACTAGGTGCCATACCTTGTTCTTTTCAAATTGGTTCAATTCATCATGCATGGCATTAATCTAATGCTCATCCTTTAAGGCACTGTCAATATTCTTGGGTTCTACTTGTGAGACTAAAGCAAAGGAATTTAGTTCATTTTCTATCCTAAAATGTGATCTAGTCCTAGGGGGTTCATTCAGATTACCAATAACATTTTCTAAGGGATGATCTCTGAGAAGTCTAATATTGGTCAGTTGATTACCTGAAGTTTTAATTGCCTCCCCTTGAACATCAAATCCTCCAGTCTCACCTTCTTCAACTGGTTTTGCATCTTGCTCTTCTTTATTTTCAAGGATTTCTCCATCAACTTTATCCCTGTAGAAACCAGTTTCAAATTTATTACAAAGTTCATCAAATACTACATGTGGTGATTCCTCAACAGTTTGAGACTTTATGTTATAAACTCTAAAGGCTCTAGATTTTTCTGAAAAACCTAGAAAGATTTCAGGTTCACTTTTAGGTTCAAATTTATCAAGGTCTCTTTTAGAATTAACATGAATAAAACATTTATAACTAAAAGCTTTAAAGTGCGCTAGTGAAGGTGTCTAACCCTTGAGTATCTCATAAGGAGTCTTTTGAGTAGAAGGTCTTACCAGGGCTCTGTTTGTGATATAACATGAAGTATTCACTGCTTCAGCCCAAAACCTTCTTGGCAGATTGCCTTCCACTAGCATGGTTCGAGCCATTTCCACCAAGGTTCTGTCCCTCCTTTCAACTATTCCAGTTTGCTCCAGAGTCCTTGGTGAAGAGAACCTATGATTTATTCCATCTTTCCTGCAAAATTCATCAAACTGTGAGTTTTCAAACTCACCACCATGGTTAGACTGAGTAGAAGAAATAGACTGCTCACCAGTCTATTTTATTTTGAGGTAAAATTCCTGAAATTCTTTAAAGGCATTATTTTTGTGAGTTAAGAAGAATACCCATGTAAATCTAGAGATGTCATCTACTAAAACATACCCATATCTCCTACCAGATAAACTAGCTGATCTAGTAGGACCAAACAGGTCCATATGAATCAGCTCAAAGGGTTTGGAAGACAAGTTTTAAATCCTAGTCTTAAATGACTTTCTAGTTTGTTTGCACTGGGTACAAGCCTCATAGATTTTATTATTTTTATTAAAGGACATTTCAGGAAGATCTCTTACCATGCTATATTTATTCATCTTATGTGTCACGTCCCGAGAGCGGAAGATACTCGGATGCGTGACGCGTCTATATAGATCGTGTCATTAGAGCGATAAAATTTTGACATACATAATTACAGAGTGCGCAAAAGATTAATAAAGTTTAATAATCCCAATAGTCTAAGTGATGATTATTTGATTAACCAAAGGAATTAAAAGATAGTCCATGACAATTCCAAATTTAAAATCCAACACTAGGCTACATGCCTTAACATAGGTTGGACAACTAAACTGTCATACTAGAATACAAAGTAGGACTCAAATAAAATTTAAAGACGCGACTAGCTAATGATAGGTGATTGGCGTTCTAACACTCTTCACTCGATCTCAATCCCATTCTTGTCGATATCCGAATCACCTGAAAATGGTAGGGAGCAACTGGATGAGCGAATCGCTCAATAAGAATTACATCTCAAATTCGAGTAATCTTTACGTGATTTATAAATTGCATGTATTATCAGTATGGCTATGCATGATGTACGTATAAGCAAATCAGGTATATAGATAAATCTAGGCATGATGAACAGTAAGAGATCAAGAACTGTATAAAGAGAGTATATCAAGACTTCAAGTATTTGACAAATAGTATTTCAAGAATTTATAGATGTAAATGCCACTTCGGGACAAGCAGGGATTCATGTACGATTATGAACACAGGTGCAAGAATGAACTCATATACAAGTATATCTCAGGTACGAGCAAGTAAAAATTCAATTCAAGCAAGTAATGTCAAGTACGTATCAGTAGAATTGGCTATTTCAATCAAGCAAGTATTTTGCCGTTTCTTGGGTCACAAGTCAAGTATTGCCCGTTCCGGGCCATGCAAGTCAAGTCAAGTAAGTAAAGAGAGAGTAGGGGTGGAGTGTCTCAAGTCAAGTAAGTACTCCGGTGTAATGCCAAACACCGTGGTCAATAAACTCCCATGGGCACAAGTACCTTCGGGTGCTCCTCCCAGGACCAGACCGGGCCCTATATGCACAGCATTTCATGTATTACTTTTGACATCCACTCTCATTTATAGCCAATATGGAATTTCAAGAAACTAAGAAACGTAGTATTACAGACAAGATTAACTAGTCATTTGGTTATGGAGGACTCTAGAGATGGCTCCCGTAGTGTAGCACTTTGCGCCGTACGGCCTCAAGAGGTGGCTCGCACAACGTAGCACTTTGTCCTGCATGGCACTTAGCTCCAACACTCTCAAATGGTAGTTTAAGAGGTTCAAGGTTTGACCATGTAGGACATACACAAGTAGATTTTCACGGACTGGAATTCAAGAATTCGTAAGATGCGGAAAAACGGATTAGGGTTGTGTTTGTACAAATCAGGAGACAGATCAAGATTTGAAGTAGTAATCACTGAATTGGCGCCTGGGGGTTGGCCAATCTTTCAATTTTTAAATTTTTAGAGTTATATATATATATATATATATATATATATATATGGAATTGGCGCCTGTCAGGGAGTCTTCATTTAATTGAAGACGCCCTGGCTGTCGTCATTTAAGTAATTTGTGCCCTAGCTTGGGACGCCAATTGCATAAGGTGAATTTTCAATTATATATATATATATGAATAAGGAATTGGTGCCCTTGCACACAGTCTTCAATTAATTGAAGACTTGCTGGCTGCCGCTATTTGATGAATTGGCGCCCTGGCTTGGGGCGCCAATTTCAATGGGTGATTTTCACCTAGCAGCTACATTTTATGACTCAATACACTATTCATTTTGGAAAAGTTTCTCAAAAATATGAATTACTGATATGAACAAGTAGTGTAAATCCTCAGGAGTCTAGAAACATGTTCAGGTATAAATGTTGAGTTTTGGTTTCATAGATATATATTTTCTAATGTTGTATCTTTAATTTCTCAAGAAATGGAATTGGCGCCCCTGTGAGTAGTCTTCATTTAATTGAAGACTCTTCGGGGTGTCACCAATTTGATGAACATGTGCAACTAATTGACGACACTACTGTGAGTCACCAATTAAGTTGTTTTCCAAGTGGGTTATGCTTCGTATCAAAATGGTACATTCTGTGATACAAATTACTATTCATTTTTCCAAAGTTTCTCCGATTCAGAATTCGAAAACATGGTCAGGTAGAGAAAAATCTCAGGGTCACAGAAGTATATTGAAGCAAAATTTTCATGGTTCAGTTTATTAGTTATATATTTTTGAATGCGTTGATTTATTAATTATTAGAAATTCCAGAAAATGGAATTGACGTCATTGCACATGGTCTTCATTTAATTGACGACCATGCACGAAGACTTCAATTTTGAAATTGGCGCCCTGGTCAGGGGCGCCATTTACAGGTGAGTTGTTCACTATTCATTAGTATAAAAATGCTCCGATTCAGGAAGTAAGGGTACAAGCAGGTTCAGATAAATGTCAGGATTCCATAAACATGTTTATGTAAAAATTTCATACTTTAGTTCGATAGTTATGGATTTTTGAATGTGTTGAATTATCAATTACTGGAAATTACGGAAATAGAAATGACGACACTGTGGAGTGTCTTCATTTAATTGACGACCCCTCAGGGGGTCTTCAATTTGGTAATTGGTGCCCTGGTCAGGGGCGCCATTTACCTGAGAGCTGGGACTCTCGAGTTTTTAAAACATGTAAGTATTTTGTGTACAGAGGTTCTATGCTAAGGTTTAAAACATGGTTATTAAGAAAGTAAAGCTAGTGTAATAAAATATGTTCAAAAACGTATGAAATCATGATAACAGATTATGTTCCAACTCATAAAGATCATGGTAGCAGGTTGTGTTTAAATCATATATGGTAGTATCACAGGCTATTAAAAATATATATACATGGTCATTTCTTGATCACGGTAAAGCCAAGTAATATATAGCATGGATGATGAGTTAATCTAACTCTAAGCATGCATAAGTTAACCTATTTAGCTATTAGTTAGGCAAGTATTTGAGAACACCTACCTTTTGAAGTAAATTACGAGGTTCAAAATAAAGAAGCCGCAGCAGGATCGCAGCAGGGCGCAGGCTTCGAGAAGAAGACGCTCCTTCAGCACTGATGACGGCAGTAGCCTCTGACAGTGCTACGGAGGGGATTAGTTATAGGATGGGTTTAATGCCTTACGGGTCCGGCTGAGTAGGCATGGTGTTTGTCAACTAAATGGGGTTGTTCGTGTCTCAACCTTCTAGAAACATAGATTAAATGACGCCCTTGTAAGAGGTCGTTCATTAATCTAGGTGGCACTATTCATGTAAATGACGTCTCTGCATGAGGGCGTCTATTAATCTGGGTGTCATTATTCATGAGAATGACGCCCTTGCAAGAGCGCGTTAACTGTTAGATAAAACTGCCACCTTCACATGTTGGCATTCATGGTGTACATATATATATTAATACTATAATGGGATGGGGCCCTAAGGGAAATGGCATCTCCATACAAGGTCTTCAAATTAGTAATTGGCGCCCTAGGCAGGGGCGCCAATTCACTTGGTGGTGGACAAGGTGGAAACTCACTACGTACCACCCATGTGCATAAAGTTGGGTTGCACATTTATATGCTAGTCCTTCTATGGTTTAGTTCTCTAAACAAAGCCCCCATATAGAATTCTTGTAAGAAGAGTACATTACGTACTATGCATAAACTAGGTTGTACATTTACATACTAGTCCTCTTATGGTTTTGGTTCTTTTACATAAGGCCTTCATGTTTCTTAATGGCATAAAGTGATGTTGGCTTGTATATTTATTTTATAGTCCTTGTGAGGTTGGGTTCTTTATGTAAGACCTTCATGTATGATTCTTTAGGAAGAAATTTTGAATTCACTCAATGATTTTTATCGGGGGTGCTACACCCTCCCCCACTTAAAAGAATTTGGTCCCCAAATTCAACTGTACTATGCGGGAATAGGAAGGGTGCAGAGTACTTACATTTAGAATAACTCCGAAAATCTCCTCTTCATAGATTCTTCAGTTTCCCATGTAGCTTCCTGTTCTAAGCATCGATTCCGTTAGATTTTCACCATAGGGATCATCTTGTTCCTTAGAACTCGAACTTCTCGGTGGAGGATCTTCATTGGCCTCTGCTCGTAGGTAAGGTCCTTCTGTACCACTAAATCATTATGGTCAATGACATTGAAAGGATCGTGCACGTATTTCTTCACCATAGAAACATGAAACACGTTGTGCACTTCTGACAGTTACGGAGGTAGGATGATGCGATAAGCCACCTCGCACTTTCCAGCACTTCGAATGGACCAATAAATCTTGGTGTTAGTTTGCCTTTAACTCCGAATCTTCTAATGCCTCGGCCGGGAGATAGCTTGAGAAAAACATGATCTCCAACTTGAAATTCCAGATCTCACCTTCTGTTATCAACATAAGATTTCTGCCTGGACTAAGCCATCTTTAACCTTTCTCTAATGAGGTGTATCTTCTCGGTGGAATCTCTTACCATGTCTGGGCCTAGAATTTATTTTTCACCGACTTCATGCCAACATATAGGAGATCGGCAACTCCTGCCATACAGTGCCTCAAAAGGTTCCATTTGTATACTGGCTTGATAGCTGTTGTTGTATGCAAATTCGGTTAGTGGTAAGTGGTCATGCCAGCTTCCGTCGAAGTCTATAATGCATGCTCTCAACATATCTTCCACAACTTGATTTCTCCTTTCGGTCTGTCCATCTGTCTGGGGATGGAAAGCAGTGTTGTAGTTGAGTTTCATCCCTAGAGAGTGTTGTAGACTTTTTCAGAAATGAGAGATAAAGCGTGGGTCTCGGTCGGATACAATCGACACGGGAACCCCATGCAATCTAACCATCTCCTTCATATACAGGGCAACAAGTACATCGACTGACCATCAACTTTTGATGGGTAAGAAATGAGCCGATTTAGTTAGCCGGTCGATAATTACCCAAATTCCATCATATCCGCCCCTAGACTTGGGTAAACCCACGATAAAGTTCATGCCAATGTCTTCCCACTTTCACTTGGGAATATCTAGCGGATGTAGCTTCCCGGTAGATTTTTGATGTTCCGCCTTCACTTGTTGCCATGTGAGGCAACGAGATACAAAGTCTGCTACCTCCCTTTTCATGTTAAGCTACCAGAAAGTTCTTTTTAAGTCTTGGTACATCTTAGTGGCTCCAGGGTGGACGTGTACCTTGATCTATGAGCTTCTTCAAGAATCTTCTTCTTTAATTCGAGACAGTCGGGCACACATGTCCATTCATGAAATAGCAATCTGCCATCAGGTGCCAGCTTGAAATCAAGTCTCTCATCCAGCTTGCTCTTTATCCCCACTAGTGAGAGATCTTCTTCTTGCAGCTTTGTGATTTCAGGTAGCAAATTTGGATGTAGACTCATATGAGATAGAATAATACATTTATTCTTCTCATCTGTGCTGATATCAAGCTCAAAGAATTTCTCCAACAGCTTCCATTCTTGTATCATACAGTTGGCCAATATTGCTCTCGGCTTTCGACTAATGGCATCAGCTACAGAATTACCCTTACCGGGATGGTACTATATAGTGAAGTCGAAATCCTTGAGATACTCGAGCCAATGCCTTTGCCGTATGTTCAGCTCCTTTTGGGAGAATAAGTACTTGAGGCTTTTATGATCGGAGTATACAGTGAATTATTCTCTGTAGAGATAATATCTCCATATATTCAAGGCAAATACTACCGTGGCCAGTTCTAAGTCATGCACCGGGTAGTTCTCTTCATGTTTCTTGAGCTATCGGGAAGAGTATGCAATGACTCTTCCGTTTTACATCAATACACATCTGAGGCCAATACCAGAAGCATCGGTATATACCTCATATTTTTCTCCTTCAATTGGTAATGATAAGACTGGAGTAGTGGTCAAGAGATCCTTTAAGGCTTGGAAACTCTTTTCACAGTCTTCATTCCACTCATAAGGTACTTCCTTATGGATTAACCTGGTCAGAGGAACAAAAATCTTGGAGAAGTCCTTGATAAAACGTCGGTAGTAACCAGCTAGACCCAAGAAGCTCCGAATCTCCGTTGCATTTGTGGGTTGTTCCCAGTTCTTCACAGCTTCGACCTTTGATGGGTCACCAGCAATTCCGTTCTTCGAAATGATATGGCCTAAGAAGGATACTTCCTCGAGCTAGAATTCGCACTTGCTGAATTTGGCATATAGTTTATTTTCCCTCAATATCTGCAGTGCCTTCTTGAGATGTTCTTCATGATCCTCTTCGGTCTTTGAATAGATCAGAATATCATCAATAAAGACCACAATGAATTGGTCTAAGTAGGGCCTGAATATGCTGTTCATTAACTGCATAAAAGCTGCGGGGGCATTTGTTAGTCCGAAAGACATAACAGTAAATTCGTAATGCTCATACCTGCTTCGGAATGCAGTTTTATGAATGTCTTCTTCTTTGATCTTCAATTGGTGGTAACCAGAATGAAGATCAAACTTAGAGAAATATGAAGCTCCAGATAACTGATCGAACAGCTCGTTAATTCTCGGCAGCGGGTACTTGTTCTTGATTGTAAGGTGATTTAGCTGTCGATAATCAATGCATAGTCTCATCGATCCGTCCTTCTTTTTGACGAACAACACGGGTGCTCCCCATGGGGACGTACTCGGCCTGATGAAACCCTTTTTCAATAACTCCATTAGCTACTCTTTTAGTTCCTTCAGCTCAGAAGGGGACATTCTGTACAGTGTCTTGGAAACAAGACCAGCACCAGGGACAAGGTCGATTGTGAACGGCACTTCCCTTTCTTGGGGTAAGCAGGGTAAATCTTCCCGAAAAATATCGAGAAAATCTTGAATTTCACGGATGTCTTCAAGTTTAACCTCCTCGACTTCCGTGGCAGTCACGAATGCTATGAAAGCCATGCATCCCTTATCCATAAGCTTTCTAGCTTGGAGTGCTGATATAAGAAGTGATTTACTCTAAGGGCTATTGTAAACTAGCTCTGGGAAATCCACGAAAGTTACCTTGCCATGCCGGCAATCTACAGTTGCTTGGTATGTGGATAACTAGTCGGCACCTAGTATGACATCATAACCCTTCATATCTAGGCATATCAGGTCAGCAGGTAAATTGCTTCCCTTAATCATCACTTCACAATTTGGATAGTGATAAGTGATATTAGACTCGTTTCCAAGAGGTGTAGATATGACCAAATCTAACAGTTCATGTTTCTTAGAAAATGAAGCAGCAAAATTCTTGAAACGAATGAATGAGTTGCTCCGGTATCAAATAAAACTTGAGCAGTTTTTGAACAAATAGTGAGAGTACCTTCCACAATTCCGCCTTCAGTGGGTTCCGTCTCTCGGAGAGCTTGCAGACGGCCTTGTCTCTTTACCGGACGCTTCTCGTCTTTGGTGTCTTGCTCCTTCATCAGCGGGCAGTCTGGGATTCGATGATCTCGACTCCCACATCGAACACAAGCTCCTAACTTCTTCCAACATTCCTCGGTCTTATGACCAGCTTTATCACAATACTTACAAATCTTCTTTGAGGGTGTGGCGGTGGAGAATGGCCTGTCATTCTTCTGGAATTTCTTCACCTTGGAGGGCTTCCCTCCCATGAAGAACCTTTTCTTGTTGAATGATTGTTTGAATTTTCCCAAGCTTGTGATGGGTTCCTTCTTGTCTCTTCCTCGGATTCTCTCAGACAATTCTGTGGCGTCTTCTAGCAATTCGGCACGCCAAACTATCTCCGAATAGACTTGGATGTCCATCGGTGCAAGCTGTGTAATATAATGGGGCCGAAGCCCGTTGAGGAACCTTCTCACCTTCATCTTTTCCATACACACCAAATGGGGTGCATACTTTGACAATCTTGAGAACTGGGCCTCATACATGGCCACTTTCAAGCCCCGTTGTTTTAGAACAGTGAGTTCTGCGGCCTTCTTCTCCTCGACATGGTCGGAGAAGTACTTGTTGTTGAAATGCTCCGTGAATTCATCCCATGTGACATGGTCTTCTCGTAGTGTTGCTTCTATGGATTCCCACCAACATCGAGTGTCCCACTCCAGTTGGAATATGGCCAGTAAAACCTTCTCCTCGTCCGCGCATTACATCACACGGAAGATTCGTTCCATCTCCTTTAAACAATTCTCGGCATCCTCGGGGTTAGACGAACCCGTGAATCTTGGTGGGTTCATGTTACGAAAACTCTTGTGGAGATCACCAGCTCCACGGTTGGCTCTGCCTTGGGCCACTTGTTGTAGTGCATGTGTAAGGCCCTGCACGGTGCGCTGCATCTCGCGCCATTGTGCCCTCTCAGCAGCCATGATCCTACAAAAGAGTTTAAGTATGATAAAGATCGTGTTTACTTATACGGTCAAAAGTCATTATAGATCTTAACCCATGGCTCTATCCATCTCACCGGGTAAGGTATATCTACCCTTGGACTCGGGTTTTACCTAGATTTCAATCATGACCGTAAATTTTTTCTAACCTCTTATTTCTTCTAGTTTCCTAGGTTTGAAAACCTAGGCTCTGATACCACGAAGATTATCACGTCTCGAGCGCGGAAGATACTCGGATGCGTGACGCGTCTATATAGATCGTGTCATTAGAGCGATAAAATTTTGACATACATAATTACGGAGTGCGCAAAAGATTAATAAAATTTAATAATCCCAATAGCCAAGTGATGATTATTTGATTAACCAAAGGAATTAAAAGATAGGCCATGACAATTCCAAATTTAAAATCCAACACTAGGCTACATGCCTTAACATGGGTTGGACAACTAAACTGTCATACTGGAATACAAAGTAGGACTCAAATAAAATTTAAAGACGCGACTAGCTAATGATAGGTGATTGGCGTTATAGCACTCTTCACTCAGTCTCAATCCCTTTCTTGTCGCTATCCGAATCACCTGAAAATGTTAGGGAGCAACTGGATGAGTGAATCGCTCAGTAGGAATTACATCTCAAATTCGAGCAATCTTTACATGATTTACAAATTGCATGTATTATCAGTATGGCTATGCATGATGTACGTATAAGCAAATCAGGTATACAGGTAAATCTAGGCATGATGAACAGTAAAAGATCAAGAACTGTATAAAGAGAGTATATCAAGACTTCAAGTATTTGACAAGCAGTATTTCAAGAATTTATAGATGTAAATGCCACTTCGGGGCAAGCATGGATTCATGTACGATTATGAACACAGGTGCAAGAATGAACTCATGTACAAGTATATCTCAGGTACGAGCAAGTAAAAATTCAATTCAAGCAAGTAATGTCAAGTACGTATCAGTAGAATTGGCTATTTCAATCAAGCAAGTATTTTGCCCTTTCTCGGGCCACAAGTCAAGTATTGCCCATTCCGGGCCACGCAAGTCAAGTCAAGTAAGTAAAGAGAGAGTAGGGGTGGAGTGTCTCAAGTCAAGAAAGTACTCCGGTGCAATGCCAAACACCGTGGTCAATAAACTCCCATGGGCACAAGTACCTTCGGGTGCTCCTCCCAGGACCAGACCGAGCCCTATATGCACAACATTTCATGTATTACTTTTGATATCCACTCTCATTTATAGCCAATATGGAATTTCAAGAAACTAAGAAATGTAGTATTACAGACAAGATTAACTAGTCATTTGGTTATGGAGGACTCTAGAGGTGGCCCCTATAGGCTCAAGAGGTGACTCCCGTCGTGTAGCACTTTACGCCGTACGGCCTCAAGAGGTGGCTCCCACAACGTAGCACTTTACCCTACATGACACTTAGCTCCAACACTCCCAAATGGTAGTTTAAGAGGTTCAAGGTTTGACCATGTAGGATATACACAAGTAGATTTTCATGGACTGGAATTCAAGAATTCGTAAGATGCGGGAAAATGGATTAGGGTTGTGTTTGTACAAATCACGAGACAGATCAAGATCTGAAGCTGTAATCACTGGATTGGCGCCTGGGGGTTGGCCAATCTTTCAAATTTTCAATTTTTCGAGTTATATATATATATGGAATTGGCGCATGCTAGGGAGTCTTCATTTAATTGAAGACGCCCTGGCTGTCGTCATTTAAGTAATTGGGGCCCTGGCTTGGGGCGCCAATTGCAAAGGTGATTTTTCAATTATATATATATGAATAAGGAATTGGCACCCTTGTAGGTAGTCTTTAATTAATTGAAGACTTGCTGGCTGCCGCTATTTGATGAATTGGCGCCCTGGCTTGGGGCGCCAATTTCAATGGGTGATTTTCACCTAGCAGCTACGTTTTGTGACTCAAAACACTATGCATTTTGGAAAAGTTTCTCAAAAATATAAATTTCTGATATGAACAGGTAGTGTAAATCCTCGGGAGTCCAGAAATATGTTCAGATATAATTGTTAGGTTTTGGTTTCACAGATATAAATTTTCTAATGTTGTATCTTTAATTTCTCCAAAAATGGAATTGGCGCCCCTGTGAGTAGTCTTCATTTAATTATAGACTCTTCGGGGTGTCACCAAATTGATGAACAGGTGCAACTAATTGACGACACTACTGTGAGTCACCAATTAAGTTGTTTTCCAAGTGGGTTATGCTTCGTATCAGAATGGTACATTCTGTGATACAAATTACTATTCATTTTTCCAAAGTTTCTCCGATTCAGAATTCGAAAACATGGTCAGGTAGAGAAAAATCTCAGGGTCACAGAAGTATATTCAAGCAAAATTTTCATGGTTTAGTTTATTAGTTATAGATTTTTGATTGCGTTGATTTACTAATTATTGGAAATTCCATAAAATGGAATTGACGTCATTGCACATGGTCTTCGTTTAATTGACGACCATGCGCGAAGACTTCAATTTTGAAATTGGCGCTCTGTTCAGGGGTGCCATTTAGAGGTGAGTTGTTTACTATTCATCAGTATAAGAATGCTCCGATTCAGGAAGTAAGGGTACGAGCAGGTTCAGATAAATGTCAGGATTCCATAAACATGTTTATGTAAAAATTTCATGCTTTAGTTCGATTGCTATGAATTTTTGAATGCGTTCAATTATCAATTACTGGAAATTACGGAAATAGAAATGACAACACTGTGGAGTGTCTTCATTTAATTGACGACCCCTCAGGGGGTCTTCAATTTGGTAATTGGCGCCCTGGTCAGGGGCGCCATTTACCTGAGAGCTGGGACTCTCGAGTTTTTAAAACATGTAAGTATTTTGTGTACAGAGGTTCTATGCTAAGGTTTAAAACATGGTTATTAAGATAGTAAAACTAGTGTAATAAAATATGTTAAAAAACGTATGAAATCATGATAACAGATTATGTTCCAACTCATAAAGATCATGGTAACAGATTGTGTAAAAATCATATATGGTAGGTATCACAGGCTATTAAAAATATATATAACATGGTATATACATGGTCATTTCTTGATCACGGTAAAGCCAAGTAATATATAGCATGGATGATGAGTTAATCTAACTCTAAGCATGCATAAGTTAACCTATTTAGCTACTAGTTAGGCAAGTATTTGAGAACACCTACCTTTTGACGTAAATTACGAGGTTCAAAATAAAGAAGCCACAGCAGGATCGCAGTAGGGCGTAGGCTTCGGGAAGAAGACGCTGCTTCAGCACTGATGACGGCAGTAGCCTCTGACAGTGCTACAGAGGGGATTAGTTATAGGATGGGTTTAATGCCTTACGGGTCCGGCTGAGTAGGCATGGTGTTTGCCAGCTAAATGGGGTTGTTCGTGTCTCAACATTCTAGAAACATAGATTAAATGACGCCCTTGTAAGAGGTCATTCATTAATCTAGGTGGCACTATTCATGTAAATGACATCTCTGCATGAGGGCGTCTATTAATTTGGGTGTCATTATTCATGAGAATGACGCCCTTGCAAGAGCGCGTTAACTGTTAGATAAAACTGCCACCTTCACATGTTGGCATTCATGGTGTACATATATATATTAATACTATAATGGGATGGGGCCTTAAGGGAAATGGCATCTCCATACAAGGTCTTCAATTTAGTAATTGGCACCCTGGGCAGGGGCGCCAATTCACTTGGTGGTGGACAAGGTGGAAACCCACTACATACCACCCATGTGCATAAAGTTGGGTTGCACATTTATATGCTAGTCCTTCTATGGTTTAGTTCTCTAAACAAAGCCTCCATATAGAATTTTTGTAAGAGGAGTACATTGCATACTATGCATAACGTAGGTTGTACATTTAGATACTAGTCCTCATAAGGTTTTGGTTCTTTTACATAAGGCCTTCATGTTTCTTTATGGCATAAAGTGATGTTGGCTTGTATATTTATTTTATGGTCCTTGTGAGGTTGGGTTCTTTATGTAATTCCTTCATGTATGATTATTTAGGAAGAAGTTTTGAATTCACTCAATGATTTTTATCGGGGGTGCTACATTATGTAGCACATTATAACTAGAATGACCTAACCTACGATGCCAAAGGCAGGCTAAGTCATCCTTATTGACAGTGAGACAAAGATTAGAGTGTGCTGCATCATCTAAATCTACCATATAGATGTTATTGACTCTTTTACCAATGAATTTTAACATTTTAGAATTAGGTTCAAATATATTGTAAGCAAGTGAGTCAAAAATAACTTTATGTCCTTTATCGCAAAGCTGACTAATACTAAGCAGGTTATAGGCAAGGCCTTGAACCAGTAAAACTTCATCAATACAACATGAAGAGCACTTACCTACTTTGCCTGATCTAATTATTTTCCCTTTGGTATTACCTCCAAAGGTAACATGACCTGCATCCTTCTCTACCAGTATGCAAAATTTCTCTTTATCTCAGGTCATGTGCCTGGAACAGCCACTATCGAGGTACCGTCTGTTGTGGTTGGCTGTCAGGCATACCTGCACAGAAAATCAAGTAGAGACTTTTGGAACCCAAAACTGTTTGGGCCCCATAACAACAGTTAAATCATTCCAACAAGACAGGAAATGTTTTGGTATCCACATTTGTGATTTGACTTGAATTGTGGATTTATTATTTTTCAGTTCTTCCTGTCTTTTCTTACCACTTAGAGTTTTTGTATTCAATTTCTTTGGTGTGACAGTTTTGTTCTTACCAAATTTAGAGTTTTTGTGCTAGTTGCTTGTCCATCGGGCATTGGAAGAGGTATTGGCACTATAGACCCTGGGCTGAACAGTTCTAGGATAGACAAGGCCATATGAATTCTGGTTCATGTAAGTTCTGGTCCTAGGTTGCATAGAGACATTCAAAGGATAGCGTCCATGCACATGTCTAGGATAAGAGTTGTGAATATTCTGCTGCATCGACCTTATATATGAGCTACCTCGACCTTTCCTACCAACCATATATCGATAGGAGTTGTGAACTGATGGATAGGTTGGTGCACTAAAGTGGTAACATCGACCTGAGGTGCCTCTATTCTGACTTGGGTTTCTAAGGAACTTAAACCAAGAAGGAGTGTGCGTCGATGTAGGTTGGGTGTTGCATCGACCTTTATGTTGAGGTTGGGTTGCATTGGTCTTGGGGGTTCCTTGGACTTTAGCTTTACTTGTCTGAACCCTAACCTATCCCTTAGATGTAGGTGCAGTGGTATGTGTATATGACTCCCTGGACACCTCTACCTTCCCTTTACCTTTGTCCTTGGCACTGAGCTTGGTTTTCTCAATAATTTTCACATGTTTTTTATTTTGATTTTCTCCAGAGTTTATTTTTATTAAAGGTTTTGATGTTCCTTTTTCAGCCACAAAAGAAATGGTTCTCACATCAAAGCTTTTCTTATTTGTTGGGTTAAAACCCAATCCTTCCCTTCTGAAATTAATTTTTGTTCCCAAGATTGTAATCAGATTTTTAGTTCCTTATGTCATGCTCTCAAGAGAATGTTGTTTATCCTTATTCTCTTTTTCTAAATTTTCAAATAATTTTCTTAATTCTTCATTTACACCATTGACTACATCATATTTCTCGTTTACAATTCAGGTTTCTTCCTCAAATTTTTACAGTTTTATTTTCAGTTCATCAATGGTGTTTTTGAAATTTTCATTTTCTATTCTCAAATCATCCATAATAGTTTTAGCATTTTCAGTTTCAGCAAGAGAATTTTTTAAACTATGGTTTTCTGTTTCCAAGCATGCAAGCTTGTCATTCAATGAAGTATCATTAACTAAAGAATTTGCTTTTCTTTTCAGATGCCTGTTTTCTCTACGCATGTCATCATATTTATCTAGAATCTCAACATAGGCTTCTTCCCAATCACTATGTGTAAAATTCTCAAAAGGGGAAGTTACCTCATCACTGTCTTTCTCTTCATCTTCTCCTCTTGCCACCAGACAAAGCTTCTTTTCATCCTCGCTGTCGGATGTGCTGCTGTTGCTGTCCTCTTCTTCATCACTCCAGGTGTTTACCATGGCTTTTCCTTTCCTGTTCTTCCACCTGGGTTGTTTTTCCATCAGCAGCTCAGGACATTCAGCCTTCAGATGTCTTGCCTTCCTGTAATTATAACAGACAATAGCATCAAATTTCTTGGCGGGTTCAGGCTTATATTTCGACTGTCTCTTTCCTGAAAAATATTTTCTTCTAAACCCCTTTCCTTCCTTCCTCAAAAATTTTTTAAACTTCCTAGTGATCATGGCAAACTCATCATGATCATCATCAGAACTAGAACAACTATGCTCACTAGATGACCCTTTACTACTGGAATTAGCTTTAAGAGCTAAGGGCTTCTTCTTCTTCTTAGTATCATCAACCCTCTTAAGGTTCAGCTCATACGTCATGAGGGAACTAATGAGTTTGTCTACAGATGTGGTTGCTAGGTTCCTAGATTCTTCCATAACAATAGCCTTCATGTGCCAAATAGGTGTCAGAGACCTAAGAATTTTTCTGACTAGTTCGTACTCACTGTAGATCTTACCTGGACTTCTCAAACTATTGGTTAGAACCATCAACCTGGCATACATCTCAGATATGGACTCCTCAGATTTCATCTTAAAAGCTTCATACTCTGAGACTAACATGTTTGCCTTCGTCTCTCTAACCTGAGACGTTCCCTCATAAATCACCTCTAGCTTGTCCTACATCTCCTTGACTGTGGAACATGAGGATATTCTAGAAATTTTAGTGGGGTGGAGTGCACATTGCATAGCATTAACTGCACTCCAATTCAGAGTGGACCTACAGATCTGCTCCCTAGTCCAAACCTCTTCATCCACTGGAAGCTCAAATGGTCCTTTACTAACTACCTTCCAGATTTCATAATCCTTAGCCTGAAGAAAGACCTACATGCGATTCTTCCAGTAAGCATAATTATTTCCGTCAAA
Organism: Amorphophallus konjac; assembly: GCA_022559845.1. Classification (NCBI taxonomy): domain Eukaryota; kingdom Viridiplantae; phylum Streptophyta; class Magnoliopsida; order Alismatales; family Araceae; genus Amorphophallus; species Amorphophallus konjac. Next base: position 162,218,674 of record CM040121.1, read on the forward strand.
GAATTGCGGCTTACAAGTCGAATGACCCTTAGCAGTTAACCCTCTAGCATCCATAACTAACCTCTCCGAGATGTAAAGCCCTAAGGGAGAGTTAGGCTCTGATACCACGTGATGTAAAGAACGGATGAATAAGAGATCTAGAGGGGGGATGAATAGATCTACCCCAAAATAAAATCTACGGCAGTTAAAAGTAGTGCGAAATTAAAGTAAACTACTGTGAACAGAAACACTAATAGCAGTGTGAATTATCAATAAGAGAATATGTAATGAAGTTGTAGATTAATCAAGGTAATCACCAGAGCAAACAATCAATCCACTCAGTATAGTACTAGGCGGAGGGTTGATTAGAAAATCTCCTCACGCATAGGTCAGTTTTCAAATAGATGTAATCTATTCTTCTGACTGAACCTATTCAATATACCACTGAGATGTATATAAGAAATAGATGAGGATAATAAGTCTCTAAGCAATTCAAAATGATATCAGTTCAAGGAGAATCAACACAGTAAGATCCAAAGTATGTTAGAGCAGACAGATTCAGAATTGATTGAATGCAATAGACGAATCAATTGAATTTTGTAAAAGATAGCAATTGACAATCCTAAGCATTCATCTATTTGTAATGACAGAAAATCAACCATACAATGAGCAAATCAATGTTTAGGTGGTTCGATCTCAATCTTGAGATCTACGTCCACCCCTTACTTAACCGAGTAAGGGTTCTGCTGCCACACAGCTTGAATCCCGCTGATCCACAACTTCGCGGATATAATCCATACAATAGCTGATCCACAGCTTTGGGAACACGTCTCAGACTGCTGAGCTTCACAGCTTGCTAACTGAGGAACACTCCTCACCGCTGAGCACATAGCTTATGAATGTAATCAGAAATCAAACAGAAAAATAAAAGAAAAACACTCAAAGAAGCAATGTAGCTCACACTGAGCAAATTGACTCTGGATCTGATCCAGGAGTCACTTATAGAGACAGACTCTCTCAAACTCTCTTCTCACTCCGACTAACTTTTCCATCTTACAGCACTCTGTTCTTCTCTCTGAACATCGCACTAGGCTCTCAATGTTTCGATCTTCTCTCCGACTCTTCTTTTTCAGATTCTAAATCTTCTCAGCTCTTTCTCAACTCTTCTTCTCTTCTGCTATGTTCCTCTGTCTCCTTGTTGTGTCAAATTTGAGTGCGCGATCCATTTATATAGCAGAGGGCATGAATCTGTAGGACCACCAGCTTTTTAATCTTGGGCGCGTGGAAAACACATCCCCGCCCACAAATTTTATCCATAAAGCATTTCGAGAAGCCCCATGTCAGATGTGGAGGTTGTGACGATCCACGTGGCAGAATGTTAGTTCTGCTCCCTGCCTTGGATCACGTGCATGTGCCATTAACCTGGCACTTTAAGTTCCACGTGAGATTTGGTAGCAGACTGCCTTCACGCTGTCCAAGTGTTTGATCATATAACTGACTTGTCAAAATGAGAGATAAAGAGACATTAGTCATTAATCAAATGATAAACATATGTAGAAGTTCAATCTTAATCATTTCCACATATTTAATCAAGTCACAGAATATGCTCATTTCTGTAGAAATATTGATGCATAAATGAGATGTATCAGACTGTTTACTGACCCATTCAATATGTGTGAATATCAGCATCGACCTCAAATATAGCATTGGTAGACCTTAATGACGGTACATCAACCTGTCTTTATGGGAAAATACACAAAATGCATCGACCTTGATAGAGAAGACTTCAAAAAAAAACACTGACTAAATGCTGCAGAGGCTAACAGACCAGCATCGACTTTTCTCCAACTGCTAGGTTGCCAGCATCAACCTTTATACAAGGTGCACCGACCTTATAACATAAGGTGCATGAGGTGCATCGACCTAATGGAGTGTAAGATGTTCAATGTGCATCGACCTGATTGTTCATTCAGTGTATAAGGTGCATCGACCTTATGAACCTATGTGCATCGACCATCTTGAAACATGCATCGACCTATAATGCAGTCCTAATACATATGCATCGACCTGTACTACAGTCGCTAGTTTACTAGCATCGACTTTCTGAAACATGCATCGACCTGAGCAACAGATGCTAGCTTACTAGCATCGACCTATTAGTGCAGGACTTCATATGTTCATCGACCTTCCAATATAGGTTTATATATATACATCGACCTTATAGTGCAATGCTTCTATGTGAACATCGACCTTATGATGCAAGACTGTTGATACGTGCATCGACCTTCTGAGGTGGTCTTAGAATATGCATCGACCTGTTAAACAGAAAGAAGGATGTGCATCGACCTTTCAACGCATAACTTCTACTAGTGCATCGACCTTTCTAAGCAATACGTATACATGTGCATCGATCTTTCTAAGCAAAGTTCTGCACATGCATAGACTTTCAGAATGGAAATGGACAAATGTACCGACCTTTATATGCAATAATGTGAGTATGCACCGACCTTTACTTAACTGAAATATCATTCTCACTAAAGTAAGGATATCAAAGTAACAGTGTTGCCAAAGTCAGAATAAAGTCAACTGAACTGTTGCCAACACCAAAACACAGCATATTCCTCACTAAACATCAAATCCATAGGAGACACAACAAGGGCGACTGGGTGTTGCAATTATCGAAGAAGAGCCATAAACGGGTTGTGAGATGCTCATGGAGCGTGACACCAGCACCAACAAGAGGCAAAAACCAACTCCAAAGCTGGGAGGCTAGCCCGCTATACAGGAAGGCGTGGTTCAGATCTTCAATGTGAGGAGTATGGCAGCAAGAACATCTAGAGACCATGTTGCCACCACATGCAGCTATATTTTCATCCACAGGCACTGCCCTATGATGAACCTTCCATCCGAAGATAGATGCTCTCTTATAGAAAAAAGGATGCCAAAGCCGCATCAGAGCAGGCCTCCAAATACCCCTGGGCCTAACAAGGTCATATGCCGACTTGGCAGAAAAATCGCCAGACGAGGTGGCAGTCCAAACACGGATGTCGATAGCATCAGTAAGCTGTAGACCCTCCAGGATCGAAGAGGGATGCAGGAGGTTTCTAATGGGGTGATCAGGAGACTGGATCACCTGCTACACCGTGGCGGGAGGACCATTATAAGGCTCAGTAGGGAGGGTACGCAGAGGAGTAGCACCCATCCAAACGTCATCAAGGAAATCAACATTGGAGCCCATGCCAACAATCCATCTGGAGTTGCCCTTGAAGACACTAAGAGCTCTCATGAAAGTGTCCTTGGAGATGCCTCGAGGGAAAGGACTGGGTGGAGAGGAAACGCCCACCTTATACTTGCCACGAGCGTACCTAGCCCAAAGAGAGTCACCATTATGGACCAACCAAACCAGCTTAGCAGCAAGAGATAATTGGATGTGCAACAGGCTCCTCATGCCCAGACCGCCCTCCTTCAGAGGATGTTGAACCTCGTCCCAGGAGACCCAATGGCGTCGACGCACCCCATCCATACCGCTCCAGAAAAAGGATGCCATGGCCCTCTCGATATGTTTAACAATCGTCTTGGGGATAGAAGCAGACGCAGTGAGGTAAATAGGTATGGAGTTCAACACAGAATTGATGAGGGTCACTCTTCCCGCTTGGGACAGGAGCTTAGATTTCTAGGAGAGCATTCTGGTATTGATTTTATCAAGGAGTGATTTGTAATCGGAGATAATAGATCTCCCCGGCCTAAGAGGAACACCAAGATAGGTGAGAGCACCATTCTGCCTTTGGAAACTCGTTGCACGCCTGATGCTATTAATCAGACGATCTGGTGCCTTGGGAGATACCATAAAGGAACTCTTAGAGACATTAATCTTCTGCCCAGAATTGCATTCATAGGAAGCCAGAAAGTGCAATTCTGAAATAATATCTATGTAGAAACCAAGCAAATTAACTGCTCTATCCTGTCTCCTGGAAACAAATGCAAACACCTGCTTCTGACCCCACTTCCTACCCTGTCCCTTTCACCTTTTTTAAGTAGTTGTTATGAACTCCATTTTTCTCCTTTCTTTTAGAAAGTTTTGTACAATGCTTAATTAATCTAATGAAGAGAGAAGTGATCACAAGTAGCACTATGCCCTATCCCTCCAGGAAGAGATTGCCCATTGCATAAACAATGGAATCCTATATGGAGAAATAAAAAATGTGGCAGTATACATAGCCAACTAACTGCCAACAAAATGATTGAGCTTTTGTTTCAAATATTACTTGTGTTCCTTCCTCATGGAGAAGGAGGCTAGCATGCCAGTCCCTTAGTTGTGATGGGATGTTTTGTATTCTTTCTTGTTTGCTTTTAAATCAGGTGGACATGAATTTTGATTTTAGTGCATCTATTTTGTTTCAGGAAAAAATGGTCACATTAATAGCTGAAGTTGAGGCTATAGGGACCCCTCTTGATCATTCTTCAGTTGTCTCACAAGTGTTAGGCACGAGATCTGGATATATAAAAGGCATGGGTCATGGGGAGCCTCTGATATTGTCAAGCAAGCGTGGTAGATGTCTAAATTATTCTTCATCACAACAATTTTTGGATGGAATTCATGAACTTGAAGATAGGAAGAACGAGCTTTCAAAAATAAAGGAAGAACTTGCAAACACGAAAGAAGAATTAGCAAATGTCAAGGATCAATATACATCTCTCTCATCAGAGATACAACAAATACGAACATTATTAGTTGGTTTAGAGAGTCGTCCATCAATTTCCCTTTCTCCACCATCACCCTCTACATAATATTTAGTTGATCTTATTTCTTAGATTTTTTCTACCATGTGTCTTTGTATATACTTGAACAACTATATTTGTTATTTATTCATTTGATTATTTTTACTTTTAAATCAGTTGAGTCTTATGTGAGTTATGATAATTAAATAATTTCACTATCTTCGCTTGTGTATATTGTATCTATATATTGTAAAAGTGGGCTCTTTTTTTAGAAATATAATTTTCAAACTACTTGATTGATCTTTCAATGAAGACATGATGACAGGATTGTTGTAATCACTTTTAATAATGTAAAATTTTTTATGAATATAAATTATTTACAACAAAAGATGATGTATAAATGTGATTAAAATATATAATAATTACTCTTAATTTTTAGTCAATAAATATTTTAAAAACAAAGATATTCGTTGTGATAACTTATAATCACGAGATGATTCATCATAATAGAGTTTACTAACGACAAAAAAATTATTATTAAAAATTTTGTCAAACATATAATATGGTTTTTACAACCATTTTTGTTGTTGTTATTATGTATATATAACAATGATATTTTTTGTCATTTTTTAATATATAATAATAAAAAATGTTGTTGTTATTACTTATTTTATAACAACAAAATAATAATTTCATTGTTAAAATATATAGTGAGGAGTTTTTTACAATAATTTTTAACAACGAAATTATTTGTTGTGAAAAATATTTAACAACAAAATTTTGACTTTTTACAACAAATTTTTTTGTTGTTAAAAATGCTATGTCTTGTAGTGGAGGGTGATATCCTTTCATAAAAGATCAAACTGAGATGATCGTGAGTAGACAATCACCCACAGAGACAATATGCAACGGCCTTCTCTCTATAAGGTGGAGGTGTCTTCTCCACTTATTCCACGTTACAGTAGCGAGTAGAAGGAGGAAGACAGAGAAGGGAATGAGTGGGGGAGAGAGTGGCTACCTCTCTCTTAAGCGGGCAAGGCAGAGCCGACTGTAGCCTACTTTCCTCTCCCTTACACACACGCGCGGGACAGCTAAGAGGGATGAACAACGGCCTACTCTCTAACATTCTCTAGTCAGTCCGACAACAGTGGTTGGCATGTGCAAGGTGACATGGCCCCAGGAGTGACCAGTGGTGGTGAGTAGGGGCAGTGGCAATGGGACCAACGGCGGAGGTGTCCAAGGCAGTAGCCATGGCAGCGAGGTAGCGATGGCGAAGGAGGTTGTGGCGACAAGAGCAGCATAGGCACCAACGACTATGGCAAGACATGGAGAAGTTCTCCTCCCTATTAAGACGTCAGAGTCCAAACCTAACTAGGAGATAAGATGGCTCACTCAAAGCGGACTCCAAACCTGACTTGGATATCAAATGGAAGAAACATCTTCTTTTCTTAACCTATCACAATCCTACCCTAGATGGGTTTCCCGTGTAGATCAGTCACGAGCCGTCCATATCCGCCAGTGGCGGAGCTAGGAATATTTGAAAGGAGGGGCAAAATAAAATTAATATAATAAAAATTATTTATTTCTTTCAAATAGAAGACATATTACAAGTGAGCTATTCACGACGAGTCTTCATATTCTGAAAGCATTGCGTTATTGCTTCATTGTCAATGCTCTCGAATACTTCCTTCTCAATATATGTAGTCGGAGTTAAAAAAATAAATCTAGGCACAAAATATGTGTAATAAGAGAATCAACTCGGAAATAAATTTATCCGTACACTTTTTGGCGTCCCTGCACAATCGCAATAATTTCTATGCCATCCATATGCAAGTACCCGAGTCGAAAAATCACCAAACCAACACAAGCACAATCACACACAAAATGTACCAGATTTTTAACGTCGAAAAACCCCCCAAGACATGGAGGGGAAAAAATCACGAGACAAACCGACATCACTCTACTATGAAAAATAGTAGTACACAGTTCCTCTCTCAAGATTTATCCAAATCTTGAGAAATACAAATAAGAGAGTGGAAGAATACGAAATTATCTTACACAGAATAAATCTCTAAATCAAAAACTCTAACAAGAGAACAGGTAACACCAGAAATAGGGCTCACAAGATCGAGCTCCTTCTCTTCTTCGTCTTTCTCCCTTACTTCTTCTTCCTTTTTTACTCTCTATCTCTTTCTCTCCCTTCATGAAGGACGCTAGAGAGAGAACCGTTGCCGCGGCTACGTTTTTCTGTTTCACAAGACTCACCAAGAAGCTTGTTCACGTTTTTAGGGTATTAATTTAAGATATGGTGGGGGAATAATGCACCCCACCCCTCCTCCTTTTAACATGTTCTAGGCCCATCAAATGACTGGATATATCATGGGCCCAAAAAACCCAACATAAAATGGGAGGCAAATGTAAAGAATTCAAAAACTTTACCTAAATCAAGGGGGGGCAATTGCCCCCCCCCCCCCCCCCCCGGCTCCGCCATTGATATCCGGATATGACTTAGGTCGTGCCCTAATGAGTTGCCATTAATGGGCCAAAATACCAACGTAAGTTGAATAGTAAGAAGCATCGTTTTAATGATGCATTAGAATTGGGCATATTGTTCCAAGGATAGTATTAATTTATAAAAATCCTAGCAAGATCAACTTTTCCTGCGAATGCGATATTCTATTATCTTCCCATGGGAACATAAGATAAACAGTAGGATCATCATGTGCGCCCCGAAGAAGGTTAACTTGTCAGGAGAATCAATTCCAGGTTAACCTGTCAGGAGAATCAATTCCAGCAGCAGCGGCCCCGCCAATTTGGTGGGAAAGCGAAATGTGGGCCGGGGAATGATAAATAAATAGTGACCCGTGCCATGGTCGCTGGAATCAGGCAAAAGTCGATGATCGACGACTCCTGTCAACCGCGAACTGGAAGTATGCTGTAAGGAGGTATAATTTTCGCTTTCCCCATCATTGATGAGGCGTGACGTGAGGGTCCACTGGCAACATTTTGACGTCCCGGTCGTACGCTAGCTTAGCTAGCTGCTGCGGCCAGGGAATGCTAGCTAAATCAAAGCCGTCCCTTTTTTTTATCTACGACGGTGAATCGGTGCCCCCAGTACGTACGCTGAGCGGGGTCGCGATCTCACGGTAACGAACACAACATGGTAAGGAGGTCTTAAATTTAATTTTTTAAACTTTTTCTACTCATATTTAATTTTTGTGATATTTAAATTAAAATTTTATGAAACCTGTTAAAAAAATACACGTGAATTAAATGCGATTAAAAACGAACTCAAAATTTTCACACTCATTATGCACTCAAATATTACTGTGTTAAATTCTCCGCCATTAAATAAAAAAAAACAGATGCATGCTCTGTGCCCCCCCGCCAGCCCGTCGGGTTTGTCGGTGCTGCTCCTGGTTGGTTCGTACGGACAGCGGCGCGCGTGTATTAGCTTGGTGTTTCCGTCGCGGAGCGGAAGATCTTTCTTTACGTGTGTCTTGTTCGGAGTTGGCAAAACATATAGGACTATTTTGATAACGGGTTAGGTTAGGGGCGGGTGATTTACCCGGGTTAGTCCACCCCACCCCTAACCCTAATCTGGATAGATTAACTCATTCCATCTATTTTCTAGGAATGAGTTAATCTACTTTAACCCTATCCGACCCGGGGTAAGAAAAAAACTATCAAACAAGGAGTAACCCATCCGACCCCAGTTAACCCACCCTAACCCAGCTTAACCCGTTACCAAAGTGACCCACAGGGCCGATTTGTTAATCGGATTGTCGGTCGGCTGTCTAACCCGATGAGAGAAAAATCGGCGGGAGGCCCACACTCTCCCTCACACACTCCCCGCTAACCGAGCCCAGGCGGCATGTTCGGCATCCGTGCTCGATTAACAAAGAGACCCATACACATCCACGTGGGGAGCCGAGATTCCAAAGGAAAGGGGTGCGTGGAGGATTGAGTACCGTAGAGTTGCAGGATCGGATGAGCTTTACTCGTAGTCCATTAATGGATCGACGAGAAGTAAAATGTTCCAATTGCCAAGGAACGAATGCTGGGGAGAATATCTGTTAATTTAATTTATCACAAATGATTTATGGGAAGCAACAAGGGGGCCGGATTTAATTCTCTCCTTTGATCGGACCGGCTGTTTCCACATGGTAGCCACATTGCTCTCGTCCCTTCCCATGCATCCCGCAGCTGATCACCATCCGCTTAATTTGTCCTCCCCTTCGATTTGCAGCATGCATATGATTGTTGTGCTCTTTCAGCCGGATGACAACGGCGTCGATGCGCGGCAGTGGCAGCAGCAGCAGCAACGGATGCTGCCGGAGAAGGAATAGAAAGGGCCCTCTAGTGGGCGGCACGGAACTCCGGCGCCATCTCTTATATATTCCCGTAGTCGTGGACCGTTGCGCACCGCATATGCATCATCCACATATATGCAACGCGAGAGAGAGAGAGAGAGAGAGAGAGAGCGAGCTTTGCTGTTTGTATCCACGGTTTTAATTTGCGGCCGGTCAGATTTTGCATGATAGAGGGGGGGCGGGGGGGGCGCTCTGATTACCTTGTCCTTTCGGCTCACTTTGACAACGGAATAAGTTCGATTAGAATGATTTATCCGGAGTCAGAATGAGTTGTTCTATTTTAATTCATATTAACTTAACCGTGATGAATATATCGGTAAGGAAGAACTACTCAAACTAAGTGTTCTGGAGCAGAGCCGTCACAAGGTGGAGCTGCCATTATATATGGGAACTGGGATAGAAATAAACCGAATTAGTATTATATTGAAAAATAGAAAATATTAGTAACCCACACAAGTGGGATTTAGAACTATACCTTGTGAGATATCTTTTGGGGATAAAATCGTGACCTCTACCCAAAAGAAGATATATAATACTTCACAAGTGTTGAATAAATTTGTGACACGATATCATCAGAGTAAGATCTGTGCAATATAATATGAGTAGTTTTGAGACAAATAAGTGTTGATGGGCCTATAGTGAGCTAGTCGTGTGCGATGTACGAGGAGAGATTTATCCGTAAAAAAAAAGACTATCTAGATCAAGAGTTCTAGAGCGGAGGCACCGCGGAGTGGAGGTACTACTATGTATATATGGGACTGGGGGCATGAAACTAAAAATATTACCGGGACATTTTGGAATCATACCTTGTGAGAAATCGTTTGGGAACAAAATCGTGCGAACTCGGCCCAAAAAAGATAATATCTAACCAGGGTTAGATGGAGTTGTGACAATTATCATTATCAACTGCTCGGAATATTAATTATTAATTAGAGAATGCATTTATGCGTGTGCAAGTTTTAAGGAGTGTTGTGCCGTATTTTTTCCCCGTGTATCAGATTACTCTCCCGTTCCTCCGATTAGGATCGTATAGGCGGCATGCATATGTATTATATCTGGTTGCTTTCTTTTGGCAAAGAAGGGATCCCCGCCAGTCTTCGGGCCCGAGAGACGGCGGTGTCCGTTGCACATGGTCCATTTATAGACCAGTTCTTTAACTCTGTCCAATATACAAGATATATGGAATTTTACACAGTATCAGATGGTTTTGATCCGGATCTTGCATCTTGTGTTTGTCGTGCTTCGTGTGATAGAACTTAGGGAGCCAAATGGTCGGCAAGGCAGCCGTAAACTCTGATCACTTGTAAGGATGAGTACGATTTGATTTAATTTTATTTGAAAAGAATTTTTCTTAAATCAAATTGAATCGAATTAAGAAATTAAATTAAATTAAATTAAATTAAATTATTTTGAAATCAAATCAAACTGAATTTATTTTATTTTATTTGATTCGGTTCAATTTGAACCATTTTAATGTCATCTTTTATAAATTAGATTGGATTCAAAAGAGAGTTAAGAAAGATACGATAAAATAATTTCTATCAAATAAAATATATATTAAAAAGTAAAATCAAATGTTACAATTTACAAAAATAAGTTCCACGATATTTTCACGTAAAAAATAAGAACATAAATAGAAGGTTATTTGAAATTTATTTCGTAACATTAGATTCAGAAATCTTGAGACAACGAGAGATAGATTTTTAGAATTATGTTTAATAGTTATATATAAACTTATATTAAATTGAGAAAAAAATTCTTAAAATTAGATTTGACTTTTAGAATTAGGGTTAATAGTTAAATATACACTTATATTAACTTGATAAAAATATCCTTAAATCCAGGTTAATTCAATTCGGTTACATTTTATGAAAATCAAAATTAAACTAAATCAAAATTTTTAATACGTTTTAGTTTAAATCCAGACTGAAAATTTTTAAATTTCAACTCAAACTAAACTAAATCAAATCTATCTGTTCGATTTAATTTTTGGGTTGAACCCGAATAATGCTCACCCCTAGAGATCATTTGAAAATAACTACGGGATGAGATTTTGAGAATTCTAATCATTAAAATTTTGTACAAAATTTTAACCCCAACTAAATGCGCTTCCGTGTCCCATGAGATTTTTCAATTGGGATCAAGAAATACAAATGAATAGGGGAGGTGAAAAATCTCCAGAATAATCTCCTCTAGGCGATATCTATCTATCATTTAATATCTATTTTAATGACATCGAGCAGATTAACTAATTTTAATGTCCTGCTTAATTCCAACTCAAAAATTTGACATATCGAGAGAGAGAGAGAGAGAGAGAGAGAGAGAGAGAGAGAGAGAGAGAGAGAGAGAGAGAGAGAGAGAGAGAGAGAGAGAGAGAGAGAGAGAGAGAGAGAGAGAGAGAGAGAGAGAGAGAGAGAGAGAGAGAGAGAGAGAGAGAGAGAGAGAGAGAGTATATTTTAAATTTTTATAAAAATATATAATCTTAATTATAATAATTAACATAAAAATAATTTTGATTAAAATTCATTAAAATCTTAATTTATATCTCCAAAGATTCATTGGTCTAATGAATCAGAAAAATGTCATGTACCCTATCACTATTTACTTTGAACTTATTTATTTTTAATTTTTAATATTATTTTTAATAAATTATATAGAATAAATTTATTGTCAAAATAGTAACATATTTGATAAAAAATATTAATACTATTAAATAAAATTCAATAGTGATGGAGCATCCCATATAAAATATATATATATATATATTTATTAATAATATTTCCCAAAAAATATATATTAGATAAAATCTAGATTAAGTAAGAAGTTGGAACACGTAGTTATCATATGTAAAGAGCATTCACTTAACAAGTGGCTTCCTAGTGTAGTTGGTTAAGTAACTTGTCTTTCAACTCAAATGACCAGGGTTTAAATCCTAACATCCACCATTCACCTTTTGTGCCAATTAATTATACATTATAAGCTAGCAACGTACAGACTTGGAAGTGCAACGTAAGAAAAGATGCCAATGTACAGACTTTGGCAAAGCAGCGATGTACAGACTTGCACAGTTCCAGCTAGAGGATGTATAGACTTTACCCAATAGTCCAATGTACAGACTTCGTCTCGTGAAAGCTACAGTGATGTATAGATTTTGCCTTAGAAATGAATGTATATACTTGGGCAATCAAAGTCTGTATAGACTTCAACTAAGAGATGCACGATGTGCAGACTTGAACAACATTCAACAGTCAATGTGAAGACTTCACGATGTATAGACTTTCCAAGGAAAGGCAGTACAGACTTGAGCAAAACAAGGCCAGCGAATGTATAGACTTCTAAGAGAAACGACGGTAAAGCAATCAGTGTATAGACTTCAAGGGAAACTACGGTAAAACTACCGATGTATAAACTTAAAGGGAAACGTAGGTAACACTTCCAATGAACAGACTTCGAAGTTGAACAGTTGGATGTACAGACTTGGAAGATCACTAATGGATGTACAGACTTCACCTCGTTGTATAGACTTGGAAGAATGATGCACAGTGCAATGTACAAACTTCATGACTATGCTCAAGCAATGTATAGACTTTGAGAGGGAAGCCAATGTATAGACTTTGAGAGGGAGAGGATGTATAGACTTGTGATGTACAGACTTTGTGAATAGGCTAGCAATAGCCAATGTATAGACTTTGTGATGTACAGACTTTGAGAGGAAGTGATGTACAGACTTTGAGAGGAAGCTAATGTATAGACTTTGAGAGGGAGATGATGTACAGACTTGTGATGTACAGACTTAGACTTGTGATGTACAGACTTAGTGAATAGGCTAGCAATAGCCAATGTATAGACTTTGTGATGTACAGACTTTGAGAGGAAGTGATGTACAGACTTTGAGAGGAAGCCAATGTATAGACTTTGAGAGGGAGAGGATGTACAGACTTGTGATGTACAGACTTAGTGAATAGGCTAGCAATAGCAATGTACAGACTTTGTGATGTGCAGACCTTGTGAAGCCAATGTATAGACTTTGAGGATGTACAGACTTTGAAAGTGTGCACATTGAAGAGGGATCGTGTGTGAATGTGGGAGACAGACTTTACGATCTGGGCCATGGATTGGCTGTCCAAACATTATCCCTTATCTCTCCAGCCTGTACAAGCTGTAAAGCCCCATTATTCCAGATCTTGCCCCCCCTATCCGGTCATACCAGACCCTATAACACACCCCTTTGCTACCCCCATTCTATGCTAGTTAAGGTTGGGGAAAAGCTCTGCAGGGATTACAAAGAAGGGTTCTGCTGGTACGATCTTCCAACAAGTAGGTGTTCTCAATTTTTAACTAAACTAGTAGTTAATCTAGGATGATTAGTCTAGGTCGTTAGTCTTAGGCTCATCTCCATGTGATATTTCGTATTTATACAACATGTGTTAGCCTCGTAGTTATCATGTATTAGCTTTAATCTAAGAAAAGTAGTAAAATTAGTAAAGTAATTAGTTTCACAACCAGGATAATTAGCATGCAACAGCTTCAATCTGAGACAATTAGCAAGTATTAGTCTCATGCCCTAGATAACTAACATGAATTAGCTTTATTAACTAATCTAATAGCATACCTAATCTATTAGCATGCTTAATTAACCTGCTAATCTACCAAATCACTCATTGTCAACACCTCACATAACACTTCCATATAGCTAATGTCGACACCTCACATATAGGTGTCGACACTTCAATGTATAACGCAAGTGTTGACACCTGGTGTCAACACTTCCATACATATTCCATACAAATGTCAACACTTCAATGTCCATATATATATAACGCAAGTGTTGACACCTGGTGTCAACACTTCCGTACATATTCCATAAAAATGTCGACACTTCAATGTGACACCAAGGGTCACATTTACTATTCATTTTTCGTTTATGTTATACAATATTTTGCACAGATGTCGACACTTCCAGCAACATATATATAGTAAATGTCGACACCTCAAAGCTATTTACAAATGTTGCAGAAACATGTTGACAAACAACATAAATAAATGTGTACAATTTATACACCTACACTTCCATACCTAAACATATAACAACAATATATATATATTTATAGTCAAATGCCCGACACCTGCATATGCAAGTGTCAACACCTCCTAATGGAAGTGTCGACACTTCCATATAAAAGTGTCGACACCTGCATATAACGCCCCTACAAGTGTCGACACCTACATATAATACCCCTTACAAGTGTCGACACTTATTATCATATCTCTATATTCTCTATATAATCGAAGTAATATAGAACACTGCATATAAATTCATATATATATACTTCCATTAATTGTATATACAAAGCACCTTCACTATATATTGTTAGTCAAGAATATATGTATATACAAACCACCTTATATATATCTAATTTTCACCACATACTAAAAATTATCTCCAACATGTTAAAACTATTTCCAGCATGTTAAAAGTGACTTCCAATATGATAGAATTATTTTATACATACTGAGATATAAAAATTATTTTCAGCATGTTATAATTATTTTTGGCATATTATAATTATTTTCAGTGTATTAAAACTATTTTTCAACATGATAATTCTATTTCCTATCAAATAATTAGCAAATAAATGTAGAAAAATAATTTTTAGCATGATAAAAATTATGTTGTTATCAGAAAATTTCTGTAATCAGCATGGTAACCTTATCTTATCATCCTATAAGTAAGTTAATTATTTTAGCATGTTAACCATTAATTTTAGCATGTTAATAATTAATTTTCAGCATGTAAAAAAAATTAAATCAAGCTTGAAAATTTTATTTTTATCATCTTACCAGTAAAGTAACATATGAAACTCATTCTCAGCATGTTAATATTATTTTTAGCAAGTTAGAATTATTTTCAACATAAAAAACTTATTTTCATAATTAAATTCTGATTATTATAATAAATCACCATTTTGGCTAACCCATATATCTATATCGGACAGAAGATATACATACCTATAACCTCCATTATATTAGACAGAATTTTATAATCGGATATATATATATATATATATATATATATATACATATTGGATAAAAAATTATATATATATATATAACTAATATCGACATTTGTGTCAACACCAGCAAGTTAGTCTCAAACCCCTATTGTCATTAGCATGTATCGAACGTTACGGGTTTTACTCCTAGTTCGTCCCTACAAAACAATACGCCTTGGATTCTATTCTATAATCCACCTTATAAACATCCTACCGGGTCAACCCTCGAAATTCCATATTGGCTATAAACGAGAGTGGATGTCAACAAACATGATTAATGCTGTGCATATAGGGCCCGGTCTGGTCTTGGGAGGAGCACCCGAAGGTACTTGTGCCCATGGGAGTTTATTGACCACGGTGTTTGGCATTGCACCGGAGTACTTACTTGCTTGGCTTTAGACATTCCACTCATTCTCATGATATTACTTGATTGATTTGACTTGAGACGCGCAGAAGGGTAAAGTTTTTGCTTGAATGAAATTGATAAATAGCCAATTCTAATTTTACATGCTTAAATTTATATTACTTTCTATTACTTGTTTGACATGAGTTCTTACTCTCTTGGAAAGATTTTGTTAATTCCAAGCTTGAATCTCTTGCTATTGCTACATTGAAGTTGGAATCCTTATACTCTCACTTGTTATTCCTTCACTGCTCTTGTCGATTTTTACAATCCTTGATATCTACTCATCTACATGCATAGCTTTACTGACATTAATTGAACTTGTAAACCACTTAAAGCATGTTAAATCTTGAGATGTAATTCCTACTGAGCGATTCGCTCATCTAGTTATTTTCTAATATTTTCAGGTAATTTGGATATCAACCAACACTCGGAAGTGAATGAGACTGAGTGATGAGTGTTAGAGTGAAGTTATCAAATTGTCATGTCCTTTGTGTTATTGTATTAGTTCACTTATGTCAGTCGTATCAATTCATCTATGTCATTGTATTAGTCAACTTGATTAGAACTACTTAAGATTTGAAGCGTAGTCGTTGGACTCTGGGAACATATGTAATTGTCCTTTGATTAGTTGTGACAATTGTCAGCTCGTACTATTTGTATTAATTTCGAGTTAAATCTTAGTTATTTGCGCACTCTAATATTTACATGATTGACACGATCTATATAGACGTGTCACGCCTTCGGGTAATCTTCCGCGCTCGGGACGTGACAGTCTTCGTGGTATCAGAGCCTAGGTTTTCAAACCTAGGGAACTAGAAAAAAATAAACGGTTAGAAATTGAAATCTAAGTAAAAACTTGAGTCCATGGATAGGTAAAACCCAAGTTCAAGGATAGATATACCTTACCCGGTGAGATGGATAGAGCCATGGGTTAAGTTCTACAATGACTTTCGACCTTACAAGTAAATCCGATCTTTATCATACTTAACTCTTTTGTAGGATCATGGCTGCGGAAAGAGCACAATGGCGCGAGATGCAGCGCACCGTGCAAGGCCTCACACAGGCACTACAGCAAGTGGCCCAAGGCGGAGCAAATCGTGGAGCGGGAGATCTCCACCGAAGTTTCCGTAACATGAACCCACCGAGGTTCACGGATTCGTCCGACCCCGAGGATGCCGAGAATTGGCTAAAGGATATGGAACGAATCTTCCGTGTGATGAAATGCGCGAATGAAGAGAAGGTTTTACTTGCCGTATTCCAACTAGAGCGGGACGCTTGATGCTGGTGGGAATCTATAGAAGCAACACTGTCAGAATACCATGTCACATGGGATGAATTCACGGAGCATTTCAACAACAAGTACTTCTCCGATCATATCTAGGAAAAGAAAGTCATGGAATTTGCCGTTCTAAAACAATAAGGCTTGAAAGTGGCCGAGTATGAGGCCCAATTCTCCAGATTATCTAGGTATGCACCCCACTTGGTGTGTACGGAAAAGATGAAGGCAAGAAGATTCCTTAACGGGCTTCGGCCCCATTATATCACACAACTTACCCCGATGGACATCCAAGTCTATTCGGAGATGATTCGGCGTGCTCAACTGCTGTAAGATGCCACCGAATTATCCGAGAGAATCCGAGGAAGAGACAAGAAGGAACCCGTTACAAGTCCGGGAAAATTCAAACAATCCTTCAACAAGAAGCGATTCTTCATGGGAGGGGAGCCCTCCAAGGCAAAGAAATTCTAGAAGAATGATAGGCCATTCTCCACCACCACACCATCAAAGGAGCTTTGCAAGTATTGTGATAAAGCTGGTTATAAGACCAAGGAATGCTGGAGAAAGTTAGGAACTTGCCTTCGATGCGGGAGTCGAGAGCATCGGATTCCAGACTGCCCACTGATGAAGGAGCAGGACATCAAAGACGAGAAGCGTCCGGTAAAGAAACAAGGCCGTCTGCAAGCTCTCCGAGAGACAGAAACCACTGAAGGTGGAATTGTGGAAGGTACTCTCACTATTTGTTCAAAAACTGCTCAAGTTTTATTCGATACCGGAGCAACTCATTCATTCGTTTCCAAGAACTTTGCTGCTTCATTTTCTAAGAAACATGAACTGTTAGATTTGGTCATATCTACACCTCTTGGGAATGAGTCTGATATCACTTATCACTATCCAAACTGTGAAGTGATGATTAAGGGAAATAATTTACCTGCTAACCTGATATGCCTAGATATGAAGGGTTATGACATCATACTAGGTGCCGACTGGCTATCCACATACCAAGCAACTGTAGATTGCCGGCATGGCAAGGTAACTTTCGTAGATTTCCCAGAGCTAGTTTACAATAGCCCTCGGAGTAAATCACTTCTTATATCCGCACTCCGATCTAGTAAACTTATGAATAAGGGATGCATGACTTTCATCGCATTCGTGACTGCCACGGAAGTCGAGAAGGTTAAACTTGAAGACATCCGTGTGATTCGGGATTTTCCTAATGTTTTTCCAGAAGATTTAACCGGCTTACCCCCAGAAAGGGAAGTGTCGTTCACAATCGACCTTGTCCCTGGTGCTCGTCCTATTTCCAGGGCACCATACAGAATGTCCCCTGTTGAGCTGAAGGAACTAAAAGAGCAGCTAATGGAGTTATTGAACAAGGGTTTCATCAGGCCGAGTACTTCCCCATGGGGAGCACCCGTGCTATTCGTCAAAAAGAAGGACGGATCGATGAGATTATGCATAGATTATCGATAGCTAAATCACCTTACAATCAAGAAGAAGTATCCACTGCCAAGAATTGATGAGCTGTTCGATCAACTATCTGGAGCTTTATATTTCTCCAAGATTGATCTTCGTTCTGGTTACCACCAATTGAATATCAAAGAAGAAGATATTCATAAAACTGCATTCCGAAGCAGGTATGGGCATTACGAATTTACTGTTATGCCTTTCGGACTAACAAATGCCCCCGCAGCTTTTATGCAGTTAATGAACAGCATATTCAGGCCCTATTTAGACCAATTTCTTGTGGTCTTTATTGATGATATTCTGATCTATTCAAAGACCGAAGAGGATCATGAAGAACACCTCAAGAAGGCATTGCAGATATTAAGGGGAAACAAGCTATATGCCAAATTCAGTAAATGTGAGTTTTGGCTCGAGGAAGTATCCTTCTTAGGCCATATCATTTCGAAGAACGGAATTACTGTTGACCCATCAAAGGTCGAAGCCGTGAAGAACTAGGAACGACCCACAAATGTAACTGAGATTCGGAGCTTCTTGGGTCTCGCTGGTTACTACCGGCGTTTTATAAAGGACTTCTCCAAAATTGCTGTTCCCCTGACCAGGTTAACCCGCAAGGAAGTGCCTTATAAGTGGAAGGAAGACTGTGAAAAGAGTTTTCAAACTTTGAAGGATCTCTTGACCATTGCTCCAGTCTTATCATTACCAATGGAAGGAGAAAAATACGAGGTATACACCGATGCTTCTGGTATTGGCCTCGGATGTGTATTGATGCAAAATGGGAGAGTCATTGCATACTCTTCCCGACAATTGAAGAAACATGAAGAGAACTACCCAGTTCACGACTTAGAACTGGCCACAGTAGTATTCGCTTTAAAGATCTGGAGGCACTATCTCTACGGAGAACAATTCACTGTGTACTCCGATCATAAAAGCCTCAAGTACTTATTCTCCCAAAAGGAGCTGAACATGCGGCAAAGGCGTTGGCTCGAGTATCTCAAGGATTTCGACTTCACTATACAGTACCATCCTGGTAAGGGTAATTCCGTAGCTGATGCCCTTAGTCGAAAGCCGAGAACAATATTGGCCAACTGCATGATACAAGAATAGAAACTGCTGGAGAAATTCTCTGAGCTTGATATCAGCACAGATGAGAAGAACATGTGTATTATTCTATCTCATATGAGCCTGCATCCAGATTTGCTACATGAAATCAAGAAGTTACAAGAAGGATCCCTCGTTAGTGGAGATAAAGAGCAAGCTGGACGAGAGACTGGATTTGAAGCTGGCACCTGATGGCAGATTACCATTTCATGAACGGACATGTGTGCCCGACTGTCCCGAATTGAAGAAGAAGATTCTTGAAGAAGCTCATAGATCGAGTTACACAATCCACCCTGGAGCCACTAAGATGTACCAAGACTTGAAAAGAACTTTCTGGTGGCCTAACATGAAAAGGGAGGTAGCAGACTTTGTGTCGCGTTGCCTCACATGCCAATAAGTGAAGGCAGAACATCAAAAATCCGCCGGAAAGCTACATCCGCTGGATATTCCCAAGTGGAAGTGGGAAGACATTGGCATGGACTTTATCATGGGTTTGCCCAAGTCTAGGGGCGGATATGATGGAATTTGGGTAATTATCGACCGGTTAACAAAATCGGCCCATTTCTTACCCATCAAAAGTCGATGGTCAGTCGACGTACTTGCTACCCTGTATATGAAGGAAATGGTTAGATTGCATGGAGTTCCCGTCTCGATCGTATCTGACCGAGACCCGCGCTTCACCTCTTATTTCTGGAAGAGCCTACAACACTCCTTGGGGACGAGACTCAACTACAGCACTGCTTTTCAACCCCAGACAGATGGACAGACCGAGAGGACTAATCAAGTTGTGGAAGATATGTTAAGGGCATGCATTATAGACTTCGGCGGTAGTTGGAATGACCACTTACCACTAGCCGAATTTGCATATAACAATAGCTATCAAGCCAGCATACAAATGGCACCTTTTGAGGCATTATATGGCAGGAGTTTCCGATCTCCCATATGCTGGGATGAAGTCGGTGAAAAACAAATTCTAGGTCCTGACATGATGCGAGATTCTACCAAGAAGATACAACTCATTAGAGAAAGGTTAATGATAGCACAGTCCAGGCAGAAATCTTATGCCGATAATAGAAGGCGAGACCTGGAATTTCAAGTCGGAGATCATGTTTTCCTCAAGGTATCTCCCGGCCGAGGCATTAGAAGATTCGATGTTAAAGGTAAATTAACACCAAGGTTTATCGGTCCATTCGAAGTACTGGAAAGGGTAGGCGAAGTGGCTTATCGTATCGCCCTACCTCCACAACTGTCAGAAGTGCACAATGTATTTCATGTTTCTATGCTAAAGAAATACGTGCACGATTTCTCACACGTCATCGATCACACTGACTTGGTGATACAGAAGGACCTCACCTATGAGCAAAGGCCAGTAAAGATCCTCGACCAAGAAATCCGAGTTCTAAGGACCAAGACGATCCTTATGGTAAAAATTCAATGGAATAGATGATTAGAACAAGAAGCTACATGGGAAACTGAGGAGTCTACGAGGAGGAGATTTCCAGAATTATTCTAGTCCGTAAGTAATTCTCACCCTCCTTGTCTCCGTATAATGTAATTGAATTTGGGGACCAAATTCTTTTAAGTGGGAGAGGGTGTAGCATCCCGTATATAAAATATATATATATATTTATTAATAATATTTCTCAAAAAATATATATTAGATAAACTCTAGATTAAGTAAGAAGTTGGAACACGTAGTTATCATATGTAAAGAGTATTCACTTAACAAGTGGCTTCCTAGTGTAGTTAGTTAAGTAACTTGTCTTTCAACTCAAATGACCAGGGTTCAAATCCTAGCATCTACTATTCACCTTTTGTGCCAATTAATTATACATTATAAGCTAGCAACGTACAGACTTGGAAGTGCAACGTAGGAAAAGATGCCAATGTACAGACTTTGGCAAAGCAGCGATGTACAGACTTGCACAGTTCCAGCTAGAGGATGTATAGACTTTACCCAATAGTCCAATGTACAAACTTCGTCTCGTGAAAGCTACAGTGATGTATAGACTTTGCCTTAGAAATGAATGTATATACTTGGGCAATCAAAGTCTGTATAGACTTCAACTAAGAGATGCACGATGTGCAGACTTGAACAACATTCAATAGTCAATGTGAAGACTTCACGATGTATAGACTTTCCAAAGGAAAGGCTGTACAGACTTGAGCAAAACAAGGCCAGCGAATGTATAGACTTCCAAGAGAAACGACGGTAAAGCAATCAGTGTATAGACTTCAAGGGAAACGACGGTAAAACTACCGATGTATAGACTTGAAGAGAAACGTAGGTAACACTTCCAATGTACAGACTTCGAAGTTGAACAGTTGGATGTACAGACTTGGAAGATCACTAATGGATGTACAGACTTCACCTCGTTGTATAGACTTGGAAGAATGATGCACAGTGCAATGTACAGACTTCATGACTATGCTCAGGCAATGTATAGACTTTGAGAGGGAAGCCAATGTATAGACTTTGAGAGGGAGAGGATGTATAGACTTGTGATGTACAGACTTTGTGAATAGGCTAGCAATAGCCAATGTATAGACTTTGTGATGTACAGACTTTGAGAGGAAGTGATGTACAGACTTTGAAAGGAAGCCAATGTATAGACTTTGAGAGGGAGATGATGTACAGACTTGTGATGTACAGACTTAGACTTGTGATGTACAGACTTAGTGAATAGGCTAGCAATAGCCAATGTATAGACTTTGTGATGTACAGACTTTGAGAGGAAGTGATGTACAGACTTTGAGAGGAAGCCAATGTATAGACTTTGAGAGGGAGAGGATGTACAGACTTGTGATGTACAGACTTAGTGAATAGGCTAGCAATAGCAATGTACAGACTTTGTGATGTGCAGTCCTTGTGAAGCCAATGTATAGACTTTGAGGATGTACAGACTTTAAAAGTGTGCACATTGAAGAGGGATCGTGTATGAATGTGGGAGACAGACTTTACGATCTGGGCCATAGATTGGCTGTCCAAACATTATCCCTTATCTCTCCAGCCTGTACAAGCTGTAAAGCCCCATTATTCTAGATCTTGCCCCCCCTATCAGGTCATACCAGACCCTATAACATACCCCTTTGCTACCCCCATTCTAGGCTAGCTAAGGTTGGGGCAAAACTCTGCAGGGATTACAAAGAAGGGTTCTGCTGCTACGATCTTCCAACAAGTAGGTGTTCTCAATTTTTAACTAAACTATAGCTAATCTAGGATGATTAGTCTAGGTCATTAGTCTTAGGCTCATCTCCATGTGATATTTCATATTTATACAATATGTGTTAGCCTCGTAGTTATCATGTATTAGCTTTAATCTAAGAAAAGTAGTAAAATTAGTAAAGTAATTAGTTTCACAACCAGGATAATTAGCATGCAACAGCTTCAATCTGAGACAATTAGCAAGTATTAGTCTCATGCCCTAGATAACTAACATGAATTAGCTTTATTAACTAATCTAATAGCATACCTAATCTATTAGCATGCTTAATTAACCTGCTAATCTATCAAATCACTCATTGTCAACACCTCACATAACACTTCCATATAGCTAATGTCGACACCTCACATATAGGTGTCGACACTTCAATGTATAACGCAAGTGTTGACACCTGGTGTCAACACTTCCATACATATTCCATACAAATGTCAACACTTCAATGTCCATATATATATAACGCAAGTGTTGACACCTGGTGTCAACACTTCCGTACATATTCCATACAAATGTCGACACTTCAATGTGACACCAAGGGTCACATTTACTATTCATTTTTCGTTTCTGTTATACAGTATTTTACACAGATGTCGACACTTCCAGCAGCATATATATAGTAAATGCGACACCTCAAAGCTATTTACAAATGTTGCAGAAACATGTTGACAAACAACAGAAATAAAATGTGAACAATTTATACACCTACACTTCCATACCTAAACATATAACAGCAATATATATATATATTTATAGTCAAATGCCCGACACCTGCATATAACACCCCTACAAGTGTCGACACCTACATATAATACCCCTTACAAGTGTCGCCACTTATTATCATATCTCTATATTCTCTATATAATCGAAGTGTATATAGAACACTGTATATAAATTCATATATATACTTCCATTAATTTTATATACAAAGCACCTTCACTATATATTTTTAGACAAGAATATATGTATATACAAACCACCTTATATATATATATATCTAATTTTCACCACATACTAAAAATTATCTCCAACATGTTAAAACTATTTCCAGCATGTTAAAAGTGACTTCCAATATGATAGAATTATTTTATACATACTGAGATATAAAAATTATTTTCAGCATGTTATAATTATTTTTGGCATGCTATAATTATTTTCAGTGTATTAAAACTATTTTTCAGCATGATAATTCTATTTCCTATCAAATAATTAGCAAATAAATGTAGAAAAATAATTTTTAGCATGATAAAAATTATGTTGTTATCAGAAAATTTCTGTAATCAGCATGGCAACCTTATCTTATCATCCTATCAGTAAGTTAATTATTTTAGCATGTTAAGCATTAATTTTAGCATGCTAATAATTAATTTTCAGCATGTAAAAAAAATTAAATCCAGTTTAAAAAAATTATTTTTATCATCTTACCAGTAAAGTAACATATGAAACTCATTCTCAGCATGTTAATATTATTTTTAGCAAGTTAGAATTATTTTCAACATAAAAAACTTATTTTCATAATTAAATTCTGATTATTATAATAAATCACCATTTTGGCTAACCCATATATCTATATCGGATAGAAGATATACATACCTATAACCTCCAATATATTGGACAGAATTTTATAATCATATATATATATATATATATATATATATATATATATATATATATATATATATATATATATATCGACATTTGTGTCAACACCAGCAAGTTAGTCTCAAACCCCTATTATCATTAGCATGTATCGAACGTTACGGGTTTTACTCCTAGTTCGTCCCTACAAAACAATACCCCTTGGATTCTATTCTATAATCCACCTTATAAACATCCTACCGGGTCAACCCTCGAAATTTCATATTGACTATAAACGAGAGTGGATGTCAACAAACATGATTAATGCTGTGCATATAGGGCCCGGTCTGGTCCTGGGAGGAGCACCCGAAGGTACTTGTGCCCATGGGAGTTTATTGACCACGGTGTTTGGCATTGCACCGGAGTACTTGTTTGCTTGGCTTTAGACATTCCACTCATTCTCGTGATATTACTTGATTGATTTGACTTGAGACGAGCAGAAGGGTAAAGTTTTTGCTTGAATGAAATTGATAAATAGCCAATTCCAGTTTTACATGTTTGAATTTATATTACTTTCTATTACTTGTTTGACATGAGTTCTTACTCTTTTAGAATGATTTTGTTATTTCCAAGCTTGAATCTCTTGCTATTGCTGCATTGAAGTTGGAATCCTTATACTCTCACTTGTTATTCCTTCACTGCTCTTGTCGATTTTTACAATCCTTGATATCTACTCATCTACATGCATAGCTTTACTGACATTAATTGAACTTGTAAACCACTTAAAACATGTTAAATCTTGAGATGTAATTCCTACTGAGCGATTCGCTCATCTAGTTGTTTTCTAATATTTTCAGGTAATTTGGATGTCAACCAATACTCGGAAGTGAATGAGACTGAGTGATGAGTGTTAGAGTGAAGTTATCAAATTGTCATGTCCTTTGTGTTATTGTATTAGTTCACTTATGTCAGTCGTATCAATTCATCTATGTCATTGTATTAGTCAACTTGATTAGAACTGCTTAAGATTTGAAGCCTAGTCGTTGGACTCTGGGAACATATGTAATTATCCTTTGATTAGTTGTGACAATTGTCAGCTCGTACTATTTGTATTAATTTTGAGTTAAATCTTAGTTATTTGCGCACTCTGATATTTACATGATTGACACGATCTATATAGACGTGTCACGCCTCCGGATAATCTTCCGCGCTCAGGATACATTATCACTCTTTACTTTGAACTTATTTAACTTTTTTACAATTATGTTTAATATATTCTATAAAATAAATTAATCATAAAAATAATAAAATATTTGATAAAAATTATTAATACTATTAATTAAAATTCAAAATCAAAAATTAAGAAAAATCATGAGCATTTTAAAGTATATTTTTTTAATAAAAATTATAATTTAATAATAATAATAAGTATAAAACTATTTTTTTAGAAAAGTTCAGTAGAGCTCTTATTTTTTCAAAGATTCTTTACGTCTAATGGACCTAACTAATCAAAAAATGTCACATCTCCCATCACTATTCACTTTAAATATTATTTTTTTATTTTTAAAATATTATTTAATTTTATAAAATAAATATAAAATTAAAATAATATTTTTTAATAAAATATAATTAAGATTAGTAATTAAAGTTTAAAAATGATAAAATACTTGACATAAATCTACACTATTGACAATGAAACAAAAACTGGTAAATTTATTCAAAACCCTAAAGTCAGTCCTCAAGTGTTAAACCCTCATTTAAGCCGCCGCCTCAGACAAGAAATGTAGGGTTTAAGCGCCTGTCATTTGTATTTTCACAAATGGCACGGGTGACGGCGTCATCTTCATGTCCCATTTTTGTAAGTGGTGGCCGCAAAACCGTCCAAGTGTGATTTTCAAACCCTACAAAATCTCTGACAACTTTGGCACAATGTATGGGTCTGGGATTTTCGATAATCCGCCTGGCCTATGAGCCAGAGCCAAATGTCCCCTTAGAGTATCCTGAAGGTGAGGAGACGTGTTAGAATAATCTCATATTAAAAATGTGATAAATAAAATATGTTTAAAATAATAAAATATCATTAAATATTTTAAGTTTTTCAGTTGAATGATCCAATCGAATAATTTTAATTTTAATGATAAGGACCACGAGGATGAAGACTACTCACAGAATTAGGTGACCAGACTGTGAGCATCATACCATGTATTTTGGTTGATATGTTCTGTTTATTGACAAAATTATAAATATTTGTGTGTGTGAGAGAGAGAGGGGGGGGGGGAGAGAGAGACTTTCTCTTACTCGAGAAAAAATATATGTTTACACTTTCTTCCAAATCGTTTGGCCTTGATCCAACGATTTAACGACCACGTGCAAATCTATATGAAATTTGCACGCGGGTTGAGTTCACGGTTGTCTTGCTGGCCGTTTGATTAACGATCGAACGGTTGTAATCTTGTTCCAATTTTCTCCTTTTTCTTTAGAAAATGGAGTGGGCCCCGGTGCAACACATGGGCCCCACAATCAATCACAATTTATTGGAATCCTTGGATTATACTTGATTTGCTCTAACTGTGTAAAAAGTGATAATAAAAAATCTCTTACTTAATAATAGACTTTCAATCCTTGGCCTCTTAATAGCGGAAAATTAAGCAAATTAAGGGATGGAGTAAGTAATTCAGGTTAAACTCAACATTTTAACAATACCTTATCCTTAAATATCTCTAAGATATTCACAGCTCTCGTTCTTCCCTAAAATATCTTCATTGATCATGACCACGAAGTGATCTTTTTCCTACCCCCTTATCGGTGAAGGATAATATTTTGTGCAACGCGAACATTGCACTTAGTCTACGTCAACATGCAACAGCCCCTCCGATTCGTCCACGACAATGTGGCATGGTGTGAACGTGTTGCAAAAACGAGGTCATGACGGCCTCTAACAGAATGCATTAAACGAGGCCATTCACCCTCTGCAAAATGGCCATTTTACCCCCTTCATCTCCCATCCTCGTCGTCGGCGGTAAAACCCTAAAAGAAAAGAAATCCCCAAATTGAAGCCCGGTGGCAACCGCTCCACTCATTTCCCTTCTCAGCATCTCAGCCCTTTCCAACACTGAAGAAGGAGCACTGGTCTCTTTGGTTTGGTGATCATCGAAGAGGAAGAAGAAAAAAGTAGAAGGGTTTGTCTTCGTGGTTTCATCATTTCACAGGAGCACGACTGGGATTTCATTGGCATCAGAGATAGGGAAGAGGTCACAAGGAGGCCGTGTAAGAGAAGAGAAGGAAGCATAGAGGTAGGTAGTGTGATAGACATAGAAAGTCGTGCC
The DNA here is from genome assembly GCA_022559845.1 of Amorphophallus konjac. NCBI lineage: Eukaryota > Viridiplantae > Streptophyta > Magnoliopsida > Alismatales > Araceae > Amorphophallus > Amorphophallus konjac. Next base: position 162,246,167 of record CM040121.1, read on the forward strand.
ATTGGCCATCACGAAGGAAGAGGGGTAGAGAGGAACAACTGTCGAACCCCTATCACTCTGAGACAGAAGCCGTCGGTCAGGAGTATACACAGCCGCGTCAAGGCGGTAGATATCCTGTATCAAAAAAATTCATTTTTCTACATTGTATAACATTCCACTTTATCATATTTATATCCATGCAAAATATTTCAGTCGGGTATATAAAGTATTTGATTCCTATAACAAACAATTTTAAGTCTATAACATAAAAGATCATGTCCGTATTGAAAATGAAATGTTTCACTTCTCTAACAAAATGTTCCATTTCTGTAACGAAGTGTTTCATGTTTCTAATAAATATTTCATGTTTGTAGTCAAATGTAATGATTCATTTGCGTAACAAATGTTTTATTTATATGTGAAACCATTTCATTTGTATAACAAACTATTTCATGTCTGTTGTCATTTAATGTTTCATTTTTGGAAGTAAATATTTTATTTTTGAGATAAAATATTTTATTTCTGTAACAAACTATTATATTTATGTAATAAACATTTCATTTCTGTAGTCAAATGTAAAGTTATATTTGTGTAACAAAATGTTTCAGTTTTGTAACAAACTATTTTATTTCTTCAATGAAATGTTTCAAATGTAATATTTTGTGTCTGTAAACAAATACTTCATGAAATTTTATTTCTTCTGCTTTTGAAGGAATGAGAAAGATTTTAGCAAGACCAAAGAAAGCTTCTGTTAAGAAAGTTGAGAAGGTTGTACAACTCATTACCCACCGGTGTGACATTACATTTTACTCCAAGACTATGCAGACCATAAATTTTAGGGACTATAATAAAAATCTGTTGAAGAAGATTCCCTTCCATGCATTCATGAACATGCTTCGGATTTCCTTTGACATTTTTTTGTTAGAGGACATACTGTCCTGTCATTGGAAGGGAGATATTTTTTGGTTTAGGGAACAACAATTGAGATTTACTGCATAGGATGTGACATTGATTCTGAGACTTTCATGTTGTTGAAGGAGGATCTAGCATGTAAGGACCCGCAGCAACACATCTCATTTGAAGGAGAGGTTTGGGAAGAGGATGACCACCAAGGGGCAGGGGGTAGTCCAGCTGATTAACAAGCTGAAATAATCTAATGCACAGAAGGACATTAAGGACATTGTCAGATCATTGATTGTTTCGATGTTGTCTTCTTTCATTTGTCTGTATTCCAACTACATATGTCCAAAGTAGTTACTGCATTGCATTGATGATCTAGTTGCAATTGGATCTTTTGCCTAGGCCTTGATCATCAAGGAAGTTATAATGCTAAGTTTATGTTCAGTTTCTCAGATGATAAAGAAGAAAAGGTCCAGGAAGAAAATCCAATCTGAGGTAGAAGTGTAAGTTTGGGTAGCTTATTGGGTTGTACAACAACTCTATGTGTAGGTTTCTAAACTTATTTTCTTAACTTCAATTTGTGACAGTGTGCATACATTGATTGTATTTTGGAGAAAAACTATAAGTTTGGGTTTTAGAGCACACCAAGCTGAGGAAGGTCACCAACACCAATGTATTCTCACGATTGTTGAGACATGATTCATAGTTGAAAAGGAAATTGGGGAGGTCTTTTGGATCCTTAATTGCACCTAACGTACAAGCTACTTATTATAATTGGGTTTCACAATTATTTCATGTGAATAATACTTACACATACATATATGTAATGTAATAGTTAATTGAAAAGCTTAGGTGCAGTGGTCAGAATAATGGCTCCTAAAGAGGGAGCATGAATAATTTCTTCAGGACTAGCTAAGTCCCTCTAAAAAAATTTCAAAAAAGGAAAGTGGAGCTACAGGTGAAGCAGTAAAAGGATGAGATCAAGGGCCTAGCGGAGGCCCTAAGAATTTCAGAGGATATAAAGAGGAAACATACTATTGAATTAAAAGGCCAAATACAGAGTTTGATCAAAGAAGTCCAAGACTTGAAGGCCAGAGTGGCTTATGGTGGGGTGAGGAATGAGGCAGAAGTGGATGAGGAGGTTGAGAGGGAGAAAGCTGAGGAGGTGCAGAGTAATATGACAGAGAAGGTTGGGGGGAGAAGGGTGAAGAGTTTGAGAGGGAGAACACTGAGGAAGTGTAGAGGGAGGAGATAGAGAAGGTTGGAGAGGAGGAGGGTGAGGAGATTGAGAGGGAGAAAGCTGAGGAGATGCAGAGGGAAGAGACATAGGAGGTTGTGGATGAGGAGGGTGAGGAGGTTGAGAGGATGAAAGATCAAGAGTTGGAGAGGAAGGAGATAGAGAATGTGAGGGTGGGGGGGGAGAAGGGTGAGGAACTTGAGAGGGAGAAAGCTCAGGAGGTGGGGAGGGAAGAGCCAGAGAAGGAGGAACAAGAGGAAAAGGTGAAGGAGGTCCCAGAGGAAGGGGTTAACATAAGAGAGGAAGATTAGGAGGGCATAATAGCCATGGGTAAGGAGGGTATCAAGTTGAGCTCTATTTCAAAAATTGTAAAGTGTGAGGGTAAATGACAGCCCTCTATTAATTTTAGTGAAATCCCCTTATGTAAGGCTAGACAAGAAGGCAAAGAAATCAGCCCTACCCCCAAAAGATGAGGCAGGTCCGACTGGAAAATCAACACTTGATCTGATGCCAGTCTCACCAGGGGGTCCTCCTATAGACAAAACAGAGAAAGATGTACAAAATCTTTCAGTTCTGTGAATATAGACACCCATTTTCGACCCATGAGTTGAGTCATTCTCTTATTCTCATTGATAATGTCCAAAGTTGGTCATTGTTTGATTGATTCTCTGGCCCATTGTGAGCCCATTCAATCCAATTCTCATTCTCTAGTCTAGACGCCTAATTTTGGACATCCAGCGGATTATAATTTAGTCATCATAAGAGTGACACTTTTTCCTATATGATTGCACCATTGAATGCCCATTTCTAGTCCAATAACTCAACCAGGCAGAAAACCATCAAAACAATAGGCTGAACCTGATGTGCTATGTGTGAGTTTTGATGACAACAAAACTTCATATATGTTTCAGGGAGTCAAAAAGAATTTCTTGCCTAACCTCTCTTTAACCCTCCTTAAGTTCATTCTAATCAGGTTCCAAGAAGTTCACAATGTCAGCACTTACTCTGGGTCATCTCATCTAAGCCTAATTGTCATTGGAAGAAGGCAAATTTGATATATTGGCTACAGCACTACAAGTGCTTGATGAATTGCTACTATGATCAGTTAAAGGCTTTGACAAGTCAGCTAGTCCAGCAAGGCCAGCAAGAAAGATAAGATGCAAAGAATTGGGCAAAAAAACATGGAGTCAGAGCGTTCAAAGTAGTGTCGACTCCTTCTCACAAAAGGAAGAACAGCCAAGGCATTCTTCGAAGGCTTCATCGACCCCACTTCAATGCTGCATCGACGCCCTTGCTTACAAAGGAAGAAAAGCCCAAACAGGTCTTAGTTGCATTGACGCCATCCTCATTGTTGTGTCGACTCCAAACGCACTTCCATCATGTCTTCAAGCAGTCTTCAAAGCTGCGTTGACGAGTCAAAGAATCCTTCACAAGCTACGTCGACCTCATCAACTCCAACAACAGTCTGACAGGCGGGTATCACCAACTGCGTCGACCTCGTAGTCTCAGGGCATCGGCACAAGTGTAGATGGATGAATGTGCCACTTTCAAGATAAACAATGGAATAAAATCTAGAGCATGTGGATATATCACCTCAGATACGAACAACAGAATAGTAGGAAAATCAAACTAACACATGCCGTGGGCGTGAGGCAAGGAGAGAAAGAAAACACACGCCGTGGGCGTGGAGCAATGAAAAAGAAAAGAGACAAGTAACCAATAAGAGGTGATGAATACCCAAAACCAAGATCGTGATCACCACCAAAGTATGCAATGCAGAAGAGAACCACACTACGTACCTTGGAAAAGAGCCGAGTGAAGGCACACTCGCGAGCAGGAGAAAAACCCAGGTGTAGAGATGAAGACGGTCCTCTCTGGGTCGCTAAACAAATACGACGGTTTCGAGGTGGCCGCTATTGTGCGCAGAGATAAAGCTCGGTGCGTGAACAGAAACGCTCTCTAGAAAGATCGCCAAACACAGAAACAATCCGCGTATGACTGCAATTAGCACCCATACAGCAAGTGTGAGAACTTGATCCTCCCTCCCTCCTGGCCGGCTAGAGGGGAAGGGCCTCATGTGGTGAGTACTGTGAACCTGCAAAAGAGTGTAGAACACGAAAACAACAACCCAATCAGCCATGAGAAAGTACAATATCTATAAAACTAATATGATCAATATGCATAAAAGGAAGGGTCAATACCTGGGGGTTGGTGGTTCTTTAACCCCTATGGGGCGTGGAAATAATAGGAGGATGTATATGAATGTAATATGAACGAAGAAGAGCGTGAATAAAGAAGAGAAACCGATGCTATGCAATGATAAAAATGAACAAAAATAGTGTGGAGGAGACATAAAGCAACAATAGAACCGGCTACTTCCTGAACCAAATGACTTAAGGACGCAGAAGACCTGCTCTCCCTGGTTGAGACTCGCTCTGGAATTCGGCATCACTTCATTGTAAGCTCCAAAAATCCCCTCCTCAAGTCATGAAGTCAAGGGTTCTATTTATAGACCCCTAAAAGCCTAGGTCGAGTTAGCGAGATAATAGCAAGAAAATAGACCTGGAACTTGATAAATCTCGGAGATAATACTCCCCTCTATCCATAGAATCGATCAGATGCTTCTGAGGATCGAAATCTAGAGAGCAAACATCAAACTAAGGACTCTGTTCGGCCATGGATAGAGAGAGAAAAAACCAAGTGGAGCAGGGCTCGGTCCAAATGGCGGCCTTGCGATAGACCGCCACCATCAAATAACGGTCTATCGCGTGACCGCCATTCAGGTGGGTGTTGGAAAAAAATAAAGATAGGATAAATATGCATATTTATCCTGAAATCAAGCCTTATCCAGCCCATTAAGTCCAAATCACGATATGTGCAGGAAAACGAGCCCAACCGAGGAGACAAACCCATAAAAATAGGCCCAACATCAACAGAAAATGACCCAATAATCAGTGAACAACCTGGGACACCATAAATGAGAATGAGGAAATAACACAACTCATAGGCATAAAACGGGTGTCAACAGATACCCCTCCTTAACGTCCTCTTTGCAGGGGAGCGAGTGGAGGTGAAGCGAAAGCGAAATGGAACATGGAGATGAAGCGGAAACACAGCGAAGCGGACTGAAAAACGGGCGTTAAGGTAAACGACACCCGTTTTTAACCAACGAGCGATAGGAATCTTCTGGACAACTTTGAACTAATCATAAGGAACGGCAAAACTGAATGACGTAGGCCTGGAGCAACTAACAATTAAAGGAATAAAAACACGATCAACCTCATCAGTGGAACGCACAGCTGATAGGCGATCGAAATAAGCGAAAAAATAAAGAGATGAGCAGACTAAACTCCAGAAAAGAACCCTCAGCTAACCAAACCAAGCAAACAGACCAGAGAAAATCTTCCAATTGAGAGTGGAATACTTCCTATCCAAGACCATGGATGCACAATTATCCACCTTTACTGAGACACTCTGGACAAGAGAATTTGGGAACATGAATGCTCAAAGATGCATATGATGCATGCTGGGTTAAAATAAAATAAATCATCAAAATGAAAGCAAAAGAAAGCATAAAATAGAAAATACTCAAGAATAGTATTGCTAGATCGGACAAATCAGGGTCAGGATGATATCTGCAACCACGACGTGTAAGATAGGACCATCGTCTCCCAGCTCTTCCCACCTAATGGCCTATCCAATGATTAAATATGTGCACCTAGATCATCATCATTTTTGTTAAAGGGAAACATCAGATCCCATAACAGATGAATGACCAGCCAGTTCTTGAGATAATATAACATAGACACCATATAGTAATGCATTAAGGGGTAGGGATCGAGATACTTACCTAACTTACCTGCCTGGCAAGACGACACAAAGCATGATGAGATGGGAAGATGGAGTTGCCATTTCGTTTTTAACCAATTAGCCAAGATATCATAAAGTAAGCATATCATACATAAAATAAGGTCAAAAGAATGCATAGGCATGAATCAAACATGGCAGCATAACAAACATGGGATCCAAGGAAATGGCGGTCTCCAAAGGATCGTCTAAGGTAATTAACAGTCAACCATAAGACCACTAATGATAGGGCGGTTCAAAATTCAAGAATGACATAGGCGGTCTCCATAAGACCATCTATGGGATTTAACGGCTTGTCGTAAGACCGCCAAATGACTGTTGGTTTCAAACAAAAAAGCTTCCCTTTCCCTCTCTTTCACACACTCACTCTCACTCTCACCCCAAACTCACACCGGCGACCCCAACTCGGGCACCGTCTCCCTACCGGGCTCATCCCCCACCGCCAAGCTCATACGCCCTATAAGGATGGTGAAGAAGAAGGCCGTGAAGCACCTCATGCGTCGGATGGAGGAAGAAGCCAATCTGCTGCCGGTGAGTCGACCGGAAGAAGAACGGCCTCCGCCGGCCGTGGCCGAAGAAGGAGGGCCCTCCACGGCCGCCGGAGCACCCGAGGAAGCAGAGATTCTAGGGGGAGAAGATGAACTGGAGGCGACAACTGAGGAGGCGGCCGGGAAGAGTGCACCGTCGGAGGTAGGCCGCGGCCCCTAAAAAAACCATTTTTTCAATTTAAACCAATGCATGTAGGTAGGACGATGTGGGGAAGGGTCTAGAGAGGATTGTGAGGCCCTTGAGGCCATTTTCATGGACGGGAAAGAGGGGAAACGCCGCTCGCGGCGACGGGGAGAATGGCGGTCCTACCAGGAACCGCTAGACCAAATGACAGTATTCCTCAGACCGTTAAACCCCCAGGCGGTCCATGACGGACTGTTAAACAGCAAGACGATCAAGGGAGGACCGCCATATGACTAGAGAGTGCATATATATATTGAATAGATGTATGAATGAATGACTGATGTGATGTATGCAATGTGTGCAGGGAAAGCGTCGGACTGGTATCTCAGGGCTACAGGTTCGAGCTATGTACCTCGCGCTGCCAGATTTTTAGAGGGAGAGATTGGCTACGATGGGCTTTGTAGAGTTCCTCAACCTGGAGGTGATGAGGCTAGACGCCACACTATTGTTGGTGTTGCACGACTGGTGGGACCCAGCCAGCCGGACCTTCCTGTTTCCGTGGGGACACATGACCCCCACATTGGAAGACGTGGCGATGATTATGGGGCTACGAGTTGCCAGAGCACCAGTCAGCAGTCACACCTTCTCCGACTATCGAGAGCTAGCACAGCACCTGCTTGGGCTGGAGTTAGTGAGGCCAGGACATCGCTCGTCCATCTTACCGAGGGCCGCACTACAGGAGAGCCTGGGATTGCAAGGAGCAGCGATCTCAGTGGGAGAGTTACCGGAGCAGCACCTCTAGCGGTTGATAGACAGAGTACGAGAGAAGGTAGCAGCTGGACCGGGACCTGAGGCAGACACGATCCTTCAGAGGTTCTTGATGCTGATGTTCGGGAGGCTCTGTTCGCGACGAGGGCGGATGGGGTGAGCTGCCAGCTACTGCCTTTGCTAGAGAACCTAGATGTGGTGGGGGCCTACGCGTGGGGCGCAGCCACACTCCCCTTCCTATTCGACTAACTTAGCGCCACCACTCGGTAGACGATGCTGGGCTGGTTCTCTTTACTCCTTCAGGTAAACTTAAACTTCTTATGCCAATGCAATTTCTATTTGACTTTGCTATATGCCAATGCACTAACATGTGTGTAATGTAGGTGTGGGCTTACGTGCGCCTACCCGGCCTTGGGAGAGGATGAGAGGCGCATCCTGATCGGATACCCATTGCGCGGTGATGGGTAGCGGCGTGAGACATGGGCTCGCTACGACGGCAGGTGCGGGCCATTCAGAATGACCTCGACACCCTTCCTTACGCTTTGGTAAGACCTAAACTCAGACTTAAATGTAAATGCATACTTCCTTGGATACTAATGCTTTCATCTACCCTACCATGCAGGTCCGCTGGACACCATACTTGGGCGAGGGGCACGAGGGCCAGCCTTGGATGGAGGCTGTTCTTGCCTACTCAGGCCGCGGCATCTTGCTTCACTGTATCAACATCGTGGAGCCACTCCATCACTGCCTGGTGATGAGGACACAGGGGATTAGGCAGCCAATCGTCCCCTTCCCAGGAGAGGGAGCTAAGGAGGAGCGCGTGGGGAAACACTCGCACGGCCTTTTGGGCCCAGTTGATTGCACAGCTCATGCAGGGAACCAGATCCGAGACTGGTCACGACGGGGCTGAGTGGTGCGCGCCTGGGCAGAGACTGACGAGGCCTACTTGACGGCCTAAGCACGACACTATGGAAACCAGATCTTCTGTGGCACGTGATGATCGGTATGGACTCCTAAACTTGTGATTCCTAAAATGCATATGATTATGATGGACTAATGACTAATCTCCTATATGCAGTTTGACCCCGAGGGATGGGTTGCTGAGCTTCAGGGGCTCCTCTATTCGACGATCCAGCAGCGGGATGACCTCCAGCGCTTGCTGGAGCTCCAGGTAAGCCACACCTGACTTTACTTTAAATGTGATGCAATGCTTATGCAACTGACTTATTCTTGTATGCAGCGTGCTGAGGGTTCCCAGCGGACTAGACCCGATGCTCCCTCCTCTTCTTCCTAGCCACTAACAGACCGGGCTCAGCGTGATGCGGATTTTGCGCGAGCGTTCGCACGGGCCGAGGTGGCCGAGGCCATACTCGTGGAGAGGGTAAGCAAAAGACTATACTTCCCTTAGACTTTATGATTATGAATGTGAATGTCTAAAATGAGTTAAATGCATGTGCAGACGAGGGATCTAGAGGCAGCAGTAAGCGAGGCGGCTTGGCAGAGAGAGGAGGCGGAGCGACTCTAGGTTGAGGCAGCAAAGGCGGACCGCTACCATGCAGAGGTTGAGTAGGCCCGGCGACAGGCTTATGAGCTGAAGATCAAGCTACGGGAAATGGAGCAGACGGTCCGAATGATTAGCAGAGGACCCGAGCGGAGCGCATCCCAGAGCGGCGCGCGTAATGGCTTCTTCAGGGACTACTTTACCGGTTCCTCTGGCCATTGGAGGAACGATGAGGAGGAGAGACGATGCCGCCGTGAGGAGGGTAGCACAACCATGGGCCCGCCCGAGAAGAGGTATGAGGGAGCCGGGGACAGCGGGGACCCTGGAGAGGGAGCGGCCTGAGAGAGTCCTTACCCTATCTTGTTTTCTCCTTCTTTTTGTTGTGCCCCTATGGTCATTTGAGTTATTTGATATTCATGGTTTTGATAATGGCTAAATACTATAAGTCATTGTTGTTTTCCACTTTCATATGACTGACATACGTGATGTTTTGTTCATGACAGATATGCCAATGAATTGCCAAGGAATGAAGTGGAGATGGCAAATGTGAAAGCTTAATGTTGCACCCTCACACGCGGATCGACCTGCGCGGTGAGGTCGCAGGGATCGACCTGCCCGGTCAGGTCGCGGGGGTCAAGGGGGCAGCGCCCCTTGCGGGGGTTTCTGGGGGCTTCGCCCCCGGAATAAAATTCTGATTATAGGAGCGATATAATCAACATAAATCTTCAAGACAGTCAAGGGTGATGCCACAGACATGAACGGTCTACTACAGGACTTAAGCGGCGGAGCTAAAATAGTTAACGGACCGACCCGGGAAAACCTGGGTTCTGCCCAGCTGGCGGTCGACCGCCAGCACAGGGGCGGTCGACCGCCCCAGCCAGCAGCACCCAGTCTGCAAGAGTTTCAGTAGCGATCGACCGCCAACCCAGTAGAGGTCGACCGGAATTTCCAGGGACCATCCGTTTATAGGTGTTTCAGTAGCGGTCGACCGCCAGAAGCTACAGGTCGACCGCCAACCCCGATGTAGCCATGTTTGACTTCGATTTCCACCTCGAGACCAGCCCCTTTTCTTGTATTTGTTTAACCCCAAAGTCACCCAATCCCCCATGGATTGTGGATCTGGTCTGGGGGATGTCCAAGGACCATTCAAAGTCTATAAAACAAACACAAGAGGGTTAGAAACCCTAGTTTCTCATTTGGATCAAAGGAGATCAAGGGAGGCTAGAGGAGGAGATTCGCGGGTACTGAGCACCTCCGTGAACAGTGCTTCGGGCTAGAGTTCTTCATCCATTCCAAGGTGATTCAAGCTTAGATCTGAAGCAAGCAACCTCCAAGGAAGCAAGAAGCAATCAAGACTTTCAAAGGTGATCTAAACTGCATTCTTCATCCTCTTCATCAACTCAAGAAGATCAAAAGGAAGATCGAAGCTACATCCATCGTCTTCTTCATCAACTGGAAGAGATTCAAGGAAGATCATCTCGCAAGGAAGAAGACACCTTCAAAGCATCCGATTCAAGCTTCTACAACTCAGACAAGATCTTCTTTCTTTGAGCATACTCTATATCTTGTTTGAGTGATTTCATATTTATTATCTTTTTCATTTCATACAAACGATTGAAACTGAAGATCGTCCCTACCGGTGGTTAGTAGGAAGGCAATCGGAAGTTGTCCGATCTGCGGTGTTGACGTCCCTACCTGTGGTTAGTAGGAAGGCAATCGGAGGTCTTTTCGATCTGCGGTTCAGTGCGTGGCACTAGTGGAGCCTCACCGGATTTGGTGAGGGGTGGACGTAGGACTGGGGATTCTGTCCGAACCACCTTAAAATCCTTTGTGTTGTGGTTTCATTGTGCGATTGATTTGTGATAGATGCATGCTTAGGTTCAACCTCCTTATTGCGAAATCATATTTTTAAGCAAATCATTTTATACGTTACTAAGCTAGTTATATTCCGCTGCGATTTGTTCTATCTAGCTATATAGAGGGTTGCATTGCGAAAAGAGGGGCAGATCTATTCACCCCTCCCCTCTAGATCCGCTGTCCACTACTCAACACTTTTATGTTTGAGACACATGTTCATGTCTTGACTAAAAATGCAATGAAAAGAAAAAACCTTTTTGACTCTCTTCTATCTTATGGAATGGATGCTTGTATGGTGATTGACTGACGAAGAGGCGAACTTAGGGACACGGAGGAGATAGGCAAAACCCGAGGGATAATAGGACCAAGAGATGAGAGCTGTGCATAGGGGGGGCGAAAGAGGCGATCTTAAGCGGACCGCTCAATGGAATGACGGTCTTGCGATAGACCATTTTTGTAAGTTGAGATGTGAACATGATAGGACCATAAGACGGTCAAATGTGCGACCGCTAAATGAATAAATGGTCAACCTCGGACCGCTATATGACATGGACATGCTTAGAGGAGGAATCCGAAGATGGTCTCAAGCGGACCGCTAAAGGCATTTGGCGGCCTTGCGATAGACCGCAACCCATCAGGATGTAGAGAGTCCGACTGAGACTCTTCTCTTTAGCCTTAATCCGGGTGGGGGTTATCCAAAACATGCTGGAACTTATCCTAACCCCAAATCTGACCTTCTTACTCTAATCCCAATAGAAAAGAGGTGCCTCGTGGGTTCTATAAGTAGAGATCAAGCCAACACCTGTAGGCCATACAAACCTCTCTTTCTAAGCCTAGGAAACCTTAGAGAAGACCTTCCTCCCATCATGAAGAGGGCCATTGGAGAGAGTTCAAACATGGAGGGACGTTATGATGGGCCAAGGCCTGCAAGGAAGCATCATGGGGAGCTAAAAAGGCTAACTAGTATCCCCCATCACTTGAGCACCAACCCTGCTAGAGAGGTAAGCAAAGGAATTCTCATGTTCATCTCAATCTAATGCCTCAATTCTCCTCACCCCTCTTTCTCTTTTATTTTCAGATTCTCCCAAGATCACGCTGTTACTCTACCTTGAAGTGGATGGCTCCCATGGTACATGGACTACCCATAGAAGTGGTGTCTATCTTGAACACATGGCACCTTCGCCCTTTGTTGGTCCTAGCCAAAGCTTACCCAAAGATCTCTCTAGATTGGCACATCATCACAACCTTGGTAGAGTTATGGCATCCCCAACTCATACTTTTGTCTTTCCATCTTTTGAGGCCACAATCTTTCTAGAGGAGGTAGAGACCTATCTAGCCCTCCCTAAGACTAAGGTGGATGAAGAAGACCTAGTTTGCCATACCGTGGCTCCTATAGACCCTTTTCTTATCCTAGGGAAGTTCCTTCCTAGTGCCAAAGACATCCGGACTATGATCAGCCCACAACATATCCATTTGATTCCCTTATGCCAATGGGTCACAGCTCATTGTAAAAACAAGTGCGGGTGGCATGAGGCCATAGCAAAAGCCGTTTCCATATGCCTATGCGGAGCCATGCTCTTTCCTACCACCGACAACCTCTTAGATATACCCAATCTGAGCATCATTAGCGGGTTATGGCAGGGTCTATCCATCTCTCAGGCTGTCTTATCGTACTTGTATGAGGGTCTCAGCTCAACCTCCCTTGGGGGTCCTCTCTTTGGGTCTATGATCCTTCTTGAGTGCTGGATGGGAGTGAGATTGAAGTACTTACCTAAGGAGGATGTGCCATTAGCGAGCCGGATCTTCGGGAGCCATCCACTATCCTTCATTGGCGGCGTGTTCAGGTTCCCACAGTAGGTTGAGTGCTGCACCACGGATAAGAAGACTAAGGATGAGTGGCGGGTCTACCTCAACACCCTTTCTTTAGAGAGATTCATCATGCACCCACAGATCTTCCATGGCACTACATTTAGGCTTCCCCGGATGTTAGGCTTGGACTTGAGGCTGGTGGGCAATACCACTCTGGCAATGTACAGCCCTCATAGGTGCTATCTTCAGGTGGGCCTACCCCGCACTATGGTTCCACCACTCTCACACCTTCCTCCACTACAGGCTAGATGGATGGGCACCGAGGAGGACGAACAGGCGGTTCGTAACGCATTGGTGATGTGGGAGATTAGCAAGGTCCGCGCCTTGCAGAAGGAGGTAGCGGAAGACCGAGAGACTTACCGAGCTTATGTGAAAGAGTTACGCGAGATTCGGCCCCGCGCGGACGCGAGATTAAGTGAGAGTTAAGAGCCATGATGTAGAGAGAGTGACTTGAATAGTGATGTACTTTGAACCTTTGAATGAATGAATAAAAGATCAGTTGATATGTTTGGCATGATGTGCTCTCTTTTTGGCTTGAATGTTTATATTGCTGAATTCTCAAATATGAATGCGGTCCCCAGAAGGCCGCCAATCACATTTAACGGTCTCACGTAAGATCGCAACTAGGAAGGAACAGAGAAACAGAGGATGTGAACTCTTGGGTAGAAATGCTGTCCCCAGGAGGCCACCAATTTAATATAACGGTCTAGAATAAGATCACAAATAGGAAAGGGCAGAGAATCTGTGGGCCATGAATTTGAGCATTGTAACCCTGTTTATGCACATACTAAAACATAAGAACAAGTTAGATCCATTCTTAGGTTTAACCCCTTGCTCACAGCAAGTCAAACACGAACAATCCTTGATATTTGATCAAGGGGTTAAGCCTTATTAAATAGGCAAAAAACCAAATGAGGAAAAATGCAATGCATGCTATGAAATGTGATGAAAATTTTAGGATTTTTGAAATATTTTATTTTTTTGAATTTTTTGAATTATCTGATTTTTTGGATTTTAAAATATCTCATTTTTTTGAATTTTGAAATATCTGATTTTTTTATTTTGAAATATCTAATTTTTTTAGATTTTGCTCGGTTAGCTCTAACCTGGCAGTGAGAGCCCTACCTATCTCATTAGGAGTCTTCAAAGTATGACGTGCGTTGGAGGTGACAATCCGTGGCCAGGGACCAATTTGCATGATGGTGCCTCTACTAAGGCTATACCTAGGGCACAATCTAGTCCTTGGAAAGCAAAGAGAATTTGGAAGGCAAGCCCAAGATAGGTATAGAGATTTTTTAGGGCTTGAGTCCCTCTCATGACAACCCCTTCGAAAATTCAGTCTGTTACGCCGGGGCTTTGTGTCCATCATCGAACCTTCATCAACTCTAGGCACGCATACGACCGGGCTCATGACGTCCCGTGGGAAAACTGTACTGCCACTCTTGCCATGCCTAGTTACATATTTTAGGAGCAATTGTGCTTTGAGCTTCGAGCTTTGGATAAGCTTTGGCTTTTGCCTTGATTTGTGCCCCTTTTCTTTCTTTCTTCCTTTTTTGTGTTGTTCCTTTTTCCTTTCTCTCTCTTTTTTTCTCTCTGTGGAATTAGGTCATAATGGACTGCCCCTATTTGAGACTTCCTTTCATCGGGGTGTCTAGATTGGTCATCTCCCCCTTATTCACCACTTGCCCCTACATTCGGCCAAAGAGAGGAAAAAATAAGGACTTTTACTTCCCCCAAATATGGCCAGAGGAGAAACGGTGTCGCAGAGAAAAGAGAAATCCGACCAGGGACGTCGTGTAGTGTGTGAGTGTAATTCTATGGATTATCCTTTGTGATCAGCGGAGGGACTCCTCACTACCAGGCCATCATTAGCCTTACTCTAAGGGGGAAAATGCTTAAGATACAACCCATTCCACGCGTGAGACAACTCTTCGCCCTCCGTGTTGACCAGAAGATACACGTTCCCTGGATAAGCTTCTCTTACTACGAACGGACCTTCCTAGTTAGGTTGTAATTTGGACCTAAGACCTCCAGACCTAATAAATTTGCATTTCAAAATCATATCACCCACTTGAAATTTACGTTCAATTACCTTCTTTTAAAAATAACATGAAACTCTCTTTTGATAAACAAACACGTGATCGGCCGCGTTCATCCTCTTCTCATCCAAGAGTTCCTACTGGACCAGCAACCTCTCGCGACGCTCGTCGAGATTAAGTTCCTTATCGAGTTGCACCCTTAGGGAAGAGATTAAGATCTCATATGGAAGTACCACCTCCATCCTAAAAGTGAGGGCATAAGGGGTTTTCCCCGTAGGATTACGGACGGATGTACGATAAGCCCATAGAGCTTCCACTAACCGTTCAGACCAATCAACAAATTTGAGAGATTCCTACATTTTCTTGATGATTTTAAGAAGGGTTTTATTAGTGGCTTCGGCTTGACCATTGCCTTGGGGATAATATGGAGATGAATGATACAATGTAATATTGAACTTCTTACAGAGATCTTGGAGTTCTTGCGACACGAACTGGGGCCCATTATCGGTGACGATGCTGCTTGGCACTCCGAACTGTGAAATAATGTTCCTCATGATGAAGCGGCAAACTGTGGTAGCTTTGATCTCTGCGTAAGCTTCTGCTTCGACCCACTTGGTGAAATACTCAGCGGTGGTAAGGATGAAATATTTATGCTTGGTCTGAGAATTAGGATCACCTAGTGGGCCTATAATATCAAAAGCCCACATGGAGAAAGGCCAAGGAGCAGAGAGAGGATGGAGAGATGAAGCAGGAGCATGGATCTTATCAGCATGGAGTTGGCATTTAAGAAACCTTCAGACATAGAGGGAGCAATCTTCCTCTAGAGTGGGCCAGTAGTAGCCCTGCATAAGGATCTTCTTTGCTAATGCCTAGCCATTAACATGACCTCCACACTCGCTCAAATGAGCTGCTTCAGCCACTTTTCAAGCCTCATCATCGTCTAGACACCTCATGAGCATTCCATTGAGAGCGCGCCTGTACAGTTCTCCTGTAATGATTGTGTACCTTGAGGCGGCTGTTCTAATAGCCTTACGATGCTCAGCATTTGCCCCTTCTAGGAATGATCCATATTTACATTACTACTCAATTTATTGATACCATGGCAATTCTTCTTCTTCCAAGATCTCTTCCAATTCTGCCAAAGAAAGCTCCTTCAAATCCTTCTTCTCAGCCTTCCCCTCTACAGCTTTCCTAAAGTTGTTGAACCAAGGATTCTGAAGAGAAGGAGTGCCTAGTCTCTGGACGACGATAGTCTCAGTATCTAGACTGAGAGGAAAGGATAGGGAGGAAGCAAGCGATGCTAGTGCATCGGCAAAGATATTCTGAGATCGAGGAGTATGAATGTAAATCAGTTTGCGGAATTACCTAGCCAAGAGAGTGACCAAATCTTGATATGGTTTGAGCTTCGGGTCATGAGTGCGATAGGTGGAAAGAACTTGGCGTAACACCAGCTGAGAGTCTCTTATGATATTCAAGTATCGCGCGCCCAAGAGATAGGCGTGCTCAATCCGGCTAGGAGAGCTTCGTACTCAACAATGTTGTTGGTAGCAGGAAAAGAGAGCTGATATGCAAGAGGAACCGTGACCCCTTCTGGAGTGAGGAGAACGACACCTATCCCTCGGCCTTGAGAGTTAAGCGCACCATCAAAGTGCAGAGACCAGAAGGGATGATTGGTGAGAACAGCGAGATGCTCATCAGGAAACTCGTCCTAAATCGAATCAGTGTGAGGAATAGGAAGATGGGCAAGATGCTTAGCAATGGCATATCCTTTGATCACTTTCTGAACGATGAAAGTGATATCGAATTGGGAGAGGAAGCTCTGCTAGCGAGCTAACCTACTAGAAAGGATAGGCTTTTCTAAGAGATAATGGATTGGGTCCATTCTAGAGATCATCCTAATCTGGTGGGCTAGGAAGTAATGCTTCAACTTCTGAGCTACCCAAACCAGTGCAGCACAAGTTTTCTCCATAGCGGTGTACTTGGCCTCTATAGGATTGAACAACCTAGAAAGGTAATAGGCCGCCCTCTCTTTTCCTTCATCGTCCACTTGCGCCAAGACAGCTCCTAGGGAGTCCTCAATGATAGAAATGTATAGGATAAGGGGTTTTCCAGGGACAGGAGGCTGCAAAACTAGGGGGTTAGACAAATAAACCTTCAAATCCTCGTAGGCCTTTTGACATTCTGAGTTCCATTCAAACTTGACCCTGCCTTTAATAGTTTGTAGAAAGGATGACACCTCTGAGAATGCTGAGATATAAATCTTCTAATGAACTGTAGAAGTCCAATCAATCATCAAAGTTTTGTGATGTTCTTAGGCGAAGGCATATCTATAATGGCCTTAGCTTTGTTCGGATCAATCTAAATCCCCCTTTTGCTAACTATAAAACCTAATAGCTTCCCTGAAGATACTCTAAATACACATCTCTTCAGATTCATTTTAAGCTTGTACTCCTTAGTTCTCTGAAGCACCTTAGCCAAGATTACGGGGTGTTCTTCTTTGGTTCTTGACTTCACTAAAATATCATCCACGTAGGCTTCCATGTATATATGCATCATGTCGTGGAATATAGCCATCATCGCCTATTGATAAGTGGCACCTGCATTCTTCAATCCAAACGGTATAACCACATAACAATAAGTGCCCCAGGGCGTGGTGAAGCAGGTTTTCTCTTGATCTTTCAGAGCTAGACGGATCTGATTGTAACCTGAATAACCATCTATGAATGAGAGAGCTTCATACCTAGCCGTGTTATCTACCAACACGTCTATGTGAGGCAGCAAGACATCATCCTTAGGACTGTTGGGTTAGGTGCAAGTATTCAGAGGGGGGGTGAATAAATATAGCCTATAAAAATTTCCCCCAATCAACAACTAGAATGCTAACAAGACAGATTAGATAATCTGAAGGCTAATTAAATCTTCTGTTCAACCTGTAAACAAACAGATGGAGCGCCCCTATGCAAACATCTACAATAAGCAAAAACATATAGAGAAATCAAACCACTACACAGAGGTTTTTAGGTGGTTCGGTCCAGCAGACCTACATCCACCCCACACTCAACTCGAGTGTGGCTTCCTGCTGACTCACAGCTTGAACAGCTGGGCATCACAGCTTGCCATACATCAGCTGGGCCTCACAGCTTGCCATCCGAGGAATCCTCATCGCCCACTGAGCAACACAGCTTGCTGTCTAGTAGAATCCACCACTGCAAACCGCTGGGGATTACAGCTTACCCGTCCAGAGGCAGCACCTCTGCAAACCGCTGGGCAATACAGCTTGGCCGTCCAGTGGAATCCTCCACTGCCCGCTGAGCAACACAGCTTGCTCCGCTGACAAACATCTTGAAGAAATGTATAAAGGAAAACAAAAGATAGAACAAGACAGCAACGGAAAGCTAAAATAATGAAGCACAAATATAGCTCTCGAAGGAGTAGTTTAGGCTTGGATTTGATCCAAAAGCCAGACAACCTCAACCTCTCTCTCTTTCTCAATTCGAGATCTCTGTCTCTCTCTTTCTCTTCTTTATCTTCTGCTCTTCTTCTCTTCTCTCTTCTTTCTTCTTCTGCTCTCTTTACTCTTCTTCTGCTCTTCTGCTGGATCGAAGTCTCTGCACTTCTACTATTTCTTTCTCCACTTCGATCACTCTTCATCTGAAGACGAAGACTCATATATATGGCAGCAGCAGCAGCAGCAGCTAGGGCGTGTGCTCTCCACATCTCCCGCCCAAAAACCTTGGACCACGTGTCAGTCTCTCAGTCAGCTTCAGCACACGTGTCACGATCCTATCTGCCCTTCCAGCCTCGGATCACGTGCCCTTCATTAGCCTCCACGAGCAGAGCACCTGTCAGACAGAGTATCAGAATATCAGGTTAAGTGAAGAGCTCTGTATAGACTTGTAAAGACGATCATGATGTATAGACTTGTAATGTGAAGTGCGTTCTCGCACGGGAGCATATGAAGTCTCAGGGGAGCATCTATGGCCTCTGGACAGCATCACCAGCGTCAGGGGAGCATGTGGAGCACATGCTGTCTCTGGGGAGCAATCGCTGCTCCAGGGGAGCATCCTCAAAGTTAGGGAAGCATTAGCAATCACTGGAGGGCATACTCGGTCCCAGAAGAGCATCCGGGGGGATAGGCGAGCATGCACGTCTGATGTACAGACTCTACCAATGTATAGACTTGGTGGATAGTGATGCATAGCCAAACGGATGTACAGACTTCACTGTGAATGCATGAACAGTGAATGAGTGTATAGACTTTATAACTCATACTGTAAAATGCAGTGTATAGACATGAAATGAACACTGCATGATCGAGCCTAACCAATGTATAGACATTACAATGCTCATCCACTGAATAGACTTCACAGTGCTCAATCAGACTTCACGATGCTCAATCAGACTTGAAGATGTGAGCGAGACAGTGTATGGACTTCAAAAGCTTGAAGGCCCGATGTACAGACTTTGAAGAGTCTGAACCAATGTATAGACTTGTAACGCTTGAGGACCGATGTATAGACTTAGGAGCATATGAAGCCAATGTACAGACTTGCCGATGCAAGGCCAATGTACAGACTTACTCGAGTGAGACGATGACCAAGATGATGCAGCTATAGTGATGTACAGACTTGTAACGCTTGAGGACCGATGTATAGACTTAGGAGCATATGAAGCCAATGTACAGACTTGCCGATGCAAGGCCAATGTACAGACTTACTCGAGTGAGACGATGACCAAGACGATGCAGCTACAGTGATGTACAGACTTGGCATGAGACGCTGAGAAAGACGGTGGATGTACAGACTTCTAAATGTACAGACTTTCCACCGACCAATGTATGGACTTGCTTAGCCTGAGGCATTGTATAGACTTTATGAAGACACTGTGAACTCGAGTGTAGTGTATGGACTTCACTATGCAGACTTTGAAGAGCATTCAGCAATGTGCAGACTTCACTGCATATGAAGCAGCGTATAGACTTAACCAAGCATTGTACACACTTGAAGAGCATTCAGCAATGTATAGACTTATAGATATCAATACAGCAAGTATGAACAACATGAGAGAGTATACACTTGAAGGCCTTCAGCATCCTCAGTGTATAGACATGCTCTCTCGGGGGGTCGACCCATCAAGAAGGGGTGTCGACCCACTTCAGTCCAGACTATGCTGATAGAAGTGATGAATGCACTAATGCAAACAGTAAAATGCAATGTGCATAGAACCACATCAATGCAATCTATATAAACAGAATAATGCATTCAAACCAACATGCCATCATCATATCAAACTCATTCATGTTCATGTTGCTATCAGAACAATATCCAAATCACACACTGTGTTGCTATCATCAAAACACAATATCAAATGCACTCACTGTGTTGGAATCATCAAAACAAAACAGCATTGCTATTATCAATTCAACATAGCACATGCTTGTGCCTAAGGGGCACAACATTCTCCCCCTTTTTGATGATGGCAACACATGTGACATAGAGTCACACACAAAATTTTCTCCCCCTTTGACATAATCAAAAAGAGAAAAAATAGTATGAACATGAGTGCAAAGTGCATTATGCATGCAAATTCCCCTTATGAACACTCTCCCCCTGAATGTAAGACTCCCCCTGAATTCTTTCTCCCCCTAAATAATAGCTCCCCCTTTGAGAAGGAATATGAACAGATAATTCAAAGGTAGAGAGGGTGGGAGGGTCACTAGACAACAGTTGAATCATTTGTTTAGAGAATAAGCTTGATTATAAACAATAGTTAAAGTATAAGAATTATCAACATACAATTTTCAAAAATTCAGGTTTAACAGTGATAAATCTAGAGTAAAACAGCTGACCCTTGAAAAAGAGTTTATAGACTCCATTTATAGCAATGAATCTAGAGCACATGGTATTAATAGATAAGTCTGAAATAATACCCTTTTGTGTTTAAACATGGAAGTTCAAGAAAGGCAACTTGAATATGTATTGAGAAAAACAATTTTCACTCAATGACTTTTGATTTCAAAGGGTTACAGCAGTTTGATTTTCATTTTTCAATTTCTAAACCTGAACTAAGTGAATAGACCTGTGGCATTTATGCTGTTGACATTAGGTGTCACCTTGATAAGAGGCAGGTACCCCCAATTACTAGGCATAAACTACAAGATCTACTTCAGATCAAGACCTACAAAGAATAGTCTTCACTTTTGACATTAAGGGTATACCTTGATTAGAGGCTAGTACCCTTAGTTACTTGGTGAGGACTCCTCCTATAGATTTGACCCTATGAACAGAGTTAGCTTGAAGCACTTCATGACATGTGAATTTTCCTGCTTCATTGGAGGAGTTCACAGTTTCTCAGTGCAATCAGCCATTGCTCTGTCACCATGTTCAGCTCTTTTACATTTATGATCTTATTTACTGCTGCCCTTATTTCTTTTAGAGTGATTGTTTAAAAAATCATTACATACTCTTATTCACCTGTTCTAGACATTTCCAGTTCAACACATTTAGACATTACAAAAAACTTTTTCTATTTTAGCCATGAGACAAAGATTAAGAGCTATAAAAGTTTTCTTTTATCTCAAATTCTGAAGTGCAGACACTTAACTCTCCAATTTATAAAGGTTAAACCTTTAGTTCTTTTCAATGTGTAAGAGTGATTCTTATAAAAGAACAATTGAAATAATCACAACTCAATATACTAAACCAGAAATAGTTGCTGTTGTTAAGTGAAACTGATGGGAAAAAGATAGCAATAAGCATTATGGTCCAATGGCATCTGATGTCAAAAGATATGAATCAATTGAATGGGGACAATGAGGAGTAAATAGGATTCAAGAATTGAACTAAACTCACAGCTCCCCCTGACACCATGATGCAAGGATTATGCTATGCAACACACTGCTCTATATGCAAACTATGCAACAATGAAACATGAGACAAGTATGCAATCATTTTAATTTTATGCGCCCAAGTCATTTCTTTTTAGATTTTTCAAAATTTAATTATATGCAGGACACTGCTCTACATTAAGATAGGACCCATGGTACTAGGCGGAGAACCCGGTCTCAAAGACCATCTCACACATGGTAGAAACCTCCGGGCAGATTTCCCTGCCTTTTAGTAACATACCATTTGATATATCAGGGTTATGCAAGACAATGCAACATAAAGTAGTCCTACATGCATTGAACAGCATCAATGACAGTCATGTAAATGATGTATGCAGACATAAGACACATGTATTGACTGTGTACACTAAATGAACTATTCACAATCAGCAAGTTATGCATTTAACAGTAAGCATGCAATGCATTAACACAAAACACATGCATTGACACAAAGTCTATATAGTGCATTAACTGAATACACTAAAAATCATTCAAATTCAGTTCAGAAATTTGCAAGAGAAGAGCATCAGATATATGCAGAGTAAAACTCAGTAACTGAGTCTGGAGTGCAGACTGATCAGCTAGACAAGAGAAGATCGTACATCAAACAAGCAAAACAATAATTTTAGATAATGGAATTTTAAACAAAGTTCAGAACTAACCTGAAATGTAGAATCCTGGGGTTTTCTTGTTGAGTGCCTTGGTTAACCCCTTTTATTTCTCCCACCAAGGCACACCTGTAGCATGTCAATCAATTTGATCCTGTAGGGACCCAAGCAGTCTTGGGTCCTGCACTACCCCTATCAAGTGTTCTAAAAAATTTCTTAGCAATATTGTCATCAAATTCCATTAGAGAGCAATCAGACATAGAATGTCTAAAATTTCCACAATAATGACATGAACCAACAGATTTTCTGGTCCTATGATGCTTATCAAAAGTAGCATGAGACCTATGAGATTGAGCATGAGTTGTTCTGTTGTTTACATGGACATTCTGTTTCTTATTCTTCTTCACCCAACATTCAGCAGATTTGTGACCTATTTTACCATAGTTAAAGCATGAAAAATTCACAGGTCGTTTTGCAGAGAATTTAAAGGCTTTGTCATTAACATGACTTACCTGAGCATGCCAACAGTCCTTGACTGCATGGCCATGCTTCCCACACTCATAGCACCTCAAGTGCTTACTTCTCGAGTTATTGTTCCCCCAATGATATCCTGACCAGCATTCATTTGCCTTATGCCCAGGCTTTTTGCAGGTGAAACGAATAATATGCTGGCTTGAAGTAGATTCATATCTATATGGGCCATGAGCATGTGTGAAAAATCTAGAGTTCACATTATTGTCTTCTTTCATTTTAAAGCATGCATTCATTAGATGACCACGCCTTCCACAGTAGTAACAATATGTAACAGATTTCTTAATGGCATGGTTTCTATCGGATGAATTCCTAGAATGCATTGCTTCACTAGCATGCTCATCTTCAATCAACAATCTGCAGTCATCCATTACATGTCCTATCTTGCCACAATAGTGACATGGCACTTGTGATTTCCTGATGACATGATTACTAACAGATTGACTAGATGCATGTGAATGAGTACATGAAGCATGAGCATTTTGCATTGACCCATTACATTCAGCAGAGCTAACAAATTTCAGAGTACAACCAGAAATATTCTTAGCCATCTTTGTTTGACTCTTTCTTTTCAACTTCTGATTATTCTCAACAGATTTTGTTTGCTTTTCAATTTTCTGAGCTTTGAACTGAAAGACAGATTTTGAAGATGATTTCTTATTCTTATTTTGTTTTGGGGATTGACTTGAGGTACCAGCTACATCAGAACTATGCACAAAGGTAGTGTATAGCTTGTTTCTAGTGATTTTCTTGACATCAGAATTACAACTTATCCCCCTTTTAGAGTTCTTATTCTCACTTTTCATAACATCTTTCATTTTTCCTTCACTCTTAGCAGACTCAATTGCTAAAGTTTCCAGATTATGAATTTTATCTTTCAAGCTAGCAATGTGAAGCTCATAACTGGCTATCTCATGTTCACTGTAATTTACACATTCACTTAAGACTTTATTTGCAATTTTATACTTCTCAACTTCTTGTTCCAGATTGATCAAAGTTTGTGATTCTTCATCATGGACACCTTTTCCTTTTTCTATGGTGAGAAGTCTTTCAGATAAGCCAGTATTTAACCATTTCAATTTTTTAACTTCAGCTTTTAATTCAGTGTTTTCTTTCTCAAGATTTTTATCCTGAATTTCATTATTAGCACATCTCTCTCTTCCAGACATTTGCTCCAATATTTTAATTAGTTCCTCTTCTCTTTCTTCCACATTAATTTTCTCAGCAACCAAGTTTTTGTGATCCTCTTTAAGTGAGACTATTTGTTTGTTCAGCCATTCATTCTCATTATAAAGATCCTCATTTCGTTCTCTTAGAGCTGAGCACATATCACAGTTTAATTCAGCAGAAGAAGAATGTGAAGCCTTCCCATTGATTTCATTTATTCTACCCATAAGATTTTTAATTTTCTTTTGAAATTCTTCATTCTCAAGTTTCAGTTTATCCAATTCAGAATTAACTTGAGTCAGTTCTTGCATGCTTTTTAGATGTTCATTTTTCTTCTCATTCAGCTGATTCTCAAGTTCTGATATCTTGTCCAGACATGTTTGATTTTCAAGTTTTAGAGAACCATTTTGTTCCTAAAAATTCTGAACATCTAACATACATGCATCATAAGATTGTTTCAGATCTGGACAATTTTTACAAGGAACTTTCAAAGTTATCTGATCACATTTCTTTTTCAATCTTTTATTCTCAGATTTCAATTGTTCACATCTATTATTAAGTTCCTCATTTATATTCCATAGGTCATCAATTGAAAGTTCTCCAGATTCAGAGCTTACCTCGGATGAAGAATCTTCATTTTCCTGGTTGGCCATCAAATAGCTATCATTCTGTTGATTATGCGCAGAGATAACTTTGTCATATATCTCTTTTCTAGAATTGCACCTGAGAACAAAAGCTTACATATCAGTATTAACTATAGCTCTCAAGATATTAAGAACTATGGCATTATCGTGATTCTTAGAGCTGTCCTCACTAGACCAATTGGTCTGATCTTTAGGTAAACGGTGTGGGCCTTTAGATATAAGACTCCACAAATGTGGACCAATTGAGTCTATATACACAGCTAGGCCTCCTAGCCAACTTTCAAAGTTAGAACCATCATAAACTGGAGGACGACCCATTTGAACATGTGGCAGACAGATTCAGCGCAGTAAGACAAATGACAGGAATTGCAGCAAAATCAAATAAGCAAAGTAAAGCACTAAGACAGTGAAACAAAACAATGAGCACAAGAGATCCACTCTGAAATGTACCAAAACTAGCAGGATCCTCTGCAGATTGTTAGATCTGTTAGATCAGAGACCCGCTCTGATACCAATTGTTGGGTTCGGTGCAAGTATTCAGAGGGGGGGTGAATGAATATAGCCTATAAAAATTTTGCCCAATTAACTAGAATGCTAACAAGACAGATTAGATAATCTGAAGGCTAATTAAATCTTCTGTTCAACCTGTAAACAAACAGATGGAGCGCCCCTATGCAAACATCTAGCGGAAGAAAAAACATATAGAGAAATCAAACCACTGCACAGAGGTTTTTAGGTGGTTCGGTCCAGCAGACCTACATCCACCCCACACTCAACCCGAGTGTGGCTTCCTGCTGACTCATAGCTTGAACAACTGGGCATCACAGCTTGCCATACATCAGCTGGGCCTCACAGTTTGCCATCCGAGGAATCCTCCTCGCCCGCTGAGCAACACAGCTTGTTGTCCAGTGGAATCCACCACTGCAAACCGCTGGGGATTACAGCTTACCCGTCCAGAGGCAGCACCTCTGCAAACCGCTGGGCAATACAGCTTGGCCATCCAGTGGAATCCTCCACTGCCCGCTGAGCAACACAGCTTGCTCCGCTGACAAACAGCTTGAAGAAATGTATAAAGGAAAACAAAAGATAGAACAAGATAGCAACGGAAAGTTGAAATAATGAAGCACAAATATAGCTCTCGAAGGAGCAGTTCTGGCTTGGATTTGATCCAAAAGCCAGACAACCTCAACCTCTCTCTCTTTCTCAACTTGAGCTCTCTGTCTCTCTCTTTCTCTTCTTTATCTTCTGCTCTTCTTCTCTTTCTCTTCTCTTCTCTCTTCTTTCTTCTTCTACTCTCTTTACTCTTCTTCTGCTCTCTTCTTTCTTCTTTTGCTCTCTTTACTCTTCTTCTGCTCTTCTGCTGGATCGAAGTCTCTACACTTCTACTATTTCTTTCTCCACTTCGATCACTCTTCATCTGAAGACGAAGACTCATATATATGGCAGCAGCAACAGCAGCTAGGGCGTGTGCTCTCCACATCTCCCACCCAAAAATCTTGGACCACGTGTCAGTCTCTCAGCCAGCTTCAACACACGTGTCACGATCCTATCTGCCCTTCCAGCCTCGGATCACGTGCCCTTCATTAGCCTCCACGAGCATAGCACCTGTCAGACAGAGTATCGGAATATCAGGTTAAGTGAAGAGCTCTATATAGACTTGTAAAGACGATCATGATGTATAGACTTGTAATGTAAAGTGCGTTCTCGCACGGGAGCATATGAAGTCTCAGGGGAGCATCTATGGCCTCTGGACAGCATCACTAGCATCAGGGGAGCATGTGGAGCACATGATGTCTCTGGGGAGCAATCGCTGCTCCAGGGGAGCATCCTCAAAGTTAGGGAAGCATTAGCAGTCACTGGAGGGCATACTCGGTCCCAGGAGAACATTCGGGGGGAAAGGCGAGCATGCACGTCTGATGTACAGACTCTACCAATGTATAGACTTGGTGGATAGTGATGCATAGCCAAACGGATGTACAAACTTCACTGTGAATGCATGAACAGTGAATGAGTGTATAGACTTTATAACTCATACTATAAAATGCAGTGTATAGACATGAAATGAACGCTGCATGATCGAGCCTAACCAATGTATAGACATTACAATGCTCATCCACTGAATAGACTTCACAGTGCTCAATCAGACTTCACGATGCTCAATCAGACTTGAAGATGTGAGCGAGATAGTGTATGGACTTCAAAAGCTTGAAGGCCCGATGTACAGACTTTGAAGAGTCTGAACCAATGTACAGACTTGTAACGCTTGAGGACCGATGTATAGACTTAGGAGCATATGAAGCCAATGTACAGACTTGCTGATGCAAGGCCAATGTACAGACTTACTCGAGTGAGACGACGACCAAGACGATGCAGCTACAGTGATGTACAGACTTGTAACGCTTGAGGACCGATGTATAGACTTAGGAGCATATGAAGCCAATGTACAGACTTGCCGATGCAAGGCCAATGTACAGACTTGCTCGAGTGAGACGATGACCAAGACGATGCAGCTACAGTGATGTACAGACTTGGCATGAGACGCTGAGAAAGACGGTGGATGTACAGACTTCTAAATGTACAGACTTTCCACCAACCAATGTATGGACTTGCTTAGCCTGAGGCATTGTATAGACTTTATGAAGATACTGTGAACTCGAGTGTAGTGTATGGACTTCACTATGCAGACTTTGAAGAGCATTCAGCAATGTGCAGACTTCACTGCATATGAAGCAGCGTATAGACTTAACCAAGCATTGTACACACTTGAAGAGCATTCAGCAATGTATAGACTTATAGATATCAATACAGCAAGTATGAACAACATGAGAGAGTATACACTTGAAGGCCTTCAGCATCCTCAGTGTATAGACATGCTCTCTCGGGGGGTCGACCCATCAAGAAGGGGTGTCGACCCACTTCAGTCCAGACTATGCTAATAGAAGTGATGAATGCACTAATGCAAACAGGAAAATGCAATGTGCACAGAACCACATCAATGCAATCTATATAAACAGAATAATGCATTCAAACCAACATGCCATCATCATATCAAACTCATTCATGTTCATGTTGCTATCAGAACAATATCCAAATCACACACTGTGTTGCTATCATCAAAACACAATATCAAATGCACTCACTGTGTTGCAATCATCAAAACAAAACAGCATTGCTATTATCAATTCAACATAGCACATGCTTGTGCCTAAGGGGCACAACAGGGACATGTCTTATTTAAATCCCTAAAGTCAAAAAAAAATCAGACTTTTCCATCTTTCTTCATGACAGGGACTATATTTGCCACCCACTAAGGATATAAAATAATGCGAATAAACTTGGCCTTATGCAATTTATCGTCCTCTTCTTTCATCCTCAAGGCCATGTGGGGGTGAAAGCTTCTCAATTTTTATTTCACGGGTGTTGCCCCTAGCTTAAGCACAAGCCAATGTTCCACCAAAGAGCGGTCAAGACCCAGCATGTTCTCATATGACCAGGCAAAGGAATCGCTATACTCCCTCAAAATCTTAATCAACTCCTCTTCAACCTCAGGAGGGAGATTAGCAGAAATAATGTCAGGCCTGGGATCCTCATCAGTTTCCAAATTAATTTCCTTTGTAGGTTCATCCACTGCTGACGATGGCTCATCAAACCTCTTCAAACCTCGTGCATACAGGTCGGCAATGTCATCTACATCGCTGTCCAGATAATCAACTGGATCTTTCCCGTCCACAATTTCATAAACACCTAATCCGTCATCGCTCCACACCCCGCTTACAAGGTATTCTTCGCGATCACTTTCTTCTTTTGAGGTAACCCCTCTGGCGATGACACTCCTAGAGTAGCATCATGCTCCCTTCCCCACTTGTTTATTTCATCATCTTTTAATCATAAGCATAAGTTAATTTCTCTTCTTTTTAATGTCTATGTGACACGTTCACAAATTGGCGATCATGGTGGGACCCTTTATGTTTTTATTTTGATTATCCCTCCTTCGGCACCCACATGTGCCCCTCCCCTTTAGCACCCTCGCGTGCCCCTCGTTTTGGCACCCACGTGTGCCCCTCCTTCTTGCTCCACGTAGCACACTCCCTTTGTGCCCCACGTGCACACCTCCCACTTGATTTGCCAGTTTCTAAACTGTCTCATAGTATTTTAAAGAAGGAAATTTCCTTTCATTCACTACTTGCATTCATTTCTCTCTCTGTGAAGAATTAGCGACTGCTCAGGCAGCCATAATTTTTAGAATCAACGACCTCTCACAGAGGCGCTCATTGTTTTACTTTCATTATTATTTGTTGTCTATTGCAATAAGCGCCCCTTCGCAGAGGCGCCATTCACAGATTCAGCGACCTCTCGTAGAGGTGCCCATTGTCTTATTTTCATTATTATTTGTTGTTTATTGCATTAAGCGCCCCTCCACAGAGGCGCCATTCAAAGATTCAGCCCCTAACTCTAAGGTGTTGATTCGTGGCAGTTACTGTTCACTCTATTTTCTTAAGCATTTAATGTTTATTGCAATCAGCGCCCCTCCACAGAGGCGCCACCCCCTGATTTAGCACCTAACTCGAAGGCGTAGTTTCATTTCATTACCGTTGTTGTCTGGATTCAATGCCCCTGTGAAGAGGCGCCAGTTACATAATCAGCGGCTGTCATCTAGTTGCTATTTCCTAATACAACGACCACTGTATGGCCGCCATTTATTTCTGTTCTCACAAAATTACTTCCTTTGCTGCTGTCTTGGCTTGTATGGTTTGATTATTGCTTATATTCATATTATTGTTGATCATACCTGCATTGGCTTGCATTGTAGGGCATTCGGTTGAGAGACCTCCTCTCTCTACACCCTTAGGATCTCCTACACTTTTTTGGGAAGGGAAGGACCTTCCATTGAGCATTCTGTCTCTTTGGATTAGAAATTCCCTAACCAAGGCTTCCATAAGTCCCCGCACCCGTGGATTCCCTCACGGACGTTGGGCATGTTGTACCATTTGAAGCACCCCAAAGTTTAGCATACCCACACGCTTGTGAAAAGAGCGAAAGAACCTAGTTGACCCGGAGATTACACTCAAATTGAAACTAGGATCTACATTGAAGAAAGAGAACTATTTCATTAAAATCCATCCTTGTCTAAATCTCAAAGAACATTAAAATCTTACGCAATCATCATAACTTGGTTGACAACATACTTGAGTGCTTGTTTGATAGCCATATTTGTTTGGTTGGATTAGTTCCTTATTATAATCATGATGCTTCGATCAAGTAGAATTGTCAACATGGCCAACTATGAGTATTCATATGATGGTTGTGAGGAGGGTCAATTTGACCCATCCTATGAGGTCCCTCCTCAAGACCCCATTCACTACGAGGGAAATTATATTTCTTCTCATTCTCAATACCCTCAAGTCTATGTGGTGGACACCACCACTCAAGTGGTTGAGCCTTCCTCTCTACCCCAACCCGTCACTTAATCCACATCCGGGGAGCCTTCCCCGTCCTTCAATTTGAATGATCTCATCAATGCCTTATCCCAACTACATGAAACTCAACGTCAAGCGGTCCAAGCTGCTCTTAAAGGGAAGTTCATCCCTTCTTTTTCCTCAAATCCCCCTCAGGCCACGGGTGGCCTTCAAACCAACACCTCTAATGACCAAGCGGTCTCACAAAAGATTCCATCTCATCCACGAACTCCCATTATTGTTGGGCCGGCCCAACCGGCAAGTCATTCCACTGTTAGGCCGCAACACCCACCACCTCCCCAATTTTTGAGAAGGCCTATGCCAAACCCGTTCCCTACTAATCCGGCCCCAGTCGAGTCTGACACCAACATGCTTCTCCTCCAAAAAATTGCTAGCATAGAGGAATAACTCAAGAAGGTCACGGTCCCTAAAGACACTCCGGAAGTCACTCTCTCTACTTTGCCGGTTTTTCACTTGCCTCTGTCAGAAATGCCAAATTTTTTGCGCTACAATGGAACGGGCAACCCATTCATTCACTTAAAAGATTTCATGTACGAGGCATCCTTCTGGCAGAACAACAAAACATCTCTAGCTTATCTGTTTAGAAGGTCCCTTGACGGCCCGACCCTTGAATGGTTTTACTCTTTGGAGCCTGCAAAAGTCGGTTAAAATGATAGTATCTAATGCTACTCCGCAATTCCGTCACATCCTGGCCATGAATAAACTGAACACAATGGAGGAGCTTTATGAAAGGGCTAGATATATTCAAACGCAAATGAAGGATTTGCCCATCATGGGCATGTTTGAACAAAAGCCGAGAATGATCAAGAAGAGCAATAATGTCAACACCAATGGTGGAACAACCGAGGGTACCATTACCAATGAGCAAGTGGGCGTGGTTGGCAATCCCGGACCTTTTCACAATCCCTCCAACCCGAGACCACCACAATAACCAGAACAACAACAACCCTCTTTTCTTAACCAAATTCCCCACCAAGCAAATAACCCTCCCCAGGCATTCCGGCTGCCTCCACAAAACCAAGCTATGCCACAAAACCCGCAAGTCCCCTAGCAATACCACCAAGTGCCACCTCCTGCCAATTATGACCCTCAATAACCGAGAAGACCCCTTGGCCCCAAAAGAGACCAATACCCTCCATTACCTGAGAGCCTTCCCGATATATTTAACGCCCTTATGGCCACCAACGCGCTCGCATTGCCAAAGAAGAGGATGATCTGGCCGAAAAATATGGATACCTCTCGGTATTGTGTCTTCCATCGACAGCCCGGTCACAACATAGATCATTGCTTTCACTTCAATGATTACATATATGATCTGAATGATCAGGGCGGTATTAACTGGGATGAGATGAGGCAGTTCATTGTAACTTTAAAAGCACGAAGACCTCCTTGGCAACAGTAGGCTCAGTAGCCACCTCAACAGCAAGTTCAACAACCTCATCCGCCGCAACAAGCTCCCGCGCCACAACCGGACATGAGGATTGTCCACAATCCACTACCGGAGCACCAGGCACCCAATCAACAGTTAAACCCTGTCACCTCCTTCCATGAAGTGGGAAGAGGGCAAGGGTGGCATAAAGAAAATGCCTCTATCGGGGCTATAAACCAAAATTCAAACCAACTCCCACGCTTATTAAGAACAACCTCTCAACCAACACCTTTCGCTCAACCCTCACGTCCCCTCTTATGCACTACCAACCAAGTTCCCTCCACCATCTCCAACCCTCCATCTAGGCCACTTCTTATTCGCCTTCCACCTTCTCCCGCACCACAACAAACCCCTCCTCCTTCCAAAAATCCCTTGCCATCTAGGCCACTCCTCATTCGCCCCTCACCGGCACCCGTTCCTCCTC
Organism: Amorphophallus konjac; assembly: GCA_022559845.1. NCBI lineage: Eukaryota > Viridiplantae > Streptophyta > Magnoliopsida > Alismatales > Araceae > Amorphophallus > Amorphophallus konjac. The sequence continues at coordinate 162,278,022 of CM040121.1, forward strand.
CTGCTACCATTAACCCTCTGCCAACAAGGATCCCCTTACTTCAACCTTCACCAACACCCACTATACCTCCCGTAAATCCATCACCTCCACCTAGGCCCCTCCTCATTCGGCCTAAACCCCCTCCAACCACCCAGGCCCCACCTGCCCCTTCCAGTCCCTCTCCCACTGGACCTTCGCTACCCACCAGCCTAGTTTCCACTAATCCTTAGCCAACAAGGCCTCTCATAAGGGTTCCCTCGTTGGTCGCTCCACCTCCAGCACCTATCAACCCTGATATCCCTTCTACATCCTCTAATCATCTGCCTACCCAAAATCTGACAGAGGCGCGATCTTCATAAACCATGGTGCTCCGTAGTGGACGGATATTCCACCGTGTGTTTCCACAACGGGAGCAAGAGCCAACACAGGGGCAAGAGGAGCAAGAACAAGAACAAGAATCCATACCGGGCACTAAATATGATTTACTAAAGCATCTGGACAAGACCCCGGCTAGGATTTCTATTTTGGAATTAATCAAGAGATCCACCACTCACCAAGCGGCCTTGAAGTAGTATCTACAGAAGGTGATGGTCAATGAGGATATTCCAATTGAGCAGATGTAGCATCCTGAATTTTTTAATACTAAATATCACTATGTTATTTAACTATTTTCTTAGCTCAGATTTCAAAATTTTAAAAAAAAATGGAAAATATGTATCCTATGTAAACTGTTATTTCCAGCAACTTTGTCTTCAGAAAGGAACCCAGAATAAAATTGGATAAGGCCCAATCTCGAAATATAGGCTAAAAATTATAGTTTTATATGAACAACCTAAATTACCCAAATTGGACCTTAATTCTCGCCCTAATGGGCTCTAATAGAAGCCTAACCCTAGCCCAACCCTTGTTGACCGATTGTTCTTCGAAAACCCTAATCCTAGATGTAGATCTGAAATTAAACCACCCCCAAATTGATAAATAAATATGCGATGAGATGATAAGATGAATTGATATAATCAAATAATGATAAAAAGGGGGGGTTACATGTAATAGTGAAAATGATCCGTGATCACCACTGAGGCCAATAACAGGCCAAATGATATGAAAATCAAAGTAGGGGCACGTTACATACCTCAGAAATTCAAAGATGGCCATAAGGTGGCCAGAGCATTAACGCGCTATAACGGGCGAGCGCCTTCTTAAGATCGTGCTGGGAGTATATAGCGCGATAAGAGACAGAAAGCGGGATGAGTTTGGGGTTCGTTCCTTCCGTGCTCCAAGGCCAGCCAAGGTGCAAGGGCTTCACGTATCTTTCTTTCAGTACTTGCAAAACAATTTAGACAACACGGAAAAGGCCCATTAGATCGTGATTAGTGTAGAATCTGTCCCTATTCTTAAACAAAATCATATAAAAGAAGGGCTTGATTACCTGGGGGGTTTGGTGGTTTTTAAACCCCTATGGAAGGGCCAAAAAAGATGTTTGATGTGTGTGTGTATGTGTGAATGCTTTAGAAAGAGAGTTATTTTAAAAATAATATGTAATGCTATGTGAGGAATAAAAAGGAACGAAGTAGAGAGAAAATAAAGAACGATGAAGAACAATAATTAGCCCTAAACACTCCCTTGGATGTAGAAGGAACGAGGAATTGATGATCTGGAACGAAGAGCAGCCTCTTACCGGTCAAGATCTCGAAGTTGCATCCCCTTAGAACGATGGCCAAGGGCCAAATTTATAGGAGTAGAATGGGTCAGAGTCCGATCCAATCCAATGAATTGGCAGCCCAAATCGAACTAATCCTGCCGATTAATGAGGGGAAAAGACTCCTAGTAGGACTAGGAACTTTCTTTTGGATGAATCATGCTTGTAAACTTACCAAAAGAAGAATCCAAATTGAAAAGGGGAAGTCCGGTTCGGACTGGGTTTCTGCCTGATAACGCGCTAGCATCATATGGCGCGACATGGATAGACGCGCTATCAGGGTATAGTGCGACAGCCATTGACCATCCAAATAAAGGGGAAAAAGAATAAACACCCATTGGACAGCCACTCAATCAGGTATTAAGCAAAATAGCGACCAGGTGGATGTCGCAAAAATTTAATATTAAGAAATGGCGACCGTTTAAATGGGCGTTCAATTAGTCCCATGAATAAGAAAGTGCTATAGCGCAAAAATGCCAAATTCAAGCCAAGGTCCAAGGTACAGAAATTAAATTACGGGGCTAAGAATAGGGAGAAATATCCCCAGAAAATCAACCAATTATAGATCAATTGGGGCATTAACTAGGATAACAAGAAAACTACTCAACTTACGGGCCAAAACAGGTGTCTACATATGCCCCTCCTTGATGTCTGCTTTGCAGGGGGGCGAAACGGAGGTGAAACGGAGTTGACACGGAGTGTTGGCAAAGGAGAGATGAAGTGGAAATGTAGTGGAGCGGATTAATAAGTAGATATCAAGGTAAGAAGACACACGTCTGCCAATAAGCGATGGGAATAATCCAGAAAATTCCGAGCTAACCATGTGGTCAAGCTAGCAAGAGCGACTTCTGTCTGGAACGACGGATAAGAAAAGAAAAGGAAAAATGATCAACCTCTCGCACAAGAGAGGCACCCACAGTGCATTGCAACTGCGAGTTTCACTCAATTAGTGGAATAGACGCGAGCCCGGCGGATCTGTCGACGCCATCGTGCTGTTTGCAGCTAATGAGTGGATCTAGGAAGACATTGCTGAAATAAGTTTGAAAGATGATAGGAGAAATTCCAGACAAAGGTCACGCTGACCACCTAGATCAGATAATTACTTGGAGTAGTCTTTTAAATTCAGAATGAAAGTGAATTTCTTTGTTCGAGAACTTAAGCATCATTGATCCTTAATTGGAAAGAAACTGTGGCATTTTGTGAGTCAAGGCAAGATGCATGCAGGGCTAAAATAAAAGAAATCATTAAAACAAATGCAAAGAAAGAATAAAATATAAGATACTCAAGGATAATATTGTTAAATCGAACAAACTCGGGTCAAGAGTCATCCGCAATCACGGCGTGCAAGATGAAGTCCACCATCTCCAAAGCTATCCAACTTAACGGCCTATCCGACAATTAACTGCATGTTTCTAGATCATCACTGTTTTTGGTAGAGGGGAACTCAGATCCCGAAACATACAGAGAACCGGCCGGTCCTTGAGATAATATAGTAATGTAAGTATCATATAGAAATGCAATAAAGGAAGGGACACAGGGAATACTTACCTGATGGCCTGTCATTTTACCTTTTCTTTTCCTAAGAACAAGATGTTAAGCAACAGTGATGCAAATATCAACCACAGATTCAAGCACACAATATCATTTGATCAAGACAACACATGCTTTTATTCACTCAAAACATGAATATTTTTATTGTGTTTATCATTTTTTATTTTTTTCTTGATTTTCTTTTTTTTTTCACTTTTTTCATGAACGCGCTATATATATATAGCGAAATATTGTCGCGCCATTACCCTATAGCACGTTAATTACGCTGGCGGTTTTAAAAATGAAACCGCTCCCTCCCTTTCAGTTCACACTCATCCTCCCTCTTTCTATTTCCTCTCTCATCCTCTACTCACCCCACACCTTCATTGCCTTGCCCCGATGGAAGGGGAACCTTCCCGGCGTCCCAAATGGTGTGCCGTCCGCGGCCGTTGGCGATCTCGCACGGAGGAAGAACGGGCGACCCCGCTGGTGGAGGAAAACTCTAATTCTGAAGCAACGGTCTCGGCTAGGCTTGAAGGAGAAGAAATGGAGGGCCCCTCCGACGAGGCCGAGGATGCGGAAGGCGCCGCGGCGGCCGAGGAAACGGTGGTGGAGCCCACCGGTGGAGCGGCGGTTCGTAAACGAAGATTGGTAAGAAAACCAATCTTAATTTGTTTTCCTTTGATTTTTCTTGTTTTTCTTTTCATATGAGAAGAACAGGGAGGGGGACGTGCCCCTAAGACCAAATGTAGAAGGGAGAATGCCCATGGAATAGGCTTGGGGAATGAAGGGTTGCCGCCAACCCACCACCAATGAATGCGCTACAGTCCAGTAGCGCGTTCATGAACGCGCTAGCTCGATATAGTGCGTTTAAAAATAGAAACTTTTTTCTGCTTTTTTCTCTTTTAGATGAACTGAAACTGACACTTCTTCCTATTATAATGTGTGCAGGGTGTACAGGGTGCAGTTCGTGCCCGGATCTCATGGACACTAGTCCGTGCCATCTACTTTGCACTACTGGAGTTCGAATGGGCCTGCCTCTGTCGAATGAGCTTTGGGGAATTTCTGGAGATAGAAGTGCTGAGAGTAGATGTAGGCCTGATAAGGGCCTTGAAGGCCAGATGGGACACGGGATGCAAGGCCTTTCTCTTCCCCTGGGGTCATATGATCCCCACCTTAGAGGACGTCACCGGCATTACTAGATTGCGGGTACACGGAGCGGCGGTGATAGGCTGTACCTACCCTGACTACCGGGAGATGGCGCGCAGGCTGCTAGGCTTGGAGCTGGAGGGGACCGGCCGGACCTCGCTAGTGTCGAGGATCGCTCTACAGGAGAGTCTTGGCCTATTTCACACACAGAGAGAGGTGGGAGAGACCGTGATGGCTCATGAGAGGAGACTAGTGGCTGAGGCCAGAGAGAGCTTCATGACAGAGGCTGGAGCATAGGCCGACATGGAGCTGAGGAGATTTCTTATTTTGATGATCGGCAAGCTACTTTTAGCAACCCAGGGTGATGCAGTGAGCTGCCGATTTCTACCTCTATCGGAGGATCTGGGCAGAGTTGGACGGTACGCTTGAGGTGCGGCAGTGCTAGCCCACTTGTTTGACAGTTTAGGCATTTCTTCACTTCAGTCTTCGCTCGGGGGATTCTACCCTCTACTTCAGGTATCTTTCTAAACCTTAAACTCATGAATTAAATTATACACTTGCCCCTTGTATTGATCATGAACTACATTTCAGGTTTGGAGTTATCTAAATCTTCCTACCCTTAGGCGCACCTAGGAGGATCGAGGAGATCTAGTGCCCCTAGCTAGATGGTGGACCCCAACACGAGACGGTCGGTCACTGAAGGACCAGGTCACCCACATTCAGGAGACACTAGATGCCATGCCCCACATAGAGGTAAGATTTAATTTTGAAGTTGAATTCTATTGTATGCATGAAATCTAGGGCAATGACAGATTTATTCGCAGGTAGTCTAGACTCCCTATCAGAGGACATCGGGGAGATGCCCTGGACAGAGGCGGCCATTCCACACTTCGGGATAGAGATTTGGTTGCACGCCCTCAACCTGGTCGAGCCCCTATACTACAGGTTAATCATGAGGACACAGGGGCTCCACCAGGCAGTGGTAGAGTTCCCGACCCAGGCGATGGACCCACGACCCGGGCAACGCTTTCGAGGCCTCCAGGGGACAGATGACTGGCGACAATGTGCGCGTGAGCAGCTTGCGGATTGGAGACGACGCGGACGACCAGTCCCTACGGGAGCGGACTCAGACGATGCCTACCTCCAGGCCTACTCACAGACATATGGCAGCCAGGTCTACCGCAGCACACGTGGACGTCTACGTTTTTAATTCATTAGCATTTTCCAAGCTTAAAGACTTAATTGTTTGATATGTGACCAACTTGTGTTTATTGCAGTTTGACACAGAAGGTAGGCTCATGGTACAGGGGCTCCTCGACTCCACGATCCGATAGGGCGAGGACCATCAACATACCGTAGACAAGCTGGTAAGAACTTTCTCTTGCAATTTAAAATGATTTTGGGTTCAAATTGTAATTAATGCTAATGCTTTCTTTTCAGCGCGAGGAGCTAGAGAGAGTCCAATCCTCACACGGTGCTTCATCCTCAACTCAGCCCGCTTGCGACCACACCGATCTAGTGAGTCAACTTGCCAGTGCAGTTGCTTGGGCGGAGGCAGCTGAGGCCTCCCTGTAGGAGAGAGTAAGCAATCTATTCTTTAATTTAGTCTTGAAATTTTATTAATATTAGTTATTGACCAAGATTTCGGGTGCATGAGCAAGAGTTGCGGAGGATGGAGGCGGAGTTGCAGGCGGTAGAGGTAGAGCTGAGGCGCCGGGACACAGAGGAGCTTCCCCGAGACGTGGCGGAGTTGCGCCTCCTCCTCGGGGTAGAGAGGAGCGAGCAGCAGAGAGAGGGGGAGGAGCGAGACAAAGAGAGAGAGAGATGGGAGGAGAGAGAGAGAGTGGAGCGAGAGCTGAAGAGAGTGCAGCTGAGCACTAGATTAGGGATTGCCGAGCAGCGGGCGAAAGAGGCGGAGGAGCGCCATCGGCGGGGGTGTGAGCGAGCTCAGCGTGAGGGGTACTCCCGTGCCTACTCGAGCACTGATTATCTAGTTACTTCCTCTGAGCATCAGAGGCGGTAAGATGCTAAGAGGAGAGCACGTGGTGACAGGGGTTTGGCTTCTCGGGGATCGCTGGCTCCCCTTAGGCCTTCTCAGAGAGGACAGGAGGAGGATGAGAGCTCGCATAGAGGGGGAGATCAGGAGGGTCGAGGGGAGAGCTAGAGAGGTTGTTGTTCATCCACCCTCATTTTGTACCTTTTGACAGATATAGTGGAATGAGACATATTTTGGTATTTTTTGCACTTCTTGTGATTATTCTTTAGTTTTGCGTGCCTCTGCAAAAAAATAAAAAAATGTAACTTTTTTTTTGGATTTTTGAAATATGCAAATTTTTATAAGTTTTCGAAAAATATTTAAATTTTTTGTGTTGATTTTGGAAAAGATTTGGATTTTTTATGGAATTTTGGAAATATTCAGATTTTTATGAAATTTTGGAAATATTCAAATTTTCGTGAATTTTGGAAATATTCAGCTTTTTTGTGAATTTTAGAAATATTTAGATTTTTTGTGAATTTTGGAAATATTCAGATTTTTATGAATTTTTGGAAATATTCAAATTTTTTGTGAATTTTTGGCTTAGACATGGTAATGCGGCATCAAAGGGTGTTTTTAACCACTGGCTAGGAGCCCTTGCTCTTTCTCTTTTCGCTAACAACTGCCCGAAGCTAGGCGTGCATTGAAGGGTGGCACCCTATAACTGACTGCCCTTGATTAACGATGCCCCTAGTAAGGCCATACCTGAGAAACACTCAGTCTTGGAGGGAGAAGAGAAGAATAGTTGGGCATAAGCTTTGTGCAGGATGGGAGATATCGGGACTCGAAATCCTTTCAAGGTACTACCCCTCAAAGAGGCGATCTGTTACGCCGGAGCTTTATGCCTTTGATTTTTAGACTCTTGACATGCATACGCCCAGGATTTTCCTTGCGGAGACTTTGCCACTCTTGACATGCCATAATTCATAATTTTGCATTTATTGAAATTTTGACTTGATTTTCATAATAGCCCTTTTTGGCTAGATAGATCGTGAAAGATTAATTAGTTTGGGTCAAGACTACCCCTATTTGAGACTTCTCTCGTATTGGGGAGTACCGAGGTTTGTCATCTTATCTGTCAACCTCTTGCCCCTGCACTCGACCGATCAAAGAAGAGAAAAAACTTTTATGCATGCTCATGGTATGGCCAAAGTAGCAACGGTGTTTTACCAAAGGAGCCGGCTAAGGACGCTATGAAATGTGTGAAGTGCCCAGCTAGGGGTTGCCCTTAACAAGCGGAGAGAGAATGTCAAACTCCCAGCGCAGGGTTCTTATGACTGAAGTGCCGTATAGCAAGCCTAAAGACTCTTTTGTCATTAAATTAATTAAATAGAACTTAAGATAAAGGCTTAATACCACTCTTAATTAAGTTAAGAAGCACTTTCATTTTGAAAAAACCATGGGTGAATAAGGTGATAAAATGCATCAAGAATGCATACTTACGTAAACATATTGCCTTGCGACCATGGTTGTAGAAGCTGCTGCCAGAGGCGATGTTGATAAACATGAGATTTGTCCTTATTGACAGATAAGTGGCTTAAGAAGGAGTGATGTTTAAACCAAACTCAAACGAATAAGGAGAAAAGAAAGAGATGTGAGGGCTAGAACTCCCTCACTAAGGTGCGGAGACCCTGATCACATGAAAGATCTACAAAAGGAGAGAAAAATCAAAAAGTGGAGTGAGGACTAAAGCCTCGGAAGCAGTGGGAGAATGGGCAGATGCCCAAAGCAGTTGACGTGGAAGAAGTTGGGTCGGACCCGTGATTGGGAGGAATTCGAAGAAGAAATTGATAGATGGAAAGAGGCGGATCTGGAGGTTCCGAAAGCAAGGGAGGAGGAGAATCATGATGCAGGTAGGAATCATCCGAAGGTTCCAGAGGAGGAAAACCCCGAGGAACACAATACCCTGGGAAAAGGTATGGAAAAAGATGATTGAAGAGGAAGAAAAGAATGAAGGACGCAACGTCCTAGAAGAGTAGGAGGACGAATCGGAAGAAAGATAAGGGATCTAGAGGTTCCGGAGGAAGGAAATGCCGAGGGATACGATGCCCTGGGTAATCAGATAAGTCTGGAGGTTCCGGAGGTAGAAGACACCATAGGACGCGATGCCCAGGGAGGAAAGATAAGTCCGGAAGTCCCGAAGGTGGAAGATGTGGAAGGTCCGGAGGTTCCAGAGGGATAGCGAAAGAAGGGACGTGATGTCCTAAGAGGGAAGATAAGAAATCCGGAGGATCTGGATACGGAGGTGTGGAGGGGCGCGATGCCCTAAAAGGGAGGTCCAGAGGTTTCGGAGGAGGAAAGTACCGAGGCACGCGATGCCTTGGGAGAATCAGTGAGAAACCGGGAGGATTCAGACATGTAGGTGTATTGGGGCGCGATGCCCGGAGAGGGAGGTCCGAAGGTTCCGGAGGCGGAAGATGTGGAAGGTCCGGAAGGCGGAGAAGATACGGGTTCGAAAATCGAGGAAAGAAGGAATGCATGTGAATGCAACCTGATGGATGTAAGGGATGCATGAAATGCATGATATGCAAGGAATGTAGAGAATGCATGGAATGAGAGGGTAAGATTCTCCTCCTCACCCATGGAGTGGCACGTAGAGAAAAAAATGTGGGTGGAACAGAATAAGGAATGAATGAATTGGTGGAAGGCCCTTTAGGAAAAGAATGCCCACCCCTCCATGGCAAGGAGAATGCCCAGCCAGACGTCTCAATGGATGGAATTATCGCTCGAATACTCTCATGTGTTATGGCAATATGAGAAGAGAACCCCTTCGTTTGACAAGGGAATCGTATAATGATGGAACGATGGGTAATGAGAGCATTAAAAGAGCATCGACCAATGTATAAGGTCACTTTAATAAAGGGTCGATATGGCATCAATTTGGAAGAATTTATCATAGTGAGCCATGAAGGAGATTTCTCAAACATACCTCGCACGATGACACGGATCGATATCTGGCAAATAAAATCTTGAATTTTGGATGGCATAGCCGGGGTCAAGTCCTTCTTGCCCGGCTCTTGAATATCCTCGGCACAAATACTCGTAGTGGTAATGGATGGCGAGATGGAAGCGATAAGTTTGATGAGTAATGGATGTGTAATGGAGAGCGTCGGCGGGAGGGTAAGTGGAGGCGGAGGTTGAAACACGTCGGGCTTCTCCCCTTGCTCGGAAGCGAACGAGATCGGCTCGAGTGCAAAAATATGTGAGTCCTGCCCAGGACTAGCCATGGGTTCGGGTAAAGGGCTGGTAAATACGGGCTTTGGGGTTATAAGGATAGCGGAGGGCTCAGGTGACGATAATAGGGTGTTATTTGGTTTAGGAAAAGGTTTAATGGAAAGTTTGGCGGAGGCCGGTGGAGTCAAGGCTAATGGCATAGAGGTAAGCTTGATTGGCTTAGCGAAAGGGTAAGTGGAAGCTGACAGTGTGGAGGTCAGAGGTATAAGGGTTTGAGATTTAGTTGGAGGTTCGACGGAAGCTAGTGGTGTGGAGGTTGATGGAGGCTCGGCGGAAGCTGTGGGAGTATAAGTTAATGGTGTGGTAATTGTTGGTGTAAAAGGAGAAGGTTTGATGCGTAGGAAGTGCCAGATGGTGCGAGAGGTATTAGGGATAGGGGAAGACGCATGATGCACCGGTGTGGGTGATTGGAGTATCGACCCATCATCGTAGCACCAATTAGTCTCATAAATAGGGGTCGGATCGGGGATGGTGGCGTCATCCTGAGAAGGGGGTTCTTCTGGCGGCAGTGGTGGAAGTGGGAAACGTAGGAAACTCAGAATAGGTGCCTTCGGAAGAACTTCATCATCTTCATATGCCGTCTCCAAATCTTCATAATGACCAAAATCAAGTGGATGCCGTGATGGAGGCGTAATAATAGGTGGTGGAGTATAATGTTGTGGTGGAGGATTATGTGAAAGCGGAGGCAGAGGCGAAGGGTCATACGGATGAGTGAAATATATAGATGGTGGAGGGCGGACGGCATCCACTTGATCATTGAAACTTATAAGATCATCTTGCTCACTTGAATCTATGATGCCATTATCTCTCCTCTCCTTACAATCTTTTTCCATCTTAGTGAGGTTATTCATAAAAACATGAAGAGGATTGACTTGAGAATGAGGAGGAGGAGTGGGCCGTGGACTTGTGGCCCTCTTCAATTGTTCCTCCATTAAAGCGATTTTATCAAGAAGATTTTGCTGGAGGGGTGTAGCTTGAACATTGGAGGGTTAGCATGATTGTCTTGGAGGGGTGGCTTGATATGAGGGCTGTGGAGGAGGGTTAATGCGCCGACCCACAAAAGGACCCGGACTGGCCGGGTTGCAAGGATCATGTGGGCCTTGGGGCCATGGTGAAGGAGGAGTAGAAGGAAGTGGGTGATGGCTCACCCGAGGAGGAGTTTGTATAGAAGGGGGTGGATGGAGTACTCCTTGAACGGGAGTGCGAATAAGAGAGGGAGGATGGCAATGGGCTACCTGGGTATGAATGGAAGGAGGTGGGTGATGGGCCACCCATGTGGGATTGGAGGGAGGATGAGAAGAAGATGTGCCCTCAAGAATAACCTTAAGGGCTTGGATTTGTTGAGGGGTGAGATGATCTAATGCACGGATGACTTGAGAAACCTTCTCATCATTGGGAGGAGATGGTCCCGAGGGAATAGTGGCATGCAATGAATGCGAGGGACCATGAGAATTGAAATTATCCATAGGTCGGGCAATACTGTAAGAGTGAGGACGTGGTCCCTTGAGAATATTGCGATAAGAGCAATGAGATTGAGGAATATAGGATGTGCTTGGCTGATTGTCCTCTTAGTTATAAAAATTATTAGACATGTTGACTTGTTAATCAAAGCAGAAGACCACACAAGTCTACAAACAATTCCACTCAATAAGCAAAGATATCAAACAAACGAATGTTGCCCCTTTTTGCTTCTATATGCACCTTGATGTGACTAGATAATTTTTTTTGACAATTTTATGTAATTAACTCAAGGTAAGAACCTAGTTTTCAATGTGGTTTAACTCCAGTGCCAACTAGGTGAACTCTCTCACCGCGCATAGGCCAACAAAACCCGGGAACTTCAAAGGTACAACCTGCTCGGTGTCCGTGAGGGAATCCACGGGTGCGGGGACTTACGGAAGTCTTGGAAAAGGAATTTCCAATCCAAAGAGACGGAATGCTCAATAGAGGGTTCTTCCAATTCCAAGAAAAGGGTGTGGAATCCTAAGAGTGTAGAGAGAGGAGGTCTCCCAAACCAATAATGTTATGGTGCTATGAAATGAAAGAATATCTAAACTAAAACTAGCAAATAACAAGAGAACATAGAAAAAAATGAATACATAACAACATACAGGAAATATACAATATGCAACCAGAGAAGATGACAAACAGAATCCTGACAAATGGTGTGAATGAAGAACTCCCGGGTAAATAACGCGCTGTATGTCAGTAGCGCGATTAACAGAACGCGCTATGAATGTATAGTGCGACTCAAGACAGAAAGCAAAGACCCCACAAGATAAACAATCACCCACACTTCAATGGATTGATAAGCAGGCAGCCGAAAGAACAAACATGATGGCACAAAGTGTCCCACCGTGATCGCCAAAAGATGTAGATCCGAAATTAAACCACCCCCAAATTGATAAATAAATATGTGATGAGATGATAAGATGAATTGATATAATCAAATAATGATAAAAAGGGGGGGTCACATGTAATAGTGAAAATGATCCGTGATCGCCACTGAGGCCAATAACAGGCCAAATGATATGAAAATCAAAGTAGGGGCACGTTACATACCTCAGAAATTCAAAGATGGCCAAGAGGTGGCCAGAGCATTAACGCGCTATAACGGGTGAGCGCCTTCTTAAGATCGCGCTGGGAGTATATAGCGCGATAAGAGACAGAAAGTGGGATGAGTTTGGGGTCCGTTCCTTCCTTGTTCCAAGGCCGGTCAAGGTGCAAGGGCTTCACGTATCTTTCTTTCAGTGCCTGCAAAACAATTTAGACAAAAAGGAAAAGGCCCATTAGATCGTGATTAGTGTAGAATCTGTCCCTATTCTTAAACAAAAGCATATAAAAGACGGGCTTGATTACCTGGGGGGTTTCGTGGTTTTTAAACCCCTATAGATGGGCCAAAAAATAGGTTTGATGTGTGTGTGTGTGTGTCTGAATGCTTTAGAAAGAGAGTTATTTTAAAAATAATATGCAATGCTATGTGAGGAATAAAAAGGAATGAAGTAGAGAGAAAATAAAGAATGATGAAGAACAATAATTAGCCCTAAATACTCCCTTGGATGTAGAAGGAACGAGGAATTGATGATCTGGAACGAAGAGCAGCCTCTTCCCAGTCAAGATCTCAAAGTTGCATCCCCTTAGAATGATGGCCAAGGGCCAAATTTATAGGAGGAGAATGAAGAACGAACCCTAGGTCAGAGTCCGATCCAATCCAATGAATTGGCGGCCTAAATCGAAGTAATCATGTCGATTAATGAGTGGAAAAGACTCCTAGTAGGACTAGGAACTTTCCTTTGGACGAATCATGCTTGTAAACTTACCAAAATAAGGATCCAAATCGAAAAGGGGAAGTCCAGTTCAGACTGGGTTTCTGCCTGATAACGCGCTAGCATCATATGGCGCGACATGGATAGACGTGCTATCAGGGTATAGCGCGACAACCATTGACCATCCAAATAAAGGGGAAAAAGAATAAACACCCATTGGACAGCCGCTCAATGAGGTATTAAGTAAAATAGCGACCAGGTGGATGTCGCAAAAATTTAATATTAAGAAATAGCGATCGTTTAAATGGGCGTTCAATTAGTCCCATGAATAAGAAAGTGCTATAGCGCGAAAATGCCAAATTCAAGCCGAGGTCCAAGGTACAGAAATTAAATTACGGGGCTAAGAATAGAGAGAAATATCCCCAAAAAATTAACCAATTATAGATCAATTGGGGCATTAACTAGGAGAATAAGAAAACCGCTCAACTTACGGGCCAAAACGGGTGTCTACACTAGACCCTTCGATTTGGCGCGGCAGCGGCGGATTTGATCGACCCAAGTTTTTCACCGTTTTCTCCTCTTTGGACTCTATAGCTCGATTCGATCTCTAGAACCACCCATAGGCTCTATAAATAGAGGGCTTCGACCTCTGGCGACCATCATTTGATCGCTTGGCCGGCGGCGTGGTCGTTCATGGCCGAATTTTGGTGGATTTTGGCGTGAGGAACAGTTCGAGTTAGGGTTCTGGCGACCTCTTTTTATCTTCCTCCTTTCGACGATTAAAAGTAGGTTTCTTTAAGGCTGAACCACTAATTGAATATACCAGCATGTTCCTCTCTCTGTTCTCTTTCATTTGATGCTATTTTGCCTAATTTTAATGAACCTTGTTGATCAGATTTCTTAATTTACGCGGAGGTATACCCGAAGGGTTACTTTCCATTATAGTTCATCTTACATTAGTTTAACTTAGTCTAAACTCAAATCAAAGCATGCTATCTTATTTTTCTTTGAATGCTCTTTCCAACGGTACCTTTTTGCCTAAATTTCGTTCATTCTATTGCACGACATCGCTGTTTTAATCAAGGTCTATTGGGATTTTCCGTCGGTGGATCTCGGTGGTAATAAACAGTCCTACCAGGGACCGCTTGTCCATGAAATGGTCGCGCGATAGACCATTTTCCCCCTTCCTAAAATTTAAAAATAAACAAATATATTTTTATATATATAACCACCTTGGCGGCCTTCCTGAGACCGTCTGGTGACCCTTTGCGGTCTACGGAAGACCATTTTCGCCTATATACCAACATAAACTCGACTAGTTTTCCTAAGTTTTAGGTCAAAGGTTAAGTTGTCATATTGCTCACTGTTGAGGCTTAAAACACTGCAAACGTGACTGTTTAGGTTTTGAAATAGTCAAGTTCGAATTTCCATCTTTTCTTATTTTCTCAGGTTGGTGGAGAAACGACTTTATATTAGTTTGACTTAAAGAGTCAAATCATGGTTTAACTTGTAAAACCTTTGGTGTTGCCTTCAATTATTGCCCATAGTTGTTATCTTCTTCAAGTTTGATTTAGGGTCGTGCCACTCCGGTGGTTTCGACCTACCGCTACACTTGTTTTCCGTGGATTTATAAGCCTCCAACTCTTGGGCATCGAATACCTCTCCGTTGGATATTCCATCCGCCTGACTAGGTGTTCATATTCCGAGGCCTCCGTAAGACTCCGCGAGCCTGGGATTCCCACTAGGACGCCGAGCAGGTTGTACCACCAAGTCCTGAACCCATTGAAAGTCAATTTTTGGTAGCATAAGGCCCTGTCAAAGTTCTGCCGAAATTCTGTCAAAATCCTGTCAAAAGTGAAAACGGTCCTTCCTAGACCGCCAATTAGTGGGTTGTGGTCTTGACTAGAATGTTTCTTCCTCTCTAAGACTTTTTGGCCAGACTCTGTTAGCTGGTCTGGTCTAGCCCTACTGGAAGCGGTCTCCCTGTGGCCATCTCTTTCCAGTGGCGGTCCATGACTAGACCGTTTCTTCTCTCAGCAACCTGAAATCTCTTATTTTTAATGATTATTGTACCCAGCCTTTTTGGGCTACCATACATTGAATTTTGACCCTATTATAGGTCAATTATTGGAATGATAATTCATTAAGCCCCTCTTAAAGTCATTTTTCATAAATGATTCATTCCATCGATGAAGAGCTTATTGTTTGAACTTCATTAAGAAATCTATACTCCTACATGGCATGCCTCGATTACATGGTTTAACCTTGGAACTCTTGGCCATTTATATAAGTGAATGTCTAGATTGGGATCTACGATCCAACCCCTTCAGTGCCAACGCATCATAAGGGCCCGGTCTGGTCCTGGGAGGAGCACCTGAAAGTACTTGTGCCCCGGGGAGTTTGTAATGACAAGGTGTGACATTGCACCGTAGTGCATGACTAGCGTGTTAATCTATGACATTCTACTTCACTCAACTACTAGAAATTCTTACGTGACATGACATGCGTGCTTGACATGACCAATTCACATGGAAACTTTACTTGAACTCTCGTGGAAAATTCTTGTTATCCTTGCACTTATTCTTAAATTGCCATCTATCTTTTCATTCTCTTATCTATCATTTATCGCCTGTTTATATGTTTATTTTGATTCTTTTATCACGTTACCATACATGATGAAATGATTAATCATTTAGATTATGCCTGATGATAGAGATATAAAATCCTACTGAGCTCTCGCTCACTCAGTTTTCCCCACCTTTTTAGGTAGCTCGGATGAGGAGACTCAAACTGATGGGCTCGGGCAAGAGTGATGGTAGGAGCGAGCCAGTTAGCATCGGTCGTGTTCTTCTTTAGAGTCATTGTAGTTACTTTAGTTGTGAAAGTCTTGAGTCATAGTAGGACTTATGTTCTTGTTCTCCTTTTCATTGTGTCTGTTGATGTAAGTGTTAGTAGTCCACAATATGTTAGTTGTAATAAGTAAACTTCATCTCTATTATCAATAAGTTTTTTATTAATTGCATTTTAGTTATTGGCCTTGGCATATGGTCTCTTATGGCAATGAATGCTCTAATTGACATAAATGTTATAACTGTTGCGTTCCGATTTTTTTTCGCATCGGGGCGTGACAGTTTTGTGGCATCAGAGCCTAGGTTTTCTTTAAACCCTAGGTTTCAAGAAGTATCATAGAACTCGTAACATTGGTAAAGTCAAGAATTCGACCCAGTGAGATGGGGTAGAGACTCGGGTTAAGTTAATTAACCAACTGTAAGAAAATGAATCCGGTAGAACGTTCTTAATTAATTCTCTTTACGCTGTAGGATTTTCTCGCCATGGCAGCTGAGCGCATGCAGTGGCGAGACATGCAACGCACGGTTCAGGGCCTGACTCAGGCCTTACAGCAGGTGGCGCAAGGAGGCACGCATCATGGAGCCGGTGATCCCCACCGGAACTTTCATGGCTTGAATCCCCCACGTTTTGGCGGTACCTCAGACCCCGATGAGGCAGAGCACTGGCTGAAGGAGATTGAGCGTATCTTCAGAGTTATGCAATGTGGTGACTAGGATCGAGTCCTCTTGGCAACTTTTCAGTTGGAGCGCGATGCACGAGCTTGGTGAGAAGCTGTGGAAGCCACGCTTGGTAATAGGCGGGCGACGTGGGATGAATTTAAGGAGCATTTTAACAACAAACATTTCTCAGATCGTATGCAGGAAAAGAAGGTGGCGGAGTTTGCTTTGCTGAAACAAAGGAATTTATCTGTTATTGAGTACGAGGCGCAGTTCGCCAGATTATCCCGCTACGCGCAACACTTGGTATCTACGGAGAAGATGAAGGCCAAATGATTTTTGAATGGATTGAAGCTTAAGTATATTAATCTGTTGGCACCTTTGGAGATCCACACTTATGCTGAGATTGTGAGAAAGGCCCAAGTTCTCGAAGATACGATGGAGATGACGGACAAGATAAGAGGCCGAGATAAGAAGAGGGAGTAGACTTCCAGCTCTGGGAATTTTAAACCCACCAATGGCAAGAAGAGGCCCAATAGCAAGCCGAGTTATTCAAAAGATAAGAAACCGAAGGAAGGTGATAAGAGGGCAGGATTAACTGCTCCATCCAAAGCAGTCTGCAGGTACTATGACGGCCCGGGTCACAAGATGGAAGAATGTTGGCGCAAGCTGGGCGCTTGTTTGAGATGTGGTAGTAGGGACCATCAAATCCCTGAGTGTCCCCTCATTAATGAGCAGGCAACATCTGACAAGCCGCAAGGGAGTCAGAGGCGGCAAGGCAAGCTCCAAGCCCTCCAAGATGCAGAGATTAAAACCGAGGCTACCGAGGAAGGAGGAGCATGAGGAGCACTTGAAGATGGTATTACAGATACTAAGAGATCATCAGTTATACGCCAAGTTCAGTAAGTGTGAGTTTTGGCTGCAAGAAGTGTCTTTTCTATGGCATATTATTTCCAAAGATGGAATTTCAGTAGACCCTTCTAAAGTGGAGGCAGTACGTAATTGAGAAAGGCATGTAAATGCAACTGAGATCAGGAGTTTCTTAGGCCTAGCAGGTTACTATCGGAGGTTCATTAAGAATTTCTTCAAGATTGCAATACCTTTGAGTAGATTAACTCGTAAGGAGAATCGATTCGAGTGGTCGAAAGATTGTGAGAAAAGTTTCCAAACCTTGAAGGAGTGCTTGACCACTGCCCCAGTGTTGGCCTTGCCATCCGGAGATGGAGGTTTTGATGTATATACTGATGCTTCAGGAATCAGCTTAGGTTGTATGTTGATGAAGCGAGGGAAAGTGATAGCTTATTCTTCCAGGCAGTTGAGGAAGCACGAAGAGAATTACCCTGTTCATGACCTGGAGTTAACAGCAGTTGTGTTTGCTCTGAAGATTTGGAAACATTACCTATATGGGGAAACTTTCACCGTGTACTCTGATCATAAGAGCTTGAAATATTTATTCTCTCAGAAGGAGCTGAATATGAGGTAGAGAAGGTGGCTCGAGTACTTAAAATATTTTGACTTCTTTATTGAGTATCATCCTGGAAAGGGGAATGTTGTGGTAGATACTTTAAGCAGGAAGCCAATGGCTAGATTATCAAGTTTAATGCTTCAGGAATGGAAGTTGTTAGAGCAGTTTGCAAGCTTAGATCTTAATGTCACAGAAAAGGAAGATCGGGTTATGATTGCTCATGTCTAGCTTCATTCAGAGTTGCTGGCAGAGATTAAGCAACTGCAAGATAATGACCCGTTGCTAGTGGAAATTAGAGAACAGATGGCTAGTCGACAAGACTTTGAGTTAGCCGATGATGGTATATTGTTGTTCCGGGGTAGAACTTGTGTTCCTGATTCTACGAAGGTGAAGAAAAAGATTCTCGAGGAAGCCCACAGGTCCAAGTACACCATTCATCCAGGAGCTACAAAAATGTATCGAGATTTGAAGAGGACCTTTTGGTGGCCGAACATGAAAAGGGAAGTGGCCGAATTTGTAAGCAGATGTTTAGTATGCCAGCAAGTCAAGGTCGAACATTTTAGGCCTACTGGAAAGTTAAAACCTCTCGAAATACCACAATGGAAGTGGGAGAGCGTCGGTATGGATTTTATCATGGGCTTACCTAGAACTCGTAGTAGTTTTGATGCAATTTAGGTGATTGTTGATTGTTTGACTAAGTCCGCGCACTTTTTGCCTATTAAGTGTAAGTGGACTGTAGATATTTTGCTTGCCCTGTACATGAAGGAAATAGTGAGGTTGCACGGCGTCCCTGTATCAATTATATCTGACAGAGATCCTAGGTTTACCTCTCATTTTTGGAAAGGTCTGCAAGCATCGTTGGGAACCCGTTTGAACTTCAGTACTGCGTTTCACCCTCAGACTGACGGGCAGACTGAGAGGACTAATCAGATTGTCGAGGACATGTCGAGGGCCTGCATGATCGATTTTGGAGGTAGTTGGCATGAACATTTACCTTTGATCAAATTTTCCTACAACAATAGTTACCAGTCCAGCATTCAGATGGCACCATTTGAGGCTTTGTATGGCAGAAGCTGTAGATCCCCTCTTTGTTGGGAAGAGATCGGTGAGAAGCAATGGCTCAGACCAGATCTTGTTTCAGAGTCATACAAAAATATTCAAGTCATTAGGAACCGTTTGAAGATTGCTCAGTCCAGGCAGAAGAGCTATGCTGATAATAGAAGAAGGGATTTGGAGTTTTGGGTCGGAGAGCATGTGTTTTTGAAAGTCTCACCTTCAAGCGGAATTCGAAGATTTAGAATCCGAGGCAAGTTGAGCTCAAGATTTGTTGGCCCGTTCGAAATCTTGGAGAGGGTAGGCGAAGTTGCCTATAGATTGGCATTACCACCATAGTTATCGGGCATTCATAATGTTTTCCACGTGTCTATGTTATGGAAGTATGTATACGACCCTTCGCATATCATCCAACATATAGACTTGAAACTGAAGGAAGATTTATCCTACGAAGAGAAGCCTGTCAAGATTTCAGACTACAAACAACAGCAACTCAGGAACCGATCCATTCCAATGGTCAAGATTCAGTGGAGTCGGCGGGGAATTGAAGAAGCCACGTGGGAATCCGAAGAAACGATTAGAAAGTTGTATCCCGATTTGTTCTAAGGTTGGTATTTGTTATCTTCATTAGTCAGATTCGATGAATTTGGAGGATCAAATTCCTTAAAGTGGGGGAGGGTGTAGCATCCTGAATTTTTAAATACTAAATATCACTATATTATTTAACTATTTTCTTAGCTTAGATTTTAAAATTTTAAATAAAAATATGAAAAATATGTATCCTATGTAAAATGTTATTTCCAGTAACTTTGTCTTCAGAAAGGAACCCCGAATAAAATTGGATAAGGCCCAATTTTGAAATATAGGCTAAAAATCGTAGTTTTATATGAACAACCTCAAATTGCCCAAATTGGACCTTAATTCTCACCCTAATGGGCTCTAATCAAAGCCTAACTGATGGGGACATCGCTTACCACTTCTCACTTCTCCACGGGACCGGATGATTGCCATTATGTTTAGCTTGATTTCTGAAGTCTAGCTATGTATTTTTTATCTTTCCTTGAGTCATTTTGATGTACTTATCTTTATTTTGAGTCATGGTCCTAAGTCGTCACATTATCTATCTAAGTATGTTAGGCTAGGAAGTCGTTTGGGCCCAATTAGATGGGCCTGGCCCATGGGCAACCTCTTCTTTCCTCAACCCCCTTGCTTATTTGCTTTTAGTAGTTTATCCAAGGACTTTTTTGTAAATGTTGGGATTCCTATAAATAGGACCCCAACTCCACTTGAGTTCAGTAATGAAGTATTAAGCAAAATTTGAGCCATTGAGTGCATCTCTCCTCTCTCTCTAAGTCTCTCTCTCTCTCTCTCTCTCTCTAAATTCAGAATTCCCCTCTCTCCTCACCTCTTGCCACCTCACTTGCCACCTAGGCAAGCCTTTTCACCTCCCAAGACTCCCATTACTTCACCATTAACCACTCCACCTCCCCAAGCACCCTTTCACCTTCCCAAGGCATCCCTCCCCCTTCCCTAAGCAACCTTCCACCTCCCAAGAGCCCTTTCCCCTTCCCTAGAACCCCTTTCACCTCCCAAGGTCGTCCACCACCTTCCCCTCCCTCCTAGGGTCGACCCCTCCACCCCATTCCACCTCCCATTGCTTGGCCGACCACCTCCTTCCCCTCCCTCCTTGCTAGTCTGCAGGTAGCAGAACTGGGTACGTGTTGCAGAAGCTGCCCCGAGTTCATACGACAACGTCTGAGGGCGTGGCATACCATTCTGGAAAGGCCTCCCTGTCCTCTTCACAGGCGAGGTGGAATCGTCCAATTCCGAGTTCGTGGCCGCCCGTGAGAGCAGTTCTACCCCGACTGCGCCAGACCCCACCTGCAGACAGCCTGATCCTGGTTGGAAGCAGCTTCACGGCCAACAGCGAAGGATTCAGGCTGAAGACTCTTCTTCAACATTCTTCCTCCATCTGTCCACGACCAGAAGCACAAGACGGAACTTAATTCGGCATCCGAGGGCTGGAGTTGTGACGTTTTTCCCTCAACTGCTCGGGTCTGCCTCGGGCAGTCTGCAGCAACCAGGACCCCTTCTTCTGGGTACCACGATCAGCCTCGGCATCAGATTGCAGCTCCGTTGACTCCGTATGAAAGCTACTCCGACCACGGAGACGACGCCATGGGTTTCGTGACAATTGGAGTTCGGGAGCGCCCGTAACGTCATCTGCAACCTGCTGCCACAGAACCAGGGCTGACTTGGTGCCGCCCCTGCCAGAGGATCAGACTCACCTTGCAGACTCTGCCACGGCGAACCACGGCTGAATCAGACCAAAGGTCCTTCATCAAAGATATTCCTCCCCCTGTCCCCGATCAGGATCAAGAAGCAGAACTACATTCGGCATCGGGGAGCCCAACTTCCGAATTTTCTTCCTCAGTCGCGCGGGTCTGCCTCCTGCAGTCTGCATCGACCAGATCCCACTCAACGGCCTCCCCCTGTCCACCCCGACCTCAGAAGGTGTTACTGTCAGTTTTTCTGTGCAGAAGCCTTGTCCACGGACACAACGACTCCGACGGTTCGATATTCGGAGTTTGGGAGCCCAAGGTACAACTTCTGCATCCTACTGCATCCATTCTGAAGCTGCCAACCCCAGATTCCTACGTCCTGTTCGAGTCTCCACCACGACCACCGGCGACGACAGAAGAATTGGATAAAAATCAGAGGAGTCCCCATCCCTGTTACGAAGCCTCTCCCTCAAGTCTCGTCATCAGCAAAATTCCAGAGGACGAGATACGACTGCAACAGCGGCAACCTGTCCCCTTGCACAGCAAGTGAGCGGATCCACGTCGGCTTCCGTTCCGTCTTTCTCGGCGACTTTCCCCCTCCCGCCTGGCCGACTTAGCGCCCCTCCCTGTGTGGAGGTAGTGTTTGATGTAATTTTGATTCCCCCACCCTTAATCCAACCCTCCTGCGTGAGGAGTAGTTCATGTAATTAGCAGCTCAAGCTACATCGGCGCAGTGTGCGGGATCACACTTCCCCGCTCGCCCACGTCTCCGAACGGGGTTGGTTTCTTCAAACCAACCAGGTGAGCTCTAAACTTTGCTCCAGCAATTTTAGTGTTTGTTCATCTAATATCCGTAGACTTAGCTCCGTTGCGCATGTGCGTGAGTGCTCGTTCCCGCAGCCACCATTATAGTGTGGTCACCGTGGTGATAGTGAGAGAGTGGGACCTAGTGCCCCAATTGGCACCGGCCAGCCCCAAAGGTGTGGGCCACATACCCTCGGGAGGGCAACCCTAGCCCTGCTGGCACTCTACCAGCAAGGGTCTTGATCCATCACCTCTTTCTAGCATCATATAGTCACCCGGGGCTCGCGTGTGTGCGACGGTGTTTCGGTCCCGATTTATCATCTTAATTGCTGTGTGTTTGTGAATGCGGATTAGATCTTAAGTTTTTTTTGTTTGCTTGCTGCCTACCCCATATTGGTGTCACACCAAATTGGTATCAGAGCAAGTTCTAGACTTGTCTCTACTAAGTCTTGTCCTAGGGCGCATAAGCTTTTAGAGTCTTCATTGGGCCACCCCGTGCATCATCATGTATACCCCCCATTGGTCAAGTCCCCCCAACATGGCCTTCCACAAGGATCCGATTGACCCTCTCCTCATGGACATCATCCTAGAAGGGGACCTTAGTTTTGATGGATCTAATCCCAATGCCTACCTAAAATGGGAGACTACCATGGATAAACACTTTGATAGGACTTGGATCTATGGACATGCTAGAGTCCGCAGGGCCACGGGGTGTCTTCGGGGACAAGCCAAGAAGATGTGGGAACACAAAGAGAGGTTCAGAAGAGTTTGGGGGCAAGAACCCATTCACTCATGGGATGACATGAAAAAGGAACTTAGGAAGACCTACGCTCTCCGACCCGACCACTCCTACCATGAGGACTACAACCTGAAGAACACTCCCACTACCCCGTTTCCGCCCAGTCTATCTAGAACCTCCACTAGGACCAACACTCCACCACCCAAAAGACCCCAAGATTCGCTAGAAGAACTAAGGATTGAGTTTAAGGAGATCTTCACCTCCCTCAGGGCTCAAACTCCACCACCCCAAATAAGTCCAACTTACACCACCCCATCGCCAAAAGGCCTTCCCATTTCCTTAGAGAGCAAGACCCCTACACCACAAAGGGATGAGATTGAGGTTGAGGAATATGAGGCCTCCCCCGAATGGGAAGAAGAATATGAATCACAAAACTATGGGTTAGGCCAAGAAGTTCCCATCCCAAGAGGAGAATGCATCATGGCTCACTCCACCCACACCATTCCAACCCATGTGGACCCCATGTCCACTTCCCCTAGGCCCATGATGGCCACCACCCTCCCTCCCAAAACTGATCAACCCAGTCCGTCTCAACCCATCCATCTTCCACTACCAACCCCTATCCAACCCCAACCTAGGCCTCCACTTCTCCCCTTACCGACCCCAAACCAAGTTCCCCTTTACCTCCCACCCCGGGGGTACCACACACCTACCCTCATCACTCCACCTTCAAAGGACCATCCCACCTCCTTGGGAGAGGAACCCATGACTCCCACACCCGACATCATAGTGGTGGACACCCTAGAACAGCTCCACACCTTGGAGGAAACCCTTGCCCAAACCAAGGGAAGAACTTCACCTTTTACACCACCCTCTCTAAATAGGAGTGAACTCGTCATAAGTGAGCCCCTGGCTAAATGGCTAGAGGAAAGTCCGGTTCACCCTATCCTGCCCCATGTCAACCCTCCCATGGAACAACACCTCCCCATACTACCCTTCTCCACCTATCACACTACCATCCAATCCTCTTACCAAGTGGAAACTCTAGGAGACCTCCTAAAAGGCCTCGCATGGCAAGTAGAGTTGACGGCTATGTTGAACCCTATGGTCGATCAACCCATGAGCCTTGGTCTTCTACACCCATGTGTTGGGTCTTTCACTTCGGTCTGCACGGTTGGTTGCTACACCAGCGACCTCCTTCTCTTTCTTCCCACACCCGATGAGCCCGAGGCCATCCTTAAATTGGAGCTCCTCATTTCAGGGAGAAAACCCAATCATCCTTTCAAGGCTGACCCACCCACCAACAACTTTTGCCCAAAAATCTCAATAGAGGTGAATGACCCCCACCCACATGTGGACCTTGAGTTTCTAAGTGACCCATACCATGACACATTCGATCCCTTCCTATACCCACCCACCATACCCAACACCATCATTTTCCTACCACAACCTACCATTTTAAGCCAAGACTACCTCTCCCAAGACCATGAGGACCAAGAGTTCTCTCCCGTAGATGACCCATTCCATCCCTCCCAATGGAAGCCAAAGAACCCATGGGACCTAGTCTCATTACCCACCCCCACCCACCTTTTCCTACCCTCACACACCATGACAAACCTAACCCACCCATTCCAAAACTTAGCCCACACCATAGGAGCCATGACCAAGGGTGACATCCACCTAGGAAGTGAGGAATCTACCCATCCCAAGATGTCCACTTTCTGGGACCCCTTTGATCCCCATGAGTGGAAACCCCCAAATCTCACAGATAGGACCATCTTGATAGGAATCCATGTGTCACAATCTTTTACATCATGTGGTCAGGCTAGTCACCTCATTTGTGTCACTCACGCACTAGGACTGATGCATGATAGGTTCACATCTGGGTGTCTAGGCCCCCCCTTTGCAGTCAACCATGTTAGGGATCACTCACAAGTCAGAACCCCATTTGAATATCCAGGACCCCCGGCATCGAACACTCCTTTACATGATAGTCTCATCTATGGATGTCCCGGTCCCCCTAGGTCCATCAGAGTCTACATAACACCATTACATGATATGTCCCTATTTGGTTGTCCAGGACCCCCTTTATCCACTAGTGAACCAACATCCACAAGGTTGCATGAGGAAATCCGCAAACGCATTAACAAAAGCAATGAGGTTTATAAAAAGACGGCCGATTCCCACCGCCGCCGCCAGGAGTTTCACGTAGGTGATTATGTGATGGTAAGAACTGAGAGGCTTTCCCCTGGGAATGTCTCCAAGCTGAGGTCGCGTGGATCAGGCCCCTTCCAGGTCCTAAAGAGGATTGGCACGAACGCTTACATGTTGGACCTCCCCGAGTAAGTCTCACATTCAATGTGGCTGACTTGGTGCCATATAGGGGTCTCACGTTGACACCTAGTGAGAATGTTGAGCCTGTTCTACTTCTTGAGAGAGTCACTACCCATAAGAGAGTTCCACCCACCCAGAGGGGCCAACGTGAGCAATTGGAGCGGATATTAAATGAACAGGTTACTGCCGTCTGGAGCAAAGGGATGGGCACTACCTTGCTTGGTTGAAAGGACCAGCTACCTTTGGTGGACTTGAGAGCAACCTCGCTATGGCTTCCTCCGCATACGATGGATTTTTACTCGACAGAGTCGAGTTCTCTGCAGCCCGGGAGTATGATGGGGACATCGCTTACCACTTCTCACTTCTCCACGGGACCGGATGATTGCCATTATGTTTAGCTTGATTTCCGAAGTCTAGCTATGTATTTTTTATCTTTCCTTGAGTCATTTTGATGTACTTATCTTTATTTTGAGTCATGGTCCTAAGTCGTCACATTATCTATCTAAGTATGTTAGGCTAGGAAGTCGTTTGGGCCCAATTAGATGGGCCTGGCCCATGGGCAACCTCTTCTTTCCTCAACCCCCTTGCTTATTTGCTTTTAGTAGTTTATCCAAGGACTTTTTGTAAATGTTGGGATTCCTATAAATAGGACCCCAACTCCACTTGAGTTCAGTAATGAAGTATTAAGCAAAATTTGAGCCATTGAGTGCATCTCTCCTCTCTCTCTAAGTCTCTCTCTCTCTCTCTCTCCTAGGGGCGAACCCCCTCTCTCTCCTCTCTCTCTCTCTCTCTCTCTCTAAATTCAGAATTCCCCTCTCTCCTCACCTCTTGCCACCTCACTTGCCACCTAGGCAAGCCTTTTCACCTCCCAAGACTCCCATTACTTCACCATTAACCACTCCACCTCCCCAAGCACCCTTTCACCTTCCCAAGGCATCCCTCCCCCTTCCCTAAGCAACCTTCCACCTCCCAAGAGCCCTTTCCCATTCCCTAGAACCCCTTTCACCTCCCAAGGTCGTCCACCACCTTCCCCTCCCTCCTAGGGTCGACCCCTCCACCCCATTCCACCTCCCATTGCTTGGCCGACCACCTCCTTCCCCTCCCTCCTTGCTAGTCTGCAGGTAGCAGAACTGGGTACGTGTTGCAGAAGCTGCCCCGAGTTCATACGACAACGTCTGAGGGCGTGGCATACCATTCTGGAAAGGCCTCCCTGTCCTCTTCACAGGCGAGGTGGAATCGTCCAATTCCGAGTTCGTGGCCGCCCGTGAGAGCAGTTCTACCCCGACTGCGCCAGACCCCACCTGCAGACAGCCTGATCCTGGTTGGAAGCAGCTTCACGGCCAACAGCGAAGGATTCAGGCTGAAGACTCTTCTTCAACATTCTTCCTCCATCTGTCCACGACCAGAAGCACAAGACGGAACTTAATTCGGCATCCGAGGGCCGGAGTTGTGACGTTTTTCCCTCAACTGCTCGGGTCTGCCTCGGGCAGTCTGCAGCAACCAGGACCCCTTCTTCTGGGTACCACGATCAGCCTCGGCATCGGATTGCAGCTCCGTTGACTCCGTATGAAAGCTACTCCGACCACGGAGACGACGCCACCGGTTTCGTGACAATTGGAGTTCGGGAGCGCCCGTAACATCATCTGCAACCTGCTGCCACAGAACCAGGGCTGACTTGGTGCCGCCCCTGCCAGAGGATCAGACTCACCTTGCAGACTCTGCCACGGCGAACCACGGCTGAATCAGACCAAAGGTCCTTCATCAAAGATATTCCTCCCCCTGTCCCCGATCAGGATCAAGAAGCAGAACTACATTCGGCATCGTGGAGCCCAACTTCCGAATTTTCTTCCTCAGTCGCGCGGGTCTGCCTCCTGCAGTCTGCATCGACCAGATCCCACTCAACGGCCTCCCCCTGTCCACCCCGACCTCAGAAGGTGTTACTGTCAGTTTTTCTGTGCAGAAGCCTTGTCCACGGACACAACGACTCTGACGGTTCGATATTCGGAGTTCGGGAGCCCAAGGTAGAACTTCTGCATCCTACTGCATCCATTCTGAAGCTGCCAACCCCAGATTCCTACGTCCTGTTCGAGTCTCCACCACGACCACCGGCGACGACAGAAGAATTGGATAAAAATCAGAGGAGTCCCCATCCCTGTTACGAAGCCTCTCCCTCAAGTCTCGTCATCAGCAAAATTCCAGAGGACGAGATACGACTGCAACAGCGGCAACCTGTCCCCTTGCACAGCAAGTGAGCGGATCCACGTCAGCTTCCGTTCCGTCTTTCTCGGTGACTTTCCCCCTCCCGCCTGGCCGGCTTAGCGCCCCTCCCTGCGTGGAGGTAGTGTTTGATGTAATTTTGATTCCCCCACCCTTAATCCAACCCTCCTGCGTGAGGAGTAGTTCATGTAATTAGCAGCTCAAGCTACATCGGCGCAGTGTGCGGGATCACACTTCCCCGCTCGCCCACGTCTCCGAACGGGGTTGGTTTCTTCAAACCAACCAGGTGAGCTCTAAACTTTGCTCCAGCAATTTTAGTGTTTGTTCATGTAATATCCGTAGACTTAGCTCCGTTGCGCATGTGCGTGAGTGCTCGTTCCCGCAGCCACCATTATAGTGTGGTCACCGTGGTGATAGTGAGAGAGTGGGACCTAGTGCCCCAATTGGCACCGGCCAGCCCCAAAGGTGTGGGCCACATACCCTCGGGAGGGCAACCCTAGCCCTGCTGGCACTCTACCAGCAAGGGTCTTGATCCATCACCTCTTTCTAGCATCATATAGTCACCCGGGGCTCGCGTGTGTGCGACGGTGTTTCGGTCCCGATTTATCATCTTAATTGCTGTGTGTTTGTGAATGCGGATTAGATCTTAAGTTTTTTTTGTTTGCTTGCTGCCTACCCCATATTGGTGTCACACCACTAACCCTAGCCCAACCCTTGCTGACCGATTCTTCTTCGAAAACCCTAATCCTAGACCCTTCGATTTGGCGCGGCGGCGACAGATTTGATCGACCCGAGTTTTTCGCCGTTTTCCCCTCTTTGGACTCTATAGCTCGATTCGATCTCTAGAACCACCCATAGGCTCTATAAATAGAGGGCTTCGAACTATGGCAACCCTCATTTGATCGCTTGGCCAGCGGCGTGGTAGTTCGTGGCTGGATTTGGGTGGATTTTGGCGTGAGGAACGGTTCAAGTTAGGGTTACGACGACCTCTTTTTCTCTTCCTCCTTTCGGTGATGAAAAGTAGGTTTCTCTCAAGCTCAACCACTAATTGAATATACCAGCGTGTTCCTCTCTCTATTCTCTTTCATTTGATGCTATTTTGCCTAATTTTAACGAACCTTGTTGATCGGATTTATTAGTTTAATCGAAGGTATACCCGAAGGGTTACTTTCCATTTCAGTTTATCTTACATTAGTTTAACTTATTCTAAACTCAAATCAAAGCATGCTATCTTATTCGTCTTTGAATGCTCTTTCCAATAGCACCTTTTTGCCTAAATTTCATTCATTCTATTGCACGACATCGCTGTTTTAATCAAGGTCTATCGGGATTAGCCGTCGTTGGATCTCGTTGGTAATAAACGGTCCTACCAAGGACCACTTGTCCATGAAACGGTCGCGCAATAGACCGTTTTCCCACTTCCTAAATTTTAAAAATAAAAAAATATTTATATATATATATAACCACCCTGGTGGCCTTCCTGAGACCGTTTGGTGAGCCTTTGCGGTCTACAGAAGACCGTTTTCCCCTGTTTACCAGTATAAACTCGACTAGTTTTCTTAAGTTTTAGGTTAAAGGTTAAGTTATCATATTTCTCACTGTTGAGGCTTAAAACACTGCAAACGTGACTGTTTAGGTTTTGAAATTGTCAAGTTCAAATTCCCATCTTTTCTTATTTTCTCAGGTTGGAGGAGAAACGACTTTATCTTAGTTTGACTTAAATAGTGAAATCATGGTTTAACTTGTAAAACCTTTGGTGTTGCTTCAATTATTGCCCATAGTTGTTATCTTCTTCAAGTTTGATTTAGGGTCGTGCCACTCCGGTGGTTTCGACCTACCGCTACACTTGTTTTCCGTGGATTTATAAGCAACTCTTGGGCATCGAATACCTCTCCGTCGGATATTCCATCCGCCTGACTAGGTGTTCATATTCCGAGGCCTCCGTAAGATTCCGCGAGCCTGGGATTCCCACTAGGACGCCGAGCAGGTTGTACCATCAAGTCCTGAACCTATTGAAAGTCAATTTTTGGTAGCATAAGGCCCTGTCAAAGTTATGCTGAAATTCTGTCAAAATCCTGTCAAAAGTGAAAAACGGTCCTTCCTAGACCGCCAATTAGTGGGTTGTGGTCTTGACTAGAATGTTTCTTCCTCTCTAAGACTTTTTGGCCAGTCTGTTAGCTGGTCTGGTCTAGCCCTACTGGAAGCGGTCTCCCTGTGGCCGTCTCTTT
Source organism: Amorphophallus konjac (assembly GCA_022559845.1). Lineage (NCBI taxonomy): Eukaryota > Viridiplantae > Streptophyta > Magnoliopsida > Alismatales > Araceae > Amorphophallus > Amorphophallus konjac. Next base: position 162,307,542 of record CM040121.1, read on the forward strand.
CCAGTGGCGGTCCATGACTAGACCGTTTCTTCTCTCAGCAACCTGAAATCTCTTGTTTTTAATGATTATTGTACCCAGCCTTTTTGGGCTACCATACATTGAATTTTGACCCTATTGTAGGTCAATTATTGGAATGATAATTCATTAAGCCCCTCTTAAAGTCATTTTTCATAAATGATTCATTCCATCGATGAAGAGCTTATTGTTTGAACTTCATTAAGAAATCTATACTCCTACATGGCATGCCTCGATTACATGGTTTAACCTTGGAACTCTTGGCCATTTATATAAGTGAATGTCTAGATTGGGATCTACGATCCAACCCCTTCAGTGCCAACGCATCATAAGGGCCCGATCTGGTCCTGGGAGGAGCACCCGAAAGTACTTGTGCCCCGGGGAGTTTGTAATGACAAGGTGTGACATTGCACCGTAGTGCATGACTAGCATGTTAATCTATGACATTCTACTTCACTCAACTACTTGAAATTCTTGCGTGACATGACGTGCGTGCTTGACATGGCCAATTCACATGGAAACTAAACTTGAACTCTCGTGAAAAATTCCCGTTATGCTTGCACTTATTCTTAAATTGCCATCTATCTTTTCATTCTCTTATCTGTCATTTATCGCATGTTTATATGTTTATTTTGATTCTTTTATCACGTTGCCATACATGATGAAATGATTAATCATTTAAACTATGCTTGATGATAGAGATATAAAATTCTACTGAGCTCTCGCTCACTCAGTTTTCCCCACCTTTCAGGTAGCTCGGATGAGGAGATTTAAACTGATGGGCTCAGGCAAGAGTGATGGCAGGAGCGAGCCAGTTAGCGTCGGTCGTGTTCTTCTTTAGAGTCATTGTTGTTACTTTAGTAGTGAAAGTCTTGAGTCATTGTAGGACTTATGTTCTTGTTCGCTTTTTCGTTGTGTCTGTTGATATAAGTGTTAGTAAAGTCCACAAGATGTCAGTTGTAATAAGTAAACTTCATCTTTATTATCAATAAAGTTTTTATTAATTGCATTTTAGTTATTGGCTTTGGCGTATGGTCTCTTGTGGCAATGAATGCTCTGATTGACATGAATGTTATAACTGCTGCATTTCAATTTTTTCCGCATCGGTTGTGACAGCAGATCACCTCAATCTTAACTCCGGCAGGTGACCAACCAGCTATTGTCTTTTATGAACATGAACTGGCTCCAAAGCCAGCAGGTAAATATGCTTTGTGCATTACTGTTGATATTAACAAAGTGGCCGTTAGTCAATGTTTGGTGGATACTCGTGCATCCATAAATGTGTTGCCTCCTAGCACTTTGAATATGTGTGGCATTCCAGACAGAGAGATACGGCTGTCTACCATTACAGTTATTGCTTATGATAACACCAAGAAGCCGCCCATGGGCATGATCACTTTGAAAGTCAGGCTGGGTCCCGTGCCTGTTACTACAAATTTCCATATCTTGGACATGGATCCGACTTTTAATGGCATTCTGGGTCATCCATATATCCAAGTACTTGATGCCATACCCTCCACAAATCATCAATGCTTAAAGTTTCCACATAAGGGGCGCGTCATCAAAGTCACCAACATGCCCATTTTGCCATCAGTTGATATACAATCTGCCACATCAGTTCCCTCCATATGGTCGGCCAACAGGCCCTTGTTATCTGTGCTAGATCTTGCCGACCCGCGGCATGACTTGTTAAGGCCACAAGTTTCATCACCAACATCACCCCTACCTCCAAAGGGGAAGAAAAAGAAGAATATGATGAACACTCTGGGTTGGAACATTATGATGGGAATGGGGTTTAAAACCGGCAAGGGCTTAGGCGCCAGTCTCCAAGGCAGAGTTAAGCCCATCAAAAATCACAAGCTAATCCCTCGAGGTGGCCTAGGATACAAGGGGGCGGGCAAGGAGAAATTTGATAAGAACAAAGAAGAGCCATGGGCTACTATGACTTCCACTCTCAAGATGACAGACGGCCGCTCACATGGTCTTTATATACACATTTTGTGAAGGGGGCCATTGAACAAGCTGAAGAATAAACTACAATGGTCACTTCTGTTCTAGACCATCAAGTGTCATTTGGTACGGGGTTAAATAGGGGATATCCCTATTTAAATCACATTCACCATTTGGTATGTATTATTGTCCCGGGGATATCCAGGGTTAAGCATTTTTGGTATATCGACGAAAACGGGGATGGGAATGAGAATATCTCATTCCACCGAAATTGTGGAATGAGATATTCTCATCTCCTAACCCTGTTTTCGTCCGTCTCCTCACCTCCACTCTGTCGATCATGCCCCTCTACAGGCGTTTCCCCTCTCCGAACCGTCGCTACAGGCGCTCCTTCTCCTCTATCGATCGTCGCTACAGGCACTCCTTCTCCCAGTCCGGCGGGCCCATCTCTGCACCCTTACTCCTTCCACCATCGATCTTCGCGATCGTGCCCCTGCTCCATCCCTCTTCGATGCTCGCCTGCTGTCGTCGTCTGCTGTTGTCTGCTCACTTGTCTGTTGTCGCCTGCGATCGTCTAGTGTCACCTGCCAACGTCTGCTGTCACCTACGCTTGTCTTCCCGGTCGATCACGCCATCCTCAAAAGCCCTTCCAGGCGGGTTCCATCGTCTCCTCGCCTGCCGACTGAAGTGCTGATTCTGCATGCAAGAGAAAGGTACACAATCTATACCGAGGTAAGAGCATTTCTTCCTTATTTTTTCATTCATGTTATATCTTGACTCACCATATGTATTGCTCCTCCCCTATCATATTTTTAGCATTCCTTGGTATGCAGCAAATACCTATTGTTTGTGGTGTTTATTGGTTGTTAATCTATCATCCAATGTGTTTTTATGGGCGGGTGCCACTATGAGTAGAACATCTGAGTTATTTAATCTCCTGGAATCTGTAGATTTCCATCCTTCACAGGGAATGCCGCTATACATAGCTGGATTGTATGCTTTTGCTAATTGTTAGAGCCTTAATTTCTACTCTTTGTGTGTGTATATATATATGTATATATATACACTCTGGAAGAATATCTCCCTCAGCAAATTATCCACTTTTTCTTTGTAGTCCAAGATTAGATATGGAATTATGAGATTTTTTACTTTTAATCTCTGCAAATAGAGCTATTACATTTCAATCCTTCGAATATAACAATTTGTTAAAAAGTCCCTACAATCTTCTAACTCATTAATCTATCATCAAATGTGTTTTTTAATCTATCATCAAATACACACACACATACACATGAGTTATGTATTGGCTGTTAGCATTGGCTGTTATCATAATACATCCTTCTATACGTTGTACCCCTGAAACCTATCAAACGTCCTTAGAAAGACCATCGCCATTGTATCTTTTTTGGATGATCATTTTATGGAAGGGTTCTAATTTTTTATTATTAAAGTTGTCTCCGCTGTCACACACACTGAACACACACACACCCTGGCTGTCTCCACTACATGCACACACACACACACACACACACACACACACACACACACACACACACACACACACACACACACACACACACACACACACACACACACACACACACACACGCGAGTTACAATCTATCTTCACTAAACCCCCCCCCCCCCACACAAATATAATATGTCTCCCCTCACCACACACACAAAGGCTGAACACACACACACACACACCCATACACACACACAAACACAAAGGCTGTCTCCACTATCACACACACTGTACACACAGACACACACCCTGGCTGTCTCGACTGCATGTGGTTTTTATTGGTTGTTAACCTGTCATCAAATGTGTTTATTTGAAATTAAATATTCTCTCACACAAGTTCATTTTCAGTCCCATCTAAGAAATTATTTGACAATTATGTAGGTTGCTCCTTCCCTCCCTTGGTGTGTTACTTGCTCCTCCCCTCCCTCGATGTGTTACCTGCTCCTTTCCACTCAGGTAACCTAGTAGCATGTGATTCTAGTTGATTTTTAATATGCATTTGTCAACCATATCTTTATACTTGTTTATATTGTTCATATCTAATAATAGGGCAGTGCATCTACATATTGTTGTTAACATGCCCTCAACTTTTATGTGTTATTGATTAAATTATGTTGTTCTTAAAAGTATGAGTGGATCAAAGGATGGTAAAAGTAGGGTGACCAATTGGAGCAATGAGGCAAACTTGTGTTTTGTCGATCTGCTTGCCGAGCACCGTGTCAGAAATGACGGTTTTGCCAATGAAAAATTTACAAAGGAGGCATGGAGAGATACGGTGAAAAAATTCAATGAAAGGATAAAGTTAGAATATTCATTGGAAAATTTGAAAAATCATTTTAAAAATTTGAAGAAAAGGTACTATTTAATTATGGTTATAAAGAATCGTTCAGGTTGGAGTTGGGATGACGAGAAAAAATTGCTAGTCCCAGGTGCAGAGAAAACTTGGGATGATCTCACTGCGGTAGGTAACTATTGATTTGCACGTTGAATTGTTTATTTTACCTATTATTATATTAATAACATCTTGGCATAAATATCAGATCAACAAGGAGTACAGATCAATTCAAGGAAAGCCTTTCATAGTGTTTGACCAAATGGATTTGATTTGCACCACTTCCATGTCAAGAGGTGACTTGGCTGCCAGTAATGAAGGCACATCCTATCTTGACACATGTGGTAGTGATGGAGATGAGGAACAACAGGTTGACCACGATGAATCAGGGTTAGATTTTAATGTCAGCTCCATCTTGAATGACTCTGAAACACCCGAAAATATTCACCAACCGTCACAAATGTCAACTCCGAATACAGAGGAAACCACGAATCCTCTCGCTGCACCCACAAACATTCCCTCTAGTAATGTTACTAGGAAGAGGAGACGGGCTTCACAGGGTAATGATGAATCAATTGACAAGTTAGTTGATGTGGCACAGCCCAAAGACCACTAAATATGATGGGATGACCCTAGGACTTAGACCCGTAAGCATACAAGCGCTCAATGATTCTCACAATGACGATTTTTGCTCACTCGGCTCACACGTTCACCCGATGGATCCGGGAGATGATGGTGAGGGTCCGAGGCGGGACCCAATTGTCCTAATGGACTTACAATGCTAAGGCTGACCCCCAATGGGCCTGGGAGACCCAGCTTTGTGGGTGGCTGGCCCGCAAGGCGGGGTGTTGGGTGGCACTCACTCACGGGCCGTGGTGGGCACGAAATCGCTTAAAATTAACTCCGAGCGCTCTCTTACCATCCGACGGGCATTCAAGGCAATACTACATTTGCAGAAATGAAGCCACAAGGGTGTGATCAGAAGCTCACCTGATCGGTGTGAAGACACTGATCCCGTTCGGAGACGAGGGCGCGCCGGGAAGCGTGGGTAATTACCCGAACGCTGCGGCGATTGTCGCTTGACCTGAAACTTAAAGAGTACAACACTACACCTCACGCAGGAGGGATGAACTTGGGGTGGGGATTAATCTTATTACACCCAAAACTACCTCCACGCAGGGAGGGGCCTTCAGCCGGCCAAGCGGGGTGGGGATTTATGCAAAGGAGAAGCCGATCTTTCGAGTCCGCCGGTTCTGCCAATCTGCAGGTTTACAGGATAGGATGTCGCTGTTGATGCTGCCACGGGATCCACGGGGCTCCAAACTTGACGAACCACTGCCAAAAGTTTCTCAGCTGACAGGGGATGGAGCTTGAATTTTTGGGGCAGCTTTGACACCCGAGGCTGGCAGTGCCGGCGATGGGAACAGGACAGCAATGTCTGGCTCCTGGCAGGTACCGAACTGATGCAGCAGGTTGCAGACGTCGCTGTGGCCGCTCCTGAAGTCCAATTGGGACGAGATTGGCGGTGACGCGATCGTGGTCGGAGTAGCTTCGAGCAGCAGTTGACGGGGCCTTGATCCAAGGTCGGAGGAGAGCGGGGTAGCCGGAAGAGTAGGTACAGGTCGAACCTGGTCCCACAGTGGGCATACTACCCACCCTGACGAAGAAAATGTTAACTTGCAGCTCCGGTGGCCGAATGAGGTCCTTCTTCTTGGAGGAGATAGATAACCGGTAGTAGTTTCAGCCCTCCAAAAATGGCGCTCAGATCTTCAGGGAGGAAGTCGTGGTCGGACTGTGACTGCAGCTCTGGTTCCCTGCCTGAGAGCTTCTGCGCAGTTGAGGGAGATCGGCTCCTGCGGACAGCTCCGACCTCGGATGTTGATGAAACCACCTCTCCTTGAAAGCTCTCTGGACGCCCTTTCCAGAGATGTAGGCCTTGACACCAGGAGGACCAGCAAACGGCCAGTCCTGTTGCGATCTTCAGGACCCAACTCTGCAGCCTACGACCTGCTTTCTGAAATGGCAAACTAGCAAGAATGAAGGGAGTGGGAGGGGGTTAACAAAGCTTGAGGATGATGGCTGAAGGTTTAGGGAGGGGGGGAGGACGTGGCTAGGGCTCCAGGAGGTTAGGAATGGCAGGGATGGAGGGAGAAAGGGGGCTGGAACTGCTAGAGGTGGAGATGGGGGAGTGGATGTGCACAAGAGAGAAGATGAGTGTGAGGGAAGGTGGGGGGCGAACTTGGCTATGGGGAGGGAGTGGATTTCGACCTAGGGTGAGGGAGGGATGGGAGAGGGGAGGGTAATTCGAATTTGGGCTTTGGGAGGGGTTAATTTAGCCTTGGGAAGGTGGATAGGTGCCTTGGGAAGTGAAGGGAGGTGGGTGGTAGTTGGGAAGTAGAGTTTGGATTGGTGGAGGGTTGTTGGGACTAGGTGGAGAGTAAAGGAGGGTTGTGGGAAGTTGTGGGGTATTAATGGAGGTTGGTGGGGGTTGGAATTGAATGAGAGAGGGGGGAGGAGAGAGGGGAGGTTCGCCCTTGCCTTGTGGGAGAGAGAAGGAGAGCTAGAGAGAGAGAGGAATGGAATAATGAGAGATTTGAAAGAGTTTTCTTCAATATTCATCAAAAGTTAGTACATGGAGGGAGATGGGGGCTATTTATAGGCAACCCATCTTTACAAGATAAAAATAACCCTGCCATTTAAGGCAAAAGATCAAACATGTCTTAGACTCAGTCCAATAGGCCCAAACTAAGGTATTAGGGCCCAATTAGACCAAATAGGGGAAATGGACTAGTACAACATGACATAATAAAAGGAAATACATGCGACATGACCCAATAAAAAAAAATTACATATGATAAGACTCAATAAAAGGAGGATACATAAGATGAGAATGAGTCGACCTAAATCAAGGGTGTGCAGGCGACCCGAGCCATAGCGAGTGTCGTGAGATGTCCTCATCAAATCCCCCGGGGTGGGGAGAACTCGACCCTGTCGAGTGTGGGTCTGCCTGGCTATCATAGTGCTCCAGAATGTCGGGATCCAACCGCAGCAGGTCCTCCCGGCTCACCCAAGCATCCTCCGTCGGGGGACGGTTCTTCCACCTAACCAAGTAGCGCTGATACACCTTGTGCCTCGTAATGATGCTCTGCTCATCCAGTATTGCCTCTATCTGCTCTCGTCGGTCTCTTAAGCTGGGAAGTGGAGTCCCTCCGGGAGTGTCTCTCATAAGGGGGGGTAACGGCTCAAGCTCCTCACTGGGTTCCACCACGGGGCCTTTGTAGGGTACCAGGTCCGCCACGTTGAAGGTAGGGTGCACCCCATAGCTCTCTGGTAGGTCAAGCTCATAAGCATTGCTGCCAAGTCGTCGTAGAACTCGAAAGGGTACCGACCCTCGTGCCCTCAACTTGGAGGCATGCCCGGGAAGGAGCCGCTCCGTCCTCACCATCACCGGGTCTCCCACTTGGAATCCACAGTGGCGCCGGTGAGCATCTGCCCGTCTTTTGTAAGCCTTATTACTTTTCCCTATATGCTTGCGGATGTCATCATGCAACTCTTTGATATGCTGTGCAAAGGACTCAGCTGAGACTGACACCCTAGCATGTGGGGGAAGGGGAATGAGATCCGAGGGCTTTCTAGGCCTAAAACCATGCACTACATCAAATGGACTTTTGCCTATTGACCTATTGATGGAATCATTGTAGGCAAACTCGGCCTGAGACAAGAGGAGATCCCAATTCCCAGGGTGGTCCCCCACAAGACAACGGAGCAAGTTCCCAAGGCTTCGGTTGACAACCTCAGTCTGGCCGTCGGTTTGAGGATGGTAAGCAGTGGAGAATTTGAGGAGGGTCCCCATCAAGTGCCATAGAGTCTTCCAAAAGTAACTAGTGAATTTCACATCTCTATCGGATACAATAGTCTTAGGTAATCCATGGAGTCGGACTACCTCATCAAAGAATAACCGGGCGACCCTAGAAGCATCGGAGGTCTTGGAACATGGGATAAAGTGGGCCATTTTAGAGAACCTATCAACCACTACAAAGGTGGAATCATGTTTACGCAAGGTCCTAGGTAGGCCAAGGATGAAGTCCATGCTCAAATCCTCCCAAGGTCGGTCTGGTATGGGTAGAGGTGTGTAAAGTCTGGTATTCTGCTTCACCTGTTTGGCGGAGGCACAAATGCGACATTGTCCCACAACGTGGGCCACATCCTTCTTGAGACTAGGCCAATGGAATTGTTTCTCAACCAACTCTATGGTCTTTTGGACCCCAAAGTGTCCAGCTAGGCCCCCACTATGTAACTCCCAAACTAAGAAGTCCCGAAGTGAAGTCCGGGGTATGCAAAGCCTAGCTCCCTTGAATAGATACCCTTCTTGAAGTATGAACCCCTCATGTTCCTTGTGGGGCTGAGTGGAAAGGGTGTTGTAGTGAGTCCCAAAGTCGGGGCAATTTGGATATTCTCCTTTGATTCTCTCAAACCCGTTTACTTCCACTTGGATGGTGGAGAGTAAGGCTACTCGTCTTCTTAGCGCATCGGCTGCGCGGTTCTCACTACCCATCTTGTACTTGAGGACAAAGGTGTAGGCTTGAATGTATTCTACCCATCAGGCATGTCGGGCATTGAGTTTTTGTTGGGTGTTGAGATATTTCAAGGCCTCATGGTCCGAGAAGATCACAAACTCCTTGGGTAGGAGATAGTGCCTCCAATGCCGAAGGGATTGAACCATGGCATAAAGCTCTTTGTCATATGTGGAGTACCTAGTCCTAGCCTCACAAAGTTTCTCACTAAAATAGGCTACCGGGTGACCCTCTTGGCTAAGAATGCCCCCAATCCCTACCCCGGATGCATCACAAGTGACTTCGAAGACTTTTGAGAAGTCGGGCAGGCAAAGGACCAGGGCTTGGGTCATCTTTTCCTTAAGCTCTAGGAAGGCTTTTGAGGCTGCCCTAGTCCACACAAAGGTGCCTTTCTTGAGGCAATCCGTGATAGGAGTGGTGATTGTGCTAAACCCACGGATGAATCTCCTATAGAAGGTAGCTAGCCCATGAAAGCTTCGGGCCTCATGAAGGGTCTTGGGTTCGGGCCACTCAAGAATAGCTTGGACCTTTTCGGGGTCCATGGATACTCCTTGGGATGAGACAATAAATCCTAGGAAGGCTAGTTGATTGGTCAAGAAATGACACTTTCCGGGGTTGGCAAAGAGACTCTCCTTCCTAAGAATGGTGCACACTTGTTTGAGGTGATCGAGGTGGGCTTCCTTGGATTGGCTATATATGAGGATGTCGTCAAAGTAGACAACTAGAAAGATGCCAATGAAGGGCCGGAGGACCTCGGTCATGAGGCGCATGAAGGTGCTTGGTGCATTAGAAAGGCCAAAAGGCATAACAAGCCATTCATAGAGACCGTCCTTAGTTTTAAAGGCGGTTTTCCACTCATCCCCGGGCCTAATGCGGACTTGATGGTAGCCACTTTTGAGGTCAATTTTGGAGAAGATGGTGGCTCCCACTAGCATGTCTAGCATGTCATCAAGCCGAGGGATGGGGAATCTATATTTGACTGTTATCTTGTTGACGGCTCGGCTATCTACACACATGCGCCAAGTCCCATCCTTCTTGGGTGTAAGAAGAGCCGGGACGGCACAAGGGCTTTTGCTAATTCGGAGGAAGCCCTTCTTGATGAGCTCCTCAATTTGCCTCCTGAGCTCGGCATGCTCGGTGGGGTTGAGACGGTAGTGTGGGAGGTTGGGTAAGGTAGCTCCGGGCACAAGGTCGATGGCATGTTGCACATCGCGCATGGGTGGTAGCTTGTCCGGAAGCTCCTCGGGAAACACATCATGGAAGTCCTCCAAGAGTTGTTGAATTTCTATTGGGTGTGGGTCGGTTGGGGTGGATTCCCCAAGGCAAATAACAATGGCACACACATGTTCCCCTTGGTTGACTTCTTCCTCAAGCTCTTTCCTAGTGATGAGGTATAGGCTCCTAGGAGGCTTGTTGACCATACTAGGGTTAGGGCTTGGTGGGGTGGGGTTTGGTGGGTTTGGAATAGTGGGAGGGGTAGGGGATCCCTCAAGGGAGGGAGATGCCTTCTTGGGAAGAGGACGAGGTGGAGAGGGGTTGAGTTGGATCTTCTTCCCTTCATGAATGAAGATGCAAGTGTTTGTCTTTCCTAGAAAGGTGGCATCTACATCGTAGATCCAAGGTCGTCCTAGGAGTATACTCCCAACTTCCATAGGTAGGATGTCACACCACACTTGGCTTTGATAAGATTGGAATGCAATGGGGACAAGGTAACGAGCACTAACGGGTATGGAGGTGGTATCAATCCATGCTACCCGATATGGGTGGGGATGTGGGGAGGTGGTAAGGCCCAAAAGTTTGACGGTGTCGGGTGACACCACATTCACACTACTTCCATTGTCCAAGATGACCTTCCTAACATGGCTCCCTATCCGTATGTAGGTATGGAATATGGTGTTTCTCCTCCAATCATGCTCTTGGGTTTGAGTGAGGGTGCATCTAACCACTCCGAGGTGGGAGTCGGTGGGTGGAGGAGGTTGTTCTTGGTTGCTCTCCATGTAGTGGTTCTCATACTCCTCCTCCCATTCATGAGAGGGTTCATATACCTCAACTTCTTCTTCAAATTCAACTTGGGGTTGGGGGTTGGTCTCCTCTATGAGTAAGTTTGATGCTCCCTTGGTGGGGCATTGATTGGCAAAGTGTCCATACCCATAACACCTAAAGCATTGCTGCCCGCTTTGATGGTTTGGGGTCATCTTAGTGTGAGGGAGAGTGGGTGTCAGACTGGGCCTATTGGGAGTTGTGTTTAGGGGCCCACTTGTGGGGCGGAGTGGTGGAGTGGCATTAGGAGGGGTGACCCGTGTGGGTGGAGCTCCCATGGGTGTAGGAAGGAGACCTCTTTGGGGTGGTGGGGGGTTGGCCCGAGGTGTCATGGTTTTAGGATCCATCCCCCGAGGGGGAACCATTCGTGTGTACCGAGAGAATTTCTCGGCATCCCGAGCGACTTGGTAGGCTTGCTCTAAAGTGGTTACTTGACGCATGAATAATTCCTTTTTTATATGGAATTGAAGCCCATTCCTAAAGCGGGAGAGTGTGACGGAGGGGTCCTCTTGGACTCCACACTTGAGGAGGTAGTAGTCAAACTTTTCAATGTACTCCATAACGGTCTTTCCTTCTTAGGTCAAGGCTTGCCATTCATCTAGGAGATTTTGATGGTAGGAGGGTGGGACATATTTGAGTTTGAGTTGGTCTTTCATGGCCCCCCATGTGGTGATTGGAGCTTCCCTCCTAACTATCCTTAAGGCCTCAACATTCATCCAATGAGTCTTGGCTAGTTTGGTTAATTGCATCTTTGCAAGCCAGACTTTCCTATCCTCGGTCATTGGGTACCAATCAAAATATTGATCCATGGCTGCCTCCCAATCTAAGTAGATGCTCGGATGATGAGATCCATCAAAAGTGGGAGCATCGACTTTCACAAGTCTCATTAGTTGGTCATCCGGGTTGTCCCGGGGAGGTCTCTCATTCCATCTAGGGGGTGGGTCCCTTTCCGGTTCGGGAGGGTGGTCAAGGTTGAGTCCTCCTATGGCTGGCTCCATATGTGGAGGGGGATCTCTCCTATCTCCTTCCCTTGGGTTAGGCCTATTTTCCTCAATTTGTTCTAGCCGGGCCGTAATATCGTCAAGCCTTCCCATAATATTGGTCATGTATTCCATAAGAAACCTCATTTGGTCGGGAAACTCATGCTCATTGTGAGGGGGATTTCCTTGGGGATTGGGATTCATGGTGTTATTGGAATAAGATGAATTGCCTTGATAATGAGTTCCACTACGAGTGGTCATGCAAAGTTGGGTGGGCTATGCAAGGGTGTGCGAATGCACCTATGAAAGACTTAGTGTGACCCAAGACTAGACTTGTAAGGACAAGCCTATGACCGGCTCTGATACCACTTGATGTGGCACAGCCCAAAGACCACTAAATATGATGGGATGACCCTAGGACTTAGACCCGCAAGCATACAAGCGCTCAATGATTCTCACAATGACGATTTTTGCTCACTCGGCTCACACGTTCACCCGATGGGTCCGGGAGATGATGGTGAGGGTCCGAGGCGGGACCCAATTGTCCTAATGGACTTACAATGCTAAGGTTGACCCCCAATAGGCCTGGGAGACCCATCTTTGTGGGTGGCTGGCCCGCAAGGCGGGGTGTTGGGTGGCACTCACTCACGGGCCGCAGTGGGCACGAAATCGCTTAAAATTAAGTCCGAGCGCTCTCTTACCGTCCGACGGGCATTCAAGGCAATACTACATTTGCAGAAATGAAGCTACAAGGGTGTGATCAGAAGCTCACCTGATCGGTGTGAAGACACCGATCCCGTTCGGAGACGAGGGCGCGCCGGGAAGCGTGGGTAATTACCCGAACGCTGCGGCGATTGCCGCTTGACCTGAAACTTAAAGAGTACAACACTACACCTCACGCAGGAGGGATGAACTTGGGGTGGGGATTAATCTTATTACACCCAAAACTACCTCCACGCAGGGAGGGGCCTTCAGCCGGCCAAGCGGGGTGGGGATTTATGCAAAGGAAGAGCCGATCTTCCGAGTCCGCCGGTTCTGCCAATCTGCAGGTTTGCAGGATAGGATGTCGCTGTTGATGCTGCCACGGGATCGACGGGGGTCCAAACTTGACGAAACCACTGCCAAAAGTTTCTCAGCTGACAGGTGATGAAGCTTGAATTTTTGGGGCAGCTTTGACACCCGAGGCTGGCAGTGCCGGTGATGGGAACAGGACAGCAATGTCTGGCTCCTGGCAGGTACTGAACTGATGCAGCAGGTTGCAGACGTCGCTGTGGCCGCTCCTGAAGTCCGATTGGGACGAGATTGGTGGTGACGCGATCGTGGTCGGAGTAGCTTCGAGCAGCAGTTGACGGGGCCTCGATCCAATGTCAGAGGAGAGCGGGGTAGCCGGAAGAGTAGGTACAGGTCGAACCTGGTCCCACAGTGGGCATACTACCCACCCTGACGAAGAAAATGTTAACTTGCAGCTCTGGTGGCCGAATGAGGTCCTTCTTCTTGGAGGAGACAGCTAACTGGTAGTAGTTTCAGGCCTCCAAAAATGGCACTCAGATCTTCAGGGAGGAAGTCGTAGTCGGACTGTGACTGCAGCTCTGGTTCCCTGCCTGAGAGCTTCTGCGCAGTTGAGGGAGATCAGCTATTGCGGACAGCTCTGACCTCGGATGTTGACGAAACCATCTCGCCTTGAAAGCTCTCTGGACGCCCTTTCCAGAGATGTAGGCCTTGACACCAGGAGGACCAGGGAACGGCCGGTCCTGTTGCGATCTTCAGGACCCAACTCTGCAGCCTGCGACCTGCTTTCTGAAATGGCAAACTAGCAAGAATAAAGGGAGTGGGAGGGGGTTAACAAAGCTTGAGGATGATGGCTGAAGGTTTAGGGAGGGGGGGAGGACGTGGCTAGGGCTCCAGGAGGTTAGGAATGGCAGGGATGGAGGGAGAAAGGGGGCTGGAACTGCTAGAGGTGGAGATGGGGGAGTGGATGTGCACAAGAGAGAAGATGAGTGTGAGGGAAGGTGGGGGGCGAACTTGGCTATGGGGAGGGAGTGGATTTCGACCTAGGGTGAGGGAGGGATGGGAGAGGGGAGGGTAATTCGAATTTGGGCTTTGGGAGGGGTTAATTTAGCCTTGGGAAGGTGGATAGGTGCCTTGGGAAGTGAAGGGAGGTGGGTGGTAGTTGGGAAGTAGAGTTTGGATTGGTGGAGGGTTGTTGGGACTAGGTGGAGAGTAAAGGAGGGTTGTGGGAAGTTGTGGGGTATTAATGGAGGTTGGTGGGGGTTGGAATTGAATGAGAGAGGGGGGAGGAGAGAGGGGAGGTTCGCCCTTGCCTTGTGGGAGAGAGAAGGAGAGCTAGAGAGAGAGAGAGGAATGGAATAATGAGAGATTTGAAAGAGTTTTCTTCAATATTCATCAAAAGTTAGTACATGGAGGGAGATGGGGGCTATTTATAGGTAACCCATCTTTACAAGACAAAAATAACCCTGCCATTTAAGGCAAAAGAACAAACATGTCCTAGACTCATTCCAATAGGCCCAAACTAAGGTATTAGGGCCCAATTAGACCAAATAGGGAAATGGACTAGTACAACATGACATAATAAAAGGAAATACATGCGACATGACCCAATAAAAGGAAAATTACATATGATAAGACTCAATAAAAGGAGGATACATAAGATGAGAATGAGTCGACCCAAATCAAGGGTGTGCAGGCGACCCGAGCCATAGCGAGTGTCGTGAGATGTCCTCATCATTAGTAGCCCTAGGTCGTGAGAGGTTAACATTGGCCCGAGAGATGCTCCAATTACAGAAGACACAAGCCACGCCGCCAATGAATGAGGCTGTTGGCATACTTATCAAGTTGCCTGGACTTCCTGAGCAAGATTTGTATAGAGCTATTGATATTGTTAGATCTTTCGAGGATCATTCCATCTTCGTAGCCCTGCCAGAAGACTTGCGGCTTGGTTGGATATTAAGTCGCCTAGGCTACTACTGATACCTTCATATCCTTTTTTCCAGTTCTTAATTAAATGTGCAATTTTTAATATTGTTATTTACTATTGTCATTTTCTCATGTAATTAGATGCTTCTAAATATTTTACATGCTTCATTTTCATTAATTGTCTTCTCACATGCTCATGCGTTGTTTAATGTTCTTTTATTTAATCATATATAGGAAATTCAACTTTTGCATTAGCTATGAATTCAGAACCCATTGAGACTGGTCCTTCACTTGACCTCCTTATGAAGTTTTTGAAAGAGGAAGAGGAATATTGGGAGGAAGTTGAGCATGTTGTTGCCTTTCAAATGTTGTCATCCCACACACCTATACCTAGGAGTCTAATGAACACAGATGTTGGTCGAGGTCATAGGTGGGTTAAAGAGTTAATGACTGGTCATGTGGGCATATCATACTCTAGTTTTCGTGTGCATCCTCATCTTTTCTTAAGATTAAGAGATACATTGATGGAAAGAGGTGTGCTGAATAATACCAAGAATATGTCGGCCACTGAGGAATTAGCTATCTTCCTTCTAGAGGTTGGCCATGGGATTGGTAATAGGTTACTCAGAGAATTGTTCCAACATTCAAGAGAGACGATTAGCCGACATTTCAACAATGTACTCAATGCAGTGTTATCTATACGTCACGACTATATTAAGATGCCCACTACTGATGATCTCCAGCATCAAAAAATTCACCATGACCCAAAGTTCTACCCTTTCTTTAAGGTGATTGTAGGCACTCGGAATGGATGGGGGAAAGGTGGTGTGGGTGTTGGTGCCTTTGGTTTATGGAGGATGTCTCTTGAGTACCTACAGAGGAACAAACAGAAATATTAGAATATCGTGATCGCCAGAGGTGTTTACCTGAACCTCATAGGATTGATGATCGCGGGGAGATAATCCAAATGGGGAGATGATGGGTCCCTCTTCCTCGTCCTCGGCCGGCCAAGGGCAAGGAGCCTTGCTATGTCCCTTATGCTGAAGTCCTGCAACATAGCTCAAAGAAAGAAGAACAAGAAAGCCATTAGCAAAATGAAATGTGTAATATCTACTCTAATAGACGAACAGAATGAGAATGATGGTGGCAAGGTTACCTGGGGGTGGTAGGAAGGAGGGTTGGCCGAGACTTTCGA
This sequence comes from Amorphophallus konjac, assembly GCA_022559845.1. NCBI lineage: Eukaryota > Viridiplantae > Streptophyta > Magnoliopsida > Alismatales > Araceae > Amorphophallus > Amorphophallus konjac. The sequence goes on from CM040121.1 coordinate 162,323,590, forward strand.
CCACCCACCTTCCCGTTTGTTTTGAGAAGAAACCTCTAAGTGTGGGAGCTAAGAAGTTACACTACATGCAGTGTACTTACCTGGAAGCCGTGATGCAAGTAGGAAGTATGAGGTAAGGAGTTCCAACCGAAGCAAAAGAAGTAGAAGGAAGACGACCGGTGCGGCTCTTCTCCGATGCCCAAACTCCTCCAGACCTCTTTCCACGATTCTACCTCAATTCTTCCCCTCCGAAAATGGCCTCTATCCCTCTTCCACATTGGAGAGCAACAATTTTGTGTATTCAGTTCAGAGTTTCAAATCGTGGGAAAAGATCATGTAGAACGGGGGGAAGAACATGCCCACGAGCTCGGCCACGTTCTCTGACCGAGTAAATAGAGGAGGGCGGCCAGATCTTTGGCCTCCTTGAAGGGGAGGGCGGCCATCACCCTGGCCGCCCAGGACTGGAGGGCGTCCCTCGCCCTGGCCGCCCAGGACTGGGGGCAGCCAAGTCTTTGGCCCCCCAGACCATGTTCCTTGGGCCCCTTAGGTGGACTAGGCCCAATAGCTTTAAGGCTACGGGCTGGGCTTTAAAACTCAAAACATTGGTAAAACAAGTACTACAACTAAGCGTCATTCACACGAAGTTCCATTGGGGATCTGCGGGATGTCCGAAATTAGGCGTCTACAAATGCCCCTCTGGAACGCACGTTTTGCAAGGGAGTCCGGCGGACTGATAAATGGGTGTTTCGGAAAAGAAACAAGCCTAATGAGGGCAACACGCTCAAGGAAATTCTTGAGCAGAAAACAAGCTTCACACAGGGTTGTATGAGAATCAAGTAATCAAGTAAGCCATTGGCAAAAGGAGAAGGACAATTAATCTAAGAGTACTTGTATCTGCGGCCGCGTGGGGCCCCCCTAGCATGGCGCTATGCGGGAGTTGAGGGGACGATCGCATCTGATGCTCAAGGAGATACAAGACCTAAAACAGGGGTAAGTAAAAATATCAGGATAGGGGAATACAATGACTTGTTGAATCACAAAATACTCAAAACGGCCTCGCATAAAACATATTTTCTGCTGGTCAAATCGGAGTGGAATCACGTGGACTCATTCGTGCAAATTTGGTAAAAATCGAGGGACTCGGAAAACCAGATGCGGGGACCAAAGGACCATGGGTCGGTCAGATCAACGTGGCTTCCTTACTTTTGCATCACGGCTTCCAGGATGAGATTGTATGCATTCTTTGTTTTTTTATACACACACACACACACACACACACACACACACACACACACACACACACACACACACACACACACACAGATATATATATATATATATATATATATATATATGTTTTTTTCATTTTCAAATGGAGTTGAAAAAGGCCTATATGATGCATGCTGGGTTTAAAGTAAAAAACCTATCTAATGCAAAAGCCGGAGGATTTATTTGCCTGCCTCCGAATCGATCGGTCAAGAGTTCAAGAAGTCTGTCATCCTATGCTTGGTGACAGACGTGGTCCGGATCCTGATGGGGATCCATCGTTCCACATTATAATTAAGCATAGTCGAGAGTTTGGGAAGTCCGTCATCCCATACTTAGGTAGCAGGCGCATCGAATAGCTTAAGGAGTATAAACCCTTCAGGGTTTTTTTTTTAGAGAGGAACACAGAGTTTATACGCCCGAAGCTATTAGCCTCCGGCATTCTACCTATAATGCAAGGTAATGAGGGCATTAACGCCCTCTGGTCCCATAGCTGTGGACACCTGCAACTGCATTAGCACACGTCAGTAAAGTTCATCAATGATAATAACAATAGACCAGTAAACACATTTCATTGAATAAACCATTGAACCATACATGACAAATCATATATAGCAATTACGCATAGCTTCACAAAAGAGGGGGATGAGGGCAGCCAGGTTGATGGCCACCTCATGGTCTGGGCGGCCAGATCTGTGGTCGCCCAAGCTAGGGGTGGGCGGCCGATGGCCGCCCTCCTGCTCTTATCCCAATCCGTGGGAGTCCAGAGCTAGGTGGGACTCTTAGCCTACAAAAGACTACGGGGCAGGGTAGTCCTACTCCGTCGTTGAACATAGAGTTGAAGCTAGAGGAGTAGTTTTAGGAAGAAAATAGGCATGACGTCTTCTTCTACCCCGTCAGGAGGCCACGAACTTGGTGTTCTCTCTAACGTGCCCGGTGACTTAATCAACCTTGTGAAGCAGGGCAAGGTATGGTTTATGTGCAAAGTTATTTTTATTTGTCTGTTGTTATTTTTCTTCTTTTTTGGCAAGATTTATGTCTTGTTATTGATTGGGTTTTTCCTCTTCTCTCTTCTCCTTTTTAAATGGTGCAGCCTGTGCCTGCTTTTCCTGGGGCAAGACACACCCGCCGTTATGGCTGGCTCCATGATTTGATGGCGACAATCACACCCGCCATGAGGGTATTCATGCACCAATGGCATCTGATCTGCCTGGTCATCATGGCGAAGCGCTTCCACAGCATGAGGTGGAATTGGGAATCGTTAGCAGCAATGATTAAGTTGTGGCATCCAGATACGCACACTTTTATCTTCCCCGAGTTCGAGGTCTCGGTGCTGGTAGAAGAGCTAGACTTCATCTTCCTGTGGGGCGACTTGGAGGTAGGCGAGCTGATTGACCTTCCTCCATGGGATGAGATCCTAGCAGAGATTGTGCGAGATAAGCACGAGGTTCACCGGATGACAGACCAGCGAGGGATCCTAGTCAACCGCCTGGCAGGTTGGCTTTTTGGCCATGTAAAGGACAAGGCAGTGGAAGCGGGCCGACTGATGCGTGGTGTGACATTATGCTTGGGCGGGGCGTTACTCTTCCCTACGTCCGGCGACGTGCTGAGACGAGAGTATGTGGGGCCCTTGACTCTTCTGTGGACATGACGTTCTCTTTCTCGGGCAGTGTTGGCTCATATGTACTGCGGGCTCTCTCAGATGAGCTTCGGTGGCAGTGCCATGGGGAGTCTCTACCTTCTGCAGCTGTGGATGAAAGTCCACTTGAGTTTTGATTTTGATAGCGAGGCGACAACTACCTCCCGAATCTTCGAGAAGAGCGCCATTTACCCAGGGAGGGCCATCTTTGGTCTTGAGGATCAAGTGATATGCAAGACAGCATTGCTGAAGACCACAGATGACTGGCGGGGACTACCTGAACTTCCTGCCTAAGGACGAGTTTGTGTTCATGCCAATGATGTATCGACATGAAGAATTCAGGGTGCGTGGGTCGCCAGAGCAAGAGTTATGACTTGTGGGGGCCGAGGACTTGGTGTTGTACCAGGGACACCACTGCCATCGCCAGGTGGGGTTACCCAGGTGGATCCCATGGGCGGCTTCAAAGGGAGCATTGATTACAAAACGCCTTCTGGGAACTGACGCGGATCGACGATAACTTCAGAGGATCGGGAAGATGTGGAGACGTCATGCTGCCGTAGTGAAAGCTAGAGTTGACATCAAGGAGGACAAAGATGACCTTAAGCATTATGTGGGCTACCTTCAAAGCTTCAGGCCGACCGCGAATGAGTTCTTTATGAGGAGGCGCACCTGAATTGAAGTCTGTTCAGCATTTTTCTTTATGGTTATGTTAAAAATAAGTGGACTATTTTTATATTTTTCTTTTGTTTTTAACAATGGGTGGTTGATGGTTGTGAAAATTAGTAGATGGAATGAAATTTTTAAAAGTAAACTTGCATCATTTTTTGTGTTGTTTTTTCATTTTTTTGTATTTTTTTTGCTGAACAGGGAGGAGGGCGGCCAAGGTTCTAGCCGCCTCCACTAAAGGCAGGGTGGCCAGAACCTTGGCCGCCCTCTGCTTTGAGGGGCTTTTAAAGGGGTGGCCACCCTCTTCATTTGGGCGACCCTCGTTGTGGACGTCTTGGGAGTCAGAGTTGAAGGGAGTGTTGTTCTTTGCTGGAATGACGTTCTAGCCACTTAGATCCTCTATATTGGGCAATGGGGAGAAGGAGGGCTCGTCTTGACATCGTGCATAATCCTCCTTCCTCAAGTGAAGAGCAAGCTACTACGAGCTCCTCTTCTCCGGCTACGGCTTCTGTAGACTTGGAGGAGAGTGGAGAGGATGGAAGTGTGGAAGGCGAGGCTATCCTTGACGAAGGGCCGACCGAAGGTGATGGAGGTGAAGATGAAGAAGGTGAAGGTTCAGATGATGGTGAACTCGACCAAGAGAAGGGAGGGCAGCAAGAGAAGGTAAGTTTCATGCCCCTACTTCGTATTTATTTGATCTAGCTGTGAATGTGTTCTATGTGGAGAGATGGAGGTTGGAGGATGGGTTTGAGGGGGGTGAACCTGTGGGCGGCCAAGGTTCTGGCCGTCCATGGGTCTGGGCAGCCAGAACGCTGGCCGCCCACTGATGGGCTTGGGCGACCAGGCCTTTGGCCGCCTAGGAAGGTGGGCCACCAGACCTTTGGTCGCCCTACTCCAAGGCTGTGTGGTTTTGGAATAAAAGGGGAGAAAGCGGAATGGTTTGGAAGATCTAATGGATCTCTTGTGTTTTCTTTGTATTGTGTGCAAGGTCCACGGAGGATCATAGCCCGGGTTACATGGGACTTGCTGTGGGCTTGGTACCATGCCCTACCTTCTAGGCAACAGGAGAGGGTGGATCGAATGGGTTTCGGCCCGTTCTTTAGGATCCGCCCTTTCCCGGTAGATGCTACCTTCCTGACGGTGGTGCGAGAGAGATGAGTGGATAGCTGCAGAGCATTCGTGATGCCGTGGGGACATATGATCCCCACACTTGAGGATGTGGCTTTCTTGATGGGATTGCCAGTGGCAGGGAGCACGGTGCTCGGCCAAGAACTGAAGGATTATCGAGAGGAGATAGAGGACCTGCTCGAGTCGTAGCTGGCTCGATCTAGGAAACTAGTGACCACTCTTCCGCCCGGGAGGATTAGTGCTGCGATGGGGCTCGCAAGAATGGCACGCGGACCGCTAGAGGACCTGGATGCTTATTTGGGACGAGTGAGACAAAGACTCCAAGCTGAAGGGAGAAGTGAGCATCAGGAGCTGAGGTTGTTCTTCTTGTACTTCTTTGGGAGCCTGCTATTTGCTACCTCCTCAAACAAGGTGAACCTCAAATATCTTCTATTGGCACAGGATCTCGAGCAGGGACCCCAGCTCGCGTGGGGGAGAGCGATGCTGGAGCACCTCTTCGCCCACTTGGATCCAGTACGCCCAGGTTCGGGGAACCTGGGTGGCTTCACGCCCTTCTTACTGGTACGAGTCTACCCCTCTGCATATGTTGATTCTAAATTTGATTGATTGATGAATTGTTTTCTTGTATTTTTAGATTTGGGGGTACACTCGGTTCCCACTAGGTCACGACAAGGTTCTGAGAGCCCTGATGCAGGCGGTCCCTCTTATGGCAAGATGGGAGATGGTTCGGAACCGACGCCTAGTGGCCACTAGACTTACTGACCTTAGGACTGCTTTAGATGAATACCCTTCCTACCAGGTGAGAGTTTTGGTTAAAAGAGTTGTGTGATGTTTCAGTGTTTGTTATATGTAGTCAGATTAACCAAACATTCAATCTTTTATGTGGCAGGTGGTTTGGACTCCCTATGGGATGGAGGACCTCACCGCCCAACCATGGGTGAGGGAGGGGCGAGCTTAGTTTCATAGAGATACAGTGCTGTTCTGCGTGAATTTAAGGGAGCCGCTCTTCCTTCGTCTAGTGCAGAGGACACTGGGGTGGCATCAACCGCCAGTGGTGATTCCAGTCGAGCATGAGTCGGACCGGGGACGTCGCCGGACTTCGGCGAGTGATCAGGATTGGGCCTCCCGATACCATGTCGAGGCATAGGCGCTACAGAGAGGACCCTCACTGGAGCATGATCGGACCGTGAGGAGTAGTGAGACTTACTTAGCGGATTATCAGGATCGGCATGCTAGACTACTTCGTCTCGACACCCGAGCTGTGAGTTGCTCTTTAGCTTTAAAATGTGATGCTTCCATTTAAGCAAAGTAGCTAAATGAGCTTGAGGATGTGATGTGCAGATGACTGAGACTGAGGCTGTGAAGATACTCAAGGATCGGATAGGTGTTCTTAACCAGAGGATCGTGACCTTGCGACACGAGATCCGAGAGATGGTGAGCCAGTAATAACTTGATTGATATTAAGCTTGGAATTTGTTGCATTTGACTAACTGTTTGCCCCTTGTCTTACCAGCGAGGGGAATTGGCCTATGTGGCAGTGAGGGTAGGAGCGGGTGGAGAGGCTGGCCCTTCGTCCCGAATCGACGCCCGAGAGGAGCTAGAGGATCGCCTAGCGGGGGCCATCGAGCAAGCCGAGGAGCGAGAGGCTGAGCTGGCCGAGACAGTGAGAACCTAACACTCAAGTTGAAGACAACTCTCTCTTTCTACGTCTTTGTTTGGCCTTACCTGATGATTCCTTTTCTGTAGAGGAACGAACTGGCAGCCACCCTAGCTGTTCGTCAGGAATAGGATGCGCGTATAGAGGAGCTGACACGCTGCCTTGGAGAGATGAGTTCTATTGAGAGAGTCGAGGGTCGCCTAGCCGAGGCGAAGGAAAGAGAAGCCGAGGCACGTGCTCGAGAGATGGCGATGGCATTTCGGGAGTAGCGAGCCCTTGACCAGTTGGAGGCTCTGAGACGGCGAGTGCTACGGAGATACCAGAGCAGAGGTGCCCCAGGAGGGGGAGCTAGGCCCCTGACTCCTTCCGAGTCACTACTATCCCTGGGAGATGTGCATTTCATGATGGAGGAGCTTATGAACATGATGCCATCTCCTGCAGAGCAGGGAGCAGTCCAGCCAGCCGCGTCAGGTTCGAGGGCTTCACGACCTTCGAGACTGTGAGACATGGGAGGCGGAGACGAAGATGAGGCAGATAGCCAGCAGAGTCGACCTCGCACCGGTGCAAATTAGGAGAGAGATAGAGAGAGAGAGAGACGCAGCTGGGTAGCAGTTGCCCCTTTTGTACACTGGGGGTATGCCCCTAGGATGTTGTATCGCTAGAATGTAATAGACATATTTTGGAAGTGAAATGAACGATCTTCAGTGTACTTGGCTTGGCTTGGCCTTTGATGCCGTCTTCCTTTTCACCTGTTTCAACCACACTAACAAGGAAAAGGTTAGTGTAGTATGATTTTAGCCCCCTGCCGAAAGCAGATAATACCTTTCTTGATGCAGGGTAAGATGGCTAAATCTTATTTAACAAGATTGGAATGAAGATGAGTAAACGTGATATGCACATGCAAGCAAGCAGAATGCAAACAAAAGGAAATATGATCATGCATATGCACATGCGGATGCAAGACATATTTTTGGTTGCGATTTTATGCATTTTTTGGAGGAATATATATTTGAATTTTTTTGTTGATTTTGACTATATAGATTTTTTGTGTTTTATGCTTTTATGTTGTTTTTGTGAACGCTTGGTGACCACCCATGGGGCACCTGACCTATATGGAGACGGGGGTTTTCTAAGTTACCTCTCAGGTATCCTGAGTGCATATCTAGGTTGATTTAGGCCTCTAGACTCCTCGAATGATAGTCCCGCCGGTTAAGTCTTATCCTGATGACAATGTCATCATGCCACGCTTCGGCTCCCAGTTGCTTTCGACCATAGGGATACACCCAAAAAGTATTCGAGGTAAATGATTTGCCCAACCCGGATCTATTTCCTTACAACTCTAGATGATATATGATGGAACACCATGGAACCCTAACAGTCAACTGTGCGATGCTAACCCAGAATCAGACACCATCGCACCTATAGGTGACACGCTTGCATTGACCTAAGCCTGAGGTAACATAAGAAAGCGTTAAGGGTGGTAAATAGGGGTCTTGACCAGTCAGAAACACAGAGACCCCTTCACAGCAACGGCTTCTGTCTTTCGAAGTGGACAACCATGTATGTATTTTGCTAAAATAAGGTCGCAACCTAGACAGGGTTCTCCCTTCAGGACCTCCATCAAGCTTTCATCTTTTGAAGGGAGAAGGAAGAAGGCAGGGGGGGTAAACTCCTGAGAGGACCTGGCAAAGCCGTTAACCCGGCGCGCTAGTTGAGGACCTACTCGACTTTCCCCTTTTGGGCAATTTCAGACCATGCCTCGAGCATTATGACGTTACGTGCCCCTGCTGTGGAAAGCTTTGATTTGATTTTTGAATATGAGGGGTTTCATTTGACAAAGTCAGGCACGGTTACGACCAGGCTTTTCATGTGACTTTGTCACATATACATGCATATATAATTTTTCTTTCTTTTTCTTTCTTTTTCTTTTGGGGAGAAGAATATTGTCATTTTGTTTTTGAGTTCCCCTTTTCATGCCTGCGGGGACACTGCCCTCTTCTCTTGCTCTGACCCGGGCTCGAGGGGGATGGATCCTACTCTTGCCCTAAGGATATTGTGCTTCGATCCTCAGATGCTCAGCGTTTTAAGGGCGCCGACTGTCTCATTTGGTCGAAGAGAAGAAGAACAAAAGACTGCTGCTTTTCCAAAGACCTTCAGGTGAGGCCTTACCGTAAGTGATGCTACCCGTTTGATGTAAAATACGTGAGTGTGTGCAAGTTGTTTTCCTTCTAATAAACATAGGCCGACGTGGCCGGACATGGATCTCCACGGTTCTAGCAGATCAAGACCCGATACTTACCACCTTTTGACGGTCCCTGTCTAACATGAAGGGTTGATGCAATGAATTTGGACTGCGTGATGATCACCAGGCGTTGATTTCATTTTCTTCCTTTTTTGTTGTTTTTTCCTTTTGTTGTTTTTTTTGTAGAATAAATTAAAGGACACTTTTTTGTTTCCTTTTTGAATAGTTATGTACAAGGTCTCATGAATAGAATTTCTTGAGGTATACCCCATTCTATAGATATGTGAGCTCTACTCCTCCAGAGTCTACCAATTTCTAAGCATTACCTGAGTAGACTTCTTTGATGATGAAAAGGCCTTCCTAATTTTCTTGAAATTTTGCTTTTAGACCAGTGGTTTTAGTGATCTTCCTCTTTAAAACCAGTTCACCTACCCTAAATTTTCTCTCCAGAACTTTCTTGGCATAATAACGTGCAATTCTCTTGCGATATACTTGAGTGTGATCGGCCGCGATCATCCGTCTCTCATCTAATAGTTCCAGCTGGGCCAATAGGTTTTCTCGGCGTTGCTCAGGATCGAGCTCGGGATCCAGCTGTACTCTTAGTGAGGGAACAAATATTTCAAATGGGAGTACCGCTTTTGTCCCAAAAGTGAGTGCGTACGGGGTTTGATCCGTGGGAGTATGAATAGAAGTGCGGTAAGCCCAGAGGGCCTTGATGAGGCGATCTGGCCAGTCTGAATAGTGGTGAAATTTACAGGTTTTCTTGATAATTCTCATGAGAGTATTGTTTGTAGCTTCAGCTTGTCCGTTACCTTGTGGGTCATATGGGGATGAATGATGCAAATTAATACCATATTTACCGCACATGTCACGGAGTTCCTGGGATGTGAACTGTGGTCCGTTGTCGATGATGATGTCACGAGGGACCCCGAACCTGGTGAGGATGTTGTGCTTGATAAACTTTACCACCGTTGCCGCTTTGACTTTCGTGAAGGCTTCAACTTCCGCCCACTTCATGAAATACTATGTAGCGGTTTGGATGAAGGATTTTCTTCGAATTTACCCGGTTCTATCCTCCAAGGGACCGACTACATCGAATGCCCACATGGCAAAAGGCCAAGGAGCTATAAGAGGGTGGAGCGAAGATGAAGGAGCGTGGACCTTGTCCGCATGGAGTTGGCATTTAGCGCAATGGTGGACATAACGGGCACAATCCTCATGCATGGTGGGCCAATAGTATTGGCGAAGGAGTTTCTGAGCAAGCATGCGGCCATTTACATGTCCTCCGCATTCACCGGAATGTGTAGCTTCGACAACCGCACATGATTCGGTCTCGTCGAGACAGCGGAGGTAGACTCCACTGAGAGATTTACGATGCAAGAGACCACCTATGATGGCGAAGCATTCCGTGGCTCGTCGAATGGCTCGTCGATCAGAGGCGGTAGCATAATCAGGGAAGGAACCATCCCAGAGATAGTTCTCGATATCGAAAAACTAGGGATTGCCATCTTCAAGGTCAATCTCAGGTTCATGGGAGATGACGTGGACTTGAGAGGGAGGCTCAGAGAATTGTTGGAACCAGGGATCTAAATGTGAAGGGGTGTGCATTCTTTGCACGATGACAGTGGATGACGGCCTTTCGCCGGGGATTGGAAGAGAAGATGCCAAAGACGCCAGGGCGTCGGCTAGAATGTTCTGAGCCCTAGGGGAGTGCACAAGGGTAAGCTTCCTAAACCGCCGGACTACCCTGCCAACTAGGTCTTGGTAGGGTTTCAATTTTGGGTCCCGGGTTTGATACTTGCTGAGGGATTGCTAGAGTATAAGCTGGGAATCTTCGATGATCCGGAGCTCCTTAACTCCGAGGGCCAATGCCAATTTCAAGCCCATGAGAAGTGCCTCATATTCAGCCACATTGTTCATGGCCGGGAAGGTTAATTGATAAGCACGGGGAATGATGATACCTTCAGGAGACTGAAGAACGGCTCCGACTCCACAGCCCTTGGAACTGAATGCACCATCGAAGTAAAGGATCCACGAAGGTTCACCATCTATAATGGCTCCTAACTCTTCGTCTGGGAAACTCTCATCGATAGGGGAGAATGCAGGGAGTGGATGATGGGCAAGGTGCTCGGCGATGGCGTGCCCCTTGACCGCCTTCTGACTGACGTAGGTGATGTTGAATTGATTGAGAAAACTTTGCCATCTCACCAAACGATCAGTTAAGGCAGGCTTTTCTAGCAAGTACTTGATTGGGTCCATTCGTGCCAAGAGCTTTACTTCATGTGCAAGGAAATAATGTTTCAGCTTTTGGGTGACCCAAACGACGGCCGCGCAGGTCCTTTCCAGCGCAGTGTACCTCTGCTCAGCTTCATTGAACAGTTTGGATAAATAGTAGACTACGCGTTCCCTCTTGGCATCGTCATATTGGGCCAGTACTGCTCCAACAGATTCATCAGTGGTAGAAACATAGAGCAATAAAGGCCGACCTGGGACCGGGGGTGCCAGAACGGGAGGATTCAAGAGATAACTCTTCAGATCATCGAAGGCCTTTTGACACTTGTTATTCCAATTAAATTTAGCCTCTCCCTTTAACATGTCGTAGAAGGTCTTGCATCGCTGAGAATGGTGAGATATGAATCTCCTAATGAATTGCAACCGCCCGATCAAACCACGGACCTCTTTGATGTTCTTGGGAGGAGGCATCTCGGTGATGGCCTTAGCTTTGTTAGGGTCGACCTCAATTCCTCTTTTGCTGACAATGAACCCTAAAAGCTTCTATGAAGAAACCCCGAATACGCACTTCTTGGGGTTCATTTTAAGTTGGTGCTCCCACGACCATTGGAGAACTGCTCGGAGGATCTCTGCATGGCCACTCTTGGTCTTGGATTTAACCAGAATGTCATCCACGTAAACTTCCATATAGATGTGCATCATGTCATGGAAGATGGCCATCATCGCCCTTTGATATGTTGCCCCTACGTTCTTTAATCTGAAGGGTATGACGACGTAGCAGTAAGTCCCCCACTGAGTGGTGAAAGAAGTTTTCTCCTGGTCTTCTTCCGCTAGGTGGATCTGGTTATACCCTAAGAAGCCATCCATGAAGGAGAGCATCTCATAGCCGGCGGTGTTGTCAACCAAGACATCTACGTGTGGAAGAGGAAAATCATCCTTTGGGCAAGCACGATTAAGGTTGCGGAAATCTATGCAGAAGCGGACCCTACCGTCCTTCTTCATAACATGGACGATGTTAGCTACCCATTGCGGATATAAAACAACCCTGATGAACTTGGCCTTATGGAGCTTGTCCACTTCTTCTTTGACCTTAAGTATGAGCTTCGGGTGAAGTCGCCTTAACTTTTGTTTGACAGCTCGAGCATCGGGATTCATGACCAAACGGTGTTCTACCAAAGACAGGTCCATACCTGGCGTGTCCTCGTAGGACCAAGCAAAAGCATCGGGAAATTCTTTGAGAACCGTCACAAGAGCAGCTTCCTCCTCATCAGTCAAATTGGCACTTATCAATATAATCTTCGGATCATCCTTGGTGCCGAGATTGATCTCTTTGGTGGATTCGTCAACGGAAACATTAGGCTCATTGAATTTCTTGGTTCCATCGATGAAGGAAGCTATGGGATCATTACCATCCTCTAACGGCTCTTCTTCTTCTGCATCGTCATCCTCTTCTAAGACATACACCCCTAGACCGTCATATATAGAAGAACCATCTAGTTCAACTGCCCCTAGGGAAATGGGAGAAGATGCCGTTGACACCCATTTTTTGTCGATAAGTTGAGTCATTTCTCTTACTTTCATTTGTTGATGTCTCGAGTTGTCCGTTACTCGTTGGGTTATTTTTCTGGCACATCTTTGGGCCTATTTTATGGGTAGCCTCCCTCCCTGGCTAGGTCTGTTCAATTCAGGGCTTAATGGGCCTTAGTTCTGCTTGATTTTTCATATTTTACAAACGTCCAGGCTTGCACGGTCAGTCTCCGACCGCTCACATCATAGGCGGTTGAAATTGAGCCGTTTATATATTCATTAGATATTTAGCTGATTTTGTGAATTTCCACTGGCAAGCTGTCACACGGTCTGAGTAGAGCCGTTCAAGTTAATTGTGCGGTGTATCCTTAGCCGTTCATCTCCTAGATCCCTAAGCTAGTTAACTCTTGCAGATAATTATCTATTTTTGATTTACCACCGACAGGCTATGAACGATTAGCCATTGGCCGCTCTAGTTGTTGAAAGGTCTAGAAATAGCCGTTCAATCCATGAGAGTCCAATGGCGAAATAGTCGGTCAGTTCGATGGATATTTGGATAATATTTGTTATTTTATTAAATTTCCACCGACAGGTTGAGTGATTAAAAATAAGCCGTGCAACATGATGGGCGGTCTATCGATAGACCGTGCAACTGCCCGATTTCTGAAGAATTTAAGATTTTTCTCTCTCCAATCATGATTTTATCCCCAACTTCTTCCATCATTTTCTCCGTGGATATTCCACCAAATGGGGTGATGTTTCCTCTGGTTGAGAGATAATTCAATTATCTACGGAGTTTCTTTTATTAACCCTAATTTCGAGCTAGGACTTAGGGGCTCTATAAATAGACCCTAAAGGCCAAGCTTTGAAAGGGGGGGAAGATTTGAAGGTCACGGCGAAGCCCTGTCGAATTCTAGAGTGACCTACGATAAGGGAGGGACGTCCACATAAGCCTCCGGTTCAGGGAGTATTCGTGGTTTTGGTTCTTTGTTCTAATAGTCCCACCGTCCCTTTCTTCGTTGCATGCTTCATCTTTTGGTTTTCCTCCCATGTCTTCACTCTTGCATTTCATCATACACAATCGTTCCCGTTGTTTTTCATGCCCCTAGGGGTTTAAAAACTCCCAGGTATTCCCTAGTCCATGTTAGTTTATTTATTTTCACGTTCTTTTCTAGTTACTACACTTCATTGTTCTGATTTGGGTTTTCTTTTGTGGTCTTCACTGTGTTTTGTAGGTCAGCAACATACTAACACGAGGCCCATCCCCTCTGGCTGGCCGAAAGTGGTGGAGGTTTAGATTTCACAACTCAAGCTCTGGTGACGTTGCGCGGTCATCTTCCTGGCCGTTTGGAGCGTAGGGTGTATTTCCCTGCGCCGTTCTACTATCTTCCACGGCATCCTTCGGACCGTTCATCAGTCAGCCAGGCTTCATCCCGCGTTCTTCCCCAGCGCTGTTCGACGGTCTATCGGGCGACCGTGCATCCTCAGGGCAGTTCTTCCAGAGCCGCTTATTTCCGCAGCGCTGTTCACAGGCGAGTATCTCCCTTCTTTTCCAAGGTACGGTGTATTGATTACACTTGGCACCTTGGTGGCGATCACACACACTCACACCCCTCTACGCCCTTCTACTTCGCATTCCATTCAGTTATTATATTGATATAGTAGAAGGGTTGGAAGGACACAAAAGGGGTAAGGAAAAACATGTCAACACCCTCATTTTTGGAGATCACGGTGGGACTCCTAGTGCCCATCGTGTTAGTGATTTACTGACCCGTTCTTTTTCTAAGTTCCCTTCTTTGAATCGTTCACAGGTTGTTCTCCGGGTATTCTCGTTTCTATCTTCTGGCGGTTGTGCGGTTCCGACAGAGCCGTCCATGCGTCTGAGCGGTTGTGAATCGACCGTTCTTCTCTGCTTGCAGTTCTGATCATTCTGCGAGCCTATTGCCTTCATCGGTCCTACTCTGCCCGTTCACTTCTCCTGCGGTCTAACATAAGCCGTTCATCCTATTGGCTCAGGTACGTCTTTGTCTTTGCACTGTTGGTTTTACTAACATTCTGCGGTTGATAGAGGTCTGTTCCAGATTGTGCACGGTCTATCGAAAGACCAGTCATCCAGGTACGCCCCGTTTCTCGGCTTTGTTCATTTTAGTATTATGTTTATTTCAGCATTCTGTGGTTTTTGTTATTTCGTGTCATTACGCCCTGCTGCTGAAGTGTCCACCCAGGACCTTCGCCCTCCCTGCACGGTCTCCCAGAGACCGTTCTTCTCGTGCTACAGTGCACTCGAGCCTCACTTTGATTGCCATGCTATATTGTTTTCATGCTATTTAGTGCTGATCATTGATCTTCCCTCGCTGTCATTATATGTTTGCATGATTGCTAGTCATATTTGCCATTCATATTTGTTCATTGATTGCTAGTTTCTAGGATAGAATTTTGCATGCACTCCGGTGCACATAGGACCATACACCACTCTTCATCAGTAGTTACATTCCTTCTGAGGTAGGGTTTCCTCTCGTCTCCATGTTCCTTGGAGCCGACTAGGTGACCTTACTGAGGGCCTCCGTAAGTCCCCGTGAGCCGTGGATTCCCACACAGATGCCGGACAGGTTGTACCGTACCCACCCCAATCTAGGGTTTGCATCCGTGAGAGAGAGTCCCTTAGAGTCAGCCAGTTCCCCATTTCCCATCCTGGTTAGGTATCTCGTGGTCGAGTGAATTCATACTTTAATTAATCCACTAAGGTCCTAGAAAGGAACTTATAAAAATTTTCGTGCATCGTTTAAAACTTGTTGCTTAATTGGTTGGTTCTTCTCTTATCTCTCCCCTCCATTGTATGCTTTTTGTTTGAATTGTTTGTTTAGATCTTGGTTAGGGCTGTTTGCGTTTTATTCCTTGTAGTGATCAGTGCATGTGGAGCTGCCTCATTCCCTCAGGATCATCTCCTAAGGGCAGCTCACATTTCTGTTCTTATTTTAATCCCTTGTTCGATTCATCACCCACCATGTCGTCTTACAACTTCTCCCATTCCCATGAGGATTCTCTCCCTCGGGGACTTCTGGAAGACCCGCCCAGGGTCGCTCATGTGCAAGGGGGAGAGGGGACTGCCCCTCCTCTCCCAACTACTGTTGTTGAGGGTGCCCAACCCTCCCCCTCTGATTCATCCACTCACAACTCGGCCAGTCAGGTTCTCCACATGATGGCCCAGTTGGACCCCACTCAACTCCACCTCCTGAAACAAGCTTTGCAAGGGCAGATGCCCCGCCTTCAGTGCTCTCTTCTCGCGTGACTGCTGCCGCCACTTCTACATCTTCGATTGCTGGATTAGGGGCCACCCCTGCAGCCCCCATTGACCTTACTCCAATTCATCCTCAGGTTCTTTGATTCCCTAATATGGAATTGGGCCAGGCCTCTACCTCGGCCCATCAATTTCAAGACAAGGGGTAGACCCAGATCCCCACACCCCCTTACTTGGATCCATACACTACCATCTCTCCAGCGCCGCAGGCCCTTGTTGCCCCGGTTTATTTTGCTCGCCTCCAGCCAGGGGCGGCCTAGCTTGCATACTCTGATATGGGCCCTTCCTTGGCCCATTATCCATCATACGGGTTTCCCCCTCCATCAGCTTATCCATCTGCCCCATACACAGGTTCTGCTCTTCCTGCTCCGTCTCCTCCATCCCAAGAACGAGGGATTCTTGAAAAGTGGGCTGCCATGCAGCAACAGATTGATCTCCCCCATAAGAGGGTCGGCCCACAATCCCTTGTCGATGTCCCCATTCCTAACTTCAGGGACATTCATTTTCCTCCCCAGTCTGAGCTCCCCGTATACCGAAAATATGACGGGAATGGCAACCCGTTTATTCATGTCAGGGAGTTCCTTTATGAATCGACGTAGTTCCAACACAACGACCGCCTGATGGCGTATTTGTTCCGCCAGTCCCTAGACGGGGTCACCCTTGAATGGTTCTACACCTTGCCTCTGGAGGAGGCAGAGAGTTTCAAGACCATGAAGGAGAAGTTTATCCAGAGATTCCAAGATCGGCTTGGTCCTGAGTATTCTTTTACAGACTTAGTTGCAGAAAAGATGAAAGCAGATGAGGACTTCGCTACATATGCAGATCGATGGAGGCATATGGCCTCACGTGTGCCCGAGCAGATCCCAGAAGAAGAAAAGGTGAAACTGTTTATTTCGAATGCCACGCCAACATTCTGGAACATATTGGCAATGAACGACATTTCAAATATGCACCAGTTGTACAGTCGGGCCCGGTTCATCAAGACCCAAATCAAAGACTCCCCTATTCATTCCTTGTTTGAGGCCCAGAAATCCAAAACCACCAGAAAATCCCAAGGCCCAGTTAACGAGGGAGTTCAAATCAATGAGCAGGTCCAGGCTGTTTAATTCCCTAACCAGTCCGCTCCACCCCGTTTCTAGCAACCCCCACGCAACCCCCAGTTCTCCACTGTTGGGTCCCGTAGTGCAAGAATACGGATCTAGAGGGGGGGTGAATAGATCCTTCTACTAAAAACTTTGTCCAATTAAAAACACAACTACCACACAGCGGAATATACAAGATTCAGTAATTTAATCTAAACATGTTTAAACTAGATTCACTCAATCTCACCGAGCTCACACGATTGCACAAACAGATAGGATAGTGAACACACAATCACAAGAATCAAACCACAAGACACAGAGATTTTTAAGGTGGTTCGGGACCACGACGGGCTCCCTACGTTCACCCCTCACCAAACCGGTGAGGCTTCACTACACGCTACAAAATGTAGCAACACGGGGACGAACCCCAACACACACACGCTGGTTTCGCAGCAAACCGCACACACGAGGCCTTGCCTCAACCTGCTGCCACAGCAGCACACACACACACACACACACACACACACACACACACACACACACACACACACACACACACACACATACACACACACACACACACACACACATACACACACTATTGGGGAACACACCCGAACAAATTCCTTACACGGAGTCACAACTCCGTCCACACACACATAGGACAATGCCTACACAACCACACGGGAGTAAACTCCCAACCACACACGGGGAACACACCCCAAGTTATGCCCAGCCACACACGCGGATATACTCCGCACAAAATGACACACATTAATCAACACACACACTCGGAGACCCCTTTCTCCGAACACCCACACAAATAATTATCTCAAGTGTTTATGAACCAAAAACACATATATGCTATGACCCTCCAAACAAATTTTAGAGATGAAAACTAGACAGATGCATCAAGTATAAGGCTCCCCCTTCTTCAGTAAAATCTGATTCTCCTTGGCTTGTTGACGGATGATTATAATCTTGACATCATCTTCTTCCTCTCCTCGAGTCGATCCTTTTTTCCTTCAAATCCTAGCTCCAATCAAACCTTCATACATCACAAAAGGATTAGCTTCATAAACCCTTCTCCTCTCAACCATGTGGCCACACCCTTCCTTCTTCTTCTGCAAGAGAAAGGAAAGCATTAGTTCATCTTGTTGCTAAGGATGAAAAATATAGCACTAATAAGAAAGCAATAACTAGATGAACAAAAGAGCATTCATATATATGTTGCATCTCTTAGATAATCCATTCACAACCTTGAACAATCTCAAACAAAAGATACAGAAGTGAAAGATCAAGATAACTCCCTCATGAAATGCTTCTGCAGGATGAAGAACGAACTTGAAGCAAGTATGAAGTTTTGCAGCACGAACGGAGGTTAGATCTTGATTTCAGATGCAGATTTCAGTTGTATATGATCTTGGGCTTTGATTCAAGCTTCTTCCTTTTGATTTCAGCTTCAGAGCAAGGTGGAAGAGGGCTTGGGAGCTACAACTCCGAACCTGTACACACAAGGGTTAGCAACCACACCCAAAAATCGGATCTCGCCTCTCTACTTAGGGTTTGTGACCCAAAGAGAAGTATATAAGTATTTGGGATGGTCAAGAGATAGCCCTTGGACAAGATCCACAAGTTATGGAGTGATTTGTGGAAGTTGGACTCGGATTGGAAGACTTTTGGAGCAAGAAAACGGTGGTCAAAAAGTGCGGCTGGAGGTCTGACCGGAATGGGTCGACCCTTGGGGTCGACCCTCGGGCAATCAGAAGCCAAACAGAACAACTTTTGCGTTCTGTTTTACAGGGGTCGACCCCAGGGGTCGACCCTTGCGTTCTCAGAACCCAAACAGTTGGTTCTGGGTTACATGGGTCGACCCTTGGGGTCGACCCTTCCATGGGTCGACCCCAGGGGTTGACCCTTTCAGGTAGACTTCATGAAACGAGTTCTGTTTTGATTCTGTTTTGAACAGAACCTGAGAGGGTCAACCCCATGGGTCGACCCCTTCTAGATTGGGCCTGAAAAATAACTAAAACTACCATCAAATCAATGGAAAATAATTGATTAAATATTACCATAATCCCATGAAGATCAACCATGATTTTTCATCCTGAAAAACATGATAAAGCAAGATGTTAGTTGTCAATCAGGATCTTTACATCAAGCATTAACACTATGACCTTGTTCACAATAAATTACATCATTGAACCTATTCCAAGAGTGAAGGAGCCATATAGCAACACTTACCTCATTATTTTACCTGAGTTCACATTGTCCTTAAATGCTTGTTCTTTTGTTGACTCGTTCATGTAAGAATCATGGAGTTCCAATATTTAATTACCATTGCATGATAAACAAATTTGGAATTAAGGCACGTAAAACAATATTGAGTCACATTCCATTTGATCAATCTCCAAGCTAATCAAATCACACATCATTCCCTTGGGGGCAAGCAATGATATTTGCATCTCAAACATTACCAAAGTACATATGCATGACATGAGGCTCAATATGACATTTATCCAAGCAAGTTTTCCACAATACAATGTGCTAGCATCAAAGCACATATGAGCCTTATAGAGTCACAAATGCATCGACATGATATCCCAATAAAAATAATTTGTGAGTATTTTCACAACCATTTAGTTTGTGATCATTTCCACAGCCATTTCCACAACCATTTCAAACTTCATACACAGGAAGACATGAATAACCATTCACGCACAAGGCTAAGCATTCACTCATTTTGTAATCATTAAAATCACATACACAACAATCTCCCCCATTTTGATGATGACAAAATATTATGCTATAATGCTCTCTCCCCCTTTGACATAATCAGAAATGGGGAGCCGGACGGGGAATCCAGAATGGCAAGAACCTATGGACACTGGGATCATGAAGAGAACCAATATGCACAATATGCATGAAGTAATTGCAAAACAGTTTGATACCAATTGTTGAAATTAGAAATGCAAATGTGGATAATATGGTCATGTAGAATGCAAGATGACAAAACGATATGACAATGCTCACAAGTTGCAGCAATTGGAAATGGTGGATGGTAGGAACAAGAATGAGCAAGCAAATAAGCACTCATACACCCATAGTAAGGTAGTGACTCATGCAAGTCCTGATGACTTAAGCAGGTAAGATCACATGCAAAGCTCCACCTTTGACATTGACATATTAGATGAATGACTTTAATTTTCAAGTTTTTGATTTTTTGTTTTCTTGTGAAATGTATGAAACATGATGTATGAAAATGATGAGACATGAAATGCATACAATGTAATCAAGCAGATATCTATAGATACATGCAACATAACTCCTTCACAAGAAGTGATACCAATTGATTTACAGTGAGGGGATAGGTGTAGGAAAAGTGCAAGTGAGTCATTAAGTTCAGAAAGCTCATGATTACACCTAGAGGATTGTGCAGATAAATAGGAGAAGACGTACAGTAGGTCAAGTAATTAATCAAATTTTCAAAATACATATCAAATCAAATTACCATGTGTAAGTGAGTAACATGAGTATGAATCTTAGCCATATGGATAACCGGATTTTCAAGTAAACACGATAGTAAGTTCACAAATTATATTTCAATATAGAGAACAGTGTATTGGAGGCTTCACTCTTCCTCATCAAATTATCATCAGTAATTTTCATACTGACAATCTGAATTTTTCTAAGAAGGATCAGGTTCAAATAATTCCTTTTTACGCGAGAAGACACATGGAGCTCATGTCAACATCCCCGGTTACTCAGAATACTGAACCTTGTCACCTCATTTGAACAGAGATACTTTAGTCAACACTTTTCAGAAATGAACCACATCACGTCTCAGGTGACATGTGCCCAGTTTACTCAGTGAGACTTAGCATTGCTCTGCCTTTCATATCAACTATTTTTTTTTGTATGTGAAGGCGGATAACTTTTTCCTCAACTGTCTCTTATCATCCATGCAACAAGTTGACTTACTTTAGAGTGTTGAAATGAAATTCCTATATCCTTATGAACAACACTCAATTTCACATTAAAGTGCATGAAGTGTACAAATTTGATTTAACATGTATGGAGAAAATTTAACTTAGAACATGATAGTGTAGCTCCCCCTATATAAATGCAATAAGCATGAAATGCTCCCCCTTAGAGTTTTACATGAAGCACACTTGTTAAGACTCAGATGCAACATTATTTATCAATGAAGTATATGGTCTTAGAAGTTTCAAGGAAGGGGTTGAATAGCATATAGTAACATGCAAGCATACGATGAAGATATGCATATGCAATGCAAAATGAAAAGGTATGCAATCTCAGTTCTTGAAATGATGGCTCCAAGGATATGAGACCAATTGTTAGAAGCATTCATTTTGGCATTTATGCAACATGAAATGTGCAAAATGATACATTTCAAAATATGCACTATATGTATGCTGAAAATGTCAACTATGCAACAAGACACACGATGAGCTTTATCTTCCAAAAGTACTATGTGAATGATGTGCAAAGAATGATATACAAATATGCAATGTGATGCAAGATTTCAGATTTACATGACACTCTATATGCACCTAATGCAACTAATGCATGACACACATTACCAACTGTTAAAATGTGAGGAAACAATTTTATTCTGAAAAGAGAATTCAGAACATTCATTCAAAGCATCAAAATCATCACATGTGAACTTTTCTAGAAAACAGTTGTGCTTTTATCCAGAAAGATGAGTGGAACATTGGTAAAGATCATGGAACATTGATCAACTTCAGTCCTCAAGATGTTCAGCCACAAACACAATATCATCATGCTGAGAGAATGGAAAAAATATCATTTTCAAAATTTTAGCATGCAAGACTCCCCCATAATCAATGCATGATCTCAGAAAATTCATTTAAGTTTGATGCCATATGCATAGATGATTCATGGTACCGGGCGGAGACACATTCTCACGCGTGGTGATAGTTTTCAGACAAGCTTGACATGCCCTTCCACATGTCACCATTTTATATACGATGTGATCATTGAAATGATGATCAGAAATAAATGTATTCTCATTTGACATCGGGGGTGTATCAAAAAGCATTCAATGGCTGCACTCTCATATATACTACTCAGATGTTTCAATACCATTCAGCCAAGCATTCATTATCCACATTGTCAAAAGTAACCAAGGGGTATTCAAACCTTCAAAATCATTATCTGTCAAGTTATGACATTAACATCAAGACCAAGGCATTAACATCAAGACCAAGGAGCTTCAAATAAACACTTTATTTTCTCACCTTTGTCTTGAGTTACCTTTATTGACATTTTCAGATTCTTTACTTTATTCCCCTTGTTGTCTTCTGCATCAATAAGCTCCTTTCTTTCTCTCCTGCAAGAAATAGAATGATATTAGCCAGAAGAAATGGAAGTAGATCAAATCTGGCATTGAAGTCCTCTTGAGCTCCTTTCTTTCTCTCCATGATTTCAAGGGTTGATGGTCATTATCAAACCTGCACTGTAAAGAGCTCAATTCATGTCAATATTAAGCCAATGCATATTGAAGAACTAAGTTCAGGACTTTTCATCACACATGACTCTCTCTCTCTCTCAACCTGCAGTATCATAAACTCAATTTCATATCAATCTTAGTTCAATACAAATGAGAAAGCCAATTTCAGTGTTTTTCTTCCACAAGACAATCTCCTATGAGCTGTAAGTGTGAATGATGAGCTTCAAGTATCAACTCAGGGACAATCCCATGTTCACCAAGACATCACACCAGAACTGGCCAAGTCGGTGAAGCCTTCCTCTTGGCCTCAAGGCAATCCTACAACAAGAGTTCTCATTTGGTTGTTTTGGGTACCCAAACCTTCTTGGGTCCCGGATGGTTAGTTGCACCTCTAGAGGGTGCCTTCCATAGTTTTTGGGCATGCATATCACCAAAATATATTAAGGAGTAAACATGCATGGTATGCCCAAACTCACCACAATAATGACAACAATCAAGAGACTTCACAGAATTCTCATAAACATTATAATCAAATTTCTATGATTTAGCGTGAATGTTATCATTATAAGCATAGAAATTTCTCTTCTTCACAATAGGATGAGCATGAAATTTCTGTGGGTTGGCAAAAGTATAATTATTTTTGACTTTGAAATTCTTTCTTTCATTTGCTTGCCAACATTGTGACACACGGTGTCCTAGCTTTCCATATTTAAAACAAGCAACCCTTTTTCTTTTGGAAACAAGTTCATTTTTGCATGCTTTCAAATCATCCGATTTCATAATGAAACAATAATTCATCAAATGACCATGCTTACCACAATAATGACAATTGACACTTGTTGATTTTGAAGCATGGTTTTTGTGACTTTTGTGAGCATGAATCCTATTGCTCCTAGGTTGAGCCTGAGCCTTGGGATTTGATTTCTCAACATAAGAAGCATTTGACATATTTGAGGAACAAGAAGCATGCACAAAAGATGTTTGAGTCTTTAGCCCAAAGACTTTCTTTTTGGTGGGTTCATACCCAAGACCTTCTCTTTGAAAATTTACATTGATCCCCAAAATCTTGTTTAGATTCTCTTCCCCATTCACAAACTTAGACAAGGAAGCATTCAGATCAATAATTTCCTTTTTAAGTGATGAAATATACAATTCATAAGAAATGATCTCATTGTCACAGGAAATGACTCTTTCATTCAATTGGGCATTGATGGTTTTGTAGCTCTCCATCATTTGTTCAAGCACATGCATCTTGTCAGATTCATCAACAATCACAGATTTCCCTTTTTCAAGTTTTTCAAGATTTTGTAATCTACTTTCAAGCAGGGAGATTTGAATTAGCATCGCACTGTTCTCCTTTTTGAGTTCTTCATTTTCATTTGCAAGTTTATCATTCATAATCAATTCATTGCAAATATCATGATCAATAGAGTTTGACTCCATTTTATTTCTTAGATCTTTTTCAATTTTCTCCAATTGATCAATTATGTTCTTGAGGGTAACATTTTCATTTCTCAAACATGCAATGGTTTCTTTGTGACATACAACATCATGCTCTAAAAGTTCATTGAAGTTAACAAGCTCAGAACATTTATCATAAGAATCATTTTCATGGAGCATGTTTTCAGATTTCTTTTTCAATTTTCTATTTTCTGACTTGATTTTCTTATATTACTTTTACAACTCATCATAAGCCTCAACAAGATCATCAAGAGTAAATTCTTCAGAATCTGAATTTACCTCTTCTGCATTTTCATCACTTTGTTGATCGGCATCATCAGCCATGAGACAATTTTCTCTTTCCTTTTCTTGAGCTTTGATCAACCGGTCCATAAGCTCCTTTGCCATCCTACAAGAAGATACAAATGGATACTTGTTAGTATTTACGGAAGCTTTCAATAAACTCAAATGAGTAACATTATCATGATGCATCATTTTATCCTGATTAGACAACTTGGTCTCATCTAGAGGTAATATGTGTGGACCATGACAAATCAATTTCCAGAGACAATGATTAATAGAATTGATCACCACACACAGTTTACCTAGCCATGAATTAAAATTCAAACTAGTGAACATTGGCAAATTATTTATTGATATATGTTCAGTAGAAAAATTCATGATTATAAAATGCATTGGGATCACTCTGTAGATTGCAAGATCTAGGGACAACAGAGCCTCGCTTTGATACCAATTGTTGGGTCCTGTAGTGCAAGAATACAGATCTAGAGGGGGGGTTAATAGATCCTTCTACTAAAAACTTTGTCCAATTAAAAACACAACTACCACACAGCGGAATATACAAGATTGAGTAATTTAATCTAAACAGGTGTAAGCTAGATTCACTCAATCTCACCGAGCTCACACGATTGCACAAACAGATAGGATAGTGAACACACAATCACAAGAGTCAAACCACAAGACACGGGGATTTTTAAGGTGGTTCGGGACCATGACGGGCTCCCTACGTTCACCCCTCACCAAACCGGTGAGGCTTCACTACACGCTACAAAATGTAGCAACACGGGGACGAACCCCAACACACACACCCTGCTTTCGCAGCAAACCACACACACGAGGCCTTGCCTCAACCTGCTGCCACAACACACACACACACACACACACACACACACACACACACACACACACACACACACACACACACACACACACACACACACACACACACACACACACACACACACACACACACACACACACACACACACACACACTACTGGGGAACACACCCCGAACAAATTCCTTACACGGAGTCACAACTCCGTCCACACACACGTAGGACAATACCTACACAACCACACGGGAGTAAACTCCCAACCACACATGGGGAACACACCCCAAGTTATGCCCAGCCACACACGCGGATATACTCCGCACAAAACGACACACATTAATCAACACACACACTCGGAGACCCCTGTCTCCGAACACCCACATAAACCATTATCTCAAGTGTTTATGAACCAAAAACACATATATGCTATGACCATCCAAACAACTTATAGAGATGAAAACTAGACAGATGCATCAAGTATAAGGCTCCCCCTTCCTCAGCAAAATCTGATTCTCCTTGGCTTGTTGACGGATGATTATAATCTTGACATCATCTTCTTCCTCTCCTCGAGTCGATCCTTTTTTCCTTCAAATCCTAGCTCCAATCAAACCTTCATAAATCACAAAAGGATTAGCTTCATAAACCCTTCTCCTCTCAACCTTGTGGCCACACTCTTCCTTCTTCTTCTGCAAAAGAAAGGAAAGCATTAGTTCATCTTGTTGCTTAGGATGAAAAACATAGCACTAATAAGAAAGCAATAACTAGATGAACAAAAGAGCATTCATATATATGTTGCATCTCTTAGATAATCCATTCACAACCTTGAACAATCTCAAACAAAAGATACATAAGTGAAAGATCAAGATAACACCCTCATGAAATGCTTCTGCAGGATGAAGAACGAACTTGAAGCAAGTATGAAGTTTTGTAGCACGAACGAAGGTTGGATCTTGATTTCAGATGCAGCTTTCAGTTGTATATGATCTTGGGCTTTGATTCAAGCTTCTTCCTTTCGATTTCAGCTTTAGAGCAAGGTGGAAGAGGGCTTGGGAGCTACAACTCCGAACCTGCACACACAAGGGTTAGCAACCACACCCAAAAATCAGATCTCGCTTCTCTCCTTAGGGTTTGTGACCCAAAGAGAAGTAAATAAGTGTTTGGGATGGTCAAGAGACAGCCCTTGGACAAGATCCACAAGTTATGGAGTGATTTGTGGAAGTTGGACTCGGACTGGAAGATTTTTGGAGCAAGAAAACGGTGGTCAAAATGTGTGGCTGGAGGTCTGACCGGAATGGGTCGATTCTTGGGGTCGACCCTCGGGTAATCAGAAGCCAAACATAATAACTTTTGTGTTCTATTTTACAGGGGTCGACCCCAGGGGTTGACCCTCGCGTTCCCAGAACCCAAACAGCTGGTTCTGGGTTACATGGGTCGACCCTTGGGGTCGACCCTTTCAGGTAGACTTCATTAAACTGGTTCTGTTTTGATTCTGTTTTGAACAGAACCTGAGAGGGTCGACCCCATGGGTCGACTGTTGAACACATGTGCACCATGATTACTATTATGGTTTTGATGATAGCAACTACTATAAGTCACATTGTGTTTGCATATGGTGTCATTGTGTATCTGTTTAAGCAGTTTGTCATTTCATCGAACAGGTTGCGGGCATGTGCACTGCATTCGAAGTCTATACGTTGGAAAAAGTCTGTATGATGGACAAAGTATATACGTTGGACAAAGTCTATACGTTGGACAAAGTCTGTACATTGGACAAAGTCTATGCGTTGGATTAAGTCTGTACTTTGGACAAAGTCTACGCGTTGGACAAAGTATGTACATTGGACGAAGTCTATACGTTGGATAAAGTCTGTACGTTGCTAAACATGAAGTCTGTACGTTGGCTGCCTAGCACAACTCGAAGTCTATACGTTGCGGCAGATGAAGTCTGTACGTTGCTGCAGATGAAGTCTATACGTTGGCTGCTTGCACAAATCCAAGTCTGTACGTTGGTTGATGGCTGCAACACAAGTCTATACATTGGCCGGCTACTTCACACGCAAAGTCTATACATTGCGTTCTGTTGTGTTCGTTCATCAAGTTACCAAGTCTGTACGTTCATGAAGCAAGTCTGTATAGGCTCATGCATGCTCAAGGTGCAAAGTTTGTACAGAGTTCATACATGCACACAAAGTCTACACGTCCAAGCTTTGATGCAAAGTCTATACAACAACTACAAGCTTCATTCAAATAGCCAAGGCCACTGCACAAGATGAGAGTCAAAAGATAAAGATTCAGTTGGTACTTTCTAGACCAACAAGGATGAAGTTACAGACATGAACAGGCTGCTAATGGACACAAGCGACAGAGCTGAAGCGGCTAACGGATCGACCCGGGCTGGACCGGGGTCTGCCCAGCTGGCAGTCGACCGCCAGCACAGGGGCGGTCGACCGCCCCAGCCAGGGACCCCTCGACTGCAGATCTGTCAGCTGCAGGTCGACCGCCAGCCAGTAGCGGTCGATCGGATTTCCCAGGGTTCATCCGTTTGCAGGTGTTTCAGTAGCAGTCGACCGCCAGAAGCCACAGGTCGACCGCCAGCCCCGATGCAGTTATGTTTGACTTCTAAATCCACCTCGTGGCCAGCCCCTTTCCATGGATTTCTTTAATCCAAAAGTCACCTAATCACCCACAAATTGTGGATATGGTCTGAAGGATGTCCAAGGACCATTCAAGGTCTATAAAACGAACACATGAGGGGTTGGAAACCCTAATGCTTCAAGGCTTCAAGAGAGATCAAGGGAGGCCATTCACGGGCACTGTAGCACCTCCGTGAACAGTGTTTTGGGCAGGAGTTCTTCATCCATTTCAAGACATTCAAGTCCAGATCTGAAGCCATCTCAACCTCCAAGGAAGAAGAAGCAATCAAGGCTCTCAAGGGTGATCTAAACTGCATCCTTCTTCCTCTTCATCAACTCAAACAGATTAAAGGAAGCACAACTCACAAGGAAGAAGAAGCCATTGCTGTTGAATCAAGAAGAGAGCTTTGTGAAGAAGATAGAAGCCTCTATTGGTGATCTACATCCATAGAAGAATCTGAATGAAGCTCCAGCAATCTCAGACAAGATTTTTCTTCTTGAGCTTATTTCATATCTTGTTTGAATAGCTTGATATTTGTTCTTTCTTCTTCATTTCATTCGAACAATCAAAACTGAAGATCGTCCCTACCGGTAGTTAGTAGGAAGGCAATCGGAAGTTGTCCGATCTACGGTGTTGACGTCCCTACCGGTTGTTAGTAGGAAGGGTGGTTAGTAGGAAGGCAATCGAAAGTTGTCCGATCTGCGGTGTTGACGTCCCTACCGGTGGTTAGTAGGAAGGCAGTCGGTGGTTCTCCGATTTACGGTTTCGTGTGCTGCACTAGTGAAGCCTCACCGGTTTTGGTGAGGGGTGGACGTAGGACTGGAGATTCAGTCCGAACCACCTTAAAATCTCGTGTGTTGTGATTTGCTTGTGCGATTATTTTTTGCTAGATGCATGCTTATGTTCAATATCTATATTGCGTAATCATCTTGCCAAGCAAATCATTTGTGTTCTTCATCAAGCTAGTTATATTCCGCTACTTATTTCATCATCTAACTTTAAAGAGGGTTGCATTGCGAAAAGAGGGGCAGATCTATTCACCCCTTCCCTCTAGATCCGATGTCCACTACACAACAAGTGGTATCAGAGCCTAATCTCTCATTATGGGGTCCAACGACCATGAGGGAATTGGTGGATCAGCGTCTAAGGGTTATTTACCTGAAGGACACTCTGTGAACAGACCTCCTTATTTCACTGGATCTAACTATCCTTATTGGAAACATCACATGCAGGTGTTCATTCGCGCTCAAGACTACGAACTTTGGCGAGTGATCTGCAAAGGTCCGTATGAGCTTACGGATAATGAGGACTTGTGGACTAAAGAACAAATAAGATAATCCACTGTCAACTGGAGTGCCAAACACATCATGCAATGCTCACTCCATCCAGTAGAGTTCTCAAGAGTGGCGACCTGCGCAACTGCAAAACAAATGTGGGACAAGTTAGAGGTAATCTACGAAGGAACCTCTCAAGTACGAGAAACAAAAGCTAATATCTTAGTTTTTGAATACAAAATGTTCTGCATGAAGCCTGATGAATCAATTCGAGATATGTATGCTTGATTAACTATGCTTACTAACAGTTTGACTGATTTGGGAAAGAAATATTCAGAATAGGAAATTGTAAAGAAAATTCTCAGATCGTTAACTCCAGCATGGCACACAAAGGCTACCGTGGTTGAAGAATCGAGAGATCTCACAACTACCAAGGTAGATGAACTCATTGGGTCATTGATGACCTATGAGATCAATCTCAAGAACAAAGAGGCTGAGACACCTAAGAAGAAGTCCCTAGCTCTTAAAGCAGGACCCAGCCGTCAAGGCTCTTCCGATGAAGGTGAGGATTCGGGAAGTGAGCGAGATGAGGATGACGTAGCCATGCTCACACGTAAGTTCAAAAAATTCCTAAGAAAGGAAGGTAAGAGCTTCATGAGAGGAAGGTCAAAGGTAAGAAATGGTTTCAAATCTAATTCTGAAAACTCTAAGAAATCTGACAAAATCATTTGTTATTCTTGCAACAAACTAGGGCATTTCAAGAATGATTGTCCCGACAGATTTAGAAAAACTGACAAATGGAAGGGTAAGAAGAAGAACAAGGTCATGGTGTCCACATGGAGCGATAAAGAGGAAAGTGATGACGGAACTAGCTCCTCGGACAAAGAAAAAGAAGATTTCTGCCTTATGGCCAAAGGTGATGAAGAAACTGAGGTAAATTCTCTATTTGAAGATTATATAATTGATGATTGGGAGGATGCATATATACAACTCATGGAAAAATATGAAATGTATAAAAAGGAGAATAAATTATTGAAAAAGAAAATTAACTCATTTGTGCATGATCATGATATGAATGATAAGATTGCTCTACTTGAGACTAAAATTGAAGATCTTAAGAAAATGATTGAGGATTTGGAGGAAGGAAGAAAAGAAATGGCTAACTTGGAAACTGAAAATGAGGATTTGAGAAATGAGATTGATAGCATGAAGCTCAAAATGCAAAGCTATGAAAAAGACAGTAAATTGAGCAATAAAAAGTATGAAGCTATCAAACAAGTCAACATTCAACTTCTTCAAAATATTGAAAACCTACAAAAAGAGTTGAAGGATAAACAACAATCTTTAGAAAAGTTTGTAGATGGAAGACAAAACCTAGATGCATTGCTAGGAACTAGAATGAACCACAACAAAGATGGGTTAGGTTTTGAACCTACAAACAAAAGGCCAATTGAGTTAAAAACTGTCACATTTGTTTCATCTTTCGAAGCTTCCACCTCAAACATAACTCCCACACAAAACTAGCAAAAAAAAGGAGAAAGGGAAAGAAAAGATTGAAGCGACAGTCACCAACATTCCCAAAAACCCTGTCCAAAAACTTAAGAAAGGTCGACCTTCCCCGCAGCATAGGTCAACACTTCCTTGGCCATTGCATGATCAACCTTCCAGATTTCACCACAATTGGATTGCACACTCATATAGGCCAGCATCACCATATCTTTGGGACAATTGTGATTTCTGTGTTCATCAATCCCATAGGTGGCAAAATAATTATTTTCAACCTAAGAACAACCAATGGCCACAATGGGTTAAGAAGCCAACTTCATCAAACTTTCACAAATTCCAACCAAGATCCTCCAAACAGAAAATGAATGTCAAGGTTGAAAAGAAAAACTAAATCCCTGCTCTAAGCAAACAAAACATGAATGCTAGGAAGGTTTGGATTCCAAAAGAAATGGTTTCATGTTTTAAAAATCTGAAGAGTTTGATGGGACCCAAATTTGGTTGGGTTCTAAACACAATTACTTAATTGCTTATGCAGGAGTGTCTTACAGCCATGCATAACATGTGGTACCTTGATAGCGGCTGTTCAAGACACATGACTGGAGACAAATCAAAATTTTGTCTCTTGAAGGAAAAGGAAGGAGGATACATTACGTTTGGAGGGAATAACAAAGGAAAACTCATTGGAACAGGTAATATAGGTAAGAACCTCTCCAACTCCATTGGAAATGTGTTGCTAGTTGAAGGTTTGAAATGTAACCTACTTAGCATAAGTCAATTATGTGATAAAGGTCATAAAGTGTTGTTTGACTCTCATGAATGTAAAATCTTTGAACCAAAATCTGACAAGGTAAAATTTTTTGGAAAGAGAGTCAACAATGTTTACATGATTGACTTAGATGATCCTGCTAATTTAAACCTTTGTCTTGCTACACCAAAATCTGAAATTACATGGTTATGGCATCGTAGACTAGGACATGCTAGCTACAATGTCTTACATAAATTGTTAAAGCATTCAATGGTGAAAGGGTTGCCTGAATTATCATTTAAACAAGAAAACAAGTTGTGTGATGCATGTGCCCTAGGTAAACAAACAAGAAAATCTTTTAAGGGAAGATCTGAAAATACATCATCCAAACCACTCGAGCTAATTCCTATAGACCTGTTTGGCCCAACCAAAACTGCTAGCTTGAGTGGTAGAAAATATGGATATGTCTTGGTGGATGACTTTTATAGGTTCACATGGGTTTTCTTTCTCACACATAAAAATGATGCTTTTGATGAGTTTCAGGCACTCTACATGAAGATAAAGCAGGACGGTGAGTTTAAAATTTCCAAGATCCAATCTGATCATGGTGGTGAATTTGAAAATGCTAACTTCTATAATCTTTGCAGAGCTGAAGGCATTTCACACCGATTTTCTTCACCAAGAACCCCAGAGCAAAACAATGTAGTTGAAAGGAGAAACCGAACACTTGTAGAGATGGCAAGAACCATGCTTGCTGAACGGTAACTTCCAAGGAGGTTTTGGGCTGAAGCGGTAAACTCAGCATGTTATATTATCAACCGCTCTATGGTAAGGCCACACACCAAAAAGACTCCTTATGAGTTGCTGAAAGGTAAAAAGCCCTCTCTCTCTCACATATGAAAGTGTTTGGATCTAAATGCTTCATCCACAATAATGACAAAAGAGATTTAGATAAATTCGAGCCCAAGAGTGATAAAGGTATATTCCTTGGATATTCTGATAGATCTAGGGCTTATAGAATTTACAATATTAAGAGTCAAACTATGGAAGAATCACCCCATATTTCCTTTGATAAATATCATGATTCTAACAATGATAACTCTTGCAGGAAAAATGATGAAGATGGGGAGTTCCTAAGCATAAAGGACAAGAGTGATCCTCCACAAGAAGAAATAAAAGAAGCTGGTGACCTAGCTGAATCAAGCAATGCAAGGGATCAAACTCCAGGAGAAGGTAACGATTCTACAAACATTAGAATTCTTAAGGATCATCCTTTAGAAAACGTCATTGGTAGCTTGAATGACCCACCTAGAACAAGGTCACATTTTAAAATTGTGGAAGAATTAGATCAACTTGCTCTTGTCTCGCAGCATGAACTCCAAAAATATTAATGAAGCATTATAAGATGAAAACTGGATAAATTCAATGCAAGACGAGTTAAACCAGTTTGAAAGGCATAAAGTTTGGCATCTTGTTCCTAGACCTTCATCACAATCTATCATAGGCACTAAATGGGTCTTTAGGAACAAACTAAGTGACGATGTCAAGATAATAAGAAACAAAGCTAGATTGGTGGCTCAAGGGTATAATCAAGAGTTTGGGGTAGACTTTGATGAATCTTATGCCCCAGTTGCTAGACTCGAAGCCATCAGAATTTTACGTGCCTTTGCATGATCCCTTAGAATAAAGCTATATCAAATGGATGTCAAAAGTACTTTCTTGAATGGCTTGATCAAAGAAGAAGTCTATGTTGAGCAGCCCCCTGGCTTTGAGAATTCTAACAATGCAGATTTTGTATAGAAGCTAGACAGGACGCTTTATGGACTTAAGCAAGCACCAAGAGCTTGGTATGAGAGACTAAGCTCGTTCCTCATTGAAAAAGGGTACACACAAGGTAAGGTAGATCAAACACTTTTCACCAAGAAGCAAGGTAAGAACATCTTGATTGTTCAAATTTATGTTGATGACATTATGTTTGGTTCTACAAAATCTGAAATGTGTGAGGAATTTGCTAACCTCATGAATAGCGAATTTGAGATGAGCCTAATGGGAGAACTTCAATTCTTTCTTGATTTGTAGGTCAATCAAGGAGAAGATGGGTGCTTCATAAATCAATCCAAATACATCAAGGAGCTGCTGAAAAGATTTGACATGGCAAACAGTAAAATCATTGCAACTCCTATGAGCACCACAACATCACTGGATTCGGATGAAAATGGTAAATTAGTGGATGTAAAGGTCTATAGAGGTATAATTGGTTCTTTGCTTTATTTGACTGCATCCCGACCAGATATCCAGTTTAGTGTATGCCTTTGTGCTAGATTTTAAGCTAGTCCTAGAGAATCTCATTTGACTGTCGTCAAACGTATGCTTCGATATCTTGCCGGCACTCAAGATTTGGGATTGTGGTATCTGTCATCATATGATTTATCTCTTATATCTTATTCTGATGCGGATTACGCTGGATGCAAGCTGGATCGTAAGAGTACTAGTGGCTATTGCCAATTTCTAGGCGGGTGTTTAGTTTCTTGGGCCTCCAAGAAACAACACTCGGTTGCCCTCTCAACCGCGGAGGTAGAATATGTTGCTGCGGGGAGCTGTGGCACCCAAGTGTTATGGATTAAACACCAACTCCAAGACTACTTGGTGGATCTTGGTTGTGTCCTAATTCTGTGTGATAACACTAGTGCTATCAACCTTGCAAAAAATCCAGTCCAGCACTCTAGGACTAAGCATATTGAGATTAGGCATCACTTCATTAGAGACGAGGTCAGTAAGAAAAATTTTGAACTACATTTTGTTGATACTCTAAATCAAATTACTGATATTTTTACCAAGCCCTTGTGTAATGACAGGTTTTCAACACTAAGAAGGGAGCTTGGTCTTTGCCGACCTCAGGCCACTAAAAATTAAAATGATGATCATGTTCAATTTAGTTGTGTCTTTTTACAGATTGGTGTGTTCATGTATTGTTTATATGTCAATGTGTCTTTTTGCATATGTGTCGTATTGCATGGTTTGTGTAGCATCATTCTTACATGGCCATGGTATATCAAATGTTGATGTATGGAAAGGCATGTTATGCTTCTCTAGACACACTCAATATGCGTGAGGTTTCACCTCTGCCAAGTACCATGAGTCATTGTCGCATATAGGCCATATAGTAAGGGGGAGTTGTTACTTTGCAGCATTCATGCATATGTTTCATTTTCATTCTGTTGCATTTAATAAATGTACAACCATGTGTTGGGTCATGCATCTCATGCCTGCCAAATTCATGTTTGATCAGGTCAACCCCTGCATGGTTCTACTCTCTCACTCCTTGACGTTTGTCCTTACATTTGCTTGCAAACATAACTCCTTGAGTGCATTCTCTGCATATCTTTAGGGGGAGTTTTGTTACTTTTCTTATCTCTTGCAATCTGAACTTCACTGGCTTCCAGTTTGACAATACCGTTCATGAGACAGACGGACATATGGAGTAAGAGCTTTCTATTATGTGCCCTGATGATTATCCATTCAATGACATCGGTTCAGATTTAATGATTTCCTTGAAGTTCTGAAATATTGGTTCTGAAATCATCTATGTTCTTGGTTTTAATAGACATTAACTAGAGACTGCATATTATGCTTTGAAAAAGACTGCATATTATACTTTGAATGACTATCCTGCTATCTGAAAATCTAAATTTCATGACAATCTTGGTGATATTCTAGAGCTTAGTATTGTTTCTAAACATCTTGATGAGCTGGAACTCTTGAAAATCAATTTGGCAGAGCACTGATATTGTTGCACGGAGAAATATGTCACGTCATAAAATCAAGTGACGAATGATATGTCATGATGTGCCTCTGTTATCTCTGTCTTAATTCATTTGGACTCCAGGCAGAGCAATGGCATAATTACTGAGAAACATATCTTCTCATCAAAGAAATGAGATCGGATATGTCATTACGTGACTTTGCTATCTCTGTTCATTCCGAAGCATAACCGTCAGTCTTGCCAAATACCTAGGAATACTGATGTCTAAACAACGTGTATTCTTACGGCTAGGAGACATGTACTAGACTTGATTGCTCGTAAAATATGAGTCATGTGCCTTCAAATACTAAAGATATTAAAAATCAAAATATGCTACAATCATACAATTCCATACTATAATCATGATTGTTTAGCCTCAATACTAGTTTTTGTGTTATTCCCTTTGTAGTTATTGAATATGGATATATAAGACAAGGGAAGGTTAAACACTGTCATGATATGTACCTTTGGTTCATTTCTATTAAATCTTGGATGTAGCTACTTTTCGAACTCTATGGATGATCTCGGATTTCATTAGTTTTGAACCATATATGTTGCTCACAGTCTGTTTCAGGTTTGCATATAATGGCTTGCTTTTCACTCGTTTCAGCTCTGATTTCCCAGACATTTTACCTTATCCCTCCTTTTTGCTGTTGGCAAAGGGGGAGAATTCTCTGTGTGAGTCGTTTGTAAGAGCTATGCCTTATCGCATTGTCAAAGGGGAGAGAGGGGGATGTGTGAATGGTGTACGGGGAGAGTCAAAGGGGGAGAATCCATTGCTCACTTTGCATCTCATATGTGTTTGTGATAGGGTTTGCATAATTGCATAGCATTCATATCTGCATTCATACTTGCATTCACATGCTCTTACTATCATGGATCTTGAGCTGCATATGTTACATATATTATACACTTTGCCATCTTGGCTATTTCTGCCATATAATGACTCACAATGTTGCCATCATCAAAAAGGGAGAGAATGTTGAACACATGTGCACCATGATTACTATTATGGTTTTGATGATAGCAACTAATATAAGTCACATTGTGTTTGCATATGATGTCATTGTGTATCTATTTAAGCAGTTTCTCATTTCATCGAACAGGTTACGGGCATGTGCATTGCATTCGAAGTCTATACGTTGGACAAAGTCTGTATGATGGACAAAGTCTATACGTTGGACAAAGTCTATACGATGGACAAAGTCTGTACATTGGACAAAGTCTATGCGTTGGACTAAATCTGTACGTTGGACAAAGTCTATGCGTTGGACAAAGTATGTACATTGGACGAAGTCTATACGTTGGACAAAGTCTGTACGTTGGCTGCCTAGCACAACTCGAAGTCTATACGTTGCGACAGATGAAGTCTGTACGTTGCTGCAGATGAAGTCTATACGTTGGCTGCTAGCAGAACTCCAAGTCTGTACGTTGGTTGATGGCTGCAACACAAGTCTATACATTGGCCGGCTACTTCACACGCAAAGTCTATACATTGCGTTCTGTTGTGTTCGTGCATCAAGTTACCAAGTCTGTACATTCATGAAGCAAGTCTGTACAGGCTCATGCATGCTCAAGGTGCAAAGTCTGTACATAGTTCATACATGCACACAAAGTCTACACGTCCAAGCCTTGATGCAAATTCTATACAACAACTACAAGCTTCATTAATAGCCAAGGCCACTGCACAAGATGAGAGTTAAAAGACAAAGATTCAGTTGGTACTTTCTAGACCAACAAGGATGAAGTTACAGACATGAACAGGCTGCCAATGGACACAAGCGACGAAGCTGAAGCGGCTAACGGACCGACCCGGGCTGGACCGGGGTCTGCCCAGCTGGCGGTCGACCACCAGCACAGGGGCGGTCGGCCGCCCCAGCCACGGACCCCCCGACTGCAGATCTGTCAGCTGCAGGTCGACCACCAGCCAGTAGCGGTCGACCGGATTTCCCAGGGTTCATCCGTTTGCTGGTGTTTCAGTAGCGGTCGACCGCCAGAAGCCACAGGTCGACCGCCAGCCCCGATGCAGGCATGTTTGACTTCGAAATCCACCTCGTGGCCAGCCCCTTTCCATGGATTTCTTTAATCCAAAAGTCACCTAATCACCCATAAATTGTGGATCTGGTCTGAAGGATGTCCAAGGACCATTCAAGGTCTATAAAACGAACACATGAGGGGTTAGAAACCCTAATGCTTCAAGGCTTCAAGAGAGATCAAGGGAGGCCATTCGCGGGCACTGTAGCACCTCCGTGAACAGTGTTTCAGGCAGGAGTTCTTCATCCATTCCAAGACATTCAAGTCCAGATCTGAAGCCATCTCAACCTCCAAGGAAGAAAAAGTAATCAAGGCTCTCAAGGGTGATCTAAACTACATCCTTCTTCCTCTTCATTAACTCAAGCAGATTCAAGGAAGCACAACTCACAAGGAAGAAGAAGCCATTGCTGTTGAATCAAGAAGAGAGCTTTGTGAAGAAGATAGAAGCCTCTATTGGTGATCTACATCCATAGAAGAATCCGAATCAAGCTCCAGCAATCTCAGACAAGATTTTTCTTCTTGAGCTTATTTCATATCTTGTTTGAATAGCTTGATATTTGTTCTTTCTTCTTCATTTCATTCGAACAATCAAAACTGAAGATCGTCCCTACCGGTGGTTAGTAGGAAGGCAATCAAAAGTTATCCGATCTGCGGTGTTGATGTCCCTACCGGTGGTTAGTAGGAAGGCAATCGGAAGTTGTCCGATCTGCGGTGTTGACGTCCCTACTGGTGGTTAGTAGGAAGGCAGTCGGTGGTTCTCCGATTTGCGGTTTCGTGTGCTGCACTAGTGAAGCCTCACCGATTTTGGTGAGGGGTGGACGTAGGACTGGAGATTCAGTCCGAACCACCTTAAAATCATGTGTGTTGTGGTTTGCTTGTGCGATTGCTTTTTGTTAGATGCATGCTTAGGTTCAATATCTATATTGCGTAATCATCTTGCCAAGCAAATCATTTGTGTTCTTCGTCAAGCTAGTTATATTCCGCTGCTTATTTCATCATCTAGCTTTAAAGAGTGTTGCATTACGAAAAGAGGGGCAGATCTATTCACCCCTCCCCTCTAGATCCGCTGTCCACTACACAACATCGACCCCTTCTAGATTGGGCCTGAAAAATAACTAAAACCACCATCAAATCAATGGAAAACAATTGATTAAATATTACCATAATCCCATGAAGATCAACCATGATTTTTCATCCTGAAAAATATGATAAAGCTAGATGTTAGTTGTCAATCAGGATCTTTACATCAAGCATTAACACTATGACCATGTTCACAATAAATTACATCATTGAACCTATTCCAAGAGTGAAGAAGCCATATAGCAACACTTACCTCATTGTTTTACCTGAATTCACATTGTCCTTAAATGCTTGTTCTTTTGTTGACTCGTTCATGTAAGAATCATGGAGTTTCAATATTTAATTACCATTGCATGATAAACAAATTTAGAATCAAGGCACGTAAAATAATATTGAGTCACATTCCATTTGATCAATCTCCAAGCTAATCAAACCACACATCATTCCCTTGGGGGCAAGCAATGATATTTGCATCTCAATCATTACCAAAGTACATATGCATGACATGAGGCTCAATATGACATTTATCCAAGCAAGTTTTTCACAATGCAATGTGCTAGCATCAAAGCACATATGAGCCTTATAGAGTCACAAATGCATCGACATGATATCCCAATAAAAATAGTTTGTGAGCATTTCCACAATCATTTAGTTTGTGATCATTTCCACAGCCATTTCCACAACCATTTCAAACCTCATACACAGGAAGACATGAATAACCATTCACGCACAAGGCCAGGCATTCACTCATTTTGTAATCATCAAAATCACATACACAACATCCACTTCACAAGCTCCCCGACCCCCCTTTCAAGATCCTCAGCTGCCATAACAACCGCCACCACCACCTCAACAGCCTCAACAGCCACCCCAGTACCATAATGTTCCCCCTCCTGCTGGTTATGGGCCTGCTCGACTGGGACCAAAGAGAGTCAATTATCCACCACTTCCAGAAACACTCCTTGACATCTTTTTGGTCCTAATGTACACTGGTGACATTCAGTTGCCTCCGGAACGTCAGAACTGGAATCCGACAGCCGACCAGTCAAGGTATTGTATATACCATCGGCAACCCAGGCACACGATAGAGAGGTGTTATCAGTTCAGGGATCTAGTTTATGATTTGCATGAGGGCCAGGGGATTGATTGGGCCCAAATGCACAAGTTGATTGAAGATATAAAAGAAAGGAGAAGACAAGCAAGCCCGCAGCAGGCGGCCCCTTGGCAACAGCAGTTCCAGCAACCTCCCCAACAACAACCTCCACAGCAGTAGTAGCAACAGCAAGACCTTGGGATTCATCAGAATCTCATGCCAGAACATCTGCCCACTCCTCAGTGGCAACAGCAGCCGCCGGCACCGGCACAGGTTAATGCAGTTCACCACCCAGCCCCTAATGCTGGGTGTTCTTTTGACGATGAGACTCTCGCTCATCTCTTGGCCTTCCACCACACCAACTCCCCCTCGCCTTCTGTTCCTTCCATTCTCCGGCCCACCACCATGGCCACCGCTCCACCCACTGTCCTCTTTCGATCACATATTGCACCCGCCACATTCCCCAACATTCCGCCAATCCTTCCACCATCACCCGCCATACCCTCCATCATCACCCCTCCACTTAACCCTTCACCAATCACCACTCTGCCAGGGCCAATTACGCCAACCTCCGCCATCCTCACCCCTAGTTCTATCCCTTCAACTTACCCCACCGGGCCAATTGGGGGTCGATCTGAGGCCGTGCCGACACGACACTGCGCCCTCTGGAGCGGGCGTCCATTCCACAGAAGTTACCCTTTCCCCGGTGCATCTGCACCCAACCCTCAAGTTCCTTCCTCAGCAGTTGAAGCAGAAGAAGCAGACCCCGTGCCTGACATGAAATATGACTTGCTACAGCATTTGAACCGGATGCTGGCCAAAATATTAGTTCTGGAGTTAATTAAAAGGTCCACGCTACACCAGGACGCCCTAAGGGCCTTTCCGTAGAAAGTGATGCTTAACGAAGACATGGCGGTAGATAGTTTGCCGTCAGTATTGGCCACTATCACGAGGGGCCCTCCATTTCATTTTCTGAATAAGAGTTGGCACCCCCAGAGGCATGACAGATGCCACTCTGCATCACTATTTCCTTAAACAAAGTGGCAGTTGAGTCAGCCCTTGTGGACACGGGAGCATCGATAAATGTGTGTCCACTAAGTACACTGCGTGCCTGTAACATTTTAGAAGACATGCTTAGGCCAACGCCAACGCCAACCACAATTGCAGCATATGATAACTCCAGACGAGCTTGCCATGGGGTTGTGATAGTTCAGGCCGAGCTAGGGCCTTTGGTAATGGATGTGGAGTTTTACGTACTGGACATAGACCCAATGTTCAAGGCAATTCTGGGTCGTCCATGGATAGATAGTCTGAATGCTATGCCTTAGACTGCCAACCAATGCCTTAAGTTCCCATTTCAAGGCCGGGTAGTTAAGGTGAAGAGTATCTCCACAGTCCAATCTGTCGATGCAATTGTAGACAAGATTCTTCCTACTTTGTGGCCAAGCAACATGCCAGTTCTTTCTATTATGGACTTGAACTATTCATGGGCATATGCATCACGCAAGCCCGCCACTGCACCAGTGAATGTCAAAATTAAGTCCAAGATTAGATATTCAAAAGGGTGGCATATGATTTTGAAACTAGGCTATCAGCCGGGCTTGGGCCTCGGCGCGCAATTGCAAGGGTGA
Organism: Amorphophallus konjac; assembly: GCA_022559845.1. NCBI lineage: Eukaryota > Viridiplantae > Streptophyta > Magnoliopsida > Alismatales > Araceae > Amorphophallus > Amorphophallus konjac. Next base: position 162,364,177 of record CM040121.1, read on the forward strand.
ACTAAGCCCATCCCCAAAGGCAAAAAGATGAGCCGAAGGGGCCTTGGGTACCTGCAGTCGGCACTGTCTATACTGGGAGATTCTGGGCCACTGACATGGGATTATCGTCAACACTTCGTGAAGGGCCCATTATAGCCATGTACTCTGAAGAAGCCGCCGCCCTATTTTGATAGAAAGACCGATGCCGCTTATGTTGCTGCTGACCCGCCGCCGCCGCAGAAGGGGATGGTGGGTGACATGGATGAGTTTTGCAGTTGTTTTGAAAAGATGTTCTGTAAAGAGGAGGCTTGCCTGAAAAAGATGGAGATGTAGTTGGTGAAGCATTCTCTGATTGAGCTAGTTCACCGGAGGCCGCGAGAAGTGGGGAGCTCCATCACTATCTTTTCTTTGCCCCCATCCCATCTTGCCACCTTGTTTCAGCAATTGGGGTTTATTCCCCGTTCCCCTCCGATTGTGGTCGACCCCTACTTTACAGAAAGACCACCTGAAATTCTGGTTGTCCCTTGTGCATGTGGGCGCTGCCCACCCATTGATTTGTCAACTCTGTTTACTCCTCCCTCCCCCACTGCCGAACTCCACGAGATGTGGTTTTCATCTTCCGACCCCTTCTTCGATTGCATCTTCCCCTCTCTGTTTCCCATGCAACTTCCTCCTCCCCCGTCCTCCTCTTCCTGTTGTGTGATCTCCTCCGACTTCCAAAAAAAATGCCAATTTTAAAACGAGGTTTCAATAGAGGATTACACGTTGTTCTGCCCATCTTCCCAGGGGCATGAGACCCCTGCTCCATTCCCAATAGATTTCTTGTCTCCTAGGTTAGATGTACATTCTGCAGAATCTCCTAGGTTAGTTGAGTCAGTTGGGGTAGAGTCTAGCTCTAGTGTTGTCAGCTCGTCCACGTCTGTGGTGCACCCCGTGATGCGTCATTTTAAATCCGTTCCAGATAGGTTTCTGCAAGATTTAGCCCAGAGATGTCATGCCCTTCTCAAATGTCCTGAGTTTGTAGAGACCGCAATAGTCTTAGAAGATGAGGAGGAAGTAGAAGGGGTATGGAGCAATGACGGATTAGGTGTGTATGAAGTCATAGATGAGAAGGACCCAGCCGATGATGAGGAAAGCGATGTGGATGACACTGTCGATCTATACGCACAAGGCTTGAAGAGATTCGATGAACCAACGATGGCAGTGGATGAACCCACTAAAGAGATCAACCTTGGAATAGAAGAGGACCCCAGGCCTATAATTATCTCCGCTAATCTCCCTCTTCCGATTGAAGAGGAGCTGATTATGGTTTTGAGGCAGTATAGCAATTCCTTTGCCTGGTCCTATGAGGACATGCCAGGTCTTGACCCTGCTTTGGTTGAACATCGACTTATTCTTAAACCAGGGGCAACACCCGTTAAGCAAAAAGCGAGAAGGTTCCACCCCCAAATGGACTTGAGGATAAAAGAGGAAGTCGATAAATTTCATAAGGCTAGGTTTATTAGAGTTGTATTATATCCGCAATGGGTGACAAACATAGTCTCAGTAATGAAAAAGGATAGAAAAATCTGGATCTGTATTGCCGAAGGATGATTTCCCGCTTCCTCACATTGATGTGTTGGTGGATAACACGGCTGGGTATGAGGCACTCTCATTTATGGATGGGTATTCTGATTATAATCAAATCCATCTTGCTCCCGAGGACCAAGAGAAGACCTCTTTCACCACGCCCTGTGGCACATACTACTATGTCGTTATGCCATTTGGATTAAAGAATCTAGGTGCCATGTACCAACGGGCAATGATGGCCATCTTCCATGATATGATGCATGTGTACTTGGAAGCCTACGTGGATGATATCCTGGTGAAGTCGAGGTCCAAAGAAGAACACCCTGCCATTTTAGCCAAGGTTTTGCAAAGGGCTAGGGAATACAAATTGAAAATGAATCCAAAGACGTGTATTTGGAGTTGTATCAGGAAAATTTCCTGAGTTTATAGTTAGTAAACGGGGGATCAGATTGATCCAAATAAAGCAAAGGCCGTTATGGAGATGCAGCCGCCTAAGAACATCACTGAGGTTAGAGGATTGATTGGGCGTTTGTAATTCATTCGGAGATTTATATCTCAACATTCGCAAAGATGCCGCCCATTCTATGAATTGTTGAAGGCGGGAGCTAAATTTGAATGGAATGAACAATGTCAGAAGGCCTATGAGGATCTTAAGGTTTATCTATCTAATCCCTCGGTTCTTCAACCACCCGTCCCTGGGAAACCCCTGATACTATACATTTCTGTTATTGAGGACTCCCTAGGAGCTGTCCTGGCTCAAGTGGATGACGAAGGAAGGGAAAGGGCAGCATACTACCTTTCAAGGTTGTTTAATCCTGCTGAATCTAAGTATACTGCCATGGAGAAGACCTGCGCAGCCTTAGTATGGGTAGCTCAGAAACTCAAACACTATTTCCTTGCCCATGAGGTTGAATTGATCTCTAGAATGGACCCAATTCGTTATCTCTTAGAAAAGCTAATCCTTTCTAGCAGATTAGCTCGCTGGTAGAGCTTTCTTTCTCAGTTTGATATCACCTTCATTGTTCAGAAAGCGATCAAGCGATACGCGATTATTGAACATCTTGCTCATTCCCCTATCCCTCACACTGATTCAATCCAGGATGAGTTCCCTGATGAACACATTACCGTAATCACTCATCTTCCCTTTTGGTCTCTTCATTTTGACGATGCTCTCAATTCCCAGGGCCGTGGAATCGACGCCGTTCTCCTCACTCCCGAAGGAGTAACCATCCCCATCGCTTACCAGCTCTCTTTTCCTATCACTAACAACATAGCCGAGTATGAGGCTCTCCTTGCTGGACTGAAGCACGCCTACCTCATGGGCGCGCAATACCTAAACATCATAGGAGATTCTCAATTGGTGCTACATCATGTTATGTCAACTTACCGCACCCGTGACCCCAAACTCAAGCCTTATCAAGATTTGGTCACGCTCTTGGCTAGGTAATTTCGCAAGCTCATCTACATTCACACTCCTCATTCTCAGAATATCCTTGCTGATGCATTAGCATCACTTGCTTCTTCCCTTTCCTTCTCGCTTAGTCGTTCCATTGAGACCATTGTGGTCCAGCGGATGGATGCTCCCTCTCTTCAGGATCCTTGGTTTGATAACCTTAGGAAGGCTGTAGAGAAGAAGGCAGAGAAGAAGGAATTGAAAGAAGTTTCACTGACTGAGCTTGAGGAGATTATAGAAGAAGAGGAATTGCCATGGTACCACAAGATAGAACAGTATTGTAGGGATGGATCCTTTCCGGAGACGGCGAATGCTGAGCAGCGCAAGGCCATTAGAAGAGTCACCTCCAGATACACCATTATTACTGGAGAATTATATAGGCGGGCTCTCAATGGAGTTCTAATGAGGTGTTTGGATGACGATGAGGCTTGGAAGGTAGTGGAAGCCGCTCACTCCAATGAGTGTGGAGGGCACGTAAATGGGCAAGATTTGGCGAAGAAGATTCTTAGGCAGGGCTATTACTGGCGAACCCTAGAAGAAGACTGTTCCACCTATGTCTGTAGGTGTCTTCAGTGCCAACTTCATGCCGACAAAATCCATGCTTCGGCTTCTTCTCTCCATCCTCTTTCTGCTTCTTGGCCATTCTCCATGTGGGACTTTGACATTGTTGGACCGCTCGGTGACCCTAATGCTCAGGTTAAACAAAAATCCTTTATTCTGACTGCTACGGAGTACTTCACCAAGTGTGCGGAAGCTGAAGCTTATGCGGAAATTAAAGCCACCATAGTATGCCGCTTCATCCTCAAGAATATCATCTCGCGGTTTGGGGTGCCAAGTGATATTGTCACCGACAACGGGCCTCAATTTGTTTCTCAAGAGCTTCAGGACCTCTATAAGAAATTCAATATTTCATTGCATCATTCATCACCATACTACCCTCAAGGCAATGGCCAAGCCGAGGCCACGAACAAAACCCTTCTTAAAATCATTAAGAAAACATGCGAGTCACATAAATTTGCTGATTGGGTCAATAAATTGATATAAGCTCTATGGGCTTATCGCACCTCCGTCCGAACTCCCACGGAGCAGACTCTTTTTGCTCTCACCTATGGGATGGAGGCGGTACTCCCGTACGAGATCTTGATCCCTTCTCTAAGAGTATAGCTAGACAAAGAACTTAATCTCGATGAGTGTCGAGAGGCGTTGCTAGTCAAACTAGAACTCTTAGATGAGAAGAGGCTTAATGCGGCCTATCACGTCTCTGTTTATGAAAAACGTGTCTCGCGGTATTTTTAAAAGAAGGTTATCGAAAGAAAATTTCAAGTGGGTAACATGGTTTTGAAATGTAAATTTATCAGATCAGCAGGTCCTAGGTCGAAGTTGCAACCTAATTGGGAAGGGCCGTTTTTAATTAAAGAGGTCTATCCTGGTAACGGGTACCGTCTAGTTAATGTGGTGGGTGAAGAATTGCCGAATCCGTGGAATGGGTTGTATTTAAAATATTTTTATCCATAAAGTCAAGCCAACAACGGCCCGGCAGCGGGGAGTTTTCTCTACGTAATCATGAAGGGAGGTCCCCGGTTCAACATTCACACACTACACGACCCCCTGTGGTTCGGTTTTCCCTTTTTTTTGTGCAAGAATGTTTCTCCCTGGGCCATGCTCAGGGGAAGGTGAAAATCCTTGTTTTCTCTCTCTTTTGATCGGAAATAGGAGCAAGTGGTGAACAAGGGGGCGTGAACAGATCTAGACCTCCCGATAAAAGTGGTCTTAAATAGAGGCGGTCCGTTATGACCTTATTCCGCAGTTATAAAAGCAAAAAGAAAGAAAAGAAATAGAGAAAAGGGGCAAAATCAAAGACAACGCTAAAAGCTCAAGCTCGAAGCTCAGAAGTCTAACTGCCCCAAAATGATGAAACTAGGCATGGCAAGAGTGGCAGTACAGTTTCCCCGTGGGACGTTATGAGCCCGGTCGTATGGGTGCCTAGAACGGATGTAGGTTCGATGATGGACACAAAGCCCCGGCGCAACAGACCAAATTCTTTGAAAAGGGGTTGTCATGAAAAGAACTTAAGCCCTAAAAACCTCTATACCTATTGCCAGCTTTTCTATCAAATTCTCTTTTATTTTCCAAGGAATGGATCGCACCCCGGGTATGGCCTCGGTACAGGCACCGTTAAGCAGAATCGGACCTTGGCCATGGGCGTTCACCATCAATGCACGTTGAACTTGGGAGACCCCTAATGAGATATGAAGTTCCCCGTCGTCGGGTTTAAGCTGGTTTCAAAATCCAAAAAAATTAAATATTTCAAAACCCAAAAAAATCAAATATTTCAAAATCCAATACAAAATTAATCAAATATTTCAAAATCCAAAAAAATCAAATATTTTCAAAATCACAAAAAAGATTTTTTTCATCATTTGCATTTCATGGCATCCATTGCATTCATTTTCATTTGTTATTTGCCTATTTGATAAGGCTTACCACCTTGACCAAAAATCAAGAATGGGTCGTTTCCTAACTTGCTACAGGCAAGGGGTTAAGCCTAAAATAGATTTAATCTATTTTTTTGTTTGTGTGTGTGCAGGGGTAGGTTGGGGTTAAAGGTTCAGTCAGTGAACGGTCCTCTGGCGACCATCCTATTCCCTTCAACGGCCATGGTTAGACCGTCCGATAATTCACCAAGATTCATTCAGACCGTTCCAATCTCAAGCTCCTTCAAAGATCTACGGTCCTCACTAGACCGTTCAAGGACCTGAACGGTAGGCTCCTGACCGTTTAACCAGGCTCACGGCCTACAGATAAGCCGTTCAATTTCCTATTCTCAACTCTGCCGTTGATCTAAAGCACGGCCTTAATAGAGCCATTCTATTCTATGAGCGGTCAGTTTATAACCGTTTATTCAATCGAGCGGTCTATGTGTGACCGTGTGAATCCTGAGGTCATATCCCAAACTCACTCAATCACATAAGAAAGCCAAACTCAGGTCAATCAAGTCATCAATTTTATTCATTTATATCCCAAACCTTTCTAAGCATAGGTCTCTATATCAAGCATCATCAAGAAAAGAAAAATCACTCGATCCTCCGCTGGGCATCCCCGCGGGGACGTATCTCTCTCAGCTCCCTAACATAAGTCTGGCGTGTCACTAAAATCTCTGCAACCTCCGCTGGAAGGGTAAGCACCCTGCTAACCTCCCACATGATCAGGGCACTTCTGACTGCCTGCTCATCCTCCTCCGTCCCGATCGTCCTCGCCTACAGTACGGGAAGGTGGGGTAGTGCTGGAAGAACGGTCCTAGGTAGTCCAACCTGTAGGTAGCACCGGTGCGGACTGTACATCGCCAGTACAGTGTCGCTCACGAGCCTCAAATCCAAGTCTGCTTCCTAGGTTCCCTAACAATAGTGTCGTAGAGGAAGTCAGGGAGCATCACGAACCAATCCAGGGGCAGCCTGTTGATGTGCAGTCGCCACTCGTCCCTGGTCTTATTTTCTGCTATCCTACACTCTACCTGTGAAGAGAACCCGAAGGCGCCACCTATGAATAAGAGGGGGTGGCTCCCGATGATCTGGCTAGCTGAAGTGACATCCACCTTATGGATGAATTTCATCCTAACACCCATCCAGCACTCTAAAAGTATCATGGAGCCAAAGAGAGGACCTCCTAGAGCTGCTGAGGTAAGGCCCTCATACAAATAGGCAAGGACCGCCTGGGAGATAGAAAGACCCTGCCACATGCCGCTGATGGTACTAAGGATAGGGGTATCTAACACATGGTCGGCGGAAGGGAACATGATAGCTCCAAACAGGCAAATAGACACGGCCTTAGCTATGGCCTCGTACCACCCACACTTATTCTTGCAATGAGCAAGTACCCACTGGCTGAGGGGAAGAAGATGGATTCGGTGAGGGCCTATGAAGGTGCGGATGTCCCTGCTATCTGGTGTAAACTCTCCCAAGATAAGGCCAGGGTCTATAGGGGCAACAATGTGACACACTAAGTCCTCCTCACCTGTCTCAGACCTAGGAAAAGAGAAGTAGGTCTCTACCTCCTCTAGTAGGATAGTGGCCTCAAAAGATGAAAATATGAACGTATGGGTCTGAGGATGCCAGATTTCTACCCGGGCTGAGATGCTATGCCAGTCTAAGGACAACTTCGGGTAATTTTGGCCTATCACCAAGAGTGGGTGTAGGTGCCAAGAGTTCAGGATGGATATCACTCCTAGGGACAATGCACGGACCATGGGAGCCATCCACTTCAAAGTGGAATAGCGCCTAGAGCCAGGGAGAAGCTGAGATGGAGGGAAAAAAAAGGAAAAGGAGAAAGAGAGGACGAAGGTATAAGTGAATGAATAAATTGACTTGAATAAAATCATGCTAACATACCTCTCTCAAAGGGCTCGAGCTGAGATGACGAGGGATCGTAGTCAGCCGTTGGAGCACTTCACACTCCTTCCTAGCCGACTTTGGCCCTTTATAAGTTTCCCCCTCCATGGAACTCCCCTCAAAGGATCTTTTCATGATGGTTTAATGAAGAATAGCAAATGTTTGAGGCCTAGAAAGAGGGGTGTGGTGTGAGTTGCGAATTTAGGATCCCCCCTCTTCTTATAGAGCTTGCATAGAAGCCTAAACCCATTAGGACTAAGCTCGGATACATCTAGATAGGGATAGGCTAGTGTTTGGGTTGAATTAGAACAACGTACCTTAGCTTGGGACTCTCCAAGAGAGTCCCGATCGGACTCCCAGTGCATGGGATTGAACGGTCTCTCGATAGACCTCCCTTCCATCAAGAAGTCGACAGAGGACCGTTCATCTGCTTCTAGACAGTTCGAATCTGAGGCTTCGCACGGTCGAAACTCCACCATTCTTCTACTAACACGGACAGTCTAGGACCATTTATCTATCTATGCTGGTCGAAGTTAAACAGTCTTCACGCGGTCCCACGCGAGCCGTGTATCCCCTAGGCGGCCACTTTGTGACCGCTCATCCCCTACCACACTACCTTATACTCTCCCATCTCTCTCTCACTCTAAGTCGGCGTCTCTCTCTCACTCTGAGTCGGCGTCTCTCTCTCACTCTGAGTCCGTGTACCTCTTCCTCACTCATTGTTTGGCGTCTCTCTTTCTTGCTCATTGTTTGGCGTCTACTCTCCCACTTAAAGTCGTCTCTCCCGCTCACTCTGTCATGTCTCTCACCTGCTCACTCGCTCACTTGTGCCATCTCTCTCTCGCATGTGTCCGCCTCACTCGTGTCGAGTTAGTAGTCATAGTTAGTAAGTCAGTGTCAAACATTTGCATTGATTCATACACTCATACATTTATCCACAAAATCAAAAAAGAAAAGCATATCATATCACTATCATGACCATATGTACAAAAGTCAAGTCCCAAGTACAAAGTAAGGTCTGTCCCTCTCCCGAACCCCCGTCACTTTCACCAGCACCCTCATGCCTCTTTGAGGGAGGCATCGCTGAGGTCGCCTCGTCGCGACGTCGTCGGCGCCGCTCGACCTCCTCATTCCTCCGGTGGCTGGAGGAACTCATGAAATAGCTCCTCACAGAGCCGTGAGTGCCATGGCTGCCACTCGAGGCTGCTCTACTGCGCTCCCGACTCACCTCCCTCAGGCCCTCCACCATGCCCTCTAGCCTAGAGACCTGGAGCTGAGCCTGCTCTGCCTCAGCCCGGTAATGCTCTGCCTCAGTAGTACTAGCCCGAAGCCGCTCCAGCTCTGCACGGAGAAGTGCTGTATCAAGTGCGTCCGCCGGTCGGCTCTGCCCCGCCTCCTCTCGTAAGCGGGCAGCCTCCTCTTGAGCCGCTGCCCGGCTCTGCTCCAACTCAGCCCTCAGTCGGGTCAGCTCGGTCATCTGCATACACATTTTCATGGTTAGTCAATAGCATTTCATACATTTCATAAGCATAAGCATCAAAGGGAAGTGTAGTGGTTGCGTACCCTCTCAGTAAGTGCCACCTCGGTCGCCATCGCCCGTGCTACCATCCGGGCGAAATCAACATCTCGCTCCGCTCGATCGGCTGGAGTCTGGGAAGAAGAGGAAGGTGCGTCGACCCCCTGCTACTGGACTCCCTCGGCACGCTGCGTTTAAAACTCTAGGTCAGTCACATGCATAATCATAATTAAGTGCCTAATTTTAGAGTTTAAGGGTTAGAAAACTCACCAGCAGGGCCAGGGCCTGTCGAGCCTCGTCTCACTCCCTGATCGTAGAGTGTAGGAGCCCCTGCAGCTCCGCAAGCCGTCCCTCAAGGTCGATCTACATTTAGAAGTCCACATGTTAGTGCGTCATCATATAGAAATTATAAGCATAATAGACAAAGTTTAAGTTTAGAGGTCGTACCGGTTGGTGAGCACCCCGGAGCACCTGGTCCCGGTAGTGTCTGGCGTACGTCGTGTAGTACGCCGAGTCGCTCTCTGCTCGAGCGGTCACCACCCGCCCAAGTGCTGTCCAGTCAGCAATCTGTGCGGCATTTCGTGCCATCCAGTTGAAGGCCGCCGCTAGGCCCCGTGTGGTCCATGTGACACGCTCCCCCGACTTCTCCGGCACCGGGAAATCTACTACTGCCTGATGGACCCCAATGGTCCTCATCACCAGTCGAAGGTAGAGTGGCTCCACCACATTCATGCAGTGAAGCCACACGTCCCGCCCAGAGAAGGCGAGGGCCCCTACCACCCAAGGCTGGCCCTCCTGTCCCTCCTCTGCATAGGGTGTCCACCGTACTGGTCAAAATAGAAAGTTGCATCAGCATCACTGACATATAGAACTACGTTTAATTAAAGAGTCTAAGTTTAGAATCATATCGAGGTGTACGGCAGGGCTTCCAGGTCATCCTGTAGCTCCCAGACTTGTCTCCTGAGTGCCCCGGTCTCTCGAGGTGCGGTCCACCTTCGGGCGATGGGCAGTAGGTCCAGGTAGGTCCCGTCGCCTCTCCCCAATCTGCGAAGTCTCACATAGGCCCAAACCTGCATCACATCACACCGCGTCAGCATATAAGAAGCATGTAGGAATTGCATAATCGAGTCTAAGGTAGACGTAGTACCTGGAGAAGAGGGGAGAAGCCCCCGAGCATGGTCCGCCTACTGGTCGAACTCAGGGTCTTGAAGAGGAAAGCCAGGACCGCTGCTCCCCACGCGTAGTCGCCGACGTGGTCGAGGTCCTGGAGTAGTGGAAGGAACTGACAGTGGATCACGTCTGCCCTCATCGAGAAGAGGAGTCGTCCGAACAACATCAGGAATCTCCTCAGCACTCTGTCCGCCTCAGCTTTCAGCTCTGCCGCAACTCTCGGTCTGGCCAGGTCCACCAACCTCTGGAGGTGCTACTCCGGTTGCTCCCCCGTCGCTATCTCGGTACGTCGTACCCCAAGGCTATCCTGCAGTCTCGCCTAGGGAAGGAGAGTGGACTGCCGCTCAGAACGCCACAGCTCCAAACCCAGCAACTCCTGGGCCATCTCGCGGTAGTCGGGATAAGTGCTCCCGCTGACCAGCATCTCGTGCACCCGTAGGCCCGTAAGTCGAGCCACGTCCTCCAACGTGGGGACCATATGCCCCCATGGAAAAAGGAAGGCATGACTCACTGGGTCCCAGCGGTCGTGTAGAGTGTAAAGGAGAGCGATGTCGAACCGGCTCATCTCAATGCTCAGGAATGGGGAGAATCCCATGGCCATCAACCGCTCTCGTTGAAAGTCGGGCAGTGCTGAGTACACCGCCCGGACCTGCAGCCATGAGATGTGGGTCCTACGCTTTCCCTGCATTTATTTTTATAATTGCACACATTTAATGATAGTTTCATGCATTGTGATCAACAAATAAATGAAAAATAATAAAAATTACATTTTACCAGTGGAGCGGTTCACCCTGGACCACTCTACCTCATAAACGGTTCTATTTCGACCACTCTACTTTGTCAGAAGGGCGGTTCCCCATGGACCACTCTTCCTATTGCACGGACCGGTATGGGCCGTTTAGTTCTCTACCCTTTCGTATTCGAACGGACCACTATGGCCCGTCCATCTTTCCCACGGTAGCTCCCTCACCGTTCTTATTTTTCTTAGCCCTATCATTTTTTGAATTAAGGCGGCCGCCCCTGGGCCGCATGTGTCTTGGGCAGCTCTATGTGAGCCGCATGTCTCCTTTTGAGCGGTTCGTGTTGAACCGTTCGTCCATCATCTTCCCCGACGACGGCGAACCTTCCCACCGGTGGTGAGACTACCGTAGCCCCCCAAACCGGTCCCAAAGTGGCCGTTTGCCTCTGCCATCACCCTAGGACTAGCATGCATTGATTAAAAATTGGAAATGGCCTAGGTTTTGGGGCTTACCTCATCGGACTTCGCCGGCTTGGCCGCCGCCGCAGTGGTCGCCTCCGGCGCGTCTCCGGCGTCCACAGGCGCTACCGTATCTCCTCCGGCCACCGCAGCCTCCGCCTCGGCGCCTCCTTCCACCGCCCGTGGCACCTCCTCCTCCGGGACGGATGGGAGCTCGCCCGTGGTCGTCGTCGGTGGTGGCAGTGCTCCCTCTTCGCCGGCCATTCGTGGGCATTTGGCTTGGTGTTTGGAACGCATAAACGAGAGATCGAGGGTGAGGGGAAGGGAGTATGAGAGAGTGGGAGAGATTGAGAATGAGAGGGATAGAGAGAAAGTGGAAATTGGGGTTGTTGCGGTTGGCTCTCCCTCTTCCACCGTGGGTTACGGTGGAGGGAGGGAGACGAAGGGTTCTAAGCTTTCGAAACCCCACTTGTTGAACGGTCTATCGCAAGGCTGTGCATCCTAACAAACGGTTCCTTCCTGGCCATGTGAACCTCAACGGTATTTCATCATGAGCGGTAGCATCCTGGCCGTCCGTCTTATCGGCGGTTTAAGATGAGCCGTTTATCTTCCTATTCCACTTTCAAATTTTCTACTTTTGAGTGGCTAGTCCTTAGCCGTTCCTTAACATAAGCGGCCCCTCATTGGCCGTTCATATAATGAAATAATGGTTGCTGCATTATATGGTGAATTTTTTAAAACTGATTGCTTTATATTGCAAATCTTGTCAATGACCTTATTTGCAGCGTCACCTTCACTTATCGTTTCGCCTGCACATGTAAGTTAGGTATGGCCTTCTATCCCTGTATCCCATATTGCATTATTATATGATACTATGCTATATTATCTCGAGAACCAGTTGGTTATCTACGTGTTCCAGGATCTGATGTTCCCCTTTAACAAACATAATGATGATCCAGGTTCTCGTGTTTAATCAGCGGATAGGCCGTTAGGTTGGGAAAATTTGAGGAGTATGGTTCTATCTCGCACGCCGTGGTTGCGGATAGTGTCTTGACTCTGATTTGCCCTAGCCTAGCAATATTATTCTTGAGTATTTTCTAGTTTTTGGCTTTCTTTGCATTCGTTTTAATGATTTCTTTTATATTATCCCATCATGCATCATACACATCTTTTAAGCATTCATGACCCATGATTTGCCTGCAAATGTCCCGCCAATGATGGATGGCTGTGCGTTCAGTGTCTTTGTAAGAGGAACAACTCCACTCTGAGATTGGAAGGTTCTCTCTGGTCGATTCACTTGGCTTGGTTGATTAAGAGTCCCCCGTTTGGAGTTTTAGTCTACCACTTTACTTTTTTCATTACTACTTTGATTCCCTCATTGGTTGTGGATTGTGTCCCCTGATGAGGTTGCCTCTTTTTACCCTTGCCATTATCTTAGTTTAGTTCCTCAAGATTTGGTGTCGCTCTTAGTCTGACTATTCCTTGTGAGTGATTCGGAGTTTTTTGGAAGATTCCTATCGCTTGTTGGCGAGAAAACGGGTGTCGTTTTACCTTAACGCCCACTTTTCAGTCCGCTCCGCTTCATTTCCGCTTCATCTCCTCGCTTCCACTTCACATCCGCTCGCTCCCCTGCAAAGAGGACGTTAAGGACGGGCATCTGTTGACACCCTTTTTTTGCTAATAAGTTGAGTCATTTCTCTTACTTTCATTTGTTGATGTCTCGAGTTGTCCGTTACTCGCTGGGTTATTTTTCTGGCACATCTTTATGCCTATTTTATGGGTAGCCTCCCTCCCTGGCTGGGTCTATTCAATTCAGGGCTTAATGGGCCTTAGTTCTGCATGATTTTTCATATTTTACAAACGTCCAGGCTTGCACGGTCAGTCTCCGACCGCTCACATCATAGGCGATTGAAATTGAGCCGTTTATATATTCATTGGATATTTAGCTGATTTTGTGAATTTCCACCGACAAGTTGTCACACGGTCTGAGTAGAGCTGTTCAAGTTAATTGTGAGGTGTATCCTTAGCCGTTCATCTCCCAGAGCCCTAGGCTTGTTAACTCTTGCAGATAATTATCTATTTTTAATTTACCACCGATAGGCTATGAACGGTTAGCCATTGGCCGCTCTAGTTGTTGAAAGGTCTAGAAATAGCCGTTCAATCCATGAGAGTCCAACGGCGAAATAGTCGGTCTGTTCGATGGATATTTGGATAATATTTGTTATTTTATTGAATTTCCACCGACAAGTTGAGCGGTTTAAAATAAGCCCTGCAACATGATGGGCAATCTATCGATAGACCGTGCAACTGCCCGATTTCTGAAGAGTTTAAGGTTTTTCTCTCTCCATCCGTGGTTTTATCCCCAACTTCTTTCATCATTTTCTCTGCGGATATTCCACCAAATGGGGTGTCGTTTCCTCTGGTTGAGAGATAATTCAATTATCTACATAGTTTCTTTTATTATCTCGACCTAAAAATGACTGGAAACCCTAATTTCGAGCTAGGACTTAGGGGCTCTATAAATAGACCCTAAAGGCCAAGCTTTGAAAGGGGGGGAAGATTTGAAGGTCACGGCGAAGCCCTGTCGAATTCCAGAGCGACCTACGGTCAGGGAGGGAGGCTTTCTACGTCCACATAAGCCTACGGTTTAGGGAGTATTCGTGGTTTTGGTTCTTTGTTCTAATAGTTCCACCGTCCCTTTCTTCGTTGCATGCTTCATCTTTTGGTTTTCCTCCCACGTTTTCACTCTTGCATTTCATCATACACACTCATTCCCATTGTTTTTCATGCCCCTAGGGGTTTAAAAACTCCCAAGTATCCCCCAGTCCATGTTACTTTATTCATTTTCATGTTCTTTTCTAGTTACTACACTTCATAGTTCTGATTTGGGTTTTCTTTTGTGGTCTTCACTGTGTTTTGCAGGTCAGCAACATACTAGCACGAGGCCCATCCCCTCTGGCCGACCGGAAGGTGTGGAGGTTCAGATTTCACAACTCAAGCTCTGGTGACGTTGCGCGGTCATCTTCCTGGCCGTTTGGAGCGTAGAGCGGATTTCCCTGTGCCGTTCTGCTTTCTTCCACGGCATCCTTCGGACCGTTCATCAGTCAGCCAGGCTTCATCCCGTGTTCTTCCCCAGCATTATTCGGCGGTCTATCTGGCGACCGTGCATCCTTAGGGCGGTTCTTCCAGAGCCGCTTATTTCCACAGCGCTATTCACAGGCGAGTGTCTCCCTTCTTTTCCAAGGTACGGTGTATTCATTACACTTGGCACCTTGGTGGCGATCACACACACTCACATCCCTCTACGCCCTTCTACTTCGCATTCCATTCAGTTAGTATATTGATATAGTAGAAGGGTTGGAAGGGCAGAAAAGGGGTAAGGAAAAAAGTTCAGAGACTTGACAGAGATGCGCGCATTTATCAGCCAACTGGCTGATATATCACGCGGGAACCTGACGAACACTTGACTTCTTGGAAGGAAACGATAGTATGTACAGACCTGGACTTGACCTAGACTCTACCCTACTATGTACAAGGTGAGTTTGTAAAAGGGATTTCAAGGTGGAAAGTGTCGGCCCTTGGCCGAGGGATCCATTTTCTAAGGAGGCCATTTCTTCAATAGTGAGCTCGCAAGCCCATGTTTGAGAATCGGAATTTTTTTTTGGTGGTCATTAGTGAACGTGCAAACCTTATGGGTGGGTTGCCCCATAGTCGGATGAGTGAGGAGCGGAGGAAACGGCGGGTGGAATAGGAAGAGAATAAAAAGGGCAGGCGCGGGCCTGTTTGAAGCAAGGAAGGTACCCGAGGGGAAAACCTCGTCAGGGGGTTTATTTAGATGAAAGAGGGAGAGGAGACCAAAGTCCTCCTCGAGTGGTAAATCGAGTGGGATTTCTTTTCTTTGAGAGACCTCAGACTCCTTACAATGGCCCTATGACAAAATGACCATAAACTAAATCCTCACCTTGAATACCCTTGGATGGCTCTTCCGGAGAGTAACCTAAACCTGCCCGACCTTGAGCCACTTTAAGCTTTCTCCTATGCACGGGGCCTTGTTCGAGCCGACCTAAACCTTTTCCCATGTTGAAGCCCATCCTCGCCATGATTTCTCATCCTTTACCGGGAGGGATATTGGAATGTGTGATTGGCCGAGGAAGGAAGGGGGAATCGGGTGGACTTAAGGCGGAGGGCCCAACGGCACCTTCTATGGAAAGAACGGGTTTCTTGCTCTTATCTGGAATAGTCATGAATGGAATCTGTTCGGAGGTAATGGCATTGAGAGTTTCCACCACGGGAATACTCTTGATTTTGATCACCCTACCATTGTAAGGAAACGTGAAGCATTGGTGGGCAGTTGATGGGATTCCGAGGGTTTGCTCAATCCAAGTCCGTCCTAAGATGGCCTTATATGCAGGGTCGACATCGAGGACAAAAAAGTATGATGTCATAACCATTTGGCCTAGGCCAGGTTGTAGGGTTACCTTCCCTTTAGCGTACCTTTTCGAATTATCATAGGCTGAGATGGTAGTGCATACCTCCTCTAAGTTCTCTTCTTGGAGGCCAATCTTCTTGATAGTCTTCATGGGACAAACATTAATTGAAGCTCCCGTGCCAATAAGGGCGGAGTCAACCTTGACTCCGTTGAGAGAGATTGTGAGGCACAACGTGAGTGACCTACTTTCTAGCAATGTAAGGTCCTTATCAGAGAAGGAAATAGATGGTCCGCATGTGAGGTCCATGATGGCCTCAGTCATACCACTTGCCGGAAGATCTTCATTGACCATGATTTTCTGGAGGAATTGAAGCAGTGTGGCTTGGTGTGATGGAGATTTTCTAAGGAGTTCCAAGATGGAAACTTTAGCAAGGGTCCTATCTAGATGCTGGAGAATGTCGTACTCCGCTGGAGGGCCCGGAGAATTGACCCCTTCCTCCAGTTGGGATGGCCTTTGGGATGGGGGAATGATGCGGTTCCGGAGAGTGACATTGACCGAAGCTTCTTTCGTGTCATCCTGTTCCAAAGGTTTTGGGCGAATGAGCTGTAAAGGAGCTGGAGACCCAAATATGTATGAGAGAGAGGCTGAATCGTCTCCAGAGTCAACCGGGAAAGGATAAGGGACTATTTTTGGCTGAGGTGGCTTAAGTCACACCAGAGGGCGCTTCTGCATTGACTGAGCTTTTGGAAAGACATAGGGTTCTTGGCATGGCATTTGAGGAGGGTTGATCAAGGTGAGTGGCTTTTGGGTGGCACTCGGAGACTGGCTGGATGGTGGTGAGACCAGATTTCGGGATTGGGTGAACATGTTGATGTCCGCCCATGGTTCATTAACTTCCAATAAAAACTTCCCGTACCAGCCCGGGAATCCTTCAACACCCCACATCTAGGTTCTTTTGAGCATCTGTGGTTCCATTCCAATGACGGTGTTCACCTGCTCATTCTGCCTTGAACTGGAAGGATCTTTGGTTGACTGATGGGTTGGTAATGGGTTATGCACTATATCGAGGTCCCGATTGGGCTTCTTGAGGTTAGCGATAGCTTGCTTTACATCTGCCCAGTTGATCCTCCCCTCGTCATTGATATCATACACCCAATCCCGGAATTGAAAGTAGTTGAAGATATCATGGCCCGGAGTTCGGTGATATGGGCAATATCTGGAGGTGTCGGCATTGGGATGGACCCGATCTCGTTGAGGGGGAAGTTGAATAGATTCCGAGGACATAAGGGCAAAGAAGATGTCACCTAAAGTTTCAACCAACGGCGGATAAGAAGCCCTTTTTGGCCTAGCGGGGCCGTAGCTTTGAGGTGGAGGGATATTGGCATAAGGCTTGGAATTACCTTGCCCTTGGTTAGTCGTAGCCTGAGTGGGATGGGAGACCTGGCGATTGTTGGACTTGAAGGCTGGCCAACCGCATTGACCTGCTCATTTATCGTGACGCCCTCGGTGGTGGGGACAACTGGGGTTTTCCTACTCTTGGTGCGAGACTCAAAAAAAGGTGGCAAGGTAGAATCCGTTATCTGGGCTTGAACTATCCGAGCTCGGTTGTAGAGTTGGTGAAAGGTGTGGAGCTCACTGAGCATTAGAATGGCCCTATGTTGAGGAGTGGCATTGTTCACCAGCATGGTGGCAGCCTGAGACTCGGGGATGGGAACCTCCGTCCTAGAAGCCATGATCCTCCAACAATTTGCAAAGTTAATGAAGTCTTCGTCGGGCTTCATTCTCTCCATGACTAGGTCAAACAATGTGGGGGAAATAGAGGACATGTGACCAAAGTGAGCGAGGAATCGCTCAGAGACTATGTCAAAGTTGATGAGATCAATAGCTGGCAAGGAAGCAAACCATCGTAGGGCCTCGCCCTCAAGGGATTTTTGAAATAGATGGACCAATAGAACCCGATCGTTGAGCCATTGATGGGAATCCATAAGGAAACCCGAAAGGTGATGATGAGGGTCGGTGGTACCATCATATCTCCTATACTTAGGAGCCTTGAATCAAGGTGGAAAGTAAGCGTTAGGGAGCTTGCAATACTAGGCTAGCGAGTGAAGACGTGAGTTTGGCATACTCTCGGCCACCGCCTGTCGAATGTAGCTTTGAATCTCCTGCCAGAGTGATGGGTCCATCCATTTCAACGGGGCACCCATGGTCGACGGAATTGGAGGTGAAGGAACCCTTTGTGGAGCTGTTGGATAGCTAAATTGGATTGGACTTTCAGGAGTGGGTCGGCTCGTGGACCCTTAGAAGAGAGTTTGAGCACGTGGAGGTGTTTGATGGGGGGACATGTGTGGGACAGCCAGAGCCTTCCCACGGGAAGCCATCGTGGCTAAGTCCGCGGGAGTGTAACAGGATAGCACGCTGATCAGCTCTTGATCCTCGTGCGGAGAGAGCGTAGGCGCCCTTGGGCTACCATGGTCATGGTCACTTGGCGAAGAAGCCGAATTGGCGTGACCGGCCTCATTTGGCGTATCCGAAAACATGCTTATGAATACATCCAAATGAACATCCTCCATTGAGAATAGAGGATTGCCCCTAATTCCGGACTCAAACTGAGGAGGAAATTCCTCCTCATAACCCAGATTTGTGAAAACTCTCTCCATTCTAAACCAATTATTAATTGGTTTAGAATAAAGATAATGAAAGGTTTAGGGGAGGTGAGTTTTTTCCAAACACAACAAAGTGGTGACCACAATCAACGTCCCAATTTTTTTTCAATTTTCTTCTTTTTGTTCAATCGAAGGAGAGAAGGGGACTAAGGGTGTGGGATGAGCTCCGGGAGCCTAGCAGAAATCACTCACTTAAAACCCAAGGTAATCTACGGGGACTTCCAATGGTACAACCTGCCTCGTGACCGTGTGGGAATACACGGTTCACGAGGACTCACGGAGGTTCCCGGATGGACTGAACCAATTGCACCCGAGTGGGAATCCTCAGGTGAAGGGTTCAATTCCACCCGACTCTTCCTAAACCCAACCACGTTACTTAACCTGCAGAGATTAATCACATAATACACAAGCAAACTAGCATAGAAGGATACTGTTACGGGGAAACACAAGAAGAGGACAGAGGGCGGCCAAAGTGACGGTAATCCACAGACCTGGGCGGTGATGGGGACATCAGAGTAAGACCAATAACTTTTATTTTTGTATCTGCGTCCTTTTAGTTTGCCTTTATATTCTTGGGAAGTAGGTTTGTAATTGTAAGGCTTTATAAGCCAATTTGTTCTTCCTTAAGGGTCTTTGGGTTTTTGTGTAAAAGTCCAGTAAGACCAGCAAGCCCCCATCTCCTTCCCTATTGGTCCACCTAAGCCTTAGGGCCCATGTGGGGCCAGTCAAAGGTCCAAGGTGGGCTTCTAGATGCTTGACCATTCAAAGGGGACAAGTGTTACAAAATGTCAAAGTTGGAATGCCCTTGGTCAAGGGCGCACCCCCCTCCACTATGTCATTTTTAATTGTGTTTTATTTGGTTCCAAACCACATGGGAGAATAAAATATGATCTCCCCCATTTACCCCTCCCCAAATTTAGATCTGAGGTTAGTTTAGGTCTTTTTACACTTTCTATATATACCTTGTATTTTGTGATTTACTTAGCATTAATAGAGAAATAATTCCATTTGTGCTCAATTGGCCTAAGGGCGCCCCTCTCTCCCCTTCTACAGCTGTGAGAGCTCTCCCTTCAGATGTGTGACGCATCTCCACCACCACCTCTCTAAGTGCGACGCTCAGCTCCGCCGCCGCCGCCGCCGTTCATGCCGCCATCGCACCACCACCGCCTTGCCGCCGGAGTTCTGTCTAAATCAGGATAGATCCCCTTTGCTCGAATTTTTGCTCACAACCTCGTGATCTTCTGGAGCCCAAATTTTGAGGGTAGGTTCCCCACGCAAATACCCTCTCCTAAAAAAAGTTTTCCAATTTCTAGCCACCATTTTCTATTTTTCCCATTTCGTGTTTCTCAGCCTACCAGATCTGTCTGTGTTCTGTCCTGTGTCACAGCAAGCTAGTTCTTCCATAGTTCGACCCCCTTCCCTTTTTCTGCTTGAGTTCAAAATTGGACTGGGTGTTCTACCCACCAAATCCCATCTCTCATAATTTTTTCTCAAATTTAGAAGTTCTTTTCCCCTTCCAAAAAAGTAAAACTCAGTCAAATTTCAGTTCTGTCCTGTGCAGTCCAGATCCGACCCACCAGTATTATAAAATATGTTTCCCCATCCAAACCTCCACCATAAATCACAAAACAAATATCCCCGTTTTCCTTACTCTCCCCTCTCCAACTTTCATGAAGAGGTAAACTTCCAGATCCGAAGTTTGAGCCACAGTCAACGTCTGTTCTCAGGAAAACCCATCTCTATCCTGAGTTTCCTGAGTCTGCCAATCAGCGTGTTCAAAAATCCACTAAGGAAAATCCAGAGCCTTCAAAATTCCTACCATAGTCCTTTGTCGAAGGATTTTGAGTTAGCTTTCCAACTGCTCCAGTCTTGCATCTATCCGATGTCGGGATTAATCGCAGCAGCAGATTTCGTCGGAGCGCACGAGTCTGAAATAGAAGTTCAGATCCGTGGACATCATCTTCAACACGTGCCGATCGGAGTCGCCTCGCCTTCCACAAGGTGAACCAGTGCGCCGCCGTCCCAGGGAGCGTTCCTAAAGGAGCCAACATCACAGCGGTACCACTCCGGGCCCACTCGAACCCGCCGACCAGCACGTGGGTCCCACGTTCGTGAGTACGTGTGCCGACGAAGCTACATCAAAATGTTGCCCGTGAACCCAAGATCGGTCCTGTCGGACCCCGTTTGTAGCCCGTTACCTCCCTGCGTGGAGTGGGTAGTAGAAATCATTTCTATAAATTATTGATTGATTGTTTAATCGGGAGTTACCATACTTGGCCGGGATCGTCTTCCCCACGCCCGGAGCGTGGAGGTATCGTGTCCGCTCCACTCTCAGCACTTTGGTTTACTCGTATGCATTTCTTTATGCCGCTGCTACAGAGCATGCAATAGGATATTAGCTCATTATATTTTTATATCGCTGCTGCGAGAGACAGAGCGAGACCCGTCCCGTGACTCGATTCGAGCACGAAAGAGCCGACTACTCGACTCATTGCCGGTTCCTTAACCGCGCACGGTCCCACGCATCCCTCGCTAGGGACACCTGCGAGCTAGAGTCCTAGGGCGTGTGTCCGTCCCGCATCAATTTGGTATCAGAGCGAGTTGAGTCTAGGGTAGTCATTCGTCATTGCTTAACAAAAATACAAAAAAAAGAGTCATTTAAGTCTAAGACTCTAAGTCTAAGTCGGTCGTTGCATTTGCATACCATTGTTCGGTATATAAAAAGGTGTCGCCCGACCGTTAGGTTACGCCTATCGGAGAGGTGATTCACTCGCAAGAGAAGATCTTCGGATCCCCGGACTCCGCCAGGTACCAGATCTTGGTTTAAGTCTAGGGTCCTTAGTGTGTGTTAGTTAGTGCATTCCAACCTTGCATAGTCATGTCTAGTGTCTTGTCGAAGTGTCTTCATGTCCGTCTTATAGTTCCCCATTTCCTATGGACTCCCCATCGCCCAGGCGACATAACCGTTGGCACACCCATGGGTTGGGCAACCATCCTCTCCACTTCCGTAGGCCCGGAGCCTCGGATTTTTATGGCTCCAATGACCCGGGCGACTGCCTCAAGTGGGAGGCCGCCATGGACACATACTTTGATTGCTATACCATGTCCGAAGCCGGGCAATTCTATTTTGCCAAGGAGAGGCTCCTCCACGAGGCGACCGAAAAGTGGAGAGACATCGAAGGCTTGAGAGAGGTTAGGAGGCAAAGGCCCATCGAATCATGGTGGGACATGAAACAAGAGCTTAGGAGGGTCTACCTTCCCCATCCAGTCCCCTCCAACCGACCCCACCCAATCACCTCCAATCAAGTGGGTCTACCCTCCCCATCCAGTCCACCGCGATACCCCTACTCCAACCCATACTATTGCCGAACTTGTGCAAATAATTTCAGAACGGGTGGATAGGAGGTGCGCTTATTTTTAGTCGCTGGTCTCCCCTTGCCAACCTCGGAGGCAGGAAGTAGCCATACTCGAGCCTAGGGAGGTCATGGCCGATAGTCCCAACCCGGCCCCACCTATGGGGTCCCAAGGGCCTCTTCCCCTCCTAGTGGACAGCCCTCCCCCACCCCAGCCGGGGAGCCCTTCCCCTAGTACGCCTTTGCCACCCATTTCCTATCCTCACCTGGAGCCATTTCATTTGAAGCAACCTCGGCCCGAACCACCCGTGTTTCTAACGGGAACGCTTTTCATCGCCGAGCCACTACTTAGCTGGCTCGAGAATGGCTTGGTCCCACCTCCCTTCCCATCCATGGACCCTACCCTACCTCTAGAGCCAATCAACTCATTTCACACCACTTTCTGATCTAGTCACTATGTGGATACATTGGATGACCTTCTTAAAGGGTTAGATCGGTAATTGACATTTACGCACTTGTTAGCCCCAGGCTTCGACCGACCTACAGGTCGTAGCTTCACACATCCATCCTTAGGGTCTATCACCTCCGTGTGCACCGTGGGTCATGTCACCACGGAGGTTCTTCTACTCCTCCCGTTACCGGCTGAGCCCGACTTCATTCCTTTTATCCCGAGGGAGGAGCCATATCTTCTATACACTGTCCCATCTATCACGATGGATGGAGGTGACCATCACCTTCATGAATTTCACCCATGGGACTATGTAATGGAGGAACCGAGGGGTCACACATTCTTTGACCCATTCGACCCCTTCTCTAGTGGGCCTCGTGACCCATCACTTCCTTTATACCTTGTCGGGGAAGTCGACTTTCACACCCCTTCCTCACGGGCCGATCCATATACACCCATCAAGCCCGATCATTGGCAAGGTGATTTTGGTTCTCCTAGCCCTCCGACACCCAAGTCGCATAGGAAGTCAATGCATGACTGGGTCATACTCGGACGTCTAGGAGCTCTCCATGCCACCAACCTCCGGTTACGTAGCATGCATGCATGGCACACATTCAGGTGTCTTGGTCCACCCTTGCATTTGTATGGGTTGGACTAACAATAGGTTTGTCTAGGGTCTTGTGTGTCTGTGCATACATCGAGTCGAGTCGGTCTTGGTACGCTCGCGTTGTCAGTCCCTTTCGAGTGCGAGACTTGTCAGACTTTGGGATCGGCTCTACCTCAACATATTGGATCTAGTCACATAAACGGACCCAGCGGTGATTCCTAGTGAGTCTTTGAGCCGCCTCCCTCTTTTGAGAGTGACCCCACCCCGGAGTGTCCACCTCTAGCCTCATTCCCACAGCAGCGTGAGCATATCGAATCTATACGGGATGAGCAAGTGTCGAATATTTGGAGTGTAGCGTACTCCGCGCTTCCTGGTACGATGACGGATCCGCCGACGTCATGAGCAGCCGCACCCTTACTCGACGGGGCCGAGTTCTTCTCTCCCGGGGAGAATTGATGGGGACCTCAGAGCAAGACCACTAACTTTTATTTTTGTATTTGTGTCCTTTGAGTTTGTGTTTATATCATTGGGAAGTAGGTTTGCAATTGTAAGGCTTTATGAGCCAATTTGTTCTTCCTTAAGGGTCTTTGGGTTTTTGTGTAAAAGTCCAGTAGGACCAGCAAGGGGCCCCCATCTCTTTCCCTATTGGTCCACCTAAGCCTTAGGGCCCATGTGGGGCCAGTCAAAGGTCCAAGGTGGGCTTTTAGATGCTTGACCATTCAAAGGGGACAAGTGTTACAAAATGTCAAAGTTGGAATGGCCTTGGTCAAGGGGGCGCCCCCCTCCACTGTGTCATTTTTAATTATGTTTTATTTGATTCCAAACCACATGGGAGATTAAAATATGATCTCCCCCATTTACCCCTCCCCAAATTTAGATCTGAGGTTAGTTTAGGTCTTTTTACACTTTCCATATATACCTTGTATTTTGTGATTTACTTAGCATTAATGAAGAAATAATTCCATTTGTGCTCAATTGGCCTAAGGGCGCCCCTCTCTCCCCCTCTAGAGCTTTGAGAGCTCTCCCTTCAGATGTGTGACTCATCTCCACCACCACCTCTCTGAGTGCGACGCTCAGCTCCGCCACCGTCGCCGCCGTTCGTGCCGCCATCGTACCACCACCGCCTTGCTGTCGGAGTTCTATCCAAATCAGGATAGAGCCCATTTGCTCGAATTTTATTTCCCAATCTCGTGATCTTCTAGAGCCCAAATTTTGAGGGTAAGTTCCCCACGCAAATACCCTCTCCCAAAAAACGTTTCCCAATTTCTAGCCATCGTTTTCTATTTTTCCCGTTTCATGTTTCTCAGCCTTCCAGATCTGTCTGTGTTCTATCCTGTGTCACAACAAGCTAGTTCTTCCATAGTTCGACCCCCTTCCCTTTTTCTGATTGAGTCCAAATTTGGACTGGGTGTTCTTCCCACCAAAACCCATCTCTCATAATTTTTGCTCGAATTTAGAAGTTCTTTTCCCCTTCCAAAAAATTAAAACTCAGTCAAATTTTAGTTCTGTCCTGTGCAGTCCAGATCCGACCCACCAGTGTTATAAAATACGTTTCCCCATCCAAACATCCACCATAAATCACAAAACAAATATACCCGCTTTCCTTACTCTCCCCTCTCCAACTTTCATGAAGAGGTCAACTTCCAGATCCGAAGTTTGAGCCACAGTCAACGTCTGTTCTCAAGAAAACCCATCTCTGTCTTGAGTTTCTTGAGTCTGCCAATCAGTGTGTTCAAAAATCCACCAAGTAAAATCTAGAGCCTTCAAAATTTCTGCCATAGTCTTTTGTCGAAGGATTTTGAGTTAGCTTTCCAGCTGCGCCAGTCTTGTATCGATCCGACGTCGGGATTGATCGCAGCTGTAGATTTCGTCGGAGGGCGCGGGTCTGAAACAAAAGTTCGAATCCGTGGACAGTAGCTTCAACAAGTGCCGATCCGAGTCGCCTCTCCTTCCATAAGGTGAACCAACGTGCCGCCGTCCCAGGGAGCGTCCCTCCAGGAGGCAACGTCATAGCGGTACCACTCTGGGCCCACTCAGACCCGCCGACCAGCACGTGGGTCCCATGTTCGTGAGTACGCGTGACGCCGAAGCTACATCAAAACGTTGCCCGTCAACCCAAGATCGGTCCTCCCGGACCCCATTTGTAGCCTGTTACCTCCCAGCGTGGAGTGGGTAGTAGAAATCATTTCTATAAATTATTGATTGATTGTTTAACTGGGAGTTACCATACTTGACCGGGATTGTCTTCCCCACGCCCGGAGCGTGGAGGTATCGTGTCCACTCCCCTCTCAGCACTTTGCTTTACTCGTATGCATTTCTTTATGCCGTTGCTAGAGAGCATGTGATAGGATATTAGCTCGTTATATTTTTATATCGCCGCTGCGAGAGAGAGAGCGAGACCCATCCCGTGACTTGATCCGAGCACGGAAGAGCCGACTACCCGACTCATTGTCGGTTCCTTAACCGCGCACGGTCCCACGCATCCCTCGCTAGGGACGCCCGCGAGCTAGAGTCCTAGGGCACGTGTCCGTCCCGCATCAGGCGGCCAGGTCGAGTGTCGCCTAGAGGGGAAGGCGGCTAGAGTGGTGGACTCCTAGCAAGGGAGAGGGCGGCCAGGTCGACTATCACCTGGGGCCCAGGGCAGCCAGAGTTCTTGTCACCCATCAGATGGCCTAGGCGGCCACTGGGTTGGTCGCCCAGGGGCCTCGGCAGCTAGGAGTCTGGCCACCTTCTGTCTGACTTTCAGAAAATGTGAAAATAGAGCTAGGGAAATTAGACTAATATAAACGCATGGATCAATTAATCTTTGACTTCAAGTATTAGGAACTTACAGTAGGCATTAGAGGGTCCCACCGTGATCACCAGTTCTCTTGTAGGCGCTGGGTTTATGGAGGATGTCTCCAGAGTACCTACAGACGAACAAACAGAAACATTAGAATATCGTGATCGCCAGAGGTGTTTACCTGAACCTCACAGGGTTGATGATCGCGGGGAGATAATCCAAATGGGGAGATGATGGGTCCCTCTTCCTCGTCCTCAGCCGGCCAAGGGCAAGGAGCCCTGCTATGTCCCTTATGCTGAAGTCTTGCAACATAGCTCAAAGAAAGAAGAACAAGAAAGCCATTAGCAAAATGAAATGTGTAGTATCTACTCTAATAGATTAAAAGAACGAGAATGATGGTGGCAAGGTTACCTGGGGGTGGTGGGAAGGAGGGATGGCCGAGACTTTCGACCACCCACCTTCCCGTTTGTTTTGGGAAGAAACCTCTAAGTGTGGGAGCTAAGGAGTTACACTACATGCAGTGTACTTACCTGGAAGCCGTGATGCAAGTAGGAAGTATGAGGTAAGGAGTTCCAACCGAAGCAAAGGAAGCAGGAGGAAGACGACCGGTGCGGCTCTTCTCCGATGCCCAAACTCCTCCGGACCACTTTCCTCGATTCTACCTCGATTCTTCCCCTCCGAAAATGGCCTCTGTCCCCCTTCCACATTGGATAGCGGCAGTTTTGTGTATTCAGTTTGGAGTTTCAAATCGTGGGGAAAGATCATGCAGAACGGGGGGAAGAACGTGCCCACGAGCTGGGCCACGTTTTCTGACCGAGTAAATAGAGGAGGGCGGCCAGATCTTTGGCCTCCTGGAAGGGGTGGGCGGCCATCGCCCTGGCCGCCCAGGACTGGAGGGTGTCCCTCACCCTGGCCGCCTAGGACTGAGGGCGGCCAAGTCTTTGGCCGCCCAGACCATGTTCCTTTGGCCCCTTAAGTGGACGAGGCCCAATAGCTTTAAGGCTACGTGTTGGGCTTTAAAACTCAAAATATTGGTAAAACAAGTGTTGCATCCCTATGGTTTTGATGATGTCTCACACTATAAATCAATCTTCTATCTCTAGATTAATGCTATTTCATCATGTGAGTGAGTACAGTTCATTTGGTTGTCGGTTTAGCCTGCTATCATGATTCTATCTACACTCTGCCTAGTTAGTATAGACAGCAGTGGGTCGACCCACCCTCGCTGATGCGTCGACTCATCTGTACATTGGCATAACTCCTTCAAGTCTGTACATCGGGCACCTTCTAACTGAAGTCTACACACTGGTATTAAAATTCTAAGTCTGTACACTGCCCGACCAACTAAGTCTGCACATTGCAAAAGTCAGTTCAGCTCAACCCTATACATCCTTCCAATCCTTAACTCTATACATTGGAGTGTCAAGCTTAATGTCTATACACTGGTTACTGCATTGTCATGAAGTCTACACATCCGATAGTGTAAGTCTATACATTGGCTCATGGTCTTCAAGTCGATACAGAGTTTTCACCCTCTGAAGTTTGTACAGCCAATCACTTGACAAAGTCTGCACAGTGTCTCATATTGACTAAGTATGTACATCGTCTGGTCTGTGGATGCTTTGTCCTTTTGGAGTCTATACAATAGACTGTTATCCCTTCAACTCTATACATTTGAGTAATAATCTTTAAGTCCACACATTGGCCTTCAGACTAGCAAGTCTATACATCGTCTCTTGTTTGCAAAGTCTGAACAGCGTCCGTTGTCAAGACTTCTTGAAGTCTGTACATCGGACTGCTTCTTTTGAAGTCTACACATTGGCTCGTTCACTTCTGCAAAGTATGTACATTAGACTGTGGCTAAGTCTATACAATCGGTTCCTTGGGTAAAGTCTATACATCGCTTAGTCTGCACATTGCCTTCAGCCCAAGCGTTCAAAGCCAAGTCTATACAACGCCAAGTCTGTACACTCCTCATCTGTTCCTACGCTTGGCCAAGTCCATACACTCAACATTTCCCTACGCTCTCCTGGCCAAGTCTGTACATCGGCCTCATTCGTTCAAGTCTATACATTGAACTGCTCTTCAAAGTCTGTACAGCGTCCGTCTCAGCCAGCGTCTCATGCTGCGTCTTAGGCAAGTCTGTACATCGGCTTCATTCTCTCAAGTCCACACATCCACAGTGGTTCAACAAGTCTATACATTCACTTGAGCTTCACCAAGTCTATACAGCGTTGAAGCCTTCACAAGTCCATACACTGCTTGAGCTTCACCAAGTCTGTAAAATGCTGAAGTCTTCAGCAAGTCTGAACAGTGCATCCAGCGTCTTTGTCAACGTCTCATGCATTTGGGCAAAGTCTATACATCCGTCCTTCAGCAAGTCTGAACATCCAGCGTCTTTGTCAGCGTCTCATGCATTTGGGCAAAGTCTGTACATCCGTCCTTCAGCAAGTCTGAACATCCAGCGTCTTTGTTAGCGTCTCACTGTGGCACAGTCTATACTCTGGCTCAAGCTTGTCAAAGTCTGTACATCACGGTTGGGCAACAAGTCAATACATTGTTCACCGTCTTATTAAGAGTCTTACACTTTCAATTCTGTACATGACAAACAGTATATCGATTCCTCAAAGTCTGAACACTGGCCTCTTGCTTTAAGTCTACACATTGAGTTGTTCGACTACAACTCTATACATTCAGTTGTTATGACTTGAGTCTTCGTTTCTCTCAACGCACTCGTTTCAAGCCTATACACTGCTTAGGCTTCGTGAAGTCTACACAGTGGCTGAGCCTTGTAAAGTGTACACATTGATAACAATCGTCTGCATTGTTCATAGTCTATACACTGCCATTCATGCGCACTGTTCACATGTCTATACACTGCCTTCACATGCATTTTATTCAGTAAGTCTGTACATTCTCTCACGATGTACACACTTACTCTGTTGATGTTTCTGAAGTATGTACATCCTTGTTAATAGCCTGAATTGACTAAGTATATACATTACTTCTATCTGTCTACAGACGATTCAGGCTGATGATTGGGCACGTGAATCGAGGTTGGCACCTGACACGTGATCCAAGATAACAGGCGCATGACACGTGGATGGCAACCTTGTCAGGATGCTGCCATGTGGTTGAAATTCAAATGATCTGGCCAAAAGTGCATGGGCGGGAACCTGGAAGCCACACGCCAATATCTGCTATAAATATAGAGCTTCATCCTTCAGTAGAAGTATGATCGTGAAAAGAAAAAGCAGAAGCCATTGGTGAGAGTTTGCACGATCCAGAAAAGAAAAAGAGCAGAGAGTTCCATATCTGAGAGGAGTTTGTTCGAGAGAGAGAGAGTGTGTGTGGATTGATGAATTGCTTCATTTGAAGCTACATTTGTATTGGGTTTCAGAACCGATTTATTCTTCATTGGTTTTTATTTCTACTTTGCTTTCGTTTATTTTGTTCTTCCATTCTGATTTGAATTGGTTTCCCTCCGGTGTGTGGAGGAAGGGAGTACTACTCCAGTTTCCCTCTGAGTTGCAGAGGAAGAGAGATCGGTGATCTCTGGTGTTGTTAGTGACAGGTTGTCATTAACAGTTTCCCTCCGTGTGTGGAGGAAGGGAGAGGATTCTCCGGTTGTGTTCTAGCTGGGAGTTAGAACAGGTTTCAAGTTCTGTGGGTAGCAGAGCTTGATCGAGATATTTGTTTCCCTTGGGTGTTCAAGCTATGTGGCAGCATGTTGTACGCAGACTGAGTCTGCTGTGATCTAGCTTTGCCTAGTGGAATTCTCACTCTAGTTGGAGTGAGGGGTGGATGTAGATTGCGGACTGTAATCGAACCACCTAAAAACTGAGTGCCTCCTCTGTGGTTTGCTATTGATTTCTGTGCTCTTCATCTGCTTGTCTCTTCGCCTTCAAGTGATCAATTCTTCACTCTCATCTACATTTCTCTGTGTACGGGTTAAGGAGGTGCGTTAGCAGTAGAATCTATTTTCCGCCTAAGTTTCTACAAATTGGGAGTGATCTATTCATCCCCCCCTTCTATATCACTCTTGCTGCGCTAACAATTGGTATCAGAGCAGGTTTACGCCATGTGGACGAACGGTCAAGGAAATGCTGGTGGTCCTAGAACCTTCATGGCCGAAGGTCAATCCATTAGTCGCCCTCCTTATTTTGATGGTACTAACTATCTGTTTTGGAAGAACATGATGGAAGTGTTCATCAGGGCTCAGAGCCATAAACTGTGGAGAGTAATCACGGTGGGGCCATATGATCTGCCACCAAACAAGGACGCTTGGACAGATGACCATGTCAAGCTCTCCTCACTCAACTGGACGACGCTAAATATCATCCAGTGTGCTGTTCATCCAGAAGAGTATGCCCGTATCTCTGCCTACAAGACTGCCAAGCGAATGTGGGATGAGCTGCAATTGACCTATGAAGGTACAGCTCAAGTGAAAGCCTCGAAGGTAAATCTCTACACTTCTAAGTATGAAATGTTTAAGATGAATGCAGACGAGAATATAACTGAGATGTATGCCAGGTTATCTTTAATCACAAATACTCTTAAAGGGCTAGGGAAGGATCTTGCTGAGGCAGATATAGTCAGGAAAATCCTTAGATCTTTATCCCCGGCATGGCACACTAAGGCCATTGTGATTGAGGAGTCAAAAGATTTGACTGTCTTGACTGTGAATGAACTCATAGGATCCCTGATGACCTATGAGATGAATTTCCAAGGAGGTGGAGAAAGAAGTGACAGGAAGGGTAAAAATGTAGCTCTAAGAGCTTCCCGCAACAAGGGTAGTAACAGTGGGAGCAGCAGCAGTAGTCCTGAGTCCGAGTCTGAGCTTGAAAATCTGTCAAATCTTGACCAGGAGGAGCAGGCAATGCTCACTAGACAGTTCAGAAAATTTCTGAAGAAAAAGGGAAAGACCTTTAGGAAGAAGAAGCCACACTCTTTCAACAAGAGTGCTGAATTTACTAGTTACACGGATAGAAATCCTAAGAGGCTGACTTGTTTTAATTGTAACAAACAGGGACATATGAAAGGTGAATGCCCAGACCTCCAGAAGAAGGGTCCATATCTTCAGAAGAAAAACATAAAGGCGTAAAAAAAGAAGAAGCCACAGGCGATGGTCTGCACATGGAGCGAGAAAGAAGAAGACCCTGAAGATGCTTCCTCAGAAGAATATGAAGATGGAATTTGCCTTATGGCAAACAGTGAAGAGGAGGTAATAAATATTTTTGAAAATTTTTCAATTGATGACTGGGAGGATGCTTATGGTGATTTGTTAGATAAATTTAATTCTCTTACTAAAGAGCACAGAGTTCTGAAAAGAAAATTTAACACAAATGTTGAAGAACAAACTCTAGTCTGTGAGGAAAATGAAAAGCTAAAAGAACAACTAGAAGAAATGACCTCACTAAGGA
Source organism: Amorphophallus konjac (assembly GCA_022559845.1). Lineage (NCBI taxonomy): Eukaryota > Viridiplantae > Streptophyta > Magnoliopsida > Alismatales > Araceae > Amorphophallus > Amorphophallus konjac. The sequence continues at coordinate 162,395,153 of CM040121.1, forward strand.
AAGAAAATGATAAGCTCAAGGGAGAAACTCAAGAAAGTCAAAAATAACTCAATGAATTCAAAACTAAAATTGAAGAAGGCATGAATGAAATTAGAGTGAATTCAGAGAAATATGAAGCTGTGAAGAAAGTAAATGCTGAACTCCTAAAGAATTCTGAGTCTCTTCAAAAGGAGCTGGAAGACAAACAGAAAGTCTTAGAAAAGTTTGTCCAAGGAAAGACTAGCCTAGATGCTATACTAGGGACTAGGGTCAATTTCAATAAGGAAGGTCTAGGCTATGACCCAACCAACAAGAGACCCTTGCAATTCAAGACCATCACCTTCTGTCCAGAGAAGGGAAAAGAAAAGCTGGACACACCATCCAGCTCAAACAGCTCTAAGGAAGCTCAAAGTCCTAAAGAAAACACAAAAACCAGTACTGGACAACCATTTAAGATGGGAATGAACTTTATGAAGAATAACATTAAGTCCACTCACTAGAACACAAATGGTAGATGGACCAAGAAAATAAATCAGAATAAGAGCTGGAATTACAACAATCAGATGGGTCCAAACAGGACCTACTGGAGAAATAACTTTCATGGTCAAAGATATGCTAATCAACAAGCCTACAGGAAATTTCCTAGGAATAGGAAGACTAATGAATGGAATAGAACTCACTTCTCCAGTTCAGCTGAATTCAACTTTAATAAACCAGAAAGGAAGGTGCCAGAGAAAACCATGCTGAAACAAATCTGGGTACCTAAACACTTGATCAGAGATTTGAACAATGTCCTTGGACCCAACTCATCTTGGGTTCCAAATCACTCTGCTTGATATATTTGTGTAGGTCGGCCTGGCAGCTGAAGACAACAAGTGGTACCTCGACAGTGGCTGTTCCAGGCATATGAGAGGAGACCGATCCAAGTTCAGCAAGATAGAGATGAAGCCAGGGGGTCTGGTCAAGTTTGGAGGAAAGAATAAAGGTAAAATAATTGGAGTTGGCACAGTAGGTAAGTCTTCCATAAACTCCATTGAAAAAGTCTTACTTGTGGAAGGGCTTCAACACAACCTGATTAGCATTAGTCAATTATGTGACAGGGGTCACAAGGTTGTATTTGATGATAGTTCATGTAAAATCCTTGAAACAAATTCTGACATGGTTAAATTTATAGCCAACAGGATTAATAATGTCTACATTGTAGACTTAGATGAGAAATCTGAATCTACTATTTACTTATCTGCCAATTCTGAAAATGATGCCTTTGAATGGCATAGACGTCTAGGTCAAGCTAGTTTTTCAACTTTAAATAAATTGGTCAAGCATGATTTAGTTAGAGGCATGCCTAGAATTAAGTTCAACTCAATATCAAAAGCATGTGATGCCTGTGCTCTAGGCAAACAGACCAGAAATTCTTTTAAATTAAGATCTGAGCCATTGTCTTCTAGACCAATAGAACTTCTTCATATGGACCTTTTCGGTCCAACTAGAACTCAGAGTCTTAATGGAAACAGGTTTGGCTATGTCATCATAGATGACTTCTCTAGATATTCATGGATATTTTTCTTAGCAAATAAGAGTGATGCATTTCAAAAGTTTAATCTGTTCTTCAATAAGGTCAAACAAGAAGGAAAGTACAAGGTTAGTTCTATTCAATCTGACCATGGAGGTGAGTTTGAAAATTCTATGTTTACTGATCCTTGTGACAAAGAAGGACTAACTCACAGGTTTTCTTCTCCCAGGACACCTGAACAAAATGGGATTGTGGAGAGAAGAAATAGAACAGTGGTGGAGATGGCCCGAACCATGTTGATTGAAAGTAAATTACCTAGAAGGTTTTGGGCAGAAGCGGCCAATACAGCAACCTACATAATCAACAGGGCCATGGTAAGACCCATACACAAGAAAACACCCTATGAGCTTCTAAAAGGTAAGAAACCAAACTTGTTTCATTTCAGAATTTTTGGAGCAAAATGTTTTATTCATAACAATGATAAGAAAGATTTAGACAAGTTTTAAGCCAAGAGTTCACCTGGAATATTCTTGGGTTACTCTGAAGTGTCAAGGGCATATAGGGTATTTAACATATCAGATCAGAAAGTGGAAGAGTCTCCACACATCCTTTTTAGTGAAAAGAAAGATGTTTCTAATGTTGAAAATCTTGACAGGGATTCCAATCATGGTGGAGATTTTCTAGAAGACCAACAGGAAGAAGAGAAGACTCAGCCGAGTGGAGAAATAAATTCTCCAAATCAGGAAGGGCCAAGAGAAACAGGTGAGTCTTCAACAAATATCAGATTTCTTAAAGACCATCCTTTAGATAAAGTCATAGGCAATCCTGAAGATCCTCTTCGGACTAGGTCTCATTTTAGAAATGTGAATAATGATGACTTAATTGCTTTAGTCTCACAAATTGAACCCAAAACAGTAGAAGAGGCCTTAGCTGATCAAGCTTGGGTCAATGCTATGAGTGAGGAATTAGGTCAGTTTGAAAGGAATAATGTCTGGGAGCTTGTCCCAAGACCAGATGGTATTAATGTCATGGGAACCAAGTGGGTGTTCAAAAATAAGATGAATGAAGATGGAATTATCTCGAGGAATAAGGCCAGACTAGTAGCCAAAGGCTACTGTCAGGAATTCGGTGTAGACTTTGATGAATCCTATGCACATGTTGCTAGGATGGAAGCTATAAGATTGTTACTTGCCTTTGCATGCTCAAAGAACATAAAACTCCAACAAATGGATGTTAAAAGTACCTTTTTAAATGGAGTCATTAAAGAAGAAGTTTTTGTTGAACAACCTCCTGGATTTCAATACTCTCCTCAACCTAACCAAGTTTTCAGGTTAAATAAAGCCTTGTATGGTCTAAAATAGGCTCCAAGAGCTTGGTATGAAAGATTGTCTGAATTTCTGATCAGCAAAGACTACAAAAGAGGTAAAGTTGATCAAACTTTATTTACCAAAGGCATAAACAGAGATCTCATCATAGTTCAGGTATATGTAGATGACATTGTATTTGGATCAACTAAGCATGAACTATGTGATGAATTCTCTACCATGATGTCTGCTGAATTTGAAATGAGCTTGGTTGGTGAACTAAAATATTTTCTTGGATTGCAGGTACAACAGCTAGAAGATGGGTGCTTCATCAACCAAACCAAATACACAATGGAACTGTTCAAAAGGTTTGGCATGGAAAACTTAAAGCACATTACTACACCCATGGGCACCAATGCTTCATTGGATGTAGATGAGACAGGTAAAGAAGTAAATGCCAAACTTTATCGAGGTATGATTGGATCACTACTTTACTTGACAGCCTCTAGACCTGATATACAATTCAGTGTAGGAATGTGTGCAAGGTATCAGTCTAGACCTACTGAACTACACTTAGCTGCAGTTAAAAGAATCTTCAGATATTTGTCAGCTAGTCACTCTCTTGGTTTATGGTTTCCTGCATCTCACACATTTAACCTAGTAGCATACACAGATGCTGACTATGTAGGCTGTAAACTAGACAGGAAAAGCACAAGTGGCCATTGTGAATTCTTGGGTGGGTGTTTAGTGTCTTGGGGCTCCAAGAAACAACATTCTGTGGCCCTCTCCACTGCAGAAGCTGAATATGTGGCTGCATGGAGTTGTGGAACACAAGTCATATGGATTAAACACCAGCTTCAGGACTACCAAGTAGACCTGGGATGCACACTTATTTACTGTGATAATACTAGTGCCATCAATCTTGCTAAAAATCCTGTTTTGCATTCACGAACCAAACACATAGAAATAAGACATCATTTTATAAGAGATGAGGTGTCTAAGAATAATTTTGAACTGATTCATGTAGGCACAGATAATCAGATTGCTGACATATTCACAAAACCTCTGGATAATGAAAAATTTTCACATTGAGAAGAGAATTAGGCTTATACAAATTATCTTAATTATGAAGCCTGTTCTTGTTGTGAGGGGGAGTTGTGTTTGTCTGATGTTTAGCCTTCTTGCATGCTGGTTTAAGGGGGAGTTCAGAATGCTTACTGGTTAGCTTTCAGGAATGTTCTAAATAAGAGGAAGCCTTGAGATTTTGCTGGAATGTTTTATTGAGGAATGCTATGTCTTAGGGGGAGCTGAGTTGTGATGTGAGAAGATAAGTTCTTTGACAGATTCAAAAGGGCTGTCCAGATGTGTACCTTTGCTGGTCTTGCATGACTGATTTAGTGTGGTTCTCTCAGAAAGTAGAGTGTCACTTATCTCTTAAGTCTATAAGTCAGTGACTCTAATCTCCAAGTTAGAATCTTTCCTTTGGTACTCCTTCAGAGATCTGGACTAATTGCGTAAAGTATATCTTCCTACATTGTCATTGATTATGGTTCAGGCCAAAAACTTGTATGTCTTGATATCTGACCCAATCAACTTGAAATCTAGACTTCAAGACTCAATTCAAGAAAAGTCCTTTTTGGTATTGTCTTCAATCATTCTATCTCTTTAACTCAAGGGCTTAACTGAACAAACATGTTCTGTTTTGATCACTGAGAAACTGGGAGCTTTATCAATGAAATGAATATTTCTCCCAAGTCATGAGGTGTCAAATGCTTAAAATGAATGAAAAGTCATGACAGAGCAATGGTGGCTTGCTGGTGAGTAACTGGGGACTCTGGCCTCTAATCAAGGTGTTTCCTCATGTCAAAAGCCACAGTTACTAACTCTGTTCCTTAATAAAAAAAAAACAAAGGGAAGGAAGTAATGAGGTACTCACTCTGAGTAACTGGGGATTCAGGCCTCTAATCAAGGTGTCTCCCTAATGTCAAAGGAAGTGAACTACCAACTTACTCATTGATCTTCTTGAAAATCATCTCCAACAAAAATTCCTTGTTGTTATGCAACTAATGGATTGCTTGTCTTCAATACCTTGAGAACACCTCTCTGATTTTGTCTCTTGCTGTCTTGTGGGATAGTTGAATGATCAGCTATATTTGGCCATACTTGTGAACTCCTGCTCTAAATCATCCACTATGTATGCTGATAAACTTGTCTATCATTCTACTTATCTATTGTGTACTGAAGTCTAAAGAATCTTCTCTTGAGATTAGAAACTCACTTATTCTCTTAAGACCTACTCGTGACTCTCTACACTAAGAAGTTACTGCCCTTAGTCCTCATGTTTCCAGCACTGTCATACATTCTGTAGTTCTTTTTGCTGATGTCAAAGGGGGAGAGAAGTTTACAATATGAGTGAGTATCAGTGAGTATTGGATTTGTCTTGAGCTTTGAGGGGAGTCATGTTGCTTCGTGGAAGATATGGTTATGAGTTGTGGGGGAGATGAGAGTGTGTTGTAGGGAATGTTTAATTCATTTGCATGAGTGAAAGTTTGCAATATGAGTGAGTATCAGTGAGTATTGGATTTGTCTTGAGCTTTGAGGGGAGTCATGTTGCTTCGTGGAAGATATGGTTATGAGTTATGGGGGAGATGAGAGTGTGTTATAGGGAATGTTTAATTCATTTGCATGAGCTTGCCTTGAATTTATTCTGCTTGTTGCAGCTGGTATTAACTTCTTGTTGAAACTTGATATTGCTTGACTCATAGTGTTGTCATCATCAAAAAGGGGGAGATTGTTGCATCCCTATGGTTTTGATGATGTCTCACACTATAAATCAATCTTCTATCTCAAGATTAATGCTATTTCATCATGTGAGTGAGTACAGTTCATTTGGTTGTCGGTTTAGCCTGCTATCATGATTCTATCTACACTCTGCCTAGTTAGTATAGACACCAGTGGGTCGACCCACCCTCGCTGATGCGTCGACTCATCTGTACATTGGCATAACTCCTTCAAGTCTGTACATCGGGCACCTTCTAACTGAAGTCTACACACTGGTATTAAAATTCTAAGTCTGTACACTGCCCGACCAACTAAGTCTGCACATTGCAAAAGTCAGTTCAGCTCAACCCTATACATCCTTCCAATCCTCAACTCTATACATTGGAATGTCAAGCTTAATGTCTATACACTGGTTACTGCATTGTCATGAAGTCTACACATCCGATAGTGTAAGTCTATACATTGGCTCATGGTCTTCAAGTCGATACAGAGTTTCACCCTCTGAAGTTTGTACAGCCAATCACTTGACAAAGTCTGCACAGTGTCTCATATTGACTAAGTATGTACATCGTCTGGTCTGTGGATGCTTTGTCCTTTTGGAGTCTATACACTAGACTGTTATCCCTTCAACTCTATACATTTGAGTAATAATCTTTAAGTCCACACATTGGCCTTCAGACTAGCAAGTCTATACATCGTCTCTTGTTTGCAAAGTCTGAACAGCGTCCGTTGTCAAGACTTCTTGAAGTCTGTACATCGGACTGCTTCTTTTGAAGTCTACACATTGGCTCGTTCACTTCTGCAAAGTATGTACATTAGACTGTGGTGAAGTCTATACATTCGGTTCCTTGGGCAAAGTCTATACATCGCTTAGTCTGCACATTACCTTCAGCCCAAGCGTTCAAAGCCAAGTCTATACAACGCCAAGTCTGTACACTCCTCATCTGTTCCTACGCTTGGCCAAGTCCATACACTCAACATTTCCCTACGCTTTCTTGGCCAAGTCTGTACATCGGCCTCATTCGTTCAAGTCTATACATTGAACTACTCTTCAAAGTCTGTACAGCGTCCGTCTCAGCCAGCGTCTCATGCTGCGTCTTAGGCAAGTCTGTACATCGGCTTCATTCGCTCAAGTCCACACATCCACAGTGGTTCAACAAGTCTATACATTCACTTGAGCTTCACCAAGTCTGTACAACGTTGAAGCCTTCACAAGTCCATACACTGCTTGAGCTTTACCAAGTCTGTACAACGCTGAAGTCTTCAGCAAGTCTAAACAGTGCATCCAGCGTCTTTGTCAGCGTCTCATGCATTTGGGCAAAGTCTGTACATCCGTCCTTCAGCAAGTCTGAACATCCAACGTCTTTGTCAGCGTCTCATGCATTTGGGCAAAGTCTGTACATCCGTCCTTCAGCAAGTCTGAACATCCAGCGTCTTTGTTAGCGTCTCACTGTGGCATAGTCTATACTCTGGCTCAAGCTTGTCAAAGTCTGTACATCACGGTTGGGCAACAAGTCAATACATTGTTCACCGTCTGATTAAGAGTCTTACACTTTCAAGTCTGTACATGACAAACAGTATATCGATTCCTCAAAGTCTGAACTCTGGCCTCTTGCTTCAAGTCTACACATTGAGTTGTTCGACTACAACTCTATACATTCAGTTGTTATGAGTTGAGTCTTCGTTTCTCTCAACGCACTCGTTTCAAGCCTGTACACTGCTTAGGCTTCGTGAAGTCTACACAGTGGCTGAGCCTTGTAAAGTGTACACATTGATAACAATCGTCTGCATTGTTCATAGTCTATACACTGCCATTCATGCGCACTGTTCACATGTCTATACACTGCCTTCACATGCATTTTATTCAGTAAGTCTGTACATTCTCTCACGATGTACACACTTACTCTGTTGATGTTTCTGAAGTATATACATCCTTGTTAATAGCCTGAATTGACTAAGTATATACATTACTTCTGTCTGTCTGCAGGCGATTCAGGCTGATGATTGGGCACGTGAATCGAGGTTGGCACCTGACACGTGATCCAAGACAACAGGCGCATGACACGTGGATGGCAACCTTGTCAGGATGCTGCCATGTGGTCGAAATTCAAATGATCTGGCCAAAAGTGCATGGGCGGGAACCTGGCAGCCACACACCAATATCTGCTATAAATATAGAGCTTCATCCTTCAGTAGAAGTATGATCGTGAAAAGAAAAAGCAGAAGCCATTGGTGAGAGTTTGCACGATCCAGAAAAGAAAAAGAGCAGAGAGTTCTATATCTGAGAGGAGTTTGTTCGAGAGAGAGAGTGTGTGTGTGGATTGATGAATTGCTTCATTTGAAGCTACATTTGTATTGGGTTTCAGAACCGATTTCTTCTTCATTGGTTTTTGTTTCTACTTTGCTTTCGTTTATTTTGTTCTTCCATTCTGATTTGAATTGGTTTCCCTCCGGTGTGTGGAGGAAGGGAGTACTACTCCAGTTTCCCTCTGAGTTGCAGAGGAAGAGAGATCGGTGATCTCTGGTGTTGTTAGTGACAGGTTGTCATTAACAGTTTCCCTCCGTGTGTGGAGGAAGGGAGAGGATTCCCCGGTTGTGTTCTAGCTGGGAGCTAGAACAGGTTTCAAGTTCTATGGGTAGCAGAGCTTGATCGAGATATTTGTTTCCCTTGGGTGTTCAAGCTGTGTGGCAGCATGTTGTACGCAGACTGAGTCTACTGTGATCTAGCTTTGCCTAGTGGAATCCTCACTCTAGTTGGAGTGAGGGGTGGATGTAGATTGCGGACTGCAATCGAACCACCTAAAAACCGAGTGCCTCCTCTGTGGTTTGCTGTTGATTTCTGTGCTCTTCATCTGCTTGTCTCTTTGCCTTCAAGTGATCAGTTCTTCACTCTCATCTACATTTCTCTGTGTACGGGTTAAGGAGGTGCGTTAGCAGTAGAATCTATTTTCCGTCTAAGTTTCTGCAAATTGGGAGTGATCTATTCATCCCCCCCCCTTCTATATCACTCTTGCTGCGCTAACAACAAGTACCGCAACTAAGCGCCATTCACACGAAGTTCCATTGGGGATCCGCGGGATGTCCGAAATTAGGCGTCTACAGTGATGTGCAATATATTCATGTTATCAACTTCCTATGTCTTGGTTAATTTCCTCTCTCATATGCTTTATTAAATGTTGTTCGTGAAATTTGTCCTATGTGATTAGAATGCACTAGGTGTAATTGATGGTACGCATATCTCTGCAAAAGTGTTGATAGTTGATCACCCGCATTATCAAAATCAAAAAGGTGAAACATCTCAGAATGTCATGGGGTTTGTCAATTTTGATATATTATTTATTCATGTCCCTCTGGGCTGGGAAGGATCAGCTGCAGACATGAAGGTCTTGAGGTGGGCTATCGAGAAAGGTGGATTTACTGTACCAGAAGGTAAATGTGTGTGACTTGATATACTTACATTATTTAGCATGCTCAGCATTCCACACTTTCCTTGTTGTAGGGAAATATTTCTTGGTCGATGCATGGTATGCAAACACCCCCCATTTCTTGGCACCATATCGTGGCATAAGATATCATCTATCGAAGTACAGATCTGATAGGACTAGGCTTACACACAGAGACAAGAAAGACTTGTTTAACCATAGGCACACTCAACTACGTAATTGTGTTGAGCGTGCCTTCGGTGTCCTGAAGTCACGTTTCACAATTCTAGTGAAGCGTCGCAGTTATCCAATGAAGACACCAGCCAGGATTGCAATGGCATGTTGTGCACTCCATAACTTCATTAGAAAAGAGCAAGGGCTTGATCAAATTTTTCAATAGGCCGAAGATGACGTCAATGTGGCTGGAGATGAGGAGGTAGATGAAGAAGACAATGTTAATAGGAGAGAAGTTACTAGAGGAGAGAGACTTTGAGACTGCATGGCCACTCGACTATGGGTCCACCATAAAACACGAGAGTACTTACTATGGCTCCTACTTTGGGTGAACAACTGCCTCATGTTATTGATTGCATCATTGAAGTTTGCAGTTAACCTACATCTTCCACTTTGCAGGCATTGTCAAATAGAAGCTGAAAATGATGGTTGACATTCTTCCCATGCAATTGTGAAATAGATCATTTAAAATGTTTTGTACTTGGACAATTTACATGTTGTAATAATGTCTAGATCATTTATAATGTTTTGTACTTGGCCAATTTACATGTTGTAATAATGTCATAACACACTACTCTGGCACTTTAATTCTTTGTACACTTTTAACGATGTCGGTTTAATATGTTCCTCTCATTTTCTTAGCTATTTCATAGATATGGGGTGTTCTTGGTCTGACGAACATGGGATACCCTTTAACTATATACTCCGTTGACATATTCAACACTCACATAATTTTTTGAAGCAGCCTGGCTCACATGACACTTACAAAGGGGCTTCAGGCTGCTACACTGCACATAGCTTAGATGTTTATTTTTGTGTGCACACTTTAGACTTGGTCTTTTATCTGTTATCATAGATGTAGTGTGTTCATATTTGCTTGTATATCTGTACCTAACGTATTTGCTCTATTATCTGTACTTAACATATTTGATTTTACAGGTTGACTATTATTGTCCCTAACATGATAGGCAATGATGATGGGAAGGAGCATACATGTGATGAGGAGTACCGTGGGGGCATCTCATTCCATATCCCTATTTGTACTTCACACATATAGTATGTTTGGCGGCCTAAGGTCTACCCCTTCTTATGATGGGATTTACTACAGGTGATATGGAATTTGACTACATCATTTGTACTTCAAGGAATCTAAACGAATGGATGATGTCCATATGTGCCCAATACCATCACCCATTACAAATCACTATATTCAATGTGCATAATTATGTTTCAGGGTATCGTGAAAATGGATTCAATACATATGGGTGATGGTAAATATGATCATATTCAATGTGAATGTGGCAATGGGGAATGTCTTATCAAGTTATCTCGTAGCAGTAGTAATCCACAACGTCCCTATTATTGCTGCCCACTTGGGGTATGTTATTCTTACTTAGCAACATATATGCATGTGTGTTTTTGTTATCTATGTCATTTTCTCTTATATACATGCTCACAGCTTGGGAATGATAAGGCATGCCGATTCTTCATGTGGGTGGATGAATTATTAATATGTCCCTGTGACAAAGGCACATGTAGAAGGCGTACCTCAAATACTAGTAAGAATAAAATGAAAGTATTTTATGTATGCCCAAAATCTAAGGTATGTGTGTGACCAGCATTTTCATTAGTGTTATTGTTTATACCTTCCCCACCAACTGTACATTATCTTATTTTATCTTTTATGTATGTGCAGGCTAACAAGTCCACATCGGGTTGTGGGTTCTTCAAGTAGGTGGAAGAAATGTCAACGGTATATATCCTTTCTCATATATTTTGTTAAATTGCGGTGAATGTGAATGTGTTGTGAATGCATGAGTTCCTTTTATTTTAAAACAGCAGCCGAGTGTGTGCTATGATGTCGCATGAGTTTCTTTTATTTTAAAACAGCCAAGTGTGTGCTGTGATGCCTCATGAGAGTTCCTTTTATTTTAAAACACTCGAGTGTGAGCTGTGATGTCGCATGAGTTGTTTTAATTTTAAAACAGGCAAGTGTGTGTTGTGATGTGGCATCAATTTCTTTTATTTTAAAACAATCTAGTGTGAGCTGTGATATCGCATGAGTTTTTTTTATTTTAAAACAGCCGAGTGTGAGCTGTGATGCCGCATGAGTTTCTTTTATTTTAAAATAGCTGAGTGTGTGCTGTGATGCCGCATGAGTTTCTTTTATTTTAAAATAGTCGAGTGTGTGCTGTGATGTCGCATGAGTTTCTTTTATTTTATAATAGCCGAGTGTGTGCTGTGAATGCACGAGCTAATTGCTATGAATTCTCAACCCGTCGTGTGTGTGTTGTGAATGCACGAGCTCCATTTCTTTTAATACTTTCAAGTGTGTGCACTTCTAGGTTATATATTTGGTTCCGTTGCCAAGAGTCGAACCTGGGTCTCTCGGGTGAGAGACGAGTATCCTAACCAACTAGACGGATTTCTGATTCTAATATCTTTCTTACCCTACACAAAGATTTACATATCAATCTCTCGCTTTCTTTCTGAAATAATATACATAAGAGACCCGGCATTTGGTTAGGTTTGGAGCACTAGATCCCCTTAAGCTGAGTTGACTGGGGTGACAACCACATCACATATAGCATATGCCATCAAGCTGGAAAAGTAAAGAATGATACGTTTAACCCCACCGCATGCATGTACGTGTTATGCTGAGGCATGAGTAGCCATAGAAGCCACGGTCAGTCCTATTACGTCAGTTCACATAGGTCTGCCTACACAATATGTATATTGTGCATGCATGTGTTCGATGCAAATGCATAGGATGATCGGCAGCTGAGGATGAGATAGGATTCACCTCAGATCTGAGCTCAATCACACGGCACCTCTTCGTGTATATATATATATATATATATATATATGGTGCATCAGCTAGTAACGTTATATATGTACTTTATGTCAAACCTATACGCCAATGGAAACACGGGTGCTCGCTTAATAAAATGAGTACCATGCTAACAAAGTTACATATATGAATTAGAGAATACGTTTAAGTGAAGCACACTAAGAGTGTGTGTGTTCAGTGTGTGTGTGTGACAGTGGAGACAATTTTTGTGTATGTGTGTGTGACAGTGGAGACAACTCCTTCCGATTATTCAGTGCTTCCATTGTTCAATGCTGGTATTAAACTCTTTCCCAATGTTAAACTCTCATTGGTCTTATCAGGTATACACGAGACAATGATGATTGGGTGGATGACCTAACGACAACCCCCAACTAATATGATGGAACATGATCCATGTGATTACATTATGTCATATTGTTCTGAGCCTCATCTCCTTACTCTTATCAAGTCCATATATTTTGCACTCAAAGTTTTAATTTGTGATTATATCGTACACCTTTTTTAGGAAAAGACTTCGAACAAGCGGACAGTAGAAATGTCTAACATATCTACAACAGGAGGACAGATTGAAGAACATGCACTCATGGAAGATTTAAGAAGAACAATCGAGATGGAGAAATTTTCAGCCAATCGAATTGTGAAGCTATGTGAAACTTTGTTGGCAAAATTCCATCAATTGAAATTATGTAATAAAAAGTGATATGAATTTTTTTTAAGAACTATCATTTGTGAGGCCATATACACATGAAACTCTTTTTTGTAAAACTTTAAATTTTTGTAAATTGCTCTCATTGTTATCATTTATCCCGCCTTAATTCCTGCTTGCTAAATATTAGTGTGGATTGCTTGTGTACGTACATTATTTGGGACACCCGTACTCATTACTTAGATTACATGTGAATTATTTATCTTTTATGCGCACGTAAAATAGTATATAAAGCATAACATTTTCACCAAAGTAAATAATCTAAATATGATAGTAGTTACAACATTTGTCACATTTCGAGTGACCAAAATGTTAAGAAACAAAGAAAATGAGTAATCAAAATTTAAATGATTTTGGCCCGATTTAAGATAGAGCTTCAAATCTCATTTCAACTAGGGGAGAGAGAAAGATGAAGGGGTAAATAAAATTTTAACGTGACACAAATATTACTTACATATTTCACGGAACTCAAAAATGTTTGTTCATTATTGGGTCCATCTCACAAACAAATAAAAAAGGGGGGATGAAAGAAAATGTTTGTTCATTATTGGGTCCTTCTCAAAAACAAATAAAAAAGGGGGATGAAAGAAAGAAAATAAAAAAATAAAAGGAAAGAATGAAAAGGAAACGAAGACAAGACAGATTATAATAGATTTATTGTATTGATGTACGTTGATGATGAATTACAAATAAATAAAACATAGAACACAATATTAAATAACTATATTGATTTTAGTTAACAATAATAAATAGTTATTGAAGTGTACTATTATTATTAAGTATCTTTTTGAAGGAAAAAAATTTAATATCATTACTACTAATTAAATTCAATGTATAAAAAATTAGATTGATCAAAAGTCTCATTATTCTAACAAAGAATTTGAACTTAAAAAGTAATTAGAAATTTTATTATCACTAATCCTAATTAAAGTAGTTTGATTTATGTTACTGATGATATGATATTCACATTAAATTGAACATTATTATTAATCATCGTTACATTACATAAACATGTTAAAGTTAAGTTATACTATTTAATTACTCATAAATATGAAAAATAATTATTATCATTATTTTCATTCTTACTAAATATTTTTTAAAGGAAAAATTTTTCAATAATATCTTTATTTGTATTATCGTAGATTATTAATAAAATAAATTTTATACTAATTTTATTACTAATATTAAAATTTATCTATTAAAATCTATTTTAGGATCTTTATTAGTCGTAATCATGATTGTAAAGTCTAATTAATTAATTTCACTAAAAAAGTATTTTAAATCTTCTTATCTCATCCAAATAAAGAATAACATCATATGCCTTAACTCGGGATAAGAAGGATAATATGGTCATTTTTCAGCACCTATTCTCATTTATATCCCTAGTTTTTACCAAACGAAGAATAAGAATATTTTCATAGTTATCCCTTCGCATACCAAACGTACACGAGAATAAGAATAAGAATAAATTAACCCAGAATGACTTATACATATTCTTCACTTAAGTTATCCCGATACCAAACGTAACCTCAGGATGTGCACTCACGCCAATTTGCTCGCCATTTAGCACCACTAGTTACCTATAAAGCCCTGGAGTCATTAAGGCCGTTCAAAAGAAGAAAGATGGATGACCCAGAGTGTGAGTGGTATAGATGGTTTGACATGAACGACATTACTATTGCTTTGAGCCGACTGTTTATGCCAACTGATCTAGAATGGCCACCACTTATTCATGAGTTGATAGAGAAGCCAGCAGTAATCACAGACAAGAGGCAACTGCTCAGCAACTACACTGATACGGGAGAGCTGGTTGAAGAAGGTTTCACCATCGACAAGCTGTGGGCCGGACTTTACCTTGTTGATTCCTTCCACCCGTCACTCATTATATTTTTCTGCTCCAAAATTGCCCCCCCTAATATCCCTAGACCACCCGCGGTCCTCATCTACTTATCTCCTGATTTTCTACAAACTCCATCAACTCCCCCTCTGCTCATCGAGCAATTCTCTAATCTTTTCATTACGCTCTCGCTTGGGCAATCTCTTATTCAGTCCTTTTCCAATATCTCGATTTCATCACCATCTTCTACTCCCCCCTCTCATTGCTTCGCCATTCTTGAAAATGAAAAAAAAAAACCAAAATTCAAACTTTTCAATCTTCCATCTCTGTTGAAGAGACCAACTACCTTGTTCATGAGTGTGCCCCGACCCAAGGGCCGCTCATTCAAGTTCCGTTAGTGGACCTCTATTACTCCTCTGATGAGGAGTCTTCTTTTGTACCTTCTCTTGTACCCACTTCTTCTTCCTCCTTTTCTTTAGGCTCTAGTGATCAGGCTAGTTGTTCTCCTAGTTCTATTAATGATAAGAGTCTTGGGGTAGTTTTCACTAAGAAAGCCAAGGGTAAGCAGATTCTCCATAGGTTCTTGTTAGATCTATCCAGGAGGTGTCGTGCTTGTTTGGCAATTCCTCAATTTGTAGTGGATCTGATTCCCTTGCCGGAATTAGAATATGAGGAAGCTTTTGCCTTAGACGAAGGGTTTGGTGTTTATGAGATCATGAATGATGAAGACCCTGTCGAATAGGGGGATGAAGAGTATGGTGAATGTGAGGATGAGGCCGACGCTTTTGCTAGTGGTATGAGGAGATTCGACGAACCGTCGGCCTTAGTAGAAGAGCCTACCAAAGAAATTAACTTGGGGACAGAGGAAAACCCTAGGATAGTCCTCATAAGCAAAAATTTGCCTCCATATGAAGAAGAGGCACTTATTCAGGTTCTCCAAGAATACAAAGACACGTTTGCATGGAGTTATGGAGATATGTCAGGTCTGGACCTGACGCTTGTCGAACATCGCTTAACACTTAAGCCAGGGTCCGTCCCGGTTAAGCAGCGGCTAAGACATTTCTACCCTCATATGGCATTAAAGATGAAAGAACAGATCGATAATCTCCATAAGGCTAGATTCATCAGAGTCGTCCTCTATTCTAATTGGGTGGCTAATATTGTCCCTGTGATGAAGAAGGACAGAAGAGTCAGAATTTACATAGACTTCCGAGACCTTAGCTGTGCTTGTCCTAAAGATGATTTCCCCCTCCCTCATATAGACATTTTGATTGATAACACGACAGGGTTTGAGACCCTCTCTTTTATGGATGGCTTCTCCGGATATAATCAGATTCGCCTGGCTGAAGAAGACCAAGATAAGACTTCATTCACTACACCTTGGGCAACGTATTGCTATATGGTCATGTCGTTTGGACTTAATAACACCAGAGCCACCTACCAAAGGGTCATGATGGCTATTTTCATGATATGATCCACATCTATATCGAGGTGTATGTTGATGACTTGGTAGTGAAATCAAGGACAAGGATTGAGCATCCTGGGGTTCTAGCCAAAGTGTTGCAAAGGTCGCGATAATATCATTTGAAAATGAACCCTAAGAAGTGCGTATTTGGTGTGTCGTCTGGTAAGTTGCTTGGGTTCATTGTCAGCAAAAGGGGTATTGAGATTGAACCCAACAAGGCGCATGCGATAAGAGATATGCCTCCTCCTAAGAATTTGAAAGAAGTTCGAGGATTAATTGGGAGGTTACAATTTATACGCCGATTTATCTCCCAGCACTCGCAAAGGTGTAGGCCGTTCTACGAGCTTACTAAGCTAGGAGTTAAGTTTCATTGGGATGACGAGTGTCAGGCGGCTTTTGACGGATTGAAGGACTATCCGTCTAATCCTCCTTTCCTGAGGCCACCAGTTCCAAGCAAAGCACTTGTTCTTTATATTTCCGTCCTAGATGACTCAGTAGGTGCTGTCCTTGCGCAAGTTGATAAAAAAGGTAAGGAGAGGGCAACCTACTACTTGTCTAAGCTACTCAACCCTTGTGAGCAGAAGTATACCGCTATAGAGAAGACCTGTGCGGCTTTAGTATGGGTAGTTCAGAAATTGAAGCATTACTTCTTAGCTCACGAGGTTCATCTCATCGCTCGCATGAATCCCATCAAATTCCTTCTTGAGAAATCTGTTCTTACTAACCGATTAGCACGATGCCAAAGCTTTCTTTCTCAGTTCGACATCACTTACATTCAGCAAAAAGTGATTAAAGGCTATGCCATCGTAGAAAATCTTGTGCATCACCCTCTCCCTCGATTTGATCCTGTTCACTCAGAGTTTCCAAATGAGGAACTGATGTCTATTAATCAACCTTCAGATCCCATGTGGACGTTACATTTTGATGGAGCTCTAAATTCTCATGGTAAGGGGATCAACATTGTTCTCCTATCACCTAAGGGTATCACCATTCCGGTTGCCTCTCAGCTCGCCTTCCCTATTACAAATAATTTGAAGTCTAAATTTTTAAAATTTTATTGATTTTCAGTTTTTTACATTTTCTTTTGAAATGCATGAAGCTAGATACATACAAATGATGACATATGAAATGCTCACAATGCAACCAGACGGTTGCGTATATATATACATGCAACATATCTCCCCCTTACTTATTTATGAAGTGAATGGGTATAAGAAAGATGCATGAGAGTCATGACAACCGGAATGTATATGTGTAGCACATAGGAGATTGTGCAATCATATAGGAGATTCATGCAATTGCTAAAGCAGTCAATCAATTTTTTGAGTACATAATAAATCAAATTTCTAGAAGTGTAAGTGAGTAACATGAAAAGTGATAGTTGCAATATGGATATTCAGATTTTCAGATCAACACAAGGAGACATTTTATAGACTGCACTTCAATTTTGAGAACAACGTATTGGAGGCTACGCTCTACCTCAATAATTTTTTTTTCACATCAATTTTTTCAATGATTTCACAAAGACAATCAGAATTTTTTCTAAGAATGATTAGGTTCCGATAATTCCTTTTTACGCGAGTAGACGCATGGAGCTCATGCCAGACTCCCCGGTTACTCAGAATATTGAACCATTTCACTTCATTTTGAACAGAGGTACTTTAGTCAACACTTTTCAGAAATGAACCACATCACCTCTCAGGTGACGTGCATCCAATTTACTCTGTGAAGCTAAACATTACCCTACCTTTTCTTTTCAAATTCTTTCTTCAAAAATTAGCCAGATAACTTTTTCCTCAACTACCTCTTCAACAAACATGCAGCAAGTGTAATATATCTAGAGTGTTGCAAAGAAATTCTTATATCCTTCTCTTTAACACTCTTTTTCACATTTTGTGCATGATGTGTGCGAATTTGATTCAGCACGTACACCAACAATATTATGAACACATAACAGTGCAGCTCCCCCTAAGTAGATGCACTTATCAAAAGTTTACTCCTCCTGAGTGTATGACAATAAACACTCTAGTGATGACTCAATGCAGCATTATGTAGCAAGAAAATATAAGGTCATAGAAATTTCAAGGATGGGGGTGAATAGCATATAATAACATGCAAGCACACAAAAAGAGTATATGCAATTATGTATTATAAAATGAAAATATATGCAATTCTTGTTGGCCTCAAAGATATGATACCAATGTTGGAAGAATTTATTTTAGCAAATATGTAATATGAATAATGTTCAAAATGGTGTATTTCAAGATATGCATTATATGCATGATATGTAGAAAATGATATGCAAGTATGCAATGTGATGCAAGTTTTTGGATTTTTATTTGAAAGTTCTAAATGCATTGCAAAATTTAACATGGGTGCAAAATACAAGTTTTTAGGTTTTCATTTGAATGAACTAAATGCACCTAATGCATGAATTCTAATGCAATGCAATCTATAACAATATGACAATGCAATGCAAGATGCATTATGACAGAACTTACAAGAAAACATTCAGACTTGAAAGATGAGCATGGGACATTTTTCAACACATGAGCTTTATATACAAGGGTGCAGAAATCATTTGAAACATGTAATGCAATCCATTTATTTTCAAAAATTGTTCAAGAGAAGATTTTCAATCACTTTTCAAAAGTTTTTAGGACATTCACAAGTCATTTAAGAATTGACATTTTCATTGCAGAACTTTTCACATCATTAAGGATCAATTTCAGAAAATTTGAAGCAATTCATCATAAGCATGTTGCATGTTACAATTGAAGGTCACTCAGTCAATAGAAGATGAAATAACATTCATTTCAAGTTGTTTAGCTAGCAAGACCCCCCTTGACAAATACATGAATTTCAGAAAAATTCAGTGAAAGTGCAATGTGTTCTCTTATGACATGGGGCTAGCTAACAAAGGAGCATAGAATAGCATCAGAAAAAATTCATTTAAAGTCAATCATTTGATTTCTTCGAGTTCTGGCATGAGGCGGAGAACTTTGGTCCGAAGATCAACTCAAGCATAGTGAGAGTTTCCAGGTGGATGTAATCCACCTTTCCACTACCCAGTATTTGATATACCAGAAATGCAATTAAGTTCAAATTAACCATCGAACATACAGTTCCAATAAAGAATTGCTCAGAAATAGATTTAGACATCTTCATCACATGAGACATTATTAATAGTTCAAGAGATGATATCGTCTACATAAGCCTGAACCACTAGCATGTCTTTACCTGAAATTTTTTGTGAATGGGGTCTGATCAACTTTACCTGTCGTGAGTCAATTTTCATGTAAGAATGAGATGAGCCTCTGATGGGGGCATCTTTTGCCCTTCACATTTTTCACAGCTCCGATTGCTCGCCGACATGGTTCCATTGTGCCCTTCACATTTTCTGAGTCGAGTCATGTAATTTTCATATTTTATTTGAGTCATATCAATGCAATTTTTCTTTTATTTGAGTCATGTACCTAGGTTAATGAGTCATCTACCTAAGTTAAGTGTCATAGGATTGATTAGTTTGGTTATTGGGCCCAATTCAATGGGCTAGGCCCAGGGGCGCCCCCTTCCCCCTTGGTTATTTGTCATTAGTCCTAAAGTCAGGGACTTATTGTAAAATATTGGTTCCCTATAAATAGGACCCCAATCTCTCCATTTTAAGCTAATGAAGATCTATTATTGTGAGTCCAGATAATTGAATTTCTTTGGTGAGAAGCCATTAGAGAGGAGTGAGAAACTCCCCTCCCTTATCCCCTTTCTCTCTCCTCCCCGTCCCACCTACTTTCTCTCTCTCCTCCCCACATTCAATAGTCACCACAACTTCTCACAACCCCTCTTTACTCCACCCCTAGCCCCAAGGCAGAACCCACCAATCACCAAGCCACCCTCCAACCCCCAGCCACCCTCTTCCCTTTCCCAACACACCTCTCCCTCTCCCCCATGCAACCTCTCACTCTCCCAAGATAGAACACCCCTCCCCAAGCATCCTTTCCCCTCCCCTAGGTCAGCATTAACCCCATTCATTAACCAAAATTCAAATCCACCTCCCTCTCCCTCCCCACACCAAATTCGTAGCTCCCCCTCCCACCATCTGTTAGACCCCCTTCCAGACCCCATTCTGCCCCTCCCACACCTTGGATCACCCCCTCCCAGACCCCCTCATAGCTAGGGGTCGCCCCCACACCCTTTCACCCCATTTCATGCTCATTCGGATCTGCATCGGCGAACCTATTCTCAGCTCAAGACTTGCAGAACTCCAGCAACTTGCAGTGCCTTTCACTTTTTCATCCTAGAACCCCTTGGAGCAGAATAGGCACTGTTGGAAGCTTCTCCCAGTCCTCTTCGCCACGGTGGTGGTCTCATCCCCGTCTAAGTTCGGAGCTGCCCGGAGGAGCCGTCATCGCCGGACTGTGCAACTTCTTCCTGACAGTCAACCAGAAGCGAGTTGTAGAGGCTCCCACGGCCAACCTCCTGAAGTTATGAAGGCGGGCCTTGGTTGAGAGCTTCTACGACGAGTCTACTTTCAGCAGCAAGAAACGGCACCCCGTTCGGCATCTGGAGCTGTGAGTTCTCATTTTTCTCCCCCGGGTGCAC
This sequence comes from Amorphophallus konjac, assembly GCA_022559845.1. NCBI lineage: Eukaryota > Viridiplantae > Streptophyta > Magnoliopsida > Alismatales > Araceae > Amorphophallus > Amorphophallus konjac. The sequence goes on from CM040121.1 coordinate 162,415,844, forward strand.
TGGTATGTTCCCTCTAGAACTGATCTGACACCCGACCACTGTTTGGGTCCTCGTCACCTACTCCGGTCTCCTCTGGCACCCCCGTGGGTCTCTGTTCGAAGAGGACTCAACAACGAATCTAACGACTCTGACCACACCTGAATCAGAGCTTGGGAGCGTCCTTGGCGGCCTCATCTTCCTGCTGTGGAGGTACAGAAGCTACCAGAACCAGCAAACAGAGATCATGTTCGTGCCTCTGCCCCAACCAACGCCGTGGATTAAGAAATTCCACAAATATTGTACGTCCTCCCGGGTCAACTACAAAGATTTTACCACTAGTTTCATCGCAATCGGAGTTCGGGGGAGTCCGCAGCGGCACCGATAGCGATAGTCTATGCCCTGTTCTTAAGAGTGGACAGAACCGACGATCTTCTTCCGCTTCGGCTTCTAGCGTAGTTTTCCCCACCCCACCCCGCTTGGCCGACTGACCGCCCCTCCTTGCGTGGAGGTACGTTTTGGTTGTAAAACTAATCCCCACCCCTAGTCCAACCCCCTTGCAAGGGGCGTAGTGCATGTTATTTAAAATTTCAGGTTGAAGCTTCATCGACGCGGCGTGCAGGTTAGCCCACGCTTCCTCGCTCGCCCTCGTCTCCGACCGGGATCGGTGTCTTCACACCGATCAGGTGAGCTCCAAACCACACTCCTATGCTGGATTATTTGTGCTTGATTAGTATTGCTTCTAGTGTGCCATCGGTCGGTGAGGAGTGCTCGGACTCAAATTGCTACTATGTGAGTGTCCACCGCAGGTGAGTTGTGAGCGAGACCAATTTACCCACACCCTCGGCGTGCTAACCGCCCGTGAATTTGGGTAACCCCAGACCATTAGGGGTCCTCCCCAAGCCAGCCATACCCTTGGAAACCTCCGGGTCCAACCTCGGACCCTCACCCCATCACCGGTCCACCTACGGGCTCGAGTGTGCCAAATGCGAGTGGGTCCGCTTGTGTGACATTGCCGTGTCCATTGCATTGCTTGCAATATAGGTCTTAGGTTGTGTCACATTAATTGGTATCAGAGCAAGTTCACAACTTGTCTCTATCAAGTTTATCCTAGGGTGCATATGCATTTAGAGTCTCCGGTGCATCATCATGGCTATTCCTCTATGGTCAATTCCATACAATTCGGCCCTCCACAAGGGTCCTAGCGGTCCACCCCTCTTGGGCAGCATTCTAGATGAGGACCTTCGATTTGACAGATCGAGCCCTAGTGCCTATCTAAAGTGGGAGGGTACCATGGAAATGCACTTTGAAAGGATTATGGCATATGGACCCGCGAGAGTCCGCATTGCCAAGGGACGACTTTGGGGTCAAGCCAAGAGTAAGTGGGAACACATAGAGAGCTTAAGGAGGGTTAGGAGGCAAGAGCCCATTTCCTCATGGGAGGAGATGAAGATAGAACTTAGGAAGATCTACGCTCCCCAACGTCTCCCCCCCTACTTGGAGAGCCATAGTCCAAGGAGCACTATCACTCATCCCTTCTCTCCCGGCCAGTTCAAAGCCGCCATAAAGGCCCTCTACATCTCCCAACCCCCACAACAGCCACCACCTCCAACCCCAATCAACACCTCTACACTTTGCTACCCAACCACCACCATTCAAACCAAATTGGCCCCCACTCCCACCCTCCACAACCGGCCGATCCCAAGGTCAAGAGACCCTTAATCGACCCAGCTTCCCCCATGATGACCACCACTCCCCCGTCTAAAGTCACTCACCCAACCTTCACCATTCAAACCCAAGTGGACCCCGTGTCCACCCCTCCACCTAGGCCCATGACGACCACCACCCCCAAACCCACTCTCCCTTATCAAATTCACACCCACTCCCAATTGACCTCCGCCCCTCCACCTTCCCCCATAAGGGATACCCCCACCGAGGCCCACCCAACCCATATTCCACTTCCAACTCCAATCCTACCCCAACCTAGGCCTCCACTACTTCCCCTATCAATCCCAAACCAAGTTTCCCTTTACCCTCCACCCCGGGTGCGCCATACACCAACCCTCATCACCTCACCCTCAAAAGACCCTCTCACCTCCTTGGTAGAGAAACCCATACCCGACCCCATAGTGGTGAACACTCCGGACCCTATCCCCCCCATGGAGACCACACATGTCCAAGTAGAAGAAGAAACCTCGCACGGTGGTCTTCACCTTACACCACCATCTCTAGTTGGGGCCGAGTTCATCTTAGGAGAACCCCTTGATAGTTGGCTAAAGGAGAGCCTAATTAGAAAGATTATGGCCCATGTTTTCCTTCCTATGGAGCAAAACCTCCCTATAGTGCCGCTCTCCTATCACACCACCATCCAATCATCTTACCAAGTGGACACATTAGGGGATCTTCTCAACGGCTTAGCATGGCAAATGAAGTTGACCAGCTTGTTGACCATAGTGGCCAACCAACCTAGGAGCCTTGATCTCCTACACCTATGTGTCGGATCTATCACCTCAATCTACACCATTGGATGCTACACTAGTGACCATCTATTATTCCTCCCCACACCTGATAAACCCGACCTTATCCTCAAATTGGAGTCCCTCATATCGGGCAGAAAGCCAAGCCATCCTCTCATGGCCAGCCCACCCACTAAGAACTTCGGCCCAATCATTTCATTAGAGGAGGATGATCCACCACCATATTGTGAGGACCTTGAGGATGTTGAGATGAACTAAGAGCTCCTTTCCTCCGGTACACTTATGTTGATCCTTTTGACCCCTCCCAATGAGAACTCGGGAACCCATGTGATCCGCCCACATCACTTATCACCCACTCCTTCCTACCCTCACCCACCATGTTGGGCCAAGCCCACCTCTCCCAAGTCCCGGGCGACACAAGGGCAGCTATGACCAAGGAAGATCTACACCTAACGAACAAGGAGGTGCCACTCCCCATGATGTCCACCTTCCTTGACCCCTTCGACCCTTTTGAATGAAAACTCCAATGCCAAACCATACCCCAACACATCAAAGTCATTTTTTGGTTAGGAAAATATATGTCTTGGCACCTCAAACCACTTGGCATGATTCATAAGTCGGGTACATTCATTCATATCACCCACATGTCAAGTAGGAAAAATGAGTGGTCCATATTCGGATGTAATGGTCCACCTTCATTCATCATGAGTCTTAAGCATGTTAGCAGCATTCATGAATGTCCGGGTCCTCTGGCACTCATCACACCCACGCATTAGAGAGACACCTATGGATGTCCCAGCCCTCCCACACCCTTCAAAGTCTCCATGGCATCTCTGCATGATTGGTCTAAATATGGTTGTCCTGGCCCCCCTTTGCATATCATGCATCGCCCACTCACACCGCATCGTAGTACTTGGCATGAGCATTTAAGCAGGCAACAAACAACGAGCGGTGAGAATCACAAGAAGCGGGCTAAACCTTGCGAACACCACTTTGAATTCCAAGTTGGCAACTTGGCGATGGTGACTTTGGAGTGGCTCTACCCTAGGGTCACCTCCAACATGAGGGCACAAAGACTTGGACCTTGCCTAGTTCCAAGTGGCCTTGGCAACCCGGCTTATGGGTTGGGCTTTCTAATGGGTTTTGGGATTCACCCCATTTCCCACATGGTGGGTCCGGCACCCTATATGGGTACCGCGGTGGATCCTAGTAAGAGTTTCGGGCCTACCCCTACACTTGTGAGAGACACACTCGGAGAGCCACCACATATCAGCCTGAGAGCCCGACGTGTGCACACGGAGGTAATACAAGGAAGCATGGTTCTATCACCAGCAAGAGGGTGCGCCCGAGCCACCTTAAGAGGATGAAGGACCGTCCTCTGGTTGCAGACGCAGGGTTGAGTTTGGAGGTCGTGGCTCGCCCAGAGCCGCATTGGAGGACCCCTTCCCCAGCGGACCCATACTCGACGGAGTCGAGTTCTTCGCACCCCGGGGGTATGATGGGGGCATCTCTCACCCTTCACATTTTTCAAAGCTCCGATTGCTCGCCGTCATGGTTCCATCATGTCCTTCACATTTTCTGAGTCGAGTCATGTAATTTTCATATTTTATTTGAGTCATATCATCGTAATTTTCCTTTTATTTGAGTCATGTACCTAGGTTAATCAGTCGTCTACCTAAGTTAAGTGTCATAGGGTTGATTAATTTGGTTATTGGGCCCAATTCAATAGGCTAGGCCCAGGGGTGCCCCCTTCCCCCTTGGTTATTTGTCATTAGTCCTAAAGTCAGGGACTTATTGTAAAATATTGGTTCCCTATAAATAGGACCCCCATCTCCCCATTTTAAGCTAATGAAGATCTATTATTATGAGTCCGGAAAATTAAATTTCTTTGGTGAGAAGCCATTAGAGAGGAGTGAGAAACTCCCCTCCCCTATCCCCTTTCTCTCTCCTCCCCCTCCCACCTACTTTCTCTCTCACCTCCCCTCATTCAATAGTCACCACAACTTCCCACAACACCTCTTTACTCCACCCCTAGCCCCAAGGGAGAACCCACCAATCTCTAAGCCAATCCCCAACCCCCAACAACCCTCTTCCCTTTCCCAACACACCTCTCCCGCTTCCTCATGCAACCTCCCACTCTCCCAAGGTAGAACACCCCTCTCCAAGCATTCTTTCCCCTCCCCTAGGCCAGCATTAACCCCATTCATTAACCAAAATTCAAATCCACCTCCCTCTCCCTCCCCACACCAAATTCGCAGCTCCCCCTCCCACCATCTGCTAGAACCCCTTCCAGACCCCATTCTGCCCCTCCCACACCTTGGATCACCCCCTCCCAGACCCCCTTACAGCTAGGGGTCGTCCCCACACCCTTTCACCCCATTTCATGTTCATTCGGATCTGCATCGGCGAACCTATTCTCAGCTGAAGACTTGCAAAACTCTAGCAACTTGCAGCGCCTGTCACTTCTTCATCCTAGAACCCCTTGGAGCACAATAGGCACTGTTGTAAGCTTCTTCAAGTCCTCTTCGCAACAGTGGTTGTCTCATCCCCGTCTGAGTTCAGAGCTGCCCGGAGGAGCCGTCATTGCCAGACTGTGCAACTTCTTCATGACAGTCAACTAGAAGCAAGTTGCAGAGGCACCCACGGCCAACCTCCTGAAGTTCTGAAAGCGGGCCTGGGCTGAGAGCTTCTACGATGAGTCTACATCCAGCAGGAAGAAACGGCACCCCGTTCGGCGTTCGGAGCTGTGAGTTCTCATTTTTATCCCCCGGGTGCATTGGCTTGTTCCCTCTAGAACTGATCTGACACCCGACCACTGTTTGGGTCCTTGTCACCTACTCCGGTCTCCCTCGGCACCCCCGTGGGTCTCCGTTCGAAGAGGACTTAACCACGAATCCAACGACCTTGGCCACACCTGAATCAGAGCTCGGGAGTGTCCTGGGCGGCCTCATCTTCCTGCTGTAAAGGTGCAGAAGCTACCAGAACCAGCAAACAAAGACCCTATTCGTGCTTTTGCCCCGACCAACACCGTCATTCAGTAATTCCCCAAAAATTGGATGTCCTCCCGGGTCAACTACGAAGGTTTTACCACTAGTTTCGTTGCAATTGGAGTTCGTGGGAGTCCACAGCGGCACCAACAGCCACAGTCTATCCCCTGTTCCTGAGAGTGGATAGAACCGATGATCTTCTTCCGCTTCGGCTTCTAGCGTAGTTTTTCCCACACCACCCCGCCTGGCCGGCTGACCCCCCCTGCATGGAGGTACGTTTTGATTGTAAAACTAATCCCCACCCCTAGTCCAACCCCCTTGCAAGGAGCGTAGTGCATGTTAATTAAAATTTTAGGTTGAAGCTTCATCAGCACGACCTGCGGGTAAGCCCACGCTTCCTTGCTCGCCCTGGTCTCCGACCGGGATCGGTGTCTTCACACCGATTAGGTGAGCTCCTGACCACACTCCTATGCTGGATTATTTGTGCTTGATTAGTATTTCTTCTAGTGTGATGTCAGCCGGTGAGGAGTGCTCGGACTCAAATTGCTACTATGTGGGTGTCCACCGCAGGTGAGTTGTGAGCGAGACCAATTTACCCATGCCCTCGACGTGCTGACCGCCGATGAATTTGGGTAACCCCAGACCCTTAGGGGTCCTCCCCAAGCCAGCCATACCCTTGGAAACCTCCGGGTCCAACCTCGGACCCTCACCCCATCACCGGTCCACCTACGTGCCCGAGTGTGCCAAATGCGAGCGAGTCCGCTTATGTGACATTGCTGTGTCCGTTGCATTGCTTGCAATAGAGGTCTTAGGTTGTGTCACATCACCCTCTCATACCATGCCCTTGGTACTTGCTTCAATTCGTACAAGACTTTCTGCAGCATGTACTCATATTGAGGATGTTTTGGATCTTGGAAGTTGTTTTACAAAAACATCCTCTTGATGTTCCCAATAAGAATGGAAGATTTGACATCCAATTTAAGATAATTTAAAATTCAGTTAACGAGGTTAGGACGGGAGAGTCCGGACTGCTTCCAATCTAGCAACCGGTATAGGGAACTCATCTAGGTCACTACCCATCTCCTGGCAGCAGTTGAGGGAATTCTCGTCATCTTCATCCTTGCAGGATACTCCTTCAGTTGATTCAAACGTCGCCATAGCTGGCCCAACATCACTTGGATTTTTGAGAGTGTGATCTGCATCCAAGGTTGAAATGATTTAATTTGTCAATTTTGATTCAGATTTAACAGGAATAACATGAAGACTTCCTTTAGCAACTAAAGTGACCCTAAGAACTCTAGACTTAAATGCATAACTCAGGAATGAGCCTAGGCACTAAGTTCAGATGACTAGTCTGGCAACTCCCCCTTAATGTGCAAGAATGTGAAATGTTCAGCGAAATTTTAATGTAATATGCAGCCTTTAAGTTATTGACTCATAGTACCGGGCGGAGATCTTAGATCTGAAGATCACCTCACACGTGGTGATAGGTTTCAGACAGGCTTAACCTGCCCTTCCAAATGTCACCATTTGATATACTATGTAGTCATGGATGTGATGAAGGCAGGAGGATTGCAATGCATTATGACATGAATTCACAATGTTCAACTTTTACATGACAGAATGTGAAAGTATATGCAAACTCAATATATGAAGTGAAATTTGATTTGAAAATTTTCAAGCTCCCCTTCAACAAGATGCTATCTGACAGGTGATATGCACAGAGATATGCAAACAACTATGGATGGAATGCATGTACAGACATATGCATTAGCACATGAGATTCAGTACAAAGCAAAACATGACATAACACCTTTTCTAGAGAAGTGAGAGGGATATCACCTGAGCATTCAGATTTCAGTTTTTGGATTTTCTTTTAACCTGACTTATGTTGCTTGGCCTGTGTGCCTTACCTTCTTGACTGAAGGCATATTTCATGCTTTTTATTCCCAAGGCACACCTGCAAAATAGATTTCTCATTTTGCATTCTTATGTACCCAAACCATCTTGGGTCCTTATGAGTTAGCAGCACTCTTGGCACGTGGCTTCCATTTCTTGACAACATTCAATTCATCATTTTTCTTCAGAAAATAATCATGCATGTTATGCCCAGATTCACCACAGTAATGACAACATGACTTTGAAAACTTAAAAGCATGAATATTATTTAAAGCATGTGACATTTTATTCCGGTATTGTTTCCAATATATAGGTGGTGTGTTGAACACATTGGAGATCCTAGGTCGACCTGCCCTTGGATTTGGCTGAGGGTAATGGGTCCAGAACACAGAATGTGTTGACACCATAGGTTGGTAGTGTCGACCTGCCAATCCTTTTCCTTCATGTAATGTTGTTTAACCTTGGGGTGCGTCGACCTACCTTTGCCTTTTCCATTGTTCATTCTATTCCTGCATGCTTCCAGATTATCATTCTTCATAGTAAAACAATCATGCATGGCATGACCATGTCTTCCACAATAAAAATATGAGATTTTCTTTCTAGGTGAATGTGTGCGTGTGGCAGAAGTATGTTTATCATGCATAATGGTCCTAGCAACATTTTTGATTTTTTGATGCAAATTGATTTTCTGATTTTTATTTTCTTTTTGAATCTCTTGGACAGAAGACTGTTTTGGTGGGGAAGAAGAGGTATTGGCTATACTTGAACTTTGAATAAAAGAGGTATAAGCCATATTCACAAAAGACTTATTTTTTACATGATTGTAGCCAAGCACTTTTCTTTAAAAATTAACTTTCATGTCCAAAAGTTTATCCAGATTATCTTGTCCATCCATAAATTTGGACAGTGAATTATTCAAGTCCTGGATTTCTGATTGAAGAGATGAAATGTGCAATTCTGCACTGGCAAATTCTTCTACATAACTAGCAAGCCTGACATTCAACAAGGCATTAGTGGTCTTGAGATTGTCTACTTCCTGTTGTAGTCCATCCACATTTTTACATTCACTTTTAGCCATAAACTTTACTTTTTCTAGAAGCAACAATCTTTCAGAAATGGCTATGTTTAATTCCTTCAGTTTCTCATTTTCTTTTTCAAGATTCTCATCACGAATGAGTTCATCTATCAAGGTTTGATCATTAGCCATTGAATTTACTTTTGCTTTCAACTCTTTATTCTCATTTCTTAAGGAGTAAATTTGATCTTTATGAAATTCAATGTCGAACACATGAGTCTCAATCAATTCCTCTAAATGTGAGCATTTTTTACAGGAGGAATCACATTTGTTTTGTTCAACCTTCTTTTTTAATTTTTTATTCTCAGATCTTAGCTTCTTATATTTACTTGCAAGCTCACAGTATGCATCCAATAGTTCATCAAGAGATATATTTTCAGAATCTGAATTTACCTCCGAGGGTGATCCATTCTGTTGATCACTACCGTGATCACTCATACCTGCCATAAGACATTTGTCCTCATTCTCTTTATGGAATTCAACCAATCCATCCAGTATGTCCTTTGCGGAGCTGCAGCTGGAAGCAAAAGGAAAATTGTTAGCATTAACTGCAGCAATTAGCAAACTTAGAACTAAATGACTTTAATCATGTTTATACTCATAGTTTGTAGTCCAGACTGAGGACCATGTGAGATAAGCTTCCATAGCTTAGGGTCAAATGAGTTGACAAGACTGCACATTCTTCCTAACCACAACTCGAATTTAAAGCCATCAAACACAGGTGGAGAATCCATGGAAAACACTTTGGTAGCCATTGATCTAGATGTTGCTCTAGATCATTAGATCTATGAAAAATAGAGCCTTAGCTCTGATACCAATTGAAGTCCCGTGATCAATGACACCCAAGAGGGGGTGAATTGGGTTATTTAATATTTTAAGAAAAATTTTACTCGATTTAAAACAGATGTGATAAAGTAGCAATTAGAAATTCAGATCTGTATAATTACAAATTAGATCTATCCAAATCTAATGCCACGATAGTTCTTTGGTACTAGACGGAGGTATGAATTCAAGGATTCTGCTTACGCAAGGTGCTATCGTCTTGACAAGACTGGCCTTGTCAATTCAAAAACACTTTTCGATATACCAAAGATCTACTTATAGTACAGATCGATTTATGCTAGATCTGAAGAGACAAATGCAGAAGACATAATATGCAATATCAATCACACAGAATGGGGGTAGAAGAATTGAATCAAACCACACAGCTCAAACCACAAGACACAAGGAATTTTAAGGTGGTTCGGATGCAACGATGGCAACCTACGTCCACCCCTCACCAAAACTAGGGTGAGGCTTCACTGCTAGAAAACTAGCACGGGGAAGACTCCCCAACATGGAGCAATGCTCCAACACACACGGGAATAAATCCCAACACGGAGCAACGCTCCAACACACACATGGGGATGCACCCCAACACACACACACACACAGACGAAGACGGAGTCTCCAACACGATCCAACGCCCGGATCAACAACACCCACACACACTACAACAAATATAGTACTCTACACACTGGTACAACCGGATCTGGATAGATCCCCACACACACGTAGATCTAAGAAGATCCACGCACACACGCGTAGATCTAGGAAGATCCACGCACACACACATAGATCTAAAACAAGACAACACGCACGACCACAGATCTGAATTGATCCACACACACACGAATGTTTGCAGATTACGAAGAACACAGACTTGAAGCTTAAAACATAAAAACAGATGAAGCACAAAAGAAAGAACTCCTAATTTATTCTCCCCTTTAGTGTATGATGCAGATCTTGAACAAGGCTTGCTTCTTCACTTGAATGGAGATTGATTGGCTTCAGATGGAGCTTGAAGAGCTTGGAGATGGATGAAGAAATCTTGCATGAGTTATTGTTCACGGAGCTACAGTAGTCTTCCTTTTCCTTTAGCAGCCTCTCCTTCAATCCTTGGATCCCCCTTTGTTTCTTTGCTCTAATAGGTGTTTTCATATGTCTTGGGTTGGTCAAAGAACATCCCCCGACATAGATCCACGTTTTCTGGCAAATTTGGAGGCTAGTGGACTGAAAAGTCCACAAGAGAGGTTTGAACACGTTGGTGAAAAATAAGGTCAAACTTGGCAGCCTCGGGGGGTTCGGTCGACCGGAGGTAGGCGGTCGATCGACCAAAATTTTACAGGTTTTGTAGATTTCGTTGCAGGGAGGATCGGTCGACCGGTCTAGTGTGGGCGATCGATCGAACTCTGTAATTTTACAGAGTTTTCAATTCTGGGAGATTAGGTCCACCGCCCTTGCTGGACCGGTCAACCGATCCTCCCAGCAACGAAATCTACAAAACCTATAAAATTTTGGTCGACCGACTGCCTACCTTCGGTCGATCGAACCCCCTGAGGCAGCCAAGTTTGACCTTATTTTTCACCAATGTGTTAGTCATAAAGTTTGGAAATAAGATTGTCAGTCCATGGATCATATCATTATAGAATATACTATAAGACCACACTTTGTTCCATTCAATTTGAGTTGGTTTGGACTCATTCTAGTCTTTTGAAACATGATCCTTTTGAGCTTCGTATCCTTGTTCAATTCATGCATTTTGGTTTTAATGTGGCTTTGATTATGCACGGAATGCATTCAACACTATGCAGAAGACCCATGAAATCTCATTTCAAAAATACCCTTTGTGGAAATGCAAGGAACAAGTTCAACGCATTAAGAGCACATGAAAAGATGTATGAGAAACCTTTGAAAGCCTAAGTATCAGCTTCCAATCTATTGATCAAGGCTAAGTAAATACATCTATCAACAATCAAATCCACATGTTCAGGCATAAAAGAATCTTTGCACATAAGACCAAGTCAACTTCCCATGAAGGCAAGTCGACTTTACTTGCTTTACCAGATTTGAGACTTCCATAGCCTTACCAAAGGTTCTTGAAGAATGTAGACATGGTTTACCACCTGTTTTTGTTGTAGATAGCAAGGTGTTTATCCATACGTTTTTACCTTCCAAGCGACCACCATGAGGTTTGATCCTACAATTCAAGATAGTCAAGGTTAATACATCATGAGATGCACAAAGACTTTGTTCACAGTTAAAAGCTATGAAACCTCTGGGAAAACTAACAATTTCAACCAAGAATCAAGACCATATAGCAATGCATTTCACCAACATGTTTGAGCCTGCCTCAAAAGCCATTTGCCATCTCAACCATATTTGAACAACAACATGAGTGCACACTGACATCAAGAACATGTGCAAGCAAGAACATGTGCAAGCAAACATAAAGTTGAGTTATCATAAAAAAAATATGCAAGGCATATACAACATAATATAGCTGAGTATGAGGCTCTTCTGGCCGGACTTGAGGCTGCTCACCAATTTGGTGTCACCCAGTTACGAATCGTCGGTGATAGTCAGCTTATTCTTCGTCAAGTGCTCACCAAATGCCGTACACTCGATCCAAAGCTCAAACTAATGCGGGATGGGACACGAACCAGGGACTCTAGCTCGTAGACGTCCCTAAGCGAGGGAAACGTGCGGATGTGCGCGGTTGAGAAATCGGCAATGAGTCTTGGGTATCGGCATTTCTACGTGCTCGGATCGAGTCACGGGACGGGTTCCACTCACTCACTCTCGCAGCGGTGATAAAAATATAATGAGTTACGTTCCTATCACTCTAGCAGCAGCATTCAAAAATATATACGAGTAAAGCAAATGCCAAAGAGGAGAGAGGAAACGATACCTCCACGCTCCGGGCGTGGGGAAGGCGATCCCGGCCAAGACTCGTACTCCCGGTACACAGTAATTAAATAATTACAGCTGTGATTTTATGGCCCATTCCACGCAGGGAGGTAAAGGGCGACAACAATAACCCGGGTATACCAAGCTTGGGTTGACGGGTAGCAATTTGGAACGCTCTCGGGTCGGAGACGGGCTGCTGGTCTGGCTCAGTTCTGCGGGGCCCGCAGACAGTAGGCGGGTCCGACTGTTGGGACGGTGGTGCCCGGGGCTATCCTTGCTGTGGCGGAGGGCTGGGACACTACAGGGGGGTTGCCGATCGATCTCTGGGAGCGGCGGTTGCCGAAGGTATCCCGTCATATTTATGTTGAAATTATCCGATGACTGCTTTACTGGCCTATCCTCGGATCAGAAATGCGCGCCTCCACGAAAATAATTTCTTCGCCCAGATCAGGAGTCGGATCGAGGTAAAATTAGTATCAATGGATAGAGGATGCAAAGTGGTACAACATATAATTATTTCAGATCCATCCAGTAGACAGATTAGAAATGAAAATGATTGTTCCCAAGGTTTTTTACTGACTCGGATTACAGACTGTCAGGACAGAACAGGTTCAGCCTGAAAATGAATTTTGACTGACACAAAAACGATGGATCTAGACTCTGGAAACATTATGGGTGGAAGAGGGGGATGTGATGAACACGTATGAATTGTTTGGGTTTTAATGGTGGCCAAGGGGGCGAGAAAAATACAACAACTGGACACTATCTCGTAGATCTGCTGATTGGCAGACTGTCTAGGGTGGAACTAAAATACGGGGAAAAATACCAAACGGTGGCGGATTGACACAAAATTTATATGGATGGAAAGCTAACACAAAGAGGAACAATATATCAAAATATCAACTCGATCAGAGTTGGGAGCTGGGAGAACCGACCTGTTCTTTAGCTTGTTGTTCTGGATCTCGGAGTTCAGGACAGCAGGGTAAAGAGATAGTTGTGGCGGCTCGTCGGCGGCACGAACGGAGGCGGTGGTGGCGGTGGCTAGAAATAACATCCAGCAGAGGTGATAGAACTTGGAATCCACCAAGTTTATGGCTTCATACCATAGAAATCAGAGCAGTCCAGCTCTAAGGGGAAGAGAGAAGATAGGGGCCTTGGGCTTGCTTGGAGCAAATGCTTTTTTTCCCTTCATTAATTCTCACAAAATGGAAAATACATGGATTATATAGAAATGTACAAATGACCTAAACTATCCCTAGATCTAGGGTTAGGGAGGGGCAAATAAGGGATAACCTTTTCTTCTCAGATGTGGTCAAATGACCATAAATAAAAAAAAATACAACAAGCATTAAACTATATTAAAGGGGGGGGGCGCCCCCTTGACTAAGGGGTAAGCATTTTTTAATTTTCTTCCACCTTGTCCCCCCTTGGTCCAAGTCTAATCTTGGACTTTGAACTACCCCCACATGGACCTTAGATCCTAGGTGGACCAATGGGAAAGATGGTGGGGGCCCTGCTGGACCTACTGATATTTTACATAGAAACCCAAAGGCCTTTTTGCAAAGAAACCCAAAGATTTCTAATGACTAACCCTTTGGCTTATAATGCCTTACAATGGCAAACCCAATTAGCCAAGGATATAAATGTAAACAAAAGGATACAAATGTAAAAATAAAATGTTAGTGCTCGGAGTTGATTCCCATCAATTGTCCTCGGGTGGGAAGAACTCGACCCCGTCGAGTAAGGGGTGCGGCTGCTCGTGTGGCTCCCGTAGATCTGTCACCGTACCAGGTAGCGTGAAGTACGCTTCACTCCAAGTAATCGTCACCTGCCCATCCCATATATATTCGATATGCACATGCTGCTGTGGGAATGAGGCTTAGTGGTGGACACTCCGCGGTGGGGTCACTCTCAAAGGAAGGAGACGGCTCAATGACTCACTAGGAATTACCGATGGGTCCCTTTATGTGGCTAGATCCGAGACAAAGAATGGTAGAGCCGATCCCAAATTTCGGCAGGTCTACAACGCACGCATTAGACCCGACTTGCCTCACAATCGAAAGGGGCTAACAACGCGAGCGGACATGAGACTGACTATGCAACTCCTAATATGCTCGACACATGCGGATGCACTATGCACTCGACAATCTTGACAAACTGGACATATAAAGAAAGACACAGACTCACACATGACCCTAGATAAACCTACTGTTAGACCGACCCATTCATATGCAATGGTGGAACAGGACATCCGAATGCGTGCCATGCATACACACGATGCAACCAAATGTCGGTAGAATCATGGAGTCCTAGACATCCCAAAATGCACCACTCATGCACTGATGGCCTATTGGTTTTGGGTGGTTTGGGTGGGCCAGGAGAGCTGAATTCATCTTCTACATCACCCCTATAAGATGGTAATGTGTGTGTCTCTTCCCGAGGAACGGGCTCCTTGCTATGCATAGGTTGACTGGCCCGAGTGGGAGGGGTGCGATAGTGGACTCCCTTGAAAAAGTAGAGTAGATGTGGTGGGTCAAGGGGTTCATTAGGGAAGGGGTCAAAGGGATGAAAGAATGTGTGACCCCTCGAGCTGGGTTCCCACACGTCACGGTCCCATGTTTGGAATTGAAGGTGTAAATGGTCACCTTCATGCATGAGGGTATATGGGACGATGGTCTCATGTAGAAGGTATGGTTCCTCCCTTGGGAAAACGGGAATGAAGTTTGGCTCGACTGACATGGGGATGAATAAGAGAATCTCCGTGATGACATGACCCACGGTGCACACGGAGGTAATGGACCCTAAGGTGGGGTGGGTGAAGCTACGACTTGTGGGTTGGTCGAAGCCTCGGGCCAACATATACGTCAACTTCATTTCTGAGTCTAATCCCATAATCAGGTCATCCAATGTATCAACATGGTGACTAGACCGGAATGTGGTATGGAATGAGTTGACCGGCACTACTGGTAGTGTAGGGTCCATTGATGGATAGAAAGGCGGTCTAGGGACCAAGCCTATCTTTAGCCAACTAAGTAGTGGCTCGGTGATGCATAGCTTTCCCGTAAGAAACACGGGTGGCTCCAAATGAGGTGGCTCCGAATAAAGATCGGAAGGTGAGGGTGATGGCAATGGAGCTCTCATGGGTGGCGAAGGAATGTCCTCCCTGAGGGGAAGAGGTCCTTGGGGTGGCACTGGGTTGGGAGGCTCGAGTAAGAGTCCGTCAATTTGAGTACACATCCTATCCAACCGATCCGACATGATTTTGAAGAGTTCGGCAATAGTGGGGGTTGAAGTAGGGGCATCGTGGTGGACTCGCTCATGGTCTCTCGGCCTAGTCGTGCGTTTAGGCTCATCGACATGCGGGGCTCTTTGCCTCCGACTATGACCCACTTGGTTGGAGGTGATTGGGTGGGGTCTGTTGGAGGTGACTGGGCCGAGTAGGTAGACCCTTCTAAGATCACCCGTCATCTCTCTGCACCACTCTATGGGCCATTGCCTCCTAATTTCCCTCAAGTATTCTATATCCCTCCATTTTTCGGCGGCTTCGTAAAAAAGTCAACTTGTGGCAAAGTCGACTTGTATGGCATCGGACATATTGTAACACTTAAAGTATTTGTCCATAGCGGCTTCCCACTCTAGGTAGTCGCTCGGGACTGTGGAGCCATAGAAATCCAGGGCTTCGGGCCTACGGAGGTGGTGGGGTTGGGTTCCCCTTTCCTTGGATGTGTCGCCACCATTCATATGAAGTGGGCTTTTGAGGATCCATAGGACACGGGGAGCTATAGGATGGCCATGCCGACACTTGGTGACAAGACAAACCGACTAGACACGACCCTACAACAACAATACATAGTTGGAATGCAGACTCGACTACAAACCTAGACTTAACTAGTATCCGGTATGTGGCGGAGCTGGTTTGATCCGAAGACCGCACTCACGCAAGTGTGCTACCTTCCCAATAGGTGTAACCTATCGTTCCGGAGGCACCTTTTGATATACCGGAATGGAATGCAATGTAAACTTTGGACCGACTAACTGACTACCCTAGACTCGACTTAGCTCTAATACCAATTTGATGCGGGACGGGACGCGAGCCTGGGACTCTAGCTCGCGGACGTCCCTAAGCGAGGGAAACGTGCGGATGTGCGAGGTTGAAAAACGGGCAATGAGTCTCGGGTATCGGCTTTTCTGATAGAACGTAGAGCGTGAGCTAGAAGGGGGGGGATGAATTGATTACGCCCAATTTAAAATAATGTGAATTATAAGCGATGAAATCCCAGTCGCAGTAAGAGAATCTTCCTAATCAGGCCACGGAGAAAGACAATAAGTAGAAACTTAACGAGAAGAAGTTGATATTAAACTGTGATCGAACAGTAGACGTGCTTGTACCACAACAGAAGATCAGCGTGACACACCACACAAATGAAGTCAACCAAGCATACAAACATAGAAGAGACATAGAGTTTTTAGGGTGGTTCGATTGCGCTCTGCAATCTACGTCCACCCCTTACTCCACTAGAGGAAGGCTTCCTTGCACTAAGCAATAAAACACTGCAGACTCAGTCTGCGGACAACTGCTGACTCACAGCTTGCCACAAGGGAAACAAATCCCTCAACACTGATCCTGCCACCTACAGGATCTGAACCTGAACTTGCCCCAGCAAGATCACAACCGGAGGACCAACCTCCATTCCTCTAAACCAGAGGGTACACACGAGCGAATTACCTACACTCACAACTGGAGAACCAATCTCCCTTCTCCTGATAACACAGGAGGAATCCCGAACTCAATCTGAGTATCGGACGAACAATGAAACTGGAAGATGAAGATAATAAAAGAGAAAAAAGAACTGGCGAATAAAACTCGATAAAAACATGTAGATCACGTAGGAGCACAACAGTACAGGATCTAATCCTAGAACTGAACTCTTCACTCTTTCTTCCTCACGAGCTCATAATCTCCTCACTCTCTCCTTTTCTTTCTCTCTCTTGCTGTCTCTGAATCTTCACGTATTTGGGTCTCACATTATCTGCTTCTTCATCATCATTTCTTTTTGGGCGAACAACCTCTATTTATAGGCTTCAGAGATGTGCGTGTGGAATCCATGTTTCTCACCCAAACTTTCATCCAGATCTGATCCCCACTGGACATGTGGCAGCATCTGAGCATAATGACTTTCCACGTGTCACTAGCAACAGCTTGCTTTCTGCCTCGGATCACGTGCCCTTCTTATCTCAGTTCGAGCTCGTGTGCTTCTTTAGTTCTACCCTTAAAGTGTTTGATCATGGGCCTTACCTATCATGGCAAAGAACAAGCATAACAGTCAGTGTTATTAACTAGGAGGAGTAGATATTGCACAGACTTTGAATAGCATAAGACTGATGTGCACATACTTTATAACAAGACATGCACGGACATTGGGTATGCACAAACCTTGTGTGTATGCGTGATGCAAATCGTGCACGGACCTTTATATGCTTATAGCAAGAACAACATCGAGTATGCATGTGTTTCTACGAAAGTATGCATGGACTATGAAAAGAACCACGAACTATGAAATGCAATGCACGGACCTATCCTCTCAAGGGCTGAGATATGCATGGACTCTAAATAGAGAGATGCACGGACCTTTTATTGCATAAAAGAGACTTGCACAGACTTTAGTCGTGCATAAAAAGACTTTGCACGGACCTTGTATAGCTCAAACGTAGGTAAAGATAAGAATGCACCGACATTGATCGTGCGTGAGAGACATTTGCACCGACTGTGCTAAAACAAAACATTGCACCGACGTTGATCATGCATGAGAGACACAAATGCACATGAGACGTAGAATGAGACGCACTAAGACATGAGACACAGATTGAGATGCAGAATGAGACGCACTCAGACATGCACTGACACTGGGTGTGCTAAGACGCAGTAGAGACGCAGCCATAGACAAAACTGAGCATAAGACGCAATATGAAACGCAACAAAAGACACAATTGCATGAGACGCAATAAGAGACGCAAGACCATAAAATAGCACCGACTTGCTAGTGTGCACACACCTTATAGCATGCATAGTGGACAGTGGTATGCACGAACCTGTCTTGTGTATGCACAGACCTTTACTTAGCTCGCTAGCATGAAATGCACGGACCTTGGTATGCATGTGCAGTGATGTGCATGGACCTTTGTTTACCAAGTGCAAAGCTAGCTCAGACTCAATACAGAATGAACAAAGTATGCACGGACTTTCCGAGTAAAACTAGAGAAGTGCAATATATGAAGAATGTATAAAGAAGAATGTATTAAGATAGACTATCATGATTGACTTATAGTGTATGACATCATCAAAATGGTAGGAGTGCAATAGTCTCCCTCTTTTTGATGATGGCAACACTATGAGTCAATTTATGTCAATGTAGTCAAAATGGAGTAAATTGAGTGATCAAGCAAAGAACAATCACGCATGCTTTATTACACACTACCTCTTGGCAAAACAAAACACTCTTCCCATCTCCCATCAATTGACTCTCCCCCTAACTCTCTCCCTCTGAATTTCTCCCCCTTTGACATCATCAAAAGGAAATGAAAGAGATATGCAGCTGCGAGATTAGTGAATGAGAAAAGATAGTATTTTCACAGTTAGAAAGACCCATGATCATATCTTAAAAGATTAAGTAGGGTACTAAAACAAGCGGAGATTCTTCAAATCAAGTAATGAAGAAAGACCTATAAAGGGAAGTGAAGCTTATCTGCATACAAAGGATATAAGGAGGGCTTTTGCTAATTTCTTTTGGGGGTCTTCTCCCCTTGGCAAAAGAAGACATTGGAAATCTTGGAAGACTCTATGTAGGCCTCAATCAAAAGGGGGCCTTGGCATCTTGTCTCTTAGAATTATGGAGAATGCTCTTCGAGTTAAAATGCTGTGGAATGCCATTCATTCTGATTCTCTTTGGGCTTCTTACTTTAGAGCCAAATACCTGCACCAAGGCCATATCCGAAATGCAAATTTTAGAAATGTGAAGGGTTTTGCAAGAAGAAGCTGGTTGAAGGCAAAAGATTATATTCTTCAGTTCAAGAAAGTCATTATTGGGAATGGTATAAACACTAACTTCTGGTATGATAACTGGCTGGGCCAATAATGCTTAAATACCTATGTTTATGAAGATTCTATCCCTAATCCAGAAGCCTCAGTAAGAGATATCATTCTGCACCCCACTGTTGAAGAATCTGTTCTGCTGAATGCTTCGATCCCTAATGATATCCAGCAAGCTGTCAAGTCAGTAACTCTGAATCAGGAATTGGATTTGGGTATATGGAGTCTTTCTCCTTCTGGTCAGTGCTCTGTATCTTCATCCTACAACTCCATGGCTAATAGTCATTTACTGTCTAGTATCCCTTGGAGTCGGCTGTGGTCTAAATGGATTCCTACTAAAATTTCAGTCCATTTATGGAAGATAATAACCAGCTGTATTCCGACTGATGATAATATCCAAAGAGTGGGCATAGTTCTATGTTCCAAATATTCATGCTGCAGGAATCCGCAAGTGGAAGACCTTAATCACTTATTTCTGAACAGTGACATAGCTGTTTCTATCTGGACTGCTCTTACTGCTGCAGGTTTGCATCTTGAAGGCAGAACAACCAGGGAATACATTTTGAATTCCATCCGCCATGTTCAGCCAGGTTCGGCCTATGCACTTTTTACTCTTGCCTCCATTGGATATGGTATGTGAGAAATTTGGAAAGCCAGGAACACTATCAAGTATGATCAGACATCTTTCTACAGAACCAGTTTCATTCATTATACTATGTCCCAAATTAAGATGGTGTGTTCGGCTGCTGCTCTTAAGGAAACAAAGCCCTGCAACCAGAAAAGCTTGGATCAATTGGGAATCAAAACTAAAGCTCCCAGCAAACAGCAAATGAAGATTGTGAGATGGGTCTGTCCTCCTTGGCCCTCTATAAAATTGAATACCGATGGGGCTAATAAGTAGTCTGGAGATACTGGAGGAGGAGGTATAATCAGGGATTCTAGAGGCAAGGCCATCCTGGCCTTCTCTCATTATTATGGCCATTCAAATAGTCTTATAGCTGAAGCTAGAGCCCTTCTTGATGGTATCAAGTACTTAAAGACAGTGGATTCCAATCCAGCTCTTATTGAATGTGATTCTCTCATCCTTGTCAGGATTATCAAAAAGGAAGCCCAATGTCCATGGTCCATCCTCAGCTATGTCAGAGAAATATGGAGCGTCATATCTCAGCATGATTCCATATCTCATATTTTCAGAGAAGCCAACACTGCTGCAGATCTCCTTGCTTCTCTAGCTTGCACTACCAAATGTAATTCTTTATATTCTTATAGTGAGCTCCCTTGCATTATAAAAGGTGCTGCTCGGCTGGATTCACTAGGCTTGCCTAGTATCAGATTGATGTAAATCTTTATTCTTCAATATTGGAATAAATGTCGCCTCCTAGTGGTCGGATGGTGGAGTGGCTTTCTCCTTACCTCTGGTAAGGGGTGCACTCTCCCATTGACCCCTAGGTTAGGTTTTTCTATTAAAAAGCTGATCAAAACTATACTAGTTAAACTACAAGAGAATGATTCTCAGAAAAGGTTCTTGAGGTATTGGGGACAAACAGTCCATAAACTAGCAGCAAGAACTTGGGATTTGACTGAAATATGTTTTTCTTTAACTAGCAGAAGAGAGACCAATAAGTAAGTTGGTAAATCACATCTTTGACATTAAGGAGACACCTTGATCAGAGGCCAGACTCCCCAGTTACTCAATGTGAGAATCGTATTACCTCTCTTTTAGAGAACAAAGTTATTAACTGTGAATTTTTACGTGAGGAGACACCTTGATCAGAGGTCAGACTCCCCAGTTACTCACCACTTTATTACCATTGCTCTGTCATGATCAAAATTTTTGCACTTCTTAACAGAGATAATCTGACACCTCATGACTTAGGAAAGTTTTCATTTCATTTTGATGAAACTCCCAGTTTCTTAGTAATCAGACCATTGCTCTAAGCATATAATTTTTGTTTTTATCCCTTTATATTTTTGATATGAAATGTTTGAAAGCAATACCTACCAGAAGCACTGATTCTTAAAGAATGTGTTCCTTGAAGTCTAGGTTTCAAGTTTTTAGCAGATTTCTTGACATATAAGATTAGCTTGTTCCATGATCATAAAATATGTAGGGAGATATACTTCGAACACCTTATCCAAGTCTTTGCTATGTTACTAGATAAAAGATTCTAGCTGAGCTTTAGTTGTTCAGAGTTAAGGATTTAAGACAAGTATGGGGTTCTACTTGCTGTGAGTGAGCTGAATTAAGTCTTTCATGACAAACAACAACAACATTCATCTCTCAAATGCTTTTGAATCAGTGAACCTTCACATACTTACCAGCTCCCCCTCACAAAATGTAAGAATTTTTTTTAAAAGCAAACACTTCTTCACAGAGACAACTCCCCCTCACTCAATGAACTGTTATTCAATTATGACACATGCAGTATATGCAATTGCACAGACCCCTCAGCTTAACAGCTCACATAAAGATAGAACTCCCCCTCACATTATGACATGATATGCAGACATAGTCATGCTGAGTGGTTAAGGACACAGAGGAAAGATATGTTATTCATGGAAGCAAAACATTTTATTCATGAACAAAAGAGTAGTGTAAATGCTGAAAACAAAATCATGAAGGCTTTTTATTCATGGAGCTAAGATTTAAAAATACTTAACTCTCTCCTCAAGGATGTAAATTTGTCATTATCCAGTGGCTTAGTGAAGTTGTCAGCTATTTGGTTTGAAGTGCCTACATGGATTAATTCAAAAGTTCCTTTGGAAACCTCATCTCTAATAAAATGATGTCTGATTTCTATGTGTTTGGTTCGAGAATGCAAAATAGGATTCTTGGCTAGATTGATGGCACTAGTATTATCACAATATATAGGTGTGCACCCCAGGTCTACTTGATAGTCTTGAAGTTGGTGTTTGATCCATATGACTTGTGTACCACAACTCCCTGTAGCTACGTACTCAACCTCTGCAGTAGAGAGAGCCATAAAGTGTTGCTTCTTGAAATCCCAAGAGACTAAACACCCACCTAGAAATTCACAATGTCCACTAGTGCTTTTTCTATCTACCTTACACCCGGCATAATTAGCATCCGTATATACAATAAGATCTAAATTGTGTGATGCAAGAAACCATAAACCTACGGTGTGTGTAGCAGATAAGTATCTGAAAATTCTTTTCACAGCTGCTAAGTGCAATTCAGTGGGTCTAGATTGGTACCTAACACACATTCCTACACTGAACTGTATATCAGGTCTCGAGGCAGCAAATAAAGCAAGTATCCAATCATACCTCCACTGCCAGAAAAAGCGGGATTTCAGACGGAATTTTCAGACGAAAATTTTCGTCTGAAATTTGTGACGGATTTTTTTCCGTAGGAAATCCCGTCTGAAATTTGCAATTACACACCGAATTTCAGACGGAAATTGTGACGGAAAATATTCCGTCACAAATTTTAGACGGAATTTGGGACGGAAAATTTAATCTGTCAGAAATTTATGACCAAGAATTTGTGACGGCCACATTTGTGACGGATCCGTCTGACAATCCATCACAAATGTGTCTTCTCACGGATTTTCAGACGGAAATTAATCCGTCACAAAATTTTTGCGCCCCCAATCCGTCGCAAATGTGCCTTTGCGACGGATTGGGGGCACAAACATTTTGTGATGGATTAATTTCCGTCTGAAAATCCGTGAGAAGACACATTTGTGACGGATTGTCAGACGGATCCGTCACAAATGTGGCCGTCACAAATTCTTGGTCATAAATTTCTGACAGATTAAATTTTTCGTCCCAAATTCCGTCTGAAATTTGTGACGGAATATTTTCCGTCACAATTTCCGTCTGAAATTCGGTGTGTAATTGCAAATTTCAGACGGGATTTCTGACGGAAAAAAATCCGTCACAAATTTCAGACGAAAATTTCCGTCTGAAATTTCCGTCTGAAAATTCCGTCTGAAATCCCGCTTTTTCTGGTAGTGCTCGATATAGCTTTGCATCAACTTCTTTACCTGATTCGTCTGCATCCAATGAAGTGTTGGTACCTATTGGTGTTGTGATGTGTTTCAGCATGTTCATGCCAAACCTCTTGAGAATGTCCAATGTGTATTTGATCTGGTTAATGAAGCATCCATCCTCCAACTGTTGTACCAGCAAGGCAAGAAAATACTTCAATTCACCTACCATGCTCATCTCAAACTCAGTAGACATCAAATGAGAAAATTCATTGCATAATTCAGTACTTGTTGAACTGAAGACAATGTCATGTACATATACCTGAACTATGATGAGGTCTTTATTCGAACTTTTGGTGAATAGAGTTTGATCCACCTTACCACTGTGGTAGCCTTTGCGGATTAGAAATTCTGTCAGCCTCTCATACCAGGCTCGAGGAGCCTGCTTTTGACCGTATAAGACTTTATTCAACTTGAAAACTTGGTTAGGTTGAGGAGAAAATTGAAATCCGGGAGGTTGTTCTACAAACACTTCTTCTTTGATAACACCATTTGAAAATGCACTTTTAACATCCACTTGTTGAAGTTTTATGTTTTTAGAACAAGCGAAAGCCAATAAAATCCTAATTGCTTCCATCCTAGCAACAGGTGCATAGGATTCATCAAAATCAACTCCAACTTCCTGACAGTAGCCCTTGGCTACTAGTCTGGCTTTATTTCTTGAAATAATTCCATCTTCATTCATTTTATTCTTAAAAACCCATTTAGTTCCTATGACATTTGTATTTTCTGGTCTCGGAACTAGCTCCCAAACATTATTTCTTTCAAATTGACCTAACTCCTCACACATAGCATTAACCCATGAAGCATCATTTACAGATTCTTCAATTGACTTGGGCTCAATTTGTGAAAGTAAGGCGACTAGGTCTTGATTATGAACATTTCTAAAATGAGACCTTGTCCTAAGTGGATCTTCAAGGTTGCCTATGATGTTGTCTACTAGATGATCTCTTAAAATTTTCAGGTTTGTTGAAGACTCACCTGCTTCAGCTGAACTTACTTGATTAGAGGTATTTGATACTTCAGGTGGTTCAGCTTCCTCATTCTCTTTGTTCTCTAAGAATTCTCCATCTTCTTTTGAGCACCTGTCATCATTATCCAAGTTAGTGAGATTGTTTGTTTCATAAAATATGACATGAGGTGTCTCTTCTATAGTATGATCTGTGCAGTTGAAAACCTATATGGCCTAGTTGTTTCAGAGTATCGTAAAAAAATTCCTGGAGTACTTCTTGCATCAAATTTGTTAAGGTCTCTTTTATTGTTGTTGTGTATGAAACATTTTGAACCAAAAATTTTGAAGTATGAAACATCAGGCTTCTTACCTTTCAGGAGTTCATAAGGTGTTTTCTTATGGATGGGTCTTACCAAGGCTCTGTTAATGGTGTAGCAAGTGGTGTTGGCTGCCTCTGCCCAAACTCTTCTAGATAGTTGACTCTCCGTTAGCATGGTTCTGGCCATCTCAATGATTGTGCGGTTTCTTCTCTCCACTATGCCAGTCTGATGTGGAGTCCTAGGAGAAGAAAATATGTGAGTTAGTCCTTCTTTATTACAAAATTCATAGAATGTAGCATTTTCAAACTCTCCTCCATGGTAAGATTGAATCATGGAAATTCTGTGAATTCCTGCTTATTTTACCTTATTAAACAAATGTTCAAATTTTTGAAAAGCATTGCTTTTATTTTCAAGAAAGAACAACCATGCAAATCTAGTAAAATCATCTACAATCACGAACCCGAATCTTTTACCATTTAGACTCTGAGTCCTAGTTGGACCAAAGAGATCCATATGCAAAAGCTCCATTGGTTTGGATGACAGAGACTCAGATCTGAGTTTGAATGATTTTCGGGTTTGTTTGCCTAGAGCACAGGCACCACATGGTTTTGAAATAGAACAAAATTTGATCTTTGGCATTCCTCTAACTAAATCATGTTTAACCAATTTATTCAAAGAGGAGAAGTTAGCATGACCTAAACGTCTGTGTCACATAAAAGCATTATTCTCAAGATCAGCAGATAGACAGAGATTTGTTTCAGATTTTTCATTTAGATCAACAATGTATACATTATTGACTCTATGAGCTTCAAACATGACTTTGTCAGAATTTACTTCAAGAATTTTACATGCATTGTTATCAAACAGAATTCTGTGATCCTTGTCACACAGATGACTAATACTGAGCAGGTTGTGTTGAAGACCTTCCACAAGAAGAAATTTTTCAATGGAGTTTGTGGAAGACTTACCAACTATTCCAATGCCAACAATTTTACCTCTGTTCTTTCCTCCGAATTTGACCAGACCCCCTACCTTCATCTCCAGTTTGCTGAATTTGGATCGATCACCTGTCATGTGCATGGAGCAACCGCTATCTAGATACCACTTGTTGTTCTCGACTGCTAGGCTAATCTGCATAGAGCAAATTAAGCAAAGTGGTTTGGAACCCAAGATAGATTGGGTCCAAAAACATTATTCAACTCTCTAAGCAAACACTTTGGAATCCAGAACTATCTTAAGGTATTTTTCGTTTGCACTCTATTTACAGTTTTGTTGAAGTTATAACTAAAGTTCTGTCCACTTGGTTTATTAATGTTGAACCTGTTCCTATTGGTGGACTGTTCATTCCTCGGGTATCTACTGTACCCAAACTGTCTAGAGGAGTTAATTTT
The DNA here is from genome assembly GCA_022559845.1 of Amorphophallus konjac. Lineage (NCBI taxonomy): Eukaryota > Viridiplantae > Streptophyta > Magnoliopsida > Alismatales > Araceae > Amorphophallus > Amorphophallus konjac. The sequence continues at coordinate 162,441,750 of CM040121.1, forward strand.
ATTGAAACATTTCTATGAATGTGCAGGACCTCCCCAGTTTGTTTTGTACTGGCCCATTTTGTTATAGAAGTTGAAGCTTCTGTTTTGACTCACATGGCTTGACCTGTTAGCATTCTTGTTATGGTGAATGGGCATAGTAGGTTGCTTAGCGAAGTTCTTTCCTGTTTTAAATTGTCGTCCAGCATTGTTTGTTGAATTTTCCTTTAGATGTTGAGCATTTTGAACATTGTTGGAACTGGATGGTGTGTCCAGTTTTTCTTTCCCTTTACCTGGACAAAATGTCACAATTTTGTGCTCAAAGGGTTTCTTGTTTGTTGGGTTATAGCCTAAACCCTCTTTATTGAAATTAACACTAGCACCTAGCATTACGTCCAAATTTGTTTTCCCTTGAACAAATTTTTCAAGGGTTCTTTGTTTATCTTCCAGTTCTTTCTGCAGCGTTTCACAGTTTTTCTGGAGTTCAGAATTCACCTTCTTAACAGCTTCATTCTTCTCAATTATTAAGCTGTTGTTACTCTGACTCTCTTGAAGTTTTGACTTAAGTTCTTCAATTTGTTTTTGTACTTCTTGATTTTCAAACTTAAGGTCTTCATTTTATTTTCTAAGAGAGTCCATTTCTTTTAAATCCTCCTTAAACTTCAGATTCTCTTGGTTAGTTTGGACCTGCTCTTCAGTAGCAACATTCAATTTTCTCTTTACCACCCTATGCTCTTTGCTCAAAGCATTAAATTTATCTAGCAGTTCAGCATATGAATCTTCCCAATCATCAATTGTAAAATTCTCAAAGATATTAGTTACCTCTTCGTCGCTTTTGGCCATGAGGCATATTCCTTCTTCTTCTTCCTCTGAAGAGCTAGCCTCTGGGTCTTCCTCCTCGTCACTCCACGTGTAGACCATAGCTTGAGGTTTCTTCTTCTGCACCTTGGAGGCCTTCTTCTGGAGATCAGGACATTCACCTTTTATATGTCCTATCTTCCTGCAATGACAGCATTTGACCTTCTTAGTACTCTTGTTCTTATCAGTATTAAAGTCTAAATGCTTACCAGAATTATTTGATCCTCTTCTTCTAAATGTTTTTCCCTTTGACCTCAAAAACTTCCTGAACTGACGAGTGAGCATAGCTTGCTCCTCTTGATCAAGGTTTGACACTCTGTCAGACTCCCCACTGCTACTGCCACTGCTACTGCTACTGCTACTGCTACTATTACCACGGGACACCTTGAGAGCAATGTTCTTACTCTTCTTATCACTTCCTTCGCTACTTATTTTGAAGTTCATTTCGTAGGTCATTAAGGATCCTATCAGTTCAGTGACTGTCATTTTCGATAGATTTCTAGACTCCTCTACCACTATGGCCTTAGTATGCCAAGCGGGGGATAGTGACCTAAGAATTTTTCTGACAATGCCCCCTTCTGAAACTTGTTTCCCAAGCCCACTAAGACTGTTAGTAATCAATGACAACCTGGTGTACATTTCTGTGATAGTCTCCTCAGATTTCATTTTGAATAATTCATATTCAGAGGTGAGCATGTTTACCTTAGTGGCCTTCAGTTGTGATGTACCTTCGTAGATTAGCTCCAATTCATCCCACATCTTCTTGGCTATTTTATAGGCTGAGATCCGGGCGTATTCATCAGGGTGGACCGCGCATTGGATGATGTTCAGGGCCGACCAGTTAATGGTTGAAAGCTTGACGTGATCCTCCGTCCACGCATCTTCATTTGGTGGAAGATCATACATGATTGTGGTGATCACTCTCCAGAGCTTGTGGCTCTGTGCTCTCATAAACACCTCCATCCTAGTTTTCCATTAAAAACAGTTATTACCATCAAAGAAAGGAGGGCGACTAATAGATTGTCCCTCAGCCATGAAGCTTCGAGGACCACTAGATCTAGAATTACCCTGTTCGTTGGACCACAAGATGGGTAACCTGCTCTGATACCAATTGATAGAACATAGAGCGTGAGCTTGAAGGGGGGGATGAATTGATCACGCCCAATTTAAAGTAATGTGAATTATAAGCGATGAAATCCCAGTCGCAGTAAGAGAATCTTCCTAATCAGGCCACGGAGAAAGATAATAAGCAGAAACTTAACGAGAAGAAGTTGATATTGAACCGTGATCGAACAGTAGACGTGCTTGTACCACAACAGAAGATCAGCGAGACACACCACACAAATGAAGTCAACCAAGCACACAAACACAGAAGAGACTGAGAGTTTTTAAGGTGGTTCGATTGCGCTCTGCAATCTACATCCACCCCTTACTCCACTGGAGTAAGGCTTCCTTGCACTAAGTAATAAAACACAGCAGACTCAGTCTGCGGACAACTGCTGATTCATAGCTTGCCACAAGGGAAACAAATCCCTCAACACTGATCATACGACCTACAAGATCTGATCCTGAACTTGCCCCAGCAAGATCAGAATTGGAGGACCAACCTCCCTTCCTTTAAACCAGAGGGTACACACGAGCGAATTACCTACACTCGCAACCGGAGAACCAATCTCCCTTCTCCTGATAGCACAGGAGGAATCCAGAACTCAATCTGAGTGTCTGACAAACAATGAAACTGGAAGATGAAGGTAATAAAAAAGAAAAATGAACTGGCGAATAAAACTCGATGAAAACATGTAGCTCACGTAGGAGCACAGCAGTTCAGGATCTGATCCTAGAACAAAACTCTTCACTCTTTCTTCCTCATGATCTCATAATCTCCTCACTCTCCCCTTTTCTTTTTCTCTCTTGCTGTCTCTGAATCTTCACGTATTTGGGTCTCACTTTATCTGTTTCTTCATCATCCTTTCTTTTTGGGCGAACAGCCTCTATTTATAGGCTTCAGAGATGTGCGTGTGGAATCCACGTTTCCTGCCCAAACTTTCATCCATATCTGATCCCCACTGGACACGTGGCAGCATCTGAGCATAATGACTTTCCAAGTGTCACTAGCAACAACTTACTTTCTACCTCGGATCACGTGCCCTTCTTATCTTAGTTCGAGCTCACGTACTTCTTTAGTTCTGCCCTCAAAGTGTTTGATCGTGGGCCCTACTTGTCATGGCAAAGAACAAGCATAATAGTCAGTGTTATTAACTAGGAGGAGTAGATTTTGCACATACTTTGAATATCATAAGACTGATGTGCACATACTTTATAAGAAGACATGCACGGAGGTTGGGTATGCACAAACCTTGTGTGTATGCGTGATGCAAATCGTGCACGTACCTTTATATGTTTATTGCAAGAACAACACCGAGTATGCATGTGTTTTTATGAAAGTATGCACAGACTATGAAAAGAACCATAGACTATGAAATGCAATGCACGAACCTATCATCTGAAGGACTGAGATATGCACGGACTCTGAATAGAGAGATGCACGGACCTTTTATTGCATTAAAGAGATGTGCACAGACTTTAGTTGTGCATAAACAGACTTTGCACGGACCTTGTATAGCTCAAACGTTGGTAAAGATAGGAATGCACCGACGTTGATCATGCGTGAGAGACATTTGCACCAACTGTGCTAAAACAAAACATTGCACCGACGTTCATCATGCATGAGAGACACAAATGCACATGAGATGTAGAATGAGACGCACTCAGACATGAGACACAGACTGAGACGTAGAATGAGACGCACTCAGACATGAGACACAAATGCGTGAGATGCAGACGTGCACTGACATTGGGTGTGCTAAGACGCAGTAGAGACGTAGCCATAGACACAGCTGAGCATAAGACGCAATATGAGATGCAACAAAAGACACAATTGCGTGAGACGCAATAAGAGACGCAAGACCATAAAATAGCACCGACTTGCTAGTGTGCACAGACCTGATAGCATGCATAGTGGATAGTGGTATGCTCGAACCTGTCTTGTGTATGCACAGACCTTTACTTAGCTCGCTAGCATGAAATGCACGGACCTTGGTATGCATGTGCAGTGATGTGCATGGACCTTTGTTTACCAAGCGCAAAGCTAGCACGGACTCAATACAGAATGAACAAAGTATGCACAGACTTTCAGAGTAAAACCAGAGAAGTGCAATATATGAAGAATGTATAAAGAAGAATGTATTAAGATAGACTATCATGATTGACTTATAGTGTATGACATCATCAAAAACGTAGGAGTGCAATATTTTCCGCGTGCTCGGATCACGGGACGGGTTCCACTCACTCACTCTCGCAGCGGTGATAAAAATATAACGAGCTACGTTCCTATCACTCTAGCAGCGGCATTCCAAAATATATACGAGTAAAGCAAATGCCAAAGAGGGGAGCGGAAATGATACCTCCACGCTCCGGGCGTGGGGAAGGCGATCCCGGCCAAGACTCGTACTCCCGGTACACAGTAATTAAATAATTACAGCAGCGATTTTATGGCCCACTCCATGCAGGGAGGTAAAGGGCGACAATAATAACCCGGGTATACCAAGCTTGGGTTGACGGGCAGCAATTTGGAACGCTCTAGGGCCGGAGATGGGCTGCTAGTCTTGCTCGATTCTGCGGGGCCCGCGGATAGCAGGCGGGTCCGACTGCTGGGACGGCGGTGCCCGGGCGTCTCCTGGCTATGGCGACTGACTGGGATGTTGCAGGGGGTTGCCGATTGCTCTCCGAGTGCGGCGGTCGCCGAAGGTATCCCGTCATATTTTTGCTGGAATTATCCGATGACTGCTTTGATGGCCTATCCTCGGATCAGAAATGTGCACCTCCACGAAAAGAATTTCTACGCCCAGATACGGTGTCGGATCGAGGCGAAATTGGTACCGATGGATAGAGGACTCAAAGGGCTACAACATATAATAATTTTAGATCCATCGAGTAGATGAATTTGAAATTAAAATGACTGTTCCCCAGGTTTTTTACTAACTCGGATTACATACTGTCAGGACAGAATAAGTTCTGCCTAAAAATGAATTTTGACCGACATAAAAACGATAGATCTAGACTTTGAAAAAATTATGGATGAAAGAGGGGGATGTGAGGCACATGTATGAATTTTTTGGGATTTTTTAGTGGTGGCTAAGGGAGCGGGAAAAATACAACAATAGAACACTATCCGGCAAATCTGCTGATTGGCAAACTGTCAGAGGTGGAACTAAAATACGGGGAAAAATACCAAACGGTGGCAGATTGACACAAAATTTATATGGATGCAAAGCTAACACAAAGAGGAACAATATCTCAAAATCTCAGCTCGATCAGAGCTGGGAGCTGGGAGAACCGACCTGTTCTTTAATTTGCTATTCTGAATCTTAGAGTTTAGGACAGCAGGGTAAACAGATGGTTGTGGCGTCATCGGCGGCACGAACGGAGGCGGCGGCGGCTAGAAATCACATCCAGCAGAGGTGATAGAACTTGGAATCCACCAATTTTATGACTTCACACCATAGAAATCAGAGCAGTCCAGCTCTAAGGGGAAGAGGGAAGATAGGGGCGCCCTTGGGTTTACTTGGAGCAAATACTTTTTTTCCTTCATTAATACTCACAAAATGGAAAATATCTAGGGTTAGGGAGGGGCAAATAAGGGATAGCATTTTCTTCCCCCATGTGGTCAAATTACCATATATAAAAAAAATACAACAAGCATTAAACTATATTAAAGGGGGGGCGCCCCCTTGACTAAGGGGTAAGCATTTTTGAATTTTCTTTCACCTTGTCCCCCCCTTGGTCCAAGTCCAATCTTGGACTTTGAACTAGCCCCACATGGACCCTAGATCCTAGGTGGACCAATGGGAAAGAGGGTGGGGGCCCTGTTGGACTTATTGACATTTTACATAGAAACTCAAAGGCCTTTTTGCAAAGAAACCCAAAGATTTCTAATGACTAACCCTTTGGCTTATAATGTCTTACAATTGCAAACCCAATTAGCCAAGAATATAAATGTAAATAAAAGGACACAAATGTAAAAAGAAAATGTTAGTGCTCGGTGTTGATTCCCATCACAAACCCTACCAGGAACTTGCTTCTGCTTATGCCAAGCTCTTTACTAAGCTGATCTTCGTCCATGTTCCTCGCAGCTAGAACATCTTAGCTGACGCCCTTGCCTCACTTGTCTCCTCCCTGATTTTTCTCCCCGAGCGAGACTTTCATTCTGTTATCATTCAGAAGCATCTCACTCCTGCCATCAAAGATCCAGCTTTCCTTAGGGTTAAGGAGGAGTTGCTTAGGAAAGTTAAGGAAGAAGAAATCATTGAGAATAGAGAGATCATGCTATTAGACTTAGAAGAAGAATTGAATGACGAGGAAAAACCATGGTATTATGAGATTTCCAAATATTGTCAGGATCAGTCATATCCCGAAGAGGCCATGGCGGACGAAAAGAAATCAATCAGGACAGTCGCCCAAAGATACACTCTGGTTGAAGGTGTACTCTATAGAAGAGGTCTCAATGGTGTTCTTCTCAGGTGCCTTGACGATGATGAATCATGGAAGGTCGTGGAAGAGGCACATTCAGGAGTCTATGGGGGTCATGTTAATAGCCAGATGTTAGCTTAGAAGATTCTTAGGCTAGGGTTCTATTGGCCCACTCTAGAAGAGGACTATTCTATCTATGTTCGAAGGTGTGTTAAGTGCCAACTACACGCTGATAAAATTCATTCTCCTGCTTCTTCACTCCTTCGTATTTCCTCCCCATGGCCTTTCTCCATGTGGGCTTTCGATATTATTGGACCTCTTGGTGACTCAAACCACCTTACAAAATCAAAATCATTCATACTCACAGCCATAGAGTACTTCACCAAGTGGGCGGAAGCGGAAGTTTATGCGGAAATTAAAGCATCAACAATGTGCAAATTCATAATGAAGAACATCATCGCCAGATTCGGCATACCATGCAAGTACCATCATCACCGACAACGGGTCACAATTTATCTCTCAAGAGCTTCAGGACCTCTGTAACAGGTATAACATTGCATTGCATCATTCGTCTCCTTATTATCTAGAGGGCAATGGTCAAGTAGAGGTAACGAACAAAACTTTGATTAAAATTATCAAGAAAACGTGTGAAGCTAATAAATTTGCAGATTTGCCTGAGAAGCTCGTAGAAGCTCTATGGGCCTACAGTACTTCCAATCGTACACCTACTGGGCAAACCCCATTCGCCCTTACTTATGGAATGGAGGTGGTGGTTCCCTATGAGATTCTTATACCTTACCTTAGAGTACAATTGGACAAGGAGCTCTTTATTGATGAACGTCGTGAATCCCTCCTTGTACAATTGGAGCTCTTAGATGAGAGACGTCTGGCCGCCACCGAACATGCAAGAGTTTATCAAAATAGGCTTTCACGTTTCTATCAAAAGAAAGTAATTGTGAGAAAATTTAAAGTTGGTGAAATGGTAATTAAGAGAATCTTTGTAAAACCTGGTGGACCCGGTTCAAAACTTCAACCAAACTGGGAAGGGCCTTATGTAATAAAAGAAGTTTATCATGGCAATACGTATAAATTGATTAATGCTTAAGGGGAAGAATTGGCTCATCCATGGAATGGACTGTATCTTAAGAAATACTATCCTAAAGTCAAAAAAAATAAAAAATAAAAAAACAAACGAAAAAATGGGCTGGCATGGTACGTGGGCCACGAAGTTCAAAAAATCAAAATCTCTAATTCATTCCCCAATCTTGATAATTTAATCCTGGGTCAATACACACACACACATAACACGCTTAGCTCTTAAACTCAAGCGGTGCAGAATCCAAGGAAAGTCAAAGCCAAACTAACAGTGTAAAGACTTTACCCGTTCTTTTCTCTTCGGTTCACGAGGGGGGAAGTCAGACTCCGAGTTAGACCACCAAACCTACCTGCCGCCCTAGTAGGTGGAAGTCAAGGCCCAAAACGGAACAATACGCCACAAAAGTCCAAGTACAATTAGGTCTTTATTTCGAAAAGAAAAGTAAAAAAAATCAAGTCAAATTAAAGATAAGCATGTCAAGAGGGTAAAGTCCTTGCAGGGAAAACCCTGGTCGTAAGCATGCATCTTGAAATGGCAAAAGGCAACAAAAAATTTTCTAAGTCAAAGACCGAATCCCAACAGGCAATAGGGTAGGGGAGGGAAGCTTCCTTGTCTTTCAGAACCCCTCGTGAACTTTCCCAACATTTTCTTCCATTCCCCCTCCGTGGCATGTCATATGCTTGAAGAGTGGCAAAGACGGACTTAGGAGGATGGGCCGCACGATTTTCAAAGTGATGGTACAAACTTTAAGCACATTGACCCTTTGTTAAGTTATTTAAGAATGGTTAATGAATTTAAGATGATGAATGTGTAAGGTTTTATATAACGCCCGAGAATTTTCTAAGGATTTTTGGATTTAAAATATACCTATATAAATTATCAAATGGGCTATCAATAAAATTACAATGAATTAAATCTAATTAATTAGGCCCTACACAAATTCGAAAGGATTAGGCCCATATAATAAACCCAATAGGCTCAAGAGATTATTTTGGACCTTAGCCCATATTCTAGAACCTTAAAATAGGTGTAATCATGAAATTAAGGGATAATTACTCTTTGGAAAATAAATAAGTGGATAATAACAAGGATAATATCAAAGAGTTTGAACTAATTTCAAATTCGACGCCCAATGAGGAAAATGGTCTATCGCGAGACCGCATAGCGCTGGTAAACGGTCTAGTAGAAGACCGCTAAGCTCTTACAGTTCCGTGAGAGAAATAAAACGTGAAAAGATTAGATTTTTAACATCCAAATCACCTAGGATCGACTCTATCTACTAGTTAGATAAGTCTAGAAGGCTAGTAGATCGAATTGAAAGCCTAATTTGGACTCTAAGCTCGTTCTAATCCTTAAAACCCTAGCTAACCCTATAAATAGATCCCAGATTTGACGTGTGCGACGCTTACTATTGGCACGCATAGAACTAAGGTAAAGAGACAGAATTAGAGGTACGTTTTTTCTAGGAATTTATTTATTATAGTTAGAACTAACTACCCTCCGAATTTTGTTCTAGGGGATCAAGTATACAAGGAGTTAGAGGTTTCCAAAGTTGCTGATCCTACCCCAATAACTCAGGAAATAGTGTGGCCCACCCAAGAAGATCAGGGAAATAGAAGCTCTAAACGAGGTAACCAGAAAAAGGTTCTTTAGAACAATTTGTTCCTGTTAGTTCCCTCTTCTTACCCTCCAAATTTCACATCTTTAGGTCAAGGGAATCAAAAGATACAAGGGCGTGAAGTTGCTGATTTAGTTCAGGGTGAGCAGAGAACTAGGGTTGACTTGCAGCCTTAAATTCGAAGTTTAAAGCCCAAAACCAAGGTAGGTTATCTCATGAATGGCTCAAACTTAATGTCAAGAATAAAAGTCCTCTGATTTCATTTGATTTCATGCATTGTATCTTAAGAATTTGATGTTTTCATTAGGACTATGCATCAAGTTAGTCTTCATACATGAACTAGCCTTAATGAAATAAAAGGAGAATTTTCTTGTTAAATATATGAACCTAAGCATATTGTTGGCCTATCCTTGTTCTATCATGCCATAGAAAGTTTATATATGTTGATTTCTAGGCATGATGTGCGTTAAAGTAGTATTTTTCTTTAATTATTAATTGAGTTTCTATAACATGGGAGGAAACGGTCGTGCTGTGGACCGCTAGGAAAGCTAGCGATCGCCCGATAGACCGTTTGGCCTAGTTAAACGGTCGTTCCCTAGACTATTTTTGATTTCTGATTTCTGTAATATTGTTAATCTGAATATATTACAGATTTGCCATAATTATTATATGATAAGCCTAGTTAACTAAGTTTTATTCCTGGTTTTAACATTGGTTTCATAGACTTAGTTATATTTACTGTTCATCATAATAGATTCCATGCTTCTATGTACATTTGGTATTATTTCAACTTATGTTAATTTGTGACCAGAATTAGATATTCTTGAAATAAATACATGTTTCAAATGATAGAGGAATCATGGCTTAACTTGATCACTGTCTTACACGACTCTCTCTCTCTCTTCTAAGAGTCATTTTCATAAGTACATGGCACATATCCCGGTATGTTGTCATTAGTTACACTTTTGCACATTAAGTACATAATCTTGGACATGATGACCTCTCCTTTGGATATTCTTTCTAACGGACTAGGAAATCTTGTTTCAAGGCCTCTGTAAGACTCCGTGAGCCTGAGATTCCCACTAGGATGCCGAGCTGGTTGTACCATTAAAAACCCATTGTCTAGAAAGCCCTTTTTTTGGTGTTTTATGCAATCTGGAACTTAGCGGCCATCGGGTTGACCGCCAGATTCTGCTAGCGGCCATTCACTAGACCGCTAATGGATACTAAATGGCCATCCACTAGACCGCCAGGCTCCAGATGTCATGTTTCCAATGTCGAACTCTATCTCATGAAACGGTCCAAGACTAGACCGCTTGTATTTTTAAACAGTCCAGCCTATGACCGCTTTCTGTGTCAAACGGTCGTACACTAGACCGTTTGGTTCCTGATTTTATCTAACCCAAAGTTTGATCTTTGGGAATGATTTTCTTGAGTTCATGGATTTTCTGGACTCTAAACATATGATAATAAGTCAATGTAAAGATATGGAAAATGAAGAATGTATCGTTATGCTGCCGAATTTTTCTTTATAGCATAACCTAGTTATTAATTCATTCCTTGAAGTCTCTTGTTCTTAATTGAAACATTCTTATTTTTGGTTACTTTATCATGGAACTTTTGTTGAACTTGTATAGTATTGGCCATATTATTGATATAAACGTGGAAGTAGCTTGATTTATACTTGAAGATGCAGTTCGAGCACTGATTGTGTTCAATGGCTCTATGCTAGTCCCCTCGGCTGATTGTCGAAAACATACTCTAAACCATGGGGTATGATGCTACTGGCGTCCCATTGCACTGGGAGTACTTTCTCTATAAATAAGTGAAATATCCATAGGGGGAAACCACATAAATTCACGAAGTATTTACTATTAAGCAAATAGTACTTTCTTGCTTGACTTCCTAGTGCATAGCCTTCGTGGTTATGAAAAGTACATTCTTGTTACATTCTTGTTCATGAAAAAGGCCAAATTTACATTCTTGTTATATACTTGATTAATCATACTCTCATATTTTAAGCTTGATCATATCTTGTTACTTTGGCTTTATTCTCATGTTTCATCGTATCTGCATGATTTATCTTATTCTCTAGAGCTAAAATGCTAATCATTTAAATTTACCTTCATGTTGATACGAAGATACCTACTGGGTAAGTGTGCTCATTACTCTACTTTCCACTCTTTTTCAGGAAATTCTAGTGGGTCGAATTTTGATTTCTCAAGTGTTGGATCCGAGAGCGATTGAAGGATAGGTGACTCGAGAGAAGCCTTAGTTACCATTATCTAGTCAAGTCATGATGTAATTTTTATTTCTTGAGTCTAGTGAAAAGATCTTATGTACTTTGGGAATTATTTTATGAAGAAATAAAGTTGAAGGTTTTTAGTGAATTACTTGTGCAATTACCTTTGTGTGATTGTCTTGCGGTCTGATTATATTGCTTGCCCGAGACGTACTAGCCGACTAATCACATTCCCGATTGTTTCCACTGCATAATCTCGGGACGTGGCAGTGAAAGTGGTATCAGAGCTCTAGGACTAGAAGTCCTAGGAATAAGTCATGTCATAGGGTTAAGTCTAATGTTTAAGAACCCATACCTATGAAACTAGGGAGGAAATTCCCAACCTATGAGAGGAATTGGGTAGACCCTGGGGTGAGATAGTAATTTCTAAGCTTAACCTCACTCATTCAATTAGAATTAACAAATTCATTACTCTTCTCAGGTACCTTACTCTCATAATGGCTCATCGCATTGACTGGGATGGAATGCAACATACCGTTGCGGGTCTTACTCAAGCATTACAAACTATGGCTCAAGCTGGCGTAGGAGCAAGAGCTGGAGACATACATCACAATTTACGGAGTTTAAATCCTCCGCGGTTTTCGGGTTCCTCTAACCCAGATGAAGCCGAGAATTGGATAGATGAGATGAACCGCATCTTTGATGTTATGCAATGTGTTGATCAGGAGAAGGTCCGACTAGCCATGTTTCAATTAAATAAACATGCCCGTACGTGGTGGAAGTTGATTCCAGCACCGCCGCAAGATGCACCACATACTTGGGAAGGTTTCCTTACCTTCTTCCAAGCTAGGTACTTCTCCGAACATGTAAAGGAGAGGAAAGATATGGAATTTGCTTCGTTACGCCAAGGCATGATGACCGTAGCAGAATATGAACTTCAATTTTCTAGGCTAGCGCCATATGCTCCTCACTTGGTTAGCACCAACTTATTAAAAGCTAACCCATTTATGGATGGATTGAGGCTCGGTTACATTCAACAACTAGGGACTCAGAATATCCGGACATATGTGGAAATGATTCAGCGGGCGCATGTATGTGAAAGGACCCTAGAGAAGGTCGAAAGATTGAAAGGAAAGGGAGAGGAGCCAGGCCGAAGGTCAGATCGACATAATAAGAAGAAGTTTAGTATCACAGAACCCTACAAATCCCGTGATAGTAAGAAGAGATCCCAGAATGGGAGTGGTAGTGGCTACCCCAAGAATAAGAAAGTCAAGGAAGAAGACAAACAAGTCGCCACGGCTTGTACCTTTTACGAGAAGTTCGGTCATTCGGCCGAAGAGTGCTGGAAGCACCTTGGTACTTGTTTAAGAGGTGGTAGCCGGGAGCATCACATGCCGGATTGCCCCATTATGAAGGAACAATCTTCTGGTGGTGGACGTAAGCGTCAGGCTCGTCTCAATGCTATCATGGAAGATGAAGCGCCCAAGAATGATGGGCTAATGGAAGGTACTATCCAAATCTATTCCCATCCTGCATTCGTACTATTTGATACCGATGCTTCTCATTTTTTTATATCTACTACTTTTGCAAAAATCTTACATATTGCATCAATTCCTCTACCTTCGGACCTAGCAATCACTACACCATTAGGTCCCGAAACCAAACTTACAACCTATTATCCCGATAGTGAGGTAATGGTAGGTGGTCACAATCTACCTGTAAACCTCGTATGTCTTGACATGGAGGGCTACGATGCTATTTTGGGTGTGGATTGGCTTGTACATCACAACACCGACATAAATTGCCGCAACCGGATTATGTCTTTTCGGAAACCTGGTCTTCCAAGGTTTTCCTTCCTTGGTATCAAATATAGGAAGCATCCTACCATCATTTCATCTCTTCACGCTTGCAACCTTATTTCGTAAGGATGTGAAGCTTTTCTTGCTTCCGTAATCATTACCGAATCCAAAGAGATCGTCTTAGAAGATATTCCCATGGTGAATGAGTTTTCCGATGTATTTTTATCAGATTTGCCCGATCTACCACCCGATAGGGAAGTAAACTTCTCCATTGAACTCATTCCCGGAGCAGCACCTGTCTCAATAGCTCCTTACAAGATGTCCCCTACAGAACTCAAGGAATTGAAGAAACAACCTCAAGAGTTATGACACAAGGGTTTCATTCGACCTAGCACATCCCCTTGGGGTGCGCCAGTTCTATTCGTCAAGAAGAAGGATGGATCCCTCAGGCTATGTATCGACTATCGACGACCGAATCAACTCACAATTAAGAATAAATATCCATTGTCGTGTATCGATGAACTCTTTGATCAGATTTCAGGAGCAGAATATTTTTCCAAGATAGACCTCAGGTCAGGTTACCACCAGCTCAAGATTAAATATGAAGACATCCACAAAACTACTTTTCGAAGCAGATATGGCCACTATGAATTTCTAGTAATGCCGTTCGGGTTAACCAATGCCCCGGCAACATTTATGAAACTCATGAATAATATCTTCAAGCCTTATCTGGACCAGTTTATAGTCGTCTTCATTGACGATATTCTTATTTACTCCAAAACAAAGGAAGATCATGAAGAGCACTTGAGAATAGCCTTGCAAACACTAAGAGAGCACAAACTCTATGCGAAGCTTAGTAAGTGCGAGTTCTGGCTAAAGGAGGTCTATTTCCTTAGCCATATTATTTCAAAAGAAGGTATCGCTGTCAACCCTTATAAAATAGAAGCTGTTAAAAATTAGAGCCGACCGACGACTGTGTCCGAAGTCAGAAGTTTTCTGGGTCTGGCTGGTTATTACAGGAGATTTATTAAAGATTTTTCAAAGATTCCTATTCCTTTGACTAGACTTACAAGAAAGGAGAATCCTTTTATATGGGCGAAGGATTACGAAGAGAGTTTTTAAACTCTTAAAGAACATCTTACCACTGCACTAATATTAACACTACCGACAGAAGGTGGTGGTTTTGAAGTCTATACAGATGCATCCAGCATTGGCCTAGGATGCGTCCTTATGCAAAATGGAAAGGTGATTTGTTATCCATCAAGACAGTTAAAGCGTCGTGAAGAAAACTACCCTGTGCATGATCTGGAATTAGCTGCGGTTATATTCACATTAAAGATTTGGCGACATTACCTTTATGGATAGAAATTCATTATATTTTCAGATCATAAAAGTATGAAATATCATTTCACCCAGAAGGAGTTGAATATGCGATAACGCAGATGGTTGGAGTATCTCAAGGACTTCGACTTTACTATCTAATATCATCCAAGAAAAGAAAATGATGTAGCTGACGCTCTTAGCAGGAAGCCAATGGCAACTCTAGCAAGCCTCCGGAAAGGTATAACTTGTCTAGTGAAGATTTTTCTCATTTAAATCTTGATATTGACACAGAAGGAGAAGGAGGTATGATTGCCAATATAAGGTCTCAACGTACATTGATCGAGGACTTAGTCCAATTGCAAGAAAATGACCATACGTTGATGGAGATTAAGGGTAATATCGATCAGAGACCGGAATTTTCTATCACAAATGATGGAAGACTATTATTTAAGGATCGAATTTGTGTGCCGAATCATGATGACACTAAGAAATTGATCATGGAAGAAGCTCACAGCTCAAGGTATGCTATTCACCCTAGTGCTGCCAAGATGTAAGAAACTTTTGGTGGCCCAATATGAAAAGAGAAGTAGCAGATTTTGTGTCCCGATGTCTCACTTGTCAACAAGTAAAGCAGAACATTTAAGACCTGCTGGGAAATTACACCCCTTGCATATTCCCGAGTGAAAATGGGAAAGTATAGGGATGGATTTTACCATGGGTTTACTTAAGACAAGAGGATGACATGATGGTATATGGGTGATCATAGACTGATTGACTAAATTAGCACATTTTCTTCTAATAAAAAGTCGATGGTCTGTGGATGTACTAGCAGCATTATACATGAGGGAGATTATCAAATTACATGGTGTCCTTGTCACCATCATATCTGACCGAGATCCTCGATTCACGTCACAATTCTGGAAGGGTCTACAACATTCATTAAGGACCCGCCTTAATTTTAGCACTGCATTCCATCCACAAACTGATGGTCAAACTGAAAGAACAAATCAAGTGGTGGAAGATATGCTCAGGGCTTGTGCTATTGACTTTGGAGGAAATTGGCATGATCATTTTCCTCTAGTGGAATTTTCATATAACAATAGCTATCAAGCAAGTATACAAATGGCACCATTCGAGGCTTTATATGGAAGAAGCTGTCGTTCGCCTATTTACTAGAATGAAGTTGGAGAAAGATAATTTCTTGGTCCCGACATAATTAGGGATATTACCGAGAAAAGCGTATTCGGGAGAGACTCCAGATAGCTCAAGACAGGCAGAAGTCTTATGCTAATAATCGAAGGCGCTACCTAGAATTTCAAGTAGGAGATCATGTATTTCTTAAGGTTTCTCCAGGTCGGGGTATTCGAAGGTTTGGTATCAAAGGCAAGCTTACTCAATGATTCATTGGCCCCTTTGAGATTCTCGAAAGGGTTGGTGAAGTCGCTTATCGAATAGCTTTACCCCCTCAACTATCAGAAGTTCATGATGTGTTCCACGTCTCAATGCTCTAGAAGTATGTACCTGATCCATTCCGTGTCATCACTTACGACAATCTGGAGATTAAAAAAGATCTGACATACGAGCAAAAGCCAGTCAAGATTATTGAATGAGAAGTGCGTCAACTTCGGAATAAAAATATTCCTATGGTCAAGATCCAATGGACCAAATCATGGCCATATGAAGCAATATGGGAAACTGAAGAAGTCACGCGCAAAAGATTCTCAGAAATATTTGAATGTAAGTACACTTTCCATAAATCTATATAGTGAATTTGGGGACAAATTCTTTTTAAGTGGGGGAGGGTGTAACACCCGAGAATTTTCTAAAGATTTTTTGATTTAAAATAATCCTATATAAATTGTTAAATGGGCTATTAATAGAATTATAATGAATTAAATCTAATTAATTAGGCCCTACACAAATCCGAGAGGATTAGGCCCATATAATAAACCCAATAGGCTCAAGAGATTATTTTGGACCTTAGCCCATATTCTAGAACCTTAAAATAGGTGTAATCACGGAATTAAGGGATAATTACTCATTGAAAAATAAATAAGTGGATAATAACAAGGATAATATCAAAGAGTTTGAACTAATTTCAAATTCGGCACCCAATGAGGAAAACGGTCTATCGCGAGACCGCATAGCGCTGCTAAACATTCTAGTAGAAGACCGCTAAGCTCTCTCAGTTCCGTGAGAGAAATAAAACGTGAAAGATTGAATTTTTAACATCCAAATCACCTAGGATCGACTCTATCTACTAGTTACATAAGTCTAGAAGGCTAGTTGATCAAATTGAAAGCCTAATTTGGACTCTAAGTTCATTCTAATCCTCAAAACCCTAGCTAACCCTATAAATAGATCCTAGATTTGACGTGTCCGACCCTTACTTTTGGCACGTGTAGAACTAAGGTAAAGAGACAGAATTAGAAGTAAGTTTCTTCTAAGAATTTATTTATTATAGTTAGAACTAACTACCCTCCAAATTTCGTTCTTGGAGATCAAGTATACACGGAGTTAGAGGCTTCCAAAGTTACTGAACCTACTCCAATAACTCAGGAGATAGTGCGGCCGACCTAAGAAAATCTGGGAAATAGAAGCCTTAAACGACGTAATTAGATAAAGGTTCTTTAGAATAATTTATTCCTGTTAGTACCCACTTCTTACCCTCAAAACTTCACATCTTTAGGTCAAGGGAATCAAAAGATACAAGGGCGTGAAGTTGCTGATTTAGTTCAGGGGGAGTAGAGAACTACGGTTGACTTCCAGTCTTAAATTCCAAGTTTAAAGCCCAAAACCAAGGTAGGTTATCTCATGAATGGCTCAAACTTAAAGTCAGGAATAAAAGCCCTCAGATTTCATTGGATTTCATGCATTGTATCTTAAGAATTTGATGTTTTCATTAGGACTATGCATCTAGTTAGTCTTCATGCATGAACTAGCCTTAATGAAATAAAAGGAGAATTTTCTTGTTAATTATATGAACCTATGCATATTGTTGGCCTATCCTTGTTCTATAATGCCATATAAAGTTTTTATATGTTAATTTCTAGGCATGATGTGCGTTAGAGTAGTATTTTTCTTTAATTATTAATTGAGTTTCTGTAACACGGGAGGAAACGGTCATGCTGTGGACCGCCAGGAAAGCTAGCAGTCGCCCGATAGTCCGTTTGGCCTAGTTAAACGGTCGTTCCCTAGACCATTTTCGATTGCTGATTTTTGTAATATTGTTAATCCGAATATATTATAGATTTGCCATAATTATTATATGATAAGCCTAGTTAACTAAGTTTTATTCCTGGTTTTAACATTGGTTTCATAGACTTAGTTATATTTACTGTTCATCATAATAGATTCCATGCTTCTATGTACATTTGGTATTATTTTAACTTATGTTAATTTGTGACCAGAATTAGATATTCTTGAAATAAATACATGTTTCAAATGATAGAGGAATCATGGTTTAACTTGATCACTGTCTTACACGACTCTCTCTCTCTCTCTTCTAAGAGTCATTTTCATAAGTACATGGCACATATCCCGGTATGTTCTCATTAGTTACACTTTTGCACATTAAGTACACAATCTTGGACATGATGACCTCTCCTTTGGATATTCCTTCCAACGGACTAGGAAATCCTGTTTCAAGGCCTCCGTAAGACTCCGTGAGCCTGAGATTCCCACTAGGACGCCGAGCTGGTTGTACCATTAAAAACCCATTGTCTAGAAAGCCCTTTTTTTGGTGTTTTATGCATTCTGGAGCTTAGTGGCCGTCTGGTTGACCGCCGGAGTCTGCTAGCGGCCATTCACTAGACCGCTAATGGATACTAAACGGCCATCCACTAGACCGCCAGGCTCCAGATGTCCTATTTCCAATGTCGAACTCTATCTCATGAAACGGTCCAAGACTAGACCGCTTGAATTTTTAAACGGTCTAGCCTATGACCACTTTCTGTGTCAAACGGTCGTACACTAGACCGTTTGGTTCCTGATTTTATCTAACCCAAGGTTTAATCTTTGGGAATGATTTTCTTGAGTTCATGGATTTTCTGGACTCTAAACCTATGATAATAAGTCAATGTAAAGATATGGAAAATGAAGAATGTATCGTTATGCTGCCGAATTTTTCTTTATAGCATAACCTAGTTATTAATTCATTCCTTGAAGTCTCTTGTTCTTAATTGAAGCATTCTTGTTTTTGGTTATTTTATCATGGAACTTTTGTTGAACTTGTATAGTATTGGCCATATTATTGATATAAACGTGGAAGTAGCTTAATTTATACTTGAAGATGCAGTTCGAGCACTGATTGTGTTCAATGGCTCTATGCTAGTCCCCTCGGCTGATTATCGGAAACTTACTATAAACCATGGGGTGTGATGCTATTGGCATCGCATTGCGCTGGGAGTACTTTCTCTATAAATAAGTGAAATATCCACGGCGGGAAACCACATAAATTCACGAAGTACTTGCTATTAACAAACATTACTTTCTTGCTTGACTTCCTAGTGCATAGCCTTCGTGGTTATGAAAAGTACATTCTTGTGACATTCTTGTTCATGAAAAGGTCCAAATTGACATTCTTGTTATATACTTGATTCATACTCTCATATCTTAAGCTTGATCATATCTTGTGACTTTGGCTTTATTCGCATGTTTTATCGTATCTACATGATTTATCTTATTCTCTAGAGCTAAAATGCTAATCACTTAAATTTACCTTCATGTTGATACGAAGATACCTACTAGGCAAGTATCCTCATTACCCTACTTTCCAATCTTTTTCAGAAAATTCTAGTTGGTCGGATTCTGATTTCTCAAGTGACGGATCCGAGAGCAATTGAAGGATACGTGACTCGAGAGTGTTGAGTAGTGGATAGCGGATCTAGAGGAGAGGGGTGAATAGATCTGCCCCTCTTTTCGCAATGCAACCCTCTTTATAGCTAGTTAAAACGAATTACAGCGGAATACAACTAGCTTAGCGAAGGACACTATAATTCGCTTGGCAGGATGAGTAAATAATATATGGATTCGAACCTAAGCATGCATCTAGAACGAAGCAGTCACACAAATAAATCACAACACAATGGATTTTAAGGTGGTTCGGACTGAATCCCCAGTCCTACGTCCACCCCTCACCAAACCTGGTGAGGCTTCACTAGTGCAACACACCAAACCGTAAATCGGAGAACCACTGGCTACCTTCCTACTAAACACCGGTAGGGGCAATATCACCGCAGACTTGAACACCTTCCAACTGCCTTCCTACTAACCGCGGTAGGGACGATTCTCAATTTCAGTTCCTGAACAAAATGATAAGTGAACAAGTATGAAAATGCTCGGACAAGAAATGGAAATATGATCAAGGCTAGGAGCAAATGAAATCTTGTCTGAAATGCGATGTTGATCAGCAACAAAGGCTTCTTCTCGCTTCCAAAGACTTTTCTTGTTTCAGCAACAAAGGTTCCTTCCTCCTTGCAAATCGATCTTCCTTGAATCCTCTTGAGTTGATGAAGAAGATGATGGTTGCAGCTTTATCTTCACTTAGCTTGGGGTTGATCTCCTCTTGAAGTAGCTTGAATCACTTGAGGATTTGATGAAGAACTTTTCCCCGGAGTACTGTTCACGGCTACAGTACTCGATCTCTTCTCACTTGAACACCCCCTTGTAGCCTCCTTTGATCTCCCCTTTTTGCATTAGGGTTTCCCACCCTCCTTGTGTGTGTTTTATATCCTTTGAATGGTCCTTGGACATTCTCCAGACCATATCCACGATTTATGGATGATTGGGTGACTTTAGGATTAAACAAATTCATGGAGAATGGCTGTTCTCGAAGAGAAAACCAAAGTCAACAATTGCTGGCTCGGGGCTGGCGGTCGACCAGAAATTGGTGGCGGTCGACCGTTCTGAAAAAACCCCATAGAAATTTCATTTCTAGAATTTTCGATCGACCGCCCTGGGCTGGAGGTCGACCGCCACTGAGAATCCTGCAGACAGATGATCCCTGGGATTTTCGGTCGATCGCCCCTGGGCCAGCGGTCGATCGAAATCTGGGCATTTTCTAGATTTCATCCATTAAACTCCTTAACCCCTTTTGCTCAGTCCTTAACCACTTTAGCTCAGTTCCTTAGCCCCTTTAGCAGCCCATTCACATCTGTGGCATCAACTTGATAGAATCTTGAGGCTATCTACTGAGTCGTCGTCCTTGTGTTCTCTTGGCTATGCTTCATTGTGCATTGACTTATGTGGCCAAGCATTGACTCTCTTATGCTAAGTGTTTAATTCTTCTTTGAAACCAACTTGATCTTCTAATAGCTGTCCAGCTTTTTGCTTCTAGAAGGGATTTCCATCCTTGAAGTTTCATTCGTGCTTGGGCGCGATCATTGGGCTTTCCCTTTTACCATCTCCACTCCATTCACTGGCTTATCTGTCGTGAAGAAACCATCAAGTATTTTAGTCATACGGGAGTGGAAAATGATGAATGACTTATAGTGTTAGCCATTATCAAAACTATGAAATACAAATGATCACAGGGGCACAATATTCTCCCCCTTTTTGATGATGGCAACACTGTGAGTCATTTTCTAGCAGTAACATCCAAGAAGGCAAACAGCGTGATGATTTGATGACATATGCAGCTTAAGATACAAAGTGATGATCAGAATGCGAGTAAGTGATGATCAGAATGCGAGTATGTATGCATGGATGAAATAGAACATGTGACATAACATGTGAAGACTATGTGGATGTTGACTCTTCCCAGTCTCACAAAGACGTTCAATGTATGGTATATCCCCCTTTGACAATGAAACACTCATAAATAGCTCACAAGGGATCTCCCCCATTGACAAAGGTTTTCCCAATCTCCCCCTTTCATAAAAGATTGACCCAAGAGTTTTTCTCCCCCTTTGACAACAGCAAAACGGAGGGATAAGGTAGAGATGGCGACAACTGTCTGAGAGACCAGAGCGGAATAGGGGTTGAGAGAAAGCCATTATATGCAAATCCAACATGCCGTGATCAATATTCATGGTTCAAAGCTAATTAAATCCGAGATCAGCAATAGAGTTCAAAAAGCATCTACTTGCATGTTTTAATAGAAATGAACCAGAAGTGCATATTATGACAGTGTTTAACCTTCCCTTGTCTTATACATCCATATTCAATAACTACAAAGGGAATAACACAAACTAGTATTGAGTTTAAACAAGCATGACTAAAGCATGGAATTTAATGATTTTAGCACTATTTTTCATGATCTGTTGCATTTGAAGGCACAAGACTCATATTTTATGAGCAATCGAGTCTAGTACATGTCTCCTATCCGTAAGAATACACGTTGTTTAGACACCAGTATTACTAGGTATTTGGTAAGACTGACCGTTATGTTTCAGATTGAACAAAGATAGCTTTGTCACTTCATGACATATCTGACCTCATTTCTTTGATGAGGAGATTTATTTCTCAGCAACTGTGTCATAGCTCTGCCTAGAGTCAACTATAATCAAGACAGAGATACCAGGGGCACATCATGACATATCATTCGTCACTTGATTTAATGATGTGACATATTTCTTCGTGCAACAATATCATTGCTCTGTAAAATTGACTTTCATTAATTCCAACTCATCAAGGTGTTTAAAAATAATACTAAGCTTTAGTGTATCACCAAGGTTGTCATGATGTTTGAATTTTCAGATTTCAGGATAGTCATTCAAGACACAACATGCAATCTCTAGTTAAGGTCTATTAAAACCACAGAACATAGATGATTTAATAACAAATATTTCAGAACTTCAAGAAAGTCATTAAATCCGAGCCATTTTCATTGGATGGACAATCATCAGTTCATATAATAGAAAGCTCTTACACCATAGTTCTGTCTATCTCATGAACTCATATTCAAACTGGAGGCCATTGAAGTTCAGATTGCAAAAGATTAAGAAAGGCAACAAGACTCCCCCTTAAGGATATGCAACGGATGCACTCAAGGAGTTATGTTTGCAATCAAGTGCAATGGCAATTGTCAAGGAGAGGTTGACTTGTACCATGCAGGGGTTGACCTAGTCAGACATGAAGTTGGCAGAGATGAAATGCATGACCCAACACATGGTTGTACACTTATTAATGGCAACAGAATGAACATGAAACATATGCATGAATGCTTCAAAGAGACAACTCCCCCTTACTATATGGCCTATATGCGATAGTGGCACATGGTACTTGGCGGAGGTGAATCCTCACGCATGTTGAGTGCTTCTAGACAAGCATAACCTACCTTTCCATACATCAACATTTAATATACCATGGCCATGCAAGAATGATGCTACATAAACCATGCAATGCATCGTGAACATGGATTCGTGCAGCAAGACTACATGCAATGTTACATCACATGCAAAATGACATAATTACATATAAACAATGCATGGAAACCAATCTACAAAAATACACAACTAAATTGAACAAGATCATCATTTCAATTTTTATTCGCCTAAGGTCGGCAAAGACCAAGCTTCCTTCTGAGTGTTGTAAACCTGTCATTACATAAGGGCTTGGTGAAGATATCAGTAATTTGATTTAGAGTATCAATAAAATGCAGCTCAAAGTTTTTTTTAACGACCTCATCTCTAATGAAGTGATGCATAATCTCAATATGCTTAGTCCTAGAGTGCTGGACTGGATTTTTTACAAGGTTGATAGCACTAGTGTTATCACACAGAATCGAGACACAACTAAGATCCACTAAGTAGTCTTGGAGTTGGTCTTTAATCCATAACACTTAGGTGCCACAGCTCCCCGCAGCAACATATTCTGCCTCTGCGATTGAGAGGGCAACCGAGTGTTGTTTCTTGGAGGCCCAAGAAACTAAACACCCACCCAGAAACTGGCAATTGCCACTAGTACTCTTACGATCCAGCTTGCATCTAGCGTAGTTCGCATCAAAATAAGAAATAAGATATAAATCACATGATGACGGATACCACAATCTCAAATCTTGAGTTCCGGTAAGATATCTAAAGATACATTTGATGGCAGTCAAGTGGAATTCTCTAGGACTAGCCTAAAATCTAGCACAAAGGTAAACACTAAACTGAATATCTGATCGGGATGCAGTCAAATAAAGCAAGGATCCGATCATACCTTTATAGATTTTTGCATCCACTAATTTATCATTTTGATCTGAATCCAATGATGTTGTGGTGCTCATGGGAGTTACAATTATTTTGTAGCTGGTCATGTTGAATCTTTTCAACAACTCCTTGATGTATTTGGCTTGACTTATAAAGTATCTATCTTCTCCTTGATTGACCTACAAACCGAGAAATAATTGGAGTTCTCCCATTAGGCTCATCTCAAATTCGCTAGTCATGAGATTAGCAAATTCCTAACACGTTTCAGATTTAGTAGAACCAAACACAATATTATCAACATAAATTTGAATAATCAAGATGTTCTTACCTTACTTCTTGATGAAAAGTGTTTGATCTACCTTACCTCGTGTGTACCCTTTCTCATTAAGGAACGAGCTTAGTCTCTCATACCAAGCTCTTGGTGCTTGCTTCAATCCATAAAGCACCATGTCTAGCTTGTATACAAAATCTACATGGTTAGAGTTTTCAAAGCCAGGGGACTGCTCAACATAGACTTCTTCTTTGATCAAACAATTCAAGAAGGCACTTTTTACATCCATTTGATACAGCTTTATTCTAAGGGAGCATGTAAAGGTAAGTAAAATTCTGATGGCCTCAAGTCTAGCAACTGGGACATAAGATTCCTCAAAATCTACCCCAAACTCTTGATTATACCCTTGAGCCACCAATATAGCCTTGTTTCTTATTATCTTACCATCCACACTGAATTTGTTCCTAAAGACCCATTTAGTGCTTATGACAGATTGCGATGATGGTCCAGGAACAAGATGCCAAACTTTATTTCTTTCAAATTGGTTTAACTCGTCTTGCATTGAATTTATCCAGTTTTCATCCTTTAATGCTTCATCAATATTCTTGGGTTCAATCTGGGAGACAAGAGCAAGTTGATCTAATTCTTCTACAATTGTAAAGTGTGACCTGGTTTTACGTAGGTCATTCAAGCTTCCAATGACATTTTCTAAAGGATGATCCTTAAGAATTCTAATGTCTGTAGCATCATTACCTTCTACTGGAGCTTGATACCTTACACTACTTGATTCAGCTAGGTCACCATCTTCTTTTGTTTCTTCTTGTAGAGAATTATTCTTTTCCTTCATGCTTAGGAATTCTCTGTCTTCATCGTTTTCCTGCAAGAGTTATCATTGTTAGAATCATCATGATAATCATCAAAGGAAACATGGGGTGATTCTTCCACAGTTTGACTCTTAATGTTATAAATTCCATAAGCCCTAGATCTATCAGAATATCGAAGGAATATACCTTCATCGCTCTTGGGCTCGAATTTATCTAAGTCTCTTTTATCATTATTGTGGATGAAGCATTTAGACCCAAACACTTTCATATGTGAGAGAGAGGGCTTTTTACCTTTCAGCAACTCATAAGGAGTCTTTTTAGGTGTGGCGTTACCATAGAGCGGTTGATAATGTAACATGTCGAGTTAACCGCCTCAGCCCAAAATTTCCTTGGGAGTTACTGTTCGGCAAGCATTGTTCTTGCCATCTCTATGAGTGTTCGGTTCCTTCTTTCAACTACACCGTTTTGCTCTGGGGTTCTTGGTGAAGAAAATCGGTGTGAAATGCCTTCAACCTTGCAAAGATTATAGAAGTCAGCATTTTTAAATTCACCACCATGATCAGATTGAATGTTGGAAATATTAAACTCACCGTCTTGCTTTATCTTCATATAGAGTGCCTGAAACTCATCAAAAGCATCATTTTTATGTGTGAGAAAGAAAACCCATGTGAACCTAGAGTAATCATCCATCAAGACATATCTATATTTTCTACCACTTAAACTAGCAGTTCTGGTTGGTCCAAACAAATCCATATGAATAAGCTCAAGTGGTTTAGATGACATATTTGCAGATCTAGCCTTGAAGGATTTTCTTGTTTGTTTATCTAGGGCACATGCATCACACAATTTGTTTTCTAGTTTAAAAGATACTTCAGGCAACCCTTTCACCATTGAATGTTTTAACAGTTTATGTAAGACATTGTAGTTAGCATGTCTTAGTCTACCATGTCATAACCATGCAAGCTCATATTTTGGTGCAGCAAGACAAAGATTTATGTAAGCAAGACCATCGAAGTCAATCATGTAAACATTGTTGACCCTTTTTCCAGAAAATTTTACCTTGTCAGATTTTGGTTCAAGGATTCTACATTCATGAGAGTCAAACAATACTTTATGACCTTTATCACACAATTGACTTATGCTGAGCAAATTGTATTTTAAACCTTCAACTAACATCACATTTCTAATGGAGTTGGAGAGGTTCTTACCTACATTACCTGTTCCAATGATTTTTCCCTTGTTGTTCCCTCCAAATGTGACGTATCCTCCTTCCTTTTCCTCCAAGAGACAAAATTTTGATTTGTCTCCAGTCATGTGTCTTGAACAACCACTATCAAGGTACCACCGGTTATGCATGGCTGCAAGACACTCCTGCATAAGGAATTAAGCAATGGGGTTTGGAACCCAACAAAACATGGGTCCCACCAACTTCTTCAGATTTTCAAAACATGATACCATTTCTTTTGGAATCCAAACCTGCCTTGCATTCATATTTTCTTTGTTTAGTGCAGGGATTTGGTTGTTCTTTTCAACTTTGACATTCATTTTCTGTTCGGAGGCTCTTTGTTGGAATTTGTGGAAGTTTGAGGAAGTTTACTTCTTAAACCATTGAGGCCGTTGGTTGGTTTTGGGTTGAAAGTGATTGTTTTGCCACCTAGGAGATTGAAACTTATAGGGTTGGTGAACACAAGAATCACAATTTCCCCAAAAGCAGGGTGGTGTTGGCCTATATGAATGTGCAACACAATTATAGTGACATCTGGAAGGCTGAGCAGGTAATGGCCAATGAAGTGTTGACCTGTGCTGCTGGGAAGGTTGACCTTTCTTAGGCTTTTGGACAATCTTTTTAGAAATTTCAGTGGCTTCCTCTTCAACCTTTTGTTTTCCTTTGGATGTTATTTTTGAGGTAGAAGCATCAGAAGAGGGAACAAATGTGACAGCCTTTAACCCAATTGGCCTTTTATTTGTTGGTTCAAAACCTAACCCTTCCTTGTTGAAGTTCATTCTAGTACCTTACAGTGCATCTAGGTTTTCTCTTCCATCCACAAACTTTTCTAAAGATTGTTGTTTATCCTTCAACTCTTTTTGTAGGTTTTCTATGTTTTGAAGAAGTTGAGTGTTGACTTGTTTGACAGCTTCATACTTCTCATTACTCAATTTGATGTCCTTTTCATAGCATTGTTTTTTTAGCTTCATGCTATCAATCTCATTTCTTAAGTCTTCATTTTCAGTTTTTAAGTCAGCCATTTCTTTTCTTCCCTCTTCCAAATCCTCAATCATTTTCTTAAGATCTTCAATTTCAGTTTCAAGTATAGCAGTCTTATCATTCATATCATGATCATGCACAAACAAGTTAATTTTCTTTTTTAATGATTTATTCTCCTTTTTGTACATGTCATATTTTTTCATGAGCTGTATATATGCTTCCTCCCAATCATCAATTATGTAATTTTCAAAAGGAGAGTTTACCTCAGTTTCTTCGTCACCTCGGGTCATGAGACAAAGATCTTCTTTTTCCTTGTTCGAGGAGCTAGTTCCACCATCACTTTCTTCCTCCTCACTCCATGTGGACACCATGGCCTTGTTCTTCTTCTTTCCCTTCCATTTGTCAGCTTTTCTAAATTTTTCAGGACAGTCAGTTTTGAAATGCCCTGGTTTGTTGCAAGAATAACAAATGATTTTATCAATTTTCTTAAAGTTTTCAGAATCAGATTTGAAACTTTTATTTACATGTGACCTTCCTCTCATGAAGCTCTTACCTTCCTTACTCAGAAATTTTCTGAACTTACGTGTGCGCATGGCTACATCATCCTCATCTCGCTCACTTGCAGAAGCCTCACCTTCATCAGAAGTGCTTTGACCGCTGGGTCCTGCTTTAAGAGCTAGAGACTTTTTCTTAGGTACCTCAGCCTCTTTGTTCTTAAGGTTGATCTCATAGGTCATCAATGACCCAATGAGTTCATCTACCTTAGTAGTTGCAAGATCTCTCGATTCTTCAACCACGGTAGCCTTTGTATGTCATGCAGGAGTCAGTGATATGAGAATCTTTCTCACAATTTCCTGTTCTGAGTATTTCTTTCCCAAATCTGTTAGACTATTAGTAAGCACAGTTAAGCGAGCATACATGTCTTAAATTGACTCATCAGGCCTCATCCTGAACATTTCATATTCAGAAACTAAAATGTTGGCTTTTGTTTCTCGTACCTGAGAGGTTCCTTCGTAAATTACCTCTAACTTGTCCCACATTTATTTTGCAGTTGCGCAGGTAGCCACTCTTGAGAATTCTACTGGGTGGAGTGAGCATTGCATGATGTGTTTAGCACTCCAGTTGATAGTAGATTTTCTTATTTATTCTTTGGTCCACAACTCCTCATCATCTGTAAGCTCATACGGACCTTTGATGATCACTCGCCAAAGTTCGTAGTCTTGGGAGCGAATGAACACCTGCATGCGATGTTTTCAATAAGGATAATTAGTTCCAGTAAAATAAGGAGGCCTATTCACAGAATGTCCCTCAGGTAAAAAACCCTTGGACGCTAATCTACCATTTCCCTCAAGGTCGTTGGATCCCATAGTGAGAGATTAGACTCTGATACCACTTCTTGAGTAGTGGATAGCAGATCTAGAGGGGAGGGGTGAATAGATCTTCCCCTCTTTTCGCAATGCAACCCTCTTTATAGCCAGTTAAAATGAATTACAACAGAATATAACTAGCTTAGCGAAGGACACTATAATTCGCTTGGCAAGATGAGGAAATAATATATCGATTCGAACCTAAGCATGCATCTAGAACGAAGTAGTCACACAAACAAACCACGACACAATAGATTTTAAGGTGGTTCGGACTGAATCCCCAGTCCTACGTCCACCCCTCACCAAACCTGGTGAGGCTTCACTAGTGCAACACACCAAACCGTAAATCGGAGAACCACTGGCTACCTTCCTACTAACCACCGGTAGGGGCAATATCACCGCAGACTTGAACACCTTCCAACTGCCTTCCTACTAACCGCGGTAGGGACGATTCTCAATTTCAGTTCCTGAACAAAATGATAAGTGAACAAGTATGAAAATGCTCGGACAAGAAATGGAAATATGATCAAGGCTAGGAGCAAATGAAATCTTGTCTGAAATGCGATGTTGATATGCAACAAAGGCTTCTTCTCTCTTGCAAAGACTTTTCTTGATTCAGCAACAAAGGTTCCTTCCTCCTTGCAAATCAATCTTCCGTGAATTCCCTTCCTTGAATCCTCTTGAGTTGATGAGGAAGATGATGGTTGCAGCTTTATCTTCACTTTGCTTGGGGTTGATCTCCTCTTGAAGTAGCTTGAATCACTTGAGGAATTGATGAAGAACTTCTTCCCGGAGTACTGTTCACGCCTACAGTACTCGATCTCTTCTCACTTGAACACCCCCTTGTAGCCTCCTTTGATCTCCCCTTTTTGTATTAGGGTTTCCCACCCTCCTTGTGTGTGTTTTATATCCTTTGAATGGTCCTTGGACATCCTCTAGACCAGATCCATGATTTATGGCTGATTGGGTGACTTTAGGATTAAACAAATCCATGGAGAATGGCTCTTCTCGAAGAGAAAACCAAAGTCAACAATTGCTGGCTTGAAGTTAGCGGTTGACCGAAAATTGGTGGCGATCGACCGTTCTGAGAAAACCATGTAGAAATTTCATTTCTGGAATTTTCGGTCGACCGCCCTGGGCTGGCGGTCGACCGCCACTAAGAATCCTGCAGACAGATGGTCCCTGGGATTTTTGGTCGACCGCCCCTGGGCCAGCGGTCGATCGAAATCTGGGCATTTTCCAAATTTCATCCGTTAAACTCCTTAACCCTTTTAGCTCAGTCCTTAACCACTTTAGCTCAGTTCCTTAGCCCCTTTAGCAGCCCATTCACATCTGTGACATCAACTTGATAGAATCTTGAGGCTATCTACTGAGTCGTCGTCCTTGTGTTCTCTTGGCTATGCTTCATTGTGCATCGACTTATGTGGCCAAGCATTGACTCTCTTATGCTAAGTGTTGAATTCTTCTTTCAAACCAACTTGATCTTCTGATAGCTGTCCAGCTTTTTACTTCTAGAAGGAATTTTCATCCTTGAAGTTTCATTCGTGCTTGGGTGCGATCATTGGGCTTTCACTTTTGTCATCTCCACTCCATTCATTGGCTTATCTGTCGTGAAGAAACCATCAATTATTTTAGTCATACGGGAGTGGAAAATCATCAATGACTTATAGTGTTAGCCATTATCAAAACTATGAAATACAAATGACTACAGGGGCACAACAGAGAGAAGCCTTAGTTACCAATGTCTAGTCGAGTCATGATGTTATTTTTATTTTCTTGAGTCTAGTGAAAAGATCTTATGTACTTTCGGAATTATTTTATGAATAAATAAAGTTGAAGGTTTTTAGTAAATTACTTGTGCAATTACCTTTGTGTGATTGTCTTGTGCTCTGATTATATTACTTGCTCGAGACGTACTAGCCGACTAATCACATTCCCAATTGTTTCCGCTGCATAATCTCGGGACGTGACATTTTATGACCTATGTACCATGCTAAGTCATTTTAAATCAAAAAAATTTTAAGCGCCCCCACGAGAGGGCGCTAGTTCTTTAATCAACGACACTTGTCTAGTCGTCATTTTCAAAAAAAAATTTAATTTTTTTTTGTTTGAATAAGCGTCCCCACGAGAGGGCACAACTTCTTTAATCAACGACACCTGTCGGGTCAAAATTTTCCAAAAAAAAAATCAATTTTTTTTTGTCTGAATAAGCGCCCCCACGAGAGGGCGCCAGTTCTTTAATCAATGACACCTGTCTGGTCGTCATTTTCAAAAAAAAATTGTTTTCAATTAACGCCCAACCAGAGGGCGCCATTTTCTTAAATAAAGGCATCTGGCCAGCCGCCAATTCCCACAGAATGCCCTGCTTGTTCAACTCTCCATTATCATTTGCTTACTTGCATCTTGTATAAGCATCTTTCAATTCTAGTTTGCATCTGCCTGCTCGCGTGTTGCATTTTCCTCTATTCCTCGTTATTTGCCTTAGTTGATTAAAGGATTGGCCCCTTGACCCTTTATCGAGGTCAACAACACTTAACCTCTTGCTCATCGAGCAAGGGGCCAAGCCGAACAGATTAACTAATTTTTTTGCTTAAGTGTGGAATATAGGGACATGACGAAGCATATGACACAGGTACACAAGCATACAAAAAGACAAACTCTGGTAACAAATGTGCTTTTCATTTCTATAAACATGCTCATATATATGTATGTACAAAATGTATAGGAGGTGGTATATAACAATCTCTCTCTAGCTCTCACCACCATCCTCCTCTCTCCTGCTCTCTGCCTCTCCTCTCTCGTGCTTGTCTCGGGCCAGAACTGCTGGGGCCCTCATCGATCCCTGGGTAGCAGCCGACCTCCAGGCTTGAGCTCGCTCCTCTGCCTCGTTCCTCTGCTGAGTAGAGGAACCCGCCAGGTAACTCGTACTAGAATAAGCGCTGGCTCGCCCCTCGCGATGTGCTCACTCCCGGCCTCGTCGGTAGCGCTCCTCGGTAGCTCGCGTACGCTCTTCAAGGGGGCCGAGTCGGACCCTCATCCCTGCCAGCTCCCCCTCTTGCAGTGCTCGCTCCCTCTCCCATTCCTCTCTCTCCTGTGCTCGCTCCCTCATCCACTCCTCTCTCTCTCTAGCGTGCTCCCTCGCCCACTTCTCTCTCTCTCGGGTGCGCTCCCTCCTCTCCACCTTGAGGAGGATCTGTAACTCCACCACCTCTCGAGGAAGCACCTCTGCCTCCCAGAGCCTCCTCTCCTCCTCCAGCTCTGTGACCCGTTGGTCACGGATCGCGAGCTCAGTCTCGACTAGAGTGGACCGAGTAAGCGCATCCTATAACTCTGTAGCCTGCATCATTCAGCCTATTCGTAAGCATATTGTCATGTTAAAGCATACACATGATCTTTGAATGCTTACCCGCTTAGCTAGGTCGTGCTCCGCCACCTCGTCACGTACTACCGCTCTTGCAAAGAAGCTACCTCGGCGCTCTGATCCCTCGTGCTCGAAGAGGCGCCTCCTGTCTCCTCTGCTACTGCTCCCTACTGGGCACGCTGCATTTATTGAGATTGTCAGTGACTGAACATTAAAAATTCAAGAATAATTCATTGCATATAGTTAAGTACACTCACTAGGGCCTCTAAGTCTGCTCGCATAGTCGCAAGTTGGGCCTCCACACTGTGGAGATGGACCTGCATGTCCACCACCACTGCATCCCGCGCATCCTACATTTGTCACATATTAGTTGCATATCTCAATAAGCATATAGTTTTTTTACATTAGAAATAGAATGCATTCATACTTACCCCCACTACCCTCATCTAAGGTCGACCAGCATACGTCTCCCAGTAGCGCTACAAATACGCGGAACTATCCGGCTCTTTGCCAGTCCGTGAACTGCTCCGAGAACCGTAGCCGCCAGTCGATCACAACGATGCGTCCTCGGGTTTTCCTCCTGATCACACGTGGCTCGGCTACCTCGACCCACTCCTGGTGCAGGCCAAGCGTCCTCATCGCCAGCCTCAGCCGTAACGGCTCGATGTCGTTCAAGTAGTGAACCCAGAGCTCACGCCCAAAACGAGGTCGGCCCGCTGCAACCCAATGCTGACCCCCATCGATCATCCCATGGTACAGTCTCCACACCACCTGCATGCATATCATCATATCATCATATCTTTATAAAGTAAAAAATAAAAGCATAATTGCATCATATTCACGCACGTACCAGTGAGGCGAGGTAGTCGCGGAACTCCCGCCTGAATACCCTCAGCTCATAGGCATGATGCACCCCTATCAAATACGGCAGCCACCGTTGCGCCAGTGGGTAGGCATCCTCACCTCCAAGTGGGGGGCTAATTCGGTCCATGGGCATGTAGAGGTGACTCCACACCTGCATCCACAATCATTAGTAACATTCATATTCGCATTCATAAAAATTCATAAGCATTTAAATAGCACATAATAACAAAAATGAATTAAACAAAAAAAATGCATACCTGAAGAAAAGGTGAGAAGCCACTGACAGTCGTCTCATGACCTGTCCCCGTGGACAGGTCGGCTATCAAGTGCGCCGGCAAGGCGGCACCCCAGGCGTATCACCCAACTCCCTCCACGTCCTCCAGGATGTCTAGGAATGTACAGTTCAAATCATCTCCCTTCGTCCCCAATAGTAATCTTCCGAGCATCAGGAATAGAAATCTCCTCAGCTCCATGTCTACTCTCTCCCTCTGAGCCGGGTCCTGACAGTAAGCGGCTCGAGCTCTCGCAGTCAGCCTCTCTACAAAATCACCTAAAGACTCTCCCGACCTTTGTTGAGAGTCCCATAACCCCATGACACCCGTCAGCTCAGTGCGATACACCATCCTACATGCCCCCGGGGTATCAGCTACTATCTCCAAACCCAAGAGCCTATGAGCTAGCTCACCATAATCTGGGAGGGTCACTCCACTCACTGCCTCTCCATCTACTCTCAACCCAGTGATCCTCGTCACGTCCTCCAGGCTCGGCACCATGTGCCCCCAGGGCATCAAAAATGCCCGACTAGCTCGGTCGCATCTCTCCCTCAACACCTAAATCAGAATCAAGTCAGGGCGTACCGACTCGATGCTGAGGAAGGGTCCAAATCCCATCGCCTCTACCCTCGCCCTCTGGAAGTCGAGCAATCCGTGGTATGCATCCAACACTTGAACACAAGAAATGCGAGTCTGTATCAACCCCCGCAACAAACAGAAAAATTTAACATATGTCAATAACCATCATGTTAATTAATCAATTAACCATAAAAAAATAAAAATAAATAAAAAAGGGGGAAATAGTTACATTTTTTAATTGGCGACAATGCATTGGGCCTTAATTTCTGATTGGGCACCCAAGGCTGGGCCACCAATTCTCCAGGGTTTTGAATTTGACGCCCAGAGGTCGAGCGCCAATTCTTTGACAATTTTTTTTTATTCCGATATAAAAATAAAAATAAAAAAATGTTTTCCAAAAAAAAGAGTTTCAAAATTACGACAGTCCTCCAGTCGCCATTTCGTTAAGTTATTCATTTTCAAAAAAATTAATAAAAATAAACCTGCGACTCTTGGTCTGACGCCATTTCCTAAATTATTTCCATAAAAATAAAAATTGAGGAATTGACGCCATCTGTCTCGCCGTCAATTCCTACAGCTTTACCTTTCCAAACTGCCATGGTTTTTGTCTGAAAAAAATGCAGCAGGGTGAATGGGCTTACCTTGCTGGGTTCGGGCTCCATGAGGCCTCCGCGTAGTGGTCGGCGGCGAGGGCGGGGTTGCTCTGCCTCTGCTCCTTGTTCTTCACCATCTTCACCCTCGCCATCGTCATCACCGTTGCCATCGTCCTCTCCTTCTCCTTCTGCATTTTCACCATCTCTATCTTTGCCGTCTTGTTCTTCTTCTTCATCACCATCGTTGTTGTCGTCGTCATCGCCATCTTCATCTCCGTCTTCTTCTCCCCCATTTTCATCTTCTTCGTGTGCCGCTGTCAGAGCCACGGCCACCACGGGAGGAGCCTCCTCCTCGCCGACGTCGTCTTCCCCATCGATGTGAACGACGGTGGGCTCTATCACCCTTTGCCGCTTACTGGCACCAAAGCCGCTTGTAGAGGCCATCGTAGGTGAGATTGGTGAGAGTTGAGAATGGGCAGAGTGTGAGTGAGAGGGAGTGTATGATTGACGTGGTTGTCGCTAGTGGGAGTTGCAGAACAGAGTAGCAGAGAAACAGAAAAGAGAAAAATGAAGGGAATGAGAAAGGGCTTTCAAAAGAAGGAAGGAAGGTTTAACGGAAGGATTTTACGACGGTGAATTTGAAAGTATTGACGCCCCAGAGAGTGCCGTCATTTACATAATCAACGACTATCTAAGAAGACGTCTATTTTTGGAATTTTAGATTTTCTAGAAAATATCAATAATCAACGACCACTAGAAGGCCGTCATTTCATGATTCAACAACCGCGCACAGGGTCGCCATTTCTTGAGAAGCATTGGAATCTGTAAAACTGTCAGGCAATCATGAAGGGCATCAATGTTTTATTGAGAATTTCTTTATGATGGACGACCGCGTACACGGGCGTTATTTAATGAATGAACGGCTGTTTGAAGGGTGCCAATTACGGAATTTCCATTTTCACGAAAAAAAGGTATAAAATGAATTGGCGACGATGTGAAGGGTGCAGATCTAAGAATTAGCGACCTCTGTGGTGGGTGCAGTTTCTTACAGAGCTTCATTTTTTTAAATAGAATTGAATGATTTTGGGAGATTTGATCACTTTAGACACTTTCATTGGCTCAATCAAAGGATAATCTTTCATTTCATTTAAAAGAAAAGATCATTACATGCTAGTGAGCCACCTTGGGCCTCAAATTCATAAGTGCTATTACATAAGTCTTCCATTGATTTTCTTCTTCTTCAATGCGCTTCATGGGCTGGTGTAGCTTGCTGACCCGCCATAAAGCCTGTATTGTCTTGATCTCCTCTTCATCGCCCTTTGAGCCCAATTCTCTCTTCTTGATTGGTGGGAGATGAGAAGCCTCTTCAAAGAGATGGCGGGGAAGGCCGAGTTGTAAGAGGCACCAGTGGGAGTTATAAAGCACGAACTCGGTAGCACCGATTAGCCGTAGTTCCATCCCAGAAGAGAGCCGTGCATGGAGGTCTTGAGTCTTAAGGAATCCCGGTGCGCATGTGAAGGCATTTTGAGGCATTACTTTGAGATGTCTGCGGCAATCCACCCGCCTTTTGAGCTTGGGTACCCGGTTAGTAACTCTTTCATTCAATCCTAGTGTGCCCGTCATGTAGTGGAGTGGGCTCTTAGAGAATATCCTAGAGGCTTGTTGGGACTCCTCACATGGATCAAATTTAAAGTGGAGGTCCACCCAACTTGTGAATGGAAGCATAGACCCATATAGGGGCCTCCCCATAGATGCTGAGGTGAGCCCACTATAGGGGTACGCTAGGACCGCCGGCCCAATCCTCTTTCCCTCCAAAATTCCGCATATGGCGCTCAATTGTTCATCTTCCAAGAAATCTTCCGCCGAAGGGAAAAGCAATGCTCCCGCAAGGCAAATCACAAAAGCTTTCATGATCTCCTCCATATCCTCCTCTTTGGCTTTTCCCAAGGCTTTGTATACCAATGCCGCAATCTTCCTCAAGTTAATTCCATTTGTGGCCCGGATTTGATATATCATGTGTTGACTTGGGATAAGGCTTGCCAACATCTCTAGTGCGCTTATTGGCTCACGCATGTCCGCCATCATTTTCTCATCTCCTTGCTTCAAGGTCTTCAATCTGAGTAGCATTTCTGTCTCCTCTAGGAGGATGGTCGCTTCAAAAGTGGGAAATAGGAAGGTATGAGTGTGTGGGTGCCAAATCTCTATAAGAGCTCCCATGGCCGCCCAATCTAGGTGAATGGAATCATAATGTTTGGCATGGGTGACTAGGCCTAAGAGAAGCCACTTGGAGAGATAGGATCTCATATCAAGAGTGATTTTGGAAAGGAGTAGGGGGAGCCATTGGATTTTGCTGTATCTCCTAGCTCCCGGAATGAGTGGATGATCCTGAAAATTTGAGAGGAAGAGAAAAGAGAAGGGAATGAAGATCATTGTCAGAACTTTTAAAAGGAGAGAGAGTTAATTAAAAACTAAGGTTGCTCTTAATACTTACATGATTGGTCGATATTCTCCCACTGATATGTCCTTCAATTTTAGTAATTCTTGCAAATCCCGCCTTGTTCTCTTCAGTGGACGTTACATCAACTTCTCCATCCTTAGCTCTTTGAGGTTCTCTGTTGAAGTAGAAGAGTTCCCTATTCTTGTTGCTTCTTGCTGTGATCGGAGGATTGCTTTCGGATTCATTAGTTTAATGTTTGGAGGAGCTCTAGAGACCCCTTTTATAGAAAGGAGGCTCTGGTTCATCGCTTAGTTGGAGTTAGAGTTTTATTTTGGATCAAGAGTTCAGTTTCCAAGTAGGAAATAGGTTTCTGGAATCACGAGGAATTGGTGACCGTCGTAGTATTCGCTGATTCTTTGAATAGCGCCCATCATATGGTTGGCATTTATTAATTGAACGCCCCTTCAAGCGGTCGCCAATTCTTCCAATAGTGACATTTCTGAATTTTATATGAATTTTGATGATTGGCTTTATATATGCAATAATTATCATGAACTTGAACTTGTTAAGCATTTTAATGAGCCTGATAATTATGTTTAATACATTTTCATGAATTGAATGAATTAATGAGCCAATGAGCTTACATGAATTTACTTCATCATACATATCAATTTCTTGTTGTGCTAATGATCTTTGAGCGCAGGAAAGTATAGGCTTCATGCAGGTTACCAAGGCATTCTAGATTCGGAGTTCTTTTTTGTTGACATCTCTTTTTCCCCTGTAAACCCTCCTGTATATATTTTTACTATATGTTATGTACTCTATTAGAGCATATCAAGGACCTTGTGATTCTGATGAACCTGGAATTTGAGTTCCCCTTCATCAAAAATAGTGATAATTCCAGGGGAGTCATGATCGCACGGATAGGCCGTTGAGTCGTTTAATGCTTGGAACGACGGTTCCACTTTCTGAGTTGGTGCATGGATAAATGGGCTTTGGCTTAGTGCCAGCTCAGGGAACTGGATTCCTGACCTAGTCTGGATAGCTTAGCAATATTATCCTTGATTATCTTCTATTTTAGTTTGTTTTAAATTTTCTTTTAGCCCAGCATGAATCATGTAGGACTTTGAACCTTAGTGTTGAAAAATCCTCATATTAAGTCAGTAAAGAGAGCCGCTCGCTCTTGATTTGAGTTGACATGAGATATTCCATTCTAAAATTGAGTACTATGTTCTCCTTGAAGCCGCTCAAGCTGGTTCCTTGAAAGCATCTTTCAACTGGATTCCTATCTCTTTTCTTTATTTTTCTACAAATCTACCTTGGTTGTAGCACGTCCACATTGGCTGGTAATCACTCTCCAATAGTGTTTCTCCTTTCATGCCCGCGTGCACATTTGTTAGCTTAGTTTTCATCCAATCAATTGTTACTTTCTCGAAATCATCCGAGGTTGTTTCATTCAGAACCGCGGAAATGTTTCATACACTTAGTGTCGGAGACATGTCACATCACTCCTTGGCATCTAGTTTTCAGTCCGTTCCCACTTTATTCCGCTTCGTTACACTTTCACCCCATTCATTTACACTACACTTTATTCCGTCTCACTCCCCTGCAAAGCAGACGTCAAGGTAGGGCAGCTGTAGACATGCCAAAATTGATACTATGTTGAGTAAATTTCATGTCACGACGTAATGCCCCAAAGTGGACTTCATTACTGGCTTAATACGAAGGTTTTTTATTTTTTGGGGATTTATTTAGAATGGGCGACCGTTCTCTGGGCGCCATTTGAATGAACGACCTTTTGAAGTGTCGCTATTTTTAGGAATGAACGACCGTTCGCGTGGGCGCTATTTCCTGGTTTTCTATTTTCCAATGAAATTTAAATCTAAAGAATTAATGCCCTTTTGAGCGGGTGCTCATTAATGAACTCCTTTTCAAACAGGCGCTATTTCTTATTTTAAATTATGAAAATTCCGTTAATTTCCAGGAAAAAGTGACAGTTTCTAGGTTACTTATTTGATTGATGATAGGATCTCGATCGCCATTTCCATTCCGTATCCTCTTCGTCTGCAACCTTCTTTGCATGGTGTCCTCGTCGATCTTATCTCCATAATCTGTCTGAGGAAGGAAGATCCACATCCTGTGATCGATTTCCTTATTTTAATCCCATTAAAATAATGATCTTTACCCATATAAATACCCGTCTGTTCAATCCTACGGCTCCCTTCCAACTCTTCGGCAGACCTTTGAAACAGAGAGAGAGCTACAAAAAAAA
The DNA here is from genome assembly GCA_022559845.1 of Amorphophallus konjac. Lineage (NCBI taxonomy): Eukaryota > Viridiplantae > Streptophyta > Magnoliopsida > Alismatales > Araceae > Amorphophallus > Amorphophallus konjac. The sequence goes on from CM040121.1 coordinate 162,480,371, forward strand.
TAGAGAGTTTTGTTTTGTGTTTTAAACGTTGTAGGTTCTCTCTTTTTTTGCTGATTGCCGTAGAGCCAAAGCTCTCTGCCGTTTCCTTGCAACCGTTGTGGCTAAGGCCTTCAAGCTCTTGCTCTCTGCTACTTGCTACTATCTCCCGCAGTAGAAGGGCCAGCCCCTTCATATTTTCTTCACACTTTTCTCTTAGTCTTTTCTTCTATTCTTTTACTTAGTTAATCTGCACGACCATATTCATCTCTAGCTCCTCTGCTAGATTATCATCTTTCATCATATTACTTGTTATTTGCATACATATATCTCCACTCCCTTTTGCTCTATAAGGGGTTTAAAAACCAAACACACAAGGTCTGTTCATGCCCTTATTGCATAGATTGATTTTCATAGAACATTGATACTACACTTGATTTTCTAATCCATATCTTTTGCTTGTCTTTGCTTGTCTTTCAAGGGTAATCAAGATAAAAACCCCCTTCATCGGCCGGCCGGTGGAAGGAGGAAGTTGAACTCACACCACACCCCACTTACAAGGTATTCTTCGCGATCACTTTCTTCTTTTAAGGTAACCCCTCTGGCGATCACACTCCTAGAGTAGCATCTCATGCTCCCTTCCCCACTTGTTTATTTCATCATCTTTCAATCATAAGCATAAGTTAATTTCTCTTCTTTTTAATGTCTATGTGCATGGTTTTCAGGTCACAGCTGGGAGTACACACTCGTGTAACATTTTAGGTGTCAATAATAGGCTGTTAGGTTGAGTCAGATAGGGGACGATGGACTCTATCTCACACGCCGTGGTTGCAAGAAGACTCTTGACCCTAGCTTATTCAGTCTAGCAATATTATCCTTGAGTATCTTCTATTTTTCTTTTTTATTTGCATTCATTTTGATGATTTATTTATTTTAGCCCAGCATGCATCATGTCATTTTTGAGCATTCACATCTCGTTATTCTTCAAGGTTTCTCCTCAGCAATGGTTAATTGCATTTCAGTTCTCTTGAATAAGAGACCCTCATTCCACTCTGAATTTGAACATTTTCTATGATCTATTCATTCGGTCCAGTTGGCCAGCATAATTATTGTTTGGATTTTTATCTCAATTTCAATCCTTTCAGCTTTTCAACTCCTGCTCTTCTGATCCCCTCATTGGCTCTGGATTGTGTCCCTTAATGAGGTCGATCATGTTTTTTCTTTTCTTAGTTATTTAGTTATCCAAACATGTGTCATCCGCGTCAGCTATTCCCTATGGTTAGTTTGACTTTTTTGGGGAAATTCTTGTCGCTTATTGGTTGTGACAGCTGTCTTTTGCCTTGATGCCCACTTTTCAATTCTCTCTGCTTCTTCTGCATTTCATGTCACTGTCACTTTCGCTCCATCTCTATTCCATTCCGCCTCCGCGCCGCTTTTGCTTACTCCCTTACAATTCGGACATCAAGGAGGGACATCTGTTGACACCCATTTTTAGCCTGCAAGTCGAGTCTTTCTCTTATTCATCTTTCATGATGTCCCGAATTATCTGTTATTTTGGAGTCTTCCTTGATCATATTTCGAGCCCATTTTGATCATTTCTTGGCCCATTAAGCTTTGGAGGTTATTCCTCAATTTTCACATGTTCCGACCTATTTTCATGGTCACGGTCGTGTCCAGACCACGTCTATTTTCTGAATTCAATCAACCTATTTCTGAGTTCAGTCGACCAACTTGGCCCACATCTGTCGACCCCTGGTTGCTGTCAGTCGGTCGACCGCGATCATGAGATCGCGGTCGACTAGTAGACCGCATTCACTTATATGTGTCGACTGGCTGGGGCTGGGTGTGTCGACCTATGGCCGTTGTGTGTCGACCTAGCTTAGGCCTTTTCTCCTATGGCATGGTCACAGTTAGTCACCAGACTGCGTTCATCAGGTTACGGTCGCGCGATAGACCGCATTCTCAGTGCAGAGTCCTGTTCGGCCCGGACTTCATCTTCTTCGGCCAAGGGAGCCTTAGAGTCCTATTTCAAGCCATCTACTCCGAGGATTTCCTGCCAGATCAGTTCATATCCTTTCTAGGGGCATTATCTTATCAATATCCCATGGATTTATCTCCAAAAATCCTATCTTTCTGGGATTTATCCTCTAACTCCGATCTAGGGCTTCTAAGGTCTATAAATAGCCTCCCATGGCCATGAGCTCAAAGGGGGCATTTTTTGGATCTAGGGGGAAGCCATGCCGCGCTGCTACCTCTCTTCTTCAGCCCCAGGCTGTCCGAGGAAGTTCCAAGTCCTCCTCTATAGGGTTTTATTTCTTTTATTCTCCTTCTCCTCTTCTTCTATCGCATCTTTACATGCATGCATATTCACTCTCTTTACCTCTGGCTTTTACTGTGTTTTCTATCTATTTTACACTCTTCAATCATCATACACACACACACCTAGCTTTTGTTCCCTTCTATAGGGGTTAAAAACCCTCCCCAGTGCGTTCCTCCCCCTAGTTTTCATGTTGATTTCTATATGGGATTGATGCTACACTCTTCTTGTTTCTAATGGGTTTTTCTTTCCCTTTTTGCTTTGTTTCGCAGGATAGCCAAGCGTAGGACATGAGGCCCTTGCGTTCGGGCCGGCTGGAAGGAGAGGAGGAGTTGAACCACAGGTTCCCGCATCTCTGTGTTGGACGCGGTTAAGACAGGGCGACATTCTCCATATAGCGGCCAGGTCTAGACTGCGTTTTGAGCCAGTGGTCTTCGGGCTGTATAGCCACCTCTCTTCATATTTCCAAGGTACACAGCATATCCCTAACTTCTTCCTGTCTTCTATGTTGTTATTCCTTAGTGGCGATTACAATATTCTTCTTATCTTTTCATCATCCCATCCCTTTTCTTATTACACGCTTATTTGCACTTATCATTTGTTCGGGGGCATATTTATTGCCCACAGTAGCGAAGGAAGTGGTGGACATCATGCAAATGATGTAACGATGTCACCAAAGTCAAGTGTGTGATCAAAACTTTCTTATGTATGTTTTGTCAGCTATGGATGATGTGCCCATTAGTACATGTGACTCCCTTCACATGCCTCCCTTCCTGTTATTCTATGTTCTTCGTGATCTTCTTCTCTTGACATGCACCTGTTTCTAGTTCTCCACATGTGGACATGTGTGGGAGATTGAGAAATTAGGGTTGGGCTGCCTATAAACTTGCATTACTTTTATCGGCAGATATTCTGTCGCTAAAAGTAAATTTTGCAATAGATTAACGTCAGATAAAATATTGTGGCAAATTTGCCTCTAACTGTTAACAGAATACCGGCGGAAACAAATCCATCGCAAAAGCATATGTTTATTATTTTGCGATAGAATTTATTCTATCGCTAATTCAACACTAAGTCAATGTAATTTTTAGCAATGGCAAAGAATCAATCTCAAAGCTATCGGAGAATCCACATTTTCTATAGTGACAGATATTTCTCTCGAAATTTCGTCACAAATTACCAATGAAAAAAATTTCATCATAAACTCATCACAAAATTACCAGCCTAATTCTGCATGGTGTTAGCGACAACATGTTATCCGTCGCCAAAGCTACATTTGCTTCAACGATGCATATTTATCTCGCCAATCCATGACAAATTACCGATTCAAAAGATTATGTCGTAAATCCGTCCCTAATATAAAGATAAAATATTTCTGTCGCAAATTCCATCATAAATGGGCAAAGTTTTTCGAAGGATTTTTTCAGTCGGAGATCAATGGCTAAATCGCCGCAAAGTTCTTGAACTCTACTTTTGTGATGGATTTTTTTTCCATCGATAATCCATTATTATTTTGCAACATATTGGGGATGGTAATTTTAGTTGCTAATAGTGTATTTTGTTGTAGTTCACGTTCAATGTTTAAAGCTGAAGTGATTCCCCGTTGCCAACCAAAGAGTTTACACTACCCTTGTAGTATGTTTATGCCCCCTATTTGTTTCTTTCATTTTTTTTAGCAGGTCATCCACTAGGACCTAGAAAACCAAGGGACTTAAACTCCCCTAAATAATAAGAGGGCCAAGGTTTGAACTGAGGTTCTCATGGTTTCTCACGAGCTGAATAACCAACTAGACTACCCAACTAGTTCCTCCCTACTTGTTTCTCGCTCGTGTATTGTTTATGTATTTCTCACTTAATTTATGCCACCAATTAGTGGAAATATCACTCAGCGGATATTGGTAGGAAGTGTACGTAGACGATGGCAAACAGGCTTCTTGATTTCTTCTTAAATAATGTCACCAGCTAGCTACGCACGTTCTCCCCGACCAACATAATATTTCCTACTCAAATGGATTTCAAAAACATGTAGGAAAGGTCTCTACATGCAATATATATACTTATCAGCCCCCAGATATGATGGTACTCCAAGCTTAGCTCAGAGAATCGAACAAGTCATAATATCCCATGCAATTGTACTTTTAGTTAATTTACATCACATGCATCATATCTTCTTTCTTTTCTATTCATTCTTTTCATATCAACATTAAGATCTCCTTTGTGCAACACTTGCACCCTCCCCATCTTCATTCATCATATTTTTATCCACCCTTTTGCATAGGGGTTTTAAGGCCAACACCAACAATGTGTGTTCATCTTCATGTTTTCATATTTATTATCCTAAGAACTTGATGTTACACACTCCAATTTGCTAATCCATATCTTTCTTTTGTTGCTTTTTGTTTATTTTGCAAGGGTAATCAATCGAAGAAGAACTCTCTTCATCGACTGGCCGATTGGAAGAGAAGGTGGACACAATCCCCCAGCTCTAAAAGGTATTTATTCGCGATCCCTCCTTGTTCTTAATTGTTAATATCCTTTGAGGCCCATGCGTCTCTGGCGATCACAACCCTCCACATTAGCATCCACACATGCTCCCTTTTCTCTCTCTTTTCCCTTCTTTCATTCTTTTTCCCCACATATATTTTCATTAATTAATTCCCTTTCTTTTTTCAAGTGGATTAATTTCCATAATCTATAGCAAAAACATGGAGTGATAAAGACAATTTAGAGAAGTTTGACCACTCCGCGGCAGAAAGAGAAGTCTAGTACATAGGTCTCATGGCAAATCTTAAAAACCTTGAGGTAACTCCTTGTATCCCTTCTGATGCATCCTTAGATTTTAGCATTGATGATGAATAATAGCTTTCTTATGACGAATTGTTAACGGGTTTTCTCTAGCTGCATGATAAGTACAGATCTAAAAGTAAAGTTATAAAGAGCCTGCAGGAAGACCATGAAAGACTAGTTTCCGAAGGGCAACTTTTGAAAACACAAGTCTCAGAGTTAATCTCTAAAAATGATCGTCTTGCAAAGGACCTTAAGAGTCTTGCAAACTCTTAGAATTGGTTGGATCAACTCTTATCCACTTCTAGAAAACCATCTGACAAACATGGATTAGGATGTAGTCTTGTAGCCATCAACAAGCCTAAGAGTTTGCATGAACCTATAAGATTTGTTAAATCATAAAGTGAGCAATCATGCATGCATCCACTTTTGTAAAAATGGTCATGCATCATATACTTGCAAGCATTGTAGGCCATCCTCTGCATCTTCCAGACCTTTGCAGAAGCAGACAAAGTAGCGTGAAACCTATGCACAGGTTCGACCGAAGGTAGGTATGTATAAAAAGATAAATGATAGAGCCATGAGGTCAGATCCTAAACCACATTTAAGAAATAGATTCACTTCATTGCATCTGTATGCAGACTTCATGAAAAAACCCAAACAGATTAGATCCATTTGGGTTCCTAAATATCTTCTTTGATCATCTTGCAGGACAACTCCAGCACCAGGAACTCAAGGTGGTCCCAGGATAGTTGGTGCTCGAGACAAATGACAGGGAACAAAGCCCTGTTGAAATGATTAACAGAAGTCAACAATGGGCATGTCATGTTTGGATACAAATCAAAAGGAAAAGTCATTGGAATAGGCTCCATTGGGGACGAGGTCTATACATATATTGAAGAAGCCATGCTAGTGGAGGGCTTGGAATTCATCCTCATCAGTATAAGTCAGCTTTGCGGCAGTGAGCATAAAGTGAAATTTGGAAAGAAGGTATGTACAATCACAGATGCAAGAACCAATTATGTACAATTCTGTGTTCACGGACAGGGAAACCTATATGTGTTGAGACTCGATGAAGTAAGAAAAATAAACATCTACCTGGTGTTTAAAGCAAAACCCGATGCAGAGTTATGGTACAGGAGGCTTGGCCATGCCAGCCACTCGATCCTATAAAAGTTGATGAAGCTAAATTTAGTGGAAGGAATGCCAACATCATATTATTCTCATCTAGAAAAGTGCAAAGCCTATGTGCGTAGTAAACAAACCAGAACTTCATTTAAGGTAAAGACACCATAAATACTTCTTCACCTTTAGATTTATTGCATATGAATTTATTTAGACCAATAAGAACCCTAAGTTTGAGTGGAAAGGTATATGGATATGTCATCGTGGATGACTATTCCATATTCACTTGGGCATTCTTCTTGGTTCACAAAAATGAAAAATTTGATGAGTTTGTTAAGTTTAGTAGACAGGTTCAAAGAGACGGATGATATAAAATCATAAACTTGAGAAGTGATCATGGCACTGAGTTTGAGAATCAAGGCATTAGATATTCTGTCAGGAAAATAGAATTAAACACATCACTTCTCATCAGCTATAACTCCTCAGCAAAATAGTGTAGTAGAAAGGAAGAACAAAACCCTAGTGGAGATGACAAGAACTATACTGAATGAATGAAGACACCCCAAGTACTTTTAGGCAGAAGCAATAAGCACCGCTTGCTACATCATCAATCGTGCCGTGATAAGACCAATTCTGAAAAGGAAACTGTAGACACGCCAAAATTGACATCATTTTTTGAGTACATCTCCTATCACATCATAATGCCCCAAATTGACCCTAAAATCAACTTATTTGACTGATTTTCCTCATTTTTCATGATTACCAACTTTCCCCCATCTTTCTCCTATTTTCCCTATTTTTCAGAATTTTTAATATTTTTCTCTAATTTTTCGAGGTCTTTTGAATTAGAGTCAGACCCAATGGACGCCAATTCTTTGAATACTCCCCTTTTCAGTTTATGCAAATTCTTCCATTTTTGAATTTTATTTAAATTAAAATTTACATTACGTAACTTGGACGCCAATTATTGAATCAACGCCTTTATAGAAGGGCGCTAATTAATTAACATCAGCCCTCCTAACGTTATTTCTTTCTCATGGTCTTAATCGAATTAAAAAGTCGCGTCCTTGTCCAAGACGCTAATTCTTTTAAATTTGCGCCTTTGCACAGAGGCATTAATTAATTAACGTCAACTTCTATGACGTTGATTCCTTCATTTTCAAGATTTTAGTTTGATTAAAAATTCACATATCAGGAATCCACGTCTTTCTGGAAAGGCACTAATTCTTAAATTAACGTCCGGACAGTGGACCCTAATTCCCTTTCTATATTTTGAGCTTTTAAATCCTACTAAAATTCATATTTATTGTTAATTCATGTCTGCCTAGTGGATGCGAGTTCTTTTCTAATTTTGGTAATTTCTAAAACTTTCCATATTTAAATTTGAATTGTCATCTTCTGCGCTGACGCAAATTAATTGGCGGCCATTGTGTTGGACTCAAATTCCTACAGAATTCCGTTTCGACCGCTAGCCCTTCCCATCCTCATTTTAACCTTCTTTTTCACTTGGGAAAGAGTTCGTATGGCTTTCTAAGGTTATAAGGATACTTGGAAGGTTGATGTCACGACCCAAGATCCGAATATCGAGAATAACCCGATATCATTCGAATCTTGGCCCGCCGCCCACGAGCCGGGCGGCTCGAAAGGGCTAAAAGGTGTGTGGAGGTACATTGGAATATGAAATAAAGTAGGAACATCTATACATTTAAAAGTTTAAATAACAGAAAATAAAATTACATTTTCAATTAAATAAATTAACTAGAGAGTCCAATCCAACAAAGTACAATCTACAAGGAAAGAAACATACTCTAATACCAAGTGAACACTCAGCCCGGCGAGCTGGCAACTACGAACCTCAGCGCTGCACCTCCGAACCTTGAGGAGGAACCGCAACACCTGAAAAGTAGGGGGTGAGCCTCATCTCATTGGCTCAGTAGGGGTCCCGTGAAACCCTATCACGAAACAACGGTGGTAAGGGAAAGCAGCGCAAACAAGAGCCACAACAACAGCGGGAGTAGCAATGGTGATGGCGGAAGGAACAACCATAACAAAACCACGGTAGCCAATAAAACTTGGCTCTAAGCTACTCCTAATGGTACTGAAAATAGACCCCGCTCTCACAGTCGGGGGACCACTGAATTAACGGGAAACCCAAGCTAAGTCGCCAGAAGAAATGCCACGATAGCTCTATCTTGAAGGCCCGCCCTCACAGGCGAAGGCCAACCCAAGACCATGCGGTCCAGGGGAACCGTCACGACCTCGCAATCGTGAACCCTACACTATCTAGGGAAAAAAACCTCGGTAACCCTACCAAAAACTCTAGACCTCGGTGTCGGGATGACACACGGAAGCTACACGTAAAATCACGTTTCACAGAGGGGAAACTAAACCTCGAGTCACGAGAGTCAAGTGTCGCGTGACGGGAGTACTTGCTCACCAGAAGTAATATCGGATGCGTCCACTGACGTCTTAGTCTGCACCACAGGTGTCTCCCTACTTGCCCCAGGCGGAAATGAAGACACCGTACAAGTAACGAAGAACACAGAACAAGGATAAGCTGGGGTTGCGCTCATCAACGCGGGTCTGTCGCCACCAATCACGTGTGCACACATAGACTATGAGCTCTAAGTCGAGACCTCTAGCTGGTTTTCCCCCTAGCCCAGACTCAGGCTACAAAGACGAGGGGCCCTACGGTAAATAGCCTAAAACTGTCACACTGGGAAAGCCGCTCTATCACTCGCGGGTAGGTCAGCACACGGGTGCCGTAAGAAGGCTACAACTAGTGGAGGGTCACTCGATGAAAGACTCTTGGAAGAAACCACCGGAGTACGACGAGCTACACACAAGCCCATCACACGTAGCTACACACAAGCCCACCAGAATCTGGACAGTCCACTAGACCTATTAATCCAACAGTCCATGAGTCAAGCGACTCGGGTCAAGACCATCATACAGCACGGCACCATGCCATCAATATGCCCTACCCCTAGGGTCAGAAACCACTGTTGAATACTCTTTATGGCGGCCCACAACCATCAATGTACTTCCCTTTCCAAAGGGAAAGCTCGAGAAACCTCCAGCCCCAGGCTGGGTCACTGAACATACAGTTCATAGGCCATACACATGGCCAACATGGAAATCACTTCCCAAGAAACTAATGGTGTGTGGGGACAGCCCTCTGCACTCATACCGATAAATAGTAACTTGATCTAGTGAATACACAAAAGCCTTGAACACACGGGGTCTCCTAGACCCTCAAAACACATGGGCATGCTAATTGAGGTAACACGGTACCTCCGACACCCAAAAACACGGTCATGGTACCCACGGGCGTCCATGACATCCACAGGGCCAAAGGTCGACCAAAGGGTCACAACCAAGTCAACTGTGGGCCAAAACAGGCCAAGAACCCCATTTTCGAATGACCCAACCCCTGGGTCGGTCAACCTAAACGGGTTGGTCGATCGGCCAAGAAGGCATGATCCACCGGCCTGAACCGCGACCACTCGGTCGCCCTTCCCGTGGCGAAGGGCCGTACGGTCGACCGAACTCACCCGTCGATCGACCGAAAACGGCAGAAAACCCTCCGGACTCAACCCCGGAGTCCGTTTCCACGCCCCAATCACCCCCGGGTGATGGGGAAAACAATGGGGAACCATTCCCCAGCATCTGGACCACCTAGAGGCGCCATTCAAACCCCAAAACATGATCAAATCGGAAGATCCACCGCTCACCCTAAAATCATGCTTTTTAACCCCCGACGTGAAAAAAACCACACTCGGCTTGCCTTGGCCTACAAAACGAGGGGAAAATGAACTACACGGGCTAGGGAACCATCCCCTACCTCCACCGAAGATTTCTCACGCTGAGATCACCGTTTTCATGTCAAAACGACTCACGAATCGCCACCAGGGTCCTGAAATCCGCGAATGGGAAATGTCGCGCCACCACCACGATCATTGTAATATCTTGGATTCTTCGGATTAGAATCGGAGAGCTTTCAGATCGCTTTCGTGGGTCCTGATACGTGTCTTACGATCCACTCTGGTGTTTCCCTTGTATAACTTGCGGAACCCTGTGGAGAGCTTACCATTGAGTTTTGCAACTCCGGGACGCTACATGTGCGTTATGCTCGTTTCGAGGATCGCGAATACTATTTTTCATATTTTTCTGAATTTATGGATTTTCATGCCAAAAATTGGATTTTAGGAAATTTGCTAATTTCCTATTTTCTTCTTCTTCTTAACCCTTCTCTCTCCTCTCTCCTCCACACGTTCTCTCACTTTCTCTCCCTCTATTCTCTCTCCTCTTTTCTCCTCTCCCTCGAGATTATATAGCGGAAACAATTAGGAACATGAATAGTCGGCTAGTATGCCTCAAGCAAGCAGTATAATCAGAGCGCTAACACATTCACACATAAGAAATGAATGCACAGAATGATTGATAAAAAATCTAACTTTTATTGATAATAATAATCAAATTAAAATGGTCTTTGACTCAATTCACTAGACTCAAATAAAGGGAAAATACATAGACTCGACTTGACTTATGACTCTACTAGGTCTTCTCTTGATCTTTTAATCACTCCCGGATCCATCACTTGAATATGCTGAATCTGACCCGCTAGAATTTTCTGAAAAAGATTGAAAAAGTAGGGAATGAGCACATATGCCCAGTAGGTATCTTTGTATCAACATGAAGGAAATGTTTAATTTTTTAACATTTTAGCTCTAGAGTAAAGGTAAATGAAATAAGAGGGTAGAACATGCGGTGAAAACCCAAAGTAACACCAGTAACATGATATGATCAAGATTGAGATATGAGATTGAACAGATATATAACAAGAATGTAAGTTTGGCCTTTCATGAACAAGAATGTACTTTTCATAACCATAAAAGTTATGCACTAGAAAGTCATGTAAAGAGAATGTACTAGCAAGCATGTAATTTCACAAGATTATCTCGTGAGTATTCGTGGATTTCACTAGTTTATAAAAAAGTACTCCCAGCGCAATGCGACGCCAGTGTTCACCATACCCCATGGTTTATAGTATGTTTCTGGCTATCTGTCGAAGGGACAACAGTGAGCCCTTGGACACTGTCCGTGCCCGCTCTTGCATCTTCAAGTTATAAATCAAGCTACTTTCACAAAAATATAAATATGGCCAATAATGTAACAAGTTCAAACTATGGTTTCATGATAACAAATATCAAGGTAAGAATGCTTCAATTTAAGAATATGAGAGTTCAAAGATTTTATTTAGAACAAGGTTATGCCATGAAAAAAATTGGCAATATAACGGCATATTCTTTACTTTTCATAAGTTATAGTTATCTTAATTGACAAGTGTTTAGTTCCAAGTAATTATTAGACCATCTAGGAACTTATAAAACCCAACCCAAAGGTCAAACCTCGAGTTAGACAAGGTCAAGGATAAAATGGTCGTTTACTGGACCGTTTACATACTCAAGCAGTCTAGATAGGACCGTTTAAGATAGGCATGCGGTCTAGTAAGGACCGTTTAGAAACTCGTGCGGTCATGTGCGGACCGTTTTATGGATAGAGTCGACGCATGCAGAAGAAAGTGTCGATGCAGTGAAGCCTTTTGGACCCTTGCGGTCATGGCAGGGCCGCTTAGGGTCTTTACTGGTCAGGTACATGGCCGCTAGGTTCCTCTGGCGGTCGTCCATCAGGCCGCTAAGGTCCAGAACACATAAAACATCGGTAAAGTGCCTTCTAGATAATTGGGTTTTGAGGGTACAACCAGCTCTGCATCCTAGTGGGAATCCTAGGCTCGCGGAGTCTTACAGATGCCTTGAAACAAGATCACCTAGTCCAGTGGAAGGAATATCCAATGCAGAGGATCACAAGTCTAAGATTGTGTGCTTAACGTGCAAAGTGTATCTAATGACATCGTATCGGAATACATGTCATGTACTTAAGAAAAGACTCATAGACAAGAAGGGATCATGTAAAACAACGATCAAAACCACCAGAAAAATGAGTTCATCTAGCATATGAAGTATAGATTTAATACAAGAGTATAGTATTTGGCATGAAACTAACTTAAGTTAAAATAATTTCTAAGTATATGTCACAAATGAAATCTACTAAAAATAAACCATCAATAGATCCAAGTTTATAGATATAATACTTAAAACAAGGATAAAGCCTAATTATCTAGGCTTACCATATGATAGATAATGCTATTCTGCATTATGTTTCGGGTTAACGTAAATAAAGAAACTCAGAAAATGAAAATGGTTTCGGGAGGACCGTTTTATGGGCCTTAGCGGTTTATCGTAGGGCCGCTAGGGATCTCAGGCGGTCTCAGGAAGACCGTTTCTTCCTGTCTACTGTAAGCAGCAATAAAAATCGAAATATGGCTAATCTAGGGCAGATAGATATATGATAAAATATGACAATGGGTAATATATGGCCTGATAAAATCATATTAAAACATGGAGATGCATGGGTTTGAGTGAAACAAATAAGAATCTTTTATCTTAATTGCATTAGGGCTAAGTTCATGCATGGAAAATAAAACTAGATGCGTAGTCCCCATAAAACAGTAAATACTCTGAGCACAATGCATGAAGTCGACTGCAACTTAAGGGATTTTACTCCTAAGATCATATTTAAGCCATTCATGAGATAACCTACCTCTGGTCTGGACTTTAGACTTCGAATTTAGGGTTGGAAGTCGACCCTAGTTTCTACTCGTTTTGAACTGAACCAGCAACTTCTTGCCTTTCTAACTCCTGATTCCCTTCACCTATGATAATAAAAATTGGAGGGTAGATTGATGGTACTAAGGTGAACAAATAAGTCTAAAGAACCATCTTCTAATTACCTCATTTAGGACTTCTAATCTACTGATCTTCCTGGGTCATTCGTACAAGTTTCTGAGTTACTAGCACTAAACTAGCATCTTTGCAGGCGTCTAACTTCTTGTAGCCTTGATCTCTTAAAATAAAACTTTAAGGGAAGTTAGACCTTGCTATAATGAATGAAATCTTCTAAAGAACTTACCTCAAATAATGCTTCCTTACCTTAGTTCCACACGAGCCAAAAGTAAGGGTTACGGATGTGAAACTTGGGATCTATTTATATGGTTAGCTAGGGTTTTGAAGATTTGAACGAACCTAAAGTCCCAATTAGAACTTGCATTCGATCCTGAGACCTTATATACCCTTCCAATTAGCAGATAACATCGATCCCAGATGATTTGGATGCCAAAGATCCAGCTTTTCACATTTTCTCTCATTCACGAAATTAGGAGGGCATAGCGGTCATGGGAGGACCGCTATGGTGGCCCTGGCGGTCGCCCGATAGACCGCTAGGGTTCATAAATTTTAAAATTTTTATATTTTCATATTATTGCTCCATTTATCTCCTAATTGAAGTGTATATCCCATTTTTAAATCCGTAAATCACTTAATTTACGTTTCTATTAATGGGCTTGGGTCTAAAAAGTCTTAAAAATGGGTCTTTGGGACTATTTAAGTTGGGCTTAACCCTTTGGTAAATATAGGGCCTTCAAATGGATTTAATAAATCCTTAATTCTTCTTAATTATCCATTAAGCCTAAAAAAATATTTTTTAATCCTAAAAAATTTCTAAAAACTTCTCGGGCGTTACACCCTCCCCCACTTAAAAAGAATTTGGTCCCCAAATTCATCGTATTAAATTTTTCTAAGGAGAGTGTACTTACATTCAAGTATCTCCAAAAATATTTGACACATCGCTTCATCGGTTTCCCATGTTACTTCATGTGGCCATAATTTGGTCCATTAGACCTTGACCATCGGAATAGTCTTATTCTGAAGTTGACGTACTTTCCGTTCATTTATCTTGATTGGCTTTTGCTTATACGTCAAATCCTTTTTAATCTCTAGATTGTCATAAGTTATGACATGAAACAGATCAGGGATGTACCTTTTGAGCATTGAGAGGTGAAATACATCATGGACTCCAACTAACTGAGGGGGCAAAGCTATTCGATATGCGACTTCACCAATCCTTTCGAGAATTTCAAAGGGGCCAATGAATCTCGGAGTGAGCTTGCCTTTGATATCGAACCTTCAAATAGCTCGACCCGGAGAAATCTTAAGGAATACGTGGTCTCCTACTTTAAATTCTAGGTCGTGCCTTCTGTTATCAGCATATGATTTTTGTCTATCTTGAGCCATCTGGAGTCTCTCCCGAATAAGCTTTATCTTCTCGGTGGTATCCCTGATGATGTCGGGGCCAAGAAATTATTTTTCTTCTACTTCATTCCAACATATAGGTGAGCGATAGCTTCTTCCATACAGTGCCTCAAACAGTGCCATTTGTATACTAGCTTGGTAGCTATTGTTGTAGGCAAATTCCACTAGGGGCAAGTGGTTGTGCCAACTCCCTCCAAAATCAATAGCACAAGCCCTGAACATATTCTCTACCACCTGATTTGTCCTTTCAGTTTGACCATCAGTTTGTGGATGTAGCGCAGTGCTAAAGTTGAGTCGGGTCTCTAATGAATGTTGTAGACCCTTCTAGAATTGTGATGTGAATCGAGGGTCTCGGTCAGATAGAATAGTGACAGGGACTCCATGAAGTTTGATAATTTCTTTCATGTATAGTGCTGCTAATACATCTACAGACCATCGACTTTTAATTGTTAGAAAATGTACAGATTTAGTCAATCGGTCTATAATCACCCATATACCATCGTGTCCTCCTCTTGTTTTAGGCAAACCCATGATGAAATCCATCCCTCTACTTTCCCATTTTCATTTGGGAATTACTAAGGGATGTAGTTTCCCGGCAGGCTTTAAATATTCTGCCTTTACTTGCTGACAACTGAGGCGGCACGATACAAAGTCTGCTACTTCTCTTTTCATATTGGGCCACCAGAAATTTCTTTTCAAGTCTTGGTACATCTTGGTAGCACTAGGGTGAATAGCATACCTTGATTTATGAGCTTCCTCCATGATCAATTTCTTAGTGTCGGCATGATATGGCACATGGATTCGATCTTTGAATAACAATCTTCCATTAGTTGAAATGGAGAATTCCGGCCTTTGATCAATATTAGCCTTGATCTCCATCAATGTGGGGTCATTTTGTTGTAATTTGACTAGATCTTCAATCAATGTAGGTTGTGATCTTATATTGGCAATCATACATCCTTCATCTTCTTTATCAACATCGAGACTTAAACAAGCTAAATCCTTGATAAGATAAATCGTACCTTTCCAGAGGCTTGCTAGAGTTGCCATTAGTCTCCTATTGAGAGCGTCAGCTACAGCATTTGCTTTACCTAGATGATATTAGATAGTAAAGTCAAAATCTTTGAGATACTCCAACCATCTGTGTTGCCTCATGTTCAATTCTTTTTGGGTGAAGAGGTATTTCAGACTTTTGTGATCTAAAAATATAGTGAACTTCTCCCCATAGAGGTAATGTCGCCAAATTTTTAAGGCGAATATAACCGTAGCTATTTCCAAATCATGCACAGGGTAGTTTTTTTCATGATGATTTAATTGCCTTGATGAATAGTAAATTACATTTCCATTTTGCATAAGAACGCATCTCAGGCCAATGCCAGATGCATCGGTATAGACTTCAAAGCCACCACCCTCAATAGGTAGTGCCAATATAGGGGCCGTAGTGAGATGATCTTTAAGAGTTAGGAAACTCTATTTGCAATGCTTTGACCATATAAAAGGGCTCTCCTTTCTTGTCAGTCTAGTCAAAGGGACAACGATTTTAGAGAAATCCTTAATGAATCGCCTATAATAACCAGCCAGACCTAGAAAGCTTCTAACTTGTAACTTCTAACACGATCGTCGGCCGGCTCCAATCCTTAACAGCTTCTACTTTAGAAGGATCGACATCGATACCTTCCTTTGAAATAATATGGCCAAGAAAAGAGACCTCCTTCAGCCAGAACTCGCACTTGCTAACTTTGCGTAGAGTTGATGTTCTCGTAAGGTTTTCAAGACTATTCTTAAGTGTTCTTCATGTTCCTCCTTAGTCTTGGAGTATATTAGAATATCATCTATGAAGATGACCACAAATCGGTCGAGATAAGGCCTGAAGACATTATTCATAAGTTGCATAAATACTGTCGGGGTATTAGTTAACCCGAACAGCATTACTACGAATTCATAGTGCCCATATCTGTTTCGGAAAGCCATCTTGTGTATGTCTTCGTCGTTGATCTTGAGCTGATGATAACCTGACCTGAGGTCTATCTTGGAGAAATATTCTGCTCCTGAAATTTGATCAAAGAGCTTATCGATACGCAGCAATAGATATTTGTTCTTGATAGTGAGTTGGTTTAGTTGCCGGTAGTTGATACATAGCCTGAGAGATCCATCCTTCTTCTTGACAAATAAAACTGGCGCACCCCAAGGGGATGTGCTAGGTCGACTAAAGCCCTTGCCTAATAACTCTTGAAGCTGCTTCTTTAATTCCTTGAGTTCTGTAGGAGACATCCTGTAGGGAGCTATTGAAACAGGTGCTACTCCAGGAACGAGTTCAATGGAGAAATTCACTTCCCTTTCGGGTGGTAAATCGAGTAAATCTAATGGGAACACATCGGGAAATTTATTCACGATGGAAATATCCTCTAAGGTGATCTCCTTGGACTCAGTGACGATTATGGAAGCAAGAAAAGCTTCACATCCTTGCGAAATGAGTTTGCAAGTGTGAAGGGATGAAATAATAGTAGGATGCTTCCAGTACTTGATACCAAGGAAAGAAAATCATGGAAAACCTGATTTTTGAAAAGAGATTCTCCTATTGCGATAATTTATATAGGTGTCATGGTCTACAAGCCAATCTACACCTAGGATAGCATTGTAGCCTTCCATGTCAAGGCATACGAGATTTGCTGGAAGATTATGACATTCTACATTTACCTCACTATTGGGGTAGTATGTTGTAAGTTTAGCTCTGGGACCTTAGGGTGTAGTGATAGCTAGGTCCGAAGGTAGAGGAACTGATGAAATTGGCAAGGTTTTTGCGAAAGCAGTAGATATAAAGGAATGAGAAGCACCAGTATCAAATAACACGAATGCAGGATGGGTATAGATTTGAACGGTACCTTCCATTAGCCCATCATCCTTGGGCGCTTCATCATCATCCATAACAGCGTTAAGATGAGCATGTCGCTTGCGTCCACTGTTGGAGGATTGATCCTTCATGAGAGGGCAATCCGGCATGTGGTGCTCCTGGCTGCCCATGGCAAACACGCCGCTAAGCGTTTCTAGCATTCCTCTGTCGCGTGGCAAAATTTTTCGCAGAACGTGCAAGCCGCCATGACTTGTTTATCTTCCTCCTTCGCCTTTTTATTCGTGTAGTAGCCACTACCACTCCCGTCCCGGGATCTCTTCTTACTATCACGGGATTTGTAAGGTTTCATGATGCTGAACTTCTCCTCTCTTCTTCCTCGTCGATCAGACTTTCGACTCGGCTCCTCCCCTTTGCCTTTGAGTTTGTCGACCTTCTCCAAGGTCCGTTCACATAAGTGTGCCCATTGGACCATCTCCTCATAGGTCTGAATATTTTGTGGGCCAAGTTGCTGGATGAAGATAGGCCGTAGCCCGTCCATGAAACGATTAGCTTTGAGGAGATATGTGCTCACTAAATGCTGAGCATAGGGTGCCAGGCGAGAGAATTGTAACTCATACTCCACCACCATCATCATGCCTTGACGTAGCGAAGCAAACTCTTCCGCCTTCCTCTCCTTGACATGTTCGGAAAAGTACTTTGCTCGGAAGAGGGTGAGGAATCCCTCCCAAGTGTGTGGTGCGTCTTGGGGCGGTGCCGGAATAGACTTCCACCAAGTACGTGCATCCTTGTTGAGTTGGAACGTGGCGAGACGAACCTTCTCTTGCTCGGTACACTGCATGACCTAGAATATACAGTTTATTTCATCTATCCATTTTCAGCTTCGTCTGGGTTGGAAGAACCAGTAAATCGAGGAGGGTTTAGACTCCGGAAGTTACGCTGCAGATCACCAGCACCAGCCCTCGCGCTGACTTGAGCCATATTTTGTAAGGCCTAGGTGAGACCCGCGACAATTTGTTGCATTCCACCCCAATCGACACGGTGAGTCATTGTAAGAATAATATACCTGAGAAGAGTAATAATTTGTTAACTCCTACGGAATTAAAGGGAATTAACTTAGAGATGAGTTCTAATTAACTATCTCATCTCAGGTTCTACCTAATTTCTCTCATGGGTGGGAAATTTCTTTCCTTGTTTCATAGGTGTGGGTCCTTAAGCCTTGGACTTAGCCTATGACTCGACATTTTTTTGAGAATAAATAAGTCCTAAGACCTATGCTCTGATACCACTTTAACTGTCACGCCCCGAGATTATGCAGCGGAAACAATCAGGAACATGAACAGTCGGCTAGTATGTCTCAAGCAAGCAATATAATCAGAGCGCTAACACATTCACACGTAAGAAATGAATGCACAGAATGATTGATCAAAAATCTAACTTTTATTGATAATAATAATCAAATTACAATGGCATTTGACTCAATTCACTAGACTCAAATAAAGGAAAAATACATAGACTCGACTTGACTTATGACTCTGCTTGGTCTTCTCTCGATCTTTTAATCACTCCCAGATCCATCACTTGAATATGCTGAATCCGACCCGCTAGAATTTCTTGAAAAAGATTGGAAAAGTAGGGAATGAGCACACATGCCCAGTAGGTATCTTCGTATCAACATGAAGTCAATGTTTAAATATTTAACATTTTAGCTATAAAGTAAAGGTAAATGAAATAAGACAGTAGAACATGCGGTGAAAACCCAAAGTAACACCAATAACATGATATGATCAAGATTGAGATATGAGATTGAACACATATATAACAAGAATGTAAGTTTGGCCTTTCATGAAGAAGAATGTACTTTTCATAACCATAAAGGCTATGCACTAGAAAGTCATATAACGAGAATGTACTGCCAAGCATGTAATTTCACAAGATTATTTCGTGAGTATTCATGGATTTCACCAGTTTATAAAAAAAGTACTCACAACGTAATGCGACGCTAGTGTTCATCATACCCCATGATTTATAGTATGTTTCCGGCTATTTGTCGAGGGGACTACAGTGAGCCCTTGGACACTGTCCGTGTCCGCTCTTGCATCTTCATGTTATAAATCAAACTACTTCCATGAAAATATAAATATGGCCAATAATGTAACTAGTTCAGACTATGGTTTCATGATAACAAATATCAAGGTAAGAATGCTTCAATTTAAGAATATGAGAGTTCAAAGATTTGATTTAGAACAAGGTTATGCCATGAAGAAAAATCGGCAGCATAATGGCATATTCTTTAGTTTCCATAAGTTATAATTATCTTAATTGACAAGTGTTTAGTTCCAAGCAATTATTAGACCATCTAGGAACTTATAAAACCCAACCCAAAGGTCAAACCTCGGGTCAGACAAGGTCAAGGATAAAACGATCGTTTACTGGACCGTTTACATACTCAAGCAGTTTAGATAGGACCGTTCAAGATAGGCATGCGGTCTAGTCAGGACCGTTTAGAGACTCATGCGGTCATGTGCAGACCATTTTATGGACAGAGTCGACGCATGAAGAAGAAAGTGTCGACGCAGTGAAACCTTCTGGAGCGTTGCGGTCATGGCAGGGCCGCTTGGAGTCTTTAGCGGTCAGGTACATGGCCGCTAGGTTCCTCTGGAGGTCGTCCATCAGGCCGCTAAGGTCCAGAACACATAAAATATCGGTAGAGTGCCTTCTAGATAATTGGGTATTGAGGGTACAACCAGCTCGGCATCTTAGTGGGAATCTCAGGCTCGCAGAGTCTTACGGAGGCCTTGAAACAAGATCATCTAGTCCGGTGGAAGGAATATCCAATGGAGAGGATCACAAGTCCATGATTGTGTGCGTAACGTACAAAGTATATCTAATGACAGCGTACCGGAATATGTGCCATGTACTTAAGAAAAGACTCATAGACAAGAAGGGATCATGAAAAACAGCGATCAAAACCACCAGTAAAACGAGTTCATCTATCTAGATTTAATACAAGAGTATAGTATTTGGCTTGAAACTAACTTAAGTTAAAATAATTTCTAAGTATATGTGACATATGAAATCTACTAAAAATAAACTATTAATAGATCCAAGTTTATAGATATAATACTTAAAACAAGGATAAAACCTAATTATCTAGGCTTACCATATGATAAATAAAGCTATTCTGCATTATGTTTTGGGTTAACATAAATACAGAAACTCAGAAAATGAAAACGGTCTCGGGAGGACCGTTTTATGGGCCTTACCGGTCTATTGTAGGGCCGCTAGGGATCTCAGGCGGTCTCAGGAAGATCATTTCTTCCTGTCTACTTTAAGCAGCAATAAAAACTTAAATATGGCTAATCTTGGGCAGATAGATATATGATAAAATATGTCAATAGGTAAAATATGGCCTAATAAAACCATATTAAAACATGGAGATGCGTGGGTTTGAGTGAAACAAACAAGAATCTTTTATCTTAATTGCATTGGGGCTAAGTTCATGCATGGAAAATTAAACTAGATGTGCAGTTCCAATAAAACAGTAAATGTTGTGTCCCTGTGATTTTGATGATAGCAAACACTATAAGTCATCATGTGTTTTTATGAAGATTTATAGATTGAATGATATTTGCAATATGCATCTGATTATGCATTCAGTCATTGCACTGTGGATTAATGAGGTTTGATTGCTGTGCATTGTTTGTTGATAAGAATGTCGACTCTAAGAGTCGACACTGGGTCGGTGCATTTCATGTCTCGCAAAGGTCAGTGCATATTTTAATTCCATGAATATAAGGTCCGTGCACCTCACTATTCTAAGTCGTTGTATTTGCGTCTCTGTTAGTGTCTCATGCACAGCTGCGACCGTGTCTGCGTCTCATGCACTTATGGTCTTGTGTCTCTGTTAGCGTCTCATCTAGGGTTAGTATGAAGTCCGTGCACTTCACCATTCTGGTCGGTGCACCTCTTCGCCTTCTATATCCAAATCTGTGCATATCCCTGTAGCAATTCTATTGCGGTCGATGCAACTCTTGATTGCCTGAATAAACTCCGTGCACTTCATGCTAGCAAGGCTATCCAAGTCCGTGCATATCCCTATAGCAGTGCATTTGAAGTCAGTGCATTTTTAGCCTACACATTTCAAGTTCGATGCTATTTCCTGTAGCACTGCATTTCAAGGTCCATGCATGTTCTCTTTTTTTGCACCTGAAGTCCGTGCAATTCACTATTCACACCGATGCATATATGCCTTGGTGCATGTTTTAGTTGTCCATACTGAGGTCTGTGCACGACCAAGGTCGGTGCATCCTTTGGTAGTCTATATGGTCAGTGCATATAGTCGGTGCATGTCGTGTTCATGCTACCTAAGGTCAGTGCAACTTATAAGGTCAGTGCTAGTTATATTGCTTCATGCCTTAAGGAAGGTCGGTGCTTTTTTTGGTTTGAACGCTGAAGGTCAGTGCATATCTCTCATAGTCCAGCTAGCACGTCGGTGCATGTTTTGTTTAGGCAAGTTAGTGCATATAGTTTGCTGAGAGCGGGTCAGGTTGGTGCAGCTTTTGCTGCGAGCATAAGGTCGGTGCATTTTTTGGTTAAGCGTAGGTATATGTCTCACCACCAAGTCGGTGCATATTTTGTTTAAGGCATAAACATGTTCGTTGCATGGCCAAGTCAGTGCAGATTACTGTGCTGCATTTGAAGGTCCTTGCATATATGGGTCGGTGCAATGTTTTCCCAAGCAGGGTCGGTGCAATGCCTTCCCTAGCACAAGGACACGGTCGATGCATGTACGTGTTACCAGCATGATAGGTCGGTGCATGTCTGTGTCTAAGGCCATATAAGGTCAGTGCATCATTTCACTTAATGCATATGAGCAAGTCGGTGCAGGTTTTGGCTCGCACAAGTCGGTACATATAACATCGGTGCTAGTGTTATCCTAGGTCGATGTTAGTTGCACTTAGGGTCGGTTCTAGTTGCACCTTGTGCACTCTAAGGTCTGTATTAGTTGGTTTGGGGAGTTAATTAAAGTTTGTGCTAGCTTACAAAGAGTCTATGTTAGTCGTACAATCTCAATGCATTTCTTTTGACGTTTTGAATGCACTTTGACTATGACTTTGTCAATGTTTGACAAATGCTTTCCTTCTTATAGGGACTAAATTAAATCAAAAAGGTTAAGGTTGGTGCCAGCCGCATTTCACATACAAGAAGAGTCGACATTTGTTCCCTGGTCGTGGCTTCCTGGAGTAGACAGAACAAGGTTGGGCGATTGGTTTAGCTATGATGGGCACGTGATCCCAGAAGACTGATATTCTGACACATGGATTCCTTGGAAAAGGGGGAACACGCCCTACATACGCCCAATGCATGAGCTCGTGGGAGTCGAGGTCTGAAGCCCTATAAAAAGACATCCTCTACGATCAAAGGGCACTAACGAAGGAACAAAGAACCCGAGAAAAGAATTAGGCGTGCCGCCAGAGAACAAAAGAGAAGAAAGAAGAGAGAGTGAGAGAGCTGAGAAGTGAAGAGAGAGCCAGAGACTGAGAAGAGAAGAGGAGAGGAGAGAGCTTTCCCTGAAGATCTGTTTAGTCTGTTCGTGGATCAAATCCAGAACGACTATGCTCTTTGGAGCTTGCTATTTTTGCTTTTCCTTTTGATTTTTTTGTTGCCCCTTTGCATTTCTATTAGTGTTCTTCCGATCCTCTGCTTTGAGGTCGGGGTTCCTCCAGTGGTCTCAAGAGAAGGGAGACTTGTTCTCCAGTTTGTAAGTGGCTGGGTGTCACTTGTGGGTTCGCTCTGGGTTTCAGAGGGAGGGAGACTTGGGTCTCCGGTTGTGAGTGGCTGGGGGTCATTCACGGTTTTCCCTCTGGTGTGGAGGAAGAGAGGTCCGTGACCTCTGGTTTGCTAGTGATAGGGTGTCACTAGCGGTTCCCCTCCGGTGAGGAGGAAGGGAGATTCGTCTCCGGTTCTGGTCATGTAAGTAGCAAGTCCAGGTGCCAAGCTTCTGTGGGTTGCAGAACTTGGTTTGAGGGATTTGTCTCCCTCGGTTTGTCAAGCTGTTAGGCAGCGTCTGTTGATGACTGAGTCTGCGATTCTTGCTTTTGCAAGGGAAGCCTCACTCCGGTTTGGGGTGAGCGGTGGACATAGGCAGACTGTGGGTCTGGCCGAAGCACCTAAAAATATTATGTCCATCGTGGTTTGCTTTGCGTACATTTCCCTATCTTCTTCCCCCTTCACAGGTTGTTTAAGCATTCTACAATTAAAGCCTTCCTATGTGATTTTTGTAGTTTGGTATTGCTGTTAAGTGTTTGACTGAATGAGTTAGTAGAAGATATTACTTAGTGTGCTTCGTGGCAAGAGTTCATTGAGCAATCTTGTGAGTTGAATCTGACCGAACTGCAATCTTGTGTGAGTCAGTCATCTTGCTTGGGCTTCTAATTATCTTCTTGAGAGTTTTTAACTTGATTAATCCATTTGAGAGTTCTAATTCTGTAATAGTTTTTATTCCGCTATAATAGTTTTGAATCGAAGCAAATTTTCAAAGGGGATTCATTCACCCCCCCCCCTCTAAATTCGTGCCTAGCACCCTAACAATTGGTATCAGAGCATGTTACTGTTTCATCGTATCCAACGATCCACAGTAGATCCTACAGTTTTTGTGCTGCATTTCAGGTCATTGTTCAGTGTCTTAAAACTGTTTGTCGATTTCATCCATGGCTTATCCACCGGTCTTTGATGGTACTAATTTTAATTTGTGGTTTAATGACTTACGTATGTTTGTTAAGTCTGTCAATCCAGATCTATGGAAGCTCATTTCACACGGTCCACATAGGCTACCAAAGAACAAGCCCAAATGGACTGATAATCAGAGATCTATGTGCCGTAAAAATCAAAAAGCTATGGAACTAATGAAGGCAGCTACTAACAAGGCCTTGCATTCTTGTTTCCATAATTGCAAGTCAGCTAAGGAAATACTGGACAAGCTAAAAACTGCCAGCCATTGAAATGGAGACAAATGCATGATGGCAAACGGTAGTGATCACAGTAGTGATCAGGATGATAACGATGATCAGATAAACCTCTTTGAGAATTTCTTTATAGATGACTGGGAGGATGCCTATGATGATTTGTTAGATAGGTATAATAGCCTAAGTAAGAAAAACAAATCCCTGAAGAAGAAACTGCATGAAACTGCTAACTCCAATTCTGAAAATATTGATATTGAGACATTGAAAACTGAGAATGAAATTTTCAGAAAACGTCTTAACAATCTTGATTCTGTTGCCTCGGAACTAGATCATTTGAAATCTGAAAAAGAAATGCTTAAGAAACAAATTGGTTTACACAAGGAAGAAAATCAAGAACTTGCATATGAAATTTCTGAACTAAAAGAAAAACTTAGCACGATTGATGATGATCAGGTTCATATCAATAATTTAGTTCAGAATGAAAAATTGTTGAAAGATTTTGATTGTGTTAAATCTGAATTGAGTGCTCTGAAAATTGAGTATGATTGCCTTAGGAAACAGTGTCTGAATGCCAATGCTGAAACAACATGTCTTGTTAAATCTGCTTGTAATGATTATCCATTTCTGAAAGAAATAAATGAAAGTCTTCACCAAGATCTGGAATGGCATCAGAACCTAATTGTTTCCCTAAGAGAAGAGAACAAAAATTTGTTGGATAAAATCTTGGAAATGGAACAAAGAGAGGAAAGCTTGAGTGAAAAGTTGAATTTCATGACTGATAACAACATTGAACAAGTTGAACAACTAAAATCTGAAATTGAGAGACTCAACCATCTCAACTCTACTATTTCTAAAAAACTCTTAATTCTAGAAAAAGGAAAATTTGTTTGTCAGAATGAGTCAGGAAAATGTGATGTGGAAGGAAATGAATCTGAAGAAGACCTGAAATTGAAACAAGAAATTCACAATCTTAAAACCAAGAATGATGCTATGCATCAACAAATTATTTCTTGTGAAGAAGACATAACAAATTATGAATTTCAGATCTCTTCCCTTCAATGTGAAATAAATGATTTGAACAATTCTTTATCAAAAGTTGTTGATGGGAAAGAAAATCTGGATAGACTTTTGGGAACTAAGGTAAACTTCAGAAAAGAAGGGTTGGGCTTTAACCCCACTAATAACAAGAGTTTTAAAAATAAAACTCAAACTTCCTTTGTTTCCAGCTCTGCATCTCACAACTCTTCAAGCCCACCTGTTTTTCAGTTTTCTGCTAAAAAAACCTCAACAACAACTGAAAAAAAAAAAATAACAAAGATGTTTCTGCCCCCACTTTGCATGTTCCACCCACACACTCACATGCATCTAAAAAGAAAATGATTTGTCATTATTGTCACAAGATTGGCCATTTGATGCATGAGTGTAGATTGATGGAAAAAGATGACGTGGAAGCTAGTAAAATGCATGCTCGGAAAACTCATGTCAGAAATCATGAGTTTCAGAATAAGAAAAATCATTGTTATAACTGTGGCAAGATGGGCCACATTGCTGCTTTTTGTTGGCATGCTCAGGGGAAGAAACTTAAGTCTGAATTTGTTAAATTCCCTGAAATGGAAATGATTCTGGTTATAACAAATTTCCTGTGAACCATGTTTCTGATAGAAGCAACCTTAGTTCTAGAGGCAAGCACATTGCATGCTCTCACTGTGGTAAGTATGGCCACCGAGCCTCTAACTGTTGGCATGCCCAGGGAAAGAGATTTGACTTTGAATTTGTTAAATTCCCTGCAAATAGAAATGATTTTGGTAGGAATAAATCTACCTTTAAAGGAAAGATTCATGCATGTTTTGAATGTGGAAAACCTAGGCACCGCGCTTCTGAATGCTGGTCGGCAGGTTATGGAAAACAACATGTTCATGCAAATAACAGAATTCTTCATGTTAATGCACATAGATTTCCTACTTATGACAATGTGCATAAAAAGAATTTAAAATCGATTATCTCTTGTTATTACTGTGGACAGTTAGGACATTCCATGTCTAACTGCTATTTGATGAGGTTTGATGACTCTCAAGTGTTCAAAATGAGGAGAGCACCATTCAAAGGTGCTACTGTCGCTAAAGGACCCAAGGAGACTTGGGTTCTTAAGAATGTAAAATGATATGTTGTTTGTAGGAGTGCCTTGGGATGGAGAATAAAAAGGGGGTTTAATAAATCAAGGCACTCAAGTAAGGTAAAACCCCAACTCTGCTGTTTACATGCTTGTTCACCCGAATTTTCTTTTAGCTGAACAGCATGCTTAATATGTCAATTAAGATCTCATGCATACATGTCCACAACTGCATCTGACATTTACATTCTTTTCAGTTCATGCACTTGCTGGGTAATCTGTGCATATATGAGATTAAAGGGTTGACTGCAGTTGATGCATACATAGATGCATTCAGGGTTGTCAACCATGGCATCTAGATAGGGGGAGTCTGTCAAGTTAATTCTTGTGCTTCATGCATATTTGGTTAGTTAAACTCTCTGCATGGTTTTCATGTTATATATGATGGGTCAATGCATTCTGTGAAAAAGAGTCAATGCATATGCATACATGAGTTAATTGCAGATCATTCACATTGAAAATTCCAAAAGACTGAGTGCATCTTGTCAGGGGGAGCATATAAATCAACTTTTGAACTGTATGGTTATTCATCTGCTTCCTTTCTATTTATTTCGGCCAACTTGAATTACTCATTCAGTCAACCGAAACCTTTATTGTCTAGCCATATTTTTGCTCATTCTGCAATCCTTGCTCCTCCTACAACATACATCAACAACAGGCATCAGTTAGTATCACCTCCATCTAACCTTTCTAAACTCATCTGAACTGATACTCTTCTTGAGTCTGGAATCTATTACTGCACTTGGATTTGCCTGATGCAATCATGGGCTCCTCTGCAACATGCATGACCTTCAAATGTTCTCAGATATGATGCATGTTTTAATTGCTGGTTCTGTTGTTAAGTTGACTGCTTCTAAATCCTTTCTTGATCCTTCTGAATTTCAAGAAGATTTCAATTTACGTACCTCATTCATAAATCTTGAAATCTTGTCAATAAGGAATCTTCTATTATAAAGAATTATGAATGTCTAAAATATCTTGTTGGTTTAAGTTTAATGTATTCATTGAGTTTGTTTTTGAATGTCTTGAAAAATATCTGAATCATGTTTTAATAAACTTTAACCAACCGTTTCATGTTACATTTTGAAAAATCTTCTGTAATCTGCATTTTTGAAATCATGACCTATTTGGTTAAAATGCATGAAATTTGTATTATTTTTAAATAAGTCTTTCTTCAAAACCTTATGGGTAGCTGTGTCTAAATGTTAATTCAGTTATGCAATGGCAGAGCAATGGCCAAATGTGCTGAGAAACTAGGATCCTTGTCAAAAAATAATGGACCCGATGTCATGATGCTTCTTGGCTAACTCTGTTCAGAAAATTAACAAAGGTTAGTTTCACTGAGTAACTAGGGGTACCTGCATCTGGTAAACGTGTACCCTTAACGCAAAAAGGTGACATCTATACCTGAAACAGAATGGTACATTCTGCTGAGTAAGCTAGGGGTACTGGCGTCTAATCAACGTCTACCTTTACGATGAAAGGCATGAATTATTCCTGACTGTTCTGGAAATTAAAAAGAAATGAAAATTCTGCTGAACCCAAAAGGTGAAAATTTAGAAATGTCAAATTGTTTAACCTCAATACTCATAATTATTTTTCCTAAAGAAGTCATTGAAATAGATTGTGTAAGATGTAGGGAGGTTAATCAAGATGTAAATATGATGGCTTGGTTCACTCTTATTAAAATTGATTTGAGATATGAGTACTGAACTTTATTAGCAAACCGTGTATACATCATGTTTAAACCATATAGTCCAATAACGTTCATTCATAAGCCCTTATCATGGAAGACTCCGAAATACTCTTACTATTTGATTTATGAATTTGGTATCTCTTTGAAAATCTTATTGAATTACTTATGTGATTGAAGCTCATTCTGCAGTCTTCTGCTCACTGCCATTTAATCATTGATAACATTCATTCTGAACAGAACTTATCCTTGATTGTCCCTATGTTTTTACTGATTGATGCTTATCACTTCTTCCACTCTAATACCTCTGCTTTGTCAGAGGGGGAAATTGTCACATCAGCATGTTTCTGGCATTATGGGGGAGATTAATCTCTTGACCCTCCTACTTGGTTGTCCTTCATCATACCCTATTCTTACTTCTTTTCACCTCACATTTTCAGGGGGAGTAGGGTCACATGTTGTGCATGTTACTATCTGGATGTTTAGGCTCTTTTGGTATGGGGGAGCATAGCTTATCAAACTTTTTTCTTTTTGATGAAGTCAAAGGGGGAGAATAGTTTGTCTATCAGCATTTTGCTTTATCTTCATGACTCATAGTGTTGCCATCATCAAAAAGGGGGAGATTGTTGTGTCCTTATGATTTTGATGATAGCAAACACTATAAGTCATCATGTGTTTTCATGAAGATTTATAGATTGAATGATATTTGCAATATGCATTTGATTATGCATTCAGTCATTGCACTGTGGATTAATGAGGTTTGATTGATGTGCATTGTTTGTTGATAAGAATGTCGACTCTAAGAGTGGACACTGGGTCGGTGCATTTCATGTCACGCAAAGGTCAGTGCATATTTTAATTCCATGAATATAAGGTCCCTGCACCTCACTGTTCTAAGGCGTTGCATCTGCGTCTCTGTTAGCGTCTCATGCACAGCTGTGACCGTGTCTACGTCTCATGCACTTATGGTCTTGTGTCTCTGTTAGCATCTCATCTAGGGTTAGTATGAAGTTTGTGCACTTCACCATTCAGGTCAGTGCACCTCTTCGCCTTCTGTATCCAAATATGTGCATATCCCTGTAGCAACGCTATTGCGGTCGATGCAACTCTTGATTGCCTGAATAAACTCTGTGCACTTCATGCTAGCAAGGCTATCCAAGTCCGTGCATATCCATGTAGCAGTGCAATTGAAGTCGGCGCATTTATAGCTTACACATTTCAAGTTCAGTGCTATTTCCTGTAGCACTGCATTTCAAGGTCCATGCATGTTCTCTTTGTTTTCACCTGAAGTCCGTGCAATTCACTGTTCAAACCGGTGCATATGTGCCTCGGTGCATGTTTTAGTTGTCCATACTGAGGTCTGTGCACGACCAAGGTCGGTGCATCCATTAGTAGTCTATATGGTCAGTGCATATAGTCGGTGCATGTCGTGTTCATGCTACCTAAGGTCAGTGCAACTTATAAGGTCAGTGCTAGTTATATTGCTTCATGCCTTATGGAAGGTCGGTGCTTGTTTTGGTTTGAACACTGAAGGTCAGTGCATATCTCTCATAGTGCAGCTAGTGTTGGATTTTCCAGCATCTCCCTTGTGATTTGTTGCTCCACGTGGGGTATGGGACCCACGTGGTGCATCGGCGCTTGACAGCCCAACCCGCCGCAAGGATTATGGGGTCCATGTGCGAAGCCCCTCATGTCCACGCACAGCACGATAGTGTGGGGTTCTGTGCTGCCATAAGGAAATAAGGTTCCGCCTTCGCTACCAGCTCGAGCTTTTAGCGCAACGGTAGGGGCTTGATCCTATAAACTGGTATCAGAGCGAGGTCATGGGTTCAAATCCCCCGGGTGTCGCTGGGGGGGAGATTGTTGGATTTTCCAGCGTCTCCCTTGTGATTTGTTGCTCCACGTGGGGTATGGGACCCATGTGGTGCATCGGCACTTGACAGCCCAACCCGCCGCATGGATTATGGGGTCCACGTGTGAAGCCCCTCATGTCCACCCACAGCACGATAGTGTGAGGTTCTGCGCTGCCATAAGGAAATAAGGTTCCGCCTTCGCTACCAGCTCGAGCTTTTAGCGCAACGGTAAGGGCTTGATCCTATAAACAATTATTGTTGTGCCCCTGTGGTTTTGATGATAGCAAACACTATAAGTCACACTGTGTTTGTATGAAAGACTGAATGAGCATGATTGAATGAGCATCTGGTTTTTGCATGTTATAATGCGTACAACTTCATCAGGGTGCATGACATTTCATCGAACAGATCAAGGTCAATGCTAGTATAGATAGCATGCATTCAAGGTCTGTGCACTTCATGATAGTAAGCTTAGACAAGGTCTGTGCATACATGTTCAAGTCTGCGTCACCTGGATATAGGTTTGTGCATATGGTGAGAATAGGGTCAAGGTCGGTGCATATGTGAGCATTTTGCACACAAGTCAGTGCACATTCGAGTCTGTGCATATAGCTATGTGCATGGTTGAGGTCCGAGCATATCACTGTTCACATGCATATAAGGTATAGGCCATCTTGCACATACACGGTCGGTGCAAGTCTTGTCTTAGGCAATAAAATGTCGGTGCACTTCTTGCTGCTGCATGCTTACACATAGTCGGTGCAAGTTCTGTCATACGACCTCGGTGCATGTTGATGTCAGTTCATATCTAGGTCAGTACAGGGCTGTAGTCGGTGCAACGTTTGTTGATGCACGCGCAGAGTCTGTGCAAGATAACTCTGGGCACTTTATGTTGCATAGCGCATGAGGTCTGTGCATGTGCATAGCTAAGTCGGTGCAACTTTCATCTCTGGCTCGATTAGGTCTGTGCAATGTTTGTACTCTGCGTATTCATAGTCAGTGCATCTGTTGGCCATGTACTGGAATCAAGTCTATGCAGATGCTTGCATGTAAACACTGAGTCCGTGCATGTGTGTGTGTGCAGTTTGTGCATTTCTTAACTCTGCATTCAGGTTATGTCTGTGCATACTCTCTTGAATAACACCTATTGAGCACGTGCACACTAGCTTGTACGCCCTATTAAGTCTATGCATTTGACTATTGTGTGAACAGATTTTCATATGGTTGAGCTTCAAAGTCGAAGCATCCCTTCTCTGCACGAGCAAGTCAATGCAATGTCTTTGCCAGCACGACTACTCTAGTATGTCGGTGCAATGCCTTCACCAGCATGACCCAGTTGGTGCAATGTCTGGTTTTGAGAGAACAAGCTTGATGCAACGTGTGAAGCAACTCGGTGCAAACTCTCCTCAGTATAGCAAACTAAGTTGGTGCATCCATATGGAACTTAAGCATGCATGTGATCAATTGAGGAAAACCATGGTTCGAGCATCTTATGTGCACCTGAGTACCTTACTTACGAGGATCAGAAGAACAGGAGCACGTGATATAAGCAGAACAATCAAATGGCACTTGATCCAAGGCTGATCATTATTCTAAGAAGCTACCACGTGGATAGCTAAACGATGGAGATTCTAACACATGGCTGAAAGATTCCTGAACCTTCCTGGTGGGAACGTTCTCTCCACACGTCTAGGGTGTGAGCTAGTGGGCCCCAGACTGAAGCCTTATATAAGACCTTTCTTCTGCGCAAAGGGAAAAACGCTGAACAGAAGACATCTGCGCGCAGCCAGAGAGAAGAGTAAGAGAGCCAGCAGAAGAAGAAGAAAGAAAGAGCAGAAGAGAAAGAAAGAGAGAGAGAGAGAGCCCGTGGAGAAGGTTGAAGTTTCCTGAAGATTTATCCTACTGGACCTCGGATCAAATCTAGGCCAGTCAGCTCCTGCGTGAGCTATATCTGTTTTGCAATTTCCTCAGCTTTCAGTTGCTGTGATTTTCGATCGTTTGTTTTCCTTTTCATCTTTCTTCAAGCTCTTAGTCAGCAGAGCAAGCTGTGTCGCTCAGCGGTAGTAGAGGATTGGTTCCTCTGGATGGCCATGCTGTATTGCCCAGCAGACGGCAAAGCTGTAATGCCCAGCGGTCAAGCTGTTAGTCAGCGGTTGGCTAAGCTGTAAGGCCCAGCGCAAGCTATTAGTCAGCGATTTGTAGGCAAGCTATGACGCCAAGTGGTTTCAAGCTGTTTGGTAGCAGTAAGCCACACTCTGGTTAGAGTGTGGGGTGGACGTAGGTCTGTGGACCGAACCACCTAAAAATCATGTTGCTTTGTGGGTTGCTTTGCATACATCTTCTATATCTTCTTTCCCCACTTCTCAGGTTGCTTGGGCACTCCAGTTTAGTATATGTGATTTCTGCTTGAATTCGTTTCAACTGACAAGTGTATGATAGAACGTTTAGCAGAAGCATTTGCTTCTTAGTGTTTCTCATGGCAATTGCTCTTGTGAGTTAAGCTGTCGGATTTCTGAGTGAGAAAGCTTGTAGTCCCATGAGACTACATTGAATCGCCAAAAGTTTAATTCTGTAATAGAATTTTATCGGGGATTCATTCACCCCCCCTCTGAATCCGTGCCTTGCACCCCAACAAGTGGTATCAGAGCAGGTTGCTGTGCTTTGGATCCAACGATCCACAGCTGATCCTGCAACTTTTGTGGTGCATTTCAGAGTGGGTCTCTTGTGTTCAGTGTTTTGTTTCACTAATTTAGTGCCTCGCTTTGCTCAACTGATTACGGTGCATTTATCATCTCTCGATGGCTCATCCCCCAATATTTAGAGGTAATGATTTTGATCCTTGGTTAGAGAACTTCCATCGGTATGTAAAATCAACAGATCCTGACCTTTGAAAGGTGATAACTCACGGTCCACATAAATTATCGAGGGATAAATCTAAATGGACTGATAAGGATAGATTGAAAGACTCTGTCTACTCTAGAGCATTAGATTTAATTAAAGCATCACTTGACAGAGCTCTAATTTCATGTGTTTCTTCCTGTAGGTCTGCCAAGGAGATTTTGGAGAAACTGAAGCTTACCAGGAATCGCAACACATGTCTGATGGTTGACGATGATGGACAGCAAGAAGAAAATGAAGAAGAAGATGAAGATGAGGTACCTTCTGAATTTGATTATTACACTGTGGATGATTGGATTGGAGCATACAATGATTTGCTTGGTTCTTGCGAACAGTTGAAAAAATGAAATAAATATCTGAAAAAAGAAGTTAAATAATCATGTGAATGCTAATTCTGGAGGTGAGGACATGGAAATCCTGAAAACAGAAAATGACATATTTAGAAGACAACTAAAGGAGTTTGATTCTGTTACCTCAGATCTAGATCATTTGAAATCTAAAAAAGAAACGCTTATGAAACAAGTTGGTTTACACAAAAAGGAAAATCAAGAGATTATTTATGAAATTTCTGAACTAAAGGAAAGACTTAGCTTGATTGATGATGATCAGGGTCATAACAATAATATAGCTCAGAATGAGAAACTAGTAAAAGATTAAAGTGTGTTAGTTCTGAATTGGAATATTTGAAATCTGAGAATGAAAAACTCAAAAAATAGTCTAAGGAATCTGAACACAAATCAATGAATCTTGAAAGTGAAAATTGATTGATTTCTGAAAAACTGGAGGCTGATAGAGTAATAAATTTAGAGCTTCAGAAAAATCTCGACAAACTTCAATCTGAAAAACAACAAGAAATGTTTTATGAATGTCAATTTTCTTTAGATGATTGGGTGGTTGGTGATGAACTCCAGGAGCAAAACAGTAAATTGAAAGAGGAAATTAACAAGCTGAAACACCTAAACTTAGCTATGTCTGAGAGGCTAATCACTTTAAAAAAAGGGAAGAGTGTAAGCCTGGTGAGCTCTAGTGAGTTGCTGAATGCTGAACAAGAAATTGCTAGCCTAAGGACCATCAATCAGATGTTAAACAAAAAGGCTGTGTACTATGAAGATAAAATTACTAACTATGAGCTTCATGTTTCCAAACTGCAATCTGAGATTTCAAGTTTGAATGAATCTTTAGCTAAATTTGTGAGTGGAAGGGATAATTTGGATAAGCTCCTTGGTAGCAAAATTAATTTTCAACGTGAGGATCTGGGTTTTAACCCAGCTAATAAAAAGGGCTTTAACAGTAAGATTCGCACTACATTTGTGTGTAGTTCTGAGCCAACTAGCACATCTAGTGTACCTATCTTCGAATTCAGTGCTCAGAAAAATCAAAAATCCACAGTCAGTCCCAAATCTGTAAAACAAATTCAGAAACTGAAAAAGAATGAAAATCTACAGAAAAAGAACAAAAGCACTTCTGATGATACAAAGAATGCTGCACACAAGTCACATGATCTCTTACACACAAATACTAAAAAGGGATCATTTCATTATTGTGGAATATTCGGTCATATGATGCACAACTGCTATATCCTGAAATCTGATGAATTGAATGCTCATAATAGAATGAATAAAATTAAAAATTCAGGAAATACACATATGCATTTTATTAAAAGCTCACCCAAGAATCAGTTTACCCAGAAGAGGCAACTCAAATGTTCCCATTGTGAATGATCTGGTCATGCAAAGCATGATTGCTGGTTCTTGAAGAAGAATGAGTTCAAGGCTCCAAGGAGAACCACTGTTCCAAGGAGACCTCATTGCCATTTATCTGACAAGTCTGGTCATATGGCTACTGAATTCTGGTCAGGTTTTCATAGAAGAAACTCTTTTTCTTGCTCTCACTGTGGAAAGCATGGCCACACAGTCAAGGACTGTTGGCACGTTCAAGGTAGAAAATTCAACTCTAAACATGTCAACCTTTTAACAAAAGAAAATGCTTTTGGTAGAAATAATTTTGCTTTTAAGGAAAAATCTCTTGCATGTTTTGAATGTGGAAGGTCAGGCCACCGAGCTTCTGATTGCTGGATGGCAGATTATGGAAAACAATATGTTCATGCTAATACCAGAAATTTCCATGTTAATGCACAAGAATTCCATGCTAATAATTGTGTGCATAACAAGAAATCAAAGCATGTATTTTTCTGTCACTATTGTGGGCAATCTGGGCACTACATGAATGACTGTCGTTTGATGATATTTGATGACTCAAAAGCCCAAGGACTGTGGAAAGCATCCATCAAAGGTGCTATTAACCATGCAGGACCCAAGACTATTTGGGTACCTGCCCATGCCAAATAGTGTGCTAACTTACAGGTGTGCCTTGGAATGGAATAAAGGGGTTAATAAACCAAGGCACTCAAAAATTGGGAACCCCAGGATTGCACTCTTCAGGTCAGTTCTGAGAACCTGTTTTAAATTCTGTCATCTGGAATTGTGTGTTTTAGATAGTCGCATATCATGCTAATCTGTCTGTGCTTAATTGAAATTACTCCAAAAATCTGAAATGGACTTGGAGTTTATGGTATATCAAATGGTAAGCTACTAAAAGGCAGGTGAAATCTGTCTGGAGGTTCTTACTATGTTTGAGATGGTTCTTAAGATCAAGTTCTCCGCCTAGTACCATGAGTCATAGTACTTAATAGGGCAGTCTAAATGAGCATGAGTCACAAAATCATATGTTCAGCCTTCATTGCAAACATTGCATAATGTCAGGGGGACTCTGCCTAGCTCTTGCATGTCTTCATGCTACATGTGTCTTGCATAGTCACTGAAAATCTGATAGGACTACATATGCCCCCGATGCATCTATAAGCATAGTTCATGACTTCCCGTACATAAAGTTCCATGCATTGTCTTCATGACATATATGATGATTCAATGCATTTAGTTAGAGGGAGTCAATGCATTGCATACATGTTGTCAAATGCATACACTTATGTTAGAATTCATTGCACATCACTCATATTGAAAATAACAAGATTGTGTTCATTAAGGGGGAGTATATAACAAGATTGTGTTCTTCTGACTATTCATCTAGTTTCTTATTATTTCAGTCAGTCAACTAAAGCTCCCATCCTTATTTTGAGATCATCCATTTCACGTATCTGAACTTAACTCTGATTTGATTTTGAATCTTTTGAGCTGGTCTTTCTTGAGTAAATCTGTCTAATGGACCTCTGAATATCTATGATTCTTTATGATATACTCTTTGCTGCACCTATTAATTGTCCTGATTAAAAGTGTCGACACAGTGAGTCGACATCATCTTGGAATTGCTTTGTAAATTATTGACACCTTCATTGTTGTGCTCATCATTGTTACATGCTTGAAACTCTTGTGCAGTTCACAACTTGAATGCTGCTGAATCTCATTGAAAATTCAGAAAATTGAGAAGAGTTCAATTCGTATACCTTGATCATAAATCTGAAAATCAATTCATTAAAGAATCTTCTATTGTAAAGATTTATGAATGGCTAAAAAATCAGATTGGTTTAAGTCTAATGTATTCATTGAGCTTGGATATGAATATCTTGAAAGTATCTGAGTCAACTTTAATAAACTTTAACCAACTATTTCATGTTGAATCTTGTAAAATCTTCTGAAATCTGAAAATGTTAAAATCATGGCGTTATTTAGTTGAATTATATGAAATCAGTATTATTTTTTTTTAACATCTGATGAATATGAAATGTTCCTAAGGATAAATTCTGTCAGAGCAATGATTTTGGTCACTGAGAAACCATGTCTATTGACCATGAAGTCTAGAGGACTGTGTCATGAAGTGCCATAATTAACTCTGCTAAATAAAATTCATTGAAAATCCAGGCAGAGCAATGGCTTGAATACTGAGAAATATACTTCACTTATCAATGAAATAAGGTGAAGTATGTCATGAGATGTCAATACTATCTCTGAAGCATGACAGTTAGTCATACTAAGTGCTTAGGGATACTGGCGTCCAAACGACGTGTATCCTCTAGCCACAAGGTGTGTACTGAACTTAATTGCACCTGGTAAACTTGCTATGAAATCTTGTACTGTGCATAAAGAAAAATCTGAAATTATTTGAAGAAGTATGGCTGATCCTCTAGAACCAAATTTGAATTCCTTCATGTTGTTTAACCTCAATACTAATGATTGTAATTTCTAAAGAAGTCATTGAAATTGACTGAGTAAGATGAAGGGAGGTTAATCAAGATATAAATATGAGGGCTTGGTTCACTTTTATTAAACATTGATGTTCAGATATGAGTATAGAATTTTATTGACAAACTGTGTATACATCATATTTAAACAATGATGTTCAGCTTCACTGGCGTTTCACCCTCTGCCGGCGGGCTCCATGGCTGCCCCGGGGGGGCCCTCCGTGGCCCCATCAGCGCCTTCAGTTTCGTCGCCTTTGCCTGCAAAGTCTCCCGCGTTGTCCAAACCCTTTGCAGATGTTTTATCCTCTTCCTTGTTGCCTCCGGTGATGGTTGGAGAGGTCCATTGTCCTTCGGTGATTGATAACGGCGAGCCTGCTACTTTCTTCAGCAAGGAGGAGGTTTCCGCGTCACTTCAGATTTTTTCCCTCTCCATTATTGCGCGGACACCTTATGGTAGGCCTCCTTTTCCTGAAATCCGCTCTCACCTTGCTTCCAGATGTGGCTTCAAAGATGATTTCATCATCAGCGCGTTAGATCCACGACACTTGCTGCTCCGTTTCCGGAACCAGGATGACTTCATGGCTTTGTTGCTCAGGGAGTCTTTATTTGTTCATGGCAAACTGTTCAAATTCTTCAAATGGACCATGGAATTTTCACCAGATCATGACTGCCCTGTTCTTCCCATTTGGATTGAATTCCCGGGCCTTCCAGTATATTTTTTTCTGGAACCTATGATCCGTTCTATTGCTGGTAATATTGGGAAAGTTCTGAAGATTGATCCTTCTACATCCAATTTATCTAACACTACAGCTGCTCGTGTTTGTGTTGAGTTGGATATTTCGAAGCCTCATCCTTCCAGAGTTTGGATTGGTTACCCCGGTGGTGGAGATTGGCAAGTTGTTAATTACCCCAAGCTTCCTTTTTTCTATTCTTTTTGCTCTAAGATTGGTCACTCTGCTGATATGTGTAGAGCAAAATCAAATTCAAAGCAATCTTCTGACTCAACTGTGCACGCTGTCAATAAAGGCTCTTCAGGTGCTTTGGCTGTTCCTAAATCCAAATGGCAGGTAGCTGCTGTTAAGAAGTCTGCTTTATCTTTGAATATGACTATTGGATAGTCATCATCTGATTTAAACCCGAGGGATGTTATTACATTGAATGGTTCTGCTTCTGCTGGGACTACTTCTAAGTGCTGTCCTGCTTCTGATGATTGCAATTTGGTGATGGCCCTTGCATTGCCCCAATCCGTTAGTGATATGCCTCCTACTACTAAGATTTTAGCCAATGCTGCGGTACATGAAACTGGAGATTGTATACCTTCTCTTAGGACAGATGATTCTGTTCAGCAGTCCACTGCTCAGATGCTGCATCCGCCGGGTGATAAATTGCCTTTGTCGGCCGCTAAAACCCTCAAGTCATCAGACCCCAAGGACTTTTCGAATCAATCAGAGCTCCCTTCATTCCAAAACACTAGTGCTCTTGAAGCAACTTTAACTGCAAATGATGATATTCAGAATAGTTGCCTGGTTCCTTTAAAGCAGTCCCAATCTACTGCTTCAAAGAATGGAAATTGTCAAAATATTGCTCATGATGCTGCTATTAAAAATGTGTTTACTATGACTGAAGGTAGACAAGGTGCCATCACCAGAGCTATGAAAAGGGTTGAGTCCGCTGGTTCTCTTAATGATAAATCAGTCTGTTAATGGCTTTTCTCATTTGGAATATCAGAGGTTTTGGAAATGATGTATCCCAGGGTCGTGTTAAACATTTGATCAGAGCTCATAACTTGGACTGCATAGTAATCCTGGAACCTAAAATGAATGTCTCTCAAATGGATAGAATTTGCAGAAAAATGGGAATGGATAAAGCTGTTGCCAATACACTTAATGATACTATGGCACACATTTGGGTCATGTGGAAGGGGTCATTAGACTTCACTGTCGCATGTCAAGATGACCAGCAAATTTCTCTTATCCAGACTAATTCAGTCTTGCCTTGTTTCTTTGTTACCTTTGTATATGCTAAATGCTCAGCTGTTGAGCGTCGATCCTTATGGTCTGCCCTTCAATTTGTGCTTATTAAAGTTAAGGGCCCTTGGCTTGTTGCTGGAGATTTCAACTGCATTTTGGATTTGGATGAAAAACTTGGGGGTAATGCTCCTAACCTGAGCAATATTTCTGAATTTTAGTCCTGTATTTCCAGTTGTTCCTTGCTTGATGCTGGATATTTGGGTTCTAAATTCACATGGCACAATAACCAGAGTGGGAACAAAGGCATCTGGGCTCGTTTAGATAGGGTTCTCATTAATTCAGAATGGGCAAAGGATCTTCCTATCTCTGTTCACCACCTATCCAGAGAAGCCTCTGACCATGCTCCTCTCCTTGTGAAGGCTTCTATCCGGGTTCCTTTTAAAAGCAGATTCTGCTTTCAAAAGATGTGGACTATGCATGATCAGTTTCTCTCTGCAATTGACAATTTTTGGAGGCTAGGTCCATTAGCCACATCTCACATTATCACCCTCTGTCTGAAACTGAAGCATATGAGGAAACTGTGGGGTAACTAGAACAAAACTGTGTTTGGAAATGTACATGTGAACCTCATGGCTGCTGAAGATGAAGTTCTTAAGGCTGAAGTAAACTATGATTCCAATCCCTCTGAAACAAATTCTAAAGCTCTAGATGAGGCTAAATCTTCATTATCGGGTAGACTGTTACAACAAGAATGCTTTTGGAGGCAAAAATCAAGGATCAAATGGCTGCTTGAAGGAGACAGAAATACAAAGTTTTTCCACTTGACCACTGAAGCGAATAGGAAAAGAAATTTTATTGCTCAGCTTGCAGATGATGCAGGTAACATTACATCTGATAAACTAGAAATGCAACACATTACAGTGGCTCATTTCCACAGGGCTTTTACTACTCAGAACCATTCTGTTGATGAAGACTTGTTAAATTGCATACCCTTGTTGGTTTCCCAGCAACACAATATCTCCCTGTGTGCTGTTCCCAGTGAGCTTGAGATTAGAAACACTGTCTTCTCCATGTCTGCAGATAGTGCTCCTGGTCCGGATGGATATACTGGTGCATTCTATCACAAGGCCTGGCCTGTTATTTCTGAAACTGTGACTAAAGCTGTGCAGGAATTTTTTATTCTTCGCAAAACCCTTCCTAAAAGCATTACTTCAACTCTTATAGCTCTTATTCCAAAAAGGATCAATGCCATGGACATTGCTGAGTATAGACCTATTAGCCTTTGTAATTTCATCAATAAGGTTCTCTCTACTATTCTGAAAACAGATTGGCTAATATCCTACCCTCTATTATTTCTCCCCAGCTGTCAGCTTTTGTGAAAGGTAGATTAATAGTGGATAACATTGCTTTAGCTCAGGAAATGATCCATGAATTGGCCAGGAAAACCAGAGGTCATAATTTGATATTCAAGCTTGATATGGCCAAGGCATATGATAGACTTGAATGGGATTTCTTTCTTGCTGTTCTCAAACGTTTTGGTTTCAGTATGCCTTTCATTGAATTTATTGAACTGTTGGTCACCAATTGCTGGTTCTCTGTTCTGCTTAATGGTGAAGCTGCTGGTTTCTTCAAATCCTCTAGAGGTGTGAGACAAGGTGACCCTCTAGCTCCTTCTCTATTTATTATTGCTGAAGAAGCACTCAGTAGATCTCTTCATCAGGCTTTTATTCAAAGCAAAGTGGAGTGGTATGCTGGTCCTCGTGGCTGCCCTATCACTTCTCATCTCCTTTTTACGGATGACACCATTATTTTCTACAAGGCATCTACCAAATCTGTGAAAAATCTATTGAAGATCCTTTCTGCTTATGAACTGGCTTCAGGACAACTGATTAATTCTAGTAAGAGTGGTTTTTTTCTTCATCCCAACAGTATTACTGCTACTGCTAGTAGGGTTGAAAGGCTTACTGGTTATTGCAGGCATTCCTTCCCTCATAAATATCTTGGTTTCCCATTAGTACTTGGTAGGAGGAAAATGATCCATTTTGCAGGTATCATCTCTTCAATTCAGAAAAAGATTGGTGGCTGGAAGGCCACCATGCTCTCACAGGGTGCTAAATTGATCTTAATCAAGCATGTGTTATCATCTATTCCTTTATTTGTTTTAACCTCTTCACCCCTCCATGCTGGTGTTCATAAGCTGCTAGAGAGATCTCTAGCAAATTTCTTCTGGGGGTCATCTAGCTATGGTAGAAAGAGGCACTGGAAGGCTTGGGCAGATATCTGCATACCAATTAATTATGGAGGCCTTGGTATCCCATCTCTTAGACAAATGGATTTCGCTATGCGGGTCAAAATGCTTTGGAGGGCTTTAAACTCAAATTCACTTTGGGCTATATACTTCAGATCAAAATACATTGGGGACTCCCATCCAGCTGAAATTTCATTTAGGAATATGAAGGGCCACATGAGGAAGAGATGGATGCAAGCTAATAGTTTCCTTCAGCAGCATATTAAAGTGGTTATAGGTGATGGGAGATCTACAAATTTCTTGTTTGATAACTGGTTTGGTAACTCCAGATTAGGTTCTTTTGTCCCTAAGGACCTTATTATCAACAAAAAAGTCACTGTCAGTCAGTGCATTTCTAATCCGACACCAGAGGAATGTGCATTGATCAACACCTATCTACCTACTGCTGTTCAGACTGCACTCAGGCATGTTACTCTGTCTTCCTTCCCCGACACGATGGTTTGGTCACTATCCAGCTCAGGCAAGTGTATGACTTCCTCTATTTATAGGGCCTCCAGTAGCAGAGATCTTCACACTCCTATTATGTCAAGTTGGAATAATATCTGGTCAGCTTGGTTGCCCTCTAAAATTTCTGTGCTCATTTGGAAAATTATCAATGGTTGCATCCCTGTTGATACTAAAGTCCAGGCAGCGGGTATTCCCCTATGCTCCAAATGCCACTACTGCAACAGTTCCTGTGTGGAAGACATTAATCACTTATTCCTAAATAGTGAGACAGCTTCCTATATATGGTCTTTCTTTCGTAAGTTTGAGATGCAGGTTAATGGCTCTTCTATCTGATCTGCTCTCCTGATTATTACCTCTCAACTGAAGAAAAAATCAGCACATGATTTCTTTACTCTAGCTGTCATTGGCTTTGGTCTGTGGGAGCTATGGAAGGCCAGGAATTCTTCAAAATTCGATGGGAAACATACTTCCATAAATTGCCTTCTCCACAAAATTATCTTAAAGGTCAAGAAAAGCTGCACTCTAGCTGATCTTCAGGAAAAAAATCACAGCAAAAGGACTGTTCTGGAGGCGTTTGGTCTAAAGGCTGCTACTAACCCTACACCAAGATTCAAGATTGTAAAGTGGATCTGTCCGCCTTGGCCCTTCATCAAAATCAATACTGATGGTTCTTGCAAACCCTCTGGTGACTCAGGTGGTGGTGGGGTCATAAGGGATCCCCATGGATCGGTTTTACTTGCCTTTTCTCACTACTATGGCCAGTCTAGCAGCCTTATTGCTGAAGCTCGGGCACTCTTGGATGGCATCAAATACACTCTTACCATCACTAGTGACATGATTCTTATTGATTGTGACTCCAACATTTTGGTGCAGGCTGTTACAAAAGTAATTCAATGTCCTTGGGTGATTCTCCATTTTGTCAGAGAGATTTGGAGCCTCCTTCCCCCGCATCATTCAATTAACCACATCTATAGAGAAGCCAATAGTGTTGCTGATCTATTAGCATCTATAGCATGCTCCACTAAGTGTAATTCTTTCTATTTTCATCATGAGCTACCTCAGAATATCAAAGGTGCAGCCCGTTTGGATAAGCTGGGCATGCCTAGCATTCGCCTCTTGTAATAATTCTTTACTCTTTATCAATAATATCATCCTCCTAGTGGTGCGATGTTGGTCTCCATCATGCTCCACTTGGCTGGGGTTTTACAAAAAAAAAAGCAATGATGTTCAAATAAAAATTCATAAGCCCCTATAATGGAAGAGTCTGAACCATCCGTTTATTCAGATTTATGAAATAAGTATCTTATTGAAAATCTTCTATTTCTTTGAAAGATCATGTATTCTGCATGCTGCCATGTCATCCTTCCTGAATGTCTTCTTGACATATCCCTCACCTTACACTCCTGAAAGCCTTGCTTCATTCAGATCTGGGAGCATTGGATTGTTTTTAAAGAAGAGGTTAGGTCTTGTCTAGACTGCACTTATTACTTTTTAAAGGGGGAGGTTTGTTTGTGATCTTGTCAAAGGAGGAGGATAGATTGATTGGTTCTTGTCTCGTCTGCATCATGTAAGCATCAAGTTCTCCATGAATTGCATTCATTATTCATAAGGAGAGAATTCATCTGCAACATAGACTTGGTTGGTGCTTAATTGCTTAACTGCCTCTGTGTTTTCTATGCCTTAATGATTTTACCAGAGGAGAAGATTTTAATTCAATCACATCATGTATGTTTGTAACTCTCGTCTCAAACTAGTTCCTTTTTGATGAAGTCAAAGGGGGAGAATAGTTTGACTTGAGCCAGTGTGACTCATAGTGATGTTGCCATCATCAAAAAGGGGGAGATTGTTGTGCCCCTGTGGTTTTGATGATAGCAAACACTATAAGTCACACTGTGTTTGTATGAAAGACTAAATGAGCATGATTGAATGAGCATCTGGTTTTTGCATGTTATATTGCGTACAACTTCATCAGGGTGCATGGCATTTCATCGAACAGATCAAGGTCAATGCTAGTATAGACAGCATGCATTCAAGGTCTGTGAACTTCATGATAGCCTGCTTAGACAAGGTCTGTGCATACATGTTCAAGTCTGCGTCACCTGGATATAGGTTTGTGCATATGGTGAGAATAGGGTCAAGGTCAGTGCATATGTGAGCATTTTGCACACAAGTCAGTGCACATTCGAGTCTGTGCATATAGCTATGTGCATGGTTGAGGTCCGAGCATATCACTGTTCACATGCATATAAGGTATAGGCCATCTTGCACAAACATGATCGGTGCAAGTCTTGTCTTAGGCAATAAAAGGTCGGTGCACTTCTTGCTGCTGCACGCTTGCACATAGTCGGTGCAAGTTCTATCATACGACCTCGGTGCATGTTGATGTCAGTTCATATCTAGGTCAGTACATGGCTGTAGTCGGTGCAACTTTTGTTGATGCACACGCAGAGTCTGTGCAAGATAACTCTGGGCACTTTATGTTGCATAGCGCATGAGGTCTGTGCATGTACATAGCTAAGTCGGTGCAACTTTCATCTCTGGCTTGATTAGGTCTATGCAATGTTTGTACTCTGCGTATTCATAGTCAGTGCATCTATTGGCCATGTACTGGAATCAAGTCTGTTCATATGCTTGTATGTAAACACTGAGTCCGTGCATGTGTGTGTGTGCAGTTTGTGCATTTCTTAACTCTGCATTCAGGTTATGTCTGTTCATACTCTCTTGAATAACACCTACTGAGCTCGTGCACACTAGCTTGTATGCCCTATTAAGTCTATGCATTTGACTGCTGTGTGAACAGATTTTCATGTGGTTGAGCTTCAAAGTCGAAGCATCCCTTCTCTGCACGAGCAAGCAATGCAACGTCTTTGCCAGCATGACTACTCTAGTAAGTCGGTGCAATGCCTTCGCCAGCACGACCCAGTCGGTGCAATGTCTGGTTTTGAGAGAACAAGCTTGGTGCAACGTGTGAAGCAACTCGGTGTAAACTCTCTTCAGGATAGCAAACTAAGTTGGTGCATC
Source organism: Amorphophallus konjac (assembly GCA_022559845.1). NCBI lineage: Eukaryota > Viridiplantae > Streptophyta > Magnoliopsida > Alismatales > Araceae > Amorphophallus > Amorphophallus konjac. The sequence continues at coordinate 162,525,154 of CM040121.1, forward strand.
CATATGGAACTTAAGCACGTAGGTGATCAATTGAGGAAAACCATGGTTTGAGCATCTTATGTGCACCTGAGTACCTTACTTACGAGGATCAGAAGAACAAGAGCACGTGATATAAGCAGAACAATCAAATGGCACTTGATCCAAGGCTGATCATTATTCTAAGAAGCTGCCACGTGGATAGCTAAACGATGGAGATTCTGACACGTGGCTGAAAGATTCCTGAAGCTTCCTGGTAGGAACGTTCTCTCCACACGTCTAGGGTGTGAGCTAGTGGGCCACAGACTGAAGCCTTATATAAGACCTTTCTTCTGCGCAAAGGGATAAATGCTAAACAGAAGACATCTGCGCGCAGCCAGAGAGAAGAGTAAGAGAGCCAGCAGAAGAAGAAGAAAGAGAGAGCAGAAGAGAAAGAAAGAAAGAGAGAGAGAGAGAGAGAGAGAGAGCTCGTGGAGAAGGTTGAAGTTTCCTGATAATTTATCCTACTGGACCTCGGATCAAATCCAGGCCTGTCAGCTCCTACGTGAGCTATATCTGTTTTGCAATTTCCTCAGCTTTCAGTTGCTAGGATTTTCGATCGTTTGTTTTCCTTTTCATCTTTCTTCAAGCTGTTAGTCAGCAGAGCAAGCTGTGTCGCTCAGCGGTAGCAGAGTATTGGTTCCTCTGGACGGCGAAGCTGTATTGCCCAGCAGACGGCGAAGCTGTAGTGCCCAGCGGTCAAGCTGTTAGTCAGCGGTCGGCTAAGCTGTAAGGCCCAGCGCAAGCTGTTAGTCAGTGGTTTGTAGGCAAGCTGTGACGCCCAACGGTTTCAAGCTGTTTGGCAGCAGTAAGCCACACTCTGGTTAGAGTGTGGGGTGGACGTAGGTCTGTGGACTGAACCACCTAAAAATCATGTTGCTTTGTGGGTTGCTTTGCATACATCTTCCATATCTTCTTTCCCCACTTCTCAGGTTGCTTGGGCACTCCATTTTTGTATATGTGATTTCTGCTTGAATTCGTTTCAACTGACAAGTGTATGATATAATGTTTAGCAGAAGCATTTGCTTCTTAGTGTTTCTCATGGCAATTGCTCTTGTGAGTTAAGCTGTCGGATTTCTGAGTGAAAAAGCTTGTAGTCCCATGAGACTACATTGAATCGAGACAAAAGTTTAATTCCACAATAGAATTTTATCGGGGATTCATTCACCCCCCCCTCTGAATCCGTGCCTTGCACCCCAACAGCAAGAACGTCGGTGCATGTTTTGTTTAGGCAAGTTAGTGCATATAGTTTGGTGAGAGCTGGTCAGGTCAGTGCAGCTTTTGCTGTGAGCATAAGGTCGGTGCATTTTTTTGTTAAGCGTAGGTATATGTCTCACCACCAAGTCGGTGGATATTTTGTTTAAGGTATAAACATGTTCGGTGGATGGCCAAGTCGGTGCACATTACTGTGCTGCATTTGAACGTCCTTGCATTTATGGGTCGGTGTAATGTTTTCCCAAGCAGGGTCGGTGCAATGCCTTCCCTAGCACAAGGACACGGTCAGTGCATGTCTGTGTTACCAGCATGATAGGTCGGTTCATTTCTATGTCTAAGGCCATATAAGGTCAATGCATCATTTCACTTAATGCATATGAGCAAGTCGGTGCAGGTTTTGGCTCGCACAAGTCGGTACATATAATGTCGGGGCTAGTGTTATCCTAGGTCGATGTTAGTTGCACTTAGGGTCGGTGATAGTTGCACCTTGTGCACTCTAAGGTCTGTGTTAGTTGGTTTGGGCTGTTAATTAAAGTCTGTGCTAGCTTGCATAGAGTCTATGTTAGTCATACATTGTCAATGTATTTCTTTTAACGTTTTGATTGCACTTTGACTACGACTTTGTCAATGTTTGACAAATGCTTTCCTTCTTACAGGGACTTAATTAAATCAAAAAGGTTGAGGTCGGTGCCATCCGCATTTCACATACAAGAAGTGTCGACATTTGTTCCATGGTCGTGGCTTCCTGGAGCAAACAGAACAAGGTTGGACGATCGGTTTAGCTATGATGGGCACGTGGTCCCAGAAGACTGATATTCGGACACGTGGATTCCTTGGAAAAGGGGGCACAAGCCCTACACACACCCAAGGCGTGAGGTCGTGGGAGTCCAGGTCTGAAGCCCTATAAAAAGACATCTTCTGCAATCAAAGGACCCTAACGAAGGAATGAAGAACCAGAGAAAAGAATTAGGTGTGCCGCCAGAGAACAGAAGAGAAGAAAGAAGAGAGAGGGAGAGAGCAGAGACGTGAAGAGAGAGCCAGAGACTGAGAAGAGAAGAGGAGAGGAGAGAGCTTTCCCTGAAGATCTATTTAGTTTGTTCGTGGATCAAATCCAGAACGACTATGCTCTTTGGAGCTTACTATTTTTGCTTTTCCTTTTGATTTTTCGGTTGCCCCTTTGCATTTGCATTAGTGTTCTTCTGATCCTCTGGTTTGAGGTCGGGGTTCCTCCTGTTGTCTCAGGAGAAGGGAGACTTGTTCTCCAGTTTACAAGTGGCTGGGTGTCACTGGTGGGTTCCCTCTGGGTTTCAGAGGAAGGGAGACTTGGGTCTCCGGTTGTGAGTGGCTGGGGGTCATTCACGGTTTTCCCTCTAGTGTGGAGGAAGAGAGGTTCGTGACCTCTGGTTTGCTAGTGACAGGGTGTCACTAGCGGTTCCCCTCCGGTGAGGAGGAAGGGAGATTCATCTCCGGTTCTGGTCTTGTGGGAAGCAAGTCCAAGTGCCAAGCTTCTGTGGGTTGCAGAACTTGGTTTGAGGGATTTGTCTCAATCGGTTTGTCAAGCTGTTAGGCAGCGTCTGTTGCAGACTGAGTCTGCGGTTCTTGCTTTTGCAAGGGAAGCCTCACTCCGGTTTGGGGTGAGGGGTGGACGTAGGCAGACTGTGGGTCTGGCCGAACCACCTAAAAATATTATGTCCATCGTGGTTTGCTTTGCGTACATTTCCCTATCTTCTTCCCCCTTCACAGGTTGTTTAAGCATTCTATATTTAAAGCCTTCCTGTGTGATTTCTGTTTGAGTTTGGTATTGCTATTAAGTGTTTGACTGAATGAGTTAGTAGAAGATCTTACTTAGTGTGCTTTGTGGCAAGAGTTCATTGAGCAATCTTGTGAGTTGAATATGACCGAACTGTAATCTTGTGTGAGTCAGTCATCCTGCTTGGGCTTCTAATTGTCTTCTGGAGAGTTTTTAACTAGATTAATCCATTTGAGAGTTCTAACTCTGCAATAGTTTTTATTCCGCTATAATAGTTCTGAATCAAAGCAAATTTCTAAAGGGGATTCATTCACCCCCCCTCTAAATCCGTGCCTAGCACCCTAACAGTAAATACTCTGAGTACAATGCATGAAATCGACTGTAACTTGAGAGCTTTTACTCTTAAGATCATATTTAAGTCATACATGAGATAACCTACCTCTGGTCTATGCTTTAGACTTCGAATTTAGGGCTGGAAGTCGACCCTAGTTTCTGCTCGTTCTGAACTGAACTACCAACTTCTTGCCTTTCTAACTCCTGATTCCCTTCACCTGTGATAACGAAAATTGGAGGGTAGAAAGAGGGTGCTAAGGTGAACAAATAAGTCTAAAAAACCATCTTCTAATTACCTCATTTAGGTCTTCTAATCTGTGGATCTTCCTGGGTCATTCGCACAAGTTCCTGAGTTACTAGCACTGAACCAACGTCTTTACAGGCCTCTAACTTCTTGTAGGCTTCATCTCCTAGAACAAAATTTTAAGGGAAGTTAGACCTTACTATAATGAACGAAATCTTCTCAAGAACTTACCTCAAATAATACTTCCTTACCTTAGTTCCACGCGAGCCAAAAGTAAGGGTTGCGCTTGTGAAACTTGGGATATATTTATAGGGTTAGCTAGGGTTTTAAGGATTTGACCGAACCTAGAGTCCCAATTTGACCTTGCATTCGATCATGAGACCTTCTATGCCCTTCCAATTAGCTGATAACATCGATCCGAGATGATTAGGATGCCAAAGATCTAGCTTTTCACGTTTTCTCTCATTCACGGAATTAGTAGGGCGTAGATGTCATGGGAGGACCGCTATGGTGGCCCTGGCGGTCGCGCGATAGACCGCTAGGGTTCATAAATTCTAAAATTTTTGGATTTTTGTATTATCGCTCCCTTTATCCCCTAATTGAAGCGTATATCCCATTTTAAATCTGTAAATCACTTAATTTACGTTTCTATTAATGGGCTGGGGTCTAAAAAGTCTTTAAAATGGGTCTTTGGGCCTATTTAAGTTGGGCTTAGCCCTTTGGTAAATATAGGGCCTTAAAATGGATTTAATAAATCCTTAATTCTTCTTAATTATCCATTCAGCCTAAAAAATGCCTACTAATTATATTTTAATACCAAAAAATTCATAGAAAATTCTCGGGCATTACATGGGTAGTTCTGCGGTTTCCCACTGGAACGGCTTAGCAGTCCTATCAGAGACCGCTAGGGGTGCTTAGCGGTCCACTGGCGACTGCTAGGGGTGTATGTCGGTTTGACTATACGGTCACGCGATTGACCGCAAGGCTGGCTTTAGCGGCCCTTGGGCGACCGCTAGGCAACGTTTGAATTGGTCAACGGTTTTAAGTCGGTTCGGGCTAGCGGTCTAGCTCCGACCGCATGGGATCCTTGGTGGCCTTGGGGTGACAACCAGCCTAAGGGATACGGTCCTAGGTAGACCATTAGGTTGTTAAGTCGGTTTGACTATTTTGGGGTTTGACTGGGCGTAGCGACCAGGTCATGACCGCTAGGTTCAGCTTGCGGCCCTGAAGAGACCGTCTAGTGGCAGTAGCGGCCTCAGGCAGACCGCAAGGGTCCTATTTTGGTGCATTTTATATCTGGGATTTCTTGAGGGTAGCGGCCCTTTGGATGACTGCCAAGTTGGTCTAGCGGCCAGGGGTAAGACCGCCACCTGCCCAGAGTGTTCTTTCATGTTGGTTTGGTTTTTGGTTAAAGTGGCTTCAACCCCTTGGTTAGCCCATTGTTCCGTGGACATCTTGGACGTCCTATGAGGGCTGTGACCGTGTTATAGGGTGTCTGAGAGGGCCATTATATCGAGCTGTGTTTTGTATTATTCGAGGGTCATTATGGTTTCAGGTCAACCCGGTTGTGACCCAGTGGTTAACACGTGACCTCGTGAGTGTCTCATCTATCTTGTGACGATCGAGACATGGTTTGGGCGCTTAGAGGTGTTGTCTTACCTCAGTTTGTGTGCCATATGGTTTGAGGGTTTTGGTAATCCCTCATGTTCCGTGTTTCGTGTTATACGGAATTGTAATTCCATTATGTGGCTCGGTGGCCAAGGACTCATCGTTCCTATTACTGTTATGGATCCGGCTGTTCTGTGCCATCTTCCATAATGTGTTTTACCATGATTCTGGATTAGGGACTAGGCTGATTAACAGTGTGTGCTGTGATGTGCGATGATCTTGACCCAAGTCTTGTGACTCATGGATCGTTGTCAGTAGGTCTAGTTGACCGTCCTGAGTCTGGTAGCAGTTGTATAGTGCATTATGCTCCGTGGTACGTGTGATAGGTGTGTGCTTACCCTATCTGTACTTTGGTGTTCACTATTTTGAGTCTTTGTATCTAGTGAACCTCTACTAGTCGTAGCCTGAGGACACTTCTGTGTGTCGGCCCACCTGGGAGTGGTGGCGGGGCAGTTCCCGGTTGACGATTTTTAGGCTAGTTTCCGGGGGCCCCCTTGCTTTGCGGTAGCATCCTACTGGGGGGAAAACTAGCTAGAGGCCTGGCTCAAGGCATTGGGCTGGTGTGTGTGCACGTGGTCAGGGGCGGTTGGATGAGTGCTGACAGGCATGACCCTTACTAGTCACTCGTTACTATTGTTCCTTGTACTTGGTTCGTGTCTCAGTTACCGCGTTCGAGGCGAGTGGGAGACACTTGAGGCACATTGTAAGACATCAATGGACGCATCTGGCTATTCTTCTAGTGAGGAGGTGCTTCTATCACTTGACACGATGACTTGTGTTTTCATGACTTGTCCGAGTAGCTTGTGTGTTGCTTCACTCGAGGTTACGGGTTCTGTAGCGTACACGAAGGTGAGATTGTGTATGTCTTGCGCCTTCGACCGTGTAGGTCTTTGGTAGGCTCTTGCCTGTTCTAGTAGGTTTTTCACGATAGGGTTTCATGATTTATCAATCGATCGATAACGCCCTACTTTGTGAGATCGGGGTTCACCTTTCTGTTGCTGTCGGAGTAGTTTAGAGGGACGAGGTTCCTTCAGCTGCCGTGTTTCCGTGTTATGACTTTCCTATTTACTTTTGTTGTTCCTTCTCCTGTTGTTACTATTTTGCTTTAGTGTAGCACTACTGTTACTACATTGTTTTGTGGTAGGGTTCTGCGGGATCCTTACTGAGCCAGTGATAGGAGGCTCACCCCTGACTTTTCAAGTGTAGCTATGCTTCCTCGTGCTGGGAGGTTCCTACTGCGTGGTTCTTAGTGCCAACGTTGCCAGTGTCGGGCTTCCCCCGACTTGAGAGTACGTTCTCTTTCCTGTTGGACTGTACTTGTCTTTCTTTGGACTGGACTTTATTAGTTTTAATTGTTATAGAAAATGTAATTTTATTTCTGCTACTTTAGCAATGCTGATCATTGAAATTTAATTGCTTAATGCTTTATCTAGAAGTTCAGTGTACTATCACATACCATTCTTTCCCTTCGGGGCTTTTCCGCTCTTGGGAGGCCTCGCAGGTACCAAGTGGTATCGGGTTTAGTCGGTATCCGGAGTCTGGGTCGTCATAGTTGGTATCAGAGCAGAGTTCAAAGTTGTTCAAAGTTTTTCTGAGCTAGCTAAGCTTGTGTTTATGAAGTACATGGGAATTCAAGATATCGCAGTGCTCAGAGTTCTTAAGGTCTAGTACAGTCGACAACTAGTATAGGTTTTGCGATTGTTTATCGCTTTGCTTTTGTGTGTACTCTTGTGGGTGCTGTGTTGGCACTGTGCAAGATGATTTTACTCTTGTCAAATTATGATGGAGCATCTTTCTTTTGTCATGATGTTTGTCTCGGTTATGCTGTACTTGGCAGAGTTCGACGGTAGGCGTGAATCTGTGGTGCGGTATTCGAGATTTTTTCATGGCTTGTTCAGGTGGCTGTTGGGAACTATCGTTGGTGTGATGGCCGTGCACATTCTTATGTTGTTTTGGCCATCCCAGCTTGAGGTTTGTTCAGCCCCTGAGGTGTTAAGCTTGTGTTGAGGTGGTCGATTGGATGCCTTATTTGAGAGAATGCTCAGGCGAACCTACTATTAGTCGAGCCTGATTCTTCTCATCTTATCTTATGGCGTCTTTTCGAGGTAAGCTTTGGGAGTGCTGTCTCGGTGAAGCCTTTGTCCTGTGTCTGCTTATGTGTGGACTATGTTAGTTATGAACCTGATCTGCTCTTGTTCGGCGGTGGCTTGGCATTGGACCCAATTCATGTTTGGGGGCCGTTGTTCACCGTGCCTGACGTGCCGTGTTTGGTGGCTGCTCATTTAGAAGGTTCAGTGATCATTTTAGGATGGGAGGATAAGCTGAGATTAGCGTTATGTGTGCTTTGTGCTGAAGCTGGTGCTCTTTGTGGTTTGCACTTTGGCGACTTGTGATCGGCTGTTAGCAGTATCGGTACTCGAGGCATGGTCTATTGTAGTTTCGGGAATTGCGATAGCGCCGAGTGTGTGCTGAGATGCGGATGCCGAGTTATCTGTGATGCCTGTGTGGATTGTGTTGAGTGTGCATCGGAAGCATGTGGGTTTATAACCCACGGGTCGAGGATCGTTTGGTTGGAAGATTCTGACCGGCCGAGAGGTTTGTTTCCTCGGTGTGACATCGTCATGGCTATGTGTGCCTTGATGTTGTTGGTTGCCATGCCGTTGCTGAAGGCTTTGTGGTTGTTGGCACTGGCAGGTTTGAGGATTGGGGAATCTGTCGGTGTACATGATGGTCGAGTACCCTTTCTATTTCTATTCTTTTTGGGAGTTGTGCTCTCAGGACAGATCGTGGTCCTTGAGATGCATTCTCCGATATTGTTGTTGTGGGTCCTTGCTAGTAAGCTGCGAGCGACCAATATATTTTGGTTGTGTGTTCAGCTGTAATTATGTCTTGTTGTGACCCAGCTTGCAGTTGTGTCCCGTGGTTCTGTGTTGAGAACGGAGTCGGGATTCTACAGGTGTTGTTGTCTATTGGTTTGTGGTCAGTGTAGGAGGAGTTCCCTGTGAGTCTGAGTTTGGCATTATGTGGCCCGAGATCTTGTCAATTGGTCTTGCTCTACTCTTCTGCTGTGGTAGAGTTGGCATGCGACTCAAATCAGATGTAATGTCTGAGTGAGAACTGACTTGATTATGCTCGCGGTCCAGTACTATCGTTGACGTTCTGCGTGCCAGTTTCATTGTTGTTCTTGGAGTGGAAGCCAATGATTTGGAGCTGTTAGTTGACAGGACTGTGTTTCCTTGTCTAAGCTGATGCTTGTTGTGTCTGCTGAGTGTGTTTTATCGGTAGCTATTTTCATGGCATGGGTCGTGTCTCCTTTCCCTGTGAGACAAAAGCGATGATGCCCTGTTTCAGAGGTGTCGGACTTATGTTCGCTTGTGTGCCATGCTCATTCTATGGATCGATTTGTCTTAAGATCCGGAGCGTGTGCCTGTGATTGTGGTCGGATAGTGTCCTCCTGAATTGTGTTTTTCGATAACTGTGTCATTGTGCTTTGTGTTTGAGGTTTGGCTAATGCTTAGAGAGCGTGGCCAGTGTTTGGGTTTGTTCTTCCCTTGTTCACTTGTTAGCTCCTTGAATTTCGAGGACAAAATTCCCTAAAGGGGGGAGGACTGTAATATCCTGGATTCTTCGGATCAGAATCGGAGAGCTTTCGGATCACTTTCGTGGGCCCTGATATGTGTGTTACGATCCACTCGGGTTTTTCCCTTGTATAACTTGCAGAACCCTATGGAGAGTTGACCGTTGAGTTTTGCGACTCCGAGACGCTATAGGTGCGTTGTGCTCATTCCGAGGATCGTGAAGACTATTTTTTCGTATTTTTTTGAATTTATGAATTTTTATGCCAAAAATTAGATTTTAGGAAATTTGCTAATTTCCTATTTTCTTTTACTTCTTAACCCTTCTCTCTCCTCCTCACATTCTCTCACATTCTCTCCCTCCATTCTCTCTCCCCTTTTATTCAATCCCCTGGGCGCGTGACCGGCGTGGAGATGGGTGAGGTGGTGACGGCGTGGAGCTGACAGGGAGCATGATGCCGCGAGAATGGAGCGTGGCGTGGGCGCAATCCTATTCGGTGGATTCAAAGCCGATGTGGGTTGTCTGTGTGATGGTTTTTGGTGTATTGTGGCTGTCTCGGCTCATGAGATCTTCGGTGGAGGTAGGGGGACAGATGGCCTACTCTTTTCCTACGTTCTCTCGCCATTTGGAGGTGAACGGTGTGAGTTTGAGCGGGTTTTGCCTTGTTTGGGTGAAATGCTTGTTCGGGGGGTGTGAGCTGTGTTCGCCGTTCCAGGCGACGGTTTGTAGTTTAAATGGTTTAATTTGAACCCCTGGCATGTTGGGATTCATTTCCCGCCAGTTTTATTGCATTTGGTTAAGAATCAGAGCCGGTATGAGCCTGGCTGTCGATGTTAGTCATTTTGGGTCGATTCATGGGAATCGCCAATTTCTTATGTTTTTGCGGATGGTTTGATCCCTTCCGGCTTATGGAAGGATGTTATCAATGTTAGGGTTGTTCCCCCGTTGTCTAGACACGATTGGGGCGTGGAACAATTGGGTTTCGGGTAGTTTTACGGTTTTCCCACTGGAACGGCTTAGTGGTCCTATCAGAGACTGCTAGGGGTGCTTAGCCGTCCACTGGCGACTGTTAGTGGTGTATGTCGGTTTGGCTTAATGGTCACGCGACTCACTGCAAGGCTGGCTTTAGCGGCCCTTGGGCGACTGCTAGGCAACGACTGAATTGGTCAACGATTTTAAGTCAGATCGGGCTAGCGGTCTAGCTCCGACCGCATGGGGTCCTTGGTGGCCTTGGGGTGACTTCCAACCCATGGGAAACGGTCCTAGGTAGACCGTTAGGTTGTTAAGTCAGTTTGACTGTTTTGGGGTTTGACTGGGTGTAGCGGCCAGGTCATGACCGCTAGGTTCAGCTTGCTGCCCTAAGGAGACTGTCTAGTGGCAGTAGCGGCCTCAAGCAGACCGTATGGCTCCTATTTTGGGGATTTTATATCTGGGATTTCTTGAGGGTGGCGGCCGTTTGGAAGATCGCCAGGTTGGTCTAGCGGCCAAGGGTAAGACCGCCACCTCTCAGAGTGTTCTTTCATGTCGGTTTGGTTTCTGGTTAATGTGGCTTCGACCTCTTGGTTAGCCCATTGTTTGCGGCTGTCTTGGACATCCTATGAGGGTTGTGACCGTGTTATAGGGTGTCGGAGAGGGCCATTATACCGAGCTGTGTTTTATTTTATTAGAGGGTCATTATGGTTTTTGGTTAACCCAGTTATGGCCCAGTGGTTGACACGTGACCTCGTGAGTGTCTCGTCTATCCTGTGAGGATCGAGACATGGTTTGGACGCTTAGAGGTGTTGTCTTACCTCAGTTTGCGTGCCATGTGGTTTGAGGGTTTCGATAATCCCTCATGTTTTGTGTTTCGTGTTATATGGAATTGTGAGTCCATTGTGTGGCTCGGAGGCCGAGGACTCATTGTTACTATTGCTATTATGGATCCGGCTATTCTGTGCGGTCTTCCATAATGTGTTTTATCATGATTTTGGCTTAGAGACTAGGCTGATTAATAGCGTGTGTTGTGATGTGCGACGATGTTGACCCAAGTCTTGTGACTCACGGATCGTTGTCAGCAGGTCTAGTTGACCGTCCTGAGTCTGGTAGTAGTTGTATAGTGCATTATGCTCTGTGGTACGTGCGATAGGTGTGTGCTTACCCTATCTGTACTTTGGTGTTCACTGTTTTGAGTCTCTGTATCTAGTGAACCTCTACTAGTCGTAGCCTGAGGACACTTCTGTGTGTCGGCCCACATGGGAATGGTGGCGGGGCAGTTCCCTGTTGACGATTTTTAGGCTAGTTTCCGGGGGGCCCCTTGCTTTACGGTAGCATCCTATTGGGGGGAAAACTAGCTAGAGGCCTGGCTCAAGGCATTGGGCTGGTGTGTGTGCACGTGGTCAGGGGCGGTTGGACGAGCGTTGATGGGCGTGACCCTTACTAGTCACTCGTTACTATTGTTCCTTGTACTTGGTTCATGTCTCAGTTACCGTGTTCGAGGCGAGTGGGAGACACTTGAGGCACAATGTAAGACGTCAGTGGATGCATCTGGCTGTTCTTCTAGTGAGGAGGTGCTTCTGTCACTTGACACGATGACTTGTGTTTTCGTGGCTTGTCCGAGTAGCCTGTGCATTGCTTCACTCGAGGTTACGGTTTCTGTAGCGTACACGACGGTGAGATCGTGTATGTCTTACGTGTTCGACCATGTAGGTCTTTGACAGGCTCTTGCCGGTTTTGGCAGGCTCTTGCTTGTTCTTGTAGGTTTTTCACGATAGGGTTTTGTGATTTATCAATGGATCAGTAACGCCCGACTTTGTGAGATCGGGGTTCGCCTTTCTATTACTGTCGGAGTAGTTTAGAGGGCCGAGGTTCCTTCGGCTGCCATATTTCCGTGTTACGGCTTTCCTCTTTACTTTTGTTGTTGCTGTTCCTGTTGTGATTGCTTTGCTTTAGTGTGGCACTACTGTTACTGCGCTGTTTTGTGGTAGGGTTCTGCGGGATCCCTACTGAGCCAGTGATAGGAGGCTCACCCCTGATTCTTCAGGTGTAGCTATGCTTCCTCGTGCTGGGAGGTTCCTACTGTGTGGTTCTTAGTGCCAACGTTGCAAATGTCGGGCTTCCCCCGACTTGAGAGTATGTTCTCTTTCCTGTTGGACTGTACTTGTCTTTCTTTAGACTGGACTTTATTAGTTTTAATTTTTATAGAAATTATAATTTTATTTCTACTACTTTAGCAATCCTGATCATTGAAATTTAATTACTTACTACTTTATCTGGAAGTTCTATGTACTATCACATACCGTTCTTTCCCTTCGAAGCTTTTCCACTCTTGGGAGGCCTCGCAGGTTCCAAGTGGGATTGGCTTTACCCGAAATCCGGAGTTTGGGTCGTCACAATCATCGTCCCATCCTCACGCTACTCGCCCTCACGCCGCCTCCACCTTGCCCGCCTCTGCCTCCGTCGGCCTCCCAGAGAAGAGGGGGAGAGAAAGGGAGAATGAGAGAAAGAGAGGGGGTGGGGGGTTTAAATAAAAAATGAACTAGGGGTTTAAGAATCTAAAAAATATAAAATTAGAAAAAAAATCATTCCCATGATCCTTGAAAAGCACACAACGTGCATGCAACGTCTCGCAGCCCGACAATGCGTCGGTTCACCCTACACAGGGTTCCGAAGGCTCGACAGTAAAAAAATCCAAGTAAATCACAAAACACGATCCGAGGCCCACAGAAGTGCTACGAAATCTACATATTCTGATCCGAAAAAAATCCGGGGCGTGATAGTGAATGTATCTCTCCAAATCCCATTAAAACTCTATTTTATATTTTTAAGGGAATTAAACCTCTGAATTTCACCTCTATAAATAGGACCCCCCTCTCCCTTGTGTTTAAGGCCGAACTTTGGATCTCTTGGGGAAACTCTGCTGGAAGGGCGCCCCTTGGAGGAGAAGAAGTCTCCCATGTGATTAAAGCTACATCCCTTGGAGCTTCTTCCTCTTGAAGCTACATTGAAGATCTTTTGGAGAAAAGTCAATAAGCCTGTCACGCCCTGAGCCCGGAAGGAACCCGGTACGCGTGATGAGTTTATATCAATCATGTCAATCAGAGCATAAGGAATTCGACACATAGATAGAGTGCGCACAAGTAGAGATAATAAATCAAATCCTTTATTTCATTAATAACTCTAAGGAAAATTCAATTACATACTCTTTATTGCCGAAGTAAAGATACCAGACTCAATAAATGGAAAATACAATAATGACTCAAGAAATAGAGAAGACACGACTAGATAACAGCTTCAACAATCGGACAGCTCTACACTCTTCACTCGTGTCTGTTCCCATCCGATTGATCTTCATCATCAGAATTACCTGAAAAATATGGGAAATAATAGGATGAGCGAATGCTCAGTATGGATTATATCTCAAGTACAAGCTTGCTTTAAGTAAATTACATGTTACCTGAAATGCAACTATAGCTAAGCATAATCGCATGATAATGTCGAGAGTGAATAACAAAAATTGATATAGATGGACTAGCAAGATTTCAATTCAAGATATTCATGTAAGACTATCAAGAAGTTCAAGTACGCAATATCAAGTCATGTTATGAGAATAGGCTATTAAAATTTCAAGCAAGTAAATACCCATTCTGGGCCTCGCAAATCATGTCAAGTCAAGTCAAGCACGCGATTCGTGGAATGCCATAATCAAGCAAGTCATGCACTTCGGTGCAATGCCACACCGTGATCAATATAGCTCCCATGGGCACAAGTACTTTCGGGTGCTCCTCCCAGGACCAGATCAGGCCCTATATGCGCCAACATTGAGTCATGTATATATTTTTAGACATCCACTATAGTTTATAGCCAATAGAATTCCAAAGGAATAAGCCATTATAGGAATATAAGGTAGATGAGAAGTTCAAGGACAGAACATTGAGTAAGGATAACATATCGATAAATTACTTGAAAATCATGACATATCATGAAACTGGGTAATTGGCGTCCACTCAGACAGCCACAGATTACAAAAATAGCGTCCACTGCAGTGGTCGCTCATTCCTGTGAATAGTATAGGCATGAACAATTTGTGTCCATATCATGGCCGCTAAATCAGTAAATCTGTGCCCACTGGTTGGTCGCCAATTCCTTTTGGCGTCCAAGTCATGGTCACAGTTTCCAGACAGAAATAAACTTCTCAAAGAGGCCAGAAATAGCGCTCTAAGAGGGGTAAAGCATCACGTTTCTTCAGAGTGACGTGACAAGTAAGGGTTTCAGGGTTTTTAGGGTACAACCTACTCGGCTGCCTTGAGGGAATATAAGGCTAGCGTAGACTTATGGAGGTCTCAATGAAGAAAGCACCAGTGCGAACGAAGGAATATCCCGCGGAGGGTCCAATCATCACCAAGAGTTAGTGTGTAAGCATAAAATAACGTGAAAAGTGGACTCTATCCACGGACTGGGATAAGAGTGTTGTTGGCACTCAAAATATGATCAACGGTGATCAAGCCTCAAAGACGAATGACACGGCTCACTGAAGCACAGAAGCCTATCGATATCAACGTATTGAAGCCCTCGCAAGCTACCAGAGCCTCAGGTCACCCTGTATGAACACCGGGGACTTCACCTCAGGAGAATCGAGATAAATTCACAACCAACCGATAGTGCGACTAAGCCTGCCCAATGAACCGGCATCGACTCCGTCGTGCCGCATACACTACACCCGCTGTCCGACCAAGGACAACGGTCTACCCGGTGGCCCGCCACCTTATGAAAGACTCTCCTGAGATGAAAGAATGCCCTTAGCTCTTCAGAATGGAGGATCGAGGGCTCTGTCGGTAGAAGATCCTGATTACCCGGCATGGGTACAGCTTCTCATCAAGATGGGTCCGTTAGTGGCCGAATGATCGCCCAGTCACGGTGGAACTCTCCCGGGTGCTAATCCACCCTTTGAGAAGCTTTGAACACAAGTCAGGCCGAGCTAGCGGCACAAATCATAGTGCCGAAAGCCGTGTCAGCGGAAAACCCGCGTGTTCAGACCAAAGATACTCGAGGTTCTGAGAGGGGCCATATGTCATCCCGAGAGCTTTGTCGAGGCTTCCCGTCATGGTTTTAAAGGACTGCGGCGAGATGAATGGTCGCGGTGACTCTCGGGACCATCCCCGGACTCACCAGCTAACCCGCGTCAAGCGGAAGAAGCTAATACGGCGTGCCCCTCACCGGCGCGCTCCCTTATCTGGCGCCCTCAATTCTGACGCGCCCAAAAGCATAGAGAACTTCAATCCCGGCGTGCTATTTCCCACGCTAGATTAGTCTCTTCTATATAAGGCCACTTGGTTAGACTAAGTGAAGGGGAGAACGATCGAGAGAAGGTCGAACATATAGAGAGCCGAGGAGAGGGTGACCACCAATCAGAGCCAAGGGAGAGAGGGTTTCTTTCTTGGGGAAGAAGGGTTTCCTTCAGAGAGCCTCCTCACTGCCGCTATCTTCCTCTATTCTGCCGGAATACCTCAGAGCCGGAGAAGGAGATACGATACTCTCTTTTCTGGGAGGAGATTTCGGTAGGTTTTATGTTTTCCGTCCGAGGTCTTCCTTCGGTTTCTCCCTTCCATTGTAATGTAAGTGGAAGCGGGAAGGGGCGATGATATGAGCCCATCTCCCTCCCTCTCACCATCTCTTTCTTATGCTTTCTTCTGTAAACCTCCCTACAACTATCGAACGGTGTCCGTGCGACAACGCCGGTGCCGGAGCTTTGTAATGTGTGTATCGGCTCCCCATCCGTGGGATGAATGATATGAGTATACTCCCTAACAGATATGATGCATAATGTTATGTCCCTCTCTCGCTTTCTTCTCAATCTGCATGTCTAATCGTAGTTCTGGGTACCCGTCTCTCGAATCCGGGTTTTTCGATGTCGGAGGTGCCCTGGAACTCCATGGGCTATATAAATGTTTCTCCCTCCCCGGGGCCTTCATGCCAACATGCCGATTGTGTTTTGCATCGTCTATTCTGTGGGTGCGTGACTATAGGCATACTTAGGTATGCACCTCTGGCCGTCCCAACTGTGGGTCGATTCTTCAACGACTCTCTACAATATCCCTCGCCCCTTTCTCTACACAGCAACTATATGACTCCGTGGGTGTTAGTCTAGCCTCGTGAGCATTAACATACTAACTCTGTGAATGGCAATCTGTCAATAAACTAAATGCATCTCATACCGAATATCTCCTTTCCTCTTGTTTGTGGCTTACAGTCATTGGATTGTCTCAGTTCCATTGACCTTGTCCCAGTAATCCGGGGACGGGGACATCCCCCACTGTTTCATAGAATCGTCGATTGGCCAAAGGGGCTCCATCTATGAGTGATGGATATTTCCTACGGGCCACAGGGTGAATATCAATAGGGGCTTAAGCCCGACAATTTGAATCCACAGTCCTTAGGGACCTTGTGGTGACTAAGGGAGGTGTGCCCCTCGTAGGCCAGTCCTCGGGATTTCCTTCCCTAACAGTCATCTTTCTCTCGTGTATAGTGCAGACTAGAGGTCGCTCACCCCTCGTAGGCTGGTCCTCAGGGTTTTTGCTTCCCTCATTAGTCACCTTATCTGCTAGTTCAACCCACGGAACCATGGTGCCCCTTGTAGGCTAGTCCTCGGGGTTTCTTGTCCGATTGGGATCTGTTGGCTACCATCGTGCTGTCCGGCTAATTAGGGGCTTACTCCACACGTGAGTATGACCCCGTTTCTCTCCTGCAATCCTTCAAGGACGGCGGAGATGCTGCCCAATTTTTGTCAGGCTTCTTAACTAATAAAGTTATCTCGGTGAATTAGCCTCAATAAAACATGAGTTCTTAAGTAAGAAACTTTCATGCTTGAGTACGAACCTCGCACTAGCTCATAATGTTGCTCTTAGAGAGCCCTGGACTCTAATTCAACATGCAGTCAACCCAATTAATTCCAAAACCCTCAACAACATCTTAATAAACCAAAATGGTTTCAAAAATCTTCAAAATTTAACTAAAACGGCGCGGTCCTTTTCCGGCGCGCCCTAATACGGCCCGGTACCCCCCCTCGCGCCGGATTAGCCTTACACTCATAATTTCATTGTTTTGTGTGACTAGTTCTCGGCGCGCCCCAAGGCCACCGCGCTGGTTTAATGCATGCTATGGCCACGCCGGATTAAGACCCTTCTGCCTACGTTTGGCCGCGCCGGGGAAACCTATCCCTACGTGTGGTCATGCCAGTTTTGAATCATTGCTCCCTTCTAATCACTCACTCATCTTCGGAGCGATCTTCGCCTCCCGCTGTCGAGATTAATAAACCCCCATCAGAAATAAACCAAATAAGGAAAGGACTATTCGAGTCCGAGCCATATTATCATGTTTCTACTATCATGTCTGTTATCATCATGCTTTCGTTATCATGCCTATGTTACCATCTTCGTCTCCCTTAGCGGAGATTAATAAACTTGATTGATCATTGTTCATCATCATAGCCCTATTACCATGTTCAACATAATCATGAACATCATGCATGCATGCTTGCATAGACCCTTGGGTATATCAAATGGCACTGACGGAAGTCCGGGTTACTCCCGGTCGGAAGTCTTTGCTATGTGCGATGGTGGTCTTCGGACCTATGTCCTCCATCACGTATCGAGGGTCTCCAACTTAATGAACCATGACTCTCTTGCATGATAGATAAAAGCATTTCATGTGACCTCGTCACATTTATCCTTTGCATCTTATTTCGGCCACGAACGGCCCGCTATCTCGGTAATTAATCAAAGGTTTTCTCCTTTATGGTAGATGTAATTAACGTCATAGCCATTATGGTATGGCGGACTGCTGGTCCCGACCCGAATCTCACTCTCACCCCACAAGGGTCAGAATAAGCGCACAATAAACTTGTCACTCTCGTGACTGGCACGCCTGCGCAGTCAATTAACCAATTGGTTATTTATTAATTAACTGGTTGATTGACCCGAACAAAAATGACCCAACAAATAAACCATCCCAGTGTCACCTTTCATCTCTTTGCCGAGATATGTAGGCCCCAAGGCCTTCCCAAAGACTGCTGATCGTTGCTTGTTTTGTGTTTGCAGGCAAACAATGGCATCAACTTGACTAACTAGCGTTAACTTTGGCCCCGCAATCGTCGTCGGCCACGCTGAGCATGGGTACCTAGCGGTGCCCACCGTCTTCGGGACATTCCCTGCTGCTGTAGGCTTCCCCAACTTCTTGGGGTTGGGCTTTGTTGACATGTTGCAAGTGGAGTCCTCGGAACCTACCGAGGAGGCCGTGATGAAGGTCGAAGCTTTGAAGGCTCGATGCTGCACGGGCTCTCTCAAGAGTCCGGTTCCGGTCGCCAACTGCCTGGTGCACCACATCACCCATGGGGCCCACCCCATTCCTGCCAAGAATGTCAGAGGACGCCAGCGTAGAGGCTTACGGCGGAATACTGCTACTGTCACCGGATGTCTCTCTATATCCAGTAAATCCATGCTAATCAGTGGAGTTCGCGTCTTCCTAGATGGACGCGATGCTTAGGTGGTCCCGGATCGGGTCGTCCCCACCATACCAGTTCACAACTCCTATCAGGCCCTCTCTGGAAGAAGACCTGAGAAAGAAGAAGCCGGCCACCATGGCCGTGAGAATCTTGCCCCCAGGCCAAAGAAATTCAAGTAGGTTTGGGTCCCTAAAAAGACCCAGCCCACCTACCAGGTCACGCCAACCCGTCACCGCCCTGCATGTGACGGAATGGGAATGAAGAAGAAAAGGGGCCCGAGCCCAAGGAATGAAGAGACGGTTGCGGACTTTCCACGCCGTGAAAGTTTCAGGGCCTGCGCCCGACAAGCCAAGATCCCTACAGTGGGAAGAAGATTCCAGCAACTCACCGGACGAGCCCGGCTTGCTTATATCCCTCCCGTGGGAGGTCGACAACTATCCCCGGTCCTACATCAGGGACTGAGGCAAGAAGAAATGACCAACATGGTCAGGAGCTACTTCAGGGGTCTAGGCAACCCCTCGCTGGGCCAGCAATGACTACTATAAGCAGTCGTGGCTGAAGAAGACTACTGCCTGCCAACGGCAGTTGAAGAAGAAGAAGAAAGAAGGATGACGTCGTCAGTCGACGACAATGGTCATGAAGATGGCTTCGATGCTGAAGCCGATGAGACTGCCCCTCGGCGGGAAGAAAGAGAGAGAATCTCCGTGTTTGAGAGATTAACCTTCCCGAAACATGTAAGAAGGAAGGTTCATAGACAAAGAAGAAGAATGCAGATCTTCACCTGTAACATGGCTGGCATATCCGGCCGATATGGAAGGCTTCCAGAAGATTCTCGTGACCTGGCTCAATTGGCCGGAAGGTCGGGGCCGAACACTCGAAGGGTGGAAGCTGCAAGAGAACTACTGGCAGCGGCTAGAGGGAAGCAAGCCCTAGCCCACGTCCAACAATGTGATGGATCTATTGTCTTAACCGCCAATGTGGTGACGACGGAAGAAGAAGAAGATGTCTTACTCGACATCCTACCTGAGGGTGCATCCGGGGAGACGACAGAAGCTATTTACAGCACTACAGCTATAGACCCGGCAGTACTAATGATACTACAAAGGTACCGCCAAGAGATAGAGCTGTTGAAGAAGCAACTGATGGAGAAGTCTTCAGCCTTTATGCAACCTGAGATGCAGGGCGAATCATCATGGGGAGTCGTCAACCAAAGTGACCCCCCTCTACATAATGCCGAGCCCCAGTCGGCAAAACCAAGCTTGGCGACGACTCAGCAACGCCCACCAGAGTCGTTGATGCCGCCGGTGCTACCACAGGTGCACCAGACACCTCCATTACTGCGTCCTCCAGCGCAGGCGACCCCCCTAGTCACCCCCTACCTGCAGCCGGCACATTTCTACCCAAAACCGGTTGATCCGATCGTCATGAACAAAATGATGGTGGAAAGAATGATCGACCTAAAGCTCGCTGAAAGAAGTGAAGGTGACTACGTCGCATTTGATGCATATAGGGTTCCATACCCACCGCACCATGCTGCCAAGCGGCTCCCTCCCGGGATTAGCAAGCCGCTAAAATTTGACAAGTTCAACGGGAAGGGATCCCCGAAAGAACATATCGCCCACTAAATGACCGTCATGGGTGATCTGGCCACCGACGAGTCATACTTGCTGAAATTTTTCAGATCCTCGCTGACGGGGCTCGCTTTTGAATGGTACTCCAGCCTCCCGGCTGGGTCAATCAGCGACTGGTCGGACATGCAGAGGAAGTTCGGAGAAAGATTCCATGTTACAGAGAGGGAGGTCACAGTGGCCAAACTCTACTCAACAAGACAGAGGGCAGATGAAACAACCCTTGATTATATCAAGAGGTGGAGGAACCTCGGAATGAGATGTAAGCGGCCCCTGCATCAGGAGGACGCTGTACAAATATGCAAACAGAACCTCAGGAGAGAGATTGTAGAAACCCAAAATTTAAAAATGAGAAATAAAATTTTCAATTTGATTGTGTAATTAAAATTTTCATGAAATAATCAAATTACATTTTTACTATATGAAATAAGCTAGATTATTAAATTTACTTGAATTAACTAGAAGTAAATAGATATTAAATGTTTCAAACCTTAGATAAATCATAGTAAGCCCAATAAAAGTCCATGTAATGGATTAGGATTACAATTGGCCCATTGGATAATCCATAATGAGCTGAATTAATGGTTAAAGAATTCAATAAAGGTTAAATTAACCTTAAATTCGTAACTTGTGTTTAATATGATATTTTAGGGATTAAAATAACCCCATTTCTAGAAGTTTGGTACAAAAATCGACCCTTACCTAACAGCCCACCTTAGACCAGCCGAAATTACATCATTTTCACACCTAAGATGGGCCAGATTAAGAGGAGAAATGGCATTTTTCTTCTAATTCGGAGTTGGAAAGTTTGGCATTGTTAGGCATGGAATCTTGACGAATTTGGCCAAGTTTTGGCTATAAATAGAACCCCATTCGACCCTCAAACCATCCCTGGAGGTTAAGTATACGCTACTGCGAAGATTGGTGGAGATTTGAAGGAAGATTTGGAATATCAAAGGGTTTTCTTATATTTGGGGATATTCTTAAGATCCGACTAAAGGTGGGTGTCTCTCAGGCTAAACTCTAATTAAATCATGTCATCTTGTTCATTTTTCTGTCCTCTTTCCATTGATAGCTCATTTATTAAATTTCATTATGAAATGAGCAAGCTATGGTCATTTTATTGGAGGGGTATTCCTGTTTTTCATCAGGTCCAGAACACGCTATACCTCAGTAGCGCGTTCTGAACGCGCTGGCCCGACATAGTGCGTTCATACAGTGCGTTTTCCTGCCCCTTGGGGTCAAACTTATATAAAAAAAAAATTATTCCAGAACGCGCTACCCTTGGGTAGCGCGATCTTCAAGGTCGCGCTAACTCATGCTAGCGCGTTCCCAAAATTATTTTAATTAATAATGAAAAAAATATTATTTCTCTAGATCGCCCTAGCACTGGCACGGCTCAGCCGCGACCTTTAATTGTCTTCTAAATTATTATAGCCGCGACCTTTAGCTTTCACCTCAGACGCACCGCGGCACGGCACGGCACAAATAAATAAATAAATAAATATTACTAGTTTTACATCAATTCACAACTCAAGCCCACATCCTATGCCCCTTGGGTCCTGACCCAAGGGTGAGCTCTCCAACATATAAAGCCATGCAAGTTTTTGTAACTTCCAATGTGGGACTAAACTTAAGTCACTATACAATAGGAACTATACCCTTTGAAAATTCACGTTAATTGTACGTATTTAGTCACCAAAAGTAATAAAAGGTAATATTAGCATGTTTTAATTCTTACAGCATGTTAAAAATTTATTTTTATATAATAAAATTATTTTTACATGTAAAAATCTAATTTTCACCACATTAGTTTATACATACTAAAAATTATTTCCAACATGTTAAAACTATTTCCAACATGTTAAAAGTGACTTCCAATATGATAAAATTATTTTATACATACTGAGATATAAAAATTATTTTCAACATGTTAAAATCTATTTAAAGCTATTTTCTATCTTATTGATGTATAAAAACTACTTTCAGCATGAAAATTCTATTTTCTTATCATATGGGTTGTTAATGTATTATTAAAGGATAATGTCTAAACTCATGATTTTTATTCCTAAGTATATATATATATGCCTTACTAAAAATTGTTCTTTATTAAAAATTGATGTTTTATGATTCTAAGATTAAGCTAAGATATTTTAATTCTAAATAAAATTACTATCTTAAATTTTCTTCCTACTTATCGTTCATTTTTGAACTCCACGACTTAATGTCGTTAAACATGATGCCTTAAAATGTTATCTACTTTTCTTGCAACTTCTGAAATTTTGTCAAATCTGTGCTTATTACAAACAGCATATTCTTGAAAATCATTGGCCATATACATTAAAGTGGATGTCTAAACGTACTTGGGATCTTCGGATCCATATGACTCAATGTCTGGCATTAAATGGGGCCCGGTCTGGTCCTGGGGGGAGCACCCGAAAGTACTTGTGCCCATGGGAGTTGATTGACCAACGGTGTGGCATTGCACCGAAGTGCATGATAGATTTACTTGATACGGCATTCCACTATTCGTACTTGTTACTTGTTTACTTGAAAATTACATGAATTACTTGACTTGCGTGAAAATGGCCAATTACATGAAATTCTTTACTTGTTCAAAGTCATTACTTGGAAATTCGTCTTGATATCATATTATCTCAATTGCTTGGAAATTCCATTCATGTTTATACACTTCCCGATACAAGTTAGAAAATTGTTTAAATTGTTAACACTTAAAGATTGCCTGGTTCATAGAGATATAAAATCCTACTGAGCTTTTAGCTCACCCTACGTTTTGGTTAATTGTTGCAGGAAATGAAAATGAACAAGGGAATGGACAAGAGTGAGAGAGTGATTTTCCTTTTTACCTAGGTTTATGTATATCATTAGTGTTTTTACAAGAATGATGTACTTTAGGATTGGAAGTTTGTAATTGCCTTTATGACTTATGAATTAGTGATGTAAACTTCATTTTGATAGAATAAAAGTATTATTTTCCCATTCATTTCTGACTTTAGAAACAAAATTGTACATGCTCTGATCGACACGCGTGTTTACGACTCGTCGCGCCCTCGATATTCTACGTCAGGGCGTGACAGTCTTTGTGGTATCAGAGCCTAGGTCACATAAAATCTTAGGTTTCACAAGTATAGGTTCATTCTTAAACTTTGGTTAGGTTTAAGATCAATATCTAGAAATTGGATAGGTCTCAAAACCTTCCCGGTAAGATTGGGTAGAAACGCAGGTTAAGTTTTAAGAAAAAGGGAATTATCAAGAAATAAATACCAAAACAAAAATAATAAACCTTAGAATTATGGTTTCAGCCTAATTCTCGCAAATGGCCGCCGAGAGAGCTCAATGGCGCGAGATGCAGCGCACGGTTCAAGGCTTAACACAAGCCCTCCAACAGGTTGCTCAAGGAGGAGCAAATCGAGGAGCCGGAGACTTGCATAGAAATTTCTGGAGCATGAACCCTCCCAAGTTCGCTATATCTACGGATCAGGATGAAGCCGAACACTGGATTAAGGAGATCGAGAGGATATTCCGAGTCATGCAATGCGCTGACGAGGAAAAGGTCCTACTTGCTACTTTCCAACTGGAAAGGGATGCACGTGCCTGGTGGGAATCGGTCGAAGCTACTTTACCGCATGACCAAATTCTATGGGAAGAGTTCGTGGAACACTTCAATAGCAAATACTTCTCCGATCGAGTACAAGAAAGGAAGGCCGCTGAATTTGCCGCCTTAAAGCAAAGGGGTTTATCAGTTGCGGAATATGAAGCACAATTTTTGAGGTTATCTCGGTACGCTCCACATCTCGTGGGTACTGACAAAATGAAGGCACGGAGATTTCTTAATGGCCTTAAGCCACAAAATATTACTCAACTGGCCCCGATGGATATCCAAATTTATTCTGATGCGGTACGGAGAGCATAACTCCTAGAAGATGCAACGGAGTTATCAGATCGCATCCGAGGAAGAGAAGCCAAGAGAGAGCAAGTTACTGGGTCTGGAAGCTTCAAACCTTCCTTCGGGAAGAAAAGACCCAATGACGGGCGTAACTTCATCAAGGACGGGTGTAATTTCAACAAAGGTGGACGTAATTTTCATGGGGACAAGAAGTCGAGGACATTCGACAAGCAAATTGTCCCTATATCGGCAACATCAAAGGAATTATGCAAATACTGCGAGAAGCCCGGACATAAAGCCGAGGAATGTTGGAGAAAGCTCGGTGCATGTCTTCGATGCGGGAGTTGGGAGCATAGGATCCCGAATTGCCCTCTTCTCAACGAACAAGCTCCATCACTGGCAAAGCTTCCTATTATTGCCAAGAAGCCAGGAAGACTTCAAGCCCTTATGGGTAAGGAACCTACCGAGGAAGGAGGCATCGTGGAAGGTACTCTTTTCATATACTCCAGCCTGCCTCTGTCTTATTTGACACCGAAGCTACGCATTCATTTATATCTAGAAGATTTGCTGGTCTTTTACCTATGAAGCCTTTTCCATTAGATTCTATACTCACTATTACTACCCCTATTGGAACGGGAACGGAGATTAAACACTTCTATCCTGATAGTGAAATTCTAATTAGTGGTTATAACTTACCCGCTGATTTGGTATGCATGGAGATGGAAGGATATGATGTTATTTTGGGTGCCGACTGGTGTAGATCGGATTAAAATCCACACGTTAAATAAGAGGAATAAAATGGATAACAAGATTGCATGAAAGTGGAAATATGATGGGGAGATGATAATAAACTCAAAGAAAAGCACGTGGTGCGAAGAGGAAATGTGATCGCCAGAGGGATTACCTCAATAAGAAAAAGGGGATCGTGAGTACCTGGTGAAGATTTGTATGCGGGATGGATGTGGAATTCCTCCTCCTCCTTCAATCGGCCGGCCGACAAAGGGGGGTTTCTCTTTATTGATTATCCTTGCAAAAATAAGACAATGAAACAAACGAACAAAGAGAAGTGAATCAGCCGATGTGTAGAATCAATCCCAAATGAAGAATATGACGTTGAAGAGAGAAATCAACATGCGCACCTCTTTTTTTGGATTTTTTTTAAACCCCTAGAGAAGAGCTAGGGAAGGGGATATGATATGATGATGGAACTTAATGCAATAAAAAAAACTAACAGTGGGACGTATTAATGATAGTAAGATGACGCTCACAAACAAAATAAACAAAAAAGAACCCTGCTATCCCTGATGACAGTAAATGGAAACCAAAGGAAGAAGATGTTGCAGTGAACGCAAGCGGATGCCGAGGAAAACGGATGCAGAGGAGGAAACGGCTGCTCCACTTGATTGCACGGAAGAAGAAAAAAAAAACTCTGCAGCAATCTTTCTATCCGCTGTATATGGGTGTTAACCCTATGACGATCGATCCAGACTCCCTTATATAAGTTCAATCGGATGTGATCAAACAAAGGGAAGATAAGAACGGTCAAGGAATATCCAGGGAAAGGATTAAAATCGAGCAAGAGATTGAACAAGGCAGGGAACTGTGAGGGAAAGGTGGAAAAAGGCAGGACTCTAGCTCCAATTCGAGCAAGGAGACCATCGGAGGCAGGGAACTACCCAGGAAAGAGGAGTTTAAGCAGGACACGAAACGGAAAACACGACCTTGCGAAGGGCGTCAAATCAAGAATTGACGACCTACACAAAGACGTTACTCAAAACACGACCTCTATTAAGGGCGTCACTTCTTGGATTTAATTTTGGCAATAAAACTTTCTTTATATGAAAATTATGAGAACACGCATGAGATGAAGGCGTTAATTAAAAACACGCCCTGAGGGAGGACGTTAACCAACAATTTAAATTGATTTTGAATTTATTTTGGAACCGGATAATACCAGGAATTGACGCCCTCACATCTAGTCGTCCGTTCTTGAGAAAACGCCCTAGGTAAGGTCGCTATTTAAATAACGCCCCTCCTCAGGTCGCGAATCAGAAAATGCAGGAACAAATCAAAACCACACAAAAATATAGAAAAACTTCATATTATGAACATATTGAAGTTCACTTTGGGGCGTTAACATAGTGACATGAGATTTGATCAACATAGCGTCATTTTTGGCGTGTCTACAGCTGCCCCGCCTTGGCGTCTGCTTTGCAAGGGAGTGAGACGGAATGAAGGTGAAAGTGCAACAAACGGAATAAAGTGGAACGAACTGATAAGGGGACGCCAAGGTGTGATGTGACACGCCTCAGACACTAAGCATTGGAAATCTTTCCAAGATTCTGAACGAAACACCTCCGAATGATTCCAAGGAAGTATCAGTTTGCTGGATAAAGGAGACTAAACTAAGCATGTAAAAATGTAAGGCAAAAGGGTGTGCGCGCGGGCACGATAGGGAAAGACCATGGGAGAGCGGTTACCAGCCAACGTGGACGTGCTACAACCAAGGTAGATTTGTAGAAAAATAAAGAGAATTGAGATGAAGATCCAACAAAAGGACATTTCCAAGGAATCAGCCTGAGCGGCTTTAGATAGAACAAAGTACTTGATTTGGAATGGAATGTCTCATGCCAACTCAATAAAGAGCGAGTGACCTTCATTATTGCCATAATATGAAGATTTTCATCATGAATCTCAAGGTCCTACATGATGCATGCTGGGCTAAAAGAAAAGAATAAAACAAACTAAAAATATAGAAAATAACCAAGGATAATATTGCTAAGCCATCTAGATTTGGTCAAGAATCCAGATCTCTAAGCTGACACTAGGCCGAAGCCCGTTTGTCCACGCATCAACCCAAAAAAATGGAACCATCATCCCAGACCTTTAAACGACTCAACGGCCTATCCATGTGATCAAGACTCTCCTGGAATTATCACTGTTTTTTTTTTATGAAGGGGAACTCAAATTCCAGGTTCATCAGAACCACAAGGTCCTTGATATGCTATAATAGCGTAGATACCATATGGTAACAATGCTTACAGAAAATAAATACAAGATGATGATCGCGATGTTACTTCCATGATCAACCCAAGCGTCTCAAAACCTGCAATCTTCTGTACTCAAAAGTTCATTAGTTCTCTCAAAATTTCAATATCAATAATCCTCAATTCAAAGTATGACATGATCATAAGTGCTAAATAAAATAGAATTCCAACGAAATAATAGCACTTAAGTTCATCAGAGCACGCAAAAAGCAAATTCATAAACTCACAAAACACGCCTGCACTGAACGGCGTCAAAACAATGAAAGGCGCCTTATCGTGAGGGCGTCAAAATGAGAAACACGCCCTTTATCAAGGCGTGAACATCATCGATAGTTCAAGAAGAAAACGACCCTGGCAAGGGCGTTACACAAAACACGACTTATGCAAGTCGTTAATTCAAGAATTGACGCCCTAACAAAAGGCGTTAATCAATCCAACGCTTCCGTTTCCAAATCGAAAGCAAAACCAAATCCTAATAGCCATCAACCTTCTAACTCCGAACAACCTTTGGGACCCTTCAGGCTCCTATAAAAAGAAAGGTAATTCCTTCAAACACTCATCTGAGTTCTGCTTCTGTTTTCTTCTTCTGCTCGTTCTTCTGTTCGTTCTTCTTCTGCAGGCACTTGTCCGAGCTTCTTCTGCAAAGCAAAAGATGGAGAGGGTGATCAAGAAACCCAGATCTTCCACCCCCAGATTGACTGAAATACAGAGGCACATCTGCAGCCGAATTGCCCAAAATCAGGTTGGCGAATTCTTCTGTTCTTCCTCTGCTCATATCCCTTTTTTTCTTTCCTTCTTACTGAACTCTTCTGTTGCTCATGCATTCTCCTTCTTTTCTTTCTTCCACAGGATTATCCAAATGTCCCAGGAGCTAGGAGATTTACGAAAATTAAGTGGCTGCCACTTATCCTTTCCAAGTTTTCTTCAGATATGAGGGTATACCTAGCAAGATGGCACCTCCTGAGCATAGTTATCCATGCTAAACACCATGATCAAATCCATCTTGATTGGGCAGCTATAGGAGCTCTTGTAGAGATATGGCATCCTTCTACTCATACCTTTCTCTTCTCAACTTTTGAAGCCACCCTCCTATTGGAAGAATTAGAACTGATCTTGGGCTTAAAGCGGATGAAACAAGGGGATGAAGAAAAGATGGCCATCATGCCAAGGCCAATCCCCTCTCATGAATTACTCACCTCATTGATATCTAGCCCAAATCTAGTGAACCAAATCAAGGTCACTAAAGGAATCAACCTCTTGAAGCTCGCCTCATGGGTGTACAAGAGAGCGGATCAAGCTAAGGAAGAGGAGGAGATAGAAAAGATAGCGAAGGCCTTCGTGGTGTGCTTAGCAGGAGCACTCTTGTTTCCATCCACGGAGGACTTTTTAGAGGAGGCCCAATTAAGCACCGTGGTGAGCTTATGGGAAGGAGATAGAGTTGGACCGGCTATCCTAACCTATCTCTATAGCGGGCTTACTTCGGCGGCCATGGGAAGGCCCATCTACGGATGCATGTTAGCATTCTCTAGTTGGGTTGATCTTCATTTCAAATTCAATCCATGTGGTGAGGCCCAACAACCCTCAAGAATCTTTTCAAAAAGCCCACTCTCTTATATGACCGGTTCACTTGGGATAAGCAATAGGGTGACGAACCGAATTCCCCAAGTGAAAAAGAGAGGGGATTGGAGAGAGCACCTCAAAGTAATGCCAAAGAATCTCTTCACTTGCGCGTCGGGAATACTCAAGACTCAAGAGCTCCGTGCAAGATTCTCCCCCGGGACAGACCTTCGTCTCATAGGCGCTTCAGAATTCGTGCTGTACAATTCACACCGGTGCCTCCCTCAACTAGGGTTTCCACGACAAATCCTCGAAGATCCATCTCATCTTCCTTCAATCAAGACACGGGATCTAGGCGGCAACGCGGATGGTGAAGAATGCACAACAGTTCAAGCTCTCTGGAAAATCTGCAAGACTTATCAACCTGTAGATAATTTAGAAGAGGACAAAGAACAGTGGAAGGCATATGTAACAGCCTTGAGGAAATTAAGGCCCAAGGTGGCTCATTAAACATTGTAATCTTTTCCTTCCAATAACTCAATGACATTTTCTTTATTGAGCCATTTTATTGTTTCTGATCAACTCTTCCAACGTTCTGATTCTGTTGTAAATAACGCCTCAAGCAACGCCGTTAATTCATAAAAGGACGCCTTCACCACAGGTCATCTTCAACATTCCAGTTCACAAATTTGACGCCTTCATCAATGGGCATTAACTGAAAAATGTCCTAGGGCAAGGTGTTAATATGATTCATATTCCAAAATATATTCGTTGAAATTCCAAAAGTAACGCCTTTAGCACAGCCACGTTTCATATAAACAACGCCTCCATCGTAGTCGTTACTCAAAAACAGTAATGATTATCCCCATCAAATCAATCAATTGCCATTAAATACGTCTGACGACTGTTATCAATCCCCATGCAAACACAAATAACGCCTTAAGAAATGTCATCAATTATTAAGAAACGCCCTTGTTTTAGTCATTGATTCCATAAGACGCGGCCTTACCTAAGTCGTGATTTCTTTTTGACCGTTCGACTTAACTTTCCCTCCTTTCTTCTTCTTCCTCCGTCCATTTCCCCTCTTTCTCTCTTCTCTTCTGCAAATCCTAACCGTAACCCTCCCCCATCTCTCATTCTCACTCTCTCTCACACCTCCCCTTCTCCAACCTAAACGATGGCCGGCGGTGGCTTGAAGAGGCAGCGAGTGGCTGCCCCAGAAGTGGTGGACCTGGGCGAAGATGCCCACGCCGAGGAGGATGCTCCCGTGGAGGCTCCACCGGCGGAGGCCGAGGAAGGTCCGGCGGCGATGGCCGGCGACGAGGGAAACCACGGTGGCGAGGCGGTGGGAGAAGAAGATGACGGAGAAGCAGTAGACGAGGGAGGGGAGGACGATGCTGGCGGTGAAGAAGAAGAAGAAGAAGGCGAAGGTGGTGGAGACGGAGAAGAAGGCGGTGAAGATGAGCCACCGCCCATGGCGGCGGCCGTTCCCTGTGCCGGCCAGCTCCGGCGACCGCGTCAGCCACGGCCCAAACTAGCAGGACCAAAGCATCAGAAGGTAGGCCCCCAAACCCAATTCCCATTTTTTTTTATTTTTATTTTTCCTGTAATTTCCATAGCTCTCGGGGTATAAACCCTGCAACCCAGAAAGAAGGCGCCCTCAGGGGCGTCACGTTTTAAAAAGACACGCCCAACCCAAGGGCGTTAATTAAATTATTTCCCTGAAAAATAATTAACCCCATGAGAACACGGCCTAAAGCATGTCGCCCATTTAAATTCATGTCATGCTGTTAATTTCCATTAATTCCCATGCTTTAATTATTTTTCCATGAATTTGTTCGTATGCTGTCATTTTTATTTTATTTTCTAAAAACTTGGAAACAACGCCCCTCACCAGGGCGTTAATTCAATAATAGACGACCAAACCAGCGGTCGTCCATTCATTAATTCCTGATTAAATTAACGGACCCATTTTGGAAAATGCCCCACCCAAGGGCGTGACTTGAACAATTTTTAAAAATTTCAGAAATTAAACATAGAACTACGCCCAACACAGAGGCGTTTCTTCGATAACAGCGACCTAGGATAGGTCGCAAATTCAAAGCACACTTAGAACCACCCCTCCTCAGGGGCGCTAATTCAACGAACCACGACCTGAGGATGGTCGTTAATTAAATCAAACATCAATATAATTCAAGGCAATCAAAATGAGATTCAGCATGAATAATCAACATAATTAAGTGAAAATTTTTCTTTACATGCAGGGCTTGATGAGGACACGGATCTCCTGGGTTATGGTCCGGGCAGCATACTACGGCCTCCCCGAGTTTCAGAGAGCGAGGGTAGATGCTATGGGGTTTGGGGCCTTCCTTAGCATAGAGCCAGTTAGGCCAGACCTACCACTTATCCAGGTTCTACGGGAGAGATGGGACAGGACTAGCCGGGCATTCTTGATGCCATGGGGGCACATGATTCTCACCCTAGAGGATGTGGCTAGGATCACCGGGTTGAGGGTAGACAGTGAGGCTGTGAGTGGGATCACCTACCCAGACTACACCGAGTTCGCCGAGAGGTTGCTAGGATTGGAGATGGTTTATGAGACGCCTAGCGAGTGTAGGATGATCTTCCGCACCGACCTTACTACAGTGATGGGCTTAGGGAATGCTAGGCACAGGTCAGGGGAGACCCTAGAGCAGTTCTCGCAGAGGTTGATAGACGGGGCTAGGGCAGTCTACTGCCAGGACCCAACCGACAGAGAGAGAGCAGACCGAGACCTGAGGAGGTTCCTACTACTGCTGCTCGGGAGGCTACTGCTCGGGACAAAGGGCGACGTCATCAACTGTCGATTCCTGGGAATACTCGAGGACCTGGAGGCAGTTGGCAGCTACGCCTGGGGAGCGGCGCTGCTGGCGCACATGATGGCCGACTTGTCCACGGGGACAGGTCGAGAGACGACCGTCAGTGGCTTCTCACCTTTTCTTCAGGTATGCATTTTTTTCTTCTTTTCTTTTCTTTTATTTTGTTATGCATGTGAATGCCTTCCTAATGTGATGCATGGATGCAGGTTTGGAGCCATCTCTACATGCCGATGGGGCGCGTTGACCCACGGCCTGGAGGTGAGGGAGCTTTCCCTCTAGCACGGTGCTGGGTGCCGATCGTGTTTGGTGCCCCACTCGGCTACGAGTTGTGGGTTTTACGGAGAGAGTTCCGCGACTTCCCTCCCTCGTTGGTATGTATGAAGGTTATGCATCTTTCTTTTTAAATTTATTATGATGATGATGAAATGATGACATGTATGTTTATGAATGCAGGTGCAGTGGAGACCCTATGAGGGGATGACGGACGAGGGCCAGCCGTGGGTCGTAGCGGGCCATCCTCACTTTGAGCGTGAGCTTTGGGTTCACTACTTGAGCGAGATCGAGCCGTTACGGCTTAGGTTGGTGATGAGGACGCTGGGCCTCCACCAGGAGTGGGTAGAGGTAGGCGAGCCGCGGGGCATTGGGAAGAAGACGCGTGGTCGTACGAAGGCGACCGACTAGAGAGTGCGGTTCGAGGAGCAGTACGCCGACTGGCAGCGAGGCGGGACCAGAGTCACCTCTCGCGCGACTGACAGCTCCGAGTACCTCCGGCGTTACTGGGAGGTTTACGCCGGCCGACCCCAGATGAGGGTCTTAGGGGTATGTATGAATGCAATTATTTCTAAATTGAATGCAAATGCTTATGTGACTATCATGTGACTAATATGTAATGAATGCAGGATGCGCGGGACATAGCGGCGATGGATGCCCAGGCACACCTACACAGCCTGGAGGACCAGCTAGCCACCACACGGGCCGACCTAGAGACCCTGGTGAGTGTTTAAATTATTTTCTATATGCAAATGTATATTTTTGTTGAATTATTGATGATTAGCCACTGACGATCTCAATGAATGCAGCGTGCCCAACAGGGAGCAGTGAGGAGTGACCCAGGGGAGGCCTCCAGCTCGAGAGGGTCTAGTGCAGAGGTGACTGCACTGGCGGAGCAGCTAGTGGGAGCGGTGGCACGAGCTGAGGTAGCAGAGCGCGACCTCGCTTTACGGGTAAAATCCAAAACACAGATCCATTCAAATATTGATTATATAACTATGCACTGATGAAATTCAAATATTGATTATATAATTGTGCACTGATGAAATTCAATTTACAGACTGAGGAGCTTCGAGCCGCTTTCACTTGCGTCTGTGAGGGACAGCAGGCGATGACTGCCCAGGTGAGTTTTTATTTAGTCATGTGTTGCTTTATTTCAAAAAAAGTTGAATTGTTGATGATTTGTCACCTGTTTGCAGAGTACACAGCTACGGGCGGCACGCACTGAGTTGGCGATCCGCGATCAGCGGATCTCAGAGTTTGAGAGGTCCCTGAGGCGACGAGAGGAGCGTCCTCAGGATGTGGCCGAGCTGCGGGTGGCTCTTGAGCTGGAGCGACGAGAGCGTGCCCGGGAGCGCGAGGAGCGTGCTCGTGAACGGGAGGAGTACCAGGCGGAGCGTGCTCGGTACCAGGAGCAGGTAGCAGCACGCGAGCGAGAGCTGGTAGACTCGAGGACCCAGTTGATCCTTTCTCAGGAGCGGCTACGAGTGTCCGAGGAGCGTCTCCAGTGAGGGCGCGAGCGAGCACGGCTGCGGGGTACTCCTTCACCAGCTCCACCTTCGTGGCGGGCTCTTCCCTCTGAGAGAGGAGCGAGGCAGGGGGACACGTTCGGGTTCCTGCTTCTTCATGGGGGCCCATGCCTCCTCCACTAGCGCCAGCTCGGGACGGCGAGGAGGAGGTTGAGAGTAGGAGAGAGGAGGGTGGAGGCGAGAGCTGAGAGATTTACTTGTACTTCTCCACCCTCACACCTGTACTTAGACATTCATGATATATACATATATGAGATTTGAGATTTCTTTGTTACTTGAGCACTTTGTGTAGTTGTGGTCTTGTGTTTGTGTACTTTCCTCTTTCCACGTTCTTCGCGTTTGCTTTACTATGCCCTGTTTCTGCAACTGCAATCCACACTTTGAACAAACAGGTTAATTCATCTGTTCGACTTGGCCCCTTGCCCAATAAGCAAGAGATAGCAATATTTTGACCTTAATGAGGGGTCAAGGGGCCAAGCCTTTAATCAAATAAGGCAATAAAATAGCTGATAGTGGGAAGATGCCTCATGCACAGTACGCATATGCAAACCATAAATAAAAAAAGCCCATGCAAGCGTGCATCGTGAAAACAATGCATTTTTTTCTTTTGTTTTTGCTTATTTATATTTTTTTTATTATTTTTCTTGCAAAATGCCCCTTAGAGTAGGTCGTGATTCGCATAAAGACGCCCGAGGAGATGGCGTGAATTTGAAAAGGAAATCTGATTTTTTTGAGAAAGTAACGACCTGCTGAGAGACGTTATTCTGAAAGAGACGACCTAATCTAGGACGTTAATCCTATAAAAAGCGCCTTAGCCGAAGGCGTTAATTAAATTATTCTGTAAAAAGGGCTTCAAGGCTATCAAGACCATGAGTCTTACATAGTCACCATCTAAAATTCATTAACCTTTCTTGAGTGGTTAAAAGGGGGTCGACGTGACCATAATTGACTTGTATTCAAGATTTCGCGCAATGCAATTTCTTAAGTCCGTCTTGACCATCCTGCCAGTTCGTGACTTTACCGCATAGAAAGGATGGAAGAAAATATAAGGGAAGCCCATAAGGGATTCTGAGATGCTCAAGGCAAAGTTACCTCCCCTACCCTATGCCTGTTGGGGTTCGGTCTTTGGCGTAGGGAAATTTATTACCTTTTTGCCCCTGTTACATTGCACGCATACGCCCAAGGTTTTCCTTGCGGGGACTTTGCCCTCTTGACATGCTTTTCTTTTCACAACTTGACTTTCACTTTGGAATCGATTTGCATTGATGAATAAAAACCTAATTGTACTTGGGCTTTTGTGGCATTTGCTCCCTTTTGGGCCCTGACTTCCACCTACTAGGGAGGCGGATAGGCTTGGTGTGTCTACCTCGAGGTCTCCCTTCCTCCCTTATGGGCCGAAGAAGAAAAGAATAGGTATTGCTTTTCACTTTTAGTCAGGTTTTTGACTTTCCATCGGATTTTGCACTACTTGAGCTCAAGAATAAAGCGTGTAGTGTGTGCGTGAATCAACCCCCTTTTAAATTAGCAAGACTGATGAATGAATTCTGAATTTTGACCTTTCGGACCTTGATCCTTCGTATGCCATGGCAGCAATTTTGGAGAATCTCTTTTTTTGATTTTGAAGAATTTTTATTTTTGGAGGTTTTGAATCAATTTTTTTTGAATTTTGAAGATATATATATTTTTTTGGATTTTTTGTTGAATCAAGGGTAGTATTTCTTAAGATATAAACCATTCCAAGGGTGAGTTAACTCTTCCCCTTCAACATTACTCAGTTTGTAAGTATTACCAGGATAAACTTCTTTTATGATAAATGGTCCTTCCCAATTGGGTTGGAGTTTTGAGCGGGGGCCACCCGGCTTTACAAAATTTCTCTTGATTACCATCTCACCGGTTTTAAATCTCCTCTCAATTACTTTCTTTTGATAAAAACGTGAGAGCCTGTTTTGATAAACGCGCGCATGCTCAGCGGCGACCAGACGCTTCTCGTCTAGGAGCTCCAATTGGGCGAGGAGTGAATCACGACGTTCATCCATAGAAAGTTCCTTATCCAATTGTACTCGCAGAGAGGGAATAAGAATCTCATAAGGGACTACCGCCTCCATTCCATAAGTAAGGGCGAAAGGGGTTTGCCCAGTGGGTGTGCGAATGGAAGTGCGATAGGCCCAGAGAGCTTCAACTAATTTGTCTGGCGAATCCGAAAATTTATTAGCCTCACACGTCTTTTTGACAATTTTTATCAAAGTTTTATTAGTTGCCTCTGCTTAGCCATTGCCCTGCGGATAATAGGGAGAAGAATGATGTAATGCAATGTTATACCTGTTGCAGAGATCCTTGATTTCTTGAGAGATAAATTGAGGTCCATTGTCGGTGACGATGGTGCTCGGGATGCCGAACCTCGTGATGATATTCTTCATTATAAACTTGAAGACGGTTGACGCTTTGATCTCCACGTAAGCTTCTGCTTCCGCCCACTTGGTGAAGTACTCCGTTGCCGTGAGGATGAATGATTTTTGCTTGGTCAGGAGGTTCGAATCACCAAGAGGTCCAATGATATCAAAAGCCCACATGAAAAAAAGCCATGGGGAGGACGTAGGATGGAGTGAAGAAGCAGGAGAATGAATCTTGTCGGCATGCAGTTGGCACTTAACACACCTTCGAACATAGATGGAACAATCCTCTTCTAGAGTTGGCCAATAGAAACCTAGCCTAAGGATCTTCTTAGCTAGCATCTGGCTATTCACATGACCACCACACACTCCAGAATGCGCCTCTTCCATAACTTTCCATGATTCATCATCGTCGAGGCATCTTAATAAAACACCGGTGAGCCCTCTTCTATAGAGCACACCTCCAATCAAAACATATCGCTGAGCCACTCTTCTAATTGCTTTCTTTTCTTCAGTAGTGGCTTCCTCGGGATAGGATTGATCATTGCAATACCTGGCAATCTCATAATACTAAGGCTTCTCTTCGTCAGCCAATTCTTCTTCCCAGTCTAAAAGCATGACCTCTTTACCTTTAAGAGATTCCCTCTGCTTAACCTTTTCAAGCACTTGATCCCTAATATCGAGGAATGCGCGATCCTTGATAGCTGGCGTGTCACGCTGATGAATCAGGGGAACATGAAAATCACGCTCAGGAGGGAAGACTAAAGCAGAGGCCAAAGAGGCAAGGGCGTCGGCCAAGATGTTCTGGCTACGAGGAACATGGACGAAAATCAATTTGGTGAAAAGCTTGACATAAGCTGAGGCGAGTTCCTGGTAAGGTTTGAGCTTGGGATTGATAGTGCGGCACTTGACCAACACCTGGCGCAGAATAAGCTGACTATCGCCCACAATCCTCAAATGGGTGACACCATATCGATGAGCGATTTGAAGACCGGCCAAAAGAGCTTCATACTCAGCTATATTATTGGTGACGGGGAAAGTGAGCCAAGCAGCAAATGGGATGGTGACCCCTTCTGGTGTCAAAAGAACCATGCCGATCCCTCTTCCTTGGGAATTTAGAGCTCCATCAAAATGTAATGTCCACATAGGATCGTAGGGTTGATTAATGGACATCAGTTCTTCATCTGGAAACTCCGAATTGACAGGATCAAAACGAGGTAGAGGGCGATGAGCAAGGTGTTCAACAATGGCGTAACCTTTGATAGCTTTCTGTTGAATGTAAGTGATGTCAAATTGAGAGAGGAAGCTTTGCCAGCATGCTAATCGATCAGTGAGGACAGATTTTTCAAGGAGGATTTTAATCGGATTCATGCGAGCAATGAGGTGAACCTCGTGAGCTAAGAAATAGTGCTTTAACTTCTGCACTACCCAGACTAAAGTAGCGCAAGTCTTCTCCATGGCTGAGTACCTCTGTTCACAGGGGTTAAGAAGTTTAGACAAATAGTATGCTGCCCTCTCCTTACCTTCTTCGTCCACTTGAGCTAGGACAGCACCCACAGAGTCATCCAGGACAGAGACATAGAGAACGAGTGGTTTGCATGGAATTGGCGGCCTCAGGACAGGAGGATTGGCCAAATAATCCTTCAATCCATCAAAGGCTGCCTGACACTTGTCATCCCAATTAAACTTGACTCCCGGCTTAGTAAGCTCGTAAAACGGCCTACATCTTTGCGAATGCTTGGAGACAAAGCGGCGGATGAATTGCAACCTCCCGATTAATCCTCGAACTTCCTTCAAATTCTTGGGAGGAGGCATATCTCTAATGGCCCTTGCCTTGTTGGGATCAACTTCAATTCCCCTCTTGCTGACAATAAATCCAAGCAATTTCCCTGAAGAGACGCCAAATACGCACTTCTTGGGGTTCATCTTCAACTGATACTCTCGTGATCTTTGCAAGACCTTAGCTAGAATCCCAGGATGCTCAATCCTTGTCCTTGATTTCACTACCAGGTCATCCACATACACCTCAATATAAATATGGATCATGTCATGAAAAATCACCATCATAGCCCTCTGATAGGTGGCTCCAGCATTCTTAAGTCCGAAAGGCATGACCACATAGCAATAAGTACCCCATGGTGTAGTCAACGAGGTCTTCTCTTGATCTTCCTCAGCCAGACGAATTTGATTGTAACCTGAAAAGCCATCCATGAAGGAGAGGGTCTCAAAACCCGCCGTGTTATCAATTAGAACATCAATATGAGGGCGGGGGAAGTCGTCTTTAGGACACGCTCGGTTGAGGTCCCGGAAGTCTATACAAATCCGAACTTTTCCATCTTTCTTCATAACCGGGATGATGTTAGCCACCCAATTGGGGTAGAGGACAACTCTAACAAATCTAGCCTTATGGAGCTTGTCGACCTCTTCTTTCATCTTTAAAGCCATATTAGGGTGGAAACGCCTCAACCGTTGTTTGACCGGGACAGACGCTGGCTTAAGTGTAAGGCGGTGTTCAACGAGCGCAGGGTCTAAACCAGGCATATCTTCATAACTCCATGCAAACGTGTCCTTGTATTCTTGCAGAACCAAAATGAGCGCCTCCTCTTCGGAGGGCGACAAATTCTTGCTTATGAGAACAATCCTAGGGTCTTCCTCGGTACCCAAATTAATTTCTTTGGTAGGCTCTTCTACAGAGGCTGATGGTTCGTCAAATCGCCTTATGCCACTAGCAAAAGCATCAGCCTCGTCCTCATATTCTTCATAACTTTCTTCCCCCTCTTTAATAGGGTCTTCATCGTTCATGATTTCATAGACACCCAAACCCTCATAAGAAACAACAGCATCCTCATATTCTAACTCTGGCAGGATGATCGGGTCCTCAACAAATTCGGGGATGGCTAAACAAGCCTGACATCTAATGGCTAACTCTAACAGAAACCTACGGGGAATCTGCTTACCCTTGGACTTCTTGTGTGAATCTACCCCTTGAATCTTAGTGTTAGTAGAGGAAGAGGAGGAGCAACTAGCTTGATCAGAAGAAGGAAGGGAAGGAAGTAAAAAGGCGGATACAGGAGGTGATACAGAGGAAGTCCCCTCACTAGTGGGGGAGAAAAGATTTAGCAATGAATCTTGAAGGAGCGACCCCTGGGTCGGGACGCACTCAGAAGAGAAATAGGAGGTCTCCTCAACAGAAATGGAGATTTGGAAATTTGGAAATTTGGCGTTTTTTTTTCATTTTTGTTTTTTTCTTCATTTTTATTTTCTTTTTCAAGAAGGAAGCAGTGTGAAGGGAGAATAGCAGGAGGAGTGGAAATTGCAAGATCGAAAAAAGATTGAATCAGTGATGACCTGCGCGGGGGTGTGATGGAGAGTTTAGAAAATCGCTCGAGGAGCGAAGAAGGAATTGTGAGAGAAACTTGGATTGTATCTGGAGACAAATTGATTATAATCGGAGGCGGTCTTGGCACGCGACCAAACTGATGAGAGTATAAAGAAGCAAGTACAGATGGATGTATGGAAGTGAGAGAAAAGAGGCCGGCCCACAGCCTATCCACAGTAAAACCTTCTTCAAACGGAACATCCGGCTCTCCAGTATCAGTGTAGTCACTCAGCAGCTGCCTCTTGTCTGTAATTGCAGCTGGCATTTCAATCAATTGGTGTATTAATGGCGGCCATTCTGGATCAGTCGGCATGAAAAGGCGGCTTAAGGAAATAGTGATATCCTGCATATCGAACCACCTGTACCGGTCACATTCTGGATCATCTATTTTCCTTCTCTTGTCAGGCCTTAAAGACTCCAGAGCTTTATATGTGGCCAACGGGGCAATATGACGAGCAAACTGTCTAGCGTGAACATCTTGACAGTCTAATATGGAAGTAATTATGGTAGTTTGCTCTTCATTTTGAAAGCCACCTGGGACAAAATGTGTCTTCAATGTCCAAGTAAGCGGCTGGCGATCTGTCTTCAGAGTGGATGTCATAAATGCCCATGGTTCATCTTCATTTTTGCATGGCCCCTTATAACCTAGGCCACCTCGTGCAATCAGCTTCTGAGGTTTAACAGGCCTAGTCCTGCCTTGGAGTTTGATACCCAGGCCTTTGCCACTTTGATACCCCATTTTCATTAAGATGTTCCAGCCAGAGGTTTTCATCATTATTTTCTTCTTTTTCCCGTTGGGAGGCAGGGGTGTCATAGCAATTGTTGTGACAGTTTCAGATGGCGTTGGCTGTGGACAAGGGACGTCGAGCACAGATAATAGTGGCTTATTGGCAGGCCACATAGAAGGAACTGACGAAGCCACATGAATATCCTCCTCTGGCAAAATTGGCATACTGGTGACTTTAATAATGCGGCCCTTGTGTGGAAATTTAAGGCATTGGTGATTTGTGGAGGGCACCGCATCGAGTTGCTGAATGTAGGGGCGTCCCAGAATGCCATTAAATGTTGGATCCATGTCCAGAATGTGGAAATCTACTGTGATGGCTGCAGGACCCAAACTCACCTTTAAAGTAATCATGCCTAGAGGAGGCTTCTTCGTGTTATCATATGCAGTGACTGTGATAGTGGACGGCCGAATTTAGCTTTCCGGAATACCACACAACTTCAGAGTACTAGGTGGCAAGACATTGATGGATGCCCCAGTGTCCACCAGACATTGCTTGACAGCCACCTTGTTGATATCAACTGTGATGCACAAAGCATATTTTCTTGCTGGGAGTGGTGCCAACTCATGTTCATGGAAAGTAATCGCCGGCTGGCTGCTAGCAGGTGTTAAAACCGTGACTATCTGCTCAACTGGAATGTCCTCATTGACCATCACCTTTTGCAGATATTCTTTCAATGCTAACTGATGAGTGGTGGACCGTTTGACCAATTCCAGGATTGAAATCCTTGCTGGAGTCCGGTCCAAATGCTTTAACAAATCGTATTCAGTGCCCGGCATGGACCTTTGTTCTTGCTCTTGCTCTTGTGGCCCCTGCACAGGCTCTAGCTCTCTTTGTGGAAAAATACGGTGGAAAATCCATCCACTGCGGAGCGGTGCCATGCCTTGTAGTGCCTCTGTCGGGGCATGTGTGGGAGGAGGATTAGAAGAAGAAGAAGGTGTGTTGTTGTTAAGAAGTGGTGGAGTGGGAGTTCCCGCAGAGGGAATCCCTGTAGAGGGTGCTGGTGCCCTGGTAGGAGGCATAGAGGTAGAAAGGGATACCCGAATGCGGGGGGAATTGGTGGGGGGTGGAATGAGAAGGGTTCTGGGTACAAAGGGTGGCGGAACCGATGGTGGGGGGATCCTTGCTGGTAAAGGAGTAGTGATGGCGGGCGCAGTGGGTGTTGGTGATGGGCGGATGAGGAGTGGCCTAGATGGCAATGGTGAAGGGTTGGTGGTGGATGGTTTTTGTGGTGGCGTAGGCTGTGGAGGTGGTATTCGTGTAAGAAGGGGGCGAACCGGCAAGGTCGGAGAATAGGCGGGGGTAGGTGGGTTAACGGTGCGCAGAAGGGATCGGCCCAATTGAGGAGTAGAAGAAGAAGAATGGGTGCGCAAGAGGCGCGGAGGTTGATTTTGATTGTGATAAAGTGCCCCGACAAAGGCGTTTTCTTCATGCCATCCCTGCCCTCTCTCCACCTCATAGAGAGACGTGACAGGGTTTACGTGCTGGTTTGGCGGGTGCTCCGGCAGTGGATTGTGGACAATCCCCATATCATGCTGAGGCGCTGGAGCTTGTTGTTGCTGCTGTGGAGCTGGTTGCTGTGGCTGCTGAGCTTGTTGCTGCCGAGGAGCCCTTCTTTCTTTCATGGTAGTGATGAATTGTCTCATCTCATCCCAATTGATGTCACCCTGGTCATTTAGATCATAAATGTAATCTCTGAAGTGGAAGCAACGATCGAGGTTGTGACCAGGTGCACGATAGAAAGCGCAGTAACGGGACGTATCAACATTAGCGGGCCACACTGTTCTTTCCCTTGGTAACATGAGCAAATTGGCGGCCATTAAAGCATTGAAAATATCCGGGAGACTTTCTGGTAGTGGAGGATAGTGGTCCCTTTTGGGGCCAAGCGGTGGTCTCCGTTGTTGTTGGCCGTAGTTGGTAGGTGGTGGTACCTGGTGGTACTGTTGTGGAGCTGGAGGGTTAGCGCGGTGCACTTGGTTTGGCGGTGAAGCAAAGGAGTGTTGGGGTGCAAATTGGCGTTGTGGAGTGGAGTTGAAATGGGGTTTTGTTGTGGAGGTGGGTTAGGTCGTGGGTTAGCTTGGTGGTGTGGGTGGCCAACTACACCAACCTGCTCATTTGCAATGGTGCCCTCAGTCGTGGGCCCGCTGTTGTTGATATTGGTGGTTTTTTTGAATAGCCGTGGCTTGGGCTCAAACATGCCCATAATGGGCGAATCCTTCATCTGTGTCTGAATATAACGAGCCCTCTCATAGAGCTCCTCCATGGTAGTTAATCGGTTCATGGCCAGTATGTGTCGGAACTGAGGAGTGACATTGGAGATAATCATCTTGACTTGTTCCGATTCCGACAGTGTCTCTTTCAACTTTTCGGCCATAGACCGCCATCTATCAGCAAACATTATGAAGTCCTCCTCGGGCTTCATCTTTTCTGTGACCAGATCTGTGAGCGAAAGGGATGATCCGACCCGGTCTCTGTATTTTTGCAAGAACTTTCTTTGAACAATATCGAAGTCGCCGGCATCAGCGGAGTCTAGTGAATAAAACCATTCAAGGGCTGGCCCCTCCAGAGATCTCCTGAATAAATAGGCCAAAGAGGCCTTGTTGTCTTGCCAGAAGGAGGTCTCGTACATAAAGTCCTTTAGATGAATAAAAGGATTACCAGTCCCATTATATTGCCAGAAATTTGGCATCTCGGACGGTGGTAAGTGGAAGACTGGCAGTGTAGGGAGTGAGATTTCCGGGGCATTCTTAGCCGTGGTGACCTTCTTTAGTTGCTCCTCCATGCTGGCCAACTTCTGAAGCAATAGAACATTAGTGTCGGACTCGACTGGGGCCGGATTTTGAATAAAGGAATGCGGTATAGGCGTGCGTAGAATTCGGAGAGGTTGGAGAAATTGGTGCCTAACCGCAGAATGACTCGCCTGTTGGGCCGGCATGGCCGCGCTGGGCGTTGGTGGACGGGAAGGAGGTTTATGCAAGACCGCCTGGTCATTAACGGGGTGATGGCCACTCTCGGACGGAGGGGGATTAGAAGATGAAGAGGGAACTGACTTCCCTTTCAAAGCGGCTTGAATAGCCTGCCGCTGAGAATCGTCTAACTGAGATAAGGCATTAATTAAATCTGTGACATTGAGAGATGGGGAAGGGTTCCCCGAAGTGTTGGAAGGCATAGTTTGGGAGGAAGGCGCAACCTCCTGAGGAGTGGCATCAACCACATGGATTTGAGGATGATGGGACTGAGGAGGAGGGTAATTTCCCTCATAATAGATGGAATCCTGGAGGGGGGTCTCATATTGACCAAAGACATTCTCATCCTCATCATCATAAGAGTACCCATAGCCTGCCATGTTGATGATCTTACCTGAACGGAGTTTCATTTTTAAGAGGAGAGACAACTTTACAAAGGTACTATCAAACAAACAACCACTCAATCCAAACAAGTCAAATCAACCCAAGCAAGTGTATGCAACCAAGTTGAGATGAACGCAAGGTATTAGTGTTACGCTTGAGATTAGAGTGGATTAAATCGCTGAATAGTTCACTCTTGTTTGCAATGTGGGACCTAGTTGATCCAAGTGTAACCTCCGGGTCAACTAAATTCTTTCTCTCTCTTTACCAACGATAGGTTCTCTATACTTCGTGTACTTCAAGGGTACAACCAGCCCGGCGTCCGTGAGGGAATCCACAGGTGCGGGGACTTATGGAGGTCTTGGAAAAGGGATTTCCGGTCCAAAGAGATGGAATGCTCAATGGAGGGTCGTCCCAATTCCAAGAGAGGTGTGTGGAATCCTAATGTAGAGAGAGGAGGTCTCTCAACCAAATGCCACAATATGCAAAGTAATATGATCAAATCACAGCAGTATAGGTAATATAACAACCAAGCAGACTACCACAGACAGCAACAGGAAGCAAGGTTCTGTAAAAAGCAGGAAAGAGACGACCTGGGGCAGGTCGCTATCAACCAAAGCAACGACAGGGTCACTGTCGTGAATCACTGCGAGAGGCTATGAGCCAACACCGAGCAACAAAGACACGCCTCTGGGTGAGGCGCGAAATATGAAACGGACGCCTCTGGGTAAGGGCGTCAAATCTGAAAGAGCGCCTTGAGATAAGGCGCTACGCAATAAAAGAACGCCCTGGGGCAGGGCGTGAATTCACAGATAGCGTAATAAAATGCAGTAAAATGATGAACACGTCTTGACAGAAGACGTTACACAGTAATAAGACGCCCTGGATGAAGGCGTTAAACTAAAAGGCGCCTCTGGTTGAGGCGTGAATTCAGAAAATATGAGCAATCAAAAATTGGCTGATCCCGGGGAGTGTGCAGGGTGCACAAGGGAGAGTGCCCGCGGGGCACAAGGGAGGGATACCGTGGGTACCAAAGGGGAAAGGGCACACGTGGGTGCCTAAGGGGAAAGGGCATACGTGGGTGCCGATGAGGAAAGGGCACACGTGGGTGCCAAAGGGAAATGTATAATCAATAGAAAAATAGTGGAGGTCCCACCGTGATCGCCAATTTGTAGATCGGATTAAAATCCACACGTTAAATAAGAGGAATAAAATGGATAACAAGATTGCATGAAAGTGGAAATATGATGGGGAGATGATAATAAACTCAAAGAAAAGCATGTGGTGCTAAGAGGAAATGTGATCGCCAGAGGGATTACCTCAATAAGAAAAAGGGGATCGCGAGTACCTGGTGAAGATTTGGATGCGGGATGGATGTGGAATTCCTCCTCCTCCTTCAATCGGCCGGCCGACAAAGGGGGTTTCTCTTTATTGATTATCCTTGCAAAAATAAGACAATGAAACAAACGAACAAAGAGAAGTGAATCAGCCGATGTGTAGAATCAATCCCAAATGAAGAATATGACGTTGAAGAGAGAAATCAACATGCGCACCTCTTTTTTTTGGTT
Organism: Amorphophallus konjac; assembly: GCA_022559845.1. Lineage (NCBI taxonomy): Eukaryota > Viridiplantae > Streptophyta > Magnoliopsida > Alismatales > Araceae > Amorphophallus > Amorphophallus konjac. The sequence continues at coordinate 162,569,695 of CM040121.1, forward strand.
TTTTTTAAACCCCTAGAGAAGAGCTAGGGAAGGGGATATGATATGATGATGGAACTCAATGCAATAAAAAAAACTAATAGTGGGACGTATTAATGATAGTAAGATGACTCTCACAAACAAAATAAACAAAAAAGAACCCTGTTGTCCCTGATGACAGTAAAGGGAAACCAAAGGAAGAAGATGTTGCAGTGAACGCAAGCGGATGCCGAGGAAAACGGATGCAGAGGAGGAAACGGCTGCTCCACTTGATTGCACGGAAGAAGAAAAAAAAAAACTCTGCAGCAATCTTTCTATCCGCTGTATATGGGTGTTAACCCTATGACGATCGATCCAGACTCCCTTATATAAGTTCAATCGGATGTGATCAAACAAAGGGAAGATAAGAACGGTCAAGGAATATCCAGGGAAAGGATTAAAATCAAGCAAGAGATTGAACAAGGCAGGGAACTGTGAGGGAATGGTGGAAAAAGGCAGGACTCTAGCTCCAATTCGAGCAAGGAGACCATCGGAGGCAGGGAACTACCCAGGAAAGAGGAGTTTAAGCAGGACACGAAACGAAAAACATGACCTTGCGAAGGGCGTCAAATCAAGAATTGACGACCTACACAAAGACGTTACTCAAAACACGACCTCTATTAAGGGCGTCACTTCTTGGATTTAATTTTAGCAATAAAACTTTCTTTATATGAAAATTATGAGAACACGCCTGAGATGAAGGTGTTAATTAAAAACACGCCCTGAGGGAGGACGTTAACCAACAATTTAAATTGATTTTGAATTTATTTTGGAACCGGATAATACCAGGAATTGACGCCCTCACATCTAGTCGTCCGTTCTTGAGAAAACGCCCTAGGTAAGGTCGCTATTTAAATAACGCCCCTCCTCAGGTCGCGAATCAAAAAATGCAGGAACAAATCAAAACCACACAAAAATATAGAAAAACTTCATATTATGAACATATTGAAGTTCACTTTGGGGCGTTAACATAGTGACATGAGATTTGATCAACATAGCGTCATTTTTGGCGTGTCTACAACTGTCTATCTACACATGGAGCTAGTGTCAATTGCAAGTTGAGTACGATAACTTTTATGGGTTACTCCGACCTTCTATGTTCTGGCATCAAGCATTCTAGACACATATCTCTCATTTCGGCCCTCAAAGCCGAGAAGTTATTAAGGAAGGGTTGTGTCGGTTTCTTAGTTTCTATCAATATGGCCGAGCATACGGAACCCATTCTAAATGACATTCCTATCGTTCGGGATTATTCTGATGTATTTCTGGACGAGTTGCCTGGTATTCCTCCCGAGAGAGAAGTGATTTTCTCTATTGATTTAATTCTGGGAGCGGCACCAGTTTCTAAAGCTCCATATCGAATGTCTGCTGTTGAAAGGAAAGAATTAAAGGATCAACTATTGGAATTATTGGAGAAGGGATTTATCCGACCAAGTACTTCACCTTGGGGAGCCCCAGTCTTATTTGTCAAGAAGAAAGATGGTTCGATGAGACTATGTGTTGATTATCGGCAATTGAATCAACTCACCATCAAGAATAAATATCCATTACCGAGAATTGATGAATTATTCGACCAGATTTTTGGAGCGCGATATTTCTCAAAGATCGATCTTCGATCTGGTTATCATCAATTGAAGATCAAAGAAAGTGATATTCACAAGACTGCATTTCGGAGTAGGTATGGACATTACGAGTTCACCGTTATGCCTTTTGGCTTAACAAATGCGCCTGCCGCATTTATGCAAATGATGAACAGCGTATTCAGGCCGTACCTCGATCAATTTGTGGTTGTCTTCATTGATGACATTTTGATCTACTCCAAGTCAAAGGAAGAACATGAGGAACATCTTAAGAAGGCCCTTCAATTATTAAGAGATCACAAGCTTTATGCCAAATTAAGCAAGTGTGATTTCTGGTTGGAGGAAGTTTCTTTTCTCGGTCACATAATTTCTTCGAACGGTATCGCCGTCGATCCTTCAAAGGTCGAGGCCGTAAAGAACTGGGAAAGACCTACTAGTGTGACGGAAATCCGAAGCTTCTTGGGATTGGCTGGATATTACCAAAGATTTATCAAGGATTTCTCAAAGATCGCAGTATCTTTAACAAGATTGACAAGGAAGGAGAATCCTTTTATATGGTCCGAGGAATGCGAGAAAAGCTTTCAAACTTTAAAGGATTATCTGACGACTGCTCCTATTCTCGCATTACCTACGGAAGGAGGAGGATTTGAAGTATATGTTGATGCATCTGGAATTGGCCTAGGTTGCGTATTAATGCAACATGGCAAGGTCAAAGCTTATACCTCACGGCAATTGAGGAAGCACGAGGAAAATTACCCCGTACATGACCTAGAACTGGCAGCTGTGCTCTTTACTTTGAAGATCTGGCGACATTACCTCTATGGCGAAGCTTTTACGGTGTATTCTGATCACAAGAGCCTCAAATATTTATTCTCTCAAAAGGAGCTCAATATGAGACAAAGACGATGGTTGGAATATTTAAAGGATTTTGATTTCTCTATACAATATCATCCCGGAAAAGGCAATGCCGTAGCTGATGCACTTAGCAGGAAGCCGATGGCTTTGTTATCGAGCATGATGATTAAAGAATGGCATCTACTTGAAGAAATGGCCAACTTAAACCTCAATATGGAGGAGAAGGAAGACGGAGTCTTTATTGCAAATATTCGACTCCAACCCGAGTTACTCTCGGAAATCAAGGAACGGTAAGTTGATGATCCGTTGATCATGAAAATTAAAGACAAATTAGATCAACGACCGGATTTCCTTTTAGCTAATGATGGAAGGCTATTATTCAAAGGAAGAACTTGTATACCCGATTGTTCTACTATCAAGGGGAAAATCCTAGAGGAAGCACATCGGTCAAGGTACACTATTCACCCCAGTGCTACAAAAATGTACCAAGACCTCAAGAGAACATTCTGGTCGCCGAATATGAAGAGAGAGGTAACTGAGTTTGTAAGTCGATGCTTGGTATGTCAACAAGTTAAAGCCGAGCACCTCAAACCGACTGGTAAACTCAAGCCTCTCGAAATACCGGAATAGAAATGGGATAGTATCGGTATGGACTTCATTGTTGGATTACCGAAGTCCCGAAGTGGTTTCGATGCTATATGGGTAATTGTGGACCTGTTAACCAAGTCTGCTCACTTCTTACCTATCAAGATTAAATGGACCGTGGATGTTCTAGCTGCCTTATATATCAAGGAGATCGTAAGGCTGCACGGTATTCTAAGCTCTATTATTTCGGACCGAGATCCGAGATTCACCTCTCATTTCTGGAAGGGTTTACAATCGTCCATGGGTACTAGACTAAGGTTTAGTACGGATTTTCACCCTCAGACGGATGGACAAACCGAGAGGACGAATCAAATTATTGAAGATATGTTGAGAGCCTGCATGATTGACTTCGGTGGTAGTTGGCATGAACACTTACCGCTGACAGAGTTCGCTTATAACAATAGCTATCAGTCGAGTATTCAAATGGCACCGTTCGAAGCACTTTATGGCCGAAGTTGCAGATCACCTCTATGCTGGAGCGAGGTTGGTAACAAGAGATTGCTTGGTCCCGACATTGTACAAGACACAACCGACAAAATCCAGTTAATACAAGAAAGATTGAAAGTCGCCCAATCAAGGCAAAAGAGCTACGCCGACAATCGGAGGAGAGACCTTGAATTCCAAGTGGGGGAGCACGTCTTCTTAAAGATCTCACCCACCCGTGGAATTAGAAGATTCGGCATCAAAGGAAAGCTAAGTCCGAGATTTATCAGCCCTTTCGAGATTCTGGAGAGAATCAGTGAGGTAGCATACAAGCTGGCCTTACCTCCTCAACTGGCCGGTGTACACGACGTATTCCATGTATCCATGCTAAGGAAATACGTCTATGATCCTTCACATGTGATTCAATTTGAAGAATTGAAACTCCAAAAGGACTTATCTTATGAAGAAAGACCGATCAAGATACTGGATCAAAAATTACACCAACTGAGAAATCGGGCCATACCGATGGTAAAAGTCCAATGGAGCAAGCGTGGATTCGAGGAAGTAACCTGGGAATTGGAAGAATCCATCAAGAAGAAATACCCGGATTTAATCTTAGGTTAGAAATTCGACCTTTCTACTCGAATTTTTAAATTTTAGATGTATAATGTGAATTTGGAGGACCAAATTCTTTTAAGTGGGGGAGGATGTAGAAACCCAAAATTTAAAAATGAGAAATAAATTTTTCAATTTGATTGTATAATTAAAATTTTCATGAAATAATCAAATTACATTTTTACTATATGAAATAAGCTAGATTATTAAATTTACTTGAATTAACTAGAAGTAAATAGATATTAAATGTTTCAAACCTTAGATAAATCATAGTAAGTCCAATAAAAGTCCATGTAATGGATTAGGATTACAATTGGCCCATTGGATAATCCATAATGGGCTGAATTAATGGTTAAAGAATTCAATAAAGGTTAAATTAACCTTAAATTCGTAACATGTGTTTAATATGATATTTTAGGGATTAAAATAATCCCATTTCTAGAAGTTTGGCACAAAAATCGACCCTTACCTAACAGCCCACCTTAGACCAACCGAAATTACATTATTTTCACACCTAAGATGGGCTAGATTAAGAGGAGAAATGGCATTTTTCTTCTAATTCAGAGTTGGAAAGTTTGGCATTGTTAGGCATGGAATCTTGACGAATTTGGCCAAGTTTTGGCTATAAATAGAACCCCATTTGACCCTCAAACCATCCCTGGAGGTTAAGTATACGCTGCTGCGAAGATTGGTGGAGATTTAAAGGAAGATTTGGAATATCAAAGGGTTTTCTTATATTTAGGGATATTCTTTAGATCCGACTAAAGGTAAGTGTCTCTCAGGCTAAACTCTAATTAAATCATGTCATCTTGTTCATTTACTTGTCCTCTTTCCATTGATAGCTCATTTATTAAATTCCGTTATGAAATGAGCAAGCTATGGTCATTTTATTGGAGGGGTATTCCCATTTTTCATCAGGTCTAGAACACGCTATACCTCAGTAGCGCGTTCTGAACGCGCTGGCCCGACATAGCGCGTTCATACAGTGCGTTTTCCCGCCCCCTGGGGTCAAACTTATATAAACAAAAAATATTATTCCAGAACACGCTACCCTTGGGTAGCGCGATCTTCAAGGTCGCGCTAGCTCATTCTAGCGCGTTCCTAAAATTATTTTAATTAACAATGAAAAAAAATTATTGTTTCTCTAGATCACGCTAGCACTGGCACGGCTCAACCGCGACCTCGGCACGGCACAAATAAATAAATAAATAAATAAATATTACTAGTTTTGTATCAATTCACAACTCAAGCCCACATCCTATGCCCCTTAGGTCCTGACCCAAGGGTGAGCTCTCCAACATATAAAGCCATGCAAGTTTTTGTAACTTTCAATGTGGGACTAAACTTAAGTCACTATACAATAGGAACTATACCCTTTGAAAATTCACGTTAATTGTACGTATTTAGTCACCAAAAGTAAGAAAATGTAATATTAGCATGTTTTAATTCTTACAGCATGTTAAAAATTTATTTTTATATAATGAAATTATTTTTACATGTAAAAATCTAATTTTCACCACATTAGTTTATACATACTAAAAATTATTTCCAACATGTTAAAACTATTTCCAGCATGTTAAAAGTGACTTCCAATATGATAAAATAATTTTATACATACTGAGATATAAAAATTATTTTCAGCATGTTAAAATCTATTTAAAGCTATTTTCTATCTTATTGAAGTATAAAAACTACTTTCAGCATGAAAATTCTATTTTCTTATCATATGGGTTGTTAATGTATTATTAAAGGATAATGTCTAAACTCATGATTTTTATTCTTAAGTATATATATATTCCTTACTAAAATTTATTCTTTATTAAAAATTGATGTTTTATGATTCTAAGATTAAGCTAAGATATTTTAATTCTAAATAAAATTACTATCTTAAATTTTCTTCTTACTTACCGCTCATTTTTGAACTCCACGACTTAATGTCGTTAAACATGATGCCTTAAAATGTTATCTACTTTTCTTGCAACTTCTGAAATTTTGTCAAATCTGTGCTTATTACAAACAGCATATTCTTGAAAATCATTGGCCATATACATTAAAATGGATGTCTAAACGTACTTGGGATCTTCGGATCCATATGACTCAATGTCTGGCATTAAATGGGGCCCGGTCTTGTCCTGGGGGGAGCGCCCGAAAGTACTTGCGCCCATGGGAGTTGATTGACCAACGGTGTGGCATTGCACCGAAGTGCATGATAAATTTACTTGATACGGCATTCCACTATTCGTACTTGTTACTTGTTTACTTGAAAATTACATGAATTACTTGACTTGCGTGAAAATGGCCAATTATATGAAATTCTTTACTTGTTCAAAGTCATTACTTAGAAATTCATCTTGATATCATATTATCTCAATTGCTTGGAAATTCCATTCATGTTTATACACTTCCCGATACAAGTTAGAAAATTGTTTAAATTGTTAACACTTAAAGATTATCTGGTTCATGGAGATATAAAATCCTACTGAGCTTTTAGCTCACCCTACGTTTTGGTTAATTATTGCAGGAAATGAAAATGAACAAGGGAATGGACAAGAGTGAGAGAGTGATTTTCCTTTTTACCTAGGTTTATGTAGATCATTAGTGTTTTTACAAGAATGATGTACTTTGGGATTGGAAGTTTGTAATTGCCTTTATGGCTTATGAATTAGTGATGTAAACTTCATTTTGATGGAAGAAAAGTATTATTTTACCGTTCATTTCTGACTTTAGAAACAAAATTGTACATGCTCTGATCGACACGCGTGTTTACGACTCGTCGCGTCCTCGATGTTCCGCGTCGGGACGTGACAGAGGTCCTGGAAAAGATGATAGGAATGGAGATCCGGTCGTTCGACCGATTGAATAACATCGTGGCCGAAGTCGAAGCTTTCTGAGCCAGGCCTACCCCTGCATCAACTACTGCTACTACACAAAAAGGCAAGGCAATAGAACGGTGCCAGGCGCCTAAAGAAGCAAATGCCCTTGACATTAAAGCATTTGAACAACAGAAGGATAAAGGCAATAAGGCGGATGCCCCGCAGCCTGCTAAAGTCGGAGATGGCAAAGAGGGTCCCTCGCTGCGAGATAAAATGAAGAAAGCCAATTCTTTTCCAAAGGATAAGACCAGATGATGTGACACAACCTTAGACTTAAGCAAGCAAGCACAATTCACAATCAAACGGAACGATATTGGCGACCACTCACCCGATGCTCACCCAAGTCCCAGGGTAACTTAGCGATGCCAAGTGGAAGATGTGAGGGATGGGCCCTTGTTGGTAGAGGGCCAGCAAGGCCATGGTTGTTTCCCTAAGAATATGGCTGGTCCAATTCAGTGGGACCGACGTTGTGCCAAGGGCACGGGCTGCAATCGTCACCCACGGCGGTCACTCGAAGCAAGGTGGCTTGATGGACCGGGCGCTAACTCTCACAAACCAGCGGAGCTTATGAACTAATATTGGAAGAACAAGTACTAAAGAGAGCTAAGGTTGGAGCACTTACTCGACCGGTTTGAAGAAATCGATCCCGCTCGGAGACGTGGGCGAGCGGGGAAGCGTGGGTTCCCCACATGCCGCGCCGGGGTAGCTTGGCCTGTTTAAGCACTTACAACACTACACCCCATGCAAGGGGAGGATCTTGGGGAAGGGAAACCAATGGTTACAATCAAACACTACCTCCCGCAGGGAGGGTCTGTAAGCCCGCCAGGCGGGGAGGGGGAAAAACCCAAAGATGAAGTCGAACGGTTGGCCAAATCCGGTTCTGCCCGCTTTCTGTGAATAAGGATAGACTGTCGAAGATGTTGACGCTGCGGCCGCTCCCGAATGTTTTTGGTGATGAGACCTGCTGGAAAATCTTTGTAGGTGACCCAGGAAGTCGTCCAAATTTTGTTGATTTCTCAAGTCACCGGCGCTGGTCGGGGCAGAGGCACGAACAGGGAAGCAGAACTCTAGCTCTGTCTGCTTCAGGACCACAACAGCAGGAATATGAAGTCACTCTTGACGCTCCAGAGCTCTGAATCAGGCGTGGCCAGAGTCGACGGCTTCATTATCGAGTCCTCTTCGAACGGAGATCTACGGGAATGCCATAGAATGTTGGAGAAGACGGGGAGATCTCGAATAGTGAATGGGGGTCGGTTCTGCTCCAGGTGAGACAGAATTGCGCACCCTGAGGAGAAAATTAGGAACTCACTTTTCCAAGATCCAAATGGGAAGCCACTTCTTGGTACTGGAAGGCGACTTGTTGAGGAAGGTCTCGGTCAAGTCCCGCCTCCAGATCTTCAGGATACTGGTCGTGGGAGTCTCTGCTAGTAGTCTCTGGTCTGCAGTCTGGTGGTGGACGCGCAGTTAGGGGAAAACGACTCCCCCCGGGCAGCAGAAAACTTAGAAAGAGACGAGACAGCTGCCGTTGTAAAGAAGACCGGTAGACGCTTCCAACAGTACCACTTGGACCTTCAGGGACGCCGAGATGAGGTCGGGATCGCCGCTGCAATCTGCTGGTTCTCTGCTGGTCCTCTACTGTGAGCAGATCCGTCGATGTAGCTCCCAAATGACCACGGAATGAGAAGAAGTTGTAGAATGCGGAGGGGGAATGGATGAATGGTAGGGGGGAATGTGGGGGAGGTATGGAGGGTGGTTTAGGGTGTGTGGAAGAGCTGGGGGAAGGGGGAGGGCGCAGGGGGCCTTGGTGGTTTCAGCCAAGGTGGAGGGAGAGTGAAGGGGTGGAATGCTCTTAGGAGAGTGGAGATGGATGTGATAGACTAAGGCCCAAGGAGAAGGGAGAGGGAGGTTTAGGGCGCAGCCTACAGGTGGAGGGAATTTTTAAATTCTTCTTGGGAGGTGGAGGGGTGCTTAGGGTAGTGGGAAGGGTGCTTGGGGAAGGGTAGTAGGTGGTTGGGGGTTGGAGGTTGGCTTGGTGATTGGGGGTTCTATCTTGGGACAAGGAGGTGTAGTAAAAAGGGTTGTGGGGAGTTGGGGAGTTCTTAATGGGGGTAGGTGGGAGGGAGGGGTGGTTAGGAAGGTGAGGAGAGAGAGAAGGGGGTGAACCCCATAGAGAGAGAGAGAAAGAGAGAGAGGGGGGTATGGGATTGAAGTGGGTTTCTCACCCTAGGTTTCACACCTCACATGGAATCACTCCACTAAGATTTAGATTTTTGAACTCTTAAAATAGCAATTTTCATTAACTTCCAATGGGGGAAACGTGGTCCTATATATAGGCAACTCACATTTTACAAAAAGTCCTTGACTCTAGGCATAATGACAAATAAGCAAGGGGTAGGGGGCGCCCATCGGCCTATCCCAATGGATTGGGCCTATTAGCTAGGCTAAACATCCTAATGACAAACATTCTTAGGTAAATGACTCATTAACCTAGGTAAAAGACTCAAATAAAGGGAAAACACATCAAATGACTCAAAATAAAAAGCTCAAAATGGATAATTAGACCCACATAGGAATGAAGTCCGAGCTCAAACAACTCCGGAGTGTGAAGATGACCCGATCCAGAGGGAGTCGTGGGTGATGCCTCCATCAAATCACCTGGGCTACGAAGAGCTCGACTCCGTCGAGTAGGGGTCCATCCTGCTGTAATACTGCTCGAGAATGTCGGGGTCTAGCTGCTGGAGGTCTTCCCGACTCACCCATGAATCCTCCGAAGGAGGCCGATCCTTCCACCTGACGAGATAGCGCTCGTATACCTTGGTCCTAGTGGTAGTGACATGTTCATCCAATATTTGCTCAACTCGCTCACGTTGGGCTCTCTTGGCTAGTGGACTCTTCTCACGGGTGGGTGCTCTTTCAAGGGGGAGAATGGGCTCAATATCCTCACTGGGTACCACCGCGGGACCCTTATATGGCACTAGGTCAGCCACATTGAATGTGGGGCTCACTCCATACTCCTCGGGGAGGTCTAACTCATAGGCATTAGTGCCAATGCGCCTCAGAACCTGGAAGGGACCAGCCCCACGAGGCCTCAATTTTGAGAGGGCTCCAGGGGAGAGCCTCTCCGTTCTCACCATCACAAAGTCACCCACGTGGAATTCTTGGTGACGTTGATGAGAGTCGGCCCGCCTTTTATAAGTCTCATTCTTCATGCTAATGTGCTTGCAGATTTTTTCATTCAATTCTCTAATGTGTTGGGCAAATGACTCAGCTGAAATAGACAATCTAGCATGCTGTGGAAGGGGAATGAGATCTGAAGGTTTCCTTGGCTTGTACCCATGCACAGCTTCAAACGACTGATCCCTATGGACTTGTTGATAGAGTTGTTATATGTAAATTCGGCCTGAGGTAGAATGAGATCCCAATTCCCTAGACGGTCCTCAACAAGACACCTATGGAGGTTCCCTAGACTCCGATTGACAACTTCGGTTTGACCATCAGTTTGAGGGTGGTAGGCTGTGGAGAATTTGAGAAGGGTACCCATTAAGTGCCAAAGAGTCTTCCAAAAATAGCTGGTGAACTTGACATCCCTATCAGAGACTATGGTCTTTGGTAGGCCATGGAGGCGAACAACCTCATCAAAGAACAATCGGGCCACATGGGAGGCATCGAAGGTTTTGGAGCATGGGATGAAGTGGGCCATCTTTGAAAATCTGTCAACGATCACATAGATTGAGTCATGCTTTCTTTGAGTCTTGGATAGGCCTAGCACAAAGTCCATGCATAAGTCTTGCCATGGGCGGTCGGGGACAGGGAGAGGGGTATAAAGACCGGTGTTTTGCTTCACCTGTTTGGCCGAAGCACATGTGCGGCATTGACCCACTATCTTGCCTACATCTCTCTTGAGACTTGGCCAATAAAATTGACCCTCAACTAGAGCAACGGTTTTGTGAATCCCAAAATGACCAGCTAGTCCTCCTGCATGTAATTCCCAAACTAAGAAATCACGGAGTGAGGTCCGTAGAATGCAATGTTTTGGTCCCTTGAAGAGGAACCCATCCTCTAAGATAAAACTCTCTTGTTCCTTGCTAGAGTGGGCGGTCAAGGTGGTATAGATGTGCCCAAAGTCGGGGCATCCAGGGTACTCTTCCTTGAGCTTCTCAAATCCGGTAACCTCCACTTGGATAGTAAACAACAAGGAGACCCTCCTACTAAGAGCATCCACCACTCGGTTCTCACTTCCCACCTTGTGTTTGATGACAAAGGTGTAGGATTGGATGTACTCAACCCAACGGGCATGTCAGGCATTCAACTTTTGTTGGGAGTTGAGGTATTTGAGGACCTCATGATCGGAAAAGATGACAAATTCTTTGGGCAACAAATAGTGCCTCCAATGTCGGAGGGACTGAACCACGGCATAGAACTCTTTGTCATAAGTAGAGTACCGTGTCCTAGCATCACATAGCTTCTCACTGAAGAAGGCCACGGGGTGACCCTCTTGACTAAGGATCCCTCCTATTCCTATCCCGGATGCATCACATGTGACTTCAAAGACCTTAGAGAAATCGGGTAGACATAGGACCGGGGCTTGGGTCATCTTCTCCTTAAGCTCTTGGAAGGCTTTGGAGGCTGGTTTGGTCCATACAAAAGTTCCCTTTTTGAGGCAATCGATGATAGGGGCGGTGATGGTGCTAAATCCCCTAATAAACCTCCTATAGAATGTGGCCAACCCATGGAAACTACGGACCTCATGAAGAGTGTGGGGTTTCGGCCAATCTATAATAGCTTGGACCTTCTCGGGGTCCATGGAGACACCTTTGGTACACACCACAAATCCTAGGAAGGTGGTGGATGTGGTCATGAAGTGACACTTACCTAGGTTGGCAAATAGACTTTCATGTCGAAGGACGGTACAAACTTGCCTAAGGTGGTCAAGGTGGACCTCTTGGGATTGACTATATATGAGGATGTCATCAAAGAAGACCACTAGAAAGATCCCAATGAAAGGCCTAAGGACCTCCGTCATGAGATGCATGAAGATACTTAGGGCATTTGAGAGTCCGAAAGGCATGACCAACCATTCATACAAGCCATCCTTGGTCTTGAAGGCCGTCTTCCATTCATCTCCGGGCCTAATTCTAACTTGGTGGTAGCCACTCTTAATGTCAATCTTGGAGAAGATAGTGGCTCCCGCTAGCATGTCAAGCATGTCATCAAGCCTAGGGATGGGGAACCTATACTTGACGGTGATTTTATTAATGGCCCAACTATCCACACACATCCGCCATGATCCATCCTTCTTGGGAGTAAGAAGGGCAGGTACGGCACATGGGCTTTTGCTAATGCAGATGAAGCCTTTCCTAATGAGTTCCTCTATTTGCCTCTGAAGTTCGACATGTTCCGTGGGGTTGAGGCGGTAATGAGGAAGGTTGGGAAGGGTGGCTCCCGGAACTAAATCAACTACGTGTTGCACATCACGCATGGGAGGGAGTTGGTCCGGGAGTTCTTTCGAGAACACATCGTGGAATTCTTCTAGGAGATGTCGGATTTCTATGGGATGGGGGTTGGAGGGAGTGGATTCCCCTAGACAAATGACCACCGCACATAAAGGTGCCCCTTGAACTATTTCTTCCTCAAGCTCTTTCTTGGTGATGAGGTGAAGATCCTTGGTCAACCCCGAGGTCACACCTTGTTTGGGATTTTAGGTAACGGATTGGGTTGGAGGGGTGGAGTTCCCCGAGACTTGTGGTGTGGTGGGGTGGTGTCCTTGAGGGAGAGTGTCCCTCTTAGGCATGGGACGTGGTGGGGAGGGGTTAAGACGGATAGTCTTTCCTTCATGCTCAAAGGTGCATGTGTTGGTCCTACCCAAGATGGTGGCATCAACGTCATAAAGCCAAGGTCTCCCTAGTAGGATGATACCTACTTCCATGGGGATGACATCACACCATATTTGACCATGGTAGGAGGAGAAGGTGAGAGGCACAAGGCAGCGGGTGTTGACCGGGATTGAGTTGTTATTGATCCATGAAACCCGGTATGGACTTGGGTGGGGAGTGGTAGTAAGCCCAAGGAGTTTGACGGTGTCGGGGGACACGGCATTGACACAACTCCCACTATTTAAGATCACTTTTCTCACATGACCCCCTATCTTGACAAAGGTGTGGAAGATTGAGGTTCGACGCTAGTCCTCCTCTTGGGGTTTAGTGAGGGTGCATCTAATCACTCCTAGATGGGAGTCGGTGGAGGTCATGGTGTGATCTAGACCCGTCTCATGGTATTGGGCCTCGTACTCTTCCTCCCAATCTAGTGAGACTTCATGTTCTTCAATCATGCTCCCAAGCTCCCCTTGGGGTGGGGGAGCTTCTTCCCCCACTAACAAACTAGACAACCCTTTTGATGGGCATTGCCCCGTGAAGTGCCCATACCCTTGACATCTATAGTATTGTTGGCGCCCACTACCCCGGGTGGTCCCTCCTACATTTGGGCCCTTGGGTGCCTCGTCCCTCCTTGGAGGGGGATGGATAGGGGCGGCCTTGGTTGGAGTGGTGATGGGAGGTGGGTTGTAAGGCCTCACAGGAGCACTCCCACTCAGGCCAGGGGCCTTCATGGGAGTGGCTGGGGTGGGTCGGGGTCCTATGCTTTTGGGATTGGTCGACCGTGGGGAAGCAAACCTAGGAATCCTTGAAAATTGTTCAACATCCCGAGCTACTTGGTAGGCTTGTTCAAGGTTGTCGACATCTCTCATGAAAAGCTCCCTCTTGATGTGATTTTGGAGCCCATTCCTAAATCGAGACAAGGTGACTTCCGGGTCCTCATGAACTCCACACTTCAAAAGATAGGAGTCAAATTTTTCAATGTACTCGACCACGGTTTTCCCTTCTTGGGTGAGACTTTGCCACTCATCCAGGAGCATTTAGTGGTAGGATAGGGGAAGGTACTTGTTCCTAAGTTGGGTCTTCATACCCTCCCAAGTGTCAATAGGCCTTTCCCGCCTAACCCTTCTTAATCTCTCTTGGTTTAGCCAATAAGTTTTGGCTAATTTGGTGAGGTGTATTTTGGCCAATCTTACCCTCCTTTGGTCGGACATAGGGTACCATTCAAAATATTGGTCCATGGCGGTTTCCCATTCTAAGTAGACACTTGGTTCATGGGAACCATCAATATTTGGGACCTCTACCTTGATCATTCTTAAGAGAGGGTCATCCGGGTCGTCCCGTGGACGCCTTTCATGATTTTGATGGTGACGAGGTCTTTCATAGTCATGGTAGGGGTCAACATTCAAGTCCTCCCTATTAATTTCGGCATGTGGAAGGTGGGCTCTTGGTCCATTGTTCCTTGGGTGGAGCTCATCCCTATGAAGTTCAACATGTGGAGGGTGGGCTCTTGGTTCATTGTTCCTTGGGTGGAACTCATCCCTATGAAATTCAACATGTGGAGGGTGGGCTCTTGGTTCATTATTCCTTGGGTGGAACTCATACTCTTCTAGCCGAGCAAGCCGAGTGGAAAGGGACTCAAGTTGGGCAAGAATGTTTGTAAGGGTAGCATCCACCTGGTTCATTTGGCTTTGGGGTTCCTCCCTAGGGGCATCTTGGTTGAGTTGGGGTTTGGGATCCATTGGGGGAACCGAAGACGATGGGTCGGGTCGGTAAATGGCACCACTACGGGTGGACATACAAGGGAGGGGGATGAAATGAAGGAAGGACACACAATGCAATGGCCCTAAGACTTAGACTTGATAGAGATAAGTCTAAACTTGCTATGATACCAATTGATGTGACACAACCTTAGACTTATGCAAGCAAGCACAATTCACAATCAAACGGAACGATATTGGCGACCACTCACCCGACGCTCACCCAAGTCCCGGGGTAACTTGGTGATGCCAAGTGGAGGATGTGAGGGATGGGCCCTTACTGGTAGAGGGCCAGCAAGGCCAAGGTTGATTCCCCAATAATATGGCTGGTCCAATTCAGTGGGACCGACGTTGTGCCAAGGGCACGGGCTGCAATCGTCACCCACGGCGGTCACTCGAACCAAGGTGACTTGATGGACCGGGTGCTAACTCTCACAAACCAGTAGAGCTTATGAACTAATATTGGAAGAACAAGTACTAAAGAGAGCTAAGGTTGGAGCACTTACTCGACCGATTTGAAGAAACTGGTCCCGCTCGGAGACGTGGGCGAGCGGGGAAGCGTGGGTTCCCCACACGCCGCGCCGGGGTAGCTTGGCCTATTTAAGCACTTACAACACTACACCCCATGCAAGGGGGGGATATTGGGGAAGGGAAACCAACGGTTACAATCAAACACTACCTCCCGCAGGGACGGGCTGTAAGCCGGCCAGGCGGGGAGGGGGAAAAACCCAAAGATGAAGTCGAACGGTTGGCCGAATCCGGTTCTACTCGCTTTCTGTGAATAAGGACAGACTGTCCAAGATGTTGACACTGCGGCCGTTCCTGAATTTTTTTGGTGATGAGACTAGATGAAAAATCTTCGTAGGTGACCTTGGAAGTCGTCCAAATTTTTTTGATTTCTCAGGTCGCCAGCGCTGGTCGGGGCAGAGGCACGAACAGGTTTGTAGAACTCTAGCTCTGTCTGCTTCAAGACCACAACAGAAAAAAGATGAAGTCACTCTAGATGCTCCAGAGCTCTGAATCAGGCGTGTCCAGAGTCGACAGCGTCGTTATCGAGTCCTCTTTGAACGGAGACCAACGGGAATGCCATAGGATGTCATAGAAGATGGGGAGACCTTGAACAGTGAATAGGGGTCGGTTCTGCTCCAGGTGAGACAGAATTGCGCACCCTGAGGAGAAAATTAGGAACTCACTTGTCCAAGATCCAAATGGAAAGCCACTTCTTGGTACTGGAAGGCAACTTGTTGAGGAAGGTCTCGGTCAAGTCCCGCCTCCAGATCTTTAGGATACTGGTCATGGGAGTCTCTGCTAGTAGTCTCTGGTCTGCAGTCTGGTGGTGCACGCGCAGTCAGGGGAAAACGACTCCCCCGGGCAGCAGAAAACTTAGAAAGAGACGAGACAGCTGCCGTTGTAAAGAAGATCGGTAGACGCTTCCAACAGTACCACTTGGACCTTCAGGGATGTCGGGATGAGGTCGGGGTCGCCGCTGCAATCTGCTGGTTCTCTGCTGGTCCTCTGCTGTGAGCAGATCCGTCGATGTAGCTCCCAAATGACCACGGAATGAGAAGAAGAAGTTGTAGAATGGGGAGGGGAAATGGATGAATGGTAGGGGGGAATGTGGGGGAGGTATGGAGGGTGGTTTAGGGTGTGTGAAAGAGCTGGGGGAAGGGGGAGGGCGCAGGGGGGCTTGGTGGTTTCAGCCAAGGTGGAGGGAGAGTGAAGGGGTGGAATGCTCTTAGGAGAGTGGAGATGGATGTGATAGACTAAGGCCCAAGGAGAAGGGAGAGGGAGGTTTAGGGCGCAGCCTACAGGTGGAGGGAATTTTTAAGTTCTTCTTGGGAGGTGGAGGGGTGCTTAGGGTAGTGGGAAGGGTGCTTGGGGAAGGGTAGTAGGTGGTTGGGGGTTGGAGGTTGGCTTGGTGATTGGGGGTTCTATCTTGGGACAAGGAGGTGTAGTAAAAAGGGTTGTGGGGAGTTGAGGAGTCCTTAATGGGGGTAGGTGGGAGGGAGGGGTGGTTGGGAAGGTGAGGAGAGAGAGAAGGGGGCGAACCCCATAGAGAGAGATAGACAAAGAGAGAGAGGGGGGTATGGGATTGAAGTGGGTTTCTCACCCTAGGTTTCACACCTCACATGGAATCACTCCACTAAGATTTAGATTTTTGAACTCTTAAAATGGCAATTTTCATTAACTTCCAATGGGGGAAACGTGGTCCTATATATAGGCAACTCACATTTTATAAAAAGTCCTTGACTCTAGGCATAATGACAAATAAGCAAGCGGTAGGGGGCGCCCATGGGCCTATCCCAATGGATTGGGCCCATTAGCTAGGCTAAATATCCTAATGACAAACATTCTTAGGTAAATGACTCATTAACCTAGGTACAAGACTCAAATAAAGGCAAAATACATCAAATGACTCAAAATAAAAAGCTCAAAATGGATAATTGGACCCACATAGGAATGAAGTCCGAGCTCAAACAACTCCGGAGTGTGAAGATGACCCGAGCCAGAGGGAGTCGTGGGTGATGCCTCCATCACCAGAATTCTGTTTGATTGGGTAAAGGTCACCTTGCCTGAGCCAAAGAGGCTAGAGGACCTGAAGAGAAAAGACAGTCCAAGATTCTGTCCCTATCACCAGATGCTGGGGCACCCAATCGAAGACTGCTATGTATTCAAAGATATTATTGAAGGCATGGTAAAGAAAGATGAAATCGACCTGGGAGAGTACAGGGGCGACCCTCCACAACCTCATAAGGCTCCTCTGAGGAGGGCCGCAGCCAATATGATCTTTGTGTACCAGGCACTGCCTGAGGAGATCTCTGAAGCCAGCACTCGGCACACTTATGAACTCTGTTTCCTGGCGCCCATAGAAGAACAGTAGGGATGGTTACAAGTCCCCGCAAAGAACAAGAAAAAGACTGCACCTCGCCCAACAGTGGGGGCACACATTTGTGGCATCATACCACGACCTACCCCTCCGGTGGCAGCACCTATGTGGACCAATCCACCTGCAGTCATCAAAATACCTACACACAATCGGAGAAGACAGACTCCCCTATCGACGGTCAAGGAGATTAGTCCAGAGGCCCGGCAACTGCAGGAATACATAAATGGGCTAGATGAATATGTACAGCCCAAATTAGAACCCTTGCTGGTGCGGGATCATGTCCCATGGCAAGAACTGGAGCAGCTGTCGCTCAAGCAGGAGTAGCAAGCTGACACAGCATCCGACAAGGATGGCAGCCTGTTCTGGGGGCAGGTGCCAGCCGAAGAAAAGAAGAAAAAGAAACAAGAGAAGAAAAAAAAGACCGCAAGGGTCAACAAAAAGTAGATTGTGTCCTGCAATATTCTCTCGGCTCTCTTCAACTTGCCTGGTGAAGAGGATGAGGAAGAAATATGCTTTGCACCCGCCGCAGGGGTAGGCCAGGCTGAAGCAGCCTCTGCAGCACATGCAACCCGATCAGGCCGAAAATGGGGGCGCCAGCCGCCCGCTAACCATAATATCATATTCAGGGTAGAGCAACCCTACATGATACCTCCCCCGGAGGTCAAAGGGGTCCAGATCCCTCCTCCGTCAGGCCTTTATAACCAGAATGGGGGCAGTACTACTACCCCTTCCTTCCTGGAATTTCTGAAGATGTCCAAGGGAAAGTAGCCATGTCAGGATGCCGATCTTGCAATCGGGGATACCTACCCGTAGCCCTAGCGATCTTCCGAAGCTCCGGATGTAGATAAAGCTTGTCCGGCGTTAGCCGATGAAGGGCAACAAGAATATGGCACCAAGCAGAAGGATGCAGAATCTGGGCCCAATGAGGCGGGATCGTCAGGGACCGCAGTCCAAGACTCCTCCAAGCCCAGATGGGCCGATGAAATGAAATTGTCCAATGTCCGAGCAGGAAGCCATGTAGTTAAATTGCTAAAAAAGCTCTCGGCAAGATTCACTATTTAGGAAATTCTCTCTCTCAGTGAAGAGACCCGACATGCGATTATCACTGCTTTGCAGACGCCCACCCAATATGAAACCTGCTTGGCTGAAGCACTGCCAGAGACCAGCATGACCTTCACTCAAGAGGACCTGTTGCTCCCTACTATCAGCCACAATAGGCCGCTCTATATGAGGGGGCACCTAAATGGACAGGAGCTGAACAGGATCCTGGTCGACCCAGGCGCAGTTGTCAACATTCTGCCATATAGAATATACCAGAGGCACCACTTTAATGTACTCCTCGATAAAGCCGGAGAGATGTGTATCGCCGGCTTCAACCAAAAGTGTGAAGTATCGCTGGGAGTAGCAGAATTCACACTCACTCTGGCAGACTTTACCACAAAGGTGCAGTTTCATGTCATCGACTCCCGCACCTCGTACAAGGCGTTGCTTGGCCGCCCCTGGCTGCATGAAAACATGGTGGTGCCATCCACGCTCCACCAGTGCATCAAATACAGCCTCGAAGGGAAGGAGGAGAGGATATTTGCTGATCTTCACCCATTCGAAGTATCCGAGTGTCACCTGGTAGATGCTCATCTATATGTAGAACGGTCCCAAGGGACCCCTAAAGCCAAGACCCCTGCAGGGGCACCCAAAGGCACATCCGGTGATAAATGGTTCCCGCCGCCGCCGCGTGGATATGTCAAGCCCCAGCCGGTCTCTCATATTACCGTCGCTAGAGACGTGGGCAGGCTAGCACCTCCCGCTATATACCTCGAAGCCAATGACGCCGAGGTCGATCAGCAGCATGACCATATAAGGGTCCCGAAAGGCCTTACCAAGCCAATCCCCGGCCTCGATAATGCAACTATCGAGCCTTTCAAAGCTTGGGAGGTGACGCAGATAGATGGCCCCAGCAGCTTGTTCTATACTGCTGAGGAGCACCCTACCCGGGAAGACACTGATTGTCATCTGCCCGAAGACATAAAGAATCTGCTAGCTCCCGTTTAGGGTCTAGCATTCACGGCGAGTCGGATGGCCAGGATGTTCTAGAAACAGCACATCCTCTCCAACCAGTCGCGCAAAGACAAAGAAGCATTCCAGAAGATGTGGTATCCCTTGAGTCTGGATAAAGAAATGAGACGTATTTCTCAGCATCCAGGGTTGGGCTTCACCCTTGAAGAATATTATTACAGTGGGCGCTATGAGGTGGATACCATCTCCACTTTCTTTTCTACTGAAAATAATCCGCTGGGGGCAACTTTTGATGAATACCAAACAGAAGTAGAATATGTTGAACCGGCTCGATCAAGAGACTCGGAATCAGAGACCATGGCTCCTTGCCTATGTTGGGAGCAAGTCTATCCTGAAGAAGCGACCCTTCAAGCCAGATTTGACACGGCCAGCAGTAGCGAAGCCGAAGATGTTGAAGAAAAAAGGACGTCTCCCTCTGGCGGGTCTCCGCTAATGATGATTCTAGCACCTCTCGTGCCGATCGGGGAGACTTCTATCGAAGCCGACCAAGAGAAGCATGATGTTGAAAAGAAAAGCACCACCCCTACTGAGGACACAGCGACCCAAAGGGGGGATGAAGCTGTTAATCCACCCCTCGAAGCTGCAACGGTAATGGATTCGCTGATGGAACAATTCCCATAGTCGCTTCTTACCGAGGTAGAGATCCTTGCTGAACTTCAAAAAGAACCAAGTGAAGAAATCGAGGTCCCGACCTTGAAGATGATATTCCAGACTTTGTCGACCTTTAGACGGCGCCCCCGAAAATAGAAGATGGAGGCCAAACCATGGTCGATGAGCTAATAGAAGTCAACCTGGGAGTGAGGACGACCATAGACCGACCTTCCTCAGCGCCCAGCTATCTGCTGAAGAACAGAAGCTGTACATCCAGCTACTGCAAGAATAATGGGATTGTTGTGCCTGGACCTACAAGGAAATGCCAGGACTGAGCCTCGCAGTCTCACAACATGAGCTAGCAATAAGCCCCGAAGCCGAACCGGTGAAGCAACCACCGTAGCGCATGAGGCCAAAGCTCATCACTCAGATATGCAAAGAAGTGGACAAGCTAATTGATGTGGGTTTCGTCGAAGAAAATCAATACACCACGTGGCTAGCTAATATTGTTCCCATGAAGAAGAAGAATGGACAGATTCTGATATGTGTTGACTTTCAAGATATGAATAAAGCCTGCCCCAAAGATGACTTTCCAGTGCCAATAACGGAGGTCATGATAGATGCAACAATCGGTCATGAGGCCCTATCATTCATGGATGGGTCATCCAGCTATAACCAAATATGGATCGCGGAACATGATCGGATCCACACTGCCTTCCGAACTCCCAAGGGCATTTACCACTACAAGAGGATGTCATTCGGGTTGAAGAACGCCATCGCCAGGATGGGGGTATCTCTCGCCCTTCACATTTTTCCACAGCTCCGATTGCTCACCGGCATGGTTCCATTGTGTCCGTCACATTTTTCTGAGTCGAGTGATGTAATTTTCATATTTTTGTGTGTCATATCATTGTAATTTCCCTTTTATTTGAGTCATGTACCTTGGTTAATGTGTCATTTACCTAAGTTGATTAAAGTTAGTTAATGGGGCCAATTCATTGGGCTAGGCCCAAGGGTGCACCCCTTCCCCTTGGTTATTTATCATTAGTACTAAAGTCAGGGACTTATTATAAATTGTGGGATCCCTATAAATAGGACCCCCATCTCCCCATTTGAAGTTAATGATTGAATGAATATTTAAATTTTCTAGTGTCCAACTTAAATCTTCTTCTTTTGGTGAGAAGCCAATTGAGTGGGTGAGAAGCTGTGGACGCACTTTTCGTTCGTTTATTATGGTCGTCTCTTCAGGAATGGTTGATTCGTCTATTAAGTGCGTGGGCGTGCCAGTCACCGAAGTGACAATTTATTAGGGCTCCGAAGAGCCCACGGTGCGCTCGATCTGACTCGGTCATACGATTATGTGGTTCGTGTCGGGACCAAAACCTGCCGCGCCATAAAGGTCACGGCGTCATTTACATCCCCCATACGAGGGAACACCCTTGATTAATCGCCGGGATTCAGGGCCTCATGGCCAAGAAATTAATTGCACGAAAGGTCTATTACGAGGTATTGAAATCCTCACATGAGGGTGAGAAGAAAACCATTCGCGGTCATGTCGGTCGTGTACTAATCATTTAAAGTTCAGACGAATGTCCGGCTCGAGAAAATCACGGTTGTCGCGGGAGAACCGGAACGCATGTATGCCAAGGTACGGCAAATTTATTGTTCGGAAGAGCGAAAAACGTTCGACTGAGCCTCGGTTGGAGCGGTCAAAAACCAGTAAATCTGTTGGCCCGGTGCAAGAGCAAGCTGCGACCATACTGCGGTGGCCCCCCCACAGTCGAAACAGGACTTGCATGAGCGTCATTAATATTTCCGGTGCCAAGGGACAACGAGGGAATCTCCCTTGAATCAGCTGAAAAGTTCGATGTCTAAGAAAGCGGACGTTCGAAATGTGTTGGTTATTCGGGAGCCCGTTTAATATTCGGACAGGAGTCCGGCTTGAGAATATTGTAATCATCGCGGGAGGACCTGGAACATGTGCATGCCGGGATACGGCAAGTTTATTATTCTGAGACACCGAAAACATTCGGTTAAATCTCAGTTAGCGTAGTAGGAAATTGGTAAATCTATTGGCCCGGTGCGAGATCGAGTCGAGACCATACCGGGGGCGCCTCCCATGGTCAGAATGAGGCTTGCGCGGGCATCATTAATATTTCCGGTGCAGGAGGGCAACGGGGGAGAGTCCCAGGACTAGACTCCAAAACTGAAAACGTGTTCGAAGGGAGCGGGCTGTAGACCGAGGATATGAGCCGAACGGTGACCGCAACTGGGACGGACCCGAGGTCTAAGCGTGGCCCACGGGGGTCTTATTGATATTCCCATGGAAGGGGTCCAGGGGTGGCGAGGACCGTCTCATTCTATTCCAATTTTGTCGGTCACTCATGGACCTTTTCATGTTCGGGCAAGCGCCCATGTTGAAAGTACGACGTGGATGGAAACGACCCCATACAAATGTATGCCGAGTTTATGGCAGTTTCAATGAAAGAACGGGAACGAATCCCATTAGAATGAATACGATTTAACGGGCTATCGGCCCGGAGCAATGCCGGCTCACGACCATGTCGGGGAGGGAGCCGTCGGCCATATTGGTTGCTCACGGGTCTTTTCATGTTCAGACACAGGTCCGTAATAGAAACGCGGCGAAAACCGAGGTGAACCTGTTCAAATGTCTGCCAAATGCACGGGAATTCTAGTGGCGGCTCGGAAGGGATCCGGCCTGAGAAACGAGTCCTGTTTAATCGGAATGTCAGCCTGAGGCGAGGTCAGGCCATGGCCATTTCGGAATAATTCCCAAGACTCGGGCCCAACCTGGAAGGGCGACATCGTTGTTCCTTCAGCATTGGGTCTCGGGGGAGACGGGGCTGCAACATAGATTTTACCATTTTCTCTATCTGGGCTTTAAATTATGTGCATATATATTTTATTGCTTATTTCCCTTTTATGTATTTATTCTGGATGATTTCTCCATTATGTTTATTATTATTATTATCTTTCCCCCTTTTTTTAAGCCATTATTATTACTACTTCACATTTTATTTATTTATTTCATGTATATATATGTTCAGATTTATTTATTCATCTTGGTTTTTTTATTAATTTTATTATTATTATTATCATTATTATTATTATTATTATTATTATTATTATATTTTTTTGGAGAGAGAGTGGGCCGTTGGAGGACTGAACGGGGGTTGAAGGAGCGTGCCGCTGAAGGTGGAAGGGTGCACCGCTGAGGAAGGGATGGAAGAGTGTGCCGCTGAAGGGCTGCAGGAGTGTGCCGCTGAAGACCTTGCAGAAGGTGTACCGATGAGGGCGCTAGGGAGCGTGCCGCTGAGGGGCCATGAAGGGTGATTAGGGGCGCGTCGGTGAAGGAGCTGGCAAGGTGTGTCGGCAAAGGCCAGGGAGAGCGTGCCGGGGGAGAGTGGCTAGCATCGCACCGCTGAGGGGTGGCAGGAGCGTGCCGCTGAAGGGCGCGTTGAGCGTGTCGGGGAAGGATGGTGGGAGGTGTGCCAGCGAAGGCCGATGGATGGCGTGCCGGCGAAGGAGCTGGCGAGCGTGTTGCTAAAGAGGGCGTACCGGCCAAGGGTGGCTAGAAGGTGTACCGACGAAGGGCGACTGCGGGGGCGTACCGCTGAAGGGCATGGGGAGCCCACTCCTCCTCCATTTATTTTAAGGCTTTTCTTTTCTTCTTTTCTGATTTTGTTGAATTTGTATGGGTTTCTTCTCTCTTTCTCTTGATTATCTTTCATTCTTTCTCCCATGAGGTCGAACGTTCAAGTTGTTTAGTTGTTGTTCGGTTCGGCTCTCTTTGAGTTAATTACGGTTCCCTTGCCTTGGTTAAAGCATTTTACCGTTGTTCTTTTCGTTTATTTGTTCCTTTCTTTTAGTCCTTTTTAAGGTGTGGTTGTTCCATTTGTTTGTTGCTTCCTTTTGTCTTTTAATATGTTATCGTTTCTAATAAAAATTCGGCAGCATCTCCCCTTGACCCGAGCGTAAGGGAGATACAGGGAACGCGCCCACATGGAGTGGGGGAACCCGACAACTGGAGGTGGGCGCCCGAGAGCGGGAACACCTTTAATAAAACTTCGGAAAACTCGGAGGCAACGGTGAGTGGAAGACTATCCCAGGACTGGCTAAGGGGGATGCACCGGGTAAGAAGAAGGGGCAAGTGTGCCGGGCCAAGGAGGCCAAGGGTATGGCGGTGAAGGCCATAAAGGCCGTGCCGAGGAAGGCCCAAAGGGGCGTACTGGCGAGGGCCATCATAGGCATGCCGGGGGAAGGCAGCCAAGGCCGTGTCGGCGAAGGGTGTTGAAGAGTGCACCGGCGAAGGCCTGATGGGGGTGTGCCGGCGAAGGCCTGATCAGGCGCGTCGGCGAAGGGTTCAAAGAGGGCGTGCCGCTGAAGGCTAGGGTGTGCCGCTGAAGGCACGACTGGGCGTGCCGTTGGAGGCACAATCAGGGCGTGCCGTTGGAGGCACAATCAGGGGTGAACGAAAGCGAAAACGCTCGGCAAGAAGTAAACCCTAAAGAAGGGAAAAAAAGAAAGGGGCGTGAAACACCGAAGGATGTAAACACGGAAGACATATATTGGGGAGACGTCCGAGGAGACATTTGCAAGCTTTCTACTTTTATTCTCATAAGAGGAGTGCCCCAAGGGGGCTAATACATCGCGACGATGGAAAAAAGGATATGAAGGGAAAGAAATAAGAAAAGGAAATACAGTGGGAGGGAAATGGAGCGTGGACTCCTCCCCTCTCGGACCTTACTCCCTCTCTCCACTCATTCTTCTTCTGCTCTTCTCTTCGCACGGACGCTGGGAGCCGGAGTAGCAGCGGGGAGGGGAAGGGCAGCATGCCCTCTCCCCCCTTTCTTCTTCTCTTCTTTCTCTTCCTCTTCTTCTTCTTCTCTTCGCGCGGACGGCGATGGACGGAGCAGCAGGAGGGGGAGGCAGAGCCTCCCCTCCCCTTCTTCTTCTCTTCCTCTCTTCCCTCTTCGCACAGATGGTGGTGGTGGGTGGAGAGGCGAAGCCTTTCCCCTCTCTTGCTCTCTTCCCCCTTCTTCTCTTCTCCTCCTCTTCTTCTCTTCTTCTCTTCGCCCTCTGCCTCTGTGTCTCCCTCCTGTTTGTGTCGAAGGAGAGGGGTTTTTATACCCTCCACGGCAGAAGCGTTCGAGCATGGTAGTCGGAGGCGGGAAATCGGAGGCATTGATTGGGGATTTGACCCGTCGTCCTTGGTGGTAGGGGGATAGGCAGCGTGGCTCTCTCCCCAGGCGACACCTCAACAAGTCCACTGCGCGCCAAGAATCCGTAGGGCATGGGCATCACGTCGTTCGGCCGTTGAAATGCCTTAACGTTGTGCCGCTGGCGGGCTCAAGAAGTGTGCCGCTGGGAGGGCCAACGGCCGTGTCGCTGAAGGGCTGCCCAAGCGTGCCGTTGAGGGGGCAAACAACGTGCCGCTGGAAGCCCAAGGAGGTGTGCCGCTGGAGCTCCGAACGGGCGTGCCGCTGAAGCCCAAACTGGGCGTGCCATTGGGCACCTGGGGGTGTGCCGCTGGGGCTCCCAGGGGGTGTGCCGCTGGAGGCACCCTGGGGGTGTGCCGCTGGGCGCCTGGGGGTGTGCCGCTGGGGGCAGGATGGGCATACCACTGAAGCCCAGGGGCCGTGCCGCTGAAGCTCCCTGGGGGTGTGCCGTTGGGGGCCTGGGGGTGTGCCGCTGGGGCTCCCAGGGGGTGTGCCGCTGGAGGCACCCTGGGGGTGTGCCGCTGGGCGCCTGGGGGTGTGCCACTGGGGCTCCCAGGGGGGGTGTGCCGCTGGAGGCATCCTGGGGGTGTGCGGCTGGGGCTCCCAGGGGTGTACCGCTGGGGCTCCCAGGGGTGTACCGCTGGGGCTGACTTGAGCCCGTTTTGAGCACGAGTTATGGTTCATTTGATTTCTTTTGGGAGCCACAGATTGTGAGCTTCCCGGGGGTTGGTTTCTCTTGGCTGTCGTGACTCCGGGGACGGCTTCGCGGTAGTATGCATATTTGGGAAGTCCGGATGACCAGTCTCTCCGGGGCTTCTTCACTTGGTGCCGTTTGCTGGTGCTGGGCCGAGTAGGATATCTGGATGTTCAATTTTTGGTGTCCACAAATGCCCCCCACCCACGGGTAGCGCGGGCGAAGGATGAGCCGGGCGGTGCCCGGGGGTGTACTGGTCTCTCTCTTTTTCTTCATCGGTGCCGATCGGGCGTCGGGAGCCGACGTGACTTGTCTGTATCTTCTTCTCATTGCTAATGCTGGTGGGATGCTGGGTGTTGGCCAAGTCTATTGACCTCTTTGTCTCTTTGTCAATGCCGACAGGGTGTCGGGAGCTGACCCGGTTTGTTGATCTCTTTGTCTCTTCGTCAGCGCCGACAGGGTGCCGGGAGCTGACATGATGTGTTGGTCTCTTTGTCTCTTCGTCAGCGCCGATAGGGCGCCGGGAGCTGACATGGTTTGTTGGTCTCTTTGTCTCTTCGTCAGCGCCGATAGGGTGTCGGGAGCTGACATGGTTTGTCTGTCTCTTCTTCTCTTCGTCAGTGCCGACAGGGTGTCGGGAACTGACATGGTTTGTCTGTCTCTTCTTCTCTTCGTCAGTGCCGATAGGGTGTCGGGAGCTGACATGATATGTTGGTCTCTTCTTCTCTTCGTCAGTGCCGGTGGGGTGCCAGGAACTGAAGCAGTATGTTGGTCTCTTCTTCTCTTCGTTAGTGCCGATAGGTTGCCGGGCGCTGACGTGGTATGTTGGTCTCTTCTTCTCTTCGTCAGTGCCGACGGGGTGTCGGGGACTTACATGACATGTTGGTCTCTTTGTCTCTTCATAAGTGCCGGTGGGATGTCCGGAACTGAAGCAGTATGTTGGTCTCTTCATCAGTGCCGACGGGATGCCGGGAACTGAAGCAGCATATTGGTCTCTTCATCAGTGCCGACAGGATGCCGGGAACTGAAGCAGCATGTTGGTCTCCTCATCAGTGCCGATGGGGTGTCGGGAACTGAAGCAGCATATTGGTCTCTTCATCGGTGCCGACGGGATGCCGGGAGCTGAAGCAGCATGTTGGTCTCTTCATCAGTGCCGACGGGGTGTCGGGAACTGAAGCAGTGTGTCGGTCTCTTTGTCTCTTCATCAGTGCCGACGGGGCGTCGGGAGCTGACATGCTCTGTTGGTCTCTTTGTCTCTTCGTCAGCGCCGATAGGGTGCCAGGAGATGACATGATGTGTTGGTCTCTTTGTCTCTTATTTTCCTTCTCTTCTCTTTTCTCCTCTTCTATATTCCCTTGCACGTAAATATGGGGTGAGAATTTATTTAGTGTCCTCAAATCAGGGAAGCGGGCTACGAAAGCCGAAATTTGGGGAGCAGGCTGCCAGAGACAGACTTGGGAAAGCGGGCCATGGGGGGCGAGGTAAGCAGGCTACAAGAGCCAAAGTTGGGAAGCAAGCTATAAAAGCCAAAGGGAAGCAGGTCAGAAGAGCCAAAGTCGGGAAGCGGGCCACGGAGGCCAAATTGGGGAAGCAGCTTATAAAGCCAAGGATATTGGGAAGCGGGCTGCAAGGGCCGAAATTATGGGAAGTGAGCCGCGAAGGCCGAATTCTAGGAAGCAGGCTATGAGAGCCGAATTTCGGGAAGCAGGCTGCGAGAGCCAAAGATGTTGGGAAGCGGGCTGCAAGAGCCGAAATTATGGGAAGCGGGCCGTGAAGGCTGAATTCTGGGAAGCAGGCTATGAGAGCCGAATTCTGGGAAGTAGGCTGTAAGAGCCAAAGATATTGGGAAGTGGGCTGCAAGAGCCAAAATTATGGGAAGCGGGCCATGAAGACCGAATCGGGGAAGCGGATTACAGAAGCCAGAGTTGGGATATTAACGAGCCACGAGGGCAAGAGGTAGGCCATGGGGGGGCCAAGATTGGGCTCTACGAGCTAGAGCTGGGAAAATAGGCTACGATAGCCGAAATTGATTTTACTATATACACACATTATTTTTTTATTTATTTTTTTTGTTATTATTTTTTTATTCAAGCATGCAGGCATTCATTAGCAGACATAACATAAATATACGTATGTGATAGCTCCCTCTATAAGGGATGGGATAGGGACATTGCCCATAATTCCTAGACACGGTGCGGGTCATGAGGCACAATTGATGGGTGGCGCACCCGTCAAGAGGATATCGCACGTCTTGCATGCATAGTCTTAATTCACGCATTTCACCCGAGACAATTCTCTGTGGCGTGGCGGTACAAATGCTTCGCGAAACCCTCACAAAGGTTTATGTACAAAGAACGAGCAACCCCTTGTGGGTTGTATCCGAAGACATGGAAAGGGATGTTTTTATGTCAGCAACAGAAGCCCAAGCTTATGGCATATCAATTAAAATATCAAAAAGTCTAAAACAAAAAAAAAAGTCCCCGAACCCATACGTGTTTCTGTTGGTCTTACTGTAACAGGTTTGTCGGGAAATATACGTACCCATATTTTTCCTTGTTATATTATTGTTAAAGAGCCCTAACCATAGGGATATGCAGGTTTTCCTGGTGACACTCGAGGATCACTCTAGCGCCTACACATTAGTTCCAGGCTTTCGACTTTCGGTAGCTTCACACAGCCCCCACTTGTTTATTTTGGTAGCGGATTTCACAGTTCGGCACGAGTCTCCTCATGTGTCTCAATGGGGATTCTCGACTACTAAGATTCGTCCTTATTGTGATTCTATTGCGGATTTCACCATTTGACGCGAGTTTCCTCATATGTTTCAATGGGGATTCCCGGCTAATAGGTTTCATCCTTATTATAATTCGCTTCACCATTTCGCGCGAGTCTCCTCATGTGTCTCAATGGGGATTCCCGACTACTCGGATTCATGTTTCTCTCTTTTTTCTTTTTTCTTTTTTTCTCTTTTTTCTCTTCTCTCTTTTTTTTTTACAGTGGGGGTAGGCAGCTTTTCCCTCACGAGTACCTTTCACGCGAGTGCAGGAATTCAAGCCTCCGTAGAGTGCTAAGAAGAAATTCGGGCAATCCCTATAGTCGAAGGCTATTGAACACATTAAGTGCTAAGTGTGGGAGCGTTGCCTCAGGTTTATTTTGTGAGTTGGGCTTAGCGATTCAGCCATGACTCTTCCCCTTGACGTGTACACCCACCATAACTGGGTTCCCTTCGAACGCGTGCCATGACGCCCGTGCATTCGGAATCGGGCGATATTATTTAGCAAGGAAACCCGGTCCTAGAAAATTCCAAGGAGGTGTATTATTCTATATTAAGCAACCATGCAAATAGGGCAATCAAGCATTCTCTTCTTTCTTCTTTTTTGTTTTGTTGTTTTGTTGTTGTTGTTGTTTTTTTTTATTTTCCCTATGTTTTTTTTATTTGTTATTTTTTTTTGTGGCATAAGAAAATATTGTTGTTACGTATAAGTGTAGTGGTAGTAGAGGTATTAGAGAAGTAGACAACGGAGGGCCGAAAGGACATCAGGGAAGCGGGCTATAGAAGCCGAGGGACATTGGGAAGCAGGCCATAAAGGCCAAAAGGAAGCAGGCTGTGAGAGCCCAAGTTGGAAAGCAGACTGCGAGAGCCAAAGTTGGAAAGCGGGCTATAAAAGCCAGAATTGGGGAGCAGGCCACGGAGGCCAAAGGGGAAGCGGGCTACGGGAGCCAGAACTGGGAAGTATGCCACAAAGGCTAAAGGGGAAGCAGGCCATGAGAGCCAAAGTTAGGAAGCATGCTATAAAAGCCAAAGGTAAGCAGGCTGCAAGAGCCAAAGTTGGGAAGCGGGCTGTGAAGGCCAAAGGTAAGCAGGCTGCAAGAGCCAAGGTATGGGAAGCGAACCGTGAAGGCCAAAGGTAAGCAGGCTACAAGAGCCAAAATTGGGAAGCAGGCCAGAAGGCCAAAGGTAAGCAGACTGCAAGAGCCAGATTATGGAAGCAGGCTGAAGGAGCCGAAGTTGGGAAGCGGGCTGCAAGAGCCGAAGTTACGGGAAGAAGGCCGTGAAGGCCGAATTCTGGGAAGCAGGCTATGGAAGCCAAAGGGAAGCAGGCCATGAGAGCCAAATGTAAGTAGGCTACGAGAGCCAAAGTTGGCGAGCAGGCCATAAAAGCCAAGGGGAAGCAGGCTACAAGAGCTAGAATTGGGCAGCAGGCTATAAAAGCCAAAGGGAAGCAGGCTGCAAGAGCCAAGGTTGGGAAGCAGGCCACGAGGGCCAAAGGTAAGCAGGCTGCGAGAGCCAAAGTTGGGGCGCAGGCCACAAAAGCCAAGGGCAAGCAGGCTACGAGAGCCAGAATTGGGAAGCAGGCTACAAAAGCCAAAGGGAAGCAGGCTGCAAGAGCCAAGGTTGGGAAGCAGGCCACGAGGGCCAAAGGTAAGCAGGCTACGAGAGCCAAAGTTGGGAAGCGGGCTGCAAGAGCCAAATTCTAGGAAGTAGGCCGTAAAGGCCGAATTCTGAGAAGCAGGCTGCAAGAGCCAAAGATATTGGGAAGCAGACTGCAAGAGCCGAGATTGTGGGAAGCAGGCTACGGAAGCCAAATCGGGGAAGCAGACTACAAGAGCCAAAATTGGGCAGCAGGCTATAAGAGCCAAAGGGAAGCAGGCTGCAAGAGCCAAAGTTGGGAAAGCGGGCCATAAGAGCCGAAGGATACTGAAAAGTAGGCTAAAAAGCCAAGGGATATTGGGAGTAGGCTGACAAGCCGAGAGATGTTAGAAGTATGCTATAAAGCTGAAAATATATAGGAGAGCGCGGTGGGACGGGTGGATTAATCCTGATAGTGGGCCTTGGCCGGAATAACTAAGCTAAAGGGTGTTGGGTAGTAGGATACGAGAGCCGAGGAGAAGGGTTTGTGAAGCGGCGAGTTCGGAGACCACGTCTGCCTCATGCCTCTCTCTCTCTCTCTTTTTTATGTGCGAAGAGGCAGGTACAAAGACCATGTCTGCCACATGTCTCCTTTTTTCCTTCTCTTCTTCTTTTGTGTGGGGAAGCAGGTGCGAAGACCATGTTCGCCTCGCGGCTGTTCTTTCTCTTCTTCTCATTTTCTTTTATGGAGAGGCAGGTGCAGAGACCATGTTCGCCTCATGATCGCTCTTTTTCTTCTTCTCTTCTTCTTTTATGGAGAGGCAGGTGCAGGGACCATGTTCGCCTCATGTCTCTTTTTTTCTCTTCTCTTCTTCCTTTGTAGAGAGGCAAGTGCAGAGACCCTGTTCGCCTCATGACTCTTTCTCTTTTTTTTTCTTCTTTTGTAGAGAGGTAGGTGTAGAGACCGTGTTCGCCTCATGTGCATTCTTTCTTTCCTTCTCTTCTTTTGTGTGATGAGGCGGGCTCGAAGATCACGTCTGCCTCATGTGTCTTCTTTTGGTTCTGCTCTTCTTCTTTTATGTGAAGAGGCGGGTTTAGAGACCACGTCTACCTCATGTGTCTTTTCTTCCTTTTCTTCTCTTCTTCTTTTACGTGGAGAGGCGGGCTCGAGGACCGTGTTCTCCTCGTGACTCTTCTTTTTCTTCTTCTCTTCTTCCTTTTTATGGAAAGATGCGGGCTCGGGGACCATGTCTGCCTCATGTGTATTTTTTCTTTTCTCCACTTCTTTTTTGTGATGAGGCGGGCTCGAAGACCACGTCTACCTCATGTGTTTTTTCTTCCTTTTCTTCTCTTCTTCTTTTGCGTGGAGAGGCGGGTGCAGAGACCATGTTCGCCTCGTGACTCTTTGTCTTTTTTTTTCTCTTCTTTCTTTTTATGGAAAGAGGCAGGCTCAGGGACCACGTCTGCCTCAGGTGTATTCTTTCTTTTCTCCTCTTCTTTTTGTGATGAGGCGGGCTCGAAGACCACGTCCGCCTCATGTGTCTTTTCTTCCTTTTCTTCTCTTCTTCTTTTGCGTGGAGAGGCGGGTGTAGAGACCATGTTCGCCTCGTGACTCTTTGTCTTTTTTTTTCTTCTTTTGTAGAGAGACAGGTGCAGAGACCGTGTTCGCCTCATGTGCATTCTTTCTTTCCTTTTTTTCTTTTGTGTGATAAGGTGGGCTCGAAGACCACGTCTGCCTCATGTGTCTTTTTTTTCTTTTCTTCTCTTCTTTTGTGTGATGAGGGGGGCTCGAAGACCACGTCTGCCTCATGTGTCTTCTTTTCCTTTTCTTCTCCTCTTTTGTGTGATGAGGCGGGCTCGAGGACCACGTCTGCCTCATGTGTCTTTTCTTCCTTTTCTTCTTTTCTTTTTGTGTGGTGAGGCGGGCTCGAGGGCCACGTCTGCCTCATGTGTCTCTTCTTCCTTTTCTTCTCTTCTTTTGCGTGATGAGGCGGGCTCGAGGACCACGTCTACCTCATGTCTCTCTTTTTTTTTATGTGATGAGGCGGGCTCGAGGACCATGGCTGCCTCATGTCTTTTCTTTCTTTATTCTGCTCTTCTCTTCTCATTGATGCTTTCGCGCTGGAGTGTATTTCTCTTAATGTGCCCTCAGGTTGGGGTGTAGCTTCATTTGGTATGCATCCCCCCTGAGGGGGTGTGTTTTACCTTTTCGCTTCTGTGCCCCCAGGTGGGGTGTACTTTTTTGGCTTCTATGTCCCCAGACCGGGGTGTGTTTTTTTTTAATGCCCCCGAGGCGGGGTGTAGGTCTCTTCAAATACCCCCATGGTGGGGTATACTCTTCTCGGCTTCTATGCCCCCAGGTGGGGTATGTTTCTTATTCAAATACCCCTAAGCTAGGGCGGACTTCTCTTCATATGCCCCTGAGCCGGGGCGTGTTCTTTATAGCTTCTAGGCCCTCGAGGCG
The DNA here is from genome assembly GCA_022559845.1 of Amorphophallus konjac. Taxonomy (NCBI): domain Eukaryota; kingdom Viridiplantae; phylum Streptophyta; class Magnoliopsida; order Alismatales; family Araceae; genus Amorphophallus; species Amorphophallus konjac. The sequence goes on from CM040121.1 coordinate 162,602,631, forward strand.
AGGTATGTTTCTTCTTCATATGCCCCTAGTACGGGGTGTAGCTCTCTTCAAATGCCCCCAAGTTAGGGTATACTCTTCACGGCTTCTATGCCCCCAGGCGGGGTATGTTTCTTCTTCATATGCCCCTGGTACAGGGGCATAGCTCTCTTCAAATGCCCCCAAGCCGGGGCATACTCTTCACTACTTCTATGCCCCCAGGCAGGGTATGTTTCTTCTTCATATGCCCCTGGTACGGGGCGTAGCTCTCTTCAAATGCCCCCAAGCTGGGGTATACTCTTCACGGCTTCTATGCCCCCAGGCGGGGTATGTTTCTTCTTCATATGCCCCTGGTACGGGGGCGTAGCTCTCTTCAGACGCCCCCAAGCCGGGGCATACTCTTCACGTCTTCTATGCCCCCAGGTGGGGTATGTTTCTTCTTCATATGCCCCTGGTACGGGGCGTAGCTCTCTTCAAATGCCCCCGGGACGGGGGTGTATCTTTTGCTTCTTATGCCCCTCCCTGAGGCGGGGGTGTATCTCTTTACGGCTTTTGTGTCCCCGAAGCAGGGTATGTTGTTTCTTCAAATGCCGCTTGGGCGGAGTATATCTTTCCTCTTATGCTCCCAGATCGGGATGTATGTCCCTTCGCTTCTGTGCCCCGGGTCGGGGAAGATGCTTCTGCTTCTTATGCGCCAAGGGCGGAGTGTATTTTTTGTGCCCCCGGGTCGGGGTACATTCTTCATGTTTCTTATACCCTTTTTGCAGGGCGTATTCTCTTGCTTCTTATGTCCCTGGATCGGGGTGTATGTTTCTTCTTCTGACGCCCCTAAGTCGAGGTATATTCTTTCTTCATGTGCTCCCAAGTCGGGATGTATGTCTCTTTGCTTCGGTGCCCCGGGCAGGGTATGTTCTTTATGGCTTCTATGCCCCCCAGGTGGGGCATGCTTCTTCTTCTGATGCCCCTGAGCCGGAGAGTCTCCTCTATGGCTTCTATGCCCCAGGCGGAATGTATGTTACTTCATATACCCCCGGGGCGGGGATGTATTCCGCTTCTAATGCCCCCATGGCGGGGTATGTTCTTGGTTTCTTATGCCCCCAAGGTGGGGTGTGTTTTGCTTCTTGTGCCTCGAGGTGGGGTGAATTTCTTTCCTTGTATGCCCCCAGTCCAGGGTGTGGCTCTTTCTTTGAGTGTCCCCAGGCTGGGGTGAATTCTTTTCTTCTTATGCCCCCATGGCGGAGTATGTCATTGGCTTCATGTGCCCCCAGGCTGGGATGTATTCTATTTCTAGTGCCCCCAGAGTGGAGTGTATTGCTGCTTCCGATGCCCCCAAGACGGGGTGTAATTCTTGCTTCTTATGCCCCCGAGGCGGGGTGAACTCTTCTTCTTTGCTTATGTGCTCCCATGTCAAGGTGTGTTCCTTTCTTTATATGCTCCCCTAAGCCGGGGAACGTTGTTCATTCTGCTTCAGATGCCCCCGGGGGGAACATATGTTGCTTCACGGACCCCAGGGCCGGGATGTATTCCTTCTTCAAATGCCCCTAAGTCAGGGTGTATTCTTCTCTCCTTACGCTCCCAAGACGGGATGTAGCTTCTTCAAATGCCCCTAAGCTGAGTGTGTTCTTTTACGGCTTCTATGCCCCCAGGCGGGGTATATTTCTTCTTCAAATACCCCTAAGACAGGATGTATTCTTCTATTTCTTATGCTCCCGAGGCGGGATGTATCTTCTTCAAATACCCCTAAGCCGGGGCGTGTTCTTTATGGCTTCTATGCCCCCTGGCGGGGTATGTTTTTTCTTCAAATACCCCTAGGCCGGGGTGGACTTCTCTTCATACGCCCCTGAGTCGGGGCGTGCTCTTTATAGCTTCTAGGCCCTCGAGGCGAGGTATGCTTCTTCTTCAAATACCCCTAAGACGGGGGTGTGATTCCTGACTTCATATGCCCCCAACGTGGGGTATATCTTTTGTTTCTTATGCTCCCGAGCTGGGATGTAGCCTCTTGGCCTCATATGCTGCCGAGGCGAGGGGTATGTTGCTTCATGTGCCCCCAGGGGGAATGCATTTTGCCTCCACTGTCCCGTGGCGGGGCATATCTCTTGGCTTCTTATGCCCCCCCCGGTGGGGTGTGTTTTCTTTTTGTGCCACGGGGGTGGGGTATATCTTTCGCTTCTTATGCCCCCCCTTGAGGCGGGGTGAAGTCTTTGCTTCAAATGCCCCTAAATCGGGGTATAGTTTTGTCTCATATGCCACCGGAGCAGGGGTGTATTTCTCTTCATGTGCCCCTGAGAATGGGGTGTATCTTTGTTGCTTGTTGTGCCCCCAAAGTGGGGTGGATTCTCGACGGCTCCTGTGCCCCCCCCCCCCCGTTGGTGGGGTGTATGCTTCTTCTTCAGATTCCCCTAAGGCGGGGTGTATTCTTTGTTGCTTCATGTACCCCCGAGTCGGGGTGGATTCTCTTCATGTGCCCCCATGGCGGGGTGTGCTCTCTTTATGTGTCCCCAGGAGTGGGGTGTGGTTTGCTTCCTGTGCACCCAAGCAGGGTGTATCGCTGCTTGCAATGTCCCCCGAGGCGGGGTATCCTTCTTCTTCAAATACCCCTAAGCCGGGACGTATTCTTTATGGCTTCTATGCCCCCATAGCGGGGTGTGTTTCTTCTTCAAATACCCCTAAGATGGGGTGGACTCTTTTCTTCTTATACTCCCAAGGCAGGATGTAGCTTCTTCAAATGCCCCTGAGCTGAGGCGTGTTCTTTTACGGCTTCTATGCCCCCAGGCGGGGTATATTTCTTCTTCAAATACCCCTAAGCCGGGGTGTATTCTTGCTGCTTCTTATGCTCTCGAGACGGGATGTAACTTCTTCAAATACCCTTAAGCCGGGGCGTATTCTTCACGACTTCTGTGTCCCGGATGGCGGGGTTTGTTTCTTCTTCCAATGCCCCTAAGCCGGGGTGGACTTCTCTTCCTATGCCCCTGAGCCGGGACATGGCTGTTCCCACTAGGCCCTCGAGGCGAGGTGGGCTTCTCCTTCAAATACCCCCAAGACGGGGGGGGTGATTCTTGGCTTCATATGCCCCCGAGACGGGGGGTATTTTGCTTCTTGTGCCCCCCCCAGGGATGGGGTGGAATTCTCTTCAGTTACCCCTGAGTCGGGGTTGATTCTTCTACCTTTTATGCCCCAAGGTGGGGTACACTTCTCTTCATATGCCCCCCTGAGCCGGGGTGCAACTCTGCTTCTTCTCATGACCCCTGGTCGGGGGAGTCTCTTCTTCTTATGCTTATGTGCTCCCGCATCGGGGTGTATTCCTTTCATCACGTGCTCCACTAAGCCGGGGAATATTGTGTGTTTTGCTTCAGATGCCCCCCCCGGGGGGGATATATGTTACCTCATGGACCCCGAGGCCGGGATGTATTCCTTCTCCGAATGCCCCTAGGTCGGGGCATATTCTTCTCTTCTTATGCCCCCAAGGCGGGACGTAGCTTATTCAAATGCCCTTGAGCCGGAGCGTATTCTTTATGGCTTCTATGCCCCCCCCCCCAGGCGGGGTATGTTTCTTCTTCAATTGTCCCTAGGACAGGGTGTATTCTTCTCTTTCTTATGCTCCCGAAGCTGGATGTAACTTCTTCAAAGGCCCCTAAGCCGGGGCCTATGCTTCATGGCTTCTATGCCCCCACTGGCGGGGTGTGTTCCTTCTTCGAATGCCCCCAAGACGGGGGTGGATTCTTCTTCAAATGCCCCGAAGCCGGGGTATAGCTTTGTTGTATGTTGTGCCCCCAAGCTTGGGCGGATTCTCTTCATATGCCCCTAGATCAGGGTGTATATATATATATTTTTTGCCTCTTATGCCCCTATGGCGGGGTATATCTCCTCTTCTTATCCCCCATGGCGGGATATGTGCATGCTCTCTTCGAGAGTGGCGGTCGTGCTTGGCCCCATTGCTATAAAGTATTCCCCACAGCGGGCAGCCATTCATCAAGCTACAATTGTGGCTCGCTGGGTCCTTTGATAACCACTCGAGGGGCCGTATTGTGCCGGATAGAGGCAGCAGGAAGGAGGGACGGGCCGGGTCATTACACCACGGACTCGGAGCCTCCTAGAGTCGGGCGGGACGCCGGGTTTCTTCTTGCTCTTTTGGTTGGCGATGCTGGCCGACTTTTCTTCTTTTCTTCTTTCTTTCTTTCTTCTCTTTTTTTTTCTTTTTTTTTCTCTCTTTTTTTTGTCCCTTCTCCTCTTCTCTTCTTTTTTGTATGATTGACCAGGGTGGAGATGCAGGAGAGCGCTCACCCCCTCAGGGAGGGGATGAGTGGTTCGCTCCACCGCATAAATTCCACAATGGTAATCTTTATTCAGCACGGGTCTCGGCGGACGTGGTCATACAACCCTTTCTCGCCGGCTCTTTCTCTTCCTTTTTTTTGCTTCTTTCTTTTCTCTTTTTTTTTATTCTCTTCTTCTTTTCTTCTTTTCTCCTTTTCTTCTTTTCTTCTTTTCTTCTCTTTCTTCTTGAGAGAAACGGGGTGTTTGATTTCCCCTCCCTTCTCTTCTCTTTCTCTACTCCCCCCTTTTTTTATAACAGCCCCCATGATTCCTGGAAGCTGCATATGCTTCGAAGCAGCGTCCTCGAGGCCGCGAAGGCAGCTGCATCGAGTCTGGATTTTCTCCCCATAGTGCTGGCGAAGACAGCACCAGCAATTCATCAAAGCAGGCAAACATCGTTAATTAGGAGGCCATGAGGCCCTAAATCCTGGCGAAGAGATGAAGGGTGATTTAGGTCCCACCGGGCGTGCCAGATTTGTGGACGCACTTTTCGTTCGTTTATTATGGTCGTCTCTTCGGGAATGGTTGATTCGTCTATTAAGTGCGTGGGCGTGCCAGTCACCGAAGTGACAATTTATTTGGGCTCCGAAGAGCCCACAGTGCGCTCGATCTGACTCGGTCAGACGATTGTGTGGTTCGTGTCGGGACCAAAACCCGCCGGGCCATAAAGGTCACGGCGTCATTTACATCCCCCATACGAGGGAACATCCTTGATTAATCGCCAGGATTCAGGGCCTCATGGCCAAGAAATTAATTGCACGAAAGGTCTATTATGAGGTATTGAAATTCTCACGCGAGGGTGAGAAGAGAACCATTCGCGGTCATGTCGGTCGTGTACTGACCATTTAATGTTCGGACGAATGTCTGGCTCGAGAAAATCGCGGTTGTCGCGGGAGAACCGGAATGCATGTATGCCAAGGTACGGCAAATTTAGTGTTCGGAAGAGCAAAAAATGTTCGGCTGAGCCTCGGTGGGAGCGGTCAAAAACTAGTAAATCTGTTGGCCCGGTGCAAGAGCAAGTTGCGACCACACTACGGTGGGCCCCCCACGGTCGAAACAAGCCTTGCATGAGCGTCATTAATATTTTCGGTGCCAAGGGGCAACGAGGGAATCTCCCTTGAATCAGCTGAAAAGTTCGGTGTCTAAGAAAGCAGACGTTTGAAACGTGTTGGTTATTCGGGAGCCCGTTTAATATTCGGACAGGAGTCCGGCTTGAGAATATTGTAATCGTCGCGGGAGGACCTGGAACATGTGCATGCCGGGATACGGCAAGTTTATTATTCTGAGACACCAAAAATATTCGGTTAAATCTCAGTTAGTGTAGTAGGAAATCGGTAAATCTATTGGCCCGGTGCGAGATCGAGTCGAGACCATACCGGGGCGCCTCCCATGGTCAGAACGAGGCTTGCGCGGGCATCATTAATATTTCCGGTGCAGGAGGGCAACGGGGGAGAGTCCCAGGACTAGACTACAAAATCAAAAACGTGTTCGAAGGGAGCGGGCTGTAGACCGAGGATATGAGCCGAACGGTGACCACAACTGGGACGGACCCGAGGTCTAAGCGTGGCCCACGGAGGTCTTATTGATATTCCCATGGAAGGGGTCCAGGGGTGGCGAGGACCGTCTCGTTCTATTCCAATTTTGTCGGTCACTCACGGACCTTTTCATGTTCGGGCAAGTGCCCATGTTGAAAGTACGACGTGGATGGAAACGACCCCGTACAAATGTATGCCGAGTTTATGGCAGTTTTAATGAAAGAACGGGAACGAATCCCATTAGAATGAATACGATTTAACGGGCTATCGGCCCGGAGCAATGCCGGCTCACGACCATGTCGGGGAGGGAGCCGTCGGCCATATTGGTTGCTCACGGGTCTTTTCATGTTCAGACACAGGTCCGTAATAGAAACGCGGCGAAAATCGAGGTGAACCCGTTCAAATGTCTGCCAAATGCGCGGAAATTCTAGTGGCGGCTCGGAAGGGATCCGGCCTGAGAAACGAGTCCTGTTTAATCGAAATGTCAGCCTGAGGCGAGGTCAGGCCATGGCCATTTCGGGATAATTCCCAAGACTCGGGCCCAACCTGGAAGGGCGACATCGTTGTTCCTTCAGCATCGGGTCTCGGGGGAGACGGGGCTACAACATAGATTTTACCATTTTCTCTATCTGGGCTTTAAATAATGTGCATATATATTTTATTGCTTATTTCCCTTTTATGTATTTACTCTGGATGATTTCTCCATTTTGTTTATTATTATTATTATCTTTCCCCCTTATTTTAAGCCATTATTATTACTACTTCACATTTTATTTATTTATTTCATGTATATATATGTTCAGATTTATTTATTCATCCTAGTTTTTTTATTAATTTTATTATTATTATTATCATTATTATTATTATTATTATTATTATATTTTTCTGGAGAGAGAGTGGGCCGTTGGAGGACTGAACGGGGGTTGAAGGAGCATGCCGCTGAAGGTGGAAGGGTGCACCGCTGAGGAAGGGATGGAAGAGTGTGCCGCTGAAGGGCTGCAGGAGTGTGCCGCTGAAGAACTTGCAGAAGGTGTACCGATAAGGGCGCCAGGGAGCGTGCCGCTGAGCGGCCATGAAGGGTGATTAGGGGCGCGTCGGTGAAGGAGCTGGCAAGGTGTGTCGGCGAAGACCAGGGAGAGCGTGCCGGGGGAGAGTGGCTAGCAGCGCATCGCTGAGGGGTGGCAGGAGCGTGCCGCTGAAGGGCGCGTAGAGCGTGTCGGGGAAGGATGGTGGGAGGTGTGCCTGCGAAGGCCGATGGATGGCGTGCCGGCGAAGGAGCTGGCGAGCGTGCCGCTAAAGAGGGCGTACCGGCCATGGGTGGCTAGAAGGTGTGCAGGCGAAGGGCGACTGCGGGGGCGCACCGCTGAAGGGCATGGGGAGCCCACTCCTCCTCCGTTTCTATTAAGGCTTTTCTTTTATTCTTTTCTGATTTTGTTGAATTTGTATGGGTTTCTTCTCTCTTTCTCTTTATTATCTTTCATTCTTTCTCCCATGAGGTCGAACATTCAAGTTGTTTAGTTGTTGTTCGGTTCGACTCTCTTTGAGTTAATTACGGTTCCCTTGCCTCAGTTACAGCATTTTACCATTGTTCTTTTCGTTTGTTTGTTGCTTTCTTTTAGTCCTTTTTAAGGTGTGGTTGTTCCATTTGTTTGTTGCTTCCTTTTGTCTTTTAATATGTTATCGTTTCTAATAAAAATTCGGCAGCATATCCCCTTGACCCGAGCGTGAGGGAGATACAGGGAACGCGCCCACATGGAGTGGCGGAACCCGACAACTGGAGGTGGGCGCCCGATAGCGGCAACACCTTTAATAAAACTTCGGAAAACTCGGAAGCAACGGTCAGTGGAAGACTATCCCAGGATTGGCTAAGGGGGATGCACCGGGTAAGAAGAAGGGGCAAGTGTGCCGGGCCAAGGAGGCCAAGGGTATGGCGGTGAAGGCCATGAAGGCCGTTCCGAGGAAGGCCCAAAGGGGCGTACCGGCGAGGGCCATCATAGGCGTGTCGGGGGAAGGCAGCCAAGGCCGTGCCGACGAAGGGTGTTGAAGAGTGCACCGGCGAAGGCCTGATGGGGGTGTGCCGGCGAAGGCCTGATCAGGCGCGCCGGCGAAGGGTTCAAAGAGGGCGTGCCGCTGAAGGCTAGGGTGTGCCGCTGAAGGCACGACTGGGAGTGCCGTTGGAGGCACAATCAGGGCGTGCCGTTGGAGGCACAATCAGGGGTGAACGAAAGTGAAAACGCTCGGCAAGAAGTAAACCCTAAAGAAGGGAAAAAAAGAAAGGGGCATGAAACACCGAAGGATGTAAACACGGAAGACATATATTGGGGAGACGTCCGAGGAGACGTCTGTAAGCCTTCTACTTTTATTCTCATAAGAGGAGTGCCCCAAGGGGGCTAATACATCGCGATGATGGAAAAAAGGATATGAAGGGAAAGAAAGAAGAAAAGGAAATACAGTGGGAGGGAAACGGAGCGTGGACTCCTCCCCTCCCAGACCTCACTCCCTCTCTCCACTCATTCTTCTTCTGCTCTTCTCTTCCCACGGACGCCGGGAGCCGGAGTAGCAGCGGGGAGGGGAAGGGCAGCAGGCCCTCTCCCCCCTTTCTTCTTCTCTTCTTTCTCTTCCTCTTCTTCTTCTTCTCTTCGCGCGGACCGCGATGGACAGAGCAGCAGGAGGGGGAGACAGAGCCTCCCCTCCCCTTCTTCTTCTCTTCCTCTCTTCCCTCTTCGCACAGATGGCGGTGGTGGGTGGAGCGGCGAAGCCTTTCCCCTCTCTTCCTCTCTTCCCCCTTCTTCTCTTCTCCTCCTCTTCTTCTCTTCTTCTCTTCGCCCTCTGCCTCTGTGTTTCCCTCCCATTTGTGTCGAATGAGAGGGGTTTTTATACCCTCCACGGCGGAAGCGTTCGAGCACGGTAGTCGGAGGCGGGAAATCGGAGGCATTGATTGGGGATTTGACCCGTCGTCCTTGGTGGCAAGGGGATAGGCAACGTGGCTCTCTTCCCGGGTGACACCTCAGCAAGTCCACTGCGCCCCAAGAATCCGTAGGGCATGGGCATCACGTCGTTCGGCCGTTGAAATGCCTTAACGCTGTGCCGCTGGCGGGCTCAAGAAGTGTGCCGCTGGGAGGGCCAAAGGCCGTGCCGCTGAAGGGCTGCCCAAGCGTGCCGTTGAGGGGGCAAACAACGTGCCGCTGGAAGCCCAAGGAGGTGTGCCGCAGGAGGTCCGAACGGGCGTGCCGCTGAAGCCCAAACTGGGTGTGCCATTGGGCACCTAGGGGTGTGCCGCTGGGGCTCCCAGGAGGTGTGCCGCTGGTGACCCCCTGGGGGTGTGCCGCTGGGTGCCTGGGGGTGTGCCGCTGGGGGCAGGATGGGCGTACCGCTGAAGCCCAGGGGCCGTGCCGCTGAAGCTCCCTGGGGGTGTGCCGTTGGGCGCCTCGGGGTGTGCCGCTGGGGCTCCCAGGGGGTGTGCCACTGGAGGCACCCTGGGGGTGTGCCGCTGGGCGCCTGGGGGTGTGCCGCTGGGCGCCTGGGGGTGTGCCGCTGGGGCTTCTAGGGGGGTGTGCCGCTGGAGGCATCCTGGGGGTGTGCCGCTAGGGCTCCCAAGGGTGTACCACTGGGGCTGAGTTGAGCCTGTTTTGAGCACGAGTTATGGTTCGTTTGATTTCTTTCGGGAGCCATGGATTGTGAGCTTCCCGGGGTTTGGTTTCTCTTGGCTGTCGTGACTCCGGGGATGGCTTCGCGGCAGTGTGCATATTTGGGGAGTCCGGATGACCAGTCTCTCCGGGGCTTCTTCACTTGGTGCCGTTTGCTGGTGCTGGGCCGAGTAGGATATCTGGATGTGCAATTTTTGGTGTCCACAGAAGCCCCTATCCCCCCCTCTCTCTAGGAAGCCATGTTCGCTCTCCTCTACTTTCTCTCTCTAAAACTTGCGCCCCTTTCTCTCTCCTCACCCCTCCACATCATCCTCCACCTCATCCATCACCCTCCACCTCATCTAGAGACCCTTCACTTCCCTAGGAGCATTAATTACCCCCTCTCCCAACTACCACCAAATCTCCTCCCTCCCTAGGAGAATCACCCTCTCCCCAACACAATCCAACCTATTCCCCACACCATCCTGCAGCTCCCAAGGGACATTTGAATATTTTCCCTCCACTCTCTCCTCCCCATGCCCTAGACTCCCCAAGGGAGAGAGATCTCCCTCTCCCTTTCCCTCCCAACACCAAATTCGTAGCTCTCCCTCCCACCACCTGCTAGACCCCCTTCCAGCCCCCATTCTCTCCCTTCCTCACCTTGGTTTCCCCCCTCCCAGACCCCCCTCACAGCCGGGGGTCACCCCCACACCCATCCACCCCATTTCTCCTCTCATCTACCCCATTTCCCACCTATCATCTTCAACCAGCCTGTTCCAGCTCACAGACCGTAGTGTTCCATCAACATGCAGAGGCTCCCACTATGTCACCGTGAAACTCCTTGAGGTGTATCATATACCATTGGATTCTTCTTCCTGTCAGCTTTGCAACGGTGGTGGTCTCATCCCCGTCTGAGTTCGTGACTGCCAAGGAGAGCCATTCTCCTCCGACTGCATAGGACAGGTCTGGTCAGCAACCTAAAGAAACTTCCAGAAGCTCCCATGGCTGCATTCTTGTGCTTCTTGAGGCGCCACTCGGCTGAGAGCTTCTACAACAAGTCTTCTTCCATTACCAAGAAGTGGCACCCCGTTCGGCATCCGAAGCAGTGATTTCTCAATTTTCTCCCTCGGGTGCGCTGTTCTGTCCACTCTAGGACTGAACAGACACCCGATCACTGTTCGGGCTGTCCCTGTCTACTCTGACCTCCTCCGGCATCCCCGTAGGTCTCATTTCAAAGAGGGCTCGACAACGAATCCAGCAATGGCAGCCACGCCCGAATCAGAGCCAAGGAGGACCCGTGGCGACCTCGTCTTCCTGTGGCAGTGGTGCTTAAGCTGACAGAACTAGAGAATAGAGACCCTACTCACGGCCCTGCCCCGACCAACGCCGGCAACCAGAAGTCATCCCAAAAATCTGACGTCCTCCTGGGCCAACCTAGGAGGTTTTTCCGCTGGTTTTGTAGCAAACGGAGTCCGGGATGGCCGCAGCGGTGCCAACATCGACTGCTTGTCCCCTGTTCCAAACAGCGGACAGAACCGGCAACCGCCTTCCAATTAGTTCCTAGCTTGGCTTTTCCCCTCCCCGGCTGGCCGGCTGAGCGCCCCACCCTACGTGGAGGTACATTTTGGTTATAATTATACTCCCCCACCCCTAGTCCCACCCCCTTGCAAGGGGTGTAGTGCATGTATTAGCAGGTCACCATCCGAAGCTACACCGACGCAGCATGCGGGTGCATGCCCACGCCTCCCCGCTCGTCATCGTCTCCGGCCGGGATCAGCGTATTCACGTTGATCAGGTGAGCTCCTGACCACATTCCTATTCTGGATTATTTGTGCTTGATTAGTATTGCTTCTAGTGTGTCATCGGTCGGTGAGGAGTGCTCGAACTCAAATTGCTACTATGTGAGTGCCCACCACGGGTGCGTTGTGACCGAGACCAATTTACCCATGCCCTCGGTGTGCTGACCGCCCGTGAATTTGGGTAACCCCAGGCCCTTATGGGTCCTCCCCAAGCCATCCATACCCTTGGAAACCTCCGGGTCCAACCTCGGACCCTCACTCCATCGTCGGTCCACCTACGGACCCAAGTGTGCCAAATGCGAGTGAGTCCGCTTGTGTGACATTGCCGTGTCCGTTGCGTTGCTTGCACTCTAAGTCTAAGGGGTTGTGTCACATCAAATTGATATCAGAGCAAGTTTTAGACTTGTCTCTACTAAGTCTAGTCCTAGGGCACATTTGCATTCATCAATCGGTGCATCAACAAGGCTACCTCTCTTTGGTCATGTCCGTCCCACTCGGTCCTCCACAAGGGTCCGATCGGTCCACCACTCATGGACATCATTTTAGATGAGGACCTTCACTTTGACGGATCGAGCCCTAGTGCCCATCTAAAGTGGGAGGCTACCATGGAAAATCACTTTGAAAGGATTATGGCATATGGACCCGCAAGAGTCTGCGTTGTCAAAGGACGACTTCAAGGTTAAGACAAGAGTAAGTGGGAACACATAGAGGAATTAAGAAGGGTTAGGAGCCAAGAGACCATTTCTTCATGGGATGATATGAAGGAGGAACTTAGAAAGATCTACGCTCCCCAACATTCCCCTTCCTATCCGAGGAGCATTACCACTCCTCTATCCCCACCCGGCTAACTTGAGACCACCCTTAGGTCTCCACCTACACCACTCCCGACAACTCCCCTCTCAACCATCATCACTACACTTCGCCACCAAGTCCTCTCCCTTAAGACTCAAATGATCCAAGCATCCACCTCTCCACCTAACCCCATGAGGGCCTCCACACCCCAACCAAAACCCCATTCCACAGTCCTCAATATCCAAACCAAATTGGCCCCCACTCCCACCCCTCCACAATCAGCTGATCCCAAGGGGAAGAGATCCCTCACCGACCCGATTTCCCCAATGAGGACCACCACTCACCCAACCCTCACCATTCAAACCCAAGTGGACCTCCTGTCCATCCCTCCACCTAGGCCCATGACGGCCACCACCTCCCAACCCACGATCCCCCACCAAACCCATACCCCACAAGCCCCCCTGGTTCCCACCACTACCCCTTCATCATCCCCTAAAAGGAACGCCCCCGCCAAATCCAATCAACCCAAACCCCCTCACCCAACCCACCTTCCACTCCCAACCCCAATCCTACCCCAACCTAGGCCTCCACTACTTCCCCTACCAATCCCAATCCAAGTTTCCCTTCACCCTCCACCCCGGGAGCACCACACACCAACTCTCATCACCCTAAAAGACCCTCTCACCTCCTTGGTAGAGGAACTCACACCGGACCCCATAGTGGTGAACACTCCAAAACCACTCCCCACCTTGGAGGAAATCCATGAGTTGAAAATGAAATCTCACACGATGGTCTTCACCTTACACCACCCTCTCTAGCTGGGGCCGAGCTCATCTTAGGAGAACCCCTTGTTAGTTGGCTAAAGGAGAGCCCAATTAGAGAGATCACAGCCCATGTTTTCCCTCCCATAGAACAAAACCTTCCCATAGTGCCCTTGTTATCCTATCACACCACAATCCAAGCATCCTATCAAGTGGAGACCTTAGATGATCTTTTTAAGGGCTTAGCATGGCAAATTGAGTTCACTAGCATGTTGACCCCTACGAACAACCTAGGAGCCCTGGCCTCCTACACCTATGCATCGGGTCTATCACCTCGATTTGCACCATTGGCTGCTACACTAGCGACCTCCTTCTATTCCTCCCCACACCCGATGAGCCTGACCTTCTCCTCAATTTGGAACTTCTTATATCGGGTAGAAAGCCAAGCCCTCCCCTCATGGCCGACCCACTCACCAAGAACTTCAGCCCAATTGTTTCATTAGAGGAGGATGACCCACCACCATTCGAGGATCTTGAGGACATAGGGCCCCTCCCCCTTGATAACCCTTTTATGATCCCTTTTGATGTGACACACCCAAGGACTCAAGCAAGCAAGCACAATTGCAATCAAACGAACCGATATTGGCGACCGCTCACCCGATACTCACCAAGACCTGGGGTAACTTGGCAATGCCAAGTGGAGGTTGTGTGGGCTGGGCCCTTGCTGGTAGAGAGCCAGCAAGGCCAAGGCTTGTTTCCCCAAGGATATGGCTGCCCAATTCAAGGGGTCCGACGAAGTGCTAAGGGCACGGGTTACACTCCTCACCCCACGGTGATCTCTTGAAGCAAGGGGCTCAAGGATCGGGCTCTCACTCTCACGACCAGTGGAGTTTATGAACTAATATTCGAAAGAACCAGCACAAAATGAAGCTAGGTTAGAGCACTTACTCGACCGGTTTGAAGAAACCGGTCCCGCTCGGAGACGAGGGCCAGCGGGGAGGCGAGTGTTCCCCACACGCCGCGCCGGGGTAACTTGACCTGCTCAAATTGTTACAACACTACACCTCTCGCAAGAGGGGGACCTTGGGGTGGGGGTTAACTGATATTACATCCAAAACTACCTCCACACAGGGAGGGGCCTTCAGCCGGCCAAGCGGGGAGGGGTGACGCCAAACTAGCGATCAACAAGGACGCCGACGTCGGTTCTGTCCGCTGTCTGTGCTTCAGGACTGACTGATGGTTGTCATGATGCTGTGGCCACTCCAGAATTTTTCCGAAGGCGAGACCACTTGGAAAATCTTTGTATCTAGAACAAGATGATGCTTGAATTTTGTAAATTTCTTCGGGCACCGATGCTGGTCGGGGTAGGGGCTTGAACAGGGTGGCAGACCCTCGGATCTGACAGCTTCAGGTTCCCAACAGCAGGAAGCAGAGGTTGCCATGGTCTCTCCCGAGCTCAGAATCAGGTGCTACTAGAGTCATTGGAACTATTGACGAGTCCTCTTCAAAGAAAGACCGACGGGGATGCCAGCTGATGTCGGGGTCGACCGGTAGGCTCTGAACACTGAGGAGGGGTCGGTGCAGACTGAGTGGAAGCAGAACCGAGCACCCGAGGAATAAAATTGATAACTTTCAGGTCCGGTCGCCAAATGGGGCTCTGCTTCTGGGAGATGTTAGAAGACCTGTAGTAGAAGATGTTTGAAGAAGAACTCTCAATCCGATTCCCAACACGATCGTTGCAGTCGAGCATCCAATCTGGCTCTGGTCTCCTGCCAGGGGGAATCTACGCAGTTGTGGGAGAATGGCTCTCCTGGTCGATCACGAACTCGGAATGGGAAGGGACCACACCACTGCGAAGTAGACAGGCAGACGCTTCCGTCGATATATGGTATGCCACCTGAAGCTCCCAGGGGACGACGGGGTGGCCTCTGCAACCTGCGGCCAATCAGCTGCCTACAACCCGAACTTGAGAGGGTGGAGATAGGTAATGGGGAATGGGGTAGATGGGAGGGGAAATGAGGTGGTTGTGTGTAGGGGCAACCCCCAGCTATGAGGGGGTCTAGGAGGGGGGGTTTCAAGGTGTGGGAAGGGGAGAATGGGGACTGGAAGGGGGTGTTTGCTATGGGTGAGAGAGGAGCTACGAATTTGGGCTTGGTGGGAGAGTGGAAGGTGGGGGGGGCACAAGTGGGTGGAGGGAAGGTGAGTTTGAAGTTTCCTTAATGGAGGGTATTCAATGGTGGTCTTGGGGATGGGAGGGGTTGTGTTGGGGAAGGGAAGGGGTGCTTCAGGTAGTGGGAAGGGTGCTTGGGGAAGTGGGTGGGGTAGTTGGGGATTGGGAGGTGGAGCTAGGATTGGTGGAAGCTCTCTTGGGACTAGGGGGTGGAGTAATGGGATGTGTGGGGAAGGGGAGTGGCCTTTAATGGGGGTAGGTGGGAGAGTGGTGGTTGGGAAGGGAGGAGAGAGAAAATTTTCGAAATTGGGTGTGGAGGAGAGTGAAAGGGGAGTGAAAGAGAGAGATTAAGAGAGGGATGGGTGGGGAATCTCTCCCCTAGGGTCTCTCACCCAAATAATGGAATCTCTCCACTATATAAGATGTTTGAACTCTCAAAATGGCAAGTTTTTCATTCATTGATTCATTAAGTTGAAATGGGGGAAATGGGGTCCTATATATAGGCAACCCATATTTCTACAAAAGTCCCTGACTCTTACTACAATGACCAAAGACCAAGGGGGTAGGGGCGCCCCTGGGCCTAGCCCAAAGAATTGGGCCCATTAACCATTTTAAACAATCTAATGACACTTAACCTAGGTAGATGACTCAAAAAAAAGGGAAAATACATCAAATGACTCAAATAAAAATTACATAGGACTCAAAATTAAATAACTAGACCATGCCGGATGCAACCGGGGCGAGGAGTCGAGCTGCGAACGTGGGAATGGGAGGTGATGTCCCCATCATACTCCCGGGGTGCGGAGAACTCGACTCCGTCGAGTATGTGTCCTTCCCTCCTCGGAGGGTGTAGAAGTGGTACTGCCCACAGGTCTTCCGAACGAGAACGATCCATCCACCTGCCGAGATAGCGCTCGTATACCTTGCTCCTAGTGGTAGTGACATGTTCATCCAATATTCGTTCAATGTGCTCACGCTGGGCTCTCTTGGCTGGTGGTCTCTCCTTACGGGTGGGTGCTCTCTCAACGGAGGGAATAGGCTCAATATCCTCACTAGGTACCACCGTGGGTCCCTTATATGGCACTAGGTCGGCTACATTGAAGGTGGGACTCACTCCATACTCCTCGGGGAGATCTAACTCATAGGCATTAGTGCCAATGCGCCTCAAGACCTAGAAGGGACCAGCCCCACGTGGCCTCAATTTGGAGATGACTCCCGGGGAGAGCCTCTCCTTCCTCACCATCACAAAGTCACCCACGTGAAATTCTTGGTGACGCCGAAGGGAGTCAGCCTGCCTTTTATAGATCTCATTTTCCTTGCTAATGTGCTTGCGAAGTTTTTCATGCAATTTTGTGAATGTTGACATTCTAGGGGTGATAGGTGGACCTGGGTAACCAAAAGTAGACCTATCATGTAATGATGTAGTGTAGACTTTGGTCAGCCTAGGTGGGCCGGGGCACCCGTAGGTGGCCCTATCATGCAAAGTGGTGATAAATATCGGGGGACCCGGACATCCGTAGATGCCTTTGACATGCTTAAGACCCATGATGATTGAAGGTGGACCATTACATCTGAACATGGACCACTCATACTTTATACTTGACATGTGGGTGATATGAATGAATGGACCCAACATAGTGTTCATGCCAAGTGATGTGGTAAGCCTAGACACATGCATGTTTTTCCCAAGGGTGACTTCCATGTGTATAGGTGTGAGACAACCTTTGAACTCCTATTGGAAAGGATCGAATGGATCAAAGAAGGTGGTCATCATGGGGTGGAGCAGAACCTTATTACCTAGGGATATGTGGCCTAAGGTCATGGCTCCTAAGGTGTAACCCGAGTCTAGGATGGGGTGGATTGGGTCAAACATGGTGGGTTGGGATAGGGAAAGGTGGGTGGTGGATAAGGTGGTTGGGTCCCATGGGTTCTTTGACCCCCATTGGAAGGGATCAAAGGGATCATAAAAAGGGTTATCGAGGGGAAGGGGCCATATGTCCTCAAGATCCTTAAGTGGTGGTGGGTCATCCTCCTCTAATGAGACAATTGGGCCGAAGTTCTTTGTGAGTGGGTCGGCCATGAGTGGAGGGCTCGACGTTCTACCCGAGATAAGCAACTCTAATTCGTGGATAGCATCGGGCTCATCGGGTATAGGGAGGAATAATAGGAGGTCACTAGTGTAGCAACCCATGGTGCACATTGAGGTGATGGACCCAATACATAGGTGTAGGAGGTCTAGGCTCCTAGGTTGTTGGGTAATGGGAGTCAACATGCCAGTCAACTCTAATTGCCATGCTAAGCCCTTGAGAAGATCATCTAAGATTTCCACTTGGTAGGATGTTTGGATTATGGTGTGATAGGATGAGAAGGGTATAATGGGCAGGTTTTGCTCTATGGGAGGACAAACATAGGACTTGATGGGGTGAATTGGTCTCTCCTTTAGCCATCTAGCTAGGGGCCCATCTATGATTATAGTGTCTTTTGTGAAGATTTGTGGCTCTTGAAGATCCAGATTATTTGAAGTGGTGAAGGGTTGAGGCTCTTCCTCACCATTGGTGTGAACTCGGGCTTCCTTATGGGCGGGGAGAGGGTCTGGGCTAGCAACTATTCCTATGTGAGTGGGTGTGGCCTCCTTTCTCAAGAGAATGGGAAGGTCTTTTGGAGATGGGGTGATGATGGTTGGGGCATGGTGCACCCGGGGTGGTGAATGAGGTCGAACTTGGGTTGGGAGTGGAAGTAGTGGTGGCCTAGGTTGGGGTAGGGTTGGGGTTGGACGTGGAAGGTGGGTTGGTTCAGTTTGGGTTGATTGGGGGGGTGTACCCTTTTTAGGGGACGATGGAGGGATAGTGGTGGGGACCAAGGGGAATTGTGGAGAGGTGGATGCTTGGTTTATTTGGGTCTTAAGGGAGAGGACTTGGTTGTGAAGTGTAGTTATGATGGTTGAGAGGTGATTTGTTGGGGTTGGTGGGGGTGGAGACCAAAGGTCGGTCTCAAGTTGGCCTGGTGGGGATGGAGGAGTGGTAGTGCTCCTCGGGTTAGGGGTGCTTGAGTAGGAGGGGTGGAAATATTTGGGGATGTAGATCATTCTAAGTTCTACTTTCATATCATCCCATGAGAAAATGGGCTCTTGCCTCCTAACCCTTCTTAATCCCTCTATGTGTTCCCACTTACTCTTGGCTTGACCCCGAAACCGTCCCTTGGCCTGTCGGACTCTCGCGGATCCATATACCCAAGTCTTTTCGAAGTACTTTTCTATGGTAGCCTCCCACCTAAGATAGTCACTAGAACGTGATCCGTCAAAGGTAATATCCCTATCTAGGATGAAGTCCATGGGTGGTGAGTAGGCTAAGTAGGAGGTGGTCATGACGATCGGGGGGGATCAATGCAAGGGTTGGATGGATGATGACTCCAATGCAAGCATGCCCTAGGACTTGACTTGTAGAGACAAGTCAATGACTTGCTCTGATACCAATTTGATGTGACACAACCTAGGACTTAACAAGCAAGCACATTTGGCAATCAAACGGACCTATATTGGCGACTGCTCACCCGATGCTCACCAAGACCCGGGGTAACTTGGCAATGCCAAGTAGAGGTTGTATGGGCTGGGCCCTTGCTGGTAGAGAGCCAGCAAGGCCAAGGTTTATTTTTCCAAGCGTATGGCTGCCCAATTCAAGGGGTCCGACGAAGTGCCAAGGGCACGGGTTACACTCCTCACCCCACGGTGATCTCTTGAAGCAAGGGGCTCAAGGATCGGGCTCTCACTCTCACGACCAGCGGTGTTTATGAACTAATATTGGAAAGAACTAGCACAAAATGAATCTAGGTTGGAGCACTTACTCGATCGATTTGAAGAAACCAATCCCGCTCGGAGACAAGGGCGAGCGGGGAGGCGAGTGTTCCCCACACGCCGCGCCGGGGTAGCTTGACCTGTTCAAATTGCTACAACACTACATCTCTCGCAGGAGGGGGACCTTGGGGTGAGGGTTAACTGATATTACATCTAAAACTACCTCCACACAGGGAGGGGCCTTCAGCCGGCCAAGCGGGGAGGGGTGACGCCGAACTAGCGATCAACAAGGACGCCGACGTCGGTTCTGTCCGTTGTCTGTGCTTCAGGTCTGACTGATGGTTGTCATGATGCTGTGGCCACTCCAAAGCTTTTCCAAAGGCGAGACCACTTGGAAAATCTTTGTATCTGGAATAGGATGATGCTTGAATTTTTTAAATTTCTTCGGGCACTGCTGCTGGTCGGGGTAGGGGCTTGAACAGGGTGGCAGACCCTCGGATCTGACAGCTTCAGGTTCCCAACAGCAGGAAGCAGAGGTCGCCACAGTCGCTCCCGAGCTCAGAATCTGGTGCCAACAGAGTCATTGGAACCGTTGACGAGTTCTCTTCGAAGCAAGACTGACGGGGATGCCAGCTGATGTTGGGGTCGACCGGTAGGCTCTGAACACTGAGGAGGGGTCGGTGCAGACTGAGTGGAAGCAGAACCGAGCACCCAAGGGAAAAAATTTATAACTTTCAGGTCCGGTCGCAAAATGGGGCTCTGCTTCTTGGAGATGTTATAAGACTCGTAGTAGAAGATGTTTGAAGAAGAACTCTCGATCCGATTCCCAACACGATCATCGCAGTCGAGCTTCCAATCCGGCTCTGGTCTCCTGCCAGGGGGGATCTGCGTAGTTGTGGGAGAATGGCTCTCCTGGTCGATCACAAACTCAGAATGAGACGGGATCACCACCATTGCGAAGAAGACAGGCAGACGCTTCCGTCGATATATGGTATGCCACCTGAAGCTCCCAGGAGACGATGGGGTGGCCTCTGCAACCTGCGGCTAATCTGCTGCCTGCAACCAGAACTTGAGAGGGTGGAGATAGGTAATGGGGAATGGGGTAGATGGGAGGGGAAATGAGGTGGTTGTGTGTAGGGGCAACCCCCAGCTATGAGGGGGTCTAGGAGGGGGGTTTCAAGGTGTGGGAAGGGGAGAATGGGGGCTGGAAGGGGGTGTTTGCTATGGGTGAGAGAGGAGCTGCGAATTTGGGCTTGGTGGGAGAGGGGAAGGTGAGGGGGGCACAAGTGGGTGGAGGGAAGGTGAGTTTGAATTTTCCTTAATGGAGGGTATTCAATGGTGGTCTTGGGGATGAGAGGGGTTGTGTTGGGGAAGGGAAGGGGTGCTTGGGGTAGTGGGAAGGGTGCTTGGGGAAGTGGGTGGGGTAGTTGGGGGTTGGGAGGTGGAGCTAGGATTGGTGGAAGCTCTCTTGCGACTAGGGGGTGGAGTAATGGGATGTGTGGGGAAGGGGAGTGGCCTTTAATGGGGGTAGGTGGGAGAGTGGTGGTTGGGAAGGGAGGAGAGAGAAAATTTTTGAAATTGGGTGTGGAGGAGAGAGAAAGGGGAGTGAAAGAGAGGGATGGGTGGGGAATCTCTCCCCTAGGGTCTCTAATGGGGACATCACCTCCCATTCTCACGTTCACAGCTCGTCTCCTCGCCCCGGTTGCATCCGACATGGTCAAGTTATTTAATTTTGAGTCCTATGTAATTTTGTGGCCCCAACTCTGTCTGCCTATCCCCTATCGCAGAGAGCAGACAGATTCGGCTTCGCCATCTTTTCCTTGCTTTTAGTCCAAGTTCCCCTCCCTGCTTGGCCGGCTGAAGGCCCCTCCCTGTGTGGAGGTAGTTTTAGTTGTAATATCAATTAACCCCCACCCCAAGGTCCCCCTCCTGCGAGAGATGTAGTGTTGTAATCGTTTGAGCAGGTCAAGCTTCTCCGACGCGGCGTGTGGGGAACACTCGCCTCCCCGCTCGCCCTCGTCTCCGAGCGGGACCGGTTTCTTCAAACCGATCGAGTAAGTGCTCCACTCTTAGCTCCATTTAGTGCTTGTTCTTTCTAATATTAGTTCATAAACTCCGCTGGCCGTGAATGAGAGCCCGATCCTTAAGCCCCTTTGCTATAAGTGATCACCGTGGGAAAAGAGTGAAGCTGGTACCCTCGGCACTTTGTCGGCCCCATTGAATTGGGCCTCCACACCTTTGGGGAACAAACTTTGGCCTTGCTGGCCCTCTACCAGTAAGGGCCCAGCCCTCACATCCTCCACTTGGCATTGCCAAGTTATCCCGGGTCTTGGGTGAGTGACGGGCGAGCGGCCGCCGTTATCGGTCCGTCTTGATTGCAATTATGCTTGCTTGCTTGAGTCCTTGGTTGTGTCACATCAAATTGGTATCAGAGCAAGTCATTGACTTGTCTCTACAAGTCAAGTCCTAGGGCATGCTTGCATTGGAGTCATCATCAATCCAACCCTTGCATTGATCCCCCCCGATCATCATGGCCACCTCCTACTTAGCATACTCACCACCCATGGACTTCATCCTAGATAGGGATATTACCTTTGACGGATCACGTTCTAGTGACTATCTTAGGTGGGAGGCTACCATAGAAAAGTACTTTGAAAAGACTTGGGTATATGGATCCGCGAGAGTCCGACAGGCCAAGGGACGGTTTCGGGGTCAAGCCAAGAGTAAGTGGGAACACATAGAGGGATTAAGAAGGGTTAGGAGGCAAGAGCCCATTTCCTCATGGGATGATATGAAAGTAGAAC
Organism: Amorphophallus konjac; assembly: GCA_022559845.1. NCBI lineage: Eukaryota > Viridiplantae > Streptophyta > Magnoliopsida > Alismatales > Araceae > Amorphophallus > Amorphophallus konjac. The sequence continues at coordinate 162,624,195 of CM040121.1, forward strand.
TTAGAAAGATCTACATCTCAAAACATTCCCACCCCTCCTAATCAAGCACCCCTAACCCGAGGAGCACTACCACTCCTCCATCCCCACCCGGCCAACTTGAGACCGACCTTTGGTCTCCACCCCCACCAACCCCAACAAATCACCTCTCAACCATCATAACTACACTTCACAACCAAGTCCTATCCCTGAAGACCCAAATAAACCAAGCATCCACCTCTCCACAATTCCCCTTGGTCCCCACCACTATCTCTCCATCTTCCCCTAAAAAGGGTACACCCCCCAAATCAACCCAAACTGAACCAACCCACCTTCCACTTCCAACCCCAACCCTACCCCAACCTAGGCCACCACTACTTCCACTCCCAACCCAAGTTTGACTTCACTCACCACCCCGGGTGCACCATGTCCCAACCATCATCACCCTATCTCCAAAAGACCCTCCCATTCCCTTAAGAAAAGAGGCCACACCCACTCACATAGGAATAGTTGCTAGCCCAGACCCTCTCCCCACCCATGAGGAAACCCAAGTTCACACCAATGGTGAGGAAGAGCTTCAACCCTTTACCACTTCAAATTGTCTGAGTCTTCAAGAGCCACAAACCTTCACAAATGGCACCATAATCATAGATGGGCCCCTAGCTAGATGGCTAAAGGAGAAACCATTTCACCCCATCACGTCCTATGTCTACCCTCTCATGGAGCTAAACCTCCCCATAGTACCCTTCTCCACCTATCACACCACCATCCAATCATCCTACCAAGTGGAAACTTTAGGGGATCTTCTTAAAGGCCTAGCATGGCAAATTGAGTTAACTAGCATGTTGACCCCTATGGCCGAACAACCTAGGAGCCTTAGCCTCCTACACCTATGCATCGGGTCTATCACCTCAGTTTGCGCCATTGGTTGCTACACTAGCGACCTCCTTCTATTCCTCCCCACACCTGATGAGCCCGACCTTCTCCTCCAATTGGAGCTTTTTATATCGGGTAGAGAGCCAAGCCCTCCCCTCATGGCCAACCCACTCACCAAGAACATTGACCCAATTATCATTGAGAGGGATGACTTAGCACCTTTTGCGGACCTTGAGGACATGGAGCTCCTTCCCCTTAGTAACCCATTTTATGATCCCTATGATCCATTACAATGGGAGTCAAGGAACCCGGGTGACCCAACTACCTTAACCGCCACCTACCTTTCCCTATCCCATCCCACCATGTTTGACCTAATCCACCCCATCCTAGACCCGGGTTACACCTTGGGAGCCATGACCTTGAGCCACATATCGCTAGGTAATAAGGTTGTGCCCCACCCCATGATGACCACCTTCTTAGATCCATTCGATCCTTTCCAATGGGAGTTCAAAGGTTGTCCCACACCTATACACATGGAAGTCTCTTTTGGGAAAAACATGCATGTGTCTAGGCTTACCACACCCCTTGGCATGAACACTATGTTGGGTCCATTCATTCATATCACCCACATGTCAAGTAGAAAGTATGAGTGGTCCATATTCGGATGTCATGGTCCACCTTCATTCATCATGGGTCTTAAGCATGTCAAAGGCATCTACGGATGTCCGGGTCCCCTGATATTTATCACCAATTTGCATGGTAGGGCCACCTACGGGTGCCCCAGCCCACCTAGGCTGACCAAAGTCTACACTGCACCATTACATGATAGGTCTACTTTTGGTTGCCCAGGTCCACCCATCACCCCTAGAATGTCTGCATTCACAACATTGCATAAAAAGATCTGCAAGCACATTAGCAAGAAGAATGTGACTTCTAAAAGGTTGGCCGACTCTCATCGGTGTCACCAAGAATTCCACATGGGTGACTTTGTGATGGTGAGGAAGCAGAGGCTCTCCCCGAGAGTCATCTCCAAATTGAGGCCTCGTGGGGCTGGTCCCTTCCAGGTTATGAGGTACATTGGCGCTGAGTTATATCTTCTCGAGGAGTATGGATTGAGTCCCACCTTCAATGTAGCCGACCTAGTACCTTATAAGGGTCCCACGGTGGTACCCAGTGAGGATATTGGGCTTTTTCCTACTGTTGAGAGAGCACCCACCCTAGAGGAGAGACCACCAGCCAAGAGAGCCCAGCGTGAGCGCATTGAACGAATATTGGATGAACAGGTCACTACCACCAGGAGCAAGGTATACGAGCGCTATCTCGGTAGGTGGATGGATCGGTCTCGTTCGGGAGACTTGTGGTCAGTACCACTTCTACACCCTCCGAGGAGGGCAGGACACTTACTCGACGGAGTTGAGTTCTCCTCACCCCGGGAGTATGATGGGGGCATCACCTCACATTCCCACGTTCACAGCTCGTCTCCTCGCCTCGGTTGCATCCGGCATAGTCTAGTTATTTAATTTTGAGTCCTATGTAATTTTTTATTTGAGTCATTTGATGTATTTTCTCTTTTATTTGAGTCATGTCCCTAGGTCTTTTGTTTATTCCTTTAAGTTTGAGTGTCATTAGGTTGATTAGATTAGCTATTGGGCCCAATTCATTGGGCTAGGCCCAAGGGCTCCCCCTACCCCCTTGGTTATTTGTCTTTGAGTCAAATGTCAGGGACTTTTTGTAAAATGTGGGTTGCCTATATATAGGACCCCATTCCCCTCATTTTGTGTTAATGAATCAATAAATGAAAATTTACCATTTTGTGAGTTCTATCTTCAGATTTATTGTGGAGTGAATCCATTAGTGAGGTGAGAAGCCTTAGGGAGAGAATCCCACCCATCCCTCTCTTAATCTCTCTCTTCCACTCCCCTTTCTCTCTCCTCCTTACCCAAATTCGAAATTTTTCTCTCTCCTCCCTTCCCAACCACCTCCACTCCCCACCTACCCCATTTAAGCGTCTTCCCATTCCCCACAACCCTCATCAATACTCCACCCCTTCCCAAGACCCCCTCCATCAATCCTCTCCTTACCATCCAACCCCCAACTACCCCTCCTACTTTCCCAAGCACCCTTCCCACTACCCCAAGCACCCCTCCACCTCCCTAGGCCTTTGAATTTCGAAATCTTCCTTCCCTCCACTTGCTTTGGCCGCCCCTTTCTCCTCCCCTTTAGGCTAGGTCGCCCCTCTCTCCCTCCATACTCCACCACCCATTTGCACAACCCATCCTCCTCTCTCCAGCTGAGCCCTGTGCCCTCCCCTTCTTCCTCCACCTCCCCACTACCTCTAGCACCATTCCATACCTCCCCCACCTTCCCACCACCATTCCCCACCCCCCTTCACCATATACTTCCTCTTCTTCTTCTTTCTAGGTCAATTGGAGGCTATGTCAAAATTGCAGCTTGCAGTCCAGAAGATGTAGGTGAACCAGCAGCTTGCATCAGCCACCACGACCACCTCCCTGCGAATCTGAAGGCCTAAGTGGTACCCACGGAAGTGTCTTCCTGTCTTCTTCGCAACGGCGGTGGTTTCATCCCCATCCGAGCTCCGTGCTGCCCAGGAGATCCGTTCTCCCACAACTACGCAGAGCTACCCCTGCTGAGTACCTAAAACAGAGTAGAAGCTTTACCACGACGAACCTAGGAAGAATCAGGCCATGAGTCCTTCTGTAAAGTTCTTCCTCATCCTGTATACTTTCAGAATCAAGATGCGGAACCCCAATCGACTTCCGTGGGCAAGAGTTATCAATTTTATCCCCCGAGTATGCGGTCCTGCTTCCCCACAGTCTGCATCGACCTCTCATTCTTGTTTAGAGTCCACTGGTCTTCTCCGGCATTGTTTGGCTTCCCCACCAGTTCTGCTGCGAAGAGGACTCATCAACGGTTTCAAAAGCTTTGGCGGTTCTTGATTCTAAGGTCGGGAGCGGTCAGGGCATCCTCTTCTTCCTGCTATTAGAAACCTGAAGCTGTCAGTCCGAGAAGCTGCCACCCTATTCGAGCCTCCACCCAGACCAGCATCGGCTCCAGAAGAAATCAAAAAAATTCTGAGGCATTCCAGTTCTAGTTACGAAGAGTTCCCCACTGGTCCTATCATCAACAAAATTCTAGATCAAATTCTGCGGCCCCAACCCTGTCTGCCTGTCCCATATCATAGAGAGCAGGCAGATTCGGCTTCGCCATCTTTTCCTTGCTTTTAGTCCAAGTTCCCCTCCCCGCTTGGCCAGCTGAAGGCCCCTCCCTGTGTGGAGGTAGTTTTAGTTGTAATATCAATTAACCCCCACCCCAAGGTCCCCCTCCTGCGAGAGGTGTAGTGTTGTAATCGTTTGAGTAGGTCAAGCTTCTCTGACGCGGTGTGTGGGGAACACTCGCCTCCCCGCTCGCCCTCGTCTCCGAGCGGGACCGGTTTCTTCAAACCAGTCGAGTAAGTGCTCCACTCCTAGCTCCATTTAGTGCTTGTTCTTTCTAATATTAGTTCATAAACTTCGTTGGCCGTGAATGAGAGCCCGATCCTTAAGCCCCTTTGCTATAAGTGATCACCATGGGAAAAGAGTGAAGCCGGTGCCCTCGGCACCTTGTCGGCCCCATTGAATTGGGCCTCCACACCTTTGGGGAACAAAATTTGGCCTTGCTGGCCCTCTACCAGCAAGAGCCCAGCCCTCACATCCTCCACTTGGCATTGCCAAGTTATCCCGGGTCTTGGGTAAGTGACGGGTGAGCGGCCGCCGTTATCGGTCCGTCTTGATTGTAATTGTGCTTGCTTGCTTGAGTCATTGGTTGTGTCACATCAGTCTCTCACCCAAATAATGGAATATCTCCACTAGATAAGAAGTTTGAACTCTCAAAATGGTAAGTTTTTCATTCATTGATTCATTAAGTTGAAATGGGGGGAATGGGGTCCTATATATATGTAACCCACATTTCTACAAAAGTCCCTGACTCTTACTACAATGACCAAAGACCAAGGGGGTAGGGGCGCCCCTGGGCCTAGCCCAAAGAATTGGGCCCATTAACCATTCTAAATAATCTAATGACACTTAACCTAGGTAGATGACTCAAATAAAAGGGAAAATACATCAAATGACTCAAATAAAAATTACATATGACTCAAAATTAAATAACTAGACCATGCCGGATGCAACCGGGGTGAGGTTCCAATATTAGTCCATAAACTCTGCTGGTCGTGAGAGTGAGAGCTCGATCCTTGAGCCCCTTGCTTCAAGAGATCACCGTGGGGTGAGGAGTGTAACCCGTGCCCTTGGCACTTCGTCGGACCCCTTGAATTGGGCAGCCATACCCTTGGGGAAACAAACCTTGGCCTTGCTGGCTCTCTACCAGCAAGGGCCCAGCCCACACAACCTCCACTTGGCATTGCCAAGTTACCCCGGGTCTTGGTGAGCATCGGGTGAGCGGTCGCCAATATCGGTCCGTTTGATTGCCAAATGTGCTTGCTTGTTAAGTCCCAGGTTGTGTCACATCACCTTTGATCCCATCCAATGGGGTTCAAGGAACCCATGGGACCCAACCGCCTTGTCCACCACCCACCTTTTCCTACCCCAACCCACCATGTTTGGTCCAATCCACCAAGTCCTTGACTCGGGTCACACCTTGGGAGCCATGACCTTGGGCCACATATCCATAGGTAATAAGGTTGTGCCCCACCCAATGATGTCCACTTTCTTAGATCTCTTCGATCCTTTCCAATGGAAGTTCAAAGGTCATCCCACAACCCCTCACAAAGAAATCATCTTTGGAATAGGAATGCATGTGCCAAGGCACCTCACACAAGTTGGCATGATTAGTAAGTCATGTCCTTTCATTCATCACACCCACATGTCAAGTCGGAAGTATGAGCGGTCCGTATTTGGGTGTGCCGGCCCTCCCCCATCCATCGGCATCAACAAGTTGGGTCTTGAGCATGATAGGTTCATACATGGCTGCCCTGGTCCCCCGGCATTTGCTTCACCCATGCATGATAGAATCACCTACGGGTGCCCCGGCCCGCCTAGGTCCATCAAGGTTTACATAGCCGTATTGCATGATAGGTCCACTTATGGTTGCCCCGGTCCCCCTTTGCATACCACACACTTCTCACCCACACCGCACCGTAGCTCATGGCATACTCATTCAAACAAGCATCTAGCAACGGACGGTGAGGTTCATAATGAACGGGAAAAAACTCGCAACTGCCACTTTGGATTCCAAGTAGGCAACCTTACGATGGTGGCTTTGGAATGGCTCTACCTTAGGGTCACCTCCAAATCGAGGGCACGAGGACTTGGACATTCCATGTTCCGAGTGGCTTTGGCAACCTAGCTTACGGGTTGGATTTACCGATGGGATTTTGGGATATATCCCACTTTTCACGTGGCCGATCTAGCACCCTCTAAGGGCATCGCGGTGGACCCCAGTGAGAACCTTGAGCCTACCCCCACCTTTGTGAGTGACACCCTCGGAGAGCCTTCACATATCAGCTTGAGAGTCTGACGTGTGCATACGGAGGCAATACTAGGCAAGCAGGGTACCATCGCCAGCAAGAGGGTGTGCCCGAGCCACCTTGAGAGGATGAAGAGCCGTCCCCCGGCTAAGGACGCGAAGTTGAGTTTGGAGGTTGTGACTCGCCCGGAGCTGCATTGGAGGACCTCTTCCCCGACGGACCCATACTCGACAGAGTCGAGTTCTTCACACCCTGGGGGTATGATGGGGGCATCTCTCGCCCTTCACATTTTTCCACAGCTCCGATTGCTCACCGACATGGTTCCATTGTGTCCGTCACATTTTTCTGAGTCGAGTCATGTAATTTTCATATTTTTTGAGTCATATCATTATAATTTTCCTTTTATTTGAGTCATGTACCTTGGTTAATATGTCATTTACCTAAGTTATGTGTCATTAGGTTCATTAAAATTAGTTAATGGGGCCAATTCATTGGGCTAGGCCCAAGGGCGCCCCCCTTTCCCTTGGTTATTTGTCATTAGTACTAAAGTCAGGGACTTATTGTAAATTATGGGATCCCTATAAATAGGACCACCATCTCCCCATTTGAAGTTAATGAATGAATGAATATTTAAATTTTCTAGTGTCCAACTTAAATCTTCTTCTTTTGGTGAGAAACCAATTGAGTGAGTGAGAAGCCCCTATCCCCCCCTCTCTCTCTAGGAAGCCATTTTCTCTCTCCTCCACTTTCTCTCTCTAAAACCTGCGCCCCTTTCTCTCTCCTCACCCCTCCACATCATCCTCCACCTCATCCATCACCCTCCACCTCATCTAGAGACCCTTCACTTCCCTAGGAGCATTAATTACCCCCTCTCCCAACTACCACCAAATCTCCTCCCTCCCTAGGAGAATCTCCCTCTCTCCAACACAATCCACCCTATTCCCCACACAATCTTGCAGCTCCCAAGGGACATTTGAATATTTTCCCTCCACTCTCTCCTCCCCATGCCCTAGACTCCCCAAGGGAGAGAGATCTTCCTCTCCCTTTCCCCCCCAACACCAAATTCACAGCTCTCCCTCCCACCACCTGCTAGACACCTTTCCAGCCCCCATTCTTCCCCTTCTTCACCTTGGTTTGCCCCCTCCCAGACCCCCTCACAGCCTGGGGTCACCCCCACACCCATCCACCCCATTTCCCCTCTCATCTACCCCATTTCCCACCTACCATCTTCAACCAGCCTGTTCCAGATCGCAGGCCGCAGAGTTCCATCGACTTCCAGAGGCTCCCACGATGTCATCGTGAAGCTCCTTGAGGTGTATCATATACCGTTGGATTCGTCTTTCTATCATCTTTGCAGCGGTGGTGGTCTCCTCCCTGTCTGAGTTGGTGACTGCCAGGGAGAGCCACTCTTCTCCGACTACATAGGATAAGTCCGGTCAGCAACCTGAAGCAACTTCCAAAAGCTCCCACGGCCACATTTCTGTGCTTCTTGAGGTGCCACTTGGCTGAGAGCTTCTACGACAAGTCTTCTTCCATTACCAAGAAGCAGCACCCCGTTCGGCATCCGGAGCAGCAATTTCTCAATTTTCTCCCTCGGGTGCGTTGTTCTGTCCACTCTAGGACTGAACAGACACCCGATCAATGTTGGGGCTGTCCCTGTCTACTCTAACCTCCTCTGGCATCCCCGTAGGTCTCATTTCGAAGAGGGCTCGACAAAGAATCCAACGACTTCATCCATGCACGAATCAGAGCCCAGGAGCACCTGTGGCGACCTCGTCTTCCTGCGGCAGTGGTGCTGAAGCAGACAGAACCAGAGAACAGAGACCATGCTCACGGCCCTGCCCCGACCAACGCCGACAACCAGAAGTCCTCCCAATAATCTGACGTCCTCTTGGGCCAACCCAAAAGGTTTTGCCGCTGGTTTTGTAGCAAACGGAGTCCGGGAGTGGCCGCAGTGGCGCCAACATCAACTGATTGTCCCCTATTCCAGAGAGCGAACAGAACCGGCAACCGCCTTCCAATTAGTTCCTAGCTTGACTTTTCCCCTCCCCGCCTGGCCGGTTGAGCGCCCCTCCCTCCGTGGAGGTACATTTTGGTTGTAATTCTACTCCCCCACCCCTAGTCCAACCCCCTTGCAAGGGGCGTAGTGCATGTATTAGTAGGTCACCATCCGAAGCTGCACCGACGCGGCGTGCGGGTGCATGCCCACGCCTCTCCGCTCGTCATCGTCTCCGGTCGGGATCGGCGTATTCACACTGATCAGGTGATCTTCTGACCACACTCATATGCTGGATTATTTGTGCTTGATTAGTATTGCTTCTAGTGTGCCGTCGGTCGGTGAAGAGTGCTCGAACTCAAATTGCTACTATGTGAGTGCCCACCTCGGGTGAGTTGTGAGCGAGACCAATTTACCCATGCCCTCGGTGTGCTGACCGCCCTTGAATTTGGGTAACCCCAGGCCCTTAGGGGTCCTCCCAAAGCTAGCCATACCCTTGGAAACCTTCGGGTCCAACCTCGGACCCTCACCCCATCGCCGGTCCACCTACGGACCCGAGTGTGCCAAATGCGAGTGAGTCCACTTGTGTGACATTGCCATGTCCGTTGCGTTGCTTGCACTCTATGTCTAAGGGGTTGTGTCACATCATGCCACTTATCAGCGGGCGATGACTGGAATATTTGATGAGCTTCTTTGCCATAAGGTCGAGTGCTACATAGATGATCTGGTAGTCAAAACCAGAAAGAAAGAAGACCATTTGCAGGACCTCCGAGTCGTCTTTCAGAGACTAAGGCAGTATGAATTGAAAATGAACCCCATGAAGTTTGCGTTCGGAGTATCGAGCGGAAAGTTCTTGGGCTTCATTATCAGATACCAGGGAATTGAAATAGACCCCGCAAAGATCAAGGCAATTCAGGAGTTACTCTTACCAAGGAACCTCTCCGAGCTTAGATCTCTTCAAGGCCGCCTGGCTTACATCTGGTGGTTCATATCCAATTTGTCGGGGTGATGCCAACCCTTTCACAAGTTAATGATGAAAGATGTACCCTTTTACTGGGACGAAGATTGCCAGATAGCCTTTAACAAGCTCAAGGATTATCTGAAGACTCCTCCAGTGCTGGGCGCACCGGTAAAAGGACGGCCACTGGTTCTATACATAGCAGCCACATATAACTCCTTGGAGGTAATGCTAGCCCAGAACAATGAAGAAGGGAAAGAGCAGGCCCTCTACTACCTCAGTCGGAGATTAGTCACGATTGAGGAGAAATACACCTACATCGAGAAGGTCTGCCTGGCGCCGGTCTTCGCCGTCAAGAAACTCCGACACTATATGCTGTCGCATGAAATTAAGCTGATCTTCAAGGCGGATCCGCTAAAGTATATCATGTCCCAACCGGCACTTAAAGGCCGTTTGGGCAAATGGGCGGTGATCCTTATAGAGTTTGATATCTCCTACATACCGCAAAAGGCCGTCAAAGGCCAGGCCATCGCAGACTTCTTTGCTGAGCATCTAGTGCCTGAAGACTGTCCGCTGGAACCAGAGCTTCCTGAAGATGAAACCCTAGAAGTCGGCCAGGTGCAGCCCTCTCCATGGCAACTGTATTTTGATGGCACTTCCAGAATTGACACCTCAGCTACTGGGTCAGCCAGAGTCAGAGCGGGGGCAGGCATAGTCCTAAAATCTCCCAAAGGAGAAGTCGTGTATACATCTTGTTCGATAAACAGGCCATGCACAAACAATGAAGCAGAATATGAAGCCCTCATAATCGGGTTGCAAATTGCTCTGTCGATGGAGATCCAAATGTTGGAAGCATTCGGAGATTCCATGCTAGTCATAAAACATCTGGAAGGAGAGTTCGATGTGCGGAAGCAAGAACTCCTCCCTTACTATCAACTGGCCCTCCGATTGATGGCGAGATTCTACTTCGTCAAAATCAGGCATATTAATCGAGGACAGAATGCTCAAGCGGATGCCCTCGCCAAGCTGGCTAACTCTTTGGCAATCCCGCCAGAAACAAGCTTGAATATCACTGTAATCAACCGTCGACAGGTCCCCAGCGTGACGGAGGTTCTGGCTGATGAACAAGAAAATGAAGCGGCAGTTGTAGAAGAAGTTCAGCAGCCCGATTGGCAGGAGCACCTTCTCCGTTGGTTCCGGCACCAACAGCTCCCGATAGAAAAAGAACAAAGAATGAAGCTCCTAAGGATCAAAGACTCTTACGAGATGAGAAGCGGAACCTTGTTCCGAATAATGGTCGATGCACGAAGGAAAGTTCTACTCCGTTGCTCGTCTTCGGCAGAAGCTGGGCAGGTAATGCAAGAAGTCCATGCCGGGTCAGCTGGAGCACACCAAGCAGGGCCGAAGATGAAAATTGAAATAAAGAAATTGGGCTACTATTGGCCCTCCATGTTTGATGATTGCTGCAAGTTTGCTAAAGCTTGCCAAAAATGTCAAGAGCACGCCAACATGTCCAGGAGACCGCCGGTGCCGCTACACCCCACCCTACCAAGTTGGCCGTTCGCCCAATGGGGCACGGACGTGGTAGGGCCACTGCCAGCATCCTCGTCAGGGTGCAGATATATCTTAGCAGCCACAGATTACTTCTCCAGATGGGCGAAAGCCGTTGCGCTAAGAGACGTAACGGGAGAATTGGTCGCAAGATTCTTCCGGCAGAATATAATATTCCAGTTCGGGGTTCCCAACCGAATTATCTCTGATAATGGCAGCCATTTTAGAAACCAGAGGGTTTATCGGCTGGCTGATAAATACAAGATTGATTGGAGGACTTCGTCCCCTTACAACCCTCAAGCCAATGGGCTCGTAGAAGCCTTCAATAAAACATTATGCACACTGCTAGCAAAGACCGTCATGTCTAATAAAAAGGACTTGGAAGAAAAGATGTACAAGGTGCTTTGGGCCTATTGTACGGTTTATAAAACCCCAATCGGCTGTTCGCCATTCTCCCTTGTATATGGGTCAGAGGCTGTGGTGCCGATTGAATTGGAGGTCCCCTCGCTGCGAGTTGCCATCCAGCATGGTTTGGTTAGCGACGAACAGACCAATATAGAAAGAAGACCGGAAGAGCTTGCCAAGCTCGAAGGAAAGCGTCTCCGCGCGTAACAAAATATTCAACTCTACCAAGCTCGCATGGCCCGTGCTTTTGACAAGCTGGTCAAAGGTCGAGAATTCAAGAAGGGTGACCTAGTAATGGTCAAAAGAAGAGAAGTGATGGCCTCCAATCCCAAAGGAAAATTTTTTGAAAATTGGGTTAGACCATACGTCATCCGCCGAGTATATGAAGGGGGTGCGTACGTCCTTGTAGATCACAAAGGAGTCATCCAGTTCTATACCCTTAATGGAAAACACTTGAAGCTGTATCACGCAGCTCAACCGACATTCTCAGAATGACCAGGACCAACCTTAGTCTAGTGGCACTCTGCCCTAGCTAAGTTCTACCTACCTTAGTCTAGTGGCACTCTTCCCTAGCTAAGCTCTTCCTACCTTGGTCTAGTGGCATTCTGCCCTGGCCAAGTTCTTCCTACCTTAGTCTAGTGGCACTCCGTCCTAACTAAGTTCTACCTACCTTAGTCTAGTGGCATTCTGCCCTAGCCAAGCTCTTCCTACCTTGGTCTAGTGGCATTCCACCCTGGCCGAGCTCTACCTACCTTAGTCTAGTGGCACTCCGCCCTGACTAAGTTCTTCCGACCTTGGTCTAGTGGCATTCCGCCCTGGCCGAGCTCTACCCACGTTGGTCTAGTAGGCATTCTGCCCTGGCCGAGCTCTTCCTACCTTGGTCTAGTGGCATTCCGCCCTGGCCAAGTTCCACCTACCTTAGTCTAGTGGCACTCCGCCCTAGCTAAGTTTTACCTACCTTAGTCTAGTGGCACTCTGCCCTAGCTAAGTTCTACCTACCATAGTCTAGTAGCACTCTGCCCTAGCCAAGTTCTACCTACCTTAGTCTAGTGGTACTCTGCCCTAGCTAAGCTCTGCCCACCTTGGTCTAGTGGCATTCCGCCCTGGCCGAGCTCTACCTACCTTAGTCTAGTGGCATTCCACTCTGACTAAGTTCTACCAACCTTGGTCTAGTGGTACTCTGCCCTAGCTACGCTCTGCCCTCCTTGGTCTAGTGGCAGTCCGCCCTGGCCGAGCTCCCAAAAGATACATATATATATATATATATATATATATATATATATATATATATATATAATAGCATACAATACAACATTGCCATTACGGGCCTTACGCCCGAATCGGCACGAAATCTATCCTTTGCATTAGCATTTCCTTCTTGCTAACGAATAAACTCCTTTTCCGGCGCAAGACTTCATGTCCTAGCCAACTCTTCTACAAACATTACCATTGAGGGCCTTACGCCCGAATCGGCACAAATCTATCTCTTGCGTTAGCATTACCTTCTTGCTGACGAATAAACCCTTTTTCTCGACGCAAGACTTCGTGTCCTAACTGAACCTTCTACAACATCGCCATTACGGGCCTTACGCTCGAATCGGCACGAATCTATCTCTTGCGTTAGCATTGCCTCCTTGCTGACAAATAAACCCTTTTTCTCGGCGCAAGACTTCGTGTCCTAGCCGACCTTCACTCAACATCACCATTATGGACCTTATGTCCGAATTGGCTGAAGCTCCTCCTTTGCGCTGGCATCGTTCCTCTGCCAACGAATAAACCGCCTCTACTAGCATGAGACCATGCGCCTCAGTTGGTAGCTATCTGACACCACCAAGGGGTCAAATATCACATGTTGACCTCTCAACATCCTTCTGTTATGTAAAAAAGAGAGAGAGAGAGAGAGAGAGAGAGAAAGAAAAGAAAAATGGGGCTTAAAATAGAGGTGCCCCGCCGGCCTTGTTCTTACAATTGGACAAGGGCAAAAATGGCTATAATCTGGCTGTGGCGAAAACCCGAAAGGGCGCCACGGGTAAAATCGGGTACCCCGCCACGTGAAAACCCGAAAGGGCGCGTGGGCAAAAGCAAGAGGGGGTTGGCTTCGGTGAAAACCTGAAAGGACGCTTAAGTAAGTAAAGTGACAATTTAAAGTTCCCAACCTACTTCTGACCCTTGTGACCATCGACAAGATCGGTCAACCTCCTTGCGACCCTTGTCACCATCGACAAGATCGATCGACATACTTTTGACCCTTGTCACCATCGACAAGATCGGTCAACCTCCATGCGACCCTTGTCATCATCGACAAGATCGGTCAACATAATTTTGACCCTTGTCACCATCAGCAAGACCGGTCAACCGCCTAGCGACCCTTGTCACCATCGGCAAGATCGGTCAACCTTCTTGCGACCCTTGTCATCATCGGCAAGATCGGTCAATATACTTTTGACCCTTGTCATCATCGGCAAGACCGGTCAACCTCCTTGCGACCCTTGTCACCAACGGCAATATCGGTCGACCTACTTCTGACCCTTGTCACCATCGGCAAGATCGGTCAACCTCCTTGCGACCCTTGTCATCATCAGTAAGATCGGTCGACATACTTTTGACCCTTGTCCCCATCGGTAAGATCGGTCAACCTCCTTGCGACCCTTGTCACCAACGACAAGATCGATCGACCTACTTCTGACCCTTGTCACCATCGGCAAGATCAGTCAACCTCCTTACGACACTTGTCATCATCGGCAAGATCGGTCAACATACTTTTGACCCTTGTCACCATCGGCAAGACCGGTCAACCTCCATGCGACCCTTGTCACCAACGGCAAGATCGGTCAACCTACTTATGACCCTTGTCACCATCGGCAAGATCGATCAACCCCCTTGTGACCCTTGTCACCATCGGTAAGATCGGTCGACATACTTTTGACCCTTGTCACCATCGGTAAGATCGGTCAACCTCCTTGCGACCCTTGTCATTGTTGACACCCGTTTTATGACCGATAAGTTGGGTCATCTCCTTGTTCATTCTATATGATGCTCCGGGTTGTTCACCTTTTTTGAGCCTTCTTGGTCAATTTGAGGTCAATTTCATGAGTCATATCTCCTTGGTTGGGTCTGGTTCCTTATCCCTTTCTGCTGGACGAAGCTTAGCAAGCTCTCATTTTCATTTGAATTCTACTATCTCTAATGGTCCATCATAGGGGCGTTACATTCCTCTAACGCATCTACCCTAGTGCGTTACATCCTTCCAGAGTCCTTAAGCTTAGGGCTTCCTTTCAAGCTTATCTTTTGCCTATCCATTGAGTGTGACGGTTTATCGTGCAGCCGTTACATTCATTGTGACGCATCTACCCTTGACCGTTACATTCATCTAGAGTCCTATGTTCGCGAACTTCTCCCGTTGATCTTATCTTATAGTGGATAGGGTTGTATGGCGGTCTATCGTGCGGCCGTTACATCCAACAGAGAGTCCTGAGAAGCCTGGCCTTTCCTCTGCTATTTCCGTGATCGAACTAAGAGTTTGGTTTGAGGGTTTCTCTCCCGATACTCATCCTAAGAAGCTTCCGTTTGATTCTGTGGACTCTGGGGAGTATTATCTTCAAGAGTTTGCTAAGAAACATCCTACTTTCTATCTAGATTATCCTCAACTCGAACCTAGACTTTGAGGGTCTATAAATAGAACCCTTGACTTCATGGCTTGAGGAGGAGACATCTGGAGTTTGCGTCGAAGTGCTGCCATATCCTGGAGCTAGAACCAACCAAGGAGAGCTGCTTCCCACGTCCGTCTACTTCCAAAGTTCAGGGAGTATCGTTTCCAAGGGTTTAATTCAGTCAAGTTGTGTTCTTAGTGTCTTTTCTCTCTTTTCAAACATAATAGCAATATCCCTCTCCATCTCCTATGTTCTTGCACTTGTTGCATTCATTCAAAACATCCTCTCATCTTTTAAAATGCCCCAGAGGGGTTAAAAAATCAACCTCCCCGGTATTTCCCTTTCCTTTTGCATGTTCTTAAGTTTCTTGGATTTATTGATACTACTTTGTCTAAGGGCTAATCTAGGTTATTTTTCTTGTGTTCTACACTCTTTTGCAAGTTTACAGAGTCCATATCACGAGGCCCAAGCTCTCTGGCCGGCTGGAAAGCTTGGAGATCAAAAGATTCCCAACTTCTTATTCTGCAGAAGCTCTAGCGGTCTGGAACAGGCGCGTTAGAGTGTTGTAGCGGTCTATCGTAAGACCGTCACACTTGCTGTGGCGCATCTTCCCTCGACCGTTACATCTGACGGAGCTGCAGTTGCCTCGTTGTTCTCTCTCCCATGGGCGGGTGCATCATCCTCCTATTCTAAGGTATTTATCAGGTCTTTGACTTGTTTCTACCTTGGTGGCGATCACATCTTTCCTTAGTTTGGGCATTAACTTTCTATTTCATCATAAGTCTTCTTTACTTTGCTTGTTCCACCTATACGGTGTGTTTTCCTTTATTCCTTATTCCACGCTCCGACGTGTGTTTTTCTTTATTTTGCTTAGCTTAGTCTTGATTGAGATAGCATGCCCATGCTAGAGCTTGTGTTGGTTGCCTAGGTTCAAGATTCGCATGTTCATAGGTTGATTGATTTCATTACTTGGCTCATTATTTGCTCATAGTTGGCATCATAGCCCATCTTGCAAAATAATGGACACATTAAAACCAACAGTTTTTTGGCGATCATGGTGAGACATCTAGTGCCAATCGTGCTTTGAATCTCTGTTAAACCTGCTTCCCTTTGTTTGCCCTTGTTGCTCTGGTTTTTCCCCAGATTTTACCTCTATTTCTTTGCTGTTTCTAGTTCTCTGGCTCCTCTGACGGTCTCCTGTGAATGCGTTACATTTCTGTGACGGCCTGGTCTTCGACCGTCACTCTCCTCTGATGCAGGTAGCCTAGACCGTCACATACTCCAGATAGGTACTCATCCCGAGGTACAGTTTACTTCCGTAGTTTTTGCTGTGATTTTCATGCTTAGGTGCTATTTGGTCTCCTCCTTAGTTGGTTCACATATTCATATCATTATGTGCATGTTTGATTGCTAGATTTTAGGCTAGAATTTGCATGCACCCCAGTGCACATAGGTTCATGCATATTTTCATACAGTAGTTTGCATTCTCCTACCTTGGTGCGTGGACCTCTCGTCTCCATATTCCTTGGGGCCGACTAGGAAAACACATCAGGGACCTCCATAAGTCCCCGTGAGCCGTGGATTCTCACACGGACACCGGGCTGGTTATACCTTTCCTACCCCGTGTCTAGGATTGCATAGGTGAAGGAGTGGTTACATTTAGAGTCAACCAAGCCACACATCCTTTCCTATTAGGAACCTACTTGTGGAGAGCACATCCTAATCAAATCACTAAGGTTCTAAAGGAAGAAATCATAAAAATCTTGTTGCATCATCTAAGTAACTTGGTTGAATTTAAGTGTTGTCATCTCGTTTTCACTTGCATCTTTGTCAAAGTTATCTAAATTTGATCACTCATTGTATGTTTGTTGTGTGTTGTTTGCTTTTGTTAAAAGTTTTCCGTTGCATGTGGAGTTATCTTCTTCCATTAGAGTCATCTCCTAGGGTCAATTCCTTCTCCAAAATCTACTCTAATCCGCTCTTCGAACCCATCATGGCTTCTTTCAATCCTCCCCGTTCCCAACAGGATTCTCTTCCTTAAGGGCTTCTTGAAAACCTCTCTAGGGTTATCTCATTCCCGTCTAGAGAGGGGTCTGCCCCTCTTCCATCCTCTGTCTCTATGGAGGGCGGCCAAACCACTCCTTCCTTCTCTTCTCCTTCTGCTGGCTCCATTCTCCAAATGATGGCCCAGTTGGATCCGGCCCAACTCCATGCTGTCTATCAGGTCATGCAGGGGTCCAATACCCCACATCCCACGATTGCGCAAGGCCAATCTAATCTGTCCATCGACCAATCTAGAGTTGGTGGGCCCTCCATCAGGCCCACTCCAATTGATCTTACTCCGGTCCAACCTCGGACCATCACCTTTTCTGGCATGGAAACGGGCCAATCTTCCGCTTCGGCCCAGCAATTTTCTGATAAGGGAAAGTCTACTCTCCCTTCTTTCATCCAGGTGGATCATCACATGCCCAGCCCATCGGTGCCACAAGTCCTTGTTGGCCCTTCAAATTTCTTGCACCCTCAGCAAGGGGTTGCCCAAGTCCATTCTAATCTGGGTCCGTCTTCGACCCAATATCCTTCTTATGGGCTCCCTACCTTGGCTGTTTATCCTTCTGCCCCTTCTCATGGGCTTTCACCTCCTACAACAGTCCATCCTTCTGCTCCTCAATTTCAACCTTTGTCTTTCGCTACCCCTACTCCATCTAGGGAGCAAGAACTACTTGATAAGTGGGCCGCCATGCAACAACAGATTGATTTCCTCCAAAAACGGGTTGGCCCACAATCCTTGGCAGATGTTCCAATCCCCAGCTTCCAAAACATCTGATTCCCTCCGCAATCCGAGCTCCCTAATTACCGTAAGTATGACGGGAACGGAAATCCCTTTGTTCATGTGAGGGACTTTTTATATGAATCAGCCCAATTTCAGTATGATGATCGCCTCATGGCGTATTTGTTCCGCCGATCATTGGATGGCGTTGCATTGGAATGGTTCTATTCCCTGCCGCTAGAGGATGCCGAGAGCTTCAAAATAGTGAAAGACAAGTTCATCCAACGGTTTCAAGACAGGGTCGGTCCATGATATTCTTTCACAGACTTGGTAGCCGAGAAAATGAAGCCTGATGAGGAGTTTGCAACTTACGCTGACAGATGGAGGCAAATGGCCGCCAGGGTGCCAGGCCATATTCCGGAGGAGGATAAGGTCAAGCTACTGATCTCAAATGCTACCCCGACCTTCCGAAACATCTTGGTGATGAATGATATAGCAAACATGCACCAACTTTATAGCCGGGCGCAGTTCATTCAAACACAGTTCAGAGACTCCCCCATCCACTCACTTTTTGTGAACCAAAAGCCAAAATATCACAAGAAACCTCAAGGGCCTGTCACCGAGGGGGTTCAGACCAACGAACAAGTTTAAGCCGTTACCTTCCCTTTCCAAGTTGTACCTTTTTGCTTTCCGTAAAAACCCCCCACTCCTCAAAACCCTGCTCCACAAAATGTCCCAACCATTCCACAAAACCCTCCGCCTACCTTTGCCACTCCACAAAATACCTTTATCGCTCCATAACAACCTCCACAGCCTTTGCAATACCATAATGTCCCTCCACCCAACGGCTACAACAACAACAACAAGCGCTCGGCTCCTAAAAGATCACAGTATCCACCTCTGCCAGAAACCCTCACAGATATCTTCTCAGCTCTCATGTCAGTTAGTGCTATACAACTCCCTCCGGAACGCCCCAACTGGAACCCAGCCATTGATCAGATAAAGTATTGTATGTTCCATAGGCAGCTAGGACATACTATTGAAGGGTGTTTTCAATTCAGGGATTTGGTCTATGATGATGTGACACCAATATGGGGTAGGCAGCAAGCAAACAAAAAAACTTAAAATCTAATCCGCATTCAAAAACACACAGCAATTAAGATGATAAATCGGGACCGAAACACCGTCGCACACACGCGAACCCCGGGTGACTATATGATGCTAGAAAGAGGTGATGGATCAAGACCCTTGCTGGTAGAGTGCCAGCAGGGCTAGGGTTGCCCTCCCGAGGGTATGTGGCCCACACCTTTGGGGCTGGCCGGTGCCAATTGGGGCACTAGGTCCCACTCTCTCACTATCACCACGGTGACCACACTATAATGGTGGCTGCGGGAACGAGCACTCACGCACATGCGCAACGGAGCTAAGTCTACGGATATTACATGAACAAACACTAAAATTGCTGGAGCAAAGTTTAGAGCTCACCTGGTTGGTTTGAAGAAACCAACCCCGTTCGGAGACGTGGGCGAGCGGGGAAGTGTGATCCCGCACACTGCGCCGATGTAGCTTGAGCTGCTAATTACATGAACTACTCCTCACGCAGGAGAGTTGGATTAAGGGTGGGGGAATCAAAATTACATCAAACACTACCTCCACGCAGGGAGGGGCGCTAAGCCGGCCAGGCGGGAGGGGAAAAGTCGCCGAGAAAGACGGAACGGAAGCCGACGTGGATCCGCTCACTTGCTGTGCAAGGGGACAGGTTGCCGCTGTTGCAGTCGTATCTCGTCCTCTGGAATTTTGCTGATGACGAGACTTGAGGGAGAGGCTTCGTGACAGGGATGGGGACTCCTCTGATTTTTATCCAATTCTTCTGTCGTTGCCGGTGGTCGTGGTGGAGACTCGAACAGGACGTAGGAATCCGGGGTTGGCAGCTTCAGAATGGATGCAGTAGGATGCAGAAGTTGTACCTTGGGCTCCCGAACTCCGAATATCGAACCGTCGGAGCCGTTGTGTCCGTGGACAAGGCTTCTGCACAGAAAAACTGACAGCAACACCTTCTGAGGTCGGGGTGGATAGGGGGAGGCCGTTGAGTGGGACCTGGTCGATGCAGACTGCAGGAGGCAGACCCGCGCGACTGAGGAAGAAAATTCGGAAGTTGGGCTCCCCGATGCCGAATGTAGTTCTGCTTCTTGATCCTGATCGGGGACAGGGGGAGGAATATCTTTGATGAAGGACCTTTGGTCTGATTCAGCCGTGGTTCGCCGTGGCAGAGTCTGCAAGGTGAGTCTGATCCTCTGGCAGGGACGGCACCAAGTCAGCCCTGGTTCTGTGGCAGCAGGTTGCAGATGACGTTACGGGCGCTCCCGAACTCCAATTGTCACGAAACCGGTGGCGTCGTCTCTGTGGTCGGAGTACCTTTCATACGGAGTCAACGTAGCTGCAATCCGATGCCGAGGCTGATCGTGGTACCCAGAAGAAGGGGTCCTGGTCGCTGCAGACTGCCCGAGGCAGACCCGAGCAGTTGAGGGAAAAACGTCACAACTCCGGCCCTCGGATGCCGAATTAAGTTCCGTCTTGTGCTTCTGGTCGTGGACAGATGGAGGAAGAATGTTGAAGAAGAGTCTTCAGCCTGAACCCTTCGCTGTTGGCCGTGAAGCTGCTTCCAACCAGGATCAGGCTGTCTGTAGGTGGGGTCTGGCGCAGTCGGGGTAGAACTGCTCTCACGGGCGGCCACGAACTCGGAATTGGACGATTCCACCTCGCCTGTGAAGAGGACAGGGAGGCCTTTCCAGAATGGTATGCCACGCCCTCAGACGTTGTCGTATGAACTCGGGGAAGCTTCTGCAACACGTACCCAGTTCTGCTACCTGCAGACTAGCAAGGAGGGAGGGGAAGGAGGTGGTCGGCCAAGCAATGGGAGGTGGAATGGGGTGGAGGGGTCGACCCTAGGAGGGAGGGGAAGGTGGTGGACGACCTTGGGAGGTGAAAGGGGTTCTAGGGAAGGGGAAAGGGCTCTTGGGAGGTGGAAGGTTGCTTAGGGAAGGGGGAGGGATGCCTTGGGAAGGTGAAAGGGTGCTTGGGGAGGTGGAGTGGTTAATGGTGAAGTAATGGGAGTCTTGGGAGGTGAAAAGGCTTGCCTAGGTGGCAAGTGAGGTGGCAAGAGGTGAGGAGAGAGGGGAATTCCGAATTTAGAGAGAGAGAGAGAGAGAGAGGAGAGAGAGGGGGTTCGCCCCTAGGGGAGAGAGAGAGAGAGAGAGACTTAGAGAGAGAGAAGAGATGCACTCAATGGCTCAAATTTTGCTTAATACTTCATTACTGAACTCAAGTGGAGTTGGGGTCCTATTTATAGGAATCCCAACATTTACAAAAAGTCCTTGGATAAACTACTAAAAGCAAATAAGCAAGGGGGTTGAGGAAAGAAGAGGTTGCCCATGGGCCAGGCCCATCTAATTGGGCCCAAACGACTTCCTAGCCTAACATACTTAGATAGATAATGTGACGACTTAGGACCATGACTCAAAATAAAGATAAGTACATCAAAATGACTCAAGGAAAGATAAAAAATACATAGCTAGACTTCGGAAATCAAGCTAAACATAATGGCAATCATCCGGTCCCGTGGAGAAGTGAGAAGTGGTAAGCGATGTCCCCATCATACTCCCGGGCTGCAGAGAACTCGACTCTGTCGAGTAAAAATCCATCGTATGCGGAGGAAGCCATAGCGAGGTTGCTCTCAAGTCCACCAAAGGTAGCTGGTCCTTTCCACCAAGCAAGGTAGTGCCCATCCCTTTGCTCCAGACGGCAGTAACCTGTTCATTTAATATCCGCTCCAATTGCTCACGTTGGCCCCTCTGGGTGGGTGGAACTCTCTTATGGGTAGTGACTCTCTCAAGAAGTAGAACAGGCTCAACATTCTCACTAGGTGTCACCGTGGGACCCCTATATGGCACCAAGTCAGCCACATTGAATATGAGACTTACTCGGGGAGGTCCAACATGTAAGCGTTCGTGCCAATCCTCTTTAGGACCTGGAAGGGGCCTGATCCACGCGACCTCAGCTTGGAGACATTCCCAGGGGAAAGCCTCTCAGTTCTTACCATCACATAATCACCTACGTGAAACTCCTGGCGGCGGCGGTGGGAATCGGCCGTCTTTTTATAAACCTCATTGCTTTTGTTAATGCGTTTGTGGATTTCCTCATGCAACCTTGTGGATGTTGGTTCACTAGTGGATAAAGGGGGTCCTGGACAACCAAATAGGGACATATCATGTAATGGTGTTATGTAGAATCTGATGGACCTAGGGGGACCGGGACATCCATAGATGAGACTATCATGTAAAGGAGTGTTCGATGCCGGGGGTCCTGGATATTCAAATGGGGTTCTGACTTGTGAGTGATCCCTAACATGGTTCACTGCAAAGGGGGGGCCTAGACACCCAGATGTGAACCTATCATGCATCAGTCCTAGTGCGTGAGTGACACAAATGAGGTGACTAGCCTGACCACATGATGTAAAAGATTGTGACACATGGATTCCTATCAAGATGGTCCTATCTGTGAGATTTGGGGGTTTCCACTCATGGGGATCAAAGGGGTCCCAGAAAGTGGACATCTTGGGATGGGTAGATTCCTCACTTCCTAGGTGGATGTCACCCTTGGTCATGGCTCCTATGGTGTGGGCTAAGTTTTGGAATGGGTGGGTTAGGTTTGTCATGGTGTGTGAGGGTAGGAAAAGGTGGGTGGGGGTGGGTAGTGAGACTAGGTCCCATGGGTTCTTTGGCTTCCATTGGGAGGGATGGAATGGGTCATCTAGGGGAGAGAACTCTTGGTCCTCATGGTCTTGGGAGAGGTAGTCTTGGCTTAAAATGGTAGGTTGTGGTAGGAAAATGATGGTGTTGGGTATGGTGGGTGGGTATAGGAAGGGATCGAATGTGTCATGGTATGGGTCACTTAGAAACTCAAGGTCCACATGTGGGTGGGGGTCATTCACCTCTATTGAGATTTTTGGGCAAAAGTTGTTGGTGGGTGGGTCAGCCTTGAAAGGATGATTGGGTTTTCTCCCTGAAATGAGGAGCTCCAATTTAAGGCTGGCCTCGGGCTCATCGGGTGTGGGAAGAAAGAGAAGGAGGTCGCTGGTGTAGCAACCAACCGTGCAGACCGAAGTGAAAGACCCAACACATGGGTGTAGAAGACCAAGGCTCATGGGTTGGTCGACCATAGGGTTCAACATAGCCGTCAACTCTACTTGCCATGCGAGGCCTTTTAGGAGGTCTCCTAGAGTTTCCACTTGGTAAGAGGATTGGATGGTAGTGTGATAGGTGGAGAAGGGTAGTATGGGGAGGTGTTGTTCCATGGGAGGGTTGACATGGGGCAGGATAGGGTGAACCGGACTTTCCTCTAGCCATTTAGCCAGGGGCTCACTTATGACGAGTTCACTCCTATTTAGAGAGGGTGGTGTAAAAGGTGAAGTTCTTCCCTTGGTTTGGGCAAGGGTTTCCTCCAAGGTGTGGAGCGGTTCTAGGGTGTCCACCACTATGATGTCGGGTGTGGGAGTCATGGGTTCCTCTCCCAAGGAGGTGGGATGGTCCTTTGAAGGTGGAGTGATGAGGGTAGGTGTGTGGTACCCCCGGGGTGGGAGGTAAAGGGGAACTTGGTTTGGGGTCGGTAAGGGGAGAAGTGGAGGCCTAGGTTGGAGTTGGATAGGGGTTGGTAGTGGAAGATGGATGGGTTGAGACGGACTGGGTTGATCAGTTTTGGGAGGGAGGGTGGTGGCCATCATGGGCCTAGGGGAAGTGGACATGGGGTCCACATGGGTTGGAATGGTGTGGGTGGAGTGAGCCATGATGCTTTCTCCTCTTGGGATGGGAACTTCTTGGCCTAACCCATGGTTTTGTGATTCATATTCTTCTTCCCATTCGGGGGAGGCCTCATATTCCTCAACCTCAATCTCATCCCTTTGTGGTGTAGGGGTCTTGCTCTCTAAGGAAATGGGAAGGCCTTTTGGCGATGGGGTGGTGTAAGTTGGACTTATTTGGGGTGGTGGAGTTTGAGCCCTGAGGGAGGTGAAGATCTCCTTAAACTCAATCCTTAGTTCTTCTAGCGAATCTTGGGGTCTTTTGGGTGGTGGAGTGTTGGTCCTAGTGGAGGTTCTAGATAGACTGGGCGGAAACGGGGTAGTGGGAGTGTTCTTCAGGTTGTAGTCCTCATGGTAGGAGTGGTCGGGTCGGGGAGCGTAGGTCTTCCTAAGTTCCTTTTTCATGTCATCCCATGAGTGAATGGGTTCTTGCCCCCAAACTCTTCTGAACCTCTCTTTGTGTTCCCACATCTTCTTGGCTTGTCCCCGAAGACACCCCGTGGCCCTGCGGACTCTAGCATGTCCATAGATCCAAGTCCTATCAAAGTGTTTATCCATGGTAGTCTCCCATTTTAGGTAGGCATTGGGATTAGATCCATCAAAACTAAGGTCCCCTTCTAGGATGATGTCCATGAGGAGAGGGTCAATCGGATCCTTGTGGAAGGCCATGTTGGGGGGACTTGACCAATGGGGAGTATACATGATGATGCACGGGGTGGCCCAATGAAGACTCTAAAAGCTTATGCGCCCTAGGACAAGACTTAGTAGAGACAAGTCTAGAACTTGCTCTGATACCAATTTGATGTGACACCAATATGGGGTAGGCAACAAGCAAACAAAAAAACTTCAAATCTAATCCGCATTCACAAACACACAGCAATTAAGATGATAAATCGGGACCGAAACACCGTCGCACACACGCGAACCCCGGGTGACTATATGATGCTAGAAAGAGGTGATGGATCAAGACCCTTGCTGGTAGAGTGCCAGCAGGGCTAGGGTTGCCCTCCCGAGGGTATGTGGCCCACACCTTTGGGGCTGGCCGGTGCCAATTGGGGCACTAGGTCCCACTCTCTCACTATCACCACGGTGACCACACTATAATGGTGGCTGCGGGAACGAGCACTCACGCACATGCGCAACGGAGCTAAGTCTACGGATATTACATGAACAAACACTAAAATTGCTGGAGCAAAGTTTAGAGCTCACCTGGTTGGTTTGAAGAAACCAACCCCGTTCGGAGACGTGGGCGAGCGGGGAAGTGTGATCCCGCACACTGCGCCGATGTAGCTTGAGCTGCTAATTACATGAACTACTCCTCACGCAGGAGGGTTGGATTAAGGGTGGGGGAATCAAAATTACATCAAACACTACCTCCACGCAGGGAGGGGCGCTAAGCCAGCCAGGCGGGAGGGGAAAAGTCGCCGAGAAAGACGGAACGGAAGCCGACGTGGATCCGCTCACTTGCTGTGCAAGGGGACAGGTTGCCGCTGTTGCAGTCGTATCTCGTCCTATGGAATTTTGCTGATGACGAGACTTGAGGGAGAGGCTTCGTAACAGGGATGGGGACTCCTCTGATTTTTATCCAATTCTTCTGTCGTCGCCGGTGGTCGTGGTGGAGACTCGAACAGGACGTAGGAATCTGGGGTTGGCAGCTTCAGAATGGATGCAGTAGGATGCAGAAGTTGTACCTTGGGCTACCGAACTCCAAATATCGAACCTTCAGAGTCGTTGTGTCCGTGGACAAGGCTTCTGCACAGAAAAACTGACAGCAACACCTTCTGAGGTCGGGGTGGACAGGGGGAGGCCGTTGAGTGGGACCTGGTCGATGCAGACTGCAGGAGGCAGACCCGCGCGACTGAGGAAGAAAATTCGGAAGTTGGGCTCCCCGATGCCGAATGTAGTTCTGCTTCTTGATCCTGATCGGGGACAGGGGGAGGAATATCTTTGATGAAGGACCTTTGGTCTGATTCAGCCGTGGTTCGCCGTGGCAGAGTCTGCAAGGTGAGTCTGATCCTCTGGCAGGGGCGGCACCAAGTCAGCCCTGGTTCTGTGGCAGCAGGTTGCAGATGACGTTACGGGCGCTCCCGAACTCCAATTGTCACGAAACCGGTGGCGTCGTCTCCGTGGTCGGAGTAGCTTTCATACGGAGTCAACGGAGCTGCAATCCGATGCCGAGGCTGATCGTGGTACCCAGAAGAAGGGGTCCTGGTCGCTGCAGACTGCCCGAGGTAGACCCGAGCAGTTGAGGGAAAAACGTCACAACTCCGGCCCTCGGATGCCGAATTAAGTTCCGTCTTGTGCTTCTGGTCGTGGACAGATGGAGGAAGAATGTTGAAGAAGAGTCTTCAGCCTGAACCCTTCGCTGTTGGCCGTGAAGCTGCTTCCAACCAGGATCAGGCTGTCTGTAGGTGGGGTCTGGCGCAGTCGGGGTAGAACTGCTCTCACGGGCGGCCACGAACTCGGAATTGGACGATTCCACCTCGCCTGTGAAGAGGACAGGGAGGCCTTTCCAGAATGGTATGCCACGCCCTCAGACGTTGTCGTATGAACTCGGGGAAGCTTCTGTAACACGTACCCAGTTCTGCTACCTGCAGACTAGCAAGGAGGGAGGGGAAGGAGGTGGTCGGCCAAGCAATGGGAGGTGGAATGGGGTGGAGGGGTCGACCCTAGGAGGGAGGGGAAGGTGGTGGACGACCTTGGGAGGTGAAAGGGGTTCTAGGGAAGGGGAAAGGGCTCTTGGGAGGTGGAAGGTTGCTTAGGGAAGGGGGAGGGATGCCTTGGGAAGGTGAAAGGGTGCTTGGGGAGGTGGAGTGGTTAATGGTGAAGTAATGGGAGTCTTGGGAGGTGAAAAGGCTTGCCTAGGTGGCAAGTGAGGTGGCAAGAGGTGAGGAGAGAGGGGAATTCCGAATTTAGAGAGAGAGAGAGAGAGAGAGGAGAGAGAGGGGGTTCGCCCCTAGGAGAGAGAGAGAGACTTAGGGAGAGAGGAGAGATGCACTCAATGGCTCAAATTTTGCTTAATACTTCATTACTGAACTCAAGTGGAGTTGGGGTCCTATTTATAGGAATCCCAACATTTACAGAAAGTCCTTGGATAAACTACTAAAAGCAAATAAGCAAGGGGGTTGAGGAAAGAAGAGGTTGCCCATGGGCCAGGCCCATCTAATTGGGCCCAAACGACTTCCTAGCCTAACATACTTAGATAGATAATGTGACGACTTAGGACCATGACTCAAAATAAAGATAAGTACATCAAAATGACTCAAGGAAAGATAAAAAATACATAGCTAGACTTTGGAAATCAAGCTAAACATAATGGCAATCATCCGGTCCCGTGGAGAAGTGAGAAGTGGTAAGCGATGTCCCCATCATATGACCTCCATGAAGGACAAAGGATTGATTGGGCCAAAATGCACGGGGCCATTATGGAAATTAAAGAGAAAAGAAGGCAGTTACCGAGGCAGCAAGTGCAGCAACAATAGGCACCGCAGCCGCAGCCGCAGCAGCAGCCGCAACAGCAACAGCAGTCGGTTCAAGACTTGGGGATCCATCAGAACCCAATGCCGAACCATCTTCCCGCTCCATAGCCTCAGCCACCGGCGTCAGCCCAAGTCAATGTAGTTCAACCCCTAGCCCCTGATGTCGGGTGGTCCGTTGATGATGATAGCTCTACGTCGCAAGTCATGGCTCTTCACCACAACTTCCGCACTCCTTCCGCTCCTACCATCCTTACATACCAAAACCCTCCTCCACCTACTACACCGTTTGTCCTTTCATCTATTCTGACTCAACCGCCCGTCTCTCGCACATTACTCACCCCCGCTATCACCGCACCTCCATCTAACCCTCCACTCATTACACCTCCACCTACCTTTATACCCCCACTTCCGCTCGCACCCGCTACCACCAACCCCTCATCCATCATCCTTTCCACCACACCCTCTTCCGCACCACTCATCCACCCCACCGGGCTTATTAAGTCACTTATCTTGAGCCCATCCGAGGCCGCGGTAGCCTATAACTTTGCCTTGCGGAGCGGGCGCATGTTTTACCGCAATTATCCTTCCACCTCCAATCCCCAGTCTTCCCAACCGACTACTGAGCAGGAAGAAGCCGAGCCGTTACCAAGAACCCAATACGATCTGTTGCATCACTTGGATCGGGTTCTGTTGACAGCTAAAATATGAACAAAGATAAAGATGAGACCAGACCAGCAACGAAGACTGAAAGATGCTTGCAAAGTCAAGATTGAGGGAGGGCCCTCACTACCAACTACTTGCCCGGCTAGGACACTCTCAGGCTGAGCCGATGTCCAGTATTGTCGTCATCCAAACGGCGATACCGATGAAACTCCGGTCTGTTGGCTGATGAGAAACTTCTGGATTATTCAGATGATGATGCACACACCGTTAAAGAAGGAGCCCTCGTCAGTGCTGATGCAATCAAAGGAATTAACAAGGCCAAAGAAAAGAATGGGCCTGTTGAATGGGCCTGTTAATGTGCTATTAAGGATGGGCTTGATACCCCTCGCGCCGAGAACCTCCCCATGGCAGCAGGCGCGCCGGGAAGCCCCTCCAAGGGAGTGCGCTGGGAAGCCCCTCCAAAGGAGGCGCGCCGGGAAGCCCCTCAAATGGGCGCGCCGGGAACCGGCGATGCAGGCACGCCGAGTGCCATTGATGTGAACAGGGTCCTATAAAACCCATTACTTTGCCCACAGGAAAAGGGGACGACGGGGGCTGCGGTAGAAAAAAAAAAGAGGCAGATATTGAGAGGATAGCCAGAAACCAAAAAGAGAAAGAGAGAGCTCGAGGAAAAGGGACTCGAAGAAGCGAAGAGAAGATCTGAAAAGAAAGGAGGAAGAGGAAGCTCCAGGTGGGCTGCTCCGGGGAGGGAGAGGAGTCAATGCTCCGCCCTCCCCCATACTTTCTTTCCTTTTCTTTGATGTAATCTAGCGAGTTTTCTTCTCGATTTATCAAATGTAGCCGGACAATCCCGGTTCTGCTTTGTACCTCTCTGCTTCTTATGTTCCCTTTCATGGTTGATGTAAGTATGAGACGATGCAATGAAATGGAATGCTGCAATTGCAGTGATGAATATTGGGCAATCGAAGCTCTTCTCCTTTGCATCCCGTGGATATGTCTTCTATTCGAAATGTCTAATAGTTTATACAGTACCGGTTTCAGAATCCTCGATGGTTCTCCGAAGAGGAATGAGGGTAGGACCCCCACCCCCATCTAATGGGTGATTGGGCTCTATTTCCTTCTCACTTCCTGTCTCAATGGCAGATTCTCCGCATATGTTCTGAGTTTTTCCCTCGAGCCCTTCATGTTGTTCAGGAACCCGAGATACCAACCTCTTGGTTCCCTGAACTGCCAGGCTTTGGTGAATGATAATTTCGATCCCTGGGTCCTCCATTCTAAGCCTTGAATGCTTAGGGCCTGGAGTTTCGATGCTAAAAGTCCATCCATCGCCAGTTTTCGACGCCATTAGTCTCGTCCAGGGGATCAGAGACAGTCATCTCTGGATCCCCCAGACGGCTGACGGCAAACAGAGAAAGCTTCTCAGGTCCGGACGATGATCTCTCTTCCGCCTGCTGATTTGGTCTCTCGGCTCCCTTGGCATCCCTCTAGCAGAGGTATCCATGAGACCACCCCTTACACCCCAGATCCGGTCTCAATCCGAGCCAGAAAACTCAAAATTCCCAAACAGAGTGCCGTAATCAAACCCTGAAACCCTTAGCCCTTTCACCTTCCCGGCGTGCTAATTCCCACGCCGAGAACTACGCTGCCGAGAGGCCTCCCGCTTTCTTCCCTTCAGCAAAACGACAAACCCCCCAGGCCAAACCCCTATTCCTTCACGGCCTTCCCGGCCTGTGGCCTCCCGGCGCCAGCCTCCCGGCGCGGTGAGGAGCGCGCCGAGAAGCTTCACGCCGGGAGCCTCCCCCTTTCCTTTTGCCTTTGGAGCCACGCCGAGACCCCCTTGTTTGGTCAAGGAACCCGCGCCGAGAGCACCCCCTTTGGCAAATTTAAACCCACGCCGAGAGCACCCCCTCTGGACAATTTAAACCCATGCCGAGAGCACCCCCTTCGGCCAATAGAAACCCACGCCGAGACCCTCCTTCTTCGGCCAATAAAACCTAGTCAGAGGCCCTCCTCTGCACTGTCATCCTTCAATCTCCCTACACATATGTCTCAGGAATGTTCAGAGGCCATCACATGTGTCCTGAGAAGATATAGTAACGGGGAAGACCTCCCCTACAAACCCCCATTTCTGATCCGGGTTTCAATGCTACCTCACGAACTCAAAGAGCCATGTTATTATATGCGTTCTGATGGGTTCTAAGGGAATATTAACCAATGAGATAGATGCAAGCAATGTCCCCGGGCCCGGTGCCCATCCTTGTTCGGTCGTCATCCCGGCATCCCGTGGATGAGGACCTATTCTCTCTTGGCATAATCCAAGTTGAGGGGACATGCTGCCGAAATTTATACATACCCTACCGGGTAAATGTGATATTCTCTCCCAGCCCCGGACGGCCTGCAACAAACAGATAAAACCCCTCACATGATCTGGATGATGGTCTCGTTTCTCCCATTGATTCTGCTTTCTAAATCCCCTTGGCGTCCTCCTAACAGAAGCCTCCATGAAACCCTCTCCTGCATTCTAAATCTTGCCTCAATCTGAGCCAGAAATCTCAGGAAACTCCTGAACAGAGCATCGTCGTCGAGCTCTGAAACCCTTAACCCTTTCACCTTCCCGGCGTGCTAATTTCCACGCCGAGAGCTACGCCGCCGAGAGGGCCTTCCTTTTCTTCCCCTTTCAGCAAGCCGACAAAACCCCAAGTTGTGCTCACTGGCCATTAAACCCCCCTTCACATAACCTTCCCGGCCCAGAGCTTCCCGGCGCCAAGTTCCCGGCGTGGTGATGAGCGCGTCGGGAAGCCCCACGCCGAGACCCCCCCTTTTGGTCAAGAAACCCATGCCGAGACCCTCTTTTGGCCAAAGAAAGCCGTGCTGAGAGCTTCCCCCCTTGGCCAATAAAGCCATGCCGAGAGCTTCCCCCCCTTGGTCAATAGAGCCACGTCGGGAGCCCCTTGATCCTCCAGCCGCGCCGAGAAGCCTCTCGTGCCGGGAACCTTTGCACACTTGAACTGCACCGAGAACCTACCCAAATTTTATTACTGAGCCTTCAATCCAAATTTTGTTCCGGGGGCTCCACCCCCCGAAACCCCCGCAAGGGGCGCTGCCTCCTTGACCCCCGCGACCTGACCGGGCAGGTCGATCCCCGCGACCTGACCGCGCAGGTCGATCCGCGTGCGAGGGCGCAACATTGAGCGTTCACTTACATTCTGTCATCCCGCATCGGGTTCATGAATAACCCCTTTAGCTCGGGAGGGCTCTACCACTGCATGAGTTCCGCCGGCTTCTATAGGGAACATCAAACATTGCCCCATGGCATATATATATAGGTAGGGAGGTTTGGCCTCTCTATTTCTCTCGGCTTTCATCCCGGCACTCCGTGGGTGATAGTCTATTTCCCCCTGGGCATAATCCAGATTAAGGGGAAATGCTGTCGAAATACTGATCAATGCTTTAAACCTCCATCATGGCCACGGCTCAGTCTTTGAACCGCTGACTTAATGATATCGTCTCTGAGCCGCTGGCTTGACGATACCATCTGTTTCTACAGCTGATGTTGTTATCTTGCCCGCCTTCCTGGCTCTGGTATGAAGTTCCATTTTGCGCACATGAATACATGTTTGCCTCTCGAGGCCTCCTATTTTGGCGTTTAATCAAGGGTTGTCCTTCCTTGGAAGGGCGTAATTAACGTCATAGCCTTTATGGTATGACGGACTTCTGGTCCCGACTCGGACTTCACAATCGACTGACCAGGTCAGATCGAGCGCACAATGAAATCGTCACTTCGGTGACTGGCATGCCAATAAATCAATAAATAATCAATAAATAATAAATAAAAATAAATAAATAAAATCCACGTTCCACAGGTTCCCGCTAAGATATCCATGCTGGAGCTTATCAAAAGATCTACCCTTCACCAAGATGCTCTCAGAAACTTCCTTCAGAAGGTGATGGTTAGTGAAGACGTAGCAGCCGATAGTTTACCTACGGCATTGGCGACTATTTCTAAAGGACCAGCTATAACCTTCTCTGAAACCGAGCTAGCACCACCAGAAGCTCGGCAAATGCCACTTTGCATCATCGTTATCTTGAATAAAGTCAACATTGATGTGGCATTAGTTGATACAGGGGCATCTATCAATGTGTGCCCGCTCAGCACTCTCAGGGCCTGCAATCTGTCAGAAGAACTTCTACGCCCGACCCCCACTACTATAGCTGCTTATGACAATTCTCGAAGGGCATGTCACGGGATTGTTACTATTCAAGCCAAGCTTGGGCCTCTCACCATGCCCATTGAGATTTATGTGCTAGACATCGACCCCATGTTCAAAGCTATCTTGGGTCGTCCGTGGATCGACACTCTCAGTGCCGTACCCTCCACCGCGCACCAATGTCTCAAGTTCCCTTTTCAAGGGAGGGTGGTTAAAGTAAAAAGCTCATCCACGGCCCAGTCTGTCAAAGTTATTTTGGAGAAGGTTCTGCCCACATTAATGCCCAGCAACCGGCCCGTTATTTCGGTACTAGATCTGGATTTCCCTTGGGCTTATACACCCCGCAAGCCCGCCGCTACACCCGTCAATATCAAAGTGAAACCCCAGATCCGAGATTCCAAGGGTTAGGATATCATATTGAAGCTGGGTTATCAACCGGGGAGAGGCCTCAGTGCACAGTTACAAGGGCGAACTAAGCCAGTACCCAAAGGAAGAAAATAGTTATGGTCAGAAGGAGAGTCAGGAAGTGCGGCTCGTTCAATGGAAGCCAAAGCCACCTGGCCGTCTACAGAAGAAGGGGAGCTCGCCCATTATCATTTCTTGGTCTCCCTCGCGTCTCGCATCTCTATTTCAACAATTGAAACCCATTCCCCGTTCACCCCCGATTATGGTCGATCTGTATTTTATGGAAAGATCACCCGAAATCTTGTTTGTTCCATGTGCTCTATTCAACCCTCCTTCCTCCACCACCCAACTCCACGAGATGTGGTTTCGATCCTCTGATCCATTCTTTGATTGCATCTTCCCCGATTTTTTTCCCATGCAACTTCCTCCTCCTCCATCCTGTTGTATGATCTCCACTGATCTCCAAAAAAAACGTCAAATTTGAAACAGAGATTTTGGTGGAAGATTACACTATCTTGTCTCCATCCTCCTCCCAGGGGCATGAGTCTCCTGCTCCTTCCTTTCCACTAGGTTTCCTTTCTCCTAGGTTAGGCGTAGGGTCCGTCGAGTCTAGGGAAGTAGGGTCGATTAGAACTAGAGAAGTAGGGTCCTCTTTTAGGTCATCCAATCCTTCTGAGCTTGAGCCGCGCCCGCTTGCGCGTCCTTCCAAATCCATTCCTGATAGGTTCTTGCAGGATCTGGCTCAGGGATGTCATGCTCTTTTGAAATGTCCATAGTTTGTCGCCACAGCAATCATGATAGAGGACGAAGAGAAAATAGAAGGGGTGTGGAGCGATGACGGACTCGGTGTCTATGAAGTCTTGGATGAGAAAGACCCGATTGATGATGAGAATAGTAACGTAGATAACACTGCCGATCTATATGCACAAGGATTAAAGAGATTCGACGAGCCATCGTCAGTAGTGGATGAACCTACGAAGGAAATAAATTTGGGAACTGAAGAAGACCCAAGGCCCATCATTATTGCCGCTAATCTCCCTCCGCAAGTGGAAGAAGATCTAGTCAAGGTTCTAAGGGAGTATAGTGATTCTTTCGCCTGGTCTTATGAGGACATGTCGGGTCTTGACCCCTCTTTAGTGGAACACCGACTCGTACTTAAACCAGGGGCAACACCCGTAAAACAGAGGTCGAGAAGATTTCACCCCCACATGACCTTAAGGATCAAAGAAGAAGTCAATAAGTATACAAGGCCAGGTTCATTAGAGTTGTCTTATATCCCCAGTGGGTGGCGAACATAGTCCATGTTATCAAGAAGGATGGAAAGGTGCGTATTTTCATCGATTTCATGGATTTTAATAAAACATGTCCCAAAGATGATTTCCCGCTGCCTCACATAGACGTCCTGGTCGATAACACCGCCGGGTACGAAGCTTTGTCATTCATGGACGGTTACTCACGTTATAATCAGATTCGTCTCGCTCCGGAGGATCAAGAGAAAACTTCCTTCACCACGCTCTGGGGCATGTACTGCTACGTGGTTATGCCGTTCGGTCTGAAGAACGCAGGAACCACCTATCAGATGGCCATTTTCCACGACATGATGCACATTTACATGGAAGCCTACGTGGATGACATCTTGGTGAAATCAAGAACCAAAGCAGAACACCCCTCTATCCTGCCTAAGGTGCTACAGAGAGCTAGGGAGTACAAGCTGAAAATGAATCCGAAGAAGTGTGTTTTTGGAGTCTCTTCAGGGAAGTTGCTAGGCTTTATAGTTAGCAAACGGGGGATCCAGATTGATCCTAATAAAGCAAAGGCCGTCATGGACATGCCTCCGCCAAAGAATATTACGGAACTTCGAGGACTAATTGGTAGATTGCAGTTCATCAGAAGATTCATATCCCAACATTCTCAGAGGTGCTGCCCGTTTTATGAATTGCTAAAGGCGGGAGTCAAAATTGAATGGAATCAAGATTGTCAAAAGGCCTACGAGGACCTAAAGGAATATCTATCCAATCCCCCAGTTTTACAACCTCCTGTCCCTGGGAAACCCCTAATCCTATACATCTCGGTTATTGAGGACTCCTTAGGGGCAGTCTTAGCACAAGTAGACGATGAAGGGAGAGAGCGTGCAGCTTATTACCTCTCCAGGTTGTTCAACCCGGCCGAGGCTAAATACAGCGCTATGGAGAAGACTTGTGCCGCCCAAGTGTGAGTAGCTCAAAATCTCAAACACTACTTCCTTGCCCACCCAGTTAGGTTGATCTCTAGAATGGACCCGATCCGCTATCTCTTAGAAAAGCATGTCCTCTCAAGTAGGTTAGCTCGCTGGCAGAGCTTCCTATCCTAGTTTGATATCACGTTCGTCGTTCAGAAGGCGGTCAAAGGATACGTGATCACTGAGCATCTTGCCCATCTCCCGATTCCCTACACGGATTCTATTCAGGATGACTTCCCTTATGAGCATCTTTTTGTCCTGACTCATCATCCCTTCTGGTCGCTGCACTTCGACGGTGCACTCAATTCTCAGGGCCGAGGGATAGGCGTTGTTCTGCTCACTCCGGAAGGAGTGACGATTCCTTTTGCTTATCAACTTCAATTTCATGCTACCAATAATATCGCAGAGTATGAGGCTCTCCTAGCAGGATTGAAGCATGCCTGCCTTCTAGGCGCGCGCTACTTGAATATCATAGGGGATTCTCAGCTCGTCCTGTGGCAAGTTCTATCCACTTACCGCACCCGTGACCCTAAGCTCAAACCATATCAAGATTTGGTCACGCTCCTCGCTAGGCAATTCTACAAATTGATCTACATCCATACTCCCCGGTCTCAGAACATTCTAGCCGATGCCTTAGCATCCCTCTCTTCCTCTCTATCTTTCCCTCTCAGTCGAAGTACTGAGACTATCATCGTTCAGAGATTGGACGCACCCTCTCTTCAGGATCCTTGGTATGTCAACCTTAGGAAGACTGTAGAGGTGAGGGCTGAGAAGGAAGAGTTGAAGGAAGTATCTTTGACAGAGTTAGAGGCAATCCTGGAGGAGGAAGAGTTGCCCTTGTATCATGAAATCAAGTTGTTTTGTAAAGATGGATCATTCCCGGAAGAGGCAAATGCCGAGCAGCGCAAGTCAATAAGAAGAGCCGCCTCAAGGTATACTATCATTGCTAGAGAACTATACAGGCGCGCTACTAACGGGATGCTCATGAGATGTTTGGACGATGATGAAGCTTGGAAGGTGGCCGAAGCAGCCCATTCTGGTGAGTGTGGGGGTCATGTTAATGGCCAGGCTCTAGCAAAGAAGATCCTTAGGCAAGGCTATTATTGGCCCACTTTAGAGGAAGATTGCTCCCTCTATGTCCAGAGGTGTCTTAAATGCCAACTCCATGCTGATAAAATTCATGCTCCAGCTTCATCTCTTCATCCTCTATCTGCTCCTTGGTCGTTCTCTATGTGGGCTTTCGACATTGTCGGCCCGCTCGGTGATCCCAATTCTCAGATCAAGCAAAAATCCTTCATCCTTACCGCCACTGAGTACTTCACCAAGTGGGCAGAAGCCAAAGCGTACGCAGAGATTAAAGCTACCACGGTGTGCCGCTTCATCATGAAGAACATTATCTCACGGTTCGGAGCAACATCGTCACCGACAACGGACCCCAGTTCGTCTCTCAAGAGCTCAAGGACCTATGTAAGAAGTTCAATATCACATTGAATCACTCATCTGCATATTACCTACAAGGCAATGGTCAGGCCGAAGCCACTAACAAAACCCTTCTCAAGATCATAAAGAAAACATGTGAATCTCATAAGTTCTCTGATTGGCCAGAAAGATTAGTGGAGGCTCTATGGGCTTACCGCACCTCTGTTCGTACTCCTACGGGGCAAACTCCTTATGCTCTCACTTACGGCATGGAGGCGGTACTCCCACATGAGATTTTGATCCCTTCCCTAAGGGTACAGCTCGATAAGGAACTTAATCTCGATGAATGTCGAGAGGCGTTGCTCGTCCAGCTGGAACTCTTAGACGAGAAGAGGATGAATGCGGCCGATCACGTATCTGTTTATCAAAAGAGAATTTCGCGTTATTTTCAAAAGAAGGTAATTGAGCGCAAATTTCAAAAAGGTGATATGGTTTTGAAACATAAATTCATTCGGTCTACAGGTCCTAAGTCTAAATTGCAACCTAACTGGGAAGGGCCGTTTATTGTGAAAGAGGCTTATCGAGGGAATGCTTACCGCTTAGTGAACGCAGAAGGTGAGGAGCTCTCTCACGTTTGGAATGGGTTGTACCTTAAGCGTTTCTTTCTTTAGAATCTAAACCAGTGCCACCCCGGTAGCGAGGTGTCCGTTCCCTTCCTTGCGAGAAAAAGGACCCCGAGCACGGCAATCGCACACTACACGACGTCCCTGGTTGGGTTTTCCACTTTGTAAACAACGTTTCTCCTTGGCCATGCTTTGGGGGGGGAAGTCAAAAGTCCATGTCCGTCTCTTTCTTCGGCTGAATCCAGGGGCAAGAGGTGAATAAGGAGGCGACGACCAATCCAGGCACCTTGACGAGAGGAGGTCTCAAATAGGGGCAGTCCGTTATGACCTGACGCCACACGGAAAAGGAAAAGAGCAAAGAAAAGGAGCAATCTTCTTGACAAAAGCAAAAGTCTATCTCGAAAGTCCATCAATTATCAATTCCAAAGCTCCAAAAGGAAAATAACAAAAGCTAGGCATGGCAAGAGTGGCAGTACAGTTTCCCCGCGGGACGCTATGAGCCCAGTCGTATGCGTGCCTAGAGTGGACAAAGGTTCCATGACGGACGCAAAAGCCCTGGCACAACAGACCAAGTCTCTGAATAGGTTGACTGAAGAGGAACTCAAGTCCTAAAAACTTCTATATCTGGCCTAAGCTTATCCCTGTGTTCTATTTTTCCTTTCAGGACTAAGACAAGTACCCTAGGTATGGCCTTGGCAGAGATACCATCACGCGAGTTAGGCCCTGGCCAGGGGTTGTCACCCCCATTACACGCCAACCTCGGAAACTCTGAATGGGATTGGGATGACCCTTATTCCTAGGGAGGCACTGGTTTTTCAAAATAAAAAAAAATCATATATTTTAAAATCTAAAAAAACCATATATTTCAAAACCCTAAACAAAAATCATATATTTCAAAATCCAAAAAAATCATATATTGCAAAATCTAAAAAAATCATATATTTCGAAATAAAAAAATCATATATTTCGACATCCAAAAACACTAGATATTTTCAAAAACTCACAAAAATCCAAATGATTGCAAAAATTCCTAAAAAATACCATCATATGCATTGCATGCATTGCATTTGTTTCTTATATTCTTCGCCTATTTAATAAGGCTCCACCCCTTGACCAAATATCAAGAAATGGTCAAATTCTAACATACTTTAGGCAAGGGGTTGAGTCTAAGAACAGATCTAACTTGTTTCTTGTCTAAGTGTGTGCAGAATGTAGGTTCAAGCCCAACGTCAGACCGTCACAGCCTTGTAACGGTAACCCTTTGACCGTCACAGCCTTGTAACGGTAACCCTTTGACCGTCACAGTCTTCTAAACTTTGAAATCCATTGGCTCTCAGCAAACCCTCTCTAACGCGTCTGCGATCGACTGTCACTTCCCTCTAACGGTCTATCATTGACCGTTACATTCTACAGAGAACAGAAACTCAATTTTTTGAGTTCACTCCTTCTGACGGCTCATCGTGAGACCGTCAGACTGTTGTGACGGCCCTATGTAGGACCGTTACAGATTCCAGAAACTCTGCTTTTAGGCCAAGCCAAGCAACAAACTCATGATTCCATCAAATAGGGCGCTTCTATATCATTCCATTAAGTTCAATAATACATAAAATTGATTGATAAAACTTCAAGTTCAGAAATATCATAAGAAATCTCAAGCTACATTCAATTTTCTATCTGCAAGAGGGCGGATCTTGCGTAATTCTTTCACGTAGCTACGGCGTCCCTCGTCGTTTTCTTCCACTTCTTCTTGCCCCAGGCGCACTTTGCTGGCCTCCCACATGGTCAGTGCGTTCCAGATCGCTCTTTCATCTTCCTCGGTCCCCATCTTCCTAGCAAGAAGGGGAGGGTAGTGTGATAGTGCATGAACTTCGGTTCGGGGTAGTCCAATTTGAAGATAGCACCGGTGCGGGTTGTAGATCACCAAGGTAGTGTTCCCCACTAACTGTAGATCAAGGTCTGGTCGCCGTGGTACTCTAAGCAAGGTGCTCCGCAAAACTCTTGGACGCATCATGAACTTCTCTATTGGAAAAGTGTTGAGGAAGAGGCGCCATTCATCTCGTGTTTTCTTGTCCACCGTCTTGCACTCAACCTGTGAAGAGAAACCGAAGGCACCTCCAATAAAGAACAAGGGGTGGCTCCCCAAGATCCGACTGGCTGAAGGTATGTCTTCCTTGGGTTGGAATTTGATTCTTACACCCATCCAACACTCAAGGAGTATCATAGAGCCAAAAAGAAGTCCTCCTAAGCAAGCTGAACTAAGTCCTTCATAAAGGAATGAAAGGACCGCTTGAGAAATAGACAAATCCCGCCACAATCCATTGATGATGCTAAGGTTTTGAATATCTAGGAGGTGGTCGGTGGTAGTAAAAAGGAAGACTCCGCATAAGCAAATTGACACGGCTTTGGCTATGGCTTCATATCTCTCCCACTTGTTCTTACAATGAGAGACTATCCATTGATCCATGGGTATCAAGTGAATATGGTTTGGGCTGATCATGGTCCTTACATCCTTCGGGTTGTGTATGAAATCACTTAAGATCAAGGATGGGTCAATAGGTTCGACCGTATGGCACACTAGATCTTCATCCCCTACTTTAGTCTTAGGAAGGGCTAGGTAGGTCTCTACCTCCTCCAATAGGACTGTAGCTTCAAAGGAAGGGAAGAGGAAGGTGTGTGTTTGTGGATGCCATAACTCTATAAGGGCTGAAATGCTTGCCCAATCTAAAGACAATTTCTGGAAGTTCTTGGTCAAAACTAACAAAGGTTGGAGGTGCCATGCCCTAAGGATGGATAAAACTTTTAAAGGGAGTTCTTTGACCATGGGAGCCACCCACTTTAAGTTGGAGTAACACCTTGGACCAGGAAGAGGCTAAAAAAGAAGAGGAAGAAGAAAGAAGAATCATAAGTGGTATAGAAAAGTACAGAAATTGATGAACTTTTGAAGTCAATTGAGACTTACCACTCTTTGAGCACTTGAACTCAGATGCTTGGGGATGGATGTCAGCCTTTGCAGTTCCCCATGCTCCTTCTTGGCTGCTTTAGGGCCGATGTAGACTCTCTCCTCCATGCCCATCGCTCCGAAGCTTCTCTTCATGATGTTCCTTGCCCTTTGATGGAGTTCTCAACCCTTGTAGCAAAGAATTAATGAAAGCTACGATTCTTGGGCTTGTTCCTAGTTTATAAAGGCTTGATTTTGGTGTTAGAACGATAAGATTGGGGTTAGAAAGCCTTATCCTAAGCCTAGGAGGGTTCTAGTATGGATTAAGGTCTTCTTGCCTCGAGGTTGGGCTCTCACGGTAGAATCCGTGTCGGAGTACATTTTGTTATCTGACGGTCTATCGTAAGACCGTCACATGGTTCTAACGCTCCATCTTTGGACTGTCACATTTCCTGCTGCGCGTTGTTAGCTCAATCTCGCTCTGTCCTGTCTGACGGTCTAATATTGGACCGCCACAGATCCCTGACGCTCCATGTCTGGACCGTCACATTTCCTGCTGCACATTTTTATCCCAATATCATTCTGTTATCTCTGACGGTCTAGTCTATGACCGTCACCTGATTCTGACGCTCCATCAGTGGACCGTCACATTTCCTGCTATACAATTTTCAGTCCACCCTCTGTTGTCTCTGACGGCCTGATCTTGGTGCGTTACATGGGTCTGACGCTCCTACACTAGACCGTCAAACCTTATGATGCAGGTTTCTGTTCTTTCCATTATCCTTTGATATCGCCTACCGGTCTTACACTTTATCCCCATTCATTTACATTCCCATCCACGCATTTATTTTCACCCATTCATTCATACATCCATACTCACATTCATCCATTCATTCATACACACATAAAAAAATAAAACATAAAAAAAAAATTTCATTCCTTTTCATTCACATAAGTCATGAACAAGTATGGGTATCAAAGAAGAAAGAAAATACAAGTCACTCGGCCGGTCTATCTTCCGGGTAGTCACTATCGCCAGTGCCCTCATGCCGCTTTGCTGGTGGCTCCTGGACACTGTCTCCTCCCCCTGATGTCATCTCCGATCTGCCTCCTCGTTCGTCCGAAGGCCGGAGGAGCCGGTGAAGTAGTCTCGGAATCCACTGCTGGGTGCAACGCTCTGGCTCCTGCTGCTAGTCCCCGACTTCTTCCCTAAAAGTCGAAGGGCCTCTTTCATGCCCGCAATCACGCCCTTCATCTTGATGGTCTGCACTCGGAACTGATCTCGCTCTCCCCTCAAACGTGCAACGTCAGCTCTAAGTCGCTCCACCTCCTCATCATCCGCGCGCCGGCGGGTCTCTCCTGCGCTCAGTCTGGCAAACTCTGCCCGGAGATGGGCAGCCTCGGCTACCGCTACAGTCAGCTCTCTCATTTGTATTTTGCATTTTGCATTGTCAGTCCATTAAGCATTTGGTGTTTGCATCATAAGAATTTTAAGTCTAAAAGAAGCATAAGGGTTTAGATTCTTATCCGCTCCGCGAGGGTAGCCTCCGCCTCCTCGGCCCAAGATACCGCTCGAGTAAACTCTGCATCTCGCTCAGCCCGTCCCCCGGCAGGTTGTGAAGAGGAGGACAGTGCATATGGTCTGGTCCTCTGGGCTCCCTCAGCCCGCTGCATTTAGAAGTCAAAGTTAGCCATTTGCA
This sequence comes from Amorphophallus konjac, assembly GCA_022559845.1. Lineage (NCBI taxonomy): Eukaryota > Viridiplantae > Streptophyta > Magnoliopsida > Alismatales > Araceae > Amorphophallus > Amorphophallus konjac. The sequence goes on from CM040121.1 coordinate 162,665,363, forward strand.
TCATAAGCATTTAAGTCTTAAGTGTAGAAACTCACCAAAAGCTCTAAGGCAGCCCGGTACTCGTCCCGCTGCTGGATGGTGGCATGAAGGAGTCCCTCGAGCTCGGCTATTCTTCCATGTGGGTCTAGCTGCATTTAGAAAGCATATGTCAGTGCATATAGAAGCATTGAATTAAATAGATAGAGTTTTGAGTTTAGAAGTTCATACCGACCGTCGAGTGCCTCTGAACACCTGGTCGCCATACCGGTGGGAGTAAGCCTTGAGGTAGGTCTCATCGTTGTCTGCCCGATCTTTCACCATTCGGCCTCTATTGTTCCAATCATGCACATATTTGGCCTTTCGGGCGCACCAGTCGACATCTCCGCTAATGCCCTTCGAAGACTTGCCCGGGCGTTCATCGTCACGGCGGGGGAAGGTCACCTCTGGCTGGTGTAGTCCCCGAGTCCTCAGGATCAACCGGTAGTGCAGGGGCTTGATCACGTTGATGCAGTGAAGCCATATGTCTCGCCCGCTGTATGCCAGGGACGCCTTCACCCAAGGCTGTCCCTCATAGTCCTCATCCCGGTATGGGGTCCATCTCACCTGAAAAGGTCATGTTAATCCATTCAGAAGCATTCATGAGCATTTAGAAAGCTTTTTGCAGCATTTAAGAGCATATAAAAAGTTTAAGTTCGAAGCTTACCGCTGTGTGTAGGAATGAGTCGAGATCATCCTGGATGGCCCGGGTCAGCCAGTTGATCGATCCCGTGTCCCTCGCTACCACCCACCGCCTCGCGATGGGGATCCGCTCGGGATGTAGCTAACTACCTCGCCCAATCACCGAGAGGTACACGAAGCTCCAGATCTGCATTTAAAGTTGAGTGTCAGTAAATTCCATCATTTGCATTTGTAGAATCATAATCATATAGAAAGCATCTAGAGTTCAGCATTTACTTGTAGGAAAGGCGAGAAGCCGCCCAGCATCGTCCGTCGGTCTGTGGTGCTGAGCGCCTCGAAGAGGAAGGCAAGCACTACCGCTCCCTATGCATACTTCCCCACTTTGCCCAAATCCTCTAGTAGTGGCAGTAGCCTGCAGCTGATCACGTCGGCTCGGGTCGAAAAAAGTAGCTTTCCAAACAACAGCATCAGAAATCGTCTCAGGACTCGGTCTCCCTCCTGTCCTGCCTCTGCCGCCACTTGTGGGTGCACCTACTCTATCACTCGGTCTATATGCTGCTCGGGGAGCTCACCGACTACTATAGCCGCTCCTCTCAGTCCCAAGCTGTCTTGTAGTCTCGACCTCGAGAGCTGGGATGATGTGTGCCCCGGCATGATCAGATCTAAGCCGAGTAGCTCTTGGGCCATCTTCCTGTAATCTCCATATGTCCACCTGGTCACTGCTGCTCCGTGGACTCGCAATCCGGTGATCCTCACCATGTCTTCTAAAGTGGGGATCATGTGGCCCCATGAGAAGATGAAAGCCCAGCTCATGGGGTCCCACCTCTCGTGCAGTACGTACAAGAGCAGGGTATCCGTCCTCGTCACCTCAATGCTAAGCACCTCGGCGAATCCCATCTCGGCCAATCTCTCCCGTTGGTACTCGGGCAATGCCTGGTATACTACCCGTATCTGAAGCCAAGAAATCCGGGTTCTCCTTTTCCCCTGCACAATTAGAAGCATTAAGTTAGTCATTTAATCATAATTTCATTGCATTGCATAAATAAATAAAAATGAAAACAATAAAAAAACTAAAAAACTAAAAAATCCCAAAAAATGTTTCTGTCTCTGGTTGCTCTGATGGCCCTGAGGTGATGCGTCACAGTGCTCTGACGCACCAGGGGTGGTGCGTCAGACCTGTGACGGTCGCTGCAATGACCGTCACGTTCTCTACAACGGGGCGTTGTCCCCTTCATTTTTTTTGGCTCCTAAAATGGCCATGGAGGCCTACAATCATTCCTAAGGGGTCCCCAGACCCATTTCTACCCTCCAAACACACATGCATGCACATAAAAAATTAAAAATTGGAAGTTTTGGGGAAATCGTCCTACCTCGAGGTCACGGTCCTTCTTCTTCTTCTTCTTATTCTCCCTTGACGTGGTCGCCTCCTCGCCGATGGCCCCTCCCATGGCTTCTTCGGCTTCTTCCATGGTCATGGGAGGAGCTCCCTCTATCATTTCTTCCACCGTCGTCGTCGGTTGCTTGGACGCCGCTTGTGGGACTTCCTCTCGATCAACCTGAGCCCTAAACCACCGGATGGCCATCTTTTTCTTCCCCTTTTCCCTTTTCTTCGGTGGCTGGGACGGCTCGTCGCCGGCCATTGCTCTGGTGGATGAGGTGGTCGAGGGTTTGGAGTTGGGGTGTTGAGGTTTTGGTTCGTTTGGGCGTTTGCGAGCGAATGGAGGAAACGACCGTTCGGTTTTGTTTTTTTTTGAACGCTCAAGAAATGTGACGGTCTATCGTGAGACCATCACACTACTCTGACGCGTCCTTTGTAGACCGTTAGGTCATTCGAAACGATGTCTTGAAGGATGTGAACCGCCTGACTCTGACGGCCCGAGGAGGATCCGTTAGGGACGTCTAACGCACCTTTACTGGACCGTTACATGCTGCAGAGTGTTTGATGAATGATGATGCTTTGTTTATCAAAAAATTCATGCTTATATAATTATCTTGTCTATGCAATTCGTGCTTATTGATGGTTATGCCTGGTTCTATGATTTATATTGTTGATGACTAACCCTTTCTTGTTGCAAAATTTAAGTCATCATGCTTCGCCACTCGCCAGAAAGGTAAGTCAGGTATTGTATCTCGATTCCTTTGTCCCTTTATGCATTACTATATGTTATGTATGATATATTATCTTGAGAACCGGCTGGTGATTCATGTGTTCTGGGATCTGATATTCCCCTTAAACAAAAATGATGATGATCTAAGTATACATGTTTAATCATTGGATAAGCCGTTAGGTTGGAAAAGTTTGGGGACGATGGTTCTGTCATGCACGCCGTGGTTGCAGATGGTGTCATGACCCTAGTTTCTCCAGTCTAGCAATACTATTCTCGAGTATCTTGTTATTTTATTCTTTCTTTGCATTTGTTTTAAATGATTTCCTTTCCTTTAGCCCAGCATGCATCATACGCATATTTTGAGCATTCATGAACCCTCATTTATCCAGGTGTCTCAATAATGGTGAATAACTATGTGTTTAATGATCTCGAATAAGGAGAGTCATTCCTCTCTGAATTGGAAGGTTTCCTTTAGTCTACTCGCTTGATTTGGTTAGCTGAAGATTCCTGTCTGGATTTTAGTTAATCGTCTCTTTCCTTTCCGTTGCTCCGGCCGCTGGTCGTGTTTTCCTTTCCTTAGTTGTTAGCTCCTCCAGATATGTGTCCTTTGGTTGCCTTTCCTTGTGATTAGTTTGAAGCTTTCTGGAAAATTTCTATCGCTTGTTGGTTGAGAACGGGTGTCGTTTGCCTTGACACCCGCTTTTTTAGTCCACTCCGCTTCATCTTTGCTTCATCTCCATGTTCCATTTTTCACTTTCGCTTCACCTTCACTCGCTCCTCTGTAAAGAGGACGTTAAGGAGGGGCATCTGTTGACACCCGTTTTATGACCAATAAGTCGGGTCATCTCCTTGTTCATTCTATATGATGCTCCGGGTTGTTCACCTTTATTGAGCCTTCTTGGTCAATTTGAGGTCTATTTCATGAGTCATATCTCCTTGGTTGGGTCTGGTTCCTTATCCCTTTCCGCTGGACGAAGCTTAGCAAGCTCTCATTTTCATTTGAATTCTACTATCTCTAACGGTCCATCATAGGGGCGTTACATTCCTCTAACGCATCTACCCTAGTGCGTTACATCCTTCCAGAGTCCTTAAGCTTAGGGCTTCCTTTCAAGCTTATATTTTGCCTATCCATTGAGTGTGACGGTTTATCGTACAGCCGTTACATTCATTGTGACGCATCTACCCTTAAACGTTACATTCATCTAGAGTCCTACGTTCGTAAACTTCTCCCGTTGATCTTATCTTATAGTGGATAGGGTTGTGTGGCGGTCTATCGTGCGGCCGTTACATCCAACAGAGAGTCCTGACAAGCCTGGCGTTTGCTCTGCTATTTCCGTGATCGAACTAAGAGTTTGGTTTGAGGGTTTCTCTCCCGATACTCATCCTAAGAAGCTTCCGTTTGATTCTGTGGACTCTGGGGAGTATTATCTTCAAGAGTTTGCTAAGAAACATCCTACTTTCTATCTAGATTATCCTCAACTCGAACCTAGACTTTGAGGGTCTATAAATAGAACCCTTGACTTCATGGCTTGAGGAGGAGACATCTGGAGTTTGCGTCGAAGTGCTGCCATATCCTGGAGCTAGAACCAACCAAGGAGAGCTGCTTCCCACGTCCGTCTACTTCCAAAGTTCAGGGAGTATCGTTTCCAAGGGTTTAATTCAGTCAAGTTGTGTTCTTAGTGTCTTTTCTCTCTTTTCAAACATAATAGCAATATCCCTCTCCATCTCCTATGTTCTTGCACTTGTTGCATTCATTCAAAACATCCTCTCATCTTTTAAAATGCCCCAGAGGGGTTAAAAAATCAACCTCCCCGGTATTTCCCTTTCCTTTTGCATGTTCTTAAGTTTCTTGGATTTATTGATACTACTTTGTCTAAGGGCTAATCTAGGTTATTTTTCTTGTGTTCTACACTCTTTTGCAAGTTTACAGAGTCCATATCACGAGGCCCAAGCTCTCTGGCCGGCTGAAAAGCTTGGAGATCAAAAGATTCCCAACTTCTTATTCTGTAGAAGCTCTGACAGTCTGGAACAGGCGCGTTAGAGTGTTGTAGCGATCTATCGTAAGACCGTCACACTTGCTGTGGCGCATCTTCCCTCGACCGTTACATCTGACGGAGCTACAATTTCTTGGTTGTTCTCTCTCCCGTGGGCGGGTGCATCATCCTCCTATTCTAAGGTATTTATCAGGTCTTTGACTTGTTTCTACCTTGGTGGCGATCACATCTTTCCTTAGTTTGGGCATTAGCTTTCTATTTCATCATATCTCTTCTTTACTTTGCTTGTTCCACCTATACGGTGTGTTTTCCTTTATTCCTTATTCCACGCTCCGGCGTGTGTTTTTCTTTATTTTGCTTAGCTTAGTCTTGATTGAGATAGCATGCCCATACTAGAGCTTGTGTTGGTTGCCTAGGTTCAGGATTCGCATGTTCATAGGTTGATTGATTTCGTTACTTGGCTCATTATTTGCTCATAGTTGGCATCATAGCCCATCTTGCAAAAGAAGGGACACATTAAAACCAACAGTCATCATCGGCAAGATCGGTCAACATACTTTTGACCCTTATCACCATCGGTAAGATCGGTCAACCTCCTTGCGACCCTTGTCACCATCGACAAGACTGGTCGGCCTACTTTTGACCCTTGTCACCATCGGCAAGATCGGTCAACCTCCTTGCGACCCTTGTCACCATCGGCAAGACCGGTAGGCCTACTTTTGACCCTTGTCACCATCGGCAAGATCGGTCAACCTCCTTATGACCCTTGTAACCATCGGTAAGATCGGTCAACCTACTTTTGACCCTTGTCACCATCGATAAGATCGGTCAACCTCCTTGTGACCCTTGTCACCATCGGCAAGATCGGTCAACCTACTTCTGACCCTTGTCATCATCGGCAAGATCGGTCGACCTACTTCTGACCCTTGTCATCATCAGCAAGACCAGTCGACCTCCTTTTGACCCTCGTCACCATCGGCGAGATCGGTCAACCTCCTTGCGACCCTCGTCACTATCGACAAGATTGATCGACCTTCTTTGTGACCCTTGTTACCATCAACAAGATCGGTCAACATTCCCCTTAACCAGGATCTTTTGTCCTCGTTAAGCAACAAGCCTCCTTTGCTTCGGCGTTTTAACCCATGCCGATGAATAAACCCTACCCTCATTCTCCGTCACCATCGACGAGTCGGGCTAATAAGCCTTCTGACCGTATTCCTTAGTCTTAGAAGGCCTCTACACCCCTCTCCTTCGGACTTTCGGCCTACATTAGCCATAGTTTGGCCCCAAGGATAGTTACGACGCGGTGGAGTGAACACCTCACCCCTTTGCTGAAGGCGTGAGCGCTTTCCTGCCCTAGTAACTTGAATACTTGGACTAAGCTAACGGGCGAATAAAAAGAGTACAAAGTAAAAAGAGAATGAAGTCGTGATTTCATGGCAAATAAAGATATTTCATTCCTATGAGGCAGCAAGATACATGTTACTCGGGGCATACCCCGGGGTACATGAAGTCCAAAAAAATAAAAAGGCAAACAGAAAAAACTATTGCAATGGGCGTCGGAAGATGTCCTCCATCTCCAAAATACCCAAGGAAGGGTTGCGGGTCAGCTCTTGCAGTTGAGACTCGGCGGCCTCTAGCTATGATAGTTTCTCTTCAAGAGAGGCGGCTTGCCCTTCAGCCATTTCCGCTTCCTCTATACTCTAAACTTCCAAACGCTTGGTCTCCTGAAGCTCGGCTTCGGCCCTGGAGAGTTTGGCATGCAGTTCTGCTATCCGAGCTGTGAGGAAGGTTCGGCGCTATGAAGAGGTACTGGCTGCATCTCTCATCTACCCTACAGTCCCTCTTAAGGAGGCAAGAGCAGTTCGGCACTCAGCCCGCTCCAATGTTATGGCTGTTAGTTGATCAGTTACCTCCCGGCCTAGAAATTACCGTCTATTCACATACTTCAACAGCAATATTACCTGTGGCGTCCAATCATCCATGGGGCAGCCAAAAGCTAGTAGCAAGCGGGATAGGTGCTCCACCAAGCCCCTCAGCTGTAAATAAGTCAAATCTCGGCTGGCTGTTATAGTCTGCTGAAGGGTCCCCAAGAATTGCCACACTAGGTCGCCTGATGATTGAAGACCAAGTGGTGATGTCTAGGAGAGCTCGAAGTCTACTCTGCTATCCACGGCAGCCCAGATATCGTCACTCGTCTCAGCAGATGACGACGGCATGATATGCAAGGCGCTTGCACTAGAACCAACCCCAACAGCTGATTCAACAGACGGGGTCTCGATGACAGCAACCTCCCTGCCAGCTTCTTGAGGTGGAGCTGCACTGGGAACATCGATAGCCGAGGATACATGCTCCTCACCCCCAGTCTGGCTGATCTCCATATGACCAGTTTCAGTAATAAGAGCCAAGGCCCCGGAAGCCCCGACTTCTTCTTCAACAATTTCTCCCACTTCTATCTCGGGAGGGCCACCTTTCTCTAGGGCCAACTGTTGTTCGGCTTCAAGTGGCTGAGGTTCCACGACTGTTGCCGATTCGTCAGTCCCCACAAGTACTCCTGGTCCTTCTGGACCCGTTGCTACTGCATAGTCTTTGGGATATCGCAGAGCGATAGGCCGCAAGACTGGCGGGAAGGTTGGGTGACCTGCGCCTAAAGCCGGGAGAGGTATCTGCACCGTGATGGTTGGCAGTACCACCTCAACCTACCCCAGAAATATATGCATCAAGCAACCGATATGAAAAGAAGGGAAGATCAATAAAGTGTAAATGGTAGGGGGCTTCTCACCTCAACTGGCACTAAGCTCAAACCTCCAAGGGCGGCCTCTGTGGCTCCAGCCCCTTCACTTACGAGTGATCCCAACGGCCCAGGGCCACTCCATGCCAACCGGGGTGGGCTGAAGGTTGTATTATCACTTTCGTAAGCCGAAGATGCCCTGGCATCTTCGGTCTCCGTATCGACCGGTGGGAACTCCTCGTCACTAGAACCGCCACCATAATCAACCTATTTAGAAGAGGAAGAGCCCTCTGCCCGTTCCGGACACTCCACCATCGGAGCAGATGTCTTGCTTATAGGGACAGCACCCTCAGCAAGGACTCCCTCAATCGACTCTACATTGGGAGCGTCAGTTGAATGAATCTCGAAGGCAGGCTCGACTTGCTCCCTGGCAGCAGTTTCCTCCACAGCCCCGATTTCAGGAAGTAATGTCAGTTGTGTTTCAACTGAAATTTAAAACAAGAAGCAGTCAGGCCAACTGAAGACATGAGGGCTCGCGTAGGCCCCGTGAATAGACTACAAATTACCTTCCATCTCTTGCCTAGGATCGGAGAAGGTAGATCTCTCTCCATGGGAGCTATGGGGACTTCCTCTGCCCCTTCTCAAATCACGGCGCCTACTGCTGCCTCTAGTCCAACCACCGCAGCAACCGTGCCGGCAACTATAAAGAAGGATTAGCCAAGGCAGCTAGAATGAGCAAATAAACTATAGAAGAATGAAGAGCTTACCTCCAGCTTCAGGCCCCTACATACGAGAAGCCTCAAACTCTTAAAAAGATACAACCGGATGAAGGACGATTGCTGGTTCCTTTTCTACAGCCTTCCTCTGGCATGCCCGTGTCACTCGGGTCACTGCCGCTTTGGCCTTACCAACAGCTTCCCTTAACTGGGATCTGGTTCACTTTCGCGAATCACCAAGAGGCAATGGTGTCGTGGTGGGGGCCGACTCGGGAGTCTCAAAATATGTCAGCTTCTGAGCTTTTATTATTAGCTCCCTAAAGTGCCGAGTCTCCTCCAAAGTGAGTCGGACTGCATACGCATGGAGGTGAGAATGATATATGCTACAATGAAGAAAAGAAGCTGGCCGAAGGGCCGAAATGAAGAAATGAAAGATACCTGCTGGCCCCTTATAAAAGGGGAAAAGAGGCCAATAAAATAGCGATGGCACTTTATCCCTCGAAGCTACCTCGCGAATAAGCCAATACAAGTCTCCTATCTTCTCACTCTACTCGGCCAGCAACGCCAAGTCTGTGTGGCCGCGAGAAGACAAGTGATAATACAAGCTCAGATGGTCCAGTCCCCATCCGTCAGCATACTTGAATGAGATATGAATGGGTCGGTCTAGAATCACTTCGCTCAGGCCACCCACTGAGAGCCCATGGGAAAGGAGAAGTGCAAACAGCCAAGGGGTGTTATCATACAAGGCATCCCGCCTATCTTCCCTACGGATGAAAGTCCGATAAGGATGCAATCTATCAACCTCGGGACGCCAGTCGGCTACAATCGAGATAGGCTCCTCCACCGACAGAGGGAGTTGCTGAAGAACCACCTGTTCGCCGCTTACACGGCATAATCCCCGAAGCGTCTTCACATAGTCATCCCTGCCGATTGCAGGCAGCTTCAGATCGACTTTATATGAACGGCTCTTCGCAGCTTTCCGGGCTTCCAAATAAGCCCTCACCTTTGTGTTGGTCCAAGACTTCAACTTCTTCAAGTAAGAAGGTTCAATGTCGAGGATTGGCTCCGGCTGGGAGTCCACAAATCTGTGCTCCGCAACGGCCTAGCAGTCTCGACGGGAGCTCCGGTAGAATCCCGTCCGCGCATTCCGCCACTTAACATATTCAGGGGTGACGCGGGGGAAACGAGCAGGGGTCGGCACCCTGAAGGAGACATCTTCTCGGCGGTGAAAGTAGTCCCACCATATTCGGGTGTCATCATTGGATACTTGCCCGGCTCTGTGCCTGTTTGGCAATACAAATGGCGAAGAGGAATGAGGAATGTGCTGATCATAGCCAAAGTTCGGGCTGAAGTGGAACAGATAATATGGCTCCAGCCACAAAATTCCACTCTTCCGTAATACAAGGACGCTTGGTTTGATAGCCAACGCCCAATCAACCAGTTCCTGCTCCAGAATGGGTCTTGTGCACCTCGCACCAGAGATCGGATGGATATATTCTTCTGTCTCAAAAAGCTTGCACTGCCTTGTCCTGTTCACTAACAGGCTTGAATGAGTAGCCAGGCTCTAGAAGTGAAAACCCCGGGCGAATCCATGGGAACCCGGGCCAGCTTGCCCCGAATGGCAAAGAGATGTTCCGCTACTGATGCCAGTTCAGCACTCGTGAACTCTATCATCCGCGGAATAAGATGAGCCGATTGTAACGCCCGAGGAGCAGCCTCCGGGAATAGGGTGCAGACCCAAGCATTGAAGAAATGTAACGGACCAACCATCCGCAAATTCCTCGGGAATCATGACTTGGGCAAATCTCCCAGCATCTTGAAAACAAGGCACAAGGCTACCGGGCAATGGGACAGCTTCGTGCCCCAAGCCAACAGATCAGGCGGGAGAGATGGCCTCCGCTCTGATTATGCTCTCGTCACCTTGCGGGAGAGCAAAAGAACAGATCCAATAGGTCAGATATGCAGCACAGTGAGTGACTGCGTCAACACCGGTGGGGTTCGGGTCCTCCCTTTGCCCTCCCCTCGAAGATGATGATGCGGCGGCTTGTCGCCGGACCCTCTTATTCCTCTTCGGAGCCATCGACGCTACTGCAGGGAAGTCCTCATACTTCTTCTTCCCACCGAAGAAATGATGGAGCCAGGTGCCCATCCACACTCGCCTCTTCTCCCCCAGCTTTCGAGCCTCCCTCGTGTCATACGATGAGTGGCAAAGGGTACGGTACGCCTTGATCAGATAACGATAGGCGTAACCTGCCAAGTACCGACCTTCGCCGTCGGTCTGATCCTTTAGCCAGTCTGGCCAGCAAACCTCCTCGTACGGTTCTCTGTCGATAGATAGGCCACTGAGTTGTAAGAGGCTCCATAGATCTAAAGAAGTCTCTCCCTCCGAAGTATAGAAAGTGTTGTACTCGGGGCAGAATACTTCGATCATGCCACAGCATAGACCTCGGGATATGGGGTAGCTGTACCTTGAGGCGTACATGCTGTGATATATGCCAGCCATGGTCAAGATGAGAGCGTAGTGTTGCAGCACATAATCTGTAAATTCCACTGCTCCGGGTCTGAATGCATGGGCGTGGGTGGCCCTCAGTTCGGCAAACCACCCCACAGATATCTGATGCTTAAAACGGACCGCCAGGCAGTCCAACAGAAAGGATTCCTCTCTATACCCCCATTTCAGCGGGGTAAGAAACAAGGCGAAGATCGGCTTCTCCCGGTCTACATGGCCTGCGGAATCATTCCACCGAGCAGGCACGAATTCAGGGGCCCTAGTCAGCAGCCCATCTTCTGGCGCCAGATCTTGCAGTCCAAGCACAACGCTCCATTTCCTGGCTTCCCCGGGGAGGTAGATAGGCCTTCCCCGCACCACATATTTTGTCAAGCTGTCCCTCTCCACCAGCAGTGCTTGCTCGGCTTTGCAGACAAGGAACAGGTCTCTCTTCCCTTGAAGATTGAAGCGCCTAAGGAAGGACATCAGATGCTTGTCCTTGGGGTAGTCCCTCCTGACAGCACCTTCCCGGTCATACTGAAAAGAGTCGCCCCTGAGGATGAGGAGAGGGCTAGTGTCCACTGTGTCGGTCTCCGAATCCAAGGACTCTGCGACTACGGCAAACTGATTGTGCCCCCGATCTAGGGAATGAACGTTCTCCCATGTCACCAAAGCACGGGAGGCAGAAGAAGAAGAGCCAGATGCCATTTCTATCTGTAAGAAGGCACATCAAAGAATAAACAAGGTCAGAAAATAGTTGATCAAGACAAATTTCTGACAAAATTTCGGTAGAGTCTCCCCAGCACAGGAGATTGCCAAGAAAAAGTGGGAGCACATCCACCAAGGGAACGGTCCCTAAAAGCAGCCATCGACATTACACCGAGGCCAAACGGGACACTCGGGGGAGTAGCTCCGAGGGCAAGCCCTACTAAAAGCCTCCCGGGGCCCAAAAGATGGGTTTTTAAACCCGAATGATCAACACTCTCACTCACCCACTCGAAGGGGTCAGCCGCGGTCGCTCTCAACTCGCTCGGCGCCGTGGGGAGGAAGGGAATGAAGAGAGAGAAAGTCATGTTGCAAATGAGGAGGGCTTGAAGAAAAAATGAAAGAGGAAGGCTTATATAGGGAGTTACCTCCCTTGGTTAATACGGCATGCTATTTAGCGCGCCGTATTAACCCCTTCAACCGAAGGGCGCGCCGGTTATGGGCGCGCCAAATTAGCCTCTTCCAAACACAAGAAGCGCGCCGAATTAAAACTCCGATCCTTAGGGGCGCGCCGAATTGACCCCTTCAATGCCACGCCGGATTAGCATTCACGCCGGATTAAGGGCCGTTCCAAGCTTCAGTCAATCGAAGAGGAGATCCCTCCAGGCGAAGCTCATCCATCGATCTTGCTACACTAGTACCTTACTCGCAACACCCACGACTGGGGGGCATTTGTTGGCACTCAAAATATGATCAACGGTGATCAAGCCTCAAAGACGAATGACACTGCTCACTGAAGCACAGAAGCCTATGGATATCAACGTATTGAAGCCCTCTCAAGCTACCAGAGCCTCAGGTCACCCTGTATGAACACTAGGGACTTCACCTCAGGAGAATTAAGATGAATTCACAACCAACCGGCAGTGCGACCAAGCCTGCCCAATGAACCGGCATCAACTCCGTCGTGCCGCATACACTACACCTGCTGTCCGACCAAGGACAACGGTCTACCCGGTGGTCCACCACCTTATGAAAGACTCTCCTAAGATGAAAGAATGCCCTTAGCTCTTCAGAATGGAGGACCGAGGGCTCTGTCGGTAGAAGATCCCGATTACCCGGCACGGGTACGGCTTCTCGCCAAGATGGGTCCGTTAGTGGCCGAATGATCGCCCAGTCACGGTGGAACTATCCCGGGTGCTACTCCACCCTTCGAGAAGCTTTGAACACAAGTCGGGCCGAGCTAGCGGCACAAATCATAGTGCCGAAAGTCGTGTCAGCGGAAAACCCATGTGTTCAGACCAAAGATACTCGAGGTTCCGAGAGGGGCCATACGTCATCCCGAGAGCTTCGTCGAGGCTTCCCGTCAAGGTTTTGAAGGACTGCGGCGAGATGAATGGTCGCGGTGACTCCCAGGACCATCCCTGGACTCACCGGCTAACCCGCGTCAAGCGAAAGAAGCTAATACGGCGTGCCCCTCGCCGGCGCGCTCCCTTATCCGGCGCCCTCAATTCTAGCGCGCCCAAAAGCATGGAGAACTTTAATCCAGGCGCGCTATTTCCCACGCTGGATTAGGCTCTTCTATATAAGGCCACTTGGTTCGACTAAGTGAAAGGGAGAACGATTGAGAGAAGGTCGAACATATAGAGAGATCGAGTGATCATCGGGGAGAGGGTGACCACCAATCAGAGCCAAGGGAGAGAGGGTTTCTTTCTTGGGGAAGAAGGGTTTCCTTCAGAGAGCCTCCTCGCTGCCACCGTCTTCCTCTATCCTGCCGAAATACCTCGGAGCCGGAGAAGGAGATACGATACTCTATTTTCTGGGAGGAGATTTAGGTAGGTTTTGTGTTTTCCGTCCGAGGTCTTCCTTCGGTTTCTCCCTTCCATTGTAATGTCAGTGGAAGGGGGGAAGGGGCGATGATATGAGCCCATCTCCCCCCCTCTCACCATCTCTTTCTTATGCTTTCTTCTGTAAACCTCTCTGCAACTATCGAACGGTCTCCGTGCTACAACGCCGGCGCCGGAGCTTTGTAATGTGTGTATCGACTCCCCGTCCGTGGGATGAATGATATGAGTATACTCCCTAATAGATTGTATGCATAATGTTATGTCCCTCTCTCGCTTTCTTCTCAATCTGCATGTCTAATAGTAGCTCCGGGTACCCGTCTCTTGAATCTGGGTTTTCCGATGTCGGAGGTGCCGTGGAACTCCATGGGCTATATAAATGTTTCCCCCTCCCCGGGGCCTTCATGCCAACATGCCGATTGTGTTTTGCATCGTCTATTCTGTGGGTGCGTGACAAGAGGCATACTTAGGTATGCACCTCTGGCCATCCCAACTGTGGGTCGTTTCTTCAATGACTCTCTGCAATATCCCTCGCCCCTTTCTCTGCACAGCAACTATATGACTCCGTGGGTGTTAGTCTAGCCTTGTGAGCATTAACATACTAACTCTGTGAATGACAATCTGTCAATGAACTACATGCATCTCATACCGAATATCTCCTTTCCTCCCGTTTGTGGCTTACAGTCATTGGATTGTCTCAGTTCCGTTGACCTTGTCCCAGTAATCTAGGGAGGGGGACATCCCCCACTGTTTCATAGAATCGTCAATTGGCCAAAGGGGCTCCATCTGTGAGTGATGGATATTCCCTATGGGCCACAGGGCGAATATCAACAGGGGCTTAAGCCCGACAATTTGAATCCACAGTCCTTAGGGACCTTGTGGTGACTAAGGGAGGTATGCCCCTCGTAGGCCAGTCCTCAGGATTTCCTTCCATAACAGTCATCTTTCTCTCGGGTATAGTGCAGACTAGAGGTCGCTCACCCCTCGTAGGCTGGTCCTCGGGGTTGTTGCTTCCCTCATTAGTCGCCTTATCCGCTTGTTCAACCCACGGAACCATGGTGCCCCTTGTAGGCTAGGCCTCGGGGTTTCCTGTCCGATTGGGATTTGCTGGCTGCCATCGTGCTGACCGGCTAATTAGGGGCTTACTCCACACGTGAGTATGACCCCGTTTCTCCCCTGCAATCCTTCAAGGACGGGGGAGATGCTGCCCAATTTTTGTCAAGCTTCTTAACTAATAAAGTTATCTCCGTGAATTAGCCTCAATAAAACATAAGTTCTTAAGTAATAAACTTTCATGCTTGAGTACGAACCTCGCACTAGCTCATAATGTTGCTCTTGGAGAGCCCTGGACCCTAATTAAACAGGCAGTCAACCCAATTAATTCCAAAACCCTCAACAACATCTTAATAAACCAAAATGGTTTCAAAAATCTTCAAATTTTAACTAAAATGGCGCGGTCCTTATCCGACGCACCCTAATACGACGCGGTACCCCCCCGCACCGGATTAGCCTTACACTCATAATTTCATAGTTTTGTGTGACTCGTTCCCGGCATGCCCTAATTCGGCGCGCCCCAAGGCCACCGTGCCGGTTTAATGCATGCTATGGCCGGGCCGGATTAAGACCCTTTTGCCTACGTTTGGCCGCACCGGGGAAACCTATCCCTACATGTGGTCACGCTAGTTTTGAATCATTGCTCCCTTCTAATAACTCACTCGTCTTCGGAGCGATCTTCGCCTCCCGCGGTCGAGATTAATAAACCCCAATCAGAAATAAACCAAATAAGGAAAGGATTGTTCGAGTCTGAGCCATCTTATTATCATGCTTCTACTATCATGTCTGTTATCATCATGCTTTCGTTATCATGCCTATGTTACCATCTTCGTCTCCCTTAGAGGAGATTAATAAACTTGATTGATCATTGTTCATCATCATAGCCCTATTACCATGTTCAGCATAATCATGAACATCATGCATGCATGCTTGCATAGACCCTTGGGTATATCAAATGGCACTGACAGAAGTCCGGGTTACTCCCGATCGGAAGTCTTTGCTATGCGCGATGGTGGTCTTCGGACCTATGTCCTCCGCCACGTATCGAGGGTCTCCAACTTAATGAACCATGCCTCTCTTGCATGATAGATAAAAGTATTTCATGTGACCTCGTCACATTTATCCTTTTGCATCTTGTTTCGGCCTCGAACGGCCCGCTATCTCGGCAATTAATCAAAGGTTTTCTCCATTATGGGGGATGTAATTAACGTCGTAGCCCTTATGGTATGGCGGACTGCTGGTCCCGACCCGAATCTTACTCTCGCCCCACAAGGGCCAGAATGAGTGCACAATAAACTTGTCACTCCCGTGACTGGCACACCTACGTAGTCAATTAACCAATTAGTTATTTATTAATTAACTGGTTGATTGACCCGAACAAAATGACCCAACAAATAAACCATCCCAACAAGTGCCAGTAGACCCGCGATATGGGTCGAAATCTGATAAATCTGAGAGACAGGAAAATAGCGACCACTCAGATGGCGCTATTTAAATGTGCGATCGTTCACAACATCGCCAAATCTATAATTTTACAGAAATTTTATAATTTCCACAAGAATGGGTGACCTTCCAGAAAGGCGCCATATCTTTAAATAGCGACCACTCCATGGTCTATAATTCATATTTTCTGCATTGTTTCCCTTTTTAAATGATAAACGGGAATCAACGACTCTCTAAAGAGGCACTAAATCAAGAATAAGCGGCTGTTCATACAGTTGCTCATTCTATTGCGTTTTTAAATCCTAAGGCATCAGGCAGGTGCATATCTAGATAGAAAACACTATTCATTTCTTTGAATTTGACATGAACGGTAACATATTGATGTTTACAGAGAGTTTAAAGAAACTAAAGACATGAATAGATAGAGAAAAATATGGAGACTCTGAAAATATATCCATGTAGAATTAACATGATCATATTCCATAGTTATTATATTTTAAACATGGGGTAATTACTAAATACGCTGGAAGAAAATAGCGTCAGGGTAAGGGTCGCTCATTAATTGATGGCCAAAGGGCTGTCGCCAATTCAAAATTGGCGACCTTTTGCACGGCCGTTGTTGACACATAAAAAATGATAAAATAATAATAATATATATACATATATATATAAATAATGTCAACATATTTCTCCTACTGAATCATCTTATATTCCTTATTTTCTAGGGATAGAGGAAGAGGCTGAAAGGCTACAAGGGCCCATTAAGCCCACAAATGCACCCAGACCATATCAAAGCTTAAAACGACGTCGAAGCTCATACTGAAGAGGGGGCGTGCCGAGAGCACCAGGCAAGAGGAGCGTGCCGATGAGAAGAGGGTTCTTTAACCCACTATAAAGGCTGAGGTTCGACGAAGAAACAACAGAGCCGGGGGGGCTTCGAAGAAAAAAAAAGAGTAGGAGAAGAAGGAAGGAAGAGAGTGCTTAGCCACCGAAAGAAAGGGGGGAGCTCGAGCGCCCTTCATAGAAGCTGAAGAAAGGAGAAAGGGGTCCGAGGAGAGAATCCAGGTGGGAGGGCCGTGCAGTTGTAGCTCCTTCTCTCTCTCTCTTCTCTGTCTATCTGAATGTTCTTCTTATATTCGTTTGCTTTCGAGCATCTTTGCTCCAGTAGCATCGAATGCCAATGTAACCCTGCTTTCAGGGATTAAGCCTAGATTTCTTTCTCTGTTGAGTCAGATTTCTTTCTCTCAAATCGCATACGTGTAAGCCACTTGGCTGAAATGGTTAATAAAAGAATGGGATGAGTTCTGATATGTCTGATCATTCTTTTCTATCTTCCTCTGTATCCGAGGTTTTAATCTATGCACGGCTACCGCAGCCGCGAACGTCTTATGTTTAATTTCCTCTATCTGCTGAAGCTTCTTCGCCATCATTCTTTATTACCCCCCAGCCACATTTCGAGGGCCTGAGACAGTCTATCTCATGGCTCCTCATATGTGAAAAGAAGAGGGATATGTTCAGGGGTTCCTGTCCGTGGTTCTGCTCCTAATGAGGCCCCCAGAGGAAAGGTGTCCCCCCCGTAGTCTTCTCTCTACGATCATCCCAAAATAATCTAAACCTGCGAATAAACCCCTTCTCTTCAAACCCCTTAAAGCCCCCATTTCTGAGAGCCTCCCTGCGCAAGCATCTCTCGGCACAAGTTTCCCGCCGAGGGCATGCCGCGCCGGTTGATTCTCTAATTTCGCGCCGAGAGGCCTTCCCCTTCTCCGTGCCGACCCTTCTACTCCTTTTAGCACTTTAATGAGCCTACACCGATTCAGTCAGGCCGTGCCAGCATCGTCCTAAATGTCCTATCTTCCTATGGAGAGGCATCATCCTTCCCTCTATCCTCATGGGAGGTATATCAAAGGGGTCAGTTCTTCCCCCCACATTCTATAACCCATTAAGCCACGGAGCCCTTCCATTGCAGGCTTCCCGATGGATTGCATTGGGGACATTACAACAAAAGGGACGAAGTCTTATATGATTTAGACCCCCCTTGGATCACGGGCTACGCCCGGCTTTCATTTTGGTTTCTACTCCGGCACTCGTGAGTAGATATCCCATAATATTCGCTTGGCATACTCCCAAAATAAGGGGAGATGCTGCCAAAATTTGCCCGGCTCTGATATGGTGTTTATGTTCTCCGAATAATTTCCTATTCACTTGGAAAAGCTCAAGCCCGACAGTTTCCATGAAATTCTTCAACCCCAAAAATCCCCTTTCAGCTCCTCCCGGCGCCAACTGCTCTCGGTGCCAAATCGGCGCCGATTGCCTCCCGCGCCGGGACCTCTTTTGTTTCCGCGCCGAGGTCCATTCCCACGCCGAGACTCCCCTTCCTCATTTCCGCGCCGAACGCGTGATGTTCTCCCGCCGTAGCCGCTTCTTTCTTTTCCACTGTTTCGTTCGCATGCATGCAATAGGTGGCCACGTGATGCTTTGCTTTTACGAGCTCGTTTGAACAAATAAAGCCCATTAATGCATGGCCCCCACTCACCTAATGCATACGTAAATAGTGATTGGCCATTCACTCATCTCATTAACCATGTATGCTTGTATTAATATCTAAAACCCACCCACTTTATTGCATACGTAGATAAACCTGCATGCATGCATTAATTGGCCAAGGTAACAATAGACAATCCACTCAAACATGCATGCATTGATATGCTGTAGCCCTTGCACTTCAATATGCACATATCCATATGCATGACCCAAATCATTTGGCATAAATGCACATGGCCCACTCTGCCATATGCATGTAGATAGGTCTGCATATGCACATGGATTAACCGAATGCATGCATCACCCCTCTTTAAACCCATTCAATGGTTTCAAGCATGCATGTTAGCTTGCATTAATTCTTAAGCCTCACCCACTAACTATGCACATATTACGTGGGTGCATGATGAAATGCCAACCAACCTAATTTCCATATATGGATATATAAAGGGGCATGCATATGGCTTATATATATAGAGGATACTTCTTTTTTTAGCATGCGAACCCTTACGTGAGTACCCTCATTTGATCCATTCATATTTAAACATGCAAAGTGAGTGTGTGCATTAATAAATCTTTAAATGGGCCTTCTGATAATCATTCTTTATTTGGCCATGCATATGTTCATATACGTACACATCAATGTGAGAATAAATGCATGCATTTTTCATGGATCAATTCCATTGGGCCATTTACGTCCAATTCTGTGGGGATCTGAGGAGCTACACTAATGGGGTTTCACCCCTCCATCTATTTCAATTCGGGTTTTCGATTTCCTTCTTTCACCCCGTCGGGTCATGGACTGCATGTTCTCCGCTGGTCCCTTTAGGGGAATATTAATGAGACACCACGATGAGTGGACATTGTCCCGCTGAATTCTGATCCTCTTGGATCTCGGGCTACGCCCATCTTTACTTTGGCTTCCATCTCGGCACTCGTAGATGGATGTCCCATACTCCCCTTTGGCATAGTCCAAATTAAGGGGAGATGCTGCCGAAATTCATTCACGATCACTGCTTTGTCATATCGTGTGATGTTTTAGTTAAACTGATAAACAAACCCCCCCTGCTGTGTGACAGAGGCCTGAGACAGACTATCTCATGGCCCTTTGCCCACTGTACAAGGGGAACACGATCATCATGAGATTTTCCATTGATTGTCACACGGTCCCCCTAGACCTTCTGTGGATGAATTCCTCCTCTCCTTTCAGCTTACCTAAACATCATTACCAGAGCCCATGAAGCCCTGATTAAACACAAGAGACCCCCCTCAATAAAACCCCTCACAGCATTTGAAGAAAACCAATAAAAATGGCCACCGGCGCCATCTCCCCCCGGCGCCATCTCCCCCCGGCGCCATCTCCTCCCGGCGCCAAACCCGTGCCGGGTGAAGGGCGCGCCGGGAAGCATGCGCGCCGGGAACCATGCCACGCCGTCTACCCTTTGGCCTCACGTCGCGCTGGGATCCCTTCGTGCCGAAACCTAGTCGTGCCGATTTGCTTTCGTGCCGGAATCCTACCCGCGCCGGTTTGCCACCGCGCCGGAAGCCTACCCGCGCCGGTTCTCATCCGTGCCGGTTCATCTTAGTGCCAACCATTGTTCGAACACTCAACTTCCCAGCAACCCTAATGAGCCCTAAACTCAGTCCAAACTCAATGTCTCAACCTCATTTGCCTTCAGGCCCACTCTCATCACATCATGGGGAATCATGGTTCTTCATCCAAGTCTAAGGGAGCTAAATTAATGGGGTTTTACCCCCACATTATACCATTTGACCGCGATGTTTTCTTCTAACCCTGCTGACTCTTGGAGTTATGCCACTGCATGTCCTCCAATGGTTTCTTAAGGGGATATCAATAAATACCATGATAATGGACATTGTCCCGCTGCATCTAGATCCTCTGGGATCTCGGGCTATGCCCATCTTTCCTTTGGCGTCCATCTCGGCACTCCGTGGATGGATGTCCTATATTCCCACTTGGCATAGTCTAAGATAAGGGGATATGCTGCCGGATTTATTCCGTATATTAATATGTCATATCTCGTTTTGCATAATCGCATGCGTCTTCTGTCCTGCAAATGAATGAGCATGCCTATCATATTGGTTTTGCCCCTGGGATCCTTCTACTTTGGCGATTAATCAAGGGTTGTCCTTCTTTGGAAGGGCGTAATTAACGTCATAACCTTTATGGTATGACGGACTTTCGGTCCCGACGTGGACTTCACAATCGACTGACTGAGTTAGATCGAGCGCACAATAAAATCGTCACTCCGGTGTCTGGCACGCCTAATAAACCAACTAACAAATCAATAAATCAATCAATAAATAAAGAATAAATCCATTCCCACAAGCTGGCACGCCCGGTGGGACCGAGTCTCCCTTCATCTCTTCGCCAAAGTAGAAGGCCTGGAGGCCTTCCCCAAAATACTGATCGTCTGCTCATTCTGATTTACAGTGAGCTCAATGGCTTGCGGACTTACTGCACTGGCTTTCGGCCCCCAAGTGGTCGCTACCCACGCGGAGCACGGGTATCTGGCGGTGCCCACTACTTTCGGGACTCTGCCACCGGTGGTGGGGTTCCCTAATTTTCTCAGAATCGCCTTCATCAACTTACTGATGACTAAGGAAGAGGAAGCTGACAAGACTGTTGCGGCCAAGGCCGTAGGTCCTGCAAAGGCGAGCTGTCCACGGAAAACCACTCCATCTCACCGAACTGTCTCATGCTTTGTTCACCACGTGGACTACCATGCTGTCCCCACCAGTGACAAGGCGTCCGGGGGGAAGAAGAAGAAGAATCAAAGAAGAAGAGTTGTTGCTATTTCCCTAGGCCAACTTTCAGCTTCTGGGAAGTCTGTTCTAATTGGTGGCGTTCGTGTTTATCTGAACGGCCGCCGTGCTGAAGCTTTGCCGGATCATATCATCTCGGCAGTTCCTGTTCACAACGCCTTCCAAGCATTAGCCAGCCAGAAGTACAATCTAGACATGGATGTCCGAGGGAAGCTAGCTCCCCAGCTACCAAAATTCAGGCAAATTCGGGTTCTCAAGAGGACCCGGGGGCCAGCTTCGACCCCGCAAGATTCAACATCAACTATCAAGGACCCCAGGTGTGGGGGCAATAAAGCTACACCAAAGGAAGAAGAGGCCATGCCAGTGGTCTCTCCGCCCGCTCATAGGATCTGTGCCAGGCAGACCAATGTTCTCCGACGTTCGACAAGATCGAACGGAGCTACTAGACTATCGCGGCACTCCTACATGCCGTCGATGCAAGACCAACTGCTAATTTCTGCCCTCTCTCCAGGGCGCAGTCAAGGAGAAATGACCAAGGTGGTCAGGGATTACTTCTATGGCTTAGAAAGTTCTTTCCTAAGTCGGCAAAGGCTACTCTGTGCCATTAGCACCGAAAGAAAAGAAGAAGGCAAAGAAAGAAGAAGAATGGTGTCACTCATCAATGAATATGAAGATGGCTTGCAAGCCAAGTACTCTGAAGCTTCTCCAGAGCATGAAGAGAATAAAAGGATATCAATGTTTGAAAAATCAACCTTCCCTAGTCAAGTCAAGAAGACAGTCTGGGGGCAAAGAAAAGGAATCCAAGTCTTCACTTGCAACATGACAGGGGTGGCTAGCAGATATGGGGCCCTACCCGAAGAGCCAGAAGAGTTGGCCAAGTTAGCTGAAAGGCCCGGGCTAATGACAAGAAGAGGCAAAGCTGCAAGAGAAATGCTCGAAGCATCCAAAGAGAAGCAAGCTATCACTACTTCAACTGCCGACATGGTGGCTTCTGAATAAGAAGAGATTACTCTGCCAGTCTCGTTTGAAGATGTTTCGGGCGAAGCATTCGAGGGTACCTCTGCTATGGCAGCGCAATACCCAACTATCTTAATGATGCTACAAAATTACCAGCAAGAGATTGAAGCCTTGAAGAGGCAGCTGAATGAAAGAAATGAACAAGCCCTTTTTCCCTGGCAACAGGGCGTGCATGCTGAATCATCCCGGGAAGTTCCTAACCCAGTCAATGCTACATCCCAAACTACTTCTCAAGCAACAGGCTATGGCAAGGCCGCTCTGCAACCACATTCCCTACAGTCACCCTTGGTGCAACTAGCTCTTCCACCAGTGCAGCAGTTGCCACCAACGGAGCCGTCAACGCCTCATGTCGAAGCACTACTTACTCCCTCTATAAAGCATTCTGCACATTGCCACTCGGTGCTTGTGGACCTGACCGTGGTAAATAGATCAATGGTGGAACAACTAATTGAAATGAAGCTGGCCGAGAGGATAGATGGCGATATCAGCACTTTTGATGTTTACAAGGTGCCATATCCGCCATAGTATGCCGCAAAGAGGCTCCCGCCTGGCATCAAAAAATTGCCTAAATTTGAAAAGTTTGGCGGGTATGGCTCTTCTAAAGAGCATATTGCCTACTATATGACAGTAATGGGCAACCTTGCAACAGATGAAGCCTACCTGCTAAAATTCTTCGGGTCCTCATTGACGGGCCTGGCCTTTGAATGGTATTCCAATCTACCGGCTGACTCTATAAACGACTGGGCAGCTATGCAATGGAAGTTCCGAGAGCGGTTCCATGTTGTTGAAAGAGAGGTCACACTGGCCGAGCTGTATGCCTCCAGGCAAAGACATGATGAGTCAGCTCTGGAGTACATCAAAAGATGGATCTCAGTATGAGATGCAAGCGGTCGCCACATCCAGAAGACGCGGTGCAAATATGCAAGCAGAATCTGAGCCGGGAAATCCTCAGCATGATGATCGGAATTGAAATATGGTCTTTCGATCGGCTAAATAGTGTGGTCGCAGAGATTGAAGCCTTCATCTCCAGCTCTCCCACTACTCCAACTGCTACAAGCCAAAAGGGAAAGTCTATTGACAAATGGTCATCGCCCAAGGAAGTTCACACAATTGATTTCAAAGTGTCCGCTCAACAAAAAGAAAAGGAGGAAGGAATTGCCAACCCGCCTCCTACTAAGCCAGCTGAGCAGCGAGAAGTCCCGTCCTTGCGGGCCAAGATGAAAAAGCTCTACTCTTTCCCCAAGGAGAGGACTCGGATCTTCTTCGAATGGGCTGTTGCAAATAACAAGGTTACTCTACCAGAGCCGAAGAGACTGGAAGATGCTAGAAAGAAGGATCATCCTCGCTTCTGCTTATATCACCAGATGGTTGGGCACCATATTGAAGATTGTTACGTCTTTAAAGACGCTATTGAAAAGCTAATCAGAAGAGGGGAGCTACAACTAGGCGATTATAAGGTGGATCCTCCTCGCCTGCATGAGCTACCTGCTATGGAGGCAGCAATCAATACAGTGTCTCTATGCCAGCTTTCATCTCAAGAGACAACCAGAGTTTGCATCACACACCAGGTGCCAACTACAAAAAGGCAAGAGAAGAATAAGCCGAGAGACAGAGGGAGCGGCATTGTCCTCTCCTGCAATACCCTATCGGCATTGCCCAGTGCGAGCCGAGCTGCTGAAGAAGATGACGAAGAGATATGCTACACACCGGTAAGGGCAGGTCAAGCTGTGACATTTATTTCTCACCATCAACCCCAGGAAGGGTGGGGGCATCCTCCACCACCTGCTGAGGAAGCATGCTATTATACCCCTCCTCAACATGAGGGCATGGGGGCAAGAACATCCACTCACACAGGACCATATGTGTCCCATGCTGACAATAAAATGCTGCCAGTGCCACCTGGAATTAGCACGGGAAATAGCACTCCCAGCTCCTACCAAGCTAACTCCGCTCTGATGATGGAGCTCTATCAGAAAATACAAGAAGTGGAGACACTAAGAAAAAGATTGACTGAGATGGGCTTACTCCCAGTCACACTCGGGCAGGCAGGACCTTCATCCGAAGCCCTACAAGGTGGCGCTAAATCATTTGAAGCCTCACTGCAACCATCTATGACACAGTCAACACAAGGCCACGACGGGAACACACTCCCGCGGCAGCTATACCACGCGGCCCGCGTGTACCCCTCAGCTCTCCGAGCACATCAGGGGGCAGCTTCCACGCCTCATGTAATGCCGCCTCTACAATCAGCTGGCTTGCGCCGGAATATAGCGGCGATAGCCATAACAAACAAGCCAGTAATAGAACAAGCAACTGAGATAAAATCTGCTGAGGAAGAAGTCACCGAGGTAGAGTTATATATGATCAAACAGATAGATGATGAGTCTGCTTCAAACTACATTCAATGCTGGAAGAACCTCCACTCCGGATGCAAACATCCGCAAAGCTACAAGGACGCTGTCCAGCTATGCAAGCGCAATCTGAGAAAAGAGATCCTGCAAAGGGTAATTGGCCTCGAAGTCAAATCCTTCGACCAATTAGAAGATGTGGCAATTGAAATTGAAGCCTTTCTGGCCAAATATTGCCCGGATTTTACTCCTCCAATTCAAGAGCACAAGCTAATTAAAGAACAGCCAGCACCAGAAGAAATAGAGGCAGCTGACTTTGTAACCTTCGAGCGTCAGTGGAGGAAAGCACAGGAGGCAACTAGCTCCTCCTCTACCAAGGTTGCTGAACAAAAACCCCCTTCACTAAGGGCAAGAATGAAAAGACCATACTCCTTTCCGCAAGACAAGACCCAACGGCTGTTCGAGTGGGCCCTTGAGTACAAAAAGGTCATCCTCCCAGAGCTCAAGAGACCAAATGACAGCGAAAGAAAAGATGACCCTCGGTTCTGCCCCTACCATCGGAAGAGGGGACATCTCATCGAGGACTGCTATATGTTCAAAGACATCATGGAAGACTTAGTCCAAAGTGGTGAATTACAACTTGGAGAATATAGGGTGGATCCATCTCGCCCTCACCTAATGCCCATTTTCAAGATGACGGCTAACACAGTTTCCGTACATCAATCGGGACGGTACACCTTCTAAGATGCATCCCGAGGTCCCTCCATTGTGGCGAGAGGCCGAACAAATGCAATTGTTGCACCGTCTCTGGGACAACTGCTGAAGAACAAAATAGAAATAAACCCAAGAATAAAAGAAAAGATGCTGCTTTACCGCTCCATGTGCTGCCCTCTTTATTCAAGCCATCAGCTCAGGAATGGAGTCCACTCATATCAGGGCCAACTGCAAAATGATAAAGGTGCAAGGAAGAATCTCCTTCCAAATGAAATGACCCGGCACAACGTAGCCGCTGCTCTATATGCTCCACCACACAATAATGGAGGCTCAACTCTCTCCGAGCAAGGGGGGGCAAGAATGAAAATATGCTCAGCCGCAATCAAGCTCTGAGGTGCCGCTGGGCACAGCAAGACTCTATTCCCCGCTCGGGGACTGCCAACAAAAGAGAAGAGGGTGGAGTCCAATGGTCAAATTTCCCTGCTATTGTCTACCTACACAACTACTCGTGAAGCGAACAAACTATCCAATGGAAAGACGTGCTTTGAACAGCTCATCTTCAGCTATCCACCCTAGCTTGGAGGCATTAAAAGGAGAATGAACTCTCTGACCATCCACCCCAGCATGGGGGCATCCAAAGCTAAAAGAAGAGAGAATGGGATTATTCAGGGCACACCAACATCCCATCGTGAACTGGACAACCCGCTGCAGATGCTAACTGTTCGACAAGCTCGACTGCTAAAGATTTCGAGCTCCTCGCTTAGAGGACCCATCTGCTGCATTTCATCCAATGTTAGAACGGGATTCCTGCTTATCATGCGAAATGTTTCCCATTAGTCCTACCGGGATTGACTCTCTATCCCTAGTATGGAACCCACATTCATAACTAATACATCTTTGCCATCCTTCGGCATTCCACCGCAAACAGCTACACAAACATGCTAAGAGATACCAAACTTGTCCCACTGGGCTCATAAAATCTCTCCCTTGGCCTGTGGCACTCCGCCCTCGCCAAGCTCTAGACGTTGCCCATCAGTTCCATTGGACCGGGCCCATAAAACCTCTCCCTTGGCTTGTGGTATTCTACCCTCGTCGAGCTCTCATCGCCTTGGTTCCATTGGACTGGGCTCATAAAATCTGTCCCTTGGCCTGTGGCACTCCGCCCTTGCTAAGCTCTAGACATTGCCCATCAGTTCCATCGGACCGGGCCCATTAAATATTTCCCTTGGCTTGTGGTACCTTGCCCTAACCAAGCTCTACCTACCTTAGTTTAGTGGCACTCTGCCCTAGCTAGGTTTCACCTACCTTGGTCTAGTGGCATTCCGCCCTGGCCGAGCTCTACCTACCTTGGTCTAATGGCATTCCTCCCTGGCTGAGCTCTACCCACCTTGGTTTAGTGGCATTCCACCCTAACCGAGCTCTATCTGCCTTAGACTAGTGGCACTCCGCCCTAGCTAAGTCCCACCTACCTTGGTCTAGTGGCATTTCACCCTGGCCGAGCTCTACCCAGCTTGGTTTAGTGGCTTTCCGCCCTGACCGAGCTCTGTACCTACCCTCAGTTTAGTGGCATTCCGCCCTAATCGAGCTACTTCCCCTCGGTTTAGTGGCATTCCACCCTAATCGAGCTACTTCCCCTCAGTTTAGTGGCATTCCGCCCTAATCGAGCTACTTCCCCTCGGTTTAGTGGCATTCCACCCTAATCGAGCTACTTCTCCTCGGTTTAGTGGCATTCCGCCCTAATCAAGCAACCTCATCTCGGTTTAGTGGCATTCCGCCCTGATCGAGCTACTTCTCCTTGGTTAGTGGTGTTTCGCCTTAATCGAGCTACTTCTCCTTGGTTAGTGGCATTCCGCCTTAATCGAGCTACTTCTCCCTGGTTAGTGGCACTCTGCCCTAATCGAGCTACTTCTCCTTGGTTAGTGGCATTCCGCCCTAATCGAGCTACTTCCCCTTGGTCTAGTGGCATTCCGCCCTGACCAAGCTCTGCACCTACCCTTGGTCTGGTGGCATTCCGCCCTAGCCGAGCTCCGACCCTTATCTTGGTCTAGTGGCACTCTGCCCTAGCTAAGTTCTACCTGTCTTAGCCTAGTGGCACTCTACCCTAGGTGAGTTCTACCCATCTTGGTCTAGTAGCATTCCGCCCTGACCGAGCTCTATCCGCCTTAGTCTACTGGCACTTCGCCCTAGCTAAGTTCTACCTACCCTTGATCCAGTGGCATTCCGCCCTGGCCGAGCTATACATACCCTTAGTCTAGTGGCACTCTGCCCGAGCTAACTTCTACACACCTTGGTCTAGTGGCATTCCGCTCTGGCCGAGCTCTACCTTGCCTTAGTCTAGTGGCACTCCGCCCTAGCTAAGTTTTACCTGTCTTAGTCTAGTGGCACTCCGCCCTAGCTAAGTTCCACCTACCTTAGTCTAGTGGCACGTTGCCCTAGCTAAGTTTTATCTTCCTTAGTCTGGTGGCACTCCACCCTAGCTAAGTTCTACCTGCCTTAGTTTAGTGGCATTCCGCCCTGGCCAAGTCCTACCTACCTTGGTCTGGTTGCCTTCGGCCCTGACCAACTCTACCTACCTTAGACTAGTGGCGTTCCGCCCTAGCTCAGTCCCACTTACCTTAGTCTAGTGGCACTCCGCCCTAGCTAAGTTTCAC
This sequence comes from Amorphophallus konjac, assembly GCA_022559845.1. Classification (NCBI taxonomy): domain Eukaryota; kingdom Viridiplantae; phylum Streptophyta; class Magnoliopsida; order Alismatales; family Araceae; genus Amorphophallus; species Amorphophallus konjac. Next base: position 162,693,154 of record CM040121.1, read on the forward strand.
CTGCCTTAGCCTAGCGACACTCTGTCCTAGCTAAGTTCTACCTTTCCTTGGTCTAGTGACATTCTGTCCTAGCCGAGCTACCCCTATCTTGGTCTAGTGGCATTCCGCCCTAGCCGAGCTAACCCTATCTTGGTCTAGTGGCATTCCGCCCTGATCGAGCTATCCCTCCTTGGTTTAGTGGCACTCCGCCCTAGCTGAGCTACCCCTATCTTAGTCTAGTGGCATTCCGCCCTGATCGAGCTATTCCTTCTTGGTTTAGTGGCATTCCGCCCTAACCGAGCTACCCCTTTCCTTGGTCTAGTGGCATTCCGCCCAGATCGAGCTACCCTATCTTGATTTAGTGGCACTCCGCCCTAACCGAGCTACTCTTTCCTTGGTCTAGTGGCACTCCGCCCTAGCCGAGCTACCCTATCTTGGTTTAGTGACATTCTGCCCTAACCAAGCTACCCCTTTCCTTGGTCTAGTGGCATTCCGCCCTAACTGAGCTACCCCTTTCCTTGGTCTAGTGGCATTCCGCCCTAACCGAACTATCTTTATCTTGGTTTAGTGGCATTCCGCCCTAACCGAGCTACCTTCACTTGGGTTTAGTGGCACTCCGCCCTGACCAAGCTACCTTTATCTTGGTTTAGTGGCACTCCACCCTAACCGAGCTACCTTTATCTTGGTCTAGTGGCACTCCGCCCGGATCGAGATACCTTTATCTTGGTTTAGTGGCACTCCGCCCTAGCTAAGTTATACCTACCCTTGGTCTAGTGGCATTCCGCCCTGGCCGAGCTCTACCTGCCTTGGTCTAGTGCCATTCCGCCCTGGCCGAGCTCTACCTACCTTGGTCTAGTGGCACTCCGCCCTGATCGAGCTACCCCTTTACCTTGGTCCAGTGGCACTCCACCCGGATCAAGCTATCTCCACCTTGGTCTAGTGGCACTCCGCCCTGATCGAGCTACCCCTTACCTTGGTCAAGTGGCACTCCGCCCGGATCAAGCTACCTCCACCTTGGTCTAGTGGCACTCCGCCCTGATCGAGCTACCCCTTACCTTGGCCTGAGGCACTCCGCCCTCGTCGAGCTCTTAGACTCTGCCCATCAAGTCCCGCTGAGCTGAGTCCATAAGCTTTTTTCTCGGCGCAAGGCACTCCGTCTACGTCGAGCTCTTAAATATGGCCACCGAGCTAGGCCCATAAACCTTTTCCCTCTAGCTCAAGGCACCCCGCCTTGGCCGAGCTCTCAGATGTTAATCCCTAGCCACACCGGCGCTATAACAACATAGTCAAATCCATCAATAGTCCCACCGGATAACACGGCCTGCACTATGGGCTGGTCTATACCAGGAGTACTTTTGGAGGGTACCATTCTTAACCCTCTTGAGTCGGCTAAAGTTTTAACCTTGGCCTAGACCCCACGTCTTCGCTAAGTTGCTTGATTTCGGCACTCTGTCGAGTCAATGCCCATTTTTATATTCTGCCCTTGTTTCAGACCTCCCGTCTGAGCAAGGTTTGTCGATTCCGACATCTCGTCGGCTCGACGTCTGTATTCTGCCCTTCTCCCAGACACGCCGTCTAAGCAAGGTTTGTTGATTCCGATATCTCGTCGGGTCGACATCTGTATTCTACCCTTGTCCTGGACCTACCGTCTGAGCAAGGTTTGTCAACTCTGACATATTGTCAAGTTGGCATCTAGATTCTACCTTTGACACAGATCTCCCGTCTGGGTCAGATGCACGGGTTGTCTTCGACAGTCCGTCGAGGCAACATCAATTCTAGATTGCTTCCAAGTCTGACATCCTACCAGGATATGCTATCCTCTCTTCTGGCCTTTGACATCCAGTCGAAGCCATCTAGCCTTGTTGGCAAGCCCAATACCATATCATGTATTTCAAGTATCTCATTTTTCAGCTCGTCCACCTTGGCTGAAGCCCACTACCATATGTCTCACAGCTTCCAGCTATTTTATTTCCCGACTCAGCCATGACAGCCGAAGTCGCTATTATACATTTTCAGCCATTCCATCATCCGGTTAAAACCGCTATCACAATTTGTTAATTGTCTCGCCCTCCGGCTCAGCCATCCCGGCCAAAGCCGCAATTACAATTCTTCAACTATCTCCTCTTTCAGTTTAGCCATTCTGGCTAAAGTCGCTATCACAATTTGTTAATTGTCTCATCCTCCGGCTCAACCATCCCGACCGAAGCCGCTACCACAATTTTTCAGCTATCTCCTCTTTCGGTTTAGCCATTATGGCCAAAGCCGCTATCATAATTTGCTAGTTATCTAATCCCCGGGCTCAGCCATTCCGGCCAAAAGCTGCTATCATGATTTTTGACCATTCTATCTTTCGGCTTAGCCATTCCGGCCAAAGCTGCTATCATGATTTTCAAACTACTCTATCTATCGGCTTAGCCATTCCGGCCGAAGCTGCTATCATAATTTTTGACCATTCTATCTTTCGGCTTAGCCATTCCGGCCAAAGCTGCTATTACAATTTCCAACTACTTCATCCCTCGGCTTAGCCATTTTAGGCCAAAGCTTGCTATCAGGGCTCATCCACCCATCCCATTGTAATAATCAATGCAATGCAACGGCCTAGACCTATCGTCGAAGCCCGCTTCCCATGATTGTGACTATTCAGTCCCTCTCCTCAATTTCAAATCACATTCCATCCTCCTAGATGTCGGCTTGGAAGCTAGTTTCCCTACAGCATGTGACCACTATCCTATCTTTCGGCTTAGCCAATCCGGCCAAAGCTGCTACCTCACACCTCAGCTATCTTATCTCTCGGCTTAGCCAAAGCCCGCTATCATGACTCTCAGCTATCTCGTCCTTTAGCTTAGCCATTTCGGCTGAAGCTCGTTATCCCGCGTTTCAGCTATCTTACATTTTGGCTTAGCCTCTTCGGCTAAGACCCACAACCATATAATTCGGCTAAACTACCTTTCGGCTTTCACAAGCCCGATTCCTTACTGCTCTCTGGCTTTCACAGCCGGCTATCTCTGCTACTTTCTGGCTCTCGTAGCCTGCTATTCCTGGCTTCTGCAGCCTGCTATCCTGGCTCTTATAGCCTGCTGCCTCTGGCTCTCGTAGCCTGCTATTCCTGGCTTCTACAGCCTGCTATCCTGGCTCTTATAGCCTGCTGCCTCTGGCTCTCGTAGCCTGCTATTCCTGGCTTCTACAGCCTGCTATTCCTGGCTTCTGCAGCCTGCTATCCTGGCTCTTATAGCCTGCTATCTCTGGCTCTCGTAGCCTCCTATTCCTGGCTTCTGCAGCCTGCTATCCTGGCTCTTATAGCCTACTGCCTTTGGCTCTCGTAGCCTGCTATTCCTGGCTTCTACGGCCTGCTATCTTGGCTCTTATATTCCTGGCTTCTACGGCCTGCTATCTTGGCTCTTATAGCCTCCTGTCTCTGGCTCTCGTAGTCTGCTATTCCCAGCTTCTATAGCCTGTTGTCCTGGCTCTTATAGCCTGCTATCTCTGGCTCTCGTAGCCTCCTATTCCTGGCTTCTACAGTCTGCTAATCCTGGCTTTACAGCTTGCTACCTCTGGCTCTTTTAACCTGCTACCCTGGCCCCCACAGCCTGCTATCATCACTTTTTGACACTTGTCACCATCGGTAAGATCGGTCGCTACCCTTTCCGGTCCTTGTCACCATCAGCAAGACCGTCTACCCTTTCGACCCTTGTCACCATCGGCAAGATCGGTCAACCTACTCCTGACCCTTGTCACCATCGGTGAGATCGGCCAACCTACTCATGGCCCTTGTCATCATCGGCAAGGTCGGCCAGCATCTCCTCAAGCCCATTGTCTCGCTACCCTTGTGGCTTAGGCCTACTTCAACAATGACCATCATGTCACACCGTGATGATTGCTACAACTCAATGACTTGGGCTCCCCTTGAAGCCGCTTCCCTGCTATCGCTAGGTCTGCATATCCTATTCTCCCATTATCTCCTGGCTTTTATAGCCTGCCTGCCATGTTACCTTTCGGCTGTCATAGCCGCTTCCCTTGCTAACTGTTGACTTCCATAGTCCACTTTCTATATTCGGGTTAGACTCCCTGTCAAACCCACTGTCCGTTCTTGGCCAAGGCACCCTGTTGAGGCCTACCGCTCCACTTTAATCCAGGTCCATCATCTGAATAAAACGGCTCTCGTTGGCCAGTACCAACCCTCTTCGTCCCGCCAAGACTTGTTGCATAAATCCCTTTTCTATTATTTTGTTATCAATTCTGCTTGCTTTTGAATAACTAACCTGCAAGTATTCACAAAGGGCGCTTGAACAAATAAATGGATATATAGTGACATATACATATATGCATACATATAAAATAATATAAAAAAAGAGAAAGAAAGGAAAAATTGCTTGCTTTCAAAATTTTGGGTGTTTGTTGGTCATGCTTGCATGCTTGCTTATACTATAAGATAATACACCTCCTTCAATTTTCTAGGACCACATCGCCTTGCTAAATAAAGTTGCCTGATTCTAAGCGTATATGTGCCACAGCATATACTAAGGGATGAAAAGTCAGTATTGGCTGAGTGCATGTGTCCAGTGGAAAAGTCATAGCTGTGTCACTAACGCAACCCGTGAGATACACCGAAAGCAAAACTCTCACACTTTGCACCACAATGTGTTCAGCGGTCTCTTATCATAGGGATGCTAGAAGGTTCTTCCTCACACTATATGTGTGCTCTAACTTCTGCACCCACATGAGGGGTAATCGTGAGGGAAAAGCTGTCTACCCCCATTCAAAAAAAAAAGAGAGAAAAATGATAGGATGAATTCTAGTAGCCGGGAATCCCCATTGAGACACATGAGGAGACTCGCGCCGAACGGTGAAGTCTGCAATAAAATCACTATGAATGATGAATCCTAGTAGCCGGGAATCCCCATTGAGACACATGAGGAGACTCGCGCCGAACGGTGAAGTCCGCAATAAAATCACTATAAATGATGAATCCTAGTAGCCGGGAATCCCCATTGAGACACATGAGGAGACTCGCGCCGAACGGTGAGGTCCGTAATAAAATTGCTATAAAGGATGAATCCTAGTAGCCGGGAATCCCCATTGAGACACATGAGGAGACTCGCGCCGAACGGTGAAGTCCGAAGCTGGAATTAAGCTAAGGGGGTTGTGCGAAGCTACCAAAAATCGAGAACCCCAGCTGTATGTGTAGACGCTAGAGCAATACTCTAGTGTTATTTTGAATGTCTGTGTATCCCTACGTCGGAGATCCGCTGCTCGCATACTTGCACTATCACACTATGGAGAAGTATCCTCGGGTGTAGATCGTGGCATACGTTGTGCACATATTCTATGCGATGTCCTCTCTGAGCATGCACATCTCCCTTAGTTGTGCCTTGTGAGCCGCACTCTGCCTATGAGTCACAGGCGCTGTCCTTGTCCTATCCCCGATATAGGGGAGCTATTCTATATATCTAGCTTATGCTTGCTGTTGATTGCCTGCATGCTCGCATGAACAAAAAGATGCACTTTCAAAACGGGCTGCACCCGCAGGTCCCGCTCACTCGTCCCTCATTCGCGCCACCTACGAGTGGGGGGCATTTGTTGACACATAAAAAATGATAAAATAATAACAATATATATACATATATATATAAATAATGTCAACATATTTCTCCTACTGAATCATCTTATATTCCTTATTTTCTAGGGATAGAGGAAGAGGCTGAAAGGCTACAAGGGCCCATTAAGCCCACAAATGCACCCAGACCATATCAAAGCTTAAAACGACGTCGAAGCTCATACTGAAGAGGGGGCGCGCCGAGAGCACCAGGAAAGAGGAGCGTGCCGATGAGAAGAGGGTTCTTTAACCCACTATAAAGGCTGAGGTTCGACGAAGAAACAACAGAGCCGGGGGGGGCTTCGAAGAAAAAAAAAGAGCAGGAGAAGAAGGAAGGAAGAGAGTGCTTAGCCACCGAAAGAAAGGGGGGAGCTCGAGCGCCCTTCATAGAAGCTGAAGAAAGGAGAAAGGGGTCCGAGGAGAGAATCCAGGTGGGAGGGCCGTGCAGTTGCAGCTCCTTCTCTCTCTCTCTTCTCTGTCTGTCTGAATGTTCTTCTTATATTCGTTTGCTTTCGAGCATCTTTGCTCCAGTAGCATCGAATGCCAATGTAACCCTGCTTTCAGGGATTAAGCCTAGATTTCTTTCTCTGTTGAGTCAGATTTCTTTCTCTCAAATCGCATACGTGTAAGCCACTTGGCTGAAATGGTTAATAAAAGAATGGGATGAGTTCCGATATGTCTGATCATTCTTTTCTATCTTCCTCTGTATCCGAGGTTTTAATCTATGCACGGCTACCGCAGCCGCGAACGTCTTATGTTTAATTTCCTCTATCTGCTGAAGCTTCTTCGCCATCATTCTTTATTACCCCCCAGCCACATTTCGAGGGCCTGAGACAGTCTATCTCATGGCTCCTCGTATGTGAAAAGAAGAGGGATATGTTTAGGGGTTCCTGTCCGTGGTTCTGCTCCTAATGAGGCCCCCAGAGGAAAGGTGTCCCCCCCGTAGTCTTCTCTCTACAATCATCCCAAAATAATCTAAACCTGCGAATAAACCCCTTCTCTTCAAACCCCTTAAAGCCCCCATTTCTGAGAGCCTCCCTGCGCAAGCATCTCTCGGCGCAAGTTTCCCGCCGAGGGCATGCCGCGCCGGTTGATTCTCTAATTTCGCGCCGAGAGGCCTTCCCCTTCTCTGTGCCGACCCTTCTACTCCTTTCAGCACTTTAATGAGCCTACGCCGATTCAGTCAGGCCGTGCCAGTATCGTCCTAAATGTCCTATCTTCCTATGGAGAGGCATCATCCTTCCCTCTGTCCTCATGGGAGGTATATCAAAGGGGTCAGTTCTTCCCCCCACATTCTATAACCCATTAAGCCACGGAGCCCTGCCATTGCAGGCTTCCCGATGGATTGCATTGGGGACATTACAACAAAAGGGATGAAGTCTTATATGATTTAGACCCCCCTTGGATCACGGGCTACGCCCGGCTTTCATTTTGGTTTCTACTCCGGCACTCGTGAGTAGATATCCCATAATATTCTCTTGGCATACTCCCAAAATAAGGGGAGATGCTGCCAAAATTTGCCCGGCTCTGATCTGGTGTTTATGTTCTCCGAATAATTTCCTATTCACTTGGAAAAGCTCAAGCCCGACAGTTTCCATGAAATTCTTCAACCCCAAAAATCCTCTTTCAGCTCCTCCCGGCGCCAACCGCTCTCGGCGCCAAATCGGCGCCGATTGCCTCCCGCGCCGGGACCTCTTTTGTTTCCGCGCCGAGGTCCATTCCCACGCCGAGACTCCCCTTCCTCATTTCCGCGCCGAACGCGTGATGTTCTCCCGCCGTAGCCGCTTCTTTCTTTTTCACTGTTTCGTTCGCATGCATGCAATAGGTGGCCACGTGATGCTTTGCTTTTACGAGCTCGTTTGAACAAATAAAGCCCATTATTGCATGGCCCCCACTCACCTAATGCATACGTAAATAGTGATTGGCCATTCACTCATCTCATTAACCATGTATGCTTGTATTAATATCTAAAACCCACCCACTTTATTGCATACGTAGATAAACCTGCATGCATGCATTAATTGGCCAAGGTAACAATAGACAATCCACTCAAACATGCATGCATTGATATGCTGTAGCCCTTGCACTTCAATATGCACATATCCATATGCATGACCCAAATCATTTGGCATAAATGCACATGGCCCACTCTGCCATATGCATGTAGATAGGTCTGCATATGCACATGGATTAACCGAATGCATGCATCACCCCTCTTTAAACCCATTCAATGGTTTCAAGCATGCATGTTAGCTTGCATTAATTCTTAAGCCTCACCCACTAACTATGCACATATTATGTGGGTGCATGATGAAATGCCAACCAACCTAATTTCCATATATGGATATATAAAGGGGCATGCATATGGCTTATATATATAGAGGATACTTCTTTTTTTAGCATGCGAACCCTTACGTGAGTACCCTCATTTGATCCATTCATATTTAAACATGCAAAGTGAGTGTGTGCATTAATAAATCTTTAAATGGGCCTTCTGATAATCATTCTTTATTTGGCCATGCATATGTTCATATACGTACACATCAATGTGAGAATAAATGCATGCATTTTTCATGGATCAATTCTATTGGGCCATTTACGTCCAATTCTGTGGGGATCTGAGGAGCTACACTAATGGGGTTTCACCCCTCCATCTATTTCAATTCGGGTTTTCGATTTCCTTCTTTCACCCCGTCGGGTCATGGACTGCATGTTCTCCGCTGGTCCCTTTAGGGGAATATTAATGAGACACCACGATGAGTGGACATTGTCCCGCTGAATTCTGATCCTCTTGGATCTCGGGCTACGCCCATCTTTACTTTGGCTTCCATCTCGGCACTCGTAGATGGATGTCCCATACTCCCCTTTGGCATAGTCCAAATTAAGGGGAGATGCTGCCGAAATTCATTCACGATCACTGCTTTGTCATATCGTGTGATGTTTTAGTTAAACTGATAAACAAACCCCCCTGCTGTGTGACAGAGGCCTGAGACAGACTATCTCATGGCCCTTTGCCCACTGTACAAGGGGAACACGATCATCATGAGATTTTCCGTTGATTGTCACACGGTCTCCCTAGACCTTCTGTGGATGAATTCCTCCTCTCCTTTCAGCTTACCTAAACATCATTACCAGAGCCCATGAAGCCCTGATTAAACACAAGAGACCCCCCTCAATAAAACCCCTCACAGCATTTGAAGAAAACCAATAAAAATGGCCACCGGCTCCATCTCCCCCCGGCGCCATCTCCTCCCGGCGCCAAACCCGTGCCGGGTGAAGGGCGCGCCGGGAAGCATGCGCGTCGGGAACCATGCCACGCCGTCTACCCTTTGGCCTCACGTCGTGCCGGGATCCCTTCGTGTCGGAACCTAGTCATGCCGATTTGCTTTCGTGCCGGAATCCTACCCGCGCCGGTTTGCCACCGCGCCGGAAGCCTACCCGTGCCGGTTCTCATCCGTGCCGGTTCATCTTAGTGCCAACCATTGTTCGAACACTCAACTTCCCAGCAACCCTAATGAGCCCTAAACTCAGTCCAAACTCAATGTCTCAACCTCATTTGCCTTCAGGCCCACTCTCATCACATCATGGGGAATCATGGTTCTTCATCCAAGTCTAAGGGAGCTAAATTAATGGGGTTTTACCCCCACATTATACCATTTGACCGCGATGTTTTCTTCTAACCCTGCTGACTCTTGGAGTTATGCCACTGCATGTCCTCCAATGGTTTCTTAAGGGGATATCAATAAATACCATGATAATGGACATTGTCCTGCTGCATCTAGATCCTCTGGGATCTCGGGCTATGCCCATCTTTCCTTTGGCGTCCATCTCGGCACTCCGTGGATGGATGTCCTATATTCCCACTTCGCATAGTCTAAGATAAGGGGATATGCTGCCGGATTTATTCCGTATATTAATATGTCATATCTCGTTTTGCATAATCGCATGCGTCTTCTGTCCTGCAAATGAATGAGCATGCCTATCATATTGGTTTTGCCCCTGGGATCCTTCTACTTTGGCGATTAATCAAGGGTTGTCCTTCTTTGGAAGGGCGTAATTAACGTCATAACCTTTATGGTATGACGGACTTCCGGTCCCGACGCGGACTTCACAATCGACTGACTGAGTCAGATCGAGCGCACAATAAAATCGTCACTCTGGTGACTGGCACGCCTAATAAACCAACTAACAAATCAATAAATAAATAAATAAATAAAGAATAAATCCATTCCCACAGCCGTTCATTAATAAGCAGCCACTGCTCTGATCGCTATTTTTCATGCAAACAGAAACTCAAAATCTACGTGAAACGAATAGCAGGATGTCATGGATACAAGATTTAAACATGTTGTTATGATCCTATATGCATGTAACACTGTATTTATTATCTTCTTGGGATTAGAACTTGAGAAAACCTACCGCGTTTGGTTGATCGGGATGACGACGGAAGAGAAAGAAAGATAATAACAATATGTAGCAACAGTAGCAGCAACTGCAGGAACTGTAGCAACGATCGCAAGTCGAAGCAACTGCGGTCGGCGGAAGAAGCAGTCGACGCTCGAAACAGCAAAGGAAGAAAAGAATCTTTCTTCCGTTCGCAGCAGTAGGATGCAGGTGGAAGACGATGAGGGCAACGTCGACGCAAGGAAGCAGAACGAGCAATAGCCATACCCTTGAACTCCTTCGATAGAGGGCTTTATTTATAGAGTTTGTGGTTCTAAGCATCCTAATGGGATTTAACTTCCCACGTAAGAATCCTACAAGGTCTAAAATTTCCCCATGCAAACCCCCTCTATCCATATCTACAATCGCTTTCCCGGTTTGGACAAAACCCTAAAATCTTGTTCGAAAGCAAGCTTCGAACATGGGCTAAGCTTTGTATACCCAAAAGTCTTTGTATGTGTATGTAATTGTATACATATCCTACCGTACGGCCCATTTGGTGACTAGCCCATGGTTTAGGCCACATATGCTTTGGCTTATTGACCAAGGCCCTTATATATATATATGGGTTAAGGCCTTCTAATGTGCATGAATTTAGGTTTGGGCTTTATATTTTGTTTGATTGGAGCCTTTGTCTTATTTGTTTGAAAGGATTTATTTATTTAAGAAATTTTATTCCTATAATTTTATCTGGGTTGCTAAAAAGCCTCCCTATTTCTCTCTTTTCTTGTATTTCATTTACTTCAACATTGCATGCATCATATTCCTTCTTTCTTTTATTTCTCTTTATCTCAATATTGAGATCTCCCTCTTATGCAATCTAGCACATCTCCTTTGTGCAACACTTCACCCTCCTTTCTTCATATCATCATTTTTCCTGGCCTTTTGCATAGGGGTTTAAAGGCCAACACCAACAATGTGTGTTTATACTCATGCTTTATTGTTTATTTCATATTGAGAATTTGATAATACACACACCTTGATTTGTAATCCATATCACTTTGTTGGTCTTGTTTGTTTATTTTGCAAGGGTAATCATAAAGAAAAACTCTCTTCGTCAGCCGCCCGATTGGAAGAGAAGGTCAAACCTCACAATCTCCCCCGCTCCTTTTTAAAGGTATTTATTCTCGATCACCTCCTTATTTTCATTGTAATATTCCTTCGAGGCCTGCGAGTCTCTGGCGATCACACTCTGTTCTTAGCATCTAGCATGCTCCTCTTTCCCCTCTTTTATTCCTCCCACTCTCACTCATGAATTCTTTATATTTTTTTATTTTTAAAATTCTTTGTGAATTTTTCCATAATCTATAAATTGGCGATCACGGTAGGACCCCTATTATTTTTCTTTTGATTACCCTTCCTTGTTGGCACCCACGTGTGCCCTCCCTTTTGCACCCATGGTGCGGCTCCCTCTGTGCTCTGCGTAGCACTTCCCCTTTTCTTTTTCATTATTTTTATCCATAGTGCACCACGTGCACAACCCCCTCCCAAAGTGATTAACAATTTGTTAGATTTTAGAAATTTCCTTTTCTTTATCAAAAAAATGCTTCATATTTTGTTGATTGCCATGATTTATGTTGTGATTTTGTGAGTGTTGCCTTTATCATTCCATCGGCCTTTTATTGTTTTCTCAGCTTTCTGGCCACTTCACAGGGTCTGAACGTGGTCGGGCACAAGACCACGTTCTTCTGAAGGCGGTGCCCCAGACGACCGCATTCTGCTTCTGTCCAAAACAAAAAAATAAAAAAAGTTGCGTCCAAACAGTGGACGCCAATTCATAGAATTGGCACCCACTGTTCTTGACACATATTCTTTTGTTTCTCACATAACCTCCTTGTTATGTGTTCTGTTTTGCATTCACTCTACATATTGTTGTTCATACATCCATTTTTCATTTCTTTTGCATTAGTTCTTGCACTTAGGGCATCTTGGCTTGGGAGACCTCCTCTCTGTACACCTTTTAAGAGATATTTACCCTCTCTTGGTGAAGGAAAGACCCTCCAACTGAGAACTCCTCTCATTGGACCGGAATCTCCTTAATCAAGGCCTCTGTAAGTCCCCGACATTGAAGGACTCCCTCTTCGATCACTGGACAAGTTGTACCTTTGAAGTTCCCTGGGTTTAGTTGGCATAAACGTAGTGAGAGGATTTAGCTAGTTGACATTGAAGCAAAACTACATTGAAACTAGGTGCCTACCTTTGAGTGAATTACATAAACTTTGTTAAATTTGTCTAATTCACATCAAGGTTTAACTAAAACCAAGCGTAAACATCCACTTGTTTGATATCTTTGCAACTTGCTTTGATTGAATTATTAATTACTTAGCATAATGTTTCACTTTGGTAATCAAATTAACATGCCTAATTATATGTATAACTATAAGGATGATCAACCTAGCACATCATATAACCCTCACATTTATGGTTCTCACCAGAATTTTCCTAAGGGATTACACCGTAATTCTCATGGTTTTTCCCACCCCGTGGGCAATTCTCAATCTCATAATTATAGACACACCCAAATTAACATCTCTTTGAGTACATCTCGTATCGCATTGTAATGTCCCAAATTGACCCTCAAATCGACTTATTTGAGTAGTTCTGCTCATTTTTCTTGATTATTCAACTTTCCCATACTTTCCCCTATTTTTTCACATTTTTCCTGATTTTTCTTGGATTTTTCTCCAATTTTCTGGGGTTGTTTTGAATTAGAGTCAGGCATAGTGGACACTAATTCCTTTCTGAAGAATTAACGCCCATCCAAGTTGACGCCATTTCTTGTGAGTCGACAGACCTACTGCTTTATGAAAATCTGCATCCAAGAAGTCTACATTGCTTTTAAAATCCGCGTCCAGACAGGCGGACGCGTATTCCATTTCTTAATTATTTTTGGCCAAATTCAAATTATTATTCAATTAACACCTTTGTGGAAGGTCGCCAAATCTTTTATACGCGTCTGGGAAGGTGGACGCCTATTTTATACGCATCTGGGAAGGTGGACGCGTATTTTATATGTGTCTGGGATGATGGCCGTGTCTTCTCTCCCTTATCTTTTGTAGCCAAAATTCGTGTTATTTATTGAATTAACGCCTCTTCAAAAAGGCGTAAATTCTTGATTCGTGTCTGCCACCGTAGATGCAAATTCTTCTTTTCCCCGAGTTTGTGCCAACTTCATATTCATGAAGAATTAAAGCCTGTGCGAGAAGGCGTCAATTCTTTAATTGGCGTCCAAAGTACTGATGCAAATTGTTTTCTTCATTTAATTCAACTCAAATTCCCTGAATTAACGCCTCTCCACAAAGTCGCCAATTCTTGAATTGGCATCCACTTCTTTGACGTTAATTCCCTTGGCCTTTTGAATAATTACCAAAATTCATAAAATTCTAAAATTGCATCTGTCCAGGTGGACGCTATTTCCTTTTTTGATTTTTGGTAATTTTTAGCTTTGCAAAAATATTCAAGAAATGGCATCTGCCCATCCTGTCATGTATTTAAAGTCGCGTCCATACACATGGACGTGTATTTCCTTGCCTATTTTTGAGCTTTTAATTCCTACCAAAATTCGTAAAAATTCATAATTCGCGTCAGTCCCCTTGGACGCGAATTTCCTTCCAATTTTGGTAATTTTTAATCTTTCTAAAAATGGCTCAGAATTGGCAGATGGATGACGGACGCAAATTTAATTGGCGCCCACGGTGGTGGATGCAAATTTTGACAGAATTTTGAACTTGACAACATCCCTTTCCTTCCTCGTTTTGAGCACCTTTTCAACTTGGGAAAGGGTCCCTATGGCTTTCTAAGGCTGGGAGGACACTTGGCACAATAATTAATCTCTCCAAATCTCACTAAAACTCAATTTTCTAATTTTCATGGAATTAAACTCTGAATTTCTCCTCTATAAATATGACCCCCATCTCCCTTGTTCATGAGGTTGATTCTTTGATTGGTGGGGAGGTGCTGCTGGACCAAGGAGCCAAGGGGAGGACTCCCATGCGCACAAAGCTACATCCTTGGAGCTCCATCCCCTTGAAGCCATGTTGAAGCCCTCTTCCATGGTGAAAAATAATAGGCCTATCTTCTTTCCCTTTATCTCTTTAATTTTTTTCATGCATCCTATTTAGTTCATGCATCATATATCCCTCTTTTATTTTTCTTCATCTCAACCATGTTGACATACTCCCTTTGTGCAACACTTGCACATCTCCATCATCACATCATCATTATTTCCTACCCTTTGCATAGGGGTTTAAAGGCCAACACCAACAAGGTGTGTCCATCTTCATGCTTCATGATTATTGCTAATTAAGAATTTGATACTACATACTTGATTTTTAATCCAGTCTTTTTGTTGGTGTTTATTTTATTTTGCAAGGGTAATCCAAGGAAAAGCTCTCTTCATCAGCTGGCCGATTGGAAGAGAAGGTGCACTCACAGTCTTCCCCGTGCTATTAAAGGTATTTTTCGTGATCCCTCCCTTATTCTTTATTGGTATACTCCTTTGAGGCCTGTGGCCTCTGGCGATCACGTTTTCCATTTGGCAACCACGCATGCTCTCCTTTCCCTCCTTTTCCCTTCTATTCTTTTACCCTTATATTAATTTTATTTTTTTAATCTTTATTTTTTATGGATTTTTCATAGATCTATAATAGTCCCTCGCATCAACCGCGAGTCGCTACTCCCCCGGAACCATCTCCTCCACATAGTGAGATGGTCTCCCAAGTTTTGCATCTCAACCCTCAACAAATCCGAGCCGTTAAGGCTATTGTTGAGGGTGTAGTTCCTTCCTCCACTCATCCTCCTTCCACTCCCTCTTGGGTGGCCCATCACCCGACATTTTCCACTGATCTTCCCTCTCGAGTGGCCCATCACCTGCCTTCTTCTGTTCATCCCCCCACCTCAGGTGGTCCATCACCCGCCTCCTACCATTCATCCTCCCTCACGGCCCCGAGGCCCATTTGTCCCTTGCACCCCGGTCCAACCGGGTCCTTTTGTGGGTCAACCCCTCCATGCTTCATTTCAAGCCCCTCCGAGGTCTCAAGGCCAACCCTCTACTTCACAAGTCACTCCCCTCCAACAAATCCTCATTGATAAAATCGTCAAGATGGAGGAACAATTGAAGAGGGTCTCAAGTCCGCGGCCTCCTCCTCTTCCTCAAGTCAATCCCCTTCACACTTTCATGGAAGAAATAACCAAAATGGAGAAGGATTGGAAGAAAAATAGAGGCAAGCATGACATCACAAATACATGTTAGCAAGTTGGTCCGGAATGCTTCAATGATCAAGTGGACACCGTTCGCCCATCACCCATTCATCTCATTCCTTCATATGACTTTCCGCCTCCACATCCACATCTACAAAACCCTCCATATCATCATATTCCTCCATCCATTAATATTCCTCCACCACGGTGTCCACTTGAACTTGATGATGAAGAATATGAGCTGGATGATGAAGAATTGGAAACGGCACATGATGAAGCCTTTTAAGATATACCTACTTCGAGTTTCCTTTGCTTTCCTCTTCCACCAAAGTCACAGGAACCCCTGCTCAGGATGATGACACCATCCCTACCCCCGTTTATGAAACCTCATGGTGCAACGATGATGGGTCGATACTTCAACCCGCATCGATTCACCATGAACCTTCCACACAATCCCCTACCCTTAAAACCTCACAACCAACCAAAATTAGACACTTTATTCGAACCAAGCCTTCCACCATTGTACCCCCTCCAACTACTATACAATTAACCTCTACACCATTGGCCTCCCCCGAGCCTTCCACTAGGTCTTCTTCCCCTAAACCAATTCATCCTCCATCGCCGTCACTTAGGCCCTCCACTATCCTTGTAACCCCAAAGCCGATCATCCTAATCCTCCACTTACCCCTTCACCTAAACCGACCAAACTTGAGCAGGGTCCACCTATTTTTGCACCCGAGCCGACCCTGTCCGCAGCGAAGCAAGGGGAAAAGCTCACGGTGTTTGAACCTCCACATCCACCTACCCTCCCAATAACACCTTTTATCAAAACCACATCATCCACTAAGCCTACAGTTGCCATCTCGCCTTCCTCCATCTCCCCTCGGAGTAGGTGTGCTTCTATAAGTACATGCGCCAAGGATGATGTCCAAGAGCATTTGCTTGCGGCTATGCCTTTTAAGATTCAAGATTTCATTTGCCGAATGCCAATTCGTGTTCTTGTACCGGGCGTCTTTGAGAAGATCAAGTCTCCGCCGATGCTCACCAAGAAGAAATGTCAAGAATTGATGCCATTAAGTGCTAAGGACAAGATTATTAATGTCACATTGCTCATTGGTAAAGATACTTTCAAAGCTCTCATTACCCCTTGTTCCATAATAGTGCAATTCCATAGTAAAGAGAAGGGGTCCTCCTCAAACATTGTAATGACACATTCTTTCCCCAAGGAGATGAAGTCTATGCCAAAGGGCAGGACAAGGCATCCCTTGTTAGAAGCCATCAATGTCAAATTTATTCCATCTACACTTCCATGCAAGGGGTTAGTGCTCGTATTACCAACTACTTTTCATGAAGATATTCTGAGAACCCTGAGCATCGTAAAGCTTCCAATGCCAAAAGTCTAATTCCCTCGCATTGATGTTCCTCGCCTTTCAAGGGAGTTACCTTTGAAGAAGCCGAAGCTGTTTTATACTAAGATTCCCACGCTACAAGTGGAGCTCCCGAACTTTCATTATAATTACTTGCCTAAAGAGTTGCCGCTTACTTTGAATTACACAATTATTGAAACCTCGTCAAATGAGAGCTCATGGACATTAATTCCACACATGAGCGATCTGGCCAGGCACATCATTAGCCTTTGAGGGGCGAGCATTCTTATGTTGAGGGGCCTTCCATTAATCCATTCACACCCTACTTCATTCCATATACACTTTTATTTACCATTAACTTCTTTCTATGGGCCACCCATTGGGTAAGAAGGAGATCTTCATCTTTACATTTCATGCATTTGCATTGGCATTCACTCCTTCTCCTCAGGTCTCCGGACCCTCGTCTTCCCCATCTTCCGGAACCTCCAGATCCTTTCCATGTTGCTTCTAATTCACCTTTGTTCCCGTAATTTTGGGATTCTTTATTTCATTCCCCTATCCTTCCTAGGCATCACGCCCCTTCTTATTCCCTTCTTCTGGAACCTCTGGATTTTTCTCTCTGGCATCGTGTGCCTTCATACTCTCTTCTTCCGGAACCTCCAAATTTTTCTCTCCTCCCAGGGCATCACGTCCCTTCTCATTTTCTTCTTCCGGAACCTCCGGATTTCCTTTTCTTGTTCCTATCAATCTTCCTAGGGCATCACATCCATTCTTCATACTCCCTTTCTCCAGAACCTCTGGACCTCTTCCCTTTCTTCCGATTCATCCTCCTACTTTCCCAGGGCATTGCGTCCCTTCTTATTTTCTTCATCCAGCACCTCCAAAACCATCTTTTTCTATACCTTTCCCATGGGCATCGTGGCCCTCGACACTCCCTTCCTCCGGAACCTCTAGACTCTTCTCACCATGATTCTCATCCTCTACCTCCAGACCCCCCAGATCCACCTCTTTCCCTATATAAATTTCTTCTTCTAATTCCTCCTAATTCCGGGTCCGACCAGATTTCTCCCACATCGATTGCTCTGGCCATCTGCCCTTTCTCTCACTACTTTTGAGGTTTTAGTCCTCACTCCTCCCATTAACTTCTCTTTCCTTCTGTAGACCTTTCATGTGATCAAGGTCTCTGCACTGCAATGAAGGAGTTTGATGCGGGACGAGACCACGGACACGACAAGCTCGTGACTACCCCTTAACGAGGGAAGCGTCGGACGTGCGCGGTTGAGAAATCGACAGTGAGCTAGGGTGGTCAATTCACACTTTCGTGCCCGGATCGGGTCACGGGACGGTAACGCTCTCTCTCGCAGCAGCGGTGATATAAATATAAAGCGAGCTACGATCCTAGAACATACTCTCTAGCAGTGGCATAAACAAGTATATATGAAAATAAGCAAATGCCGAGTGTAGGGAGCGAATGCGATACCTCCACGCGCTCGGCGTTTGCTTATTTTCATATATACTTGTTTATGCCACTGCTAGAGAGCATGTTCTAGGATCGTAGCTCGCTTTATATTAATATCACCGCTGCTGCGAGAGAGAGCGTTACCGTCCCGTGACCCGATCCGGGCACGAAAGTGTGAATTGACCACCCTAGCTCACTGTCGGTTTCTCAACCGCGCACGTCTGACGCTTCCCTCGTTAAGGGGCAGTCACGAGCTTGTCGTGTCCGTGGTCTCGTCCCACATCAATTTGGTATCAGAGCGAGTTTGAGTCTAGGGTGTCAAAAAAAAGTGTCCTTTACGTCTAGCCATTAGTCATTGTCTAAGTCGTGTTTAGGGTCATCATTGTTTTAAAATAAAAAAAAGTGTCTTTTTTCATTTACATCCCTTTACTCGGTATATCAAAAGGTGTTGTCCGAACGTTAGGCTACGCCTATCGGGAAGGCCGCACACTTGCGCGAGTGATCTTCGGATCGAGTAACTCCGCCACGTGCCGAGTTTTGGTTACGTCTAGGTGCATCATATTAGTGTGCGTTTGCATTAGTCGGTGTTTCCTAGTCCGTGTCGTTGCATGCCCACTCGGCGTGGTACCCAAACCCATTGCCCCACATCTATGGCTAACCCTCGCGATGCCACCTCGGGAGACTTCCACTCATTACAGAAGGCAATGTTGGCCATTATGGCTCGGATGGACCGGTCCGAAGCCACCTTTCGGACCTTCACCGAAACAATGGATGGTTGCCTACGAGCTATGGAGGAACGCATGGAGACATCCGTCCAAGGCCTGGTCAGACGGTTGGAAGGGATGTCCCACGGAGACCCTCCTAGAGTGGTCCAAGACCCACCCCCATCTGCCCAGGCTGCCGCCCAAGGCCAAGCCAATCCTATAGCTCAGGCCCTGCCAGCCATTGTGGCCCAGGACCCGCCCGCACATGCTCCTCAGCCACCCGCCCCTCCTCGGGTTCCCGACTTACCACGCCGTGACCTTGGTCTCGAGGACTATGGGTCCGACAATGCCTATGAGGGGTATGGTCAGCGCCGTCATGGCTTTCAGCCACAAAGCGATGAGGATGATAGGGTCCTTAAGACCGTGCGACCGGACCCTCCCACTTTTTACGGGTCTTTAGATCCGAAAGTCTACCTAGATTGGGAGTTCGGCATGGACAGTTACTTTGAATGGTATGATATGTCAGAGCGCCGAAGGGTCCCATTCGCCACCATGAAGCTCATGGGACAGGCGCAAACCTATTGGAAGAATGTAGAGAGCCTGCTACTTCAGCGGCTAGAACCCTCGATTGACACATGGGCTGAGATGAAGAATAAGCTTCGACAAAAGTACCTTCCTCCAACATACTTCCAGCGACTCATCGATAGATGGAAAAGTCTTAGCCAGGGAGACCGGTCCGTCTCTGAATACATCGCTGAATTTGAAGAGTACTTTCTACGATGTGGTGTCACGGAGGAGAGTACCATGCCCGTTTCCCGCTTTCGACGTGGGTTGCGGCCACACTATCAGTATGAGCTTTTCCGCCGCAATGCCAAGACGTTGGAAGAGGCATACCAGGTTGCTCTCCAGTTGGAGCAATTTGAGGGAGAGTTTGAGTCTAGCCATCGGTTGGGCCCCACCCCTCTCCGTAGTACCAAGCCCCGTCACTCTATAGGCCCACATCAGCGGCCTCCCATGCCTCGACCTCAGGAGTCCTCCCGTCAGGAGCACTTCGCTCCACGGCCTCGCCCTCCTCCACCCCAGGATCTATTTCCACCCCAACCACCGGCACCCGTTGCCCGTCCCCCGGCTCCTATAGCCCGTCCTCTGGCACCGGCACCCCCTCCACTATTGTCTAAGGCACCTACATCTCCCTCATTGCTGCCTACACCCCCTACCCGACGGGATGATAAGGGTAAGGCCCCTTTTATAGGAGAGAGTAGTCGGTCAAGAGTGCAGTGTTTCCACTGTCACGGGTTTGGCCACATTGCCAGCGAGTGTCCCGCTCGCACCACCCTAGCCCTAGGTGTTGGAGAATCCGTACCTCCCGAGCTTGAGTATGTCAATTACGTGGCCGATGAGGCACTAGTCGATGAGTACTATGCCTTGGGGGGGAAGAGTTGGACGGCTCTCCGGCCGCCCAGGATGCCGCCACCTAGTGGGCTTGATGTCACCACCTTAGTCTAGAGTCGTGCATGAGTCAGTGTGTTTTCCTTGTATGGTTTGTTTTGTGTGGTTTGTTTGCATGGTTTGTGTGTCGTTTGTCTGCATGTGTCTTGTGTAAGCTCGTTGTCATTCTCTTATGAGTAAGAGGCGAGTGGACTTATTCGATGAGTATGGGATCGGTTCTATATCTACACCCGGATCTAGTCACCTATAGGGACTCAACGGTGATTCCTAGTGAGTCTTCGAGCTGCTTCCTTCCCTTTTGAGAGTGCCCCACTCGGAGTGTCCACCTTTAGCCCATAGTAGTTCGCGCATATCGAGTATATATGGAATGAGCAGGTGACGATCATTTGGAGGGGAGCATACCCGCGCTACTTGGCACGGTGACGGATCTGCCGGAGTACTCGAGCATCCATACCCTACTCGATGGGGTCGAGTTCCTCCCACCCGGGGAGAGTTGATGGGAATCGACGCCGAGCATGTACTTTTCTTTTGCATTTATGTCCTTTTAGTTTGTGTTTATATCCTTGGGAAAGTATGTACGTAAATGTAAGGCTTTATAAGCCAATGAGTCATTCCCATGGATTGTGTGGGTTTTTGTGTAATTTTGTAGTAGGTCCAGCAAGGGGGCCCTCAGCCCTTTCCCATTGGTCTATGTCACCTTGTGAGGCTGGTCAACCATCCTAGGTGGACATCTAGAAGGTTGGACTAGTCTTATGGACACATGGGGGACAAAGGGTGAAGAATGTCAACATTCTACACCCACCCCACCTACCTCTTCCATGGTCAATAGGCCGCCCCCTTCCCCTTGATTATTTTTATTATTTTTTGTGTGTTAGTCACATTTGATCTAGACCCTTCATTCCCCATCCCAAGATCCAAGGGTCTACATTAGATTTGATACCTAGCATATAAAAGGGTGTATTTTTATGTGGAAATTAATGAAAAGAAGAGAAAATTCCATTTGGAACAAGAAGCTTGCGCCCCTTTCCTCTCTCCTAGAGTTCTCCTCTCAACCCCTCTGCAATTCTAGAGTGGATCTAGTTTCTATCTCCCCCTCTCAACCTCTGATCTTCACCGGTGCCGCCGCCGCCGCCGTTCGTGCCGCCATCGAGCCGCCATCCAGCCACCGTCGAAATTCTGTCTTCCTCCAACAGCAGCCCCTTCCACGAATTCGTGATGTCCACCACGGGCTCAGATCGATTTGAAATTTTGAGGGTGTGTTCTTACCTTGAATCTCCACCTCCACCTAAAGTTTCACATCCAAACTCCCCCATTTAGTAATTTTTCATTTTCGTTCATTTTGCATTCCCAGATCTATTTTGTCTCTATTTACAGTGACAATAGCTCTGAGTTTCCCATCTCCGATCACCTTTTTGAATTTTTCAAAACCCCCAAATTTTACTGGGAGTTCTGTCCATCATCCCCTACATCCACCATTTTTCCTGATTTTTGATCTGCCCTCTATCCATTTTTCAAAATTTATGTTCTATCTCTGCTACAGTGCCTTTAGTCAGATTCCAGATCCGACTCACTGTTAGTGAAAAAATCTCATCAATTAGTAGCCACATCCAAACTTATCCAAACTAGTTTTTCCATCTTCCTAGCTCAATTTACTACACCTTTGATGAAGACCTCAAGAGCTGAATCAGAATCTACCCTGCGGTCATTGACAGTTCTCAGAGGACAGCCCTGCAGATCTGAGAGTTAAGCCACTGTACAACAGTAACCTTCAAAATTCTCCAATTAGAAGTGTAGGCTTTGTTATTTTTCTGTAATTATAGAGAGTTGAAGCCCTTCGAAGCAGCTTTCTAATGGCGCCAGTTTCGTCACATTCCGACGTCGGGGCTGATCGCAGCGTCCATTCTCGCCGGAGCGCGCGCCGGAAAATAGAACCGGCAGATCCGTGGCCGGTCATTCCGACCGGTGCCGAACGGAGCCGCCTGGCCTCTAGCTGGCGAACCAGCGTGCCGCCAGCCCAGGGAACACTTCCACAAGTGTCCCCACCATAGTGGTGACACTGGGTCCCGCACGGTCCCTCCGGACAGCACGTGGGCCCCACCGTCACGTGTTCGGGTGCTGCCGAATCAACGCGAGAAGCCGCCTGTCAACCCGAATTCGGTCCTCCCGGACCCCATTGTGTAGCCCTTTACCTCTCTGCGTGGAGTGGGCAGCGATTTGTATTGCTGTAATCTTGTGTATTATTGTTTCGGGAGTACGAGTTTCGGCCGGATCCGTCGTCCCCACGCCGAGCGCGTGGAGGTATCGTCCTCGCTCCTTACTTGGCATTTTGCTTAATTTCATATATGCTTGTTTATGCCGCTGCTAGAGAGCATGATAGGGTAATTAGCTCGCTTTCTATTTATATCACCGCTGCTGCGAGAGAGAGCGTTACCGTCCCGTGACCCGATCCGGGCACAAAAGAGAGAGCCGACCACCCTAGTTCACTGCCAGTTTCTCAACCGCGCACGTCCGACGCTTCCCTCGTTAAGGGACGATCGCGAGCTTGTCGTGTCCGTGGTCCCGTCCCGCATCAGAGTTCTAGCCCTCACCTCTATTCCTTTTTCCTTATTTATATGTGTCTGGCCTAGGCACCACTCCTTCATGATTAAGCCACTTCTAGTCCTTGCTTCTTCTTTTTTGGTAATTAATGATTTGGTGCTTGTATTAAATGAAAAAAAGAACTTTACATCATAAGTCTGCCAAGTAGAGCTACTAAGCTCAGGACCACACAGGTTGTGGACTCAGAGTTTTAGTGAGAAAATAGAATGAATCTATCAAAAAAGAATTTCTCCCTTCTAGTTAGTATTTTCTACCCTTGAAATTCCATGCAGCTTCTGGCATCTTCAAGGATTTGAATTAGGACAATAGATTTAGGGCTAGGGGAATCATCAAAGATTCTCACACATCGTTCCATCCAGATTCTCATAATTAGTCCTTGCTTCTTATATTCTTATCTGCCAAATGAGGACAACAAATCCTATGTTGAACCAAAGTCGCTACCGGCAGCTGCTTCTACAAAGGTCGCAAGGTAATTCATTTACGTAAGTATGCATTTTCATTACCTCATTCATCTCTACGCATGACTTTTTCAAATAAAGTGCTTCTTAACATGATTAAGAGAGGTAGTCTAGGCCTAGTCCTAGGTTTTAATTTAGTCAAAAAAATTCATGAGTCTTAGGCTTGCCTACTGTAGCACCTTTACCTCGCGCTGGGAGTTCGGCATTCCCTTCCCGCTCATTAAGGGCAACCATTAGCTGGGCACCGCACACACTTCACGGCATTCTTAGTCATCTTCTTTGGTAAACATCGTTGCTACTTGGGCCATGCTTGAGGGTACGGGATCTTTTTCTCTTCTTTACTCGGCCAAAATATGAGGGTAGAGAAAGTCTGGGTAAAAATAACCAACCTAAGCACACCCCAACAAGAGGAAGTCTCAAATAGGGACGATCTATTAAGACCTTATTCTCAATATCAGTTTCAATTTCAATATCTCTCAAAGTCTAAAGGACGACAAAAAGAAACAAAATGATGATCAAAATGAAAAATGAAGGAAAAAAGGAAAAACATATTCAAAGAATATGGCATGGCAAGAGGGCAGTACAATTTCCCCACTTGACGTTATGAGCCCGGTCATATGCATTCCTAAAAAGAGAGTTAAGGTTTGATGATATGACAAAAATTCCTGACGCAACAGACCTAGTCTTTAGGAGTTGTGCTATCGAAAGAAGTTAAACCCAATATTTTCTTAACTCTTATTAGGCTTATCCCCCAATTTTCTTCTCTTCTCCCTCTAAGACCGAGTGTTTCTCAGGTATGGCCTTAGTAGGGGCACCGTTAACCAAGGACAGCCGACTATAGGGCGCCACCTTCAATGCATGCCATGTTTTGGGTAACTCTTAGCGAAAGGGGAAGGAACAAGGACTCCTAGTCAGTAGTTGAACACCCTTTGGTGCTGTACTTAGCAATGTCTAAACCAAAAATCTAAAAAAATTGAATATTTTTCAAAATCAATCCATAAAAATTAAATATTCTCAAAATCCATAAAATTTGAAAATTTTCCAAAATCTATAAAATTTTAAATATTTTCCCAAATTCATACAAATTTGAATATCTTCAAATCCATAAAAATTGCATGTTCTCAAAATCACAAAATTTTGCATTGTACAAACTATTGGCTCAGATGGTGTCTTACAGGGATAGTTGTTACTGCAAGGACCAAGAATATGGGATGAGTCCTCTCCTTTACTCACAGTCAATTCTCAATTCTCTCCCTTGTTCTCAAACAATGTCATCCATTATCGCTTTACGTGATTATTCCCGCCATTCTCGACATTATCATTCTGAATCCTTCAAGTCCAAACCTTTGTCATTGCCCAAGGTTGTCATCTTCATGATCTATAAAGCAAATGATAACAATGATTCTTTGAGTGCTTGAATGTTTTGAATGCTTTGGCCTATATCATGACTTAAGTGCTTTAATGCTTGTCGCTATGCTTTCAATACAATTCTTCCATGCTATGCTACCCATACTATCCTTTCCATGATGCATTCCATGCTTTAGTTGCCTTTACTTCATTACTTGCTATATTTTGTGATATCTTGGCTAACAAATTTTGAGCGTAGGAAGAAGCTCTTTGGTTCAACCGTCCGGGCATCATCAAGGTCCCACGGTGATTGCATTGCACCTCTTTCTTAGTTCCCAACATGCTCATTGCCTTCACCATCTTCCTTGTATGCATTTTTACTATACGTTATCTGCATTATTAGATTATATCAAGGACCTTGTGGTTTTGATAAATCTGGAATTTGAGCTCCCCTTCATAAAAAATAATGATGATTTCAGAGGAATGTTAGTCGCACGGATAGGCCGTTGAGTCGTCCAAGACAGGGGGCGATGGTTCCCTTTTGCGAGTTGGTGCGCGGATAAACGGGCTTCAGCTTAGTATCAGCTCACGAAATTGATGTCTTGACTCAGTCTGGGCAGCTTAATAATATTATCCTTGATTATTTTCTATGTTAATTTATTTTAATTTTTCCTTTAAACCCAGCATGCATTCATATAAGACCTTTGATTTAACTTTGGAAAATCATTCTAATGAGTCATTTTGAGAATCATTTGATTATTAATTTTCATGATATGAGATATTCCATTCCAAATTGAGTCCTTAGTTCAACTTGTAACCATTTTGGGTTATTTCTTTGAAAACTCCTTTGTTTGGATTTCTATCCTCTCATTCAATCTTTCCCTTTGATCCATCTTGACTGTAGCACGTCCACATTAGCTGATAACCGCTCTCCAATGGTGAAACCTACATGTTTATGACCTGGGGTACTTCGCTCGCCCTTGAAGTTGATCGCCTTTTTTTCCTCTCCTTTGTGCCCGCATGCACATCCTTATCACATTTCCTTCCTATATCCAAACAATTCTTGATTTCATTGAACCTTCTCAAGGCTGCTTCATCCCGAACTTTTGGAACCAATTCTTATCAAGTGGTGTTGATCACGTGTCTCATCACACCTTGGCATCTACTTTTCAGTTCGCTCTCACTTCATTACACTTCATTTCATTCCGTTCTATTTCATTACACTCTGTGTCGCTCCCTTGCAAAGCAGACGCCAAGGCATGGCAGCTGTAGACACGTCAAAATTAACATCATTTTGAGTACATCTCCTATCGCATCATAATGCCCCAAATTGACCCTTAAAATGACTTATTTAAGTGATTTTCCTCATTTTTCTTGATTACCAACTTTCCCCCATCTTTCTCTTATTTTTTCCTATTTGTTCTGATTTTTCTAGGATTTTTCTCTAATTTTTCGGGGCCTTTTGACTTAGAGTCAGACCCAGTGGACACCAATTCTTTGAATACACACCTTCTCAGTTGACGCAAATTCTTCCATTTTTTAATTTTATTTAAATTAAAATTTACATTCGTAACTTGGACGTCAATTCTTGAATCAACGCCTTTGTAGAAGGGCGCTAATTAATTAACGTCAGCCCTCTTGATGTTATTTCTTTCTCATGGTCTTATTCGAATTAAAAAGTCACGTCGTTGTCCAAGACGCTAATTCTTTTGAACTTGTGCCTTTGCAGAGAGGCATTAATTAATTAACGTGAACTTCCCTGACGTTGATTCCTTCATTTATGAGATTTTAGTTCGATTAAAAATTCACATTTCAGGAATCCATGCCTTTCTGGAAAGGCGCTAATTCTTAAATTAACGTCTAGACAGTGGACGCCAATTCTCTTTCTATATTTGTTGCTTTTAAATCCATCCAAAAAATGTATTTATTGTTAATTCGCGTCAGCTTGGTGGACGCGAATTCTTTTCTAATTTTGGTAATTTCTAAAACTTTCCATATTTAAATTTGAATTGCCTCTTCTCCGCAAACGTAGATTAATTGGCGGCCACTGTGTTGGACATAAATTCCTACAGAATTTTATTTTGACTGCTAGCCCTTCTCTTCCTCATTTTAACCTCTGTTTCCACTTGGGAAAGAGTTCGTATGGATTTCTAAGGTTGTAAGGACACTTGGAAGGTGGATGTCTCTCTCCAAATCCCATTAAAACTCTATTTTATATTCTTAAGGAAATTAAACCTCCAAATTTCACCTCTATAAGTAGGACCCCCCTCTACCATGTGTTTAAGGCTGAACTTTGGATCTCTTGGGGAAACTCTACTGGAGGGCGCCCCTTGGAGGAGAAGAAGCCTCCCATGTGATTAAAGTTACATCTCTTGGAGCTTCTTCCTCTTGAAGCTACAGTGAAGATCTTTTGGAGAAAAATCAATAAGCCTCCCTATTTCTCTCTTTTCTTAATTTTCATTTACTTAAGCATTGCATCCATCATATTCCTTCTTTCTTTTATTTATCTTTATCTCAATATTGAGATCTCCCTCTTGTGCACTCTAGCACATCTCCTTTGTGCAACACTTGCACCCTCCTTTCTTCATATCATCATTTTTTCCTTACCCTATGCATAGAGGTTTAAAGGACAAACACCAACAAGATGTGTTCATACTCGTGCTTTATTGTTTATTTCATATTTAGAATTTGATACTACACACATCTTGATTTCTAATCCATATCTCTTTGTTGGTCTTGTTTGTTTATTTTGCAAGGGTAATCATAAAGAAAAGCTCTCTTCATCGGCCGACCGATTGAAAGAGAAGGTCAAACCTCACAATCTCACCCGCTCCTTTTTAAAGGTATTTATTCGCGATCACCTCCTTATTTTCATTGTTATATTCTTTTGAGCCCCACGAGTCTCTGGCGATCACACTCCATTCTTAGCATCAAGCATGCTTCCGTTTCCCCTCTTTCATTCCTCCCGCTCTCACTCATTAATTCTTTATAATTTTTTCTTTTTAAAATTATTTGTGGATTTTCCCATAATCTACATAAACCGTATGAGCTCTTCAAAGAAAAGAAGCCCAAGGTCAGTTACTTCAAGCCATTCAGTTGTCCTTGCATGATTCATAACAATGACAAGGAGGACCTAGGTAAGTTCGATGTCAAGGTTGATGAAGGCATATTCTTAGGACATGCATCTGATCAGCAAGCATATAGGGTGTTTAAACGTAAACATTTGACTATAGAAACAACTATTCATGTTGCTTTCTAGAAAATACTTCTAATCTGAAACCAAAGAGCTCTAGTTCTGAAGATGATGGCATAGGTAATAAGATAAAAAAATTAGCTGAAGAATACAAGGAAGATCCTACAAACGGTGCATACCAAGCTAACCAACTACCAATAGAGGATCTGAGGTTGGAGGATCAACCTGACATTGTACTGCCAAAAGAATGGAGATATGCAAGTAGCCACCCACCTCAAAATATCATAAGTGATCCTGCAACCCTAGTAAGTACTCGCAGCCAACTTCAGCACCTTAACTTTGTTACATTCCTATCGCAGATGAATCCCAAACGAGTGGAAAATGTTATTCACGATGAATTTGGGCTATAGCCATGCAGGAGGAACTAAACCAATTTCAATGCAATGAAGTTTAGTTCTGGGTTCATAGACTATTAGACCACCCGATAATAGGTACCAAATGGGTATTTTGGAATAAACTAGATGAAATAGGAGTAGCAGTTCAGGACAAGGCTAGATTAGTTGCTTAGGGCCATTCCCAGAGGAGGGAATAGATTATGAGGAGACCTTTGATCCTGTAGCCAAATTGGAAGCAATCAGAATCCTTCTGACAGTTGCCGCCTCTCACTTTATCAAGTTGTATCAGATAGATGTGAAGAGCGCCTTCCATAATCGATTCATTAAGGAGGAGGTCTATGTAGAGCAGCCACCAAGGTTTGAAGACTCTAAGGCTCCTGACCATGTATATAAGCTCAGTAAGGCCTTATATGGGCTGAAGCAAGCTCCACGAGCTTGGTATGAGAGTTTGAGTTAGTTTCTACTAGACCATGGCTTTATAAGAGAATAGGTTGATAAAACCATGTTCATCTTGGTTAGGAAAGACAAGATGCTAGTTGCACAAGTATACGTAGGTGATATTATAATTGGTGCTACAAACTCTTCTATGTGTAAGAATTTTGAAAAGTTAAGAAGGGAGAGTTTAAGATGAACTTGATGGGGGAGCTCAACTTCTTCCTACGATTATAAGTAAAGTAGACAGATGAGAGAATCTTCATCAGTCAGACCAAATACTCCGAAAAGTTGCTAAATAAATATGGAATGGACGAATGTAAAGTAGCACCAACTCCACTTGCTCCCTCCACCAAGTTATACTCAGACGAAAAAGGCAAGGAAGTAGAGTTAAAGCTATGCAGAGGTATGATTGGATCCCTTATTTACCTTATTGTAAGTAGACCTGATATTCTATTTAGCATATTCATGTGTGCTAGGTATTAAGCTAAACCTAAAGAATCACACTTAACTCCAGTAAAACGTGCTTTTAAATACCTGGATGGAACAATTGATCTGAATTTATGGTATCCATGTGGGAGTAAGTTCAGCATAATTGCATACTCAGATGTTGATTATGCAGGGTGTAAGATTGACAAAAAAAGTACCAGTGGAACCTATCAGTTCCTTGGGGGGTGCCTGGTTTTATGGTCCTTAAGGATACAAAACTTTGTTGCACTATCAACTGCAGAGATAGAATACGTTGCTATTGGTAGTTGTTATGCACAGGTGCTCTGCATCAAGCACCAACTGCGTGATTATGGATTGAGCTCGGATCCCCGTACATGGTGATAACATCAGTGCCATTAATTTGGCTAAAAACTCAGTTCAACACTCTAGAACCAAGCATATAGAAGTAAGACACCACTTCATTAGAGATCATGTAACTAAGGAAAACATAGATATTAGATTTATTGATACAAACCACTTGTTGGCCGACATATTTACCAAATCCTTAGCTAAGGATAGGTTCTCTACCATCAGATGTGAACTTCGCATGTGTAGATGTTGAGGACATTTTCATATAGATATTACAAACACCTACACTAAGAGATTGTGTTTATACTGATTAAGTTAGCCACGTGATTGTTAAACATACATGAAATGTAGACTTAATATGTGTTGATAATAATATATATATATAAAGGTTGGGATAGATTTATTGCTATTAGATGAAGTTGATTCATCTAAAAGACACCCAGAGTCAGAAACATATTAATTCAGTCAACCATCATCTAATGGTGACCTCAGTTAAATAATGCATCATTTCATCTAATAAAGCAGTAGACCAAGTGTTGACCCAATTAGATGGTCTGCTACACGACGAAAGACCTTTTCGCCTTATAAGATGATAAACCGACATAGACGAAACAAAATGTAAATTAAAGTGAAATGGTTGGGAAACACAAATCCGCATATATAAAAAGGGTGGTTACCTCGTAAAAGGAAACAAACCCTGAAGCCTTCGACCTCTCTGCCTCTAATCTGCAACTCCAGTGACTTCTCCTCTTCTCTCGTCCTTCCGAGCTTTCCTCTCTAGAAAAAGCTTCAAGATTTTCAACCAAAGGAGGCCCCTTCTCTCCCACACACATCTCCCAAGGTCATCTATAAACCCTTGAGAGAGAAATGGACACTACAATAGAGAAGTGCATCACCGGGTTCATGTCTGAGGAAGCTAAGGCACCGTTCGAGCATCAGGATCTGCCGCAGGGAAAGAAGGTAGATGTCCAAAAGCTCGCAGAAAAGAGCATTCATGTGGAAGAAATGCTAGCCAAGACGAGATGTCTAGTGGTATGCTCTATGGGCACCATCTGTCCTAAGCTTATGCGCCTATTTTTTGGGAATATGACAATAGAAGTTGAATGTTTGAAGACCATCGTTAAGGGTAGAGAAACAATTGTCATAGAGGCCCTTCTGAACGAGCTTATGGGCAGCAGTAGTGAGGGTCTCAAACCAAGGAAGACCATAGGATGGGTAGAAAAGCTATAAATGATCCACAGTCTACTTGGGTCCGAAGCGGAGAAAATCAATGCAAGTTGAAGGGGCGTGATCTCGCGCTGGTCCTGAGCAGGGAGGATGATCACCGGATAGTGAACTGCAGAGAAATGGAAACGAATCAGGAGGCCCAGGGATGGTTCCCTAGGGAAACCCTCCGATGCTTAAGTCATTTGAGCAACGGTGGAAGGTATTGAGGGAGGTTGAAAGAGATGCGCGAGATTCCCCAACACCAAGATGGTGAAGTGGTTCCTGCTCAGGGAGTGTTAGGCCTCTATCTGCCTTACCTGCCGCCGGAGAGAATCCCTAGTTTATATAGTGAGTTCTCTTGATGAGTCCCATAAGTTGGGGAGTTTCAGGCGGGAGTTACGTCCTCATTATGGGATCGTTACGTCCTCATCGTGGGCTCTTCATGACCTTTGGAGATCGTGGCACCCTCATCTCGCTGAACTCCTGCTCATAAAGGACTGTCAACGGCTGCATGGATAAGCATTTGTCAGTCGATCCAAGCATGAGAAGTGCCAGCCCTGTCCGGGCGATGGGCATAGCTCGGATGCAGTCAAATCGAAGTGGGCGTGAAGCGCTCACCCTTCATCCCGATGAGGGATGGCTCGGGCGTGGGTCTTCCTCCGTTCTGTCGCTCGGGCCTTCCGAGCCTAAGGGCCGCCGAGGAAGGATGGGATCTCGAGTGATCTTTATTGGGCTTTTCTGCCGAAGTGGGCCCTAGAGGGCTGTCACTCGGATGAGCTGAGCCTCGTTCGGTCCTGATGGGCCTAGTTTGGTTGCTCTTAATTGGGTTACAGAAATCCCCCTCTCCACTTGTCCTCCTCCTACTCCCGAGCTTTAGTAAGCTCGGTCGAGTAGCTACTTGGGGTTCCGGACCAGCGTGGCTTAGGTGGGTGGAAATCTGGCAGTGTTTAAGAAGCCACGTGTCGTGGTCACCTGTGCCCATGTTAATGATGATCCTGACGGATTTAAACTGAAGGGGCCCCCTTTCCTCGGAGGTCGAAACGACGCGCCGCCTTCCGCGTGGGTTTATAGGCGTTGGGCGCTTGTTGTCATTCCAGACTCCCTCCGTCTCTTAGGGTTTTGGCTCTCCTTCGGTCTTGTTTTTGGGGCTCCTCGATGCGCCGTGAGGACACGACGGAGGAACAGAGGCTTGCAGCGGCATTTGAGGAGTTGGCGGCGATAACCGCGGAGGCCGTCCGGCAACTTCCTCCTTCTCCAGAATCTTCAGGGTCTCGGGACCGCCTTCCCTCAGAGTCTTCTTCTGACTCCATGGCGGGCCAGCGCCCAGATGTTGAGGAGTGGGAGGGCGAGCAGGTGGCGAGGGTGCCGGTACCCAACTACAGCGAACTGGGGGAGGCGGATGTGAGGAGGCTGGAGCATCAGTATCGCCTGCCCCATAAGTTCAGTTTTGCTGCTGCTACCCCATACGAGATGAGCCTGGACTCTCGTACAGGCCACATCTGTATGTTTCTTCTGTCGTGGAAGGGTGGATTCCGCCTTCCTTTTGAACCTTTCATCCTTCAGCTTCTTAATTTTTTCCGGCTGGCGCACATTCAGTTGGTAGCCAACTCCTATCTCCTCCTTTCCGCCTTCCGTATTCTTTATTGACAGTGCGGAGTTCCTCCTTCCATGGACCTCTTCCACTATTTCTTTGAGTTGAAAGTGCGTCCTTCGGCGGGGAAGGGCTTCTATTTCATCCAAGCGAGGCGGAATAGGAGTTGTGTCTCTTTTGCGGCGAAGGATTCTTCGCATAAAGGGTGGAAAATCCAATTCTTCTGGGTGAAGATTTGTTCAGTGGAGGAAACCTGGAGGTGCATGGTAATCCCCAATTTCCACCCTAATATCCCTCCTAGGCAGGATGAGTGCCTCCCTCACGTGGAGAAGTACGCAGCCGCCCTGCTGAAAAACCGCCAGTCCACCGAGGAACTGGTGACACCGGAGAATATCGAGCGGTGTCTTCTCACGCGGCTGCACCCGTCGGGCTCAGGTGCCACAACTTAGATTTTCTTTCGGATGTGGGGGTCATCTTTCTTTTCTTGAATACGACTTCTTCTTTGTGAAGACACTAGGCGGGAGCCTCTGAAGGAGGCCCCCAGAGGTGATCAAGCTTGGAGATGACTCGGCTACCGACGAACTGACCACTCCCGTGGGTCGCTCCCGAACCAAAGATAAGGGCAAGGGAGTGGCCCAGGGTGAATCCTCCGGACCACAGGGACCCAAGCGCAAAAACCCTATGGAGGGTATGATCCGGGCCGCTGCGAGGGCCAGAAAGCAGGCCAAGAAGGCCGGGGTCATCCCTACGGTCGAAGGTGACCCTACCGCGGTTCACCCCTCCGTCGGGCACAGTGTGGCCGACCCTACCAGGCGGGCTCTCCCACCAGCCAAGCCAGAGGGGGGCGAGGAGGTCGGGGCTGCCCCTGCGGGCGGTGATGATGCGGGCTTGGTTCCTCCTTTGGCTGGGACCGAGGGGGCCGAGGGGGCTCCGACAATCGGCAGCAGGGCTGACCCGACTCTCCCCTCGGCCGGGGCCGAGGGGGCCGTGGCCAAAGTTAGTGGTGCTGTGATGGCGGTCGAGGCTGGTGCTCCAGGTGGCGATGCCAGTGCCGAGCCGATCCGCGAGGAGAGGCCGCAGGAAAATCCAGCCGGGACGCGAGAGGCGGCCGAGGCTGGGGCTCGATCCGGGCCATAAGGTGGGGCACCGGGCGATGGGGGGTTCTCCATTTTGGCGGCCTTGGAGAGGCTGGGTATCTCGAGCCCCCTGCACCAGGTGTGTCGTGGTATATCCGCGAAGGTGAGGGGGGGAGGTAGGCAGCACTCCCCGTCCACGGCTCTCGCCGGGGTTATGGAAGGCGGCCTGGCCCTGGCCCAGATGGGGGTGGTTCTGGCAGAAGCATACGCTCGATCGGAGTGGGAGCGAGCGAACCTGGCCTGGACCCTCGGTGGGTCGGACAGGAGGTTGACTAGGCTCGTCGAGGAGCGTGACGGGCTTCGATGGGAGCTCTCCTCAATCAGGGAGCTGGTACGATCGAGCCAAGTGGAGACCCGGGCGCTAGCCGAGCAGCTGGCCAAGGCCCGTGACTCACTCGAGAGGAAGAACCGGCTTCTCAAAGAGAAGCGCTTAGCACGCGTTGAGTTAGACGGCCGGTGGGAGACCGAGCGTGCCGAGCTAGTAGACCGCGCGGAGGAAGCCGAGTATCTTCGGCGGGAGGCCGAGGCTGATCGAGCTGAGGCGGAGAAGTAGGTGGCGGCGGCCGAAAGGCGGACTGCTGAGGCCGAGCGAAAGGCTGCCGAGGCGGAGTAGAGGGAGGCTGAGCTCGCCGGTAGGGTGGAATCGGCCGAGGCGGAGGCTCTTGAGCAATACAAGAGCTCAGAGGCTTACCGGTCCGACCTTAAGGAGGCTGCCCTCCCCTACTATGAGCTAGGACTCCGCCGGGGGATCCACAAGGGGTTCCAGCTGGGCTACGATCGGGCCATTTCTTACGCCGAGGAGCATGCGTCCGGGGTGGTTGACTTCCCGTCCGGTCAATGTTATGACTTGGACTTCCCATCCTCTAGTTCCTCTGTTTCGGTGCAGGATGAAGAGGATCTCGAGGGCTCATCGCCCGAGGGGTCGCCAACTCTGGATGCCTCGGGAGGGCACGCAACCGGGGCAGTTCCCACGCCGGTGGGGTCGGTGCCAGGGTCGGCCGTCGTCAAGGCTGCCGGGGGCAGACCGCTCGAGCCCTCTACTTCCGCTCTTCAAGGTGGGCCCGAGGCCTGATGTATCTGTTTCGCTTCTTCTTTTTGCATACCTTTTCCCTTCTTGAAGGAAAAGACTCCCTTTTTTGTGTAGAAATAAATAAGGTAGTGGCATTGTGATGAAGACTTATCTGTTTCATATCGCTATTGCCGTATTCTGTCCAGCGTATCTGCGGTGGTTTGGAAAGAACCGATATTTTCTGCATGAATCTCGCATAATGGTTGGGTGAACGTCTGACAGGGTGTCTTTCCGTTTTCCCACGCTTTAAGTGCCTGGCCGCTTCGTGTGTCCCGCTGGGGCGGAAGACGAGAAGTTTGAGGTGACCGTTCGTAGGGAGAAATCCTTCTGGCGTGTTTTCGAGGGGGGAGGAAATTATCTAAGGCAAGTAGCCTCCCTTGGCCTATAAGAGGGACTGAAGGGCGTCCCTTCCTCTCCACGTAGCGTTGTGCCGTTGTATTCGGAGCATTGAGGAAGCTCCAGATGAGGAGGCTACCGACGACGGGGGGCAGAGAGTTCCTGCTGCTCCGGACTTGAAAAGGAGTTGACGGCCGGCGGACATACTTGAAAAGGGGCCGACGCGCAGAGGCACGCCGTTTTCCCTTTATGAGTTCCGGCGGCACTTGCAGGGGGGCGAGATGGAGGACGGATGGGGGAATCAGACATCCCTGTTGCCCGTCCCTTCCTGCTCTCCTCACAGATGGGAGGAGAAAGCCAACTAAGCTCCATCCATTCCGGGCCTTCCCCTGCCTCCTCATCCAGCTCTGCTGGTTTCTTTTTCTTTCTGGCAGCCTCTTTTTCCCTCTTCTGCTCTGCTCTTCCTTTCTTTCACTCTTCGGAGGGTGCCTGCACTCTCTTTCTTCCAAAGAGTTGGCAGTTTGGCGGGGAAGATGCTTTCATATGCATTCCCTCTCCCCCTTCTCTTCCAAGTTCAACTTGGAAGGTAGCCTTCTCTTTCTTAATCCCTCTGTCACCTTTGTCTCGAGCTGTCCGAGCCAACGGGGTCAACTATCTTTATCCGAGCCAGTTTCTGCACTAGGCCGAGTCAGTGGCTGGACGCAGGAAGGTCATCCGAATCAACCGAGCGATGGGCTCATACGACGGTGCTAGGTGGATCTTTTACTTTTTTGACATGTATTTTATTGGCTTCGGCCTTCCTGATGTACAAACGGGTTGTTTGAATAAAAAAGAAAGGAGCCTTTTTCCTTATCTCATGTCGTTTGCACAATACTCAGTACTCAGAAGTAGAACTTACATAATGTAGTTGCGTTCCAGGTCCGAGGGATGGGCTCTCCTTCTATCGTAGATAGACGGTATGCTCCTTTTCTGAGCGTCTCGACCACTCGGTAGGGGCCTTCCCAGTTAGGGGATAACTTGCACACCGCCTCAAGTGGTCGAGAGGCTTCGGCTTTCCTGAGGATGAAATCTCCCGGCTGGAAGTGTCTGTCTCAGACTTTGGCGTTGTAGTATCGAGTGAGGCGGCATTGGTACTCCGTTGCCCTGATGCCGGCAATCTCCCGAATTTCATCTGCTAAGTCGAGATTTTTGAGCAGTTTCTAGTCATTTGCCTCGGACGAGAAGCAGATGACTCGGAGGGAGGGGTTGCCAATTTCCAACGGGATCACGGCCTCGGTACCATATACGAGCTGAAAAGGGCTTTCACCGGTTGCCGTTCTGGGAGTCATTTTGTGTGACCAGAGTACGTTCGGCAATTCCTCGAGCCAGCTGCCCTTGGCTTTGCCGAGCTTAGTCTTGATGCCTTTTAAGATAGCCTTGTTGGCATTTTCGACCAGCCCGTTAGCTTGAGGGTGGGCGACCGAAGTGAAATGATTGCGAATATTGAGGTTGGTGCATCTGTCTCGGAAGTACCAAGAATCAAATTGCCGACCACTATCGCTCACTATCACTCGGGGGATACCGTAGCGACAGATGATCGACTTCCAGATGAAGTTCTAGATGACTATCTCGGTGATCCTTGCAGTGGCTTCGGCCTCGATCCACTTAGTAAAATAGTCAATGGCGACGATAATGAACTTCTTCTGGGCCTGGGCCGTGGGGAACGGCCCAAGGATATCGATTCCCCAACAAGCGAAAGGGTAAGGCTCGGCTAGGGTGACGAGCTCCGTTGCTGGCTGATGGACCAAGTGGTCGAATCGTTGGCAACGCTCACAACGTTGCGTGTAGGTCGAGCAGTCACGCTGTAGGGTGGGCCACCAATAACCTCGCCGTAGAAAGATCCTAGCGAGTGACCTTCCCCCTAAATGTGCCCCACACAGACCTTCGTGAACTTCTTTGATCGCTTGGTTGACTTCGTCGGTGCTGAGGTACTTCAAAAGAGGGCCAGAGAAGGATCTCCGATAAAGTGCGCCATCCAGAGTGACGAATCGCCTAGCTTGGTATTTCAACCTTCGGGCTTCCCGAGGGTCGGGAGGTTCCTGGGAGTCTTGGAGCCACGACAGGTAGGGGGCACGCCAGTCGCCTGGGGAGGTTGAGTCAACAGCTAGAAGTTCCGAATCAATGCTCGGGCGCTCTAGCTCTTCGAGGAGGACCGATCGAGTACCCTCGGGGTCAAGAGAGGAGGCCAGCCGAGAGAGGGAATCCGCTCGGGAGTTTTCCTCCCGAGCTATCCGGACTACCTCAAAACTCTCGAACTATTGTGCCACAGTCTTGACCAGTTGGAGGTATTTGATCATCGGCGCCTCCCGAGCTTCATAATCGCCGTTGACCTGACTAGCGACTAGTTGGGAGTCGGTGTGAATCCTGACTCGCTCAGCCCCTAACCGTCGGGCCATACAGGCTCCCGATATGAGGGTCTCATACTCGGAAGCATTGTTGGATGCTTGGAAGTTGAACTTTAGGGCGTACTATAGCTCTGCCCCTTCAGGGGATTTCAGGAGGAAGCCGGCACCGCTTCCGGCTGAATTGGAAGATCCGTTAACGAACAGTTCCCAGGTCGGCCCGGGTGCGGGCGGAGATCTTTCTTCAGTCGGGATGGTGCTCTCGGCGATGAAGTCGGCGAGCTCCTAGCCTTTGATAGCCGAGCGAGGCCGATACGATATATCGTAGGCCCCGAGCATGATGGCCCACTTGACGAGGCATCCCGAGACTTCAGGGTGAGCGAGGATCTTCTTCAATGATTCGCCGGTCAGCACGGTGATGGAGTGCCCTTGGAAATAGGGTCGGAGGCGCTTGGCCAAGGTAACCAACGCTAGCACGAGTTTCTCGGTTGCGGGGTATCGTTTCTCAGCCTCGTTGAGCACCTTGCTTGTGTAGTAGACCGGTCTCTCGATTTCCAAGTCATTTTTGACCAGGACCGAGCTAACTGTGGATGAAGTTTTCGAGAGATAGAGATACAAGGCTTCCCCTGGGATGGGCTTGGAAAGTACTGGGGGCGAAGCCAGGAACCCCTTAAGCTCGGCGAACACTCTTTGGCATTCCTCATCCCACGCGAATGTGGCAGATGCCATTTTGGGCCCTCTCAATAGTTTGAAGAAGGGTAGACATCATTCAGCCGCGCGGGACAGGAATCTACTGAGCGCAGCAACGCGCCCGGTAAGGCGTTGAACGTCTTTGATGCAGGTGGGTGGGCGCATGTCCCGGATGGCCTGGACCTTGTCGGCGTTGGCCTCAATCCCACACTGAGTGACTAAGGAGCCCAAGAATTTCCCGGACTTTACTCCGAAGGCGCACTTGGTGGGGTTGAGCTTCATGTTGTACTTCAAAAGGGTGTTGAAAGTTTCTGCTAGGTCGGCGAAGTGGTCCTCGGCCTTGGAGGTCTTCACGAGCATGTCGTCAATATAGGCCTCGGCATTCCGACCGAGCTGTCCCTCGAACATATGGTTGACTAGCCTTTGGTACGTGGCTCCGGCATTCTTCAACCCGAAAGGCATCTGGGTGTAGCAATGTACGCCGAAGTCGGTGATAAAGGCGGTCTTCTCGATGTCTTTGGGGTGCATTCTGATCTGGTGGTAACCTGAGTAGGCATCCAGGAAGCTGAGTATCTCATTGCCCGAGGTTGAATCAACCAGTTGGTCAATGCTCGGTAAGGGATAGCAATCCTTTGGAGTAGCCTTGTTCAAGTCGGTGAAGTCCACGCACATCCGCCACTTTCCCGAAGCTGTCGGTACCAGGATGACGTTAGCTAGCCACGTCGGGTACAAGACCGATCTAAAAAGGCCAGTCTTCTGCCCCTTGGTGACCTGCTCCTTGATAATCGTCTGCTTCTCTGGCGCATGCTTCCTTTTGTGTTGTTGCACGGGCTTCATGGTTGGGTCGAGGTTGAGCTTATGCACCACCGTCTCTTCCGGTATCCCGGGGAGTTGATCATCAGACCATGCAAAGACCCGGATGTACGCGGAAAGGAACTCTTTGTATTGTTGTTGAACCTCAGATGTTAGGTCGGCTCCGATCTTTACTCCTAGGGTCGGGTCATCGTTTAGGAAAACCGCTAGCAATTCGCCTCCAGGTTCAACGGTTGCAGATTTTTTCTTGACTTCCCGGGGGCCCTTATTTTTTCCGTCCGACCTTGTGGTTTCGATCGAGATATTGTAGCACCTTCGGGCCATTGCCTGGTTACCTCGGACTTCCCCCAATCTATTTTTGGTGGGGAACTTCATTTTTTGGTGATAGGTAGAAGGCACCGCTTTCGTTCGGCTGAGGATTCCTCGACCGAAGATTGCGTTGTATGCTATCATACCTTTGATCACTATGTAGTCCACCATGACCGTGATGGTCTTGGGTGGGGTGCCAAGAGTAACCGGCAGGCTTAGGGCTCCCTCGGGATGGGTGGCCTGGCCATTGAACCCGCACAGGGGGGTCCGGATCGGGCGGAGTTTAGACGGATCCTCTCCCATCTTAAGGAAACATTCGTAGGATAATACATCAGGGGCACTTCCATTGTCAACCAGAATCCTGTCTACGTTACAATGGTTTATTGTGTCCGATATCACCAGGGCGTCGTCATGCGGGGTGCTTAGCCCCTCCAGGTCTTGGTCGGAGAAGATTATGACCTGGGGTTCGCTTGGCGGGGCCCTGGGAGGCTCGATGGCTCGGCTCGCCCGCTCAGCGTGACGCTTCCTTCCTCGGCCGTTGTCTCCTCCTGACGCAGCTCCTCCGGTGATGATGTTGATGTGGACCCCTCGGGGGGCGTTATCGATTTCCTCTGGGGCGCCTCGGTCTTCCTGGTGCCCGGCTACGAACCGGGAGAGGTGCCCCTGACGAATGAGATGCTCGATCTCGTTCTGGAGCTGGTGGCAGTCGCCGGTATGATGCCCGTGGTCGCTGTGGAACAGGCAATGCTTGTTGTGACTGCGGTTCTTTGACTTCATTGGCTCGGGTTAGCGGAGGAGGCCCGATCCTTTGATGTCTTCATAAATCTCGTATACCAGAGAGGTTAGGGGAGTGTACCGCTCGTACTTCCGCGACGGTTCCTTGCGTTCCCCGTCTCGGTTCCGCCTTTGTCCTGGGCCCGAGTTTGGCTCGGGTGCCCGCTTCTTGTCTCCCTCCCGACCCGAGCCGGTTGCGTCTCGGCAGGCACTAAGCACTTCCTCGCACTCGGCGTGGCACAATGCCAGAGTCACTAGCGCAGCCAGGGTCGAGGGAGGGTGGAGGATAAGCTCGCGGCGGAGGTTCTCGTCGCGGGTGCCCCCGGTCAAAGCGGTTATGGCCGAGGCGACGTCCAGGCGGGGGATCCTCAGGGCTTCCGATTTGAATCTGAGGATGTAGGCCCGAAGTTTTTCCCCTTGCACCTGTTTGAGGGCCAAAAGCCTGGCTACCGACCTTGGGGGGCCGCTACCGGTGAAACTCTCCTTGAATACTCGCCCGAACTGCTTGAAGTCTTGGATGGATCCGGGGGCGAGGGCCCGGAACCATGCTTGGGCGCCATGGACCAGGGTGGTCGCAAAGGCTCGGCACTTGATGGCGTCAGATGCTCCGTGAAGGGTCATCAGAGCGTCAAAGCTGTCAAAGTGGTCGGCCGGGTCGCCCTGGCCGTCGTAGGGCTTGAAGGTCGGGATAGAGGTTCGGAGAGATACCTCTACCTTCAAGATATGGTCGGAGAACGGGGATCTCTCCTCGTCCTCTGGTGGAGAGGTCTTCTGTAGGGCTCGTAGGGCGCGCTCCTGCTCTGCGAAACGCCTCTCGAATTCTCGCAGTTGGAGGGATAGCTCCAGCTGCCGGTGCGTCGTAGGGCTGAGGGGGCGTGAAGGCAGGCTGTCTTGGCACTCCCTGGGGACTTCGATCTCCGGGAGGGGACGGCGTGCCCCGTGCCTGCCCCACTTTGGCGTGGAAGAAGCCTCCTACTCTGGAGGGGGAGCTTGCGAGGGTCCTCCTACTTTGTTGCGGATTAGCTGCTGTCCTCGGATGGTGAAGCGGCCTCCGGTGGTGTGCTGGGACACGTTCTCATGGGGAGGGCTCTCCGGAGGGGCGCGTGACCTTCCATCCCTGGCCACCTGGGTCCTCATGAGTTCCACGAGGATGTCCAATTTCGCGTTGAGGGCTTGGAAGGCATCGGCGCCGCCGTTGAGCGGCAGCCCTAACGTCGTGGGAGGGGGGGCGGCAGCCCGGCTGCAGGCGGAGGGGGCGGTCGGTCGGCGGGAGTGCTGGCACCGGAGGGGGGGTTTTGGGAGGCTTGTGAGGGGCCTTCCCCCGCCGCCGCCGTGGTCTTTCCCCTGTCGCCGGTAGACCTCCTCCCTGAACTTCTTCTCACCATACTGGCTCTTTGGTCGTCTCCCACAGACGGTGCCAGATGAAGGGGCGTGATCTCGCGCTGGTCCTGAGCGGGGAGGATGATCACCGGATAGTGAACTGCAGAAAAAGGGAAACGAATCAGGAGGCACAGGGATGGTTCCCTGGGGAAACCCTCCGATGCTTAAGTCAGTAGAGCAACGGTAGAAGGTATTGAGGGAGGTTGAAAGAGATGCGCGAGATTCTCCAACACCAAGATGATGAAGTGGTTCCTGCTCAGGGAGTGTTAGGCCTCTATCTGCCTTACCTGCCGCCGGAGAGAATCCCTGGTTTATATAGTGAGTTCCCTTGATGAGTCCCATAAGTTGAGGAGTTTCAGGCGGGAGTTACGTCCTCATTATGGGATCGTTACGTCCTCATCGTGGACTCTTCATGACCTTGGGAGATCGTGGCACCCTTATCCCACTGAACTCCTGCTCATAAAGGACTGTCAACGGCTGCATGGATAAGCATTTGTCAGTCGATCCAAGCATGAGAAGTGCCAGCCCTGTCCGGGCGATGGGCATAGCTCGGATGCAGTCAGATCGGAGTGGGCGTGAAGCGCTCGCCCTTCATCCCGATGAGGGATGGCTCGGGCGTGGGTCTTCCTCCGTTCTGTCGCTCAGGCCTTCCGAGCCTAAGGGCCGCCGAGGAAGGATGGGATCTCGAGTGATCTTTATTGGGTTTTTCTGCCGAAGTGGGCCCTAGAGGGCTGTCACTCCGATGAGCCGAGCCTCGTTCGGTCCTGATGGGCCTAGTTTGGCTGCTCTTAATTGGGTTACAGAAATCCCCCTCTCCACAAGTCAAGTGGACCCAGAGCTGCGGATTCTCCACCTTGCAACTGGCCACCACATAAGTCTCAAGAGAGGTAGTTTCACTCACATGAGTGATATGGACCTCCAGATTGTGCATGCCCTAAAGATATGAATTAGAATAAACTTGGGGGCAAGAATGTATGAAGTCTTTAAGGGCACTATGGAGCACATCTTAAAGGAAAAGGGGGCCAGCAACAAGGGAGCAATCTTGCCTTATGAGGCACCCCTCACTCTTGTCTTCTCCCACTGTAATGTTGACTTCACTGGTGAAGGAGTCTCTACAAATCCAATCTATGAATCGTCACTTTACAAAGGGGGTTTCACTTTCAAGGATGGTAAGTGGGAACAGAAGACAATCAAGGGCAAGGAAGCTTCACCTATAGGTCCAACAATGCAGGCTGAATCCAAATCAGTTGGCAGGGAGGCGAAGAAGGGTTTAGATGAAATGGTAGGTATGATTGATAGAATTATTGAGAGTATGTATGTGCCATCCCCTTCTCCAGTTGTTGTAGAGGAAGGAATACAAGAAGAAATGATTGAACCCTCTTCAGCAGCACCTCACAGAGTAGTAGAAGCCTCAGTGCAAATAGATGAAGTGCCTGAGCTAGAGGCCCCTACTCCCAAAGTGCCCCATCTCTAGCCCAAGAGTAAGCAAGAAGAAAAGAGTTCGAGGAACTGGCTGGCAATGTTAGACAGATCAGGCAAGAGCTAAGTAGTCTTAACTCTCATATGGCTCTGGAAACAATTAAAGTGCATTGCCGAATTGATGAGCTTGCAATAGAAGCCACCTCTGTCCATCGTCTTACCTTCAAACTTTGCAATGACACAGACCGCATCGTACAAGTCTTGGGAAGTATAGCAGCTAGTGTGACCCCTATATGGCATGGAATGGGGTGCATTAAAGAAAATGTGGACCGACTCTATAATGCAATGATAGACAAAATGAGCTTGGTTTAGAGGATTATTGCTAAAGTACAACACTCGGTGGTCAGCCAACTGGGGGTCCTGCAGAATACCATGATAGAACTTCTTCAAAAGTAGCCTCCAGAAATTGATTATGACCAGCTTGCCTCCATGGTGGTTGATAAAATCCGTGAGAGAACTCCACCTCAACCTATCCCACAGCCAGTCCCACAAGCTCCTACTCCAGCTCCACCAATCCAAGCTCTGCCTACTTAGTAACCAGAAGAAAGAACAAAAGTTGAGGGTTAGAGGAAAAAGAAAGACAGTTATCAGGCATCTTGTCAATGGCACAAGGGTCAAAAAGAACCATGTCACTCTTGAGGAGACATCAACTCAGGTGGAGGGATTCTCTCCATCTTCCAGTATGAGTTCCTGAACCTCACTCTTCTTGGTATGTTCTCTTTAGGACAGTAGCTTAATCATCATTCTTGGCTACTCTTAGAACCGACTGAAGCTGCCACTGCATCACCTCCTACTCCACCCCCTGCAACCATTATGGAGGAAACAATTTCTCCTGCATGCGCACTCACCTCTAATGAGTTGCATCATGCCCGTCTG
This sequence comes from Amorphophallus konjac, assembly GCA_022559845.1. Taxonomy (NCBI): domain Eukaryota; kingdom Viridiplantae; phylum Streptophyta; class Magnoliopsida; order Alismatales; family Araceae; genus Amorphophallus; species Amorphophallus konjac. The sequence continues at coordinate 162,736,608 of CM040121.1, forward strand.
GAGAGAATAAAGATGATCATCAATAGAAGGGATGAGACGCCTTTCCCAAGAATCTTTATAGTCCTCATGCAAGACAATCAAGGGGAGACGTTGTATAGAAATTGGGTTCGTCATCGCCATCGTCATATGCGATTAAATAAGATAGTTGTGCCTCTACTAGATTTTTCAGTACAATTAATAAATCAGGGACATGCTCCTAAAAATTTCATTATAAATTATTGGGAGTAGGTCCATGTCTTTAGGAAATATGAGTATATTTTAGAAGTTATGGATGGCTATATATTATATAGTGGGTACAATGAACTCATGTCCAGACAAGGAAAGCCACAGGTTACCTACTGGCAATATTTGGATATTGAAATGAAATGTATTGAGAGGGAGATAGCGAATGAAATTGAAAAGGAGTACGATAGATATGTTAAGTATAGTCAGAAGCTGCTCCAGGAACAACATCCAGCCATCTCCTATGCCCAATTTGTGCATATGGAAAATTATAGAAAAGCTCCACCGAAGAAGAGGAGATAGAGGATATCAAGGAGCACATAAGACGGGACATGCCACGTTCAGATGCATCTTAGGCTACATCTTCTCGGGGTCCCATCTTATCTGAACCTCATGCCTCAGGATCTCACTCAGGTGGAGTCCACATCTCTGGTACCATTCCCATTGGGATTCTAGACATCCTTTTTTGACGGGCAGCGATAGGGTTTGTACTCCATGCGAAAAGTGAGGAGTGTACCCGACTTCTTGAAGAACTGAGGGGAACAAAATACAACTTTTCCAAGTTGTTGGACTCCTACTGAAGTCAAGAAGAGGAAGTAGTCGAATTTACTGACGCTACGCTCCAACGATTGCGTCACTTTAATAATCACATAAATTTTCACTAGTACGACTCACAGTGTGCTACCTACAACCCCTCTGTCGTACCCTCACGCTATCGCCAATGACCATGGCGATAATCTGGATTGTAAACTTCATTTTTCCCACCTATGCAACATATGAATTTTTTTCTTCCTTAATGACATTCCTTTTACCTGTACAATTCATGTGAGTACTGTGAACTCCTTGCATCTCTGCAGACATGGCATTGTTGTTTATTCCTCTCCTTTTCGGCTCTGACAAAAAGGGGGAGACATAAATTAATTGGGAGAAATATGCTTATAGTATTGGGGGAGAAACACAATTAATATGTCAATGAACCCCTAAAAATTTGTCAACTAACGAAGGGTAAATGAACACAAATATATCAGAAAGTTCATATTATTTTATCATAACCAAAAATAGGGAGATTGTTGAAAAAATATATTTTTCACAAGATAAAATAAATAATTATTTATCCTAGTAATTAGATTACAGGTTTAACCAAAGCTCAAGTCTCCATACATATCTAAGAGAAAATGAAGAGAATATATTTTGAATATATCACAGAAACAAGATTAGATGATTCATCGTCCAATCCAGCTTAAGTTAGATGACAAGGTCTCAAATTAGACGATCTAACACCTAAGTCTAAGAAGATAGTTGGAAGGATAGTTGATCCATCATCTAAGTCTTGAACAATAGTCGGAAGGATAGTTAATCCATTGTCTAAATCCTGACCGATAATTGAAAGGATAGACGAAGCATCATCTAAACTCCGGTGGAGTTAGACGATACATAGTCTAATTAGGAAAAGATAAAAAGATCAAGGATGGACGAATGATAGGCGAAACATCGCCTAAATAAATAAACGATGTTCCATCTAAAAAGTAGAAAAGAAAGATTGAACGATAGATGAAACAATGTCTAAATGAATAAATGTTGTTCTGTCTAAAATTTGGAAAACAACAAACTAAATAGATGATGTTCCGCCTAAAATGTAGAAAAGAAAAAGGTGAATGATTGACGAAACAACGTCTAAATGAGTATACAATGTTTCATCTAAAATTTAGAAAATGAAAATTGAACAATAGATGATACATCGTCTAAATTGACACAAAAGTCGATAAGATAAGCGGTATATCATCTAATGACTAAAAGGAAAAAACTGACTAAGGTTATGCGATAGATGGAACTCTGTCTAAATGAATTGGTGATAAGTGAAGCAGTAATCAAAACATCGCTTAAACAAGTAACGACAAAAATTATGATAGATGATACTTCGCCTAATTTAGAAATTGATCAAACGACTGAACATATGGATAGACAATACTTTGACTACTTAAAATGCATATATCCACGTGGAACACTTTTTGACTTATTGATCACACTAAAAGATAAAATAGTCAATATGTAGCCTACTAAACTCTACAGTGCCATGCATGCAGACACTCTAAATTACTTTATTATTCTCTCCCATTGTTACATAAGCTAAACTAAAATAAGGAGCATCGATTAATCAGACTGATCATTGCAGATTCATTTAATGCAATGTATAGAAAAATACTCTGTTATTAAAATGGAAATATTTATTGCATGTTTTTTCTCTCCAACTTATGAGAATTCAAATTTTTTTGCTATCTTATGTCCCTGCATGGGAAAGAATGCTTGTCATATTATTTAAGAGATAAAGAAAGCAACATTCAGGAGAGAAGTTGCACAAGAGAAGAAAGTAGCACACTGACAATAGCGATAAACATTTAATGATCTGCAAAGCAGTCTGACTTGCCGAACGTTAACTCTGGGAACACAAAGTAGTTTGACGATAGCTACAGACATTTAAGGACCTACAAACCTTGAATCAGACACAAAGCAGTCTTACCTGGTGAACGTTAAGCCCGAGATCCTATCGTGGAAACATTTTTGTATCAAATAGTCATAATGAAATCTAGAGCTTTAAATAGCCCAAGACTCAAAGAAGAAAACAATGCTCGGGAACATAACTAACAAAGCACTCAAGAGTTTTCCAGCAATTAAGGTGATCCCAAAGTTTTGCTTCCTGTGCATTCAAGTCTAGGAGTAGGAGGTTTTCATCACATTCAAGCTATACTTCTAAAGTTCTCCATCCTAGGAAGCATTTAAGAGGAGGATATTGTTGTATAATGATATTTTGTTTTGTTTTCCTCCTCCTCTCTCTATTATGTAGTCCATACATTTTTTTCTTTGAAGATTTATCTAAAAGACAGTTGAGAATAGCATTTGTTGTTCTGTGTAACTGGCACTTAGTGTGACAGGTTGGTCCACTAATACCTATGAAAATTAGCTGGGTGACTAGCCCCTGGAAGGCTAGCTGATGCGAAACCCCCAGAAAAATTAAGTCACAAAGTGTGATTGGTTGGTTGACTGATACCTGAATAAAATTAGTTGGGTTAGTGGTTCGTGGAAAATCACTAGGATCTACTGAGTCCTAGAAGATCAATTGGGAGTTGGCCCTAGAAAATAGCCATTGTAGCCTTTGACAAAAGGTTAGTGAATATCCCGGGTAAGTTGTAGGAGGACTGGACGTGGGGAGGCCACAAGGCTGACCGAATCAGTATAAATCTGTGTCTCCTGTGGTTTGATTTGCTTCTCACAGTTTACATTCCACTAGGTAACTGTGGCTTAATTTTTTAATATGTCATTATTTTTAATGGCACATCTATTCACCCCCCTCTAGGATGTGCATGGCTACTAACAAGTGGTATCACCCTCCCTCCCATTCTCTCGCTCACACCCTCTCCCACTCTCTTGCTCTCACTCTCTCTCCCCCGCACTCTCCCTACCAGCCCGACCCGTGCCACCGCCACCTTGCCACCGCCACCTCGCCACTGCAGGTGCCACTGCCACCTCGCCACCACCTTTCTATCGTGCCACCACCAGAGCAGTCGTCCTCACCCCCGGTAAGTCCCCCCTCACCCTATCTATTTTTGTTTTCTTCACACCACTCACCAGTAGGGGAGGGGAGGGGTCAAGGGGTCGGTGGGGGAAGGGAGGGGAGGGGGGCCGAGTTTAGAACTATTCCAGTCAAAGAGGGGAGGGGAGGGTGTCGGTGGGGGTCCAATGGGGGCCGTCGACGAGGGGTGAGGGGGTCGGTGGGGGAGGGGAGGCTCTGTGAGAGAGAGATAGAGAAGGGAGAGGGAATAAGTGGCTTCCCTCTATATGGAATGCTATTAGGCTTTAGGACATATGGGAAGCTGGCATATCCTTATTGTATGGATGATACCAAATCATTTGTGCTAAAATATGATTGGAAATGTTACTGGTTTAATTGCCATCGAAAGTTTCTACCAAGTGACCATCCTTTCCGAAGGCAAAAGGACATATTCCAAAAGAACAAAATTGAAATGGATGAAGCATATTTAGAATTGGTGTCTGGTCGACATATGGCGGCACGGGTGCAATACTTACTAGATATAGCACAATTATATGGTAGCATGAAACAACTTCATGGATTTGAAAAGAATTACAACTGGGTGAAGAAAAGTCTCTTACGAGAATTGTCTTATTGGTCAACCCTTCTTGTACAGCACAACTTGGACATCATGCATGTTGAGAAGAATGTCTATGATAATGTGTATAACATGATCATGGACATAAAAGGCAAAACAAAGGACAATGTCAAAGCACGTATGAACTTGAAAATGCTTTGTGTACGTCCAGAGCTGGAACTGCAGTACATAAATGGGAGAGTTGTGCAACCTAAAGTAACTTGTGTGTTTCGGGATAAATAGATCAAGGAAGTGTGCCAGTGGCTGAAACAGTTGAGATTCCTAGATGATTATGTGTTCAACATTGCCCGTTGTGTGAATGTAAATGAGGAAAAAGTATATGAAATGAAAAATCATGCATGCATAGATTGGTGCCCATTGCATTCTATGACTAGCTGCCAAAGCCTATATGGGGAGCACTGACCAACTTGAGTCAATTTTTTAAGATTTTATGTGCATCAGAACTCAGACTTCGGGATGTGTAAACTATTGAACAGAATGTGGTCATGACGATTTGTAAGTTAGATAAGATATTTCCTCCCGTAATCTTTGATTCAATAGAGCACCTGCTTTTCTATTTGACATATGAGGCTAAAGTAAGAGGGCCAGTACAATTTTGATGGATGTATCAATTTGAGAGGTATACTATAATATTAATTTTTTTTCTTACAATTGCTACCTGCGTATGATATGTATGTCATTGTCATTTGAATTATTATCGTACGTGTATGCATAACCTAAAAATGAAAGTTCACAACAAGACGAAAGTGGAGGATTTTATTACAAAGACATACATTATTGAAGAAATATCAAACTTTTGTTCGATGTATTTTGAACCAGAGATACAAACTTGTCATACTTGACCTCCACGTAATGATGATGGGGGAGATGTTGTTGCATCCAACCGACTCTCTTTATATAAGTATCCAAGATGTGCATTCGGATGTAGTTCGACTCGCATGCTCGTAGAAGGAGAGTTGTACGCTACAGAGATTTATATCCTTAAGAATTGTACTGAGATTGAACCATATGTTGAGTAAGCCCTCAACTCACATTTTCTTATGTACATAAGTTGTTTGCCCTTCTTCTTGCCATTTAAGATAGTACTACATTCATATTGCAAACAATTTGATTCAAAATTAGTCCAAAAATATCCATGTCTCACTGACGTGGAGGTTGAAAAGGAACGGAGACGTCTTTTACTAGATGGCTGAAATATCGAGTAAGTGTCAAACATTGAATATATACATTACCATTTAATTCTTTTAAGATAAATGTCTAATATTTAACTAGTCTGATTTATATATAGGTTGAATAAGGTTTTTTTACTGATGAAAAAGTTTGAAAGATAAGTTATGACCTCTCGAAAGTCGTACGTGCCTATCTATGATTTATTATGAATGGATATAGATTTCACACGAGAGATTATGGACAAAATAAGTTTACGATGAACAACGGCATATGTGTTAAGGGAAGTACATACAATGAAAATGAATTGGACTACTATGGTATTCTTAAAGAAGTTTCAGAATTACAATATCTATGATAAGATAATCATATATTCTTATTTAAGTGTCATTTGTTTGATCCTAATCCTATTCGAAATGACACAACATATGGGATTGTCGATATCAAACATAAGTCCAAATTGAATACATATGAGCCGTTCATTTTGGCTCCACAAGCCCAGCAAGTGTTTTATTCAAGCTATTCATCGTCTAAGAATAAAGATTGGTGGATAATTTGTAGGGTTAAAGCAAGGCTTTTGCCCATTATGAGTTGGATCTGATTGAAACTGTAGATGAGGGTGCTAATGCCAAATTTTTTTTGATCAGACCAGACTGATGTTGTAGAATTGGCTGCTTCTACGCATCTTTGTTTAGACGAATCTAATGAACCACTTTAGTTATATAAGTAGAATGAAGTGGAAGAAGTTGATACAACTGAGCTAACTGAGAGCTTTGTAGGGGAGGAGGAGTCCTCTAAGGAGTAAGAGTATTCCAGTAATGGGGATGAAGACGATGGCAAAGATAAGGTTGAGTTAGACATATCATCAGCATTTGAAAAGGAAATAGATAATGTTTGAAAATATTGTAATAAAGTTTACATCTTTTCATATTTTATAATGACTATTGTAAATCTTATATAATTGTAGATTATTGTGTAATAATTTTATTATTCTCAATAAAGAGATGGTTCGAGGAGGTAGAGTGAGCAGTAGGAGCAGGAGGAGAGGGGACAGTGGGAAGGGATCTAGTCTCTCCACTTTTACGTCTACTCCGGGCACACCACTACCATCTCCGGGTGCAGGTATGTCTATTTAAATTTCTAGATAAGTGTTAATTGATTATATACTTTGCTTATTACATTCAATTCTTATAGGCCCAAGTGCTCTTGTACCAGCTAGATAGGGCACATCTCTACCACCTCTGAGTACATGTATGTCTATTTAAATTTCTAGCTAAATACTTATTGATCATCTACTTTGCTTATTACATTCAATTATTACATGCCCGAGTGCCCCTGTACCAGCTGGACAGGGCACACCTCCACCACCTCCGGATATAGGTATGTCTATTTAAATTTCTAGCTAAATATTTATTGATTATTTACTTTGCTTATTACATTCAATTCTTCCAGGCCCGAGTGCACCAATACCAGCTAGATAGGGCACACCGCTACCACCTCCGAGTACAGGTATGTCTATTTAAATGTCTAACTAATTATTTATTGAATATATGCTTTGCTTATGACATTCAATTTTTATAGGGTAGGGCACACCGCCATCGCCGCCACTACTACTGCCACTCCTGACCTATACAAGCACTTTTTTATTCAGTCTCAATTTATATATCTAGTTGTTGATTAAATAGTTTCTTAATTACACTCATTCTAATTAATTAATTCTATTTTACTTGTAACAGTCGCGTAGGCCACACCGCTTACATTTGTCGGTTCCTCCGCCCAGTCGGCAGATGATGTCGATAGTCATCATGAGGGAGATCATGTGGGGGTCGATGACACATGTGAGCCATGATGGATTACCAGGTAAGTATATTAATTCATGAATTATGCTCGTTATCTATCCATCAACAATATAATGCCATCTATTTTAACATTTGTAGTTATGGGGATAAATTAGAGTCCTCCCGGGCTTCCTATTTTGTGATAGAGACCTATCAGTCGCACATTCCCGTGCCGGTGTTATCCTTCAGGTAATTTTTGATCAATGTGAAAGATTTAGTGTTCGATATGTTCATGGTATATAATTTAATCTTTTAAATCATGTCTTTCCCAACTCTTAATTTCATTCAGTATACTAACTTATATAACTTAATTTCTTTATAAGGGAGATTTCAGTTCATGAGACGTGAGGACGAAACGCAGGGCGGCCAGCCTAGGAGGCTATTGTACAAATAAATTTCAGAAGGACATTGCACCAGGCCCATGAAAAGGTGAAGAAGGACTCTGGGAGTAAAGACAGAAATTGCTGGAAGGAGAACTGCCCTCCTTGGATGAGAAGGGAGCTTGGGAGGAGGTGTGCGAGAAATGGGCCGAGGAGAAGTGGATTGAAAAATCCTATTAAGCGGCAGCAAACTGTGCCGCACAGTCAGACGCTAATGTGCATACAAGGGGGTCCATCTCTTTCGTGACTAACAAACATAAAATGGTTAGTAATGTTTTTGATTTCTTATACTTTACGATGATATGAACCTCATTTCAAATATGATTCGTAAAATAGACTAAGGAGCTCAAACGTCCTCAATCGTTCAGGAAGCTATTCGAGAAAATCCACAAGAAGAAGGGGATGGATGAGTTCGTCAACGAGATATCTCGCTCAGTAGTGGTAAGTTTACATATATATACAAGCTCTTTTTTTTTCATTTCAATTATGAATGATTAATATAAAATTTATGATCATTTTCATTTAATTTATAGGAGTCATATGTTGTCATATGACTGAGAAGTACAAGAAGGAGGGCATGCAACAGCCGGAGTTAAATCATGAGACATGGATGGAGGTAGTTGTCGCACCAAGGAAAGGTCGGTTGTACAGTTTTGGGGAAAGCCTAGACACCAGCAGGGTGATATCATCTTGTGCGAGTTCAGGCAATGCCCCGAACAGTACTAGTGCCTTCACAATGCCCCCTGCCGACCCCAGTACTTTGAGCAACATCAGAGACGTCGTCGAAGAAGAGATCTTGCATTTGGAGTCACAGATTACATCCGACATCCAGTCACAGATGTCGAGCATTGAGGCGTGCTTTATGCAGGCCGCCGCTACCCTCGTCTCCCAGGTGTGGATTTTACCTCATGGAGCACCCTCGACCGTAGCAGAGCCTCTCATGTGAGTGTTTGTACTAGTTTTTAACATCACAAAATTTAGAGTTATAATACTGCTATTTAGAGTTATAATACTGCTATTTAGTACTAAGATTGTATTGAAACTGAACATGAGTTGGGGGTCCAAAATTTGAAATACTAGCCTGATGAGTATGTCGATTATTTCAACACGATCTAGGTGAAGAGAGTGACCTGAGAGAGCTGATGAAATTCAAATCGGATATCCAATTTACGCTCGGCGCTTAAATTATCCTATTTTGAACTAACTTAGTTTAAAATCAAAGAACTTAGGTTGGGGGGTTTAAAATCTAAAATACCAGCCTGATCGGTACGCTGATTATTCCAACAGGATCTAGATGGTGAGAGTGACCTTAGAGAGCTGACGGAATCCAAATCGTATATCTGGTTTGGGCTCGACGCTCAAATTATCCTTTTTTGAACTTAGTTTAAAATCAAAGAACTCGGGTTCGGAGATCTAAAATCTAAAATACTAGCCTAATCAACATATCGATTGTTCCAACATAATCTAACTGGTAAGAGTGACCTGGGAGAGCTAACATAATACAAATAGGATACCCGATTTGTACTTGGCGCTCAAAATAACATTCCCCCTTTTAACTTAGTTAAAATAAACTAAAGAGCACAAGTTGGGGGTCTAAAATCTGAAATACCAGCCTGATCGACATGTCAATTATTCCAACATAACCTTGGTGGTGAGAGTGACTTGGGAGAGCCGACGGAATCCAAATCGGATACTCAGTTTGGGCTCAGCACTCAAATTACCCTTTTGTGAACTAGCTTAGTTTAAAATCAAAGACATCGGGTTAGGGGTCCAAAATATGAAATGCTGACTGATCGGCATGCTGATTATTTCAGCATGACTTGGGTTGTGAGAGTGACCTTGGAGAGCTGACGAAATATAAATCAGATATACGGTTTGAACTCGGCGCTCAAAATAGCATTCTCCCTTATAACTTAGTTTAAAACAAACCAAAGAGCCCAAATTGATGGTCTAAAATCTAAAATACCAGTGTGATCGGTGTGCCAATTGTTAAAACATAAACTAGGTGGTGAGAGTGACCTGTGAGAGCTGACAGAATCCAAATCGGATATCAGTTTGGGTTCGGCGCTCAAATTACCCTTTTTCGAACTTAGTTTAAATCAAAGAACTTGGGTTAGGGGTCCAAAAGCTGAACTACTAGCCTAATCGGCGTGTCCATTATTCTAACAAGGTCTGGGTAGTGAGAGTGACCTAGGAGTGCTAACAGAATACACATTGGATACCTGATTTGGGCTAAACGCTCAAAATAGCATTCTCCCTTTTAACTTAGTTTAAAACAAACCAAAAAGTTTCAGTTGGAGGTCAAAAATCTGAAATATCGGCCTGATCGATGTGTCGATTATTCCAACATGACTTGGGTGGTGGGAGTGACTTGAGAGAGTTGACGGAATCTAAATCGGATATTCGGTTTGGGCTCAACAATCAAATTACCCTTTTCTGAATTAACTTTGTTTAAAATCAAAGAACTCAGGTTGGGGGGGTCCAAAATGAGAAATACCAGATTAATCGATGTGTCGATTACTCCAGCATGACTTGGGTGATGAGAGTGACTTAGGAGAGTTGATGTAACGACTTGAGAATCCGATTACCGGGAAGGCCCGATAACCAGAGACTCGAACTGCCACCCACGAGTCCGAAGACTCGGAAGGGTTAGAAGGATAGTGTGGAGACTACACAAGTATCACAAATAATTACAGAAATTAAACAGTTATATGATTAAGCAAGAAATAAATTAACATTTTACATGATACATGGTCCACAAGATATAACAAAATAAACAACAGTAGTCCACAACTAGTACAAAGATAAGAAAGAAAAGTACAGCTACACGGGACATCCCCCGGCTTTGACCTCTGGCACTAACGATGGGCACCTGAACCACGTTGAGCCTCAAACGCAGCCCTCTAAAGCCGCGCCTCGACTGGAACACGGTAAAAATATGCAGGGAATGAGTCTCGGAACAAGACTCAGTAGGGATCACACGAACCCTACCTCGTAAAACGAAAAACTGCCACGCTAGCAGTTAAGAGAGTACTTCAAAAGTGAAAGCCCTGTAACTACGAACACTGGTCTCACAGCACGAAAACAGAAGACACGCGCCACGGTGAAACAACCGAACTCAACGGTCAAACAAGACCAAAACCCGAAGGTCGAAGTCACAGAGACTGACAGTCTGTCACTCCCGACTCGATAGGAGTACCTCCCACTAGAAGCACAGTCGGTAGTGTCCCCTGACGTCTTACACCGCACCGCAGGTGTCCGCCTGCGATGCCCCGGGCGGAGGCAAGGACACCGCACAAGTAACCACAAAGCAAGTGACTAGCTGGGGTCACACTCATCAGCGTGGGTCCAACCGCCCCCAACCACGTGTGCACACACAGACCACGCGTCCCAGGTCTGGCCTCTAACTAGTTTTCCCCTTAGCCGGACTCTGGATACAAACGTGGGGCCCGACAGAAATCATTCTAAAAACCATCCTTAGGGTAGCCTCTCCACCACTCCCTGGTGGGACCACTAAACGTGTAATCATGTTACGACTAGTGGAGGGTCACTAAAGGAGTAGACTCTCAAGTCAATGGAAAATAACGACCGAACCCGACGAAGTACGGGGACCGTCCCACGTACCAACACCGTCGCACGGTGACCACGGTCTGAGAAGAAACGGGACTGTGAACTATCTGGTGCAGTCCAGAGCCTGACGGTCCAACACAGGAGCGCCACAGCTCTGATGGTCTATCTCTAGGCCATCACAGCAGTCTGACGGCCCAACACAGGCGCGCTAGACACTCGGTGCAAAATCGGCTGTGACGCGCCAGCCTTGGTGCATCACAGGCCCTAACGCACCCAATCTAGTGCTTTAGAAGGTTAGAAGAAAAACACTGTGACGCACACTGCTTGGGGCGTCACAGTCTCTAACGGACCACCGCTGGTGCGTCAGGAGATGGGATGAAACCATCTGTGATGCACACCCCTCGGGGCATCACAGGTCTAACGTCCTACCTAGGAGCGTTAGAAGGTGGGGACGCGTCCGCTCTAATGCTCCGACACAGAGGCGTCACAAGGCTCTGACGCCCCACCTTGGGTGCGTCAGAGGCCTTGACCCCCAACGGTCAAAATTGCAATGGTCGGATGCCAACGGTCGGATAGCCACCTGACGGTCCAACCCAAGCGTGTCACACGCCCTGGCGGCCTATCGTGGGACCTTCAGGCCCACGGACCACCCAGTTGGTAAACCACTGCCATGTAACGCACCCACCGTGGGGCGTCACAGGCTGTGACGGTCATTGGAAGGACCGTCACACCATCCCGACGGTGAAACGACGGGAAACGACCCAAAACACCAACCTGTAGACACGCCAAAATTGACGCTATGTTGATCAAATCTCATGTCAATATGTTGACGCCCCAAAGTGAACTTCGATATATTCATAATAAGAAGTTTTTCTATTTCTTGTGTGTTTTTGGTTTGATCTTTGCATTTTTGTGATTCGCGACCTGAAGAGGGGCGTGTTCAAAAGAAAGGACGACCAAATGTCAGGACGTCAATTCCTGGTATTATCTGGTTTTAAAATAAATTCAAAATAAATTCAAATTATTGATTAACGTCCTTCCTCAGGGCGTGGTTTCAATTAACGCCTTCATCTCAGGCGTGTTCTCATAATTTTCAAATAAAGTAAGTTTTATTGCCAAAATTAAATCCAAGAAGTGACGTCCTTAATTGTGGTCGTGTTTTGAGTAGCGTCTTGATGTAGGTCGTCAATTTGTGATTTGACGCCCTTCTGAAGGTCGTGTTTTATCCTTCGGTGTCGTGTTTGAGTATAACTTTCTTGGAGAGTTCCCTGCCTCCGTTGGTCTCCTTGCTTGAATTAGGAGTTAGAGTCCTGCCTTCTTTGATCATTGCCTATCCTTATCTTCCCAAATTTGAGCTTATCTTCGATTGAAATCCTATAAAAGGATGCTCTGGTCGATCTAGACAGAGGTTGACGGGTCAGAGAGTTCACAGGTTTACGGGTTACGAGTTCAGGGTTACAGAGCTTCATCTTCCTCTTGTGCGATCGTTTAGAGCTCTGCTTCCACTGCTTCCGATCAACCGCGTCCACCTTGGTTTCCCTTTACTGTCGTCAGGGACAGCAGGGTTCTTTTTATTCTGTTTGAGTTGTTTCGTCTTCATCCATCGTTCATCATCACTATGTTGTTTTCTTCTTTTTTGCATTAGCTTCATTATCACTGTGTTTTCTTCTTTTACGCTTGCATTAGATGCATCATATCTCCTCCTTCCCTATTTCTTTAGGGGTTTTAAAACAAAACAAGGTGCGCATGTTTTGTTCTTTTCTCATCTTCATATCATCTTTGGGATTGATACTATGTGCACTTGGCTGATCCACTGCTTGTGTGTTTTGTCTCTTTTGCAAGGTAATCAATAAAGAAAAACCCCCTTCATCGGCCGGCCGGTTGAAGGAGGAGGAGGAATTCACAATCCATCTCGCGTTCTATTTTCCACCAGGTATTCGCGATCAATTTCCTTTATTTTTGAGGTAACCCCTCTGGCGATCACCCTCCTTAGTAGCACCACGTGCTTCTTTCCCTTATTATTATATCATCTTCCCCTCATTTTTATTATGCGTTCTCATATTTAAATTTCTTCTTCATGTGTGGATTTATCACGATCTATAAATTGGCGATCACGGTGGGACTTTCACTATTTTTCTTTTGATTACCATCTCCTATTGGCACCCACGTGTGCCCTTTCCTATTGGCACCCACGTGTGCCCTTTCCCCTCGGTACCCCTCCTTTTGTGCCCCACGGGCATCCTCCCTTGTGCACCCTGCACACTCCCCGGGATCAGCCAGTTTGTGATTGCATATTTCCTGAATTCACGCCTCAAACAGAGGCGCCTTTTCTTTTAACGCCTTCATCCAGGGCGTTTTATTACTGTGTTATGTCTTCTGTCAAGACGTCTTTCATCATTTTACTGCTTTTATCACGCTATCTGTGAATTCACGCCCTGCCCTAGGGCGTTCTTTTATTGCGTAGCGCCTCACCTCAAGGCGCTTTTTTAGATTTGACGCCCTCACTCAGAGGCGTCCCTTTCATATTTAGCGCCTCAACCAGAGGCGTGTCTTTGTTTCTCGCTGCTGGCTCATGGCCTCTCGCAGTGATTCACGACAGTGACCCTGTCGTTGCTTTGGTTGGTAGCGACCTGCCCCAGGTCGTCTCTTTCCTGCGTTTTACAGAAGCCTGCTTCCTGTTGCTGTCTGTGATAGTTTGTTTGGTTATTACATTGCTTGCCTATATTGCTGTGATCTTATCATCTTATTTTGCATATTGTGGCATTTGGTTGAGAGATCTCCTCACTCTACACCAGGATTCCACACACCTCTCTTGGAATCGGGACGACCCTCCATTGAGCATTCCGTCTCTTTGGACCGGAAATCCCTTTTTCAAGACCTCCGTAAGTCCCCGCACCCGTGGATTCCCTCACGGACGCCGGGCTGGTTGTACCCTTGAAGTACCCGGAGTATAGAGAACCTATCGTTAGTGAGGAGAGAGAAAGAATCTAGTTGACCCGAAGGTTACACTTGGATCAACTAGGTTTCACATTGCAAATAGAAGTGAACTATTCAACAATTTAATCCACTCTAATCTCAAGCATAACACTAAAATCTTGCGTTCATCTCAACTTGGTTGCATACACTTGCTTGGATTGATTTGTTTAGACTTGTTTGGATTGAGTGGTTGTTTGTTTGATACTGCCTTTATAAAGTTGTCTCTCCTCTTAAACATGAAACTCCGTTCAGGAAAAATCATCAACATGGCAGGCTACGGGTATTCTTATGATGATGAGGATGAGAATGTTTTTGGTCAATATGAGACCCCCCCCAGGATTCCATCTATTATGAGAGAAATTACCCTCCTCCTCAGTCCCATCATCCTCAAATCCATGTGGTTGATACCACTCCTCAAGAGGTTGTGCCCTCTTCCCAAACTTTACCCTCCAACACTTCGGGGAACCCTTCTCCATCCCTCAATGTCACGGATTTAATTAATGCTTTATCTCAGTTAGATGATTCCCAGCGGCAGGCTATTCAGGCCGCTTTGAAAGGGAAGTATGTTCCCTCTTCATCCTCCAATCCCCCTCCGGCCGAGAGTGGCCATCACCTCACTAATAAGCAGGCGGTCTTGCATAAACCTCCTTCCCGTCCACCAACGCCTGGTACAGCCATGCTGGCCCAACAGGCGAGCCACTCTGCGGTTAGGCACCAATTTCTCCAACCTCCCCGAATTTTACGGACGCCTATACCGCATTCTTTTATTCAAAACCCGGCCCCAGTCGAGTCCGACACTAATGTTCTACTACTTCAGAAGTTGGCTAGCATGGAAGAGCAACTAAAGAAGGTCACTATGGCTAAGAATGCCTCGGAAATTTTGCTCCCTACATTGCCCGTCTTCCACTTACCACCATCTGAAATGCCGAACTTCCGGCGATATAATGGGACTGGTAATCCTTTTATTCATTTGAAGGACTTTAGGTACGAGACCTCCTTCTGGCAAAACAACAAGGCCTCTTTGGCCTATTTATTCAGGAGATCTCTGGAGGGGCCAGCCCTTGAATGGTTTTATTCACTGGATTCCGCTGATGTCGGCGACTTCGATATTGTTCAAAGGAAGTTCTTGCAAAAATACAGAGACCGGGTTGGACCATCCCTTTCGCTCACAGATCTGGTCACGGAAAAGATGAAGCCCGAGGAGGACTTCATAATGTTTGCGGATAGATGGCGGTCTATGGCCGAAAAGTTGAAAGATACACTGTCGGAACCGGAACAAGTCAAGATGATAATTTCCAATGCCACTCCTCAGTTCCGGCACATACTGGCCATAAACCGGTTAACCACCATGGAGGAGCTCTATGAGAGAGCTCGTTATATCCAGACACAGATGAAGGATTCGCCCATTATGGGCATGTTTGAGCCGAAGTCACGGCTATTCAAGAAAACCGCAACTGTCAACAACAGCGGGCCCACGACGGAGGGCACTATTGCAAATGAGCAGGTTGGCGTAGTTGGCCACCCCCATCAAGCTAACCCACGTCCTAACCTTCCTCCACCACAAAACCCCCATTTCAACTCCACTCCACAACGCCCATTCGCACCCCAACATTCCTTTGCTTCACCACCAAACCAAGCGCCCCGCGCTAACCCTCCAGCTCCGCAACAGTACCACCAAGTACCACCACCTACCAACTATGGCCAACAACAACAACGGAGACCACCACTTGGCCCCAAAAGGGACCACTACCCTCCATTACCAGAAAGTCTCCCGGATATTTTCAATGCCTTAATGGCCGCCAATTTGCTCATATTACCAAGAGAAAGAACAGCGTGGCCCGCTAATGTTGACACATCCCGTTACTGCGCTTTCCATCGTGCACCTAGTCATAACCTTGATCGTTGCTTCCACTTCAGAGATTACATTTATGACCTAAATGACCAAGGTGACATCAATTGGGATGAGATGAGACAATTCATCGCCACTATGAAAGAAAGAAGGTCTCCTCGGCAGCAACAAGCTCAGCAGCAACAACAAGCTCCAGCACCTCAGCACGATATGGGGATTGTCCACAATCCACTGCCGGAGCACCCACCAAACCAGCACGTAAACCCTGTCACGTCTATCTATGAGGTGGAGAGAGGGCAGGGATGGCATGAAGAAAACGCCTCTGACGGGGCACTTTATCATAACCAAAATCAACCTCCCCGCCTCTTGCGCACCCCTTCTTCTTCTCCTACCCCTCAAGTGGGCCGATCTCTTCTGCGCCCCGTTAATTCACCTCCTACCGCCAATCTCCAACCTCACCGGTTCGCCCCCTTCTTACACGCTTACCACCTCTACAGCCTACGCCACAACAAAACCCATCCACCACCAACCCTTCGCCACTGCCATCTAGGCCACTCCTCATCCGCCCATCACCAACGCCCACTGCACCCGCCACCACTACACCTTCACCGGCAAGGATCCCCCCACCATCGGTTCCGCCACCTTTTGCACCCAGAACCCTTCTCATTCCACCCCCCACCAACTCCCCCCGCATTCGGGTATCCCTTTCTACCTCTATGCCTCCTACCAGGGCACCAGCACCCTCTACAGGGATTCCCTCTGCAAGAACTCCCACTCCACCACTTCTTAACACCAACACACCTTCTTCTTCTTCTAATCCCCCTCCCACACTTGTCCCGACAGAGGCACGTCAAGGCGTGGCGCCGCTCCGCAGTGGACGGATGTTCCACCGTATTTTTCCATAGAGAGAGCTAGAGCCCGCGCAGGGGCTGCAAGAGCAAGAACAAGAACAAGAGTCAGTGCCAGGCACTCAGTATGATTTGCTAAAACACTTGGACCGAACACCAGCAAGGATTTCAATCCTGGAACTAATTAAAAGGTCCACCACTCATCAGCTAGCTCTGAAAGAATATCTGCAAAAGGTGATGGTTAATGAGGACATTCCAGTTGAGCAGATAGTCACAGTTTTAACGCCCGCTAGCAGTCAGCCGGTAATTACTTTCCATGAACAAGAACTGGCGCCACTCCCGACAAGAAAGTACGCTCTATGCATCACAGTCGACATTAATAAGGTGGCTGTTAAGCAATGTCTGGTGGACACTGGGGCATCCATCAACGTCTTGCCACCTAGCACCTTGAAGTTGTATGGCATTCCGGAAAGCCAAATACGGCCATCCACTATCACAGTCACTGCATATGATAACACGAAGAAACCTCCCATAGGCATGATTACGTTGAAAGTAAGTTTGGGTCCCGCCGCCATCACAGCAGATTTCCATATTCTGGATATGGATCCGACATTTAATGGCATTCTGGGATGCCCCTACATTCAGCAACTCGATGCGGTGCCCTCCACAAATCACCAATGCCATAAATTCCCATACAAGGGCCGCATTATTAAATTACCAGTATGCCAATTCTACCAGAGGAGGATATTCACGTGGCTTCATCAGTTCCATCCATGTGGCCGGCCAACAAGCCACTATTATCTGTGCTGGACGTCCCTTGTCCACGACCAATGCCAGAAAAAGTCACAACGGTTGCTATGACACCCCTGCCTGCCAAGGGGAAAAAGAAGAAAACAATGATGAACACCTCTGGCTGGAACATCTTAATGAAAATGGGGTATCAAAATGGCAAAGGTCTGGGTGCCAATTGTCAAGGCAGAATTAGGCCTGTTAAACCTCAGAAACTGATTACACGAGGTGGCCTAGGTTACAAAGGGCCAGGCAAAAACAAAGATGAACCATGGGCATTTATGACATCTACGTTAAAAACAGATCGCCAACCGCTCACTTGGACATTAAAGACACATTTTGTCACGGGTGGCTTTCAAAATAATGAGCAAACTACAATAATCACTTCCATATTAGACTGTCAGGATGTTCATGCTAGACAGTTTGCTCGTCATATTGCCCCGTTGGCCACATATAAAGCCTTGGAGTCCCTAAGGCCTGATAAAAGAAGGAAAATGGATGATCCAGAATGTGACTGGTACAGGTGGTTCGATATGCAGGATATTACTATTTCTCTGAGTCGCCTCTTTATGCCAACAGATCCGGAATATCCGCCACTTATTCATGAATTGATTGAGATGCCAGCTGCAATTACAGATAAGAGGCAGCTACTGAGTGACTACACTGATACTGGAGAGCCAGATGTTCCGTTTGAAGAAGGCTTCACCGTGGACAGGCTGTGGGCCGGCCTCTCTTCTCTCACTTCCATGCATCCATCTGTGCTTGCTTCTCTATATTCTCATCGGTTTGGTCACGTGCCAAGACCACCTCCAATTATAATCAATTTATCTCCAGATTCAATCCAAGTTTCTCTCACAATTCCTTCTTCGCTCCTCGAGCGATTTTCTAAACTCTCCATCACGCCCCCGCGCGGGCCATCACTGATCCAATCATTCTCTGATCTGGCAATTTCCACTCCTCCTGCTATCCTCCCTTCACATTGCTTTCTTCTTGAAACAGAAAATAAAAATGAAGAAAAAGACGAAAACGAAAAAAAAACGCCAAATTCTCAAATTTCCAATCCTCCATTTCTGTTGAGGAGACCTCTTATTTCTCTTCTGAGTGCGTCCCGACCCAGGGGCCGCTCCTTCAAGATTCATTGCTAAATCTTTTCTCCCCCTCTGGTGAGGGGACTTCCTCTGTATTACCTCCTGTATCCACTTTTTCACCTCCTTCTTTTTCTCCTTCTAGTCAAGCTAGTTGCTCCTCCTCATCTTCCGCTAACACTAAAATTCAAGGGGTAGATTCACATAAGAAGTCCAAGGGTAAGCAGATTCCCCATAGGTTTCTGTTAGAGTTAGCTATCAGGTGCCAGGCTTATTTAGCTCTTCCTGAATTCGTGGAGAATCCAATCATCTTGCCAGAGTTGGAATATGAGGATGCTGTTGTTTCTTATGAGGGTTTGGGTGTTTATGAAATCATGAATGATGAAGACCCTATTGAAGAGGGGGATGAAAGTTATGAAGAATATGAGGACGAGGCTGATGCTTTTGCTAGTGGCATAACACGATTTGACGAACCGTCAGCCTCCGTAGAAGAGCCTACCAAAGAGATTAATTTGGGTACCGAGGAAGACCCTAGGATTGTCCTCATAAGCAAGAATTTACCGCCCTCCGAAGAGGAGGCGCTCATTTTGGTCCTACAAGAATACAAGGACACGTTCGCATGGAGTTATGAAGATATGCCTGGTTTAGACCCTGCGCGCGTTGAACATCGCCTTACACTTAAGCCAGGGTCTGTGCCGGTCAAGCAACGGTTGAGGCGTTTCCACCCTAATATGGCTTTAAAGATGAAAGAAGAGGTCGACAAGCTCCATAAGGCTAGATTTGTTAGAGTTGTCCTCTACCCCAATTGGGTGGCTAACATCGTCCCGGTTATGAAGAAAGATGGAAAAGTTCGGATTTGTATAGACTTCCGGGATCTCAACCGTGCGTGTCCTAAAGATGACTTCCCCCTCCCTCATATTGATGTTTTGATTGATAACACGGCAGGATTTGAGACTCTCTCTTTCATGGATGGCTTCTCAGGTTACAATCAAATTCGTCTGACTGAAAAAGATCAAGAGAAGACATCATTCACTACACCATGGGGTACTTATTATTATGTGGTCATGCCTTTTGGACTTAAGAATGCTGGAGCCACCTATCAGAGGGTTATGATGGCGATTTTTCACGACATGATTCATATCTATATCGAGGTGTATGTGGACGACCTGGTTGTGAAATCAAGGACAAGGATTGAACATCCTGGGGTTCTAGCTAAGGTCTTGCAAAGATCACGAGAGTATCAGTTGAAGATGAACCCCAAGAAGTGCGTGTTTGGTGTTTCTTCAGGGAAGTTGCTTGGTTTCATTGTTAGCAAGAGGGGAATTGAAGTTGATCCCAACAAGGCAATGGCTATTAGAGATATGTCTCCTCCCAAGAATTTGAAGGAAGTTCGAGGACTAATAGGGAGGTTGCAATTTATTCGCCACTTTGTCTCCCAGCATTCACAAAGATGTAGGCCGTTTTACGAGCTTACTAAGCCGGGAGTCAAGTTTAATTGCGATGACAAGTGTCAGGTAGCCTTTGACGGATTGAAGGATTATTTGGCCAATCCTCCTGTCCTGAGGCCGCCGATTCCAGGCAAACCACTTATTCTCTATGTTTCTATCCTGGATGACTTTGTAGGTACTGTCTTAGCTCAAGTAGATGAAGAAGGTAAAGAGAGGGCAGCATACTATTTGTCTAAACTTCTTAACCCCTGTGAACAGAGGTATTCAGCCATGGAGAAAACTTGCGCTGCTTTAGTCTGGGTAGTTCAGAAGTTAAAGCACTATTTCCTAGCTCACGAGGTTCACCACATTGCTCGCATGAATCCGATTAAATTCCTCCTTGAAAAATCTGTCCTCACTGATCGATTAGCACACTGGCAAAGCTTCCTCTCTCAGTTTGATATCACTTACATTCAACAGAAAGCTATCAAAGGTTACGTCATTGCCGAACACCTTGCTCATCACCCTCTCCCTCGTTTTGATCCTGTCAATTCAGAGTTTCCAGATGAAGAACTGATGTCCATTAATCAACCTCATGATCCTATGTGGACATTACATTTTGATGGAGCTCTAAATTCTCAAGGAAGAGGGATCGGCATGGTTCTTTTAACACCAGAATGGGTCACCATCCCATTTGCTGCTCGGCTCACCTTCCCCGCCACCAATAATATAGCTGAGTATGAAGCTCTTTTGGCCGGTCTTCAAACCGCTCATCGTTATGGTGTCACCCATTTGAGGATTGTTGGTGATAGTCAGCTCATTCTGCGCCAGGTGTTGGTCAAGTGCCGCACTATCAATCCTAAGCTCAAACCCTACCAGGAACTTGCTTCAGCTTATGCCAAACTCTTCACCAAATTGATATTCGTCCATGTTCCTCGTAGCCAAAATATCTTGGCCGATGCCCTTGCTTCTTTGGCCTCTGCTTTAGTCTTCCCTCCTGAGCGTGATTTTCATGTTCCTCTAATTCATTAGCGTGACACGCCAGCTATTAAGGATCGTGCATTCCTCGATATTAGGGATAAGGTGCTTGAAAAGATCAAGCAGAAGGAATCCCTTAAAGGCAAAGAGGTCATGCTTTTAGACTGGGAAGAAGAATTGGCTGACGAAGAGAAGCCTTGGTATTATGAGATTTCCAGATATTGCAATGATCAGTCCTATCCCGAGGAAGCCACCGCAGAAGAAAAGAAAGCAATTAGAAGAGTGGCTCAACGTTATGTTTTGATTGGAGGTGTGCTCTATAGGAGAGGGCTCACCGGTGTTTTATTAACATGCCTCGACGATGATGAATCATGGAAAGTTATGGAAGAGGCGCATTCTGGAGTGTGTGGTGGTCATGTGAATAGCCAGATGCTAGCTAAGAAGATCCTTAGGCTAGGTTTCTATTGGCCAACTCTAGAAGAGGATTGTTCCATCTATGTTCGAAGGTGTGTTAAGTGTCAACTGCACGCCGACAAGATTCATTCTCCTGCTTCTTTACTCCATCCTACATCCTCACCATGGCCTTTCTCCATGTCGGCTTTTGATATCATTGGACCTCTTGGTGATTCGAATCTCCTGACCAAGCAAAAATCATTCATCCTCACGGCAACGGAGTACTTCACCAAGTGGGCGGAAGCAGAAGCTTACGTGGAGATCAAAGCGTCAACCGTCTGCAAGTTTATAATGAAGAACATCATCACAAGGTTCGACATCCCAAGCACCATCGTCACCGACAATGGACCTCAATTTATCTCTCAAGAAATCAAGGATCTCTGCAACAGGTATAACATTACATTGCATCATTCTTCTCCCTATTATCCGCAGGGGAATGGCCAAGCAGAGGCAACTAACAAAACTTTGATAAAAATTGTCAGAAAGACGTGTGAGGCTAATAAATATTCGGATTGGCCAGACAAGCTAGTTGAAGCTCTCTGGGCCTACCGAACTTCCATTCGAACCCCCACTGGGCAAACCCCTTTCGCCCTTACTTATGGGATGGAGGCAGTAGTCCCTTATGAGATTCTCACTCCCTCTCTACGAGTACAATTGGATAAGGAATTTTCTATGGATGAACGTCGTGATTCACTCCTCGCCCAATTGGAACTCCTAGATGAGAAGCGTCTGGTCGCCGCTGAGCATGCGCGCGTTTATCAAAACAGGCTCTCGCGTTTTTATCAAAAGAAAGTAATTGAGAGAAAATTCAAAATCGGTGAGATGGTAATTAAGAGAATTTTCGTAAAGCCGGGTGGCCCTCGCTCAAAACTCCAACCCAATTGGGAAGGACCGTTTGTTATAAAAGACGTTTTTCCAGGCAATGCTTATAAATTGATTAATGCTGAAGGAGAAGAGTTAACTCACCCTTGGAATGGTTTGTATCTTAAGAAATACTACCCTTGATTCAAAATCCAAATAAAATAAAAATTATTTCAAAAATCTAAAACAAAGTGGAATATTTCCAAAAAACCAAAAAAAAATAGAAATTCCAAAAAGCAAACAAAAAAATAGAAGAGATCAAAATTGGTGCCATGGCACACGAAGGATCAAGGTCCGAAAGGTCAAAATTCAGAATTCATTCATCAGTCTTGCTAACTTAAAAGGGGGTTGACTCCCGCACACACTACACGCTTTATTCTTGAACTCAAGCAGTGCAAAATCTAATAGAAAGTCAAAAACCTGACTAAAAGTGATAGGTAATACCCGTTCTTTTCTTCTTCAGCCCATAAGGGAGGAAGGGAGACCTCGAGGTAAACACGCCAAGCCTATCCGCCGCCCTAGTAGGTGGAAGTCAGGGCCCAAAAGGGAGCAAATGCCATAAAAGCCCAAGTACAATTAGGTTTTTATTCCTCAATGCAAATACAAATCAATTCCAAAGTGAAAGTCAAGTTGTGAAAAGAAAAGCATGTCAAGAGGGCAAAGTCCCCGCAAGGAAAACCTTGGGCGTATGCGTGCAATATAAAAGGGGCAAAAGGTAACAAATTTCCCTACGCCAAAGACCGAACCCCAACAGGCATAGGGTAGGGGAGGTAACTTTGCCTTGAGCACCTCAGAATCCCTTATGGGCCTCCCTTATATTTTCTTCCATCCTTTCTATGTGGTAAGTCACGAACTGGCACGATGGTCAAGACGGACTAAAGAAATTACACTGTGCGAAATCTCGAATACAAGTCAATTATGACCACATCCACTCCCTTTTAATTACTCAAGAAAGGTTAATGAATTTTAGATGGTGACCGTGTAGGACCCGTGATCTTGATAGCCTTGTCAACCCTTTTTCGCAGAATAATTCAATTAACGCCTTCGGCTAAGGTGCTTTTTATAGAAGTAACGTCCTAGATTAGGTCGTCTCTTTCTGAATAACGTCTCTGAGCAGGTCGTTACTTTTTCAAAAATCAGATTTCCTTTTCAAATTCACGCCGTCTTCTAGGGCATCTTTATGCGAACCACGACCTACTCTAAGGCGCGTTTTTCAGCAAAAATAACAAAAAAAATATAAATGAGTGAAAAAGGGAAAAAATGCATTTCTTCACGATGTATGCTTGCATGGGCATCTTTTATTTATGGTTTGCATATGCGTGCTTTGCATGAGGCATCTCCCCGCTATCAGCTATTTTATTTTTGCCTTGTTTGATCAAAGGCTTGGCCCCTTGACCCCTCATTAAGATCAAAATATTGCTACCTCTTGTTTATTGGGCAAGGGGCCAAGTCGAACAGATGAATTAACCTGTTTGTTCAAGGTATGGATTACAGTTGCAGGTATAGGGCACAGTAAAGCAAACACGAAGAACGTGGAAAGAGGAAAGTACACAAACACAAGGCCACAACTACACAAAGTGCTCAGGTAACAAATAAATCTCAATCATATATATATATACATCATGAATGTCTATCATGTACAAGTGTGAGGGTGGAGGAGTACAAGTAAGTCGCTCAGCTCTCGCCTCCACCCTCCTCTCTCCTACTCTCAACCACCTCCTCGCCGTCCCGAGCTGGCGCTGGTGGAGGAGGCATGGGCCCCCGTGAAGAAGCTGGAACCCGAACCTGACCCCCTGCCTCGCTCCTCTCTCGGAGGGAAGAGCCCGCCACAAAAGTGGAGATGGTGAAGGAGTATCCCGCAGCTCGTGCTCGCTCGCGCCCTCGCTGGAGACGCTCCTCAGACACTCGTAGCCGCTCCTAAGAAAGGATCAACTGGGTCCTCGAATCTGCCAACTCTCGCTCGCGTGCTGCTACCTGCTCCTGGTACCGAGCATGCTCCGCCTGGTACTCCTCCCGCTCACGAGCACACTCCTCGCGCTCCCGGGCACGCTCCCATCGCTCCAGCTCAAGAGCCACCCGCAGCTCGGCCACGTCCTGAGGCAGCTCCTCTCGTCGCCTCAGGGACCTCTCTAGCTCTGAGATCCGATGATCACGGATCGCCAACTCGGTACGTACCGCCTGAAGCTGAGTCATCTGCAAACAGGTAAACAAATCATCAATTCCATAATTAAATGCAATGATCTAGCAATTCAAGCAGTACATGATTTAAACCACTCACCTGTGTGCTCGTCGCGCGGAAGCCCTCATCAACACAGGTAAGAGCGGCTCGAAGCTCCTCAGTCTGTAAAAACAGATTTCATCAGTGCACAATTATTTAATCAATATTTGAATGAGGATCTGTGTTTTGGTATTTACCCGTGAAGCGAGATCGCGCTCTCCTGCCTCGGCTCGTGCGATCGCTCCGGCTAGCTGCCCTGCCAGTGCAGTCACCTCTGCACTGGGCCCTCTCGAGCTGGAGGCCTCTCCTGGGTCTCTCCTCACTGCTCCCTGCTGGGCACGCTGCATTCATTGAGATCGTCAGTGGCTAATCATCAATAACTCAACAAAAAAAATATACACACGTGCATATAGGAATAATTTAAACACTCACCAGGGTCTCTAGGTCAGCCCATGTGGCGGCCAGCTGGTCCTCCAGGCTGTGTAGGTGGGCCTGGGCATCCATCGCCGCTACGTCCCGCGCATCCTGCATTCATTACTTATTAGTCACATGATAGAAAGCATTTGCATTTAATTTAGAAATAATTGCATTCATACATACCCCTAAGACCCTCATCTGGGGTCGGCCAGCGTAAACCTCCCAGTAGCGCCGGAGGTACTCGGAGCTGTCAGTCGCCCGGGAGGTGACTCTGGTCCCGCCTCGCTGCCAGTCGGCGTACTGCTCCTCGAATCGCACCCTCCAGTCGGTCGCCTTCGTACGACCGCGCGTCTTCTTCCCGATGCCCCGCGGCTCGCCTACCTCTACCCACACCTGGTGAAGGCCTAGTGTCCTCATCACCAACCTAAGCCGTAACGGCTCGATCTCGCTCAGGCAGTGAACCCAAAGCTCACGCTCAAAACGAGGACGGCCCGCTACGACCCACGGCTGGCCCTCGTCCGTCATCCCCTCGTAGGGTCTCCACTGAACCTGCATTCATAAGCATACATGTCATCATTTCATCATCATCATAATAAATTCAAAATAAATGCAAAAGAAAGATGCATAACATTCATTCATACCAGCGAGGGAGGGAAGTCGCGGAACTCTCTCCGCAGCACCCACAACTCGTAGCCCAGTGGGGCTCCAAACACTATCGGCAGCCAGCGCCGTGCTAGAGGGAAAGCTCCCTCACCTCCAGGCCGTGGGTCAGCGCGCCCCATTGGCATGTATAGATGGCTCCAAACCTTCAACCATGCATCATATTAGTGAGGCATTCACTAGCATGATAAAAATAAAAGAAAAGAAAAATGAAAAATGCATACCTGAAGAAAAGGTGAGAAGCCACTGACGATCGTCTCTCGACCTGTCCCCGTGGACAAGTCGGCCATCATGTGTGCCAGCAGTGCCGCTCCCCAGGCGTAGCTGCCAACTGCCTCCAGGTCCTCGAGTATCCCTATCGGCAGTTGATGACGTCGCCCTTTGTCCCGAGCAATAGCCTTCCGAGCAGCAGCAGCAGGAACCTCCTCAGGTCTCGGTCCGCTCTCTCCCTGTCGGCCGGGTCCTGGCAGTAGATAGCCCTAGCCCCATCTGTCAACCTCTGCGAGAACTGCTCTAAGGTCTCCCCGGACCTATGCCTAGCATTCCCTAAGCCCATCACTGTAGTAAGGTCGGTGCGGAAGATAGTCCTACACTCGCTGGGTGTCTCGTAGACCATCTCTAGCCCTAGCAGTCTCTGGGCAAACTCAGTATAGTCAGGGTAGGTGATCCCGCTCACAGCCTCACCGTCTACCCTCAACCCAGTGATCCTGGCCACATCCTCTAGGGTGGGAATCATGTGCCCCCATGGCATCAAGAATGCCCGGCTAGTCCTATCCCATCTCTCCCGTAGAACCTGGATAAGTGGTAGGTCTGGCCTAACTGGCTCTATGCTAAGGAAGGCCCCAAACCCCATGGCATCTACCCTCGCTCTCTGAAACTCGGGGAGGCCGTAGTATGCTGCCCGGACCATAACCTAGGAGATCCGTGTCCTCATCAATCCCTGCATATAAAGAAAAGAATTTTCACTTAATTATGTTGATTATTCATGATGAATCTCATTTTGATTGCCTTGGATTATATTGGTGTTTGATTTTAATTAACGACCATCCTCAGGTCGTGGTTTGTTAAATTAGCGCCCCTGAGGAGGGCGTGGCTCTAAATGTGCTTTGAATTTGCGACCTATCCTAGGTCGCTGTTCATCTAAGCAACGCCTCTGTGTGGGGCGTGATTCTATGGTTAATTTTTGAATGTGTAAAAAATATTTCAAGTCACGCCCTTGGGTGGGGCATTTTTCAAAATGGGTCCGTTAATTAATCAGGAATTAATGAATGGACGACCTCTGGTTTGGTCGTCTGTTGTTGAATTAACGCCCTTGCAAGTGGGCGTTGTTTTCAAGTTTTTCAGAAAATAAAATAAAAATAATGGCATACGAAACAAAGTCATGGAAAAATATTTGAAATAATTAAAGCATGGGAATTAACGGAAATTAACAGCATGATATCAAAAATGATAAATCTAAATGGGCGACATGAGGCAGGGCGTGTTCTCATGGGGTTAATTATTTTTCAGGGAAATAATTTAATTAACGCCCTTGGGTTGGGCGTGTCTTTTTAAAACGTGACGCCCCTGAGGGCGCCTTCTTTCTGGGTTGCAGGGTTTATACCCGAGGGCTATGGAAATGGCATAAAAATAAAATTAAAATAAAAAAAATGGGAATTGGGTTGAGGGCCTACCTTCTTGTGTTTGGGTTCTTGTGGCTGAGGCCGTGGCTGCCTAGGCCGTCAGAGCTGGCCGGCA
The DNA here is from genome assembly GCA_022559845.1 of Amorphophallus konjac. Lineage (NCBI taxonomy): Eukaryota > Viridiplantae > Streptophyta > Magnoliopsida > Alismatales > Araceae > Amorphophallus > Amorphophallus konjac. The sequence continues at coordinate 162,764,267 of CM040121.1, forward strand.
CGGGGAGGAGCCGCCGCCGTGGGCGGTGTCTCATCGCCATCTTCTTCTTCTCTTTCTTCACCGTCCTCGCCTTCTTTTCCCTCTTCATTTTCTCCCTCTTCTCCGGCATCATCTTCATTTCCTTCATTGGCCTCTTGGCCTCCTTCAGCTTCGTCGCCGGCTGCCACCGTCGGTGCGTCTTCGTCGGCCGCTGCGGGAAGGACTTCCTTGCCGTGGGCATCATCGCCTAGGTCAACGACCTCGGGGGCGACCACCCGTTGGCGTTTCAAACCTCCTCTGGCCATAGCTTAGGGCTAGGGTGTAGAAGGGAGAGAGATAGAGAGAGAGAATGAGAGAGATTGGGGGAGGGGGTTCTCGGTTAGGGTTGCAGAAGAAAAAGAGAAAGAGGGGAAATGGACGGAGGAAGAAGAAGAAAGGAGGGAAAGTTAAGTCGAACGGTCAAAAAGAATTAACGACTTAAGCAAGGCCGCGCCTTGTGGAATCAACGACGGACATAAAGGCGTTTCTTACTAATTGACGACATTTCTTAAGGCGTTATTTTTGTTTGCATGGGGAATGATAACCGTCGTCAGACGCATTTAATGGCAATTGATTGATTTGATGGGAATAATCATTACTATTTTTGAGTAACGACTACGATTGAGGCGTTATTTATATTAAACGTGGCTGTCCTGAAGGCGTTACTTTTGGAATTTCAACGAATATATTTTGGAATATGAATCGTATTAACGCCTTGCCTTAGAACATTTTTCAGTTAACGCCCATTGGTGAAGGCGTCAAATTTGTGAATGGGGATGTTGAAGACGACCTGTGGTGAAGGCGTCCTTTTATGAATTCACGACATTGCCTGAGTCGTTATTTGCAACAGAATCAGAACGTTGGAAGAGTTGATCAGAAACACAGTAAGATGGCTCAATAAAGGAAATATCATTGAGTTATTGGAAGGAAAAGATTACAATGCTTAATGAGTCATTTTGGGCCTCAATTTTCTAAGAGCTATTACATAAGATTTCCATTCATCTCTGTCTTCATTCAAGCTTTCTACAGGTTGATGGGCCTTGTTGATTTTCCACAAAGCTTGAATAGTTGTGCACTCTTCTCCATCTTCATTGCTGCCAAGGTCCCGTCTCTTGATAGGAGGGAGGTGTGATGGGTCCTCGAATACTCGCCGTGGGAGCCCGAGTTGAAGGAGGCATCGATATGAATTGTACAAGACGAATTCTGAAGCGCCTATGAGACGAAGGTCCGTCCCAGGAGAAAATCTTGCACGGAGCTCTTGAGTCTTGAGTATTCCCGGGGCGCAAGTGAAGAGATTCTTTGGCATTACTTTGAGGTGCTCTCTCCATTCCGCTCTCTTTTTGATTTGAGGAATCCGGTTCGTCACTCTATTGCTTATCCCAAGTGAACCGGTCATATGAGAGAGTGGGCTTTTTGAGAAGATTCTCGAGGATTGTTGGGCTTCGTCACATGGATCGAACTTGAAGTAGAAATCTACCCAACTAGAGAGTGCTAGCATGCATCCGTAGATGGGCCTTCCCATCGCCGCCGAGGTAAGCCCGCTATAGAGATAGGCTAGAATAGCCGGTCCCACTCTATCTCCTTCCCATAGGCTCACTACGGCGCTTAATTGTGCCTCTTCTAGGAAGTCCTCCGTGGATGGGAATAAGATTGCTCCTGCTAAGCACACCACGAAAGCTTTTGCTACCCGCTCTATCTCTTCATCTTCTTTAGCTTGATTCGCTCTCTTGTACACCCATGAGGCGAGCTTTAGAAGATTGATTCCTTTAGTGGCTTTGATTTGATTCACTAGGTTGGGGCTAGATATCAAGCTTGTTAATAGCTCATGAGGGGCAATTGGCTTTGGCATGATGGCCACCTTTTCCTCATCTCCTTGCTTCGTTCTCTTTAAGCCTAAGATTATCTCCAATTCTTCTAATAGGATCGTGGCTTCAAAAGTAGAGAAGAGAAAGGTATGGGTGGAAGGATGCCATATCTCTACAAGAGCCCCTATAGCCGCCCAGTCAAGATGAATCTGATCATAATGTTTGGCATGGGTGACTAGACCCAGAAGATGCCATCTTGTTAAGTACACTCTCATATCTGAAGACAATTTGGAGAGTATGAGAGGGAGCCACTTGATTTTTGTAAATCTCCTTGCTCCTGGGATATTTGGGAAGTCCTGTGGAAGAAAGAAAGGAAGAACAATTCAGAAAGAAGAATGAATATGCATACAGAAGAGAGTACAATGTTCCAGTAAAGACAAGAGAAGACAAGACGAGAATAGAAGGTTTTTCTCTCTACCTGGTTCATAGAAATTCTACTGCTAATATGCCCGTCAATATCGGTCAACCTGGGAGTGGAGGACTTGGACCTCTTAATCGCCCTCTCCATCTTTGATGTGCAGAAGAAGCTCTGACGTTTGCGATGCCTGCAGAAGAACAGATAGAAGAACAGACAGAAGCAGTAGCAGAAGAACAGAGCTCGAAGGATTGCTTTGATTGATTGGAATTGTCTTTCCTTTATAGGAGTCTGGGGAGTCTTAAGGCCGTTCGGAGTTAGCAAGTTGATTGCCATTAGGACTGGGTTTAGTTTGCGAATCGGAAACGGAAGTTCGTGCTTAATTAATGCCTTCTGTTAGGGCGTCAATTGTTGAGTTGACGACCTGACTGAGGTCGTGTTTTGTGTAACGCCCTTTCCAGGGTCGTTTTCTTCTTGAACCCTTGGTGCATTTAACGTCTCAGTAAAAGGCGTGTTCATCGTTTTGACGCCTTCTCTTTATAAGGCGCCTTCCATGTTTTGACGACTTTCAGTGCAGGCGTGAATTTGTGAACTTATGAATTTCCTTCCTTACATGCTCTAATGAACTTAAGTGCTATTATTTCGTTGGAATTTTATCTTATTAAGCACTTATGATCATGTTATACTTTGAATTGAGGATTATTTATATTGAAATTTTGAGAGAACTAATGAACTTTTGAGTGCAGAAGATTGTAGGTTTCGAGATGTCCGAATTAATATGGAGGTAACATCATGTTGTTCTTGTAAGCATTATTACTATATGGTATCTACGCTATTATAGCATAGCAAGGACCTTGTGGTTCTGATGAACCTGGAATTTGAGTTCCCTTTCATCAAAAAAACAGTGATAATGCCAGGAGAGTCTTGATCACACGGATAGGCCGTTGAGTCATTAAAGGTCTGGGACGATGGTTCCACTTTTCTGAGTTGATGCGTGGATAAATGGGCTTCGGCCTAGTGTCAGCTTAGAGATCTGGATTCTTGACCAAATCTAGATGGCTTAGCAATATTATCCTTGGTTATTATTTTTATCTTTTAATTTTTTTTATCTTTTCTTTTAGCCCAGCATGCATCATGTAGGACTTTGAATTTCATGCTGAAAATCTTCATATTATGGCAGTAATGAAGGTCACTCGCTCTTGATTGAGTTGACATGAGATATTCCATTCCAAATTGAGTACTTTATTCTCTTTGAAGCCGCTCAGGCTAGTTCCTTGAAAATGTCCCTTTGTTGGATCTCCATCTCAATTCCCTTTATTTTTCTGTAAATCCACCTTAGTTGTAGCACGTCCACATTGGCTGGTAACCGCTCTCCAATTGGTGTCTCCTTATCGTGCCATGCGCACATTTTTACTTGTTTAGTTTAATCTCCTTTATCCAGCAAATTGATGCTTCCTTGGAATCACTTGGAGTTGTTTCGCTCAGAATCTTAGAAAGATTTCTAATGCTTAGTGTCTGAGGCGTGTCACATCACACCTTGGCATCTACTTATCAGTTCGCTCCACTTCATTCCGTTTGTTGCACTCTCACTCCATTTCGTCTCACTCCCTTGCAAAGCAGACGCCAAGGCGGGGCAGCTGTAGACACGCCAAAATTGACACTATGTTGATCAAATCTCATGTCACTATGTTGACGCCCCAAAGTGAACTTCGATATATTCATAATATGAAGTTTTTCTATTTCTTGTGTGTTTTTGGTTTGATCTTTGTATTTTTGTGATTCGCGACCTGAAGAGGGGCGTGTTTTATATAGCGACCTTATCTAGGGCGTGTTCAAAAGAAAGGATGACCAAATGTCAGGACGTCAATTCCTGGTATTATTCGGTTTTAAAATAAATTCAAAATAAATTCAAATTATTGATTAACGTCCTTCCTCAGGGCGTGGTTTCAATTAACGCCTTCATCTCAGGCGTGTTCTCATAATTTTCAAATAAAGTAAGTTTTATTGCCAAAATTAAATCCAAAAAGTGACGCCCTTAATTGTGGTCGTGTTTTGAGTAGCGTCTTGATGTAGGTCGTCAATTTGTGATTTGACGCCCTTCTGAAGGTCATGTTTTATCCTTCGGTGTCGTGTTTGAGTATAACTTTCCTGGAGAGTTCCCTACCTCCGTTGGTCTCCTTGCTTGAATTAGGAGTTAGAGTCCTGCCTTCTTTGATCATTGCCTATCCTTATCTTCCCAAATTTGAGCTTATCTTCGATTGAAATCCTATAAAAGGATGCTCTGGTCGATCTAGACAGAGGTTGACGGGTCAGAGAGTTCACAGGTTTACGGGTTACGAGTTCAGGGTTACAGAGCTTCATCTTCCTCTTGTGCGATCGTTTAGATCTCTGCTTCCTCTACTTCCGATCAACCGCGTCCACCTTGGTTTCCCTTTACTGTCGTCAGGGACAGCAGGGTTCTTTTTATTCTATTTGAGTTGTTTCGTCTTCATCCATCGTTCATCATCACTATGTTGTTTTCTTCTTTTTTGCATTAGCTTCATCATCACTGTGTTTTCTTCGTTTACGCTTGCATTAGCTACATCATATCTCCTCCTTCCCTATTTCTTTAGGGGTTTTAAAACAAAACAAGGTGCGCATGTTTTGTTCTTTTCTCATCTTCATATCATCTTTGGGATTGATACTACGTGCACTTGGCTGATCCACTGCTTGTGTGTTTTGTCTCTTTTGCAAGGTAATCAATAAAGAAAAACCCCCTTCATCGGCCGGCCAGTTGAAGGAGGAGGAGGAATTCACAATCCATCCCGCGTTCTATTTTCCACCAGGTATTCGCGATCAATTTCCTTTATTTTTGAGGTAACCCCTCTGGCGATCACCCTCCTTAGTAGCACCACGTGCTTCTTTCCCTTATTATTATATCATCTCCCCCTCATTTTTATTATGCGTTCTCATATTTAAATTTCTTCTTCATGTGTGGATTTATCACGATCTACACAACCACGCCCCCATACTTCCATGGGAGAGGGGAAAAATAAGGGGGAAACCCCCTAGGGACCCCTACCATGCTTCTAAGCCATCAAAATGCCGAATCGCAGCTTAAAAACATGGATCGGGTGACTCTCTCCAAATCATGATAAAACCCGTCCCAGGATGGAAACGACCCCTCTCGGCCTTACACCGGGCTAAAAAACACGGGAATGGAACGCGGGGGAGCTAAGTAACGTCACCCTACCTCGATCTTGCCTCGAGGCACGCCGGATCGCCCACAAATTGCGAAGAACGCTTTTAGAACCCTCGCTCCTTCACGATTCCCCACAAGCTTTACGCTGTCACGATCGCCTCGCTGTCGCCCACGCGGTCACGTCGTCGTCCCGCGCCGTCTGCAGCCTGAGGGGACGCCACCGCGGTCGTCGTCAGTTGAATGGGAGAGAACGGGGCGCTCACGGTGGGGAGGAAGAAGGAAAGAGGAAGAAGAAGAAGAAAAGGTGGGGGAGAGAGAGAAGGGTTGGGGTATTTATAGAAAATATGGAAATTCTAGAAAATACCAAAAATCAAAATTTACACATCCACGATCCTTGGAACGCACCGATCGTAACGGTACCACTCTCGCCCAGGTGAACGACTTGGTTCATCTGCTATAGGGTTCCGCAGGTAAAAACCAGAAACATGACCGGGAATCGAAAAAACGAGCGGAAAAAGCCATGGACACGCTTCGGGTCTCCGAAATAACTCCGGATCGTGCTGATCCGAACACGAAAGATGCCCGAAATGAAATTTCAGACACAACGGAGCTGGACACTCTGAGAAAGTAGATCTAGGACCCAAGAAGAAGGATCCGAAGGGTCTAGGATATTACAGCTCTCCCCTCTTAAACAAATTTCATCCTCGAAATTTAAGAACAAAGTTCAGGTGGAAGAAGAGGGAACTCACTCGAACAGGTAAGGGAACTGCTGACGCATCTCGTCCTCACGCTCCTAAGAAGCCTCATCACCAGAGTGCCATTGCCACACCACCTTAACCAAAGGGTTGACCTTGTTCCGCAGGCGCTGCTCTTGCCTATCCTCAATGCGGACGGGAAACTCTGGGAGAGAAAGATCTGGAGTCACCTCGAGCCAAACAGAATCCTCAAGCACATGAGAGTCATCGGGCATATACTTCCGCAACATCGAGACGTGGAACACGTCATGCACCGATGTCAACTCAGGGGGTAACTGTAACCGATAAGCAACTTTACCGATGCGCTCCGCAATGAGGAAAGGACCAACATAGCGGGGACTCAGCTTCCCACGCCGTCCAAATCACATCACCCCCTTCATCGGAGAAACTCTCAAGAACACACGATCGCCAATGGCGTAAGTGAGAGGCAGCCTCCTCCGGTCAATAATGCTCTTCTGCTGACTCTGGGCTACCAACATATTCTGACGAACCAGGTGCACGACATTCACGCACTGCTGCACCAACTCTGGTCCCACCAAAACACGCTCACCGACCTCGAACCAATCAAGCGGAGTCCGACATGGACGCCCATACAACGCCTCATAAGGAGCCATGCCGATGCTCGAATGATAGCTGTTGTTGTAGGCAAACTCCACCAACGGGAGGTGCTGAAACCAACTCCTATGCCACTCCAGGAAACACGACCTCAACATGTCCTCCAAAGTCTGGATGGTCCTCTCTGACTTACCATCCGACTGAGGATGATATGCCGAGCTAAACGCTAACTCGGTGCCTAGAGCCCTCTGGAAACTCCTCCAGAAACCAGATGTGAAATGCGGATCTCGATCGTCTACAATGGAAATGGGAACCCCATGCAAGTGTACGATCTGCTCCACATACAAACGTGCCAGCTTGGGCACACTCCAGCTGATTTTGACCGGCAACAACCGAACCACTTTTGTCAGCCTATCCACTAGCAACCAAATACTGTCCTGTCCACTCGGAGTCCTCGGTAATCCCGCCACAAAATCTATGGTCACGTGGTCCCATTTCCACGCGGGAACATCCAAGGGCTGAAGCACACCTCCTGGTCGCTGATGTTCCACCTTCACCTGCTGACAGGTCAGGCACCTGGCCACGAACTTGGCAACATCTCTCTTCATGCCAGGCCACCAGAACTGTCTCTACAACTTCCGATACATCTTCGTCGCACCCGGGTGTATGGTGTACCTACTCCCATGAGTCTCGCGCAACACTGCACGATGAACCTGCTCCTCGGTTGTGACGTACAGCCTGCCACGAAACCTCACAGTGCCATCCTCGCCGAGCTCCACATTAGCCATACCCAAAATCTGGGGCAACTCAGGATCTGCATGCCGAGCCTCTATCACCTGACGGTGGATAGCATGGGTGACAGTCAGACTCACGAGCACCGCTAACCCTGGCTCTCAGAAAATCTTGAGCCTGAAAGACACTTCGGGCACTTGTTCCCTGAGCCTCCACTTCCTCAACATCAAGGCACTGACCGCGACCTTCCGACTCAAAGCATCAGCGATGACATTCATCCTGCCTGGCTGATAAGACAGGGTGAAGTCATAATCCTTCATATACTCCATCCAACGCCTCTGCCTGAGGTTAAGGTCCCTCCGAGTGAACACATACCTCAAACTCTGATGGTCAGTGAACACCTCGAACTTCTCACCGTACAGATAATGCCTCTAGATCTTCAGCGCGAAGATCACAACCGCCAACTCTAGGTCATGGGTAGGGTAGTTCTCCTCATGTGGCTTCAGCTGCCGCGAAGCATACGCCACCGCTCTACCATGTTGCATCAACACAACACCCAATCTGACCCCGGAAACATCTGTACACACCACAAAACCTCCCGATCCAGAAGGTAAAATCAACACCGGAGCCGAGGTGAGCAATCTCTTCAGTTCCCTGAAACTCTGCTCACACTCATCAGTCCAGATAAAAGGCACATCCTTCCGCGTAAGTCTGGTCATCGGGGCCGCAATGCGAGAAAAATCCTAAATGAACCTTCGATAATAGCCTGCAAGCCCCAAGAAACTCCGGATCTCCGTCACAGACCTCGTCCTCAGCCACTGCATTACTACCTCGACCTTGGCGGGGTCCACGGAAATACCATCACCATAGATCATGTGCCCTAAAAAGTGCACCTCACGAAGCCAGAACTCGCACTTACTGAGCTTCACGTACAACTGGTGATCTCGCAACGTCTGTAGCACCACACCCAAATGGTACGCGTGCTCCTCCGCAGACCGCGAATAAACAAGGATGTTGTCCACGAACACGACCACGAACTGGTCCAGATAGGGACGAAACACCCTCTGTATCAAGTCCATGAAGGCTGCGAGGATATTGGTAAGCCCGGACGGCATCACCAAAAACTCATAATGCCCGTACGTCGTACTAAACGTAGTCTTCTCCACATCGGACTAGCGAATCCTCAGCTAATAGTAACCAGACCGTAAATCAATCCGCGAGAACACTCGAGCAGTTGAAGCTGATCGAACAAATCATCAATCCGCAGCAACTGATACTTGTTCTTGATGGTCACTTCATTCAACTACCGGTAGTCAATGCACAACCTCAGACTACCATCCTTCTTCTTCACGAATAACATGGGCGCACCCCAAGGAGAAAAGCTAGGACGAATGTATCCCTTGGCCAGTAACTCCTGCAACTGCGCCCTCAGCTCTCTCAGCTTAGCGAGAGCCATACAGTAGGGAGCCTTCGCCAAGGGTCCCGTACCAGACACAATCTCGATAACGAAATCGATCTCCCGCTGGGGAGGCAATCCAGGCAAATTCTTGAGAAAAATATCAGGAAACTCGCACACCACCAGAATGTCCTCGACATTCGAACACGGCTGGTCTAACAAGACCACAGAAGTGAGAAAATCCTGACAACCGGAATCAAGCAAACAACGGGTTCGAATCGCAGAAATGAGGAAACGAGGAGAGGTGGAACAGATACCTTAGAAGTAGAAGGTCCGCCTACGAGGATGCTGAAAGTAAACTCTCTTCGTTCCACAATCCACCACCGCTCCATGGGCCTCGAGCCAATCCATGCCCAAAATCACATCATAATTCTGAAGCTGTAATGCATACAACCTGCCTGGCAAACTCCGCCCCTCGATCCAAATCGGAACCTTCTCGAAACAATACGGAGTGATCATGAAGTCACCAGACGGCAACTCCACCATCAGATCACAAGACATCTGGGATACCGGGTCCTCGACACTAAGCGCGAAATCCTCCGAGATAAATGAATGGGACGTGCCAGAATCAAACAAAACTCGCACTGCGCAACCCAAAATCATAACAGTACCTTCCACAAGCTGCGACGACTCTGCCTCTGCCCTGGTTATGTGAGTAATCTGGCCTCGAGCTCTCTGCCTGCCCACACTCGCTGACCGTGGTAGTGGCAGAAACTGACCATGCTGCTGAAACTAGTGCTGTGGGTACTACTGCTGCTGCTGCTGTTGCTGAGGAAACTGGGGTGGCTGACGCGGCCGCTACGGACAGTCACGCGCCATGTGTCCTGACTGATCACACCTGAAATAGATCACTGGCGCCGTACACTGCTTGCCTGGATGCGACTCGCCACACCCGGGACACCCCGCAAGAGATCCACCGATCGACCCCTGTCGCTGGAGGGGTGTCGACTGCTGAACACTGCCTGAAGAAGCCAACCGCTGCTCTCGGCCCTCCTTCTTCTTCTTCTGAAAACCCTTCCCGAAGAACTTCTTCACCTTGGTGCTGAAAGACGTAGAACCTGCCGCTGATGCCGCCGGAGTCGAAGCTCCCGAACTACCTGAAGAAAGCTGGAACGTGCTCTACTGCTGGGTAGTCATCTGCTGGCTGCGGCCTGACAAGGACTGCCCCTGGCTAATCAGTCCCCGAGTCCTCTGCATATCCAGCTCCAAGGACGCCGCTACACGAGAAGCCGTCTCCAAATCAATCGCAACGTTCGCGATCAAATGGTGCCTCAGCTCCTGCCTCAAGCCCTGCATGAACTGCGCTGTCTTCACCTTCTCATGCTCCATGATATGGGGTGCATAACGACCCAGCTCAACAAATCGGGGCCTGTACTGTAACACGGACATGTCGCCCAGGGCCAGCTCCAAAAACTGATGCATCCTCTGCGTAGCAATATACTCTGGACAGTAAGCACGCTTGAAAGCATTGACAAAGTCGCTCCATGTAATCTGCTCAAGGGGACGAGACTAGATGGACGTCTTCCACTCCGAAGACCACCACGCCCGAGCCGTGCCCTGCAACTGGTTGTAGGCCAACATCACCCTGTCCTCGGTAGTACACCGCATGGAACTGAACACCCGCTCCATCTCATCGAGTCAACTCTGAGCCAAATCAGGGTCTGGCTGGCTGCCATATTAGGGTGGATGGAACTGCATGAAATCCCTCACTGCTCGGCCTGACCCACCCCTTGTCGACGAGCCCTCACCAGCTTTTCCACCGAACAGCTGCGACATAAGCTGGTACAAGCCACGGAAGAAAACCTCAGCCCCCGGAATCCCCACAATATCCACTGCCTCGGTGGCCACTGCTGGCATTCTACTCTACTCCTCCTGCTCCTCATGAACCTCCTGCTAGATCTCCTGAACCTCAGCTGACTGCCCCTGCTGAGAGCGAGTCCCCCGTCTCGGCGCCATACTCGCTCCTGAAGCAAAAGACAGAAAACACGGAAACGACAAGGTCAATAAAAACACACGGTGCCCGATGCCAGCGTCAACTGTACATCATTACTGTGGACTAGTGGACCGCTACAATTACCTATGATTCTCGTATAATCCCACAACCGCGCTCTGATACCAGCTGTAACGACCCGAGAATCTGATTACTGGGAAGGCCCGATAACCCGAGACCCAAACCGCCACCCACGAGCCTGAAGACTCGGAAGGGTTAGAAGGATGGTGTGAAAACTACACAAGTATCACAAATAATTATAGAAATTAAACAGTTATATTATTAAGTAGGAAATAAATTAATATTTTACATGATACATGGTCCACAAGATATAACAAAATAAACAACAATAGTCCATAACTAGTACAGAGATAAGAAAGAAAAGTACAAGTACATGGGCAATCTCCGGGCTCTGACATCTGGCACTAACGTTGAGCACCTGAACCACGCTGAGCCTCAGACGCACCCCTCTGAAGCCGCGCCTCGCCAGGAACACGGTAAAAACACGCAAGGAATGAGTCTCGGAACAAGACTCAGTAGGGATCACACGAACCCTACCTCCCAAAACGGAAAACCGCTACGCTAGCAGTTAAGCAAGTACTTCAAAAGTGAAAGCCCTGCAACTACGAACATAGGTCTCACGACACGAAAATCGAGACACACGCCATGGTGAAACAACCGGAACCCAACGGTCAAACATGACCAAAACTCGAAGGTCGAAGTCACAGGGCTGACAGTCTGTCACTCCCGACACGACAGGAGTACCTCCCACTAGAAGCACAGTCGACAGCGTCCCCTGACGTCTTACACCGCACCGCAGGTGTTCGCCTGCGACGCCCCCGGCGGAGGCAAGGACACCGCACAAGTAACCACAAAGTAAGTGACTAGCTGGGGTCACGCTCGTAAGCATGGGTCCAACCGCCCCAAACCACATGTGCACACATAGACCACGCGTCCCAGGTCTGGCCTCTAACTGAGTTTCCCCTAAACAGGACTCTGGCTGCAAACGTGGGGTCCGACGGAAATCAGTCTAAAAACAGTCCTCAGGGTAGCCTCTCCACCACTCCATGGTGGGACCACTAAACGTGTAAGCAGGCTACAACTAGTGGAGGGTCACTAAAGGAGTAGACTCTCAAGTCAACGAAAAATAACGTCTGTGTTGTGCATCCCTTGGTTTTGATGATGACAATAGGATATGTTTGATTAATCAAGTTCTATCTTGTTTCATAACAAATACAAGTGGTTTGATTGTTTCTTCAAAGTAATGGACTCATGACTATTTGATGATGACAAATAATGTTTTTGATTAACTCAATATAAATCTGATAGCTCAAGTTACTTCTGATATGTTAAGTAATTTCAGGTCCACTGAAATCCAAGTGGAATCAACAAATCAGAAGAAGTGTCAAAGGCCGCTTGTCGACCAGGGAAGTGGTTATGGTCGACCAACGAACCCACCCAGAAACACTTCAAGTCATCCGTCTTCTGCATGTGCCTTGGCTGTCGACCAAAGCCCCACTTCTGGTCGACCACAGAACAGACAGAGCATCAGACAGAACTGACGGCCATCTGGAATTTGCCCCTTGTCGACCAGCGACAAGGCTGTGGTCGACCACGGGACGCGAGTGTCAGCCAGAATGAAACCGCCATCAGGACACTGCTCGTTGTCGACCAGGGACAGTGTCATGGTCGACCACGGGTGTTATAGCATCCAGAACCGAACTCTAACCGAATTCTGTTTTGGTTCCTTAAAACCTGCAGATTGTTGTTGCAGGTTGTTGGGTAGTTCAAATGAAAGATTACGCACGGGAATCAAGGAGAGAATCTTGCTTAGAAGCGGTCAAACTTATTGTAGTGATCGGATTTAACCTTCTCCCTGCTTTCTAGCAGATTGACGCTCGATCTGGAATTCGAGCGGGAAGAGCTTCAGGCTTGAAAAAGGATCTGCATAAAAAGTAGAAGGCAACTGATCGCGGGAGAGGCACACAGAGAGAGCATAGAACAGAAGCTAAGAAACACACCTACATCACAGGACGAAGTGGCTCTCCACCAATCAGAAATCTGCAGAAGACTAAAAGCATTCTCATTGCTGCAGAAGGAAGACTGGGCTTGAAGCTGTGCGACCTCCAGCAGCAAAGCAGCTGAAGGCATCTGATTGGAAGTTCTACAGGGAGTCTACTCTTGTTATTTATGTGATTAAGTCCCAGGCTGAATTCTTTACTTTGTTACAAAAGTCTATATTCAGTCCTGTTGCATCATCCCACCTTCTCATCATTTCTATTCATCCTTACACCAAGTGTCAAGCTGTGAGGCAGCGGATTCAAGCTGTGTGTCAGCTGGTACAAGCTGTGTGTCAGCAGGAACAAGCTGTGTGACAGCGGTGTCTTGTGTTTTGGATTGAGATCAGAGGTTCTCATAAGTGAAGCCTTGCTTGAGTTAAGCAAGGGGTGGATGTAAGTCTCGGGAAGAGACTGAACCACCTTAAAAATCCTATCTTGTGGTTTGCTTATGTGTGTGCGTGCTTCTCTATGTGTTTGTTTTCTTCATTGGTATCAACATTAGTTCTGTAATTCGTCAATCACCTGCAACTCATTTAGTCAATAGATATTAAATCGAAAAAGGGGGAAAGATCTATTCACCCCCCCCTATAGATCTATTCAGTCCGTACTCAACACGTGGTATCAGAGCCAGACTCTCCAAAAATGTGGTCTAACAACCAGGAGAGGCCTGCCGGACTGAACTCTAGAAGTCTAATGGCTGAGGGACACTCAGTAACTAGACCACCATATTTCGATGGAAATGATTTCTCATACTGGAAAAATCGTATGCAGGTGTTCTTGAGAGCACAAGATCATGAGATGTGGAGAGTAGTAAGCCGAGGACCCTACGAGCTGCCCGAAGATGAGGATACCTGGACCAGAGAACAGGTCAGAAAATCAACCATCAACTGGGGAGCCATGAACGTAATGCAATGCGCACTACACCCCACGGAGTTCTCACGAGTTTCACAATGTGCAACGGCCAAGGAAATGTGGGATCGACTAGTAGTAATCTATGAAGGTACTTCAGAGGTAAGGGAGTCAAAAGCAAATATGCTAGTTTCAGAATATGAAATGTTTAGAATGAAAACTGACGAAAATATTTCTGAAATGTATGCTAGACTAGTGCAATTAACGAATAGTTTAAAGAGTCTAGGGAAAACCTACAAGGAACAGGAATTAGTGAGGAAGATCCTAAGATCCCTCACTCCTATGTGGCATACCAAGGCCACAGTAATTGAGGACTCAAAGAACCTCACCACTATGACTGTGGATGAACTAGTGGGATCCCTAATGGCCTATGAGGTCAATCTGAAAAGAAAAGAAGATGAGGGCAAGAAAAAGAACCAGCTCGCCCTAAAAACTAAAATAGGCACCTCTGAACTATCTGACACTGATAACTCATCTAGCACAGGTGAGGAAACTGGTGAGCTAGCCATGTTAACAAGAAAATTCAAAAGGTTTCTGCGGAAGGAAGGTAAGGGATTCAGGAATCCTAAGGGCATGGTAAGAAAGTCATCTCAGTTTAAGTTTGATAAAAATAAAACTTCATCTAACAAACTTGTCTGCTACAACTGCAGGAAACTAGGACACATAAAGGCTGAATGTCCAGAGACTCCTAAGAAATCAAGCTTCAAGTGGAATGGCAAGCAACTAAAAGCAATGATAAGCACATGGAGCGAGGAGGAGGAAAGCAGTAAGGAGGAAACAACTTCCGAGGAAGAAGAAGGAAACATCTGTTTGATGGCCAAAGGAGATAGCGATGATCTTGAGGTAATCCCTCCGTTTCAAGATTTTTCTAGCTCAGATTGGGAAGAAGTCTACTCAGACTTACTTGATGCATATGAAAGAATTAGAAAGGAAAATAAGAGTTTGAAGAAAAAGCTTAATCAGGTCAATAATGACAGCAACCCATTTGCCAACAGAACTGAACTAGAATTAGAAATCACCACCTTGAAAAATAAGCTGAAACAATACGAGACAGATGAAGAAAATGCCAAATGGCTGTTAGAAGAAAATGAGTCACTGAAAAACACAATTGATGAGGTAAAATTAAAGACTCAAGAAAGTGAACAGCAAACTAAGGTAACTCAAGAAAGAAACAACTCACTCAAGGAGGAAAACTGTCAACTTCTGGAAGAAATAGAAAGAATCCAGAGTGAACTGAAAAACAAACAGGAAACCTTGGAAAAAATGACTAAAGGTCAAGAAAACTTAAATGCTGTCTTGGGAATAAAAGTAAACTTTCAAAAAGAAGGGTTAGGATACAATCCTACGGCTAAAAAGGAATTCCAAATAAAAACCGTAACTGGGATTGCTGACTCAAAAGGAAAAGGGCCCCTAATCAATCTACACCAAGACAAACAAGAGGATGTAGCTGAATGCTCCTCCAAAAGGAATAATGTCACCAAGGAAGGGAGAAACATTAAAGAGAAAACAGTCAATCAACATAAGCTTAAAAATAATAGACAAGAAACTCAAATTCACAGAAATAACCAAACAAACCAAGTACTAAATCAAGTTAAAGGACATAAATCTGGAAAACTAGGTGTCTGGAGACAGGCTGGTCGACAACCGACCCCTCCTATGTCGACCAGAGGATCTGCCAGAACAGGCGCTGGCGTCTGGAGAAGCAGTGGTCGACCACAGACACACCAGATGTCGACCAGAGGAACTGCCAGAACAAGCGCTGGCTTCTGGAAAAGCAATGGTCGACCACAGACACACCAGATGTCGACCATGACCAGACACGCAAACAGAAACCTCAGATTTTCTCAGGTGAAACAAAATGAAAATTGGAAATCAAAAAGGTGGATTCAGATTAAAGAAACATTAGAACAAAAGCCACCCAATCTGAACAAGTTCAGAGACGAAAAATTAAACTGCTCTAAGAAAATCTGGGTTCCCAAAGGATTGTTACAGCAATTTCACAATTTTACAAGTTATCTTGGACCCGGGTACCATTGGGGTCCAAAAATTTCTGTGTAATTCATGATGCAGGAATGTCTGGCAGCCATGCACAATAAGTGGTACTTAGATAGTGGTTGCTCAAGACACATGACGGGAGACAAGACCAAGTTCTCCCAACTAAGCTCAAAAGATGGAGGTTATGTGACCTTTGGAGGAAATAACAAAGGTAAGATCATCGGGACAGGTAAAATAGGTAAGAACTCCTCAAATAGTATTGAAAATGTACTGCTGGTAGATGGACTGGAATATAACTTGCTGAGCATCAGTCAGCTTTGCGACAAAGGCCATAAAGTAATATTTGACTCCAAGATCTGCAAGATTATTGAACCAAATTCAGATACAGTCAAGTTTATGGGCCAGAGAGTAAACAATGTCTACATAATAGACTTGGATGATCCAGCCCACTCTAACCTATGCCTAACCGCCAAGAAAGAGGACCTGACCTGGCTGTGGCACCGAAGGCTAGGGCATGTTAGCTATAGGGTGTTGCATAAACTTGTGAAGAATAAAATGGTTCTTGGTATGCCTGAAATTTCGTTTGCTCAAAATGTCAAAGTATGTGAATCATGTACCCAAGGTAAGCAAACAAGAAAATCATTCAAAGGTAGAACTGAAAGTCAATCTTCTAGACCACTAGAACTTGTGCACATGGACCTTTTTGGCCCAACAAGAACTGCTAGTCTTAGTGATAAGAGATACGGTTATGTACTAGTTGATGATTTCTCTAGATTCACATGGGTAATATTTCTATCTCATAAAAGTGATGCTTTTTCTGAGTTTCAGGAATTCTACAAAAGAATGAAGCAGGATGGCAAGTCCAAAGTGTGTACAATCATATCTGACCATGGGGGGGAGTTTGAAAATTCTGATTTTGACTTATTCTGCAGAAACAAGGGCATAACCCACAGATTTTCCTCACCAAGGACTCCAGAACAAAATGGTGTTGTGGAGAGAAGGAACCGCACTCTTGTCGAGATGGCTAGAACCATGCTGGTTGAAGCTAAACTTCCAAGGAGATTTTGGGCAGAGGCAGTCAACACAGCATGCTACATTGTAAACCGAGCAATGGTAAGACCGGCTAGTGAAAATACACCATATGAAATGTTCAAAGGTAAGAAACCATCCCTAGCTCATTTTAGAATTTTCGGGTCAAAATGCTTTATTCATAACAATGATAAAAGGGTCTTGGACAAATTTGAACCGAAGAGTGATCCAGGAATATTCTTGGGCTATTCCGACCGATCAAGAGCCTATAGAGTTTTTAACACCAAAGATCAAATTGTTGAAGAATCCCCTCATATTACATTTGATGAAATTAATGATCTTGGCAAAAATGAGCAGGTCAGCAAGGAAGAAGAAGATAGGGAATTTCTAGAAGACAACGAAGAACCAAATGAAGAAGAACAATCTCAGGAAAGAGATCAAGGTATTACTAATGCTCCACCCGAAGGAGAAGGCATCTCAGGTAACAATCTTGAGAACTTAAGACTTCTTAGAGATCATCCCATAGAAAACATCATTGGTGGAATTCATGACCCTAGGAAGACTAGATTTCAGTTAAAAGAAATCAATGAACTAGATCAGCTTGCACTTGTGTCCCAAATAGAGCCCAAATCAGTAGAGGAAGCATTAAAAGATGACTCATGGATAAATGCTATGCATGAAGAACTAAATCAATTTGAAAGAAATCAGGTGTGGAGTCTTGTCCCTAGACCTTCATCTCACCCCATTATTGGAACCAAGTGGGTCTATAAAAACAAGCTAAGTGAAGAAGGGGTTGTAATGAGAAACAAGGCTCGGCTGGTGGCTAAAGGGTACAACCAGGAATTTGGGGTTGATTTTGAAGAATCATATGCTCCAGTTGCTAGATTAGAAGCCATCAGGATATTGCTAGCCTTTGCAGCATCTCATGGAATCAAACTACAACAAATGGATGTAAAAAGTGCATTTCTAAATGGAATAATAAAAGAAGAAGTCTATGTGGAACAACCCCCTGGATTTGAAAATGATGAACTTGCTAATCATGTTTTCAAATTGCATAAAGCTCTGTATGGATTAAAGCAGGCTCCTCGGGCCTGGTATGAAAGGTTGAGCTCCTTCCTCACCAAGAAGGGATACATAAGAGGTAAAATTGATCAAACATTGTTCTCCAAGACCCAAGGTAAGCATATACTAGTTGTACAAATCTATGTGGATGATATTGTGTTTGGGTCTACCGAAGCTTCCTTATGTACTGAATTTGCAAACTTAATGACCAATGAGTTTGAAATGAGTTTAATGGGTGATTTACAGTTTTTTCTTGGATTGCAGATCGTACAATGTAGAGAAGGATACTTCATAAATCAATCCAAGTACATAAAGGAGATGTTGAAGAAGTTTGGCATGGAAAGCTGCAAACCAATCGAGTCACCCATGGGTACAAATGCAACATTGGAAGCTGATGTAAAAGGTAACATGGTAGATGCCAAGAAATACAGAGGTATGATCGGGTCCCTGCTATATTTAACTGCTTCAAGGCTAGATATTCAGTTTAATGTATGCATGTGTGCTAGATATCAGTCTAACCCTAGAGAATCACATTTAGGGGCTGTCAAGCGTATCCTTCGATACCTTGCCGGCACCCAAGAATTGGGTTTATGGTATCCTACATACTGCAAACTAGATTTGATTTCATATTCAGATGCTGATTATGCTGGTTGCAAAATTGATAGGAAGAGTACTAGTGGTTATTGTCAAATATTAGGTGGATGTTTAATATTATGGGCTTCTAAAAAGCAGCATTCTGTGGCACTCTCCACTGCTGAGGCTGAGTATGTCGCAGTAGGGAGCTGTGGTACACAGGTTATGTGGATAAAACATCAACTCCAAGACTACAGTGTAGACCTTGGATGTGCACCTATTTTCTGTGACAACACTAGTGCTATTAATTTGTCTAAAAACCCCATTCAACACTCTAGGACAAAACACATTGAGATCCGTCATCACTTTCTAAGAGATGAGGTCTCCAAAGGAAATTTCATGATTCATTTTGTAGAAACTGAAAAACAACTGGCAGACATTTTCATAAAACCCCTTAACAATGACAGATTTTCAACTCTAAGAAGGGAGTTAGAAATTTGTAGAATTTCTCCTGAAAATTCTTGAAATAATCATATTCATGTGTTCACTGTATAGATTCTGTCATTTCTGTACTAAGTTATGTCAACTAGGTCTCTAGTACTGGTCAAGTTTTGAGTTTGGAGGTCTAGTGTCGGTTGCTACTTCAGCAAGTTCTGCAGAATCCTGGTTCTACTACGGATTATCTCTTGTGGTCGACCACAGGCAAGGCGCTAGTCGACCAAGGCATCAGGACAGGAAATAGTTGGTTCTGTGACTTCGCAGCTGTCGACCACAGGCGGTCCCATGGTCGATAACAGAATTGTCAGAAAGCAGACCACAGGTGACTACTCATCAGGCAGCTTCTGTGACAGCACAGAGGTCGACCAAAGGCAACTCTATGGTCGACAGAGGATCTGAACAAGGGAAAATGGATCTAAAAAGGCTGCTGGCTCTGCTATGAAATCCTCTGAACTAAGTGAACTTTTGTGCTCAAATTCTTCACTCATTCATCCTTATCCATACTTCCCATCCCTTGTGTCTCTATATCTCTTCATGGCCAACATTTTTTTATCTTCAGCAAGGACTCACAAATTGAGGGGGAGAAAAAGTGTAAACTCATTCCTTGATAAAACATTGAAAAACCTAACCATATCTTTCAATAAAATCACCTAGGTAATCATTAAGAGTAGAGGTTGAGTGTAGTAATGAGAATTTGAACTGTACTACTGCAATAAATTCAAACCATAACTATGACTCTGTCACAAGATTTTGAGGACTTATGATTTTTAGTAATGAGACTGTTTCTCTACCTGTGTCTGTGTTGGACAGTAAAAATAAACTCAAATATAACATGCATGTACATGGAATACGCCATAATTCTACCTTCTTGGCAGAGCAATGGATTGAGTTCTGAGAAACTACTGTTCTCCATCTCAAAGAAAAAAATTGGCTGAACAATAGATGGGAGACAAGTGTGTCATGAAGATCCAATCTAACTCTGCTGCTTTCAAAAATATTGATTGGGCATATTGAGTAACTGGGGATATTGGCGTCTGATAAACGTATATCCTCACGGATAAAAGGTGTGTCCCCGTCATTAGTGGAATGGTTAGGCATGCTAAGTAGCCGGGGTTTCTGGCGTGTAAAAAGCGTGTCTCCTCGTGTAGAAAAGCATGTGATAAACCTGACCACAGCTCTCAAATGATTCAAAAAGTTATCACAAAGGCAGAGAAAATGGTTGACCTAAAGCATAGCATGCAAATAAAAGTTCAAAACACTGTTCAGCTAGCATAGTTAGTCAAATTATCTCTTGAAATATATTATAAGTTCAAGGAGCCATGTGAAAGCAATTGGATATGGGGAGTCAATTTATTGGTGCAATACTTTCAAATTCATTGAACCACAATACCCACTCTATTTGGTCACAAGGTGGTCTTTGCATAAGGGTGGAAAGGTTTCATAAGTGTTCTATTAACGAAAGGGAGTACACTTTAATATCCTCCAAAAAAAGTTGAGTTATGCTGATTAAATCCTGACCGCTCGTTTTCTGCATCGTGATGGTTCACTATCCTAGTTTCTTCTTAAGACCCAGCCTTACTGCCCTACCCTATAAATTGCCACGGCTGGGTCCCTAATTTTCTCTCATCCGCCGACTTGTACCTCTTTCGAATTCTTCCTCTCCAGTTTTCTCTTGCCTCTCTCTCGCATCCCTCCACCATGTCTCCAAAGCACGCTCCGCGGTCTACCAAGAGAACAAGAGAGAAGGCCCCTGCCGAATCCTCGAAGCCGTCCAAGCGTTCCAAGCCGAGGGCCGCGCAAGGTCCGCCATCGGCCCCTCAAAAGTCAACCACGGCCGAGGCGGCTGACTCAGGCAGGGACGTACCAGCTTCAGAAGAACTCATCGTCCATCCAGTTTCAGGAGTTATCAAGCCACGGACCGTTCTGCCACCAAGGATTGTTGATTTCTCTGATGAGAAGCTGATGGAGATGTTCCCAGAACTACTGCCAATTTTTGAAGCCCAAGAGTGGACAGCGTTTGTCTCGGCACATACTCAGTATTCGCCTCAGCTTGTGCAAGAATTCTACCACAATTTGCAAATAGTGGATGGTCAGGTCTACACCGTAGTTCAAGGCATCGTCGTCCGCCTCGACGTCAAACTGCTCCACAAAGCGTTGAAGATTCCCAGACATGGCGCCGTCTTCAATCCTGAGGATTTTGACTTCCGAGCTGCATACACCGTTGTCACTGGCCAGCCAGCTCCTGAGGTTCTCCCTAAGTATCTAAATGCCAACACCTTCCCTCCTCTTCATAGATTGCTTCATCACATTCTTACCACCATTATCCAACCAAGAGGAGGCGCCAGAGATCAAGTAAGTCGCCTCCATCTATTTTTGCTCCATGGCCTCATCACTTGTCAACCCATTCGCCTCATAACGCTCATCCTAAACACTTTCCAAAACATCCTACATTATCCCCAGAATTCTCTTCCATTTGCTGCCCACATATCTGCCATTCTGGAAGCAGCAAAAATACCATTTCCTCACGCTCCGCGCATTGTAATTCCCAAATGGCACGTCTACAACTTTCACTTCGTGACCACATTTTTGGGGTTTAAGAAGGTAGGAGACCAAATTCAGCGCACTCTACCATCCAAGGGCAAATCCAAGGCTCCATTGCCACCCTCTTCTCCCCCACATACACCTATACAGGTTAGCCCTACTGTCACACCTCCACCTGTGGTGCCTCAAGCTACCCCTACTACCACCACTACTGCCCATCCTCCATCTTCCCTTTCTATAGTGCCCTGGCATCCAGGCACTGCTGCCATTCATGCTCAATCCACTTCTGTTCCACCTACCCAAGCTCCATCTCATTCTGTTCCACCTACCCAAGTTCCACCTACCTCCACTCCATCTACTTCTGCTCCACCACCATCCTTCACCTCCAACACTGAGTCTCACGGAGTGCTTCTCCAGATAGCATCTCAGTTGTCCTCTCTCACCACCCAATTCCATTCCTTTCAAGAGAATATGAATGCTGCCACCGGGCGCCTGGAGCAGAAAGTCCAAAGGCTGGAACAACAGATGGAGGCCAGGTTCATCAAGCAAAAGGAACACACTGACCATGCTAGTTCTCGGTTCAACAGGCTAGTTGGCACCTTAGGTCAAGTGTCAGAAGAAATGGGAAACCGCATAGAGTTCACAACCAAGCAGAATGAACAGTATCACAATGCTACTATCTCCGAGATCCAGAAGCTCAGGCTCTCTTATGCCCACATTGTTGACAAGCTGGATCGCATGGCAGAGAACGTGAAGCCAGAGACTTCCTCATCCTCCTCAGAGGGATTGTTTAAATGATCTTCTTTTTGCTGTTGACAAAGGGGGAGATAGGACTTTATGTGTCATTGTGTGTCTAGTTGTGTGTCTAGATGTGTGTCTAGATGTGTGTCTAGATGATGTCAAGTTTACTTTGTCTACGTGTCCTTAGTGTCTTTATCCTTTGTCTTTATCCTTTTTGAGTCACTCATGTAATTAGTGCTATAGTTTTTGAAAGGCACATCAAACGAATTGTCTGAATGAAATCTGTGCTATGATAGCCTTGAATGCAATATCAAATGAATTTAATAATCTGTTGTTTGTCACAATGACTCATGGTTGTCATCATCAAAAAGGGGGAGAATGTTGTGCATCCCTTGGTTTTGATGATGACAATAGGATATGTTTGATTAATCAAGTTCTATCTTGTTTCATAACAAATACAAGTGGTTTGATTGTTTCTTCAAAGTAATGGACTCATGACTATTTGATGATGACAAACAATGTTTTTGATTAACTCAATATAAATCTGATAGCTCAAGTTACTTCTGATATGTTAAGTAATTTCAGGTCCACTGAAATCCAAGTGGAATCAACAAATCAGAAGAAGTGTCAAAGGCCGCTTGTCGACCAGGGAAGTGGTTATGGTCGACCAACGAACCCACCCAGAAACACTTCAAGTCATCCGTCTTCTGCATGTGCCTTGGCTGTCGACCAAAGCCCCACTTCTGGTCGACCACAGAACAGACAGAGCATCAGACAGAACTGACGGCCATCTGGAATTTGCCCCTTGTCGACCAGCGACAAGGCTGTGGTCGACCACGGGACGCGAGTGTCAGCCAGAATGAAACCGCCATCAGGACACTGCTCGTTGTCGACCAGGGACAGTGTCATGGTCGACCACGGGTGTTATAGCGTCCAGAACCGAACTCTAATCGAATTCTGTTTTGGTTCCTTAAAACCTGCAGATTGTTGTTGCAGGTTGTTGGGTAGTTCAAATGAAAGATTCCGCACGAGAATCAAGGAGAGAATCTTGCTTAGAAGCGGTCAAACTTATTGTAGTGATCGGATTTAACCTTCTCCCTGCTTTCTAGCAGATTGACGCTCGATCTGGAATTCGAGCGGGAAGAGCTTCAGGCTTGAAAAAGGATCTGCATAAAAAGTAGAAGGCAACTGATCGCGGGAGAGGCACACAGAGAGAGCATAGAACAGAAGCTAAGAAACACACCTACATCACAGGACGAAGTGGCTCTCCACCAATCAGAAATCTGCAGAAGACTAAAAGCATTCTCATTGCTGCAGAAGGAAGACTGGGCTTGAAGCTGTGCGACCTCCAGCAGCAAAGCAGCTGAAGGCATCTGATTGGAAGTTCTACAGGGAGTCTACTTTTGTTATTTATGTGATTAAGTCCCAGGCTGAATTCTTTACTTTGTTACAAAAGTCTATATTCAGTCCTGTTGCATCATCCCACCTTCTCATCATTTCTATTCATCCTTACACCAAGTGTCAAGCTGTGAGGCAGTGGATTCAAGCTGTGTGTCAGCTGGTACAAGCTGTGTGTCAGCAGGAACAAGCTGTGTGACAGCGGTGTCTTGTGTTTTGGATTGAGATCAGAGGTTCTCATAAGTGAAGCCTTGCTTGAGTTAAGCAAGGGGTGGATGTAAGTCTCGGGAAGAGACTGAACCACCTTAAAAATCCTATCTTGTGGTTTGCTTATGTGTGTGCGTGCTTCTCTATGTGTTTGTTTTCTTCATTGGTATCAACATTAGTTCTGTAATTCGTCAATCACCTGCAACTCATTTAGTCAATAGATATTAAATCGAAAAAGGGGGAAAGATCTATTCACCCCCCCCTCTAGATCTATTCAGTCCGTACTCAACAGTCCGAACCCAATGAAGTACGGGGACCGTCCCACGTACCAGCACCGTCGCACGGTGACCACGGTCGGAGAAGAAACGGGACTGTGAATCGCCTGGTGCAGTCCAAAGCCTGACGGTCCAATACAGGAGCGCCACAGCTCTGACGGTATATCTCTGGGCCGTCACAGCAGTCTCACGGCCCAACATAGGAGCGCCAGACACTCGGTGCAAAATCGGCTGTGACGCGCCAGCGTTGGTGTGTCACAGGCCCTAACGCACCCAATCCAGTGAAGTCCCGCGATCAATGACACCCAAGAGGGGGGTGAATTGGGTGTTTACCAATTTTAAGGAAAACTTTAAACTTTTTACAAAATATGTGGTAAACAATAATTAGCAATTGAAAACTAATTAACCAATTCTCTCAAACTCACCGTTCCCACATGACCATACAACGAAAGCAATCAAACCACACAAATAACACACAATGCACAGCGGTTTTTAAGGTGATTCGGATGCAACGACGGCAATCCTACGTCCACCCCTCACCAAATCCGGTGAGACTTCACTTGGGAATGAATTCCCAAACGGAGACGATGCTCCAAACACACACGCAGGATGACACCTGCACACACACACGGGGACGCGCCCCAAACTACACACGGAGACAAGCTCCAACACACACACACACACACACGGAGATGAACTCCAACACGATCCGACAACCGGATCACTACCACACACACATACACACGCAGCAACAAACGCAGTACAATCACACATACGACCGCACGCAGGCAATAAACCACGACCGTATACACAAACGGTCACACACACAAAATGTATTTTCAGGTTTGAAAGTAAACACAAGTAACAATATAAGCTCAGATCAAAATAGAACTCATGGCAACCATCTCAAAACAGCAACTAAAGGATGTAGAGATTGTTCCCCCTTTGATTTTCAAGACGAATAGAAGTGGTAGCTTGGAGCTCCAATCGGATGGTGATGATTTCAATGTCTTCTTGATCCTCTCCTTGATCTGCTGCACTTTTCCTTCTTCTGCAATCTTCAAAACCTCTTGGATGAAGATCAAAACCCCTTGGCTTGAGCTCTTCTTTCCTTTCTTCCCTCTCTTCACCTACAAGATAGAAAACAATGAATACATTAGAGTTCCACTTGTTAAATTCGTAGCTTACACATATGCCTATGTAGAAGACATGAAAAGATCATGATCACCCTTCTAGAACCATCCAAAAAGACCCCCAATAGGTCTATTATGAACCCAAGGGTAAAATGGGGGTTTATGACTTCACAAATATATTTTTATAACCCCTTGAATGGTCCAAGGACAAGTCCCAGACCAGATCCACGTTTTGTGGATGATTGGGTGTCATTAGGATTAAACAAATGGGGTGAAAGCCCTCTCCACGCGCTTGAAAAATAAAGTCAACAAAAGTGGCTTCGGGGCTGGCGGTCGACCGGAACCTTCTGGCGGTCGACCGTTATTAATAGACCTGTACAAATTCAGTCAAACATGCATGGATACCAATGGAAGGTAATGATTGACCTCATATCAGATTTTCACAAGCTGAGATAGTCAGCATGATAGCATGTAAATAAGAGAACCCATATCAGATGTTCACAACATGCAAGAGCACATCAAAAGATTTTCTTTTATTTTCATATTTTTTGAGTTTTATATTTTTTGGAAATGTGTAAGAACTCAATGCAAACATGTGATGATACTATGAATGTAAGCATGATACCAATGGAAAGCAAAAACCCCATATGACAAGTGTAAGCAAATTGAAGTCCAATTTTTGTGAGATTTTCAGTGATTTTCAAATTTTAATTTTCTTATAAAATGCATGAGGCTATATACATGCAACTTATGACACATGATGAGCACACAATGCAACTAGGCAGATACGTATATATAGACATGCAAGCATATCTCCCCCTTACTTATATAAGAGGGTATAGGTATAGGAAGGGTGCATGAGGGTCATGACAATCGGAATGCACATGTGTAGCACACGGAAAGTTGTGCAATCATATAGGAGAATTATACAATTGCTAATGTAGTCAATCAACTTTCTGAATACATATTAAATCAAATTTCCAGATGTGTAAGTGAGTAACATGAAAAATGATAGTTACAATATGGATATTCAGATTTTTAGATCAACACAAGGAGATATTTTACAGACTGCACTTCAATTTTGAGAACAGCGTATTGGAGGCTACGCTCTACCACAATGAGTTTCACCAATATTATTCAACTCAACCAATATCACATGATAGTCAGAATTTTTCAAGAGTGATCAGGTTCAAATGATTCCTTTCTACGCGAGTAGACGCATGGAGCTCATGTCAGAATCTCCGGTTACTCAGAATACTGAACTATTTCACCTCATTTTGAATAGAGATACTAGTCAACACTTTTCAGATATGAACCACATCACGTCTCAGGTGACATGTGCCCAGTTTACTCAGTGAGACCGAGCATTACTCTATCTTTCATTTTCATCCCAAATTTTTAAACAGGATAGGTAGGCAGCTTTTTCCTCAACTGTCTCTTCAACATACATGCAGCAAGTTTAACATCTCGAGAGTGTTGAAAATAAATTCATATATCCTTATCTTTAACACTCATTTTCACATTTTGTACAGGAAGTGTACGAATTTGATTCAGCATGTATACCGAAAATATCATGAATACATAACAGTGCAGCTCCCCCTAAATAGATGCACTTATGAAATATAAACTCTCCCAGAGTGTACAATATGAAACACTCCAATAATGACTCAAATGCAGCATTATTAAGCAAGAAAGGATAAGGCTATAGTAGTGTCAAAGGATGGGGTTGAATAGCATATAATACCACACAAACACACATTGGGAGTTTATGCAAATGCACTATGACATGCATGCAAGCAATGTGATGTCAATTTGATACCAATTGAATGGATAATTTGATACCAATTGAATGGATGCCAACTAAATGAACTAAGTGCGACTAATTCATGAGTTCTAATGCAATACAACATATGAGCATATGAGCATGTGATGCAATGTGTAAAGTTATTCGGACTTGATTTTCATTTGCAGGATCTAAAAGCACCTTATGCATTGAATTATGATGCATGCAACCTATAACTATGTGAGAGTGGAATGCAAGTTATTTTGGCAAGTTGAAAGCTTTAATTTTGCAGCTAGTGTGACAAAATTCTCATTGAAATCATCCACATTCTATTCATGAATCAACAAATATTTTTCATGACATGACCTTTATGAATAAGGCTGCATACATGATCACAATTAAATACTGCAACCCAATGTTCAGAATTGTTTAAAAATAGATTTTCAGAAATCTTTCACAAGTTTTGAAATTAGAAGAATCTGCAACCCAATGTCATCATGTAATTCAAATTAAGAGATATTCAATAGCCAATCACCTCATACACATTTCTCCAGATTTTCAATTTGGTTCAAGTAATTTGACAAAATCATCACATCATACTAGGGCAACAACATGTCAGGTTTTCAGAATATTTACCTGAGTTTAACAGACCTGTTGAGAGGTGTATTCCATAATCTCCCACATGCAAATGTCAAGATTCATCAACAATATTTATGCATGAAGATGGATATGCATTCTAAAAATAAAACTAATTTTTTTTTATCTTCATTCATGGAAATATGGTTAAAAAAACTATGAGTTTTTCAAACAGAGCTCAGAAGTTAATTTCTCAATACTTGTGCCTTGAGCATCTGTCATCTTCCACGTCTTCCACCTGTAATTCAAATAAGGTACAAATCAGTTCATCCATAATGCTCATTTCAAAATCTTCTTGTATAATCCCTGCAAAATAATCATATAAAGCATTATTAGTAGTTCCAGACATGGTAATAATCACATATGCATGAACCACTAAAAGGACTTTACCTGATTTTCTCATGAACAATGGTTGATTAACTTTACCTGTTGCGGGCCTTTTATATCATGCCTTGGGTACTTATTTAGATCACTTTTCTGTCTCCTGGTGACGGATTGAGGATATTTTTATCATTTTCATCCTTGCAACGTATTCCTCAGTTGATTCAAGCTTGGTCATGACTAGCCCATTATCATTTAAATTTTTTAGAGTATAATCTGCATCCTGGGACAAGAGGACTTGAGTTGTCAATTTCGATTCAAATTTATTGACAATGGCATGACAAATTATTTTAACAACCAACATCTCCTAGACAGCTCTAGATGCAATGCATGACTCATGTGTGAACCTAAACATTAATCCCATATAACGAATGCGGTTGCTCCCCCTTAGTGTGTGCATGAATGTAAGATGTTCAGTTACCATCCAATGCCATATGCAGCATG
This sequence comes from Amorphophallus konjac, assembly GCA_022559845.1. NCBI lineage: Eukaryota > Viridiplantae > Streptophyta > Magnoliopsida > Alismatales > Araceae > Amorphophallus > Amorphophallus konjac. The sequence continues at coordinate 162,792,839 of CM040121.1, forward strand.
TAACTAATTGACTCATAGTACCGGGCGGAGAACTTAGATCCGAAGATCACCTCAGGCGTAGTGATAGCTTTCAGACAGGCGAAACCTGCCCTTCCACATGTCACCATTTGATATACTATATAGTTAAGGGTGGTGAAGGTAGGGGGATTGCTATGCATAATCACATGAATTCACAATATTCAACTTATGCATGACAGTACGTGAAAGTGTATGCAAACTCAATATATGTAGTGAACTCATGGTCTGAAAAATCTTCAAGCTCTCCTACAACAAGATGCTATATGACAAGTGATGTACATATAGATATGCAAACAACTATGGATGGAATGCATGTACAGACATGTACATTATCACAAGACTATTCAGCACAAGATGAATCAAACCAATGACACAATTACTGAAGAAGGTTAGAGGGATATCACCTGAGTTTCCAAATTTCAGTTTTGATTTTTCTTTTAAGCTGACTTATGTCACTAGCCCATGTGCCTTACCTTCTTGATGAAAATAGATTTCATGCTTTTCATTCGCAAGACACACCTGTAAAACAGATTTCTCATTTGGCCTTCTTAGGTACCCAAATCCTTTTGGGTCCTTGTGGGTTAGTGATGCGGGACGGACTCAGGAGACGACACTATATGGTGCCACCCTCGGACGCTAGATGAAGACGCGACCAGCAGCACACACCAGGGAGACACTAAGCCCGACACTACGAGCTCCTAGTGGTAAAACGTCGCTAACAGAAGTGGAAGCTCACTCGTCGTCCCAAGCGAGGGAAAGCGCGGACCGTGCGCGGTTAAGGAACCGGCGGAGGTCAAGGGTAGTCCGACTCAACTTTCGGACTCGGATCGAGTCGCGGGACGGGTCACTCTCACTCTCACAGCGGTGACATGGACACACGGGCTAGTACCTACACTCTCGGCAGCGGCAAAAGACCGTATACTAGCTAAGCAAATGAACGCCAAGAGGTTCGGACCATTACCTCCACGCTCCCGGCGTGGCGAAGACAACCCCGGCCGAATCACGGACTCCCGGTTAAACAATATCACAGCAATACAAAGATTTGACCCACTCCACGCAGGGAGGTAAAAGGTCACATGTGGAGCCCGGGAATCACGCAACTCGGGTTGACGGGCAGCATCTTGATGTCGCCCGGCAGTGCCGAACTCCGCGTTTTAGTGCTTTCCGAACGGCGGGTTCTGCGGGCCCGTGGGGCCCACGGGTGGCGCTGGCCTCCGGATCTGCAGGAGTGGGTCCCACTGTGATGGGGACCCCTGGTGGCACGTCTCCACGGAAGGCGGTCGGCCGGGAACACCGACCGGTGGCCGAACAACTCCGATCTCCAAGCTTTTGGAATGCGGCCCACGGATTTCTGCTTGCTGTTTTCAGGTGCGCGCTCCGGCGAAAACAGCCGCTGCGGTCGATCCCGACGTCGGATCGGGACGCATGAGCTATCGTTGGAAAGCTCTCTTCAAATGCTTCAATCTAGACTCAAATAGATCTGATGGATCTAGCCGGATCTAGATTTTAATGAATTTACAAATCCCTGTTGTACAGTAACCGAGACATCAGATTTACAGGGTACTTGTCTGAGAACCACCGTTGACCGCCTACTTTCCGTAGGAATCAGACTTCAAGCTCTTCTTCAACTTTGTAGATATTCAAACCATGAAGCTAGAACAATTTTTAGAATTGGATTTGGAGCTAGTGGTGATTTGATAGGATTTTTGGAGTGTCTGGTGGTCGGATCTGGGAACTGGCAGAAAGTACTGTAGCTAGGACTGAGAACGAATTTTAGAAAATATGAAATGGACGAACCAAAAATTAAAAAAAATGGTGGATGAAGGGATGGATGCAAGGGATACCCAGTTAAATTGGGCGAACCAAATAAAATCAAAAAAAGGACCTAAGACTTGAAACTCTAGGCGGGTGGAAATGGAAACAGACAGTAGACAGATCTGGAAACTGTGATTGGACGAAAATCAAAAAATACCAAATGAGATCTTTATGACCAACCAAAATTCTGAGGATGTGCTGGACACCTCTGGGACATCCAGTAAAAGTTCCAGCTCTATCTGAGGCCGTGGCTGAGACTGGAATTTCGTGGAAGTGGCTGTGGTACTGCGTGGACAGAACTCCAGCGAAGGCGATGGCGGTGCGGTGGCGGCTCGTGGCGGCGGCGGCGATGACCGGAACTGATAGGGGAGGAGTCACACCTCCAGAGGCAACCTTCACAGCTGCAAGGGGGAAGAGAGGGGCGCACCAAGCTGGAGCTCCAACAATTTCTTGATTCCAAATGGCATTAATTCATCAAAAATGGAAATTACAAGCATATATAGGTCACCAATCTAATCAATCCTCTACCGTTGGATCTAGGGGTGGGAGATTGAGGGCTAGGATTGCATGTGACCATCCACACAAATGAAAATTAAAAAAAAATAAAGGGGGGGGCGGCCTATTGACTAGAATGGCAAGGATGTGGAAGTTGGACTTGGTAGGTGGGGGTAGGTGGCCTCTCATTTGGACTTTTCAAGTCCATTGTCCCCCATGTGTCCAAATACCATTCAAACTTCTAGATGCTCCCATGTGGCATGTTGACTGGCCCCATGTGGGACCCTAGGCTGAGGTGGCCCAATGTGGTGGGGCCCGGGGGGCCCGTGGGGCCCACGGGGTCCGAAATGCTCGTAAGCCCCTATTACACTCAAAATGGCAAACCGAATGCAACGAAATAAATACAAATTACACACACATAAAGTCTAGCTAAATATAATAAATGGGGAGGCTCAAGGCGGAGTCTCCAAGCTGTCTCCGAGCCAGATGGACGCTGAGGTGGCTCGTGTCGTGCTCCGTGTGCGGTACCGGTGGCTCGGTGTGTCGTGCCGATCAACAGCTCGGGTGTCCGCACCAATTCTCCCCGGGTGGGAGAAACTCGACCCTGTCGAGTAAGGGTCTGCATCGCTCCTGTATCGCTCCAAAAGGTCCGGATCAATCTGCTGCAACTCACCATGTGTGATCCATGTGTCCTCAGTAGCGGGCCGTCCTCTCCATCGCACTAGGTAGCGCGGGTAAGATCCACTCCTGGTAACCGTCACTTGCTCGTCCAGTATACGATCTATATGTTCACGCTGCCGTGAAAAAGGGGCTGGAGGTGGAAGTGGACACTCAGGTGTGGGATCACTCTCAAGGGGAGGAGATGGCTCAAAAGGCTCACTAGGGATCACCGCTGGGTCCCTATATGCAACAAGATCCGATACATTGAAGGTAGAGCTTATACCATATTCCTCGGGCAAGTCCACAACGTACGCATTGGATCCAACGCGTTTCAACACTCTGAATGGACCGGCTCCGCGAGCTTGCAACTTCTTAACGGTTCCAGAGGGAAACCGTTCAGGTCTTACCCTGATCATGACGTATTCGCCCTCGTGGAACTCTCGGTGGTGTCGGTGGGCATCGGCTAACTCCTTGTACCGTGCATTGCTGGACTCAATGTGACGACGGATGTCGTCATGCAAACTCCTAACATGCCTAGCAAATGACTCGGCCGACTCCGACACTCTAGCATGGACAGGCATGGGGACAAGGTCAACGGGTTTCCTAGGCCTACGACCTGTGACAATTTCAAATGGACTCATGCCAGTAGACCTATTCACCGAATCATTATATGCAAACTCAGCCATAGGTAGAATGAGATCCCAATCCCCAATGCGGTCCCTAACAAGACATCTCAAAAGATCACCCAGACTCCTATTGACCACCTCGGTCTGACCATCTGTCTGGGGATGGTATGCAGTGGAAAACTTGAGGTGCGTACCCATCATATGCCATAGTGTCTTCCAAAAATAGGAAGTGAACCTAACATCACGGTCAGACACTATAGTGCGAGGCAACCCGACCTTGCACACCACATGAGTAAGGAATAGGTGGGCTACCCTAGAAGCATCCGAAGTCTTTGAGCAAGGGATAAAGAGGGCCATCTTCGAGAAACGGTCAACCACCACATAGACCGAATCATGCTTCCTGGAGGTACGTGGCAATCCCAAAACAAAATCCATGCTGACATCCTGCCACGGGGCATCAGGCACGGGGAGAGGCGTATAAAGGCCCGAGCTTTGCTTCTTCATTTTGGCCGTAGCACATGTACGGCACTGAGCCACGATGTTAGCAACATCGCGCTTCAAGCTCGGCCAATAAAATCGATGCTCCACTGCCTCAATAGTCTTGTTCCGACCAAAGTGGCCGGCTAGACCTCCCGCATGTAGTTCCCACACTAGGAAATCTCGAACCGAAGTTCGGGGAACACATAGCCTGCTACCTCGAAAGAGGTAACCCTCCTGAAGCACATAATCATCATGGTCTCTCGAGGGCCCGGCCTGGAGAGTAGTAAAAATCTGACCGAAGTCAGGACAATCAACATAGGCCTCCTTCATCTTCTCTAGCCCTATGACCTCGGCACTCATGGTGGTAAGAAGACATGCTCGCCGACTCAAGGCATCGGCCACCTTGTTCTCCACTCCAGCCTTATGTTTTAGCACAAAGGTGAACTGCTGGAGATACTCAACCCAACGACTATGACGCGAATTCAGCTTCTTTTGGGAATGGAGGTACCTCAAAGCCTCATGATCGGAGTATAAGACAAACTCCTGATGTAATAGGTAATGGCTCCAATGCCTAAGAGCCTGAACAACTGCGTAAAACTCTTTATCATATGTGGAATATCGCAGTTTCGCATCATTCAGCTTCTCGCTGAAATATGCGATCGGGTGGGACTCCTGACTCAAAACTCCTCCTATCCCAACACCCGACGCATCACAACAGACCTCAAACACCTTCGAGAAATCAGGCAGTCGAAGGATAGGTGTCTGGGTCATGCGCTCCTTGATGTCCCTGAAGGCAGCAGATGCGGCCTTCGTCCATACAAATGTGCCCTTACGGATGCAATCCGTGATCGGGGCAGTGACGGAGCTAAATCCACGGATGAAGCGACGATAGAACGTCGCAAGGCCATGAAAGCTGCGGACATCATGAACCGTACGGGGTTCCGGCCACTCAACAATGGCCCGGACCTTCTCCGGATCGGCGGAGACCCCAGTACTAGACACAATGAAACCCAAGAAGGTAAGCTGAGATGTCATGAAAGCACACTTCTGTGGGTTCGCAAACAACTGCTCTCGCCGAAGAAGTATACAGACCTGCCGAAGGTGGTCTAAGTGGTCCCCTGTGGTGCGGCTATAGATAAGGATATCATCAAAATACACCACTACAAAGACTCCAATAAAAGGTCGAAGGACCTGAGTCATGAGCCGCATGAAAGTGCTAGGGGCATTGGTCAACCCAAAAGGCATGACCAACCACTCATATAGACCGTCCTTGGTCTTAAATGCGGTCTTCCACTCATCACCTGGCCTAATCCTCACCTGATGATAGCCGCTCTTAAGATCGATCTTCGAAAAGATAGTGGCACCTGCCATCATGTCCAGCATGTCATCAAGGCGGGGAATAGGGAACCTGTACTTCACGGTGATTTTATTGATGGCACGACTATCAATGCACATTCTCCACGTGCCATCCTTCTTCGGGGCGAGTAATGCGGGTACAGCACATGGACTCATGCTGTCCCGGACAGATCCTCTCTGCACAAGCTCATCGACCTGCCGTTTAAGCTCGGCATGCTCCGTGGGGCTCATTCGATAATGAGGAAGATTGGACAAAGAAGAGCCCGGAACAAGGTCGATGGCATGCTGAATATCCCGCATAGGTGGGAGTCCCTCGGGAAGCTCATCGGGGAATACATCAGCATACTCCTGTAGAATGGGAACAACCTCGGGTGGGAGCTCACCCTCGGAGTCCCGCTCCACCTCTCGGACCGTAATGGCAAACACCGGACAGCCCTGACTAAGCTCCTGCTCCATTTCCCGGGAGCTAATCATCATCAATCTCCTCGTCGAGGGCTCTCCTGGGCCAGAGGTAACGGTCATAGCCCGAGCTGGGGATGGGGTACTAGGCCCGGGAACGGAAGGCTTCGGAGTACTAGGGCCAGTAGGACCCCTAACAGATGGGCTCCTGGGCCGAACGGGTTGGAGGGTGACCCGCTGGCCATCGTGGTCGAAGGTACAGGTGTTCGACCGACCATGGAGTGTGGCATCTCGGTCGAATAACCACGGCCTACCAAGAATGATACTTCCCACTTCCATGGGAAGAACATCACACCAGATCTCGTCACGGTAGGAGTGGAGCTGCAGCGGGACCAAGCACCGCATCCTGACCGAAATGGAAGTTGTATCCACCCATGATACCTGGTAGGGGCAAGGGTGGTCTACGGGTGTGAGACCAAGACGAGTGACAGCGTTCGTGGAGATTGCATTGATACAACTCCCGCTATCGATGACCACCTTGCAAATTTGCTTTCCCAGCCTACAGAATACATGAAGGATAGTGGTCCGACGCCAGTCATCACTGACCTGTGGCTGGGTGAGGATACATCTGACGACCCCCACATGGGTATCGTCTAACTGCTGGGCATCCTGGGCCTCACCTCCCATCTCATAGTACTCGTCAGCTAGCTCTTCATCTGCCTCATAGCTGACTAACTCTAGGCCCGCAGGGGTGGTATCCTCAGCCTGTGTGTCCCCAATGTGAAGAGATGGGCGAGTGGGACACTGGTTGGCGAAATGGCCAAACCCATTGCAGCGATAACACTGCTGCCGTGATCCACTAGGCTCCCCAATCATAGGTCCTTTACCTTTATCCTCCCGACGGATAGGAGGCGTAGGCAACAAAGGACGTGCGGGTGGTGCAGGTGCCGGTGGACGGGCTATGGGTGGGGCCGTAAGATGCTGGGGACGAGGAAGGTCCCTCGGGGGTGGAGGGCGAGGCCTAGGAGCAAAGGGCTCGTGGCGAGCGGGCTCCTGAGGTCGAGCCATGGGGGCCCTCGGATATGTGCCAGATGAGCCACGGGACTCGACACTACGAAGGGGAAAGGAGCCCAACCGATGGGGTGACTCGAACTCGGCCTCGAACTGCTCCAATTCGAGAGCAATCTGATATGCCTGCTCCAAAGTGGTGGCATTGCGGCGAAAGAGTTCATATTGATAATTAGGCCGCAAACCTCTCCGAAAGCGAGATATCGTCATGGTGCTCTCTTCCGTGACCCCGCACCGCAAATAATACTCATCGAACTCGGCGGTGTACTCGGTCACGGATCGGTTCCCTTGGGAGATGCTTTGCCACTTGTCTATAAGACGTTGGCGATATGAGGCAGGAAGGTACTTCTCCCTCAATTTGAGTTTCATATCATCCCAGGTACCGATTTGGGGTTGACGTCGCTGGTTGAGCAGGCTCTCCACATTGATCCAATAAGTTTGGGCCTGCCCTTGCAGCTTCATCTTCGCATATCGGACTCTTCGGTGGTCCGTCATCTCAAACCACTCGAAGTACCGGTCCATACCGGCCTCCCAATCTAGATACACCCTAGGGTCCAAGGACCCGCTAAAAGTGGGAGGGTCCGCACGCACACCCCTAAGAATGCGGTCGTCATCCTCGTCATCACGATTCCGTCGTTGATGACGACGACCGTTACCCCCGTGATCATTGTCGGAGGCATAATCATCCACTATAGGCGCCTGTTGCCTCCCGACATCCTCTACCTGAGCCCTTGGCACAGCGGGTTGCTGCACCGGCTCTTGTTGGCCGTTCGTCGGCGCGGGTTGCGCCGCTACTGGGCCCCTCTCTAGGACGGCAATCCTCCCAACAAGGCCTTGAATGGACTGCTCCGAAACCCCGGCCCGATCCTCGAGGACCTTCATCCTCCCTTCTAGACGCGTCCCTATGCCATCCATACGCGTACTAAGACCATCCATACGCGTGTCTAAACGATCCATGATGGCCCGGAACATCTCGGCCGTGGAAGACTCATCGGAACTACGGGCTCGGGAGTCCGCCATAGGTGGTGGTGGCGAGTATTGGGTGCCTCGACGGGTGGGCATGCAAAGATGTACGGACTAGGTGACAACGACCGACTAATGCAAACACACTAAATGATACACTTAGACCTAATTGCAATTTGAAAACACTCCTTTTTTTGGTATTTTGAAAGAATGCAATTTAAAACACTTTTTTTTTTTTGAAAAGAATGAGACTCGACTACACCCTAGACACGGCCAAGACTCGGTACGCGGCGGAGGTAATCGACCCGAAGGTCACTCGCGCAAGTGTGTGGTCATCCCGGTAGGCGAAGCCTAACGGTCGGACAACACCTTTGGATATACCGAGTGAAGGTGTGTGTGGGGTAACCTTAGACTATGCAAGACTTATGCAACGACTACCCTAGACTCGACTTGCTCTGATACCAAACTGATGCGGGACGGACTCAGGAGACGACACTATATGGTGCCACCCTCGGACGCTAGATGAAGACGCGACCAGCAGCACACACCAGGGAGACACTAAGCCCGACACTACGAGCTCCTAGTGGTAAAACGTCGCTAACAGAAGTGGAAGCTCACTCGTCGTCCCAAGCGAGGGAAAGCGCGGACCGTGCGCGGTTAAGGAACCGGCGGAGGTCAAGGGTAGTCCGACTCAACTTTCGGACTCGGATCGAGTCGCGGGACGGGTCACTCTCACTCTCACAGCGGTGACATGGACACACGGGCTAGTACCTACACTCTCGGCAGCGGCAAAAGACCGTATACTAGCTAAGCAAATGAACGCCAAGAGGTTCGGACCATTACCTCCACGCTCCCGGCGTGGCGAAGACAACCCCGGCCGAATCACGGACTCCCGGTTAAACAATATCACAGCAATACAAAGATTTGACCCACTCCACGCAGGGAGGTAAAAGGTCACATGTGGAGCCCGGGAATCACGCAACTCGGGTTGACGGGCAGCATCTTGATGTCGCCCGGCAGTGCCGAACTCCGCGTTTTAGTGCTTTCCGAACGGCGGGTTCTGCGGGCCCGTGGGGCCCACGGGTGGCGCTGGCCTCCGGATCTGCAGGAGTGGGTCCCACTGTGATGGGGACCCCTGGTGGCACGTCTCCACGGAAGGCGGTCGGCCGGGAACACCGACCGGTGGCCGAACAACTCCGATCTCCAAGCTTTTGGAATGCGGCCCACGGATTTCTGCTTGCTGTTTTCAGGTGCGCGCTCCGGCGAAAACAGCCGCTGCGGTCGATCCCGACGTCGGATCGGGACGCATGAGCTATCGTTGGAAAGCTCTCTTCAAATGCTTCAATCTAGACTCAAAGATATCTGATGGATCTAGCCGGATCTAGACTTTAATGAATTTACAAATCCCTGTTGTACAGTAACCGAGACATCAGATTTACAGGGTACTTGTCTGAGAACCACCATTGACCGCCTACTTTCCGTAGGAATCAGACTTCAAGCTCTTCTTCAACTTTGTAGATATTCAAACCATGAAGCTAGAACAATTTTTAGAATTGGATTTGGAGCTGGTGGTGATTTGATAGGAATTTTGGAGTGTCTGGTGGTCGGATCTGGGAACTGGCATAAAGTACTGTAGCTAGGACTGAGAACGAATTTTAGAAAATATGAAATGGACGAACCAAAAATTAAAAAAAATGGTGGATGAAGGGATGGATGCAAGGGATACTCAATTAAATTGGGCGAACCAAATAAAATCAAAAAAAGGACCTAAGACTTGAAACTCTGGGCGGGTGGAAATGGAAACAGACAGTAGACAGATCTGGAAACTGTGATTGGACGAAAATCAAAAAATACCAAATGAGATCTTTATGACCAACCAAAATTCTGAGGATGTGCTGGACACCTCTGGGACATCCAGTAAAAGTTCCAGCTCTATCTGAGGCCGTGGCTGAGACTGGAATTTCGTGGAAGTGGCTGTGGTACTGCGTGGACAGAACTCCAGCGAAGGCGATGGCGGTGCGGTGGCGGCTCGTGGCGGCGGCGGCGATGACCGGAACTGATAGGGGAGGAGTCACACCTCCAGAGGCAACCTTCACAGCTGCAAGGGGGAAGAGAGGGGCGCACCAAGCTGGAGCTCCAACAATTTCTTGATTCCAAATGGCATTAATTCATCAAAAATGGAAATTACAAGCATATATAGGTCACCAATCTAATCAATCCTCCACCGTTGGATCTAGGGGTGGGAGATTGAGGGCTAGGATTGCATGTGACCATCCACACAAATGAAAATTAAAAAAAAATAAAGGGGGGGGGGGGCGGCCTATTGACTAGAATGGCAAGGATGTGGAAGTTGGACTTGGTAGGTGGGGGTAGGTGGCCTCTCATTTGGACTTTTCAAGTCCATTGTCCCCCATGTGTCCAAATACCATTCAAACTTCTAGATGCTCCCATGTGGCATGTTGACTGGCCCCATGTGGGACCCTAGGCTGAGGTGGCCCAATGTGGTGGGGCCCGGGGGGCCCGTGGGGCCCACGGGGTCCGAAATGCTCGTAAGCCCCTATTACACTCAAAATGGCAAACCGAATGCAACGAAATAAATACAAATTACACACACATAAAGTCTAGCTAAATATAATAAATGGGGAGGCTCAAGGCGGAGTCTCCAAGCTGTCTCCGAGCCAGATGGACGCTGAGGTGGCTCGTGTCGTGCTCCGTGTGCGGTACCGGTGGCTCGGTGTGTCGTGCCGATCAACAGCTCGGGTGTCCGCACCAGTTAGCAACAACTTTGGTATGCAATTTCTAATTTTTAACAACATTCAAGTCATAATTTTTCATGAGAAAATAATCATGCTTAATATTCCCAGATTTACCAAAGTGGTGGGGGGAAGCACGCGGCATCATATTTTTCTTTCTCATTGGCTCTACTGGTTTATGTATGTGAGCATGACTTGTTGAGTGAAGACTCTCTTTCTTCATGAGTAACCAGCAGTATGACTTGGTGTGACCTCTTTTACCACAGTGATTATAATGTATGGAAGGTTTTTTGGTGAAGACTTCCTTTGCATCTTTCAAAACAGCTTGGTTCCTTCATACTCTCAAGTCATCATTCTTCATAATGAAGCAATTATGCATAGCATGTCTATGTTTTCCACAATAAAAGCATGTGAGTTTCTTTCTAGTTGGTTGTCTGTGTGTGGCAGAAGAATGTTCAACATGCATGGGTGTGCTAGCAGCATTTTTAGATTTTTGATGCAAATTGATTTTCTTTGTGGATGCATGTGTGTGTGCAACATGATTTTCCTTTTTCCATTTTTCATTTGATGTGCTGGCTATATTTGAATTGTACACAAAGGCTGTATAAACTTTATTTTTAAACTTCTTTTTGTTTACAGGATTATAGTCCAGCCCTTCCCTTTGAAAATTCACTTTCATCCCAAGCAATTTGTTCAAGTTTTCTTGACCACTTACAAATCTAGACAGCGAATCATTCAAGTCAAGAATTTCAGATTAAAGAGATGAAATTTGTAATTCAGAATTGGCAAGTTCTTCTTCACAAGTGGAAAGACTAACATTCAACATGGCGTTGGTAGTCTTAAGGCATTATACTTCTTTCCTAAGTTCATCCACATGTTCACATTATCTAACAACCACAGATTTTACTTTTTCAAGAGTTAACAATCTTTCAGAAATAGTCTTGTTCAATTCCTTCAGTTTCTCATTTTCTTTAACAAGCTTTTCATCATGAATCAGTTCATTTATTAAGGTTTGATCATCGGCCATAGAATTCAGGTTTGTAGTCATCTCCTTGTTTTCATTTCTTAAAAAATATATTTGATCTTTGTGAAATTCAATGTCAAACACACGAGCCTCAATCATTTCCTCTAGATGCAAGTATTTTTTACAAGAGGAATTACACTTATTTTGTTCGACATCCTTTTTCAATTTTTTGTTTTCATATTTTAGCTTCTTGTATTTTTCAGCAAGATCATCATATGCAATCAACAAATCTTCATAAGTAACTTCATCTTCATTATCAGAATCAGAATTTACCTTTGAGCTTGATTCAATTTGTTGATCACTCCCTTGATCGCTCATACCTACCACAAGGCCTTGGTCTTCATACTCTTTCCGGACTTTGGTTAAGCCATCCAAGATATCCTTCGCAGACCTGCAATGGGAGACAAAAGGGAAATAGTTAGAATCAACTGTAGCAATAAGTAATTTCAAAACTAAATAATTTTGATCATGTTTGCACTTTTGATTTTCAGTCCAGACATATTTGTCTTTAGGTAATTCATGAGGACCATGTGAAATAAACTTTCATAGCTTAGGGTCATATGAATTGACTAGACTAAACATTCTACCTAACCACAAATCAAAATTACAACCATCAAATACCGGTGGAGAATTCAAAGTGTACATAATGGTAGTCATTGACCTGGATCTCTCTAGATCGTTAGATCTATGAAATTAGAGCCTTTGCTCTGATACTAATTGAAGTCCCGCGATCAATGACACCCAAGAGGGGGGTGAATTGGGTGTTTACCAATTTTAAGGAAAACTTTTAACTTTTTACAAAATATGTGGTAAACAATAATTAGCAATTGAAAACTAATTAACTAATTCTCTCAAACTCACCGTTCCCACACGACCATACAACGAAAGCAATCAAACCACACAAATAACACACAATGCACAGCGATTTTTAAGGTGGTTCAGATGCAACGACGGCAATACTACATCCACCCCTCACCAAATCCAGTGAGGCTTCACTTGGGAATGAATCCCCAAACGGAGACGATGCTCCAAACACACACGCAGGACGACACCTGCATACACACACGGGGACGCGCCCCAAACTACACACGGAGACAAGCCCCAACACATACACACACACGGAGATGAACTCCAACACGATCCGACAACCGGATCACTACCACACACACATACACACGCTGCAACAAACGCATCACAATCACACATACGACCGCACGCAGGCGATTAACCACGACCGTATACACAAACGGTCACACACACAAAATGTATTTTCAGGTTTGAAAGTAAACACAAGTAACAATATAAGCTCAGATCAAAATAGAACTCATGGCAACCATCTTAAAATAGCAACTAAAGGATGTAGAGATTGTTCCCCCTTTGATTTCCAAGACGAATAGAAGTGGTAGCTTGGAGCTCCAGTCGGATGGTGATGATTTCAATGTCTTCTTGATCCTCTCCTTGATCTGCTGCACTTTTCCTTCTTCTGCAATCTTCAAAACCTCTTGGATGAAGATCAAAATCCCTTGGCTTGAGCTCTTCTTTCCTTTCTTCCCTCTCTTCACCTACAAGATAGAAAATAATGAATACATTAGAGTTCCACTTGTTAAATTCGTAGCTTACACATATGCCTATATAGAAGACATGAAAAGACCATGATCACCCTTCTAGAACCATCCAAAAAGATCCCCAATAGGTCTATTATGAACCCAAGGGCAAAATGGGGGTTTATAACTTCACAAATATATTTTTATAACCCCTTGAATGGTCCAAGGACAAGTCCCAGACCAGATCCACGTTTTGTGGATGATTGGGTGTCATTAGGATTAAACAAATGGGGTGAAAGCCCTCTCCACGCGTTTGAAAAACAAAGTCAACAAAAGTGGCTTCGGGACTGGCGGTCGACCGGAACCTTCTAGCGGTCGACCGTTACTGATAGAATTGTAGAAATATCAGTTCTGGGATTTTCGGTCGACCGCTACTGGGCTGGCGGTCGACCGCTACTGAGAGAACTGCTGTCCGTTGGTTTCTGGGATTTTCGGTCGACCGCTAGCTCCTGGCGGTCGATCGCTAGCTACAGTATTTTTAGGTCAACCTAAATTGTCCTTTAGGTCGACCTAAACCTGCAGAAAAAATACAAAAAAAATAAAAACATTAGTAAACATGTAGGAAAACATGCCCAATGATCCCAAGTGATGAATGCATGAAGTACATACATGAAATCATTAACAATTATGATGAAAACACTTGAAAAACTTAATCAACCATAGCATAACATTAAGATCATATGGCTATCCAATTTATGCAATAAGATAGCATCATTGAACCAAATTTCATATATCATGAGGATGCCATTCAACAAGGTGATTGGGTCTCATTTGCCAATTGTATATGCAATGTGAGAACACATATCAACTATATATCCTATCAAGATCAAAAAACTCCAAATGGAAGCCTACCATTTTCTCCCAAAAATATACACATGCGAGGTGCCAAGTTCTCACCATGAATCTTGATACCTTTGCATATGGGATTTGCATTCCATTTTAAACCTGCATAAGAGAGTAAATGAAGTTAAGACAATGCAAGTTCAATCACTTCGATGCCATCTACCACTTTCAACCAAGATTATCATGAAGCCTTCATTTTGTGAATCCAAATGATCTATATATGCATCCCATTGACATCAAACATTCAACCAAAGATTATATACAAACCAAGGATCAAGACCATGTAATCGTTGCCATTTGCCATCTGAACTATGTAAGTTTAGTTATCATCACGTAATCACACATTAAGTTTAGTTATCGTCAAAACCATAACTGTCATGAACAATAATCACAACAATCATCAAAACCATAACTCAACATCCAGTGCGTCAGAAGGCGAGAAGAAACCAACTGTGACGCACACCGCTCGGGACATCACAGTCTCTGACGGACCACCGCTGGTGCGTCAGGAGAGGGGATGAAACCATCTGTGACGCACACCCCTCGGGAAGTCACAAGTCTAACGTCCTGCCTAGGAGCGTTAGAAGGTGGGGGATGCGTCCGCTCTAACGCTCCCACACAGGGGCGTCACAAGGCTTTGATGCCTCACCTTGGGTGCGTCAGAGGCCTTGACCCCCAACGGTCAAAACCGCAACAGTCGGATGCCAACGGTCGGATCGCCACCTGACGGTCCAACCCAGGCGCGTCACACGCCCTGGCGGCCTATCGTGGGACCGTCAGGCACATAGATCACCCAGTTGGCAAAACACTGCCATGTAACGCACCCACCGTGGGGCGTCACAGGCTGTGACGGTCACTGGAAGGACCGTCACACCGTCTCGACGGCGAAACGACGGGAAACGACCCAAAACACCAACCACGCCCCCATACCTCCATGGGAGAGGGGGAAAACAAGGGGGAAACCCCCTAGGGACCCCTAGCATGCTTCTCAGCCATCAAAATGCCGAATAGCGGCTTAAAAATGTGGATCGGGCGACTCTCCCCAAATCATGGAAAAACCTGTCCCGGCATGGAAACGACCCCTCTCGGCCTAACACCGGGCTAGAAATCACGGGAATGGAACGCGGGGAGCTAGGGAACGTCATCCTACCTCCATCTCGCCTCAAGGCACGCCGGATCACCCACAAACTGCGAAGAACGTTTTTAGAACACTCGCTCCTTCACGATTCCCCAAAAGCTTTACGCTGCCACGATCGCTTCGCCGTCGCCCCGCGCTGTCTGCAGCCAGAGGGGACGCCGCCGCGGTCGTCTTCGGTCGAATGGGAGAGAAGGGGGCGCTCACGGTGGGGAGGAAGAAGGAAAGAGGAAGAAGAAGAAGAAAAGGTGGGGGAGAGAGAGAAAGGTTGGAGTATTTATAGAAAATTCAGAAATTTCAGAAAATACTAAACAATCAAAAATTACATATCCGCGATCCTCGGAATTCATCGATCGCAACGGTACCACTCTCGTCCAGGTGAACGATTCGGTTCACCCACTACGGGGTTTCGCAGGTAAAAACCGGAAACACGACCGGGAATCGGAAAAATGCGCGGAAAAAGTCGCGGACACGCTCCAGGCCTCCGAAACAACTCCGGATCGCGCTGATCTGAACAAGAAAGATGTCCAAAACGAAATTGTGAACACAACGAAGTCGGACACTCCGAGAAAGTAGATCCTGGACCCATGAAGAAGGATCCAAAGGGTCCTGAATATTACAGTTGACGTTATCCAAATCGAATATCCGATTTGAACTCGGCGCTCACAATAGCATTCTCCCTTATAACTTGGTTTAAAATCAAAGAACTCGAGTTGACAGATCCAAAATCTAAAATACTAGTCTGATCGATTTAATTAAAGAATTTATGTACACATCATTTTGTTTCAATTTTATAAAATTAAATAATTTATTTGATTTAGTTTTAAAATATTTTTTTATTAACACATGTCTAATGTTAATTATTTTTCTAATATAGTATCATCTAGCATGTGATGACAGAGAAGACGAGTAGGAGAGGGAGGATGAGGACATTGAAGACATTTCTAAAAATTTTTATCATACTGTAATAAATTAATAATCATAAAGTATTATATTTAAATAATTTTTAGCAGGATATGATTGTTATTTTATTTATTATTATGATGTGTGTATGTTGTATATTGTTTTCTATTTAATGTGTCTTATTTTATATTTAAATATATATTTTTTAATTTTTTAAAGTTATTAAAAATATTAAACATTTAAGGATAGATTTTAAATTTTGTTGCAAATTTTAGGGACAGATTTAAAGATTGATTTTAAATTCTGTCGTAAAATAATAAGTTTTTTATTTAAAAAAAAAATAATTTGGCTGATTTGAGATGATTCTGCGATGGTTTTTAATTTCATCCTATATTTTAGGGATGGATTTTAAATTCTGTCGCATAATAAGGGATGAATTTTTTATTTCATTATAAAATATTGGGTCTTTTAATTTTTTAAAAAATAATTTATCCAATTTGGGACGAAATCTGTGACCGTTTTTGATTTCATATTAGATTTTAGAGACGAATTAAGAGACGGATTTTAAATTACGTCGCAATTTTTATATTTTTTTTTAAAAAATATTTTATCAATTTGGGATGAAATTTATGATGGTTTTTTAAATCTGTCACAGATTATAGGGACAGAGTTAGGGACCAATTTTAAATTCCCTCTCAAAATATGTTTTTTAAAAAATAATTCGTTATTTTTATGATAGATTTGAGACGGAATTATTTCCGTCGCTAATTCAAGATGGATTTAAGATGAAATTTTTTTTCCGTCTCAAATTATCGACCAGAAATATCAGACGGTCATTACCGGTCTTAAATTCATCTCAAATCTTTTTAGGGATGAATATAAGATGAAATAGGGACGAATTTTGGCCATCCCTATCTCTACATATTGATTTGCAGACCCTTTGGCTACGAAAGAGATCATATGTCTTGGCCCCGGTAATTTTCAAGCCTATGGCATCAGCGCCGAGTTTTAACTAACTGTCCCACATTCTGAGTTATCGAAAAAATAGTACAACTTTTCACTTTGCCAATTCATATATATCGACTGCATCGATGATAATGACACAGGAGTCCCATTTCTAACAACACAATGTCGTCACGACCCTTTCTCTCCTATTAATTACATGCCGACGCCCAAAATGTGATAATTATGTTGATTAAGCACCTGGTTGGCAAATGGAATCCCAAAGACGAAACAGCTCTTTCTCTACGCAAAAATATATTCAGGTGGTCTTGATATGCGGCCCAAGCCCCGGCTATCCTTCACCATTTAATCATCCAATATTAGAAGCCTGAATTTATCCTACTCCTGAAATGAAAATTCGTATGTACTAGAATAATTTTAATTATTCTATCATTATATACATGAAACAAAAAAAGCACATTAAATGACAAAAATTATCTTAAAATACAAAATGGATTCTTAAAAATTAAGTTATTGATTTAATCGGGATAAATTTTGCAAAAGGATGACTAATAAGAACCTGTCCCCGCGTGCGCACTTTCACGACTGCCCGTGATGCATTTACTTTTATAGCCTTCTATCATTCTTTCGCATATTTAAAGTTAAATCATATCAAAATGTGCTAATTTTGAAAGTCTACGGACGAAATATTATAATTCAATTTTTAAAGGTTCAAAACCCATAAACCTGACCTAATAATGATTTAAAATTATTATCCTCGTTAGTAAAAACTGCTACGGTTACTTTTATTATTAGCAATAGTAACAATAATAACAGTATCAACAATAATAATAACAACGACAACAAAAATAACATAGCAACTTCTGTAACAATATCAATAACAGTAGCAGCAATAACAAGAATAACATAGAAAGTATACGAATGAAACGTAAACTAAATTTCTAATTATGAAATTTTTTTCTACGAGTTTACCTGTTTTTCCTTCTAACAAGGTATTATAAAATGTATTTTTTATCTATTTTCTAATTCCATACTTATATATGTTTAGAAACTGTAAGGTTTAAATGCATATTTGGTTTACAATGTCTTTAAGAAGTGATAAATTCTTACAAGAATGTCATTTTAAACCCGAAGACAGTGGTGTAACGTATTGATATTGGACATCAATCCAACGTAAAAGAGTATTGAATGTTCACCAACAACGACGTAATAGCAAACTCATGTCACCATGGACCAGGTGATTCCATGTATAATATATCCTAGGTACGTATATTTATGGGGTGGTTGTCCATTTAAGCAAATGAAAACAACGATGACGAGATTTGCATAAATTTGGTCTGATATTTGATATTGGACTTATCGACCAGAGTACTCACCAGCGGGATGCCGGCCCCCCTAATTCAGCTGGTGGATCTCCTTCCGGATGCTATTTAATTGATGATCGAAATTCAACTAGTAGGTCCCAAACGACATCCGAGTTTCTGGCTCGGAAGATGTCCGACAGAGTGGTAGATGATGCCACAGAGTTGACCTCACGTCGAGAGTGTGCCGCCTTGACTCTCTTCCCGCAGATAGGTTGGAGGTAGCACCTCATGCAATCATGAGAAAAGGGACAATCCTCCTGGAGAAAGATCGAGGGCATTGCGAGTGGGATTAGGAGATTGGCCCTAAAATCCATCGTCTAGGAGGGCAGACCCCTCTTAGGGTAACTCCCTCATTGCCCCTGGGCATAGGGATCACCTAATCTGCACTGGGGGTCCTTCTCATCGATAGCAATAAGATGCCCAAGCGTTGAGATAGTCGATCCATCATGTCTTGTAATGGGAAGAGCAATGCCGTCGTCTTAGTGCATTGGGCAACTTCTCATAGAGTTGCTTGACTTAGTCTACTACCGCAAGGGGATGTGGAGGATGGATGTCCTCTGGCAACCGTTAGTTGGATTGAGATCAGACTCAATCTCATCTATGCTATTATTGACCTAGGCCTGGCAACTAGAGCTTTCATGGCTATCATTCTCATAGACAACGTCGTTGATGTAGCCTATTTAGTTAGTCGGCTATGGAATGGTGGTCGAGTGTGACTATGATGCGAGAGAGAGGCAAGAGTGATCTAAGTCCTAGGCTTGTAAAAATAGAGTCGTTAAGGGCCTCCCGAGGGACAAGGAGAAAAATCCTCTGGTGGTCAAATTAGTCTAAGTCAAAAATGACTATTAAATACTTTTCGCAAGATGTCCATACCTGGTTGAGTAGCCCTCATCTTATAGTGTCACTTCTCATACCAAAGTCCAATCTCCGATACGGGACTAAAGTCTTCGGGTAATCACTCTAGCCATGGAGTTGGGTCTGGTTTTGGATGGATTAGGTCAACTCTTGGCCTTTGCCACGACTGGACTTTGTTGGCCCTTTGACCCATTGCCTGGTTATTCGGCCCATTGCTCCATCAGGTGAGTCACTAGTTAAATTATGTGGCAGAGAATTGGGTGGGATTTAGGCTGCGTTTGATAACACTTATCCGCTAGATTATCAGGTGAAAAGTAACCGACAAGGGTTGAGCATTTCTAAAGATAGTTAACTTCCTCGACTTCCATGCACGACAGTTTATTTTAAAGAGGAGAGAGATAGATTGTGAAAGGAAGGGCGCTCAACTCCCTTCAAAAGTAACTCGGCACGAGCTTTTCAGAGAATTATGACAGATTTTTATAATTTCACCCTCCAAACTCTTGTACTCGTTTGACGTTGAAATGGCTTATAGAAATAAAGAAAGGGTATTATTGGAAACATAAATGTAAACCCTACCCTTCTCAAAACTTGTGTTCATCAGATACATTTAATGCATGTTTCTTGTAAAATCTGTACTTCACAGGATAGTATGTATCCTAATGGGATTATACAAATAATCTATAATCCAATCGGTTCGTCAAACTCGCCCTTAGAAAGGGGATTTGCGAATCAAATTGGTTCGGTCGGGGGTGGTGGTTCACCAGCTGCAATCCGTCACCACATTGAGTTTGGTTCGGTCGGTGGGCTTGACGTGTGTGTGTGTGTGTGTGTCTCACGTTTTCTGCGGTGCAACCATAAAACGCACCAAACTGGTTAGGCTGAGGTGGGGCGCACACACCCCCTCACCCGATGCCTGCCCCTCGACCAGCCTTCAAGATGTATTTTGCTCCAATCTAAAATCTTCCTAAAACATTGGAGATAATTAGATGTACACTTCTATAGTTTTATATTTTATATTTTTATACTCTTATATTCTCCATATTATCGTGTATACGATCATAATAATTAATTATAGTTCACCATATATATTCTTACCGTTAATTTAAGATAAAAAATATTGGCCTACTCTTGCTTAACAATATCACATAAGTAAAATAATGATATATGCATCGTGAAGATCTTTCATATTTTTCTCGTGGATCCTTTTAAAATCTTATATTTTACATATAGGAATATTCTGTCAATTATGACAGTGTTGAGCATGAGGCGTATAAGTGAACAGTATTTCTTAACGAACGACACAAGATAATTTCAAGAATATTAGGGGTATAGAGAAAAATATAGTGTATATGTAATTATTCTAAAACATTGTCTATCCCCTTCCACTAGAAATATATTAATATAATTTATCTATAATAAAAAATAGAGATTTTTACAAATGAATTATTTTGTAAAAAAAATTCTTGAAAATATATTTGTAGACATATCGTTGTGTAAAATTAAATTGTGCATAAATACATGCTGCCGGGACTTGGTTTTAACTAACCGTGCCAGATTATGAGTTACCCAAAAAAAAACATTACTACGTTTACTTACCCTGCTTATCATATGGTCTCGATGTCCGTGCCAGATTATGAGTTACCAAAAAAATAAAAAAACATTACTACGTTTACTGAGCCTGGTTATCGTAATAATGCGGTGGTCTTGATAAGCGGCTCAAGCCCTGGCCATCATTTCACTATTTTTTTTTAACCTAAGAGAAGCTTTCATTTCAACGAGAAAAAGAGTTCACATGAACGACGAACGCATAAAAATCATCACCATAAAGAAATAGATGCAGGAACTCAAGACCCACACATAGCAAGTACTAAAAGCACTAGGCTCTAGTACGAACGCTCGTGCAGACTAGAGAAGACGAATCCACCATTGAGAAGAGCGGGTTTCATCCATGAACAGATTGCTGCATAACTTCAATCAACAGAAAGGAGGGAGAGGGGGCTTGAAACATTCGTCATTCCATGGGTGAGAGGAAGAACTAGAGCTATAACAAACGCCCGAATAACCGCATTATCTTATGCAACACTATCAGCTTTGACAAACTCCTAACACATATGGTAGAGCCGTGATAAGCGTCCGGTCACTTGAGAAGGAGAATTCATACGGACGTCCCGAAAAAGGTTAACAGGGGAGAGATCAAACCCAATTAGCGATGCAGTTGCATGGGGATCGAGGGCCAAAAGGAGTGCAGGGTCACAGTACGAAGGTGGGGTTATCTGTGCCTTAACAAAAAAGGAGGAAATGAAAGGAGGGGTGTGGGAGAGGAAGGGAAGCCTAAAACCTAGGCTATCAAACAAGGTTGTTAACTGGAGGAGGTGGTAGCGTGCAGTGGATGGGAGTAAAGGCGGTGATGTACGAGGGAGGAGAGAGGTTGGTGGGCGGGGGGGGGGGGGGGGATGCGGAGATGGCAGAGGGAGTGCACGATAGTGGGGGGGGGAGGGAGAGGCGGACAAGAGAGGGTGATTTTGAAGGGATCACGGCAACTAGAGAGGGGAAGAGAGAAGAGTGAAGTAGGGGAGGGGTGGGGGGGGGGAACCTGAGCAAACGACCACCAAAAAGGGGGGAGGAAGGGAAGGGGCGACGGTGGAGGGGGGAGAGAGGGGGGTGACCGGCGGAGGAGAAACGACCTAGAGGGGGGTGGGATGGAGTTCCTGGCAGGAACTCCCCCCACCCTACTTTCTACTGGTATTGACATTGGTGACGATTCCGTTGTAGGATCCGACGGGTACAATTGCTACAGACGGTGAAACTTCCGAGAGTAGGTGGGAAGCAACGTTCAATATTAGAAGCTTGAATTTATCCTAATACTGAAATGATAATTCTTAGGTACTAGAATAAATTTTATTGCTTTATCATTATGTACATGAAACAATTAAGCATTAAATGATAAAAATTATCTTAAAATAGTTATTAAAAATTAAGTTATTGATTTAATCGGGATAAATTTTGTAAAAGGATGACTAATAAGAACCTGTCGCGTGCGCGCATGCCTACCTTCACGATTGCCCCCCATGCATTTACTTTTAACCTTTTATCCTTCCTTTGCATATTTAAAGTTTAATAATATCACGGTATTCTAATTTTGAAAGTCCAATGTTATATAATGATGTAGGATACACAATGGGATAAGGAATACCTGAAGTTCATAATCCCGAAACTAGGAGATCAGAGAAAGATGGCTACCAGAGTCGTCCCCGAAAAAACCACCCTCCAAATCTTGGCCTTGATGATCGATCGGCCCTCGTAGAAGCACTAAGAAGAAAAACTGATGTGACACCGAACCTTGGACCTATTTTCAAGCATTCAAGTTGAGCAGCGGACTCACACTAGCGAACTCACCCGTTTGGTGCACACTTGTGCCCGTTGGCAACTAAGCGATGTGGGAGAGGGTCCGAGGCGGGACCATGAAGCTCCAATGGTTGGCTAGCTTGTGGAGAACCCCAAATGGGCCTAGGATGCCCAAACCATGGGCGGCCAGCACACCAAGGGTGTGGGTTTAGTGGGTTCACTCTCAACTCGCCCGCGGTGGTCACTCACGGAACTAGCAAGTTGGGCCGAGCTCTCACTCTCCGTCCGACGCAGTACTAGCAATAATACTAAGCTAAGCAAGTGATTAAACCAAGCAAGAGAGGGACTGAGGCTCACCTAGCCGGCGTGAAGACGCCGACTC
Organism: Amorphophallus konjac; assembly: GCA_022559845.1. NCBI lineage: Eukaryota > Viridiplantae > Streptophyta > Magnoliopsida > Alismatales > Araceae > Amorphophallus > Amorphophallus konjac. The sequence goes on from CM040121.1 coordinate 162,815,890, forward strand.
CGGCCGGAGACGAGGGCGAGCCGGGAGGCGAGGGTATACACCCGATCGCCGCTGCGATGTAGCTTGAACCTGAAATTGAAAGAATTACACCACTACACCTCACGCAGGAGGGATGAACTTGGGGTGGGGATTATTCTTATTACATTCACAACTACCTCCACGCAGGGAGGGGCCTTCAGCCGGCCAAGCGGGGTGGGGTTTTATGCAAAGGAAAAGCCGATCTTCCGAGTCCGCCGGTTCTGCCAATCTGCAGGTCTGCAGGATAGGGTGTCGCTGTTGACACTGCCACGGGCTCCACGGGGCTCCAAACTTGACGAAACCACTGCCAAAAGTTCCTCAGCTGACAGGGGATGAAGCTTGAATTTTTGGGGAAGCTTTGAGTCTCGGGGCTGACTGCACCGGCGACTGGAACAGGACACCACCGTCTGGTCTCTGGCTGGTATCGGGCTGAAGCAGTAGGTTGCAGAAGTCACTGTGGGCTCTCCCGGACTCCGATTGGAATGAAACTAGCGGTGACGCGAACTTGGTCGGAGTAGCTTCGAGCAGGAGTTGACGGGGATGCAATCCGATGTCAGTGGAGAGAGGAGTGACCGGAGAAATGAAGACTGATCTAACCTGGAACCAAAGGGGCAGTCTGCCCTCTCCGACGAAGAAAATTGGAACAGAGGGTTCCAGAGGTCGATTGAGTCCCTTCTTCTTGGAGGTGGCGGCTAGCGGGAAGTAGTTTCTCCCCTCCAAAAATGGCGCTCAGAGCCTTCACGAGCTGGCTGTGGCAGAGTCTGGAACCGGGATGGTTGGTTCTACCTCTGTCTGGTGCAGAACCATGTGACTGGATGCAGGGGGTGCCACGATTGCTACCGAGCTCTGATTGAGGCGAGACTTGAACCGTTGGAACCGTGGTCAAGTCTTCTTTCTTTCGGACTTGACGGCGATGTCGGAAGATGTTGGAGTATACCGGGACGAACAGATGAGCAGAGGGATGTCGGTTCTGGCTCCTGAAAACTGACCTGATGCCTTGGAGTAGAAAATTCGTAACTTCTGATGCCGATATCCAAATGCAGCTCTGCTTCTTGAGGATTAAAGAGGACTTGAGAGGGAAGATTTCTTCTGAAGAACACTTGATCTGAATCCCAAAGGGTTTGCCGTGGTTGAGCTTCCAATCACATTCTGGTTCCTTGCCTGGGGTCTCCTGCGCAGTCGAGGGAGAATGGATGCTGCGGACTGCTCGGAGCTCGGATGCTGACGAAACCGCCTCGCCTGGAAAGCTCTCTGGAAGACCTTTCCAGAGATGTAGGCCTTGCTACTTGAATCTTCAAGTAACGGTCGTGGCTGCTTCTGCAACTCATTGTAGTTCTGCTGCCTGAAATAGAGATAGAATGAGGAGATGTGCAAGGGGAGAGCAAGGGAGAGGGGGGGTGAACTTGGTTTGACCAAGGGGAGGTGGGGGACGAATTTGGGAGCTTGGGGGTGGGGGAGATGGAGGGGCACAGCCCTAGGGAGAGGGAAATTCGAATTTGGGCTTTGGGAGGGGTTAATTCAGCCTTGGGAAGGTGGTGGGGTGCTTTGGAAAGTGGAATAAAAGGTGCCTAGGAGAAGGGGTTTCCACCTAGGGGTTGGAGGGGGAGTTGAATGAGTGCATGGGGAAGGGGAAGGGGCCTTAATGAGGGGTGAATGGGGAGGAGAGAGAGTGAATTTCGAAATTGGGGTGGGGAGGAGAGAGAGAGAGGGGGTACAACCCACTTAGAGAGAGTGATAGTAAGAGAGAGAGAGAGAGAGGGAGATATTGAGAGGGAGATGGAAAATGCTTTTCAATATTCATCAAAAGTTGTTACAAATGAGAGAGGGGTGGGGTATTTATAGACTCCATAATTTTCCTAAGACCAAACTGACCCTGACAAACTAACTAAAGACCACACAGTCCAAGGGAGGGGCGCCCCTGGGCCTAGCCCAATGGATTGGGCCCATTAACCTATCTAACCAACATAATGACTCAATACTTAGGAAAATGACTCAACTACCTAGGTACATGACTCAAAATAAAGGGAAAATTACATGATAATGACTCAAAGAAAATGTGAAGATTACATGACTAGTCTCAAAAATACATGACAAATATAATGGTGCTTGCCGTCGAACAATCCGAGTCTGGAAAAAGAGTGGAGGGGCAAGGGATGCCCTCATCATACCCCCGGGGTGGGGAAAACTCGACTCCGTCGAGTATGGGTCCACCAGGGAAGTAGTGCATCGAACTGCAGCTCGGGGCGATCCACGATCTCCATACTCAACCCGCGACTCTAGTCGGGGAACGGTGCTTCAGTCGACAAAGTGACTCGGTCATACCCTCATGCTGGTGATGGGATCTTGCTTGCCTAGTATTGCCGCTGTGTGCTCACGTCGGGCTCTCAGGCTATTTGTGGTGGCACTCCGAGGGTGTCTCTCACAAGGGTAGGTGTAAGCTGGAGGCACTCACTAGGATCCACCGCGGTGCCCTTATAGGGTGCTAGATCCGCCACATGAGAAATGGGGGAGAATCCCAAAACTCTTTTGAAAGTTCAACCCATAAGCCGGGTTGCCAAAAGTCACTCAGAACTTGGCAAGGTCCAAGTCCTCGTGCCCTCAATTTGGAGGTGACCCTAGGGTAGAGCCACTCCAAAGTCATCATCGTCAAGTTACCAACTTGGAATTCCAAGTGGCGCTCACGAGTTTTTGCTCGCTTGTTGTGAATCTCACCGCTTGTTGCTTGATACTTGCTTGAATGCATATGCCATGTACTATGACGCGGTGTGAGTTGACAATGTATGGTATGCAAAGGGGGTCCAGGACAACCACATATAGACCTATCATGCATTGATGGTATGAAGACTTTGAAGGATTTGGGAGGACCAGGGCATCCATAGGTGTCCCTCTTGTGAGTGAGTGTGATGAACGTTGGAGGATCCGAACATCCATGAATGCTCCTAACATGCTTGAGATTTATGATGAATGATGGTGGACCATGACAACCAAATATTGACCACTCATATTTTCTTCTTGACATGTGGGTGATATGGATGAATGTACCCGACGGACTAATCATGCCAAGCGGTGTGATGTGCCAAGACATATGAACTCCTTTCCCAAAGATGACTTCCTTATGTGGGATGGTGGGGTGGTCTTTGAGCTTCCACTCAAAAGGGTCGAAGGGATCTAGGTAGGTGGATATAGGGTGGGTCATTTCCTCAATCCCGAGGTGTTTGTTGTCTAAGGTCAATGCTCTCATGGTGTAACCCGATTCCAGGAAGGGAGGAGTTTGGGTCAACATGGGTGGTATGGGTAGGGTGAGGTGAGTGGTGAATAGGGGGAGAGGGTCACATGGAGATTTAGGCTCCCATAGAAAAGGGTCAAAGGGATCATGGTAAGGGTCACCTAGGTAGGGGTACTCCGTGTTCTTAAGGACCTCAAATGGTGAGTCATCCTCCTCCAAGATAATTGGGCCAAGGTTGCTAATGGGTTGGCCAATCAAAGCACTTGGGATCTCAATGGTTGGGGAGTAGACTATGATAGGTTCTTCCTCCATGGGAAGAAGGAGGATGATCCCACTAGTAACTTGGCCATTAGTATAGATGGAAGTGATGGAGCCAATTGTGGGATATGCTAGGCTAATGGTGTTAGTTTCGGGCGGCCTCATGGCTAGCATATTGGTCAAGTGAATTTGCCCATGTAGGTAGTTCACTAAGTCTCCCAAATCTTCCACACAATAGGAAGTTTGATAAGTGACATGTGGCTGAATGGGAATGATTTGAGATTGATATCCCATAGGTAGGTGGCATGGTTGTGAACTAGGAATGGTGAGACTTTTCTTGAGCCATTGGAGTATGGACTTATCTATGGTGAGGTTGGGTGTCTCTAGAGGATCTAGGCTAGGGGTGTGTGAGTTGTTTGGCCTTTGGATTTCCTCTATGTTGGGAGGTGGATCCGGAGGGGCATCTTTTTCCACTTGGGTGGGTGTGGGGGTTGCAACTTCTATTGCTAATGGAGTAGGGGGATCTATGGTGGGTGGTTTGGTGATAGCTAGCGTATGACACTCCCGGGGTGGTGAATAAGCATGGGCTTGGGTTGGGCTAGGAAGGGGAAGTAGAGGAGGCCTAGGTTGGGGAAAGATTGGTGTAGGAAGTGGGAGGTGGGTTGGGTGAGGGGTTTTGGGTTTTGGGGTGGTGGCCATTATGGGCCTTGGTGGAGGGGTGGACATGGTGTCCACATGGTTTTTAATGGTGAGGGTTGGATGAGTGGTGGTCACCATGGAGGGAATTGAGTCGGTTAGGGGTCTCTTGCCCTTGGGATCATTTGGGGTGGAAGTGGGGGCTAAAGGGGCTTGACTAGTGTAGGTTAGGGAAGGGGGTTTTGGTTGGGGTGTGGGGGACCTCATGGGGTTAGGTGGGGAGGTGGAGGTCTTAGGTACTTGGGTTTTAGTGATAAGGGTTTGGACGGGTGGGGTGGGAGGAGTGGGAGTGCTCCTTGGGTTTTGGTGATCCGAGTGAGAAGGGGACACATATCTAGCCCTTAGTTGATCCTTCATGTCCTCCCATGTGGTGAGGGGAGCTTCCCGTCTAATTATCCTTAAGCCCTCAATTTTACACCAATGAGTTTGAGCCCTTTTGGTTAGTTGCATTTTGGCAACCCATGCTTTTTCATCCTTGGAAATATGATACCAATTGAAGTATTGGTCCATTGTAGCTTCCCAATCTAAATATTTGCTAGGAGAGGTCCCATCAAAGGTGGGAAGTGGGAAAGGGGCCATCCTATCGTCCGTCCTTGGGGCGGGCCTATTTTTTCCAAGTTGGTCGAGTCGGCCCGATATGTTATCAAGCCGCTCATTGGCATAGGTCAAGGCTTTCATGAAGTAGTTGATATGGCCCGGGAAGTTATGGGTGTTAGTGGTAGGCATCTTTTGGTGACTTGGACTTATGGAGTGGGCCGATTGGTAAGGTCGATATGAGGTGGCCATATTAGGGGACAAGAGTGATGCATTTGAAGACTCTAAATGCTTAGACATGCCCTAGGACCAACTTGATAGAGACAAGTTGTGAACTTGCTCTGATACCACTTGATGTGACACCGAACCTTGGACCTATTTTCAAGCATTCAAGTTGAGCAGCGGACTCACACTAGCGAACTCACCCGTTTGGTGCACACTTGTGCCCGTTGGCAACTAAGCGATGTGGGAGAGGGTCCGAGGCGGGACCATGAAGCTCCAATGGTTGGCTAGCTTGTGGAGAACCCCAAATGGGCCTAGGATGCCCAAACCATGGGCGGCCAGCACACCAAGGGTGTGGGTTTAGTGGGTTCACTCTCAACTCGCCCGCGGTGGTCACTCACGGAACTAGCAAGTTGGGCCGAGCTCTCACTCTCCGTCCGACGCAGTACTAGCAATAATACTAAGCTAAGCAAGTGATTAAACCAAGCAAGAGAGGGACTGAGGCTCACCTAGCCGGCGTGAAGACGCCGACTCCGGCCGGAGACGAGGGCGAGCCGGGAGGCGAGGGTATACACCCGATCGCCGCGGCGATGTAGCTTGAACCTGAAATTGAAAGAATTACACCACTACACCTCACGCAGGAGGGATGAACTTGGGGTGGGGATTATTCTTATTACATTCACAACTACCTCCACGCAGGGAGGGGCCTTCAGCCGGCCAAGCGGGGTGGGGTTTTATGCAAAGGAAAAGCCGATCTTCCGAGTCCGCCGGTTCTGCCAATCTGCAGGTCTGCAGGATAGGGTGTCGCTGTTGACACTGCCACGGGCTCCACGGGGCTCCAAACTTGACGAAACCACTGCCAAAAGTTCCTCAGCTGACAGGGGATGAAGCTTGAATTTTTGGGGAAGCTTTGAGTCTCGGGGCTGACTGCACCGGCGACTGGAACAGGACACCACCGTCTGGTCTCTGGCTGGTATCGGGCTGAAGCAGTAGGTTGCAGAAGTCACTGTGGGCTCTCCCGGACTCCGATTGGAATGAAACTAGCGGTGACGCGAACTTGGTCGGAGTAGCTTCGAGCAGGAGTTGACGGGGATGCAATCCGATGTCAGTGGAGAGAGGAGTGACCGGAGAAATGAAGACTGATCTAACCTGGAACCAAAGGGGCAGTCTGCCCTCTCCGACGAAGAAAATTGGAACAGAGGGTTCCAGAGGTCGATTGAGTCCCTTCTTCTTGGAGGTGGCGGCTAGCGGGAAGTAGTTTCTCCCCTCCAAAAATGGCGCTCAGAGCCTTCACGAGCTGGCTGTGGCAGAGTCTGGAACCGGGATGGTTGGTTCTACCTCTGTCTGGTGCAGAACCATGTGACTGGATGCAGGGGGTGCCACGATTGCTACCGAGCTCTGATTGAGGCGAGACTTGAACCGTTGGAACCGTGGTCAAGTCTTCTTTCTTTCGGACTTGACGGCGATGTCGGAAGATGTTGGAGTATACCGGGGCGAACAGATGAGCAGAGGGATGTCGGTTCTGGCTCCTGAAAACTGACCTGATGCCTTGGAGTAGAAAATTCGTAACTTCTGATGCCGATATCCAAATGCAGCTCTGCTTCTTGAGGATTAAAGAGGACTTGAGAGGGAAGATTTCTTCTGAAGAACACTTGATCTGAATCCCAAAGGGTTTGCCGTGGTTGAGCTTCCAATCACATTCTGGTTCCTTGCCTGGGGTCTCCTGCGCAGTCGAGGGAGAATGGATGCTGCGGACTGCTCGGAGCTCGGATGCTGACGAAACCGCCTCGCCTGGAAAGCTCTCTGGAAGACCTTTCCAGAGATGTAGGCCTTGCTACTTGAATCTTCAAGTAACGGTCGTGGCTGCTTCTGCAACTCGTTGTAGTTCTGCTGCCTGAAACAGAGATAGAATGAGGAGATGTGCAAGGGGAGAGCAAGGGAGAGGGGGGGTGAACTTGGTTTGACCAAGGGGAGGTGGGGGACGAATTTGGGAGCTTGGGGGTGGGGGAGATGGAGGGGCACAGCCCTAGGGAGAGGGAAATTCGAATTTGGGCTTTGGGAGGGGTTAATTCAGCCTTGGGAAGGTGGTGGGGTGCTTTGGAAAGTGGAAAGGTGCCTAGGAGAAGGGGTTTCCACCTAGGGGTTGGAGGGGGAGTTGAATGAGTGCATGGGGAAGGGGAAGGGGCCTTAATGAGGGGTGAATGGGGAGGAGAGAGAGTGAATTTCGAAATTGGGGTGGGGAGGAGAGAGAGAGAGGGGGTACAACCCACTTAGAGAGAGTGATAGTAAGAGAGAGAGAGAGAGAGGGAGATATTGAGAGGGAGATGGAAAATGCTTTTCAATATTCATCAAAAGTTGTTACAAATGAGAGAGGGGTGGGGTATTTATAGACTCCATAATTTTCCTAAGACCAAACTG